>OU744364.1:0-10000000 GCA_916610255.1 Lasioglossum lativentre
GACCTAACCCAGACCTAACCCAGACCTAACCCAGACCTAACCCAGACCTAACCCAGACCTAACCCAGACCTAACCCAGACCTAACCCAGACCTAACCCAGACCTAACCCAGACCTAACCCAGACCTAACCCAGACCTAACCCAGACCTAACCCAGACCTAACCCAGACCTAACCCAGACCTAACCCAGACCTAACCCAGACCTAACCCAGACCTAACCCAGACCTAACCCAGACCTAACCCAGACCTAACCCAGACCTAACCCAGACCTAACCCAGACCTAACCCAGACCTAACCCAGACCTAACCCAGACCTAACCCAGACCTAACCCAGACCTAACCCAGACCTAACCCAGACCTAACCCAGACCTAACCCAGACCTAACCCAGACCTAACCCAGACCTAACCCAGACCTAACCCAGACCTAACCCAGACCTAACCCAGACCTAACCCAGACCTAACCCAGACCTAACCCAGACCTAACCCAGACCTAACCCAGACCTAACCCAGACCTAACCCAGACCTAACCCAGACCTAACCCAGACCTAACCCAGACCTAACCCAGACCTAACCCAGACCTAACCCAGACCTAACCCAGACCTAACCCAGACCTAACCCAGACCTAACCCAGACCTAACCCAGACCTAACCCAGACCTAACCCAGACCTAACCCAGACCTAACCCAGACCTAACCCAGACCTAACCCAGACCTAACCCAGACCTAACCCAGACCTAACCCAGACCTAACCCAGACCTAACCCAGACCTAACCCAGACCTAACCCAGACCTAACCCAGACCTAACCCAGACCTAACCCAGACCTAACCCAGACCTAACCCAGACCTAACCCAGACCTAACCCAGACCTAACCCAGACCTAACCCAGACCTAACCCAGACCTAACCCAGACCTAACCCAGACCTAACCCAGACCTAACCCAGACCTAACCCAGACCTAACCCAGACCTAACCCAGACCTAACCCAGACCTAACCCAGACCTAACCCAGACCTAACCCAGACCTAACCCAGACCTAACCCAGACCTAACCCAGACCTAACCCAGACCTAACCCAGACCTAACCCAGACCTAACCCAGACCTAACCCAGACCTAACCCAGACCTAACCCAGACCTAACCCAGACCTAACCCAGACCTAACCCAGACCTAACCCAGACCTAACCCAGACCTAACCCAGACCTAACCCAGACCTAACCCAGACCTAACCCAGACCTAACCCAGACCTAACCCAGACCTAACCCAGACCTAACCCAGACCTAACCCAGACCTAACCCAGACCTAACCCAGACCTAACCCAGACCTAACCCAGACCTAACCCAGACCTAACCCAGACCTAACCCAGACCTAACCCAGACCTAACCCAGACCTAACCCAGACCTAACCCAGACCTAACCCAGACCTAACCCAGACCTAACCCAGACCTAACCCAGACCTAACCCAGACCTAACCCAGACCTAACCCAGACCTAACCCAGACCTAACCCAGACCTAACCCAGACCTAACCCAGACCTAACCCAGACCTAACCCAGACCTAACCCAGACCTAACCCAGACCTAACCCAGACCTAACCCAGACCTAACCCAGACCTAACCCAGACCTAACCCAGACCTAACCCAGACCTAACCCAGACCTAACCCAGACCTAACCCAGACCTAACCCAGACCTAACCCAGACCTAACCCAGACCTAACCCAGACCTAACCCAGACCTAACCCAGACCTAACCCAGACCTAACCCAGACCTAACCCAGACCTAACCCAGACCTAACCCAGACCTAACCCAGACCTAACCCAGACCTAACCCAGACCTAACCCAGACCTAACCCAGACCTAACCCAGACCTAACCCAGACCTAACCCAGACCTAACCCAGACCTAACCCAGACCTAACCCAGACCTAACCCAGACCTAACCCAGACCTAACCCAGACCTAACCCAGACCTAACCCAGACCTAACCCAGACCTAACCCAGACCTAACCCAGACCTAACCCAGACCTAACCCAGACCTAACCCAGACCTAACCCAGACCTAACCCAGACCTAACCCAGACCTAACCCAGACCTAACCCAGACCTAACCCAGACCTAACCCAGACCTAACCCAGACCTAACCCAGACCTAACCCAGACCTAACCCAGACCTAACCCAGACCTAACCCAGACCTAACCCAGACCTAACCCAGACCTAACCCAGACCTAACCCAGACCTAACCCAGACCTAACCCAGACCTAACCCAGACCTAACCCAGACCTAACCCAGACCTAACCCAGACCTAACCCAGACCTAACCCAGACCTAACCCAGACCTAACCCAGACCTAACCCAGACCTAACCCAGACCTAACCCAGACCTAACCCAGACCTAACCCAGACCTAACCCAGACCTAACCCAGACCTAACCCAGACCTAACCCAGACCTAACCCAGACCTAACCCAGACCTAACCCAGACCTAACCCAGACCTAACCCAGACCTAACCCAGACCTAACCCAGACCTAACCCAGACCTAACCCAGACCTAACCCAGACCTAACCCAGACCTAACCCAGACCTAACCCAGACCTAACCCAGACCTAACCCAGACCTAACCCAGACCTAACCCAGACCTAACCCAGACCTAACCCAGACCTAACCCAGACCTAACCCAGACCTAACCCAGACCTAACCCAGACCTAACCCAGACCTAACCCAGACCTAACCCAGACCTAACCCAGACCTAACCCAGACCTAACCCAGACCTAACCCAGACCTAACCCAGACCTAACCCAGACCTAACCCAGACCTAACCCAGACCTAACCCAGACCTAACCCAGACCTAACCCAGACCTAACCCAGACCTAACCCAGACCTAACCCAGACCTAACCCAGACCTAACCCAGACCTAACCCAGACCTAACCCAGACCTAACCCAGACCTAACCCAGACCTAACCCAGACCTAACCCAGACCTAACCCAGACCTAACCCAGACCTAACCCAGACCTAACCCAGACCTAACCCAGACCTAACCCAGACCTAACCCAGACCTAACCCAGACCTAACCCAGACCTAACCCAGACCTAACCCAGACCTAACCCAGACCTAACCCAGACCTAACCCAGACCTAACCCAGACCTAACCCAGACCTAACCCAGACCTAACCCAGACCTAACCCAGACCTAACCCAGACCTAACCCAGACCTAACCCAGACCTAACCCAGACCTAACCCAGACCTAACCCAGACCTAACCCAGACCTAACCCAGACCTAACCCAGACCTAACCCAGACCTAACCCAGACCTAACCCAGACCTAACCCAGACCTAACCCAGACCTAACCCAGACCTAACCCAGACCTAACCCAGACCTAACCCAGACCTAACCCAGACCTAACCCAGACCTAACCCAGACCTAACCCAGACCTAACCCAGACCTAACCCAGACCTAACCCAGACCTAACCCAGACCTAACCCAGACCTAACCCAGACCTAACCCAGACCTAACCCAGACCTAACCCAGACCTAACCCAGACCTAACCCAGACCTAACCCAGACCTAACCCAGACCTAACCCAGACCTAACCCAGACCTAACCCAGACCTAACCCAGACCTAACCCAGACCTAACCCAGACCTAACCCAGACCTAACCCAGACCTAACCCAGACCTAACCCAGACCTAACCCAGACCTAACCCAGACCTAACCCAGACCTAACCCAGACCTAACCCAGACCTAACCCAGACCTAACCCAGACCTAACCCAGACCTAACCCAGACCTAACCCAGACCTAACCCAGACCTAACCCAGACCTAACCCAGACCTAACCCAGACCTAACCCAGACCTAACCCAGACCTAACCCAGACCTAACCCAGACCTAACCCAGACCTAACCCAGACCTAACCCAGACCTAACCCAGACCTAACCCAGACCTAACCCAGACCTAACCCAGACCTAACCCAGACCTAACCCAGACCTAACCCAGACCTAACCCAGACCTAACCCAGACCTAACCCAGACCTAACCCAGACCTAACCCAGACCTAACCCAGACCTAACCCAGACCTAACCCAGACCTAACCCAGACCTAACCCAGACCTAACCCAGACCTAACCCAGACCTAACCCAGACCTAACCCAGACCTAACCCAGACCTAACCCAGACCTAACCCAGACCTAACCCAGACCTAACCCAGACCTAACCCAGACCTAACCCAGACCTAACCCAGACCTAACCCAGACCTAACCCAGACCTAACCCAGACCTAACCCAGACCTAACCCAGACCTAACCCAGACCTAACCCAGACCTAACCCAGACCTAACCCAGACCTAACCCAGACCTAACCCAGACCTAACCCAGACCTAACCCAGACCTAACCCAGACCTAACCCAGACCTAACCCAGACCTAACCCAGACCTAACCCAGACCTAACCCAGACCTAACCCAGACCTAACCCAGACCTAACCCAGACCTAACCCAGACCTAACCCAGACCTAACCCAGACCTAACCCAGACCTAACCCAGACCTAACCCAGACCTAACCCAGACCTAACCCAGACCTAACCCAGACCTAACCCAGACCTAACCCAGACCTAACCCAGACCTAACCCAGACCTAACCCAGACCTAACCCAGACCTAACCCAGACCTAACCCAGACCTAACCCAGACCTAACCCAGACCTAACCCAGACCTAACCCAGACCTAACCCAGACCTAACCCAGACCTAACCCAGACCTAACCCAGACCTAACCCAGACCTAACCCAGACCTAACCCAGACCTAACCCAGACCTAACCCAGACCTAACCCAGACCTAACCCAGACCTAACCCAGACCTAACCCAGACCTAACCCAGACCTAACCCAGACCTAACCCAGACCTAACCCAGACCTAACCCAGACCTAACCCAGACCTAACCCAGACCTAACCCAGACCTAACCCAGACCTAACCCAGACCTAACCCAGACCTAACCCAGACCTAACCCAGACCTAACCCAGACCTAACCCAGACCTAACCCAGACCTAACCCAGACCTAACCCAGACCTAACCCAGACCTAACCCAGACCTAACCCAGACCTAACCCAGACCTAACCCAGACCTAACCCAGACCTAACCCAGACCTAACCCAGACCTAACCCAGACCTAACCCAGACCTAACCCAGACCTAACCCAGACCTAACCCAGACCTAACCCAGACCTAACCCAGACCTAACCCAGACCTAACCCAGACCTAACCCAGACCTAACCCAGACCTAACCCAGACCTAACCCAGACCTAACCCAGACCTAACCCAGACCTAACCCAGACCTAACCCAGACCTAACCCAGACCTAACCCAGACCTAACCCAGACCTAACCCAGACCTAACCCAGACCTAACCCAGACCTAACCCAGACCTAACCCAGACCTAACCCAGACCTAACCCAGACCAAACCCAGACCTAACCCAGACCTAACCCAGACCTAACCCAGACCTAACCCAGACCTAACCCAGACCTAACCCAGACCTAACCCAGACCTAACCCAGACCTAACCCAGACCTAACCCAGACCTAACCCAGACCTAACCCAGACCTAACCCAGACCTAACCCAGACCTAACCCAGACCTAACCCAGACCTAACCCAGACCTAACCCAGACCTAACCCAGACCTAACCCAGACCTAACCCAGACCTAACCCAGACCTAACCCAGACCTAACCCAGACCTAACCCAGACCTAACCCAGACCTAACCCAGACCTAACCCAGACCTAACCCAGACCTAACCCAGACCTAACCCAGACCTAACCCAGACCTAACCCAGACCTAACCCAGACCTAACCCAGACCTAACCCAGACCTAACCCAGACCTAACCCAGACCTAACCCAGACCTAACCCAGACCTAACCCAGACCTAACCCAGACCTAACCCAGACCTAACCCAGACCTAACCCAGACCTAACCCAGACCTAACCCAGACCTAACCCAGACCTAACCCAGACCTAACCCAGACCTAACCCAGACCTAACCCAGACCTAACCCAGACCTAACCCAGACCTAACCCAGACCTAACCCAGACCTAACCCAGACCTAACCCAGACCTAACCCAGACCTAACCCAGACCTAACCCAGACCTAACCGCAGACCTAACCGCGATGCAGACCTAACCGCGATGCAGACCTAACCGCGATGCAGACCTAACCGCGATGCAGACCTAACCGCGATGCAGACCTAACCGCGATGCAGACCTAACCGCGATGCAGACCTAACCGCGATGCAGACCTAACCGCGATGCAGACCTAACCGCGATGCAGACCTAACCGCGATGCAGACCTAACCGCGATGCAGACCTAACCGCGATGCAGACCTAACCGCGATGCAGACCTAACCGCGATGCAGACCTAACCGCGATGCAGACCTAACCGCGATGCAGACCTAACCGCGATGCAGACCTAACCGCGATGCAGACCTAACCGCGATGCAGACCTAACCGCGATGCAGACCTAACCGCGATGCAGACCTAACCGCGATGCAGACCTAACCGCGATGCAGACCTAACCGCGATGCAGACCTAACCGCGATGCAGACCTAACCGCGATGCAGACCTAACCGCGATGCAGACCTAACCGCGATGCAGACCTAACCGCGATGCAGACCTAACCGCGATGCAGACCTAACCGCGATGCAGACCTAACCGCGATGCAGACCTAACCGCGATGCAGACCTAACCGCGATGCAGACCTAACCGCGATGCAGACCTAACCGCGATGCAGACCTAACCGCGATGCAGACCTAACCGCGATGCAGACCTAACCGCGATGCAGACCTAACCGCGATGCAGACCTAACCGCGATGCAGACCTAACCGCGATGCAGACCTAACCGCGATGCAGACCTAACCGCGATGCAGACCTAACCGCGATGCAGACCTAACCGCGATGCAGACCTAACCGCGATGCAGACCTAACCGCGATGCAGACCTAACCGCGATGCAGACCTAACCGCGATGCAGACCTAACCGCGATGCAGACCTAACCGCGATGCAGACCTAACCGCGATGCAGACCTAACCGCGATGCAGACCTAACCGCGATGCAGACCTAACCGCGATGCAGACCTAACCGCGATGCAGACCTAACCGCGATGCAGACCTAACCGCGATGCAGACCTAACCGCGATGCAGACCTAACCGCGATGCAGACCTAACCGCGATGCAGACCTAACCGCGATGCAGACCTAACCGCGATGCAGACCTAACCGCGATGCAGACCTAACCGCGATGCAGACCTAACCGCGATGCAGACCTAACCGCGATGCAGACCTAACCGCGATGCAGACCTAACCGCGATGCAGACCTAACCGCGATGCAGACCTAACCGCGATGCAGACCTAACCGCGATGCAGACCTAACCGCGATGCAGACCTAACCGCGATGCAGACCTAACCGCGATGCAGACCTAACCGCGATGCAGACCTAACCGCGATGCAGACCTAACCGCGATGCAGACCTAACCGCGATGCAGACCTAACCGCGATGCAGACCTAACCGCGATGCAGACCTAACCGCGATGCAGACCTAACCGCGATGCAGACCTAACCGCGATGCAGACCTAACCGCGATGCAGACCTAACCGCGATGCAGACCTAACCGCGATGCAGACCTAACCGCGATGCAGACCTAACCGCGATGCAGACCTAACCGCGATGCAGACCTAACCGCGATGCAGACCTAACCGCGATGCAGACCTAACCGCGATGCAGACCTAACCGCGATGCAGACCTAACCGCGATGCAGACCTAACCGCGATGCAGACCTAACCGCGATGCAGACCTAACCGCGATGCAGACCTAACCGCGATGCAGACCTAACCGCGATGCAGACCTAACCGCGATGCAGACCTAACCGCGATGCAGACCTAACCGCGATGCAGACCTAACCGCGATGCAGACCTAACCGCGATGCAGACCTAACCGCGATGCAGACCTAACCGCGATGCAGACCTAACCGCGATGCAGACCTAACCGCGATGCAGACCTAACCGCGATGCAGACCTAACCGCGATGCAGACCTAACCGCGATGCAGACCTAACCGCGATGCAGACCTAACCGCGATGCAGACCTAACCGCGATGCAGACCTAACCGCGATGCAGACCTAACCGCGATGCAGACCTAACCGCGATGCAGACCTAACCGCGATGCAGACCTAACCGCGATGCAGACCTAACCGCGATGCAGACCTAACCGCGATGCAGACCTAACCGCGATGCAGACCTAACCGCGATGCAGACCTAACCGCGATGCAGACCTAACCGCGATGCAGACCTAACCGCGATGCAGACCTAACCGCGATGCAGACCTAACCGCGATGCAGACCTAACCGCGATGCAGACCTAACCGCGATGCAGACCTAACCGCGATGCAGACCTAACCGCGATGCAGACCTAACCGCGATGCAGACCTAACCGCGATGCAGACCTAACCGCGATGCAGACCTTACTCGCGCGCACGCTGTTGCTCGCGAATCGAACCGTTCTCGCCGAACCGTGCTCAACGAACCGTGCTCGTTGCGGAACCGTCGTTAGTTTACCCTGTCTGCCTCCCACCACCAAGACGTGCCGAGACGAACCGATCCGAACCAAACCGACAATAACCGAAGCGAACCATTTGGAATCGCACCGATCTAGGAGAGTAATATAGTTGAAACCTTTAGAAATTATGAAGGTGAATAATTTATACACGGTAGATTGTATTCTTTGTATATCATTGTAATAAAATACTTTATTACCCGTGTGTTCTTAGAATTTTACATATGGTGCTCGTTTATTTCCACTCTTAGCATTCATATACGCAACCCATTACTATCAAAACGATCCTCGAGCACAGGGACGGTTGAAGAGTTGTTGAAATTCTAAAAGAAATAGAGAAAAAACACGTTAAACCCATCGTTCGAGATAGAGAAGTATGCTTTGAATGAAATTTCCCCCGATGTCAACAACCATCTGTGCCGATAATGGGACGACCATAAAACCTTTCCTTCGAGTCACGTCGGCATAGAAATTCCGAAGCCATCATAAATTATGTATCTGTCAAGGCAATTTCGAAAATGAATGTGAAGGTATTGTGTAGGTTATGTTTGGCTTCATGCTGTTAGTATACTTGTACGCGTACACATACACACATTAATTTAATAAGAATAATTTTTTTTTATGGAAATTCTTATACTAAATTATATCAAGTGAAATTTATTTCAATATAAATATATATATTCATGCACACACACGCACGCACACACGCACACACGCAAACACATGTGTTCATTTCATTAACGGGTATTCACACGCACGCACGTCTCTTCCCAGATAGCACGCTACGTCTTAGAGACGTCTTTTTTACATCTCCGTTACGTCTTTACGTCTTACGAGCCGTTTGAAACACGTCTCAGTTCAGGCGTCTCATCGACATCGTAAAGACGTATTTTTAGAATCGTCGTTTCATCGGCTGAAGTAACGCGACTTAAAGACGTATGTTGCGAGGCGTAACAAACACGTCTTACATTAGACGGCTTGAAAACGAATTATTTCAGACGTCTTTAACGATGTTTCTTCCGAGACTAACTAATAACGTGAATTTTTTTTTTTTGGAGATGTTATGATAGGGACTATAGTTAACTGTACAATGACTAAAATACTGGTTTTTAATTTTTGCTATTTCTTGGAATGATAAAAAAAAAAAAAAAAAAAAAAAAAAAAAAAAAATTAATTTTCAAAACATATATTTATTTGATAATATTTATATTTAAAATGAATCTTTATTTAATATTAGAAATAGAATATTTTTTTTTAAATATGCAGGAAATACTTTATGTTTATCATGGAAAAATATTTGTTCCAGAATATGGAAAACATACAACTTTCATATTACGAATGAAATATTGGTTTCAAATATAAAATAAATCTTTATTCAATACTGGAAGTAAAATGTTTACTTTTAATTTACTTTGAATTCGTGCGTGTCATTTAATTTCTTTAATAGAAGTTTATCTCTTCTAATTATATGATTTCATATGATATTTGAACCTTTAAAGCAATAGGTTCGCATGGCTCAGCGAGGAAACACATCATCAAGTAAACGGTAAGTCCCGAGTTCGAATCCCGCCAACTGCATAAAAAAAAAAAAAAAAAAAAAAAAAAAAAATTTCTGAATTGTATAAGGTCCTTTCGAAGACAAATTGGAATATTTCCTCAAGCAGTGCATAGAAAAGAGTATATATGGATATGGTATAGGTGTTCTTATTTAAACGGACCACCCAGTATATACATATACATTAATTGAGGGATTAATTTTTATGAAAATTCTTATACTTAAAGAACGAGTGTGCATAACCCGAAACGAAATTACATTACTCTCAGTTAGGAAGCTATAAATTGTACCACACGAAAAGACACTGCGTTCTCTATTCAAATTTCCCTCCCGGCGCGGCGCCACATCTCCGCTCCCGGCGAACTAACCCCTGGCCAAATGAAAAGTTGGAAAAGCCAAACATGGCGGTCGCAACCAACTCTTTCGATAGCTGGCTCGGTAAAAAACTACAGGCCTTGAATACCGACGAAGGTGTCTTTGGATCTTACATCAAAGGGATTTTAGAAGGTGATGAAACGGAGGATGAAAAAACCGAAGCCCTCGAAGGCATACTCGCTGCCATAACGGTGAGGAGCACTCGGACTGTGAGGTTAGAATGCGCTTGCTGTTCGTAGTCCAACTTTATCAACCGGTCTGCACAGATTCAACGTTACAAAACATCTGTCTTTTATTATATTATTATAATATGTCCATTTTCAGGGTGATAACATTAGTGGTCATGTCACAGAGATATTAACTGCCTGGACCAAATGGCTTCCAGTCGAAGAAATTGCGAAAGGACCGGTCGAAGATGTCGATGTAAGATTGGCCAAGATGCTGGAATCACAATCTCTGCCAACTACCACGCAGAGGAGTTATACGGAAGAAGAAAGAAGGATAAGAGAGGCGATCCTTGCGCAGTACAGTCAAATGTCCGACCAAGAACATAGCGACGGCGACGGCCAAGAGGATGGTGCCAGTGGTGGAGACTGTGGAATTGAGAAGAACACCAATGCTGCTGCGATAGTTCAACAAGAGAAAGAAAAGAGAGAAAAGGCTAAATTAGAAAGTCAAAAGAAAAAGGACAAAGACAAAGAGGATCGGTATGCTACAATTATAATAATAACGATATTCGTAACTAAAATCATAACGATAACGATTACTCCGTTTGTATTTAGAGAAAAACAGAAACAACTCAAGGAAGAGAAAAAGGAAAAGCGTAAAACACAAAAAGGAGAACGAAGAAGGTAGCAGTGGGACAACGGGACAATTGATTTGTATTTGTATTTGTAATTATGCTTACAAGGAGAGCGCAAGGTCCGATGCCTCTCAGATTTGATTGAAACTTTGTTAAGTTATATATATTATAGCCGCAGATACTCGGTAATTTTTAAGATATTTATAATTAAAGGTTTTCATTACCATAAATATTTTTTAAGATCTTTTTTTTTAACATTAAACTTTCCTTATTTGTTTGTACTACTATAATACTATTATTTATTATAGCGATACTGCTCTTCGCATGCAAAAATGAATATTTGATTTTAATAAAGCATAACATGGAAATAATGCGTTACATGCATAAAATAACTATAGAAGAATCGAACCCCGGTCAACGGTGTACTATTCCGGCACGCTACCTCCAAGCCACAACGGTAGGTTTCACTCAAATCTGAGAGGCATCGACCTTGCGCTCTCCTTGTTAACTTATGTTATTAAATAAATTATTTAAACATTCAATCATTTACAATTAATATCTTACTGTATTGAAGACAACGTTACAAAACATAATGAATTTTAACTCTATGCCGGCCCGTTGAATGATGGGTTGCATCGGTAAGTCCACCGACGGTTTAAGTACTCTGTACTAGCGAAACCTACCGGTAGTTACTCGACTGTTAGTCCTTATAAACGAAAGACAAATAATCTATATTTGAAAAGATATTAACTATCTTGAGTAATGCGATCTAACAACCCCTTTTGAGAATATTATTTAAGAGAAAATGATAGAGTGTCGAGTCGATTGTAAATTGAGGTACGCGTGTCTAAAAGTTTATCTTAATGATGTTGCAACAAATTATTATATTTAATAAAATATCAAAGGGAACAGTTAATTTATCAGACGTTGTTCTTGTATTTGTATTTTTTATTAGTATATATTTACACACAAGATACCGTGTCGAAACCGAGTCATCTTGGTATTGCATTAATAATGAAAGACAAACGCAGTAAGATAAAAACAAACGAACAAATGATACAAAAGGTGATGATGCTTCAGTATTGTATCGTTATATATACTAATGTCACATTATCATAATCATTTATTATTAGCAATTCTTTTCTTCATTCACTATAATTAAGTGGGCAGAAATTGACGAACTCGCACTTACACGATATAACAAGGTCTTTCCCGCTTATCAACGCCGAGTTGCAAATATTCGTTGCAACTCTTGCCCTCCCCTACTCTCCCTCTCGCTCTCACACACGCACGCACGCGCACACACACACACACACACTCTCTGCTTCCCATAGTTTCTTTGTTCTCTGTCTCCTCTGTGTATATATTTTATATTCCCCCTCCCAAATTTTTCTCCATACACATTTATCATTTTTTCAAAGCTCATTATAACACATCGAATAAAACATTCTCGTATATGTCGAAAGTAACACACTATAACAAATACCTAATGAAATCACGATTAGAACGTACGCCATCGATTTTTTTTTTTTATCTCAAACATGCAAAAAACTGCGTTATCGCTAAAGGTATACATACATATAAATATACATACATATATGTAAGTAAACGTTCATATACGCATATATATATATTTATACGTATATGTATTTATTATTACATTTTGTACATGCTTCTATATTCACGGGATACGAACTATACCGATAACATGAATGTTTAATAGAGAGAACTCGACAATGACAAAAACCATACGAGACGCAGAAATTTACAAATTTCGGTTACACGGTACATACTCGTTATTCGGTAGTAGCGGTGCGGGGAACGAACATCGTCGATCGGACATTTCGCGACATAGAATGATACTCGCTGCTCGCATCCAGTTTCTTCTACGAAATTTCAACGACGTTCTAACAGAGGAAATCGTTCGTTAGTCATGATTGTCCTATCGAGCATACTCTGAGTAAAAGAAAAAAAAAAAAGAAAAAATCGATGTACTGTTGGATACGATTCGGTGGATCGGTCCGGATCGAACGATCGCGGATCGATCGCGCGACAAGGGGAGGGGGAAAAGGGACGGTCGCGGCAATGACAACGATATTGCCATGTATGCATAATTTACTATCTAACCGAACTAGATAGATATCTAATCACGTCGTTAATTCGATACTTAGTTGCACGTTGCCCTAACACAATATACGCTAAGAGCATTCCACGCTGAAACCTGAAAGAGAGTCCTCCCCTCTTTCCTCTTCTCTATACAATTTTTTAGACCTTTTCGACCATCGTCCCTCGTTATTTCCGTTACAATCCCGGACTAGAAAGCGCCACTGCCGTTTTCACTCGCAGAATTCCGACCGATCGAATCGAGTAACGTATCGTTATTATTACTTCCGGCCTCGATTACAACGTCGTTCGAATTGATCGAGCTGGAACATCTCCTCGCTTACACCACCAGCTCCTTTTTTTTCCTCCGTGCTTCGTTTCAGGATAGCATACTTGACAGTACTTGTTTTTTACTTATGTTAGGCGTTGTCGGGTCGCGCGCACGCAAACGCGATCGGTTTACGTAGATATTAGTCGATCCTAACGCATGTAATTTGATCCCACTGTATACAATAGTGAACACAACTAAAAACTCGACGGACTGTACAACTGGTGTAAGAAATCGGTAAGAACAAGAAAACGTGACAGGGAGGGGGAGACGGCAACAGCACCGTCTCGTACACCTCCCTCCTATTCTTATACTATGTATAGGTCGCCACGTTTTTTCGCGCTTACGAATTCTTCGCGACAAGCATGTTGCTCGGTTCGCGCCGTTAAATCGTAAAGACGGAAAAACTGATAACTTTTGTACATTTAATAATATAAAATAAATGAACATTGCACTTCCTGCGTAGCTTCTCGTTAAAGGTCGTTCGAAGGACAACATGGTGATGATCGTCGTTCGACCAATAATTTGTTGCGAAGCGTTCCGATTGAAAAATACAGTTTTTCTCGCAATACGATTCGATCGACGCAACTATACATTTTTTCGACAGTACAAGAGGGGGAGGTAAACAAGTGCTCGAGACTCCGTGTAACGTTGTTCAAACGGCTCTTTTCTTTTCTAATTACGTCTACTAAATGGATACCCTATATTTAACTCGTTTCTTCCGCTTCTGCGTGGGTTTCTTAATACCGTAAAATCGTATATGTATATGCAGTAATGTGACTCACTCTCGCTGGACGCATCCTCTTAGTTATAGGTTTGCGTCTGGTTCCGTTTCCCGACTCACGTTCATTCGCATTCTCGCACTCATGTATCCGGACGCACACGTGTCGTTAATGGTAGTTATTATACACGATTTGATATTCTTGTTCGCTATAGATCAGTATTGGTGTACGTGTGTACGCATGTGTATTTATGTAGGTGTGTGTATGCCGGGTGCCTTACACACTATAGTCGTTAAGCGTTAGACTCTTTGTTCTGACTACAGTCGAATGAAGATCTTCCGCGGGCAGCTCTTTCTCTCGCGCGCATGCTCCATCAACACCTGCGAATTTGTAATCATTTGGTCAACCAAACTTATCAACGAGTCACAAACCCGCGAGAGATGCCAACTAAATTTCGCCTATCTGTTACTTTTCTTAGTCGTTCTAGCGCGGGTTCGTCTTTCGTCCAATTTCGCCTTTAGCACCTGCAACACGAAATACTTAAAGATTTTCATCGGTGTCTCCAGGTTGCTATCAGATTCGAATATTGTTACGTAATTTTTATTCAAATGTATATATATATATATATAATTTTTTTTTTTTCGAGAAGAAACTTTAAGAATTTTTCCCAAGTACTAATCAACTTTCAAGTCTTTAAGTACTTCATTTGCACACACTCGATACATCCTTTTCTATTGCTACTTCTTTTATTATATCCTAGCTTTGACAATGCGATTACTTATGCTGATTACGACAAAATCTAATTTCGGGTACCTAACGTGTAAGTTTCCCAGTACCAATGGAAGAGCTCTCGATTCGCGGCGGAGAATTTCATCGAAACACGTTACAAAAGTTGCTCTATTTATCTTTAAATGTACTGCTCGAGATGATTGAACGAATCAAGCGCGTGAAGTGATGATCAAGAAGCACGCAGCAATTACGTAGCTCGTAGCGTGTACGAAGGGTGGGGTGGAAATGTGCGAAAACTGTCTCTACGAACGCGAAACGGTGGCGTTCAACTAAAAGAGTGATCACGAAGTTACCAGATTCACCGAATAACGCAGGACACGTTGAAAATGCTTTCAAGTACGAAAATGTATCGAAAAGCTTTTATTCTCGAATGTAAAATGTCGACCGTTTGGCATCTTGAGATAGAAATTTCTACAGGTTACCTTTATGTGAACGATATTCGAGAGAAAACTCGCGAAAAAAAAGGTATTTCCAGCTTTCGATGAATTTCTACACTCGTGTTTTGGCCGCATTGTTCGTTGCGATGAGTAATAATAAATTGAAATGCGTTTCGTTAAGGGAGGACAGACGGGATGGTGGTGATCGTATACAAACATGAAAAATGTGTTACGCATCGCTATAAGTGGTCGTTCTTACGAAGGGGAAGGCTTTTAAATAAAATTTTACGTTGACGTGTTACTTCAGTCTTCTCACTTGAATCTTGAGTTTTCTTTTGTTCCTCGCGAGAGCGGACACGCTCGGGAGTCGTCGCCATGGGAATATGAGAACAAACCTAGCAAGGACTGTGAGGCGTAATGGGCTGTGCTTGGCTAAAATCCTAACTTATGCAGGCACGGCATTCAACAGATGTGGGAAATTCGTACTGACCGTGGCAGGTGTTATTGAGAGATTGGCTGCTTACACAAGCCGTTCGTTGATCTTGAGCCGAAAGGGAGGACTTGGCTGGGCACCCCACTATATTAGGAGGTCCTCTAGGGGACAAGGGTGTTATATGAACATGCCAAGAAGAGGAGGTTTTTCGGTTTACGTGGAAAGAAAAGTCAAGAAACCAATCCCATCGAGTCGAATGGAAGCTGTTGCCGGGATGTTTCAGTGATGGTAGTGATGCGGAAGAATGAAGATGGTAGGATCCGTCCAATAGTGAAAACTGACGACACGGTTAACCGAAAAAAAAAACACTTCCTCTCCGAATGCATTGAATGGGAGTCGATTGTCCACCCTGTTCTAGATTACGATTTAATTAAGGCTGCCAGAGACAAAGTCCGGCGTTGTTGCCTCTTAGGCTCAGCGACTAAATGCTCGAAGACCATGTTAGAGGAATGTCTGCCGAAATCGCGTCGCGGGAAGCAATGGTTCTTTTGTCGTCGGTATCGGTCGAAGAAGCTTGAACGAAACTCGGACGGTACAAATCGAGATGTCGTTGAAAAACGGAAGAGCGTACGGTGTACACTAGCGTGGCTAGGAGCTCGAGCATCGTCCTCCACCAGTGAAACTTTCATTGACCTCTGAACATGAACGGGGACACGTATTCGCGCGCGCGCGCGCGCGCGCGCGTGTGTTTTCAGGCAACGCGTCGCTAAACACGGTACGCAACGGCTTCTTTTCAAATCCTTCGCAATATGCTAAGGGGCAGTGGGTCGCCAAGAATCTTTGATCTTGATTTACGTGTTTAATTTCCTTATTTTGTTTTTTCTTGATCGGTGCAAAGATGATCTACGGTTGGATCAGTGGACAACAGCGGGTGCGGCTTTAAACGGAAACGAGTCGCCAACCGATTCGACGAAGTGAACTGACCAAAAAAAACAGGACACCGGAGAAATCGGTGGCCGGCTCAACGGCTCCGATGGTTTCCGACTCTGTTGATTTTCCATCGCGGAGTCAGGGTTGCTTCGTGCGGGGAAAAACAGGGGAAACAAGGCAAATCCGCGTGCTCGTCGTAAAATTCTTGGGTTTCTCCCCTGTCGGGCTTAATTAAAGTCTGTACAATTCTTATCCGTAATAATATAATTATAATATGTTATTCTCTGCGTATTATTATCTCACGAATAGAGCTTTCGTTAATCGTAATTATAATCTTGCGACAATAGCGAGAGCGATAATCATATCAAGACAGAGAAAAGATAATGATTAATAGTAATGAAAATCATTATTAGCAATCGTTACATCTTAATATCGGAGAGATCTACATAAGACAGTGGTAGATTAATATCACAATAAGACTAATCAGGCCTCGTGAAACTGGGGCGCACATGCTTCGTTTCATCATCCTCGTATCACCCCTCCCCCCTTCTATTCTGATCCTATCCCCCGTCGATAAGGTTTATACTTTTCCCGTTGTATGAATCTGCTTCAATGTTAATTCGCGACCCTGTTGTTGCCACGGGGGTTTCAGACGACTCCGACTCACTCGTTTACATCGTTGATGCGAGACGATTCTCGATGCTAGCTGAGGGGAATAATGCAGTCGTGTTCGCGGATCAGATCCCGTCGGTCGATCACGACGACGATGACGATCGTCTGTGCCTAAAAAGTCCTAAAACGTATCGTCGTCGACGATACAACAGGGCGAGCTTCCCGATCCTTCCCCATCGATTCGCGAAACCGCATTTAGCTAAGTAAATCCTTGCTACATCTCGGAGAATAGGGGACGAACTTCAGGGGAACGAAATTCCTATCTTTCTCACACTCTTTCTCTCACGCAATCTCGTTCATCATTCTTTCTGGCGCGCGCGCGTTGTCTCTTTCTCTACGTTACTTTCGACCGACTACGATTGGTGCATAACATGTCGTTACGATTACCTGAGTGACATCGGGGTGGTCGCGCGCTCGTAGACAGTCCCCGTCGTCTCGTTTTCGACGAACGGACGGGAACACGACCTTGTCTCGGATACACGTGGAATCAATCGTTTGATCGCGCGCCACCCGCTCGTCAGATCATTT
Source organism: Lasioglossum lativentre (assembly GCA_916610255.1). Taxonomy (NCBI): domain Eukaryota; kingdom Metazoa; phylum Arthropoda; class Insecta; order Hymenoptera; family Halictidae; genus Lasioglossum; species Lasioglossum lativentre. The sequence continues at coordinate 18,152 of OU744364.1, forward strand.
TGGCCTCATGGCTCGATACATAATGCCGAGAGACTAGCAACACGTATTTGCCTAGCCTTTGCGGCGTCCTCGATAACGATCGGGCCGATCCAGCCAGCCAATTCTACATGCCGCGGTAATATCCTCTTACCCCAAAGTGTGTGTATATATCTCACTCTTCGCGTACACTGGCGACTATCACCCGTGAACGGTGCACGTACACGCAAGAGATTCATCGTGGTTCACGATGAAAATCCTGGCGCGCAGCTAATTTGGTCTTTTGGCCGACGGTCGATCGCGTTGATGCATTATTGTCGTGATCAAATCGACCGTCGCGCCTCGTCTACTCCAAACTCTCTCTAGAATTTGTGTGTTTGTGTATGTGTGTACGTGTGTGAGGGAGGAAGGGAGTGTATGCGCGTGTGTGAGTGTGTGTCTCTCTCTCTCTCTCTCTCTCTCTCTCTCTCTCTCTCTCTCTCTCTCTCTCTCTCTCTCTCTCTCTCTCTCTCTCTTTCTCTCATAGTATGTATTCTTTTTCGTCTTTTTTCCCCCCGTTTTCTCCGTTTTTCTCTCATCTTGTTCCGTTTCGTCGCGGTTGTACGCGAGAGAGGACGAGTTTGATCGCGACACGGTATGGCGCGAAAGCATCTAGAAGTGGCTAGCGTAGACCCGACTTCACAATATCGGCGGTAAAAACGTACCGGAATCGTCGAGATTCGGATCCAAACTCGCGACGATATCGCCGGTCGAAGCGTGTCTCGAGGTAGTCGTCTGCGCGGTACTCGCGAGAGCGTGGCTGCTCGCGCTTCCATTCAGCTTGCTCTTCACCACCAGGCCGCCGTTCTCCGTGTTGTCGGCCGTGCTGATCCTCTGCACATATTTACGGTCTCTGTAGAGTCGATACATCGTAAACGGTGGGTCTACCACCGTGGTAGCCCGTTGCCGTGGCGCGCTCACAGTTACGCTCACTGTCTGGGCGTGTGCCGACTGCGATGACGTCTCCGACACGGTCGTCGTGTTCGCGTTTGCGTTCGCGTTCGCGTTCACGTTCGCATTCGCGTTTGCGTTCGTGTTCGCGTTTGCGTTCGTGTTTGTGTTTGTATTAGTGTTCGTGTTCACGTTCACGTTCGCGTTCGTGTTTGCGTTGGCGTTCGCGTTCGCGTTCGCCGTCGACGATGTTGTCGTCGACGAAGAGGAGCTCACGCGGGAGGACGAAGTCGATTTCAACCACTCGTGACGAGCCGCCTCGCTGGGGGTCATACGCTTGTTTGGATCCCACCTGCGGCAAACAATAATCACGATTAATATGACTAGAGGCTGGTTAGAAGAATCAATTTTTGACTTTGTAGGCGAACAGGCAACTTGTTAGAGGCACGTGCTGGATATAATAGTGTTTACAATATTACTAAATGTGCAAAAACAGTCATAGTAATAGTTTGTAGTGCAATTTGTAACCTAACTCATCGGTTAGGTGTACGCGTACCAGACTAAATTTAATTGCACGACATCTCTGTTCTCATTTACACCGTGAATAAACCGGTTTTCAATTTTTCACAAAAACAAGACATAATAGCAGCGAATTGGAAACTTACTCGAGACATCTTTTTACGAAGTCCACGAAGAGGGTGTCGGTGCAATGAAGAGCTTTTGCGAGATTCCTACTACCAACCCACCTCTTCAAGCCCTTGCTATTTGTCACACATCGAGGACTTCCGTTCGGGTCTGAAACCATAATTTCATTACTCAGTTTTGAAATGTAATTACATAAGTATGTGTATCTGTTACAATTAAACAAGCGAGCATCATATATAATTGTAAAATGAATACAATTTGTTTCAAGATAACTTCATACATGTTAGAAATTTTCCGTGGGCTAAGAAGAACCAAATTATATCCCTCTATGATTCCGGAGTAAGTGCTTAGCGGTCAATCACAGTTCATCTACCTACCTATCAGAAGGTACCCACCCCCCTTGCCTTCCCCATTCCGTGGCCATACTTGAAGATTCCTGATTTTCTAAATACGACACCAACGAATCCATTCCACCACTCCCGGTGTTTGCACAACTTGGAGTTGCCAGCTACCATTTCGGTGAAATATAATTTCTACTTTTGGAGACTACCTTGAGATCAGTTGTTCCGTATTATCAAGCTTTACTCTATCTCCGGCAGATTGGATTTGTCTCGATTTGGATCGGGTGATAAATTCGAAAGCAGGAGCTAGAATCTTTTCGAAACCTCTTACCGAAGAAAAGCCTTCGACGGGAAGCGTGATTGATGATGTAATTCGGCGGGGCGCCGAGTATCTCCATGATGCAGGCGAGCTGTTCGATTTCATCCTCGCCCGGGAACAATGGGCAGCCCGTGTACAGTTCAGCCAGAATACAGCCCAAACTCCACATATCGATCGGCGTGCCGTATGGAAGACCCAGAAGTACTTCTGGACTCCGGTAAAACCTGGACTGGAGGTATGTATAGACGCGCTGGTGGCTGTAGCAGGAGGATCCAAAGTCTATGACCTTAATCGAGCTGCTTCCCCGCTGCTTCAGAAGCACATTTTCCTGCAACCGAACGAAACGACAACGGCCGATCAGGGAACAGCATTTACTATTCACCGAATCGCCTGTTAAACTAGCCCTCCCTACCCCCTACTCTACTCTACCCTACCCTACCCCGACATTCCCGAACGTTTCATACTTTGTTTCTCCGTTTCGCTCGTTCGCGGTTTATCTCGTTAAAGGGAGGCTCGCCAATTTATTTCACCGTTAATCGCGGCAATATTTATTCCGGATAGAATTTTAACGATCTCCCGTTCTTCTTTCGTTCGAACCGTTTTTCCACGAAAAATTCATTCGCCCCCGGGGGATATATACCGTCATCGAGGAATCGTAAAAGTATAATACAATCACGACTACATAGCAGCCATCGTTATTTCCTGAAACGTACACCGGTGTCTTTTAATGCTCGCGTGTCGGTAGAGGACAAGCGGTCTTTGCACTTACCGGCTTCAAGTCGCAGTGGATGATGTTCTCCCGATACAACAGTTTCAGGCAGGTAATCAACGAATTAGCGAACCGTCGTATCAGGCTCAAGCTAAATCCTTGGTAGTTGTTCCTTTTGATTAGTTCGTATAAATTCAAGCTGCAAGCGAGAAAGCGATCGTGAGTACGCGAATCTTGTTGGATTTCGGTATTCTTTGAGCGGCAGAAACTTTCAAACAAATTGTGGGTAACTACGTCGTGTGTATGTTATAAAATGTACCCCTTTTTTTCTTTATTTATATCTGTATTTACCAGAAGATAGATTAAACGGAGCGACATACCTCATTAACTCGAATGTGATGCACAAGTGATTCCTGAAATAGAAGTATTCTAGCATGTGTATCACATTGTGGTTCGCGTCCACGTCTTTCTTCCTCAGGTGTTCCAAGATTTGCACCTCGATGAGTGCCTGGTGATGGAATCTCGTTTTGTTCCTGCAAGGACAAGCGAGTCGCGTCTTGTCATTTGTAACTGGTCGGCTGCGACAAAGCGTCTAGGTACGTATAATTGAGCCTAGACCCGACCCCTATCGCAATTTCGCGCGATTCACGGGGTCGAGGTGCTTGGCCGTTCGCTCACCTGATAATCTTGATGGCGATGTACTGGCCCGCCTTGTGGTCCCACGCTCTGATCACCTGGCCGAAGCTTCCTTTGCCTATCACCTCCAGGATCTCATATCTGGACATTCCAAACAGTACATTCTCAATTTTTTCGCACCTTTCGATTGGGCGCGATTCAGAACTTTTTAATTAATGCGGAACATTTTTATTTTCCATAAAGAGATTCGCGTTGAAATTTATGCAATTTTAGTTCTTTAGGTTTGCCCTACAAGAATGTCTATTTGCATAAACGTTCACAGTCGGAGCTGCTCGATGAATAATCGATTTCTAACGTTTTCATCGAGGTACATTCAATTTTAATCGACGAATCAAGTTCTTTCGTCCTGACATTTTATATTACTCGTTTCTGAGGAATTAGTTTTTGCTAATTTTATAGCACCACCATTTTACATTAATTTATATGTATACTAAAAAGCAAAAGCATAAACATTGAATTTTTGTTAAGTATTTTACATCTCCCTCTCCTCATTTTATGAATATTTTCTTCCTTTTGCTTCGTTTTAGTGGACGAGAGTACGATTACAAGGATCCTTGAAAGGTCTTTCTCCAGATAACGATTAAATTGCTTGACACGCAAAAATGTGAAATCCGCATAAATAAACGCATGTAGTCGCCACGAGTGGCAATTAAAAGGAAAGTCCCGTCGAGAGAAAGAAGGGAAGACTCATCACCTGTACGAGATATGATCGTGGAGGACTTTGTTGTAGTTTCCATTTTCGTCGTCGTATCCACTGTTTTGGGACGCACCCTCCTCGCCGAGTATTTTGTGAGCCGTCAGACCCAGGTACCAGATCTCGGAATACTTTTCGATTTCCGTGCGCTCGAATTCCGTGAGTCTCGAGCCGAAATACTTGACCGCCTCTTGCGGTGTCATTGGCAGTCTCCCAGCTATTTTTCAAAACAGAAACAATTCCAAACGATTAGAAGAGTGCCTGCCTGGTTTTCTGCATTATAAGAATTAATTTTGGTATTTTGTACAGTGAAACTAAAAAGTATGTACTCTGCGTGCCTTACAAGAAGTCCTGTGAAAGGAATGCGGGGTTCATTGGTCGGAGTGGAAGGGGTACGCATTTGTCGATTCTAGCGAAATATTGGCTAAAACGGTCACAGATACTACTGTACGCAGCGTGTGACGTCGAAGCGTAAACATTGGTCCTTGTGCCGTCCCACAAGACTTCTTGCGAAGCACAGCCAGTAGATTCTTACGTACAGTATATGTCATGTGTGGTTGTGGTGGTGGTGGTGGTGGTGGTGGTGGTTGTGTTGTTGTTGTCCGATTTGTCCACTCGCGTAGGTTTCGGGCGAAAGAATGACACTAATTTCTGCAACAAAGAATCGTCAAAAAATTCATTAGAGAGTCTCGCACAGAGAATCAAATATACTATAATTCTTAACTTGTTTTGAATACGTGAAATACATATATTGCAACGACATGCCACCGTTGTGTTTAGAAATGCAGATTAAAATTATGTCCGAACAGATAAAAAAGAACAGTTACGATTACCATTTAAGATTTGTTTCGAAAGCTGCCTCTGACAGAATGATGGTCGCATTTCTAAAAGCCATCGACGAGACGCTCTCATCCGACGCAAACAAGTTTTTCCGCGTTCTCGGCGCCGCCAATAACTTTCAAATTTCTTTATCTACGCCGCGCCGCGCCGTGCAAAGAGAGTCGTGTTTTCATCGCAGCGTTTTATCATCGACCAATTTCGCGGGGTAAGAGGGTTGACCGCGAATTCCATGGTGGACATCGACGACAACGAGAATCACACCGGTGCGGCGCGGGGCGGCGCGGGGCGGCGCGGCGCGGCGATTACGTTCCCGTCGGAGCACACGTGACCGTAATGGAACATTCGCGTATAAACCAGTAATTATTCGATGGAATGCTTTGAAGAACTGCGTGACACGATTGTTATAATTTACCGGAGGTTTGTGGCGCGGTGCGTGGTCATGCGTTACGAGGTAGAGACGACCTCGTACCATTCGCAATGTCAAGTGCGCTTGCAGCGGACATCGCTCGAGTGTAGCCACATGGTGACTTTAATTGAATTCACGTACCAGACTGTTTTCTCACAAACATTTTGTACGCACGTGGCAAAACAGCAATGGGAAAAACTACCAACTAGAATTTCTTAAAACATTGCAAATATTAACCTCGGAGAACTGTCATTAATGTCAAAATATTAAATACTGGGGACGGGGGGGGGGGGGGGGAAGTATATATTAATTTTTTGTTATTTAAATAATTGAATTACTTGATTGTAGGCATTCGAATACACGAGTCTGCTGTCGACATTCGCTCTCAAAGTGTTGAAAGGTGATTAACTCTTTCGTTAGGGCGACTATAGGCGCTCACCCTCACCACAGAACTCCGTATGTTTACACTGAACTTGCAGTTTCATTGTTAAATTAACAATGAGTTCATGGAAAAATTGTAAATATCATGTTTTAAATTGATTACTTCAATCACAGCACGCCACCGCTCAAGGAAAGCCAGAACCTTCGCGGAAACATCTTCACCCACACTGTAGCGACTCAACAACATTCGACGCGGTTAGGTCAACGTTTGTGGAACGACTGAACCGACACCGTATCGGATTTGTTGTCGATTTATCAGCGCGTTTACCAAAATAGTCCTTAAGGGGTCGTTCGTGTTCAGTTGGCTTGGTAAAAGGTATAATTGTCAAGAAAATAATAAGAAAAAAAACAAATACAAAGATTTTGTATATAAAATGACTTGTTTTAATGATTCATCTATGTATTACAAAATTATAGTCGACCTCGCGCTTCGAAAATCTTTATCTTCGCCTTCAAAAAGGTTTATTAATTATTGACTTTCTGTTTATTTTTCTCACAAATTGCCATTCCACCGAGAATGCGACATGAATCTAAATAGGTATGTAGTATAAACTTCCTCGAAGTAATTCGTACTCTGTCGAATTAATTCCAACTCCATCAATTTACCTAAACCTAGGCGAGAGCAAACTTAAACTAATTCCAGCGCGTTTAGCGTTTTCAACTTATCCGGGGCAAGACAAATGGATTTGTTAATTGCCCCGAGTTTGTTCTAATCTGCTCAATCGACGAATGGAAAACCCTTCGAATTCGTTCGAATAAATTTCAAATCCGTCCCGAGAAGCAGATTGCAAATGTTTCTGCAGTTTCAAAATTTTCATCGAATATGTAATAGAATTTTATTGAAACAAATATCCACATTGTATATGTATATGTATATAAAATAACTCGTAGATAAGATCTCTAAAGGAAATCAATCATGACAAACACTGCGCTAGCTTCGATATTCCATCGAGTCTAGGAATTCGCCATTATTATGCACAAATTCCTCCGAGCACGATTCAACGTACGCTTGGAAATGAAAGTAGGCACACGAAGTTCGGGTTTCTCGCTAATCGTGTGCAGGGATTTCAACGCTTATTACTGTCCCGACACCGATAACCCTCTAACAGCCGCGGCTATATATAGTTTATCTTCCAAATTTGTTGTTGCAAACAAGCTTCGCCGATTCGCCGATACTTTGCGGAGCTGGAGAAGTTGAAGATAATTAAGTCAAATTTTCAACTATATTTTTCAGTAATTTTCACAATATTAATATGATTATAACTCTGACGGTTTTGTAAATTTGTTCAGAAAATACGTGGGCGGCTCTAAGACTGTATAATCTAGGAAGCAAGTAAGAGATATGCGTAGGTCCTAATGAGGAATGCAGCCGTTTTTCGTGGAAAAACGGGGGTCCGTTGGAGGGATTGGACGAGCCGAGCGGTGCGAAAAACGGCGCGGCGCCGCGTAACAGAATCGTCGCGAAAGTGGGACGAGATGTGTCCAGAACGCCTGGATATTGACCCTGCAGCGCAGTGCGATGGCTCAACAAGTTTAACGACACCGGGAGAAACGGCCCCGGCAATTATGTCTCCTCTTTGAGGCATTAAAGCGTTTCGTTTGCGAAGCGTCGCCTTTCCGTATAGCCAAGGCCAGTCACCGGTCGCCGGTGCCGTTTTGAATGACAATCAGCAGCCCCCGACGTCTGTCGTCGTTGTCCTCTGGCAGAGTTACACGACCTACGGGCGGCCATTAATTTCCCGCGCGTACTTTTCACCGCGAGCTGCAGCTTAGGCCAGCCGAGGCCAGCCTAGGCCAGCCGAACGACTGCTCGAACCGATTTCACGATTTGCCTCGCGTACGAGTTGTCGATCGTTTCGACGAAGTTACGGTCTCGTAAAACGCGATCGATCGAGGGAAGAAGAAGCGTCCTGGGAACTCGGCGAAATTAATTCCTCGCAGTCGGGCTTCGTGTGAACGAGCCTTGGTCACGCGGAAACCATTCGTCTCTCTCCCTTCCTCTTTCTCTCTCTCTCTCTCTCTCTCTCTCTCTCTCTCTCTCTCTCTCTCTCTCTCACCTTCGCTTTTTTCTCTGCTCTATGAAAATAAATAATAGAAGTGACTAATTTAAAAAATTCAGTAATAAATAGACAGTGGATTTTATGCATTTATGGCTAAAATTGGTAGGTGAAATTTAAAACAGTACAAATATTAAAGAAACTTAAAGATAATGTTATATTATTTTCAACCTATTAAACATGTTAAGAATGGAAATCAATTTCTATTTCACTGCAATTTGTTGTAATTCACATAAAAAAAATTTATTTTGTATAAAGATCCGATCTGTATAGTAATAAATTTTGAGACTCTTCACCCAAATTACCTAATGCTCTGTCTTTTCTTCACAGGTTCGTTCGTCAAATTCAATTAAAAAATATTATGTTCCCTGAGCGCCTTAGTTACGCGCGGTCCCGCGACCCTTTGATAGAAATTTATGTCAACATTGGTCTGCTGGTAATCGTCGTTGACCCGAATCAATTGCCGCTGAATAGTTTCGAGCAGCGTCACGACGCGACGCGACGTGACGCCGGAAAACGACGAAGAACCGTCCCCTCGGAAGCTCTTTCTCCGGTGCATCGATGCACCGATGCACCGATACGAAACGATGTCTACGATGCAGCGCGACGATAATTTCTACGTGGCGATCGGCGTTGCGTGATCGGCGAATACGCTCGATCGCATGATCCTGTGATTACACGTTGCTGCAACGAATTGCTTTACAAGCTACAAACTGTTTATGGGATTCGATCGCGCAAGGGGAAAGGAGAGGAACCTTGTTCAATGCTGTGATTCACCCGCGAACGCCATTTTCTTCGGACTTGTACGCGGCCGACGTGGAAATTCTCGGAAACTATTTAAACGTTTCAATGCATTCGCCATTGCAGTCTCTATCGTTGGATTTATTTTACTACGAAGATGAACAAGTGTGGTGAGACGCGCTTCGGGACGCGAGGTTGGTTATTATGGTCCCCCGTCGTCGCGTCGCGTCGCGTCGCGTCGTTTCACAAACAAGTCGCTTCCTGTAAGATTGACTCGAAGATATTGAAAGCTTTAAGATAGTACAGAATTCGCATAAAAATCTTTGGAGGGAATACTCGAACAAAGGAGAACACGATTTTTCAATATTTTATCAAAACCACCATTTTTCAGGGAACCATTTAAAATCTTTCTAACAAAAGCTTCGTACAAAATATTTTTACAGCAATCTCTTTCCTTTAGGACTGCTTTAGCACGGTTGGGGCAGATTTCCCTCAAACGCTCGCTCGCTGGTGTCACGTGTCTTTGTTGCCTGACCGTAACGGCGTTTATTGAAAGGGGACGCGGTCGATGGGTGCTATGGTGGGGACGGTTTTGCCTCGATTGAGACAAACGTGCACAGCACTGCTTTAGGATCAAAGAAAGCTCTATTCTTTTGTAACACCAATATTTAAGCATCGAAGTAAGTGCGGACGTACGATATACATACATAGTACATAAATTTTCCTTTCTCATCTGTGAAGTTATGAAGAAGTTCTAAATAGTGATTGTAACCGCGAGAAGAAATTGTACGGCGCGGCGCGGCGCGGCGCGGCGCGGCGAGGGGCGAAGGACACAGAGGTTCTAAATAGCAGCTGCGGAGGGAACGAATAGAGATAGAACAAGGGGTTGATGGAACGCGTGCCAGCGGACTCTAAGCGAGCGCATCCCCGAGGCATTACAATATGTATGTATGTATGTATTAACAGTTTCTCGAGACGTCTATTTAAATGTGGTCGCAAGGCCCGCGAGGAGCACCCAGGGCAGATGTCTCATTGTCAAATATTTTCGGACGTTTTACGTTGCGGCTCGAGGCGAGCGCGCTCCGAAAACGAGGAAGAAGGACGCGATCTTTCGACGCGATGCGACGCGAGTAAGCGGGCAACGAGCTTGCGGCCGAGCTTTCGAGGCGCTCGCGACGAGTTTAACAACACGCGCCGACTCTCGATCGACCCTCGCGCGTAATGAAAAATTATTATCGTCCAGGGATCGCATGACTCGCGCCGCATCGGCATAAATAAAAAGCGGCAGAGTGGAATAACCGCGACGCGACGGTGAGTAGCCTCTTACCCCCGGCAAAAGAGCTAGCTAGCTCGCTCGCTCGCTCGCTCGCTCGCTGGCTCGTCGTATATGTATAAATTGTAATCTTGTGCACCGAGAAAGATTTCCTTCCTCCATCTCCCTCCCTTTCTTAATTTCTTTTATTTTTCTTTCTTTTTCTCTGTCTCGTTCTTGCTGCGATTCTCGCCGGACTTTTGCCAGACGACACGGTGCTAACACTGCTAACCGGCTCCAAAGCATAAATAAAACGGGGGATTCATGGCGGGCCAAGACTCGCGCGCAACGCCCGATACGGCAAGCCAAAATCCGAGTTCGACCCTCGATGCCTCGATACGCTTCCTCGAGCAGTCCCTTGTTCTTCGTTACCGCTTTAAATAGTTCCGCGCGGGGGTCATACGCGCCACGAGCTTCTGCGGGCTTCTAATTGTTCAGAGCATGACCGAATGCATGGTCGGCGAAAATATTTTAAAATCATTGGGAGATTTTATAGAAGACTAATAAAAATTGACAAACTGTTTAGAACTTTTTTTACTCTCTTCTTTCTATACATATTTGTCATGTTGCAGATTAGTCCAGGAAAGAAAAATTACGTTTTGAGACCAAGTTAGAAAGACAAATTCAAATAGTCGACTTTCAATTAACGATAAATAGACCACGAATATTTATGCAAAATAAGAATTGTCTGTATCAATCGCAAGACATACAAGCTACGCAGACATCCGTTTCGTTAAAAATGGTTGTTGGTCCCTTGTTAGTGTTGCATTCAGATTCTACTGTATAAAAGAACAGCGTAGAACAGTTCGGGGTACGTGAAGAGTATAGATTCGCGGTTAAGTCATAAATCACAATAAATGCGACATCCTCGATTCTACATACATATAAAGTATAAAGTACACAAGGGTACGTCGGCAATTCGTTATATGTATGTATGTATGTATGTATATATATATAGTATACCGTGACACGATGGCTCGACGACCAACATTTTTCTCCACGTTTTCCGCAGGGGACAGACTGACTATCCTCGATCCCCGAACAAGTACACCTGGCTTGGGAATAGAAGAGGTAGCATAGAATAGAGGAATAAAGGACACGCTCCGTAGAATCGGATTTTTCTCAAGGACGACAGAACGTTCCGACTCGGCGACACCGCACCGGTGCGATGTTTCGATCTTCGAGAGATAGGTAAGTACCTACATACAATAATTCCCTACGTCCGAGTTATGCATGCGGTTTACCTTGTGACATCTCCTGGCTGCTGCGGCCACGCGCCTTTCTAATGCGATACCTCGAGATCTCGACGCACCGTTTCATTCTATTATTCATCGGGTGTCCGAAACGTTACTATCAACTCTCCGCTTGTCCACTTATTTTTGCAAAATTTTATCCCCAGTTTTCAAGTTGTACGAAACGATCACCTCGAATCGTTTCAGAATGAATAAACATACAGGATGTTCCGTCTAAAGGCAGACATCTAATTATGTCCGTCGGTCAAATTCATTTCTAATAAATTAAATACAAAGTATTTTTTATATCATCTAAATTCAAGGATACATTTATGTGGTTACCACACTCTGTATAAATGATACCCACAGAAAAATTCCACAAATCTAATAATTGTACAATATTACACACACGCATGCCAATCTACAACTTTTATTCCTCAATACTCCAAGGATTATGCGAAGCTTACCGCAAGATTGAATGTGCTTGAAGGCACCCTTTCGCATCTAAACACCATTCTAATGATTCATGCCAGGTGTTCAACCAACGATCCAAACTGAACGAATATTCCGAGTACCGTACCGTATAATCACCGAAACACAGTAGGCCCACGGAAAAATGTAATTTTGTGTTAACCAAATGGTGCAATTGCATTGAAATACAATTTTATTTGATTCCAATTTCTCCGCAACCGATTAGGGGAATAAAACTGATTCTAAACACTTATATAGTCTGGTTGTAACAAATTCCGAGTTGACCGTTTCGGTCGTTCATGGTTCGAAAGCAAAGCACCGGAGGAACAATACGAGCCGGCCGCGATCTGTTCGTAAAACTTGGCACAATCGTAGAATTTGTTCGACAACTGAACAATTGTCGGGCACAATGTAACTTTCACCCTCGTTGGGTTCTAGGCCCGCGCGTAGCGGGTCATTTTCCTTCGTCATCAGGTGGGCCTGGGGCGCGTGAACGTAAACACAATAACGCGGCTAAATCTTCCGTAAAATTGAAACTTGTTCAACCGATCAAATTCCGTAGAAATAATCTCTTACCGATTTCTGGGTAAAAACTAGGCCGAAAAAAATTACAGAAAATTAATTATTGGCTGCTCATCTTCGGTAATTCGCCGATTCCATTTCACTGTGTGGTGTGGCCCCCGGCGATCAAGCGCAAAACCTCGCGCGGTGCATATGGTGCATACGGTGCATACGGTGCACGCGGTGTACGCGTGAACCCCGCATATGTATTTACGTGGGACTGGAGACACGCGTGGGCGTGCAAGGTATCTCGGAAGCGCATTAGAAACGTCACTGTCCCGGGAACAGGAGCTCGTTAACCTGCGTACCGCACACTTGCGGCCAGCTGGGATGCCGCGAAGTAATTAGAAAAGTAACGTCGTTACTGGTGCAACGGCGCAGCGCGGCGCAGCGCGGCGCAGCGCGGCGCGGCGCGGCTCGGCGTCAGCCATTTTATGGGACGGGCGTGGGCAGAGGAACTTCCGAGGTTCTAATGGACCGATAGCACGTTAGGGAAGTGTTATCGCGTCTCGCGAACGTTTTCTTTCGAAAGGGCGATGTAAATCAATTTGAGGACTCCGACGCGACGCAGCAAATATTATTTTATTCGAAACTATACAAACATCGTAATTGTATATTCATCGCATATATGTGTATTCTAGCAATGAATTAAATTAATCCGCGAGCATCGACGAAAAAGGCAATCATAATCCATTAGAATTAGAAAATATAAGAAAGATCAGAAAGTGTTAAAATAAAGTATCAAGATTTCTCTTTGATTATTTGTTTAGGGTAAAAAATGTATTTTTGCCTAAAGATCCAAAATTTCTAAAATATCATTCATAAACTTATTTATTAACTGTGCGATAATTGCGATCGGCAATTATGACAACAAATATTGACGACGGAAATCCTATATGCAAATATGAGTTTGCATGTATTATACATAGTATAATAAATGTTTTATTTTGTTACAGTATACATATGTACATAAAGACGTCCGGGCTCCCGTGCAAACGGCCTCCACTGCGAATCGATTAGCGCCGATTGTTAACGTTCCCATGCTCCGAGGCTGAAGATCTTCGCGCAGTTGCCGTTGCAGTTAATTGCGAACAGTTACAAACGGCACTGTTACGTAATTGTTACACGGCCAGCGAACTATGAGTAATGTAATTTTAATTCGCGAACCGGTTCGGCGAGAATACTGAATTAACGGGTATCAAGGCACGGGGTGGGGGTAACCAAACGCGTCTCTCTTGACGCGAGAAAAAAAAGTCCTGTCTCGCTATGGCCCGACGAATTTTGAGAGGATATTTCAGTTTCGGACGACGAGATTGTTCGGGGAATTAAGGACAATATTCATGAGCCGTGCGAGCAGACGAGCGACGATAAAAATTTCACGCGTACTCGCTGTCTCCCGGGTGTTTCTTCGTTTAGTTCGTTTGTTTGTTTAAACAATTTAACCAGTTTCCGTCACGCTTACGATTCGTCGCGCAAATTGCCAACATATTTATTATTTGTACAAGACGGCGCGGCGCGGCGCGGCGCGACGTTGCATAAATAGAATATAGTTGAAATAAAGAAAAATTATTATTAATGTATTGCAATTTCTTAACATCCGAAGATCATTTGAACGGTCAAATTACAAGTGTAAATAATCAAATTTTAAATGTTTTTATCTAGAAATAATGTTTAAGTATGATCTAAATTCAGTTTCCTCAAAATCTATTTCAGAGTTCAAATATTCGCTAACAAATATTCCTTATTCGAAATCCGTGGCAGCATCTGCGAGCGACGATATTAAATTTAAACACCTGAACGCCGCGCCGCGCCGCGCCGCGCCGCGCCGCGCCCGGTTGCCATGAAAATAAAGTTGCAAATAGGCCACGAAAGGGATGTACCTTGTCAGTCGCACGCCAACCAGAAAATTATACATATACATATGTATGTATGAACAGAGGATACGGTATCGTATAGCGAGATCGTCTGCTCTAGTTTGGCCGTGTGTCAATGCAAGTTTAATTAATTGGTTAAAGGTGTTACAACTCGTCGGCCGACCGAGGACAGTAGTAAAATTGGACGCGTCTCGAGATCTTGGTCCCAGTGTCCTTCCTTGAACTTTGCTCGACTATAATTCCCAGCATACAATTAGAACAACGGGTTTCGATGAAACCGCCACAGAACTTTCCAATAAAAAGCTACACCAACGAAAATTTACCTGATTTCGAGTACATTCGACCAGAACCACAAATCGTTAAACAATCTTTTCCTGCATTTTTTGATAAGGTAAACGCATAACTTTCACTTCGTTAATTTCGCACATTTTGATCGACAACAATCAATTTTCAATCATATTTCAATTAATTGTAGAGAAACAAAAACTTTGTAGACAACTTGTGTCGCGAATATCGATAGTAGATTTTTCGAGAGTACATATTATGTACGTATGTACATACATATATTCTCGAAGGTTCAATTGAGATCTCTGTAAAGAATTTTAAGATCAAGAAGAAAATAAATAATCATTTTTGGCTTTGATTAGAAACTGTTTAAGGTTCAAAGCGTTTTATGCACAGTGTGAAATCATGAAATTCATGATCTGGAAAAGACAAGTGATCCGCATGCAGTAAACGCAACAAGTATTGTATACACCACAGTATGTATGCACTGGCTAGCATTTTATGATTATCTTGATGGATCGTTAAATCGTACCATCAAGATTTCTACGATTTCACATTACATTACGTTCAGGAAGCCATCAAAGAAAACACTTTCATATTCTGCGTTTTTTTATTCGTTCCTGCTTCCTTCGATTTAATGATTCAGATATACATACATATTCTTCTCCTCGGCTGAACGAATAACAGACCTTCCGTGAATAGCGAGTACATAATTTAAATCTTAATTGAATTAACATCTACCTCTTGATTTAACTCTCACTTTGAATTGAACCATTTCGAGAACCATTACAAGAATCTCTAAATTAATTGTACAGTTTACAATAAAAGAGATTATGTCATTCGTATCCATCAACATCAAAATGGTTTGAAACATTATTTTTCACGCGTAGATATTTGGATCGAAAAATAGATTTAAACATCGTCGGAGAATGTGTTTCGTGCGAATGGGAATACGGAATCGATCGGAGACGAGATGCTTCTGCGGAGAACGAAGAAAATTCACCAACTCTTTCTTGCATATCGATATAGGTACAGATACGCGCGTTGCAGAATCGATGCGCCAGCCAAACGAGATATCTCTTGCTATCATTGACCCAGTTGTTAAACCTACCAAAGTAACGGAGAACGTGTGCACTATCGATATTTTCGCCCACGGTTCGGATCTCGCAACAATCGAAAGTTATGGGTCGCATTTACGTTCCCTCGGGGCGCATCCCGACCGGAAATCGACTCGCGTTTACGTAACAACGCGGCAACAGTCGCGGGTATATTATATCCGACAATCCTGTCGTTTCCTCCTACGGCGGCCGAGGAAAAGGTGTTTCGCGTCGACATGCGAAATTGGATTGCGCTGGAATCAGGTAGTAACAGTAACAGTAATATTTTTTTCAACGAAACTACTGTATTGTATTGATTTTCGGTGATGGTAACATTCGGACTATCTTTAAAAACTTTTTTAACCATCAGTCGGTATCATTATTAATTCAAACGCAATTCATTAAAGCTACTTTTCTACAGCAAATGTTCCAATTGCCTAGCAATCACAAAATCGACAATCCGAAGATAATTTTTAGCTTCCTTGCCGCTGCCCTGCCCTGCCCTGCCCTGCCTATATGTATGTATGTACTTCCAAACTAGCCGGTCCATAATTTTCTGGGTTTTCCCCAAGGTTTCGGTGCGAGCCTATCCATCGCAGTTGTTCCACATCTGGTAGCCAGATTCACGCGAGCCCAGTAGTTTTCCGTTGACGAAAACGGACCTTTTTCCGTGTTCGTTTTCCCCCGCGCAAGATGTTTCTTACGTTTCTCTGTAAGCTCCTTTATACAACCCTCGGGAAATAGCGGGGGTCATTATCTAGCTTTCCAGGGTTTAGACGACTTGTTAATCGTCCTTACGTTCCGTAATGCGTGATATATATATATAAAAGTTTAAGTTATGGAATAAAATTTGTGTACATAATAGACCGATTGTGGAAGTAGGGTAATCCATCCCCTTTAAAACAGTAAAATCATTAGAAGAATTTAAACATATGTACTATTAAACATATCAACAAAGAAAATAAATTTCATTTCACTCCAGTTTGTTGCAATTCAGGTAGAAAATTTTTATTTTGCATGAAGATCCGCTGTCTATAACTAACAACTGGCCCAGCTAGTTAAGAACGGTCTGTGGTAAAATAGAGACCGCACCAAGTACATACATACAATGACGAGAAACAACGTCTACGTAAACAGTGCAATGTCATCGTTAAAATGATCGGAGATTATGCGGGTAGCAAGACGCAATTGCACGAGAGCGCGGCTTTTCATTACGGCTAGATAGAGTGAGAAAAACCCGGCAACACAGAATCATGGCAAACGTAAAACCGTCGTTAGTGCACGTCGCCGAAACAACTAGTTTTACGCAATCGTTTTGCGACGGGTGTGTGCGCCTCGGGAAAAGATTTCTTGCTCGGCTGGGAAATGAGACAAAAGTACACTGTAGCAGAAAAAAAAATGGAAACGATAGAAGAGAGCGATACGTGGACGGGAGAGAAAGGTGGAAAAGATAAATGAGTGGGTATTAATAATCGGGGAAGTGCAGGAAAATAACAGGGAGGATGAGGAATAAAGAGCGGGGTATGTACAACCTAAGAGAAAAATGCACACACGTACAATGTATCGTACAACTGTGTGCGAACGAATGAGTGGGCACTGTAAATGTAAATATGTAGTAGTAACAGAGTGGCGGTGATACGGTATGAAAAGCTATCCGGTACAGTTACAGGAATACAAAATATGTACTATGTATGTATGTATAAGAAAAAGAATGTATCAGCACAATATACCGGGTGATTCGCAGAAACGCAGATCGAGAAACAGAACACCTAAATAGCTCCGTTAGGCTTGAACATAGAAGAAAATGTTACAGAGAAAAGTTGTATGTAATGATTGTAGTCTTTTTCAAGGTCTTTTGAAGATCATCGATGATTTTTAAATGGCACCACATATACATATTTAACTTCATAGTGTTGTAGCTGATGTCAAGACGAGTTCAATGATGTGGTACGCTATAACCTTCGAATGACCTTGAACTAGAAAAAAATGTGCAATCTTGTTATTTGAATAAAATTAATTAAATGTTCGAAATGCTTAGCACAGTCGAGCAAAATACGCTACAGGTTGAAAATCTGAACTCGTATTTTTAGCAGAAGAAAGCAGCTTGAAGAGCGCCAGCTGTTTAATAAATTTATGCCCTTATTCAACCGAGTTCTTTGATGGTTGCAATTACAGATCTTTGAATTGACAAGTCAATTACACTTCCATTGGCTCGATTCGAAATGGTACACGCACGCACGAGTCGAACTCCAGTTACGCGAAAGATCGGTTCGAATTATTCAAACGAATGTGCACAGTGGAGAAAAAGGGAATCTGTGGGAGGTCTTATTACCCAATTATCAGCGGTTCTGTCATTTCGATCGATTATCTCGGCGGGACAGGTTCGGGTAACCAGAGACCCATTGTAGCCGACACACAGAAATGGAAACGGAGGATATAATGAGCAGCATGTCCGTTGTTTTTCGATAGGGTCACGCGATAAGGATCGTTCGTGACCTAGTGCGGGGAGGCTTTGTCTTGACCCGAGCAGACCCCGAAAAACTGTCCCCTACACTATTATCGACACCGTCTGTATATGGCTGGCGCTGATTGCCGCGATCGAGCAGGTCCTCGATCGATCAAGAAGGATGCTCGTACACGTCGGAACACACGGTGGAAACACAGATAAGAGAAAGAAAGAAGCATGCTCGCGAGCGCGAAGCATGGTCGTCTAGTCTTGCCATGTATGAGCATAAAGGTTTCATTGCCTTATTAAGGTTCGCGCCGATCCCCGTCGCATCGACCGGCTATCGGGACGAAGAAAGACGGAAAACCGGAACTTCGAAACCAGTTTATTATTCGAAACGTAGGTTAGCCGATGCATGCAGGCTCGGCTGCCGCAGAGAAAACCAGCTGGCCGTTCGGCGCGGCGCGGTGCGGCGACCGGCAATGTTTTCTACGAGAGGTTTTATTCGAGGCCAGTCTCGCCCGCCCGTGGATAATGCGGATCTCTTTTGTCGGACCGAGAGCACCATCGACATTGTTACTTCCCTGAGAAATTGCTGTTCTCATCCATAAATGCAACGTTCCCAGTTTTGATCGATTCCAGGTCGACGACCGTTTCAAAAAGCTAATTATGCGCCATTTAAATTCGTAAATTCGTAAATTCGTCGCCCGAGAAACGACGCGTTTCTCTCGCGTCTTCATACATACAACAATTCATTTGTCCTGCGAGATCCTGTCGTCGTTTACTCCGTTGCCGTGCAATTAGTTTCACGGTTGTAACCGATTAGAACTTGTTTGTTTCTAATTATACATATTATTAGAAGAGAAGACAATTGTTAATTAGTTGTACGTCTACAGCTGGTTTAATGCTTACATATCGATAGCAAAACAACAAAATTTTCAAAAGAAAAACAGAACTTTAGTTGAAGAACCACAAACAGCTGCTAAAATTCATGGGTCTGTGTCTTGGATTAGGTGCAATTTGTCTTTTATCGCGTCCCATTTAAAAATTGAAACTTTATACATACACATGTTTCTCATGAACAAAAAGATAGTATGTATTACTCTTCTTTTGCATTGGCAATATTTTATTAAACAATCGACTGTTTCTATGTAAGAGGATCGCGCTGTTTAACGACGGAACAGAAGAAACTTGTAATTACAAGCTAATTATTAGATCGAGTCATAAATAATATCCATTTTATTTACCAATAAGACTAGGCAACAGCTAGCCATTCGTCATTACTTGCAATGACTTGTTGCCACTTATCATGCAACTGGAACATGATAGGTCATTAGGATGGTAAATGCATCATTACAGTTTGTTCGTGGAAACGGAAATTATTTATGACTCGACCTACTGAAACGTTTGAAAATAAAACCCAACTACTTTTCCCTTGCCATCAGCCTCGAATCGATCACCAGGAGCTAAGTAGCTGGATGATGCCTTTCAAGTGTGCTGGGTCAAAACGAACTCGAGGGTCTCGGTGTATCCAAGGGCTAATCCGCGCCGCGCCGCGCCGTTGCGTTGTCTGGATCACTTGTGACCCACTGTCGGATCTGTCTTCCATCGATGTAAGTTACGGTGCGCACCATGTAGTCCGGGTGTCTACGGGGTTGCCTATCAGATTTGATCGATCCATTATGGTTTCTGTGCCTAGCGTTGTCTGCATCGCGTTTACCGAGCCTGGAAGCATTCGTATCTGGTGGTCTCTTGAATCTGGAGTATGTAGTTCGTATCGAATCTCCTGAATGTATGCAAGTCTCCCTGCTCCGAATCGTTCTTATCCAACGCTCCGGCTCCGGAATATTTATAAGCGATGCGAACAACAATCGATCCAAGCTCGGGTTTAATTAAAATACGTTTAATTCCGCCCCGTAATATTTACAATATTCATCGTAGCGAGCCCACGCAAGGCAGACGGACGGACAGACGCGACGTCGTATCGCAAGCCTTTAAAAAGCAGGAGCGTCGCGTTTGACGCACGCGAGCCAGTTCCGTTTTTGCGCGCGGCTGTTTAATATTTAACGCGTGCCACTATTTTCGTCTCGCATCCATCGGGCTTCTATTCACGAGCGACGAGCGTTTCAATCTCGGAGCACCGTACGGGTGCGCGGCGCGAGGCGCTCTCCGATTGCAGGAAAACCGTTCTGTCGCGGTCGCGTCGTTCGAGCGTTGAGCAATCTGCATAATTTCTCGGAGCTTGGGCAAACAGAACGAGCGAGCCAGAGTGCAACAATGTAAGGTAAAGCCGTGACGAGATGCAACCTGAAAGGTATACACGGTCGATCGCGTTCATCCCTTTTTGGTTTCGCTTGTGTCAGCTCCGGTCGACGCTTATGAACTTATCCTTAACTTGTTCCCTCTCTTTTCTCAATTTCCTTCACGCCACCCTAAACTCGGCATGAAATACGAATAAAATGATGATCAACGTTCAATAGTACATATAACGAATGGGGTATCGAGTACGATTATAAAAAGAAATAATTCTGATTCGGTATCGGAAAAACGTCGCGTCGGGTGATAGGATGTCGTATGACGCGCTGACGCATTAGGATTCCGTTACACGTTCGTCGATTGAACGCGCGGGGACCCTTTCTCCATCGATACCTCGGTAAACCGTGGCTCGGCCGAAGACAATGGAAACTGGAAAGACAATCGAACGTCAAGCCCGTGGAAGCCTCTCATTGCCCAACACACAGCTTCTGCGTATTGAAATTCAATCGTGCTGCCGCATCTCGGATGCCTTTGTCGTCCTCGTCGTAGGCCGCGCCGACACAATTTCCGTTTCGTCGACGCGAATCCGAATGGCTGAGTTCCCGATTCCTTTCTACGGTTCGCCGTGGCCTCGCAAATGACCGGGGATAGTAATAATTATTTCGTCGACCCGATATGTCACTGGGTGTATGTCACCCCCGAGCTCGTTTGCAGCAGCGCGGCGCGGCGCGGCGCGGCGCGGCGCGACATGCAGCGTGAGAGCACAGCTTACCGTAGTGAGGCTACGGAAAACAGAAGCGAAAGAAAGACTGTAGGGATCGGGGACGAAATTCTACACCCTACTAGTCTACGAAAAAATTGTAGCGTCTCGGAGAATATTGTAGCTCTCCTATGAAACTATTGCAGGGCCTAGGAAAATATCGTAGAGCCTAGGAAAATATTGTAGAGCTTAAGACACAAAATCTAAAGCCTAGTGAATTAATGTAGAATCTAGGAATATCCTGTGCAAGTATTGTAGAACCTAGGAGGAACTTCTAGAGTCTACGAAAATGTAAAGAAATCTCGCGGAATACATTTTTAGCACTGCTCAGAAGAGAAAAATGTTTTTCCGAGCAGCGAGTACGAAAAATGATAAATGATCTGGTAGGATGGGCTAATGAATACCACCGCGTTAATCTAGCCCGATCTCATAAATAGGTAATTACGAGCGAAAGCAATTATCGGTCGAGCGTTAATTACCAACTATTCGGCTAATGGTTCCGTGACTTTCGCTGAAAGACAAGCGCCTCAATCGCAGATTGGATCTTGGATAATTGTTAGGAACGCTTGTCGGTGTTCGCTTCCGACCGAGATAAGAATCGAATGGAACAGAAAATCTGAACGGGACGCAGAGCATGATTTCCTTTTCTATCAATCTTTTCTCCCTATCTTGGTATGTACATACATATGTATATCGATTTCCTTTAATTGTTAATTAATTTTCGACGCCTCCAACGTCTCTTTCACTTCCTCTCGTTCTCTTTTCGGAAATCGAGGTAGAGAGGGCTCGAATGAAATATAATAAATACCATACGCTCGTCAGAGTTACACTGGGTTGAACAAAATTCATGTAAACTTTCAAAGACCGATTTCCGAGAACCCGTGGTGACCGCGCACGATCTCGCGAGGGAAAAAGCTGCGCTCGATCTTCTCACACGCGAAAAACCTTGCACGCGTGTTCGGCGACATGTGTTACAACCAAGTTCCGCGTCTCCTGTCCCGTGGACACGTGTAACCGAGCGATGGAACGCAAGAAGCGCACCGAACTCGCCGAATCTCGACGCTTTCTCTACGGCGCGGCGCGGCGCGGCGAAGCGTCGCGATTCCCGACGGAGGAACTTCGCTTCCGTCGCGATTAAACGACCGAAAACATTTGGAATGCGGCCAGAAAAGCTCCCGGCAAAAAGACAATGGCACCGCGGGTTCGCTGAAAGTGTTCGCAGACCGAACAATGCTTCTTATTTTTCGCCGAGTTCACCGGAATCCTCGTGCGTGACCAACAGACTGCGATTCTCCTGGATTTTCACGATATGTACACCGTTATTCGAATTAAACAAAATCTTGGTGCTTACACAAGTTCCACTTCTCATGAATTCTTCTTACTTCTTATTGTACCGGGAATTTGATCGAATTCTCTTATTTTTACTGTGGAACTTCATTGCCTCGTTCTCGAGCTATTAATAAGCTTTTCAATAATGGCGTGTACCGTGTACCAAATGGAAGTTAGAAAATCTTTTACACAATAATTCCAAAGGAAATTATTAGATTACGTTATTGAGGGTGAGTAGTTGATTTATGATACGAGTGTTGTTTAATGTTGTCTACATTAGAAAATCCTCGGTCGTGGGCCATAGAGTCTGAAAAATTATGGAATAATCGCTGGTTGACGATGCGTTGAAAATTAAGTTGAAGAATAACAGGTAATATTCTCGGTTGGACCGTTAGTTTCCGGAAGTTAGTTGTCGGAACAGTGGTCGAAGCCGAGAAGTTCAATTTTTCTGCCTGGAATTGCAGCAATGTGCGATTACTTAAAGTGAAAAGTTTCCATGATGAAACCGCGGGCGCAGGACCAACGACAAGAACCGCTCCGCTGACACGACCCACTTACTTCTGCGTGCGCATCGACGTAAGTTATAGTTCGGAACGATGTCGCGTGTTTTCGCGATGAAAACGGGGGTCCCGAAACGCTGATTCGCCAATTTCTCCGAGAAATATGTATATACATATACTCCAGAGGCCTGGTCGCCTTGACACACAAGGAGAGTCTCGGTTCGTCGGTCGGTCGGTCGGTCGGTCGGTCGGTCGCTAGCTAGCTAGCTCGCTCGTTCTGGAAGCCGGAAAACGTTAATCGCGCGCTGTCCCGCGAACGATCGGTTCTGTTGCAATTACATGCCTGCGCCCTGATGTAAGGTGCCTCTATGACACAATTATGCGATGAAAACCGCTCCGCGAGACCAAACTCTACGCAAAAAGACACGGAGACGTTGATCGAGCGTCGAGGAAACCGACAATCGCGTTACACGACGCGTTAATTGCTCGATCCTCGAGATGCAAAGCTACTTTCCGCTGTGCTCCAGTTAGATCGGTCATCCTCGAAAACCTCTGTGAAAGTGATCTCAACTTTATTACGGCGATTATTGCGTTCACTTCCTCTTCTAACTCTAACGAGCATTAGATTACATTACTATACACATTTTCTAATTAAGATGCGATACACGTGGCGCACCCTATTCTGCAGATAGAGGAGATGTGATTTTTGCGCGTTAGTCGCTTTGTGCATTATTCAATATCTAATATTTGATCTAATCCATTTTTGCTCAATTTTATCCTCAATTGTCTCCGAACTTTCATACGATAGAAATGTCACTGTAATCCGAATATATTAAAAAAAGACTGTATGCACGTCACAGAATTTTACTACACACTTATAATTATTGTATTAAGTGAGATATAAATACTCGTTTGCAACGGAGTGAAGTATGTATTTATAAAATGATTTTGAAAACCGTTGACGTAGCAAGGGATAGCGTTGAACACTATTTTAACGATAAAAAAAAAATACCGCATTATCGGAGAAATCGATGGGGTTCCAAGACAAAGGGCTGAAAGACAAAATCGGTTATATTTTCTCTTGCAAGTTAAAATTAAATGATCTAACGATTATCCTGGACAAATCTACGCGATTTTGCCAAATTTTATACGAATTGTCGACGGGCGAAAAATATGGCGTATTGGCGTGTTCTATTGGATTTTAAGAAGATGCACTACTGCCGCGCCGGGGAGGTAGGCTTCTGACCCAAATCTCCTAATTGCGATCCTGTACTGTACACAAAGACTAGGCTCGTAAGGAAGTCACCACATTTGTTTCACCGAGAATACAATCGCTCAAAGTCAATGCTGGTCGTTCGGTCGACCGTAAACCCCGTTTGTTAATACTTAATACAATTCAGCTCGTCGATCATAGTTACTTACAGGCCTGCTCGAAGCGTGCGCCAGCGAAAGCGGTTAATTTTCCAGCTCAGCCCTTTTCCCAATCACGCTTTAAACCCTTTTACGACATAGTACCACATAGTACCGCGTTTATTATTATTAGACATATCTATCACACACCGTATCGGCTTGAAAATTTATTGAGGTTGAGGAGTTAAATATTGACGTGCTCTTCTATTTTAGATTTAACGGGCACTTATCAATTCGAATAAATACTATCATCTTAACCAGAGTAGGCAATGTAAAATCTGAACACATGGCATACCACCAAATTTTCTCCAAATACATATAAATTCCCGTATAAATTAGGATCGATAAAATGTCTTTTGTCCAATAAGATGGAAACGACATAAATTCATAAAATTCATAATCTAATTATAACTTATCGACGTCACGCTCGCATCGGGTGCACCGATGAAGCATAAGAGGTTAAACGAACGAAGCATAAAACTGAAGTCGAAAATCCGAGGAAGGGTTAATGAAGCCTAGGGTGGCACTCGAGAGCGAATGACATCGATTCTTGTTCGCGTGCAGCGGGGTCAAGTGGTTCAGCTGTCAGCCACTCCGCTAATTAAAGACGAGTGCTGTTCTCTCCGGTGCGGCGCGGCGCGGTGCGGCGCGGCGCGGTGCGGCGCGGCATGGGCCGATGCGGCTGAACGCCCATCGAAATTGCATCTTCCGCGTGGTTATCGTTATTAAAACTTTGTACATAAATATCGGCGATAGTCGATGCCCGCGACCTTCCATCATTGTCCGTCTCCGTTAATTAAGCTTTTCGCGGGAACCTTGACCGAGCCGACGCGACCGAGGCGAGGGAGCGCGCCGCCCGCCTGCAGTCTTACCAATTTGGAGGCACGCTGCTCCAGGGTCGTGTATCGGTGTATCAGGTGGCTCCGACCGATTTCTCAAAAAAAAAAAAAAAATTCAACTAACATCCCATGACGAGTGCGAGGGGCTCAACAATGGCTGACGTATTAATACGAATTTTCTATTGCGGCAGGAACACGACGAATTACCTCGGAAATTGTTGAAATTACCAAATAAATAATTACTCGATAAGAGAAGACTGTATGATCGCCTAATTTTTGGGCGTTACACAGGGGTTCCGGGTTCCCCTTAATTTCGCTCCGTCTAGAGAAGAAACGCGCAGGCTGGCTGGTTCACCCAGAGTTGTCCCGTTATCGTCCCCGAGGAGTTCACGGGGTTAATAGAACCATTCCGATGATTCTCGTCGATTCTCGATCGAGAAAGCAGATAAGCAAGAAAATTTGATCGAACGACGCGACGCGACGCGACGCGACGCGACGCGACGCCTACGCGCGCGAATCTGAAACTTCGATTATTTATCGAACCATTCCTCTTAATCCGTTTAATTCTTGAAGAATATTCGATCGAAAACCTTCTACAGATACGTTTACTCTATCAATATTCTTAATGATATCTTTGTTAAATGAAAATCAGTGTTTTCGAAGGTACATACAAGCAGAGATAATTTTATGAAATTTTTTTTCAACAAGGTTGACAACATTTTCTTCGACTTTTTTATGCAGTGGGTTCGAGGAACCTTCCGTTGGTCGTACCAAGGTCAACTTTTCCTTTTCGCTAGATTCGAACGCTTGTTTTGGCTTACGTAACCGAAGGTAGACGACTCCGCGCGAAGGATCGTATCTATCGACACGGTTTCCGGTGGGGCCTTGCGGGAGGGCCGGTCACGTGACTTCCGGCAGCCCGTTCGCTCGTTTACACGGCGAACAATATGCATCTTCGTGCGCGGCCGACGCATACGAAGGACGTGTTTACGCCTTGCCCACCTGGACAATGTATTTACGTGCGCTCTCGTGCGTCGTTGTAATTTTCATGATACAGTTGGCGGTTGAATGTTGATGAGGAACGATTGTCTTCGTTACGTGACGGAACAATTCGTCTGGCAATGAAAGGCGTCGTCTTCGACGAGAACCTCCAACGATCTTCCGAACATTCCTTCGTCGAGCGTACGACTAATTGAGAAACCACCGAGTTCATTATCAATGCCTTTAAATGGTGAAAAAAATATTGACTCGAGCAATGGGCTCTTGCAAGTTAAATGTAACTCGACCAGATGAACAAATACAATTTTTTGGAAACTCGTATAAAGCAACGTTGATTTGTATCTTTGATTTATGTATTTGTACGATTAGTTAAAGATAAAGATACGTGAACTTTTGTCAGTCTTCAAATATAGAATATTAGCATTTATGCAAAAATTGTATCGATAAAATAATTCTCCTTTGTCCGTTTACATATATGGTAAAAGTTTGAATCCAGAAAGATGCCTAATATGTATAATATTTCTTTTAGGTGCATCGAGATATTATTTTTTCTAAAAATTTGTGGACAGAGTAGAAATTATATCGAGAGAATAATTATTGTTTATCCCTTTATGTGGTAGAATCTAGAATGTAGAATAACTAACGTTCAATTTTGTGGACAGTGTGTATGTATTTACATAATTAGTATGTACATATTATGTATGTACATACATACAACTACGAGTCAAGTAAATAGCAACGCGAGTGTTATTTTTCTGCAGCCAAAGTTCGGAAACCTCGAATGCAACGACACGTTGTGGCGTCCAACGCGGATACAGCGGGTAATTTCGCTGATAACCGAAACTGGTTATCTCGAACCGCCGCGCCGCGCCGCGCCGCGCCGCGCCGGACGGTACCGAGCTACTGGTAGTATGTATGTGGTTCATTGTCCTTTTGTCGGTTAGGCCACACATGTCTACTGGCCACTTACCGGCGTCAAGCGACGTTTACAAAGACGTAATTGTGATTTGTAACTACGTGTCCGTGCATCTATCGCATGCGCAATAACTGGGAACGCAGCTGTAAGCGATCGCTCCTCCCCGATAGAGCTCTCTATTAAATTGCTCACTTTCGATCATCTGCATACCAGCTGCGGTACACTCGGATGCAAAAAATTTCTAATCGCACCAACACATATCGGGTCGCAATTATCTTACAACTCGATTGCTTCTGCGATACTTTTACAAACTGCCCGGGAAGATTTAATCATTTGTATCCGGAATTATCGTTCTTACTTGTACATATATGTACATATATGTATCTCGATTCGAGGTATATAAATTGTCAATTGTAAATGTATTACTTGGTCAAAGTTATCAATTTCAAGTAAACTTTATTGAAATTATCTTCATAATGTAAAAAGCTGAAAGTGGTACCGAGCCTAGACTATTATTTTTACGTACGTAAGGTCGTAAGGTCGTTTGACGTGCACGGTACCGTAAAATGGAAACTAAAAAATTGCATCCGATAATTGTACCCAATTTGAACGTAAATTGGAACTGAACTTACGGAATTCGGCTGTAAATCATATTGACGAGCAGCTGCTAAATTCTCGTGTAAACGTACCGTGGAACACCGGAGAAAATTGATATTCATTAAAACGCGTTAAAGTGGACGGCACGAATCGAATCATCGATAACACACATCCGACCGAATTGAATGGTAGGTTAGCCGCGGAATTAACTTTCGACGACCTTTCGAAATCAATTTCCGCCTAAGTGAATCGCAAATGTGACACACATCTCTGTCCACTATAATTTCTGTGTTCTTGCGTCGCAACCGCACGTACGGAAATTCTCTGCCGATTACAGTTTTCCTTGTAGCCGAAACAAAAGAGTCACGATTTTAGGTCGACTCCGATTGCCGATGCCTGGTCGTATCCCCTTTACCTCGAAGCCGAGATACCGCGTCGATACCTTATCGCCATCTTCAAAGGCACAACTGATCAACCCAGTTCCACTTTTCTATATTTATATTCGCGTCTCAATCGACAACGATCATTTTGCACGAGATAACGCGAGCGATCCGGCCCGGCCGGGGCGAGGCAACCGCGCTATCATCACGGAAAATCTTCGATTGTTCTCACAATGTGAACAAACCGTTTCGTCCGAGTAAATATCTTTTCTTAGAGAACTTGGAGTTTACAGAATACACTTTTCCACATCGAAGACATCCACGTAGGATATGCAGTCCTTGCGCACAGTCGCGTGAACGCGAGTCGACAAACTCCTGACCGGGCAATTCGATATATGTACATAAGTACATACATAAACGTAACAATATTTCCAAAAGCGTTTCGTTTTTGTACCCATCTACCAGTCGCCTCCGGATCACCTTGGACTGAAAATATTGAATTTCCCGGTCACGACGACGAGGTACCCTTCGATTCGCAATAACAGGTCCGTTAAAGAGATCAGCGTATCATCTCCGTGTAAGCATCAGAATCCCGGTTCACGGTTGCGCAACAAATGCCAGGTAATTGTGTTTCGCAGATTTCTAGCGGCGATCTACAGGGTTTCATCGCAAACCCGTTGCTCGCCGACTTGCCACGTTCCCACGAATCACCCCTACATCGGGAAATTCACAACTTCGACTCTACAATTACATATTTAGCGGAGAGAGTCACCCGGACATGTTCGAAGTCTTTAATGCGTTTTCCTTAACATTTTCAAAAAAGGATGGACATAGAATCTTGGCGTATCGAAAGGGAAGTAAACGGGTAAAAAATCGATTTATTGCATTGCTAAAAAATGTAGAAACATACACTCCCAAAATATTATGCTTAAGTTCATTCAAATTACAACATTATGACGATTCCAACGTTAAGCGTGTTTTTCTGGGAACGTACTTTTTTCATCTTGCGTACATAAAATCTCAAAAACTCCTTGGCAATTATTCTGAAATTTTCACAAGCTATTCCACATGTATCCCGCAATCCTTGGTACCGAAATTATATTTTGACCTTGAATTTATCCTCCTTTTCTATCAGAAAATTACCGAAAAAAGAAGAAAATTTCGAAATACGCAGAATGATATACATATTAATGGATTAAATGTTCAAGCGATACTGATTTTCGTCCCACTTTTCAATATTTTTCGACAAATCGAACACCGTGCGGCGTGCTCAGTGACGGATGGAAAAAATCTCGGAACGAGTAACGAGGCGCGGCAAAGTAAGTCAATTAGAGGCGGAACGGTAATCGGTTTCGTGCGTAGGTCCGCGCGTCTTGTCGCGACATGACACGATGGATGGACGGGCCCGGCCCGGGCCGGGCCTCGAGGCGGTGTCAGAAAATCACGGTCGCGCGAGCGCGGACCGTTGCGTTGATTAGCGATTTGCCGTGTTCGTCGAATCCTCCTGTCCTCCTGCCTCTCGCCACGCCTCGTCTGGTATGGTCACGATTGATGACAACCGTAGAAACACCGTGCACCGCTCGGAAAAAGGCGTTTTCTCTTCACCTACGCTTTCGTCGATGCCGATGCCGATGCCGTCTACACAGATTCGTGTGATGCACGCGGAACGCCGCGCCGGTGTACGTACCGTTATCTCCATACGCACTTTGACTTTATGCGACGGTGCATATGTGGGTCTCTCGGGTGTGCTTATGCCTATGCTAATGGAGATATTCATTTGTCGGCTCGATAATAAGGCCGTGCACACGCTGGCGGCCTCAAGTCGCCCGCGACTTCGTTCGCGTTACCACCGTAGAAAATTTCGATCAACATTTTGCCATTCCAGCCCGGAAGACGCCAAAGTGACAAAATGTCCATAGGAAAAGAAAACAATCCTAAAGGTTGGTAGCGCAACAATATTGTCTAGCCTCTTGAATAAATGGTTGCCGTAACTTCAGTTAATCCCGCTACGGTGTTTCGTTGACCTATGACCTATATACATATATATACATATATTCGAAATTGTATTGAAAAAAACACAAATTGACAATTCGAATTTCCACCGTTAGCATGGTTGTAACACATCTTTGTTTATATCATTCAAATATTGTAATCAGTCTCCAAGATGACTGTAGAGTTGAGTTTCACAAATTAAAAAGTTAGACCCACGTATGTACGAAGGCGCGAGACCAAAGGGAGAAAATTCGTGGCGAGATTAAACGTTGTTACGAGCAGGCTTGAACTTTCTATGTCGCTATTATACTTTCATATTTGTAGCTGCAAAGTATTCCGAGCGAAGCCCTATATTTTTTTAACGCGCTACTTCGTGTGCCCGATCTCCATTGCCCGCGAAAAGAGAGACAAGAATTGCGAAAGAATTTGTTCGGATGTTGCAGATACGATCTAGCGAAAACTATCTAATTCTAGGGTAACGTTGTTTCTGCTTTCTTGGACGGCAACAAATTTAACAAAAATGAAATTACCTTCGAAGTATGTACATACATGCGAACATTTAACAGCAGTCGTTTCTGTATTTATTTAAGCCAACATAAAAATTATTTCGAAGCCATAATTATTTCTATTTTTTATTTTTGCACTATTCTTGCCACAAAAGATTTTTTTAATTTATTTGTGTGTGATATCATATATTGATTAGAGTGTGAAAAACCACAATTCGTGTGTAAAAAGTATTCGAGAGTACTTTGATCCGGGCAGGGGTCAAAAATGCAGGTACGATATTTCAAATAAAATAGACTATTGACTATTCACCATTTGAAACAGTACTTTACCCAGCTCTGATCCATGAGTAATGCCCGCGCCGCGCCGCGCCGCGCAGCGAGAATTAATTGCGCCAGTCACCCAGCCCAGCCGCTAGCCGGCTCGCCATGCCATCCCGTGTATGCCTTCGGCGAATTACAAGCCGTGATTACATTTATTACAGAGCTCGGCCGGCGAATAATAACCGCGCGGAGTTTTAGGTTACGCTCGCAACGAAGCTTTTTGTTTTCCTCTGCAGAAGTATGCCGTGAAGCGCTCGCGTCTCTCGCGCCCCTTGTATTTACAACCGTCTAACCCGTGGGCTGCTCAACTTCTCGACGACTATTATTCGACGCTTCGAAACTTCCGCGCTATGTTAGGGGAAGCCACCGATGGTAACGGTGTTCGGATTATTGGGCAACAATTTTCGTAATCGACCGAGAGCGGCTTACACAGCGAATAGCAAACACCGCGTTAACGAAGGTTGCGGGAAATTGATCGAACAAGCACACTTTCCGTCGACAATACGGTTACCTCTTCCGACGGACATATTTCTTTTCCATTTGATGGAGAATCGCTATTTCAACGCGTTGACTACATCGCGATCGAATACCACGATTCCTCGTTCGTCTTCAAAAATTGATTTTTAGCGTAATGTATTGTAGCTACGTGAACCAAATTCCAATGTATGTATTGTATGAACCGTTCGAGTCCTGTGCCCGAGTCTGTTTTCATCCGGAACATCAAAATCGTCGTTTGAGTACTCAATTTATGGCAATTAAACTAAATGAATAACTGCAGCTGTTGCATTGGGGATACATATCAGAAAGTCTAAATAATGTGTCTACTCGAAGTATCATTAAAAGTAAATTTTTAAAAATCAGTAATTAGAGCTGTGGACGATTTTGAGCATCGTCATTTATGTAAGGAAAGTATCCTTAGTCTTATTGAATTTAGAGCGTAAATAGGTCGGTAAGTCAGATCTCCTATGACACTAAGGGGTGTCAGAATGACGATGTAAGCCACAAAGCGCACATGTAAAACTAGTTAAGAATTATTAAACTAATTTGTAAAACTTATCAAGAAACAAAGGTGTGAATAATAACATTGAATGTTGTTTCTTTGTTATTACAGGTAGGATTAATAATTAGTTTAAGCTACTATATTGTATTTTGTATAAAATAATAAAAGTCTTACAGAGAAATAAATCTACTTATTATTTACAACTACATTCAAGGAAATAAATAAGACATTATATTTATACAGCTATAAAAATCAAAGAAAATTATAGAAATCTTTTTCGAAAGACTCGTCATTTGCCTGAAAATGGTAGGCTAAAAGCGACGAATGATTTTGGGGACTGCGTGCCGAATGAATGTCTACATCGAATGATTAAAAGAATGAAAGCGCATTCAGGAAGTGCCATTAAACGTGACATTATTTATACGTATGTATGTAGTAATTCTGAAGAAGGCTGGTTTGTACCGACGCTACAAGGAGATAGAAACGTGCGCAAAACTGTCCCCGGCGCGGCGCGGCGTTATGTTACTTTTCCCTAGGATCGTTAACATTGGGCCGGCGCGGCGCGGCGCGGCGCGCAGGTAGCATATTTATGCTATCGCGAAATCCGAGATACAATGCCGGCCGATCGAGTTACACTGGCAGTCCGTTTATGGTTTATGCGAAGCCTTCCACCGCTCGCACGACGCTCGTCACGTGACACACTGCGTAAAACGACAAGTCTATTAACATGCCCGAGTCCGCGCGTATTTCATCCGCCTGCTAGACTATAGGAAACTTTTCACAGTGTCGCCGCGTTATCGGTGCTATAACAATGTTGATAAGGTGAAAGGACTACATATACGCATGCGATACCACAAAGTGGCGACGTTTACAGATACCGCCCCGCCGCGCCGCGCCGCGACGTTTTCACGGAACACGTCGCGTCGCGTCGCGTCGCGTCGCGTCGCGTCGCGTCGCGTCGCGTCGGTGAATGTTTGGTCTTTTCAATGCGCTTTTAACACTATTCTCTATTTGTATATTTGTCCGTTACGGATCTCACTGGTTTACAATGAATACGCATTTCGATTGCAGGTAAACAAATTTTTGCATGTTGCGATTGCAGGTAAACAAATTTTATTTTGCATAAAGATCCACTGTCTAATGATTATTATACAAATTCATAGACAGATCCACGCACAATCTATTGGCGTCTTTCCGATACCAGAGATTCAAGTTTCAATGCAAGGAACTAGTCGAAGTTTCTATCGAACCAACAGTTTTTTTACGAAACGAAATGGCTGTTTATGCATATGATCGAAGGGAAAAACGCAAAGTAAGTAATTGACCGAGTCGTGTTTTAGAAAGTAAAGAAGTATTTAAAATAAGATTTACAAACAAACCGTCCACTTTCACCGCAGATGGCTGAAAATTCTTTAATGCTGATAAGTGTATTCAACTAGAAATTCTTCTTACATCACGGAGTAAAAGCACAGGCGATCTCAATAATCAAAAATCAATGATACGATTTTTCAATATTAATGGTTTTGAGTTTGAGTTCGGTTAATATCTGTATCTGCATCTGTATCCAGATTCCCAAACATCTGAAAACATTTTAGGACACTTACTCTCGAGTCTCTGTGCATAAACTAATATATGTAGTTCCGAGGACTATACTTGTGGGTGACTTTAGCATATCCGAGATAGAGCCGAGGTCACGCTCCCTGAAATTATGTACAACGAAACTGCCTGCATCGACAAATCAAATGATTCGTTTGGCCGAGCAGCGCAGGCCTCGTTAATTAAACCGGACCCCGCCGCCGAAACTCGCGATGTTTACATTTCCTTATCGTTCGCGCGATATCCGAGGAAGCGCGATGCGCCCGACATAATTTATCTGGCGCGGCCGCGCGTCGTAAAACGTAATTGCTGCGATAAAATCGATTAATCGGAGATCCCGGTTGAAACGTTACGCACGCGTCACCGTGGATTCCGAAACAATCGCGTTCGCTGACACTCGGAACGAACGATTCTATGTATATGTATTACATAATACGCCCGCCGCGCCGTCACCGAGATTACGTTTTTCTCTCGACAATTTCGAAACGCAAACAGAAACTCCACGGTGACTCATTCGATTCCAGCTAATCGTTCGCAGTACTGCAATCGATCGCGTTCCTTTCCTTTTTTCGGCGTTCGCGAAAAAACGCTAAGTGGATCCGTGTCACGGGATCCGCGTGGGCGGCGGCTCGGTTTCTTTTCCTCTGCTGGCGTTGCGTGACAAACCTACTCGTGTAATTACCGCGAAATTAGAAAACATCGGGCAAAAAATCTGAGAAAAAAAATTTGGCATTTTACCCGCTCGACGGATTCTCGGAACGAGACTCGGAAACAGTGATGTATACCGTTGCTTGCAAAATTCGCCGTGGGATTTCGTTTTGGTCGCTCCACGCGTAATCGACCGCTTTTTACATTTCTGGGAAGTTTTAATGAAAATAAAATATGATCCAATACACGAGAATTTTGGGGGATGTAATATTTTTTTTTAAATCTGTACGTTTTTCTTAGATGCATAGCCCTAAATGATTTTTTCTTTATCTTAATCTTAGACATTAGGCTTACCGTAAAAATAGTTGGCCGTTATTTACCAACATGCAAAATTCAAAAGTTCATGTAACACAAACAAGTAAAGCGCGCTGGATGATTTCTAGTTCCATTCAGGTTGGAAAGTTTGGAAAGCGGACGCATTGATCGCGTCCATCCGATCCAGCACCTGCGCGTTCCGCAAAAGAGACAGTGAATTCAAACGCAGGGGAACAAAGATATTCGAATTCAATCGGCGATCTGTGAAATCCGCAACCTCTCGATAATATCGGATTACATACTCTCAATTCGCCGGATCCCTGAAAGCGTGTAAGTGTACGAACGCGAAATCATCGCGTAAATTAATTCGACGCTTTCAAATTTGCGCGACACTAATTGCTACCTGCGGATATCTGTTTAAATTCCCGTTTTCTAAAAACCAGAAGAAGAGCACATTAGCAGAGGACAGAGAATTTAGCGCATCAACTA
Source organism: Lasioglossum lativentre (assembly GCA_916610255.1). Lineage (NCBI taxonomy): Eukaryota > Metazoa > Arthropoda > Insecta > Hymenoptera > Halictidae > Lasioglossum > Lasioglossum lativentre. The sequence goes on from OU744364.1 coordinate 53,078, forward strand.
AAACATTGTTTATGGCGAAGCTCACGAAGCGTGTATCTTTATTGCGAAATATAAATTTTCTAATTGTAAGTCGAACGTTAAGTTATTTTAGAGAAAATACTTGGAGAGAATAGCACTCCTGCGGTGTGTCAGGCCGATAAATGGTAACGGTAGCAGGCTCTGAAAATTGAGAACAAGCTCGAGACTTTTACTTACACGATGGTTTTTACGGGCCAGCTCGAGTAGCGAAGGTATCGTTGCTCGTTTACATAAGTGTAGGATGGGATCCGGCTGCACGGCCGCGAATGAACAAAAGAGAATCGCGTGGAGGATCGGCACGACGCGGCACGACGCGACGCGACACGACGCGACGCGACGCGACGTTTCAAGGAGACTACATTCCGATTAGCCTCCGCGCGCCTTCTTCTTCTCGTGTCTCTGATAATCCGCTGAATCCGCTGAATCTGCTGAATCTGCTGAATCCTGCCGCGAGATCTGCGTGCGGTGTTATCGTGCTGTCACGCGAACTCGGGCCTCAATGGTAGCGAAGTTATGTGCGCGTGAGTCACGCCGATTCGCGGAAAAACTATGCGAAAAGGTGGCGAAGGGTATCTGCGCCATATCGAGAAACCGTGCTTCTTATTCTTCTACGATCAACGGACACACAACGGACACACAACGGACACTGTGCTTCCCCCGATAATCCGAAGCTCAACGAACGATGCACCTCGTTGTAGTCCGACGCGACGCTTCGTCTCGATGACCGAAGGGCAACGTTTTAACGCTGTTGACAGATGACGAATCAATTCGTCATTTCTTGGCTGAACGTTATTCACCGGTGACGAGGTTCCATTTGTCTTCAAACAGATTTACGAGGATTGGCTGCGTTTCGAAGCTGCAATTGGCAGCCATATTTAAGGCTTTCGCGCGAGAACATTTCAATGTCGCGTCGCGTCGCGTCGCGTCGTGGCGAGGTAAATTAGGGCAATAAACTGGTAATACATATGTAGTTGCAGGGAGAATCCTCCGATCATGTTTGCGTTTCGATCCCTAGTTTAACTCGGATGGCGGGACTCGTATCCGTTTCGACCCAGAATAACAAACGTTCCATCTATACATATATGGTATGTATAGGTACTCTAATTTTATCCAGTACATAATATGTAAACAAAATTGATATGTAGAATGTTTTATTCTTAACCTGATGTTTTAAACAAACCCATCGAATTGCAATGAAATCGGGGGAAAATCATGGCCCGAGGAGCGTGCAGGGGTTGAACCAAGTGTATCAATTCGAAAGCGAACATGGATGTATGGAAGCGTTCATCGTGTTCTGCAAAGGAGGCGATTCTAGGCTGACCGTGGTAAAAACGAGCGAAAGATGTTGAAACACTTGTTCTGGCGTGTTCGCGCGATTGCTTCGAACATTGTCCTCCATTTTATCGATAGAATGTGGTCGATGGCGCGGTGAACGCAACGCGACAGACAATTACATACCGTGCAAAAGGTGGCGAGAGAGCGGGTACGCCGCACCGCGCCGCGTTGCGCAACGCGCCGCTCGATGCAACGAAATTCGATCATCTTTGCCGCATAACAACACGGGGCTTGGAGAAGCGAGAAGAAAAAAGGAGGAAGGAAAATAAGGAGAGAGCAACATTAAGTAGACAAACGGCGCGGCGCGATTCTCGCCCAGCCCGCGGAGATGATGGAAACCGTAGGAAACCGTAGCAAACCGTACGAGGTCACGATATGTGAAAAAAATAATCGCGGCCGACGCGACGCGCGACGGCCGCTGCCGGGCCGGGGATTAGTCGATCGAACCGGATGGAACGCGACGCGATCGGAGAAGCTGAATCATGAATCGTGATTCTTCCCGGGACGCGGGACGCGGGAAACCTTCGCCGAAGAATAGGCGAGTACATACATACATAGTAACGGTCGAAGCGATACCGAAGACTACCATAAAAGTGGACCTCCGGTTACCCTCGGACGAGGTCCGAGTTCACCCTCCACCGATGGTGCTAGGTCTCACACATTTTTGGTGTCGTTCGGTTTCCGTATCAGTTTGATTTATATCACGTGATTGTGACATTTTGATGAAATTTTTACCCGAATATGTAGAAGCTTCTCGAAGAACGAGTGCGATTTCGAATAAACTTGTTAGTTAAAATACTCGTGGTCGGGAAGAAAGATAACGCGTTATAAAGGCACTGTCGAAATGGACGCTATTAATAATGCGGGATCGTTCGAAAGTTGTCGGGCCTCTTAATTCGTTCCAGATTGAACGGCAGACGATGGCAGTCAAGGCAAGTCGCTCGATCTCGCGCGCATGGCAACGAAACCCGGCGCGAAACATTTTTCTCGAGATATGTATTGAAAAATGAAAATCTCGTTCTGAAAACACCGTGTCTTTCTATATTTTTCTAGAATCAAGATTTCCATTCTCTGGTAACAAGATTAGAAAATGGATCACCATTGGACGATCGCAGAAGGCGCACGTTTTTGCGTAACAATCTGTCAACTTACTTCTTGGGATATGGGGATGTTGTTCTTGTTCCGGCTAGTGTTGGATGTGTTATTAATGGCCGATAACGCGGTGAGGGCTGCAGTGGCAGCACTGCCGACCGTCTTCCCGCTGACCTTGGTACCACCACCACTGACATCTTTGTGCAGCGTTCCAGGACTCTGAAATTGAAATATCGATACAACCGTTAGAACAATGCGACCAGGGGGACTAGCTCCGTCGATGATAATGAGGGGATCCAAAGGATGAAATACGTGACCAAGGGGAAATTTAATGACTACCATGGGCGGTGAAATAATGCACCCCGGTGATATTGTAAATAATATTCCGTGGGAGCGTCGCAGAGACACGTTTGCGGATTCTGTTTGTTGTTCTTTACTTGTTCTAAACCCCTACTGGTCATTGATTCTCTTGTTGCTACACGGCGCGGCGCGACGACCCGAATAATAAGGATGTGCTTTGTTTCTCGGGTCGCTCGGGATGAGCCTGATTAGCGAAGTTAGGTGTATTTCGAGTCGTATGTATTAGCTAGAATACAAAAATACAATTTACAAACAAGTGAATTATTTTTAGAAGCATCCATTAGAATGAGGGTGCAATTGAGATTCACCAGAAATGATAAAAGATCCATGGGGTAATTCTGGAGTTGAAATAAGAGGATCACAAGAAAAATATATTGTCCGATGTTATAGTTTTTTGGTGCGCGCGTTCCGCCAGGTTCAATGAAATCAATCACGTTCGCCTCGATCGCGGCATCGATCCGGGCGACCAGTAACCACTTTCCATCCGGTTAATTACTATAATCAGTGCGTAATCGCTGGGAGCGCGAAAAGGCGACCTTTCTCGTCGAGACCTCGACTTTCAAGTTTTCTTTTGATCGGCCGCAGGCAGGCAGGCAGGCCAGGCAGGCAGGCAGGCCAGGCAGGCAGGCAAGCTGGCATAGGCATAGGCATAGGCAGACAGAGAGACGCGTCCCAACCGAGGAACATTTCATCCACCGAACCGGCAAAAGTCCCCGTGACATTTACGTTGATCCAACGCGACCCGTTCACTTCGCATCAATTACGCGGCTCGTATATCATACGGTTTAACTTGGGAGCAAGCGGCACGCAAACGGGGGCTCGTGGCTGCGCTCCCCACGGCACGGGTTGGCTTGTTTCTGTTAATTAAGGGCCGACGCGGCGGTATAGCTTCCCCGCAGCTTATGCACGCTGTCTCATTTGCGTCTTGTCGCAACGGACTAAACCGAGTGATTTAGTAATACATAGCAGACAAAGAGATGACGTGGGCGGAGGCTTCGAATGTGTATCCGCGCGGTGCTATAGCGGACGATCCACTGGGACGACTAGGCGCGCGTGTCCACAGATCGGTAGTGTAGCGTGTAAAGCAGAAATATTGTAAATCTTGTTTCACTCTCGGAAAGTGAACGCTTTTGACGATTGCGCAGCTGACAATGCTTATCCCACGTGTCGACGCTTGAAATTTTCTACGACATTCAATAATATACTGGATGCCCCGCTTCAAGTTTCGCATTCAATTATTTCGCAAATTATAGCTCGTTGTAAAAAATATTGCAAATAAAATTCGCTCCGTTTCGGTAGCATCTTATGTTAGTGATAAATCTTCTCTAACTTGAGAAGAGTATTGGAGATACATATGTATTTGGAAACTGTTTAATTTCTAGTTTATTTATAACATGCTCACAAATTTGATTCTTTCAGACCGATTATCAAAAAAATCTCATACGTCGTATATAATCGGCGTTCTGCTGCACTAACGCCTACTAATATGTACCGATAAAAATTTATGAAACAATCGATCGTCTCTGTTTCACTGTGTCACGATGTTTGACGACAAATACGGAAGCTACTATTTATATTTAGAGAATAAATAAAGATAAATAAAACGTTTCAAAACAAAGTCTAGCTATTATTTAATATCCTCCAAGTAAAATGTAAAAACTTCCAATCAAATCGAATATATCTAATTTTCTATTTATTGTTTACTGCCTCCGATTACAGTTTTATGCATCCCCGCGTGTCTTTATGTATGTACATCGCAGTGTCCACATGTTGCCCGGACACGATAAGAGCCCGATAAGCCGGCAGAAATACAAACATTCGCGGTTATCGTCACGCGCCGGACACCGTCACCATCACCATCACCATCACCATCACCATCACCGTTCTGGAACCGTGTGATATCGTTTAATTGTTCACCGCTTCGACGTTTATCCGGGCTTTCAATTAACATGTCTCGCCGCGGCCTTCGTCGCAGCTCGCGAACCAGACCACCGACACGTTGCATTAAACATGAACGAAAGAGATGCGCGCCTGCACTTGTTGCTCTGCAGTCGGTGATGGAACATGACGCTCAATTTTTAAACTTCGCGTATTGTTCTGTTTCATCTAATCCGAAATGAACGGCTGACGGCAACTGCGCTTGAAATTTTAACGCGCGTTACATTCTGTGATGCAGCTGCTCATTTTTGCGCTTAAATTACGATCACTGTGCAAAATGCCTCCAGAAAGGATATTTCACCTTTCGTCTTGGCAAGAAACCGTATTAACCGAATCTACTTGAAACGCTGTTAATATAAAATACAAAACTTTCAGCTAATAATCATATTTTTGCAAACTATCCAGGAAAATAAGAAATTTCCGTGAGATCTCTCACGAAAGCTTGCGAGAGATCTTTTTGGAAAAGAGAGCGAGCTGGAGTTTTATTTCGCTTCGGAAAAGTTCCACCGGGAAATGCCGTGCTCCTTTTAGAAAACTTCGGGCGGTTCAATTTTATTTACGCCGCGCCGCGCCGCGCCAGCCCCTTCGACGATCATCCAATAAAACTTCGAACGGCGAATGTTCGAAGGCAGAAAGAACCAACAGTTAGTAAATAAAACAGGCGATTTGCCTAATCGATCCTTGAAATGTCAGCGACTGTCGATTTCCCTGGTGAACAATTTTCCACTCGGTCAAAGCCGAAACGCGCACGTCCTTGCCAATGAAAGTGTTAATGGAAACGCGCATTTACGCCTCGGCCGCGTAAATCGCCGGACAATTGAAATTGGAAGGCTGCCGAGGCGGGGAGAAGCGAGCGAGTGATGATAGACGCGTCCGGCGCGGCGCGGCGCGGCGCGGCGCGGCGCGGCGTTTCAGGACTTTCACGCCGCGCAATATAACACGTCGACGAGAGTTTTCTTGCGTCGGAAACGAGCTGTGACGAATCCTCATGGATATGGACACGTGCGTGTCAGCCGCGAATTAAAACGCTCGGGAATTTACTCTTCTTCGGGCGAAAAACGTGCGCGCATTATACCGATAATAAGTATCTGGGATACTTTTTCATTCGTGAAAATGCGGATAGCAACTTATCCCAACATTTCCAGTCAGGGATCTTTGTCCGTGAAAAACTATGGAATTGATATTTGTAAAAAGAATAATCTCGATTGTTCTCGATACAGATAACGTGTCTCAAGACTCGCTCTGTCGTAAGAATTAAGGCTTATCGTGCACGTGTTACTGTGACCTTTTTCGTTATTTTGCACCACGGAAGCGTCAGGTCGGTATAAATTACCTTGATCGCGTGTTCATTTGTATAAAGATTCAGTTACCTACAGGTTACTCGAGCGTGCGTATATACATATGTATACATATGTATACATATGTATACATATGTATAAACGCGAAATAGTCGGGCGCCTCTTCTTATTGTGCATTTTTAATTTTTGTGCGAGGATTAATTAAGACACGAATGTAAATTAATATTCTGAATCCAGTGGTAAGTAATGTTAGCAATTCATAAATTCCGCAATTAATGTCTCATCCGGTGTGTACGGGTCTATAAAGTCTTCATTCGTATTTTAGCCTCTTAACGCCTTCCATAAAATACGTGTACCATGATACATATCAAATATCTCATTTGTGTAAATATGTAGAGTGCCCCGACACTCTCTAACTCCATTGTTATATTTATAGCGTGCGCGTCTTCGTTTTATGGGATTGCACGAATCGATAAATTGAATCGAGAATAAATTAAATGTTTAACTGCGAGTTAATAATTTAACTTTAATTTCTAGTAAGAATTCATTATTTGCACTCTTAGTACATATGTATGTATGTATGTACATACATACTAAAATTCTCCCAAAGAAGTATTCGATTTTGGAGAGTGAACTGCAGGGGGTCTTCCATTAACAAGTGTTATTTTATATTATAAATTCACAATTTTTTGCAATTTCACTAACCACGTGTCGAAGACTGACAACTCTCATCTTGACAAATAAAATATAGCGCCAAGTTTAAAATGACGCCTCTTAATGGAAGACCCTTCTTTATAAGAATTGCTCTATTGTAGAGTTTAAAAGTGTCATTTTTAATCACTCTCTAATCGGTTGATAAATTCGGTAAAAGAGGATTCGCAGAAATTCTGATGGAAAAGCGAAAAATACAATCGCACGATCATCGAAAGAAGCGATACTGTTACAAATATGTATCCTGGAAACGGAAGCGATACGGTAGCAAAGCGTACAGGATACTACATATTTCCAATGCGCAACTCACAAAGAAACATGGACAAAGGCGTCGAAACACTTTCCATGGGGCATGGGGGATGCATTCTCGTGGAAAGGTGCGTTGACCTCTGATCTAATGGCACAAGGTTGCCGCGCGCGTTTCGACATTGATAATGAAGCGCAGGTACATCGAACTGAACCGGTGCCGTTGCCCCGTTACTTCCGGACGCGCCTAACTTCGTTTAGCGAAATGGTATACGGAAAGTTCACCACTCCTATTCCGAGCCTCCGACTTCCTTAATTAGCGAGCCGCTCGTTAATCGATTTCACCTTAACTGTTGTCTAAAACTACAGTGGCACGGATACGGTGCGATGATTATTCTATTACGGACGTTCTTAGTCACAGACGATTCAGGTGGATAACATCTTCATTCTGCTGACCACTCTGGAAACTGTTCTTGCCAGGAGCGATGACTACTATGTATTTATAACAGTATAAATTATGCTCTATTTCTTCTGATCTGCTCAACAAAAGATTACGAAAAAATTCATGAACATTCTAGCTAATAGCGCACGTAACAGTGAATTATTTCAGAACTTTTTGTGGCAAAGTCGATTTTTAAAAAAAATCCGGAACCATAAAATTGCCGATTTTATATTGAAGTTTTCAGAGTATGTACATACATACATACCACGTTTATATTATTATATTAGTTGTGTCTTACCGTGATTATTACATACTGTGTATTATTTTCAGATTTTTCGGATTTTGGGAACAGATTTAAAAGAATTGAAAATCTCCAAGAACTCGGAAAAAAGGTAGAAAATCACGTCGGAATGAAATGTCAAGGAACCTACGCGTGAAATTCCTTTCGATCCCCGGAACAGAATGAATGGCGACAGACAGTACACAAAAGGGCGATTCAGGGATCATTGCTGTCGAAGATATCCCCCGCCACGACGATCGGGATACATATGTATGTACATATATTGCTCCGACGATGACTATGCCCGAAGAAAGTCCAGAGAGGTCCGGTCGTTTAATGATCTCTCATCAATGTTTTCGCTTCGGCAGTCCTTACGGATCGCTTTCACGAGCCATTGTCTTCGGACGAGCCCGTGATTATTCGTTAATTAAAAAGTGCCCCGTCTCCGTCTCCATATCTCCGGCCTCGTCAACCCTTCCTTTCTTCTACTTCACGCTGCCTTAATTATGGAAGTAATAATGAGTTAGCCGTCTTGTCGCGTTTGTTCCGCACCGGGCATCCGGACGGACCGGCCATTCAAACGCAAGTTTATGTAAACCGCGCAAGGTTACGCGGGCCGAGCTTTGTCGGACGCGTATTATGCAACTTTTACGTCGCGTGAGATATTAATTCGCTTCCTTTTTCTATTCCGGCTTCGACACACGCCGCGCCGCCGCCGCGCCGCGTTGTTCAATGGACAAAAATAACAAATATTTATCTACCTTTTACGTTCAGGCATTCAGGAATATCACGTTGGTATAACTGGATTTATCGCTCATGCACAAGAAAAACGTCATAACTCGACATTTTTCAGTTTTCGTTTTATGGCATCAAAATATTCGCCAGAGGTGTATCTGTAATATAGAAAATCGTCAGAAGTGTAGTTCTAAATTAACCCCATAGACAGCGCTATTAGGTTTTATTTGTTTTTACTTGCAGCCACAGCTAGTTAAACTATCAAAGGACTTTGAAGCGCTCTCCTGTAAAATTTGTATTTGTATATTTTTGTGACGGTTTTCTTGTGCACGAGCGTTATGATAACGGTCTCAATGTAGTGAAACATTTGTTTTAATTTTTTGGGGTTAGCCAAATAACGTTGCTAATCTAGTCAAATGACAAGTGTACGAGCATCAGTTTTTTCGGATACTTTTCATAGAAGAAAACGCGACTTTCTCATACATGATATTCGTCCATTTGGCATAGGCGGCCGATCGAAAGCAATAATTTCTCTTAAGAGCTGCAAGTAGACCATAAAGGAATTCAATCTCTCATTGAAAACCCTTACCAGCAGATGCGTGTCAGGTCTGGAAACGGGTGAAAGAAGCTCGCCGATGGGATAGGAGAACAGGCGATCCGATGCGATGCGATGCGAGACGAGATGAGACGAGACGAGACGAGACGAGACGAGACGAGGTGAGGTGAGGTGAGGTGAGGAAGATGCGAGAAAGAGGAGAGAAGAGGATGGCTAGCTGAACCCCATCATTAGCCCCGACCGAGGGTCGAACCCTTAATCTCTGGTGGCTCTCGCGTTTTTCCATTTCTTCCGAGACACCTGGTTGCAGCGGATATCGCGCGCGCGATAGCAGGTGATCAGATTCGACTTGTTGGTAGACAAGGTGCGGCCGTAAGAAAGAGGGAGAAGGTCTCACAGTTTCCCAGGAGATCGCAAACCGAATTGCAGCTTCGCTTCTCTTCCCGCGGGACTTTTATTAACCTCTAGGTGTTAACGAGTTCGTTAAAGTATACTAAATGATAACCCCTATACTTTATTGAGGCATCAAACCCGTACGAACATCAATTAAACGCGCATCTTATCTGATAGTATTCAAGAGAACTAGTCGATTTTTGGACTTGACAACTCCACCCGGAACCTGTTGAGTATTACCGTTTATTTTCCCAACCGTCTTCGCTTCGTAGTTATATTTTATCGAATCAAGATATTCGATGAAACGTGAAATAAATTTATCAGCGAGAAGTTCTCCTGAATATAGCAACTACAAATTTCAAATGCAAGTTAACGATGCGATTATTACCATTTCTATAAAATAGCCATTCTTCCTTCGATAATTTCAGCAAGATGAAAATAATACATTGACATCCTTAAATTCTGATAACCTGTTTGCTATTCTAATTTTTGTCATAAATGCATGAAAAATTGGCAATCCATTTATTATATATTGTATTTAGAAATGGCTCACGGACAGTTTTCATTTTACCAACATTCTTTGAGAATACCGTTAACTCGTCTGCTATATGTATTTGTCGCATACATTTATTGTACATACGAGACACAATTTTTCGTTTTCGGCAAAAGCTCGAATAATTCCTTCGCCAATCGTACCAACGATTTTGTTCGAAAAATTTGCGACGCGCAGGTAGCAAAGACCACAGGCGACCGTTTTCCCCAATAAGGCAGGCAGACGGTCCGTTCCACTTTGTGTATCATTTATCGGTACTGATTAAACCGGCACGAACTTTCTTGGTTACCTAACGCGCGCAATCTCCGCGGCTAAAGAAGCTCTGCATGTATCTCGGCCGAATCCGGGCGGATTTATCAGCCGGTCGTCGGTGATTTAAATCCCGGAATTTTTTCAGCTCGCCATGTAGGGGCTGCGATCGAGAGCACGCCGGTTCCACCTTTCTCACACAATCAGAAGGTGCACGCGCACACACACGTACGGGAGAGACCGGTGCACCGAGCTGCTCGAGAACGCTGGATACCTGCACGGAACAGGCACGACCACAGCACAACCGGCACAACGAGCACAGATGCGTGCAGAAATCCCTTCGAGACACGTGCAGGTCAGCAGATGTATCTGGTCTCAACACCTGCCAGCCAGCCAGCCAGCCAGCCAGCCAGCCAGCCAGCCAGCGCAGGTACAAAGGCTAGGTTTAGGAGCCCCGGCCAGCAGCAGCTGTCCGCAGACTTTCGCATAGAGACCTTTTTCCGAGGGGAAACCTTTTTCGAGAGAGTCTCTCGGAGCCCGGGTCCATTACTTTTGTCCCGGAACGGTCTGTGTGCGTGGGCGAGCCGATAAAACGAAATTCACGGACACTCGAGACTTCCTGCGACCAGCCGCTCTCGCCTTATGGCCGGAGCTAGATCGATAAAGACCCTTTCCGGACGTTTTTGGAAACTCCTCGCGGGGGACGACCTACTCGAAGCCACGAATTTATTAGGCTGGAAGTCGAGTCTTGTCTTGTCTTCTCTCCTCAAGGAACAAATCTATTTCAGCGACCGCGTCCTTTGTTATCTCGCACTCATTGTTTTAAGTAGGATCGTTGCTGTTGCAGGAAAACAGAGTCGAATAGTAATCCAATTTTTCACACTTTCGCTGTAGCCTCGAATACTCCATGGAATCGAGAATATTTATTTATAATGAAATAAAAATGGAAAATTTGTGATTAGACTGTTAAATGAAATGTTTTGCAGTTGTAAACTGCACATTTCCAACAAGTTTCTAACTTGAAAAAAGCTAAGGTGTGTGGAGCTCCATAAAAGCTTTCCCATACTTTCGCGTTCGTAGCAATTGTGCGAAATTTATGTCCACTTACTCTTCAAGGGTAAAGTTGCAAGCGGGGCATTTTGTGGAAACTTACGGCACAATTTTACAGAAACAGTTAGAAGAATGAACTTTGGATATTTCCAAGGTAAAACGGTATGTATATGTATAAATCATTGGGTGTATAATTACCGGTTCTTGTCTCGCTAAAATTTTGCAACGAACAAGCTCACGAATTGGAAGGAATCGCTGCAATAAATATAAGATTCCTGAAACAAGAAGTTAATTGGAAGTTCTTCTTGATACTCGGGGAACAATTCCGAGAAAACGTGACGATTAAATCTACCAAGAGGATAATATACATCTTAACGATAGATCAATGCCACGATTGAATTTCGAGATCGAAGATAAGGTTACCGGGCTCGGTGTACTTTATCGGTGAATTGAAGTGACCGGGTCAGTGGTGGTACAGGGTGTGCTAGAATTGGATACGGAACACGTTTGTTTAACCCAATGTATGTACACGGCAGTGGAGAAAATTCATGTCAAACTCAACTTAAAAATTGATGCGAAATACATATTTGCGTCTGCAACTAAAAATTCCATCAACTCAGTTTAATCGAATTCAGTTTATTTATGAAATCGTCTATCCTGTGCTAATTGCAACATCAATTTCAACGTTCCTTCCTGCATTTTTTATTAGTCACTTCCCGAGTTGCTGTCTTCAACGAATGCAATTAATTTTACACGAAACAGTTTCTCAGCGATGTCGTGCAGTGTACGATTGTTCGGATTGCATAGTGTCAAGGAAGTATGAATTATTTAATCTACAAATGAAAGTAGTCCAACACTGAGAAATTATTTTTATTTTAAACGAATTAAAATTTTAAGGAATCCGCGGTCTCTTTCCTGTGCATTTCGCCATAAACTCGAAAAGTGGAACTTGAACTGTCGAGATCTTCGAAGAAGATAATCTATACTTGACGTGACATACTCATAATTAACCTCTTTCGATGTACACTATTTCTTGGAGACGATATCAGCCCGACGCGACGCGACGCGACGCGACGCGACGCGACGCGACGCGACGTTGGCCAGCCGATAACATTTCATAATCGAAGATAACGCGCGTATCACGGTAACCTGTTGAGCAAATATTTTCTTAAAATATTAATTTTGCGAAAGTGGGTCAGAGTATTTCAGATCTACTAAATTATTAAATACGATGCATTCGAAGTTCTCCATTGACTTTCACTGGTTACAATTAGAATTCTCGTTTCTAGATCAGGCAGAATCATCCAAGTATTTTGCAGTGTCTATCTTATCGGAACAACGATCCTTGTCTGTTCAGATGATATTCCGAATTGCAAACTCTTATCCATTATTGCACAAGATTCTTGACACTAATTGAAGACACAAATCGTGTGCATCGCTCGCAATCACAGAAAAAAAGGATTACGATAAATGTAGGTACATAATTTCTATATTTCACGATCGAAGAAAACTTATTTCATCGATCCACTCGATTAAGTAATAACTGTTTCTTTCGTATATATGTATTCGCGTCATCAAATGCACGAACTTCCGGAAGCCAGCATCATAGACTGCGACAATAAACATCGACGCCATGCAGACACCACCGTGCCCTACCGAGACAAATTGAATTCGCAGGAATGCCTCGACCTCGACGATGGCACAGAGGATGACGAGTTCTAACCGAATCGATCTTGAACGGCATTATAATTCCTCGAGCGGGTCAGACAGTCGCTAGAATGGAATGCTCGACGATTTTTTTCTATTTTCAACGGCTAGACACGCTTTTATCGTCGCGCATTGGAAACCTCCGGGAAACTAGAAAACACGCCCTCGGACATTCTCGAACAACAGAGGTCGCAAAGTAATTGCGAATTAAACCGTCTTGTAAATACATACACGGCGTCCAGCGGACGTGGATTCAAACGGGGCCGGCTTTCATCAAACTCTTATGTAGACCGAGGGAAAATATGTAATAAGCCACAGCCGCCGCAAAAACAAGTGTTTACCAGCAAGGTAAACGCGAGTCTCGCAAACCTCCAAATCGAGAATATTTTTATGTATATTGTTTCTTGAAACGTAACACCGTTGCGAGCTATTTTTTCCGTTGTTCCCAGCAGATGACAATCATCGATCGTGACACGTCAGATATAGTCGAATAGTTATGATCTGGCAAACACAGCAATTCTGGTTTGTTTCTTGAAAGAAGAGAGACTCTCCGCTTCCGCAGACTTAATTTTATTGATCTGAAGTAACTGTGGCGGGCGAGGTACATAGTAAGATGACGGAGAAGAGCCTGCTCCTTCGAAAAAGAGACTCCTCGTCGTCGTCGTCGTCGTCGTCGTCGTCGTCGTCGTTAAATTTCGGATTTTTATGCAAATTTCCAGTTTTATACTCAGTTTGACGGAGACTAAATTAATTAAGCGGAATGAATCCTCAATTAACTGAAAGAAGATTGTGTTGAATCGAGCTTTACCTAGGAGCACGGAGAAAGTTTAAAATTTCAAGTATCGATTACAAGCGGAGAGAAATTTCTAGCGGAGAGAAAAATGCGTTACGAACAAATAGCGGATAACCAATAACGCGACGAGGCGATTACTGGGTCGCCTTTCCGCGTTGACCCGTGGGACCGACTTATCAACATGGTTCACTTTTACTTGTGGGAAAGGTGCGAGGCTCGCCCATAAGTCCCCCCGCGGCTTTAGTTATTGTTGCCCGGTTCGGATAGGTTTCCTGCGTTCAATTGTTCGATTCCGAGATAAATGCTTAGTTGCGACCTTAGAAACTGGTTTATCGTGTAGCTAATATATAATAATGTTTTGGTATGTATGTATGTATGTATCTAGGTTCTGCGAGTAATCGCTACGGCATCGTACGCACAGATTGTTCCGTCTTGACATGTTCCTCGAGACATGAACATTTAGTTGTATGTACATATTTATAATGTACCAATACTTCATATTTTTCTATATTGCGTATTGAAGATAATATCGAAAAAGCGAAACGATTAACTTGGAAAAGACTGAACGGATTGTAATATGTATGTATGTATGTATCATATTACGCTGGTGGTCCTGGAGGGTCCGAGAGTTTCGTCTGGGCATTTCAACTCTCTGGGGGGTCCACGATTCAAATTGTGGAATATTGGATCTGGTCGAGTCGGATCGCGAGAAAATCAGGCTCACTTGAGTCAGGTTATAAAAAAAAATTGGGTCAAGTCGAGTTTGGTCATAAGACTCGGTCAGGTCAAGTGTTACGATTGAGAGTGTATCTGCAGAGCGTAGGAATCGTCTGGAGTCTAGATCCGATCGAGTCGGATACTGGAATGATTAGTTTTTGTTCGATCTCGACGACACTGGATCGCGGGAAGTCCGGGCGTAAAAAGGTCGAGGCTGATCGGGGCCAGCCGAGTCTAGTCTAGTCTAGTTTAGTCTAGGCAGAAAAAGATTTCACCCGGTCGAATACGATCGCAAACTGGTGGTACGGTCTGTAAATATGTACATATTGAATTACAACGAACCGAGACAAGATGTGCCATGAGACAGGTACCGATCCCGAAAATTTATAACTGCAAAACAGGTATCTACGGCTTCGGGGGGACCCGAGCCGAGCCGAGCCGAGCCGAGCCGAGCCTCCAATCCTAATTGGATCATGTCGGATCATGTAACGTGTATCTATTTTTTCGGGTGATAAAAAAGCGGTCCGGATTCAAAACTCCATTACAATATTCAAAGATATTAAATATTTAAATGTGCGACGTTCTTGTTCCAAATTTAGAATCTGACGTGACTACTACCCTAAAAAATTACACTTTGCAAAAATTCCAGATTTCAATTTAACTTTCCATATTTTTATTTTCCAATGGAAGTTTCTTTAAGAAAAGGATGTTATTCAAGCCAATATTTGCTATACCATATTTTTTCGTTATTAGTTCTCGATTCGCGATTTTCCAGATTATGGTGTTTTATACGACCGAGTATAGTCACGAGTCGGTGAATATTTCATAAGTGGTCCGCGGAATGTGTGTACGCGGTAAGCTCGGTCGCAATATGGAATCCTAAGTTTTCACATGTAGGTCGGTTGTCAATTGTCTTGTTAGCTGACGCACCAGAATGCAGAACGCGTGCAGCTCGACTAATGACAGCCATGATACACACATCGTTAATTATACATATATGTATACATCCGGCCTGTTACCACACAAAATCTTCGACAAAAGATTCTAACAACGTTTCTTTTATCTATCTTTAGATTCTTCGAAGATACCATTCCATGCGAATCATACTCGACGATCATCGTGTCGTGATCGTCACTTTTAACCAACAATGATTGCCTTCGGACGAACGAGAAACTGTGAAGCTTTTTATTAATCCTAGGAACAATAAAAGAAGAAATTTTCAGAGTTAAAGTACGTTGTTTATCTGGTATAAAATATTTATTTTTTTTAAATAAAGCAAATACAATCGAGGAAAATCTTAAATGCTTTCTTTATTTCTGTGCGCAGAAATACATATACTTAATCGGCATAAAATTGTGCGAATAGATAAAACCTGTGCAAAAGACTCTTCTGTGCCCAGTTTTTTTTTAATGCAACTGATAATTAGTCGAGCTTGGCGTATTAGAAGGCGAGTGCAATGTCTGCTGGCAATCGATCGTGTCGCAACCTTTCTGAAATGGGTTGAGCCTTCACCACCGTCCGTCGCTAATACCAGGAGCGGTTTCACCTATCAATGACCACCGGCTAATCGGTACTTGTGAAAACGTTACGAGTAGGAAATCCATCATCGCGCGCGCGCGCGCTTGCCTTAACTGTCGAGTGTCCCGTCTAAAAACATTACAGCCCGTGCTAACTAATAATTGCGCAAAATTTTACCACGATTTCATAGATTTCATTATCGCCAAACGGTAAGTACGTTTCAAGTTCCAACCTCGAATATAGGTACATATATTCTTCTCACAATTAGTTTTCTCAACGCGTCAACTACCAAAGGAAAATGAGCCACAGCCCGACCGACAAATTGCGTTCGCATTAGATACCATGTTCGTCTGTTGAATCTTCTTTCGACGCGAGTCTTACAAGACTGACCGCAATAAAGTCCTAGAAAAATGAACGAAACACGAAGACAATCACGAGGAGGTTTACCGAAGAGCGTCCTCGGGGAACGGTGGAAGTGGCGCGCGATTAGACTCGGCCGAAAAACGGTGTCTCGTTTACGGTACACGATAGCAGAGGAACGCTCGCGAGCCTCTCGAACGCAAGAAAAGGAACTCGCATTACCTTTTTGCTCGGCGAGCCGCGGTTTTTGCGCAAGCGAATTGCACGGTGCGCGTAGCACGCGATGACGCTCCTCTTTCGTTCCGTAGAACCGGTCGAGAGAGAGAGAGAGAGAGAGAGAGAGAGAGAGAGAGAGAGAGAGAGAGAGAGAGAGAGAGAGAGAGAGAGAGAGAGAGAGAGAGAGAGAGAGAGAGAGAGAGAGAGAGAGAGAGAGAACGCTCTCCTCGATGATGGAGCGAAGGGTGAACCTCTCGAAGGGCGCGTTCCACCCTTTCGGATAAAGGTCCGTCCTCACGTGACATTCAAAACGACGCGACGCGACGCGACGCGACGCGTTTACATGTTCCGCTGACACCCCCGTTTTTCAGACTCCATTTCGAACGTCACAGTTTCGTGTGTTGTAATATTACAATAACATAGAATTATTGGATCGATTCATTAATAATTCACGTTTCTGGGAATACATACATTGTAACGATGTATTTGACATCTGATAAATGGCAACAAATCGTTGAAAATAATTAATTAAGTTGTAATTGGAGACCTTGATGTAAAAACTGAGCAAGTCCATATATTTTAGTAAAATTGTTTTACATATTTTCATACATTTCTGACCGGTAGATGCAAGCATTAAGCACTGCTGAAGTCTGGATTTAGTTGGCGAAAGAAACTTTCTTGAAGCGTGTCGTTTAAGGCTGTTTTAATTTGAGAGAAGTTTGTTCTAGAAATTTTGAGGGAAACTTCTTTCCGAGTCGAGTAGACGACACTCTTTCGTCTGGGAAACGCGGAGGAAAAGAGAGCCGGAATTTGTTTATCCTGAAGCGACGCTATGCCACGGTCGGGAACACTGCGCAGAGGCTGGCACGACTATCTGTTACGGGAAAATGAACCTTAACGGCAAGAACACGCGTGGACGAGTACATACTACGTATATGTAGAACGAACCGCGTCCGCTTTGACTGGCGCATGCAGAAGAACGAAAAAAGGGGTTGCGCGCTGAAGAGGCGACGTCTGTTCCGGCCGTAGGACATGGAAGAGTCGAGAATGTTTGCTCGTTGGATTATTTTATTGCCGACTGGCGAAAGGCCGCGACGAAACGGGGCTAAACCCCTCGGTCTTTCGTCGACTTCCGTTTTGTTTCGCGCCGAGAAATCCGAATTGGATTGCGAGGAGCGTACGCCTCGTCGCGTCGCGTCGCGTCGTCGAGGCGTACACGCGTTTGTCAGCCGATTTCTTTGTGGGGATATCTCTCTCGGGGGCACTACGTTGCCGAAATTCCGCTCGGCTCGCGTGAGAACGCGCCGCGCCGCGCAGTATCTCGGGTCGTACGTATCGTTATCGACGATGTCGAGTGAAATTTAAATAGGACTCAACGGGATCATTCACGTGTGTATATTTATTCGGTTGCCGGCCTTCGGCTGGTGACACGAAATCCAGCCGAGAAATGTTTGTGTTTGATAAGCCAGGCTTTGAGTTTGCGCGACCCAAACAAACATAGAGGCACGGAGAGCACGCGCGGCCACGAAAAAATGTCATTGAGAAAATAATAATGGTAGAGGCGTGGCGGGGTGAGGCGATTCGATGCGCACATCGCGCGGGCTTCAATGCAAACTCGCGTCTTCGCGATCGGCAGCCGCGAAACCGAGACGAAATAGAATTTCACTTCCTCTGTATCAATGGCTGCGGTTCGATACGTTTCCGGTCTTTCGATCCGGAACTTGCGTCTACAGGGGATCGAAAAAGTATTTTTATAGACTATTTTCAAACGTCACTTCCCGTAAGGAATTTTTACATATTTTTTAATTATTTTTGAACGCTAAAATACCAACCATCGTATGTTCAAATATTTTGTTGATACAGTAAATTGGTAACTTTATCAGAGGAATTCTACGACTGCATACAACAGAATCGTGACGCTATAAACAACGTACACATGTACATTGTAGTCAAAATGGAACTATGTAAATGTTGCGTGTAACATATATTATATTATATTATATTATATTATATTATATTATATTATATTATATTATATTATATTATATTATATTATATTATATTATATTATATTATATTATATTATATTATATTATATTATATTATATTATATTATATTATATTATATTATATTATATTATATTATATTATATTATATTATATTATATTATATTATATTATATTATATTATATTATATTATATTATATTATATTATATTATATTATATTATATTATATTATATTATATTATATTATATTATATTATATTATATTATATTATATTATATCATATTATATTTGTTGAGATGACGAGGTTAGGAGATTAAATACAACTTTATATTTAAGCGCTTAATTAAACTCCTCCGCACATGGAATAACTGTCGATAGGTTGTGAATTGGTATTGTTAGCACAGAACACAATTGTATTGTACTTTATTAAAATATTAACATGAAAGAAAAAGTTTGGGAGCTATGACTTGCTCGGTAGACTACCTCGGACTGACTGACTGACTTGCCTCATTCCTTCCGAGGCCCTTTAGTGCGGAAAAATGGGGACGCTCGAAGAGCAATAAATCGCAGGTAAAAAAGACCTTTCCTCCTCCACGTGTTCCGCGAATTACGGTGTATACTCAAACAATATTACTTTTTTACGGTGAAATGTATGCATTAAAAATGCAATACAATCCGTACATTACTAATAAATAGTCTGCACTTGTAAGGTCCTCGGAAAGTATCTTGTGAGCAATTAATCTCATCGATTGAAATATGCGTCGGATGGTTTTTGTAGGTGTATGAAAACTGCGGTGGACTTTCATAATTGGACACATTGCGAGAACCGGTCTTTTCGATCTGATCATCCTAACCGAGGATTAATGACGGTCTAGGTCTAACCCACATGCAGGCTGCCATAACCGTGCGTTATGAGGGTGGGCTTCCGAACCCACCAATTATTTATCTCGTCTAGAATATTTTAAAAAGATTATTCATCGTCTGGTATACTCTCATTGTCAGACATTAAAGAATAATTTCTACCTCGGTAAACATAACTCTTTGTTGGAATCCATGCGAAAGTGAAAATAGCACTTTCAATGCAAGTCTTATTTAACATTGTTCGCGTAACTCCGGCTGCAACATCTTAACTGCATGCTCGATCTTCCTAGGGTTAGACGGATCAATTTTCCAGGTCAATTTCACCAGATTCAGGGAAACATCTTTCATTTTAGCATAAAAGGCGATCGCGTCGGTTCTCCGCGGACTCGCGTTAGAGAAAATTAAAAGAGCGGGGTCAACAGGCTAGAAAAGTGGGAAACGAGTTCGAAAAGGTTCGTCGCTGCTTTCGAAAATTTCTCCCTTTCCTCGAGGCGAGCCAGGGACCCCTTTACCGCCACCGGGAAGATCCGCGCCGGCCCTGATGGCCTGTAAACACACAAGTGAAACAGGACTTTCACGGCCACGGGCTCGACCTGGTCACTTGGTTTCAGGTACAGGCGCGTATGCGCGTATGTATGCGCGTATGTATGTATGTATGTATGTATGTATGTATGTATACACCGCGTGCGAGGAGAGGTCGAGCAAAAAACCGAAGCAGGATCAGCAACAGTAACGGCTGACCGGTGCGGTGGCTGGTCTCCGTGAAAGCGGAATCGACGCATAAAAAGGAAACAGGTTATCGAATTAAAGCGACGGCGGGACGACTCCGATGTTGCCGTCGAGACGAGGATTTTCTATCCCGAGGCTGGGGAGCACGCTCGAAGGACAAACTTTGCCCCGCTGCCATCGATCTTCGACCAGAGACTTCTATTCGCTGAAAATTCTCAGCTGATGAGAGTTTAGTTGGACGATACGTTTAGCTGAGACGATACGAAACGCTTCAGGGAAAAAAATGTCTTCATCTCTTTATGTATAGGGTCAAGCGAGGCTTCAAGCGCTTCACAGCTCGAACAAGGTGAGCGAAAAGCGACGTTGCAATTTGCCCGATTCGTGTATCCTTTCACTGTTCACCGGTCATTTTTCGGATGTGGCTTCGCTAATCAAATTCATGTTGGAGGTCGCTACCGACATTTATCCCCATTCACATATATGAAATACAAATATAAAAAATGTATGCGATATCAAGGCCCAAGAAAGAATACCGCGTCTGTTCTAAAATATTAAATCAACTTGAACTTACTTCCAAATTAAAATTTACAATAGATGACAAACAATAAATACTTCATGGATTCGACATAACTAACATAAAACAGAACATAAATTTCTTTTTATTTATTTTAAGGTTCCTATCTTTCAATAAATACTACCGAACCAAAAATCTACCACCCTCCGTGTAGTCAGTGTTTATAAAAAAAATATACCATGTGCGGTAAAAATTGTAACTTGTTTACACCCAGGAGCCCCTATAATGCGAGCCAACACCAAATTACTTTCAAGAAACAGAGTTATCCCACGACCACCCCTCTCAAGACAGTGGCTGTTGCGCCTCGGATGGCCCAGTAAAAAAACCCTTACCCACGCCATTAAATTGTTTTCGTTTACGAACGGATCGGCGACGGATGGATCCCGTTACGCTTTTCGTTTCACCAGGCCTCAAGAGAAATTCGATTCCCGCTGGGAGCCTTCCTTGCGGACGTCCCCCAATATTTTTCAACCGGGCACAAAATCGTTCATCGACTCTCTCTGCCACGATATGTACATATACTGCTCCCTCGAATAACGCGGTTTCGATTACATATTACATTACGCCTGCGCAGTTTTCATCATTGTCGTAGAAATTAAAAAAATTCAAATTTATGATCATCCCCACTTCCATTTCCATGTAATATATGTATACCGGGTGATTAACGAGAAACAGAACATCTAAATAGCTCCAAAAATGTGCCGATTGTTGTCGTTTTCAAGGTCTTTTCAAGGTCATCGATGATTTTTAATTGACACCATATATTTTTAACTCCATAGTGTTGGTACACTTATGATCTTCAAGAATATAAATTTCAAATTTTTGTGAAGGTGGGGTTGAATAGCGAACGTCTCTATGCCTTGCACGGTTTAAAGCAGCGCCGTATACGATTGCAAAATCGCTGAAATTGCAAAGCTTTCTCCGTGGGGGTAATGTAATGAAAATAATGTAACGCGAAGCCGCAAGCTGCGAGGGAACAGGTTCCGATAACAACGGCGACGGAAAAGAATACATAAATTGATTTCGTGTCCTTTTCGTCCTTTTCGAGTAACCCGTTCGCTGTTTTTCGCGTAGTGTGTTATCGCCGTGAAACGTTTGCAATTACGACGCATAATGTTTCGCGATGATATATCGATCAGTCGATATCGGTATCTGTATCGGTATCGGTGCTTTCCTTTGTGGATCGACGTATCCGCCGGCTAGACGGGAATCTGAACGATAGTATAGTGGTGTGTCATAGTATTCCGCCACTCGAGCGAAGGCAGAGACGACGCGGTGCACGTGTACACTACACACGTGCGTCCCTTGGACCGTTGGATTTTTCGTTAGTTTCGACGTTTCGAGTGGTTCCCTCGCGGTTCTATTCCCATAACACCCCCAGCCGACCCTTCTCTCCCGCAGCAGCGACAGCGAATTAGACTGTGAACGACGCGCTGTACGGGTCGTCCCGTGTAGAGTACATATGTATATTTAGACTTGTACGGTGGACGCTTCGAAAAACCGCGGGAATATACCCATACTGTGCTCTCGCGCCCTGTACAAGAGAGAGGAGTCACGTTGCACGAGCACAGATCGTTCGACCGATACCCGATAATGAAAGTTATTGTTGCCGGGCCCGAAAAAGATTAAACTGATTTTTCCATCACCAAAACCGAATCTCGGATTCACTTTCGACGCGACGCGACGCGACGCGACGCGACGCGACGCGACGCGACGCGACGCGACGCGACGCGACGCGTGCCGCGGAGGATTGTTATGGAAATGGAACGGGCGCATTGTACGCCGGAATGGTACACTACTTTTCTCGGTGGACATTTTTACGAATTAGAGACAATCGGCTTTGTCTAGCGGACACAGATGTCGATAGCGGCAGCTACCGCTTAGAAATAAGCGACTTGAACAGGATCGTTCGAATTTCTATTTTACGTTGCGTCAAATACATTGGTATTTACGCGTGTTGTGCACTATGGTCTTTTCTTTAAAAGAACATAAGTAACCTGAAGTAATAGGCATAGACACAGACTATTAGCGCGAGACTTTTCTTTTACGTATGTACACATGCCATTTCTAGTAATATGTATATTATTACATATTGCTATTATTTTTATGATGATAAATTATCGAATAAAATTCATTAATAATATTAAATTGTCTATGTAGAGATGGAAACAGAAGTACCTTAAGATAATAAGTGACATGTTTATTTTACGTGATTACGTACGTTACGTTACGTACGTTAAAAAAGTGATTATGTACTGCGAGAAATCGCTACGGAAATCAATGGCCGGGCGCGGGCGGGGCGAATCAATATGAAATTAACACAAAACAAACGTTGCGAAAAGTTTCTTTCGTTGCCTAGATGTAGATCTAGATTGATTTTTACAACCGTACAGTTACATTATTTTAATTCTGCGTAACCGTTTGAGTTCAGAACCTTAGCAAAACAGTTATTTTCGGAACTGCAATTGCATCTCTTTTCCGCTACGGTACACTTTATCGAAGCAATGGCAAACAACACGGTTGACACTTTTCTCGGTACGGTAGCGCGGTTCTGCGTCGTAACCGCGAGAGACCCATTGTCCGTTTGTCAATACAACGAAGTACCGTATGTGCGCCAGTGCGATCAGCCTGCGCTTTCGTTGCACACATGTGAACGATAAGCGAGCTATCCCTCGCATTTAGTAATGGTCGGTACACATTTCACAACTATTTAATCCTTGGAGACACTAATTTATGCTCCGGTGTTGAGCAGAATCAAAAACCGCCGTCAATGTTACGTTATCGAAGTAAAACTTCTTTGCCGAAGGTACGAAAAAGTTTGTTATGTTACGGAAGTGACGTTACGGAAGTCGAGAGTGGCACGAAAATTTAAACGGTGAATAAACTGAGAAAAACAATTTCTAACCCCGACGGGATTTGAAACCCCGGTCTACCGCTTGTTCTTAACCGCTTGGATAACCAACGGTCTTAGAATACTTGAACACTGAACCATAGTATAATTTACATATCTATGATTTTCAAAACCTACCGTGTGTGGAACAGAATAAAATAAAAAAAAACATACGCGTGGAAAACCACGCGCGGCAGTATTATGACAATATTATGACGCCATTGATGAAACGTATAATTTCCTATTGGCGTGACGCTTCTAAAATTTCGAAGATATACGATTACGATACGGTAAGTAACGCATTGTGCGCGTCATCGAAACAGTGTTCGTGACAACACAACACGGTTGTACCGATCACGCACACGACCGTTGCGATACACGTGCACGCGTACGTATTGCGAGTAGACGAGCGTGAGACTCCTGGACAGACGCCTCCCGCCTCATGTATGCATCTGCATTCGCGTCGAATGAGGTTAACGTTAACGAGGCACAAACATCTCCAGACACCGTAGCCAGACCTTCCCTTTATTCACCCTGTCACGAGCCCTCACGGCTGTGTCGGACGTGCACGCGGATAGGGATGCGATTCTTTTTTTTCCTGGTCTCTTTTTTTTTTTTGTTTTCAACGACCGCTGGTTCGTTCCACTCGACCAGCGCAGCGCAGCGGTACGCTTTAGGGGGGAACGGGTCGTTCCGGTACACAAAGGGTTTCGAAGGATTTCGAATACGAGTTTGAACGTTACGCGTTTCACTGTCCACTTTCCACTTCCAGTTTTATTAACTTTTCGACATAAAAAAAACTAATTATTATATCATTGTCGCAGAGCTAAAACTAAAGGTGGGCGGGTATTTTCCCCGGGTTTCGGTCGGGATCCGAAAATTTCGAGTAAACGAGTGTACGTATCACGAATTTTGCGGGTCCCGACCCGATCAGACTCATGCGAAGCCAAACCGTGGTTCAGGACCCGCCCACCCCTAGCTAAAACTCGACAAAAACATTAACATTCTACATATTATGTAATGCATCCCCTGACTCGAATTTTGTATCGGCACACAGTCGAATTATACATATAAAACAGTAGATATTTTCGATCGCGTGCCACTAACCTCTTCCAAGCGATACTCTGTCAATGTTTACAGTTTTTGTGGTTCGATGAGTCATTCTCCCTCGCGTCGAAGTCTTTGGGAGCAATAAATGTTTGGTGTACGGGGCGAAAATAACATCGACGAATATGCGACAGTGTAATAATGGATGCCCGGAGAAGGTGATATAATTGAGATCACAACAAAAGACTCACCTTCCTCCATTGTACCGAGAAATCAGGGGGGAAGATTCTTCGGAGATTTAGAAGGGTCCATTACACATCTCATGGCGGACAAAAGACGGCAGCCCATGGTCGAAACAATGGCCGTTGAAAAACGTTCGATATACATACATACATACATACATACGTGTACACACACACACACACACACACATACCGGGCTGAGAAATCTTTTGAATCGACGCGCGGCGTACGAAGGCCGTATATCATCCGTCTCGGGTCACCAACAAACACGACAGACGCCGCTTGCCCGCGTACCGTTATGTTCGCTCTCGAAGGCCGTTTCTTGGTCCTTATCAAACGCACTGGATATTGCACCGCGACACGTAAGTACTTCATAGTGATCGGGGTAAAGGTAACCAACTGGTTACTAAAAAAAAACTAACTACATATAGTGACTCGAACAGTAACTAGTTATTACCGATCCTTGAAAATAACTAAATTCCATATAGATATCGCACCGCGACACGTACCTACTTAACCGTTCGGTCGAAGCAAGTTCAAACACGTTCCCCACTTGTTGCCATCGTCTCACGAACATGCGCAATACCCTGTGTGCGCGTCACTTTTAAAAATACTACAAATGTTTTGATCGGTCAACGACTCATCGTGTCCGCGCTTCAATCGCAAACGTTACATTTTTGTTGAATCTCAAGGTTCGTTTACATCGCTAATTGAGAAGATGCGAAGGTTGAGTGTCACTTTGTAAATGAAGGTTTATATTGATTCGTGCGAATACAAGTTCAACGACCTGCAAAATGTACGTATTTATACAGTTGATTGGAGCAGTCGGCATTGAACTTGATAATCTCGCAAGAGAATGAATGTTTTGGATCGGAAGACTAAATAGTATGTGTACATAGTTGGAAAATACGAAACTCAACCTATCTGTTATATTAATCTTAAAAACAGAAATTCGACTCGACCGTTCGAACCACGTAAACATCTCTCTCGTATTTACGCGAGTTTAAAAAATAGTCCGTTTACCCTCAAGCGTGGACATGCTGTACAATAATTTTACCACGCGTCCTATATGTACATAATATGTATTTGGTCGTTTATGTAGCACACGTTGTTACGATTGATACCGGTCGGCGAGTGACACAACGTGCAGAATTGCGGCTACACGAATCAAGGATTGTTTACTTACGCCATAGAGAGACTTGAGTTTTACGTGGTTGAGCGCTGGCACATCCACCATGGAACACTTAAGAAGTATAGTGGTAGTTTGACTGGGCATGATGCAAGCGTGTCTTCTTCACTTGTCACGTGTAACAAAACTGGTGGCACGTCACTACCGTGGGAAACGTCCATCGGTGTGTCCGCGGACTATGATCTATGATCTATAATCTATCGATATCGTCTTACGACGAGGCTTAAAACACGCGGTAGACGACCATAAAGGGAACACATAGAAACTGGAAGTGTATCGGCGTTACCAATCGGCTGGACTCTCCCGCGGCTTGTTTCTAAATACGTTTCTAGCGATGAATAGAGCGTCGCGTCGCGTCGATCCGGTAAAAACCACCGAAATAAATGCCTTTGGAACACAAACTGTTGAGACGAAATCGATTTATTCGCGCGCGGGATTGGATTATATTGGCAGTGAACAACTGGCAGTGCACCGTTACCGATCGGACCGGACCGGACCGAACCGGACCGTAACCGCGGGGCTCTAACCCGACGTTCTACGTTCCTCTCAACGACTAACGACCTGGTCGCGATCCACTCGGTCCATAATCACGATCGAACGAGTATCGTTTAAGGGTGCTCGGGCCGCAGAGCTCCCGTACCGTACATACTCCTGCCCGGCTGGCTCGCTGACTGACTGACTGACTACCGACTGGTTTTCACTCGCTCACTCACAACGCGAAACCGAGTGGAATTGTAGGCACATCTCTCCCCACCACCGGCCGTTTCCTTATCCCTTCTACCGGGCCTCGAGCCAATCCTCGACCCAAACAACGCACACGCGTGTGCGTGAATACGACGCGGAACGGTGTGCGTGGCCTTTCCGTGCACTCGGCACTCGTGCTCGGTACATACTACATACATACATACATACATACTCGGTGCCGATGCACGCGTGCTGCGGTCTTTGTGTGCGTGCCGCACCGCACTGTCTCCGTGTTTTTACTTCGCACACGACACGATGAAAGAGAAAAGGATACCGGCGACGATACAGCAAACCTGGGTGTATAATTTTCGGGGAAAATATGTATGTATCTACATATGTACATACATATACATATTTCGAATACTATTTTAGGTAATCGTTGTTCTACAATTCAAATAAAATATCATTTTAAAAAGTTATTACATACATCGAATAAAATATCTTATTTTCAAAGTTGTACGTATACTTAAAAATAAATAGCATCATTTACTATTTTTTACCCAGCTCTTGCTGGGTGTACAATTTCTACTTCAGACAACAGCCGTATTCATGCAGGTACGAAAGATACTCAAATTTTTTGCATCGAAGAATCATAACGACTAATTTTACGACCGTTACAGATGTAAATTGCTGCCACGTGAACCGCTATAATCTAAATTGCATAAATATAAGCAGTCGAATTGAATTACTTGTCGCACCGTAAATATTGAATTATTAATAGATGCAAACGTTCGCGAGTACGCGAGATTCATGATGGGTACATGAACAAGGAAGACATTCAAAAATGATAAAGAGAGATATTTGAGTATGCGATATGATACGCTATACACAACAGGACGCGTGAATCACCTGTTTCTAGAATCTCAGCTGACTACGATAACGGTCCTTTTGCGATGACACGCACAGACTACGCGTGTAAAAGCTATTCTACTTTCATTGTATGTATATTCCTATCTGTTGGTCTAATAACACATTTTTATAATGAACAGCAAATGCGAGCAATTCTTCCGCTAAATATTGTAGTAAAATACATATTATGTATTGTTCGAAAATTCTTTAATTACTTCAATGAGTATTTCGTATATATGTAATCATAATTGTTTGATTACACAACAGGTACATATTTCGATCATTCAACTAATCGCTGTTATTCAACGATACCAGTGAGGAACATTTTAATTCCATTTTAACCGTAGTGTACATACATATGTGATATGTACTTTCGTATTAGAGAAGTTAGGGTTTAATTCTGATTGGTTCCTCGAACACGAAGGAAAAAGAATTCGTTCCGATTGTTACACAAAGGGGTTATTACAATGGGACGATTAATTGGATACAATTGCAGCGTTATGTGCAATGCGTGCGAGAATTGTTACGTAAGATTCGGCATAAGTAAATAATGCACTTTCACTGTCATCTATCGTTTCTGATTACATGATATGGAGGAAGTTCCGGATCTGATCGGATCCATTTACCCCGACACTCGCGCCGCGAAAACTCCTTTAAGCAGAAACGGTTTCATTAGCGATGCAGAACCGATCAATGACGTTCCATCGAGTCACCTATCTAGCTTTGACTTTGTCGAGAAATAACGTCCGCGTTATTTCGATTCGATTCGCAGGAACACGCTACTGACTCACCCGTTCATTCATAAGAAGCCGGTAATCATTTTTCACGACGAGTCTTATCTAGAGTCGGGCTCGTATTGACTTTAGAAAGTTTGGAGTAGCTTTCAACAAAAGTCGCCGGAAATCCAAGTATAGAGGTATTTCAATTCGCAATGAGTCACTCCAACTTTTTTCACTGGCAAAATAGTATTAAAACTACTTGAGACGCTAATAAGTTCACTTTTTTTACGTTTTTCGTAAGTAATTTCAATGAGTTTTTTCTCTGACCCTTGATTTTAATTTGTAATTTGTAATTTGTAATTTGTAATTTGTAATTTGTAATTTGTAATTTGTAATTTGTAATTTGTAATTTGTAATTTGTTTGCCCGCGGGCCGCAGTTGTTTTGAAGCTTTCATCGAATTCCGGTGGAAGTCAACGTATTCTCGCGCAGAAGACAGACCGATTGCAACAAATATCAGCGATACTGATAGAAAACTTGACTGTTGCATAATTCTAACACGCATTTCACAGTTTCTGCTGATATGGCGTTCGTTGGCGTCCGATAAGAGCGGAGCACAAAACCGGGCCGCATTTTTGCTGTTTTTCGCGCGGCTGCAGCTGAAAACGGAAGAGTCCAAAAGTCACGATCAACTGCGTTTCTGTATTATGTATTACGCACGCGACGCGACGCGACAAACTACACGATAACGCTCGGCGAATGATACAACGAACCATAGACGCTTAGCCATGAAACAGGAAGAACGTACAGTACGAACGGCCCGTACTCGCTCGAATTTTTCCGTGCGCGAGCGTGACCGCATGTTACGCTCTTTTGCCGCGTTTTATCGGCCTAAGATCAATGTGTCAAAGTTATGCCACACATTCGCATCGAAGGTGATCCGAGCTGGACGTTATCCAACGACCGCACAGAGAGAAAACCGCAGACAACTCGATCGCCTCGTCGCGCGTCGAGTCGCGTCGAGTCGCGTCGAGTCGAGTCGCGTCGAGTCGCGTCGAGTCGCGTCGAGTCGCGTCGCCCCGAGGCTGCCGTGATCGGCAGATTCTAATTACGCGACAGGTGACCAATTTTTCTTGTCCCGCGGGTTTTCCAGATGGTACCAGACTCGCGCGATAATTGACACGAATTTCCACTGTTTTTCCTCTGGGGAACAAGCGACCACTATCCCGAAGCTCACCGGGCGCAGCCTCGCTAAATAGCTTTCTCAATGTCCACGCAGCCACGAGCGTTCAATAGAAAATAAATAAGTAAATACATACATACAACGTGTTCCAAATCACATTGCGAACATCCTCTTCTCGTCGTACTCGGTCACGATCCGAATGCGCTTCTAGGTCTCAGATTTTACAAGAATCGATGGCTGCAAGATGATGTGTAAGATTGCACCCAACATCTCGATTGCTCAGAGAATCGCACTAACCGTTTCACAGTACCTACACTGTTCGACGTCCTAATGGATTTCTCAATGTCCATATCGCGCGCAAACTGTTCGAGAGCGACTATTCTTACAATATATGTATAATATGAACCAATTATGACGGTAGAACAATGTCTGTATCAGACTCTCGCTCGCTCTTGGAAGTGGTTTGCACCTTTCTCATTTCGCAACGAAGGTGCGAGGGAATCCTCAAGGTGCGCCAGGAGTTGCCATATAGCTCAATCAGACTAAATGTCGGAAATTACAGGGTAGCAAGTTCTGCCGAAGTGTTCTTATAATCCATTTAGCTGAGAAACGCTGCATTCATTATGAAACGAGAGTGCAGCTCATCTGATTTGACTACGTTTCGTAAGTGTTTTTGCTGTTTATTCGAATCTAATTTCGACAGGAGGTGTACGAGGAGAAACGATGTTTTCAACGGTAATATGTACATATAAGAGCGTGATTCTTTTGCGAGTTACAGTGTTTACACGTTCTCATACTCATTTTTAATTAATCAGAATTCGAGAGAACCATAGATTATTTGCACAGAAGGATGACGGAATAAAAAATTGAAGAAGATTACCGGAGATATAATTAGCTGTAAGTCCAAGACATAAATGTTGTCTTAATTACTTACCGAATCGACGCGACGCGACGCGACGCGACGCGACGCGCGACGGCTCGAAAATTCATCAAATACGTGCGACGCAGGAGAGTTAGAAATTCCATCGGTGGAAGTTTCAGCGGACAGAACTTGGAGAACTGGTCGAGCGACATCGAACTCTTTAATATTTCAGATGGTCGAGTGCTCTTGTTAAGGATGACTTTAAACGACCCGGCTCGCGATATCGTGCATTATTAAATGTTCGAATCAAATAACTACAGACCAGTTTAAGGTCCAAAACTGATAAGGCTCATCGAGGTTAATATAATATAAGCGTGGAATATTCACGGCGCGGCGCGGCGCGGCGCAGCGGCGCCGATGTTTGCAGAAAAACGTGTTTATTCGGAGAATGTTTCCAATAATTGTCCGGAACACTGGTAATTCTTTGCTCGGATTGATACGACCAGCTAGATAGCGACGGCGAAAGTGTAGATCAATTGTAGCCGTTCAGCGGAGATATCTTGGCTGATCGTGTGACCGGTGCTTTCCGATTATGTATGTATGTACTGCGTCTAAATCGGTCGAAAAATATTGCAAAGTAATCCTCTGTTCGTTCCGTTTCGAAATGTACCGTTCGTTCACCGTTAGTTGAAACCAAATTCGCTAGGCTGGCCCTCAAAACCTGACGCGGAGATTCTGTTTCGATCACGGACTTCCGAATCGAATTGGCCACAGGTGAGCCGTGAATTCCTGAGGCAACACCGATCCACGCGTGAGTCATGGGATAGCGAACGTGTTAAAGTGGTTACGGATCAATGCTCTAACGCATGGACTGCAAATAAAACCGAAACCGAAACCGTCCGAGCTTTCATAAACCGCGTGTATGCGTGTACAGTGAACAGTATACATACAATGGCTTTCATTGCCGCGCGATAAAACCGACGGTAAATAATTAAACGTACACTCGCTTTCGAAACGCGAGAAATGAAAAGTCCGCCTGCAGAGACAGATTCGGGTTCCATTTGGAATCGATTTCACCGAAATGAAAAAAAATTCCGATCACATAAGTTATCGAGCGAATGCAGCGTAGCGCGGGAAATCGAAAGAAATTGCGTGCCCGTCGGTTCTTCGCTTTCCTGCCATCTAAATATTTATCAAGGTTTCTATCTGCTTTACGAGCCTGCAGTTTCACGGCCAAGCTGACACGAATTTCGCCCAGCGATGACGCACGTTTCACCTGGAATATAGTTCCTCCGGGTTGGTAAAAATTGCCGATTACCCGCCACGTGGTCGCCAGAAGGAACTGGCTGGTACATACTGACCGTCGAATTTCCAAGGCGGATGCTTAGGCTAATACGTTTTCCTGGTCACGTAATGGCGCCGCGCCACGCCGCGCCGCGCCGGCTTGTAACGGGCACTCCGCAACGTCTGGACCGCCTAAGCCTAAACTGTTCGAATATTGTTATTTCGTTCCTTATACGGTATGTACTCTGTACAGTAGAACTCCTGCTGTCGTTGAATAGCGGTACCGACAGTTCGTGGATGCACGCCACGAACTAAAAGAAACTATGTATGTATGTATGTATGTACAATTGTACATACAATCAGGGTGACGAAGTTTACGAAACCTGTGTGGTACACACCCATTTGCCAATGTGGCGGAATCACCGTATCGCACTCCGGTCCTAAATAGGTAACACTCGATCATAGATGAAAGTTTTCGATTATACAGTGAAAGTTCAATATAACAGCGATTGTTATTAATTGGTCATTGAATAATAAAATATTCATGATACATGTAATTCGACGCGATCGTAATCTTATCGACAGTATGTTTCTCTGGATTGGTGTCACCGATGACTATCGACTATCGGAGCGTAATATGTAATACGCTCGATGTCCGATTGGCGGTGCGATTATCATTTAATGGAATTTTTAATCATCTATTGTAACTTCGCGTAACGGCAAAGAGATACGTATGTATTTTGAAAGAACTGTGTTTTACTCTGAAGCAGATCTAAAAAAACAGTATGCGGGAACGTGTTAATATTTTCGAAGTGAAATTGGCCTGTACCGGTATATTCGTTACAAGTTATAAGCAAGCGAGTTTTAACGCGAGCAGAATTATGACAGACACGTCGGAACGTGCGATTTCAGAGATTTTCCGGCTCAAGGTTCTACGCACCCCGGGGACGAAGGTAGTCGGGGCCGAAATACATATTACTTTATTGCTGTAGATACATACATATGTGCTGCACTTCTAGAAAGCGCGTGGTGTCCTGACTTCCAGCTCAATAGCAACGACTTGTCATAAACCTCTCTTATCTCTCTCACTAAACCACTACACTTTCATTTGTCATCTTCGTCACCGACCCAATACATATCAAATTTTCAGGCGAATAGACAGCAGCTGAAGAAAATTACTTACATACCTACTTGCATTACGGTTCGCACGCATCGTTAACATTTACCAAAAGGTGCATCGAGTACAAAAAAAAATGTATCGAATAAGGTATAAGAAAGAGATCAGGAACAAAGATAAAAAAAAAAAAAAACAGTTAAAAAATGTAAGAGAAACGGTCAATCCGTTAATTAAATTTGGAAAAATTCGCTAGCCGGAAGCACTCGGTGCGTCGCAGTAGCGAACGCGGTGAACCGGGTATGTATCTTCGACGAGTATGCAGGTTGCAAAGACCAAGGTCTCGGCGTAGTTCCAATGAACAAAGAGGGCATGGAGGCTGGAGAGCCGGGCAGCGCCTATCGAACGTTTTTTCGTGCGCTTTACAGGAAAGACTTTGACCGTAAGTGGACACAATAGGGAGGACCCGCGAAGGATCCTATTATGCCGGCGCGGCGCGTTTACGAGGGTGTAGAAGCGTGGGCGTCGGACGTGTACACGCGAGATTCGCCGGGCTTTGTTGCCAGCTCGGAAAAAAGGTGGACGAGGGACCGCTCGACGAGGAGGAAGAACGCAGAGGTGCGCGAGCACCCGACGAGACAGCTGTCTGACCTGATTCCACGAAAGGGTTTCCAATCATAATGACAAGGTGGGCGAGCGTTTTAGAGGAGGCGCTCTACTAGCCCGATACGTCGCGTCGTGTCGTCTCGCGTCCTCCCGCGTCCTCTCGCGTCCTCTCGCGTCGCGTTGCGAGAAATGCAGCCGTCCTCGTCGTAGAGACCAGAAAAATAGAGTCATTCTCGCGGTCCGCGGGGTTGACGAACTTGCCACCGTTTCAAGGTGCTAGCGCACGGAAAAACCAAGTGTTTACCTAGTTTCGTCAGAATTCGAAACAGCGTCCCTTCGTCACTTTTCTCGTCGCGAAAACGAATGCGCGAAATGTTTTTCTGTCGATTGTATATAATTTTTTTTTACTGAAAATTATACAATTTTCATCGACCATTTTGTTCTCGTTTGTTCGTCGAGGTAGTAATTCGAAAAGGAAAATTTTCCTCTAGAGCTTATAACCTAATATTTCGTCCACGTTGACTCGCATTGTGGTAGCGCGGTACAGGTATACAATTTGATTATGGTAATCGTTGGGACGCGGAATGCTCGACAAGAAAAAGGAGGAACGCGGTCGACTTTGATCCCTGAAATCATATTTTTTTTGCGTGCACATCGGCAATCAAACTTCACTTTGTTTATAATGTTCAATTCTTTTATATTTGTTTGTTTAAATCCATGAGAAAGCAATAAAGGAAGACCGGGTAGGTATTTATAGTGCAAGGTTCGGTGCGAGGGACTGCTTGGAATCCTAACTTTGTACATATCATATGTATCTCGTTCAATTTAGAATATCATTCGATAACTTTATTTTTGAAAAAACATACACAAGTTTGTCTCTAAAGAGTTGTGTGTTTGGGGCCGGTTCAAGAACTTCGTTGAACACAAGTAAGTACATAAGTACTTACTTCTTTGAGGTGTATTTGTTGTGTTGTTAAAAGAAGGGTCCGATACATAGGGTCTGGAAAACATTTAAGCAGCGTTGTTACCAGATCGAGCGAGCGGGAGATAAATAGTGGGGGTAATGCTATAGTCAGAACCCGTGTGACGTTCGGAAGCTATAGCGTAGTAGTGTAAGTGTACTCTATTCCAAATCGTACTGTGGGTGGGGAGATCGTATCGAACAGCGACGCCACTACTTACCCCCACTATTGGTACAGGTATGTATGTTGGTTGGTGGGGCAATTCTCGGAACGTGACGTAATGTATCCTTCGGAGGGACCTTTTACGTTTAAGGTACCGCTGCATTCGAGGATTTCGGAAAAGGATTACCTCTTCGAAGTGTTTAGTCCTTTAGTTTTCCAATTTCGTTAATATAATCGAATTGACACGACGATCAAGGCAGATTGATAAATGTTGTTGTTCAGAATTCTTCCAAAACGATAAAGCAATGTGCACGATAAACTCAGATTTTTATCGCAGCCTGATACGATAGAAAGGACTGGCTCAAGGCGAAGTCGTAATAAAGACATCGGCGTAAATCGAAGCTCCCTGCTCATTTGATTTACGTTGAGACTCGATCGATTAGTACATTATCGTAGATCAAGGTTTGCAATCTTGGCGATAATCGGCGTCATCATGAATCGGATGACGCGCGCGAAGAATTCGAGAAACGCGGCTCCGATCCGTTGAGAAGGCGAGTGATTTCACCTGCAGAGACGCGCGCGGGTACGGGTACACGTGACCGACCGTAAAATGACTCACTATCGGAAATCTGCATGAGTGTACGGAACGGCGCGGCGCGGCGCGGCGCGGCGGAACTTTGCAACGCATGGACTAATTTAATTACCACGTTTACCGGCCTCTAAATAGGTCCCTTTTTCTGCTGAACGCTCTCGAACGGCCCGCACGCGATAAACAATGGAATAAGACGTAAAACGCGTGCACGAACACCTGTCGGGCATTGTCGGTCCATTCGCGCAGTGAAAAAAAATCGAGCTTACTTTGGCGAAACGAGCCTGATTCACCCAGATTTCTCGCGACAAAAAAAAAGAAAGGAGAGCATCGCGACGCTGCTGCTGGCTCGCCGGAACCTCTTTGAGACCGGCGCGGCGCAATACGACATAATTGTTCGCCTCGCAACGAGCAGGCCTTTCTCTGCTCTGGATGCCGTTAAGCGTAATAAAACTGGCCGCACTTCCGTGTTTTAACACACCTTCCCGCAATTAAGATAAACTGATCTTTCGAAAAGTTTCGGGGAAAGACGACGTTATCGGACCAGGAAGATAAACGTCCCAGCACTGGCAGCGGCCAGATAAACCTCACTTTTTCGGGAACGCGGCAACAGGGACGAACAATTGAGATTACGATGGGACAGAACAATACAAGGACCCATTATCTGGGTGAGGCGATGCCTAAATCGTGTACTTATCATCGCGATTAACTTTTTATCTTTCATAGGTTTACACATCTTTCGGGATGATTCTGACCAAAGGAAAATATTCATTGTTGCGCTCACAAAGCAAGGTAAAACACGAGTTTTGTATTAGTTTGGAAATTTGTATACATAGAGACACAAGCTTTTGTTCAACATCGTGCTTCGATGTCTCATTCGATTCTCAGTCTATTCTGCACTAGTTTATCGATCAAGTATGAAACCAGTGAAGGTAAGTAAAAACAGGATGCAAATGGGTCGACGATTTATATCTCAAGTTAGATAATTAAAAATTCCATTTTTTTTTTATATGTATGTATGTAAATATTTCCAGTTTGACCAACTCCACAGTGGCAGACAAGTAAAGCTAAGAACACCAGGGCGAGCTTTATTACGGTTTGCTGCAAAAAACAGCCGGAAAGGAAGAAAGAAGTCGGACACTGAATAATTCACGTCGACTTCGAATTTGTTAAAAGCGGACGGAACCGCGTGGCTTTCTCCCATGATTTATTTAGACTTTCGTGCGCATCGAATTTTAATGCATTGCCGGTCGCGCAGAGTGCATCGGGGCTCCGTTAGAAATGGTGCAGCCGACCGGCATGCAGCGGTTACTTGCACTTGCATCCTGGAATGGTTTCGCGCGTTGACGAATCGACCGCCGGTAATATCGTGGTACGAATCGCTGCGAACCGATTCATTACGCCGATAACTGGTCATTATTAATTGTGAATTCATGCGGTTCTACGTTCTATGTTCTATGTTCTCGATTAGAATGAGCGCGCACGTCGAAATAATATCTCAGATTCCATCCGCATAACGTAACCGCCATGCCAGGAAAAATTATACATATGATATATGTATAATCCGGCGAAAGGGAAACTTTGGAAAAATACGCCGTTAAATAACAATTACTTTCCCCGTAGAACGAAACCGGGAATTATTCTCGCGGGATTAATGGTGATGGGACAGGACAGCGAAGCGCAGCGCAGCGCAGCGCAGCGGCTAGGCTGCGCGCCGCGCCGCGAGATGATTCCTATTTTCAGCGACGACGCGACACCTGGTTGCGCGGCCATCAATTTTGCGCCGAAGGTATCCTCGCATGTACGAATTAAGTAGAAAATTGGATTGTATTC
Source organism: Lasioglossum lativentre (assembly GCA_916610255.1). Lineage (NCBI taxonomy): Eukaryota > Metazoa > Arthropoda > Insecta > Hymenoptera > Halictidae > Lasioglossum > Lasioglossum lativentre. Next base: position 90,093 of record OU744364.1, read on the forward strand.
GATGTTTCGAATAGCGAGCTGGCAAACTTTCACGTTCCCTGCTCGAAACGAACGGATTTCACGATGCATAGAAACTTTTAGTAGAATGCGAACTCGTCACCGTGAAAAGTCGACGCGCACTTGACGGGAATAATTCTCATCTGGTTGCAACGAAATATTATTTATTGCTCGATTATCCGAGTGACGAATACGTTTCCGGTTTCTTCGACGAGACGAGAGACCGGTTAGCGTTTATCTCGATTTGTCCTCGTGATCGATATCCAGTATGTAAATAAAAAAGTTGTTGGTAAAAATAAATCGAACAAAAGAGAAATTAGGAAGTGGAATCGAAAGCATCGATGATGAGAAATTTTTCATCGAAATTGCAATCGACAACAATAAATAAGAAGTTCCGCGAAACGGTGCGGCGAGGCGGGGCGCGGCGGGGCGCGGCGGGGATTTCATGAATTTCACAGTCGTTCGAAACGTGTCAAAATGGATTCGTACAGGTTCCACCGAACACGCGTTCGCACTTAATATAGAAAAGCAAAAAGAAAAAACTCGGCAGCGAAACGCCGACAGCAGGATTACTTTCTGCTTATAGGTAACGCGAATTTTCTGACTCACGGAGAACTGCGATTCGACGAGAGATACCTGGCGTGCGAGATACCTGGCACACTTTATGCTTCCGCGAATTCCCGTAAAATGGTAATGACGGAAATTTCATCGTTATTGCCCGTGCAATGCTCGCGCGAGGCTTTGTCGCTTGTAACCCGCGGCCGCGGGCTTTCGACGGGATAACAATTCTAATTTAGACACAGCGTACCTTGACCAACAATATCGAACAATGCTGTCCGACCAATTTTTACTTTTCTGCTATTATGTTCAACAGACGATTTTGTTCTTCGTGCACTGGATACGAAATTGAAAATCGTTTAGAGACATAATTTTCTAAATATTATACATACATAGAATGTTTAACTTAAATGATTTCTTTTAAAATTAATCTTGAATTTTTCATTTTCTGCATTTTAACTGTAAAAGCTATAGAAATAATTCCTGATGGAAAATTATTTATAACGTTATACGATAAAAACCTACAAAGTTTTTCTATTGAATGTTAAAATGCGTTGGAATGTGCAATAGGCTACCTTTTACTCACTTATATAACACGAATAAGGATAATATATGTATATATATATATAATAATAGTGAAATATTCGAAATTAGTATTTTCCTATTTCATTTTTAATTAACACGCTAAGCGAAAGGCACCGTAAATCGAATGAATCTTTCAATGGATACAAAGTCTCTTTTAGCCATGTGCACTCTGTGTAGTCAATCAATATACAAGGTGGATTAAGAAAATAGCATCACGAAAACTAAAAGATTCGAAACATTTATAATTTTATTACGCGAACTTTTCATCATATTCATACACTATGAAGAGAAGTGTACGTAGTGAGTTTTGCATACATACATATACATGTATATTATACCATAACAAATTTATAGTTTTAATTGAACATTAGTGTCCTTAATATAGTTTACTCGATACTCCCCATTTGCTATATAGAATTGTATAATTATACGTCTATAAATTACAAGTATAAATTACAGTCTATTATGCTGCGCAAAGTGTTTTTTATTCATTTGATTCCACTCACGTAGTACACCCTGTGTACAATTATGTCATAAATGAAACTGCCGTGTCTTACTTCGTTTTTCTATTTGCCCATGATTACCGGAAATGTTCGCGTAATTCCAATTATCTCGTTCACCCTATACAGTATACCACGAACAGACCAAAACGCCGGAAATTGGTTTACCATTTTTGCCAGTTTCATATTACATATAAAGTTGATAAACGCGCGGCGTTCCCTCGAAAATACCGCAGAGCCAGCGAAATTCTCGATTTCTATGAAATATTCTCTCCCGCGCCGCGCCGCACCGCGGTCGAGTTGATAATTATTGCAAATTCGGTTTCCAGTCGAACATTCCGGACGCCGTAAACACGGCGTGGGCTGACATTAAGAAAATGTATCCTACCATTCGAATCTGGAAGTACTCCAATTATTTCCCCGCACGATTCTACCGCGCGCGTGGCGAATATTATACATAGCGTGCGTCGCGCGTCGCGTCGCGCGTCGCGTCGCGTCATCGGCTGTAACTAATGCTATGCGCCGCGCCGCTGCGAGAGAATTCACCTTTCGTTGAAATTTATTAATAAATACATACATACATACCACGTTTTTACGTTCGCGCGACGAGGAAACGATCGCAGTCGAATCGCAAAACGGAATACAAAAATGTTGATTTTTATGCAGATCCCGCCGAGACGTTAACGAATCCGAAGATTTCAGTCCGATGCTCGGCCGAAGCGAGCATTCTAAACGTATCGTTCATTCTCGCGAGTATACGAATAGACCATTAAAGCGTAATTTGTGGGCTTACGTCCTCGTGAATTCCAACGAGATAAGTTAGACGGAGCACGATATTTCATTGCGGGCATACCACTTTCTCCGACGTATTAACTCGCTTGATTACGAAATTTATCGAAACGAGATGAAACCTCGCACACGAACGAAAGACGAGCACAATAATATTCGGTATCCACGTTTTTAAAAATACATATTAATTCAATTTTCTTCTCGTTTCATCCGTAATCGGTTATAATCTCGCAATTAGGTTGGAATTTTTTTCGCAATCTAGGCTAAGAAGAATTAACTGTCCCTGAATTAAGCACACCATTAATTTCGTACGATCGTTCTCCATTTTCTCATGGAGACACGGATGGAAGTCGAGCAACTCGATCCGTCGCCGCTCCTGTACACTGAAATTTATCGGAGTGCGCCCGTTAAAGCAAATACATAATGGTGTTTCTTCTGCGTCTAGGTTTCATGGGCCATTTATTTTTCTAAGCGGAAGATAAATTCGAGGCTGCGAGATAAGGACTGGGTAGCCCGAGGAAAAAGGAGAAGTACAGTAGAGAGGGAGAGAGAGAGAGAGAGATCTACTTTTTGCCTGTGATTCGCGTAATTTCGTGGTTCTTCCGACCTGTATCGCAGCGGGTTTATCTGCCCCAGCAACGGGTTCGAAATAGCGGAGAGAGATAGCTTAGGAAATTTACAAACCGTTCGGATGGCCGGCTTAAAGGGGCAGAAACGAGCCGTGGACAGTGGACACGAGAGGCCCTCGAGCGCGAGCGCCGCGAGAAATAGAGCAAAATGCGAAAATTTATCGAGGAACTTGAGTAACAATTTCAGTATTTTTCTTCGGTTCAAATTGGTAATTTTCTACGTGAAATTCTAAGCAAGTTTACCGGTAGCAGATGCGTCCATGTAGCACATGCTCTACAACCGAAGTGAACCGCAAATATCTTTATTAACGATTTTGGAACATTTGGATTATTTAGTCTTAAATCATATACACTTAAATCGTAGAAAATTCCTGAAATGAAATTCCTGAGGAAACATGTACCACTTCGCAACATGTACCACCGAAGGATTAGATTATAGCCTATTAGTGAATTTTTTTCTGCAGTCTTTCGAAAAATACTCGCCACAGCAAGTGTCAAGGAATGCATCCCTACGGTAAGCGATGCATTAACTGACTTGCAGTATGAACAACAAACGTGAAACTTTCAAGAATTTGGCTTGCAAGGCATATTAACGCACCAAGGTGTAGCCATAGATCATAAAAGAGGTGAACGCAAGATTCTCGGATCTCGTTCTCCGGGTGATTTGAAACAATCGCAACGCTAGCGCTATATTAAAGCAGACATTTCCCAAGAACAGAGTTTGTACCCCTTTAAAAATTTTTCCCTGAACGGCTCGTTCGAGCATGGCTCTAATTTCCTCGGAATTACGTCGCGGCATTACGCAGAAGAAACCGGGGTCCAAGCGAAAGAACGAAGCGGACAGGATATTAGAAATTTTCTGATAAAGGTGTGGCGCATCGATATTTGTTGTCCCAGTTTTCAGCAGTTGTCAGCGCGTGAATACATACTGCAAAGAAAACAGGATACATATTGCAAAGGAATGCATCGAAATGCCATATCTATCTGCTCCGACAATTACCGTTCACGCACGTAATAACGCGCGCGCGCGGATAATTGTCCCTTGCCGCGTCCCATGATTCCCTGGAAACCGAGCCGCCTTCGGCAGCTGAACCTTTCATTTTCGACTCGGCTATTCAGCGACACAAATTTAATGGAGCTGCCAAGGTGAGGCTGGATGCGCGATGTCCGTCAGCCTCGGAACGCTCTTTAACGTCTATCCGAGTTATTTCAATGAAAACGGTCTGTCAGAAGTCAGAAGGGCGAAAACTTGCCATTATGCGCTCCTTTTTACGTATACATATGTATATGTACATATAGTATATTCGGTTCGTCTTCCGTGCGATCGGTATGAAAAGATAAAGCGATCCAGAGATCGGACAAATTGGACGAATTTTTTAGGCAGCTCGCCCTACCCTTTTCCGGTTCGTTGTTCGTCGAGTGGCTCTTTGGAAGTTCAAAATGGTCCGTGGTGGGTCTCTGATTATTTTTGTCTCAATTGACAGCGGGTAGATAGTTTTTTGGAGAATGATAATATGTACATATCGCGCATACAAGATGTCTCGCTTACCACATTATCTTAAAGCACGTGGGAACGAAGACTTCAAATATGATCCAGCCGCTGCCGAAACTTTTGTCCGACAGTGTACATACATTCTCGGAGATGTTCAGAGCCGCGATGTAATCTCTCCGCGCCGCGTCGATGGGAAGTTTTTAGGAGCGAGAGAGTACTTCGGCCAGTAATTACCGTCGGAACGGATAAGCGGCGTCGCGTCGCGTCGTGTCGCGTCGCGTCGCGTCGCGTCGCTCGTGCCAGCGGACACGGGAGATAAGTGTTCGAAAGAGAGGTAGCCGTTTCCAACGTCATCGGAGTATGTCGGGGCGACATGTAGATCACGTGTACCGATTAGTAAGGAATGACTACACGCGATTAGACCCGCAATTGCGCATTGCCTGACCAAGCACCAACGGAAGTGAGTCACGTGCGGTGCGTTGCAGTCTCGCCGTTAACAGACTTCGACGACCGAATTTGTGAGACCTTTAACCGGGACCGCGGCGCGGCGTCCCGAGGTAGAAACAGTTGGCCCCTTTGATGGCTGTAATTGAAGGTTCTTTCTTCGATGGGATTCAACTGTTCGGTTCACTCAATGGACAGTACATGTTACATTCTTCGGCGACTATGGTGCGGTACCTATTTAAATACCTCGCCTTAATACATATTTCGTACGGTGGGACTTGTGCTGGTCAGTGTTTACAAATTACATATTATGAAATATTTTCTCCGACTTATTGTTTCTAGCCCAGACCAGATTGAGCAGAAACTATACGTTCGTCGCGGCGACGCGACGCGACGCGACGCGACACGACACGACACGACGTGTCCTTACGTAACCGGTCGCGGACACGTAAAGTTTTCTCCGTCGCGTTTTAATGACAGCCGAAGTCTGTTGACAACGCGAGCGGGTTCGCGGGACTCGCGTGAGTCACGTTCCGAAGAAATCGCTGCTGGCGCGCGTAATACGCGAGGCTGGCATGAATGAAAACACCCGTTGTTGTCATGACGACCAGGTGAGAGGAGCGCGGATACTTGAGGAAGTTCCCCTTTATGAATGAACCGACGACGACAATACATGTGCAAAACACGCGCACACCGCGCCGCGTGCGTCTGTTCGTCGCATTAACGCTAGCGAGAAGGTCTGCGCCGACACGTGTTAAAGTTAAAAACGAGCGGCCGCGTGCGCGTCCAACGAGGGGATTCGGTACGGTTTAAAGGCCGTAAGGGACGGTCAAACTTCACGATCGCGTGCAACCCGTGCCGATGGAAACGCGGCTTTCCCGAGGGATCGATCACGCTTGACCAAATTTCTTGGGAACTACGAGATCAACGGACTCGGTGGTGCACGGTTAAATTTTCACATGGGTACAGGAATGGACAGGGGTAGAAGGTAAATGTTAGATGGTAGATGGTAGATGGTAGATGGTAGGGGAAATGCTATATGTACTCGGAACCTGAGTGACGTCATGAAGCTATAACGTTGCCCAGAGGTTGTCCGAAATTGAGATTGGGGCGATGTAGGCGATCCTGTAGGAGTTGAGATGTTGTAAATATGTAATTAGAAGAATAGGTACGTCGTGTCACGTAAGTAAGTATGTACGTATGTATGTACATTCGCTGTCGACAGACTTACTATTTTCCACCGGGACAGTACTACAGAGTCGTCCACTGCTATATGTACATACGTATGTACATAGAGAGCAATGTAGGAGATTCTGAGATCGAGCGAATACATACTTCTTACCGACTAGAGAGACAACTCCCGCTGATGGGTTCAAACTTCAAACAATCCATTTAGTCGAGAAATGCTCAAGGGGAGAGTCCCTTGCGCCCGGAAGAAAGAAATCTTCTTTTCGTGAGCCTTTGACTTGACTGCGCATCGCTGGGGAACAAGATGCTCTGTATGTGTAGCATCTCAGTGTAGCACAGAAGAACATGTTTATGCGTCGTACAGTATGTATGTATGTATGTATGTATGTATGTATGTGTGCACTGTAATGAAGGCACCATTCCCAGTCAGAGAGCTAGAACACCGCTTTACTGCCAGTTTCGAGGAGTGAGAAAAGATATTAAATCGGCGCGGCGTTCCGAAGATTCGTTGATTCCCCCACTATGTACCTCGTAGATCAATTTAGTTTACAATCTAGCATTATTGCCGCGTGTTGAATATGTAAACACTGCATTAAGACCGTACAAGAGTACGCGTTGAAGGAACGGTAATCTGAGCAAACAGTGCGCGAGATAAGAGGAATTACGGAGTCGATTACGTCGCGGTCGCGTTCATAGAGACCACGCGACTGTATGCAAACGACTTTGCGATCTTAAGCGAGAAACGAAAGCCTGGTTATCCTGTCGGAGTGCGCTCGCCGCGAAACAGGCACTTACAGACTTTGTTGTACTATATCCGCGCGAACGCTCTTGCATCGGTGCATCTTGTAAGTAAACATGTTTAGCGCCCACTCGAGAATGTTTCACCGCGGTTCTCAACCGTCCGTGATTCGGACCACCAAGGATGCAACTCTCCGAGCGAGTCCTTATCGCGATCGACGCGACGCGACGCGACGCGACGCGACGCGTCGCACGGATGGCCGATCTCCTTCCTCCTTTATCCAACGATCTCCGACCGTTTCTGTCCGGAAGAACACTTCCAAACCGCCTGGGACACGGATCTGCGAAACAGGTTGCCTTGCCTCTATTGTCTTGCGGAATTCGCATCCTTAAAATCACAATTCAATACGAAAAAAATGTTCGTGTCTCTACGGTGATACCTTTTATGTACATATGTATGTAGAATGTTGTCTAAGAGAACCGTTCGTTAAACGAACGAGAAGAAAGTTGTAACGATTGTAAGGATTGTAAGAACAAAAATTTGTTTTTATGATATGTATTGGTTTTATAGTCCAGGATTTGTAAATAACTAAACCATTTCACCTTTTATTATACATATGTATATATATGTATGTAGTATAGAGATAAAGTTTGCTTCTTTTTACTGTTCGAGTCGTTCACATTCACAGCGAATGAAAAACTCGGTAGCCGTTGTTGGTCTAATATAATATATGTAAGTGGACGTGGACTCTTTGCAACAAAGTAATCTATTCTACCTCTGAACTCTCAACAACGTTCCGACTACAGCTATTCCTCCGCAGTTTCTTACCGCGTTGATACATTCTTGCCTGAAAAAAATATGCGAAATATCCTAACATATGGCTTGTCTTGCGGTCTTGCGGTCTTGTGGATGCATTAAGATAAACTAAATGCTTAGAATGTGTAATATATACGTTGTTTAAAATTAAATCGAGATTGCACTTCGTAATAGAATTTGATGCTTCGTAAAACCCGATGACCTTGACTGTAATCGACATACTATACATATGTATGTATGAATCCGACGGTACTAAACCGATAAAAAAGTGAAACACGCGTACATAATGTAATCGATGAAGGATTAGGAATGAAACGTTGTAACAGTTATGTGCAGCACACCTTCGGGGTTAACGACTAATCCTGTGAAATTCTCGTTTACAGGCGATTAATGTTGCATCCACGCACGCCGCGCCACGCCGCTCCACGCCGCGCCACGCCGCGCCACGCCGCCCACGTATATTAGATTTGCGAATCTTCCGCGGCCCACGCTTGTCACTGCATCATAATATGTATATGTGCATACAACGATTCCTTGAGACCTCGTCTCTGCGTACACGAGACAGAATCCCGTGATTCATCGATACCTTCGACTACCTTTTAGCTGTTTCTTCACCCTGGCAAACATGGCGGATCTCGGGATCCACTTTTACTAGCAAAAATTCCTGTTGGCTAATCGCTTAAACTATTGCGCAGCCGGGAGAATACGCAATTAATCATCCGATTTATTTGTTTGCAAGTTATACGTGTATTTAAGGAGTGTAATTGTTTCTCATGAATTGGCAGAAATTTTATGCTACGATAAACATTTAAAAAACACTTTCAAAGTATGAAATTTTCACCTTACACTTTACAACGGGAATGTTTCTCATTTATTAATTATTTCTCAGAAAGTCGAATGCTTTAAGATGAATTTAAGTTGCAATACAAAGTATGTATTTTATTTTGGATGTTAATATTAAAAGAGGCGGAACGAAATGATCGATTTTCTGGTGGAAGTTCGAGTTGAACACCCGCTGGCGCCATTTTTATTGAAACGTAAGGCTTGAACTTGTAAATTCCATTATCGTCGAGGCTGCGAATGTCCGATGGGACGGCCCGGCCGGGTCGAGCCGTTCAATCAACATGAATTTGCAGCTAACTATGTACTACATATACAGTATACGGTGAATTTATATGATACATTATACATATGAACAAATAGCGGCACAATTTACTATTTAACGAAATGCCGTAATTGTGCAATTGCACTCTTTTAAAGAAATGATATAAATACACGTCCTAACAGACGTGCTATAGTATTCCAGAGCATGTTTCCGATTATTGTTCATTGTCAGAGTCTCGAGAACTCGAAACTCCAACAGTGCAATCTCGGAGTGAATCAGCTGCAGATTACGCACAAGTTCACTGTTTCTGCTAGGTCTAGAAAAATATTGGACGGTCCCGACAGATACCGCGAGGTTGTTTACCGGGACCGGGGAGAACCGCAGAGCCGAGAAGCAGGTTTTGCAGCAACGTCCCGGATCGCCTGCAAACTGCAAAGCGATCGATATCCTTGTAGAAATGTTGGAACGCGTTACTCTCGTTGCGAGTCGTGACGCCGCTCCGCGCCGCGCCGCGCCGCGTATTTTCGCGAACGATATTTATTGCCGCGGTAGCAAGTTTTAAAACATCACGTCCGTACGTCGCTATTGTTAACGCGGCGTTGGTAATTTCTGATCTAGGCCAACGATGACGTCACCAAAGAACATAGCGGGGCAGAGCAACAAATTCCGCGTGTCCCCGGAACTAAATTAGCTACCGAACAGAATTATTATCGCTCGCGTTATTCAATTACCGAAGGCACGACGACAAATAAGACAGAAGTGCTGGAATATGTTCAATTAATTCTACGAAGGCCGCGCGTCGCGTCGCGTCGTGTCGTGCCAGAGAGCTCGCAGCAAAATTGTCCATTCGAGCAGTAGATTTACATCTCTGTGCAACCATTGAAAACCAAACACGACAAAAGTTGCGTTCGCAAAGACAGACAAAAAATATCTGGTCGACGTTGCTTGGCAAATGAACGCTGACCGATATACCGGCAATTTATTTTGTTTGCTAATTGCGTTCGTGTACCTACGTTCGACACCTTCGAATCGGACCGCATGCGCTGGCTTACTTCGAGAAAGCGTAGAACACGATCAAATAAAAAGTTTAATTAAAATCCATGACTGTTCGGTTTCTTAATATTAATTTACCGTTAGCAAGAAATTTTCTCAAGCAAATAAACTTCTGTCGAATTCCTGATTTTCTATTTAATAATCTAATTGTAAAAAGAACTTAATAATACATATTAGTAGTTTCCTTTCATTTGCTGGAGAAATGGTAACCGTGTGCAATAATGAAAATAGTCACTTGGAGCGCCATCTCTGAGAATCCGATGCGTACAGATGTTTTCGAGAACGATAGCGAACGGTACTGACAAGAGTACCGAACGATTATCTTAATATTTCAATAAATATTTTATCGAATTATTTTCGTTTTGTCAATGTTCGATTATTCGTTGAGTCAAAGTATGTACACATTTAACATGTCGATTGCCAAACCAGCAAAAGTTTAAATTTATCCTTATTTCTAATAAAAATTGATTTACTCAAATACATATGTCACCGAATGTCTAAACCTAGATAAAAAGTAGTCACCCATACATATATGGACCGTCGTGATAATCAAATAGAATTAAATATGTAGCAACATACGAATGCACAATTTCGTCAAATTAATTAGAAGCACGAACACTGCATAAGAATGATATCAATGGTATCATCAATGGAGCGTCTTCCACTTGAATAAAAACTTTCAACTATCCTCGCTGAGAAGCTGATCGAGGTTGAGTACGTACATTGATCGAAAGGAGTTACCGATCAAGGCGTTTGGCTGGTGCCATTCAACGTCACTAGTGAGACATCCATGCCAAATTGGGAAGCGCGCTCTTCCTGCTCGCACGTTAATTAATCTACATCTGCAAGACGGAGAGCTTCGGCGATCCAACGACCCATTTGCCGTGTTCCGATCGTTTTCCGTACCGACCAGTTTCGCGAACCTTTCGAACAATCACGATCGCTGGAGAAAGTTTACAGGACAACTCGGTTAATTAATAGGTTCAGCCGAGTTGATGCCGCGCCGCGCCGCGCGCCGGGGAATAATCGACGCCGAATCGAACGGACACACCTTCTTTTCGCACGATCAATCGCCGTTTTATCGAGCGAATTACATATTAGGGACGTCCCGAGATACACGCGAGAAACCATGAAAGCCTGACGCCTAGGAATTTATGGGGGAAAAATTGTTTTTAGTATTTACGGTAACCGGTAACGAACCGCGCGGCTAACGAACCAGTAAATTGTACGTGATTCGATGTGTTGCGTGCGAATGTGTTTTGCAAGTAGCGACGACTTGGATGGAATGTAACTACCGTGTTCAATCATTTTTTTTTATCTACATATAGTATCTGACGTCGCAAACACTTTCTTTTTAAACAGAGTACAGGAAAGACAATATGTATTTACCAATCAATTGAACTGTATAATTATTTACACTGTATTCGGGAATAACAATAAAAATTTATGGTAATAACAAATTTGTATCTCAATTACGTAATAAAACCAAGGATGCATTCAGCTGCATGCTTGTGCAGTGTGCAGGCATTGAAATCATCATCGCCACAAATTGGAAATAAAATTATACGAAACAATGAATAATGTTAAAGAAAGAAGTTCATTAGAAGTTCACAGTTCGTTCATTAACGCACCGATCGAATGCAATTTCTGAACTACATATTGTCTTATCTAATTTTGGAGAAGATTTCATAATATGTACGAAGTTGAAGTACATGCGGTATAAAGGTGGTAAATCAAGTATGTATCACCAAGTTACTTCCTGACGATTTAATGTCGCTTTCTTTCGACGGAACTCAATCTCTGAATCGTCAGTTGGCCGCTCTCTTTCTCTTGGTGTTTGAATTAATTGGAAACATTTGCGTACACCTCCACTCGATAGGTGTGAGAACGAGCCAGGGAATGCGCGAGGCTGTGTTGGCTTAACGAGACACTTTCAGCGACACTGGTTTAATCAGGCATGGTCATTATCTCGCGTCGACGCGACGCGAGGCGAGGCGACGCGACACGTCGCAAGCTTCATACGCGGCTGATATCAAACACCGCGATTCAGCGGCGGTAAATCTCCGCGTCATACATATTTACAAACCTATCGATCGCGGTGAAAAAACTGGCAACATGTTCGTTTTGCCAACAACGACTATTGTTTGCCGTAATTCACCGCGCGTCCTCTTTCATAATTCCTTCTCGATTGTTTGTCGATGCTTCCGAACGATCATCGGAATGTCTCGCGTGGATCGTTTTCGTAGACATAGATAGACCATCGATGTCAATGTCTCGTTCTTTCGTATACAGTGTGGAATAATTGAATCGATAGATACGGAGACATGCTTGTTACGCCAATCAATCTAATTGGTAATTGGTTACAAATAATTACGTCGTTTTGTAAAAGGTAAAAGCTGAAAGACTTGTAACTGTGTTTAGCACATGCCTCGAGTGGAGTTTTACATAATGCTCTTGCGTACACCGTTTTGCAATATGTACTTACATACATATAGCGATACATAAATATCTACGATTAAATTCAGCGGTATACAATATGCAAAATAATGTATGGGACCTGACCGGAGTCGCCAGATTAACAATAACATTTCTGTCCCCACTCTATCCTTCCCTTTCTACGATGATATGTATTCCTCTACGCTTCCGTCATAGCCCGGTCACGTGACTACATAATCCGGTACTGGCAGAGAGGGGGCAGCTTTTTCCCCTCGATTCGAGTAAGTTCGTTTTTTCCATTCAAGATAAATATCGAATTTAGCAGTAAAATAGCAGATTTCCTAGAATTCCTGGAAACTGCGAGGGCCTCGATGCAGGCCTGCATTCGTCATTAAACTTTTTCCTCTAATTCCCCCCAGATCGTATCGTAGTAATATAACCCATCGCGAAAGTTTCTTCGTTACACAAATCTGGCCGTAAGCCAACGAAAAATCCGGGGAGCACCGGCCAGCTTTTTTCCAGCGGTGGACCGACGCGACGCGACGCGACGCGACGCGACGCGACGCGACCGACCGCGACCGTCCGATCTTATCGTTCGCATATTTCGAGCACCGACTCGAGAGTCGAGGCCCAGAACGAGGAAACGAAGATAAGAGCGCCGGGATTTACCGTGGCTGCGGCGCGGGAAATATCTTCGCAAGAGAGACCGGAAAAACCATGGAATGATTATCGCTTTGATCGTGAAACGCCGAGAATTTCTCGCCACAATTATCGCCGGCCGGCTCGAAGCGCGCCGAGCCGCGCCGAGCCGCGCCGAGCCGCGCCGAGCCGCGCCACCGATAGGTCCTTTTCCTTTTGCTCCAGCGACTTAATGTCGCATGAACCGATAACGATTATTTGCTTCGCGGCAGGTTTGCCACGCACACTGTGAATGTTTATTTTAATTTCAGAGGCTCGGTAAACGACGCGTGGATCATCTCGTTGGGATCGTCGCAAGAGATTTTTTAGATTAGAATCTCGTTTGTTGATTCAATCAATATGTCGATATTAATTATTGCACTATTGAAAAATGTCTGGTTCGGGTAAATAAAAATTATATTTCAACTTAAAAAACAATCTATCTAAGAGGTTCTGGTCTAGTTAAGAAATTGATATTTTAAAAATTTTATGGCAGAATTAACAGAGATCTGTAGATTTCGACATTCTTTGAGCACATAAAAATCCGAATAATACGAGTTTGCGTTCCGTAGTGATCGTCCTTTTAAATGAAACATTTTATTCCGCTAAGTAAATATTACATAAACATTGAACATTAAAATTTTAAAATATTAAAATTTGATTCGATCTCAAAAAATTCCTGAAAGGTTTCGCATTAATTAATATCGTATACTATAAATATGTATGTATGTATACATTATACATACATATATCATACAGTGGCTCGAAGCGTGCGTCTTATTTGTTGCATCTGTCTAATCGTACGATCGAGGAAACGGAGGTTGCAGAAACCCGGCGACCTCCATTGGTCATCGAGCAGACCTGCCAACCTGAACGGCGCGGCGGGGCGGGGCGCAGCGGGGACATCGCGTATTACACGAGGAGTCGCAAATATAGTAAAACGAATAAACCGTTGAAGTTTGCGTTTCGAGGCGACCGTTTATGCCGCGAGAGAAAGAGGTTCAAGGAATTGGATCGTTCAGGTCTCCGAAGTGAGCATCAAGGATCCAGTTACTGATGCGGCGCGGCGTGATCATGGCCGCCACAGAGTATGTACACAATCCCACGGGCGAAATTGACCGTGAACCTTTCTGACCTACTTGCTTACATAATTGATTCGTCTTCGTTAACGCGAAAACCCGTTGCGCGCCGCGCCGCGCCGATGCAACGAAATTATGTGACCGCCATAAAAATGCGAGGGCGAAACATAGAATTTTCTTTAGTCTATCCTATCCAATCCTTTCACCTCTCCTAGTAGTGGCTCCTCAATCATTTAAGTGGGAAGCTCACTCCGTAATACTTTTCACGTTCCTCAAGTATCTATTCTTCTTCGGAGAAAGAAGATTGAGTTTCGTTTCACGTTTAGAATTTTCTATGCATTTATCTCTTTCGAGCAATTTGTGTTTGACTGGAATCTCCTTTCGTGCTCGATTCACCGAGGGTCGAGCGTTTTCTAAAGCATCTATCTTTGACTCGAAATTGAAACGAGTGCAATTTGCGTAATCTTGAGCAGAAATTGAGTACAAATTTAAATCTACGTTTGCGCGTTGTTGTCCATCAAAGTTATTTTTTTTATACTTTAAAGGATTTCATTTTACTAGATTGCGCGCTGCCCCAAATTATCCGTCACGCATTTCCAATTAAAACTCTACCGCATTCGGGTTCGCCGTTCGCCGTTCACCGAAAATCAATTTCCATGGATAAAAGATGAGAGAAAAGTCAACATCGACGTCGCATGCGTCATAAAAACGAGAAACGAATTATATCGAAGGGAAATCAATTACTCGAGCAGCGTGTTTCCATTTCTATTCGATTTTACATCGCAAACAACACGCGACCGCGCGGCCGCACTATTCAAAGGACTTTCTTGTTCGATGCAACGCAACGTGCATAACAATCGAATGCACTTTATTATCATGTCGATAGTATCTGTTGGTTTTCCTGCGTAGGTATAAGACGATGCGTATACGACGACTGGGCAGTTTCGTATCATTTGTTGACTCCCATAAGTAGATTTTATACAAATTTCGAGAAAATTTTCATATTCAATATTTATTCCTATGTACATATTAAATTTTTATCATCGCGTAGTTTCGTTCCATAACGATAAACAATTATTGAAAGATGAAATTTATGAGATTATCAGCGTGTATATGGAATATGATAGAACATAAACATGATAGAAATTGTATGAAAAATGTGTCCACAGTTTCAAGGCACTCTGAGCGTTTTTTATTAAAAAAAATGTTAAGTGCATGTAAACATTGGTGAACCTTTTACTATAACTCAGCCGTAGTAGAATGCCATTATCGTCTGTTAGTTCCCGAGATGGTAAAAATTGTTCAAATCAAGTGTTTCTTGGCTAGAGTTACAGTGACTTTATGCAATTTTTTAACAATTTTGTGTTTGAATCTTAAAAAATTTGATCAGAGAATATTTCTGTGTATGTACTCGTGAAATACGTTAAGTGAAAATTTCGATATATGTATGTACATAGAATATGGAAGAATACACGAATCGAATGGTCTGATAAATTATCCTTGATGATCCTGATTCCTGATGTACGAGGATGAGCGCTAGCTACGGTGTAACGCCACTAAGGATTCAACTCAAGTTAACTCACCCTCCCCGTCTCTTGGTAGAGAGTTGCACGTTCTTTGGATCGCCTACTCACCTGAAACAGTTGATAAGAGAAACCATTAATTTCTCCGGCGCGCACAGTAATTACGGACTAATCAACGCGCCAACTTTATGCATTTATCATTCGTAACAAACGCGAAAGTGTACAAGACGTAATAAAATTAAGATCACAGCGATGAATGAGTTCGGTTTCTATTTTATCTATGGTATGTATATGTATGTATGTATGTATGTATGTATGTATGTTTATACGAATTTAAAAAAAGTGTCCAAACAAGCCATTTCTCAGATATCATTTCTTGTTTTACGGTAGCGACGCGAATGACTTATTATGTACCGACAGCTACATAAATATAGCATGCGATGTTTTAACTAGCTTTAGTGTAAACCACTTTCTGAACGTCCTCATTCGATTTCCATACATGCTTCGCAACAGAAAAAGGAGAGCACACGTGAAATCTATTCTGTAAATGGTAAATGTCTAGAAGCCAGTAAAGTAGTGTATTGGAGAATCAGTGACAATTGATTTCAACGACATAACGTTCATAATTATTTTCTGATAAAACATTTGTCAACATATTTTGTGTGTGTGTGTGTGTGTGTGTGTGTGTGTGTGTCATTTTTCCGATAAAAATGAGACCAAACGCGATACAATTGTTCGGAGCCTATTTGATGGCTCAATTCACGATTCGGTAGAATCTCGATTATTCGAACCTACGATACGATCGCTTGTATGTAAACAGTTTAATTGTCACTGTTTCATTGTGTCACTGTCTACATCTAAAAAAAAGTTTAGTTTTCGACCTGTGCTTTCTTTATTAAGCATGATATGGCTCTATGTATATTCTATGTACATATGTATATATGAATCCTGAATGGTTTCACCCTACATAAGCATACGGAGTTTAAATAAATCTTGCGATTATACACATGTAGAATGTAGAATGTAGAGCATCAAACCGTAAATGGTATTCTCGAGATATTTGAAAGGAAGAACTTCCATGGGATTTAAATTGGTGCAGGAATTTCACCGCAATGTTACGTCCTCGCGCAGCGAAGAGAAAAAAAGAACGAAAATGCCGGTTTTTAGCCAACAATGAGAGAATCGGGAGAAGCGTTTGATATTCGTTTCGGGAGCGTAATTTCTCTCGGCCGGGTTTTATTGGCCGCGTTCCAGGCGGATAATTTTCATAGAGGAGCCACGTCGCGTCGGTGCAACGACTGACAAATTGCATCGACGCGGCGCGGCGCGGCGCGGCGCGGCGACGTGTCACTGCACTCCGACGAGCGTGCGCGCCCGCACTCGCTCGCGCTCTCGCTGATAAAGTTCATTGGGTGGGTGTCTTTGTCATTTCTCCGGCGTTCTTTGTGGCGATGGCATAAAGAATAATGACCGGCCCGATAATACAGTTTTCATCGCGAAACAAATTGCTGGTGCACGCCAACGGAACACCGGATGCATGTTCACCAACAGCTGATAGAAAATTTCAGGCGTGATTCCTCGAAACGTTTCGTAACCGTTTATCTCAACGTATCCCAATCTTCTTTCCTCGCGGGGAAACAAATTGTTAATGCGGCTGGGTGAAATGTTATCTAATTGTAAGAGAGAAAGGAACGAAAAATGAAAGAAAACTTAAATGAAACGCAAGCTATCAAAGTAACATTATTTTTTTAAATTATTATTTAATCTCTGCTTCTTGTGTATTTCATGAATCTACGAGTTTCATAAAGGCTTATAAATTCAATCTTTCATTAGAGATTATGTTTTCTTTACTCACACGATGGAACAATTAATAAAGCATTTCTATCGGACTAAAAGCAATTAAATCATTTTAGAAATATTTCCATTTGCGTTTTCGTGTCAGATGTAGAGAATGGTAAACCACGAATCGATCTTTCACTCGAAGAATTGCAGTGAAAGATGACATTCATTTCCAGCAGGGTCGTTTAATCGACGACGGAAATGACGGTGGACGAGCTCGATTGCTATGAGATGGGAACAATTAAGGATCGTCGAAACGGATTATGATTGATTGGCAATTGTGATTGAAAAATTACGGGCGCGTCATTAACGACAACGGTGTCGATCGGCGTGAATAATTCGCCTGCTGAATGGGGACGCTTATCTGAAACACATATCGCGCTGTCACTTCGATTCACCATAGCGAACCCCGTCCGCTCTGTTCATCATCCGGCGAAACGGCGCGGCGCGGCGATCGAGGATCCTAGGCGTCGCGTCGCGTCGCGTCGCGTCGCGTCGCGTCGCGTCGTCGACCGTCGAACAAAACGAAAGCTAACGAGCTCGAATTTTTTTCGGCGCCACGCGTGCCCGAGTGACGTTCCTGCGAACATTGACAGTCGATTCTAACGATAGATTCCCCCAACCTAATCGCGAGTGTTGCAAGTCATCGCGACAATCAGTCGACCGAGACGCGCCGCGCCGCGAGTCTCGCCTTGGACGAAATTTTCACCTTCCTGTTTCGTTCGCGGTTCGTTATGGTCCAGAAAAATAGGAGGCGCGTGAACCGAAGAAGCGAAAGCTTGACTATAGAGCTCGTTAACTGCCGCGTCATCGATATACGTATGTATAGAGTGCTAAAACCGGCTATCTAATTGTCTTCTCGAATTTTATCCGTTCTTTACAGACGCGTGAAAAACGATATTCTAACAATAGAGCGTGATTGAATATATTTTTCTATACACGAGAGAGAGAGAGAGAGAGAGAGAGAGAGAGAGAGAGAGAGAGAGAGAGAGAGAGAGAGAGAGAGAGAGAGAGAGAGAGAGAGAGAGAGAGAGAGAGAGAGAGAGAGAGAGAGAGAGAGAGAGAGAGAGAGAGAGAGAGAGGGAGGCCGAGGGTCAAAAACTATACAATAAATAAATAAATAAATAAATAAATAAACGATCAGTCTAGATTATTTCCTGACAGGGCTTGAAAAGGAAGACGATAATATCGCTCATGCACAAGAAAAACGTCACAACTCGACATTTTTCAGTTTTCGTTTTATTGCATTACAATACTCGCCCATAGGTGTATCTCCAATATAAAAACTCGGCACAATTCTAATTTTTTTAGTTTTTTTGTTTAATTAGTAGGTTTTATTTGTTTTTACTTGCAGCCACAGCAATTTAAACTATCAAAGGACTTTGAAGCGCACTTCTGTAAAATTTGTATTTTTTTTATTTGTGACGTTTTCCTTGTGCATCAACGATATGTATTCTCTGTAAGATAAAGCTTTATTTTTTTTTTTAATACTAAAAGTCTCTCAAATGGTAATTGATTTAATTATTGAACACTGCTGTTTTTTTTTGTGCCTCAGGTTTCAGATTTTCCCATTCACTGTGGGAAAGTGGGAATCTAGAGATAACGGATAGAGGCTCGATCATCCATGACCTACGGAGAATGCGATCGTAAATATTTTCCAAGAAGAAAGCATCTCTTCGTGGATTCCGATAAGGGCGCGCGCCGCGCCGCGCCGCGCCGCGCCGCTGGCACAAACCACCGCGTCCGAATTTTTATTCGCGAAGCAGTGTTGCGAAGAACACCGTTTCCTCGAGTCGTAATTGCTCACCCGACATTCACATAAGCACGATTATCGCTGGTAAATGTGAATAAACAGTTTAATGGTAGTACGGTGTTAACAACGTTGGATAACAGCGGCCGTAGAATGCGTCTACTCGTGCCCGACCTCGGATAATATTGTTATAAACAATAAACAATAATGAACTCGCACAATAGCATTCTTTCATAAGGAGATATCGCTATGATTCGCGGGATTGACTGTATTATCGTTCGTCGCTTCTGACGCGGCTAATTACCGATAGCGTGTATCACGTTCCTGAATCGAGACAACTTCATTTTGTCCAAAAAGAAGTCGATTCGACTAGAAAATTTGTCCTAGATATCGGATTATTTGATAGAAAAATGGGAATTGTTTGCGAGAAAGAAGATGGTAAAAAAAAATCTAGAAATGTAAACACCCTGTATTCGGAAGGTCATAAAATGCAAAAGATCCACAATACAACTAAGAATCTTAGGACTGCTAAAGAAGTAGCATACTGCGTTAACAATAGAAAGTGCCATAATTCCGAAATCTAAATAGTCATAATTGCAAGGGTCGCGAGAATGTAAAGGGCTACAATATACCAGGGGTCTTCGGGAATGTAAGAGGAGCATATCGTACAAAGGTACCTGAGATCGCACAGGGCCGTAATTTAATTACTGTGATTTCCTCGGCAGTTGATAATTACTTGGCGCATTCTACAGCAGCTTTTAAAAATCAGGCTGTCTCGGTCGCGGTTAACACGATCTGTTTCCGTGCGACTCGGCAATCTTTTTAGAAGTTGATTCAACTGCATAATTGCAAAATAATATTATTTTCGATCATCTTCTATTTAACCGTAGCTCCGAAGCGAACATGTATAGTAGAACCAGTACCGTATGTATTGCGGTATTTCTTAAAAAAAATAATGAAAAATACATTTTTATTTCCATTTCCAAGTGTACGAAGAAGGATCATCGCCATGTTTCTACAGCTTCGAATTTATGAATTGATAGTCAAGCCCGTTTCATAGGCTTCTCGCTCCGAAAAGATGAATAAAATGGCGGATTAAAAAGCCTCGAATACAGCGCAGCGGCAGAAACGGCAGCTCACGGAGAAGAGAAGCGGGTTGGAAAATCGATGGAGCGTGCAAGAAATTCGCTGAAAGTTGCCTTAACGACTCCCGATACAGACGCTGCGCCGCGCCGCGTTGCGCCGCGTTGCGCCGCGTTGCGCCGCTGTCATAGCCGCGTGCATGCCACGTGGAAGCATAATGATTCATAGAGGACACGGTACAGCTCTGACCGAATTTATTAGAAACCTCTCGCGATCGATGAAAAGAACTAACTGCACGAGAGTCCTCGAACAGATAGAAAGTCCGTAGAATTTTCCAGCTGGTGCGGTGCGGTGCGGTGCTTGAAGCGCAAGTTAACTCGTACCCCACATACGTATGTAGTTGATATTGAATTGCGTGGGTCTCCGTGAAAAGCATGAAAAACTGTCATGCATTATTGCCTCGGAATCGCTAGGCGCAGCTAACACTGGCTCTTGGGAGAGTGAATATGTATACATATGATATGTACATGTGTATGTATTCTAATGCGACGCGCGTTTAGTGCATTGTGTCTATTTCATAGTGGACTCGAGTTACAAGTAGGTACATAAAAGTTATTGGAAAATTTCTGTTAGAGAAAACTCAATTTTCGAGTGGGTACGGATACACAGCATGATGGTTGTTACGTGCGCTAACCTAATACGTATGCACAAAGTCATGAAATGTGGAACTGGAGACAAGTCGGTGTCGGTTGTATCTAGAAAGCGGTTGCTTCTAACTTTGTGAGAATGACTCGTAAAGCTGTACCCTCGAGTAAACATACAGGGTACGGTAAGAGATAGAGATTTATCTACAGGTTGAAGCCCTACTACCGTACTCGTACTACCGTAAATATGAAGGTTAAGAAACTGTGTCCACTAATAGCTTGTGTTCTAGAAGAGACGATGCTACCAACAGTAAACATTATGCTGTCCACCCACTGGCGGATCCTACCGTCGAGATTCGAGATTCGAGAGTAGAACCCTTCGGTGAACGTACAATTGATCTTCCAATAAGGTGAAGATTTAGCATAAAGGTGCATATGTATAGCAATGGAGACTAATCTATGTATGTACATACATATGTATAACTAAAAACCTCATCGTTGTAAATTAGATGGTTAAAAAATCATTTCTACCGATAACTTTTGGCAATATTGTGCTACGAATGGCAAGCATTATGCTGCGTGTCCACTTGATAATTTTGATAAAAAAAACAACACTTGCTCTCGACTCTCGAGAGTGCAGTGTCGAGAGATATCTGTGCATACATATAGTGTCTAGCTACTCTAGCACAAGGCTGCTAGTGGAGGTATCGATGTTCACAAATTGCATTCCGTACGTTGTAAACTATTAATACCCGAAATATTATTAAGTACCCGAAATACATAATAAAGACACAGCAATCTTGCAAAAGTAACTTGCTGGTGCTCTGAATAACTGAATGAAGTCTACTGTGCAGTGAAAACGTAGCATAAGGCTGCGTGGAGGTACATATTGAGGTTTATCTACAGGTTGAAGCCTCACCGTGGTAAACTTGACGGTTAGGAAGTCGTAGTATTTCACCAGGAACTTCATTATGCGGCCGGTGTAATTGGCTCCGTTCGAACAGCATGCGTTTCCTACTTGCTCGGGAGTGGCTTTCGTTCGTCTTGGCACGCACAAAATCGATCGGTTAATTAAATACGGTACTCGCCGTTCGATCGACGATTTTCGACGTACGTTTCGAAGTACGATCGACGCATCGCGTCGCGTCGCGTCGCGTCGCGTCGGGGAGAAATCGCGAACGGACATTCAGCGATTTTCGAACGTCTCTCGTCGTTGCACGTTATCTCCGAGACGCCTACAATTCGAACTCGACTAATCTGATCGGTAGCAACGTCTAATTCTACGATTTATCGATAATCGTTCGAGGAACGGGCGTCGTGCGAGGTTCCGTCTTTATCGTTGCGTTCTTGTTTTTATTCGATCGTCCATTTATCTCTATGTAGTGACCAAACAATAATATCGTGATATACCAGATTTAAACTACTCTGCAATAAAAGGCAATTAGCGACGCTCGGAACGCTTAATGCTTAATTTTACGAAAATAACATTTCTTTCTGGATTCGCTTTACTTACTACTGTTATCGATCCGATTGAATTCTTCTTTGTATAGAATTTCAATTAATTCATATCCCTGGATCATTATTAAACAAACAATATATGTACCAATACTATCTCAAGAATTACAAATATAATATTTTCCAACTATACCAATTATCCGAGAAAGTATTTGTAACGATTTTGTTATTTATTATCAGAACCTGCAACGTTTTGTCAAATTGAAAGTATTAAGTATTAAATAAGTCATAAAAAAAAGCCAACGGCAATTAATTTTGTCCGCGTCACCTCCGATTTCAATATTTATTTATATTTGCCGAAACAAATTAACGAAGAGCGGTAAAACGAAACTGTTTGCAAAACGATTTACTCTTCTCGAGGAGTTGAAGATTTCACGTTTCACGTTTCACGCGCCCGGAAGAAAATGGCGGGCGTTGAGCAGCAAAAACCGAGCAACGAGACCGTACAGCTGATTAATCATCGGGGCTCGTGACAGGACGCTGACCGATTACACTCGGCTCGCGGGAGAACCAAAACGAACTGTAATTTACATTCATTGAATCAGAGATAATCGTTCCTCCCGTTTCTCGAGATTCGCACGTGCGGATACAAAGATCACTGTCCGCCCCGTTCTCGATTATCTCCTCGGGGGTTGCGCATTGTCGAGCTGCAGGCCGCGCGAAACGCTAATTATTGATGGGGAAAATCTCATCCTGGCCTCGATTCATGGCCACTGGCCACGGGTAGTACATACATACATACATACATACATACGTATAGTACATAGTTTCTTTCTCAGGTGTTGACGTGTTTGCGTCGGGAATACGCTACCGGCGAAAAGTATGGACCAAGGTTACTCTTCCAATTAAGTATTAAATCGTCACATTATTTCTCCATTTCATGCTCTTATATATAATAATAATAATAATAATAATAATAATAATAATAATAATAATAATAATAATGATTGCAATAACTTGTTTGTCTTTGATGATTTCTTAGAAGGAAAAAAAAAAGATAGTCTATTCACATATTTGAGAATAGAATTTTAGTATGTAGTTACGGTCTTCACAGCCGATCTACTCGATCATAACCTTAGCTACAAGATAAGAAACATTGTTCGAACAAACATGGACATGTTCCGGTTCTTCGACGTGGTAAAACATTTCGTTTCGTCGATCCGCCCTCATTGTCAGAGTCTCATGCTTTCGACCGGCAGTGTACCAGCGCGCAGTATCATCGGATTAATCGAATCGGTAGTACGCGCGCGCGCGCGGTGGACAACCTATCGTCATTACTGCTTTCTAATTAACTCGCAGGCCAGCCGGCTAGGCTGAACGGTGGAAAGTTTCGGATCGTTTTCACGGATTAAAATACGACTTCTGCCGGTTTCTCTTTGATCGGCTCGCGGAAGGGCGAAACGATCCGATCCGTGTTCTCGCGAGACGTTCACAATTTTTCCTCGAGCAAGACGGACAGGACAAAGGTCGCGTTTTCCCTGCGTGCCGGTTCTCCGCCGCGTTTTTCCCGGCTGTATTTTCACACGGTCCCTTCCCGCGGAGCGTTCCAAAGTTCCAACCAACGCAACGTCGCGTCGTCACGCGTCACGCACCAATAAACGAAAACTCGAGGTTCCCGCGGCCGTGCAGTGCCGTGCACTTTTAATTGCCGAGATACGCGCGGACTATTCGAACGGCCCCCTCGATCGCGACGCAATCTTTTCCACGATAGCCTCGTCGAGAAGATTGCTGCCACTTCTGATTGAGAGGATCGCTACGGCCACTTTCAGAGCTCGTCGAGAATCGAACGAGATTCTTCGTAACCCTTTACTGGACGCACCACTACCTACACGATGTAACAAATATTTATTTACGAGCTAGCAATTTTATCCATTTTGCATCGACACGTTGCTTTTATGAACGAAATAAATGAAATTTATATTATGCATACAACGTGTTAATTGTGTAAACACTAAAGAAAGGAAACGATTTCTTTCATTGTCCGAAAGGTCTGTTGTAATAGAGATAAAATAAAGAATATTAGCAATGTTTATTAATATACAACCTGTGTTATTGAAACACTTTTGTCGTCGAAACACTTTTGTACAATATTTCGTGCAAAGTATGTATAATATTTTTGTGTTTAAAATCACGCTGATGCGTCCAGTTAAGGGTTGTCGTGTCTAGTACATATGTATAGGTAGGTACCTATGCTTGGAGGGTAAAGTCTCGCGTCGATCGATCGAATGTTTCCTCATGGTGAGGAGTTTCGTCAGAAGGGACGTCCGAACACGAGGAAAACCAAGGTTCGAACACCGAGATTTCACTGAACGACTACCGCAACGCTTTCGAGCAGAAAGTTACCGGATCTGTAAAAGGTTAAGTTACCGGATACGGTCCTTCGTGACCCAAAGAACCGATATTTCGAGGGCAAAGACACACTCGTCGACCGATGAAACTTTTCCAACCAGAAAAAACACGATCTTCAAAGGTTCAAAATCCACTGGGGCGACGCGACGCGACGCGACGCGACGCGACGCAGGCGGCAGGCGACTGGGCTCTTCTATCGGAACCGAACAGATTTGTGTAAAGCCACTTTTTAATTGTTTGCAACCATTTTTAAAACGAACCGATTTCCGTGGGACGAGAGCTTGAAAATCGATCTTCGGTGGTTGAGAGTTCACGCACCTCGATTGATGCGATTTCAGACGAGAAACACTTAAACGACACTGAAAACAATTTTTAGTTTCTCGGCACGTCGAACAATCGTTCAGCTTGAAACTGTAGGTCTACGTCACTGAGTAAATATTTTTGCGAAGACGCCGATTTTCGGAACGGCACTCGAGTTCACGGAGGCAATTGTTTAATTGCTGGAGGAACGATAGCGTTTAACGAGGCGTTTAAAGTTTAAAAGTCACTCGGTGAGAGGAGGCCGTGGAAAACAGCTGATCGGCCGGCTGGCGTCCGATGGTTACGCAATTGGCGTTGTTTCGCACGCGTCGACTCGGTTCGGCCGCGCCGCGAGCAACGAGGAACCCAGCGGATTTGTGCACGCATTCCCGTGCGTGCCGCATTACGACGGGACGCACCTATTACGCAATCCGGCCGTGTCTTCTGGGGGCCGCGTGTTTATTTGCGGCCGAGAGTGTTTCCTTTCGTTCGCCAACAAAACCGAGCAACGCCGCGCCGCCGAAATTCTAGCGCAATCGGTCAAAATCGGTCAAAATCGGTCAAAATCGGTCAAAATCGGTCATTTCGATCCTCGACACGATATTCTAAATTCTAAACGATACGGCCGGGTTCATCCGATCACGCCTTGGAAAAATAATATATTATTTTTCTGCCGAATTATTTCTATTAACCGTTCCCGCGCAATAGACAGACTCGTGACGCGACGACTCGCAAAGATCCGTCGCGCATTTTTCCTTTTCTACTATAGGAAACTGTCAAGTTTCAAATAATTCTTAACTCCTTGCACTACAATATGTTTTTACACCCACAACGATTACAAATATCTTTGTCGTTTACAATTTCCTAGAAGAAAAAAAAATAGAAATTTAAATTGTTCGTATTCCTGTATGCCCGCTGATGGTTATATGTATGTATACCAACAACAAAATAATATAATTTGATTTCGGTTGAATAGAAACGAATAGCGCACATAGTTAGTGGATAATTCGCAAAGAGGAGAGAAGCGGACTGAAAAGTACGTAGTTTCAGGTTCTCACAAAAAGGTCCACAATATTATTACCGTGCGTGCGTAGATTGTCGCGTAAAGGAAGAATGAACTGTTATGGTAGAGGTAATTCAACGAGAAAGTACCGGGAAGAAAGAGAAGAAACAGCAGCAGCTGTCGGATGATATTATATAAAAACGAAAGGCGTGCGTTTCATCGGGAAGCTCTTTTCATTTAGGCTGAGCGAAGCGGACTCATCTCATATACGTACGTTGCCTAGCACAAATTGCTTTCGTTATGGTAATGAAACACCTCTGATTAGCGGGTGCAGAAAATGCTGTCACAGCGTAAGCCTTCATAAAACGAATGGATATGTATGTTGTACATATTATGTATGTGTAAACCGGGGTACAACAGTTTTTCCACGCAACCGGCTCTTTTCGCCCAATCTCCTAGTGGTTGTTAGTCTTGCTCATTTGGTTTTCGTTGTTTCGTTGTGTCACCATGAACAGAGTGCACCAATTGTAAACGCTTAACAATTTTGTAACTTCTTGAAAGTTGTGATATAGAAAATTCAAATAATAATTATATGAAATTGTTCAACGCGTTGAATATTCAGTCCAACTAACGTTTAAACCGGTAATCCCATGTTATGTTTGTTTTTATGATATTTTTATTTGTATATGTATGTACAGGTGCAACACTAAATATTTTGTCCACTAGAATTTTTCTGCGAACTCGATGCTTGAAGCTAACACACGTGTAAAATTTCATCCGATTACGTTGGAATCGCGCAGCTTCCGCCCCCATTTTACTCCAGAAGGAGAAACGTATCTACCACTCTATCAACCTAAAGTTCGCTTCTCTCCCCGTAAATCAGCTTCGCGCAGCAATCCCTCCGAACAATATCGAGCCATAATTGAGAATTAATTTCCAAAGAAACTCTCATCGTAACAAGCAATTGCTTGGTAAAAGCGGCGTGTTCGAGGGAATCCGATCGAGCGGCGCGATAAGGCTCGCGCGCGTATCCGTGCGATTAATTGAGAGAGAGAGAGAGAGAGAGAGAGAGAGAGAGAGAGAGAGAGAGAGAGAGAGAGAGAGAGAGAGAGAGAGAGAGAGAGAAGTGGAGTACATATCGGGCGAAAGAAAGTGCCCGAGAAAAGAGAGATCGGCTGTTTACGCGCCGCGAGTAAACAATTCGCGGAGTTAATTAGATTAAGAACGCTTATGCAAGTTCTCGATTTTTCTGCACCACATAAAAACAGTCGCAAATTTTTTGTTTTGTTTGATCAGAAACATAGAAAGTCGTAGGAAGCATTCATTATCGGACAGCAGATCATTATAAAAAATACAAATTTTATATCCGAATTGCAACAAACTAGAGCAAACTAGAAAATTATCTTAATTATTCTAGCTTAATATGTTTAATGGATTGAAAATAATATAACAGTACCTATATATTTAAAAATTTTTCTAATCGTTTTACCGTTTTAAATTACACCTACTCATTTTTGTCATAAATGCATAAAATTCGCTGTCTAATTATCACTAATATGAATGATTTTTTTCAAAAAGTTAATTCTCTTTCCATGTACGGTATAGCTTCTTTTACGGAAAGTGTAGCATGTATTCGAAGCATGTACGAAAAAGTGTGATGCGAGTTAAACCTGGCCGGCTACCGTCCCGCTGCAAACGCTGTTTCACAGGATTACATTTTCGTTAATCTCCCGTTACAAGTTTCAAATGTCTCAAACCAAAAAGGACCGTGTTATAGGTTCGGTAGTGTCTCCGTTCTCACCTCAACAGCGTTGTCACCTCAATTACAAGTTTTGAGGGGTTCAAAGTGATGGAAAAATTTTGTTAAACCTTCATTATGGTGTTACCTCCCCTGTTACAAGTTCGCGGAAGTTGGAATTGCCATGATAATTTTATTGAACCTTCGTTGAGGTTTCTATTTTATCGTGTTATCCCACGTGTTGGAAGTTTCGAGCGATTCGAAACATAGTAGAAATCGTATTAACCTGCGATCTCTCTGATTGCACGGTGTCCACGGATCTACCGTAGACGCGGTAATTGTTTATCGACAACCTGATAGACACTCTCGAATCGATAGATGAAACGGGAGGACGCTGGTGGTCGAGGCTTATTGGTTGCGCAATCGGCTCGTTAAATGTAAGATGTAGGCCTCAGCGACGTGCCAGAAACGAAAATATCACGGCGCGGCGCGGCACGGCGCGGCGCGGCGCGACATGGCATGGCAGCCGAAAATCGCAAACGCTTCCTCTAATCGTAAGTCTAACTCTAAGCAGTCCGAGTAAGTCTAAGCGCGATTCGACCGGGTTGAAATCAGGGTCAGATTAACCCTCTGCGGTTCGACTGCGAGCTGGCTCGAACAGACTTGCGGACTTTTGCCCGATTCGATCAAGTCAAAAACGAATATTTTTCCTGTTCTGTGTTTCTCCTAATAATTAACAAAATATGTATGGTACATATATGAAATATTCTACGAATTACCCCGTGCAAAACGGTAGATAATCAAATTACAAATACGTAATTGTGCTTAAACAACAATATTTGTTGTTTAATTGTCTGTGTGTAAAATAAAATTCTGTTCGTGTTTCAGGAAGCGAATTGCATTTAATAAGATCTAATTGCGAAGGTCATTAGCGGAGCAAATGAAGATAGGACACGTTAAATTCGCCGATAAAATAGTAGATTTGCATAAATTTCCGCGGACTAGCGAAGAACGTTTTAGATAGCGAGAAAGCAGCTTTAGCCTCTCATTTAGATATCGAAGTGAAATCGAACTCGCTGACATGGCAATTAGCGGGCAGTACACTCGAGAAGGAATACATACATATTCGGAAAGGAGGTTCCGTGCGATATCGTGCATGATTATCTTAATCGGAAGGCAGGCACGAATGTATCAAGGAACGCGGGGTCTTCGTCAGCGGCCGTTTAAAAAACAAACAACCGGTATCGAGACGAGCGATCTTAATTGCCCCGTGCAAAAGCAATTGCATCTGACATTCCCACGTCCACGTCATTCGTTCACGGTTCGCCAAAGGATCGGCCGAAAATTCTTTCCGGTCCAAAGAGGACGCGTACGCGTACGTCTGCTCCTCGGAGCGTGACACGCTCGGCCGGTCGATAAAACTGCAATAAAGTGCATGCGCAGCCGCGCGTTGCCGCGAGATATCGTATATGGTATGTACCGCGTTGTGCTAAATACAATATTTTTATCGTCTACTCTACATCTCGAAGAAACGAGATCACGCCAAATCTGTGAACTTATTCGAAACAAAGCGAGACTCGGCGCATGCTGGCATTCGATCATTAGCTGATCCGACATCTGTACGGTCTTACGACATTATTGATGGAAAAGTCTTCATAGGACCATTTCTTCTCTTTAAGAAAGCGCTGTCTACGGCAATAGAATGCCGCGAAATGGAAAGTACATACTTTGTTTTAGGCATTAGTACTTGTTTTATAACCCGTCTTATAGACGAGGGCTTCGCAGTTTCTGAAACCGCAAAAATAGAAATATTGATTTTTCAGTTTCATAAGCCATAAGATATTACATATTACATATTAAGTTATGGTTAGATTTCTGATCTTTCTGCGAAACGAGACTCTTCGAAGAATACGTGTTTTACATATTATCATATAAAAATCCGCAGTCCAATCTTGGTCGTAAACCAGTGAAAAATAATTCTTCTTCGCACTCGTGTTAACCGTGAAAGATGTCAGTCTTCGTTTTTAACGCGCCAGGCCAATGTCCAAGGTACATACGTACATACATACATACATACATACATACATACATACATACATACATACATACATACATACATACATACATACATACATACATAGTTACTGTGTTCTCAGAGCATTTTGTAATATCGTAGCAATACTATAAATCAGCCGGTGTAAATCCCCTATCGGACATAATTAATTCCCGTACATGTCTTCGATAAGTGTCATTTCCATTGCATGTTTTATTGTCACACAAATTTCCAGAAACCGTCGGCAATTAAGATTGTTCTGTAACGCATAACACACCGATAATATAATACGAGCCAGGCGAAGTAAAACTGTCGTCGAACACAATCGTTTATTTCACAGTTTCTCCGGAAAGCAATATGTATTCCTCCCGCCATTTTTAACACGGCCAGGACAATTTCTGTAATGTCAGATCAATATTACCAATATACATAGCATGTATACGACGAGTGAAGCGTGGACTGTATCATAGGCAATTAACTACGTTACACGTATTATCCTGATTATGGGCCATTTCCTTGTGCGATGGTGGCCAGGAGACCCTTATCGAACGAAAGTACATATTTATTTTTTACACTTTACGCGTCCTCGACAGATACCGTTCTTTTAACTCTTTAAAGACCTCCTAAATTTCCTCTACAACGTCTCGCAGATGTTATCAATTAGCTTCTATCAACCGGAATCTACATTACAAATAATTTTTCATTTCGAGCGCACTGGTTTGCACAGCAATATGTATCCCAGAAGCTCAGAATTTCCATACGAATGCTGATAGCGAGAACACATAGACATAGACTCTACAGTCTATATACATAGAGCCTTGGATTCGACGTGATCGTTGCGTTGCGTCGCGTCGCGTCGCGTCGCGTCGCGTCGAACGCTTCCTCGGGGGAAAAATGGCCCGAGGTATCCACGATTACTCGCGATTCGCGTTCGCTGCGATCCACTTTCTCTATTGGCGCGTAACCGCGCGCCACGGAAACCAGGCAAATGCATAAATAGCAGCAGGGGAAAAAAGGTTCGCGCCGCGAGCCGGGAACGACTGCCGCGAAATCGCACGCAACCGGACACCAACGTTGTACTCGTGTTGCGCTCGCGTTGCAGTCGCGCATTACGATCCGACGCAATCGGGAGATGTTTATCTGCCCCGGTGGACACGTAACGCGTTTCACCCGTACAAGAATACGTCGCGCACAATAGCATTCGATTAGTTCACCCTCCAGAATATTTCCAATTAATACACTGGTGAACACAATTATAAGACAACCCATTCAATTCCCGTCGCGTCGCGTCGTAGCGTGTATGGTATACAGTATACAGTATACATGTAGAATATCGCTCTTGCACAAGAAAGAGGTCGCTACTGAAAATTATTTAGTTTTCGTTTCATTGCATTAATATTAATAAATACATTTTTCTGTTAATACATACTTATTAAACTAACACCATAGATAGCCACCAGCCCTATCAGGTTCCATTTGTTTCAACTTGCGGCCACAGCTAGTTGCCAACCTGCTGACTTTGAAGCGCTCTCCTGAAAATCTCTCTCTACATGAGCGACATGCTCAAAATGAGTTTTGAACAAAAATGTTCATCGAGTGCGAACAAGAGCCACCATACTGCGACACGTGTTCCGAGGTGCGCGCACGGTTTCGCGGTTAAAACTATTAGATCCGTGTTGGACGGCTCGATGCAAACCAGAGGCCTTCCAAGATATCAACCCGAGGTCTTTTCGCGGTTAATTCTATTACATGCCCGCGAGTGTTGCGCTGTTCGCACATCGTTACTCTATCGGTGTAGTCGATGTGGAAACAAGATTGTCGACGCCAATTTTCGAATAAGTAACATCAACCAATTTTTTTACTTTCATTTTCAATAGTTTTTATATTTTGTGGAAGTCTCGCGAAGAGGAGGAATGTCTTTCATATTTGGTATGTACATACTGGGAAGACTGATGGTAAATCCTGTACATTTTGTTATATCATCCGGACCACGACGAGACCGTAGTTTCCAATTAATTTTAGACGACGCGACGCGACGCGACGCGACGTTTCCCTTAAGAGACCGAGCAGCCCTCGAATCGGATACTTAGGTACTTCGTCGTCGGTTGATTGCCAAGTTTTAAGTTAATTACAGGAGCGATGCGAAAGTAAGAAATTACAGTGGCGAATCGAGGTCGACGACTCGAGCAAGGGCGAAGCGGAAGAACGTTCGAAAGTCTTTGATCCTTTTGTCAATTATTGATGGTTATCGAACAGCGACTTGCGTCGAGGGAATAACTTCTGCTGGAAAGCCAGCAACTAGCAATCGTGACAGAGCGTCGCGTCGCGTCGCGTCGCGTCGTCGACGAAACGCGATGGCAAGAGCTAAACTACTTAGGCCCCTGCTGCCCCACCGAATCACCATAAAATAAGCGGGCGTGCGCGCGCGAAACACCGTCACACCGTTCGCGTACATGCAGACTAGGCCGAAAGTTAGGTTATACTTTTGTAAGCGAACGAAGCGATTCCACGTAATTGCAATTTCATCTATCTTACACGTAGAAAGAAAGAAACGAGAACTTTCAACCAGATCTTGAACTCTCTGAAGTTTTATTAAATGCTAGTACGAATTGGATATTCTTAATAATTTTGATAAAGATATTAAATTACTTGTAAACTAGAAAAATTGAAGAATATTCAAATACGAGTCTCGCACGAGACCCACAAAATAAACAGCAGAGGAAATTAATGAAAGCGAACATTAATTATCAAGTTACTGCTGATGGCAAAATAAAAAATAAAAACTTGGTAGAATCGAATGTCTTTGTAAAAAGCTTCGTTTTTATGAAAATTGCTTCTAAATGTTCATGTGTAGCGGTGCTGGTGCTAATAGAAGCAGTTAAGATGAAGACAGATTAGGGAAGAATATTTTTGTTTCGTTGCAGATTTTCATGAAAATGACAGCCACCCCTGGAATGGTATCACCGGTTTCGAGACACCTGTATAACGAGGGTCGAGCGTGGGATGAAAACGGAGAATGTCTTTACGATTAACACCACCTGGCACTGTGGCGTGGCGTGGCGTGGCGTGGCGTGGCGTGGCGTGGCGTCGAGTGGCGTGGCCTTGCTTGCTTTACCATACGCGCCATACGCCTTACGCTATCAGCGCCGATCGACGCGAGTCATTAACATGGTGTTCAACAATTCATTGAACACACAATTATTAATACAGACGTCATCGGATCCTGAGAGAATTGAAAATTTTTTACCATTTTTTAACCATCTACATAGTTCTAGTAGATTAAAAATAAAGAGGGCTCAAAAAGTTTTCATTCGCGTGGAAGCTTGTAATTTTTCAACCGTCTGGTAGATTAAAAATTCCGATTCCCGTGGGAAGCTTGTAATTTTTAAACCGTGCCGTACATGAAAAATGGAGACACCGTTTTTATCGGTTTCCCGTCTACATTATTTTGCTTAAATATTACAAACTAGTTATTAAATATAGAATAAAACGAAACGATTGTAATAAAGTTATTTTATTAGAGACATTCGATGACTTTGGCTTAGCTCGCTATCGAAATACCGCTGAGCCTGTTGGCACACCGCACCGCACCGCACCGCACCGCACCGCACCGCACCGCACCGCACCGCACCGGTGCATTTGGTGAGACAACAATGATAGCAACAGAATGGTCAATGCTGTTCGCATTGCATAAGGCCAAGCCACACAAATTTCCTAACATTTACATATTTAATATTGACCGTGTTATACCATTCCGTGTGCGAATTCCACAAAGTGGCTAATATTTACTCGTTTAATAGCGAGTCGCCGCGTAAATTGAGCCCGTGAATTTTTCGTTCGACGAAGCGGATTAGTTCCTTTGATTCGTTCCTGGAAATTGTTTAATATTCCTTGCGAATACTGTACGAGACAACTTTTGCAAACACTGCTTATAAAAGCTTGTTGATCGGTGTACATACATACATACATACATATATGTAATAGGAAATTTCTCTTCGAAGCTCGATCCCTGCTTAACATGCTTTCCTGTGATTAATAGATTCTGTTTTAGCGAGTCCTTGTCGCGAGTTATTGTCACATAAATTGTTAAATATTAATAATAAAAATGTGCTCTATTACACGCATCATCGTATGCTAAGGTTGATTATTGTGATTAAAAAAAAAAAAACAAACTAAATCGCCATAAAACGTGACTTATTAAGCTGTCAAGGCCGCCAACGAATTCTTTCCCTTTTAACATTCGAAATGGTTCCCGCCCACGTGTCATTCCGATCCGCGCGCGACTTTATAATCGTACATTCTTGCGACATTCTATTAATCGTACATATATACATATATGTATATCAAAGCGTGAACCTCTAAGCGTAGAGATCACTGAACATTGGCATATTACAAATTATTAACTTCCGTATTTTTTTTATCGAAACGTGTAAAATATAATATGTACCTAGATAGAATATTCTATTTAGAAATTGTTTATGCCCTTGGTTGATCTTGCGTGAAGATCGTTCAGGCCTTGATGCTTTAGCACTGCGAGGTGCCCGCTAATAAAGTTCGAAGGACCACCTTCTATCGCAGAAGGAACTAACCAAGACGTTTGAATAACACACACTATATTTTAAGATAAAACTGCAAGGCAGTTTCATAACAAGATACAAGTTTTAACGAAAATGAGAATTAGAGTGTCTGCCTGTATCTAACAAAAAACTAAACAGGAGATCGATGTTTCTACTTCTAAGGAGTTGCTAATTCTAACTTGACGGACTCGAGTCAGCGTCGTTCAGGGTGCGGTGACCCTTCCCTGGTTACACCAAATTTCCCTTTCCTCGGATGATCGAGGGTGGGGAAACCTGTACCGAGGGTTAGAGGCGGGCCCAAAATCAAACAAAATGTACGCGGAGAGTCTACCGTCGCGATGGGGGTGCGGAAACGGACGCTTACGGCCAGGTCAACGCGTCCCAACGCTGTCGACCCCGGCTGGCAGAACCCCACATCTGGTAACCATAAAAATCGCCAGGGGCATGACTACCTAGCCGAACTGAAGCGAGGGACCTAAGAATTGACCTCGTGTCTAAGTGTTTTATTACGCGCGCAACGAAAGTAATGAACAATACAGTCACTGGGACTCGGGAAAAAACCGAAAACTATTAAGAGGGTACGTCGACAAGCCCGAACCGTAGCCATATGGAAAACAACTGTGTTGGTCCCAGAGACACAATGAAAATGAAAAAAAGCACGAAAAATCTTCTGCAACGCGAGCCGCTACAGAAATAAAGAGCTTGAAAAATGTGTAGCAGTTTCTTCGAAAACCTGAAAACATCCTTATGGTATATGTAAATGGGGTAAAATTAAAAGTGTATTTATACTAGATCGTTTTAAATGTCTTTTTTATGAACCGTTCACGTTCGAATACTTGATCCGGATGTTCTGCTCCTGTCAGGTGCTGCCAAACGCGGATCTTCGTAAAAAAGAAGCTGCGTTCGCTCGCAGTTGTGTGGAATGATTGATGATACATATTTACCAAGATATCCTGAAGCGACACCGGCATCAGGGAACACGTCGACATGTCTACTGGTATATCCCCCCTCTCTCCACACCTTCGTCCAACAACTCACCGGACCACGATCCAGTTCGTTTTCTATCACAGACTGCGCTCGACGAAGTACCGAGTAGGTGTCTTTAGAAATCGTTCGGCGGCCACGCTCACTCTTATCGACATCCGACGGCAATGTCTTCCGGTCTTACGTGAATCAAACCGGAACAGACTACACGACACTTAACCTGTTAACCAGCTGTTTTCGCGACCATAAACGTTTATCGAGCCACAAATATAATTATTATAGCCGGATTAGATAGAACAATATCTGACTCGATCCTTTCTCGAAAAATACTGATTAGACGAACCAATCGTCGCGAGTACTGAAATCGGATTTAAGCGCACCAGATATTCTTTCGATATGCCAGATATCGTTCCTTACGTTCGAATGAAAGTGGCCTAATTGGAAGCAAGAGAATTCACATAAAAAGAGAGATTCGTCAAAGTTCCACTTCGAACACATAGTGGCGCGACGCGACGAATCTGTCTCGTATTAGTGGTACATACATACATACATATGTACATATTAGGAACTGTACTCTACGATTACATATTATTAACATGTCGGAAGACCTTCCGGAAATAATACATATATAATACGAAGACAGTGAATTTTCGCTGAATATTTCCCAATCTTCGGGATCGGCTAGGGCTAGGGCTAGGGCTAGGGCTAGGTAGTCCTGTCGTCGGAGTAGGATTCCATGCACGCGCGAAACGCAAAACAATCAAGTTGTTTCGAAACGAAGAATAACATAGGCCACTTTCATTTGTAGAGCGAGGAACGCGTGACTTGCGCCACTTCTTTAATCACCGGCACAATAATAACAGAAACGACGAATCGTACCGTTTTTCCCCGGTCGAGCAAGTTAAGTAAGACACCCCACACCGTCGTCTTATGCGCGGTTATGCTCTGTCGAACGAACTGTATCACCGGCACGAAAGAGAGAGTGGAAACGAGCAGCCTAGCCGGTGCGGTGCCGAGACTTCGGGGACTGTCGACTGGTTAGAGAGCGTTTCGTTTCGTTCGCGTAGACGACGCGACGCGACGCGACACGACGCGACGCGACGCGACAGGCAGAACCGATCTCCTCGCAATCGGAAGGCTGACTCGACACTGGCACGTCCTGATTTTGTGGAAGACTCCCTCGCCTGTGTAGGTATATTAAATTAAGCAGCGCCGTGAGAGACGCTATAGCCGTCGCGCGGCTGCTATAATCCAATATTTCACAGGTGGACGGCGCGGCGCGGCGCGGCGCGGCGCGGCGCGGCGCGGCGCGTCGCGTCGCGACGAGACCATGGAGTCAACGGGCACGTACCGGGATACACTGATATGTATACATAGAATGTATGTACCGAGGACGACGCGTCGTCAACCGATGCCACCACAGCTCTTCCACTCGCGAATCGAATAAAATTCTTAACCCCCATTGAACCCCCAACCGTGAAGGCCGCGCGATTTTTGTGTATGTACTTTGCGCAAGTGTAACGGCATGGCATCGCGCACCGATATAAACGCAAGACCATAGACGTCACAAGATGCAGGCAGATTGTTGTTTTTTAGACATCGCGAGGTGAAAGGTCGATTTATGGTAAGAAAGAGAGTGAAATACGTCTTATAAAATTGATACGATTCGATCCAGTCAGATTTTGCGTGATTTATATTAACTAAACATATGTACATATGGATATTGTATATCGTGGACTCGATTAAAAGAAATTTAATTTATCCAGCCATTTCACATGGAAGCATCCTTGCAACTTCAACATTATTTCATACTCTAAGAAAACACATTTACGATTCTTCGTTCGTGTTGTCGTAAATCGCTTGCTCGAACATCTTTACCGAATCATAAAAACATAATAATGTGTATACAAAATGCACAGCCCATGTGAACTTCAAAAAGAAATAAACCCAAGGAAATATTCAACATTCTTTATCGCAACAAAAATTTTTAAATGGCTGTCTTAGGACATATGATCGAACGGTTACCGGGAAGAGCATAGAGATCATCGAGGCTACCGGTGACGCGATTACCGCGACCATTCGTTCCGGGAAGATGATTCAAAAGAGAGGAGTCGCAAGCCGATCAAAGAGAATCGCTTCGATACCGAGACGATATGCCACGCCACGGTCGCCTGATTTTACGTTGCGAGCCATTAACCGGTGACTAATTAGTCCGAGTAGCTAGTAATTAGTCGGATTTAAGTGGGAGCCGTGTCTCGAAAATAAGAGGAGTCAATTCCCTTTACTTTGAGGCAACCGGTTTCTCCAACAAAAAAAATTCTCGTACTCGCCATTCTTCGGACGGGAAGAGATCCGACTGCCGCGCCGTAAGCGTAACCGCGCGTTTGCCGCGTATTAGTTCCTAACAATCTCAACTCCCGATTTGATAGTAAACAGAAGCGATCGAATGATTGCTATACTGCGAGGAACTCGATGGGATTACCGAAGTGGCACGTTCTGCATCGGTTGGAGAAATACTTCCCCGGTGTTGCAGTCTGTTTTTCGAAACGAGATAACTCAAAATATGATTAGACAGGGAATTTTATGCAAAATGAAAATGGTCTGCATTAACTGCAAGATACAGGAACTGTATACATAGACACTTATTCCTTTTCTCTATCACCCTATACTTTTCTACCAATTACATATTATGAATAAATTTGAAGAAAGTACAGTTAAGTAATCACCTAATGTATTTTTTGTCTCACAAATATTTTTATAAAAATTTATAAATAATTACTGTCACGGCGGCGATCGAAATCCGAAATTAGTTGAGGTAGAGAGAGTTCCGCATCACTGCGCACTGCGCACTTGAGCTCGGCGAGCGCGCTCAGTCAGTCAGTCAGTCCGGTCAGTCGGACCCGGAATTCCGGCAAGAGTGGTCGGTGGACTACTTTGGGGCTGACCAAGGGTCATCCAGAGCTACCCTAACCCAGACCTACAACTAGTTTACGGTTGATCAAGAGTCCTTCGCTACTGTTCAACCATGGTCAACTATCTTAAGATTGACCATATTTTCTTTTCGTGAGGGTAATCCGCCTTCTGCAGCACCACTTTATGATATTCCAGAATTACTCTCTCAAAGTCTGCAAGTCTAAACTAAATAAATGTTTTCATATTTAAACTGGTTTAATTTAGAGTGTACCCTGACTATTTCTATCCTCAAAAATATTTATCAATCACAAAGTTATGGTTGATCTTCCACGAGGTATTCTCCAAAGTATGTACTTGTTTAAATACAAACACCGAATACGTTTCACAGATCATATTATCTTCAATTCGCAAGAATCTTTTTAAACGAAGACCTGCAGCTTCCGACAAAAAAATCACTTGAAGCAAGACCCCCTAAGTGCTCAACTATTTACCGAATGCGAAATTGTATTCTTCATGTTATACCACTAAAATAATCTTCCGTCCTCAAGCGCATACT
The DNA here is from genome assembly GCA_916610255.1 of Lasioglossum lativentre. Taxonomy (NCBI): domain Eukaryota; kingdom Metazoa; phylum Arthropoda; class Insecta; order Hymenoptera; family Halictidae; genus Lasioglossum; species Lasioglossum lativentre. The sequence continues at coordinate 129,008 of OU744364.1, forward strand.
ACGGACAACTAATCGATACTCGAGGTAACGATACCAATCCGTACCGCAACAGAGATCAGCTAAAAAGATTACCAGACCGAACCTCTCCGATCACCGTCTGACCATGAACAACCACTAACTGTTGAAGTATTCAGCAGCCCTCGTTGCACAAGCGCGTCGAGTACCGAGTAATAATTACGATTCCCTGCATACGAAACGCCCTATAAATAAAACTCGCCTAACAACTCCATGAAATTCCTCCAGGATCGAGATCACTTTGACAGAGAACTTTTGCCCTGTTTCGAAAATTGTTGACTTTATTTTCTAGGCTCGTTCGCGTAAGATTCACGAAGACGAAAATGAAGACGAAACTGAAGACGAAAACGATGACGATGACGAAAAGGGTGGCGTGTAAATATTTCGCGAGACACCGTTCACACGCGTGTTTCGAGACAGATGGTCGGCCAGCCACTGATCTCTCGCGAGCTCGCGAAAAGCGCGTGCAAGCGTCGCGTCGCGTCGCGTCGCGTTCACGGCAACATGCGTGGCTCGCGCGCGTTGGACGAATATTCCGCGCGTCTGTCGCTGATTCTACAGGCTGATCCGAAATTAGCAACAAAAATGTGTGCGGGTGCACTGAACACTCCGCTTCGTTTCGGGAGACGTCTGCCAATCGGGATCAACCCATTGGCGCTTGCCCAGTTCGTACATTTTTTAAAATAATTTACTTAGAAAAGCAGAATTTTATTTTGAATCGGAAGGATTTAATTTTTATATTTTCATTGCAAGGGACGATTCTCTTAGTTTTGAGCAAAAAAGTTGAATTTTTCTTTTTGCATCGCTTCATGATCTTATTGTAACAACATGTGAAGCATGTTTGGAGGTTTCGTAACACTGGCTTAGAACCGGCCTGTACTTTCGAACAAGTCTCGGTTGGAATGCTATTGTTCGCGGATTTCTGCGTTTCCGATGGACACGCTGCGTTTTCACTTTTGTCCCGTATCGAACGATCTCATATCCGTCCATCTTTTTCCGATCTTCTGGGATTATTGTGAAATTTCGCAGACCTCGCCATTTATTCTCGAAACAGTAATTAGTAGGTCGCGGATCTTCCTATTTTCTTCTTATTAAAACATGACTTCCATTTGATTTGTACAATAAAGAAGACAAAATATATGTATAATTATTCATTAAAATAATCTACGAAAATTTTCACAAAAATCCATAGTTTACTAGGAGTACCATACCACTCCAGTAATTATTTTTTAACTAAACATATGTTCGGCTACTAAACGAATAAAAAATCCAATGATTCAAGGTCAGAGAGGTAAAAATTAGAGAAGAAACCACGCAGGTTTCTTGCATGCTGGCTACACATCTTCCACAAGTAATTATTTCCACTTTTTGTTCATTATCCAAAACCTAATCACTATTATATACACCACGAGATGTCTAATTTTCTTCTTTCAATTATAATCCCAATTTCCTTCGCGAGGTTAAATTCTTTGCTATTTCAGTTGTACACGGTAGCGCGTCGGTTTTTCAGCTACATAGTAATCGCTGCGCAATATGTTTGCGAGCATCGCGAGTCCGATTATCAGCCCCCGTTCAATTTCGCTGTTGCTATTTCACGCGCATAACTTCACGCGTACGCAGTTCTAACGAAGCACCAGATAAATGCATTAAGGTGCAAATGTAATGACTTCCTGAAGAAACGCTCCCCGAGTAGGTACCCGAGTAAGAAAAAACTAGTCTCCCTACGTATCTATTATGAGAATCAAGGTGTTTCGTCTTCGATAGTTCTAAAGCTGATAAGTGATACTCTGTTGCAATTTAAATTCCAACCAGCTGCAACGGCGCGGCGTGAAATTTCTTCGGAACATAACGAATACGAGTTTTTGTAGAGTTCCTTTCCTTTCATACTGTGAAGGATATATGTATGTAGTCGATTCTCCATCGAACTCTCTCAGAGGGGCTTCTCGTTTAGCAGCTACAATTATGATTTTTCTGGGATTTATAGATATATGTATACATATACATATATATATATTCTACACATGAAAATATTTTTTTTTAGTTGCATTTATTTATTTATAACAGAGCGTACAATCGTGGAAACTAGTTTGGTGTGCAAGCTCCCAACTGCATAACCTGTCGTAGTCTCTGTCATATACGAATGCAAAAAGGAATAGTTTTATCGTTAAATTAAATAGTTTACGGTTGTGTGCATCAACTTCTGAAAAACAAAAAAAAATTGACCTTGTCTTTGCAAATTCGACCGCAAAATTTGAGAGCGCTTTCAACTTTTCACGAATCTACATATGTGTATCGTTTTGACCTGTACGTACGTATTTTAAATGAACTGGATTTCCTTCATCGGGACATATTCTTGCCTCGTCAAAATGAAAGCTTGGGAACACCAAAAAAGAAATTTATGTAACTACAAGTTGCTTGACTCGAAGCGCAGGTCAAATAATTGCTCCTGCCGAAAGTGGTCCGAATACAATCGGTCAAAATTATTCAATCTACGAATGTCGGACACGAAGTTGAGCAAAAACTTTCCGTGATTAATAAATTCGATTCTTTTTCTGTCAAAGATGCTTAAGATGCCCGCCGCGCCATTGGCTCTCCTCGCGTCAGCGAATGTAAAATAAGAACCGTCGCGTCGCGTCGCGTCGCGTCGTTGCGAATGCGGATTGCGAAACGAACATAAACTTTATTAATTCTCTGCATTGTCGGTGAAACATAAATTATACTGCATATTTTATCTGATCGCGATTTACAAAAATGGGTTCGCTGAATCCAAGAATTCAGAACATACTTCCTCTCTGTAGACGTACATATCTCAGGGTTTCATGCATACGTACTACATATTACATACGTGTACATGTATACATATGTATGTATGTATGTAGAACACAACGGATACGATTTTACACATTGTCAATTCTGAAACAAGTACGCGTGTCCTATTTATTGCTGACTAAATTTCAAAAGATGCTACAGATTATACGTATTATACATACGTGTATGTAGTTATAATTTCATGAATTTCTAGTACAATTTACGACAGCACTTGGAAAGATTTTCGCTCGGTAACGAAGCATTCGATCGATTATGGTCGCTGTCGATAATCACATTCGGCATCCTTTTTAAGCAAAAATTCAGCCTTCGCTTTTCCCAAAACAGAGACTAAAATCAGTTTGAAAAATGGTCCGTTCTTTCCCGGAAGCGTTATGACGCGCGACGCGCATTCTCTGGGTCGTTCGAGAGTCTCCAAGAAAGACACGGAGGAAAAATATGTTCCGGCGATCTTTTCGTTTATGATTTTTTCGCGCATAACCGACGAAGTTCGAAAATACGGATCACGGGACCGATCGTATTTGCATGGGAATACGGTCGCGAGTCACCGATCATACGGCGCGCGGCGGATTCGATCCGCGCGGACGGAATAAACGTCCGAAACAGACGCGAGAGCGGGATCTCCATCTTCGCCGTATCTTTGTCCGCGATGAGAACTCGGGAAGAGCATCGTTCAACAACGCCCGCACAACGCGAGTGCAATATGCATCCAGTCTACAGGCCACTCTCGGGCTGTGCGTTCCTACGGCCACTGCACAAAGAGAACTGCATCTTGAATCCGATATCACGCGACACGCTTCGCCTATTATGTATTGCGGTGCTTGGGGGTTTTACATAAAAAATTTTCGTTCGCCCTTTGTATCCTGAATCGCGTCACCTTTTATGTATGTATTGCTTTTATTACGAATGTGTGGAAGGCTGATCGATTCGGATGGAAATTAAGCGTAGATACTTTTTACATGCTATTCGCCAACGAAGAAATTCTCAACGCATTCTCCAAATTATTATTCAGCTTCTTTTCTCATCGTTTCCTCTTTCTCTAAAGAGTCGAGGAAAAAGAAAAAGTAGGTCGAATTCGAATCGTCTCCCAGATCAGTGTGTCTTGTAAAACAGAGACAGCAGCATTGTCGTAGCAGCATTGTCCATTGTCCGGTACCGATTAATTATGTATTACAAATTAGATCGAATCTAGGAGCCTAGCCGGTTCAAATCGAGCCAGCTTCCCCCACGCCTTGTCCCAGTTTCTCGAACCGGCCTGCGAATTAACGATGCGATCTCCGGCGAAGTGCGCGCGCAATGCTGACCGCGTCAATCATATAAAACTTAAAACGTTCGCGCAATCTCGAAGCTATCTTTCGTATCGAAGCAATAAAAATAATCGACGCGCGATATTTAACGCGTCGTCGACCGCGGCGCGGCGCGGCGCGGCGTGGCGCGGCGCGGCATGGCAGTCGCACAGTGCGTCGCCAACCACGTTTTCTCGACAAAATTCCGTTACTCGAAAGTTATAAAAGTTGTACGATACAGAAGACAGCTAATGAAAGTAGATTTCAAAGAATTTTCGACTTTTTTGGATCGTAAGAGAACCGTCGAGAGTCGCTAATTTAACAAAGTGATTTAGATTACGCCGAGCATAAAGCAACGACGTTTCGTGCAATACAGGATCGTTCCGTCCCACGCGGCGTCTTCTCGCCATACGTTTCCCATCGAGCGCGTAAAGAAGATTAAGCAAACAGGATTGCCCGGTGCGAAGCCCGGAGTTCCGCGGAGACCACGTGTTGCGGTGCTGTGCGCGAATTGAGAACTCCGCCATTTTATTGCACGGACTCGGCCAATATACGACGCCGCGCCGTGCCGCGCCGCGACGCGACGTGGAAAACGACTGACCGTTCCGGCGAATTTACGGCGTTTCCCGGGCCGATCCGTGTTTGTCCAAACGCTGCAAAAAAATAAAACAGCGCGATCGGTCTCGCGTTTCCGAAACACCAGACCCCGTCGCGTCGCATCGCATCGCGTTGCGTTGCGTTGCGTTGCGTTGCGTTGCGTTGCGTTGCGTTGCGTTGCGTTGGGCCAAAACTCCGGAACTGTCCGCGACCTGGCACGTGTTCACCCTGGATTACTTTATCCGACTAGACTGCGCGAACACAGACATGTGTGGTTTCTGGTATTTACAGGAGTGCGTCAATAGGAAATACAGTACCGCTAATTCGGTTAGGTGCGTTGTCCTTCCTTCTTGCAAATACGCGCGCGAACGCTTCAGAATATGATTAACAATTTTATACAGTTTATACGGAATACGGAATACGGACTGGCTCCGGCCTGACAAACTCCGGGAATCGTTGCGCGGTAAAAGAAGAGGACATTTCGAGTCAAATTACGCGTTTACATTTTTACATTATGTTTATATTTATTTGAATTTCAGGGAGGCAAAAGGAACGTTAAAGAAGTAATCAAGGTAATCGAGATCGGACCGACAGTTTAAAAAAAAAAAAATTTCAACACCCTCCTATTTCTGTATATTTCTATGTACGAGAAAGTAGAGCTATTATATTTATATTTGCTGTTCATCTGAAGAAGAAATCTTATTAACCCGAGGTTTCTGTTCTCGAAAACGCAAAACAGATTATAACACATGCGAATCGTCTTCGCGTGTATGTATTTTCCTACTACGGTCTCTATACATAGTAGTTGTAATTTCCATGTAGGAAGCCATCCAAGCAATCGTAAGCTGAAATGTAAACGTGGACGGAAACACAGATTTCCAAGGGTTAAAGATTAGTTCAACATCGTCCAAATAAAATATTCAAGGTGTGGAATATCGTGTTTCAGGTGTTTTTGAAATTTTTTGAAAGACTATTTCTTTTGGAAATTTTAGCTTTTGATGTAGCAAACGATTCGAAGAAACTGATTGTGAGATTTATTGAACATTTTTGCCGCGTGTCCGTGCGCGGTTACGATGCAATTAATATTCATTAGAGACAACCTTGATAAGGGTTGGATACCCGATCCTCGTGTGTCGGGTGACTCCAGTGAGATACCTTGGAGGATTATGAAGGAGAGAGAAAACTGATACTAATCGAAGTCTACGAACAGGCATCTATTAATACCAATTTCTCCTCGAAGGCTGGCCATGTTCACTCCGAATAAATATAACTCTGGAAGCGGTGCTCTCGCGGTCAAGGCCTCCCCTCGGCGCATTTTCTACCCCTGCACCTGAAGCGCACACGTGCCAGGCGTATCATCGAATCGTTCGGTCGGATCGAGAGGGGTCGCGTTCCGCACTGGACTCGCGATATTATACAACGAGCTGCCGTTTCTTACTCGGAGCACCATCCAATCAAAATATGTACCATATCTACCATTGTATGTATCGGGAAACTCTCCTGACTCCTGACTTTGTTCGCAGTGCTCCGATTGCAATTGTACCGAATAACATCGTATTCTCTGCCTTCAAAAGTATTCCGAAAAACATTATACATTTGAACCTCGAAAAAAATCACGTCGCTTCGGTCCGAGGAAGGTTTAACGAGATTGCTAGGGAAATAATGGCTGGGTTGATTCACGAGCAGACGGTTTGGCTCGCGTGATACGGATCCGTCGACGAACTTACCGACACGCACATCCTGACAGTTGCAAAAACCGGACGTGGATATTTACAATCTGCGAATAACTGGCAATCTCGTTCACGGGGTGACTTATCGCAGTTGTCGCCATCGTTCAACTTTGAAATGTTTATTTCTATTTTGTTTGTACTTACGTACGTATAGGTATTGTGCGTGCCTTGCAAGAAGTCTCGCGGGATAGCGCAAGGGCAAAGGGAACCCTCGCTCGCTCCATCCAGGGTCGCCGGATTAACACTATTCTCCCTACCTTCCACCCTCCCTTCTACGACGCCATTCTCGCATTCCCCGACCGCGAGCATCCCCGCGCTTCCGCCAAGAACCGGTCACGTGACACGATGCGCGCACCAATTCGCGTATACATATAAAATTGTACGCAACACGTTTTTTCTCATTGCCCTATCGAATGGTTTTAACGTTAGAAATAAAATTAAGTTTTCAACTTTAATAAAGTGGATATTTACTTAATGGCGAGAATTGCAGATTCCCGCAGAAATCGCGGATTCCTTTGCATCAGGAATCAATTAGGATCGTCATAAACAATCGTTACAGGGCGCACCGGTGTCATAAATACGTCCCTGGCAGCACGACGAACACATAGCCTATAATCCCCGGCAGCACAGCGGTGACATCGAGCCGCAACATCTCCCTTAATCCCTTCACCCAATTTCCTAGGCAAAACCTCGGATCGACTCTAAGTCGATTGATCCGGACTCGACGGTACACACCGCGCCGGTGTTGCGCACACGTCTTTACGCCGCGCCGCGCCGCGCCGCGCCGCGCCGCGCCGATCGGAACAGAAGCCCTGAAGTAGACACCCATCCTTCCCGGATCCGCTTTTAAATCGTATTCCACCGCGCCGTGCAGGCACGTGCATGTAATACCCCCTCGTAGTTCCTCGTTTTTATTTCCCAACCTCGTTAAGTCGTGGTTCAAGCACTAATTGAAAAACTGACCCGGACCGACGCGACGATGGCCCTCTTTCATCGCGAAGGGTGTCTCCGAAATATAAGGGTCGCTGGACCTACCGGGGGTCGTTTCACTGCCGGCTTTGCGATAATGAACCGGTCAGTTGAATTTTAACGCGTTGACTGCCGAACCAGCAAAATCCCATACACTCGTGAAATTGATACAACGAAACCAGTGGTTGAATACAGTTATGATATCGTAATATTTGCTACGAATACAAAAACAAATTAATTAAAATATATAAAATATATCCGATAGAATTATCATTATGTATTTTTAGAATCCCTTAAATAGGTACATACTGTTTAAAATACTTTTTATAAATCATTTTATTTTTAAAACAGTACCTATGATTAAAATAGACTATGTATTTGGTATTCGCTATTTGAAATAGTATTTTGTTCTGGTTGCAATTTGAACCAGTTATCTCGACTCGCGTTTAGAATTTGTACGCGCCGCGCCGCAAACGAGATCTCGAGCTCCAAATCTGCCTGCAGAAAGTCGCATTCGGCGCCCCGGCAAAGCCACCGTATCTCTGTCCTAATTACCATTCGGCCAGGTATCGAGCCGTTGCAGACCTGCTGGTTCCTTCTCCGGCAAACAGTGCACGAGCAAAGGGAAGAAGGAACGGCTGGCCGTGGCGTATGCGTTTGCGTTTGCTTTTACGTTTACGTTTACGTTTACGTTTACGTTTACGTTTGCGTTTGCGAGCGTAATTTGAAATTCTCACACGCGTCTCTGTGGCCGATACAGAGCCACTAGAAGACTGATATCTGCATTCCATGCGAGGACAGAGATGTAGATAAAGGCGCGTACCCGCGTACGTTATTAGAAACTCGCACAGACGCGCCTTGACGTGCACGTACAACAGAGGGTTAAGGGTACGTACGTGTGCGGTTAGGAAACACAGGGGTTGACGACGACCGAGTTTGAGCGTCCACCATCGTATCGATCCGACAACCCTGTACGCACGCTGAGATTCCCAATTCTCGGTGCGGCTCATTTCCCGTTCTTCGGGTACACGTGCTTCAAATTTTGATTGTAAAAATAATTCGAAAAACAAAGGTTTTATCGTTGCATTAGTAACAATCGGTCATTTTTCTGTGTTCGTTTTTCCTGATAGAATGACTCGGCCGAGTCCTCCGATGGGAGCAGTTTTGATAAAAAGGATGTTAAATTCTTACTTTACCGATTTCTCCGGTTAACAAATTCTCCTAATCGAAGCATTAAAGAAATGAAAGATGCTCGTTGACACGGTCCCCGAAAAAGTTCTGTAATCGTAGTCGTAAAAGATCCGCGGTAAAGTTCTAATAAGGCAGGAATAGATGGGGCAGCGCACTCGCCAACAACGCGTCGCGAACGGATTCCTTGGAAAGCAGCTTGGGGCCGTGGTTGGCCTTTCGCGTTAACGGTGCAATTTCTTTGCCGATTTATTCGTTCACTCCACATTCCCCCGGTAAAATCGTTTCGCGCGATAGAGACGCGTAAACGGTTGAGGAAAAGCGTGGTAGCGGACCGCGTTCACTTATGGCTTATGGCTTATGGTTTTATGCGAGCGCGCGAGACGCGCACACCCGGAATGAGAGTACAATGTACATATAACGTTACGCCTAGGCTTCAATGTCGGGCAGATATGAATCACGTCTGGCCGTCTGAGCCGTTGTTGCCGCAGCGAAGGTTTAACGGTGCTCCTGTCAAAAGTGAATGCAACAATATTTGCGATCCAACAGAACTGGGTTTCGATTTCACGCGAGCCGGCTCGCCTCGCAACAACTGATACGCGTTTCGCGTGATAGCCGACCGTCTGCGTCTGCCGTCCCGTTTCTTCGCAGAGCAGCGGCGCGGAGCGGCGCGGAGCGGCGCGGAGCGGCGCGGCGATCCGACGATCTTCAAGATCGGTCGATCAACCCTGGGCTAATACATACATAGATGTTGCAGAGAATCACCAGAGATAGAGACAAGTTCCGAAAGCCCGCTTAAATTGTTGGCTGTATCAATGAAAAATCCACTTAACACCCGGCCTTGTAATTGCGTGTCAGTGACGATAGCGTTCCATTGAATTTAATAAATTGTCAAGTACTATCCAGGTGACATCGGTTGAAAGGAAATATTCCATGTTGATGAATATTCAGTTTGTTTCAAACATCACCAGTAACGATGACATACCTGCGAGCCATTTCTTCAGTTTTAATTTGTAAAACGTTTCCTGTTCTCCATCTATGTACATATTATTTTTCTCCTCGAAAAAGAAACCATAATTTTTTTAACGGAATTTTCATTATCATTTCACCTTCTATCGGACCACGAGCTTCCAGTATTCTCGAGTATTCTGAATGATTGGAAATATCGAAACCCAAAAATGTTTGCGCCGAGATTGTATAGGAGAAAGATTTACGAGTTTCTTCAGCGTATTATTAAACACACTGTACAATAGCGGCAGCAACAATTGAACGAAATGATTGGAAGCCGCGAATGAAAGACGGCGATGTATTAAAAAGTAAAAAGTATCGGGTGAAAGAGGATTTGGAATGAAAGGTAAGGTATCTTATTGAAGCGTATTATCCGATAAACGGAAATTATTAGCATTCGGAATGAAGGGAATCGATATCTCATTGAGCAGTGTCACAATAGAGACATAAAAGTTATTACAATTCCGGATATTGTGGCTGTAGCAAAGAATGCTGACCACGCGGACATCGGGGTTATAATATACATATACTATGTATACATGTATGTATAGATATGTATTATGTATGTATGTATGTATGGTATATATCGGTATTTTATAGAAATTGATCAATTGTAATATGTAATGTTGAGCAGCGACGACTCTGCGCCGCGATTATTAAAATGTTTATGAGCGATTTCGAAATTTTGTGTCCGAGGTTAAACAGTTATTTGCCTAGAAATTTCTGCAACACGATCAGCCTCGGAATTGGAAAATGTAATGAAACGTCGCCATCTTGGCAGCTGAGCGAAGCTTAAATTGAATCGCAAGGTGAACTTGCTCGGTTCACGGAGTGTCCTTCTATTATTTAACAACTGCTGCAACGTTAATCTCGAAAGTGAATCGACGATATTTATTGCGAGCTTACAAATTTAACAGAAACGTAAGATTCGATGGTGCGGAACAATCGGACGAAAATTCGCAGCAATGCCTACAGTTTCCGACGATAATTGCTGCGCCTTTATGCGAGAAGACCGGCCGACTGAATTCAATTGCACCGTAGATGCACTACTGCGACTTCCACCGCTGCAATCGTCAAAAGCTTACCCTGGACGGATGGACGGCTCTCTTAAGTGGGTTATCCCTTGCCTTAAAGTTAGAAGCATTGGCGCGAGCAATCGCGATTGCGTCGACAATAAAATGCATCGGTTCGGATCGAATTTATCATCGCGTCATAAAGGTAACGAATCTCAATTACTTAATAAATTAATGTTGCGAGTTGTCCTTCGTCGTACCGCCTTAAGATGAATCGAGTCCTAGGACGTGTAGAAAGTAGAAATTAAATTCGCATCGGTAATTCTAATAATACTGATAAAAAGATCGATGCGATTTTTTGTAGAAAAATTTCTATATGTAGGTATTTAATATGTATACATAATACATATGGTACACGTAAACTTTTTTAATTGACTTTGTCATAGCTAATAAAGGAGAAAGATCGACTACGAGTTCGTTTTTGTAAACTAATGCGTGATTGAAGATTATGGCATTCTAATATATTTCAAATCTAATTAACATTTCATCTCGGAAATAAGAAAAAGTCTGAGTTTCGTAAGATATAAAATATGTATACATACATACATATACATACATATACATACATATATGTATATGATGGACTTATGAAAATCGCTTCGAGTGTAGACTAATTAGTAAAGCATAAAATGAGTATTACACATTTATGGAACCCTCTGTTGCACAATGACTCATGCAATACAATCCCGCAGCGCATACCCGTTCTACTCGATACATAACAAATGCTACTCACAACAGAAGCGCTAATCGATAGAATATGGTAGACAAATTATTTTGCTAAAAGCTACGCACAGTTTACCTACGATTCATGTATCTTGGTCAAACTGAAAACTCAAGGATCTGTTCCATGAAAATTGAACAAAAAAACATTTTTATTGTAACTTATATGTACAGGGTGTTCTATTAAAAAGTCTTAATGTCGGATATTAAAAGTGACATGGACATACATAATGAACACTTGAATTTTGTAGCTTGAACGAACTGAAAAGCGAGATAGTACATATGTAGGTATGTATTCGATATAAAAATAACACAACGCGGTATAAAATGCCGTAAAAAGCCAAATAGATACATACAAAGTGAATTTACTTGAAAAGCCGCGAGCGATACGAGCTTCGACTCATGCAAGTTTAATTTGAATTCTTCACCTATGTTCGAGGACAGCTTTCGAGGTTCGAGCAAGCCAATAAAGAAAGATGTGCTCGAACGCAACCGAACAAGTCGAATTAAGATACGATATCATCGCGAATCGGCAGCAGGCCATGCTGCTTCGACCGAAAACATTGTTTTTTTTATTGAATTTTCAGTTCGGACCGAGTTACATGAATCAGCCTGTACACATACGCCTCCGTCCCCGGATTCTCTAACTCACCACATGCGACCTATGTCTCTTCTCCTTAGAATGATGTTTAGCGTGATGCTTGCTGCTTCTGTGTGGCGGGTAAGTGTGATAAAAGATCAGATCGAAGCAAGGCTGGCGTCACCTGACCTCCGCCATGTTGCACTTGGCCACCCCTATCTGCTGCGCGTTCTGATGATTCTGATGGGCAGGCACGCTCAGGTTCGCCGAGCACTTGTTGTGCAACTTTCTCGAGTTACTCGAACTGTTCGACGATGTCTCGTCGTTCAGTGTCGCGTTCTCCAGGGTCAGATTGCTCTCATCGATATCGACCGTGAACGCGATGCGATGATGAGGGGGTACGATCTTCGCGTTCGAGCCTATCGGCGTGATCGTGGTAGCCGGGTCCAGCTTGACCAGGGCCGCTTGTAATTCGAGGGCATCCATCGCGCTCTACCAACAGACCAAACAAATCCAGATCCCCGCGATTTCCAGAGCACGTGTACGCCGCCGTACTATTCCCTACCGACTACTGCCTACCGCCGCCTACCGCTACTTATTTTTCGCCGACTTGTCCTCGGCCTGCTCGATCGCGTCGCATCCGAACGCTAGCTTTTCCATCGGTGGTAACCACCCTCGCTCCTGCTATAACCTCTAACCTCTATCTAGACTCCCTCTTAGCCCCTCTCTCTCTCTCTCTCTCTCTCTCTCTCTCTCTCTCTCTCTCTCTCTCTCTCTCTCTCTCTCTCGTTCCTCGAGACGGCGCTGCCCACTTCACGCGGATATTTTCGGACTCGAAATGCTATCGTAGAAAAATAACTGGACCCGTCGATCCTCTTCCGGCGTGCATCGACTCATCGCACAAAAATGTCCCGACCTATTTTTAATCCCGCGGATCACGCTCCACGAGGATCCCTCGCGCCGCGCCGCGCCGCGCCGCGCCACGCTTTGCTTTTTGCCGGGATCAATTTTGATTTCACTTTCGATCCTCGTCGGAGACTGGTCAAGATGGTCGCCTCTGGTCGCTACGCTCTGAAAGAACGAACGACGCTGGACTTTTCTGGATCAGGAATTTGCTGAAACTTTTTATTTCGTTCGAAGCAACTCGTCGTGACTCGTTGCAGGCTGCGCGCGCGCGCGCGCGCGACTTCCGGACAATGAAACCTTTCTCAACGTAGTCGTTACCTTCCTGGTCCGCGAAAGATCTTTCTGATTTACAACCCGGCCTACCTGTGTTTTATTGTTCCAAGCATGTTTGTGCTAGACGGTAGATCGAATACGAGTTTATGTTCGCCGCGATGAAGCTCCTGGCACGAGGGGGCAAGCTCTTCGCGCGTAAACCTTGGATTCCGACTACATTACATACATACATACATACATACATACATACATACATACATACATATAACGAAACACGCGGAGCTCTGTTATTCCGCGATTCTTTACCGGGTGGTTGGTTTAACGCGTATCTCCGTTGTTTAGATGCGAATGCCTTGCAAGTTGCAAGCGATTCGGCACTGTAATAAACAGACTGTGGGAACGTATGCAAATTCACGACGCGTTTTACCGATGCACTCGGAGAAATTGAGGTAGGTGTTGTTATCTTTTTCAATTCAAACGAGTCTTCTGTTGTTTAATTTTTTATAGTTTCTTCAAGCATCCCTAGTCTTTTAAAACGCAACTGTTGAATTAAAAAATCGGCGACAACTTTCGCCTGTGTTAATTTTAGTATTATGTATATTCAAATAGCGATGAAAAGGGTTTAATTCCAACTTCCAACTTCCCTGCAATTGAAAAATCTTACTTTGCATTGGAATCTAAAGTAAAATGCTGAAAATTTTATTTCATATTTCGTTACATTTGATTCTATATTTTTAATCTTTTCCAAGACCTAACCCAGACCTTTCTCTGCCATAACTGTACAATAAAATGGAATGTAATGTACATAATGATAAAAATAAAATTAGAAAACAGTGTAACGGTAACAAGATGAACATAAAAGGTTGCAAAAGTCTCGAACGGAGAGAGCAGAATTCCGTATAGATAATAAAATTGGATTTCGCGAGTCAGGGTATCGGACCGTAAATTTCGGTAAACATGCGATCTCCAGTCATAACGTGGTCCGTAAACGGCGGAAGATGGGATGGGATCCGATGGGAAAATCCACGCACTTGGTACGGATCCGGTCTCGTGTCGGATGTTATTTCCTGTTTGCAACTAGAGACGCCTGGGTGTCGTGGAACACGGCACGATTCATATACAATATGTACGCAACGTCTGTCGGTGTAGTGTAGATAGAAGGCAGAGAATTTGCATGCCACGACTAGGAAGCAGACGTCGATGCATCACGGTCGATGCATCTTTTTTCGGGAAAACAAGGGAGAGAGGAGAGAGGAGAGAGGAGAGAGGGAGAATCGAGCGAAACCCGAGATCTGTGCGCGCAGCTGTGGGCGAACGTAACGTGCGCGTCTTGCCGCAGAAATCGCTTGATATCGAGAGAGTAGTCGAGAGGCACCGAATAATTAACCAATTGCAAGGTTACTCCCACCCAATTTTCTGCACGCGTTTCGAATTTAGGTTGCTCAAAAATCGTTTCGTAATTCAGGAAAAATATTATTCTCAAGATAGAAGATTGCGATAATTTACTTATCCTCAGAGTTATAAAGTTAATCTATAGTTTAAGTATAGCATATTCTAATAGGACGTGTAACAAATAAATTAATAAAGCTTGGGTCTACATTTGTACGGTGCATGCCCACATTTCAGTTTGATAAATTGCCGGCCGGCGCGGCGCGGCGCGGCGCGGCGCGGCACCGTGAATTTGCATAAACATCCAGAGTTCGATTATGAACATATGAAACGAATGTCAGCAGGACAACGAATACCAATTAGCGATTCGCTGCTTTGCTGCTGCGGGTAGAAATGTATAAAAACGTCCACCTTTTATGGAGTATCAGGATTCCTCGATGGTTTGATCCGATCGCGAAGGGAAAGTGGGAGACAGGTCGAAGCAATCTGGCGCGGCGCGGCGCGGCGTAGGTATCTTTGGGTTTCCAAGTTGGTCCGCGGGTTGCGCATCGTGTCCTTGAGACGACCCCGCGACGCGAGGTGCGCGCAATTAAAGACGCCTATTCCTTGGATCGTCTACTTGCGAAAAACTTTTATACCCGGTTTATGGAGCTTTATCTTGCTTTATGCTTGGCCGGGAAGACGGCGCAAGTATTCGCGAAAGGAATCCCAAGGGCACGGGTCTGGACTCTGGACTCTGGACTCGAAAAGGACGGTCAACGCACTTCGGGGGGTTCTCTTTGTGTGATTCAACCGCGTTTCTAAATCGTTTTCGGTGAGCATCGGCACCGAGACGGCTCTAGAACGCCCACGAAAACGGATACGGTGTCTGTCCGATCGCCATTAACACGCTCGCTACCATACTTTATCTCGACAGTCCTTTTAGGTACTGTACTCGCTCCGCCGCCGCGCCGCGCCACGCCGCACAGTGTTGCAAAATGGCCAAAAAGCGGCAAAAAATCCGTAAAAACGAATCTATCCAACGGATTTGATTGAAATTTTGTGGAAAGATTGTCACAAGTACAACACTTATTTGGCAAAAAAAATTTTCTAAAAAAGTTGTTAAACATTAAGTAATATGGGCTAATCGGAAATCTCTGTTTTCCGCTCATTTTTTATTTATGGAAGCATATCTAAAATCTGTTAAGCAGAGTCGGTCTGGCACTAATCGTTTTAGCAAGGTATAATGTTGACCTAACTTTGTGTAAAAAATCTCGGCCTACTTCGAACCACTTTGGCCGCAATTTAAGTTTAAATATCAACTTTTAGAATTTCCAAGAATGAATTCTTGCGATGGTTACGGCGTATTTGATGTTTTAGGTGAATTGTTTTAGGAATATTTCTAAATAATAAAGAAAAATGTGAAATGCATATGATTTATCAATCCTTTATGTATAAAAAAATATTTAATTTTTTAAAAATTTATTTAACATAAAAAAATTTTTATTAAATATTTTTTATAAATATGAATTTCATATTTTTCTTTATTATTTAAGATATATCTCTTCAAAATTTCACCTAGAATGTAAATGTGCAACCTCCTCGTGGTGTACCTTGGGTTATTCTAATGCCGGCGGTACACTTTCCATTTAATGTACGATAAAACGGTAACAAATTTGTTGGATAGTTCCATTTTTACGGATTGTTTGCCACCTTTTGGCCAAAAACAGTGACCTAATGCACGAAAACTTGGTTTATTTAACATAAAAAAAATTATTATTAAATTTTTTTTTATTTAAACAATTGATTCTAACTAACTATTTCACATTTCGCTTTATTATTTATGATATATCCTTAAAAATTTTCACCCTAAACATCAAATAAAAGTAACTTCCGCGCAATTCATTCTTGGAAATTCTAAAAGTTGATTTTTAAACTTAAATTGCGGCCAAAGTGGTTCGAAGGAGGCCGAGATTTTTTACACAAAGTTAGTTCAACATTACACCTTGCCAAAACGATTAGTGCCAGACCGACTGTGCGTAACAGATTTTAGTTATGCTTCCATAAATAAAAAATGAGCGCAACGCAAAGAGGCTTCCGGTTAATCCATATTCCTTAATGTTAAACAACTTTATCGAAAAATTTTTTGTGCCAGTTTATAGTTTAAACTATGCGTAATAACCCATATAATTTGTAGAGCCCTAAGTATTCAATTGTAGGCGGAATAATTAAATAACTATGGCACTGAAAACTGATGAATTCGCAAGATAGAAGAAAAGGTAATTTCCGATGCCTATATCTCCGTAAGAAAATTTTTTTAAAAAAATCGGACTTTGCCACATTATGCATTGATTCTTTGGCAATACGAAAGTAATTTTTTTTTTTTGAAAATCGAAAATTCATAAAATTGATTTTTTGCCGCCGATGCAACACTGTGCGCCGCGCCGCGCCGTTCTTGTAAAATGTACGAAGGTTCGCAAAGAAAATTTGTAGATGTCCTGGTCGCTATTAGACAGCGGATCTTTGTGTAAAAGCGAAAATTCCCTGCCTTGATCGCAAGTGTTAACGTGTTCCATATTTTTCACTGTTTATTGGTCTCATTCGAATAATAGAGTTCTTCCGTGCGCTTATTAATTGACAGCCCAGTGAAACGAATCTAGCCATGACTAATATTGGCGACTACGCGCTAAACTCGCTATGTTCGCGTCGCGTCGCGGCGAAAGACGGATCAATTAATTCCTCCTAACCGCAATAATCTTACATTACCTCTGTGTATTGTTCGACGAACAAAATTACATTCCTGCTTTGAAACTGAACTTTAGATGCTAGGGAATTGTTCGAGGAAATTGTTACAATAGCATTCTGCGAATTAAACTGAATCACGCTTGACATTAATACATATGTAGTAAGGAAAGGACTGGATCCATGACTCGGTCGATCAAAAAACGTTCCAATTATAAAATTCATGTTCATGAACCACGAAAATTGAGCCTTCAATCAACCCCAGAAATCGAATTAACTAACAAATATCTGAAGCAACCAATTTCTTCCTCATGAATTACAATACACCTGATCTTTTCACGTTCCACGTTAAATACTAGCAAAATTAAAGAAAAAATATAAAGTTGAATTACAGACGTTTCTTCCTCAACTACGGCAGCAACAAGCCGAACAAGCTTCCTTAGAATGCAGAAACACGCTTCGTCGCTAAGTTCAATTTGTGCTGGAAGAGTAGGGAGGGGATCTAAGAGGCCGAAGATCGACTCGATCGTTTCGAGCGGAGACGATCGGTCCTCGGGTTGAGCACGATAACCGTCCGGACACGCAGACCCACAGGATGTGCCCGATGACGGGGTCCAGTCCAGGGTCGTTATAGGTGGACAGAGGCGTCGCGTCGAGTGTCCCGAACAAAGGATCTCGAACCGCGGAGACTGGACAATTACCACTCGAGCGCGGTGCGGCGCGGCGCGGCGCGGCGCGGCGCGGCGGCGACCTTTCCGTATCGCTCCGAGCGGAGAACGATGGCGGGCGGTCCTACGGACTAGGGAGGCAGGCGCAGGGCGCAGCCAACGACGATAGCCTCTTTACAGGCGTAATGACAACTTTGCCTCCCCGCTGCGCTGCGCTGCGCTGGTAACTAGCCGGCGACGAGCCGGAGGTAATTAAAGGGCGTGGAAACTAGGTGGCTACGCCAGCTGACTCGAGCGATTTTTATTTTCTCTTTCCGCGCGTACAACACGGAACAATCGCTCTGCTGCTCGGTTGCAATCTACGCGCAATCTTTGAAAAGGCCGTGGAAAATCTATGGAATCTCTCTCTCTCTCTCTCTCTCTCTCTCTCTCTCTCCCTCTAACAATAAGATGAACGTCACGCGAGTTATTATATGTATTTAAGTTACGGTGTGTTTGGTCAAGAGACTGCGCGAGTTAAATATGACTCCAACCGCAGACTGGGCTCTACGTTCCGTGAGTTGGATATGCTTCGAATTTACTATTGTAGAATGTGAGTGCAAGCACTTTCTGCATAGAAGATTAACATCTAAGCAAATCGAAGTTAAATAGTCCTATAAAAAGACTATAAGTTTGAATTTATAATTGAGCAGAAAAGCACAATTAAAGTGGAATGCAAAATCGTGTGTTAAATTTTTGAACATGAAAATTAATAACAAATGTGTCCAGTTTTTTTGCTTGAAAATGATAATTTATTATAATTTTGAACAAAATTAATGTTATACTCTTTTATCCGCTCTATATGTATATATGTATATATATATGTATTGTATATGTATGTATATGTATATGTGTGTATATATGTATGTATATATGTATATGTATATGTATGTATACGAATAGGTTTTTAAGTACGTGTAATTACGAATAATCTCACTTATTATCCGCGATCTATGCAGCTTTAAATTGCAACATACATACTTCATCGCAGCCGTGCCACCGTTCTAAAACACTGCGCTGCATCTAGTTTTATGTAGACGGTTGAAAGTTTTTATCGAATTGTGGAAAAACCTCTTGCCCTCCTGTCGGAACGGTTTGTCTCTTGGAAATTCCTAATTAACGATGGCTGCTATGCGATGCGGAATTAATTAAAGAATAGGCCCATTCTTTTTTTCTTGTCTTGGTTGTCTATCTTGATCGAACACGCGTTCTTCCACCCTCTCAAACGGACGCGACGGCCACCATATTGTATCGGGCCTGTTCGTCGGCTTTCTCTCTGCTGGAACGCTTTGTTTCTCTTTAGATTTTCTTGTTTCACTTTCTTTAGCGACACGCCTTGCGCCAGTGTCAAGAAAGAGTCGGTTATCAAAGAATCGTAAGCGTTACATGTAATAATATCGAACTAACTAGTTTGTTGAACAAGATAGTAATAAGGAAAAAAAGTGTTGAAATCTGCCTTGGAAGTAGAAAAAACATGAAGAATGTGTGGACAAAGCTGTTGCGATTCAGTCGAAGCCTTGCGTTAATGAACAACCGATGACGAATATTATATCCCAGCTACTTGTCGTGAAATGACTAATTGGCTTACCTTCGAGGAACCTCACTTTTCCTATCCGTTGATCCCTTTGTTCGCGTTCAACTACCGACCGGAACAGTTACGCGAAACTTTTAATTCGACCGACTGCTATTAATCTGATTCTTCGCGCGAAACATTTCAAGCGATTGAAAGTTAAGAAGTAACGAAAATTTTCAAACAGCTTACTGACCCGGATAATCTTGTCAGACACTTTACGGATATCGTATAAAAATGCACAAATTTCTGATAGATAGCAACATTGCGTTGTTTACAAGAAAGAAAGAAAGAAAGAAAGAAAGAAAAAAAGAAATATGTGAAGAGAACCATTCCGAGGGCAACAATTGTCGCAAAGAAACAAGCGCGAAGGGATCCAACGGATCTTGATGTAACTGTATAATAATTTTCAGCTCAAGGTCACGCCTTCCACCACGAGAAACGAGTATGTATCCACTAATAAAACTAGTAGTGGATCTACAATAGGTGAAAATTAATCGGAACATTCAATGGCTAGAGTATTTTACGAATCGTGATCTATGTGGATCTATTTTATTTTGGGATTATCGTATAAAAACATGATTGATATCGGTGTAGATGTAGGTAACAGGCACAGTCTTCAAGCTGAGAATTCAGAAGAAAATTGTAGCAGTCGATAGATTTTGATATACATATACGTATAATACAAGTGACGTGGCGAAGCAGATTTCGAGGTGTGACTAGCTACTAGAAAAAACTTGTCAAGATTCGCAAAGAACGTACAACGCATGCAATGCAATTGGTAAAACCAGCCGGTGGCAAAAAATGGTGTATGGGTGTGAATGTATATGTATGTATTGTACATAATATGTATCGATGGCACAGACTGTTCGAACGACCTACGATGAAGAAATGCGGTGACTCAGCGTGATTTTACTTAAGAAACGACAGACTTACGGATCCATGTCTCATTGGACCTTTTCGTTTGCAACGCCCTGTATCTGGGAATCGACATCTACACGGTAAACTGCCGGCAACAATGCTTTGTATCGTGTTCTACTATTCTACATACGTATAAACAGAGTCTATCGGTTGAAAGAAGTTTCTTCTCTTAAGCGGCTAATTTCGAAACTTTCACGGGAAGATTCGAATCGCTGCGCTGTCTGCGCACTGCGCACTGTGCACTTTAAACGGAGAACTATGCTGGAGAAATATCTATGTTGTATAGCGTGTTCGTCGTTAATTAAACTGTCGAACATATGAATTTCTATTTCGTTCGGATCACAGTTGTAATAGCCATAAATTGAATGTTTAGTTGATTCTGTGAATTGGATCATGAAAATTTCTGTTTGCACAAGCCACCGCACGGTCTAACCGTGATTTGTATTTACAAAGAGAAATCGTTCAGAGTATCATATGTATACATACATATGTATACATATGTATAATATACCAAGTTTCAAACGAGTGCATCAAATTCAGATGCTAATATCCGGTAGCCGAGAAAGTTTATGCCGCTTTAATCAATGGAGATAACAACTTTTCTATTCCCTCTTTATCAAACTTTATGCCTCTGGCATCAACAAAGTTTCTCAACTCAGAAATAGTTTAATCCGACCGCTTTTGTAAATTGTTGTCTAGTTTAACTTATTGTTAGACAATATTTAATAGCGATTACGCTGCGAATTTGTATCTATGTAGAAGCGATTTCTCGGTTACATGAAAATTGCTAATGTAAAAATTGCCATTAACCACTATGTCGTAAATTGTTTCTTTCGTTCGCAATCTATGATTCGGGAAACTTGGAATCGCAAGACGATTGCGTACTTACTTACTTACTACTTACGACAGTTACGATAACACGTCGAATTCGTGCCGAATGATTCGCGACGCGCATCAGATTGTTATCGATTCCATATCCAACAGGCGAATTTTCATTGTTTGTCCGCTGGCGACCGTGCCATTGGTAACCGAATAATATCCCCGTTAATCAGCGTTAGAAACTCGATTCTGTCTTCGGCACGATCACGGACCGATCCGGACCAACTGACGGGAAAATGACGCCGCAAACCGTGAATATAAACTTGGATGCAACTGGGACGGTGATAACCTACCCGTAAGCTCGGTCGAGCGGATCTAAAAACTAAAACGACGGAATTCGGTCGAGTCGGGATTCGGTCGATCTCGATTAAATGAAGGGTAACTAAGAACAAGTTAAACCTTTTGATTGCGGTGGAGATGATTTACAGGCTAGTCGAAGTCCAGAAAGCCTTTATGCCGCGCGATCTACAGTAGTAAAAGCTTGATTCTTGTCCAAGAGCCGTGTTTTTCATGGACACGAATCGTGGCCAGAAGTGCTTTTCGATTTATGACTCCGTCTAGATATCGCGCCGCGCGAGACTTGAAAAGAAACCCGAACATACAGTAGGACACGATTGATTCTTGTCCAACAGCAGTGTATTTTTCATGGACAAGAAGACAAGAATCAAGCCACGAGAAGTGCTTTTGGCTTTATGACTGCGTCTAGATACCGCGCCGAGCGAGACTTCAATAGAAAGCCGAACATAGGGAAGGACAGAATGAAATTTGAAGCGTGTCGCCGTCGCCGGGACAGTTTAAAGGCCCATGTGTTTTCACAATGTAATATGCCACTTAAAAATGCTTTATTTTTCATTATTTTTTTATGGGACTTTCACTGGCTTGTTTCTAGCCTTTTTCTGATTAGAACAAGACCAAACACGATATAATTGGGCACATATTTACTCTACATGCGAAGCATAATTTATAATTTATGAAACCACTAAATAAAGTTGAAATTATATCGTGTTTGGTATCATTTTAATCAGAAAAATGCCAGAAATAAGTTAGTGAAAGTCCCATAAAAAAATAATGAAAATTAAGAGATTTGTAAAATCAATTCCTCGAGTCAATGTCGTGGTGTTCACACACCGATATACCCGAGTCGACATCAATCGTCGCCGCCCTGCGGAGCGACTCGGCGTTCACAGGCAGTGGAATGGGTAGGCTCTGGACAACGAGCGTGTCCACGCTCCGGACAGGAATCACGCTTTTACCGTATCGCGATTTTGTCGGAGAAATTTTTTTTTCGTCCACCGCATCGAGTCCACAAAGAAGAAGTCGTCTTAACTTGATCGATCCCGCGAAGAATTTTACGTTCGGTCGAACACAATCGTGTAACTCGGATCCGCACAAAACATTCCCAACTTGTGTCTGGTCCTGGTTTCAAATTGATTTCACGAGAACTCTACAATCGAAGAAGGATTCGATGCAATGAAAAATTGCAGATTCGACCGAATCAAATTTGATCGCAAATACAAAATCCGGAATCCAATAACATCCCACAAAGAATCCCGATGTTGACCGACCCATTCGCTGCTAATCCCATAAGAAATTCCTGACCCGACCCAACAACCGGAGACTCTCGGATTCCCGGTTGCCTCTAATTCAGATATAAAAATTCTACGAGGCTGTTGGAGCAAGAAGAGGGAAACGCAGCTGCGCCTCGTTTCGTATCACGCTTAGCCGGCGCGGCGCGGCGCGGCGCGGCGCGGCGCGGCGATGCGCGGCGATGCGCGATGGTAGAAAAATAGTTGCTTTGGATCGGCCGTAGTTGCCGGGTACATATCTCGGATACATGGCATCGCGGCGAATCGTTAAGTTCACGGCCGACATTAGCATAGAGGCTAATATCGTAACGCGAGATAATGCGTACACGGACCTGCCCGTTTAATATTGTAGAATTTACGTGAAAGGGATGCTTATGCGATAAAAGCCCGAAGCCCGTCCTGACCCCGAGTCCCATTATCCTTGGCGCGAGCCGCATTTTCGATGGGTCTCGCCGTTCGATCTCTTTTAATCGGGCTCCACAGGTTGCGCAATATAAATCGGGTCAACCTGCCTGTCCAATATCGAGGCTCTGTCCACAACGTTGAACAAGCCGTCGCGATTTCCAAGCTATCCCGCATTCTCCCTCGACGCGATAAAGGGCACGCGATAACAATTATTTCTCGCCCATCGGAGCCGTCCTCGTGGACGCGGACGCGGACGCGGCGATGTACAACAGTACAAGAGGATCCGGAAAAAATCCCGAGAATCGCGCCGCTCCCATAAAATTAGACCTAACCTCCTCGGCTCGATCCAACTGCAGCCTACATATACATATGTATATCCCTCGCAAAAAGTCGCTATATCTTCCCGTAACAATCATCTTCAAACTTTTATACGAATGCTACTACATATTAACCCTTCACGGACGACGCCCCTATACATAGCGCATCGTACCGACTATTCTGGAAATTCAAAATTGCCATTTATCTCAATCGGTGCATGAAACAACAAGATCTACCATCTGGTAGAACTGTTTCGTGAAATACGATAAAAATATTGACAAAACGTTCGTTTTCCAAGGGTTGATATGTACCGACACGAAGCTATCGCGAATGCCGCGACGCGACGCGACGCGTCGAAGAAACGACTCGAGCTTCCTCCAACGTAGTCCGCCTTTTCTCAGGGCCGTTCCCGGCGCGGCGCAGCGCGGCGCGGCGCGGTGTCTGGATTGCAATCTCTGTTCCGGGAAGTTAATATTTTTTATGGCACGTCAGCAAGGTTTAAAATTTTAAAGAAGGCCGACTGCCATACACCGCGATTCACCGTTGGATTTACGCGGTCCGCATGCAATCCTCTCGCGTGCTACCAACCTTACAATTTTCTGTCGACGTTCGTGACGCTTTCGCGTCTAGCGATTGTTCCTCGTGGCCTCCTGCGCCCTACGGTGTTCGCCATCTTGGAGATCACAACCGAACACGGAATTAGAGGGTACTACGAAATTCTGTTTTCGCGGAAAGCTGACGTAAAAATGTTTCAAGTACGAAACGGAAATAATGTAACAACATTTTTAAATTTTTCGAAGAGCATTTCAGCGAATACATCTGTCCAATCGGCAACGTCTTAATTTCGCCTGTACGACAATCCCAGCGCGTAGTCGGTTAACAAGAGAAAGAGAAAGGAAGATAAACAGAGAAGGAGAGCGAAACCGACGCACAGGAGCCTGCGAAACGATCCGGCGAATTAACGAGAACACCACCTGACGATCTGTTCGAAGCCCACGTGCTCCCATTCGGGCCCTCGGAAGGTGGGTCCACGATCCACGATCCACGATCCACGATCCACGATCGACGAACGATCGATCGCGCGAAGCGAACCGATCGTAGCTGAGTCGAGCCGAGGCATATAACATCCGCAGGCAGCTCGAGATTTGCTCGTGCATGGCCAATAAACACGCCCGGTTAATGATTTATCGCGATCACGCTGCTGACGCACGCACCAACCTACCTAGGTACGTGTCCGTTCTCTAGCACGAGTAGCGAGAGTAGTATTGCGCTCGCAACGATGTTGTTCGTCCCGCGGTCCGGCCCGGCCCGACCTGGCCCGACCGCCGCGCCGCGCCGCGCCGCGGAACGCTTTCTTTTAGCGTAACTGCCCGGACACACGCCGATCGTGACTCATACTTAAGCATTCCCGCCGCCAATGCAACAGGAACCACAGGCCCAACCAGGCCCGTATCGAGCTTTTATTATCGAGAGCGCGCGCGACAGCCGAGCTGTATTTACAAACGTTGCGGTCGGATCCGCTGTCCTCCTTCCCCGCAGAAACGCGATTCCGGCTATGTAAGTCGGGATTAAGTTGTTCCGGGCTGGAGCCTCGCGATCGCTAATTACGATCGATCACTTGACTGCACTCGGCGCGGCGAGTAATTAGCGCCGCAACGGCTGCTTATTAACGCCTTGCGACCCTAGAATCGTATGTATGCCCCAGGGAATAATAAAATTGCAACGCTACCTGAAAATATTGTTTCCTCGCGTGTTTAAGTTTTGTACGCCACAGCCACAGCCACAGCCACAGCCACAGTAAATTGGATTTGTTGTTATCCTTTATTAAAGGGAGTTGTGTTGTTTAGACCGGCTAAGCTCCATGCGTCTTGGGAAAGAAGAATAGTTACAGTATTATCGGTGGTAGCAAGGGATTATGTGTTATGCTTCGAGTCTGGTTTAGCTATGCTTTGGGGGAGAAAAATATTTAGAGCGTCTGCTAGCGGTACTAATTGACTATGAATTATGAATTAGGGCCAACATAGTTGTATGAATTCTAATGTGATAATATTGTATTTGCACGGTTGTTGCTCCTTTAATCGCCGGCAAATTAAAGGTATATGTATGTTGTGTGTCGGTAGCACTCCTGGTTGCAATAGTTCCAAACTTTCTCGATAGATGTCAGAAAGGTGACAAGACACCCCCAGTTCGCCCCTAACTTTTTAAACACGGAAAATAGTTCATTAACTGTATAAAAATGTGTCTATACATACTGCCTTTCTAATTTTCATTAGTTTTTACTTTCCAAAATTAATTCTTCGATACTGTCACAGTATTCTTAAACTGTTTTAATATTGTTACCGAAATCTTTTTCTTTACCGAAGTGTTTTGGAATTACATATTCGGACGACTCGGAATCGCGCTTATGTCCAAGACTCCTTCGTTCGGCTGCTTATCAGCGCAATTCCAACGTTACCTTTGTCAGCAGACAGCCACGGTAGAGAAAAAATTCAAAACGACATAGGGATATCCGGACAAATTCATGGCACGCGAAGAAACGGTATCGCTCGCGATACGTCGGACGGCGAATTGACAAATCGGACCTGAATATATTCGTATCTATCTCGCGGCGCGGCGCGGCGCGGCGCGGCGCGGCATGCTCATTGTACGAGATACCGGTACACGTTCGATCGAGAACGGTCCCGCTACGGAGATTTTCGTTCACGACCAGTAAACCACGCGATTATATCGCGACGATAGTAAAGTCTCGGCCCGAGCAACGAAGCAAAACTAAATCGCACCGGTTCCCATTATACATATGCATACATGCATGTACATATACTGTATGTACATATACCCGGCCTGCAATATGGATCGTTAAGTCGGACACACGATCTATCTTCCCATAAATCGCTCGAAACTTGTCTCCCGATCCATTAGACGAACCTTCCCCGACTATTTTAGCAAAGATTTTAGGGGTTACGCGACGCCCTGCACGAAAATCTCATTGTCGTAGGCACGTAGGCACACATCGCATCGGTTGGACGTCGATCCTACTACATATCGTCACTGGAAACCCTGTTGACGCGTTCTCGTTTTTCTTCCGATGCGATGCACCGACTAACCAAATTTTATTAAAATATGCCAAATTTAAGATTAGATGCAAATATTACATTACAAATAGCTGTTCTAGCAGAACACAACTTTTTAGATGTAATTTGCGATGGCTCGAACAAAACGACATTTATTACGAGATGTAAATTAACATAATAACAACTACATGGAAAACACGTTTTCTCGTGTCGATGATTTTGAAATGTTAAACATTAAACTCCTAACGATAAAGGTATAAAATTTCATTGACCTTTACGCATATACATATATGATATGTATATTTTATTGCAGTTCTTCATTGAATTATTCAGTTTTCAGTTTCTGCTGAAATAAATTAAATAAATTCCAGCTCTTTGAAATTTTCGTGGTTGTTGATTCGTGAAAAGTTTATCGAATGCTCGGGTCACCGAAGCGAACGCTTTTGTCTTGATCAACTGGGAATACATTATTCTTTGCGTAAAAAAGACTATAGAAATTGTTTATTATATTGCATTTTCTTTCCTTTTCGTGTTCGGAGGGTTCGTTTGATTTAAAATTGGTGCGTTACCTTCTGGTATAGGTAAGACGTACCGTATCGTTCTTATTCGAGGGAACCCGCGGAGGTATCGACCGAATGGAAATACTTTTTCCAATTTCAAAGGGCGAATTTACATTCGGTATTTTCAACTATTCATGAAATGCAGCGTTGCATCAAACAACCGTATGCAAGACCGGAGAGGATCTCTTCGCGGAAACGATGCCGAACATCGTCGAACCGAGTGCTCTCTCGTTTGGAAGAATATTCTGCCGACCGCGCCGCGCCGCGCCGCACCGCACCGCACCGCACCGCACCGCACCGCACCGCGGCGCGCGGTAGATAACGATTCCGTGCGACTTGGTCGCGATCAGACTTTCCTTAATAACCACCACCCGGAATAATAGCAGCGTTGGGTACCATTCAACGAAAACAATGGCCGACAATCGGAAAAGGCTACTGCCTCGGTACTTGCTTCGATAACCGATTACGAATAGCAACCGGTGCTATCCACCCACCCTTCGTTCTTAATCTGTCGGTCGTCGAGAAGCGAATTTAGCATTATCAATCGCGTCGATTCTTTAATCGCGAAATGTGCTGATAAACAAGGGTGGGTCGGGGAATGCAATAATGTCAGAGTGTACACCGGGTATTCCCGTACCCGCTAACCTAACAATGTTGTTATAATTTTTGGTACAACTTAAATAATTTCGTGTAACTTCTCAGGAAATTACACTCGGGAGAATGTATTGTATAATATGTAATAGGAACTTCAGTTTCACCAGCCTTCGGATTTTCCGAGAACTCTTTCAGCGGACTAATCAGAAATTATTACGATTGTTACGAGGCCACGAAAATTCACGATTATGTAAACAACTATACCGGATCTCTATATGTATGTATGTAGTATCCAGTGTCCTACCTAACCCAAATTCGAACATAAAAACTCTATTTACCCTGAAAAAGTTAAAAAGGCTCGTACAAGATAAAAAATGTATAAGAAACCCATCCGAAAAGTACTCGCAGACACACGATTCGAACTCCAACAATAATTCGCAACGTTTAAACTCCCTCGCCCACTACTCCGAAATTTCTCGAAAATCCAAATTCCTATTCGAGCACCGGAGAACCAATCCGATTCTTCTTCTACCGAGAAATAGCAAATAATACCCCCAAAATGCGGCCCGGTCCAGAACGTACATATGTATATCATCCTGAAACCTCGCCCACGATCCTCTATGATTCATCCTCGTTAACAAGTCCAATCACCGGACCAAAAAACTTTGGTTAGCGGATTTCGAACGCGCAATCGTACGGTAAAAGTGACTCGCAACCGTGCGATCCACCCTGTCGCGAGCACCAAGAGCAACTGGGTTCCCTAACCTGATCGCGCATAGAACTTTGACCCTAAAGCAGGGTGTCTACGAGTCTCGTTGTCACAAATTGCTACGAAACTTTAGTAGGACAGCACCGTCACCGTGAATCGTTCTCGCAGCCTACTACTCCCTTCCGCCGAGCAGGGACCTCGGCCCCGAAACCAGTTGTCCCACATCGGCGTCGGCGACCATCGCTATTTCAGCTTCACCGGGGAGCACGCCCCGACTATCCCGGCGCTGTAGCGGCGCTACGTCGCGTCTTGTCGCGTCGTCGACGAGTTCTCTCCGTAGAGGATCTTCGTCGACGGCATCGTCGACGCGCGGCGAGAGCACGCGAGCAGCTTTTCTCGCACGTGATACTCGCTGCGGAGCCATTTAGCCGCGCGCGCGGCTCGCGTACCCGAAGAACGAACGTCATCGGGGCCGCGAATTATGCGGGATGAACGTGAACGCGTTCGTCCGCAGCCTGCAGCAGAGACAACGCGGTTACAACGATTCGCGGGTTTGCCCGCTAACGATCGAGCCGCAGGAGAGCCGATCCGCTGATCCTCGAAAAGGTTCGCGCGCCGATCCTCCTCGCGCGATCCACCGAAGACCGCCGCCGCCAGTCCCCACCAACGATTTCCACTGTTCGCACCTTTGTTCCTCTTGGGGTATCCTCTTCCTTCCCGACGTCTTTCCGAATCCTCGATCAGAATCACACTAGATCGAGCTGACACAGATGCTGCGACGATTATGATTATGATTATGATTATGATTATGATTATGATTATGATTATGATTATGATTACGATTATGATAATAATTATGATTATTATTTTATCGAACACTGATCAAAGCCCACCGATCGAGACCAGGTACACACTGTTCGAGGACACAAAGACGCAAGGACGCGTTACGATGTTCGAACACCACGACTACGCGCTGGACCACCCGGAGTCCACTATTCTCTGATTCCTTCC
Organism: Lasioglossum lativentre; assembly: GCA_916610255.1. NCBI lineage: Eukaryota > Metazoa > Arthropoda > Insecta > Hymenoptera > Halictidae > Lasioglossum > Lasioglossum lativentre. Next base: position 158,620 of record OU744364.1, read on the forward strand.
CTTCGCCGTCCTCTCTTCTCTCGTACTGTGTATACGCCGATCAACCACCCACCCTCCCTGCCCCTTGCCCCGCCGCAACCCCCTACACAACCCCCAGATATAGTAGGATGCGGGGAGTTGCTGGGGTGGGATCAATATGAGGTTGAGCGAACGCGGGAAATTCGCGCGCAGGTCCTTCTCCACCCTTCCACCCTTCCTTCCACCCTGCGTGCCGAGGCTCTACCCCTGGCTCCCCGCCTGTCCTCTTGCCAACACCCTCTGCCTTCCCTGCTCCGTTACAGAACGCCGTCTCGTTTCCAACAACGCAACCCTCTTTCGCCGACTTTTCCCACTACTTTCGCCGTCTCTTTTTCTAGTCCAGGGACGCGGAACGCTCGCGGTCTCCGTTCACGAACGCAACCCCACCATCCACAGAGCTCTCTCTCTCTCTCTCTCTCTCTCTCTCTCTCTCTCTCTCTCTCTCTCTCTCTCTCGAAAGCTGCCTCTCTCGTCTACAACCGCCGCGCCGCGCCGCGCCGCGCCGCGCCGCGCCGGCCATAAGCATTTCGACACCACCGGATCCGTATTATTTATTCGACAGGCTGATTATAATATCGATGCGCCACACCGTCAGTTTGAACGCGATCATCCGAGGGTTTAGGTTTAGATACTGGTGGGAGACTTCTTCTCTATCCCCGGGATCCCTAGCTTCGGCGTTATTGCTTCTTCAAGATCCTCCCTCCCTCTCTGTCTCTTTGGTCGGCGACATCGGAAATCGGGGTCGCTGAAACATTATACGAGCGTAATTCTTATTCCGCGATTGTCACGATAGGCTCGAATCAACCGATTTATCACAACATTGATGGATTCGTCGTTGTTACCGCGACTGCCAATGCTAACAAACGTGACATTTCGCTAGCGAGGACTCATTGTGCACGACGAGGAATACGATTTAACGAGAGAATGTTTGAATTATCTATTCTATTCAGATTATAAAGTGAATCGAATCGGGTGTTGTTCTGTGAATTTTGCAGGTTCGCCGCTGAATCATGACCAGAAGTAAATCCCACGAGATTCAAGTAATTTTTAAAACGTTTTTAGCGTGGTACTTAAACCTTTCGACATTCTTCGAATTTCAAATATAACGCGATGAAAATTAATTTCTAATCCCGAACGAAGAATAATGTCATTCCCGTGTACGTGTACGTGTACGTGTACATACACGTAACTAACGCGGCAGGGAACGTGCTGAGAGATTCCAAATGCTACGCATCATTCGAATTTCCCTCTCTACGGTAAACTATGTACATATATCAATATCAATATGGTATGCGAGCAACTGGATTCGTTAACAAAATTTCGTATTGAAATATTTATAAATTTTATAGAGGTGAAAAGTATTTAATAAAGTTTCATTTTCGGTCGGCGATTTCAAAAATGACATTCGCGGCTTTTTCGCAGAGGTAATAGATTCGTGGACGTGTACCATGCTTTCCTTTCAACCGTCGCGTCGCGTCGTGTCACCTGTGATCATCCAACCCCAGCCACGACTCGCATCCTGTTTTCCACTCTCTCTCCGAATCGAGAACTCCCTGCGAGGAGGCTGGAGAAGCTTTCGGAGATTCTTTTTTTGCCAGCAGTATGGCCATAGCCCGTGGGGAGGCTCGCGGGGCGGCTCGCGGGGCGGCTCGCGGGAAATTGCTGTGTCGCAGCGGTTAGGCTAAAAGACGGAACAAGGGTGAATATTATGGACGAATGATTTTTATATGATATTGTATTGATTTTCTGGATGTCCGTCGAGACCTTTCTTGGTGGGGACCGGCGCTGATCGCGAGGTTCTACGTTCTAGAATCGGATCTAGCGATCCTTGGTCTGGCGAATGCAACGCGGAACTTTCTGGACGGAACCCTAGCCCTGTTTCGGATAATTGGGCTGATCGATTGGAGGAGGCACTCGATTATGCGAAAGCATTCTGTATTGCCTGGACCTAGACTGTAGAGAACTTTGAAACTACATGTTCTGGTACACTCGAAAAATTGTGAACGTATCGCACGAAAAAAGACTAGCGTTTCTAAATAAATAAATAAACATGGTAAAATTTTACGAACATTTACAAACTAAGTATAGCCAATGTATTTTAACAAGTTGAAAATAGTGTACCAATATTTATAAGCATACTCTACATATGTATACATGTAATTTTACATTTATCGTCGAGAATTATTAACGCGAACGTCAAACGAGAAGCTACACAGTGGTTGGTTCGACAGAACGTTTTTTCCCGGTGCTGATTCGATTCTGGGAAGACAGAAGCCGATTGTCGATCCACTGCTACGTTGAATTTCCGCCAAGTGAAATTTTTACGAACCACGATACGGTATCGTGAATTTTTTAAGCAACCTTTGTAAAATTCTACTCCCGAAGGCCGTCGAGATACGGGGTTGGAAGTTATTTACCTCCCGGATATCTTTGTACAGGGAGCGTTTTATAAAATACGGGATCGTTTCCAAGGAAAATCGAGCACATAAACAGGATGAAAATAGTTTCTCCAGCACGGTTACCTTCTCTTTTTGCCTGCCAGGATTAATCCTCTGATATTATCGTGCAAGCTATAAAATACGAATGTAAACGATGAAAGCGTAACGAGTGCATACAAATAATGAAAAAAGTCCACGTACAAATACACCTGTTTGTGTACGTATACCTATGTTTTATCTTCGGATTAATGTCGATGGAGTATTTTGCGGACCTAGCCAGTGGAAAAGTGTTGGAGAGCATCTGGAATTGATTGAATTTATATACGAATGAGTTGTTACCGATTACTACATACGTATATGGATTGACAATCCTCTGGCATTAATTGCGAACCATGAACTTTATGCTGCAACGAACCACCGACGCGACGCGACGACCCGATGTCTCCTCCTCTCGTTCTCCCACTCTCACTCCAAGTAACTTCATAAAGGGGAACACGATCGAATCAAGTTAGATTACATTTACGCCACTGCCGCCCCCTTATATCTGGCTGCCATTTCCTCGAAAATTCTGATTAAGCGTAACCAGATTGAAATTTCCGGATAAATATTCATTTGATCTTATGGTAAAGCGGATTTTAAGCAGAACCGTTACCCCAGAAAAGTTGTTTACTTTTCAACTGCTAATTGCGGGCTATTCGCTTCCAACTTTACACGCAATCGCGGCGCGCCGCGCCGCGCCGGTTCGCTAGAGCAAAATAAATTTCAATTAATACCACAAATATACGGTAACGGGCGTTGCCCAATTACACTACCGAAACTCGATATCAAATATTATGTTATTATGAACATATGAAAAAAGTAAAAAAATGAGTTATCGATAACAATGGAATTAAATCTGTTGAGCTTACAAGATAAGATTTTATCACATTTTTCTGGTAGGTACCCATTTTTGGAACAGTCATATGCGCCATTTTTATGGGCACAAATGCATACGAGTGATTTTATTGCAATGGCTTGCACTGGCTTTGTTTTAAGCTGGGATTGTCGGAAAACAGGTTTTAAAAATTGTTGCAAAAGTGCAACATTTAAAAAACGCACTCACAAAATGTTGCGGTCGGGTTCGCAAGAATAACGAAGCTACAGGCCATTTAGTGCGATGCGGCAGAGTTCGAAACATTAAGCTTCGAAAGTTTTTTTTAAACGCGTTTTTCTCGGTAGCTCGTTTCCAAAATCTGCGTACAGGATAACTCGAAAACTAATTGGCAAAGCTCTTTCGACTCGTTAAAAGTTTGTCCGGTTACTGTACCGACAATATTAATATCAGTCTTAATTATTAACCTTTTTTTCTAAAAGTAAAACAGATTAGTAAATTTGTCCTCTCTTCGATAAATAAATAAACGAAGGGAACTTAAAAAAAATGTTTTCTAACAGAGGATGAACTTACTTAAGGATGAACATTAAGTAATTCCTACATTACTAATATACATATGTACGTACATACATATATCCGGAAAAAATGTCATTAAAATCACTCGGTTCCATAAAAGTAACACGAGATCCGTCTGTTAATTCAGAGAAAAGGTTTCGAAAGCTACAGCTTGAATTATCTTAAAGCTACTGTAGCCTCGAGAAGAGAAACTGCTGTACAATTTAAGAAGTGTGCAATAAAGGTGACATAGTAATGAATGCAGTGGGAAGAAACGCAGAGACACAGTTTACGAGCTAATAAATAAAATGCCGCGACAGGCTCGGACGCGAAGGCGCGCCGCGCCGCGCCGCACCGCGCCAGTCCAGGTAGATTTTTAATAACCATTCCGCTAATGTTTTCAACAGCGGTGCCGTTTTCGCGTGGCAGTCCTCTCCGAGAAATAAATGAGCCCTTCCGGCCCGTGGACGACGACGTCGTCGTCGTCGGCGGCGGCGGCGACGGCGGCGGCGGCGGCGCGGCGGCGGCGGCGGCGATGAGATTCGAGTGGTGAATTGGAATCCAGCCAGAAGAACGTAAATGAAATGACGTCACCGCTCGGTGGAAGAGCAACCGCCACGACCCTCGTAATTATTGTCGCAAACAAGCCCAGGGCGAACGGCGGCCTCTCGCAAAACCGCGGATGACACCGACGAATTCACAGCGCCTCGCTGCGCCGCCGAACCTGTTATCGATATATAATAATAGATAAACAGATTTCGGGATGAGCATCTGCCGCCAACTCGTTGTCGCGTTCGCGAGCCCTACAGATGTATCAAACCGATACGGAAACACATGGCACGCTGCCAATCACATTCCAATGGCAAATCTACAGGGCGATTATAACAAAAGACGCTAACCCTCGGATCGGACACTCGCGAACATTGTCTACTAAATGGACGTAACCACCAGTCTGTGGCATCCGCAACCAATCAATTTCCGCCGTACGCGCGTCGTACGAGCAAAGTCGCCAGATGAGGGGAGGATTCGCACGAATCGAGGGGAAAAAATTACCCTCTCTTCGCCAGTACCGGTTTAGTCGCGTAACATTCCGACACATGCCCTACAGCAGTGATGGGCATTTTTGTCTGAATCGAGATAAAACCGTCCCCACCACAGCGCCCACTGTCCCCCACGTTGCATCCGCCGCGCCGCGCCGCGCCGCGCCGCGTTGTTCCCATGGTGGAAGGACACGCTGCATGAGATAAAGGTTGGTGGAGGAAGCAGGCGTTTGAGGGGCCCCTACCGTGCCCATCGCTGCCCTACACAGACGATACGCGTGACGAGACCGGTAGACCGAGAGACAAGTCCCAATCTAGCAACTCCGCGTAAGAGTGCAGAAAATATACCGAATCCAAAGACGTACAGTGACTCTCATCGGCAGACTGCGGATCTTTATGGAAAATAAAACTTTTGTACAATGATTGCAAGGAACTATGTATGTATTTAAGTATTTACACGCAATATGTATAATACATATGTATACATAGAGTCAGTCAAAAATGTGTCCATACACACTTTGAAATGGAATAATTTTTTTGAAACGAGTTCAAACGACTCAAGGTCCTTCGAGATATTGGAAGGATCAGTGTACTAGCTAGGTACTAGTGTACTAGCGGGTAAAAATGCGTAACTTTGTTTTGTAAGTGTACAGGGCAAAGAGCGAGAACGAGCTCGGTTTATGCGCGAGTATCGCGAGCCGAATCAAGTTTTACGACTCCGTGTTATCGATCGGCCGCCGACCGGTCGAGTGAAAAGATTCCGCGAGACCGACGCGACGCGACGCGACGCGACGCGACGCGACGCGACGCGACGCGCACACGTGTTACTTCGACGAATTTCGCAGGTGCACCAGCAACCAGCAATTCGCACGGAAATTCCGGTTACCCTAACACTCCACAAAATTGTCTAGATCAACGATAATTTAGTAGAATTAAAGTGCAAACCAAATTTTTGTGATTGTTGTACTTCGACTTTGATAATTAGGGCTACTAAGTGGACTGCGGATCTTTATGCAAAATAACAATTTTCTCCATCAGTTGGAATTAAGTCGCAGAAACCATATATGTAAAATTTCATTTTTTCTTTAATAATTTTAGTAAGTTCAAAATAATTGTCTGTCTTTGTCATAAATACATAAACTCCCCCTACCGATAAGTGCCGCCAGAATTTGAAAAGAAATTATAATAGCGACGATTTAATAATCCTTTCCGTTCCACAAGACGTTTACGGAAGAGTTCGTATTTATTTACTTTATTTTCTCTAAGCGTGAACATGCAATATTTTCTGGGACGCTGTGCTTTCATGGAAACAATAAAGAAGGTGGTAGTGGGTAGAAAAAATTAATTCGTTCTAATTGTACAGTGTGCTCGGTGACCGTTTTAGCGGTGTAGGAACACGCTTTAAATATTCATCGGAACATGTAGAACCGCCGCGCCGCGCCGGTTACTCCGTTAGTACTATGTATTATGGTTGGTCCATTTAAACGAAGAAGGAAATTAATGAGTGGTGGTTATAAATTCAGAGATAATCCCTCTGTCTGCCTTCGTTAATTAAGAATTCGCAACGGAGGCACCGAACGCCTATCAACGGATGCGAGGCCCGCATAGAACCGTGTATAGCGTATACGTATGTACACGGTACATGCACACACGTACACGCCCGCGCCCTCTGGACGAACAGAGGGATCAACCGCACGCGCACGGTGCGTTGCGTAATGCAGCTCGCTCTGCCTAGACCTGCAACGTAATCTAGATCTACAATCTACGACTACGGGATCATTTCAGCCAGCGTGAGAGACAGATGCATTTTCGAGCCATCTCCGAAATGATATCGCTCCGACCTCCGCGTTTAGTAACCATATGTATTATAGTAAATTTCTTTTTCCCACTTTTTTCAGAGCTATGCCAGATCTTTAAACGCTTACTTTTGTAAAATCAGTTCTGTCTTCGAAAGTGCACAACCACAGTTGCAGTTAAATTGTTTGGAGTTTCTTTTTTAATAATTGTATATTATTAAGGATTACTTTAATGCGCTGTAGCATCCTTTAGAAATAGAAATTGATCTAACATGTATTTAGAAATAAAAATGTTCTATTTTGAACATGAGTTTTACAATGTTCAGTAAGATTGTTATCGTATCCTCTTCTATTAATAAAATGAATCCATTTTCTGCAACAAAGCTCTTTTATTATGTCTAATGTATGAGGCCGTCCACGTAACAATATGCTAAAAAATACAACATTAAAGTGTAACCATTTCTTCTTGTACTCTCTCAAATGACACATAGTATACGATACATATGTCGCACGTTGAACGCAGAGATTTCCACAGAATTTGTCTACAAGTTTCCAAATGCATACAAAGCTCTCTCGTCCGAATCCGTGTGGAACGGAAATATGTATCTCGCGCGATGTCGAGCACAGAAGGGGTAGAGGTGATAAAACATGTCGGTTGCGGCGTCGAAGGACTGAAATTCGATTAGCGATAAATTGTCTAGCGAAGTGGAACAAATATTTGATCGTTAAGGGGTTGAGAGAGCGTCGACGCGACGCGATGCGACGCACGACGGTGCCGTCGCCCGCCACCCACGCACCGTTCCATGGGCGAAAATTAACGCGAAGGCATGGCATATCATATCGTAACCGAAGACAGAACGTTCCACGAATTTATAACTGGCCGCGAACAATATCCGTGCGCTCACAATGGGGATCTCGATTACAGTCGATTCGCCTGTGGGTTCACGGTGTTTAGCATGCGAGAGAAGCGAAGCGAAGACGCGTCGCGTCGCGTCGCGTCGCGTCGCGTCTTGGCTCTCGGGTCTCGGGTCTCGGCAGCAAATTGTACCACGGAATCTAAATCTCACCGGAGTACCCACATACTTACCCGAGGAACTGCGTACTTGTACCCGCATTCCCGATACAAATGGATAGACTGACACTGTGATTAAGTGGCACGGCATCTCGTGTTCGCGTGCGCAATCCCGACACCACTGTGTCTCGGGGGTGTGCGTGTGCGTGTGCGTTTGCGTGTGCGTATGTATGCGCACGTAAGCGACCGAGTACGCGCGGCATACCATGCGCGTCGATTAAAGATCGATGCACAGCGGACTCGATCAGTCCCGATACGAGAATTTATTACGCTTTTTCTGACATTCCTACGAGGGTCGGTCAAAATATAAGTAATACTCCCCTATTACTATTACATTCTGTACACTCGAGGTGTTTGCACGAAACTTCGTGGCTGCCCAGTCCGTCAAAATGCCGGATTTCAGGTTTTTTCGTTTACAATTCGTGACGTTTTAGAAATATTTTCTTGAGAAACTTTTTATTCTAATACACGTTGCGTTACAAATCCTATGAAATCTGAATCGATTCGATCCTGATGTTATTATGGTATAAAGAAATATACGTACAACAAACAGTCTTGTTTCGGGCTCGGTAGTGTTAAAGAAACAAGAACGAGAAGATTTGGTATGTCGCGTTTTAATAACACGGAAGAAAAAGGAAAATATTGCTGAGAAAGTAATTTGTTCGAATAACGTGGATCGACTTATTCTCTAATACCGCAATTTTCGGATTTTTTCAAACAGGACGCGAACGAAAAAGATCGTGAGAAAGATAAAAGTTTTTTGATTCGCTTCTCCTTCGAAAAAAGATCGGTTCAGAGGATTTCTGTGCAGATAGTCGTGATTTCTGAGGTATCGATTGGTGTTCTCTTTTTTTCGATAAGACCCTCCCTGATTGGATGTGCAGCATCTTACGCAAGGCGAACCCTCCGTGAAATGGGGTTTTCTGGGTTGAAGGGCAGACCTACCCGCTCCAGGTAAATAAACTCTGGAAACCGGTCAGTATATTTGCTGGTTCGATCAGTGTTTGCCCGAGGGCGTTTACGATCAGTGAGAAATTCGTCAAGACCCTCCTACGACCCCGCGAATCCGAGGCAAAATCGCGGGAAAAATTCTATACCGAAGACACCCACTTGCTCTTGACAAACCGCCATCTCCGCGTATCACCGTCGCTTTCAGAGCTGCTGAATCGAGAGGACGGAACAACTTTTACAATCACTTTTCGAACCATCGATCAGCCAATAATGTCTCCATCTCGTAAACAATATTTCTTGACGATCAAATTATTTTATATTATATTTTTTTAACAATTGCAGCAAACAGGAACCAAATAAAACTATGTATCTTTCTTCTTTTAATGATTTTAACAAGATGAAACACTGGTACGTTGATATTCTTAAATTTTTAAATTATTGTTAATGTTAATTATTATCATAAAAGTGTATCTTTTCTTCAACAAAAAATCGGAGATTTAATGGATCGATGAACGCACGATCGAATCGAGGTACGGAAGAAATGATAATAAATAATAATCTTCGTATTACTGTTGCTTTCAGAGATGAGTAGAGCAGAGGGAACCTTTTTTTTTATATTAAATATAAAAGTTATATATATTTTTTTTTTAACGCTAACAATAAATGTATAGCGGCATCGCGAAATAATGGCATGGACGAATACAGGAATTCCACGATAAGAGTGTTTCCCAACGAAAAATCAGAGATTTAATGAATTAACGGAACGCGATGGGCTTTAATCGAGATTAATTGGAAATTGTTGGAACGATGTACAGAAGAAATTACGATAAATGGCAATGGCTTTGAATATCGAATCGGATCGTGGCGAAAGCGAGCTAACAATTTAATTTGGTAAAAACGTCGCGGACGAGAGCAACTAGCCCGCGTTTCGCTTTATCGATTCGTGCCTTGAAAATGAAGCGCGCTATACTATATGTATGTATAATAAATGTGGTTACCATTTGAACGGTTTAATTAAATTACATTCGTGCCAGACGACACGAGAACTTCCGCAAAAGCAGACCGCGTGCCGCGTTTCCGCGTGCGTTCAATTTCTAAGCGGTTAAAGTCCACCGAGAGCAATGAAGACGGACGATGAAGGACGGTGAAGGAATCGGCGAGATAAATAGGTCCGATACACGGCACCGAATCCGACGTTCCACGCTTTGCATAGTTGTTGCATTCATTATTTAGCAAATTAAATACAGCAGTGCTTTCCTTCGTACTTGAAACATAAAATGTGTTTATCTGGAAATTTTTTTCTTTTTCCGAGACTTTCTCAAATGTTGTACAATTTTGAAGCGTCCAATGGATTAACTCGCAGCTGACTTTAATAACATCTCCTAACTAATAGCAACACATGAAAATGCAGCCAACACTATTTTCACGGTGCAAAACAAAGAGTCTTTCTCCCGAGGTAAACCAATTATGTACCGACCACGTGTGCGAGGAATTTCGCAAACATGCGGGTGACAAGACCACGACGAACATAAACCGCGGATTGTTTGGATGTTTTCGCACGACTTACATTTAGATAGGGCTTACGATATGTGCTCAGTTTTTCTTCTTCAGCGACGCGACGCGACGCGACGCGACGCGACGCGACGCGACGCGACGCGACGCGACCCGACGCGACGCGATGTACTTTACGACGCGAGGAGGCGCGCATGGTACTTTAATAATCGCTCCGATGCATGGGAAGAGAACAAAGGAGAAACTTGAGACCCAAGGTTGTAAATAATAAGGCCGGCGTTTGCGAAGGATTTCTAATAAAGAAACTATGATTTTCAAACAAACGTGAAATATTAATAAGTCCCCGACGAATAGTTAATTATTTAGTTACTACACTTTTTGGCGTTCCGGGACAAGCATCGATTAATGTTGCGATTCCTTTAAAACTGTCACTATCTATTGATTTATAAGGAAATGTTTGGAGTTTTTACTAGGAGCTTAACGAGACGAATATCACGGTGACTTCGAATTTTGTCACCGTATATTTTTTATACTGCGTTGGACCTGTTGAAAAATCGAATTGAATAGCCTAATAGTATGACGACCTTTGGTGGACCTTGTCTCATTTTAAATATTTTGGTATAATGTTAAAAACTTTTAATTGGTTCTTTAAGCTCAATTTCTGAACAGTGGATATTAATTGATTACAATTCATTATTTATTCATGATTACGAGTCATAGGAACATTCACAGTGTTTTTGTAAAAAGTTCGCGGTTTCGTAAAATCGTCGGTGGTGTCATCTCATGGAAGCGACGGGCAACCGTGAGTTACGCTGGTAATGCAGAAATCTGGGAACAAGTGATACAGCGACATTGTAGAAACCTGCTACACCTGCTGCTGTCCGAACAAAGTGGATAAAGTCGGTGCGCGTTTGTTGGCAAGGAACCAAGGAATCATTGACACTAGACGGAGTCAATGATCTTTCGAAATAACAATAGTCGGTACCGCTAACCATCGCTTATGATATTATACAATAGTATCTTTCTACTTCTTATCTAGTTCTCCCTCTTTTATTTTAAACAATACAAAATGCACAAAATTCACAATAATCACAAATCAATTTATGTTTAAACTCCTTGATATTTATTATTAGCATTAATATTTTCCGAAAATATTACAAATGGTTACGGATTATTGAAATATAAATCTTCATGTAAATTCAGAAAATACATTAATTTATGAAATAATTATAATTAATTAAATGAAATTCTAAATTTTCCGTTTTATTTCTCATTCTGCTATACATTGAAATACGAGCATTCGCAATAATCTACTTATCATTCTTTTACACTACTTGAAAAAAATGTATAATCCAAGATTAATTTTCACCTGCAAGAATTTCATAAACAATTGTCTTTTGCACAGTCCATTTATCGCAAAATAAGAAGTGTCTGCTGTTTCTTAACTTTCCCAACATTACTCCCCTAAACTATCATGAGCAATATGTATGATATATCTGCGGAAGTTAATATAACGCGATACGTGGCGGGATCGGCACAATTCTAATCGCCATACCGATTCCTAGAAAGATCGTATCGCCGAATGAAAATCGGTGGGTGGCTATAGCTAAAGGGGACATTAATAACCCTGCTACATAATAGGGTTTTCGGGGATAACCATGCCAACTGTACGGCAACAATTTGTACGACTAAGTTCCGACGAAATATATTGTAGTATAGCAAGGACTAGCGGTTCCACCACTCCCGAAATTCTTTTGGTCCTTTTCAGGATCGCGGTCACGATCGCGGTCACGATCGCGGTCACGATCGCGGTCGTGGTCGCGGCCGCGGTCGCGTCCTTCAACAAGGACTACACTGCGGTTTAACAAGTGGAACTTCAGCGAGTTTCGTTTATCAGATGATTAACGCTCTGACCACAATTTAAAGAAAGAAATAAAAGGACATCTCCATAGACGGGCTGGCACGCACGATCAAATTTTCTGCGGTTTCCGCTCGCTGTTTGTTGTGCAACACTCTTGGATCCTGCCGAAATGAAGAAAGACTATCGGAAAGTTGGGTATACAAATGATATGTAAGTCGCGGTTTTTAGGCATATCTATGCAAAACTAGCACTAGTCGGATGCGACTTTAAATAAATGAATAAAAAAAAGGAAACAAAAAAAAAATTATGAAACACTTTCGCGAAATTTCAAGAATACCGCAGCTTCCGGTGTGAAATGATGTTGCGCGTCGCGCAAGTCATTTTTTCGGTGCAAACAGATGGTGCACAGTGCACAAACCATACGATTTCAATTTCACCCGAACCGGATCCGGAGCACGTGGCGACGCGGTACATACATATAGCGAACGAGAGAACGCGCAGTGGCTGTGGAACAGAGAGACCAGTTTTCGTAGCTACGCAATCGGAGAGAAATTAGCATCATAGGACGCGGACGCCGACGCGAATGACAAATTGTCACCGGAAGTTTGATCGATATTAAATGTTGTTTGTAATTCAACGTTCCCGTCCCCGTTCCCGTTGCGGTTCCCGGATCCCGCTGGATGGGAACCTAGAGGAATTCTATTTAAGATTCGCAAACTTTCCGGAACGCAACAAACTGCCGGAAGTTTCAGGAAGAAATCATTTGCTCGGAACAAAATAATTGAAACTACCAAACGAAAATTCATTTTTGGAATATCTGTTTAACCGTTTGGCTGGTTACAAGTCCTCCGACAACGTAAATTGCCTGTTCCACTTTGAGTGGACCTCCGATTGGAGAGGGTCACCTGGATAGAAAACTGTGTCGTCCATGAAATGATCGACGCGACGCGACGCGACGCGACGCAACAACCGGTGAGTTAACGAGTAGCATACCTCAAACGTAGCAACAATTTGGTGAAAATTGAGTGGACACCAGGCAAACGGAGAAAAGAATGTAATAAGAACAGGGACCGCGAAAGGCGAGGCCGCCGCGCCGCGCCGCGCCGGTCAGAGGCCTTTCAGATGGAAAAACGTGGAACGGTCGCGCAGAAGCGTAAAATGGGCACCGATGGCACAATAAATGGTCCGTATTTCAATAATGATAAATCACCCTGGTTCGATGCAACGACAGACGTGGCCGGTTTCAAGATCTCGCCGCGAGATACCACCGTCAGGGATCTATCTCGTGCCTTCCATCTTATGCGGTCCTGTCTCCTCCAATGCCCTACAGGACGCTTCAAAGGCAGCCGGTGACTTTCATCCGTGAAGGAATCCTTTTCAGCGGTGCCCTCGAAAACGCACCTCCACCGATTTCGGGGATTCGACGGGTTCTACCTTGATTCTATCTGGTGCATCTCGACACCGCTCAGTTTTTAACCGTACAACGACGGACCGACGATATTCACACCTTTACAGGCTTCCTTTTCTACGCGGAGAATTGTGCACAAGCCGAATTTCTCCATTCGCGATCACGTTCCTATTAATTAACGCTTCTACCGTCGCGCGACGCGTCGAGTTGTCGATCTTTCCGACACATGGAAACCATTTTTAAGACGTGGATGAAGAACGCTTCAAATTTTCTATTTAGAATTTTAGGTGCCTCGATAATATGTAACCAATTAATAATAATAATTACTATGTACATGTACTTATTTCTGGGGACAGTGTTTAATACATCTCTGCGCGACGACGCCCGGTGAACGCCTTTAATATTCTCATTGTAGCATGCTGCGCACAATGGGTTCGTTAATTTCGAGGTTCAATTAGTTCGCGGTGAAGTTCGCCCTACGCAACCAGACGGCGACAACGACGACGTGCACGAAAGCGGCCAGGATTTGATCAATATTTCAAAGACACCCTCCGCTTCGCTACGAAACAGAACCATAAAGGAGTGGTCTTTATTTGTCGTCGGCGAGCGTACGGTTTCCCGCGAGATCGTCCTAATAATTTCCCCTGGACGGAGACGGGGACGGAGACGGGGACGGAGACGGGGACGGAGACGGGGACGGTTCGGCCGGATAGTCGGGACGCCATCCATTCCTCGGCGATACTTCCACCGTACCGTGCACGTTCCCGTAGCGTGTTCGTGCGAACAAATCACGACGAGATAACTCCTACATGAAGATATTATGTCTTGATATATGCGCGGGTGGCGAGGAATTACTCACGGACGCCGTGGACCACGCGGTACACGAGAGCATCTCCACGTGCTGCGCGGGTCCGCTCGATCGAAACGACGCGACGCGACGCGACGCGACGCGACGCGACGCCCCTGCTCGGCCAACTTCCATTTGCTGCACATAGCAATTTTTCAAAATCGGACCGGTTATTGTCTTCGACTAATGGACCCCTAATCGCGCGAGAGCATGACGGATTGGGGTGGGTACTTTCGAGCAAAACTCAACAAGAAAAACGACTCGGTCGATGCTAAAATTACGCAGAACTTCTCATGCAGATCGAGAGTATATGTACTGCGCTGTGTACGAAAAGCTAGTAGAACGATCTTTTTACCGTCATTTGGCAACGCTAAGAGAAGTATTGTTTATAGCCTTGTCTGTAAGCAGACAAAGATTCACGAACCTGAGATAAGTCGTTCGCTTATAGCAACGTTTTTCGTCGGTCCTTTCTTCAGTCGTCCCATGTTTTGGGAAATATTTGATAAGTAAACGGCGGATTTTTATGCAAAATAAAAATTTTCTACTTGAATTCCAACAAACTGGAGTGAAATGGATATTTATTTTCTTTCTTAATATTTTCAATGTGTTGAAAATAATAGAATAGTATTTTTTAATTCTTCTAATGTTTTTACCGTTTCCAATTACACCCATTCATTTTTGTCGTACATGCATGAAATTCGCTATCCGAATATCGCTAAATAAAGATTTCCTCTAAAGATTCTCTTCTTATCCTCCGTACTTCACCAATATGTATCAATTGCTACGTTCAAAATCATTCTTTTCTATTTTCTACGTCTATGTTACAAGCTTGATGCGACTGTAGTTTGATGTACAGACTCTGACACCGTTTCTATAATTATTCCGAAACGTATCAGCGACTCCAACGCCCTATAATTATCTTTTCTTGGCGTCCTCGTTTCACCCTTAGTGGCCCACTTCAAAGAGCCTATATTCCTCATAAAACCAACATCGCGAACTTTTAAAGCCTGCATCGCTCCTCGCACGTTCGTTGACAGGTCTGCCGGTCTGCCTTTGCCAAATTCCTTTTCTTTTTTACCGGAATCAACGGAATTGCGAGTGACGAGAACGAATGGCGGCACGTTTGGGGGTGCGAAAGGCGGCAGGGTCCGCGGAAACTTTTCGCGATTGGCATTTTCGTGGGTTGCTTTTTGATCGTGCATTAAAATAACGCCCGGGCTGCCTTCCATCCGGCGACGCCGCGAGACTGCCGCATACCGTCAACTTTTCTCTGTCCTCGACGTCGCGTCGCGTCGCGTCGCGTCGGTGTCGCTACGTTTCGCGCGTCATCGTGAGTCGACCGGCCAGTTCGTCAAATGTTACCCGTCAAACGTATTCCCCGACGACGAACCCGTCGAAATGAAAGGTTTTCCCTTCGCGATTCTCTTTTCGAGGATCTCTGTGTCGCGGCGCGGCGTTTCGCTCGTACACCACGTGACAAAAAGACAGAGAATTGCAGAATTTTTCGACTGCGAACTCCACGCTCTTCGTGCTTGTGACGCCTTCACCGTCGTGTCTGCCGTAGACGAGTCATAGAATTTTTCATCGAAAATTCAGCAGTACTTTCGAAGTTGCCTATCGTACCAAGTCACGGCCAGAATAACTCCTGATTATTGAATACTTTAGGTACATATTTATAGCGAAAGGTCATTGGAAATCGAGCTTGTATCTGGGGAGACGATAAACGTGGGTGAAGGACGCGCGCGCGGCTTGTCCCATTTCTGTGGGAAAACACGGCCGCGGGGAACGGGCAATAGGAGAGATAATAATGGAGGACCGATAAAAATATCGCTCGCGCATTCTTTTATCGGAGACGCGGAGAAATTAATAATTCACTGCAACGGCAAATAAATTGCAGCGTTTCAATAACCTTTGACTGTTGCAAGGTTAAGTAGATGTCGGGGGTCGTGATTGGGCGAGACAATTAAGGAGGAGATCAGGGTCATTTTCGGAAAATATTTACGACTACTGTTCTGTACTTTACTATGTACATACAAAGTTATAAAACAATTTATCACACAAACGAAACCATGGTGTGTTTTAGAAATAAGCTGCTGGTGTTTCAGACTTGTAACAGTAGAGTCGTAAACAGCTATTACATATGATTTCTCTTCTGACGACAGATTTCTGTCTGCGTAGCCGTCATGGGATAAATCGGAGTGCCCATATTTTTAACTAACAAATAGGAAGAAGAAGAAGAAAATCAGCATATTCGAATAAACACCAGTACATATACCATATGTATCTATCTGTGCAACGCGCATTAATGTTTCCGGATCTGTGTTTACGTAACTTCGAATTTCTGCTTGAAACTTCAGGGACACGAGATACGAGCTTTGCGTGTGCCGCGATTGATTAGAGCGAACAGAAATCGATTTGTTTATGTAGATAATGGGCCGGGTCTTTAATTTCTTATTAGGTACTCTCTGTCAGAACTTTCCATAGTTCGAGGCCGTGGAATCGTTCGACCACGTGGCACAATTTATGGCGACTCACGGGGAGACATCGAGCGCGCAGAGGGGGGGGGGGGGGGGGGGGCTTCTTGTCGTCGTAGTTCGCGAAACCTGAAATCGCGAACGAATTTAACGCCACATTCCCAGCCGGGTATATAAAAACGCTAGCAATTTGCCTTGGCAGACGTTGAATTAGCGACTGTCCACGCACACGTACGGGCAAAGAGACACTGCTGTCGACGGACTGACGGAGCCGGATGCGTAGGTTACGCGTCCCTGACCTAGGACTTCTTGATATTACAAAGGGGAGAGAGAAGTGAGAGGAAAGAGAGAAAAAGAGAGAGAGAGAGAGAGAGAGAGAAAGAGAGAGAAAGAGAAAAGAACACAGGGCAACGGAACCGGCAAACGAGCGTGAAAGAACGGGAGGGGAAGCCCTCGAAGTTACGCATCGCCGCTGAAATCGCGGCAACAAAGCGCCAAGGGACAAAAGAGCGATCGCGACAAAGTGTCCTGTCTCGTTAAGCGCGAAACAACGCCGGTGATTTAGATCCTCTCTCTCTCTTTCTTTCTTTCTTTCTTTCTTTCTTTCTTTCTTCCTCGCTGTGGAAAACCAAGAGGGCTTGTTCTTATTTAAATAGGCCCCGCTGCGACGCGCGACGACACGACACGACACGACACGACACGACACGACGCGACGACTCGCTGGAAATATTGCAATGCGTCGACGACGGGACGATAAAAATATCATCGAACGGTGCCAACATTGTTCTCACGAGCTCCCGACAAAGGAACCTGTTCCGGCAATCCGATTAAGTTGTTCGGCGTTCTTCTCTTGGATCTTAGGATCCTTATCTCCCCCTTTTTATTGCTCTCTTTTTTCTTCGGATCGGTACGAGTTTATTGGATCCGATGGTTACGAGGTGGCTACGCGTTCAGCGTATACATACATAATACAATATTTATGAAATTGTGATTCTTTTTCTTGCGTTCCGTTTTCTCATGCGTGCGGGGTGGTTAATCGAATTTGATCGGTTCCCTTGCTCCTTAAGATTAGAATCTTTTTACCGTTCATAATTTCCTACAAGAGCAAGAAAATTCATACATATAGTTATGTTCTTCTGAAACCCCCGCAGTACTTTTCACTCGACCCATTCTCTTTACCATCTCTTCTAGTCGAGCTTCTTTCCAGCAAAATTGTAAAAAGAAAGCCAAACGTGTATCTTTTATGAATGATTCTGTTCCGAGCGAGCCCGCAACGGTCGTGCAAGGATTCGCGATCAGTACGTTGCATACGGAAAGGATTTCACGCTATGATGCCGCTCGATGCATCCGCTCGGAGCCACCCTGTGCTGTGTGCATCGTCCAGACGTTTCCGCGTCAATTCGTCGCGTCGCGTCGCGTCGCGTCGAGGGAAAATCGCGCTACCGCGAGCCTACGTGCTGAAAATCTGAATCGGTCCGAGCCTGCTGCTGGATCCGCCTTACCTCCTAACAAAATGAAAGAGAGATGCGGCGGAGAGAAGGAAAGGAAAGAAAAGGAGAGAGCCTGGGGCAGCGAGGATACGGCAGCGTTTTAAATCGAACGGAAATCCAGTCGAACCGTCTACCACCATTGCAGCGGTTACTAATAATAGAGTAGGGTACTGGAAGGATAGAAATACGACTTCCTTCGCCACTCTGTACCCTTCTGCGTCCCAAGAATAACGGGCACCGTTCGATACACCAGCGCAAACAGCGAAATAAGGGGTTCGGGGCGACAACCTAATTTAAACATTCGATACCGCCGACCTGGGCTGCAGTAGCATCCCTCTCGACAGCCTCGACTATAATACCGTTCTCGAAAGACTATTCTCCTTGAAAATATGCGCAGCTACTATTAATAACAGTTCACCCCGGTGCGGTGTAATTATGTCGGGCTGTCCCTTGCAGATTTTCTTCACCACCACCACCACACCCCCCCCCCCCCCCTCTTAGGAAATGGTGACGATACGCGGAGCGAGTCACATTTTTAGCTGAATGCGAATATGTACCTATCTCCATTCGTTTAACGCGCTGACCGAATCACTGATTTCGAACACTATCTGAAAGTTGCGATACTAACTGAAAAGGATATTAGTAATAAAAAAGAAGTTGTCTTTCACCGTGCAAGATATCGAATAAATATCCGAAGCGCACAATGTACCTCCTAAAAGTCCAACTCAGCCGTAAAACTACAATAGTAAATATAAGTGTAAATCACTTTCGAAAGCAAATCAAGTGTGCTAGCAAGTGTGCGCAGACGATGACACAACCGACATTGATCGGCAACGTAGAACAAGCCGACGCTAACAAGCTCGTCGATAAAAGTTCGGCCAACATCGAGAGACAATCAGCCGCCTCGTAGTTGACCGTTTCGAAATGAAACAGCAGAGAAAACATATCGTCGATGGTAAACACCCACGTTGCCAATCGAAAGCCTTCGAATATCTCTTTGCCAATCCGGAATATTCTTTCTTGTGTTTTTCTTTCTTTTTCCAAACAATACCGCTGCAACAATATCGACCGTCCGATCGAAAGCAACTTTCACCGGAAGAGGCGACCGGTCGTTCATTTTCTTCGATCGAAAGATCAACGAGGTTCCAACAATTGGAGTATTCGATTCGCGCATTCAACATCGATCCAGAAACTCGATACCTCGACGTCAACATCCCACGCGACACACTCCTGTCGGAGACTGCGATTGCTCGTTTTAGCGCCTTCAAATCGAGTTAACGAAAATTACCAGCACCGGATCAGTCCTGTTATTCGACGCGATTGATTCTGTTCGTGTGTGACGTACGCGTCTGTCTTGACGGCGCGCGGCGCGACGCGGCGACGCGACAGTAAACGACCCGTATCGCGAACCCGGTGCGCACCGGCGAAAAACCTCGAAAACCTAATTTCTTTGAATTCGTATCCCGTGGTTGATTCATGAGTAGAATGCGAATTTTATTCATGCCGAATACAAGGCGATAAAAATATTAAGTGAATTCGAGAATGTCGGTACATCGTCTTAAACTTATTGAGAAGATTAACACGCCGACTGTCGGATCATAATCCGAAAAATCTTTTACAGCATTAAAAGAATTGAATTAATGAAACGAAAACTAGAAAGATAAAATTCTACATCCTTCGTATCCTAATCCAATGTAATCTAATTCGCTCTAAATAGATATATCGAAATAAATACATAATTCGTCTTCTTCTTCTTCTTCTTCTTCTTCTTCTTCTTCATCTTCTTCTTCTTCTTCTTCTTCTTCTTCTGTGGATGGCAATAGAGACATTTTCGTAGAGGTTACGATGCAAGTCAAAAACCCCGGGATCGATACTTGGTTGCGTCTACTGCAGCAATGCATAGATATACGAGTAAAACGCTGCCAGTTATGGCATTCACCTCTAAAAAGTTTCATGAATCACCGAATAGTTGGAATCTGCTATAATCGAGCGTACGAATAAATGTGTAGGTATCGTAAGTAAACAATTTTTTCGATGATCAATTACAACATTATAAAACTTTTGACGATCGGAAATTCCGTGAATCTGTATCGTACGAAGCGAATCGTTCGAAGCGAGGGATATGAAAATTTCGTAAAATATGGAAGGCGACAAAGACTGATTTGTCAACTGCACGCTTCGGACCGGGTATGAAATTTCTTCAAAGAAATATTCTTGAAGCTGCACGATCGCGGTATCTGAATTTACTTGTACACCCATTGTCGTTTTGGTCCTCGCTGACTTCGTCGTTCGTTCCGGGGAAATTCGTTTGAGCTACCCCGTGACGCGACAAGCACGACAATATGTCGTATACATACAGGAGAAACTTATGAAAATTATTTTCCCATCTAAGGAACCTATAAATCAATTCTCCGCTCCATGTTTTCTAGCTGCACGCTAACAGCGTCGCAATTTCCTTCTACAATACATTGTCGTTTTGGCCCCGACGAAATTCGTTTGAGGTACCTCTTGATGCAACGAGCTCGACAATGGGTTACATAAAAGAAGAGTTACGGACATTATTCTTCCGTCTCGGCAACCCGCGAACCAATTTTCCACTAATATAAATATCGTATAAATACAGTTCACATTGTTGAATTGTTTTCCAATTTTACTCTTTTAAAGATTTTAATCTAGCATAAATATGTATATTCACTCTTTAAATGTTGCCATCCATGTTCGCGAATACACGTATATCCGCGAGCGACGGTAAGTGCATAAAAGTCCCCACGATTAAATGAAAAGAGAGCCGTTTCGATCCTGCTCATTTTCATCGCGATAATTATTGTAGTCCGTAAATTTTCTGAACTGGCTGACCTTTGACCGTGATTATAATTTTCCTTTCTGCAAATCTCGGCCTGTAGATTTCTGTCGAATCGTGTGAAATTCGTCGCGAGGAGTCGAAAGGCCGAAAGAGGTCTGTGCGATCGTCCGCGCGAGAAAAAGCGAAGAGTAATCGCAATATCAATCTCCACCGAGGAGGAAACATTAATAACCAGTTCCAGTTCCATTTCCGCGGTACAGAGCGATCCCACAAAGGGACTCGAATAATTCCAGGAGAGGCCACGAGCTCTCTCCGGCTGGAACCGATGCCGCCATCGCATCGCATCGGGTCGAAAGTCGAAAGTCGAAAGTATACGCGACGACGCGACGCGACGACGCGACGATAACATACGTGATCCCCTTGGATGGTGTTTCCCATCCGTGGGGACTTACCTCTTCAACGAAAGATCTCTGCTGCATATTGGTCCAGCACATTTTGCACGGGCAGACGTCCTTTTCCTTGAAACTGTCTGCCCTGTCTCTGTGCCTGGCGTTGACCTGGGGCGGCGGTGGCGGGGGTGGCGGCACAGGCGGTGGCAAAGGGCTGGTCGCCACCTCGAGGCTATCCGAGCTCGAGTTATGACGTCTGGGCGGTGTGATGTTCGTGATGTTCGTGACGTTCCCCTGAGAGGCTTGCTTCGCCTCGGCCGATCTGCCGTGATCGTTGCCAGACTTGGAGTGCGACGGGGACAGGTAGACGTTCAGCATGCACTTGCTTTGCTGTGGCTGCTGCTGGGGCCGCAGGAAGTCATCCAGAAGATAAAAGCTCTGCGCCCGGCTGGATCTCGTGGACGTGGCGCGAATCTCGGCGCCGCCGGTCTGCTCGGCTTTGCAGACGGCCTCGCCACCGTTCCTTCTGCCGCGACACTCCTCCTCGGACTGATGTCTGGTTTGCAGGTGTCTCTCCTCCGGTTCCCTGTCCTCCGTGTTATCCTGATACAGTCTGCGACTGACCTTCGACCGGCCAGTCTGCACGAACTCCCCGTTCTCTCTGTAAATGTCCCTGCTGACCCTGGACACGCGAGCGGAGTAGGAGGTAGGTTGCTGTTGCTGTTGTTGCTGTTGCTGTTGCTGTTGCTGTTGCTGTTGCTGTTGCTGTTGCTGCTGCTGGTGGTGGTGGTGGTGGTGGTGGTAGCGCGTCGACTTGTAACCGGAACCGCGCAGATCCTCCCGGAAGTGCTCGCCCTCGATCATCGAGACGCTCATGTTGTGGGAGAGCGAGTGCTGCATGCCATGCGAACCGCCGGTGCCCGTGGGAGCCCTTAGCAAGGCGCCCAGAGACCGCCACTTCCTGTCCTGCTGGCCCGTCGAGCTGGAAGACACCGAGGACCTGGTGGTCCACTTCCTCTCGTTCCCCGCGGACGACAACACCGCGCTGTTCCCGACGGACCACTTCCGGTCGTTGGTCGGCGAGGTGACCGACGGCGCCCACTTCCTCTCGTTCGACGGCGACGCCATCGAGGTGCTGGACCACTTTCTCTCGGACATGGTGGTGGTCGAGGTGAGAGCGCGCTCCGAACCGGTCAGCTGATCCTCCCGTTGCCGGGCCTTCCACCAGGACGAGGTCGAGGTGAACAGGATCAACGCGCCCCTCAGAGGATTCTGGTTCTTGGAGGAGCTACCCTTCGGCGAGTGGTCGCGGTCCTTGATCTTGCTCAGCGAGCAGTCCCGATAGTTGGAGTCGCACTCGCGGTCGCTGAAAGCCGAGGCATCGCGGTCCCAGAGGGCGGCGGTCTTCTGCGCGGCTACTTCCTCCTCGTGGTAGAGGGTCGCGTTCGTGCTGCGCAAACGTGGCCTGATCTTCACGAACCCGTAGTCGTTACTGTCCTGAAGCGACTCCAACGCCTCGACCCGGTGCTGGACGGTGCCGGTCGACTGCTGCAGCAACGACGACTGACCGGACGCGTACTGATGATGACTGGTGCTCAGCTGTAGGCTCGGCTGCTGCAACAACGTCGAGGTCCTGGCTCGGTGTCCCTCGGTGGCAGTGCCGCGCTGCAGACAAGAGAAGCTCGCCGAGTGTCGCAAGCTCGATGGCGGGTTTCCCGGTTGACTCACGCCCAACATCTTCCTCTTCTTCCTCTACTACTCAGTCTTTGATCTCTCCGGTTTCTTGGGGGAGGCAGCGAGGCGACGGATGCTCCTCGATCTACTGCCGATGCTACTCGACAACGGGCGACTCGGGACGGATTCTCGCGCGGCGACCCCACTATCTACTAGTTAATCCGGCAGTGATCTTCGTCGATTCGGATCGCTCGACAGACGATAAGCTCGCTTCGAGTGGTAAACTTCTCGCTCTCTCGACACTCGTCGGTCTATTGTGCACATCCTCGATGCGATTTCCGTCAACTGGCAGCCTGTCGGCTACATCCTCGTCGCTCGCGGTGCCTTTCGTACCGTACGCAGACGGTTCGTACGAAATCTGGAACAGAAAGTAGGAACAGGATAGGGGCCAGCAACTCAAAAGAAAACGAACGGCGGCGGTAACAAATACGAAGCGACAAAGCACGGATGCTGCGAACGTGAAAGCGAAGGTGAACGCTCGTGGCCCGCCGCGACGCGCCGCGACGCGCCGCGACGCGCCGGGAGAAATGCGTCTTGGCGAAGTTCAGGCTGGGGAATGATCTTATTGCCTTGGGAAGCACGATAATGTCCCGATATACAGTGAAAGAAATGCGCGGGGAATTTTGCCATAAATTTATCTTATAAAGTTAAAATTTATCTCTAATTTATAATTATAAAAAAAATATTAAAAAACGGACAGGTTCTCTGACTTTGATGCATAGGGTATTAAAAATAATGTACACTTGCAGTTATTAAATAACGACGTTATAATTTTATCAACATTAGTTTTGGGATCATGATCTAATACGTAAAAGGATTGTTTCTTTATAAAAATCATCCTGCGTCGCATAGATCCTGCTCAGTTTTGGATATCTTTGCAAAATGGACAAAAAATACGATTGAAAAATATCTATCGCGATTTTTAACGAAAATTTAGTAGTTGTTTTTCAATATTTTTATACGATATCGGCGTAACTCTGAAAGTCCATGAAGGGGAGATGAAAGAACGATGGCTGAGGCAGAAGAGCGGATGAGGTGATCCAGAGATCGCTGAAGGATGAAGGTCGTTCTGTGGCCAATGCCTAAGGCTAGGAATCAGGATGTCTGCTGATATGCTCTTAGTAAATTCGATTTCCCGTTAAAGCTCTGCAACATCTCCGAGAATAATATTTTCAAAACACTGAAATTGAGATTTTATCGTATATAAAAACTTTACGACCGTTACACAAATTCAAGCGAGTATAAACTCGATCAACTTGAAAAAGTTATTTTTACATAGTTTTCGTTTCATAAATTTTACAAACATCGCGATATTTTTAAATGATCGTTCGTATCGGTTCCTCGTTGTTGGTTAGTCAACTTTTTAGTTGCCAAACGAGCGAGCAAGATAAAAAATTCGGAATGCGAATTTCCCAAGAGTCTCCAGTTCGGCAGACATCGCCTAAAATATCTACGTGTAGTATGTATAAATGTCGCCCAACAGGACACGATTCCGCAGAAGTATGTTCGCAGCGAGTGTTGCCATGCTCTTCAACTTAAGACTTAAGACTAATGCAGCCGCGCGAAAAAGAAGCATGGAGAGTACAACAAAACGGAAAGTAAACAATTCAAGTAAAAAGGCCAGGGGCAGGGGTAACGGGATCGGTTCGGAATCAGGGTCGACTATAGTATGTATGTATAATGTATACATATGTATGTAAGTATGTATAACTTACACGACATCCATACGTATAAATCATTTTCCAGTCAACAAACGTCGGACCGCATTTAACGGGTATGTATAATATTATTAGATCGCGGATGTTTCTGCAAACACGTATCTTCGCACATTAAATTACGAAAACGGAAATCTGTAAAAAAGTTTCGTTTTCCTTATTACGGGCACGAAATTCTTCGATGAATCGACTTGGAATTTTGCATGCGAGATCTTTGAACGTGACCCTCGTTTAGTTCCTTCTAATAAAAACAGAACTTATCTGCAATAATAATTTTTAATAAACTTTTTATAACAGATAATTATTAATATGTCTAGCATAAACGGCTCTCTAACGTGTTCTATAGTAATGTTGCAAAAGAAATCTATTCATTTTCCGATATTTAAAAAATAAATTAAAACAATAAAATTTACTTCGGACCGTATACATATGTACGTAGGTAATTTAAAGTCTGCGGATCCGAGTTTGAAACGAACACAGACAATCCGCAGTCCAGAGGTTTCTAGACTCCAGATGTTTGTGTATTTATAGCGTCCTGCAACCTGTAAGCGACGAGATAAACATTTTAATGCAGTTTCATATTATATACAGGATGAGCCATGTAAATGGGAGCAGCTAAGTATCTCAGCCTCTTACAGATGCATAAAACAGCTATTTCAAGCAAAGTAAAAATACGAATACATACTACGAAATAATAAAAATATAAGTCTCAAGGACTGCGACAGAGTCTCGCTTAAACAATTTTTTCAATGCATCTATAAATAGCGAAGTAGTCCCACTTACGTGCCCCACTCCGTATACAACATTACAGAACACCAAAATGATCCGTCCCTTCTTTTTCGATCGAATCGATCAGCTGCGAACAAGTTTTATAAGCGCGCGTAATTACTTGGTCTTTCTGGCTAAAAAAGTAATCAAAGGGCCGAAATCTCGGGGGAAGAAACATTCACGTTGATTAGGCTTATCGGAATTGAATCCAGTTAAAAGAGAGCGAGCGTGTCTTCGAAAGCCACGAGTTTCCACAAATATTTCGGGTAAGGAACATTCGCGGATCCAGGATCGTGATCGGTATCCGCCCGAAGCGAAGGTCCGACGATGGTGTGTATATACAATTTGCAACGACGAATAATGCCGTCTGTTGCAATAAAAAAAGGAAGAAAAGAAAATTGAGGGAAGCACGCACGAAGCTGCGCGGGCTTCCTCGACCCTCGAGGACGGTTTCCGGTTAGAAACAGCGAACAGAGAGTTCGGTGAGATCGCTCGGATGTCTTTCGAGCTAAAAAGAACGTCTGGACTTGTTCGGCGATATTAGTCCGATTCGTTTGCATAATATCATATTAGTTCGACACGGTTAACACGTGGCACGGCCAACGTTGCGTTGGCTGGATGTCTTTGCTGGGCGGGTCGCATAACTTGAAAAACGAGCAACGGCTATACCTGTTTCTCTCGATCTTGTGCCGAGGAGAAACGACGCAACGCGACGCGACGCGACGCGACGCGACGCGACGCCTCATTCGATCATCCATTCGGGCCGGCAAAGTTTTCCCGCGCAGAGGATTCATCGTTTCGGGAACTGAAACAGCTGATCGGTATCGCCGGATCGTCATTCCGCGGTTCACCATCTGGACCCGTATACATATGTATACGTGATTCGTTAGAGAACAATATTTTCTGTTTCTCTTTTTTGTTTACGAGTCTTTTAACCTGTGCCGATCCTTCGGCGAATGCAGATTTATACCTTCGAATCGATAAGGGCTCTCGGAAAATAAATCTCGAAAGAATTCATAATTGCATCTTTTTTCGTAACGATACGGTCATATTACGTCTCGAATGAGAAATTGGTGTAGACTTCTCGTAAAATAAACTGAAACGGGCAAACAATAAATAAATTTTAATAGATATAATCTAAGAACATTTGCATGTTTTTTAATAATTCGAATATCGATGCTCTTTATTATCGAACTGACTCGAATATTGTGGGCGGGTGGGTGGTGAGGGGGTTAAGGCGATAAGAGATCGAATGAAATGGCTGTAAAAGTGGCGCAATGTCGTCGAACGAAACGGAATTCGCGGATCGTAACGGGTTACGCGTCTCCCCGAGATTTCTCTGACTTTATGGCAACGGCACGCGGCTGTCTACCGGCCGTCTATGTAGGTGCAAAACAGTGAAAGGTTTTTCAAGGCACGAACGTAAGTGACAACACCTACACGCAGCGGCAGCGGCCGCGGCCGCTCCGACGTCGATGTAAAAAGGCAAGGCCGTTCGGCTCGGATAAAAGTTCACTGCATCGTTGCGAAACACAGATCGCGCTCGCGCATGCGCGCCGCTGTTGCAACAATAATCGTACGGCTAATGGGATACGAGATGGGGGGATCTGACTTAGAACTTCATTTTAATTCTGCTTCGCGATACCAATTAGACGGCGGCGCGCAGTGATACATAAGTGTGTACTACATACATACATATATGTATACTTTCTACGAGTGGCGCGCTTAGGAGACCGGGTTTCTCCCCGAGAAACTACCAAGTACATATTGCTTCAGTGCGTTCTTTTGCAGGGATTTCGCGGCTTCCTCGCTTGGGAAGCGAAAACGAGCAATCTCTTTGTCCTTGCGTCGCGTCGGATAGCTGCGACAGCCCGTTCGACAATTCGGGTGCGTGGCTGCACCATCGCATCGTACCGGTCGCACAATGATCGCTAGACAGGAGGATATTTATTCAATTTTATTTTTTTTTTTTTAAATTGAATTTAGTGAAACATATTTTAGTACAATATAATATCAATGCTTTCTTGCATTTCACAAAATTACACGCGCAGGATTTCGGATGTTTATGCATAATAAAAATAATTTATATTGATAATATTATATCGATCGATTACCGAAAGCCGCCAACTTGCCCACGAAAAGACCGCGGTGGCGCGTCGCGTCGTCTAGCGAAAAAGAGGATACAGGATTTTACTCGGCATGCCTCCGTCCGCCGCGCCGTGCCGCGCCGCGCCGTCCGATCGGCAAGCAGCGAACCAAAGACACGACTTTCTACGGTTTAATTCCGACGTCCGCTACGTTCGAGAGATCGCGCGCGGTCTCGCGAACTTGCCTCTCGCAATTCTAATGCAGTCATTAACCAGCAGCCGCTTAAATGTGAAAACCGTCCCCCCGTCTACATCCTCCGGCCACTAAAATCCTCGCCGATCTCGGAGAGCCACCGAGCAAAACGCAAACCGGCGTTTAATTAATCCACCGACTTGACCGAATTTTTTTACGAGCAGTGCGCGCGATGCGGATCATCCTAGAAACCGCAGAACCGTATACATAGTATTCAGTGCATGAAAGCGCAGAAAACGTTGCGGCCCTGCAATGCCTCCGACTAGACGCCGCGCCGCGCCGCGCCGCGCCGATCGAGAGTAGAATCGCATCGATCGACTCCAAACGAATTTCTAAAACGATTATGTATTGCGCGAAAAATGAAAGGTAGAACGCCTTAGAGTATACGAAGATCAACAAGCATGTTACACGAATTTACATTTGAATTTTAATGAGATGAAGTTTGGAAAATTTTTTTTTATCGACACTAGTGGTTACTACAAGTTGTCAAGAGATCATCGGTAATCCCCTCGTTTACATATATTTTGTATTGAATAAATTACAGCAGATAATTTAGGACCGCTACTCTCGAATACTGTAAGTTTTGGTAAAAGGAATCTTCAATAAGTAATCCCGCACAGAAATACATGCACTTTTCCACTCGCTATTTTTCATTTTTCAATTTGTATCCGACAAATACGGTAAAATCCGTTCACCTCTCGAATAGAATGTTTTCCATCGGTCCAGTTCGGTTTGTGCAGCATCCGGAGATTTCTTTGGTGCGAAGAAAAAGGGTTGCGCGCCAACAGTAAGGGTCCGCGAGTCGGATAAATCGCGCAGTCATCTAGAAACCAGTTCATACGGCTACGGTGTTATGAAGATCTCGGTTGGTTCGCGGTAGGCAGCGAGGATGTTTGCTCGTGGCCAGTTTTTGAGCTATATGGATATTGAGAAACCCATTAGCGGGTCTCTGCGCGGTGGAACTACCCAGCAGGGAAAAAATGGACAGCAGACAGAACGATTGGATTTCCGACGAGCGGACGTCCGCAACGTGGCTCATGCATATGCGACGCGATCCCTCGCCTTATACGCGATTCTCGAAACTGTCTTTCGTCATTGTTTATCCGTCGATGGCGAGTCGGTCGGAAGAACTTCCACGAGTGTGCGTTTGCGTGTATCGTCGGCTTATATACCTACCGTCTATCGGCACAACAGCTACCGTCGCGTCGCGTCGCGTCGCGTCGCGTCGATGCGAACGATCGTGGAAGGAAATTTTGGTTTTCACCCTGTACATACAATATCGTAAATACAGTGTAAAGCGTGTAATAGAGTGTAATGGCTAAAAATAAACAAAGCTAACTAAACTATATGTATTACATACTTGATTTTATATGTATGTAGTAAGAAAATTTCAATAGAGTTTATTTCTTAACCCTACGCGGTTTAAAAAGTAGAGAACTTGAATGTTGTTGCGCGATCGTTGCGGCATGGCAGTCCAGTTTCGAGAAACTTTGAAATCGCTGAAGAAACGTCGTCAATAATATCGGGCCGACGAAACGCAATCGCGTACGGTTGCTCTGGATATGCATCCCGTCCAACCTGGTTCACGTAATTGGCCAGAATCTTCGGCCGTGACTAATTGCCCGCCCGGTATGTAGAATAAGCGCGGTTGGGCGCCTCTGCTTACCCAAGATTTCGTTGCGAAAGAAATTTGAAAGCTCTTCCTCCGTGTCCGGGCGGCTGATTAATTTTGAAAGGCGACGAGTTACGTGAACACGGCCGAGGAAAATGCGCGCGCGCGGCATGCATCGCAGGCCGAGGAGGTTCCCCTGTAACGGGGATATTGCACCACGGACGACGCGACGCGACGCGACGCGATGCGACGCGACTGCCGCGATTCATTTCCTCTTACTTTCGCGGCTACAGTTGCTGGAAACACAAGATGCAGCGAAAATCGGCCTTTATCAACCGGACACCGTCCCCCGGAGAAACCAGCTGATAATGATGCCGGAGAACCGCCACCTTCGCAATCCACCGAATTAGTCCCAACTATTCGCTTAGGATTCAATCTTATTATCTTCAAAAATGCTAACTCAGAGTTTGTGCAGAGGAAGTTTTGGCAACGTTACACCGGCGCGGCGCGGTCGTGTCGCGTCGCGTCGCGTCCGCGAGGGTCTCCGCGTAATACGCGGCGCGCTCCGGCTCCGACTACGAAACTTCCGACGAAACGATAATTGGCCGCCGGTATGCCGAGGTAATTAGGTACAATAAAGATAAGTGGCACGTAGAAACGGTAACAGACGATAACCGCCGCGGATACGGACCACCGAGACAATACCAGCCGCGCAACACCATTATCCGCGGATAAAGGGGAGCCAGCTTTGGCCGAATGGTTAAAGAGACGTCATTGGAGAAAGATCTATGGGCCGAGACATCTGTCGGTGTCTCGGGAACAGACGTTCGTTCGGTCACGCGATGCGAACCTCAAGGAAACGCGATTCGCCTGTGTTCCACGCGTCGCATAATATGTATGTATGTACATACATACATATGTACTCGTCGATTCTTGCGGAGGTGAAACGTGTAATAGTAATATGGCATCGGAACCGCAGTATACGGACCGATCCCACATTAATTCGACAAAGGGTTATTCGTCGAGTAAGATGCTGAAAAATATTCGCCAAACAAATGAATTTTTGGTTGGACCATTCGATAGGGCTCCCAAAGAAAACTCTGTGTGACAAATTTCAGGTCGGTTCCCGCTACCAGAAGGGTAGTTGGAGGGTGAAGAGGCGAAGAACGATTAAATTTTCTACGGGGACGGGTAACGGTAAATCTTTGGTTATTAAGAACCCATTAAAAGACATTTAAAAAGTTCCTACCAGCTATTAATTCGATAAACTAGTCTGTGGATCTGTTTCCAGTTGCACAAGAAATTGTAGAAAAACGTAGAATCGTTAATTTCCAGAACGCGATAAATGTCGGGAAGGATGAGAAAATACAAAATTGAGAAAGGAAGTAGAAACCAGGAAAAAGTGCAGCAGCATTGTAAGTAAAATTACGACAGAACTAAATTCTGTGAACTAGACCAAAGAAGAGAACGATCGAAACGAATGAATGGGCTATAAAATTAGCTTTGCAAAGTTAGTAGAAGCGCGAACGAAGTTCAAATTTCTTGGCTGTGAGACTGAACCGTAGGACCTACAACTCGCCGTAATTATTATCCAACGGTGAAAAAGAATGCTTGTCAAACGAATCAGGATGCCGGACAAGAACCGAATAAAACCGGCACGGTTGCTTTATCGGCGAAGAAAAGATCCGATAGCAATTTTCCGGCGGGCAAGCGTGAATAAATCGAGGTAAAAACTGGTTCGTTGGTTAATTGCTGGCTGGGAGGAAGTTCGCTCTTCGTCGAATTAGTGCGAGCTACCGATATCCTTTCGCTCCCGTGCAAGTATGTTTGTTCTGGAGTGGAACCAAAAGCGCCGATCGATCGGCAAAACGAGCAACTTGCTCGTAATTCCGGGACTCGACCGTGGTCGAACAGATTAGCACAATTACGTGGCTCTCGATCCCGGCTAGCTAACCCGAGGTGTGTACTTACACTGTCCAATTTGTCGTACATTCTTAATCAATGAATGCCTGCACGGTCGCTGGACCGTATTTTGCCCCGTGTAATTACACATCGGGCCGAGTAGACAATTTAATCGTCGCGCGAGCGTACACGCTCTACACACGACGCGACGCGACGCGACGCGACGCGACGGCCGGGCAGCGGCCGTCCCATAAGACACCTGACGCCGCGCCGTAAAATGTAGAACAAGAGCGAATCGACGTTATGGCATCGTGCAAATTGTGAAACGCGTGCTGACCCTTATCCGGTTGCTTGCTTCGCCGCGCCGCGCCGCGCCGTGGAAACTCGCCTCTGTTTCACCGTCCGTCATTCCTATTTTGAAAGCTTCGTTAGTCGACGCAACGGAACCTTCTTCGATAGTCTTAAGTACATACTTATTACGTCCACACTGAAATAACATCGAACAATTTTTTGTTGTTCCTTGCTGCCTTGTTACCTAACCCTAAATTTCTCCATCGTCGCAAAAATTATTCTGACGGTACGCGATCGTAAAAGATTATTCATTCCCGAACAGCGCTCGTAAAAGCAGACGGGTTAATAAGTTGAAAATAGAGCGGCGTCTATCTGGGTATTTTAAAAAATAATACGACACGGAAATCCCAGCGAGCGAAGGGTGCTCCAATTTTTCTATCGGCATGGCAGTGTCCGTGTAGACCGCGTCTACTCCGCATCGATCGAGCTGCGGATAACGATGTGGCTTTTAAGTCCGACACCCCGTAGGACAGCGTGCAATAACATAATTACGGTGTAATTACGCGGATCGACGTCCGA
Organism: Lasioglossum lativentre; assembly: GCA_916610255.1. Classification (NCBI taxonomy): domain Eukaryota; kingdom Metazoa; phylum Arthropoda; class Insecta; order Hymenoptera; family Halictidae; genus Lasioglossum; species Lasioglossum lativentre. Next base: position 191,086 of record OU744364.1, read on the forward strand.
CGGGCGAATATTTTTTTCATTTTCCCGTATCGCTCTCGTCGCACGCTCGCTAATGGATTTTCACCCTGCGAAAGGTACTTTGACCTCGGGCGCCGCGCCGCGCCGCGCCGCGCCGCGCCGACCGTTTTCATCCCCTATCCGCAGCGCCCAACGTTGGCTCTGGGGGAGGGTAAACGTCCCCGACAAAAGAAGAAAATAATTGCTGTTCATGGAATCGATACGCGAGTGAGAAAGAGATAGAGAGAGAGAGAGAGAGAGAGAGAGAGAGAGGGGGGGAGGGGGGAGGGAGAGGGAGAGAGCGTACGCCGGTATGCACGTGTATATCACGTGCGCAGCTGGTATATCATCGACGAGACCCGGCTCTGCAAGCCCTGCACGGAACAACATAAAACAGTAGACCCGATCGAAGGTTGGTTGGGGCGCGCGGCTCTAACCCGAGAGCCACGCGAACACCACTCGAGAATCGATGCGATTTATGCCGCTCGAATATGTTTATCCCGAATTGTGTGCGCGGAACCGCTTTCGTCGCTGCAAATAAATTTCTTTTTAACTGCGCGAAGGAGTGTGGAAATTCGCTGATCGAAGTAAACCAGTCGATAGCCGGAACATTAAAAAACGCAATTAAAGAAACGTTTTCGCGCGCGTTTTCCTGTAACATTTTAATAATCCTTGCACTCGATTCTCGGTCGACGTAATCCGGCTCGTTAGATTGCATCGATTATTAAGCAATTACTGGCCCCGTCGGCCCGTGGCCCGGTAACGCGTGCTACGAATCCGGTTCACCGCAATGAAGAGCCCAATTCGCTTCATCCGATGGTTCTAAAATATTCCGACACGAACGGTCCATAATGTTACGCTTCATGATCGGTAACCATCTGGAGCGTACAATTCCAACACTGCGCGCACACAACCGATCGTTAACCGAAAATTCCCAGTTATAACGTACTCCAATTTTCAGGCCCGTTCTTACGCGCTCGCCGACGCCGCGCCGCGCCGTCGCGTCGCGTCGCGTCGTCAGTCTCTGCATTTTTATACTTTGCAACGAAAATGATTCAGCTTTCTGAGAGAATTATCGACCTGTAATCGTGGTTTTTCGAGTGCCGGTCATAAGGTATTTTTACAATATGTGATCTCAAATTTTCTTTAGGTGGACATTGAACGTGATCACTCTGTTTTTTTTTTTATACGGAACTGTATGCTTTTATTTACATACACGCGTAGCTTATCTCGTGACGAATTCACCGACCTTTAACACTTTCGTCTTCGAAAGTCATTCAAGGTCATCCGGTGTCGTTAAAAAATTAACCTACACGGAAATACGTCCACCTAAATATTTGGCCACCGAACAAAATTTTCGGACATGTATGGTACATAGAAGCGAAATGCAATGCTAATTATGTATTTGTTTACCCTCGAATGATACGATCGGGCGGCACGCTAGCGATCGTCGAAAATTATCAAAAGATTGTGATACCGGACCCCATTGCCGATAGCATTCCAGACATGGGATCAGACATCAGCGATCTTCGCACTACGGAACCTGATACCGATACCGATCGCTATCGCTCATGACGCCCAACAGTGACAACATCGCCTGTGGCAGACACCGCGAGTTAAAAGTTGGCAGTATCGCGACCCACGACCTCGGGATCGTTGATATCGGGCTCGACGGTTCTTAGGTAGCAGTGCTAGGCCCTACTTCGTCGCTGCATCAAAAATTACAAATGTTTCTCATTAAAAGAACAAGAGCTTCGAATGGTTTACGAGCATTCGTTCGTGTCTACCACATCCTAGTAATTAGAGCAACAAATGTGAAAATTAATTTATTTCGTTTGCCTTCGCCTTCGGCAAGCCGCTATTGTTGCTCTCGGAGGAAAATGTAGCGAGTAACTCGTTAATACAATATTCGCGCCACTAGATTTTCTCCAGCAAATAATATGTTGAAAGTACGATACCGGAACGCGTCTTGGAACGCAAGCCTGGCTGCTCGTCAAGATCCGAAGGTCTCGGACGGCAATTAATTCTTCATTTACTTATCCGTTCCGCATCTTGTGGGGCAGACATAAAATTAGCGGTACAGGAAGTGGTTGATCGGAAAGAGAGAAAGGGATCCTGTTCAGCGGCCAATAAAATTAATACAAAGTCCCGCGAGAGGATATAAACCAGCGTGCGTATCTAAACAGGAGATGGGAAAGAAGGCTCGCGCTGCGCCGCGCTGTACCGCGCTGCACCGCGCCGCGCCGCGCCGCGCCGCGCCGCGCCGGTAACCGGAGACGTCCGAAGGGTTTTGCCTCGTTACGGGAAGCTTCTACGCTTAGAAGAACCGTCGTCTTCCTTCTTCGCAATCAAGATCCATCCTCGTTTACGTCGTTCGGCGTACCCGATAACGTCGACGGTGCAACTACGAAACGAAAAATAATCCTATCCTCCCCGCATAACTCTACGCTGCTGGTCGCGTGGGTGTACGCGCAACAAGAGGATGCGTGCAGTGTGCACGTAGCCGCGAAGATGTCGAAGAGGAAGGTGTAACACGGATCCCTCGTAGCCTCGGCGCGGCGGCGCGGCGGCTCGGCGGGACCGGCTTTCGCAAGGTGCGTTGTCTTACGTTACCGACAACCGTTCAACTGCCGGACATCGTGTTACGCTAAACTCGAGAAGCGTGCCGCGCTGTTCTCGCGCGTTTTTACTACGCAACCACTGCAAAACTAAACCGAGTTACACGTTCAGGAGCATATGTCAGACGCGAATTCGTTTTATCGGCATTGGGTATACCTACGAAATACATACGGCTAAACCATCGAGCGTAGCATGTATCCGAACGTGAACTGCTCGCGCACCGTTACCGGAAATAATGTAGGTGCTGGCTGAACGAGACTCGACATGGGGACACCCTACCATTGTGCAGGCGAGATGTATTCTGTGTAGATCCACGCAGTTTTACGAAATTTTTGATACAGGATTCACCGAGCAGTGTACTCGAAGGCAGTATCACCGCGTCACCACCAAATCTCGACGAAGAGGACGAGCTGTGTCGAATCGACGCACACTGGGGTACTTGATCCGAAAACCCCGACGAAGTCCATTTCCAGAAGTATCCCAATATAAAAAAAATTTAATACACAAAGCCTATCGAACATTTGGGTCATAATGTGAAATAATTTTTTCCACATTTATTAATTATTAATCAAGTACTACGGCTCTAGAGACGTCAACCTCAAAATTTGTCGATAACTGACATACATATTGTACCTTTAAAACATGTAGTAGCTAGTTTTTACTAAAAATGTTCTTAATCGAGAGTGATGATTTAAAAAAAAATGTTCTCACGTAAGGCTGCTTTAGAAAAGTCATCGCTATGTTCTGGCGGGTGCCGTAGAAAAGTGCGAAAGGAAGAGAGTCGGTGTAGTATGCAGCCGGGCATTTCCGCAAGCCGGCGATTCCGAATCCGGTTGCGTTCAGAAATGGAATCGGCGGTATCGGGGGCGCAGCATCGGGCCTCGATAATGATGCATCGGTCGCGATATTCCACGGGATGCGGTTTTAAAAGCGGTCGGCTCCGCGCTCGGCGAACACGCACTGCAGTCCAAATACGCTCTCGGTGGCTCGGTGAGCGCGCAAGGAGCCAATTATACGTAGGATTCTCCGTGGGCCAGCCTCGGCGCGGCGCGGCGCGGCGCGGCGCGGCGCGGCGCAGCGCGGGTGAAAAAGAAAGCAGAAGACGAAGCTCGCGAGGAAACGGCCAATGGCATACGCAGGGGGGCACGGGAAGACACGGGAGTAAGATAGGAAAACACACGGGAGAGAGAGAGAGAGAGAGAGAGAGAGAGAGAGAGAGAGAGAGAGAGAGCTGGCAGGAGCTTGTTAGACAAAAAGGAAAGAGAAAACGAGGAACGGGCGCGTCGCGGAACCAAACGGGACGACTACGGGGTAAGAAAACGAGACGCGTGCCGCGCCGAACCGAGCCGAGCCGCGCCACGTTGCCTGCAGAAAGCGTGAACTTTTATATAATTAGGAACTTTATAAATTACGCTCATTAATTTCCGGCGCATCGTTGGTCATTAGCTCGGCGCGCATGCATGCCGATCCTTTGTTGCTGAATGGTGCCGATTCCGACACACGTACGTCGCGTCGCGCGTGAGAGTCGTGACCAATCGAGCCCGTCGCCCGACCCGTGAAAATCTGTCCATCTGCAAGAGGAAACCGTAGTTTGAACCGATCGAACTCTCGATTGCCACCCGACTGATCGTTTCAGTCCTGTACCATGTATGTACATGTATGTACCACTCTTTGAAATTATCAATATCTGCATGTTTGAGCGACATCTAGGATTCATATCAAAATCGACCCGTTTGGAACCCGTTTTTGAATTCTCCTGAAAACGTTAAATTTTTCAATTGAATCGATTACTTGATTTTAGTATTTAAAACAAGTTTCTCTAACTCAAATAAACCGGTTTTTAAAAGCTGACAAACCCTTCTGATAAAGTTCCACTTTTTCGTGTGTCTGCCCAATTTATTTGCACCATTTTGATCGAACTTTCAAACAAGAGAAAACAAATTTTATACATTGTTCGCTGCCATTTTACAGTGCCCTTTGTAGATTATTGATTGGACTTCAATTAGAACTATGCTTGCCACTATTTGCTTCGGTAACAATCTCCACCGTTACGGTCTCCGACTGTACTTTCACTCATTGCTATTGTTGAAATGGAGTTTACCTAGCTCCGATTCAATTGCGTTGTATGAATATTCTTCGCATTGAACTGCGAGCAATTAATCGCTATATGTAGTTTTAAAAGTCTATCTTTAATACGTCTACGCTATTCTCATTAGAAATGCTAATACTTGAATGAGGAAGCACTGTTCTCGTATATGTATACCAATTAAATAACTAACCTTAATAAATAAAGAACCATAGAACACAGAATAGTTTTTCAATCGAGTAACTGTTTGGAAAATAATTGGTTAGCTGGCATCGAAGCCCGAAAAGCTAACAGAAATATCAACGCGCACGGGAAACGAGAAAAAATGATCCTCGGGGATGACGAATCAAATCCCCGCTAACGCAAATATTTCACGTTCGTTAAATAAATTCGTGCGGATTGGTGTTACCGGGGGACGTGGACGCATGGGAAAATACGGACTACTCCGACGAATATTAAACGACTCATAACTGAAAAAACATGTAAAATAACTGTAGCGAAAATGATAAAAAATGTTCGATATTCATAGCCGGCACGTTGAGTATATGTATGTATTTGAAGCGTTGCCTTTTTTCAATATTTGCTTTTTCCTCTCTACAATTCCCACATACGCGCGTCCCACGATACATACATACTGTATCGAGAGAAAACGCATCACAGGTGTGCGCGAATGAGAGGCGTGGGCAGACCAGATACATATATACTATATACGCCAAGAATTCTCCTCGTTTTTACCAGTTTCACGCGATGCTACAATGTAACATTCGATACGAACGAAAAATTCTCAGGAATCGTGCGGGCAACGTATACATGTGTACGTACCACGTATGTAAGTACGACGTTGTCTGCTCGTTGTTAGCTAGGAGGATATTCCTTCGCTTACGCTTACGATGTTCCCTCGCGATCGAAATCCATATTTCGCATCCCACGTTTGCCGGGTCGCTGCCAAAAACCTTAGTGACGTATTCGAATTGAAAAAAGAAGAATTCTAGACCAATTGGTCCTGCATTCCTTTCACGGGACTTGTTGCGAGGCACACAACAGTATGTACTGTGCGTGCCTCGCAAGATGTGTCGCGGGTCGGTACAAGGACAAAGGGGGCCCTCGCTTGCTCCGCCTATCCCCACTGCCGACGCGCCCGTAGCCCCAGTGTTTATGCTTTGACGTCACACGCTACAAGGTAAGTACTATGTACATATCTAACAATAAGTGTGACCACTTTAGCCGAAAATGCATGTGAAACGAGATCGTGCCCTTTCCAGTTTTAGATTCGTTTCGCGGGACTTCTTGCGAAGCGCGTACAGTAAATTGCAGACATTATATACTTCTCGAGTATGGAGTTAATCGCACCGGCATGGCATGGCATCTAAAATTAATTGTCTATCGCTTTATAGCCGAAAAAATGTTTATATTATTTCGTGATATTAAACCTAATAACGAGAAAATTTATTTTAAACACAAAAAGGAGTCAATCTAGCTTCGATGAAAACATTTCAAAATGAAAAAGTGGGGTTGACCGATTCGAAAGTTCCGCAACTCTGCCGATCGGTGTTTTCGTCTAGTCATCGAACGGTCGAATGATCGCGGTCTCTACTCCACGGATAGAGACGCGATGTCAGCCACTAATTCGTCGAAAAAGTAGCAAGTTAGAAACGCGACGGTCCTTCGCGGCCATGACGACGCAACGCGACAACGCAACGGTGTTCCCGCGAGAGAGCGAAACAAGAATAGATTGGCCATTGTCTGGGCGGCTCGGACGGCCTACGCTCTTTTGCAAAGCGATGGCAAAAGAGACACCGGCACGGCGCGGCGCGGCGCGGCGCGGCGCGGAGCGGCGCGGAGCGGCGCGGAGCGGCGCGGAGCGGCGACGCGACGGCCAGTAGCTTCCATTCAGTGGCCGAGAAACGTTTAAGCGGGGTCGTAGGTTCCATCGACCTCGGGAGCGCAAATTACTCGGTTCAATCGTCCACACGCTCTCGGCCACTCTCGCGCGCGGATTTTCATCGATCAATTTTAATCTGCACTCGCGAGTCGTCGTTCCCGTTTACGATGTCTGCTTGTTCGCGGTGGCCGGTTCGAGGGCCTCGCTCGGAAAGGGCTAATATAATGCTTTGTAAATATGTCAGGTTCTTCGAAATAGCCAAGGTTCGCGTGAACAGCAGCGTGGTTTCGCGTCCCGTAGCTTTCGTGCGTTGATCAATCCCTCTAATATCCACCTTCGAATCGATTATTCTTCCGCGAGTAATTGTAATGGTTCCTTTTGCCGGGAAAAGTGGCACGAGGACGCCGATGAATGAAAGCGAAACCGTGTAGGCAAGCCGAGGAGAGGAGAGGAGAGGAGAGGAGAGGAGAGGAGAGGAGAGGAGAGGAGAGGAATTTGGGCCGTCACAAAGCTCCCTAACGATCCGAATCCTTTGATTAACCGTAAACAAACGCATTTGAATTGCACGTGAAACGTTCTACTGTTTTGCACTCCGGTTCCTATTCCTAACAGTTTCGCCAGACCGCGACCGTTTTGTTCTTTGATCTCGCTGCTGCCTGAGTGACGAGGTCCGAGCACTTAATATCCACACCACACGCACCGACACCGAGCCGGACACAATGTATTCGAAGTGATTCATATCGGACGTTATTGGATCGGTATAATACCTCCTTTCATCGCGACGGTGTTCCATTAAGAATTTCTTCGTTCAAAACAGACGCAGACGGTCGAGAGTAGCCCGCAAGCCTCTAACTTTGAACGAGAGATTCGAGAAATGTGAATACACTAGGGAGGACCTTATTTTTCAACTATGAAATTTTGAGCACGTCTCCCCCTAAAATTGTTCCGTTACATGAAATAATTATATATGTATCTACAATTTTAGATCATTCATGACATTATATTCACAACTTTATAAGAGTACATACACTGAAAATTCAAGTTAAATATTTTATACCGCCAAAAATCTCATAATTTCTTACATGCATTCAAGCACAAGTTTACTTCTCTAGCTTCTGTCCGCCACCTTTCCTCTAACAAGTCCGTTTTCGCGAAACCGAAAATAATACCGGTGAGAACAACGCGTTCCAATTGGAGTAATAACTCTAATTCGCGATTAATATATTCGGAGGTCGAGAAGTTTCCCGGCGCGGAGCGGCGCGACACGGCACGGCACGGCACGGCACGGCACGGCACGGCACGGCGATCCGGTAGAAATTTCGAGGAAGCGGCTACATCGCAATCCTATTTCCATGATCTGTCACAGTGTTTTATTATACGAGTCGTAAATCCAGATCGGTATCTGCTTGACCCGAGAATCCTCAGGTAGCGGTTCGTCCAACCTAATCCGCTCGAAGCGAGCTACCGCTGGCTCTGGCTGGCTCCCATTAAATTGTAATTCATAATGCGACAAAACACGTGAGCGACAGCAATCGCGATGTTTCTTCTGGCGTTCGCAATTACCTCCCGTGACGTCATTGGTTGCTTGTATACGGTGGAGCCTTTAACTTTAGCTGTCGATGTGCAATAAGACTGCTTATGAAAGCAAGTGCAAAAAAAAAAAACGGTTTTTACCACGTTTTTCTTAAGAAGATGTTCATTCCTGTACCGCTGTATAGGTCGATCCATATGGAGCGAACGGATCGGGTGATGATGTTTGTTTCGTTTTAGAAACATGTATAGTTCCTCCATTTTTTTTTCATCTCCGACCAAGTATTTACCTCATTCCGTTGTATGTACTACACTTATTGCTAGACTATTAGACCGATCGAATGGAATAAAAAATGACAAAAATATTTAAAGATTTTTAATAATTGTGTCGTACTAAAAGAAAGTTTAGAAACCTTCTTAAATAACGTTACCGGAGGTTACTCGTTGGTTCGCGATTGAAATTGTCGTCGCTGTTGAAAAGGCCACTAAAAAGTTTCCTCGGCCATGTTGCATAGGCTTTTAAAAATTACGAAATAATCGCAAGTGTAATGTGTTAAGAACTGATAAGGCACGAACGAGAAGACCGATCCCCGCGCGGGATACACATTTGCAGAAAGTTGCATCACCGGTTCAGTATGCTGAATTTGTCCCTGAAACTGAAAGTCTGCGCGTTGTGAAACGCTCTGTATTTCCAGGTTGTAGGTAGCAAGAGAGTTTAACTGTTCCTTGATTGCGCCGGATGAAATAGGTAATGGGCCATGATCTCGGTAGCCGGCTCTAATTAAAATACTCTATTCGGAGCGCAATTTCTTGCGATAGTTTCGTATAAAAGGTATTTACGGTAGGCACCGCCTGCCCGGTTAGAAGATTACCCTAACAGTTCTGGAATATAGTGGCTCCGTAGCGAAACCCGTCGCAACGTGACGGTTTAATCGAATGTAATTCGGAGAAGGCGGAAAGATGAAAGAAACGCAAGGCCAGTCCTGGGTCATTGCCGTCTTGCGAGCTTCGTCCTCGCATGCGGGCCATATCCGTGCACTGTACCTACACAGCCGCGCCGGTGTCTGTGTACACCCAGGATCACTATACTTAGAACTCTGTCTATCGTTACTCGTTACGTACCGGGTGATTTAAATGTTACCACTCGACCAGGCTTCGCTGTCGAACCGCTTCTTCGTTACAACTTCAACAACTGCTCGTCATTGTTCGTATCGTAGGTCGTTACGCTACAGCCAGAAAATTTTTGAAAACGAACACCCGCCATTTTCTATCATGGTAATTATACTACAGGGATCTTTGCGCAAAATAAAAATTAGGAATTTCTTGTCTTTAATAATTTTACTAGATCAGGGTTAGGTTTTAATGTTTCAAATTGCGAACGCATTTTTAACATAATTGCATAAAATCCGCAGTCTACGGTCACATTTCTCGAGTTTTCATTTTAGCATTTTTCGTATCGTGTAGTAGTTCGGTGTAGGTTTATGGTAGTATTCAAAGACACCCGGTATAAAATGGATGGCAAGGGTTGTTTGCATTCAGAGGCGAATATGTGTAGCTTCGATTAGCCAGTTTAGACGAGTCCGACGGGTTCTTAGTATAATCGAATCCGATGAAAGCGTAATCGATATGATGAGAATGCAGACGCTTTATGCAAATCCACATTTTTACAGACTAGTTTACCGAGCGAGAATTTATTTCTACTATTACGAGCCGGCGCGGCGTGCGCTTACTATAAAATCTAACAGCATTTAAGTAATACTAGTAAAACTTTAACTTCATTGCACGTTCATCCTACGAACATGTGATACTCGAATGTATCGGCAGATACATTTCAACCATGTCCAACCAAAAATCAATTTGGTTTAGGAGCATTTTTCAACATCTTATTCGGCTATACCCTTTAAATTAGTTCTTTTCGATATGGCACAGTCACTGAGAATTATACTAAAGGCTTCCTATCGAAAGCTATGGAAACCGATTTTCCTTGTGCATTCCCTATTATCCGAGAGAAAGGGGAAGAGAGCCAGCTAATCCGATCACGGATTAACCGTGCAGGATCAGCAGCGCGTTGATCGCGATCAGTCGAATCACCCTGAGCAACGTGCCGAGATCGTATCGAGTTCGAATTAAAATATCATTCCGCGGTAAACGGCTGGGTAATACACGGATTTCGAATTTCCGTGGTGGAGATAGGGAATCTTGGAGGTCGTGGCGAAGGCGAGGGCGAGGGCGAGGGCGAGGGCGAGGGCGAGGGCGAGGGCGAGGGCGAGGGTAAGGGAGAGGGCGAGGGCCGCAGGACCTCTGAGATTGTACCGCGTGGCGCAAGGATAACGTTACTGCATAAGGCTTGGCTCGCTCGCCGAAGGCGTGGGCGTTAGGTGGTGCTCGGGCCCCGTACTCGAGCCGGCCTAACAGCGCCACGGGTATTTGTATGTGAAATAGCGCCTTATGCGCGCTATCTCGTTGGTAGGTGCGATATATTGCGAGCCCCGGTCTTGTCCGCGTTGTCGCGTAGGAGTCTTTACCAGTTCCCGTCGCATCGTGTCGCGTCTCTTCAGGGTGCACAGGCTCTCTCCTTCGCCATTTTCTTTCTCTCGTCCTCCTCCTTGTTTCCCTCGCTCGCGATCTTAACACGGCTCTCCTTGCCTGCCCGCTTGCCTGCCTGCCTGCCTGCCTGCCTGCCTGCCTGCCTGCCTGCCTGCCTACCTGCCTGGTGCGCCTCTTTCCCGTTTCAATCCTCGGCCTCTTTCCTTGGTCCCGATCCTTTCGAGACGCTACTCCTCCCTTTCCCTCTTTTTTTTCCCTTCCAGTTCTCCATTCGCTGTCGTGCTCACCGCGATACAATCCCGGTACACTTGCCAACAACCAACCCCCCTTCGACCATTCCGGATCCACATTACACCATAGATTTATGTGTACCTGCCCTACTTGCGCCGCGCCGCGCCGCTTCGATCGCGGCTGAAACGTATCGAGGAACTCCGTGCGAACCTCTGAAGTTTGCAGTGGCTGTGACACCTGCCAAACCCTCCTGTATTAACCCTCCGCACTCGAAGCATCCCTCTCGGGGACAAATAGTGTCACTGCGTGATCACTGCTCAAATATCGTTACTGCGCGGGACATAGTATAGTTGAACAAGGGTAGACTGTGTCAACGGGAAAATTTTTCAGGTGGCGATTGAAATGGTCGAAACACTGAATCATGATCTATTATATTCATATTGTTATACATACATATTTTAGGCTGAGGACAGATAGCATTTGTAAGGATAGCCGAGGTGCATAGTATGGTAACGTGGGGTAATAAGGGAGAAATGCAGGAAATTGTTTAACAGATTCTCTAATAATGTCAATCCTACTTGTCATTGGATTAGAACAATTGAAGTGACGCATGACGAACCGATAAAAATGAGTTTTTTTCACTTGAAATAAAGCTTAAAATCTAATAAAATCTTTCATAAAAATTATCTCGGTCGAGAAAAACATTTTCAAACAAATTGAGAGTTCGCGCGAATACCTTTAGGAAGCAATTCTGAATAGGAAGCGAAACAATCGAAACGAACGTTTTCGGACAGCGACCAGCATACTGCGGGAATCAAGGCCCGTCGAAACAACTTCAAAGATAGCCCTTGATGATACGACCTGGGGGCAACACCTGCTCTCGCGATACACCACGTCGAACGTGTCTTGTACCTGCTACTATCTCGTCTCTATGCGTTATAGTATAATACGAAACTGACTCTCGTACCAGACCTCTAGCCGGTGCGGCGCGGCGCGGCGCGGCGCGGCGCGGCGCGGTGCGGTGGTCATGGTGGTCATGGTGGTTATGCTGGTTATTACCGGGGTTGTGAAATATCTCGTCCGAGATGGAAGAAGAGCGGCGAGCGTTGTATCGGTACAGTCTGTCTAGGTATGTACCCACCGTGAAACTTGTCATGCGTGACCCAAGTGCTCGGTAAAATTATCATCTCCCTCTTCCAGAATGAATCGTGGCGACAAAAAAGCCATTTGAAGAGTCGTACGAACCACTGTGCGAGCATTCAAGGTGAAAAATTCGGAGAGGCACAATTTGAAAAATTACAGCCAAGAATTCTACTACGTACATATGGACATTTTTTTTATGTAAAACACCGACACCGACGGTCGAACGATGGAGGCGCGAGTGTTTCTCGATCGGATCGTGTTAAGTGTCCGAATGCTAATAGCCGATAGCTGTAATTAGGATCCTCGAGGACCGCGCCCCTTCGGCGCTGTGCTATTCAATTTACTTTCGGATTTGATGGTTCGTCCCGTTCAATTGCCGACACTTACTATAATGGCGGCCGGAGTGAAGGTTGCGCGGGGTTCACGGGATATTAGGCGGACCAGAAAAAGAACGCGTTTTCCATTATTGCTGGCGGTATGCTGGCGGTATGCTCGCGGGGGAACGCGGTGAAACGGCTCGAAGGATGCCGAAGACCGTGACACGTGGGCCGCGAACCAGGAGGGGACACGCACGGCGTAATCCCCCCTCCCATAACAGGATACCGATGTTAAGCACTTCCGTGATGTATCGCGTGTCTCCTTTGTCTTTCAGCCGTTTCGAGGGAATTTATTCTGTGCTTAAGGTGGAATGGTAATGACGATAACGACCGAGCCGAAGTGTTTCAGCGGGCCCCTTGATCTTGCCAAGATATCGCTAAACGACCGCTTGCTATTACACTTCGGTGTTAAACCTATGATACGTCTTCGAATCGAAATTCATTTCGACAGGAGGTTCCTGCTTGTCGCGTCAGATTGACTCGCCGATTCGCGTGGATCTCTCACGGAATATAACGGTTATTCTTTCGGAAAATCACGGGATAATAAAGCGGAGTCTCTAATAGCTTGTTCAACCGCGTAGAAACGGGCTCGACGTAGCGGAGAGAATTTATAAACCTCGGTAGCAGTGATTAGAATTTTTTTTGTAGTTCATGATTTCCTAGTAGCTATGGAAAAATAGAGAATTATTTTTTCCGACGCGTTTAAACGTCGAGCAATTCTCATCGAGTCCGCGAAACGAACTCTTCCCCTCGAACACAACATAACAATCGTGCTCAGCTCGCGTGAACGAAGCAGTTCGTGAAAATTCATAAATAAGTTTTTAGCGAAGGCTATTAGTCTCGGTAGAAGGGATACGCGGTTACGGGGAGGCACGATTTTCTCCCTCGAGCGTGCTCGTTTTCCCTCGCGTGTTCTCGAACCGTAGAAAAATCGGTTCGAACCGGTGCGGTGCGGCGCGCGGCGCGGCGCGGCGCGGCGCGGCGCGGCGCGACGTCGCGTCATCTCTAGACCTCTCCCTCTACTCCTTTTTACATTACACGATTTCACAACCGGTGAAACGAAAACGACGCGACGGCCGAACGAGACCGTTCCGTGATCTCGATGCGGATCTCCGAGAGATCCTTGACGAACAAGGCCGCGTTACGATGTTCCGAAATTTTAGACACTTGCATTCAACCCAGCTTCTGCACTTATTGTACATATTATGTACGATAAGGTATCGATGGTTGCATCGATACGGAAAAATGCAAGAATCGTTCAAGTAACCGGAGGCACCAGCCAAACGAAGGGAGGGAGATTAGATTCGCGAGTCAAGAGTCAAGGTGTGCTCGTTAGATAGGGCACACGCAACGTGCGTGTCTCCTACTTGGATTCCGCATCAGCGCTCGCCCACCTAACAAACCCGTCATCGATACTAATGACTGCCAGTGTATCGATATCGATCAACGAAAACTCGAAATTAGAAGCTGCAGTCGGTGCAACGTCGAATCGAAGATTTAACGTCTCCTCCTCTTCGCATTAATAAAGTTCTTCCAACCGCACCATGTTTATTCGATTAAATTCGCTGAATTTCGTATTTTGTAACCAGCCGAGTTAGGATGCGAGAAGAACGAGTAATCCTGTCCTCTGCAACATTTTCATAGTGAAATCGAAAATTTCGTTTTTTATGTCACATTTGCAGTTTCCTCTTACTTTATCGCCTAGAATCGAGAACTCCAATGATTTCAGGAACTCTACGGGACACCCTGTGCATCGACCACCTCGCGTTTCCCCTGACAGTGACAGTATCCGCGGACCCGATCGCAGCGACTGCAATTCCCGAGAGCGGTGCAACACGCTTCGGGATATCGGCGCGGGGTCTGCCAGTAAAACGGTTGCAACAGTTGCGTGCAGAAACGGATGCACCGATCGGCATGCATTTTCACGAGGATCGTGATCATAATTGGTTCTAACCATACGATGGAATCGAACTCGGAAGTAGCCGCGCAAGTGCCGGGCAACGAGGATATCAAAAAAGGAGCTCGAATAAAAATTCCGTCGAGATTCCAGCGACGCACGGCGCGGCGCGGCGCGGCGATACGTGTGAAACGGAAGCTAAACCGCGAATAATCGGCATGAAGCTTCGAACGAAAACAAAACGACCGAACGCTGATGTTTCTCGCCGTTTCCCAGTCAACCGAGCCGACCGGACCGTGTGTGTGTGTGCCGTTCTTTCAAACGATCTCGCTTACACCGTTTGTTCAACATTAGCCGGTGGCAAAAAAATGATCGTGTCGCGTTTTTCTGGGGTGTCTAAGTGTCGAGGATAGGACGGTTCCCACGGCCACGGGAGTGCGTACATCTTCGCTGTTTACACTGCGACCGAGCTTCCGATGGCAAAACATCGTCAAGGCGAAGAAACTTTGCGACACCGCGTGGCAAATCTTGTGGATCGTAGTCTTTAGCTGACATTGTGATGTTATTTTTCCTCTTTTTGTTTTTATCGATGAAACTCTCATAAGAGATTACATTGTGATGTTCTTTCCCCCGAAAGAAATGTAGTATAATTTATTAGTAGGATTTAGATATGGCTCGTTATAAGTGTACATCGTTATAGGTGGCACATTTATTTAGAATAACTACATTTATGTACCTCATTAGGTAAATGTAGTTTAAGTAGGTATTCATCGCAGACGAAACAAATTTGATTTCGATCTAAAAGAGACGAAGATGCATATGTGCTATATGTATACACGCGATACCGATAATAAAATGAGGTATTTCATAATTTTTACCAGCGGTGTAGTACATAGATTAGTATAGTTGCTAGCGTAGTAAGCGGTACATACATATAGCGATTCAGCGGATCGTTCCTTCCGCGGACGATTTTTCACTGTCGTAACACCGAAACACCTTGGTACCGTAACGGTGCGGTGCGGTGCGGTGCGGTGCGGTGATTTCGTAACGTCTCGTTCGAAATGATACCGGGCATGAAACGTGCAGACGTGACTAACGTTGTTTCATTAACGGCAGTGCCGCGCCGCCTTTCTTTCTCTCACGATACCGTTTGATATAGTAATTCCTCCCCGACGAGACGGCAGGGGACGTGGGAGTTCGGTTGGCGAATGTCGGCGTCGGCGTCGGCGTCGGCGTCGGCGTCGGCGTCGGCGTCGGCGTCGGCGTCCACCGCTACAGCACACCGTGCCTCGCGTCGACTACCATCGCTACCCGACTGTACCGAACTACATACATACATATGTATGTACATACCACCGGGAAACCGCCACGCCAGCCACCACTACCCTGCCATCTGCTAGGCTGGTCAGTGTTATGGGTCAGTGAATCCCAATTCCTAGTCACGAAATCTGAATACGTATACAAGGTATGTACACCGGTGGGCGTGAGCTTCTTTAACCAGACTCGCGTTCACGCGGTAGCAGGAAGCTGTACGTCCGCGAAACGTGGCCGAACGTCGAACGAACGGAATCCGCGGGCGCAACAAGTTTTCCCGCGCGAATTACATCCTACCACCAGCCAATTTCCACTCCCCGTTTCTATCACCGGATTTCGGATACTCGTGTTAATTTCGAATTTCATTCAACTCCGCAAATGTATCTCCCACAGCCCCGTGTAGCTTTAATGTCTGATATTGTTGGATTGTGAATTGATTCGATTATCTTCAATTTCAATATCTTCTTTCTGTAGAGAGTTACAAGTCACCGATTCTAAAATCGTTGACTTCATGTAGCTTTTATTTAACGTATTTACTGTCGATTCAGTGACCACGAGAGTTGGGTAAAATCACCGCAGCACAGTATGTGAACAATTCCAGTATCTTTCCAGTTCATAGTATGTACATACAAAGTAACTATGTATTGGGTTGAAATATTCTTTTTAAAGCATTGAGAATGTTACCATAAATGTACCATTCGTTGACTTCGCGTCAACGGTAGAAGAAGGCTCGATCCAAGTAGCTCCAGGAGCATTACAAAAAAAGAAGTACATATGTATTAGTGGAAGTAGTACACAACGAGAGTCCATAATATGTATATCCAGACCCTTCGTCCGAGGTTAATCTTTGGAAACGACGTTAATAATTTCTTTAATGCACCTTACATCAATATTGACACACGGACGCTGTCCTGAAACGTAATGCCACTCCAGTAAATTCGATGACGTAATCCTCATTGACAATTACATTTATCGTAGCTGTCCCGAGGGGCATGAAAATATAAAATGGTTCTAATCCAGGGACGACCATCCTTCTGGGAGCAGTTTTAATCTATTTTATATATGTAGAACGGGATTAAGAGGGGAAGGGTGGTTCTTGTTGGGGATGACTCGTTTCTATCGATTTCTACGAATGGCAAATCTAGGGCTAAAAACAATTGTAGTTTCTGCCATTTAGTTCTTACTTTGCCAATCGCGTTCAACAGATTTCTATCGTCTTCGAAAAAAGTTCCGTAAATTGTTCACCATTAAAATGATTAAGGAGAAGAGACCTTTTTCTTTATCTCCTATTTATTGCAATCGAGCCATAACGACTATCGATCTCTCAAATTATTTCGAGATGCTTTACCAATCGATGCAACACGTCTGAACGTAGACGCACTTTGCCAAACAATGTGAAACCGTTCAAACTATCCTACAGAAAGCTTGTATAAATCAAATCAAACTCTACGATGGCCTCATTGAAAAACCTTCCTCCAGTGAAGAATACTTTCACGATCGAGTTGAAACACCTGATGCGTCGAATCCGAATACAGCTTCGTTTAAACTGTAACTCGGTCCGGAATATTCAAAACTCTTTAGGCCTCGTAAACTTCCACGGTCTCGTCCTGCGACGAGGAGCAAGTTCTACATACAACGAATGCCCGTGAAACTGCATGATCCTTTTTAAAACGGCCGAGCGGGGCCATCGAGAGCACAATGCCTCGTGAAATAATGCTGTTTGCGTGGAAAAGGAGTTAACGAAAGAAAATCTCGTTTCCATAAACATCCGGGGTGCGGCGAGCGCACAACGGCGAGGCATCCCACCGGTTATAAATAACGAAATTTCTTCAAGGTCCGTTCGCATTCCTCCTGTCGAGTACGCGTCTAAAACGAGCTTTAAATCGCGCCGCTTCACGGTTTTTTAATTTTCGGGCCTGTACATCACTGTCGCGTTTCGTTAAGGAGGGAACCAATTGTCTATTTGCAATTTTCTTCGCGGCCAACCTTCCCTCTCCCCTCTCCCCTCTCTTTCTATCTTTATCCGAAGGCACATCCCCGGACGCGAAACGCGGCGCGTTTATTTTTCTAAACATTTTATTTCTCTCCGGTCGCGACATTTTATTTATCCCCGGGACCGCCCGTGCCCCTCGCGACGCTCTATTTTTCATCCGTTGTTTCTCACTCGTCCTTTTTCCTTTTTCCTTTCTTTTGTCCGTCGTTCGTCTCCGGACCCCTCTCGTCATCCTCCTCTCCGACGCTATCTCTTCTCCCTCTTCCTGTCCTCGACGCGACGCGACGCGACGCGACGCGACGCGACGCGACGCGACGCGACGGGCTGAAAATACGAGCTCCGTGGCCGGCCGGCCGGTCATTGTGTCGAGGAAACTGTAGTTTTGCGACTACGCGAGCACGCGTCGCGAATACTCGAGCGATCTCCCTCCCTCCCTCCGTGGCCGAACAGTGGAACGGGGTTGAATTATGAATCGACCCTTTCCCAGCGCCACGCTTGCACACGAAAATTACTCACCGTGCGAAGGCCCGTGCTCGCACCATACCCCCGACTACTCGCAATTAAGTACCGGTGAGCACGGTAATGTCTCGATATAAGTCACAGAGATGCGCACGATGCTTGCGAATCCTTTATATCCCTACTACGATCGACTGTACCCCTCGTGGGCTTTGGACGCACGATCCGTATTGCCGTTGATGAAGGTAACGTTTATCAGTTTTAGCGTTGGGTACGTTTAAAACAGAAATGTTTCGAATTAGGGCCCGATCATTTTCAGGATTTCTGGATCGCAAGGCCGCGTATCGTCCGCATCGCGTTCACAAAGAGAAGAGGAACGAGCGTTAGTTGGCCATCGTCGTAGATCGCGTATCAAGGGAAAAGCTTAAGGTCTGTTTGGGGCTTAATCGCTGCGCGATAGGATCGCGATGTTTATCTCGATCGCACAATTAACCCCGCAGCTAACCGTTGTGCACCGCGGCGACGTAATTGCGGAGTTTCCGAAGGCTCGCGCACCGCACCACGCGCAGCACTGACATTATTAGAAATTTGAGCGAGGACGGCCACGACGCGACGACGAGATATCAGGCGACGCGACGATGCATCATGGACCGACCGACCGACCGACCGACCGACCGACCGACCGACCGACCGGATAAAGTTAGAGTTAGAGGATCGCGGGTATCCGTGCTAGGAAGTAAACCAACCACCGGGTCTGCAACGCACGGAACATCCGCCGCGCCGGTGAATGAGATTACATTTGCATGGTTTTAGTCTTACTTACTAGAGGATCTATGTAGATCCTGCTTCGCTCGCTCACAATATACCATATACTCTTTAAGCTGGATGAAGGATCAGAGTAGTCGGGTGCGCTGGCAGTAAGTGGATCAACGCTGATGACGTTGCATGCGCGCGCCACGGTCGAATGAATCTTGCCGAGCGAGCCACGTGTCGGTCGGCTAGCAGAAATAATCGTCGAGACGCGTGTACCTACACTGTACACACACACACACACACAGTGTCCCCTGGAAAAACTTTGGAGGGTCGAATCTGTACACCAATTACATATTGTGCCAAACTTAATTGTTCGGTCATGAAATATGCATGGTCTTGATCGTTAACCGAAAAATGTTCTAAACACGAAACAGCAAGAAGAACAAACTTGTTCAATTTACGACATATTTTCACTACCCTACTTTCACACGAGGGAAAAAGCGTTTCAAAACCTCTAGCTCTAAAGTAGCCGAACAATAAAAACGTATAATGTATTGACTTGCGAAGCGGTGTCCAGTTACCAATGGTTTTATCAAGATAATTGCTGAACCAGCGCCCATAAAAATTGCAGAAAGGTTTACTGGACGGGGCAAAAACCAACAAGTTCAGATCCATCGTAGCGTGGATAACGAATTGTGTCGCGAACGTAGATACAGCAACAACCGATCGAAAATTTCGGGGGAGAAAAAGTATCTCGATGAATTCGCGCAGAATTTGGTCCGACGCGACGCGACGCGACGCGACGCGACAGATCGAACGAGCCCCTCGGTGTTACCTTCTTTTCAGCCGAAAAGAAGAACTACCATATTTTTCTACTGTGAGTAACGGTAAGAGAAGGAAAAAGGAAAGAAAGCTTCATATTTATGTATGAGAGCGCGGCGGTAAAGGGTACGATCTAATATACAGTCAATGAATGATTTATAGAACGGTATCTGCTTTTTATCCGAGAGAGTTCCAAGCTGTCGTGCTACGGGCACCAGTTGCGCCGAGATTGGTTGCCGGAGGATGCAAGCCGTTCCATGTAATTGCGACCATAAACATAAAGGCTGTTTAAGAAAATTCATCGCCACAATAAGACACCGCACCTCGGCCGTCTGGCCGTTCCCTCTGTGATTTAATCCCGTAAAGTTGACAATACGATCGCTTACCAAAATAAAATTTATAAATAAGCGGAGCTTTACGAGCGACTGCTAACTCCTGATTTCCTGAATGAACAATTAGTCCTACCATAAATAATAGCCCTACCGCGGACAATGTCCCAAAAAGCCGATTTGGAATTTATGTCTTATACGAAATGTCCACCAAGACGATTACAAGATACGCGAGCCAAGTAAAAAAATGGGTTCCTTCCCTAATTACGAAAGATTGCAAATGGTACATCAACGACTCGATCAGGTTTCGCGATGACATAACAGATATAACAGGTCAATAAATCCGCCAGAATTCAAAGTGCGTTGAGCAACGGGGCGCACGATCGACGTCCGTCTACGTTTTGTTTCCATCCGCGAACTATGCGTTTCACAACAAATATCTATAAATAGCGGACAGGTACTATGTATATCCTGACATCATCTAAACGGGATCATCGTCCGAGTTCTCGTCGCGTCGTATGAACGATGTCAACGGGAAGGCTTCATTGTACGTTTGAAATTAGCGCGATGCAATTATAGTTGCCACCACGGTGTGGCGGCCGGTGTATTTATGGCGGAAAGTTTTGCAATTGCTCTTTATATATGTATACACCGTATATGTATATACCGTGGCCTTATGCAATGTATACGGATGATGTAATCGGGCTTTATCGGTAGGACGAGGTATCCAAATCGAAATTCGGGTTCGGAACGGGCTCGCCCGATGAAAATCGCGACCACTGGCAATATTCTGCAGCTTAGGCCACAATTTCCCTTTTCCGAAGTCCGTGAAAGTACGCCTGCGCATCGATGATCGTCATTAGTAATGCGGAATTAGTAGAACGCCGTGCACCGCGATCGTTAATTACCGCGAGTAATCGATCAAACTTACGCGCGTTGAAGAAGGTTCTTCTCGAGGAGTTAAACTCGGTCTCGTTAAACGACGAAGAAATTATGGAAGTCGAGAGAAATTCTCGTGTTCGGACAAATCTAGTCGAATAAAACTCGCGACATACAGCAGTCTTCATCGAGCTTTTTGTTCTTCTTCCCGAGTAATTCAGCTAGGCAATCTTAATCGGTAGACGGCTAATTAACGATCAGCATCGAGGCGTGACGGCTGGTTTACACGAATCCACCTGTTTGGCAACTTTTTCACTAATTATGAAGCAGCGCATCGCTGTTGATGGTACTTTTGCAATAAAATATGAAGAAAAATACGTCGACGGGAACGTCTCCGAGTAAAATAAAAATGGCTGCTGTGTTTAACGCCTCGGCGCGACGCGCCGCGCCGGTGGCTGGAGAATAGGAACAGGAAGAAGCGCATAAAGATCTGGTAGGCTGTGAACTTTGTTCGGCCATCTAAATTTAAAGAAAAAAAAAACCAAATGGACTCTCAAGCTATCATCATTCTTCCAGTGAACCGAGCTGGCTATGTGTTTGAACAAAGCATCCGGAAGCGCGATTATTCGCCCCACATTAAACCCCTCATTGCGAGAAAACTAAATGTCCATTTAATGTTCGAACTTGTAAAACGCTCGGAACAGAAAGAACTAAGAAGAAGTTTAGTGGATTTCCAGACCAGTGAAAACATCCTCGAAGCTAACGAGCCTCGGCTTCCTCGAGTGTATAAATTCTTGTTCGCCATTCAGGGAAGATAGAAATCTATTTATTAGGCATCCCCTCATTTCCCGAAGTAAATAGTGCATAATGACGGCGGTCGTATCCAGTAAAAAATGTTCCGGTCTCATGCGAGGCTTCCACGGAAATGTGTATGTATCCGTCCCGCGGAATGCGAGACCGCGGTTAGATCCCGGATCCCGCTGTATGGTAAATATGCACCACTTTACCGGCGATTATCGTGTTAGGAATTGTGTCAGCCTTAGACGATGCCCGTCTACCCATAGTGAACCATAATGGAGCACATTACAGCAATTCATCTCTAATCTGCCAACAGCGTAGGAGCCACGAAACGCGACGCATTAACATACCTTGGCATTAAGCGATCGCACATCCTGGCGCCGTGAATCACGCTCAATTGCGTTGCTCTATCATTGGGTCTCCTGGTTCCCGGTTTTGGGAAAGAAAATATTTTTCATCGTGAGCCTTGCGAATCAGATTTAAGATCGGACTGTAATCAACGCATAAGACTTTGTTTCGGTACAATACAAACGGCTATATAGAATTCATTTATTTTGTATTATCTACCAGAGGTGGGCGAGTACCCGAAAATTTCGGGTCCCGAGCCTCGGTTCGGCTTTAGATGACTCGGATCCCGACCCGACACGAACCCGAAAATTTCTAATATTTACTACTTAGAGTACACTATCTTTAAAAAGTTTACATTAAAAGAGTATTTATGAAACATGGAGTTTCTTTAGGAGTCCTCACCCCACAATTTCGCAAGCCAAATCCGTTTTAAGCGAAAGTACCATCGCAGCGAGTCGATGGTCGAGTATGAGAACCGAAACGTTCGTTTGACGATCTGCATCCTGAATGACTCCGAAATTCGCACGAAGACCGGCGTATTCGGCGAAACGTCGCGTCGCGTCGCGTCGGCCAGTGTGTCTCGGCCGCGGCCCGGCCCGGCCGCGGCCCGGCCCGGCCCGGCCCGGCCGGCTGGATTTAAATTCAGGGAGAGCGACGAACTCGCTCTCGCACTTTGTCAGGATTCAAGGCTACCCCGTTCGCGGCATTCACGGATTCGTCACACTTCAGTGTCAACGGCCTTCCCCGCGGTTTTATTTTTGCACAACCGTCGTTAAACCTCGCCAAGATTTCTTTTCCACAGCGCAGCGATCAATCGGTAGGACGACGACAATCCGGTGATCGTTCGCGTTACCCCCAAGCACGCACCGCATACCTATTCGCTGTGTCTACCGGTCGCTCGCCGCGCCGATCCTAGCGGTTTCCAGAATTTCTATATCACCGTTTCGAGAATCGTAAACTCGTCAAGTAAAAAATATCAACAAG
Source organism: Lasioglossum lativentre (assembly GCA_916610255.1). Classification (NCBI taxonomy): domain Eukaryota; kingdom Metazoa; phylum Arthropoda; class Insecta; order Hymenoptera; family Halictidae; genus Lasioglossum; species Lasioglossum lativentre. The sequence goes on from OU744364.1 coordinate 214,071, forward strand.
ACTAAAATAGTTTATGAATTTGTTTTATTTTTTGAAAATTTCAGGGAATCCATTTCCTCGGTACGAAACGGTCGATCATCTTTGTTCCGTCGAGTCTCGACATTCTACTGTGACAATGGGTCATTTAAATGGCGCCGCGCTCGACGAGTCAATCCAATTTTAGAGCGGCCTGTAGACGTCGGTGTCGGTGTCGGTGTCGGTGTCGGTGTTGGTGTCGGTAATGTTCGTTCGACGAACGTGCGGCATCTGACACGAGTGTGTCAATGACTGGTGAAAGGTATCAATGACTTTTCTTTCACTGACCCCCGACAAGGAACTTTCAATCTCTAGCATCCGCGCGCATCGTTGGCCGGCTCGCGTCCGCTTACATAATTCGCTTGTACGCATTATTCAGTCGACGCACTGTGCATCGACTATTGGGCCCGGAATAGAAACATCAATTTTCCCGTTAGTGCCAATGGATCTCGCAAGCATTTCGAGTCGGAGCTGAATCGTCCACATCCATTGTTTATTTTACACCGAATAGCTGATCTTGATTGTACATACATACACTTCTAGTGGAGTAATTTATAAAAACTAAAGACTTTCATTGTCAGTGAAAATTTCAAGTACATACTATGTTATGTAAAATTGTTAACACTACTTTGTGATTACCGCGAGCAATTTGCTTGTATTTATGCCGCGCCGCGCCGCGCCGCGCCGCCGTTTCCAATTTTGCGTCTCGGAGAACATCGCATAATAAAACCACGCGTTCACGTCGTGACCCGTTTATCGAAATGAAATTGGACGAAAGACAGAATAAAATACAAAAGAGTAGACCCCGTCGTACAAGCTCGAGCATTGTCATTAATCTAAAGCAATTATAACGGGCGACCAGTGATTATACCCGGTTTTTCTAATCCGCGGAGCACCGCGAAGCACGGAAAAAAGTGGTGGATCGGTTGCGGCAACAGGTCGCGCCACGCTCGTGTGTAATTTTCGTTAATCAATAATGATTACGTGACAAAACGTAACGCTTGTCGCGGGTCGGTCTCGAATTACGAGCCCTGACAAACTGGTTCGTGGCGGCTAAATATACGCGACCGAACACGACGCGACGTGTCTTCGCAGACACCGGTATCGTTTGCGCATAGGTAATCGACTTCGTTTCGAAATTACGACTTCGCACGATGATGCATTTCCATCGATCATCGCCCAGCTATACTTCGCGGCAATCGGCCGCGACATTTGATACTTTTCACGCTTTATAGCTCCCATTAATTCATAATTAATATAAATTAATATAAATTTGTCACGGTGCGGCAAGGTGCATCCTCCTCGACAATTTCATACATAGTATGTAATACGGTAAAATCTTGATCCAAGCCCGATCCTCGGTTCCGTGCTCGGATATTATAATATGTAGATCGTGCGGGGCTACTATTCTTTTGTGACCGCACGGCCGAACGGACTTGTCGGACAACACGGTTGCCCAGGCCGGAATTAAACCACTAAATACAGCTCAAATTATGTCGGTAATATAACTTTCAACAGATTCAAATGATTAGGAAACGAAATAAATGTGTACGAACTGACAAGTCTCGTTTCGCATAAAAATCCGTATAGTTATTACTAGAAAGACTATAAAACCAAGGTCTGCTCTTATTAATATAAAAAAAAATCGAACATATTGTCGTTCCACGCATCCACGCATTACGAATACTTCCACGATCGGCGCCAACGCAACGGATACAACATTATTCATGGCCATTGAAAAAATTGTTGGAAACGTAAGCGCATTATAGTTGATGGAAAAAAATGTTCGAGCGCCGCGCCGGCTCATTTCCCGGCAACTCCGTGTGCAGGCCGGCCCTTAATCGGGCAAGCAACGATAAATCGTCGCGGCGATGCTCGACGCCGATAGCCCGCAACATTTTACAATTTTGATACCGCACGGCCGCTATTAATTTGTTTAATCGGGGGAACCGACGATAAATCCTCGCGGGCATGACGCGGCGCGGCGCGGCGCGGCGCGGCGCGGCGCGGCTGCTTCGGCGAGACGTTACGCAGAATCGATCTCGCGACGCGTTTTACACGCTCGCCGCACACAAACGGACCCGTGTTACACGCGTCGCGTGTAACCGCAGCGGACACACACCGGCAAAACAACACATCGATCGACTCGAGACTCCGCAGGAGTTGACCTTCGTCCACGGTATAGTGTAGCGTTTCCTTCGACCGCGGACAGTTCATCCTTCGCGGATCCAGACACTGCGCGACGCGGCGCGACGCGGCGCGACGCGGCGCGACGCGACGCGGCGTTACCAGATCGAGGGATTCGAGAGATGAACAGTGGGGAAAATTCTATAGTCAGAACCTGAGTGACGTCACGAAGCTATAGTCTAGTCCAGGTTACATATTCGCTAAATAAAACATCGACGCTCTTATAAAGTTTGAAAAATTTACAATTATATTATTGTATAAATTTCAAAATGAAGAGGCCATCAGAGATGTTATTTTTTACAAATTTTCTACAAAAATTTTCAATAGACGAAAGCCGGCCCTCCGAAGGTTCATAGCCCCTTATAATGTTTGTTGCAATTACACCGACTGTGTCCAAACAAGCTTGCAAAGTTTATAAAGACCTACAAGAAAATTGCTTTTGTCATGTATACATACATAATATGTATGTACATACGTATATGCGACACACTGTGCGGCACCGCTCATCAGACCACGATCACGATTTGTCTCTCGCTACTAGGTCTGTCCAATATGTATGCTGTTCCGCGATCGAAACTTTGCCATGTTCAATGTAACGCGTTTTTAATGACACCTAATCGCTCGGTGGACGAGAAACACAGTGAACAAGATCGTGCCAGGTTGTGAAGTTATTAGTACAAGCAGGATTTATGGGCTTACGGTCGACACTATCGGGTGGAAGGCAATAAAATGATCAAATGAGTTTCTAGCGTGCAGCTACTCCACTTTTCTCTTTGCAAAACTATTCGTTAGAGTAGTTTAGGAAAAGACCAAGATGATAAGCCATTTTCGACTTTACAGGCTGCAATTACCATTTTTAACAGTTTCGAAGGCTGCGTATCGTAATGTCGTTAGAATAGTTTGCTTTCTGGACGAAATCTACTCTCTTCGATGATACTGGCACACAAAGTTCTCGGCGACTAGAGGGCGATGATTGTTCGATAAATGGTCAAGCGTTGGGTCTCTTTAGTCCCACTGGCTCCAATTCCATCTCCACCGGTGTGTCAACACGGATGAAGGGCGTCGAAAGTATACCATGTACTATGTAGAAGAATGGCGGCGGTCAAATTTCGGAAGCAGGTGGTTAAAACGTTTGAACTCGGTAAGGGAATCTTGCTTGTCTGCCTTCGGGCTCTCGTCCGCTCGGCAAAGAAACAGTCGACGCGACGCAAAGGCTTCTGGCCGGATTTACCGTGGTTTACTCCCGACAACCCGTTCTCTTTAAGCTCGTCTCACGTGTTCACTGTATTTTCGAAATTTTCGAATTGTTTTACAATAACAATACGTTTTAAGACTAACGAGGGTATTTCAAGATTATTTTTCTCCAAAATATTTGAACCGTATTCTTGCCAAGGCAAAGCAAACGAAAGAGGCTTGTTAGAGTCTGCTGGATCCTCCATCATCGGTAACATTTGCTAATTTCCATCGCGCACAATCCATCCGCGTAGCGGTTGTTAAATAAGCGGAGCTTATTACTCGATCGAGCGATCAAATACTTTCGATCGAATTAATCGCGCAGGTTGGGTTGGATGATACATCGCGGTCGAGTGTGCTTGAAAAGCTTCGCCTTGGCATAGAAAAAGAAAGGTAAAAGAAGCACGGGAACAATATTATCGAGTTCGCGTTGTAAACAGACGCGACGGTATTGTCCGCGCCGGCATCGCAACCCACATAGCCGCTTCACCGTAAACGTAAACAATAAGTGATAATGAAAAGGAAGGAAAGGAAAGGGAGGGTGACGAGGGTTGAGGGAAGAGGGTCGAGGGTCGAGGGAAGAGGGTCGAGGGACGAGAAGAGTCGCGGTCGGAACCGTCTTTGATAAGCCGAGTTTACGCGGATCGGTATCACTTCCTGCCTAATTTCGATTAATACCGGAAAAGGAGCAAAATTCGATGAAAATTCGAGAGTAATTTCAGCAGACTCTTTCATTCGGCGTTGAAAGCGTGGAAGATGAAAAATTACCTTTTCCACGGTCATTCGCGACATCCCATTTAATGCTCGAGATTCTGAAGGGATCTGGAAGAGAGTCGTAGAAAATGCTCGCCGCTGGAAACGTATCCTTCGGTAAAATATAACGCGTTCGGAATAATGGGGAGGGGGTGGGGGGGGGGGCGTGAAAGGGCACGCTACCCCTTGGTCTGGTTTTGGCAAGAATTTCTTGCGGCGGATTAGTTTGCGTCGAAAGTTATTTCCGTCGGAGCATAACCGTGTTCCGTTGCGTGAACCGCGAGGAAACTCGTGATCGGTGAACCGTCGTGCGCGTTCGTGTGAGCAATCGCTCATTAAAATTTTCTTTTTCGGCGTTAGAAATCCTTCTCCGAGAAATAATTAAAAATAAATGCTTCAGAGATACCGTAACGAATCATTGTAATTAGCCGATTACAAGATCTACCGATCGTATCAGAATCGAGCGCGGTAGAAAGTAAAGATTTATGTTTCCAGATCCAACGCTATTAGCATTTATTTAATTCGCCACTGTAGGCATCTACACTTCATTTCTTAACGATCTACGAAATCGGAGAAACGTTTAATCAACGAAACGCGATTTGATTTTTCTATGGTTCGCGAGACAATTGAATAAAATTTGCAGAAAGATCGTATATACATATGTACATATATGTTATGAATAAAATTTCGAATGGTAAAAAACAGAATTTATTTCGACACGAGATAGTAAGCCTTCGGAAGACCAACATAAATAAGTGATCAAATTCCGCAAGATAAACGATCATGTCCACGTTTAAGTCATTCTCTTCACGCGAGTTCAGTCTTGAAATGCTACCTCCGTTTTATGGAACCCCGTGGAAGAATATTGTCCGACAGCTTTCAAGTCTTTCACCGTAAAAGCAGAATAATACGACACGCGCTAATGCTCTCTCAGCAAGGAAGGTAAACACGGATGTTTTCCCAAACCTATAACTGCCGAGGCGAAGTTGAAAGATTCCACAGACTTTTCCACAGTGATAATTTGTAGATGCAACAAAAAGAATGCGTAACATGAAAAATAATTAAAAACATAATATGTAATAAGAATAATTGTACGAAAATGTAGAAATCGAATAGATAGAGAACAAAACGGAGGATCGTCGAAGACACGAGCAATTTGCGAAATTTTTCGCAACGATTAACGGCAATCCACCAATTACAATTGGTCGAATGAGCTTCCGACGGGACGGCTCATCAATATTTGTTCCTTTTGCTCGTCCGCAGAGCGACTCGCGCGCCGCACCGCGCCGCGCCGCGCCGCCGACCAACAGGAACCCGTCGGAAAAACACCCCCCTCAAGGTTTACCATTATTTACACGCCGCGGTACCCGGGGATCGCATAAACTTCGCAGCGCGGAGTAAAATTAATGGACTTCGCCATATTTTCCGTAGGTTCGCGCGAAATACATACTGCCTTCGTTTCGCGGATACACAGGGACGGCTCGACGAACACCATTCGCGCCGCTGCACCGCACCACACCGCGCCGCTCCGCGCCGCGCCGGTGCGGTGTTGCAGAACAGCGAGCAAATATTTCCAAAAATATCTCTGTTTGAACATTTTGTACACACCGGTCCCTTGATTCATACGGCACTTTATTTACGCAAGTTTCTTTTTACGCGGTAAATAAACTCTCGATTTAGTGAATTGAAATAGGAACGCGACATGCTTGCTCGGTAGTGGGGGAAGCGTTCGAACGCGATGAAGCGGAAGGAGAACTATTGGGTTAACATGTAGTGTAATAATTAGGCAGCGGATTTTATGCATTTATGGTAAAAATGAGTAGGTTTAACTTAAAACGGTAAAACCTTTACAAGATTTTAAAAATACCGTTCTATTATTATCAACCTGTCAAAGTTCGTTGCAAGTCAGCTATAAAATTTTTATTTTGCATAAATATCCGCTGTCTGGTAATAATAGATTATATGTATATCGAAGAACTAATCGGTGGGATTAATTGGCGAGACTCTGTTGTAAGGACCACTCAATTGTATGAACTGTTGTGTCTTCGAATCTGTTGAACGATGTTCTACCGTATCGAATCCAATTTTGCCTAATTGTGACTAAGCGAAGTCTGAATCGTAAGATGTCGAACGCGAAAACGCTGATCTTCGCTGTTCGACGGCAATCTAACGGATCAGAGTGGGGACACCGTATCAGAGAACAGTTGGCAAGAGCGTCGGAACTGGACCAGCTGATCTCGAGAGGACGTATCGGAATCGTAGCGATCGCTCGAGGCTCCAGCAGCTCGGGAATATGTGTTTTCCTCGGCGAACGGCCAGACTTTCTTTCTCGCTCGTCGAACGCGCTTAATAGGTCGTTAGCGTTTGATGCTAGTCGTCAGGTGCAGTAGACCGACTAGCGATTGCCGCTATAAATATCACGCGAAAGATACTACCAGCTGGAAAGCACTTTCTTTTTTTGTGCATTACCGTTTAGCACGCTGTCTCGTAATTACAGCTGGAAACTGTTAATGACGATGTAATTGATGCTTCTGCCGATGCCGATGATGATGATGATGATGATGGAACCTCGGAAATGGTGAAAAGTGACGCGCAGACCCATTTATTTTATCCTTACGATTTCGCGAACGATCCGGTGCTGGCCCTTAATTCAGAACAGACCCGTGGAAAGCATTTCTTTGGAAATACATACTTACGCGTCTTCTAAACCGTGCTCGTTAATGTCCGCGTATTCCCCCATCCCATTATGGAGAAATGAAAATTCTACGTTGACGGACATTTTACAGCGCCGCAACTTTCCATTCGATTCTCGGTAGTCGAAATCACAGTGATTGTACACAAACGAACCGCGATTGCCTCGGTAAAACGAGAATCAAAATATGTACGCGCATGCAACTGCCTTGGTAACCAATACGGTGAATGAAATCCCCATTTCCAATTGCTACGGCGGAATCGCGTCCCGATGCTTGACCGAAGGCTCCGACCCGTGCTTTCCCTTCTGTCTTTCTTCACCGAACTTCATTCTTTCATCTACTAGCTGAAGTCGTCCACATTCGCCACTACTTTAGCTTCCTTCTGATACTTGTTTATCTTCTTTTTTCAATTAGAGCTGGCTTACCGATTATTTATATCGCCGTTTCTAAAAGGAAGCTATTCGAAGTGTCTGAAATACATAGCAAGATACGGTCAAATAAATTTATAGTGCTCAGGCACTATAGCTTATCGCGGGACGAAAATGAACTAAGCACGCCTTTTAGATCAATTTGATGCATTCTACCGTTCGGTTACTATGGGATCCAATCAAATTCAATATTCAACATTCGATGCGTCATTCTATTTTTGGTAAATATAGCTATGAGGGGACCCAACTCGGATCACCTTGACCTTCACATATATTGTCAAAGACAACATTCTGAACAACTTTTGTCAATATAACTATCCGTCGCTCGGACTTAGTTTCCGAGATAATTATATTTTATCCCGAATATGTTGGACTTAATAAAATAATTTTTTATTATTTTTATATATTAGTACCATCGGTACCATCGGTACACTCGGTCCCGATGAACCGAGTAGGTTTAGGAATTTTTTTCATGAATTAGATTTATAGTCCAAGCGTAGACATTCGTGCTCAGGGAGTTAAACAAACTGATGACCCGAATATGTTGCAAGTAACTTTCATGCAGCGCATCAGTTCCGTTTTCGCATGCAATTGAAACAAGCAAGTTCAAGTGAACGATCGAGGACGCAAAGTCGTAACGAAACGCAGCTCGTTACCGTCGCGTCGCGTCGTCGATTGGAAACGGAACGAAGGTGTCGGACTACGCGACCCGCCAAAATTCTTTGTATTAGTGCCGCGGTCGCAGCCCCGTTGGCTACACGCAATCGGTCCGGTCCGTGCGTCATCCTGAAATCGGTCGTCTGTGAACGTTGCCAACGATGACCTGTCCGGTTTCGATGGTCGTGTCCGCGCCGCGCCGCGCCGCGCCGCGCCGCGTCGCGCCGCGCGCCGGGCGAACGGCCTCTCGTTGGACAAAGCCGCGACAAGCCGACCCCGTCGGGTCCGCTTGACAATGCAGCATCCACGGGGGATTCAATAACTTTCGACGGCCAGCGAAGAAGTTGAAGAACCATCGGGGGAACCGGTTCTATGATTTCCAAACATATAACCATATAACCATATTCCGAGCGGGCCTCGGACGAGTCGCGGCACGGCGCGGCGCGGCGCGGCGGCTCGTAAGTCGCGCGTTAAGCACAATGTAACGCGTGTTTACGTTCCCCGATCCCCGTACTCGCACAATAGCCGCCAATTAAGTCGATTATCGATCGGCAAGCTTAACCTTCGATCGACAGCTGCGGAAGATGTAATGAGAAGCCGCGACCTTTCTTCGCCGATTCACGCTTTCACCGGGACTTTCTGGTTTGTGTCTCGCGGAGGAGCCGTCGTTCATCAAAATGGTTTTCATCTGTCGAAGGACTTCAGCCCTCGACACTCTGCCTCTACGGAAATCCTATTCAACAGGAATTTTCGTGTAACAATTGCTAACCCTGTGTGTAAAAATAATTACATTATTTTTTAACTTGTTATAAATAAGTTAATAGACCTCAACAATGTTTACTTATTATCTCTGCTTATCGCTAGACTGCGGATTTGATGCATTTATCAAAAAAATGGACAAGTCAAATATAAAACTGAAAAGACATTGGAAGAATTTAGAGACGTTGCGTTGTGCACTCATTCTCTACTTTTTAAGATACCTGAAAGACAAAATACATTTTCGTTTAACTTTAGTTTTTTGTGTCAACGGATTGTCGAGAGAAGCGAGTCACAAGTCGGTGGGATCCGCGTCGAAGAAGCCAGCGGACGAACAATCACAAAGACTCGATATATTATTTCTCCCCGGTTGATTCTCCGGCGTCCAATGTTGCGGACAGGCAATCCGTAAATCTGGTCCACCGGTAGACGGTGTGAGACGGTCGGATCAAGGTTAGAATCCGCCTTGCACCGAGCGAGATTGAAGCCGTGTCGCGGGTCAACGCAACGTCGCGTCGCGTCGCGTCGCGTCGCGTCGCGTCGCGTCGCCTAGCTAGCGGCAGACGTTGGCGTCGGTGTAGCTGTAACTGATGTTGGCTGAGTCTTCAGGGAATCTTTCCTCGATGGACCAGTTCCGGCAGTGCTGCTGCCGCGTGCGCCGCGCCGCGCCGCGGCGAACAGTCGTCGTCGTCGGCGAGTGAGAATAGACCGGTGGTAGGAGAAGAAGACAGTGGGGAGGGACACTAGTCGGGTAGGGGATAGGAGGAAGATGATGAAGAACGCGAGCCGAGTAGGTAGAGGATGAAACAGGAGCAAGGTTAGGAGAGGGTCGGTCGATGGAAGGAAGAAGACGAAGAAGATGGTCGGAGAAATAAGAGCAAGAGAAGGACACCGCGCCGCGCCGCGCCGCGTCACGCCGTGGCTGAAGAAGGAGGAGAGAGTTGCTTAGGACAGGAGCAGAAAGACGCGCACACGCGATCGAACGAGGCATGACGAGGGAAACAGAAGAGATAGGGGATATGTATAAGACGGGAGAGTGGAAGAGGACACGGGTAGAGAGATGGCTCTGAAGAGAGATGCTGAAGGAGGCTCTGAAGCAGCCACCCGAGAGGCGTTAGATCCGACTAGACGGAACAGCGCAGCGGTTCGCGCGAGCGAGCAAGCGAGAAGGACAAGCACGGACGCGAGAGTAACACGGTGGAACGGCTTGAAAAATTACCGTCTGTAAATCCTGAAACCCACGACGGGCTGTGCGGGCACGCGGATCGAGCCGCCTGGAATTCTTATAAAATCGGCCAAGCTGCGCCTTTCTGGAAAAACATCCGTTCCATCAGCTTCGTTATTTACTACGCCCGTATACGTCTCAATCCCGGGCATGATTCATTCGATAAGAGGCGTTAATCAGCATTTAAATTTAGCGGCCGCGGGACAACCCGAACCGGGAAAAAGATTACAATCAGGCGATCAAACGATCGAGACACGTTCTCCAGTACTAACCCCGTTATCGGCCACACCCCCTTGTCCGCGCGCGATTCGTCACTGGGCTCGTCTCGCCCTACCGATTTTTACATCGTTACCTCCAATTTTCTCTGTTCACATTGATCGCCAATTCTGTGCGTTCGTGCAAACTATAGACACGCGACATTTTTAGTTTTTTTTTCTGCCAATTAATTTGAGACAGATAAATTGAAATCTTCAGTTTTTTCGAATGCGTAAACTCATGACTTCGCGAACAATGAAAATTTTCTGGGACGATTGTAGGAAATGTAGGAAATGAAAGTTGAAGAACAATGTGCCAATATTATAAATTCTCTTCCATATTTTGATAATAACAGATGCAATTCGCTTTCAGAATCGGCAATCGAAGGTTCAACGTCCGCGAAGCGAGGTGAGGTTTTTATATCGAATTCTGGGAAAATTGTTGCATTCGCAAAAACATCGCTCGGCCGATTACTTTATTTTATATACGAAAAGTGGTACAGCCGAACGAGCACGTGCAAAGGGGGGAGACATTGCCGAGCACACACGTGCTCGCTCCCCTTTATCACTTACGAGGGTCCAATTTTCGTCTGCCGAAAATTACGCTCGCAAAGTTTACCATAATTTCCGGCGCGGCGCGAGATTGTCGTCCCTGGGCAGAGGAGCAGCCGCCGCCGCGCCGCCGCGCCTCGCCGCGCCACGCTTCAATCTCTCTCAATGACTCGCCTTGTTAGTAACAATATTAACAATAATTTATCGCATCTCTCCTCGATCGTTATTTTCTTTATAACCTATTTTATCTTCGACTCGACGTGATCTAATCCGATCCACATCAATTTCACTCTCCTCCTCCTCCCCCCTCGCGTTCCTCACCGTACCCCACCGATCCCATTTCCATAATTCTTTGTCTAGCTTCTCCTATATTTCACCTTTACCGGACCCCCTTCCCCTCTACCGACCCAACTTTCCTCTTCCGCCATTCTTCTCAATTTGAACTGCATTTTTCTTCGTGACCGTGTCGAGTCTTTTCTACATCCCCTCGGCTCATCCCATCGGTACTTTTTCCGCCTCATTATCATCGCCTAATCTCGGTAATCTCCTGTCCCCAGTTTCACCGGCGACATTCCGGGAGCCCCTACTTCGGTCGGTTATGGTGGAACCATCGTTATTCGGATCGATAGATCGGACTGTTTAGACCGAAGTTCGTTTATTTAGATGTTTTTGTATTTTTTATTCGAGTTACTACATTTTGCAATACGCGTAACCGCGTCGGACTGCATACAACAAGACTGTAGCAAAGACTTCGTTCGAATAACAGCACACCGCTAACAGGTAATTTTTTTTCTAGATGTTAGAACTCGTTCAATTATTCATATTTTTTTCAAACTGACGTAATCCTCGCGCGAACTATCTAGCTATGAGAACATTATTCGCTTCTTGTATGCGTATGACTGTGACAGATGCTACATGTCGCGTCAGCATGGGCTTACACGCCGAACAAGTTGATATCATTTTACTCCGTGCGATAAACAAATAAACGTATCCTTTCCCGGAGTTCAGGGATGCATATGTATACCATAACATCTCAAGAAACTCCACACGTTGCCAATACTTTCATAGAAAGCACGTTCTGTTAGGTGTAGAAATAAATTCTTGCCGCACAGCTATTTCAATGGAAATATTCCCTCGTTCCTTCGCAGCTTTCCAAATTTTTATAGACTCTATTAAAATGTCAATAAATCGTATAGTTGTAAATTCGTTTCTGACATAAATCCGACATCGACATAAATCGTCTTTCCGCTTCTGCGAAATTATTCAGAATAAACGAGTTCCGAATATCGTAACCGTGAAGAAAATCATGCGGCAAGGGACTTACGGGCCACCCTGTATCTTCTGCTCGTTAGTAGGAAAACGAATACCAGCAATCTGTTAATCAGCCTGTCAAACGATTTTATTTAAGCGTCCCGCAGCAAACGAAATTTCGCCGGTGTGGCTCGTTCGTGTGAAACCGAAACCGCGCAACCCGAGGAGGCGCTGTGCAGCATCCAGCCCCGATGTGTATATCTTATCGCAGTCGGGTACGAACGCATCCCTCTGAATATGCATCGTAGGCAGGCCCGGTCTCCTCGGTTCCTCGCCTTATTTCTCATTTTTGTCACCGGCCGGTAATGGGCTTAATTCGCCACGCAGGACTCTCTCGGTCTCGCGGGTTGGGTCGGGTCGGGTCGAGCCGAGCCGAGTCGAGTCGAACCGAACCGAACCGAACCGAACCGAACCGAGCCGAGCCGAGCCGAGCCGAGCCGAGCCGAGCCGAGCCGAGCCGAGCTAAGCGAATCGGGCGGGTGCAAGCGGGAGCAAGCGAGTAGGGGCGCGGAAGATCCTCGTCGCGCGAACAGCCAACATCAGACACGGCCGGTTGGCGTGCCGGTCGAGGCTATAATCGTCCTCGCGTGTAATGTACGATCGGTAGGAGGACAAGACCCACTGGGTTTCTTCTCGGTGAGCGAGCTCGCCTCCTCGTGGAGAGGAAACTAGTGTGCGCGGTGATGTCAATGACACTGCAGCCGCGCAGCTGCTGCACACATAAGTCAAGCCAGATGCAACACGTGCGAGCTGCAGGTACATACGTGCCCGCCTGCCTTGCCTGCCTTGCCTGCCTTGTCTGCCTTGCCTACCTTACCTGCCTTACCTGCGTCTACCTCCTGCGTGCGTGCGTGCGCGCGCGCGCGCGCTCGCATGCTCGCAAGCTCGGACCCAGGTCCAGGCACACCACCATCGGCTCCGGAACCACCGGGTCCTTCTTCTACATACATATACAGGTTCCTCCAATGCTGCTGGAACTCCCCTCTCTAGTCTCAGTTTCCGACACTGTGTCATAGGGTAAAATAGCCTAATAAAAGACCCCTGCTTATCTCCGATACAGAGCTCCCGAATGTATCGGTGGTGTAGAAACGAGTCACTTGTACCACATGAAACTTTGAATGTTAAAAGGAACGAGACAGGGTAGGGTCACCCTTCTGGTGTTAGAGGACCAAGGACCCTGGAAAGGATACATTCTTGTTTACTTTTCTAAAGACAGAGGACGGAATCTGCTGTAAAACACCAGCAGATCCTACCGGATGCCCGAATGGGCATTAAACGTATTACTCACCGGCGATTATTTTATAATTCGTAAAAATCTATAATAGCAGTGGTAATTTCAATCGTGAACGATGTTACGATTTTCATCGGGAAAAGTTTTCATCGGGAATGAGCCACCCCCCTATTTATTACCGTGTCAGGGATCTTGCGTTATGAAACGCCCCGTATACCTGTGTTCCTGTAGGTAGGTATTTGTTCGGTCGTATGTTACCGTGTTTAAAGGAGCCCGCACGGTGTGCGCGTATCGAGAGCCCCATTGGAGCAAAAGATCTCTACCTGTGTGTACGCCTCCGAGGGCAGAAGTCAAACATTTCCGTGCCGTCTGTGACGAAGGGGCAAAGGCGGGCGGACCCTCGCGCACTGCCGCCGCCGCGCCGTTCAATCGAATCACGCAATGGTACTGTTCTGGACGACCCTCGATCAGGAAATCCAACCATTTCTTTTCGAATAATTAAACCGGGGATTTTGCGAGTTTTATATGTATAACAGCATTATACACCTGAACTTATCAATTTTTATTTCGTTAAATCCCTTCGATCTTATAGAATTGTTTAGGCTACTGGGTTGATACATAGTCGGTATTAAAAATCCAAAATGAAGTATCAAGTCTTCTTTGCAAGACCACCGCAGTAAAAATAAAAATAGACTATTCTACGAAAATTAAGTACCTCGGGCAGTACATAGATCTATTTCATTTGTAAGAAACCAGTTAGACTGGTTTGTCATTAAAATCTAATAAGAGTTATAAAAACTATGAGTATAGTACGCGTGCCTCGAATTTATATATTTTTTATCGCGATATGTACGTAAATATAGTACATTAATTTATCGAGTGACTTCCCACAAATACATACATATATCGTCCGTTCTTTCGAGCGGAAGGTCAATTTTCGGGAATTGTCGGAGCTCTGTAAACATCGGATATACATACTCGCGTGCTCACGGAACAGGTATGTACCATCGTAATTACAGCCTGACAGAAACTTCTGCCGGTGCATTAAGGAGAATAATTGGTATGCCTTGCTAAATCGAGTCAAGCGGACGGCTTTTTTGAGAAGTTTGGTAACAGTCGGAGGTGCGTCAGTTACTTCCGGTTAATTGAATGTGTCAAAACAGACCCGGGAAATACGGATCCTACCTACCAGAGGAAACAAGTTTCTGTTTCATATTCCCCACTTCGTTATCGAACAAAACACAACTCTGCACAAAAAACGTATAGATTCGCAAATAATAAAAATAAATCGAAAATCTCGTATAAAACCAACAATATGTTTTCTTTTTCTACAACACTCCTGCGCTTTTGTTTTCTGTATGTTTCACAAATGTCGAATACACGTGGACATTTAGAAACGACATGTTAACGTCCGCAAAATGTTGCGTACCATTGAAACAGAAATGTATCAATGTGCTCGCGAGCCTATAAAAATATAGATATGTATACGTATACACGTACCCTTTCGTCGCGGTGAATTAGGTTAACTAGAGCTGCGTGCTCGAGAAGGGACCAAAATGGAGACTCGTGTATGAGATATACAGAACCAGTTTCGTGAGAACGTTTTCCGCAGTGAACGCGGTGATCAAAGCGACCATAATCGAGTGAACTCTGACCTGCAACTGGAATTTAAACTGGAATGAATTAAGTCTACACGAAGGGCGCAGCGAACTTGTCCCTTTGAAACAACTCCCGCGGTGTTATTAGCTGCTTCATCTACCAAATAAATTCCTTCATTTAGAAAGATAACTCGTATTATTCGTTCTGTAGACCTACATACATGTACTATCTTTCGTTATACATATTGTACAAATTTCAATATAGAATTTTCACATTCTTCTACAAAATTGTTTACTTTTCTGCTATGATTGATTTAGAATGTTCGTCTTTGCGTGAATCTTTGCGTGAATCTTTGCGTGTTTGTCTGTCTTAAAGAAGGAATTTAGAAAGTTTATTATTTATATTCCCATCGCATCCGATTTTTTACCATTGTATCAATTTGACATGAATTGGCAGATTGAGTTGTAAAAGCGAAGGCGAACCACAGTTACAGCAGATATAATCGTGCCATAAAAAGAAAAGTAGTTTCGAGTAAAACATGCCCCGTAACAAGCCTAAAATGTCGGTCCATAAAAATCTGTAACGAGTCGATTCTTTCAACTTTTTAAACGATCATGCCTTTCCAAAGACCGCTTTTACGTGTATCAAATACCTCCCTCGTACAATTTTTTTAGAGATTCCGAGTAAAAATTGGTCGCGCAAACACAGCTTCTTTCGCCGTGATATAAATTATTTCACACGGCTGACCGCGCCGCGCCGCGCCGCGCCGGTGTGGTTGAAGAATTGCATAATAGGCGGCCGCGTGCGTACACGCCGCGTAATGCATTATAAAACGAAGGAAACGATTCGCTCGTAATACAAACACGATATTAATTACGGCGATCCGCGCGTCTCCTTCCATCGGGGGATCCTCCATCCTCCCCATGCAACCCTGTTCTCGTCTCGCGGAACGTAAGATCGAGCACGAAAGGAATAAGCAAAAAAAAAGAGCAGTCGAAGAGAGGTATCGTCCAGTGAAAAAGAGAGAAAGGCATGAAATAAAAAAGGGGGGAATCCATAACGAACGAGCATTAATCAGCCTCGCGGTGCGGTGGTGCATAGCCGGCACAAATGTTGCGAGAGGTTCCTCCGCGTTGCACACACGCAAGCAAGCACGCACGCGTGGGCGTGGGCGTCCGCATCTTTTTCGCGTGGTTGTAATTATGTATTATAAATCCGCTTTCGTGCCCCCCGCGCGCGCCACCATAAATCTGTAAGAATAATATCCAAACAACCGCCGCGAAAATCGCATCCGCCGCGCCGTATTAATGACCGACTAGTTTACGACCGCGGAAAACCTTCGAACCACCGCGACAAAAATTACCACCACCGTCACCGATACTGGGACAGGTGGCCAGACAGAAATATTAAATCGCGTCGGTTGGGCATTGCCTTTAGAAATACATACATATACATGTGTGTACATATTTGGTTCAACTAACACCCCAATCGGACTCTTTCAGCTACTCAATATTGTTGGAGCGAGAGGATGTGGGTATACTAACGAAAATTGGTGGTATACATATAACAAAAAGATATTTCTCCTTCGTTCCGACTAATAAAATGACCCATGGAAATAGGATCTTGCACAAAGATCCGCATTTTAACGATTACACTGCGGATTCTATGCATTCGTAGCGGTTGCATGATTGAGCGTACTTTCCATTCAAGCACAGTTTTTGCGAATTTGTTCGGAACATGCATCCGCATAAAAATCTGCAATGTAATCGTTCTAATTACAAATATCGAAGCAGATGTACCGATTAATGGCGAAGCAATGTCTATAGTCTATATGTTCAATTCAATAACTCTATGTTTTTAAAGGGTCCTCTTGTTGCCCGCTTCGCACGAATGAAAATTTTTTATTATTTGGAAACACGCTTAGCAACCGATCAGCTGTTAGTTTGTTAGTTATTATCGGCTATTACCAGATGGCCCATATATTAGGCGACCAGCAGGGTCTTGTCCTTTTATGTAGTCGCGTGTCCTCGATTCGGTTGCTAGCAGCTTCCGCGTGCGAAAGTGAAACGATCCCGCGATTACCTGCGGTTTCGTAGCCTGCAAAACACCACACAACGTGGCGCGTCGCGTCGTTCGCCGTGATATTCTCTTACCGAACATCCGGCCTCAACTGAATTTTACATTTTACAAGAATACATATCTTCCAGCGATCCCTAACCCTTGTATCGATAACCGATTGCGAGTAGCTATTTCTAAATTGTGTTTCGGTTATTTAAAAACAATTTCATTTGAAAAGCAGGAATGAATCGTAAAAGTTTCGTATACATTTATAACAGAAATTACAAAAAAGTCTAACAAAGAAAGGATCGTCTACGATGATAAAGGTGGACCCGAGGAGCAACAGATCAAAATTGAGGCTCCGTGCGTGGAATCATGTTTAAGCAGCACTCCACGCAAGTGCCACGACAAGGCGGCTCTCCTCCATGGAATTAACGAGCGGACCAATTTCACTTTCGCGTCAATCGCAAAATTCAATCGGCTGAACGAGGTTCGCGCTCTCGTTTCCCCTCCGGGCTCGCTTTCCCCGATTGTCGGACGGCCGATTGATCCATCCGCGACGACTAAGGCTAATCAGTTTAATTACACGCGTCCAAGTTAGCCGTGAATACCGCACACCGGGTAAAACAGAACCGAGCCGCAAGCGAGCGCGCGTGTGCCAATCCAAGATCGTTAGCGAAAACTCGCAACGAACGCGGTTCGTTACCAGCACGGGAGAAAGAGTGTTTTCTCACGTGCGCGCTCGCGCTCGCGTTCGCGCTCGCGGATATATGGTACGTCGACGTCGACGTCGACGTCGACGTCTTCGTCATCGACACTAAAAGCTAACGGTAAGCAACGGAGGCGTCGGACCCTGCTAACCGAGCCCCGGCTCGCTGCCGCAAGTGACTTCGAGTGAGTCACGCTTCTGACAACCGCGAGAGCTAACCCTTTATGGGCCACCATTCCTGAGACGCGAGAAGATGTCTCCTCGCGATCAACGGTGTAAACCCTCTGCGAACGAGAATCGACTCCAGGCTCCATTTTTCGACGAATAGTATTTCCTCTGTAATTCTTCGAACACGTCATGTAGTAAACTAGGTGTTCTAGGTTCCCAAAAAGATCTATGATCCGATATTAAAATAGTTATTTATTGTTATGTAGAAATTCATTCTCTTCGTATTACATATAATATATACCTACATTCCGGCCACTTGGGTAGCTTCTCTCCCTTCTCTTTTCTCGAGAAATAAGTCCTACGCTTATTTGGCTTCTTCCTATCCTTTCCGGCTGTCGAGCTGAGAATAAGGATGTTGCGAACAAACCGAGGAATCGTGGGAAGTAAGCGACACCGATCGAAAAATCATCGACCGCCTTTAATCGAATACCGTTGTACCGAATGTACCGAGTATGTATTTATATTGCAGGCTTTCCCGGACCCCCAACCACCCCTAATTTCACATGGACTAGAACATATATCGTTTAAAACAAAATTAACGATGGTGACGTAAAAAAGTAATCGATTTGGCATGGAATCACCGATCGTAAAAAACGATACCGTGCGCGCCGAGGACTCGGGGACGCGCATCGTTAGGGATGTCCGTTGCATTGTTCCGTCGAAAAACTGTTTCGCCCCGTAACGATTCCGGGTTCGCGTAACCCGTGAACCTCTTTCGCACGTCCGCATAATCCTTGCTCGTTCGCGGGGAAGGTTAAGAGGGATCGGAATGGCTTGTGAAACGCGTTTCACGCCCTCTTGAACGAACGCGGCTGGTTACGGTTATACCTAGTCGAATTGCTGCTAACGGTGCAAGGATGAATGAAAGGATCACGTTGTGAACTCTGCCAAGTCGATTTACGTCGTACACCGTTAAGGATTGTACTCTTACAAACTCAATTAACCCCCATCGAGGTTGAAATTTTTGCGTAATTTATCTTAATCATCTTTTTATGAAGCTTGTACCAACGTATTTCGTCTGAAGCTAAAGCTATTGAGAACTGAAAATTTTTTACCGAAGACTAATTGCCGGATCAAAGAATCACTGAGAGAACGCGTAACAAGGATCTTGAACGAACGTAAATTTGAGAACGAAAGAGGTTCGCGACTCCGCTTAATGGAAATCGATGGCTGCTTATAGGACCGAAATGTCCTTTAAATGTCTTGACACAAGATCTTTTGTTATAGCCTAACCACGCGTCGAGCCGGAGGTAAGTTATCGATTGGACTGGCAGCGGCTGCATTTTCCGTCAACTCGCCGCGATGCAGTTTACCGGGGGAAGACCTTATTTTCGCTAGCGTGAACAACGATGCGTGTGATTTTTTCCTCGAAGGTCAGGAAAATGGTAACTTGTCGATAAACGGATATTTAACGTAAACGGCCCCAAGAGTTACACGGCACTCGAAGCGTTAACGAATCCTGAAAGTAGCGATAAAAGGACCTCGGTTTATTAAGGACCGTGTCCCCGGCGATTCGGGGATACACAAACGTAGTTTTAATCAGCGGTGTGAGCGTCGCCTTAAGTAACTCCGCGTTACGCAAACAACTTGCGCTTTCCTATTGCTTTTTTCTTCCCACGTCGCGTCGCGTCGGGCTCGCACACCCACAACGGCGCAGCGCGGCGCAGCGCGGCGCAGCGCGGCGTCTGCGCCGCTGTCTCGTGCTTGTCCGCTCCGCGGACCACATCCAGCCGCTATTTTTCCGCAAATCAACATTTACGTTGCTAATACCTACGCGAAGTTATTCTCGGAGCAATCCATAGGTCATTGATAGGTATCCTGTCCGTGGATAAACATGGAGTCTCGAGCGAGGAAAACCCGACGAAGAGCATCCTGAACCTATCGGGTCAAGCCAGACGAACCCATCAAAATTAGAAAGTTTCTTTATAATTCTAGTAAGTTGATACTCGTTTTCCGATTGCTACCGTTGTGTGTTTCGTGTTCTCGTTTTTGTCATAAATATCGAAAATCCACAGTCTACTGGTGAAGATTGTCCCGAATGTACAGCATTCGATACTGATAATTTAAAAAAGTATGCAATAGAAGTGTTATAATAATTTCTATAACTTCAAGAATTTCCAAGTTCAGTTTTAACGAGAAACGCCAAAAATCATCAGACTTGGTGGTTAATTGGATGAACAGCTGAGAATGAAGAGACCCAACAGAAGTCCTTCGACGACCCAGTATTCTAGATTTTAGCATCCTCTAACTTTCGCAACGCGCCCTTCGCCGCGCTGCGCCGCGCGGCCGAGCCGTGAAAGCTCTTGAAATTCTGGGCCTATTATATAATAACACCTCGAACTTATTAGATTTGACGAGCTCCAGTATGTCCTTATCGGACTTGGTGACTCCAACAGTGTCTGCGGGATTTGATAAGTTCGAGGGTGTTCTTATCGGATTTTCGGTGTATCAAGGGTGTCCTCGCCGGGCCGGGTTTTGACGAGAGTAAAACAGTTCGCATTAAGTTCCTTGAATCCGGAGTCGCATCGAAGTTCCTTCAGCTCAATATAAGTTTACATTGTGTTACATCACAAAATGAAGATTCTAAAACAGCCTGTACAAAGCGATACAATATCGCAGGGTTATTAATAACCGCAGACCGATTCGCAAGCGGTTCGAAACTAACGCGATACATATCCGGCGGTAATCGGTGGCCGTATTTCCTCGATGGCAAATCGATCTGTCCGTAAGTGTTTCTCGTTCGATCCTCGGTCGAATCGCGAGACAAAGACGAGTCGAGATTGCAAATGAAACGAGCCCCGACCCAGGCCGACCACGAGTCGACCGAGGCGATCGCTCCGTATATCAGAGCCAATTTACCGACCATTATACGTTTGCCTCGCTAACGGGTCCCTCCCCCTAGTTGTTTAGTTTGTTGCCAGAGTGCGAAAATGTTGCGCGTAATCTCCAACCCAAATATTTTATCGCACGGGAGCTGCTCCGCCGGTTTTCGGACGATCGCCGATTAAGCAAATCGACGTTCCACCTGTTAAATCGATTTGCAAAGTACATACATACTTGTATCGGATACGGTCGACGGGTCGGAATACATATTAAAAATGTTTACCGACCCACGCGTATCACTGTAACGATATAACGAAGCCCGTGAGATGCGCTAATTGTAAGTCAAGGATTGATCCAACTCGCCTTGACGGTCATGGGACGAATAAAATAATCCAAACGCATCGACAAGTACGGGTTGCGAGAACTGAACGTGCTTGAAACGAAGCATTACTTGTTTATGACTGCATAAGCAAAAGAGGTGACAAGACGGATCATTAAAAACAAAATAGGGTAACTGTACCGAATACTGCGGTATCATGCTTCGATTTATTTTAATATTATTCCTAATTGAATAGCAATCTTCCGAAAAAAGGAAGTTATTAGAAGCGTTAAAGATCGTTGAATCTGGCGATCGGTCGTTTATCCTTCATCGAGGTCCTCGAAGATTGCGAAGCCGCTGCGCGCTGCGCCGCGCTGCGCTGCGCCGCGCTGCGCCGCGCCGCGCCGTACACAGTGCAGCCGAGGGAGGTCGGTTTCGAGTCAGATCAGACCAGGCTGAGCATTCGAAAGGAATGAGGATAGAAGGAACGGTTCGGCCAGGCCAGATATATTTAACCTCTTCGCTGCGCAGTGCGTCCGTAAGGAGCAACACTTACTCTCCGCGATTTAAATAAATGTACGCTCCGAATACCAGCCATTGTTTCGGTCCACGACTCAACCACTTACCAGGCATTTACAAAACAAACAACGGGCCCGTTCCATGCGCCGCTGATAACGACGACCGCGTTATATTATTTCTTCGGTCGGATTACCGAACGTTTGAACATTTCATCCGGATCCCTTTTGTTGTTTTCACGCTTCGGGAGGACGGCCCTATCGGATCGCCAACGAAGGACAATGCTATTTCTGTACACGAGTGTGTATTAGTAACTTTAATACATACAGATAAATGCTTAAGATTCGAAGAGAAACAATTGAGAATTTCTTTCGTAAGTTTAGAAATACTCTCTTGATAATATTTTAAGAAAGGTAAATAAGCTTGTTTTAGATATAACTATGCAATTAGGCAAGCTTATTAGCAGACATCCTGTAGATAAAGTGTTACCAACGTTGGTATTTTATTTTCTATTATGGTAGATTAGACGGATCTAGTGTTTCGAAGAATTAATGTATAAACACTTGAAATCACCTGAACATCCGCAGTCTAGATCCGCCGAGTCCCCCCCAGTGGCCTAAATAAGTCAAGCTAATCTTCGGCCGGAAGTGCACATGCTACTTTGTAGGGCAGCAAGTTTCACTGCGAGGAATTTAATTGCTGAATCAGAAATGAGACAGCTGTTGGTAACCGGTGACTCGCTATGACTACATCAACAATAGATTTGACAGTGACGCGGCGCGGCGCGGCGCGGCGCGGCGTTCCGTTGCCCATTCTACCTTAAATCAGGCCCTCTAACGTAGGTCGTTAGCAGAAAGCTATAATCATCGCGAATTGTGCACGATATTTAAACGGGTGGATCGCGGTAGGTTGCCACCACGAAAATTCCTCTACTATAATAAATATTGATGACGCGCGAGTGATCTCTTTTCTTCGCACATTTTGCATTTCTTAATGCACTTTCCGTTTATATTTTACATTTTTGCTTGAACGTCCGCCAAGAACGAAATACATTCCGACCGAGAAGCGAACACAAAAGGTTTTCCATTTTCAGACAAAGTTTGCTCGGAATTCTCATTTACGGAGGATCTACGCGATTCGCCAATTTGTTTAAAACTAAAATGATATGTACATACATCGAAATTCTCGCAGATAGTTCCAGTGATAATATTTTATCTGAGGCAGAGGCTGGTTTAGTCGACCCGATAAATACGGATGAGAATGATCTCTCGGACTCGATCTCAAAGAAAACGGAAACGCAAGAACCCTGGGTCACGAAGATCAGCAGCCAGAAGCCGAAACGGTATCAAACTGGCGCATGACGCGGCGCGGCGCGGCGCGGCGCGGCACGGCGCGATGGTGTACACGGGGGGGTCTGGGTAAAAATAGACGCTGAAACACCCATGAGGACCCTTTCGTCGGGCCTAAGTGCGCGAGTGGTGTGGAGTGGAGTGGGTTGACCAGTTGGTCGGAAGTGCACACTGCTCGCTCGATGGGAGGATGTCAGCACGGATCGTGACGAAAGGATGCAACTGGTTGAACAAGGGGACAGGGCTGAATGCAGCGCAGAGAAGGAAACAAGATACATACTAAGGACACGAGCAGTGGTGCCAGACGAAGTTGCAAGGATCCGAGAGGTCCCGGCTTTGAGGGTCAGTGAAAGGGCCTCCGTCCGAACAGGCTTTCTCTCTTTATCTATATAATTGCCTAATAGTACGCTCGTCGCATGACCGGACAAACATTTTATCGCTATCCGCGACTGGTATAGTAGTAGTCAGCTACCTTTTACATGTTTCTGTCAAACACATAAAAAGTGTACATTTCTAAAATCGTTTTCGGTAAATTTTTCTGCATGGCAATTTGGCAGTATGCTTCGTAGGGTTAAAGGGTTAAATCACCGGTGATAGGAAAGTGTTAACCTGCGAGGTCAGATCGAATAGAGCACTTTTCAGTTGCAGGCTACCCGAAGAGAATAGCTCATAAAAGGAAGGAAAGAATAAAGGAGCGAGAAGGAGGGAACAGATCAGCCGTGATACATTGTATAATCGTATAATCATTGCGTCGAGTCAAGTCAAAGGCACGAACCGTGCGCGCACACGATCTTTTCAGAGCGGTTTGGCTCGTAATACCGGGACTCTTCTTCGCGTCGCGTCGCGTCGCGTCGCGTCGCGTAGCGTAGCGTAGCATCGTGCTCGGAATCCGAGGAAAGAAAGAGAAACACCGTGCCAGAGTCCAAGTCGTGCTTCAACTTTCACTCTGATCTGTTACGCCTCTACAATATCCCGCCGTTGCGTTGCCTTCTCTCGCTTAACCCCCTCCACCTACCCCTTAAACACCTATACACACACCTTTACCGACGATCCTGTTCTGATTCGTGTTGCGAGGGGTACAAGGTAACGAGCTCGGATTGGACCAAGTACGACACCCATTTTTTCACACTAGAACTAGACATCGAAATAAATACGGTAATGTTTTTTCGATCTACATATATGAAAGAAATGTGCAAGATATTTGCGAAAAATTTCTTCCAACTACCGCGGAGTCTACCTGCTCTTGAAAGGCCCAAAAGCTGAATCACAAAGAAATTTAACAGAAACCTTTTTTGTTTTTAATTACTTTTATCTACACATCCGTC
Organism: Lasioglossum lativentre; assembly: GCA_916610255.1. Classification (NCBI taxonomy): domain Eukaryota; kingdom Metazoa; phylum Arthropoda; class Insecta; order Hymenoptera; family Halictidae; genus Lasioglossum; species Lasioglossum lativentre. The sequence continues at coordinate 238,292 of OU744364.1, forward strand.
ACATTTTTCTGATCAAAATGAGACCAAAAATGAGATCGTTCGGAACAAGTTTGCTTGTTTAGTAGAACCTCGATTATCCGAATTCTCCGGTATCCGAATACCTGTTTCGTATGTAGGCAGTTCAGTCTGTGAGCCAAATACGATTTATTGTCCACATCGATGAAGGTTCAATTTAACGCTATAATTGAATAACAAGGTCATATGAAGGTCATAGTGTACCGCATCGTTGAACTCGTCTTTACCTCACCTACTACACTATGAAGTTAAAAATATATCGTGAATTTTTAAAAAGTCATCTACGACCTTCGAAAAACCTTGAAAAACAACAACAATCACAAAATTTTTTTCTTCTATCTTCAATCCTAACAGAGATACATATTTAGGCGTTCCGTTTCTCGTGAATTACCCTATACAACTGGTGTACGCAATAAATCTGAAGCAACTCGTAAATAACAATAATTAACGGTTGTAAATTGAAACATATTCAGTATTTGTATTGTAAAAGTGGATTCCCCAACGTGAAAAGGAACGAATGAAACGCAGCGACAAAAATCGATAAAAATCGATTAAAATCAAAACCCGTGTAAACTTCGCGGACGTTTCACAGTACATATCTATTTTACTCTTCTGTTTGCATCAGTGTTCGCGTGTTGATAAATAAATGCGTTTAAAATGATCCGGCGGTTTATTGCGAGTTGAAACGCGCCAGGGGCAGGTACTGAATTTCACGGCGCGGCGTAGAAACAGAAATGCATACGAACTGTGGGCAACGAAAGAAAAAGTTATCGCTCCGAGCCAGCCCGAGGCGGAGTTAAAAATATGGCCAATTAAGGACCCACACAAAGCCGAACGCGAGGGACAACGTACTCTCGGCTTGACAAATCCGAGATGAAACGGGCTCGTCGACTTTCCCTGTTTGTTTCTTCGTGAATTTCAAATATATCTTGGCAGTTCACGTTTCTTTTTTAACCACGAATAGAAGAGTAAATCACTGTGAATTTGAAACGTTTACTTTAAAGCTTAACAAATAATCGATCTCGACTTATTCCATGAATTCTAAAATATTCTAAGGGGGATTTTTCAATGAAATTTCGATTACTCGCACGCTCGCGCGCGATTATTCAATGACATCGAATTTTCGGTACGAAATAAATTCCTAAATAATCCCTTGAATTTTAAAGGGACATTTCCGCATCGCGCTACATGTGTATACGTATTTTGAAATTAATACATAGCTCGCGTTCGGTTTTACTTTTCTAAAAGTGGAACATTGGAACCCTATCGAACGTTGTGGAGTGGTAGTAAAGATCCTAAACGTCATAAAGCGTCGTTCGAGTTGAGCAATGGTCGAAGCTTATCGAAAGGGGTCACACAATAGGGCCTACAGTCTGAATCCTGCGAGTTTAAGGGTCAATCGATAACGAATCTAAATATTGACGTCGCCTTTTATCAGAATCCAAGATCCTCGAGTGCCGAGGCGATCGTAATTCACCTTGTGTCATGTAAGTACATATTACATATTGTACACCGGAAAGGACGAAAAGCCGTAAAAGCTGAGATCACGAGAAACGAGGTCAACGGCACAAACAGTCACCCTTTTTGTAGCTCCGCGATGTAGCAAACCTCGCAAACTATAAGAATAAACAGCCGATATTAAGACTCAACGAACCATTCCAATCTCTCTCCGATCCAGCTTCCGCGAACCTTATTTCATTCGCTATTAGCAATATCTAAACGACCATTGTTACCAGCCAACGTTCTCTGAAAGATTTTATAGAAACTAAAAGTATGGTTCCGACAGCTTTCGAACATTTTATTTTGTTACATCTTGATGACCGATCAAATCTAATCTGACTAATCGAATGAAAAGATCATTTACTTTATCGCTCCTTGTTTATTGATTATTCCAAAATGGAGAAAACAACGAAAAATGAACTATTTTTATATCCCACGCTCAAAAGTTGAATTAAACGATATTTTGTGCTATACGCGCAATATTTAACTCGTATCATTTTTAAAAAATCAGTTCGACGTATGTATATCGAAATTTATCAAAGGCGGATATGTCGATAAGGGTCGTTCAAATGAATATTAGTATAACTATCATAGAATACTCTGTAAGCTTGTCAGGCAGAATGGTTCTATTTTATGAAATGTACGATGATTGTATCCATCATTCTGGGATAAATTCGACTCAAGTCGAATATTAGTGCTCTTTATTTGCGTATATACGACGGTCACGGAATTTCTGTGTATGTATGTACTACGGGATTTTAGTACATAACATGCTCGATACGACACGGACTAACGGGACCTGAAAATGCGTTCGGTATACGTGTTCCAGCCGAGATCGATTGTCGTACTGCGACACTAGTGTTGGAGTTGGCACAACTCAAGGGTTGCCGTTCACGGCTCACGGTTAGCCCTGAGATCAAACTCCGGACCACAGAGACCTTCCGAGATCCTCTCGACGTTCAAGAGTAAAGTTTGATCAAAATTAGATACGACCGCGTTTCTTACCCTTCTCAGCCATCCACAATTAGGATAATGCCAGAATAAAAATAGCGAGCGTATATCCTCGATTCGTCGCTACTACACACCTCCAAATCCCTTTCAATTCAACCATCTCCATTCTCTTCGGGTAGAGAACCCCCTAAATCAAAATATTATTCAATCGAATAAACAATAAAAAATTAATTGAGAGCAAAAACAATCGAAAAGGGGAAATTCAATGTCTTAAAGCATCGCTTCAAAAAAGTGCGTAAGCAGAATAATTAAACCTACGTGTTTCCTCGATTAATTCACTTCCTCCGTCGACAAAGGTAATACTAGTTGCATACGCAATATGCGACCGATTAAAATTTCCTATACACGCGCGTCTTTTCGTGTGCATTAGCTCCTCGCGGTGGAAAGAGCTTCGGGTATTTGCACAAACGTAGCTTGAGCATCGACAGTCGATCTCAACGAAATGAATTTTTGCATAAAAGTTGAGAAACAGCTTTTGGGCACTCTGCGGAATGCGGAACCCCCTTTCCACGAAACAGAACCGTGCCGTGATATAAATTATGTCCGAGTACTACGGAGCCATCGATAAACTGCGGGAAACGGTGGCGTTAATATTTCATCGAACTCTTAAACCGGAGTAAGTAAACAGTGATACATACACAGTATTTTAGATTATGTGCATTTCAGAATCCACACAATGTTTCATGGGCAATAAATAAGACGGTAAATCATCCGTTCGTCTGGATCATCGAAGCTGCTGTGCTCTATTTAACCCTTGTCTATTGTTTGAGTAATCGTTGCTTCAATATTCCCCGACTTCTTTGAATTAACGCTATTTATGCAGCATGTATCATTGTATAAACGTACAATAATATTATAAATGTAAAATATACATATATCTTAAATACATTTTTACTATTTATCATGCCATAGAAGCATGATCTAAAATCTAAATGATTTATATCCAGATATGCACACGCATTTAAACGATACATAAAATGATATAATTAAAATATTACTTTATTCCCTTCATTCCAATTAAAGTAGACACAATTTTCTATTTGAAATTACATTTCACCCAGCATTGTATGTCGTAAACGTAAACATTATTTATGAACAAATAATGACCTGTTAATAGAACACGATTTTGAATCGAAAATCAAAATCCTGTTTACCTCGCAATGTTTTCTTACTCCACATTCGACCTTGACTTTCGAATCGCTACAAAAATCGGGAGAAACGCGAAAAAAAAGATGGAGAGACAAGCTAACCGCGATAAAACGTATACAATTAATACAGTGTCGAGGCACACAAATTGTCGCACCACAGATTTATTGAAACGTTTCCTTTCCTGTCCATATCATTACACCTCGGAATTAGCAAGATGCCGTGGAATATACGAGCCGAACGTGGTAAAATATAATGACGGTTAAATTTCCCCGCTAACAAGTATGGCTTCCTTCAAACGACAGCGGAATATGTATTTATCCGTTGCGACCTGCGACTCTGTTTTCTCTCCCAATGAAATGGACGGTGCGATATCGACTTAAACATCTCGCGAAGAGATGTTTACACACGTTTTTATTCGACTTTCATTTCTTCATTTTTAATTTAATTATTTAATGTTGCTTCAACATCAGAGGTCATTAGCAACAAGGTACATTTCCTTACAATAACTTATACATTTTTGTATCCGTGATAGAACCTACGAGAACGGTGTGAACTTCGGAACAAAATTTCAGTTTCATTTTAGTTGTAAAAAGTAGGACTAAAAAATTGAAAAACTACAACCGGAAGTTACTAAATCTAAAGCAGAAAATCAAAACACGATCACCAGTCGACTGTCGATTATGAAAACATGACCAAAGTACTTGTAGTATTTGAGAAATATACTGAAGCACATTTATCGTTAAATAACAGGAACGCCATTGTCGCCATCGTCAGAAAATATTTTTGCTACTTACATTCACAGTGGAACAGAATTTTCATTAACCATAATTACCATTTGTTGCTTAAATATCCTGCATCCGAAACAAATGAAGAAACGTGAATCCGAAATCCACCAGAAGCGGCACAAAATAAGTTACAATTGCAACGAACAATTACTCACAGTTTCGAAGTCCCGTGATACCGAAACACTGTCAATTTTTCTGGGCACACATGTGCACAAACTACGTATCCACAGAAACGTATGAATTCGACACACACACACACACACACACGCGCGCGCGCGCGCGCGCGCGAGAGAGAGAGAGAGAGAATTAAACAAAACCGACACCCTTGTCATCAAGTACACTTGTAACTCCGCGAAACGCGTTTTCCTTCGGTTCGCACTTCATCTTGTGACGTTTGGATACCACATAAACTTCAACTCGCTTCCGTTCGCGACTTCTCTAGAATTATATCGTTATACGCGTTCAATTACATCAATTATTTCTTCCGAGCACTTTTACGACGCCAAGATGACCTACTTTCTACTTAAAAAAATTTTCTTTATAACCGTCGTAGAACCAGCATTAAAGTTGTGCCAGGTAACAATATTTTACCCAGAATGCCCAACACTAAGTACGTTGGTTCCAGTTTCCCGAGTCGTTCCTTCTGTCGAAGGCGAATTCGCGTTCGCGGCGGGAAACGCGTGAAGCGTCGTTATCACGCGACGTGGTAAAGTGTTATTTTCAACGCGGCCCAATGAAAAGCATAACCCGGCCTTCTTCGCGCACGTCTTTCTTTCCCTCTCACTCTTCATCTATCTGTCACTGTATCCTCGTTGCGTCACATTTACCGCGGTCCCGAAGTTGGTACATACTTGCACACACGTGTGCACGAAAACTTTCGCGAACGTTTCTTCCCTTTCTTTCGGACGGGCTCGTTAACAGCATCCGGCTGGATTAGATTTTCGACGCGAACGTAACATCCTTCGGCTACGGTACAGTACAGAACAGAACAGAACAGAACAGAACAAGACAAAGAGAAAGGGAAAGAGAGCGATTGGTCCACGCTGTTCCGCGGGTACTATCGTGACAACCGCGAGAAAACATCGCGCCGGTAAAAAGAGACACGAGACGGAAGTGTTTTGATTCACGGTTTACTTACCATACAGAAGAACTTCAGCCCGGCGTTACGCCCGCGCACGTACACAATCTAAGAAGATGTACACCAACGAAACAGATGATCGAAGGAAAGAAATCCGTGATAGCGTTCCGCAGTGATCCTGTTTATCGCAGGAGAGGTTCCTTCGGAACACACGCAGACCTAGTCGTCTTTCCCGTTCCCCTTCGGACCGGTCACCTTTCCAGGTACAGAACGGACATACAGACGGACAGGACACCCGGCGAATAGAAAAACCTCACACGCGTGGTCCTGCGGCAGTGAATAAAAAAAAAAAAGGTAACGTAACGCGACGAATCGAAGTCAAGTGCAATACACACACGAACAACCGTACTGCGCGCGGGTTCAGCGGCCGACTGAAAGGATGCAGTCGCCTTTGGTCCGCCATGGTCCGCTCACGGACCCCTGTGGCCCCTCGTGGTCCGGCTAACCCCCCCCCCCCCCCACCGCCGCGCGACCAACAGAGACAAAGCAGCTGCGCGCGCACCTACACATTTTTTGACCCTCCGCCATTCTCCCTTCCAACCAAGCCGCTCTCCCCCTCCCGTCCCCACTCTGCCACCCTTAGGCTCGATCCACCGTGCGACGCGCCGTCATCTACGTTCCATCGTACGGAACACAGCCGCCACTAGCGATGGAGTCGATCCGGTGCACAGTGCAATCTTCCAACAATCTAGCGCTAGCGGAACAAAACTATTTCATCGACGATTGTAAGTGCATTCATTTTCTATGGTTTTCTTGTTTTTCTTTCACTAATGAATAGGCAGCGGATTTTATGCATTTATTACAAAAATGAGTAGGTGTAATTTAAAACAAAAAAAATATTGGAAGAATTTAGAAGTACATACTGTTATATTATTTTCAACCTATTAACCATATTAACAAAGAGAGAATTTTCTATTTCTTTCCAGTTTGTTGCAATTCTAGTATGAAGAATAGATTTTAATTAAGATTCTCTTACTATTTGATGTTTATTAAAAATTTGTTAATATAGACGTTTACATATATAGAATAGGGAAGCAAATATTTAGGCACATTGCATGCTGTATATAATCACAGAATTTTGTGTTAAACGGTTTTAAATTCCGATTCCAGGTATTTACGGAAATATGTACAAACATAGTCGGAGCAAAGAATGGCCACTCTCGTACGATCGTGGGGATTCCACGTAATACGAGTTTTCTTCGTTTATTACAGCATCAAGGGAATATTATGATTTAGATAATGGATTCATGGACAACAGATAAGTGGAGTCTACCGAGTAAGTACCTCGGCAATTCCTTAACCGTCTAATAAGTAAGCAACATTCTCGTTGACCCTTAATATCTTAGAGATGCCGTAAAATATTTTAATTCTTCCCATCAGCACATTTACGAAATTATCAAAACATAAAAGCTAGCAAAAAAGAGTTTGGATAACGTGTAATAGCCGTCGAAATGAATCAAGATGCTACATAAAATAGACATTATCCTGAAGAGCTACTTTTTCTACCTGTAAAACGTTCCCCTATGAAATAATTTTCATTGAGCAAACATTTTCCGAAGTTTTATTACAACAAATAAGGCAATATTCCTTGTTATTATAGTTTCGTTGTACGCGGATAAAGTTACATACAACCACACTCAGGGTACACGAACGAAGGTTGTCGCATAAAAAAAATTGAAAACATTCGTGTCTAGAAACAATATAAGCGATTTTCTGCTAAAGAAGCAGGTGATGTTATATTTTCGTAAGATGTCATTGTTTTTACAGAGGTTCTCGAAAGGCTGATGTTGAGCACGAGGGTATTGCTCCCATTGCTAATAAGGCAACGTACACATCGCTGCCAAGAAGTCCTTAGTCAACACTCTCGCCCGCGCGCCGCGCGCTACCGCTCAGTCCTTCTTCTTTCTTCTTAGATACTCGTCATAGGCCCTGTTTACACCCCACGAGAAGGAGAGACTGTTACCGGTCTGGTAGCTTATATCGATGTAGGAAAAAGTACCGGCCGATCCTATTGCACTGGCGGAATCGAGGTAACCACGCTACAATTCGCCGGACCAATACCAATCGAAGCACGAAATTGACGATCTTCTAACACATCGCCTGATAACGCATTGCTTGCACTTGCACAGTCACAGGACAACAGCTGCATTAATAGCAGTTGATATTGCAATAAAACAATAATATAAATTAATTTCTACCAGACCTGGGCGTTTAACAAATAACATTATTTTTAAATTACTTTTTAAAGTTATTTCAGAAATAATCTATTTTTCAAATAACTTTTACGAGCCGAAGGTTGGGCAACCGATGTGTGATCGAGGATTGTTCGATTTTTAATGTTGACTCGTAACTTATAGAAATTAACTATATATATATATATATATATATATATATATATATATATACACCTCGAGCGGACCTTTAATCGGATAACAATTTTAGTACTGGGTCTGCGTCAAAATAGACCCGGGCACCGAAGTCGAAGGGTTTAGCATAAAAGCAGTATCATAAGTAAAATGAGCAGAAAAATTAAAAAAATAATATACATTCGATTTTACATGCAGTTTACGAAGGAAGTTATACATATTAATCCAAAATGTAGTATCTTGGATTGCATATATTTTGTTTAAATAAAATAGAATATTTATATGTATATTTTCGATGTAGTTGTTTATATTATAGTACATATTATAGAAGTTTTATTATACTAATGCAATTTTTCCTTCAAAGGGATGAGCTAATTATTAATTCCCTTTGCGCGTAATTATGACGACCTATTCCCAATACAAAACATAGTAATTATTAAACCTCGTTTCCTAATAATAATGCACCGGATATCGTGGTTGATTACTAAGAGTTAGGTGCGAGCGGCGCGAGCATCAAGGGGTCTGCAAACGAGTGCTTTGATACCGTGCTAAACATTGTCGTAGACTATACGTGAACAATACCATTAATTATAAAGTAATTTGCATTAAGTTTCTTTACTAAATTTTCTCAATCTCATTCCTGCTATAATTACATTCAGACTACAGAAAAATAGCGTGATAAAATAGACGTAACACATTTGTTTATTGTTCATATTGGACTATGTTTTATAGAAAATGATAATGTATAAAATGTTCCTAAAAACATGAAGAAAATATTACTCTAAATGAATACCTTTAATATAACCATTTCTTAAATAAAACAAGAGCAATAACATTAAACATACAACATGCAGTGGTACATATATATATTTCTAATATATGAACATTGAACGTATATGCATGTACATTGATTTATAGTTTCGTGTTTGTATTCAGATAAATAGAAGATTTATTTTATTTTATCCAGACAACACGCAATAAAAAAAAGTAGAGCATAAATAATATATATATATATATATATAATAAAAAAATGCATATATATAATTTATAAAAATGTTTGAATATTGCATTCACTATCCTGGTTACGCGATTCATTTTTAAATGGTATAAATAATATGTTCTTATCATTATATTCACTAATGATAAATGTGTAATAAAAAAATAATCAATTAAACAGTCGCGCTCCTCAATCGGTAACACAGTACGAATTGTTTTGACATTTACGAGAAAGTGATGTACACCCATTTACACCTGAATAGCAGTAAAAAAATATAAACACAGCCTCTGTGATATAAATAACTATACTTATAAATCAAATAAATAAAAATTATTAATTTAAAATCTACAAAATATGTGTACATAACTTATTTAAAATGTTAATGCCGTTGAATGTAAGTAAGTACATATTGCAAAATGTTGCATATTAAATAGTTAATGTATTTAATTGTAATTGTAAATTCAGAAAGAACGTGCATCACAAATATAAAGTCGTAGGTATTATAGAACAATTGTTTATAAATATATAGCATGACATTGAGTAATTTAGGTTTTATATCTATACAGTGTCGTCTTTGCCAAATAACCTGTCCGAATTTAAACGTTTTCACACGAAGAAGCAACAGTGATATTGTATATTTAAGAAAAATTATTATTTTCATATGTATTTTTAGTAAATTTTTAACGCGTAAAAGTTTTAATTATTATCAGGATATTAGAATTATATTTTAAAGTTTTTCAGAAACATGGTAGAAAGGTTAGTTGTATAATATTTGGTTTCAATGAAGTTTCAGATACCTACAACGATTCAATTTATAACAATAGCTTGATGATCATGTTAAACTACATTATACTATGAGGAATATATTTCTTTTCATTATTCTGGTAAGATGCTTTTCTAATAGGTTCTCATTATAAATCACTAAATGAATTTGTTAGTTTTTTTAAAGACGATCTTTTTTGTAGCAAGTACCCTATGTGTTAACATTTAAAGAAAAATTACTGCATTACATATCCGATGAGGTTACTGGAGGTTCATACAAATATTATAGTCTAACGCATGAAGGATTCATCAAAATAATAGTAACGTCTGAGTAAGTAATACTGTATAATCTTAATAATTCAATTATGTATAAGACACATTTCATTAAAAAGATTGTTTTTGTATAAGGTATGCGAACAAAATTTTTCTAGTTTAAATTTTATAGCACTGGCGATGCAGATATATATGCTTCTCAAATAACAACAAAACCAACTTACGAGCATGATCAATATTGTCTTCAATCAGCTACTTGTGGAGAAGACACAATTGTTATACCTGACAGGTAATTATTCAAATTAGTGTAAAACCATCGATGCAACAACAGATTTTAATAATAATTGGACATTTTTAGCTTTAGAAGACCAGTTAGTGTGGGAATTTATGGACATCCATCTTATGAAGTTAGTAAATATATTCTCTTAGTATATGAAACAGAGAATACAGAAAATATATTTTACGATAATAATTCAGAGGATGCTCGAGAAGACGATAACAATAAGGTATGTTTTGTGAAGAAAAAATATTTGAGAAAAAAATTTCAAAGTTCAATTATCCAAAAGTTTTTGTAATATACATTTAACATAATCGTATGGTTTTTTCAGGACCAAAGTTCATCGGTTTCAGTATTCATTACGTGGCACCTTTTAGATATACTTTTTCAAATTCTGTTTTGATGAATGGATAATTATAGCAAACTATTTTAAAAATAAACATGTTGGAATACGAGAATCAAATGCTTTTAGAAATACTCCATGAGGATGGTCTCGTTGTTGCAGCAAAGTACCTACTACTTTTTCACTTTTTTGTTTTTACCATAAAATATTCTTCACATAATTTTTTATTTATTTTAGGGGACTTGGCGTAGAAACTGTGTTTGTTAATATATTAAGAGCATACATAGACCCAGGAAATTTGGTCATAGTTCTAGGAACTACAGCTCACGATGAACAGTACTTTATTGATAGATTGAAGAAATTTGGTATAGCACAATTACCCCGTGTTATAACTGCAGAATGTCATTCTGATGAGAGGTTTAAATCAGTTTTTTATTTCAATCATAGAAGTTTGTTTCTTTATGTGCTTTTCTCATTTCTTTTTAATCTTTATATGTACTACAGGACACTAATGTATCTAGAAGGTGGAGCTTTATTTATATCGGGTCGAATTTTTATAGTGGACTTATTAAAAAATAGAGTTCCATTAAATTTAATTACTGGTATTCTTGTATATAGAGCGCATAACATTCTACGTTCATATCAAGAGGCATTCTCTCTTCGTTTATATCGACAAAATAATAAAGTATGTATTAATAATGAAACAGAATAATACATTCATGTACAACGTAAAATGAAGCACCATTGTTTATTTTATTGAATTTTTGTAGACTGGCTTCATCAAAGCATTTACTACTTCAGCGTTGGCATTCACTGTTGGATATATGCAAGTAGAACGCGTAATGAAGGCTTTATTCGTTAAAAAGTTGTATTTATGGCCACGTTTTCATTCACTTGTACATAGTAGTTTAGGAAAGCACAAGGTAACTAAACTATGCAGTTGATGATCTTTTAATGCAACGTATATTGCGCATTATAAATTATAACAACTAATTACTTTTCTCAGCCTGAGGTGATTGAATTGCATGCAAAAATCACACCCAAAATGCTGAATATACAAACTTGTTTACTTGATCTAATGAATTATGTAGTCAAAGAATTGAAAAGACTCAATAAATATGTAAGTATTGATTAATATCGTTCCATTATCTACCATTGTACCATATTATATGTAATACTATTGCAGTTCAATTATAATGTATTTTTACAGTTAGAATTAGATGAATTGAATACTGAAAATGCAATCGCTAAAAAGTTTCACAAACAACTGCAATCACAACTAGATCCTATTTGGCATCAACTTAGTTCAACATCGAAACAATTATTGTCCGATTTAAAAACATTAAGAGCTCTTCTCGCGTAAGTATTTATATACAGGGTGTCCCGCGACTCGTACCCAACCAATTAGGAGGTGAGTCTACATGTAAAAATGAATCGAAAAGCAAGAATACAATTTTTTCCTCCGTATCTTTGTTTGCGAGACAATCGAAGTCGAAAATTTACTCGGTACGTGTGCACTCGGTACATGTCGACTTCGTGCGTCTCGCTATACACTCTTGTTTTGATCTTATTTATATTTAGAAACATCAACCGAGGGCATTACTATGTTTCTAAATACAAATAAGATCCAAAACAAGAATGTATAGCGAGACGCACGAAGTCGACATGTACCGAGTGCACACGTACCGAGTAAATTTTCGACTTCGATTTTCTCAAAAAATTTTACATGTAGACTCACCTCCTAATCGGTTCGGCATGAGTCGCGGGACACCCTGGATATAAAATATTATCTAACAAATTAATTTTTTATCAATGAGAGAATATTATGCGAAACTGTACAGCTCTTTGACATATGAGGATTGCGTCTCATTTTATTCAATGTTGAATCGTTTACGCACTATGGAATATGCTGTAAAAAACAGTGGTTGGTTAATGTTAGATTCTGTGGACATATTATTCAAAAATGCAAAGAATAGGGTTTACAATGAGAAAACTGGTGGTAAGTGTATACAGATTTATATAACAAACAAAAGCTTCGACTGTTTTACATAATCTGATAATAATTCTCTCACTTTTAAATAGAATTGAAACCAGAGCCAAATCCTAAATGGGCTGCCTTGACTGAAATACTTTTGGAAATTCAAAATCAAATTGAAACGACAAAAGACGGCGAAAATGTTGAAAAAATTCTTGTTTTCGTACACGATCGTAATACATGCTGCCAATTAAAAAATTACTTAATCATGGGTCCTAATGAGTATTTGCTATACGAGTCAATGAAGAAACTTTCCCAGAAAGAAATGCAAACTACAAGGTAATAATTAATGTAATAATGAATGTAATAATTAATGTGAAAAAAATTGATTGATTATTATAATTATACATTATAATTATTACAAATAGAGAAAAAAGTGTTGAAAAAGTATCCACATCAGAAGAGAACGCTAACAATGATACAGACGAAAACGAGCAAGATACTTACATGTTAACATTAAGTCAAAAAGTTTCTAAAGAAAGTCAATCTGATTCAACGGAAGAAAGGGATCAAACTTTATTTGAAGAATGCTCACAAGTAATATTTTGCTACATTGTTTTATGGAAATTTCAATTGAGTAATGTATTTTACATTGTTAGATTGTAACATAACAATATTTCAACAGATTGCAGAACTAGATTTAACCAACAAGACGGCAGATGCACCCATTGTTTTAATACAGTCTTTGAAAAAAAACGATGATCCACTGTCTTTACAACGTGCTTTAGAAGAACATATGCCAAGAAATATTATTATGTATGTAGGTGACATTTCTGCTGTGCGGCAAATTGAAGTATGTATGAAAGAAAATTGAGGAATTTTGTTACTTTATAAACAAAATGTAATTACATGTCTAAACAAGTAATATTTTCTAGGTTTACCAAAATAATAATCCATCAATAGATTTGAAAGTATATTTTTTAATCTATGGAGGCGCTGTGGAAGAACAAGAATATCTCACATCGTTGCGTCGAGAAAAGGAAGCATTTGACAAATTGATCAATGCCAAAAAAGTAATATATATTATTATATATTACTCTGTTTGTTTGTACATTACTATATTCTGTTTTCACTTGATTTTAGACAATGGTCATACCGGAAGACCAAGACGGTAAAACTGGAGATTGTTTTAATCTTCCAGTGGAAACAGATGCAAACACCAAAGAAAATACGCGCAAAGGTGGATTATCTACTCCGTCTGAAGTTACCAACACTGTGATAGTTGATATAAGGGAATTCAGAAGTGAACTTCCTGCAATACTTTATACAAGGGGCATGAAAGTTGAACCTATAACATTACTGGTACATCAAGAAACATTTGATTTCTAATGTAAAATATTTTTTAACTTAAATCCCATGTAATATGTATTCCTTTATTTTCTATTTATAGGTTGGCGATTATATTTTGTCGCCGGAAATATGCGTAGAAAGGAAAAGTATTTCTGATTTAATTGGTTCATTAATTAGCGGCAGATTATACAATCAAGCTGTTTCCATGACAAGACATTATGCCCAACCAATGCTTTTAATTGAGTTTGATCCAAACAAAGCATTCTGTTTCCAGGTAGATTGATTTTTGCATTTTACAGATAAGAAATATTGTTACTTTATTTTGAAAAATGAATTATCGAATTATAGGGACACTATTACGCCAGCTCAGATGTACAAAACATGGCCATAACTTCGAAATTGCAACTGTTAACTGTACATTTTCCACGATTAAAACTTATATGGTCGCCAGGACCTCATGCAACAGCTCAATTGTTCGAGGAGTTAAAGGTAATAAGTCAAAGATCCCATAAAACATAATAAACATATTCAATTGCGTTTATTAATGTTGCATAAAATATTGCAGCAAGGAAGAGCCCAACCAGACACAATTACAGCTTCCCAGGTCGGAGTTGAAGAAAACAGGCAGATAGATACAGAAAAATTTAATTCCTACATTCACGATTTTATTGCGAAACTACCGGGAGTAACCACTAAAAATTTGTATTCAATTTTGAATAAAGGACAATCGCTAGATCATCTTAACAAACTTACAAAAGTATATATTCGAGCGAACAATTTGTGCATAATAACAAACAGATATTTTCATTTTTCTATATGTTCCTTATTTTTGCAGGAAGAAATAACGGAAATGATAGGAAATAAAAATGAAGCCCAAATGTTATACAATGCGCTTCATGAAAAATGTTCTGCAGTTGAAGAAAAATCAACCACCATTGGTAAGAAAACCGCGTCTAGTAGAGGGCGGGGAAAAAGACTGTTTTCTAAAATCAAGCAATGATAGATGTATATATAATATACATACTGTTCTTTATATTCGTTTGAAATTTGTAATCAGTGTGCATTGTGCCAGAAGTTATGTGATACCAAAAGAATTTTACATGTACATCTTTTTAAAGCAAATAAATATTTTTATGTATTGAGACTATTGTTTTAACCTTAAAATGAAAATGGTAATGTAATTGAAACAATGTACACATTCTTTCTTATATATTTCATTATTCTTGTATATCAAAAGATCTTATGAAACATAGTATGGCTTCATTTAAAATAGCTTGTAGTAATGATACACAATTTTGCGAGATCAGTAGATTAGATTCAATTTTCTTTGTTTTAATTATACTGTAAATGGAAAGTGATCAGAAGGAGTGTTATGTTTACATAAAAAACATTTTTCGAAGAATTTCTAATAATTTAAAATTAAATAACATACTTAATAATTTTGATGTTGTTACATTTCTGAGATATCTCAGATTTTGCAACAGCTTTTAAAGCTATCTTGTGTGCAACTTCTAATATTTTATGTATAGTTTCACGTGTGCCAATTGAGATATGTTTCAAGCAAAACTAAAAAATTACATATTGTTTTATCTTTGTAAGAGATATATGTATCATTTTTTCCTTTAACTTACCTTATTATTTTCATAACAGAAAAGATAAGCTAAAATTATTTTAGAAATTTGAGAGATAAACATTAATTTTTCTTCTTTAGTTATTTGATTTGGATGGAACTGCATTAATAATTGTTGAAGCATAACTTCAGTCATGCTTTCGGTACTATCTTTTGGAATTAAATGAATTTCTTCGTGTACACGCATATCCATACCTATAAGAAGTATAAAATGAATTTTTAAGATTGTTGGTCAATATAAATTATTTACAGTTTTTATATACCTGGTTCATAATCAGATACAAGACAATAAAGGCCATTCAAATAGCGTTCTGTCATTAAAACTGAAGCTGTATCACGAACATCTATTTTATCCACTATATTATCAAGCCATGATGTAATTGAATATAAGTCAAACCCAGTATCGACATATTTCATGTTCTCTTCTTCTGTACATATTGGTAGTTGATGTTTCTAGAACAGACAGAACACTTATACTTAGTACAATTTACTAATCATAAATAAATGATAATAATAACATGTAATGTTTATTACAATTAATAATGACAAAAGAAAATATAGTTAATTATAGTATAATCTGAAACTCAAAATTGCTAATTTAAATCAGTAGTAATGATTGTTACTGACAAGAAAAATTTTTGATTCTGCCTCCATCTTAGGCTCGTCTACAAAAATATATTCTCCACAGTCTGAAATTATTATTTCTTTTGAAGGACATTCACAGTATGTTGGTATTTTTTCTAATGTCTCCAAAGTTTTAACTCCATCCACAAGTTGACTTTTCAAGACAAATATATTATGATAAGTACTTTTATAATTTAATGGAAAAATGTCTTTCTACTAAGGAGTTACTTGTTTCTTTGCTTACCCGAAAGCAACATAATAATAATTCATCCATAGATTAGGTTTTAAGCATACAAAGAATTGAGGCTGATTACAATGTTTCCCATCATTTACCATTGAAAGAACTCCACGACGATCATGTGAAATGCAATAAGACTCATCAGGTATTGTAATAATATGGTCCACAAAAGTGGTATTGGCATGAGGTGATGCAATGCCTGATGTACATACAAACTTGTATAAAACTAGGTAATAATTACATTACTTTTAACACTTATGTCATTTGTTAATATTTGAATTTACCTCCACATTGAATCCAACCATTTTGTACTATGCGATGCACATGCATATTTATGTAATAAGAATCTCTATAACATTTTGCTACCACATCATATCCGGTACAGAGGTTTAAGAAATATTGGCAAGTTAGTGGCAACAGATCAGAATATAACTGTATGAACATTAAATTTAGATGAAATATTTCTTAAAACTAGAAAGACTGAAATAAATGCGAATTCTTACCATAAACATAAAGGAACCGATTGTACGACCGTTTATAGTAAATGTAAAATACACATATTTTCGCTGAAACGCGTTAGCATGATATTATTGTACATATCTTACAGTTTACAAATCTGTATAATATTATATATATATATAGCTATTTACCTTAGATTTCTCCATAAATAGTTTACATTGCTCCATGGCAATGTCTTCATAATATTGCATTCCAATAGGTAAACTAAAGACATAAGATTCACTTATATAGCGTATAAATTCTTTATCACTGCCGAGAAATTCATCATTTATAAAAACTGCAACAGTTCGCGTCAATGGCCATATTTTACCTCCAATTTCCTAAAAAGCATTCATTACTCAAGAGTAATAACTTACTTTATACAATACAAATACTATAATATTTACCCTTTTCCTTTTTTTAATATATTCGTGCCAATCTACCTGAAACATTTCTACAATTTGTGGAGACGCAAATTTAAAAGGTAAATGTTGATACAATTTTTCGGCGCATATTCTAGCTTTTTGAAAAGCAACAGTATTTAAAATGCCTACTACTTTCAGTCTAATACGATCGGTTTCAACCAAATTTGAGTAGTAATACGTTTTAATTCCATTTTGCATCATTGTGATTTAATTTATTGTTACTATTATTTTTAAAATGACTTCTTTCGTAAAATCAGAGAGAAAATTTCCTCTCTGGTAAAATCATATATTTACATAAAGTAAAATTATCTAAAGATAAAACATAGTTATATGAACCATATTCACACATATGTTTCAGAGATTATTGCACATGTCTGAAGTTTTTAATGTGTACATTATTATTAGGTGCACCTTCTTTCACTTATGTTTATTTGACATTTTTTATTGATCACTTAGTTATGTGTAAAAATTATCTAAAAGGCTTCATCACATTATAAAATAAGTACTATTCACATATGCTCTAATACTGAACTGTAATAACTTTAATAAATATTTATTAACTGTAAACATATTGTTCTAATTAATAGTTTCAACGTTCACAAGTTTTTCCTAAAAAATATTATGATACTTTGTTATATTGAGAAAGTGTGTGTTCTTTCAACTCTTCTGACATTACTTGTATAGTATTTTCTATGTCACTTTCTTCGTCGCTGCTACCGCTTGTATCCAAATTATACAGAAAGGAATCATTTTCGCACATAGGAAAATAAAACCTGAAATTTTATATTAATGGAATAATTATTGACTACTTATAGTACACAAAATTCGTATGTGTAAAATACTAACTTCGGCTGATCCCATACTTTTTGCATAGGTATCTTAAAATGATTTTGTTGCTCCATATGTTCCAAGAGATTGACCACTTCTAGCTCACAAAAAATACAACGTTGCAATTGAAGTTGACTCCTTACATAATTAACCACTTTCACCTATTTTAAAGCGAACATTTATAGCCCTTGCGAAAATATTTTTTTTACTTAAAACAATATATCTTACTTTTTGATAGAATGTTAAATTTTTAGATGCTTCTTGGAAATCAAAACCATGATCAGTTTTCATATGAGCAAGAATCATATGGAAGTGTTTATCAATGTGTGTACAGAATAAACATGTTATACCAATGGCTTCGTCATTCCAATCAGACCATGTTCCTTCATCTTCACTACTTTGATCCCCTGTTGTATCATCTTCCTTTATGTTGCTCTGAACCTAATAAATAAAAACTTACATTAAAATAGTTACACTCTACAATCATAATACTATAATACACTACCTGTTTATGCCTCCATGATTTTCCAGGCTCTAAATAATTATTTATATAAAATCTATCATATTCTTTATTGTTAGGATTTATACGTTTATGTAATTTTTTGCGCATGTGTTCTTTTAATGCTGTGCGATCTTTGAATATTTTTTCACAATATATGCATACCAAACTGGAAAAAAAATATGTAATATATATTAAAATAATACAAAGTAATTCAAGTTAATTTTTTATCCTATTACTTTTCAATAGTACTCTCAATCTTATCTACAAATTCATCAATGAATACTAGATTGTCTGGTTTCCCAAAGTATAAATTATGTTCTTGTGCCAAATGTTTTATATACGTGGTACGCAGTCCTGAAAATTCCATTCGACAAAAGATACATCCACGTTTGAAGTTAGTGTCGCTTCTTTCTTTGGTTTGTTCTGACAAAACCCATTCCTTGAAGCAAAAAACATACATTATATTAGTATTATTGTACTGTAAAAAAAATGTGTTTATATAGGCTTAATAAAAATTCCATACCAACTTAGCTCTATGTATTTCATCTCTCAATGTCTTATCTTCTAAGAGGCAATCAGAAAGTAAGAAATATGTTTCATTTTTGCTTGGCTGTCCATCAGGTGTGCAATCCATTAACATTACTGTACAATATGTAGTGATTGGCATTTCTTTAAATTTTACAGCCCAATAATGTATATAGCTGTAATATTAAAAGTAATAAAAATTTGAACCTAAATAGGTCAATTTCGTAATAATTCGTCAAACCTTTTTAAATTAGCAATATTCCAAACATCCCCTATTACTAGTCTATGTTCTTTAAACAAATGTGTCAGAAGATCTTTCTCGTTATCCGGAAGAATAAACTTTATATCGCATAAAAGACATTTTGTAGCATAAGGTTTTTCATCTAGCCCAACAAATGGAAATTTATGTGAGCTATGATTTTGCTTACAAGTAGTGTTCGAACGTGACAAATTTTCTGCAACATAATACAAACTGTTTACATAATAATATTACAACATTATTAACAATTTATCGATTAATTCCTCATAAATCTATGACAATATATACCTTTGAGACTCATAATTGTTTTAATATGAACAGAAATCAAAATTTTGAAATCTTTTGATTTACTCTTCCAGTTGTTTTCATTTCATAGGTTAAGTACTAAAACTAAATATAAATACGATGCAATACAAAGTTACACCCAATGATATAAATAGTAATTTTCTTCGTTTTTTAAAAGTCACTTCAAAAAATTTATTGTTTAATATATTGAAAAGATATAAAAAACATCATTATAAATTATTAAGCAGTATTATTCAGTTCCTTGCAAAACTCATGCATATCACATGTCACCCAATGTCACCTTTTCATCTGTCAGACTTCAAGAGAGAGGGATGTAATAATGAAAAACATCGATTAATTATTTCGATCCATATAGATGTATTTACAATCTCACTGGATCAGTCACATTTTTTATACAATCTTTTCTTATTTAAAATACAATGACAAAATATTTTCTATAGTTTTTGTGAAATAAAATATAAAAATGATTCTTGAATGATAAAAATATACATGTAACAAAACATTCCACCAACAGGTCGCATTTAAAAATGAAATAATCATATGGAACAATAGGAGATAAGAAAGAGTACATAAACATATATCGTACCTAAACTTTTATTTTTCTTTCTCATGGTCAGGCTGATCTTTAGTAATTCCATACAACAATACTAAGTGGCATATGTGTAAAGAAACGCTGCTAAAAACAGTGCTTGGATAAGTGTTCCAACATAACTCTATAATACCTAAAATGGTCAATTTTATGACAGTTCTATAGTTGGTATACCATGTAATATAAGGAAGTGTATGATAATACCATACATAAAATTGATAATGTAACGACCTGCTAAATGTAATACCAATAAAATTGGCAGTAAACATTGGTAAAATAAATAGTTGACTCATCGTGGACATATCTACTTTTTCTTTCTTTTTTAACTGAGGCTGCAAACTTAATTCTACATGTTTTAATTTGGCATACGATTTCATATATTTTATCCATTTTGGCGTACAATAAATGAGAGTCAATATATGTAACGCTAACAATGATGCATGGAAGTATGGATGAACGAAAATATGTTCTGGCAAGAATCTCCAATTAACAGTCCATTTAAATTCAAAAATTCTCCCAAAATTGAAAGAACCTTTAACATAGGCTAACGGATTGTTGATTATAAAAGGTAGACCTAGTATTAACTGAATTAAGCTACAAATGAACAATTGAATTACTGTTTTCAATAATCCTAAATTACACAAGTAAGCAATCAAAAGAGCTGGTGCGAATAGCAAAATGTTCATTTTAATTGATACAGCTAAGCTGTATAGAATGCTTCCTAAACACCATCGATCATCTAAAAATGCATTTATACTTCCAAACAAAAGAAACATGGCAATTGGATCATTAAAAAGTCTCAAAGTAAATATAGAATGGACCCGGTAAGATGTGCAACACATAATAATAAGAACATAAGGTGGAACTTTCTTTGTCTTTGCGTAAATGCGAAAGACTAGCATAAGTAGGCTTATGTAAAGAGCTGCAAAGATGTACTGTGCTATTTTTATCTTCATTCCATGGTCCGTAATGTAGTACAGCGCGGAAAATGCATAAACAAATCCTGCTGGGTAGACTAATGGTCCAGTATCCCCTTTCAGTTTTGAATAATCCAATGTTCCATTTAAAAAGCCCTCAACTTCTTGCATATATGCTTTCCAATCAATTTCAGTGTATGGTACACGTTCGATAACCAATATGTTCAAAACAATTTCCAAGATTATAAACACTCTTCCAATTAGGAGAATTTTCTTTGGGTCTGTAAATAAGGAAACAAGTTTCTCCCAATTTAAATAGTTTTTGTACCAATTCTTGACGTTTTTCTTTGTTGATTTCACCAAATTTTGGTAAGACCAGTGATCTCTGCGTGGCGCCATATTGCTATTTGATATATATACTGATATATACTGACTACTAGACCAGAGAGTATATATGAGAGCAGTGTCGCCAGCCGCCAGGTCGAGAAAATCGAGGGGAATACAGGTACCCCATCTCTGATGGCCAGAGTCGTATGTAATATATGGTAATATGTGACACGTTGTGCGCGCGCGACGGGGATTGAGTGGGACGTGGTGCTGAATTGGGATAGTGGAAGGGGAAAAGTAGGGGACTAAATGAGTCCGAATTCGGACTCATCTGGCGACACTGTACAATGAAAGTGCTCACGCTCGGGTTTTGGCCGTGACACTTTCGGCTATGCTCATCGACCACGGACGTCAGTCAGCGTCGGCGCGGTTCTCTCGCTTGCTTTGCCTGAGATCGGCGTTGCCAACTTCGTCGGAGCAAGTTCTCTAGGCGCGTACCTGGGGGAATGGCGTGGCAGCGCCAATATCCCTACACGAAAGGGGGCTACTTCCAGAGAGGAATAACTATAATATACTGCCGACCTGCCGACTGCCTACTGCTAGGATAGCGGACAGTTGTTCTCCGTAGCTAAGTTCCTCTTGGAAAGATTTGAGTTTTAAAAATCGAAAATGGCAGCACGCGAGGCAACATTAAAGCTATGGAAATGTACGTATTAAATTTGTTAAATAGTTTATTAACAAACATGAGCTTAGTATCATTCATTTCTTTTAATATTATATCAGTCACAATTGAGTTACAACTTGATTATTATATAACATGAATTCCTGCTTTATTTAATATAATATTTAATAAAATTCTCAAGTACAAATTGAATTTTTGCAATTCTCTGTTAAAATTTATCATACAGGTCGGGTGAATAATTCGCACACATATTATCTGTCAAATATATAGTTTTCGACATTCTGAGGGTTATGTACAAATAGTGAATTGTAAATAGAATTATCATAAACTTGTACGATTATACGTACAATTAATGTAGATGAATGATGCATCAGCTATTATGATTTTGTGTTTCTTTTAGTGACCCTAGCAAATTCTAAGGAACTTCTTCGAAAAACCGTATATTATGGGAAAGTTGAATTGGTACCACCGAAGCCAACTGATATACCAGCTATTAAAACTGGCATCCAAAACATGATCAGTGCCGCTAAATCTGGGAAATACCGTGATGTTACAGTTCGTGAAGCTTGGTTAAATACTTTAGTTGCCATTGAAGTCTTCTGTTGGTTTTATATAGGTGAATGTATCGGCAAACGACATTTTATTGGATATAAAGCTTAAACATGTATTGTAATTTATTCACATAGACGTAATCCCTGTATAAATAATAGCTGTTCTTATAAATATAAACTCGTAAAAGGAATATCATTTTTTTAAATGAACATTAATATTAGTTTGTTAAATCACTTTCTTATTTTGATTATATTAATTTTCACACAATTCATATTTGCATTCTCGTTAACATTTTATAATACAAAATGAAATTAGAATGTATGTTGCATTGCATACTGCCATATACATATAGCACCGCAAACATGAACATTTAATGAACGAATTACACCATATTGAGGTATTTCTATGCAAGTATCAAAAAAAGGTATTAAATTAGCAGGTATTCCATCCTTTTCGTTTCTGAAAACAGAATTTATATGTACAATAAGATGAGTAACCTTACAGACTTTTTTATTTACTTACCCTAAAACAAGAATTGATTTCTTTTTAAATTTCATATTCAATAAGTTTACACTATTAACTGTTTGCTCCACACCTATCAACGACCATCCCATGTCTTTTTTTCCCAATAGGTATTTACTCAATTCATTTGGCTTCACCTAAACCAGTTATAAAATTATGAAAAATTGTATTAGTAATTGTGTTTTACGTTAAATGTTAGGAATTAAACCCTAGACTTGCAATATAAAAATATGGTAATTAACATAACTTTTCCTGAAAATTTGATTTTAATTTCTCCTTATATCTAGTGATTTCGGCATATAATATGAAAATGTATAAAAAGAAATACCTCTGTAATAGTTATCCAGTTTTCAGCTGAGACGCTAAGATTTTGGAATTCTTTGTCTCTGATTTTACTTAAATTAGCAATAACTAATTCTTTCACATTGAAAATTTCACAAGTACGTGCAAGTCCTCCTAAATTTGGAGTACGATCAATGAGGCATGCCACAACTATGATACCTTCGTCATCGGGTAATATTTTTTTCTGGGAAATAGATTCCCTAATTGTCGAGGAAATGTAATCATGTGACAAATTTGCAGGTACTGATGAAGGATCAATTTTCTTCTGAATATTACTTAATTCTTCAAGATTCATTCCGCAAAATTTTTTAACAGTTTCGGAATCGGCTGCATTTTTAAAAGTGTTAAAGAAATTAATATCTTCTATATAATTATACATATGTAATATGAGTATACAGAGTGTTCTCATTGATTATATTATAACACATTCTGTACATTACAATTCTTATGATTGTTAAAAACATACCTGCAGATTTCGTTGTGTATATTGATGTTTTAACATCTGATAATAAGTTCTTTAAATTATCCATTTTAAGAGGATGGTTTTGACTTCTTTTAAAGTTTAGTTGTTCGAACATGATTGGGCTAATCCATTCACTTTGATCCATATCAGTTAACCTAGGCAACTCAAAATATATTGTCTACAAATGGAAAAAGAAGGGAGCTATAAGTCATATTTTTTAGTTTTTTCGTAAATTTTAATAACTTGAAATATTAAGTTCAATAATGTTACCTGCAGACTATAATCGTTTAGAGGATGAAAAGTGGAAAGATAAAAATCCTCTTGAATTCTAATGAAACTTTTCATTGTATTTTCATTTTTTAAACTTTCCATTATTGCTTTGTATAATCCGCTGTACTCATTTGTAATATTATCATAGTTCAAGTCTTTTAATATTTGAAACAGTTGTATAAAAATTACCTGTATAAAGTGTATGCATTAGTAGTGTATTTTGAAATACTTACTAATACTATAATTACTTAACTATTCTATGATATTTATCATAATTATATTTACGATGTACCTGGTTATAAAGTCGCATATTATACTGCTGTCCTAAGCAACAACACGTAATATATGGCATTCCCATGGAAATAAAAGTAAGTCGATCACCTTCAGAAAGTAGCATTGCAACATGATAAAATATACATGCAATTGAACTAACACATCCTGGACGCTTTGCAATACCCTATACAAACATTTTAAGAATATTTATTTGTGCTACATCAATTTTAAATAAGAAAAACCTAAATTTTCTAGATACCTCTTCAAAAAACGTCCACAGTTTATAACGAAGATTTTTATTCTTTAAAAAAATTATAATTAATAACCATTCTTGCATTACTCGCACACTGTGTTGATTACTTTCCGAAAGTATTAAATTACAAAGAAGGTCTATCAATATAGTTGTATCTACCTGCAAGTTATTAATTTTACTATTTGTATTGCACTTATAATTTCTTCAATTTAGTGATTACCTCATCCAGAATAGGCTGTAATACTAATAAAATTTGCATAATTCGATGCTTTATCTTATGTGTATAGGAATGGTTAAAATATCTTTTATTTTTGTATTCTTCTAGTTTCTGTAAAACAATTGGAAAAAACGCTGTTCCAAATTCTACATCTGCAGTAATTGTTTTGTGCAACAGTATAACAGAAAGTGCTCTGATACTACCATCATTATTATGATCTCTATCAATAAAATTACACATTAATAAGGAATTATAAATCAGAATAATATAATAAAATTTCAAACTACATACGTTACTGGTATGTGTTGTGGATAAAACAATTCAAAATTTTTAGCAATATATAAACACGTTTGATTTTCTATTTGCTTATCCCTTCGAAGCGCGTGTCCATGAAGAAGACATAATAATAATGGTTGTTGTAAGTGCCTCAAGCTGCATGTATTTAACAATTTCATCTCATTCAATAAAATTGTCTTTAATTTTGGTACTTTGTTACTTTCTTCAAGTAATTCTTCAAGAAACTAAAAATCAACAAAATAATTTACTAAGTAACAAATGTTAATTTCCTATGACAATAGTTTACTAATGAACTTACACGATTCACAAGGTTTATAGCATTTGGAAGTATCAAAAAATTGCTATTTACAATAACTGTAAGAAGAGATTTTATTGCTAAAAAGTACAGTTTATTCTTCGAACTCAATAAAGTAGATTTCCAGCACACAGTGAAAACAGATTCTAAATATGACATACTTTCAGAGCTATTTATATTTAGTCCTCTCTTATCAACAATTATTTTTAAAGTCAGTGCTACTTCTGGAATAATTTCATATCCTCCCATTTCATAAATGTGTGAGATGTTTTCCCAATCAATATTTTCTGGCCATAATTCTATTTCCACATTTGATAGGAATTGATTTGTCAATTTTGCTAATAATAAATAGCATTGCGAAGCTACTTTTCCCTTAGAATCCATGCGATATTCATTGTTATCAGATATATGAGCGAGACACAAATTCAATATAGGTTGTACATAAAATTCTGTAGGCTTTGAATCTAAAATGCTTTGAGTATAATGTAAAATGTGCAATGCATACATGTAGTGCATATTTGTAAATTGTTCTATATTTGTAAGAATTATTATACTGTCATATTTAAATTTCTCAACATAATTTAAAAATTCTGACTTTGGTAGTATTAAATTCCCATGATTAAAAAATGATACGATTGTAATCATATATCTATTCACTTGTTCGTAATCGAATTTAGATGGAATACTCTTACTATTTTTAAGTAGGAACTTTAAGGCATTTCTAATATGCCCAGACAGTAACTGTATCATTCTTTTATCTTCATTTCTACTTAAATTTAGTAATTCTGACATAACTTCTATGATATAAAGAATATGCTCAATATTTGCGTATGGTCTGATATCACAACTATTAAGTAATGATAGCCACTTATATAGTATCTCTTGTGTTGAACATGATTTGGTGTGTAGTGTTAACTCTGCATCATAGAATATCAAAATTATAGAAGCAAACTTTGCTGGATTTATTCTTACATGTGTATCTTGATGTGGATAATCTTCACATAAAGTTTTAATAAAATTCGTTGTTTCTGTTTCTGTTATTTTAGCTTTCAAACAGGTTGTTATACTGTTCCATGAAAAGGAACTCCTTATAAGGGCTTCGTCAGAAGGAAATTCCAATAACATGTTTGCTACAATTTTCAAATTGTCTACTCTCTCTAAAGAAAGGGAAATTGTCCTTATGAGTTCAATTTGCGATGCAACTCTGAAAATACATGAATGCGCATGTAAATTTTTTTGTATAAAAGATTTCATTACAATCACATCATTTTCTTTCCAAACATTTAAAGTTCTCTCCGTAACTATTCTTAAAATTATCATCATGTAAAATAGTGGAATAGGAGCCCATGTTTCTTCAGCTATTACTTTAAGAAGTCTAGAAATAAATTCAGCTTCTGTGTTTCTTATAAGTACAAATAATGTTGTAATTTCATCTACTATTTCTGGTTTCTTTTGATACAAGTGGCATTCATATAAAAATGTATTATTTAATACATTTATAAACAATTTTAAAAATTCAGAATCAAGTAGGACTTTCTGAAATTGGCAAACATAACTAATTCCTTGCTTTATTGTTGCATTATTTTCATGCTTCAATATTCTCTCAAAAATTAGTTGCAGCCACATTGTACTAAAACACTCGTTGCACAATCTATGTTCTTCGCTACCTTTTATTAAATTTGGTACATGCGTCAAAGCTGGTGCAATTAGATGGTACTGTTTTTCTTCCAAAGCCTCTAATACTAAATAAAACTTTTGTCTAATATCATATATTGATATTTCTGTTTTAACGGACTGTGTGCACATAAATGGTACAACTGTAGTTTTCCTCAACTTTAGTGTACTCTTATCTAAAGTACTACTGAAATCTGTTAGTCGTTTCATTAAAAATAATCCTTGTTTTCGATATTGTTGTATAGAAGATTTTAAGCTTTTTATTATTAGCAACCATAATTCTGTAGAATAATATAATTTGGTGTATATCAAACTTGTCTCTTTTAATTTTTCTGAAAAACATGTATCAACTATAATACTCAGTGCAATAAGTTGATCTTGCTCATCATTTATATCCATTAAAATAGAAACTAATATTATGGGAAAAACTTTTCTAGAACCAAAAATATTCATTAATTTTGGGAATATCGAAGCAAAAGATGACCATTCTTTATTATCTTTCGCTTCTAGCCATATTGTTATAGTCTGGTTGAAATGCAATTCCAATTCTAATTGCAATAATTGTGTTCTTGTGTTAACATTTAACAACTGTCCCAATTGAATCGAGTCCAGAAAACATTCTAGTATTTTCATGTAAAACACTCTGTTTTCATTTCCCGAAAGACAAATAAAATGTGATCTTTGGAAATCTCTTATATGTTGTTCAAGACATTGTAAATTGCAAAAGAGCAATGTATATAAAATTACAATATCATATAAAATCGATAAATCACTGGAATTCTGGAATTGTTGTTTCAAATTTAAAACATTTTCTATTTGTTTGAAGCACAACTCGTTTGACACTGTCCTTGTATATTTCTTTTCTGAATGAAATAAAAGTTGATATTCATAACATAGTATTGTGCGAAATGTTTCTAATTTCTTAATATCCAAAATATCGTTTGTTATTTGTTTAGCGTAAGTTTGAATTAATCTGTGCAATACTGTAAATGGATCAATCTTAAATGTGGTATCAAATGATTCCAATATCGACAAATCCGATGTTGGAAAATGTGTGTATCGTTTGTGTGAATCCATTTTGTTACGTTACAATGACCAGTGACTCTGATAATTTATATGCACTTACATACAAAAATATTCGTGTTTATATGCAAGGTTAGATCTAATAAATACAATCTTTTTTCAAAGAAAAGAAGTTGACCAAGTTGACGTATTTATTTATATATATATTTAAATAGTCTGAAAGTATGTTTGAATAAGAAAAATTTTAATCAAGATACAACTACGATATCATTTTACTCTATTAAAGACAGTAATTGCCTTTTATTTTGCCTATATGTTATTGTATATAATAATAATAATAGAAATGTACATAACCAATAAAAGTACACGTGGGTACTTAAAAATATAAATATACGTATATGTAAAGTTTCTCTATTGTATCATAAAGAATGTTATAAACAGCATAGAAATAAAGGATTTCGTTTTGACAGTAAAGATTCACAGGTCTCAAGCTACAGTGAGCCTCAATTACAGAGAGATTTCAACTCAACACTCGCCAGTTTCAGAGAACGTTTGTATTTTCTGACAGTATAGACGAATGAAGGGAAGTAACTTCCTGAAAATCATTAGCTTGGTCAAACAAGTGGTCATAAGCCGGAACATAAGTTTGACAACGATGGCTAAAAGTAAATTCGAATATGTAAAAGAATTCGAACGTGACGACTGTTGTTTGCCAAATTGCTGGATTGTGGTTAGAATTGATGGAAGAAATTTTTCAAAGTTTTGCGATGCCCATCAATTTACCAAACCAAACGATGTAGCCGCCTTGGAGTTGATGAATCGGGCGGCTATTACGGTTATGGAAGATTTTAAAGAGATCATTTTAGGTTTCGGTCAAAGTGATGAATATTCTTTCGTTTTTCGAAAAGACACACAACATTACAAAAGGAGAGGTATAGTACAGATAAAAAAATACTTCGTAACGTGATACATTTTAATTGATCAACACAAACAACATGATAGAAAAATAATACAGAAAGTTGTCTTTTGAAACGCAATTATTGTTTTCTTGTATTATGTTTTTTAAAATATTGTATTTTATGTTTCAGCTTTTAAATTAATGTCAAATGTGAATTCTCTTTTTACATCAGCGTATGTTTATTACTGGCGTCGATTTTTTCGTGGCAAAGAATTATATTATCCGCCTTCATTCGATGCCCGTGTTGTATTATACCCAACAGATAAAAATTTGAGGGATTATTTAGCTTGGCGACAAGCAGATGTTCATGTGAATAATTTGTATAATACTTGTTTCTGGAATCTTGTGTTGAAAGCTAAGCTTACTCCAAGTCAGGTAAGTTAAAATTTTTCATGGTGTATTTATAGGGTACATATAAGAATGAAAAAATAATTGGTTCGATTCTGCTTTTCTAACTTCTAGGCGGAAGAGAAACTTAGGGGTACATTGGCATCGCATAAAAATGAATTGCTGTTTCAAGAATTTGGTATAAATTATAATAATGAACCTCCCCTATTCCGAAAAGGTACTACACTTATAAGAAAATTAGTACCTGATGGAACAGGCCGATTAAAACCAGCAGTGGTTCCATTGGTAGATGACATCATTGCAGACCGATTTTGGAAAGAGAATCCAGAAGTTATTGGATTGAAAAGTTTAGCTACTTACCAACCTCCAAATCTAGTTAATAATACAAACATGAAACATGTGAACAATATTCCACCACCACCAGGTGTTAATGCGAACTCTATGAATGAAGAGGCAAATCCTGCGAGATGTCGAGAATTAGATGGTGAAAAGATGCAGTGTGAAAGTGAACAAATTTGTAGAAGATAAGCAGTGTTTTATTTTTATATAATAAATTTGGAAAGCATCCTAACGGAAAATACCGCAAGTTTATTTTCGATAATTCGAAAATATTTTCAATTTTCTTACAGTAGCGAAATCACAAAATATTAATTGTTGGGGAAAGACTTTGAAATTGAATTAACAATTATTATATTTTTATAAGGTGTATAATATATTGTAAGTAGAGAGAGATGTATTTTCACACATGGACTAATACATGTATATATGTTACAAGAAAAAATGTTTTTCAAAAATAGAATTTGGAGACATACACGACGAATATTTTTCGTTAGGATTTTATATTTTAAAACTCATTGTATTTTCCAATAGTAAGAAAGTGCATTAAATAATATTCAATTATTTATGAATTTAAAGGCTGCTCTAGAATAAATATATTAAGATTTTTATACAAGATCTTTTTCATAAGCATAAACAATACATACTTTAATACATTTGATACATTATGAAAATTTATAATCATTTTTTGTAGTTACACGCTATAAATTATTTTGAAATAACCTAGATTATAAAATTTTATAATTTTGCATGGATGTGTTTACGCATTTCAGAAATATCATTTCTTTCAACATTTGTAGTAAACACAAAATTGTTTAGATCTTAAGACATTTAGGTATTATAAGCACTTTCAGATATGCATTTTTTTGTTACATAGAACATTATACAAACATAATTTACCAATTCATTTTCCGACTCTGTTATGAATAATTATCAAAATATACATACGTAGGGAGTATATAGTAGTAAAATCGATATTATTAGATTTGAGATTTTACGTCCCAAAAGCAAACAAAAAAATAAATTAATTTTTATAATGATCAAAGTTATAATATTTATTAATAATTTGTATAACTGAGATTGATATAACGTCATAAATTGTTATGAGATGAATGTTATACAGTTCTCCGAAAAAATGAAAAACTAAATAAGTAGAAAAGGTCAGGACTTATTTAATGAGTAGACCACTCAATATCATAAAATTCAAGAATTTCACAATAACTCTGTTCTTGTTGAATGTCACATTCAATTTGTCACAATATTTTACTTGTGCTACAGCGAAACCTTGTTAAATAGTGGTTGTCTATACAAGTAATTTTATAATTTGACATATACAATGAAATCGTTTACTTTCTTTTTAACATGATTACTAATGAATAAATGAAGCTCATACGTATAAGACATGATTTAAATTGAGTTTTCCAATCTTATGGAATGTATTCTATATTGTTTTATATTACAGTGGAATTAATAACCATAACATTGGGTAATACAAGACACAACAAATATACTGGTCTACAATAAAATACATTATATACATCTATATGATATAAACTTTTGTTATACATGACAATAACAGTGCTAAGTGATAGTTTTAATACCATTCTTTCAATTTGGCTAGACATATAATTGCCTTTTTTATTTAATTATGAATTAAATATTTATATTTTCCATGTATTTGGCAGTTTCCCCTTTTTGACAATCCTAAATACTGTGCAGAATTTTTGTGATTAATCATGATTGAAAAATAAAAAGGAGAAAGAGTCACCTTTTTTGAATATTATTATATAACTGGACAAATAATTGTTGCAACAAAATGTTTCAATAACATTAAAAGATTGGAATGTAGTTGTCTATCTTAGCTCTATGTTTCTGTGCAACGCATTCTGCTATCCAAACAATATTACGACATTCCTGTTCCTTTAACTTAAGGTAACTATAGAACACTCCAAAGTGAAATTGTTGAAGAAAGGCATGAACGTTTAAACGAACCTAAAACAGTAGAAAAGTTAATAATTTGTAACAATACTTTTTATCGAGCAGTAATAATAATTCTTAACAATATTAAGTTTACCTCGTGTTCAAAGAATTTATCTTCTAAAGTTTTATCGCCAGGATTATTGCCTGCGCCTTCAAACAAAGCACTATACTCCTGTGAACGAAAAACGAAAGCATTTTTGCACATTATAGCATGTATAAATGTATCAATATCATCTTTAGAGAAGAGAGAGAGAGAGAGAGAGAGAGAGAGAGAGAGAGAGAAATATTACAATATACATACAGCATAATATTCTGCCACTGCTTTAACTTGTTCATAATCATCAGCCCTTGCTAAAGCTGCCAATCCATCAGGATTTAATTTTCCACAGCGTGGATATAATTTAGCTCTATCATCTTTACCTAGCTCGGTTCCAAATGAATTGATAGTTATAATAATTGCTCGTCTATCAGCTTCAAACTACAAATAGAGTTTACACTTAATATATTATCTTTTAAAATCGTATTTATATTTTAACTATATCAAATATTATACCGCGAGTATTTCACACATAGTGTCTGCAGTTGTTCCACCGATTTTTTTACAGAACTTATAAAATGCTTCTAAGTAAGCTTTGTATAAAGTATTTCTAATTATTTCAATGTTCATTTCATCTAAATCTTGTTCAGAAATGCAATCCACGAAAAAGGGAGCTGTAGCAACATACATGTTATTTATATTATTAGAATATAAAGCACATTGTTATAACTTCTTTTAAAAGAAATTTAAGAGTAAATCCTTGGATCATACCCAAAGGTGTATCGACCAGGACTGCACTGTAAAGCTCAGCAGGCGTAGTTGCTACGTGAATAGCTTCCATTTGTTCGAAACTGCCAAGTGGATGACATTTAGGTATCAATTCAGAAATTGGTCGTTGATGCAATGTTCCAGTGATCAATAAAATGATATTGTCGATCATGTAACTGTATGTAATGAAATCTAAAAATTGCGACAACGGCTCAACAGAATGATTACGCATGTGTTGAAACTCTAGGACAAGCTTCTCTCTCAGTTTATCATCGATCACACTGACGGACAATGGTGATGGTTCATTAGCCAAGAAGCTGCCATAATCTGTACCCGCCAAATGCAATTTCAAATCTACGCAAATAAACAAAGAATAACAAATTGAGTTTAAAATAATTGTAAATATCAAAACAAACGTATAATTTGTTGAACAGAATGTACCTTCTAGGGTCTCACACTGTACAAGATTGAGGTAGTCACTCTGTTGAAGAATTCCACATTTAAATCCTCGACAAAGACCTTCCAAGTATCCTCCGTTGATGTTGAACATGCAACCCTTCATTTTGGCGGATCGTTTCCTAAAATTTCACAACTACACCACACGAAACACAGATCCGTCAAAATCGAAGTCGGACTCGCCCTTTTCCGTGACGATCATATGACTATTCGGTGAGAAGTTTACCACAGACGACGCAAAGTCAAAGAGTAGGGATAGAACAAGAGGCGGCACTTCGGGCGGCATCGTTGATATCGCTCGTTCGACTGTGTCCCTTTAAATTCGTTGTATAGGCACGCGGAAAATTTAAATCATATTCTTATATTTAATAATTACAAATCAATACAAATTGGTTTTCGAAGTATTATTTACATTAATTCTACAAGATTGAAAAGTTAAAAAAGAAGAAATATAATAAAATGATACTGGTAAAAAATATATATTTTAAGAATATCCATTACGAAGATAATTACAAAAATGTATCTAAAACCATGCAGAGTCTAAACTATACAATGCGTCTAAAAAAGTATAATAAATAATTCTCGTGTACTAAAATATATCCAAATGTATGCATAAATTTGGAAAAGACATAATTAATTTACTTCTAATATATATATATATAAATATGTATTACTATATATATATTAGAGGTTTTAGTAACACTTTTTTAGGAAAAGAACATTTTTTAGTAAATGTACAGTTGTTAAAATACCATAAGTTGTTTGGAACAATATTTGATGTTATGTTTAATTTTAAAACTGTATAATAGACATACTCACTATCAGAGAGGAATAATTATTCCTTTCTATTATTATTTACTAATTTTTCGTTCTGTACAGTGCAGTGTGAAACGCTGTGTTTGTGTGTGTCACTGTCGAGTGCTGTCGAGTGGATGACGCATATCGAGAAAATTCTGTTGTATTTACTGAGATACGCTTTGAACCTGTAATGTATTTTATCTCCATCAATATCATTAATATTTTACTAATTGTTAATTGATGTTTGATCGCATAGATCTCACGAAACATAATGTTTGGCAAGAAAGAGAAATCAAAACGCCCAGCAAGACCTGCTGGTAGCCTTGCACAGGTATTATCTTAGAAATGCTTGTAACCTTACTTTTTATCAATTTGATTTTTGTTAAATACATATATTATTTCTTTCAAAGTATGGAATCTTCGAAGTGCCAGAAACTTTTGACGATTTAGGTAATAATTTCATGGAGGACGATGATAATGATGATGATTTGGAAGCAGAATTAGCAGCATTGACAACTAGCGATGATATTCAAAAACCCAGACGTAAAGGTTACATATTATTTGTATGTTTGTCAAAATGTAATGTATATTGTTGATACAACTTTCAACAAATTTATTAGCACCCCAAAAATCAGTTCCAAATGCAAATCTCGACGCAATGATAGCAGCAAGTTTGAAAGATCCTGACGAAGAAGTGTCGGATGATGAAGATAATCCAGAATTATTGGTATAAATTATATTACATGTACATTCTTAATTCTCATAATAATTGTATAAGTAGTTGTATTTAAAATAATTTTAGAAATTTTATATTGCATTAGAATGAACTTAAGATGATCACAGGCGATGAATCTGCCGAAGAAATGTCACCAACAGAAGAAGATAGCCCTAAAACAGAAAGTGTAGAACGCTTTGAATTAAGAGCAGATTCCACACTTATGGTTGATACAATAAATCTTTTAGAAGAAAGATTAAGGTTGTATGAAATGGCTGAAAGGAAAGCAAAACAAGAAAATGAGCCAAGTCGAGCAAGAAGATATACGAGAGGCATTAAAACGCTTAAAGAATTATTGACTGATGCTCAGTCAGGGAAACCTATCAACGAAGAGGATATACCACCGCAATTACCACCATCCGCAGTCGCAGAATCTACACAAAAAGTATCAGAAAGTTCTAAAGAAGATCCAATAGGTAATGCTCAAAAGAATAATAGTAACTAATATTTCATGACGCTTGATCTGTGTAAGTGATATGTATGTACTATATACATGCTTTTCAGAAGAGAAAAGTGCTCCGGTTGATGATGACGCAACACCATCTTCAGAAACTAATAATACAGCAGAATCTGTCCCAGCAAAGTCTATAGATGAAGAAGCTTTGAGCATATTAAAAAGTAGGCAACAAGAATATAAGATTGCTGCATTAGCATGGAAGAAAGCTGGTAATAAAATGGAAGCACTTCAATGTGTAAGTGTAGCGAAACAGTTTGATATAGTCATAGCAGCTGTAAATGTAGGAGACTCGGTCGATTTGTCAGACATGCCTCCATCTCCAAATATGCCTGGATCAAATGTTGTTACTACTACACCAGAATTTCCAAAGACTCAAAATGAAATACAAGGGCAGGCATCCTCGGAAGCACCATCTACAGGTAAATCATTCATAATTTAAGCATTTACTTTCTCTGTTGATATTATAAAAATAAATAGATTAACCCCTTTCTTGGCATGGACGAGATATCTTGATGTGGTAATGTAGTTCGTGAGATGTTATGGACGTAATATTTCTCAATTTGCGATGTGACGATATTTAATTGCGTCGTTATATGGAATTGCTTACACGAAAATCTACATACTAGGAAGAACATCTCGTATTTAGACTAAAATCTAAATGTTTTTGTTCAATCTAGACAATCCAAATTGTTTTTAGAACGCGGTGTTTATTGCACAGAAAATAAATTACGAAAATTGTAACGTTGCGTTATGTGTAACTCCATGTTTTTAACTGTTTCGTACAGAGTAAAAATAAAGTCATTTGTTTGTACAATAAAACATTTTTCTTATTTAACTCCTTCGATCGTATGAACGAGAAATATCTCGCGTCGGAAAATCGAAAGAAGATGGTATGGGCGAGATATCTTGTCATGAACGATTTTTCGATGCGAGATATCTCGTCCGTATCAGCTCACGAACAACTTTGCGACGTGAAAGATTCGTCCATGCCAACGAAGGGGTTAATTAAAAATCATTATAACATTATTAATGTTTCTGAAGTAGCAGAAGCAAAACCGGTTGGTCCAGAGAATTTAGGACTTGCTTTAAAGGAGCGACTTGAAGTATACAGAAGATCAAAAACAGCTGCAGAAACAGAAGGAAACTCTTCTAAAGTTCGAAGATATGGTCGTATATGCAAACAGTTTGAAGATGCTCTTAAGTTACATGCTCGTGGAAAATCTATAGCTCTTGATGAACTGCCTGTTCCACCTGGTTTTCCACCGCTTTTGGCACCTGCACCAGACGAGGAAGCACAACCAAGCCAGACACCGCAAGAAGCCTCAGAGCCTGAACCGTCTGAAAATATACAGAGTCCAAAGAGTCCAACAGTTCCTCCAAGAAGACAAATAGGTGTGCAATAAAATTTGCATGTATCTGAATAGAATCATTCATGATTAAACTGTCTGCTTAATAATAATATACTTTGCTCTATCGATAGGAAAAAAGCCAATTCAAAAGATGACACGTGCAGATAAACAGTCAGCTTTACTGCAACAACGTCAGCACGAGCTAAAACAAGCTGCTCTCGATGCAAAAAAGGATGGGGATATAGAGTTGGCACGTAATTATTTAAGACAAGCGAAAGGGATAGATCCATTGATCGAAGCTAGTAAAGCAGGGTTACCAGTTGAGATGAACACAATACCATTGTCTCCGTTAGCAAAAATGGAACTCGATGCAAATAGTTCAGTAGGACAACTCGATGAGAGTTTTGAGTTGGTCAGTAGCGAACACTGTTTGGAAGAAGCAACTGGAACCGATGACGAGATTTATGAGAATCTGGAGGCTCAGCTAATGAAACAAATGAAGGTATAATAGGAACGTAGCGTATACTTTAAACTGAAATTATAATAAATATATTTTTATAATTTGTTATAGTGGTGCTTATGTACTAGAGATCACTCCAAAGCTTTAGGAGATGTACCTGGGTATAATAAATGGGAACGATTCGCATTGGATTACAAACGGGATTTGGATATGCTGAGGGTTCGGAAACGTGATAAATTGCCACCACCGCAACACCATTACGAAACAAAAACTTATGCTATAGTCCAGTCAGTATTATTTATATTTTATTAATATATGATATATATATTATTAATACATATTATATTAATCGACAAAAACAAAAATAGTACGAATCATATGTTTCAGGAGTTGTACGGATTTAGGTGACAATGATATAGAAATCTCAATAATAAGAGGGATAAACTATTCAAAAGAGGACACATACGTCATATACGAATTTCCCTATCCATCGGATCGCCCTCCAACAGATAGCACATCTACTGTTAGAGGAACATGCAATCCAGAATACGAAGCAGTATTTCGTTTAAATGGAATAATAGAACGTGGCTTAAGACAGTGTCAACGGGCTTTTAAAAGACACGCGCTGAAATGTCAAATTTGGGCAAAAGGGTAACTACAAACGTAACATTACGATTTTGTTAGTGTTTTCGTGTATTTATTTAATTACTATTTATTTATGACAAGTTTTAGTTTTCAATAGCACATTCTTTATGAAATTGATAAATTTTATTTACGACCATAACAGTAACATTTATTGCTCACAAATGATGTTTCATTGTATGTACAAAGTATGACGCATTGGTGATTGAATGTGTTTTTTAAAATATTAAGTAAAATAGATAAAATAAAATAGTAAAATAGATTAGTACGTTGCTTGCAGATGCTCGCTGAATCCTCTCCTGTGTTGCACTCATCCAAGGTATGAAAATCATAGTTCTAAAGAGCAATCAGCTTTTAAATTATATGTCCAAAAAATATGCTAATGTTTTTGCCCTGTAAGAGTTGTTGGTTGTTGGATTCTTTGTTTTTGTTTTTTTTTTGCTAGCTAATGTATTGTATGTAAAAATAGTATTTAAATACCAATGTATTTATGAGGCAAAAAGGAAGTTCTGTCAAATCTATTTTAATGCTTTACGCATATCGTAGTTTGATTGATAATTACTTGACATTATCACGATTTTAAATTGCACGAGCAAGCTGTGACAACGTATATCTTCTTTTATTACATTTCAGCTTTTAGACCACAATGTATGTGCACTTACTTATTGTTAATATCGCAACTGATCATGTCTTTTTGCAGTGGATTCTTTCGAAGCGATAGCCTGTTAGGTACAGTAACAGTGAAATTGCAGCCTCTGGAGAGTAAATGTGTTCTCCATGATTCATTTCCGGTGAGTGTTGAATTTTATTTATTCAAAGATTACACTTTGAATTATAGATTACATTAAAGAAATTCATTACGGCTGTAGTTAATGGATGGGAGGAAACCAACAGGAGCAAAGTTAGAACTGAAAATACGATTGAGAAACCCAGTTCTTACTAAACAAATAGAACAAATCACGGACAAATGGTTAATCATTGATCATTGATCATTGATCATTGATGTAGCATCGTGGAGTCAGTTTATATTTTTATTTTCCAATCATCGCATCATCGAGGCCTTGAACGTGTATTTGCTTATTATAAAACAATGGACAATGTATAATTTGTTTCATTCATAGCGACACATGTTAATGTGAATATGTATATGTCAAATAATTTATATATTTTATTATGAGCGTTCAATTTTAGACAAATACATGCGACCATATAATGTTCCACTTGAAACGAGTACATATGCACAGTATAACATGTAAATAAATATTATAATATGTTGCATAAGGAATTTGTTACACAACTATCGCATAGCAATTATATACTGGCTACAAGAAAACTATTATGTTTATGTTAGGCTTTAATATACACAAAAATATCAAATTATATTTTATATTAGCACCGTGATTTGTGCCTATTTATAAGATAAGAGAGATTTGTCATTGATTTTAAGAATCATTTTTTAATCACTTAATTGTTGAATAAAAAAAGTTTAAAACACAGTCGTAATAATGAATACATATATCCTTTTCTATTAATAATAAAAATTAAGAAGCTTTTCTTAATAATTTTATAGGGTTGAAAAAAAGCAACAGTGTTCGTAAATTCATTCAATATACATATATTTGTACTGTTTTGCATGCAATCTATTCATTATTGTTATAAATGCACAAAATCCGCAGTCTACTCATTATAAATGATGGGTAATAAATGATTGGCGGAGTTTGAAAAATCTTAAGTGCGATTGTAATTAATTAGTGTGCGCATAAGATACTATCACTTGTATCTATTGAAACGATTTGAACGCGTAGGAGAAACGATCGTGGAGTGTAGCTGAATCCACATTTCCAGAGAACAATACAGCACGCGAACCTCACTAACAAACTATTGTCCGATAATCGTTCGACTCTGTCTCCTTCCAATTCACCATTCCACTGTTTCATCCCTATCCACGTGTGCCTCACCGCCTAGTCCTTAATGGTTCCGTAATACTTCGGCACAGAGTAGGATGCACTAACATGCACAAGGGTACAGAACTGCCATAAACATAATTATAATAATAACTGTATTTACTAAAACTCACCCTTTAATATAATTCGTGCTGCAATAAAGTAAAAGAAATATTTTCATCAATGAAATTATTATACACTTGTAGAAAAATTTCAGTATTTCATATCCTGTCCCTGTCTGAAGTAGGTATGTAGTTACAATGCTAACAAGTAACAAGCATTTCGAAAACTCCTGTTAGTATGCTATTCTCGTGCGCGTATAGTCAGACGATTGCCTACGTTCAGGAATTAAATCGCCCAATATCTGTAAGGCTCCAACGATAACTGGAACAAGAAAGAATAAAGCGTAGGTACATTAATGATCTTGAAATTATTTCTGATTTTCTGCAATTCGAAAACCCGTGTCAGTAAAAATCAATACAGTTAAAATTTTATTTCATTCATCGATACTTGATAGAACTTTTCTAGAGCAAACATATTCTTGATTCATTCTAATTTATGCAAATTAGTTTTGTAAAAATAAGTTTCAAGTTTACTTAATTGATGTTCAATGTTGTTCTTCTGCAAATTCTTTCGGTCGTAAATTTTTGCCAGAATTAATGGCGTTCTTGAGGCAGACTGTGCAGGTACTTACCTATGTATACATACATATACATATGTACATATATGTATACATATGTACATAGATTCGGTCCGTCTCGTTGGACCTTTAGAACTTGGAACTCGTGGACCCTTTGTGGTCGCGTTAGCAATGGTGACTCTATACTCTATACACTATAGTCTATACTGTATGGTATGCAGTGAAGGGGTCGCTGCCGAAGATTGGTACATAAAGTGATGAAGTAGTTGACACCCACCGTGTCAAATACTGGTCGTCTGGTGATCCCCGAAAAACGCTCGACCATGCCTCGCACCGGCTTTCACCGTTGCTGCACAAAAGCGTTTCCCGCGGTGCACATATCGATCGCGCCATTGGAAAACAATGGGATTTATTTGCCAATTAGACAATTAGGTCGGCTGAAAGGGCGCAGGGAGCGCGAGCAACCGAAACTTCGGCGTAGTAAGTACCGCGAATCTGGATTACACGGTCCAGTGCAGAGTATTTGACGAGCATATACATACCGCGGTTAATGTTGACCTTTTGGCCTCAGCCAGCGGGATTCTGCGTGCAAATTAACGATGTTTGTTCTGAACCCTTTGGCCTGCCTTGATTCATCAATCCCGTCGCTCTTTCCTCCCTCCGCGCGGAAAGGGTGCGCCGACCTTTACCCCGACCGATTCGCTTTTTCCGATCATTCAAATTTTCTAAAACAGTCAACGTAGTTTACATTTACTTTTTATTTCGAGAGACTTTCTTCTTCGTTTATCCTTGTCCTAACTGAATTCTAAAGAATAGAATAGCGCGATATACATATGTACATAGTATAATACTTACAGCAGTGGGGTATCGGTATCGCGGAACGAACGGAACGACCTTACAACGAACAGTGTTTCTCAATAACGCTTACAACGAACGCTTACAACGAACG
The DNA here is from genome assembly GCA_916610255.1 of Lasioglossum lativentre. Lineage (NCBI taxonomy): Eukaryota > Metazoa > Arthropoda > Insecta > Hymenoptera > Halictidae > Lasioglossum > Lasioglossum lativentre. The sequence continues at coordinate 279,660 of OU744364.1, forward strand.
CTTACAACCCGAAGAAATGAAGTTGAAAAGTCCAGGCCGAGACAGACATCTTCAATCGTTCGATTCGTTTTTCAAAAAGCTTATTGCCCTTTTGTATCCTACATATATCGAGGATATAACGGGTTTCGAACGAATTGGTTATTCGTTATAGGATATACTGCATAATGATCAAAGTTTTGTTACTCTTTTAAGAAATAGTCTAATTTTGAGTGTGGCAATCGTGAATGGATGTACGCTTACGTATTCACGAGATAACCTTTGACACGTTTCGCGGTTTATCACCGTGATTGCATTACAATGTACATAACGCTGCGTTTTATGACTTCGAATCGCGTTACACAGTAATTACATTGTAATGCATATCTGCGATCAGTTTTAAAGAGGTCAAAGCTATACACAGTGCAAACTAGCTTCGTCTGTTACAGGCGTTGATAACTGCTTGAAATTTCTTGACTACTGGAAGGTCGTTCTGAATACATATTTCACGGTTCGATAACGATCGAATCAGGACCAAATTGTGATTTTACCGTGACATAAAATTATAGCGAAATTCAGTCGGGCAAACGGTGCGGTGATTCGATGGAATCACGGAATCTCGCCACACCTCCGTAGCGCATATCCCTATACATACATATGTATAGTATATCCCTTTCGCGGGACACGTGCTTCGCGTCGGCAGCTCTTCTTCTTTTTCGAAATCGTTTCCCGCAGATAGAGTCCGGTTACGCGGTTTCTGCTTATTCGGCAGATGGCCGGACGTGACGTCACTGGAACCAGGCGAGTGTTGATTGCAGATGCCAGATGCGATCCGACACCGAAACTTCTTTTGCCGTCTCTTCCTTCTCCTCGCGAATCCACCTCGCGGATCACGCCGCGGTTTCGCGTTACGCGAGGCGACGCGACGCGACGCGACGCGACGCGACGCGGCGCGGCGCGGCTCGGCGACTCGGTTTTGTTCAGCTTTTATGTAAAAGTCTACGACGCATAATATGAGGTACTTCCGACACTTCAGAATCTCAGTTTCTAAGCAGCTTTTGGATTATTCGATCAATTCCATCGAAATTATATCAGGAGTTATGTTATACATACGAAGCGCTCCAAGTCGAACCGGTGCAAGTGACATTTTTCTGCTGTCGATTTCGTTGGTTCGTAAAAACCTAATTTTTAACGAATTTCTCTTCGATAATTTTGATGTTGAAAACAAAATTTAGCGGTACCGACATAGGAATAATATATATATATATGTCTTGTCAGTGACAATTGTCACCGATGGTAAGTCGGTATTTATACCGAGCGCTATTTCAGTAGATGCATTTCCATAATTTATTTTTATTATTCTTGCCTATTATACGCATGTAACTGAAACTTCTGCACGCATAATCTTCCGATGTTTCGCGCCTTGATATTCGACTTATCAGCGAAGTTCGTCACCGACGACTATTATCATCGCGACATCCTTCAGCAGGAGAAAAAAAGATCGGCGAAGTTATGGTCTATGGTTGTCGAAGGCCGATGATGCGATGCGATGCGATGCGATACGATACGATACATGCTGTTAGGCACAATCGGCAAGCCCCCGGTGTCAGCGCACAAAATGACAGTGGCTCGCGTATTGCATCGGTTATTAATAAATCGCTACCGCGAAGGAAACTGCGATCCGTCTCTCGAAACGCTGCACCCGCTCCCGAGTGATTTCTTCGTGCCTCGCCTGCACGATGTCTTCTTGTAGGGGGATGTTATTACGACCTTTCCGCTGCTCCGATTGCCGGGAGTTGTTTTACAACGGCGCGATATGCATACATGCATATATGTATTAGAGCGGTGACGGTAGTATGCATGGAACGCGTGCAGGATGACGCGATATCGTATTTATCTATCAAGGCACGGCTATTTTCGCATCTGTCGTCCGCGAAAATCATCATTTTTCCGGGGAAACGTTAGGGGGCTCGATTAATTCCGACCCTCGTCCGACGAACCTGTAAGTATATATGTACATATGTATACGGAGTCTTGCTTCGATTCGGACTCATATAATGAACTGAAATTTCATTTCCGACATTTTCGACTTGATTGAATTGTAATCTATGTACATATACTGAAAATGAGTTGAGAATGTTACTTTTCGTATTTTGATTTTCGAGACAGTTTGGTACCTCGTAGCAGCCGCATACCGCGTGTTTTCTGAAAATGTGTTGTTATAATCAAACGAACCGCTGTTTGTTTATCTCGGAAGAATCACGAAAAGATAAAAGATATAAAACGTGCTAGCGATAGGGGAGATATTGGCTATTAAATTTAATAGCCGGGGACGAGAAACGATGGTTCTTCTGAGCTCTTATTCGTTCGCTTCCCTTAGCTTCGCTGAAACAATAAAAACTTGCCATTAATAACATCGTGGTGACAAATATGACGGAACTTCCGACGGGGACCGGAAGTTGCTAAATGCACCAGTGTCTGGTTTCGTCCCCCTCGCGTTCCGTATATGTTCCTTCTTGGTTTAACTTGATCTGCTCGTTTCCTTCGATAAATTCATTTCTTGCGTTCAATGAGCCGAGATTCGATCATTCGCAATACATATTGCTGTTACTAAAATCTTACAAAAAATCATTTTGTCGAGTAAAAGATTCCTTGTACATAGCAAGAATAGCTAGAAATATTGTTCTTTATGTAAGTTTCGATTTTCCGTTTTAGGAAAATTAGAAGAAGGGAAACGTTTCTTTTCCCGAGTGAAATTATTTGTTTGCAACTTTAGGAATTGGGTTCAGGGTCTGGGTTAGGTCTGTGTCCACATTCGTCCTGAAAGCATTAGTATTCGTTAAGTTGGCCGTTTCCCGCGTTTCATAAAGTTCCGAGTGCGACGCGAGCGCGCAAAGATCCGCGGTCTGGCAATAACATAAAAATCGAGCGTCAGAGATTCGTGTCGTTTTGTTCGACGAGCACAGAGACGCGAGAATATTGGTGGAGACTTCGAAATAAATCGGGAACCGTGAAAATGGAATCCGTAGGCGGCCAGAGTAGGTGCGCGCTCGTTTCTTCATTTCCGCCTGGGAGCAGACGCGACGCGAGGCGACGCGAGGCGACGCGAGGCGACGCGAGGCGACGCGAGGCGACCGCGCGGCAGCGAAACGGAACATTATGTTTTTAATCACGGCGACACAAATACCGCGATTCGATTGTTCCTCGGCCCGATACACAGCGATGATCCGAGAATAATTGAGGCACGAACGGCAAACAGATCTGCGCCCTGCCGGAGCAGGGGTGCTCGCTGCCTTTTCCACATCCGCTCCACCCCCACCTACGGTATCCCATGCTCTATGACCGTGGCACGATCTCTACTTCATTGTCATCTGTCATCGCGCCGCGAACAAATGAGCGTCTCAACAGCCGGCAGACAAATGACTCCAAGGATTATCCTGCTGAACGTTCTTCGTCCCTTTTCACCCTCTTTTTCTCTCTCTCCATTTCTCCGATCGACTTTCCTTCTCGCTCGCTGCTGCTCACCACCTTTTCTCTCTCTCTCTCTCTCTCTCTCTCTCTCTCTCTCTCTCTCTCTCTCTCTCTCTCTCTCTCGATCTTTTTGATGTTTCTCTGTTTCTATCTCTACTCTTATTCTATTTCTTCTTATCTTTCCCGTTCTCATTACTTTTATCGTTTCTCTTGCTTTATGTTGTAAATTATGTTGTTAAATTGAAGTTATCCAATTTCCCTCTTATCAATTTGTTTGAACCGTAGCAGGTTAGTTTTACCTTTTTTTTTGCATAATTCATAAGTTACATACATATACATAAGTATACATATGTATACGCAGCATAACATGTACAAGCAGGTACGATATCCTTATGAAAAAATAAGAAAATATACATATGTATAAAGTAAAATTTACACGGAAGGTGTAGGTTTGGTGTGTCGCCCGTGTTTATACATAGTTGTACAGCACCCTGTACACGTTTCAATCCACCCCTCTTCCTGGCTCTTGTCTCTGTTATGAATGAATCAGGGGATACCGACTCCCTTCCCGAATACCACAAGCAACCCGCTCGATCACCGCGGATCAGTTTGTTTCGGGATGCTCGAAACTCGAAATACGCCACGAGTGGATCCCTGGATCCTTTGGAGATTGATATTAGCGTAGAACGTAGAAGAAGGAGGATCTTCTGTGTAGTGGTTTACGAACGATTCGGATATCATTCTTGCCGGTTTTGTTTGCCCTGTCTGTTCGTAGACTGCTTCGTTCCACGGGCTTGCGTTAATTATCATGCCAAACGGTAGATAACACTGAATTTTCGTCGTGAATTTTCTGAGAAAAAAACGGTTCAGCCGACTCTTACACACATGTGTTTTATGTTTTGTGATCGTTTTCAACTTTAATAATTTTTTCTGTTGCAACTATGAAAATTATGCGAATGATTCTTACGCGGGAACGACTCTGTTGATTCTCTCAAACACAACAGTTCAGTTTCTTGTAACATTATAAATGTTTAAAGAACCACCTTTAACGCACGGGAATGCGTTTAGAAACTGCACAAAATTAAAACAGTCGCAACTTTGTTGGCTTGGTGTTCGGTAGTTCCTGTGTTAAATTGATTGAAAGGTGAACATTCGTTTAAATTTTTATTCTTCGACGACTAATAGTCCGTAGATATACATATAGTAACGTTTATCGTGTATTATTCTATGTGCATAATTTCGTTTCAGAAATCTCTGAAAGATTGTGATCTTTCTTACAGAGCGAGACGAAATAAGTGAAAATATCCACGCATGTCGCTGGACCTGTTTTACGAGGCACGTCCGACCTATGCACGTCGCTTTCACTGTTAGATCAATCGCACCGGAAACTACTGTCTCCGCCCAGAGTTCTTCCATTACGTTCAAGTCCGAAAATTCCGACCAACCATTTTATCAAGAAGATTACAAAGTTATTCGCGCCACCTTACAACGTTTACCTCTAACAATGGCAATGGTTAATTTTACATTACATCCAGATCTTGACCCTTTTTTTCTACAAATATCACAAATGCGTTCTGTGCGTCCAATCTTTCAACACTGTTACATCGGTTTGTAATTTCGAAATAAAAATTGATGGGTGTAAAAATAACTTTCTTAAACTTGAACCGAAAGATTGAGATATTAGGATTAGTTTACTAGCTAAAGTTTAAACAATTATTTTTTTAAATTACCTGGTAAACTAGTCCTTCTAACATCTTAAAAAAAAAACCCAATCCGTTGGGTACAATTTTAAAAAAGTTATTCGTTTTTAAAAGGTGTACGAATACTTTCTGCACCCACTTTCAATTACACAAAATTTCACGATTCATGGGGTAGTTCTAGGTGGAAAATGTTATACGATCGATTGGCCACCACGTTCATTGCAAAAACCTGAAATCTTGATTCCGGTTCCGTTGTCGTGCACCTACTGCAAATGGAAATGGTTTCGTAGTTGATTCGATGAAAAGGGGGGCCTCAAACGAATGTCTCGTAAAAGTTTGTCCACCCGCTAGCTCGCTAATGAATGGAACGCGAGCGAAGGAGCGAGCGAAGGAGCGAGCACGTCGCGTCGCGTCCGAGTGTTTCCAATTTTCCGGAAATTATCGAATATGTAACGCTTCCTCGTAGGAAAAACGTTTCTATCGACTGTGTAGGTGGGTTCATTGGTAGGTTGGCTTGCTGGCTGACTGGTTGGTATCGATGTGCAGGCTGGCAAGCCGGCTATGCTGGCTCAGCACTCTCCCTCGTTCCTCCTTCACCCTCCGGTGCCAGCCACCTTTACTCTTGCTCCTCTCGTGGTCTTAGTCTCATGCTGAAGCGCGTTCATAAACTTAACCTCCTTAGGGCCGTGGAGCCGCGGCTGATGACTTTTAATTTGCATCCGGATAGATTAACGCGATAGATTATCGTGACCGTCCATGGCCGCCGCGCCGCGCCGTGGCCTAGCCGACGGGATTCGAACTCGATTTGTATCGCGTTCGAGGGAGGAGGACTGTCCAAGTGTCTTCTCTGTGGAACAACGAATGATCGGATAGTAGATGTTCGGTATTCGGTAAATTCAATTTTTAAAGGAGGGGTCATAGTTATTGGCACATCTTTCGTTCTTATTAGGAGTTTTCGTTCCTCGAAGGATTTCTTCCATGTTCGAGATACACATTCGTGCGGGAAGTTTGTTATTAACGTACACAAGTGTTTTGTCTTCATTCCACATGTGTGACTGGATCGAGGTCGCGAAAGGTTAAAGTTCAAAGAATCTCACCATTTGACGGTGTACCGCACACATTGTTTTTTTACGTGTGTGTGTGTGTGTGCGTCATAATTGCGTCATCTGCGGCCATTTTGAATTCAGTGGATGTTGAAGCACTGTAATGTAATGTGTGCTCACGTTAAAGTCGCGCGTCGTACACGATATAATCACAGATTTGTCTTGTACAAGTATTACCAACTTTGATATTTATCCTTGGTTATCTTCCTACCGTTACGAATAACATCTACTTTTTATCAGAAATACAGAAATCCGCAGTCTAATCGCCATACAGTAGGAACGGAAAATGAGTAGACTGATGTGGGAAAAAAAGTACAGACTTCTGTATAAATCTGTCATTACATTAAAAAACGATATATGTACATACATACATACATACATACATACATACATACATACATACATACATACATACATACATACATACATATGAATATTTCAGGGATCGCTTTATTAATACCGGAACCGTGTTTCATTTTATTTAATTTTACAACGAAGAAGGGTCAGGACAGGAGTGGGCAGACGGAGTTTATATTCCGTATTAAAATCCTCGGACTCTTCATAGTATGTAGTACATACCGCGCGCAATCTTGGCAAGGCTGCCTGGTCAGTTTTGTACATCATTTCCGCTACTACTCGTGCCATCGGATAAAGCCATTCTCCATAATTGAACGGAAACCGTGAGCTACCGGAAACTCGTGTTGTTCTAAAAAATTGTTCGAATTATCGATTAAGACGCGATAATCGTTGCCCAGGTCGAATCGTGGTAAAAACGAATAGACATAAAAAATCGATGAACTTGAACCGATGTAAAAATTATAATCAGAGGAGAAGATACACTGCGCGACGATCCGTCCAACTTTTCCCGATAGGCAAGGTTATCGAACCGGTCGTTGGAAAGGGTACGATCTTACTCGCCTCTCTTTGATTCGACGATCAATGCCTCGTGTCGAGGATTTTATTTACTCTGTCTATCTCTCTCTTCCGGTCCTTTTTTACTGCGCGAAGAGGAGCGTGGAAACGGATAGATTCCGGCGCGGCGCGGCGCGGCGGGGAGGAAGGATAACGGGACAAAGTTCTGGATATATCGGTGATTCCGAGTCGTTCGATGAACGACTCGAGTCCTCGGGAGATGGATAAATGACCAAGATTGGCATTGGAGTTAAGATCGAGGAAGCGGTCCGATGGATTCGTTCGCAGTGACCGAGACTGACCGAGACTTACCGAGAGGACAAGAGCCAGGGATAAAACTGGAACTCGCCTGTTTGGTTTTCGAATGCAATTGCTTGCCGTAAATCTCGCGGTAAAAGTTTGTTGTGTCCCGGTCCCGACCCGTACATAGTAGGTACATAGACATAGACTATAGACGCTCCGCTAGATTCCATAGGTCAGCCTCTAGATCTCGCGGTGTAAAAGTATCCTAACAACCGGATGTGATATCACGCGTACAGGGAAATCGGCTCCGTCTGCTTGCGTCAGCTGATTTGTTTTCACTTCGTAACGAAACTTCATTGATCCTCGCTAAGCGTGTTACATCATTCGATGTTTATCTGCCTGTCTACAATGTCAAGTTCATTAAGACAAAGATGTTGATGATGCACACTTGTTGCATCCCTGGTGTGCAGTTATTGTTGTCGGTAAATCTTTGGCACGCGTTGCGCACCACGTGTACACGATACCTAATGCTTCTTTCAATCTTTAACCAACTAAGTATACATATCTGTATATGTATATGTATATGTATACATATGTATATGTTTGTATACATATGTATGTATAAATTGCAAATGTATAATTATAAGTCAAATGTCGAGCGATCGACGGTACCGAGAATCTCTGATAGCGCCTCGTGTCTCGCGGAACTATTTTATTTTCTCTATTGAAAACATGCTTGAAGACTGGAGTATGTATAGTTCCATTTTCTTTTGAAATCTTCATTTTCGAATGAAATTGAAAATCGGGAGGGTCTATGGAATCTTCAAAAACCATTTGTATAATGAATGCTAAATAAAATTCAGAACATTTTGATTTCGAACACAAATTTAATATTCTATTTTACTTAACAGCGATGTTTATCGAGACAATATAGGAATAATGTGGCGTTTAATCAATTAATTCTCGAAAATGAGAATTCCATTAATACTTCGTTGTTTGAAACGAAAGAAATTCTCGAAGAGGGAAGAATGTTAGTCGAATGATCGACTTTAATTGATATAATCGATACGCGTGCCACATCGATCGTGTGACTCACGGTAGTGGAAAATTTTTCGGACTTATGCCGAGAAACCGAGCACGACGCGACGCGACGCGACGCGACGCGACGCGACGCGACGTATCGAGTACAGGTCGAACGTTGAAGAGCGAGCGAAAAGAAAGCGGTGCGGCGCGGCACGGCGCGGCACGGCGCGGCACGGCGCGGCATAGGATGTCGCGAAGTGCAGCGTCGACGAATTCCTTCGCTCAACAAAATGGCCAATCCTATCGTCGTCGCTCACCGTTCTATTTCAGGTGTTCGCGACACTCGCCAGTCTAGACCAACAAAATTTTGTCTGTCCTGTCACCTTGGTTCACCGGATTAAAGCACGGATAGACCTTAAAGCTTCCTTCGTTTCATGCTTGCCCGCCGGAAAACAAATGTATGTATGTATACATAATAATATGTATAATCTCGCGTCTTCGATGCGCGCGCCGTCCGTTTAATCGGTACACATGCCTATGCGCCGTTCGATTACGTTTCAATGACAAATTACACGCGCCTGACGCCGCTGGAACAAAAATTCGCGGTTTTTCTAGTCGCGGGGCATGCGGCAGTAATTGAATCGGTAATTGCGAAATGCGTGACGCGATACGGTTGCAACAACACTCGCAGCCTTAAAATTATATAATCTGTAGAATCATCCAGTTGTTACTATGCAAACGAAAGATAACGACTTTGTTACATTCGACTGTCGCGCCGGGCTCGGATACATATGTATGTATACACGCATACATAGTGTACACTTGCACAGAAAGTTCTCGATTAATTAGTTTTGTTTCTAACTGACAGACAATCACGTTCGTCTTTTTAAGAGAATCGTTTACATTTAATTTGTCTAATAATAAAAACGGGATAGAAATACATTGACGTCGCTAGTACAAATGGCGAGGTAGATTATAATTGAAACGATTGTGTTTAATTTCTCCTTACCGGTAAAGTTACCGTAACAAGTTAATTAATGCGGGATATACGTGTTCATTTTTTGATTTAATAATCTCCTCGGAGAGAAACTTTTAAAAGGCACATCGTTTGCACGCGCAACAAATTTTGTCACCATAAAAGGGATGCGAACGGGTGGTAACGGGAAATAAAGGGAAAAAAGTCTGGTAGGGGAGACAGACAGGAAGGAGAGAGGACGCGGGGGTGGCTCTCTCGCGGCGAGAGAACGAAAATTTGATATTCATGAAGCATTTTAAAGTCGTGCCACCCGAGAAATGGGTACAGAATATAGACTGCTAAGCAGGGGCAGATTCGTAGACATTTGCGGAAACCTATTTAGATGCGAGTTCGTGATTCGCGCCATCGCTTGCCTCTCCCGTGCACGCGCTGCCAATGACCTGTCTTTTCTTAAAAAATGGAATCCATGCAGCCGATGCAGTTTCGAACACTTATCGCACGTAATTATGTATATGTATGTATGTATGTATGTATGTATGTATGTATGTATGTATGTATGTATATTGGCCGTAACTACAAAATTTTATCGTATTACCGCACGATTGATATTTATGCGAAACAATTAATGTTACAATTAGTGTAGACTCAATTGTTATTAGAAGAGATTTTGTCGTAACAGTCGGATATCATTTTCGTCATAAGCGCATAAAATGCACAATTTAATTATGACTGTATGTCTCTGAAATCTACCTGTGATATGTACAATATTTTTTCAATTTTAAATCATCCGTAAATTTCAGCATTACTTGTACCTAGTTTGTGTCTTCAATCGCGTAATATAGTATATTTTAATGCAAACGAATCTTAAGTAATAAGCAATTCTATTATGGCACTGTTCATCGATGATCACCGTGGCATACATATGTATGTATATTCAACGACCACCCTCTGAAACAGGAAATGTCGATCCACGCTAGATCAAGCGGAATCGAGTCACGGGAACAGGGTCACTCTCATTGTCGATCAGATCGAAAAACGAGAAGCCCGTAACAATTAAAAAGTGCCACCATGGTGCAGTTGTCTAATTCGTAGCGAGGGGGTGGTCAGCGGTATTTCATGGGCACGCATGGTGATCCAGGTGTATAGCGGGTTCCGGTATCGCATAAGCCGTTCCGGTGGCTCGTCGAGAATCGTACACCGCACACCGATTCGAGATCGCGGTCGCGCGATAACGGGTCATCCCTATACATATGTATACATACATACATGTATGTATGTATACCAAGCACCGCTAAATTGAAATCCCGAAGAAAGAGAGACGCGGAGAAGGATTGTGGGAGGGGCTGAGATCGAGGGGGTGGGGGATAGGTGTCGTGGAAGGGTGGGGGGTGGGGGGTGGAGGGGACGTCGGATAGGAGCATCGCGGGCCGCTGAAAAATTATAATAATCACTTTAGAAATTAATGGTGCCTCCGTGGAGGAACGGGATCCGTGCCGGGAGTGACAAGGTGGCGGCGATGGTGGGGCACGAGAGGAGTGTGCAAATGGCGACCTCTTCGCTCGTGGGCCAATCGCAGCGTCGGTCAGAGGGCCGAGTAACCCCGGCCACGCCCACCGGCGACGTCACCGAGTCCTGCGCGCTGAGCCACTCTCCGCCACACTCGTCGGACCAGTCACCACTCGGACGACGTATTCGGCGCTGCTTACCACGCATCTTCTTTTTCCCTTTTCCGTCGGTCGTGCCCACGCATTCGCTCGTGTGCGCGCAAGAAATCGCGGCCTGCGGATTTCGACCGCGTCGGTACCATTTTGGTTCTGCGTGACGCCGCTTTCTATCTCTCTCTCTCTCTCTCTCTCTCTCTCTCTCTCTCTCTCCCTCCCCCTCCCTCCCTCTCTCTCTCTCCCTCTCTACCCCTGTGTGTACACGGTTCACTTTAACCACCTGCGCGTACGTAGACCTCTCGAGTCGACGGAAAAGCAGGGTCCTTCGGCCGGGATCCATCGGGTCCAGGATTGCTATTTTGGCGGGAACCTCGGGGAGAAGTGCTATGCGGGTGACAATGTTGCCAGTGGATGACCGGTAACGCGTCCTAACGGTACTACAGACCTTCGGAAACGATCCCGGCAGTGATTTTGGTTCGTTGGAGGGTGCTGTTCGGCAGCGATGTGATGGTGCGATCAATTATGATTTTCCAGTGATCGACTGATACTACTGGACACGATAACAATTCCGATAAAGTGGACGAACAGATTTCGACTTGGATCGAGCCTTTGGTCCGGGTAACAGGTGTATCCGTCGAGTAAGGGAGGTTCGACGAGGGTATTCGTGGTTTCTCGTTATCGGGGAGCAAAGGCGATCCTATCGAGGATCGGTGATTCCGGCAGGTGAAAATCGATCGTTCTGCTCACGTGGCGTGCCGTAATCGGTGTCACGTTCGCGGGGAGAGGGAAGGAGAGGTAGAGAAAGAAAAAGAAAGAGAACGATAAAGAGAACGATAAAGAGAAAGAGAAAGATAAAGAAGGCATCGGGTCGTTAGGCGGAGTCGAGCGGAAAGGTGGTCACGACGCAACAAACGGTGACGAGTTGTCGAGGAGGTGGCGAGGACGACGGGGGTGGAGGCGGCGGTGGCAGCCAGAAGACGCTCCCGTATGCGGCCGCAACCGATACGGTAGAGGAGGTGGAGGCGCAGAAGGTGGAGGTAGAGGTCGACGAGGTTAAGATGGAAGCCGAGGACCATCTCGCGAGGGAATACGTACAGGAGTTCGTTCTCGATCATCTCGATCCCGCCGACGTCAAACGGGAGGTTAGTGGTCTCCGTTCTTGTCTACAAATGATTAACCCTCGGACGACCGACGATTTTCACTATTCATGACACGGTAATTGTTGGGTCAAATCTGTACGTAACAATTTTCTTTTCGATACAGGTGACACGTTTTTACTCGATATAGGTAAACTGTTAACGATTCAAACTGACTGCTAACAAGTAGAAATTCGATCGGACAAGTTCGTAATTCTGGTTAAAATGGACCCAACTCTCCCGCTATCCGAGGGTTAATTTATCATTTACAATGCGTAGACGTAGACGATCTCGTTCTCATGTTCGGTTTTCTTTCCTTCCGTTCATTCCTGTTATGTACTTTTAAGAACTCTATTCTCTATATCTGTTCCCGCAGAAATGTTCGCATAGAAGTTAAAAAGTTTCACGGTTTTAAAAGTGCCACGATTGTTTCGTTTGCTTCTTCGACGGTTCATTGAAAGTATTTGGTTTTCGTTTTCGGAGAGAAAAGTTGAGTCGGAAGCAGTTGCAGCAGGCTGCTGATTTTTTCTATCACGGCGTCGAACGATAAACGATTGCCAAGTTTTTTGTCAAAAAATATGTGAGATTGATCTATTTAGACTTGTTTTGTGGTTTTGGCGTAGAAAGTTTAGATATTGGAAGTCGATCGTTTGATTCGAAGTAAAGTAAAAGTTTAATGGACATTTCAGTTTGCCACGTATGGATGTGCACGTAGTTCAACACGGTTGTTCCATATGTGTCCAAATCGCGATTCATTGCGATATCTAATAGAACTTAACAATATCGAGGCATTCCATAGTTAATTTTATATTTTCACAAGGATAAATTATACATATTGCTTATTTTTCTACATTAATCTACATAGATACGAAAGTACACGATAATCGTATATGTACATATACTATTCAATTACCCAAAAGAGTTTTCTACGAGTTTTGTTATGAGTTGTCGCTTACATTTTTGGCTGATAGCGACGCGTTGATTAAATTACGCGTGAAAAGTGAGTGTTACCAGATGGCGATTAATAATGCCTACACAATTTATAATACATATGTACGTCGTATCGCATATTCAAAATAGGTATAGTTGCAATTACATTAAGGATATATCGTTCATAGAAAACAATAAGGATTTTACAACCGTTCTTTGATAAAAATAAAAACTAGTAGGACTAAACAATAATGTGCTAATATTGCAGACGTAAATTTTCGGTTTCTTGCAATGAATTATTATTATTTCTGAATTAATGTTTCATGTTACTTCGTATCGGACCGTAGACAATTATTAACTAGCTTTTTTATTAGTTTGTTTTGTGTAGGATGTTGATAAAATAGTCTTCAACACAAGTTGCACTACACACAAAAAGAGGCACAAACGTATATGTATGTAACTTGCATTTCAATCTCAATCTCAATCTCAATCTCAATCTCAATCTCAATTAATCAAAAACACAACACCGTTGTTGCCTTGCACACTTAAAAAGATAAATTGGAAGAAACAGTGTTAACATGATAAAGTTGTTTCATTTTGCTTATGTCGGACTAATAGAAGTCGAAACATCAATCGTGGGTGTTTCGCTTCGCGATTGAAACACAAATTCGGATACGTGACAAATACACTGTTTCCAAAGTCATTCATACGTTGATTGTTTGCACGTAGTTAGCGAGTACAGGGATGACGACTTTACTCACGCGCGTGATTATCTACCGTGCACCGATATAATTTTTGACGACGCTGGTATCGCGCGTGTAAATGGAGTCACGTGCACCGTTTGCATTGTACAAGCATGAAATTATAACCCGGCGTATTTGCGTGGATGAAAATGTAGACGTAGTTGTACGTAGTCCGGCAAATAATACATGCATAAACAGTGGACAACGTTGACGTATCGCTGGGACACTTTTAATTTCGCACAAAATGCGCTTTTTATAATAGCTGTGTCGCTATAAATAACGTTGTTGCGCGCGCGAGCCAGCGGATTTTACAGATCGTTACATGCGATTACAGCTTTATGAATGAAAATTACCCAGGGAAATCACTAGTTGCATGTTTAAAAATTAGTAGTAGGCAAGAATAGATAACCTGATCGGCATAAAAAATTGCAATCGATAATAAACTCCAATTACGTTTGAAGAAATTCTAAATTTTTTAATTGCGCAGTTTTCCACAATTTGCAAAGCATAAAAATCAAGTAAAACACACACACAGTTCGTGTTCATCCAGAGTAGGAGTTGATTCTTCATCAACATTAGAATCAGTCGAAGCGGTAGATGCTCTTTTCAACTTTTGTCAGCACACGAAGTTCCCTATTTATTCAAATAATATTATTATAATAGCAGGCACTAGGCAAGGAATAGAATTTCATTTATCGGAGTAGCCGTTGCTAAATGCATATCTATTTGCCAAGGTGTCGATTAACGAGGGAATACATACATACATACATACATACATACATACATACATACATACATATATGTATATGTATACGTATATGTATATTCAGATTCGGATTCAGATTCAGCTTACACAAGCCGATATTGATGAAACTTGTGTGAGAGATAGGTGCTAGAAAACATTTCGAGATATTTCCGAAACTAGAGCGTGTTTTTGACCCCGAATATTTGAAGGTTGTTTTCATCACCCGTTCTTACGAACGATGGTCAATAAAAGATATACATTATATGTGTATATATACACCATACATATGTTACATATTTTTCTAGGAGCTATCCCTCGCACAAGTTTCATCAAAATCAGCTTGTGTAACCTGAATGCGTTCCCTTGTAAGTTTGACTCGCGCAAAGTACGTAGAATTTGTTTTGGCGAAAAGAAAAGTTGTGAAATGGTATTTTGTTGTGTGCGCAGATACGAATAGGCTCTCCGATGATGGTGAACGGAAGCGTGGTGCAGTTACCTGCACAGGTGCAGGCGCAAGGTCTTGCTCTGGCGCCATTGACTCCGCCGGCCCACGAGCTCGAGCAGCCCCATCCGCTTTACGGGCAGCCGCACATTCAGGTGCAACACGGAGTCCTGGTAAAGGCACCTCCCGGTGCAGCCTCTCACCTAACGACCTTGTCGCACCCCGGAACACCGCCGGATACGCCTCCGGTCTCTGCCTCGCCGCCGCCGTTGCATTTGCATCGCGGCGACCGGGACCCGCGGGAAAGAGGTCTTCTCCTGCAGCTGCAACAGCCGGGCTCGTTGGTGCAGGACGAGATGCATCTAGGCAACGGTGGCATGAGCTGGCTGACGCAGTCCCTCAGGCAGGAACCGCTCGATCTCAGGCCTCATTGTCCTCAGGATCAAACGCCGGAACATCATCACGAGGCTTGGTCCTCCAATCCTAACCACCCACAGTTCCAGGACCAATTGCACCACCTGCAGCGTCACAGTAGGGCGCACCCTGGTGAGTGCTGCGAGATCAGGTTTTTCAATTGTTTGCGGTGATAGGCTTTCTCCGATCTGGGCATCGAGCACCTTGCGCGGCTCTCGATTAACCATTCGCACGTTTGCTACCAGCGCAGCGGCACGCGTAACGACCACCGTTTTCTCAATCGTGTAGAGCGTAGAGTGTAAAGAAGTAAAGATAGAAACATACTACTAATAGTGGAAGACCGTATTGGGGTTAGAATGATAGAAACGCTACTGGGTCAATAAGGTTTCAGAGAAGGGTCAAATTAGCATTCGTTAATCAGTTCCGATACAATGCTAATTTAGTTAGCGGTAGTTGTCACTGAACAAGTAGGAGGATGTTACGCAACAAGCGTGAATATCCGTGAATAAAGAAAAATATTGAATTGTTTAGACTTTTAGACGGAAGTAATTCGGGCTTGATAGGTTTCTCTTGTGAACCGCAACCGACGAAAGTGAATCGAGTGCTGTGCTCGTTATGCGATCGGATTCAGTCATATTTCGTGTGGCATACTCTTAACTCTTAATTATATTCAGAATTACATTGTAGTTTTTAGGTTTGAATTATGTAGGTTTTGGTGCATCGGATCGAAATTGTACACCACTCGAATAAAAATATTTAATTAGATTGCCAGTCTTCGCTTTAATCGCTAGTTGAATTCTAAACAGCTTCGATTCCTAATTCTCGAAAGCCATTCTAGCTAGTCAAGGTAGAAATTCGTTAAGTAACTCGCAATCAGTTTCTCTAGTCTACAAAATTGCGAAGGTGTACGAACTCCTGTCTACCATGTACGTATGTAGAACGAATAATGAACTATTCCCTCCTTATAATCGCGCATGATCGTGCCCCCATAGTCGTGTGTCGTAAAGGTGTCGCAATACGCTAGCCGCTAGCAAGTAACTTGCGAAATGTTTCGCGAGAGCAATTCTCGTGACACACACCGTGCGACAACATGACAGCGCGCGCATTAACATTTACATGATTTTTATTTATTTTCGTATCGCATTATCGGATCTTTCGATAAATCTATTATAATTTTACGACTTCTGTTTCCGACTATTGATCGTTTGATGTTTGCGCGAGACAAGCGTATGTTGTGGTAGCCAGCGAAACGATCGCCATCCGGAAAACCGCGTTCGTTCTAATCGCGTGAGTCGCGAACAGCGCAGCTGTAGGAAGGGAATGCTACAAGCGCGGGAATACCTCCTATGTAGAGGCTGCAGGAAAGAGAATTCGAAGACGACAAATATTATTGTCGCAGGTGGATACATCACGGTGTCGGGTCACATAGAGTACTACGGGGGCGCGGGTGCAGGCGGCGGGATGCTTCCCGCGGGCGGAAGTGGAATGTCCGGGATGGACGACAGCATGCAGGGGATACCGATGCAACCGGGAAGACCGATGAGCGTTTGTTCAGTGAGTTCTTGCGGTGCCGGAGGACCTAGTCCCGCGCACAGGACAGGCAACGGCCTCTATTCGAATTGCGGCAGTAACAACCCCCAGGATGAACTCATGAACGACGAGCTCCTCATGTCACTTTCCGTACGCGAACTAAATAAACGCCTCCATGGTTGCCCGCGGGAAGAGGTGAGTCAGGTCTCTTGTCTTTTTAATGCCACTTCCGTAGAGGTAATTTCCCTTCTTTTCTGTTGAGAGTCCGACAAGATTCGACTCGAGCGAAACCTTAACGTGCTGGCCTCCTCTTTAACCTTTTCCGGGATATATTTCGGTTCATCGCGATAACAACATTCGTCGTTTAACGACTACCTGTTTAACAGGTCCGTGCCGAGAGCCGTCTTTCTCGACTTTTATTCTGTTCGACGTTTCGATCGAACACTGCTATCCGATCGTGAATAGACAATCCTGTTTCCTTTGGTGTTAATACCATATATGTATCTATTCGTCGGTCTTAAATTTACCATAAAATTATGTATCTTGAACGCCTGAAATCTGTTCAATCTTATCCTCGCGTATTCCGGAAAAGCTGTTGCCGAAGAGCTGTTGACGAGACGAGATTAGTCAATTTTCAGATTTACGTGTACCTTCCGACGGATTATGGACTTTACTTCTCGCTTAACCTTCGTGTTAAATACGTTCGTGCAAAACAGTTCGAAACTGTGTCAACGTTCAAGCTAAATTCACGAGAGACAACGATTACAAGGAGTACGCAAGGGTTAATTGTTTCACAATATGTATATGCGGCAAAATAAATTAACAAAAGTTACGACATCGCGCGTATATTTGGAAATAATGTTATAGTAATGAACTGCAAACGGAATTGGTTGGAAGTAGATACTGTTTTAAAAGGAGGTCGCTTTTTCGAGTACTAGATACGAGAGGAACCCGACATACTCGAGTTCATTGCAAGTAAACAAAAAGAGAATACCGATCAGACAGTCCGATCAGCCCGTGCGACGAACGAGTATTTTAAAGTATGTTTCGTTTACGGTAAATGTGAATAATTTTATTATTTGTAGGAAGACTGTTGCATCGAGAAGCATTCTTCTTACTTCATGGTATCGGTATGAGTCTGATCTTGTCAGGTGCCAGATTTTGTATTGGTTTCTCGTATTTCCTCGCACGTTCTTCTGTCTTGTTGTAGATCGTATCAAGATAAGCAGTGATTCTTATCGTTCATTCGTCCAGTTCAATTTTGTCTCCACCGTTGTCTTCTCTATCGAGGCATTTATCAAAATTAGTCGGTGAAATAGAAAGCAATAGCAACGTTTCAAAATTGTTTTACAACTATTCTAACTCTTAGAACGCATTCTTTCTCCCGAGCTATACATATGTATGTATAGTATACATAATTCAACAATATGCCGATGCCGTTTCGATCGTGACAGTGCAATCGAAGAATGAACAGTAGGAATCAAGCGGCCGCTAACGTATCGATCCGTTCGTAACACCAGATTGTCGTGTTCTGCGAAGGTGGTGCGTCTGAAGCAGAAGCGACGGACTCTGAAGAATCGCGGCTACGCTCAGAATTGTCGCAGCAAGCGGCTGCAACAACGTCACGATCTCGAGACGACGAACCGAAACCTGCAGAACGAGCTTCAACGGATAAAGATCGAGCTGACACGGGTACAGCAGGAACGCGATCTCTACAAGCAGCGATGCGAGGTCCTGAGGACCCGACAGAACCATCATCATAACCATAACCACCACCAGCAACAGCCCTCGCAACAACAACCGTTGCCGCAACATCAGGCGCAGAACCAACAGCAACAACAACCGCAAACTCAGCAGCAGCAGCAGCAGCAGCAACAACAACAATCGCAACAGCACCAACCAGCACCCGCTAGTCCCGAGGTCTATCTGTGACATCGACAGCGCCGAGGAGGCGCTTGCTGGTCCTGAAGAGACATCCGTCGTGGGTTCGCGAAATTTTCGACCGTGAGTAAACTCCTCCCGTTGTTTCTTTAACAATTAGAGCTCTTAGAATGTTTCATGTTTTCTGTTTGAATTGCTATTTCGGTGTCCGCGTCTACCTGATTTCGTTTGAACCGAATTTTTTAAATTCTAGTTTCAGCGTTAAGCGATATTCGTGCTCCTATCGAATCTAAAGAATCAGCATTTTATTTAACATCTTTGACAAACCGAAGATGATCCTTGAATACCAAACTTGGAAAAATGGCCGACGCTAAACACTTTTGTGAAACGTCGCTAGTTGTTCGTAGCTCGCTTCCCGTGTCTCTGTCAGAAACAATTTAAACTGACCGCCGTGCCGGGATGGGATTAAAGCCATCGTTTAGATTTTCCATCGGATCAACTTGTAATCCTGTGTAAATCCTCGTGGCGCGCTGGATATCCTTTCACCTTTACATCTTCGTGCTCCATGCCTTTCATCCTGATCGTTTCTAACGGTTGTCGTCAGTCATTCGTCATCATTACGCCCGATAACGTCTTAAACAATTCTTGTTGATGCTAACCGATGGTTAGCATTTAATGGAATTTCAAAATTGTGTTTCCGCAATACAACTTACTCTTTCGATATTTCAATATTAGAAATTCATATTTTTTTGCAAAATTTTTAGGATTTGGCTGTCCAAGTTCAGAATTGGAAGTTAGACTATACGTATTTCCTTCTCTGCCTATCTTGATTTTATAATTCAAACTAAAAAAACATTTTCCGACCCACGATAGTTTCTTCTACTTTCGATGCTAGGGGCAAGAGATCTCGGAATAGTTTTTGCGCACGATATAAGTGACATTTTAGTCCTGAAGTTTTCGCTCGTGTCGAGACATTAGCGTATAGGGTATTGACAAAACTAGCCTGATTAGCGAAGTAGCTCCGGTCTCTTGTACCGAGTTCGGACGATTGGTAACGATAAATGTTGTTCTTTTGAAAAATTTGTTCACAGTGTGGTACCTTTGGCCGTGGGTCGAAAAGAGCGTGCGGGCAACTGCGAGTATTCCTTCGAGAAGCAATTTTTCGATCGAGACCCAAGTCCGAAAGCACACCTCCGAGCTCGTATGTGTGTACATAACGCTCGGTTCGGCCGTTTCCGTTCGCGTAGGTTCGTTGAGCGACGGCGAGGGCCTTGACTGTTAAAACCGGCACTGTAAATGGTGTACGGAGCCACAGCGCAACTAAGGTATCATTAGATTAAAGGTAATTAGCTCTATTCGCGTAGATATATGAATATATTGCTCGTGGTAGACTGGAAAACGTCTTTGCCAAATACCGTATCGAAAACGGAAGAAGCAGAAGGAAAGATCTATGAAAAACGAAAATGGAACACCGTACTTTGTCGTAGCGCAAAAAGGAAAACAAAACAGACGAACGGGGGATCAGGGGGCGAGAAGCCTGCGTTGAGAGGAAGAGAGAGAGAGAGAGAGAGAGAGAGAGAGAGAGAGAGAGAGAGAGAGAAAGTGGGGGTGCGGTGGCTTTACAGGGGTTCGTCCTGTTTTTATCATTTCGTTTCTAGCCAAAGCGTAGTGTTTATTCGTCGCGGCGAATCATCGGCTTGCCTTTGGATGGCCTTCGTTGTTGCCTGTTGTGTTCGTTACTTTCTAAAATATTGTATAGGGCGGTCCAATTGTTCGAAGGGTCAATTTTTGTTAACGATAAGCGGATCTAAATGTTTATGTAGGTTTACGAAACAATCTTGAAAGAGATACAGTGAGATACACGTTAATATTATGTAGATATATTTTAGATTGTACCATTGTTTTAGTTCTTGCAGACGCGGAATTTAAACGATGCTCTGTTAATGGATGCTTTAAGTTGCCGTTAACAGTGCTATAATTTTTAGCATTGTGTCTTACAATGCTACTTTATTTATTATACCTTGAGAGGATTCTGAACACAATGTAATCAACTTCTTTGAAAGAGGTATTGCTTGGTTAAAGTTCGATAGAAGCGAGTGTTACGACTCTCCTCGCGTTCAAAATCGATCAAGTATTAATTAGATTGGTAAGTTGAGTCGTTCTCGCGTATATACTTTTACGTTCGATCAGCCTCCTTCTGGATCGCCTTGTATTTAACGTTACTTTCTGCTCATTTGAAAGGTGCTTATCGCCAAAGGACTACTTTTTGTACATAAACAAATCTCAGAGTTCTATTTTATAAATCACTGTCCGTCTCGATCATTCGTTGTCGGTTTAGTTTAGCGTATTCATTTCCGTGTAGTCGAGTGTCTCCGAACTCGCGCTGTGTCGATTCAATAAAACAATCATTCCATTTTATACGGAACGCATATTTTAGTTGGCTATACATAATTGTTTTACGAGTTACTTCTTGTCATTGATAAATAAACGACGCAGGACACGATTCTCAACAATGTTAGCGATGTCGTTTCTAACAATGAGATTAAGCACGCGCTGGTTACCTCGCGTTTGCGCGACCGTTCATTCGTTTCACTAAAATCCGTCATCTTGCATAGTCTTGCGCGCACACGACTTTTTTTTGCCACACTTTAATCCGTTTAATCGTACTGGAACTTTTTCATCGAGTTGAATCATAAATAAAGATTACAGTGCCAAGAATAAATTGTAGAGATAAAAGGTTCAACTGAAATGAATCACTTCTGTCGAGACATTAGAAATAAATCGAGGATCGTTTTACATTTTTGTGGAACGTTTCGTTTGATTGTTATTCAGCATCGATCGGACCTGTTGAATGGAGGCATACATATGGATGAATGTACAATGTCACAAAATATTCGAATGACAAGCTCCGAATTGGGAATAGTATTTCCAATAACGATTATCTCATTTTTCTCGCAGCAAAACCCGCAAACTATTCTTCTCTAATACTTCGTTGCAGCCTTCTAGAAGCTCGGGCGATCTTTCTCGAACAACAATAATTGAGGACTCCTCGAAGAAACCACTGTAAGCGCTTGTGCAATGTTTTTTTGCATCGGACCATTATCGATACGCTCTAAATATTTGAAAAAGAAGAATTTTTAGAAAATTTTTTATGTATCATCTTTTAGTTGTAGAGAAAACTGAATGATTCGGTGTCATAACTTATTGCATAGAAAAAACCAAAAATACAATATTTTGTCCACGTGTACAAAATATTACAATACATACATATTACTATATGCACTGTTCACAAAATGAAATTACACTAAAATTTAAAACAGCGGTACATATCTTTTGGCACGTACAATATTTACGAATTGAAAAAGAAAATCTTCGAATTTTGGCATCTACAGTGTCTTCCACAAAGAGTCCTCGATTCTTCCTTTAATCTTTCGTTAGTTTTAACGATCGGACAATGACTATCGAATGATCGCGCAACTCGGAGCCGCCAGTTCGCGTCCGGTCTGCGTTTCGTTTTTTTTTGTTTTTTCTATCATTTCGATGTTTCGAAATCACAACCAATCGCGACTCGAGTCGCGACGCGACACCAATCCGAGGAATTAATGAGATCGACGTCCTCTACAGAGGGCGTTCGATCGCGTGTACAAGTCGCGGTGCGAGTGTCTCCGTGTCATTCTGAAATAGCCAGGATATCCCCATGGATCTCATTGTCGGTGCATGCATGTGGCTGGGTATTCACCTGGTCACGCGTCTCGACACTTATTAAGAACTGAACGCTGATGAGTACACTGCGGAACACACGTTCGTACACTTGTAAGGAACAGGAACCAATTTCTTTCTCTTTTTAACAATTCTAAGAAGGTCAAAATAATATGTAGATATTCTCAAATTCTTTAGATTTTTACTTTCTTCAATTTTATTAATTTAGTTTCCATTTTGTATTTTCGTTTGGCTAATCTCCGGATTTCTTCCATGAAGAAATCTGAAGAAACGTTCGTTGTTAGTTAGATATTTTATCGAAAGTGTTTTCTTTTTATTTAGATTTTGTATCATTTTTTATATGAAAATTTTTTTCACATTTAGGCCTTTTACTTTGTAAAATTGCTGCGAATATACGTATGCGTATTCACCTTCTCTCAATAACATTTCGAATGTACAGTTCAACCAGAGACCACAGTAGGGTTAAAAGGTGATTAAAAAATTTTTCTATCAAGGTTTCATTTCGCACAACCGTATGCATTATGTTATGAACGCGCAGAATTCGCAGCGTGACGACAGAAGATTAACTGCAATTACTAGCGCGACATGTGGCCGAGCGAATAATCAGCGTAAAAAAAATGAGAACAGTAAGTACGTGGTCGGTACATTTTCGTACCGATGCGACACGAACGGTGATATCGTTTTAGTACTTATGGCACAAAATGATCTGTATACGGTAGCTCTATAAATTATTGGTCGAGTATTAGGTTTTCTTTTTTAATCTCTAGGGGTGTTTAGACAACGAGGGAGGTGCGTTGTGTTTCTTTGTCTTCTTTGCGTTGAGCAGCGGCGTAAATTTTGTGCGAAATTCTCGATTATTAATCGGTGTGATCGCCTGTATACATAGAGCGAATGTTATCGTTAGAGCGCCTGAGAAATCAAAAAATCGTCCTTTCGGGCCTGGAAATATCTTTATTTTTTCCCCCTTCCAAACAAGGCGAATAGTTTATTGCAAAAATTACGCCACTGTCATATCGAATGATATATGAAGCTGTATACATATTATTTTCTCGTGTGTGATCACGTGCTCGACCGTACACCGCGCTGCGCCGCGCCGCGCCGCGCCGCGCCGCGCCGCGGCCGAGCTCGTTTTCGGCTCGACTTAAGAATGTTTTAATTCCCGTTACATTGTCTCATGTGTACATAAAATAATTATTATACTTCTTATTATAAATAAATGCCGGCACCGGCGGTTTCAGATACACGCAGCACAGTCTGTTTATTTCACCGATTCCACGAGCATCCTTTCCTTAATTCAAGATACATACATAGATACTGTACATATTCCGAGTGAAGATATTTTCAAGACGATTCAAATGATACCATCTGTTCCGTCATAAAACCCTCTGCGAAGGGACAAGCGCGTTGCGTTACCTTGAAGTTCAGTTAGCTTTAATACCTACTCGAGACAATAACGACCGTAAATGCGAAAAACCCGAAAAAGTCAGCTGACAAACACATGTTGAACCGTCATTCCGTTAGCCTACCGAGTTTTATAGTTTTACAGCCGTAGCCGCCTATACTCAAATCTATCTCTACTCCTACTCTTCCCAATTTTCCTAGACCACACCTACTTCCGAGCTTTCCCTAATTTGTTGCGAGCTCTGTGAAGTCAGAACTGTTTCGACAAGCCAAGTTTTGCACTTATTCAATAAATACCAGTTCTCCGGAGGTTTGATTTTACATTCATTTCGCCGTTAAACCTAGTCGTGATACGATTATCCAATTTCGGGATCGACACGACACCACACCATCTTTATTCCGATAGCCTCAAATATGGATTTGAAAAGGTGTGTTGTAAGAGGATGTTCGAAAGAAAGTTCATGAAAACAATCTATTTTTTGTCACGGCCAGAGAGAAAAGGGGATTGTAAAAGACAAAAACGAGTGAATAAGGAGACAGAATCGATTAAACTAAAGGGTAGAATTCAAATGGAGAAAGAAGGCAGCGAAGAAAGACCGTGGAACGGAGTTCTGGTTAGCGGCGCGGCGCGGCGGTCCGCATTTCGCGTGATTCTAGGTGTAACGTGCAATGTGCCCGGTCAGCATTTCATTTGATGAGAGGCAGACACGAGCATTGGGTATGAAATCCCTTTCATTCTTTTATGAACCAACAAACTCCTCCTCTTTGTCTCATTCTTTGCCCCTCTCATTAACCTTACGGCGGTGTCTCTGGGCAACAAATATTTGTCGCACGTGCAACAAACAGTTTCGAATTTCGACGAAATTCAACACCGCGGACCCGCTGCCGTTATTCTAGATGAATTTGGAATCGATCCTTCATTCTTTATTCCATTTCGATGCTAACACGATTACATATATATTATTGGATGCAATTTTGTAATATTCCTACCAGAGTCGATGCAAAAATTTCTTTTCAAATTTTATTCTATGAAAGTGAACATTTCGATGAACGTGATTTGTTACAAAAAATAATTTGAAATTCTAACAAGATTTTATAAAATACATTCAGTACGTTTTTCAGTTTTTCAAATTTTTTTTAAAATAACTTTTTAAAGATTGCAAGATAGTTGTTAGATTCTTAACGATGAACTACGAGAAATTTTTTTATTTATTTGCTCGAACGTATAAGTGTATATTTTCTTTGACTTCTAAAACTAGAATTAAATATGAAATTCATTTCTAATAAATTACATACAACGTATTTTTTACATCAACGCAACTGAAAGACATATGTGGCTGCATTTAGGTGGACAACCCTGTATGTATACATACATAGATTTGATCAGTCTCCCCTACTTTTGACAGAATGAAATGAAAGTAAAATAAAAGTGAATTGCCGTTGCGGGACAGACTGTGTAATAATAATGAATTTAAGTTTAGAAAGACATGGTCCGAATCGGAAGGTTCGACGATTTATATATATTCGCTCCTTTATCGTGACTGTTTGGCTGGGTTCTCGGCTTAAAAAACGCGAAACATTGGCACGCGTTTTCATGAACGGAACGCGGGGCCCCGTCGTTCCCGCTTCCCTCGCATTATTTGCAACGCCGTTTCTGCTGACACCGCCGCTCGACGATGAATCCATCGAGATGGAACGTCGGTAAACAAAACGTTCACCTCTTTCGATGTAACCCGCAGCCCCGGCTCCCGTGGATCGGGTCGGGCCGCGCCGCGCGCCGGTTCATGCACGATGTGTACACGAAACCGTGGAATCGTGAACACGAATTATTCTGCCGCCGTGCCGCGCCGCGCCGCGCCGCGCCGCGCAGCCTGCGGATATAACACAGGTTCGGTTCGACGTGACTGAATCTCATCGAGAAATTGCTTAATAACGCGTTGTTAATTAGGTGTGCAGCCGATACACTACGGATCGGTAATGTAACCGCTTTCTTTCGGAGCAGGTGCAACGTACGATTGGTTCCGAAATTTGCGAAATCTCTCTGTTGCGCAAAAATAAATGGCGTTTCTTAATATTTACTTTCGAAATATTAAGTAGCGCATAAAGTTCATTTCAAGCACAAACTTCGGTACATTAAAACTTTTAAATTATAGTATATGGTGGAGATTAGAATTTTTTAATTCTTTAGATGTTTTTACTGTTTTAAATGTGGTCTATTTATTTTTGTCATAAATACATATAAGAATTTCATTTATATCACTATATTAGTTTATTAAGGAAACTTTGAATCGAGGCATGGTGCATTTTGAAACTGCAACTGTACGGACGAAAATCGATAGCATCCCTTTGAGTCTAGAAAAGGGAACGGACCAGAAAACTTGAATTTAAGAAGTCTATGGGTACTATGAAAAGCGTCACGTTTTAGAGAATAATAAGTGGTTTTAGTAGAAAATTCACGCAATTTCTAAATATAGTAGAATATTTGATCTTCCTCTAATTACGTGTCACACATTTTTTCTTGAAGATATTAAAGTACGAGTTTCACAAAATTAGTCAAGTTACATATAGAGTAAAAATATTTCAGACAAAGTATAATTTGAAATTCTGTTATGTATTTTTAAGGAGCGTGCGAGGGTTAGGTCTGGGTTACATATTCTACGTGCGTAAAAGTATACATGTTCATTTATGAACGATACATAGGACCTATGGGGATTAGAGACGCGAAAAGTCAGCTAGGTTTCCAGTAGCTGTCAAACGGTTAGGTGGATAAAGTTCTAACGAGGATTTAACTAACTTGTCCGCAGGGGTCGCTTGACAATGGGCTCGTCTTCGACCCTCGGCGACCCTCTGAACAGACGTCGCTCGTCATACTGACAGATTGACTGATCGCTGCTTCCAGGTTCGTCTCCTACCAACCAGTTTGTCCTCGTTGTTAGCATCGAAACACTTGTAATAACCCTATAATACGTTTTGCCTGCGATAATGGGTGTCGGGGAGACGCAACTAGAAATTGACGGGTTCGTTTTCAATCGCTATACAATTATCCGAACATAGCATTTACAATGTATGTATGTATATTGATACTTTTAAATTCTTTCAATCTTTGTACTCTTTCGACTTGTCCAAACTTATCATCTTGTTGTAATTATTTATTAGGACCACTCAAACAGACTTTAGAGGGCTTTGAAACGGAATGACGAATCGGTTGGCAACTACATATGTATATGTACATATACATACAATCGTTACAATAACTCAATTGTATTTTCGAAAATTCCACTGAAACAAAGAATTCGAGAAAATGTTTGACCGACCCTCGCTGCTCTCGAGAAACATGGTAGCCGTAACCTTCGCGGCGGCGCGGCGCGGCGTACTTACACGGAACGTAAAACTTCTCTTTATGTATATGCGACGATGTTCCCAGGCGGAACGTGTCAAGCGTTCCCGCCTACACATACACATGCATCTGGCATCGGTCTGAAGAGAGATAAGGAGCCGTAGCCTACTGCAGGCTCGTTTCACGGCTCGAGTTTCACGGTTTTATAACTCTTACGGATGCGTTATAGTTATAAACCCCTCGAGTACCCAGTACCCAGCCAGTTGGCAAGCGATAGCCAAGGTAGTGAATGGCGAACGAACCTCATAGGTGCTAAGGGTATCGGGTGGAGCGGATGGACCGAGCCCGGGCTAGGGGAGTGGTACAAGGGAGGAAGGGGGATGGTTACGAAGGACGAGCCGTGTAGAGGGGCCAAAAAGGAGGCTGTGGAACGAGCCAGAGGTGAGACGAGCTTTATTGTCAAGTCACGCGGGCATCGTGGCCTATCTCTATCTGCCACCGTCACCCCTTGCGCGGCGTTCCTCTGTGTGACACCCCCTTACCGCCTCGTGACGTAGACGCGCCGCCTCTTCGATCTATGTTCTTCGTACGCGAGCATCCTGTGTACGTGCACCATCTCGTTCACCTACCTTTTGTATCCAGTATGTCAGTGAATCGCAGATAAACATTGGCAAGTGTCCGCGGACCTGGTACGTGTAGTATGTATTGGTGCACTCCGCCTCGACCCTTCTATCAGAACTAGCCCTCGTTAACCGTTACGAAATCGATTTTTGACTCGGACTCTTGCCTCGAGATTTTCAACCGAGCCGAAATTCTTTGGAATTTTAGAAACTTGGGATCTTTGGCATTTTGCTGGCGTCGCGTTGGGTTTGTATTTCCACTTGAACAAAACCGGAGAGTTTGGGCCAGCTGATCTCACGGAATTCAGTTGGCAAGTGTTAGCGGATCTCGTATTGGTGCACTCTGCCCCGACCCTTCTACATATTACAACCCACCCTCGTTAACCGTCTCATCAATTTTTTTTCAGTGCCAAAGCGATTAGTAACTGTTGGTAAAAGTTTCATAACAAACGAACTGAAAACAGAAACGAATGAAATTTGTGTTCTGGCGAACCTGAGATTTTAGATCAACTAATCTCAGGGACTGCACCTACTGTTAACAATAATATTACGCGATACACTTATCGCAGTCTGGGAATTCGAGATGCCCAACAGAAAGGTTCCGAAGAATGTGATACAAAGTATATGTATACCCCGTCTTGTTGACATCCATTAATCGCATTTCCTTCGAGGTATTGATATCACGGTTGCGAAGTATCGCGGGCCACCACAGCATACCGCGTTATCATAGAGGTAGTCCGATGTTTGATCGTAAACATAAGAATGTATAAACTTCTGCACAAGATAGCAACACTCTCGATTGATTTATTGCACCAACACCGGTGGTGTTGTCTACATAATTAATTTTAAAAAATGTTACTTTTTTAATCGGCAAGTCGGCCTCTCTCGATCGGATACGCGTAACGGGCTGCACGATACATTGTATAGTTTTGTACGTGAGGTTAAGGCGGACACGTGTTCAATATACATATAGATATACATATGTATATATATATATTCTACTTTAATGAAGATATATATTCATATGTATAAAGCATTTCACTGAGTATAGACCCAATAAACGTTCAACAAAATGGTCCTATGACCAGCTTTTCGGCATTTTGGAACACTGCGTTGCGTCCCGACATCGTTGCCGGAAGTAGGAGGAAGACCGTGCAAGGTGAATGAAATGAAAAGGACAAATCAATCGGTTCTTCTCATTTCGTCTAGCAGCTTTAAGCCGGTGACGTCACGTTTACTCTCACCGCGTGGCAGAAGGTGGAGAAAGGGAAGATTTGGCGACGCCAGCATCTTTCACTTCTGATGACGGTGTAGGTTCGCTCGCGGTGGTTGGCGGTGGTTGATGACGCGGCACATAGGTTATATCCCGTGCTCGCATACACCGCGCCGCGCCGCGCCGCGCCGCGCCGCGCCGCGCCGGCGGGACACGCGTGTGCCACGTGCACACACGCGATCCATATTCACCGAATAAACGAATGAACGAAACCTGCAGCGGGACACGGAACTAAGGAGATCACGGAGACGGCCACCTTGACCCAATCTTCCAGACGCTCGCACCGCGCTCAATCGTCATTTCGTGTACCACCACACCGCACCGTCGCGCGTCGCGTCGCGCGACTCGGCTGTTTTCGGAAAGGCTGTTTGTTTACCACGTGTCTCACCTTCCCCAGGTTAGTTTCGTCCTGCTAAGCGTCAACATTGTTTCATATGGCATAACCTCTTTTTTTCTAATGTACACGTATTGTATGTAATTATACACGTTGGATCTTTTCTTTAACGAAACTGGTCTCCCTTCGAGTTTGATATTCGAGTACTTTTTAAACGAATATTTTCATTGTTTTCTACATAAATGACGTTCTTTCTCGGAACGCATTATAACAGCGAATGCAACCGACTCAGCGTCGGAGCATTTATCAGAATGTAGCAGAACATTGTGGTTTTTCTTTCCGCCCTATGACGTTTCCTTTGGAAAGATACGACGCGGTATTAATGGGGGTAGTGTAATGACCCTGAAGAAGGCCACCCTGACCCAGTCGGACAGTTGGGTCGTCAAACACAATCGATACTCGCTAATCAGATCAAACCACCCTTACTCTTTCCGTTGGATGACCGCGTATGTATGTATACGCTAAGAATACTGACTCGCGAATATTTTTTTTGCATATCTTCTGCATTTGAATTGTACGGATCCACACGAAGATCCTACAAAACAACAATGGCGTCGAATTCTCGGTAACATTGCAACAGAGAGTCGCTTCTTAAACGCTGGAAAATGTGTTCGAAACCGTGTAAATGCAAACGAAGCGTGTTAGAAAACCGTGTAGAAGCTAGTCGCGTAAAAAGATACATAGTATACTGTCTAAACAGAGACTCGGACAAAACAAGTTCCGAAGAAAGTTAACCTCTTGCACTATGATTTATTTACAGTTGCAGCGATTGCAACTTTTCTGCCGGAGGACGTAAAGAGGGATTGTGTTATTGTTATTGTTATTATTATTACTAGGTTAAATATCGATAACGAGAAGATTTTTATTCGAGTTTGAGGAAAATAAAGTACATATTTAATCGGTTCTGTCTGAAATTTTCATAACGAGTCCGATACGATATTATACATACATATGTATTGTACATATAAGACACAGATTATTTTCAGGAATCGCTGGTCGAACATAAAACGATTTTATCGCTAACCGAATTCTCCAACGAATCTTAACATTTCCAACGATAAATGTAATTAGAATACATAATAATATTAGAATCCGGTAAGAGTCATATTTCAAACGTCTCTCCTTCCGTCGCCATTACGGACCAGTCAGAAAGAAGCGAACGATAGGCAATCAACGTAATAGGCCACACATCACCTCCGGCCATGCTTGTACATCGCATTGTCTCCGAAGAATAGAACAAACGGCGTATACCGTTCGCTTCTCCCCCGCTGAATATCTTTTTTTTCTTTTATTCTTGGTCCTTCGTCCTTGCGTGAAACATACGCCGCGCCGGACCTTACGGCCGTCTTCCGCCCGTAAAGGGGACGAGAAGCCGGCTAGTTCCTTCCTAGGCGTATACGAACGGTGATTTAGTGAGATCCGATCTGCGAGTGGAGACCTGAGACCGATCAGCTGGCCCATAAATATTAGGTGTTTTTTTTTCCACGCACACAAACACACACCCGGACGCGTGACACGTTCGTCCGCGATCTCTTTTTCTACGCGTGGGACCACCGGTAGTTTTTGACCCGCGGCAGTCGCAAGCTTCCCGGTCGTTTTTCTTCTTTTTGCCATTCGTCTTGTTTCCAAATTTCTTTCAATTCCGTCGTCCGTTACATTCGTTCGTTTCTACGTGATGAATTTATACATACGTACATACGTACGATTTTGAAATATCCGTCAGTGTCGGTACACTGCAGCGACGTCATCGCATAGGGTTAAGAACAGAGAATGGTTGAGTTCTCACCTTGAGAATCGTGCGAGGGTGAAATCCCATCCGATAATCTCGCCGCTGCTGTTAGGAAGCTGGCATTCGCGGGGGATGAAATTGTTCCCGAGGTCTCCCCGACGACTTCTGCTTCCGCGGTATATAGAATAAGTCGAGATTAAGTTAAGCGGTGAGCAACGATACGAGACAGCGTGAAAGTCCGCTGTTTAAGTCCTCGAAGCTCGGGGAGATCGTCTGCCGCACCGTGCCCTCC
The DNA here is from genome assembly GCA_916610255.1 of Lasioglossum lativentre. Lineage (NCBI taxonomy): Eukaryota > Metazoa > Arthropoda > Insecta > Hymenoptera > Halictidae > Lasioglossum > Lasioglossum lativentre. The sequence continues at coordinate 311,312 of OU744364.1, forward strand.
TCCCCACCCCGTTGCTATTTACCAATTATAGTTATTACAGCACGGTCGGCAAATGAGAGGCGCAGGCGGTGGTAATAGGTGGCCCGTTTCCGAGGCGCTAGCTTAACTACACTTTTATAGCGCTTCCCGACTTTAAACGGATAATTTTTATCCGCTAAGCCTGCGGCGCGGATTCCATCACCCGACAACTGCCGTCACCGTCGGGCAGAGGGGGTAACTATACCTCCCTCGATGTCCCGAGCGACCCCTCATAAAATTAAGTCAAACAGCTACGGGGTGCCGGCACTCGTTTTTCCCCGTTCCGGCTAAGAGGAACACGCTCAGGCGATTCTAGCCTCCTCCGTCGCCGCTGTCGCCGTCGCCCCCCGTCGCCCCCCGTCGCCCCATCACCCCCGCGACCAGAAAGAAGGGGGCGAGACTTGAATTGCTCGGGGTGACGTTAATGACGCCCCGATAAAAGTCGCCCGGTGCGTCTGCAAGAATAATGAGCGGACCTCTATTCGGTTTGCCTCGCTTTCTACCCGAAAATCAATTCTTCTTTGAACCAACCACGACAAGGTGAAAGAGCCGGAGACTTTGACGCGAACGAGAATCACAAAGTGAAATGAACGGATCTTGTGAAAGCCCGTTGATTGTTTACGGTCTTCTCTTTGACGCCAACGCTTTGACAATGTTGACCCGTTTGTTTCCTGGTCACTGTCACCAGAGCGTATACATACACACGCGCAATATTGTGCATAATACATAGTATGAACCAATGCATAAAATCATAGTGTAGTAATTTTTAAATATTCGTCGGAGATGGTACAGCGCGCGGAGGTCGTCTCCGAAGGATTAAAGTTCAAAGTCTCTGAGCCGGGCTCAAACTGACCGGCGGGGTTAAAAAAAAAGTACTTCGAAAAGAGAAAAAAGAAATTCGCCGAGCATCAATTTTCAACCCTTGAACCCCGGGGCGGCGCGGCGCGGCGAGGTTCGTGCCGCAGATTCGCGGGGATACAATGCGAAAGTTCTTCCCCGTTCGGTCAAATGGAATTACTTTTATCGTCGTGGTAGACGACGATTCGATTCACGGTCGTTCATGCGAGTCACAGCCAGGGTGGATCGGCGCAACGCTACGCGCTGCTGGCTGTCTCGGGGCGGGCGGCGCGGCGCGGCGCGGCGCGGCGCGCTACGCTAAACCCGGATTTGATCGTGTTTTCCGGCATTACGCCGTGCAACTCCTTTCCTTTCTTCTTTTACTTCCTTGCGCATCAATCACCAGTCATCAGCGTGATTGAAGAGTGATATCGTTAACGGTTTTAAGACCCCCCGGTGGTGGTGGTTCGCGCGATCCACCAGATGATCTTGTTAACTGTCACCCTTGCGGTCAGACCTCGGTCAAAGCACTCCCTGCGATTCTCAAGCAACGTTCTGCGGTATTATTCCTAGTCCCGTTTAGGTTTCGCCGACTGTTAAATATCAATAAACACCGCCTAGAGGTCCCTATATCACATGTGTGTAGAGACAATTGAAAAAATACGAGATTACAAAAAATATAATTACGTTTCGAAAATTTGAGTATCGATATATGTATTTGAAACAAGTACTAAATACGGTAAATACATACCAAATACATATGTATAATGTAATTGGTATTGGATTCTATCGGGAATCACCGATAATCATGGTATCGATCCCATGATCGGTCAGAGTAACAAAAAGTGCGTCAAAAAAAAACAAAATGAACCGAGCACAAAACGCTAATAATCGAGAATAGTTTCCGATGCGGCAACGTCTAACACAGTGGTAGTTTCATTGGAAGCATCGAAGAGCTGCGCCCGGAGCACGGTAGCAATTTCAAAACTCGAATGACCGAATTTCAAACGGCGCGGCGCGGCGCGGCGTGGCGCGGCTAGGGGAGCATATTCTCGCGAAGAGGCGCTCGAACACGTTGCTCGGTGATACGGGAGGAGGACGAAGAGGAGGACGAAGAGGAGGGCGAAGAGGAGGATGGTCGTGAGGAGGGAGGTGGTGACCAGGGGGTAGCAGTTCTCGCGCCGTCGCTCTCCATGAGGTTCCCATGGCACGGGGAATACCTATCCAGTTGTAGGGTCGGCCTAGTGCTCCTCGTTGGAATCGAGGCGCCTGCCACCAGTGGCCCCGCCTACTCACGATACAACCTTCAACCCGCGCACACCCCCAATGCCCAGTTATTATTATCATTGTACCGAGCCCTCTACCCCAGCCCACCTCCTCCTCTCGTCCTCCCACAACTCCGCCACTCGAGGATATTCCACCTCTTCAGGGAGTCACGTCGAACTCTCATCTATGTATCCATACATACATACATACATACATGCATGCATACATACATATACGTGTCCTTTTTTTCAAAGTTTTCGCGGTGTGTCTTAAAGCTGTACCCTGTGTAAACATAGTAACGGTGTGCCTCGTCGATGGGACACGCAAATCCTGCCTGGTTTCTCTCGACCCGCACGCGTTGGACGCAACTCGGAAAGACCCTTCCTTCCGTCAATCGCTTCGAAGATGTACCGGGTGTGCGATCCTCCAGTACTGTCGCGAATAAACAGATATACATACGTATACCCAGTTTTTCCGTCATTCGTTTCATACATACATATATTTATCGGTGAATAATATTGTTTTTGACAAGAAATTGAAATGTAGCAAAGCGTTTTTTTAGAAACACAGATTTTTTACAAAATAGTAGCCGTTCAACGTATTAAAATATACGATATTTCAGCACTTAAATGTTTCATTTTTCTTGAATTGAAAAGATCGTTTTTACTTTAGATAAACTTGTGCAAAGAATCTGAAGGGAACATAACTTTTCCCAACTGTTTCCTTTTTTATTTCTTGTATTTTTTTTTTAAATATACTATATGTATATGCGTGTATGCGACTTTGAGATTGCGAAAGAGGATGCTCCTGGTTTGGCATTTTGTGCTCGGATAACAGTGTATTATTAGCCACGGTCAAGCCATTCGAGGGTTAAATGTCTCGGCAATGATTTACAGGAACGAGAACGGAAAGATACGAATCTCCCATGCATTCATCAACGCGATAGACGCCAAGTAACCGTCGTCGGGTATCCACACTTGCGTGGCGCTACTTTACTCGCGAGGTGAATAATTAACTATCGCTCTCAAGTGGAACATTATTTTAACGTTACGAAACGAGATTGTGTTATGGTTTATACTATCGTATTAATTATAAAAATTAGTGAAACGATTTAATAGCAGACTTACTTTAACCTAACCCGGCCATCGTGAAAAATAATCTCGGACGCGGCGAAGTCAAAATGGCACAGACTGTGGAACATCTGCACGGTACACGCAAGGACAATATGGACCACAGGCCTCTTTAGCATTTTTATGCGAGCTGCTGCTGACAGTTTATTTTATTATATAGCTAGGCGGCTGCCCATCGTCCATCCTCCACGAGAATTCATAAGTCAAGTCCCACGGAACTTCGCCGCGAGCTAGCCCATTTCTTCGCGGTACCTTACGACTGCCGATACGGACGATAAATCGATTAATCAGATTTTTCCCGTGCGCCGATAAAAACCGAACTTTTGTCCACGGCTCGTCCCATATTTTTCCATGAAAAGATCTGCTCTCTGGAAATTAAGAAAATTCTTAAATACGCCAAATGTAGTTTGATAGATACCTTTTAATAAAAATGTACAACGAATTGTACAACGTGAACAAGCAATGCGATCAACAAAGTAATAAACGCTCAGGTTTCAAAGATCCGACAAATAATTAGTCGGTGTGCAACGTGTTAATAATGACACCGATCCTTTCGCGTAGTATGTAGCCGCTACGCGATTCGGACAAGGAACGATCGTCGAGAAGAAAGGCGAGCCGATTGATCGTAACAGAGGAGAGACGTAACACGCGCATCGACAGCCGATAGCAGTCCCCGTCGATGACCGTCGGGATTTACGATTCGGACTCGGCGAGGTTCTTTCGAGCGGTTCCGCGTAAACTACCCTACAGAGGGTATCCGGTGTCCTGTGGACTTGCATTCGATTAGCATGACAACGACGCTGTCCGGGAGTAGTTTGTTGCTCGCCTTCGGTGGCGTCGCCGACGCGACGCGCGACGGTGCGTGCCCGTCGAATCGTCGGATCGAGGGTCGCCGAAGGCTGTAGAGAGGGTTGGTCGGCTGTCAGGCAGTATTTTTTATCTAGTCACGGTCAACTGGCTGATCGGCTCACCCGCCCATTATTAGCGCAGCACACAAACCTCGCTCCCGGGCGCTTGGTGGCCAAGCCATTGCTACCGTCTATGCATGCGCGCGACACCACACGCGTTCGGATCGCGTGTATGTATGGGTTAGGTGTACGCGACAGAGAACAAGAACAAGAACAAGAATAAGAAAGAGAACGGGAGATACGGTGTGTGGTGCGGTGGTGCGGGGAACGCAGGGAGGAAAGAGAGAACTGGCCCCCACTGAACTGTCCATCTGCGTAAGGTCGGGAGCTTATGGACCACCTAGCCTCGAAGCAATAGCCGACCGTGTTCCTCGAAGGGTGGACACCACCCTACCTAGTAGCCTCTCCCTTCCCTCCCGGAGGTTTTATCTTTTTAGTATTATTGCGCGATCGCCGCACCGACCACCCCCTCGTCGAAGGACACACGGCCACGGGGGAGAAAAGAAAGTGGTAGTTCCGAAAGGGAGGATAGAACCGGTCGTCGTCGTCGTCGGTGCCGGTGCCGGTGCCGAGGCCGGTGCCGAAGCCGGTGCCGAAGCCGGTGCCGGCTGCGATCTACGAACTGCCGATTCGTGCCTCGAGCAACGGTCTCATTAGCATAAAGACGAGCAGTCGCGATTCCCTTCCCTTGTCGTTCGTAATCGACGACCGTCGAATCTGGGCCAGTCTGCGCGCACATTATCGGCCGATTTACGGTTCACGCATCTTCTTCAATGATCACGATATGCCTGTTCCATCGATGCTCTCGCACTGGGTGCCACGAAAATTTTCATTGTCGCTGGTTGAACCGGTTGAACGCGAATTCGATTTCTCCGATGGTATCGAATTTTTGTCTGCGTGCCGAGGTCCGTTAACGCTAGAACTACCGGTGACCGACGTCTATTCCTTTATCATTTTTTAGATTCCATAGAGATCAGCGGTCTAGTCGTAATACGCGACACAATATTCGAGTATTCCATGACTTTCTTTTGGGAAATTGTTTCAATATTTCATAAAGGAAGTACGATATGCATTAGACAAAACATTTTAACAATCAAACAAATACTGGTAGCGAACGTGGTAATATTAACGTGTCTGTTATCAACCCAGGAAGGTGTGTGTGTGTTGTGAATTTATACAAAAATTCAAGCAATGACAATAAGTTGAAGTTAAAGAATAGAAATGGTGTTTTCGGTCACATCGAATTTCATTTGAATATCAAGAGGTTCAGCCACACTTCAGAGCGACTTAATGTCACAAAGGAGGTTCGCTAAAAAAGATGGAGTCCAATACTATTTCCATCGGGTCGTTAGCGAACCAGGTGATTTTGCATTGGAGAAGGAAGTAAAGGATAGCAAGAGCCCCGGGATGAACGGTCCGCTTCATCGAAAGGAACCGTAGAAAGTGAATGTACGAGGAGCCGTGGTTAGACGAGGTGGAATAATAACGGTTCGGGTTCCTAGTTTGGGATATATCAATGGGATTCAATATCGAAATGATCCGATAGCCGTGTGTAAGCATGCGTGCACGCATCGGGGTCTCGTGTGCGAGGGACCGTCGCGCCGCGCCGCGCCGCGCCGCGTACATAACTTACATACGTGTATGTATGTAGCCGCCATAAAGATAGCGCGTATCAGATACCGTAGTCTACTGAAAGGGAAATGGAGGCAGTCTTTCTCTCTGACTCTGGCACACATCCAAAGGGCATCCCACTGACCTTTTTGCTTTTTCCTAATTCATCTCCGATATACGTCTCTCGCCCATGGAAATGTATTCTCTTCGTAGCTACAACAATTAGAATTTCTTTGTTCTCAATAATTATCTTAAGTTATTTTTTTATATTGGAAAAATGGTTTAGCTCATTGATGTTTTTAGGCCCGTTACTGTCTCCATCCATACTTCTTACAATTAGTAACTGCAGTATGTATATCCAAAAAGTGTGGGGGTGACTCGTTAACTAAAATTGCTATCGCTGTTGAAGAAATCTTTATCTGTGAATCACGAACGTCTACATAAATACGTCTGTACAAATTAATAGAATTCGCGCAACAGCGCAGCGTACCCATCCAGAATAAATGTCTCCGCGACGGGACCGCGCGTCCTCTTTATCGATGGGGCATTACGAGCGCGCGACATTCAAGGTACGCTTTAATCTTGTTTCCGCGGTGTGGAATCGGTAGCTATGTAGCGAAAGATAGTGGCAGCGGGACGATAGTCGGCGCGGCGGAGAAAGCGAGAGGCCTCGGGAAAAGCGCGGCGCATCGATGAGACAGTTGTTCCCCGGACAAGAAAGATGTCGCTCTGGGGGTTTTATGGGTGTCGATGATGTCACAGATTCGAGCCATAAAAAGAAATTTAGCGATCGGCCGCGACCCGTCCTCGCTACGGCATTCGCCGCGATACATTCTTTCGATTTCGAGGCGTAGCTCCCAGCCCCCGCGAACCTTTCCGAGAAGTTAGGATCCACCGGCATCCTTCCTGGGGAATTATCCTGCTAGGAGCCTTCTTCCGGACGGATTCGGAATTTACAGCCGACCGAATAAGGTTAAGTAGGCGCAGATTGAGTCGAGCACCGAAGCCACACATGGTGGTGGCACGCAGGGAGGAGGGAAACGTGGACCCTACCACCTTCGTTTCGCCTCGCCTTGCCTCGCCTCGCCTCGCCTCGCCTCGTACCACAGAATCGAAGCCCCATCGTGTGGTCGCAACTGCGGATAGTATCGGATACTAGCCGGAGGCTACTTACTACTATTATGCCAATAGCAGGGCTAGATAGGCTAGGGTCATCTACAATTGGATCATACTTGACACTCGCCGCAGCCCGGCCCGGCCCGGCCAGGCCAGCTGATCGTTACATTCTTGTACACTTCGAGCAAAGTCAACCTCCTCCGCGACTCCTCTTGCTCTCTTTGCGTACGGCCTGCCACGCTTGCCTTAAATTCCTGGCAACATATTGATCTATTCGTTCCTATATTGCGTCAATGATCAGCCGTAAGCCCAGCTTCGCTTACAATTGGATCGCGTTTCACGTTTGGATATGTTCGATCAGTCGATTGCCACGTTCTTCAAGCTACTGGGACGCTTTCCGGAACTGGTTTTATCAGAGATCGGGGTAAACTTCGACACTTTTGTAAACTTGAACGCTTCCCTATCGTTTTTTGAAAAATTTCTGATCGAACTTTTACGTTTATGGAGCTGTCTGTTCTTCTGGAACTTTTATGGAAAGAAACGCCAGCCTTGAGAATTTCTTGAAAAAATGTTCTCGTAAAACTGTTATTTCAGAATGTATAAAATCAAAATTTTTTAAAATCATAAAATTAAAAAATAAGTAACGCGTAGAGCAGAATAATACTAATTCAACTGTAATAGATATTTAATATTGTTTTAGTACTACTGGTTGAACGATATTCAGTATTTGTTGCAACTAAACTGCGGATCTTCAGGCAAAATAAAAAATGTTTTCATTAATTACAAGACAAGAGCCAAATAAAAATTTCTTTCTCCTCTCAATTATCTTATTAAGCTGAAACTGATACACTGATTTCCTTAAATCTTTTTAATATGTCCACTGTTTTAAATTGTAGGTACGTGCAAAACAATTTTTATTTTCCATTATTAATTAAAAGGACGATGCGATTTGGCAGAACCGGGTTAGAAATGTTTTCCAAGTAGAACCGAATTTTAGTCGTTTATCATTGATACAGGGGGAGGCTGCGGGACAGCGAATTGTTTAAAATAGACAGTAAAGGGGATTTAAATGGTCCCCAGGCGTATAGCGCGTCTTGCTTTCGAGGTTGGGGGACCGTGACTGTAAAGTGAATCGAATTTTCAACCGTGTAAATTCGCTGGTGTATTCGAGGGGTAGATGCGCGACGCGTGACCGCAATCTTGCTCCCATAGATGCCGATACTTTACTAAACAGTGAAACAAATCTCTCACTTTCTCATTTAGTTCTCCTCCAAAGATATTGGTCATTGTATATCACGATACTCGTGTCGATTCGACATATTTGTGACGTGTATTCTTTCAACATTTAATTTGTTAGAAAAAGAGCTCTGATGTGTCAATTTCCTATTTGCATATCTTTCAAATCTTGTTTTATTTCATCGCTACCATATAAAAAGGACAGATCACTTTGAAATCTCAATTAGCACGTTCATCTATGTACATATGTACATATAATGTATACTGTATGCAGGATCGGTGACCACTGCAAGACGTCTGGAAACCCTCCGGAACAGAGCAGTATGCGAGATATTTTTTGGAACAAGTTTCTAGGAAATAATTGTGAAACTTGAAATGAGACAGGCTGTACAGGAAAATGCAAAGGTGATTCCTTGTCGTCGAATCCATGAACGAGTAGGGTAGGGTGACCCTCGAAGAAGAAGGTAAAAACAGCTCGTGCAGCAGATTCGAGATCGGGTTTTCGCGCGAACTGAAATCCGGCTGAAATTTGTCGGACAGCCGCGACACGGCGAGCATGTTGCAACACAAAAATTCAATTGCACGCATGACGTTGCACGCGCGGATGTAAATTGATGTGGTGCGGGAGGGACGCACGGCGCGGCGCGGCGCGGCGGCGGGTGCGTCACGGTGCGTAACCGAGGGTGGCTTTTGGCTGGTGGCTGGCTGGATGGCGTGGAAAAGGAAGAATCAGAGAAACACCGTGGCCACCCTTAACGAGGCTAATGCGCTCGTCACGAACCGAACCGACCCGACCCGACCCGACCGGCCTCCGCTACCCGGTGTCACGTCCGGGTGCGACGCGTTATTAATGTCGCGCTTCGGGGAACGCGATACAACTGTTGAACGTCACGTTGACGGACCGCGTTACGTTCCGCGGCAACGAGACCGTGCCGTCAAACCGTTCGTTGGAATTACCGCCGTGTGATGCGTGTGTGCCCCGTCCAGGACCATGGAAATATCATGCTCCTTCCACGAGGACTTCGTTAGGGGAACCTCCTGAACCGGTATTTTTCTGAAACGAGAATTGCGACGCCCAGCGAACGTATGGCGTTACAGATATTAAATCAGTCGCAGATCAGACGCACGACGCGACGCGACGCGACGCGACGCGACGCGAGTTGTCACCAACCAAATTTACAAATCATTGTAGATTTTAGTTTTTCCATCCTTTACAAATCTTACAGCATTAAAAGAAAGAGTTACACGTTTCGTCGACATACATATGTATACGTATAGTATAATGCTCGGTAAAGCTTGCATAACACGGATTCACACTTGACGCTATTTTTTTGGCTTCCAACTACCCTAATCTTCAAACACGACCGTGTTTTCCACGTGTGAGGACTTAAGAAGATTTAAATAACTAAATGTTGGTCCATATTTTTTCAACAACTTCTTCGTTATAAGCCTCGGCAAATTAATACAAACAAGAGTGTACTACTTACGTATACATATTGCGGCTTTATTTCGTTCAGTGTTACACACTGAATAATGTTATTTCTTAAAATTTATAACTGCAAGCTAAACAAATTTATACACCGTATAAATAAAATACACGATGACTGGAAAGCTATGGAAACGCGTGGATAATAAGGGAGAAATAAGTTACGGATGGCAAAACGTCCCTGTAACGGAACGATAAGGCGATCGATAACCTTTCGGTTAGGAAAACGGCTTCGGACGACGCGACGCGGCGGACGTTCCAACGCTGTCCAATACTTGGGATATTAACGACACCATTCGCAAATACGTGGCGCAACGGTGATTTACATAGAATATTGTTATCCTAGACTAGAGAATACGGAAGATGTACGCAGAGCGTGGAACGGCACGTAGAGGTTCGCCAATATCCACGGGGCATAAATGTTTTACATGCAATAAGGCGTTCGCCCCGGCTGGACGAAACTGCCCGCAGTCCAATTTTATTACTTGACCGCAAAGGGGCTTCGTTCGTGGAAAAGACGCTGGGACAGGGACTCGAGGTGTAAAAAACTGTGGCCGTATAAAAGCGAGAGACACTTCCGTGATACGACGATCCGTAACGTGGCGAGATCAAGAGATACCGTAATAGATGCGTGCTCGCTTCAAACTCGCAGCAACTCCATTCCCTCTTAAAGGGCTGCTACACCCCTGCTCTACCCTTTCGCCTGCTACAACATCTTGAAAAATTCTCTTCCTAAATCCGAGAACTACCCTCTACACGGTGGATAGTTCTTATAAACTGAACAGAACTTGACCTGCTCATGGAGAAACAACCCCCAAGTAAAATTTCGAAAATGTTTTCAATAAGTAATTCATTCAAACTCAAATGTTTTTAGATGAAACATAATAATAAGTTTGAATGGTCGAGGAGAAGCGACTCTCTGATAAAATTCTTGCAGACCTTTTTAAGCTGTTTTAATGGTTCCTTTGGTTGACCAAGTACAGACATCGTTTAGCCATTTTGCGAGTTTTTTAATTTAAATATTAGAACAAACGAGGACCAACAGAAATATTAATGGAACAACCCTTCAGTTAATTTTGGACATAAAAATTAGTAAATCGTTTTTGAATGATGGCGCGGTTTCGGTGGTGGGCATATCATTGTGACGGAGATTTTTGCAGAAAACCAGCATCGGATACAACTTGTAGAATGTGACTATAGGGTAAAGGCGAGTGACGGCGCGCGCGGCGCGGCGGTTACATATGCAAATAAGTGCGCGTACGTGGCAGTACGTCGCGTCGCGTCGCGTCGCGTCGCGTCGCGTCGCGTCGTGCAAACAATTTATGGCGGTCAGTTTATTGAAACAGGCGGCCTCGCCTCGCCCTCCCCGAAGGAACAGTTCTTTGCTCCTCCACGGCATATGCGTGCGGATATTTGTATTGTACGTACATACGTATATGCGCACGCACGCGGTGGACGTAACTTCTCGCATTTCGGGGGTGGAAGTAGCTCGGAGATAGAAGGGGAATTTCGATTTCTTTCGATGTTGTCTCCTAGGAAATCTTTAATATTTTATTTAATATCGAACACCCTGACTACATTGTACCATTTTCTAGAAGCACTTTGCGCGCGCGTACGATCTGTCGCTGTACGATAGAATTTCTAATTGTGCAGAAGGTCCTTCTGAGGTGTCGTAAGATGTATTTCTGTAAACACTGTTCCAAAACTTTTGGAAGGTAAAGTGTTAAAATGTTAAGTAAAAATGGCTGAAAATCCCAGGATTGTTTAAGCAGCTATTCTCGAAGGTGTGTCGATCGATGTCACATAATACAGTGGCGTAAATTAACGTGACAGGCTGTCGAAGGGATCGACATTTTCCGCTATTGTCTCCCGACAAGTCTTTAATATTCTATTTAATATCGACGGTCTCCATGTATAGGTGCGGTGGGCGACGGACACCGTGTCGGATCGTATAAATCAAACGGGAGATATTGGCCGTTTTTGTCGGGGACGGGGTGGTAGATGATTGCGAGACTCGAACCGCGGGCTCTATAATTGTTTTTACGGATTATAAATTTCGCTTTTTACAACCACCGCACCGCCTCGCCCTACCGGGATTCCATTTCCCTACCTGAGATTTCCTCTCCGATCGGAGCTTCGATTCCCATTCGTCTTCCGAAGAAATTCCAAGGTCTACGGTTTAGTTATTTTCTCTCCTGCTCCGGAAGAAAGTTACCCCGCGAGGGTGAGAATTTTGGCCAGGGGAAATTCGTAACTTTTTTTCGAGAGTTATAGATCTCATTCACGGTCGTTTATGAATGCGCGTTTAGGACAGCACGACTCCCTCAAATTTTCCGAAGCTATTAAAAATTTTTTTGAAATCTAACACCGAATTACCGAGCACTAAAACCGACTAACTCGCGTCGCGTCTCTTCGCAGAAGCGAGAAAATTAATTATGATTAGAATTTTAATTTTACCACATTTTTATCGCTTTCGATTATTTTTATAAACCGGTCAAAATAAAATAATTTGTAGAACGACTGAAAATGGAAGAGAAAGTAAAGAGAAATTTCAGAAATCTCGACAAGGATAAGAAATAGTAATTTGTATTTAGTTTGTAGATGCAAAGAGTTTCTCTGGCGGTGCCCACGGGATTTAATAGAACGTGTTTTAATCGGCTATCGTTGCATACCAGACACGCATATTTATATCGAAGAAGGAACATATAATATTTATGGGGGTACTCGTTCGAGAATCACGGCCAAGCCCCTCGTTCCCCTTTTGCCGGGGCATCAACATGATACAGTGCCGTTTAGACGGGAGTTCAGGGGTTAAGAAGAGATTTTGGGGTCGCGTTAATTAATACTGCTCTACCGGCACCCCCTGTAAGCGCAACACTTGGGCACTAACTATGACTTAAGCCGCCATTAATTCACATCAACGTCTTCCTACCGCCCCGGCTGGATGACTTGCATCCTTGTTGCCGAACAGAGATAAGTGGCTAGGATACTTGAAAGAATCTACCTTGATCGACGTTACATTTTTACCGAATTACATACTTCCAAAGAATTTTCGGTGCTCTTCTAAACTTTATCAATATATCTCACAGGTGAGAAAGTTTATGCGCGTCGGCTTTTCAAAGAGAAGGAAGATTAGAATTTTTTTCGTTAAATGCTTTAACAGCTGCATAGAAACATGGTAATGACAAAGAAGGAGCGAATAATAAGAAAAATCTACTTTGTTTTAAAATTCTTTATTACATAAATTGCATATCAGGCATCATCGACTCGTTTCTTCTTCGCTAAAATACATAAGTTTATTAGCCATCGAACAAGCGATCCAATATTTTCTTTATTTCCGTCCGTAAAAAATTTGATATTTTATACACGCTACAAATGGGATTTACAAGGAGTAAAACCGAATAATTATTTAGTTAGAGTCTATCTCCTGTGCAACATATTCGTCTCGTGCTATGTACGTAGCGTGTGGTTCTCGGAAGGAGAGCGACAAAGAGGGCAGTGCTGGTTTCACGGTAACCGATGTCTCTCCACGATAACCAATTCACGTGTTCGTCACGCACACGTCTCATGTGACCCATGGACCTAGAACACAATCCCTGTCAACTCTAAGAAAATAATGATCGCACGACGCGTATGTGATTTTGCGATTCGTATACACGACTCTGGTTTCACGGTTCGTATCGGTTCGTTGTAGCCGGTCAATTTGTTGTCACCGTGTAATTAACCGTGCAATAGGTGCACGGCTGAGAAACTGTACGATGACACGTTTTTGTTTCGAATATTTTGCAATCTTCCTTGAAAAATCTTTTCGTACAACAGTAACCGAGTTATGTATTCGTCAACTGAGTTTACCAGGGAAGAGTTCGCCCCTGGCTCCAATATTTACGATTACACGATCCACTGTAATCCGGCCAATAAGCGTTGTCCGAGTGCTCCAGTTGTAATAAATTTGCGGGGACGGACGACAACGCTAGTACTCGAATCGGAGCCGGTATGTATGTATCTCGGAGCGCGTCGCGTCGCGTCGCGTCGCGTCGCATCGCCCGGTAGCGCGGCGCGGCGCGGCGCGGCGCGGCGGGGAGACGAAGGGAAACGATGTTGACACGCTATCCCGTGGTCTCCAATGCTCCGAAAATCCAGTACGTCTGGGTGGATCTTTCCCGTTGGTTAAGCCGATCATTGTCGCGGTAACAAGCCGGCTATTGACAGGTCTCGTTCTCGTGCGCCGGTTACATACGCGCGGCACGTAGGTGTACGCGTAGGTGTACCGGTTTTCTTCGTGTTCGACCCCGAGGATTTTGTCGCTCCGTGTGTGCTCGACGAGGAAGGGGGTGGACGAGGAAGGAGAAACGGGGGTGCGGGGAGGGTGCACGCAGGAAAGGGGACACACGAGGATGAGACAAACCACGGTTTGACCACTGTGCGGTGGTGTTACGGTGCTAGTACGGGGGCCACATACTAATGGGGCATTACCTTAACACCCTCTATCCCGGCTCTCGTTCAGTTAGTTACTCCTCGGGGACGCGGAAGAAGGAAAAGGAGGATCCTCGAGTCGTCCACCCAATACCCTCCTTCTTCTGCGTCTTCTTCATCTTCTTCTTCTTCTTCTTCTTCTTCTTCTTCTTCTTCTTCCTCTTCTTCCTCTTCCACCCATCCAGTTCCACAGACTTCTCGTTTACTCGTTCCTTTTCGTTTTCGCGACGCGACTCCGGACCACCCTTCTTCTTTCCTCCTCGTTACTCTTGCCATGGCGGAGCGGCGCGGCGCGGCGCGGCGCGGTGCGGCGTTTCTCTCTGTTTTTTGATCGATCGTTCGTCGACCGGAGTGCCCCGACGTAAATCGTTATCGGGCCACTTCCACGTCTGTTGGATAACTCGGTCTCCCGAAATCGAATCGTTTACGAAACTCCAATGGGGCCGGAAGAATTTCTTTAGACGCGACGTTCCACCCGCACGGATTGAAACTAATTTCCGGTGACGTTCCTGGCTGACGAGTCGACCGACGCGACGCGATGACCGATTTACATGGACGATGGGCATTGTCGCGATTCCGCTCGAGCACCGGTCCATCTCAGTCGAAAGTATACATCTTTTTCGTCTCTTGTAGGCACTTTCCTAAGTATACATACATATATAATATGTAATGTAGTAATGGTGTTTTATTGGTTTTTCAGTAGCATTTCATAATTGCTTAATCGGTAGCAGACCAAGGAGTCCAGAGTCAATATTTTGAAAAATATCTTTCAGAACAATTGAATTACTTATTAAAAAGAAACAGGTTCAAGCATATAATAATATGACACGGCATGGCAGTCGGACTGTTAAGGGTTGAAGATCGAACGACGCGACGCTTCGGGTCCCTTCGGAGCATCGATCGAACACCGAAACGCTATTACCAAGCCCACACACGATTGCAATGGTAGCAAGCATCGCATCCGCAAATCGATGCATCATCTATTTTACCGCGAGAGCATGTCCGTGTTTCAATCATGGAAATCTCTGGTCGAGATCCGAGCCGCGCTCGAGTCGATTACGACCGTCTCGGTCGAGATCGGAGGAAAAAAAAAGAACGAAAAGAGAATCCGTTACGCTATCGGTCGTAGGATCGCTGGAATAAAATTTCTGTCTGGTCTCGATCGAATACCTTATCACCGCGTTAATACCTGCGGCACCGTTCTCCTCGCGACAGCTTTGAACAGCCCTCGTGCGATCCTCGACCGGTAATCCATGGCCGGGTCAGTCTTGACACTTTCCATGAACTTGTTCAAGTACGTATGGCAGGTGTAGTGGCTCGGACAAAAGAGCAATACGCTTCGAACGACCCTGATAGCGTATTGTCACTTGTCGGCCGCGCAGCGTGTATTGTCCTCGCCATGGAGGTCCACTTGATCACGATCCACCGACACTCGAGGCTGGCTCGTGTACCAGATAAGATGTCGATTGAAATTCATGCAGTCCACCCGCCCTACACCCGCCGACCCTCTCCGGCCCTCCGACCCCGGCGCGGCTCACCTATCGCCAGCAGAAATCGCTGGTCGTCGTATTGTTTCCGACCAAATCGCGGATCGGGCTTCGATGTGTCGACACGACTCGAGCCGAGTCGCGATCGAAACGATTTGCAATTCCTCGCGACCGCCCCGCCCCGCCCCGCCCCGCCTCGCCGCATCGTACCCGCCTAGGCTGCCACAGTTTTCGAGACAATGCTGAAAAGTCCAATTATCAAAGTGAGAAATGAGATCTAAACAATTTTTGTAGGATTCATCCATAAAATCGTTCTTTCAATAGAATATAGAAAAACCACCAATCGCATCAATTAACGATTAATAAAACGTAGGACATATTTCTACATAATATTTATTCAGAATCGGTGAGAAATGTGTCAAATCAGGATCGGACGAGGGTTATAGCGTCTGTCGCGTTTATCCGATATTCTCATTAAAAGTTTTCGCATATATTGAGAGCGGTATTTTGCTCGTAGCCGCGTTAAGAGACGCAACTTCTTTTTTTTTTTTTTTATCCAGCTTTGGTTTTCGATCAGTCAGCCGCCCTGTGGAGAAGATCGCGGCCCTTATGAATTGCTAGATTCCCGAAGCGAGTCGACTGCCACCATATTAAACCGGTCTGAAGGTCTACACGCAAGTTTCAAGGCCTTCCTACACGGTCTCGCCCTTTTTCTCGGGGACACGTCAACCCTCCTTTTTGCGCAGCTATACGATTTGGCCGAGTCCAAAAGGGTGCAAGAGAGGGGTAAATTCGGGGGGGATGGGATAGCGATAGGATTTACTGCTCCCGACATATTTCAGCTTCCGATCCGAAGGAGTTTCAGTCAGCGGCGATCCCGCGTTTCATGCCACCGTCTATTTTTCCGCGTTATCGACGACCCTTTTATAGTTTCCGCGTAACGAGAACCGGGTAACGATGCAGTACGTACGGTCTTAATCGCGCCATCAAGTCGTTCCGGGGAACGTTGCACATTGTTGAACGCGTTCTCGAACGGTTGCAAGATACACAACTGCTCCGACGGGATTCGGATGACTTGCACACACCACGGCGGCGTCCACGGCTCCTAGCTGACGTTTACATTGCCCGACAGAAGTTTCCAATTGATCTGACAACGCGGGTCTGAGCGGGTCTTAGCTTATATTATATATGTTCGATACACAGGTTTTCCACTCCAAATGCACCTTTTCTCCAAAGTCCGAAAAACGGAGCAGGGTTAAAAAGATACAGCTTCTTCATTATGTATACATACATACATACATACATACATACATACATACATATATGTATACTTCTTTTGGAGAGACGATGTTGCTGTTAGCAGTATACACAAATTTTATCTGTCGGATTAAAATAATATTGTACATGGATGTACCAATAGCGAAGAGTGCAATCCCTGTTAGATCAAGAGTAACGACCCCTCGAGTAGCCGCTCTACCGGAAGATCATCATGAAAGCAATTAAGTAATGCACCTTGGGGAACTAGGTCCCGGTTGGATCGAGACAAAACGAAAACACTGCAAGATAAACGGGAACCAGTGAAAAATCGCTCAGCATCGACTGATTAATCGCTATGCATTCTTGACTTGTCTTATACATATATAGGCTTCTTCGGGTGTCATCGAACAATCTCTTTCACTGTTGCTTTTCGTAAAATAAACACAGTACGATTTGGCACGGAACGCAAAGAATTGAGTCAAGGTCGTTCGAAGGTCATATGGTGTTGTGCTCGTCTTAAAAATTGAAAGGGGGAAAAAAATCACGTATTACAGTATTAAAGATATAAAAGAAACGTCGCGGACAAGTGTGAACGGTATTTGTTTAAAAACGAGACATCGCTGTTTATTTTGATCCCTGCATAAAATGTTAGGAATACCTTTTCGGCCGAACGCGTCGGTGCAGCGCAGCGGCTCGACACGGACAAGACGTCGATTAAAAATTTCCATGTAGATCACGAAATTGTCGTTCGCAATGAATCGGATAATTACCGGGATAGAGCGGGTCACGATCTACGTGCCAAGAGGGGGGGGGGGGGCGTGGGGCAAGAAAAATACGAAAGAGCGGGCGGCAGTCGCGATAGAAGAAGACTTAAGTGGACGAAGGAGATCGAATCGGCTGGTAAATTAGACGACGATTGTTCGCCTCCGAAGGACCGTCGAAGGCTACTAATCAGGAGCTTGCACTCGCCCCTCTCGAGCGAAACGAGGCCGGTTCTTCGAGCAACTCTTCGCTGAGAACCGAGAACCGAGAACCGAGAATCCACTCCCTTCTGTAAGCTTTCCTCCGCGTTGGCTCGTGAGGACTCGTGAAAGTCAGAACTGGCGCTAACTCGACTCCACTAACGGGCAATCAGATCGCCTCTGTTGGGACAACAAACTCTCTTCCACCCCCGCGCATCCGTGTCCCCCGGTGCCCACCCCCTCGAACACGACCGTCGCCCGCTTGTATAGCTTATTTATCGAAGAAGTTACTGGGGGTTAAACAGCAGTAAATCCTCCCCCCGTCCACGAAGAATGGACATCGCGACTTAATTGCCTCGGCCTGATTCCTCGCCCCGCTGATTGGATAACGATGATTTGTAATATCCTCGACCCCTGCCCGCTCTCTCGAAGCCTGTCACGGCTGCGTCCAGACATCGAACCAGCGATATCGCAAGATATCGTCGAGTAAATCACATTCGTTCAAAACTCGATTATCTCTTTCATTAAAATGTTTCACCGTTTCTACGAGCCTCGCTTGAACAGCTGCAATTTTTTAAATATTTATTTAGGGATGTAGTAAAAAAATTCACGTCCTACCCACTCGCGCCGCGCCTCGTGCCGATCGTCTTTTTGACCGATGACCGATGACGCGTAAATTCATTATAATTGTATATCAGCAGATACGACACCGCGACAATTCCTGGATTCGAGTTCTTCCAGGACAGTTTTATTTCAATAGAAAACATGATTTTCAACGTGATACATACATACATACATACCGTTCCAAGTAATACTGTCTGCTAACGTAATCATTACGATATTGTCACGGATAGAGGTATCTTTGGCAGAGTTCCGGGTGAGGTGTCAAATTAGTATAATATTTTATAAGAGAACGTACTGTCGGACGTGCAGCGAAAAAACCGGTCCATCGACTGCAACCAGAAGTAAAGGGGATCAATGAGCCAAGAGAGGATCTGCTCGCGATTCTTTACGGGTCTAATTGAGCGCAGAGATAACGCGCGCGATTTCTGCTGGGTAATAACGTTCCTTGGCCTCCGTTTTCTTTAATAGCCGAACTAATCGCTGCTGGTACCTTAACTATGCCTAAAGAAATCCCCGCTCTCTGATCTATCGTTATAGCACTTTCCGAACTCTTCCTCTCGAATACAGGATAGTAATTATTGCAACCTCGATCCGAAGCGATAATTCCATAAACAATTCTGTAACAAAAAGGAAAGAAAAAACTTTTTTATCAGTTTATAAGAAATGCCATTGAATAAAGTTAATCACGATAATAATTCAAATTTTTTAAAACTGGGTGGAGATTTTATCTTCCAGTATCATTTTATGCAGGGTGTGGCCGGACGGGTGGTACAACCGACCGGGAGATGATTCTACATGTAAAAATAAGTCACAAGCAAAAACAAGTTCACAACATTTCGTTGTTGTTTCAATTGTATATTATGTTTTCTTTGCAAGCAGCGTACGACGCGCCGCGCCGCGCCGCGCCGCGCCGCTGTCAGATCCTGGCCAAGCGGAAAAACTGGTCGCCTCGATTATACGAACAGAGTGAGTCATAGAAGTTTATGTGACATGTCCCAGCGTAGACGCTAACCGTGGCTAGTTTTTTTCTCGCCTGAGAACCACCAGTGGGATAGTATGTAAAAAGGTCATCAGCGATTCGTCACCGGTAGCGTCCTGACGGTCTCGCAGAGCCCCTAAGAGAGTCGTTACCGTCATCGACGTCCCCCCGTATCACCGAGCATTGGCAAGAGGGTAGGTTGCAACTATCCTTCGCCAATGCACCGATCCGCACCGATCCGCACCGATCAGGACCGGCTGAATTCGAATTCCTGAAGACGCACACGCCGGCAGTAACGGTAACTACCAGTCGCGCGATTTACGATCCTCCAAGACTATAAACAATGGGTAAACGCCAGGTTATTACGTCAAGAAAAGCGCTCGGTGGACGGGGAACTGGGGAGCCAGGTTGAAATTGCCGCATCAGAGAGGTGTGTCCGTCCACCTTCTCAGGGTGGACACGTTCCCGAGGCTGTTACCTCGCGCAGATCAACTATCAAAGACTTTCCCTCGAGTCTTCGAACCGTGGTACACTGGCGAGCTAGATCGAACATCGTAAATTTCATCCCTTGTTTAATGACATCGCCTAGGTAGGAAGTAAATCGACGCTCGTAGTATACTTCACACTGTAATTACAAGACACCGACGATCATCACATTATCTGTGCAGACCTTGATAGACATCCAACGAATATATTAATAAATATTGAGTGCAGTTTGAGAACTTTGTTAACTCTTCGGAGACGACGATGGTCATCAACGTTAGATAATGTTAGAGACGTTACAATGACTTAACGATTTAGACTTCTTGATTCTGTCGGGGTTCGTAACATGATTCGTAACATTTTACTCGGCCGGATTTGCAGTACCGGTACGAATCGCACGAACTAGCTTTTCGAGACCATAACCCTACCGTAGCGAATTCGATTGCGCGCAATTTCGTCACTAATTACGTTCTCCTCGGGCGTAATCTTATTCCCTTTCTCGAGGTAACGTTGCGTGGACTGCTAAACATCCCTGCTATTTGGGGGATGGAATCCGTGCACAGTCGATGCAGTCGTCACTCGGTCAGGATTGCCGGGGGCTCAATGACGACTGACGAGGCGATGTCTAGCAGGAGGGTGACAATAGAGAGAGAGAGAGAGAGAGAGGGGGTGGAGGGGGGGGGGGGGGACAGAAAGAGAATCCCTGCGAAGGAGAACGAAGGGTAGGCGAGACAGAGAAATCGGCCTCCGTAGAGAAGAGACAGTAACTGCGGGGGAGAGGGAGAGAGTGTGGCTAGTGATTGGATTACAGTCAGGGAGTCCCCGTGGACTCGCCAAATGACCGGGACAAATTGCCCCTCGCCTTCGGGAATACTTATA
Source organism: Lasioglossum lativentre (assembly GCA_916610255.1). Lineage (NCBI taxonomy): Eukaryota > Metazoa > Arthropoda > Insecta > Hymenoptera > Halictidae > Lasioglossum > Lasioglossum lativentre. Next base: position 332,064 of record OU744364.1, read on the forward strand.
TATCTGGACCGATCGAGGTTCACGTGTCCCCTTAGATCCTGTTGCCTTCGTACCGTGCACACCCACCTATACATTTGTTCAGCGCCTACAAATGACGCCGACGAACCACATCTTATTTCGCGGCGTTACATCCGCGATCCGCGTCGCGTCGAGGAGCCAACAATTTTTCTTCTACGTAGCGCGATCGGTAAGTGTCCGGTCTAACGCAAACTAAAATAGAGACCGAAGGTCCTTATGCCCATTCAACACCGCAACGCATGAACAACAGCGTAGCATAGACTTCTTTTTTCTCGTTTCGGTAGTTGTACGTTGATGTTGGTCCGTAAGTGACCTATATGTATATGTATATGTATGTATACGCCAGCGATCGAGTTACAGTCAGCCGAAATAATATTCGGACGATACGTCTAGGATTTTTCTGAGAGATTAAAACACAATTAGTTTACCACACGACTTGAAACAGAAATTTTAATACCATTTTCTGTATCATTTCGTGGAACGGAGAATCGTACAAAAATTTATTTCTCTCGTCAAAAACTTAAAAAGATACAAAATAAAAATTTAGTTGGATCACCATATGGTACGCCCAAGGGTTCTGTGTTAAAAATGGGATATAGACAAAAACTAAGAACAGTTATAATTTAAATGTTAAAATGGGGACAAATATGTTCAACAGAATTTTAATTGACACTGATAGCGGTAATAGCTTGAACCTCGAAAGAAAAGCGCGTATTTTTCGAGTTATACGTCGTACGTCTCTTTCATCGTTTCTTTCTCGATAGAGAAAACGTCTGAAGGTGGGAATACGACGCATGAATTTTCACCAGAATCGTGCCTAGAGGCAAATGGCATACGTGATCTTGATACAGAGGGGTTGCACGGGAAATTAGCCTTGTTGAAAGGCGGCCCTTTATGCTTTCGCCTCTCCCGGCTTTTTCTTTCTTGTTCCTTTAAACTGACCCAGCTCCGGTCCAATATATATCGAACATAGGTTGACGTGCTTTAACACGGAACTTCGCCGTCTCCTTGTTAACGTGCAGAAACCTGTGTCCTTTATCCTGCGGATAATGGAGTTTCTATCGACAGGAGTATACCAATATATACATACATATATTTTCCTTCGTGTGATTCTTCTCTTCTTTCATATTTCGAAATTCTACCCAAATTATCCACTTTTTAATCCAACTCAACCACAGTACAAATGACTAATAATACGAATAATATATATATATATATATATATATATATATATATATATATATATATATATTAGTCGCTCGACCGGTGCGATGGTGATGGGCAAATAAATCATTTTAATCTCGCGGTAGGATGCGCGTTGAATGCAAAACTATAAAATTGTTGTATTTTTCTCTTTACTAGAACTCTCTTTTACGTAATCGTTTACATCGAAATAATCTCGAGTTCTCGTTCTCACTGAAACATTCGCTTCCCTATGAAAAAAAAGGAGGGTCCGAAGTCTTTAATCTCTTTTCAACGGAACAAAATGTTCCGTTCGATACCCTCATCTGTTAGGTAGTTCCGGTACGTATACCGCGCGCAGATCCGGCCGAGCGGTGCCGCAATTACCGTGCTGTGATTTAGAGCCCACCCGTTATAGACCGGAGAGCTTTGATTTACGGTGCCGCGCGTGAAATTAATTTGAATTCGGTAATGTACGAATAATTCGTGGCGACCGTCGAAAAGTCTTCGGGGCTGTACCTTTGGAAGTTTTATTCCTCTTTGATGCACTCTTGCGACGAACCCCGCTTTATTTCTAGTAGTTTTCGAGTAATTTACTTTCAACGACGACATCGAGGAAATTTTATTTGCACGATTTTCTTCTAAATATGTTGAAAAGTCAGATCATTCGTCGACGTCTCCTCGAGTTCCACAGCTACATATATCGTTGTTCGCAATCCTAAAAATTCCCGAATCCTTCTTCGTCGCTCGAAGACATGCCGCGGAAATTCTTAATTGCTCGATCGGATCCGAACGATTGAGTCCGAGCCCGGAGTCCGGTAATTTCAAAGGGGGCTGGTCGGTTTCAAAGCGGGCTGGTCGGTTTCAAAGCGGGACGGAGACCTCGGTCATTGCGACGGGGGGGGGGGGGGCGCAACCTATACATCGAGTTTTCAATCGCGCGATACCGAAATTAATTTCGCCGTCGAGGTTCGTGGAAGTAAGACGCAAGCCGGCCACGCTCGAACGGCCACGAATGCCGGTAAGATTGAGCGGATCCGATGGTAGAGAGAAGCTTCTTAGATCTCCGCGGTGCTTCTGGTCTATATGTATAAACCAGCTTGCGCGGGGGGATGGAGGTCTGCGGCCGGTCAAGTTGGTAACGAGATTCGCTCGATGTCCGCGAACGGTTAAGCCTGGATCATGTTCAAACGTTTAGCCTTCTTTCTACGACCCGTTTCCCGACGTAAACGCTTTCGACGATTCTATTTCGCCTGCCCCTGTTCCGGTACTCTTTCTCTCTTTCTCTCTGTGTGTGCGTGGTTCTCGTCACCGGTTCGCGCGATCCGATATAGGCTCGCGGTTATCCCCTTTCTTTCGGATCGAGATAAAGCTCTCTCGGATAGATCGGGCGCATGCACCGAGAAAGAAGCTCGGCCTACCGGCAAAACGCTTCCGCCGCGCCGCGCCGCGCCGCGCCGCGCCGGCCCGAGCCTATGATTTATTCCGGCGCGAAGCACCCACCAGAAATATCAGATACCCCTAATGAATTTCTGGGGTGGTGTGCGTGCGTGTGTCCGGCTCTAAGGGGGTGGGAGATGGCCCGCCGAAAGAAATATAGGGTGAACCGACGACACGGAGAACAACGCGCTCGGCCCGACCGAAATATCTCGTCGTTGAGTGCCTTTGGTTATCCATGTTGATGACCGAGCTGACCAATGGAACCCGGAAGAATACAAAGTAACGAGGTCGGTATCGAACCAAGTCGACAATTTACAAGTTCGCTCCAAACCCTCGTATAATCCTCGAGATAAAGTTTATCCTCTTTCTGTTTCGGACATTCTCATATTTTTGATGTTCTTACTGCGCCGGGGTACAATTTGATGCACAGTGACTCCGAGAAGCGTTTGCACTAATTTATTATTGGTAAGACTAATTAATCGGCGTACCATATTATGACAACATCCCTGAACTCGTGCTGTAATCCCTTAGCCAGCGTATACTTCTCGGGAAAGAAGTTTGATCACGCAATTATGTATAATCTAATGTTTAGTTTAAAATAAAAATAGAGAGCGAACCCCGCAGAAAAATGTGAAAAGCGAGACGATTGCACGACGAAACAGAAAATTTGCGAAAGGAAAGCAAAAAATGAAAGAATGGAAGATTCGAAACGCGGTGCGGCGCGGCGCGGCGCGGCGCGGCGCGGCGCGGCGCGGCGCGGCGCGGCGCGGCACGGCGCGAATTCAACCGGTTACGAGATGAATGGCACGTGGCCCGCATGAGATTGAGAACGGAGGAATATTCAGCACGGAATTCGCGAGAAATTAGGCGTGAAATACGCCGTGCGCTTCGAATATTTCTGCCACCGACAGATTTCGACTTTCCTGTCAGACACGGGCTTAGACAATCCATCGATCTGCCTGTGTATTCGCCGTGAACTCTGAATTCGTCGCGGCTCTTTTCTGCAGTGTAACCGCTTCACCCTCGCTTGTAACCTTGGGCGACTACAGAACTGGCTAGAAATCTTCCTGATTTCGTTCCCTTTATACACATGTCTATCCCGATACTCGCCCTGACGAAAACTATTCGGTCGAACAAAGTAAAAGTATCGTTACATAACATACAAATATCTACTAATTTTGTCGTACTTCGAGGATTGTTCAATTGAAAAAAAAAAAAAAAAAAACGACATTTCTTTACTTTTGCGTTTAAATTCATATGCTCCATATGCAGTTACCTTACTTACAGTCGTGTATTTTGTAAATGTTCGGTCCACGTATGCTCTATGCTCACGAAGGTATGCGTCATACATAAAAAGTAGCTAAACATTTTCAAATTGTATCGAGACATTTTTCATGGATGTCTCTTCGAGAACGGTACAATAGGCTGTCGGACAATTCGCAGACTGTATGCATTATGCAGACGAACTGACCACTGAAACGCGGTTTAAGGAGTCTAGTGCAAAGGCAAACGTCAATCTCAATAAGCTCGGACCATGGCATGGCAGCACACGCGGTACAACGTCGCGTCATGTCCGTGCTTCCAGTTGTTACGTCCGACGCAACACACCGCCATTTGTATTCCTTCGGCGAAACCAATCTCCATAACGGAAACGTGTTGCTGGACTTCTCGGGCAGCGTCGACGATTTCTTCGTGTCTACGTTCACACGCCTTTCTACTTTTCACGCCACGAATTTGTACGTCGACCTAGATATCGGCCTCCGTTGCCATCCGAATCTTCGGAGGCTACCAATTTTTCGAAAATTTTCCGTACAACCGATTGCGTCATAACTGTTTACGAAAGAAATCGGTAGTCTTCGTCGCGATATTTTTCTTTCCTTTTTCTTTTTCTTTTTCTTTTTCTTTTTCTTTTTGGTCTCATACTCCAGGAACGTTATTATACTATATACTCAATGTATTTTATTTTGGCCTAGGTACATGTAGCGTTACACATTCCTGTTATGAATTGTTAAAAAGAGTAAGTATGACAGTACATAAAAGAACACGTTCACCAATTAAGTGGTAAATATGTTATCCAAAGAACTTCCTCTTCTTAGATTTTGTAAAGAGAAGACATCCGAATCGAGGAACGACATTAAACTATAAAAAGGTTTGACCAGAGCGGAAGGCAGTGTCGGATGACCGCAGCAGCTGAAAAAGATTTAAATAATCATATATATCGAACGCGGCAATAAATCGTCGCATGTCCATCCGGCCCCCAGCATCGCCACCCTAACTACTGGCATCTATAGCAATGGGGTGGACCGGTGATATATGTCTTCCCTATAACAGCCAGAATCAAAACACCGTCCTCCCCTGCTACGGCGATGTTTGTCCTTCGGCCAGCGACTTCTGCGGCAGACAGTTGGTATCGGTGAAATCGCTGTATTAATTAACAGTAAATTGCGGGTTACAGGAGAAGACGGAATTCTGCGATTACTCCAAGATTTCTATTCGTTTCTCGGTGCACAGGTTCGTAACGAGCAGCACAATTTTCCGTGACCGATATCTTTAATTGGAAACATTAATGTAAGAAACGTATCGCCGCGCATGCGTATGCCTGAAGCAAATATCATAAATTGGTAAAAGACGTTTACGATTTGCATTCGTGGGAAGAATAGATGCTTCTTTATGGAGGTCCTGTATATTTGGGTCACTTTTTATGTGAAATAAAGTGCGATGGACAAAAATTTGGAAAACATAAAAATTTAATGATCGGCAAAAATGTCTAACGATCGATATTAATTATGCAACGCGTGGAAAAATTTCAAACCGCAAACGGTGCTCGCGAAGCGTTGAAACTTTCCAGCGGCAAAAGTTCCGACCACTTTGGCTCCGGATGGGAGCAACAGCGCGGCTCTAGGATGCACGGAGGGTAGGTGCAGGCAGGTGCAGAGTGCACGATGCTCGAGGAACGCGTTAAACGGGCCTGTAAAACCTTAATGCGTCGACCGTTGCCATTACGAACCCGTAGCCGGTCGACGTGCTGTATCTGGCCAGGAACAAAGTCCTGGCGTAGACGAGATTACGGAACGGCGGTGGACGTTGGTCACTTGACCGGTATTACAGATGTAATATCGTAAACAATGTCCCTCTCAGCCGGAGGCCACGTTTATATCTGCACAAGTCACGACACTCCAGCCCCCCTCTTTAGCCGGTGCAAACCGCCGCCGCCCCCCCCCCATCCTCTTTAACCGGGATCTGGCGAAACCAGGGAACCACCTTGCAACCCCCTTCTCTATCTCTATCTCGGTGTGCACCCTCGCCTCGGCGCGAACCCTTTGCAAGCGGTACCGGTCGGTGTTTACTGTTGAATATTCATTCTTTGCCATGGTACAGGCCGCGAACACGAAGTGTCCACACATTAACCAGTCCCCGGGCTGACCATCCGCTTACCCATCCGTGACCCTTTTGCTGGTTTTATTGTGAAAGACGCGCGCGGCCCGTGTAATCTACTCCCGCGGTGCACTTCTGATAGGGGTGTAAAGAGGGATTAAAATCAGCTGGACACTTCGTACGACGCGTCGCGTCGCGTCGCGTCGGAGCGAAACGCCTGTTCTCCGCCTCATAAAAAAATGTACTTGTTGCCCGCTCTTTCAAGTTCTCGCTGCTCCGGACTCCTCTGTGTTTCGAGTCTATTAAACGCTTATCGGGCCCTGACGCTTTCTACGTAATTCGCTGCTGGCTCGCAGTTTTATTCGGTGTTGCTCCCGGTTTTATCGTCTTTCGCGCAGTGTCGCATATGTCGGTGGCTAGTCGCACGGAATAATTGTAATGTCACGCCGAAGATGACACACGCGATACGGGTGAACACTTTCGAGAAAATTTCAGCAAGATATTCGCTTGGAAAGTGTCCTACACGTTCAATAATTATTAATTTTATTATCAAGGAACACCGAGCGACGACGGAAAGTTCTTGGAAGTCATTGCTAAAAGATTATCCTTGACAATTGTATACATATGTCAAGATCCGGGTCATCTGTCTCTCTCCTAAAGTGAATAATTGCAAAAAGTGTTTTAGCTCTACACCCTTCCTGTAACGAATTTCGAAGGAATAGAAGAGCGACTGGGTGTGAAAACAGTCCCAAAGAAAGCAGATGGATGAACGGTGCCCTGGCTCGACCACCCGAGCCGGATTTCTACGTCAACGGGGAACGTATACCGGCGCGGCGCGGCGCGGCGCGGCGTAGAATTATCATATCGGATGATCTAGATACAAGGAAACGTCGATGGACTGACGAGAGTTCTCTGATCGAAGTGCCTCCGTTACCATCGGAATGGACAATAACGAGGGAAAGCAGGGATCCCTTGGAGCGTTTATCCAGGACCCCTTCTTCGAGGATTCTTCTTCTTCCTCCCTTGCCTCCTCCCCTCCCTCCGTTTCTCTCCGTTTCCCCCCATCCTAGTCCCGTGTCCGCCGTAAATACGAGACTGGCAACTGTACTATCACGGGAACAATAAAAATAGACCTCTGCCCCCGTATAGAGCTCGCCCGTTTACTATCAGGCCGCAAGTTACGATTAAAAGACCGCACGGCGGACCCGCCCAGGCCGTGTCTCGAGTTCTCAGAATCCGGGAAGACCCCGTCGCGCAGGATTCGACAGGGGCGCACCGGAAGGGGCCAGAGCCGCAGATCCTTGCCACAGGACTAACCGTGGTAGGATAACGTGCACGCCCGGCCCGGCGCGGCGGTGGCTCGAAACTCTCCTCGCGGGTTTATGCTTATCGTAAACATCGCAGCAGACAAATCGTCCTTGATCTCTGCCGAGAATCCGCCCGAGAAACGATAGATTCGACGATTCGTAAATAGCGCCGGAGAAAAACGAACCGTGATCGTCGTTCTGCCGTATGCCGCCGCACCGCGCCGACAAAAAAATCTGCGATCAGCGGCAATCCTGCGGTGAACTCGGACGCGACGAAGGTAAACGTCGATACTGGATATTTAACGTAGCGTCGCGTCGCGTCGCGTCGCGTCGCGTCGGTCACGTTCGTTTCGGAGTATGTAGAAAGTTTGAATCCAGTTCATAAATCATTTCCTTTTTAATGTGTTTTATCTGTCGCTTCAAGAAGCAACGACTATACAAATATTTGGCATTATGCAATGGCTTTATTGAATAGTGCGATGAGATTTTATGCATTTTTGATAAAAATTAATAGGTATTTCAAATGTTCAGCACCTTTAGATTCCATAGAATTGTTCGGTGTATTTTCTAATGAAACGGGGTAATAATTATTTCTGAAAAATATTGAATCAGTTATCGAGGCGAAGGGGAAAGCTCGGATGCCACTCGAGGCAGGTATCTGGGAAAGTATCAGTGAAGGCTCGTCGTAACCGAACGGCGCGGCGCGGCGCGGCGACGGAACTATCTCAATTCAGGGTTCTCCTCCATGCGACATCCGCTCAGACGAGACCCCTTCGATTACGTATACCTCGACGATAAAACCTCCTTTGCGTGGATTAGTCCGCTCAATCAGGAAATATACTTGGGGCCCCCATAAAGTTCTCCCAGCGTGCAAACCCCTATGTGCGTCGTATGTACCACCCTCTATGTGCTTCCCTTCTTTTACGCATCCTCGTGCGCGCGGAACGCTCATAGCGACAGATAAGACCTCCTATCTTAATTGACGCACCGAATCAAAAATATTCAGAAGAGTTTTTATGCCGCTTTAACTTTCATTAGCGTTATCGACGCTCTCAGACCTCCGCAGACTTGTACCGTGCCGTCGTCGTCGTCGACTCTCCGGGCGTTAAGGGGCGAATCTTTTGGAATCGTTACTAATTTGAAAATGTGCAAGAGCGCACTGCACGTAATCGAGCCAATCGTATGTATACCATGACAATTTCTGTATTAATCTGTCTACAGTATTCCTACATAATAATATTAATTTCCATAATATGCATTCTGCACAGCCCAGTGACCCCGTTGTAGAAGTATAATTAATTTTTTTTTCTTTTTTATTTACATGTCAGCTAAATGAGACAGATATAGTTTTAATGGAAAAGAAAGAATGTGACGCACAGTCCGATGTCGATGTCGATGATACGAATACGGCAAAATATATTCCGTCTATTTGAGGACGAGTCATTGTGCCGAAATTGCAACGGCGCGGCGCGGCGCGGCGCGGCGCGGCGTGGCGCGGCGGAGGGTAACATTATACGATTGGAGAAAGCGGATAGATCCACGCACCGGGGTGGAGAATTTTCGGAGCATACACAGGAACAGATTCGGTTTCGGGTGTGTTTTAAAGTCCATGGGGCTCAATGTTCCGCGAAATACGTCGCTCCCCTCCAATCGGTCCTATAATACAGATGCCGTATAGATGGCTACAAATCCCCCAAAACTCTCCATATCTATAACCTCTTTTCATTCCCGACAACGAGGGCTCACACGCGACAGGGTAGTTTTAAACAATTCACCCTTCAAACCCCCCTCCCACGTGGTTAACTTTATTGCTATTTCCGGGCATACGTCCTGGGGACACTTGGATTCCACTGACGCGCGATGAAAGTTTGCCAAGGGTGCCATTAAATATCACAATTCTCATTTTCCACGAAGCCAACGAATACCAACGTAGAAAATTAGCCAAGTCACATCGTAAATTCCTGATTTTGAACAGGTGGATTTATACATATAACTCTATTTCAATTTTTCTGTCTTGAAAATTGCGTCGCTTCTTTACCAATAAAATTTCATCTAAATGCCTCTGACAGAGAAAGACCAACGACGTAAATTGCTTTTGTTAATTCGAAATATTTGTTGCTGCGAATGTTTCCAGGGCGAATTGGTGTCTGAAGACTTCGGGGCACGCGAACGAGACACGATTATTCGGATTTCGACGAGGAGACCGTAAACTTTCGAACAGAAGCGGATGGCAACAGCAAGAGGTAACGGGGTTGCACTTTCAACTTACGCCGGCTGAAGTCAATTCGATAGCAGTTAACGAATTGTTGGGGGTGAATAGAAGGGGTTTGCGGTTAACGCGAGGGGTTGAAGAGAGGGAACGCATAATACATTGTTACCCCATCCACCGGATTCGCCCGTTCCACGCGCAGTAATTTTCTCTACGCGGAACCGACGTCGGGGGATGAACTATCTCATAATTAAAATTACCGTACTACACGTACGCACCTCGGAATCACGACACCCTAACGCGTCGCTCGTCTACATACACGCGATTCGAACACCATCCCGGTGAGAATTTATTTTCCCTTTGTTACGGTTCATCTGTCTGCTACTTGTTTGCGATTCGATCGGTGTCGATGAAATTAACACCGATATATCGTTAGATCGGAAGACCTTCCTTTATACGCGTTCCCATTTTCATACGTTACTCCGTACAGATCAGAATAAAAGATTCCTTATGGCATAAATGAAATGCGGTCCAGAAATAGTGAACATAAAAGTTCGTTCTTCGTTCACAAGTTTAACATAAAATTATTTCTAAATATGCAGCTGCACGAAAAAAGCACAACTAACTAAGTAAGACAATATATACGTATACAGAAAAAATGCTGGACTTGAATTAAGGCAAATTAAGATTTCCGTTTATCTCGGGCAGCGGGGGCATACAAGCGGCGGCGCGATACTTTTAAAATTGCTCTCGGTTAAGTTCTCCCATTTCCAGCCGTCAAAGCGTTTAAACGGTGAGAAACGGTCGCAGGGTGGTGGCAAATACCAGCTTTCTTCCCTCCGTTCTTTGGCCCGTCGATTTAAAACATTTGCCCTCCGCGAAACGAAAGTTCTCCGTGTCGTTCAGCTAGGGGTGCCGCGAAATCGCCCTAATATTGGATTATATCAATATACGGGGCGCACATATATCATATCGCGGAGTTTAGTAACGCGCCGGTTACTAAATCAACGATTTCTTTAGAGAGATAAAGAAACCGTTGCCGTTGCCGTTGCCGTTGCCGTTGCCGTTGCCGTTGCCGTTGCCGTTGCCGTTGCCGTTGCGAGTCAGAAATCCCGTTCACTCGACGCGATCACACTTCGTTTCATAACACTACGAGCCGAAAAACTCGTAAAACCGTTCCTTTTGTAATAATAGTTTGTAATTAACAGAGACACGAATTTTGTCCAGCTTTTTAAAATATTGGCCCACTGCGCGACACTGTCGCGAGGCTCGTCCTTTTTCTTTCCTGTCCCTTTTCTTTTTATATTCGAGGCACTTCGCGCGAAATGAAGGCGTCGCTGGTACTCGTTTGCCGCCCAGGGACACTCGATTCGGCCAGGGTGAAGGATATTGGAAGCGAAATGCCCCGACCCACAAGTGTACACTCGAAGCCAGGAGTAGAAGGAGTCCGCGAGTAGTCGGCCGAGTGACTCGATTCTTTCGGATATTAAACTCTGAAGATGCCGCACTTCGCCGCGGCATCTGACTCAGCGAGTGTCATTAATAACTTTGGAGGAGATAGATAAAGTGCTAAACACCGGTGAGCCGTGTGCTCGAGCACACGTCATTACCCTGACTACCGCGGCTTTCCGATTAAGGGTGCCTTGTGCCTAATGCACCGACCTTGTCGAGGTCGGTCCGCTTTTCAAAGTACTTTTTTAGAGAGTCCCCGACCATGTGCAAGGTTTTCGAAAAAAAAAAAAAAAAAAAAAAAAAAAAAACGGTTACCCACTCCAGGGACGCGCCAGGCTCGGAACAATTTTGGCGTCTCGAAAATTGGTTAAAATAATTTAAATCAAGATAATGTCAGAAAATTTTTCTCCGACTTTAATATGTATACATATGTATATGATTTTTATAAATCAATATTCTTTTAGAATTATTCGTTCTTCGTGCAACGAAGCTTAGTGAAGTAAAACTTTGCGTCAATATTCCCGTGAATGTAAGCATATCTGATTATACATATGTATTCGAATATGTTATGTAGTTGATTTGATCTTTTCCTGGTACTAATTGTATCGAAGTATCGAACTATCTTTCTTTCGCTTCTTTATAGATTTATGTGGAACTCGATGTTCCTCACAGCATTTTTAGTTTGTCGATAGCAACATATATTTTGTTAAATTAATAATAAGAAATCTACTGTTAACAATATGTTCTTCAACAGAACCCTCCCTAATTAATCACATATTTTCTCGTTCACCGCGTATACAATTGAAACACGACCTCTTTAATTATTTATTCTCATCTATCGTCAATACTAACAACCGGGTACGCGTGTAATATATGTTTGCAGCGATCACAGGATAATCGGAGGAAGGTCGAATGAATTCTTTATAGGATGTCGACTGGTTCGCGCGACATATTCTTAAACAACATCGAACTCGCACGGTGCACGCTTCGCTCGGCAGTCGCATTCTGATCGTTTTGTCGGGATGGTAAACGATTTTTTTCTCGTTTTTACGTTTATTGTCAAGTATGCCCTGTAACTTGTATAGCGACGTTAAAACTGAATTATTCGATCTGAATTCTTTAAAAAGTTTTTATCCACGATAAGAAGAAACGATAATTCAGCGATTTACTGGCGCATTAAAACGCTGATACGCGCAAAACCGCAAGGGGTAAATTCGGTTTGAAAACGTTTTGCGTGTAGGTCAGTAATTTCAATACACTTTCGAAACATGGAGAATAGAAGAAGGGAAGTGTGCCGAGAAAATTTGCGAAAATTTTCGCTAAACTGTTGGAGCGTTGTAAAGGAGCATGCCATGGAATTTTGTCGTAACACTGGACTACACGGTTACAAATACATTGGCGAGTCTCATCGTTTCATAAGAGATAGGTGAGCGATTCCAGACTTTTTATATCTTACAGATGATGTTACATGGTATCGAGGGGATCGTAATCTGGTGTACATGAATTCTCTAAAGTAGAGGCGTTGAGGAGATTTAAAGATCGATACGTAAATTTTTTTTCTGTTAAAATCTATTAACCCATTTTCCATATGTCGAAAAATGATTAGTTTAGCAGATATTTCAATTTGAACATTGCTACATACGTTAACAATACTTGTATGTACTTTCTTAATGCGTCATCGAGTTGAAAACTGTCTACGCGTGACAGTTCTTTAATTGAAAATTTGATGATTATAATGAATACACTGTAGTAAATATTATATCTATTATAGTGTTCCATCAAAAATGGTGTTATAAACGATCGCGGTACATTGGTAGAACGTGGGCCAATATTAATTTCCCCTTTTATAATAAACGAGTTTTTCGTGCATGTGTGGCGCAGCAATGTTACGGCCAACCCTGTTTATACGAGGACCGTTAAATGAACCGTTCTTACACGTATCATAAGTAGACTCATTAAAAGCGTTTCACGGATTACTGTGTGCCCGTTTCAATTAAATCGCGCCCGATAGAATCGGCCGTGCGCTCATTTCGTATTCATTTCTGCAGATTCGTTTGGGCAATCACGGTGTTCGCGTCCCTGTGCATCGCAATTGTGATAATGAAGATTAGCTACGCTCATTACTCTGGGCATCGCGTTTACTCGGTCGTCAAGTCGACCCATCATGGGATTTGGAATTATCCCTTCCCGGCGGTGACCGTCTGCGATATCAATCGTGTGTCTCTCGAATTGACACGAAAACTGGTCGACAAACTGTAAGTTGCACCCATTCCCGCGTACTATTATAATATAATATGTACATATGTAATATGTATGTACATATACATATACTTTAAAGGTGGAATTAAGTTCGGCACTTTCTTCCGTCCTGCTGTGTCAGTATATTGTATACGTATTACCTTAAATAGTATGTAGAAAAATAAGGAGCATATCATTTTTCCCTTTGTTTTATAGCATTTTATTTCCCCACTCTTCCAATAACAATAAATCCTTACCGTTATCATAGAGACCTGCCGCCGTCCGTATCGAAGGAATTTATTGTGCACGAGATGAGCTTGTTGAACGAGTTATTGTACCCCGGACAGAACGCACAAAATATTCGGAATAATCTCTCCCGTTTGCAATACATCTTCGAATCGAATGATTTGTCGATTCCTACTGTTGTTAACGCTGTACGTATCTATTTACGAAAACTCATTATGCTACATGACAATCTTTTCGATTACATTTCATATACATATGTATGTATGGTATACATATGTATACTATTATATGTATAAATTCGCATGAATTACATAAATTGTCAACGATATCAACACTTTTCAATATTTATGTCACAAAGGAGACGAGTACTTGACAACGCTTACTAATTGTCTTCGGGTATCATCAATTTTCTACCAGAGTTTTCATTTTCATAAAAAGAAAGTTCCCCGGTTGGGAATTAGCGCATTTCGGGTGTTAATTGAACGTTGTAGACGAGAGCAGAAACTACGAACAGCGATTTGATAAATAATTCCTGATTTCAGGTCACGAAGGATTGTCAAAGTTTACTGAAAGCATGTAGACTAAAAAGTTTCGACGTTGACTGCGACACCATATTCGAGCAAAGCGTCTCACGCGACGGATTGTGCTGCAGCTTCAATTATATCACTCGTAACAAATACATCGCGAACACAGTGTACGTATCATATTAATTATTGAATTCTATTTTTGCGTGGCTTTTATGGGTACTACATATATGTATACTGTTGTGGCAATCAACGTGTTAAACTACATATATGTATACATATTTATAGATTAAATATTGTTCAGTACATATATTTAACATATGGCACGCTTAAATATTTACAATATTTAAGACTTCTGTAATAATGCTTCATTTATTTATCAAGATTCCCACTGAAAATAACTTCTTGTGGGTATCAAAGTGGACTAACATTCTTAATCGAGCTGAATCCTGATGATTACCATGCCAGCTTCGTGGGATCTGTGGGAATCAAGGTGATATACATACATACATACATACATACATACATACATACATACATACATACATACATACATACATACATACATACAAACATACATACATACATACATACATACATACATACATACATACATACATACATGCATATATGTAGTCGCAGCCATCTCGTTATCAGTTTACTTATCAGATTTCCTCTGAATTCTGCTTGTTTTCTTCAGCAGATAAAAATTAGTAAGGATTATTACTGCGAAACGCTTGTTGCAGGTCATGTTACACGATCCGTACGATTATCCAGATTTTGACACGGCTACTCAATTAATAACCAGTCAAAAATACTCGTTTATGACTGTCATTCCGGTAGAGACGTATTCGACAGATAACGTCCGCGATTTGCCAGTGTCCGACAGACGTTGCGTGTTCGCGAATGAATGGCAATATGCGAAACCACAGTACAACGAACAAAAGTTTGCTTTTACCAGATACTCTTACCGGAACTGTTTAGCGGAGTGTCGGGCTAACGTAATTAAAAGAAAGTGTGGATGCATTCCGTATTATTACCCGCAGAATGGTTAGCTATTTCATTATTATTTATTTATTAGTATTAGATTGCGGATCTTTATGCAAATATAAATCCCAATAGTACTGATTTAAATTTTCACTTTCATAAATTAATTTGAAAAAAAAATTTAAATCATCTGCTGCAGATTTTATTAGATTCAAAATAGAAGTGAGAAGCACATATGTATATGTGAAATTACAGTAAAGCTTATTTTTACTCGATTGTATGCACAATATCCACAGTTTTAAATCTTATAATTCGAAAACGCACGTGTCTGTTTATATATATTATATATATTAATTAACAATAGATATTTGTTTATAAATTGCTTAGAATTTGTCTAATGAAACATATATATTTTAGAAACCAGAGTGTGCAATTTGAAGGATACTGACTGCTTAGAAGCTTATAAATGTAAGTGCAAAAACACAGTTTTCTAACGTGAACTAGGCATAGGTGAAATTAACAAAATTTCGATATTGATAAAACCAATATAACGATTATATCGTGAAATGATAACAAATTAAAATTTTCAGTTTGGTACGAGTCTTCTTGGCCAGGAATAGACTTTTCGCCTAAAGTGGTACCTATTATAGACATGAACAACATGCCATGTGGATGCATCACAGACTGCAACTTTTATCTGTATTATGTAGAAAAGTCGGAAGGAATTCTTGACAACCGTATTTTTCATACTGGTCTCAACTATTCGAACTATAACGGGTAATTTATCATTATTTTTTATATCTATATATCAGAAGATATAAATAAGAATAAATAATTTAAAGAATGCTCTGTACTGTTTAAAGAAACAAAATTCAATCCAATAATACTTATAATTGTAATGGTTGTTTAAGGAACACATCATTTTTCATGATGTAACGATATAAAAAGATAGTTTGTTACAAGTAAAATATAATTTTAATGAAATTGAAAGTAATTTTTTATACCTATTTATATGCTTGCCACAATATATATTTATTTCTACGTGATTATCAAGTGTACCATGATCAGTAAAATGTAAGTAGTCTAGAACGCATGTGGTCAGGCGGAATGCGTATAGCGGGTTGCATACTTTTAGGCTAAAAGACTAAAAAGTTCTTTTAATAAAATTCACTATTTATAGTCCAATGAATTTTACTGCTCGGATAGAGAACATTAATATGTATGTTACTTATAACTTGCAAACAAAACGTTAAATGTTATATTTAGTATTGAATTTATCTTTCAGGGAAAACAATACCTGGGATAATAAAAGTATAATACATATATTCTTCGGTGACCTGGTGTCTATTCAGTACAGACGAGATGTACGCTACAGCTGGCGTCACATATTTGGTAAGATATGCTAATAAGAAAATGAAAATGAAAATGAAAATGAAAATGAAAATGAAAATGAAAATGAAAAACATTAACAGATAATAATTTATTCAGCAACTTTCGGTGGTCTCTTGGGATTATTTGCTGGCTTCAGCCTAATGTCTATTTTTGAATGTACTTACTTTTTCGTAATTCGAATTGTAACAGACGCATGTTCGAAACGAAAAAACACCGGAAACGTGACACACATAAATTATTCATAAAAAAGAATCAATGAAGTATAAAAAAGACATATGCGTTTTATTGCATAATTTGTATAATCAATAGATTTGCAAATATCATGTAATACTTTTAGTGTACATCCTATTTTCTATAAAAATATTTCAAAGTAAGTCCAAAATTATTTTGTAATCAACAACATTTAAGCTACCTTTCTTCTTTATACTCTGGAAGCTGAAAAGTTGTAAGTAACCTACACATACGTAATTCCGGTAATTGTGCAACGAAATTTGTTCCATTTAATTTTCCTCTTTTTTCCATAACTCGTTGACTTATTTTACTGGTAGCTTCCATAAACGTCATTTTAGACCCCTCAGTTTGAAATACATTACACAACTCTTGTATAAACCATGAACCTAAAATAATATAAGATAAAGTTGTAATAAGTATAGCAAACTCAAGATTAGGTTCAAAGAATTACCATCTACGTAAATCGCACAAATCATTACCTTCTTCTTTATGACGTACAGACACAAAACCCTGTATCGTAGACATGAATATGCAGAAGTTTCTGTACGCTAAAATATTCGAAATGTTACAATTGGTAGGGCCATCCGTAGTTAAAGCTTCATTTGCTTGTCCTGCAACAAAATATCATAAATATACTTCAATATTTATAATGTATTATGTAAAATTTTTTTTTACCTGTTGACGTTCCTTGACAAGCTTGTATAATAACAATTTTAATGACATCCTTCAATTTCTCACAGCAAATCTTTTGTTCAATTTCTTCAAGACTAACTTCTTGTTCATCTGAACTAATAATGCCTCCTAATGTTAAAACATGAATTAATTACGTATTTCATACATGTCTATTTATAAATTACTTATTTATTTCAATATTGTAATTTAAACAACAGCTTAATGAAACGTTTTAATATTTTTACCCTTATATCCGTGGCTTAAAATGCACAGAAATAAACAATCGTAATTAGGTTCAAACGTTTTTGGAATATTTTCCAATGTTTGAAGTATTTCATTTTTCTTTAAGTTTCTGAGTATATCAACAGT
Source organism: Lasioglossum lativentre (assembly GCA_916610255.1). Classification (NCBI taxonomy): domain Eukaryota; kingdom Metazoa; phylum Arthropoda; class Insecta; order Hymenoptera; family Halictidae; genus Lasioglossum; species Lasioglossum lativentre. Next base: position 349,706 of record OU744364.1, read on the forward strand.
GAATCCAAAACCTTTAAATGTGTCTGATAACTTTGCGCAATCGGCTGACGTTCCAAACCGGGTCTCGTACTAAAAAGTAAATAAAATGTTGTGATATATTTTCTGCATATGTATAGTAACACATATATGTGTTGTATATATTATTATTAAATAATAATAAATTCAAGCAATTTCTAATACCTTTTTACCTAAGAAGGACATTTGACTTATTATTATGCAACGTCCTTTTTCCAATCTTTTCACAGAACTTTCTATTCCATTAGAAGGCGAAATGCTTTGGGTCTTGGTAAACTTTAACTGAAATGTACTCGAGGAGCTTATATTTTGATTATCTAACACATTCTGATTATTTTCGTATGTTTCCAAAGCTTCATAAATAACTATTAGATCATTAAATCTTTTTATATGTCGCAGTAATTTTTTCAGATTTACCTTACCATCTAAAGTAGCAACAAAATACAAACAGTAACATAACAAAGATACATTGTATTATGCATGAAATTATTAATTAATTAAAGAAATAAACCTAAATGAATTGAAATATATTTTTCTTGCATCCAATACAAAATGTGCAGTTCCAAGCAATCCGTGTCCTTCAAACTTTCTATGTAATTGTTGAAATCACTTTTTACATATTGCAAAAAGAATATACTTTGCTCTTGTGTTAATTCTTCGCATAATAAATATAAGCACTTTGCAACTGGATTTATATTTCTAGACCATCGTTTTATTTGTGGTAAATACAATAATTCTAAATCTTTGTACAATATTCCTAATTCTCTTATGACCTGTCGATTTTGTATGATGCATAAGGCTTCTAATAACTTATTCCTCCAATTGTCTTCATGGTTGTCAATAAATGCCTTAAGTATAGAAGATTTTTGTTCTTCGTGCTTTTGAAATAAGCGATAAATTTCTTGGAAGGCGCATGTATCATTTGTCATTAAAAATAAAATAGATATTCTTTCCTCAATGTCGAGGTTATCTTCAATCTTTTCTAAATCATTTTTACTTAATTTATTCTCTATTATTAAATGATTTTTACATGGTGCTGCATCACTATGCAAACTCATTTTTAAGCCTTTCCTCCGCGAACGTAAGAATTACAGTCAATTGTTTAAAAAAACTACAAATAAATACAAACGGAATTTCATTACACAATTTGTCAGCTACATAGCAACTCTACATATGATATCTTTCTCTGATATCTCCATAACACCACATGTCACAAAACTAGTGATGGGAATAATTTCAACAGAGAGTAGATGAGAGTGCTCACGCTCGGGTTTTGGCCGTGCCACTTTTCGTTTCGTTTCGACTTAGCCAAGAACAGAACCTATTTCGACTTAGCCTGTAACAGAACCTGTTTCGACTTAGCCTGTAACAGAACCTGTTTCGACTTAGCCTGTAACAGAACCGGTTTCGACTTAGTGTTTCGACTTTGGCGAGTGATGCCCGTTTGGACTCCGACCGATTGGACACGTCCCGATTGGACGCCGTGGCGGCTGAATTCATGACGTTTGGACGCCTTGCCGATTGGACGCCGTGGCGGCTGAATTCATGACGTTTGGACGCCTTGCCGATTGGACGCCGTGGCGGCTGAATTCATGACGTTTGGACGCCGTAAATTTCAACGCGTCCCAACGCTGTCGACCCCGGCTGGCAGAACCCCACATATGGCAATCATAAAATCATCAAGAGCATGACTACCTAGCCGAGGCAAAGCGAGGGACCTAAAGATTGACCTCGTGTTTATCGTTTTATTACGGCGCGCAATGAAAGCAAGGAACAATACAGTCACTGGGACTGGGGAAAAAACCGGAAACTATTAAGAGGGTACGTCGACAGGCCCGAACCGTAGTAGCCATATGAAAAACAACTGTGTCGGTCCCAGAGACACAATGAAATTTAGTGAACACGAGTTTTATTACCTACTTTTATAAAAACATTATATGGCAAGGTGGTCAAGGGAGTGGTTGTCGACATCGTTGTAAATGAACCGAAACATGAAGTGGGGAGAGTTTCGCACTTCTGCGCAGGCGCGCCTGAACTCGGCGAGCGGGGGCACAGAGCAGTGTTCCGATTGAGCCAGCTTTTTTTCGCGCATGCGCGGCCAAAACAGTAGCGTATCTACAATGACGCAGCAGAGCGGCCAGGGCCCTGACGGCCTGTGGCAATTATATTGGCGGGATGACTGATGGACGAGAGACGTGACGCGGAACGAGGTAAGTATTATTAATATTTTATTATACAATGGAGGTTAATAGTGGAGAAAGAGCTACGTATAGACTAATAATTTTTTAAAAGTCTGCGGGGTGCTCAAGCTACCCGATTTCATCGAAAAGGTTACGTTACTGAGGCTGAAATTGCCGCGCATGCGCGAAAAAAAGCTGGCTCAATCGGAACACTGGCACAGAGTGGGGCCGAGCAAGCTGACACAGTGCGAGTCGTGCGGCCGTAGCGATACGACACGGTGCGAGCCTAGCGAGCGGACACAGTCGCGCCGAGAAAGCAGTCACATTGTGAGCCAAGCCAGCGGACACAGTGCCAGTAAGTCGAGCGAGCGGACACAGCGCGAGCTGTGCGAGCCTTGCTTGCAGACATTGTGCGAGCTAATGCGGGCGAACATTGTGCTAGCCCAGGGACGGACCCTGTGCGAGCCGAGCGAGCGGACACCGTGCGCGTCGTGCGTGCCAAGCGATTGGATCGGACACAGTGCGAGCCTAGCGAGCGGACATAGTGCGAGCCGAGCGAGCGGGCACAGCGTGAGCTGTGTCGGCCTAGCGAGCGAAACACTTGTGTCGTCCTAGCGAGCGAAACACTTGTGTCGTCCTAGCGAGCGAAACACCTTGTGTCGTCCTAGCGAGCGGACATTGTGCGAGCCGAGTGAGCGGACACTGTATCGGCCTAGCGAGCGGACATTGTGCGAGCCGAGCGAGCGGACACCGTGCGAGCCGAGCGAGCGGACACTGTGCGATCCGAGCAAGCAATTAACAGGTCCGCGGACCTGTGAAACATTTCAGTGAAAACTGAGAAGGTCCGGACCTGCGAAACATATCGGTGAAAACTGAGAAGGTCCGGACCTTTGAAATTTCTCTTAAAAATGATCGAAATTTTTATTTAGGTAAACATTTTGCCCTACTCTGATACAGACAGTATGTATTTCCTCTGACAGTCTGAGAGTGATAAAACCTCGGGACTCTGTAGCATCAATGAACGTGAACGTGTAGGTACATACATAGAAAACGACAGGGCATAGGCGACAAAAGAGGGACTGAAGACCGAAGCAGCCGGCACAGTTTAAAAGGCTGGGCATCGATTACAATGTCAATGAAAAAAGGTAAGTTTTTATTTTTCATTCTTTTTTTTATACAACTTTTACAAACATATTTGTGAGATTTTGCTAATCAAAATTAGTCTAAACACGGCACTATTTCGATCACATTTACTTGTTTAATGAGTGATCGTAACTCGCTATGATATAAATATAAGTAAATAGTAAATACATATGATTAAGACTGTATCAGGTTTGGTCCCCTTTTAACCAGAAAAGTCTCACAAATCTGTTGATGAAAGTTTGGTACACACCGACGAGTATCTCGTCGATAGTGGAACTTTTAACGATGTGGTATTTCAGATCACTGTAAGTTCCACTTGTCGCCGGGCCCCCTGTGCCCACTTTTTGCGCCGCTCAATAGCACAGAGGCCGGCAGTCTTTAATAGTATCTCGTCGGTGCATTCGTGTTCTAAATATTTAAAATATAAGTTATGAACATGTACAATACAAACATTTTATGTATGAATCTACAATTAATAAATAAAGACAATCTAGTGAAAAAGTATATCTGCGTATACATTTATTAAACCACCAATTTTTCCTGAACGTCCGACTTGTCGTAGAGTTACACTACTGACTTAGGCAAAAATTTACACCGGTCTAACTTGTTATTCAGTAACTGTACTGATCTGGAATTGCAAAAATAGTGAAACATTGATCGCCTGGCTTGACGTTGAGTTGCACTACCGAATTTTCGAAAAATTTTCGACCGCCTGGCTTGTCGTTGAGTTGTACTACTGAATTTTCGAAAATTTTTCGGTCGTCTGGCCTGACGTTGAGTTGTACTACTGAATTTTCGTGCCACCTCCTTCGATATCATGTTCTCCTAGTAGAAATATTAGGAGTGTATGATAGCGAAGAGGTGGCATGAAATTTCAGTAGTACAACTCAACGTCAAGCCAGACGACCGAAAAATTTTCGACCGTCTGGCTTGTCGTTGAGTTGTACTACTGAGTTTTCGAAAAATTTTCGACCGCCTGGCTTGTCGTTGAGTTGTACTACTGAATTTTCGAAAATTTTTCGGTCGTCTGGCTTGACGTTGAGTTGTACTACTGAATTTTCGTGCCACCTCCTTCGATATCATGTTCTCCTAGTAGAAATATTAGGAGTGTATGATAGCGAAGAGGTGGCATAAAATTTCAGTAGTACAACTCAACGTCAAGCCAGACGACCGAAAAATTTTCGACCGTCTGGCTTGTCGTTGAGTTGTACTACTGAGTTTTCGAAAAATTTTCGACCGCCTGGCTTGTCGTTGAGTTGTACTACTGAATTTTCGAAAATTTTTCGGTCGTCTGGCTTGACGTTGAGTTGTACTACTGAATTTTCGTGCCACCTCCTTCGATATCATGTTCTCCTAGTAGAAATATTAGGAGTGTATGATAGCGAAGAGGTGGCATAAAATTTCAGTAGTACAACTCAACGTCAAGCCAGACGACCGAAAAATTTTCGACCGTCTGGCTTGTCGTTGAGTTGTACTACTGAGTTTTCGAAAAATTTTCGACCGCCTGGCTTGTCGTTGAGTTGTACTACTGAATTTTCGAAAATTTTTCGGTCGTCTGGCTTGACGTTGAGTTGTACTACTGAATTTTCGTGCCACCTCCTTCGATATCATGTTCTCCTAGTAGAAATATTAGGAGTGTATGATAGCGAAGAGGTGGCATAAAATTTCAGTAGTACAACTCAACGTCAAGCCAGACGACCGAAAAATTTTCGACCGTCTGGCTTGTCGTTGAGTTGTACTACTGAGTTTTCGAAAAATTTTCGACCGCCTGGCTTGTCGTTGAGTTGTACTACTGAATTTTCGAAAATTTTTCGGTCGTCTGGCTTGACGTTGAGTTGTACTACTGAATTTTCGTGCCACCTCCTTCGATATCATGTTCTCCTAGTAGAAATATTAGGAGTGTATGATAGCGAAGAGGTGGCATGAAATTTCAGTAGTACAACTCAACGTCCAGCCAGACGACCGAAAAATTTTCGAAAATTCAGTAGTACAACTCAACGACAAGCCAGGCGGTCGAAAATTTTTCGAAAACTCAGTAGTACAACTCAACGACAAGCCAGACGGTCGAAAATTTTTCGGTCGTCTGGCTTGACGTTGAGTTGTACTACTGAAATTTCATGCCACCTCTTCGCTATCATACACTCCTAATATTTCTACTAGGAGAACATGATATCGAAGGAGGTGGCACGAAAATTCAGTAGTACAACTCAACGTCAGGCCAGACGACCGAAAAATTTTCGAAAATTCAGTAGTACAACTCAACGACAAGCCAGGCGGTCGAAAATTTTTCGAAAATTCGGTAGTGCAACTCAACGTCAAGCCAGGCGATCAATGTTTCACTATTTTTGCAATTCCAGATCAGTACAGTTACTGAATAACAAGTTAGACCGGTGTAAATTTTTGCCTAAGTCAGTAGTGTAACTCTACGACAAGTCGGACGTTCAGGAAAAATTGGTGGTTTAATAAATGTATACGCAGATATACTTTTTCACTAGATTGTCTTTATTTATTAATTGTAGATTCATACATAAAATGTTTGTATTGTACATGTTCATAACTTATATTTTAAATATTTAGAACACGAATGCACCGACGAGATACTATTAAAGACTGCCGGCCTCTGTGCTATTGAGCGGCGCAAAAAGTGGGCACAGGGGGCCCGGCGACAAGTGGAACTTACAGTGATCTGAAATACCACATCGTTAAAAGTTCCACTATCGACGAGATACTCGTCGGTGTGTACCAAACTTTCATCAACAGATTTGTGAGACTTTTCTGGTTAAAAGGGGACCAAACCTGATACAGTCTTAATCATATGTATTTACTATTTACTTATATTTATATCATAGCGAGTTACGATCACTCATTAAACAAGTAAATGTGATCGAAATAGTGCCGTGTTTAGACTAATTTTGATTAGCAAAATCTCACAAATATGTTTGTAAAAGTTGTATAAAAAAAAGAATGAAAAATAAAAACTTACCTTTTTTCATTGACATTGTAATCGATGCCCAGCCTTTTAAACTGTGCCGGCTGCTTCGGTCTTCAGTCCCTCTTTTGTCGCCTATGCCCTGTCGTTTTCTATGTATGTACCTACACGTTCACGTTCATTGATGCTACAGAGTCCCGAGGTTTTATCACTCTCAGACTGTCAGAGGAAATACATACTGTCTGTATCAGAGTAGGGCAAAATGTTTATCTAAATAAAAATTTCGATCATTTTTAAGAGAAATTTCAAAGGTCCGGACCTTCTCAGTTTTCACCGATATGTTTCGCAGGTCCGGACCTTCTCAGTTTTCACTGAAATGTTTCACAGGTCCGCGGACCTGTTAATTGCTTGCTCGGATCGCACAGTGTCCGCTCGCTCGGCTCGCACGGTGTCCGCTCGCTCGGCTCGCACAATGTCCGCTCGCTAGGCCGATACAGTGTCCGCTCACTCGGCTCGCACAATGTCCGCTCGCTAGGACGACACAAGGTGTTTCGCTCGCTAGGACGACACAAGTGTTTCGCTCGCTAGGACGACACAAGTGTTTCGCTCGCTAGGCCGACACAGCTCACGCTGTGCCCGCTCGCTGGGCTCGCACTATGTCCGCTCGCTAGGCTCGCACTGTGTCCGATCCAATCGCTTGGCACGCACGACGCGCACGGTGTCGCTCGCTCGGCTCGCACAGGGTCCGTCCCTGGGCTAGCACAATGTTCGCCCGCATTAGCTCGCACAATGTCTGCAAGCAAGGCTCGCACAGCTCGCGCTGTGTCCGCTCGCTCGACTTACTGGCACTGTGTCCGCTGGCTTGGCTCACAATGTGACTGCTTTCTCGGCGCGACTGTGTCCGCTCGCTAGGCTCGCACCGTGTCATATCGCTACGGCCGCACGACTCGCACTGTGTCAGCTTGCTCGGCCCCACTCTGTGCCAGTGATGCCAGAATCGTGGACCGTGGGCTTTTTCCCCTCCGCTCGCTGAGGTGACTCGACCCCCCACTCTGACGCACCGTCGTCGCGTGTAGCGCGCGTGCAATCGAACAGGCACTCACACGGACAGACTAGAGATACGTTCGTGTGTAGCGCGTGCGCAGTAGAAGCAACGTGGCGACAACGGTGCGTCAGAGTGAGGGGTCGAGTCGGCTCAGCGAGCGGAGGGGAAAAAGCCCACGGTCCACGATTCTGGCATCACTGCTCTGTGCCCCCGCTCGCCGAGTTCAGGCGCGCCTGCGCAGAAGTGCGAAACTCTCCCCACTTCATGTTTCGGTTCATTTACAACGATGTCGACAACCACTCCCTTGACCACCTTGCCATATAATGTTTTTATAAAAGTAGGTAATAAAACTCGTGTTCACTAAATTTCATTGTGTCTCTGGGACCGACACAGTTGTTTTTCATATGGCTACTACGGTTCGGGCCTGTCGACGTACCCTCTTAATAGTTTCCGGTTTTTTCCCCAGTCCCAGTGACTGTATTGTTCCTTGCTTTCATAGCGCGCCGTAATAAAACGATAAACACGAGGTCAATCTTTAGGTCCCTCGCTTTGCCTCGGCTAGGTAGTCATGCTCTTGATGATTTTATGATTACCATATGTGGGGTTCTGCCAGCCGGGGTCGACAGCGTTGGGACGCGTTGACCTGGCCGTAAGCGTCCGTTTCCGCACCCCCATCGCGACGATAGACTCCGCGAACATCTTGGCGATTTTGGGCCTGCCTCCAACCCTCAGTACAGGTTTCCCCACCCTCAATTATCCAAGGAAAGGGAAATTTTGGTGCGACTAGCGAAGGGGCACCGCACCCTGAACGACGTTGTATTACTTTCCTTGGTCGGAAACACACAAATTGCACAAAGAATCTATAGTCCCAGACCCTCTAGTTCCCGAGATATTTGCAAAGAGACGATTTTCACCACGAACTTCGAAAGTTATTTCAACCCCCTTCATCTGAACCCTATATACAGTAGCACAAAATATTGAATACATATTGATCCAATATTAAGAAGAGATTCAATCTCTTTTTAATGTTTAAACATACATGGAATATTTATTCTAGCTAGAATAAGAAATAAATATCTATCCCTATAGATCCCTAAATAACTATCACCACTCCTGCGGGGCAAAATCAGTCGAAACCGAAAAGTTTCTTTCCGAAACTTTCGACGTCGCAAATCGAAGTCGAAACCGGTTCTGTTATGTGCTAAGTCGAAACCAAACAAAAAGTGGCACGGCCAAAACCCGAGCGTGAGCACTCTCATCTACTCTCTGATTTCAACTATCGAATACTTACTTAGGATAGATAAACGGTGGCGCGACAATGTCGCCATCTATGGTGGCGGAATTGTGAACTAATTTTCCAATCTTCCAAATGTGTAAGACAAGGACAGGAAATTTCTCGTTCGTGCCACCTCCTTTTTCCGTACACTTCGAATCTCCTGGTAAGTAATAGGCATTCAGAAAAGCAAGGAGTTGATATTAGTTTTGATTTTAATATTGTAGAAATCAACCCCAAAATGTCTGAAATATTTGAATACGTTCGTCGGAGAATGTAACATTTCATGATAACCGATATGGTTCCGTGATAATTCACCTTTTCACCGACAAGAATCTCCTCAGTGGTCTTCTACACCGACGAGATGCCGTCGGTGGCTTTCTGTTTCTTACTCCGACACCAATATATCCTAGAGGGCGTAAGAGAACGGCAAAATTTGTTTGACGACGCGATGTCCCATCAGTGATGGTATATTGCGCTTGTTACACGCGCATGCGCGACGATTTTAGCGTCAGTAAAGTACAAAGTTGAGCTAAAATGGGGTACCTTGGTCACCTCGCATAATTCCACAAAATTTTTTTTTTTATTTTCATATATCAATCAAGAATTTTGGAAGCATTGTGGTCTACGCTTTCTTGTAGCTCCTTTTCCAATAGTTGCCATTATTATACAGTTGAATTTATTAACATTAACTTGCCAAAATTTCGGAGCACGCTCGCCCTGTCATGTCGTCTTGCACTTTCCGATGGGATCCCGCCAATAACAGTCCCCCTCTACTTTCCCCACAAGATCAGGACGTACGTACGTTCCTGCATTTTTTCGCGCATGCGCGTATAACAAGCGCAATATACCATCACTGTGTCCCATACGTCCCATAAGGCTGGCAGTCTTTAACAGTATCTCGTCGGTGGTCTAAGGTTCTCGTGGATCTATTTCCAACATTTATCGTTCTTCAGCGTAGATGGCGTCAGAAATCGAATTGTTTTTATCGATGTCGGTATTTCAGATCGTGAGACACGAAATCCCATATGGTGATTGGTCTACGTCTACTCTGGTCTACTCCTATACCTCGTCTGTGCTATAACAGGCTATAATATAGCTCTAGAAAGGCGGGTGGGGGAAGGGGGGGGGGGGCACAAACACAATTTAATTCGGAGCACATTCCGATCAGGTGCCATTCGCTGAGACACGTGTATGTAGATTTTTCGTCTGGCACCTGCCAAGAGACAGACGAAGAGATTACCGCTGCACGATGACGTTCGTGCCTTTTACCAGATACCTGTAACAGCTTCTCATTGAAATCTTGACGTACGTGCGTGGAACTCGCGGAAGAATAAAAACAAGGCGGGCGAACTTTTAACGTTCGTGCCGCCTTTCTTGACACGATACGCTGTAATTAGATGAGACGGGGCAGTACGTCGAGAAATATTACGTTGCATGCTTGAAAATGTCCTCAGAGACTTCCCTGAACGATGTGCCAAATGTCGTATCAAGACTGCATAATTTGCGCTTAAATCAGGAGGATGGGGATGATCTCCAGCCAAATGCAAATATGAACCCTGTTGCATCTGGAGATTCGTCTCCGGAGACTGTACGAAACACCCAACCGATTGGCAATGTTACACTTTCGCGGGCCAGTCGTGCGCTCAATTTTGTTTACGATGAAGATCAACCAACTTCCTCCATGGCTAGAAGTGGAGAATCTTCATTCTCTAATGGGGATAAGTAAGTATTCATATAAGCTTTATATTATGCATCGCATTTTTAACGGATGCATTTGAAACTTTTAGAATATGTAGTTGAATGTAATTGTAATATAATGTTGTTGATAAATTGGATTTACTAATTCTGTTGGTATTAATGCTTTAGTAGACCTCCGACGAATGCAGCGAATACATTGCACTTAGAGGGAAGACCTCAGAGTAACGTTGCCTTGGAAAATACATCGACGAATAGTCAAACGACTGTTGCATATAATTGGCAGGGTACAAAAGCTACAATGCGCGAAAGAATCGTCTTTCTATTTAACAATGAAATATTATCCGATGTGAGCTTTATAGTAGGGAGGGGAGCTCAGAAGCAGCGTATACCAGCTCATAAACTAGTCCTATCTTCTGGAAGTGCTGTTTTCGATGCGATGTTCAATGGAACACTTGCTACAACTTCTTCAGAAATAGAAGTACCTGATGTAGAACCAGTTGCTTTTTTGGCAGTGCTTCTTTTTTTATATACTGATAAGATAGAAATAGATCCTGAGAGTGTGATGATGACATTATATACGGCTAAGAAATATGCAGTATCTGCTTTAGAGAAGCATTGTGTTGATTATTTAAAGAGTAATTTAACCAGTGATAATGCTTTCTTACTCTTAACGCAAGCTCGTTTATTCGATGAGCCTCAATTGGCTGCAGTCTGTTTGGATACCATAGACAGATTTACTACCGAAGCATTAAACGCAGATGGATTTACAGATATAGATATTGATACACTAAAGATTGTTTTGGAAAGGGACACTCTTCGTGTTAGAGAATCTAAAATATTTCAAGCAGTTTTAAGGTGTGTGAACACGTATTTATTACTTGCTTTGGATGCATAACTTTATTTTTGTGTTGCTTCCACAGATGGTCGGAGGCGGAATGTGTAAGACATCAGCTACCACTAACTCCTGAAAATCAACGTTTTGTGTTAGGTAGTGCTTTCTCGTTGATTCGTTTTCCTTTAATGTCTAAAGAAGAATTTACTGCTGGTCCAGCACAATCTGGACTTCTGAATTATGCAGAGGTTGGTATCACAAATATACAATTTACATACACTATTATAAATTGATTAATTAATGAAATGGATTTTAGGTTCTCTCCCTATTTTCGTATTTTATATTGAATCCAAAACCAGTAGTTGGATTTCAAACAATGCCTCGTTGTTGTATGACTGGTAAGGAACAAACTGTCTGTAGGTTTCAACATACTAAAAGTAGATGGGGATATAATGGAACAAGCGATCGCATAAGGTGTGCACATGTTACATTTAGCAAATCTTCTGTAATAATCTGTAAAATTTAATCTAGTTTTTGTTTATAGATTTAGCGTTGATAGACGTATATTTCTTATTGGCTATGGAGTTTATGGTAGTATGCATGGCCCAGCAATATACGAAGTATTAATAGAATTGATACACACTGCTTCTGGAAAAGTAATTGCTACAAATTCATCGAGTTTTAGTTGTGATGGTTCAAAATACACTTATCGCTTACTGTTCAAAGAATTAGCAGAAATTTTACCAAATACGATTTATACAGCATCAGCAACATTTAAGGTTTGTGTTTTCACAATGTAAATTTGTAGACATTCCAAACATTGAATACTAGCATAGCATCGTGATCTTTTCAGGGTCCTTATTCTCATTATGGAACTAAGGGTTTGAAAACTGTTATGGTGGATAGTGATACAGGAAATGGAAAAGTTAAGTTTGAATTTAGTATTGAGGCAGGTGATAATAATGGAACATCTACAGAGGAAGGGCAAATTCCTGAGCTTATATTTTACACTTAAATTACTCATGTACATAATAACGACATTCCTTTGATCAGCTTCATTGTCTTTCAAAATTGAATATATTAAATTGAATTGTACAAACAGTTTTATATGTCAGTTTCTTTGTCAATTATATATACATATATACATATTGTATAATATTATATATTTGAATATTCTATTATTATTACCATTATTAAATACAATGTTTTTAATTAAATGATCCATAAGTTTGTTGGAGAATTTGTCAATTTCTGTTAAAGCTGCAATTAAACAGATTTAATTGACAGCGTCGAGCATAAAATTTGTGGATCTCAAAATGGGCCTTACTGGGACAAGAGACTGATTTACGCAACTGGTGTAAAAGAAAAATTTAAGTAAATCACTTGTTTTTTTATTAATTGAGTATTTTAATGATCGACTTCTGCAAAATTAGATTAAAATTCATTTCACCCAGCAAGTGTTAATAAGCTTAAAGACGGTAGCTACGCACTAAACAAGTTGCAAATATCATCTATAACTGAAATCGATCTATTTTTCTATTTCTTCAAACAATATGTACATGAGTGGTAACTTTTCATAAATAATGATACGATATTCGTGTAAATTCAAGCACTATTACTATTATTTACAAAAATGTTCTGTTGTAAAGTTATTCCTGTAAAATATATAAAACAATGCAAAATTGGACTTTGTATTCGTAATTCTTAAATACTCTGTATAAAATAACATGATACAATTCGATAATTATTAAATAGCTTTTTTATACAAAAAAATGATGAAATTAGTTTGTCATTCATTTTTGAAAATTTTGTGTAATTTCTGTAAAAAAATTGTACACTGTGAACATTCTGCAATTAAATGAAAGTAATATGCTGTTATCATTCTACCATGTGTTATTTAATTCTGAAAAGTACAAACATACCATATATATATATATATATATATAGTATTGTGGAAGATTCATGCATGTTTTCATATAACCATAGATGGAATTTCCTCTCTGATATAACTTTAATGTCTCAAGTTTATTACTTTTTCATTGATTTTTTTCATTGATTGAGTTTGTATAAAATCTTAGGCAAGATCGGAGTCGCCAGATCAAGGGAAGTGACTCAAATCAACTCAAATTGAGGGCAAGATCAGGCAAGATAGAAACGTAGACCAGAGTCGCTATTCTACGACGCTATTCCGCATTCCGCCTGATTCCGCCATTTCCGCCACGGCCCGGTCACGTGACGCGTTCCGTCTCTGTCGTGCAAAGGTCGTGCATGTCCACGCATGTCATGTGTCACAATGTCACATGACTAATCCGGCACTGGTAGAGAGAGGGTAACTTTTCCCTCTCAATCTCAATTCAAGTTGATTCAAGTCGATTCCCCTGTGTATCTAAATCATCGAACATCCCTATATATTTAGTTCCTTCTGCTATATATATAGCTCATTTCTTCTCAGATAGATCTATCTACATATATATATAATCTTATCTAAATATGCTACATATAAATGTGTATTGTGTATATGTGACGATTCCTCTCCTTATTCGCAATGAAGCTTTTTACAACAATTTTGTTTACAGAAGGTAATTTTTTTTAATTATTGCTTTATAATTATTCATGGTATTACTATTTATATACTTACATAACACATTTCTTTTATACCATTTTGAGGTTAAGTAATAAAAAATTATAAAATAAAATATTAAATTAAATTTTTATTTATATATCTTTGCGCTATCGATGTATATTCTGATATGAAATTATAAGATAAGTAATAAAATTGAAAAGTACATTTAATCAAATGTAATTTTACTTCTCTTATCTTCGACTCTAAATAAATATGTTCCCATGATTCTTCGAATTAAAATATGGAATATGTATTTATCTTATAGACGTTAGGAAAAGAGAATTTATAATAATTGTTTAAAATTTACTAAAATATTTTGAAAAATAAGTTGTTTTACTATGTGTTTAGAAACTCTTATAATAATGTTGGAATAGAACATTGAGATTTTCATTTAGCGTGATAGACTTACAAGCTACATCTACAGCTTGTGTCACAGATGGTGAACCACAGCTAAAAACACCAATCTTGTTAATCTAGAATGAAAAACATTCTTTAGAATATGGTTACTATATTTTATAAAATCTTAATGATACAGTGGTATTAGGAATAAGTAGAGACATTGATATTACTTACTGTAGGATGTAATTGTTGAACAGACATAAAAAATCTCAAAAAGTTAGGCCTTCCAAAATGAGTTGTTGCTTTCAAACCGGTAAATAGAGATTTATTTGAAATTTTTTGAAAGTGTCGTTCGCAAATGTACTGAAAAAAGTATCCTGTCATTTTTTCTTGATTTTATTATAGATTGAAAAATTAATGTAACTATTTATGTGTGTGTTTATAGCTTACCAATAATATAGTTCGCAAATCAAATTTCTGGTAAAATTGTGTGATAAAAATATGAGACGATATTATAGTATTGGTATCAGTATTTTCAATGTTTCTTATTATATCAACCATCCATTCAAATTGTTTTTGTGTTTTTGTTATCCAAAGAAAATACACCTATATATTATTATTGAGATTAATTTCTAGAATACTACCATTGATATTGCATAGATCATTGAAATTACTTTTTTACATTCCAAATTCAATTCATGATTTGACTTGTACACAACATCTTTCAAAATTGATGCAAAAGGAGTAACTCCTATTCCACTCCCTATCATTATACTTAAATCATATTTATACCAATCTTGATGGCATTCACCGTATGGACCATCTATATGAATCTATTGAAAATAAATAAATTAAATTGGAATGAGTAATAAATTAATGACATCTAATAACATTGTCAAACCATTGGTAAATGTTGATCGAGTGTTATAGTAGGATCCAATCTGCTTCTAATTTTAGTAGTCCAAGATCCAATTGCTCTAATATATATACATAAATTTGGTTCGTGAGGTGCAGACGATAATGTGATCGGATGATATTCATTTGTTTGTAATGCAGGACATGCAATTCTAATCCATTGCCCAGATTTATAATGAAAATTTTGAGGTTTCGAGAACACAATGCAAACCACACCTAAAACATACATATTTACTGTTCTCATAATTTTGAAATCCTTAAAGATGCAAACGAATGCCTATTAATGCTTTACAACATTTATGAGGCAAATTATAATTTTACCTGATGGTAGTATATCTGCCTTTAATATAGGTATTTCAATAGTTTTTCTTGTTACAGTAATAATTTTATCAAAAATAAATAAAATTAATGGACCCAGAAAAAAGTAATAGAAATGTGGCTCCTGTTATGCAGTAAATATTATAATATTATTATTCTAAAACTAAATTGTATTTATATATTAATTTTATATTAAATGAATACTTGAACTAATCTTCCTGCTCCATGTAATATTATTAAAACATAGAAAACGGGATATAAAGAATGTGTCAATGAAAACCAATTATAAAGTACTCTACGAATGTTTGGTAAAGTGCACAGGTATATGAATACTGTTATGATAGTTAAAAGAATTCCACTTGATCCTGTTATTGTTTGAAAACACCAATAGTGGAATTTGGGCAATTCGTTTGTACTGAAATATAAGTTTTCTATCAGTATCAATTTATATTGTATCAATTAGTAAAATTACTTACGCATGAAAATAATTAGGAAAGAGACACGTTAAGTCGTCAGCACTCTGAGTTGAAATATGATAGAAGTTAAATCCATGACCAATTATATGAAGTACTGAAATTTTATTGAAAGTAGGTGTTAAGTTAATACAACTGAAAGAAGTAATTAATATTTTATCTAAACTCTATTTAAAATATGTTATATATTTTGACTAACCTGTGAAAAACAATCCCCAACAAGCAGTGTATTTATGCATTTCAATCATAGAGTCAAAAGGTATGTATAATTGTAAAATAGTATCTCTTAGAAGTGTAATTATGTTGCTGCACATTGTAATTAAAAGTATTGAGTGCGTAAACATTATTCCAGATGCTGCTCCTCTAGTTACTGCTAAACCGTATCCTAAAATCTGTTTCAAACCGGAATGCTCGCGTTCCACAGAATAGTCTGTAATAAGTTTGTAGTAACAAGTTCTTGTAAGAAGATTAGAAAAATTAAAAATATACTTACAATAAAATCTCTCCGCGAAAACACCAAGAAGCATGGAAGTATATAAACATAGCCAGAATATATGTAACTTTTTATTTGCCAGATATTTCATTATAGGATACCAATAGTCTTGAACATACTGAACATCATCGACAATTTGTTCTATCTCATGTATAGTATTGTCACTTTTATCTTGATGTGTGTCTGTCTCTATTTTAATGTTACCGCCAATTCTTGTTCGTAATTCTCTTGGATCTTCGTATAGGCTTTCCATTGTTCTTTGCACTTCTCCCATAAACGTTGATTTAGATGTAGGTGCACCAACATGTAATTTTTTATGTCCTCCAGCTGTATTAATATTAAATTCTAATTCTGCATAATTGAATTTAGTATCGAAATCGCTAAGAATTTGATGAAAATCTTGCAAATCTATTGTTTTCTTTTTTGCTATATTTGCATGCTCCATCATTGAATGTATCAAAGTTTCTAAATTATTATCAGTTACGTCTGCATTAACTGTTTCCATAAGAGATCTAACGATATTATAGAAAATATGTAATAAGATTACTATCAAATAAAATATACATTTGAGGTTCATTTAAATTTTATACCTTAACATATTTTTGAAATCATTTCTTTTCAATCTTCCTGTTCCATTTATATCATACATATCAAACATTAGTTTCACTTTGTCTTCCGCAGAACCTTTTAAAAATATAATTAACATATCCAGGAATTCTCTGAAGGATATGAAACCATTTTTATCTTTATCAATTAAATTGAATATCTGAAAATTAAATTTGATGTATGTATTGCATAACTTTATGAGTAAACATTTCAATATTGTTACCTTCTTAATGAATTGTGAGTCTGGACTCATACTCAATGCTTCAGAAAATTCTATTAGCGTCAATTCGGTATAAATTACTTCTTTTGCTACTGTTGCATCTATTTTTAATATTTCTTCTTCTGTATGTGTAATGTGAAGTGCCTTTGAAGTATAAAACATGGTATTGTTAGAAATGTCAATATTCATATAATGATTTCCATGGTAATATCATATAATTTTTGGTCATATTCTATTATACCTGTGAGAAAACAACACGGAAAAACTGTTCTAACTTTTTTTGTCGAATTCTTTTAGTAACAGCGTGCTTTAATAATTCTGTGGCTGTAGTATTCCGAATTTCTTTAATTGAAATTGTCTTTAATTCAGTAACAAATAGTTTTATAGCTTCAAGAAATAAACGTTTCAAATAATCAGAGTCAAATTTTAGGACTAAATCATAATTATGTGTCACCCTGATCATAACATAGTTACCATCGCTAGGAATATGCATCTGTTGAATAACATAATTTTTTTTATGAAATAGACATTTTCTATTATATTCATTTTTTTAAATTTGTTTGTGTATCGTATATACCGTTATTATTGCGTATTGTATCATATCTATTGCTCGTGTGATGTGCCCTAAATAATTTTTCACTTCTAATTGCTTTTTCTCCACATTTAAAACAATAATTACGGGCCTCAATGGTAATGTTTTCTCTTGCCATTCATTTACTAAAAATAAATGATATTGAAAATTTGCATTCAAATTATATCCTCCGTGTTTCGAAATTTACCTGTAAGTATTGTAGTAACTTGATCATCTTTTATTAAGTGTGATTTTCCCAACTTTGTTGGACATTGAAATTGATTGTTCGATTTTAATCTTAATTTACAATAGAGTACTGTAATGAAACCTGTTAACAAATTTTATAATACATCTCAATTAATTCTGTTATATTATAAGAAATGTATTTACATCTATATCTTACAACAGAGAATAGTAGATAATCCTATAAATGTTAAAATGAATGATATATCGCTATTGTCGAAGTAATCATATGCTGCAGGATCTGTACATTCGTCAACTATGTTAATAGTGATGTGTTTAGCATGATAGCAACTTCTAGGTGTATTGTCATGGTTTTTACAGTGTCCTTTCTGAATGATGTTATTACGATAACAATTTGGATGGATTTCGTTTTCTGAAATAAAAGAAATTTATATTAATATTTAGAGAAAACTTATTTAACTAGGATAAAACACATACCTGATGTAGGTACCCTAAACGGATTGCTTGGAATATCATCATGCTCCATTGCAGTAACAGATATTAATATATCGTAAAATGAAAGACACTCCAATCTTTTAATTTCATCATGAGTGAAGAGGCTAGCATTTGTCGGTGTAAACTTTAGTATTAAAATTGTAGGATATGGATATAAAAATGTAGGATAGAATAAAATAACTTACTTATTATTTATGTTTTTATACCAAAACCTGTCTCCAGCACGTATGCGCTGAAATTGATCAATTATAATAGCTTGAAATAATTCTCCAGGTCCATTAACAGTTTCCAAGATTCCTCCTACCCAGGTATCAACATTATCGAAGGAATAATTATATAGGTCCAAAAAGAAACTCTTAATCTTGCCATGAAATATTAATTAATGTCATTTTTTATGGTATGGAATGATATGTGAATTACTTAATTTCATTAAAACTAAATGCACATATTTAGTACGTACTTTTGGCATTACATTTGTGAAGTGAGATACATTATTAACTTTGTACAGATTATATGCCATTCGAGCAGTATTATAATCTGGAAGTCCATGATCACGTCCTCTTTGTATATTCAATGCCATTAAGTCTCTTCTTGAGAATTCAAGCGGACCAAACAAATTACCCCTTAAGTCCTCCACTATTTCATGATCTTCTTTTGCACTTGGTTGAATAGCCATCCCCATTATCAATTTTTCTATATCAATAATTCCTTCTACCTTCGTATTATTTTCAAAAATGGAATTCTACGCAACAAATTAAATATTATAAAATAATATAAACAATTGACAAACCACTATGTATACATATATATATATATATATATATATATATACCTCTGACATCCAATAGTTATTACATGTTCTAATTGGTCTAGAATGTTGTTTTAATTTACAACCTTTTTTTCCATAGTCTCGTAAGTATACACCTATTAAAAAGAATTATTTAATTACATTTTTTATAATTAAATTTCACGAAAAAATATATACTGTTTCCATCTTGCAAAAATTGGCATTCTTTCTAATGAAAAATAACTATAGATGTTGAAGTAGGCTATGAATCTTAACATGTTGTCATGTGTATATAATACTTAAATATACTAATACTAATTTATAGTGTATGCATACAACGGTTAATTCGTTAAAGAGAAATTTAATAAAAATGTTTTGAACTGTACCTGCTGGCACCAATGTGTGACCAAATCGAAAAGCTGCAGCTTGGAAAAATTGATCTATTTGTGGATCGATGCTTGGATCGTAACCTTTCAAAAAATTATTAAAATTACATAAGACCGAAACAAAGTAAAATTAATTAATGGCTTTTGTTAACTTTAATGCTTTAAATTAATTACCATTGTACTCAGGAAGTTCTTTTCCCAACCATTCAGGTAACCATTTGTTTATAACAATATGTTGCTGTGTTGCTATTACCCATTTACGAGCTTCATTGTAAACTTTTTCACCAGACCAGTCAGGGTGCCGAAATTTTATGTGCTTTGCTATCAGATTATGCCATCTGAACCAAATTATACCAAAAGTGAGAAGGAATGGGTTTTCATTTCCTCTTGGATTTCCTAACTCTACAACATATGAATGTGTCACATCTATTTT
Source organism: Lasioglossum lativentre (assembly GCA_916610255.1). Lineage (NCBI taxonomy): Eukaryota > Metazoa > Arthropoda > Insecta > Hymenoptera > Halictidae > Lasioglossum > Lasioglossum lativentre. The sequence continues at coordinate 369,687 of OU744364.1, forward strand.
AATAATTAATAATTTTAATAATTTTGAAAATGAATTCTTTAAATTGCTTGAGACATACAATATTGTCGAACACACCATCTATCTTTCAAAGAAAACAATATAGATTTGTAAACAAAATGAGTGTAAGAGATGCATTGAATGCAGCTCTTGACGAAGAATTAGCAAGAGATGAGAAAGTATTCATTATGGGAGAAGAAGTTGCTCAATATGATGGTGCTTATAAAACAACAAAAGGTCTTTGGAAAAAGTACGGAGATAAAAGAATGATTGATACGCCTATTACAGAGGCTGGATTTTGTGGTATAGCTATCGGAGCCGCGCTTGCTGGTTTAAAACCAATATGCGAATTTATGACATACAATTTTTCAATGCAAGCTATAGATCGTATTGTAAATGGAGCAGCTAAAAACTTATATATGACCGCAGGAAAATATAACGTGCCCATTGTATTTCGTGGTCCAAATGGTAATGCTAAAGGCTTAGCAGCACAACATTCTCAGTGTTTTGGGGCATGGTATATGAGTTGTCCTGGTTTGAAAGTTACATCGCCTACAACCTGTGAAGATTACAGAGGATGTTTAAAAGCTGCTGTTCGAGATCCTGACCCAGTAGTAATTTTAGAAAGTGAAGTACTCTATAATGTTTTGTTTCCTGTGTCAGATGAAGCAATGGATAAAGATTTCGTGATACCGATTGGTAAAGCTAAAATTGAAAAACCGGGTAAACACATTACATTAACCTCACATGGCCAAGCTACACTTTACACCTTGCAAGCAGCTGAAATTCTAGCAGGACAAGGGATAGAAGCAGAAGTTATCAATTTACGTTCTCTTAGACCACTAGATTGGAATACGATTTTTAAATCAATTTCTAAAACACATAGATTAATGACAGTAGAATTGGGGTGGCCTACATGCGGAGTAGGTTCTGAGATAGTAGCTACTGTTATGGAAAATCCAATATTTTTTGAGCTTGATGCCCCAGCTATTCGTTGTACAGGTATCGATGTACCTATGCCTTATGCAGAAAATATTGAATACGAATGTACACCCAAAGACCATCACATTGCAGAGTTTGCTAAGAAAGTTTGTGGCATAAAGATATAAATACATTTATTGTCTATTTTAATAATAAAATTTTACTCACTGAAGAATCGTTCAACTTTTTCTGTATGATGTTGTGCAATATATTCATGATGATGAATTGGAGGTGGTGAATTAGACATAGGCAACTTATCTGTATTGTATTCGGGGTATAAGTTGCCGTGACAAGCTGCTAATAATCCGTTAGGATCAAAAGTGCCATTTGAGTATGTTCTTAAAACGTTTGACCATGCTTTCGAAGTACCATAAATGAGTCCACCATCCAAAAATGGAGTTATCTCATTTAACTATAATGTTTATACATTACTTTTAATCTATGTACATGTATGTATACAGTGAATCAATAAGGGCTTACATTTAAAATAACTCATTATCTATTCGATTGATCGAAAAATATTTTACACAAAACATGTTCTATTCAAACAGCCTTATTGGATAAATATACCTATATTTTGATAATTTTACATTGTGTATATTCTAAGATATCAAGGTAATGTTCAGTTTATATTATATTTGTGTCTTTGATTGATTGAATAAAGAGTTACTTTAGATGGAAGTTCTTATTGACTCGCCCTTATATACCTCTAAGAAAGCAATTACGCATTAAATTAAGATTCAAAACCTGTTGACGTGGATTACTAGGAGAGTGTCCAGTTCTTGTATCATAACGTGTACGTAATACTGGCATTTCATAGTGTCCAGTTTTTTCTATATAACGATGAGAGGATGGAATTTTAATGTTGAAGTATTCTGGTGGACATGCTGGCCTTTGCGCATCCAAAATTTCTTCTACAATGTGTTGTCCTGTTGATATAGTTATAACAATTAGAAACAATTAGAAGATTCGAAATAGATTCATCTAAACGATCTAGTACTTTGTAACATACCAAAAAATACAAGCAATGCATTTTTTCCCGTTTTCGAGACAGAGTCGATGTCACCATTAAATAATCTTTCACTGAGTTCTATTGGGTCTGGTCTATTATAGACAGAAGGCTTGTATACACCATCTTCATAAGCAGCTGGCCACCTTCTCAATAAAGGAGTATCAATAGCTCCTAATTCTGGTCGTCCAATGTTATTGTACCATCCATTGTACCCAGGATATTCTGTTGCTTTTACTTCAAAACGTTTTTCAGCACAGTTATTCTTTTCAGTACAACTTCCAAAAAATAACCAATCTAATAATATTATTGAATTATTTTGATAATTGATCACATCTGGTTTGTCACCTTTGAATGAAATATTTCCAAATAATTTCTTATTAATACTTACATTATTTTAATTAACACTACTGTATATAACAAAACATTATGTGGTAGATATACTATATATGCTGTTATTGAAGCATATACATATACTTACAGGTTGAATTAGTAATAGGAAATGTATCATTACTACTAACATACTTGAATACAACATAATAGTGAATAACAATTAAATAAGACAAAACGTGCATCATTTTGCTCAATAACAGATTTAATAACACACTGCGATTGTTGTCTGTTCTAGCTTTACATTCTTATAGAACAAGAATTGTGGACAGGAAAAGATCAACCACATATATATAATATATTCACAACATCTTCATCCTGCATGATAACACACAGGAAACCAAAAGGAATGAATCATGTATTTTGGTGGTATCAAAATTCTTATTCATATAAATCCAATAAAGAAAAAATATAATTGTGTAAAGGATTAAATTTTCATACTTGTATGCAATACAATAATAATGTATAAACCAAGAAAGAAGATTTTTTGGTTTGCAGTAATTAGTAGAATAACAGTTTTAAGTTTACAATTTGTTTTCAATATTCTGTGTCCCGATCATTATGCAGATGCATTCAGAAGTCCTAACGATATATCTGAGAGAGTGTCATTGTACGATAATATAGTAACATTACTATTTAATGGTCTCACACGATGGGATGGTCAATACTTTATACACATTACAAAATATGGTTATACTTATGAAAATATTTTAGCATTCTATCCATTATATCCCATATTAATTCGAATTATTGCTGCTTGTATTAGAAAAATATTTTTTTCATTGAATATTAATAGTTCTATAATTATTGCTGCTACATTAATTAATGTCATATGTTTTGTAAAATCTGCTATCATATTTTACGATCTCAGTAAAGTAGTGCTAAAAAACACTAATACAGCTTACAGAGCAGCAATACTTTACTGCATTAATCCAGCCACTATATTTTTCTCTGCCATTTACTCAGAGTCTCTATTTGCTTACTTAACATATTACAGTATGTTGAAATCTATTAATCTCGATGTATATGCAGCTTTTCCAATAGGTTTATCCATTCTTACGAGATCAAATGGTATGGTTAACATTGGTTTTCCTATATATTTTCATTTAAGGAAATTGTATAATCAATTTGTGACCAAGTATGACAAATTATCATTTATAACACTATGTCAATTTGTATTCAAAGTAACTACATTGAAAAGTATTTGTTTACTCTGTAATATTGTAATTATATCTACCGCTCCATTTATTTTATTACAAATATATAATTATATCATATTTTGCGTTCCTCGTTCAAATGAAATATTCATTCCGCAACATATTTTGAATCATAGCACAATAAACAATTTTGAATTACAAGGTAGCAGTAACATAGAATGGTGTCACGCTATGCTTCCAGTAGCATATTCTTATGTACAGAACAAGTACTGGAATGTAGGATTTTTGAAATACTATGCAGTTAAACAAATACCAAATTTTATCCTAGCACTTCCAATCTTATATATTATGATTACATGTATGAAAGAATATATTGTTGAACACAGTAAATATTTTTGTACACTGGGATTCATTGAAAAAATTGATGATACAGCAGAAGTCGTTAAAGTAAAGAAATATCCAGCTGAAATGTTATTGTTCATTGCTCATGGTTTGTTCATGACAATATTTTGTATTTTTTTCGTGCACATTCAAGTAAGTACACGTTTACTATGTTCAGCAAGTCCACTAATTTATTGGTATTGTGCTTTAACTATAAGTTGTACAGCGCATTATAAAGATGAGAGGGGATATGAAAGTATCGAGAATATGTATTCAAAATGGAAAGTATTTTTGTTCACACAAAAGAAATATATTTTAAAGGATAAGCTTATATTAGCTTATTTCTTAGGATATGCAATTATAGGATGCTTCATGTTTTCAAATTTTTTACCGTGGACATAATTTACATGTGTCTACTTCGTGTATACGTTGTGTTGTATAAATTTAGTAAATGTATTATGGTGTATATTATTACCAATGTAAATACATGACTGTAAAAATTATTAATACTTACGTAATTGTAAAATTTATATCATATATTAGTTTGTAATTTAATTTAAATTTATGTAATACATTAAGTAATAAATTGTTTATGGATTTAAATTATATATTATTACATAATACACATTACCTCTGTAAAAATATTCTTGCTTTATACGAAAACATTATTTAATATGCGACTTTTTGTGCTTAAGTATTTCGATCGGTGTCAAATATAGTGTCTGTGTACAATTAGGACATTCATATACTTGTGTATTGGGTTTGTGTTTTACTTTGTTAAATTTTTCTTCTGTATTTTTCGTGTTTTGTTTTGTACAAGATTCTTGATGTTGTAATTTGTCTATGTTAGTAAGAATTGCTTGCATATTACAATTTTGACAGTGCCACTCATTTTCTAACATCTCTATAGAAAGTTTATGACTCCATTCCGTTTCTTTTACACTGAAAAATGAAAGTTACAATCATCTATGTTATACGATTTATTATTTATTTCAATAAGTAGTAAAGATAATAATTAATAACTTACCAATTATACGTAATTACGTTGGATACTTGAACACCTCCTTTAATTGAATTAGGAACTGCTACAAAATCAGATTGAAAAGGATTTGGATCTATAGTTACAATATTTTCTTCTCTTCCTACATACATTGTTTTAAGATCAGCTGATAACAGTCGCTTTATTGTATAAGGAATCGTTGTGTGCATGTATTCGATTAATTCCTGAGTAAGTGTATATTCGACTTCATTAAAATCTTTCTTGTCTTCATTACTATTGTTTAAATCTATAAAATATTTAGAATATATTATTTAAAAGATGATGCTGAGTTTTAAAACAATTAATCCTTAAACATATCCTATTTTATACCTTGCAACTGTTGATTTAATAAATAATCCCATTTGTTCCGTAATTTAGTAGCTTTTAATAATAAAGTTTGACCACTGTCAGGTACAGGAAATTCTAATGCTAACCACGAGTCACATATAATACTATAAAATAGAAACGACATTTATATATTTAAAAAATTTTGTCTTACACTTTTAGATAAATATATAGATACTTACATTGAAAATGTACTATTTGTGTGAATTTCATTAGCAAACAAAAATAATGTCTGCGCGGCAGGCATTCTAATTGTATTCACCAAGTAAGGTTTTGTTGTTTCCAAAAGAGATCTGTGAGTTATAATCAAGTATGTATTTAAAGAATTATAATAGAATTTGTAGGTATATCTTTTATTAGAAACTTACAAGTACGCCAATATTGTATGTTTTGTACTGACAGGAGTTTTACTTTTGTATTCTGGAATTGACATAATATCAGTTTCTTCTAATTGCAATACTTGTGGATGATTTCCAAAGAAACTCATTGGATGTAAGGCTATATATGGCTTTGCTTTTGTATGAAATAGTTGCTCGTTCATTGACTGTAAAATCGTGTATTACTTTCAGAAAAATTATTACATATTTGAAGTAAGCCAAATGATGTTACCTTACAATAATTAAACTCGTCTGCAGACGCGAATTGTGGGTACAAACCACTGCATAATATTATTTTCAACATTGTCAAATCTTTGTAACTATATGCAGTGGCTGCTGTTAATAAATCTTGGACTTGACTTGGGTCATTTTTCATTCGAAATTCAACATCCTTTATATCGATTCCTTCATCGTCGTCATGATCATCATCTTCTAAATGTATATTAAACGATTCCAGCTTTAATTGTTTTCGCTTTCGAGGTGCGCTTTGTTTATAAGTTCTTTTCATCGATTTCAAGAGTTTCAGTTCCCCGTATCTTATGGCACGATCTGCACTCGACATAGAGGAGTTTACCTCAGGAAGACCTTTCAACAATTTACAATCCTATAAAATACAAATAATTTTGTGTAGAACCACGCATTTGTTGATACATAACTATAAAGAATTAGTAAGAAAAATCAATCAATTAACCTGAAGTAATTCTTTAAATTGGGTTCTTAATTTTGTCATTTCATAAAATCTTTGTTCTTCTAAACCTCTTCTTCTGCACCATTTTTTACTACTACTTCCACTACCTCTGGACTCTTGAGAACTTTGTTGTTTCACTTCCAGCCACTCTTTAAACGCATTTAGTAATGTTATTGGATCACCGTGATCAGACTCCAACGATTTCCTAGATGTCTTTAAAATTTTTAATCAATATATATATACAAAACAAGATTTTGTCAAATTAAAATATATGTGTAAAGTGTATTTAATTACTTCACACTCTGAGTCTCTATACGCCCTATTTGTAAATGGTGTTTGTATACTTAAAGCAGCAGCTAATGACAATACTGGTTCTACTTGATGAAAAATTGACCCCATTATTAACATTTTGCCTATTGTTATGTCGACAGGTAAACGCGCAAGTGTTTTTCCAATGCATGTTATCTTTTCATTGTCTGTAAGTGCGCCCTAAAATAAGAAATATGCAATGTAATTAGAATGTGGTTTAATAATGGACAAAGTTTAACCAACCTATACTAACGTGCTCTTTCAGAGACAATATAGAATTTTCTATACTTTCAGCTGGTGGTGGTTCTATAAATGGAAATTTTCTTGTATCTGGAAGTCCCATGGCTATCATTTGTAAAAGTAATGAATCTAAAGGCACACGTTGTAATTCTGGTGTTGAATATTTTTCTAAAGCCATATACTCTTCTTCCGAATATAATCTAAATGAAAATATTTTGTTACGAAATTATAAAGACATTGTATAATATTCGTTACATTTAATAAAGTTTATCAAATTTATACATACCTGTAACACACACCTGGTCCTGTTCTACCAGCTCTTCCTTTTCTCTGCTCTGCACTGGCTTTGCTGATCCAGAATTCTTTGAGCCGTTGCATTTTACACGATGGATCATAATTCATTTCCTTTACTTTTCCGCTATCAGCAACAAATCTGATTCCATCTATAGTAATTGAGGTTTCCGCAATATTAGTGGATACAATACATTTTCTGACATCATCAGGAGCAAAGTCGAATACCTTTAAAAAAGGGAATATGCTTCTGTTGATATTGCCGATATTGAAAAATAATTACAAAATCTTACTTTATCTTGTTCATTAATAGATAGAGTGCTATGAAGTGGTAAAACGATCCAATTGTTTTTTTTCTGACTGTATTCTTTTGCAGCATCTACAACTGCAGTAATTTCACTCATCCCACTTAGAAATATTAATAAATCACCCTTTTCATTTGCTAAAAATATACATTGTTAATATGGTATAGTCAGAAATTAAGTTTTGTTAGCGTGACATCTACCTGCATATTTTTGGTCTATTAGTTGCATTATTTGTATATAAGGACTTGGATTAAACCTATCATTTTTATATCTGATATCTTCGATGAGAACTGGTCTATATATTAACTGTATTGGGTACAGTCTCCCAGGAACCTGTACATTATAACCGTAACATTTATTCCTATCTCTAAATATTGTTAAAGAATCATTTTTCTTTGGAACTTACTTGTATCACTCTAACATCTTCTTTTGCAAAGTAATTACTAAAAAGTTCAATATTAATCGTGGCAGACATAAGCACCATTTTCACATTATGATTTTGATTGATAACACACTTCATAATGCCAAGAAGAAAATCTCCGTGTAAATGACGTTCATGCACTTCATCCAAAACAACAACGTCATAAGGTAATGATTCAGATTCGCTAGACAACTGTATACGAAAGGTATGTCAATAGATATTTTTTCTTTGTGTAAGATTTAATAATCAATTGTTGTTTATTACAGTTTTATTTTTACCTGTCTTAGGAGAAGACCCTCTGTTATAAAAGTAATTCTGGTATCATGATTCCTTTGTTTTTCAAAACGAATTTGATACCCAACATCATTACGATTCTCTGTTAACGTTTCAAAAGCAACACGTTTAGCTAAAGATATACATGCTATTCTTCTGGGTTGAGTACATGCTATAAGAAATTGGGCAATAATGGAATTAATTAATATTTGTATTGTGTAACAAATCATCCAAAATTCTAAACGTAATTTTACCTACCAATTTTTTGATAATTAGCTTCGTATAAATATTGCGGCACTTGCGTAGATTTACCACAGCCAGTATCACCAGCTATGATAACTACTCGCTCATTGTTTATTGCTTCAATAATCTCATTTTTATACTGACTAACCGGTAAGTTCGCTTGGGATTCTCGAAGTTTCTTTAATTTTGCAAATTTTTCTTTTTGTTTGAAGTCCAAATATAAAATGATTATATTTTGAAATTTTAATAATCTTTCTTTTGTTAAAGCTTCAGTCGGTGGAATCCATTCAAATAATTCATTGAAACTAAGGCTTAATTTAAAATTAATGCAATGCAACTTGTGATATATTTCTGGCATACCGATTTTATTTACAGTAAAATTGGGGTGTGTATTAGGAGTACTAAGTTTCTTTTGTAAAACTTCATATTTATTAACAAACTTCCAAAAATCTTCTATATCTTGTACTACATTCAAATTTTTTGAAAATACTTTATTGCACTCATATTTGTACTTACTAAAACAAAAGGTGTCATCATTCTTTTCGGAGTAATTATAAACTTCTCGAGGGAGACGTTTTTCTTTAGAATCGATTGTATCTTTCTTATCTAAATGAATTTTGGGCGACGTTGATTCATTATAGTAATTACTTTTCCTACGTTTATTGTGCGTGTGTTCATATTTATATTTATATTTACATTCAGACCGCGAACTCATTTTGAAATGCCAAATGTTTCACATCATAACCTTCAAATTTCTTCAATTGGTATTGGTATTGGTATTGGCTGGTATATTGGTATATATCAGTATATATGTTTATATTGCGCAGCGCAGGAGCCAGAGCAAAATTTCGAGTTGACTTCAGCGACATATGCGGAAAAACTAAGAAGCTCCTGGACAAGGATAGAGAGAGAGAGAGAGAAAGAGAGAGAGAGAGAGAGATCTTTTTTTGATAATTTTTGTGTTGAAATAATCTTTGTATTATTACGCATCCGATAGTAGAGCGCTTTGTTGGAAAAAGTGTACAGAAAAGAATTTCTTCTACAAAAACGTACACATTTATTTTTTATAAAGTTTCAAAAGCCAAATTGCAAAAAAGGCTTCTGCTGTCAGATGGGGAATAGAACAAAGAAAATTTATAAGAAAGAATCGTGGGAAAATATTGGTTATTCGCCTAAAAAAAATGAAAGTAGCTTCGTCGTTATGAAACTGAACGATTTGTATGCCAATACGCAAGGTTGCTTCGTATCGTCGGTCTAAACCAATCTAAACATGGTCTAAACCTAAATCATGCGAGAATCGAGTATCTCATATCTGCTCATATATACTCCAAGCAGCTCCAAATTATGTACATGTACAATACAAACATTTTATGTATGAATCTACCATGAATAAATAAAGACAATGTAATAGAGTATTATGCTACCGATTTCCGCAAAAATGTACGCCCGTCTAATTTGTCATTGAGTTATACTGTACTGATTTGGAATTGCAAAAATAGCGAAACTTTGAAAAAAAATTTTCGGATGTCCGAATTGTCGTTGTACTACTGAATTTTCGTGCCACCTCCTTCGCTATTATATTCTCCTAATACAAAACTTAATTTTCCAGGTTTCCTAAAATTTTCGGCCGTCTGGATTATCGTTGAGTTGCGCTACTTAATTTTCAAAATTTCTCGGCCTTTTGGCTTGTCGTTTAGTTGTACTACCGAATTGTTGTGCCACCTCCTTCGCTATCATATATTCTTCTATTCTTCTAACACAAAATTCAATTTTCGAGATTTTTCGTTTCTACTAGGCGAACACGATAATAAAAGAGATGGCGTGATATTTTCGTGCCACCTCTTTTACTGTGCTATTCTCCTATAATAATATACAAAGCTTAAGTTTTGCGTAATTCGAAAAATTGTTCTCCATCAAAAATTTTCGAAGATGTTAATCTAATTTTACTATCGAACGGTCATGTACAGCGTGCTAATATTCGGCATTTTTCACCAGAAAAAATTACAATAGTAAACGTGTATCGCATTTTGATGTAGTATTGGAGAATCTTTGGACTACCCCAAGCTAGCTTAAGGCAGCTGAATGTCGTTTTAACGAATCTTTGATCTACCCCAAGCTAGCTGAAGGTAACCCAAGGTAGGCCTGTAGAGACACGAAGACGGTATGGTATATCGATACACGCGGTACCTATGTATGTATATCAGTTTTTAAGAAAACGCTAGACCGAGTGGCGAAAAAAAATGCGACGAGCAAATATCACATTTCAGAATAAGTGGGGTCCGCTAGATCCCCACGCGAATGCATGGTGCATCGATCGTTTTTACATCTTCATCCCTCAGCACCGACAATAAATAATTCTACTTCGCAAGTTCTAAACTACTTTGATTTGGAACCGTGATTACTGTTCGATCAATATTGTTGACCACTGTTCGAGCTCTGTTAGAAATAAAAGGTCCATGGTAGCAGAAAAGACTGGTGTTACACGATCGCGATAGTCGAATGAAAACTAATTGCACTTGAATATTTGAATGTTTTTATCGGTCGAAGCTCGGTAAAGAAAGATAGCGAAGACATTGCATCTCTGACGTGTGGGGCTCGGGAAAAGAATCACAATGACAGTAAGACGAACGGACTGCTGTGTCGAACTGTATTCTTCTTCCGTATGAAACGTCTGCTTCTGTCAATCGAAATCACGTTTTATAATTAGAATTACAATAATAGGAATTACATATCCTTTTCTCGATGAAACTAACTGATTCCACAAATCTCAAAAAGGGTGAAAACAGAACGGAATTCTAGTAGAACAAGATAAGTGCGATAAGCTACGTTTAATGTTAACTTGAAATTCGGAGCATGGTTGAGAACAAGAACAAACGTTTCATACATACATACATACATACATATATGTGTATGTGACAATTTCAACGATATCGTTGGGTTTTCGCACGCGGAACAAATGGCTGATGAAACATGTTGTAGATCGGTGATTCGATCGAAATCAAAGACGCTCTCGTGTATAGTGAACGCACATTTTTGCTTAGCGGTGTATGGCCACAGAGACCCAACCCCGTATTATTCCTGGCGACACTGTGTTACCAATCTATGGTGATGGTGCTGTGTGCCTGGGCTGCTTACGATGTACGAAACAATTTCCAAATGCTGCTTTTAGATCTGATGGAATGGATTATCGAGGTGTCTTTTATACTCGCGCTTATTCTCGTTTGGTTAAGCGACAGTTTGAAGCTGGTTATCGACGAAGCCAAGAGAGAAATCAGGGACGGGATATTTCTCAGGAACGACGAGGAGAGACGGCTGTATCAGAGATACAACAACATCTCTTGGAAATTCGGCAAGTACGCGACAGTTTTTCAAGCTGCTATCGTTGTGCTGATGTTCCTCCGTCCATCGATACATCTGTTAGCACACGCAGGTAATCGTGAAATTAATTTAATATTTATTTACGCGACACACTCAAAATAAGGCAATTGCAATGCGTACAATAATCGATACATATAATTTATATTATCTTTTAATTAATGTGTTTATCTTGTTTTCGTGCAACACTACAGTATATGTATGCTGTTTATTTTATGTTAGATTTTATCGCGTATCATATTTTTGCAGGAGAGAGTAATGCTACGCTTTCCTATAACCTACCCTTCCAGGCTCACATCTTCTTCGATTACAAAAACCACACCATGCGCTACTTCCTTCTATACGTGTACCAGATCCCCATGATATATTTGGGCATGTTTCACATAGCTGAAGTCAGTTATGTCGTTACTATGGTTTTACATCTCTGCGGGAAGTTCTCGATTTTATGTTTTCGTATTCGAAACGTGCCTACGAAGCCGCCGAGTCTCTTCCGAGATCACATTAAGAGTGTGGTGAACCAGCATTTGGAGTTGAGAAAGTGAGTGCGCGGACGTAATAACGTCGCCATTTTCTTTCGATTATTAAATAATTTTGCACATCATTTTTCCATGCAAAATAATTTTTGTATATGTATATTATACAATATTGTATCGCGTAGGGCGTAGACTGCAAGAGATGAGAGTCAAAGAGCAATAGGTTGCAAAAAATCTTTCTTTAATTTTCAGCAAACTGAACATATCATATATACATATATATATATATATGTATATATATATATATATATATATATATACATATATATATATATGTATATATATATTGCCACATTTTTCAAATTTTTCCATTGCTTCAAATCTAATCTACTCGCCTTTGTCATAAATGCACGCCTAAATAAACAGTAACATCGTCTGCGCGTGTTTCAGGACGTCAGAAATTCTGAATGACAACTTCTACCTGCTCCTCCTGATAGAATACGTCAGTTGCTCCTCTCGACTGAGCCTTTCTATGTATGTTGCATTAACCGTATGTAATTAATTGATTTTATTTTTCCGATTAGTCGAGTATCTATAATTATAATTTCGTGAAACAGGACCGTAAAACAATAAGCCCGGACTCATTTCAAAACTTGAGGTCTCTACTTTTGCGATCCATTGGCCATTTTCTTCTAAAATGTTTAATTGATATAGCGCGGGATGGGAAACTAACGACAAGTTTTTGAAGATTTGTACTTCTCCCTTTACAGCAGCTTCTACAACTACATCGCTCATGCACAAGAAAAACGTCACAAATAAAATTATTTAAATAAAAATTAATTTTTTTTTAAATATCACGTTTTTAAAACGGACTAAAAAGTATAAAATAATTTAAATAAAAATATGTTTAAAAAACGGACTAAAAAGTATAAAATAATTTAAATAAAAATATGTTTAAAAAACGGACTAAAAAGTATAAAATAATTTTTCCCAGACACGTACAGGTTCCTATTTAACCCCATACAGATTCCTAACCCCATGCCCCATATACGGATAGTCCTGAAAATTTGTGATTGTGAATTTTTAATAGCTATGAAAATACTTGTAAGATTTAAAACGAAAAACGTGGGGCGCAAGATAATAGTAAGGAGTGTAGAGAGTAGCTGCCGTTGAGAAAACGCACACAACAGTTCGTGTCATTTGTAATGCAATAAAATTGTTAGTGACTTAGGTGAACAATTCATGTATCAATTATCTATGTATTGCATGCGCCCCACGTTTTTCGTTTTAAATCTTACAAGTATTTTCATAGCTATTAAAAATTCACAATCACAAATTTTCAGGACTATCTGTATATGTATGTATGGGGTTAAGGAAACTGTACGTGTCTGGGAAAAATTATTTTATACTTTTTAGTCCGTTTTTTAAACATATTTTTATTTAAATTATTTTATACTTTTTAGTCAGTTTTAAAAACGCGGTATTTTAAAAAAAAATTAATTTTTATTTAAATAATTATTTTCAGCTTTTTAGTCTTGTGTGTGTGAAATTTTTCTATCGATTAAAGGGTAAATTTTCTCTTCGGAACCCAGAAATTTTCGATTGTTATATGTATGTATGTATGACTTATCTTGTTCATTTCGGCGAGAAAACTCCTATATCGATGTCCCAGACCACGGAAACCACTCGTAAAAAAAGTTATGAGCATGTAAAGTTGAGTAATTTTATAGTAATTTTCATTGTTTCACTTCAGAAAGTGACAGATATGGGCGCCGCCATATTGGTGTATACCAATATTATTCAATAAAATAAAGGTTCGACGGAGAATCTCGGTGTAACTGTTATCTTTCGCTTGGTAAACAAATAATACGTAGTGACTTTGTAAACACCGCACGGAGCTCGAACGCACACTGACTGATGCACACTGGGCCTGACTGGGCTCTGGGCTCCTTCGGTGCGAAACGGGTCAGTGGAGTGGGGATGAGTCAGAGTGGGAACACGTAGTAGAGTGGGGACGTACAGGTAGTCCGATGGGGTGTAACGGTTAGTTTTATTAATAATAATTTATACATATATCCTAAACGCATAGGTTTTTTTAAAAAAATTTTTTTTTTAAATATTGCATTGTCATCCAGTTCTGAGCTATGTTTAAAATTTCAAGTCGCTAGCTCATCGAGAAGTTAGTTTAAATTCAATTGCAAAATTTGTACCGAACAGACAGTCAGACAGACAGACAAGAAAGCGAGCTAATAAAAACGTGGTAAAAAAATACAAATTTTACAGGAGAACGCTTCAGTCCTGTGATAGTTTAACTAGCTGTGGCTGTAAGTAAAAACAAATAAAACCTAATAATTATATTTAAAAAAAATTAGAGTTGTGACGTTTTTCTTCAAATACATATAGTATACATATATGTATAATCGATAATTGGGTGTGATTTCATGAGGTATAAAACAAAAAAAGAAACAGGAGTTAGTGTTAGGTTGCAAAAAAAATTAATAAAATTTTTACGAAATCAAATTTTTTTAATTAACTATACATATGTATATCGCTAAAGGCTTGAGATACACCTCTGGCGAGTATTTGAATGCAATAGAACGAAAACTGAAAAATTTTAAGTTGTGACGTTTTTCTTGTGCACGACCGACATGTACAAATTTCTTTTGTCGCTATTTTAAGTGAAAAATACTTTCTAAAGCCATTGTTTAGTCTACATACATATAGATAGTTTTTGAGTGTTGTTGTAGGGTGTTTTTGAGTGACGATATCGAGACATGCGTTGATTTTTTAACCATTCATTAAATACGTTAATGGTTCTAGCAAAATATGCAACAAAGCAGAAATTCGAAAAAAATGTTTAGGGTCTAATAGAAAGTGAAATATGCATACTATATGAATGAGATTTACACTTTACAGACGTTCGAAACAGACCCGGTGGCTGCCACCAATTTTATAATGTACAGCCTGGACGTGATTGCTTATTTATACTTGTATTCGTATATTGGTGAACAACTTAGTTGCGAGGTTCGTGTTCGATTTAGCATTTTACACCAGTAATTCCATTGTTTGTTACGACTCACCTTGCTCGAATTTTGAATAAGCGCTAGAATTCACTCCATACAGTTATCCATTGTCTCCAACTTCGCATGTACATATGTATATATGTATGTATACATACATTTCCTTTCGATACTTCACCTGCCGGAAACTTATGTTCCATGTCCATAAACAGTATACGAATGATCGTTGTAGCATACATACATATGTATATGTATGTATGTACATACGTAATGGCACACTCCCATAACAGTGCTGATAAAACCATCATAACGTTTAGTCACAGAGTGTATGCGACGCGCTGTACGACATCGAATGGACAGACGTGAATAACGAAGATCAAAAAATCCTGTTGACGTGCATAATAAATGGATGTCAAGCGAAGTACTTAACAGCCGGAAAATTTTATAAATTCTCATTGTTCGGGTTTACCAAGGTACGTATAATTATTATTCGTTTCTAACAATTATGTAACAGTTTGCGCAATTTATTCTACAGATCGTCAAATTTTCCGTGGCGTTCCTTTCTGTGCTGAGAGCCAGGATGGAATAAAAGCTGTCAGAGAAGCGTGAAACAATTCTAACGTAATGCTGCAATCCAGCAATGTTATAGCAATTATTATTATTATACATATGTATGTATGTATGTAGAATTGACTTATCGTCAATCGCAATTTCTATCGAGCAGATGTACGAAGATTAAGTTTCTACAAATTCTATGTTTGTGCAAAGTTTACGAAGTTGTAGAAGCGATAATAAACGATTAAGTCCGTGAATCGTTTTATTATTTAGAAGATTGTCTGTGTTTCTTCTATTTCTATTTAGTTGATTGGTAAATTATGTATAAATGTACATTATGCACGCGTTTTATATAATTTTATAGTAGAAACTTATCCATGTCGTAACCTAATACCTCCAGCTGTCAAGAGTACTTTATAACTTTATACTTTATCTTATACTGTTTCGAGCTCGCAAAATTTAGCTGCGGGCCTGCCTATCGATCGCGCACGCTTCTTCGTCCACGCGCGGTTCGGTGTGATTAATAATTCTGCTTTTCAATATTGCAAGAACGATGCATGCACGGTGGCTCAATGTTCGTGCACCAATTACTGGTGCAATTGTGATCACTGACCCTTGAAGCAACGTCTCTATTAAAAGTAATCAAGCGCACGAAGCAACATGGCAGACAAATAAAAAATGGTCAATGTCCCGCGAAGCTTCTCTATAATTACTTTTGTAAGAGGGACAGTTGCGATTTTATTCGGTTTTAGTTCGTGCTCGAATTACCTATCCTGTGCAACGCAACCGTGTCCACTGGTTGCTTGCTTGCAACTACATAAAAAACAGTTGCGACGCCGCGCCGCGCCGCTGTCGTTTCAGCTTCAGCTTCAGCTCCGAGATCAAGAATACCTATATAGTATCGTGATGACAGTAAGGGAGGCTAGGCAGGGGCGTGATTTGCTATCGGTCGTTCCGTACGAAACGCTTGTTTCAATCGACCAGAGTCATAAAATAACCTTTTTTTTCAAAGGGCCAACAAGTGATTTTTTAAGTCGTTATCAGAAAATCCATGACTTTATTCAATATACATACATATATAGTTTCGTTTAGTTTAGTTTAAAGAGATTCGGCTAATTCAATGAAAGATCAAATCTTTGAAATGTTGATTGCCCTGTGCTGCCAATGAATCGTGCAAATGAAAGTTTGAAATGCTTTAGGACCGATTCATAGTGGAGTGTCCGCGCGGTCACTGTAAGTAAATACGCGCGGTCTTTCCCATAAATTTCGAGCGGGTTGACAAGTGCCGCCGCGCCGCGCCGCGCCGCGCCGCGCCGCGCCGTGCCCCTGCTAAACGTGGCAGAAAAAGAAAAGGTCACCAAATGGCAGGAACGGTTCCTATTTCCATGATGTCTTAATCAATTATTTTCTAACTCTGCAAACATAATTTGTGAACATTTATGAATAAAGAAGCTAGAATACACCTATAATAACAATCCAGTAGCACTTTTGTATGGATCAGGCTTGTATTTAATTAGTTATTAACAATTTTTAAAAAGGGCACTCGTTTCTCCTATGCCCGTAATGTGTAAGACAAGGAGAATCGTCTCTGCGACAAGGACAGATAAACGGTGACGCGACAGTGTCGCCATCTATGGTGGCGGGATTGTGAACTAATTTTCCTATCTTTCCTATCAAATGTGTAAGACAAGGACGGAGATAGTGTGCGACAAGGACAGGAAATTTCTCGTTCGTGCCACCTCCTTTTTCCGTACACTTCGAATCTCCTGGTAAGTAATAGGCATTCAGAAAAGCAAGGAGGTATCCGACAAGGACAGACTTATGCGATTTACGGAGAGCGACAAGAACAGACAAGGAACGCTCTCACTCATCTATCAAATCAATCGATAATTTATTAATTACTTGCTTAGCAGCAACAATTTATAAACATTACCGATTGGAGAATACGAGGTGGACCTTCTGCTACTTTCACGTATAGGTTTTGATGGGGATTCTGTTTGTTGTTAAATAGTTATTAACAATTTTTCGAACCTCCGTCCAGAAATGAGTTCAAAAATATTGACACCATCTCATGAATAAATTATTATCTAACTCTCCAGACATAATTTGTGAACATTTATGAATAAAGAAGCTAGAATACACCAATAGCAACAATCCAGTAGCAATTTTGTATAGATCAGGCTCGTATTTAATTAGTTATTAACAATTTTTGCATAGAGTACGTGTTTCTATCTATCTGTCCTTGTCGCACAATCGATTCTCCTTGTCTTACACATTAGGGACATGGGAGAAACGAGTATCCTATGAAAAAATTGTTAATAACTAATTAAATACGAGCCTGATCCATACAAAAGTGCTACTGGATTGTTGTTATAGGTGTATTCTAGATTCTTTATTCATAAATATGTTCACAAATTATGTTTGCAGAGTTAGAAAATAATTTATTAAAGGAAAAGCTATCGGTAGTTTACCTAACTAAAGGCTACAGGAATTGTGGAGCCCATAGAGATCTTTTTTTTCTGCCACGGCCAGCAGGGGCACAGCGGCACTTGTCAATCCACTCGAAATGGGATTTATGGGAAAGACCGCGCAGGCAGTGACCGCGCGGACACTCCGCTATGAATCGGCCCTTAGCCGGCAAGCGTTTCGTACGTAACAATACATACATACATATTTGTTACAGTTAACCGTTGTTCTTTCATGTCTAAACCCTAAGAAAACCGAAACACGTTCGCGACCACCATTTGTTTCGTTTTCTTACCTTCATTGTTAAAATGTTTTATTAAATACAACGAGAAATCATATGGGAATATTGAAACAATTTAGAAGAAACATTTAAAAGAAAGTCATGAAATCTCCGTGTAAAATAAGACTCTAAACGACAACGTGTATAAAGTTTATTCGACTATCTTTAAGTGCTTAAATAATTAATATGTATACATACATATATCTTTCGCATATGTACTTGGTTGTTGACGAATTAATTTTTTATCCGTTAATTATTATTAGCGTTGCGTTGCTCATGCGTGGAAATCGGTTCGTCGAAAATGTTGCAGAGCAGCGACTCGATCGAAATCGAAGACGCCCTCGTGTACTGTCAACGAATATTCGCCGTCGGCGGTGTGCTGCCGCAGCAACACAGCCCGAAGCTGTTCAAGCTAATAATATTATATTTCTTCCATCTGGTAACGATGCAACTTTGGGACCTGTACGACACGCTGCACGATTTCCAAGCGTTGCTCGTGAACGCGACTGAAATGCCTCTCACGATTTCGTTGCTGTTCTCGCTTGTTCTGATCCGTACGAACAAAAAGCTACTGGTGGTGGTCGAGCATATCCAACGAGAAATAAAGGGCACGATGTTGTTCGAGAGCGCCGAGGAGAAGCGGCTGTATCGAAAGTACAACATCATCTCCGTTTATTTCGGCAGATACGTGTCAATATTTGCGTTCATCGTCGGTTACATGATATACGTACGTCCCTTGATAGGTCTGCTGGTCCATCCTCGCACAGGTAATCTTTAACCAGTGTTAAATAATATATAATAGTATAATTATTCTGAGAATCTTGATATCAAATCAGATTTTTGTTCGTCAATTGCATGAAACAGGAGCCACTTTATCTTTAACGCTAGAATTTCATTGAGGGAACAACTTTACAAAGTGTAAAAGAAAAATATCTGAAATCCATCGTTTTGAAGGGCTCGATATATGTATGTACATACATATATGTATATACATAAATACATACATAGTTCTACCGTTAATCGTTCCGATCTTTCTACCGTTTTCATTTATTTTATTTTATTTTATTTTATTTGATCTTATCCGACGAACGGAATGAGCAGAAATAATCGTGTTTTTTTTTTCGAGTAACAACATTGTTGCAGATGAGGAGAACAACACACGTCCCTTCGTGCTACCGTTTCGGTCTCACGTGTTTTTCGATTACCACTACAACGCTAAAATGTACACTCTGATATACATCTACCAATTTCCTATTGCGTATTTGGCGATGTACCATGCAGCCGAAGCTAGTCTCATCGTCACCTCGACGCTGCATGTTTGCGCGAGATTGTCGGTGTTGGCCAGACGAATTCGAATGTCCCTGACGGAATCCCCGGCACATTTTCACAAGAGGATGAGAATGATGGTGATCGAGCATTTGGAGTTGACGGAGTGAGTTCGTAAATTCTTGTTAGATTAATTGTTCGAAGACCGAATCTTCGGGACCGAAATGTCACTTCTATCGTGTATTTAGTGACGCTATTCCTTGATCTCTTACTTTACTGGTAGCATTATTGAATGTATGGACAAGAATCGAAAGTAAGGTAAAACATTTTTCTTTCGAATGATTTTCTTCCGAAACTTTTATCTGTGTATGACACGTATTGGCATATATTAATTTAAACAATAAATGAAATTTAATATCGGGAAATTGATTGTTCTGTTATCCGAACACTTTTTTCCCCCCTATTAGTTCGGATATGGAAGGCTCTGCTGTAATCGAATTTCATTCTGTATAGTAATTGTATTTGTGGGTGTTTCAGGTTGTCAGGTTTTCTAAATGACTGTTTTCGACATCTTCTTCTGATAGAGTATCTGAACTGTAGCTTCAGATTGGGCATTTCTATGTATGTGGTGTTAATCGTATGTAATCGAATCTCCTTAAGCCACATACGTTAATACATACGTTGCAAAGAAAATAATGAAAAGCAGCCTCAAGATTCAATGTGCTGCGATTCACGGTCGCGATACTTATTGTGAAAATTGGCATGATGTTATATTTAGACCTAAATTATTTAAAAGGAACTTCATCGCGGTATCTGCGTCAAAAAATAGAAACGCATACAATATCAAAATTCTATTTGTTATTATGTTCAATTAAAATTCTATTGGATATTATTGTATTTAAAAAAAAAAAAAAAAAAAACAAAAAGAAAAATAGTGCGAATAGTTAGCAGCAAAACAACAGTGTACACATACTTTTTCGTGCGAATATATTTTTTTAGTATTAAGTAAGTACAGTATAAAAATGTTCAACGTATTACGTGATTATCTTTTACATTACGCAGACGCTTGGAAAAGATACGGTGGCTTTCGTTAATTTTTTTCTGTATACCATCATCGTGACAGCCTGGTTGTATTTGTATTCTTACATTGGCGAGCAGCTTACTTACGAGGTTCGTATTCATTCGTTTATTAAAATTCACGTGTCTATATATGATAACTAATTATTTATTAATAAACTGCGGATTTTACACATTTATTTATTTTCCATAAATATCCACTGTCTAATTATTAATATTGCTCTAGTATTTTTGTAAACTGTACACGCTCTAACATTGAAATAACTCTGTGATATTTAGTCGCGGAGCATAGGTGATGCGTTTTACGACACCGATTGGACAGAGATTGCAAGCCGTGACAGAAAGTCTTTGGTAATCTGTGTGATAAACGGACAAAGAGCGCAGTATTTAATGGCTGGGAAATTCTATAAATATACGCTTTTCGGTTTTAGCGATGTAAGTATGGAGCCGTTTGTTTCTATAAAATTAATTTAAAAAAAAAATGGAAAAGTCAGTTGTACGATGATAAAATTTTACATACTATGTAAAAACAGCAATATTGCATTCCATGGTAAAACAATACCAAAAGACTCTCGATTTCTTTAACAGATTGTAAAAACTTCCATAGCGTTTTTCTCAGTATTACGAACGACCCAGGTAGCACCCGGACGTCCGATGTACGTCCTTTGTACGTTCGTATCGGACCTATGTACGTTCCAGGGATGTCCCAATAATGTCCGTATGTCCGAGATATGTCCGAAATACGTACCAGGAAAGTCCGGCAGAGGTCCCAGTTAGGAAGTGGTACGTACATAGGACGTCCCATTCGGACCTATCTGGTACGTATCTGGGACTTACCTATAACTATGTGGCTCGTATCTGGGACATATCTCGGACATATCTGGCACGTATCTGGAACATACGGACGTTATTCGGACATCCCTGGTACGTATCTGGGACATAAGGACGTTATTCGGACATCCCTGGTACGTATCTGGGACATAAGGACGTTATTTGGACGTACGGCTGGACATATTCTGAACGTTAACAGTACGTTTACAGGATGTTTATAGGATATGGTTTCTGCATATTAAAACCTACTAAACAATATTCTTTGTATAATGTTTAAAAAATTTACTGTTTTTATTGTAATTTACTATATACATATAGCAGAAATAAAAAATATTTATTACAAGAAATATTTATTTAAACATATAAAAGTTTCATAACTAAATATAACTAAATATAACTAAATATAACTAAATATAACTAAATATAACTAAATATAACTAAATATAACTAAATATATCTAAACATAACTAAATATAACATAAAAAAAAAAAATAATATGTATTAACCTAAAGAAAATATAATTTAAAAAAAAATATAGTTAAAAAAAATATAGTTAAAAAAAATATAGTTAAAAAAAACTTATTTAAAACACTCGAGATACAACTTTCTTCCTTTCCGCAGCCCTCCTAAGCCACTTCTGCATACAAACTTCAATTTCATTCTTCGTAGCAGATACCTTCGATATCATTGCTGCATCTAAAAATTAGAATTTCAATTCAATAATATGTTCAACTGTATATAAATAAATATAAAAAAATAACAAAGTACACGTGAATAATTACCAATCATCACTGTGGCTAACTTGGTTGTGTTAAATCTCCTTTTTCCTTTTTTCCCCATCCAACTGAATTCCATAGCCAATTCATCAGACATAACGGTTCCCATGGTCCGCTTGACGAAGCTGGCGCAGTTAGCCCCGCCAATATTCGCTAACTCATAAGCCTGCAAATTAATAATTTATTTACAATCGAGTAGGAACTTTCAGTTAGAAGCAGCTATGGTGAAGGTTCTATTTAATTACCACATTTTTTGCATTTTCCCCATCTCGCAAAAATTCATCCAGCTTTGCAAATTGCTCTTGTGAGTTGATCGGACAGCAAATATGCTCAAAAATCGATGTTACGTTTTGTGTATCTGAGCATTTTTGATGATCAACTTCAAGCTTTTTTTCGATGTCTGTTACTCTTGCAAGAATATCAGTAATCAGGGTTCGCAACACATGCTGCTGTTCGATTATTGTTTTTAAATATTTATTGGTTTGCCCGTCTCCTGAAAAATTAGATTTTTAGATACGTGTTTACGCTAATATGTATTTCCATATTTAAATTCGCTTAGATACAGTGAATTGAACTAATTTTCAGACGCTCTAAAAAATACGATAACTTTTTTAATATTGTACTATACGATTCGAACGTATCTTTTAAATTGTCAATAAAGGACCTCGTAAAAAAATTTGAAAATGTAACTTTTAGTATTCTTTCTACAATTCCAATTAATTGCAATTTTGGAAAAAAAATTTTACATCTTGTAGTAAACTAATTGTTTTAGCTTCTGAAAAAAGTTCACATTGTATAGTACAATAATAAAAAAAGTTATCAACTTTTTTAGAGCGTCCTAATATTAATCCGAGTCACTGCAATTCTATTAACTTACCAATACTTGTAAAATTTGTAGAAACCTGGTCTGAAAACAATAATCCTGGTTTATACACCGATATAACAATTACTTATAGAAAGAAATTAAGCAATTAGCCTAAAATAGCATAAAATCTTTTATTTACATACCTAGCTCGTAGCGTCGGTTGATCCCTGGAGGCGTATGCAGCACCCGATCGGATTCAATCTGGTCGACTGTCCTGCTGAATGTACCTGAAAACAATAATTATGGTTTATACACCGATATAATAATTATTTATGGAAAGAAATTAAGCAATTATCATAAAATAGCAGAAAATCTTTTATTTACGTACCTAGATCGTTGATCGCCGGAGGCGTATGCAGCACCTGATCGGATTCAATCTGGTCGACTGTCCTGCTGAATGTACCTGAAAACAATAATCATGGTTTATACACAGATATAATAATTATTTATGGAAAGAAATTAAGCAATTATTATAAAATAGCATAAAATATTTATTTACGTACCTAGGTCGTAGCGTCGTTTGAGCGCTGGTGGCGAAAGCAACACCGATTCCGATTCTTCATCGGTGTCGCTCATAAGGTGTACAATTTTCCGTTTCCTTAACTGACTGAGTTCAACTTCCGACTGTAAATCAGAAGTCTCCTCAGCCACTTTCGCCTTGGCCCTTGCCTGGGCATAATCATCTGAAAGCATTTTTAAATTATATATTTTTATTTTAGTTTCATCATATCATAAAATCTTTAACTCACCGTAAGTGCCATTCTTAAAATGTTTGACCGGGTGTTTTGGCCAACATTCGTTGACCTGCTCACACGCCTTCATGGCCTTTATTAATCGGCCGTGTGGTAATGAGGGCCAATGACAATAATCACCTATTAACCACGAAGAGGGCACTGCATCTACCGTGCCATCTTTCACGAATTCTACTATAGTCCACGATTTCATGTCGTTGCAGGATCTGCAAAATTTATATTTAATTAATATACAAGAAATATTTTTACACTGTATGCCGCAGGGTCTTCGTTCATGCCGCGGGGTTCATCACACACAGTTTAAATCGGAATAACTTTTTATGAATGGACCAAACGACTTCAATTTCTCTGTAAGGCTAGAAGGATTAATTTAGTAAATGATGGCTATTAAATATGTTGAAAAAATTCATTTGATCGGAATTGTGACAAACCATAGTAAAAATTGAATTTTACAACTTTTTCAATTGGGCTAATAACGAAAATTTAAAAGATGTGTTTTGTAAACTCGTATAAATTATATAAATTCTGAAAATTTCGTTGAAATTGGTTAATTGGTTCACGAATAATAAACGATCAAAAGTGGTAAAAATTGCAATTTTTCATGATTTTCAGCCTATAAGTACCATTTTTACTACATGTGATCGTTTATAATTCGTAAACCAATTAACCAATTTCAATGAAATTTTCAGAATGTATATATATAATAGGTTTACAGAGAAATTGAAGTCGTTTGATCCATTCATATAAAAGTTATTCTAATTTAAAGTGTGTGCGTAACTGTATACAATAATATAACGAAAGGGCGTAAGCAGAAACACTAACGGTAATAAATAGTAACAATGAAAATACTTACTTGTATAAATAGGAATTGAATATACAATATAACGATGCTATGTATCACGGGAGATTTCTGTAACACGTTGTCTACTGAAGCTCTCGCACAAGACTGTTTTTGTCACGCAGCAACGACGCGTTCTTCTTCACATTCGATCGTCGCTTGTTTTACCGATCGTCGCTTGTTTTGTCAACCGTCGCTTGTTTTATCAACCGTCGCTTTTCTCACCGATAATCGCTTATTTCGATATATCGATGGGACGATGGGACCGTTCAGATACGCGTACGACACAGCGAAGCAAGGACCGTCCCGTCGCGCGTCGCGTCGCCTTGTGTTTTTGTGAGTTCAATTAGCAACAATTACTATCAGCAACTGTGTGGGTGGAATTGGATATCTCCATTTCAGATAAGTTTATATTTTTTATTTATTATTATTCATTTAAATTTAACATGACTGGCAAAAGGAAAATCGAAAAATATTATATGCGTGCCAAAAGATTTTCGCGTCTATCGAACAATAGTTTTCACGAAGAAGCTTCTGTTTCATCGGACAGAAGTACAATTAGCAATGTAAACAATGAATTTCTTCAATCAGATTTTTCGTCGTCTAGTACAACTATTGAAAGTGACATTTCTGTAGAAAGTCTTCAGTTTAGAGGAACTACAGAAAGTCAAAATTTCACAGAAGCAACGCGCGCGTTATTAGCCGACACCGACAGTAATGATATAGATGTTCGTGTTAGTTTAGCGGAATGGGCTGTACAACATAATATTCCACATGTCGCGGTTAATCATTTACTTTCGATATTGAAGAAGCCCATTCCAAATTTACCCACGGATGCTAGAACTCTTTTGAAAACATGTAAGACAGTCGTTACTAAACAAATTGAGCCAGGGCATTATTACCATTTTGGTTTACAAAATGCCATTTTAAATCTTTGTAAATTTATGGACATTTCTTCTTTTATTGACAATACAATTCGGATCAACGTTAATATCGACGGTCTTCCATTATCAAAGAGTTCTAGCAGCCAAGTATATCCTATTCTTTGTAGTGTAACAGGATATACAAATGTAGCAATGATCGGTATTTATCATGGTTATGCAAAACCAAAAGACACTAATAGTTTTTTATTCGATTTTGTTCAAGAGGCGATAGCCCTTAGTAATAGTGGATTGTTAATTAATGAACATTTATATCATTTACAAATACAATCTTTTATTTGTGATACTCCCGCAAAATCTTTTATCAAATGCATAAAAGGTCATGCGGGATATCATTCATGTACAAAATGCCATATTGAAGGGGATTTTATTGATAATAGGGTATGTTTTCCAGAAATAAATAATATTAGATTGCGAACAGACCTTGAATTTAGAATGAAAGTTGATGAAGATCATCACACGGGTATAACTTCTTTAGAAAATATTCCGGGAATTGATATGATAAATTCTTTTCCACTTGATTATATGCATTTGATTTGTTTGGGCGTAGTGAAGAAATTACTTTTGAACTTGTGGTGCTGCGGAAAACCTACCACAAAAATTTCAAATTCGGATTCTCTTAATATATCGAATTCTTTGGTTTCTCTGGCAAAGTGCATGCCATTAGAATTTAATAGAAAGCCACGTAGTTTGAATGAACTGAAACGATGGAAAGCAACGGAATTTAGGCAGTTCCTTTTTTACACCGGCCCAGTAGTTTTATTAAACAATATAAGTAAAGATCGCTATACTAACTTTCTTACGTTGCATGTAGCTATAATTATATTATCAAATTCAAAATATTTAGAATTAATTGACTATGCATCTGAATTGTTAAATTATTTCGTTAAAACCTTTAAAGTATTATATGGAGCACAGCACATCTCTCACAATGTTCACAATCTCTTACACATTGCGGGAGATGTAAGAAATCATGGGCCATTGCACGATTTCGGAGCTTTCCATTTTGAAAATTTTTTGCAAACTATTTTAACATCTATTCGAACGCGTGATAAAATATTAGAGCAAATAGTAAAACGGCATTCGGAAAAATGCCATATTTTTAATGAAAAAAAGATGCATAGTAGTAAATTTCCCATTTTTAAAAATGAACATTTTGACGGTCCCTTAATACAAAATATTAAAGCTAGTAAACAATTTAAATGCGTTGATTTCCATCATTTCAGTTTAAAAACTAGTGAGCCAAATAACTGTTGTTCTCTTGTAAATGCTAACATAATTCTTGTTCAAAATGTAATATTATCAGGCGACGAATACAAGATAATCGGTAGAAAATTTTTACATCTAAAAGATTTTTATGAAAGTCCCTGTAAATCATCCGAATTTGGAATTTTCTCTATAGAATCTCCTTCTTTAGGTCCTTTCGAAATTTTTAATGTTACGGATGTTGTCGCGAAATATATTAAATTTGAAATGAATGAAAAAATTATTGTTTTCCCATTGCTACATTGTCTTTCATAAGTATATGTATACAGTGGCGTGCAATAATTTTCGGCCGCTCTCAAAGAGACGATAACTTTTTTAATATTGTACTATACGATTTGAACTTTTTTGGGAAGCTAGAGCAATTAGTTTACTACAGGATGTGAAAAAAAATTATTCAAAAATTGCAATTGATCGGAATTGTTGACAAAATACTAAAATTTACAATTTCAACTTTTTATGTGGGCCTATATTGAAAATTTAAAAAATACATTTTGTAGATCTGTGTGAATTTTCGGCCTCTAACTGCAATAAATCTAAGGATTCTTACATCTTTCAATGCTTGTCGTTTTTTACACTTTTTAAATTTTCAATATATGACCACATAAAAAAGTTGAAAATGGTACTTTTAATATTTTATCAACAATTCCGATCACTTGCAATTTTTGAACAAATTTTTTTCACATCCTGTAGTCAACTAATTGCTCTAGCTTCCCAAAAAAGTTCAATTCGTATAGTACAATATTAGAAAAGTTATCGTCTCGTTTAGAGCGGCCGAAAATTATTGCACGCCACTGTACATATGTTCGGATATCTTTTTCTTTATTTTTTTTTTAATCTAGCTTCAACGTTTAACACTTTTAGCACGTATGTATGTAATAGTTACGGTAATTATACATAAAAGGTTACAAGAGGTTTAACCTTTTCTGCATACTTACTATAATTATATTTGTCCAAGCCAATTGTAACATTGCAGTTGTGCTATATGTAAAGCCAGCCAAAATGTGGGACTATAGGGCTACCGGCGAACTACCCACATTAAAAAAAGCAGTAACGTGCTACGGGTAACACCTCATTTGGGTGGTACGGAAGTTTACCCATTTTATATGAATTAGGGAGTGAAAAGGTTCTGAAAAGGTTTCAAACTGTTATATATCAGTTCTGATTGAAACAGTTATGAAGAACCAAAACAATGTTATAAATGTTATATATTATAATAATATTATAATGCTTTCAGATGTGGTGACAACGATGATGAATCCGATTCGGTATTGCCTCCGGCATTAAAACCACGTATGTATTCGTCTTGCAGTGCAGCTGGCTAGGTAAAAAGGAAAAGAGAAGATTTGATACTATGAACTTCGCCAAAGTAATAATAGGTAATTATTCACATTCAATTTATTATTTTTGATATTTAGTTCTATACAATTGAATATATTATTGAATTGAAATTCTAATTTTTAGATGCAGCAAAGATATAAAAAAATATCTATTCATCAAAAAGAACCAGCAGTTTCCATACAGATGTGACTTAGGAGGACTGAAGAAATAACTAAACTTATATCAAAAGTTTTTTAATAATGTAAGGCAGGCATGTCAAATTCTTTTACCACCAAGGGTCTCATTCAGTATTATAAATTAATTCGAGGGCCGCAATAGAAAAGAGCAGACTCGAAATAAAAGGAAATACATTTGTGTTATTAACATTGCTGTTACGCATACAAAATAACATACGTACAAAAGTTGTTTTTCTTCAAGTTTACTTTGTTTGAATAAATGTATTTCATTTTTGTTTCGAAGAAACTTTCCAATGTTTTTCAATAATCAAATTTTCAAAATTTGGTTGAATTTGTTAAACTGTAATTTTTTTTTAATTGATTGTACATGCGGGTCTGTTCATCTTGACCTTTCCGCATTTTTATTATTTTTTAACGTTGAAAATAGTGGTTCACACATACAGTGACTGAATAATATTCGAACACTTAAAAAGACGATAACTTTTTAAATATTGGACTATACAATTTGAACTTTTTTGAGAAGTTAGAGCAATTGATTTGCTACACAATATGAAAAATACTCTTCAAAAAAATTCTATGTATTCGGAATTGCAGAGAAAATACTAAAAGTTGTACTTTGCAACTTTTTTATATGGGCTTATATGGAAAACGTAGTAAACACGTTTCGTAGATCTGTATCTATTCTTACAACTTTCAATTCCTGTAGTTTTTTCCTGCATCAACCGATTTCGATGAAACTTTTACAATGCATATAATTGACACAGATCTACAAAATGTACTTTCTAAATTTTCAATATAGGCCCACATAAAAAAAGTCTAAAATTATAACTTTTAGCATTTTCTTTGTAATTCCGACAATTTGCAATTTTAAAAAAAATTTCTTTTCACAACCTGTAGTAAACTAATTGCGCTCTTGTTTTCAAAAAAAGTTCAAATCGCATGGTACAATATCAAAAAAGTTATCGCCTTTTTAAAAGTGTTCGAATATTAGGGGGAGTTAGTGTATAAATTATACATACATATATGTATATACATATACATATGTGCTACCACTGCTACGTAAATCACTCCTATAATAGAAAAATTTATGTACATTTTATCATTTTTGTACTTACATCTTTTATAATAGTTATAAATAAGTTATCAATAAATATATATTAGTGTTATACATATATGCGATTGTATTGTACTATGTATGTACTATATAATAATTAATGTTAATAATAAATGTGATATTTGTTTCACTTTTTAACCTCATACAAGGAATATTGTTTAGTAGTTTAAAATATGCAGAAACGATATCCTATAACCGTCCTGTAAATGTCCTTTTAACGTTCAGAATATGTGTAGCAGATATCTATGTATATAAAGTCTTATAATTAATTTTTAAAAATAACTACTATTTTAAATTTCACTTAATTAAATTTACTATAAGGTATATATATTGCTTA
The DNA here is from genome assembly GCA_916610255.1 of Lasioglossum lativentre. NCBI lineage: Eukaryota > Metazoa > Arthropoda > Insecta > Hymenoptera > Halictidae > Lasioglossum > Lasioglossum lativentre. The sequence goes on from OU744364.1 coordinate 399,879, forward strand.
TCTTATCACTATATATATTGTTATAAATAATCGTCATATAATTACTAAGTAACTTTTGTTTAAACAGTCTCTTTATCTGTTTATAGGAAATGTGTGAAAAATATACATATATTGACACTTTAATTGTGGTAACAGCCGGTGTAGCGTGATGGCAAAAGTATCACGTTTCCACACGAAAGACCAGAGTATGTTCAGCATTTATGAAAAGAATAAGTATAGGTGTAACATAAATCAGTAAATAAAAAATATTATAAAAATTTTAAAATACTATGTACTGTTATATTATTTTTGACCTATTAAACATTCTAATTAAGAAAAATTCCAATTTTACATCAGTTCTTTGTTGCAATTCAAGTAGAAATTTTTTATTTTGCATATATACGGTCCCCAATATGTACATAAATACATAACATACATACATACATATAAGGTGTATGTATATATATAAATAAAAAAATATATATAAATATATACATATATTGTTGTATATAAATATTTCTCATGCATGAGAAGTCCTTGTACGTTGAAAGTCCTGAACACGGATATAAAACTTGAAAAATAGACGTGCTTTGGACATCCGAAATTCAAGTCCAACAGAAGTCCCTGGGACGAAAAAAATGGACGTCCCTGGGAAATCCGAAATTTTGGTCCCACGGATGTCATTAGGACGTAAAATACGAATGTCCATAGGACGTCCGAAATTCACGTTCAACGGAGGTCCCTGGGACGAAAAAAATGGATGTCCCTGGGACATCCGAAATTCGGTCGCACGGATGTCCATAGGACGTAAAAAATGGATGTCCATAGGACGTCCGAAATTCACGTCCAACGGAAGTCCCTGGGACGAAAAAAATGGACGTCCCTGGGACATTCGAAATTTAGGTCCCACGGACGTACTTAGGAAGTAAAAAACGGATGTCCATAGGACGTCCGAAATTCATGTCCAACGGAAGTCCCTGGGACGAAAAAAATGGACGTCCCTGGGACATCCGAAATTTAGGTCCCACGGACGTCCTTAGGACGTAAATTTCGGATGTCCGTGGGACGTCCGAAATTTAGGTGCCAGGGACGTCCGTGGGACATACAAAACGGACATAGGACGTATGGACGTAAACCGTACATAAAACGGACGTCCCTGGGACGTACGGTGCTACTTGGGGAACGTCGAATAAAACTGGAGGAAGTACATGATAAACAAATGGGTGGTGGTACTCTGGCTGCAAATTTCTATCTGTCAATATACACCTCCGAAGATTCCCGAACATACGTACATATCAATTCAGGTTTTTTAAAATGGAAATAAAACTGTGTAAACAATTTCAGGATTATTCACTAAATTTTCCTATATACATACTTCTCGGAAGGTTAAAAAAAACATAGTACGTAAATAGTATATAAATCATTTTTTATTCAAAGGACTTTTCATGTTCTTTTTCAGTTTCATCATATTTTAATGGCGAAGATTTCTTTGCAAAAGAAGTTATCGCTATTTGTATATTAAATTCATAGTCAATCATTCGTAGATAATACTTTGGTATTGTATAAGCACCATATACTTTCTTGACAATGTGTATAATTGAAGGCACGTTCAGCCAGTTCTGATTAATAAAATACAAATTGTATGTATAAAAAAAATTTGTTCAAATATCGTTACATCTTTAATATTGCTAGAGATTGACTATTCTCAAGTCGATGCTTCGTTTTTCCTGTAAAAACACTATAAAACCAATATCAGACATACATATATTATCACATCGCGTTGCATTTTTTATTTGTTCGTATGCTCATGTATAAATCATACTCACGTTTTTCGCCACTTCTGTCAAACTATGCGCCATCGCAGTACCAGTTTTCTGCACCATATTGTAAAAATAGCCTTTCTTTTGTAATAAAACATACGGATGGTCGAATTCCTGACACAGTAAAAATTTATTTTTCATTATTTTGTTACGAAACTTTTACCAACATATTCGTGAAATTTTTCTGATCGAAGCGATACCGAAAACGACACAATTTAGACCATATTTACTTGTTTCATTCATCATACATACAACGGAACCCCGATTAATTATATCGGAAGCGATGATATCTGAATTCTGAATCTGATTAGAAAAATTTCACGAGTGTATCGGTGATATTGCCTATTGAATGCTGGAACATTCGATATGTAACTCCAAAGAAGAGAACAAAACCACTTACAACGAGGTGACCTTGATCCATCACGATTATCTTATCGCTATCCATAATGGTGTTCAATCTATGCGCTATGGTAAAGACAGTGCAATCCACGAACTTCTTTCTGACCGTTTGCTGGATCAGGGAGTCGGTCTGTGGATCGACGTTGGCAGTGGCTTCGTCCAGAACCATGATCTTATTATTCCTAATCAGTGCTCGAACAAGGCATAACAATTGACGTTGACCAACACTGAAGTTCGAGCCCTCCTCGGCCACCTTGGTGTTCAGCCCGGCAGCCATGTCGGAGATGATCTCCTTCAGCTCGACTTGCTCCAGAGTTTCCCATAGAACGGTGTCGGAGTACTCGTCGAAAGGATCCAGATTACGGCGCAGACTTCCGCCGAAGAGTACCGGCTCCTGCGGAATGATACTGATCTTCGAGCGGAAGTCGTGCAAGGCCACTGTATGGGTAGCTATATCGTCTAGAAGGATTTCTCCCTCGATGTACGCCAACCGGAAGAGCGCGCTTATCAGGGAGGTTTTGCCGGCCCCGGTTCTGCCGATTACGCCAACTTTCTCTTTGGGCGTGATCACGAAGCTGATGCCTTTTAGGACATGTGTGCCCCTGGGCCCGTACTTTAGCTTCACGTTCTTAAACTCAACGAGCCCCTTCGTGGGCCAATCTTTCGGAGGCTTCTGGTCCGGTTTACTCTCCAAAAACGGCTCCTCCTCTAGGCTGCTATACTCCAAGACTCTTTCTATCGAAGTCATCTGGTTCTCCAACTCGGCCGTCTGCCTCATGCCCCACTGCAGGCAACCGATGATCGAACCGATCTGAGTGATCACCAAACCGATGTCGCCGGCGATCGCAAGGTCGTCGAACACTATGAACAGGACCGTAACCAGCGCCATGTACGCCATGCAAATCGCTTCGATGTAGAGGCCGAACGCGCGCGAGCAAGAGATGAACATGAACCAAGCGGAGGAGTGCATGTCCTGGTGATTATCGAAATCCGCGGTTACCAATTTCTCGGCCTTGAACGCCCTGATTGTGGTGAGACCTTGCAGCGTGGCGCCCACGTGATCGAACACTGGCGACCGAGCTACGAAACGTGAACAATTGGATTTTAGTGAAAATATGCTTTACCGTTTTTAATATTGAAACGCATTTGGAAAATCGACCAGAGGTATTTTTACGTTCACGTTTATACAACGATACTTACTGACACCCTCCAAGCGTTTAATGGCCCGACTGGTTGTAATGTACACTACTCGCATATAGTACAAAATTATGGCAAGTATAGCTGTCGGTATTAGCAGCCAGAAACTCACGGTGCAGAGGATGACTATGGTGCCCACGAAAGTTAAGGACATTATTATTACGTCGAACATAGTGAACGGCAAGTTTTTGTCGATGATACCAATGTCTTTGGAGAACCTTGATGCAATCAATGAACAAATTCCATTAATATTGAAATTATAAAGCCATGTCCGTACCACAATGAGACGAAACGGCGATCTAACGGCGATCTAACGGCGATCAGAAATCGATTTTTGTAACATTGTAAATTAGAAAAAAATTGATGTTACTTGAGAGAAAATTATTTGTATTACAGGAAATAATATGGTAAACACTGCCTACTCGACGACAGAGAAACAGAACACTAACACGAGCATGGAAATATCATTTACAGACAGACACGGATTTTTGATGGCCATCACAAGTCGTTCCGTCCCACTGTGCGTTCGCGCAGAAACCAGAAAACAGTGTAATAATAATAGAAAATACCTGTTCAATATCCGGCCAGCAGGATTCGTATTGTAAAAGTACATCGCAGTACGGACGATGCTCCGGAACATTTGTGCGTGCAAATTTTTCGACGACCGCATGCAAACCGCATAGTACACGAACGTTTGCAATATGTAGACGAGCACGGCAGCCACGGTCAGCCCACTATAAATATAAATAACACCATAACGAGACAACGTGCCATGCCATTCAAAAGCCGTACCATTCTCGGACTTGTGCCACGACGCGACCTCGGTGTTCACCCAAAAGGCGATCAAATAATCGATGCCGCTCGTCATCCCTTGACTGATCGTGAAACACAGCACCATTATCGCGAGCAGTAGAAAACTTTGACTGGCTTTCAGATAGGTCAGCAAGATGCGGATCGAAATCCTGCCGATGCTCCTAGTTTCGGCAACTTCGACCGGCTCCTCGGAGGCAACAGCTTCCACTTCTTTCGCGTTCTCAGCCAACTGTTTCTTTTCCTTAATTTCCCCGGGCTCTTTGGCCTCTTTGTTCTCGTGCATCTTCTGGAAGATCTTCATCACGTCCAGGTCCATACTCTGCAGCTCCTCGAAGCTACCTTTCGCCAAGATTCGACCGTTGTCCATCACGATGATCTGATCGGCGGACTTCAAGTATTGTATCTGATGGGTGACCAGGATCCTAGTTTTGCTCTTCAAGAAGCCGCAGATGCACTCCTCGACGATTCGACTGCCCACGTGGGGGTCCACCGCGGATAGAGGATCGTCCAGCAGATAAACATCAGCCTCGGTGTACAGGGCGCGAGCTAGATTGATCCTAGCTCGCTGACCACCGCTCAGATTGATTCCCCTTTCACCCACCATCGTGCTATCGCCGTGCGAAAGGCTTTCCAAGTCTCTCGTCAATTGACAGACTCGAATCACGTCTTTGTAACGAGCCTCGTTCTCAGCCTGGCCGAACAGAATGTTTTGCTTCACCGAGGACGCGAAGATCCAAGGCTGTTGATCCGCGAAACTAATCCTGCCGTGCACCTCTAGGACACCCTTCTCCAGCGGCAACTCTCGGAGTATCGCCTGCAGCAAGCTACTCTTCCCGGACCCTATTTGACCTATCACGACTATAAAGTTAGCCGCTTTCACCGATAGGTCCACGTCCTGCAACGTGTAGTCTCTGAACTGGTCCCACCTGGCAGTCACGTTTTTCAAGTGCACGGGCATCGATTGCGACGCTACATGGTTCTGAGTCGCATGAGAATCGGACCTCTCCGGATACATCATGAATTTCTGGAGACGTCTGATGGAGACTGTTGCTTCAGCCAATTGATGAATACCTGTGTGTGTGTGTGTGTGGTGCAAAGTATCGTGTTAATATCGTTCAGAGATTTATTACCGACTTGTGCTAACACATCGGCTTCGGTGGAAAGTGTATCAAAGGTACACATCATATTATACGCCACTTGACCGTGTAGATCTTCAGATATCGTGGTAGCCGTTTTGACAAACGCATATTCGAGAAATTTATTTTGCCACAATTATTTTAATATCTCGTAAACGAGGCGCACATTGGATGTAATAAATTATTTTAACGATGAAGATGAACAGCGAGACAGTAACGATGGTAGCGAACGTGCGAATAAATTAAGAATATATTAGTTTTTTAGCGTTTTTGCCAACCAAGAAGTTAAAGCGTTAATAATTTATTTCATTCGCGTGATATTTGCGTTAACGTTTGCGAGAATGTGTTAGCACGGTCGCATGATCGGATAAATGAAGATTAATGGCGATCGAAACGATGCGATGGAAGGACTTACTCAAGGCGAATCCAATGGTCATTGAGCTGCGCACGATTGCGTAAAACGCTGTTATCATAAATACTTTCTCCGCATCGATGTTGTTGCCGCTTAAGACGTACGTCAATATCGTTATGAAGAGGCTAACTCGAGGAATGTTGGAGTCGAACGTTAAACCGAACTGCTCGACAATAGAGTATTTTTTTATCACGTCCACCTCTTTCCTTAAGGAAAAAGTGACATTGATGATTTCGGCAGATTGGCATTTTTCAAGCGTAGATCACAATAAATATTAGATCTTTTTTATCTACTTTAACGGCGGACTTCTTAGTCGTTTCACATAAAAAACATCGGAGTTACAATTAGCAATCGCAGAAATTGTTTCTCGGAAATTACTCTCTCGTAGAACTTGCCACCACATTTTTTAATCTTATAGTCATATAAAAGTATAGGCTTTACGATAAATAATAATTTCCCCCTCCCCCAAGAAATTGTCGAAGTAGACGCTACTTTTCCGTGTCCTAGGTGTACGAGCCCCCTTAAGAAAACATATAATCACAGATTAAAAATAAATATTTACTGATAGAAGAAGCTTAATAAGTTGATAGAACCTTACATAAACAGAGTTTAAACGAGATAGCGGATATACAGTTTCTCTTACCGCCTGGCTTTCTCCACAAGAAAGGAATACGGGATCTCCCAAACATACATTTTGATCACTTCCACCCCGGCGATGATCTGATTCATCAATCTGAGCCTGTAATCAGTTTTCCTTGCAGAACCATCGGTCAAACGCAACACTTTTCGAGCGAGGTACACTGAAACGCATAAACGTCAAATCAAACGAAAATCGAGCCAATCATACAGTACATAGAAAGCATTACCCTTTGATTTTGAACAATTAAGAACACAAAGAATACTAATACTAATTACCACTAATTGTAAGCTAAAGAAATACACATCCGCTACAAGAAACGCGGAAGTAACATTGCGTCCTCGATCGAATACGATTGGAAACGATTATCCTTCGCGTTTCTGCGATGAAATAGGATACATACTCGAAGGTATTATAATTGACGGAAACAGCAAGCCTGTCTACGTCAACACTTACGCTGCAACGGTATGCTCAACACGACTATCGACATCCCGGTAAAGGCTCCGAATCCGATTTCGCGGAATATAAAATACGTGATTAGAATCATCTGGGTCGGTCCGATCCATAAGTAATGAATGCCAAAGACAAAGTAGTCGAGCCTGTTGACGTCGTTGCTCAGAAAGTTCACCATCTGTAACATCGATGCTAAATTAGTTGAACAATTCGATAACGGTTAAGGGGGGATTCTCGTGTAATAACAACAATTCTATGAAAATTGAATGAAAATTTTTTTTTCTAGTTCTTGTTAAATAATAAACATAGCGTTGTATACATAGGTAATAGCTTTCATAAAAAAAAAAAAGTTATTAAAATATTAGTCGATTTTCCTGCTTTACACAAGAATCCCACCTTACAGCGGATTTCGATTTGATATAATCTCGTTACTTGTCCAGTGGACGTTTCGTTCTCGAGGACGGAATTGGACAGTCTCAGGATCTTTCTGTATATCAGAGTGCAACAGGCGACTCGAACTTTCATCCCCACGTGCGTCAACGTTTGAAGAGACCAGTGCAAGATTACGGCGTCAATGAAAGGAAATATACAGAACGCTGTCGTGTAATAATACATATCGGTGGTCCATGTTTTCTTACTTCCGGAGAAATATCGCAGTAACCTGGCTAGCAGGAACGGCTGAATGATTCTAAAAAATATTACATCGCACGCGTTATAAATTCCCAGTGCTTCTCTCTGTTTCAAATTATTTTTCATTTCATTTTTCTTTGATCAAATCATTTCTATTGCCCAAAATTCGTATTTCTCTAATATAACGCTAGATTGCCATAATCTGTTCCTGTTTGGAGAGGTTCTTTTCTTTTGCAACAATTTTAAAAGCAAAAGCAACTAAACTTTAATCATAGAACTAAAGATAATTAATTTAGTTGTTTCGATAACCACCTTTTCAGATGCATTTACTTAATTGTTTTATTTGAACAAAGCAATTGAAATAACAAATTATTCGAATAAATATTATTTGAAGATAACACCATGGTGTTAATTGTATACATATATATATATATATATATATATATATATATGTATAAATTGTACGCGTGCGTTTTACGTGTATGTCTTTAATCTGGAATTCGCTCTTGCAAACAGATTGAAATCGAATCGCGAAGCACAGTCATTATAACATCTGTAACATTATATCCATTATATCTATAATATTTTTAATCTATCAATTATCATATCAAGTAACTTTGAGTTTTGCTGACCGGAAAGAATGTGAAAAAATCGTGACGACTTTCTTGGTAGCGGCACGTAATTGTATCGTGTTAGTAAGATTAATGATCGCGTCAACACAGTAACACCAGTTAACCCCTTAACTGTGACACTGGTCTATATGTATAATAGACGACAGACAAATTCAACTTTCGTTCCTCTTCAAGATAGTTTCTAATTCATTGCTATTGATCTGTGACGCGAGGTGTTTCATAACATCGCCCAATAGAGAGCACAAAAACGACGATGACGGCGAAGTTCTCAGAAAATTCGTTCATCCTTTGATTCCGTTTCAAAGATCAATTCTAATTTCCTGGAGCGGTACGTCATGATAGTGTTAAGCGAATTGCATCGCGGAGGACATTGTTGCCGTACCGTACAACGAATTCTTGAAGGAACACCCATAACGCGGTGTAGAGAACTATGCCACCGAAACACTTGTACAGCACCCTGTACAAACTCGGCTTCGAGCCGTCCTTCTTCTTCTCGCATCGTTTCACCTCGTCCTCCCAATTCTTGACAATGCGTTGCCCTAAAATGCTGCTCTTATCTTCTCGTAGAGGAGAATAGAGATCGCTCTCGTTCAATTCCCGTTTGTAACCCTTCACGAACAGCTTCCATATCCATCTGTTTGCCAAACCACGAGATTTCAACACATTGAAATTTTCATCGCTAATCCTAGAGAAAACCTCGCAAGTTGAAGTCTCTCTAGTTTTTTTTATTTTTGTAATGTATGTATTTTGATGTATCCTTACGAGAACGATAATATCGACAATACATTGGCCTTCTGTCGCGGGTTCTTCAGTTCCGTTCGGTGACTTTTGTCCATTTTGATAAAGGCAGTTTGGTCATCCCAAAGTGTTTAGAAAAATATGTCTACTCTGTACGCCCAATTTTCCTGTAATCAGGATATCGAAAAATAATAAATAATAACACTGTATTAATACGGATTAATAATATATTAATATACGATATCTATCGATTTTTATCGGTTGAAAATAGAAAGGAGGAAAATTGAAATTAAATAACGTTTGTAGAACTTCCGCAAAATCGATATCGTAAAGCAAAAGTTGAGTGAAACGATCACGGAATTTTCCTGGTCAAGAAAAATATATTCGCCTATTGAAAAATGTGAATTCGTCGAGTTTCCGATCCTTGAGAATGATTGCACAGGGAAATATTATTTACAAATGCTGCGGTAATCACAAGGAACTCACCGGTGGTGAAATGCCGATGTCTGCGAATACACGTGTGCGCCCGTTAAAAGCTACAGTATATTAAATGCGAAGTTGCTGCGTGCACCTCATTATTATCGAGCATTATCACAGATAAATTTGTCTCGGGTTATCGATAAAGGAGTATATCTCTCAAGAGAGAGCGAGAGAGAGAGAGAAAAAAGAGAGCAGAAGCGATAACAACTCTAGAGTAATACATATGTATACATAGATAGAATAGGTAGACGTTCCCATCGGAGTAACCCTCGGGACCAGGAACAGTACACGAGCCATTTGATGCGCAAGAGTGATGCAAGTCAAATATGTTGATTTCTAGGATAAAAACGTACACGTGTCAAGTCGTGTAAGAACATCGACCTTTCGGATATATGTATGTAGATGCCAGCCTATACATAAATCAAACATTATTTCCTACTGTACGAAACATTAGAAGATTTGAAAAATATTAAGGCGGATAATAAATTTCTGTTTCACTCGAGTTTGTCGCAGTGGAGGTAAAACCCCACCGAAAATTTTGGTCATTGCGGTAAAAGTTCTGCTGACCGTATCTCAACAGCAGCAGCAGTGGCAGACAACCAGAAGATTAAATCGCGTCCAGTAAATCGATACGTACCGGGATGTCTGAGATATGTATATGTAAGTACATACATATATTTTATGTTGCTTTAATCCAAGCCCTCTCGAGTCCGTGAATAGAATCGTGAACCATCGATGTTCACTTCACAACAGTTTCCGAATCACTAAACCCGACGGACTGTTCCTAATGCTTTAATATGTATTTACTGGCGTGTTCAGTCATCTATTTAACGAGCAAACGGCTTCTAAATTAATCATATAAGGAATATTTGCTGCTTTAATCAAGGCTGATTTACGGACTGTTAAACGAAAACCGTTTGGACCCGTACACATGCACGCTATCAGCGAAGCATATACATATGTATAAGAGGACCACTTAAGGTCTCACCAGCCCAACATTGGTCGGAATATTACTGTGAAAGCAGAATCAAATGTCTCAGCTGCCGCTTATTCATCTGGACTAATGACTGTCCGAAACACGGCTAACGATTTCAATATGGATCAATTGAGTTGTTAGTCAACAAACGTGCACGTAGAAAAGGATACCGGATAAACAAATCCAGTAACAAAACTATTTTGCTTTTTTATGAAACTCTCATCGATAAAATCGTGACATTGTTCTGATTGAAATTACATTAAATGATGTAATATACATGGACATGTTACGTATAAATTAGAGTTTAGTGTGTGTGGTGTGTGCAGTGCACCCCGGTGCAGAGATAGCAGTACATTTATGTATATGTATATGTATATATATAAATATCCTCTGCCGACAGATTTATAGTGCATTTGACGCACACTAAACGTTGACATTGAACGAAACGGATGGCAATTTCCGCTACATTAATTGTCAACCTACACCAAAATCATGTGTGATTAACAATATGCATTTCTTTCGAATTTTTGGAAATCTCCAATTTTTTTTTAAACCTGTCCGGAAAATCCGAAAAATCTGAAAAATACACAATAATATAATCGCAATAAGACAATTTTATGTTTCCGGATTTAAAAAAAAAAAAAAATCGATTTTGCAACCAAAAATTCTGATATAATTCACTGTTATGTGTGCTATTAGACAGAATGTTCATGAATTTTTTCGTAATCTTTTGTTGAGCAGAACAGAAGAAATAGATCATAATTCATGAAACATGGGAGCCCTATCGAATGGTCTGTCCAAAAATCAATTTAGTTTGGGGGGTCTTTGCAGCATCTTATCCGGTTATACCCTTCAATAATAACACTCGTGTGCTAAGAATTTTAATTTTTGTGCGTTTTGACGCCGCCGCGCCGGTTTCATTGAGAAGAAAGAAGCTCTCTATTTTTAGCTAGCTTGTAAAATCAAGTGTTCCATACTAACATAAGAGCGGATGGCCTATATTAAAGTCGCGATCGTAGAGCAATTCGGTTAATAAATATGTCAGATGTTATTTGTATCGAATCAAGATACCGCCGTCTGAAGAACATCCTTTTGAAAAATTTTATCAGAGTTTATTATCCAGATAGATTTACAACTCGCCCGAGACTCGCGGTTTCAAACGCGGAGTCACGAGTCAACGCACCGTTCGCGCTCTTTCACACACGCTTCTAGATAAACACCGGTTTTCATTTCAAAATGCACGACCGACTGTAAACATACCAATACCGTCTACCGATCGCAAAATAAGCCGATCGTTATCAATAATTTAGCAACTTTTTCGTCTAATACGAACACGAATGTTCGAGAGACTTATATATCTCCCTATTATTTCGGAAGATACTAACTTTACGTCTCGCGCTACAAATATTTGGGTATCGTCGGCTGCTGTGACATTTTTTTTTTTTTTTTTTTTTTTTTTTTTTTTTTTTTTTTTTTTTTTTAATATTATTTTACGTCGCTTTGTGAATTCCTATTCGGAATTATTTCAAGACGGGACCTACACAGTTTTTATGAGGTGGGTTCCGAACCACCTTGGGCAACACAGTTTACAGAGCACATGGAGTATTTCCAGAGGTGCCGGCGCGGCGTCCGGTCCTGCTGTGACATTGTTAGTGAAATTTCTAGCGTTAGATTTATTACGCGAGTTCTATAAAGATTCTCGTCACGAAGGCCTAATAAAGGTTTAAGGGGGGGATTCTCGTGTAACAAGAAAGAGGTCAATTTCCGAGGAATGTTTATTCGAAATCTATTTATCAAGCACACCTGCAATATTATGTAGTCATAGAATTGTGGGAGTAAAAAAGATTTATGTATATATGTACAATGTACATACAATTGTATACATGTAATAGTTTTCATTTTTTTTGTGGCTTCTTCGGACACAAAGTTCCCATAAATGAGACACAGTGGAAATTTTTTAGAATTCTACAGACATGAGAGCAACGGGCGTAGATACATCAACAAAAAAAATTAATTGACCGTTCAAGGTTATTCGTGTCCTCCGTTCTAACGCCGTCGTACGACCTTTTACCGTGGTTTCGCAGTCATCGCGTCGTACATCTTGGAAAGACAATGAAACTGCAAAATGTGCAATTAATTATTGACTTCATTCGTAAACTGATCCGCAAGAGTTAACAAACTAATGTAACATTAGATTAGAGTATCAGAAACGGAGCGACTAAAATAACGGTTCTTTTTATACCCGTGACGTTGAGTGATGATTTTCACTAATCGTGCACATAAAGCCTGTACATAGAAGACAAGTTTATTTACATTGTCTATTGTACAAAGTTTCTACTGACAAAAAGATTTCATGTAGAACCATACCATAGAGGCAAAAATACTTTTGTTGAACACTGGATTCTACTGAACTTCTAAGTCCATTTTAGGATTATCCTGTATAAGTGAATTGCAACTAAGAAAATGGTTGAATTAAATAGAAAAATAATAAATTAAATGTCTACAATAATATAAAAAGGCGAGAAGAATGTATTCTCCCCCCCCCCCCCTCCCCGGGAAGGGGGTGATACTACATAAGTGATAATACATTTTATCTTTTAGCTTTCTACACCATTACGCCGAGAACTGTGTAATGAAAAGTGGTAAAAACTTTTAATTTTTCGTGGTCAAATGGTCGTAAAATAATTTACGCCGCGCCGTGGAATATGCAACCAATTCAACAAGGTGCAACATGAAAAAGTTCATTGGTAAATACCACAGTATGATCTGAAAAGATTGAATCACCTACCTGATTCACAGTTTCACGCGATTAAACGAAATTATCTATAAGCTTAAAAAACATAAAAAAATATAATATAAAATATAGCCAAGACTTCAATAATTTTATGTATGTATTACTTGCTTCAACTTGCTAACTCTATTTGCTACTCTTCGACGCTATTCTTGTTACAAATGCTGTATGTACGATTAAATTAAATGATACAACAAAACGACAGTGTTTCGTTGTTGATAATGTATCGTGAATGACGAAACGAAATAGATCATGGTTACGAAAAATTTTGCATATTATCTCTACGAAAAGATATGTACCGATATCTTTAAACAATACTTAAAAATAAACGCAAATCAGACTACCCATTCGCTTATGGTAAACAATAATTAATTATGCCTACTCCAACTACCATGCACAAAAGCTATTATCTGTTGGTAATATGAACATTTGCATGGAACAGATATAGCGCTAATATCGATCTACATATACGTGCAGATCTCATGGATTCTTCGAAACAAAAGCATAATAACTTCGATACTTCCAGAGATGTTTTTTTAAACAGAATTATTTCGATAATTAATTTCGACCCGATTTGCTACGTTTTGTAAAAAGTATCAACTTTTCATACATTTAAGTCTCGTCGCGTGGTAGTACATACATATGTATATTTTTTCATTGACATACTTTTTACCAAAAATTAACTAATTGACGCTGCTTCACTGATTTACAAATACATATACAAAAAAGTTTGTTAATGTTAAGACTGAAACATACATTATCAGATCCTATATTTATCATTAGACATCTTTATGGAAAATAAAAATTTTCCATCTGGTTTGCAACAAACTGTTGTGTATTAATGATCACATCGAGACAATTAGTTTTTGTCGACTTGAAAATGAATTTTGTCCAGCTAATCGTGACATTCGAGTCACTGTGCGATTGTCCGAATAAATATAGGTATTTATCTTTAAATTCTTCGGCATGGGTAACAACAGAATATATACCTACTCTCTGGTAACAATAAACTAAACCGAAATGAAGAGGTATCTCACCGAGAAAAAATGGTGCGATCGTTGTTGGGGTGAACACTTGCGTCACTTTGGGCACGAACGAGGGTCTGTGTTTTGGTAATCGGTGTCACTATCGGTGATTGTTTATTTACAATGAACAACAAAACCGAATCTTCCAGGAACGTTTCGCGGCATTCAACGCGCGACAACACCGTGCAGTAACGTCCTGCAAATGCAAACTGGCGTACCAAACGAATAGCTACAAACATTTACGCATGCTCTGTTACACCACGGATCACGAACCACGAATTCTAAGTCTATGGTTGCACGCATTCCATGGCACCGTCGCGTCGCGTCGCGTCGCGTAAGTAGATGGTATCGATCAACGCAATGCGTTTACTTTTATTCGCACTGTTCGAAATGTTGCGTCCGTTCCACGACCAACAATTCTAGCTATACATGTACATATATGTACGCGTGTTCGATCGGCCGAGTTCTGTCGTCGAAATCATAAATTCTGTAAATCTAGAGAAATCATTCCTTTCAGCGAATTCCTTTTGTTCTCCTCAAGGTAAAGTCCTATTAAAACGGAGAATGTCTGAAGGAGTTCTGAGCGAAAGTCATCTGAATCACACCGTGACGAACATACATATATACGTATATACATACATGTATATTTATACCCACACAGGGTGTTATCGACTACGGGTGAAAGAAAATTTAAGGGGTGGTTCTCCATGACGATATAAGGCGAAAACGAAGAATAAAAAACTTGCAATTTCGTCTTCGTTTTATAGTTATCGACAATTAAAAATCCTATATGTATATATATATATATATATATATATATATATATATATATACACACATATGGTTTACATATATATACATATACATATAACGTTGCGTCACGTATCAAATGGCAGATACATATGGTTACCTTGGTTGTCATTTGGGGCCCCAGCGAGGTGAAAAGACATTGAACCTGCCTACTATAGTTAAAATCCACAAGGGCATTTCTAGTAACCGCCACCCCTTAAATTTTCTCCCACCTGTAGTTGAACACCCTGTATACTGTATACATATATGTCTTTATTTACATACCTAATACTCGCACTGCAAGGAAGGACTGTCAGCGCCATCTTTGGAAGGCGGGACGAATCGCGTGATGGCTAAATGGCGGTACGTTTGAATCTCCGCTAAACAAAATGTGCTACAGCTATTTGTAACATATTTCTGGTGGGGTAATTGGAGTATTCGGGTACTAAATTGAATGTTTATATACGCATTACTTTCTGCACAAGGATTACTCTTTCTTTCACATAATATGATGGTATATATAGGGCATAGGCCATAGATAGGCCATAGGCATACTTATAGGTATAGGTGATGAAACGTTTCTGTTATGATCGTTCTTGCTGCACTTATTACCCGATATAACAAGCCCTATAAGATTTCGGGACGGACCTTTGCGACTGTTTTTTCATTATAAAAAAAAAGTTTATTATTCGTAGCTGAGGTGGCGCGTGGTACATACATGAGGTTTCCGACTACAACAAGTCCTATAATTTCACGCAATACTATGTACAGACATGGTTCGTGTTGCAATTATTAATATCTAGTATTAATTATATCATAAGTCAACGTTACGGCTAAATTATTACCCATTACACTATGATCTATGATTAATGTTCGCGCAGTCCACGCGGATCTTTTACAAACTGTAAATTGTCTTGCGTGTTCCTGTATAGTGCAGTTCCCATTAATTGGATCGCTTTTAACGTATTACTATTCTCGTAGGCGATCTTTTTATCGGTCGACCGTGCGCAGTCGATTCACGGTTTCTACAGAAAACGCCTAACGGTTAACAGCATTCCGACAACCACGTGTGAGATTATCGAGTGACATTAGTAACCAGCAAACTACACTTACAGTTACGGTAGGCGCGGTGCGCTTAAAGAACGCTTCGATAAGAAAGTATCATAAAGCGAGCACTGATTGAAAGATATTAAAAGAGCAGAAATTACAAAGACAAAAAACGTGGATGGTAATAAATATTACGTTCGTGAACATCGAAACGTAGTATGTCTCTAGTTACGATGGTCGTGAAACCGCCATCTTTCGCTGTATAAAAATATCCTTGTTAATTAGTACCTAGAAAAATGGTGGCTCTTACAGACGATTAAGGCACTTTATAAGAGCGCTCTTTGTTGCTAGAACTCGCACAGGGGTTCGCGTTCGAATTGTTTTTTTTGCGTTTTACTGTTTTACCGATCACGTTAACCGCTTATTTGAGCAAAACGAGAGAGAAAAAAATAAGAGAAACGAAGAGAGGAAGTTAATGGACGCTTCAAACGCTGACGTCTCCACTATTCTACGCGCGACAAGAAAGCTTCGCTCGCGGAGTAAGAATACAATTTTTTTTCAGGAGTATCAGAGAGATCATAATAGATGAAATAAGAACGATATAATAAACGCCATTGTTGCTTCTTAATTAGCATTACGAATGATTCGCTTGTCGCATTTATTTAATACGTCGTCGAGGCGAAACCGTAGTACATCTACCCTCATCGGACTGTTCGAGTGTTCGCGACGAATTAGGAATTACTGTAAATGATAAAATGGCACCCTGAGTTGAAGAAGCACGGTCTTTAACGAAGAAAACGTTTAAGTACTTATAGTCGGATCGGCGAACGAATCGACTTCGATGCTGAAGGGAAAGTTCACTTTATCTTTAGCTCTATCTCTCTCGGCTGTTAATCGATTCGCAATGTTTCTATCGTCAGAACGGTACCAATGCAGTCTCCAGAGTTTACGAGCCATTGAAAAATATCTTTTTGTACTTTAACAAAGTTTCTGTTTTCAAACGAGAGATTATTCTCCTCTAACGTACAACATCTAAGGCCGCAAAAGATCACGAACGAAATGCACACGAAGATTCTTTGAAAATAAAATAGTAGCTAAGGCACAATTTCATTTCTCTCTAACAGTATCTCGAACGCCACAGTGTTGATCATTTTTTAAGGTCACTTGCTTCGAGGCACTGTGTGCGCGCATTGCACGACGGTACACAAAATACATAAACGAGAGCAGATCTGCAATAAAATTAGACTTCTGTTGAGCAAAAGAGAGTGAGAGAAAAAGAAAGAATGTAGAAGGTAGACTCCGTCTACCAGGACGAAAGTTGGTGGACCCGAAGAGTGGTTTCGTTTCTCGTCCCGACTACGCTATCAGAATCTGTCCTTTTTGCTACTATCTATCATAGATTAAAAAAGAAAGAAGAAAAAACGAGGAAGACAGAGAAACGAGAACTTGTCGCAGAATCTTTAAGGGCATATTGGAATGTACTTTCATCGAGGTATAGAATTCTAAAATTTTAAGAGGGCCTCGAGGACATGTTCCGTTACGAATGCGACGCCCTCGTCGGCTCCTTTTTAGCAGGGGACACGCCCGTCGAATTGGTGACCTTGTAAGCGTTGCCTTTCACCTCGGCCGGGTGTTTGTGGGTACTCGTCGAAGATTTCCTGGGAGGTTTCGTGATCTGCGTGGTCGACAGGCCGCTCACCGGATACTTGTTCCTGCTGGACGTACCGCCGTTGCTGCTTCTCGTCCCGTTCTTCGCCGAGGTCGAGGATGTCGTCTCGGTCGGATGTTTCGGCATCACGAACGCTTTCGTTTGCTTGAGCAGGTATCGGTCGTTGCACAACGCTGATATCAATGGCAAGTCCAGGTTGCGGCTCTTCTCCCGCAACGTTCGTATGTCCAGCATCCCATCCTCTTTCCCTTCCTCGTGCTCTTCCACGGTGCTCGATTTCGGCGTCTTCTTCGGCGACGAAGACGACGACGAGGCTGATGGAAGCGGCTGGTTCTTCTCGAGATTCTGCAACGAGACACGGTTCTCATCAGCGACAATAGTTCTACGTACATAGTACAGTTCTATCAGGAGAAATTCGATTCAGGGCTTTTACACGTTTAACTCTTTGAAGATGTCGCCATATTGACGACACATCGGGCGCATACATCGTATTCTTACAGTAGGAAGCAAATGATTAAATTAATTAAATTTTGAAGGTTGCAGACACAATTGTCGCATAGCGTGTACAGTGTACACTTAGAGTAGTAGGTGTTGGTTGGCCGTACCTGTATTTCATATGGGGGCGGCGGTGGCGGTGGCGGTAGCCTGCGGTGCTTGAACTGCGGCAGGGACTGTAGCTTGATGCTGGAGGGCGAGTCGAAACACTTCAAAATGTTCTCGTCGCTTCTTGTCCTGGAGAACGCGTGGAGGGTGTGCGGGTGTGCTGGGGCTGGTGGTTCGCGTCTAAGACTCTGACTCCCTGCCGATGAACAAGTAGCCCCACTGTATAGCGAGCTCGTGCTAGCAGCATAATGGCTGCTCAAGTTACTATGCGGTAAGTAATTGTTAGAACTCGTGTCGCTGCTACTAAGGTTCTGGTTGGAAGCGTATTTCGACGGTGAGGAGAAAGACGAGCCGGGAAGGTACGGCGTGCTACGGTACATTACCAGCGATTTATTGTTAAACGAGGGATAGGGGGGCGGCGGATAGGCGGCCATCGCGGCCAGTAGCGAGCCTTGCTTCGCGTCGATGTACTCTTGCTTGGAGACGGCGGGATCTTTCAGTGGGAACATTACGTAATCGACATCGGAATAGAGCTGCTGCTTGTACTGTTCGATCTGCGACCTGGCAACCTGGCTCGTGTAAACGGTAGCCAGGCTGGGCGGTGGTGGAGGAGGTTGTCTGGGATGGACCATGGGCGGCGGAGGAGGCGGTGGGGGTGGCGGTGGTGTTAAATAAGGCAACAAAACCGGACCACCTCGCGAAGCGTGCACGTCCAGGTAATTATTAGGGCCCACAACTAGAGCCGCGACCGGTGCATGGACCGGCGTGGGTTTCATTTTGTCACCGGGGTAAGTGGGTGGTTGAATTCTGGGTGGCGGTTTCGGGGCGATCGCGGTTACGTCGTTCGCCGTCGGTTGGCTGCAGCTGCTCTTCAACGGTGTCAAACTGACGTTCGCCTTGCTGTTCGCCAGGCTCGTTTGGATCTTCGTCGACGTGACGCGCGAGACGATCTCTTCGCTCGCGGCCGGATAGAGGGTGGAGATCGCTTCTTGCCGGGTGACCTCGGAAACTTCGGGGTAGGGGGGCGGGGGCGGTGGTTCCCTAGGTATCACGGCGTCGTTTCTTGGAGGCGTGGGCGGTGGTATCTGAATTCTTTCTCTGGGCGACGAGTAGGGTGGCGGTGGAGGTGGATCGGTCCTCCTCGGCGGCAACGGTACGAATTCGCCTCGAGTCGCGTTGTACGGCGGTGGAGGCGGTGGTTCCCTCTCGATATCCGGTATCTTCGATCTGGACGAGTTCAACGTCGCGTAGTCCATGCTCACTGGATACGGAGGAGGCGGAGGAAGCTGTCTGTCGCTGTCTGTCCTGGGTGGCGGAGGCGGCGGAGGCATTGTAACGTAGTCGCAGTCCGAATCCATGGAATTGCTAATTGTCTTACGAGGCGGATAACGTCCGACAATGAGATCCGACAGCTCGTCGGCCGACAACAATGGTCCGACGCTGGAAGGATCGCTACCATCGCCTCTGAAGCTTCCCGCGCTCAGTATGCTGTTGCTGCGCGATCTGGAGTCTTCGAGTTGCTGGTCCAGGGTGACCGCCGTCATTGTAGACACGACGTTCGCGACGTCATCGTCACCCTTGCAGACACTGTAAATCGGCTCTTGATCCTCCGTGCCGACGTCTTCCGTGTAAACGTCGCTGGTTTCGGATCTAAGGCCGCTGTGTATGGTGTAAAAGCCGGATGTTACGGAAGCCTCGTCGGTCGTCGATTGAACGGAGCTCAACGCGCACACGTCGCTCGCGGCCGACGATTCGTTCGCGTCTCCTGTCGGCGAGTACAAATCCCCTATTCTCTCGTCTTGCATCTCGCTGCTCCTCAAGGTGTAGACGCCGCTAGTCTCGCTCGCTATGTCCGTACCTGGAAACGACACGTTCACGTAAAACCAGATATAGTCGCAGACGCAGACGCAGACGCAGACGCCTGCGTTGACTGTGTTGCCGCGGTGTCTCTCGGGACTGAGACGTCCGGGCGCGAGTCGCCACGCGATTAGAAAGGTATCTCACCTGCGTATTTGCCGCCCTTCTTGCACCTGTCGTAAATGGCGCCAGGAAAGCTGGCGGTTTCCGACGAAACCGCCGAATTCTGTGCCGTATGCGAGTAGCCCAGCTCTAGACTGGACGTTGCCGATGTGCGACGCATTCGCGGTGGTCCACCAGCAGGTGCGTTCACGACCACGACCGTGCTGCAGCTGCTGCTACATTGTGACCCCTCGGCCGCAGTCGCCGCGCTCGACGCCAATCTCAATGTAGCCGTCGTGGGCGTGCTGTCCGCGCCGTCCACTTCTAAAAATTATACGGATCCGTTTTTATAACACCCCCACCGTTTGCCATAGCGTTCTCGCGATTCCTCCCAAACCGATGTACCGTGGACCCTGTACCAGTACAGTACCAGTACCAGTACAGTACCGTACCGTACCGTACCGTACCGTACCGTACCGTACCGTACCGTACCGTACCGTACCGTACCGTACCGTACCGTACCGTTGCCATTTAATACATATTAAAATGGCCGAAGACAGTTTTATAAATGGCAAAGTTATTCTCAGGTCTACTGACGAGCCGCGTAAAAATTAATTTTCAAATTCAAGGAGATATACATATATGTATAATACAATATGTAAGTGGTCGAGTGACTGTGCTCACCGTCTACGGTGGAGACCGGCGACGATGGCAACGACCGATCTTCGACGTCCGCATTAGTGCCATTCACAACGCCGCACTGGACAGCCGAGTGCGAAGTAGTTTCGGTAAGACGTGGCAGACATTCGGTCGAAGCTGGCGCGGTATCCGGCTCGTCCTCGCTGTGAACCCGATCACTGACAATTCCAGAAGTTGTGTTGGACGACGTGCTCGAGATAACAGAGATTCGTTGGTCACCGCGTGCCCCGCGTGCCGTTAAGCTTAGCTTGCAACGGGCGGGGTACATGTAGCAGTCCCGTAGCACCTTCCTTTCTGCGGTAGGACAGACAGTTTAAACGTACACGGTTAACAAAACTTTTAAAGTATGTGGACTCGCTTACGAGATTTAATAGGATTTTGATAGCACTTTGATAGGGATGACAGGATTCGTTTAATCGATCGGGTAAAATGATATCTCACCTTCTTCCTCGCGCCTCTTCGCTTCGTTCACTCTGGGTGCTATGGCCATTGAAAACTGATGAGTGTCTCGGCAGAGCCCCAGAAGGAGCTTGCTTTTGTCATCGCATCCACTGTAGAGGGTGAGCTTGTCCGGCTGATCGACGGCGCGTATCTCAAACTTCTTGCGCTGTGTCAGAAAAATTGGACAATTCAAGGTGACGATTAAACACGAGACGTGTCTCATAAAAAGGTCTCTCGAATTTGATGACTATGTAATAAAGGAGTTGCGAGACTAACGTCGAAGCATAGTTTGCCAATATTGTTCCAGGCGAAGACACGCGGCGTCTCCTCCTCGGCGTATACTCGCACTCCGCGAGCACATATCGCGAGGAGTATGCGTCCTGGTCCGGCCTCGTTCTTGCTTCTTCGGAGCCGATATAGGTGAGCGTTGAGCGGCGCCTCCAGCAGCACCGCCTCCCGGATGTATTGCAGCTCTGCCTCCTCCCTGGAGAGGCCCCGGTTGTCTCTATGCTGAGCCGCGAGCACGGCGAGCACATTTGACTCGAGGCACATCTAAACCACGAGATATCATCGATTACATTTACAGTAGCGTCTCGACATACAGTGGCGAGCATATCAACAGGGAATTCATTTTGTCTGCACTCTGCACTCTGCTAAAGTGCTAGTGCTCGAACTTTGTGATATATCTAAATGACAACTTACGTGAGGCGGAAGGTAATCCGTGGGTTTGCAGTATCCCACAGATCCTGCGTGTGGCCTGTGCCGTTCCTCGGAGTAGTCCCCAAGATCGGCTTGTAGGGCAAGACCCGCGAGTGTGAGCAGAGGCGTAACGATTGATGGCTCGTGTAGGGGATGGTGGGGATGGAGGCTCTCCACCCCGCCGCCATGCCTGACGACATTGTCCCGCAGCTGCAGGTAGTAGTGGTGGCGTGTCGTCTCATCGCTGAAATAATCGAATCGTTATTGCCCCCTCTCGCGAACACTCCGCAACAATATTTACAACCACGGTCAAAAAACTTTGACAACCTCACCCTCCCGGTTCGAACGTCGCGTCGCGTCGCGTCGCGTCGCGTCGCGTCGCGTCGGTGAGCCGCGACCGGAATCATCGGATCGAGGGAATAGGGAGATTTAGGGGACTGCCTCGTGTAAACGGAACAAAAAATCTATTTTAACCTTTAACGAGCAACCCTTAATGGTCGTTTATTGTGGCCGCGAGATAGAACCGGAAAACAAGCTATTAATACAAAATAAATTATAACATAACGTATCATCACTTTGAAAATTACTCATAAAAATTTATCCATTTTTTCGCGTTTCCATGGGACAGCCCCTTTAATAGTAGGGAAAATACTATAAGCAGATCCTGAGTGACGTCACAATCGCTGATCGTGACGCCGCTAGGTACTAGGATACTAGGTACCCCCCCCCCCCCCCACTGCTAGTACGTTGGTGGGGCAATTCTCGGAACGTGACGTATACATTCATACATTCCTTCGAGGGAACTTTTTGCGGCAACGCTGGTCGCAACGTAAACAAGTTCGATCGTATACAATATTTCTGTCCACTAATTGTAAGAGAGATCATTTTCAGTGGGTGATTTCATCCCTCGAATTACAGAGTCTCCGACCATTTTGTCGATCACTGTAGCAAAGATCTCGGACAGAGGCAGCCAAGAAATTTAGCGCGCGCGCGCGAATGCTGAAATTCTTGGGACAACCTGCGGGCTCGGTGTAACGGATAAGTATCGCGGCGAACGGCGAAAAAACCCATTCGCATAATTAATAATAATAACCTTGCCATTTCTGTGAGATATGCTTCTCATGGTTACCGTAGGATCGAGAGACCGCGGATCGACCGGTGCCACGGTGAATGGTTCTCGAGTGTTCCCGACACGCTCGTCGATATAATGAATCGTATCGTGACTCGTGAATAATTAAATCCTGTGCTTCCACGGAGATGAGGTTTTTTTCTTCACTCTATCTCCTATATCTTTTTCCCTCTCTGTCTCGATTTCCCTGTATTAACGGCAACGTGTTCCTCGTTCGAGACCTTTGTTGCATCTACGGTCGACGTTCTTATAAAGACATTCCTTCGCACTGTTATGCTGCATCATCCTTTAGATTAGAATGCAACCTTATCTTCGCCCTTTTTGCCCAAAGCTGAGTCAACTGTTTGGTTGGACTAAGTCCGACACAGTGACATGTCCAGTGACACATTTTGGATATCAAAGGTCCCTATTAGACACGTATACATACATATAGGGAGCATCCTCATCGAGCAGAAGTTAGTTCCAAGTCTGCGCTCATACTTTAAGCAAGGTATTTTCTGTAAGAGCGATATTCCTTTGTAAACAATCTGTTGGTGCGTATAGGGACCATCTTAATAAATAACTTCAAGTTATAAAGAAGAAGAGGATTATTTCCCGAGAAGATCCTATCCTTCCTTCTTCACGGCATAACAGCACGAAACGAATCAAGGTGTCTCGTGATATCCGTGTGCCGTTATATAACTCAATCGCGCTGAATCCCGGTGTCTTTAAAAAGCTGCCTAGGGCGCTCGCTATCACGCGATAAATAAAATTTCTTGTCAGCGAGGACACGGCGCACGTGTTCACCAACAACAAAACATACTCAAATAATCAAATACCGCAACTATTAAAATGAACCTAAACAATTAAAATTAACAAAGATTACAACGACTCGCGTCGAAAGGCACACCGTCATGCAAATTTTGCGTAATAATACATGACGTGCTCGGTGAGGCCATATGGGAATTTCAAAAAGTCACGTTTGCTACCGTTCGCATAACGCACCGCGCATAGCAATAGAAACAAGCTCTATAAATCTGCGGCACAACATGCCGGCAATTACGAAAGCTCGCGGTGAGAAAGGATTCTTGTATCTCGTGCATTACTCGCAAACGTTCGCGGAACGTGTTCATTTTAGCAAAATCTATCTTAAAACTTTAATGAACGCCGCGCTTCTAGAAATTGCTTCACACTGACAATGAGTCGTCCATACGATATCTACATACGGGTGACGCAATTACGCGCACAAGTTTAAATATTAATCCTCCGTCTGCAATGATGCGAGATTTTGATAGCGTTGCGTGTACCGTATACCGAGATACCAATGAAATTGATGGCAAGGGGTGGCACCAGAAGGAGAGGAGGAGGAGGAGGAAGAGGAGGAGAAGAGACGATTGGATGGTAACGAAGCAAGGAACAAAGACAGAAGAAGAGGCTGAGAGAGGTGACGGCGATTCGAAGGGCCAGCAAAAGGGTGGGTCTCCCTCACGAAACGAATTCTCGACTCCTGTCCGGTAGCTAAGTGCTACCTACTCTTGTAATTATAAATTATTACGTGGCGCGTGATAGATAGACCGTACGCATTAAATGAAAGCACTCGTCCCGGTAATTATACTGATCCGTGGTTGCTTTCTGATTTCCACCCGAAACCCGTGATTTACATCGGGCCTCGCCGCATTCGCCGCATTCGCCGCATTCGCCGCATTCGCCGCACGTCCACGTCGACGAGGGTTTAATTCGTGAAAGGACCCACGGCTCGCCTAACCGCAGAACGCTCCTCGTCTCGATCCCCTCCGGTGCTTCATTTCCCCGCTTCCGTTCTGCACGATGTCGCGCACCCAATGGCGTACCGACTTCATTCAATCGCAAATTCGACCGTGCAATCTTCGCTCTTCAATCTTCTCGAGCCAGAGTTGCGACACGAGGGGAGGGAGCACGAATTCAGGGGAAAAGGTTACCCCCTCTCTGCCGGTACCGGATTAGTCGCGTGACATTGTGATATGCGTGCTCGACAAAGACGAAACGCGTCACGTGACCGGGCAGTGGCGGAAGCGTGGGAGAGTAGCGTCGTGGAAGGAGAAGAAGGTAGAGCGAGGACACGAGTCTTACTTAATCCGACGACTCCGTCTCGAGGCTTGTCCTCTTCTAATTACAGGGATGGGTAGGGATGGTAATCTGTCAATTTTCTAAATATAAACAAATCGTTCGTCTAATGTTCAGGTTAATACATAATTTTCACATAATGGCGAATACGCATTAATAGAATAATTATTAAAAAAATATCCAATATTAAAAGCATTCGCTCCCGATCGTCGTTTAAACGAATTCAAAATTCGGAGTTCCGTTGCTGCTTTATCCGAAAGGGGACGATCCTGGTTGGTGTTCCAGGGCAAATTAGGAGAGCCCTCTTTAATCGGGATGCAGCGTGGCTAGGGAAAAAGAGGCAAAATGGAGGTCGAGTAGGCTACGCAGGTTTGGCAGTTCCGACGAACACGGTGGCACCGGGCACCATTTGATGCGGAACACTAATTACTCCGATTAATTCTGCAATACATTTGGCTTGCCGTCCGATGGCCGGAGCGTCCTCGACTAATTTAGCTTCCTGCGAGGAGCCAGCCTCTTTCGAGTGAATAATTTGTCAGCCCGGGCAGGGTCGGGACGACTACCGGGGAGCTTTTATTCACGCATTCGATTCGATCGCGAATTTCCTTCGTCTCTTTCAGATTGCATTATAAGATACATAGTAACTTCTAAGAAAGATGGTAACTCGCATGCTGTCAGTGTAATTTCAGGTCGCGCGTATATGTCGCAACGCCGCGCCGCGCCGCGCCGCGCCGCGCCGCACCGTAAGTGCAAAGTGAAAAATTAGCTTTATCATGACGGCTCACCTTAACAGCAATGGCGTGTCCACGTAGTAACGAACGCGAAAGTAGAGGACGAACGCTGGCCGTCCGCTGCTGTCTAAGCCCTGCAAATCAAAACACAATCAACGATTAATACAATTAATTATTGTCGTCCGAGGCTCGACGTTTTTCATCAAGGGGAAAGATATCTATGTAAAAATGTTTGTACGATAGAAATGTGGAATCGAGCAAACGAATTGCAAGTTTTTATTCCAATTTCGTTAAACTTTTAATCGATAACGTTCCTGCAAAGTCAAACCAACATTATGGACAATATTCAAGTGTACCGCGTTCCCGAAGTCTTGCTACGCGAAGGAATGTTTTAACGATTATTTTTTTTTTTTTTGTACACATGTATGCTAGAATTCAGCATATCCGGTTGTAGTTCTCCAAGACAATCATTTGTTTCGATGACTGAATTGTTCTTTCATAGACCAGAATAAGCAACTCGACCTGATCAGTCTCATTATTCTCATCGAATCGATAATACTCGATATCACGATTGTTCGCGTATACAAACGCAAGTAGAACTCTTCAAACTATAAAGCAGGCTATAAATATCCATGCAAGTACAAAATAAAGAAAATGTCGAACATGCGTGTCAGATTGGTTCGCGTTGAACGTTGCATAACTTTCTAAATCTGGAAGAAGAAATTTTTAATTTTTTCGTACGAGCAATCTCTAATAATGATCTACACATACAATAAATAATAACATTTTTTATTGGTCGAAAAGGCTTAGGCACCTATTTTATAGCAACTGTTGAATGTTATAGCATCAACATCAACTCTGTGTCCCGAAGCGATCCACGAAACAGCCAACTTCGGCGGGCAGGCTACCGCGACGAAAGAAAAACCTGCAAACGTGGGCGAAACCACCAAACCGTGAATACGCCGATGCTCGTTCCTGCCCACGCGCCCTCAAGCACGGTAGCTACACGCGTTCCACCGAGAATCGGGACTAAATCCCCCGTGGATCTCTCCGGTTCGATCCGTGAAACTCAGCAGAGTGAAACGGCA
The DNA here is from genome assembly GCA_916610255.1 of Lasioglossum lativentre. Lineage (NCBI taxonomy): Eukaryota > Metazoa > Arthropoda > Insecta > Hymenoptera > Halictidae > Lasioglossum > Lasioglossum lativentre. Next base: position 426,933 of record OU744364.1, read on the forward strand.
ATAGCGGAAAAGAGAGGGGACGAGAGATCGAGGAGATTCGACGATCGATAACGCGACCATCTGTTGGGTTCGGTAAACCCGACGGGACGACTTTTTAAATATCTTTAATATTTTGCTAACGGCGCGGCGGCGTCTCCGAGATAAACGCGGCAGTCGACCAAATTATAAGACACCCTAAAAATGGTCGGAACGAGGTACTCGTCGTCGCGGCGGGGCTGCTGTTTAATACATTTTTTACGTTTAAGATTCACGGGCAATGGTAATTTTTTTTTTAATTTTCTTTTCTAGAAACATTTTCTATCGAAATTTTCAGCTTCTTTCCGAAGGATCGATTTTTCTTTGTTTCACCGAACGCGTATAGCCCGTTAATATATCAGCTATATACGAAGCTCTTGTTCAGATAATTTTCGAGGTACCTCGTCATTGTGTTCAGCAGTGTACGTATACACTTATTTCGATATGCCGTCGTCGGTGAACACCGTTCGGCCGGCGCGACGCGACGCGACGCGACGCGACGCGGCGCGACGGACACAACGACCTCGAGCGAAGGCTTCGAGACCGATGACGGCACTCCGGGCATTACCGGGTGAGAGTCGACGAGTCGAAATAAATAACGGTCTGTCTGTCAAACACGTTAAAACGCTCTAACCTTCGTTCAGTAATTTCTCGACACTTGTTCTGTTAGAGCTCAAACGAACTTTTTACTTCTCGAGTAATGTTTCCAAGCATTTTTCAAGATTTCTGCTCGCAAGAGGAGATTATACATATGTATACCACCGCTTATATAAATTTCCTCGCGGAAACGAGCGGATTTAGCGATCTCGGTTAACGAACACAGGCTGGAAAAGGCAATCAGCTTGAGAACGAAAACAAGCCGCGTCCACTCATTATACCGAAATGAAATGTGGCCTGGAGGATCGATCCAGTCCTAATTTCACTAACTCGCTTCCACAACTTCCAATCTATCTTAACGATTGACCGGCGTTTCCATTTAAAATTAACAATCAAAAGGACTCCGTGGGTTTCGCGAATAGAAATTAGAAGTGATTAACACACTCCCGCGCAACAAGTGAACGACACACACACACACACACACACACACGGAGAGAGAGAGAGAGAGAGAGAGAGTTTCTCGAGGCTGTGTAGTGTGGTCGGTACATTATCGAGCGACCAAGCACGAGAAAAAAAAAACGAAATAGATGGAGAGGACCCAGAGGACAGGAGAACGGAGACAGAGGACGGAGGCCGCAGTTGTTAGGCCGAGGAGGAGGCGAGCAGCACGGCTAAAGGGAGAGACAGCCACCAATAACGAAGGCCCGCTCCAAATTCGGTAGCCGAAAATTAAACCGAGAAGGGTTTCTTGGCTGCTCGCGTCTAGACCTAGACCCTCCGGTCAAATCGTAGCAAATTATACCGTCGGGTCCATCCGCATATTTTACGAACCATAAATATTAATCCAGCACGGTGTATGCCTCTCCATCTTCCCACTTCTGTTCCTTGTCCGGTCTTTTCGCTCCTGCGGCGTCCTGCTCTCTACCTTCTTAGATAGCCCGCGGGTACAGTCTCTGCTAAAATCGGGAGTTCTCGCGCAAACCGCCGGTATTTGCATACACTGCCTCTCAAAAGTATCGCCGCCGCTCATTGTGCGTTGCGCATCAGTTTTTCTTGCTCGGATTGTCAGAAACGTCGAACAACAACCGACTCTCGAGAGAGTAGGCCGAGAGCTCGTCGCGCGAAAACGCGGTACAGTAATGCCTCGATATACTCGACAAGTGCCAATACTTGGGGAGCCGAGTGTCATCATTATCTGTGAGCGTACGAATAAATTACTCGTCTCGACAGCAGCGTAGTTTTTCTAAGCGTAATTGTAATGAATAAATTTTGATATTTGATATTGGGCAATTGCGAATAACGACTTCGGTAGGAGATGAAAATATAAAAGTTGAAGTATCCGTTAACAAATCTTTAGCCATGGGCCATAGACTTTAGAAGATTATATGGAATTGTGGAACGAAAACTGACCGATACTTGGAGAAATACTTTAACAAATTTGAAAGATACGAGTCCGTGCCCTTATCGGTAGAATCAAGTAATAGACCCTTGCGAAAAGACCCAGTTGAAACCTATTTGACATGAAAATTTTTGCACGAATTCCAACTATTTTACAGGAACGGGCCGATTAACACCGAACGACGGGAAATGAACGAGCTGCGCGAACCGTGAAATGTCACGTCAGACGTCGCGTCGGGACATCGTGAACGAATCTCTCTGTCTCTGCTCTCTGCTCGGTATGAGTCCGGCCCGCGTGAAAGGTTGCAACGTATCAACGAGTCCGAGCTGGCCGCCGAACCAACAGACAGTGTGAAATCGATGACATACGAATATGGTGGTCGGTGGCCCTGCAGGAATGTGTTGTTGATGTTGACTGCCGCCGATGGTTGGCGCCTGGCCTGTTGCCACATTGTAACGAGCTATGCATTGCATCGCGCATCGGAGAGAACGGTGATCGCCCACTTATAGGTGTTGCTACGGTGTGTCCTGTTGGTGCACACGGGCCGATAAATCACGCCCATTAGCAAGCGGTGCCATACTTCAATCGGCGCCTGTTATTCCTGAACAATATTTCAATCGCCTACTTTTTCTCCGGCCGCGGCCGATATGCAAACGAACAACGCGTTACAGATCGATCGGGTCGCGCGCACACGGCTCGCAACGAGTTTTCCGGTGGTCTAATCGATCTGATAAATTCTGCCATTAGGACACCTCCTGATACCCAGTCGCCAACCGACGAAGGAACATACATATTCGAGTTACCATACGCAAGCATGAAACGAGAGATTGTTTTTAGGCAAATATCCAGCACGTATAGGAATCCTCGAAGATACTCGAATACTCGTCAGTCGAATAAAGAACGTTGTGGAAGTAAAACTTCCGATTTACCCACCGACTTTACTATTTCTTTACCCTTTGTCGACTATACGTAACACTTGGATGGATGGATGGACCCGGGTCCATTTAAACTTATTTCCTGGCGATGAATTTCAATGATAGACGATACAAATGCTTCCTACGAAGGCTGTCTCCCACTCTTCTCCGAGGAAGCTATCGAAAGCATAGTTCAATTAACGAAGCGAGTCATTGGGAAAGACCGTGTGCGATCATCGGCGCAGACGCGCTTCTCAATGACATCGGGCACGTCTCGCGAAAGCGCGGAGGATAGGAAAGAACGGTCATCGGCAGGATGGAAATCGAAAGTGTGACGTAGTATGTATTACTATACCGAGCTACGTGCGCGTCACGTTCCACAGACACGGCGGATACGCGTCGTTTTTTCGGATGACAAAAGCCGATTGTGATCGATTAAGCTTCGTTGTTGGATCTGGGCACCCTTACGAGCACCGGTAGAAAATTAATAAACTTCCAAACTAATTTTCGACCTAAGAATGATATTTTTTTTTAAGAAGGCACCAAGGTATCGATGCGAATAAATTGACGAAGAAAGAAAAATACACTCTTGCTAAAAACAATGTTGCAAGAGGCCCGAGCGTATACATGAAAATCCGTGGACTGTACGCTATCGCGGCTCGCAAAAGTCTCGTTAAAATCGAAGTCGAACAATCGGGATTCTCGTTAGAGTGTTATGGGGTGGTGGGGGAGGGAGGGGGGGGGGGTGAAGGGTGGTTGACGGAGAAGGAGAAGGAGAAGGAGTAGAAGGAGAAGAGGAGCCGGCCCGGGGAGAGTGGGGAGCACGAAAGCTCAGATAGGGGAGGGGCCCAGTTTTAATAGCCGAGGACCTCTCGCGCCGCAGCAGAAAATCTTCGCGGTCGATGTTCCGACGAGATAAGCACGTAGTCCGGTAGCCCGGTTTTACCGGGCCAGTATTTATTGGTTATTGGTGTGGACCGTCATTAGCGAAACCGGGGGTCCCACCGCTCCGAGCAGATACGAAGATATCGCACGGGGCGGCACGCTCTGTCTCCGTCTCTCTCGCTCTCGAGCCCTTCGGACGGCCACGCCATTCGCAATTTCGAGCGGACGAGACCCGGTGTCCAGCCGATTGGACGCGTTCCGCCGAGTTGACAAATTCCTGCGGCCCCCGAGTCACGCCGCGCCGCTCCGGGAAAAGCATCGAACCGGGAATCGTTGAAATTCCTTGGCAATGCCGAAGTCAGCGTAGCGAGACGCTACACTCTACTCTACTCTACTCTACTCTACTCTACTCTACTCTACTCTACTCTACTCTACTCTACTCTACTCTACTCTACTCTACTCTACTCTACTCTACTCTACTCTACTCTACTCTACTCTACTCTACACGGACCGCGACAGAAGTCTGCCAGTGAACGCGTGTAATTGTAATAATGTACAAAAAAAAAAGAAAAAATTATCGATCCCTTTACAACGTATCAATGAGAGCTAGGTGAAATTAAATGTTGCGTGGCAAACATAAAAATGTATACAAAATTGTTCTCTCTGCCAACTTCGATCGTCGAGTCTACGTTTTTTCGAGTAGTTTCAAGGTTGCGCTTGCGTAAATGAACGTGGTTTAACATTAATCATTACAGGGATGGGTGTTCGGGTCTGCGAAAGGAAAAGGAAGAGCAACATCGGTGTCTGTGGTGGCGACGACGAGTTGCCGGGGTATATTGGGAAGCTACTCGTCTTGAAGAGGACTGCCGTTGTACGCTCGTTTAGCGCTACCCTCCGGGCAAAACCACGGCCGCCATCGTGCACCCGCGGATGGAAATGCTAATTTGACCGAAGAGGGCCTTCTACGCACCCTTCTCTCCTTTCGCCGCGAGCGAGATCTCCTTCTTTTGCTCTTAAATCGTTCTTTTTTTTTTCTCGATTCCTCCCGGCAAAACGTACCGTTCGAGAGCTCTACCCGCTTCGAGTACATTATATGTACATACTACAACCGAGACGCGTGTCATTGCGTTCGCTATTGCCGGAGTACAGTAATGTTTCGGTAGAGGGACACGTTGCCTAATATGGGAGTATGTAGAATATATAGAATATTATAATCGAGTACTTACGTATGTGTGAGAACTTCGCCAGTTCTTCGGTGCGTACTTGCTTAACTTATTTTCGGGATCAACGAAGAGGTACTCGCCGTCTGTAACAAACAACGCGATATATGGTCAGTGTAACAGTTTTAGTCGGTTCAATTGTCGACGAACGTTTCTCTCCGCGACATACTTAAAGATATTTTATTCAAGGTTCTAAAGTCTAGAGGGACAATTTGGGTCGTGGAATTTTTACGCATGTACATGTATATCGGGACTTTCTTTCTGCGAAGCGTAGCCAGCCAGCTCCGAAATGAAGACGATATAATCCAAGGAGAGATTGTTTCGAGTCTGGGAAGCGTCCTCGGAGGATCAATCTCCGTCAAGGATACAGTTTCGAGGTACGAGCGTTTCCGGTCGTCCCGGTCGTCCCGGTCGTCCCGGTCGTCCCGGTCCGACTGACAAATTAATTTTATCGGCCGCGACGGTGTTCCTTTATTATGATCGCGGAGAGCAAATACAAGCTGCTCGGAGCCGGCGCGGCGGGGTCCGCGAGATTCGGGGGTTCTCCTCACGGCCGGGCCAAATGGGCCCGTACAAGGGCCCGCACGTACTCGTCCACGGTGCCCTGATATGGTCGCTGCGCGGAGCTCGGGGACCCATTCTCCGCGCTCGACTTTTTGCACGGCTGATGGCCCGAAATGCCGATACCCCTAAACGAGCGAAACAATGAAAGAGCTTGTCGGCGAGGAGATGTTCGTGAATGAGAAGGCCCCCAAACCTGTCCTGCCCACATGGGGCCAGACACTCGGGGACCGAGACCCTCATGGCGCGACAACGCGACGCGCTTTCCAAACTGGAACTCGATCTCGAAGAAGTTCGAACCAGGGGCCCACCCTTTCGCACTTGGCGATCGTATGCTAGATTCTGTAGCCCGATTATCGTTAAATCATTATAACTAGAGGACCGGATTTTATGCAATTTATGGAAAAACTGAGTAGGCGAAATTTAAAACAGTGACAAGATTACAAAAATTTAGGAACGTCGCGTCGCGTCGCGGCGCGTCGCGGCGCATCGCGGCGCATCGGTTTATCATCGACTCTAGAAAACTTTTCAGGGGAAGCAAGATATATTTGTAGGTCTAGTTACAACTATTCATACCACGTCAATTATTCAAGGTAAGTAGAGCGAAGATCCTCGCGCGAGCTCTCATTTTCATGAATCACTTTGCTAACGCCGCGCCGCGCCGCGCCGCGTCGCAACCCGAGGAAAATCTAAAACATTCCTTATGGACGATCGATCCTCCACAATCCGAATTTTTGTTACGAATAGACTGTGATTTCTATAAAAATCCCATTTTTGTCAGATACGTGGTCTAGAATATGAACGTATGTATCGTGTTGTCGTAGACGCTGGATTAACCTCGGTTATCGGCAAAGTACACTCTGTAGAGGAGCACGGTGGCTTACAGGAAATTGGGAATTTACGATTTTGGGTACCAACGACTGAACCGTAACATTTGGTAACAATCGAGAACGGGTGGTTGGTTGGTTGGTTCGTCGTTTCACAGAAGCGTCGCGAAAGTGTTTTCACGGAACGCATAAAGTCCCGGCGAGGTGCGGCGAGGCGAGGCGCGGCGAGGCGCGGCGCGGCGTGATCATGCCGTGGATGTCAGTGTCCGAAACCGCTCGCGTCCCATTTAGATTCCTACAGCACCATTATCGGCGGAGCCGCAATAAATTGTGTTATCGTGACGCTCTTTCATCGGCGAAACCATAAACCGTACATCAGAGTAAGTACCCGATCGTCCCGCGGACGTATTGTATGTACATATGTATACGCATACCGAAGATTAGACCAAAAGCGAGGCTTACCATAATTTTTAAAAATCCTAATTCATGTTACAAAAATACGAAGCCTGGATCACCGCTTCCAGAATGTAGAGCAAATAGTGTGTCCGATTAGAAATGGAAACTTGTGTACGCCGCGCCGCGCCGCGCCGTTCTGTATAATATTCATTCATATTATATTCATCTGTAACCATGCGCGCACTCGCGCATCCATATACACGTAGGCAGGTATACATATACATGCACACACGGTGCGGAATCATTATAGGTTACGTTTCAAACATCTGCTCCTCGATAAAACTGCACGTCGCGTCGCGTCGCGTCGCGTCGCGTCGCGAAGCCGGTCCGGGTAATGTCGTTCGTGTTCGAACAGCCGCGCCTCGATTCTTCTTGACTCTCTCTCCGATTCCTCGCTCTCCATCTTCATCTCGTTGCAGCTTTCGTTGTTCAGCCCGGCTACCCGGTCCAGACGGCTGTCTCTGTTTCGCGAGACGCAAGTAGGAGAGTCGAGGATTCTCGGACACCCTGTATTTAGCATATTTCGATTTGCCCGAGATACACCGAGAGCCCGTCCACCTCGTCGACGTCCGGTGCCACGTGTGGCATGCTGCCTTTCAGACACGAAGGAGCGGATCGAGCCACATTCCGCGGTGGAGCCGGCCAAGGATGAAAGAAGAAGGAGCCGGGGGGATGTAATGCACTCTCCGTGGTGAAGAGGCCCCAGCCCAGGCCCAGCCGGGACCAGCTCTGCTCGGTCCGGCCCGGCCCGGCCCGGCCCGGCCCGGCCTGGCTCGGTCCGGCTCGGCCCGGCCTGGCCTGGCCTGGCCTGGCCAGGGCTGGGGTCTCTCGCCAACGTCTCTCCCGGCTTTCGTTTCTGCTGCGCCTTCCTTCCCTTCGGACGCGAGCTAAGAAGGAGGGAGGCAAAGACAGAGCGACGAAGCTCGAGCAGTGGGAGTACGTACCTACGAGAAGCTGGAGGAGGAAGCGAGGAAAAACGAACAAGAGGAGAAGGACGAAGGGAAGAAACGGCCAACGGGAAGAGAAGAAGAAGAAGAAGAATATGAGGAAGAAGAAAGAAGAAGAAGGTTAAAGCCGAACGGGAGAAGAAGGTTGGGGGTGGCGACCTAAGAAGGTCAGAACATCGTATTTCTTGCGGGCCGGCAAGAGTCAGCAGCATCATTAAAAAGAAAAATTCGAGGGCATTGTGGCCGGCCGAAACTCCGCTAAAAAATGCGCTTCGGAATCATCGTTCTGTCGTTCAACTATCACCGAGGATGAAAAATATTAAAACACCGACACCAACCGGAACGCGTACCCTTCTCTCCTCTTCGTTTCTGTTACGTTTCTCGCTCGCTCCGCGGAATTATTACGGACGCTCGGCGAGAGGCGCGTCTCTCGGGTGTCCTTGCTCGAAGGTAGTCGGGCCACCGATTGTTTCACCTGTTCGGTCTCGCGGTCTCGGGTAACTCGGCCCGCCGCGCCGCGCCGCGCCGCGCCGCGCCGCGCCGCACCGCGCCGCCCGATTTTGCGATCCTCCTCGGCCTGGCTCCGTTCACAATCGAACCCGGAGAGAGATAGATCCTCGCCGCTGATCGAGAAAGTCGTAAGTCAGCCGGAGAAGTTCTTCTTTCGTTGCGATCTCTCTGCGTTCGTATAGCCGAGGGCACCTGTGTTACCCGAGGTATAACCCGACCATTACCGGGGAATGTTGCCCGAGGGCTAACCCTGGCCCTCGTGTAACCAACCATCGGGGCCCATGGGGTCCATCTTATCCCACTAGAGATTCCCTCCAGTCACGAACGAAGCAAGATCTTACGTCGTCCTCTTCTTCCCTCGTCCTCCTTTTTGTCCGTCTTCGAACCATTCCTCCCGTTTCGGATCGTGGAATGTCGAAGCTATCCGGTACTACAAACTTGCGTTTAGTCGGAATTACCTAAAGAATAGTAAAAGTTGCTTTTTACAATTTTTAAACTGTAGGCAAGAAAAGTATTTCTATGAAAGTGTATCTCGGTGAGAATGTCGATGAAAACATATATGTCGTTGAAGTAGAGTCGATGTAAACGTTAGCGTCGAGGAAGGCTGAGTGTCGGTGACGTCATATAGGCCCAAAGGAATCGGTACCGAAAATCTGCCGTTGGAAAAGTGTACCGGAAACGTTCTTGGGTCTGAAGGTAAACTCTCAAGTTTACAAAATGAATCTTTACTCGTCTAAGAATTCGCAATTTTCTGACCTCGAGGCATTTTCGAGATCGCGTTTCGTGGAAAAGAAATCTTTTTCTCGTAGCTGAGACAGTTCGTTGTGCGTGACTCGCGCGGTTTTGCCTTATGACGGGGCGGCGCGGCGCGGCGCGGCGCGGCGAACGCGAAAATTAAGAGAAAAAGGGTGGCGACGAGTGTTTCAGCGAGAAATGGCAGGAATCTGGTAACGAATGAGGCCGAACGGAGAGAAAGAGAGAGGGACCGTTCGTCCCTGGCAGAGATTCGCGCTTTACCGGATGAAAAAACCGCGAAGGAACGATCCCCATAAACCCGCCGGTTTCCCAGAAAGAAACAATGTTCCCTCTCCCGTCCCGTGGCGCAGCGATGCGCCGTAACGGTAATTACACCCGTAATCACCCTTGATTGCTGAGAGAGGGTCCCGGTCTCCTTTGCCTTTTGCACTCGCTATCTTTTACGCGAGCGTCCCGGCGGCTCCACCACCACTTTTGCCAACGCCGCGCCGCGCCGCGCCGCGCCGCGCCGGGAACAGAATAAGAAACCCGGGACCATCTTCGAGAAAGAAGACGGAGACTCTCGGAGACCTACTAGGAGAGACCGTCTCCTCGTCGCGTCGCGTCGCGTCGCGTCGCATCGCGTCGCGCCGGGGTGCAGAAATCGCTTTCGGAATGACAATAGGTGCGAGCTGCGGTGTACGCCTAGCGCTGCAAAACCTTCGACGACGGGTCATCGTTTTTCAGGAATTCGAGGTTCGAGTTTCTTCGTGTTTCCTGCAACTTGCTCGCAAAACGAACGACAGCGGTAGGCAGTCGTAATTGGAGCTGCGTCCACGAGATATCCTATTTCTTCTCTGTTCCGAACTTACAGTCAGTCAAAAAACTCTCCGTACACCCTTTACAATGATGTAGCTTTTTTAACAGTGGACCGCGTCGCTTGAGTTTTTTTTCCAAGAATTTAGAAGAATTACTCAATGACGCGTGAAGAAAACTTTAAGAAAATTCTAATTGACAAGAATCGCGAAAAAAATAGTAAATATATACATTGATTTTACAACATTTAACATGGATATGTTTTTCCATGAAGTAATTTGCGAATAAATGAAATTTTCGAGTGACACTGATTTTTGTCCCACTTTTTTGAAAAATCGACCACTGTGCGAATCGAGCCACGGATCCGTGTTACGCGCCGAAATCGCGTCCAGAGCTTTGCGAGCTGTTATTACACGCTCGTGGCCAGTAACGACGAAGCGGGGTCCCGGCGCGGCGCGGCGCGGCGTTCCCTTACGGAAGACAGATGGAGTTCCGTTGAACGGGCCGAAGGGGGATAAAATGTGGCTTCCACTAGCAGTATCACTACCAACTATACCAAGGAAGAACGCGGTATGCACCAGCAGCGCCACCAGCGAGCGCGCCACTCCTCCACCGCAGGCCACTATCTGGAGCTCATCGCATATTTCATCCCGATCAAATTATTCCGAGGAACAAAACACGCCTGGCGAACGTCGAAGAGCGAGAACGTTGGTCGAGCCATCTTCGGCGGACCGGGGCTTATGTCAGTTGCGCGTTCGCATCGCAGAGTCGATTGCTCCACGCAGCTAATGGGTTGGAAAATCGAACATGTTTCGCCCCTCGACGAGTTACCCTCGAACGGTTAAAAAATGATATTTTACCGCGGATAAATCGTACCGACAATTAAAAAGAAGGGAATTATAGTTGTTACAAGAGTGAGAATAGGGCACTGTCGCTTCTCTATGAAACATCTATTCTGTAATGAAAATCCACCTAACTGCGGAATGTGCAACTGTCATTCGACATTCAAACATGTTCGAACCGAATGCACACAGTTCGTGTGAATTTTTCTCATTGTTTTTAGTGGTATGTACACTCGAGTGGCTCCCACGTGTTCTGTTATAACCTATGCCTATGTACCATATACTGTATAGCGACGCGACGATTCGTACGAGAATCTTTCGGGGGACACCCGGAGGTGTTCTCGTTCGCGAAGGGGTGAAAATTCCGCGGAGGGGGTGAATGGACCGTTACGGCTAGCAAAAGGCAAGTTCATCGATCGATAGAAGAAACGGATAGTCGAGAGAGCCAAGTAAGTCTGCTAATATATCGGAGACGCGAACCCTGAAACTGCCTGCCCAACATTCCTTCCTGGATGCGCGTTCCTTCTTCGTCCCCTTCTTCGTCGCCCCCTCTGAACCCCGTCACCCCCCCCCCTCCCCCCTCCCCGCCCTTCCGGCCGTCGGGCAGCCTTCCTTCCACCCCTCCCTCCCCGCAGCCCCTCGCCGAAGTCAGGATGTGCTGCCGCCTCTCGACATGCACGGGGCTTCATTAGCGTTCGCGTAATATAAATCAAACGACGACGCGTTTTAATTTATAAAACGCCATTACACCTTATGAATGACCCATTCATGTGAGAAGCCTCGCTTCGTGGACACGTGTCCCCGTTGTTACGACCACGAGGGTCGGAGAAGATGCGGAGGAAGGAGAGTGGACGGTGAAGTTCGCGAACAAGAGAGGCAAGAGAAAGAAAGAGAGGGGACCGACGAGGACGGAAAAGGTCGTCCAAAAAGAAGGTCGAGAGGAAGGACTACAAAAGCAACACGAGAAGGACCGCAGCTTCCACGAAGGAATTTTCTCTCATGAATCGATCGGGAGCTTCGATCGGATCGCTCGGCTCCGGGGCGACGCGACGGGGGGATATACGAGGAAAGAATGATGAAGGAGAGGGGTGGGGGGAGAGGGACAGGTGGAGAAAAACCGTGCGCTACGAAATGAGAGAAACACGAGGGCCCGACGATAAGAAAAGAAAAGGGAGAAAAAAGGGAAAGGGAAGAAAAAGGAAAGAGAAATTCCTTTTGCAAACGGCTCGACTGACGTTCGGCAATTGGTGCAGGAGGTGTGTTGCTTACGAGAAGACCGAAAGCCGAAGGAGAAAGATCGGCATGTATAATGGGAGGGGAAGGAAGGACGTTGAAGCCCTGTTGTGACGCAGCCTTAGCTTCATCGCGGTATATATCCACTGGACCTGCTAAGGCCCATTCTCTGCTCGGTGTTCCGTTCCCTCTCTCGCCCCCTGCGCCTCTCCGGAGATGCCCATCGCCCCACCATGGTGCCGCCCGTCCTCTGCCCTTCCGCCACTGAATCTCTCGGTCCCGGGGCCTTTGCCCCACCACCGGGGCCTGCTTCCACTCGCTTCGACTCGCTTCCACTCGCTTCGACTCGCTTCCACTCGCTTCGACTCGCTTCCACTCGCTTCGACTCGCTTCCACTCGCTTCGACTCGCTTCCACTCGCTTCGACTCGCTTCCACTCGCTTCCACTCGTTGCCTCCATTCCGCGCGTCGACGATGCCTGTCCTCAAAGTCCTCCTTCCACATTCCTCGGTCCCGAGTCGCCGCGCCGTGCGGTGGAGACGCTTGGGCGGGAGGTGGAATACGAGAGGCCCTATACAAATCACCGGGCTACCGTCTTACCCGGGCTCATTCTTTCTCTTCCTTTCTCCCTCTTTTCCATTCCAGTCATCCTTCCTCTCTTACCTCTCCTTTTCTCCCGAGATCCGCTCGTTTTCGTCTTGTTCTTCTTCCCCTCTCTTTCCCCTGCACTACCACTATCTCGGTCCTTCTCGATCCAGCCTATTATCTCTCTCATTTATCGCGTTTACTCTCTCCTGCTTCCTCCCGCTTCCTCCCGCTTCCTCCCGCTTTCTCCCGCTTCGTCCCGCTTCCTGTGTCATCCCGTCTCTCTTCGCGGCCAAGCACCGTCTCGCTCGTATAACCCTCCGCGCGCTCCTCTTCGTTCCTCCCCGTATAATACACGCACGGAGGGGCGAGGGCTCGCTTTCCTCATTCCACCGTACGGCCCGTTGATGGGGCCCGATCTCGGCCCGCGCACTCTCGGCCGCCCTTCCTCCTCCGTGCACTTTCATGTCCCTTTTCGTCGGTTCCTTTTTCTCCTGTTACGAACAACACGCACCTCGACCCTCGGCCACGCACACGCACCACGCGTTGACGCCCAAAAAATTTGACGTTTCGTATAAATTACCCGCGCGACGCGCCACGGCTTGGCTCGGCTTGGCTCGGCTGGGCTCGGCTCGGCTCGGCTCGTCTCGGCTCGGCTCGGCTCGGTACTGCTCGGTTCGGCCCGACGCGCGACGTGGCCCGGCTCGGCCAGCGTGCATACGCTTCTCGGTCGCTCGAATAATTTGCCGGGTAAAGAATGGAAAGAAGGAAGCGTTCGGGACACGCGGAGAAGACGCGGAGAAGACGCGGAGAAGACGCGGAGAAGACGCGGAGAAGACGCGGAGAAGACGCGGAGAAGATGCGGAGAAGACGCGGAGGGACCCATTTCGCGACCGCCCTCGCGTATATGTATACAATTTCTCGCTGAATATGTATAAACCCCGGCCAGAGATCATACGGTTACTCGCGTACACCGCTTCGAGATTCGGTTAGAACGTTACCGGTCGTAACAATGGGTTCGATCGATTACCAGACTTTTATGTTTAGGGACGACGTCGAACGGGACGATTCGGGAACGTCCGTCATCATCTCCACGCGAGATCGCAAGCGATCGAGCCATCCGTCCGGTAGTTCGACCCCGGAGGCGATCCGTTCGCGATATCTATTTTTAGTAAGAACCGTCCGAGTCCAGACGGTGGTGATTACAAAATTGCTGCAGCGATTGGTTCGTGTCATTTTACCGCAAAAGGGGGCGCGCGGTGAAGGGCGTCCGGAACAGGGGAGGAGCAAGAAGAAGACGAAAAGGACTATACCACGGGGACGAGGAGCTCCGCAGGGGCAGAATACGGGAAGAGAATAAAAAAAGCAAGCGCACCAGGCGTGGAAGAAAAAGAAGCGAAGACGGTAGCAACAATAACGTCGCGTCGCCGAGAAGATGAAGGAGAAACGGCGGGGGGTGGGGGAGAGAGATAGGGACGGGGTGGAGCGCCCGTACCGACGAAAAACTAACGTTCGGAAAAAAAGGGAGCCAGAAGGTTTCTAGAGGGAAAACAGATGCAGAAAACCGCAACGCGCTCGCTCGCGCGCGCGCACGCAGGCAGGTAGAAAAGAAACGATAGGAACGCGAAGAGTGCCAGATGAGGTCCTAGTGCCTACGGGACACGGTTTGCGGACTCGAGGAACACGTACACGGACACGGGCGCACACACGAGATCCGGCCAACCGACGCACGCATGCATGCAGGGGTGTGAGCGATCTTTTTCTCCTTGTTTTGGCTTTTCAGATGCATTTTTTTCCTGTCGTAGCATGGCTCGCGCGCCTCAAAACCCGCCAGCTCAGCCTCGCCGTGATGGGGCCCCGCTGGAATGTAGGAGGGAGGGGTTCCGCAGGGCCCAGCGAGGCCCGAGAAGGGTCCCTCTCCGAGTGGGGGTACCAGTCGGACCGGCTTGTCATGACTGGTGGGAAGAGGCAGAGAGCAGAGAGTAGAGCGAGGGTAGCGGTGGCGGGTATTCGCCGCGGGGAAGAGACGGGGACGGCTCGGAAGCAGCGGGCCAGAGCGAGAGAGACGAAGAAAGACCGCGATATGCAGAAAGATTTCAAGATTAGTCAAGAGTTTCTGGATTCCTCGGGTCCCGCGCGGGCTCCAAATGTTTTCAGTTTAGACACGCTCCTCGGCCCTCCAAAAGTTTAAAGTCTAACGCGAGTCTAGAACACACTTTCTCTTTTGCGAATTTTTCGATCCCCTCGTAGAAAAGGCAACGCCGAGTGAAAGTATTCTTATCGTTTCCGGTGTTCTTTCTTGTACCGCGAGTTTCCCCGATCGTTTCCCTTCGCCTTCGTCAAACTTCTTCGTAGGGGAGATACTCGTCGACGGATATTTAAAAACTCGCTATAGCGGTTAACGCTTTACTATTGGCAATTCTTTTATTCCACGATTAAGATTGCTAGATCGTTGGTAAAAATTCGATCTGCTGCGACGATCGCTTGACCGGCGCGGCGCGGCGTGACATCGAAGTCGATCTGGATTCGACAAAAGTAGCGACGCTTGTTATATCTTGTTTCCTTTGGAGCCGAAGCTTCCGATTTTATCCATCGACCGATCGCGAAACTACGGTGTATCGGTTATTTCCATAAATTTTTTGTGAAAAAGAGAACGCCAGTCAATCCGTCTGGACATTCGCTACGACGCGACGCGACGCGGCGCGACGCGGCGCGACGCGGCGCGACGCGGCGCGACGTGACGTTAAAAACGCGTGCTGTCATTTAAAAAGGCAAAGATAATGTTGGCCTTTGATTTACCTTGATGTCAATGTCCAATAAAATATTCGTTAACATCGTCGTATTTGCCGCATCAGCTTTAATCTTGCATTTCAACAAAGATACGTATACGAAGGTAACATATGTATGTATTTCGTTTCTCGTGCTTCACCTTGTACTTGCTAAATTCTCATAGAATAGAGAGTACACCCGACATCCGGCGTTACCTCGGAACTGAAAAATCTCTGAAGAATTGACCGACTTCCTTGAACGAAGGGAATTTTGCTATCTCGACGATAGTAAAACAAGAAAAGATCTGAAAGTTCTTCTTAGCGTTGCCAGCGTAACGTCGAACCACAAGGTGTTCTCGTGTGAATTAAACGAATCGGATTTCAGCGCGACTCGATTGCGTCACTCGCGTTCCTCTCGAAAGATAAATAGCCTTGACTGGATCGGGCCTGGAGTCGGGTCCAAAAGTCGAGTCTGTCAATCGGCCGGCTAACGACGGTCCCGTCACGAAATCGGACGGGCAACTCGACGTCGCGATCGTGTCGAGGATTCGCGCACTCGCGAAACGCAACACCTAATGACTCGCGTGAGCATCGGTAACCCGATCTACTCCGGGAGGAGGTTAAAATGTGGCGCGCCGTAATTCGAGGCGGATACGCTACCCCGCAAGTCATTCACGATGTTCACCGGGCCCGTCCGACCGTATTTCGTCCGTTAAACGGTGGATCGACGTAAACGTAAAAGGGGACATCGTGGTTCCGCGAAGGACAAACGGGCTAGCGCGGCCGGGACCCCATCGATAAGCACTCGAGTTCGGGGCTCCGGCACGGCGCGGCGCGGCGCGGCGCGGCGCGGCGCTACTCTGGCGCGCGCACTTAGAGATTAGTAGCTTATTATGGAGAGGGTTCCGAGTACGAGAAGGTTATAAAATAGTGTTTCTTGATTAATACATTTTGTAACGTTTTCACTATCCCCACCACTCGTGCATTTGCTTCCTCGGTGGTGTCGCATCTAACTACAGGAATTTCCTTTAGTAGACCCGATCGAAATAGCGTCTTTTAATTTCAAGCCAACGGCCATTTAATGTGATATATGTAATTTAAAGTAGGAAGCAAATTCACTCACCCGAAAGTATTGCCAGGCCGAAGAGTTCGCAGTCTCGCATGCCCTGCTGGCCGAGAAGCATGCATGTTTGCGCATACACTTCCTTTACTCTCGACTTCGCCTGCAAAAATAAACGACAATTAGTCAAGAATTGCATGCACCAACAAAATAATGTTTCATAGCATTCGATCCAGACGCAATTACAAATATTCCAAAAAACACGTAATCGACATTTAAAATTTCCAGTAGAATAATAAACGCTCGTCCGCGACGCAGTGAAATATGTACATATTTCGGAAAATATTCAACGCTAGATTCAACAGAATAATAGAGATTTTCCTCGTAAAAGATAAAACTCAATGGAAATTCGGTCTATACAAATTTTAAGTTTCACCTCACCGAAATCATGCGGATTTCTATCGTGGAAACATGGTTCCGGAGAGGATCGTCGTTTCGGAAGAATAAACTCGAGGCGTCGCGTCGCGTCGCGTCGCGTCGCGTCGCGCGTCGGAGTGCCGATCCGGTAATCCCGATAATAAAGTCTTCAACATTAATGTCACGCGAAATCGTCGACAATCCCCTGTTATTTTCCCCGTGGTTGGGCGATACGTCGCATAAATTCCGGCGATATTAACACCCGGACAGTTTATAATCTCGTTCTGGCAGATGGTCTGGCGCAAAGGCGTCGCGTCAGCCGGAGGATCGACATTCGAAATACCTCCGTAAACGTCTGTCAAAAAGTCGAGGGGATTCCGGTTTCTCTAGAATGCGTGTTACCGCAAGTTCGAAGCTGCCCATGGAAACACGCCACGTGAATTTCTGTCTCGTGTTACAGTGTTACCCACCCCGCATCAGGATATGAATGGTGCAACGACAGCAAATGTCTCTGTGTTCGACAGTTGGACCTGTTTCACTCGACCGCGTCACGCTTTGTGGTTTCGCTCGGTACGCATCTGCGCACTGGTAGAACCGAATGGTCCGAGGCGAGGCGAGGCGAGGCGAGGCGAGGCGAGGCGAGGCGAGGCGAGGCCATACCATTTTCTACTCTACTCCATACACAGGACTCGATCTAGCCGAATCTGCCGATGGACAACCAGGCTCGATAAAAACTCGATCTCACTAGTGTTTGCGAATATGTACACAGTAAATTTGCCGATTCGAAGTACATTACTTTTTGATAGTTAATTAATAGCAGTTGACAGTAGCAATTGTCTTTTGTGAAAAAACTGAGCGTTTCAGGGTTTAAGTTTAACATAAGACCACCGAACGAATTTGGTTGCAACGCCACCAAAGCCCAGGTTACAGCGCGCGGTGACGCTGGCATTCTGCAACGTGCACGCATGTAATAACAATGCGTGGATGGATGAATATTGCAAACGGTGAAAGCGTACCACATACCAGGCTCGTTATGACCGTGGTAGTTCGCGAACTTTAGCAATAGCAGTGTCATAAGTCGATCATTGAATCTTTAAGAGAGTTGTATCCGATGATTCATAGAATGTTTTTACTTCATTCTAGAACGCGTAAATTATATTTCAGAATAAAAAAGAAATTAACTGGAATCAACATGTCCATTAAGTGGACAGCTTTAAAAAATTATAACTTTTTTAAAATTGGTCCAAACGATTTTTTGAGTTTGTTAGAAGAGGTAGTTTTCTACCTAATGTGTAAATAAAATATTTTGAGAATTACTATTATCCGGTCAAGATTTTTAACTGTTTTGGAACGAAATTATATGATTTTTTAGATCTACGAAATAGATATTTTAAATTTCCATTACAGGTACAGATAAAGAAGTTGAAAATCGTGTATCGTGACAAACATTTATAGAAGCCATTGCGTAAAGCGTCCATTGAAGTCGAAGCGAGGTTTCGACTTGAATCGATCCGACCTGTGTTAATTCGCATTCGTGATTTCTCAATCGCCCGGTGTACACATACATACCTACATAGTTCGGAGCCGATCAGGCCCGATACAAACAGTTCTTTCAAATCACTTAATTTTTCCCGACGCGACGCGACGCGACGCGACGCGACGCGACGCGACGCGATTCGACGGGAGAAAAACACGCGCCCGCTTCGATATCGGCAATTATCCGGCTCGACGAGCAGCGTGTCTCAAGGCTTCTGAAATGACCCGCATTAAAGTCGTTCGCGTAAGAACGCGGTCGTAACTATGTAGCGAGAGCAATACACACGATTTCATTTCTTGTCGCGGTTTCTATCTTTTTTTTTATTTTTTCTCTCCCTCGAAGCGTCGCGCGTCGACTCGCTGTTAATGAAACATTCCGCGCCTCTCTGTCCCCGGATCGCTTCATGCTACGCTCGACAGGAGACACCGCGGATGAAGTTCTTATTGTTGTTATGCAGCCGAACAAATTTATACCACACGCTGATCGCTTAATTACCGATCACGCAAGACGAGCCTTTTTTCCACCGGCACATTTCTTGCCGATGTATCCTCGTTTTCCACGCCGAGAATTCCACCGTTTAAGATTTCCATTATTCCTCGGAGAATCGAGGGAACTCCCTGTTTTTATCGCCGCAAAAAACGAGTTCCTTTTTCCTGCATTCTATCATGGTAAAACACACACAATGTCGAATACAATATGTTGATAAACTTATGGTAACAAACGGGTCGAAATGAATTTGTCTCCGAATTTCATTCCAGAGAGATTCTGAAGAATATTTGTCGATCGTTGAAGCAGTTCGGTTCGAATTATGCTTATCCACGAACTCGAGAGGATACTCGCGTTCCAATGGAGTATACGAGTGTTCCTGCTTCAGTAAAAAGCTCCAATAAATATTTCCTCGTTATCGTGTCGCGCGTCAACGAATTATGATCGATTGACCACTGTGAACCTCGGAATACCATTAATAAATCGATACGTTGGAGGATGTAGAATCTTGAGTAATGTTTCTGTTGATACCTGTAGTCTGTAGCGTAGCGTATCCGCATGCAAACTTCACGATCGAATGCGACAAAACTACATCCACCGGTCCCACTTCGCGCCTGATATCTCCAAGTCTTACTTACTTACACGATTGCTGCTGTTGGAGTTTGCTCGAGGCGAATGCAACACCGCGGCACGTGCAACGATTCTAACGCACGTTGGACTCCATTATTCATGCCGATCAATTATTTACGATTAAATAATCACGGTGTTCTTCGTACCGACTTTTTCAAACCAGTACCAAAAACTTTTCCATGCAATTTAACGTTCGACCCTCCGAGGACGAGTAGACTGCGGATTTATGTGCATTTATGATAAAAATTAGTGAATCCAATGGAAAGTACACACAAAGTATAAAAATACCGTGTCTTCGAATCAAAGCAGATAAATTTTATTTGAAAATCTTCGATCTATTAGTAATCGGAACTCGAGCACCGTACAATTATGGAAAACACCGGCACAAACCAAGCCTAAACTGTACCTCGTTGCTAATGACCACTGCCGTCGAAACAACGTTAAATAAATAAATGAAAATGAAAATTATGGAAAAGTTCGCCATTGTTCCTTCCGTGCCGAAATTAGAGATCGGATGGTATCGGGCAAACTACAATGTGGACGAAAAAGAAACGATAACGGGTGTGGGGAGAAGAGAAGAAAATAAGAATCTCGGTGAACACTCGCGGATATTCAAATCGCGATACGCTTTGCCTTGCGTAACGCCGCGTCGCGTCGCGTCGCGTCGCGTCGCGTCGCGTCGTGCCGGGCCGGGCCGGGCTCTTTTTTCGGCTGAATGGACGCGCGCCGACCCTCGCTTTATTCGCGAAACAAAGCATCGACGAATTCGCTGTCAGCTCGATTTGCATAAATTGCGAACGCTCCGCCGACATATCGCGCGTGTTCCGAGTCCCGGTCCCGAGTCCCGAGTATAAAACGCGAAACCGGAAACGTTCTTGTTCGCTTCGTGTAACAAGCGTATGAACGCGAACCGTCATCCTGATATTTTCAGCACACTCGTTTCCTCCGTTGAAACGATCGAAGCGGTAGAGCGGGTTGCTCTTCCGTTTCTTACGAAGTAAATAATTATTAAATACGAAAAATTGTGTCGATGAACATCAACCATGTGCAAGAGAGGAAAAAAATGTTTCTCAAATTGCGTAGCTTCGACATAGATCAAATGTTTTCAGCGGGTTATCGTTTGATCGAAACGTTTACGAATATGCAGTAACAAAATATAGACTTGTAGTAGAATTGTGCTTAGAATAGTGCTTTAAAATAATAAGTGTACACGCGACATGTCAATATTTCTATTTTTAGCATTAGAAACTCAAATATGTATACAAACATACATTCGTATATGTATAGGATATGATTCTAACACGGGTAATTTCACTCCCACATAGCACTGGAGGCAAAACCAATAAAACACGCTCGGCAGTCAACGTGTTAATGGGATTCTCAAAGAGAGTCGCTTAAACGTCCTTAACAAGCTTGAAATTGCCATTGCTATTGGAAAATTTATTAACGTGTACTTCACACTTCATGTACGGGAAGCCCTATGTAGAATAGGCTTTTCAATAATTTTGTTGTATTTACCAAATGTAAGCTTGGAAATCTTCTTTTACATAAACATCTGCAAAAAAAATTGATAGACTACTACAACGTTATCAAGGGTGAGTTGTTGGTTTGCGATCGATGTCTCTCTCGCTATCGAGTTATTAAAAAACCCTTAGCCGTGGGTCATAGAACGTGCGAACAATTTTTACTTTGTATCAAAGATGAGCAATCCGGCAATGCATAATTTATTAAATACTCTCAAGTCCGGTATAATCCACTTGCAAGCACACTACGTCGCTGCCAACGTTAAAAACCGTAAGATCGGAGGTTTCGCATCCGCACCGCGAGCGATCATAAGCTTCCGAGCGATAGCGTGTCTCGGTAATGAATAGTTCTTGATTACGGGCAACAAACTGAAGTGCGACGGATAAATCCTCGGAGGCATCGACGTCCCTTAATGAACTCCGAATCCTATCCCATTCCCCCCAAGATAACGCGATGCCACGGAAATCCATAAAGAAGTCCGAATAATCGTCGACCGCTACGGTTCTTTGGAAGTTGAGTGCCTCTTATAAATAATATTATTACGGAACAGGCCGAGGGAAAAGAGTGGGGTCGTTTACGACTGCTCCAACAACTCGATTCCTCCTTGAAAAAGAGGTGAGAATGTAGGGGGACGAGGCGTCGTAACACGGAGGCACTTGGCCCCCAGTGATAAATGCGGGTACATCTCGCGCCGGGGCTAGGTGAGAGCGTCTTCGTCTCCAGACGCGCGCGCGCGAGCACGCACGCAGACACGCACGCACACACACACACACACACACCCACAGCCACACTCGCTCGCTCGCAAGCACACCAGTTTCTCTCCCTTTTGCTCATTAGTCGCGAGAGGCGAAAGAGTTCGCCCGACGCGGCCGATAAAAGCCATATTATTTTCCACGATTAGAAAGTTACCTGATGTAACACGAGCTATCCCGGGGTCCACGGGAACCGGTTGAAGGTTCCGCTATGCTGGTGTATCAGGATCTCTCTCGCATGTCCGCCCGCAGCGAAAAATCGGGACCGATGCACGGTGTCGCGACTGCCGTTCAAAACCGACGTGCATTCGGTTTCGAAATTGACCGGACCGTTCCGAAACCCAGTCCTCTCTACGTTCTATGAACAGCCAACGCGGCGAACAGTGACTCGAGGTGGCCTCTATATATCATATGTATATCTCGCAACGACCTCGGGACAAAAAGAAATTGTGGCAGGTCCGAGCCGATCCATCGCGATCAACGTAAAATAAAACTAATCGAGAATACCGTAGAGGCTGTAGACGGAAACGCTCTCGCACAATTGCAGCGTTTTAAGCGTTGCCCCGGAGGGAAAGGGTCCTTCATAAATGCTCGCGAAGGAATGCGCTTGCCGAGGTAGCGGAACAATTTATCGCCTCGTATCGAATATTTCGAGTCGCTCGGCGCATTCCGGCGCCGATCTTGTCCGCACCAAATCTCTACGGGCCACCATAAAATATCCGTTGGAACAGCCTGTCGGCTCAGATTTACGGTCGATCCTATCGGCGCGCATTTCATGATTTCATGTCCCGAAGACGGCTATGGGGCCACGGGATAGATTCGCAAGATTGACAAAAATATCTGTCCGAACGGATCTTCCTCACGGCGCGGCGCGGCGCGGCGCGGCGCGGCGCGGCACGGCGCGGCAGGGAGACGATTTACATCGGCCGACCGATCTAGCTTGTCGCCACGCTGCGCGCAGTGCGTTCGCAATGGACAACAATAAAAAAATCAACTTTCATGGTAGCGTGATCATCAAATAGCAGTGCAATAAAATGTTCTTTCTAGAATTTCTTTTTCGCTCCATTTCCAGTGAATTAATCTGTACATCTTGTGTCATATACATATGGACAGCGGATCTTTATGGAAAATAAACATTTTTTACCTGATTTGCAACAAAATGGAGTGAAATAGAAATTTATTTTCTTTCTTAATATGTCCGATAGGTTGGAAATAATACAACAGTATTTTTTAATTCTTCTACTGTTTTTACCGTTTTAAAATACACCTACTCATTTTTGTCATAAATGTATAACATCCGCTGCCTAGTCGTATGTTAATGAAAGTGTTGATTTCGTGCAATGGTACCGCTCGAATAAGAAACAAACGGAGAAAGATTTTAATTGAATTTAACGGGAACCTGATTTTCTGCTCGACACAGTGTTCATTGAGATAATAAGTAGACTGCGGATTTAATGTGTTAGCAGTGTCTGTAACTGTGGAAAATATAATTCAAGAGAAACTTTTATCAACAATTAATATCCGCGATTATTTTATTTCATTTCTGGTCTAATAAGCCGTAATAGAGAAAGTAAAACGCTGTTCGATTTCTGCTTTTGCTAATTGTTTCGTAGCAACACACGAATTTGCATCGAAATAGCAGTAACGTTTCTAGTTTCTACTACATTCCTGTTCTCTGAAATCAGCCCATAAAAAATCCGGATCCACATTGACGCCTACAGTCTCCGAATAATTAATCACGGTCGAGATCTCACGGGAAATTTATACGCCTACGAGCTGATTAGCTGTCCGTTCCGTTGTGTGTAAATTGATTGGATTGATCCATCTAATTTGAATTCCGAAATGTAATCGCGTCAAATTAAACCGCGTATTCTGTTCCCGTGTTCCTACACATAAAAATTACATTCAACGTTCATTTTATATTTCAAAATGATATTGCAGTCAATTATACATATTGTATAAAGCGCCGCCATCCCCAAATATTTTTTCAATAGATCATACCAATAACTAATTTTCCACATTTAGTTTTTAGCTATCGCGTAAATCGTCTTAAATATGTATACATACGTACATATGTATGTATACATAAATACTGGGTCCGATGCACCCGAAGAAACACTTTAGTAACCCTATACATACCAAAAGGTAAATAAATAAAATAAAAATATGGTATTTAACAGTTAAACGGACGATCGAATTGTAGGAAAAGAATACGCAGAGCGTGCAGAAAGGAAAGATCGCGTGCGATGGCAGAGTTGCGAGCTGCCTGGTCGTACCGCGAAACAATCAACGCGAACAGCTTCCCGCAGAACTAACGAACAAGGAAATATCGGCGGAGCCACCGTTACAACATAAATTCCAATAAGCTCGCGAGATATAATTAACAGTCGGGCGTCGGGCGTCGACCATCAATTTTTATTATTTCTCTTCGTACTTCGAACAAAACGCAAATTTTCCAAAATTTTCAAAACCTAGCGCATCTAGCTTGGCAGAAAAACTGAAGTCGGTTGGTCGATTTGTAAAAAAGTTCTTCCTATTCATAGTGTGCCTCGTCAATTATGGGACTAATTGTATTTCGAGACACTAATTTCAAAGTGTTCGGAATAAAATGATCGGTCGCTGCGCTCCAGTTCAGCCGGGACACCGTGTATACGCGTACTTTCAGTTGATCGGCGTAACGAGGCTAGAATTCAGCTCGTGATTTCATAGCAGGCCAACGCAACGCATGCGGGGCCACGCAGGCAGAACGAGGAATTTCCTTGGCAACCGGGAATACAGATTCGTGGTTACAAATGAGCCTGGCTATAATTAGGAAGATGGTATCGTGTGAGAAGGTGCGCTGCTACACGCAGAGGCAGAAGCGGTGCCGCCTCGTATTCGACCGCGTGCTCTACGCGAGGATGGTTTGTCTAACGACGCGACGCGACGCGACGCGACGCGACGCGACGCGAGGAGGCAATAGCCTCGAACCAGCAAAATCGACATTGTTGCGGAAACCTTGACATTGAAACCGTTGCCACGTTGGATCGCCACTCGACCGAGCCAATCCCGGCTACTTCGATCAAGATCTAGCTCAACTCTGCGCAATATGTAATACCGTAATTTCCTCGATGAATATTAAAGGCTACACGAAACGTTGGACTGCAATATACATATGTATGTAGATCCTTTTGGCTCGATTTAGGGACAGTTTCAACATTCATTGTGATTTTTTTTATCGAACATAAATTCGTTTTTATTTATCCTATCGATTTAGAAAATTAATAATCAACAACGAAAATAGTACAACTACACGATCTAAGAAACAGCAAGGACCCGAGGGTTTATTATTTTTAAACTGGTCGCACCTTGAAGCAATGGTCATGCCTGGAGGGTGCACCGAAGCAAGATAAAAAAGACACTCGCTCTTACAGTCACCGTCCCACGGGAAGTATCGTGGAAAAGATGATAGCGACGCAAATAAGGCTACTTCCTTCCAGCTGTGAAAAACATGTGTCCTGCGTTAACGAGCTCATTACGGGGACTATTAGAAACCACCTTCTAAGAGATTTCATGCAAAATCTCCCTTGGGAAATCTTAATGTAGACATTCGAGAAGGAAGATACGAATATACGTATACAATTTTTAAAACAAATTAATCGATGTTGTCGTTCAAACAATTCTAGGAAATTCTAGATACAATTATGTATACTCTGAATTTTATTCGATGCTTATATACTTATTAGTTTACCTAAATTTTCAGTAAAAACGATGAATTTAAGTTATGAATCAGAGTTTAGGGGTTTATTATTTTGTTGCGTAGTTGAAACGAGGATGGCTTTATTAGTTTGGTAGACCTCGCGATTAGAGAATCCACCCGGTTCGGACTGGGACGTCGCGTCGCGTCGCGACGCGTCGAAGCGCTCCCGTGGAACATTATTCAGTTTCCGCGAGGATCACGAAGTCCGCGCAAGCATTCCGCCACGCCGCGTCTCGCCGCGCCGCGCCGTAGCGCAGGAGGAAGCGTATAGCGCACAGCTCTGCGCTGTGCAAAGCGGCGCAATGTAACATTGTAGGAGGGAGCGTATTTTTGTTCAATTAACCATTCTAGTCCCCGGCGCGGCGGTTCTGCACGCTCTCCGCGCCGCACCGCGCCGCACCGCGCCGCACCGCGCCGCACCGCGCCGGGTTGTAAACGAGCGTTGCCGCGGACAAGGCAGGTGCATGTACCTTCGCACGCCTTAATATATTGACTATACTGTACGCGAAGTTTCTCCGCGCATCGGTTATTCTGTTCTCGCACGCCCACGCCGCGGATGTAACAAATCGCATTCCACGATTAGAAAATTCGGGCGTGCCCCCTCAACACCCAGCGACGCACATGTCCAGATAAACGATAGAATTTCGCGGGCATGAGCCGCGCCGCGCCGCGCCGCGCCGCGCCGCATCGAGAATTAAGTCGGGATTAAATATTGAAAACGCGAATATGGACATTCGCAGCATTAAAATGTTCCGCGTGGCGTTCGAAGAAATCTGGCTGGTTCACGAATTTCCATAAAGCCTCCGCGGTAACGTTACCGTATCTCATTAAAGGATAATACCGAACCCCATGGAAAATACATGACTCGGGATTACCATGTATAACGGAACGAGATGGAGACTGTTATAGTATGTAATGCAATATATCGTGAATATGCATTGTCGTCATGAATTATTCCACCCCATTAAACGTTAATAATGTGGACCCGACGGTACTCACCTCAACGACGAAGTAAAGAGGATCACCGGGAAGGGCTTGAACGGCGAGGTAGCGGCTGGCGGACACCAGGGGTTGAAGGCAGGACCGCGCAGCCGTGACACCGCTACCACGCATGCTGCATGCTTCATTTCGTCGCCGCTACGCACAGCGTTCTCACTGGAATCAGAAAAATTGCGGACAATTAATGAAAAGTCCAATCGGAAACATCTCTGGAACGTATTAACGTTAACCGCTCGATTGTCCCCCCTCTAAAGGGACACCCAAGCAAATCCAGCGAAATTCGAACTCCCTTCGGAGGGGACGCGAAAATATTGGTAGGTCCGGTCATCCAGGACAGGGTGGTCCGAGGTCGTTAGACCATATTTTTAAACGGAATTGAATTTTTTTTTTTTTTTTTTGTAATCATCTGCTGACTTTTAAGCCGCGCGGTATTTGTAGAACACAGCGTTCGGTGGACTCGTGTACGCCATGCCATACCGAATCAACATTAACCCCTTGCAGCAGAAGTTGTTTTACGCTACGGTTACCATTACCAGTGACTCGAACTTGTTTGTCTTTCATAAGAAGAACGTTCGCCACGAGAAAGAAGGAGAAGTAGAATCCCAAACAGTAGAAGTAGAAGGTGAACAAACGACCGATTCCGAGACATCGACGACGATGAACAAATGAATCATCTTGTAATCCATCGACAAATGGACGAGGGACTACATACTACATACGTCGTAGGTACGTACCTATCGAGTTTTCGGTTCGGGTTCGACGCGGCAACGAAGATAACAATGTACGAAAGAGCCGATAGGAGTATGCTAATGGAAACGGTAACCGGTCGTACAAATCACGGTGGCGTTTCCAGAGAATCCAGCCGCAAGGAATGGCTGGCTCTTCTTCCCCGGCCGGGCCCTCGCACGGTTTACGATGGGTGTGCTGAATCCCCTCGCGGCGCTCCGTTCACGGTAAATCACAGAATCGCTCCCGGCGTTACTCCATTTTCATCTCCGTGGAACAAGAAGCGGTCGCGTGGATGGAGAAACAGATGGCCCCTCTCGGCGCCGAGTCAGCCACCCGCTCATAAATCCGCCGGACAATAAGTCCTCGAAAAATGCAACGCGAGGGCATCAGGCCCCTAGCCCGAGGAATCTCGCGTCACCCTCGCCTCGATTAATTGCTTCGCGAAATTTGCCAGCCGATCCACTTGAACCTCCATCTTCTCTTCTCTTTTCTTCTCTTCTCTTCTCTTCTCTTCTCTTCTCTTCTCTTCTCTTCTCTTCTCTTCTCTTCTCTTCTCTTCTCCTCTGTTGCGACGCGAACGCATCCGCTAAACAATTTTTATTGCAACACGAAATCCTCCGCTTCTTATTGTTAGACATTTTCGACGAATCCACTATTTTCGTAGCATTCCATTAAACATAATATGTTCTCCTATAAAATGGAGAAAAGAATATTGTCAAAAATCTGATCTGGTAACGATTAAAAAAATATGACTTGGTTCGCATGGCTCGTTTTGCAAGTTCGTGATCCTCGGAGTTTCTGACCCTCTAAATTTGTAAGTTATTAAGCATTGTGGTCGTTTGCCTTCTCGGGACCCTTCGGAATCACCGGCCCTTCGCATTCCCAAGATCCTTAGCGTCGAGTCTTTTCGACCTCCCATGACCCTCTGCGATTCTACGACCCCTGGCTTCGCGGACCTCTGCGTTCCTAGGACCCTTTAATTATGGCCCTGCGACTTCCCGTGACCCCCGATGGTATACATATTGTGGCGCCTTGCAATTCGAAGGTCCTTGGTGTTGTACCCCGTCGCATTCGTAACAGACCCTTGGAACGATAGTTGTTTGCATTCTTAAATATGTACTTTGGAATGTCGTTCTCAAATAACCTTAAAGAAGTATGTATTGACCCTTCACCCTTCGGACGTCCGAGTAGCTGGGAAACTATTCAAAAGATGTAGAAATGTGGTACAATTCACAATTTCTTGAACAGATATTTCGTTAAAATTATGCAATTAACATTAAATTGATAATTAGTATTTTTATAAATACCATTATCCATTTAACCTTTTTTTTAAAATTTGGTATTTAAAGCGTTAAGACGACTAAAAGAGAAAATACAATACCATTTTATTTAACTTCAGTTTCTCAGAATCGACTTGGACAATTTTTATTTTGCACAAAAATCCGCGGTCTAATAATAACGTCTCGACGCTGCGCCGCGCCGCGCCGCGCCGCCTATAAATTTCTTTTGACGTGCACCGGAGAGCCATCCTGAACGCGTTCTCGTTGCCGAGTCCACTCTATGTTGGGGTCGCCCGATGATTCGACGAAGTCGCCATGGTAATCGACGAAATTGACTAATGGACGATCCGCGAGAGAGCAGAAAGGAGGAGAAAGCCATCTACCCGCGAAGGGATGATCGATGGGATCCATTACCGAGAGACGCGTGCAATCCGCCCACACCCCGAGGTGCCTTACTACTCCTGTCCCTTTTCCTCGATCCTACCCTGGTACTCTCCCCCACCTTCCCCGTTTAACCCGTTCTTTTCCCAGTGTATACCTACTCGCGGTCAGGAGAGTTGTCTATTTCTCTTTCTCTGCCGATACTCTCTGCTTGCAGCACGTTGATGCATTTACTCGCTTACCGGTATAACTGCCACGCCATTATAAGAGCCGGTCTCTCTCCCTTCTTCGTCCCCTCCACCCTTCCCTCTTACACCCTCCATTTACACTCATACTCCCTTTTTTCTCTAATACCTTCGTGCCCTTCGTCCTATATCTTTCTCTTCCGCACGGATCCGATAGCCAATGCATTTCCCGGTCGTTTCGATCGCTGGACAGCGGAACCTTGTAACCTTTGCAAACATTTTTTATTACACCTTTATTCCCACATTGGGGTTAATTAGCCACGCGATCGACGGAGAAGAAAAACCGCAGAAAACTTCTTTAACACCGACGCGACGCGACGCGGCGCCGCGCCGCGCCGCGCCGCGCCGCGCCGGGGACATTCGTTTTCAACGGGCAGCCTGGTGTCTAGCAGAAAATCGCGAGTCCTTTGAACTCTCATTGGGATTCCGCGAGCGCCGCGTCGCGTCGCGCCGGTTGTCTTCGCGGCAAACCGACGATTAAATGCACCACGACGGATCGATACGGAAAGCTCGAACTTAGGAAAAAGCGATTCGAGAGATAGAGAGATGCCGAACGCGCGGCAGGGATGAAAAGATGAAAAAAGAACCAATGGGGATCGGATCCGCTCCGATCCACGACGCGACGGGACCGCCGGTGACTGGTTTTATCGTTCGACGAAGTGCGACGTGCATGCACGTAGGCGGCGGTATATAAACATGAACTACATGTGAACTACATTCCAGTGGCATGAGTAACCGAGTCTTGCGCACTCTCGCCACTCTTCTCGTCCTTTTCTCGGCGGAGCGGAGCGGCTATCCCCGGCCCGCGCGTACGAATCTAATTACCCAGCAACCTACCGACGCGACGGGGGACAGAGAGAACGAGCGTTCCCCGGGAAGGACGACGAACGGAGCGCCTCTCATCCGCGTCCATGTTTGTTGCCGGCTTCGCGACATCGGGCCTGCTTGGGCTCGATCGCCGATCAATCGCACAGTGTTGGACAATGCGAAAAAGGCCAATTTCCGAAGTATATGAATTCGGAAAAAAAATAGTAATATAATGTGGTTTGTAACGCTAGCACTATTTTTACCGAATACATATATGAATTTGTTGTTAAAACCGAACCGTAAAATCGGATATGAAACTCGATACATATATTTTATTCTAGAGTCATGTTTGGTATTACAGGACCCTTCGAAACCCACAAATTTTTGTTTCGAAATATTAACAATTTCTCCCAATTTTCGACACGTATCGTAAAAAAGTATTATTATACTGAACGGAACACGGGACCGTTCCGTGTCGGTGCGAATAGTATTGTAAATCGGCCATTCTATGTTTCGTCGACATATTCAATTGAAACCGCCACGTTGCTCCGCAATCATCGAGATTTCAACAGAGTCCGTCCCGTTCGTCCCGCCCGTCCAGTGTGGTGTAGTGCGTGTGTCGATTGATGCTTTCTCCGTCTCCTCCCCTTTCTAGATTTCTCTGCTCGCGCTCGGCGGAAGATGAACGAGAGCGGATAGGAAGAGGCTGCGAGGTGGGAAAACCGCATTCCTCGCGTAGGTCTAATTACCCCGAGCTCCCGCGGTTCGCGGATGACACGGGAGATGTATTTACTGGTTCGCGGTCCTGAGACAGTAACCGCGATATCGAACATATGTATATATTTCGCACCGTACGGAAAGATTACGAGTAATTGTGCCGCGGATGTCCACGACACACGACCACCTTACGTTTTCATTTGCATACAGTTAGGTCCGGTTACGTTACGTTACGTTACAGTTGTAAGCGTCGATGCGCACGCCTTGTTAGGGGAAAGTAACTAAGCAACAGTCGCTAATCGGTCGGTCTAGTTATTTTCGGATTTTTACTGACCCCTCGCCGTATACCGTATTGCCGCATACTGTATAGTATAGTAACCAGTAGCAATTGTTTCACAGAAACTATAAACTACTACAGTGCAGATACAGGGTGTTCCATTTGAAGTTTCGCACGCATTTGCCAAACTATAGCTTGTTATAGGAAATATTTCAAATAAAACTTATAACTATATGCTTCGGGGGAGACATTTTATGGTGGTCCAAAATCTTCTCTAGGTAGACGTGCTTCCGTCTAATTAAGCTAAATTTTGAACAGCACTAAATGACCTTGGGTGGCCTTGGAAAAACGAAAATGTTATAGGTCAGTGAATTCGTCTCGGGGTAGGCAACACGAAATCTCAAAAGCACATCCACCTAGAGAAGACTTGTCGGAGTAAGTTTTATTTTAAATATTTTTTACTACTAGCTATATTATACAGTAGATATGTATATGTATAGTTTGGGAAATAATTGCGTGCGAAAGTTCAAATGGAACGTCCTGTATAATCGGATGATGAGAATATAGCGAAAGAGTAAACGAAAATTATAATTTTTCTTGAATGTCAGTTTACAGTACAAACGAATTTTAAATGAACGGAGACTTAAAATTCCAAAAAGACGTAATTTTCAAATCTACCGCGCGAATTAAGAATTTGATCGAAAATGAAAAAGTTGAATAGATCGAATGTGCCGATAGTTCGAACAGAGGAACGATCGTAGAGCGAATACGCATCGTGGATGTCGCTTGCATTAAAATGGCACCGCTCGTGAACCGTATTCGACCCACGCGTCACCGCCACCTACCCGCAGCGCGACTGCAGTCGACGAATGCATCACGCGTGTGCACGCGGCGCATTCCACTAAAGTCCCTGATCTCCTGCCCTTGCGGTTTAGCATTCTCGTTAAAGCCACGCTGGAATTCCTACGTTGCGCCGGCGCGGCGCGGCGCGGCGCGGCGCGGCGCAGCACGGTGCGGCTACGAACACATTGACGGATTTATGAATAATCCGCCGGCAAATTACAGGAGTGGATGATTAGATCGTAATCGATTCGATCCGCGGAACAACCTGTTCTTAATTGCGGAATGATTTCCACTTAACGACGCTCCGATACGGAAAATTTATTATCGTCTCCGAGGCGCTGGGAAAACCGCGCGCTCTCTATGTGTACTGGATTCCATGGAGCCGCATATTTTCGCTGGAAACCTGTCTTCCCACTGAGTCATCCAGCCATTTTGTTCTATAATACGTTATGGTCGGTTGTCGCGCGCAAAGTGGCCCTCTGCGCTCTGCACACTCATCGATCACCTGATCGATTGTCCCATCGTTTCAACGATCGCGCGCTCTTACCGTTAGACGCGCGGTGCTCGATTTTTTGAAAAAGTGGGACAAAAGTCAAGATCGCTTGAACATTTCATTTAGGTCGTTAAAATTTTTATCATTTTTATAAAATTAATCAAATTATATGTTTACATATAACAATTTTCAAATTCTGAAGTCTTTTAGTCGATGGAACCAATTCTGGGTGGAATTTCATTTGGAAATGGAAATTTTCGGAAAGATTCGCAACCAAGAATTTAACATTTGAATTACATAATTCATATTAAAAGACCTGGAACGTAGATATTATATGTATTTATAGATTACATACTTTTCTTAAAGATCGATCTATATATGTATCTAGATAGAGGGTTAATTGGTTACGGCGTCGTGCAAGATTAAATATGTACAGCTGCGTAAACTTCACTTACAATTAGCAGCGTACTTTTTAGGCTTTTCAAATTCGCATCAACTTCTTGGTTTTGCGACCACTAAGTATGTATCGTATATACATAGTTTATTGTGCCACACTTGTCACTAATTTTATTTTCCTTGACCGAAGTATTAAAAACTTAATACATACATAATTTGATTTTCGAAATGAAATGTATTATTTTATTTCTGCTATCGATCTTAAATCCTCCATGGGCAGAACTTATTTTTCCGAGGATACTCTTTTACTGTTTTTGGCTGGCAAAAAAAAAACTGAAAAAATTTGATGGTGCTTATTAAAGCCTCTACTTAGAATACTTAGACTACTTTGATACTGTTACGGATAAAAAATACAAATTTCACGGATTAAATTCGGAAAAATGAGTTCTCCTCTTTCCGTCGAAAGGATTCGAAAGTGAAATTTTCGACTAGCCATAAACAAGTATGTATGCTCAGGAGGGTTAGCCCTCGGAATAAGCATGGACTTGCGCCGAGTGAATTCTTACGGTAAATTATTAATAAAGTAGCTTGAATAAACGCAGCTGTAAACATATCGCAAGGCAAGAGGTTAAAGTCCCCAATCCATTACGCTTCTCGTCGTCGTTCGTGTGGTAAATGCGTGGCCCATGGCGGACCGGCAATAAAGTCTGAAACGTAACGCGACAAGATTCCCGATCGCGACGTTTCAGATAGTTATCGCGATGATTGAATGTCGGGACATTAACGTCCGACTTAATACGATTCGTTACTTAGGTAACAATAGCCCACCGTGGTTTATGTTTATGTAATTGTCTAGCATCTCGGCCTATCGAGTACGTTACGTTCTACACACCTTAATGTGTCGCGCGACTGGTTCGTGACGAGTGAACTGGCGCTAACAGGCACCCACCGTGGAATCCTAATGTCTCTGTGGAAGTGTTCGCGCGGACAACCAACAAGTTTATCCACATGAAATTCGTGATTTGTTTACTTACAATTAGTTATTATAGCGGTTGACCTTCTCTTAAATGCAATCGATGACTATTCGCCTCAAAAACTTAGGTAAAATTCTTGGTCCCCCCCAGAAACTCGGTGAAGAAATCAAAAGACGCCAGGATCGATACAGCGACTGTCAAAAATTTTCATCTTCTCCATACTCGACGATACTACCGTGTAAAAAAAAAACTGGGAATTAGAGAGAAGGTTTGAAAATTAGATACAGTAATTGCTACAGCGATCACGTTTTCAATTTTGATGGAATGCTTTCTGCCAGGGGTGGTATGAGACTCGCGTACACGTTTTCGAGAATGCAGAACGCGTTCCTCGGGCCTTTCCCTCTTCTCGCCACGCATTCTATTCTAATGCCAGTGAAAGAAAAAACAAGAAGAAGAGGAGGAGGAGGTGGAGGAGGAGGAGGAGGAGAAGGAGAAAAAGAAGAAGAGAAGAAGAAGAAGAAGAAGAAGAAGAAGAAGAAGAAGAAGAAGAAGGAGTAAAAGATCCATAGGTTACCGTGGAATTTATTTCGACGTTAATCGCGGGAGACACCCGCGCTCATGGCTAAGGATACGGGAACGCGGAAGTGCGTGCGCGCACGTTCAACGCGTAGGTTTGTATAGCCGCGATCCTGCATAAGCCCGGGCTCCATAAGAAGCCATTGTCGTGCAAACAACGCATTACACGATAGCACGCGGAAAATAGTTGTCGCGGGTACCGTAAAGACTGCCAAGACCTATGCGAGATTCGATATCTATGGTCTCCGACTTAATATTTGCGGTACACTTTGTAACTGTAATCCTGTCGTGTCGGGCCTCGATCCGCCGCGCCGCGCCGCGCCGTCGCGTCGCGGCGCACAGGCTCCTAACTTCTCGCCATCAATCTGATAATAACGATCGCGAAAAGAAACGTGTGAAAGTTTTTTATTTTGCATAAAGATCCGCAGCAGTCTATCGATTCGAACGTTTTCAAAAAAGCAGCTGTCCCGTAGAGTCACGAGAAACGTAAAAAAGTTGAGCCACCGATCGAAGCTCGATATTTTTGCATACATTAAGGATACCGTAGCGTGTTTTACAATTAGAATATCACTACAATTTCTAGGATTGTATAAGTATAAGGTCTCTGATGCGAGAAGATGAATTACCTTGTGACGAGTCCCTGCCACTAAATGCTTCCTGTAGAGTGCATAGCTGTAATTTGAAGTTTTTGCCGGTACATACTGCTTCTATGGTGCTGTAGACTGTGTAGACACTTCGTCTCTAGCCTCGAATCGGATAATAAGAATGGCAAAAAGTTTATACAGTTTGCAACTCATCGTGACATTGTTGCGAAGTGGAACGTGGGAAGATCAGTTTTATCACAGCGGCTACGGAAGCGTTTATGTGTCACAACTTCACAACTCGCAAAAATGTTCGTCGATACGATCAATTTATCTTTAATTCCGGGCGTTCTATGGATTTACAAATTTTCTAGATTGTCTGTTCGCCGTTTCACAATGTTCTTTACAATTGCAATAAACTTTTTCGGTCGGAGAGTTAATTTACGAGGCTGTTTTATTTTACATCCTCCGGTGCAGTGTATAACTATAACGATTTAACGTGCTTTGCGTGTATAAAATATACTAATCGAAAATTCATCGCGCGTCACTCCGGTAAGGGAGAACTTTAAAAGACTAGTTTTATTGAACCGTTTCTGTCAGAATGGACTCTCGAGATTAACGCATCCGACTATCCTATCTCTATTTCAATGGTGTTTATTTTAAATTATATATTCGATAGCGCGATAAATTATTCTTTTATGCGTGCACTTCGTCTTATCCTTTCTTACATTACGATTTCTATGACACAACATATTGAAAAAAAAAGTGGAACATTTTACAAACACGCTTCCTCGTCCACGAGGCTCTAAAACACGATGTAGTTTTATTGGATCGCTGGCAGAAAAACGGGCATCAAATTATTTATGTTCTGCTTTTATCTCCGCTTCTCGTTCATTTTACATTTGGTACCGAAGCAGAATGTTTCCTTACACAAGAATTTCCATCTGCGTCGCATATTACAAGTGGTGCATTACCTTTTCGAATGGAAGCGCCTTCATAAATGTCACTTATAAATATCTTTAAATGTCTTTCGCTTAATATTTCTGGTGCACCGAATAACCGTAATTACGAGCCGTCGCGTCGCGTCGATGTTATCACGTACAAATTCATCCTTTCCTCGAATTCGATAATAACAGCTTTCAAAGATTTATAGTGGAATGTCCCAAACGTTACTTCCTTGAAAGGGTCGATTTTCTGAGGTGATTTGTAGCAACTTTTTCCTTTGCGAAAATCTTCTCCGTGGCATTGTTACGGAGAGATATTAACGAAAACACCGACCAATCGGAGCAGAGGTCCTGCCGAGGGTGGCTCGTTGGCATTGGTCGGGCCGAAATTTGTCCGCGGTAGCCACGTCCTATTGGTCCGCGTTTTTCGTTAATAACAAACCCTTAACAAAGCCTCGGAGAACATTTTCTCCTATACATATACAATAATCTCGGTTAATTTCCAGCAACATGCGTGTGCCTTTAATCAACGTTACTAATTTCGCCCTCGATACAAGCGCTTTTCATTGTCAGACTATCTGATAAGAGCGCGTGACAGTAATCGACATCGCCATCAAAATGCCTCTGGCCGACTGCTGAACTATCGCAAATAAAAGCGAACTATCTTAATTTCTTGATCCTTCATTTATTACTGATATCTCCCTTATCAACGATGTATAATCTGTCCTCCGCCGCGCCATCGGAGATGCCAACGCACGGAAATATTATATGTAGTTTGTCGCGAGTTTCGAAAATCGGGAATCGCCCCCGTTATCGACAATTCGAGCGTATCGAGCGAACAACGTGCCTCGGCAAATAGGAAACGATCGTGGCCTCGACAACGAGCACTCGAAAGCGAGAGCTCGCCTCCGACGCGACTATCTTAACGGACGAATTCGATAAAGAAACGCGATGTCTGACACTGAACAACCGTCGAAGTCGTCAGTTGTCATTTAACCGTTCTGCTCGAGAAACGAAGAAGGGAACGCGCTCGAAAATATTCGTTCCGAAATCCCTGAAATCACTTAGTGATTATGACTAATAATCTTCGTTGTTGGTAAGGAAAAGAACTGTACATTAACAACAACAAAATAGAATTTTATGTCTGTTTAAAGGAAATTACTAACATACATCTGTTCAGAATCTTCATCGCGAGTATATAATTAATTTTGAGTATAATTCTTTTACGCAGAATTTGTTGCTTTATCCGAATCCGAGAAAAAATATTGATCATTTTCGATTAAAAAAAAAAAGCAGTAAGTAACAAAAATCTGATTAGAGAACTGTACGTCCAACTTGAAACCATGCAATACTTGTTTAAAAATCTTTTTCATACAACAAGTAACTTAGGAGTTACATATTTGAAGTCGTCGTGTTACGAGTCTCGTGTGTGCCCTGTATGTAACACTTGTCTCTGGGTTAAACGCTGTTAATGTATCGTGGTGTATTCTTATTGTTTTGTTCCCTACAGACTGACCTCGACGATCAAATATTTTTCGAGATCATTACGTAAATAATACAAAGAAGCTGGATGTGTTCGGGCAGCGATGATCGAGCCAGCGCGTATTTAATTGGTTCATCAGATAGTCGAAACAAGCTGTGCTCGAGTGTTCAGTCGTGGACCAACGTTCGTCGAATTCGTCTGGAGACCAGAGCGAATCATGGCTATCCTGGGGGTGGCTGATTACGCTGTGATCGCGGTCACGTTGCTGATCAGCTCAGGTATCGGTGTGTATTACTGGTTGACCGGCGGAAAACAGAAATCGACCGACGTAAGTGGTATAAAATGTGTTTCGATTTCAAATAGCGGTGACCATTTCAGTGAAAATTAAATTTTTAAAAAATAATTCATCTTATATGTATATGTATATGTATACCGTATACATATGTATAAAATACATAATATGTATAGATACAGTTAATTCAGTTTTTTCTCTTCTTGTCTATTAGTGTTTAAAAACGATATTGTCAGTCCCTAGAAAGTTTTAAATGATGCGAAGAAAATGGGCGTCCAGAGTATAGGTTGTACATAACACGATTAAAATGTTCTGAACGACAAATCTGCTAACTCGGCACGATGCAGTTTGAAACATTCGAGTTGTAGAGTTGCCAGATTCGTCGTTTAGAAAATTTTAATCATGGTACAACTTACCCCGGTCTCAATTATTTTTCGACCGCCTTCTATTCGCATAAAGAGCAACCGAATGTCTCGTAATAATAATAATATATTAATAATAACAATAACAATAATATTAATAATAATGATATACGATTTAGGAATATTATTTAGCGGACAGATCGATGCGAGTCGCACCAGTCGCAATAGGGTTAACGGTGTCGTACTTGTCCGCGGTCAGCGTGTTGGGAGTGACTTCAGAAAATTACGTTTATGGCACCCAGTACGCTGTGATAAATCTTGCCTACGGGTTGGCAACGCCATTCGTAGCTTATTTCTACGTGCCGGTGTTCTTCAAGCTCGGGACGGCTAGCAGTTTCGAGGTGAGTCCTCTTTTTCCTCCCGACCATCGAACCAACCAACATTCTTATCCCTTTGAGCAGAACTCCAACTCTACCCTTCCCCTTCTACGACGCTATTCCCCCATCGACGCTTTCGTCATGTGACCGGACCGATCCGGTGCTGGCAGAGGGGCGGTAACTTCTTCCCCTCGATTCTAGTCGATTAACCTGATCCGGCTACTCCGAACCTCCCTCTTTCTTTTTCAATCGCTATCTTTCTCCACGTTCGGTACACGCTACAAAGAATGTAACACCTCTGCTAGAACTGTCGCTTGACAGACGATACGACAATTAAGGAGAGACACTTTCCTCTAGCTCTTTCATCGCGAAGGATGACCCTACGAGAAGATTAGTGGGCGTATCAGGGGCAATGGAAAAATATTCACGGCTCAACGCCATGTTGTGTTATTTGCAGTACTTGGAAAAACGGTTCGGAACGGCGGCAAGGATGGCGGCCAGCTTCGCGTTCATGATGCAACTGTTTCTGTACAGCGGGGTGGTACTGTACGCGCCAGCGCTGGCTCTCGAGGCTACCACAGGTATCTCAACGACCGCGAGCGTAATCGGCATCGGATTGGTTTGCACGTTTTATTCGGCGATCGGCGGTATCAAGGCAGTCCTCGTTACGGACGTATTTCAGAGCTTGCTGATGCTGGTGTCCATTATCATGGTGATCGTCACCGCGTCCGTGAACGTCGGGGGTATCGATCGGATCTGGGAGATCGCGCGAGAAGGATCGCGGATAGAATTTGATAAGTGAGTGTCCATCTCGTCGGTTCTCAGTTCTCAAAGCTTTTTCGTACACTCTCGTAAAACCTGTTGCCGGCGCGGCGCGGCGCGGCGCAGCGAAAATTCTAATTAAAATACTAATCCAGCGACATTTTTTCAACTTACCATATTTATTCGTTTACGAAACTTTTGACAACGTATTTATGGCATTTTTCTGATTAAAATGAGTCGAAATTCGGTACCATTCGGATCACGTTTGCTCGTTTAATTCACGATTCGATAAAACCTCTAATCGGTTCGATTCGACAACGGGCAACGATAAAACCATTAGCGAAACGAATAACGGCGTCTATCCTCGAATTGATTCGCTCACCGCGTTGCGCCGCGCCAGGTCGGGCCGGGCCGGGCCGGGCCGGGCGGGACGGACCAGGCCGTTACACCGTAAATCGCTGTAAACAGCATGCCGCGATTGTTAGCGGGAGGCGTGATGCGGTTAGCACACTTTCGAATAATCCATCGAGCGTGTAACATTCATTTTACACAAGGAATTCAAGCCGTATCGACACTGACAATGGCATGTACATTCATTCAGTATTTCAATGGACCCGACGGTACGACACACCTGGTGGAGCTTGACGTTTGGCGGTTTCTTCACCTACCTCTCCTTGTACGGCGCCAATCAAGTTCAAGTTCAGAGAATGTTAACCATCGGGTGAGTACCCGCCGTTGACTTTCTACCCGGTGTACGCGCGTCTGTAAGTATGCGTGGACGCGTATCCCGCGAGATATCGAGAATTATCGGCATCCACCGGTATTCCATAATTAACTGTCGTCAATCGTCGCACAGTTCTTCCGAAGATGCTTTCTTTCATCGTCCCCGATGACCAAATTGCCAGCAGATTATTTGTTCTTTTAATACTTTATATGCTGTAAACCTGTTAATATCATATTAACCCTTACCCCTCGAATGGCGATTCTGGAACGCCACTAAAAATTGCTATTCAAAATAGGTATACAAATTTAAAGATCGTCGCGTAGCGCAGAAGCTGTCACACGTGCAGCCGTAACTAATCTCTCGAAGATTGCTTTCGAGTGGGCACAAGTTGCTGCGACAACTACATATGTATGTATGTATGTTGTACTTTGGAAAGTTGTTCCCATCGGACGCACACCGTAAAAATATTCTGGCTCGTAAAACATTATGAAACGCGCTAGTTAAAATGTTGTACCTAATCCACAAATTACTGTCATTACATTCCACATAAACAATTCGATAAAATAAAACAGGTTTGTCGTCTACCCTGTCATTAAATTCCGATAAAAGGTTTATCGCTTTTTCAAAATATTGTCGAGACGAAATATAATATGTTTTTAACGCTAAACCTACCGAGCATAAAAACTGGCATTCGTTGCTTTATAAATATAACATGATTGAGTTTATCTAAACTTTTTGTCATTTTCATTATAGTACAGTAGTAGAACCTCGATTATCCGAAACAAAGACCCTAGTATCCTAAAATGCTTCAAAAAGCTCGATCTAATTCTCGATGATTCATATAAAATACCGTTTATTG
Source organism: Lasioglossum lativentre (assembly GCA_916610255.1). NCBI lineage: Eukaryota > Metazoa > Arthropoda > Insecta > Hymenoptera > Halictidae > Lasioglossum > Lasioglossum lativentre. Next base: position 467,488 of record OU744364.1, read on the forward strand.
TACAAAATTAATAATAATCGTTCTATTATACGAACTTTTATGTTTGCAAGAATAATCACTCTGTAACTGTTTTAGCGCTAATATCGCCGACAGAAAGTTTCGCATTCGTGAAATTATTCGCCGGGACTGTTCTATGTCCTCAAAGCTAGTTTACAAATCGTTCCACGGACACATTCTGGACCGTTGATTATTTTTGTAACGAGCATGGTCGCGTTGTTCGTGTCTGTCAATTGAACCGCGAATGCCACCGTGATTCCAATCTCTCGGAAGATAATAGGCCGCGCGAATCAGCGTCCGCGTTTCGTCTCGAATTAATGCCCACGAGCAATTACATACAGCTCACCGCGCCGCGCCGCGCCGCGTCGTAATCCTCGGAGCGTTGTATTGCGTATCAAGTTCAACGTTGCGTTCTTTCTAGGACGCATCATCGCGATTCTCTTCCTAGTATGTATCGTGACGACAGAGGGACGAAGGAATTTTCCTGCGACTTTATCAGGATCACGGATCTCGCGTGCATTCCGACAGTAGCGATCGTTCGATAAGTCGCGCCGGCTATCCGCCTTGCGATGTGACTTTTAGCATCCTCTCGTTATGAGGTACCTCTCGATATTAGCCGGGAGGACGCTGCCGGATTATATCCACTCCTCCGATTTCTTCAGCAATATAATCGCTCTTCAACGGGGAATATTTAAAGAAGTGGTTATACGTACTATAAACGCGATGGTTATGGTTATGAACCTGTAATCGTCTCGTGTGACTCGGCTCGCTCGTAAATTCGCCTTCCGTTTCTTTTATTCTACAATTACGCACACTTTTGCGCAATACATACAACATTTATTTTCATTGGACTCGCGCGAAGGTAATGGCCGAATTCCTTTCGCTTTGTGTTCTGAAAATGACGGAGCCTATTGCTTCATTAAAAAAAAAAAAAAAAAAAAAAAAAAAAAATAATGAAAAATTATAAAAGTTACAATCTTTCCTTCGCGTGCATTAGCGAGAGTCTCACCGATAATCGGGCCCTCGCTGGCTCGGTCGTCGATCGCGTTTACCGATCGACGAGCTCAAAGGGCCCTACCCCCCACCACCCTATCCCACCCGGTGGTGGGGATAAAATTTGGACAGTTACGGTAGAGACTTCTATTACAGTTACGGAGAGAATACTGTATACCGATTTGGTTTGGATTAGTAGTCAACAGAGGTGTTAAAAGCTTGAGATCTCGCGTTACAAGAAAGTAGGGACCGAAGAGCTAATCGATGGGTATTAAATGTTTTAATATACTTTTTCAGCGATGTCCGTGGCGCTCAAGCAGCGTTGTGGTGGAGCTGGCCCCTGACTTCCGTGATGTCTTTGGGCCTCTGTTTCTCCGGGTTGGCGATATACACGAAATACCGCGACTGTGACCCCTTAACGATTGGAAGGATCAATTCGAACGATCAATTAATGCCTCTTTACGTAATGGACATGCTCTCTGGATATCCGGGCATACCGGGCCTCTTTATCGCTGGGATTTTCAGCGCTGGTTTGAGCACTATCTCCGCCACGGTGAATTCCTTGGCCGCCGTTATACTCGAAGATTTTATCAAACCCCTATACCGTAGAAGGTAAGAGTCGTAAAATCGTGGAATGAACTGAACTTATGATCAGCTTGTCAATTACCGAGAGTTGAATGCCGGGGAAGAGGATCGGAGGCATAGGAAATTAAATGTTTAATGCCGGTGGAAAGGGGCATAAGCGAGCAGACGGTTCTGCGTTTCACAGTCGAATTGATAAATACGAACGGGCTCCGCCGCGTCGCGCAGCGTCGCGCAGCGCCGCGCCGCGCCGCGTCGTGTCGTACAGGCTGATCCATAATACTCTATGTATACATATGTCGAAGATAGGTGTCGAATCGGATATACATACATATACATGCAAGTCATTATGTATTCGTTGCGAGAAATGTTTCGTTGGAGATTCAATGGTTTCACGCGACGCGACGCGCGTACCGGTGTTATTAGTTTGTAGGCGGACGCGTCAGGGACTTATCAAGGTCAACTTTCATTTTTTAAATAGAACCGTACAGTTTTTATGCACCAATCGATGCAGCGTTCGTCTATCCTCTATGAAAAAGTATTAACCGGTGTATGTCGGAAAATTATATTAGTTTGGGAGATATTTTAGTTTAAATTTTGCTGAGATCGTCAGATTAATTACGCAACGATTAAGATAATATTCGCGTTCCTATTTCATACACGTATCGAATCTATCGTAGTTCTATACGTATATCAGTTGAATCCTCGCGATCAGACTGTCGATCTTCGCGCTCCAAAGACACGCGCTTCTTCTACTCTGCGAAACACAAATCTTCGATCGAATTCGAACAGAGAGATCCGCCGATCTTTCCGATCCGAAGACAAACATTTTCCGAACCAATCAACCGTTATATACATATGTATGGATAAAGTCGTTCTCGTTAGTGGATCGCCTAAAAGATCCAGAGATCTAATTAAGATCGATGAAGATTGCGGACCCGTTGGACTTTGAAAGTTAAGAAAATCTTTTATGAGCAATTATGTTGGCACGGCCTTCGCTACACCGCGTGCGATTAAAATGTGTTCAGTGGCAAGGAGATCACCGCGACCGTATCGATCATCGTCAGCAAGCTTCTGGCCCTCGTAGTCGGCCTGACCTGCATAGCGCTGGCGTTTATGGGACGTTACCTTGGCGGACTGCTTCAAGCCGCTCTGACGATCTTCGGCGTAGTTGGCGGACCAGTATTCGGTCTGTTCACGCTTGGCATGTTCACGGAGTTGGCCAATCAGAAGGGAGCCGTGATCGGCCTGTTGACCAGTCTCATTTTCTCACTGTGGATGGGATTCGGCCAGCCGAAACCGCCGATTCCCAAACTGGACGTCGGAGGATGCAATGCTACTGGATATTACGATTACGCGGAGCCAATCGCTTCGCACTTGGATCGCACGTAAGGAAACTCTATCAGTTCTATCAGGCACATTTCTCGTTATACATATGTACGTACATACATGTACATATGTAGTAGACTGCGGATCTTTATGCGCTTATGATAAAAACGAACTGCAAGAACTGTTAAGAACCCCAATACATAAATCATTCTCAACTTATTAAGATTATTTAAGGCAGGAAAAATTTCTTGCAATTAATGCAGACAGCTTCTGCATAAAGGTCGACACCTACCGATATAATATTAGTGTACCGTTAAATTTGTCTTTTCTCTAAAGTCTTATCTATCGATTCATCGAGCGATACAAGCGGTAAAGAATCAGCTCGATCGAATTTGGATTTTCAATAAATTGGGATCTCGTTTTGTTACAGGGTGACCAACGATGATTCATACTTCTATCTCTACCGAATCTCGTACATGTGGTACTGCCCACTGGGATCTGTGATCAGTTTCGTGGTAGGACTGTTCGCCAGTGGGATCATTAATTTGATCTGCAAGGAACAACCGAAACAACTGGATCCCGATCTATTCAATCCTGTCAAGGCACGGATGGTGCGTAAACGACAACTGAAGAACGGGAACGAATTTCGGAGCAACATCGCACTTAACACAGTTTCTAAACACGTTGAAACACACGATAAAATATAGTGTATCGCGAAACACATCCCCACATAAAAAATCAAACGACTCGGTGCTATCCGACAGAATCGGATACAACGGATAATATCCATTCCGATTCTACTTACTGTGGTTTCAAAGACAATACATACTGTGGTACATTACGCAGAGCGGAAAACTGTGAGATAAAATCAATAAAGTAGAATCTTTAATTTGCAGTTTTATTTTGTTCGCGTAGTGGAAACAGCAAGCAACGGCCGGACAAACTAATCGTTAGTGCTGTATAATCGCACACGCGTTTTTACACGCAAACCTATGTGCCAAAAAAACCATTGCAAGTCGATGCAAGATATTTTTTTCTTTTCGAATCTAATTTTAAGCGATTAAGTATTTTTCTGATTGTGATTTTAAATATACACGTATGTAGATATAATTCAGAAAATATAGTTACATACTTTTGCACAAGTAGCAACCCTTATCCGATTTTATTTGCAATCAATAATAAAATACAACGCTGTAACTAATTGTAACATTTTAGGACACCCCTTTTTGCACAGATGTTAGGTCGCTCCGTATTCAGAACCCTCCCTATAATAGACTACTTTCCTCTAATTACGGGACACCCTGTAGATCGGTTCGCCAGCACGGAGGATTCTCGATTGGCCTTCACCTAAAAAGAAGCCGTAGTGGCCCCCAAGCCGCGCTGCCCAAGAGAGACACGTGTCGAAAAAGAGAGGAGAGGATCGCTCGGTGAAAAATCGTAATCGAAGCAATCCGGCTCGATTCCCCGAAATCACGGTCGATATTGCTCGTACTCGGACGAACCGGGTTTCTTTCGGAATTCCTGCGGATGGGGGCCACGAACAAGAAAGAAGGAGAAAGAAAACGAGGAGGGAGTGTAAGAGGAGGAGGAGGAGGAGGAGGAGGAGCAGGAGGAGGAGGAGGAGGAGAAGGAGGAGGCGTTGGCGGAACGTTCTTCTCTCCTCCCTGGAACGGGCAGACGTAAACACCGCGGGACCACGGGTGTGCTGAACGTTTACCGAAACGTTCGCAAATCACGATGGAATGCCGTCAGACTGGTGTTCCCGTGCGCGCCATACGGTGACATACAGAACGAAGCAACGACCCGTGCACTGTGCAGCGCTTACGTAAGGAAATAACGCTGCGGAGACACCGCCGCGCCGAGCCACCTCGGGCCGACTCGGGCCAGCTCCGTTTCGGCTGCCTGCTGCATCGTGTGGTCCGAACAATTTAGCCACGTTTTCTCAAAATGGCAACTTTCGCGAATCGCTACGCTGCTTTCCAAGGACCTGCGGACCCCACGCATAAAACAAGTAATGAAACTGAACAAGTGGGAATTTAGCGACATTTTCAATTATCAAAAAGTGAACTCGCTCTCGAATCTACATCTACCACATTCTTACCGACTCCCAATGGACCTTGGAAATGAAATAACTAATGAAATTCAATTAGGGAAGAAGGATGAAGAGAACAAATTTTTTGGTTTTCAATTTAAAAATATGATAAGAGACTACATCGCTTATGGGATGACCGAATACAATCGGTAACTCAGGCGCACCGACAACATTCTCATTACAACTACGTCAAACAATATTTTTAAAAAACCATATAAAACGCTTACGACAGTAGGAGTAATTTAATAATAAGCATTCGCTACCTGTTTTCGAAACTTCCGTTACACTTGACGCGTTCTGTACCAGCGTCGCACACATTTCGCAGAGAAAGATTAGATTTATGTTGAATACTTCTCTGCTACACATTTTCAATAGATTATGGCAATTATGTTAACGCGTCGTTGTAGCCGCTGAAAAATTAAACACACAGGCTACCGTATCGCAGCTTTACTATTCCTTTTTCGTTGTAATCATTAATCTGCCGTTCGTACTTCGCTTCGCTAAATGACCAAGTTCATTAATCATCGACGAAGCGATCGAACATTCGAGCAACAGCAGCCCGTAGGAAATACATATGTATGTATTATGTATTATGTACATATTATGTATTATGTATTATACTTGGGTACCTCGTAGGCGGAGCTGAATTCAACGTTCTCTTTCTACTCCGAAAACAGACCTCGAATGTTTCTATCAACATCAACGTTCTCCCCCCACTTCGGCTGTTCTATTCCCTACTCTGGCCAGCGAACAACGCGCGACTTTCGTTGAACTTTTCCAAACGAAGCTCGGCACATACCCCGGTGGCAGCGTTGGGCAACGGAATGTCTCCTCTCTCGTCCGTAATTGCGTTACGCAATTCACGCGTTCCATGCACTTTGGTTGTTCCCCGCTATTTGGCAAACAACGAGAGGAGTGCAGGGCAGGCGGTTACGGAACCCGCCGAGAATACGGAGAAAGAATTCGTCGCGTCGCGTGGACGGTCTCGTGAAATGGTCGACGAGTACTGCTATATGTATGTATGTATATGTATATGTATATGTATATTGTATTATGTCAATGAAAAAAATAGAATTAATAAGCTATTTGCTATTAACATTTTTCACGAAATTATAAACTGTAAGTGTTCTAACACTTAAATTCTAACAATTAAAGCCACAAATAAATTCAAAACCGTGAAAAAGTAATTTTGTCCAGCTAGCGCCAAGAGTAATGTGCGTTTCGAGTGTTGGTAAAATTAAAATATACTGGAACGCTGCTACCGGTTTATGAGGTCCTCGATGCGCTATGCCGGCCCATCATCCACCGCACCGTGGCGTGGTGGCGGTTTATGGTGTGCGGCTGGATCAGAGAACAACTGGTATTTTCCACCGTAAACTTCGAAATTTCCGCTAATTGAGCTCGTAAAGAATCCGGTCCATTTTTCCGCTGGTTTTTTCCCCCGTCGCGTCGCGTCACGTCGATTCGAGCGAGCCTCGCCCGGTAATAAACTACTCCGGAATAAATAAAAATTGGAACAACGGGAGTCGGGAAACGCTACCGGGAATTGGTACAGAAATTACACGAGCGTTCGCCGAGCGCGAGCGGTGCGGTATCCCAACTGTTACTTATGCCGCCGCGTTTATTTCAGATCATTTCTGTCTCGCGCGCAATGTTAACGAATTAGTCGACCACGGTAGGTATATTCCGCTAATAAAACTGCTCGCGATGAAATAAGAAAATGTTACGTCACACGCTCGCCGCGCGGAATGCTGTCAAATCCCGAAAACGTAGTTTGCGAAACAGGAAACTCGAGTAGCATAGAGAAAACGATATTTGCTAACGATATATGTAACCAAATACATATACGATGAATTATATCAAGTTATGTACTAACACTTTGAACAAGGGCAATTTTTTAACTCTACCGATCCTTTAAGTTCTCACGCCAGTGTATATGTGTATGCTCTCCTCCAAATATCTCGAATCTAGCTCGACTCAACGATCATCTCCGTGAAAGATCCTCGAAAATTCGGATAATTGGTAACCCGAAGCAGTATCACTGGTAATTTTCTTCCCGGTGCAATTTCGAGAAATAATGGAAAGAGCAGAGAAAGAGAAATAAGCTGCCCGAGTACCGTGTAGTCGAGCAACCAGAAACAATGGCTGCTATATTTTTTCCAGGGAACAGAGAGCCGGGAACCGTGTATCACCGCGGATGTGACTTCTTGCCTACTGTTCCCTGTAATTAAATGAAATAATCGAGTCGTAGCGTTGCATCGCGCCGACCCGCACACTCTCATTATAATGCCGCGCATTCCACGGATGGAACGAGTCTCTCTCTACCTTCGGCGAGCATTACATTTACATGGTATACGGAATGCGCGAATGACGGATCGCGCGCGAATTCACAGCGAACGCTACCGTCGCGTCGCGTCGCGTCGCGTCAATTCCGTTGCGTTCTCTTACGAACAACTTTTCCAACTTACAATCGAGAGGGTTCTTCTGAAAGCCACCAGGGTCTTTGACCTTGAACTTCGGTGTGCACCTCCGACGAGGTGCGACAATCACGATGAATGAAACATATGTGTATTATCAGACTGTGGATCTTTATGCAAAATACACATTTTTTAACCGATTGCAAAAAGCAGGAACTCTGTAGAAATTTCTTCTTTTAATTATTTAAGATAAGGTATTTGAATATGATCTAGAAAAGAGTGAATTTCAAAAGTCAAGTACAAAACTTGTAAAGAAAAATTAGTATTGTTTTACGCTGACAAACGGACTGTACAAATTAATTCGTATCCCCCTATTCTCGAATTTATTAATTGTTTGCAGACAACTAAAATAACATTCTACTCTCGAAAATAATCTCCATCGCTTACTATGCGTTTACTCCATCTTATAAGTAGTTAACCGGTCTCCAATATGATGGTTGAAAAATTAGTCTAAAATTAACGAATTTGTACATCTAATAATTCCTTACTTCGTCAATTTGTGTGTTGTCACTTGTCGATTCCTCAAAGAGAAACGCTTTAGCCTGGAACGCAAGAACTTTATTTCCGGATCCGAAAGTTTGCAAATCGAGGCGAGCACTGTACTGTAAAATGTTGGTTGTGTTGTCCATATCAGGGACCGTTGACCGAGCAGCTCGTTCCACGGAAATGGCCCATGGGTATGGGGTAAGCGCGGGAGATAGCCACCGGGTGGTTTTTTTCGACCTCGCGATACTAAGGTACATAGTTCCTGCGGCGAGCGGCCTCCGTTCCGTTTCCTCATGCCGCGCATACGTGCCTAACGAGCAACGCCGGTGTAATGCGCATAACGCGATTATAATAAACTTCGTACTCGCTCATTCACGGGCGCTCGCGATCACGATTGGCTGCCGAGAGCGAAACGGTATTGGTATACGCACACGGATACACACCGGACAACCGATCCGATTCGATCCGATCCGATCCGATCCGATCCGATCCGATCCGATCCGTTTTCCAGTGGACGCAGTGAACCGAGAGATGCATGCCATTCCTCGCCAATTTACGCCGACCGGCAATTTTTCGTTCGGCAGCAGATGACTTCGGATATAGCTACGCTCTTTTCTAACGTAGGAATCCGTACCGACGCGATTTATCTACCGACCGTTTACATTCTTTCCTTGCCCGGCTTCGTGAAAGTTTACATTTTACTTACCGACCATTCCAACATCTGCAATTACGATTCTTTTCTTCGCGCCGTTTATTTTATTCCTAGCGCGGAGAAACGATACCGACGATAATTATTATTATTGATCGTTCCGTGATACTGTTTATACAGTATTCTCTTTCGTCGCGTTCGAATAGTTTCCCCATTATGTACTAAGCAAGTTTAACGCGTACACTAATATTGCGTATTGAAAATACGGTAACGTGTAGATAGAAAATTGATGTAATAATTTTCTGTATTACATATTCACAACCAACTATCGAACCATCGATGCAACAACCAGTGTTTAAACAAACAGCCAGATTAGGAGAATTGACTAGAATCGAGGGGACAAAGTTATCCCCTCTTTGCCAGTACCGGATTGGTCGCGTAACATTGTGACGTATGCACGACAGAGACGAGACGCGTCACGTGACTGGGCCGCGGCCGTGGCGGAAGGATGGGGGAATAGCGTCCTATGTAGAAGGGGAAGGGTAGAGTGGAAGACGTGTCTTAATCCGGTGACTCTGCGCCAGACAGGAGAAATTTAGGGGAATATCCTCTAAGAGATTCCCAAAATTCTATTTGCGTACCTAAGTAAGTCTGCAAACTTATACCAGAAAAATAGTTTATTTATAAAAATTGGTCATATTGAAAATCAATTAACCAGACCCGAACTTTTCTAGTACTATATGAATTCGAATCTTTTATTTTTGTTATTTTGAATGTTTCAGATCACATTATAATATTAATAGCACAAGAACTTCTGACAAAATTAAGAGATAGTCCGTGTGGACCTATGTACGTTCGATAAAATATTCTATAATGAACGAATTCAGGAGCCACGTTTATGAGAATGCATCAAATTAATTAAACAGCCGACCTAGATACCATCGAACAGCCAACGTACACACGTTAACGATTTCTCGCTGTCTTCGTACGATTATCAAGCACTTAATGGCCACACGGTTGTTGTACGCGGATATTATCCTAACAACGGGGTAGAAAAGTAAATCGTACCAACGTAATTGCAACACAAAGTGCGTTGTTATACGGGGATTTATGAATATGTATGCGGATGTGTGTGGAACAATGCTTGTGGTTATCTTTTGACTCACGATTCGATCAATGATAATGACCGTAAAAGGAGAGTAGAGTTCATCTTGCTAGGTGATGAAAAAATAAGTATTTTCGAACCGACCTGGGAAAGGATTGTACATACTCTTTCGCCTTTGGAAGCGCGATACGCGTTTCCGGAAGTTGCTCGGAATTTTATAATACACAGCTAATTATTGTTGTTACAGAGAACTATATTTTCCCAGCCCCAGTTTATTATCGCTGTTTTCAATGTAGCACTAAATCAAAGATTGCTTTTGTTATTATTCTATGAGAGATTTTTTAATCGTTAAAAGATAATCATGGGAGAATCGTTCTTGCGGTACGATGCTAACGAGAACACTTGACAATCAACAGATTCAAGGCTTTTTCTACACATTGGTATCTACAGGTGAATTTAAACTTTGGATATACATAATCCCCATTTGGAATCATGCACATGGATTCCACTAATTGTAAGCAAGCGCCGCCATCCCTATTTGGCATAGATCGTCTTAAATACATATACACTCTCGTTCACACCTGAGGTGATTTGAAATAACTTTTTCCTTTGCCAAAATCTTCTCTGCGGCTTTGTTAAGGAGATATTAAAATAGCCGGATAACAGGAGAAACCGAGTGTTGGAACATCGGCCTGACTCGACGTCGCGTCGCGACGCGCCGCGCCGCGCCGCGCCGCGCCGCGCCGCACGCCGGCCTATCTCCGCTGTTATCGATCACGCGAGGCAAGAAACATTTTCGTCGACAATTTTCCCTCGGCGGACGAGCATGATGCGCGGTGCTCGCCGATCTGAATTCGTGCGAGCGGATGTGATTCATGCGTTTCAATGATTCCACGTGGCCGATACAACATTCTCGATAAGGCTAAAACCCGTTCGTTTGGAAATAAACGCGCTTCATTCTTAGAGGAGCTGCCCTGACGTAATTCACCGTTTACGCACACGCTCTCCAAGCTGGTCCCGGAGGACAGGTGTTCCGTTCGTTTAATAAAGACAAATCGCCGAGCGCTATTATGGCTGCATGCTTTTGTCGAGAATTATTTAATCCCTTTTTTTACCGTTTTAGATCTACTCATTGTGGCTACGAATACATAAAATTCGCAGTTACGAAATGTTTTGACCATGAGATACGATTACAGCCAATAGTAAAGACATGGTTCTCCGTAAGCCGTAAAGAGAGCAAACGGATGATTGTTTATGTAAATATGCTCGGCCCCCGGATATCTGTAAGCGATGGCATGCGTGAAAATTATGATATCCAGGATGAATGGGTACTCGATTCAAGTCCCACCGCTATCGAATCTAGGGAGCAGGACTTACCTAGATTCTCCCGTTCTCCGAATCCTCCGCCTCCGGCTTCGCACAGGTGCACCTGCAACAGAAATAAACAATCGTTAAATTACAGCCATTCCGCCAGGACTCGGTGGAAAGACTTGGGAGTCCGGTTGTATAGGGTAAAGTAGCCTAATAAAAGACCCCTGCTTATCTCCGATGGAGATCCGTAGAATGTATTGTTCCGATGCTGTTTTATTCCGTAACTAAGCATCTGGTGTATAAATATATTTTTCTACTCTTCAACTCCCATATACATCTGACGAATGTACATCCATATATGGATATGTAGGTACATTCTATGTAGATAATAAATTCTGAAATATAGGAGCAGATATGGCTTTATTTCTTGCAATAAAAATTTTATTGTGCTCATAGAAACGTAAAGTTTATGGCTATATTTATGAACTTATTTAAACTCTTAAAAAGATGTTATATTAAATTTCACATTATACATATACTTCTAAATGCAAAAGCATTTCCGATCTAGTAGAAATTATGGGCCAATTTGCAAAAGCATAAATCACGTATACAGAAATTAATGAAGTAAACTGTTTTCAGAATATACGGAGTAAAATATTTTCGTGCGAGGCTTCGCAATCAACTCGTATGCTCGCTTGTGAGATAAAGTTCTATTTTGTACTACTCGTCCGATCATTTCCTGCTACTTCTACTTGTCGCAAACCTTAATAACGCAAGAGACAGTTGGTTCAGATACAAACCCAATGATTTATTTAACACATTGTGCTCCGCGATATTTTAGCAGTAACAGTTTGTTTCTTTTGAAAGTAAAAGTCAATTGTTAAAAAATTATATTATTCGACGGAGATATGTCCGTATTCCTCGGACGACGAAGGATAAAGATCGCTAACGCGACGGAGAAGACTTGGACGATCCATAAATCCCTCTTAAGAACGATCGAATTTTTCAGCCGGAAAAGTTCAGCCCTCCGTATGATCGCGCCAAGCAAATCAGCAACCCCTTCCCTGATGCCGCGGCCGGAGAAAGATAAACCAAGGCGGCGCGGCGCGGCGCGGTGCGTATCGGGCCGAGCCGCAGCAGGCAAGCAGCAGGCAAGCAGCAGGCAAGCAGCAGGCAAGCAGCAGGCAAGCAGCAGCGAGGGAAGAGTATCGTGTCGGTGCTCGGGGGCCCGGCCACGGCCGGTCTCTCTCGGCTATCTGGAAAGAGCGCGCGGGGCCCAATAAAACCGCTCTACTTCGACAAATCGCCTTAATTTCATCGTCAATAAGCCCGAGAAACCCGCACGAAGTATGCCGATCGGTGGAGCCCTCTCCTCTCCTCGGCTCTCGGTCTCGCTGTTTGCGCGCGGCTACGCACACCATGAGAAACGGAAGGCATGTCGTGTCGGTGGAGTACCGCGGTCTCGCGCGAGAACGAGCGAGCGAGCGTGCAAAAGAGCGAGCGAGCAAGCGAGCAAGTTTTAACGAATCCGAGCGGGCATCCGAAGCGGAGCGGAGCAGAGCGGAGCAAACGAAGCAAACGGAGCAAACTGAGCAAACGGAGCAAACGGAGCAAACGGAGGGAGGAGCGAGAGAGGGCCACCAGAGCCAGCCGGCCGCGGCCGGCCCGGCCCGGCCGTCTCGGCCGAGTATTCCAGGTTAATTTTACCGAGCCCTAAGGAGCGCATGCGAAGGACCGGGCGAAGGATAACGCTAGCGGGGCTCATCGGTTGGACGCTGCTCGAAGCGAACGAAGGACGCCCGCATTCCACGCCGCAACCTGGTATAATACGAGGAATTGGCCGAACAGAGCCCCGTCGAGGGCGACGGAGACACGACGCGCAGCCTGGCTGACCGTTCGACAGAGACGAACGAACACATCGGTCGAGCGAGACTCGACACGGACAACCGACGAGGACGGAGAGATCCGGAGACCCTCGCCAAACGAAAGAGACGAGGGAACATTGTGGGGAACGCGGCAGGGCGCGGGTTGCAGCGAGTAGGGGTTGTCTGCATCATCCTTCTCCTTTTACACTCTCTCTTCCTTCGCTCCCTTCTCTCTTTCATCCGCTTTCCCTTCGTCATAATCATCCTCCTGCAGTTTTGCTCTATCTCCTTATTCGTTTCATTCTCGCTTCGCTATCCTTGCTCCGGCGGCGCGGCGCGGCGCGGCGCGGCGCGGCGAGGCACCTCGCACACGCTCTTTGTCTTCCGTTTGGCTCCGTCTCTTTTTGCAGCTGCACCGCCGCGCCACGCCGTTGCCTGCAACTGCAACTGCAACTGCAACGCCGCGGACACCGCGGACACGCGGGTCCTTTCGGGGAATAGGAAAATTCTGATGACGCTGCGGGCCTATCGCGCCTGGGCTCCTTCATCCGCGGGGTAACCGCTGGCGCTGGTTCGGTCGTCCGCTTCCCCAAATGGCACAAAGAGATCTTACATCCGGTAGGGACGTTCCGTACATTTTGGACATGGTTCGTATGCCCTCGTTACGTTCTGTAAATTTCGTAGCAAGCTCTCATTTACAACGTTGGATCTCCTGTGTTTGACATCCTCGGAATCTCCGCATTCCCCCGATTTGTCTTCAAAGTTCCGCTTGAAACTTGAAACAAACTGATGCAACGCGGAACGAATTAATCGTGAGTAAATGTGAAATCATATGCTTCTTGAAATCTGTGGAATTCAAAGAAATGGTTTCATTGGTTCAATTTTGCTCCCCACTATATTAGTTGACACTTTCACCAATAGTGGTCGGCAGAGCTGTTCATGAATGTACCGTAGTTTAAAAGCGCAAGTCGTTCGAGTACTCGCGAACGATAGTTACTCTGTACATTTTCTATTTGTCTGTTTTTTAAGGCAGCTCTTTCTGTTCTCTTTAGCTACTTCTTCTTCTTCTTCTTCTTCTTCTTCTTCTTCTTCTTCTTCTTCTTCTTCTTCTTCTTCTTCTTCTTCTTCTTCCTCTTCTTCTTCTTCTTCTTCTTAGTCGTTTTTTTCTGTTTTCTGCGAACTCGCTCGCGCTCGAACGAACCGCGTGCCTCCAGCGGAAGTAAACCACGGCGCGGACGCTGCTATCTCTCCTCGAGAGCATTCTACATTCTACATTCTACATTCTACACAGTCTCAGCTGCGTTCTTCCTCCGTAGACCGCGTAACTGGGATTCCTCGTTCTGCGAACCGGCAGCTGTAACCGCGAGCCCCATCGGGAGAGTAGGTTATCGTCGTTCTCGTCGACGTCCGCCTCGTGGTTTTCACCGTTCAGGCGAGTCGGGTTGTCTCTCGTTCTCGTGTACCCGTCTACAGACACCACCGGAGAAATGGTATTCGCTTCGAAATTCTACGCCCTATTTATTTATTTATCATAAACAGCGTATACACCATATTTTCTTCACCCAGAAGTAGTTCCCGGACACTTAAGGTGTTTCTTAAATAAATGAAAAAATATAATACTTTATTGTTTTTATTCTGCGTTATTTATAAAGGACGTCGGTTTCAGCTATTTCTTTTAGACTTCCAAGATCGTATCCTTTCTTAAGGACCGACCGAATCGTCGAAGGAATTAATTATCATTAGCAAATTAGTTAGCCATGCTAGACAACCCGGTGACAACATCGGTATATGTCCATATCGAGAAGCGTATAGTAGGTTTTAACGTAGGAGGATGACTAATTATCCTTTTAGATGTACGGATATTAATCTGTTCAAGAGATTCTAGACACTCCTATTTTCTAAAGTCATAATCTTCAAAGAACGCAATACGGATTTGCCTTGTAATAACGCTGGAGGATCAAAATACAAACTCGAGATGAGCACGCACGAGAACGAAGGTCATCGAGAAATCCACGTGACGTAAATCTTGTGAATTTCATCTAATTTGCAATCAATTATTTAAAAAAAATAGATGGGACGATTGGACAAAAAAAATTGAATCAATTATTTCCTAAAAGAAAAAGAAAATTTATGTCTACTTCGCACTTCCTTGGAAATGATAATTTCCGAGGTCATTCGAAGTATCTTTTCCTTTGCGAAAATGTTCACCGCGGCTTTGTTAAGGAGTTATTAATGAAAAACGCAAAGCACAACACGGAAAATGTACAAAGTACAAAGCAAACAACGGAAGTACAACATTTTAGGGATACCCTATATACATATGTATAGAAAATTTTTATTGTCAAGATACATTTCCATTACAGAGGAGATAATTACAATGATTCCTTGATTGTTATGACAGT
Organism: Lasioglossum lativentre; assembly: GCA_916610255.1. Classification (NCBI taxonomy): domain Eukaryota; kingdom Metazoa; phylum Arthropoda; class Insecta; order Hymenoptera; family Halictidae; genus Lasioglossum; species Lasioglossum lativentre. The sequence continues at coordinate 482,776 of OU744364.1, forward strand.
CTGCATGATAACAAAAAAGTTCTCTTAATAATGTTGTAAATTATATGTATTTTAAAAAATGAGAACTGACCCCGTAATCATTACATAGAAGATTAAAACCAGATAGACAACATGCGAGAATCGAGGTCACGTAGCAATTTCTGTAGCGTAGATCTCGCGAATTCGTTTGAAAATCCCCGAGTTTTGTCTAATTCGAAATTAATAACGAAGATCATGGGGAACAGGCCTTTGGGAGCGGGATAAAAGAAGCTGAGGACGGTCGAAGACGTCGAATGGACGAAGGTAGAGGCGTGTACGGCGTATTATTCGTAGCTGTCCAGTTAGGCAGAGGAGTCCCCTGATGGGATTATAATGTGAATATAATGGCGAGCTTCCGCGCTACGCAACCCTTTCATCCCCCACTCCCGTCGCGGCGCGGCGCGGCGGCTTAACCTTCCTTCGAAAACCCTTGCTCACCGGCTGAAAGCTTAATCGACTATACCGACGATTTTCTGGAGCTTAAACCCCGTGGCTGCTGCTGCTGCTAGACGTAAAAAAAGGAGAGAACGAAAATTGTGATGAGTTTTAGAGATACGTACGACGCGTCCCATCCAGCTCCTACCGTTCAACGGACGCTAATGCCACGATTATAAAACGATCAGAAAAATTCTGGTCCGACTCTTTTGAAAACGTCAACGACAGCATCGGGAGAAATTAAACTAGAATTACAGTAACGTCTCGGTAGATGGTAGTTCTCCCTAATCTATATTAGTGTGCCAGTCCCTATTAACGTGCTATCGTATTTCAATGAGCAGTAAAAGTTAACTTCTAAATAAATACAGAAATGTGATTTTTTTAAATTGTATTAAACTATTAATATATACATATATATATATATATATATATATATATATTACAATTAATTTTCTACCAAATTCGATTAGGTCATTAGGATCCGGGAATTGCTTCCAATTTTGGAGTTTTTGCGATTGATCGAATGGTCCGCGCGTGTGTCGTTGCAAACTATGTACACAGCCTCGGATGTTACGTCAGGTAATAATTTCGAAGAGATGGAAGGAAAAGCAGGCTGAAAGGTCACCTTTCGGAAAAATCAGGATCCGCGAAAATTGAAATCTCGTCGATTGCGTAACCTCTCCGAATACGACGATATCCCGCGGCGAATCTTGAGACTTCCAACTTTTTTCTGTCGATCGGTCGCGTGACGTAATCCGAAACACGAATTTATGGGCATTTATAATTTCTCCCGATGAACACCCGGCCTCCGTGGAATTTTAAATCGCATAATTACCAATCGAATTAAGTAATACGTGTCTCTCCCGACTGCTTTACGCGCCGTCAATGAAAGAACGAACGAGTTACGTTCCTCGCCGATAAATTATATTAACTTGTCACACCGGAGACCCCCTCGTGGTGCACTTAATTACAATACACACCGAATATCGATGTTACATTGACGGTATAACGGCGGTGCACGCAGACTTTTATTTATATCATAAATTTTCTTTGTATCCGCGGCCGGGGAAATTGAGGGGAATACAGTTACCCTCTCTCTGTCATTGCCGGATTAGTCATGTGACAATGTGACACATACGCGACAGAGACGAAACGCGTCACGTGACCGGTGGGGATTCTCGTCACCGCACCGCACCGCACCGCACCGCACCGCACCGCACCGCGCCGGAAAATGGGGGAATAGCGTCGTATGTAGAAGGGGAAGGGTAGCGTGGGAGGCAAGTCTTAATCTGGCGACAGTAGTTGGCGGAGTGAAAAAGAGAGTTATCCAGAACTTGTAATTTACATTACTCGTAATGTAAATAAAGAAGAGGAAACGTACGCACGCTTGTTACGTCGCGTGGCAGAAACGCACCCCTACGCGCTCCGATGAGCCGCATCCACGAATCGGAACTCTATGTAGAACAGACGCTTGCGTTGCGTGACACGGCGAATCACTTATACAATGTGTCGCACCTAATTCCTGCGGAATGAACATATTTTCCATGGTCCGTCATTTGCACGTCAAATACACTGTCAAGGACCCTTTTAAAGTCCAAACGTTTCGAAAAGACTTCTAAAGACTCGGAAACATGTTTCCGAGCAAAAGGAATCTGTGGTAAATGGAAAGAGTGTCGAAGCAGTCGCTTCGAACGGGACACCCTGTATACGAGGGCCTACCTGAATCTATGAGGACAGTAAACTCGCGCTGTTACACGGCCTCTATGAGCCGCCAACTCCGGAATCGAATACCAAATCGGCCGGGTACGGTGGGTAGTATCCAACAAATTGACGAACAAAATGAACCATACGTTTGACGGCTGATTTATCGCGCCATTGTGCAAACGTCGAAGCGTCGCGTCGGCCGTTGCATGACGTCGTAACTTATTCTAACGGAGCGAGGACGCGGGGATGACGGCGTGCGCGTTGATCTTTTGAATTACAACCCCGGGGAATCGCAAGAACCACGCGCGGCGAAACATTTATAAATTGAAACCCGATCGGAATCGGGAAAACGTGGATCGCTGCGAGTGAGACATACCACGGATTCTTTCCTGTTTCACAGCGTTTCTTTCTTCCTTCGCCCCCTGGTGTCTAGTGAATTTGTTGGTCGGCGCAAACACCGTCCGCAACACGATTGTTTCTAATTAACGGACAGAATATTTATTAATCGTAAGCAACATGTCGACTGTGCCTGTAAAGTTTTAGTTGAATGTGAAAAATAACCTAATTACTTCAAATTACCTCAGGAATCATCCCTTTAATGGAAGTACATTATTTTTGGGTCACCCTATATGTAGAAATACATTATTAAAATACTTTAAATACTTTAATAAAATTGCATGTATATAAAACGAAGTTTATCTTTCGTAACAAACGTCCGAGGACGTTTCGACTAAGCAAATGCACGCTTTGTTGAAAATCCACGTGTAACGCGCGTTTCACTCGGTCTGTCCCGTTCACCCACATTATTTTCCGTTACTTTGAAAAAGCAAACATAAGGTCATCCGTGATTCCCGAAGCCGGATAACACGCTTCTATCGTATAATTAAACCGAACATTCTCATGAATCATGCGAACACGTTACGCAGCCGTTACTAACACGCGAATCGGAAGGCCGAGCATGTTAAATAATAAATGAGGGACGATAAACAACCAAACACTTATGTTTTTTTCTCGCATCTACGGCATTAGTTAACATTGAGGAAGTTGCAGGGTATTTTAAACGTCACGCGACATCCTATTTAAAACACATACGTATACATATAAAACTTTTTTGTAAATAATCGAAATTTTTAATTTCTTCTGGTTCGGACCATATCCTCCATATCTTTCATAAAGAAAAGAATTTATTAATTTCCTGTTAACGTTTAAATGTTACCTAAAACAATCTACTTATTAGTTTATCTAAATTTTTAGCAAAAATTCAAATGAATGTAAATTATGTATCAGAGTCTGGGAAGAAATATAAAACTGGGGGTACACGTTACCACCCCTTCTTCTACTTTGGTGAACTGTCTCCAGAATTAAGTTTCGAAGGGAAACGCTGAGATTTATCTTGCGACACGGAGTATGTTCGCAGCATTGTCACACCGCTACCAAACGCGTAGAAAGGGTTGCCGTTCGTCGCTCGCATCCGAATTCCAGGATCGACGAAATCGTTCGGTCGCCGCGGGAATTTGTCTTTTTTAGGGGCAGTTTACGCGTTTTCTTTCGTTCCTAGAACGATCGAGCGACCGAGCGACTGAGCGGCGCGGGGCGGCGCGGCGCGGCGCGGCGCGGCCCGCGACCAAAGGGCGAACGGCCCCATTCCGAGGCAATTCCATTCCAATCCAGTCCAATCTATTCCGTGGCCGACCCGTTCGGCTCGCTCCTGCCGGACGGGTACATAAGACATTATGTAAGGCCCGCGAGCGTATCCGCGTAAGGCGATTCCGAAGTATATTCCGATGCCCGAAGAATTTCGTGTGCCAATCGAGCCATTTTTCCACGTGAACGCACATCGCTATGCCTATGCCGCACAGTGGTTCGATTGGCGCTTGCTGGACACAATTATTTTCTCACGGTTTTCAGTTTATTCGGCGTTTTAATCGTTGGACCGCGAATCAACTTTGCAGTACAGTTTATAATCTCGTTAAAAATGGTGATATTTGAAATCTGTTTTCGCTTTTCGCGAATCTATTCCTTATAAAAAAAAATGTATAACTTTGCCCTTTACGCAATTTCTGTAGTTGTAATAGTTACCAAGATATGCGATAAAATGTCTTTCAGATGTGGTTTTTTAAACATTAATTATGTTTAGACCGCGACTAAGCGAAAGTAAAACTTTTACTAAAAGTTAACTAATTTTCGGCTTGACTGATTATTATCGATGATTTAGGGGTATTAGGACTCAAACATATACATATTGGAAGATCCTATATATTTATCATTCATTTAACATCTAACAGTAAGTAAGTTTTCATAAATTCCCACGATTTTTTTGTATCGGTTACAAGAAAACGAAAGCGAATATTGGCAAATGGAGTTTACGATATTATAATAGTATAATTAATTCTCCCTCGAGTAACAAACTTTTTTCGGATTTACGATAATCGATTTTTGGTCGCAGTCAGATCATTTTACTTCGGCTTGGACGTGCGTTCTTATTAGTCAGAGAATGGGATTCGGTGTCGACCGGTTATCGCAGCCGCGTAAATCAAGAGATACACCTTTCTCCTGAACAGACTCCGTGATGTATAAGTTATTCGCCTAAGTGGATTCTTCTCCTATCGCAGAGAAGGTTTATAGACGTAGATATCGAGAGCGTACAGGTGCGGTGCGGTGCGGTGCGGTGCGGTGCGGTGCGGTGCGGTGCGGTGCGGTGCGGTGCGGTGCGGCTCGTCGCGCTATCACGATATAGACGGCGCGGCGCGGCGCGGCGCGACGTTGCTAACCAAAAAACCGTTCATTTACGACGTTACCAAACGTCCAGCCCTTTCGCGAAACGATAAAACGCGCAACGGAACGGGTGTGCAAAAGGAATGGCTATTATACACTCCTAGATATGCGATGGGGAACGTGGTACGGTGGTCAGCAGCTCCGGAAGGAAAAAGCCGTCATGTAATCGGCTACAAATTAAAATGATATAACTCGCCGAGATCTAATTACCCGAACGACGTACAATTAATTAAAACGCTGGATGCAACCGTGGCGTGGCGTGGCGTGTCGTGGCGTGGCATGGCGAGCGACGACGAACGATTGGCGTCCGAGCCAACCGTATCAATACAACTTTCCAAACATTTGTTGTGCCGCATTAGCATAATTAACGCCGAATAAATATTTAAGCCGGGATATTTCGAGAAAGGTGAGCCTGATACCTCGGTGGGCACACTGGTACGGGTAAAAAGCACAGACCGTTAAATATTAAATACCGTTTAAACATCGCTTACCTCCCTAGTAGATTTCAAGTTGCAGAATCTCGTAAATCGTGTTCGCGCCTCAGCTGCGCGGTAGCGAGCTAAAAATTCTCGATCGCGCCGCGCCGCGCCGTATCTCCCCGAACAAACTGAAATCGAAGAATCCGTGGAAGAAAAGAAGAGGAGGAAGCGCGTCTCGGCTGGAGTCTGCTAAATCGGTCCGGTGCGGCGCGACGTTAAGGTAACCCCGACCGACAGATCCTATCTTAGACTCCGTTTACGCGATTTTCAGCGGCGCGACCAAAAAAAAAATCGGCAACGGAACGAACACTAGGCGTGTTTCGTTCCAGTCATTGTCAGACGGAGCACCGTGTCCTACGTTCTTTATATCGCATTCCAAATGGGGGACACACGGTGCGGACTCGGGTTGCCGAGATACCCGATGTGGAAGATGAAACAAGAAGGTGTGAAAGCTGGTTACTTGATTCATTTTCCGAATCAGGAAAAAATTCAGGTCCTTCGATGCAATATGAAAAAAATTATTCCGCTATAAAGTGCGTTCGAATAATCTCGTAGCCCACTGTATACAATTGTTACAGTTCGCGATTCGCGCTGATCGCGAGCAAATACCTGACAAAAAACGATTGCAGCGAAACAAGATTGTATTTCTGGAAAACAATTACGCCAGGGACATTAGGAAGGGAAGACTGCACGGAGGGTCGCAATTAAACGTGACGTCACGTGGGAAACGACTACAAAGAAGCCCACGGAACCCGGACCCCATTAAGAATGTTTCTCGGACTTCGGAGAAGCCCGGTCAAATGATCGACTTCGCGAAGTCGAAATTACGATCCGAACGGAAAGACATATCCCCAGGATCTTGTGTTGCGTGAAGGTGTTGTGTTGTGTTGTGTGTACGGGGGCACGACCGTCGATCGGAGTCCCGCGAAACAGCGGAACAACCGAAGAAAGGAGCCGAGAATTAAATCGCCGAGCCGAGCCGCGCCGCACCGCACCGGGCCGGCGAGCAGCATCCTGGTGAATCCCGAGATCGTAATTATACGGCGGGGGCCCCTGACTATTTTTGGGCCGTGAGGCCGCGGGCAACCGCGTCGTTAGTTTGATAGTTCCCGGATACGGCAGCCATACGGTTAACGTACAACCACGTTACGTTGCCCTTCGAGTTTAATAACAGATACGCCGCGAATCCACCAGCAGCGGGAAAAATTAGTCGGACGACAGCTGAGACGATTCTGCCAATCCGTTCCGATCGGACCAGAACAAAGGTGAGTAGTACTTAGGGATTCTCGTGTAACCGATCCGATAAATCAATGTTTTTCAATTGCATTTTATAAATTGTATAGAGCCTCAAAAATACTTTCCAAAAATATTATGCGTTGCTCTGAAATTGTAACAAACTGTAACCACACGCTATTCGCTATCGCCGATATCAAAATTATATTTTCACGTTGAAATGTATGAAATTTAGAAACACGCACCTTAAGCATTTGGCCAATTTTCAAGATAAATTGTTTCTGTTGATAGGGGCGATAACGACCATTATACTCATTGAGAATCGTCTTGGTTATTTGAAAAGTGGTGACAGGCATAGAAGTAATTATGTATAAAATAAGATACGTGAAATAATATTTCAAATACATAATGTTATTTGAGAAGTAGGGCCGGCCGGGGGGTCCGGTTGCATCCGAGAACAAAAATCGGAGCTTTCGCTCGCAAATGTCTAATTGCATCGGTGTCTTGGTAAACGGTTCAGGTTTCCTTCGGTCATGAGCCGGCCTCGCGAACTTCTCGAAGTTTGCCATAAATTAGTAAAAGCGGGTTCGGATTGGCCTACCAAGCATCATTCAAGCATTTCCTCGGTGTCCAGCCACTGTGCAACGCTCCGCAACGGAGCTCTTCTAACAGGTCGTAAAACTGGCAATAAATTTTCAACGGCGACTTGGCAGTACATTTTCCACAGGTATGACGCGTCGCGCCGCGCCGTCTCGTTACATTCCGACTGGGCCGTGCGTGCAACCGTGCAGCCAGGAAGCTGGAACGCGCAAAGGATAACTAAAGATCGTCACGTCGCGTCGCGTCGCGTGGCGTCGCGTCGCGTCGCGTCGCGTCGCGTCGTCGTCATGGCGGCACGGCGAGGGCATGCACACTACATATATTGCACAGGCTCCCGAACGTTGCATAAGTCCCGCGTAATGACCACGGTGAGCCCGTCGCGTAAACCATGTATAAGGGGAGTTATGCTCGATTATGGCTTGCCGGGCGTGTAAGTGGCGCGCGCGCGAGTCCAGGCTGCGTGTGTGCATTACTGGGGGGAAAGGTTGCACGCGTGGGCGTTGCATTCGCGTGCACGTGCACGTGCACGTGAGCGCACGCGTTCACGCTAAGCAGACACCGATAAATTGACAGATAGATATAGCTTCTTATAGTGGTCGGTAATGTTCAACAAGAACGGGGTGGAGAGGGGCGAGATAATCGCACCTTGAAGCACGGTGCACCGCGAGCGTGCTTGTTAATTAGACCATAGACGCCTGGCACGGTGTAAACGCGCATTAATCGGTCAGCTTGGAAAAAATAAAATGATGTCGGCGTGGTTCGCTCCCGAGCCACGTGGAAGCAACGCGCGTAACAGTTATCCACTTTATCGCGTTATGGTCTCATTAACCGAACAGAAATGTTAGATAGCAATCACGTTTTTCTATCGGAGGATTGTACGCTATTTCAGGAATTCAGCGAATTATTTTGATGCCGCACAAACAACTGTGCATAGAGATATCGGTACTATGGTAGGTAACGATAGTGTGCTAGAATGTTGAGTGCTCGAGCTGATCGAGACCGTGGGGATTCATCGTCGATGCTGCGTTGTCTATTCGTTTGCAAATCAGTATGTACCATACCTTAATTTTCATGCGCTTCTAACGCGTCTAAAATATAATTGCAGCTGTTAGACTATGGGTGGGTTGGTTGGTTGGAGGTGCCGAACCTTTCCGAACGATTCGTCGCGTCGCGTCGCGTCGCGTCGCGTCGCGTCGCGTCAGTCTAATAAAGAACGTTGTCTCGACTTTATTTCTTTACCCATTGTCGACTACAAAAATAAATGTCTATTTCACTCCAGTTTTCTGTAATTGATCTAGACAATTTTTATTTTGCATGAATGTCCGCAGTCTACTCGTCACCTTTCAATTTCTCGAGGGGAACGTGTCAAATGAATCGATGCAACGATCACCGCTCACCTTCGTTACCCACGTTACGCGTTTATCAGCTGGCCAATCGGAATTTCAATTGGGCGGGTGGATGTCGCGAAGGAAATGTGCAGTAATCATTTCCGAGGCTTTCGGATATAAGCTCAAAAGTCAGAAGACAGACTAACACCGATACAAAAGCACATTTTGCTTACATCCCAAAGCCTCCAACCGCACCGTTCGATTTTGAAAAGCGTATACATACATACATATGTATACAGTGGGTATGCAAAGTATTCGTACAGTTCGTTTCAGAAACGAATAACTTTTTGAAAATTGGACGAAATGCCTTGAGTTTGTGTGCAAGTTTTTAAGTGGTTCCACTTCCATAAAAGTCTCCAGGAGCAAGGAAATGTTTTTCGTGCAGGCTCAATCGAGCGACGAGCCAGGTCGAAGCCATCGCTACGGGACACGTTATCTCACAGTCCGTGACGGATGACACAATGGAGTACATTGACACTACGTGCCACGCTATCTGGCAGTATCTCGGATCGTCGTCGAGCGCGGCCGCGCTCGCAAACGCGGACGCACACACGCGCTCGCGGCGCAGGAATGCGCGTGTGCGCGCGATTCTTGTACGCGCGCCGATCTACACGCACGCAGAACGCTGCGGAGGTGGATGGTACTTTCACCAGGTAGCCAAGTTCCACGATGAACGCCGATAGCTAAGAGCAGCCCACTTTGAGAGCTGCATTCCAAGTGCATACTGCACCCTGGATCCAGGCTCGGATTAATACCGCTGAGACTCGTTTCTAGACACTTATCACTGTACCCGCTGGAAACCTGTTCAACGTTTACTGCCTGCAATTCCCCACAAGTAAAAACATTGTTCTCCATTGAAAATTTTTATTTTCAATTTTTCTTTGCTTCCGTCGCGTTAGGAATTCCACAATACTAAATCACATATGTATAATACATATACTAAAATACTAATCGGATACTAACTGCTTCAGGATATTCCGATTTCCGTGCAAACAATTAAATTGCATGGAAGCTTCCTTGTTAAAAAAAAACATTATCGCTTAGATTCTCTGTTCGTGTTTCATTAAATATAATCAGGCACTAAATTGTTTAATGGAATTGTTAATAAAGTCGCTCGAAGCTTGTATACTATAAGCGTGCATAACAAATGGAAGAATTACTTTAACCGATCCAATATTAAAACGTATCGATCCAATTTCGTAATCGCGATGCATGCAGTAAATTCGTCATACGTCATCGAACTGGATTTTATGAAACTGGCGCCTCGAGTAAGTAGTGTCATCTAAAAGAAACACGCGACTGTCTGCCTCGTGTGCATTAGAAAATTATGCATGTTCCATTGATCGAAATTTTATGAATCGGCGCGCGAAGATCGATTCACAAGACTGGAAATCCACGTACTCATTGTCGGCTAAATCTACACGGATTTTCTTCGTGGTGTTCGCGAAGTCTCTGATCCTGCGGTCTACACGTTCATTGATCCTTGGAATTGAAAGTGACGATCTGATTCTGTTACGGTCGCACTTCGTCGAATCGAGTCGTATCGAATTGAATTGAATCGAATCGAATCGAATCGAATCGAATCGAATCGAATCGAATCGAATCGAGGCGATCGAACACTCGCGGAACCAGGAAAAGAATCCGCAAAGAAAATTTACACAGGACTCGCCGGCTGAGAAAATATGCTTTCCGCGGTGCATTGACACTACGTGTCGCATTATTATTTTAAAACGTTACGTGTGTGCGTGTAGAACGGCACCGTTGGTACACCTCTCTGTACTTTCACCGGCTACCCAAGTTTCTCGATACCCACGATACGTTCCAGAGGATAATACGAATATCACGCATGAATATTTCATGTATCGTAGAGCCCGGCTACGTCGAGAACCTCTTAATCTCTGGCGGGGGATTTCGTAAATCCTGCTGCAAAATATTCTCAAGAGGAGTCGTTCGAAACCGTCTCGGCGCTACCCGAGACGACCGCGGGGGACAATTTCAAAATACGAAGCAACGTCGTAACACGGACAAAGATTTTTTCAAAGTGAAAGCTAGCCTCAATTAGAAGGTTCAAAACGGAGGATACTTCCCTAGAAAGTACCGAGAAACTTCGGTCGCCGCGCCGCGCCGGTCAATTTCGGGCGACGTCGCCGTCGAGCGTGTTTACCGCTTGACTGGTTCCAAGAAGGAACCCCCCGACGCGGCGCGGTGCGGATAAAATGCTGACAGTTACGGTAGAGACTTCAGCGACAGATACAGAGAGAATACATACTGTAACGAACCGGAGCATCACCACGAGACACGCACCAGTGTGTTAATACACACATGTGTCTTCGCACCCCTGACGAAACTAGATGCAACGCTTGCTTGTGAAACGTTGGGAAGATAATTCCTCTAGGACTCTAGGAAATTGGCTCGCTCCCGAAGGCCTTAACAGTTAACAGTGAGAACGAGACGAAAGTAAGTCGAGGGTAGACCGGACGGAGGTTCGAATGCATAATGTGTCTTCCCGCGAGCCGGGCAGTTAGTGCCACGCGCGCCCACGCGCGATCTCGCGCAAAGAACGATAATAGCCCGTTTAAGTACGTATAAATTATAAATATCCATCGTATAACTCGGGCCTCCGTGGGGCGCTTGAGCGGGCCGTTAATAACCCCGCTGGGGAAAACGGGCCGAGAAGCAATGAATTTTCAGAAGCGGGAGAAGACCCGGCCCAGTCCGGCCCGACTTGGTCCGACCCTTCCTGTCTCTCTTCCTTCCTCCCTCGCTTCTCTTGTCTCCGGTCTACCCATCTACGTGGGTGGACACCGCGGACGTGCCCGATCTACGCCGACTGAATTCGAAGACGACCGCGAGGGGCCCACGATACTGACCTCGAACGGATGGTCGAGTTCCGCGTGTGTAGGGGGACCCCGGGATATTTTTAAGAAATCGTCCAGGGGCCCGCGGAGAAAGCAACGCCGGACTTAACGGAGCGCCGCGCCGCGCCGCGCCGCGCCGCGCCGCGTCGCACGGTGCGTTGACAATGGACGATAATGGAATAATCAACTTTCATGTTGGTATTTAAAATCTTCGTACATACAAGTGTTCCTACATATCTATTACAACGGTAACAAGTTTCTATTAAAATCCATCTACCCTGTATCTCGATTGGAAGGGTAGTTATTCGTCTGTTTTCCCTATTTAGTCATATGCGAAAATTCTAAAAAAAACTTAACATACGTCAAAGATCCACATACTTACATATGTATGAAATATCGAAATTAATTCGAATTTTTAAGTTGAAAATCCTGGTTGTAAAGAATTAAAAACCAGAAAAAAAATCGGAAAATGCAGATTTCACATTGATGTGTAAGAGCGACATCATTTATATGTTTACAGTATCGGTGTATAGGCATGTGTATCGCAGAGATGCGCGGTAATTTCGTCGAGCACAATTTCCACGAGGAAGATCCGGAACGGAAACGGCGATCGACACGCGTGAAAGTTGGACGATGCGGTGGTCGCTAGAAGAGAGGTAGAGGTGGACCGATACCCGAAGGAGTTCCCGGGGCAACGCGACTCGTAGGCACGGCAATGTTGACCAGCTCGCTCGCAAATCGGGTACAAGGTAAAGGATTCGTACGTGAGTGGCGTTCCAACGGCATCAGGTTTTATCGTGGATCGTACCGCGGGGTTCATTATTCGTTTCTGGCACGTACGGGCATTCACAACCGTTCGAGGCACGATCGCGGGCTTGCCAGCGGGTTTCCTTATCCTCTGCCGGAGAGCAGAACGAAGAAACAGAATCCACGATGATTCCACGGCCTGATCCGCTCGTACCCTATCCGTTCTCTCTCTCTCTCTCTCTCTCTCTCTCTCTCTCTCTCTCTCTCTCTCTCTCTCTCTCTCTCTCTCTCTCTCTCTCTCTCTCTCCCCTATCCGTTCGGATGCATAACGAGTAGTTCTCGCGTTCCTTGCCATTTCCACCGAGTAAGACGCGTACCGATCGCGAGAGGATTGGTCTCCTCAGTCCTCGAGTATTCGCTGCCCTCGAACGCTCGGCGGATATTTTTGTCGCGATCATCTCCACCCCCACCCCCGACCCGACCCGCCACGCCATTCTTCGCTGTTTACGGTAAAACAGATTTATGTACGGTCATTGATGTACGAATCGATCTGAAATTGTAATCGCGACGAAACCGGTGCGACACCGCTGAATCCTTCTATTCCTAACACGTTATCTACCAGAAGGTTATTAACGCATTGGGTTATTAAACACGACCTAATTAACAACTAAATTCCATAGGACACGAAAAAACGGCATGGTCGCACCGACATTGTCGCACGAAAAAATAACCGGAATTGTCGGTAGAATTCGAGAACTATCTATCTGACAATGAAATGGGATAAAAATGTATAAACATCGAGAGTCCAGACCGAAGGGTTCGTCGTCGTCGTCACCGTATACATATTGTAGAATGGAAAGTAGAAGAAAAGAGGGCTGTCCGCCAACAATGGAATGCCTCTAAATATCCCGTTGGAATTTTTGTATCGGCCGGCGCGATAAAAATCGCTGCACGCGCACGCACCCTTCTGTTACAGCCTCACAATAGTGTCGTTCTATTCTGTGACCGGCCCTGGGAGCCGGAGACAAGGCGTGGAATTGTTCGGAATAACCTTCGTGCGGTTTGAGGTCCGGCTGCAACGTGACCGTGAAGGTCGGAACACCGCAAGCCCTTCGCATAAATTCCTTTCTATGGCACGTTCTCCCTAACTTCGGCCGAGAGGAATCCTGCTCCTCGACGGAATATCAATGATGGTACCACATAAATTGAGAAATACATTCACGATGGACTTCCGAGTAATCGCCTTTATCGAGAGACATCGTTCGCTGCGCGTTACAATGAAAATACTTTGTCGTATGCAGGGGGTAGCGTAGCGTCTAACAGTGTCCACCATTTTTTAGGCATTTCCAATAATCCCACAAAAAGATCTTTGCAACGAACGTTAATCAGCATCGACTCGGTTACAAACTATTATAAACAAAATTTTCACGAATTTCTTAATGGAAAATCAATGTCGCAGTTTTTTATAAATACCACTACGTATTTTTGACTTGCGATGGCGCCGAGACCAATTCAACGACCTACTACGCGTCGACCTTGACATGACATTGAACTAACGGGACATTTCGACCAACTCCTTCGAAACGATAATATGGAAAAATATTTGCTTCTTTTTTGTATATGTATACGTAGTACATCCTTCCTTCGAAATTTTTTGATTTCTAATACCCCGCCTCCAGTTTTCCGTGTCCGTAATACATATTCACGCGTAAATAACGGGGGGGGGGGGGGCGCGGGGTAAAAGTCACGGACGTAAATTCAATCGAAACGCTTACCTTGAGCGGCATTTAAATCAAACGGAATTCCAACGTGCCCCCGCGAGAGAGGAGCTGCACTAACTACCAGACTCGCAGCAACAATCAGCGTGCCTGTGGATGACGAGGGGCGAGGTGGGGGACGAGGGAGGCGGGAAAAAAGCTGCGGGAGATGCAGCTTCGTAACTTGGAAATAAATTATAAATTGTGACCAGGCAGGCGGTGCTCGTCGATGCATTATGGATCGTGCACCGGGATTATGCAGGTCGAACACGACCATCTCTCCTCTGTAAATCCTACGTTACACATAGAACGGACGATGCGACGCTCGTATGTAAGTCACCGAATACACACCGAAGAAAATGCGAGTTCTCCTATACGGACACAATTTTCTCTCGCGATCTCGCCGAGCCGCGCCGCGGCAAAACCATGGCCACGCGGACCAATCGGAAGACGCGGAACGTTTCGTTGATAGAACGATGCTGTTTTGACGCTACGAATATGTACATACATATTCGTTACGCGCAGATACCTTCGGGTTTATAACAGAGAGCATGACTAAGGACGCGTGAGTACCGCAAGTATCACGGGTCACGTTTGATATTATTTTATTTGTGTTACTTCGGATACTTCGGAACTACATATAATTATGAATATTTATTTGGTCTTGGTAAATTTCTGCTGTGCGTATTCCACGACGTCGACTTTATTTCCAAAAGTTTTCCAACTTTAGCTAAATGCTACCGTGAAGTCTTCGTTTTATCATCGAGGCTATAAATATAACAGATAAAAGTATTTTTCTAGGAATCCAATATTAAACTTGTCCCTTACGTAACATTGGTTTCCGCTTCGCCAGCGTATTTTTTCAATACGCGTCTACGTGTTTGCAGATGAATTCGGCAACGCCTATGATCGTTCGAAGCGAATGAATCACGACAGTCGTCGGCATTTTCTGCGACCGAGGATTACACGCTTTTATAGACCTTGTAAATTAGCCCTCGGTAACCAGCCGTCAGATAACATGCCGCCATGTATACATTTTTTTCTTTGCTTCTCTCTCGAGTCTCATTTCATGTTTCCTCTTTTCTACTCTCCGTCCAAGGTGCAATATCGACGTCAACATTATTGACTCGATTTCGCTTTTTAATTCTCCCCTTGTTTATTAATTTAAATACCAATTTTCTACTAGGCCGGATTTGCTTCCATTTAAAAAATAGTAAGAAAATCGAAAACTCTGTAAAATTCGCAATATGTATTTATGTTTATACAGCGCATTCCATATGAAATTCCTTTTTCTATTTATGTATATCTATTTTTCCATTTATGTACATGTATGTATACATATTGAGAATTTCTAGATTAGAAAATGAAATGGGTATCTCGTATTTCTACCCTCTCCTGTATTATCTCGCCGATATGCTGGTGTCGATGTTATGTTTACTCGCTATCCGTGTCCACGTTCTAGCGGCAAGAGATCAAAGAATAATGTCGGTACAGGATGTAAGTGAAATTTTGTTCCGGAAATGTTCACATGATATCGAGAGGTTGCTGTGTATGTTAGTATGTATGCACATTTCTGTGTAGTCAATTAATGGGGAGTTTTCGAGCTACCAAAAGATTCGAAGGGGAGGTAAATGATACGAAACGGTATCCTCTCCTCTCGTTGCTCGAGTTACGAGCCCGCACCCAAGTATGACTCATCGCATCGAGATATAATTATGATAATCGGAACACCCCGTGCTCGGTCGGCCGTTCGCTCGCGAGAATACCCGCCCGTTGAGAATTTCGAGAGGAGGATAGGGAAAAGGAGGTTGGTCGGGCCCCCGATCGACCGGACTCAATATTCTCCTCGGTGATTACGTTTCCATCAGGCCGCCTAACTGCCGTGGTTACGAGAGAACGGAAGCATGTGTTAAGCCAGAATACATCAACTGTGTCCGTGCCGAAAATTCGTAAAAGCCGTTAGCACGGTATACCGAATTTCCTTGGTCGCGGCCGCGCGATTGCGAATCGATCATCGATCGGCGCTTGATCACCGGTACTGTTATCAGACTCTGTTCCGGACTCCAGTTTCTCGGAAATTTCCGGGGCCAAATCTTCGCGAGTTTCGACTTTTCGTTCTTCGTATCGGTGAAAAACGATCAAAATGGAGTGAAATACATATCAATACCATCAACCACTAGGTTTTTTAATCTTGGGAGGAACGTGTCGACCGAGTAGACAGGTCGCGCGCGCGCGCAAGGCGAAATAATAGTTCGCAGGAACGCGACAGCGTTGCGTAACGTTCGGGGAGCGTACGATAAGAAAAAAAGACAGCCGATATTTACGACGGACTTGGACTTAATTAGACTTTCATTTCGCGTCGTGACCCGCGATCCCGCGTTACCGGTTCTTACGAACACGTTCGAACAGATCGGGCCTAGGTAGGTAGCGATCGATTATAACCGTGAAATAAGAGAAAGAGGGTGGAAGAAAAGCGTGGAAAGAAGAGCAAACCTAGAGGTGAAAAAGAGAAGAAGCCGAGGGGGGGGGGGGAGAATACGACGAAGAAAATAAACGGATAAAACGTACGAGCGAAAAGGAATGAAGTGGAAGAAGAAGAAGGAGGAGGGGGAGGAAGAGGAGGAGGAGGAGGAGGTGGAGGAATAGGAGAAGGGCAAAGAAGACGAAGACTGGTTCCAGACTTTATGTATAGAATCTGGACTGTGTAGCTACCGACGACCATCTGTCGTCCGACTATAGATACTAATCTTCAGCGCTGAAGAGATAAAGGGCGAAGAGGGAGATCGCGCTTTGTCTTAGCCGCCCCTCGGCATTCCTTCGTTCGAGGCAACTTCAGCCCAAGAATTATAATCACCCCGCGGTATCCTCCGAATATTTAGACCCTCGTAGGCAAGGCAATTTTTACAGCTGAACCGAGGAAGACAGGCTCCTCCGGTCTCTCAGCCAGCGGGGACGGAGAAAGGAGCAGGAACGACGACGGTTGCGGCCTGAGCCGAACGAGAAAGAAAGACGGGAACAGAAGCACCTGCGCGCGCGTTCCGCCTTCGACCACATTCTTTGTGATTTCCTCGGGAGAAATAGCTCGGAATACTCCCGACCGCTTTCGGCGCGTGCACGTTTGCGCGCCATTCTAATAACCGTAAAAAACCCGAAAGCCTGGCCACGAAAAAAATCGATTGTCTACAGTCCACGAGCTGTGCCGGGAAAATTCGTGATCCACCGCGAAGCTGGCCTGGCCGTGAAGATACGCCCTCTCGGGGAACTTGAAAGCTTCGTTCTTTCATCTTTGGAATGTGTGCCTTAGGATCCTTGGTTTGTTAATTTTCCACGATGAAGAGAAGCTTCAAATGCTTTCAGGAGTGTTCTCGGTCTCGAATTTATTTTTTAATTCTTTGAAATATGAATCTTCGTACTATCGGAATAACATTGCATTTGGTTCCTGTATCTTACAATTGATGTTAGACTTTTGTAGATTTTTATTTTGCATAAAGACCCGCAGTCTAGTCATCAGTTTGTCATTTCCATGAATCCAGTATAAAATTTTAGGAAAGCATTTTTAAGGTTCTATCTATACTTTTAAACAATAGTGGGACAATTTCATGATCTGTGCCAACAATACCCCAGCTACTCTTCGCAGGCTAGCGAAGCTACGCATGGGAATATAATTGAATTATACGATGCAAGTAATTCCGAAATAAAAGAGAAAAAATACTTCAGCCCGCAACGGGTTAAGACTCCGACGAATGCACCACCGATTCTTCTTTTCCACGAGGGATGTTCCCCGCAAATCCCTTCTGGTATTCCGACCGAGCGCGCGCGCCCATTTAACTTTCTTCCTGTGGTCGGGCCGCGTGGAGTGGAAACGGAGGAAGTGAAAATATGTTGGAGTTGGAGAGAATCGTGGCCACGGTTGGTATACATATACTGCTTCCACGAAACGCCCTCGGATCGGAACTTTAAGTGGAGCCTAGAGAAATGATGGATTCCAGGCTAGGCTGCTCGTAAACTCACGATGAGCCTTCTACGCGCCGCTACTTATCGTTAGGACAGAATCGTTATTGTGCCTCGGAAATTATAAGAACGGAGACGGGGAGCCAGCCGGAGAAGCCATCATTCAGACATTCCTAACTGCACCACGGACGCCATACAATTGCCTCTCTTCGATATTTACCATGAATCGGCCAGCCTATAGGATATTCTCGATTTTTTTTCTTTCTTGGAAGAATACACGCGTGCTTTAAAATGACCGACACTTCCTGCACACCCTTTCGTACATCAATCATAATAATAACAAGGTATTTATTACACTGGCTCTAATAATAAAAGAGGATAGAAGAAGGAAGGAAGGAAGTGGATAAAAAATACAGGAAGTATAGAAGAGCGAGATTCACCGAGTACATACATACAATTAATGTTGAACCTAATCGGATTAATCCATAGAACAAAGGATTGTTTTGCGACGCTACTGTTACTCGAGCGGTAAGTCTCGTCGAAGAACACAGGACACGAATTTCTTCTAACCCAGATCCTTTCTTTCCCCCTTCGTCTCTCGAGGTGGACCGCCATCGCCAGAAAGAAAAAACGGACCATCACGTACGAAGACCTATCGTGACATCATCGCAATATTATTCATTACGGTTCTGGTATCGTATATAGTTAATCTCGCACACTGTGGCTTGTCTGAACCGTACGTGACACGGACACAGGTAGCTGATCTCCTCCCTGGACCAAATATTTTCTCTCTACGTACGCGTGGGAAAAATCTTTGCAACCAGAGCGAAGAAACATCGGAAACAATTTTTTACATTAACAAAATTCTACTTTCGAATGTCTATTTACTCGATAAACCAATATTTCGCTGAAATTCATATATTCCTGTTTCGTATTTTAAATGAATTCTCAGGTTTTGTTTCGTGCAGTTTTCCCATGGTCATTAATATAGGCTCCGTGCGTGTACAACGATCAATCTTCGCGTAGTAAAAGTTTTCAAAGTGGCGATGGAAGAAAAAAATTGACTTTGTTGTCGTGTTTGCTTTGCTTCGCGGATTCGTGCAAAACTCTAGTCATAACTAAGGGGTTAATTATTTGAATAAATCCTCGCGTGGTTCGCGAGACGCGCGCGTTTAATGTCGGTGCACCGTCCGATCGCACCGTGCGTGCGCGTGCGAGTTATGCGGTATGCAAAATACATACCACTACCGTAGGAAGATTTCGTTCGTGGTTGTAACTGAAAATACGACGTTGCGTAGCAAAGGTCTTCGGACGTTCCCTCGGATGCCGGCTGGGCTCAGGCGAGAGATGCCCAGATATTATTTGCCCTGGCGCAGCGGCCTCCAACGCAGCCTCGAAAAGTATTTTGCACGGGCGATATTTACGCTGGACAAACACACAAAAGTGCAAGGCGAGGGTGCGAGAGATGCGGAGGCAACGCGGCCGGTATGACACGGGGAGCAATAACTTACGATATCGTGAACACTTGGTCACGCACGCAGCACCGTCCGCGCGTTGCGTCGCGTCGCCTCGCGTCGCGTCGCGTCGCGTCGCGTCGCGTCGCGTCGTGCGGTTTTACACGGAACGAAAGAACCAACTTGGGTACTCTCCTCACCATCTTTTTTGCATACCTACGCGGCTACGCGAAATATACGAACGAGGGGGTACACGGGGAATCATTCTTCAAAACTTATTACGAAAATATACACAACTTTTCTGACGTACGCGACACGCAGAGACACCAACAAAAAGAAGACAGCGCCAATAAAGACGACTGGTGCGAATCCCATCAATTACATACAGGCTGTGGATGCTACGGATTTTTAATACACACAAGTAGAGAAAATACGACTGTAAAAATGACTGTCCCATTAATATGGAATTCTCTTTAAACGTTCAGAGGGCCGGCCTTTCTCCATTCAAAACTTGAATTTTTCGTATTATGTAATACAAAAGCCTTGTACAAGTTTGTCGCTGGCCAGTACGATGGCGAACCTGCTGCTCAATAGATGAATCCCTCAATGGTGGGACTAAGGTCCATATTGACCCAGGTTTAGGAACTAAATTCTAATTTTTTAGCAGCTAGTTCAAGCGGTCAGCTACTTGTAGGTCCAATAAGACGACCGACATCTTGCGAAAATGGGTTAAAAGATGTAGTCATAACTGCCATAAAATCGCCAAAAACATCAGCCCAAAAAAAGGGGAGTTAAATGTAAGTATCACCATTAAAACAATGTCTTTGATTGTTTCCGGTCTCTGCTTTAAATATTATCGCGTAAAAGCGAATGCTTATATGTATGGGCCGGTAGAGGCGATATTTTCTCGTATTAAACCGCTTTAGAACCGTATAATAGCGAGAGATAGTCGCGGCTACCGTTTCTACTACGTATGTATTAACATTCAGCACGGCACGGCGCGGCGCGGCGCGGCGCGGCGCGGCGCGGCGAGCCAAAGTTGAAGAGAACGCCGCGTCAGGGAACCATTTTGTGTGCCTACAATCAGGCATTTCTGTACTATGGATTACGGTTGCACACAGCGAAATCTGAAGAAGTTTGTTCCACCGCATTCAAAGGACGAGCATTCTCGCGACGTACATACGTGGACCAGATAGAAAAGTATGTGTATACGAAGTCACAGGTTTTAATTAAAGGACGCTGCAAACGGTCATTTCCCGAAACATCGCTCATATCGAAAATATTGAAGACACAAAACAGCATGGATGGTCGCTGATGACCTCGATGTTGATGCGACCTTCATAAATAAATAATATTAAGAAAAAAAAAAAAACAGCATGGAAGATAAATAAAACAACTATACATTCAAACACCACGAACTTTATCTCAGACCTGGGCGAAATTTATTTCGAATAATAATTTGTAAATAAATTCTAGAAATAATACTCTTTAGTATTTGACAAATAATGTATATTTCAATTGATGATATGTATCTCATTTGATTATAATGGAACGTATACAGATTACAGATTGTAGGAGCGTAGTGCGAATATACATTAAGAATTTGCGAAGCTGATAAGTATGCACTCCTTCAGAATTATTGTCGAAACGTACCCACGATGTTTACCTAATCGGAAAAGTGTGCTCGGATACGATTTACGTACCGCGCCGAGATTACTTTTTCAAGATATAAACCAGAAGAAGCTAACCTCAACAACACTGGATACACGCGGTCGAATGCGCGGGTGCCGCGAGTCAGAATGCGCGCATGCGCATCTACTGTGGAATGTGCCCCCTCCCTGCGGACAACCTCTTCCCGTCCCGCGACCAGCGATGGACTCGAGACGCGTCGAAATACTTGGAATATTATACGAAATTGAGAGTCCTTGGAGGATTCAACAAATTTCTCGGTACAGCCTTAAATCTGAAATATTTCGATGCTTGCGAATACGCCAAGCAGTTTCCAAGATTATCTCGCCCGTACTGCGTACGATGAACAAATTGAAGAGCAATTTTATTTCCGCTTGCGTACTCGCTCGAAATTAAATTACGCTTACAATTTTCATTTTAATTTCGACATTTTTCTATGTATTTATTGTGCTCGGTGTATTTTTCTCAATTGAACGAGTTTATTGCACCATAACAGCAACGCGATCCCAGAATATTAACGATTGTTGTACATACCACCGATTTAGTGTCGTTTTCAAATTTCATTCTTCTAGAGTCACTCTGCCACTCGAATGTTACTCGAGGAGCTGCATCTTTTTACGATCGAATTGCGAAAAAACACCGCAGAGAGAATTGAATACCCATCGCTCCACGCGATTTGCCCTTCCCTTCCGTTACCCTCTCCCAGCCGGCGACCCAGCAACCCTTCTTCGTCGCACTAAAAGCACACGACACGGCTCATTCTACTGGACGACGTGCTGTCGTACGGTGGCCGTCGAAATGTACGTACACAGAGACGCATACGTATATTCGAAGGCGTCGTTCGCCACAGAGAATTCCTTACGTGCGAATATCGCCGCGCGCACGCATTCTTAGGCAGTCTTAGTTCATAGAAGTACAAGCCCATCCATCGCAAAAATTTCGCACTCCTTTAATATTAGCAGTTTTTATCGAAAGATGTAAAAACAGCCCTGCCGACTTCAGAGCGATTCAAGAACATTTTTGTTCGACTGCAACCTTGGTTGAAATAATAATTTGTTATGGCGTTGGTAACACGTAACTCTATTTGCTAGGTGTGGGCCGATACCCGAAAATTTATTATGTTCGGATAGTCGAATGTCATAGATTTTCAGGTTCCCAACCCGGCCCGACCACCAGCCGACCCGATCTAGGTACTCGAGTATCACGAATTTTCGGGTCCTGACCCGACCCGACCCGACCCGACCCGACCCGGTCCAACCCAACTCGAATCATCAAATCTGAACCCGATCCCCGCTCATCCCTGCTCAATTTGCACGATTTGATATTTTTTGAATCTGGAATGTGTCGACTGGAGACTAATCAGGAAGTGATGTATCAGACGTCTATATCGTAATCTGAAAATGTCGTGATTGCCCGCGCTTTTCACGTACATATATGGCGTCACTCGGAGAAACGTCAAATAACTCGACTATCGAAAAGCACGAACCCAAGTTTACAGAGAACCGATTTTATCGGCGCGTAAAACGCGGCAGAGTTTTCTTTGCATTCGCACGTGAAGAATGTGATATTGAAATGGAGGTACTTACCACTTCTTCAGGTTTCCCGGTGATTTATATCGGCGAAAAGAACATCCCGACGACGACGCACATAATCCGGTTAATCCAACGAACACAAAGGGGGGTACTTTAGGCGCGCAACAAGTGGCCGTAACGAATAAACACTTGAGTGAGAATACTACAAAATACACAGCACAACACAAAATCGCACCTTTGCCGCCAAATTTACACGACTCCCGTAATCTCACCGTGATCTTTGAACGAATCCCTCTCCCTGCCTCTCTCTCTCTCTCTCTTTCTCTCTCTTTTTTACTTTTTCCTTTTTACTAGTTACACATCGCTTTTAAACCGCAGGAAAGCCGTTTTAACGGCATCGCGAACGACATTCTTGCGAAAAGAAAATCCGTAAAGCGTGAAACGTGCTAGCACGCATTAAATATTTAGGACACAGTTCTGCGGAACGAAGATGTACGGAGACGCAGAAAACACCATTACAACGTACTACTGCACCGGCGGCCGGCGAGTGACTGACTAGTCAGACTAGTGGCACACGCCGGCTGCCGGCTCCCCATAGTATAGTCGACGAGCTAACCTAACAGTGGAATCCACTTGCACCCCACGAAGGTACACGCGAACTGCATCAACTATTGAAGCGCGCCGATCCAAAATACATATACATATTTACCTATGTATAGACTGCGGATTTTTATGCGAAAGAAAAATTCTCTGGACTACTTGCACAATGTGTACAATGACATCTTTAAATTCTTCAAATATTTTTACGGTTTTCTCATTTTTATCATAAATGCATAAAATCCACAGGCTAATAATATACTGTACAAAATTTCTTCCTACATTTCATTGTGTAAATTAAACGGCTTATACAATTCATTTTATTACATCCGCGCGACCTTATATCCGCGGACATATTATATATACTTCTATCGTAAATTGTTTATTGCTTCCCGGTTTATTTTAAATAACTAACTCGAGGTATATGATAGCTACATCATACTAAAGAATCGTCGGTGTAAAGTGTAAATGTGTAAAAGTGTAAAAGTGTAATACTATATACATGAGTACATGGAATGTATTCGAATATATCAACATATTTATATGGAATAGAGACTGATAAACGTGTGTGTCTATATAGACCGATGAATGTTAAAAACATATCATTATTTAATTTATTGCATCCTTAGTGTTGCTTATATTGGATTCGAAACATTTGAAGTAATCAAATGTTAACTATAAAATACCGCATTCACATGACTCAAAGATAGATTGTTGTATATAACGTTTTTATTACGTATTCAAAATTTATTATCTAACACAGCGCTAAACAAGTCACATTGACTTCGGTTCTTCGAAATTCGTCTAATTGTAAGACTAGATACATTTAAAACGCCCGCTACACGTGGTTCCAGCGGATAGGTGGTGTCATCTTACGGCGAAGGCCCCAAGCAAACGGGTTTTGCAGGTTTAGAAAGTCAACGTATGTGAGCGGACATAGTGGGCGCCATAGTCAGCGGAACTATCTGCAAAGAAGATCAGTGTGACGTAAACGACGATCTAAACAAGTATCAGCTGTGTAGCAGTCATTGTTCGTATCCGTTTTGGCAGACATACAAGAATTCTGTTTTTCTTCGTTTTCTGATCGTCGGGCAGTAAAGTCCGACAGAATAAACGGCAGACGCGTGAATCGGGAAGACAAGTGGAGAAAAAAAAAGGGGGGAGGCTACGAGTTTTCCGTAGAACGCAACCGTGGCTGCGTGCGTGCTCCAGCCCCAGCCCCACCAACGATCTTAGGGACAATAATCGTGTGAAAAACGGGGCGGTACGCGCATAAGCCTGGCCTCGAGCGGCGAGTCGGACGACGGTGGACTCGCTCCGCCACCGCGCAAAAGGTCCCGTAGTTCTCTCCCGACTACCCTACGACCAGCGGACGAGCACCACACCGATCCCGAGATGGAAAATTATCGGTAACTTCAACCAGGCCCCTAGACGTCGTGATCGCGTAGTCAACACACGAGGGGGGGCCTACCCTCTTCGTAACGACGCTTTCGCGTGTATCTCGGTTCCTTCCAAAATCTCGAGACGTATCAGAACGTCAGATTCGTTTTATGCGCGGTTTTCGTACTTCTTTTCATGTTCATATCGAATTAATCGAATAATGTTCTATACATAGTTACCTGCTTCGCACGAGATCAGAGTGTTTTAACGTTTTGTTCAAGAAAACAACCAAACAGTTGGTTCTTGCGTCGAGTTGTTCGAAACCATAACATGTTATGCCGGCACCCATGTATGCGTTAGCATCTTGGACCAGTCATTGCTATCAGGGATAACGTTTCCATGTGTACGTAACAGCGTAATGCAACAGCAGACCTCAAACGGTGGCATTTCCTCCGGACTTCAGCAGAATGGAGGTACGGCTGACTCCGGTGGACCGCATGCAAACGGCAACATGATACCGGAATCGGACAGTGACATCAACGGTGTGAACGGAGAAACGAATCAGAACTTAGGACCTCCGAAAATAATGGACAAAACAAATCAAGACATTGTGAGACTCATTGGACAACATTTGAAGACTGTTGGACTCGAGTATGTAGTCAATATCGTTTGACTCTTATATATAACTATGATTTCTGGAGAAATTCAGGTTTGCATCGAAATACATTAGCATACTGTACACGCTAGGGAAACTGTTTCACATTTAACGCAACAGTTACAGTTCGCTAATAATTCTTTCATTTTTGTTAAGGATTTTCAGTGTTTCTTTGTTCCTTGTGGGCTCTTTGTATGTATGCATTTATCAGAACTATTGTATTGCAACCTATCTGGACTGCATACTATGTGGTGGGAGAAAGCTAATTATAGAATCTTGAAATATAGTCACTAGTATCTGCGAGTTATACTTGCTTTATAATGATGTAGGCAATATAAAAAAGCAATATATGCAGGCGTATAATTATAAATTGTATTAGTAACAGAGCATAATGATATATTATTTTCAGTTTAGCGTTCAAAACGTATAAAGATTGTTTAGTCTTTTCTTAGTAGATTTGTTGGTTACCTGGTCGAATAGAACTATTCTTTGAACGAAAACGAGACAGTTAATATGTTTTTAGACCTACACAAGTTTTCTAACTATTTCAAATTGATAACATAAAATGGCAATTTCAGTCGAACGGCGGATCTTCTTATGCAAGAGTCAGGTTGCAGACTGGATCACCCTGCGGCTGCAAAGTTTAGACATCACGTTATGGATGGAGATTGGACTAAAGCAGAGCATGATCTTAACGAACTTAAATCATTTTTAAATGATGCAAGTCAGAGTCTATTGGTAAAAATCATTGTTATTTAATCGATTTAATTCTACTAACCCTTTGCAAACAAAGAAATTCAGAGTTGACCACTCTGTGGGGTTGGTTTATATTTTCAACCACGACTGTAATCGAGAAAAATTAGGCTAAACTTCCAAAAACGTCCATGCTCCAAATTGGATGAAATTTTGAATAGGTT
This sequence comes from Lasioglossum lativentre, assembly GCA_916610255.1. Lineage (NCBI taxonomy): Eukaryota > Metazoa > Arthropoda > Insecta > Hymenoptera > Halictidae > Lasioglossum > Lasioglossum lativentre. The sequence goes on from OU744364.1 coordinate 508,945, forward strand.
CTTTTTCGAAAAAATGTTATTTATCAATTTAATGTCATTCCCTACTTTACCGCCACAATGTAACATAATCGTCAAACTTTTTCAAACAAATAATGACCGTGCTTAGGCATTTAATGACTGTCTATTGTTTTGTGGAAGGGGTGGCAGCCAAACCTTCTCCCCGCCAACTGAACTAACCCAAACGTACTCGGGTAAAAAAATAACGTCCCTCGGGAGTTTGTAAAGGGTTAGTTATGTATAACACGCATATATATTGTATTATCATATCCATCGATTACAGGAAATGAAGTTCTTGTTACTAGAACAGAAATACTTAGAATACTTGGAAGATGGATTGGTAGTAGAAGCAATACATGTTTTACGCAACGAACTTACACCCCTAGGTCATAATACAAATCGTGTCCACCAATTGTCTGCATTTATGATGTGTAGTGGACGCGATGAGTTACAGGTACTATTAAACACAATTATATTGAGAATGTTATACACATTGCAGGAAGACACACGGTGTAACGTGTACTGCATATTTTGTTGCAATATAACGATTGGCTACTAATAAATTCTTTTAAAAATTGAATCTTGTATACGCATAGAAATTTCTGAAACTAACCTGCTACTGAAAATTTGATCACTAGCAAATAGACACTTGTTAACAGACACGAGCAGGCTGGGATGGCAAAGGTGCAACATCGAGGGCGGCCTTAATGGACAGACTACAGAAATTCCTGCCACCTTCCATTATGTTACCACCACGTCGTCTTCACTATCTATTGTGCCAAGCTGTAGAGATGCAAAATCAACAGTGCACATACCATGTAACTCAAACCCAGGTACTATTTATTCAGTTAATTTTACTTAACTTTGGTATTACGATTTTATTTCAAACTTCCATGCGAAAATAATCATTAGACTGCGGATTTTATGCATTTATGGATTTATGTATATTATTATATTATTATATTATTATCGACTTCTTGAGGTCATTAAAAGAGAAAATATAATTTTATTTAACTTCAATCTCTTACAATAGACTCGAACAATGTTTATTTTGCATAAAAATCTACAGTCTAATAATCATATATATAACAGAAAATCATTTAGTTGTTTTAAGAATCTAAATTGTAATGTATTAAGTGGAAACTGTTACTCAACGGATTGTCTTGCATGAAATATTGTATTGTTCTATATTAATGCGATCATAATTGATTTGTCTCGGTAATTAGACGACTTTAGAGAATGTGTCGCTGCTCGTGGACCACAGTTGCAACAAAGAACAGTTCCCGTGCCATACTATACAGGTGCTGAATAATCACAGTGACGAAGTGTGGTATTGTAAATTTTCTCCAGATGGTCTCAAGTTGGCCACAGGTTCCAAGGACATGACTGTGATTATTTGGGATGTTGATCCTGTAAGTAAATTATCGCACATAATGAAACAATATATTTACAACTGATCGAATAACAAATTTCTAATGAAAACAGGAAACATTAAAAGTAACTCATAGAAAAACACTGGAAGGTCACACTTATGGAGTGGCACTAATAGCTTGGAGTCCTGACAGCAGCCTTCTAATTGCCTGTGGACCCGAAGATTGTCCGGAACTTTGGCTATGGAGTATTGATCCACCCCATTATGAATTACGTGCGACAGTTACCCAGAGCACTGACGATTCACTTACGGCTTGCGCCTGGTATCCTGATTCACGTAAATTTGTGGCAGGAGGACTTCGTGGACAATTCTATCAATTTGTAACATATCTATCAAGTTTATTTCATAATGTATACCAATTATAGAATTAAAGGATCTTCAAACATTCATTGGTGATGTTATTTTAGGACTTGGAAGGAAACGTGTCAGAATCGTGGGAAGGAGTTAGAGTGAAATGCTTGTGGTGCAAAAATGATGGTAAAACTGTGCTGGCTGCTGATTCACATCATCGAATTAGAGGATACAATTTTGATGACTTATGCGACTTCACAATGTACGATTACATTGAATATTATTTGTATTATGCTGATTTCTGTGTTACTACGGCATTCGTGAAAACGTGAATATAATATTATAGATTGCAAGAAGACCATCCTGTGATGTCATTTAGTGTAAATAAAACAGACCGACTTGCACTTTTGAATGTAGCTAATCAGAGTGTAGATCTGTGGGATCTACAAGATAGATGCCTAGTAAGACGTTTCCAAGGTATTACACAAGGACATTTTACAATTCATAGTTGTTTTGGTGGTGTAAATCAAGATTTCATTGCTTCTGGTAGTGAAGGCAAGTTGTATTACCGTAAATGCATTGTACATATTTATTTCGATTATCAGGTATGAAATATACACATGTACTACTTACTTTTATTCCAGACACTAAAGTATATGTGTGGCATATCAAGAGAGAACTACCAATAGCAACATTAACAGGGCACAGTAGGACAGTAAATTGTGTTTCATGGAATCCAGTATATCATCATATGTTGGCTTCTGTATCAGATGATTGTACTGTGAGAATATGGGGTCCCAGATCTTCATCTCCAGAGAAAGCTGAAAGTGACAAGACTGGTGAGTTTGTTACAATTAATGTTTCGTTACTGTAAACCTTCAGATATTACTGTATATCAATATATTGTGTAATCTGTTTGAATCCAAAGAGGTGTTTAAGAACCCAAAAATGTCGGGATCGGGACGGGATCTCGAAAATTTGGGGATTCTCGGGAATCCCTTCTTGACCCGTCCCGTCCATCGGGTACCCGACATTTTCAGGTTCTAGTACACTTCTATCGAATACAATTAGATACGCGATTCTAAAAATATGAATTAGTAATGAAATTTTGTTCAAACTTTTAGTACCATTGGAGAGCAATTCCTCAAATGATAGTGGATGGCATGAAATGGTATCGTAGCGAACTACAGTGCAACAGTGGGCCCATCATTTTATGGTGTTCAAAAGACTGTCATATTGATCGTCACATTGACTTTTTCCTGCCCCCAGCAGCTATCTCTTTATGCCTCATTACTGTAAGTCTGGGTAAATGACTGTACAAGAGTAAATGAGGGCTACGTTAGCATCAACTGCTAACTAATTTAAAAAAAAAACTAACAATCGGATGTTATTTGAAAACATATTTCTTTTTTATTGACGGATTTTATATGAACCCATACAATCCGTTTGCCTGTTAAAATTGAATTCGAATAATTTACTGACAAGAGCTAATGATTGAAAATAATGAACAGCATAATAATGTCTACTAGAATAGATTATGGCAGAATAGAAATTCAACAAATTCCGTCTTAGCATTAATGTAATGAAACAAATTAATGTGCATTAATAAGAACATTATGAAAGGCAAAAATCGTGATTTTGCGAAAATATAATAGAACATTTGTTTTGACAGAAACGATGTCAAATTTAATCTTTCCAAAAATAAAATGTTGTAAATAACAGTTTCATGCTTGATGGATTTCTAATTAATTTTGTTAATCATTAATAAAGGTGATATTACTCTTATTTCTCATCACAGATATAACTGCCATCATACAATGATACTGTGTGTTTCAATTCACATGCCGATGTCTTGAGATATGGTAAAAAGCATAGAACTAATATAAATACTGAATGAAAGAAAATTTAGTTTCGGTAGAATAATTTGCAATGAGAGACAACTGAGGTAAATTGTGAACTTTGCAAATGTTTAAAGTGTTTCACGAGATGTATAATTTCATCAGAGTATTGAAATGCTTGATAATTTCATTTTAGTAAGAATTACGTTCGCTTTGTAAGTTAAGCATCAATACGAAAATTAGTACCTTTCTTAAATACTGTGATTTCATATTGAGATATACGCACTTGGTGTCATAAATTTACAAATAATTACATTTGCCTTAAAATTGCCAGCTTGTGAAAACTTTTAAATAGTGTCTCTAGACTATATAGATTTTGAATATTTATTTTAGTTCTTTTCTTATGAATACAACCGTTATTGAATCCCATTATTACCAAGTGATAAAAATTGTCATTCATAATGTAATAATGTTTAGAAATCCGAAATCAAAAGCAAGCATATAACTCTACGAATAGTTCACAATTTAAGCATATATAAAATTACAGCATCTTTTGTTTTGCTGCACTTATTACATATACCTGTATGTGATATGTACATTATACTTCTGTTCTGATCACATCAAATCATTACAATCAACAGTGTTCCATTTTTCCTAAACAAAGTAATATGTTGGATGTTTTGTTATTGAAAAACATAACATCTCGAAGCATGATCATCAGTAATGAAATAAGATTAACGAAATATTACATTTTTTAAGCCTGGTAATGAACAGTTAAAAAACAAAACTAGAGGTCTCACAATATATCAGAAGCTGTAGGGTATATGTGTACAAATACTATCAGAACAAATAATACTATAAATACATTTACATAAAAAGAAAATGTCTGTAGTTTATGCCCCTGAAATTATAGTGAGAGAATATGATGTCAATCACTGTTATCATTTGCATTTACCTCTGGTGCCTTAGCACTTTATAATCTAAAAGTTCCAGCATTTTCCAATAATTTCAATTCACATTCAATTTATATCTTCACGCAATTTGCAATATAACATATAATATATATAATAAATTCTACCTAAAAAAAATACACTTGAATAGCATTCAAGTCCAGTGTGCATCATCGTCATCAACTTATCAGTGATATTTTTCGTTTCACTCATAATATTGACAATATAAATATTAATTGTCTCTTTGTAATTAAGTACTTTTATATTTCTTTGTGAGACATAGAAAAGCAATAAGAAAAATTCTTAAAAAGTCTTCTTTTTTATAAGACTAATAATAATACAATAACTCGAGATACAAAGTATGCCATGTTTGACAAAATAAATATAGAAATTTGCATAAAATATTAATCATTTAAATTATTTTATGTAAATAAGGGGCGAAAATATTTACAAATAAATCTGCAAAATAAAGGAAAGTAATTTTATATTTAATTTATAACAAAAAAAAAAATAAAGAATTCAGATTAAATAACTACTTCTTAAACAGTATTATATTGTGTTAATCCATAATAATAAAAGATTTTTAAATAATTTTGGACCAGATGTATCAATGTTTTAAAAGATATAATGAACAGTAATAATACTTAGGCATAAAACGATGATATGTCGTAATGTAAAACAACTTGAGTTTTCGCAGTGCAATTGAAGTGTCTATTAGAGCAAGAGATCCAACTAGATTATAATATGATTCAGCTTTATCAAAAAAAAAAAAAAAAGGAAATGAAAATAATAAAATTTGTTTAAGAATTTTTATGTATATTATTATTATTATTATTATTATTCTATATTACTTTCTTAATTTGTTAGGTTTTACATTATTATTTGATATGTACATAAAATGATAAATATATGGTTTTACGAAAAGAACTGCCGTTTGTTATGATAGCAATGAGTGTTTGTTCTTAAAATATCTATTTTACGTATTTCATATTAAAAAGATTGTGTAACACTAAGTAATACATAATAGTATCGTTTTAAGACCAATAATGCATGGATTACGCGCTTGTTATGTTACTTATAATTTATCAAAAATTATATTTCAAATAAATTATAAGGAGTCAGCCAAATGCGTAAATAAGTAGTTACGTTTATGTATAGTACATGTAATAGTGAACATTTCCTATTTTTCATAAATGAAAATATATTTCGTAACTTTTTCAAATACAACATACATTATTTAACAAGTTATTTCAGTAAGGCACCGCTTGTATTATTGCAGATTGAAGTATTGTAATAAATCTAATAGTAGATTGATGTAATAATAATTGGAAATTAAATCGTATGGAAATTAAACAAAATTTTGATACAAAATTCATACATCACTTTGAACATTTAATATATTAAATAGGGATATGCAGTTATTTCTTGTACAAATTACCAGAAAGATTATCTTAATGGTTATTTTTTTATTGCTGTGTAATGTAATGAAATATACTTGGAGATACAGTCTTAATTAGTATTGCTTTGGAAACGTGTTCCCTACTTGTATATTTTATCTGTGCTTACGTATGTATGAAAGGCTGTATAATAAATATTCTTCTACAATTTTTAACTTAGACTGTTTCCATAAGTACGAAGGCCTGCACTTTTTCCAAAATATGTACACTATTAAATTAATATTACGATTAGGCACGCGAAGCATTATAACTAGACAAATTTTCTTGTGATACATTACTCCTGTACAATTAACTTTCAAAACTCTTAGTGTTCCCGTAATAGGCGAGAGAAATATTAAACTAAATGTTACACAATAATAAACTATTGTATATATTCACATTTCATTACAATAAACTGAAAGAAAAGTTTGTCCAAGGTGTAGCAAATTATTTACTTTATATATTACATGTTGTTAATATTTTTTTCTATTATTTTTTACTTGCAAACTACCAAACAAAATTTTAACAGGTGCTTGTTTGTAAAAAAAAAAAGCCAATGTTTTATTCAATATCGTATTTAACTGTTTAGAGCATGAGAGTAATTAAGCAAGAATGTGTAAGTGTAGCATAGTCAATCATTATCATAAACTGCACGATATTGATGAAATTTTATACTTACAACATATTTTAAATGGTTTTATTTTTAAGATGATTATAAGATGAACGAAAGAGTGTGTCTCACGGTGATATTCGTTATATTTCACATTCTAGTTTTTAAATTTCCCGCTGATTTTATCGAACAAAGTAGAGTCCTTTCGAGAGTTTTGCACAACGTGACTGTGAACCGGGTAAGATTGTACTATCCCTTCCCATCGCACTTGATCTCGTTGTCTCGAGACGCACATCATTCTTTACGGTATTGATGATTTCCATTTTAGGAAATCTTGTTATTAAGTAGTATGCTTCATAAGCAACCAAAATCGTCATTCCCTTCTCTAAAAGGTAGCCTGAAAACATTTCTTTTCCTTGAAATCTTATTCGCAGGTGCATCGTTCTCAGTCTGGCGCTGCATGAATAGGTCCCAAAGTAAGTCGCACATCATCTTTCGTGATTCCGTTATGTTTTTAGGTTATCTTTACTGATAGCTCATGTTAATGTATTGTGATTTGTATTTAGTTACTACATAATCGTACGTATCAATTCGTATGCAGCTTTAGTGAAAAACATAAGAACACGATGAACAAATTTAATTGAAATTTTTCGCAGTTTATTGAAGTTTCATTCGAACTGTCACAAAATGATGTCATACACATTAAATAAAGTTTTTTCTAAATTTTTCTTCTGTTAGTTAACTACTATGTTCATACAAATCTTCGTTAGATTGCAGGTATTATATGCACCAAAAGTATCCATACATATTAGAAATATATTATACGACCTGTGAAAAATTGTCTGGAGACAATACACTAAGATTGCATGACATTTCTATGTGGAAACAACAACGAAATGAACAGTAGATCTTCATGGAGTTCATGGGATGTTCAGATTTTCTATCAGGAAGTGGTGGTTCAAGAAGTTGTTGTTGCCTAGAAGCTCATTATTTTCATGAAAAATATTTACGACAGGTGTGTATGCATCTTAACATAGATATCGTTTACAGTAGTGTGTATCAATAAGATACCAAGTTTCTCAAAAACTATAATATTTATATTCTTCATAGTTTTATAATGATGCGAATGTTTTTTTTAGCCCTTGTACAAGAATACTGCAAGTATAAAAGACCAGCTCTGTGATGTATTAATATACGAATGTGAAAGTAAACCTATGCTCGTGAAAGATAATCAGTGTTTTAAACTTAACATTACAAAAGATATAACCTCTACTGCAAAATAGCATTCAGATTACAATATGGATCCTTCTGGTCTGATAGAAGGAAGTTTACCAGATCGTATTACCAAACGGGATCGTGAAAGGAAAAATATTATAGAAAGGCGGAGAGAGGAACGGCAATCGTTAGCTGTGGAGTCGGAACAAAGTAGTTATTTCAAAGATGCTTTTTATTCGTCATGTAAAAAGATCAAAGAATTGTTAGATGATGCACCTAGTGCCCCTACTTCAGCTCTACCTGGGATATTCGATAAAGTGAACAAAGAAATTCAAACATTGAAAAACTATTTATCGCAATCAAAAATGTTTTTAAAAGTTTATGATATTAGAAGAGCACAAGAGAATTTACAATTACTAGAAAGTGAAGCCTCCGATTTGGAACTGAAGTTACTACCTAAGAAGAAATTTGGTTTTAAGAATAGACGAGTTGTGAAGAAAACATCTGATAAGTCGCATGATGTAACAGATGGTTTAAAGGACTTAAAGATCTCTGAAGGAATTGTAAACGGATCTTCGAAACAAAATCACAAATTGTCGAGCAAGTATGGTGATAGTGCGTGTATGCTACTGGGAAAAATTGATGAACAAATAGTTCTCGATGCCGAGAATGTGAATAAAAACGATATCCTCCTTTCTGATCTAGTTCACTGTACAGTAAGAATCTACGGCACACCTAGTACTTTGCATATGGTTAATTTGAAGCAATGTACTGTATTAGTTGGTCCAGTACCGTCATCTGTATTTGCCCATGATTGTAGTGAATGTGTATTCGCTTTTGCGTGTCAACAACTTCGATTACATTCTTCGACAGATTGTACTATTTATTTGCATGTTACGAGTAGATCGATCATAGAAGATTCTACAAATATACGTGTAGCGCCTTACAATTGGTCCTACGAAGATCAAATGAATCATTTTAATCTAGCAGGTCTTGATCCAAAAATGAATAATTGGAATTGTATCGATGATTTTAATTGGTTATCTAATGAGAAACATTCACCAAATTGGAGTATTCTCGAGCCAGAATTGCGTATAAAAAATTGGGATTAAGTAGACATAAAAAGGCGAAAACTCTTAAACCGGGAAATATAAAATTCTGATTTTGAAAAAATTTTTTTTAAGTTAGATATGTTTGTTATGTAAATTATTTATGTGCGTACTTCGCTTTTTCACAGAAATTGAACTATGTAAGTGTTTTATATACTTACGAAATATTTAATAAAATCGCTGTTTACGAATCATGTACATGCAATATATTTTTGCAAATTTAAGCACGCCCTACAGAAAACAAATAATAACAAATAAAGAATTTGTTTTTTGAACGAAATGTAAATCGCAACACAAATTAATAAATTTTTAAGTATAAGTTTTTACAAACAAATATCAACGAAAATTCCTTTCAGTATTATTTGAACATCCTTAAGAATCATTGCATTTTTCTTCTTTTGTTACCATATTTGATGTAATCAAATATTTTAAAATCGAATCTATAGATAATAAAAAATACAGAAAATCATTATGAATATCATAAACATAGATTCGCATGATTGGATATGCTCCAGGCCAGTCCAGGCTAAAGATGATGTATATAGGTTCTGATCCAGGCTAAAAATTAGACTAGGAGGCAGCACTGTACCGGGAACAGCGAAACCCCGGGCGTGAGCACTCTCTGATCATATAGGTACGTATATGGTTTAATGTTCTCATGGATCAATATAAGATTAATTTATTATAAAAATCATTTAAAATTAAATTTGTGAGACACGAAACCCTACATAGATTAGTCTACTCTTAGGTCTGTGTGAAGTTACACAGCGGAGAAGCAGAGAGGAATAATTATTTCTCGCTGATATAAGTAAGTATTTTTCTATAGTTTTCTATAGTAATAAGTATTTTCTAGTATTTTATAATTTTTCTAATATATATAGCGCGAATTATATATACATAATTATTGAAAGTACTTGTCTTCTGAGACTATTAATTACTTTTCATTTTACCTTTGAATTGATGCGTTTTGTTATTTCTTTTTTGTGAGTAACTTGTATTTGGGATAGAGATGTCACATTTACACAAATGAAAATCACAACACACATTCCTATTCGAAAAGTACATAAAATAAATCTACTTAACTTATAGATACATAAAATATAACATTTACATAAAACAACAACATATATGTATATTCTCTAGTAAAGTAAATATTTCAATGTATTAAACGTACTTAATATATATTTCTGCATTGAATGACAATAATAGTGACAGTGGTAATAATAGCATCAACGATTCGCGTAGTTGCAAAAAGCCAATCACACCCGCATGAGCATCAACAACACAACGCAAAACTGATAAGTATTTTGAAAGAGAGTGAGAGAGAGAGAGAGAGAGAGAGAGAGAGAGAGAGAGAGAGAGAGAGACGTTCAACTTGAACGAGGTACATCAAAAGTCAAACGGTTTTACTAAATCAAAACAAGTATATTCATTTATATTGAAAATATAGTTTGTGTGTATCAACGTGGGAACATATGTTATATCAAGTAACTAAGTAGTATCGCTTCTTTCTTCTTTTTTTTTTTAAATAAATATTTTATAACTTTTAATAAGAACACAATTCGTTTATACAAGGTATTTTCACAAAAGCCTTAAAAAGAGATCATTCTTATCTCTTTCTCAATGGAAATATTTTATGTATACATATATATATATATATATGTATATCGATAATGGCATATCGATAATATGTAAATTCTCGTTACCGTCTGATGATTTTCTGACGGTCGTAGTGTCACAGTGCTGCATAATAGTCGGCGCAACTATTACACTAAGTTTCGAAGAAGTCTATAGCGCGAGTTCATCTTATTATCATCTTTTCATAAACATTAGTAGGACCCACTATTGCTGTGATATGTTTTCTCCAAAACCGCATGATCGAAACTGTGTGTTTGAACATGATCAAGGGGAACTCACTGTCCATTTTAGATCGGAATGGTAGCACTCTTATCGTCTTCCCAACACAAGTAAATATATAGCATCTTGAAATCATTTCGCCTTCCAATAGTTCCAATCCAGAGCAGTGCACTCAGAGGTTATGTTCTGGTATACTGTGGTATATACGATAGATATACTCTTCATACCAAAAAAATACTGCATCCCTTCTCATCCTTGAAGTGAATTATCTATATAGTAGACCACGCAAGGATGTGTTCCAGGAATTCTATTTGTTTCTTTCTGGGACCCAGTTGGATTTTCTCTCTAAGGGCGATCCAACCCTATAGCTTGTTGTCCCACAGGTAGACAGTTCTCTACAACGTCTCAAATACGGAACTTACACTAATGTTCGTCGCCTTCCACTCGTACGCTTGATTAGTTTTTTTGTACAATCTGCTCTCACCCCATAGATTCTATGGCATCGAGAGCTCTGCTTCAGGACGTTCAACTACACTCAACTGGGAGGGCTGGTCTCGTACTCGTGTATGACTTGCTCTACTGACTTTTTGTATTTGCCTACCAGCTCGGGTAGGTCGTAGGCAATGGCTACGTCTAATCTATTGATCGGGCATCCACGGAAGTAGGTGCACGTGGAGCTCAACAACGGGAAATCGTACAGAGGATTCAACCGGAAGAAGTCTCGGTAAACATCTGGGTCTGGCAAGTCATAGCGCGAGATGTTCTTCAGAGTACTGAGCCCCTCGTAGATGTGATAGTCCTGAGGATTCTCAACGATTCGATCACTGATCTCCTTCTTGTTTCCAAAGAACGTCTTCAGGTTGTAGTAAGTGGTCAGATAGCAATCTACCATTTTAGCATGATTGCGCACTCGCACCTAAAATGGCAACACATTCAGTATAACTTCAGAGTTCGACACCGGCAAAAGTGACTCCAAGTTTTTATGAACGTAGAGTGAGCAGTCCTAGTATGAAGTAAGTACTTATTTTGATGTATATAATTTACTTTTTTGTAACATTTTTATAGACACATTACGGTCTGGTGGAAAAAATGGGCTAACGAAACAGTTCTTCTAGGAACAGAGTGTATCTTTTTTGACTTCAACTATCTAATTCATTGTTTTGAATTTAAATTTTGTACTCGGTAATTCGGGTAGACATGTCGATAAGGAAGGCTGCGTTTGCTACCTCTAGATGTTTCTTTGCTACCTCTGCGTACACTGATTAATTTAAAAGGACAATAAATTGCATTCATTGTCAACAGACAACAATGCCAGTGTCTCTAGAATAGCTCACTCTACCGTAAGGTTTGAAATAGTTTGAAGTATCTGTAATTCATCCTACAAAGTACGTGTTTGATAGTTTTTACTCTCAGTGGCGACTCACAGCGAATCTTCTGGCGCTCGCAATTTTGTGCTCGACTTGTTTGTCAATGGCAGTACGCAGATCACGTAGGAATGCACGCTCCTGAGCGTATAGCAATCTGGTCGGTGCTCCAGCCTCGTACGGTATTGACCATAACGACGTGGAGTACATGACCGGCGGCTCGGCGCTGGACATCAGCGGCGATATGTTCCAGATCAGTGCTCCTTGCACTCTCATCAGTTCCTCTGGTTTCACTTGATCAGCTTTGTTTAGAATGATGCGCGTCTGTTTCGGAAGTACGTTGTTACTGCCTGTGACATGTTCAGGAATCAATTATTTACTCTTACCTGGTACTCCCTTCCTTTCAACTGATCGAGGATCGCTTCTGTTTCCGGTCCGACGTCCAGTTTCGACGGGTCGTAGACCAGGAATATTATGTCTGCTCGATCGATGAACCATTGACAAGCATCGTTGAACGGGAACAGACGTTGTACCTGCTTTCGAATTTCTAGGATCCCTGGTATCTCGACTATGTTCACCTGGTACAAGGATTACATAAGCGTGGATTTTGGCTCTGGGTCCGCAAGGTGATGACCTAGACTACCGCTTTTTCCGTCGAATCGAATTCAAAACGGTCTCTGGGTTTTGTTTCTTCTACTGCGATACGCGTTTTTAGGTCAGGTTCAAGGTCATCTCAAGGTCATTACGTGGATCAAGTAGCTGGAGAGCTACTTGATGAATGGATAATGTATGAGGAGTCACGAGGACTTGATAATTCGCTTTTTTAATGTTTGTACATCCTCTAGTTTCTGAGATGTCTCTCTTTTTGACGGCCAACTTTGAGGGCGAAAGTTGAAGGTTGTGAACTACTTTTTAGGAATGATCTCTCAGCTAGTAACTTGAATGTTTGTTTGTTTTGACTAGTTCCATCTAAGAAGTGGTTGTCCAGGTCGTGATCCGTTTTGTCAGAGGACATCCCATCCACTTACCTTCTCTAGCAGCTTGTTGCTTAGTCGCAAACCCTTGAGGCGGTCGAGCAACCCCTGCCCGAACTTCTGTAGCCCGGAGAAGGTCCAATCAGCGGCCAGCTGGGTGCCATCGAGGACCTCCTCCTCCTCGCCGTGCATTAGAATGTTGAAGTAAGCTGGCGACGGCTCGGCTCCTGTGTCATTTCCATTTCCCGTTTTGCATTGCTCCTCTAAGCACTCTCTCAAATCACCTAAACACTATCTATATATTCATGCTTCTCTAGCATGCTTAAGTCTACCGCTAAGAGACACCTAGTATAAACCCTGACCGAGTCGGGTCAAGCGTCAAACAAAGTCAAACGAGAAAAAGTCTTCACAAAACAATGTGCCATGTGGTTATTTACGCACCTGTCCGTAGCGACGTTTGCTTGTACTCAATATCGAGCAAGTAGTTTATAATGGAGGATTTCCCACCGCTCCATGGACCCATAAAGAGAACCAGTGGCTTGGAGAAGATCTCTGGATCTACAGATTTAACGAACAGTGTGATCAATTTCAAAGTGTTCTGAAATTTTCAGAATCATTACCAGACTGCAGATCTTTATGCAAAATAAAAATTTTCTGCAAAGTAATATCATATATTAATGCTATTAAATTCCTCCAATTTTCACACTGTGTAAAATTGCAGTATCGTAAATGACAAAAATGAGTAAATCAAACACAAAACAGTGAAAATATTTAAAGAATTCCAAAATACTGTTGTATCGTTTTCAACTCGCTATAATCATTAAGGAAATAAATAAATATTCATGTAGCTCTTGAATCTTGCAATTAATGCAGACAATTTTTATTTTGCATAAGAATCCGCGGTCTAGTTAGTTATTACCGTCTTCAAAATGTATGAAACGGTGGTAACATCTATGCAGTACTCACCACCGAAGTGCCTGTTGCTGAGGTCCCTATATTTGTATAGAGACTCCAAAGGTTGTATAGCATTGTCATACACCCTCTTCAACTCCTTCAACACATCATACCCGATCTTCGAAATAATTCGTTCCTTCTCCTCGTTCTCCTCGTCCAGCTTCAGCAGTTGGTTGAGGTGATCTCGAGGTCTCAAGTTCTCCGGCACCACGATCTCCCTAATCAGGTCTTCCTCAGGGGTGGGCTCCGCCTCGCCCTGTTCCGCGTCTTCAGAGGCCTCGGCTGATTCCTCAGCCGTGTCCTCAGCCGCGCCCCCCTCGCCAACCTCTCGCCTAGCTCGAGATTTCGTTTCCTTAGCTTCTTCTTCGGATGCCTCTTCAACACCTTCTTCCGTCGACTTGGCTTCCTCTACGGATTCTTTTCCCTCACCTTCGTCAGCGGATTTGTCCTCCTCGGCGGACTTGGCTTCTTCTTCAGATTTAGCTTCCTCTTCAGATTTAGCTTCGTCAGTCGTCGCCTCCTCCGCCGATTTTCCTTCATCTTCCGCAGACTTTCCTTCCTCCTCTTTACCTTCCTCGCTTTCCTGTGCTTCTTCCGTTCGACCCTCGGCACTTTCAGCTTCACCTTCACCCTCCTTGCTCTCCTCCTGTCCCTCCTCCGCACTCGCCTGCTGTTCCTGCGATTGTTCCTCTTCCTCTGCTTTGCTCTCGTCCTTCTCCTCTTGAGTTTCTTCCTTAGAAGCCTCTTCACCCTCTTCTGCAGAAGCTCCCTCCGCCTTCGAATCCTCTTCCTCGGGTTGCTCTTCTTCTTCGGATTTCACCTCCTCAGTTTTAGCTTCGTCGGATTTCTCTTCGTCGAGTTTCGCTTCCTCAGCCGATTCGCCCGCGGCTTGGACTTCTTCGTCGGATTTTTCATCGTCGGCTTGAGCTTCTTCGTCGGACTTGCCCTCGTCGGCTTCTTGACCTGCTTCGTTGGATTTCTCCTCGTCCGCCTGCGACTCCTCTTCACCGGACTTGCCTTCGTCTACCTCTGCCTCCTCGGATTTTTGCTCCTCGGCTTTCTCCGTTCCCTCGTCGGATTTACCTTGGTCCTCTTCTTCCGTTTGATCCTGGTCGGAGTCCGCGGCATCATCTACCTTCTCGGAGGACTGCTCTTTGTCCTCCTCTGTTCCCGCGTCTTCTTCGCCGGATTTCTCTTCTTCAGTCTCACCTGGAACAAGATGATGCCTTTGTCAACGATGGTAAGATGTTATACTGTTCTAGGCTTGTTGATAATTTTACCATTGAATTAGTACATATTGTCTCCGTAAAAAATTTGTCAGATTGTACCTCCTTCGGCTTCGACGCTCTGCTCCCCAGCGTCTTCAGCGCTCTGTTCACCCTCCGTGGACTTTTCAGCCTCCTCTTCGGTTTGTTCAGCACTCGCTGCAGCCTCAGCATCTTCTACCGACTGTTGCTTCTCCTCCTCGGTCGTCTCATCTTCTTTCGAAACATCGCCCGTTGGCCCGCCCTTCGGTTCGATACATAGGGAATATGTACATAGTACCGAGAATTCTATAAAACCATAACTAGACTGCGGATTTTTATGCAAAATAATTATTGACTTTGGAAGCTACATATTATACATATACATGTTTCTTTCCTTGACCATTTTTACAAGTCGTAAATAATACAACAAAATCCGCAGTCAATCCGCTTCTAACCATAACAAATTGATCCAGGGAAATGAGTGGTCTCTCTACCTGGATTAATTTGTAATTAACCTTAGAAGAGTTTACCTCTTCGCTCGCAGGTTTCCCATCGTCTTCATGGCTGTCTTCGTCCCCGTTGGTCCCAGCCTCGGCACTGGTCTGCTCCAAAGATCCTTCAAATGAAACATTCTAGAAATTGCTGTGCTCCAGTCGTGCGCCCCCCCCCCCCCCCAACATCTGAACATTACCTGTACCGAGGCCCTTCAGTGCTTTCTCAATGTACGGTCGACACAGCTCCTCTTGCACCTCTAGCTCCTCTTCGCTTTGCACTCCTGAAATAAAGCGAATTTAAAATGAGAATAAAATATTCATTGAAAATAAAATATCCAATCATCTATTCATTGACTTCCTATACAGCATAACACACTGCGTGTGCATGCATAAATAGATGAAGGAGCTAGATTGTCCC
This sequence comes from Lasioglossum lativentre, assembly GCA_916610255.1. Taxonomy (NCBI): domain Eukaryota; kingdom Metazoa; phylum Arthropoda; class Insecta; order Hymenoptera; family Halictidae; genus Lasioglossum; species Lasioglossum lativentre. The sequence continues at coordinate 525,131 of OU744364.1, forward strand.
CAAAAATTTGTTTCATAGATAGATGAGTCAACGCGATAATGCTGACATGATAGGCTCTAGGGCAATGGTTCAGAGTGAAGGAACTTTGAGACCGTTTCAGGAACGGATGTCGCTACTGTAACATAATTTTAGAGCCTGAAACGATTCTGCAATGGCGGCAGACCTGCAACTTCGATTCAGGGACCTAAGGACGCGCTAATAATACCAGTCCTCCCGATCGGGAGGGACGTGTTTCTAAACAAACAAAGGAGGCGTGACGACGGGCCTCGGTTGACGCAGAAATATGCGAACAGAGACACGATCGTCGTCGGACATTAATAAAAGATATTTGCGTTGCGCGGGAGTTCGCTCGATTCTCAGCCGATTCCTTGGCTGCCAGGAATGTTCATCAGGAGTTTTCACTATGCGACTGTGGCCCCACGGTGCCAAAAGAACAGGCGCGGGGGTATTAGATAACTCCCCGAGGGTTTAACGCCACGCGACCACCGAAAATATCTGACCCAGGTGACGCAAGAATCTTGTCAAAGTCGTTACACACCGTTCGGATGAGCGCGTGCTCGGACAATGACAGGTGTTCGGAGAAACAACAAGAACATCGTTTTATTGTATGTACAGTAGCGCTCACTTAAAGTTACTAGAATGATAGTTGCAATTATGGTGTATATTTTTCGAAAGAAGATATCTATAATCATAGAAGCTGTTCACTTATCTCTCTTATGTTGCTAGTTTGAAGAAATAAGAACTGGAGTGGACCACTTAATTATTTTGTTGTGAATATAAATTTTCCCTTGTATTCCTTATACATATACTTATCCCTGGTGTCGTAATACGTGGAGCGGAACGTAAAATCTCGGTCGATGAAAATGTCGATATCATCTTTCTAGGCAGTACTTACCTGGGACCAGGAGGCCGGTTTCTAAGTTTAGCGGCGAGTAGGCGGCTTTGAGCCGAGCAACACTTGAAAATATTTATATATTCGATGAGCGAAACGTATTTTTATCGGTTATTCGCCGCGGAAAAGTGTGAACGACTCGACGGGGTCGCACGCAAAAATCAGATTAAGTATTCGCAAGTCGTTCGCAACTAGGTAATAAAACAGCGCACAGGTTGCACTGTTCCTATGCAATTTTCAGAATGTATAAACCAATACGTATTTATATTAATATTATTTTAAATTTTAAAAACAGGTTCGCATAAAAATATTGTAACATGCAACCTCCTTTACCATTATTTATATGTATTTATTGCCTTGACTCGACTCTCGGCTTTGGCTAAGATTCTCCTCTTCGCTCGTAAAATCCCAGAATACACATTCATTAACAATTCTTATTTTGAGTTTCATAAAATAATTGAAAATTGAAATTTGCATAAAGATTCGCAGCCTGATGCAAATGATGTACCTTAGTTACCTTGAGAAAGGTGAATTTTTAGTTGGATTTTATAATAGTTTTTGTGCAAATGATATATTCAATCGCAACGAATGTATTAATTTCGGTCTCGAATGATCTGTAAGACAACATGTTGAAATTGTGTGGTCGGAAAATAATCCGCGAAAATGTCAAGATACAGGTAATGGAAGCAGAGGTAAGCAGCTGTCGTTTGGCAAGCATAGCGAGGATAAAGATAGAATCCGAAGTCTTGTCCGCGGTACGCGACTCGCATAGTCTTTAATCCTGTCGTTAGAAAAATCGAATTCGATCAAAAGTATTGCTATTCGTCCCATACAATCTATTTTTATGGAACTCATGAACACTATAAAAAAAGATTAAGTTGATCTTAGAATGCCTTAAGTATATTTTAGTATTATATTGTGGTATGGAATTTTAGTTTTATTTAAATATAATTTGGTACTATTTAATTTTTATTTTCACAAAATGAGTGGTTACAGCAGGTCGACAAATATTGATAGATTTTCAAACACCGGCCGTGAATTTCGCGCAGGTACCTTTAAACGGAATACTCGGCTATATTCGCGAAATTCAGAGCGAATCTGGCACGGATTTACGCCCGTCCTTATGTAATTATTTGCGAGTTGTTGACAGTCGGTTTCCATCGATTCTCAAAATAACGGATCCTTGAATCCACAATCGGACACTTTTTCCTCGATCGCCGGCTCGATTAAAGCATTCGCAATTATACGCCACTGTAACGTGTCCAATGTGCAGAATACCTGATTGACTGTTCTAGGCCAACATCTACATATGTATGTATATTTCTACCCGTTCCGTGCCATAATAATAAACAATCCAAATTTAATCATTTGTAAAATAAAATCAGGACGAGGAACATATTCTCCCTAATATATCAAGTCATAACTAGACCGCAAATGTTAAACAAAAATGAGAAGATCAAGTACCTACGTAACGATGAAAACATTTAAAGAGTTTTAAAAGAAGAAAGAATTTAAAAAAGGTAAAAACCATTTATTATTATCTAACTCGTCATTTGTATTATCTTAGCAACGAATTTCTGTATAAATTCAAAACAAGCCTAATATTAAACAATATTTAACTTCAATGTGTACAATGACTTAAGAAACACATCTGACAATGAGACGTCTTTGTACGTCAAGGAGTTAACTTTTATTTCGTGCAATTAAACTTAGCTATTAAACATATTAAAAAAGAAAATAACCTTCTATTTCACACCAGATTGTTGCAATTGGGGAGGAAAATTTTTATTTTGCATAAAAATCCGCAGTCTACTAATCACAATTCCTCCGAAGGGTTAAACGAAGAAGACGATGAGTGTTGTTCAACAAGTGTCAGGCACGTCGAACAGACAAGACGCGGTATTTAATGATGTATCGCGGCGACAATGACGCAACCGATCGCGCAGGTTCATCGGTTCGATGCCGAACGAGTCGAACGAGCCAGAAACCGATGACGCAGATGTTACTTTACGTAACATTGACCTTCGTTAGCCGTCACTGGTTCGTCAGCACGTCGGCCACATCATCGACCACTAAAGCTCCGAAAAAGCTGCTCCCTCCAAATACACGGTAGACGGGTAGACCCTCGATGAAATTTATAATCGTGCTTTTCCGAGGCGGAAAAGACTTTCGAAAGACCCAGCAACGATCAACACTAGATCAACAAGATACACGCGCGACGCGGCGTCTAAAATGAACCATGATCCATCTCTATCTTATTGTTAGATGATGATCAAAATTCACCAATTTTATTCGAATATTGCACACCGATGAGAAATTGCAAGTTTGGCGATGGAAAGATTTTTGATGCACCGATAGAGGATTAATGTCGAGTTCAAATGATGATCAAAAGTTCAACAATATTATTTCGATACTTTACACTAACGAGAAGCTGCAAGTTTAACGATGAAGAGATTCTAGAAGCTCGTAGATCAAGATAATCATCAAACCACACAGATGACCCTGATAGAGGATTAACAATTTTCCAAACAACGAAGAAGTTAATTTTGTTTATTACTATTGTTAATTTTTAGTATTTTTGGATAAGCGGTAATTCCAAATTAATTGTAGCTTTTGACGACGATCGATAAAAGCTCGAAGTTGCATCGAATTCGATGCATTTTCGAAGGAAATCATAAGCTCGTGATCACTTCGATCATTATATTTAGCAACGTAGAGTCAGTAACTTATCGAATTTGTTTGAAGAGACGAGAACGGGGAGGAAATTTTGAGCCTGCAGGCGGTCGTGAAGCTTTAGTCATCGGCGCTCGTCACGAGTCGCGGCACGTCGATCTTTATTTATATCGTAATTAACATAAATAAACGACGCCGAACTCGGGGACCAGGTGCATCTTAAAAAAAAGCCGATGCGTGACAGTTAAAAATAACACGACAACAAATGACCGTATTATTGTCGCGCGATTTTGTTTTGAACGATTCGATGAAAATAAACAATACATCGATCAAGCGTCTACCAACCCTCGCATGGTTCTGAACGCCAAGTGCTGAAAAGAATGCAAGTTCAAGAGGTCAGGGTAGCCTGCAACTAGACGGATGACTTCCGGCAAACCAGTTCGATCTGTATTATTATTAATGTCCATTGATTTCCAACCTTCTCAAAATTCTGCTTTATAAATGACACGTATGGAAGGTCCAGATGACGAAGATCATTGTTGGAACCCAACCATGCCTATCTACTGGGTAAACTAGAAATTGGAGTCCAAGGGTGATAACTAGTTTAAACCGGCGCGGCGCGGCGAGGCAAGGACACTATCAAAAGTTGTGTTCACTGACTTTTTAACCACTGCTTCCTAGACTTTTTCTATTGTAAATCATATTAAAATAGGGTTTTCAATTCGACTATGGGAGCAAGAAAGTTGCCGGCACTACAAGAACGATCAATGACATTATCAAAGCCTATTTCCTCCACTGACTTTCAATCTCAAAATCACAAAAAGGGTGCAAATCTTGGAGAGATCATCGGTAGAGACCTATATGTCCATGCACATAAGAGCTAACTAGTTCAAACCGGAAGAATCATATTACAAGACCACTATAAAATGTTCCCACTGAATTTTAACAAAATGAATTTTATAAAAAGCTAACTAGTTCAAACTGGCTACACAGGAATAATCAAAGCACAAGGACATTATAAAATGCTATTCCCACTGACTTGTTGCCCCTGCTTCTCAAATGTTATCTTTATAAATTGCACAAAGTACTCGCCCGTGAAAGGTCATTATCGAAGGTCAACTATACCCAACTAGACCTAGCTAGATGCTCAAGAACGTCGAATGAACTCTTCAGGTCTGGAGCAGTTCCAGGCAACCCGGTTCAATTCGGTATTACGTCACTCCAAGTTCCTCTTACGAAGAATGTTAGAAGCCAAGGTGGTCCGGGGACCTTCCACTCACCCTGTAAGGCTAGAAGGGCCACGAAGAGGCCCACGAAGAACGCGGGTCTCAGCCGCGAGCCCGTCATCTCGTTTCACTAGGCACTACACGATGAGCCAGGGCTGGCAGCTCGTCTCACTCGATAGTCGCCTTCGACTCCAACTCGCCCGCGAGGAACTGGCATTGTCACTACCGCCGAACCTCTACAGACGCCCCTCTACTTCTTCATCCCAGTAGACGACGACGACGACGACGACGACCACGACGACGACGACGACCACGACGACGACTGCACCGCGCCGCGACTATACTCGCTATACAAGTAAGCTGCTGCGACTATAAGCGTTCCTGTTTGAGAACGTGTCTCTGTCCGAGCGACGACAACGGTTTTTCTGTTCGGGGTTAGTGTCTTCAGAGTCTAGCTGGTGGGTCCATCCTTTTTTAATTTGGTTCGGGGCCAGAGATGGCCTCGTTTCTTTCGATTTTCTGTTCCGTTCCCGTCGCGTCGGTGATTCCTCGATTTTCTCGATCTGTCGACGGCGTGGTACACTCGCGGCTAATGGCTGGTAAAATTAAACCGAGAAGTCTCTCCTGAGACACGCGGGACCTGACCGAGTGACTTTCAGAAGATCGGAGACAGGGGATCATTCTTCGCTGATCGCTCGGGTTTGCATTGTTACGGTGATAGAGCGAACGAGGGACCTTCGTTCGGATGGTTTGGTTATTTCTGAACTGTTCGTAGTTTTCAATCGAGCTGTTTTATACAAACAGGGCGTAGCGAACAGGAAAATTGAACTAATGAAATTTCTTGAGAGACCTTGCGTGTTACCGTGTCTCAGGAATACCGACTTGTCAGCTTTTATTTTCCGAAACAAATTGCATTTGTTTTCACCGACTTTTCGCGACTGCCAAGACGGAGGTCAACGTGTTAATAGTAAAAACACGGCGCGCACACCTCGCAACACAGATCGTTGCATAAAGCTCGGGACCTTGAAGATCGCTAATGCTGCTCCTCTCTTCAAGGTTCCATTTAATTATAAGGTACACACGCGTGTATACATATTTCGAGTGGATCTAATTCGCAGCGAGGCACGGAGAGTGAGAATTTTTTAAATCGCTGTTAAGTCTCGGACGGCGCGGCTCGGCGCGGCTCGGCGCGGCTCGGCTCGGCGTGAAATGTGAATTTCTTTGGATTCCCAAGAAAGACCTTGTCCCCGTATTACCATACACATATATATATATATATATATATTTTGGGACTCGCATAAACACTCCTATCGTTGTAATACCAATAATAATTAATCGCTAGCACTGACAAAATATCAAACTCGATCCAACGCGACAATTGTGTAATTATTGTTACATTCCTGTGGTAGCGTCTAATTTTAAAATTGCCTCTCGGTTTCCGGCTTTGAGACGTAGGCTCGTGCAGAGCCCAAAAAAATAGCCGACTTTCGTCATAAGTAAAAAATAAAAGCGAAAAGAGTGGAGAGAGAGGAAACGAGGTTGACGATGACGCGGTGGCTAGGTCGAAACGTGTGTAGGATCTTCGTACGAGATCACTAGTCAATGTCTCTGCGGTCTGTCGGCCAGGTACACCCTGCAAACCCGAGAAAACTGGGCTGCCAAGAGGTATTTTTAAAACTGCGACTCTTAGACCAGTATCTTCGGATCGTAGGAGATAAGAATTTGGTGATTCAGTGGCGGCCGCGTAAACCTCTCGGACTACGAATAAACGAGTGTTTGGTCGTTCTCAATAGGCGAGAACGTGCAATTACAAATCGTTTCGATCGATCAATCGAACACAATGCGAACGACTACGCACACGTTCCTCGCGTTCCTCGCGTTCTTCGATTCAGGATCGAAACATTTCCATCCGAAGAACGCTCTGATTCTCTGAAGATACACTATCGTGTTTACCCTTTCAGACCCCCAACCCTTTCAAAGCAAACAATCTGTACTCTCATTTAACAATCGTAAAATAAACCAATGAGAATGAACTTGAACCTGTCCAAACCACCTAAGCGAGTTAGAGAAGTATCGTTCGAAATCTGTAGAATCTCTGCTTGACACGACCTTCACCTCCTCCATAAAAAAAATTGAACAATTTAATACAAAAACAGAGAATTTACTTAATTAATGCTTCGTTTTCGTACAAAACGAAACGATGGTCGATTCGGAGGCAATTTTTTGAATTTATTTAGATTTATCTAAAATCTATGGATCCATGTTTTCGATAGGATCCGGTACAAGGATCCGTGGAAAATTATTTTACGATTCACTAAATGAGCTTCGATATTTGTCTTTTTTTTGTTGTTGTTGTTGTTTTTTCATAGATGATATTTCTTTTTCTTCGTTGAAAGTTCGTGTGACGAGGTTGCGGAAATTGAGATATGTAAATGCTGGGCTGTATGTGGTACATATAGGTGTTTTTCACGGTGTTTCCCGCGACGCCGCGCCGACGTAACGTAATATAGTATCAGCGAGATTCCAGCGGCCTCTTATTGCAGGCGAACGGGGCTGAGAATCGCGAACAAGCAAAGAGAAGAGATTCGCACGCGAAACGCGTGCGCTCCGACAGAGAGGAGCGTCGCGTCGCGTCGCGTCGGGACAACGGGCGCCTTTATATATTTAGAATCCCGGGTCGCCGCCGTATAAGGTACGGTGCTCCCTCGTGCAAAAGTTCTCGCGGATGCTGGCTCTCTCCCCTTCGTTCTTGCACTTTCTCCTTATCTACGGATCCTCTTATCCTATCCCCTCTTATCTATCACATTCCGCCGTTGCACCGATTTTTACAGGACTGGATAAACGAAACAGACATTTTCATGTCTTCGCTGTTCTTTATTCCATGTTATTTTTGCCATAAATGCATAAAATCCGAAGTCTTGATATAGCATATACATACAGTCAAAGATACGAATTTATCGAACAGTTCTCCACGAATGCATCTTTGCAATATAAATGGCCGTAAATTGAAAAATTTGGAACCTGCCAGTGTGCTAATAGCTATTATGTAAACGTTGGAATGCATCCATTTGCACTTTGCACTGCAATCGAACCCATTAATTGAACAAGCGATCGAACATTTTTGAGTCAGCAACGAAAACGGGAAAAGTGTACGAGTGACGTTTACTGGCCAAATTGGCTGCTTCTCGATCTATAATAAGCCTCTAATCGTATGAGGTCACAATGTGACTTGGGCAGACCTGTTTCGTGTCATTACGATTTAGAATTTGGATAGGTTCCTCGGCAGATGCAGACACCTGCTCCTTTTACGGGATACAGAGGATCGTAATATACAATTAAGGATTTGGCACCGTATTAAAAATCTTTTTTGTCACGGACTCGTTTGTGAGGAATTTTCAAATGATTATGTTCCAATAAAAAGTGATCAACTCGCAGTGACCGAATTTTGGTTTGTCTGCCAATGTTTTGAGCCATTCGAATTAACGTAGACTCCTAAATAGTTTAAAGCGACGAATAATAAGTATTATACAACTCCCTTTTCTTTTGCAATCATTTATTACTTAACATTACATTCTCTATACGCTGTGTAATCTATGTTAAGCGTTTTACGGAGTTATCTTGTCCACGTTGTTCAACTCGAAAAAGAACAAATGAAACTAGCTTTGTTAACTTTATTAACTTTTAATAAAGTTCGTGGGAATGCATGAATGTTCAGCGAATACTATAGCTTTTCGAGAATATGTTAAAACTTAACCAACATAAGTTTAATAAATACAGTTCTTTTCTGAAATACATATATACAACGCGATAATTACTATTAGAGTACGGCCATCGACCACATGCACACCAACTCCACAAAACGATCCAGAGAATTTCACGATCGTGAAAGGTAACGAGACCTCGATGGCTAGCAGCGACGTACAATCCGCGCGAATAAATAAATTCCTACCCGTAGGTCCTTACAAACGATAATATTGCACGTGAAAAAACCATAAGGTATTGCACTCTCCGAGACAATCGTCACCCACTTTGATACACGGTACAAAAAAATATTGGATGAATAACGTACACGTTGATAACCATTGCTCGCTTTGATATAATGTAAAAGTAGATGAACGACGACGCGTGGAAGACTTCTTTCGGGATCATAAGGTGTTTTCCGTAGAAACACTAATTAAAATACGCTCATTATCATAATTTGACCAATCCATTTTTTTCATAAATACATAAAATCTTTAGCGTAGTTATTTACAAAGAACTTGTGTGAAAAATATGCAAAGGAAAATTCGTACTTAAAGATTTGAACGTATCTAGTTACGACTGCCACGAAATCATCGTATAAGCGTCCACTCTCCAAATCGAATTATGTACCAAACGAGCAGCTCATATAAAAAATAATCCAATGCGATCAAAAGATTCAGAATAGAAGGCAGATTACTCCTGGACAACTATCCGAGCTCTATCGTACTCCAGCGCGATTCACAGTCGACGTCGAATTTTCTCGGCGACCCAGGTGTGGTGTGCGTTTCTATCGCTACGTTCTCCTCAACTTGAGCATGTGCAAGTTCGGATGCCATGGCACTTTCCTAAAAGTCGACGTGTTCGTCTCATCAGGAGATAGGGCGTCCTCGTTGCAGTTATCCTCGGCAGGAGTCACCTCGAGCAACCCGGCGTCCTGCCAAGGTCCGCTGATGCTCGTGTCGAAGCTGAACAGTCTGCGATGTCGTTTCGCGTTTTCACTCACTGCGTTCCAGTTTCGCATGCCCGGATCGCTGACGACGCGACGGTGCTTCCTATGATGATGCCGACGACGTTGATGATGACGACGATGATGATGATGGTGGTGGTGATGATGGTGATGACGCAGCTTCCTCCTGTCGTGGTCCAAGCTCGTCACGCGGATCAATGGAATCGGGTCGAAGTAGAGCCGATTGTCCACGATCGGAAGGATGTGCACTGTGTCCACTGTCAACGAGCTTGGGCAGAATGTCTTTGGGGTCTGGGTCGTCTGACGCGTGGTCGGGGAACATTCGGTGTCCGGACGCAGGTTGATCGTCACCTTTCTGCGACGGTAGGATCGTTCCGAATAGGAGCGATGCGACCTCGACTGCAGCCTGGAAGGTCATTTCGATGTTTTATTGGCTGTGCAAATTCATTCGTAGCCCTTCTTGCATGAATTTATTCAATATTGGCAAATAACTGATAAGATACATTCTACCCGCTATAATCACTTTCTACACGTATATACTTATCGTCAAGTAATGAATACAAGGTTCGAGAGATTCCAATTCAAAATAATGTTACAAATTGATTCATTATGAAAGCTACAAATTTGTACACCTAATATTATTGTAGGTTTGTTGCTTTATTGGAGCGAAGGATAGACTTAGCGAATTACTTGCGTGGAAGGTAGACTTGTCGATTTGTTGAAGTAGAAGGTACTTTCACACGAAGTATTACCAAACGAGGAGTCTACGAACCTAGAGGAACAAGAGTGCGATGTTCTGTGTCGTCAGTTGAGCGGATGCTCTCCCCTGGGCATCCTATAACACTTGTTCCAAGCTTCTAGCAGCAACACACAACTATGAAACCGGTAGAAGATCAACAGTGGAAGACCAATTCTCGAAAGAATCCCCCAAGCCAGCACGCCAAAGAATCTCAATTGCAGTTCCTGTGAGATCCAGTTCTGCGTGATGACAGTATCAAAGGCCCACAAAACAGAATTGCTGAAGAGCAGGAACGTGATCACTTGTCGAGCAGGTTTCCCAATGATCTGGAAACGTGTAATGCAGGACCTCTTCGACGCTTCGGCGATCAAAGTGCTCTGAGCGAAGCACTGTACGAGTTGCAAAACGGAAGCAGTTAGTAACATGATGTGTCTCCTTTTAGTTTCATCGGTCTCGTCATCCAGTATGGCCAAGGAGCAAGCAGTGACCACAATGGTGAACACAGAATACAGTTGAACACCGAACAATGCTACGTTGGATAGTAAACTGTCCAAGGCAGCTGGTGCTCTCGTTACAACGGACATCTGCCTGACCTGGATCAGGCCACTAGCAGTCATCAAGGTGCTCAGGGTCAGGATGCTGATCAGAGTGCCGCAGGTTAACCAGGACAGAATGTTCAACGGGAAGTTCTTGTCCTCTCTGACCACCAGAAAGATCAGGATCACCACGATACCGGCTACCATGCACAGGATGCCGAGAAACAAGCCTTTGCTGGAACCATCGCAGCCCACTTTTGTGTGACTTGTCAGGTCCTTGCTGCTGTGGAACTTCTGCTTGTGCGGCAGAAGGTTGCGACCGACGTTCTGACCCATCACGAACGTGACCGCTGCGGCGATTAGGCTGGAACATGATGGAGTTGTTGATTGAATCTTGTTCTACCCAGTTGATGGTTTTTCAGTATATAATATTGGATGGAGTCATAAGTAGACTGTGGATCTTGTGCAGTTCAAAATGAGCAAGCGAAAGGGGAAGGCATCGCATGAATTTGAGGATATTGTTACATTGTGTACAACTTATTGAAGTTGTTCAAAAGAGGAATTACTATTTTGTTGAATTAAGGTGGGATATTTTTGTTTCGTGTAGGGTTTTACAAATTCGCCAATTTTCTCTAAAACTGTGAATACCTAAATTGCACGATGAACGGATAGAGGAACGGCATGCTCGATGTCCACAGTTGGCCCAAGGCATTCGTGTTCAGGCATTCTTGCAAAGTTATCACCTGGGAGATTTGCTCGTTCGAGATCGGCTGGTAGGGATGAAAGGTCTCTTTGTCCGGCGAGGAGTAATCTAGAAGAAGACGAGCATTTCAAATTCTCCTGGGGAACAGAGACAGCAGAGTTAAACTCAATCGACTGGTCAAGTCCACTTTCACGAGGATAGAGACAGGGTGAACGATCTCGAAGCAGAACATTTTATCTTCGAGATAATTTATCTCCTCGGTGGACTTGAGACATTTAACAGTTACAGTGGGACTCCATTTATAGGAATTATACACTGTATACATATGTATAGTAGAAGCAGTTAGATAAATGGGGTCCCACTGCACAAATTTTTTGGAGTAATTAAAAGCAGACCTATCAGATCTCTAGGGTGTCTTATCAGAGACTCGGGGAAACCTCGAAGGTTCAACGGGGACGCAGAATTCGGCAATCCTCTTTGCGCCAGGTGAACAAAGTATGTCCATTCTTGCGCTGAATCCCAAATCACCAATCGTATCCAAACGGCGATGTTCGTCGCCGCTAAATGAATGAAACCGAACCTCGCTGCTAGGCCAAACCTTTCCACCAAAACCTACAAATAAACATTTTTCCAATTATTTTTAAAAGACTGCAATCGACTTTTGCCGCAGTGCGTGTACAAACGAATCAATGTACTTGTATGTACATATTTAACGTAACACTGTCGCTGACCTGGGAGTTGACAAAGAGGAAGTGCATCTGCAGAAAGGTAAACAGTCCATGTAGAACCGGATGCACGAAAACAACGTCGCTGAGACATTCCGCGCCCTGCATCATCGAGTGCATCGCCATCTCGAGTCCATTGAAGACGAGGGTCGCCAGGCCGAAGACTATCCAGGACACGGTTGTGGTTTTCTGTTAGTTATTCGTTACTCTTCTAAATCGATGGAACTGGATTCTACTGAAGAAAACTCACGCAACGCCCCGACCCGAATGTAGAAGCTTGTCGGCGCCGTTCTGGAACGAGAGATGTGAGCTCGTTTCAGGGAGCCGAACCTGGTCAAAGAAGTGCCACCGAGTTCCGCGTCGTCAACGCCTCCGGCACCGCTACCGAGGCTGCCGCAACTGTCCACCAACACCCATATATAGATGCTGATGATCACCGCTATGCTCCCCACGTACAGGTACATCAGAAACACGCCCTGCAAAATGGGACACCGCACCGTGGAGAACCGATAGAGAATCAATGTACGGTGCACTTATTTTGTACTTAATTTTATAGGATCGCAGGGTGTACCGCGACAATATTTACTATTTTAACCGGTTTGTTGAAAAGAAGAGTCTACAATAATGAAAGCCACAGTGGTTATACATCCGCGGGAAAAAATGTCCAATGTCCAATTAGTCGTTTGAATTAACAAACTGTTTGAAAAGAATCTTGTATCGGGGAGAGTTCATTTTAGTGACTAGTGACTTCGAACAATCTGGATCAGGTTCGCTAAAGTCTGGCATACGGTCGTAGCGCACGAACGCCGTTACACCTCAAAATACAGCCAGTGCTATTAGAACTGCGGCGATCTGTGGAAGCATTATATGTACTGTACATGTATTATGTAGTATGCGAGCTCGCAGCTGGTGCTCTCTCCGGTCGTATCGGATCAAATGACACTTGCAATTACGCGCGATCCTCCGTGCTTACGTTCCATGTAAATTATGGATCGGTCCGAATCGCTATGCCGACTGGTTTACGGTAACAGTAACAGTCCGCGAATTGAATTCACGATTCCTTGCACCGGCTAGGATCATCAAGTATACCTTTCGTGCAGGAACCGAGCTAGAGAGCTAGACCGCCGGAGAATTATGGGTAGTCTAAACCGTACATTATCCGCTAATAGAGTCGTCTATCCTGGATCCGACCCAGGCCTACCTCAGATCTGCTGCTGTTCCGTGACCTTCCACGATAATTTCGCCTCGAGTCATTCATAAACCGACTTTACGCGTTTTCTATCATGCATCCAAGATATACCGTAGCGATCCTATTCTTCGGGATGTGTTGGCAATGCGCGTTTTTATATGAACGTATTGTTTAGAATTGTATCGTTTACTTACCGACAGATGGTGTTACAGAATGATTAGATCAAAATCGTTTAATGATTATTTCGATTTTTTATGTTAATGCAGGACTTTTAAAGCTCAGATTTCTATGTTAATGCAGGGCTTTAAAATGCGCCTAGGTAGATCGTTGCATGATTTTTTTCCACCAAGTTATAATAATTTTAATACCGCCAATCTTTCATCGAACCACTGTATTTACAATATTTGTAAATAAAAGAAGAAAAATATTTAGATTATCAAACGTTAATGACATTTTTACTTTAACTATACGAAACTTTTTGGTAAAAAACAAATTTTTCTCTTCGGTTTGTTAACATGCGATCGACCCACAAATTGCGATAGTTAACTAACTTTCCAAGTCGACTGTAATTATTGCACAGATTCTGAGTTAGAGTCAAGCTATCATACCGTTATCCATATCCGGAAATACTTCTAAATCGTAAAGCCTTCAATCTAAATGAAAAATCGCCAAATTTTTGCATCCGGAACGTGCATACGAGAAACAGGAAAACCATCGGCTACAGTATGGTTGTGCATTAGACACCACGTTGCACGCTAAATTCGCATCGCGCATTAAATGCACCAGCCATGAGACGATTAAAGGAACACGTTCCTTGATTACCGAATGAAATATCGTCGAACGTGCGTTGTGATTTTACGGCGCGGCTTCGTTCGCTATAATAATCTACGTTTTATGGCTCGAACATCTTCTAACGCTTTCGTTCGATCCGACGATTCTCACGATTAGATTTTTAGTGCCATTAGCGCGGTTTATACAACGTTGCAGACGACGCGACGCAACGCGACGCGACGCGACGCGACGAGACGAGACGCCGGGTTTTAGCACGGTTTTCGAAAAAATGTCGAGAACGTTATCGCGGGTACGAGGTAACCAACCGACTGTAAACTGCGAGAGGAAAAATTTGCGATGGCAGATCTGACCAGCTTCCGCGTAATAAAATTGGGAATGTAACGTCGACTGGGACAGCGGCGATTTCGATGCGTGGCCAGTGGAAATCGGCCATAGCATGCGCTGCCACAAGCGCTATGCCACGAGCGCAGCCATTAAACGACGGATATCGAATATATCTTTTCGCTTTTCTTGTTTTCACCGCTCAAGAGTTTATGCGAGGTTTATTTTAGCTGTACATATGTATATTAGAATCATTTATTGTTAGAGTGGGGTTTTTATGCATTCGCGATAAAAATGAGCTGGGGCTCAAAATCAAAGAAAAATATTGACATATACCTCTTTTGCATTGTATCGCTCGTATCATTTGTAACGTATTAAGATTAAAGAAAGGTGCAAGATTAAGATGAAGTGGAACCCTGTTAACGTAAAATATGGATTTATTAAAATTGAATAAAATGTAAATTCCACTTACTTGCAAACTGAGGAGAGGCACAGGCGTGTCCATGACTTCGGCCAAACAAAGAGCAATCATCAGCACCACAACCAACTGGCCGTAGACGTTCGACAAGACAACCCATAATTGAGAACTGTAACAGTCATTGAAACATCGTGGTCTTTAATAAAACATTCTTTTACGAATTTGTTAAAAATATATACCAGGTCTTTTTAAAACACTTACAATGGCTCCGAGTGGTCCAACAAATCGCTCTGCGACCGGCCCTTGGAGAGGAGCCTGGTGACGAATGATCTTGATGGCTCTGAAGACCTGGTGGTCTCAGCAGCCGCAGTTTCAGACTCCGTGTTCCTCTCAGCCCGGCTAGGGGCTCCACCAGGTGCACCCTCCACGGTGCCACCAGTCGTGCTTCCGGTCTCGTTCAGGCTGTCCTTGTCGTGTTGCTCATTGCTGGCTGTAACATAATTTTCGGTGGGTCAGCCACAAGCCACAACTCAAACTGGTTTGCTCGAGCAAGACCCGAATAATTCATTCCCGTTCTTCGAGGAAGTTCTGGGTCACTGGAGATATAGAGGCACCAAGAGGAACTTTCGCTTCGAAGAATCCACCTTCGCGTGGGCTATATGTATTCGGGTTTTTGATAGTTCCGGGTCCGCGTATGGGTCCCCACCCATTCGGGTGACCACCAAACGACGATGATCTTTATGCAAAATGAACATTGTCCGAGTAAATCGTAAGAAATGCAAGCTAGATGAAAATGTATTTCTTATATGTATATATATTTCGATAATCTTCTTCAATTCTTCTAATATACATTTACAGTCTTAATTCTAATTTCTATTTTTTAGACACCTCGTACACTATAATACCGAGCCAATAATGCTAAATGAATCGCCTCCTTAATCATATAGTGATCCACGAAGATTGGGAAAGTGATACGTGATACCTAATTACTAATTACTAATTACCGGTGACGCCAAGCATGAAAGCATGGTGCACGAGCACACAAGCGAATACGATAAAAAGAACCATTAGCACAATTTATTTTAATAAAATGCTACCACAGTACTCTCGATTAAAATATTTTACATACTACAACAAAGTATAATTTTTCGCATAGTCCTAAGAAAATGTAAAAGTCGCCTACTGGCTACACAACAAACGCGAGATCGTAATCGCTCGTTGGCGATGAGCATAGTATTAATGAAAATTTCGAAATATCATTAAAGATAGTGGAACGTACAACTTGAATTTAAACATGAGTCGTAGAGGTATAATTTTTTCGAAAGTCCTCCCCATCAGTTTGATAATTAATTGTGTTCAATGCCGAAGATTACACGGGGTCTGCCATTTTTCATTTTTCTTCCGATACAGAGAGATACGGGTGTCAGGAACAGAGAACCCTCACATGCGTTAAATCGGAGGCGGTAATTAGTGCGATGCGCAACGCGCCGTGTAATTTATGCCAGTGAAAATTCCTCGATAAAGTTGCATCCGACAGGTGAAGCGGATACGAGTCGAACAATTCGCAGGATCGATCAATTAAATTCGCCGCGATGCGAGAAACCGTCTTAAAAATTGAGCTCGAGCTCGAGCTCGCGGGAGACATCTGGGAAGAAAGGTGAATGGCACGATGATCGATCGCCTTTCATCGATGCTGCCATGTTTCGACTTTTCCCCAGCTATCTCTCGAATACAATCTTGGAAATATCAATGATTTGGTAGGCTGGGGATCTTTGTGCGTTCGTGACGTCTGCAACTTTACAAAATACAAGAGATTACGATTACGATTCTCTTCTACATATTTCTACCATGAGAAAGAGCTCAATTAATGGAAGAAAATTTTCTCATATTTTTCTGTCTATTTATACGTAGAATCACCTATACAATGAGAATTTGTTGCATTATTTCGCCAGAGGTCTGGAAATTTATATAAAAAAAATCCGCTGTCTACGTAACGAATCAAGATCCACAATTATGAATTACAGTCCAGCTCTCTCCACCGTACGATGTTCCGTTACATCGCGATACGATCTCTTTGTACCAGACCGGAAGTCTCTATCGCTCTTAGCAAAATCAATAGATTTATCGATAGCTTTAGACGAGGATCGTTTATAAATTCGCGAGCATGCGACGGGCCTGAACGATTGGTAGGATCAAAGGTGAGAGGTGCTTCGCTGATTATATTATACCACGATTGGGGTTGAAGAGCACGGCATGTGTTTGATCGACGTGACGCGATGATGAAGGGCCGAGAGATCATCGAGGACGCAGCACTGTATTTTCAAATGGCTTTTGCAAAACGTATTTCAATAAGTATAATTTTAATGTCAAAGTCTTCAAAGAAAAATGATTTGCACAGTAGCTAATTGTGAGTAACCATCTATATATTGTTTCAATAATTTTTACAATGATGTTATTTCTTTATATCATACATTTAGAAAATGTTACGTGTTCTATTAGAATAAAATCACCGAAAATTAATGTTCCTCCAGGGTAACAATTATGTCCCGTTACACAGCTACAAAATGAACTGTCTGAAAACACTATGCGCCGTTAAGATGGGGTTCAGGGGGACAAGGATTGGCGATGACGGTTCAGTCTGCAGAGGCGGGACACATCGAAACGAAAAAAATCATGCTCGCACGACCCTGGACAGCTGACGGGAGTTGAATTACGGGAAAATGATACACTCGGTAGGCTCTGAGTTATGGGGAAACGATACAGTCCGCGGAGCTACTAATCAGCTGTCTTGAAATACTGAGCTGTGAGAAACTCCGAAAGGAATATCGCTCGATCAAAACGCGTGGTACCGTGGAAATTAATGCGCGTGAACACGTCTCCGGTTGCTTTACAACCGACATCGCTAAACCATTGTATCCATGCGCCCGATGGATGTTCGCGTGGACATTGTTAAAAGAAGGAGTATGTATTTACTTATGTATCATTTAACATGGGTTCCTTACAATCGATGCAGAAAATTTTTATTTTGCAGAAAGATTTTATTTAGACTTGAATCAAACAAAGAAACGAAGGCAGACTTCCTTTATGAAGGCATTTCAAGATAAACCAACAAACTTATTTGTTTGTATCATAAGAAATAGTATAGTCATTTTTACGGATCCAATATAAAATAATTACTTTCAGCTCTAGTATTAATTTGGAAAATTATGTGGAACACGAATGTAGGTTACAGACCAAATTATGAGATTAATTATTATAATGAAGAATATAATGAATTCTCGTTAATTCCAGTAGCATCGTGTTATAAAAGTGATAATATTAGACGGCAAGTTTTAAAAAGAGATTAAAAGAATTTATGAATACCGATGATATTCCCAGCATACTAAAATAATAATTAATGAAATTAAATGAATGAAAGAACACGAATGTAGGCCACGGACCATATCGAGTGCTATAATGAAGGCAATATTGAGCCCAAATCCACAGCAATAAAATCATGCATAGATCTCGAACGATCGTCGATGATCTTCTACTGGTGAAATTTCAAATCCGGTCAGAAAATTAGGTCGGGGCACCATGAATTCGAAGACGTGCGAGTCGCTGTTAAAAACGGCTCTCATTACCGTTTATATGTTACAAAAAAAAGCAGAAACTTGTTCGTCAGCTGGTGAGTGGAATCATGAAATTCATCGTGTAATATTGCGATTGCCATGTGTAAAAGAGAAAAGAAATGTTTCAATGCTTATTTCGTGAAACGCTTAACACATTACCTACTGACAATCATTTCCTAATTATTAAAAATCTATAAAATTTGGATAGCAAAGGGTTAGTAGGATTCCGGTAAGTGAAGTATTAAAAAGTTAAAAATCTTCGGAATGAAAGAATATGCGATTGATACAACAGTGACGTATGTCGATGATGAGCACGATGATAGAGACAGGGGTTCGATCCGGGACAGCGAAGGTGGCGAATGATTTCCACGATGATTTCTGAAGATAGGAAGATTCCTAACGATGAAGATAAACGACGCAACAACCGCTCGAGGGTTTTATCGCGCGAGGTGTTGACGACATTAAATCCTTGGTGAGTGATTGAAGAAAGTGGAACCGTGATTGAAGCCTGTCATCGAAGCCATTGCGGTTCCACTGTTTTAATCCTCGGACGAGGAAAGAAATTTTTTACCGAAAAAATTAATCTATGCCTTATTCTGGCTTTTATTTAAGGTCTTAATTTTTATGAAGATCCTCATTTTAGTAATTGGTGCGAACTATTAGACTGAGGATCTTTATGCGCAAATTTTAATCTTTGAGGATTGATTATCGAAAACATTATCAGAAACGTTCGTTTGTTCGTTTGTTCGTTTTTCTATGCCACGAATTCGCTGATTTATGGAATGGGTTTTAATTGCAATTTTATAGAGTGCGAATTGGAATCGTGTGCTATTCGAACATTTTGTAGTTAAGAGTAAAAGTGGAATAGCAAATAAAATGAAATTGAGAAATGCAATATTAATGGCTGGTGATCGTGGAAACAAATATGTAAGTACGTATGATTTGTAATAGGTTTGATTTCACGAGCACCTTCACTGCCATTCTAAACGGTCGTAAAAACGCCTCTAAAACTTTTCTAACAAACGAAGTGTTGTTAGATCTACCGCGCTTTCTTAAACCTTCTTGACTTTCATGAGCCCTAACTTGGTTTCCTTTTAACCATAAAACACGCCGGTGATCTTGAAAGCATAATATTACAGATCGGTGCTTTATGCGATTAAAACAACAATTTTAAGGTAAAAGTGATCGGTGTACCTGTTACTTCTATACATATACCAGTCACGTCTTCCCACCATTACGTAGCACTTCTCGATCGTTGGTAGATTTTAATTTTAATCAATGTAATTCAATCAACAATTATTTACACACGACGAAGAAACGAAAAATTATTCGTGGAACAGTCTACGAATATGTTTGGTTATGTCTTTGGTTGTTATACAGTTAACGTGACTGTCGAAATTCGAGATTAGTTGACAGTTGATTGTGAAAACAAAATAATTACATATATAAAACCAGGAATCTATTCCAATCCCCGATCCAAAACCGATGTATAATAAATAATAAATAAATAAATGTAGAAAAATGCACTACATATCAGATAGTCAGAAAATTACCTCTCAATAATTCTTCAGAACAAAAGCAGATCGAAAACACCGTGTCAATATGTACCTATACGTTACCGTTACCACAACGGATCGCACACATTTCCCACTAATTGTAAAATCGCAACAGTCCTGAACGCGGAAGAAGCCTGCAATAGTAGCGACAATCAAATAGAAGGTTACCTCGACCCTTTTGTCAAAGGAAGACGATGGTGTTGACCGGCACACTCGAGTCACCGTGCATGGCGAATACACGGTCTCTCTTCGGGTGAAGGACAAAGCGGTCGGTGTCTGCCACGGTTTCGCGGATTCGGAGATCAGGTAAAGAGAGAGCAAGCAACTGCTCCACGCACTATCACGGAACGGAATGGCAAGGTAACCCAGAAGTGTGCGGCAAGGTAACGCCGAACAAGATCGACTGGTCCGGGACAACAAACGGTGGTGGTAGTCGTCGCTTCTAGCCGATCATCTGGTCCATAACAGCGACGACAACTACGTCAACGATGATGACGATGACGATGATGATGATGATGATGATGATGATGATGATGATGATGATGATGATGATGATTACGATGATGATGTCGTTTCTCGTAGCCTCGTTTTTTTTTCTCTATCGCAGCAACACTGCTCGCGATGATAGAAACCGCACGATGGACACCGACAATCTTCCGCAGAATTGGAAAACGACCTAAATGGCCCTGAAAAACGGTCCCGGTGAAATTTCTGATCGACTGGCGCCGATGAAAGCGTCCATCATCCTCTTCGATCAGTGAACAGACAGTTTTCTCTGATTTATGTTTGATGGCCGTTCCTTTTTTTCGATGATGATAAATGGCGTTTGTAGATTATCAAATTGGAAGAAGGACGTTCTTGAATGCTATATTAATTGTAATTATTAGACAGCGAATTTTATGCATTTATGGGAAAAGCAAATTGTCGATACACCGTCTTCGATCTATTAAGATTGTAAAAGGAGAAAAGAAAGTTGTACATGTGTATACGGCTGCAGTTTCTTGCAATTGATGTGCAAACTATTTTTAATTTTGCATAAATATCTTGCCATAATTACAATAACTATTAATTAGACCTTGGATCTTTATATAGATAGTACGTGAAAATTTGTAAATTGCAAGGAAGCAAATTAACCCAAATTAATAACATTTTTATTCGACTTTTGACATGAAGGAATGTTCCAATAGAAAAAATAAATTCCCTACTAATTTTGTCGTGTATAAAACGATTACATACGAATCATAAATTTTATCGGTACAAAACAGTGTGCCAAAACAAACTCTCTTGCTTTATGACAACAAATTTGTACAAATATGATTTTTCTCTTTCCCCACCTCCATCTTGAAATTACTGATTTATGGCTGCACCTAATTGTATGTATAACTCGAAAGGATATATTTTTTTCCCGAGAAGTGGTACATACTCGCAACTGACGGGACTAGAATTAGAAGGAATGATGGTGGCCAGAGACGCTATTTGTTATACAGTCACGATCGTCGAAGGATTTCGCGATCGCAAGTGCCTATAATCGAATTTCGCTCCATCAATTTCCAAAGCTGAAAGGAGCCAAGCCACCACGGTCTTTGAAAAATCAGTATGTATGTAGAAAGATATTGCTCGGAGCCTCGTGCTGCGGCGATAACTCATCCGACAGGTGGTTGCCGAGGATTTTTTCCTCGGCAGTTAGTGCACAGGTACACCGTGGCATAATAAGTTATGTGATTACGCTTGCCTCGCCGTAGGAGGCGAGCGATTAATCGCATTATCACAGTTGCGCGCACGTGCACGAATTAATCTGCGCCGGTGGACAAACATACATGAGACAGCGTGGAAATTACTGTCGTAAGCATTGTATTTTAACCACTTATTTTTTTACAATTTTGTAAACATTTACCTAAAAAAAAAAAAAATTAAATAATACATAGCTGCAACTCAAATCAGCCAGTCGGTCCAAGTCCAATTTTGTTGTATCAATTCATACATTATATTTCAACCACAGTGGTTTAGTCCTATTTCGTTTTGAACTTGAGTATATTTTTGTGTCAAAATTCTTCTTCAAAATCGAAATTTACTCTAAGATTGTACGTTAAATCAACAACCAATAAACAAAACGTTAATACTCACACGTGAAACTTGCTTAGTAGATTTATTAGGGAATCCTCGGCTATTCATCATTGATTTACGAAAGAAGCTCGTAATCGTCGTGTCAGATAGTAGACAGAGTGTTAAATTGCCCAAGACATATTCTAATAAATAACATGATATTTATTGATATCTCACTTGTCCTTTCGTACCTCGTGGGGAATAAATAATATAAACAACGTAATCGCGATTGCTGGGATCTTCCCACGTAGAACCTTCTAATTAAGACAACAACATCACCGACCACCATAAACGCCCACGACAATTTGCCAGCTGCTAAGACATACATACTACCTGACCGTAGAAGTCTGTGAGTTGTCATCGAACATAGCCATCCACCATAGATCACCATAGATAGATCAACGATAAAACTGGATAAAACCAACAGATCCCGTAAGATTGGCAATCGCGTCTTCAGCCGATACGATCGGTAGATTAGGTGCCTGTTTCCCGGTACATAGTATGGATTTGATAAGCATAACCTTGCGAACGCTGCGCCGCGCCGCGTACGTAAACTTTTTTATTTCCCTTTCGAGGATCACCCATGCGAGACTAATCGGCTCGTTTTACGGCGCATAAAATTGAACGGCTTCATTACCGGCCCGCAGAAGAACGATCAACGCCTGTCTAATTTCATAACTCCTTCGGTTAAGATATCTAACACTTGTGGACGATACTGAAATAAATTATAAACGACCCCCAACCCCCCGCCCCCATAATAAAGCATGGCGTTTCAGCAACGCGGAGAATTTCGGAAAACCTTATATGTAATCTGATACAGCAGACCCCCGCCCCCGATACGAGAAGATTGCTTAATTTAATCCTTTGCACTAATTGTAAGATTTATTTTATGGTTACAGCAACTATAATATCTTTCTCGATTGAATCCTTTCAGATCAAATTTATATTTCTTGTACGCGTAATAAAGATAAATACTGTTTAATAAATACTATTTAAATAAAGTAAAAAGTCACGGGAGAGCGAACAATAGCGCTAGCTTCGTGTTTATGGCGATATAATAATGAAAAGACGAACGAATCACGTGTGAAATCGTGCACGAAATTCGATTTCGGCGGTCAACCGGTTTTCTCGGAATACGAAAGTCGTCGACCGCCTTCTACACTGTACACTCGACACAGTCGTCGAAAGGAAAAAATCCATCCTCGCTGTTGACCAGTGGTCGTCAATTTTAAAAGCGAATGCAGCTAAACTTTAATCATTGAACTACGAATGTTAGCATATCTGAACAATGCAATTGAGATAAAAAATTATATGAAAATAATTGATTTGATTTAAACGACAAATCAAAATAAATGTTTTATATTATTTGTAACATACAAATAATTATTTCAAATGAAATCTGCCCCACCCTATTATATGGTAGTGAACGTGTTAGGAAAGGAACACAATATAAGATATATTTCATATACCACAATGAAAAATGCATAAATAATTCACAGGGTGAGTGGACGAGGCTTGAAGACCACCGCTTTCGACAATGCCGAGGATCTGCTTTCACACGATCTATGCACACGACACACGGCACACGTGGCCACAACGATTTATCGTGTCGTTTCGTGTTCCAGCGCGACGTCCAAGCGAAAAATTACCCTTTTCTATGAGAAGAAGGAGCAGTATGTTCCGCGGGCTACCTTTCACCTCATTTCCTCGCTGCTTTCACCCTCGCGCGTTTTTCCAGCGAATTTTTTAACAACTAGAGATTTTTTATTAAACAACCAGTAGACTGGTTCACTCCCGAGGAGTATGCAACGGTCATCGCGTGTCGCTGTTATACATATAATAAATTGCAAAAAAAAAAATATCAGCCAAAAGGTTTTCACGTAAGGAAAAATAAAGACCACCTCCTTTTTTTTTTAGCGACATTGCAATTTTTGTTTTCATCGATCGATGTACCTTCGTGTCTTCTTTAAAAAAAAAAAGTATTAGGGCCTTGGGTCGAAAACGGATTAGTTTAGAAGTTATTCGTTTCCTGCCAGCTCCTATAAAAGTTCGAACACTGTGCGACCGGTTTCAAAATGATCGAATCCCGGCAGAAATTCAGGTCATCCGCAGCATCGATGATCGTGCGTGTCAAACAAGAATGTCCTTTTCGCGTAACGAACGACATTGCCGATGGCCGAAACCCGAGCGTCCCGTGTTCCGATTCGCGGAAAAGAAAGTGGAGAAAAAGTCCTTTGAACGCCGCGCCGCGCCGTTTAACGATATATGTATACAGTATACATACATAAGTACGTAGAGAGATATGTATACATGTGGTATGTATGTATAATCGAGTTTTGTTTGCTGCGTGCCGGTGTCCCTTTACTTTCACGTTCCACTTCGGTCTCCACGGTGTTATTGCCGCGATCGTTTAATCGCCGACGCGACGGTGTATCGATCTATCCAGCACATGGCAACCGGCATTAGAACCGCCTGACAGGTGGTCGGTCGTTGATACAGATTGCACATTGCTCATTGCTCATTTCTCAGCGATGCTCGCCGGCTTCTGCGACGTTATTGTACATACAGTTAACCACTTTTCCTGGCACGCGCTACCTGTCTGCCGCGCCGGTCTCTCGAGCACTTATCCTCATAATTATTATTAAACCACCATGAGAAGATCTTGACGCGCGAACGCGATCTAACGTCCAGAAAATCGCCGCGATCACGAGATCTACCTATCGTGCGCTTGCGTTTCAATTTCAAAACGTACAATTAGTACCGTCCGGTCGGTGGCAAAATAAAGTCGACACCCTTGAAAAACTAGTAACTTTTTCAAAATTGGATCAAACGACTCGAATTTTTTTTTAGACGTTAGAAGGATTAGTTTTAACGTGTACAAAAATTATCGTAACTATTATATTGTTCGAATAGTTTGTTTGGACAATGCCCAAGTCTGGTTCCTAATTACCTATAGACTTAGAGAGAGAGAGAGAGAGAGAGAGAGAGAGAGAGAGAGAGAGAGAGAGAGAGAGAGAGAGAGAGAGAGAGAGAGAGAGAGAGAGAGAGAGAGAGAGAGAGAGAGAGAGAGAGAGAGAGAGAGAGAGACTGAGAGAGAGAGAGAGACTGAGAGAGTAAGCTAACAATGAATGTCCATAGATCCTTGGATTATCTTCCATCTCCGGTAGAAAAGACAATAATCCTGTAACTGCCCTAACAAAGAAAGTTGTAAGTGGAAACACAGATTTGTGAGAACGAACAGTATAAGAATTGTATTTCAGTTTTACGTCCCGGCAATGCGACGAGAAAAAGATTTTACTGCCTCGTTTGTCGAAACGTTTCATTTAATTTAACGATTAACAAGGGTGAACCGGAAGTCTATGAACGCGCGGGACAATTTGATCGACAGGAAGTCGTCAATGCAGTTTTTGTCCGTGGAAATTTACCGGTGTTTCCTAGGTGGCTGGTAGCAGGGATTTACGACGATGATTGTGTACGTTCATAGTTGGTGAGGAGGGGCAACAACAGGCAACAAAAAGAGCGAAAGTCGAGGCAGCTGACTATTCATTACCGCGGGTTGCGGCGTAAAAAGTAATAGAATTGTGAGATCCATGAGAAGCCGTTCGACGTACGATTCTCGGTGAACAGCCGTTTCACGATGAGAACTGAAACGTTAAATTGCTACCGAGATTGTTGAAATTCTACAGGATACCGCGTCTCGAATTCTACTGTTGCTGCATCATCTCCTAGGTCTACCAATACTTCATATTTTTCCAGCATTTTTATTGGAATAACGCGGCTCGCGTTACCCTCACGATTACCAAAAGTAATGGCAACCAAGTAAAAAGTTCTCTCTTTCTTTAATAATTTTAGTAAGTTGAAAATAATATATGTTTCTAAATTTTCTTGATCTTTTCATTATTTTAAATCGTAATCATCATTGTTATACATATGCATATGTATATATAAATAAATGCACGAAATCATAAAGATAGTGGTCTATGCTATTGGAATGTAACTCTAGTTGTTTTCTGCATCGAAATAGAACATTATATCGCTAGGGAATGTACGGATCCGAGGCTATGATAGTTAGAATAGGTGTCGGACACCTGCTACACCGTTACTCCTAATGAAACGAATCAGACATCGGTACACTTCGGAGCAGACAATACTGATAATAAAGACACCTCGCACGTACAATGACTTGAACGAGCGCACACGAGCCACGTCCTATCTACCGCTAGCTGATCCTTTTCGTCCGACGATACCGTACATCGAGCACAACATGCATCGTGCATACAAATACCCCCAGGGATCGTTAATAAATGGAACCGTGTCGTTCGCGTGTTGTACCTAGACTGCAGATCTCTGCATTCGTGGTACGTAAATCAAACAACCCTCTAATCGCTAAAAAAATCTCACATTTCAATTATTTATCAATATATTGTTAAATAATGTCGATTGCGAAACAATTGAGCACCTCATCCCCACCCATAATAATTGAAGAACCATTTTATAGGAAAATTATAGGGAAGCTAGAAAAGCTAGAGAAACATTTGCCTGCCAAATCAAAAACCGTATCTCCCACACCAAATCTCTCCAACAAGAACAATCCAAGAAATTTCTTCAACAACAACAACAACAACAACAACAACAACAACAACAACAACAATCCTGAAATCTCTAAATAAGCCTCACCCTTCTCCTTCTCCTTCACAGACTTCGTAGAAAGAGTGGACACCTCGTCAGGAACATCCACAGCCCTCTCCTCCTTTCCCTGCAAGATCCCATTCACAGCACTTCTCAGTTCCTCCTCGATCTTCCTGGATTCCTCGTTCTGATTGTATTCAACAGTCGTCTGATCATCGATCTTTTTCCACTCGGTGGTCTCCTTGTTCTCCACAGTAAACTCTTCTAGCCCCGGAATCTCCCTAATATCAGGCACCAGACTATCCTCATCATCATCCTCCCTGATCCTCCACTTTGCTCTCTGATGAGGTTCCCCAAGACGATTCTCCCGGACCGCAACTTCGCTAACCGAATCAACTACTTCTTCGACAAGCTCTTCCTCTTGTAGCATGTACTCTCTTCTTTCATTCGGGTTTTGGTAGACTCTGTAGGGACCTACAAGACCGACGACCCCTCGAGGGATGGAGACATTCCTCTTCCAATCAGCTTGCAGCTGATCAAACTCGCCTAAGTGGTTCGAGTACATCTCGCCGAGGTCGAACAGCCTGCGAGGTTCGGGTAGCTGGTTCGAAGCCACTTGGAGCCACCTCTTCAGCTCCTCTTCACGGGATCTAACCTCTTGGGTACTCTTTGGGACCTGTTCTTCGATTTTCTTGAGTTTGCTCTTCTCGGAGCCAGGTTCCAGCAACTGGATCCTCTTCGGCTTCTTCACCACGCTGTACAGGGGGTCCTCATCTTCCAAAGATTCCCTCTCTGCCAAAGCGAGTCTATCGACACCAGCTCCTTTGCTCTCGATTAACTTCCTAGGATCCCGCGATTGCTTCTCGCTCTTCACAGCGCTGATCACCACAATGTTCCGTTTGCTACCCGATGCTATGTTAGCGAATGTCTCGTTATCGTCCAGAACGCTGTAGATCGGTTCTCGTGTCGCAGTCTCGATCCATCTAGGCCTGCTCTTCGGCTTCGCTGAGGACCTAAGCCTCTCAGGACCCACCGTAGCTGTCTTTCGTTGCGCGTTGCCGAACGGAATGCTCGATAGTTCGGCCACCATCGCGGTTTCAGTGTGATCAACCACGCCGGATGTCACGATCAGAGCGTGACCAACATGTTAGAGGATCACTGACCCACCCACCTGATCTCGCCAACAGGAATACCTTCGGGTGTGACCTGGACGTGGTCAGGTTTTTCGAACACTCGGAATTGTTAATTACCCCGATGGGGTATCGGGTCTCTTCCGAGACCCGTTAGCCTGTACCTCGTGGAAAATGGAACTTGGAGGCTGAGTTTCGCTCAGTGATACCACTGACAGAATGTGCTTGGTTTGTAGCGAATTAGGCGAGTTTTCCCTATTACATATAATGGGATAGTAAAAGTTTAGGTGAACCTTATTGAACGTTTGAAACTCTTCCGCCGAAGAGAAATACTTGAATCTTTCCACTAGACTATACTAGACTATAAAAATAGATTATCAAATGCTAATGTACGTTCCGAACTTCTCCAGAAAGTCGAGTAGCTATTGCCGAATACGTTCAGCAAAATGTTACACGTATCAAAAGCCGTTAACGGTCCGATCGATTTGCCCATAACTTGCAACGCACGTGCGACGCGCGACGGTAGCAAGTATGCGTAAGCCCGTAAGCATGCCAACGAAACGTACACATATACCGTTAAGCGTTATCATGTCGATATCGTTAATGTGTTCGTAAACAACCTGTGCATGAAATAGAAGAACATACCGTGAGCATCCTAGCGAAGTGTTCATCCAAGAAACAAGAACCAAGAAAGAAGAAGAAACGAGTGTCCGACTTTGATAATAACAAGAACAAGGCGCAAGCACGCGGAAAGATGACGGCGATGTTAACAGAGGGGATGAACGAGCGAGCTCTGAATTATCTAAGGTAGAATAGCGAACATTATGTTTCTCTGCTTCCTTTAGCCGTAGCCGTTTAATACTTTCGCAATTTTCTTTCCACTCGCTACATTCTTGATATCTACATATTACATATGTTCCCTCGTCGAAAAGAATTTAGAAAAATTTTATGCATTGTCTTCGTGATAATTAGATTACAGATTTTCTGCATTTACAACAAAAATGAATAGGTATAATTTAAAACATTGGAAGAATTACTAAATAAAACAAACTTAAAAACTAAACTGTTGAGAATTTGACTAGTTTATATTCTTGCGCGTTGTAGAAATAAATGTGTTAACAAATGTGTGTTAATCTCCAAAGTGTCGAAATAATCGAGTAAAAAGCATGCAAAAACAAGCTAACGAGAGTCAATAATGGGATGTGCGAGAGCCCGAAGGAGGATGAGTAAGCGAAAGAGAAAGAAACTGTGTGAACCGAGTCGATTTCCAACGGTTACGAGACCGAGAAATAATCAAAATTCTTTTCTTCGTTTATGTTTATGCGGTAGATAGTCACTGACACACTAATTAAATTAGCGACAAATATGTAGTACGTTACGTTTGGTGCGACTACGAACGTGCGTATGGTTCCTCGAAGAACGAGTTACACGCACACGGTAATCGAGACGAATTCGCGCGTGCACATTGAAAAAACGACGAAACACAGAGTTTTCAACGATGATCGAACCTCGTGAAAAATTGCAAGTTAAATACTTTTTGATCTCTGCACTCGAATCGAATGATCGGGCACTTCCGACGAGCGCACCCGATCGACCACAAAAGGTAAATGTCGTTTCTTGGCTTTGGTTTTACGAGAAACAATTCCCCGCGGACTCGTGGAGGTGGCTGGAGGTCGATCGTATGGATCTAGCTCTCGTTCGTGACCAGGATTACGAAAAAAGATTTCACATCGTCCACGTTCTTCATTCGCACGGATCATCATGATCTCCCAGAAAAATCCCCCTGTGACGCAATATCGACCACTTTTAGTGAGATTTCTCGCAATTACGCTCGTGGTTGCACTGTTCCACGCATATCCGCATATTTGCAACTTTGAAACAAAAATAAAAATCGTGCTAAATTTTGTCGAATTTTATATTCTAGCATTTTTGTTGAAAATGAAAATAGCCATAAATTCATAGAGATCCACAGTCTATTCGTTAGAGTGGGAAATCATTTAAATGAATTGAAATTGAACTAGTAACTGAACTAGCGAATATGGTTAAAATTAGTTTAAATTGGGTTGAACAGATTTGTTTAATTAATTAAATACAATAAGACGATGAATGGATCTATATATTTAGTTCCTCCAAAAATTTATGAACTTTGTACCTTAGAAATTGAGAAAAAATTTGATAATCAACTATTTAAATGGAGCTAAGCACTACCGTCTGTATCGCTATATGTACCTATTATAATCGTCAAGAGCGTCCTCTATCCGAGAGATAATTTATGTCCAGTGAAATGGTACCCTTACGGTTGCTGTAACTAGGCCTACATACTGTAACTATACCAGTCCTTGTACCATAATTAAGTACAGTCTGTATCCTCGTTGTTTAAAATATTCAGTGTAATTTTCTTTAAGGAAAGTAACGCGTTTCAAAGCGTTCCAGTTACGTCCCATGCAACTATGTTTCACGCAACTATTGTACGTAAATATGACTTTACACAACTTTCACATGACTTGATTACGATTAGCCTTACCGACGCGACGCGACGCGACGCGACGGGTGCAACCATGGCGGATGTTTGCGCAAATATAAATTCTTTTGGACTAACTTACAGACAATTAGAATTAAACAAATTCTCCTACACCTGTTCGGTGTAGAACCAGTAAAGTATTAGAATCTATATTAATGTTTCTTCATAAATCATACGGGTTCTTATACATAGAAATATCGTCCGCAATAGTATAATCGAACATTTTCCGTAGAGTTTCAAAGAGTACCGACTATCGCGATATCCCGCGAAATCAGCAATTACAATTAGCCAACCAGTAAAATACGACTTCCAGTAGCACGGAAACGTCTTCGAGTTGCGGTAAAAGCGACATAATAGAAGGTGACCGACGAGGAAGCGTTGCTGCGACCGTTGACATCGGTTGTTGCAAAAGACAAACCGTTAACTCTCTCGCATGGCGGTTCGTCGTAAAATAGAAACACGGTCTTTTCACGCGAGCTCAAGCTCTCTCGCAGTTTCGAAACCCTTTATTCTTCGTCGGCTAAGAGAGAAGAACCGCCCCGAGGCAGAAACGTGACTTTAGAACAGGTGTTAGAGGTCGTAGTATTCTGCTCGATAATCGCCGACGACGAGACGAGACGAGACGAGACGAGACGAGACGAGACGAGACGAGACGAGACGAGACGGGACGAGACGAGACGGAGGCGTTTCAACGGAAAGATTCTTCCGTGTACTAGCTTTCGCGAACGCTTAATATTATAAGTGTGTGCGCTATGCTCGCGGGTAAATGGCCGCGGTGTATACCGCTACGAAAAATTGGTTAAACGTCGTCGAAACTGGCGTATCATCACGACAGCAGAGGTGTCCAGTAAATCGTGTCAGGGTGTCTAGTAAATCATCGTGTAGCGGTCCAGCTGCCATGCCACCGCGCCGTGATGATGCCTCGCGAAACGAGCGAGAAATAACGCGTTACGCCGTGACAGTGACCAACGGTTGTTCTTTCCCTGCTCTTTGTCCCCCGCAAGCTGAAAAATTCGCTAATACTGTATACACTGTACAAAGGATCATAAGTTGCCGAGAATCTACAAACTGTACATGGAACATGGACGAGCGGAGAAGGGTGCTCCATATATCTACTAGAACCAGATTATTTATAATTACACGGTTTATGTCGTAGTCTCTTTGATTCTGTACAATAATACATTAATACAGTTTGAAGGTGCCCGACAACTTACGATCTCAGCATTCTACTTGTCAATTAAATTGATAGTCAGTGATGTTACTGATTTTATGACAATCGTTTTTAAGCTAATCAATACCGCTGGTCTCCGGTGACCACCATGGTAGTCAACGTGTTAACGAGACGGTAAACTAATTTGAATCTTCCTATTTCTTTCAGGTTAGTTGGAGAACTCGAGAGAGAATCTTCTTCAACTTTTGAATCGCCGCGCCGCGCCGCGCCGCGCCGCGCCGCGCCGTGTACATCGCTCCTGTACTTTCCGTGATTTCTCTTCTGGTTGGACTGCGCCAAGACCATGTGTACACAATGTGGACAGGTTGTTAATAAAGTAATTCGGAGTCGGGCCCGTGTAATTCAATTAAAACTGTGATTTAATCGCGTCGCGTGTGTCCGTTGAGACCGCAGCGTGACGGTCGAGTCGAGAGATCCGCTCTGTTAAAGCGAATACTTAATAGTTATTCTCGTTTTCTATTTTGATAACAAAGCTTTTTTTTAGGCCCGATACTCGAAGTTTTTATCCCGCTTTTGTTATTGAATCGACGCGATATCTGAATAAACTGAATGAATAAACAAGAACATTGAACAGAACCGTGGAAACCTTCAAAATGACTCTGCATTCGATGGTTAATCCGATTTCTATGTATACAGAGCAGCGCAGTCATCGAAAAGTGTTAAGAAAAGTTAGCGATAGAAGATGCGATGAGGTGAACTATAACGCGGGCGACCATGTTACTGGATGAGAAACTATCCAACATAGTAGATTTAACATAACGTGTCTCCTCTTTTAAATCCGACCGTGAAATAAGGAGCCTGCTACGACGAAGAACACCGATGCAAAATTAAAGATGAGTCGTTGACCACTTGGGAAGTGAACATCGAAAGACTTTCAGAAAAGAAAATCTTGTTAATCTCTCGGTACACGGCTTGTTTTAATTTCCAACTACTGTTACTCATTTAAAAAACGTCACTTTCTTAATCTGAAGTGCCAAAAATTGCTTGGACCATTGCGACGCGTCGTGCGACGACAATATGGTTATCTTCCATAAGCGACTAAAAGAGGCCCTGGTGTAATGCCTCGTATTTATACTTGTCTTTGGAAAAGGCGTTGCCTTTTCCGAAAACACGGGGTGGAGACCTTGTTCTTTGACCAAATCAGAGTTGAGCTTCGATAGGCTTAAAGCCCACCCCCTGTTCAGCGGGGGGAGGGAACCCCCGCGACCGGGTAGTCCCGTAACGGTACACGGCTGGCGCCGGCGCGGCGGTGCGTCTGGCGGTAAGCTATAATGTATGCACTATGCGCGTGAAAGCGATAAAAGAATAAAGTGATTTTTCGGGCCTTGCAGATGTCAAGAAAAGGTTTTATAGCCTATTCCTTGATATCTGCAAGGGGATAGTTCTAATGGTTATTACGATCGAAAACCGTGTGCCGCCACACGACTTTCGACGTTTTCTGGATCCGAAGAAGAAAGTAACAAAACATTCACGACATTAATAACGACGAAGATTAGAGATAGGCGCCGGTGATGTTACTGATCGATGCTCGCTTTAATAAAAAATGTTCGATGGTTAAACGGATAGAAAAAACCGAGTGGAGGTGAAAAGAAAAATTTCACTTGACTATCGAGGACAATCTTGTTTGGATCGAGACTCGTGAATCTTGGTCGAGAATATTTATGGCGGTTTGATGAACGAGAAATTTATGGAAAGCTAATCTCATTGTCAGTCTCCCGATACCATTGGGAGGGCGAGTTTTTGGTTTATGATTAAAGTTTTTGATTAGATTTGGAAAAATTACGAAATAATCGCCGGTAGATAATGTGTTAATCGAGACGTCTAATTACCTCGCGCCAAGCCCATAATGCGCTTCGCCGGCACGTTATGTCGTCCGTGCACTCAACTAATAATCGTTTCTCACAGCACACAGAAGCGTAAAGCATCGATCGAAACGTGTTTCACGAGAAATTCAGTTCTATGTATTGCACGGCGAGCGATTTAATCGAGCGTTCCGAGACATTGGTCCGACATGGGCGTCCGATCGCGCACGAGTGAGCAGAAATTCTGAAAACAAGAGTCCGAGCGAGGAACGGTGAGCAGACGCCGTGTATAATGAAACAGAATTCACTCTAGCCCGATCATTTTCACTTCCGTGGAAAAGAAAAGGGAAAGTGCGCGAGTCGTTTCAGACCAAGAAACCGTGTGCGCGTTGCCGAACGCGTGTTGCGCTCGCTAAAATTCGCATGATTATCTGTGAACGAAGACAAACCTTTACATCGCGGCTCACACGTTGAAATCGGAGGAATTAAAGCTGTGGAATTTTTATTGACTGGTGCCGGGAGAAGAAGCCTCGTTCTATAATTCCGCTGACGATACTTATTAAAAACGGTACCCGGCAATTTTTACATCTGTTTACCATGTTTCTCTCGCCGCACGAACTCGCTTCGAGCAACACGAAGGCGAGCATATCTCTTTAGAGATACAAATTTTGTAAATATAAGAATGCTGCTTCCCGATTTTATAGGCTCTCGATCGAATTCGCCACGGGCTTTCCAATTCCTTTGGAATTTTGCACACACATTTATTGGTATTTTGAAGCACGTATGTGACTTTTTTTTTTTTTCTTTAAGTAAAAATAATCAAAATTACGCGAGTTATATTTACAGAGTACGTTTTGAAAAACATGGGCTGCCACGATTCCGGTCTTTCTACTCATCAGAAACAATATAGAGCTTCACAAATACTATTTTACTTAAAACAATAGACTTGCTAATATTTTTTAACCAAAGTCTCCAATTGATAATCTCGACTGAGAACATTAATTTCAATTGCTGGAAGAAATATATAAAACGAAGAAAGCTGATCAATTTAAGACAACTATGATTCGCAAACTTACTTGACTTTCCAGAGTTGCATTCCTGGATGGGTTGAAGGGTTCGTGGCATCGTTAGATGATGACGAATAACGTCGATCTTCTACGCAGCTGAGTAACAGTCCGGCAGAACCGGCGCTCGCAAATAGTCTCATAAAGCAACTCGCCTCTACAAAAGTCCATCGAACTTCGTGTCCCGAATCACTGTATCCTCAACCACCAAACCCGTATAAACGCTCACATCTTCAACTATACCCTCGTACAATCTCAAAATTTAACCGACAACTTCAAAAACCCCAGCAATCTACCTCAACGTCCTCAACTAACAATGAGATCTTCTCGATTACAAAATCTTCGGTTACACGCTAAATTCCACCATTTGGCTTCGAAAACAAAATTTTCAAAAATCAAAAATACAGTCACCGACGCGAGGAAAAAATTTTTAAATAGTCAGTGAAACGTGGCAAAAATTTAAATGGTCACAGAAGCGGGACAAAAATGAAATTACAGTCGCCGTGGGCGATGGGACCGTCGGAAAAATGCACACCGTCGACGCACGTGCACTGTCAGATCACCTGTGAACTGGAGGAACGTTCTCCAAGATCACGGCTTCCAATTCCTGGATCACGGACGGCTGACCTTCGGGACCATGACCGCACTCGTGGACGCTCCGTGGCCACGAGTGACGACTACACTGAACTACGATGCTAAGATGAACCAGGTAAACGGTCTCAGAGCTAAGTCTCTCAGGTAGGAGGAGCGTACGGACTTGGTTTCTATCTCCGCGGTTGCATCAGGATGGAAAGAGACAGCAAATCTGTGCACTTAGCTCCCATCTTTCTCCCTCCTATTAGACGCAAATCCCCATAGAACTCTCCACAGGATCTCTCTATCTTCCTCTTTCCAACGAGAAAGAACGAGCACGGCAGTGGACGCGCAAGAGAGAAAGTTGTAGAAACGATTACAATACAGCTACATTTCAGACGTCAACACCACTTTCGTTTCGACCGGGGAGGACCATTTTAACTTTTACCGAGCACGCAAACATTCATGCAATGGATACCGGTTCTACAAAACCTGGTTTTACTTGTAAAAAGTTGCGTATAAATAATATAGGTGTCCAAGAATCCGTAAGTACCGAAAATTTAAAAGATTCCCAAGAATATTGGAGACCCCCGAAATTCTCGCACACCTCGAGTAAATTTTAACTGGTCAGAACAAGCTTATAATTGTAATACAGAGTGGTTTTAAAACTCGAAAACAAGACAACAATTATTTATAAAATCTTATATCTTTATTGGGTCATTAAACACGTTGAAATCACTGTCCCATACATTACCTGGGCCCAGAGGAAATGTAAACACACATTTTTGTAAAGCTTCACAATGACGACAAATGCGATCCTTTGCAGTTCTTTTTTTTTCTATCGTTACCCACTAAATTAACGTACTTTCGTTATGTTCAATAAATTTATTGCTATATAGCGTGTATGTACGAAAACATTGAATCATACAAGACAGGAATAAGTTATACGCAAGGATAAGCTTTTGTAATTCTACGATCAGTCTTGTGCATCCCTGGTCCTTGTTTTCTTTTTTTTTTTTTTGAGAAACAAAGGAGGTACTACTGTTTTCACTAAAGATACATCTTCGCAAGTTACATTTATACGTTACGTTATTAATATTTATTTTATACCTTATTCAGAAGGTACAAAGATACATTTCATCATAATCAATCCCAGTAGTCATCATCATGCTTCATTGTCACTTTTTCTTCGATCCAAAGCCCGAAAAGCCCATTATCGCTGCCATTTCATCCGAAGGTCCACCATTGTCGTCGTTAACGTCTTCGATTTTTCTCTTCTTGTCTTTCCTCTTTTCCTTTCTGTACTCCTTGATTTTCTCTTCCTGTGAACGATGAAAATAAAATACTGTTAACAAACGAATTTCTTTTTTTTTAACAATATATTCGTAACAAAATAATCAGAAAGAAACAGACCTCTTCCTTCAACTCTTTCACTCTCTGTTCCAAATCATAGTCTTTCTTCTTTTCTTCCAACTTCTTTTTATTCATTGCGAAGCGAGCTTTAACTTGTTCTAACGTGGAACGTTCTATCTTCATCGACATGCCCAGATTACGTTGATCTGAAAGAATATTAAAGTATTAGTATGTGTAAGGTAAAAAACACATTGTAACGTATTAATTAATGAAACGTGTATTACGTTTCGTTCCATTGATGTGGTCCAAGAAATTAATCGAATCTTTGACAACACAATCGCAGACATTGCAGTAGTACCTGCAAATGCAATATCTCTGTGTCACGATTACTTAAAGATTATTATTGATTTATTAAATAATTATAGAATTTCTTGTTGTTACCCTCCAGTTTGGGAGGATGGTGTATTTTTATTAATAACAACACTCTTTCCTAATTTGGACTCAAGGTCTACTTTATAGTCTCTCTGCTTCAACAACTCCCTTTTCACAGCTGGTTGTTTTGGAATTCCCAACTCCTCTTCAGCGATCTCATCCTGGAGACGTTGAAGCGCTATCCTTTCGTACTCTTCCCTGTTCCATTTTCGCCTGTGATCGTCCGGACGCTGAACAATAAATACATTTCAACACATACAACATGTTTGCGGATGCTCTACCTATATAGAGTGATACACAAATCGATTACAACATTTACATATACCTAACACTAGGTTTACACAGCACTAAAAGTGACTAAGTAAATATATTTTACATTACTTTATAAAAATAACGAGAAATAAATTTGTTGAATCTTTTCGTGAATTACAAGTACAGGAAGAATGTTAAATATTATTTAAATTACATTTAGATATAGCATATCATTGATTTTATATAAAAACCATACTTTCAAAGATGTCTTTATCGCGCAAAATCATCGTCGAGAGTAACTTAAAGATCAAACCAAACGATTTATAATTCAACCACAAAATTCTATTTATGACATTACAATATATATTTTGATTGTTATCGTGTACTATTGATTACTTTTTGGAAGTTCCATCGCAAAACAAATCTATTTATTTATGTTTCTCTTATTTTGCTATGACATCTAGGTTAGAAAACATGTCAATTGGTATTTTTAACAAAAACGTAATATTTACTTAAACAATAGATATAATGTACATGCTATAATACAAACAGTTGTAGAAACGTAAATTATTGATGACTTACCATAGACATTGTTCAAAATTGTTACAGCTTCAATGTCAACACCGTTACACATAAAAAAAATAAACTATTTCCCCCCTCCACTTTACTAAATACTGGTCATATTATAGAGGCACTTCAGCTTCAGCCTGTTTTTAATAAATAGACAACTGCATTCACTTTTACAGTTATATACACTTGTAGCGTGGCCAGTTGACCACGTGAACATATATAGTTATGATAGCGCTATTGCACATTGCAACATAGCATTGATTAATGACGCGGAGAGGGAAATTTAAATATAAAATGTAATGTTTAAGTCGAAACCGTGTATTTCGCAAAAATATTTATATTTGTACAATAAAGTTGATTTGTACATATATAGACTTTTTTTTGGTATTCCTCCATTCTTTCGAAATTGGTATGCAACAACTTAACATGTAGAATATTTATAAAAAAGAGAGAAACAGAAATTTTTCATTAACATATTTAGAAGATCTGAAATTCACAGACAACACTTATCTCGATTATTCTTGATTATTCGTAGTAAACAGAGTCGTGTCGAACAAGATTCATAAATATTATGAGGTATATATATATATATATATATCTACCACTAACAAAGATCTTATTTGTACGGTGTAATCTTAAAATGATCCTACCTGTTTGTTTGTTTGTCTTTATAGCTTCAGCAAGTTCCTCTTGAATGTCTCTATCGACGACGCGACCCTGGTACCAAATAATGATCATAAATATATACATATATTATTACTTTTGTCACAAAAATACAATAATTATTATGTATTCACGAATATCAGATCAAACATTTATCTATAATACATAAATTAAAAATCTGTCTCTGCAACAATCACATAATTCAGCTTACGGATCCACGATACAGACACACACATAAACAGACAAGATATTCTATACATCTCTTTATCACAATGATTCCGTCTCTAAGAGACTCGCAAGAAGCATCATGTGTTTGCATTATAGAGTAATAAATCTGTTGGCACCGAAGGCGGTAATGTTACCCCATGTCTCGTTATCATAAAAGAGGCTACTCTACAACCATATTCTAAACAATGTTGCGGTTTCCATTGTGCTAAGACACCTGCCAAAAATCCGGCTACCAACGAGTCTCCTGCGCCTATTGTATCTATTACAGGAGCCTTGGGTTTAATAGGGTGCACCTGAAAAATATATAATACAATTTTTATTCGATTGAAGAATATTTAAACTATACCTCCCCAAAAAATAAATTTGATAAAGAACTTGATCATACAAAATTATCCAGTATTTGTCATATCTATCTCTGGGTTATTCTCTTGCGTTACCTGAATAGACTGCCCTTTTCCCCAGACTGTAATCGCTGGAGCAGAGCCACCTTGAGTCATAACAAATACTCTAGCGTGATGTAACCAATCATCGTTTGTTATACTAGATGCATTGACTGTAATCCTTTTCATACTGTTCAATAAAAATGGAATATCAGTGACATTGTCGTAAGTAATGTTCAGCGACTGAGCCAAAGCCTCCATTTCTCTTGCATTGCCAAATACAATGTTAGCATGCCCAATTATCTGACAAATTGCTGCTTGGTGCTCCTACATGAAATTACATCAAGTCGTTATTATTTCCATCATATTAATGCATTAAAAATTGTCGATTTCCATGGTACCTTAAATATATACAGCCCACTAAGATTGAAAGCTAGAATTATATTCCGCTCTTCTGTTATTTTGACGAGTTCCTCGACAACGGGAAAACTATGTGTTATAAAAAATCCTTCGATATAAATTATCTTTATCGTATCAAACTGCAAATTGCTTTTTTTTAAATCATCTAACGTGTAAATTCCAGCAGCACCTATATTCGCAACTAGACTTCGAGATGATTCGTGTATCAACGCTATACAGTGTCCGGTGGGTAGATAGGAATGGAATGCATATCTAAATATATATGAAATAAGAAGATAAAGATCGATACGAAGATAAAGGTTGTCGCCCACTTGACAGCGTTGCGCACATATTGTATGTTGATGTTGTTCCGGTGTCATTCATGCGTGGCATAGCAGTTAAGCGGACGACAGCCTCAAATGTGAAGTCGGTATGCAAAACATCTGTGCGAACCTGGCATCCACACCTGCCAAAGTTACAGAGTTATATATTGTTGTCCCTCTAATATCTTTCCCAAGACCTCCGCAATATATACTACAGGGTTTCTTTAAGGTATCGTTGAAAAGCCACTGCAAAATTCGCATTGAATTTTGTGCCGATCCTCCAGGACAGATCCTTTGTTCCAAACTGTGTAAAATGTACCGTTATATTAAGACTTGTACCTCTCTCGTTATTGGAATATATAAAATTGTGCCATTCATAAATAAATGTGTCTACTAACTCCGACGGTAAGTACGCCAATATTTCTTGCATTTTTTTGTAAGGTAGTTCAACTTCCCCATCCTCCTCGAGACCGTGCTTGTCCAGAAACTCCTTGTCTTTCAAACGTACAGAGATGTCTAACAAGGGATTGCCGAAAGCTAGAATCGCAGGCATGGTGGGATTCAAAGAAGTAAGTCTCGATGGAACTTCTTCGACCATGTTTGTTCTCGTTACTTAGTCTCTGTTCATGAGACTATACCTTTTGTACTATACCTTTACAAGATCAAGAAATAGTAGAAAAAAACGTGTTAAGTAACAATTACATTATCTTTCTCAAAGATTCTTGAGGTTTATGTAACTTCGGTTTCCGAGTAATCGCATCGAAACACGTGCAACTATTTATAATGTTTGGAATTTTCTTGCACAACTTATTTTTCGCAAAAAGGTGTGCTTATGGAAGAAATCAATATGTGTACGTCACACATATTTCTTATAATACCATTTGAAACTAGTGCTAAAGTTGCGCCTTGAAATTGCTTCGCAAAGCTACAATCGTTCTCTCGATCGTTATCGCTAAAAATAAACAAAGGGGAATTATCAGCATGTTTTGTATGCTTCGAATTGCCATAACCTTAGACCATATAAACCTCAAAATATATATATATATATAAATAGACACGGCACGCACAGATAATTTTCCTTGAAGAAAAGATAAACTGAATTTGTGACGTCACATTTTCCAAAGATGTGTATAAATATATTTGGAGTGGAGCGTGAGCACTCTCACACATCTACTCTAAGTTTTCAATGCATTTTTCTGGGTCGTTTCGATAGCAGTTCGATGCTCTATCGACCGAGCCATAGCGGCTCTGTATAATAGAGTAAGATTAACAAGGATTTAGAGAGACATGGAGAGGATGCCTTCAGTATCCTATTTAGCTCAAAGTGAGAGCAATTCAATTAGTGCCATCAAAGAATTTCTAATGAGTACTGACAAGAAACCCTGATTTGCTGATAGGGGTCTAGAATTAAATAAAATAAACACAAACAGAATCTTTTTTTGTTTATTTATTTAAATAATACATGAGTAATATATGTTTGTTAAATAAAAGCGACGAAAGTACAAAGAAGAAATAGATAATCCATAAAAGATGTACTACAAACAATGTAGGAAAAGAAGTAATATGTATACAGTGTAAAAGGTGTGTAAAACTGTAACCTTATTGTTGGTGGCGCCATCCGTGGCAAAAGCTTGAAACTGGTAGAGAAACGATACCGACGCGGAAGTGCAGTCTCAATTGTTGGTGGCGCCAACCGTGGAAAAAGCCTGAAACTGGTAGACAAACGATACCGACGCGGAAGTGCAGTCTCAATTGTTGGTGGCGCCATCCGTGGCAAAAGCTTGAAACTGGTAGAGAAACGATACCGACGCGGAAGTGCAGTCTCAATTGTTGGTGGCGCCATCCGTGGCAAAAGCTTGAAACTGGTAGAGAAACGATACCGACGCGGAAGTGCAGTCTGAATTGTTGGTGGCGCCATCCGTGGAAAAAGCTTCAAACTGGTAGACAAACAATACCGACGCGGAAGTGCAGTCTCAATTGTTGGTGGCGCCATCCGTGGCAAACGCTTGAAACTGGTAGACAAACGATACCGACGCGGAAGTGCAGGCTCATTTTTTTTTTTTATTTATTTCAATAATAAATGAGTAATATAGTTTTGTTAAGTAAAATCGACGAAAGTACAAAGAAGAAATAGATAATGATGTACTACAAACTATCCAATGTAGGAAAAGAAGTAATATGTTGTTTCGCGTGCTAGATCACTGCATTTGCATGCAA
Organism: Lasioglossum lativentre; assembly: GCA_916610255.1. Taxonomy (NCBI): domain Eukaryota; kingdom Metazoa; phylum Arthropoda; class Insecta; order Hymenoptera; family Halictidae; genus Lasioglossum; species Lasioglossum lativentre. The sequence goes on from OU744364.1 coordinate 567,090, forward strand.
ATATGCGAAATTGGCACAGAATCACCGATTCGGAAGCACGATCGCGATTTATTCAAGCTTATGTCAGATTCGACGATTCTTCATTTCACAAGTCTATTTCTGTGCGGAATCGCTGTTTCGCGTGCTAGAATGTGTTATCTGGTTTTATTTAAAATGTGAAACTAATATAATGATCTAATATTTTAAGTGATAGGAGTTTTACACACCTTTTACACTGTATACATATTACTTCTTTTCCTACATTGGATAGTTTGTAGTACATCATTATCTATTTCTTCTTTGTACTTTCGTCGCTTTTATTTAACAAAAATAAAAAAAAAAAATGAGCCTGCACTTCCGCGTCGGTATTGTTTGTCTACCAGTTTCAAGCTTTTTCCACGGATGGCGCCACCAACAATTCAGACTGCACTTCCGCGTCGGTATCGTTTCTCTACCAGTTTCAAGCTTTTGCCACGGATGGCGCCACCAACAATTGAGACTGCACTTCCGCGTCGGTATCGTTTCTCTACCAGTTTCAAGCTTTTGCCACGGATGGCGCCACCAACAATTGAGACTGCACTTCCGCGTCGGTATCGTTTCTCTAACAGTTTCAAGCTTTTGCCACGGATGGCGCCACCAACAATTGAGACTGCACTTCCGTGTCGGTATCGTTTCTCTACCAGTTTCAAGCTTTTGCCACGGATAGCGCCACCAACAATAAGGAAGAAAAATGATTTCTAAAATATTAAAATCAAAACTAATATCAAGGACAAACAATTCCAAGAAATATTGTACGTAATACTTCAAATTTCATATGAGATACCTGAATTTTTAATATAAAAATATTTCATGAGCGAGCATTATTTCCTTCACTTGTTTTTATACATAATTGTTCCAAAAATCGATCTGTGGGAACAGAAGTATGTTGAAAAACAGAGTAAGATCAAGAGTTAGATCAAGACTTTACTGTAAAAAATTACATTGAAAAAATGTGAAGGGAGTGCTTGTCGATATCGTTGGTAAAAGGAATTATTGTAAATATTAACCAGTTCCAAATAATAAATTTATCAGTGTATTGTGTTCAATAAATTAATGCGTGCGAATATTCATGGTTTAAAAGTTATTCTGTACCTCGAGTTCTATTACCTACTTTTACTAAAAAATTAAATGGCAAGGTGGTCAAGGGAGTGCTTGTCGACATCGTTGGCAAAAGGAATTGTTATAAACATTAAACACCCAGAAATAATAAATTTATCAGTGTATTGTGTTCAATAAATTAATGCGTGCGAATATTCATGGATTAAAAGTTATTCTGTACATCGAGTTCTATTACCTACTTTTACTAAAAAATTAGATGGTCAAGGTGGTCAAGGGAGTGCTTGTCGACATCGTTGGCAAAAGGAATTGTTATAAACATTAAACAGACAGAAATAATAAATTTATCAATAATTACTATCACGACGATCGAAATCGATCGATATTAGATGGAGCGGGGGGAGTTGCGCATCGCTACATAGGTGCGCGCGCTTGAACTCGGCGAGCGCGCTCCGTCAGTCAGACGGGCCAGGGACTCCGGGAGGAGCGCTCGGGCGCCGGGACCAGGAGAGGACCTGGGGAGGACCAGAGCCTGACCAGAGACCGCCCTGGGAATGACCAGTAACTGATCAGAGATTTACCAGTGCTTGATTTACCAGTGATTTACCTGCGACTGATCAGAGATTTACCAGTGATTGATTTATCAGTCATTTACCTGTGACTGATCGGAGGTTTACCAGTGATTGATTTACCAGTGATTTACAAGTGATTTAAAAGGATTTAAAAGTGATTTAAAAGTGATTTACGAGTGATTTAAAAGTGAATTCCAAGTGAATTCCAAGTGAATTCCAAGTGAATTACAAGTGAATTACAAGTGAATTACAAGTGAATTACAAGTGAATTACAAGTGAATTACAAGTGAATTACAAGTGAATTACAAGTGAATTACAAGTGAATTACATGTGAATTACATGTGATTTACGATGGATTTACGATGGATTTACGATGGATTTACGAGTGATTTACGAGTGATTTGCGAGTGACTGACCACCTGGCTGACCCGTGATTTACCAGTGACTGACCACCTGGCTGACCAGTGACTAACCAGAGGCTGCCAAGTGTTTATTCGCCTTGCTGACTAGTCTACTCCACCTGCACCACTTTCAACAATGGTAAGTCTCAACAATTTTATTTTTATTTGTGAGTGTTATGTGCTTTACAGCACAGGGTGGGCCAACGGTTCTACAATGCTTGTGTTGATTACCCTTGGCCCACCTTCAACAATTTTCTCCGTTAACTGTCAATTCGACGAACACCGTCGATTATTATTTCTCATAACCTAATTGAAATTTCCACCGGAACTTTCAATCTTCTAAAAATGTATATTTCTGATTTAAAATTGGTATTCCTTCGAACGGATATCCCTCAGGGGCTCACTCGCGGATAGTGAAACCGTGAGTGAGTACGGGGTGTCGCGTCCCCGGGGTCCCGAAGCGCCTATAGGCTGCACTCGTGTGCGGGGTTAGTTTGGCTCTCGTGAGCTGGCGTTAGGTTGGCTCTCGTGAGCTGGTTAGATTCGCACTCGTGTGCGAGGTATGTAGGCCGTACTCGTGTACGGGGTTTATAGTTGCTTCTCATCAAATCTTCATTATCGTCGTTTTTGTTTCTCGATTTCTAATTGAAATTTGGTTCTGAACTTTCACAAGTTCCTCTTGGTATGCGGGGTTAGTTTGGCTCTCGTGAGCTGGTGTTAGGTTGGCTCTCGAGAGCTGGTTAGATTTGCACTCGTGTGCGAGGTATGTAGGCCGTACTCGTGTACGGGGTTCATAGTTTCATCCCGTCGCATCTTCATCATCGTCATTTTTATTTCTAACGTCGACGAAGAACATACATCGAACGAAGAGGATACATCGAACGAAGAGGATACATCGAACGAAGAGGATACGTCGCACGAAGAGGATACATCGAACGAAGAGGATACATCGAATGAAGAGGACACACCAACGAAGACAGCGCCGTATTTTTAAGTTAATTATATTTGCTGAGCAATTATTGTCTTAGAGTCACCCCCGAACCAGAGCCTTCTGCTCTGGTTCATGTTTCTTCTTTGCGAATCAAAGCCTTCTGCTTTGATTCTTCCTTTTATTGCGATTTAGTTTATTTGCTGACAATATTTGCTTGGCTTGCGTGCGTGCGTTAATTATTAAGATTGTCTATCGTCGTTGTAAATATGTCGAGTAATTATTGCCGTAACTTCACTTTGCTCGGCTCGTTTTTTTCACTCCGACACAGCCCTCTGCTGTGTCGGACCTTGCTTGTATGTACCAGACCGGTTGGTACCGGTATTCGGCGTGGATACATTGAGAGTGGGTGGTTGAGAGACAGTGTTCATCGTGTTACACTGTTAAGTGAAAAATCCTCTCTTTTGTAATACCACCCGAGCCACCTCAACGTTTCGTTGTTTGGTGGCAGGTGGTTTTAGGAGTAAATGGGATACCGTTTGAACACGTCTCTTGGCCATCGCTCTTGGTGAGGAAACATCGGGTATCGTTGCTGGCTGGAGTTGGGCTGCAAGCATTGTACGCGTCGCGTCACCCTCGAACCAGAGCCCTCTGCTCTGGTTCGCTCTTGTTTCTCTCTTTGAAAGAATCAGAGCCTTCTGCCTGATTCGCCTTTTGTCCCCCGTGGATCGGAGACTTCTTCTCCGATTCACACCTTTTGCTCCGCAATAATTACTCGACATACTGCGTTAATATATAAGTTCGTCGTTGTTACGAAAGGGAGCCAGAAGGAATATTGAATTCGTTCCGACTCCCTTTCCGGGTCTCTTGTGCAGCAACCTCCTCGTGGTGAGACCTGGGCAATCGGTATTATCCTCTATTTGTAAGAACTTCTAGTATCTTAGAAATAGTGGATAATATCGAGCTAATAGCTGCACACTTAGAATTTCCGATAACATTGTATAGTAAAATTTAAGACTTGCTAAATATAAAAACTTGTGTACTTAATTGAATTGTGTGTGAATTTATTATAAGCTAGCTCGAGGTGGGTCAAGGGTACTTTAAAGCTTCCTTTGTTTTCTCTTGGCCCACCTTCAACAATTGTCTCCGTCAAATGTCAATTCCAGGATCACCGTCGTTTATTATTTCTCATATCTTAATTGAAATTTCCCTCAGGGGCTCACTCACGTATGGGGCCGTGAGTGAGTACGGGGTTTCGCGTCCCCGGGGCTCCCGAAGCGCCTATAGGTCGCACTCGTGTGCGGGGTTAGTTTGGCTCTCGTGAGCTGGCGTTAGGTTGGCTCTCGTGAGCTGATTAGATTTGCATTCGTGTGCGAGGTACATATGTAGGCCGTGTACTCGTGTACGGGGTTCGTAGTTTCATCTCATCGCATCTTTATCATCGTCGTTTCTTATTTCTAACGTCGACGAAGAGGACACATCGAACGAAGAAAATACATCGTACGAAGAGGATACATCGAATGAAGAGGACATACCAACGAAGACTGCGGCGTATTTTTAAGTTACTTATATTTGCTGAGCAACTATTGTCTTAGCGTCACCCCCGAACGAGAGCCTTCTGCTCTGATTCATGTTTCTTCTTTGCGAATCAAAGCCTTCTGCTTTGATTCTTCCCTCTTGTGCGACTTAGTTTATTTGCCGACAATAATTGCTCGATTTGCGTGCGTGCGTTAATTATTAAGATTATATATCGTCGTTGTAAATATGTCGAGTAATTATTGCCGTAACTTCACTTTGCTCGGCTCGTTTTTTTGACTCCGACACAGCCTTCTGCTGTGTCGGACCTTGCTTGTATGTACCAGACCGGTTGGTACCGGTATTCGGCGTGGATACATTGAGAGTGGGTGGTTGAGAGACAGTGTTCATCGTGTTACACTGTTAAGTGAAAAATCCTCTCTTTTGTAATACCACCCGAGCCACCTCAACGTTTCGTTGTTTGGTGGCAGGTGGTTTTAGGAGTAAATGGGATATCGTTTGAACACGTCTCTTGGCCATCGCTCTTGGTGAGGACACGTCGAGTATCGTTGCTGGCTGGAGTTGGGCTGCAAGCATTGTACGCGTCGCGTCACCCTCGAACCAGAGCCCTCTGCTCTGGTTCGCTCTTGTTTCTCTCTTTGAAAGAATCAGAGCCTTCTGCCTGATTCGCCTTTTGTCCCCCGTGGATCGGAGACTTCTTCTCCGATTCACACCTTTTGCTCCGCAATAATTACTCGACATACTGCGTTAATATATATAAGTTCGTCGTTGTTACGAAAGGGAGCCAGAAGGAATATTGAATTCGTTCCGACTTCCTTTCCGGGTCTCTTGTGCAGCAACCTCCTCGTGGTGAGACCTGGGCAATCGGTATATTATCCTCTATTTGTCAGAACTTTTGGTATCTTACAAATAGAGGATAATATCGAGCTAATAGCTGCACACTTAGAATTTCCGTTTATATTGTATACTAGAATGTAAGAGATGCTAGATGTAAGAACAATAAAGATTTTGTAAATCAATATCCATGATTATTTCAAACCTATTCCCTTCCATAACATTTTGCATTATCACCTTCACTCAAAACAAAACGTTTCGAGCTGGTTCATTTGATTTCTTTATATATACATATATTAACGTGAATAATAATAGATGACTTCCAGCTATTATTTTTCTGCCACTTTCCCCAAGTGCCCCTATACAAAGTAGCACGGTCCAGTTTTAGTGAATATTAGTAGGACTAAATCCACATACCTACACTGCTAACGGAGTCTTACGTAGTTCACGAGCAAACGTTCTATTTAGGTAGAGAGCGCGGAATCACCGACGAGTTTCTCGTCGGTTGTGGAACTTTTAGTGACGTGGTATTTCAGATCACTGTAAGTTCCAGTTATCCCCGCGCCCACCTGTGCCCACTTTTTGCGCCGCTCAATAGCACAGGGGCTAGCGGCACCATCTGTGAAGAAATGCTCGAATTATTAAACGAAATTGGTACCATATTCTTGCCGCTAGATAACACTGTAGTTCTATTTTAGTGTCAGTTTAAATAAAATAATAAATAGTAATTATGCTGCACTATTTAGTTGAAAAATGAATTGTTGTATGTACAATGTTATATTTAATTTTTATCTTTATTATATTGCAAGTTAATTCTACGATACGTTGATAACATAGGTTACGACACTGAAACGATACGAGTGGTAAAAACAACCCCCAAAAACAATCACAGAAAAATACTTATTTTTCTGTTGAGATCTTTTTGGTTCAGGTGGATTAAATAATTAACCAACCTGAACCCTATATGCATTCCCTTGAAAAATGTTTTCTAAATTGAACAATTAAAAACACGAAAAATGAGTGTAACCCTTTTTTGTCACATTTATTTCGGGAAATCAATTTCGTCTCGATTAATAACTTGAAGTGTATCGACGATTGTTTACCCTTATCATCGGTTAGCGTTTGGGAAGGATTGGCCAGCAGCTTTCATTACCATCGAAAAGCAATCATGGTCACACCTTCGTCTTATTGCAAAGTGTTATCGATCGCGAGCGGAAACGCTAATTTAATATAGGAATTATACTGCACCCTGACCGTGTCAGTTCTTCACAGTCGTCCTCTTATCGATACCGAATGCGGACGGTCTGCGATACCAGTGTTCCTTCGACAAGATGTGGAACTACATGCTGTTCTCGGTCCTCGTGTTGCTTCTCTCGTTCCTCTATCACTGCTACTTCAACAAACCGGTCAGCATAATCGACAAACCCTATGCAGATTACGATTACATAATTGGTAAGTAGAACAAGTTGGAAACTGGCCCGGCACGGTGTTTTGCGCGGATTACCGGGCGGGTTACATATGTAACTTACACCTCGCCGAGGGGGCCAGTCAACGAAATTCACTTAATCCTGTCGCGCCGCGCCGGCTAGATCGAAACGGATTTATGCGCGTCTCGTGACACGCAACAACTCGCACCAAATCGGATTTCCAAACATCGTTAGCTGATGCAATATCCGACAAACATTTTACCATGTTGCGTGAGAATTATTTAAGGGCATTATTACTTAATCTTAACCGACTCGTTAAATGATTACGAATTGAAATCGATTATTTTATTAATGATTATGCTGTCTTGACTAATGAATGAATTATCAAGTAATTGGTACAAGCAGTATTGCTTGGATAAAGTCTGTCAGCAGTATATGTATAATCGAGTCTTCTGCAGATGCGTTAATTTATTTCGCGCGTCAATGAAATATTCCGATCTACTATAATATCGTAAAAATGTATCTTTGATTTACGAAGTTGGTGCTGGGACATCCGGATGTGTGTTAGCATCTCGCCTCTCTGAAGCTTCGAACGTGACGGTGTTGTTGGTCGAAGCAGGTGGATATTTCGGATGGGTGTCCTCGGTGCCATTTTTGTCGCCGATGACACAGGGAACCGAATTCGACTGGAACTACTTCACAGAGCCGCAGAAATTCTCCTCGAGAGGCTTCTCGAACCATGTAAATGAAAATGAAAATGAAAATGAAAATGAAAATGAAAATGAAAATGAAAATGAAAATGAAAATGAAAATCTATTGTTAATTGTTAATCCTTCGAGAATGACGTGTTAATTATGATATGTTTCCCATGACGAATGTTGTTACTATACGTATACATATGTATAATCTGTTGGTGATCTAGACTCTCTGATATTTCCCATAAATAACTATATGGACGGTCGAGTAAGTTAGAATATTTCCAACAGGTGCAAAAGGTGCCGAGGGGCAAAGGGTTGGGCGGCAGTGGCCAAATGAATCATTTGGTCCACTCTTTCGGTAGACCGGAAGATTACGACGGATGGCCGGAGGGATGGTCTCACGTGGATTTACTTCCGTATTTCGAGAAGGTGTCCGATATCATGAACGTGATGTCCAGCCCGGAAGAGGAATTCTTGGCGGACGCTTTTCTGATGTCGGAGGAGGTATTGGACATGGGCCACGTGACGCTGCAAAAGGGATTGTACACCACCAAGAAAGGTTCACGGTGGTCCACGTTTCACGCGTACTTGCAGACCGCTTGGAACAGAAGGAACCTACACATCATGACGAATACGTTGGTGTCGAAAGTATGCTTCTCATTTTTGCGCAATTATAAAACTGCGCTAAAATAAGTAATCTTATCTCGGAATGCACATGCTTGCAACGATTATATCTGACATCGAGCAAAACATTTTAGTAGGACGATGTCGTACAGTGCACTTGGCAGCGAACGCGCTAACGCGAGAGTTTGATCGATCCTTAGTCCTGTCACTACTATTATTGTTTACTAGCGCTAGAAATCAGAGTTTAATACTTACCACCATCGGTCAGAATAATAATGACCGGTTCAAGATTTTTCATTTTACAATTATATTGAAATAATAAAAATGGTTTCAGAAGAAATGATTGTATAGTAGATACATATGTATAGATATGTACATATGTATATTTAGTAGAGCACGTATTACAATAGATGCCGCAGAAAATCTAAATAAAATCAATCTTGGCATTTTTATAAGGGAACATATACGTATACAATGTACCGGTTACTTCTAAGGCTCGGTAGGTTTAGTGTTTAAAGTATTGAAATATTAGAATACTTTATGTTGAAACTGTTTACCCGGTGAAACATGTGAAACCATATTCATTTTTCATCCTCCCTTCTTTTCCACGGATTTCAATGGCAACTGATTCCAAGCTACTGTTTTGTGTGGATGAGGAAAAAAGGTTTGTCAAACTTCCAGATACTTTTTAAAGACGGTACGTTAGCGGACGGTGTCAAGGTGATTCTCAAAGACGGATCGGTGAGAAGAATTGGCGCGAGAAAAGAGGTGATTCTCTGCGCTGGCGTAATCAACACGCCCCAATTGCTTATGCTCTCAGGAATCGGGCCGGCCAAGGATCTCGACAAGTTTCAAGTAATCCAAGTTAATCGATTCTATTCGTCTAAAACCGTACTCCCAAAGCGCGAATAAGTGTGTCAGATGCGTGTGAAATAATTTTAGATACCGATAGTCAAAGATCTTACAGCGGTAGGGAAGAACTTCTTCGATCATATCATGCTTCCGGTTTACGTGAACCTCGAAGCAAGAGTGAGCATAACCTTGTTCAAGCTTCAAACACTGCCTGAAGTGGTCAACTACTTTGTTTTTGGAAGAGGCGAGTAAAACATACGTTCGAATAGTTTCTCTGCAGCTAGATGATCAACGATATATTAGATATACATATACATATACTATACATATACGTATGTACATATCTAACGATTGTCTCGTAATGTACAGGATGGTATGCGACTAATGGAGTGATGGGAGTTGGTCGCACTAACAACAGTGGCGTAATGCTCTTCGGAATGGGCTCCACTGAAGAGAGAATATTGAAAACTATGTCCAACTATAAGACCGAGGTGGGTGGTACAAGTTTTCATATTTGGTTATTGATTTACGTTGCTGCGAGCTTCAGAGTCCGTTCAGGTAGAATTCCAGAAATTGAAGTTAAAAAGAACGTTTGAACTAAACCACGGTTAATTATATGTATTTAGTTATTAACTGTAGAAGGTTATAAACTTTGAGTATGAATCAAAAATATATAATTTTAAGATAATTCGAAAAATGTATACTACATATATGTACATATATGTATATGTAGATTTGAATTGAAGACACAGATTTGAAAAATCGCAACGAACGGAACTACTTTGGCTAGGAGAAAACGACTGTCAGACTTGAAAAATGCAAATATGTATGTACCGAATGCGTCACTTCGAAAGTTATACAGGATTTATAAAGGCTGAATTTCGGATATTATAGTAGTATTAACAGAAAAAGTCGCACTTTCTAGATTTAATCAATCATAATTTTTGAAGTGACTTCGATTACGCGAATACAATATTTAAATAAATGTGCAGCCATACAGATCACTTTATCCGTCCTACAACAACAGTACCCAAGAAGGCTTCCTGTACTTGAGCTACTGTTTGCAACCGAAAAGTCGCGGAAGCATTACCTTGAAATCCAGAAATATTCGACACCAACCGAGAATCGATCCTGCCTATTTCCAGAACTACGACGACGTTCTATGCACTCATGACGGTAAACGAATCTCTCGCACGAATCTGACACACACGCAAGAATTAGCTCACCATTTTCTTTCAACGAAATATATGTAAGTATCAATTTTGCAGCGATCAACTTTGCAATTCGAACGCTGGAGTCGAAGAAGTTCCGCGAGTTTGGCGCGAAGGTGCATCACCCTGATCTGGAAGAATGTAAACAATTGCCACAGGATTATCGAGACGTCGAGTACGCGGAGTGTGTGATGAGGGTTGGTGGTCTCACGAGTTATCACGCGTGCGGCTCCTGCAGGATGGGTGACGTCGAGAATGCGGTTGTTGATGAAAAATTACGGTAAATTCACTCTACTTCAGTTACTTATATGTGTAGGGTGTTCGAAAAATATTGTATACTTCCTTGAAAGAGAGTTTTCATTTTATTACAGTTTTTATTTTAATAAATTCGTTTCAGTGTGAGAGGAGTCAGCGGACTCAGAATAATGGACGCCAGCGTGTTACCTTCACCAATTTCTGGTAATCCAAATTCCGTCCTCATTGCCATGGCGGAAAGGACGAGCGAATTCATAGTTGGTCGCTCGTAAAATGAACTTCGCCTTCGTTCCGTTAAGTTCGTTCTGTTAATGTTGAGCAAACAATAAATATACATATATTGTTTATTAAACTTTGCCGAGTTGGAAGTTCTATTATTGAAACCCTGATTCAAATTCTAATGGCATTTTTGAGAGAGTTCCGTTTTCGAGGATAGAGGAGAGACTTATTTTAATTGTAGTTTTATTATTTTCGACATTTTGTTATGCTTATATATACACGTCATTATTAATACTTTACTGAAAAGTAACACCGTCTCATACCAGTACCACCCAATTTTCTACTAGGCTAAATGTGGATTTAAAAAAAGGTATGAAAATCAAAGGTCTCATTTTCTCATTTATATCTACTGTGACAATTTCTAGAGTAAAAAAATAAAATGGGTATCTCGTATATTCCTACCCTTTCCTCTATTCCCGGTGCAGTGGCGTGATTTATATTTCACGCAGCCAGGAAGTCAATGCAAGCATTACCAGTAGAATTCCCGCAGTAAATCCAAATGGCACAGGGACTGTGGAGCTTAGAAGAGGTTAATAGGGGTCTAGGCTCGGATTGAAAATGACCGGAAGAGGCTAACCGTTCCCAAGGGCCGGTCCTGGTCCATTCGCGCGGCTGCTTCGACCTTATCCTAGGCTTTAACGAGCCTGCGATCTATTAGAGATAAGAAGAGTCCGGCGAAGAATAAACGACGTAGGCGATAATAGTCCCGTTTCTCCCTTCATTCGTCTTTACCCTCTCGAACGATTGATTTGACCTAACTAACGCTTGCGGGATTCAAGGGGATGCCATTTTTACGCAATTTCCATTTTTCGAACGATTCCCTTTAGCTTCTATCGTCTAATTTTATTTTTCATTGTTCATACGAAAATTCTATCTTTTGTATAATTATTTTTGGTATCGTAAAGACATTGCGAATGACATACATATAACGGTGCACCTGGTAAGTTAGTTAATAAGAGTAAAGTTACATGTATACATATGTATTGTATGTAGAACTTCGTCGCAGCTGCATTTAGGCTAACGAGCACATTGATCCTTCAGCGAGTAACCGACTAGTATAAATAAACCTGAAGCTATAATCTTCAAACTGTTCTTTGAACTTTGATATAATTAGCAAAGTTAATGATTTATCGTTTCGTTTCATTTGATGTTTTATCATTCTGCCAATCTGACAGACGAGGGACGAATATACATGGGGGATTAAATTAAATTAATTTAAGAAAAAGAAATTGTAGAGACTTCGCAGCCGCGTGGTTGTGGTTCAGCGTTATACTACGTATAGCGCACCCCGGATATACGTTGATCCGGCCCAGAGTGCAAAGGATGATGCATCGCGGACGCCTGGCCCTCTCCGGAGCTTTTGCACGAAACGGCGCGGCGCGGCGCGGCGCGAAAGTTCTCGCGGCAACGCGGGTGACGCGTAAAATTATCCGGTATACGGCGGAGATTCGGGGGGATGTTTCGCGCTCATCAAGAAAACAATATAGCCGCACCCCGTGGCGAGCTTACCGCCCCTAGCCCGTTAGAGTTTGCACATCGTGCTGCCCCCTCTCGCCGCGGGGGCCACGGCCTTTGGGAAGGTGGTGGAAGCGGTTATACTGCGAGGCCGTAACCCCCCGATGCCACCACCTTTCCGCCGCCCTAAACACTCGATGGTTTATTCATGAGGGCTCTCTCACCGCGATAACACTGATTCGTTTAATAAACGGCCGCTGCCGGCGCGGAGTGGGCCCCCAAGAGCACCTACAACGTTATTCAAACGGACAATATATCTCCGAGGCTTACGCTGCCAAGACTCTCCGCTCTTCTCTGCTTTTCGACGCGACGAAAGGCGGATCGCTCTTTTCCTCTTTCCTCTTTCCTCTTTCCTCTTTCCACTTTCCGAGCCCCGGAACATGGCCACCCCGACTCGGCAAGAATAACTTTTGCTTGCACCCGCCGAAAGTTCTGCCCACTCTTTGTTCCGACGCTATTTCGTCCGACTTTCCCGCGCATACCCTCACCCCCCGGTTTTATATTTCATATTTTTCTCTGGATAGAATCCGTGTTCGACGAAATGCGAGCTGATTAATCGTCGACAATTTTAGGCGAAATCGTGTTCGTGTGATTAACCCTCGTATATACAGTCTGAATTTTTTTACAATTATTAAAAGTATTCATGATCACTTTTGACCATTTAGATTAAATATAAAAACAGAATACACAATTCAGAACGAAGATTGTGCAATAACTGATAAAATGTTACAATATATTTTATATTATTTTATAGCGACATCGCTGATGCACAAGAAAAACGTCACAAATAAAAAGATATACATATAAATTTTGCAGGAGAGCTGTTGAAACTTTCAAAGTCCTATTTGGTAGTTTAACTAACTATGGCTGCAAGTAAAAACAAATAAAACCTAATAATTATATTTTAAAAACTAAAAAAATTAGAGTTGTGACGATTTTCTACATGAGAGATACACCTCCGACGATTATTTTAATGCAATAAAACGGAAACAGTTTGACGTTTTCCTTGGGCATGAACGACATAGTATAGTTGCTATAACATTTAATTTAATGTTAGACGCAGAATCAATTTTAAAAACTTTAACATTGGATAAAAACAGTTAATTCGAAATACTTTCAAATCCTAATTAAATCCAAATTAGTCAACTTAATTCGTACTACATATGTACATATAGGAAGATCGTGAATACTGGTGACTCGAACGATTTGTTGAATAACGAGCATTCTCAACAGCCTATTTTGTTTGATATCATACGTACGCATTCGTATTTATCTCAAAAAGGAAAAGAAGAAGCAACCGGTAATAGGTTGATCAAAGACGATAAAACAAATAAAAAGAGAATGAGACACTATTAGTGTGTGCACCGAAGCATAAGCACGAGCAGTGAAAATTGAATAAACTGGTTGGTTGACTTGCATAACCTGGCATTGGCCCTCGTAGCAGGGAGAGTGGGTGAAGCAGGAGGTACAGTCGCATACCGTATTGAGGTGTAAAGGTATTCCTTCCACGGGGGTTGGAGTGGGGACGATAAGGGCTGAAATCACCGGGGGCAAAGGTCGCTCAGTTACACTCTGTCCACCGTCCGGTACGTTTTATTCCAGGGATATCTACCATTTATCGGATTCGGTGATCAAACGTTTGCGTGTACGTTTGTGCGTATGTACAATGCGCACCGTGTGACCCTCCCACTATCTGTTGTGGGATCGCTTTTTTCCTGCGTACGATCAAAGATCTCTGGAAGATCACGCGGGAAACGTCGCAGCCATACTTGTTCACGAGTAATCAAACTACCAAAATAATTCTCTCCATGTTTTGCGATCACGTTTGACCTTTAAATTACTCGGACTTTGAGTGCAATTTTAGGAAAAAAGTTCTTTTTTTATAAGTCAGTTAGGCGTGAACATTGGACTATTTGTATTCGAGGAAGGAATTGTGCGATGTATGTGTAATATATTTTCATAAACGATCCTTTTTGCACAATCACCGATCGAAAATGAATTAATACTCGAAGAAATTAATTTGTGAAGGTACTACTATATTTATGACTACGATGTAATTAAGATAAGTTCCGTGAAATTGCAAATCTTCGGGAACGAAGCAAATGGAACTGACAATATTGTAGTATTGTACACGTGCTCGATGATCACAAGAAGATTGACAATGGGCCTGTCAACCACCGTTGGTCACACGCGGTGAAGGATTAGGCTTATAACATCTTCCATCACGTAATGTGGAGGATTCAAACGCATCCGCTGCATCTTCAGCAGGATACCAGATTCCACCCTTCGGCCGCTGCCATCCTTTACAACGGTATTTAACAATATTTAACTTCAAGGAACAGTTTGTATAAATAAGTGGTAAAAGGAATCTTTCAGAGTATGATCATCTTATCTTGTGGGGAGCATTAAATTATTTCTCAATATTCCCTTCAGAGAAATAGTAAAATGCAGTCTTTAAAAAACTTTCTTTCTCTTCTCTTAAAAGAACTTTTCATTTATTCTATTAACAACTATACCTATTTGTCAGAAAGTGAAGATATGCAATATTTTGTCATTCTTGTCAATATATGCGTATACATATGTAGTATATTGATATGCATTATTGTGACAATTTAACATACTTTTGTTTATCATTTGTGAACGATGCGATTAATCTTATTTTGATCTTGTCATCAAGTTAATTGTTTGTCTTCCCGTCATGTATATCGATTTCTTACTTTCACCATTCGATTAGACATGCTCTGACATTCCAGTGCTAATTTAGAAATGACCGATTGCGATGTTCTACTCTTTGACAGTAATATGTATAATAAACTGATTTGAAATAGTCAGTTTTAGTAGTGCTCCGCAAGTCTAGTATTAAGATCCGCGGCGATGTCCCTTCAGGATTTATCCCTCGTTAGAATCAAAACGGATTCCGTATCAATGAAAAAAAAGAAGTTGTTTACGCACGTTCGAGTCCTCGTGTTCGCTCCCATCGCTAGCCCGACCATCGCTGTTTTCCGCGGATCGACCTCACCTCGAGAAGTCGCGAGAAAACGTCGGCGGATTCGGTGCATGCGTATTTCTGCTTCCTGTTCGTAGAGAGGTTCAGCCTCCTGCAACGGACTTGCTCGCTGATTGGGTCGACAGCTGGAGCCGGCGGTTCCGGGGCGGTTGGGGGCGGACAGGTCCAACTCTGGCAATTCCTGTTGGAGCTGCTCTCGGATTCGTCGAATTCCACCTGCATCGCGTGGGAGGGCTCTAACGGGGAGTTCAAGCTTACCGATCCGGACGAGGTCGCGCGCAGATGGGGCGAACGGAAGAGCAAGCCGAACATGAACTATGACAAACTGTCGCGAGCACTCAGGTAAACACTCGAATGGATTCTCTAGCTAGTCTGATTCGCTCGCATGATCAGCGTTTAATGTGCACGGACAACAATTAATCAGTCGTAATCGTAAGTAAGTCGCACCCTTCTCGCTCCTTCTAACTTTTGTTTTGTTAGAGGCAGGGTGAACAAACACTGCATGTCTGCTGAAATTTGATAAATTTTAGATATAAACATAAGGACAAACTGTCGCGAACCTCTAGCAACTAGACGTACTCTAGCTAATCTGGTATAAATAATATAATATAATAATCTCTAGCTAGTTTGGTTCAATCGCCTTTAAAGTAACATAACATATTCGTTCCTAGTATTAGATTAATGCGAATCTCAACTTGATCAAGCTATCTACATATGTATATGTAATATAAGCCAACTAAACTTTGCTCATTCTTTTCCTAAGTAGTTTTAAGTGACCCTCCAAGTAATATGGAAAAGTGGACCGTGTCATTGGCGAATAAAAGTTAACGAAGAATTGTTTGATGTTACAGATACTATTACGACAAAAATATAATGACGAAGGTCCACGGGAAGCGTTACGCCTACAAATTCGATTTCCACGGACTGATGATGGCCTGCCAGGCGCAGGCTGGCGTTACATTAGAATCGTCCCCGACGAGCCGAGGTACTGGCGCAAATTGTCATCCTCATCATTCGCATCACACTCATCACTTGTATCCAACAGGAGCATCAGGTTCGCAACATCCATCGGTATCTGTTCCACCGTCAGCACCACCGCAACCGCCGCCCCCTCCGCATTATTGTTGGCCTTATCACCGTTATTCTCCGCCTACGTAACATAAGATATTGTTTACGGTTAAGTCTCGTTTACAAAATGGAGATAAGTCTGATACATTCGTGTTAGACCGCCGAACGAATTTCGTTTACAAGATTTTTGTTACGTGAAAGGGAAACATCTCACCATAACAACCCCGCAAAAGTTGTGATCTCAATGCCAGGTTTTCTTTTACAAAATTAAGACGACGTCTTCTCATTTTTGCAGCAAGCAAATTGGTTGAGATTTCATTGATTTTTATTGTTAATGACTGCAGAATGTATGATCTTAACACGAAGAATCGTCGATCGGGGAACATATTTAAACATGGTGTGACGAATAAATGAAATTTTACTATTCTTTGTAAGTTATACATATTACCATTCTAAAAACAAAGTAATCTAAAAAGTGATATGCTCTGACTCTATGGCGGTGACCGTTCTTTGATATAATGAAAAGTAAAATAGTTGGAAGTGCGAAAACGAGGTTGTCGATCTATTAGGAGCGTGAAATTTATTCCGTACGGAATAATTACAATTCGAAAATTAAGATATTTATACTTCTTATTTGTAAAACTAATGTCGCTGTAAATATAACGCATTATTTAGATAGATAACGTAGCAATAATTGTCCTTGAAAATATTCTGAATAAATGTACTGTACAGTTCACAAGCAAAACATTTACTTTGAAAATTATTCGAATAAATAATTTAGAAATTACGACAAATAAAAATTTATTGAAAAACTAGCTACTTGTGGCGTGCCTTCGGCACGCCCTCGCAGCCAGGCCCTCCGGGTGTCAATTGAGAACGGCTGCACGTACAGAGCTGAATTTTGAACCATTCGGCGCGGAGATTCTGCGGGAAGGTTCTCCCACAAATTTCGTTCCAAAAAGTCCATTCGTTCAAAAGTTGTGACGAAATTAGTGATCATAGTAATTTTGTGGACTTACGCCACTTGGGTAAAATGGCGTCAAATGAGGATACAATAAATGTGTAGCTATTAGCTCGATATTATCCATTATTTGTAAGATAATTGTTTCCCAAGCAATTACAGAGTGGGTAATGTCAGCATTCTACATGTATTTATTAGCCGCGGTACTAAATCTATTTACCTACGCCACTTGAGAAAATGTTCTATTTAGGTAGAGAGTGCGGAACCACCGACGAGTATCTCGTCGATAGTGGAACTTTTAGCGATGTGGTATTGCAGATCACTGTAAGTTCCACGTTATCCCCGCGCCCACCTGTGCCCACTTTTTGCGCCGCTCAATAGCACAGGGGCTGGCAGTCTTTAGTAGTACCTCGTCGGTGACGAAACCCCATATGATACTATACCTCGTCTGTGATGTAATGCGATGTGATCAATGTGATATGTTGTGGCGACTCTGCTCTGTTGTGACCCTAGCCCGTTGGCACTAATATAAACATAGGATAACAAAGTGCGGCGAATTCGTCATTCGCAAACTCCACGCGGGTACGGACAATACGGACCACAGCTTGAATATGGACACACAGATGAACAGCATCTACCATAATCTCCGCGAGAAGGTGAGAAAAATTGTCCCGAAGATCCACATTGTCGTCGCGACCCGCGAAAATGTGTTCTTCGTGAATTCGTTTTTAAAGACGCGAATGTTACAGAAAGTTTATCGTCAATATTTAGTCTCATTTTAATCAGAAAAATGTCAGAAACATGCCAGAAACATGTTTACATAGATGAATTAGTAAAAAATTGTTTTACAATTGCACTTATATTGTTCCAGCGATCGATGCTTTTCATGTTTACCGGCTACTCGCGGTTTCTATATTCTCTATTCTGTCTTTGTTGCGCCCGAAACTTCGATAATACATATTTTATTTACATATACATTGGAGAGGTATGCCTCGCAGTAATGGGGATAATTATTTCACAGATATATTCATAGTGTTGTCACGATATAAGTGAAGACCTCGAGCCCGAAACTTCTCAAATATCGTGTAGCGCCTTTTCACTTATATCGCGACATCGCTCTCGATACAGTGAGGATCCGGACGATATAAAATATATAAAACAGCGCAAGCAAGCGTAAGAAAACATTTTTTTTTTGTTTTCACAGACGTTTGAACTTGTAGGACTTTCTTGTGTAGGTATTGTGCAAAATTTTTCTAGGGATGAAGGATCGATGTATCGAGACTATAGAGGATTCAAGTTTCAAAACTCGTCCAAGTTTATTTTTGTACAATTCTTTTCAACGAAATTATTGCTGTTTAAACGACCACAATTTTTCGAGAATGGAAAATTTAATGTTGTAATACTCTTTCGATCCACTTATTATTGTATTGTGTAAAGAAAATAATGTGAAACAACAAATAACAATACGTTAATTTTATATCAGGAGGAAAAGCGAACTCTACAACGGCGTCGGGATCTACTGTATTTGATAGCTGATTATTTAAAGAATCGAGGGTGAGCAATATTACGGGAAACTATTTACCATTTATTATTGTTACTTTTCACTGTATTGTTTGTTTTAAAAGTTCAGCCTAAAATGAAAATTTAAATAAAAATGGATTTTGCGAAAATCGTTTAAATAAAACAATTTTTTCGTTTGCAGGTATACAAAGTCTTCCAACATGATTACAACGGAAGCGCAGTTAACTGAATCTGTTCAAGTCTGCGATAATGTCGATTTAGAGACGATTCTAAAAAGTTACGACATATACTATACATCAACTTACAACAAACTCCCCGTCTTGTGTAAACACTCGAAGTAATTACAATCATTCCGATCTCATAAAATACACTGTAAAATCTGTGGGGCACAATAACAGATAATAAGGCAGATAATTAGACGAGACGTCCTGTATGTTACTGTACTGTCCAAGTGACCTTGAACCATAATGCAGAGCTCGATTTTCACAGGGGTCGCTCGAACGTAACAGAGGCGAACAACAAACAAAGCGAGAATAAACCCGGCAAGAAAAGCGACAAACAGGAGGAGAAGATGGAGGAGGATGTCAACGACATCAGCGTCGCGATGACAGTGAAACCGATATTCCCAGACCGGCCCTCGAATTCAGAATCCACCATGAATCTGCCGAATGACGGCTCGTTGCCACCGGTATCCGTGTCCATTGAGAACCTTTACGGAGACGACCTCGAAATGCGAAAGATAGCCGAAACGATTTCGAGGGTGAGTCCATTGAAGGAAAGTTATGAAATATTATGATTTGAATATGTATGCGATTAATAATAATATGCAATCGAAGGTTTTTAATTATTCTGCAGAAATAGAATCCCATTCTTCCTCTCGTTTGCAATTGAATTTCTTTAATTTGTTGTTGTATTTCTTTGAACCGCGCGCAGGAAATCTTGGTGAAGAACTGCAACGTTCATTGGGACGACGTGATAGGTTTAGCGGAGTGTAAGACAGCCATTACCCACGCCATTGTGTACCCCATGAAATACCCGCAACTTTTCCGAGAAAAATTTTCCCCCTGGAAAGGTATTCTACTATTTGGACCACCGGGTACAGGTACACTTAATCATTATTTCAAATTTCAAACACTTTCTGAACGAGATAGCATATATATATATATATATATATATAACAGCATGTGTCCGGAATAGTTTTTTCATAGAATCGCAAATTTAAAAAAAAAAAAATCTGTGCAGGTAAAACGATGCTGGCCAAGGCAGTCGCGACGGAATGCAAATGTACATTCTTCAACGTGTCAGCCAGCTCGTTGGTCAGTAAATGGCGAGGAGATTCTGAAAAATACGTTCGAGTGAGTAGATCATCAGGGTTCATTATCTTCCTTTCGTTCCTTTCACTCGCAAACACACATACGCATAAAAACGATGTTGAAAAGTGTAAAAAGCTAAACACCGATTGACATGCACAGGCCCTATTCGATCTCGCCAACGAGAGAGCACCCACTGTCATCTTTATCGATGAAATCGACTGGATAGCGACGAAAGAGGACCTCTCCGAACCAGCCAGAAGATTTCGAGCAGAATTGCTCGCGAAGTTCGATGGACTGACGACCGACGAAAATGCGAGGATTGTACTGTTGGCTGCCACTAATGCGCCTTGGTAAGCATATTCTCTCCGTAACTGTGGAAAAACCACCACTGAAAGGATTCCCCCTCAGAACTAGTGACTGAGCTGGTGAGGTGTCGAATATCGGTGAGACTGGTACTAATGCAAGTGAAACAAAAGATTGAAACTTTCCTTATTTTTTTATGAAACTTTTGTTCGTCTATTTTTTTCTTTTTTATTAAAATTACCTATCGAAACATAGTTAGATGAATGTTAGGAAATATAATTGGTAAATAATATGTGTTTAACTATATAGGAACATAGATTCGGCGTTGCTGAGACGTCTGGAGAAGCACGTTCGTGCCGATTTGCTCAACGAAAGTGACAGACTCAAAATGCTCACCACTTACTTCTCGAAGGAGACAGACTACCAATATTTAGCAAATGTAAATAAACAACTAAAGAACTGTTCAGGTGCTGATATCAAAATACTTTGCAAGCAAGCGTGGCTTCATCACATAATGCCTTTAATCAAGCGTTTGGAGGATAATAATCTATCCTCATTGGATATTAAGTACGAATTAACAGACCCAAGTTTTTTAAACTTTGCAAAGTTTAGTATGCGTTGTTGCACCCTTTCAAATGAGGAAATACAAAAATACTGTCATTGGGAAAAAGGAAAATAACCTACACCTTTATCAATGATAAACATTGTATTTCAAATAAAAAATACTTATACAATCAACAGTTCTTCCTTCGCTCTTGATTAGTTCTAGCTTGCTTCAGACCGTGATAATAACCTGTGAAAGTTACAAACTCAATCGCGAATTGTGCATATCGATCGCACAATACTAAAAATGCAAGAACAAAAAATTATACCTGTGTGAAAGCCACTGATGTACCATGACATTAACATACTCGAAAGTGCATCCGCGTCGTTCTCTGGAAGTCTGAAATTTTTCTCGGTTAGGAATATGGTGTATATCTAAAAGTTCATATTGTGATACAGTATTCTCTCCGTAACTGTGAAAACTTCGGATCTGCAGAGTCACAGTTATAGAAGAGGTATTGCATTATTTGTAGTGTTCCAAACATAGAGAAGGATAGCGATTGAAAAAAAAGGAGGGAATGAGGTTCGAGGAATTCGGCAACCATTAGAAGACTCGTGCGAACTGAGCCTTTTAAATTAAAAATCTTTTTCACACTAACAGAGAGAATACTGTAATGGGCTTCCAGTAGGCAACGAGTTAAATCGCAGATTCTCGACCACCTACTTAGCCATTAATTGCGGCGGCAATGGGGGTGCAGGTGGCATTGAGTCTACTGTCGCAGTGAAGGACGGACCAGGCATGAATTGGTGCTTGTACGGTTTCGGATCCTCTGCGTCGCATTCCATTTTCTCTCCATTGTATTTCCTCGAGTTCGCAGTTGCGAAATTCGTCTCTTGCGTCTGCGAGTTCTCCTCGGTCAATTTCGCCGCGAACGCGTCTTTCTGCTGAGCTATCTGACTCTGCAAACCTTCGGACTCTAAGAGAGAGCTCAACTCCACTTTCTCCGTGTTACCGTATCCTGAAAGTGATACACAGTGTTCGTCATTACTTGCGAGCCCAAGTAGTAGTACTTAACTAAAAGTCATTTGCGTTAAATGTCTTTCCACATTCAACTTCATGCGTCTCCTGGAAGACAATCACTTTTCAAAATCATTACCTACAAATTTTACAATGCACGTCCTGCTGTTCTCGTAGATTTTCGATATTATGGCTTCGTATGTTTCGCCGTCCTCCGAGTATACAGCACGGCAAGGAGCTCCCACGGTCCATTTCTATTCAGAGAATGTATACATTCAAGTTGATGCAATCAACTGTTTAAAAAAATGTTCATATTTGATAATCTGTGGGTTTCATTGGACTCTTAGACCTTCTACATAAATACATAAAAATCCACAGTCTAATATTTATAACGATTGCATCGACTGTTAATATTATTGTACCATAATGACCTTATAAGGTTGATTGAGTTTGATGAAGCCCTGAGATTGCTTTAGATTTTGAGTCTTTTGTTTAGTTTGTGAATTGGCAACATCCATGCCCATTCTCTTAGCAACTTCCTCTTTCGCTAAATTCACCGCTTTGTCGTAAGCTTTGATTAACGCACTGTCATCCCAGACGTCTTCAGTGTCTGCAGTTCTAGCCTTTAAAACAATAAGAAACAGTAAACAATATGAACGAATGTATATCGTTCCTACTATAAGGATATAATAATAACATTCTAAAATCTTATGGATATTATACTTCGCAACAGTATACTCATTGATTAGGTGTACCACGTTAGTTTACTACTAAATAGTATAAAGTAAATATTATACTAGTATAGTGGTATTATAGTGTTATTACATTACTAACAGTATACCATTGAAACAAGTTAACACACACTGTTCATAAGACATAAATAAATGTATAATTGTTGACCTTCGAAGACAACAGTAACCGTCAATGATTTCAGTAAATAGATTTCAGATATAAATAATGAACATAACCATAAACATTGGAAACGCATACATACGTTTCCGTTTCCCCGGACGAAGAGGACAGTGTCATCGTCCATTTCACTCAATTATATCTAACGCTGGAATTTGCCTTCAATAAAATTAACCAGTCATATCTCTTTGTAAATGTCGTAGAAAAATACTAACAACCGCACAGTCCAGAATATTTCTCGAGCGTCCTGTCAATAGAAACCATGCGACCCCACTTAATTTTGCTCCGAGTTTAACTATATTATTGCCACTGTTGTCCGTCCGTATAATTAACACAGATCAAACTATATTTCCCATTGCTTTTCTGTAATTCTTGAAACAAACTTCTCAACTTCTTTTATACATTCATACATTCATCCTAGAATGGACTGGAACCCATTTACAGATACCCAACCTTACCGATAATTCATGACTTTATTAGCAAAAATCGAGAATATTGTAAATACACTTCATTTCTACCAGATAATACTTCATTTAGAATTTAGATGGTACCCCATCATCGTTTAAACAAATCTAGCATCGAGAATGAATTTCATGTTTACGAGTGTGCGATAGTTTAATGTTCGATAGAGACTAATAATTATTATTTATCAATTCGTATAGTTGTTCCTTTAACGAGCCTTAAAAGGAATTAAATTCAGAGTCGTAAGCGTCGTGTGTTGTAGCAATGGCGCCATCTACGTTGCGAAAGAAGGTTCTCGGAGTTTTCCCTGAAACCCTGTTATGAATGGTGAATGGTATATTCCATTTCCTCCATGTCCGAAGATATTATCCGATTTGCTACAAACAATTCACATTTATCCATTTAACCAATAAAGGAGAGCTCCAGCGGAAAACGAGCACAGAAAATATATGCCGAATGTTGTAGGTGGAAGCGCCATCTGTAAAACGATAATTCCTTGTAATTGTGCTTTGCTGTAGAGTTGAAGTAACGTTATTCCGTAACAAATTGTGTCCGATCGTTTTAACAGTGATTCAGAATGGTAATTCATTGATTTTGATATTCTAGTATGCATACTAAATGGGTACCGTATCAGTATCATCAGAAATTGTTATAATTACTTGCAAACTTTCATCGCCCGGTTTCGTATACGAAGGTGTGACAAATGGCGCACGTGTGTCATTAAAACGATTTTTTTAATTTCTTATATTAATTTCAAACATCAAACAATTATTTTCTGAGAGTCATAAATTCATTACATTCGAACTTATTCTTTTATCGATTTTGCCTATGACTAGGTTAAATAAGAACTTTTATATAAAATAAACTTTGTGCAGGGACAATGCGTCTAGAAACGTTTTGAATGCACGCTATAAATCAAAGTACACACTGAATTTTCATTTAAAGTATATTAATGATAAATTTAAATGTTGGTACGCAGGTGTCCTTGAATCCTGTTAGGATCCTGAAGAATGAGGCGGAGGAAGAAAAGGCAGAAATTGCCAGGCTAAGTTTATTCGTGGGAGCAATCGCTCTTGGTGATTTGGTCAAATCCACGCTTGGACCAAAAGGTATGGATAAGATATTGGTGGCGCATGGTCGATCTGCGGGACAGGTTCAAGTCACCAATGATGGAGCAACCATTCTCAAAAGCGTGGGTGTGGACAATCCAGCTGCCAAAATTCTGGTTGATATGTCTCGCGTACAGGATGACGAATTTGGTGATGGGACTACATCCGTAACAGTCCTTGGTTCGTATATTACGAATATGTTCAATAGAATTTTGTATTTTTATTTTAATCTAAAGGATACAATAAAATGCCTTAATTCTTATTTCAGCTTCCGAATTGCTAAGAGAGGCAGAGAAATTAATCGATCAG
Source organism: Lasioglossum lativentre (assembly GCA_916610255.1). Classification (NCBI taxonomy): domain Eukaryota; kingdom Metazoa; phylum Arthropoda; class Insecta; order Hymenoptera; family Halictidae; genus Lasioglossum; species Lasioglossum lativentre. The sequence goes on from OU744364.1 coordinate 591,819, forward strand.
AAGATTCATCCTCAAACCATCATTTCTGGCTGGAGGAAAGCCACCGAGGCAGCTCGAGAAGCTTTATCCAGCATTGCGGTAGACTATTCCAATTCTCAGCATCATGTACGTTTCCACGAGGAGTTATTGAACATCGCACGTACAACTCTGAGCTCAAAAATTTTGGCTCAACACAAAGAACACTTTGGCTATCTCGCATTGGAAGCTGTGCTGAGTCTCAAGGGATCAGGCAATTTGTCGGCCATCCAAATAATCAAAAAACGTGGAGGAACTCTGGCTAAGTCTGATCTTGTTAATGGATTTTTGTTGGACAAAAAACCAGGAATGCACCAACCACAAAAAATGGAAAATGCTAAGATACTCATAGCCAACACACCCATGGACACAGACAAAATAAAAGTGAGTTGAGACAGTACAAATGCAAGCTTATGATAATAAGATTTCGATGGTTTCCGATTAACATGTGTACTTGTTTAAAGGTATTTGGATCGAGGGTTCGAGTCGATTCAATGGCGAAAATCGCAGAACTGGAGGCAGCAGAGAAAGAAAAGATGAAGGTAATTATACTGGGTTAAATATCGGATATTATAATATAATTTATTTGACATATAGAAACTTTTTCTTATGCAACGAGTAGGTTATGAGTAAATTCAGGTGGTACAGTTTAGTGCCCCAGTACTGCTCAAAACAGTTTTAACATTACTAATAATTACATAACAATTATGTTCAATTTAGGACAAAGTTGACAAGATCTTAAAGCACGGCTGCAACGTGTTCATCAACAGGCAATTAATTTACAATTACCCAGAACAATTGTTTGCCGATGCTGGTATCATGGCGATCGAGCATGCCGACTTCGACGGTATTGAGAGACTAGCTCTGGTTACTGGCGGAGAGATTGTTAGCACTTTCGATAGCCCTGAAACGGTGAAGCTTGGACATTGTGGTCTCATCGAGCAGGTATGTCTTTAAATTGCCTTATTATGGCGGTCCGATTTTAAAGTGCCATTTTTCCAGGTAATGATAGGCGAAGATACGCTGTTGAAGTTCTCCAATGTTGCTTTGGGAGAAGCATGTACGATAGTGATCAGAGGCGCCACGCAACAAATTCTCGACGAGGCAGAGAGATCTTTGCACGATGCTTTATGCGTATTAACAGCCACCATTCGCGAATCTAAAATCGTTTATGGTGGAGGATGCAGCGAAATGGCGATGGCTTGCGCCGTGATGAAAGCAGCGGCTAAAACTGGTGGGAAAGAAGCGATCGCGATGGAATCGTTTGCTCGAGCTTTACAACAATTACCAACTGTTATTGCTGACAATGCTGGTTACGATTCAGCTCAATTAGTCAGCAAACTCCGGGCTTTACATAATTCCGGCGAGAAGACAATGGGTCTCGGTAAGTTTGTATGTTACAAACATTTTGTTTCTGTTGTCTGTAAACACTAAATTTACGGAGCACTAAAAATTACTATTTCACATTACTTTATAAAAATAACGAGAATGTGTCTATCCAAATTTTTAGCCATTTTTTTAAAATAATATATATTCAAAGAAATATGTTTGTTGGATAATGAATGCATCTTTACAATCTTAATAATCGTAAATTTAAAATATTAGAATCCCGTAAACCTACTGTAAAACTATAGAACGATAAATGAAAATGTAATTTATTATAGATATGGAGAAAGGACAAGTCGGTTGCATGAAACGTCTAGGCATCACCGAATCCTGGATCGTGAAGAGGCAAGTTTTACTTAGCGCGGCGGAAGCAGCGGAAATGATTTTACGCGTGGATGATATTTTGCGAGCAGCGCCCAGAAAACGCGTCAAGGACTGTGGACGTTGTTAATTACGCAAACGTGCTAATTTTTCTTCATTGCTTTAATTTTGTTTGCACCGCTTATTCGTGACACGAATTTTCTAATCAGATGGTCGACAACTTGATTCCAAATATCATCCACTTCGTCAATAAATGTCTAGGTTAATTGCGCATTTATGAATATCAATATGCTGATTCTTGGATTTTTGCAAATAATGTACGTTGTCATTTTATACCGCGCGAAATCTTTGTAACGCTGGTTGGATAAAGTACGTAGAGGGATTCATAAAATAATGAAGACGACTTGTGATCATCATTTTTTATAACAATACAATAGGTTTAACATCAATAAATGCTTTAACCTACATACATAGCGTTTATTTCACTAACCTCTACACTGGCGACGTATTTTATAAAAAATTATAAACATTTAATCGATAGTTATTAAAAACTGCATTCATAGAAAATATGGAATTACAAAAATCTAAAAATTACTGTCTTTAATCTGCAATGCATTATCATTTTCTTGTGGACAACTAGATATTATCATTGATTGTTATTTCACGTTAACACGAATTCTAAATAGAAAATAATTTCAGTGAATATAACCGTTTGAAATACTGTCACGAATCTTGTCATGTGCAAAATATTATTATGTAAGTAGGCACATGGAAGATTTAAAGTGGCATCACGTAAGTATCTCATACGTGATTCACATGAAACGGTGAAATGCATTTTTTTTTAAATGCTTTTGGGCATTGTTCAACAAAGGGGCAGACTAATAAGCCGACGAATGCAGTCTACAGTTATGTGCAACGAATGAGCAATCTGTTGCTTTTAATATGCAAATCGCAATTTTGAATCGTATCCAAGTTTGTCGAGGTTCGGATTGCAAGCGAAATTAATCATTGGTGGTGGACCACACATAAGTACGAGAGTATCAGACGATGGCGGGAACATGTGTTTCTCTATCATTTCTGCATTTATGTGTCCTGTGCTGTAGGCCCAATTTTCTCCACTGGTATCCAGCGTATACCAGACCTTCAATTTATCCGGATGGTCCTTCGCGATTTCGTCTAACTCATTTCGCAATAATATATCTTTTTCGGTTTGATTCGCAAAAAGCAGGGAACATTGAGTCTCGTCTGTGGTGTCTTTTACTATAGCGCGAATCAATTGCAGCATTGGTGTGATTCCTGTACCACCAGCTAACATTACAACCTGTGAAAAAATTTATATTTACATCTTGAACTTTATGAACATTAGAGACGTGCGAGAAGCCGAAGATGTTGGGTCGGAACGGGTCGAAAATTTTAATTGAGATCAGAACAGATCAAGAAATTTTATTCGTGGTCGGGACGGGTTCTCGAAAATATCAGGGTTCTCAAATATATCGGGATTCTCGAGAATTTTCTGGTTCTCACATATGTACCTCTAATAAACATGAAATACATTTATGTAACTTTATTACCTTTTTAACATTGTATTCTGCAGGTGGGTCTTTCCTCAAAATTTTTATGGAGAACTTTCCATGTCCCTTATAGACAAGTCTACCAGATGGTCCCCTAAAATCTACCGTCTCCCCAATTTTCAGATTCTCCAAAAACTGAGACAGCTTTCCTCCTTCGGGGAATTTCGGGTGCACACTTTTGAAGTACACCTTGAAACAGATTTTTTTTTTAGTATCAAAATTATAGCATTTGTAAATGATCGGTTGCTATTTTTCCACTCACTTTGATCACAAGATCTACAAAACCATGATCATCGTCGCTGGAGACCGGTGTATAAGAACGTATAACAACTTCGCCGTCAATCTTTGCTGTTAAATGTACATGTTGACCAATTGGCAGTCCTAGAATATGATCTGGCGTTGGCAAGCCAAATCTAAACTTTCTTGTATCGTGGCTTATTATCTCTTTTTCAACTAATGGTAGGCTATATTTAACAACTGGATCAACCAGTAAATGAGGGGATTTCTTTTTCTTGTCGTTGCTCCAACATTTGTAGAATTTCACCGCTAATCCTACTGCTACTATGGTTCCTACAGCAGCTAGTGCTGGCAGCACCTATGAAAACAATAAATTTTTGAATCTGCAATAATGTTCTAAACAAGTTACAGATATAAAAATTACAGATATAAAATTCAAATTTCTTTTTTTTAGGATTGTCGTATAAAATCATGAATTCTAGGATGAAACGGGACACCAGAATTATCGAAATTAGAATAGCAAAACGTGTGTGTCAGTTTTCAAGTACTATTGGAGTCTCTTCCACGACGTAACTGTTGTTTGCGAATGTTCGAAGCATACAGGAAAATTACTATATAATGTTAAATAATAATACATTCGTCTGCGACTTAACAAATAGGTTAATCATCAACACAAAGACGACAATTACTCGTATCGACGATTAATTGAAAGACAATTCTTGGTATCATTTTTTATATAGTTGTCTTTTTTTCCGTAATTCTAATTGACTCACCAGCATTCGCAAGTTTGGCATCGTCGATCGGATAGCACGTGTTTAGGATATCCGCGAAAGAATGCTGACAATGAGGCTAAGGTCGCAATCGTACAACGAATAAATGAGTATGTATATATAAGTAAAAAAAGAAGTATGTACTTCGCGGAAAGAACGAGCAACACTCCCGTGCGTACACAATTTGTTGAGAAAGATCACAGAAACGGTTGCCGCGGCTTGCGAATAATTTTTCTGCACACCTCCGGAGAAATCACCGGTTTCTACATGGGGTCAGACAGAAGACACTACCCTTTAAAATAGATCCTACTTCCCTCGATCCGTGAACGGTTCTACTATTCCAGAGTATTTATAGCTATATTACCGTCAGTATTACCGTATTACGTACGCGGGATAAATATGTTCTGTGCAAATTTTCAACAATTCAAACGTTACGCATTATTGCGTAATTATGGGAAAATACATTTTTAAAAACTGGTATAATTCATCGATACACAATTAAATAATTATAATTTCAACGTAAATTTAAATAGACCCGCGGTCTCATAGTCTCACTATATATATATTTATGCGTAATGTGTATAATAGCTGCATATGGTTAACCTGTTAGTTGTTTGCGTTAACCTTTGTACAATTCCAAAAGAAACAATGAAAATATTACAATAGATATACAGTAAATGTGTGTAAAGTATAAATGTTAATAATAGTTCATAGTAAGTGTAATTAGTCCTGTCTACTTTGAGTAACTGTATTTGGTTCTCAACCATAAATGATTTGATTGATTAAATGATGTAAATATATTCAGTCGTTTAGCAAAATTATTTCGTTAATTGTACTTTTAGATTTTAGATCGTTCAAATGCATTTTCATTACACGGAAACAATCAAAATTTCGTTTCCGGTGGTCGAGGCAACTAATCGGTAGCCATCGAATTATACATACCTATTTACATATTTATAAGGTAATTGTTAAACGCGTAACCCATTATCAAACAAAGGATAAATTCGTGTTTGTTCTCAACCTTTCGTTTTCCCACCTGAGTCATAAGATATGTACTATATACTTTGATGCAAAGATTATTAGTCGAAATTACTTAATCGCAAACCATTATTTCTAGAGTGAATTGTTAGACACCCGGTATAACTGTTTATATTATCGCTAGTGTTTTAATCGCTTCTTTTATTACGGAATGATGACGTTTATATATATTAATAAATATAGATAAGTATATAGGCAATGAAATTACATGGATTCGTCATTGTAAAAATATACGCACATGTGAGTCTGAGAATGCTGCGTTGCTTATCGGTGTAGACATCATCGACACTATAATATTTATACGGTTATTTTTACAATAATTAGGAACTTGCCACTCGACAACCACCTGTTACCTTTAAAAAATGTTTATACTACTTATATTAAAACGTTTAATGCTCCAGATCTTACGCTACTTAACATCACAGAAAAATTTCGACGAGCACACGTATTCGAATCTACTGCCTAACTGGACGAACCTATTAAGACCCAAGTTTCTGTCTGATATTTTTCTATCGGGTGATGATATAATTGAGAGACACAAGGACACGACAAAGACACCGCGTAATCTGTCCTTCCATTGACCAACAATATCCAGTAATGTTTATTATGTTTATTTATGTTAATATACAATATACAAGTAATTTCTTAAGGCGGCGATATCGAAATAAAAATTGGGTACAAAAATAGTAATAAATCATACACAATCTCTCTGGTAACGGAATAATTGATAACATTAGTAATGAATTTTTATGACAGACTTTACGATTACATTATATTACATCATACAATACACGAGCTCTTTTAAAACGAATACATAAATGTATGAAATGGGAAATATGGCGAAAGGAAAAATAGCGTGTAAATAATTTATGCTGATGTCAATATCTGTAAAAACGATAGATGTATTTGATGATTCTTCATATAACGTTTATTCTTGTCACTTATTACATATTTACGCGCTTATATAATATAGCCTCTCTAATGTCGCGTTTAGCGATTTCTCTGGTGTCATGATTTCTAACCCCACCAATGCACTGCGCATCCAATTGGAACCACATGGAACAGAATTTAAATAGTAACAGAATATACTCTCTGATAGTAGCTAAATCTGATAATAATTTATTAGCAAGAATTAATACATCTTTAAGCGGAATACCTCCACCACCTAAGCATACAATTTGTAGAACAGACTGTTCAGAACTTTTTGTTACGTATATTTATGAAAATTATCACCTGTTTATGCTCTCGTTTATGCTCTGATACTTCGTCTGTGCTCTTATTTCCTTCCAGGCGTTAGAAAATAAGCGAACATGCATCATTTGATTATAAAACGATAATGGCATGAAATGTGGAACTATTTAAATTATTTGCTTGATAACAAAGAGGATATTCTCTGTTGATAATCTCTTTGTCTGCGGGGGCGGGGTTATCGCAATTCGCAATAGCGAGTCATTAGCCAATCAGGATAAAGACAATTTTCCTCTAACCTCCTCAACATCGCGCTTAGTCTCCTGAATCGCGAGACGTTAGAGAGGTAAAACTGTATGTACTCTTCTTCGTAGCAAGCGACATCTTCAGATTGTCACTGTCAATAGTGTCAATACATATGTCCCAGACTGGGCAACGATGGTAGAGGTTAGGTATACGAAGTGTTGATGTAAACAGATCGGCGAGTTTGCAATATGATTATATAGTTCCACGATCACGTTTTGCCTCATGATTTTTGATGCATTTAATTTTACACTCCAATGGCAGTTGTGCATCGTGTATTATTTACATGGTTTTACCTTTTAGTATTTCTGGCCCTACTTAATATGAAACTTGAACAGAAAATACAATGGAACTGGTTCATAGTTTTCATCCCAATGTGGTTTTTTGACCTCGTTCTGCTCGGTAACGGAGTTTTCTTTATAATTTCCCATTGTAAGAATGGGCGTGTTCGTAATGTGTATTGCGAAGTAAGTTGCATGTCAATAAATAAATTCAAAGGAGAACATGAACTATTTACTTGACATATTTATTCAGTTTCATCAAGAAGTAACGTATTATTAAATATTTGCTATCGTTCGTGTAGTCCGCAAATCTCTCTTTAATTACCTCGCAAATAAAATTTCTATTTCATGAAACTTTTACAAAAAAACACTTTTGCAAAAAAAAAAAAACACTTCTAATCATTGTATACAATTTATGTCATTTAATTTATAAATGCATAAATTTCCTTCGAATGCAGCATGTAAAGTAAAAAGTTTAAGCAATTTAATACAAATGATTCTGATGAAACTGGATGTCGGTTACATTTTATGAAAGTTGAATATAGTTTCCTTTTAGGTATGGTACACAATAGCTGTATTTCTGAAATTAAGTGTTGAGATTTTGATATGTGTGAAATTGGAAGTACCGCATTGGTTTCTACCGGCGAAAGTTGTCCTGGCGCCGTTTTGGATTCTTCTTTCGACATTGGCAGTTTACGTATTTGTTCAGTTGATACAGCTACATCGGTTTTGATGGGGGCCCAATTCTAGTTGACTCAGCCAGTGAACGATTACAAATTTATCTTACTCCATTTAAACTTAATTTTATATTGCCATTAATTGTGTAAGTTGTATTCATAATACTATATATCTTTGGTAAAGCTAATTTATATATTGTTTAAGTCTCTGACAAATAGATGAACTATTTTGATTATAAAAAGAACATTTAAGACTGCTTGATTGATTACTTATATAGATATACTTGAAAATAAAAGAATAACACATTGTTACATCTTGTATCTTGAATATGTATGTTATGTAACTATAAAAGGATTGAATGGATACAAATATCGCCTTGATATTGGGTTTTACCTTACATATCAGTGTTTGATCGGCAGTCAAACGAAAGAGTATATAGCATAGTTTCAGATGGTATGGTAGTCACAAGATGCCAGTGTGGCTTACTATAAATACATTATTGCACAAGGATGAATAGGACAAAGATATAAATAAGTAACTCTGAGGCAGTTTCATTATCAAAGCTTTTCTCACTAGTCCCTAAGACTGTCATCCTTTGCAAACAGTGTTTCCAATGCTAATACTAATGCCAATACTAATTTCTGATAAGTGCATTTAGGTATTGTAGTACAAAAACAGTGAGAGGTCGTACACAGTTATATGTTCTCGGTTATGCAATATGGTTCATTGACAAGTGACTGCTGTCTGCATTCTTTGTAGAGTAATTGTTCTAGGAACCATCTGTCACGCTTACAACAGGTTCTATGATACAGAATTTTTTTACCTTAAAGGTGACTGAAATTAGAATATAATTGTTGTACGATAAGACACGCTAACAGTATGAAACACTTTGCCAGTATAGTTGACGGTAGAACAAGTTTAGTCGTGCAATCCTAAAGTACTTATGTTTTCCACAAGATACTAAGTTTCTTTAATATAATATTCGTGTGAAAATTAAAATATTTAATGCATAAAGTGTGTGGCTATAGTTGTACTCCATGTCGTATGTAGAAGTGTATACAGAAGTAACATGCAACAGGTAGAACAATCAAGAATTATAAAATAAAGTCTTGTCCGGTGTCTATTAATGTCATAAATCTTGTTTGATATTTACATTATTGACTTCTCAACTGGTATGATTTTCTTTTTCAGATGAATGTAATATTTTCCTCATTAATTTTTTTACCACTTTTATTATTAAAACATGGAATTGTCAGCGGCACAATTACGGTCACGGAAGTTCCAGCAGGCCACTTAGCTGAACTTCCGTGTTTAAGCAGCGATGATCATCATCGTTTTATGTTCTGGCAACTTACCGATGACAGGCGCATTGTCGGACCTGGAAATTCTATGGACGAAAATAAGTACAACTATGAGGTGCTAACTGGAACACTTTATATTAGGGTAAGCAACAAAACAAAATTTATTTTTTTGGCTACATATTATTAAAAAAGGCTAAAAATTTGGATAGACACATTTTGGTTATTTTTATACAATAGTGTAAAATAGTCACTTTTAGTGCTCCATAAACCTAGTGTTAACAAGTTCATGTAAGCATACTCTGTTTGAAAAGTAATTTTCAAGTTTAATGAATTCTTCTTTAACAGGGTGTATCAACAGCTGAATCAGGTTTTTACAAATGCATTTCAAGAGGCATATCCGATCATTCTTCCTTCAACATTCACGTTGTTGAGTTAATTGTTAAGAAAGATTGGGAAGATGTTTGGGAGAACGACTTCGAGGTACACTCAAATATTTAAAAACCAATAAAAGCAAGTATGTAGTCATTACTTTAAATGACTTCTTTTTTTGTAGACAAACTTGTTACGTGGCATGGCTGCTGTTATGGTAGTAGTTGTTGCCATAGCAGTCGTTCTTTTCATCATCACGGTGAAAAGAAGACAAAGTCGTAGATTTTTCGGTATGTATTACGATTATTTAACACAAAGGAATAGCGAATTGATTCAACAGTAAAATTATTATTGTTAATAGATTTAGAGGAATCGAGAGAAAATTCCCCTGTAAAGTACACACCAAATACCAGCGCTCGTCCTAATGTGCCAACGCCAATATCAGAAGAAGGTGGCTTTGACAATTCAGCTCTTGATGTCGATTTCCCAAGAGTGTTTAAACAAATGCAGAAATGAACAGCAATTATGTGATACAGTATTACCTTAGAGCTGAATGCTACGGAACGCTAACAAGGGAATACTGTCCATTGTACAAAACAACTTTTTTATAGTAGTTTATAACGTATCACATATAAAAAAAAATACACGAAGATGTAATCTCTTCATCTACGAATGCATCGAACTTTTCATTGCGCTATCGAAAAGAGAAAGACGCGAATCTCTTAAGGACATAATTGTAATTAACATCTTTTAGATTAAAGTTACTGTATATTGTTGTATATTATACATATAAATAATTAAATTGTTTATGCAAATTTCGTGCTTTCGTGTTTTGTAAGAAAATAATATCAATTTTATTCGAAGTAGGGCACATACCGCTAACGCGTCTCATTGCGAAGTACTTGGTGTTGCTTCGTGCGTGACATTTAGCATACTGTCGTTAACCCCATCTTCTTCGTCTTCTTCATCTTCCTCTTCTTCTGGTTCGACTTCAGTTTCTAACAATCTTATTTTTCTATTGCTTTCGCTCAAAACAGCAGCCACTTTCCGGGCCCCGCTGACTGCTAGCCACCTAACAGAAATACCTTGGAACGGTCGTGGCCAATTATTGCTTATGAGATCGGACAGGCTAACTGGATTCTTATCTTGATTGTCAAAAATTCGAGAATGGTTGAGTGGCAATTGTACTAGAAACGACGCCTGGCTATGTTTGTTGAGAACTAACAGACTGAGATACTCTTGCGTGTAGAATTGTAGATCCACTATAGAACCATCCATGTAAGTCTTAGAATATGGTTCTGAACAAAAATTACGCTTAGTTATAAAAGTAAATTATTTTACACACGTTCATAATCAGACTGCGGACTCTATGCATTTATGAAAAAAATAAGCCGGTGCAATTGAAAATAAGACAAACATTACGAGAATGTAGGAGTCTCCACTATTTTCAACCTTTCAAAATTATTAAAGAAACAAATAACTTTTTATATGACTCCTATTGTTAATAAGTGATCTAGACAATTTTTATTTCGCATAAAGATCCGCAGTCTATATTTATAGTGCGTCAGCGTACCCGATCGATGATCCACGTCTATCGAGCCCAATCTGAAGCTGAGCGAAATAGGCTCCGTAGATGAAGACTCAACTTTGAATAATCGTAATATCTTGTGATCAATGTCGCAAGTCGCTACCAACAAGCCATCATTGCTTGTTGCGATTTGAGAAGACGTGAACGCTATTGACGGAGCCAATGGGATAGTCGAGATAGTGAAATGATCGACCAAGCCTTGATAAGCCTCTCCGAAGACATTATGTATAGCGGTAATCAATTTCGCATGAGACTGCAGTAATGAGAAATTAAGATCTTGTTTCACGATCAGTGGGTGATCGCGAAGGCAATGATTTTCATCGAGCACAGCTGCCCATTCGCTTCCCTCGGGAGTTAAACAGGTCTGTAGATTCTCGCGTCGTAAATATTGACCTAATTTCTCTAAATTTACTCCTTTTCTGCCGCCAACACCTGGCTCAGTCTTATCGAAACCACGCAAAAATTCGGCTATAAACGTTAATTCTTGTTGACTGACTCGACTCACTTCGGACGGTATTCTTTCGTCTGTTAGTCTCAAAATGACCACGTACAACCATCTGAAATTAGAATAATTCAATGTCAGAGACATTGTCAGTAGCACTTTTAACTTGTACAAGATACCTGAAGAACGCTTTGTAGTCTCTCATACTGTGGTCTATTACTTGCTGTATTTCTGACGATTTTGCTAGGAAAGCTTCCGATGCGTGAAGAGCATTTGTTATAATACTTTCATCCGTTAGTCCCAATAGTTCATAGGGACCGCCTAGTCTCACCATACCTCTCATTTCAGCCAATTGATACACCAATGCCATCCCAACGCTGGTTAAATTTTTTAAGACTAATTTCTGTAACGTAATTCATTTTTTATTGTAACTTTTAGAGGTGTGCGAGAATGGTCGGGATCGGAACGGGTTCTCGAGAATCCGTTCCGATCACGACTAAAATTCTCAACCCGTCCGGACCCGACATTTTCGCGTTCTCGTACACCTTTAATAATTTTTAATCAATAGGATCTATGTTTTGTACCTGAATATTACTGTAGCACATTTCAATGCTATGTCCCAGCTTTTTCAATCCCTTCTCAGTGAGATCTCGCAACAGAAAATTTTCCAAATTTTGCGTTGGTATGCCGATCATTAAAAGTTCCAAAAAATCAGCTGCAACCCCGCCAGGTGGATTTGTTTCAGCGTATCGTGCTAGCTTTTCATCCATCTCTAACAGAATCGTTTCCCATGCTTCAGAGATGGCCATTAACGTACGCGAAAGGTAATCCATCAAGTATTCTACGTTAGCTTGAGCTTGCGCTACCTAGCATTGAAATAGAAACTTTATAGAGTGTTTGTTACGTTTTGTGACACAATAGTAGTCTATATTCTGCAAAGAACCTTTAAGAATGCTATGTTCTGCTCCAGCAGTGGACACCATAGTCTGTTCACTTTAATGCCACTGTTGTCTTTCCATGTAATCCACATTGGTTTGTCGGATCCACCGCTAATTTCCAATACTCGACCGTGACCCACTGTAATCCTGCCACAGTAAAACATTCCGAATACAAACATTGTAACGTTTCCATCATCTAAACCAAGCTGTGAAACACACGATCAATTATAGTAACCATTTTTCGTAAATAGAGATAGTTAGATATGTAAGTAATGTACGGAGCGAATGTACAAGGGAAAGTTGGTACGAGGGAAATAGGAAAACCAAGTGAATCGAAGGTGAAAGCGGAGCGAGAAAATAGGATATAAGAGAAATTGTAAAACCAGAAGGCCGTTCGAAGCCGAAAGGCAAGAACTAAATGCAAATAAATAAATAATAAATAGTAGCCATTTTTCCAATGCAATGTAAGATTAATGCAATTTCAAATGAACTTACGAAAAGTATATCTAAGGTTTGGAATAAGGATTCCTTGCGCTCAGGTTCCTGACCGAAGCTTCTATTTAAACTTGGTAAAGGTGGAAGATATTCTCCGGTTGGTAGCATATTTGCCTTGCTTCCACTCGACGAACTATCATTTACTAGATTCATTAGAGGCAACCATGTCATGCACGTAATCTCGTTGTGAAAATTCAGTTTTGTTTTATGTATAATGTTCTTGTTTTCGATATCCACGAGGCACACAATTTTGGAGTTCTCGTAAGAAACAGCTAGAAGTTTGCCATCCGGTCTCCATGCTAAGTTTACCGTGGTATCGGTTTCTTCTTGAGGACTTAGTAGCCACACTCTCTGCCAAGTTAATCTATGAAGAGTAACTTCTCCTAAAATGATTGTATTGAAAGATCAAACGATTCAAAGGTGCTTGTTACAATACATAATATTCGTTATTGAATAAATGACATCTTATCCGTTTGAAAAACTAACCTTTCACATTCGCAATTGCCAGAAGATCCATTTTTGGCGACCATTGCATTTTGGTTACTTCAGCTGGAAGCTGTCGCTCCTCTAATTGTCTCATGCTGCCTGCCATTCTTTCCGTTTTTATTAAACTTTAAAATACAGAGGCATCTCAATTAATTGGTAAATAAATAGAGATGGCAATTTTGAGGTTATGTTTTCCTATAGCGTCTTACTTTTCGCATATATGTGTGTATTTATCTATGGAGTATACAAACACACACATAAATATGAACACATGTAAATGCAATACTAACAATAAGATACATATATAAGTAGACACGTGCGTATTTGTATATCAATTATATGTTGACACATTACTTTGAAATTACGTAAATTGTTAATTTTGAATAATTAAATAGGTTTATTTTCTGTCAATAATATTTCAAATAAATATGATATACGTTTTGGAGTGAATATTTTGTAAACATTTCTGTTTATATTACTTCGCTATTGGTATAATAAACGTATTTTTAAGAAACATAGTATTTTCAATTAATGGTTATCTTGAACTCGACAAATTTCTACAGAATGCAGAAGGAATGCGCGTCGTTCAAATAAATATAGTTTAAACGCAGCCAGAAACAATATTCTGCGAATACCGAAGCATTAGACTTCAAATTAAAAATAAACGCTGTTGTTGGCATTTTAGATTGAACGGAATGAATCGAAGATCATAGAGGAAATTGCATTAAATATATAGAAACACATTTTATTGTTTAGATACACAATTACTTATTCTATTCATAGTTTTTATATTATTTATATTTTTATTTATTCATGATTAGAATCAATGTCCGAACATTGTTCATGTGCTAGATGCTCATTGTTCTAGACTCAATAACGTAGTGGCTGTATTCATCTATTTTCAATATAGTTGATAAGACATATTGTTTAAAATTGGGAGCACTCAAGGAAGCGTCTTTTGAAGTACATTTTAAGCAAAATACTGAAAGTGCTAGAGAAGAAAATGGGAAGAAATTCAGAGTGCGAAGTGTTACCAAAATCTAAAATATCGAATGACGCCCTTTGAAAAGTGGGTCGAGTCGAACCCAGGCACCGTTACCCAAGATCGAACCATATGCTCCTGGACCCAGTGTTCTAGACTCGGCATAGGTTCGCGAGGGCTGTGGTAAGCGTTAAAACTGGTTCACCCTAAAACCTGAATAAACGTGGACGCCTCGGCCGCGGTCCACGTGGTTCTCAACCGGGTTTGGGGTCGGGTCGCCTCGTGTTGACGCGTCGCGACGCCGTGCGTCCTCCAGTCGCGGCTTCTAGCGAGATCGAAGGGAGTCTATTGTCGATCCATAAGTCGATATCGAGGCCGCGGATGGAGCGGCTCAAGCTCAAGAGAAACATAGAAGAAGACGAGGAAGAAGAGGAATAGAGAAACGAAGCCAATCGAAGTTTGGTCGCAAAGTTGGAGCAGCCGAGGCGAGGAGAGGAGCGGTTCGAAGAAGAACGCCACTGACCACGTGACCCGCCACCAGAATCCGCGGCGTCCGCCGAAAATCTAAATCCGTCCGAGCCGAGAAGAAGAAGAGGTACCCCCGACCACGTCGGCCACCGGGACTCACCGCGAACGCGATAGTCAATAATCGCCTTCAGAGTCCACCGTATCGGCCGGTGATCGTCGCGATCGTGATCGCGCAACTTACGCGTTCAAAACACCCTCTCCCCGATTGGGGAACGGAAGATCCTGATCTTGCAAGGCTCACGGCGCCAGGAGGATGATTCGCGTTGATGAAACTGACCCGGTCGGCGGTAAGGGACTATCATCAAGGGACTATCCTGGGGACTTCGTCGTCATGTTTCCACGTGCTACAGCGTTAGATCGTGGATCCTGAGAGGGTGGTTCTAGGATGCTAGGACTATGAGGAGCTGATGTGTTCAGTGCAGTTGTCTATTAGGATGTTTGAGTGGTGCGAGCGAAAGGGGTCAACAGAGGTTGCTGGTGGTACCACTGTTGTCTTCCTTTGAGATAATTGTGGTAGATCACAGAGTATATTTTTTCTTGCATGTTCTTCTCTTTCGAATTGGATTTGAACCGTGTCTTTGGTGACCTTATCTGTTGCACATGTAGGCGGTGCAAGTAAAAAGGGTCAGAAATAGTTTGCTGTCGATGAACTTTTCTTCCTTGGATCCTTTTCCTGCTGTGCGATTCGATACATTTTAGATTACGAGTTGCCAGAGTTGTTGCAGTCGGAGCAAGTTTCCTGTAGCCGTGTTCTTCTTCTTTGGATCGCGTCAGTGTTCAGTGGAGTCGTCTATTAGTATATTTGGGTGGTGCATGCGAAAGGGGTCAAGAGAGTTTGTTGCTACCGTTGTTTTCTGTTTCTTGGACCTTCGTTTTTTGCCGGGGGAGGAGGGGGTGGGGGTGGGAGGGAGGATACCGTAGAATACTGCCGATTATTGAGAAAATTTTCCTGTTGGCATGTTCTTCTTTTTGGATTCGGATCAATCGTGTTTCGTAAAGTTATCTGTTGCATGTTAAAATTGCAGTCAAAGGAAGCTTGTTACTAGAATCTGCTGCTACCATTGCTATTTAAATCTGCAATCTAATTACTAGACTGCGTGTGTCTTCAGACACAGAAATTAGAGAAAATTGAATTTTGTGTTTTTATCCATTTTAGTAAGCTAAAATAGTGTAATAATGCCTTTAGATTCTTCTAATGCTAATGTCTTCACAGTTTTGTATTTAATTGATCTATTTTCGTCACAATCGCATATCAAATTCGTTTCATAATTTCCCACAGAAGCATCTTTATAATTTCAACAACTGCAAAGATAAATAGAACTACAATCAACTTTTTCGGAAAATGTGGTAAATCTACTAGCAGCAACATCTTGTCGTTCCAGCTCGAAACGCGACGATAACACAGATTTCTATAGAGTCGTCGTGGTTTCCGAGGGTCTCGATGATTTCATTCTCGACACGGGGGAGTGCTCGATCGTGGTTTTTCTTTAAATAAATTCGCTGCAGGGTGATTCACTGGAATCCGGGTCGATGAAGGGAACGTTCAACCGAATACTTGGTGTGTTCGAACAGTTCGAGCATTTTCTCAGTTTCGTTGTTTCAACTGTAGATCGCCGCGCCGCGCCGCGCCGCGCCGCGCCGCGCCGCCGTTCCGCCAGGCAGCTGTCTCGTACAAAAGGGTGAAATGAGGTCGTGGCTACGCGTAGCTTCCGCTTTTTTTTCGACGGCAATTTAACGCGTTTACCGCCGAACAATTCCACCGAACAATTTACTAGCTCAAAGTACACAAATCTCTAAATAGGACCGAAACAGAATGATTCTTTTGCGTCTCGAAGCGGAATGCGCATATCGTTCCCTTGTCGAAGCCAGACGGAAAAGACAAAAATTGCTAAATATACACGACCGAGACAATTCCGCCTCTGTCCATGTTTAGCTTCCCGAACGTCAGAAATCATTAGTTGGCGTGGTTCCCTCGTACCACCCAGGATCACCGAAAAATAGACGATTAACAAGGTGTTTGATTACACGAGCCGGTGTCGCCGGGGCAGAATATCCACGTGTGTCGCGATTCGCGATGGAACGTCACCGGAAATCATCGTCTGTAAAGGGAAACGAGTCGAGTTTCAGCGCAATCAGCTTCCATTCCCATCGACTATGTTTTCTCGTTAAATGTCGCGGCATTTTAGAATCCTTCTAATTAAATATACAGATAGCCGAAAATGTTGTAATTTCGACTATATTGACCGCGAGCTAAATTAAATGGACCGAATGCTTTGGACTTTCTATCATAGATGAAATATTGGGTGATCCTATAAAATACCGTTTACTATAGTTTAGTTTATATGTGTAAAAACGTTTCTGTCGTGTATCGACCACGCAGTTTTAACGAAAGAGAATCCTGACGAGAGTATTTCATTTATTTTTCAGAGATCGAGCCGAGTTTTCCCTATCGAGATGTGACCATTCGGCGAGGCGTCGATTTCAAGGATCACTATATCATCCAGTCTGAGATTGGCCGGTGAGTGGTTAATTTTTCTGATATTATGATCTTTTACATTATATTCAATTTTTGATTCGATTAGATAAATTCCTACTGTTTATTTAATTGTATAAATTATTTTATGGAATTGTCTTGGCATGGCAGTCGAAGTGTTGAGTGCAATAACATGGCCAATCTAGATAAAGTACCTTAAAAAGTTCAATAAAAATTGATGAAAAATGTCGTAGATAAACCTAACAATAAGTATTGGTATATGTAAGTAGTATAATCGTAAAAAGTGACCCTCTTCGGAGTTCCGAGCGTTAATTACGGTCGCGGTCGACCAATTGTCGACATTCGCGTCGTCGCGTCGTCGCGAAATAACGCGGAAAATTCGCACGATGGCATTCCACGACTGACGTACCTACATATGTACGTGCGATGCAAACCCTGGGAATGGTTGTTTATGTACGACCGAGCTCGATCATTACAAATATCGCGGCGAGCCGCAGCGCTGGCCATGCTGTTTCTGAATTTGACACGATATGCTTGCTAGCGTTGCGCAATGATTACATACAAGTTGCTCCGATACTTTGGTACATAACCTTAGAGGACCGGGAATAATAATAATAATAACAAGCTGAATGACAAACTGAAAGATCAATCGAGTTGAGACTTCAGGCTGTATTACTCGAAACGCGATCAATGTCTGCGAGTTTGAAGTTGATCATGTTTTTAGCATCGGGAACGCGGATAGTAGATCTTTTGAATCGACAAAGGGGAAGGAAAAGTTTTGGAACCTTGACGTGTTTATACCTTCCGGCGAACGTAGTATTCTCGTCTTGTTTACATCGTAGTCTTTCGTTTACTATGCGTGGCCGCCATTGTGAATGAGTCTCGGACATGAATGATCCCGCACGAGGCAGCTGTCCCTGATGAATCTATAGAATAAGCCAAAAAATATTTATGACGATTACAGCTGCCATTCGGGGATATCTATGAACTAGTATTTAAAACATTACTTCGCTGGCCGGAACATGTAATATTCAATTACTTCGTTTTAAAAACAACAAAGTTTTAGCTTTCGTCTAATGTATAAACATACTCGGTGAATTAATATTGAAGATTCCTCGATAGTTTCTGGATCGAACCATGCGATAATCGTACCTGTCGATCAAGGGCAACCATTGAGAATCGATCGGTTCACTAATAGTTTGTCATTGGCATTCGGATCTTACCTTTGGCATCGGTCCATTCGTCAATACATACCTTTGTTCGTGATCCTGACGCACGATCGCTATTGTGCCTCGGCATTCTCTTCTCTCAATTAAAAATAAAAATTCTATGCATCGCATTAATCCGCGAATTTATCTTGTCTGTAACAACAACCAACACTGGTAAACTAAATTTTAGCTTTTAACTTTTCCAAAATAATATTCCGCGAACAAAAGCAGTTCGGCACAGCGACGCGACGCGACGGCGCGGCGCGGCGGTAACACGTATAGGAAAAAGTTGTTCAGAACGATGACCTTGATAACATGTTTCAAGGTTATACAGTATAGTATCATGCGAGCACTCACGGTATTTGGAAGCGTCCGTTCCGGCAGCCGGAAGGTCAACAAGCGGAATAGAAGACGACAGAGTAGAATGGCAGGATAACCGATGCCAATAGTAAACCAGACACACGTATGGCCGGTTTAGAATTAAACATTCCACGCCGGTTAAGATTTCGCGGAGAGCCAACGGTTCATTCATCTTTGAGGATTCGACGGAAACACCTCCAGCCGTGAATCATCAGCGTTTAAACGGATCCCAACAGTGTTCGATTTTCAAACACCCACACCGGGTCCTGAATCACTCGCTATCTTCCGATATGTCATCGGATTCCGCAATTCCATTAAATCATTAAATCATGTTTTCCAATTAAACCGCCGTCGCGTCGTGCCGCGGTCCTCCGCCAATCATATTCCCGTGTTGGCCGACGTCCATCGGCCGCGGATTCCGCGTTAGTCACGGGCGGAACAATTGCGATCCGAGCTGCGGTTTTTCAAAAATATCGCAGTAGTATTGATAGTGCTGACTTGGAGCTATATGTATTTCCTAAAAATTTGATCGAAAAATGTATATGAAACATTTTATTATGTTATGTAAATGTATGACTTACATTTTACAGATCGCATTCCAAGTTTTTGAGTCACTGCCTGGGTTTTCTAGTTCATAGCTTCTATGATATATCAAAGGAATTTTTGTCGATTTGCCTCGACGCCTCTCTAAGCGTCTCGTTGATTTCTGCAAATTGAAACGAGAGATTCTGAAATCCGTCGTTCCGACGCGGAGACGGATCAGGTTGTTCTGACGTTCGCGATAACGTCGGAATGCAGACCGCATTCCACCGTAATCAAGGTCTCCCGTCTCTGCGCCTTGCGCGTCTATAAATAATGCATTTTTCGAAGTGACTGGCGCTTGCTGCTCGAGACGCTCGGCGTCGAGCGTCGTCGGGACGCTCTTGACACGCGGTCCCGATCGAACGTCGCGTCGCGTCGGCACGCGCACCTCGTCGAACATCCGTTTGCACCCTAAAATCCATTCTTCTCGGTTTGACGCACCCTAACTTAGCACGTCTGCCCGCGCTAATCAGTGGAAATGACAAATTCAAAATATGTTACAATTAATTTCTTGAGCGAATCGAGTGAAATTTTTCACGAACATCGGTTTACTAAGCTGCATCTAAATAAATAAACTATCACGAGGCAATTAGAATTAATTGATACTCCACGAATTAGTGTACGCTAATTCAGGAAATTCGCCGACAGTGGTCCGCGGAAGTAATTTGAAAAATGTTTAAGTAATTCTCGATACGTGAGTCGAGTTGGACACTTCGCTAAGATAGTTTCAATAAATTGCGTCTAAATAAATGCACTGTGATGGGCCAACACCGTGTTAACGAAAGGTCAAGGGTATTTGGTTGCACTCGTGTTGGGGGAGTTTTTTGATCTGCTGGATCATAGACTGTTCCGTTCAATCTTCTCTTAAGATTCTAGGTACATGTAGTTGTCAATCGGTTGAAGTTTATGCAGTTTACGTAGTCAGGAATAAAAAGGATTCAGGAAAAAGTTCTTTCAAATGACCTCGGGATTCGCCCCTTTCAAAGAAGTATGCACAGCATTTTTGGGACACTCTGTAGATCTTCGATAAATCGTGGCTACGTCATTTCGCCGATTCGATTAGTTGGATATTAATTGGAAAGATGAAGGGAAAGATCGCTGCACGGTGTTTCGCTGGCAGGTGTTCCGTTTTGACAATTCGTTCCGGCGACCCTGTTGTCTATGACCTATGCCTATGGCCTATGGTATGCTCTACTAACTCACTGACTCGCTAACTTGGCGCGGTGACAGCCGCGATACAGATTTCACCACTCTGCGTTCTAGCAAGCCAACGAGGCAGCTTGGCACTTCCTCCAGATTTTCTCGGTGTTCGCGGCCATTTTTTCTTGTCCATGAAAATTCCACCCGTCAAGGTTGAAGAGTGGCGTCGTCGTCGCGTCGCGCCGTTTGCTCGTCGCAGCGTGAAACGCGTGAAATTTATCGTTCGAGACGATATACATACATACCCGACTTGTAACACATCCGCGTGTGTGGAAAAGAAACGAATCGAAGATGCTCTAACGTTTGTAAAATCGTGTTTCGTCGCGCGATATTTAGAACGGAATCCGAACGGCGAAATGGTTTCGGTATTTTCCATGTCGCGTGCACGTTCCTTGGCACAACAGAACAGATCCGAGTCGGAGTTTTGTGCAGCTGTACAGATTTGATCGTGTTAATCTTAGATAGAGCTGGGTTAGGGGTTAGGTCTGTATTGTCGCGATACACCTGATCCTCGTATTGTGCGCCTCGAATTCCTCTGCGGAAAACACGCGATCTTTGTTCTATGTATACATATGTATGTACTATAGTTTGATAAACGTGTAAACGAACCTATTTTCTCGTTTTTAACAGCTGCCAAAGCATTTGGTCCAACTTTTTACATGTTTAAAATTCGTACTTGTTCAAAAGCGATTGAAAAGAAAACAAACTGATCGTTCGATAAGCACACCCTTCGGGACTCCAGCGACAATCTACTCCAGCAAACATCCTACGATGCGATAGTTCGATAAGTCCTACTTTCGGGGCTTCAGAGCTACCCTATTCAAGAAAACGGCTGTTTATCGAGTTATCGATATATCCACTTCCTTTCTGGATCCACCAATAGAGGAAGCCACTCTTGCGATATCACATTAGGGGCGTCTCTAACGGCTGCTTATCGAACGATCACTTAGTTAGAACCTCTTTATTCCCGATAAGTGACCGCGATGATCGAATCAAATCGGGTATAATTTCGATGAAACGGGATCGTTACTAATTCCAGAGGTAAATTTGGCACCGTTTATCGATGCAAGGAAAAAACAAGCGGGCTGATGCTCGCCGTGAAGGTGGTGAACACCGCGAAGAAGGAGGACAGGCGTTCGGTCGAACGCGAAGTCGAGATTATGAGGAGGCTGCAACATCCCAGACTGATTCAGCTGTACGACGCCATCGACACTGGGAAACAGATATACGTTATTTTGGAACTGTAAGCTCTTAATGACCCAGCTACCTACCCAGGCTAGATCCAACGGATCACAGACTATTTTCGTGTTTCAAGGATCGAAGGTGGTGAACTCTTCGAGAGGGTGATCGACGAGGATTTCGTGTTGACCGAACGCAGTTGCGCTGTCTTCATGCGACAGATCTGCGAGGGCATCGAGTTCATTCATCATCAGAACATACTGCACCTTGACCTGAAGGTAAACACTTTCAATCTTGTTCTACGTTTAACCCTAAATAGTTTCTCGGGATGAAAATTCACTCTTTTACTATTTTTAGTGTAAAATTATTGATATCTTACTGTGTGTTGTGAGATATGTTTCTTTAAAATGCAACGTTATAAATGAAAAATAGTTTGCTCTTTTAACACTCGCATCGATAAAAATGTTACGCGGCCGGCTATATTTCTTCTTTCAATAATCTCAACAAATCGAACGTAATGTAGCAAAATTCTTAAATGTTTCTAATGTCTTTACAGTTTCGTTTTTCACTCGTCCATGTAACCATAAATGCATAAAATCCACCTAACACCAAACAAGTATGTACATAATATGTATTCCTCCGACAGGATTATTTTCCGAATCATAGAGAATTGTATGCGCCAGTGAAATAAGCGATGGTAACCGATCACATTAACCGATCGAGAAATTGTAAACAGGAAGATAAAGTTGAAAGTTGCCAAGAGTCGATAGGATTAACCTATCGTTTTTGGCAACGATGGTTGTTCGCGCCTCGTCCAAAGCTTGATAATGGACATATAAAATGAGATATATATATATATATATATGTATATAGTTAGCTTTGATTCACGTGCGTTAATTAAGTCCAATTTTCAATGAAATCTTACTCTCCCAATTCAGAATGAAATTTTCAACCGAACGTAGCAATTATTCGCAATTAGTCGCGAACGTGTTAAACACTTTTCTATTATATTTTTTTCAAGAAGAATTTTTCTATTTGTAGCCGGAGAATATACTGTGCTTGACCAAAGAGGGAAACAGGATTAAAATCATAGACTTTGGCCTGGCGAGGGAGTACGATCCAAAGAAGAAGCTGCAGGTTCTATTTGGCACGCCCGAGTTCGTTGCACCGGAAGTCGTAAATTTCGATCAGATTGGTTACGGTACCGACATGTGGAGTATAGGCGTCATCTGTTACGTGCTGTAAGTTTACCCTCAACTTCCATCTATTTGTCTAAAAACACGTGATCCCTATTACTCGCCTTTTTTTTTGCAAATTCATCCTTTTACGGCCGGCGATTTTTATTTGCTTTCCAACAATCAATTTTTCTAAATTCAATCAAATTCTTCTTCAAATTCTTCTAAATTCGACAAACGTTTTTACTGTTTTGTGTTTGATTTATACATTTTTGTTTCCACTGTTTTATATTTCACCTGCTCATTTTCGTCATAAACGTACGCTGCTAAAGTTAAAATACAAGAAAAATTTCGGCGTTGAATGTTCGAATTTGCGTATAATTATGAAACAGCGATACAAATTTTTGTCGATGCTACGATTTGCAGATTGTCCGGATTGTCTCCGTTTATGGGCGACACGGACATCGAAACAATGGCGAACGTGACTATCGCGAAATACGATTTCGACCACGACGCTTTCGCAAACATCTCCGAGGACGCGAAGGACTTTATCCGGTGCCTCCTGACCAAAGACAAAGAGTACGTACCTACCTATCGCTTGTTATTTTCGATCGGCCCGGCCGCCGCGCCGCGCCGCGCCGCGCCGCGCCGCGCCGCGACATTGCGCGACGTGACGCGACGCAAAGGTGATTTGTGCAAAAATATCCGCATGGCTAGTAGGTACGTCACCGATGTTGTGACACCGATCGACGGATGTCGAACGGACGGACCACCGCACCGCGCCGCACCGCATTCGCGTCACGCCGCGCCGCTCCGTGCCGCGGCGGGCTTTTTTTGCACAAGATTAATAATTAATAATAAATAATCGCATCCACATTTGCGACTCTTTTGCGTTGATTCTTAGACTTTCTCTCTCTCCCTTTGTGCCCGACTAGTCCTCCCCAAGCATGCTTTCTTCATCCGCAATATTTGTTCGCTCTCTGCTTGAATCGAAACGAAGTAGCAAACCAATTGATAAACGAAAGAAAAGAGAAAAACGGAAATCTTCACAGAATTCCAAAGTTTGAAGTGGTAAAAAGTGCGACGAATGGAAAAAACTCTCCTAGCAACTCGAAACTCCCGGTGAAAATTTATACAATTCCATAAAAGAGGGAGAAATCGCTGATCGCCGTTTGTTCTCGCAAACAATCTGACGAGGTTCGGCTGCCTCGGAAAATTATTCGCAAAAAGACAAAGACGGATGGATCTAAAGCAGAACGTCCGAAGTATCCATCGATCGTATTTCATCGGTAAATCGGTTCTGCCATCTATGTATACGCACCCTGCACACACCTTCCACCTCATCATCCGTACTCACACTTTGAGAAAGCACAAAGACATAGGCTACCAAAGCAAAATCAAAACCAAAACCAAAACCAAAACCAAAAAATGAGAGAGAGAAAGCAAGAAAGATATGAGAGAAAAACATAGCGATGCTCACGAGGCAGCTGAATCTTTCAGAAAACGAATGTCGGCCGCGCAGTGCAGGGGGCACTGTTGGTTGACGAGAAGGCCGAGCAAGCAGCAGGCTGATCAAATACCAACGTTCAAACCTGAACCGGTGAAGCAGATCCAGCATATCCCACAGATCTCGAGACTGCTGGCTAACAACAGTCTAGAGGAGTTGGACGTGACCAAGGACAACCTGAGGCTGTTCGTCGAGCGCTGGAGAGAGCACCCTCACAGTCCTTACATGATCGATTTACCTCAGTTGGATGCCGCGAAGAGCAACGATCTCGAAGAACTGGTGTCCCTGCAGGGTCAAAGTCCGTCTCCCTGTGCCAGCATCTGCAGCACACCTTCGGAAACGACGGAGACTCCGCCTCAAGACAGTCACGGTTACCTGACAGTGCCATCGTTTAGCTTCGAAAGAAGAGCTTCCGAAGGAGTCTCGTCGGAGAAGTCTCGCAGCGACGCAGCCAGTCAGATAGTCCTCGCGGAGGAAATCATTAAGCTGTCCGAGCATCTGAGGTCCATAGCCATGGGGACCTGTCCGAAGACCAACGAGGAGCCGGATAATAAGAAACCTGGTGAGAACGAGGAGAAGGTCAAGCGCAATGGAGTCCACCCCAGGAGCAACGGACTGGTTCAGGATAGTTCGCAGCAATCTAACGAGATCACTCAGAAATTGTCAAGTATAATGAGACACAGGAGGCTAAACGGGACCACGTTTCACAGCAGCCGCAGCTTCGATAGGTATTCGGAGACGAACGCCGCGAGCGTGTTCGCGCCGTTCAAGAAGTCGAAGAACGAAGGTAGGAGCTCGGTGACCAAGGATGAGAGGATGGATGGCCAGGAAGAGGGGGCTAAGAGTCTTATTTCCGAGTCGGAGAGTTCGACCAATTTCGGCAGGAGCAGGATACTCGGCGATGGTGAGATCGATCTGACGCCACCCTGGAGGCGTCCCAGGGTGAAACATGTTTTCGGAGAGACTAGTAGAGATGTTCCCAGGATTTCCGAGCTTCAGAATGTTCATAAGAGTTTGAACCTGGACGAACCGACCAGTACGAAGGATCTGCTGCTACATTTGCTAGAGGAGTGGGACGAAGTTGCGATCAGGCCTTCCGGCGTAGGCAGGAAATCGGTCAGCGCGGATTGGTGCGGGGAGGATTCGGTCGCAAGAAAGACCATGAATTCTTTGGCAGAGTATTTTCAGTCGAAACAACAGAAATCGAGCTCTTCCAGTGTCAACGCTGCTGCCCCCAGCTCGATACATCGTTGAGGTAGTTTGAGGGCGGGAGAGGGGTTTAGACCGAACGAAGCTTGCGACTGTGGACGATTCGACGATGAGTTCTGGGAACGTGTGGGAGCGTTGTTGTTTTCTGATCGGCGTTCTGGCAAGGTTTCAGGGTAGGAAATTGTGGGAACGGGTTCGGAGTCGAGTTCCGTCGGGTCTGAATATATGGAGGTTCGAATAAAGTTGTTTGGATGAGTGTCGTCTCGAATCTTCGGATTTTCATTGGTTCTGTGAACAGCGTTTTGGAGAACGGTTTTCGGAAGCGTGACGAGGGTGACATGTGACATATGGAAGATCGCATCGTGTCGGTATTCGTCTAGATAGAATCTTTGTCTTTCCTTTGGTTCGTGGATATCTTTTCGAAAAGCGGATTTTAGAAGTGTGGCAAGGATTGATTTTGATTGATCTTGTCTGCGACGCTACGGTCGTGAAATGTCGATTGTTTGTGGGTATTTTTCTGGATTGAAAAGAAGGGCGTGGAATAATTGTTGGTTGAATTTCGATGACATATCGAGAATCACTTTTGTTCATTGTGTATTATAAATGTGCATGCGTGGATGTATGTATTGTTTCTATTCTAAGCTAAATTATGTAATAGTCACGTGTGCGCGACGATCTCTCATACGGATCGCATCGGGATCACATGTCTGTGCGTGCATGTATTCTTGTTTTACTGTATTATTTATATTATATATTTAATATAAAAAGACCATGAAACGTGTGCTGTCTACTGTTTTATTTCACAATGTCCTTTTGTAGCTAATCACTTGGGAACGAGAAGTTTCATTTACAATATGATCCGAGTGTGAAATGTTCCGAATCGAACGATTGCAGGTTTGAGAAATTTCGACAAATCTTCAAACATAATCCAACCTAATAATTCGAGCTTGAGGATTTTCTCTTTAATCCTTGGATAACGATTCCCAAATCAGCTGAATAGTTTATGATGGTACAATTAAATTAATAATTGTTCCATCGGACACAATGAAAAGATCGACGTATGCGGTCGAAATAAATAAAAAAATATGGGTAAAAAAAATAGACAAGCGAGGATGAACCTAAGCCGGTTCTCCAAGGATTAATGAATGAAAAATGCAACTTACAACCTAGTCGTGCAAATGAAAGAAAAGCTGACTGAAACGAGGACTTACCATTATCAATTTCGATGATTATTCTGCTTCAGGGAAAGACCATCGGCAGGTCAGCTGATAGAGCACCAATGGCTGGAGGCTGCTCTGGAGAATCCGATCTGCAAAGACCGGTTAAAGCGTTATGTGATCAAGAAGAGATGGGTCAAAGCAGTGAACACCATACTCGCTTTGAAACGCATGGGCGCCCACCTAGATTTAGAATTAGTTTGATAGTTGGTGAAATGAACGTTTCGGCTAGACACGTTTGACGAGCACGTTAGCGTAGAACAATTTCTAAGCGAGACACTATAAATCTGCGAAGAGCTTGGGCTAAACTAAAAGATTTCAAGTATTAATATCTTCCACTATGTTTAACGCTGTTTTAACGAAACCGCTTGACACAAAAGGCTTGCATCGTGTTCTTTTCCTTGTTCTTTTAGCGAGTAGGTTGTTTTGTATATTGACGCGCAGCGATTTTTAAAGATTTTTGGTGGAAGATGAAAAACACAGTGTCTCGATATATGCGCACTACAACGTGCAACAGTATTATGAGCAGATTGACACTGCCGCGCCGCGCCGCGATGATAAAAATAATTCCAAAGCTACAATTGTCTCGGAAAGTAAGCTAACGATCGCAATTTTTGATGAAATTAAAATGATTCGTGTACAAATTAAATCGTGGCTTTTTCTTCATTGGTTTATTGTTCATTATGTTCTTTCAGCGTCATAGGTTTGTTTATACATATACATATATATATATATATATGTTCATTAATTAATTTTACCAGAAATTATCATATAGTTAGCTCATTTTCCGAGGCGACTGCATGCGTAGATCGACGACGGTGAACTACCGTAGAATCTTGTTGTTTTG
This sequence comes from Lasioglossum lativentre, assembly GCA_916610255.1. Taxonomy (NCBI): domain Eukaryota; kingdom Metazoa; phylum Arthropoda; class Insecta; order Hymenoptera; family Halictidae; genus Lasioglossum; species Lasioglossum lativentre. The sequence goes on from OU744364.1 coordinate 619,714, forward strand.
TAACCGAGTAGATGTAACTCATTTAGCGTGTTATTATTTTCTGAAGGGATACCGACGTATACTTCCGTTTCGCGTTCTAATACTTTACTGACAATCGCGACGAGAATGATTAACGCGAACACAGTCTCGTTCACTGTATAGTGAAACGCGTGGTTTGAACTCTAGTAATCGGTTAGATAGGTGCGTGTACATGATTATTTATAAGTATCGTAAGAGAAGAGCATCGATTTGTAATCGTCAATTTATGCGAATGATCCTCAAAACTGTGAATTTTGTTAATTCGTGACTGGATTGCGGATTTTTATGAATTTATGGAGAGTAAAAGACTAGAAAAATCGGAGAATATTGTTATGTTGTTTTCAATTCATATCAAAATTATTAGCTACTTTTAACAATCGATGTAGACCATTTGTATTTTTCTTAAATATCCGCAGTCTATTTACTGTAAACCACTTAAAATTAATAACTATAATTTCGATCTCATGGTCCTCAAGAAATATTATTCTACTCCAAAATGTGTCTTCCCATTGAAAATTGTACAAATTTTGATAAAATGAAGCTCCTTTGAGCGAACAATCTGCTAAACTTGTAAACAAACATATTTTGTAAATAAATATAGTTTTAACAAATGATTTTTCTATTCGTCCATTAATTAATAGATTTCGTTCTCTGGATGAAGTCATTAATGTATTCAAATTATTCATAATTTTTAGAATAATCATCTTCTGCTGTTTCCGAAGTCTCGGAGTCTCGGAGCGTCTCATTTGGAACATTTTTATTTTGCATAAAGATCCGTGGTCTACCGATGCGATGATAGTTTTAGCGTGCGACTCTCGCCTATAGTGAATAGAAGCGATCAAGATCGTGGAGGGGTGTTAGACGGCAGACAACAGGTGGAACTATAGCTATTAATATAGTGGAAGATCGCGCGTCGCCGTGCCGTGCCGCGCCGCGCCGCGCCGTGCTCCGCTCGACACTGTAGAAGACTTTATTTAAAGGCACGACTGGCGCGCAACACGCGTGTATTTACATAATACGAATTCCGATCGCGTGCGGCCCTCGTAAATCCGCGATTCGCGCGCGCCCCCAGGAATTTCGAGTCCGAACGCGTATATTTCGCTCGCTGTGGCGTCAAACACGACCTTCCGGTATTTATTACGGCCGTTACAGATGGTCGGACTCGCAGATACGTTGTCGTCTCACGTCCAAGAAATGCCGAGTGCATAAATTGACCGTGATCCGGTCGCCATCGTACGGGCAATTAAATTCTCGGAAACGGAGGCCTTAACTTTTATAACGAGGCTGAAGACTTTCCGCGTTTATGGCAAAGTTCTACTGCTCCCATACGAATTTAATACAGGAATTCAATACCAGAACTACCGAGCCCCAAATGAGATTAATGTACATATTTCTTTATAATAATAACAGGATTGAACTTATTCAGATTTCATAGAATTTTGTTCAGAATGTTATTTGCAACTTATTAACACTTTATATCTAGCGGAAGCCTATTGGTATTGATAGGCTTGTCAATAATTGTGATGAACTAAAAGGAAGCTTAGAAATCTCCTTTTGCATAATAATCCGAAACGAAATAATTCGATTACGTTACTGAAGATGACTTCTTGATTCACGATTGAAAATGCTATTACTATTGAAAGATTTATGGAAAAATAGCCATGGGCACATGGGCCATAGCACCGACGAGTTACTATGTATTAAAGACCGCCAGCCCCTGTGCTATTCAGCGAGACCAGTAACCGGGCGCGACCGGGCGCGGAGATAACGTGGAACTTACAGTGATCTGAAATACCACACCGCTAAAAGTTCCACAACCGACGAGTATCTTCCACGCTCTCTACTCTACCTAAATAGAACAATTTTTTGTGAACCACGTAAGATTGCGGCAGTGACGTAGGTAAATAGATTTAGTACCGCGGGTAATATATACATGTAGAATGCTGACATTACCCATTCTGTAATTGCTTGGATCATAATTATCTTACAAATAGTGGATAATATCGAGCTAATAGCTGCACATTTATAATTTGCGTTAATATTGTATACTAGAATGTAAGACATGCTAGATGTAAGAACAAATGTACTGAAAAGTTATAGTACATAGTCACACTATCTATTGGTATGTTAGTGGGACAGTTCTCGGAACGTGACGTCTCGAAGGGAATTTATGTTACTATAGGTACGAATCCGATGGACCGATCGCCGAGCCTCCCCCCGCATCGGTCCCATTTCGGTGGCAATCGCCCATCGTCGGGAACTTTGTTCGGGTCTCTCGCCCTTCTCCGCCAATTAAAAATTCGCTAGATTAGCCACCCCACCGCCGCGCCGCGCCGTACCTGCGACCCTCGCGGTCCCAAGGTTTTGGACGCAGTATCATTCGTATAATGAGGGTGAAAAGATGAACACGCGTGAGTTTCTGTGAGTGATCGTGACACTCGCGTCGTTTGTTGTCGAGACGCAGAAAGCGTACAAGAGTACGACGCAATACGGTGACCGTTACGTGGTGAGTACCGTTGTCTTGTTTCATCCGCTTGATAGGTATCAAGATTATTTGGATTCTCATTATTTTTTAAATTAATTCTGTATTTAAGTGAATTATATATTTTTCAACGATTTATATATTTTCTGCAATCGTGTCGTTGCCTTTCGCGATAATTTTCTCTTGGATCACGACAATCGATTTAATTTAAACGAATTTGTTATTTGTGTTTTATCGTGCAATAGAAATCTAGTTTATTTAGTTTTGATTTTACATTGTAGTACTTTGTTGAGTTTTGAATCTCGCGCTTTACGAATGCCGCGTGAAGCATGTCGCGATCGATCGATACGCGATCGATTCTCCCTGCTTGCCGTTATCGGTCGTTCCCGCGATCTTTCATTCGCGTCTAATTTCTGTCACTTGCGTGCGAACGATGGTAAAGTGTTTCTCTTTTCTATTGATCCAGATTTATTGTTTGACGGTTGATCGATTGAATTTAAATAAATTTGTTCTTCCTGTTACAGAGCCAAAGGGAAAGCCATCCATCAATCCTTCAAAAGATGTCATATCCGTTTCGAGGTGGAGAGAATGTAAGTACTAACATATTCATTTGTATAACATTCATTCAGTAACAAATTAAAATAGTAAGATGTCGTTGTGTCCCTTCTCTCTCTTTCCTCCCCTGGTATTTCATGAAATCTTTTATGGCGCAATAAAAAGAATTCTCGGGGAAATACTTTAATATGTATTCATTTTTTTTAATGGAAACTTCGGGGGGGGGGGGGGTCCCAATATTTTTCTTACATGGGAAGTAGTTTTTGTTCTTTTTTTTTTTAAATTTGGATACCTGCCTTCTCGCGATAATTTATTCCTGTGTCTCGACGATCAATTGTATTTATATATTTTTAATTATTTATTTATTTTCCGTTCATATTAATTTTAATTTTATATTCAACTTGAATTATTTATTTCCTATTAATTAGGATTTAGACTTGGACGATTGGCTGTTTGAAAATTTATTGAGTTTATTCTTTCAGTCACATAGCCTGTGTGAGAAGGATCCATCGATTCAACGATGATATCGATAGCCGAGATCGATATAGTCGAGTTTGAGACGCAACGAGTTGTACTTTCTTCAAGCAGCAGAGAACGTGAGTACCAATATATCTTCCCAATTACACTTTGTTATTTAACATCTTTTTTCAAATTAATAAGGAAAAATTAATAGTCTTCAATTATTACTTCACTTTCAATTTATTGAAAAAAGCTATTAATGAAACTCTTTCATTATTTAATTCACGTAACAATAGCTTCTAATATATTTTTTAATCGCAATGAAAGCGTTGTTCACCAGGATTACAAATCCCCAATCCTTTCGATCTTTCCCTAAATTTTTTTGCGGTATAATATGTATAAATATTTAATATAAATATATAATATAATATCAAATAAATATATATATATTTTTTTCTGTTTGTTTCATTTTAATGTATTGTACTTTCCGGAAAGTTCTAAACAAATTCTAATTTATTTCGTCGAGGATACTTTGTTTCCACGTTTTGTAGAATTCATTCGTGAACGTGTTTAGGAGTTCGGTACATTTTGTACATATTTTTTCAAAATATTTTTATAGCTCTAGTACATTTTGTACATTTTGTACATTTTGTACATATTACTTCATAATATTTTTATAGTTCTGGTACATTTTCTACATTTTATTCTGTTACAGAGCCCTGAGGGTGCAGAATATTTTGAGGCTGCCTACCTGGATGCCTGTAGCTACCTGGAGTACCCGAGATCGAGGGCCAACGTGTCGTACTTCCTTCAAGGGGGAGAGAATGTAAGTACCAAGATATCTTCACAATTAAATTTTATTATCGAACATTTTCTATTCAAAGTATTAATGAAAAATTGTCCATATTACACAAGTTTAATAAATTTTCCATATTAGATTACATTAAGAAGTTCCCACCGCTTTTCTATTTTTATTTCGAGAATCCCTTACATAGACTTTTTATATCCCGATGGAATTGTACGATTCGATTTTTTAATATCTTGTTTCTTTTTTGTTTCCAGGACTCTAACGCAGCTTTCTCTTCCTCCAACAAGTAGTGAGTGAATAAACAACTGTCCTTTTTATTACTAGATTTCATTAGTAGTTGATTTTGACGAGTACAGTGACCGTTGAAAACGCCAGGCGTTCTCACGGGTGGTAATCTGTTTCCTAGCTAGGTAGGGTCTTTTTGTACGTCGCGTTTTTTTATAAATATAAAAATTTCGATAATTGAATCTCCAAATTGCGAGAAGATAAAAATCTTCCTTAATTTTTGGTACATAATTACTAGAGTCGCTTTTTATCTTCAAGATAATCTGTCGTATTTTTAAATTATTTGAATTGCTCGGAAGCATTAGATACCACGTACAAAAAGATGATTCGCGACGGATAGATTCTTTAGACAAAGCAAATTAACCTATATTACCTTCACGAATACGTTACATTTAGTAGAGTACTTTTTCCAATATTTCGTCACTTTGCTTTGTCGAAAGGGTCGTCCGAGGGTTTTTAAATATATCCATTATATAATATTCAGAATAAATAAATTAATAAATTAAAATCTTTATTAGAAAGCTTTATTAAAATCTTGCTTAATCTCTATTTGTCGAGAATAAAATATCATTACCTTTTCCAATAATTAAATATTTCATTAGTAAATTGATATTTTTTGAATTGAAAGTAGAATCATTTTGCAAGAATGCAAGAACATTAGCCCGTACAAAATCTAACGGATTCTTTTAGTTAGGATTTTCAGAATATTAAGATTCCCTGTTCGTTGCTCGAATCCTCTCGCGTGCCCAGGCGCTACTCGGGAGGGTGAGAGCAACGGGCACATGGAATAGTGTATTAATCATATTTGTGGCGACTGACGATGGTTAGTGTATCGTGCACGACGCATTTTCCACTTGTGTGTGTGTCTGTTAGGCAGTGGAATTGCGTCGGCTATTTTTAACCTAGATTCAGTAGCGCATATTCCTGTTGATCTGTGACATGCTACATGGATCTTCGTGGAATGTGTTCTCAATTTATTACAAACAATATTTAGAATTACGCTTAATATAATTCAGTTTACCATACAGTTGTTATTTCGATTTATCCCGCAATGATCACTGCCATTGTCAGTCGATTTCAGGAAAATGGTACGTACCTTAGAGTGTGCTTGCGTGAGATTCGAACGTTAGGGTGACGGAGGCGTCCCGGGACGACCTCCCTAGGTGTTAGGCTGTTGCACCCTAGCGTCTGTGTGAGGACCGTGGAGCGATTGTGTTGGAGAGCTTGTGTCTTTTGCCATTTTTTAAATATAGGGCTAGGTAGGTAGGTAGCTTTCCTTCTTGGTGTGACTGTTCATTCTAAGTAGGTAGGGGCCAGGGCTGGCTACCGTTTTCTCTTTCGGGTAGGCCGCGATTCGCACGGTAGCCAGTAACTGGAAGAGCTGGAAGTTTCGTCACGGAGCTAAATCGAACGAGGCATGACGTTCGAATGGATGCTTCGTGCTCGATTCCTTCTGCTCGTGTAGCTTCTCGCGGTCGCGAACGCGAACGCGCGCGGATTAGGGCCTCGAAACGTTGCGCACCTGCTCGATCGCACCAGCGGAACGATCGGCTTCTATCGAAACTTGTCATTCGTTTCGGAAGTTGTCGATCGTTTTCGCTGCGAGCACGTTTAGGATTTCAGTTGCTTGGCGGACCGCCGAAGAAAAAAAGAAGAGGCTATATGCCGAAGAGGCCCCGACAAACTGTCGCTCAAGAGGGCAACTACAATGGCCTCGCATCTTCGGATGCGAAGTCATTTCGGTACTATCTTGTCGCACTGTACTCGTCTGTAGAAATAGTAGTTGTAGAAGTAGTTAGTTGTACACATGGGCAGGCATCGCCGCCCCACCGATCAGCCGAGATGGGCACGTCCGCGATTTGCAGAAGCGTTGCGAAAGAAACCACGCGTTGTGCATTAGCCGATTTTGAACAGAGATCAAAGTTAGCGTTGCGGAAATACTCGCGATTCCCTTTCCCATTCCCATTTTGATTGCTGCTTGAAGCAATATTTAACATCTACCAATTTTATAAGAGTTTGAAATTTTCTTATAGTTATTTTGCAGAAAATATAAAGTAGTCTTTTGGATCCTCTGTTCGTTGAATTAGTGTTGCGCAGCAAAAGAATCGCGTTTGCGTTCGAGTCTTTCGACATTTCAGACGCCCATGCTCCAGCTGCAACGAACCACTGCAAAAGTGGTCGCAGTCGAAACGGCTGCCGGGTGTGGCGCAGGCATACGCGATTTCGATTAGAGTTGCGAGAAAATCAGAACGGGTTGTGAATTAGGGTTGCATTTATGGAAATTGAAATTGAAGTAGAGAATGTCTGGGGCGAGATTAGCGGAGGTTCGGCACCTACTCTTCAAGTAGGGGACCTCGCAGCACGTGACCGCGTGATACCATCTCTGGGTAAAAAAGCCAGCGTTACTAGACCGGTCTATACTCAAAGCGGCCAGCTCGTGGAGTGTATACTCGCGAGTTGAACTAACGTTTTGAGCGAAGGGGCGCATCTGTCCTGGCGTTACGACGTCCAGGCAGGTGGATGGTGTCATTGCGTTTGGATCCGGGGTGGATTCTATGGGCTTGGAAACCCAGTCGCTAGCTATCTCGCTTCGCCTCTGCTTCATTTCGATTAGAGATCCGAGAAAATCACAGCGGGTTGTGAATTAGCGTTGCGACATTAGAATTTGTTTAGCTACCGTTTTTGACAATGGCAAAGAAAGATAGTGGGGGAACCGGTCCTCTCCACCGGTAGACTTTGCCATTCTTACTGCATGCCGCGAATGAATCAATAGACCGCGAAACACCATATCTGTGCGAGGAATTAGCGTTGCGAGAATTTGTTGTCGCGATTGTCTTAGTGTCGCGAAAAATACGAACGCGTTGTGTTAAGGCGGGATTAAAGTGGATGCGATCCCTGAACGATCGGGGCTACACGCATATTGGAAAACGCACCTAAAAGATGAGATTAAATGTCGCGACCTCGTATTAGAGTAGAGGACTGACATTGCAGAGTCAGTCGCGCACGGAGCATACGAGCATTAAATTCCGGAGATACTTTATTGATATCCAGATGTATCTGGATATTACTTTAGAGTTTTTGATACCGTCGAAACGTGGAGCATACGCCCACCGGACCACTACGTAGAGAAGAAACGTATTGGTACGTTCTGAGGCCAGGTTGCCGTAAGCAGTTCGCGCAAAATCACGGTGCACGTTGCTACGTTCAGTTCCCCGCGGTGTGCCATAACACACTACTTCGTTTGCCGTTCCTGAAATGGAACAAGTGTTTCCGCTGTTGTACGAAAGTACCGTACGCAAAAAGAAGACGTATTGAGTTACGTCACCTGTGGCGGTACGCACGACAATGTCATGGTGACCATTAGCATCTAATGCGATCCATGGTGTTGCGGCGTGACTTACGATGGCGGAAATCGTAGCTTCATCTGAACGTAGCGATGTGTGCCTTGGCCATTTGGTGGTGTGTGAGCGCTAAATGCAGGGAACGTACCACTGCGTTTCACCAGCATGTATTATTTTCGACTAACGTAGTGGTTCGATCGCGTTAGTAGCCATACACAATATGTGTATCAGCGTATCGAACGCCTCGTCGGCCCGTAAGGTAAAAGACGAGGTATCTTTACGTTGAAAGTGCAGTAGCTTTGTCGATGGAATTTAGTCTTCATCGTGCTCCGCAAAACTGGTTTTTGCAATGTCCGAATCTGTAATAATATTCGAGGCCGTGAAGCATAGTCCCCTTTCGCGTATGTACGGTGAGAAGTCGAATTATCGAATCGGTTTAATGTGAAAGTGTTTTCCAATATGCGTGTGGTAGAAAATCCCGCCTCTTAAAATTAGTGTTGCGAAAAATGACATGCCGCACTGCACCCTGACATGACTGCCCCTGTTTACTGGTAGTCGATGTGGCTGCCCCTGACTACTCGCAGCCAGTGTAGCTGCCCTTGAATAGCCGCAGCCATTGCTTCCCCCTTAGAATTGCGTAAAAAGAAATTAAGGTGCACGGGAGTTTTCTATATCGAATTTATTAAATTAGCGTCGCAACAAATAATGCACTGCTCGCGTTTGTTTCAAGATATTTATTACTTATTATTTGTAGGTTAGCGTTGCGAAAGAATTATTCGGCTTTGTTCCCCACCATAAATTAAAATGGCTGCTATCGCGTTTCCATTTAGAGTTGCGTAAAAAGAAACGAAAGTGCACGGAAGTTTTCCGGTTTGAATTAAAGAAATTAGCTTCGCGGTAGATAATGCACTGCTCGCGTTGACATTTTGCATTTTGTAGAGTAGCGTTGCGCAAAAATGGTCCACTCGCGCGTTGTTTGAAGTATATCAAGTGGACAACTATTCTACATATTTATGTTTTTTATTTTTGTTTTATTTGTTAACGCAAGATTAAGTCTGTTTCAGGTATTTCGTCCCTTCTCAGTGAATATTGGTAAGACAAATAAAATGGCGATCCAGGATGTTTCCTTGTAGAGTTGCGCATACAAATTAAAGTGCACGGGAGTTTTCCATGTTGTATTTATTTAATTAACATCGCGAATAATAATGCACTGCTCGCGTTTGTTTTTTGTGACGTTCAATACGTACTTTGTAAATTAGCGTTGCGAGAAAATGGTCCACTCGCGGGTTTGTTTGAAATATACATCGATCGAGTGGACAATGATTTCATATGTTACTTTTTTTAAATTTTGTTTTCTTGTACTAATTCGAAGTTAAGTTTGTTTTAGATCATTTATTGCTTACTACAAAATGAAAAAAGCGAAGAGGAGGAATTTGATTTCAAGTAGAAGTAGTTTGTGATTGTTATAGAAATTGTATTGTGCATGTAAATTGTTATCTGTGCATGGTTGCATGTTGTGTCGTTTGTCGTTTGTGTTGCATGGTCCTTTTAATTCACTGTATTTTCATTTCAGCAAAATTGGGTTAGCTACCCTCTACACACGTAGGCACACATACGTACATACATACATATAGGCAAAATATAAAATATTTGTCAGGTACAAAATACACGAGAATTACAAAAAAAATCACAATGGGGATTACGTACTTGAAAAAATATACAAAATCAAAAATGATGAAATAAAATTAAAATAAATATGCAAAAAGCATATACCATATACATGCGCATGCAAGGGGAAAATTAGCTGTTATACTAGGCAGGTTAGAAATTCGGACGGGTAGGCTTGCAATTATGCTCTTCTTGCTATTCGTTTGTACAGTGCTCAAAACTAGAACACTGTCAAATGTGTATTAGGAAGAGTATACATATAGTACATATAAACGGATTTTTTTTGTATTTTGTAATTTTGGAATGTTGTAACTTTCCGTCGGGTGGGACGATAAGACCCCGACGGATTCAGACACGGCGGAAAACGCGCGGTTTCCGGCGTGTCTGAATCCATCGGGGTTTAAATAAATACTAAGTGGGTGGGTGAGTCTCCCTCGCAGCAACCTCCACGTGGTGAGACTCGGGCAATCGGTGTGATTCTCGATTAATAATATTTTCTTTGGCGAAGATCAGTTACTCTATAAAATATTAAAAATCGACAATCACATCGAGCTAATAGCTGCGAAAATTTAACAATTCTTTGACATGATTTCAATCACCGCCAAAATATTGTCTGAAATATTTGAATACGTTCGTCGGAGAATGTAACATTTCATGATAATGATAACCGATATGGTTCTGTGATGATTCACCTTATCACCGACAAGAATCTCCTCAGTGGGCTTCTGTTTCTGTTTCTCTTTCTCTTTCTGTTTCTTACTCCGGCGACAATATATCCTAGAGGGCGTAAGCAAACGGCAAAATTTGTTTGACGACACGATGTCCCGTAAGGCTGGCAGTCTTTCACAGTATGTATCTCGTCTGTGCCAATGGCCATACATTTATGTCGGTATTTCAGTTAATTTCGGTAATCTTTGAAACGGTTTCTCAATATCTTCCGTAGATAGCAGCACTATACGGTAAACAAATTTTTCTCAATGTTTTCCAATATGTCATACTATTTAGGAGTCTCCTGTCTCCTAATCGCGTTACGGTTTATTTAACTTTTAAAACTGCTGTACAATAGTGTAAACATTAAGCATTGAAATATTTCAATTGCCAGTTGACAAAGTTTCGTGAGTTAGTTGAAAATCATTATTCTCAACTATTTATAACCTCATTCTGATAAAGATGGTAAGTAAACACTGTTCATTTAAAAAATAATAATGTCTCACAAATTTAAATGTACTGTAAAACACATAATAATAATTTGTTTTTTTGGAGACTGAGAAGTGACGTGTAAATATTCTCTAAATTATTATCAACTAGAATTAAGGTTATATTTACATGAACGTTTGTTGGAATTGCAGGCAGATCCATTACAGAATTGGAGCCCGTATGCCAAAGAATACGATCCTATGAAAGCTGGCAGTATCGATGGAACAGACACAGAACCGCACGATAAAGCCGTCAGCCGTGCGATACAGGCACACTACGAGCTACCGCATGGATTAAAATCCAAACCGGAAAGAACATTATTTGTAGCTAGATTTGGTCCAAAGATTACTAAATACGATTTGAAAGATGTATGGATTTCATGTTCCAAACCGTCAATAATAATAGCACGTGCATATTAAACATTAACAAATTCAGTTTTTCTGCAGGTACGGGGATGTTTTATCGGCGAGAGTTGTAGTCGACGTCGTAACCGGCCTGTCCCAAGGTTACGGATTCGTAGAAATGAGAAGCGAAGATGAAGCTAGAAGAGCAGTGAGACGTAGCGTGGATACCACTTTGAGAGGCTACAAAATTTTTGTCGATTACGAATGCAGCCGCTCCATGAAAGGCTGGAAACCGAGGAGACTCGGTGAGCCATGCTTTGAACCACTTGGAAAAGTGTTATTTATTAATTATGAATTATATTTACAGCGATTGTAATTTTTATTTATTATTTAGGTGGTGGATTTGGTGGCAAGAAAGAATCTGGACAGCTGAGATTCGGAGGAAGAGACAGACCTTTCAAGAAACCAATCGTACCGAATATTATCAGACACCATAAATGAAATGCATTCAGTAATTTTAAGTACATTACTTTTTTATATATTTATTGTACGTAAGAACAAATACAATTAAATACTTTGATATTGTTCTAAGGAGACTAAATCGCAGCTGTCTAAGTACATGTAAGTTTTCAGCCGAGTTTGAAAAGATCATATTACATTACATTACATCAATAAAATCCGCAATTTGAATGTTACAACATAATGTGTATTTAGTAATTTAGTTTTGCTGATTTCTCGAGTGTTTAGTTTATTGTACGCTAATAGAGGTAAAATGGAGCAATTTGAAATTACCCTAACAATATCATTGTAGTGCACCTGTACCCGCTGAAAGCTGTACACGTGAACCGTTTTAATTTTGAATGCGATCCAATACAAATATTCAAGACCCGTATTTTCTCATGCGTCCTCTACGCAGAAACGGAGTGACTCCTGTATACATATTATGAAACAGAGAATTGTTAGTGCACCACCTTTGTCCCGTACTACAAATAATCTTTGTTGCAAAAACAGCATGTTTATCACATAAATCCCGTTATCGCTTGTAAAAAGTCAACGTTCCAATGTACATATGATAAATTTTCAAGAACCAATAATACATTTTTTTTTGTTCATACCAGGCGTTCTTCGTGAAATCGTACGAGTAAAAAAGTATTTTATCGTTCTTTTTTTACTCGGGTTATATTTGAATTTTATCGATGCACACCTTCTAAAGTTTTCGTTACTGATGTCATTCGGAAGAAATTTATTTTTTTTCCCCTCGCATTGCGTAAATTTTGGCCGATGCCAAATCGTCTTGGTGACTTATTTTCTCGAGTCGGTTTTCTATATTTACAAAACACGTTCGAAATGAAAAAGTCTTTCCGAAATAAAGTTTTAAAAAAACATAGTCTAATTATATCTAAAACAAATAGACAACGTTTGTTTTAAGGGAAAAATTATTTTATTGTGCTGATCTGTCGCAATTGAATCTTGCACAAAATTATTCTCAGATCATATCTAATTTTTCTTAAACACAATGTACATATTTTCTTTAATTTACCTTTTGCATCGAGCACTTTGGCATATCATTTTATTTTGTAGGAAAAATAAGCGCAGCAAACTTATTGGAAAAATTATGAATTAATGGCATCGAATTAAATGTAGAGTATTATTGATTACTTGAAATTAATATAAAATGTTACTGTTTGACCAAGATACAGTATATTTATTTTGCAGATCGTAATTCTATCTGTCCGGAAGAACTCGTTAACTCAATCACCGAACCATTTCGAGATATCCGCAAGACGTAGCTATTTCCGTTAGCCCCAGCAACAATTTAACTCGTTTTCTCCGAAATTAATTAACGCATCAACGGTTAATGGCTTTCAACGAGGTACTAGCAACACGCAGAGGGATACCATAATTGATTTGATTTCATTAACGGGACCTAGTTCCATTTTGATCGAACCAATGTTACAGCTACTAAAATTCACTGTTATGGCTTGTTTCCTTGGTTCATCGGTTACAAAATTATCCCACTCATGTTGCCCGGAATTACCGTGCCATTAAACAACATTGTTCTTCGAAAATATATTTAGCAGCGTACTTTTCCGGGTGTCATTATAGTTGTTTCTTGAGAATTCCAGTAAGGGGGAACGAGAGTAAGGGAGCAAGAAGTAAGGGCTCAAGACAGGAAAAAAGCAAGACAGTAAGAAATCAAGACAGTAAGGAGACAAGACAGTAGTACGGGGGCAAGTGTGTAAGGGACATAGAACAAGGTGGCAAAAGGGAGTAAGGGGACAAGGGATAAAAGGACTAGGGGATAAGGCGGCAACGGGGTGATGGGGTAAAGGGGCGAAACGCGAGAAGCTAAAAGCTGGATGGGGGTAGTTAGAAGCGATTAATCTGCGATCGCGACTGTGATCTCGGTAGCCAAGGTGTCGGAGGTTTCTGGCGCGGTGTGAGCCGACGTCGTCAGCGTCGTGGAACTTTATACTGTAGCGTCGCGGCGCCCTCTCTGCGGCGCGACCCCCTCCATATAAGGAGCCGCCTCGTGGTCCGGCGTCGGCCACGCGGCCGAAGTTTCAGCCTCCAGGCTGCCTCTGATAAGGTAGCCTCCTTCCTCGACGTCTCGCAGCCGCCTCCGGCATCGCCAAGGTCTCAAGGAGAGCCAACCCACATTCGTTTATCGCGGCTCCTATTTCGTCGCCTGTTCGTCGTCGTCGTCTTGCGTCGCGACGCCTCGTCTTGCCTCACCCTCGCCTCACCCTCGCTCTAGCATCGGCTCTCTCGGACGCTGCTCCCGTTTCCACAACACAACCCCGTGGCTCCTGGTGCTTTTTTTATTCACGGACACAGCTGCCGCGCGGATGCCACCAAACCACTCCTACGCTCGCAAACATCGTCCAACGAGACCTCTCTCGTGAGGATTTCCCTGTACAGCCGAGTCTCTTTTGCGAGTTCATTCATATTCGCCCTTTTCACGCATTGTTCACGCTGGTCGCGGTGAAATGAATCGTGGTTAATGGATTTTAACGGAATCGTTAAAGTTCCGATTTACAGTCTCGCCTCGGGCTCGGGATCAGAGTTAACTATTTGGTGGAGCCATTTGACCTTCTATGCGAGCAACGCTTGAGAAATTATTGATGTCGATTCGGTTTCTCTCGTTAAACCCTTGCCTTGTTTTGTATAATTACAGTATAAGAAATTTTCAACGAAACGTCATATTCAATTATGACGATCTAAATCTCATATTCTTTGATATTTACTAGCAATTGTTATAGTATAACTACGTTTTACCTTTCTTGCGTTTTCGAAAATGATAAGACAAAGCAACATCGGTGACGGCAGAATCGCGTCAGCGGCCACTAACCGCGAAAATTCGCATGACGTCGCAGTCGCGTCACCCGTCGTTATATGTATGTAGTGCTAACGATATCGCGACCATGTGCGTTTTGGCTCTGCTCAACGCTGGTTACTGTCTAGTATAAAGCGATTACTGACAATTCTGGTACGTGTCTTGCTTAATTTATCTTTTGTTATTTAATCACTTATTCGCGTGTCTCGGGCGGGCTTAACCCTCTCTGGTTCACACTGGTGCAGATAGCATGCCGGTGACACAGAAAGATTATGGTCGATTAATTTGTCACCATCCTTAATTAACATTGCCCGGCGGAAAATCGTTTCTTGACATTCCTTAAGAGCGTGACCCACAAAACGTTCCCATTGTTTTATATTGGATCTACTCGTTTTTACCATAAATGCATAAAATCCGTCTAGTCTAGCGAAAAAGGAAAACAGTTTGGTTCTACAAGAATAATTTACAAAATTGCACAATACTTGTCTAACGTGTACGAAACAACAAGAACAAAAATTTTCGTTACATCGAACTGTGTTATCGTTTCGAATGTCGCGCATAAGTGTCGATTAAAGGAACCGCGTCGAGCAAGTTGTTGTCATTGCTGCCACGCGAGTATATTTAGTGCGTTGTCGACGGTGCGGTGCGGTGGTGGTAGTAGGGTGGGTTAACTTAAATACGAAATGGCCACAGGGCATATGTAATCTAGCTGTATCAGCATCGGAAATAACCGAGAGCCGATCTGCCGCGTTTGCCACCGGGTTCTCTACGCTCGCAACAATCGCATTTCGAATTTCCAAATGCAGAAAAGTTGGCTGGCCAACGCAACGCAACGCAACGCAACGCAACGCAACGCAACGCAACGCAACGCAACGCAACGCAACGCAACGCAACGCTCGCATTCGCAGGCATTCTCGGTGCATTCGCGTGCTCCACTTCGACCGTAATTAGGTTACCGGAGTAAGATAAACAAAGATGGGGCGAACAGCCGTTGCCTTGCAGCGCGGAAAAGACACTCTTCGCTGCAATCCTGTCGGCGTGCATACCCGTGAAAAATTTTAATTAAATCTTGAGAGTCCATCAACTTCGAAGGAACCTGAACATTTTATCGCGTTACGCGCATGACGCTTGCAGGACTTCGGTTTTACGATCTAGCCGAATCCAGAGAGATCAGCGATCTTGTCGACGGCGAACGGCCACCGATGTCCTCCGCACCGATTCACGATCATCACCCGGAACTTTTAATTAAACTGTAAATGCCTGAGTCTTCCGACGATATAGCCTCGCTGTAACCTAATTTATCCGAGTCAGGAGGAAACGAGTTCAAAAGTCATGTTTAAGGAAGATGAAATAGAAATTAAATAAAAATGATCTTACTTCGTTAACAATTTAAACAATCTCATAAAAGAAGAAAACAAACACTATCGAACTTGAGGACCAACCGAACGGCTGCTTGGACGCAACAGTTAATCTTTTATGATCCTCCGGATCATGCTCTCTTATACGTGGATTCTGTAGGACTCGCCTACTCTTCTCTTCTCGAGGGTTGAGAGGAAATTTCCGAAAGCGTGCGAGGGGTGGAAATCGACAGTTACGCGATGCTAGGACGATCGAGGATTCGTAGGATGATTTTGTCAAAAATTCCTTGCAATTACCGGCTCCGGTATTCGCTATAACTGGGAGAGGGGGGGGGGGGGGCAGGAGATTTTCCAGGTGGCGACCGTTAAAAATACAATTCCATTTTCCTCGCTCCTTTTGCGCCGCGCGCCGGAAGGGAAACAAAAACGAAATGTGAAAAGGTTCGCGAGCGGCTGATACACTGCCGAATAAACTGCTATTTCCGAGTAGCTAAAATTACACTCGCAGCCTGGATAAAGCTCGTCGTCTAATGGAGGGAGAAGGGAATTCGACTAAAATCCTTCGTGAGCTTGACATCTTTTGTCTCCCCCGAAAACTGCTGGAGATAACCCAGATCGACGCGGATGAATAGCGTGTGGAAAAATCGAACGAAGAAATACTATGTTTCTCATTCAAAATCGCTGGATAAGCTCATACAAGGCGTTCGTTATTTCGAACATTACCTCTGGCAGAAAATATTGAATTGTTACAGTGAGGATATTGTTTACTTTTGTTTCTCAAGATTAGCTTGGAAAATTTTTATCTAATATTATTAATTTATTATTATTAACGAGATCATTATACAGTGTTTTTGGTTTGTTATTAAGCATATAGACAATTGAATGTAATAAAAAATGTGGCTTTTGTCCGGGAGTGTACTCGTAGACCGATGAGCGTGAAACATGATTTATAGAGTCCTCGCTTGGCAACGATCTCGATCGGCCGGCCACTCTTCTTGCGAATTCTCAAGTTTTCCTGTGGTTTTTCTCCCTGTTTCTTTGTTATATGTAAATTATGCTCCGAACCAATCGCTATCGTTATGTCTGTTGGCAACTAGTTGAATTTTGTTGCAGGGAACCGAAGGTTTTCGTGGAGTTTATTTTGTATTTCGGTGAGGTAGAAATTAGTTTAGTGTGCCTTTACAATTTACCGTTTGTCACAGACATCATAATTGAACACACTCACGGTAATAAAGTAGATGTATGAATTGTTCCTGGCCAACTCTCATGAATTATATGTCAGGCAATCGACATACCAAATATATCAACTCCCTCCCGCTCTTTTGTAAATTGCTATGTGTTTCGGATATCTTCTTTCGAAAATTAGATTACAGTTTAATGAAATTTTCATGAAATTCTTGTGGGGAATGCTTGACAAGTTGTTTGCTCCCCATTATTTCCCCAAAACATTGCCAGCCTCGGTATAACAAGCGATAACGTAATAGTACTCCGAGGAACTTAGGCGAGCTTGTATCTACCCCCACCCCTATATAGTTCATCCACCATGCAACATTATTTTGTGTCTTTTGCACGAACGACTAAAAACGGGTGGCCATTGGCTCACGAATCTCCAGTAACTTCTTCGATAGTTCAATTAGTTCGAGCAACTTCGGACGGTGGTAGTTAATTGGTCTGCTTAGATCGTCCACGCTAATTGAATCGCTCTCGAACCGGCCAGTGATTATTAGATATCACGTAACTCCTTAGGATTGGGTATCAACCATAGATAAAATCTTTGATCAAGGACGGTCATTGACCCTCGTAATTTTTATTTCGCGTATAAACCTTAGTCTAATTACGGACAATGTTGAAATGTTTGATCAAGGATCACCGTGAGACCCATGGAATTTTAATTTTGCATAAAGATCCGCAGTCTAGTCATCGGTGGACACGGTCCTACCGCGTCGTGAAAACTCCTAATGAAGGTATTCAAAATTCGCCTATCCCTTCCAATCCTGTGGCAAGCAAGCAGAGGCAAGCAGAGGCAAGCAGAGACAAGCAAAGGCAAGCAAAGGCAAGCATAGTGGGCAGGCACGCGGGGGCGGAACACGCACACCGTCGAAAAGGGGTCCACGGGAAAAGCGGGCGATCTTACATCGAGCGAGAAGCGGGATCTAAGAAGAAGGGACGAAAATAGTAGCGGTGCCAGGATCGTATCACGCTCGCGCCCCACGGACGTGTGGATCTCCTATCTATTAATAGCAAGACGAAACGGAGCGATCGAGTCTCTCGGCCGAGAGAGCCGCATAGGCATCATCGTCCCGAGTCTTGGTGCTGTCCAGACTCTGCCCACAGGACTTCAGAGCCGCTCGAGCTGTCGCGGACTCCACATTCCACCAGCAAAAAGCTCTCTCTCTCTTCGTGCGTGCCTGTCGTTGGAGAAGCATCTGTTGCTCGGCTGGTGCCCCGGAGAGGCGATCACCCCTCGTACCACCACATATACACACATCCACCCACCCACCCACACCGTCCGTCACACATAGCCAACCACCACACATTCACACCGTTCGAGTGTAAGTTTCATCAATTTTTCATTAGTGCTGCAAATTCAATTTATAACCGATACGTTACTCGCGTCGAGACTCCGCCGATCAAGTGCAAACAAACCGAGCCGCGAGCCACGATGTTGGTGCGACCGTGCACGGTTTTCGATCCAGTGATATCTCGATCAGTGAGCCCTCCTCTTCCCCGACTCTTCGTTGCCGTAACAATCGTCCACGACGATCTACATCGTCCTCCGAGACAAGTGTGCACAGTGAAAAAAAGGAAAAACGGATTCTCGCCTCTAGAAAGCTCGATAAGCCTGGTTCTTCCCGATAAGATTCCTAGTTCCTAGGACTCTCGAGCGTGAACGGATGCTGGTAACCCGAGGATCGATTAGATAAAGTGTCGCCATAATCTACCGGCAAAGAGAGATCTCACAGAGAGATCGGACTACGTTGACCTCAAGGTGAAAGTTCGTCTATGGGCAAGTTGGACCGCATCGATTCCCCCCGGGCGAGTTTAAACGATGAACGCGGAAGCTGCCGAAGTTTGCTACCCTTTGGACCAGCTTCTTGGACACGTGACACGCGGTAATCGTTTCGGGAATTCGCAAACCGCGGAGGAACGTGTTCGTAAACTGGTTCTGGAAATTGTAATTAGTAACGCGGAGGATTTGCGGGTTGTAATGGTAACGCGCGGAAGAATGGTCAATAGAACGGTAGACAAGCTGGGACAAGCGAAGAGAAATACCATTCTTCGCTTCGGGACATTTCGGTATCGTTGGTATCTTTGGTATCTTTCGATGTTTTGGCGAAGGAAAACTCGCGGGGTCAAATTGCATTTCAGTTTCGAAATACGGGAATCTTTGGTAGTTTTCTAATGCTTTGGTGAAGCTAAATTCGCGGGAGTAAATTGCCATTGAGTTTTGAAATGCGGCGAGGACAACTTTTGGTATCTTTGGATGGTTTCGGTGAATGATAATCTCGTGGGACCAAATTGCTTTCGACCGTCGAACGACGGGATATTTGGTGGTTTCGGATGTTTTTGGTGCATGTAGAACCGTGCGGAATCGCCTCGGGGTTTCGAAAGACGGCGGGTACCGATATAGAAGCATGGCGCCGCAATAGCTACAGTTCCTGCGAGTCGGATATCCCGTTTCGAGGCATCCGCGAGTGGCGCGCGCGCAATTATGTAATGTTGACCGGTTGTTGTTACGTCGGATTTCACCCACGCTTGTCTACCGGGGGACTTTGCACGCTTTCGTTTCCGTCGCGCGACAGGTTCTACTTTTAACATCTCCCGATTCGGTGTCCGTCGATTTTCGTCCGCGTTGTTCCGCGCGAACAGGCTCGAATAGGTCCGAGTTTATATTCGATATGCTATGGATACCCTCGCTGTGGACGGTTCAGAGGATTATGGTAGCTACAGAAGCTGGCCCCGGGTTCTCCAGGACAACGGAAACCGGAAAAGTTGTCGGTGACGAAGATATCAAGGGGGAGGAGGAGGAAGAGGAGGAGGTGGAGGAGGAGGAGGAGGAGGAGGAGGAGAGTACAGACCTAACATCGGGAGAATGGAGAAGGGAGAGAGCGAGAGAGAAGAGTAGAGAGTCGGTTTTCTAAAATTAGAGCGACGAGGAAGAGAAGGGGATGGCTCCTTATAGAGCTTGCGACGGCGAGCTTGCGGCCAGGGTTAGCAAACTGGCACTCTCTTTCTCGTCTCAGAATATCGGATTACCTTTGCACCAGTGCATCGTCTCTCGCCCCTCCGATTTCCTTTCTTTTCTAGCCTCTTCTTTCTCGCGCGCCAGCAAGGTTCGATTTATGCACGGCCGTCCGCCATCCTTGCACTTTCTACTACCCCTTTCGCTCGCACATTCTCGCATTTAATTCTCGACAGAAATTTGCGCGCCTGCGCGAGCCAGCCGGAGGGACGAGATCGGATCGTCAGGAATTCTCTTTTGCCCTTTCCGCTTTCTATTTATCGGACTTTTTGTCTCCAAGTGACCATCCGGTGCGAGTTTCTGTACCCGGAAATAAACGTTTGAACCTGTTGGAGAGAGAGAGAGAGAGAGACAATCTCCTTTCGATCGAGACATAGAGGTATCGTTGCGGAAGATCCGATCGTCTGTCTCTGCTCGGTTCGCGTCGGCGCGGCGCTGCGTTGCGCTGCGCTGCGCTGCGCGGCGCGGCGCGGCGCGGCGCGGCGCGGCGCGAGATCGTGGCCGACAGCCTGTGAACTGAACCGAACCCTGTTTGCTGCTTGGCTGTGCTAATCGGCGCTCTGTTTCCGTGTTGCAGCACCTTAACCACCCGCAAACATGTCTGACGACGAGGAGCAATACTCGTAAGTATTACCAACGATCTCCAGGAGACGGTTTTCAAGTGTAATCGGATCGGACCAACGACGTTCTCCGCCGCTTCGATCGCTACGAGCTCCGTACTCGATATATCGCTGTTCGGCCAGATGCGAAATACGAGAAACATAGCACGACGACGTTCGATAAATCGATTGTTACGTACCTACGTAAAGAGAAGGAGAAACAAAGCACGTGTGCATCGAATCGATCGATCTTCGAGAAACGAGATCGGCCGGTCGCGGTCGTCGAGCGGCTGGGAACGTCGGCGATTCGTTCTTGCAGTCGAAAAGATGGCACACAGGTGTGTGCTGTCTTTAATCTCTCTAATGTGACAATTTTCTGTTTCTAACAGTTAAGGTAGTGAGATTATGAGCTCACGAACGGACCACTCGATACAAATTCCAATGCTTGGCGTTCTGTGTAGAAAAAAAAACTTTTTTGGTATCAAGCACAAAATGATTTTTTCATTTCGAACAGTATTGTTTTGTTCTACAGTTTATACAAAACATTGAGATATTGTGACTTTCATCGAGTGGTCCGCATATTACGCTTCTAATCTTACCGTCTTATTTATTGCAAAAACAAAAATTCTACATTGTCACAGAGAAATTAAAGATAGCACACGCGTTTAACTAGGAGTGTACAGCGACTAGCAATAATATTCGGACACTTTTAAAAAGATAGTAACTTTTTTAGGATCGGACCAAACGACTTCAATTTTTTCGAGAAGTTAGATAGATCGTTTTACCCGAAATGATTTTCATTTCTTTTTCACGTTATGCGGTAAAGTAATTGTCCTAGATTCTCAAAATAATCCAGCTCGTTCGGTCTATTTTGAAAAAATTTATTCTCTTCGAAATACAGTCAACCACAAAAGTTTCAGAAGATACGTATAGCCTGTGTAACAAATTTTTTGATCGCGTTATATTTGTCAGTTTACTGTAAACTAATGCTTTTAAGTTTTTGAAAAAATTCGAATCATTGGATCCACTGTTGAAAAAGTTATACCATTTTAAGGGGTGTACGCAGGCCTTTACGGCTGACTATACTGTCCGAATACTACTGTAAGCGACTGTGCGTCATCGAGAGCGTAACCATAAGCGAAAGCTATCACGTTAGGCCAGGGAAATGTCGCGCGGAGTCTTATCACCGATAGACCAATTAAAATTCCTGGTTCATCGTGTTCGTTAACGATCTGCAGGAAATTCGTGAACTCGCAGATATCGGCTCGCAGATTCACAGATTCGCGACAGCTATCGGTAGCCGGCGATAGTTCTCACACTATGAACAATACCCAACAAAAATTGCGTACACGTAAGATCAACGATCAAGAAAACGTACCCCTTGTGCCCCAAAACTGTCCAACCCCCAAGTTTTGCTGTGAAAGTACCACCCGCCCCCCCCCCCCCGCCCCCTAAAACCCACGTGTCTTTATTTAAAAGTGTTAACCATTTTTGCACGATTGATAGCACCCTTTCAATCATGATCGTTCTTTTGAAAACGCGTTTACTCGCTCAGTGTCACCAAAATCTCCAGATTTCTCAACACGCATAGTGTCAAATGTGTAGTGTCAAATTGGTATCGCTAGATAAGTTTACAAGAGATATTTGCAATAGAGTACACTACAGAACCTATCAAAACCGCGGATTCTAAATTTGTTAATTTATGCTTATTGAGATTGCATATACGAAATCCGCACTCCAGTGATCCAGTGTATCTTCAACCGAACCCCTAATATCTTTCTACTATCTTTGTAATGTAAAATGGTCGGTCGCTTCGTGGATCTAATAGTAATCGGTAAGATCGAAGGATCCTTTCCGGACCGCGCGCCCACGCGCTCTAGCTCGCGCGCGATAGAAGTAAAATTTTGCATGGGGGGTTAGATAATTCGGTTTATTTCGGAATCGTGAAAATTCGAGGGTGGGGGGGAACATTGTGTACATCGACGGATGATTCAGCCGGGTCTATATTCAGTTGGGTGGACAGAGAGACGGGTCCAAAAATGTCGAGAGATAAGACACAGAGATGTTTCACGGGCTCGTGCATATTGGATCCCCGGCGCGGCGCGGCGCGGCGCGGCGCGGCGCGGCGCGGTGTGCTCCCTTATTTAGACACCGTGAACTTTCATGAATACCGGACGAGCCTGTTAATTATTCACGGTACACCGCGAGCAAACGCGTTTTTAGCACCGGGACGATCATGCGACACTTTCTCACTACCCCCCACCACCCGCCCCGCCCCCTCCCCCTTAATGTTCTTCATTTATATTCATTTTTTTGTCTTGTTGATTAAAACCGTGCCCCCACCACACCCTTGAAACCCTGTTGTCGGCACCCTATTCGCTAACAAACACCGTTTTCCGTTTTTCTCTTTTGCAGCAGCGAGGAGGAGGTGGTCGAGGAAACGTAAGTGTCCACTAATAATGAATCCTATTGTTATCCTTTTAGCACATACACGACTAACCAGCGTGTCCTCTCGTTTTCTCATTACAGGAAGTAAGTTCCAGAGGCTAGTCTGCGTTTAGACGTCCGCAACGACCGCGCGGAGTATCCTCCGGAGAGTCTTCTCTTTTTTATTTTATTGTCTCTCGTTTTATTATCGGTACACTTATTTTCATTCGATATCTCGTTTTCTCGGGAACCTCGGGCTCGCAATCCCCACGATACGAGCGCCGAGATCCTGTGCGATCGATTCGATCTTCTCCTTGACGATCGACGCGACGCGACGCGACGCCTCCCTTCTGGAATCATCTGCACTTCGAGAGAGATCGTTCTTTACTTGTTTTTCTCGTTGGCTCGCTTCGTTCAGGGAATACTGCTTCTTTATTTTTTTTTTATAGCTCGGTTCGGAAATATTAGGCTGGTTACGAAGTCTTTTTAGGTGTGTTTTGTGGTTCGTTGAATCGAAGTTGAACGGTTGATCCTTGTGCAAAATAAAAATTACTTCTTTAATGTATGTGTAATCTAATGTACTTGTTTCGTTAATCATTTTAATATATTGGAATCGCATGTACATTAAATTGCATCTACTCATTTTATGCAATTAAGTATAAAAATGACTAGATCAAATGCAAAACATAGAAAACATTTATAATACTAAAAAATGCTGTTCTATTATTTACAACTGACTATAATTGTTGAGAAAAGAAACAAGTGTTTATGCAGGGGTTCTGTGTCCTGCGGTGGCAATTTGCTACAATAGAAATATTAAAAGAATCGAAGAGTATCGATATACTACTTTCGTCCTGCTGAAATAATTAAATAAAGACGTAGCTCCTCTTGTTAGCAGAAACAGAAAATTTGTATATTGCACAAAGATCCGTAGTCAAGTAATAATAATTCATTTGGAGAACACCGGCGCTAGATTCTAAAGAGGAATGAAACACAGACTTTGTGGCCGACCTAATATTTATTTAGCATCGAACTTGACGAGCAGATCGTATAGTATAGAGGTTTCGAATGTTTTTCCCCAAGGTGTGTACACCAGTGGACCGGCTTCTAATAATAACGAGACTATGCGTTCATGCGATTTCGTCGAGGTGATCGCGTGTCCGTCGCCGATCGTTTAGGCGTCATTGAGCCGCGGAATGGTTTTTTGAGAGTGAACGTATTGCGAACCTTGTGCAACTTTCGCGATCCCAGGCACGTAGCCACCACCGACAGACTTGAAACTTAAACGGCACACGCGTTCACCAAGAACGAACCACGGTTAGAATTAGAACGGACATTTTCACGAAAATAGGACGCTCGGTTGAGCCTAGCTTTCTGTTCTCTCTCGCCTTACGCCTTACGCGGTAGGCTAACATATTTTTTGATCCTGGACCAGACCATCCTTCGTGCTCGATTATAAAAATCAACTCTATTAGAAAGTGGAATTTTTTAGATGTCGCTTTGAATATTTTTTTTTTGACATGTGTACACTACGTTACAAAAATGTACATCATTTCATTTAGGAGAGTCTGTAGCACCGTTTTTTAAAAAGACTTGCCTTATCGAAACATAGAATATCTGTTCTCTAGTGTTAGTGTCATACGTAATTTTCCAGCAGGTTTCAAAGTTTTATCATTTTTCCAATTTTTTTTACATAATCGTCCGTAACGAGATCCATTCCACTTGACAAACAGTTCCATCGTCGCCATACGATATTGTTTATCGTTGACAATATTTCCGCATCGATACTTCGGTATTAAAAGAATTTAGCTATTTTTCGAGCGGATCTTTAGCAGAAAAATCGTCGGGGAAAAATCACGTCGTCCTAGAGTGATCTCTCTCGAAACCATCGTTAAAATTAGACCAGTCGTGGTTCTCTCACGAAAATAGAGCAGACGAATGGCGCGCGGCCTGTTCGAATGTGTCTAGTTACATATTAATTCGCCGCGTGTCATAAATCCGGCTGGATTTACGGAGGATTTCGCTCGAACGAGAATCGAGGGTCATTCGAGACCTCGAACGAGCACATTCGAATCGAACGGGGCGGCATTCGTTTGCGGGAAACACGCAGAAAACACGAGTCGGACGATTCCGTGACGGTGGTCGGTTGCTTGGGCGTTTCCTTTCTTAAAACAAATTTCAAAAACTCACAGTGACTCGCAAAAATGAAAAACCACTTCTTTTATATGTATACATACGTATAGTTTTGCTCTAAAGAGCTACGAAGAATATAACGAGTTCCAAATTTCCACGCATTTTAAATCACTATTCGATTAACTAAGTTTAATGTTACCGGCACATAATGTTACTGGCATTTCGTGCAAATTAAATCGTTTTCAATTTTTGTTAATCAAGAACATTGGAAATATTTAACCGTGGAATTGGATCCTGGCGTCCCCTGGCGACAATCCAATATTAGGACAAAAACGAGATGATTTATGCTGATGAAAAAAAACTCTCTCGCTTTTCAAGTTGCTGCGTTTCAGTGACTTTAAAGCTCGTTTTGTTTCTTTATCGTTTGTTGGATTTATTAATTGTTTCGAATAAGCTGCGTTTCAACGCGAAAATGAATTATAAAAGTTTCCTGTAAGCTGGGATTTGCATCAACTTTTCGTGCTAGTAATATTAAACTTGAAACAATGAATAACAGTTTGATGGAATTACTTTTTCACTGCTCTTCGGAGCAAGAAGGCTGTGAGCAGCGTTCTCTTTTATTTTTGCGAGTCATTTATCGCGAAAACGGATCGCAAAAGGATCCACCGAGATCTGGATCCTGGTCGGATCGGAATAGAACCGTTTCTCGGTGTATTAGCTCGGGAATTAATTAGAAAACGAATTATCCGGCCGACAACCGATCTCGTCGACCGTCGACCGTCGACCATCGACCGACGACAAAGGAAAAACCGGGTCGTTTATTCTCCTTTCGATAGATTTGCTTTTCTCTGATCTTCGTTTCTCTGTTTTGTTTTTTCAATCTGCCTCTCTCCAATCTACTCTCCTACGCCCGAAAATCTCCACAATACAATACACAAAATATATACCAACCGATCGATCGAAATCACCATCGACCGAACGAACGACCGACGCGAATCACAAATACTCGAAAAATCGAAGGCAACCGGAGAGGAAGATCGAGTAAGTTTTTAAGTCGCCGGCAAATCACAAATTGCACAAATATATTGTTGTATATCGCCTGTTTTGCGCGGGCAAACAAGCTGTGTTTCACTTCTCTGTTTCTCTTACTTCTCTGTTTTATTTTTTTTTCATACATTATAATTTTTTTCTTTCTGTTTCACCTCTTCGCCGCTGTTAATCGTCTAACAAAATCGTTGTTGTCTTGTCTCTACGGATTCCGGTTATTTCTTGTACGTCTGCTACTTCGCTCTTACAAGTCTCTGGTCGCTATTCACGCAATGTTGTTTTATTTTCTACTTTTTTTTTCTTTTCAGTTTCTGTTCTATTTTTCTTCTTTTTTTTCCACTTTTTTACGAGTTTTTTCCCGTTACCTTTCTTTTTCTATTTCTACTTCTATACTACTATTTCTTTATTCTTCTTCTTTTTGTTGTTTTAGTTTTGATTTTGACACACGTGCACGAGACACCTTTCGTTGCGAGATACGTCCGTCCACGTTATACTCTACATATACTGTTTTACGCTGTTGTGTACTGTCACAGCCCCCCCCCCCCCCCGGATAAATGCGTTCCACTTCTCTAACGAGATGCGTTTTCCAATCGCAGAGGATTTTGTTTGCCCGCGCCACGTTCCTTTGATGTCCGGACCAATTATTCAACCGCGGGCTTTCTACCGTTGCACTTGGCAATTTCTTTCTCGGAATCACTGTAGTTGCGAATTCCATAATTTTAATGAACCTCGAGCAAATCTGGACGTTCTTAATCCTTTCGCTTTTAATGCCTCCGGAAGATGAAGATGCCTTCGGTAATTTAATTTTCAATTCTTTTGAAAATTCCAAACTTCTAGCTGACGAATCTTCAGTTGATATTTTAGCATTTTTAAGTTACACAATTTTAGCTAACGATTGTCAGTACAAATTGAAACTGTGGACATTTTTAGTTCCTCCCGATTTAAATTCTCTACAAGTTGCGCAAGTTCTCTACTAATTACGCAATTTTAACCAACGAGTCTCGATACAAACTGAAAGTGGGGATATTTTTAGTCTCTTCGTTTTTTTTTTTTTTGAAGCCTGTGCAAGTTGGATCTTCGGTGATTTAACTTTTCAAATTACGGGAACATGATTGCTAATTCCGTAATTTTTGCTAACGAACCTTGATACAGTAAATTAAAAAAAGCTTGTACGTTTTTAGTTCCTTCATTTTTAAATCCTCTGCAAGCTGAATTTTTAGTGATTTCATGTTTTAAATAGAAGAATTTATCTTAGAATTCTAGAAGTTTAACTAATGAACCTAGCTAAATACAGTCAATTTAAAGCTTGGACATTTTTAGCTCCTTCATTTTAAATACTCTACAAGCTAAATCTTCGGTAAATCTATTTTTCGAATCACAGAATTTATTTTGGAATTTATAAATTTTAGCAAACGAACTTCAATATAGTTCGTCGATAGTTTTAGTTTCTTCATTCTTGAATCTTCATGTTCAAAAATATATTAAAAACGTCTCTATCGACATGCCACCGAACATCTAATTGAAAATGGTCTCTCGAAGGAACGTTTCGCTGAAAAACAAAATCAATATTTTACACCTTTCAAAGATTCATCTTTGATTCTTCAGGATCTTGATTTAAGTGAATCGTCTAAACTTAAAGTCTCATTTAAATATCCATGTGGGGACATTTTTCCTTTGGTGCGGTGATCAAGCGTCCGCAATGTTGCAGCCATAACCGCTGCCATAACGTACGCTCTCCATATCGGAGCCGAAATGTTTCTGCACCCTGTTTCCGCCACACGCAAGCAGTAAACGTTGTACATAGACGCGACTAATTCCCGGTAATTGGTGCGAAGAGGGTGATTTTTCGCGGCGGCGACGTTTTAAAATGTTTTAATGGCCACTAACGTTATCTATTAACAGGCGACAGTATCTCGCAGCCACTTTTTAAAAGCTTGTTCCGTCATTGTCAAAGTATTTTTCATCGCCACGTCCCGCGGGACTCTCTCGTTCCCAAAAAAAAGAACGCCGCGAGAGAAAATTGTTTCCTAGCAAATGGAATTTTCGAGTCAAACGCTCCCCCAATGAAAAATCACCTCTTTGGAAGCGAGAAAACGTGCCCGTGCTGGTCTCGTCCCTCTTTCTCTCTTTCTTCCTCAGTTTTCTTTATTTTTTTTCACTGTTCTGTCTCGTGTTCTTTTTCAGCCGCACTTGAGATCATTGTTCGTAGATCGCCTGTACACGTGCCACACAAAAACCGAGTTGTTATTCAGCGATACGTGTCTCTACTTTGCCTCGGAGACATTTTTTCTCTCTCGAGCTTTTTGATTTTTTTTCACTCGTTCTTCTCTTTTTTTTTGTCGTGCTCGTCCGTCGCGCGCTTCTCCAACTGATTTTTATCTGTTCTTTCTTTCTCAGTTTCGCTGGTTTCTCATTTTTTTTCGCGCTCTTCTTCGCCAACCGATAACTCATTTTTGCCCTCCATGTTTTTTTTTTTGCTGACGTTGGTTTTATTGTTATATACATATCGTCGTCGTCATCATCATCGTCATCATCGTCATCGTCGGAGAAGACATTTTGTTGGCGGGCAACTATAAAGTGCAGCTCTCTCTCTCTCTCTCTCTCTCTCTCTCTCTCTCTCTCTCTCTCTCTCTCTCTCTCTCTCTCTCTCTCTCTCACACACTCTCTCTATCTGTGTTTTACACGAGCGCGCACTCGCATACACACATACATACATGTATACTTTTATGTATACATATCGTATATATACTATATATGTATACATGTACACAGACGTTTCTCTGCGTGTCGATTTTTCTTGGCGTCTTTTTGCCGATTTTCACTGTTCCGTTTTTTTTCTTTTTGTCGCTACTGGTTCGTCCCATTTTTTGGGTGCTGTGTCGATGTTGTTGTTGTCGATGGTCAAACGAGTTTGTCTCTATATCGCTGCCAACCCTGTACAACCCCCTATCCATCCACAAACATGATCCAGTATACGCACACGCGACCTTTCAAGCGAATATGTATGATACCCGAACGCGAGCAAAATGCACGCGCGTGCGCAATAGAACTGAGCAAAAACTCAAAAATCTCAAGTTCTCGATGATTAGGGCGAGTACAGAATTTCTTCTGGGATCGGGACGAGATCTCTGGATTAGTCTTGATCATCGGGTACTTGGGTTTTGTGTGTGTGTTTTTTTTTTGTACATGTTTAGCGCGCGCGCCGATTGAGAAGTGAAACGACGGGTTCAATTCGTGGATTTAATTTCGGAAACCAGGCCTCCGTTAATATTCTCGGTCGATTCTCTCGCGACACGATTATTTATACGCCGACGAGCCTAATGTCCTCGCCATGAACGTCACGATAGACGGGCAGCCCCGACTTCTCTGATAAAATATAACGATGACGCGTGCTTTAACACTTTACTTACCGACAAGTAATACATATAATCTAGTAATTTCTCTTGTAACCTTATGTTAGTAGTTTCTCGCGTTGGAAAATGCCAGCCCATTTCCACAAAAAGTTGTCCGAAGCTTTGTAGATTATTTACTGGATAGTCAATTCGAATGTGTACCATACTATATTCGGCACAAAACGAAAGAAACGAAAGAAACGAAAGAAACGCGATCGTGCCGTTCAGTTTCCGATCAGATTTTTGCAATTCATCGTGGCACTAAATCTGGCAAAAATAGACTCGGAAGCAGCTTTTGCAGCATAGTCAATCGAAAGCCCGTTTAATAGATTTCCGGTCGGTAAAGTGTTAATCGATCACATTCGGATCGACAGCGTCAGTTTCACTTTTCAAGGGAGCCGCGCGTCGGAGCGACACTCGGGTCCCACACATCACACAGTTCAGCACACCTAACTCTCTCTCACTATCCCTCTCTCTGTTGCGCAAAACTGCATCTGTCGCATGACGATCGTTCAATTTTCTCGCACCTGCGAACCGCCCGAATCCCGGGGAAACGGTTTGCGAGTAGCTGTACCATAAAAGACAGCCAGGTGCGACGAGGTCCTCGAGTCGAAAGACAGACGGTGGGCTGCCGGTTCTCTCCTCTTTTCGCATAAACGTCAACGAAAGCGAGAGCAAATTCGAAACGAAAGAAAAAGAAGCTGATGGATTCACGTTATTTTTCTTCAGCGATGCACGAGCCGGCTCGTGGAAAGCCGCGAGAAAAATCCATGAAAATTAGAGGTGCGCGAGCATCTGAAAATGTCGGGCCGAGAATTGTATTTAGGATCGGGACAGGTCCTTTACAATTTCGGAAATTCTCAAAATTCTTGAGAATATTCGAAGAGTTCCTGAACATATTCTGGGGAATTCTGTTGACGGGGGATCCCGAAATATTTCGGAACTCGGTCTGATCCCAAAAAAAATTCTTGATACATCCCAAAATTATCTCTCATCCTTAATCCCGAAGATTCTCGAAAATCCCAACCTATACGAGAATCCTGAAATTTTTGAGATCCCGACCTGGCCCGACATTTTCGGGTTCTCGCAAACGGGAGTGGATAAAGGCGGCTGTGGAACGCGGCAGGCTGTCCGTCGACCGCTGACCGATGCTTTTCACTTGCAATTTTCTTTTTTTCTTTTCGTCCGATCGAAGCAGGATTCAAAACCGAACGAACGAACGAAAGCGAAAGAAAGGCGAACGAACGTACTTTCCCGCGGCTTTGTGCAGTCCCAAAAAAAAAGAAACAAACAAAAAAAAAAAAACAAGCAAACGAGGAACGATGTGTATCGACTGTTATTAATCTGCCTTTCCTTTCTTTTTTTGTAGGGGTAGGGCGTCCCAAAAGTAAGTTGACATCTCGAGCTGGTTTCTTATATTCGTCAATAATACTTTTCTTTGTTCTTCGGCCGCTCTCACAATCGCCCCCCTGAAACCCTCAAAGTCCGCGCTTTTGTTCGAACTTTTGGCGGGAACGAGACTCCCGGTACATCGATATTTCTATCGATTCGAGACGTCTTTTTTTGATCGATCTGTTGATTCAAAGTTTCTTCGATCTTTGCAATGTTTTTTGTCGTTTGAGTGATTTTTGCGCTGTTTTGTCGGCACTTGGTCGATTTGGATAATTCGAGTCAGACAAAATTTCGTCCACTGTACTCTTTTCTTCGAGGTTCTTGACCGTGTGGAATCGTGTTCGATCATCACCCCCCGGAGGAGCTCGGAATATTTGTCGGCGTGTCGGCAAGGTTGTTGCTCAGCCGAAAAAACTTTTCAGGCTTTTGACCGTGTTATACGGCGGCCGTGTTGCATAAGGGGTAGTATGCAACTAATATAACTCGTGTCGGCTGGACGATTGCCAAACGTTTCATAAATATGTGTACGATAACGTAATGCGGTTTATTCTTATACCGAAGCTGAGGTGTCCGCTCGTTCGGTACGCGCCACGTTCCGAACTCATGCAATCTAATTAACGGACAAACGGCTC
Source organism: Lasioglossum lativentre (assembly GCA_916610255.1). Lineage (NCBI taxonomy): Eukaryota > Metazoa > Arthropoda > Insecta > Hymenoptera > Halictidae > Lasioglossum > Lasioglossum lativentre. The sequence goes on from OU744364.1 coordinate 651,431, forward strand.
GCCGGAAAAACATTACCATTGTCTGGGAACAGCTCATGCCAACAGCATGATACACACCTCTCTCTCTCTCTCTCTCTCTCTCTCTCTCTCTCTCTCTCTCTCTCTCTCTCTCTCTCTGATTCAATAGATTCACTTCATCGATCCCCTACTCTTTTCTCGCTCGAGAGGAGGTTCTACGGAAAATCGATTCTTTGTTTCTAGGTGAACTATCAGGCTGGGAACTGGAGCCCTTAACTCCCCAGAATACCCCAGATTCCATATATACTTACTAATACAAGTACGAACATTTCTAATGACATTTCACAGAATTTTTTACATATTCTATGTGTACATGTTTCCTCAATTTTAACATCAAACTGTTTCTACAGATTTTTGTTAGCCAATTATTTCAACAGTGTTCAACTTACATTCCTAAAAATTATTATACCTTTGTTCGAAACTGTTTATATACATTTTTGTTGGCACAGTGTTCCTATAGTGTTCAACAATCACCCCCGTTCCAAGAATTGAATGGCTACCTCGAATATGGTTCTACGTTGTATGTAGGTAATATAAAATTAATTTATTATTTTATAATTTTATTATTTATATAATACAACGTACACCCCCTTATTCGAGGTTTTCGTTCAATTAAAATTACCCCAAACTATTCATATATGTTTTTGTTACCAATGTGTTCCGATACCGTTCATCAGTCACCTATATACAAAGAATTGTAACACCTTCGTTCAGTCCAATTAGCCTACATTTTTGTCACACGTATTTCCAAAAATGTTCAAAGAATTACTATATCTCTACCCAGCGTGTCGCAAACGAGTATGTATGTACATGGTAAATCGTTCGCCAGCCCCTTATACAACATTCACCATTTTCGTCACACGTTTCAAGTTCTCTCTCAAAATGTTCCTCGTGTCCACGCATGAATCGATGCATACATACCAGTAATACTTACCAGTAATACCCCACACACACACACACACACACACACACACGCAACAAGTACACGCACACACAGTGGTGTTTCTGTATTCTGTAAACGTAAGCTCCAAAGTCTCGATCCTGCCAAAAAAGGACTCTAATCAAACCGTGTCTCAGTGCTCGAATGAACAGCTGACCCCCAAACCCCCCAAAAAAGCCACCAAACCGCTCATGTCTTTTTTTTTCTGTCTCTTCTCGCACCCTCCCCCTGACTGCCGGTGTTTTCTTTTTTGTCTCTCTGTGCCCACACCCCGAATTAATCAATCACGAATTAACGGCTCTGTCTCTCTGTACATATAATTATTTTTCCGTGTGCCCGTCGAAGCACACACGTGCATACACGAAAACAAAACAAATAATCGGCGATTGTCTCGTTGATCTCGCTCGAGCCAACCACTCTTTGGTGTCGTTTCACTTTGTTTTGCTCTGTGTCCTGCTCGTGTCCAGGGCTCGTGTTGTTGTTGGATGTTGTACTTTGTTTTTATTTGTTTTCGCCAATCTTCGTGCACCACCACCCAAAACCCTTCAAATCCGCCAAAACAAAAACCCTCAACTCTGTCGTCGTTTCTGTTATAATCGTGCCCACAATGCACCGTAATCGACCTTCGGCAGTGACACTGACCGACATCGATTTTGACGACCTTGATCGCTTTCGATGACCTCTATACAATTATACATTTATAGATTTTCAAGTTGAAAATTCCACCTACACTTCTTCAAAACTGAATTTCGTAAAAAACGAAATGTGACGAGTCTATCGGTTGTCAGAACGTGAAAGAGAATTAATTAAAATTGTCGGCCAGTGTAATCACCGCTCCCTGTCGTTCTCAATCTCTTTGTTCGCAAGAAAAGTAGAGCCGGGGGTCACTGAATCGGCGAAAATCCGCGATAATCCGCGATAATCCGCGATAATCCGCGAAATTCGAAGCGAATCGTTTTCTCGCCCTGCTCGTTTCGAAATCACGTTGCATAACAGCCGTCTCGCTGCCAACGGTGTTAAACGTTGTTTATGATTTCGCCGTGAGCCGAGAATCAGAGAATAAACTGACCGAGGACAAATTTTGGACGAGGTCCCGCGCGCACTCGGCATTCTCTCGCGGCTTTTGTCATTGAACTCGATCGACTTCGAGAATCTCTGTTCAATGATTTTCATTTTGATTTTGCATTTAGCAGTGTTTAAAGTAGACAGTGTGATTATGCGAATCAGTGGCCCCCAGGACGACACGACTGTCGATACCCGCCCACAGTCGTTTCTGTGATCTGGCCAACTCCTTGGCTTCCGACGCTTGTTTCGGCGTTTATCGATACATATAATCATTGACAAACGACCGACGACACCGACGTTGCTTGCACTCTCGCGTTGGTAAAGATGAAGAAGGAAATGTCTGACGAGAAGAAGATTGCGCGTCTCTTCCGTTTTATCGTTTTTATCGTCGCGTCGTCTGTTTCGCGCCGGACACGGCGGCGATACGAGGTTCTCGTGTCGTGGGAACAAAGCTAATGTGCAAATTTGAACAGTCAGCTTTGTCGACCATTTCCCGCCGAGACGTATATATATATGTATGTACGTACATATACTTACGTGTACAGTGAGCAGCAAAATTGGAACCATTTCTCCAGAAAATCGTTATTTACATGTTCATTGTCGCATTTAATTTAATAGTAACAGTGTTTTATTCTTGAATCAATTTTGTGGCACCAACATACTTTTGAACGAATATATTTAATATTTTATCGAAGAACCTTTCACTACCCTGACAGATGCAAATCGCTTTAGCATATTTGTTACTAGATTTTTACAATATTCTTGAGATTTTCTACCCCATTGTTCCACCTACTGGGTTCCATAATTTCAATGCAGGTGGTGCAATGTGATATTTGTTATTCAATTGCCCAATATATGCAATGCATTGAATTTAGTTTTTAACTTTATGCGGTACGGCCAATCTAGAATTTTAAATAGCTGATTTTGTAGAAAAGAAAATATGAATGTATCTTCGCGTTAATGTTTTAATAATAAATGTTACAGAGTTAGATAACATTCATTCGTTTCTCAAGCTAAAATAAATGTAAAATCATGCTTCTTATTTTTGGAACTCTGTCCGAATAAACACACCAAATAATGAATTTTTTATTAGGTTTCGTTGGTTCAATTTCGCTGCTCACTGTATACATATGTATGTATACATTAAGAACAACCACGTCAGAGTATTTCTTTCGGACACCGATCATATTCTTGTTCTATTGTTGCTGTTTTGTCCAATGTTTTCAATCTCACTCTTCGAAACCTTTGCTGAAAATGGCTTCTGTACAAACACGCTTAATCGCTTGTTACTCGAGCGGCTTCGTATTTACCATTGTTGATCTTGTTCTTTTTGTTTCTCTCAAGCTAAACACTAAACGAAAACCGTAGCTCCTGAATCATTGATCCCGAATAATTGATCCCGAATCATTGATCCCGTATAATTAAATTCTTTCTGTATAAGAGGAAAAAATATTTTACTTTTTGCTAAAGAAACAGGTCAAATAAAATTGAAAAAATCATTTTTATAGAAAACTGTTTGCTAATTTTCTTCTTCTTCTTACAATTAACACGATCAATTTTGTATTTTGGATAAAAACCGCAGTCTACTCATGGACAATGATAAAATCTTTGATCAAAGATCAGCATTGACCCACGCAACAGCCAAACTGTTAATTAAGCTGATCTCGGTTCGACGTCCCTGAACAATTTCGTCGCTAAAAATTTTGCCTTTTGAAAACTGTGGTCATTCTCAACGATCAAGAATGCAAAATTTCAAGCGAAAATCATTCGGGATGTACTACGCGACGTTCCGTCGGTTCTCGAAACAAAATTTAAAAACAAGTGACCGCATAATTCACTGGTAAAACCCCCCATCAATTTTCCAATATCCTGTCCGAAGGGGTCTAATACTAATAGATTCCTCCGAGGCCGCATTTACTCCCCCCCGCCCTCCCCCTAGTTACCCTAAATTCATTAACGTCTCCAGCTGGCGTTCCCATTACTTCCTGAATTATATACCGTTTCTCTCTTTGTCACTCTGATTTTTTCACATCTGTCTCTCACACACTGTGCCGCGCCTAATCTTCTCTCCGAGATCGCTTTGTACACTGATATATTCTGTCCGTATGTACGTATGTCCGTCCGTTTGCGTGTCTCTGTCTGGCTGATATGCGTGTCGTCTAAACGCGCGCGCGGGGCGTGTGTGTCTGTTTGTGAGACGAAACGCAATCTTTGTACAAAGAAATTAAACAAAAAAAAAAAAAGGAAAACAATCTGAAACGCAACGAATACAAAAGGGTTACGTAAAAAGGATGCGAAAAAAAAGAGTAATTCGCCACCGAGTAAAGAGAGAGAATGGATGGAGTGTAATAAATAATGGAAAGTGGAACGTGAGAGTGGCGTACGGCGTTCTGGTTCTGGAAGATCTTGCGAGATCTCTCAGAGGACGAGACGGCGCAGGAACTAAAGAGAGTTACTTTTGTTTTCGCTCCGGCCTACATCAGGGACTCTGGGGAGAATCCCGAGTTTATGAAGGTGAGGAGAGATCCCTTGGTGATCTCCTATACATATAAACATACATACATACATACATACATACATACATACATACATACATACATACATACATACATACATACATACACACACACATACACATACATATATATATATATATATATATATATATATATATGTATATATTATACATATACATATAGTATACAGATATACGTAGATATACATATGCAAGTGTACGCGCGATATCGCGCGGACAACTCTTTTGCCCGAACAACAACGGCATTTCACGTTCGTTCACGTCTATTTTTCCGGGTGCGAGCAGAGGCAGGAACAGAAGCGAAGCGACCTAGACGAACAGCTCAAGGAATACATTGCAGAATGGCGGAAGCAGAGGGCCAAGGAGGAGGAGGAGTTGAAGAGATTGAAGGTATGTTAAATCTGGATCTGGATCTGATAAGAGAGACCGGGGGCTAGGAAGTTGCTACTTGGGATTCTTCTTTTTGGACATTTGTTTCCGATCAATTTACGTATTTAGCATGCCTCTGCAATGTTCTCTGTTGCGACAATTTGTGAAAATTAATGTTTTCAATGGTCCACTTCCATTTAAACTAGCGATCAAAAAAATATTAATTCTATACATTTATACTAAGCATTAATAATTAACATTTATAAACAAAATTATAATTTATAGTAATGTTAATTTAGGGCCCGGTCTCGTCTATGCGTTCAATTCGAATGGAGAATTTTCTTTAAATTGGGATAAATCTCAACGAGGCTCAATTCCGAAAATATCAACAATAATTATAATTTCCCAAAACTTCGAGGTGAAGTAGCGATGTTGAAAACGATTAAAAAATTGATTGCCTTAAAAAAAAATGGCTATCGGTGTTCTTTGGACATTTTACTATTCTTTTCTATATTCGAGTGCTTCACTGTGCGGTGTTGTATATTGTATCGATGCTATACATATACATTCGGTATTTTATTCTCTAGGAGAAACAAGCGAAGCGCAAGATCACTCGCGCGGACGAGGAGAAGAGATTGGCCCAGAAAAAGAAGGAGGAGGAAGAGCGTCGCCAACGTGAAATCGGTAACGTTCGATATTTTATTCCGTTCCTGAGGCAATACCTTGACTTCTTTACGTTTTACGTCTTTGAATCTTACAGAGGAGAAGAAACAACGTGACATGGAGGAAAAGAGAAAGTATGTTTGTCCCTTTTGGGACTCGATTCGGTTTTCACGAATTTTCGATTCGATTTTAGAGATGGTTCTTTAATGAAATGTTGGCTTGTACAGGCGTCTCGAAGAGTCGGAAAAGAAACGCCAAGCTATGATGCAAGCGATGAAGGACCAGAGCAAGAAGGGCCCGAACTTCACCATCACTAGGAAAGATCTGGCAGTGAGTATCCTCGAAATAATAAATTATCGTTTCACGAATGCCTTCTCTTTTGTATACTGCGTAGTCAAAAAATTAAAATCCTTAGTTTGATAAACGGTTAAAATCGTTAGAACTAGACCGGTCAAAATGACGGATTTCAGAAATTTTTATTTTACAACTGCTGAGATTGTAAAAATGTTTTTAATTTTACTAGATACAGTTATCTATTCGGACGAATTATTGCATTTAAACCTGTTAACCGCTTGCTGTACAATTTTCTTCGCAACTACAATAACTACAACTTCTTTGTCTTTACTTTAGAATAATGTTAACGATGATAGATCTGTTCGAAGGTAATTAATGTTGTTAATTTCTCGGTGTCGATTAGGGTAACCTCACGTCGGCGCAACTGGAGCGCAACAAGACGAAAGAGCAGCTCGAAGAGGAGAAGAAAATCTCGCTGAGCATCCGTATCAAACCCCTGGAAATGGATGGTTTGTCCATTGAGAAGCTCCGGTCCAAGGCCAACGAACTCTGGGACTCTATAGTCAAGCTGGAAACCGAGAAATACGATCTGGAGGAGCGACAGAAACGCCAAGACTATGACGTAAGGGGAAAAACTCTTTCTACAAGTTTCTACAATTTTCTATGTTACAAAGTACTTGCAAGCAACCAAAGTTAAATGAAACAAAATTAATGTAACAACATTCCTAAATGCATGAAATCCGCAGACCAAAATGATTGCGAGTTATCGATCTTCAAGACCCTACATTAAAAGTAGCAGAATCGTGGAGTATACCTAATTACATGTCCTCGCATTCTTTCAATAAAGAAATGCAAAAGATACGAGTAACTGCTTCTCATTGCAGCTTAAAGAATTAAAAGAACGTCAAAAGCAACAACTGAGGCACAAGGCTTTGAAGAAAGGTCTTGATCCTGAAGCCCTCACCGGCAAGTACCCTGTAAGTAGTCTTTCTAGACCTAGCCTGGGAGATCGAAATAAACCCTCCCTCCGCAACAATAAAGCTATTTTCTCGGTGCAGCCCAAGATCCAAGTCGCCTCCAAATACGAACGTCGCGTGGATACCAGGTCCTACGACGACAAGAAGAAGCTCTTCGAGGGTGTAAGTATACCTTTTCTCCAGTTAACACAGTCGCTGATTCTTCGAGCACTCGGGCGACTCAAAAATCCATTTAAAGACGGCTAGGTCAGTTTTATCTCTTCAAGAACGACACATCTATTTCACAATCTCGCAGTCTTTTAAAAAATAGTCGAATTGATTGTACCCACTTCGTTATTTAAAATTATAGTATAAAGCGTAATATATTTCATGACGTTCTTGTGCTAAATTGTTTCAATATTTCATAAAAAGGAGGTGCGTTGTATCAATTAAAACGTTTCGACAACGAAGACAAGCTACGAAAAATTAATATACAAAAATATATTAACAGTCTAACTTCGTGTAATAAATTTAAACGGCTGTGTCATAGTCGGGTACAGTGTACAGGCGTCGTTCTTAAAGGGTTAAACCTCGAAAACGCGACCCTGAAGACCCCCGAAGAGATTTCGACGGTTTGAAGAGATCTCGATCGATTAAATACACTAATGTTTGAACAATTTTTTCCGGAACGGGAGAATCTCGTCGACTAATAGAACGTAATGAAAGAATAGTAAAAATTAAAAAATAAGCGACACAGCTCGTTAGGCTACTTGTAAAAAAACAAAACAAAACAAAACAAAAAACGAAAAGAAAAGTAACGATTGATCAGCGAAGAATTGAATCGCAGGGATTAGACACGCTTCTAGCGGAGTACAACGAGAAACTGTGGAAACAGAAATCAGAACAATTCATGAAGCGCACCAAAAGTGAGTCTCATCGAGCACTGTTACAGTGTACCACGGTTTTGCTTGCGTTGCTGATTGATACCTCCACTCCCCTGCCCCCTTTTCTACCCTTTATCGAGTACGTCCTCGAGATCGTCGCAACGATCGTGTTTTCTAATTCGTGTTGGACCCCAATTTACCAAACAGTGGATGTACAACACAGAAAACAATCCAATGCAACACAACCACATCGTATATCGCTCGCGAGGAACTCAACCCCACTTCACCACATTACGATATTTATCGTAATTTATTATCGAATACGACGCTCGCGAATAGGACTTTTCCAGACGCCCTCCGATTCCTCCACGCTCGAGAGATCGATTTATTTCTAATTTGACTCTGGCTCCTAAATAAATTAGCTTCTCTATAAAGTAACGTAATGTCTACTCTAAATTAATTTTCAATGATCACCAACGTATTCGTGACATTTTTCTGATTAAAATACAGTACAAACTTGACACAGTTCGGAGCATATGTATATTTACTTGTGTCCACGATTCGAATTGTGGATTAAGATGAAATTATAGTGGTGATAAATTTCACGTACGTCGAGATATTACTGTAGTTTCTATTAATTTCGTTCAGTCTCTGAGAGTATGTTCACATTCACACGCAACCACCGAAGACTCGTCACAACACAGACATCGTTGTCAAGTGACTAACGTTGGTTCTGTGGAACTGGAGAGTAAGTACATGGATCTATGTAACAAGAGTTCGTCATTAACAATCGTCGGACAAGTAAACGTTGTCCCACCCCAGTCCCCCTTCGTCACCAGCACCCTTTCTACACCCCCGAACCCAAGTTGTCGAAGCGATTCAGTGTCCCGGGAAAGCCGTGTCTTGAAGCTGGTTCCAGACTACGTATATGTAATACCAGTCGTTAATACCGTTCTCCGATCTCCCGTTGAACCCTCGAGAGTAAACTGTGAGGACCGATAAAACCGTGCAGAGGGTCCGGGACGAGTGCTCCCATGTGTGACCATGTATCCTAGCATGCGATTTCCTCCGTTGGTGTTCCAGGGTCTGACCGAACAGCAAAAGGAGATCGTAGAAAAGCAGTGGACTTCGCAGAAGGAGCAATTCCTCGGTCGTCAGAAGAGTACGTATGATAAACTCGCCGTCGAGCAGACGCACGCGACGGATTTCGCTGACAAATTCGAGTTATATATTTTTTCATGGGATATCATAAAGCGTATCCACAGTTTATTCATTACCATGCCTAGATAAAATAGCAGTGTGTACACCGTGTACAAAGAATGGAAGGAAAGTTTGTAAAATAATACCGGGGAAGAGAATTATGCGATAATAATTGGGGAGAGGGGACGATGTAAAAATTTGTGCTAAAAGGTAACACAGGTGAGAATAGTTGATGGATAAACTCGAAGGTAGCAACGTGGAAGTAAGGAGGTATCAGGGCCCCAACACCTTGTAGCAGAAGGATTTATGGATCGGTTGGAGGCTCGTTCGGCGGTCTACGGTGCTTTTATCGAGCCACCAGGAAGATAGTAAAATACGCGGGCGTAAAAAGCGTTCCGCTGTATTTCCCGTTTATTATTTCACGTACTCGCATATGCGTCTGTTCGGTTCGCGGCTCGTGAAGCCTGATCAGCCAGAACATTCTCTGGAAAAGTGGGTCAGAGACGGTGCTGCGGATAGGTATATGTACTTGGTTGGTTTCGTTGGGCGAAACGCGTTGAAAAGCGAGGAGGAAAATATCCCGGTATTAGTAACGAGCGTCGATACACCTTTGATCTTCGATTCGGCACTCGATGAAAGACAGAAAGAACGAAAAAATTTTTTCGCGCATACCTAACCCTTTCACGGTTCATTTTGATTCGGGGTTACCTAGAATCCTCTCTATGTATGTATAGACGAATATGTTCTACTTGCACGAGTAGTTTTCTCGCTATACGGGTCTCACTGTTGAGGCTTTTGGGTGTAAGCATTATCCTCGTGGAATTATGTAATCAATTTTTCGATATCATTGCGGCCAGGGCCAGCCTCGTCAGGGTCTCGAGTCCTAGTCTATGTGCTAGTGGATTTATTTTGCCAAGATCCTGCAAGTATCGCAGCTAGCTTCGTTACGGGAGTTGAAGACACATTGATCCACCATCCCTTGACGACGCTAGTTGGGAAAATATTTTGGGAAAAGTAACTGCACTAGGACACGGCTAGCACCCGAAAGCTTCGACAGTGAGTACGGTACGATGCCTGTATGAGCCTTGAAACCCTGAAATGTCCGAGTACATAGTTGTCCATGCCAACACAGATCCTCTGTATAGACATGGAAAGTCCTCGCTGTCATCGCCGGAGCTCTAACGACCATATCCACGTGCGACAAGTCTAACATGTTTGTTTTACTTGCAAACTATAGCGAAGTTGCCGAAGTGGTTCGGCGAGAGGCCGGGCAAGAAGCCTGGAGACCCCGAGTCCCCGGAGGGAGAAGAAGACGTGAAGGCTGCGGCTGAGGACGAGGAGCTCGAAGAGCCACAATTCGAAGAGGAAGAAGAGGAAGAGGAGGAGGAGGAGGAGGAGGAGGAAGAGGAAGGTGGAGAAGGAAAGGGCGAAGGCGAGGGAGAGGAAGAGGAGGAGGAGGAAGAGGAGGAGGAAGAAGAGGAGGAGGAAGAGGAAGAGGAGGAAGAGGAGGAAGAAGAAGAATAGACACCTCCTCGAACGAATCGGCACCTAACCACCAATTCAATCGATCGATCATCAAACAATCTCGAAACATCCTTCGAACCATCGAATATAGTCGTGGCGGCAGTAGAGGCAACAATGGCGCGCCGTTGTCCCAGAATCCCGCTGTTATGGGTCCCTTCTCGTCTCGTTCTGGCTTAGGCGAGACCGGAACGGCAGCGAAACTACGACACCGGAAGTCGGACACCGTCTGCACGCTGTGTTTCACCGCGGTGAACCCTCTCTCTAATGGCGAGGATTCCGGCGAGATAAAACACGCTGTTACTACTTACCAGCTGTTCTACTACTACTACTACTTCTACTACTATTATTCTACTACTTCTATTGCTACTATAATTATTATTATTATTATTATTATGATATTGTACAAAAATACACGCACACACATTATTAAAATAAAACGGTTTATCGTATAATACCGTCTCGTCCGTTGATTGCCTGCCCCGGCCGCAGGGAATTCAAACGCGTTGGAATTAGACGCCGATAGACGTTTGGTGTCCTATTTGAATTAGATTGTATAGGTATCTGTCTTACTTATTATTATTATTATTATTATTATTCTGTGGGAAAACTTTCCGGGAAGATACTATATAATGGATAGAATGGTGGGTAGAACTTTTATCGTAATTTGTTCAAATTATTCAGAGTTCTTTTGTGAAAATGCAATTTGCATATTATGTACCACCAGCATTACACGGGACAACCACTTTCTCACGTTTTTCATTAAAAAGTCAAATTAATTTTATCCACGTCATCCTTCACAGCCATAAAACACGCATAGCATTATACCTAACATTTATTTTTCATTATTTAATATTCACCGTATTACATAAAGTGGATTACGTTGAATTTAATAAAACCTCGTAATTCTAAAAGCCATTTATTTTACGAGAAAACGACATTTATTTACGACTATAAAGACTCTTATCGAAACAAACTGCAACACATTAAATCTAACTAAATATGTAATCCCTTTGCCTCGAGAAATTTTTAATAACACCTCAAAAGATTCGAAGATAAAAATATTTCGTTTCGATCTCTTGATATAATTTGATTTATTTCGTACGAAACCGTATAATAATGCATAATTACAAAATAAAACAGAAGTTTGTTTTGAAACTCACAGTGGTCGAACAACTTCCGGCGAACTTAACCTTGCCGGTATCTGCGAAAATGATCTTGGAACGCTTTTCTCGACACGATCTATTTTCGTAATTCCCACTTAACCGTTCATCGATGCGATATTACGGGTGCAACGCTTTCCCTTTAACCTCACTCGAAACAGTTGTTCGACTAATTAAAGAAACAACCGGCGCGGCGCGGCGCGGCGCGGCGCGGCGCGGCGCGGCGCACCGTGACAGTCGACTAAGCGCGGACCCGATGTCATGTAATATATCGATCGATTTATTAACCTTCCGCAAATACACGACGAACGTAGGTAGGTAACGACACTTGGGATTCGCGCCAAAACTTATAAACAGGCGCGAGACGTGCAAGTGTTGCCAACAACCGTCTCGCATCGAAAATAAACAACACGACCCGCGACGCGCGACTCGGCGACGAATTTTAGTACCCCAGCAGCCTAGCAGATCTTGTAGTCGATAGAATTACATATTCCGAAAGCTATAATTCTAATCGATAATAAAATCGTTCGATCATGCTGATTAAAACGGTCAGGCACGAGAGAGTAATAAACATTCGGAGAAAGAAACGTTTCGATCACTGGTTAAGGTAATTTTTCTCTGAGAATACTGCAGAATACTGCAAATGCTGCTTCCGTTAAAAGAGATTATTGTTATTCCGCTTTTTAACACTATCGTGTGAACGTTTTGTATTTCTGAATATATGTAGCACCATTCTGTTCTGTGGGGCGCGGGCGGGGGAAAATTGGCGAATACCATCTGTCGAAAGGAAATCATGCAAATTTACATGTTAGGACCGCGGTCCGTTAAAATTCAAGGCAGGCTTCAGTGACGGAACAATGACGCGAAGCATGGAGATGGAGAGAATGAACGTTAGGCGGTTTTCCGTTTCTGTCTCTCTCTTTCGCACGAGCATACTTCCGCCGGTGAAATATATGCCTCTCTTTTTTCCTTTCGACTTGTCTCGCTCTGACTGACCCGCCGCGCGTCGGCGAGTGACGGCGTCGATTCCAATGTTCTCAAACAATTGCCTCTAGCAGTTCCTGCTTCATGTTCGAATAATACAGAGCTGTTCGAAGGTACGTCCACACGTCGACAGTTGCAATTTTTAGGAAACTTGCCATATTACATCTATTACGAATATCTATTTCTTGCCTAGTAGTATTGCATCTATTTAATCTCTTAGTTTAGGTACGTCACTATACATTATACATAGTGAATAGTGGGTTCTCTCGGTGTCATTTTTTCGAACAGTACGGCACTGTGGTGGCTCACTTTCATATATAACATTCTTTTTACAATTATTGAAATTATAACGATATTGTCATGCACGACTAATTGTTATGTATCTACTAAAAAAATTATCTGTAACGAGGTGTCCACGTATTTGAAAGCGACAGTATTCGTAACCTGTGCGTGTTCGTGTCATTTTTATCGGACATCCGTGTTGTCAGGAATATGTAATTACATATAGTAAGTGCACGTGCATACGACAATTGATACGCGAGTCCTCGAACTTTGCGCGAAACCAAAACAAATATTCGTTTGCCGAGAAACTTATATTTATAACGTAAACCGAGAGAGAATTAATTAGCAATTAATTTTCTTAATCAATTAGCAAACGATATTATCAATTTTCGAATATCACACGTATTACTCCCTTGCAATTCATAGACATACAAAACATAATTTTTATAATTCTCAGAATTTTTCTTTACTCGCATCTCAAACTGCATAAACTGTTCACTCTTTTGTTTGTTCAACTGAAAATTCTGTCGGCGTCACGTGACTTTAGCATTAGGTAAGTGTTACATAGAAAAGGGGAACTTAAATTTAGAATTATAATCGTTGTGCTCGAATACTTTGATTAAAAGATAAGTTCGATAATGAGAAAGAAGAAATAGTATATTTTTAGTTACGTCGTTGCAGAAAGCTGATATTTACCGCATCGTTACCCCTCAAAGAATGAAAGTGTTATTAAACATCATCGCTTCGACTCGATTAGAACGGATACGAACCTCACCGGTGTGAACCGACCAATCAGAGACTGGTCACGTGGCAAGATGCGCTGCCCTCTGTGTCATGTTTTTAAATTATTTAATGATTTTAGTATTCGCAAGCACGTTGTTAAATAAGGAACCGTTTCTGCATCGCATAAATAAATTTCGCGAAAAAAAAGTGTCGTGAGTGAGAATAGCTTGAAGTAAACAGGCAGGTGGTATGTTTCATATTAACCCTTGAAGATCGAAAGTCGTTTATTACAAGGACGTGATATTCCTATGCTCTGCGTACGATACTTAAAATGTATATGGTCAATTTTTATTTTAAAATTATTGCAATCATAAAGATTGTCATGCCTAAATATAAGACAACACATATGAATCAATGAATTTGAAAAGTAAAATTACACCCAAAGTATCGATGTATCTGTAGATTGCGCATTTATAACAAAAATGAATTGGTGAAATTTAACCTTTTGCACTCGAAGCCATTTTGACTCCAGACTGCGGAGACATTTCATCCGATCTATAAGAATTAATCCTACGTAACGTAGGAATTGTTTTTTACTTTAGCATAGTAATTTTCAGTAGTGCTTCGGAAGGGATAGTCGATCGCAGAGTAAAAGTATTTAAAAACTTTAAAAAAAAAATCAAGAATTTTAACGAATCGTTTAGCTCCTGTTCGTTACAACTGATGTAAACAATTTTCATTTTGCATAAAGATCCGCAATCTAATGTATCGGTACGCGACTTCAATGTCACACAGAACACTGAACTATGACTATAGAGGATTAAAGAAGAAGCATCGTCGATCGAAGAGGGTTAATGGAAATCGCCATTGCATCATGTTTACATGCATGTATAGTATGTTGCAAGGGCACCGAGAGTCCGCGACATTAGCACTCGTTCCACCTGGTGGACGCGAGGGTATTACTCCCATCGCTAGTGGTCGCAACTATTTATAATGGACAGTCGCTTGGCTCGGGTTCTCGCGTGCTCTCTCTCTCTCGGTCTAGTCCACGGGTTCTCCATCCTGTCCTCTCTGTCGCTCCCTTTCGGGGCACAGTGGTCGTCCTTAAGCTCGGTTAATAGTGTCGCCAGGCATTCGGTCCGAGCGTCAGAGACCGCGCTCCTCTCTTACCTGAGAGAGTGGACCGAAATAGATCCGCGACCGCGAAAGAAACGAGAAACCGGCGACAGGCGACAAGCAACGACGCGTCGTTGTGCGCGTATTTATGTGCGTGCCCCGAACAATAAACAATAACAACGTCGCGTGTCACGGCGTCGAGAGACCCCGTCTTTGTCGGGACCTGTTGCCGTCGTGTAAAAGACCCCGCTGGATGTCGCGCGTGTTTCTCTGCGAGTAGTGTAGTAGGTATAGTTGAAATGTCCGTTTCGAAGGGAACGCGGGCCCGTGTGTCATGGCGGTGATCGCCGCTCGGAACGGCCACGTTCTCGCACGCACGGTTAAATGTTGCCAGACATGGAGAGGAACAGAACGAGAATGAGGAGCAGCTGACTAAGAGACGGCTCGGACACCAGGCAACAACGATCGATGAGGTTAGTCGAGAGATTTGGTATCGTTGTTGAACAGAAACGAAACGAAACGAAACGAAACCGGTCCGGCGACAGGTCCGCGATCGTCGCGCCCGCTGTCACGCGTTGTCACCGCCGCGACTATCCACGAATGTTTGAGGACCCGTTCACGTTTCACGGAGACCGCGCGACCAAGCCTCGCGCGACACCCGGAAATACACGGAAATTGACGATTTCTGTCGAGCCGCGGCCGAGCGTCGCTTCGTCGCGAGTCGACAGAAATCGGTCGCGCTCGCGATCTAACGATAAGCGCCTCTACGGTTTCAGGCTGAATCATGGTCGAATGACCGGTTTCTTATTTTGAAATTCTAAGTATGTATGTATGTATGTTTGAATGTATGTATGTATGTTGGAATTATGCTGACGCTTCTGTGGGAAACGATCGAACGACGAATACATTTGATTATTCGAGCACTATGTATTATGATAATTATCGGACAAGGTCTATATGAATTCGGCCTTTTCACTTTTTTAAGACAACAGAGATCGGTCAGACTTGACATTGACTTTGGAAACGATACTATAATGAAAATCAGTACTAAAGAACACGTTCCATCGTTCCTATCAATGTTGCTATATCGATCGCAACGAATGTTAAAAAAAGCACCGTGCTATTGAAAATGGAGGGAAAAGGTTGACTCCGATATATGCCATAAGAGTCCTTGACTCGATCTTTACATTCACTTCTCACAGTTCGGAGTCGAGGTCAAGCCTGCAGACTATACAGATCTCGTAGTATTTAATATCCTCATATGATTATTATGAATTTTTCCGTAAGTACAAATTCTCGCGTTTATAAGTAAATGCCTGCGCCCGATTTAATCTCTGGACTCAATTTTGTCAGTGCCGGTTTTAATGAACCTGTTCAAGGATTTAATTATCACTCGTCGATTCTAATTCGTTCGTGTTATCCATAGATTTCCTATTTTATAAATTATCAGGAAGAAAAAAGTAGAGTTGTTCGTGTAAATTAGAATTTTTTTCTACGTATGGAAAAATGAGCATATCGCGGTTATTGATTTTGCGAAAGGTATCGAGGGGTTAAAAATTGAATAAAAATTGTGCAAAATCCGCAGTGTAATAATTAGAATTCCCGCGTCGAATCCGCGGTCCCAGAGGATTGTTTTCGGCGATACTGTTCGCACGCAAAACCGTGCCAGCTTCTCGACGTTTTCTATACCGCAGATAATACTTTAATCGCACGTAATTGTTCCCGGATGACTCGCGGGTAATGTTTAGTTGATGATTCAGAGAATTTACTCTGTAATAACGAGAAGGCCACGTTTTCATTCGAGGCAATTGTTGTTATTCAACCCGCGCACAAGTGCTTTTAATTATACATACCCGGATTCAAATTGACTTTTTTTTAATAAGCAAGGACAATTGCGGTGTAGCTCGAGGTACATCAGTTATCGTTCGTATTCCTGTGCGATTCGATGACTTTATACATACTGGGTGTTAGAAAATCATAATTTCGTTGATTAACATCTGGATACTGAATAAAAATTCTTTTTCGTTGTTCAATAATATAATTTGCTAAATTAAAATATTTTCATTCCGGTAGAATATTTTATGCTTTATTAATTTGACACGAATAAATGAAAAAAAAATGATCTCGCGTATGATTTACAAAATTAGGAAATTTAATAAAAATTCATTTCTGTTGTCCATTGATATGGTCGAATTGAAATATGAAATTTTCATTTGAACGCAATATGCTTTGTTGACTTTAAACGAATTTTATTGGATTTTACGATTTCATAAATGTTTTAGAAAGAGAGGCGACCGAATAAAAATTCATTTTTATTGTCCAACAATTTGTCAAATTGAAATATAAAATTTTCATTTCGATACAATATGTATTTCGCCCACTGTAATTGAAAACTTTAAAGGAATAACCGGAGGAAAAATCATCATTTTGTTGTATATAATATGTACAAAATCTGCATAAAAATTCGTTTCTCTCGTCCACCAATTTATCAGATTGAAATATAAAATTTTTAACTAAAACCTTGAAAAGAATAAGTAAAGGGTAGAATCATTTCAATAATTTCTAAAATCGGATGGCCGAACGAACACTTTGTTCTCTTGCTCAATGGTTCGTCAAATATAAAATTTCCACATTAATTCCGGTGTGTTTCAACCACCATCTTTCTTTTCCGTGTTAAATCTTTGAATGAACATATTTAGAAGCCTGAATAGAAGTTCATTTCTCGTACTCTCGGCGGCTTATCAAATTAAAATATACAAGCTCCATTTCGCCCGTTAAATGGAAAAACATTTCTGGGGCACATATCCATATAGATCCTCGTGCGTTCCTCATGATTCTCATGAATATCCTTTTGCTTCTTTCCAGACCGTTCTTTTCACTCGCCGCGCCGCGCCGCGCCGCGCAGCTGGTCCCCCCCCGTATCATGGCTCTTCTTTCTTATTCGGAATAAAAGTGCATATATATTTTTCTGTGTAGACGTAGCGCGGTGTATGAATTCGCATCGAAGCTTCTGTTATCCTACTTTCCAGTTCAACTTGAGAGACGGAAGAAGCTTTTATCGCAGATTATTCTGTAGGATGCTCTTATATTCTCAATTTCCGTGCTCCGTTTTCTTTCCCGTGATTCTTACATTCCCAATTTCTGTCGGTTCCTTTTGAGAAGAATTCTTATTGCACGGTTCCTAGCCGGGATTCCTCGACTAGAATTAAGAACAAGTGCAGCAGAGATGACACAAGATTTTTGCTAAAATGTGCAAGGATAAGTAAGCAAACTGCCGCGCGCGCGCCGTGTCGATTTTTGCAAATCTGCATGCACGCACGCACTAGCACGCCTATGAGGGATTAAAAGTCAACGGAGCGTTGCACCGTCCCGCAATTGCGGCCGATTACCCATGATATGGCCCATATAGGTTGCAAATTGTTGCGTAATAATACACGGGAGCCGTGAATACGTATTTCCTGTTATTGCGCGTTTGCGAGTTAACAAAGGATGGGCGGTGTTCGGCGAGTGTTCAGGCGTTGCGTTCAAAATAGTTCGAATTACGCGGATACGTACACCGGGTGTTTGATTGAAATATGACTCTTTTTTTACTTTCTGATTGTATAGGTTAATTATATGTATAAAAGCCAGCGCGATACGACGATCCATCGTATCGCGTCGATTTCGATCGAATTACCGTGTTGCGAGTCACTGAATATCACGTGCGACGACTTTAAATCTACAAAATCTACAAAATTAATCAGACTACCTTTGAGTAAATTTCGAAATTGTGAACCATAATCATATATACATACATATGTCGGTAATAGTAGAACATATTAAGACCAGATGTCTGCGGGTCAATGGGGAAAAATTGGATAGGTGATCGATATCCGAGCAAGGACTTAAATTTCCCCGTCAACACCTGTTGAAAACACCCAGTCCAGATCCTCGGAAAATTCGATCGACGGCTCCGTTTCCTGGTTTTCCATGCAGGAAATTAAGCTCGTATTAGTTGTCGCCGGGACATTTGCTTAGGCGATGCTTCGTTACGTTTCCACAATAGCAAAAGTGTCAACCGCGGGCGCGAGCTCGCAGTCCACACAAGAAAATGAATAGCGTACTCCTGTCTGTGTCCAGCGTCTGTCCTTGTTTGTTACGGGCCATAGAAATAGAAACTGCGGTTGCTATTGTATTCCACGATAAGATGGTCACCGTGTATACTATTATTTTATCGAAGGACGGTAATAAATAAGGCGTGGACCTTTGCGATAAGTGAAAATTTTCCGCAGTCATTACGCAAAAGATAAGAGAAACTGTTTCCACGATGTTCGTGAGATTTTTCTGATTAAAATAAGTCCAAGCATGATATAATTCAGAGCATATATTTGTTTAATTCACGAATGAATAAATCTATGAATATCTGATTTTTATCTTTGAATTCTAATTGAATAGAACAGACATTACAGTGCTTAATAATTTTTAGTTTACTGCGACTGCAGGGCTATGAACGAAAGAGAAACTAATTCTTCGAACAGTGGTATGTAGTATGTACCAGCTTGTTAATCAAAGTGTTAGGCGGAATAGCGATTTCAGAAAAGGCAAGAATAGAAAGATTCTTGCTCATTTACCCGTGATTAGGCGCCGCTGTAAAACCGGCACGTAGTCGACCGCCTATGAAAAGAGCCACGTAAACGGTTCGTATTCCCCACGCGAATGCATCGTGCACATTGCACCGGGAATACCGAGGGTTTCATCTCCTCTCGCATATCGCACAATGAACACGATAAAGGATCGCAAACGCGCGAACGATTTTCGACCAAGTGGATTACTTGAGAATCGATCGCATCTCCAACTTGTTCGTCCAATTTCCAATAAAGGGCCTGCACATTATAACCCTGGGGAACTGTTGAATCGTTGAACCGTTGAATTATAGCAATCTTGATCGATTTTGATAAAACTTTGTGCATGTAAATATTAATAAATATTTATTAAAACTTGGACCTTTTTTTTAAAAAAAGACTAGACTTTTATGTCGAATTATTATTTAATGATACTTTTACCAACATGTATGTATGTATAATGAAATGACACCAAACCACGACCCAGTTTAGTATGATATAGGAGAACAGTTAATAAAAATTTGAAAAAATTTACTTTCACTTTTTTTCTTCGCAATTCCGATCAACAGCAATTTTTTAGAAACTTCGTTTACCGGTTATTTAGTAAACTAATTTTTCTAACGTGTCGAGAAACCTCAACTCATCCGATTCACCTTTAATAAAAGATTTTGAAGGATACTTATAGGTCTGCTGCGCCGCGCCGTCTGAAGATTAACTTTTGCCCACCCAGTGATTCCGTCTCTAGAAGACTCATATGTTTCCTGAAAGTGTAGAACCGTTTAATTGTTTTTTGCTCGTTCCGTCGCGAACATCTTCGCAGCCCGATTCGCCTAGAACGCTTGCGTAATCCTTTAATCTTCTTGCGCGCGTATAATAATTCTGTCACGTGGTATAGTATACGTGTACAGGAATGTCGGCAGGGAGCCATTTAGTGTTTCTATATAAGCTGGATTAAAATGTCGGTTCGCTTTAAGGGGAAGTCTGCCTGCTGACGAAATTCCCTTCCATTTTTCCAATTCCTGTTCGTCTGTCGCGCCGCGCCTCGCCGCGCTGCATCGACGCGGTATGTAATAACTTTTGTACGCGGGTTTATTTGTCTCCTCCAATTTCGAAGTGCACCGCATCTCCGTTCGACTGCTGGACAATCGATTCTCTCTTTGTCTCTCTCGTGATCCGAAATTCTTGTTCGTCGCCTGACCATCCACGGGACACGATGCTCGGTTGTTTGCCGGATTGCATCATCCTGTGCGGAACACTGCATACGTATAATATGTACCATACATAGCAATATGCATTTCGTGATACGTTGACTACTACCCCTGCCAATGGTGTATCGCTGACGCAATTGTTTCTCCAGATTTTGAAATTAATTTCAAGATGCGTCGAGTGCAACTATTTTATTTCGGATTTGCGAGATGCAAATCGGAGGAGTAACTGATTAATTTTTAATGTTTGATTTGTCAACATTTTGGTCTCAATTGTTTCCTGGAGATGGCACTTCTGAGAAAAGATTGTTTTGGCAATTATGGTATATTAATATACTTGCTATACCTACAATTTTTGTTTTTTGAAATTTCTGTAAATAAAATGTTTCGGACAGTATCGCGATCGTCATAAGATTTTAGGCAAACTGAAAAGAGCAATTCGTGTTCATTCTATCAGCAACCATTTTTTTGCGCAGAAACAATTTTTCATTTTCCTTCGACAGTAAAAAATTGTACTCATCTGTTACGCATAACAATATTTCACAACGCTGCAAACACTCTGTTGTATATACATATAACGTATTGCACTTTTTTTCCCGTGTAAAGAAGCAATTCATTACGAATATAAAACTTGGAAAAACTTCAGAAACAGAACACGACAACCGATTCTGTTATAGTCGGATGATCGTCAGCCATATTAACGGCTTACCTCCGTTCCGAATTGCTGTGATTTTAATTATAAAAGGGCTTAATAAAATTCGATAAAAACGCCGTCATAACCAGACTGCAGATTTTCATGGAAAAATTCATCGCGTCACATATTCATTTATAAAAAAATGAGAATTTTGGTAAGCATAAACTGAAAAGCTTTTACTTTATTGTTTGAAATATTTTATAATACGCACATTTATCATGAAAAAGCCAGGAAATGATATGCGATATTTCGTTTGGTCGATTTATAAAAAAGTTATTCTGATTTAAAGTGCGTCCTGTCAATTATGTAACTGAAAGTACCATTTATTTCTAGTGCCCTAACATTCGCGCGCAAATAATTGTTTCGTCGACAACGTTCACCATTCCAATCGATTATGTTCTGCAGGGTTATACATATGTACCTACATACATATGCAGAGAACGTTTCGTACGTAACGAATGACGAAATCTCGCAGGAGCTTCTAGACTTGGGCTCTTTCTGCCTTATTTAAAACGACCACTTCTCGCGGCCGTTTTCCGTCGCGTCGCGTCGCGTCGCGTCGTCTTTCGGTCGCTTTAGCTTACGAACGACACACCGCATGCGGACAACAGACTCGCCGATATAAGTTAGCCTTAATGGCATTATGGCATTATACAAAATAGAATTGTGTGCTTGCGGGATTTCCGAAGCCCTAACAGTTGACGATGCCTTGGGCTACTTCGTGCGCGCCAGTCGAGCAAAACCTGACAACGGGCACCTCGCAGACCTGCTTCGATCATCAAATACTTCTTTTCTTCTTTGTCGTGTTCGGTTTGAGGAAAATTCGCGATACAAGTCCGCAAATCGGTGTGCAAAGAAAAAAATTTGTTCCCTTCGTCCGAGCGATTCTTCTTCTTTCCGCGGAGGAAGAGGAAAAGGTGAACTATGGCCGACGAGGAGAACAAGGAGGATAACGAAGGGTGAGAACGAACGTTTGTAATTCGAACCCCTATGTGTAGCTGTCACTTTCTCGCCTCCTCTTTTTGTTTTCAAGGGAAATTTCATGCGTGAAATTTGCTGCACGAGAACACCCTCTCGACACGATGAGTTTTAGACTGCCTGACGCTACCCTCTTTAATCCTACGGATTCTCGTTTCCCGTTCACCCTCGCGCGTTCCATCTTCTTTGCCGATGCTTCCGCCGCCGGAAATTCGGTTTCGAATCTTCGTCTTTTGTGCACTGCTGCTGGTTGAAAGTATCGCGGAAGATGCGGAAAGATTGTAGGAGGTTCCATAGCTGTGAAAATGAATTTGAGAGCGTCCAGTAGAATTTGTTGCTGACAATGAGAAACTCAAGTTTAAAAGCTTAGAATTAACAATATTTTTTATTCATTTTTGCATAAAGGATCGTCCCTCGTATGGTTATGCAATACTTGACTGCAGAATGTATACAGCACTGAAACATGACGCTATACATATAGTATCCTGAAAGAAGTCACGAGATGGTTCTTTGTACAATAACGAAAGTGTTCAATAAAATTTATTCGTCTTGGGCTTTGATTCTAGGAATCTAAGAAACATTTTATTTTACATGTTCACTTTTACGTGATAAGGAATCACCTCTTTCCAGATTGTGTAACATTTTCGTCTGCAGCGTGGATATATGTACATGTTTATCGAAACATGACACATAAAGAATTCCAGGAGAAGACAAGAAATGATCGCTTGTGCAAAATTGACTAGAAAGTTAAGTTAGAGTAAAAATTTGGTGTATCGATTTTAGACAAATCAGGCTTATACATATGTTATACATATGCAATACACGTGGATTATAAAGGAAGCTTCTCATGCATTTTTAATCGTTTCGTCAACACTCGCTATACAGATTTTCACCGAAGTCTTTCACATTTTGTTTAGCGAGATCAGTCAGATTGCACAGTTTGTATTTTTCTTGAAATCTATGATACGATTTAACAACATTATCTTGCTGCAAACTCTCCAAGAACGGATCCAGCATCTTACGACAACAAAAACCTAAAAAAGTTCCCACTCCGGTTTCAGCTTTTCACCGCTCGCACTCGCTCTCGCGCTCGGAGTAACAAAGGAAGAGAACGTGTTGCATTTTCTTCTCCGTTACCAATGTTTTGCAATTCTTCCCGCTAAGAAATGTTAATGGTCCTTTATCGGAAGAAGAAATTCCCCGGATATAACGGAGTTCCTGCTGTATTTTCAGCGGCGGATAGTGCTCGTTTATGTTTGTATATACAACTGCAAAACACATAACAAAACTTTCTTACCATTATCTTCCTTCCGTTTCCTCGGCAAACAAACGCTGCTGTTTACTTCGTGGAATCTTTTTTCCGTTGTTTGCTCTCTACCCAACCTCGAAGGCAGTTAGTTATTGGATGCTGTTTGTAATCAGAGAATTGTGAAAAATTTTGAGAAAGCATTTTTAAGGTTCTATACTCATAAAAAATAGTAAAAAGATCGATTTTTCGACTAGTTACAAGAAAATTCCCTCATAACTACATGTATTGCCTAGAGAGAGAGAGAGAGAGAGAGAGAGAGAGAGAGAGAGAGAGAGAGAGAGAGAGAGAGAGTCAGGCATCGCAAAACGGGTTTGCTGACGGAATGAGCTGATGATATTGAGACGAACGGTTAGCTGATTAAAATGCAGGGCAGCGTGTCCATCGGTTTCCTCGGTTTCCTCGGTTTCCTCGGTTTCCGTCGGAGTAGCGACAATAAACGACGGAAATTGCTACTCGGCCAGGGAACGATAGTCTTTTGAGACGACCCTATTACACATTTACAACCGAGTTTCGGTTTCCGATCGCCGATACATATACATATATGTACTACATACAGACGCGGCTAAAAACGCGACACTCGCGGAAGCCAACGTTATCAGCAAAATCCTTGAATCGAGCTGACACCCTCGAATGCAAATTCTCGCGATTCGAGCACTCGCGAAGCGCTCTGGCGCGCGAGCGCGGGCGTGCGTGAAAATTTATCGTGCCCGCGCTCGCTGCTTCCCACCTTTGATCTTCAATCGCGCCGGAAAATGTATGCTTGTCCGTTAACAATCGCGACACGTCTATCGATCGTTCGACTCTCTTTCGCATTTTTCGTTTCGCTCCGGCGCGGCGCGGCGCGGCGCGGCGCGGCGCGGCGAAACGCTCCGCTTGCGACGACTTTGCCAATTTTTTTCAGAACCGACACGACGCGCGGTGGATATGCGAATTTTCAGTCACGCTACACATCGGGTGTAAAAAGCATCGGTACATCCTTTAAAAACGAATTTTTAAAAATTCGACCGAATGTTTAGAGTATTTTCTTTTTATGTTAGAAGGATTAGTTCACAGCGTGATGTATAAATAACTTTTTTAAAAATTGCGGAGAAACATACAATACATATAACGGAATAATAATAATAATAATTCGTAAAGCATAATAATTAAGCAACTGTTTATGCAAAATGTCGAGTCTGTCTCGGCAAAGGAGCAGAAACGGGTTAAAAAAAATTATTTTCCTGGGAGCAGAAAGCAAGTTTCGGAAGAGCGTGTTAGCTGGCGAATGTTTCGAATCGTAGACAGGGAAGATGAAAACGAACGACTTTGGTCCGAAGAAACGTGTTTTCATTCTGGTTCGGGTTCGGTGCATCGTAACGTAACACGCGGTGGAAGCGAAACGAACAAGTGTTTCCGCGCGGAACAACGGGAGTGCATTTCGAAGCGGTGAATAATGGACGCCGCAACACAGCATTGTATATCGGAGTACTATATCCTAATCAGATTCAGCCAGTTATTTATTAACAATGCGAGGTTGACGAACAGCCGGACGAGCGCGGCCGACGCAATCAAGTAACAACGCTTTCAGCCGGTGTATTATAAATATGCAGCGCGGCGCCACTGGCGTATACTTATTTTTAATCATGAATCTGTATATTTATGCTAATACCCGCGAAACGAAATCGGAGAACGTTTGTTTAACGCGCGTTCGCCGCTGCGCGCGCGAGCTTATTGGCAAAGTGTATTACGCGATTTAATTAAGACAAGCCGCGTGTGCTCTTTTAGAACTGCAATTTTGCAAATTTTATTTGCGGACCGAGAAGACCTTCTTTTTGGTAGATCAAATAAATTGGAAAGTGAAATTAGATCATTCTTGGGATCATTTTTGGGATCATTTTTGAAAGCGAAATTCTTGACTATAAAAATATTGTTGTATAAAGAAATGTCCGATTTTTAACAGTAACACATTAAACAAACTTCTTTTCCAAGTAAAAATTATTCGAATAAAATTGATTAAAAAAGTAAAATTAAACGTCCGAATTAAAATGGAAGAAAAATTACCTATCGTACATACTTCTGTTTTTACAAAATGAAGGATTTCGAGTGTTATTTTGCAGCAGACCACCGTGCTTCGCTCGCTCGAGGAAAACAATGTTGCAAATCCCGTTGATCGACGTGTCCCCTTCTGAACGGTTTGCGAACCTTTTAGCATCCTGTCAATCTCTCGAGCACACGTTGAATAATTCCAGCTACATTTGCAATACGAATCGTGTAGTTGGAACGTTCTAACGACCGGTGCTCGGGAACTTGTGTATTTTATTTACTACCAAAGTGCCTGCGATTTATGCAACGGTGCAGCGCGGCGCGAGCAAGCAAGCAAACAACGGACATACGAAAATCCATTGGTGTTTCTCCATTCGACGATGCTCTTCTCATTGTCAGAGCACCCTTGCCCGGTTTTCTTCCGGTTTGCTCGTAGTCCTGGATAGATCCGGGCTCCTTTTCGAGCTGAAGACAACGAGAGCTGTATTTTAAAATGTTTCAGTTTGCACTCCGCTCGAGACCTAGAAAATAAAATCCATGCTGGTCGGAGTGTGGGAAATGCATTAAACCAGTTAATCCTTCCTTGGAAACAGCTTGCACGAGTATTCAGGGGATACACCTAAATTCTACGTGGATGTTTAAAAATATAATCTCTGGCGTCTACAATGGTGAATTAGACTGACACGAAAAACTTCAAAAAATTAAACTGCGTATGTTAATGCAACATGTCCGAGAAAAAATGATCGAATCATCTTCATAAATCCCGGAGACCCATGGTCATTCTCTGGTTTCAGGGACGAATTAATACACGTGTACCTACACGGGACGACATAACAGGTGCGTCAACACTTTTAATGACACGATTACGAGCGATCGCGACCGATTGCCGTAGATAGCCGCGATCATGTACATATGTACACCACATACCTGCCTGTGCCGGTTTCGCGTCCTCCACAATGCCAGCTCAAGGTTCCAGATCTCATCTCATTCGTATGCCTATTTTTTCGAAAATAACCTGCTGTGATCCTTTCCCTTCTAAACGCAGATTCCAACTTGCTGGGAAGCTATCTGTGCTGCAAAGTTCATTCCTTTTTTTTCTACTTTAAGTAGCTGCAGGTATCTGACTCAAGTTAACGTTCCAACGATTATACATATGTATATGTATACATACATATAAAACAGGAACTTCGCTACGTACTCCAGATTTTTTTTAGATTTCATAATTATATTATTATACAGGGTGTTCATTTGAAAACTTTCCAGCCGAATATCTCGAAAAATATGAAAGATATTAAAAAAGTGTAAAACACGTGTCCAAGGATTTGGAGGGGGAAAGGAGGGGCAGTATCAGTTTTTTTATTTAGGTGGCGTTTTCAAGGTCATTTGGAGGTCAACTTTGTTTTTTCAAATGGAAACCTTTATTATGGGATCTTATTGTACGTAAAAAGACCAATAATTTTCGTAGGATACTTTTTTTTATTCGCGCAATTTTTTTATCCCCCCCTTTCCGCCTCGATAATCCTTGGACACGTGTTTTACACTTTTTCAAGTGTAAAGTGAAGTTTTCAAATGAACACCCTGTATATCATATATAAAGAAAGTTTTATAATTTTTTGAATTTCTCGGGACGGGTTCGTTTCTTACGCATTCATGACAGCAATGAATTGGAACAATACGAGGACTGCGATGTTCTTAAATGAAGTAAGCGATTGATTAATAAATTGAGACAGTTGGCCGGTTAAATGACGATTCCATGAAGTCAATGGAGAGTTACGATCGTAATGAGCTGGCCGAATGCATACCGGTGTCGCCTGTTTCTGCAGTTGGTCGAAGGAGAGGGAGAACCGGTGAGAGACAACAAACTGGAAAGAAAGACGGGAACACATTATAGTGTTCCTTCTGAAGGCTTCAAACGCAGTATGCCTCGCGTTATTGATTCGCGAATCGTGTTCTTAACGGTCGCATTTATGTATTGTAATTTTTTTCACGCGACGCAGTTCGTTTCTGTACAGTGATATCAAATCTAATCGTTAGTGCCAATATTCGAGAAAATGTGTACCGATAATGACGCAACAAGTGTACAAGAAGTGTAGCAAATAATAAAATACATTGCGGTTGTTTAATTTAAAAGAAAATTTTTTCCGTCCCTTAGACTAATCTACTTACGTATATGTATAACTTAATAATAGATAATAGACAAGTGTAATTTTAGTGGTAAATAATATCAAGTTTAGACAAAGTTGTTAAATTTATTGAGTGAGTGGGAATTTATTAAATTATCGGACATCGTAATAACATATAATTCGTCTGTATGGTTCATATCCAACGTTGAAGTTTATGTTCAATTATGTGAACGAAAATTGAAGTGAAATATCATATTCCACGATAGTGTTTAGAATAAGCATGTTAACAATGTTTCGTTCGCAAAATCAATGATCGCAGATTAAAAATATCAGAACCCGTCATTTTGACGGTAGGTCCTTGGTAAACCTAGTGTTAAACGTTAAAAGCACCATTTCAAAATTGTTGGAAACAGGAAAAAATGTTTTCTCGATCGCGAAGTCTTTCAGCGAAAAAAAACTCGCCCGGTGAAGTTTCTTGATACATAGCGAAATTACGGCTCTAGTCCCGAAAGCAAAAAGATTAAGAATTAGGAAGTTAGCATGTTTGAAAGTAATTGAACCAAGAGGGTGGTTGACTCCGCAACCCCCGAGCGTCGAGCGTACTTTTCCCGAGCGAATACTTTCTTCCCCGCACGAAAGTTCGCCCCTTTCGAAAACTGATTTTTCAGTGTTTCCGGGATTAAATCGCGGAGTGAAATAAAGGATGCGTTATGCATGAGAAGAGCACTTCGCCGTTCAAACAGACCCCTGAAAGCCAAAAATGAATTTCTGTCGCGCGCCCCAGCAAGAATTCGCAGCATTGTTCGTCGCGTCGCGCCGCGCCGCGCCGCGCCGCGCCGCGCCGCGCTACGCCGCGCTGCGCCGCGCTGACAGCGTTATACGGTTTATTCTTTTCGAGAAGGAAATTCATCGTAATTTCAACTTCTACTTTTTAATCACGCCCGAGCACCTTTTCATTGCTATACATCGACTGCGGCGCTTTGCCTCGCAGCTAAATTACCATTGCGTATAATTTACAAAGACAAAAGTTCACTACGTCTGTCGATGGTTTTAATACAATGTAATTAGTGGAAATTGTACAGGAAGGTTCGAGTAAAATGGAATTTAATTGTGTTTTATATTATTTCATCGTGTCTCATTTGTTCGACGCGAAACCAAACATGCACTCTTCTTATAATTGGATTTAATTTTTCCGATGGAAAATTGTCGTTTAACTCCTCTTGTTTAACTATTTCTCTGTGTGGCATAATTTCAGAGACACTAGAAGGAATCTTTCCGAATCGTTCCGAAAATTATTAAAAATATAATTTTTCATAGCATCGCAATTGAGAAAAATAATTGGCATATTATATAAGGTGAAACACTGTATAAATTGATTTATAGGATGTTTATTTCGATGCAATAATTTTTACCGTGATAATAATAATCAGATACTTTAATTTTTACGTTCGGATAAAAGCAAATCGAATTTTACCTGAATCTTCCTTAATTTTTAGTTAAGAAGGACGTAACCACGGGACAGCACGAACACTGTAGCTATTTAATCAAACCCCATAACGTCATTGGAACATAGATCAATTCTATTAGGTACGTTGTTGGTAATATGTACAACAAACGACGTTAACCGAGGGATGGCGTCGGTGGTGGGACAGTGGAGGGAAAATAATAAGATAATTTACATAGTTATACATATATTTCGTATATTAGGTAGGAAACGTATACATGTATACATTAAGCTTGATTATATTAAGTCAGCCGAGAGTCATTCTATCGTGTATACAGTATACATACATATAATACTTATGTGTACCTAGTACATACTTTAATTCTGTTACTTCTTGTTAGTATTTTAGATTTGTGTAAAATCGATTGCGGAAAACGCAAACACTATAACGCGATATGCCGGTTATCGAAAGTTTCGCGCGATCGAATTCTGTTGTGCGTAATCGAGACGTAACAGGCGTGTAAAAATTTGATGCGTGTAGCCGGCCCTAGGGGAATTACAGAATAATTGAATTCGAGCCCCCGGAAGGGGTGGGAGCACTATCGGCAGAGACCAGGATGTCCATACAGTTAATAGAACTTTGAACAAATTTATTAAAGCTGCCTAAAGGCAGCAACGCGACGCGACGGGAGAATTGCCCGTATATACATACAGGGTGTCCCAAAAAAGTTGTACACTTCCTTGAAAGGGGCGATTACCGAGGCCATTCGAAGTAACTTTTTTTCCGCTGGTTTATTAAGGAGTTATCAAACGAAAAACACGGATCAATCAGAGCGCGGAAAACTATTGGAAACTTTACGATGATGTCGCTAATTTTTAAAAATTTCTGCACAGTTTATCCAGATTATAGTTCATAGTTCATAAAATATAGAATCGTAAAGAATGTATGTATATATCCTGACCAAAATTGACGGTCCAGCATATTCGGCGTACAGTACATATGTATACATATACATAGAGTACAAAACGGAAACAATTGGAAAATTCGCGATAAAGGCACGAATAGTTTCGAAATTGCACAGTAATTAAAAAGCGCGATATGCACTCACGGGTCCTGAAACTTCGAGAAATGTGGGAATCCGTGGAATTTTCACAAACTTCGACTTTCTGGACGGGGAATAGTTACAGAGAATGTTCCGGAGAGCGGATGGTAAACACGCAAAGCATCTTCCGCGATGAATATGATATAAAGCTTTCCTTATCATTTCTAATTTTCCTATTTTGCGTGTGTCGTTGCCGGTACCAAAGAATGTTCAACAAAAACTGTAATACGAATACAATTTTTATCTCTTACGACACCGAAAAAGTTGGAATCATTGAAATAGTAAAAAGATCATTTCGTTCTATTAACTGTGAAGTTTTACTGCCATTGAAAAATGGACCAGACGACTTCATTTTTGCTGCCAAGTCGGACGAATTAGCTATTAGATGTGACCACGTGTAACAAGTTAACATTTTTACCAACGCAGGATTGTCGTGTCTTCGAAAGAGTGGGAGTCAAGAAAAATTGTAACTTTATCGATCTGTTACGATCTGCTGTGTAACGAACGATCGGTTATTAAGAAACCGATGCATTATTAAATCGTGTCCGAGTGTCGCAACGCATAATTGTCGTGCACGGTCTAGTCTACATAATTCCCCCCGTTGTTGTACTGTATGTATGTAAGTACTATGTACACGTCGCGCCGTGTTAATTCACGCGTGACAAACAGCAGTTTATGAATGCTTCGTTCAGCGTGCATCGGCGCGGCTTCCGCCGCTTTCTTTTATGTATCGTCATACAATTATACGTTCGCCGCGCGTAATTTCACGAATTCGTGAAACAAAACACGGAGGCTGAGCGCCATTGTGAAATCGCAAGGATTGTGTCGCGGACCTTGCACAAAGAATACAACTTCGTTCATGTATGTATACATATGTAGAGAAAGAGTCGAACCGGCGCGATTGTTTCGCGTTCTGACAATTCCTTTATCATCCCCGTTTCGTTCCTTCGTCTTCGCTTTGAATATTCGTTCGATTCCGAACGAATGAATTAAAAACAAAATTTTTATCGAAGAAAAGTTTTTCGTTCATCCGCAAAGTAAAACCATAATAGAATCTTGTTTTTCATTCAGAACTTTTTTACCCGGAATTTTTAAAGATTTCGTGGCAAAAATGAAAACATAAAATTGTAGAATACGTACGCTTGAACGAAGAACTTTGTTTGATAAAGAAATCCACTAATTTTTTAAATGCACAATGGTCCGCAGTTTATGAATAAGATTTGTTTGAAAAATAGCGCAGCAACCTGAGTGTTTTGCGGGACGTTTTCGACCGTCAAAATATTGAGGCAGCTCATTTGTGTGAATTTTTTGTTTGCTCTCACGTGGAAACAAAACTACGACGGTAAACTCGAGTATTGCGAAAAAAACATGGCTTCTTTCGGTTGTCCTTCGTGTCTGGTCTCGACGGAACGTGAACGTATGGAAAATGTAACCTTCCCACTGTTTCATGCTTCAGTTACCATTAAATGGTCGAACAAGCCTCTTCGTGCGTTAAACCTGCGAACCTATCAAGTGTAAATCTTCTATAAACAATCGCCCTCGTGTTTCTTAATTATGCCTCAGAAAACCGTAAAAAAGCAATACATATTTCTAATTCTTTACCATTTACATTGCCAACAGTGTCTTGGTAGAAACTAATTAAATTGTAGTGAAATCTGCGATCTGTTAAATTATCATAATTATAAGGAATGTTTAATAAATTTTTAAAAGTCCATTTTTAGTAGGGAAACTTTGAACTTTGATTCCTACGGAATTCACAAATTCTGTTGTGCGTTGTTTAAAGTTTGAAATGGTGAACCCAGTATTCGAAGCACTGTTTTCGCAATTTCACCGAACTGCGCGTACTTGCTCGCGATTCTTACGGTTTCGCAAGGCAATCTGCAAAAGCGAAGCAGTGCCGAGGCATGCCCCGATGACATAATCATCGGCAGGATCGTGAACAACGTCGCGTCGCGTCGCGTCGCGTCGCGTCGCGTCGCGTCGCGTCGCGTTGTCGGTAAAACTGAGCTGAGCTGCCAGTACCAAAAACTGCGGCTCGGAAACTGTGATCGAAAAGGAAAGTGTACAGTGGATCTGCAGAGATCGTTGGTGTCTTCGATATCGTTTGGTGAGCGAATATTATTTGGGAGGAAAATGTTCATCGAGTGTCTTCGTTGGTTCAGTTGTCTTTCCTGCGAGGCATCCCCGGAACCTGTCAAGGTCTATGGGTTAAGCTTCAAGTGAGTTTTCTCTCCATTTATCTTATAATCAGTTTTTTTTTTAAATTTTAACATCGGGTGACACGAGGAGTAATATTTTTGAAGATAATGTTGACGCGTGACACGTTTCTTGCGTCGCGTCGGGTGATAACATTTATGAAATTATGCGCATGAATAATTACATATTCTGCAATTTATTGCATAATAGCAAGGGATGACGAATGCGAAGGTTGGAGAAACTGGAAGAGAATTCTTGAGACACTAATTTCCGTCATCGTCGGCGTTAAATTCGAACTTTTGTGTGACTTCCGAGACAGAGATCAAGATAAAGGCGGAAATTATGTCACTGCAGTTTCAATTTGCTACACCCTCTCGTTTCTGACTTCTCCACGTTAAATGACACTTGTCACGCACCTCGCTGCTTTTCATTTCCTTTCGTAAAATGTTAGCCTAGTACTTACCATACATGCGAAGTGTCTGATTTCACGGAGCCTGGTACAATTACGTTGCTTCATAGTTTCGCGAAAAATCAAATTAACCCTTATAAAATTAACCCCACAAACAGTTATATTATTAATAGTTAAGCATTACACACAATTATTAGCATAAATTTGTCGACGATTGTCTTTGGATTATACTTGTTAAACATATGTCATCGTACCAACGAATTCTTCAGGTTCTTGAAACAGTTAAAGTCACTTGGACTTGAACCACATTTATAAAAGTGATTTGATTTCATTAGAGTGTACGGAGACTTTTTCAATTTGATTGTATATGTATAAGGTACCAGAAGGTGCCAGCATTAGGAAAACGCGACAAAGTGTAGGGTTTCGAGGTTCTCTCCGGGAAGTTCACTTTAGAAAAGTGGGGTTCACACTCTGCACGGAATTCCAAGAGTATACCATATTCCCGAGTCAACGCGTTCTACAACAATAATAACGATAACTAGTCGAGAAGAATTTACTGCCGGCATTGAACTGGTTTTCCTCGGCAGAATTTTAGGGGTACGGGACCGGACGCAGACGCGGGGGCGCGCGGTGACAAGCGACGCGTCTTTCTTCAAACTCGCTGAACATTCCGAGTACGAATGTGGAGAGAGCGGCTACGAACAAGAACGAATAAATTTCCATGAATTGCCAGGAGTCAATTTATAAAGCGCGCCGTTGACAATTTGAATATCACCGGCGTCGCGACGAGCCGCGCCGCGGCGCCCGTCATGGATCCTTCGCGAATCATGGAAATCTCCGGAGCTTCATTCGATTCAACTTCGCGTTGATCGAGTAGACGTTCACAATTCTTGAAGGGGAATTTATGCTTCTCCATTTTGTGGATGTATGTACATACATCGTGGATGCAGAGTCGCCAGATTTAGGAAGAGATGCTTAAGAAGTGCGGGCGGTTAAACATATATTAAGAAAGAAAATAAATTTCTATTACACTGGAGTTTGTTGCGATCCAGGTGGAAAATGTTTACTTTGCATAAAGATCCGGTGTTTACTCGGATCAAAGTGCCACGAATCCGCACCAACGTACATATATTGTTTTCTTTGACGACCACGTCGCGTCGCGTCGCGTCGCGTCGCGTCGCGTCGTGTCGCGTCGCATCGCAGAATAGATTCCATTGCGGCAACTCATCAAATTTCGAGCAGAAGCGTCCGCTCTAATTTCAGCGCGTGAAAGTTTCAGCAACCGCGGGGCTCCATCAGAATTATCATACGCTTTACATAATTCCGTCAGCTTGTAAATTCGAGTACATTAAATTCCGTCGTCGCCGCCGCTCGCCATTCCGCCAGCAAGGAAAATAGAGCGAGGCTCGGCTACCTCGCTTTCGATTTTCATCTCTTTTCGACTTTTAATGCATCGAACGCCGCTCTCCGCTAACGAAGCGAACGCCTCGCGCCGCGCCGGACCTCGAAAAATCCGGAAATCAGATCTCGAATGATCGAGCGAGTTGAGATGAGAGCCCGGGGTTTCGTCTGTGAGACTGCGCTTGTGTAGGAACTGCAATAATCGATTGCAGCAGCGACGAGAGCGAAGCTAGAAATGCATTCTACTTTCTTTTTTAATGGAACCGTTCGCATTAACGGGGTAGACCTGCTTGACTATATAAAAATGTCTTTCCAGAAATTTTCCTTTTTAACAATTATTAATCGGTGAAAAATTCCAGAGTTTTACACAGTGTCGTTAGCATAACGTGATCGTACACTGAAATCATTTTGGCAGAGGCATTTAACAATTTCGACGTGTTTCTCTCCACCGTGTGGACGTTACACGATGATTTCACAAAGTTTTTACCGTTTGATTGACAAAACACGATCGACCAAACAATCAAAACCAGAACTGCCGGGCTAATTGAAATCGCGTGGTTGCTGCTGCCGCACTCCGTCGAAAGAGGACAGTGTATGTAACTAGCTATTAGTGCATTGCGGATCTTCGAACTGTGTATGTATATTAACAGTCATATCAATTGCATTTTTACCTAATTCTAACAAGTTTATGGCTCTAAACGATTAGCAATCGAAGCTGTTACCAATTAAAGCTATATTATCGGTCTACCGTTTGTCTTGACCGTAACCAAATCGAACCAACACTGAACCTACAACGATCGTTACAATTATGTCAGTCTTCGTTGCTCCTACCGAAGCGCGAAGCAATTCTATGCGAAACAAACACTGCGTTCGGGCGCATGCATTTATTCGGATAATTATTATATTAACGAAGGCCTAGGGAAAGTTATCGGCCGGGAATAATCGCGCGCGAATTTCAGGGAAACTTCTCGGGTTTCGTTCAGCTCGCTGCTTATTCACGGGGCGGCGCAACTTTATTATTAGGTTAATTAGTCGTGGGGCGCGCGGGAACTCCTCCGCGCCACTAATTTCTACATTATCGTCCGATGGAACTTTTACGAAACGAATACCGGAAATTCTTGGTATCGTGCGGAGGAAAGTTTCTCAGTTAACCCGAGCCCGATTCCTCCAGGTTGTATGAAAGATCCCGTGCCGGAAACCGTATATTCAAACTTCAAACGGTTCAAACGAAGTGCATATTGGGCCTTTAACCGTCAAACGCGATCTGAAAAGCCGCCGCCATGCCGCCGCGTCGCCACAGTTTATTAAACGTTGCAAATTCAGATTTGTAAACGTGCATCTACCAGCGGAAGTATTCAACAAAATTTCTTTGCATATATGTACATACAGGGTGTCCCAAAACGACTGCGTAAGCGGGAAATGGGAGGTTCCTTGGGTAATTTGAAGCGACATTTTCCTTAACAAAAATGGTGTCCGCGGCTTTGTTTAGGAGTTATTAACGAAAAACACGGGCGAATCAGAGGGCGACCTAGACGCTCGTTGGCACGTTCAGCCAACCGCCTGCCGGCTCACCGCGCTAAACGTGCCAGCGAGCGTCTAGGTCGCCCTCTGATTGGTCCGTGTTTTTCGTTAATAACTCCTAAACAAAGCCGCGGACGCCATTTTTGTTGAGGAAAATGTCGCTTCAAATGATCCAAGGAACCTCCCATTTCCCGCTTACGCAGTCGTTTTGGGACACCCTGTATATTATAAAAAAAAAAACAATTGATAAAAAGGATAGACAGACTCTTGTTATTTTTATTAAGTAATGCAGAATAGTTAGTTTTAGCGGTTCGTAAACCTAGCGTTAATTGAATAGAGAAATTGGTGTATTGCCTACATGTTGCCGATAGAGAGAGCGTCGTCCAAAGCGAGAACATCGGGAAAGAAAACACGGTAATACGGCCAATTAGTGGGGTAAACGGTTCGTGAAAGAATCCGAATAAACCGTGGACCAGACCTTCAATCGGTGAATGGTGGATTCCCGATAAAGCGTGACTCGGCACGAGGGAGGCTGGTTCGGGATAAAGGAGAAAGGGGAGAACAGAAACTTCCGTTTGACTCTGATTGTGGAGGCTCGGCGTAAGGAATCAGTTTCATCCGGTGGGATCACAATGAGAGGAGAGAAAGCGAGAGAGTGTGAAAGAAGAAGCTGGAAGAGCTGGAGAGAAGCGAACGCGCATCGGGGATTGAAAGCTCGATCAAAAAGCTGCGACCCATTTAGGGATTCGAGGCTTTTGTGTACTTGCTTGCGCCTCTGCCTCTCCTTGGTATTTCCGCGCATCCGCCGGACTTCATCCGACGCCCTCTTCGTTAGGCAATGTCACCGTTCGCGACAAAAAAAGAATGGCCTCCACTGTCTTCCTTAAATGGACGCTGCGACGCGGGACGCGACGCGACGCGACGCGACGCGACGCGACGCGACGCAACGCGACGGTAAGGAGCATTCGCTTCGGGATCAGAGAAAACGGACGGCAAAACGGCAAGTGGTCTTTCACCGGTGGAGACAGTGTCGCCAGATAGGGGAAATTGAGGGGAATACAGTCACCCTATATCTCCGCCATTATCAGGCTATACTCGCTACGCAGGCGTACGTTAGATGCAACGAGAATTGTCTGGGCGTATCGCCGCGTCGCGTGACCGATTCGTGGGGAATGGTGGGGATGCTCGTCGCCATAAAGAGACAAGAGACAAGTTTTAATCTGGCGACACTGGTCACGATACAATGCAAAACTGGAAAGACATTAGAAAAATTTAAAGGTATCGTTCCATTATTTTCGACTTTTTAAGATGATCGAACGTGAAAGGAAACAGTTTCTGGTTTCTCAAGATTTACTTGGACAATTTCTATTAGTGTCTACTACAATAATTACCAGCGCCAATAACAAGTATCAATCGGATACACGCAACCCGTTGAAGGTTCGTTTCTCTTAAACGGAGATCGATTCGAGCAAAGCGATTCCTGTGTGTGAGCGGCACACTCGTTAAAAGATTCCTCCCTCTCGAACGGGCCACTCTCGACGCGCAGAAACGAACAGAGGAAAGAGGTTTTCCCTGTAACTTGGCGACCGATGGCCGGTGTCTCTCTCTTCCTGTTTGATTTTGGTCGCTCGAAGCCTTCGTTTCACTTTCTCGCGGGATTAAATTCCTCTTTTCGTTTCCCCCTCTACTTTTTTTGCCCAGCCGAAACGAGTCTTCCTTGACCTCCATTCATAATGGAATTAATGCGCGACTCTTTCGATGGACACGCTCGGGAAAGGTCGGAGGTCGAAGCCACGGCTCGCGAGCCGTTCCCCCTCGCGAATATTATAATTGCTACGGTCCACGAATTAATTGTCAAACGGCTGAAATAAGAATGGGACGGACCTAACGATTTCCTGCCATCGGTTGTCTTTATCTTTTCGCTTTTATTTAGCTCTCGCGGGCGCGCGCACGCGACGCTGAATATTATGTACAAAAGCCAAAATCCGCGCGTCGCGTCGGTCTTTATCGACTAATGAAATTCTTTTTTCGGCCGGTTTTTCGAACAGGATTTGATTGCACGAGCCCCAGTCAATTTCCGGAATGATAGGACGCGCCGCGACCACGACCCGATTCCTCAGGATTAGTAAATATCGACAACAGAATTTTATTAACGCGCCTCCACAATTTACACGAGCAACGCACCCGCGAATTTTATTTCGCCCGCCCGGCCTGTGTGTCCGTCCTCATGTTCAATTCATCGTGCTGCAGCAATTTTTTTTTCGTCCTCTTTCCTCTTTCCTTTTTCCCCATTTCCTTCTTTCTTTCCCACGTTTTGCACCTACCCCCTATTTCTATTTTTAAAGCTGGGGGAACGAGGCAATATTCCAGCGACATATATCGTCGACATATTTTGACTTATTCGGGCTCTCGTAGCGTTTAATTAATAGCGGCCACGCACGCTTGCCAACTCGACGATGCTCTCTTTAATGAACAACTCTTCGTTTCCGAACGTTCAACAAAATTGCTGATGTTCAAACCGATGAAAATTATTTTTCCACCTACCTGATACGTGTTTTAAATAATTCATCCGCGTTTTATTACAGGGTTTCTTTCTTTTTTTTTAAATTAACAATGACCTTTGCGCTCCGGTTAGGTAATTTCTAGCATTCTGCTCTTTAAACTGGAACAGAGTTGACGTGCAATTAATGATAGAAGTTATTCATAGTTTATCTTGCACGGGCATTTGTACGTGTTGCATGTAGATTAATTCCCACGTATTCTATGCAAATTAATTTCCTTCTGTGACAAAGGTGCACGAGGGTCGTCGATTTAACATGTTGACTGCTGCGGTGGTCATCGATAATAGCCGCTAACGAATCGTTTCGGATCCATTCGATTCTGACTGCAGATTTTACTTTTATCTCAGAATCTATTAAAAAATGTAAATTCACGTTGCTTCCTAATAACATTTTGCGACCTAAGTAACCAGCTAAGCTAATATGTATAATATCGTTGAGTGCATAATAATTATATGCACAGTAACTGGACTGTGCAGTTTTATAGTTATTTTTGTTGTACGATATATAGTTTATACAGACTCCTACACAGAAATGTTACGGTTACGTTATCTCTTTCAAAAATTTCAGTGGCAGACAACGATGTCGAACAATTTTTGTTTTGTCCGTGTATTTTTGAATTCCTGCTCGGAATAGAAACGAACGGTTGATCATGATTTTTGCTGTACTGCAAGTAGAGCTTTTTGCTTTTTGTGCGCGGTATCCTTGTACATACTACGTTAACGTGT
Source organism: Lasioglossum lativentre (assembly GCA_916610255.1). Classification (NCBI taxonomy): domain Eukaryota; kingdom Metazoa; phylum Arthropoda; class Insecta; order Hymenoptera; family Halictidae; genus Lasioglossum; species Lasioglossum lativentre. The sequence goes on from OU744364.1 coordinate 690,437, forward strand.
ATCTTGTATTTTTGTCCTGTGTCAATCTCCCAAGCTATTTACGCTACTTTTTCCACTGTTTCAAGCACTTCGAGGGAGGGGGCACACATTCTTTAATCGACACCGCGATTCATCGACGGATCAACGAGCTCTCGTAAACCGGAAGCTTCTCTCATTAACATCCTCCACAGAACTAAAACCTGCCTCGCTATCCTGTATTTTCATTTTTAGCTGCCATAGTCCAGTAATTTCAAACCATTCAGAGGGTATTCTGGTCTAGAGTGTCGATTTTTACGCGTTTTTTTTTGTGTACAGAAGATAACAGAATACTGTTTTGTATTAATTTTTTTCTGATATTTCTGAATTCTAGTTTTTCAATATTTTAAGTGAAAATTTGAATATATTTTTTCCAAAACGTAGTAAGTAAAATTAACACAGATTGTAATAAATATCCCAATTTTGTTATCTGTATGTACTTATTAACTACTTCTATGTAAATGATAGTGCCATATATAACAATTTGTCCAACAGTGTCTCGACGTGTCCCCTGTTTCCAGGAAAATTCGTTTGGTTTGACGCGCGATCGCCCGGTTTCGCATATATGTACCATACATATGTATATTCATCGAGGATCGCGATGGTTCGATTCGAAACAAGCAGCGCGGCTGAAATTAAAACAACACCGCGCCGGACACATCTTGCATCTAATCGGATTTACGCCGGACTTAATTTCACCCGGTTTTACCCGAGATACCGGTTCGAACCCGTAGAAATTTTCATTGCGCCTTGTAACCGGCGAACCCGATACCCGCAATAGATTTCCCGTGCGTTGTTTCGTTTTCCTCCGGTTTTCATTCTCCCCTGTACGATATATTTCCTCCACTCTCGCAGACACTGTAAACTCCTCGCTCCCCTTTTTTACTATCCAAGCCAGCAGACGCTTGTCCAGCTGATCCGTCCGCTTTCCAACGAGCTGCATTAAAAGCTAATTTACCGGTGGACCGATCGATCGAATCTTGTCAGTAAGAAAAAACCCCCTGTCAGTTTGCTGATCTGTTCGTCGCTGTACCCTTGTGCAGTCGGGTTGTCAAATTTCGTCGACCCGCGAGAATGTCTCGATATGCTTGAAAAAACAATTTAGTAGAGCCACGTTCGCGTGCACGTGCAAGTGAATTTGTACGGAACAGAAATTAGATGAAAAATGTATTCTTTCTCCTGATCATTTTAATCACCTAGCCCCACCCCCCACCCTCCCCCAACCCCTTTACCGCTCTATGCTTTTGGGATGATGTATAATTGTGTACCGCCTCGGCGAAAGGTAACACAATTTACGGGCTAAGAACCTCGCTTTCATCGACGGTGCGAAGAGTAAAACAGAACATTCTCTTTCGATCGACAGCAACTTGTCTGGTCGTAGGACGTATCCGAGAAACCCTCTGCTGTATCAACCTTCTCCGTCTCCATAAACGCTCATCTCTCTCTCTCTATCTCTATCTCTATCTCTATCTCTCTCTTTCTGTGTCTCGAAAAAGGTTCGACCGATCGAAAGAGCCAGGCATTCGTGGATCGTGGAAAAGGGTGTGTGTGCCCCGTCCCCCGAGGGCAGCCAGCCTTTTGACCGATCGTATACCACCATCTCGGTGTTTCTCGTGTGCATTGTAGGTTGCTCGGATTCACACCGGAGCTAGGACAACGGGTGCATTTCGTGGAGGGCACGCAATTTCCGTGCCGCGAAGACAAGCAAAAAAAGTCAGTTAAGTCGGAGGACAGGTTGGCAATACGAGCGAACGGTGTGTGAGAGAATAAACTGGACCAGCGGACCCGCGGAAGCGCTTAGAGTACCCTCAAAGTACCGTCCGAGTAATCGGGATTGATCGTTTAGCGCTTTAAGCGACTGTTCTACGATAAATTTCTCTACACAGCGGATTGGAAGCGTCCTGGAGCTCTGGGGAGTTACATATACATATAGTAGACGGAGCGAGCACCCCCACCGCTAACGTCTCTGCCACGCCTCTCTCCTCAACTTCTGGCCCTAGCTCCTCCCACTAGCCTCAATTTTGCTCCCCAAAGTTGTACAAAATCGTTTCTGGGAACATGATACAAAACCGACTTTGAGATATTACTACATAGAATCTTCCGGGAACATGTTTCTGAACGAATCTCCGATTAGTTTTCTTCGTGACGGGCATTCTCGGAAGCGCGTTATGGACGATGGGATCGTTTAACAAGATATATTCGTGCTTTCGTGCCACCATCTAATTCCGCGTTTCTATTCGTTCGATTGCTTTTGCCCTCTTGTGCTTCTGCGCCAGATTACGGAATATCGTGTCTGATGTTCTTTTGATACAAAGGCGGGGAAATTGAATTGTGAAAGAAGTTAGGGTAGATTTACCGATCCGCGTGCTGGTGTCTATGGCTTTCTTCCCCTTTTGGATTTAATTCGTTCTTTCCCAGTACAATCGTGACATACATCGTGTTATTGCATTTATTTATTAAGTTATTATTAGACTGCGAATCTTTATGCATTTATAGCAAAATTGAGTAGATGAGATTCAAAATTTTAGGAAAATTTTGAAAATTGAAGATGTCAATATATGGTATGTATGTATGATTTCTCATGTATTAAAATTATTAAGGGAAGAAATAATATTCTATTTACTTTCTATTCCTTGCAGTCGTCGCAGACAATTTTTATTTTCGATAAAGATCCGCAGTCTAAATTGTATATGATATGTATAGTTATTATGCTACACACGACTGAACTCGAAATTCGTAGGCAATATTCGTGCATAAAATTCAGTTGCGAGGGTTACTCGAAGGATAGGTAAATTCAAAGTTATTCAAACTATATAAAATTGTATTTCAAAGTTCAATATAAGTAATGAGAACAACAGCAGTTTCACACGTAATAAATATAAAGTTTGACAATTTCCTCCGCGGAAAGAGTAAGTCGCACGCAATAAACGCGGCATCCAGTACCTACATGGACCGACGATTGCAAACAATTTTCACTGATTTTTGCGAAAGTTGTTCAACGTTCGTTGCTCCCACCGTATTTTTTCATTCCCCGTTCGACATGACGCCTCGGTGGAAAAAGAACAGAAAAAAGGTGGAATGTATATTTTTTTGCTGTTTGCTTTTTTTTCGGCCCTTGATTAACCGATGGAACCGCAAACACAGAACGCTCTTCTCGCAGAGTTTGGCAACCCGTGGAAAAATGTTTCATTCGTGCTATTGGTTATTCCCACCTTAATTTCCATAGTTTTCGCCATTTGAAACCGCCAGAAGGCACGCGCGTACGTTCGCTGTAAAGGCGAAGTATGGTTATGTAAAACTACGCCGCATTCGGTCTGATGGAGTTTTCAATTCGCGAAAAATCAAATACAAAATTCGTGGGATTCCCTTTGGCAAAGTGAACGGGGTATTTTTGGATTCGATTCCGCGACGCGACGGGCGATCATTTTTCGACAATCGATGCATTTGTTTTCAGAGTTTCATACCTACCTGTAGTTTGTCGAAAATTTGCATAGGATAAAGCAATTCCTGGAAATTTATTGTTTTCGACGAAATTTTATTCTATGCTAGTGTTGCGTTCTACATGGAAATTGAATTGCCCTTTCAAGTTTCCTGTTTGTTTATTTCATTCATTCGGCAATTTTACGCGGAAAAATATTTCATCGCTTGTTCGACGAACCGTTTTAATGATACGGGGAGGAGGGCTGGGAGGGTAATGGATTTTTGACATTTTGTGGAATTCGCGAAGACACGGAGTGCCGCAATCATAATTGACGCGTCGCGTCGGCTGCATAATCGACGCTGACGACGAAGGTGAATTCAAGTAATTTATTTAGAGTCTGGAGGAGCAGCGAGCGAAAGATCAAGCGATTACTGCAGAAAGATCTTCCTGCGACGATTAAACGCAACGAGTAAAATTTCACGCAACTTTATTATTGTATTTTTGGTAACGTCGAAAGAGTTCAATTGGTTTAGTTTAATTGGTCCATTGAATTCCTGTTGTACACCCCCTTCTAATAAAATGTTATTCGCTCGAAGCATCGTGTAAAAATGTTTAATTTTAGGAATAAATTGCGTCAGCCATACTCCCACAGATAACGCGTCATTCAAAATGCGAGGCTGCGGATTTTTATACAAGTGTGCATTTGTTTAGACAGATCCAGGTCAACAGGGGTTGGCACATGCACATGCATTTCCACGTTTAAACACTCCCGATTCGTCGGAAATAAAACGAAATCATCGGTAAACACTGCTGAATAAATAGATGCATAAAATCCGTCGAGTAATCGCAATAACTCAGAGCTGCGACGAGAGACCCCTTTTATTATTCCCTTCTTTTCCGCTCGATTGTGCACGGTATAATTGATCAACTATTTCTTATCGCCTGCGCGCCGCGTCGCGTCGCGTCGCGTCGCGCCGCACCGCGCCGATGGGGTCAAGATTGTCAGGTTTTTTAATTATGATTGATACCGCTGCGCTGGGTTGGCCAATAAATAACGTCAGGTGGTTTCGTCGGAAGATCGTTTACGATTTACGATATTTTCGAAATAAAAAGTTATTCGTGATTTATAAAAAACACACAGTCCAAAAGTTCGTTGTTGCATACATATATGCAATTTAAAACGAGTTCGCAATGTTTCATTAAATGTTTTAACGTTTATTCTGATTCGGACACGAACAACGAGAAGATGCATTTTCATTTATAAATTCGGCGAACCTTTCGATGTGCGACGCCCTCGCCGATTTTAATAATTTTTTCCTTTGCATATTCGTGTCGGCCGGCTTTAGTTTAATTTCCATCGAGGCATCGCAAGGTTGTGACCATAAATTGCATGCGTAGTACAAAAGATGATTCTCAAGTATGCGATTGCAGTTTCCGCAAAATTTTTGGTCTGGCTGTTACAGCAAAACACACATGCGAATCTAAAGAAAGCGAAAGAAGAGAAATAAAAGGAAAGAGAAGCGACTTGACGAGACGAGACGAGACGAGACGAGACGAGACGAGAGTAGCAGAGACTGCCGCCGCGCCGCGCCGCGCCGCGCCGCGCCGCGCCGCGCCGGTCCCGAATTGTTCGAGTTAAGTGAAACGAACGTTCCCGTCGGAAGTTCCCGAATACGGCTGTCAGGGTTCTCGTTAAATTATTTCAAGGGATTTGCCTGGAACGGAAACCGCCCGCGCTGACATTTCAAATTTAATCGTTCGACTGCGCTTTTATTGCAGAGCGCGGAGCCAGAGCGTTCTCCCTGGATGTTCGGTCGCGAATCGAGATTCGCTAATAGGATGAACGAAATGCAGGTCGGCACGTTTAAATGGACGAGGCCGGGCTGAATGCGCACACTCCTCCGTGAATTTTAATCGGATGCGACGCGACTTTGTCAATTTCGCGGGCAACCACCGCCGACGCGACGCGACGCGCCGCGCGTCGACTCACCTTCCGGGTTGCGTTACCGCGAAAATTACACTTTTCAAGTGTACACCACCTGTCTCCTGCTACAGCAGGTTTGCTCGTATCACCGTCCGAATGCTGATCGAATTTTTTAAATACTCTAAAGAGCATAATTGAAAAACTTCACAGTTCCGATTCTCGAAAAATCGTTAATATTTAAATTGCGATAATTTCGTAAAAGAAAAGTAGTACAACCAACAGCCTGGACTAATTTTTTAAAGCTTGAAGCCATTAATTTCACAGATCTGTGTTCCTTTTTCTCCAAGATATTTTTACACGATGTAGCAGGCACGGGAATCTGAGGAGCCATTTTTTATGAAAACTTTCTAAAATTTTTTTCGTGACCGATACTACCGTAGATTCGAAGATCAAATCCTCCTCTCTACAACGACCGCTTCATAATTGATGTACCACTTTTTTTCCGCTGTTTTATGGAACAAAACGCGGAACAATAATTTAGCACCGATTTTCTTGGCAACAAAACACAGCCGCGTTAAAGCACCATTACGAATTCAGCGTAAACTAAGTATTACGATTAGCATGCCGCCAACGTATTATAATCACACGATTTGCGTATAATATGTTTGTTAGTCGCGTTTCATGATGGTATGCCGCTGGAGTTCGTGATTCGAGCGAAAACGGCGCGGCGGCTTCCGGAAGCTTGCGAACTCGCCTCGAAAATTTTGATTTATTCGTACGGAAACGATCAGAATTTTTTGTTCGGACAGCGACCGTTCTGTTTCGTCGAGATAAATAAACGACTTCCGTTAATTGCGCCCGTGGCAACGCTGTTCCGCTAAAAACGCGATATTTTTCGTTTCGTTGTTGAGCTTCCACGTGTTGGTATATGGTATGTATATCCCCTTTTTCTTAAAATCGATGCAGACAATTTTTATTTCGCATAAAGGTCCGCAGTCTAGATTATAAGTCCGTGAATTAGTCTCGGGATTAGGCTACACGCTTACCTAAATGAAAACATACAAGAAGCCTAAAGAAGATTTGCGACCGCTATAATATGTCTTCCTCGAAATAGAGTAAGATGTATTTGAAGTGCTTTTTAGAACGAGAGCTATAGTCTAGGAAATATTGCGTGGGAAACTTCGAATGTACGACACCCTGTATGATATTGCAAATATTCCAAGTTCGATCGTGCAATTTTCCCAAGGCAACACACACGTGTCGGTTGATTTTAGTGCGTTTAGTACATATCGACCTCCTTCGATGGTTGAAGCACACGGGGCAAGTCTTCCGACAGTAATTTCGCATCACCACCGTGTAGGTTTCTTGGCTGCGCACATATTTATATGCGTGTTGACAGTGCATAAACAGAGGGCGCGGGTGGCGGCATGGCAGCAGCATAATATATTCACGTGCGTGAGGATTAAACGGGGGACGGCATGTAAAACAGGTGAACCGAGCGGGAATAAAGAATCGTGTAGATATACATACGTATATGTGTATATATACATATATATATATATATATATATATATATATATATAACATCGGCATTACGTATGCGCATAACTTACCACCGACCAGCCTCGACATTTTTGCAAATATAAATCCGTGACTTCTTGGGAAAGCTCTCGCGTGTCTCGTGATTTGTGGATCATTCGATCCATGACGCGATCGTTGTTGACTCATTCTCCTGTACTGCCCTATACCATTGAGGAGAGGAGAGGCGAGGCGAGGCGAGGCGAGGCGAGGGCGAGGCGACGCGCGACAAGACGCGACAAGACGCGACAAGACGACCGTACGATTTTCAATGGTTCATAGAATAGTTGTTATCGAGTGGCCCAGCAAGTCTGAGCACTCGAGTTTCGCGGAGAGTGCGCGAAGCACGGTAAAAGTCGAGCGACCACTGTGAAAGAAAACCGGTACTTTCATATTTTACGTATCGATAGACTACTTGACTCGCATTTTAGAACGGAATTACCGCGTTCACCCCAAGGTTTATCGATTGCTTTTTCTCTTGCTTGTTCTTGGTGCAGTTCCAACTCCGGAGGTTCAGCACCTTTTAGAAACCGATAACACTTAAACGGCGAGTTTATTTTTGTAAACGCGCGAAACTTTCGAACGATGATGGTGGTGGAAGAACTTTTAACGATTCACCTCCCACCCTCGGTGTTCCTCTTACACTTCTTTGTTCTTTTGTTCGTATAGTATAGTATAAGTATAAAGTATAATGGTGAGAATGATAAAAACTCGTCGGGTATAAAAACAATCAATGGCACGAACATATTACCGGTACCGCGATCAAATATTAATGCTTCGGGAAATGGATATCAGCTGGGAGACATAACGTTCCGTAATCACGCACAATCATAGAAAAAGCGAAGGTGTATCAATTCTTTATATGCGATCAAATTCGGATCTGATTAAATGCTCTATTTTCAGAACGAAGAGATTTACTATCGTACGATTTTTTCCATTTGTTGATTATTATAAATCGATTAATAGTATGTACAAGTATTTCACATACAGCGCATGAAGTATACGCAGGTATGCCATTTATAGAAAGCGATTCTAATTAGGTGTACGGGGTGTACTTACAATTAGTGTTCGGTAATTCTACCGTTGAAAGACCATTAATCCATTGAAAACCGGTGATGCAACTGTTGCGTCATTTAGCATTGCTATCCGGTAGCCGAAGACGCAACGTCTGCGCCATTGACCGATTCCAATATAATTAGTTAAGTCTTGGATTGGAGCTGGAAATATCGTTGTATAGGGGTAAAGCGAACTGTAGAATAAGGTTCCTGAAGCATTGCGCAACAGTTGATTTAACTTGGGTCCACATTCACCCAAACTTTAGGAGCATTCATTATTTATTATTATTTATTTATATTAACTCCGATGAGAAGACGTCTCGTAGAAGGAAGTTCAAAAATCTAATTAATAGACCTGGCCTCTACAGCCCACAAATTAATCATCCACCAACACAAAAAATATGCATTTTTCAAAAAGTTCAGAAATTCCATTTATATTGAATTTTATTGTTTTTTATGCTTTACAATGCGAATTTATTCGCACCAAATAAAATCTTACCATTGCGAGGGCAGCTGAAACAAATGACGACGTCAGCGTGTTAATTATGCAGCTTGTTGTTATTTAGAAATAAAAAAAGTCGACCGTCCGTGTTACAAATTCTTAAGTGGTTGGAAATGCTTTTTCGAAAATGAGGTAGAAACAGGGGTAACGATGGAAATAGTGGAAAATCGAAATAGAGGGATGCAGGGTCGGGTCTAGTTAACGTGTTTCGCATCGTTAATTTCCTGCGAAAAGACTGCAAATCGGAGACAATTGTTTCCTGCCGCGCCGTGGTGTTTTTCTTTTTCGAACTGAAAATGCTTCGCGATGCTAATCGGTCGTATCGATTATTCTGCATAGAAATGAGGCTACCGCAATCCGGTCCGAGTCAAGCAGTCCGGCAGAAACCACCCGAGAAACTATGTATTAATCGATATCAATTATTATTTAGTAGCTTTGTTTCTAAAGATTACCGGAGTCCGTTCCTTTCTTTCGCGATAATCGATTGCCATTGACAAAAATAAAAGCATTTTTCAGATATAGGCTGCTTTGTTCGGCAATAATTACCTTGCAATTACTCTTGGCGACGCGACGCGACGCGACGCGACGCGACGCGACGCAACGTTTCGCGATGTTTCACGACGGTTTTATCAAGATAGAAGACTCTCGTGGCAACAGATTCTTTATCAACGCGAATCGATGTTAATTAGCTGCGAAATAGCTGACCCAGTTCAACTACTGAAAAGTCAAATCTTTCATTAGTAATGGAACATTATTACAGCGAGTTTATTTTAGTATTTGTTAACGGGTTTTTAAAGCAAAAAGTATTTTATTTCGGTAGAGTCGATCTTAACGAAACTCCGTGTATGGATAGTATGAATAAATTTAGTCCCTGTGTCTTGCAATCGATGCAAACAATTTTTATTATTAAAATTATCACTTGTTTCGCTAAAAAATATCTTTTTAAAAAGAATTAAACAGCAAAGATATTAAATAAGTACAGGTGAAGTAAAAATGGTCGGCGTGCACTTTCAATGGGTCCGATTGTTTAAGAAACGAATCGATATATTAGTAGAGCTAAAGAAAGAAAAACGGTGGCTGCGCGAATTCACGAAGGAAAGAGGGCCGGGGTGACGTAACCAATCTGTTCCGACATCAACGTAACAACGGCCATTACGAAATCTTCGTGTCGAGTGTTTCTGTTTCGTGTAGAGCTGCCTGTTCTTTACTTTTTTTCTTTCTTCGTGTCTCGTATCTGATATTTAATTAAGTAACGTCTACTTCCACAACGCCCACGGAATCTACGTTTCAGGCCGTTTCGTCGTCGCGTCGCGTCGCGTCGAAAAGGTAGCAATATAAATATTGCAGTGTGCAGTCTGCTGCACGAATCCTCTGACGGAAGTTCGTTGTTTACGTAGAATTTTCCAGGAAACGTGAACGGTATCGTAAATTAAACGGCACCTGTATTTGTCCAATTAACGACCCCTTTAGGCCTTCGGCTGCGCGAGCTGCCTCATCAGCCTGCGAACCTGCAGATGCTATCTAAGTCTCTGTTTGCGAATGGTTGTGTTGGACGAATGTATGTATACAGCGACTTTTATTAACATCTCGTGCTCGTTCACGCGACGCTACACGACGAGACGAGACGCGCCGCATCTTCTCAGCATTTCGAGGGTGAAAGAGATCTTTGCGTGAACCCGTTTCAATATTGTCGCCTCTTAAACAACCCCGGGGCAGTCAGGAGCACGCTGACATCGGGGGAACTTCCTGCAAACGAACGTGAGAAAGTGTTGGCGCACGGTGGTCCTTACAAAAATACTCGTACACGGGGTAACAAGGTTATTAGGTCTACGGGAATGTTCTGCAGTTATTGTCTTGTCATTAATTATTAGTAGACTTGCAAACCTTTATGTAAAATAAAAGTTTTCTGCATCAATTGCAAGTACTAAGAAAACAAAAGGGGAAGGTATTTAATTCTTTAATTGTTCGAATAGGTCGGAAATAATATATTAACATGTTTATTTCCTTTTTATCTTCCTACTTGTTTTAAATTTAAGTTCAAAGAGAACTCGACTCAAATGATATTTTTTCTCCGGAATCTCTCTGAATTTTAATCGGAATGATTTTTGAAAAGTTCATGTTTTTTATTGCAGTCAATTGAGCGCACGGCTTTATTTTCGCAGAAATATTTGCATTGCTTCCACAGCGCAACGATACTCGTAATGGGAAAAATGTTTGTGTAATTCTCGGGTTTTGCCAATCGATGTATCGAAACGGGAACTTTCGTGTGCGCTTTCGCCGTTCCAGGAACGACGACGACAAACAATTTTATTTTCCAAGAACAAGTTTTTATCATAACGATATTTACTTTTCGCGAATTACTCTGGGGTAATAAAACAGTTGCGCGGCGCGGCGCTGCGTCCGTTTTAAGCAGGAACGAGGAACTTTTCACAGTTTATAGCGCGCCGCGCCGCTCGCGCTCGTGCGAAATGAACTGGAGTTCGCGGGGCAATCAAGAAGATATCGATTTCTCATGAAAAATCCATTGGCGAGATGGCGAGGAATTTCGCATATCTGCTCTCGGGTACTTCGCGAACAGGAGGCGACGCGACGCGACGTGACGCGACGATTGCGCGCAACCTGGCTAACGCGTCTGACCATTACTATGCTGTTTCTACTTACTGGTAACATCACCAGCAAGATATGTTCAGAGATATGGGTTCATTTGAAATAAAATCTTTTGAAAATAGTAATTAAAACACTATTATATGTATAACTAAACATACTGTTTCAAGATTCATTTTATTTGTTAAATTAATACAGAAGAACATTTGACAATGTCTATTTATTAATACATATTGCTAACGCGACCGTCACTGTACTATTTCTACTTAGTGCAAATATCGGAGGATAAACTAAATGTATTCGATAAATTGTGCAAATTTTGGCAAATATTCGAACGGACATTGTTTGCCAATTATTTCCGGGAACTTGTGCTCGCATCGCATACAAGATCGGGATCAATCGGATTAAACAGTTGCAACCATCTTTCCCCGTTCCAACTCGGAATAAATCAACCGTTCAGAAACGTCATTTCCACCCCCGATCGCCCACTCAATTTCTCCGAAACTCCTACGAACAAGCAAAAAAAGGCACAGACCATGCGAACCGATCAGGCTATTCCCGTTGCCGTAAGCCAAAAAACCGCAAACCCTTCGCCACAACCCTCGATCCCGAGGACACGAGGTTTCCGGAAGCGGTATCTGCCCCGAAACTCCCTGTGGCAAATAAAAACACGGTAGACTGAATGTGCTCGAGGGGTGGTTGGTTAGCGGAAAAGAAAAAGAAAGGAAGCAAGACGCGAGTCAAAGAAGACGAATACCAATAGAGTAAACGGAAGCGAGTGCTATTATTTTCAATAAAAAATGATAAGTGATTTTTGATCGTATATAGTAGACTGCCGTATGGCCAAGAGCAAAAAAAAACAGCTTAAGAAGCTCGAATAATACGGAAAGGTGAATGTATTCCTATCCTGAGGAATAAAAACACAGAAAACATTTTGATAATGTAATAATGTACATATATATATTTAAGTTTAATTAACCGTTTAACCGGATCTCGAAAGTATGAAATTTTTATTCAAGTTTGAAAAAATGATTCTACCGTAAAGATCAAAACACCTCGGATAATACGCGGAATCTCGATTAAACGAGACTCGGATAATCGAAACTCTGTATTTGAATTGAAAAAGACTATGAAAAAAATTTCTGGTAAATAAAGCATTAATACATATCATATATACGGTATATCATCCTAAATGATTCTACTAGAAATTTCGTTCGCTGTATCGGACCGAAAGGAGGGAGCACCGAAGAGAGGGTGGTGTCGGAGGGCGCATGTCTGACCGAAGACTGCTTGGAGAGAGGAGGAGAGCATGAGAGGGTGGAAGCTCTCCTAGAGGGAAAACGAGAGGCCAGTGTTGAACCCCCACCTGGAATCTCTTGGCATCCGGCACTGCCGAGCCCTGGTCACTAGTCCGACCAGTCTACCCTGTCACGGCACGTCACGCGTACTCGTTTGTTCCGCGGTCCTCCTCTCTCTCACTCTCTCTCTCTCTCTCTCTCTCGCCCGCCCTCACCCTGACTCCCCAACTCGTGGTCGATCGAAAAAAGAAACGTAGACGACGGAGAGCAACGCATGACACGCGCGCGAGAAAAATCGGAAAAACTCACGACCGAAGCGAAAGACCGTGAAAAAAACTGGTCCGCGTGCACGCGTCACGAGGACTGGACCAGCGTCCCTGTGTCCCAGTGTCCCTGTGTCCCCGTGACCGATGATCGATCGACCACGATTCAGACATATTTAGAATACGGTTCGGATTCGGAACAAGTTTGAGGGAACTTCGATAACCAAGGGAGTCTAAACGAAGGTGTGCTGCGAGAGACCGGTGGCTGTTGAACCTTAGCCCGAGGATCTTTGATCTTTGGGCACCCGCCAACGCGGAGGTGTAAAGGTTCTTTGATTTCTCGTTGTTAGAACGGAGCGGCGCGGCGAGGCGGTGAACCTTTGCCCGAGGATCTTTGATCTTTCGGAATCCGGGAAGCGGAGAAAGAGAGGAGAAGTCTGATCGACCAGAACGTTGTACGAGGGACAAGGGCCGAGAGTGTAGATCCTGGATCTTAGAGAGGAGCCGGGTATTCCTTAGGATTCTCTTGCGATTTGTGAAGTGAACGCGCGGGAGGATTCCAAATTCAGTGTAGGTGCTTTAAAGTAGACCGAGGATCTTACGGAGATCTTAGCGTGGACTTATGGTTTGACTTTGAACAGTGCCGTTGGAACCGAGGGTCTTTGATCTTTGGACATCTGTGTAGTGGGATGGAAGAACTGAAAAGTCTCTTCAGCTAGAAGATTTTACGATGTTGTAGAGACCATTCGAACACTTGCGGTCTAACTCTGAACAGTTGCTTACCCAAATTCGAAGTCCAATCGAGGACTCTCGGTGATCGCAAGACATCTTTTTGAAGAGTTCAACCGAACCTCGACCGGAAGATTGAATCTTATTCATGGAAGAAACATCGGAGTCCATCAACTGATTTGAACTTGCCACGATAGCACGCGGTTAGGATCCTCGCATAAAGCGTGTGTTCTCGCACGATCCCCTAGCATTGCGATGGAGATCATCTGAGTTTGATCGCGCGCAAGTTCGGTGAAATCGTTGCAATTCGAATCCGGGGAAATTGCCGTTTGTCGCGCCGAGAGAAATTAAGTAACAGGCCTGTAGAAGAGGCTGACTCTGCCGATCGATGCTGGTAGCCGAGCGGGGAGAAAGCGAGGCGAAAGCAACGAGGCAAAGGTTGGTTCACGTGCGTCGAGGTTCGCCGAGGTCGTCGACGGTTCTTCCCGTCGGACGGTGACGCGTGACCTTCTACTATGGTTCACGCGTCGCTGGCCAATCAGCCCGACCAGTCCGACACAGGCCCAACCCCCCTCGAATCAACACGCTGTTCATCCGTTGGCCCGAGAAGTTCGAACGTTGTTGCCATCATTCGGATAGAGATCCTGGCTCCGAGAATACGGAGATCAACCGAGGGATTGGCCAATTAACCCGATCCCGCCTAATTGGCTCCTTTCGACTGGGGGAGCGTTCTCAGTATCGGAAGATCAGCTGTTCGGAGCGGCCGATTATATCGGCTTCGCTGCTCCTCGGGACTCGATTCTTGAGGTTCGTGGGTATCTTGCGAGTTCAGTGGTAATTGCTGAAAAGAGAGCTTGATGATCCTTGATGGCTGATGGACGCAATTCATTGTGGTGCAAGTGGAAATTTTTGGTGGATTCGAGCTTCGGATTGGATCTTCAGAGGGGATTTAGTCCGCAGAGAACAGAGGGTGGTCTCTATGATCGGAGAGCTTCTGCCTTCCGAAGCTTGCGACTCGGGGAGCTTGCGACATCGGAGAGCACCTGCTATCGGAAAGCTTGCCTCTCCAGAGAGCTTGCGTTCTCGGAATCGTGGTTGGTGTGCGCTTCGATCATTTTCGAGGAGGATAAAGGAGCTAAACGCCGAGGAGCGTGCACGCGATTTCGTTACGCGGCCCCCCACGTGTTGCTTGCCGGATAAAATTGCAAGGGTTCGTAACGATCGAGGAGAGGACGCCGCCGAATAAATTTCATCGTTCGTCGGGGGGCGGCGCGTTTAATTTGCGAGAGTGCGATCATCGGGGCGCGGTGATGAGGGAAATTCCGTCGGCCGGGTAAGGCGGCTTAAATTGCAAATTCTACGCGGCTCTCGGGGACACGTCGCCTACTCCACGTGGCGTCGGATGTGTCCCAGATCGGAATGTAATTTTAGCAAACCCGGAGCCCCCGGGTCTCTCCGTCGCGTCGACCAGCTATTCGGATCCGATGTCTAGAGAGCATCTGGAGGCGTTAATTAATCCGCGTGATCGGCGTGGATCTGTGACTAGGACTAACGTATAACCCAGATTATAAGAATCGACGAATTAGAGACCTTGCGCAGTGTGACGTTCAAGAATAACAGTCGAAGATCAAATTGGTGAGGAGAGACAGTTTTGTTTAATTAGTGAGAACAGTGAGGATTTATATTGAGAGTAACAGGCGGTAGACAATCAACAATGTTCCCGGGAAGATTTATATGTTTTTGCTTGGTGCAGCTGCGGTCGAGTAAATCCAATTTGTACGACAACTCCAAGAGGTGTTTAATGTAGAAATTTTTCCAGTGGAACATCGTTTAAATAAAAACACAATACGCGTACCTCAAGTATAGATACTCGAAAAAATATTTAACATAAAACCGTTTTTTGGTGAAACATTTGGCTAAATACGATTTATAGTTTAGTTTAATTGCAGGTACCCAAAAAGGTACCCAAAAAGGTACCCAAAAAGGTACCCAAAAAGGTACTTTGCATAAACGACAACACCGAATTTAGTTTCCGTTTGATACTACAAATACGGACGCTTCAAGAACATTGTTGTAAGGCGAAGGGACTGAAGTGCATTCTACGAAGATCCAAAGAAGACTACCTTAGTTAAAGGTCGAGTTCCTCCGGCGGGATCGAAGAAGCGAAATTAGAGGATCGAAAGCGCGGAAGCCGGGGTGAGAAGCTGAGGTCACTTATGATGGGCTGCAGACCGGCCGCTAGATCGAAGGTGGCGGAAGGGTGCGGTCTCGGGCAGCTGGAGTCGGCTTTCCCGTCGCCGAGGTGCATCGATTTGATCGTGGCGTGGATCGATCGGAATTGGCTCGCATTAGACCGGGGCTCGATCCACCTGGAGGATACGGAAGACGAAGAGGAGGACGAAGACGATCAGGTATCCTCCGAAACAGAAGCTAAATCAGAAGGGGACCGGCAATCCTCTAAAAAAGACGAAGAAGAGGATCAGATATCCTTTGAAAAAAAGTATAGAGTATTCTCTGTAAGCGAAGAATTAGAGGATCAAGTGTTCTCTGAAAAAGAAGAAGAAGAAGAAGAAGAAGAAGGGGCTCGGTTGTCTTCTGAAAAGGAAGAGTATCTGCCCTCTGTAAAACAAGGGGATCAGGTGTCCTTTCCCTCAGGGGAAAAGGGCGTATTTCTCATCAGACCATCATCGAAAAATATCAGAGCATTGCTTCTGAGCAGATAGCTGTCGCGTGAGGATGCAAAGGCTGCGCTCGACGTTCAAGCGATCGAGGACCCCCACGGGAGCCGAGATGAAATCGCAGTCTAGCCTGGAGGTACCTAAACAGGTGCGCTCGGCGTCGTTCGACGAGATCCAGCTGGAAGCTAAGCGTCACGACGACACTCGAGACTCTAGATCCGCGAGGACGACATCGTCCTCTTCGTCGTCCTGTTCGCCGGCTAGGTCGCAGGACTCTTCTCGGGGTCGTAGATCCGCTACGTTGCGAGTACCCCAACTACAGAGCGGACAAAGATCGAAGAGCTTCGACGTATGCGAGAGGATCTATGGATTACCAGGGCAGACCAGTTTGGGCGGTATCCGACGGCCGGAGACGCCGACGATCCAGGTGTCCGGTTGCTATCATTGTGCTTGCGTGGAGGAGTATAAGAGCCTGTACTCCAGCAGGGACGACGAGGATCCTTCGTCCAGGGAGGACGATGCTCCCGACGAGGTCGACGATACCTCGGACGATGAGGATTCCGAGCTGGAGCAAAAGAGCGAAGGTAGCCCGGAAATCAGAGTCACTCTCACCACATTCACCGAGAAACTGGTGTTCGACGAGGCTAGGGACGATGCGTCAACAGTCGTTGAATCCGAACCTGTGGTCCAAGAGATCCAGGACACTCGGGACACTCGGGACCCTGACGTAAACGAAATCAGGGGCGGTTTGTTCCCAGGAAGGGAACGCAGAAAGTCCATCGCATCCCCTAAGCTGTCCAGGCAAGAGGCTCTCACCTCGTACCCCGGCGACCTACCTACCGTTGTCAGCTCGACGGAGGACGAGGACAAGATTGACGATGACGATGACGACGATGAAGACGATAACGTCAGCGTCAGCAAGAGCAAGTTCGTGGTTAGGGATATTTTCTTGACTGTACCAGAGTTGAAGAGGGACCGTGCTGCTTCGGTGGATTCCTGTTTTAACAATAAAAATGGGAAAGGAGAGAACGCCGACACTTTGGCCGTTCCTCAGCAGAGCATCCGCTCGAAGAGTGTTGATATTGTTCTGCCTACCGATGCGCAGACCAGGTACACCGCTCTGCTGCCCGCCACCGAGGCTAGACCGACAAGAGGGTGGGTACGTCTGGTGAATGGGACATGTCCCTTGTTCCGAATACTTGCAGAGTGTTTTGGTGTTCGTGGGGACCTGTTTCCCACTGTTGTTGCTCGATTGTGTCTATTCGTGTTGCTTAAAAGGGACTGATTTCGTTAGACATCATATACATACATATGTTGTATAGTCAATTAATTTTTCCGAGTTCATGAAAAAACTCAAATCCCATTGATCGACTTTTAAAAATGTTACTCCATTTTAAAGGATGCATTAAGGCTTTTTCACTGACCGTACGTTTTCTATCGTTGTGCTTCTTCTACATGTATGTTGCCTTTTTCTATTGTTTTTTCTTCTTGCATTTTGCTTTGATGTTTATGTCGTTTTGCTGATGTCTTGATATCTTGAGGACTATTGTAGTATAACGGTGTGAAACAATAGTATGATTTATTACGAAGCTTGAATCCATTTCATTTCTAATTTAAACTATTTCGGATGGTGTATTTTGTATCATAGTTTTCCCGAAAAAAATCCCTCTCGTTATTAAACTTTAACAAAAGTGGATTACGATTAAAATTGATTGCCAGAAACTGAGAGGTTAAATTTCCGTAGATAATCAACTTTGAAGGTACAACGTGTATGTACGCGCTAATGTCTACCAAAAATTGGAGCTCGACTATTTTTTACTGTTCGAATTTTTAATAAAAATGATTCGGAGTAATTCTGTAACATGTGTATCGATGATTGCCATGTGTCAGATATATTCTCGGAATTTCCATGTGAAAATACCAAGGGAAATAAAAGGAAAATTGCTAATCTGATATTGCTCTGTATTTTATCGGTCTGTACTGAAATTTGATACAATTTGTTAACTAGCTATCGAACTGAAATCAAATTAGGTTTGAAAGAATTTATGTCACTCTTGTCAAATATAACCAAATATAACTAAAAAAAATATATTTCAAGTATAAACAATTATTGTTATTATAAAATAAAAAGCTTAGATTGAAAAGTTATGCCAAATATGACAAATAAATGGTATAAGCCACCTACCGTGTCTCGCTACAGTACGTAAAAGTGCATGTTGCATTTTTTCCCACGTCATTGCAGCGAATTTATCTTCGAAAGGCAGCGTCTTTCTTGAAAATTTTATACCGGTTGCACCACGATGTTGAAAGCACCGTGTATTTGACAAATGTTGTGGAAATTTTTCCGATGTTACCGAAGATAAGACTTGAGAAAGTTGCAAATGCAGGACGATTTCACGATTTGCATGCTGGTCGATGCAACATTCGCGGCGACCCGCTTGAAGATTAATTTTGATACGATCCATGCGACGAGAACAGAAATGTTTGGCTAAGATATGCGGGAAGGACATGGTACGATGCACCATGTATATACACATTGTATATTATACTCTCGCAAATATTAATCAACTTAACACACCGGCTACATTTCATTAGATTTCGAAAACACCGACGAAGTTGCACACTGGGGTCTTCTGGATCCAGAAGCGCGATATCGCCTCCTTAATTGCTTCTTCTGTTCCATGATTAATCACAGTTTTCTGTGCAAACAATATTGTATTATTAGAATCCTGAAATATTCGGGAAAATAAGCACGAGAGTCTCTACTAGTTTAAAGCATAGTACTGCCTCGTTATTTGTCTCGATCTCTCTCCTATGATTCCTACAATTACCCATCATAACTTAATACACGAGTAACATTTCCCTAGAATTTTACCAAGAACTTGGGAAAGTTAAATATTAGATGTTCCGTGTCCCTAAAGTACAGTACTGCCTCGTTAATTGTCAAAATCATGCATATATCACAAGGTAAATCGCTACGTTTCATTTTAATCTTGAATGTAAATACTGAACTATTCGAGTCCTTAAAGTACAGTATTACTTCGCCAATTGTCTTGACCTTCCAATGGTAATTCCAGCAATCTCACAACTTTGTCTACCAGTGACATTTTAAGGGAATCTTGAAATATTGGCAAAAATTGAACGTTGAACTTTCATTCGTATCCTTAAAGTACGGTATTACTTCGCAGTCTTGAACTTTCCAGTATCACCTCGCTAATTGTCCTAATCTTTCTTCGACAACTTTCACAATGATATATCGTAACTTAATCCACGAGAGACATATTTTCTTAGAATCCTAGAAGATCAATTTGAAGGTTTCGAAGAAAAAGTATTTAGCACCTTGACATTTTTCTGGTCTGATCATTTGCACTGATCTGGAAGTCGAATATTCTTCGTCCTTTGATCGTTTGAGCCCGAAGAATCCAAGTTAGCGAAAGATAATTCGTTTTATAGGACACTATAAGAGAAACGGGCAGTTTCTTTTTATGATTTCGTTTTATGTCCCTTTAGAATATCTGTTTTGTATACGCTCAGAATTGGAAATCGATCGTTCAATTCGTCCTGTGGACGCCACGCGCGGGTGTAGCCAGTTTCAAACGCAGGATATACATATAGAGAAAGACGCTATCGAAGTTTTCTACGCCGCACCGCACCGCACCGCACCGCACCGCACCGCACCGCACCGCACCGCACCGCACCGCACCGCACCGCACCGCACCGCACCGCACAGCATCGCACCGCACCGCACCGATACGGTGTGTTTCGAGACGGACTTATCCCTTTGCAAATTCTCTTCGAGCTTCCATGCATAAAATAGAACAAAGTCGCGCTTTCGAGGTATCGCATTCGAAGATAATATAATCGAAGTGAATCGATTGTTCTCGCCTCTGCAGGAAAATACCCCTTACAATTTCCATCAAATTTAACACTCTCGCAAAATGCACATAACAGGCCCACACTTACAGACAAAGAATGTCAAATTTCTTGCATGTTATTTAAAAGTGCACAGTTATGCGTGAAACACGTGGCTCTTTATTAAATTCTTTATTAAATTAAATTCTTTTCATATTTTATGAACGAAACATGTTACAGAAAATGTTGTAAGCACGAAAACACGTAGTTCTGCGTCTTACTAAAGTTTTTAATCAATGTTAATTAAGATTCTATAGATGTTTAAGCTTTTGCAACGATATTGAAAATTTTTAGCAATTCCTGTCAGTTACCATTTTACTATTTCCACAATTTTTATTGCGTTAACGGACCTCAGGGAAAAAGTGAAGCAGCGAGTTCTACACAATAGCGTGTTCGCATTTTACGAGGTTTCTCGCGAAAGTTCATACACAGAGCTTAATCGAAGTCAATTTGATTTGACCGTGTGTGCAATTCGCAGGCTTCGATGTCGGTCTGGTCTTTTGTACCCGGTGGAATTCGCAGCTCGGCGGAGCTTTTCTATTTCGGGAAGATTAAGACGTCAATGATTCAAGAGACAAGTTGATTAGAGCTCGGACGCGTCTAATTGAAGCGCACCGATGCGGCGCGGCGCGGCGCGGTGCGGCGCGGCGCGGCGAAGCGCGAGAAAAAGTCCATTGTGACCGTAGTTAGTTAAACGTTTCAAGCATCTGAAACGAAAGTTTCATTCCCGTGCCGATGAAAGCCACGGCGAAGTCGGATAACGAGATTTTTATTACTGCTGTTCCATCGAACCGCGATACCGTCGCGCGTCGCGTCGCGTCGCGTCGCGTCGGGTCGGATTAAACGCAATTTGCCAGACTGCGCCGTTCGCGTCTTCATTGGTTTTTCGCGTCACGTTTTTTAACACGCCCAGTCTTTTACCGGCCCCAGGATAACTTACGATACTAATCCAATAGTTGGAATTCACCTCACGGTGTTGTTCTGTTTTCTTTAACTGTCCCTTCGACGATGCCCAGTGGGCCAGAATCGCAGAAAGCTGGACAAAATTTGTGTCCCTGATAATAATTATACAATATATTATTAACTTACGAGACTGCGGATTTTATGCCGAATTTACGATAGAAATAGGTGGGTGTTATTTGAAACTGAAGACAGATTAAAAGAACATTGTTTACAACTTGTATATATTGACTGATTTCTACAGTTTGATTGCCTAATACTAGAATATATAGAATATATATAGAATATACATATAATAGAATGGAGATCCTGTTAATTCGGTGCATGAAAATTCGATATGAACAGAAGCAATACGAGAATCCTGAATTGGATGGAGTCAGGTTCACGAGACAAGAATCAAATCAAGTCAGAATCGAAGATCGGATATTGGTAGAACCAATAGTCGAGAGACTGAAATCCGAAGTTCTAAATATAAAGCAACCGAGAAGGTTTCTGGAATGGTGGAGTTCAATTGGAAATTCAAGTCGAGGGAATCAAAGAGCTTTAAGCCATACAATCTCGGCCTATTTCTCAATCTTGCAATCTTTCCGTCTTCAAACTTTCAAATTTTCGATCCTCACGATAAGGAAAACAAGTTTTGTGTCTCAGGATCCGAAGAATCTCGAACTGGATATTTATATTAAAAACTCGAATCTCAAAATTTAAGAGTCTTCAAACTTTAGGAACACAAGATTCTCAAACTAGATACTTCGAAAAATCCCGAATCCAGTTTTGGATCTTCAAAATTGCATGAACTTTTCCTTAAATGTCAGTTTATCGCGGTAAACGTTACCGTGCTGTAACTCGGCGCAGCACGGCGCGGCGCGGCGCGGCGCAGCGCGGAGCAGCGCAGCGCAGCGGTTTCACAAGCCGTTGGCTATCTAAACGAACGCTCTCGCGTCCGTCGCGAAACATCCTGTAGCATCGTTCTGCTCGGGGAGACTTTCATTTAACGATTTTTCTCCTCCGGACACGGTACGAAGATAAAGTGACTTCATTATTGTCGTCTGGGTCTTATCAAACCCCGTGTTTCACAACTTTTTATCTACCCTCCGATGATGTACCAACTTGCCCCTGACTGCGTACACTTTTACCTCTACACTAGCGAGAGCTACACTGTCGTTCAATATCTATGTACTTATATTTATACATATATTATCCTTTCATAACATTTTACACCACGTAAAACTTTTAATCCTCCGCGGACGAGGGTTCTTGAAAATATTTAGATAGGGTAACTGCACTTTGTATTATTTATTCGGTATGTATAATTCTCAACTTCTTCAAAAATTATTAAAGGAGAAAGAACATTTCTATATGTGGCTCCTGTGTCTTGCAGTTAATGAAGAAAATGTATATTTTTGTATGATTCGTAAAATTGTCCAATAAATGCAAAACAACCGAGCTGTTAACAGTACAAATATCTAAATGGCCGGTTGCCTGTTTCAACTCTCGGCATTATTGGATTCTTGATTCAAAGCCGTAGAACCGAAAGAAAATGGTGCGACGAGAATTTCATAAGGAAAACTCCATGTAACGTCGATGTACTTTTCCCGCGACGACTTCCGGTTGGGAACGAGTTCCCGAAAGTTTGTGGGAGTTCCGTCGCGCGCGTTCGGTTCTCGATGGAATAAGAATCGCCAAACGGGAAAGTTTCGCTGGCCATGGCCAGAGTGAAATTTAATCTTCTGTGTAGCCTCTCCCCCCCCCCCCCCCCTCCCTCCTGACAACTGATTTCGAAACGATTATATCCTAGATTGATTACATTTGCGCGAAATTGACGTCGGCAACTCGGTTGCATGCAATATACTTAATTGGAAGTAATTCGATTCTTGTACGTGATTCGATTCGATTTGATTCGATTCGATTCCTTCGGATATGTTATAAAAACAATGCTTCGATTCTATCGAGAAATATTGATGTTTTTAGGCCGGTTATTGTAGCCATACCCCGTGTAATTGTAATTGGAAGGAATTCGAATCTTCGTGGTTCGGTTCGATCGGATGTTATATTTAATTGGAAGGAATGCTGTGTTCGCTATGCTGATTGATGAGTAGTGTAATGGACGGCGATCGCTCGGCAGAAGTGACAGTGCTTCTGTGGACACTGTATCATATCGCGCTTATCCGATTGCGATTGCGATGTCGCGTCGCGTCGCGTCGCGTCGGTGTCAGCTGCGGCGCTTCTTGGATTTGTGGATTTGCTGCAGCGAAAGTTTCGAGCGCACGCGTATCGTACACCGTGTGACAAAAAGATAGCTGTAACGAGAAAATTTCGGAAGAATTCGTATATTAAATGTACATCGAATCATCAGTCGTCTGCGATTTGCAGGAAAGCGAATATTTATGAAGAAAAATAGCTGTGGAGAGTATTGCTGATTATTATCGCTCGGATACCTCCCCGCAATATAGTAGATGACTATAGCGGGGAACTAGTAAACCTGTCGCAGAAGCCACTTCATTACCAATGAACAATGAAAGTAGCATACCGTCTAAAGAGATCGAGCAATTTATCCTCCACTGAATTTATGAAGAATGGAGAGGAAAGTGGATTACCTGAAATTCTAAAAGATTGCGTACAGTAACTGCGCGGTATACGTATTGGATCGAATGGGGAAAGTTCATGCCGTTTTTACAAACCCTGCATTATAATTCATAACCTCATTTGGTATGCTAAAGAGTAACAAGAAGTAATGGAAATTTTAGTATTCAACGGATATATCGGTTTTCAGCAAAATAATGAAGGGAACATCCGTTGATAAATTTTTGTAATCTCGTCGCTGTTTTAAAAATTCTATCTACTTAATTTTTCTATAAATGAGAATAAAATCATATTAATAATCTTCTATGCCGATCAACGTTAAAACTAATTAAATATTGCAGAAAGAAGTTCGGCATGTAAAATAACGAGCTTTCGCGGAACGAATACGAGCTATGAATTTCGCATCGAGGAAAATTCGCGTCCGCGGTCTAATAACAGCTACACAAGGTACAAGGTAAAGAAACGATGAAAGCAATTACTTTCGTCGTTATTATTGTAATCAGCGCCGAAGACGGCTTGCATATTCATGCAGCGGATCGGCGCGGCGCGGAGCGGGGTAATGAATTATTATCCCCGGCTAATTAATCTGCATAGAGTCTTCGGTTAATTAAACTACGCGGAATGGAAAATAAATCCGGCGAAGGGTTGCGTAACGCATTGATCCGGACTGGTAATTAACTTCAGAAGATGAAAAGCCTTTCTTCGGCGACGCGAGAAGGCAGGAATAATAATCCTCTGCCGGTGCGATACAACAACGCCGCGTGACGTTGCAGGAAAGCGGAAATCAATTTTTCGTTTCGCAATTCGCGAACAGTGCCGCGCCGCGCCGCGCCACTGCGTTGCGAGGAAGTTTTGTCTCTCTCTCTCTCTCTCTCTCTCTCTCTCTCTCTCTCTCTCTCTCTCTCTCTCTCGTGTAACGGTCGGTGTTAAGGTGGTAATCTGCTTTTGAATCTTCAAAAAATCCATTTTTCGCATTTTCCTTCGGTACGTGTGCTCTTGAACATGTGTGCAATAAAGATCTGTTTAAAATGGCGAGAGTATACAGTTGTTTAAAGTAAATTTTATTATTAGAATCGGCATGAACGTTGTCTTTAAAATTCACATCGACACCAGCTCCTTCATTTTTAAAAAACGAGACTAAACTCGGGACATTAAAAGACGAATATTGTTGGATAAAATAAAATTCATTCATTATTAATATAATTGCACATCGAATTGATTTCCACCGAATGCTACTTCCGTCATTCGTTCGACAGTCCCTGGCGACCTATTCGTCGGGATGATTTTCCAAAATGGAAAAAGAGAAATCGTTTATATCGCGAAGAGAAGAAAATTGCGCGAGGGAACGCCTCGAAGATTTTGCTTTATCGGTGAAACGTGTTCGGGTTCCGGCCGGCCTGGTTCTCGCGAGCTTCCTCTCTCCTGGGCTTTTTAAAACGCGAAAAATGGATAAGAGTATCGACAGTTTTGTAACACACAATATTAAGTAGGATACGAAAGTGGAGCGAGCCGGAAAATTGCTGAAAGTTCCCGAGCGGCCCGGTGCGTCTTCGACGAAAGTTCGATTATCTGCCACATGCTCTCGCGTTAGCGCGGTGCGGCGAGGAAAAGAATAAAGAACACCTGTATGCTCGATTCACGAGCATCGATTCTTTGTCGTTTATGTTTACGACTAATTTTTTCATTATTCCAACCTTTCAAAAAATCTAAAAACATTCGGGAATCCGTATCGAAGTACCTATTTTAATATACAATGTGTCCCACGAACTCGGTCCACTCGAATATCTTGGTTATTTCAAATAATACGAGAAATTGTTACTCGCAGAAGTTGTTTAACTTCGATATCCCAGAATTGCCTTGAACAATTTTTATTTCGTACAAAAATCCGCAGTCTATTATAATTACCGAGAGTAAACAGAGCGAACATATTCATTAGAAGTTTGGTGAAAGCCCCGCATTCCCGAGTGGCGAGACGATCCGAGATGAAACCGAACTTACAATTACGGCGCGCATCTCGCGTCACGTAGAATTAGCTCGTTAATAATGAACGGTCCGCGGTCGTTAACGATTCACGAGCAGAGAGCCATCCCGTGGCCCGTACTGCCGAACCTGAAAATTTTATTGGCCGATATACTATATACGTAGTCGACGCGACTATGGTCGCTCGCTCGTCCCGTATCCCATGGTCGCGTTTCGAGATCTCTCAATATTCAATATTCAAAAGTCGATCGGGCCGTGCAACCGGTGTATCCGGAACATGGTCCTCTGGGCTCGTTTGTCAAACGCTTGGTCGATTAGACATTAGACCTACTGCAAAACGAATTCTTAACGAGCGGGTATATCAACCCGTTCGGCTGGGTTCGCCGGGTTGACCGGGTTTAAAGAGAAACCCGGGTTTTATCCCCGTTAACGAACAACTCGACGCGACGCACGGCCGTTGCCGTTCACGGGCCCGACAAAGCGGAAATTATTCGCTCGCGTGCGTGATAAACGCCGGCCTTTGTGCTCGTTTCAATGATCATTTTGTCAACGTTCTCCCATAACGGACGCCGCGCCGCGCCGCGCCGCGCCGTGTGCCACGCTCTCGGCGAAAACTCGCAAAAATACCGCGCTCGTTGACGTGTTCCACCCGGTAATTCGACGCTGCTAAACTTGCTGCTCGAAAACGATCGAGTACCGAATCGCAAAAGGTTCAATTTTTATACCGAACAAAGAATTTTCGTTGGCTTCTGTGGGAACCGACGCGACCGGTAAATGTAACAACGGGGTTGTGCGAATGGAATTTCGTCTTTGGATTACAATATATGTATTGTATAGACCGAGTGTTATTTTCAACTTTCTGTGCATCTTGCATATAAATCCGCAGACTAATAACAAAATAATAGGACACACGAATTGATCGAGGTTTCGTTTTGGTTCCTTTATTTTTAGTACGGTATGAAAGTGGTCACGAAACAAAAAGATTTCGATTTTCATGTTCTTTATGTCGATTTATATTATTAGTTGTACCATAGATATTATGCGGTAGCGTGATCCGTACCGTACAATAGTTTTCAGCCAGATACCGTGCACGAGGAATGCGCGCGTAAACGCACAATGGAGGTCGGTTCGCGAAGGCACGCCAATCGAAGGGAAACGTTTCGCACTCGCTGCCACACGACTTCGATCGGAGCTATTTTCGGGTTATTCCTCGGATAACGAAGACTCACAATCGAATTACGAGCGTCGGGAATGAGCGGTGAACCATGCGATACCACCACGTCGCCCGTGGGTGAAAGTGGGCATTCTCGCGGAATTGCGTGCAATTGTGCGGGGGTGTCGCTTAATTGCAGCTTTCAAATTCTTTTTGTTCGTACGGTCGCGTCGGAAATTGCACTGAGCTAGTTTCCTGACAGGAATACAGCGGTGCTCGCTCGAGTCTGCGTAATTTACGGATCTGAAAGTATAATTTCTGCGAGTGTAGCATTTTTCTTCGGGAAAAATTGGCTTGCGCGCAGCTCGACACAGTAACAGAATAGATTTAGTAATCGAGAGCGAAGTAGTCCGTCGAAGCATCCATGGTAGAGATTCGACACTTGAAGACGAGCAGTCGTGATAATTCGTTATCGATAAGTAGACAGCGGATCTAGTCTAGTAATAGTATTTATCTCGTGGACCCTGGCAAGAAAAGTATCAGAAACACACTCGGGATATCCTGGATGTTGCAGAGGTCGCTCGGTGTTTCGGACAAACGCCAGAAAAGGGACTCGATAGAGAGCATCGTATCGCGAAACCATGCGAGACTCGGGTCTCTCTCTCTCTCTCTCTCTCTCTCTCTCTCTCTCTCTCTCTCTCTCTCTCTCCCTCGTGAAAGATTCAAGGACACTTTAAATTTCAAAGACGCGGCCCCGGGAACATAATGCGCGCCGCGGCGTGCAACTTTAATGACAAAAGTCGTCCCTCGGCTCGGCCCGGCCCGACCCGGCCCGACCCGGCCCCTCCCGACCTGGCCGCGGCCGCGCCGGTCCGAGTCCCTTTGGACGATCACATAAAAATTGTAGGCTGCTTTGGCAAAGCTTTGTCGCTGCTTTCTGCATAATTAGCACCGTCGGAAATTACCGGATATCTGGGTCAAACACGAGTCCCGGGGATGTGACGTTCGCGAACCCCCACGCCACGCCCCGCGGATATCTGTCTTCGGATCATGCTGAACTTCTCTCGAAACTTTTCACAAAGAAACCGGAAACGGCAGAATAGGGCGTTAGGGCGGAGACGTTGCATTCTCCATCTGTCGCATTTAAAGGCGCGTAAGATATGCACCGGTTACGAAATCCTTGTATACGTATGTATAACACTTTGGTCTCACCACGCACAGAAAGAAAGGTTGTTCGAATTTCATAATTTTGCCCCACGAATTCGTTTCTCGTCGCGAAATTCTGCGCATCGAAACGGTGTATCAAGTTGTTCGCAAAATCGTATACATATACCTACCATAACACTTACGGAATTAATTGGCTTTTGATGCAAGCGAGCGAAATTGAGTCGCGGTATAATACACGGAGATCTCTGCGATATCGTCGAGAGTAATATCCGTTTATGCAAAACAGAGTTTCTGTTTGTGTTTTCTCCGGGAACTCCTACATCGTTTCTAGCTTGCGCAAATTTCAGATAGTTACTATGCCGAACTTTGCGAAAATATGGCGCGCCATTTAACCCCTTAATTACGTTGTACGTTACATTACGCGCTCGACGCCTTCTACGTCAAATATTTTAGTTTCGTCCTGTTGGTCGCTCGATCGTGGACCGGACGTTCTACTTACAAGGAAGGCTACCCAATCGTAACACGCCGATTTTAATGGAATTTTGGTATGATATAAAAACTCGAAACAATATTTGACTCTCCCAAGTTTGGGTGAAAAAATACATTCTATTGAATGTCGGCAGCTATGAAAAATCGGCGTGTTACGATTGTGTATCCTTCCTAGTTAGTACTAGACGTACTTTTTGGTCGAACGTGATATGTAATTTAATAAAGTATAATATTTGAACTACTTCGAATCACCTCAGGAATTACTTCTTTCAAGAAAATAGAACATCTTTGGGACATCCTGTATATCTACGTTATACATGTAAATTGCCGAGATACGTCACCTTTTGCAAAGTTTAACGAGTTCGTAAGGAATTAAACTCATTATCAGACAATTTCTTCTTCTTCTTCTTCTTCTTCTTCTTCTTCTTCTTGTTCCAACCCCTTGACAATTTTTAATAATCTAACTTTGAGCAATATTATTTCTATCGACGTAGCGCTATGGTAGATACATGCTTGTGTATATGTACAGTTTATGTAAAGTTTAAAGTGTTGAGTAAATCTAGAAATTATTATTTTATCATTTTCCTGGTTCTTCGAGGTGAGAGCAACCCTTAAATTAATGATGCAACTTTTCTGATTTTAAACTTATTGTTAGATTGGAAAAATATTAATAATAAAAATACCGAACGAAGAATTCTATAAATTTTCTCTTCTGATATATTTTAATTATTTTGTCTCTCACCCTACTCGTTTTTGTCAGAAACGCAATTTACAGTCTAATAGTTGTACCATTATTTTCCGACGCGAATCAGGGTGAACTCTCCCCACTCGGCCCAATATTTATTGCTATCTGGCAGTTTGCATTGTCCGCTAACGAGTCGCTCACGGTCGCTCGGTAAGTACGGGTGTGTGTCAATGCTGTGGTGTGGCCGATCCTAATTCCGACGCTTCCGAATTGGACGTGCAACGTGCTGTTTACCCCGTACCCGTTCTCGTTCGAATTCGGTCGTCTCGTCAGCAATAACACCTCGATTTTCCGAAAGCTGCACCGAGAGATCGGATCTCCATTTCATAGCGAGCTGTTTGCCCCAAAAACTGTTTTTCCCTCGATTCGAGCGAATTCCCCTGATCCGGCGACTCTGGTTCGAGGGAAACGCTCCGCATTTCGACGGCACGCGTTGCTTACGAATTACGAGAGTGACGAGTTACCAGTATAATGGAATATCTGCGAAGGAATTAACGTCAACTGCAAGTGTCTCCGCATCCCCATTGTCAAACCCCTAGAAACCCGACGTCGATGTCGAAGTGTCACACAGTAATCGAGTGTCTTGCGGTTTCAGAGGGAGAGAGGAGGGCGGATCGAGCGGCGGCCACCGTGAACCTCGATCGACGCCCGATTGGGGGCCAGGTGCAGTCAATGGGGAACATCTTTGGGTTCCAACCTCCGCTTCCGGTGATTTCTGTTACGTCAACGACTGCTCGGTAAGTTCCACAGTCTCCGATATCTCTGGTGTTCAATCTTTTCATCCGCGCCTTTCTCAGGGTCCGTTTCTACTCGATCGAGACAGTGATTTCCTCGACAATCTTCGCGTCTGCGGTATTTCCGCGATATAGGTTTTGCACTTGAAATTCATCAGTTTGCAGAACATAGTCACTTTTCTGCAAACAAAATTCACCCTTTTTCGGACCAAATTAATCCTTTTGTAAAATCGGAGTCCGATAGAGTGAAGTTAATTTTTACCACGTTTTTATTAGCTCGCTTTCTTGTCTGTCCGCCTTACATCCATCCGCGTTCCGTCTAATCTGTATATTACCTGTATACAATACCTGGCAAACAGGGAACCGGTAGAACACATCGAACCAATCGGAGGTCCGCGCGGTTCGTATTGTGTTTCGAGAGAGAGAGAGAGGACCCCCGGGTCTCTCCGGTACATATTGCGTTTCAGAATGCTGGAATCGCGCGTGTGTGTGTGTGTGTGTATGTGTGTGTGTGTGTTCTGTATCGGGCGATCACGGATGACCTGCATTTCCTTCCACGAATCCGAAGCTCTCGCATAATCTCGTATATTAATCCGGAAATGGTTTACGGTTCGCATCTGTCCAGCCTCGGCTTCGAAATGATTATAGTGCTAGCTTAAATTAGCAAAGTTTAAAGAAATTAGAAATTACATTATCGTTACAAGCGTTCCTCTTCGAAGAATCGACCAAGAGCACAGCTCCACAAAATAAGAGAATACAAACAATCTTTAATCGTTTATAACTAAACTGCGCATTTTACGCATTTTACAAACTTAATCCGTCCAGTTCGACAGAAAAACTTCTTTGATTCATTTATAAAAAATGTTATTAAATATGAGACTGACTGTAGATGCCTACTTTCTGCTACCCCAGACTTGGAAATTGTGTTTACATTAACAAGACCTGGATCCCCCGTAGATTCAGAACTTGTATTGTATTCTACGGAGGACGTTGTCTCGACGCGACGCGACGGTGCGGCGCAGCACGGCGCGGTGCGGCGCGGCGCGGCGCGGCGTACGTAACGAGTCTAAGATTTTCATTATCGGATCCCGCCAGAGCCCAGGTTATTGCTACCCTGTCCCAGGAGACCCTCCATCTGGCCAGGATATTGCGTGCAAATGCCGGACACGCGGATAAAAATAAAATGTTTCAACTATAGCCGACCCTCTTGTAACACTGTATTATGAAAACACGATATTTTTATAACATGCCTTATAACTACAATAGACTGCGGATCTTTATGCAAAATATAAATTGTCTGTATCAATTGTAAGAAACGGTAGTAAACAATGATTTATAAACACCTTATTGTATGTACAACAATTCGCTTCACTCGTAAATTTAAATTTCCAGCCACAATCCAAGAACTAACTAATTACGTTCGAATCCACTCAATGATGCAAACCTGGGGTCTCCGCCTACCAGATATCAATACTAAATGACGCAACGGTTGCGTCACTGGTCCCAAACGTATTAAATCGACGCTCCAGAACCGCAATTATTTTTGCACCAATCTGACAATTCACAGTATATACAATTAGTCGTCCAGCACGCGTTTACCGACTTTCTCCTTCGCGTTTAATACTAGAATTATCGGGTATTAAACATAATTAATGCATACTGGTTTGTATTAACACGTTCGCTGCCACTACACACTAATCTTACCGCAATCATTTATTTAACAATTACTGAAACTGTCAAAATCCACTCGTACATATATAATATTCTCGAACAAATAGCGAGAAATCTGAATAAATTCGGTACGGTTAATATTAATAAGTAAATGTTATTCCGTTGGTGTTAATGTGTTAGCAAACGTGTTACCGACAAGAATAGATACACTCGCATTTTGTACGATTTTTATTTAAAATATCTACGTGTTTGAATAAAAAGAGGCTTACTCAACAATTTCTCACGAAAACATTTTCATAATTTCAATAATGATGAAAAAATCGCCGGGACAACAAGTTGATACAACAATTATGTAAACGGCCAGATTAAATTCCGCGGTGAAATTTTTATTTTTCGTTTTCCTCGTTCGATTATCGCGCAAAAAGCTTAAACAACTACCTAACGACATGAAATCGACCGGACGTCGCCGATCTTTTTTCTTCTCCCCGATAAAAAGCAGCAACAATCATCGGACCGGAAACAAAATAAAAATCAACAGGACGCGGTCCTGACTATTTCGCCGATGGTTCCGCACCAGGGGAATTCGACCGCGAAAAAGAAACGCGAAGATGTTAAAACGATTTTTAATTACTTTCCCGGCACCCGGTCTCCGTCGCATCGCTTCGCGTCGCGTCACGTCGCGTCACGTCGCGTCACGTCGCGTCGGGGAACTGCCGGACACTTGATACAAAACTTTCCCGGCAACGATCCCCCTTCATATTTGTTCAACTTTTAATTACTGTTTAATTCAGGTATGCGAAACAGCCCCCCCCCTCCCCCGGTTGCTAATTATGCTTCCTGTTTTCTCGTCTTATTTTCTCCCCGCACCCGCGCTCTGCTTACGCCATAGTAATCTCGCGACGTTGTAATCTACGTACCTTTCCATTACTGCCAAAGGAATTGGCATTAACTTTCTGAATCTCTTACTTTTCATCCGTCTCTTTGTTTAATTCTATGGTGACTGGATGAAAGAGTAGGAAACCAATTTTAGTGAAAATAATGTCAATCCTGTTTGAAGAAAATGATAATATAAATCGTATTTGAAAGTGGTATACTCGCTTTTAAGAATATAGCGTACGTTTTGTAAGTTTAAATGGACTAAGCACATATGTATGTTATCGGTAATTTGTTTGTAGAATCGTTAATAAGAAAACTTTGTACATAGACCGTTCAATTGAAAGCCTGATAATCAAGAATCGTATTTCGAACCATATTAATTTAAGTAATCACTGCTATGGTTCGTCTTCATTTATTCACGAATGTATATCCTTATTACAGTTAGATTTAACGACAATAGGATAATAAAGAAGACACGTAAAAGGCAACGTACTGCAATATGCTGTTATATTACCGAGCTTCGAGAGCGCTTATAAACCGCGGACACTAAAACTAAAAGCTCTCTGAGAGTAGACGTTAAAACAACCATTGAAAAGGACTACGGGCTGAATAGAATATTAAGTGAAATGGTGCTGAATATAGGTTTATTGCTTGCTGCGAGTTTAAAGGATCTCGCGTGTGCATCGCTTGAAAGAGAATTTTGTTAATTTCTAAGAGAGTATGTATTTTCATTGGTAGCTCTATTATAGCCGATGTTTGAGAGAGTCGTAATACGCGAGACTCGATGCGTTCGTCCGACGAGCGTACGAAGCGCCGTTCGACGTGACGAAACAAAGGCCGAGGTTGGACGATGTTTTCCGATGATCGGCGACACGCGCCGTTCGACGAGACGAAACAAAGGCCGAGGTTGGACGATGTTTTCCGATGATCGGCGACACGCGCCGATCAACGGAAGAAGGCGGACTGGCAAAAAACGCTCGAGGGGTAAACGACGCGTGGCCATCTTTTGTTCGTTTTATGTTAAGTTTACGTTGATCCTTATGTCTGTGTTAATTGTCTAATTCTATATATTATCTCTCTATTATTAAATTCGTAATTAAGTGTGTGTGTGTGTGTTCCTGACATCCTTATACGCCTACTACACTATTAAGAAATCTTTTAGAACAGGTAAGAGATTCTACCTAGAATTGTACAATTTTATTTACGTACTTAATTATGACATTATCGATAAATAGACAGCGGATTCTATATGTATACATATATAGCAAAAATCGATGAGAGTGATTTCAAACAGTGGGGAGATTAAAAAGACACTTAAAAATATTCATACATCTCGTACGTGCCTGGAACACCTGTATACATATAAGTGCACTCGGTCGCATACTCTCGCATACGGTCGCCAACTGTTTCATCGAAATTCTACGCGGGCTAGGTGAGAAACGATCGCTCGTGAAATAATCGTTATATGTACATAGTACAAGATCGACAATTATACTGCGCCGCGCCGTGGGCACAATTATCCGTAACGAGGAAGAATATCTTGTGTCAGCCGAGACGTCCGCTTCTAGAGAACGTGTTCCTTGTAATTGGCAGCCTCCATCTTGAAAATAAAAAGGGTATGCCGACCGGTGTAATCCCTCGGAAACGATACCCTGAAGTTTTCCTAATTAAACGTCCGCGGTGTTCGCTATTTTAGGTGGCGGCAATGAATTTCACCGAACGAGCCGATCAATTATTTAACTCGATTATAAGCGCGCGATTGAAACTCTCTCTCGAAACAATCCTGGCTGCGTTGAATCTCATAATTTACCAGTTTTTAAATAAATTAATGAAATTATGAAATTCCGGTGAAGTTCTCTAATCACTGTAATCGTGAAATAAATCGTAGTGCAAACGGGTTATCGGGATCAACGTTTATTGCTAGCGGTAGGTCTCAGAGTGGCCTGGTTAGTTGAACTTTTAACAAGTTCCCCGTCGCGTCGGGTCGCGTTGATCGGCCATTCATTCCGAAAGTTTTGCCGTCGGCGCGCGGCGTCGCGTCGGGCGTCGGGGTTGGCCAAGCCTCTCGTGAAAGCTTCATGACGTGAGAAAAATTAATGCGACGCCCTCTCATCCGCGGGAGAGGATCACAATTGCCGGTGTTCCTATGGCCATATTGCGGTACGATGCGTAGTTTACGACACGACACGACGCAACGCGACGCGGCATGGTATACATACATAAATACAGTATTTTATCGTTAACTGTCGCAACCACGGGTCCGGCCAGCGACGTTTATCCGTCAGGGATACTATTCTTTGACTTGTGCCGAACGTAGAAATGGAATGGGAACCTCGAGGGGCCTCGGTCGCCGAGAAATGTAAACATGATACGGGTCGGGTATATCGGTGTGAGACCACTACTAATCCAATGACAAAACTTCTTCATTTTTCATTAGTTTTTTATGGGACTTTGACCAAATTATTCGGTGCATTTTTCTAATGAAAATGATACCAAATATGATATAATTCCGATTATATTTACTTGTGTAATGGGCGATCAAAGTGTCGAGCGCAAGGATCGATGGCGTATGGGAAAGAAAGAGACCCGGAGAGTAGCGGTCGCCGGCACAGTCCAAAGGCCCGCCGGCACAGTCCAAAGGCCCGCCGCGTCCTCACAATGTAATCTCAATAAAAAACTTTTTTATTATTACTTATTTTTGTATGGGACTTTCACCAATATATTTGTGGCATTTTTCTAATTAAAATGATACCAAACACGATATAATTCGGATCATATTAATGGACATTAATGGTCAGGTACATCGGTGAGGCAACTTGTCCCTGCAAGACACTCTCGTGACTAGGACATTTCGCGACTTTTAAACTTAGAAAACGGGTAGAAGCTCAGCTACAGTAGTTAACTATAAAAAATATTTTCTTCTCTGTATTGGTCGCTCGTATATTCGACTGTTGTACGATGAATTTATTTGACTGGACACATTTTGTAAACATTATTCATATTATCAAATACATTTTCAACGAGACGATGCGACTTGTCGTGTCTCTTTCTTTATCAGTTACTCTCTTTGTCTGTCACCAAAACTTACTCCATCGTCATTTAAAAAAATAGATATGTATGTATGTATAATCAGAAAAATTTTAATCGGAGAAATATCTATATAAATAATGATAGAAGTCTCATAAAAGACTAATAAGAAATGTAAAAGTGTCGTCATTAAATTACTATTGGTTCACCGATGTACATACCTGCCTTTTATATTTATATTATTATACAATATGATCCGAATTATATCGTGTTTGGTATCATTTTAATTAGAAAAATGCCACAAATATATTGGTGAAAGTCCCATACAAAAATAAGTAATAATAAAAAAGTTTTTTATTGAGATTACATTGTGAGGACGCGGCGGGCCTTTGGACTGTGCCGGCGGGCCTTTGGACTGTGCCGGCGACCGCTACTCTCCGCGTCTCTTTCTTTCCCATACGCCATCGATCCTTGCGCTCGACACTTTGATCGCCCATTACACAAGTAAATATAATCGGAATTATATCATATTTGGTATCATTTTCATTAGAAAAATGCCCCGAATAATTTGGTCAAAGTCCCATAAAAAAATAATGAAAAATGAAGAAGTTTTGTCATTGGATTAGTAGTGGTCTCCTGGTCTCACACCGATATACTCGACCCGTATCATGTTTACATTTCTCGGCGGCCGAGACCGCTCGAGCTTCGTGGCCCCTCACGGGGTATACCCCGCAGGAGTGGGGATAGTTCAGCGACATTTATCCGCCAGACATTTAAGACATTTATCGATAAAATACTGTATATCCTCTCGACCCGACCTACACTTCCGCGTGTAATTTTTTACCTGGACTCGGAACTGCCTCGTTAAACGCGAGCCTCGTTTATATGTATCTATGTATAAATATGAGAGAGATGGCACAGAAATTCGGCCGGAAATGGAAAAAGTAATGGGATAACGGAAAAAACCAGCGAGACCTCGTGCGAGCGTCGCGTCGCGTTTGTGAAATAAACGACACGGATTTTAGGAGAGTGTTTATTGGGGTCCGTTCTACTTGACCGACTGGGACTTTCTCGACAATGTTTACATCGACGCTATTTCCACAATATATGTAAATGTTTTTTTTAAGTGTGTTTTGTGGACTTTCAGTCACATATTCACGGTAAATATTGCACTGTTAGATGTTACGTTTAAACGTTACTATTACGAAAGACCATATCGCAATATCTCCTCTAATCCGAGTTCTTTGATTTCCCCCATATCATTCAAAGACCATCGCGTCTCGCCGCGTTTCATTAACGTAACGCGGTTCATTGATTCCACTCTGTCCCAAAGCGAAGCGATGCGACGCGACGCGACGCGACGACCCATTTATAGCGTTATTAATTGATTTCCAAGAATGGGTACGCAATCGTTACCTAAGTCCTAAGAGAGGTCGTTTCTATATAGGTTTATTTTTGTTTTCTCGTTATATATTGTTCCAGTGGCTCGAATAATTAGGGAATTAGCCCTCTATTATTATTAGCTCTGTAGCCCGCCTGAGCGTGACGTTGGCATTGGCCGAGCCGAAATCCTTCCGCTGTAGTCGCACTTCGATTGATCCGTGTTTTTCGTTGATAACTCCTTAACGAAGCTGCGCGGAGAACATATTTTCGCAAAGAAAAAAGGTTACTACGAATTACCTCAGGAATTACTCTTTCCAAGAAAGTACAATATTTTTGGGACATCCTATATACATTGATACGTTTTGTCCACATTCTCATTGTAAACTCTAACATAAACGTATTCACGGTTTAGTACCTTCGGTAGAAACATTAGAAATATTTTCTCGGTGACTGATTGCGAGTATATTGCCGACGCGACGCAGAAAGCGTTTTAAAACTAATTTTCGGGGGACAGCACGAATGAAACATGGCTCCTAATTTCCGGAGCACCGTTCTCTCTCTCTCTCCTCTCGTCCGAAATTTGCATTCCGGCCCCGTGTGTTCGTAGCTCGTCGAACTTTCGGCAAGAAATATTCCGTCATGACAAAGCAGAAACTGAAAATTGGATAATATCGGTGAACGCGAACGCGAAGGCGGAACGAAGCGAACCAAAGCAACTTTGTAAACATACGACGCGTAATATCGAACGATCCATCATAGCCCGGGCCCGTTTATACCAACGATAGAATAATCACGTGCAGCTGTATCGGCTAGAAAGACATCATCGGAACCCCGTTAAATCGTGGAGAACCGATCAAAACCTAACGACGCGATCGTTTCCTCGTTAGGTTGTCTCGAGACTGTCGCTATTATAAACCATTACCGATTCTCCAATCGCGATCACTATCAAAATTTTACATTTTATCCGTGCAACCCGATTTTTAATAATAATTCAAGACAAAACGTGCTCAATTAACGTAATCGATTAACCCGAGATCAGCAGTCTATCGCGAATCTTTACTCGCAGCATTCGTTTGTACAGGTGAAATAGCTGGTAACAGGTTTTTAGAGCGTTAATTAGTTCGTTGCCTTTTTTATCTATGCAGTTTAGTATCGAATTAAATTCGTCGAATGTCCAATAGAATTTCCAACGTCTTAATCAGGTACATTTACCGTATTAACTATACGTAGATGAGTAGCATGCTGTCGACGGTGACACGGCCAATATTCAACTTGACCTTAGAGCGTAAGGCTTACGCGCATGATCAACCGCGAGGAGGCTGTGGTTTAGTGT
The DNA here is from genome assembly GCA_916610255.1 of Lasioglossum lativentre. NCBI lineage: Eukaryota > Metazoa > Arthropoda > Insecta > Hymenoptera > Halictidae > Lasioglossum > Lasioglossum lativentre. Next base: position 728,514 of record OU744364.1, read on the forward strand.
ACCTTTCGGCTGAGTAGTGCTAATTGAAACACAGTAGAGTGAACATAGGGTTACATGAAACGATTATATGCCAATGTGCATTATGCTCTGAACACAGACTGGCTACTTCGACTAATTACCGCAGAACGATCGTAATTTACCGCTGCAATGGTGTACATTTAATATAGGACTTATATTAACATTAAATTCACCACCAGTTGTCAACTAATTGATTTATAACATTTTCATGTGTGTGCGCACAATGACATTTTAGGACAACAATTTAAAACATTTTAAGTGTTCGTACTTGAAGTCAAAAAGACACTGTTACAGTTGCAGAAATCATGTTATGTATAAGGAATTATACACTGTACAATTTTACATACACGCACACTTTATTTTTTTTTTTACAAAATTTGTTTAAAGCTTATTTGTTAAGTTAAGTTAATTTGTTTGTTAAGTTAAAGTTTATTTGGTAATAAATACAGTGGCTTCGTCGTGACACTGTTGCGTCACCATATTATTATTTCCATACTAGAAAAACTATGTCACCGAAATAATTTATTCATCGATGAATTATTCACGCGTAATCGTTCTGTACTATTTTTTTCTTCTAAATTGTTCCCGATCCACTGGATTTATTTGTTGTATGTATTCTTGTTCTTACTCGAAACATAGTTCTAGTGTCAAGATAAACAGAACGTCTGTCATTCTTCATAATTTCGAAGGATCCAGTTTAGCTCCTTGAAATACCCTCGGCCGCTAGCAAGCTAGTTTCCACAATGTGTGCTGAAACTCTCGTGTATTCCAACCAATTTTGGAGTCCCGAAATGTCCTTAGAATCCCTACAAGCCCATTATCCTCGGGAACTTCCCAATCTCTGGGAATCATCAGAAATCCCGAGGATCGGGGAACTTTCTCGAAACTATCCTAGAATAGCTTATCTTCGTTTTCAACGATTCTACTACGGTCCTCGAAACGGGTTTAGTTTTAGTATTACTAGTGCCGGTAATTCACGCGTGTGTGCACAAGTAGCTGTTACGTGTCTGACGAGACCGGGACTTGTTTGTCTTGTCTTATCTTGTCTTGTCTTGTCTTGTCTTGTCTTGTCTTGTCTTGTCTTGTCTTGTCTTGTCTTGTCATGTCTTTAACGAGCGTTGTCCTCTCTGTATTCGGCGTAACGAGTCTGAGTTTGGTGTTTGCACTCCATTTCGAGAGTTCAAGGCTGCTCGCCTTCGAGCTGACACGTTCAAGGTTGACCTACAGGGTGTCCCTTCGTTTTTCTTATAATTTTTTTTTAGCAGAAACTGTTTTTGTTTAATCTCAGTGTGGATCCAATTCTACTCTCTTTTATAAGGTTAGCGTTTATAGGGACGACAATGTTTAGAACAATTGCAACAACGAACTTAAGCTAATTAAGCTATGTATGTCCAATTTTCTATTGATTTGAGATTGTTGTTTTAAATTTTATTAAGGTTGAAATTAAATAAGCAGCATCTTGAACTGTATTTCTATTACTTCTAACATTGTTATTTTCAATTTTCTATTATCAATTGCATACATATGTGTTCTGCTCGTCTAAAATTATTCTTTCAAATTTTCCCACTTTAAATGTTATTTAAACTGAAATCAAGTAGCAATCATGAACCGCATTCAAATTTCGACCATATTAAGCTTAGACTATTCAGGCTGGCATAAATGCAACTGCGGTCCATTCATTAGTACCCTAATAGCATCGTATGATATCATGCAGACCTCGAAGTAACATGTCCCAGGTATTACTCAAAATTCGCTTGATATCGACTCCCGTGATATCGACGCAGATTACGAGATACTCCGTTATTATCATCATTTATTATAACCGGATAATGGAACCCTTTAATGTAAGTTAATTAAATGTGGCACGGAACAATACGAGCGTGATTAAATTTCAATACAAAACAATCTATATCCAACAATACCGATGTAAAATATGAACACGACGCGGCGCGGCGCGGCGCGGCGCGGCGCGCGACGGTATCAGCGAGAAAGATCAGGAAATAATGTATAATTGTGATAATATCGCAGAAACGATTGCATTTCAACCCATTGCAAACTATCGGTTTCGAGTCCACGTAAACAGCTCCATTTTCCAATTGTCACAGTTTTCGACAAACTGACACAAAAATGATTTAAATATAGCCTTCACTTTTTTAAATGGCTCTACACATAAACAAAATTTGTTGAAAATTTTTCAATATTTCATTTCGTAACCGATCGAGAGACGAGTGACTCTTCTACTTACAAGTATTTGAACACTAAATGTCTGCTACATACATACATCGAGTGTGCCATATTTAAAGATTTTACAACTTAAAAGTGATCACTGACCGGACAGGTCACCGTATGTAGAATTTTGCGACCGTGTGTACAGACTAGCAGGGAAAACGCATAGTAAAATTGTGACAGCGGGTCCCAGGGATGAGAAAGGGCTGCATAAACACAACGACACACGAGGTAAAAAGGGTACTGGGAAAGTGTTAAACCGGATCCGGACAGAATCGGGACCCGGTGATAATGGAAGCCGACAATCTACGGATATGTGTGTGTGTGTGGAAGAAATATTGTCACACTCGTAAAGCATGCTGCTGCGCCGGGAAACGGGAATAACAAATTTCCGCGCGGCGTGGCGCGGCGCGGTAAATATTTTCACAGGCAATTTGCATGATGCGAAATCAAACGTTCCTTCGAACCCGTCGAACCGCAAATTTCGCACGTGTCTTCGCCTTTGCTACGCGAACGTTTCCGCCATTACCCGAAGAAACGGGACAGAGGTCCATTTCACGGTAATCCAATTTTCATGGTATCCTTGACTTTCGATGTCTATTTTATGGTCACCGACACCGTAAAGAAATTTCCTGGTGGCTCGAACCATCGAACAATTTCATTTGCAATTTCTTAGTTAAATGTGGAAAGCAATTTTTTCCTATTTTTTTTTAGGTAAAACGAAGTTTTACTGGAAAACGACTATCAGAATTTGATGATATTTATGAATATTCGAGCTATGAGATTTCTATCAATTCGATGAGAATTGCTGTGTAACAACATCATATTAAACAGTATTTATTTTCTCTCGCAAACTTCTTCACGGGCTCCGGACAAAATTCGCTAAAACGAAGCTCCACAAGAATTGAATCAAGCACTTTTCAATTTATTCGAACAATTTCGTAGTTGCGTAAACATTTCCAGCGTAATAACCACGATGAGATGCTAAATAGACAAGAGAAGTTGGTCCGTTTCCTGAGCATGCACATCAAAGTTAAGGGAATCATTGAGTTATCGACCGGTTCGATGTGGTGCTTCGTATTATTTCGCGTATCAGGAAATTAAATGTCTGTTCCATTCGTGTAGGTACACAGGTTGCGTTCTATGTCGAGGAATTTAGAGTTAAGTTTCATAATGGCGCGCCGGAAGTGCTCCTCTTTGACCACGGGTCGTGGTGTTGGTAGACCACGGATAATTTCATGTTCGGTTCACCACCTTTCGCCTCTTCCATCATCGGTTTTACAGTTGATACAGAGTTTTCGTAGAATTTCTATTATATTTACGTGTTCTTACATACCATAGTACAATATTTGCCGAGTCTCTAAAATTTCCCGTCTCGACCGTACAACTTTTTCCTTGGCCTGAAATTGTGTTCATACAACAATTCTTTTTACTCCCCCATTTGCCGACCTCCATAATTTTTCTACAAGATACTAACTTCTTTTCCGTAAGCTCTATAAATACTTCCCACAGCTCCTACAACTTATTTTCGCGATACTTATTACACAATCCAACCCTCTATCTTCCTCTCCAGTATCCTCTCGAAAACGGAAACGCGCCGCGAAAGATGAAGTGGAACGGAACGCGAAGCTTCTTTGTCTGACGGTGCAGCACGAGATAACAGTAAGAATAAAAGCGGCCAAGGAGAGAAATGGAGGCTCGAAGAGGAAAAAAAAACACGCAGAGAATCGTTTTAAAACCATACGAACGTGGAAAGAAACAAGCCGTGCACTCTTGACCCGAGAGCGTCGTTTATATTCGAGTTTGCATAAAATATAAGTATCCGGCCGGGCGTAATTCCAGCGCGGTCTCGCGAAAAATAAACTCGCATCGATCCACGAACGGTGCGGTGCGGTGCGGTGCGGTGCGGTGCGGTGCGGTGCGGTGTGGTGCGGTACGGTGGAGGGATATTGTTCACGACAATCAACCGAATTGGTCCTGCGTATAATTATCTTGGCCAGCTAAAAATTCTCGAATCCGATCTGCCAGGATAGTCGCAGGTGTCGCTTTCCATTAATATTCAGGCGATCTTTAAAAAGGAATAACTTTTTTAAAAATGGACCGAACAACTTGAATTTTATCGAGAAGCTGGAAGGATCGCTTACCTGCAAGAATAGGCAAGAAGTGTTAAAAGAAATTTTTATGAAATTGCTATCGGTCGAAATTATTGAGAAAATATTGAACACTGGTCAATCTACAATCATTTTGTCAGGGCTGAAATAGAAAAATTTAAAGTAGTAATTTTAGGTATTAAAAATGCAAAGAAATCTCATAGAGAAATCTCTAAAACCAGAATATTTTTTTAACTAATCGAATAAACTATTCTACATCGTACACCAATCATAGAATTTCTTCTGGCAAATAGGAACGCAAAAAATCTTGAAAAATCTTTGAAAGTAATGAATAAACGAATGAAAGACTTTGACGAGCTTATTCTGTAACAGCAAATGCATAAGGAAAACTTTGAGAGATCTTGCGGAATAATCTTGAAGAATTTTTCTGGCAGAGTACCTATAGTACCTACCGTAAGGATTATACATTATACAAAAAATTATGCATAAAAACGGTCCACGAGAAGCTAACTCCTCTTCTCCGGTTAACGGGGTAAATAAAAATTCATGTAGATACAGTCACAGAAGAGCGTGTTCAATCTTCTTGAAGGTTGGAAAAATTCATTATGGAATGAGAGCATAAACATATTTTCAATATACTCTCGATGAGAATCGAAGATCCCCTAATTTTTCTCAAAGCTCTTGCTTCGTTAGATCATACACAATAGTATAGTTGCTTTATTTGCTGCATTTTCGAAAATTTCTTTAAACAGTTCGAAATGTAACGTGTGTGTATCACATTACTTCTGTTAATAAAAGCCAAACGATAATTGTGAAATTGTGAGCTTTAACGAGCATGAAAATTCATTTCTCCGCACGGTGCGGTGCGGTGCGGTGACGAAACGTTTCAGCGCGAACACCATTAAGAATCTTCTGCCCATAGAATACGAAACTGGAACGCTACATAATCCTGACGGAAGTATCGCGAATTCCACCGGTGCGGTGTGACAAATTACCAAGTGTCACGGTGTTTCATTAATTCCCAGCTATTGTCACCGGCCGGGAAGTTCATTTTCCGCGTCTCTGTGCCTTGTCCCTACGCCGCGCCGCGCCGCGCCGCGCCGCGCCGCGCCGCGCCGCGCCGCGCCGCGCCGCGCCGCGCCGAGCCGCTGCATTACCCTCGTGGTTCTCGACAATTTGCAAACAATTACTTTCGCGCGCAGTCTAATCGAACGTAAATGTCGTTTATCCAGAACGAAATGGCACGAAAACTTTACCTGACGAATCGACTTTTCTCCGTAAACAAGTCTCCATTCAATTCCATATGGGAACACGTTGCGAAAAATTTTAGCACATTTGCTAAAATCAACAGGCCATTTCCATTTGCTTTTGAAGCAGACTCTTGGAGAAATTTGCAATTGGTTCGTAAGGATCATAAATTCATTTGTTACCTAATATTCTGAACAGACTTTAGATTTTTCCGAAAAACTTCCGGTGATCGAAAATTGTTGGAAAACTACTCCCCCTACCGATTCAAGCAGTTGTAATTCTAGAATCGTTTACTCTTCTTTCGGTATACGTATCATTCTTCGTTGCTACATGTCGTTGAAAATGTCGCGCGGAGGTTGTGCGCTTCTCTTACGATAATAAAAGTTCCACACAGGGTTTTCTGTAGATTGCGGATTCGTTTGTAACGAGTTTGTATTCGTTTCACAGGCGACTCGGTATATTAATACCGCCTCGTAATTAATGTAACCATGTGCCCCAGCATTCTAACGTCGAGCGCCGAGCGGTTCGCGCATGAATTACGAGCATCGCAGTGCTATTTTTAAAACCCTAGCCTGTACGAGTAATGTACTCCTTTACAATAATTTACTGCCTCCTCGTCCTTTTTACGGGATACGGTTCGCGAAGCGTGAATCGCTCGATGGCGAAAATTTCCACATTCTATCGCACAGCGCTTCAAAAGCCCATACTATACTTTTTCCTATTAAGTAAACAGGGATAAAAACAGATTACGCTATCGGTAGCATATTCCAAACATAATTGCGACGTTTTGCCATCCGTTTTAACCCGTAACACCACTGTTGATGGGTCAATTTGACCATATACATTATTACAGTAACTATGTAACTAAAATAGGGTCACAGTGGTTACGGGTTAACCCTTGATTATTCAGAAGTTGTGAAAATATAATTTTCATTCCTTTCAACTTTCTTTTATTCAAAATCGCAAATTTTCTCTATCCGAGAACTCTGCAAAAATAAACGAATCCACAAAATCCTTGGATAAAAGAATATTTGTAGCATATGGAATACGATTGTTCGAAGTAATTGAACGCAATGGTGGTAGTACTTGTGATGTAGTATATGTGAATCGATTTCAAAGTAATTTGAAAACGACGCGAAAAAAATGGGTCAGAAAATAATCGGGCGGGATAAAAGGCAAGCTAGGGGATGTTGCGAGGAATAATACCTGTAGAGCCTCGAATTGCAGTATTTCGCCGCGTTAAGAAATGTCATCCCGTCTCGCGTCGCATCGGACTGGCAACGACGATCTCGTTGCGCGTTGTCGGTTGCGGATCGACGCGACACGACGCGACGCGACGCGACGCGACGGTGAGGAGCAATTTCGGTGTGATAAATAAATCTCTCACGGGCCGTCAGCGTCGGCGGAGGCCCGACTATTTCGCGTGGAATCTGCCGATGCGATGGCGCGCGCGGTGTACACCGTAACGAAGATTGATTCCGGCTGCGATGCGATGCCTCGAGACACAGTGATGAATCGGCAGTCGTTCATCCGTTGAACGTTCCATTTAAGTTTCCCGCTCATTGCGCCCGTTCGCGGCTCTCACACCTTCGCATCCTTGGTGGTAGATGCTGTGTTGTTGTATACCTTGTTGGTCTTGGTTGTTTTTAGTGGTGTCGATGGTGGTCGGTTGATCATGAGCGCGAGGACTACCGAGAGGAACCGAATGTCCTCGGTGGATGTTGCTGTTAGGATGATTGATCGGTAGGATGAGACGTATGGTCACCGATGACGATGTTTCTTCTGGGTTTAGGTTTTGATACGTCTGCCGATGCAGTTTCTCTACTATCTGGGATAGGATATTTCAAAAAAACCACGAAAACTTTTTACATTAAAAAGTGTATACTTTTTTTGTGCATCATGCAGTTTTTATCCTCTGTAAAAAAAAAAAAATTATTAACCCACGCATATCGAGAAATTAGTAGTTTAGCAGATTAGACAAGTATTATATACCTAGCCAATTCAGCCAGTTTGATATTACATGTTTCACAATATTAGCTCCAACATTTCAGAAATAGAAAAAAAACTTTAAACAAAGACCTGCCATTCCGTCGATGAAATAGCGGATGTCTGAATAGCAACGAAGCTCGAGGTATCGGAGAATGTGCTCGGTCGAGGACGCTATTAAGATGATTGATCGTGCGGACGCAGTGTCACGCACTTTCGTGCCCGCGGAAGAGTATATGTATTTGCAAAGTAATTCTCATTGACCCGTGTGTCTCTGTCGGCTTTTAACGCGGCCGCTTTTCGCGGAATTGTCGCAACGCGACGCGACGCGACGCGACGCGACGCGACGCAACGCGACCCGACAGGATACGCGATTAAATTTGAAAGGTTGCTCGATTCACGAGCGGTGCGCGTGCACACAATTAAAAGTATTGATTTAGTGATTAGCGGGTTGAATTGACGCTGCTGGTCCCGCGACGGGATGGAGGACTCCGCCGGCACCCTCTTCTTTGACACACAGACTCGCGATTTTCTGCGAAATGGAGCGTTTCGCGATACGCCGCGTCGTTGCGGCTTTTTAATCCCCGGAATGCGGCTGGGCTCTTGTTTCCGAGCTATTTGCGGAACAAAGGGACGCGCTCCCTTCGCCGGTACCCTTTTCGACCAAACTCTGATTAAAGTTTAACCGAAACCGAAGGTGGGGTTCGGATTTCGCAGTGTAACTGCTTGGGGTGCCTTAAAGTGCATTTAGGCTCGCACGGAAATCCTGCTTGTTTTCTACCGACCCTGAAAATGTTCGATCGATAATATTATTTTTCAGATATTATTTAACACGAAAAAAACTATAGTGGACCAATAAAACAAAATCTTGGGTCCACCTTTCGAGATGCGACGCCCTCATCGATTTTTATGATTTTTCGATGTGTCATAGAAATCAACATTTCGAACAACTTTTTCCTTTGCATATTCGTGTCGGTCGACTTTGGTTTCCGAGATATTAGCGAAAAACTGCCGGTACGGTATGGAAGAGTGCCAATGGCCACTTTCTATTATCTTCGATCATGCGAATCGCCTCTTTTTGACGAACTGTAATCTCCTGTTTCGCTCACCTCATTTTCTCGAGCTATTTCAGATAAGACTACAATCTCCATTCATCGTCTTAACAAATACTAGGTTCTTCGAACCCAATTTTCGTCGCCTTCGGGGTACGATCTTCGAGAATGGTAATCTCCTTTCGCTTCTATCTCTTGATGGAACGAACTAGACTCCCGATACTTGTTAAAGGAACGTCTAAAAGGTTCAGACATACCTTGACGGGTAAGATTGACTACCTCGGCGGCTCTTCGGGTTTCCCTGGGGACCATGCTGCTCGGTGGACCCCACAGAAGGGATACAGTGGACTGTTAGGCAGTAAACTTCTCTTCAACTCCAGCTTTTTTTAAGTTTCTGTATAAAATGCCACGTTTACACATAAACTTTCACAGTCTGATAACACTGTCCAACACCAAATATGTGCTCTAATTACTGTTGGGTGATTCTTGTAGACATTGTCGTCCTAAAACCGAATCCGAAAGCAGAATTGCTCTATCACGCAACGTTTTCGAAAAACATTGATTTTTGTCATGCATTTTTACAAAAATCAATGTTTTTCGAAAACGTTGCGTGATAGAGCAATTCTGCTTTCGGATTCGGTTTTAGGACGACAATGTCTACAAGAATCACCCAACAGTAATTAGAGCACACGAAAAAAGTTCTCATTTGTTGGACAGTGTAACTGGACTGCGGATTTTTATCTTTTCACCGCGAAAGATATTCACAGAATACATATACATATCGAGAAAAATTTCGGAGTCTAAGTCGGTCGAATTTCTCACAGATTTCATTGTTCTGGAGGCCACTGCATAAACATTTCCGGGTTCTGTGTAACGATGGCGGTTCGAGTCCGCAAAGAATGGGGGGCGAAAGGCCCTAAGAATCGTCGACCCTTAATGAAAAACGCTTTCGCCGGAGCACCACCGAGTCGTGGTTATTTCGTTCTTTGAGAAATCGTTCGCTTTGGAGACGCGATCGAGTCACGTATAGGCCAATATAAACCGTTGCCGGGCCGAGTAATATCGGACGGGATAAAGTTTTCTTCGAGTGGGAACAGAAACGACGACGTGGAAGAGAAAAGGCCACGACGAGGGTCTGTCGACCAGCCTTGACCCTCTAGATACCACCTCGGTCTCTCTACTCGACCGCGTTTCCCGCTGGAATCGTCACGATTTTAGAGCGAGCGAATGTCGAACCCCCGTTCCCCATTAAATTATTCGATTATACAATTATACTGTGGATCCAAGAAATAATTTAACGCTAAACAGCCGATTCCAAAAAATTGCCTATATTTAAACCGTGATAATTTCGTAAAAAATGACCGTACGATAATGAATTTGAACTAATTTTATACAAGTAGGTATATACAAAATTTTCACACGTTTCACCTACAAAACCTAACCATTTTTCATCTCATAAATTGTCTAAAATCGATGGCACTGAATGGAAATAAGCCCTTAAAATAAATTGCATTATTTTTAAAAAATAACTTTACTCGCTGGAACGAAGGAATGTTACAGAACAGAAAACGCGTTTACCAAGCATTTTCTACGCAATTTGTCAAGAGCTCGACAAAGCAAGCTAAAGCACACCCTCGCGATCACGATTTCGTGGAATGGCCGTGCTCTTTTCAACATTTTTCTCCTCTCTATGTTTTACTCTGTAGCGATTAAAACGTCTCACCGAGCAGCGATGAAAGGAAAATACGCGAAGGAATCATAAAACGGCGAGCGCCGTTAAAAACTCATTAACAAAAATATCAGAACACCCTACACATCTCGGAGGAACGGGTAGAAACGAATCTGCATAGAGTTCGGTCGAGATCCTATTAACTGTACTGTATGCCAACGAAAAATTCGCGACCTGCTTGGAATTGGATTATAACTGCTCCGCGAAAAGACGCGGGGGGGGGGGGGGGGGGCATCGTCGTTTCATTTCTGGCGGAGAGCATAATCTATACATACATACGTATAGTGAATTATGCGAGAACGTTTCACCGATATTTGCGAAATAAACCAATCTCGTGCAAGATTTACGAATACGCGTCGACAACAGTAAGTCCTTGCCCAATTTTTGCGGTTTTGAAATCAAATGAATTGTTGCTCATTACTTGATTTTGTGAAAATTTTAGTTACCTGCATTTTGTGTAGGCATTGTAGTGCGTACTATGTATATTATGTATAACGAGGAACCGTCTTCCCAAATGTACATTTCAAATAAAATACTTAACGCACGGTCCTCCTGCACACGTATCCGACAGAATATGTATATTGTCCGCGGAAACAAATGCAGAAATAACAGATAGGCTCTCGCGTGACCGTAGAAAACTCTGATGTGACCCGAAACGGAAGAGGATGGCGGCCACGATGTCCCCTCGTAATTGATTCAATTCGCGAACAATGCAGCGTATCAGCGATCGGTTTTCGCGCTTTTCCTGTGAAAACGTGAAAAAGTCAGGGAACGCCACACACCATTTTCCGACGGTCGAGTTATTTATCGAATTCGGGACGCGTTGTCACCGGCGAGGCGCGGCGGTATAGGCGGTGGTTGTTTTTACGCGACACGGAACGCTGTCCCGTGAAAATACAACAGAAACAAACAGAGAGCTCGGAGAGGGGCGGGGCTCGATAACAGGTATCTGTCGCACACGATTCAAGTGCGAATTCACCGAACACTGAAAACAAAACAAAGGAAAAACAACACACATACACGAGAGAAAGAGGCGAGAGTAGACAAAGAAGAGTAAACAGAGGCGGCTGTGACGAGGACTATAAAATTGTGCGACGCACGTGTAAACCGCGTGACGCTTCCGGGGAAACGGTTTACAAACAAATTCGATGGCTAGAACTTTTCCAACTTCTTATATATTCTTCTTTCGATATAGGTTCAATCCCAGCATAAATTATCTGCACAACTTTAAGTCTTGCACGTATACCGTACAGTAAATAATATGTAATAAGAATTTAACTGAAAAATTGACACTAGTACCTCAAGTACCTTTTTTTTTCTCTTGTGGGGAAATGTGTTACGCATACCTCGGCTTCCGGGGGGAAACCGAGGTTATGTGCGCCTTCGGCGCCCCCCTCCCCGGTGGCTACCCACTAAAACCTCACACCCGCCTAAGCTAAATGGGAAGTGCCTGGATCACGCGAGTACTCAACAGGATACTTCCCAGCTGTTGTACAACCCTGGGGGAGGTGTTATACCCTCCCCCACTACCTACACTATAAGACCCCGGGACCCACCCGGTGTCCCGATCCCAGGGGTACCTCAAGTACCTATTTATACATATACGAACGCTATTTTTTGTTGCGCTTTCGGCCGTGCGCGCGGCCCGTGTTTATACGCGCTGTCCTTTTCTATGTTCGACACGGTCGCGGTCGGCGAGCTCGCAAAAGAGTAATGGAACTGTACGATATCTATGCCATGCGATGGCACGGTCACGAGTGTTTTGCTTAGATCGAATCTTTACGTGATAACAAATATCTAACGAACCACTAATTTTTCTAATTCCAGAAACACGGGCCTCGGATGAAGTGCGCAGCGTGTCGAGTAGTGGCGCATGCGGTCTGCGCGGTGTCCTTGAACTTCGCTTGCAAATCCAGCTTCCGCGACGTGGGGGTTCGCCAATATCGCGAACAAACGAACACGCAGCACCACTGGGTCCATCGTAGGTCCCAGAAAGGAAAGTGCTCGAACTGCGGCAAGTCTTTCCAATCGAAACTGAGCTTCTCCTCGAAGGAGATCGTCGCGGTCAGCTGCAGCTGGTGCAAAATCGCGTACCACAACAAGGAGGCTTGCTTCAGCGTGCAGAAAGTGGGGGAAAATTGCGAGTTAGGTGGTCACGCGTCTATTATAGTACCGCCATCTTGGATCGTGAAATTGCCGAGGAAAGGTAGCTTCAAGAGCAGTTTGAGGAAATCCCCGAGGAAGAAGAAGTCCGGTGAAAGTCGAAGAAAATCTAAAGAAAAAGAAAAGGATAAAGAACAGGACAAGGACAAGGACCAGGGCAGGCTCTGGGTGGTGAAGCCTATACCCACGCCTATAGTGAAGCCGGTGCTGGTCTTCATCAATCCGAAATCTGGTGGCAATCAGGGCGCGAAGTTGCTGCAGAAGTTCCAATGGCTTCTCAACCCCAGACAGGTCTTTGATCTGACGCAGGGCGGACCCAGGATGGGGTGAGTTTCCGTTAAACTTGCTAGAACATTACCGGGGCCTGTCAATATGGTCCTTTTCAGCTACGGTAACGAGAAACGTCGAATTTCCTGGTCGAACCACATTTTATTTTCCACTTTCAAGCTGAATTTTCTAAACAAATAAATATATCGAATAATTCTTTATAAATGCATCTTTGCATGCAGTAGAGTTGCGTTCGATAGTTCTTGTATCAATGAAAATTAATTGTCCGACCTAAACATGGGATAATTTCCTATATGTGTATCGGTAAGAAAAATGTTTCTGCTTTCTATTTTTCAAATATTGTTTAATAGATGTTTCGCCAGAGTTGGTATTATAAAATGTCGAAAGACAGCGCGGCGCGGCGTCAAGGAATGTTGAGCGACACTTTTAAATTTAGCGGTTCGAGTTTCAGCGGAGAATTAGGTTAATTGAATGGAAATTGAGTTGAAAATGAATTGGCTGAATGGATTAGGCGAATGGTGAGGCCGGGATATTGGAAAATATGATAAATGAACAAGAGGTTTAATTAAAGTTCCACGGGGCTGGCTCTTAGCCAGGAAGTAGGTGAATAAAGGTGAACGGTTGTCGCTATGGGCATTATCGGAACTTTCTCGAGAGAAGTTCGTTCGGAAGTTCGGGCATTTCGTAGACAAACGATCATGAATGTTATACCGCTTCGGGTGTTCGGGCAACACAAGTCGGCTTACCGTTACATTTTGTTATTGGCAGCGGTAGAAAACTGTCTAAAAACCTCCGCGATATGATATAAATTATAATGTAAGGCTGTGTACCTTTAACGAAATTTTTATCTGATACGGAACATATACTGTATTTCTAACATTACCATACACCATCCAGGTGGAAGATGGATGGTGTAAATGTATAGTTGATTCGAAATGGATTTCAGGCTCGAGCTGTTCAAGAAAGTTCCCAATCTCCGAGTGCTGGCATGCGGAGGCGACGGGACCGTCGGTTGGGTGCTATCGGTCCTCGATCAGATCGGTTGTTCTCCACCGCCGGCGGTCGGAGTGCTTCCTCTTGGGACCGGAAACGATCTGGCGAGAGCCCTAGGGTGGGGCGGTGGTTATACGGACGAGCCGATCGGAAAAATCCTGTCGAACATCGGCGAGAGCGACGCGATCTTGCTGGACAGGTGGGAGCTGATCGTCGAGAAAAACACGGACGCCCAGGGTGACGAGGACAACGGCAAGGGCAAAGAGAATCTGCCTCTGAACGTCGTCAATAATTACTTCTCGCTCGGCGTGGATGCTCACATCGCCCTCGAATTCCACGAGGCTCGAGGTTCGTACACCCCCAAACCGCCGCAGTCCCCCGCCATACCCTCTATTCCCTCGATGGTTTCCGTTAAGGCCAGACTATACGTATATACAGTCTCTCGTGAACTCCTTCAAATTAATCGTAAATAATGTAAAGACCCCGCGCGACCATGGTCGGAAGGGTAACTTAGTTTAACTGTGCCGGGGACACACGCTTCGTGGAACTTTGCTCGAGCAATATTTATGGGTGTGAAATTGTGTTTGAGGATTGATCGGTGCAAAATTAAATAGGCTCGCCTACGGTGCTCTTTTTCACCCCCTGCGCTATCGTGTCAGACTAGCGACGAAGATTTCGAAAAGAATTCATTAAAATACATGGGTTAACCAAATATTCGAATCGAGTCGGTCTTATTGTTAGCTTGTTGCATCGTCACGTTGGAATTTTAATGGTCACGTTAAACAAACATAATCTTCTTCGAAATAAACTTGTGGATCAATGTAAGCATCATTCTAATCAATATCTGTATTCTGTCAATGAATTACAAATCTCTTTACCCGTATTACTAGGACTTTTTTGAATAATTACAGAGGCGCACCCAGAGAGGTTCAACTCGCGGATACGGAACAAGATGTTTTACGGTCAAATGGGCGGAAAGGATCTCGTGTTACGGAAATGGAAGGACCTTTCGGAATACGTGACGCTAGACTGCGACGGCCAGGACCTGACACCGAAATTGAAGGAGCACCGTGTGCACGCTATTGTGTTTCTCAATATTGCCTCGTATGGTGGCGGGACGCATCCCTGGGGTGCTGTCAGTGGCACCAAGGAGCCATCCACGGAGGATGGCCTGATCGAGGTGGTTGGGTTGACCACATATCAGCTTCCACTGCTTCAGGCTGGAGGACATGGCACTTGCATAGCTCAGTGCAGCACGGCCAAGCTCGTTACTACGAAAACCATTCCAATGCAGGTCAATTTTCCTTTCTCTCTCTCTCCCTCTCTCTCTCTCTCTCTCTCTCTCTCTCTCTCTCTCTCTCTCTCTCTCTCCACGTGAGAAATATTGTAGTGTAGCAATTAAAAATTCTGAAAGTGGAAGCCGAACTTGTGACAGCATAATCTCCACATTATCGAAACCCGAAAGAAAACCGTGAAAAAAATTCATCGAACTTTCCGTGAAATATTCACCGAATTTGCCGTTATCCGAATACATCGCTACGATCGTTCCAGGTGGACGGCGAAGCCTGTCGCCTGCTGCCATCCACCATAAGCATGAAGCTGTTGAATAAAGCGACGATGCTAGCGAAACGACGGAACGCGGGCAGGCCTCAGCAGGACGCCAAGCTCGAGAGATTAAAATTGCCAGTGATGAAGATCAAGATGATGGACTACGAGCGGTATCACCACGACAAGGACATGCTGAAGAAGTCCGCGACAATGTGGATCGAGGATCCACTGGATCTGGAAGCCACCACGGACCTCGAGTCTTTGAGGAAGATCCTGGCGAAGGACCATAACATGGACACTTGTTGCTTCCTCGATCGTGAGTACCTCTGGAAAACGCTTTTATACGAAACCGTCGCGTTATACCGCGGGCTTTATGAATTCATAGCGCGCGCGCGAACGAGCTTTAAAAAGGAAAATACACATTTCGGGACAGGCACATGTCGTGGAATGGCGTTCAAATGCCCTCGAGTAGGATTAACCCTCCACTTTAGCTGGAAGGGCTGTTGGTAGACAGCCGAATCTTTTTAAAGCCAGAAAGGCAAGGAGATTGCAGAATTATTGTTAGTCGATCAAACATATTATTCTTGCTTTAATTATACTTTGTTTCACGCGTACCGGACGAAACTACTTGTATTTGTTGCGTGGAACAAGAATGATTTACCAAAGCGTTGTCTACCATCGCAACAGTGAACGCATGAAATCGATGTTAATCTAGAGAGGCGGATTGGGAGGCAGGAGATCGTTATAAAAATGGGGCGAAAAACTGTTCGCAGCGTGCACCGCGGAGCGATTCTTCAGGATCGACCGGGCTCAAGAGCAGCTGCATTACGTCACCGATGTGGCTGTGGAGGCGGTGTACGTTCTCGAGGAGAATGCAACCAATCAATCATCCGGGGAGCCCGAACCGGGGAAGGTCTCCGCAAGCCAAGAGCCCGAAACCGCTCGTTCCTCGCCCAGGTACTTTACACGTCGCACCTTCAAGCCTCGTTTCTTTATTTTTTTTTTTTTTTTTCATTCACCGACACGTAGTCTCATCGTGATCGTCTCCTCGGAATACGCTGACCCAGAAGTATGTAGAGAAAATTGATCGTGTAATAGATCTGTCAATAAGTCAGTCACACCCCCCTTTAACCCTCTGCGAACGAGGTCTTTTTTTTAAATACACCCCACTCTTCTTATACACGATTTTGAAATAACACGGTTCAAAAATAAAGATACATATATGTATACAGGCTGATAAAAGTAATGTCCGATACTTACATGTATACTACCCACCGAGAAGAGTAAAAATAGTCTAATTAATATATACATTCCTAAAAGCAAATCTAAGACACAGAAAAAATGTATAATCGTATAATTCGTGGAAATTTGTATAACCGTAGAACTTGTCACATTAGGTGGTCCACCCTGTATATTTAGGCGACCCCATTCAGCTAAGACACCCAGTAGCGCCAAGTGCCTCGATTTGTCCATCTCACACATTCGTCTGTGTCTCCATGATAATGTAATGGTAATGGAATCGTATCATTAGATTAATAGAAAGAACGTGTAATATAGCGAAGAACGACCAAAGAGAATCGCAGCCATGACAGAAGAGCCGGCGAATGATAGCGCAACGGCGCGGGAAGAGGAGCAGCCGGAACCACAGCCGCCCCAGCCCCAACCCAAACCCCAGCCGCAGCCGACGTCTTCGGCAACTCCGGAGAACGAAGAGCCACCGCCTAAGAAGCCGGATGAAACGAAGCCGCAGCCCGATGCCCGACGCTCCTCTTCTAGGGAACCTCAGGGATCGATGAGCGCATCAGCCCCCAGCGAGCCGAAGAGCGCCAGGAAAGAGGACAAACTACCTGGGGACCCCATGAAACAAAGCAGTTCCTCGAAATCGATCTCTGCGACCGGTGTAGCCCAGTCGCAACACCAGGCACCACTCACTTTCATTAGGTACCGGTCTCCCAAACACTGTCCTCTACCTCTCTACCAAACCAAAGCATATGTAGTGTCGCCAAATCAGGGTAATTAACTCGCATTTAGGGTAATACGGTTACCCTCTCTCTGCCATTACCGCAGACGCGACGCGAAATGGGTACGCGCATCACACGTCACGTGACCGGTCCGTGGAGAAAGCGTGGGGACACTCGCCGCCGGAAAATGTGAGAACAACGTCGTGGATGGGGAAGGGTAGAATGGGAGACGAGTCTCAATTTGGCGACACTGATCATATGCTCGTCCATTTTTCACATAAATTCCTTCCTCGCTAACTTTTTAATACTCGCCTGGCCCTTGTTTTTACAGCTTAACAATTTAGCCCTGCAACGGTATCCTGGGGTTAGATCTTTAATTACCCCAGTAAAATTTATTGTATGTACATATCAGCATTGCAAGACAATCGTGTTCTCTTTCACTTCTTCTGAACATTTGGGTTTTGTAACCCTAAATTTGAAAAACAAAAGTATTTTCATAAATTTTAATCGAATTCTTGGGAAGTTCCTAGATAATTTTTCTTGGGCTATACACAGTAAAATAATTTTTAAAGGTACGTTAAATAAATAATAATCAAAGGTCCAAGTATCGAGGAAGATTGATAACTTATGATGGAAGCAAGGAGGGAGTTCCGTGGTCTAATTAAAGTATGTATAAAATCAATGCTAATTTGTGTGTTCCAGTCCACGCGATAGGCTTTTCGGTCTAGGTTCCGAGGTCCACAGCTTCAGCAGCGGATTGCTCGAGAAAACCAGCGACACTATACTGAAAGCCGCGAAAATCGGCGATCTTGCGGCTTTGAAGGGACACCACGAGAAAGGGTATTCTCTCTTATCCATCGACGCCTCTGGACAGACTGCTCTTCACTTGGCTTCGCGGCATGGCCACAAGGATATCGTCAGATATCTGATCGCTTGCGCGCCATCGAGCCTCCTCGACATGATTGACAACGACAAGTAAGTCCATAACCAGTCCAATCTGAATCTCATTGTCAGCTCCATAAATTAACAAATTCTAACCAATTTTTACCTGCGTTGTTTGGCCATTGTTTTAGAATATTGAAAATTTTCGAACTTTGTTACTGTCCTCGATCACCTTGATCGAATCGCCATCTTCGGTCACTATATTAACTATTTGCATAATCTAATCAATTCTGACTTGTTTTTGTCAGAATGACAAAACTGAATGTGTTATTATACAGTCTTGCAGTTCAAGGTCATTTTAAGGACATACTATCCGATGAACAGAGGATCATTTCTTCTCGTGAAAACTGAAATTAATAAACGAAGATGTTCTGGGTGACTACAGGGCACGGCCGCGGCGCGGCGCGGCGATTGGTAGGCAAATCGTAAAAACTTAACTGCAACCGAACGAGCCCCATAGTACTCGTTCCGGCCGAAACAGTTGCGAATTTGCAAGTTTGGCGAAACGCAGATATAAGTTTATTGCTTGCGGTCTCAGTTTGCGTATTAAAGTTTCTCATCACCGCGCCGCGCCGCATGAGGCGAATGTGGGTCAAAGGGCAGCCTATTCCCGTCGCGTCGCGTAAACAGGAATCGAATAAAAAGAGACTCCTTTTTTGTGTTTTCTAATTCCAGAGGTCAGACCGCTCTGCACAAAGCGGCTCAATATAAGCGCCGTTCCATTTGCTGCATGTTAGTGGCGGGCGGCGCTACTTTAACCGTTAAGGATCGACTCGGCAACACGTCCCGTGATCTTGCTCTGCAAGCAGAGGACCGTGACCTCGCAGCGTATTTATTCAGTGAGTGGTTTTTACTCTCTTTCCCCCCAGCCACGACGATATTAAAGATAAAACGCCGTTCGTTCGCACACAACGAATAGCTCGTGCGCGCCACTCGTGTCGCGAAGCGTTGCGATTTTAACCCTGCATTGTTCGCATGGGGTATGTGGTACACGGAAAATTAACCCTTAGCACTCCAAACATTTTGCTCATCGACAACTCCAATTGCTACAATCTCGACAATTTTATTCCGACACGAAAATATTGGAAATGTTTGGGAATTTATTTAAATCAATTCTACTATAAATTAAAATAGACCGGGGACCTACATGCGAAATAAAAATTCTCAATGCGTTTCTGGTATGAGCAATGCAGGGTTTAAGGTATTCTGGTTTTGATTGTGCATTTTTTCGCAACTTTGAAAAATTTTTGTTCACGACTAAAAATCATCGTGAGTTTTCGATTTTTTATCGTTTTATCGCATTTTGAATGAAAAGCGAGTAGAATATGCTTTAGTGTATGATTAGTCTATGTGTAGTGTATGTTCACTTATTTTTTTCTTAATTTTAAATTTACGATGCTACGAAAATGGTAAGGTAGAGAAAGAATAATATACAAAAAATTTCAAACCTGCTAAATACATACATGCTACATGTGTATACATATGTTAAACATACATTAAACACAAATATAAAGCTTTCCTATCTAGCTTCAAAATTTTTCGGTCTGAACATATTTTTTTGAAAGCTCATTCACATTATTCACAAGCAATAAAAGAACACATTGTTCTTCCATAAAAATCGTATTCGATTGACACCAGGTAACAGATAAGCGTTAAAACCTCGAAAAACCGTCTTCGAAACTCACTGACTAAAAAGCGGCTCGGACGAAAATTAAAAAGCGTGTTCGTCTCGCGCGCGTTTAATCCACGTCGCTTCCGCTATTGTTACCCGTCCGTCGGATCGTTAAATCGACGTTGTTCGGTGATATAGGTCAAGAGCAGTTCCAGCTGACAACGGAAGAAATGGAGAACGCCCTCTGACCTACGGCCGTAATTGGCAGGGCCTGAGCAAACCCTGGTTGAACCCCTGCCGGATCCGTAGGAGAAGTCCTAGATCGCCGATGATCGTTGTCGATCAGCTCTCATTGTGCGATCAAGTCCACCGGATCGCAGCCACCAGCGTGATGAAAAGCGAGCGAGCGTGAGAGAATGAGAGCGAGAGCGAGAGCGAGAGAATGATCGTATGTTTCGATCACGTGCGTGAACAACGACTGTCAATGCTACCCCGTCGAGATCGCTTCTGCTGTCAACTATCCACGTCTGGAGGACAATGGTCATCGTGCTGGCTGCTCGCAGGACAACGATCCTTATGATCGTCTCTTGTGTGACAGAATTCGTTGAAGGTCGTCGAAGGTCGTCGAAGGTCGTCGAAGCAATCGCTATGACAAATTACCAAGAGCCTTGTTTCATTCATTTTCAAGGAGTAAATGAAACGATGTCATTTAGTCGACGATAACGAAGATGAAGAAGAAGAAGAAGAAGACGATCGATGGAAGAAGAGGATCCTGTTTGCTCATCCGCGATCTCGATCGCGCCGTGTATTCCCGCGGGCTGAGGACGGCGGCGCGGCGATCCTATACCGAATTAGTGAGACACTAGGATTAGGGGATCGGATAGATCGGGGTACTCAGTCGTTCGAGACTACCGTTCACGTATTCGTTCGTATAAGTTTTATTTTATATTTTTCTACGTTCCATTTCTAGGCGACCTAGCGTTGTAGACTGAGAGAATGGGAGAGAGAGAATGGTTCCCGATCGCTTTTGTTCTTTGTAGAAACCGATTCCGACGTGTTTCTCAGCAGAGTTTTAGCGTATCGCAGAGAGTTGGACAGAGTTTTAGCACTTTTTAATTAGAGACGTACTGTGGATAGTATTATTATTGAATCTCCGTTATGCGTTAGGCTCGAGACGGTTGCTTCGACAGTGCTCGTTCCGTGGGTGGGGATCTAGCGTTAAGGGTCGGATTAGTACGGTTAAATGAGGTTCTTGGAGAGCGCTAAACCGGGGAACCGGTTGACTTCGATTTGATCGACACGTTAAGTGCTGAACGATTTTTCTAAGTGGAGTTGTATACTTGTATCGCAGCAACAAGATTCTATTTGACGCTGGAAACGCTAAAACCAATACTTATATATTGTATAAAAATAATGGGAGTGCGTTTAGTTAAACTACGCGGTTCAATCTGTATATTTATTTTATAACTTTGCAAGTGAGAATGTAATTTCAATTACTGCGAAGATTGCGAAGTAAAGAAAATCTAAAACTGTGAAAATTGTGATTTATAATGTTCAGCGATTCTAGTGTTCATTGAACTTTGTGGATTTATCTCGTTTTGCACTGTTAACACTAGAAACATTCAATAATCGAAATGATCGAATTCGATTTTATTACATAAATTGCGATAATATTTTTACTGATATTTTAATTATATCTTCATTGTTTTTTGTATTTATTGTTTTCTATATTTATCTTGTATATTTCTATGTTCTATATTGTATATACTTTTCTCTATTTTTGTATTGTATATATATATTTGTCTATATATATATATATATATTATGCACCGTTATTTCATTTATTTCTATTGAACTTTATTTTCAACGGACGAACAAATCTTTGCAGAAGCGATTTTATTTTTATTGCAATTGTAATAGTGTTCCAGTGTTAATACTATCAATAATTATACAAAATTTATCATTTACGTAATTCTACTCTCGTTATAATTGATTATTAGGATTTTATGCATTTATCGCAAAAACGAGTAGATTAAATGCAAAACAGTGAAGACATTTAAAGAATTAAAAACTACTATCATCTAGAACTTATTAAAACAATAAATGTTTATGCAGCTCTTGTATTTTGCTATTACTACGCGGCCAGCGTTTATTTCGCATAAAAATCCGCAGACTATTATAATCGTCGTTGCTGTCGCCACTTAACGTGTCGGAAAACCTGAAGTAACTCGGCCAAAAATTAATTTGGAGAAACCATGCGAAGACACTAATCCGAGGAGGCGTCGTTCCACTAATGCGTGCATACTATTCCCGAATTTATCGATTCGGATGATCATCGAAGTGGCTCCAAGAGCTGTTCGAAGAGAATTTATTCGAAGCACGTCTCGTCGCGTCGGTGCAAGTGCGAGATCCGATATTTAAATAATTATTGATAATTATTCGTTGAACTTCTATCCGACTCTGCTGGCATGTATTTCTATTATGACCGTCAACCCTTCGGAATTTTATCCGCCTGTTCTAGATTCTAGATTCTAGATTCTAGATTCTAGATTCTAGATTCTGGAGTATAATCTCATCGCGTCGGATACATATCTTTTTCTATAAGTGTCGCGTTGCATATACATATAAATATATATATTATACATATAGATATATTTTCTACAATACGTACGTTAATACTGATACATTTATTGCGTGCGAAACGCAAATGTTTCTTCGCGATACTGTTTTTCCTTGTCCGCGAGGATCCATCGAATTTCTTCGCACTGCTTGGACCATTCTACGCAAAAATCTTTTTATATACAGGGTGTTTCGCGAAAAAGGTATCACCGAGCATCGCAAATTTTAGCAAAAGTTCGACAATAAGTGGAATCGTAGAAAGATCTTTCGATTAACTTGTTAACTGGGCGATTCTTTCATGGATTCATTAATTATGACATACCACTTTGTTGTACTATAGAATTAATATTATAATTAAATTAAGAAAAAAGTGAAATGTTACAGACGAGTTAACTCGTCTTCCCCGGTTAACGAATCAATGTTTAAACGAAAGGGCTACAATAAAATGAAAACAACCATTCGGTAAATGGGAAACGTAGCGAGATATTTTAATTAACTTGTTAATTGGAAGATTCTTTCAGTTTTGAACAGTTGCAAAATAAATGAAATTGATGTAACAAAGATTTTGCTATGTTTAATGTGAACGCAGTATAGTTCGTGATATAGATACGATGGAAGTGCAAACTGTGCCATAGAAATAATATTATAATTAATTAAATTAAGAAAGTGAAATGTTACCGACAACTTAACTCGTCCTCCCCGGTTAACAGGTGAATTTTTAAACGAAAAGGTTGCAACAAAATAATAACAACCATTGATAACTTTAGATATAGTATATGGTCTTTAGCAGAAAGCATGAAAATTGCATGGTTACTTTCTTCGAAGTAAAAAGTACGGCATATAAATGAACAAAATTCAGACAATTCTACCAAATTATCTGAATTCTAGTGTCTGCCGAAGGATTTACTTTAAAAATAAATGTTCGATAAATGCTCCAAAAAAATTCAGAATTAATTCTCTATTCTATTAAACGTTCTGATAATAGAGAGTTCTATAGATAGATATTGTACATTTTCGCTCTATCTTTGTTTATTAATGTTTTTAGAATTAAGAATAGTTCTATCGACATTTGTCTCGGTCGTACATTCTTTTGGAACACCCTGTGTATGCTAATCGAAAGGAAAACCGCCGAATTATGGAAACAGATTCTGAAAGTAGTTTACGGGGATCGGTGTATTTGACCCTTGGACAGTGGTGATTATGTTTGTTTTGGCACAGTGTGGTCAAAAGCATCTCGGTTTCTGGAGAAAAAATTTAGTATCTATTCAATAGAGTACAGTGATTATTAGGAACAATTGGACGCAATAAAAAAATTGAAATATTCAAAAGAATCATCTTTTAAAAAATTGTTCAAATAATTCAGTAGATACGGATTTCAATGGGTAGCTATACAATTAAGCGCAGTGATGGTAATTGTTGCTAATTGAGTGAAATTGTCGCTAATTCGCTCTCCGAGGGTTAAGCCGGAGAATCTGCAGTAGGATCAGCACGCAGCGACGATCGATCACGCCAATCCTCACGATCGTTCATAGATCATTCGCTCCAGGAAGAACGATCGGCGAGTCGCTTGCAGAAGACAGCATGAGCTCAAGCGGAATTGTGCCAAAGCGAGATCCCCAAGGTTCAACGATTATGTTTTACAAAATAAATCATTTAATTATTTTTATTGATATTACAGAATAAATTTACCGATATTCAGATTCGTTTATATTTTATTAAAGTGGCCATTTCTCTAAGGCTTTACAAATGTTTTTATTTTAAAAGCACTTGACTTAAATTCTTCTTAAATTCTTCCAGCCTCTTTCCAATTTAGCTTTTAATTGGCCACTTTTATTATAAATACATAGTTTAATTAATTAGGAAGAAATGGATTTATAGAGTAATTTTGTGTAAACACTTTCGAAAAAGCAGACATCGAGAGGTGCATATTACAAAATTTTTTATAATTTTGAAACCTAATCGTCGAATCATGCGCTTCGGGCTGATCCTACGGGTTCGCGCATTCGATTTCCGAGGCAGCCATGTTCATCTCGTAGCCACGTCAGCTCATTTAGTCGTTAATCAATTGAGATCGATGAGGGCGAGAGATAAACGAGTGCGGGGTTCGTGTGAAACTGTAAAAAAAAGGGAGAAAGTGAGAAAAACAAGAAAAAAGTCGAGAACGTGAGAAAGAGAAACGAGAAACTTAAAAAGAAACGAGAAAAAACAAGAGAAAATCAGAGTGAGTGAGAGAGAGAGAGAGAGAGAGAGAGAGAGAGAGAGAGAGAGAGAGAGAGAGAGAGAGAGAGAATTATCTTACTCGGTACCAAAATAAAAAAGGGGATCAACGTACGAACACCAATTAGCTCTTAAACGACGGTCTATCGTCAACTATTATTATACTGTTAACGCTAGACTATTCTAATTTTACTCTCGAATTATTATACATTGTATGTCGTATGTATAGCGTGTCCTTCCTGAGTATATTCGTCCTGCGGACTCGACAACCATAACTGCGAACATCCCGAGCGAGGTGAGTTTCTTCGTAGACACGCGCCGAGACGATTCGATCGATTCGATTCGATTCACACCGTTGTACAGATTAATCCAATAACAGGCTTTAAACAGCTGATCAACAGACTCTCTTCGTTTGTTTTTTTTTTTTTTTTAAACGTTTTATATGTATCATCGGAAGCTCTTCTCTGCGATCACTGGGAGACTACCCTAATTGCCCGAGGGATCATCATACTACAATGGTGGTCAAAAGAAAGCGCGATGTATTTTGATTCGATACTACTCCGTAACACCGTTTTCTTTACGATTCACGCCGATGGAACAAATGTATGTAAGACCCCTACGAGCACCATGCTATTGTTATACTATATATAATATACATATATAGAGAGAAAATTATAATGTGGGAGAGAGTCGTGCGGTACCGGTCACTCTAAGTTTTTTTTAACTTGGGATACTGTTGGTGAAAATCAAATTTTTAACATGTGATTTGTGATACAAATGGTGCTTAATAAAATGGGATAAATCCCCTTCTTCCTCGAATTTTATTGTCAAGATTAATAGTTCATAAAGATTCATAAAGACTAGTTAAAGATTAGCAGGAATGAAAAAGTTGTAATTTGCTGCGAACGAAAAATTGTTGTCCAGTACCACTTAGTTGTAATATCGCAAAATTATTTAATTATCGTTCTTAGAAGTCTGGTATGTACCGAAGAAAAGGAAATATCGGATTATAGTATTTATATGTTTTTTTTTTTCATGGATAGTGCAATTAATTAACAGTAAAAGCGGGATCTAGCATTCGGCACTGTATGACTCTCCTCTATATAAATGATATTGTGTATAAGAATGTTGTCGCTATCTTTTTCTATAAATGCAGAGTATAAGAAGCGGAGACTACGATTCCTCGAAAGTTGCTATTAACCCTATTTTTCTTGAATAAACCTCTCAAGCGAGTTTGTTGTTTATTTTTCCGTAGAAATGATTCTTTTAAAGCGAAGTATACTTTCCTTCACCACCATTCTCCAGAGTTTCTTTCCACCACCACTGTATCAACACACAGTTTCCCCAAGTGTACAAATTAATACACTTGCATGGGAACGTACCGAAACTATTTATAACTGGAAAATAAAGATTAATTAACTGTTGCGACTGTTAATGTAGTCTATGAAGAATGATAACAGCGTCGAGTAAGTCTAAGACAGAAAATTCGGAACGATCGAATCGAGGGAATCGATACATGTTCCCAGCAAAAGTATGGTATTAATGATGGCGCGTGTCCCTTCCCCGTGTGTCTCTTAATCCTCTGTAATTACTGATTAAGGATCGTTAGGCGGATAGAGAGTTTTAGCGAGGAGTAATATATATGCGTATATATTATTATAACATATAAAATAACTACATATATCCGTAGAGTATTGGTAATTAGCTAGCTATGGCGAAAAAGAAGAAGAAGACGATAATGACGATGATGAAGAAGAGAAACGACATAGAGATGCCTTCGAGTGTAAGATACGTTGTTCTGATTATTTTTTTATATGTAGAAGTATTAATCGTAATGCTTTTGTAATTCTTCCGGAAGCATGAGCAAAAACAGACCGAGGACAGAAACGTGCGACGCTTGGAAATTCTTCTTTCTATCTAGAATTACGTCTACAATTAATTAATCGCCGTATTGACTCGTCTTTGTTGATCGTCGAACACTTTGGCACACTGTTGTTAAATCGTACTATCGAAATTTCAAAGAGTGTTTTAGTTGCAGTGTTTGAAAAAGTGTAAATTTACAAAGTCTAATGATCCATTCCAAAAATCTATTCTGCCTTTATTTTAATTAATTCTGTTTCTCTGTTTCAGTTTTATTCAAGTGTTTCCATTTCTCTGTTTGCCTTCAAATTCTCTTACGAGCTCTAAATGTTTAGGCTTTGAAAGTTAATAGCTTACATAAATAAGACAACTTAAAAAATTGTAGGTTAGAAGTTATTGCAACAAAGTAAACGTAGTACCTGGCAACGTCAAAGTGTTTATCGACGCATCATCTAACACCGATTTCGGAATCATGAAATATATTACACGTAAAATGATCGAATTAACGAAACTTTTGAAAATTACTGTTATAATATTCAAAACATTTCTTATTTCATAAATTTAAAATTTCCATCTCTAAAATAAAGTAAAATAAAATATTAATATACAGTAGTTTCACGTGAATAATTCCGACAAACATTTTTCTCCCTCCTAACCGATACAACTAATATGTTATGAAAAAATATATTATAAGATATCAGTCAATAATAATACTAATAATATTCTTATTATTACAAATTTACAATTCTTCGAGGGTCCATAACGTTGCCCTTAATAACGATAAAACGATTCAAGCATGGAACAATCTCAATGTGATCGCAGAACTATGGGGGGAACCATTAATTTTTCTTCTAAACTTCGTATAAATGAAGAATATCGCGTCTTTTCCAAGTGTCCCACTGTCTCTGCGCCAAACTGTCTCTCATTTGCATAGGTTTCTCGTTAAACTTTGGTTCAGCTCCAAAAATCAACAAACTTTCCCTCGAGTTTCATCGAATGATCCTGATTAGAGAATTTTTGGACTCCTGGACCCTCGAGCTGACGATTACACACAATTTTCATTGCTCTTCGGTGTAATTAGACTCGCTATACTCTGTTTTTCAAAAAAAGAGACCCAAGGCGAAGATAATCACAATAGTTGTCGGCGTGAGACTAGAATAAATTAAAAAATACGTAAAATACAAAGAAATGTTTCCAGAAACAAGCATTCATGAACATTCAATTAATATTTTGCTATTACTACAAGACTTTTCTTGTGGTTGAAATAAATGTTTCCTTTACTCTAACTGTTATCAAAGAATCCGAAGAAATACATTCGTAAACTCTGCCTCTCGAAATCGATGCAATTGTTAATTTTCCATAAATGTCTGTTGTCTAATTATAAATATATCATTATGTCAGATTTTATTCTACCAACTAGGTTTCTTCTTTCGAGAAAAGGACTATAGTGATCATCAATTGAACAAGCTCGGTGACTTGAACGCATGGTTCATCTTCCTTTCGCAAATTCGACTCTACGAAGCTTCGTTCCTCGACTAAACGAATGTTTACTCGTTAACATCCGCAGTCTAGTAATAAGTATATTTTTATCGGATGTAAACAGCGGTCGTCGGGATTGTCGTGAGCGAACCTTTTTTCTATTCTTCACCCTCCTGGACCAGCTCGCAATTTTCTTCGCAAATTGCGAGAGGAACGGAACGCGACCAAAATGGAGACTCCTTTTTCAACTTTCTAGAGTTGATCTTATAGCATTTAACCTTCGTCGAAATTCAATAATGGACGACCCTTGTTCTCCCTTTTTCATAGCCCCACTCTTCTGCCTCCTTCGTTTCTTTTTTTCCCTTTTTTTAAGTCGATCGATCGGTAAACGATCGTTCTATTGTGACCTCGCGGTACAGTGTCTCATAGATATTCGATTGTTAAGCACACCGAAGACTAATATTGGACGGCTGTCGAGGTTAAACTTTGCTGGCTCTCCAACGAGATTGTATCGACGAGAAAACGTTTGTAGACTGATATTTGTCTCTTAGCGCCATCTTGAAAATTCCAGGTAAAGTACATGCAAATTTTCAGAATGTTTCAAAGAGTTACGAATTAATAAGGAAAATACGATTTAATAAAACCACAAAGAAATCTTCTTCGAGACACTGTGCCACAACGTCTCGAGGATCAAAAATCAACATCCTCGACTACTGTAACAACTATAATTAATTAACGAATTAACATCCTCTCGTTATATTCTAACGACAATGTAATATACGAGCACTACTGTATATACGTGAACGCCAGATATATTACTAGATTTATCGAATTTAACTAGTACGTAAATAATAAACAGAGCAAGAGGAAGTTGAAGAAAAAGAAGAAGAACAACAACAACAAACCAATGCCTTCAGCAACTGTATATCTAATTAACGGAGAACCGGATGACAAAACGAACAAGGTGAATAAGCCGAGACTCGAAGTTCTCCTTCGAAACGTGTATTTTTCTTTCTATTAAAAAGAGAAAATTTCCTCTTCGTCGTCGATTAGAACCGTGTGCCTAACACTCGGTTTTTAGCATTAATCGTTAGGGGATAATTAAGATCAAGTTTAGACGGCGAGAGTAAGCAGTTCAGAGCGTTTCTCGATCGACAACATAATTCCAACGATTATAAATTATAAACAAAAGCTACGCGAACAAACTTTAAATTAACAAAATCGATTTCTCTCGTAAACCTATGTATATCCACACCGAATCAACGTCGAGCGACTTTTATTCTGTAGAAACGACTTCTTCAAGATAAGTACACGCAGCATCAACAAAAGTTGCTCGATGTTGCTACAGTGTGGACGTAGCTTAAGATATAATCCGAATACGCTTTTCGTCTCGAGAGATTATTTTCTGGGTTCTTCTGTGAATATTTGAACCTCTGTTGCGACGTATCCCTTGATCGCGCGACGACTGTAACATGTTTGTAAAAATAGCGATTGTAAAATTAGTATTACTATTACTATTACTATTACTATTACTATTACTATTACTATTACTATTACTATTACTACCACTACTACTACTACTACTATTACTATTACTATTACTATTATTATTAGGTGAGATTGATCCGATGTTGATTCAATTAAGGCAACGGGGAGCAACTTTGGGCTAGCATTCGTCGCATTACGGTTGGTCCAGTTGAAACGGGTACCACGATTGCCACGATTACCATGATTGTTGATTCTAGTTTGCAAATTGAAGTACATACCTGCAAAATGTTAAATATATTTATTTTGATAAAATGTATGCATAATTTTAAAGGTATATAAACGTTGTATATCAAGATAAATATATTTAACCTAAGACTGCAGATTTTATGGATTTATGACAAAAATGGTGTGTGAAAAACAAAAATTACGATAAAATGAAGACATTGGAAGAATTTAAGAACATTGTTACATTATTTACAACTTATTAAACTTACAATCCACTTAGAAATTTTTATTTTCCATGAAAATCGGTAGTATATTTATAAAACAACGTGTACTAGTCACATTTTGTGTACGATTAGCGTTTAAAAATTCGTAATTAGAAATGCTAGGCGTTAGCGAGGAATTTTGATGGTAGATAGAGCGACGAATGCGAGTCAGCAGAGGAATACAGTGAAAACTGGAGAGAGAACGTGTGTAGCACGAAAAGAGTGTGTGTGTGTGTATGTATATCGCATATATGTAGTAGTCCCGAGGGAGGAAAAGAAACACAGTATTGCCTTTCTGGGGGACGCGGCCACGGCCCGTGAGTTTCATCTTAAGTTCTAGAGCAATAAATCGGCGACAATCACGGCGTTCCGGGCCGGGTCCGCGTCGCCGAAAAAAAAAAAAAAAATCGTTTTCTCGTCTGTCCAGATGCCGTTTTCCATTCCTTTCCTCCTCCGATTCGACGAAGGAACGTTACGGCGGCGATCAACGTAGTTTCCGGTTCCGTGGCCGTCACCGCGACCCGCAAACCCGGTCCCCGTCGCGTATATTGTACCTATGTATGTATGTAGTATTCGCGTGTTATTTCCCGTCGAATTTTCGAGTTTTCTGCAATTTCCACGGATTAATCTGACAATTCATCCAACATGAAGGAGCTTGTTGGTTGTTTCGTGTTTTATTTAGCTGTTGAATTTTACCACGGTTGAATATTTTCGCCAATCTTGCTTGTTGCATGAATTTTAAGACGAACCGATCGATATTATGATTAACAGTCGAAGGATCGAATCTGAATTTTTCTGTAAAATTTTGTTAAAATTCTCTCAAAATTAGATGGTGGAATTTTAATCTAAAATTTATTTATCGGGCAAAGTCCAAGTTGTTTTAAAATTAAATGATCTATCATTCGATTTTTTATTTCGCCAGAATAGTCACGATTTCAAGGAAATATTAATTTCTTTTGAAGAAAATAGTACATTTGTTTATCTATAAATCGCATAAAAATGACAGTATCGAAAAACCGATTACTTGCTATTCTACTATTGGTTCGATAAAAAATTCTGCGTCCTGTATCTACGATAACGTCAATTGAATAACTGAAAATAAATTTGAATTTGTTTATAAGTTTGTACGTGAAAAATTCCAGTTACCGCTATTACGTTTCTTTCCGCGCAAAAGGTTTACACAATCACGAACGAAAGAATAGAAGGAAATACAGGAATGAAAAAAAAAAGAACAGAGAAAAATCGAATGAAAAGGGAACAGACAGTAGAATGTACCATTCTACGCCAGACAAAGCACAGTCATTCGCTGCTATTAACTTTCAGTCAGATACAGACAACTTCTGTTGCAAGTTCAAAACAGTAGAATAAACATTGCAACGCTAGCCACAAAATAAGTAAAAAAAAATCACTCTACTAAAAAATACGTACATGTTCAAGCAAATTGAGCAAAAAATGATTGTATCTTTAATAAAATTTAATCATTCGAAAATAATCTCGCTTAAAAATTGCGTCTCGAATTTCATCTCGGATAAAATCGAACAATTTTAATATTTAAAACGATCTCGAAGGGCACGACCCGAAACCACAAAGCAGTGGATTAATTAACATTTTTTCCGATGATTGTTCACCGTCAGAATAAATCGCTGGTTTTCGTGATATTTCGTTCCAGCTTCGAAGAGCTTCGCCGCGTCGCGCCGCGCCGCCGCGCCGGTCGAAAGGAAAATTAGGTTGCAGAGTGGCAATCGGCGCGCGATCGGCGCAAGGCGAGGCGAGGTTTCGAGCGTTGTTAAACGGGCGAATTGTTTAATTGATTCAGTCGGCCGGTTGAGTGAACGCCGCTAATTTAGACTGCAGGCGGCGGTCTGTTTTGACTGCGGCGGACCGGGGAACAAAAGGGTCGCTGTTGTCGGCCGCACTGCGCCGCGCCGCGCCGCGCCGCGCCGCGCCGTGTATACATACTATTGTGAACGTCGCGTCGCGTCGCGTCGCGTCGACCCAAATACGACGATTTCACCCTCGGCACACCAGCCGAAGGGTTCTGTTCCGTTTCGTGTTTCGTTTATCCGCGAAAAACTTGGCTCCGTTCGATAGTCTCTGTCTTTGCCAGACGACGACGATCCACGGCGATCAATCGTTTATTCAGACAAACGGAAGCGCCGGATAAATGTATGCCAATTTAACAATTCTTTGCTAGTTTTTCTCTATTAAAATCATTGAGGGATAATGTATCATTTTTTTAAGCAAACTCTGTTTTTTGTAATTGTCTTTATTTAACCCTTACATCGATAAGCAAAATTATCTATGATATTCGAGAGAAACGGTTAACGAGGTTGGCAAGAGACAGAGACCGGAACCAACATCGTTAAAAAAAGGAACGATCGTGTAATTGCAATGACTTCTCCAATCACTTCTCGCTATTTTCTGAGTCTATGTAACTTGTACGAGTAACTTCTGATTAAACTTAGAAGGATGTATCAAGCGATTACTTTATAAGTAATAAAAAGATTTCTGATTCTCGAGTTGATGATCTTTCTTTCATCATTTATCGTCTCGCCAAGTCAT
The DNA here is from genome assembly GCA_916610255.1 of Lasioglossum lativentre. NCBI lineage: Eukaryota > Metazoa > Arthropoda > Insecta > Hymenoptera > Halictidae > Lasioglossum > Lasioglossum lativentre. The sequence goes on from OU744364.1 coordinate 761,104, forward strand.
CTTCCAAATATGAAAATCCACTTTATATTAAAGTAGAGTGATCGAACGCAATTATATTGCCAGTGAGCAGAGAAAATATATTTCTATTCTTTCAATTCTTATAAATAAGTGCATTAAATAATTCGATTCTATTTAACAAAACAGAATGAAAGGGATCCAGAAGAGCTCTTTTCCTTAAAAAATACATACATATACCATACATCCACCCTCTAAATTATTCGCATAACCAGCCCGAGGCATCTCACCCTAACATTTCCGCAATAATTGAACCCAACATTTCTCGTAGCAATTGCGTGCCAATTAACCATCTACAGTCTACAGAAATGATCTTCGGTGATCCGCGACTATTCGAGCGCACAAGAAGAGAAAGCTCAACTACTTATATAATGGGAACGATCCTCTCCTCTCCAGTCCGAGAACCTTCGCCTAATTGCGTGAAGCAGCAGGAATACCAGAAACGACGTTTTCAGACAAACTGATCCCAAAGTAGGGGATCGCGAGACTCGTGAGACTATGCGAGTATCATTATCCTTTCGCGTTTTCATTCGTTTTGCACGAAGTAACCAACGACCCCTCGGAAATTCGCTAAACAATGCGAATTTGTAGCCACGCGAGACCAACCGGGGAGACCATAATGAAGATCAATTCGCTCGAGATTTCGTGAGTCGAGTGGACGTTTCATTAACAATTCAACGATGATGTCCCTCCTGGGGCACCAACGCCCCCGGTCAAATTCATTTTGGACATCCGGACGTGGTCCTCTTTATATTTCTATCTGCCCATGCCCCGTCGAACTAAAAGTTTCTCGTCCTACTTTACCGTTTTAGGTTCTCCGAACGGTTGTACAGGATGTATAAAAAGTAATGGCCATCCGTCCTAAGGGTGAATATCTACTCCTCTGGACCGATGGACATTTACAAAACAACCTCGCGCGCAAAATTGTTAATACCAAAGAAAATTGTTGTTAAAGTATGTTTTTACATCACAACACCTTTCACTCATATAATATGAAAGAAGACCTTAGACAATGCGAAAAGGAATTTCTTTGACAGTTTCCCACACCTCGATCTAAAGTCCTTCCAACACAACCGCGTTCAATTAATCGCTGATAGTTTGAAACATCCAGCTTCCTTTTCCGATGGGATTTCGCGGGAGAGCTCGACTGTCAATTGCAGATATGTACTCAATAGCGTTTCCCAGGAAGCGTCGATTGATCCAAATGGATGCGAATTCCGTGGACAAAGGGGTAAAGAGTTCGCCGGCTCGATCTTTCCCCGGTGAAAACTTCGAGGGTACTTTCCCCAACGAGGAGGAATTAAGCTTTTGCCAAACTTTCTGGTTCTGGACGCTCGACGAAGCCTCTATGCGGATTTCTAGGCAAACTTCCTCGATGAGAACCGGATCAATGCTATGATTGCTTTTCGAACTACTCTAATAGAGTAGTATAATACAGCAAGCGATACCAATATGAGATGTCCCAACTTCATTTCTTCATGTAGACTCTCAGCATATGGTCACAAACAGAAAAATCGTATGTATTTATTCGAGGAATTTTATACTATAAAGTATGTTCCATATCATTGATAATATAATTAGATGGTGGATCTTTATGCAAAATAAAAACTTTCGAAATCAATTTGTAGGGAACAGAAATTAAATAAACATGTGTTTCCTCTATTGATCATTTTAATAAGTCGAAAATGATGCAACGACATTTTTAAATACGTTTCTATTCAGTTTTGTCATAAATGCAAAACAGTCAAAACTGTCGATATACTGTGTACAGATTAATCTATTTTATCTCATACTCGTACAATCTGCTCTATCCGTTAATATTTTAGCTTTTGTGAAACGATGGACCGAGTTGCATATGTATAGTAGAAATCTTAACTCGAGAATTGCGCGAAAGTCGGGCTAATTGAAAGGTCTCGGTTTTATGATAACGAGCACAGGACTCGTCTGCCGCATTAACCTACCGATGCGGATTAGGAGCAACAAGTTGCATACAGTTTCAAGACGCGCGTTTCTTAATTACCTTCCGTCTGTTCACGAGCGCTTTGTATACATAATATTCTGTTTGTGCGAGCTTCATGCTCGGAGAGAGCCTTTCATTTGCGAAGCTTCTTTCGCAACGAGAGAAGATGTTTCTTTTTTGGATTTTAATTCTGCGTTACTCTGTTGCCCACCGTGACGCCATATTACCTTCTATTGTGTTTCTGCAGTCTTCCTGGCATTCAAAAAAGGAGTGTTGTTAATCTCTTTTTGTTACCCGCAATGGAACAACACTATTTTTACGCCTTGTCGCGTAAACGATAATTATTGTTAGTGGAATGAGAAGTATAGTGCAATTTATTACTCAAACTTTTCTTAACACAACTTTCAATGCAGTTTTTATTAATCACACGAACCATATAAAAATTATGTTGTTGCTGCTGCTTTAGTGTTAAAGTTAGCACACAAGTCCAAATAAAATTAATGTTAACAGGTGCTATAGACTGTAGAAAGAAAAAATTCTATGCTAAAAAGGTGACTGTAATGTGAACGTTAGTATGTAAATTCAAATAAAATTAATGCTAACATGTACCAGCTTAAACTCGATTGCATTGTCAAAATTATGTTATGCCGCTCACGTCACACTGAGAGTTGCTCTTTGGTGTATATTGTTACAGTTTCGGTAGAAAGTGAAAATCAAGTTAACAATTATGTTAACTTCAAGTGGAACGCAACACCTCGACGCAACCAATCGTCCTGATCCTCTTTCGGGCACCTGATCGGAAGCGAGCAGATCAACATGTCCCTTTGCGAATTCGCATAAACTGGGACATTGAGAATGTCCTCTTCGCTATTTCGCAGATAGTCGCCCATTACGTTGGCGGTAGCACCGTCGTCCATGTAATTATCCGGAAGAAATGCAATTTGACAGTTCGGAGCGGCTGCGACCGACGCCGCGTTCGCGTCCAAGTCCTTCAAGACGCCATTTTCTATTAACGCACCTGCATTCGCAATATTTCATATTTAGACTGCTGAATGAGAAGCTTCCGGCAAGCAAAGTATTAAGTTGGTAAGGGTTATAATTAGGGCGTACCCGATATTAGGAGGCCCTCGATGATCAACGAAATTTTCCAGTCCACTCTCTTCTGATTTTCAATCCAGTTCACTCGAAGTCGAAGATTTTCCAGGGGCTGTCGAGTTTCTCTGGCAGTGTGCTGCTTCAGGACTGTGAGGAACGCTCGCGGTCTGGCCAATCGAGACATGTCAATTATAGACGACGAAATCGACAACATCGTCTCCAGAGTCTGGTATCTGGACAGTAATCCATTCACGAAAGGCAGCACCTCTTTCGGCCCGTATTTCCAGTCGTTCAACCAGCGTTTCGGTGTCTGCACAACCAACAAATTCAATCTTCGATTAAATTCTAACCAACGAGAGAAATACAAAGACCAGTGTTTGTGCTTTTGCCCAACCTAATGATTTATTTAACGATTTCTTTTTTTTTTTTTAGGTCCGGGTTAGCATGAGTCTGGCACCGATCCAGTACTGAATTAATATTAATAGTAAAGCAATAATTTCTTTGCCGACCTTCGAATCCTCGAATCGCAGTCTATGAACGTCCGTGTGAATGAGATTCAGCGTGTCCTTGGTTAAATTCAGCTCGTCGACGAAGAATCGTTCCAATGGGTTCTTGATCCCACCGCTTCCCATCGGTGGCAACGCGAAAATGGAACTATAACGCTCGATCAAATCCTTCAAGTCCTTGTGAATCCTCGATTCCGTCTTTTTGCTACCGTTCCTCTCGTCGCTGACCGACACTTTGATCAGGACACCTGTACAGTCGGCGCACGACTATCGTTAATCTCTGTTCGCATTGAATCGTTAATTTCTAAATTAAATAAACTAAAGTAGGTGTCTTTGAAATTTTAGTAGAATATCAAATAAAACTGTTTTAACTGCTAAACCAACCAAGCCTGAAAAGTAACTGTTATATGTTGCCATATAAAAATGTCGAATTTTTAAATGCATAAAATCCGCAGTCTAACAATAAATAGACTGCCTAACATTAGAAAACCTTTGAGCAGCGCCAGTGCAGCCTCGGAAGCGCCCCTCTCCCAGGCTCTGTGCGCATTCGCCGGAAGTCCAAAGCATGCCCTAGGCGAATCGCTATCAGGAACCGTTTCCAAGGCCTTAAGAACGTCCTCGAAGTTGGTTGTTCCTCCGGTCACTCTGAGGACTCCAGCGAGCTTCCTCCTTCCCTCGTACGTATCGGCGGACCAGATATCGCGAACAATGGAGCACAGTGCTCTCGTATCATAGTCATCCTGCAGCCTGCCTCCGTAAATAGCGACGTCCAGCAATCCTCTACCGGTCTGCCAGGATCCGTCCTTGTCTTTACCCCTTTTCGCGGCGATCTCCTTCACCACCAACTCGTAAGCAGCCTCTATGTCGGCCTCGTTCCATTCGTAGGCCCTTATCCAGCCTTCGGGGACGAACTTCCTTCGTTCTTGAAGGGTCGCGTGCAACCAGGACAGCAGAATGCCTCCGGGAAGGTTTAGGTTCTCTTGCTGCCTCTGCTGTAGCTGCTGAAGAGACCTCTTCACGTTCCTTTTCACTCCTTCCGGCGCTTCGTAAGCTAATTTCAAACAGAGACCCGCTAGACTAGGGTAGAAGCCTAAACACTCCTCGGTGGTTAACCAGATTCTCGCCGATGGGTTTTTGTTGGTGGTGCACATGGGGGACCGTAACAGACTCTCCAAACGTGGCAGCCAGTTCAGAGCCAGGTGTAGGTTGCTTAGGAGGATCCAGTTGCCGTTTCTGCAACAATGATACTCGATCGTTTGATCGCTGATTTTCTCGATGATTTTCAGGTTGTATCTCTATCAGGTGTAAGTACAATTTCATACGTGCAGCTTTCTTCACGAATTACAAAATAATCGCCATTATTTCATATACATATGTACCATATATGTACAGCGAGGAGCAAAATTCTTTACAGTTACACCAGAAAAAAAAATGAAACAGCGTTGTAGTTTCTATGTTATCGATTCAATTAACGTTCTAATCACCGACAAGCGCTTTCCAACGCGACCTCAGCCTGGGCGACCTGGCCCTGGCCTAAAGACACCTCTGCGAATCCTGTCGCGGACGCGACCCGATTGTTGGCCAAACCTTGCAACTCCGAGCCAGGATCTGCTCCTGGAGACAACAGGAGCAGTACAGGATACGAGGCTTGTTCCTCGGCTACCTTTCTCAAGGACCAGGGCGGCGGAGCCAACTCTTTCACACCTGGAAGACAAAGAAAAAGATGAAAATCAATTTTAAAATCGAACGCTCGTTTTCAACTTTGAAGAATTTTTATGTCTCTACATATGTATAGATTGAAGATTCTTCCGAACAAGCGAAATTTTGCAGATTAAAATTGCATTATGAGTACAGAGATGTTTTGAAAAAATAATTCAAGTGAACCAATGCACCAATCGAAGAAAACTACCTAAAACCTCAGCTGCCAATTTTGACAGAGCAGTGTGCAGATAGTCAGGACGCAGGGTCTTGACGAGCAAAATTTTCTGGAATGTAGTCAGATCGGTTTCTCCATAAATGCTGGCAATATCGTTCAAATATGCCGGCTTCATCTTGGTAGCTACCTGCGCAAGGTATTATATTAAAATGTTTTAACGAGAATGCGTTTATTGATATCGAAAGGGGTGCAGATCGAACGAGCGGGTTTTTCTCGCTTTACATGAGGCAAAGCTGACACCAAAGCTCGAACAGAAAGGCGTCTCTCCTCGGGTACCCATTCAGGCACTCTATAATCAGAATCCCCGTTGTCGTGCGATAGTACTTCTCCCAGCAGGAAGTTCCTCTCGACGTCTGGCACCGAATGCAACGAGAGTGCAAGCTGCAACGCCAGAGGCAGTCGATGCTTCCTGTACACGGCTTTCGCGCAGTAGTGCAGGGTTAAACTTATTAATCTGCAAACGAAGAGAAAACGAGACTGACAAACGAGAATATTACTATTGTTCACCTTAAACAGGTATACCGCTTTAGAACATTCAAAAAATCTATTTTTAGCATTTTCTTCGAGTACTATATAAGTGCTCTTGGACATTTCTGTACTTGTAGTTGAATTTTTAGGCGAGTATTCTAGTTTTTTAATTTTAAAAGATCGATTTTTACACGCAAAAGGCCGAAAAAATAATAATAATAATAACTACGTTCGTATTGATTAATAAATAACTATATTATTTTTTGTTTCCGATCAGTAGAAAGACCGAAATCGTGGAAACAGTCGATCCATGTGTTTTTCAAAACGTATTCTATAAAAATAAATATACATATATACGTATACGTATACAAGTATATGTATAAATCGCGTAATTTCGATTATTTTTACTTCAGAAAAATTACACGCAGTAGCTGTAATAGTTAAAAACGGAAATGTATTTAAAAAATCAATAAGGGTGTTCGAGAGGCTTTGCGCTACTTCGAGGGTGAATATTTTAGAAGAAAAATCTACTTGCCGTTTCTCTATCAGTTTGTCCTGTTCTTTCTTATCCTCGGACACTATCGAATTCCTATAATCCTCGGCTTCCAAGTAAATGTCCGTGAAAGCTTCCGCAGAAAAAACATAAAGCGGACTCAGCGCTGTCAGGGCTCTCACGGTTTTATACAAATTGGCTGCGAACTTTGCCAATTTCTCGTGCTCCTTCGCTCTTCTGAAAATAAAATGGAAAATACCATTTTGAGTAAGATGTATCCAACATAAAGCATAACAATACAAGACACTTATTCGTATTTAAAAATAAAATTCGTACAAGATTGTTTCTGTTTAACCAACATACCGATACAATTTTTCGAGACAATTGAAAAATATTAGCAAGATTTAAAAACACAGTTTAGTATAGGAAGATCAATATTGAAAAAATGATTATTTCAAACAAGACTGTCTCTCTGGTTGATAAAATGTTTAGAGTCGATCGAGAACTGCCAGCCGAAAGCAATATCGTAACAACAGCACTTGGATGAAGTATCAAATAAAACGTATATCCTCCCGAAAGATCTCCGTGACAGTCCTCCACCCTAAGGAATGAAAAATGGTACAATCTCGGTTTAATAGATTTCCAGTGCCCACCTGGACACGTTCTCCAAGCTTCTCCGGCTTTCTTCGAGTGCAAACGCGATTTCTTTCGCTTTCGACTGAGTGGCCTCCAACGATGACAAGAGTCCACCCTGTGATCCTTCAGACTCCTGAAGAAGGTCTTGGCCCCTCGCGGTTGCCAACTGTGCCAACAGATCCAATCTAGCCGTGTCCCGTTCGCCGGATAATTTTTCTTCCCGTTCCAGCGCCTCTTTCCTTTTCGTTGCCAAGTCCGGCGTTTCCTTTAACAAAACCTGTCGACAAGGTAATTAATTTTACGCCCGCCAACCAACCCCCCACCCCCTTACAGCCCCTCATCCTGACTCTTTCAATCTTTTTTCCTGGGAGCGGTGATTTCTTTCGCGATTTCATTCACGGTGGAATTATATTAAATTCCTTGCGCCGGAAACTAGACTATTATATTTGACAGTCGAGAGTAATCGGAGTCTCTATACTGTATATTAACTCTGAACGGTGTAGAGTGTAGAGTAAAAGCTGATAATATGGAACACTTTGGTTGAAAAGCTTACCGACGACCAGGTTTCGTATTTTCCGTATTGTGTCCCATACGACCAGCATTTACCGTACCAGTCGAATAGTCACGGGTATTGAATAGGCACGTGAACGCAGCAATTTACCCTGGAACGGTTCTCTCACCCTCTCGACGAATCGCTCCGCCAGGCTCTTAGTGCCAGCCCCGAGGGCAATCTTGAACAAGACCGCGTCAACTTCCTTCGGAAAACCATCCAATCTGTCCCGTCTGGTGGCGAGGAAAAGTTTGAAGCTCTGCGGAGGCGGCAAAGTTCGTTCACCGAGCCTCAGGGGACGTCGACGCAGCAGCGGCAGCAATATCGATGGGAACTCGACCAGCTCCTCCACCAGCAACGGTTTCCCGAATCGCACGGCCATCTCCAAAGCGGTCAGAAATTTAGCATCGTCCGGCCTGGTCACCTCCATGCGAGTGCCAATGTTGTTCTTCAGCCAGGAGACCCCCACGCCGGACGGATCCACAAAAATCGGAACCAAAGGGCCACGAAGAGCGCAGGATGCCGCCACCATGCTTCCAGTGTCCGCTGGCAGACCCTGAGCTCGCCATAGCAAACGCTCCCTCTCGGTGATCAGCAAATCGATCGCCAACTTTTTCCATTTGTCGTCTCTCCCGGGATTCTGTCACGACAGTAGAAATGATTTTCCTTCCTCCCAACTTACGGACAACTCGATTAGTTTTTTTTTTTTTTGCGACATCGCGGTGTTTGAGCGGGGTCGCCTTTAGAGGGAGTTTTAATGGTTTGCCCAGCGACGACCATCTTTCTTTTCGAAATTGAAAAGCACGAGAGCGAAATATATAATTTATGCGTGATCGAGTAGTAGAACAATTATCGTGATCGAGTGATTCGCATTTCTTTTGCGATTAACCGAGTAAGCTAGTCGAGTAACCGCGAATCGCCGAATAACATAAAGATCGATAGCCGAACAGCTAGATAGCTGTATGGCCGAGTAACCGAACAGACGGCAATATGTACATACCTCGTAGACCAACAGTGAAGCAACATTCGCAGCCTCGACGTCCAACTTCTCTTTCCTAGCGGTCAATTTCTCTAATTGGGTTTGCCAATCGCGATGCTCCGTATCCAGTTTCTGCAGCAACGCCCTGGCAGTCGCTAGTCTTCCTTCGGTGGCTTCGGCTCTTAATTGCAACGCTGCTGCACCTCTAGAATGCTCCGCGAGTTGTTCTTGAAGCTGTGTCACGCGACTTTCGACAGAGTTCAGTCCGGCTGCTAACTTTCCTATCTGGGCTTCTGCCGCTGACAAACTCCTGCAATGTGAACATCGCTCGCGGTTATATTATCGTGAAAAAATTGAATTGGTAGCTCGCACGAAGATTTTCTTCGATAGGTACAGTAATAATGGCGGGATCTAAGCGCAACTGATCCGAGGGGCCAGATCTAAGCGCGTTTGCCTACCCATTCCCCCGCGGGGCGGGGGATGGCATACGGGGAGGGGGTTTTTTGAAAATTTTATCCCCCGCCTGCTTTATCTCTGCTATATAGCAACCACTATTTTACAAAGGTATCCCCATTTTTTATCCTAAACCTTTCTGTTCCCTGGTAAAGCGGCATTATAAAGCTGCTAGGCACAGGCCTCCAGACTTAAGTTATACAATATTAAAAAAAAAAAATGTATACACGCGACGTAATCCTATACTGTTTCGTTTATCTTTAAGGTGAATTTTACGGCAAGCGAATCTGTTTTTGCGACAGCCTGTACCCATACAACAAAGGAACCCGAAGATCCGTAGCTAGGAGTCTTTCAGGAGCTGGAGAAGAAGAAGAAACGATTAGGTGTCCGGAAACATTGAAAACATACTCGGCCAGCAGACGTTGCTCCTTCTCGAGTGGCGCGACTTGCTGAAGAATCTGGCCGTATTGAAGATTCGCTAGAACCCACGCAGCCAACGGTGCCGCAGCCTGCGAGGCTCTCTTCGCGGTTTTCTCCTCGAAACTCTCCGGTCGCTCCTTGACCAACTTGGCAACCGCCTCCAGGCTAACCGTTGTGCTCCTCCTCGCATCCCATGTTCTAGATCGATCGAAGAAATTTTTAGAAAGAAGTCGAGCCACTTGACCATCGATCCCCGATCCGATCCGACCATTCGTTTCTACAGGGTTTTACCGATCTGGAAAAAGCTCGTACGCTTTCGTTGCAGTTCCAACTTCGAACCACTACGTCCAACCCTTTGTTTTTTCGAGTCGAATGAGACGAATCTACTAAATTGTTTATGAAACATATTCGGAAATTGGTGGGTCGAATTTGACAAACCGATGCGCACAAGGGTACGGAGAAACGATCGGCAGAGCAATCAAACTTTATCTTGTACCTTCGCAAGGGAATTAATGAAAGTCCGGTATCATTTTTATCACAGCAGATCGGTAACACCCTGTATGAAAATGAAAATAGTCGGGGGCGCCAGAGGAATTGCCGTGGAGAAATTGCTACCTGATTTCATCTTTGATCCCGCGCTTTGCCAAGAACGTCTTCATGCTGTTCCACGAAGTGTCTTTGATGCCCATTAATCGAAGGACACCCTCGAGGACGTCTCGAACGGGTGCCGGCGGTGCTCTCAGAGAACGAACCTCTGCCAAAGCGTCGGCGCTTATGCCAGCCACCGCTTGAGCTGCTTGTTCCACCAATGGCTCCACCTTGCCCAATTCTCCCTCGATGTCTGCCTGTTTCGCGAAAAAGAAAGTCCCTGTCTCATCGATACACTGCGATTCTTATGCGATAAGAATTTATCAATTACCTGAAAAATCAGGTAGATCGAACGCGGAATAGAAAACACTTGCACTACGATTTATTTGATGGTTGCAGTTATTTAAATGAATCCATCATACAAATATTGTGTATCTCTTAGAAATGTTTCGAATGTTGCTTGATACTGCTGCTTGTTCGCAAGTAACCAATATGTTCCTCGTGGCAGTAAATTTCATTTAAATTAAACGCGTTTAAACGTTTAAAGTTTAAGACTACTAACGGAGCGACGTAATAAGGCCGCAAGGTTACAGAGAGCCACATTATTCCGTAGGAATTGCAACTAAATTTTGAACAGGTTCTTTTTACAATAGTGGCTGTTTCGGTGGTAGTAAGGAAAAGTTTATGGCTAATACCTTCCTGCGGGCTAGCTCGGCACTCTCTCGTTCAGTCTCGGCTTTCAGGTTCGCCATTTCACCCCTTTGTCCTGTCGCACCCCTCATGGTGGCGGTAATTTGTTCGAGAGCTGCGTTGGCTCGTCCCTGTTCTGCCTGGAAGAAGATCGGTCGAAAGTAAATTGCGTGGCGTTTTAACTTTCAAAAGCTTGCACGATGTCCTCGCTGAACTGCGGGTTTTAAACTATTTATAACAACAACGAGTAGGATGCGCAATTCGTCGTAAACCGATATTCTTAAATTCTTCGGTCTTTCTACTACTTAGAAAAATTCTCAGAAAATGATCAAATTCTGCATCCTTCTACCAATCCTTTTTATATTACTTCTAAAATGCTAAAGTCATCGGAACCACAAATAAAATTCTCCTCTGCTCTTATAAGTATAGTTGTATTTCGATAGCACGGAATAAAACCATTTAGCATAAACGTCGTCGAAGCGATCCAAGTAGAAGAACTGCCGAGTACGCGGAGCCTTCCCGAAAGTAATTAGAAAAGTTTTAATTCGAATAGCATCGCTCAGCCAGCAGGTATTAAAAAGTACCTCGAGTTCCTGGCGCTGCCTAGACACTTCATCCTCCAATTTCGCGACCTGTTCCCCGGCTTCCTTCAATCTCCCGATCCCGGCTTCGAGGCTGTTCAGTTGTTGCTCGACATCTTCGCTCCAGGTCACGTGCAGGTATTTCCAGGTATGCAGCAACGCGAGAAACCTAGCCGGCGCTTGTTGCTGTCTCGGAGCCTCAATGTGAGCCTTCGCGATCTCCTTGATCCCTGGAGAAGCGTCCTCGCGGTCTGATTCGACACCATTGTGCCGATAGGCTAGCTCTGTCAGAGCGCCCTCGCTGGACCACCATTCGCTACCGATCCCTGGACCGACCAGGCCACAGTGCTTCAGGAGTCCTGAACGAGTTAGCCAGGACGACTTGATATCCCCGTTGTCCAGGATTATGGCGACCCGGAGGTAATTTCTCAATCCTTGAACAGTTGAAACAGCACAATCAGACAAGGTACGGTATATCTAAAAGATATACGCTGGCAAAAATCGACGCTGCTCGGTGATCCTTCTTCTTTTAGTTTTTCTTCTTGTTTTACTTTTAGAGTGACTGCTCAAATTATAATTAGAACGGCTCACAGTGGGACAAATGTCCATTCCAGGTGGAAAAAAAATCAGAAATCGTTTCACGTTCTCTATAGTACGTCCAAAGTGTATACCCACAAGAAATAAATTTGTTTTACCTAGTGTTAACAGAAGTACGAATTTTGTGCGACGCGACGTAAAATATTTGTGCTTTCGCTAGAATGTATCGTTTTTGAAATGGGCTGGTGTCCACTTACGGTGGTAGAGGTATTGTTCCAAAGTACCGGAGAAATCTTCTCTCCTCGCCACGTCGGCCAGAGGCGCTATTAAACCGTCCAGTTCTTCAGCTGTAAATAGTCCTGGAAGTTCGCCCCGTGACACTATTGCGCTCGCCAAAACAGCCAATCCATTCTCTCTGGTGTGATGCTCCTCCAGCAGAAGCAGAGTCGGCTCGCCATCAACGCCAGCTGCTTGGACCGCTGCTTTTATCGATGCTCGACCGCGTCCTAACAAATCCCATTTGTATTAACGGCAGCTTTTATGAGACAATTACCGAAAATCCAATTGGGTTGTCCCGAAATAAATTGATTTCTATCCCAGTTTCTACTTTCTACCGCTTCAACTACTATTTAAAATTCAAACAAAAATATCGGACCAATTTCATTGAAGGAAATACATATAGTGACTGTAGTTTTTATAATTAAATCCGTACCAGGTCCCGAGTCTACCAATCGAAGAGAAGAAAAGATGGCGGCCAATCTTACAGCCGATTTCCGTCCAGCTCCAGGTCGTCCAATTAAAATCACACCTCTCAAGCTGGTCCCGAATGCCCAACTCAATCCTTGAAGAAAATATTAAAACATTGAATTAACAAATTGTCTGCCGCATTGTTATATGTATACTTTATCGCAACATACTCGAACAAACAAAATTTCATTAGAATTTACAGTAAAACAGTAAAAGATTAGAAAAATCCAAGAATATTGTTATATTAATATTTTCAACATATCAAAATTATTCACGAGTGAAATCTATGCAAAATATTTTTATTTTTGATAAAAAACCTAAGATTCTAAAAATCCTATTTATTCCGAGTTAGTCCGATACATATGTATAATTCTTAGGGGTTGTAAATCGACGGTGAATTGAAATTGAAATTGAAATTGAAATTGAAATTGAAAATGCGTTAATTACTCAGAAACACCCCCAGCTACAAAACTCTCGAAGCTCCTACACGCGAGCAATGAAATTTTCATTTTATTAATTTGCCACTCGAGTTTACGCAACACAGGAGAATGTAAACCTTGCTAGGTAGCAAAGGGTTGAAAGGAGCGGTCATGGAAGCTTGTTGAAAATGGCTGTGCTCGTATGGGAATTGAACGATCAGCCGGATTAAGCTCGTTTGCAAAATATCGCGAAGTTAACCGGGTTAAATTGCGCTCTCACCGGCCACCGTGCGCAACAGGTGCGACGAGATCGACGCTTGCACCGGATCGCCTTCCCTGGCGCATCTCGCAGCCGCGTTAATTATCTCCTTCCTCCATTGTTCCTCGTCCAACGCAGATAAGCCGGTATTACCGCGTTTCCATATGTACACGTCGCCGACTATAGACGATGGCCCGGCTACTTTCGACTGCACTATCGACTCCCAGCGTGACTGGTCCCTGGACGTCAATCTGCCGGATATGCAACGGTGAGATTGCCACGCAAATCGATCGGAACGAAAACATGCTACGCCTTACGATCTCTCAAATGTTTTATGTTTTCTGTTTTCTGTTTTCTGTTTTCCTTCATTCCCAAAGCGGAGATATTTTTAAAGAGTCCTTGGACTGGTTCCGTTAAACGGTACAGTGGCCGATTAACAGACTTACCGCGGGGATCTTTGTGCAAAATAAACATTTTCTCCATTGATTGCGAAAAGCTGAGAATAAATATTGTAGACATTGATTTCCACCTTTAACAATCGTGAAATGTTAAAAATAGTAGGACAATGATTTTTTGATTTCTCCGATGTTTCTACCATTTTAAAGATCTGCTCATTTTTCTTATATGTATGTACAATGTACAATGTATGTATGCATAAAATCCGCAGTCTACCAATCAATTTTAACAATGTTCTCAATCATTGCTACAAGTACCGAATACTATTTAATGGATAGTACCATATGTATAACAATGTGAAATAATTATTAAGAGAGACGAAAAGGAGATTAAATACACTCGAAAAAGATGAAAGTTTGAATGGCAGTGTACCTCGGATGGAAAAGACGTCGTCCAGCATCCAACAAGAAACTCGCGATAGCTGTTTCACTCTCCGGAACGGGATAGCACTTCAAACTGTCGGCCCACTGAATCAGATCTTTCGGGGTCCATTTGATAGGCAAACCTCGACAGGTTTCCATTAGTTCGAAAGCTTCCAATATGGCAGGCGCCATCCGACCGATCCAAGATCCGATCATGTTGCGATCCCCTTTTAAGCTGCTGTTCAGATGCAGATCTAAAACTGCTGCGATCTCCTTCGGGCGTGGATACCTTAAATAGCATCGATATTTTCAAACGTAATCGAACGATACGATGATCAAATGCACCGATAAGCATTCTGCCATTTTTTAGCATTTTTTAGCATTTTACCGACGCGACGCGACGCGACGCGACGATCGTTTAAACAGGCACTAAAATTGTTTGGAACGTGTTTGTATTATACAAAAACGAATATTGTATAAATTGTCAAATACAAAACTGCGAAGACATTAATCGAACTTGAGAATTTTGCTGTGTACCGTTCTTGATTTATTAAAATTATTAGGAGAGGGAATATATTTTCACAAAACTTCTGTTTGTTGTAATTATGTATCTTAGATTCTTTATGAAAAGAAGCGTTAAAAACAGAAGTGTCCAAAGAGATTTTTTAATTAATAAAAACTTGACAGAATACTCATTAACAGATTTATGATAACAAAATGTCTTTTCGAGTTCCAAGTAAAGTGAAACACTAACGGTAGATAACGAGTGGACAGAAGAGCCTTTAATCTCGGATGCAATTTAGTCGTTGCATCTGCAGTGCATAGAATGGTCAATGGAATTCTGGCGAATTCCAGATCTTCTTCGTGGTATCCTCCTTCTTGCAGCAACTCTCGTACCAGCTCCTAAACGATGTACATCCACCCAATAAATTTACAAATATTTATATGAAAACCTATATACGTATAATATATTCTTCAGAAAATTAAGAAATGGAAGATTCAACTGAATTCGTGGTTTCGGGCGCGTAGAATCGATATTATTTTCGATTTTGGTGATAATCGTGAGACGATTAGTATGAATTTACTTGCAAATCCTTGGACGCAAGGTGCAAGTCTTCGAGGATCAAGATCACCCTGGAACCGCTTCGTGGCTTGTAGGTTCTCCCATGAGAAGAGGAGTTCAATTGCACGCATCCCCGCTTCAGCTTGGTCACCAAATCCTGTGCGCCGTAAAGGGACGAGCCCTTTATCAAAGTCGAAGGCTCGTTGGTTCTGATCGTGGAAAGAATAACGGATATTAGGGTGGTTTTCCCGCAGCCCTCTGGGCCCCTTATCATTATCGGTTGGTTGTTCTGGGTCCACGGCAAGACGCTCGCTAAGGCTTCTTTCATGGCGCCTATAAAGATAAAGTGACTAGAAAATGATGCGATACGCGGCACAGAAATCGATGCATCGGAAAATCGAGAGAAAATCAACAGAAGGAAGTTCTCCGTAGACACTAAATGAATTTAAGAATGTTGTTACATACATTTTTCTTGGATGAAGAAACTTCTATTTTTATTAGTATTAGAATCGAAAATTCATTAAAGATGGACAGTACCTGACAGTAACACGGAACCTTCATCCGTGTCCATTGATTGGTCGACATCCTGAACAGCTTCCACTCGATCGGTATCTCCATTATACAATACCGAACATGGTTTCTGCGGGTTTGGACACCTGCGTATAATACAATTAAAAAACACAATGAAATTATTAGGTGTACAAATTAATTCATGGTCTACGCAATTATTGCTTTTAACTTTGTTTTCTATCCAAACTTATTACTGGAATCATCGTCACCTGTAGAATGGTGTAACTGTATGGAAAATGGTGGAAATTATCTTCGAGCATTGAATATGTTTTTTTGTTTGTAAACGAATAACAAATTTATGAAAACGAAGCCACGAAGTAATTTGTACGTCTAATGTCAAAATACAATTTAAGGAATGTGCGATCAGCATTAGGTATATCGTTATTTTTATTTGAATACCGAATAAATAAATGTGTTTATTCGATTCGGAAGGGTGAGAAGATACTCGCCAGCAATCGGTAAATTGATATATCAAACGAGCCAAATCGTCTCGAGTCCTTTCGTTCCCGATTTGACTGCAAAGGGAAGCGAGCAACCCGTAAGAAGCGGAAGTGTGTGTATTGGCAGCCTTCAAGTGGCAGAGCGCGGAGTCCATTAGACCGGAAGCGGAGGAAACGTCTTGATCGATCCTCAAACATTCCTCGATGGATGGGCATAGATGGGAATTTGCTACTTCTTTCGCTGGTTCCGGAAGTTCCGACAGTTTCGACGGCACCAACAAGCTTGTGGGAGTCGTGGAACCCAAGTGAACGACGCCTAATCGCGAAACAGTTGCTGGACTCGCTCCAGCCAACTTGTGAGTCTCGAAAATAAATCTGATTTATAAATAAACCTCATTAATAAATGACATTAATGCATCTTCGTGCATTTAAATATTTATGTATCGTATACTTTGTAAAATACAAGACGTCTCCGTTAAACAAAATTAATATATGTATACTGTTCTTATTCTGAAAAGCATTTTTCTTTCGACCAGCGAGTAGTCGAAAAAGTGAAAGAAGAGAATTTTTGACTGTTTTGTATAACAAATGTAGTTCTCTGTTGTAACAGAAGTGGATTTTTATCTTGTTGTTTAAGAGTTGAATTTATCAACGAATGGAAAAGAAATCTCGCAAGCTTACTTAGTCCCAGAGCCAAGCTTCACTCCCACACCGTTGGGCAACGTCAGTAACCTATTGTCGTCTAAGGCAGAGTTTAAAGCTTCAGCCCAATCGGGTTCAACGTCGCCGTTAAGAACGATCCAGGTCGTTGATTCTCCTGCCGACGCAACGGCGCTTGACAACAGACCTTCTTTCCACTCCCTGTTTAATAATGCATTCGATTATCGAGAAAATTGCGATAAAAGCAAATCGGTATACAACTTTAATACCAGTGACAAAACGACATCGAAGTTACCTTAGCTCTTAATCTTAAATTTTAATCGGAATCACAAAAATCGAATCTCAAAATACGTTTTCTTCAGGAAAAATCCTCTAAATTTCAATGAATAAAAATTGCCATGGTACCTAGTTTGCGGGTCCACACGTCCAAGAAGCCTCGACTTGGGCATAGCGCCAGGGTACACTTGAAATTCGACGACCGCCTCGCCGATTTTCGTTAGCGCGTCGCATAAAAGCTTCCTTATGGTTGTTTTACCGCTTCCTGGCGGTCCGACGATCGCTACGCCAGTTCTGCCTTTCAGCTGGTCGTTCAACTGTATACATCTGTTTGCCATTTCGTTGCTCAGCACTTGGTCGGCGCAAAGCTGCTGCAGAACGGCCTGTAAATCGCGTCTGTCGATGAACGTCGACGAGGAAGGGTTCACGTTCGGAAAGATGTCTTCCAACAGCGACAGGAACTTTGTCGTGTCCTCCTGTGTCAATTTTGGCAACGTCGAGGCTCTGATCGCTGCCACCAGCCTATAAAATGATACGTATAGTTATATGTACCGTGAAAAAAACATTCGTACGTGTTATATACATAGATTAACATCGATGCTGTGCTAAAATAATCTAATGTTCCACGAATTTATTGTACGATTACGAGTCGCGTTTCTTGAAAGAGGGGCTGTCGATTAGTTTGTGGAAAATCATTATTATATTTTTGTCGATGTTATTTTATGTTCGTGTCTATTCTACAAAGAGAACACTCTTCAACCCATCGAATTCGAAAGAAAAATGACGAAGAATAAGAGGAGGAGGTGGAGGAGGACCTGCTGGTCTCGTCCAGTTCAGTTTTCACCGGAACGGCGTCCAGAACGGATCTGAGAGCCCTGAGACCCCAATCGTAGTGCGGCTGGCTGGAGAGCAATATCTCGGCGACGTCGAGCGTCTCGACGAGCTGTTTCGCGAGCGTCGAGGCGTCCAAGAATCCGGCGCACTCCAGCAACGCCTTCACGATGTCCGATCTATCGGGATGCGCCATTCCGATCGGCCTGAAGAGCCTCGCCAGGGAATCCGGAAGTTTCCTTCGGCCACCGTACTCGATCCCGGCTGGGTTCATCGTGATGAACATGCAGCAATGAGGATCGAGGTTCACCTTTTGATCGGCTAAGAAAACTTGAGAGGCGCCGTCCCGCACAGCTTCTTGAAGAGGTCGAACCAACATGGCCACCGCGCTTAGGGTTTCCTCTTCGAGGCGATTGAACTCGTCGAAACAACCCCATGCTCCTGCTTGGGCTAGGCCACCGAGGATTCTTCTCATGCTACTGGCATCCATGCCTAGAAGAACAAATCGTTCATTTGTTTAACAGAATATTTGGAAAATATTCGCTCGTTATTATAGTATACATATATTATACATATAGAGTATGTGGTCGCCTCGATGTAAAAATCGATTTCGGGCTGGTGAACGTCGAATTATTATTATTACCTTCGTCGCAATTGAAAACTAAAACCAGCCTGCCTAGAATAGCACCGAGAGCTTTCACGCTCTCAGTTTTCCCAGTTCCGGCTGGTCCGGTTGGACTGCCACCCAAACCGAGCTTCATTGCCTGTGCTAAAGCCAAGAAGCACCTCTCTGTCAATGGCGTTTGTACCAGACCGACCGCGGCTCCTTGATATTCGAAACGATACGGAAACTCTGCTCCGGCACAGCGAACCACTGTCCCATTATTCTGCAAACAGAATTGCATTCTAAAATTGCTCCCACAATTGGGAGTTCAATGATTGATTTTTAAGCGAACTTTTCTGCAACTTCTGAACTTTCCTCATTAGAAGAAATGGAAAAGAAAGCGACGACTATATCGTTAAAAATAACTACGGCTAAAGAAAGTTTAAAAGTTCCACGGTGCGTGGTTCGGATCCAGACTTCGTCGGCTAATAGATCGCCGATAGTTGGTGACACTCACGGTACTGTAGCACCTCAATTGTCTCCGCCAAGTCCAAACAGTGCTCTCTCCTTGAACAGTGACATTCAAGAGATTCCTGGCTGTCCCGAGATGATGGACAGTGTCGAGAAGGAGACCGCGAGCTTTCAGCGCAGTCAGCTTGTCACCAGCATCCTCCAGGCCCCTGTATCTCGCCCTTTGCGTCTCCAGATAGTCCACAAGATTCTTCAAAGACGAACGGCCTTCTTTCAGAGCGATCTCGCATCGTTCGGCGAATCGAATCCTCTCCGCTAGCAGCAGAACCTTTGAACAGGTGTCGTTCGTTGGAACGGCTATCGCTAATTATATTAATAATTTATACTAATAATCGGTTGATTCGACAAGGGGAAGGGGTCTTTATCGGACGGTTAAAAAATACAATAGAAAACAAATCGATTGGTTTGGCAGGGCAGAAGATATCTAATTAGAAAGAATAGGCAGGCTGATCGCGTTTTACTTGTGTCGGGTAGGCGGAAGGATCGGGCGAGGTGTCGGCCAAGCATTTTTCCAAACTCTCTCGCAGGGCGGTTTTCATTCCATCCTCGAGATTGCTCAGCCATCGCGGTAATGGCTCCCGGAGGTCGACGGCCCTCGGTAACTCCAATATTTCACCTTCTGGCGATACAACGGCCGTCAGTCCATTATCGTCCTTTATTATCGATCCGACGCCTTGATACAGTTTCGGTAGATGAGCTTCCAGGCCCCGGCTGTGCGCTGACACTAATTCGAGAAGATCCTCGTCGCTCAGGAAATAGAGGCGAGGGTAGGACGATCGCTTTTCCTGAAAAGGTGAACAACAATCTGGAACTGTCCGATTCACCCTCGACCGCGAGAGCTTTAAACTAGAGATTACTGTATTTAAATACACGTAGGTACGTCTGTAAATACGGGGCAATTTTAAGTACACGGGTACACGTGTATTGTTTTACGTGCATTTCAATACGCGCGTGTACTATTTCGTTAAAACTATTGGTGTAGTTGAACAAATTTTATACGACTTCGCCTTACCGTTAATTTATAAATAGCATTTATAACGAAGTTTAATAAACTTCAAAAGAATCGATGCTTATCGCAAGTACCTACATCGTTCGATCCCCTTTTAATTTTATCTCATTGTTTTACTATGTTTAACAAAAAAAACAGACCTCTAAATATTCGTCGAGGCTTCTTTGACATCTGTCCAAGAGATCCTTCAGGTTCGCGAAGGTTGAAAGCGGAAGCCTTCTCAAAGATGACACCCTTGGATCGCGGGATACCTCGCCCATGAGATACCTAAACATTCATCATTTTCTCGTAGATCACTTTTTGTTTGCGAAACTTTTATCAACATATTCTTCAGACTTTTTGTTGCGAAACTTTTATCAACATATTCTTCAGACTTTTCTGATCGAAACGATACCGAAACACGACAGAATTTCTGATCGTATCGCACAACTTCAGCGAACAACTTCAAAAGAAGAAGAGGGGGATATAACGATTTCTTTATTTCGGGACAAACGCCGCACCGTCGCGCGTCGCCTTACATCGGAATAAGACCGTAGGCTTGAAAAATCGTCGAAACCCAAATGTATCACCTGAACTCTTTGTTGGCCCTGGACCATCTGCCGGTGTCATTGGGCGCTGCTCCGCCTTCGTAGACGGGCTCCAAGTATACCCATTTCCTTTGTACGGTGCTGAGAGTCTTGATCCTCTCCTCGACTTCTGAGAGTCCGGTCTCGCAGCGAGCTACCCTTGCGGCGAACCTCTCGTAGCCTGCAGCTCCCTTCGCGCTCTCCAACAGCAGCCTCAGTTCACCTTTCGTTTAATGAACCTAATTACCAAACCCGGCGAGCCACTTGTGCCCATTGTCGGCTCGCTATATACATATGTAGTAGTAGTAGTAGTAGCAATAGTAATAGTAATAGTAATAGTAGTAGTCAACAGTTTCAGGAAACGGCAATATGAGATTTACCCGCCCTCGCTAACAAACTGCCGTACTCCTCGACGAGAAGAATGTTTGCATTTTTGTTGTCCTTTGACTGCTGGAGCTGAAAATGCGCGGTTGCCTCCCAGGACTCCAGCTCCATCAGCCCCTGGCGAATTCCGCTCTCGGCGGCAGCCCTCTTCGCGATGTCCTGCACATTATTCGAAATCGCACATGGTTACCACGCGCGCGTTATATCACGGCTCACACAGCCGGAACAAAGTTTAATTGAATCCCGGCTATTAGAGAGCTTGTCTGTTCCCTCTCTCTCTCTCTCTCTCTCTCTCTCTCTCTCACACACACACACACACACACTCTCGTGAACCACCACTCTTTCCAACGGGTACGAAAGCACTCTGCTGCACCGTAATATTATTTTACAGTCTGTCACGCGGCTGCTTTCTAGTACGCGAACGGTGGTGCGTGAACAACGAAATTTATAGCGAGGAGATAACCACTTTTTTGGATCAAGTATTTATTCATGGATTTGTTAAGACAGCTTTCCGAAAGAAACGTTATGATTTTATATTATTAATTTTTTTTTACCTCTGTTATCTACTAAAGAATTATCAAAAATATATGGCACAGAAGCATAGCTTTCGCTTCGTCAACGATATTGTTTCAAAAAATATATATTCACCGTTGCCTGAACTATATTGAATCTTGAACACAACGCAATCCAGAGTGTCCTACCTTTATCCTCTCGGAATTCTCCTCGATTTTCTCGACGGATCGCAGCAGGTGTCCCAAGGTGATGTCCCTGACGTTCTTGACATCCATTAGATTTAAAACAGACTTCAACTCGCCCCAGTGTTCTTCGGCAATCTCATCGCCCCGAACAAGCTCCAACCACTCGATCCCAGCTCGGATCTCGCGAACTTTTCTGCCAACGTAGGTGCTAGCTTCCAGCTGATCCTGCTGCTCGAGGGAGTCATCTTTTAATTGACCTTTCAGCTGAACGCGTATCCTGTTCTCCCAGGAGTCCAGCCAGTCGTGAAGCCTCGGCAGCCTCCTCTTGGCTACCGTCCATTCTTCGTCTTCTTGGTTCTTCAATTCTTCTATAAACTCTGCTTGGAATCGACAGTTCGACTCCTCGACTTCCAACTGCATTTCCAGATTCTTCACAATTTCAACATTGTCGTCCAGTAATTCGTCGATGCTCAGTTCCACCCTTTGGCAGTCGGTTTTCAGCACGTCCAACTGCTCCCTCAGGTTCGTCCATCTTTCTCTCATCGAAACTATCCAATCCAACGAGACAATCTCTGGCTTCGAGGACCATCTCGTCTGCCATCTTTCGATCTCGTCTCGAAGAGCTATTCCTCTGTGACGCAGGTTCACCTTGGCGTCTTCGAGTTCTCGAGCTACCACCATTTTGTGACGCTCGAGACGGTCTGCTAGGTCCTGCCACGATGTGTGCGCTGCGCTCACCCCTGTTTTAACAAACGATCGATGGTTTTAGTAGCTTTAACAAATTTTCTCTACGAATTTGTTTAATAATAAAGAATTAAATGACCTTCTAGCTTCTCGCTGGTCCAAGCAGCCAGAACCTTGGACAATCCAGCGATGGCCTCCATTTCTTCGGCCATACCGGAAGATTGCGCTTCGATTCGTGCATGAGCCTCGTAAGCTAATCCAACTTCCTCCACGCTTCTGGGTCTACGTTCCAATTCCTTTGAAGCGGACGAAAGAAATTCTACGATGGCTACTAGCCTGGACGAAGCTTCTACCCTCAAGTCCGAGCACAAACGTTCCCAATAACGACGAGTCGCGGATTCTAAATCGTTTCTTGTAGTCGCTGTGTCCACACCGATGCACCAGATCTTGACCTCGTTTCCTCGCAACTTCCCCACCTAATTTCACAAATTAGAAGTTGTCAGTGGAATGTGGACCTTCGTCCAAAATAAAAAAAATTCTCCGCAGCAATCCGCTTCGAACGGCAGCCATATAGGAATTCGCTTCTTACTTTAATTTATTCTTTTATTAACAAAGTTTCGTAGAGTTATCGAGAAGAGACGAGTGTTTCAAAAAAACTAATCTTTCGTTTAATGCGAGTCGCATTGTATTCTGTGTAGCGCAGCTGGAAACTCATGAAGAATTTAATTACTCACTGACCTCTTGAGCCCATTGTTTCGCGTCTTTGAATGCTCTCGTCCACTCCTGCGGCGAACGTCCTTTCAGGCTTCCCATTGAAACAGATCAAACATCGTGAAGGAATTATTTGATTTCCAATCTAGTACAGCTAGGTCTCTCTCTCTCTCTCTCTCTCTCTCTCTCTCTCTCTCTCTCTCTCTCTCGGCTCGGTACAGTTACTCGATTTTTCAATACGTCCCATTCACAATAGCGCGATTTTTCAACACGTTCTATTCTCATTCACGCGATTTTCTGTTCTCGCTTTGTTCCTGCGAATTCGTTGGTACTTGCATGGAAAGCAAAAATGAATAAAATGACAATTTTAACAGAACGATATACCGTACTTTTTTAGAAGGCAAATTTTATAGTTGGATGTAGAAAGTAAAAAGAGACTCGAGTGTACCGTTCAACTCTTCCTGTTAGTTATTCTAAAAATACAATTCTTAAAAAGTCACGTGTTTTTTCACTGTGGTTAGACGAGAAGCCCCGCCCCTTGAAAACTAATTTGTCAGTTAATTCGAAGGAGATACCGTTCAGCAGCGTCGATTTTCGCCGGGGCCGCAAGATAGAGCCATTTCGTCCTGAGCATTTCCAGAGCGGAAAGAGCAATTTCGGCCTGCTTGTAAACGCCTCCGAACAGATAGCCGCTTCTTTGAATCAGGTCGCCGAACCGGGCATCAACCGCGTCCCCGACACCTCGAAAATTCATCGGGATCGAGAGCGATCGACGGATCGACGAGTACAATTTCGCGCGGATCTCCTCCAAAGAAGGTCGCCACTGCAACGATCCGTCTCGGAACGTCAGCTCCGCTTTAACATCCGGCAACTTCTTCAACAGAGAAGGCAACGCGCCCCTGAAAAGAAAAAAAAAATAGTAGCGGCCTCTCGGTCTCCACCGCCCCTTCTCATCTCAACCCCCCGCCGCCTCTCGTTTATGCAGATCCACCATGAATATGAAAATTACGCATTACGATCGGAAAAGGCCTCGCAGAACGCTGAAACTCATTAGAGCCGCAGTCTCTCGGTGCATTGCTCGCGCGAGAAAGGATAATGCCGAGGAAAATTGCAAACTTTTTTCATAAACGCCCACCCGTTCGATCGATCTTTGTTCGGTAGTCTCTCGAAACTCTTTGCAACTCGAAATTTCTGCATCTATCAATGGTAAGACGCAAAGAAAAAGGGAATACAAGTATATAACTGAAGATTTCCAAAGATAAAGCAAATACTAGCGGTAACTCTGATACATAGTACGAAAATAATATTCGGAGACCGTAGCCATTTAGTTAATTAATTGGCAGTCGAACGAAGTCTCGAAATCAAACTTTCTGCACGCGCAACTGATCCGCGCGCTATCATCGGATCGAAGTTTTCTATTTACCATACATAAACATAGAAGTTACCTATAAGCAACCCCCAACGCTTTCAGCAACTGCCTATCCCAATGCAGTTTCCAGGCTTTCGTGTTCCCATACTCCACTTCCACGGTGTCGACGATCGTTCTCATATTCATCAACGCGTCTTTCCAGGCATTCTGATTCCCAATCAGGTTCACAGTCTCTCCTTTCAGCAAGTTCGACACGAGATCGCGTAGCGCACAGTGGTTCGCCACCAGATCCGAGTTTTGCTGGGCGAACTTTCTCACCTGTTCGGAAGAGCTCCCCTTAGAAACATTTTTATCTCAAATCCATATAGAATCTGCAGTCCACCGATATATTATACATATGTGAAATAAGAATTGACGGTAGCGACGCATGCATAGACATGTTCGTTCATTCGAGTTCACCCTATTATAAATAGTTACCAGCTCTTTCAATCTGGCGGTATAGGCATCGACTGCCATAGGGTCCGACCAAACGACACCAGACTGTTCCTGAACGGCTCTAGCAAGTTCTAAAGCAGTTGTTAGCATCAGTGGCCTCTGAGAAGGCACCATGCGATCCCCAATCGTGTTGTGAAACGTTGCAACTTGCTGAAGAGCTCTGGCACGTCCTGCCAAACTTCCTGCCCTTTCAACCAAGTCCCTGACCTCTCGAGGAAGTTCGACACCTTGACTCGAAAGCGCTCTCGCCTCTCTGATTAGGGTCATTAATCGTGGATCGTATGTCACTCGCATCATGCTGGTCCCTGTTAGCTCTACCACTGCCGAATCTGTGCCCAGGGATAGTTCCTTTCTTGCCACTGCCTCTTTCGTCTCCTCCGTCTATCGAACAAGTTCAAAAGTTAGCTGTTAGGAGACTAAATAATAACCGAATGATATTTAGGAGCATTATCGCTCGTTTGCTGCTTTATTCTAATAAATTTTGAGGATCTCAATCTACGAAATCGATCATTTCAACACATCGATATTTCGCGTGTCGATTCAGAAGAAAGGAACAAATTAAATTGAGAGAACGGAGGCGAGGGTTAGGACGAGGAGATCGATCTCGAAGAATGAATTTACAGCGTCTGTGGGTTGAAGGTGCAGGAGAAGAAAAGCAGCAAAAGCGTAGAAAGATAAGGGAGAGCCTCACCCAAGTTTCAAGGAAGCTCTGTCGCTTTCTCTCCACGTCTTTCAGAGCTATTATCACCTTCGACGAGACCTCCTCGTAGCCAGGAAGATCAGCGAGCAGCTCTTTCCCTAGTTTATCTAAGCTTTCCAGCCTCGTCTCCGCTGATCTAGCTGCTTGAACTTCCTGAAGTATTTTAGGACTGTCCAAGAGAGCTCCCGTATCCGGCCCAGCCAGACAATTATCTGCCGTTTTCAGAATTAATTAACACGATGGTACTACCGAGGAGCTTTGATCTTCCATGCACTCGATAATCGCTCCTTTGATTTCGTACGTATTCGTGCCCTATTTTCCCTTAACGAGCTTTCTATTCAGAAGCTTTGTCAAGCGGTATCTTATAGTTTGTTATTTTAACTACATTATTATTGGTGTGCAACTAGAATTTTCAACTATTTTCGGTTATGATAAAAATTCTGTCAGAATTCAAGAAATTCAGTTACTCGCATATGTACTCCATTTTATGTATCTCAGTATATATTATATATTGTTTAATTGAGGTGGAATAAATAAATAAATAAATAAACAACGAAATGTTGCTGTTTCGAGCAATGAAGTTGTGTTAGTGCAAGAGACCAGGAATAATTGTAAACAGCAAGTAATAACTTACCAATAAGGTCTCCATAAGCGGAAACCAACGTTTCTCGTTCTCCTCTCAAAGCCCTCTTCAAGCCGTCCCTCTTCATCAACTCAAAGTAACGTCGAAATTCACCGAGCAGAGAATTCGGGGTGGTGGCATCGGCAATTTGGGTCTTCAGCTTCTGAGCGACGCGTTCCTCGGCAGGCACCAATCCCTCTTCGACCTTTCTTCTGAGTCGATTCCAATCGGTGCTTTTCTCGTCCTCGTTGAAAACCACTGACATAAATCGCGTACGGTAATTTACAACTTTATTGCCTTGCTCTCGTAACTCGGGAACGTCTGCGCGAGTTTATCCAAAGAATTCAAGTCGAATCTAATCGAACTGTACAGTACAGCTCAATTAAATTTAGATTTAATACCAAGTTGCACAACCGGAACGTGCAACAAATGCAAAGACAACAACGTATTCATAGAACAGTGTCATATACAGTTAGAATGCTGAACTGAACTATTCCATCATCTTCGAGGTATGTACTTGCTAGCAATAAAGGACTAAAAATTCATCGGAGAAATATTTTCAGGAAAAAAGAAGAAGAAGAATACCTCTAACATCGTCGAAGCATTGCAATAACGTGTCAGTGCCAAGTCCAGATCTCTCGTTCGGCGTTAGCAGCCTTGTTAATTGCCGATACTGTGCACGTAGCTCGGCGATCTGCCTAAAGATTGCGAAGATCGCTTTGTCTTTCGGTTCGAATCAAAACAGAGAGAATTAATAAGACGAATAATACCTGAGTCGCACGCCGATGATCGAACATCTTTCGGGTATGTGGCTGGGTCCTTTCCAAGGATGAAGAGAATGATGAGGCCAGAAGAGCGTTGTGAATTTCTCTGCCATGTTGGACCATTTTTCGCAGACATTGGCACCGATCGAGATCGCTTCGATCTTCGCGCGATCGTCGGAGGAACGAATCTACTTTCGAGAAACAAATTAGAGACTCTTAAATTAATTTACATCATTTTTCTATTTTTACAGATTAACTCCTAATCGGTATTTATCGTTTAATTCGTTTCTGTTTACCGAAGTCACAGCTTCAATTTTAATTATGTCCGAAGCACGACTTTTAATTTGAACCGAGAGCTACTACAGCTTCAACTTGAATCACCGAAGTAACAAATTCAATTTGCATTTCAGGTAAAATACAACTTTAATTTCCGTTGAAACGAACGGTCGGTTTCAATATCAATTATTGAATTCAGAACATTGCTTCAAGTTCGAAATCAACTTTGACTACAATCAATGAAATGGACAATTGAGGTTTCAGTTTTTATTTCGATCGACATGCAATATTTATTGGAACTGTCGCTGTGCAAAGAATAATGGTTGCAGATATTAAGGGACAGAACAATAAATTGATGCTGAAATAGGTGAGTTTCTCTAATAAATTTTTTTTCAGATTATCAAAATGTTAATTAATTTCTATATTATCATTCAGACGAGAGAAAATCATCACCTCCTCCATGACATTTCGGACCAATGACACCACCTCATCTCCAACGATGTCTAAAACGGACTTCATTCGATCTTCCGAGTATACAGGATCTCCCAATTTCCATAAATCGTCCACGTAACCGGAAACTGCTTCCACAGCATCCTCAACAGCGATCAGTTCATTTCTGATACACAATTGATGACTGACGTATAAATGTGTTTATATATGGTAAATTGGATAAAATCAACCCTGTTACGAATTAATCTAGAGGTACAACATTGATTGTTAACAAAGTTAATATATTGTAAAGGGTGTCCGAATATTAACCCGTAACCACTGTTGATGGGTCAATTTGACCATATACATTATTAATATTTCTAAAACTAAAATAGTGTCACAGTGGTTACGGGTTAACAAGAGCCAATGTAAACATCGTCAAACTAGCAAAATCCTCGGAAACAAACTCGATGCAATTTAAACAGTCCCTTCCCTTTTCTTATTTGCTTTTACTCGATCCTCGCAGTTACAGGGAACACTGATCCCTATCCAGTGGTGGGGGATAGAACTTTGACAGTTCCGGGTGTGGAGACCGACCGATGCGACAGTTATGGGGATACAAACACCGTATCACGGATCAACTGGCTAGCGAATTGAAATTGGAGAAATTCACGCGACCTAGCCACTGCGGCGCTCTCCAGCTCGGCTCTGATGTTCCTCAGGGATTTTACAGCCTCGGCGTAAACGATTTTGTCGTGCGAACGCTTCGCCTCCTCCCATCTCTTCCGCCAGTGATCCTCCTCCTCCATCACGGAAGTTGTGATCGTGGAGCCGAGTAGATTTTCCTCCAACTTCTTCAAGCACGACGGATTCAAACCGGAAGTACGCAACGTCGGAGCCCATACTTGACGCAGAGCCTCGATCAATATAGATCCTTTTCCGCTACCGGTGGACGCCACCTGGACGAGATCGTGGAAATTCTTTTCCGTCACCGTTGCCTCTGTCAACTGTCAATTTTAACAGTATAAGTGACATGCCAATATACATACAGACTGCATGCATTTCTGACAAAATTCGGTAAGTGTAATTTAAAAAAATAGAAAGAACATTAGAAGAATTTAGAAACATCGTTATTTTCAACTTATTAACTTCTCCGTCCGCAACGTGGTTCGTTTACGTCCGGAGCAAAATTTCACTCGTGAATTTATTTCTATCCAATATTGATTTTTTGATAACGGTTTAAACATTTCCAACGATTATGTATTAAAATCAAATCAACTTATATTCGATTACAATCGATGATAAAATCATTAATAAGCGTATTTTTCCAAATATGGATCATTGGTAGAATATATTGATTTCTTTTTATTGTAGAATGATTTTAATGCAACAACTGTAATTTTCTTTTACAGTTCGAAATAAAAATGTAAATCTGCGTAAGTCCCTATCGTCTACCAATTTTATAGTCCTCGAAGTTGCTTTTGTATCGATCACCGCGCCGCGCCGATCCAATCTTTACGCAAATTGATACCTCGGAAATTAGAATTTAAAAGAGCCTCATTTAATGTAAGTAGAGACTCCATTAATTTAATAGCTAATGGAAACGAAACTACTACAAAAACCTTAATTAGAATTCTCATTTCATTATAAATCTATGCACGGTAAAATTGCATAATATGCATAGTCCACGCTAATTATTCATTAACAATTTCGATTATCGGCTGATGAAAACACTTTCAGTTTCAAAACTATTATTTACACATATAATATTCTTCAATCTGTAAAATAATTAATCGCATATTAATTGCTTATTACCAATCTATACGTGCCTGTTAAATAAACATTGGGTCAAGTCATAAATAATTTACGTTTCGGTGCCAATTTCATTAAATAACAATTCTGTCGCAATCCTTGCACGATACAGGTGTCTTTTTTTTATAAAAGAAGACTAATATAAAGCAGATGAAATAAAATTAAAAAATTGATTCAATATATTTCCTGAATTTCTTTTTTGTTTCTATATGGTTTCTATATTAGCTCTAAAGGAATGAATTAACAACAACGCATTTAACATAATTTACAATATGACCCGTTGCAGTCATTAGGCAGCTGTATAACAAAATTAATAGAACAGTAAACACATCATTATAAACTGTTACCACATACGCAAAATTGTTTACGAGCTAATACAACCATAACCGGACTGCCGATTTTATACATTTATTACAGAAATTGACTTGCCCCTAATTTGTTTGCCAGGACGAATTCCCTCGCGACCTAACCATCAAACCTCCCCGTAATACCGCCATTTTGAGTTCAGATATATTACCTTGAAGAAGACCAAGGTGTTTCTTCCAACAGTCAATTCGCTTGTCAATTGCAATCTCGCTTTGTCATCCTGATTGTCAGCCGGCTGTGCGCACAGTGTCCTGCACGTGGCTCGATCCAAGAAATTCTCGAGCACCGATTCACCGTTGACAATGACCTCGTCATCGTCGTCCACGAGGGAAACGCCGAAGAAGTGGCCCGCGGTTGACACTATCAGCGATCTACGTTTGTCAACGACCACCATTTTTCACAACGAGAGTAATTTCACTGTTCGTGTCGCAAATGAACCGAATCCATTACGTCGCTACCACGAAACTAAACAACAAAGCTAACGTCCTTGTGTGCCGATCGTTTTTGTCGTCATGACAACTATGCCTAACAACACAAGCCAGCTGTCAGCGGGCGCACGTGCTCGCAGTGGCAGCAGCAGCAACAGCGTAGCTGGGGTAAAACATGAGTTTACGGGGAAAAAACAACCAGAATAATTAAATTAAAAAATTGAAAATAAAATAGGTGATAGTAATTTTATACAGGGTGTCCCAAACTGTCTTCAACTCCAGGAAATGGTTGTTTAGGAGTTATTAACGAAAAACACGGACCAATCAGAACGCGAGCTAGACGCTCGTCGGCATGTTCAGCCAACCGCCTGCCGGCTCGCCGCGCTGAACGTGCCAGCAAGCGTCTAGCTCGCGCTCTGATTGGTCCGTGTTTTTCGTTAATAACTCCCAAACGAAGCCTCGGACAACATTTTGCAAAAGGAAAATGGCGCTTGAAATGACCTCAGGAACCTCCCCTTCCATTTCCGGGAGTTGAAGACATTTTGGGACACCCTGTATTCTTCTAATGTGATTACTGTTGTAAACTATACCTATTCTTTGAATTGTAAATGTATAATTTAATTATGCACATATAGTTAATTTTTCCATTATTTAAGAGTTCAATGCACAATCTAGTTTTCTCCGGAGGAGAATGTTCTCTCGTGCTCAGAGGGTAATTATGAATTTCGTCTGATCGAGGACTCGATTTGACGAGAAATAAAATAAAGTGTATTCGTTAAGTATGCAGAGAGGCGTACCCTGTAATATTTATGGCATTCCACGGAGCGGCGCGGCGCGGCGCGGAGGCGCGCGTGGTATAAGCGCATAAAATTCGCAGTCGAACGATTACGTCGTCGCCGATCTGTGGAAAATTGATTGTTCTCTACGAAACAATGCCATTAGTCGTGAAACTGTTCTAGAGGATCCGGTAGCCACTGTTTCTCTCCATTGATCGTTAGTTGTAATTCTAACGAGCGATCGGTTCTTTCATCGCGCAGCCCATTTGCTGCGCTGCGCTGCGCGCCAGCCGGAAGTATGCATGGTCAGTTGATAGCGTATGCACGCGAGCGCATAAATCGGCCTCGGCGTACGTCGCGCGTCGCGCGTCGGTATGTACTCCCATTGCTTATTCGAGGCGTGGATGCCAACTATACCCTGATTATGCAAATATTCGGCGGTAATAACATTAACAATGCCGGCGACTTCACGCATGAGTGAATCCACCCGTGCCTACTGTTATGGTCGCTCTTGGATTCGCGGACCTCTGTTAAAACTGTTAAACAATAATTATTTCTTATGCGGGCGAGCCTGATGGCATTTCGGTGTTTCCTGAAAAATTGAGCTTCGCGGATTAAGCTAGAAAGGCAAAATACCATTTGTGGCGTCAGAGTATCATCATTATATATTTCTGTGGGATTTTATCTAATACCCCTTCTTTACCTAAAATATCTAGCAGCAACAAAAACTATACCCAGGTTAGCAAAGCAATGCCAGCATTCGATAAAAATGTTTCGCAATTTTGAATCATCTTCTGATAAACAAATTTGCCTTGCATAAACCGCTTCTGGTTTCCCAGACCGAAAGGGTGGCAACCCTAAGAGATCGTCGACGCACGCCAATCGAATCACATAAATTTCTCCCCGGAACCGTAAGTATTTTCAGTATTAAATTTGAAGTGGCCCTCCGCGGGCAAGGGGGTTGGCATTTATCGCGGAATCTTTCTCTTTCCTTCTTTTTTCCGATTTCTCCGATATTCGCGGAGATTCGACTTTCATTCGACCCTTTCAGTCTACGGTATATCTAGCCCCGGCGAAAAAGTCTGATTTATATTTATCGATATCGAGGAATGAATGTCTGAAACCGAGAGCGGTGCCAAAGATCGCGGATTCGCGGGCGACGGCCGACAGGCGATAGAAACTCCGAAATGGAAACAGTAGGGCGCGGCGCAGCGCAGCGCAGCGCAGCGCTGGGGGTAATCCATGGAGTAGTGTCGATTTGCGGACGATTGCCGCATCCTTGATATTTTACCACGTTTTTACCACGTTTTTATTAGCTCGCTTTTTAGCTCGCATTTTTGTTATTAGCTCGCTTTCTTGTCGGTCTGTCTGTTCGGTACAAATCTTGCAATTGATTTTAAACTAACTTCCCGATGAGCTAGAGACTTGAAATTTTAAACATAGCTGAGAACTGGATGACAATACAATATTAAAAAAAAAAAAATTTTTTAAAAAGCCTATGCGTTTAGGATATATAAATTATTATTAATAAAATCTAACCGTTATACCCCATCGCACTACCTGTACGTCCCCACTCTACTACGTGTTCCCACTCTGACTCATCCCCACTCTGACTCATTCCCACTCCACTGACCCGTTTCGCACCGAAGGAGCTCAGTGTGCGGCAGTGTGCCCGGGGTAATCGAGGGGAAACGATGTACCCCCTCTCTGATGACCAGAGTAATATGTGACACGTTGCGCGTGCGCAGTCCAGTATACGGTGTTAGTGGGGGACGTTGGAGTGTACTCATGGTAGTGGAATGGGATAGTGGAAAGGGATAGTGGAAAGGGTAAAACTGGAGAGGGTATGAGACCGAACCCGGTCTCATCTGGTCTCACTGCAGTGTGCGTCAGTGTGCGTTCGAGGTCCGTGCGGTGTTTACAAAGTCACTACTGTTCGTACGCGACAAGAACTCTCCTGGCAGGAATTCGACAACATTGGGTCGATTGGGTCATTCCAGACGAACTTTCGCTTCTAGCCGAATTATTGGATAAAGTGTGTGACGTCAAAGATAACCATTGGCTGTGAGCAAGGACCCCCTTTGCCCCTCAGCCGTCTCGAGGGACTTATTGTGGCGTACGGGACAGTAAGTACGTATTATTTGTTTACATGCATTTCTTATATGTACGTAGACCGAGGATCTTTATGCAAAATAGAAAATGTTTCCATTGATTGTAAAAGGCACGGGAGTGAAATAGATTTCTTCTTTTAATCATCTCGTCGAATAATAAACCTAGCAATTTTTGTATTTGGTTTGTTTGAAATAGAATTACATATATCTTGATTTACCAAGGTTTTATAAACGTTCAAGAACTACATGTATATTAATAAATTCTCTTGGATCTAATTCGATTCCAATATAGTTCAGCTTAGCTCGGGTCGAGGAAAAGGAAAGAATCGAGGATTATACACGAAGCTCGGATCTCCTCCTTTCATCGAAAGAACGGAAATTTAAAATTCACGCAACAAGTACTTTCAATTGCGAGATCCTGTGTGAACACGCGCGAGGACAATGCAACGACGAAAACCGTATATCCGATGGGAAATCAGTGGTCGTCGTTCCAAATCGCACGAAGAAGTTTGTGCCTCGACATAGACAAAGAGTGTAGAGCATAGTTTTTCCCTTATTTGGGGGAGGGGGGTGGGGGAACACTCGACCATTTTTCAAAGTTTTTCTCGTTCAGCATCCGCTTCGGATAAAATGTTTTTTGGTACTAAAATTTCCTAATGTAATTGCACGTGTAATTTTTCAATCTTGGAAAGTTCGATTGAAAATAAAGTTGGCGGAAATTTGAACGCCACCATTGGGAGTCTCGGATGCGAAGCATATAATTTTCTTTTTCAATTCACAGTACAGTTTTCAAAGTTTTCTTGTTCAGCTCTTACTGTGAGCAAAAATATTATTATAGTTTCCAACTTCTCTTCCCTCAGGGGGAAGAGATCCAATTTTAGTCGATAGTATAGGTATGTACTTCGATTCTTCTGATATTTTCATTATTCCCTAAATGCATAAAATCTGCAATCTAGTCGTAAGCATATCAAGACTTTTTTTAAACAGCAAGTTAGATACAAAACGAAAATAAAGTGAGAAGAAAATCAAATTTCAAAGTAAAGCATAGTTTTTCGGTTTCGCAGTACCCCTTTCGGATAAATCGTGTTGGTTATTAAAATTTCGAATTGTGAGCAGCCATTAATTAATTTGACTGTTAAAAGGTTCGATCGAAAACAAAATAACGATAGATCGATATATTCTAATACTTTGTGGATCTTCCCAGCATTTTTCGTTTGGAAAATCATGATGCGGAGCGATCGAACGTAGCTTCATTGCGTGGGCGAAGAGTAATCAAACGGCCACGTGGTCTTGTAATCAGTGGCTACCGACTATGAAGTGCTGCCATAAAGTACAACGTGGTACAGGGTGGGCCACAAGTCTGCTTCCCATTCACCGTGTATAAATAACTCTCTTATTTTCTAATCGTTTACGCTTTCATCTTGGTATATAGAACGGAATTTAATAGATTATGGTTTCTACACGCGTTGTACCGAAAGTGACCATAATTGAGACGGCCCTGTCGACCACAGAGAGGCTTCTATTTTATACGAACCGGAGAAGATCTCGTTGCTATTAGTCGCGCATCAAGGCCGCGTTTGCTTGGCGATTTTCCTTGTTATTCGCGAGGAGTGTTGTAAATCCTGCTTAAATATGATGTCACGTCTCGAGGAACAATTGGAAGGCGCATAGCGCGGCAAAGTGCGCTCGAAAGAAGAAAAGATTCAAATATTACCTATTAACTGTTTCGCAACTCACACACCGCATACGCACCCTCTTATGGAAAAATCGCGATCTCGCCTAAATTCCGTTTTGTGCATCTAATTATAGCGAAAATATGCAGTAAAACTCGAATTTTCCTGTATAATCGCACGACACGCATACTCTATCCTTTCCGAAAAATGTTTTCCGATCGTGTTACACGGGTCGCGATAGTGTACTAATAATAATAAGATCGAGAAGCTTTGAAGAATGCAATTCTTTTGGAACTCGAATTTTCCTTTGTAATCGTACGCACGTAAAGTATGCATAATGCGTATACATATGTATGTACAGTCGCTCTAAGCAATGTTTTGGTCAGGTTTCACGAGGATCTGCAATGTGCAAAGGCTTCGGGTCGCGTTAGTTTCTGAGGTCTTTTAACCAGCGCATGCAGCAAGTAGTATCGGCAACGCAGCGATAGATCGTGGATCGCGCGAGCATGGATCGTAGCCGCGTGGATCAGTCGTGCCGCGAACGTCGATCCGTGCCCCTTCTCTCGCGTGCGCGAAAGAAAAACACGCAAACTGGTACCGTTCTCTGACAGTCACGATAGTCTTCGCGGTTGAAACGCGTTCGTCGGACTGTGAAACGTGGAAACGTTCCAGGTGAGTTTCCCCGAGTCGATTTCTGCGCTTGTACCCGTGATCCATCGTTTTGCGAACGACCCAGCCTCGACAGGAGATTTTCGTGCTCCGACAGCCATCTTCGATCGCTGGGCGATTTGCGTTTATACATACATATGTATAGCGTTCTGGAAGAGGAGCGGTGCATAGTACTGTCAAAATTGCTAGCTCGACCAAAAGCGTTTTCACTTTGTTGATCATAGAAATTTTATCCCTTCCAATTATACCGTAGAATCAAGATTTTTAAATTGTACTATTTTGTCCAATTTTAATTGTAAAATCTCTGTATGTCCTCTTTCATTGGACAATTTTAAGATCTTAATACAACTGTATGTACACGTAACGAATTGGTTGAAAATAAGAGACGTCTATTAACTACTCTATTATCAAGCTCCTGCCGAATTGAACGAGCATACTGCACAGCCTATTCTACGCTACCAATGAATAGTTCCATTGTTTACAAAATTTATTTTGCTATTAAGAATAAAAACCTACTGGAACAATTTACTAAAACAATGAAAAATGTTTGTTATGCAAACGTGTTTTTATCCGAATCTTTTAATTTACGATTATTGAGATGGCAAAGTATTCGGTATTGTTGAACATAACTCGGCGCTAATAGAATTATTAACAAAGTTTTCGACCGATTTGGAAAGATAGATACACGCGCAAAGACGCGAAGATACATACGTACGTAAACGACTATAAAAAGTGTTAAAAAGAGTCTTTCTAGCGCGTCGCGTCGTTGCTAAACACACCAACACAGTCGGCGGAAGCTCAGAAGTTGATAACCCGAGCGATTATTTTGCCAACAAGTTACTTCAGGTTCGATACCTAACCCAGACTATTTTTGCGCGCGGCCATTACGCAACAGGAAACGAAACCTTCGGCCGTCTTTTATCTGGATACCGAGAAACCGTGAACGAGAGTTCTACTTTTTCCATCGTTAACACCCGCGCGTTTGCCGCATGTAAACACAAGATTTCGCGCGTTTATACACTGCCGTGGAAAATTAAAAAATCACTAAATTGTCGTTCAAAATTGCCCATATTCAAAGTGTTGTAACTTCATAAAAAAAACATCATAGAATATTCGTTTTGGTTGAACCTTCTAACTTTCGAAATCCAGGCAGGCTTCTCATTTGCGGCCGGCCGTGATTATGTTACGATAAAGTGTAATCAAGCCACGGCCCGAGGACTGTCGTCGGCTAACGAGTCGAGAATTCGCGGATCAGCGACACCGATTTTCTCCAAGCTGATCGACAAGTATCCTAACCGCGACAGTGGTTCATTATACCCGAGCAATTTAAAGCTTCGCAATTCTCGGTGCAATTATTATAGTGGCCGAGATTTCTATAAGAACGCTACTGTTCTCAATGAAAAATATTAATCTGATAATACAAGTAAAAAATGGACGGTTAGTAAATTATAACTAGCCTGCGGATCTTCTAATTCACTAATTTAATAATAATTACTAATATAATAATTTAAAGGCAGATGTTAAAGAAGAAAAGAAATTTTAATGTCTTTTGTTTCTGATCCAGACAATTTTTATTTTGTATAAACTAGCCTGCGGATCTTTATACAAAATAAAAATTTGTCTGGATCAGAAACATAAGACATCAAAATTTCTTTTCTTCTTTAACATCTGCCTTTAACATCAAGTGTCCGAATATTACTGTAAGCCACTGTCCTATGTTAACACGTTGATTTATACTGTATATTTATTTGCTTTATACTGTGACACGGTGACACGATTCTTTGTGTATCGTTAACCCTGCAATGGTCCCGAAAATATCAGCTGTTCCTTGTTTTCGCGAATTGGTGGCTTTTATCAGTTGAACAGTCCTCGCGCAATCTTCCCCCTTTATCGTTGATTCTAAACAGCCGGCGATTATTCCCGGGTCGCGAGCTGGTTTATCGATAGAGGAAAGTGTGCGCGTGCATTTACATATTTCGAAAAATTTTCAGTTCTTCCTCTCTACATGTATTTCGAGTGATTCAGAATTTTTAGAGCAGCTTCATGAACGAGATGTGAATAGGTACTACACAAATCTTTATAGAAATTTGGAGATTTTCATTGAATTTATCATTCTTTATAGTCATTATAGTGATTGGTTATTCTCGACTCTTATTGTTACAATTTTCTGTCTCTATCAAAGCTATTTGTCGAAGGCTATTTTATCAAATTACTAGTGTTACGCACATTTTTATAAAAATGTAGAATTTTTCTTCGAATTTGTCGTTTACTTTAGTAAATCATTCCTTTTTAATCAGGATGTAATATACCATCTAATATTTTAATATAATATTTTCTCAATATTGTAATTTCCCTTTGATAATATGTAAATGGTTCTCTATAATCGTATGTTCAACTTCTTAGTATTTTTTTTCTTACGATGTAAAACTCATCAAGACACAGGGACATTCGCCGAGTTACGCGAGCTCAGTTGACATTGATAACCGTGTCATTATCAAGTACGTTTCCATTGTAATTAACCACCGACTCTCTCCCTCACTCGTGCGAACCAACAATTAATTGTCGATGCCCTGGAGTTAACTAAACTCCGGCGATTTATTCCCAGTCACGTTAGAATTAGACATTTTCTCTCGTTTCAAAATTTCAGGCTTTGTTAGTATGTACTACATTCTCCGATGTATTAACAGACTGCAATTCTTTGCGCAAAATAAAAGATTTCTGCTTCACTTCCGGTATAGTATTTTAACTGAATCTTGAAGTTCGTTATCGCAAATATATTAATTAAAAGCAAGAAGTCTGTGTTGTGCATTATGCAATATAATTTGAGCAATTAAGATGCTGTTGTTCAACACAGAAAAATACTGTTCAAAACAACCATTTCGAGTTTCATTTTCTTCGATCGCCGATTAATTGCGAAGGTACCAGCAATTATATTACTAGACTACAAGAGACACTGGTTT
Organism: Lasioglossum lativentre; assembly: GCA_916610255.1. Lineage (NCBI taxonomy): Eukaryota > Metazoa > Arthropoda > Insecta > Hymenoptera > Halictidae > Lasioglossum > Lasioglossum lativentre. The sequence goes on from OU744364.1 coordinate 799,731, forward strand.
ACTCGATCATCAACGCATCGAGCGCGTTATCTATGGTACGTGCGACGATAATTGCCATATTTTTAATGAAGCATCGGAGCCACTGTCACAGTTATCGGCTGGTTAACATTATCTCGTTTATGGAATTATCGGGTTCCTCTAATAACGCCTTTCTATCCGTGTCACAGAGTATAATAGCGTAATTGTTGCACACCGTGGCCGGTTCAAGTGTTAACTACCGCAAATTCTAGCGTGCGTTTCCTTAAATTGAATGAACGAACGGCTGACAATGGGCGGCAAGGTTTCGGATGACTGACACTGGTCACTATGTACTATGTACTCCCATTAGAAAGCAGAACGCTGCTGCTGCTTCTTCTATTTCTCACGTCCCACTTTCAAGAAAGTTAATGTTATTGTCTATAATGCAACCCTAATTTTCCCTTGCAAGGTAGTAGAGCGTGTATTGACCACATTTAATATAGTCCCATTTTTGATTGCAAGAAAATTTTTGTTTGCACGGGATTAAAGCATTAAGTGCATAAGAATATGTTTTAAAAAATCCTTATACATACATATATAAGTAATTGATAAAAATAAGCAAATTTGTACTCGTAATAGAAAAATCTGTCGCGTATTCAATTGTGAGGAGTTGAAGCGCGTGTTGCGCAGTACATATTTGTGAAGAAGCTCAGAAAATTGGTGACAGCGGCAGCGCGGCAGTATGCAGTCTGTTCGATCTGAACTGGCATCTAGTTAATCAGTTGCCCCATTTATTAGGTTGGTGGTTGCGTAATTCTAAAAGACAGAAGTTCTGTCAGTGGATGCTGAAAGAAACGGAGAATCGTGCCGCGCAATTAGCAATGAATCACACGCCGCGCGCGCCGCGCGCGCCGCGCGACGCGCATCTAAATGACCGTAGGAGCAGTTGCGTCAAAAGAATTTGCTGTTTTTCACTCGTGTCGGACCGAAGAAAAATTAATTGTTGTCCGACGTGCATCATCGAACTGTAGAAAAGATCAGATTTGCAATTTTTTGTTTCAGTTGCATAAAGGACGAAAGATGCCTGACCCTCCGGCAGGGAAAGGACCACCAAGCTTGATAACTATGGTGTTTTCAACCCTCACACACATACTTTTGTTGGCGCCAGTGATTTACATCGTCAGTCTTGCCCTCTCAGACGGCAGATACAATATACTTTTCTCTTGGCACCCCATCTGCATGAGCGTCGGGGTAACGTTTGCATAATTATTACCTCGATATTTTCCATCCTATTTCTGCAAAATATTCATTCATTCTGTAGCTAGTATTTCAAAGAAATCACACAATTCCCTTTGAGTTTAAAACACGTAATTGTCAATGTAGAATTTACAAAATAGAAATTTAATTCTCTCTTTTAATATCACAAAATTTATTTTTCACCCATTGCAACAAGCTAGACCTACCGGTTTTTAATGAAAAATGAACTTAACTAATAATTTTTCAACGAACCGATGCACAATTGAGAAGTTGCAATAGATTCGAAGTATGTGCGATAACTTAATTTGACTATTATTTATAACGATTGCAGAATGAGTCATAATTACAATTACTTTTTGAACAAAATCAATTAAAATAAGAAGATAATTGTGGCAATAAACGTGTTATCTAATCGTATTTGATGTCGAAGAGTTGACTGGATGCTCGAGACAAGTGCACGATGAAGATCTGGTGAATCATAGTGATCTCGAGCTCAAGATTTTATGTTCTAATTCACAGAAATGTGTTCAACAGCATGACTTCATTGTTCTTCAAACCCGCGCGCGGCTTCTCAAACGTTCTGAATTGTCGAAGAATGCATCATCACCTAATGCATTTTCTTACTAAACTCGAAAATTATGAATCTCAAAACTGCACAAATACAGGCAACCTTTATATAAAATTGTACTTCGATTACGTCGAAATTCGTATAACTTGGTAAAAAGTTATAGTACATCGTTGAATGGCATAAATTCTAAACAATTTGTGTAATTTTTCCTTTTTAACGTTCTTAAGAAAAATTATTTTTCACATTTCACTAAAATATTTGTGACAGACAATACTAATGTACAAGTCTAAATTAATACAAAAGTTTTACTTGTTTTGTTCTCTGTTCAATAAGCTTTCGTTTATAGTAGGCACACATATTAAGCCAGCTTTTAATTGATACGCAGTGTATACATACGTATACGTGGAATCTAATAATGATAAAACCTGGAAGCGTCACAAATTTTTATGGTTACATGATTATTTCGTGATTCTCTTTTTTCATTGGTTGTTCATTTTAACAGCCTTGCTTTGAATCGAAATAAAAAATTTACGTAACTGCATATATGTCACGTCGAATGCATACGAGAGGAATTTATTGCAACCATACGGTTATGAAACGTATTTATACTGGCAAATGTTCACCTGCCTGGAGAAAGAGAACATTTTTGCGCGTCTCTAAGCCGCAAAGAATTTCTCGTTGCGCGATAAGAAGTGTTTTCTTTCCAAACGCAAGGAACAATTGAAAAAGGAATATACATATACAGGGTGTCCCAAAAGTACTTCGACTCCAGATTGTGTGGCAGTATACGTATAGACAAAAACTTTAATAGCTTATATCTCAATAACTATTTGTTTGCGACATATGGCTCCTTTCAGACTTTTTCTCTTCTCGATGAGTAGAAGGCGTTGATGTAAAAAAAAAACTTTAACAACAATTTTCTTTGTTATAAACAATTTTGCGGCAAGTTTCCTTTGCAAATGTCCACCGATCCAGAGGTGTAGAATCACCCCTAGGACGGATGACCATTACTTTTTATACACCCTGAACACGAGCACCGAACATGTTAATACCCAATCCCAGGAATCATCGAAAACTAACATATAATCTTCCCTGTAGATCGGTCTGCTGATAACGGAAGCAGTGTTCAGCGTTTCCGGCGAGGCGTATCTCGGCCACAAACTCTCAAGACCGAACCGAGTAACATTGCACTGGATCCTGCACACGGTGGGCCTGATCCTGATGGTGATCGGTCTGGCGATCATCGTCTCGAACAAGATCCAGAAATCCAACCATCATTTCGCCACGCCTCACTCGATTCTTGGCCTGATCAGCATCATCCTAGCGTTCCTGACCGCCGGCTTCGGCATCGTGACCAATAACCCGAAGTGGCTCTATCCTCGTGTCAGGCCGGTTCTCCTGAAGATCATGCACGCGTTCGGCGGCATCGCTGTCACTATACTGCTGCTCGCTTCTATCATAACCGGTACCTATACCCGCTGGTGGCCGGGCAGCGAAACCGGAAGGAATTTGGTGTTCGCGTCCCTCTTCTTCGCGGGATTTTTCATCCTTCTAAAACCGATCCTTGGAGCTGTCTCGAGGAGCAAAGTCGTCTTTGGTCCACCCCCCACCACCGCGTAATTGGTATATTAATTAGGTTCGTACATATGAAATGTCCGATTTTTAACAGTGACCAAAATGACAGTTAAACAAACGTCACTTTTTCCTAAATAAAACCTACCACATACAAGTATAATCAATGCAAGCACTATTATAGCAAGCACTATTTGCATTTTAAAATAGGAAATTTCATGTGCAACAACCTAATACCTAATTAGGCGAAGGGAAGATATGTCTATCTGCTAAATATGGAATAATGCACGGTCTACCGTCCTGTATAAATTATTAAACATTTAGGTAGCATATGACAAAACGTAAAGACACTTTTTAATACTTCAGACAATAAAGATAACGATAAGATATAGGTAAAAAATTTTCTGCAACGCTAGGGAATGATTACACTCTTCCTCAAACTAGTGTCAAATGTTCTTATTCTGTACATCAGAAAAAAAAACATTAATTTTTAGATTAACATTTTCGTAAATCACGAGTTTTATTATTTCGCTTGCCCCCGAAAAAAATTATTACACATTAAATGCATGGATAATTCTAATGATAAAGGCTTGAATACTTGTTTCCAGGGGTGTATATTACATATATACATATATATGATAAAAATCATTTAATATTTGAATAAATGCTGTCTTGCTATTTTCATAATTGAAAATAGTGTTTTGTAGGGCTCCGTAATTCCAGTATTGATTAAAAGCGATCCAGGGGTCGTTTTTCAAAACTCGGTTACAAGTCGATAGAAGGAGTACATACTACATACATACTCGGTTTGCCGCGGCGTCTTACAATTAGATTCCATTAGAGATTAAAATAATGAGTATCGATTGAGAAACTCTTGAGTCAGGCTCGGCTCGCGGCATTGATAACTTGCATTTCCGTAGACTGTAGACAAACACATGTGTTACAGTTATCGGGTCACGTACGATCAGATATTGTACATGAAAGCATTATTGTACGTGATATCGCGACTGACACATTGTCTGCCAAATATCTTTAACTTAAAATATAATAGTACTCTTTCTCTGAAAGTTTCGAGGACACGATGATGCAGTCAATGGCGGATTATGCATATATATATCTTGAACGAAGCCAAAGTGTTTCAAACTTGGCTAAAGTTTTACATTTTTGAAGTTACGAAGTATTTACTGTCACGAAGACAAATATTAACACAGCTAGCTTTTAATTATATAACATACAACTTAATAGTACAATGTTATAATTTATTTAATATTTTCTATGTGGTCTGTTACAGACATAATATTTATAATTTTTAAATTAACTCGGGTTTATTCTTTACATTTCTGTACAACTGTACGCGTATAATTAAGTATATTTTTATTTTGTTAACGACAAATGTAACATATAGTTAGGTGTAAGTATGAACGCCAATAATAATAATCCGCCACTGAATACAATATTGTTTTAGTGACATATATACATGCGCTTAGATGTAGTTTGTTACTTAAATTTTTATATATTCCGTCCTTCGACAGTTGCTCGAAGAAAGAAACTGTTCCCGCAGTCGAATTACCAAAACCTGATTGCAAATTGCTAAGAATGTTTGTTAACGTTAACTAATATGCCCCACACGGTATCTCTTTCCGTTACCATTATTGTGTTCATCGCGTTGCCAACGTGTACTCCAAATAACGCACCAAAAGAGGAAAAGGAAAAACAGTGTCGAAGAGAAGAGAAAATCGTTTTGTTAGATTTAATTAAGTAGTATTTATAAGAACGACTGTTTACCAAAAAGAAGAAAGAAAAAGAGAAAGACTAGAACGTAACGTTAACGTAATTCGATCTAGGCGAGGAGGAAGTATGTACATGGAAATATCGATATCTTATTATTGTAATAATTACACGCGCATCACATATACATATTATATAGAATTTACATAATGTATATATCCTCCACAATGCAATGTACATGTAGATTAATACAATTTCTTATTTTTCGATATTACATATATGTTCGTTGTCTATGCAGTTTCGTTTTCTTGGTTCTTTTCGTCATTACCGGACTGTGGATTTTATTATATAATTTATGACAAAAATGTGTAAATCAAATAATCTAATTACAATTTTTATTATTTTTCTTTTACGATTATAGAGATTGTAAGGATGCATCCGTGAGGAATTATTCGAAATTTATTTTTCTGGGTATACATTATTTAAAAAATAGCTAAAAATTTGGACCGACACATTCTTGTTATTTTTATAAAGTAATATAAAATAGTCACTTTTAGTGCTCCGTAAATAAATGTCTATGTAGCTTCCGTATCTTGCAATTTTATTTTGCATGAAAATCCGCAGTCTAGAGATTACCATCACACTTTTTAATCCTCCTCCGTTTAGTAACATTTTTAAGCAAATGTCTGTATACGTGAAATATTTTATTTGGTATACATAATACGTATCTTTTCTTTGTATGTAGGTATGTATGTATGTTAAAGTATATTGTAAAAAACACAATGATTGGTTGTACAAACTTTTTATTGTGTGTCTAAGCGATACTTACACTTACATCTTCAAACAACACATGATTAAAATCATTGTTAAATATTTACAATAATCCCTAATATAGTGGCCAGTAGAAATATAAAACGTGTATATAATATTTTATCGGTACTTGAATTGAATTGAATTGAATTTTAACCATCATTGTACATAATTGTGTCAGTCTCCTAATTTCTTTGTATATCATGACTAAGTGTTACTTAAACGTGTAACATGAGATTCGAAGGCACTGATGTGATGTTTCTTCAAAAAATGTTTGAAACCTAAAAATTTTAATATTTCGACATTAAAAAAATATATTCCCATAAGCCTTCAATGGTGACGCTAAAAGAATACCTATAAACAAGTGGAATAATCCTTCTTTCAGCGGAAATAGATCCTCCAGTGTCTTCATCAGCTTATCCAAATTACTCGTCTTTGTATATTCCTGTATCATTTTTGCAAATATCTTATACTTATCCACCGACAATGAACGCTTCACCTAAAATTATATTTTATGCGTGTTAAACGTAATTAAATATTTTTTACTTAAAAACACTTCGTGTAGATATATGTCTACCTCTTTTAGATACGTTTTCCCCAAAAGTTTTTTATCAGTATCATTAGCAGGGTCTTCAATAGCTTTCGAATCATTTTCATTTTTCGTGTCTACGCTCGAAGAAGTCGAGGGACCAGACAAGCATGTATTGAATTCTACCGGTAACATTTTTATTTTTCTCTTTTTAGCAAACGGTTCGTTGGTATCTTTCGTTAGTTCGCATGTAGAATAATTCTGTTTCAATTTGCAAACGCTAAAATTAATAACAGGCTTCGATTCTGTTGCTAGAAGCTCGGAGAAATTTTTCTTCTTATTTTCAGTCGACTTGCTAATCTGTTCGCTGTTATTGCTATACGAATTGATATCGAAAGTATCTTCTTCTTTTGGACGAGTTGTTTCGAGTTTTTGTTTCGAACCATTTTTCGCAGCACGGGTTGCAGTTACATCAAATGTAGCTGTTGTTGCAGCAGGTAACGATACGCTAGTGCTACCCCTCGGTCCCGTAGCTGGTTGTGGCAACTAAATAAGATAAATAAATTGTGACTAAACTGCGGATCTTTACATTCGTGTAGCGTATCTCTACACTACTATTTGCTTTCTGGAAGTAATTAAACTTACTGTATATTCTGCGTATTTGAAGAAATCCCTTAAATTTTTTGTGATCATCCCAAAGTTGGTAAAGTTTTTAATATGAGGTCTCAACCAAGTAGACAAATTCTTTTTAAAGTTTTGATTGTCGAACCTACAATCGCACAGTATTATAGCACCGTAATCATTTTTGTGACGTATAATTCGCCCAATGGCCTGGTTAACAGCTCGCGATGCTTCCAGCTGATACCATTGTTGTCCAGACAAAGCCTAGAACAATGAACAGTATATTTGAAGTTCATGCTCGATCCTTGACACGCTGAAAATAAATTAATGAGTTTGTTACCTCTTTGTCGCTACTTCTCATCTCCTCCAAATATCGTTGTTTTAATACTACTCTCGGGTCCTTCAAAGGCGGAAACGGAAGACCAGTAATTAAAACGGCTCTGCCGTTTGCATCTGCGAAATCGAGACCTTCGCTCACTTTTCCACGACAAACTGCCATGAAAATTGCCCCTTTGCAGGCAGGATCTCTAATCTTTTCGCAATACTCGAACATTACGTTTGTAAAACCGTCCTTGTATTGTGGTTCCACGTATATGGCCTAATAAATGAAAGTGGAAATAATTATAATACTCTCAAATACATAAAACATCATATACAAATACCAAAGACAGTTACTTTACGTTCCGCGATTTTTGTCCACAATCCTGTATTTTGCCATTCTTCTCGACACTTTTTCATTATTGGATAGGAAGGGAAAAATACTAACAGTCCGTGAGGTATTAGACAACTGAAATTAAATATTGTTCGACCGAGAGATCCTATGTATTTTGGATCATTTCTGAAAAAAATATCAATTGAGCAATATGTTCCACACACAGGCAGCCAAAAAAAGTCTCCGTACACTCTTTAAAGTGACGTAACTTTTTTAAAAGTGGGCTACATGGAAAAACGTATTTTTAAATTTTCAATATAGGCCCAGATAAAAAAAGTTGTAAAAAGCCACATTTAGTATTTTCCTTGCAATTCCGACCAATCGCAATGTTTCCAAAGTTTTTTTTTTGTACACCAGCTAGTAAACTAATTAGTCGAATATTTCAAAAAAGCTGTTTGAACTCACTTTAAAAAAGTTATTCCATTTTAAAGTGTGTACGGAGATTTTTTTGTCTAACTGTATATTGTATGAAACTTTTGTATAGTACCTCGTGTTGTAGGAAGAATTTAGCGCATAACCATCGGGGCCTTGACTAAGAACACCCACGCAAACTTGATCTCCTTTTACTATGTGCGGATTTTCCAATTGAACGTCGATTGGTATTCCGAGTTCGGATATGAAAGGTCTTAAAGGGGACAATGTACCGCTCGTTAGAACTATCGAGCGTACACCTTGCTCAAGTAGCTGCTGCATACTGCATAAAAATATGCACGTTAGACATTTTTATACGAGTGCACAAATATAATTCTAATAATACTACTTTTACCTGAATCCCGGACTGAAACACCAATAACTAATAACTTTGCCCTCATTCTTTAATGTTTTCTTTGTCTCCCAAACATCATTTTTAAGACTTTTCTTCGGTTCCTCTACTTGAATGTATACTTTATAACACTGCTTGATTTTTTCTCTGTATCGCATATTATTACTATTGTTAAATGCTATTCTTAATAGGTCACTGAATTTTTGCAGCGCATTACCTTTTCTTGCAAACGGAGAAGTGCTTGTGGTTGTTAAATATAGAACAATCTTGTCTAGTTTCTCGGTCACTAGTTGTTCCTTGCCGTGCGTTATCTACGAAGACAAATTATTGAAGACAACTAACATCAGAAATATATTATCGAAACTATGATTCTTAACTAACTTGAGCCTTGTCAAATAACTCGAAGATGTAGCCACCGGGATGCGTGTCTCCCTCGTCGCGTTTTACAATTTTTATAGCGTCGATTGCTTTTTCTAGTTCCAGAAACATAGCTTTCAAAATACACAAATCATCGGCAGTAAAATCTTTCTGTACATTTCCAGAATTCTCCATTGAGAAATCAGTTTCTTGAACATTTTTACTCATGTCTTCCATCACTGCTGTTATTTCGTCGATGCACATTGCAACATCTGTACTACATATCTGCAAAAATATTGCATTTAATTCTGTAACAAACATTTATTGTCATATTGATATATTACCTGCACCGATGCTGCCTCTTCGCATGTTTTCTCAACATTGTGCGCTTCATCCAACAGAATAACATTATTTTGCAAATCTATGCCTTGAGCTTTTCTTGCTTTCGGGTCTAATAAATAATTATATGGCATAAATGTTATATCTGCATTCTGTTTCAATTCTTTAGATAAAAAGTACGGGCAGCATTTGTACTTCTGACCAGCTTTCACTAGATCTTCTATATCCAGCACTTCCTGTTTGAAAACGGGTTCTTCTTTTCTAAAAAATGAATTTCCAATTAAAGCCTTGCAAATATGAAGTCTTACTAACTGTTGACATTGTTAGTGCCTAACAGGCACACTAGTTGCAATAAAGGTTAATACAATACACAATGTAATCAAAAAGTCCCTGGACTGAACTTCTTCCAGAATTATTAGCGGTATAATTTCCAGAAACTTTTCGAACTTATCATGCAGACATCGAATATTAAAAACCTTTACCTTGTCTCAACATTATTATAATAAGCACACGTTCTAGACTTCACTTTCAAATGACACATGTGTATTTTATTCGAAGAGCTAATCTCTTTAGAAACTTCTGGATGGATGCAGAGCTGATCTCTGGATCCTAACACAGCCGTGCTCACATGCTTGTAAGCAGTTCTTTTCAACTCTTTCATCGCCTGCGACAATTGCGAGTGTGTTCTAGATGCATAGACAATTTTTGGGGCTGCCCAAATGAAGCTTGGCGAAGGCTCCGAGTCGCCTGTAGCTCCTTTGAGTTCATTGCTTAATTTGTTGAAGAAATGTCCTCCAAAATTTGGTTTCTCTATTGCTCCGACTAGAGCTTGCGCTTGTAGTTGAGCTTTCTTTGTTAGCAACCAACTTAGGGACGAGCACAAGAGGCAAAGTGTTTTCCCTGTACCTGAAATGTTAATACCGATTAATTTTCACGTATAGATCGAGTTCTAATTGTTTAAAAAAATTTTCATGTTTTCCGTATTAAATTGTTCACTTTTACCTGTGATAAAAATTATTTTGTTTTGTATCGTTTATAAATAGTTTTTAACGTGAAAATTATATTGAATCTATGTTTTATTTCAAAAAGAAATAATGTTCAGAATACGATAACAGAACGATATATCACCTCATTAGAGTATTATGAAAATAAATAAAATATTGAAATATAAAAGGTACCTGTTGGAGATTCTAATACACCATTCTTACTATTCTGAAGGCATTCTATCACTTTTATCATATAATCTTCTTGAACAGGATACGGTGTAAAAGGAAAATTAACAATAACATTATTAATTGTCACCTCGGGCATTATAAGTTCCACAAAATATCCAAAAATCTTTTATTATATATAAAAAATTCTGACCGATTGATACGAGCAGTGACCATTTACTTATTCCCGCCAAATTCCAAAGTTAACCAATTACAAGCCGTGATTACAAGTCATTAATATTGATATTTACATATCTATAGTACGGACAGATATATATACTCTCTGATACAGTATATTTACATTCAATAAACTATGTCTAAAAAAGCAATGTCAGGAAAAGAATATAACGTTATATAAAAAATAAACGAATTTGTCGCGATGTATATTCAAATAAATATATAGGTAAATTCGATTTTTGTCAAGTACTGCTCATTGATGTCGCCTATCGTCAAATTATCGCCCGTTTCGAATAACTCATTTTCAAGTGGTGGCTATAACTGCAACGGGGAGAGATTATTGTTCGCATTCGATTGTATAAAGTAGCCAAGATTAGGTTAGTCGCGCTTTCGCTAATTTAGTGGCCGACCGTGGACCACCGTGGACTGAACGGCGAGACAGGTTCGTTTCCATTATACCTATAGATTCGTATTTTTTTCTAAATTATATTTCCCACTTCTCCGCGAGAGAGAGCTTTGATTTCCCCGCTAATGTTGCAGAATTCGAATTAGCAAATAGAAATGTCCGATTCGCGAGTATTTCGAGTCAATACGTATAAAATATATGTGCGCCGTAAATTCAACAGCCGCTGGTTGCTGACCCCAAAATTAGGTCTCGATGAACCACGCGGCGAAAGTCGAACTAAAACTCGCAAATTCTGTATTGCAATTTTGCATTCATTCAAAGCTATAATACAATACATGTATTTATTTACATTTATCGGTCCCCGCACGCTTTAGACACACAGATCGAACGAACTAAACAATAATTGTAAATGCAGTTTTTACTTTCGTTGAAATTTAATTAACAAAGGAAAAATTGATTCGCATATCTATATGCATTTATGTAAATGCATAATATAAATGTTGAGACTGTAACAATTTTTTCGCATTCTATTTAAGCTTGATAAGAGGTCGTTGTCGCAAAGATATCCGCACTTATTTATACAGTCATAAATGTTATCGAGAATTCGTAAACCTATTTATAAGAGTGCATCGTTTGTGTGCGAACAATAGCAGCGTTAATTTGCGTGTAATTTCCTCATTGTTAGCTGAAAAATTTACTTGTACAAATATTTATCGTGCGATAACATTTTTCCAGTGTCAAGTGAGAAATTTACAGCTCGAAGTAAAAATGCGATTAGTTATCTGTGATACAGTAGATCATGTGGCAGAATGGTCTGCCAAATACGTTTTGAAAAGAATCAATGATTTTCAACCAAATGAAAATAAATATTTCGTTCTTGGTCTTCCGACGGGTATGTTCTTTTATTCATTCTATTAAATTAAATCGTAAATATAACTTCTCTTTTATAGTATGACATTTATTTATGTTTTTATCAGTTATATATTCGTCATTATTTACAATGAATTGTCATTGCTTGTTCTCAGGATAATAAGCACATCGTTAGAATTTGTTCCAAGAAAAAGAAATTTTGACTAGAATTTCTAATATATTCGTTACATTTTATAAAATTTTTACGGTGAATCTTACCTGCTACTATTTATTATTTAGGTGGAACACCTTTGGGAATGTACAAGAAACTTATAGAGTACTGCGATGCAGGAAAGCTTTCCTTTAAATATGTAAAGACGTTCAACATGGACGAATATGTAGATCTGCCCAGAGATCATCCAGAGTCTTACCATTATTATATGTATAACAATTTCTTCAGGCACATAGATATCGATCCACTGAATGTGCACATTCTTGATGGAAATGCACCAGATCTTACAAAAGAATGCAATGATTTTGAAAAAAAAATCAAGGAGGCTGGTGGGATCGAATTGTTTATTGGTGGTATGTAATTTTAAATAGTTTGCAAATTACGTTTGCGTAGTACATAATTTTACATGTAGAAATGATTTTTAAAACAATGGAATTCTTTTGCAGGTATTGGCCCGGACGGTCACATAGCCTTCAACGAACCAGGATCGTCTCTAGCGTCGCGTACAAGAGTGAAGACATTGGCACAAGATACGTTGGAAGCAAACGCAAGATTCTTTGGGAATGACATTTCCAAAGTTCCCAAACAGGCGCTGACTGTTGGTGTTGGCACAGTAATGGATTCTAAAGAAGTTATGATTCTCATTACGGGATCCCATAAAGCATTTGCCCTCTACAAGGCGATAGAGGAAGGAATCAATCATATGTGGACCGTATCAGCCTTCCAGCAACACCCTCGAACAATAATTACTTGCGACGAAGATGCAACATTGGAGCTGCGTGTTAAAACTGTTAAATATTTCAAGGTATACATTATATGTGAGATTATTATATTGTTCAGATTCTTTTATAAATAATCTATTTGACATTACAGGCTCTCAGCGCTGTGCATCATCAATTAATCGAGGCAGATGGAGAATCAATCCTTCGTCAGAGAATTCAAGATAGTTAAAACATTGGTACAGTAAAACTTGGATAGACGCTAGAAAATTGTCGAAAAGAATAACGAGCAGAAAAGAAAACAGTCCGAAAGAAAAATCAATATAAAACTCATATCGACGAGACAATACAAACGCGACGTTGAAACTTTTTATATTTTATTTTGTTGTATGCAACTTTTACCAATGTAATTCTAACGTTTTGCCAATTAAAATAAGGTCAAACACGATATAATTATTTTAAATGTGGCACAATCCTTTTTGCAATTTATGGTACAATCGATAAATATCAACCAGTAAATATAATGCAAATTATATCGTGTTCGATCTCAGTTTGGTCAGAAAAATTTCAAAAATACATCGGTAAAAGTATAATTTCAAATAAAAATAAAAAGTAGGTAGGTTTCGTTGTTCGATTAGTGTTGTTTGTCGATAGCCGAATGTCACTACTGTGGAGGGGATCATTACCGAGCATTTATGCTATTTATCGCTTCGAGCAATTATCCAGGTTTTACCGTATAGGATTCTGTACTTTGGAAATTCATTGTTACATAACATGTTGACCGCAAACTTTACCAAATGTTGTGGAACATGTAAATTATATTTTTTATAGAGTTTAAATGACATTTGCGTATGTTACTTCATGAACTACTTTTTGACAACAATGCCATATAATATATAACGTACTTGTTTTAATCGAACATGCATTATTGTACTGTTGTTTACATGGATTATTATTGTAATTACTGTTCCAATATTACAAAAATGCCATATTTTTGTATCATTATACTTTTCATAAATAAATTTACCCTTTCTATGACAATTACCCCACTGTTTAATCTCTATCATTAAAATGATCGATACGGTGACGATTGAAATGAAATGTTCATATTTGTGTCATGAGAAATTCATATATTACATATATTACTAATTCATTCTTATTTCTAATTTTATTTTAATATATATCATATTTTTGATAGTATGTACATACAAAATGGTGAAAAAAGCTGCCTTTTAACTGTATCGAAAAAAATTGATAGCCTATTGAAATCGCATAAAATTTAATACGTCGATAAAATCTGTGTTTCTCCTTTTAAAATTACTTAATAAGTATAAATACTTACTTGTGTCTGAAACTTGTATTATATGTATTTAAAAATCTTTTACAACTTTACATTTAATTTTGTATTATAAATTATATATTGACTTATATATATATATATATATATATATATATATATATATATATATGCATGTATACTAAAATATAGAACTACCTCTGGTTTCTATACAAAAGTTTCGAAAGACCTACAAAATGACGTTTCAGACCAGAAGGGCCCCCTTAAGATTCTGGGCGTTGCTCGAAAAACTAGCGACTAAACGAGCCACTAAAAAAATAAAATTAATCCTTAATTTCTGGAATTTCCAGGGGGTCTGATTCGCCTACCGTCGAAAGAGCAACTTCCCCTGAAAACGGGGACGAGCCTAACAGCGATAAGTAGGAGAGTTCGTCGGCAGGAATGACGATGATAATCAAGTACTCGCCGGATGAGACGGAACGCTGATATAGCAGCACGGAAAGTTCACGTGTCGGCTCCAGCACGGTCCGCGAACAACTAAACGATGACACATGGTGTCGGAGAAGATTGCGTAACAATTCGTTCATCACGAGCCGATTGATAAGGACAACGATCCGGGATCGTGATTGGCGGGCGTCAGAAAAATCTCGAGAAATAATAGGAATTGTGCTACCGAGGTGGTTCCCGGTAGGATCGACACGGTATTTCGTGCCAGTAGCGTTTATTATTGCAACGAGCGAAGAAATGACGAAAAACGAAGAGACAACGGAAATGAAGTCGATCGTGCTTCGCGATATCGAGCCTCTGTTGAAGCAGAAACTCGGTGACCATGTGGTTGTTGAGAATTTCACATCGGAGAACCTGATGCCCCCGGGTGAGAATTATGGCAGCACTATCCTGAAGGTCGACGTCGACCTGAAGAAAGGACACTCTGGAAAAGAGGAACAGATTCACCTGATCGCGAAGATGCTGCCGCCCACCGAGTTCCAGAGGCTAGTCTTCAATAGTTCGAAGACGTTCTTCAAGGAGATCTTCATGTATGAAACCATCATGCCGGCTTACAACAAGCTCGAGCTTGAATCTGGGTTAAGGACCAACGAGGTCTTCGAGTTTCTGCCCACATTCTACGGATCCAGATCGTCCCTGCAACCGGATGTTGACGTGGACGACGATGCTGTCTTCATGATGGAGAATCTGAAGGCCAATGGCTACTACCATGGCGTCAGGAGTGTAGGTATGTAACACAATCTTGTAACAAGGTCATTCCGTGTGAAACCGCACACGCTTGTCGGTGTACTGTTTCGGATTTTTTAAACTGAAATCATTTTTATTAGATGCTCTTAGAGACATTCGCTATACAAGCACCGAAAAACTAATTTTCATCGGTTTGTTATAGTTTAGCCGTTATAAGTTACAATCGCTAGCACTGTTTTATCACAAATTGGCGTAGATCAGTTTGACAACAGTTTAATGTAACTATAGCCGTCCTGATTTATAATAGTCTTCGCTTTCCATTTCCATGATAGATATCCAGGTCACTGCGATTGGAGAGGGACACGCGTCACGCGTACGCGACACGATGGGAATAAGAAAATGTTCATACATATATCTGCAAACTGTATATTCGTTTTACAATCTTTACGGTTTTTATTGCTATAAAATTATAAATATTAAGCAGAATTTTATTCCGGTTTCAAGAAAATTGCTAACATACATATATACTTACATTAGTAAATTCTGCTCGAAATCTTCATCACCATAGTCTTTCAAACTTCATGTATTTTGTGGATTGTTTCACGCAGGTTACGACTACGAGCATTCGAAGGTAGCCGTGGAGGCTCTGGCCAGGTTTCACGCTTTGGGTATGGCCGTGAAGCAGAAGAAGCCAGGTTTGTTCGAGGTGTTCAAGATGCACGCGAAGGTCACACCGGTACAAGGAGGTCCTAACAACGAGATCTTCAACCTAACGTTGAAGGTGATCAAGGAGGACCCCGAGATGAGCGTCCATTACGACAAGTGCAAAAAAGTCATCGACGACATAGGATTCACGGGTTTCTGGTCGGACATTCCCCGAGAGCCCTGGATGACCATCATCCACACGGACTACTGGGTGAACAACGTGCTGTTCCACCAAGACAACACCGGGAAAATCGACGACGTGAAGATCATCGATTTCCAAACGTACACGTACGCGAGCGCGTTGCGGGATCTTCAACTTTATCTGTTCTCGAGCGTTAATTTGGACGTTACGGACGAGCAGCTCGAAACTCTGATGGATTTATATTACGAGACGCTCGTAAAGAGGCTGAAGGAATTAAAATGCAATACGAAACAGTTCGATAAGGAGGATTTCTGGGCGAAATTGAAGGAGGACGGCCCCTACGAGTTCATACACCTGGCGCTCATGGTCAAAGTAATGACGATGGACGTGAACGAGACTGAATTTAATATTCTCAAGATGGAAAGTACTATTTCCGAATACGAGGGCAATAAAACGTTCGTCGATCGGTTACGTAGACTGTTATTGTATTTCTGCAAACGGAACTGGTTACCTGCTACCACGCCTGACGAAACGTCCTGAGGATGTTCATTTTGCGTCAACTTCCGACAATTTTACTGCTAGAACTCTACCGAGACCCGTCCAAATTGCGGGTTTTTCAAAATCTGAGATTATCGAGGTTGCAAAGCTGCATTCGCGAGGAATTACTCAATGAATTTATTTCTCTGGACATATATATATATATATATGTATGTATGTATTATACAATACAAATCGCTGAAATTCTGAATAAATGCACGCTTCTCATTTTTATAAAGTATATTATAAGACAGTCGGTTTTAGTGCTCCGTAGACATAGTGTTAATGCGTCAGCTGTCGTGTTAGCCGATGAATTACTCAGATTATGATAAACTTCCAATCAGATTTCATAAAAGTTACTCCAGTTTTGTGGAATTTTATTTTGTCGCTAATTCGCCAGTCAGCGCATTAATCTGAACCTCTTGAAAACTACAAAGATAGCATTTGAATGTGTAATTTTTTCTCTGATGTAATGAGGCCATTTTTGGATATGTATCACTTTTTTTACAATTACGTAAATTGCGTTGCTCCTTTATCTTCTGATCCTTGCTGGAAAACTGGAAACTAACGATAACGAATCTGTCTTCCGGTCAAATCGATCGTTCCATAGCTTAATTTGTAACTATTCTACTGATATTATGTCATCAACATGTTTTATGTAAAAAAAAAAACAAAGGCCGTATTAGTAATCTCCTTCAGCTGACACACCCATGAACTAATCAGTATGCGATAACAGAGAACGGTTTAGCTTTTATCAACTAAATCGATCAAATGCCTACATTTATTATCTCGGAATTCTTACTAGACTAGACATACACTATCTTCCTAGTACGAGATAGAATTTTCAGCAATTCACGATAGTGTTTTAGGAATATTGAAAATAGAAAACATTATTCAGCTATATTTTATCGAATTCATCAAACAGAATAACCCAACAATTAATAATGTGTAGTATATAGAACTATTTTAAACTGTAGATATATAACTTCAAAGCAATACAGCACCTCTGGAATAAAATTAACTTTTCAATTTTAAAGACACAATAATCTATACACACTAATTCTTTTATTGTGAGTTTTAAAAAATTTCTTCTGATTCTACGATTTATCTGATTAATTTCCTTTTTATCTAAAGTATCTAAACTATGCTTGCACTAATGCCGTTTAACAATTTCAACTATAAAGTTTTATATGTACGGGCTAGCGCGGATTACAAATTTATTAGCAGCACAATAAAACGCAATTTATAACTGCGGTAATTAATACGGTTTGATGCATCTCGATTTAAAACATGTTAAGAGGTTTATCGTTACTGATTATTTTGATACATATATACTGCCTTTAATTCTACTCTTTTCATATACACTAAAATGTGAATAAATTAGCAATGATACGATGATTTGCCCTACACGATTTTGTAGCAGCGGTTTAAATGGAAAGTAAGTAGGTACATATACAAGTCTATATACAAGGATGGCCAAAAAATTTGATGAATCATGATTGGACTTTGTCTGCCAAGTGCCAAGCATGATTGATTTCAAGTACGTTCAAGATATGAAAAGTGAGGATGAATAAATATTTTTTTATCAAATGTTCGAGACTTAAGATAACGAAAGAAGAATTGGAACAAATTATGTATTATGTATTCGCCAACGCAGATATTCAACGAGTCCGTAAATCACAGACTTTTATCGTGATTGTTAAAACGTGATGGATAGCGCGGTTCTTAAAAAGATATTTAATATTCTAATTTAACGAGGACGAGTAAGTATATTTTTATAAAAGTCCACGTTTTTCCTTCATTTTCAACAATATAAGAATGTATACTAAAATTGACTTGATCATAAAAACATGCGTATTTTCTAAAAACTGGTGGATCGCGTTTTTTTATAATTATAGAAATTTTGATAATTATTCGAAATAGTAACGAAGCCAGCGTTACTAGGCTTCGGTTTACATATATATGTATACATATACTCAAAGCGGCCAGCTCATGGAGTGTATACTCGTCGGTTTAACTAACGTTTTGAGCGAAGGGGCGCATCGCGCATCTGCCTAGCGTTACGATTATTATATATGTATATACTTATAGACCCGGCTTCAGATAATATGCCTTGTTTCAAGATTATATCGTCTACCAGCACAGCCACAGCCTACTCTGGTACTAGCCGTGCTGAACAACGTGGCAACACCGAGTATCTCGTCGGTTGTGGAACTTTTAGTGACGTGGTATTTCAGATTACTGTAAGTTCCACTTATCCCCGGGCCCCCTGTGCCCACTTTTTGCGCTGCTCAATAGCACAGAGGCTAGTATCTCGTCGGTGCATTCGTGTTCTAAATATTTCGAATATAAGTTATGTACTGTTACGTGCGGCCCTGGAAGACTGCACGTCGCTGGCTCATCAGTCCTACAACTGTTGGGTCAGGCATCGGTGGCGCAATGTCCCAGTAACCCATCCCATCACTGACCGATGAGTAATTCCATGACCCATGGAATTCGGTACCCCACGCATTGTCAAATCACGATATATAAAAACACCACACGACCACGACTGTGTGTCTTTTCTGTCGAGTCGAGTCGTCTTATACATCAACTGTAAGAGAACAAATACACGCATCCGCCCGAAAGTCTCGATCTTTGTCCGTAACCTTCTGAGCTTCTGATCCGGATCCCGGACCATCCTCTCACCTGCAAGGCCGCTGCATAACAGTACATGTACAATACAAACATTTTATGTATGAATCTACAATTAATAAATAAAGACAATCTAGTAAAAAAGTATATCTGCGTATACATTTATTAAACCACCAATTTTTCCTGAACGTCCGACTTGTCGTAGAGTTACACTAATGACTCACGCAAAAATTTACACCGGTCTAACCTGTTATTCAGTACCTGTACTGATCTGAAATTGCAAAAATAGTGAAACATTGAAAAACAACAATTTTCGGCCGACTGGCTTGACGTTTAGTAATACTACTGAATTTAAGAAAAATTTTCGGTCGTCTGGCTCGTCGTTGAGTTGCACTACTGAATTTTCGAAAAATTTTCGGCCGCCTGGCTTGTCGTTGAGTTGCACTACTGAATTTTCGAAAATTTTCGGTCGTCTGGCTTGACGTTGAGTTGTACTACTGAAATTTCATGCCACCTCTTTCTCTGTCATGTTCTCCTAGTAGAAATATTAGGAGTGTATGATAGCGAAGAGGTGGCATGAAATTCAGTAGTACAACTCAACGTCAAGCCAGACGACCGAAAATTTTCGACCGTCTGGCTTGTCGTTGAGTTGCACTACTGAATTTTCGAAAAATTTTCGACCGTCTGGCTTGACGTTGAGTTGTACTACTGAATTTTCGAAAATTTTTCGGTCGTCTGGCTTGACGTTGAGTTGTACTACTGAAATTTCATGCCACCTCTTTCTCTGTCATGTTCTCCTAGTAAAAATATTAGGAGTGTATGATAGCGAAGAGGTGGCATGAAATTCAGTAGTACAACTCAACGTCAAGCCAGACGACCGAAAATTTTCGACCGTCTGGCTTGTCGTTGAGTTGCACTACTGAATTTTCGAAAAATTTTCGACCGTCTGGCTTGACGTTGAGTTGTACTACTGAATTTTCGAAAATTTTTCGGTCGTCTGGCTTGACGTTGAGTTGTACTACTGAAATTTCATGCCACCTCTTTCTCTGTCATGTTCTCCTAGTAAAAATATTAGGAGTGTATGATAGCGAAGAGGTGGCATGAAATTCAGTAGTACAACTCAACGTCAAGCCAGATGACCGAAAATTTTCGACCGTCTGGCTTGTCGTTGAGTTGCACTACTGAATTTTCGAAAAATTTTCGACCGTCTGGCTTGACGTTGAGTTGTACTACTGAAATTTCATGCCACCTCTTTCTCTGTCATGTTCTCCTAGTAAAAATATTAGGAGTGTATGATAGCGAAGAGGTGGCATGAAATTTCAGTAGTACAACTCAACGTCAAGCCAGACGACCGAAAAATTTTCGAAAATTCAGTAGTACAACTCAACGTCAAGCCAGACGGTCGAAAATTTTTCGAAAATTCAGTAGTGCAACTCAACGACAAGCCAGACGGTCGAAAATTTTCGGTCGTCTGGCTTGACGTTGAGTTGTACTACTGAATTTCATGCCACCTCTTCGCTATCATACACTCCTAATATTTTTACTAGGAGAACATGACAGAGAAAGAGGTGGCATAAAATTTCAGTAGTACAACTCAACGTCAAGCCAGACGACCGAAAAATTTTCGAAAATTCAGTAGTACAACTCAACGTCAAGCCAGACGGTCGAAAATTTTTCGAAAATTCAGTAGTGCAACTCAACGACAAGCCAGACGGTCGAAAATTTTCGGTCGTCTGGCTTGACGTTGAGTTGTACTACTGAATTTCATGCCACCTCTTCGCTATCATACACTCCTAATATTTTTACTAGGAGAACATGACAGAGACAGAGGTGGCATGAAATTTCAGTAGTACAACTCAACGTCAAGCCAGACGACCGAAAAATTTTCGAAAATTCAGTAGTACAACTCAACGTCAAGCCAGACGGTCGAAAATTTTTCGAAAATTCAGTAGTGCAACTCAACGACAAGCCAGACGGTCGAAAATTTTCGGTCGTCTGGCTTGACGTTGAGTTGTACTACTGAATTTCATGCCACCTCTTCGCTATCATACACTCCTAATATTTTTACTAGGAGAACATGACAGAGAAAGAGGTGGCATGAAATTTCAGTAGTACAACTCTACGTCAAGCCAGACGACCGAAAAATTTTCGAAAATTCAGTAGTAATATTAGGAGAATATGATAGCTAAAGAGGTGGCACTAAATTTTCCTGCCACCTCTTTTACTATGATATTCTCCTAATACAATGCTTAATTTTTGTCTAATTTCGAAAGTTTTCCTCTGCCCCAAAATTTTGAAGATGTTACTCTAATTCTACTATTGAATATGTATGTACAGTGTACGGAAAAAAGAAGACATTAACTGTTGTAACTAATATTCTTTATTTTTCAATCACAAAAATTACAATATTAAACGATGAGTGGTGGTGTGATGAGAAGGTCAGGATTTTAGGTTAGAGGTGCGCATAGGCGGATCCAGTGATAGACTTCTCTTGACCCTGTGCTGTCGCGGGGCTAATCTTCTCATCACCCCAAAACATATACATATACAATATAGAACAAAATAGAATCTTAGACTTAATGGTCTAAGATCTTACTTAGACAACATAGAATATTCAGTTCTTGCTGATACGCCTAAATCCGCGAACTATCGGTAACATAGGGCGCGACACCGAAACGGTACGGGGGCTCTTAGAGGTATGTAGATACGGTAGGATGTGAGATAGAAATATAGTTACGACACGACAGAGACGTCCATGCCGGTGGATGGTGTCATAACGTTTGGATCCGGAGTGGATTCCATGGGCTTGGAAACCCAGTCGCTAGTTGTCTCGTTTCGCCTCTACTTCATTTCGATTAGAAATCCGAGGGAATCACAACGACAACGAGTTGTGAATTAGCGTTGTGACAATAGACGCCTTTACAATGTCGGTGAAGCAGACTTCCCTTTACACGAAGGTTTCAATTCCCACCACTGATGGCGGTGTGATACAATACCAATACCAGTTCAATAGGTACGAGAGGGAATGACACGAAAATGATAACAGCTAATTACCATAATTACTATGCGATTGGTTTATTTTTGTAGCATACTAATTAAAAATGTTGTTACACATTCCATTCAGAAACATACTCGGCTACAATTTACACAGTCATACATTTCATTTATGTACATAATTGCCAAATTAAAGAAAAGCAACAAGTATTATCAATCGAGCGTCAATGTCTGTATATGTTATCATATAATTTTTATTGGAAAGAGACTGTTAACTAATTATTCAAATAGTATAGAACTTATACAATGAAGTTGACTTTCAATATTATTTATCAAATAACATTTAATACGCAGCGATTTCTATCTCGTTCTATGTTCAATATATATTTATGCATAACACAAAATATAGTGGAGTATTGTACCTAGCAACACTAAGTCTGATCGCATTAAATTTTTTCTTTCAAATTTTCAACACGAAGTATAGTTGCAAGAATTATAACAACACTAATTCAACTTGCAGTTGTATTAATTTTTTTCCTACCACGTCGAGAATTTCTTATTTTTCACATCTCTATATTTGTAATGTAACGCTTTTTTAAATTTCTATCACGTCGGACTTCGGGAGGCAATCATTTTAAGAATAGAGAGTACTGTGAACTCCCATACAACGCGATTCAAAAATTGTTTAAAATGCCTATAATATGTACATTCTGTGGTAGTAAGCATACAATTTTATATACATTTACTGTGCATTTAATGCCACGTAAAATACATGTGTACACTCTTTTGAAACAGTTCTTTTATCATATGTTTTTCGGGAGTCTATTTAGTGTATATCTCCTTGATGCAGCAGATGCATGCAAAAAGGAAATTTTATATGTATATATAAACGTAAAGGAAATTTCCTCTCTGATGAAAATACATTATAAAGTCCTAAACAATGTGGCAACCTTGCACCTTCCAGATCTGGCAATGCTGTAAAGGACCGAGTGGGAAAGTAACAAGCGGGCTTGGTCGGGCAAGCCCAATTCCGCCTATTGATTTATCCAGCTAGGCCGGGCCGAGCCGGGCCGGGCCGGGCCGGGCTGGCCCGTTCTGCTGCAACGGTTGCTCAAGGCCACTATATCTATCTTCCTTTTGACCGGGTCTGCATCACTCTATCCTCCCAAACCATATTATATATTTCGGGCTTATCCGAGTCTGCCGCCTGCCCATCCGGCCCGACCTCGAATCCCGGCTCCCAATTTTATACCCGCTTCTAACTCGCGCCGTGTTTCTTTACTTTTAACCATAAATTTTTACTTCATATAATCGTAACAACACACCTTTGCTCTCTAATATTGTTAAAGAATATTTATTCGCAACGAGAAATGTATTTCTCCGATATTTATGCCTTCGGCGATAGAGATATACTTGGTTTTTTTTTAAACATATGCCTTCTTCAGAAAAGATTTACAGAAAAAGATTTTGAAGAGTGTCAACTTCTTTAAGCTTCAGAGATGATTAATTAAGTACAATAACTTCCTCTACTATCTATGTTAACTATGGTATAGTAATACAAACTACAAACGACTGCCATACTATTGTATAATGATTACCGAATGTGATCATTTCCCGCTCATTTTATGGTTCATGGAAGCAGAACATTCCACCTATGCGAGTCTCGTCTGTGAACATCGCTAAAATACTAAACTTCTGTAACCGGAGATACGATATAGTGTATTAAAAATAGATTCGAATCTGGCCAAGTAATTTCAACACACTTTACGAGTATGTGGTTCGAAAAATATGGGCAATATTCTGGACTGGCCAACAAGATCTCCGGATTTTCACATTATTGAAAATGTCTGGAGAAACCGTGACGAATTAAAACATTGAATATATGAATGGCGTGAATTGTGGCAGAAAATAATTAAAAAATTACACAAATCTCTGCCCAAACGAATAATTTCCGTGATAAAATATAAAGTGGGCTCTACGATGAAATGTTGAATATTAAACAAAACTGGTAAATTCTTTTTGTACATTCCATTTTTTAAACACATGTCCTATCATTTTGTCCCATTATTTATTAATATGTGTCGTGCGTGAAAGTTTACTAATGTATGCGGAGCAACATTTTAGTTTTACCAACTGAATTGACCTAATGAATGAAAACAGTGTAAAGCGACGTATATAAAAGAAATTTCTGTTATCTACTATGTAAATAAAAGTTAACAAATTATATACAAAGTAAATAGGTAGGGTTCCCTATCTTTTTGTGTTTGACTGTAATACCGAATCATTCCCTGAAATGTAGTACAGGTCTTTGTAGGTGGCGCCAAGGGCGTGCTCGCTCTCGTGTCCCCTCTTCAAGTTCCACTCTTCAACTTCAAACTATAGGAAATTTAAACGAGACTTTTGTCACCCACACCCGCCACCCCTTATATTTTGAAAGCGGTTTCGCGTCCAGTGGTTTGTTCGCTTCGAAATTTTCAGTGCGCTCGTGACCGTCGAACACGCCGCGTTCCTAGCTCAAATGACATCGGTAAACGTCGATTCGGTCGTAAGATTAATACATGTTAATCGAATAACAGGATTGATAGATTTCGGCATGAAAAACGGAAGTTCATTATGGGTGGTAAACAGGAGCTGCTAATGGAACACACCGAGAATTTGAATATTCAAGAGAAGATCGACAACGGACAGTACATGCTCGTGTGGAACACGAAAGGGAAAAGTGCGGTGTGGGAAAAGTTCTTGATGATAAAGAACAGCGAGACAAATAGGAACAGTGGTTACGTTCAGTGCAAGCTGTGCAAAAAAATATTACAGTACAAAGGTAAAAGCGGAACCTCTCATTTGATCAGACACACGTGCAGGACTATTATGAACGATATATCGACGAACGACAGGAGAAAAATCTTGGAGAAATGCACCGAGTATTGTTTACGCGACGTACAGCCTGTCAGCAATTTAGGCGGCGAGGGGTTCAAGAAATTAGTGCAGACAATAATAAATATCGGGTGCAGATACGGCAGCGTGTCGGTGAAAAACATTCTACCGAGTCCAACGACGTTGGTTAGATACCTTTTACGGTTAACCGACAAAACGAGAAATCATATTTTACCGGAGGTGTTGAACGCGGTGCAAAGCGGCACTTGCGCCGCTGCTATAGACGTATGGAGCGACAGTTGCATCGAAATATCGTATTACACTGTCACGTTATACTACATCGACGAGTCGTGGAAGTTGAAGAGGAGGGTTCTGTTTACAACAGACTTGCCGGACGACAGTAGAACGACGGAAAATATCAGATTGGAGCTGCACCGCAAGTTCGAGGAATTCGGAATTCCGGGTGACATGTTGCAGTACATTACATTCGTGACCGATCAGGACAATAACATTGTGAAAGCGTTGAAAGGATTCGACAGGTTGGATTGTACGATTTATGGTATTACCTCGTGTTTGTGCAGCGTGTTCAACGAACAATTCCTTTCCGAGCACGCGCCGGTGTTACAACAAACGCTCGAACAGACGAAAGCCATAGTAGCATACTTGAAACAATCCGGTTACGAGTCGCGGCTTCCTAACCTATTGCAAGAAGAAACAGAAAACAGATGGTGCTCGAAGGTGGTGATGCTGCGCTCTGTTGCAAACCAGTACGCGCAGATTGTTGATATTTTCGCGGACGCGAACGAGAGTTCGAAACTGGATGGTTTCGATTTGAAGAAAATCGAAGATTTGATAGAGTTTTTGGAGCCGTTCGAGAACGCGATCGCGATCTTGGAAGTGAACACGTCGCCGACGTTGTATCTAGTTTTGTTGTGGCTGAAGAAACTGATAAAACAATGCTCGGACAACGACAACGACAGTCCCGAGATGGAGAGGATCAAACGTGCCACGAAAGATTGTTTACAGGAGAAATTGATCGTTCACAAGTATTGCAAAATGGCTACGTTTTTGGTACCTGCGTTCAGGAAATTGCGAATGCTCACGGATGGAGAGAGAGTGGAGGTTGTGCAGCACGTGAGGGATTTGATTGTTGACAGATTGATAGATATTAAGACGGAGGAACCTGTTGCATCGACCAGTTACGAAGGACCAGAGTTGAAGAGACTGAGAAGTATATTCGAAGAATGGGTTGACTCGGATAAGGTGTCTGTAGACTGTCCGGATGAAATTAGCACGTATATGAACATCGAATCTAGAAGAAACGATGACTTGTTACAATGGTGGAAAGAAAAGACGTCGCTTCTGCCACAGTTGAGTAGTATCGCCAGAAAACTGTTTGCAATCCCAGCGAGCAGTGCTCCCAATGAGGAATCCGTGAAGAGCGCGGAATATATACTTGTCGAGCGAATATCCTGCACAAAACCTGAAATTATGAATGCAATTTTATTCCTACACAATAATCCGTAAGTAATTTTTCGAGATTCTTTTCTTTTCTTATTTTTCATATTTTATATTTGCCTAAACTTACGAAAACCCCCATTTCCTGCCATATCCTGAGTCGTATCCGCGGATATAACCGTGTCGGTAACAGAGGGAGTGACACTGGAATGGTACCAAATATTTTTCGAAACGCTGAAAATCGTTTTCCGTTAAAAAAGAACCTATTTACAAAATTTCAGCCGAATTCGAAACATGAGGATTTTCGGAAATAGAGCCCTATATTTTTCTAAAATAACAGAGATTTAATAAATTCTCTTATTTTTTGTTTTTCAGACCAGAGGAAGAAGGCATAGATTAGTCAGTAAATTTATGCTTTGGTCATCGTTTTCAATTTGCTTTCATTCAGACACTCTCGGCGATCTTGTCTGAATCAACACATTTGAGGCAAAAGATTCTGAATGCTTTTGTTGAGGTTCTACGTTGGAGCTTGTCGATGTTGTACACTTTTGAGTCTGGATTTCTACCGAAAGCTCTTGCAGTACTATGTGGGTACAACATTATTGCTATTTTATGATACTTAGTAGATAAATAAGTGCCATTGTAGTTAATCTTTTGGAATATTTTTCTTCAATTGTATAATATGTTTCTTCAGTTGTATAAAAAAAAATTAGAGTATTTTGCTTTCGAACGTGCAATAACTTCTTCAGAAAGCTCTCTATTATTTAATCCTTTGCTTTTCTTAATCTTTAAATTTTATTCGTGCACAGATCTGAACGATTTCTCTGCTTGCAACTATTATCAAACATAATTATTTACAAATATGATCTGTTTTTGAATTCGATACTGATTGTTGTAATAAAATGCGATACATAATCGCAATACTTTACGTATGTCATTATGTTTTTTGACTGATAAATTGTTTATAATAGCGAAAAATTGTTGAAACTTACCAACATATCAACTACTTAACATCCGCAACATGATACAATTGTAATATACTGTACAACACCATAATTAATTTTGAGTTTATAGTAGATTAATGTTTCTTATACTTTATCTAAATTTTTTTTTTGTCCAAGAAGGCTGTTGTAAATAAATTTTCTTAACTTTGATAATTTTTTAATGTATTTTAACAAAAATAATATCATTATTTTAATACACTTATTAGTCTGTGATAAATCTGTGATAGTAATACAATTACCACACTAGTTGTAACATAATGTGTCTTGATACTGTCGGATATGGTAAAATATATTTTCTATATTTTTTTGTACGTCCCAACCATTTTGGATTATATTTATTATTATATGGATCACAAGTTACATGTATTATAATATTTAGATATTATATTCTTCCGACTATAATATGTAATGTTATATTATAATAAGATGAGCTATTTTATAGAATAATTTATAATATACGGACCAGTCCAATAAGAATAAAATTCTTTTTATTACCTATTTTTTCTAATTTCGTTTATTTCATTTAGCTACGATACTAACAATTATCAAATTAACCATTGCAAAAGTTAATTAGTCATTATTGAGATTTAATCTACATTTTGTTGAATAATGAATCTCCTCCAAAAACACAAAACAGTTAATGCAATTTGTTATTAAAAATAATAATAAATTTTTTTAAACATACCACGTTTTTAAAATCCTTGCTCGCAGCCAATGGTTATCTTTGACGTCACACACTTTATCCAATAATTCGGCTAGAACCGAAAGTTCGTGTGGAATGACCCAATCGGACGGTTTGTTGTCGAATTCCTGCCAGGAGAGTTCTTGTGGCGTACGAACAGTTGTGACTTTGTAAACACCGCACGGAGCTCGAACGCACACTGACGCACACTGACGCACACTGAGCTCCTTCGGTGCGAAACGGGTCAGTGGAGTGGGGATGAGTCAGAGTGGGAACACGTAGTAGAGTGGGGACGTACAGGTAGTGCGATGGGGTATAACGGTTAGATTTATTAATAATAATTTATATATCCTAAACGCATAGGCTTTTTAAAAAAATTTTTTTTTTAAATATTGCATTGTCATCCAGTTCTGAGCTATGTTTAAAATTTCAAGTCTCTAGCTCATCGGGAAGTTAGTTTAAAATCAATTGCAAGATTTGTACCGAACAGACAGACAGACAGACAAGAAAGCGAGCTAATAAAAACGTGGTAAAATACATGCTATAGTACAGCATGGTTCTAAAAGAAGCAGTGCATAAATATTAGACTGCGGCAAAAACCTTTAGTGGAATCAAAATTTATTTTCTTTCTTATAATATAACAGCATTTTTAAATTCTTCTAATGTTTTTACTGTTTTCAATTACACCTACTCATTTTTATTGTAAATGCATAAAATTCTAATTTCCCGCCGTTCTGGTTTAGCCAACCGGTGGTGCACTCTACAGGTGAATTTTATCATTAGCATTAGTTTGCCTCACATTATATGCTATAATACACCGTGGTTTGGCAAGAATACTAACAAACAGCTGATGTACTAATGCATATTTATGTTTACACACGTAAAAAGCATCTTTTGCACGATGTGACTTGAACGTTTTTACTAGTTAATTGTCGTGTATAAATATTACTTGTTTAAGTTGATTGTACATACATATCAAGCAAAGCTTGTTTATTTTTGTAACAGATGCAAACGACATTTTAATGAGATGCGCTCAAAATCTCCCGTTTTCTCACTGAAAGTGAAATTACAATAGAGGTTTTCTATTAATTGCTCTAAAACGTAAGTACTATTGTTAAACGTTTATCTTACGGTGTCGTTCAAAACATTCCTTAAAAATGACTTTATTTCTAAGAATTTATTTCTTTGGGTGTATATTATCAAAAAAATGGCTACAGATTTCGATAGACATATTCTCGTTATTTTTATTAAGTTACGTAAAATAGTCACTTTTAGTGCTCCGTCAATCTAGTGTTAAAGGATAAAATAAATTCTTCCAGGATCAGAATGTCCAGGGAAACAAAAGAAATGGACAAAAATTTACCACTGCCTCCCGACAAAATGCCAAAATGTTGGAACGAAGATGAGAGAATGAATGCTTTATTTTCCCCTTTTCGAAGTAAATTGGCTAATCCCTTGGATTGGTCATCTAAATATAAGTTTTGGCAGAGCTTGATACACGAATATTTGAACTACACAATGCAATGCAGTTTCTCCATCGCAGATTTACATGTAACTTTTAAAAGGAAAGGATGTACACCAGTTTGTTTAGTAACTGTTGTTGAAGAACTTCTTCGGTAATGTTAGTTCCATTCTTGAAAGTATGCGTGATCAATACTGTCTTAAAGAAATACATTTTCTTACGGTTATTAATCTGTGTAATGTTTTCTAGGAATAATGAGATAATTCCAGAAGCTGATTTTATGAAAGAACCTTGCGAATCGTGGACAGCATGGTCGATTGACATTTTTGTAAAACGGCCACTGGTATGGTCATTCTCTAAGGTCAAAAGTTATGTTATGAGCAACGAAATCAATAAGGAAACTGTATACATACATCAGCAAGTTATTAAAAATTTAGGTGAAACAGTACTCTCTGTTTTGGAAAATAAAAAGGAAAATGTTCTTGTATCATTTTCTGAAATAGTCAAAGATTGTAAATCCGAAATAAACGAGAATATATCTGACAACACTGTGATGCTAGTTTTAATTTGGCTGAGACGTGAGAAAAGAGTCACTTTTACAAATAATACAGATAAACATGAGTTACTGATCAAAATTGCTGTTCATTCGTCTGACAATGTAACAGAAGTTGAACAAGGATTATACAAATTGTTGCAACAAGAGAACGAGCTTCTGAAAGAAATAGTTCAATTGGAGGAAGCAAAGCTCAACATTATCAATGAAGCCAAGTCCTACTTAGCTAGAGGCTTACGCCAAGTGGCGAAAACGCGTTTAAGAAAAAAATTGGAATTGGAAAACACTATCCAAAAACGAGCACAAACGCTCGAGAATATTCGAACTCTTATATCTACCATCGAAGAAACTCATACAAACACAGCTGTACTATCAGCCTTTAAAACAGGATCCGATGTGTTAAAGAAATTGAATGAAAGTGGTTTATCAGAAACTAAGGCTAGAGATATTATGGATGACTTGACAGTGGTAAAGGCAAATAATTTATTACTATACTGTGGATTTTTATGCAAAATAAAAATTTTCTATTTTTGATTGTAAGAAACACAAGCTAAATGACAGTACATCTCTTCTTTTAATAATTTGAATAAGTCGAGAATAGTATAAGAGCATTCTCCAAATTTTGTAATGTCTCCATACTTTTCTATTGGGTCATGTTTGTCATAAATGCATAAAATCCGCAGTCTATTGATTTCCATTCGTTTTTACTTTGTATCAAGAATTTGAACTGATATTAATATTAAATTTCAGGCCTTGGAAGAACAGAACGAAGTACAATCTATATTATCGGACACTTTCAAGGATAACGAATCAAATGCTGATTTGGAACAAGAACTGGAAGAATTAATGAAACTCGAGGATCCTATTCTCCCGTCGGTTCCGAATTCTCCGTTGAAAACCAGTGTCGACGAACTCGAAGATAGCTTTAAAAAGTTGTACTTTGAAAGTAAGATATTTACAATAGGATAAATATAACGCACGATTTCTATCGCAATGCTTACGATAATTTTCTTTTTAAAGGTCCTGCGGTATCCAAAAAGTCTTCGTTAGAATCAAGACCCGAATCTATTAAGAAAAAGCAGTTATTAGCCGAACCCGAATATACATAAAAATATGGGTTTGCTATTAAATTGGAATCAGTAGGTATCCGTTTGCATCAAATTTGCCTTGACAAATGCAAATATTGGTTTCTGTGATACTACAAAAACAAACTCTATCAATATACAATACATATATATTTTTTTATTTGTGTGTATACACGACTTGTAATAAAATGTCATCGACAACTTACTGTGTAAATGCAATATTCATGATTTTTTGCAAGCACGTAACTAAATTTCTAAGTTTCCAAGTTTGTGCTAGTTTGTTTTCGTTTTATAATTTCGAAAATTAATCCTGCATTTGTGTTGGAATTTTATCTTATTCTTATATAATTTCTTAATCATGAATGTAGCTTTTTTATTGTCTAGGAATGTTATGTTTTAATATTACAGAACTTATACGTAAATAGTATCAATGCGTGATAATGTTTAAGATGATTGTAACTATAAGTTATATAAGTATGGTGTACAGTGTATTTATTTCATGTAGAGTCTCTTTATACGATTGCAAGTTTTTATCACATTAAACGTTCGAACATTCTAAATAGAATCTCCGGAATTAATTAATTCCTTCACCTAACACATAGGCAATTGTTTGTTTATCTCTAGTTGAAGGATATAGTTCTCTATCCATGTCATATGGACAGAAACCGCAGTGTACAGAGAATACGTGGAACTGTCGCATTGTCTAGTTCCTCCTACCACCTTTGTCCCAAGACTGACACTAACAATGCCCTTCAAATACCATAAAGAGCCCCATCTGAAAATTAGTCCACCGCCACTGTCACCATCGCAAACCGCTGAACCTACAATTTTCACGCTTTATATAATAAACTTCCGAACAGTCCGAAAGAAATACATATAATACGCGAATGTACTTACCGTTCGTGTAACCCGCACAGAACTTATCGTACGTGATATAGTTTTCAGTCTCGTAAGTGTTGCTAACTTCTTTGCATTTTCTGTTAGAGATATACGGTACTTGAATTGTTTGCAAGATGTAGCTAGACGCACCTACAGCAGTTCTGCCGAACCCTGCTACTCTTCCGAACATATCAGGTTCTAATAAAATGTTGTTGGAAAAGTCTAAGCATATTGGTTGCAACAATGCTGAAAACACGAAGGGTTTGGTGACCTCTAGTATAGCTATATCTGCTTTGTAAGCTCCGAATATTCCATTGTAGTCGCAAGAAACATAGATATTTTTTACCTAAAATCAAACGTATACAATAAAGAAAGTATCGAACACTAATTTTGAAAAGATAATTAAAAATATATGTACCGCAGTTTTCACCACCATAGCTGGATTATGGAAAGAGGAGTCATAATCCCTATAAATGTTGCCCGTTGCTACGAAAAATTTCGAGGGGTCGTCTTTACGTCTGGTATTGTCGTCGTAAACACAATGCGCCGCAGTAATTATTAATCGCTCCTGAATAATGGTTCCACCGCAAATAAAGTCTTTGTTTGCATTCGGTGTTACTGCTTTAAAAAGTGTGGCGTGCCAAGGGAATTCGGTAATGTTAGCGGCAGTTCCATGTACGACAAGCGGAGTGGTTGGTGTAGGGATGATACCGCACACTAAAACATGCATTCAATTATATATATAAAAAAAAAATGCAACTAACAAGTGTACATAATAAAGTAATGTAGAAGTAAAACAGTAACCCAACAAAGACGATTCACATTTATTTCGATACATAACAACACTTCATAGGAACATATAATAAGTTTAAAGATAAATAAATGCATCACATATTTATTGTTCGTACAAGTATAATATCCCACTGGCAATAAATAAAAATTTTTTTAACGTATGTGATTTATCTTAATATATAAAGAAAAGTAAATTTCGTTCTTTGGAAATGATTTGGATAATTTCAAATCACACATACGAGTGTTCTTTGTAATTTTGATTTCACAAATTTCAATATTCTACTATAATAATTGCGTATTTATTTCGAACTTCGAAAATCAATGTTTGGTCTAAATAATTCATCTTTGGTTTTGTAAATAATGATTTTGTCATCTAGAATCTCTATCGCATAGAAGTTATTCTGTTCTGTGTCCAATTGAAGTGAATGCGTAGCCCAATTAATATAAATATTTATTGGCGGACCTGGAACACATCTCAGCGGTTCTGGAACCCACTGTCCTGAGTCGTTACACCTAACACTTGTAGGCGATGGTAGTGTTCTGTCCTCGCGATAACTATCACGACATTTTAGAGTTGCTATTGTACCAGGCCTAGGCGAGTCGCATGTCACATAATCTGGTCCAGGGTATTTACACTCAGCAGCTATCGAAGCCGAGTTTAGACCTTTACAGCGTATCTCTGAAGTACAAAAAGTTAAACAATGTCTTTGTGCAATCACACAATCACGTGCGCTAAGTTTAAACATATTTCTTACCTTCGCATACAGGGATATTGTTCCACCATTGACCACTCAGACCACAGAAGACATCAGGAGAGCCTTTAACCTTAAAACCACTATTGCAACTATAGACCAAATGTGCTCCTGGTCGAAATAGAAACTCTTGTCCTACGTCACAGTGCTCTCCAGAGGGGCATTGTGATTGATCCAATTTCCAGACACCGTTTTGTGGTTGTGGTGGTGCACTACAAGTTGTTCCATACGTGGCAGTGGTAGAGCTTGTTGTCACAGGTGGACGGTATGTAGAAGTAGTAGTCGTTGAAGTAGAAGTAGAAGTTATCGAACATAACGTTGGATTTTCATCCGAGCCGTCTGCGCAATTTACTACTCCATTGCACTTTAAATCACCATCAATGCAGGCACCATACCGACATTGAAAGAATAATTGTTCACAACTACAAAGTATAAGAAAGAAGTAAGTCGCTTGCAGACAATATGCAACCGTAATTATTAGAGATGTGCGAGAACCCGAAAATGCCAGGTACCCGATGATCAGGACGGGTCAGGTTCTCGAAAATCTCGGGATTTCCGAGAATATTCGAGAAGCCGTCCCGATCCCGACATTTTCCGGATCTCGTACACCTCTACTAATTGTCTATTCACCATTTTGCACACTGTCTACTATTTCAATTTTTACACAATTTTGTCATACACGTATTGTAAATTAATATTGTAAATTAACTCGGTGCAAATTGCAACTTACGAAATTCCTCCGCATTGAATAAACGTTTCGTCTGAACCATCAGGGCAGTCTGCAAGACCATCGCATACATTGCTCGCAGAGGTGCATTGCCCACTGTTGCATTTAAATTCATTCTTTCTACACTCTGAGGTCGTGTTTACAGAACTGCACTTCGACAATGTTTCATCACTATTATCGATGCAATCTTTTATTCCGTTACAAGTTGCATCCCCATCTACACAAGCACCATATGAACAGCGAAATGCAGTATGCGGGCATAGGATATTTGGTTTAGTGCACTCTGCAGCTGTTTCGTCAGATTTATCCCTGCAGTCTGCTCGTCCATCGCATAAAAGTATGCTTTGTATACATTCTCCATTTTTACATTTAAATTTTTCCACTCTATCAAAAAAATTATTCTAATTTTTTATAATAATCAAATAAAATAAATAAAATGTGTTGACGAGTATAACTCACCCACACTGACTTCTTTGTCCATGTCCAGTTTTTAATACAGCTGCAAACGAGATAAAAATAGATTGTTTTATTTTTTAAATCTTTGTTGTATTTTTTATATACATTTTGTTTTATCATAAAAAGATAAAAAGAATACCTCTTGTATGCTGTTAAGCTTCATTATTGATATAAATTAATATTTTTATCCGTTATTCTATGAAATTCTGCATAAAATAAGATTATTCTAAAGCTACAATTATTTTATGTATTCTGTTAACGTTTAATAGTTTAAACGAGACTGTTTATGACAAAATACTTGATTCTGATAAAGGAATCTCTACAAGTGAATGGTATGTGATTCATGTTTGATTATAAGATATATATAAATGTCTGTCTTCTCCAAAGTTCAAGGTCACCAGTAAACTAGTTTTTGAACATCACTGTAGATTTATTTTCGTTAACTTACAGTATTGCAAAACATTGAGACATAGTACTCATTTTTTTTCAGTAGAAATAGCAAGAATGGATAAACAATTTTCTCTAATATGCTAAACAAAAATGTTCAGACTATACAATACAATAAAACTATGTCTTAAAAATTTAAACAGAATTTTCCTTATTCATTTATTCAAAGTAAATCAAATTTAGTAATTCTAAACTTAAACAATGTTTTATTGTTAAAGCCTACAATCTTAAAACTATTTAAAATTGGTGACTTTTAACTATTCATAAATAATCACTGAAATTATTCGGTAAATTTGAAAAATTTTTCAAAGGTATAATAAAAACGTTTATACTTACTAATTATTAAAAAAAGTGCGATCACAGTATTTCTCATAATAACGGAACAAACTTTTAAAATCACGATTCAGCTCTTCGGTTGGTACCCGCCGATCGTGTACTGATCTTGAATCAATCCGGAATTACCGGACTCGAGCTAAAACGTGATTTCCAAGTAGCAATCACAACGGCAGCGTGAGTGTGGTTGTGAGGGGAAACACAGCACGCACACACACACACACACACACACAACATATTCTTTTCTAAAGATTATGTGTGGAAAAGAGAAGAAAATAGCATATAGCGCATATTTTACACCATCCGACAGAAAAAGAAGAAGAAAAATAGAAATGCTTATCTTTCTTATGTCAATGATGATAATTCTGATGCTCTTTAATTCCTAACAACCTTTTCTAGGATGCTTTCTTAACCCGCTTTTCTTTCTTACAACTATTGTGCTTATTCTCGGAACTCCGCTCATTAATTTTTCTAATATTTTTAACTGTATATGTTTCTAGCTATCCTATAGTCGTCATCAGTTACATTCTAATTTGTCCCACAATAACTTAATAGGTCTAGTGATTGTGTCAACTCTGTCGTTTTCAACAGATTTTCCTCTACTTCCTTCTTTACATAGTTACTTGTGTACTTTGAATTGCTATCTTGCTGTAGGGAAGCGAAAATATTGCGAATGAGTCATAATCTATACCTTGTTTACCCATTTGATTCCTTGTTTATCCCAGTCTTTGTTTACTTTTCTGTCGATTTTTACGAGATTTTAGAATTCATTAAAGTGAAAACGTTCTCAAATTATTTGAAATTTTTATTCTCAGCAATGCTTCTCCAATTTTAACCTTTTGATTTTATTTCAAGATCTCGATAACAATTTGCGGCAGCCTAGTGTAGAGTATTATTATTAAATAAAAATTGTAAAAGAACCTCTTTCTGTTAATAGTATATCGAAATCAACTGCCGAATTAAGATATAAGCGAGTAATGAAATTTTGACTGCTCTACAGCTCCTAAATTTATCCAAAACTTACATTTAACGAATCCTTTATGTATATTCTCAGGATGAGTTACGTGTAAAATAAGTAGAATATAAATATCACTTTTATATACTGCTCAAGTAAGCTGCGTAAACTCATTGCAGTGAATACGTCATAACTTGAAAACTAAATAATTGTAATTATTAAAAAAAATGTATTTCATACACGTTTAAAACATAAATACAATGTTATTTATCATAAAAAGTATTTTCATGGTGTCAAACATCTCTGAAAGCAAATCTTTTTGGTGTGAGAGATGATGCCAACCAGTTTAACGTCCTATTTTACGCTAGTTAAGACAAATACTTCACAGAAGTTATCACAAAAAGACATAATTCTCAAAAAGGATACGTTTTCTCTGTAGTTTCCGTATCTATTATATTTCTCAAAATATAGTCTCTATAAAATTGTTCCACTTCATTGTTACATTCTTCCCAATCTAACGACTCATGAATTCCGTCACTTCCATACCTTTTATTATAGTATTTGTAATGGACCTACGAAAAATATATAAATTATGTGCAAGTACTTATTTAACCCTAGATAACTAAACTATCTTCCGAGATAGCTAATTAATAAAAAAAATTTTTTATAAAAGTAGTTCATAAAGAAACAGTTATATTTGATATTGATTTTATGGGTTCAAACATTTAACGAATCATCTGATATCACAAAATTAGGATGTTTCTATTGTCATTTCTACGAAAGATTAGTTATCTAGGGTGAAAGATGCAATTTGAATTTTGGTATTTTCGTAAACAACTCACATGGTGTAAACTTAATCCAAGACCGGGTGCCATAGGAATATCTATTCTCTCTAACGAAAACGCAGACTTAACAATATCTGTTGTGACAATATTCCTAGTTATTCCTACTATTAAGGATATCATTTTTCTAATTTGATGAAGCATGAAACTTTGTCCTTTAATTTCTAACACCGCAAATTCTATGTCATTTTCGACAAATATGTCGACACAATTAAAATACATGATATAGCGGCGAGCGGAAGGGTCTATGGGCCTCCTATAAAGTATTATTTCGCAAAATTTAAAAGTGTCTTCCATATTACCATATAATAATTTAAACATAAAAACGACTTACACTTTTATTGTAAAATTATGGAAATTATGTGTGCCTTCTAATAATTTCAAGTTTTCATTGAGTTTATCAACCATGTCTTTGGTTAATCGAAATTCAGTATATGGTTTTCCATCTATTAAAGAAAGCTGTTCTAATCGTTTCGCGACATCTATATCATCATCTTCTTTGTATACAATATTTGGGTCTTCTGATGCCAAAGAAAACGTGGGTATAACATATCTATATGTTCTTGCATCACATTGATTTTTACTATTGAAACCTTTTGTTACTCTTTTAAGACCAAATACCCTAATTTCCTTGGGTAGATGTTCATTTATTGCCTCTTTCTTTGCATCTCTTGCTAAAAAAAATTATTTAACTATGTCAAATATTAAAGAATGTCGTTTACACCTATGTATAATAACAGATATAAATTAAAAATATTTAAACTGTTTAAAGAAATACTCGAATATATTTCAGCAAAAGAAATACTATTGAAATATGAAATGTATGAGATATGAAAAGCAACAAACTATTTGAGACACTTACGTAATTTAAGGGAAACAATTTGTCTAACTGCAGACACACTTTTGTCTGTGCGCGCAGCTCTCTGAAATTTAAGTTCCCGAAAATCATCGAACTGATACTGTGATATTAATTTGGATTTTAACAACGCAACCATTAGATCCTCTTCTATTGTTTTTAGACCAGGATTCCTTTGCATACCAAAATAATCTCTGCCGAGGTAACCCATCATTATTACAAAGTTGCTTGTCTTTGGTTTCACTTTTTCAGTTGGTTCTACCTTTGGCACTTTTACTGCAACTTCATCATCATTGTTATCAGTAACGTGTCTTTTGGTACTTTTTTCAGCACCATTTACCTCTGCGATATCGTTATTGTCACCCATATCAGTTATATGCCTTTTGGTACTTTTTTCGTCACAATTCACCTCCGTGATTTTATCGTCGATCTGAACAGACATACTTTGATAAATGCTAGCTGTAAGTATAAAATTATTTTAGTAATCTATGTATTTTTCGTTAATGTACTGTAATTGCTAAAGAGATTAAACATTTTATAATAAATTTAAACTCTAAATTTGGAAAGTCAATGTTCAATAACCTTTGTAACAGTGTAATATGTATCAAGAATAAGAAACAACATTTTTAATTAATCATATTTAATCTATATAGAGCAACTGAAAATTTATGTCCTTTTACGAACATTTATAGTAAGTGTCTTACCAAACTGAGGTCTTAGTAATCGAAAAAGAGGCAAATTATCAGATATACTGCAATATTTTATAATAGAAAACATTTGTAGACTATAAACCAGTGGAGGATGATCATTTAAAATGTTTTAAGTTTTCCACAGTACCTCCCATGCACGTTTATAACCTAGAAAAAACAAATGTAATTATAAATTATAACATTTACTTACTGAAAGACCGAATACAATATAAATTATGTTATCAAGCGAACTAATTATACCTTAGAGATATGTAATTGATCAATATATCGAAAAGTTACATATTTTTAAACATAAAAAATGAATAGAATTACCGTTATACAGATACTGCTATACACAATACATGTAGCATCAACAATCACTGCTGAGATATCGTGCCATCGTGTGGCTATTGGTGGCCATCGCGCGCTGGATGCTGGTGCATGTTGGATATCCTTTTCTCGCGCATGCGCCATGCGCGTCCAAAACAGTAACGGATCTATATATTATGATGACAAGGTAGTGGTGCCCTGGGGCAGTGATATTGGCGGGAAAGCACTGATATTGGCCTGTATTGGCTGTTTCTGCCAAATAAAATATTAAAATATTTATAATTATATAGTACAGATGAGATATAAATAGGTCAGAAAGTATTGACAGAGACTGATTGTGAGCATATCCAGGCAGAGAGTATAATATGGTTTAGCACGGAACAGAACCTATACTATATACAGGGTGTCCCAAAACGACTGCGTAAGCGGGAAATGGGAGGTTCCTTGGGTTATTTGAAGTGACATTTTCCAAAAAATGGCGCCCGTGGCTTTGTTTAGGAATTATTAACGAAAAGCACGGACCAATCAGAGCGCGACCTAGACGCTCGTTGGCACGTTCAGCCAACCGCCTGCTGGCTCGCCGTGCTGAACGTGCCAACGAGCGTCTAGGTCGCGCTCTGATTGGTCTATGTTTTTCGTTAATAATTCCTAAACAAAGCCGCGGACAACATTTTGCAAAAGGAAAATGTCACTTCAAATAACCCAAGGAACCTCCCATTTCCCGCTTACGCAGTCGTTTTGGGACACCCTGTATATAAATATGAAGAAATTGGTTAGGCTATTTTAGCGTAGAGTATTCTTATCTATATATATAGGAATTGGAGTGCCCCATGGATTTAGTTTTCACTTTTTCCTCTGCGGCGATAACCAATTGGAAAAGACTTACGTAGCACATGAGTCATAGATTTGTAGACCAATCAGGATTCGCCAGCTGGGATTCCGGGCTTTTCACAGAGTCCAACGTGTATAAAACCAAGCGTGCGATAAACTGATGTAGTGGAACTAGAAATTTGTTTGAAATTGTGAGTGCATGAATTAAAAGGTCCAGTGCATTCACATTACGAACTCACGGGAATATTTTCTGTGTGGTGTGTACATCATTTCATTAGTGTGACATCGTGTAAGTTGCATTTCTTCATTATTCCTATTAACCTAATAAACACAGTAGACGTAAGCATTCTTTTATTAATTAACGTCGTTTTTATAAACTACTTGTAACAAGTATCCTACGTTAGAGTCTCGTCTTCGTTTATATAAAATCCGTGTATAAATATATATTTCTTCCGAAATTTTGTGCTTACACTTTTTACAAACGAGTTTATTTTAAGTTGACATTGACTTTACCGTTTTATATTTTCGAGTGAATTTTTAATGTTGCATTACCTTATTGTTCTAACGTTATAATTAATATCAATTATAACGGTAGGTATAGACTTTTCAATGTTATGTAATAATATACGATAAAAGATCATTCTTTTTGTTTAGAAGAGAAATACAAAATGAACAACTCACTGTTGTTAGCGCTATCCATCCTTGTTGGAGTGATCTGTACCGTAACAGCTCTAAAAAATGATGAATGCGAAGGTAGATAATAAACATCTTTAACTTTTTGATACCTATTTCTATTTACTTTTTCACAAAGTAACTTTCATCGTTTCATTATCGTTACAGTATGTATATCTACTGTGGAAAAATTTGTTAATACTCTATCCAACGATGTCAAAAAGGATACTAACAAGATAGAAGCAGCATTTAAAGCATTTTGTAAAGGCACAAAATCTAAAGAAAACAGATTTGTAAGTCCTTATATCGATGAAAGAATTAATAATTTATAATGATTAATGCGATAAGTAAACGTTTATAATAATCAAAATATTTTCTTGTTTCTCTAGTGCTATTATTTAGGAGGCTTAGAAGAATCTGCGACTGGTATTTTAGGTGAATTAAGTAAGCCTGTATCATGGTCAATGCCTGCAAGTAAAATATGTGAAAAACTAAAAAAGAAAGACGCTCAAATATGTGACCTGAGATTCGGTATGTATACTGTAATTGTTTTTACATTAACAGCTTATTATCATTTAATTCTTGTATTCGGTAATAACATTGTCAAATTTCAGAGAAACAAATCGACATTGACACAGTTGATCTTAACAAACTGAAGGTGCGTGATTTGAGAAAAATCTTGAGTGACTGGGATGAAACGTGCGATGGTTGTATAGAAAAGACAGATTTTATTAAGCGAATTGAAGAACTGAAGCCTAAATATTCTTACAGTTCAAAAACGGAACTCTGAAAAGTGTTCAGTGATCTAGATAAATTATTATGTTAGTATGGCTAAGATTTTGGGTATTCTTTATTTTACAAAATGATTAATTGTACTAAAACACACATGTGATTGAATGTATATGCGTAAATATCATTTTGTAAAAACTTTGTTTAATGAGGTTTTGTAAGGCGAGTTAAGATTTTTGAGGCCAGATCGACGCATTTATGTTTCAGTAATAGTAAACAATGATTCTTCTCTAATTTATATAAAGCAAGTAATAACTTAGATTCTAAGAGATTAGGATACTGAGCAATGGAAAAATTTGTGAGAACAGTTAATTTCTTATTTAGTGTAGCCATGCTAATAAGTGTTGAATATCATAAAAGGTGCTCCGTTTTTATCGTACTTCATGTTAGGCAAGTATAAATGACTCAAACTTTTCATACTATAAATTATTTTTATGGTTTTATCTTTCATTGCTCTTCCTCAAATATTCTGATACAGTGCGTTTATACATGTATGAATCGTATTTATACCAAAATGCAGTGTACTATATCAATAGATGTGTATATGTGATGAACTATTAATAATCCATTGTTATATATATTTGTATATCTTTACTTTTTCTTTTTCTAATTCTACTTAAAAATCAGAAAATTCTATTAATATTAAATGCATACCGTCAACAATTTAGTGTTATAATACATTACCTTTTTATATGGGTAAGAAGTCTCGGTTCATCAATGAGTACATTATATGTAGATCATAAAATTAAGAGTCTACGGAATGCTCAGTATTATGTATTTATTAACAATCTCGTGTTTGCAAGAGCCAGTTCCATTTTGTTAAACAAAGTTAAGCACAATAAGTGCGTCAAATTTTCTAAGAATAACATGGAAAATTTTGATTGATGAATGTATCTCTTGTACAGTATTACAATATTATTTGGTGAAAATACATTTGTGGAGCGTAGAACGAAAAATTATTATAAAAATTGAAGATCTGATCGTTTTGACATTGAATAAAAAACTGTCACATAAATTTGTTACAATAATTTATTCTAATTATGTTAAAAAATTATACCTTTTCAATTAATTGCAATTTGGAAGGTTGCTCCAACGGCCGTCTGCTTCACACGTAATTAATCCCTGTTTTCTACCATTGGGACACATGTAGGTCAATTGATCTTGATATAAGTATGAACGACCGTGTACAGTAACACCAGGTGGAAGTTTTGGTTTATTACACGATAGTTCTACGAATATCGATTAATCAGAATAAAGTCGATAAAATATATGCTGTCTATGTTGCGATACTTACTTGAACATTTACTGTATACTTTGGACCAGTTTCCATTTGCAAGACATCTTGCATTCGGTTGGCCAAACATTAAATACCCAGGTAGACACTGATAAGTAATCATGTTACCAAATGTAAAAGTTACTGTTCCAATACTGTCCTCTTTTAACACAGCATTTGTTAGTTTCGGTGGTTTTTCACATACTACAGCTAAAACACATAATATTTTCTTGGAAATGTACTATAAAATTAAATTCACTCTATAAATTTTATTCTTACGTTTGCAAGAAGGAATTGTTGACCATGTACTGTTTCGAAAACAAATAATTTCTCCATTGCCTTCAAGTATGTAACCATGACGACATTTGAAAGCAATGGCACTGTTGACAGTCCTTGAATAATTATTATTGTTACCAACAATGTATCCGTATTCTGGAACCTATTTGTAAATTTTAATTGAAATCTCTTTACTGTTCATATTATTTATCAAAGTAATCATCTGCAATACTTACTGCAATTAAAGGGCAAATCGTTTCATGGCAAATATCAACTAATCCGTCGTCAAATAAATTTTCAACGATGTTACTATTAAATTTCAAATAATCGATTTGCCATGTACCATTTTCATTACAAAACCATGTTAAATTGGAAACATGTATATTAACATTTCCATCGGTTATACTCATTTCACTGTTACTTCTACAAGTCAGAATTATTTGGTCCTTGTAAGTATGTCCTTTCACAAAATATTCGAAATTTTTATAGGATCCATTAAAATATTTTGCATCGTTCAGTTCCCTAATATTGTTCCTCCAGATATGATCATTGTCATCTATTTCTCTATGGAGATAGTTAAAAAGTGGACAATCTAAGATGGAACATTCGTTAGGCTTACAAGACGGCGACGATGGTGACCATTCTTCGTTGCTCGTGCACGTCCC
This sequence comes from Lasioglossum lativentre, assembly GCA_916610255.1. Classification (NCBI taxonomy): domain Eukaryota; kingdom Metazoa; phylum Arthropoda; class Insecta; order Hymenoptera; family Halictidae; genus Lasioglossum; species Lasioglossum lativentre. The sequence continues at coordinate 843,724 of OU744364.1, forward strand.
AATGCTGTCCCCAATTAATTTGTATCCTGTACCACATTTTATTAAAATCTGTGAGCCAACCGTGAACCGATTTCCAAAATCATCATTCTTTTTTAACGTTCCCTCCTTCTTCGTATTATTTGGTACTACGTCATTGAAAAGCTCGATGGTACCATTTTGCGTCTTTAAAAATATTTTACCATTATTTATGGTACTAGGCCAGGGACAGTTGAGTGGCACACAGTCAGGAACGAACCCACTCCAAGTACCATTTTCAGTACATCGAAGCTTAAACTCGGTCAATAAATTATGGTTTCCCTGAAATTTGTACCCTGGGTGACAAGAGTACCCAACAACGTCATCGAAATAATAATTCCTTTCAACGGTTTTATTGATCGTCCCTGGGGCCAAGCTTGTGGTGGAAGTCTCATGCAGATTGTTGGAGTTAGTGAAAATTATGTAACCGCGATCGATTCTGTAAAGAACAATTGTTTACAGATTAATTTCAATTTACTGTTAATTCTTCTAATAACTTACTCCTTTGGCGGTGAGCATCCATAAATTTCACACGTTGGTCTCTCATGATCCCATAATCCCGACTCTAAGCACGTCAGAAACTTCTCCCCAACCAAATGGAATCCTGTATCGCACTTAAACTCCAATTGTTGACCTACCTGGAATCAAATTTCATTAGTATAGTCTACAGTTTAGTTGATCAATACAATTTCTGCAAACCTGGAGGATCGATAGATCGTCTCTTTCGTACTCCTCTCTCACGTACTCGATGTCTCCATGTTCTGGAGCCAGTAAATTCTTACACGTTCTTCCTATTAGCAAAATTAATGCACAATACAATCAAATATAGATCGTTCCAGAGGATTAACAACTAATAGAAAATAATTCATTTTCCATTAAAAATTCCTTATGATACAAGGTGCAGATACGTCAATGTTGAATATCCTGAAAGTTTAATATCCTCACCTATGCAAACAGGAAGCACACCACTCCATTTTCCATCAGCAGTACATATTCTATGGGGATTTCCTAGAAGCTGATAGCCACTCAAACAAGAATAACGTATTTCGTCCCCGAAGAAATACGATTTACCCTGTATACGACCACGAGGAAAATATCCCGGAAAGCCACACTTTTTTCCTGAAATCAAAGCCAAATTTATTGTTTCGGAGGAATAATCGTTTCTCGAATATATAATACTAGAAAATTTAAACGATCAATATTTTATTCCCACTTGATTCGCGCAATTTTTCTTTAGCGCCAAAGTAAGCTAATTATTTTCCTGTATTGATATTCATAGTCTTACTAGCGCAAACAGGGGTATAGTAGCCCTCCCAATGCCCTTGTTTCAGACACCTAACTTTCAGCGATCGATGTTCCTTTCCTCGAAATCGCACCACGTAACCAGGATCGCATTGATAAATTATTTCGAACGAATCTTCACTGATATTCATGTTCCCTTTAAACGGGACGACTGGTAAAGGACATCCGCGGCAGAAAGGGCTGCTCAATATCTAAAAATGTGAACTTGTATTTCACTCAGAATTCTTCTCATCCTAACTAATATAATCGTTCAGTCGAACAATACTACATGGTAATTACCGCAACATCGCCGTGTGCGTGTGTTTGCACCAGCGGCCACGCAATTACGTTACCGTAATACTTTTCACAGGTGTTAAACAAACGTTTTATGTCCGCCGATGATAAAATTCGATTCCAAACATCTAGCAGAGTTATTTTTCCCAGGAAGGATTCCGATTCGGAGAATCCACCACCAACGCGATCTTGCTCTTGTCCGATCACGAGGGTACCATTGCCTTATATTATAAAACAAATTAAGTAGTTCGGTTAATCAGTCGTGAATTTAATTAATAATTCAGGACTGGGAATCATTTTTATGCACAGGTGCTAGAGAAATTGTTACGCGAGTATAGTTTTATTCGTTTATGAAAATGCGAATTTCTGTATAGAAATCTAGCAAAATCGAAGAAATTTAATGACAATATATATATTGGTCTCTATATCTTAAAATATATTACTACCTTGAATAACAGTATTTTTCGCAAAACTAGATCCGTTATCTCGTAACTGTCCATCTATAAATACATTCCAGGTGCCATTTTCGCCTTCCCAGGTAATGCAAACGAAATGCCAGTGACCATCGTTTACCTTAATGTCAGTTACTACTTTTTGCCCGTTGATGTATATAACGAGTCTACAATATATAATGATATTATTTCCTAAGTTAGGTGTCTCACCCTGTATACATATATTGTAAACTATCACACTCCTTTTTAGAATAAATTCATTTCGTTACCCGTTATAATCGGTTAATGTAAACGTGTTGTCGTAATATCGCGTTGCGTACGACAGCACAGTTCCATAATTAAATGTGTCCTTCGATTGCAACCACAAGCATGTCGTTAACTAAAAATTGACGTTCAATTTATTAATTTCACTGTCAAAGTCGTTCAATTTATTTGTTACCTCGGCAATGTTAATCGTGGGTCCTTTCATTCTGACATAGTCAGTCGTTCCCGATTTAGTGAAATGCACTACATAATCGGATGACAATTCTATAAACGAAGAACAAAGATCTTTTAAAAGACATTGCGTATATACATATACGTATAGAAAAGTTTATTTAACTCGGCTACATGAAACAAAAGAATATATATTCATCAAGACTATACTTTCCAGTCTCGCAATTGCGTCCTGTGAACGGCATAGAACACGTGCACGTGTAATTGGAAATTCCGTTCAAACATTCTCCATTATTCAGACACGGAAGCCCAGCACAGTGATCCACTCTTATTGCGCAATTTTCTCCAGTGTAGCCGTCGTTGCATTCGCATCTAACAATGCAGCAATTATTAACACTACATACATATTATGTTCATCTAATTCATAGTCATTTGACCAACGATTTTCTTTTTGCACACCTGTAGCTCGACCGTGTTGCGTTCCCCTCTTCGAGATTCACGCAATACGAATTATCATGGCAAGGCAACCAGTCGCAAGGCAATAAGTTGCAATGACGCCCGAGGAAACCAGGCTTGCAGATACACTGCCAGGTTGCATTGGCAGTGCGACAAGTAGATCCTTCCATGCATGGCGGAGGATCACAGTGATCCACGGAAATTTCGCAAAATTCTCCTGTGAATTAAAACGTGGCGTTATGAAATAATTAATAATATAATCATATCATTCACTGCTTTTCACCTTCAAAACCATCGTTGCACTCGCAACTATAATCACTCTCCGTGCTAACGCAAGCGCCATTGTTTTGGCAGGGGTTCAGAGCACATTCATCGACCCGGAGCTAAAAAATATCAATATTATTTATCACTTTGTTCAAACTAATTTCTCAGAGACTTCTGTACTCACGTCGCAGCTACGACCCGAATACCCAACATCGCATGCACAACTATAGTTTATTGCGCTGTTTGCGAAATTGTTAATGTTACAAGTCCCGTGCAAACATGGCGATGATTCGCACGGATTTCGAAACGTTTCGCATTTTGATCCTAAAAAAAATTTCGTCCAATATGAAATTAACACGGAAATTTCATATTATTTAGTATTGAAATATTGTACGCTAACCGACGTAATAGTCGAGACACTCGCAACTGAAGCTGTCATCTTCTTGCACGCATTGTGCACCGTTTAAGCATGATCCGGATTCGCAAGTGTTTAACAGTGACAAGCAATCATTCGCATACTTAGAACCACGGTTTTCTGTAGTAGTATTGGCTTGACAAGATAGACAATGGTTTTGCCCATAGTCCGGTTGGTAAAATCCAGTGTCACATTGCAGACAAGGTTCAAGAGCTAAGCGGACACCATGATATCGTTTCCTTCGAGAGTAATATCCTGGCCGACATAGAGCTAATAAGGACAAACAATATTACTGTAAAGCAATAAAAAAATCGGAATGTTCCTAAAAGTTATATATACGTATACATATTCATTCTGGACTTACGTATGCAATCTCGCAAAGATCGAGAATGCATTCTTTTTGTAGATGTATGCTCAGGACAGCGTTTGCAGTTTAAGGAGCCAGTAGTATCCTCGTATTCACCAAAAGGACATGGTCGACATCGATGAATCGACGATTCGAAGAAAGTTCCCAATGGACACTTCACTAGATTTATATAATAAATAAATTAATATACGACAATTAATTGAAGATACGAAATATTTGTGGATTCATTTTTACCACAAGAGTGCTTTTTAAGGACACTTCCTGGCTCGCAGAGCTCTTCAAAATTTCTAAAAACGAGATGCAGATTCAACGCCAGTTCGGCTACCTGTCTGTTAGTCTTCTCATCCAACAAATTCAGTTTACCAAACTGCAACATCGACTCCATCTTTTGTCTCAATTTTTGTATTCCTTCTTTCGGGTTGTCCACATTTTCTTCGACTATTTTTCCTACGAGAAATGAATTTCTGCTTGGAATGAAAAGGACATTTTCTTTCTCAAGAATATTTCGTTGGGACAAACACTTACCCAGAATTTTGAATTTGATTTCGATCTTTTCTTTTCTTTTCTTCGGCCTTGATTTATTCTTGTTAGCACCGTCGTCGTCGTCAGTTTTAGCATCTCTTCTCGTTCTGTTATCGAGGCTGTTTCTAGATTCTTCATTTAAAAAAGATTCGAAAATATTATTCGAATTCAAGTTCCTTCGTTTTCTTAATGAGTTCGAAGAGAGGTCTTCCGCTGATTCAGCATCCACTTTGCACTCAGGATCGAAGGTAATCAGGTTGCATTCGACGTCGTTACCGCAAATGTCGAGCAACGTCGATCTTAAATCGGCCGTAATGTATTCGCTCAGCTGGTCGAAATAATAATGAACAATTTTGAATCCAATTCAAAATATTTATAGAAACAAAGAAATGGTTATACTTACTTCGCGCAGGGTTGTTTGGTTGTCGCACGTCACAGAGACATTTCCTTCAAACTCGATGCTTCCTTCTTGAGACACAGTTTTTGGCGCGGCTGATTCTGTGCGTAAATAAAATTATTATCAATTACTACGAAAGTTCGTAGCGTCTTTAAATTAATATTCGAAGATCAAATTATGATATTTATTCAATAACATATATTTTCTGTTCTATTAGTTTTTGCCATTTTTCAGGTAATTTATGTTATTGCATAAACCCATGAATAAATATCTTGGAACTTTCGTTCCAACCCAATTCTGTGGATCTCTAATAGAAAGTATCTGCGAAAATCAAATTTTGTATAAAGATTCGCAGTCCAAATATCGCAGCCCATATAATTAAATATTGCTTGTTCATTTGAATTTTGCAGAGATTTCTCGTGTACCCGAACAATCAGATATATAATTCTCTTCGGTCCAATTCGCATTGGTTGTATTGCATTTTAGTAACAATACATCGTCCACCGCACGAAGATTCGGAACAACGTCCGCAAACTGGAACCCATCGTCGCAAACCACCGTGCACTCGTTTGTCTTATTCTCCGACATCGAACAGTTTGAATGTCCATGCAACACTTCCGGAATTTCCTGGCATACATCTATAAATCATGGCCATAAAATAATATACAGGGTGTCCCTCGAATATCACCGAGATTATTTATGATACCGGAAAATGTTTCAGACAAAAGTTGAATGGTATCGATAGGGCGGCAGAATTTGATGTCAATAGCTTTTTTTTACCTGGAGGCGTAGAGGGTTTTTCGCGTATACATAGGTTTATAATTGTTTGCATCGATAAATGCATGGTTCCATTTCAAAAAATAAAGTTGACCTTCGCGTGTCCTCTACGCCTCCACCCACAAAACAACTATGTATTGACATAAAATTATTTCCCCCTCGATACCATTCAACTTCAGATCCGCAGTTTATAGTAATGACTTTGGCTTGGTACCTTTTATGGTGACGTTCAACGCACAACTCGCGACGTTATCATACTTATCGATCGCGGTGTACACGACTCTGGTAAATCCGATCGGAAACGAGCTTTCTCCGGGACGATGATTTTGTTCCACTCGTACGGGTGCTTTCGAGTTATCATAAAACCCGGGTTCGTCCCAAGTTACGTTGCTTATCCCAACCCCGTTGTCGGTGAAAAATATCGGTGGATCTATACAGTTTTCGATCATTGGCGGTTCGGTGTCTAAAACAATGAATTTTATGTGAATTATAAACCTCTGAGATTTTCTGTAAACGACACCAATATAAAAAAATCATACCGAGAATTTTCACTTTGAATTTGCATCTAGCCTTATTCCCAGTCGAATCTTGGGCCATGTAAACTATAGTGCGCGCACCGATTTTTGCTTTCCAGGGGATCGTGACGTACGGTTTGCTCCAAACCGACGGAGATTCGTCCGCGTTATCGGTGACTATAGGACTCGTCCAGTTCACGTATGCGTAATTCTTTCCTGGTAAACTTTCCGCGATGACGTCCGATGGACACGTTATGGTTGGCGGTAGTTTATCTAAGGGAGAAACATTTCGAAAACGATCTAGCTAACGTTCTCGTTATTCGCTATATGTAATGGTACATTATGATGTAATAAATCTCATAAGAGATTTCCTAATAAAAAAAAACCAAAAAAAAATCAGAAGAATTACTGTAACAAATTGTGAATTTTGCATTCCCGTGGAACGGTCCAAATAATAAATATATTTATAATTCTGTAACAACCTATGCAGCGATTAACGCTTCGTCGTTGCGTCCAGACTCCGGAGCGTCCTCCGCACATTCTTGCACGCGGACCCTCGAGAGCGAAACCTTCTTTGCACGTGATCGTGCAATTCGTTGTAAACGGTACCTTCTCCGGCCCGGAACAGATTTCGGGTGAAATCATCCCGAACGGTATTCGCTTCAGTGGCTCGCACTTTATCGCTACAAATTTGAACCAATGAATTTCGATACTGAAAGTTGTATAGTTTTTTTAGTTGTAGCCTGAAAAATAAAATTTCAGGACCAACAAAATGTTTATTGTTTACCTTTGCATGTTGCTTTCAGCCCATCCCACTGCGACAAGGGCAAGCAATTGCGAATCTTGCTTCCGCGAAGCTGATAGCCATTGTCGCATCGGAATTGACAACGAGTGTCGATCGGGAACGCCGTGTTGTCCTCTGTGATCAAGCGTTGATCATCTTCGTTCTGGCATCGCACGCGACCATGCAACGGAGCTCGAAGTGCCGGGCATGTTTTCACTGTTGCAAATAAATAGCAATTTTAACAAGTTTAAAATAAATTTCTTATATCAACGTACATAACATATATAACATTGGATATAAAAAAATGAATTTTTTAAAAAATACTACGTTTTTAAAACGGACTAAAAAGTATAAAATAATTTAAATAAAAATATGTTTAAAAAACGGACTAAAAAGTATAAAATAATTTTTCCTAGCCACGTACAGGTTCCTAACCCCATGCCCCATACAGATAATCCTGAGTGATTGTGAATTTTTAATAGCTATGAAAATACTTGTAAGATTTAAAACGAAAGTTTCACCTCAGAAAGTGACAGATATGGGCGCCGCCATATTGGTGTATACCAATATTATTCAATAAAGGTTCGACGGAGAATCTCGGTGTAACTGTTCTTTCGCTTGGTAAACAAATAATACGTAGTGACTTTGTAAACACCGCACGGAGCTCGAACGCACACTGTCGCACACTGACGCACACTGAGCTCCTTCGGTGCGAAACGGGTCAGTTGGGGTCAGTGGAGTGGGGATGAGTCAGAGTGGGAACACGTAGTAGAGTGGGGACGTATAGGTAATGCGATGGGGTATAACGGTTAGATTTATTAATAATAATTTACATATCCTAAACGCATAGGCTTTTTAAAAAAATTTTTTTTAAATATTGCATTGTCATCCAGTTCTGAGCTATGTTTAAAATTTCAAGTCTCTAGCTCATCGGGAAGTTAGTTTAAAATCAATTGCAAGATTTGTACCGAACAGACAGACAGACAGACAGACAAGAAAGCGAGCTAATAAAAACGTGGTAAAATATAATAAAAGTTCTTCGATGAATGTTGCACTAGCACTTGCTGTAATCGGTGCAAGTACACAGCACAAATAAATTGTACTGGGTGTTCCATTTAAATCGATCCCCTCGAATATCTCTGTAATTATTTATGATACCGGTAAATGTTTCATTCAAAAGTTGAATGGTAACGAGGGGGGCAGAATTTGATCTTAATAATTTTTTGTAAATAGTATGGATTGATTATATCTCCCAAACGAATGGTTTTTCGGTACAAATAGGTAAATCATTTTTTACTGATAATGACGAACCGTATCGATCAGTTGATTAAAAAATATATATGCTCCCATTTTAAAAATTAAAGTTGACCTCCAAATGTTCTCTACGCCTCCACCTACAAAAAGAACTATTAACATCATATGTTATGTCCTCTTTGATACCATTCAACTTTTGTTTGAAACATTTTCCGGTATCATAAGTAATCTCAGAGATATTCGACGGGCATTTAACCATTGTATAAAAATTTGAAATACTTACATAAACACTTCGGCTCGTTTCCGGACCAACTACCACCTTTCCCACAAAGTCGAATACTGTCTCCTGTTAGATAGAAACCGATCCTGCATCTTATCCCACAAGCCGCGTGAACCACGTTGTTACACGCGCTGGCTTTTACCAGGTATCCATTCTCTGGGATCTTCAATTTAGGACATGTTATAACTGCAAAAATCACGTAAGAGTCTCTATAAAGAACTGTGAGATTTATTGTTTATTATTATAATTTTTTTCGTGCGAAGTAGTTCTAGAATCTGCGGTAAATAATAATTAATCTCGCACGCATTGTGAATTTTACATTGTTTCTGGCGAATCGATCGGAATTGTTTCTTTTTAATACGGAGAAGTTATCAGCGTTCTTGGGATAGTACTATATTTTAAACTTCACTGCATGAACGAATCGAAATTATTCTGATCAATTTTATGACATTTCAATAATCCTGTGGTATTTTTTTTTTATTAAACAATATGGATCCTCGATCAAGTAAGCCTCACGACTTCGTGTCCACTACGAGGAACTTAACCGAAGCGATAACCAAAGAAAGGCTGTTGCAAATGAAATGGTTAGAAACGTACGAATGGTTGTTGGACGAACATGGGTACGTACAATAAATAAATTTCATGTTTCGATAAATACTATCACTACATATTGTTCACAAATATATATATATAATAAAAAATTTCTACCTGAATTGCAACAATCTGGAGTGAAATGGAAATTTATTTGCAAAAAAATGAAAAGTGGGGGGCTACTCAAAAAATCGTTTTTCTCAATTTTTCTTCTTATTTTTCATATTATAGTGATAATATTCGAGCACAATATAGCACAAACCTAACACAATTCAGCACAACAGTTGAAATTGTTTAATTCAACAAGTGGGGGGCTAACTTCTAGGAGGCTTCTTAATGTGTTTAATAGGCTGAAAATAATATGTAAAACGGTATTTCTAACGTTGTTCTAACGTTTTTATTGTTTCAAATGATACCTATATTCTCATTTTTGTCATAAATGCATAAAATATGTATTCAGAAAATTGGAGAAGGAAATGGCGAAACTTTGCGAGGAGAAGCATACAGTTATCGAGACCGAAACATTTGTGCGGGAGGAAGGGAAAACGTGTCTGCCGTTTCCGGTGACCGCAAGCGCAGAGGTGAGAATTAAAATGTGCAAGTGAAAACTTCAATAACAATATATAAGAATGAAATTGAACTTCGGCAGTATGGTTGGCTTGCAACGAAACCAAAATTCCGTCTCGAAAAGTATGGATCGTACAGGCCAGAATATCCTGATCCCCTTAGAGACATAGTATATTTGACTAAGAATATGCCTATACTCGCGGCTGGCAAAGGACATATTTGGTAGCGAGTGGAAAACAAAATCGTACCAACAAATAAATCGAACATTAAAACTAAGAAAAGAATTTTTTAATAAATTACCTACCTTCGCATTTGTTTCCGTCGGTTATGAATTCTGATGCGCAAACGCAATCTTCCACCGAGGTTGCCGGCACTTTAATAGTTACGTGATTCACGTCTGGGCAAGATATGCACGTGGACGTTGAATCACCGGAAATCTCTTTAGAGGCGTACGTGCCATTTGGACAGGCTGGAGAAAGCAAAATTTATTGTTTAATAACAATTATTTACCATTAAATCTACGGATCGCTGAAAGTAGAGATCTACAACACTATAAAAATTCATGAAGATTCTGTTCATATAAGTGATTCGAAGAGTTTTCGAGAAACTTTGATATTAGACGAAATGGCAGTCGTTTAAAAATACAATTTTTCAACGTTTGCATTCCTCGTCTTTCGTGAATTAAGAAAGTGCTATCGTTAAAAATATCCTTCGTATGTTTACTAAATGAAATTGTAGTACAGTAACAGAATCTTCACGAACTTTTTACTGCATTTTTTATGAACTCACGCGCGCAGGATCCTTTGAAGCCCGAGCCAAAATATCCAGTGGGACAAATGCAAGCGTAATGTCCGGTTGCAATGCCGCAAGAGCACGTCGCAAAGTTATCGCAGCAGCTCTGATCGTTTCCTGTTTCACTGATATTGCCGCATAAGATGTTACAATTGTCTGATAATGTCACTGGCTCGTATTTTCCCGTTTTCAAATCTAAAAAGGAAAAAATAATTTACTAACCCTGCTCAAATGGAATGTACAAATAACTTTAAACCTTTGGTATTTAAGATCACTTTGCATACATTTTCATTTTGTACAATATCAGAATGAATAAATATTCAGATTGGTTTCATATATGATTTATATGTATATCACAATACCGCCAGAAAAAATAGTGCACAATATGTCTACACAGTTTAATATATGTTTCGACTCGAATGATTTTCATTGCAATATTAAATTTCTTATTGGGTGTAAGCTTAAATGAAGAATCTCGGACTTACCACGATGCAACGCGCGGCGCGCGAAAGCTTCGAACTCGGCGAAACTATCGAGAAAATAACTATGCGAATACCCGGGAAAGCTGGCTATATCGTGAAGCTCCTGTACGTTGCCTGTGCGAATTCCGAAAGTGAATATCGTTGCACCTACGCTTTTCAGAAGATTCGCAGCGGGCCGTGGATCGCCTCCATTGCTAAAGCCGTCGGTGATGAGGAACACCGCTTTCTTCGCGGTCTGTCGTGCTTTTTCGAGAATCCTCTAACACCAAATGATTCGAGTAATATCAGGATAGTAGAGAAAATAGAGAAATTCATATACGGCTACTTAACCCGTAACCACTGTGACCCTATTTTAGTTTTAGAAATATTAATAATGTATATGGTCAAATTAACCCATCAACAGTGGTTACGGGTTAATGAATATGTAAAATTCGAGAAAACTTGCAACACTTTATCTATCAGCGTGTTAATAGAATTTTCTGTTAATATGTAGGTACATAGAGTTCACAGTTCACATAAAAATCCGCAGTTCTAATCAGTCGTGTTACGTATTGTTATTAAATTGATGAAGAAATGAGAAATTGTGCTTACGAGAGTCTCGATAAGAGCGCCGCGCGTGTATGTTCCGCCGCCAGGGTAATCGATGTTACTTAATTGTTTGTTTAGTAAATAACACTTGTGGTCATTGTCCCCGATATCAGATATTTGATCGACGTTACGTCTGACGTTCCGTTTTCCGCCAAACGTTACAATCGCGATTCTGGTAGCCGATTGTCCCACGATGAAATCGGATAAAAGATTCTTCACGAAATTCAACTCGCACTGGAAGTTCTCCAATCCGACAGATCCCGACGCGTCGACTAGGAAAATTAGTTCCATCTAAAAGACATATTCCACTATAGATTAATCGTCTGCGAAACGTCACACGATTTACCAGAATAAATTACAAATTGATCGAAAGAGTCCATCAATATATGTATTTTGGAACGAAAGTTCGTAGCGTTTTTAAATTAAAATTCAAAGATAAAATTCAGATATTTATTCATATATGTTTATTCGATAAGTTACCTCAAAAATGGCAAAAAGTAATGGAACAGAATAAAATATGTTATTGAATAAATCTATGGAGAAATATCTTTTAATTTTCATCTTTGAATTTTCATTTAAAAACGCTACGAATTTTCGCTCCGTATCAACATAGTACTCGCCTGGTCAGTTTGATTTTTGAATCGGTCAATATTCATTTTGAAAAGACGCGACAAAGTGTCGGGCTTGTTTGTGAACTTTTTCTCGAAAATTCCGTTGTTGCTTCTTTCCTTGTCTTGGTCGAACAATAACGGCGTTGCTTCGTTTTCTCCCGCATGTAACTCCATGTCGATTTGATCCGCGCCATCGGAAGATGCTATTGACACGAACGGAACTGACAATAATCCGATCAGTATCCATTTAGTCGGAATGGGACCAATCATGTTTGCAATTCACATTTGTTATTCGAATAATACTCTCAGGACATGTTTCACGGAAAACAATCTTGCACTTCGAGTCGATCAATTTAACCACACGACAGTTCAGAATTGGGGGAGGCAGAGCTCGATCCACTCAATCAGATTTTCTGTGCGGTCTCTTTTGCGTCGACGTTTACACATATCATTAACCGTTTATAGCAGATCTACACGCGTTCATTTTAATCGAACGAATAACGACAGCGAAGTAATGTTTTTTCATAATTATTGTAACCAAAGGATCGATGTTCATTAAAATATTATACAGTTCCTTAGAAAGCGGACACCGTGCGAAGAACACACAAAATGCTTTCAGAGATTTAAATTTAAATGTGTATAAAGCACATAATTTTTGCATAAATTCTATGCAACAATTCTATGCACACTTCTGTTACTTTTCAAGAGTCTAAAAGGCACAGTACTTGAATAATTTCCATAGATATGTAACAAAGCAAATTACAAGACTAAAATCTTTTTAACGTTATTGTCCCACAATTCGTCGAAATTTGTTATTGTATAATTGTGAATTTGAAAGAGGCACTGTTTCGAACGATCCAACATGCAAGAGATCGCGTGTCGATACATCGAGACAAAATGCTACTGCTTCGCAAACGGAGCGTCGCGTCGCGTCGAAGCAGTATAGCAAAGCATTGAAAAGTTGAGAGAACAAGGGACTCTCTGTTCCATTTATACTGTGCACACGTGTTCATTTTCATCGAGTGATCTCGACCGATCTCGTCCGATCTATGAGGAAATGAAATTGAAACGGCGCGGCGCGGTGGCATGGCATCACGAGACCGAGCGATAAATCGGAATCATGCTGACGACGCGACGCGACGCGACGCGACGCGTCGTTTGCCATCGGATCGATCGGGCGTATTCTTTCTTGCGCGATTATCAATTATCGCATGCTATTTCCCTCTCGATAATTACTCGACACTTTCTAAAAATACACTCCTCGGAAAAATAATTCCTTCATCTTCAGTCGTAGGCACTCTAGTTGTTTCTCGATTGTTGTGTCGCAATCTGTATTTTTTTAAAATATGAGATTACAAACAGAAGACTTCTTTAAATATGTACCTTTTCTGACGAACTATCGGGGCTATCTTCAAAAACTCTTTTTTGTTTGATTCCTTATTTTCTCCTGCATACTATATTTTGACACGGGGGTTCTTCAAAAATTATTTAACTGTAAGTGCAATTTCTTTTAATTTTCTTATATCTCCGCTTAAAGTGCAAACCGAGAATCTGTTGCGTAACTATTTTATGGGGATCTATAAGATTTCGAATCTTCTTTCTGATGAAGCACAGTGCTTGAGAATAAGCATCTATTCATATTCATATAGGCTTCCGATAAGTAAAGTGTCGGGAATCTGTTACAAAGCCCATCGCTGTGTAATCGAGCGATTAAAAATAAAAATGCTTGATCAAAGCGTTTTGTAGAAGTTGGTAAACATTTATTCTAGACTCTAGACCAATTGAGTCGATGCAAAATTTCATGTATTCGATCCTCCGCGCGTTTTCTATTATTGTATAAATCGATACTTTCGAAGTTAAAATAACAGACCGCGTCATATAGGATATTATGCGAACGAATCGTTACATGAACCATCAACGTGTCGACACCAGATCGACACGACGACAGCATCCGAGGAAGGGTGTCGTGTTCATGTCACGTGTAGGAGGGATGTTGAACTGTAGTCTGCTACAGCAGCACAAGCAGCAGCAGCAGCAGCAGCAGCAGCAGCAGCAGCAGCAGTAACAGTAGAGGAGGAAGCAAACCAGCATGCGAGGTCAGAAAAACGCTGCAGTCCCCGTGCGACCCGCATACATATCTCATCAATTCGACGTAAATTGATTCTTCTGCTCGCGGATATCGGCAAACCACGCGTACACGCTGGTGGCCATCCACGATCACGATACAGTTGTCGATCGTCCGATTCATTCTTGCTTTCTCAACCGGTTTATCTCGCAGACGCAGATAAAACCGCCGCCGCCGTTAACAATTATCGCGGGTGTTACTTCAAACCGCAGTGTCTATATTAAGCGGTTTCAAATTTTCGCTAGAAAATGAATCGGATACCCGAGAATTTCTTTCTTCGTTGACAATTGAAAAGTTCATGAGATTTCATCTCGGTGCACAGTTCTTCAAATTGCCACAGCGATTTTATTAGAGATTTTGATAGTGGAGGCAGAGCTTCGGTTGGAAAAGTGTTAAACGTTATGTCGATGTTAACTTTTATGCTGGTGATCGCGCTGGTTTTCGGCAGCTACGCTGAAGAAGAGGACTCTCGAGGAGGTTCGCGTGCCCCCCGTTATTTCGGTTCACCGAACGAACCCCAAGGAGATCAAGGATACGCGGAGCAATGTCGCGCCACGAATCTGTGGAAGGGACAATTGGGATACGTGAATGTCTTCGCGTTCTTGGACCCTTCCTGGCATTACAGCTATAGACAAACAGTCATGTGAGTCTCTGAAATGGCCACCAACTCCTTTTTCCATTCGTTCGAAACTTTACTCAAACTTGAAATCACTGTACGAGACATATACAATTACCGTGTCGTCTCAAAGTCGTACAGTAAAGTCTTGATCTAAGAAAAACCATCGGGTCCGTGCTGTTTCTTAGATCCTGTATGGTTTCCGAACGTAGAAAAGGACAGCGCGATGACGTAGAATCGGCTACCCTCGCTATATCGCGCTCCGGTCGCCCGTCCGGACAGGTCTGGACATGACACGCGCTGGTTGGCCGAGTGGGGGTAGCCGGTTCTACGTCATCAACTCTCGGCGAGCACTAATTGCCCAGGCCAGAATTAAATCACTAAATAAAGTTCAAATTATATCGTGTTTAGTGTCAATTTAATCGGAAAAATGCCACGAATAAGATGGTGAAAGTCCCATAGAAAAATAATTGAAACGATATTTATTCAATTTATCGTCTTGCTCAGATCAAAATTCGTGTTTTTTTCTCAAATTTCTTCATTTTTAAATACATTTTAAAATACCGAAGTGCTTCGAAATGAAATGTTTTAAAGTCATTCTATGAAAGGTTGGAGTTACTGAAGAAACGATTAGATCGATCCGGCTTTTCGAACATTTTATTCTTCGTCGTGACGCCGTCATCGAACTTACCGGAAAACAGGGTGGAGAACAATATAGAGATAAGAACGTGGAAAGAGATATCGAAGAATACGGTCGGACAAAAATATATTTGGGGTGTCGAGGAAACGCAGCTCAACAATCGGACAGAAAACAAAGGGAAAGACATTATTTTTCTCCGAGACGCGCCCGAGTTGGGTATCTGGGAGCATTTTCGCGCTTCGAGAGACGAAGTGGTTGTTCTCGATCGGTGAGTCACCTGCAATTTTTTTAAAATCATTTTATTAGAATCCATTTTAATGACTCCTGGGATGTTTTGTTCCTACACTGTTGTTCCACAATTAATTAACGAAAGAACATATTTCGTATCGCTGCGATTACGTAATATCATTCGCTTCAACTTTAATTCTATACATATATTTACGATAATACTTATGCATAATTCGCTTCTGTTGTTGTAGGTGCGGTAAACTAACATATCAAGTAATAATACCATGGAGTATACTATATTTCCCATATGTCAAAGCAGCTATTCTTTCTACGTACAAAGAATATCCTTGTGGCCCATGTAACGTAAGAACAACTGCAAATCTAATACAGCATAATTCAATGAAAATTACAGAAAATTTATAGTATTTGTATAATAAATAGGAACAACCGTCACCGGTGTATAATACAATGGAATATGGAGAATATCTCTTTGAGAACGCAAATTCAAATACGAAAGGAACAGAGAAGAATCTTGATGGTGATACAGAGCGAGCCACTGATAATTTAAAATCAGAAAATGTAACAGTATTTTCAGAAGAAACACAGGAAAAGGAGGAAGATAAAAATACGAATACTCTTTATCCTATCGACGGGAATTTAAACACAAATGAAACTGGTGCTTCTGTTGTCACGGAAACAAATGCACCACCCACGAAAATAGATCAGACAGGTACTGCAACAGCGGAGAATGTACAGCAGCATAACAATACGGAAGACAATGGTACTATCTCTGGTGATCAAATAGAAGCAACCACAGAAGTCTCGTTGGAACAGGGTCAAACTGACATTTCGTCTACAGTCTCGGACTTCAAGACAACCGAAGATTACAAAGGGACGCAAGACAGCGATTTTTTAAAAGAAGAAACAGGCACGAGTAGCGACAACTTATTGTTATTTACCATTATCGGTACACCGACTGATGCAAG
Organism: Lasioglossum lativentre; assembly: GCA_916610255.1. NCBI lineage: Eukaryota > Metazoa > Arthropoda > Insecta > Hymenoptera > Halictidae > Lasioglossum > Lasioglossum lativentre. Next base: position 860,458 of record OU744364.1, read on the forward strand.
AAAAAATCCTGAAGAACTTAAAGCTGCGAAAGAAGGCCATAATATGGCACAAACAACGGATAAAGAAAGCACGAAATCGCAAGTTAAAATAGGCAAGAATTTACCACTGCGCATCATATTATACGCGCCGCATACGCATCAGGAAAATCAAACGTCGAAAGAGTACACGCATTTAGTGTTAAAATCAGGAAGTCCCGAGTACCATGATCACTTCCATAGCATGAATGGAATTTACAACGAAGAGGTAAACGTTTCTTTGAATAATACAAAACTTTCTCAACGACAGATTTAATTCTTTTTTTTTTTATATGCATTGAAAATGGTAAAGCCAGTGGAGAAAACAAATCCAACGACGACGGTAGACAATACAAACGTAGAGAAATTCGCGAAAGGTACAAACGAGAGTCCAGGAGTGTACGGGGAGATAGCATATTACTGGAGAGCAACAGAAGACGAGGAGTTGAATAATCAAGCTGAAAATGCAGAGCTCTTAGAACTCGACGATGATGCGGTAAATCATTTTTGAAATGTTAATTTCCAATTATAACTTTGTATCTCTACGAGACAGTCAAAACGAGTATCTTTTTAGATGGAAGGCGCCGAGACTAAGATCGATGATGATGGCGACACGCTGGTCCAATCCAGTGACGACGAAGCAGCAACGGATGCGGATATGAAAATAAAAATTGACGAAGACTCGGAAGAATTAGTGGAGCGTAGATTAATCGAACATTATACTAAATTAATACCCTGGATTCATTACATTCTTTAACGAATAAAATCGTATTTATTTAATAAATGTATATTACAAGAAAAAGTAGTGTATACACTGTACATGTTTATATGGATGATAACCATACCGTTGTAAAATAGACACGAGACTCTGTGGTTCAGATATTCTTGTAAATGTGGTCATTATTTAAGACAACACTTTGTAAGTTTATAGAAAGTTAATTGTAAACATGAAACCGTATTGTGGCTCTTATAAATATCATGGATCGTGTATGTACATTGTCAGTATGAGTTTCTGAACACATAAGGTACAATCATAATTTTATACTTACACATTTAAGTAAATTAAAAGTATTTCAAAAATAATACGCTCGCAAGTTTTCTGGTACTATAAGTTTATCCAGATACAGACCTAAAGATACATTTATCTTTATCCAAATGACGACAGACGTTCAATGCGTGAAATCCAAACATTAAATATGTGGTTCGCAAATTCACTCGGGTCCGCTTGCATCGTCAGAATCTAAACTACTACTGTTGCTTGTAGTAGATGTACTCGAAGTACTACTGTCCGAATCGCTTCCTGAATCTGTATCGCTGCTATCGCTTGAACTGGAGCTGCTCGATAATCTGTATAAAATATTAGAATCGCGTTAATGAATGGCAGTAAATTGTATCTGAAAACATTCTTCGTTGTGCGTTTGTGGCCATGCGTAGTGTGCGAACATATGGCAGATTGTTATTGCTGTGTGTACCATTGGTAACAAATATACATTCTAGTTGATATTTATACAATTCATCAAAGGGGGTAGTGCGATTCAGTTAGTACATTATGCCAGCACAATTTGGAAAGAGTTTACAACGTATGTAATTGTTTTATTTATCTAATAAGGTGTGAACAATTAAGCCATGTTAGATAAGAGTTATCGATATTCTAAACAATTCCATTGAAATACTTACAAATACTTTAAAGAATGTTTGTCTTTAATGTAGTATATTGTCTTTGGCCTTTAAAATAAAATCACACACAAAATAAAGACATAATAACACCTTTCGATGAAACCTTAAATTTGAGAAAATTGTAGAGACCAGTTTTATTTGTTCTACTTACTTATCCTGTTCGTTGTCATTAATTATTAAGTCATCCACTTGGTCCACCATCTCATGAACAGAATTTTCTATGATCAGATCTTCTTCTTGAACTGAATAAGCTGCTTGTTCCAGTTCTACCAAGTCAAATCCCATATTTTCTTTGCTTGGTTGGATCTTGAAGCGAATATACGATTAACATGTTATTAAACATAAATTATACTGTGCAGGTGCATACTTACATCAGCTATTAACATATCCAGAGATTCTACTGAAGACTCATCGATCTGTTGCAACCACACTAAATAATCCTTTATGTATAATTGATTCAATATATAACGTGGCTCGCATGAATTGTTAAACAGGCCATGTATTTCACAGAAGCGTTTTATAATATATTTTTTACCTGATAAGAAGATACATTAAATAACAGGCACAATTTCACGAGCTAATGTTAATTAATGCTTGCTTACCCAACTTAACAACCTTCTTAACGTCTTCCAGTACTTTCAAAGAAAGATTCCAATTCCTAAAAAGTGGGTAGCATACTGATCTTCTGAAACATGCTCTTATAACTTCGTCTGCGTCGGAAAAGTCCTAAAAATGTACCAGACGTATAAAATTTTGTAATTAAAAGCGACAACAGTATTCATTGTAAAATATTATATACTTCAAACCAAGATAAAGTAGAACTCAATTTATTAATGGTCCAACTACTTTCAACCGTATTATCTCCCAAAGTTGTTCTGTGATTATAACAGCTACCAAATAAAATATCAACTAAGCTTAGAAGCAATTTATATGTTTCTTCGTTGCTTAACAAATATTCTTTGTTTGGAAGTTCCTTTAGTAGGTCCACTTCTGTTTCATTTAACGAAATGTGTTCTTTATCAAGGATATCCCACTCAGCAGTATACTTTATGTATGGTTCTATACATTCTGGTTGCATTAAATCTGCTAGATAATGTTCTTCGTTGAAGTCTGAAAGTTCACTCTTCTCTCGTAAACTTTTCCTTTCAGATTGTAATACTGTATCCGGCGATGGAAGATCTATTATGTCCTTAATCCATGCTGACTGTAATTAAAAGATATAATGAAAATGAATACATAAATTATAATTTATTTCCATGCAAGAGTTATATTTTCAAATATATACCTCAAAAGCTACCAAAGCTCCAGAAACTTTATTTGCAAAACCATATTTCGGAGAGCTAGCCAAAAGAGGCACAATGTTTATGGGATTAGTTTGATGTATATACCACTCGTCTCCATTTGTGTTTTCGTCATTAACTATGGAATCATTTTCATTAGATGATTCATTAATGTCTTCTGAATTCGCCGATGGATTTCCTATGACAAAAAGCATTAAATGATCGCTTAAAGAATCATAAATTAAATACATCTATATATTTATATTTACCGATTACTTCAATGTTGGGAATAATATTGGTCTTCTTTTTTGGAGGTGCTAGTAACGTAGTTATCATGTCCAAGTTTTCAAAATGTTCTCCTTTATTTACTTTACAAAATTTCAAAGAGAAGTCCCCTTTCTCACAATCATAAGATCCATAGGAAGAATCATTCTCCTCTATTTCACCTGGAAGTTTTAACCTGAAATAAAGTACTTATTTAGTTAGAATGAAAAAATATATCTATTTTTAATGAATATTTTACCTTAAATAATACGGTGTAGAATAAAATCTGAAGTCTGTTCCATCGACATAAACTTCCGTATCTTTAATATTAGCATATGGTGCGTAAATAATTATTGCAACTTCTGTGTCAGTTTGAGTTATTTCAAACCGTGGAGTCAACATTTTGATGTCTTGATTTTTATTTCTTCGGAAATTACAGTTTTATGTCACGCACAATACTTTACACTTTAACAAAGACACTCTGCTTGATGAACATTAAATGAGATACCGATATAGACATCAGAATGTATTTATACATAAATATATTAATAAATGTTCGTCGATTATTTATGTACATATCACGAGTACACGAACGACGGATGTCTTCAAAATGTATATTTATTACTGCATTCTAATAAAAGTATCAAAATTAATGAACATATATTGACCTTGCATTCGCAAAACCACATTTCAAAACTAAAAATAATTTATAATACACCAATTTGTTTCTATTATATATGACATTCCAGGTGAATACATATACATGTGTTCTCTCTCGCACTTCTCACATTTCCCGTGCATTTCCCACATCCATACAACATCGATATCGTTATCGATTTTCGATTCGTCGAGAATTGTTCGACACACGTGCTATTGCTATATGCTATTATATGACATGTTGCTAACATAACACTGATAAACACCATGTGGCGAATGGCGAAGCTTTCATAACCTCAACTGTTTAGAATTTCATGTCGTAATGAAAATTATTAATTCAATTATCGAAGAACTGAAGAAACACTTATAAAAATTACATATATATCTTACCGATCTTTTACATAAACATTATACCAAAAGGTATGAACATCATATTTCTTTAATATTAATAAAAAATATATTGTGCTGTTAAAAACAATACAATTGTTTAATTAAAAAATCTAAAAGAATGATTTTTCTTTTAGGTACTGAAGTTAAAGTAGAAACGGGTTCGTCAAAATGGTTCTAAATAAGTATCTGTCGTCACGGTTAACTCCAAAACATTTGGATCCAAATTGCTTAATGTTTTCTATGTTCACCGCAAATGACATACGAAATTTAAGTGTTACTAAAATAAGGACACCATTATCATTCAATATATTGGGACACCCATTGAAAGGAGGATTATATGATCCATCATTGGGTAATCGATAATTAATATATTATCAGCTACTAGTTTTAACTCATAAAAAAAATATAGTATTGTAGGTCCTGGGTTAGGTGTTATTCGTCATGAAATTGTTAGTGGAAGTATGAAAATGTTACGCAGGATTTTTATACACATATAAAAGTAAATCTTTTTATTTTTAGGTCCCCTTCTAGAAAGTTCTGATCCATGTGGAACATGCGGATATAATGTATTCAAATGTGTAGGTCATTTTGGCCATATAGAACTGCCAGTGCCCGTTGTAAATCCTTTGTTTCATAAAGGATTATGTATGCTGATCAAGCTATCATGTTTGCAATGTTACGTTCTACAAATTCCACCGCATGTAAAGTTACTGCTCCAAGCAAAACTGAGATTACTTCATGATGGATATCTCAGCGATATGGAAGGGTTGGACCAGGAAGTCTCATTGCTTGTTGGAGATTGTAACGACCCCTATCGTATTGATGTACAACTAATACAAGATGTTATTGATGGTTACATAGAAAGACTTGTTAATCGAACTAGGTTCAATCAGGGTATTGGGCAGTATAGTGAACTGCAATTAAACACAAAGAATGTTAATACGCAATGGCAAACATATGTTGAAAATGTTCTCAAGCAATACACAACGCCAAAAATTTGTATAAATTGTAAGAAAGTCATACCAAAAATTACGAGTTTAAAGAATAAAATTATGACTGTTAAAATGACTGATATCGAAGGAGCACCGACAAGGGAAGCTATTCACAGACTGGATACAGTAATGGTAATGCCGAATCAGACTAAAGAATATCTTAGAAACATCTGGCAAAATGAAAAAGATTTTCTCAAAGTAATTATTCCCTGCTTTGGTATGGTAGACATCGAATATCCGACCGACATATTTTTCTTCGAAGTAATACCAGTTTTACCACCTATAGTTCGACCAGTCAACTTTGTTAACGGTCAAATGATAGAACATCCACAGTCTCAAGTCTACAAAAGTATTATTCAAGATTGTCTGGTCCTTAGGAATATTATTCAAACAATTCAAGACGGAGATACAAATCAATTACCAGAAGAGGGCAGGCTCGTTTTTGAGCAAATAAAAGGTAACACGGCAATAGAAAAATTGCACAACGGTTGGCAAAGTTTGCAAGTAAATGTAGATCACTTAATGGACCGCGATATGAATAAAACAGCGGATTCCGCTAACTGTCAGGGTCTGAAACAAGTAATAGAAAAGAAGGAAGGAGTTATTAGAATGCATATGATGGGTAAACGAGTCAACTTTGCTGCTCGTTCGGTCATCACACCCGACCCTAACTTAAATATAGATGAAATCGGGATTCCTGAAACTTTTGCATTGAAATTAACGTATCCGACTCCTGTTACGCCTTGGAATGTTGTATATCTACGACAATTAGTTTTAAACGGTCCTGATGTTTATCCTGGTGCAGTAATGATTGAAAATGAAGATGGAAGTATACAGCGAATCTCTTCTGCGAATGCTATTCAACGAGAAGCCATCGCAAAACGTCTTTTAACCACTAGCGACAAAGCAAACAAATTCTTTCGAGGTATTAAAATTATACATAGGCATTTACAGAACGGAGATATTTTGTTGTTGAATCGTCAACCAACTTTACATAAACCTAGTATAATGGCTCATAAGGCGCGTATTTTAAAAGGAGAGAAAACTTTGCGTCTTCACTACGCTAATTGCAAGGCGTACAACGCCGATTTTGACGGTGACGAAATGAATGCACATTTTCCACAAAATGAACTTGCTAGAAGCGAAGGATACAACATAGCGAGTGTGCCTAATCAGTATCTTGTACCAAAGGATGGTACACCACTAAGTGGCCTTATTCAAGACCATATGGTGTCTGGTGTACGCTTAACAGTAAGAGGATCATTCTTTACCAAGCAAGATTACATGCAGCTAGTTTATGCTGCTCTATCAACAATTCAGGGAAATATCATTCTTCTTCCGCCTAGTATTATAAAACCTGTACCATTATGGTCTGGAAAACAAATTGTATCCACTGTTATTATTAATATCATTCCGTCGAATCAGGCACGCATTAATTTAATATCAAATGCTAAGATCAGTGCGAAAGAGTGGCAAACTGGAAAACCGCGTTCTTGGAAATGTGGTGTTGAATTTTCTGATCCAAATACTATGTCGGAAGCGGAAGTCGTTATACGAAATGGGGAATTATTATGCGGCGTACTAGATAAAACGCATTATGGTGCCACTCCATTTGGATTTATACATTGTGTGTTCGAGCTATACGGTGGAGTATGCTCTACAAAATTGCTGAGCGCCTTAGGGAAATTGTTCCAAGCTGCCTTACAAAGAAATGGGTTTACGCTTGGCATCGAGGATATCTTACTGGTAATGAAAGCAGATACAAAACGTAAAGAAATCATTTCGAGGTGTAGACAGATTGGAGAAGATGTCCAAAAATCTGTATTAGAATTACCCGAGAATACTCCAATGGATGAGGTTACAGCTAAAATGGAGGAGTCTTATTGGAGTAATTCTAAATTCCGCACACAGGTTGACAGAAAATACAAAAGTGCATTAGACGTTTACACTAACGATATAAATAAAACATGCTTACCAGCTGGTCTTTTGAAGAAATTTCCACATAATAATTTGCAATTAATGGTACAATCCGGTGCCAAAGGTTCGACTGTGAACACTATGCAGATATCGTGTTTGTTGGGGCAAATTGAATTAGAAGGAAAAAGACCGCCTTTAATGATAAGCGGGAAAAGTCTTCCAAGTTTTCCAGCTTATGACCCAACACCAAGAGCAGGCGGTTTCATTGACGGTCGATTCATGACAGGCATAAAACCACAGGAATTTTTCTTTCATTGCATGGCAGGTCGCGAAGGTCTCATTGATACAGCTGTGAAAACCAGTAGATCAGGATATCTGCAACGATGTCTTATTAAACATCTTGAAGGATTAGTTATTAACTACGATTCAACAGTGCGCGATTCAGATGGTAGTTTAGTACAAATTTATTATGGAGAGGACGGACTTGACATACCAGGCTCAAGATTTTTAAGGAAAGAACAAATTGACTTTTTAGTAGATAACAGACATGCTATTGTTAACGAAGAGATAGTTAAAAACTTGAAAGAAGATTCTGACACTGGAAAAATTTTGAAATTAGCAAAGAAAATTAAGAAATGGGAAAGTAAAAATGGAAACGCATTGCAGAAAAGGAGAATTAGCCCTTTCGCAAAATTCTCTACACAAAACTTTAACATTAAACCATCAAAATATACAGAACTCGATGAAAATAACGGAAGAAGTAAAGCTGCTCTTTCGCTTATGAGAAAATGGATAAGAGCCTCGGAGGAAGAAAAACAAGCTATTTATACGCAATGTACCAGGTGTCCTGACCCAGTAACATCATACTATAGACAAGACATTGATTTTGGTGTACTTTCTGAACAATTAGAGCATTTAATAGATGAATATATTGCTAATAAATCTGTAAATTCTCTGATAAGAAAGAGCGATTTAAGAGATCTCATGTCAATGAAAATAATGAAGATTGTGTGTCCACCTGGGGAACCAGTAGGTTTATTAGCGGCACAGTCGATTGGAGAGCCGTCGACTCAGATGACTTTAAACACATTCCACTTTGCTGGTCGTGGTGAGATGAATGTTACTTTGGGTATACCTAGATTACGTGAAATACTTATGATGGCATCTAAAAATATTAAAACGCCTAGTATGGAAGTTCCTATTAAAAAGGGTTCGAAAAATGTAACAAAGCGAGCAAACAAACTAAGACTAAAGTTGACCAAATGTATATTATCTAATGTATTAAGCGATATTACGATAAGTAGGAAAATGGAACAATTACCAGATAGACGATTGATATGTACAATGACTATTAATTATTTGCCGCACAAGTCCTATAAAGGAGAATTTTATATTCAACCACGCGAGATATTAAAGAAGACAGAAGAATTATTTTTTAAGGAATTGTTCAAAGAAATCAAGAAAGTTGCTAATGTAACAGGTGCTTTGTTACATGTTGAAGAGGAAAGGAAATCTACGCACGATGATGATGCTGTGTTGGATCGAAGTGAACCGGATAGAAGGACAGAGTTTTCGACGAGAGGGCGAACAAGTTTAGGGGAATTGCATGAATCCTCGGATGAGGATGACGCGGCGGAAGACGCGGACGCAACCCTGACACGATCGATTTCTCGACATAAAGAAAATCAAGAATACGAAGACCCGGAGGAAGAGGAAATAGATGATGTAAATGAAGAGGAAGATGATGCTGAAAATGATAATGAAAAATCGAAACATACAGAAGAGCAGCAAAATATAGACGACGATGAAGATATTAACAATGACAGATCAGGATGTGTTGCAAGTGATATATATAATACACAAAGAAGAAAAGATGTAGTAAACATGTATCATCATGTGGTACAGTATGATTATGATGAAGAAAAATATTCATGGTGCAAATTAACATTTTGGGTAAATAATGACACATACTCTTTAGTTTCCTATAACTCTGCATATATTTATAGTACCAATTATTATTATATTTTTTAGTTACCCCTCAAAATGATAAATTTGGATTTACCAACAATCATTAGAAACGTTGCAAATAAAGCCGTTTTATGGCAAGTACCATGTATAAAACGTGCTTTTACATTTCAAAATAACAGTGGTGAGACTCTTCTCAAAACAGATGGCATAAACATAATAGTAAGTAGAAAATTAAGTTCGATACAGTTCATATCAAATGTTACAACAACCATTCTGAAGTTTTTTAATTATATTCTCTTATGTTACAGGAAATGTTTAAATATGACAGAATATTAGATTTGAATAAACTGTATTCTAATGATATTTACGGTATTTCTCAAACTTATGGTATTGAAGCTGCTAATAGAGTTATTGTTAAAGAAGTGAAAGATGTATTCAAAGTATATGGTATCACAGTTGATTCCCGTCATTTGTCACTAATCGCGGATTACATGACATTTGACGGCAGATTTCAACCTCTTAGCCGAAAAGGAATGGAAGATTCTGCATCTCCTTTGCAACAAATGAGCTTTGAAAGTTCTCTCAACTTCTTAAAATACGCCACATTACAAGGTGCAACATACATTTTATAAATAACGAAGAAATTGTCCTACAAATTATTTAATATATGCAATTTATATTTTTAGGTAAACGAGATAATTTGGTGTCTCCTTCTAGCCGTCTAATGTTAGGCCAGCCTTGTAATTCTGGTACCGGAGCCTGTTCACTATTATTAAAAATACAAAAACAACCAGAAGTTATTTTATCAGTAGGAGCATAATTCTAAGGTCCAAAATTTTTACATATTGAAACCATGTATTATAAGTTCTACATTTTATGAAACACTTTAGTATACCACTTCTTATAGAATGAAAAGAGAACGAAACGAAAATAATTTTATTGTATATAAACTTTTATAAGCTGATTACATATATATTTTGCAACTTTGGTTGAAGTTAGTTCTGATCCATACCACAGATTTAATAATAATGAAGTGGGTTCTATTTCCTGCTAAAGATGATGTAGGTTCTGTTCCATGCTAAAGAGTAAGGAAAAGTGGGAGTGGGAACAGCGAAACCCCGGGCGTGAACACTCACATAATATACTCTCTGCTAGAAGTTATGTTATGAGTAAAAGACAAAATTAAAGAAATTAAATAATATTGAAATATTTATTGTAAAAGTAAACAATACGTAGAATATATACAAATTTACAATACGTTGAATATATACAAATTTATAATACAATACGGCGCCCAGCGGCTCAAGTGGATGAGGCTCGCGGCTACGAACTCCGTCAGTGGTCCCGGGTTCGAATCCCGCCAGCACCTCTGAGATTTTTCTCACGTGATACAAAATTGTGGCGCCCGGGTGGTTTCGGAACCCACCTTAATAAGTATGGAGCGTGTTTGGCATGGAATTATAACCCTGAGGGGAATAATTAGCAACAACACATACATACATAATAGTATTACACCGAGTATAATACAATACATAAGTGCATACATATATACAATACATACAATGCATACACACATGTATGTTTAATTCTACTGAATAATTATTAGCGTTCATTATCGCTATCGCTGCTGGCATCACTTTCATCCGGCAGTAAAATACCAGTCAATTGCCCTGGTATAATTCGCTTTTGGTACATGTCAGAATTGAATAATTCTAACATGCTGTCTTTGATTTCATAACTATAGCAATTTTTGTTTTCATTGCGTAATTCTAATTGTATTCGTGTCAGTGCACTAACTGTGTCTGTTTTAAGTCTATTTCTACCTTCTGTTTTAATTCGATTAATCATGGAAAAATATCGTTCTACATCAGCATTTGAGTGTGGTAATGATAAGCACAAAGTTGCCAAATGAGCAATGTTTTTAAATACAAGTTCGGCTTTCACGTTTTGCACCATACTAATCTTATTCCAAAATCTACCAGTGTCCAGAAGTATCAGTTCTTCTTTTTCTGTAGAAGAGAAATAGCGAGGCAAGGTTTGCCATTCTGATAAAATATTATCTCTTTTCACTTTACTTTTAAATTTTTGCAATAATGGTTCTAGTGAAATTTTAGTTTGTTCTGGATCGTACAAAGCAATTGCGGGATCTAAAAATTGTAATGATTCTAAAAAAATTTCGTTTAAAGGCAATCTTTTAATGCTTTCAGTGAATGCAATTTTATAGAAGTTCTGTATATTGAAATAAAATTCTATTATTATTTTGTTGTCTGTTTCAGAATTACTATTTTTCATTTTGGTTATTAATTTTGCTGCATCTGTACCAATAATAATTAATTCTAATGGCAGCAAATTTTCCTCATTATCAATATCTACATTGTGTAACTGGTCAGTTATGCACGAGGCTTTTAAAAATTTGCTACCCAGCAACTTCAAAAATAAAAAACATTCTGGAAACAAACGATGAATTAAAATTTTGTTACTTTCAAAACATGTATTAAACTCTGTAAATGTCGGTAATATAAATTTTAAGAACTCCAAATATGCTTTTGTCAAGGGACATTTAAAAATATTAAATATTAGGTTCGCTGTTTTTGAGTTTTCCTCCATACTTGCTTCAGCGAATACACGATATAAAATGCTCCATTGGTTCATTACTCTTTTTACACATTCTGATAATGCTAGCCATCGTGTCATTGATGGCTGAATCATTTTATTTTGTTCTTTCTTCATGAAAGTCTGCGTTTTTTCTAACAGTGCCTGTCTTTTGGGGTTTCTAGAGACATATGTATATATAGAATGTAAAAGTTCCTCAATATCATCTGGCAATGCACCAGATGCATGATGTGCAACTAGATGCATTGAGTGACATATACATGGAAACACAGCAATTTCTTCATTGTTTTTTACTATATGAGATACTAATGGATTTTGTTTTCCAACCATCACATTTGCATTGTCTACAAATGCAACTACATTTTTTAATAACTGATGTTCATTCAGTACATGCATGAGGCATTTATATAAATTTTCTGCTTTGCTGTCTCGAATTCTTAGCAGATCCAATAAATATGTCTGCGCTTTATCGCCCTTGAAATATCTAGCCAAAATGCTTAACGTTTTAACACCTGGGATATCAGTACTCTCATCTATTAAAATAGAAAAATATGTGTTTTGTAAAGCACTTATTTTTGCGGAAACTATCGACTTATTTATTACATTTTTTATAATGGCGACTATTTTGGTTCTTTTTAGAGCCATATTTCTTACTATATTTGAATCTGGCCAAGCTGTTTTACATAATTGTATGAAATGACAAAATGAGTAAAAACTTCGATTGTGTTCAACAATATCTAGGCAAATTCTAATTTCTGCTTTTCTCACACTTTTTACTATTGCCATCGCTTCCAGTTTTTTAGATGTTGATGGCATTTGTTCTGTATTCATCTGTAGCATGTTAATGGTATGACTCGCTGAACTTCGATGCCTCAGCAATGCAACTTTTCTAGCAAATATTGTTTTCTTACAGGCTTTGCACTTTGCTTTATGCATTTCACTGCATTTTTCAAGCCAAGGCTTGAAATCTTCCTCTTCCAACCATTTATCACGAAACAATTGTTTTCTCCTTTGCTTCGGAGGAGGCGGAGATAATATATTGCTACTGCTGTTGCTGCTGTCATTATTATCTGCATATAACATCCATTATGATTAAGCGTTATAAATTTTAAATAATTTTTTAAATAATGCGAATATAAAATTGTTAAATATTTGTCTTACGTAAATCCATGTGACTCATCTTTTCACCACAAATTACTCCAAAAATAAAATTCAAGGACACTTTACCAATTCGAAAATTTATACAAAAATTGCTTGACTTGACGTCATTCGGTGTCACTCGGCCTCAGAGCAGGGATTCTAACCTGACGCCTAACCCTAACCCAAACCCGGTTAACCAAGAAAGATTACTGTAACCGTAACCCATACGATTTAACTACGAGAGTGACTGGTCTACTCCTATAAACAATGCTTGATAGACAGCGCTGACCGCAACACGGTCACGACTGGTCACGACTGGTCACGACACTCACGACATAACACGACATAAGCACCGATGAGATACCAGCTGATACCAGCCCCTGAGCCCCTGGTCAGCCCCTGTGCTATTCAGCGACATAGGAAAGTGGGCCCAGGTGGGCCTGGGGACAACGTGGAACCAGAAGTGGAAATAATAGTGATCTGAAATACCACACCGCTAAAAGTTCCACTATGGACGAGATACTCGTCGGCACAGACGCACAAGACACAGATACCGACGAAATACCTACTGTTCTCGTCTGTGACCGGAGCACTTCCATTCCTTCCATTTCTTCTCAACTTCAATACGCATCCGTATTACGCCTTCGTGATTTCTACTGCTACTGCTTTGGGTTTAGTTTTCTAAGTTTAAACTTATATACTTCATGGCTAAATCGGGGAATCCCCTCACCAGGGTTACCAGACGATGTTTATAACCCCGCTAAATGCTCCCCCCTCTATATATATAAATGTGGCTCGATTTTCCTCTAGCGACTCTCTGCACGAGGTGAATTCGTGACGTCACGTTACTCCTACTACCGCTGCTAGTACCTGTTAGCCAATCGCTGATACGTATCCTTCTCGTGCAGAGTTTCGCTAGAGGAGAATCGAGCCACGTTTTATTGTAGAGAGGGAAGAATTTATTTAGCGGGAATTGGTGGGAATACACATTTTCTGGTAACCCTGACTCTGACCTTTTGCCCCTTTTGTACGGAAAAGCTGTCCTTCTTACGATGTCGATGAAATTGAAAAAAATGATTATTCTATTACTTTGTATTTTTATGAATTATCTAATACCGTCATATAGTGCAGAGAATATTGTATTAATTCTCGCGGATGATTTAGATATAACCCTCGATGGAATGGTAAATATGAATGTATTTATATAAGAAGATAACGTTCAAAATATAACAATAATTATATTTACACTTTAGGTACCACTGAAAAATACAATTGATTTAATCGGAAACAGTGGTGCATCATTTTCAAATTGTGTAAGTTATTAGAAAATGTAAAATAATATTTTATCTTACTAGAAATCAAATGAAGTTGTTATTCAATGTAGACAATAATTATTGAAAGTAACTTTGTTTATAGTTTGTTGCTTCCCCTATTTGTTGCCCAAATAGGGCTTCTATCCTAACTGGAAGATATCAGCATAATCATTTAGTAGTAAATAATACTATTAATGGTGGTTGTAATAGTATTAAATGGCAAGAGCTTCAAGAACCGCATACATTTGCTGCCTATTTGAAGCATGAAATGTCATATACAACTTTCTATGCTGGAAAATATTTAAATAAGGTAAACATGTATGGTGAAGTAACAATTTAAAGATTAATTAATTTTTAAAATTTATTATTCATTTAAAAAATTATTAAAGTATGGAAGTAAAGTTGTTGGTGGAACAACTCATGTACCAATAGGATGGGATTGGTGGGCTGGTCTTACTGGAAATTCAAAGTATTATAATTATTCTTTGTCCATAAATGGAAGTGAAGAAATGTATGCTGATAAACCATCCGACTATCTCACCGATGTGATTGTAAGTTTAAAATTATTTATCTTAACTTGTGGTTTCTCTAGAACATATATGTCAACTTGCATTTTTTTAGAGTGGTCTGGCTACAGATTTTATTAAAACTCGCAAAGCAAATGGTCAACCGTTTCTTGCAGTTCTGGCACCTCCAGCACCTCATGCACCTTTCACACCAGCAGTAAGACACTATGACAAATTTAAAGGGACAAAGGCTAAAAGAACACCTAATTTTAATACACTCACAGAAATGGTATACTGTATTTTCTTTTCCATTCTTTTCTATTGTTGTACATTACTGCTAATGCTATTGTAAATTAGGACAAGCATTGGTTAGTGAAAAGAGGTCCGTCTCCGCTACCCGACGAGGTACTGCCTAAATTAGATGAAATCTACAGTCATAGATGGGAAACATTGTTAGCTGTTGACGAGCTTGTCACAAATGTATATCAGTCTCTGAAATCGGAGGATCTTTTAAACAACACTTACATAATATTTACATCCGACAATGGTTACCATATTGGTAATTATGTTTGTATTCGACACACATGGAAATATAATATGCGTGCATATTGTCTTTTACGCAACACTTGTTGTAGGTCAATTCAGTATGCCTATGGACAAGCGTCAACCGTATGAGACAGATATCAGAGTTCCATTATTAATACGAGGTCCTGGTATTGCACCGTCAAACATTTCTGCGCCAGTCAGTAGCGTCGATTTATTTGCTACAATTTTGGAAATAGCTGGAATACAACGTCCATCGGATGGTACTTCTTTCCTGAAAAAGGCACTGCCGGAAGATAGAACCCTATTAATAGAGTATAGAGGGGAGAAATCTGTAGGTGTCCCATCCTCAGGTTGTCCAAGCGATAGTGATGCCAACTTATCGGTAAGTTCTATGCGTAGAGCATTTGCATCAACTATAACATAAAAATTGTTTCATTCACACCTACAATGTTCACAGTACTGTATGAAAGACATGGCGTGCAAATGCCAAGATGCTGCTAATAACACGTTCAGTTGCATACGTCGCGTTTCAACAAAATTCAATAATATCTTTTGCGTTTTCGAGGATGATCAGGTATTAACGGTAACAAATTAATACGCATTTCACACGAGAAATCAAATTACTAACACTCGTCCTCTTTTTTTTCCAGTATTTTGTCGAAGCATACAATATTACTGTAGACAATTATCAAATGCAAAATATTGGATACACTATGAAACGTAATCACCGACACAGGTTTAGGAAGCTCCTAAAAAGAATGTCTGTGTGCAAAAATGAAGACTGCGTTTTTACACTTCCGAAAAGTATTTATATTTAAATTTGTATAGTGTATATACATATATTAGTGGTTTAAAATGTAATGTGCGCCTGTAACTGTACTTTGCCCTTTTTTTACGCAAATATTGATTTCATATTCTTTTGTACGAATAAAGTGGAATTATTAATTAATCGGTAGTGGATATTCGTTTGTTGACAAACTCATTTTACACCTTCCGCATTTACGAGGGTATAAAAGATACAAACCATTAAAAGTTGGGAACGCCGGCGGCCGTCTTACTTCGAATTACTGCATTTATGGAAATCGCGAGCGAAGAATACGCCGCGAATCTGGATATAAGAATAACTCGTCTTGCTTCCCGAGTACCTCGGGCAAACTGTTTTCTTAGCAAATATTTTTATTAAAGCTCCGCGGTTCGAATATCTGAATAGGAATCGCGCCATTCGACGGGGGACGGAGCGGCCAGGGAAAAAGGAAACGAACGAAAATAGAACGCCGAAACGTGTGCTTCTAGAATGTCCATAAATTTAATCTATTAAAACGTTTTGAATGATTTAAGGATTTAAGATAACATACCGCGGAGAATAATAAAACAAAAAAAAAAAATAGTAAATGTTGGATCAAACGAAAGGTTTTTCTCCGTGTGTTATTTGCGTTAAAATTCACGCATAAATAATCGCAATACTTTAAACAATACGAGAGCGAAATGTTGTTTCCAAAAATTCGCAGAGATTATTGAAAATACTGAAAAGCTGGTTAAAACGTATAATGCATAAATTCCTCCCTTTTTGTTTTTATTCCGATGATTTTGTATATTCAATTTATGAATATTTATGATTCTTCTTTAATATTTGAAATCTAATACGTGTATATATAGAGTTTTGCAACTGAGTATATTTAAAAAAATTTGTACATTTTTTTTTTAACTCGGGTCTAATAATTCGTACACCACAGTGTACACTATACTGTACACGTTAATTCGAAAATTTGTACACAAGTTCACGCTACGTCCTTTCGGAGCCAAAATAGCGAAACGATGGGGGTAGCTATAAAATGCTCTGGTCCGCTCCTTTCAGTGGCAAGGACCGTAAGAGACATCCTTTCATGTTGCATGAAAGAACGTCGAAATGTTTGTACACTCCACGTTACCCGCTCTATAGGCTGCTTAATCGTTTGCACAGATGGTATTTCGGGATAGCACAACGTGTAGAAAAAATTCTGCAAACGAAATCTCACTAATCTACAACACATTTGCAAAATCCAATCAGTGTTAAACGCCATCTTCCTTGTTTAATCTCGCACACTCAAAATTACTGGATAATGCAAACAAACAATCGTTTTGGGAAAGAAAATACAGAAAATGCACCTTGTTTTACGTGGTCAGCAAAGAACGAATTATTAATATTAACACTTTGATTTTTCAACTCCAACATTCAGGACTACCTCAGCTCTTTCTACATATATAATGTCGTTCTTAAAATATTTTTTAACACGGAGCTTTCAAATTAATTTCTATTTTAAGATTATTATTTTATCTATTTTAATATTACCTCTTCGGTCAAACACATTATTTCGAATCCACTTTTATGGAAAATATTAATGTTCTAAGATCCCTTCACGTTACATTTGTAATCGATCCGGCAGAACGTAAAATGAGGAATTTAATTTGATAAAGTTTGGCTTATACATAGAGAACTAACACAAGTATTCTCCCGAGCGGGTAGAATTTAATATACGAACAATACTGAAGTAACCTCGAAGCAACGATGAACTTTATCCAAGAATAAGTTGTTTTCGTTACTGGATGCTTCCCGATTCGGCAGGGAATCCGATGTAAATTACCTGTTTTTCGTATTAGTATTCGCCACGGGAGAGATTCGCCTAAAGAGTTGAGACGCGCGAGGGGTGGCTAATGAGATGGAATCTAAATAGTGTATTTTAATTTTTGTTCCATCGATAAACGATAAAAATAATATTCAATAATAAAAAAAAAAACACGTGATATAGTTATTTTAAGCAAACTGCAAACGTTACTATTTTAATTTAATAAATAATAGAATAGAAAGCAATTTAATTTTATTTGTCGAATTCGCAATTTTTTCCAATTACGTTTCTCATATTCGCGGGCGGAAATAATTTTTATTGAAACGTACAGTGGAAGGTTCCGATGACCTCGAAATTTCCTTAACTACTCTATCAACCGACCTCCTTCCTTGTTATTCTAAGGCCACCCCATCTCAGCCCTTGTGATCCAATAAGGTTATTATGTCTAAACAGGATATCGTTTTTATGTCGATTACAATATGCCATCATTTAACTAATACATCTAATAATATTAGGTACACACATAAATAATATTAATCTTGATAATGATTGTCCAATTGGAAATATTTTTGTTTAGACAAATGAAGTATTTCAACCCCTTGCGATTCACTATACTGTTGTATTATTTAGTTATAAGAAAAATAAATATAAATGCGTGCGCGTCTCTCCGGTATGTTACAATTAATTCAGACAATTTTTATTTTGCATAAAAAGGCAAACCGATGTCTATGTAATTAGAAATATTTTCGTCAAATATATATTTATACTTACGGTAAGTACGTACATTGTAATTTAACGTATTATTTTCGAGGGTTTCAATAGTCGATCGGTGGTCTGTTCATAGTAAAAATTTCGCAGAGAGCCGGCGGATATCCCCGGGGGGCAGGAAAGCTAGAATCCAAAACTCGGAAGCCACCGAAAGCCACTGATCCTAATGCAGAAGGAAGCGATCACTCGCTCCGTCGATCAATGAAGAGGAGGAAAAAAAAAGGACTTTTCGCAAGCCGACTTACACGTCTCAGTGACGATGTAACGACTTCACAATTCGAGCCGAGGCCTGTTAATCCTCCACCCGATCGATCGAGCCGGGGATTTTCATGCTGTTTACCGAAACGCCCGCAAAACTTCTCTTTTGAAAGCCGCATCCTCAGCTGTGCTCCTTTTCGAAAGAAACGCATTCTAGCATAACTCGACTTGCACGTTTTTCCTGCCCGCGTGCCGCGTACTCCAACATTTTAACTCTCTGACTGACAGTGGTGCGCGGGACGATTTTTACCCAAAAATTAATTTTTACCAATTAACCGTAATCCACAGTCTAGTGGTCACCGATCGCTGTCACGGTTGAAAAACCGAGAGAGGCGTGTATGTACTCCTAATTGATGACAATTCCGACTAGGTATTGAGTTTCCTTAGCCGATAATAATGAAAGCACAAAGCTCGCATTTCGGGGCCGCTTACCATGACAACAGCAGTCAAATCAAACACGAAGCTATTAACTAGGTCAACATTTTGGGTTTGGAGGTACTTAGTCCTCGGCTACTTGGTGCCTTAGTCAGCGAGAGCTGCGCGGCTCGTCTACGTTTCCGTGTACATGTATATGTATATATACATATATGTATATTATATATCTATGTATATGTATTATATGTATGTATATGTATTTGCACGTACACGGTCGCCAGTTCCACGGTGAACAAGAGCAAAGCAGCCGTGTCGGACGGTCTTAAATAAATATCTAATGTGCAAGGGGTCCTGCGCTGCCCCCGCCAATATTGTTTTAGGCACGGCCTCTGGCCACCGAAGATTTGTAACTCGAGAAACGAGCGCCACTCGTGCGCGAAACGAACTGACAAGATACCAATAGGTGTCGGACGATCCAGACCGGTAAGTACTTAAAAGTTCTCGGGATATATCCTCTCCGCGCTTTTGCTGTTGCTGTTGCTTCTGTACGCTGGCGAAATGGCGGCCGTCGATCCGTGAACGACGCAGCTGCCGATTCCTCTGCTCTTACTTTCAGGCCTGTGCCTCCGCGACTCCAATTTGCATCGATTACGGCCCGCCCTGATCACTTCTTTTTTTATCCTGAATTCTCATCGAATCATCAGATCGCGAATTTTAACCGCTTATCGCGAAATTGGGCGAGCGGAGTTTAACCCTAGGTTCGAGGAGCACTATTTTACATATTACTCTATAAAAACAGTAAGAATGTGTCTGTACAAATTTTTATTCGCTCGTTGTTTTCTTTGCCTTTTCAGCTGATTCTTAATTATCACAATTTTCAATTCTGCTTTGTATACGGTTGCTCTATAGGTCTCTTTTCAATACCTTTCCTTTTCTCACCTTTTTAGCCTGCTCATGCTCATCCATCCCGCCACCATTACGGTCTCCCAGACCTGTATACAACTTTTCTCAGTCTTATCGTGCTGTGTATTTCTCGTTTTCTCGCATTCCTCTAACGTATCACATTTCCTTTTACTTCGCAATACATATCCTTTTCTTCGAACCGTATAGTTTATAATAGTAACTATATATATATTGCAAAACTGATAAAGCATGAACGTTTCACACAGTTCCATTCTAATTTTGATTCACGTCGAGACGAACAGCGACGAAAGTAGAATTTGATTTTGTTTCTTTAATGTACTGCAAGAATGTAAATTTTCACGAAGTTCTGCAATTAATTTATTTATTAATTTGCTGAAATTTTATGCTTCCAAATTGTGACGCAATACTCGACACGATACATTTATATTTATTCGTAATACTAAAAGAGAAGCCTCGTAATATACTAAACGTAACTTCTAAAACTCAAATTAATCACAATTTTTGAAATAAAGAAAAACATCTTTTCTCACTTTTCGCCAGTATATTTCGGCTAAATGTGCGGCTAGCTGTGTAGTCGTCGGTCGATTCTCCGTCGAAAATCTGACCGTTTCGAGTTCGGTTGGAGGAAGTAGAACAATCATGAATAAATGCACGGTGTGTACCGGGGTTCCCCGTTCCCCGTTGGCCCCTTCCGTTCCACGTCCCGGCCGGTGTAAGGTTTGCTCTCGCTCGGTATTTGTCGCGGTAATGATTAATTAACAGCGGAAAGTTTCTCCCACTCGTTCGCTCTTTGCCCGGCTTTTTCTGGTCGTCGTCGCGGGCCTCTCATCGCCGACAGACCCGCTCATAACTGCGTTCAGTCGGCGCGGCGCAGCCTGAACCCCTTTTGCTCATGCAACCCTTATTACCGTGTCGCAGCTCGGTTAGCGCGAGCGGGTTAATGAAAAGCTCGAGCAAATATAGAATTTCTCGTAAAAACTACAAATTACTGCTGCGCCGCGCCGGGTGCATAGCCGCGTGCAACGCACTCCATCGTCGTCCAACGGGTGCACTCTCTCTCTCTCTCTCTCTCTCTCTCTCTCTCTCTGTCTCTTTCTGCTCCGCTCTCTTCAACCACCCCCATGTCGTTTGCAACCCCCTCCGTCCCGTGCCCGGCCGCAGCACGTTTTTCCCCTCGTTCATCTGAAATCCCCAACGTTTTTTCGCCCGGTGAATAATTATACAACGGGTATAATACGCGCGAGAAAAGGAAATAATAAAACGCTCCTCGCGGGACGTGTTTCGAAGATCGCGTCGGGATTTCATAATAGGCGAGCAGCGGCAGCGCGCGCGCGAGCACCAGATGAAAACCCCTCGTGTTCGAATATATGTCTGTGTTCCGAGCGGCCAGTATTTTACCCGTGGTCCGCTTAAAAGGCCGAAATGAAAGACCATAAAGTTTAATTTCGCAAGAATCAAGCCAGCTCTACCGTAGCTGCTCCGCGGAAAAAGTTGCCCCGGCGCAAAAAGAAACAAAAAACGATTAAAATACTAAGGACGTATATTGTGAGCTGCGTTCGTTCCACCGCACCGGTCGTCGTTTCGCTCCGCTCCGCTCATTCCCAAATTAATTGCCCAGCGATACCCGCACCCGCGCTCAAGATCATTTCGAACACTTACCGCGGAAGTAGATCATGACCGGCGCTTTGTCGAAGACTTGTTAGCTTGACCGACTAATTAACTAGACAGCGAAAACATTAGAAGAATTTTAAAATACTGTTAAATTATTTTCAATCTATCAAACATATTAAGACAGAAAATAAATTTCTCCACTCCACTCCGCAGTTTGTTGCAATTTCTTTTGCATGAAGAGTCTACTAATCACAATATATGGAAATGATACTATTTCATATTTAGCGACTTAATTCTACTAATTACGTCAATCTGTTTTGGACAGCCAATCAGATGTGTTGTACAAGGGGGGTGGTTCGGACCAAGCTCGAGTATTAATCAATATATTTGGGCAATATATTATTTTGTTTAATCAGATCGCACGATGAAAATGACTTCTCTTTAGGCTACTTCATTATTTGGTCGGCAAATCGCACGATTCAATTATTTGGTCGTCGAATGAAATAACTTCTTATTTTGTGTCTAATAATAAATTTTTAGTTCAACAGTTTTCCAAATACTTTTTAGTGAAAGTTGTTTCTCCATGTCTATATATTGTATATGTATGGTACCCAGAAATCCCCAGAAAATTGAAAAATGAAAAATTCCGTAGAACACTGCTCGACTCTATTTTTAATTGCCGGAAACCGCCGCGCGCGCCCGCGCCGGTGAAGGAAACAAAATTTCATTTAATTTCCGTTTCTTCGAACTCGCCCGCAAAAATGTGAATTTGCATAATGTTCCACCGTCCAACCCTTTACCGGTGAATGCTGCCCTCGTGCCAGTGAAAGAACTATTAATAGCATTAAAGTGTTCCGAATAGTATAAAACGCATTTTATTGAAATCGACACTTTTACTGTAATTTAATTCTAGTATTTAGCTCCTCGATTCTTAATCCATGTTTCGTACGAATGGAAATTACAAAACCATCATATACTTCACTTCACTTAATAATTTTAATAAGTTCGATGAACAAAAACGCGCTTTAACCCTTTGCACTCGGAGCTATTTTAACTCAAAAAACGAAAGATTTTTCCATTCCAGAATATTTTCTATCTATACAATTTCTTTTCATTTTTTGCATATGAAACTGTTATAATATCTCATGTAATATGTAAATGTCTAGTAATTTATTAAATACGAACAAAAATAATAATATGAACAATATGTTTAAAAATGGCATAGCAATTTTCAATGGCGCCCCAGAGTCGCCATTCGAGTGCTAAGGGTTAAAATCGTGCTTCGTCGATTTTATTTTTTAAGTTTTTAAAGTATTGTTTCTCTCTGTATAACACGCAAGACTACACGTAAACGCGAAGACGCGTTACATTCTTCGAGGAACCTGGCATCATGGCAGTTATCTCGGCATATGGTTGAGGTATCTCGCATTATATGTATTATTACACCATAGTGGCCGTGTTTGTCAGTTTAAAACCAGGAGCCATTAGCAGGTATTATTTTAGCCGTGATCCACCGTTAGCGGGGAACAATGGCGTCGGCGCCTACGTCCCACGATATTAAATGAGGCGAAGTGATACATTTCGAGGGGATAGATGAGCAAATAGGGATGATGCGGTGATGGCACGAGGGACAGAAGGGGGGCGACCAGAGAGCGTACAAGGAAGAGGACGGGGCGGAGGACGAGGGGAATAAACGGGGGATGAAGAGAGAGAGACAAGGATAACAAGAGAGAACCTGGTCAAAAGCACAAAGGTTGAGAGAGGAGAGAAGGGACTCTCGGCACGTATTACGTTACGCCCCTGGGCTGTGTAAATACCACAGCGCTGT
Source organism: Lasioglossum lativentre (assembly GCA_916610255.1). Taxonomy (NCBI): domain Eukaryota; kingdom Metazoa; phylum Arthropoda; class Insecta; order Hymenoptera; family Halictidae; genus Lasioglossum; species Lasioglossum lativentre. The sequence goes on from OU744364.1 coordinate 884,103, forward strand.
AATCTAGAGTTAATGGTGCTCTCATGATACGAACGCCTATTAAAGCCCTCGAAACTTATCTACAAGAACTAATCACACTCACCTGGCTCTCTCGCAGCAATCCTTCCTCCACCGATGCGCATTTTATTTACATACATGGACACTCGGATTTGCGAGCGCGCAATTCGCAATGCACATCTGCGGTGAATGAAATTCGGTTTCGGCGCTCTTTGATTTCCACGCATTACTCCACGGACGCTGCACGCGTGGATTTCCATTATTTTTTTTCTATCGGATGTCACCCTCCGCGATCGGTTTAGAACTCGGGACATCGGAAAAGGGATGTCACGCTGTTGGTTCCTGAAAAGCAAGAAATAGAATTAGTACTGGTTTGTACGTGTAGATCTTTCTGCCGAATACCGGGTAAAGGTCCAGATTTTTAGTATTCTTTTATCCTTATTTTAAACAATCGGTATACGAACATGTAGACCTTTAACAAGTAGGTATACAATTTTACCGAGAAACGTGTTTCCATATCGTGTTCCAGTTGCCGAAGAAAAATTTTAATTTATATTTTCACAGGGGGGGGGGGGGGCTAAAACGATTGACAATATCGCGCGAATTTTCATATAAACAAATTCATTGGAAAAATATTTCCAATTAAACTTCCGAATGAATATTATACTATACGTGAAATAAATGAAGAAGAATTTTACATTATAGTTAATCGAAATTAAATTCGGTTTTTATATGTACACACGCAGGCGTCAATTAGCGTCAATGTGTCCCCTGTTTTAAATTCATTTGAATTTTTGCTCGAAATGTACGGCGTGGACCAAGCAGAAAAGTGAGTGGTATCTATGTATATGTATACGTATTGCTTTTTCATTAATTGTAAAATAAGGAACCGGTCATTTGGTAGGTCTAGTGCTAACGATACTTACATTTTGCAACGCCTGTATAGCAGTCTGTGGCAAGAACCGGATGGACTCATTGGCCAGCCTATAATATTTCTGAAAGAGGTTGCAATTCGAAATCCACTTTTCCAGGAAAATTTTCTCAAATGAAATTCAACGTTTCGTGATTTATCGCAGGCTGGCACCCGGACTAGACGAGATCGAAGCCCCGCACGATCGTTTTAATCTAACGGCCGCGAATCGCGCGCGAACGATCAAACCTTGTGTGAATATGATTTATCACGACGGTAACGCCGCGCGGTCTCGCATAATATATCAGCCATCGTGGCAACAGGCGGAAATAATAGTTTGGAGAATTGTTGGCGATATCAATGCGCAACGGGCGCCGGAGCCGCTCTGTCTCTGACAGCGCAATTATCTGGTCTCGCTTGCGGCCGGTACGCCAACCCCTTTTATTATCGCCCATCCCCCGGAATCACCGGCTCCTATCATATATACGAGTCTCTGCCCTAATGCTCGCGTATTGTTGGCGGATTGTCAGATGATATCTGTCCGTTCGCTATAAATCGTTCGCGAATCATTTTTGCATATAAATTCATTTTACACTCGGCGCCGCGTCGCGTCGGGCCGCGCCGCGCCGTGCCGGCCCGAACGATTTAGGGGAGAGAAACACCGTTCTCAATTCCACCGAGAAGAATGGGAATTTATTTTGCCGTTTTTAATAGCTGGCACCCACGGTCCGGGCTATAATAACTATATGATTTAGAATTTAGAATATTCTCGCGGCTAGTTCCATTTGGACCTATTGATTAACGGCAGAATTTCGACCGGACGTTTACAGTTTTGCGGTTCGCTGCCGCGGTTTCCGGGTACCCATTTATTGCCAGCCGTGGTTAACATGCCGATATCGAGCGCGGCTCAAAATTTAGAGGAATCGAGGAATATAGTATACTTCTGTACTGTACAGGGTGTCTCGTTCGAAATCGGTGCGAATTCGTTTTTGTCGTTGTCGATATGGAACTCCAGTTGTTTCCTAAAACAGGAAGAAAATTTATACGTTATGTATTTATACTTTATATGTCTACATTTTATCGCGATTTTATGCATTTATGACAAAAATTAATAGACCAATTGTAAACCAGTATAGACATATCTAATTAAAGAATTTAAAAATATTGTTGAATTATTTCCTACTCGCTAAAGTGATTAAGAAAAGAAATCAATGTGTATATGTGGCTCCCGAACCTTGAAATTAATGCAGACAATTTTTATCTTGGATAAAAATCCGCAGTTTACTTATAAAAGAAGCTTTTTAAAAGAAAGGAATAACTTGTCTTGAATCTGACTTGATATTATATAAGATATACATTAATTAGTATTTACATTGTACAATACTTCGGGGACGTTATTTTCTAGTTCGGTTCATTTATAAAAATTACATTTCCGACTGCAACCCAAGAACTAATTATGATGGAATCGATACATGACCAATATTAAAAAAAGTTATCAATATACGTACAGCCGTTGGAGAATACCTAAGCATACGATGATAAGATTTTCTTCTAGAAAATGTTGAAGAACAAACAAATTCTAATCAGTGCCACCGTAAAACAAAGTGCACGGAACCATATTAATTCGGTTCAACAAAGCTTTGATCAGGAAATAAAACTGTTGAGCAGCTAAAAGGAGGATGGAGGAGGAGTGGGTCGATTTGAACGCAGCCCGAAGGCGCAATCGGTATAATAAAGACAGATGAAACGATGAAGGTGGAAGCTTGTACACGCTGGTGGATATACGCGGCCGGCCACGTGTCCTGGCGCACCTGTCAACCGGGAATGTAATCGCGGAAATCAAAGAGACTAGGATCAACGATGCGAGAGATTCTGCGCCGATAGAGCCGCGTTTCGCGAGGTGACAGCGAAAAGAGAGAGGATCCGAGGGTGTTACTAGGCAGGAAGCCATTTTGGGGTTCTGACTTGATTAACCGAACAGTCGGCCGCACCGGAGAGAGAGCATGCATCTGTGATACGCAAGCGGCGGCGGCGGCGGCGGCGGCGGCGGCGGCGGCGGCGGCCAACATCGGGAATCCTTGTTTGAACCGGCGAATGGGAATCCTTACGCGTGTGAAAATCGAATAACAGTGGTTTCGTCGGTGTCGTCATGATTACACGACTGATTAATTATTATCTGCCGCTGCAAAGATCTGCTCTCCCTAGATTAGCGAGCGCCAGCTCAACCTTCCCTACCCGAGTCGCGAATCTCGCGGCTGATTACATACGAATACAAGAAGCTTTTGTTAATGTAAAATCGCTTGTGTTTCGAATCCTTTCTTTGCTAATGGTATCGAAAGCACAATGCAACAAGCAACACACAATACACAGATCAAAGTGTCTTGTTCGCCGGATTTTCTTTGAAAAATAATGGTCACGGTTCGAGATCGAATATATATTAATGAAAAAGCACCGACATTTGACGCTCTCGCAAATAAATACTGAACACGGTATATCGACATATAGGCAGATAATAATAAATAAAGAACGAGAAATATAAACAGAGGTATCCGTTCTTTTTGCACGATCTTTAATTCTTCGGACACGTGTATATGTATATCCGTTTAGATATACATCGAATCGATACATCAGCTTGTGTACCTCGAATAATTTGTTTTTAAGAACAAATTATTATTTTTAAGTAGTATAGCTTTAAAACCCACCTGTTTCGCGGAGGATTAAAAATTATCAAAGAAAGAAAAAATAGGTCCTGTGTTTCCCAAAGTAAATAGAAAATTTTTATTCCGTATAGGCTACCGATAAACCGAGCCTTCGATGCTCCGCGTACCGGTAGCAAAGAAAATCATTATTTCCAGGAAAAGAGTATTTGCAGAGAGAACGAGAAAGAGAAAGACAGTACTTACAGGCGAGGCAGAACGATCGTGAAAGAGGAACAGACATATTCGAAGCGTCGCGTCGCGTCGCCGATAGTCATATGCGTGTGCTTTCGCGGGTCCAGCGATCCCGAAGATTCTCGAAAGGCTCGACGAACGTGTTCCACCCACGGTTCTTTTCGTCGAGTCTTTCCGGAAACGGGGAAAACCGGGGAAAACCGGGGAAAACCGGAAAGGCCGTTTGATCGCGTCGGAAAAGGAGGAGCCCGTCGCGTCGCGTCGGAGGGAATAGCGCGACGTTTTAAGAACTTAAATTCGAGATTTATATCGTTGCAACGCAGCCAAAGCCGGAGCTGGTACGAGATGACAGCTCTCGGATCGCTGGCAACCCTTCGGCCCGCGAATGCGATTGGCTGTCTCTAGGGGTGGTGGGTGTGGCCCCCGCGGAAACCATCATCCCCGTCGGACGTCGAGACTTCACCGGATCCCCTCTACTTTTCCATCCCTCTGGAATGTGCAGCTTACCTAAACGAGTCCTCCTCCCCGTCTCTCTCCCTGTCCCCCCCACCCCTCTGAATGTGGAATCCGAACGTGTCGGAGAGAGGGGATCGCTGAAAGTTCCTCAAGGGGGAAACACTATGGTAGGAAGGGGGGTGACAAAACGAGGGGGAGGTATCTGTGTCTAGGGACGGATAATCGGTCCGCATTACTACCTCCCTCTCTCGCCCTCTCTCGCTCCGTCCCTCTCCCACCCAACTCCATCCGTTCTTCTCGCCCTTTCTTCCTACCCGTTTCTCTGTCTCGCACCCTTAGTTCGCGGAATTCACTGTAAAGTTTGCAATAACGCATAGTGCGCTTTGAACGACGCTCGTCTTTTTGCCACGAGCAAAATATGATGGAAATTCATGCGTCGCTCTATACACTCTATAACGATAATTCACTCTTTCCTTTCGAGATTCCCCGCGGAACGGACAGACCAGTTCGTAATTTTATATTTTCTCGTTATCTCGCGCGATAATGAGCGCCAGATTATACATATACCGAAGGGTTACGGCGCGGCGTTTTGTTTCTTCGCCCGGGCTATCCCCCACCGCGTTTTTTCTGTTCGACCGACAGGACTCGTTTCGGGTCTTGATAACACACGGTTGTTTGCAAAGCCGGTTTTTACAAAGGCTTGCTTGAGTCACGGTGCTTTATTGTTCGACGTTCTTAGGAGACATCGAGGAAATCGGGGAAACCTGATGTGTGTTTGGTGTAAGGAAACAAAGTCTTCGAATTAGACCTTCACGATGTACACGCCTCGATCGTACACGTGAAAGAGATGCGCGCGATATTTCTGAAAAATTTCTCTCCAATACTTTTATGAAACTTTTAGCAACATATTTGTCACTTCAAACGAGACCAAAAATTACATACATCGTTCGTAGCGTGTCTGCTTGTTCCATGGATGATTCGGTAGAACCTCGATTATCCGCACCGATATGGTATCCGAATTCTCCATTATCCAAACACGCGTTTCATATGTAAAGAGTTCAAAGCGATCCATATATATATATATATATATGTATACATATATGTACAACACGATTCATTATACAAATCGGTCAAGATTTAATCTAGCGCTGTAGCTGAGCAGCTGTTCTATTACCCGTGTTGCATTCACCGAACTGCTACTAATTATTATTAGGTTGCTCCATGTGAAATGTCCGATTTTCAACAGTAAAACACGCTAAACACAAACTTTTGTGTATGGCACAAATAAATTTATTAAGTCCATTAATAGTGTCCATCAATTCCCCATATTTCATCAGTTCCAGCAATTGGAATTTTTGTGCACGTTTTCCGGCGCGTTGTTTGCACCGGTCCCTCACGAGTCAACAGAAGGACAAAATCGGAACACGACCACCGTTGACAAAGATCCCCGCGAATCTGTTGAACGGTATATGGACCTATGCAGATTTCCCGTCCTTCCCGGTATTCCGTTTATGTTCAGATTCCCATTGCATACCTACCGGGGTTTCTCGGCTGAATTCTCATCACGTGGAAACCCGTCGGGATTTCACGCGTCGGGTCGTATTACTAAATCCTACATCGAGTTAGACGGATTATAACGGGTTGAAATAGGTTGTGGTTCTAAGTTCTTTTACCATCGAGGTTACTACTACGCCGGGCTCTCTTCGTAACTCTGCTCCACTTCTTTTTATCCTCTTTTTCACGGTGCTCGGTTTCCTGCTCCGCGCGCTCACCTCGCGAAACTTACGATTCCTTTATCGCCGTGAAGGAATATTAAATTCCGAATGTTTCCTTCGTTTTCGATCGAACGTTGCCCGCACAGTGGGTTGAAAAGCCCGTTTTCTGGACAAAATTTCCCATTAGACTGTAGGTGATGCGAAACAATTTTTCAGACGACAGTTATAGGCTGATATAATACGTGTGGAAGAGAGCGCACTTATCAGAGAATTGAGAGTCATACTTACTTGTATCTACATCTACAGCGTTGTTTTAATACTATTGTGTGTATGATCGGGACGGTTCACACTGCCACTTCTTATTACTTGGATTCGCAATATCTTTACACCTTGTCAGATCAAGCTCCGTCACAAAACTGTTATTATTTATTGACGACGGCGCGGCGCGGCGGCGCGTCGTCAATTCGTACCGATCGTCGTCTTTTTTTAAACCGTCAGGTATTTCCGCCGCGTGGCTGAATGTAAAGGTACACTCACACCGTTATTCCCCACATACTTATTGTTAGTATGCAAAGAGGAATGTTCGAAGAATGTTTTAGCATACTATTTTGGTCGATTGAAACAAAAAAAATGGGGAAATGAGAAAGTGAAAAATGTCTGAACCTGCTCCCGCGGTCTCTATTGTTTGTGGTCGGGCAGCTGAAATCCAAATATCTCTAAAACCGTTTACTCGGGACTCGGGGATCGAAGGAAGAAGCTGTGCGAACGGGGTCGGATCCGACAGAGGGAAAAATCGTTGAAATTATCATAACGATTCGAGGAAGAGAAGAGAAGAGAAGAGAAGAGAAGAGGCGGATGTCCTGTCAAGGAGCGGTGGGGTCTCGGGATCGTTTTGGGGTAATTCGAACCGGGGCTCGTCGGTGGCTCTAAGTGTTCCGCTCCGAGCAGAAAACACATTGGCGAGGGTGGCGGTGGCTGGCGTTATCATGGCGCTCGAGGCTCATGCAGCTGACGGCTCAATTATCTCAGCGTGGGTCTCACACAGTCACGCCTGCGACCAAACCTGCTGCCCTGACCCTCCCCCTTCTCGGTACTTACTCCCAGGATCCTTGAAACAGCCAACCCCAACTCTATTGTCCTCCAGCTATTAACTGCCTCTTCTCGTCCCGAATGAAGGACTCATTGCTTTCGAATGCTTTGACTCCTGTCACGCAATCGGTGTCGCTGACTGCTCCGATAGCCGCGTGTCCTCATTGGCGGGGGCTAATCCCTTCCGAGAATTCGCCGGATGACCAACCACGGGATGTCCTGATCGAGCTTTCAGGTAACTGCACCCACAACTTTATTTGAAATTTCATGATTTTCAAAATAAAATAGTTTATTTGTAGAGAAAAAGTTTTTTAAATAGTATTTACAATTACTCGTACATACAATATAGCATTTTAGTGAAGGATTCTCAAAACAGCGAGAATTTCATTTCTCTTATTCGTAACGACCAAATATTATTTCTGAAAATATTCATCTACAGTATAGCGGCCGGGTGTATAAAAGATAAGTGTAAAGCCAGCAAAAATGTCCTTGACCTTGTTCTTCAAGGTCAAAATTTTGTTTTTTTATGTATAATACTCGTAGCTACGAACAAAAGTCTCGAAGGAACCATATAGATCACAAATGAACCGTTCTCTTGGCCAATAACAAAAAATACGTGCTGAACATTTTTACAAACATATTTTCTGAAAAACACTTACTAGAGTTACTTATCGTATAACATCCATCGAAATCGGCTTGCGTAAATTGAATAGGTTCATTTGTTATGTAGTATAATAGGAGACAAACAAGGAGACTGACAGATAGCAGAACTTTTCAACTCAAAGAACGATACTAGCCTTCTACGTATATATATATATGTATACGTATACGTATAATTTACTATACATATGTATGTAGAAAAGAAAAAGTTGCATCCAAGCCTCAAAATCCGCGGGAAGATCGTTTGGGCAACTGGATATTTGCTAACTAGCGTAGTAATATAGAAGAAACAACATTTAGTTCGTATAGAAATTGGATGTCGTTTCCTCATAAAATTATTTTCACCTATAGGGGGTAGAGACCGAAACTGAACTGGTTCGTATTCGATTGCACCGTTCGCGTTCACCGACTATACATTCTCGTCCCATTTTTACTTGTTAGTGTAAACTATATAGGTACGCGTTTCCATCGTTGTCGAATATTTGTTAAATATTTACAATCGCAGTTCAGGCAGAGTAGTTAACAGGTGCGCCATCGCGAAATGGAATATTTAAATGGGAAGCCAGTCGAGACGAGTCTAATTAAAAAAGTGAGTCTCCGACACACGTACACGACGCGAAGAAAGACAATACTTAATCGACAGATTTCACGATTTGAAAGGAGGACGGATTTCATCCTGTTCCAAGTTTTCTTCGTTTGAGCTTCTTTGGCGCACTAATGGAAATGAAATCCTTTACGATGAAGACTCCAACAACAGCTCCGACAAAGGTGAGTTCAGTCGACCCTAAAACTGAATCTCACCCCCGGCGTTACCTGCTTTCTCGCTCGCTCTTTCTCCAGCCCACCACTCCCTTCTCTCGCCCTCTCTATTATCCATCTCTATCGCGCTCACCGTTTCATTTGATTACACGAAAACATCGGGAGCCGACACAGACCACGCTCGCCCCCTCGTTACGTTGAGGTAATCAACCTATTAATTAATATTATCCGGCCTGTCTCGTTCAATAAAGGGAGATCAGAATCGAGCGGGAAAAGCTATACAACGCGCAAAGACGATTGGAGCCGATACAAAGGCGAGTTTGATCATCTCCCCGCAGGGTAGTTTCACGAAAAGAGTTTAATTAAACTCTACTTCGGCTCGCGATTGGATTAGATGATGCGTCGATACGCAGACTTTTTCTGCGGATCAGCGTGATTATGCTCGTCGTCTTTCATACTCGTGCTGGTACCCGAGAGACCATGCGAAAATTTCCGCATATCACTATATAGTTTACTTGAGTTGTAGTTGTCGTTATTATATATTGCTTTTATTATGCAGACAACCTGAACAAATAGTACGAAGGTATTGTTTTACGCGAATGGTTATTATTAGGCTACAGATCTTTCTGTAAAATTAAAATTGTCCGTGTCAATTAATTGTAAAATATAATATAATTAGACAGCGGATTATATGGATTTATGACAAAAATGAGTAGATGTAATTTAAAACGGTAAAAACATTAGAAGAATTTAAAAATCTCCTAGTCTCCTCTATACCATTTGAGGGTTGAAATGATCGACGGTCATCGGTGTGTCAAATCGTTCGTATTCTATCGGTGCCGCGGTTGCCTTCTCGCAAAAGAGGCACTGGAAATTACAGAAACGTCGCGTCAAGTGCAAAACGAAACGAGCGTGTGTCTCACAATCCGTGCGTCAGACTGAAAAACTAATTATCTCCGTTTCGACGTTACAATATGCTTTATTGGCCCGTAACCCAGCGCCGTGCGGCGCGGCGCGCTGAGAAATGAAACCCCCGTAAACACATCTCCGTGATAATTTGAAGAGACCCGGGGACCAGGAGGGAAAATGCTCGGGGATAACGATGGTTTACATAAAACTGCCCCGTCGTGAAAGAGAGTTTATGACTCTCAATACGAAGCCCCGTGTTGTTTGCCTGCGTCCTCCCGCTTCGTCGCGTCTTTCCCCCCTTCCCCCTCCTCACCTCTCCACCCTCTCTTCGCTCGTTTCTCTCCTCGTTCATGCTCCGTGTCGCGTCGCAGGAAAAAGATCCCGACAAAGAAAAAGGGTGGGTAGGCTGCTCGTTAGGTGGCGAAAGCAACGGACGAATAAAACAACGCCGTCGTCGCCGCCGCCGCTCCGTCGAGAAACAACGTTCATCGCTCTCTTCTTTACGCGCGACTTCCTCCTACGTCATCTCGTTACGTGCGAGGAGCCGAGTAACGGGTCCCGCAAAGTGAACGCCGGGAAAAAGATTCCCTTTTTGCAAATACGGATCGCAACCGGGTCCTTTAGAGCGGCTTCACCCCCTCCCCCTCCTCCTCCACCTCCTCCTCCTCCTCCTCCTTTCCTCTTCCTCTTCCGTCTCTGACCCGGACGTTTTCTTTCTATCTGATTCGTCGGCCAGACAGACAAAGGCACCGGGGGAAGAAAAGCGATCGTTACAGGAAACTCGTGTGGTCAAAAGGAACACGATGATCTTTGAAGTGCCATTTTAGAGTCCACGATTCGAACGCGCGCACGAGGGTGATCCTCCGGAGGTCAAAGATTTTATTTCAGATTTTTTGGTCTTAGTCCTCTAAACTCTAAATTGTGAGATTTGGTGAGAAAATTATCTAGTATATTCTAGTATCTTCTGCTATATTCGAGTTCCTGTCTCCTGGCCGAATTATTGGCTAAAGTGTATGACGTCAATGATAACCATTGGCTGCGACCGAGGACCCCCTTTGCCCCTCAGCCGTCTCGAGGGACTTCTTGTGGCGTATGGACAGTATATTCTGGTGTATAAATGTGAATTGACAATATGTTGGAAAAATTTTGCCATAAAAAATTTCCGGATTTTGCCTGGTGCAAAATTCCGTCAACCGATTCGATTGCAACTTATAACTGCACGAGGAAAAAGGGACGCCAAGACGAAGGGTGTGCGACGGCCTTAACATTCCGTGGTTACACAAGTGTAACATATAAGCAGACGGTTGTTACGTGACCGACGCGACGTGTATTGCAGCCGTTGCGTTGTGCACGGCAGAAAATGCGCGTATACCTGAATATGCGCAGTCGTATTCTCGATTCTTGGCCTCACAATGTCGGAACAATTGAAACGCGGCATTCCAGGTATAGTATGTATACATATATATACGCAACTGTTTTATTGCCCTCCGAGAGAGAGTCGATATAAGCAAGGCGACTGTCAAACAAACCCCCAGCTACAAGTTTTCCCGGCGTGTTTCGCTGCCGATACTTTTATTCGTATGTAGTTCCTCGAACGCCCGGTGAGAAGATTGATTCGCTTCTCTTACATGATTTTCAAATCACTTTCGCGCTGTTCTTTATTTTTTTTGGTATCGGTGCCCCGTTGACGATTTCCGTAAATCCTCGGGTTCACTTATTTTTATCATACTTCTGCGAGCTTAATAACTCCGTTAACGAAGCAGCGGAGAATATTATTCTCACAAAGGAAAAAGTTCTTTTAAATGACCTCTGCTTGTTGCGCAAGTACTGGCTGTTGGTGTAAGCATATAGTCATACAGTAAACGCTTGATTCTTGTCCAACAGCCGTGTTTTTCAGGGACAAGAATCGTGCCCAGAAATGCTTTTTGATTTATGACTGCGTCTAGATATCGCGCCGACCGCGCCGAGCGAGACTTCAATGAAATACGGTTCGCGTGACTGTCCGCGTCTCTTTCTTTCCCGATGCGCTGTCCTTCCTTGCGACCGAAACTTTCACCGTCGATTAAACCGCTAAATACAATTGAAACTATATCGTGTTTGGTCTTGTTTTAATCAGAAAAATGCCAGAAACAAGCCAGCGAAAGTCCCATAAAAAAATAATGAAAATTAAGAAGTTTGAACATTCTATTCATGGTGTCGATGTAGTGGTGTTTACACCGATATACCCGAGCCTACTGCACTGGCACTGGACAGGAATCGTGCCCACGACCCCGGACAAGAATCAAGCATTTACTGTATTTTGATATATGTATCGCTGTATTCGAAGACTTGCCGAAGTGCAAAGAAAGAAGATCAACATATCGAAGGTTCAGTTGAGAGGGCCACCCCCTAATAAAGCGCGCGTGTGACCGTGTATCGAAATTTCCAGGTGGCCTCCGGAGATAGGAATCGCAAGAAATGCTCTCGCGGTTGTAATTCGTCCGGAGTTTATTGTCACGCGGAATACCCCGCCGCCACCCTGCCGAACCGGAAACCATTTGTCCAGGCGCACAAGGCACAGCCACGTAGTGTGTAAACACGTGGACGGGGGGGGGGGTGGTTTCTCGTATGAGGTTACGAGGGTGCACGGAGATGGTGAAGCGGGGAGAGCATGGTAGTAGAGAGGCTTGCGGTAGGTGGGGGGGGGGGGTTGATTTTCGTTCTGGGTTGTAGGCGCAGAGACCCGGGTGCAGAAATCGTGTGGGTTTCTATCCCCGCGGGCTATATCCCCGGAATCAGCTGCCAGATTATTCTATTACCGCGTATCAACATGGGCTTTGTTTGGTCTGAAAACACGGGCCCGCCACATTGTTTCAGCCAGATAAAGAATTTAACGTCGGGTAATTAAAAGGACCGGCCTCGGGGACAGGTCCGTTGCGGGGGCCGTTGCAGGACAGTTCTCCTTACCTTTTTTTAAATCCACGGGATAAGACCATGGCGGTCTTCTCGCCCTGCAAATCCCTCCTGGGGGACATTTTCGGCCTCCGTTTAGCTACGCGACTCTCTCGACGGCCGGCGGCGCGGCGCGGCGCGGCGCTGCGGCTCTCGTTCGACGACCCGCGCGAAGCATTTGCCGACGCACAATGGTGGCACGCTATGTGTAGTTGAATGATGGGCAACAATAGAAAAATTAACGTTTTTGCCAAGAGGAAAGAACTATCCGCGCGTGATTCGAAATGGTAAAGTTGCATTTTTAAGCAACCCTCGTTGTTCATGATCCCGTTAATTTCCTGAACCTAACACATAATCACCTCAATTTCATTTCACATAATAATTACAAACGAAATGATTAGATTACTTGTTAATGACTTGTTGGTTTTTTTAATTGAAGTTTCTGTTGCTGTCGAAGGATCTATCTTAGGCACACAGACTTCTAATAATTAAAACTTCCTAAAATTGTTATATTAACTAAACGTATTATTTTATATGTTGGCCAACTAAAAAATAAGACAAGAAGGTACATTAGGTCTCTCTTAGGTGCTCGCGAATGGAGGACCGGACGTGCCCCACTTACAATGGGGAACAAACGGGATGTAGCCGGGTAGTTTCGTTCCGACCGAAATGGGCTTATGGTAATTTTGTTTTCTCACGACGAACGCTCCGCACATTATATGCTCTGTATATGTAGCGTTCAAAAGTGCGGGGCGTTTTTCAACCCTCCGTAATTTGTAACTGGATAAAGGGATGAACCTTAATCGTGGGATGCGAATTAAAAACGAAAATTTTTCGGACAATCGATTTGCTACGCGTGAATTACGAGTGCATGCTAGAAGCTATTTGAATAACTAAAAATGGTTTCTATATGGCAATTTTTAATGACACCTAAGAGTCGCTATTCGAACGCAAAGTATTCTAGTTTATGTAAATTTGTAATTGACGTTTAGCGTTTTCTCGCGAAAAAAGTAAATTTTGCGAAATTGTTAATCAATTTTTGCGGTTATAGAGTGTACGATACTGTGCATCGTGTGCATCAAGGAACGGGTAGATATTGTATACATATATACATATAAACAAAGAGTTAACAGAGAGTGCGGAACAATAATTAAAAGTACGTTGGCAATCGAATTACATTTCGAGAGGTTCGTGGGCGCCGGTGTAATCGTTTTGGTAAATTTAATTATCGAAGATTGAAATTTTAGAAGTGTTCATAACTGGACAGTATGGATTTTGTCGGCGATATTTTCATTGTATGTAAATTATCGGTGCTCGGAAACAGGCCAATTTTAATTTATTTCAAGGAAAAGTAAGATGAGCGTTGCATGTCATCGAACACTTGTGTGTACACGTGCAATTATTAATAATATAAAATACGGTCGATATACATACATATATTAATAAATGTGGAAATGATTTTCGACAATAGCTGCCTCTGCACGACAACGGTTTCTACGTTCTCTCGTTAGATCGAACAGTCCCGCGTACCTACTAATACATGTAATCACGATTTAGAATTTCGAACATTCTGCAAGTTTAATTTCCTATGAAATGTTTGTGCGACGCCGTGTTCATTTGTTGCTGTATAATATATGTATATCGCGTGACCGGTGTAATGATTGACCGTCATTACACGTTAGATCGTGTCACGATTGGTCATTGTTCCCCCGCTTTTCCAATATTCGGCCGAGTTACAATATTGTCGAATCATACGCGATCATATACACTACCGATTGCTTGCAAATATTTGCGATACTTCAACGCCTGCATAAATAACTCGTACCGCTCGAAAATCGTTGCCTTACAGATCGTCGATGGAATTGCCTTTAATTCATGGCGTCGATTTTACGCTAACACCGTCGTGACTCCAGCATTGTGGTCGACAACCGATTGTTTAACCTTGTTCTAATTTATGTCGTCGCTTTGACGAATAACAAATATAAATTCATTTTCAATATACACGATTAAATATATATTGTGACCTTTTTCAGTAAAAAATCGAACAAAACCAACAAAGATAAATATTTCTTGGACGCAATGATCATTTTGTGTCGCTAGATCGCGAAAATTCTTTCATGACTTTTTTCATTCAGAATTCATTTATAGCGATATAGATATAGTCTTTTTAATTTTTTTTTTAAATTGGAAAAGTAACCATTTGAAAATATAGCAAACGAGTGGTTCGTAATATCGTATATGTAGATTGATTTAATAGAAATTTAATTATACATATCTACCTTTGTTATACGTAAGGTCTGTCGTAAACAATTATATATAATGTCGAATGATTTACCGTAAAAGTAACTTTATAATTTAATTAATTATAACGAGTCGTAAAATAAATAATTTTCTCATTTATTAACAAAGTACAAAATTTTATCCAATAAATTACATATAATCTCTGGCTGCAAATGGCTTCTTGTTAATCACAGTCGCGCGTATTTGTAATAGGTCATTATAAATTTAATAAATTAGATAAATAAATGAATACACTACTATTCGCGTCGATGGTAGAAAGAACACGAAACTAGATGTGACAGTGTTGTATCAATTCAATTTCTACTATACGCTATACAATCAAGCGTTAGTATTGTATATGTTGATTACAATAGTGTTTGTTTAACTGTTACAAATTGGACATTCCATATGCAACAATCTAATAATTTCGTACATAGAAAAATAATTAAAAACAAAGAAATAAAAAAATCCGAATCGTCAAAACCGCAATTATTTTTGCGATTCAACCCCAATAGAACGGTGATCGGTATCGGTATTGGTATTGGTATCGGTATCGGTATCTCTGCCAATTTCTTGGCAATTATAGCTCGAGCCCGGTTCCCTCAAAAACTGTTTGCAGAGGCGGTGGCATCGCGTCGCGACAATTTCCAATCCCGGGTCTTCCGGATATAGGAGGAAAAAAACAAACAAAAAAGCAAAAAAACCATTTGCGAACCGTTCATGAATGGTAACACCACCGTGGGCACTTTGAAAAAATTTCGGTTCCCGTTCGTCGAATGACAGTGTCGCGGCGGCCGCGGTGGCGGCGGTGCGAACAGACAGAAATTGTCGGCGGGGAAATAACGAACCGTCAGTCGATTCGTCGCCGTCGAAACAATAACAATCGGCGTGTGCTCGACGATGCGGTAATTAAAATAAAATTAATTGGATTGGTCCGTGCACGCGCGTTCCCGTGCCGGGAACTTTCGAAGGAGATGGCTGCACAGCCGTAGGGGCGTTTTGTGCGTTATTGCATATAATGCACTGTTTACTCTGCATCCTCCCTGCACGCCACCGACCCAACCGCCCCGTATACATGCGTGCACGTACATACATACATACATACATATATGTACCCTGGCAATCCGCTTCTTCTCTCCTCTTCCCTCTTCAGGAATCTTTTCGAGCCGGATATGGAGCTGCTATCCGTTCGATTTAATGGATATATGTGCTCCGTTCCTGTGCAACGATTTTTGCAATCAGTCGCGTCTTTTTCTTCTATTATACGTATATAGTATGCTATTCAGCGAAGGAAATCAGCAAATGAAATTCCAAACAGCACCAAGATCAACAAAAATTCAAAAATATCGATATTTTCAACTCGCCGAGGTTATACATGTACATATTTTAATAATAACACTAGAATTACCGAGCAGGTCAAAATGAAACGGGATTTCAGATATTTTTCTGTTACAATTCGTCAAGTTATATATTATTAAAATTTTTTAGTATACTTCTTTATATTCGAGTACATATATGTATGTACTAATCCTATGAAATAAAATAAAAATATGCTCGTGCTACTGGAGATTTCATCGGAGTTTTAATAAGAATAATTATCGTAACTCATTAATTTTGGCAGTGCAAACCGAAAGAATCTAAATATGAATAACTTTACTGAAAGGTATCTATTTTCAATTCTTATTCTGGCTCCTGTCTGTTCTAAATCGGTGCAGAAAATTTTTTATGCATTTTTCTGTCCTGAAATTAACGTGGAGAGTTCTTTATAAAAATGTGATTTATTGGTTCGTCAAGCAGCCGCGTTATTAGTCGGCCGTTTCACCTGGTATATAATAATTCATTTTGACGAGCTTTCGAGATTTAGCCGTTTCCGCGGGATCGATCGATACATATCTTTTCTCGATGGAGGCGCTTGGCTGGCTCATTAAAATTTCACCGGGAAAGAGCGGGAGTAGGAGCGAGAAAGAGAGCAGGTTTGTCTTGGCCGAGATCTTTGATTTGCTCTCGAGAGAAACTTCACTCCACCGTGGAACCTTGCGGGGATCAGACCGATTTCAGCTTCAAATTCACTTTGACTTCGACCGGTGCTCCGATTCCCACGGGATACATCGCTGGCTAGCTCGTACCACTTCTTCCCGTGTTTCCGTAGAAAAATCGAGGGAAACCTGTACTCGCTCCATTTTCGTTATCTCGGCGGATACACCTGTTAAAGAACCGCTTGCACTTAAACTTCACGGAAACCCGTTACGACGATCCGAATCGTTTCAGTTGCCCGAGATAAATGTTTCGTTTTTGTTTAAACACGTTCGAAGTTGTAACTGGAATGCCATTGTTACCGTAAACCGCACGTATTAATTCAGTATATGTATGTCGACGAGTTTGTTAGGTACACGTAGTACACGCGACAGAACAAATTATAATAAACCATACACGAATAAAATAATACAATTAAAAGTATATTAAACAATGTTTGAATTGATTGTAAGACACGGGAGCTAAATAAGAATTTCTTCGATTATCCTATTATGCTGAAACTCTTGTAAATCATTTTACTATATCTGACCACTGCTTTAAATGTTACGCAACAATTTTTCATTTTTTCAATCATAAATGCATCAATTCCAAGGCTAGTTATTATAAATCTTAAGTGATTAAATATTAGTGATACCATCAACCATTCGACTAGACTATCGAATGACGCGATGTACATATATATTTTTAAATAAAGAATGGTAACGCAAATTTCTGGATGGCGTGTATTAATATAATTAATGAATCCCTCGATGATATCGAACCACGGTATTTCTCCTCACGATATATTTTCCCTCTGTTTTTCAGTGTTAGTGGAACAAGGATGGAAAACCATATGGTGTCTAGCAACAATACGCTAACATTGATACAGCCAAATTTTGAGTACGATGACTGAAAGGAAGCACGAATTGCACAAGTAATCAATTTGCAACTGATCAATTGTGTGTATCTTTACATATACATTGATTTATTTCAATAAATTCAGGAACAATTCAGCAGAAATTGTTACACACAAGTACGAATTTAATTAAAATTGACAATTGTTGTTTGGAAAAGTGTTATTAAGGATCTGTAGAAATTATTAATAATGCCAGTATTTGTGGCTCGAGCGGTCATAGTTTATGATTGTTCGTAATTTTGAGTTTCTCGATTTTGTTGGCTAAATATGGTTGTGAATTCTCGTTTTATATATGTACAATGTGCCCTTAAATCCAATAATGAGCCGAACATTAACGGTGGAGCTAAGGTTTCTGGCTATTTCCTCCGTGTATCGGCGTAATTTTATAAACACTTTGAAAATTTTGCGTTGGCGTGTGGCTTCCCACGCCGAGATTGCTTGCCGTTTTAAGGTTTCGTCTACTTCGCGGGAAAATAATTACAAAATCACAGAACGGAACACTTTAAATCTTTCTTCAGCCCCTTTGAGAAGTCGCATTTGTTCAGCTTCCGTGCTCGGCTCCACTTCGACAACCGGAGAGGTTCGCTCGTTCTGAAACGCGCGTTTCGAACGTAAAATTCGATCGATGGTGAACGTGGCCGCATCGAAACGCAAAAAAGAATTAATAAAAAGACACGGAGCATTTTATCGCAGCTTTTTCCTTGGCACGCAAAGTGAAAGACTGGTCCTGCGATCAGTGCACGCTGTTGACAAAATGATGAATGATGGATTGTGAATATGGAAGCCTCTAGCTTCATAACGAATTCTAATTGATTATGGTACGATCAATTTTGTACAAAATTATTATTAAATGTGGGCAACTTTTCGAGAATCGGTTATCGGTTATTGAATATAAATTAATACAAATAATTTTTATTTTGCATAAAAATCCGCAGCCTTAACACACCATTACCTACCGTTGATTTATTCATGATTTTTAAAAGTCCAAGGTCCATAGCTGAAGATTTTTTAATGGATCCTCCAGCAACAATAACAATTGCAATTAAGTACCAACAAGTCACCCCCAATCACGTCATCTAATAATTTCGTTTGGGATTATACATATAATGTAAAAGAAGATTTCTAAGGTCCCGTATTTGGTACAGCGTACCATTTGGTAAACGAGGTAAATTAACGCGTGACCATCTAAGGACATAAAAATCTACAATAATTTTGCTCTTTGTCAAGAAAAATATTAAAGAATTTGAAAGCGGGTACCTGGCTTATCGAAATAAGGGTTAATAAATTAATAAAATACAGTGAATTTTTCCATTTGTTCTAGACTGTGATACTTTTACACCGAATGGGCGGTAATGAAACGTAGCGCGTTTCGTAACGTGGTCCACCGCGTGTATTTCGAATAACGTGAACGAAGCGTGAAGAATGGCAGCGCGACTAGGGACATTTATATTTATTTCTGATCGAAGTACCGAACGAAATGATTTGTTAATCAGCCCATCGATCGGGAAAAAATCATTGTAGTGTTCCGACGAAAAATTCAGATCGCTCCAGGAATATTGAAATGTGACGGCGCGCGGGGCTTAGCGTTATCGGGTTACATCCCCGAAATTGGAAATCATCGACGGTGGTATTTACGATGTGACGAAAGTATTCCGCGCGTCCGCCGATGATCTAGTCGAACGATATTATCGACTAGACTAATTTTCGTTAAATTGCAAAGTACAGAATTTCATTAGCGCGATGCAATGATCCGCTTCGGGGCCGTTATTTCATCGGAAATGTGAATCATTTGGCAAATCCACGATAAATGCGATCGAGTAAAATATATCAGCCTGAGCAAACATGGCCGACGATGAACAGGAAGCTACTACGACCGATGCCGAGGTCGAAGATACGCCGGAAGTAATAACGACCAAATCGGAAGATGCTACCGGCAGAACCAAGAATAAGAGGAAACCGTTCTCGATGGAGAAATGCATGCAGAAAAGATGGAAATGCGAGAACAGGCCTAACTGGGAGATCTTCATGAACGCGTAAGATGAAAATGCTGACAATGCATGGTTAGGTTAGGGTGACCAGATCAACGCAACAATTTAACAAATTAAAACACAGTGTACAACGACTAAATAATGCAATATCTTTCTCGCTGCACACAATTATACGTGCATAGTGTTCCTCTTATCTTTAAAATTTCCGGGTATTTTTGCGGATACAAACAATCTTTTCGCTGGTCAACATTGGTTTTTTTGGTTACGCGACATTATTGTAGTTGTTAAATACAAAATTGTTGTCGCAGCAAATGTGTGACGCTGGTAACGAACATGCCAAAGAATGTGGGTAAATATAATAATAAGTGTTATAAATAAAACTTTGCAGCGAGAAAAACGAAGAATCTCGTGGAAAGAGTGTAGTAGGGTTTCTACGAGATTTGTTGTTCTTTTCAGGTTCTTGGACGAGCAAGTACAATTGGAGAGGGATGACATATTTAAACAGAGGAAACCGGCACCGCCCCACAAGTTTCCTCGAGTTCAATCGGAGGAGGACTTAGCGACACCACACAAATGCTTGCCCCTTAACGCTTTCCAGTTCCAGGATAAACAGGACTTGCCGAATAAGATGGATCGTTCGAAAATGATCCGAATTTGGAAGAACATGCGAGCGAATTTGCCGGTTCGTACATTTCTCGATCGATGAGTATAAATCGATCCTGCGCATAAATATAGTCAAATCCTGACCCTTATCTTGGTGAAAACAGTAATGTAATGTATAATAATAAATATATATATATATATATATATATATATATATATATATACGTATATTTATTCATCTTCGCACAGCCAAGAATTGGATTTACTTGGTTTATTAATAATATTACGCTTTAATTAAATCAAAATGAATGATATTTATATTAAAACCCTGATCACTAGTAGGTCTGATAGGGTTGTTGCATAATAATTGTTCCACTGTCATAGGAATAACATTGATCCGTAAATGGTTAAGGGATGAAATAAAAGGTTTGGTAAAATGTTAAAACGTCGATCGATGTTGATAGTCGATCAACGATTAAAAGTTAAAATTTGAAGACCATATACCTTGCAGGTACACGTGTCAAGATCAAACATGGACATAGTTCCCGGTGTGAAGAAAACTGACAGCGGCAAGTGGCCTGGGATGTGGCCGTGCACTACGCGAGATTTAGTGAACGAGGTGAAAGAACGTCGTCGTCAGAAACGGAACGAGAGGAAAGATCTGTTCCCCTGCGAACCGGACGACGAGGACGATGTCTTCGACGACCCCGTCAACGACTATTCGGATCGCAAGGAATTAGGCCACGCGAGGATACCGCCTGTTTGTCCCCCACTCGCCAAAGAATGGGTAGTAGATCGGGCTGCTGGTGAACAGCCGGGATTGGTAGACGGTGATTACATCGTTTTCGAGCTACCGTCGAAGGGGAAGATCACCAAGATCTACGCCGAGGGTTGTATTCACGGTCTGAGGGGCATGCATCTTCCGGAACTGGGGCTGATGCGCCAACGTCGGAAAACGTGGAAGTTTTGTTTCTACCAGGCTATCGTCGCCCTTCTGGCTAAAACGCAGTTGAGGTATTATTTCCGGAAATTCCACTTTTTTCGGAAATTTTTCTGGCCGTCCAGAATAACAATTGAACACGTCGAACGACACGGCGCGACGCGGCGCGGCGCGGCGCGGCGGTGGTCAATTCATGACTATGGAATTATTAGAAAATGTCATGATTCTCATGAAATGCCACTGAATATCAATCTATTAATACTGAACTTAACTAGAAATGCGAGGACTTCGTTATCCAGTAACTAACAATTGTTATTCGTAACGCTGATCGCTTATACGAAATGAAGCGGTTGAGAAAAAATTCGCGTGGCAGTAAACGTGTTAATATCTGTATAATTTCAATTATTTTTATTCGAGCTCTGTCGTGAATATTTTCCATGATAAATTTCCGAAGGAAGAATTTTCAAACTGTGAAACAAAAATTTGTAATGGTTAAATGACTTATGGGCCACCCTGTACTTACTATTACAAGATACAAATACGCGTCGAGCACGAATATCGACTACATCTACGAGCACGCGTGGATGCTGTTCACGCACATGGGCATGCTCAACGTACAAACGAAGCAGCGGCTAGACGACATCGTCGTGTACAATTACAAGTACAGTATCGAGGTGGAGTTGCTTCGGGAAATGAACGACGTTCCCGTGATAACCGGCGTGACCTACGACTACGAGGAACCGAACTTGAAGCGGAAGGTAAAGCTAGAACGGCAAGAGCTGATGAACGTACAGCTGGAGCTTGGCGCGGAGAAGATCACCGACAATCAACGGTCTCCGGTGCACAAGGGCGTGAAGAAGATCGAGGACTGGTTCGACAAGCTGAAGATCCGCTACCGCAACTGCATCTTCCGCACCACGCGATTCTGCGTGGCCTTCTGGAGGGACAACCTCTTCTGGTACCTGTACAACCCCTATCGTTGCGACAAGTTCGGTTTCTGGAACGACGACGGGTACGCTTGCTAACCAAATAGCAAATATGTATAGTCCATTTCATTTCAAATCGTACACGTGCACTTTGGAAAATTGAATATTTTATTTGGTAGAAAACTTTTTTAAAATAGTATTCTATTTGAAGTTTGAAGGACTCTCAAAATAGTGAGAATATTTTATTTGAAATATTTTATTTATTTTCTGTTATTTTTTTCTCCGATTCGGAACAGTCAAATATTATTTCTGAAAATATTAACACCAGAAGAATGGCAGAAAACATCGCAGAACAAACTGGTCACCACCGAATAAAACTTGAAAATAGTGAAAAAACGAAATTACTTTCCGAACAATACCTATATGTATATGCATATAATACTATATTTTGTTTTCGATTATCAAAATAAAAATATTTTCAGAAATTTCGCTGTCCCTTTAAAATAGTGTTTTATTTAAATTTGTAGAAGGATTATTTGAACATTTGTTTTTCTGGAAAAATTTTAGCTTTGCTTGCATCGTGAAGTTCTGCTCGAGGGAGTCGCTGAGGAGACACCTGATGATACTGATGCTGAGGGCGTACGTCTACATGATTCCGAAATCGGCGATGCAGAGAACCAAAGAAGAAACGGCTAAACCCGAGGTAGTCTTACTGGGAGAAGGCGCTCCTTCGTTGCTAGTCCAGCCGGAAGACGATGCGGAATGGGAAGAGAAGTGTTTCACGGTGCAGATCTACCACGTGACGCACCTCTGTTGCCAGATTCACAACCTGAAGTTGCTCCAGAGGACGGCTCCGAAGCCGGCCCAACGGCTCGTGGAGAGGAAGACGATCGACGACTGTCCTTTCGATCCTCTGGACGTGAGAGACGCGTGCACGATCGAGCACGAAGAGGGCGACTTGAAGGACGCGATCGAGAAGCCTACTTGGCTGAAGTTGTACAAGATCAGCTGGGCAAAGTGCACGCCGGCCGCCCAGAAGAAGAAAAGCAAAGAGGCCGGCACCGGGAAGATGCGCTGGCACCAATACGTCGTCGAGGAGTCGAACAAGCTGTTCTCGCTTTGGGGCGAGCTGCACATCACCGATGGCATGTTCGACAGGGAGAATCGAGGAATGCAGACGTACGCGTGTTACGTGGTCTGCGCTGGCATGACCAGGATCATGGCACCCGAGTATTGGAGCTCGAAGACCCTGGACGTGATCGTGATGTGCGGCGACCGGTACTATACGCACAGCAAAATGGAGGCGCAGTTCAAGGCGACCAAGAACGAGTACAGCCACGTCAACTGCTGGAACAGGTACCTGACCAGCCATTTCACTATAGGCGAGACCATGTTCGAGGCCAACGTGCTGCCAGCCATCTGCGGCAGGCTATACTCAAAGTCGAACAGGTACCTCTGGCAGTCCCTCGAACAGATGTTCCTCAAGTATAAATTTGGCATTCTCACCTGCGAGAGCTCCTGCCTCGGTATCTTCAAGTTCTGCGGCGCGTACTACGTCTGCGACGTAAACTCCGTTGGCCCGCCGCTGTTCACTTACGGAGAAGGTGCCGCGTACTTGCTCAGAGCCACCTACTTTTATAAGTTCATCACGATCCTGGTGCTCACCGTTGGCTCGCCCGAGTGCAGCCAGTTCGCGATCAATCCCATAGAGATTCTCAAGGTCATAGACGTTGGCCCGGCGACCCTGCCGATCGGTAGGGCCGAGAAAAAGAGGGACACAAGGATAACCAAGATCGAGTGTCCCTTCGACGAAGAGAAGAAGAAGCAGATGAGGAAGTGGAAGGGCAGGAGGCAGGAAACTGCTAAGACTATCGATAAGATGTGTTGCAAGGGTGCTGATTGAGTATCGATTCTTTCTTCCGCAGTCTTTGTGGAGTCTCCGTGCAGTCTTCGTGCATAGATCTCTTGTAGTTGAAAATATATGTTAATTGTAAACTCATTTTTGTCATAAATGTATAAAATCTGCAGTCTACTTATGATTCTATTCATATAGGTTGCTGCTGTTCGATTTTCATACACCATTTACAGCCTGTGGTTGTAAGTACGTTTTGATAACTAATTGTAAGTTCATTGAAACGTCTGTATCCTGTAAAGAATAAAGAATGTTCCTACTGTCGGCTACTACGAAATGGTGACAAATGACGATGTTCTTGCTAAAGTATTTTGTTGTAATTTTCTGTGTACCGAAATCCTCTTGTTAGTCAAGCTTTGCACCGACGACGCAACAGTCAAAGGAGAAACGTATATGTATATGGAATAGAGAAAAGCTTCCGTTTAATGAATTAGACTTCACTTTTAAATCCAAAAAGCTGTTCCGAGTTAGTCGGTCAGTTTTTGAGAAAAAAATTTACGAAAATCAGCTTTTCGGAAAAGAATGTAAGTATGTCTCCCTGGAAGCCGTGTAACGTTTTGTTTGAACAATTTTTTCGTCTAACGAATAACATATCCATTACGTGAAAAATGTGTGAAATCGACGCGAGGGACGGATAGGGGTTAAGTGAAAAGTTAGCTAAAGACGAGTTGGCGAATCCCTATAGTTAGTGGAAAAAGCTGAAGAAGAGGCCCGGAGTCCGTTTCGGGCAAGCAAACAGTTGTCGGGGAAAGCGGGGGCGAAGTTAGTGACTTTGAATAATTGAAAGAAAAAAGCTCTCCTGCGGCGGAAATAAAAGAAGCCGCGCGTTTAAGTCGATCGTCTTTAGGTCTCAGTGCAGCGACGGCGCGCGGCGTGGAACCTATTAAACTTGCACCGCAAGAGAACCGACCGTCTTAGTTCCTAGCTCGCCCTCGGGATTTATGTACTTACCAGAACTTGCTCCCTGGAACTCGGCGAACTTGCGGTGTCCATGAGTTATACCGCTACTCAAGCCAGGTGCTCTTTCACCCCTATCGCACAATACTAATAATATAATCGTCGAGGCACGTAGAACTAAGTTCAGCCGCTACGACGCCAGTCTGCCGAGGGATTTTAATCACTGATCCATTCTGTAACGAGATTACATTCGGTGTACCGGGTGCTCCGAATCGAGGGGGAGACTTTTTCCTACAAATATTTGCAAGAAATTTCTCGCAAGAAATAATTTCTTACCGATGTGATTAGTGCACATATTGGCTCCGTCGGGCAAGTTCTAAATCGCTTCGGGTTTTTTAACTTGCTCTGTAATACCAAAACTTCAAACAGAAACCACTAAATGTCTATGTGTACTCTATATACATATGTAAACTCTCCTTTTCAAGGGTGCCCTCTGGTCTAGAATCTAGAAACGAACCCTTTTCGTTTCTTTAAAAAAATATATCTGCAAAATAATTTACTTCGATTCGTAAAAATAACGAGTGTTACCCGACGTTCGAATTCAGCGACATAAATAATTCGCAATAATGAAAAAGTTACTTCAATTTTTAAGAACACCCCTAAAGTTGTAATCGTTTAAACATAAAACTCTACTGTGGACACTCGGGAAGGGTGCAAAATTGCTACAGCCAGTTTGTTTGAACACCAATAATTCGCGTGTACACGTGGTTCAATCTTAACATATTAAACATATGACCATAATGATTCTGCCGTGTAGGCAGAAACAGAAGATCGCGGTTTTGTTTCAATAATTTATTTCACTGTCTATTATACACATCGAACGTAAGCTATATGTACAAACGTTATTTACACCCTAATTCCATATTTACATGTCTGCTGTAAAAAGGGTGGAAACATCCCCTTCCGTTTTCGGACACCGATCCTCCGGGTACAGCCAGTTAAAAAGAGTCTAAACGCCGTCTATTCCGATTACGCGACTTCCAGGTCCGAACTATCGGTGTCTTGTTCCGGCTGTTGCTGTTGCTGTTGTTGCTGTTGCTGCTGTCTGGTCAGTAGCATGTGGTCCGTAACCTTGACAGTGGCCACGGGCACGCTGTCGTCGGTACGCTGACGTTGCTCCAGTTGAAGCTTCCGCATATGTTCCTGTTCCTCCCGCTTCTGTTTACGCCATTTTGCGCGACGGTTCTTGAACCACACCTGCAATCGAAAATATTCGATCGTGAAGGGAGCTTGCCCTTTTAACCGTTTGCGGTGCAACGCGATCATCCCCTCTTTTATTTCAGAATTTCGTACAAAGTGTGATGTAATTAAATATTATATTTCCATATGTACTAATAATAATCACAGTAATATTCGACCATACGACTTGTTTTTTTTCTCTCTCGAGAAATTGAAACAATTAGTTTGCTAATATTAGTTTACTATTGGTTTACTACTCGGACAAAACCAGTGTCGCCAGATAAGGGGAAGGGGGACGAATTTTAGACGTCGCGTGACCGGGGCGCGGGTAATAGAAGAAGGGGGAGTCGTAGAAGGGGGAGGTAGAGCGGGGACGAAAGTTTTAACCTGGCGACTCTAAACTGGGATCTGCAAGCTCGTCTTCGATCCCAAGAAGTATCTCAAAAAGCATCCTGATTGGCTTAATGCTGCGTTCGCCTTTCAGCCAACCA
Source organism: Lasioglossum lativentre (assembly GCA_916610255.1). Lineage (NCBI taxonomy): Eukaryota > Metazoa > Arthropoda > Insecta > Hymenoptera > Halictidae > Lasioglossum > Lasioglossum lativentre. The sequence continues at coordinate 910,625 of OU744364.1, forward strand.
GGTACTTCTCGGCGACTCGTTGTGCCGGCCCCCCCTATTCCTGGCGCGCTTTTTCCAGAACGGGGCGATCGCGGAAATTTGGCAATGCACTGGGGCATTTCCTACAGGCCTGCGGTGCATCGCGTGGCCTACCTGCGTTCCTGCCTTGTTTCGCGGTCCCTTCGGAAACACTCGAGATTTATGGTACCCGCGCAAGCTGTCGAGGACGAAAGTGAAAATACGTGACATAACAAAAACTGTAAGTCGTTCCCTAAGACGAATTTATCAAAAACAGCTGTGGGACAACGCGTTTCGTAAACTCGCCCGACCATTTGGACGCCAAATGTTGCTAAATATGTACGTGCGGATGGCCACCACCAAAAATTTTAAACAAATTCGTTCAGTTATTCACGATGATTTATATCATTTATTGTTATGCAAATTGAAAACGGATAGAATTTAAGAGATTTGTTGCTGGCAGTATTTACCGTTAAACAATATTTTACTGCAATGTGTACAACCGAATGACTTGCATCGAATTATTCGGCTCATCTCCGAGTTATCGTGTCTGCTGCAGCTGCATCGATTGTCGCTTTACTTATTCGGGATCTCTAACGATTGCTACTGCGCAGTATGTATTACAGCGACTTAATTACGGTTCCCGTTGGACCGGCCCGCACATCCGTCTACGCGTCTCTCATCGTTATTACATCCGCAAAATTATTAAGAGACACCTCGCCGTCTATCAGAACGGACACGACGCGGCGCTTAATTGATAAGCTCGTTTTACCTGCTCGCTGTCGTATTCATCGCGGGGGTTCGTAACAAGGCGGAAGGGAGCTAGCGAAGATCAAACGGCTTCATCCCACATTCGAAATCAGCATTTGTTCCTCACGCTTGTCCGACTCGATTTAAACGAAGCCTGAAAATCAATACCTCCGCTGTTACCTTCGGCGTTTCGGATATTCCGCTGATCTCCTGTCTAATTACTTAAGAGTCCTTTATATTCCCACACTCCTAGATTTGTATTTCCTGCCGTTCAAATTGCTAACTTATACTTCGATATTCAATTGGGATTCGTTGTGAATTTATAAAATTATTTTCATTCTTCTGCAAACTCCTCCGTCATACGCGGGGTGACACTTGATCAATTTCTACAAATTAATTTTAGCATTGCAGTTTCTCTGCCATTTACTAAATTAATTTTAATTGTATGCGATTTTTTGCGGCGATAGTTCAGCAATTATTTATATGTTCTTTGACACTAAAAGCGACAGGTGTGTGTTACCTTATGAAAGTGAGAAAATTGCATTTAGATTTTCTGCTTTAGTAATTGTAACGTTTTTGTAACTTCAATAATTGTGAGATAGTCCATAGATTTGACCATATGGTAGATCGACTGTTAAGTTGTAACAATCTGTGATTCATTTTATTGTCTCACGACGTGCTTCTGTTAAATGTTTTTAATGTTCCATGACGGCATTTACGTATTTGACGCTGTCCAGTACTCTCGCCCCAACCTCCCAGAGTTCTACAATACTTTTTTCCGGCCGTTTGTTTCCCTTCTCCTTTTTCCCATTTTTCTTTATACACACTCCGCGATTCCAGTAATCGGTCATGTTCGCTCAATTTTGAATCAGCTAGCAATCAATTAATTCAGTCGAGATCAAATTACATGTTAATCATCTATTAGGGGTGTGCGAGAACTCGAAATATCGGGAACCAGATGGTCGGGTCGGATTGGGTTCCTGAAAACTTCGAGATTCTCTTTTTTCGAGATTTCGAGATTTATAGCGCAAGGTAAGAGTTTGTTCTTAATAACGTCGAACGCTTCCATGAACGAGATAGCGCGAAACTCGCAAAATTCGCGGGGCATTCAATGCGTTAATCAGCGTTCTCGCGTCTCGATTTTTGTTCGATTCGTGCACCTGTCGTCGCGGCACGTTTCTGGCATTCTGTTGATGCAATCACGGGGGATAAAGGAGAGACGGTCGCATGTGTAAACAGTCGTCGTGCTTCTTTCCAAACAGCAGAACGAAGTGCTTTAGGGCCCCGGCCCCTCCAAGTCCCCGAGAGCTTTTCCTTTATTTCACCGCTTTTTCCTCTTTCCCGTCTGAAAAGTCGCCTTTCTACTAATTCTGTACAAACACCGAAACTCTGGCTCTCGCCGCGCGCGGCAGGTGCACGGCAGGTATATGTTGTTTCAAAGTCTTTAAAGGCTCTCTCGTGGCCCGGAGATTTTTCTTTTGCCGGGGCCGACCACGCGGGTGGTCTTGGTCCTGAGGTCCTCGTCTTGGTCCGCGCCGCGCCGCGCCGCGCGGCTGCGATAAGTGTGAATGACTTTGGGATTGTATACGATTGTTTGGGCAAATTGCAAGCCACCAATAGGAGTTTACATCGCTCCGGGTATTAGTATTTGCCCCGGGATCACGATTACACTGTGCAAACGGACCTCGTTATCGAGACTAGGCGCAACAATTCTTTCTTTCACTCTCGAATCTGAACCGAAGGGGACCGAGGTGTACAAATTTGATTCATGGCTCTTTCTTATCGATTTACATATGTATATGTATATGTATGTAACAAGTTAATCTTTTTCTGCCACTCGGCCATGAAAGGAGAGCCGTGTATATACATCATTCCTTTAAGCCTAATTTCTCAAGTGAATATAAATCAAGATAAATAAACTACTCCGCTAATATAATCAAATAAAGTAAAAATTATAACTACTATACATTTTCATTATAAGTGGACAGCGGTTCTTTATGCAAAATAAACATTTTCTACCTGAATTCCAACCAACTGTCTAAAACGTAAAAACTTTAGTACCAAATCCTACGCACAGAAAGTTCGTCGTACAGTTTTGAGACCACCCGGTATAATTACGGAGGATTCACGAGGAGAGTTTCGGTCCCCAAAAGAGCATCTGCGGCCACGAGGAGTAAGAAACTGAAACCGAGCATCAATCTCCTGGCAATCCCTTTAAACGGGACTAGGACACTGTGCCCAGAAAAGGATTTTTCCGGCAATCCAGTCTCAATGACACCGTCCTAAGTCTATTCTAGCCTCCTTATGGCAGTCCTCGCTTCTTCTCGCAAGCCTCGAAGAACCTACTCGTGGACACTTTTGTTAGGTCCCATCTTCAAAAGACGACATTCGGTTGAACAGAAATTCCACAGAATAAAGATCCTGGGGACTGCTGATTTTATTTCTCACGCAAAAACAAATGGATCGAATGCAGAACTTAAAGAATTTTAAATTATCGATGTTTTCTTACTTGAATCGGTAGCAGAAAAAAACAAATGTCCACACGTTGTGTGTTGCGATTTTTATTCAGACAATTTCTCTTTCAACAAATGAGAAATGTTTGTAAACCAGGAACTGTATTTGTAACCTCCACGCGAAGCTACTAGGTGTGCAAATTAATCGGTGGCCCTCGTAATGAACCAGCTCCATTTAAAATCTTTGATCCTTCGCATTAACAATTTATGAATTGTTTATAAGGATAGAGTAAATTCTGAAAATGTGATGGAAATTATTTTTTAATAAAAAAGATTGGAACACGCCCCCCCCCCCCCTTGCACGTTTTTGTCTCAAGTGGAAAAGTTCGACCCGATTTATTCTGACATTACAAACATGCCCGTCGGGGTTAATTGCCGCGGAGCAAAAACGAATCGACTCGATTAAACGGGAAATATATCTCGTGACGAATTAATGGTTACGCGCGGCCCGGACCTTTACATCGTTAAATGCCGTACGAGCTCTAACGGGGTTGTTCGCGGGTGCGTCGCACGTGTACGGTTAATGCGTGCGCGTTGCCCGATCATATGTATAGTTGAAGTAAACACATTACCGGGGCAAAGCTTTTAATCTAGCATGCAACTTGTTGGCCCAAGTCGAACGACGCTCGATAAATACTGACCACAAATAATTTTAATGACCCTCGTGAAAGAATTATGACGACGACGCGGAACACAGGCTCTTCGGGCCCCGGACAACCGCCCGGGTTTCGAAACACCGTTTCGTCATCGGTACAAATTATATACGCGTTCCGAGACCCGAAACGCCGAGAGATCCGAACGGTCAATGTTTGTCAACCACGGAAACCTAATATTCTTTCAGGTTCGAGCGAGTAATTTGTCAGTTTAGGCAGCTACCGGTCGCTGTGGAAGCCTCGGCCGTAACATTCCTCGGATAGCATTCGATCCATCAAAGTTTTACACGGGAGACACTATGTATAATATAGTATTGTAGTGCGCGTGTTCTAAGTTCGTGAGCCAGGTTCGCGATTTTGAACGGAATCCATTAAATGTTAATGATTTATTCGAGTCACAGCCTTCGGAGACCTCACAGGCACGCGATCGATATAAATATAAATTTTCTTTTTTCTTGGAAATTTTGAATGGCAAAAAAATTCTAATTACGTTAACCGCAAATTAGAATCGTAGAACAAAGGGTTGAGGGGTCTTGTACTATTTTCGATGCGACCGCTCGAGTGACCAGCTCGCGACAACAAAATGACCAGAGGTATGGCCAATGGTAGTCAAAGATTTTTTTTAATTTTTATAAATAAAAGCTAGGGTAACTGCACCAGTGAATGAACATTTAAGAAATGATCGATAACTCTAACAACATTATTTAAGAAATTGTTCAGAAAGATAATATTTCACTTACAAAAAATATATGTGAATTAAAGGAATCTCATATATGCCAAATGGCTCCCTATACTTCATTTGTCAAAAATAAATGAACACAAACAAAATGAAATTATTATTATTTGTCTTTAGTAAACGTTAAATAAAAAATATAATAAAAAATACCAGTCAATGAACACTACATTCTAGTAATTGAACAATGATGGAAAAGCAAAAAATACAAAAGCGTTCATTTACTGGTGCCCGTTTATTCACTGGTGCAGTTACCCTACTTGGAATAATTTAAGTTCATGGAACGTATCCTCGGATAAATGTTTCGCCCCATATTTTCATTTTAATCGTTGCTTATATGCATATGGCCCCGTCTACCCTACCCAAACTTTTGGCCGATAGTGTTCCAATTTCCTGAAGAGTGCGCGAGTGTTTGAGAAAGCAGTTTCCCGTAAACGTGTGTGGGACATATTTACGCGAAAAAGTAGAAGAGAAAAGCAATCTCCGTTGCTTATATGTACGATTGTTCGACGACCTTACCTCGATCCTCTCCTCCTTGAGATCGACCTGCTGCGCAAGCTGCTCCCTGAGGATCACATCCGGATAGTGAGTTTTATCGAAGGTGGCTTCCAGTTGCTCCAATTGTTCCTCGGTGAATATCGTTCTGTGGCGACGTTTCCTCTTCGCCATGGGGCCGACAGCGGCCGCGTTCGGATTTATTTGATAAGGATGAGCCGCATGGTAGAAAGCCGGCTGTCCGTGCAGCGAAACGCCGGCGGCCGCCATTGCTGCCACGTATCCGCCGGAATACAAACTCGGATATGCGGCGGCTGAACAAATACCGACAATGTTAATAACATCGGATAAGATAAATTCTCCTATTGTCGAGCATCGCTTACCAACAATATCTCATCGCTAAATCAAGTTTCACGTGTCGGGCAACAAAGTGTCAGATTCGTTAGAAATGAATGGCTTGTTCGCACTCTCGACTATTTCAAACACGTATGCAGTTTGCTTATGCACCGTATCCATTAAATTGCTGTCTGTGGAAATTCGTTTACAGTGTATATGTATGTATGTATGTACATATGTATGTGTAACCCCGAGCTTTATCATATACATAGTATGTATGTATTCTCTGTTCTTCTCTGGTCTGATTTCTTATTGTTTGGATTTTATGCATTTGCGATAGAAAATTAGAGAAATTTAAAAATACTGTTACATTATTTCCGAATCTATTAAACACATATTAAGAAAGAAAATAAATTTCTACTTCGCTCCAGTTTGTTGCAATTCAGGTAAAAAATTTTGCATAAAGATTCGCCGACGATTCCAAACATAGAATCTATCGCGAATAGTATTCGTTTTTTTTCAAGCGGAAACGAAATTTTATTTGTTTATTCGTTGTCAATATTTTGCATCGGAGAAAATCTAGATTTAAATTTTCTCTCTTGTTTAGGAAATTAGCGGCGACAAGTTCTATAATAGGTGCGGCTGTGAATAAAGTAAAGGGTTTAGTATCTCGAGAGCAGAACTCTGCGCAAAAAACTAACGTTTTCTGCATCAATTGCGAAAAACGGAAACCAGATAAAAAAGTTGTCTTTTTAAACATTTTAATTAGTCGAAAGTAGTGCATCCCTAAATTCTCGTAATGTTACCTCTCCGTTTTAAATCGCGCGAAGTCCGCAGTCGAATCCCCGAGGATTCCCGGAAGAGGGAAGAGGGAAGCGGAATAATAAAAAGCAGCTGTATTTCCAAGATCAGTTCGACAACTGTTTAACGGGCGTATATTCCGACCACCATTTGGCGTGACTAAAACGGAAATAATATCGACGGAATGTGGAAAAAATTATAATATCGTTTAGCATCTTGCGAGAGGCTGTCCCGGTGAGAACGAAGGGCGAAAAAATACAAGCGAGCCCCGTGGGGGATGTTTCGGTTTAAAATCTCGGAGAAAGCTGCTTAGAGGCGACGTCGCCGCATAAAAATGTGCGCGAAGGGCGTTATTTGTGCTTTCAACCGGGCTCTCGCTCGGTCTCTTTCGCGCCGGGCTTGCATATTTTCCCGTTCCTCGTTTTTCATCTTCGTTGCGCCGGGATTGCAAGGAGCTAAATCGTTCGCGCGTGATGGAAACGGATTGTGGATTTCTGGCCCGCACATCCCCAATCTGCGCCCGTGTGCTCCACCACACCACCCTCTCTCACTCTATCGCGCGAGTGAAATACTTAAAGCCCTCGGGGGGGCATAAAGGAAATTTCGTTGCCAGAACGCGTCGGGGCCCTCCGAGGATTTGTGCCGACTTTCATTTTTCCGCTACGAGGCGAGGCCTCGACGGAATATACGCAAAAATTGTCACCGTTCGCGTACGTTCGCCGTCGACCTGCTCTCTCGCGAATCATCGCCAGCTGACGCGACGACGTTTCATTCGAGAATATGGACACGACAAAGCTGCGGAAGCACGGCAAAGTCGCTTTTCCGCTTTTTATTCCATTTGCTCCTTCGCTTTATCCACCCCCGTCTTTCTTTCTCTGCGTAAATATCGCGCGAATTATAAATTTATGCAATGATAAAAAGCTCGGCGCTTGCGAAAAGGTCTTCGCGCTCCACAGATTTCATTTGTTCGTGCAAAAGTTATACTTAATGTAGGCGGATTTTACGATCTTACGATAGAAATCGGTAAAATAGTTGAACAGTTAAAGTTCGACTCGCGAAAATGACTAAAAGAAGAAATCGATAGTAGATAATTTTTATTTTCCGATAAAGATTTAATCGTACAGAATGGAGATGAGCTCCTCGGATGAAAATTTACCCGTTTTTCTGTTGTAGATACTGTAAAATCTCTTATGTCTATCTGTGATTCCATATTGCAACTTGATATTTAAAAATATAAGGTTATGCATGACAGACAATCAGCGAAAACTACAGAGGGATCTCCGAAGGTCGACAATTTATCTCTACGTTCAGTGGGTTAGGATAGATTTTACCGAAAATATCTTTCCGTAGATTTTGACAATGAAAGAAAAAAAGAGTATTTCTTGAAATCGTGTAGCATAACTTACCAAACAGATCGGCGGACGTGAAGGCTAGATGATGTATTTGCTGTTGAAGGGGGTGCATCGCGGCCGCCGTCCTGGATCCCATAGCTTCCGGGTTCTGGATGATGGAGCCGAGGCCGGTGGTGTTGCCGGGTATCATGTTTCCGATCGGTCTCGGTGCCAGAATGTTCTCGATAGTGAAGGCGGACGTTGGAGAGGACATGGTCGCGGTAGAACTGGGTCTGGAGATCTCGCGTTGCCTGAACCGCATCTCCTCGGCGATCAGCGAATTCCTCGAGACGGCTTTCTCGCAGTCGACATCGTGCCTCCTCGCGGGTCCACCAATTCGGTGGTTCTGCTCTTCGCTGTTCTTCAGCTTCTGCTGCAGGCTTTCCGGAGAGTAGTTGTAGAGATAGCGATGCCCGTAGCCGGATATACCGGGACCATCTTGAAGAGGACTGGACGGCTCCGTCATCGGTGAGCGCGATCTGGGCGAGTCGCTCGCATAGGTGCTCTCTACCATGTTACGTACGTGGACACTACCCACCGATCAATTAGGGACTGTCGCTTCAGCCCCGGCTACGACGGCACCTCTTCGACGACGGACTGCTCGACGCGACGGATAAGAAATCGGTCGGAAATCGTTTCGGATCACCGTGTATACGGTAGACTAGAGCAAAGACATTACGTATAATATCTAGCGTCGATGACAGTCGCCTCCGTCGCCAAGAGGACTCCGGCTCGGCAGAGCGTGTGTAACGCTGTCGCGTCCTGTACGAAATGTCACATATCAAACCACACAGGGGTACGCGAAGCCCCGAAGACTGCTACGAACTCTTCGGCGATCGTCCGAGACTCATCACAAGTCGATCACAGCGCACTTTTATGTTCCCGTTGACGAAGAGTACGATATATTGCGTCTTTTTGCCACGCGGCAAGGTGTAGGCAGGCAGTTCGTTTCAATGATAATCGTATCGCCGGCTTGGTGTCGATGAGATTCGAGCATCGACGGAGGATGAGGATACAAGAGCCCACCGAGAGGACGGTAGAAAGAGGCGAAAACGAGGAATCGGGCGAAATGCGCGCGAAGAGGTGTCCAGTCGCGCAGTGACACCGATGAGATAAACGATATCCGACGACTGTGGCTCTCTGCTCCGTGTACGCGTTGACCTCTCTCGGGGGTGCGCTTAGATTTGCCGGCATCTACGCACGGGGAGCGCCACCCCCGTGTGTCAGTGACAGAGGGGCAGAGAGACACCCTCGAATACTATATCCAGCGAAGTTTCGTCTGACGTCGGACAGGAAGGGGTGGGGGGATTGGGAGGGGCGTGACCTGCGTTGGCTCCGTCCACTTCTCCCACCATTCGGCGGGCATCCCCTACGCAACGCGCGGCCGCCGTCGGGGAGTGATGGAGGGCCGGGGGTAGCTCGCGGGACGAGAGGGAGCGACTCGACGATGGTTTCCAGGAGGATGCTGTGGCTCGTAGCTGCAATCTCTTGATGACAGCGATGAGCTCGGCGGGAAGGGGAAGGGGAATGGGAGGGGGAGGGGAGGAGGGTGGACGAAAGACGGGAGAGCGGGGGTGGAAGGAGGGAGTTGGAACGTGGAACGAACGACATACTGCCGTTCCCAACCCTCTGCGCGAAGGCTGACAAGCTCGAAACGGGATGGAGAGAAGAGACGCACATCCCGACCGGAAACGGTGGGAGCAACGTATTTACAGCGGATAATCACGACGTGTCTCGCGTATTACAGAGCTTTCCGAGTTTGCCTTGCGTATCGTATTCACAAATTAATCATGCTCTCCCGGAAGTGTTTGGTTTCGGAGCCGGCGCGGCGCGGCGCGGCGCGATCGAACGAAGCGGTATTGTTTCTGAAAATAATTTCTCGTTTTCCCTCTCGCCACGGGGAACCCGCCGGGATTATCGTACCGACGACGTTCCCAGCTTTTTTACCCTCTTGCTCGGTCAGTCTCCCCGATATACGTATATGTATGCTGCTCCATTCGCGAATATGGAAGTTTCTCGCCGATCAGCCGGATATACGTATGCCGGAAATAAGACTCGATGATTTTTCAGCGACGGAATGGCTCGTTTACCCAGCCAATATTCCGCGAGAACGTTCCTGCGGGTTTGATCGGTACAATCGTTGGAAATTATTAGCTGTAAGTGGTGGGCATACTTGAAACTGTGAAAATTAGGGGATAAATGATTATTATATTGTTCCACTTTTCTCCGGCAAACGTTACATACACATTATTGTGTAGACGATTCGAAAAATTCTGTGGTGACTGTAGAGCGGACTATTTTTATGCGTTTATAAGAAGAAATAGGTGAAATAGAGAAAACTGTGAGGACATCGGAAGAATGTAAGAGCATTAGTTTCGACTTGTTAAAATTATTAAAAGAAGAAATACGTTTTACAGGTTTTGTATATATATATATATATATATATAGTTTACCGATCATAATAAGGGAAACCTGTTTCTGGCACAGATTAAATTTACCACTCGAATTGTATGATAAAAATCGCATGGATGGAAAGTACATATCGTGTTTATAATAAGGAGAATGCTACGTCAGATCGTGCATTACCGATTTACAAAAATCTAGAAATATAGAAAAATTGATATCTTAAAAAGCCAAGAATTTTATGAAGAAAAAGATGACTATCCGCATTTCAGACAATAATTTTTAACAGCTTTTGGAATGTGTAAAAAGCCAATCTTTCGTCGCACGTCGCGTCGCGTCGCGCGTCGGTCCAATTTATTCATTTCGACGCAACGCAACGTCTTATTGATACGACCTGCCCGTGTAGTACAAACAAAATAAATGCAGTGATTTGCCGTGATAATCACGGAGCATGGTGGCATGATATCTCCGGTTTAATGCAATGCTACGAAACCGAGTACAAATCTCTGCAATGTTCGGCCGCGCGCGATGCCATGTGAATATTCATAACGGCGTGTAATCAAAGTAGGGCTGAATCGGAGTAACTCGGCTAATCGTGAACGCGCTAATCACTTCATTGATTGTGGCCCCGCACAGCCGGCATTAAAACATCGGCATGGAGGTATTTGGAATTTGAACGCTGGATTATCGACTGGATATTACCGACTATTCGACTGTGCCTTTTTCCCATATTTTTCTCTCTCTGCATCGTCGACCATGCGGGCTCTCGCGTAACATATGGAATGCATTTTTTCCGCTGGAATTTTAGACGCATCGTCGGGTCCAGGACGTCAACCGTGAAGCACTATAACGTTTTAGCCAGGTTCGCCTACGCTACGACAAAATTTTAGTCACGCATGCGTATATACATATACAATATACTATATGTATACGGATCTTCCTATAAATTGTCTCTAATATACATACATTTTTAAACAAATCGGTGGGTCGGCAAAATTTCTTTCTTGACGAAGAAAAGAATGAATTGTATATGGTGAAATTTTGTTAATTTTGTTGAACATCATAAAACTTTGGTAAAGCGATATCGAACTGTAAAATAAATATTAAGCAAATTTTAATAAAAGCACGTCTCTCAGATTTTTTCAAATTTATTATAATACGTTAGCCGACGTACAAGTTGCAGTTTGAATTCAGCACAAGACCATTGTATACAGCTTTATAGCAGCCGTTTTTACGAAATATTTTAAGCGTCCCCCTTAGGCAATCGTGTACATTTACAATTACGTAGGTTTTCTATGTTGGATAGAGATTAATGTCCGCGTAAATATAATCAAAGCTGAAATTCCTTTGATGAAGCCGACGGCGCTCCGCCGCAATAGTATCCTCGGAGAGATTTTGCATAAATTCTCATCGTTAGTATTAGACTATATATGGACGTTTATGCATTTTCCAGACTTTTATAACGAATTTTCAAAATTCGCGATCAATTTAAAGAACCAAGGTGTAGGTATAATTGTAGTATTTCTCAATTGGTCTAAAATAGGTTAAGGCGATAAAGGGTTAACGTTCTTATTCGTAGCATTTTCGTATTCGGCAAATACATCTCAACTACAATTTTTACTTGGAACCACTAATTAACTGCAATTTTATTGCTATTGATATTTTATTAGATATAGACCCACGACTCATGGCATATATAGCATTATATGTATAACAAATACACGCTATAATCCTCTTTTGAAGACAGTGTACAAACTTTCTTCAGTTACACGATTTCCGTGTGTAATTTTCGTCTACTTTCGTCGAAAATCCAACGCAAGGGGAAAATCGGTAAATTAGAGGCGCTTGCGCAGGAAGTTCTTTCACAAGCTATAATACCGATCAGAGGACACAATCATGGTCCCCGCACGGTAATCGCGCGTACATGTCGTATGTTGGCGTCGCGAAATCCCGGGTTCCATGGTGTTCCTCCCTGCCCGGCTAGGCTCGTTGATCCGGCAGATCTGTTCAATTATTTAAATCCCGCCCAAACGCGTCCGTATTAATAACATAAAACCGTTGTAATGTGCATTGACTGTCGTCGTCATTGTTGTCGTCGAGGCCAGAGGGGCACGGGTGGGGAATATCGCGATGCGATACGCGGAGAACCGAGCGTGAAAAAGCTTTTTCCATGGGGCGCGCACACGTACCCCATGGACATTGTTGATCGGCAGCCCCGCCGCTGCACGCTCCGACCCTCGAATCGAAATCTGTGCCAACCTTAATCCTAATCCGTACGTTAATCGTGAACCGAATCCCTTGGCCTCGCGTGCACCGGGGTCCACCGGTTTAGGCTGATCGTTGGATCCTCGAAAAACGCGAGGATAGGCCAATCGGCGCACCGATCCGATCCGTTCCTATCCGATCCGATCCGCCATACTGCTCGCCTAAGAGCGTCTCCCATCTTCGGGACGTGCCCTATGAAGATGCGCCCCTCGCCCCTTTGTTCGACGGAGTCGTGAATTTCATTATCACCGTTCCGGGAACGGATACAACGATCGCGATCCCACCCAGCTCTTTCGCCTCGTCTGATTCGTATGCTAATCGGACACGTATAGATCGCTTAGAACACGATCCTAAGTCGCGCACCAGTTTAGAGCGACTTTCGCGTTTATACGAATATGCTACCAGAATGCTAAATCGCCGGCCTTAGAAGGAGGTGAGAGAAGCAGCTCGAATGAATTTAATGGCGCATTGTCACGCAACGAAGTGCGGACTTCCATGGGAATTAGACTGGGTTAGGATCAACCAGCTATACTGCAGCGCGAGCCTCCCTCCCGGGTATGGATGATGGTCTAACGTTCTTTCTGCGTTTCTCAGTTTGCTGCAAGTTTTATTATTTATTGTTTATTCTAACGGACTCTCTCTCTCTCTCTCTCTCTCTCTCTCTCTCTCTCTCTCTCTCTCTCTCTCTCTCTCTCTCTCTCTCGCATTGTAACTGCCATTAGAGACAATTACAATTGACTGTAACATCAAGCATTCCAAAAATCTTCTTTTGTTCTTTACCATCTAAATGTTTCAAGTGTGCTTTATCCATTGAATCGTTTAACTCTTTTATTAGGGTGAGCAAGAAATAACTACCTTTTGTGAGAAAAAAATTGTCTTCATTAATAAATAGAGTTGGGATACTAAATAAAAAGTTAACTTAGAAAATTCCGCCAGGGAAAAACATTCCTAACAAACGAACTCATTTCTCCATTTTATCAGCTAATAATGAAGATTCTCGCCAGAACCGCAATCGAGTTATTCTGAATTTTAATTTTCAACTTGACGTAACAATACCAATAAGAAATACACCAGAAACTTCTCGGTATACTGTATGTACAGTATACTTTAATTTATCTCTTCTTCGCGCAACGTTCCAGTCGGAAGTCCGGTAGCCAAGAAAATCTTTAGAAATTTTTTCCATATACATATTATATCAAACAACAAAAATTGATTTTTCGAAAATGAAAACCAGATGAATATCGCCTTAATAAGCGGATATCGATCGTTGTGAAGAAAATCCGTGGATGGAAAGCAGGGGAAAATTTGCGAATGGTCCAGCAATATCCTAAAATACAATATCTGTTCGTTTCTAGTTTTCCGAATGGGGGATGGCACAGAGATGGCGGCCATGTTGGTTTAAAAAGTTCCCGCGGCGGGAGTGCTTCCACGTGAAGGATCACAATTTCCACGGTAATCATCGTGGCTGAATCCCCCGGCGCTAATGCGTCGACAATACAGATGTTTTCACGTCTAAGCGGCGTGCTAAGTGGATGTCCTCCCTTTCGCCGCGCCGCGCCGCGTCGTTTCCGTTTCAGACCGACCTAACCGGGGGGTGCCAAAAACTCGTACCTGGCCGGTGTACTCGTTAGAAGCCCTCGGGCTTACACTTGACTGGACGCCTTCTTGCCTCTTAGGTGGAGAAATAATCGACCAGAGAGAAAAATACCAGCACCAAAAAGCCAACGGAAGGAAAGCGAGCCTGCGAATTATCCGGGGAAAAACCCGTTCGTTTCTGTACTCACCCGCCGATGATCTTCGCTCCATAGAATATACCTCCTTCCGGTTGACGTTCTCGGACCGGTGCTACGAGAATACCAGAATCCGAGAAGATCCGGCCGAGAAGCAGATAGCTTAGGTGAAAAACCGACCAGCCCCGTGATTATCCCGCGAGCGGAATCTCCATCGAATAGGTTACTATGACGATTCCGAGGACTCGCCGCGGGTGCAAATTCTGATCGTTAGCGTGGACGGGTTAATAAAGTCTCCTCCCCCCCCCCCTTGCAGGACTGTTCGAGTGTGAAATAGTCGCTTTTACGTCGACTTGGGTCCCTCACGGAGATTTGCCGATCCGAAGGCATCTTTGCAATTATTTGCAGTACAAGTGAGTAATCCGGCTTTTTAAGAAATATTTCGTGCGGCAATGACACGGTCCAACCAACTGTCTATGTGCCTCGAAATTTTTAGAAAGCTTACTAATATTTGTATAATTATAATAGCATTTATCTAATAACATCTAATAACTCTAATAATAAATCTAATAACATTAGAGTCTCGGTATCGCTCCAAGTTCAGAAACGACCGTGATTCTAAAACAATAGTACAGTCGTAGTAGTAGTAGTAAAAATTTTTGATAATAGTGTGCTTGAACACTGCAAGAATGTCTATATGTATATCGCCTATTACATTTCGGAAAATTGGTGTAATAACTCCCATATATATGCAAAACGCACATGCAATAATTGATTAGATACTAAAATACCATGGACATATGTTTTAATCGAATTTCGTGTGGCGCGTACTATTGAATAATTTTATTGTTCCGTACTTTATTTAACGTTCGAACTTTTCGCTTCGCTTCTATATGTATGTATATTGTATACATATATGTATAACCGCCTTAAATCGTTTTCATAACATTGATAATATTTCCGAACTCGATTATTTCGACTCATTATTTCCGACGATAAATTAATAAACAATATGATTTGGTTCCTTCATTGAATCTAGAAATGTAATTTTACATGTAATAAACTTTACGCCAACGTTATAGAAATTTAATGAATGTAATTTACATTTAACAATCAATTATAACACAAATTGTTACCCGTTGAAATAACTTGTGATTTCCAATTAAATAGAAATGTATTTCTGCATTTAAATATTTCTACAATTTGACGCTATAAACTTACCATCGCCGATGAAATATAACAACTTTCATATATTTTATTTTGCAATTTTAAAGTAATAAAAATCTTTCCATGGGAATATTGGTTGACTAAATTTTTTTAATCAAACATTATTGATAAAAATTGAACGCAATTCAGTCGTGTTATTTTTATAAGGCTCCGCGTGTGCCAGTTACTTTCAGTGCTCGATATGTTTAGTGTTAATATTACACCGGGCGAGTCAGTAAAAATAACTACCCGCGATAGATTGTTGTTTACCGACTTCATAAAAAATGTTTGAAGTAAAAATTGTATTTGAATAGCTAGACGAGTATATTTTGATTTTTTTTTACTTTTTCTAGTATACCAAGGTGACTTTGAATATTCTAAACAGTCTCACCTTCCATTTTTGGTGAGCATAAAAAATTCAATATCTCGGTAAATAGAAGCTCTCAAACGATTAATGGAAGTTGTTTAGAAATAAAATAAAATGTTGATGAAATCTCGAAATATTCGAGCACCGTTTAATAGTAAAACATTGATTACTACTGAATCTGCAATGTGCATCGATGCACTAGTCCCGTCCCGGCCGCCATGTTTAAACAACGGCTGATTATTCTTTCACCTCGTGGTCATTTTGATTTTACAAGCGTTTACTACCGTGACGCAAGCAGAAGGAACGTCTGTCTTGACCCAGGGAAAGCAAATGTTTACATCCTATATAACCGACCAGGCTAATCCTAGTGAAACTCGCCACGAGGTTGCGGACTTTTGTCGGATAGATTATGATTTTTTCTTCCCCCACCGTCGAACGCACGATGGATTCTCGGCGTCTTTTGACTACAGTTTCCGCCGCGCCGTGAGTATACGATTTTCGAGGGAGGAACAATATTTACGGTATAGGTTAACGGTTAAGAGAAGGACGGGTTCCGCGGAACACCATAATTCAATGGCTGTCCCTCAGGAGGAAACGTCGCGTCGCGCGACTATTCAGCCCGAAAAATATTTGCGGTGGCTCGCTAATGTTCACACTTTCCCGAGCCTTTTCACTTGTTCCGCTGTGTTTTCTTTTAATCCTTTTTAATATCAACCTTTATTGGTGTTTACCCGTTTTCACCGAAAATCCACCGTTTTTTACCGAACGGGTAACGTTTCATTATCGATCGTACGAAAGATTATCCGAATCCTTGAGATTTTTTGAAAATCGCACAATTTTTATTTTAATTAATTTTTGAACAGGCACAGTGCGGTAGTCACAATTGTAATCGATAGAAGAATTTCCCTATATTATCCTATGTAATATTTTTATATTTTGATCGATTTAGTCAAAATTTTTTTTGTGGAGACTGGGTATAAAAATTTTTAATCAATCGGGTAAATCCAAATTTTTTACCTGAATTGCAACAAATCGGAGTGGAATAGATATTTATTTTCTTTCTTAATATATGTATGTTAATATATGTAATGGGTTGGAAATGGTATAACATTATTTTTAAGCTCTTCTAATGTTTTTACTATATCAAATTACACCAAAATGAGTAGATCAAATGCAAATTAGTAAAAACATTTAAAGAATTTGAACACACTGTTGAATAACTTTCAATTCACTAATATTATTAAGAAAATAAACAAACGTCTATGTTGTCCCTGGTCCTTTATGCATACACTTTTTATTTGAAAATGTGAAAAATCACAAGAGGATCTTTTACGCAACTATATTAGAGGAGCGAATAATAAAGCTTGACTTGATTTCTCAGAAATTGACGGAAGAGAGTAATTGTCTTTTTCGTGGCCGTGTTTTCACACGCGCCGTCGCGCAATTGTTTATCGCGCCCGCGTACGTGACGACGCACGACGATCACGAATTTATTGGCTCGTACGTTAATTACTTTAATTATTACACTGATGTCAAAGGCTGATCAGAGTCACAAAGGAAGTTTATTCGACGCGGAACTATGTTTCCATCGCCTCGAGTCACTGATCGCCAATTAATTTTCCATAATTGGACGGTCATGCTGGCACGATACGCGCCTTGACGCTCGTATCGGACACATACGCATGCACGTGTACTCGCGTATCGCTCTAGCGATGGAGTCGAGTATTTCGCATACACTGATTGCTCGCAAAATTACTTTCAGTCTTGATATAAAACTAAAGCGGTATACAGCATTTCCGAAATTCGGTCATCTCTGTTTTTTGCAAAAAAAAAAATAGAATATCAAAAATTAATGGTATTTTGTTTAACAGGAGTTTTCAAAGTAGAACTGCTAAAAATTCAATATTATAAACCCAGGTAGCACTCGGATGTCCGATGGATGTCCTAATATGACCCTGAATGACCTTGAAAGACAAAAGTGTTATATGTCAGTGAATTCCTCTCAGGATAGGCTGCACGCTTACCTGCATAAAAACACTCATTTCCGTATAAAAAAAAAAACAGGGGTCATATACCCCGAAACTGAATAAGCTATACTTGAAATAGTTTTCACAACGAGCAATTTAAATAATTTGAGACATAATTGCGTGCGAACACGCAATTGTTCGGTGTTCGCCGTGTTCATCGGCACTCGGTCCCATTACTGTCGCGTTCGATGGATCCCGTGCGCGCGCGCGCTTCGAAATGTATCGGCGCGGCGTCCATGCCGTCGTATTTTCACCGCGGAACCAATTAACAGTTTTCGCCTATTCCTTTTTACTACCGGGCTCGAACTGTGAAAAAAATATCCGCGCCGGTCCCTGTGTGTGTTTGCGTACGTGTCTCTGTTGCGCGCGTGCACGTCGCGTCACGAAAAGAGAAAGAGTAACGAGCGCGATGCGTGAACGAGGGTGTGTAGGCGGTTGACGAAGCAAATGGATGAAAAAAAAAAAAAAAATAAAACCACCACCACCACCCTGATGGCCTTATACCGGCGGAAAAATCAACTTCGATCTTGTCGAATATGTATCGTAACACGGCCGCTTTGTGGCGTTCCTCTTTCATCGGCCGCGGCTTGTGTCGTACAGATTCATTGTGCGCCACCACTCTTTGCCGGCCTTGTTCCCTCGGAAAAATGGAGCCCGATCGTTCGCCGCCGTACAATATGGAGACTTATTCAAAGAGGAACGCGGCTTCTTAAGAGTTTTTTCGGACGGTTACAATATGTTCCGCTAACTCCGTTCCGAGTTCGAGTGCCGTTATTGCCGAACTGGTTAAATGGTGCAATTGTGGCAATCCGCTTTTTATCGCAAGTTTACATCGACCGGTGATTATTTCATAATTTTTCGAGATCTACATATGTTCGATGGCCAAGGACGGTAACAAACTTATCATAAGGAATTTTCAAGTTGATAAATTGAACTTTCTCACAGTGTCGTAACGAGGGCGTGGCGAAAGAGACGCCTGCCACGGGCGCAACTGGGTTTGGGGCGCACATCAAAATTTTAAATACAGGCAACTCATTTTGATGAGGTTAATAGTATTTAATATATTCCATTTAGTAAAATTTAACTTGTTACTTAAAAATTTGTTATTTTTTTGTCATTACTGGGTTACGGGGAGGCGCAAATTAGACACTTGCCACAAGCGATTCATACCCTCGTTACAGCACTGCTTTCTCATGCTAGTTTTTATGAAATAATAAAAATAATATGTAATAAGATCGTTTTATTTCTTTTCTAATCTCGAATTAGGCTGTCCGAAGGGTAGTTGCCCGAACGCACGTCGCGGTAATGGTTTGAAAAATCGATTTGAATCTCGTGACGAAAGAGGCGGGGGCTTTTAAAGCTATTTCGCCGCGGATTTTGCTAAGTGATACCAATAACCCGATGGGACAACAAGCCAGGCCCTTCAGAATTCGGCGGAGGATAAACGAAGGGCCAGCAATCCCGGGGGATGTTATCTAATCCCGGCGGATTTGTTGATTCTACGACTTGTGCTCGGCAAAGCGCAATGTGGTTTCCATGTAGTGTTGGATTACCCTTATTTTTTGCTGCTCCAAAGGCCCTCCCAAAGCTTCACCGTGGCGAACCAACATTCTCCTGGCCTCCATTTCAACCACCTTGAAGAGCCCCCTTCCTTCCACGAATATTTCCTACTTAATCACGTCCATTAAATCGATCCTGTTCATGAAAATTGTTCACTATTTCGATATGTAATATATGTAACTAGACTGCGGATTTGATGCATTTATTAAAAAAAAATGAGTAGATGCAATATTTAAAACAGTAGAAATATTAGAAGAGTTTAAAAATACTGTTATATTATTTTCAATCTATTAAACATATTAAGAAAGAAAAGAAATTTCTATTCACTCCAGTTTGTTGCAATTTTGCATAAAGATCCGCTGTCTAATTATTAATTTCCATTAAGCCGAAATAAAATTCTATTTAGTTTGTTGTCGATACATAGTCATCGGTGAACATATACATATATGTATATGTATGTATGTTGGCATACAATAAATACAAATTTTCTTCTTCTTCTGGGGAATTGTACATACATTATAAGAACGCAAAAGCAGTTATTCTAATTACTGTAACCGTACAATAAATCGTCGCGGGTTAACATAAGATTCGCAAGCCACTTGTAGACTTTTAGCTAAAAAAAAAGGTCGCTCGATAAACAAATAAGCAACAGATCAATGTAAACAAACATTGCATACAACCGAACCTGTTTGCGATACGATCCAATATTTATTTCCCCAAGGTCCTTAAACAACCTCGGGTTTTGTAAATGGGGTAAATTCATCAGTCGCAAGTTTTCGCGACTGGAAAAGCGAAGCGTGCGGAGAACAGGAGGACGAATAATGGTGCGCAAAAGGGAGAAAAGGATTTGTCTGGATCGGCTGTTATTATACCGGAGCAGGAGAACGACGCGACGAGGTCGCGCGTTATCGGAATCGAAGTGTCCTCGCGTACGTGCGGATCCAGTTGGCGAAAAACAAAGACGCAATCGCGTACTTTGCCCCGCGGTTGCGTCCCGCAACGCAGATTATTCTATTACACGTTATGTAAACAAGAAAGCACAAACGGACGACTGCCGGGCGGGCCGGGCCGGGCCGGGCCGGGCCGGCTGCGCTGTTTCCGCGTTTCCGCAGAGCGGCCGCGCGATGTTGTTTGGTCTGAAAATACGTTATTGTTTCACCGCGATAAAAAATTCAGCGTTTGGATAATTACATCAGCGCTCTGATCGATCCCCGCGCGGCCAGCCCCCGGCGGATATATTCGGTGAGTTACTGACTTACTTCGGCTGCACCCTTCCCCTTGCTCTCGACCCCCTTTTCCATGTGAAACAGACACCGTTCCGGGGAACGATGGAATAAATTGCTCGATGGCAAAAAAGAAATCCGGATTGATTGTGCTCTTATTATTATACCAGCGATATCGTACCGATGCACACAGCATTCGAAACCATATGCTGTGCTATACAGTCCAATAAAATCTAAAAAAAATTTACAATTTTTACCAATTGCTAAATATACATATATATGTATTGCTAAAACTGAATGTGGTTTCCATTAATTTGATTTTTACAAGTTATGTTTGGTATATTATACGGCCTGTGCAACCCCTTTATTGAATTTAATTAAATTATAAAATTCTATAGGGTCTTATCGTCCCTTAAAAAAATTTCAGCATTTTTACTTAATATTTAAATTTATTTTTTAATATTGAAACAGTTTATATTTCATTCCCCCTTTCATTCCAGCTATCGATTAAAAGACAAATGATTTTTTTCGAGAATAAATAACTCAAAACTTTTTGACAATATAATTTTCCGCGCGTGATTTTTATATGCTTAGAATCTCTGCAACGTCTCTCGCGTGGTCGTATAGCGACGACGATTTCCATCGGCAACACAGTTTCTAATCGTCCTGACAATCGAAAGCCTATATGTACCTCTCTCTGCTCTCTGCCTAAACAGGAATCAAGGTACGCGCGCTGAAGAAGGGCACGCGTGTAAGTACACAAAGCGGAGAACCAGCGACCAGGGTTATGGGGCGCGCGCTAAAAACGAAAATGCGTCTATCCGCGAGGATTTCGAGGGTGGCGAGAGGAGAGACGGGGGGGGGGGGGGGGTAAGGAAGGAAAGCAGGAATCGGTTTTTCGATAGAACCACCCGTGCGTGGCAGCTGCGATCCTTTTTTCCCGAATCTTCCCATTCGCGTTTCTTCCTTTCTACCTCTTCTGAGAGACCTCGTGTTTTGCCCGGGCTAGATAATCCCTTCGACCACGGCAGGAAGAGGGAGAGAAGCAGAGAGAGAAGACGGACAGATAGGTAGAAAGAGACGGAATAACTAGAAAAAATCGAGATGAGCGTTAGAGAAAGAGAGAGGGTAAGCATGGATCAGGGAAAAAGCGAGAATATCACTCTCGGTGCGTCGAGGGGCAGGAGGAGAAGAGACGCGACCCCGCTGTTTGCCTTTTATTAAACTCTTGTTAAACGCCGCCTTTCTTCGCACACACAATTGAATCGGCAAAACAGCGAAGATAATGCCCTTCCCGAGCTGTACACGGCCGAGAAGAGGGCCAGGGGCTTCCATCGTCGGAGACTTACCGCAAACACCAGCTCCTTGTACACCCTGAAATGGACACCGTGTAATCCGGCTCTTTATACGGCGCTGCCAAGCATTGACCGGATCCTCCGGGCATGCACATCGAACCACTCCCGGTAATAAATGCTGGTGTTGTCCATCCGTTCTTCCTGAAAAACCCTGAACAACCGTGAAAATCGCACGGACCGCCCTCTCTTCTTTACGCCGCGCCGCGCCGTACCGACCCCCATACAGCTCCAATGAAAATATTTGGATATTTTCGAACGATATCTGTGCTGTGGCCCCCGCGCGTCTCAATGCGTCCCATTGTCCATGGAAATATCCAACAAATTCCTTACCGGTGCACCCCGATGAAATCTAATCGCTTCTCTGGCGTTTTCCGGCATGACTTCATCTCGCTGATTTCTTGCTAGATCTTCATCCAGATCTTCTACGATTTACCTCGTCAACAGAGAAGAGCGGACTTGTTAGCTGCAACTCTATTTCTCTGTAAACAGTGTAAAGTCTGTGTAAGTTCATTGTGTCGGATCATCTTATAAGTACACGATTTAAGAAATTCATATTTTTATAGAAACTTCGCATACTACCCCTAATAATCGAATATACATATGTACAACCAAATATACATATAAGTACATGTATAACAAATACGTACAAGTAATTCGATGAACAATTTTCCGGAAATAATAAAAGATTTACAATTTTCATTTACGCATGAAGCAAAAATAGAGATTATATTTTGAAAAATCCGTATCATTTTCTCCAACATTTTTAGAAAATTGAAGCTATAGTATCATTTTACTACGGTACATTTGCCAAAAATTTTAACATCGATGAAGATTGCGCGTGTTCTTTGATGCAACCCGATGGTTCACATATTTTTTTCAGAATTTTTTCTCTCCGTTGCACATTTTTCGAAAAAAATCTCTTTGACATATGTTTGTCAATAGCTCTGTTGAGCAATTGCATTATAATTATAATTGTCCGAAAAATAAAGCTATCGGAATTGCATTAAAGTTTATTGTTAACATGGGGTATCTGGTTTCGACGACTACCGATTTAATTATCGTTATCCGCACAGCTCCTTAGATTTGCGGTATCGGCCCCCGCGTTCGGATCGGTGAAATCTTCGTCAAAACAATTTTAATTGCGGTCGATAACGCCGGAATAAAGCAAAGGTTACTCCGAAGAAAATACAAACAGCAAAGCGCGAACGTGCGCGATACCGTAAAACACGCACACGCGGAAAACACGACAGAAACGGGAAAAAAATATCGCGAAACCGCAGGAGCATCATCGTGTTCGCCTATTAAATTTCATTCAAATGCTACGATCAAATGCAACGATTGGTTACGATCTGTTTTTTTTTTTTGTACAAAACAAAATAAGATAAGCAGCCGCTCAATTTTCCTCGATATACGATTTTTATATCTTTCAAACTTTTCCGGAAACGCCGGATCTGGGAGGTGGGCAGAGGCGGGGGTGGGGCACTGGCCAGGTGCAATCGTGAATATCAAATGGAATGAAGAAACCAGCTGCGCGCAATTTATAAACGATGTTTATTTTTGTATTTCTGTTTCCATTTTTAAATTTCGTTTACAACCACGAGAGCAGCTTCCACATGTTCGTATATATATGCGTATGTACACATATATATTTTTTGTTGTTCGGACTTTGATTGAAAAATCTTGCGTGTTCTGTGTCCTTACGCGTGGTCGTCTTTTTCAGGGTGCATACACGTACACACGTACATATATCGTTCGCTTATCTTCGCACAATGTATATCGAGGTAAAAACTAAGGTACTCATACAAAACGTAGAATTAATTCATCAAATTCATCTTTGTGTGTTTTTTTTTTTGTTTTTCCTCGGGTATTTTGTTACAATTTGTTAACGGACACATTATAAGACACTCTATATACATACATATACATATGTATAACCGCTATACACATATAGATACAAAGTATACAAATACATTTTCCATACTTTCAGTGAGAGATATGACATCGGATCTCGTTCTAATATATGTTGTATCTATACTATATTCGAACTCATTTTTCCCATTTTAACGCTCGTTAGTGTCACTCGAACTTCGAGTTCTCCTCATAAACTCGCTTCTTATTTATTGACTAGCGATAATAATATAATTGACAAATACATATATATATATATATATATATATATATATATATATATACCAAGATGAAAATACGTGATTGGATTGATGGTGGCTCTTTCTCACAGGTCAAGCCCCTGGAAATAATTCCAGAATTCTAAGAACTTAAATAATCCTTATTGTTCAGATATTTTATTTTAAAATAATTCTTATATGTATACAGATATTTCTTATCAGCAGGTTGTCGAAAATTTGTAATCACAGAGAAAGCAGAACTTTGTTAATGTTTCTGTCACATCTATTAGAAGGTTACAATTTTTCCTGGTTTTTTATCTTCTGTCGTTATAATCTTCTTTGCGTTAAAGGTTCCTACATATAAAAATACACGTATCTATATGCACCGCAATAAACTCTCGTTTATGTAACTATAGAGTAAATAGGACACTCCACGTATGTTTACATGCTTGGGTTTTGTGAATGTATATGTATATTCGGTGTTGTATACAGTGACAGGCTTATAGTCTTCCTTTGTAAAATTACACAGTGTACTATGAAAGTTTTATGTAAATTCAAAACACAGTTCTATCGACGAAACAGAATTACAAATCTTCATGCGTTTGTGGCACTCGTAAAGTTGTAAAGTAGAAGACGACGATAACATTAACAAACATCAATGGCACATCTATTTCATATTAACCGCAAGGGATGGATCTCTTACGAAGCAATGCTTCCCTTATCCTCGTTTTTACGTAAATAGAGATTTGCATAAAGATTAACAGTTACATATATACATACTTCAGACGATTTTATGTGAACAAGTCTGCGAATCACTATATACAACATGGACACTTACGAGCATGCGACGAAGAAGCTCAAAAACAGATTGAACGACAGTGAAGACAGTTTCGCCGAAAAACACGATTTTTCTGGCTATCGTAAACTATTGTTCTCCTTTCGAAACATATGATAACTTGTACGTTTACCTTTCATTGGCTGTTGCAGTAATTGATAATTGTGTTATTTTATGTACATCAGTCCCCAATAATAAAGTGATCCATAGAAAAATTTACGGTCAAGAAAATGTTCTTCTTTCCTTCGCCACTCGGGTCAGGGCCGTGCTCGTTTAAGAATAAGTACGCATATAGGGACGGCCATTTCTGTCTATTTGAACGTTCTGCTTGATAGGTTTTTTTTAATATCTATTTTGATTGACTTCAGACTGATACGCATCAAACTGGTCGATAGAAATTCTCCGATGCCTTTGTTTAATAATCGGTCCAGAAAATATATTGTGACGCGATGATCGATGGAATATATATGGTCTCCATTTTATCTCGCTAGTCCAGCTTTCAATACGTTACCGTAAAAGTAGTGATAAACACTTGGAATAGATCCTTACAAGCGACTTAATCTACTTTAGAAAAATGTGTAAATCTTGTCCGTGTTTCAACTCGCTTGTCCCTTTAACGTAATGGCGTTTGTGTGTAGTGTTCATGCACGTCAGATTCGTGTGTGTCGCATTAAAAGGACAAGCATAGGATTAAGACGAGTGTTTTTGGAATTTTATTTAAAAGAAATTTGGTAAATTATTATCTGTAAACTGCATGCACCGACGAGTTACCTGCAAAGCTTTTATCCGGGTCACCCGGATACGACATTGCGAAAGTTCAATAAAAATCGAAATCGTTGTGTACTTTTACACAAAAAGGACTTCTTTATGCGGCAAGTGTTCGTGGAGATTGCTGTATACTTTTTCTTCAAACAAAATTCAAGAAATCATGTGTCTGCGCTAGAACATCCTCTCTTCGTGGGTTAATCGTCATTTTGTGAATAGTCAATGCGCATCACGCTCTGTGATCATTATATTGGCACTGCTCTTTACACGACAGTTTCATCATCAACAGGCAATTTTAAAAAGACGGAAGAGAACCTAAAGAACTAAAGGCTGACTAAGTCATCGAACATAGAAGTTCACTTCTTAACAATGAATATACGTATACATCAGTGCGTATATACAATATATATAGATGTATATATATATGTATTAATATTACAATGTATTACCAGCGCTGTCGTCGACTTGCCTATCGCGTAATATAAATACATAACATATTAACTCTACCGACGTTATATAAAAAGGTATATGTATACGCGTTCGCAACGACGAGCGAAAAAAAAATTACCACAAGACTGAGAATTCTTCCGATTCTATTCCGATGAAACATTCGGGCGATCGAACAACAGTTTCAAGCGTGTACAATGGTTCGTTATCCGACAAGTATGAAGGAACGAAATTAGGCACTAACAACGATCATGCTAGCACTGATACAGAACCACGTGTTCTCGCGTTCAACGACAAATATCTATTTCATGCCGTCGGAGTCCGGTTCGACGATTGTATAATTTCGTACAAAAAGAAGAAAAAGACGAAAACAGAGTAAAACAAAAAAGGTTTCAAAACACAGTTTCTAAGGCACGCGTTTACCGAACGTGTTCCGTTACTTTGAGCGACTCGAGCCTAAAACTAATAGCTAAGTACTACGGATTCCGGCGAACGCGTTCGCCAGAAAAGGTCTGTGCCACTCCGTGGACAAAGCAACGATAACGTACAGCGAGTGGTAGAGGAACGTGAGGATAAACCATGCGTTTATCGATGGGGAGAAATTTTAGCGACACCGCATGCACGTGAACATTCATCGGCTGATTCCGTTTCGTGGACTTTTGGATTAAAGCTATGGTCAACGATTACCGGAGGTATATCGATCAAAAAAGGTTCGAACAGTCGATAAGAACGATTCGGTTCCGCAGCGGGAGAAGACCGGTTGTCCCTCGGAGTCCTTGTGCTCCCGAACTTGTCAGTTCCGACAGAATTATTAAAAATTTACACAATGTTACCCCGGCCGTCCGCGACGGAGATTACCCATACGCCCTCTTTTCGACCCGTTCTTCCCTATCGCTCGCTTGGTCTTACTCTACGAGTACATTTTTGAAGCCTGCGACGCAGGCGCGCCTCCTTCCGTGGACACACGGTTCTTCTGGTACGAACGAAGGTTACGGGGATCACCTAGGAGGACTCGAGAACCGTATTCGTCGGTGTGTACGACATCTCCATGGTGATGCCGGCGCTACTGCGACGGAATCTTGACGGGATGTCGGATGTGTTGCTGCGGGGCTTGCGTTTGCTCAGATGTCTCTCCACCCACTTCAGCATGGTCAGCACCGAGTCCGTGCTCGGCAGACGTCGCTCCGCGGATGTGCGGATTATGTGCGACGAGGCAACTCGGAACGTGGCTGCCATACCCTTCAACGCCTGCGTAACATTGTGTGATTAGGTTAATTAAGCTGATTTTAGCCGAGTAACTTGGAGATTTCCGTATGGAATTCGTACCCTCATAGCGTCTTCATCGGTGACGTCGTCACCAGCGTAGATAATTCTGATACGTTCGCTCCAATCCAACCCGAATGCTGTGCGCAAGATATAGATGGAAGCATGACCCTTGTTCCACTCTACCGGTGGTTTGGCCTCGATCGCACAGTGCGCCGAACAGGCCTTGAAGCCGGAATCCTGGATAATCTTTTTCGCCTGTTCGATCATCTGCGGACGACGTTCCATAGGCGTCTCACGGTAATGGAACGTCAACAGGGCACCCTTGTTTTCTACCCAGGCGCCATCCCTACACAACTGTGTTTCAGAAAGGTCATTAGTATATCAGATCTGAAAAGTCTCCTCCGTTACGAAAAATAGTATAGAAAAACTGCTCACTTGCTCCTGCAAGGTTTGCATCAGGTTCCCTACTTTCCCCTCGAATTCGCCGGGCATCGGATGAACGAACTTGCTACCGTCCGGGTGCAAGATCTCCAGTCCGTGGTTCCCAGCGTACGTGATACCTTCTATGCCGACCATCGACTTGACGTTATTCACATTCCTACCTGATATGATCGCTATGTACACGTCAGACATATTAGAGAGCCTCTGTAAGACGTTCTTCGTCTCCAGTGGCAAAATAGCCAGGTCCGGATGGGTGGCGATAGGCGCCAGGGTGCCGTCGTAATCCAGCAGCAGTGCCAACTTATGGTTGTCGCCGATATATCTAGGGGACATGTGTTATCACTGGAAGGTTACCCGGCTTTCATCATGAGTCAGGTCGCATCGCACGCGCGGGCCCGCCGTCTTCCAAAAGCGTTCTTTGGCTGAGAGAGCAGCTGTATGTTTGTTTGTTTATTTTGTTTTTTCTCCAAGCACGTCCGATCAAGGTCGCGAACGACACCAATAAATAAAGTCTTCTTCTCAATGAGAAATTCCCCTTCATTCGCATTACCAATTGGAGGAACAACATCCGAAGGAGAATTTTTGCGGCGCTGGGATGGACTTACAGGGGGATAGAAATATGTATACGTGCCAAGTTAATTCGATAAAAGGACTTAAGATGTTAACTCTCGGAAGACATGCTGCACCCTAAGAACTTGCAGCGACATCTATCGCTGCCGTGGATTACTCTCGTTCAGCTATTTTCTAATTTGCTAATTCAGTGCGGGATGACTTTAGACAACGAGCATTCTGAGTTGTGATTACTTTAACAGTATCGTCAAAGAAATTACAAGAGAAATTGAGAATACTGTGATCGACTTGAGACAGAGAGAAAGAGAGACTCAAGTAAGAAAGTAAAATAACTTCGAGCATACAAGATATCGCATATCTAATTTATCACTATTTTTTTTATTGTAGAACGACGTCTATCCCATACGGCGAACCCAAGGCTTCAGGATTCTGATGCGTAAAAACGAACACCAAATCATCTTTGGGTTCTTGACTCTGGATACTAAACTGCGCTATCGCCATCAGAGTCCGCACGTCTGCAACTCTAAAATAATGAACTGTGAATCTATTTTTGAAGGAGGTTCCAATGGTTAGCGGATTAAAGATATACATAGTATAGTATCATACGATTCATTTGCTTAGAACAGGCCTTGCCACTAATTACGTATAGAATTCGCTGCACGCTCATTAGGGTCAGCATGCCCCCTAAGAGTCAACATGATCCTTTGTCATGCCAAATTAATTCCATATATCGTAGTCTTCGAGAATATCGAGAAAAGCGCCATGGTGACAATTCGTGTTTTCCCACGCTGCGACGTACCCAAACTCATGCTGAATATAAACTCATTCATCTTTTCGGTTTTATCGCAATCTATTGCATTCCATTCGACCCCTAACGAACTCGTACCCGAACCCGGAAATTTACGTATGCTCTACACATCCCCAAAAGTTTCATAACTTTTTGAATCTCCGAGTTCGGGATCATACCTTTGTAACTATTTCATTACACGAGAGATCAAATATTTAGAAGCATCCCCATCGAATAATGTATATGCAAACTTCCCGGCCGGCGCTCACAGGCATAGCGATCGACAGTTTGCTTATACGCATTAAAGTGCAATTAATTGTTGGATAAGGATTAATCTTAGTGTTACCATCGTTTAACACCTGAGAACAGTATCTCGATCGTACATTAATTGGTTCCCGCTGAAGCGTGTGCTCTGGTCGGGCCCAGTCATGCACATCCGATAACTCCAATGATACATACTTGCTCAAGTAGTCGTCGAAATCGTCCATGGTCACTGGCTGCATCGTCGTAGCGCCGACGGAGTCGTGTTCTTCGAGCGAGCCCATCACCTGCAGGAACGACTTCATCCAGTAATTCACGTCGTAGATTCTCTCGCGACGCCGCAGATAATTCATCCTCAACGTACGTTCGTCTTCCGGCATGGTAAGAGCTCTGGAATGGCAAACAATAGCAACGAGTTAGTACGATGCTTCGCTTCGTAAGGATCAGAAAGACAGACGAGATATTAATTGGAGGATGACAAGTATACAGGATGTTCACACGTTCACGCTGTTACTAGCTAGTGTTTTTCTTGCAAATAATAAATGCAAGCTGTTGGAATACAACGATACCATAGAGTATAGAGTTTTAGGTATAAGGGTATATCTTAGGTATAAGACGTATGGGGCGGTTTAGCTCAAGGACGGAGGGGGGGCCCAGGCGAGGGCATAAAGTCAGGACCGTCGTCAGTCCGGTAGAAACAGCTAACCTAAGCAGATCGCAACATTGTACAGTTCACTAAATGCAAGATACGCGGAAACACTGTGGCGTTATTTACATTAGTAATAAAGTATATACGGTATAAAGTGTAGTTGATTAAATAACATATCCACTTAAAGACATTTCCAACGCAAGCGATAATGGCCTATGTAATTTTTTTGTGTCTGCGCTCTATTTTTTTTTGTTATAAATGAAGGTGACCTTCAATTTTTAAATGTAACGCTGTATACTCTTTATACTTATACAGACAGGTTTATGAAGCTTTTTTGGGATCGAGGTTCGCAAACTACCTGTGTATAACTTCCGCCGCTTCGTCGATTTCATAAGGATTGCAGATCAAGGCTTCGTGCATCATTTCTCCAGCACCGGCAAACGGGGAGACGATCAGCACACCCGGCGGTGTGTTGATTTGGCAGGCGACGAACTCTTTCGCTACCAAGTTCATTCCATCCCTGAGCGGTGTGACAAGGGCAACCGCGGCATCCCTGTAGAACGCTGCTAGCTCGTTCTGGCTGACGCAACCATAAATATATCGAATCGGCGACCAATTCGGTGTGGTGAAACGACCATTGATACAGCCAATCAGTTGGTCCATCTCCAGTTTCAGATCCTGATACTCGCGCACGTCTGTTCTCGATGGAACGGCAATTTGGAGCATGGTTACCTGAAAAGGAACAACGATCAGTATACTTTTACATGGCTCGACTCGTTGGGCACCAAGTACATGATATAAGTTACCTGTTCACGGTGCTCAGGGTGCTTCTCCAGTAGCATCTCGAAGGCTTTCAGTCTGTGAACCAGTCCCTTCGTGTAATCCAGACGATCAACGCCCAGTACGATCTTCTGATTGGTCAGCATCACTTTGTTGGCGGTCTCGGCCAGCGAGACGAATCTGTCGAAGGGAATACCGATCGGAAGCGGTCTGACACGCACGGTTCGCCCGCCGTGCTCCACCAACAGGTTCTTGCGGTCGACTCTGCAGCCGAGGCTTCTCTGGCAGCAGTCGACGAAGTTCAGACAGTAGTCCTGAATGTGAAAACCGACCATGTCGCAACCTAGCATGCGATTGTACGTTCGTCAAAAATCGGATCCTACCATTATTGTAAATCAACGAGAGTTCCGGTCGTCCGTCGAGAACGCGACAGTCGTAGTCGAATCAAAGTTTTCTTCGGGTCCAGACCGAGTTTTACACACAATTTCAAGCGATTCGAAACTGCAAGAGCCAGCGATTCGACCGTCGACCGTCGATCGGCGACCGGTGACCGAATAGGCGTAAACGAAAAAAAGCTCACCCAGCATTCCCTGGAGGATTTCATCGGCCCATGGGAACAGTCTGAATATGTCCCATGGTGGGAACGGGATGTGGAGGAAGAAGCCCAGCTTCAATTTCAAATCCTTCTCGTCGGCGGCTTGCCGGATCCAGTTGGAAGCTAACATTAGATGATAGTCGTGCACCCAGACCAGCGGCGTGCCGTTCGATTGATTTTCCTGCTCTTTGTGAATTTGCTCGAGTGCTCCGACCTGAATTAAAAAGTGGTCGGCTGTTAATTATGCGTGGCGGGTGACACGACGCGACGCGACGCGACGCGACGGTACCCCGGAAGATTATCCTATCCGTGAAAGATATCCGCGTAGAATCGAAATCGACACGATATGTACTGCGCTGCACATTTAAGCGTCCCCAGTCGGAACCGAACAAGAGTACAAAATACATACAGCGTATTTATCTTGGAATGCTGCTTACCGTCTTCGCCGCGAATTCCTCGTTGACCCTGGAATACGCTCGCCAATGCTCGGCGATGAAGGTCGCCCTGTCGGGCATCGAGTGGAACAACGGCCAGAAGGTCCCATTGCAACAACCGTTGTAGTACGAGTCGAAAATCGTCGGATCGCAGTGCACTGCTACAACCTGGACAGCAACGATCGAGACCCGATTAGAGGACAAATTGAAATGCCAGTCGCAAATACTCTCACTCGTGTTAACACCTCTGCTCCTCTTTACCCCTCGCAACACGGTCCCCTCGCGTGACTCTATTCACGATGATTTGCCGGAGACTATGCTCACCATAAATATCAACAAGAGCGGTCAGAAGGACAGCTTGTATCGACAGTTATTCCTATCGAAAGTTCTAATTGTAAGCTAAAAAAACACACACCCTTTAAAACGTGTAAAATAAATGTATATTATTTTCTAAAAATTTTTGATCATCGTAAATCGCTAACTAGGAGATACTATTTCATAATTTTACAAAACATTTTATTCCGTAATGGAAAAATATTTTTTAATATACATGCAAATGTTAAAATGTAAATGTACATATCAGGAAACAAAATGTGTATCACTATACAGCATTTTCGTAATCACCGGCACAAATAATAGACGCAAATGAGACACGACTGTTCAAGGCTGCGTTTTAAGAAAATTCCATTCAGGAGTCCGGTGTTAATGCATGCACGACGACACGACAGAATGCGATTTTCCTGCTCGTGTCGCTTCGTTATTGATTACTTCTCTCCTTCGTAATGTTTGTAAACATTGCCAGTCGTCGCGTCGGTGTCGTAATATCTTGACACGAGCGGTAATTTGGAAGATAACATCGACGACGACGACGGTTTCGAAAAATAGATCGATCGAATGGTCTTGTTCAATTTTAACCCTTGGACACTGGAATATATGTATGTGGTATATGTATACTTTTCGAACGCTATCGGCGTTATGTCATTCGCTGTTTTTTCCAATAATTTGATACAAACCGAGAACTTCGAGATATCGAGATCGATGGAGGGCAAACAACAATATTGTGGTCGATGCTCGTGGCAAGTAGTAACAGCGAGTAACGGTCAGACCTGACGGCTCAAACGTATTCTGCATCACGTTTCGCGTGTTCAATTCGTTTCGACCGATCGTATGTCTTCGAAACATTAAAACATAGGGTGGATCAAATTCATTACAGATTTTTTATTTTACGTTGGAGTCGTGTACTTTTAAAATTTAAAAAAAAAATGGTGTCTGTTATATGCAAAAGTTGAATATTCAATTGTAAGGGTTTTTTAACAACAAACTTTTCTAGAAGAAAACGATGGAAAAAGTGTAACGGAAATTGCGAAGAAAATGTTTTACGAAATCCTAAGTGTCACAGAAAAAAAGAGATCACTGGGAAGATCTCCGACAAGTACTCTCTCCCAAAGAAGGAAAAGATTAATTTTTACAGGAAGCCTGAAAGTCTGCTATCGCTGCGAGGCAATCAGACGCAGAATGCGAAGTGAAAGCACTAATTAAAACGGTGAAACGAGTGAAATAGAATGCGATCCATTCGGAGAGAACAAAGTCCCTCTCGCGAAACCTCTTTTAACCGAGGAACATCCACACGATAGATGAAATTTTTCATATAAACTTTCGTTTAATCACTTCATCTATTCAGGGAAATTGGTAGACTTGTATTTCGAGAATCGAGTAAGGTCACTGGTTGAAAATTCAATTCTGGAAAAAGTCTAGTGCTTAACTCGCGCCGTAAATTGACTCGAAGATTGCAAAAGGACTAATCATCTACGGTAGAGGGAACACTGGGAATATTTGCAGACGAAAAAAAGTTTAATATGCTTTATTGAGCTTCGGATGAAAAGAGAGTGCTGCCAACTTTACAGTAATATAAGGTACACTGTGAGGGCTTTGCACGGCCCAACTTGTTCCCCCATTTCCGTTCTACGGAACAGCTGAACAAAAAATCCAACAAGTTATAGAGGGTCGTTGTGGAAGTCAATTTTCAAACCTAATGGTAGATTCAGTCTCGCAAAAAAATTTTCCTTGTATTTTTAAAAACGTTTCGATTTGTTTCCGACAAAAAACGTGTGAATGTCTTCGAAAAAGATTATCACATGCACGGATCTCAGAGACCCAACACCAGAGGGTTGAATCGGAGCGACCGATGCGATGTGGAGCACGTGAGAGTTCTCTCGCAGGAATCTCGCAAACAAGACTGTCACGATAGTACAACTAGATACGTTTAACAACATGTTTTGAATAAAAGAACCAAGGGGACGGAGACGCTCGAAGGGGTAGGTGGGCGAGGTATCGTCTCTCACTGTATATCGGTCGATTGTAATGCGGCGCGACGCGATGCGGCGCGGGGCGGCGCGGGCGTGTGACGCTCGTCAAGCTCCCGTCCGCGATAACGTGTAATTAAAATGTTTTCGATCGTTCCGTTCGTTTTTTTGACGCTCGGGAGAGCCGTGCCCGGATTGTTTACCGTATCCATCGTAGGCGAAACGAGAATAATCTTCTTCTGTGAAGCGACTGACCCCTGCCTGTTGCGAAACGATCGCCAACGTATTACATGTAGTACTCTTCGTGCCTCACAAGAAGTCACTTGCGATGCCTGAGGGGCAAAGAGACACTCTCGCTCGCTCCGTAGTGGGGATGGGTTA
Source organism: Lasioglossum lativentre (assembly GCA_916610255.1). NCBI lineage: Eukaryota > Metazoa > Arthropoda > Insecta > Hymenoptera > Halictidae > Lasioglossum > Lasioglossum lativentre. The sequence goes on from OU744364.1 coordinate 945,070, forward strand.
GGTCTGGGTTAGGTCTCTTAATTTTCATTATTTGTTTATGGGACTTTCACTACCTTATTTCTGGCATTTTTCTGATTAAAATGACACCAAACACGATATAGTTTCAATTGTATTTAGTGGTTTAATCGACGGTGAAAGTTTCGGTCGCAAGGAAGGACAGCGCATCGGAAAGAAAGAGACGCGGACAGTCACGCGAACCGTATTTCATTCTGTCCTTCTCTATGTTCGGCTCTCTATTAAAGTCTCGCTCGACGCGGTCGGCGCGATATCTAGACGCAGTCATAAATCAAAAAGCACTTCTGGGGCACGATTCTTGTCCATGAAAAACACGGCACAAGTTGGACAAGAATCAAGCGTTTACTGTATATTGCTCATCAACAAGAAAAACTGTCGCTTCAAAACACCTCAGAAAAACCGCCCCTTTCAAAGGAACTCGAACATTTTTTGGACACCCTGTATACAAAATATTGTTATCGACCTAATAAAATCGCTGGAACGATTTTTACTCGGTTTCTACGTGAAGTACGAGGACCTTTTCTGAAATTCATTCGGCGCGGTATAAGTGTCTGGTTTAACACCACGAGTTTAATCGTCGATAAATAGAAATAATTGTAATATGCGTGGCTTGCGTAAGTACAAACGTAATCATTTAATTTCTCATTTCTCCAAAGATTAGCTGTTTCGACACCGCTTTTGCATTAAATGGCTCGAATGAATAATTGTCGGTTCGGAGTCGAATAGATACTGGAAAATCCACTCTGTGAGTAAGTATCACTGACCCCTCCAGCTTCGCCGCCGTGTCAGCTGCAACGTTTGATTTCTCGGTTTCGCGAAAAACGCAAAAAAACGCAAAAAATTACATAAGCTCCGATAGTCTTGTCCCTGGCCGACCGAGTTGAAAACAGCTTGCTTCGATACGACCACCACGAATCCGAAGAGCAAGGTTTACACATAGATCCGCTCTCGTATCGCGCCCCGCTCCTTTATTTTTCTTTAATATTCGCTAATGGTCAATGGGAATGCGTCAAAGGGAGGGAGAGAGGGACATAGAGAAAAATCCCGAGATAGCGAAAACTCGCTCGAGGTCTTCCCTCGCGGTTCTATTAATAATTATTATTAAGTCGCATACGGGAATAGCGACGTCGCATCGCGTCGCGTCGCGTCGCGTCGCCTCGGTTAATCGACACCGTCTCCGTTCGAGACGGACGTCACACGTCACCGTATTGTTCCCTTCGGACGTATCAATTTAAGAGACGCAAAAATTGGATCGATACAATGATATATGACGTCTGAGAGAGGGCATCGAAATGTTTGAAATATGTGTGTATACATATGTATGTATGTATGTATGTATGTATGTATGCATTGCTCGGCGATTACATTTCGTGTAAATATTGGGTTGTGAGAGTCTCGTTTACGACTCCCCCGCTTATCGATTCGAACGTTGCTAATCTCTCTCGCGCGCAGAGGGATTGAAACTCTGGTATTCGGACCATTGAAAGGCTAGCTAAAAACAACGAGGGTTGCGTTATTGGTCGGGGGAAAAGTTTTGTGCATCATTTTTGTTCGAAATGTCATAGTGGTAATCAAATTGTGAGCAGCCTTTTTACTCGTATGTTTATCATTACTAGCACAGCGAATTTTATGTATTTATGGCAAAAACGAGTAGGTATAACTTAAAACAGTAAAAACATTAGACGAATTTAAAAATACTGTTATATTATTTCCAACCTGTTGATCCTATTAAGAAAGAAAATAAATTTCTATTTCACTCCAGTTTTGTTGCAATTTAGGTGGAAAATTTTTATTTTGCATAAACATCCGCTGTCTTTAATTGTTACACTATATTATTTTCTAGAGAAAACAAAAATAATTGTGAACATGTGGAATATGTACAGGGTGTCTCAAAAATGTTGTACTTCCTTGAAAGGGGCGATACCCGAATTAAAACATCAGCCAAGTGAATTGGCATAAACAATGTTGGTCTAATGCCGGAAAACGAGTAGGAGACATACCTCACGGATGTTTGTTCCGAGCGAATGTTATTGAACGAATATATTCGTAGACGGAAAAGTGAACAATCCGTGGATGTAGAACAATAGATGGCAAAATATCTGTATTTTCGCGATTTTTACGCGACTAATGTCAAACCGTCAAGATTACGATGCAATTATAAAAGTTAGCTGCACGTTTTATCGTGATATACTCTTTCCAGGCAGCATCTGCTTTAATGCGCGCGCGTAAGAACAGTTTATCCTTTCACAATGGAATCACTGTGATTTTATTGTTTAAAAATATATCTTTCGCGTCGACTGCTTCCCGATAAGATTCGAGTTGCAAGAAACTCCACAGAAAACGCCAGTTCCGTTAATAAAGTATCCGACGCGTGTGCAAATGTTTTCGAATAATAATATTCTTGATCGCATTCCTTTATCCTCGCTTATGAATAAATATCGATAAATTACACGGGCTTATATATGTATAATTAGTGCTATGGCGCGAATGTTTATGCAGATTCCCGAAACCAAAACTTAGATAGTAGCTTATTGCCTCGATGCATTTTCCAAACAAAGAGACTTCACTATCATTTTTATAAGCAACCGGTTATTTTTAAGGCTCGGTAGGTTTAAACGATTCATGTAGAATCGAAGATGAGTTTTTTTAAAAACGAAAGATAAAACTCTGTTCATTTGAAAAGCGAAGCCGGAAAACGTCAGAAGTTATGATCACCGCCTAACGATCCTTAAATAATTCAGCAAAGGTGGCCTTGCACTTTGCATCGAATCGATCGAGCGGCATCAAAGGTCGATATCTCGATATATTCTAAAGACGTATCGTCGGGATGCGAAAGGAGAACAAAACCCTAAAGCCTTTCCGCATAATAATCTTAAACATCGATATTCGATCCTTTCTCTTATTGTTAGATCGAAATAAAATTCTTCTCCTAATCAATATCTAATTGTAAGCTTTAAAGTAAAGTAGACATACATACAAGACAAAGAAATTATAATTATTGTACAGATAGTGTGCAACATTTACGCGATCGAAGTGCGTCGATGATAGCGCCCCGTCGCGTCGCGTCGCGTCGATACTCCTGTTATCTCGGATCCCGCCAAGCTGACTGACAGATCGTGTCGACAACATCGGTAGAGCTATCCCGGCGAGAAAAAATTCAGGAAACGCGGCCGCCTCCACGTGACTCGCGTGGACGTAATCGTCGTGAAATTCGACGTAAGCAAGCGCGAATCGAATCGCGAAACTAGGTTGACCATATGTAATTAATCATACGGACGAGCTGACGCTAATTGACGGGGACCGTTAACCCTCCGTAGCCTGATTGTTTTCCGGCTTTTTAAGGAATGTCGCTCTGAATCGACAGCTTTTTTTCAGTATTTTCTGAACGTGGATCCTGAATTTCTACTTTCCTCGTTCGCGCGATAAACAATCCCTTTAAATGTTATATCAATGTCGATCGTAAGTTGCTAAAGCAAAATTTGAATGTTTTCGGCGCATTGTCTGCATCAACTACAAGACAAAGAATGATATCTTGGAGAATTGAAAAATTAATTAAATTCGTATCACTGCGTTAAATTGCATCGACTCGTTTTTGCACCGGTTGCATGCAGAAATAATGCTGAATGCATCAATATCTCAATATATGTATATCAATAATATCCCGAAAGAAAATTTAATTTATAATAATTGAATAATAATTTTAATCGTAAATTTGTAATATTTACAAAGAGAAATTAAACTTCTCTTGACGCGGATTAATTGCAAATGCAAAATTAAATTCCTCTTCGACCGATCCGAGCCGAAAATAATCATACATATATACATATACATATGTATTAAATGCAATTTAACGTTCTCGATACACGATGCGTTGTTGCGAGTGGGTCCCATGAAAATCATCGACACAGATTTCACTGACACAGTTTGTCACCGACTTCAGATTTCTCTAGAATTCTTATTTTTAATTACTTATCTAGAACCGAGAGAAATTTCACATGCTTTTAACGAATTGGAATTGCTGCTTCCAGTTGAATGCAATAATATAATCAATTGGTTCGATTGTAATAATCGAAAGCGAATGTAATAATAATGTAATTGTTCGTCTTCCACAATTTCTACCGGAAATGTGTTCGGTTATACGATAACATAACTTATTCCATCGAGAGTTCAGGAAAATATTTTCCAATTGGAAGAAGCCTTCCCTCATTTTATGAAAAACTTCTTCAATTCTATATAAAATGAAAAACAGACCTAAATTAGAGGAATGTGTTATTAATTAATGAATAAAGTATGAAGCAGCTGGCTCGTCTCGATATTACGAGGAAAGGCTTGATAAAGTTCTTCGGAATACAATGATGCTTTACTCCATTTTATCAAATGGAAACGCATATAAATCGCCACATAAACAGTACGTTTATTAAACAAAGTTATAAAGAATTTGGTACACATTTGTCTCGATGTTCACTCCTTCGTAATATGGAAAGAAGCTTGTCCTCATTCCATAATAGTGAGAAAGAAAAATAAATCAGCACACGCGAACAATGTGTTAATAAACAAAAGAATAATCTAGGGAAGAATATGGTCGGAGACGTGTCTCGTGCCAGGAAGGGAGGGAGGGGTCGGCAAGAGAGTGGGGAGAAAGTAATGGGAGCCTCATCGGATAAGACAACGAGAGAAAATCGGAACGCATGACCTGACCATCCTAATCGCAAGGACCATTTATCGAGCGCGTAGGCGCGATCCCTATGCGAATGATAAATCGCTGCGAGATTCGCTAGCGTCATGCCACCGATAACCCGATCCGACCTCTCGACACGATAATCGTGGATCCTTGCCACAGATCCATTCGCGTTCGAGCTGATCGACACTCGCGAGAGCCATTTAAGGAGTTACACCAATATTTCTTCGCCGTGATATCCCGAATAAGGTCACACGCGGATGTTTGATCGATCGGTATCGCCTCAAGGTCCGCCTCGTGAACATCTGACAGCTTGTTTTCCCATCTACGAGAAACTGTTTCCGAGAAATCTCTTTGGTAATATCTCGTGTGGCAAGCAATTATCATTTGAAAAATTGGTTTTTGGCAGAGTTTAACTCGGGACCCCATTATTCTGCCGACAGCACCACCACGTGCTGTGTCCAGAGCTACCGAAGTGTCTTGACCAGCGGACGCTTATTTTTTATCGATTCATCGAACAAATCGTTCTTGTAATTATTGTTATTTGTCCACTCGTAAGTGTATGACAATCGCGTTAACTGACGTTGAAAGAAAATTGATTTAAAAGTAAAATTACATACTTAAATGAAAATTGAAGTTAGGACCTTAAACGATTAGCTTTGTACCTAAAAATAATGTACATAATAAACCTGCAGACTGTAATAGTATTTCTTGATCAAAACGCGTTATAATATTTAACAAACGAGCATTAAACAATCGAAATCTGACAAAGTGTATCATTATTTTTGAGTAAAATGGTTCGAACAAAATCTTCGTTTTTGATACATATGTCTTCTGTAAATACATATACTATAATTAAAATTTACTCTTTTTATAGCTCTAGTCACAGAATAGAGATACGGAAATCATTGGTGTTTCGAGCGTCAGGAGATGGTCCGATTTTAACAATGAATGACGCGAGCAATGAGAAGAACAATTGAGTCGTTGCACGAGGAATCAAATTTGTTCCTCGGCGCATCACGATTCGATTAAGTTGATGATACTCGTCGATTCGGTTGGTGGTCATTAACGTCGATTAACTCGGACCGACTGAACATCAGCTGGTCGAGGTCAAGTTCAAACCGGCTAACGAGGTAGCGAATCGACGACCGTGATCTCGATATGCTTGATCCGCCTTTTAGTATCGATTCTGCTTCCTCGGATTGCTCGTAACTGTTCGTGTATCCCGCTCGAAGAATCGATCTTGCATACAGTCTGTCACAGTAATATTCGGACACTTTGAAAAGGCTTTCTGAAGATTAATTTTTCATTTAATTGAAATTCAATTTTTATTTGTACCAAACAACTTTAATTTCTTCGAGATGTTAGGATCAGTTTCCTACGTGAACAAATTTTGTTTTCAAAGATTCACCGTTCCATTTAAAAAAAGTAAATAAATCAAAAGCTCTGTAAACGCTCTGCCAGCTCTCCTAATGCTGTAGTCCGCGAATCTTGCTGCTAGATACCGCAATGGCGCAGTAAGATTGCGATGGTAAATCGTACGATGGAATATTTTTCGGTAACACGATCTAAATGGAACATTACGGGGCGATACAGGAAAAAGTGAATCATCCTCGGCGAGCAGCTACAAGCTAAACCTATCAATGCCAAGGTCAACGCTGACACAGGGCCGCGCGCCGCGCCGGTGAACCGCGATCACCGTGTCGCGTGGGTGTTGCGCGACGTGCAACGTCATTGTTCACGCGACAGGCTCGTGGGGCCTTGTCGCGAAATTATATCGATTAGTAAATAGAATTAATAGATTTCTCCTCCTGAAGATAACCGCTGATAAACGGACGAGAGCCTCCTCTCGCCGATGGAAAAGTTTTAGCTGGGAAATCCTGATTCTTGATCTATGCGCTTTCCGAGAAGATCGAGTTTTAGGATACGATGTTTGATGAAGGGGCAATTTTCCGAGATTTCCCCGTGTCCCGTTGGTTTTTCAACTGAATTAGCGAATGGAGTCGAAGAGAAAATAAAAGATTCAGACGATGAGAAATAAGGGAACAGTCGTTCTATGCCTGGTATAGGTACCATTGGAAGAGAGTACTGTATAAGCCCTTGAAATCTTGGACACCTTTTGCCTATACATATGAATAAATAAAAATAGCTTACCTTGCGGGACAACAGACCAGCCGTCGGTGTACGATCAGTGGGATCGGACTCAGGAATCGGTTCATCCGGGTTTTCCATGTGCATTCCCGGCCATCCAACCCATATTCCTTTTCCGCTAATTACCACCGGCGCTACCGCAGTCACGAGACCCCCAGCACTAAAAATATCATCATACGAAAGTTATTAAATGGAGGCCGCTGTGTGTGTGGACCTGATCAATATTTCAGTGAATTTAAAAATATTGGACGATTCCACTACAACCAATTTTTATATGTATCTATTCACGATACATACTGGGAATTAAAGCTTGTGGTAAGAAAAGTGAACGCGTTGGAAACGCGACGCGCCCTACGAAATGTCATCGAACACATCTTCGATTGACTATGCAAGTTACAATATGATGACCGTCTTTCTTTGGACGAAGAGATTGGGGCTATACACACTTATCAGTAGACAGCAGATAATAGTAAAAAACGCATAGGCTTTTTAAAAAAATTTTTTTTAAATATTGCATTGTCATCCAGTTCTGAGCTATGTTTAAAATTTCAAGTCTCTAGCTCATCAGGAAGTTAGTTTAAAATCAATTGCAAAGTTTGTACCGAACAGACAGACAGACAGACAAGAAAGCGAGCTAATAAAAACGTGGTAAAATATTAAAAGAATGGAAATATACTGTTATAATTATTTTCAACCTATTAAACATATCAAGAAAAAAAAATTAAATTCTATTTTTCACTTCAATTTGTTGCAATTCATGTAGACAATTTTTATTTTGCATAATTCCAGTTTTACTCAAAATCTTTAGATTCCATAAAATCAGGATTCTAATAGTAGGAATATACTAGTAAGTAAGTGAAAAGTCGAGTCATCCGAAATGAAAATAAAAGACACTAACAAGGTCTGGAAAACAGGGTCCGCAAAAACTTCTTGACCCGGGAAGCGTTCGGTTGGACGCTTCGCAATGTCAACAATTCTTGGATCTTGTACATTCGTTCGTTGATCAACACACAAGCGTTTCCTAAGTGCACGTGCGCAAACCACGAACGATGCGTGACCAGGCGATGACTTTTCTAGAATGGCAGCGATCTAAAGTGCCCTTTAACCCCGCCGCACATTCGCACGCGTACTAATGAAACGTACATATTTGGACTGAAAACAACTTTCTTCGGTTTTATGTCTCACGAATGATCGAGCCGTGTCTCATAAGCTGTGTAGAATAAGTGCCCCGCTATCCGATAAAATTGTAATTAAAGCTGATGACATACGCAGTTTGCTATGTCGATAAAATATGTATATGAAGATGAACAAATGGTAAACGAGGCTTGAACCCACTTCCATTTGAACTTTTTATTTTATTTCATGTACAATCAATTCGGTAAACTTTATTTTGAATTCCAATATTTCATCCCCCCACCCCCACCCCCCCCCCCCCCCATCCACATTGGAGATTTATTTATTACTTGCTAAGGTGGAGAAATTTTTCAACAAATACCACTCAAAAGTATCGTGTAATTAAAATATTCATTTTTCAAAGATATTTTATATATGAAAAAAATTGTCTGGGTTATGTATTATTTTTCAATCGTTCGAAGGAATATAATCCCTTAGATATGATTCTGTTAAATTATATTTAATTATTATTTGTATGGAAAACAAAATTTTTCAACTTAATTTTAAGAAACAGAGATTAAATAAAAACTATACCGTTTCTTTCGGTGTTGTGCGGTGCTCTTATAAATGCATAAAAACCACAGTCTACTAAAAATCTTGGCGGAAATTCCCAGGTGGAGACACGGAGGAAAGCGTAGTTAATATTAGGCGACATAATTGTTCGAAGTGATTAATGTTTGTTGAAATACAGTGTTGTCGACAGTTCGGTATATTGGCACATGGACAACAGACTACTGACACAGTAGTCTGGCCATTTTTGCATTAAGATATGCATTAAAAAAAAAAATTATGCTTCTACTTTTAAGTAATACGAACAAGTAATAATCACTGGTACTTTTACGATGTAGAAGGATGTATAGGTACAACGAGTGCCTGTGTGCCTGTCAATGGGACGCATTCGCGAACCAAGTTACTGGCACGGCATAGTTATAAATTTGTAATCGAACTTGGCTGGTATCCAGAGACTCGAGACAAAGGGCTTTCGACGACTCTATGTTCGGTTGTGTTGCTCCCACTAGGTCAGACTGAATAGCTCGGGTCTGTTGTGTGCAGACTGTTTGCAAAGGTGTGGCACGAGTAGATCCTATCTCTAATTAGAAAACATGAGTATTCGAATAATAATCGAACAGTTATTTTCACGATGTTTATCTTCGTGTACGTATTCCACTGGCCGTAGCTAGACTGCGTGGATCTTTATGTAAAATAAAAAAGGAGAAAGGTCCTTCTTCCTTTATTATTCTTAATCGATTCGAAATAATATGTATATTGATATTGTAGATAGTATAAAGGTTTCATGGAACCTTCACCATTTTAGTTCTACTTTTAATTCCTCGAATTGTTGTTCAAATTAATAATTCGGGGAACACAGACCTAGTCAAAATATTTACTAATTTGAATTGTTTACTTGCGAGATACGTGTTCGGATAGTGGAGCGTTCGGTAACAGAGAATTCGGATAATCGAAGCTCTACTGCAAACTTGAAAATGCAAAAAATTTTGTATTAAACTCGGCATATCGTACATTTCGATATTCGAAGCAAAAATCGTCACATCTATTTTCAGCGACGCTTTAGTATAAATATCGGCGTCGTCGGGCGAAACGACGCGGAAATCATGTGTGCGAACTATTATTATTGCCGGATACTCGAGTGCAGTCTATTTTAAGGATACCATCGTTTCAGTTTATATACACAAGCCAGTTCCAATTGGAATCACGGTTCTTGCTATTCATGTTTACGAACGTCGCGCGATATCGAAAATTTCATGTCCGAATCGTTTAAACGAAATCGCTCGAGAAGAGAAAATATGCACATGGATCCTAAGACTTTAACGAATGCGAGAATAGGTAAAAACTGCGATTCGAAGTAACTGTGAACGGTTCCTTGAGATCGCGGTATTAATCGGACTTGAACTCAATGTCGGACGCAAGTAAATTACCGTAGACGCTGATTGCCGAGAGCCAATTACTCGATGATTTCACGGAAAACTATCGACCGACGATCTTGACGCATTTAACAAATGTTATTTGCAAGTTATTGTCGCGCTTCAACGTCCGATCGGTCGTCGAGAATAATTACACGCACGCACGGCTCCGTTCTGGAATGCTAAATCACTATATCGAGCTCTGCAATTATAATTTTTTTTTTCAGTGCTAAATATCTCTCTTTTTCCGAGGTAATAGCTTCTTAACGTTACGGTAATAAATCTATATATAGAATTGTAATCGGGAACTTCAAACAAAAAATTTCGCCGATATCGATGCACCAAAAACAAACAGAATATTTATTTTTACCGCCTGTTTTCATTTCTACGTCCGAATGCAATCGCAGTTATCTGCAATTAATCTGGAGCTATATACGTATCAAGACAATCTTCTTATCGCGAAAAATGCAGGAAATTTAATCCGTTTTAAGACGTGTTCATTTCGATGACACCTGTTGTTGTTGATACGTCGAACTCGAGACTGCGGTCATCCTAGCGAATGTGCAGTTGCGACCTGCGATGCAGGAAATGTGTATTATGTTTTCGCGACTTAACAAAAGCGACAAAAGTGAAATTTAAAAACAGTAAAAAGATTACAATTTCACCGACACCATTATTATTAGACTGTGGATTTTTATGCAAAATAATAATTTTCCGCATTCGTGTCGAGCCACAGAAAATGTATAGACATTTATTTGGTCTCTTAATAATTGTAAAAAGCTAGAAATAATAATTTTGAATTTAATCTACTCATTTCAATACACACTTTTATACCAACGAAGATTCTATTAAAAGAACATCTGCAAAAACTCTAGGACCCTTATTCTACACTCTTTTGTTATCGATAAAAAAAACAACAAATTTCACGGATTAAATTCGGAAAAATGAGGATCTCGCAGCTTTCTCTTGACAGGACTAAAAAGTGAAATATTCGACATAAACTACTATTACGGAGGATTAAAATTTCGATCGAAGCTGTCGCGCGATTTGCAAGGAGAGCGCGGGCCGATTTGCATTCTTAACTAATGAGTGACGCATGTTTCTGGCGATGAGACCGTACTACCATGCCACGCGATACTATTATATACATACATATAGCGGTAGACATTGTTACACGCGCCTCGGTGCATCCGATTTCAAACAGCAACCAATGCCACCGCTGACGAACTTCGTGTTTTTCCACGACTTTTATTGTGTACAAACCGAGGAAGTGGCTCGGCTAAGGCAACCGTGATAATATATTACCGCACACGTAACAAAGTCAGTCGGGAAGCACGTGGCCGGCAATACCTTGTGAATGAGTATGATTCTTGAGATCGCTATCGGTACGTTTTCCCTTATCGTTATCTGGGAATCTTCTCGTCGTTCGCCACGTTTTTCCGGGCGCCGCTGTCGGAAACGAGACTACGCTTGAAGCGCCGCGCCGCGCCGGGATTTTTGGATCAAAACAATCATCAAGAACGGCAGATAACAATGTTTGACGAGAACGCGTTGCTATCGATTTACGGCACTTCTGTGAACTCGATGCGGAAAAAAGCCGTTTCGAGGACGTCGGCTGGCTAGGTCATTTCCATTTTAGACGCAATTCTTAATCGCAAAATAAATCGGGAATATTAAAGCTGACGAATTTCAGAATTTCAAAAAGCAGAATAAAATTTGTGCCTATACATTATTAATTAGTGGTAGAATCTAATTCTGATATTGAAACATTACTAATCGATTTCGAATGTGATTAAAGAGTTAATGTGAGTTTAGCACGCCTGAACGAATTTTAAATTGAAGCCTTAAAATTACCAAAAACAAAACTGAATTTGAACAAAAGTTGGCATTGAAATTTGTTATTAAATTATCATTGGTAGCGTCACGCTATTCTGAACTTGTTAAACAACTATCTTCTATTTATTACGAAATTACTTCCTAATAAATAAAATTACCTCTGTGTCCTTCTGTAGCTATCTCAATCAAGCAGGTTACGAAAAGACCTAATTTTAACTACCATTACTTCCAGCTGTTCTGTGTATGTACCTACAATGTACACAGAAATGACCCCACTGCGCGCTGTCTGACTACCGAAGACTTTTTCTACTTGCAGTGGATACGGAGGGCGCGGTGAAGGGATCGCTTCCCTTTGCCCGAAATCGCATCGAGTTCTTATTAATTTACATAAATTCTATCGCAAAAGGTGAACACAGCGTTACGTCTTTCTGCCATTGTGCATAAATATTAATATAAATATACCAATCAATGCCGGAGAGTAGGACGAAAAGTAGGTAGACGTTTCAGATGAATATTTAAAGTCAATTTTTCTTCCAGTCTAACCTGTTTACAAACTATACATTCTAATTTATCTCCTAGTAGACGAAAACAATCTTTCATGAAATAATACAGTTTCTTCGTTCACATTTTTTCTGTAGATTCAATCAATTTCGTTTGTAGAATATCACAGAATTATTGGACAAAATCGAAATAATCTATTCTCACATCCAATGTGTTCGTAAGCAAGAAAGCTAATTCACAAATCCGAAAAAATAATCGAGAAATTATGGGAGTGAACCATATATGTTCTAGAACATTCGTTCAGCGGCGAGTTCCTATTCGAAAAAACATTTGACTTTCTATCGAACACGATTCTCAGTTATCTGACCATTCATTGGTAATTCTCCGTTTTCATTTTTCGGTGCGTCGTCTGTTTACCATTTGGTTGTTTGTTTGGCCCGGTTGCATCGCGGATACGGCGATTGCAACAAATAAAAACTGGCCGATTTATCTTTAATGCGTGTTTACGGAGGTCTTTAATCTCCCGTTTCTTGGCAATCGCGGTCGCGTCGAAACATTCGACGCTACGCGACGACGCGTCGTTCAAATCGAAGAAAACGAGGAGGGAGGAGTATGTTCCTATTTTTGCGACGGAGTTTCTGTTGCACGAGGGACAGATTAGATTAGTCCGGTCTAAACGGGAATCATTTTCTTCTTAATCGGATCGGTCGCAGGATCCCATCTTTTCTAATTCGAGATGGATGCAACAAATTCTGTACTCGTCTGCTTCGTTTAAGCATCGTTTAAGAAAATATCTGTTCCTGTGGCATTTTTATGGAAACAAAAAAGTTACCCCCAGTGTGGGTGTCGTGTCGATCCCGATATTGGGTAAGAGACTTCAATAGAGAGCCGAACATAGAGAAGGACAGAATGAAATACGGTTCGCGTGACTGTCCGCGTCTCTTTCTTTCCGATGCGCTGTCCTTCCTTGCGACCGAAACTTTCACCGTCGATTAAACCACTAAATACAATTGAAACTATATCGTGTTTGGTCTTGTTTTAATCAGAAAAATGCCAGAAATAAGGTAGTGAAAGTCCCATAAACAAATAATGAAAATTAAGAGATTTGTAAAATCGATTCCTCCAGTCAATGTTGTGGTGTTCACACCGATATACCCGAGCCGACATCAATCGTCGCCGCCCTGCGGAGCGACTCGGCGTTGACAGGCAGTGGAGTGGGTAGGCACTGGACAGGAATCGTGCCCACGCTCTGGACAAGAATCAAGCGTTTACTGTACATATGTATGTATACTTATTACGCTATCAATTCAATTATGCGTTTTCATTTTGTTGCACAAGAGATCCCCGAACGTCGACCAACATATTGCAACAATGATGCCTTTTTTTACCAAAGACAACGCAATTGCTGGTGGTATACTGTGTCCATTGTCATGACTCGACGATGCGACAGGTTCGAAAAAGGAATTCTCGGTAGCTCTGTGAATTAAATGAAGCAGAATACTCCGAGCGTGTTGTTACGAAAAATTTCGTCACCGTCACAGTCTATGCTACTCGGTGGAGCAAACCTGTCGACACAGAACATCGCGCGATGTGTAATCACGAACTATTTTTTCGCGGACCATAAATAAACATGAAGAGCGCAACGCAGCCGCGCCGGTGCGCATCGGCTACTAATTGTAAGTCGCAGTTGACAAGCAATTTTGACCAAGCAACGCTTCGACACAATCGAAACATATTTATGATTCGAATGAAAAATATTTATAATTCAGTGAACAATATCTCCCCGTTCGGAAACGCTAACCGCAAGAGTTTCGATTACGAATCTTTAGGCGAAATAAAAGTTGACGATACAATGACCAAATAAAAATTCATGTCAACTTTTATCAATTTTCATTAGTAGCAAAAAATATTCCGACATTTGTTAAATTCTTTAATCTATTTTCACTGCTTTAAATTCCACCTGATCAGTTTTCTCCCGCGAATGCATAAAATTTAAATTACTGATATAAATTGATTATAATTGAAAATGTATTACTTACAAGTAGTAATCTTTAATTTTGCAAATACCGTACTGACTTTCCCTGCTAGAAATATTCTGTGAACCATTCCGAAATACATATTCTGAAGATGAAAACAAGATGTTTCAAGGCTATCGTTAATTCTTGAACCCGGAAAATCTAGAGCAGTAATTTCATCAAACGCTCGACGTAACGAGCTGCAAGCAGAATAATTGTGTGCACTTCAATTTTTCTTGTTTTGAGAGTTGAAGAGGGAAGTAGAGAGAGAGAGAGAGAGAGAGAGAGAGAGAGAGAGAGAGAGAGAGAGAGAACGGGAGGGAGACACAGACGTTTATCGAATCACCAGTCTCATCTCCAAGGACTCGTATGCATCGTGAGAAGTACTCAGTCTCCGGACACCTTATCAAGCGATAAGGTTATTTAAATAGAGAACTGTTTCCACAAATGTGCAAACAATGCGGAAGTAACACAGAAGTTCTACGTATTACGCTTCAATATTCCATAAACACTTCGCCATTTTATTTTCAGTTTCCGTCGGCATAAAAATTATATATCATCCACCTAATCGCGCCATTAAATTCGCATTACAATCGATCGAATCTCGTTTCCTTTTCGCGCAGCTTTTTCGAATATTTTCTGATCGTCTGTTCAGTCTTCAACGAATCCAACACAATTATTTAAAAAATGCAGTGACAAATAATAATAGTCGATCAAGGAAAAATTACGAACATGTTGCGATCGATTAAGGAAATACGTATGAAACGGGAGAAAACAAAATTAGGAGTAAACGTTTAATAAATGTTTATCGACTGAGAATGAAGCAGTGGACAAACCAATCGTATCGTTTTAATTTGACAAAGCGACGCGATCGATTCGGGTCAGTAATAACAATTACTTACAAAAATGTTGTAGTTCCTCGAAAGAGGTGATTCCTAAGATTACTTGGAGTAACTTTTTTCCTTTGCGCAAATGTTCACAGCGGCTTAATTAAAGAGTTATTAGCGGGAAACGCGGACCAATCGGAGCGTGCAGCTACAGCGGACGGTTTCCGACGGTGCCAATGCCAACGCCACTGCTATAGCCGCGTTCCGATTGGTCCGTATTTTTTTCGTTAACAGCTCCCTAACAAAGCCGCGCGGAGAAGACACACTGTATAATAACTAAAATGGGAACATGAGAAACCGCTAACCTGTATATACTATTTTCCCCCGTTGTCTCGCTCGATACGTGGATATTTCTATCGTCTCGATTACGCAACGGAATAAATTACCGAACAATCGAATATTCATACGGAGAGAAGCACCGTCAACATTATCGATCTCGCAAATCCGTTGCCAATGCGCTAGAGACTGAACCCGGCAGATCGAGAAATCATTGGAAAAATCGCGGTTTCTGTTGCCTAAAATTATGTTTTTGTTATTTCGAGCGGTGTCGCGGTGAACGCATACACGGGGTGAACGATAGAAACCAGGTGAATAAATATAAAAGAAAATGAAAACAGATTTAATGCGAAACAGGTTGTGGTTCCATTAACCATGTAAATATTCAATAACCAGCGACGATCGTAATTCCAGCTTACATTCACGCTGATGCGAACGCGTACTCCAATTTCAGACCCTCGTAATAGTAAATACTGTTTTTGCTGGAGTTCTGGCGAAATGTGCACGATTATAGCAAATAATAATCCAAAGAATATTAGTTTATATGTATATTCCCATCGGATGTACCGTGTTAAGATAATGGCTGAACATTGTGGAAACTCCCTAATCGATAAAATGAAAAAATTTTGTTCAAACCATCCTACCGTCCTAAATTTTAATACTAACATTTTTATATTTGTAGATTTTGCGCCATTTTTTTCGTAATGTACTTGGATTATTAAATATATTCAATAATTTCCCATGTAAGGATCGTTGTAATCTCAATGTAATTGTGAAATAAAATATCTGAAAGAGATCGTTTGCCCGACGATGATAATTTCTTAACGAATTCGTAAATTAATGCAGAGTAATTAAGTACCGATGGACAACAGAACAGACGATGTAGCATATAACAGAGAGAATAATTCTTGTACCAGCGCGCGCGTACCAATCTTTTTCGATCGAAAATATTACACGAGCCTGTATTATAAATTGATAAACTAAATTTTCGTTGTCTCAAAATATTCAAAAAATTGCATTCAATATCCAAAGTTCCATTGACGGAACCAAACTTGAACGATTACAAGAATCGATATATCGTTTTCGATCTACAACAATTGTATTATCAAAGAAATTAAAGTAAATGAATACACAACAAGGGTAATTCGCCTAAATACACCAAATGCTATTGTATATGTACACGTATGTATATGGTGGATCGAATGGAAGCCAAACGAGTGCTAAGACGAAAGAAGGAACGTAAGCATCGATTTCCATGAATCTATTGTATCTCGCAAATGAATGTGCATACACCGATTAGCATAATGCTATTCATTCTTATTCTAATCGATTCGGTGTACTACTGTGCACCGTGCTACCGAATCACTCTGAGCGATAGGACATGAATTATCGCGCACCTAACAGTTGCTGACATAAATATTCAAACGCCCTTTAAAATGGTATAACTTTTTTTTAATTTAACCGAACGACTCGACTTTCTTCGAGTAATAAGAACCATTGGTTTACTAAATGATGTGAAAAAAAGATTTTGAAAAAAATCCTAATATGAGGCTTTATTTTCAACACGCGTGCTATTGAATAAGAATCGTCTGACGCGTCTGTGTTCATGGCCTACCGGTTGTATTTACAAATACCAAGCACGCGAACGCGACAGATTTTCTCGAAAATTACAGTAACTTCCCTATGAATCGGGAAGTTAACAAAGTCTCGTGTAAAAGAATTTTATTCTGTATTTGTTTACTTATTTTTCCCACAAAATCATCCCGTTTCCGGTTGTATCACCAGTTACCGAGGACCCGCTGTATACATACGTATAATTGATACCGATCTATAATATAGACCCTCGTGACAAGATTGTAAAAAACAACTTTTAGTATTTTCTCTGCGGCCGAACGGAATTTTCTCAAAATTTGTTTTTCACCCCGTATAGTAAAGTTGTTCTAACATCTCGAGAAGAGAGTCGTATGGTCCGATATTTCGAAAGTGATCGTCTTGTTATTATATGTAGTGACTCGATTCGTCGTCTCGTGTTCTAGGGATCGAAGTTACGTGCGATCGAACGTGCTGTAAAACGTGTCGAGATCTACGTAGAAAGTAGCTGATGCAGAAGATGTATGCGCAATGTGCAAGAGCGAGTGCAAGGGAATAGAAAAAAAAAGCGGCTAGCGCAAGCTGAGTATACTAACCTGGCCTTGCGTTCCAGCTGGCCGGTTACCTCGTTCCTCTTCAGCACGAACGGCAACCTGTTGCTCACAACGATCATGCTCCCGTTGGAGGAGTAGCTGCCCGGCTCTGTAGACATTTCGTCGATTTTCAATTCCTTTATTCGGTCCGTGATTACGGAGGACCACCGGCGTGCGGCGGCGGCAACGCGGAAATCCGTGTCTTCTCTTCCTCTTTCCGTTCGCGCGGAGTTACGCCTGTACGCGCGACCGCCGGTTCAGCAACGACTGCTGCTAACCGTGTCGCGTGTGTCACGAGCGATCACGTGCGTGTCTCTGCGAAACCGAAGTCGAAGGAGAACCGCGAACCGGGTCGCTGGCTAGTCTGTCAGCTCGATCGACGTAATAGTCAAACCGATCGGTACTCTGTCAGTCTAGAGCGTAATGTAGAGTAGAGTGTCTCTGTGATCGACGCGTGCGTCTCTGTCCGGGTACGGTGGGGTCTCGTCGGTTTCGTGCGTGTTCCGGTTTCGTTGCGAATTTATTTCTTCGAGGGCAACCGTCGATAGGGCGTGTGATATTATAGGACGAGCGTACAGAGAAGGATTACAATAGCAAGGTACGAAGAAGAGAGCAAAGAGGAGGGAGCGAGAGTGAGTGAGCAGACTTGAATGAGGATGACGACAGAAAGAGGAAGAAGAGTAGTAGTAGCAGTAGCAGTAGTAAGTAGTAGTGTAGTAGTGTGGTAATAGTAGTAGTAGGAGAAGAAGAAGAAGAAGAAGAAGCAGCTGGTCGATTGGTTCGTGTGAGTGTGCCGCGGTGCGTGGCCGAAGTAGCACTGAAGTAACAACGCCGCGTTCCCCTGAGTTTATTCGAGTTAGCCGTAGCAAGGAATTGGTCCAAAGTGCGCTCTCTGCGACCGTATCAATGACGGGGCCGCGACCTTTTGGCCACCCACCGGTTCCTCCTCGTCCACACCACCACCCCCGCCACCGTCGGCACACGTAAACAGACGGTCGCCTCTTCTTCTTCTTATTCGTGTCTGGTCTCCGTCCCGTCGCGGAGTGTCGTCGCGTGTCGTGACAGACGATCAGGGTTATCGTCGAACCGTTATCTAGTAATTCCCGGATAACAAACGTTGCTAATGGGACGTTGTCGTTGTAGTTGTAGTTGTAGTTGTCGTTGTCGACAGCTGTACACGTCCGACCGACGTTAGACTGTCAACACCGCCGCGAGATAACCAACTCTACCACTTCAACTTTACCGCGAAGATACCGATCGGAGGATCGCCGACTCCTTCGTCCTTCGATCTCGCGAAAATTAACCGGCGATCGTTCTTTGCTTCTCTTTGACCCAGAGCGCGCGGTGCAACGAACGAGGAAGAGGCACGGTCTAAAGGGTTGCGTTTACTTCTGTGACCAAGGTCATAGCAGTAGTAGAGTATTGAACTTTAACTAGTTGGCGTCTCTTTAGGCGAATTCGGGGAAATCGAGATCAACCCTCGTTCGCCCCTCGCGCGCAGATTCTACCAGTTTCCGTTCTGGATACCCGTACAAATTTTGATTTCTCTACATATATGTATAGAACGTCGTTCGATTCTATTGCTACGAATGCATAAAGTTCAGCAGTCTACTTATCATGCTTTCAACGGATTGAACAAGTTTGACCGGCACTAAATCTTGCATAATCTGTTATCTAAAGTTATCGGCAGCGGTTAAATTTACATTATTTATTTTATCACAAGATAGTGGACGAAACAATGAAACTAACATCAAAATACAACCAAGTACATACCTCCGGTAACGCACTAGCACAATTGGTAACTTTTCACTTACAGGTGAAGTATACCAGGCATAGTTATACAATACTTGTTTATTGGTTTTATCCCCTTTGTATTGATCTACGAACACTTTAATGTATCAAGGTTCTAAAGGACCAACATGAAAGTTAGTTTTTCTAATTGTTGCCCATTGTCAACGCGCTATGAGGAGCTAAGCAATGTTGTTGGTTGGCATATTTTTATTGGAAAGATTTCATTGCTGTGTCCACAATATTGGAGAAAGCATGTAAGTAAGTACAGCGATAAGTGTGTAAATATTTTGGTCTTTCAATGGCCAAAGTGCAACCAATGGCAGAACTGTGTTGTCGATCGATTGTCGATTTCTGGCGGACAACGCTTGTGTCGGTCAAACTCGGTGTGTGTCGGCGAAACTTTTCGGTGAAAATAGTCACGGCAAAGCCCAGGTCGGTCATTTCAACGACTTCGAAAATGTAGTATCAGTATCATCATAATGTATGGAATCATAGAAGTACTGAATTATATTTATTATTCTCTTATTTTTACAAAAATGACTCCTTCGCCTTCGAACACTTTTCATTCTTCGTTTCCTTGGTTCGACAAAAATCTGTTTAAAAACAATTTTTCCAATTTGTAAAATATTGTTTATTCGTCGCTAAATTACATACGCATGTTTGTTGTGTCTTGACTATAATTGGAAGCATCGTGAATCACAGAATGCATGTTGCCATCGACATCCACCGATGGACTTTAAAAGACGTAACAGCACGTCATCAGCTTCCTGTTTTAGAATTTAAAAAGCGTAGAAATACGTCATCGGTACCCCGAAATAGTTTGATACCGATTGATTCTTTTGTTGTAACAAGGAAGATAATAATTAACTCGTGATCTTTGGAAATAAATTATAAAAGGGTAAATCATAATTCCTTGCCGCAGTTTATAAACAAAGTATATTCGTGCGTGAATCACTGGAATTGTACTGTTTACGAAAGATTATTGCGGGAATAACGGAGGAGAGATATTATTGTTTAGCATATACATAACAGCATTATTTAAAAATATGATATAGGCAAAAACTTGTTACTTGCTCTTATTGTTCGTAGATTGACGAGGGGCAGCCTCGTAGTGTGAATCTTCACTTCAATCACTTCAAATTAATAATTAATAAAATTTTTTATAATTAATAAAATATACAATCTAGATCTAAATACTTGAATTTAAGTGTTTTGAAACCGATATAAAAAAAGCCTTTCGAACCCGATCTAGCGAATATAAAATACTAAATGGTAATTATATATATTATTTACAAAGAGGTACTCATCTCCCTGATTTTAAAGAAATTTAAATATAAAGCATTTCAAAACCTGTTCTCAAAAATCTATATATTTGCAATAATTCGAATGAACGTGGCTTGTTAGATTGAGGTTACACTTTATTGTATGAATCTAGACCTGGTTGGGTCTGGGTTAGATATGGATTAGCTTGGGGTGGTGGATCTCTTTAAGAAACCAAATTAACGATAACCGAGTAGGTGTAGTTTCAAAACTTCTATTTCATTATTGGTGTTCTAAAAGGTTCGCCCGTTATGTATGTATACATAGTTTCTTCTCCGATCCCGGCAACGTGTTTGCAAAAGCAGTAAACAAACAGCCGGACCAGGCTTACCCAGGCTTTCGCAAAAACGTTGCCACGGAGCGTATGTATACGAATACGGAAAATTCAATCCAGTAGGTAAATACATAATAGCAACCGTTTTTACTACATTTCCAGCCAAATAGTGTGACTACTAATTATTACCGTCCAATTATAAAATAGAAACTGAATAGTTTCGGCGACTTAGCACTACGTTGATTCAACTGTCTTCACGAAGAAATTCAACCACTTTTTTTGCCAAAAAACGTTCGCTAGTTCTTCATGGGTTTTTAATCTCCTATGTTTTCTATACTTTGTCGTATTTGTTCCAGCCGATCAAAGTCGAGGCGGATAGTGATTAATGGCCGTGATTACGTAACGCCGCGCATACAACAGCGAGAACGCGTGATGATAGGCGCAGAATGAACGCTCGGCAAATGAAATTTAGGGATATCTGACATTCGGGAACAAAGTGTAGGTATATTCTTTCGTCGTGACTTATCATCCAGGTAAATATTTAAGGTCGGCTTTAGCGATGTTCGCGCGTACTTCCCCCAATTTCCGTGAAATACACAAGACCGTCGTGCACGGCTCTGCTGCATTGTTCAATGTTCGAATTTTGTCTGCTGATCTATTTTGGTCCGAAGATTAGGATATGCGAAGCTAAACTAGGTATTTTTTTTCTACTTTACGCCGCTATCTTTAGAAACGTTTGAAAAAGCCGATTAACTTTTCAACCATTTTTCTTGTTCTTACAATTAGAAGTATGTATGTAAAAACATTATTGTAACACAGCGCAGTTCATTTTTCTAGACTTCAATTTTTTTTATTAGCGCAGTTAGCTCGCATCAAACGGCAGCTACATTTATAGTCTTCTAACGAAACTGTGCCGCAGCTATACGAGCAAATTAATATGCAGCTGTATATCGTAATACTCGAGGCAAAATCCAATCTGATTCATTTGGCAACGTGTACTGGGTATTTCGAAAAGTTTTGGCCCTTATCTGTCTCTTGTTTTTCTAACTGAATTTGTCTCTCGCTGTCAAGTCGATAGAATAGTAAAAATTCATGTATGGTATATAGTGGCAAGATAAATTGTTCACTCCGTAAATTCGTTTCTTCGAAGACGAAGAATTAAGATAAACCGTGATAAATTTAAAATAAGATTACTCCCGTCGCTCGTAACTAACGAATCGATATGCGAATCATATTTATTCAGAACCAGTGAAAAGTGTGTCAAATTGATACCAGAGACGGACGAGTGTTAAATCTTTCCCATTTCTTATTCAAAGGGGATGCGAGTTCAACGCTATTTTCGTGGGTGCACTCATAAAATGGTAGAAAATTGTCCATTAAAATTGCGCGTGATTAATTTCATCACAAAAAAAAAGTTTAAAACCTCCCCGACAGCCAAAACTAACAAAACTTTAGAAAGACAATGATACATGTGAATGTATCAGCTCTAAATTGCAAATTTAATATAAACCTTTAGAGACATTATAAAATTCTAAAAGAATATTGTACAGTATTTTTGTGACTTATTAAAATTATTAGAAACATATTTTCATTTTTTTTTTTATTGAAAGCTTAAATGGAACTCCCCATAGGGGGTTATATAAAGCTATAACATTAATATTAACATACGCTCTGATATACATTCTAATATCGCAATTTAACTTCCGTTTCTTACAAATAACTCGGACAATTTTGATTTTGCATAAACATATCCGTGGTACGGTTATCTCTAAAATTGTTTCTCAATTTTGACTCTGCTTTCCGTTCTCGTAATTGTCTGCCATAATTCCGACCGTGGTCGAGACTTGGTATCGACATGTGAAAAAAAAGATCCATGCAGACGGTCAAAGCAAATTATAAACATTCACTTTCCTCTAATTGTGCTGTATAATCGCGAAGACCATAACGAGGAAAACGTATCCGAAGCAATTGTTAACAATGGCGACGCGGCGGGCAATAAATTTCAAGCGTGCAACGGCTGAAAGCGCGTGACTAACACCGCGGAAAAAAATATTTACAATACTTTCCCGCGGAGTAAATCTTTATCGGCGCGCGGGTCCGGGCAATCTCGAAATTCGACCACGATTCTGGAGAAATCGCGACTTATCGGGCCGCACAATCGCCGTCGCTATTTATTTTATTGAATAATCTGTACCGAAAATGGGAACGTAACCACACGAGTGTTTATTGAGATCCTCGCGCGTGTCGGTTGCGAAACCAACCGGAAAGAACTCGAACCCAGCGAAGTAACGAATGGGGGGGGGGGGGGGAGGGACGGCAAAACCGTACGGGGACGTTCCCTTTTTTTCGCGGTTGCCGGTCGAACGGCATAATTAACGCGTAATTGTCCGAATGGAGCGTGTCAAACGGCTGTCGGATAGCCTAATTAAGACGCGTTTTCGGCTCGTAAACTTGTAAATGAAAACAATTCGCCGATTACGAGATGGAGGAATCGGGAGTCGGGAGGAAGAGGAGGATTCCTCCGGCGAGATCGCGCATTCGCAGCGCGAAGAGAGGGGGTCGAGACGTTATCTTCACGTTATCATCACGTGTTAGTGTTAGCTAATAACAAGCCAAGAGGATAACGAAGGAAATTGGCACGCGTCGCGCACGCGGCCGCGGAAAAGAAGGATTCTCCCGGATGATCGATTGGCAAAAATTATTCAATCGAACGAATCGAGTGTCCATCATTTATTTTCAATATGGAAAATATTTCCATTAACGATCAAAAGTAAATGCAACGATAAAACTTGTCGTATACGTATAAAGAGAATATTAATAGAAGCACGAGTACGTTTGTCTTTTGATAATGTACAGAGAGCGAGCAAATTAGACACTGACTTAAAGAAGACCATAATCGCCGTCAAACCTTCAGAATTTTTTTATTTACGTAAAAAGGAAAAAGTTACTTCAAATGACCTCAGGAATCACCCCTTTCAAGAAAGCACCACATTTTTGGGACACCCTGTATAGTTACAAGTGGATTGCGAATTTTGTGCATTTACCATATATTAAAAATGACTTAGACAAAGTGGAAAAGAGTACAAATTAGTTTAACATTTAAAGAATTTCAAAATACTGTTGTATTTTGATCCCAACTGATTAAAATTGTTGAGAAAAAGAAATTTAATGTTTATGTATAGTTGTATCTTACAATTAAGGCAAATTTTTATTTTGCATAAAAATCCGCAGTCTAGTTAGAAGAATGGTCCGCCGTCCGAGGGTTAAAATCCGACATTTCATATGCAATAACACGATAGAAGGCCGCCGCGATCCGAGGAACAATAGCAATCTTGACAAAACGACCCTGACAGCCTACCGGGTAAAAATCAGGAACGCGTGCTCGGGAAAATAATAGCCGCGTCATCATCTAAAATTATTTCGACCCGTTAGAGTGTCGGCCGAGATAAAACGGTATTTTTCGACCACTTTCGCGACCGGAGACGCCGTTATGCAACGAGACACTAACGTTTCCCATTCCGCGACGAAATGACGCACAACATGTCCCCCAACTGTCTGCCGCTTGCACCTTCTTATCAAACTGTCGTCAACGTTGCAACGAATTCGCATAATTAGACTAATTCCAGCCTATTGACTGGAAAAAACCGATTGGATTAATCTTATTCTCATAAAAATAGCTTGATCGTTAACTGGATCGGAATTGAAGGGGCTGTTGGAATAACGAGACAATTCCACTTTTTAGGTGATTTCTGTAATCCCGAACTGACGCCTTTGGTATACCACGCGATGACTATACTCTCGTTTGCGAATGAAGAGCGAAACAAGAAATGGACAAGGTCAGTGTACAATGTAACTTGACGCTTTCTCTTTGACCTTGAGTGGAAGCTCGAGGTTATTAGAGGACTCCAGAGTCTCGAGGACGCAGTTTAAACATCCCTGATCTAGGGTAAGTATTATGCGGACATAGAATTCTTATCAAAAGGCAGCTCCAGAGGCATCTTACCTATCGGAAATAACTATATAATTAGTAAAGGATATTAGCCGGATAAGGTACTCGAAAGTGCCCTTGAACTGAATTGTATCACCGATGGGTCATTCGATAGGGCATCAAGAAAAAACATACTGTGTAAAATTTCAACCCTATATCTCGATCGGGAGAGAAATTCTTAGAAAAATCTGAGACATGTCAACCACCCAAATACATACTCTGCAATACGTTTCAGATTTTTACATTGAAAATCCTGCTTGTAAAAAATCAAAAACCTCAAAAAATCGAAAAAATGCAGATTTCACGTGGAAGTTCTAGAGTGACTACATCTATATTTTTACAATACCGATTTATTGTTGTAATTATTGTTCATGAATTTTTTCAGATTTTACGGTTGGGTGCGTTATAGTTAAAAAAGATAATTAGCAATTTCGGGTGTCTTCGCACGACTTCGGGAAAGTTCGTGGAACTTCGCGACAATTCGGCCGGCGTAGCATGTGGGTCAAAACTAAGCGCGAAACCGGTGAATTTTTTTAACTAAATATGTTGTAGTTGTATTACTTTAAAAAAAATTTAAATTTAGTAATTTCAAAGACATCGATAATGCATGATTCGAAACTTCCACTTGCTTCCTCAAACGTTCGTGAAAACGCGCTTTAAACAATAATAATCATGCCTAACGAGAGGTAATGGCTAAAGAAGTCAATATGTACGACAAGATACTGTTCTTATATGTATATCGCTTTAAATACGATATAGCTGAGAAAAAGTAAAAATACATACTTACTCAGATCTCTACATAGTTATTTCAAATAAAATATCAATGCTGCGTTGTACATATCACGAAATGCTTTTAGAACAGAAATTTCATCATTTTCTGATGTCACAAAGTAGAGAAGAAAGTGGGCAGAACCACGTGCACAGGCGATATATTTGTATGTTACTTAATTCGACGCAGTTTCGTTGCACCATGTTGTCAATAACGCATTGTTACGTTTTTGAAAATGATCTGACACGGTGCAAAGTAAGCATGGAGATTACAACCGGACGAATAAAATGAAGCAACTATGAATAGTGATTGCATATAGAGATTTAATTAACGTATCTGTGTAAAATACATCCGGTGAAGTACACAAGAGGAACTAACCTGATCCTCATCATAGAATTATTTTCGCGAACGACAGTGTAACCAACGAATGACCGACGTTACACATATCTAACTAACACATATTATTATTTCATGATAAATTAGGAATAATATTAAAATAATGTACGATCAAATTACTGCATATAGAATTATTTACCCTACGTCGAACATTTTCTGTCCTGAATAGAGAACACTTTCGCACAGCATCATAATAGACGCGTATTGAACGCAGAATGAGTGATAGATGAGTGACGCAAAATAATTTTGATTTGCGTTCTATATTCGCGAGTCCGCGAATCTCGACCTGCGCTCAAATAAGCAAAGGCGACATGGACACCCACCTCGAAAGTTAAGACTCCTCGTTTAATTTGCGTAGGTACCGTAGGTTGCGAATGCACCGAGCTTTCACAGAATTGTCGTCGACGAGAATTGCAAGGATCTTGATGATACTACTCGCGCACTCACATGTATACCGGCAATTCTCCAGTGTTGGCTAGTGTTTTTGCTAGATGTTCTTTCGCGAAGGTACCACTGGTAACTGGTTCTTTCCATTCGCGAAGATTCGGACAGCTGAAATTGCAGACCGAATCGATTGTTCGCCTGGTTTCGCCTACTACTACAATACTGACCGGCAACTAAATAAGAAACCTAGGAAAAATCCCTAGCGCACACCTGGAGACACGCTATATAGTCCCCATTTCTATTCGAAATTGAAAGCCACTCTCGATACCAAGTATCAGAATCATCAGAATCATTAGAATCATCAGAATACTCTCTGGTACATCTGCTGGTACATAGCTGATAGTACCAGAGAGGACATGAGAGTGCTCACGTCCGGGGTTTTTCTGCCTCCACTTTTGCCAGAGTAGACAGAGACAGAGCATACCCACTTTTAACATGGAACAGAACCTATACCCACTTTTTACATGCTAAATTGGGTATAGGTTCTGTTCCATGCTAAATATGGGTATGTTCTGTCTCTGTCTGTACTGACAAAAATGGTAGCAGAAAAGACCCCGGACTTTGGGCACTCTCGTATCCTCTCTGCTAAATAGTACCAAGATTCTCTTGAACGGTTAGAAATTAACATAACACAAACAATTCAGTCGTGAAATTATCGATTTTAAATGTTTATTGGATTCTGATATTCTCACTATAGTTTTATACGAATGTTTTTCCTCCACCCCATAGATTTACAAAAATCTTACAAGATTTCTAAGATTTCTAATAAGTAAATATTTATCAACAGCATTTACGTTACCCATTCCGAAAGAATGTGCATTCACTCGTGGATTGTATTAGGAATTAAAATTTCGAATTGGCTACGTGAAAAATTTACATGTGTGGGGCTCTATTTATACTTTTCGATAGCAAACAAACACTATTGCAATTATTGAATGTTTTATATATAAATTTTTATCGATGCCATATTATATTACAATATTACAGATAACATAAATCACTATTTCATCGCTATTCTTATTATTTTGAAATAATAGAGAATTTAGATTTTATAGGTATACTTATGTTTAGGCGGTTTAGGGAATCAAAGTTGGTTATTCCACCAAAGACATTTTTGACAGAACTGTATGCCTGTATACCTCTCTGATATATATATCAACACAAATAAACCGCACTTTTCACTGTAGATCGTAGATCTGTCAGTTCAAAAGAAAGAGTAAAATTAGTTGTTGGGAGAATTGATTAATTAATATTATTAGCAAACCCTGTGTAAAACATAATAGGCTCAACATCGATTTAAACAGCTTGGTTGAAAATCTTTCGATTCGGAAATTTTGGCATAATAATGACTATTGCTATATGCTCAATTTGCAAGGATAATCTTATTGATTCTGATAATATTTATCACACTGAATGCGGTCATGTGTTTCATTACCATTGTTTAGGACAATGGCTCGAACGGTAAACAATTTTTTTGACGTAATAAAGAAACATTTAACTCGCAACACAATATGAATGTTCGAGTAGATTTACTTTACGATATATATATATATATATATATATATATATATATATATATATATATATATATATATCGTCAAAAAATTGTGTCATAACAATTATTACGATATGCTGTATGATTTTCAGATCAAAAAGTTGTCCACAGTGTCGAGAGAAAGTTACCCGCAGCAAAATACATAGATTACATTTAACGCTTTCCAGCAATAATAAAACTGTTGAAGACAACTCTAGTTCCTTGAAAGAGAGAATTCAAAATTTAGAGTTTAAAATGCTATTAAAAGAAAAAGACGTACAACATTACAGCTCCAGACATATTACCTTGGCTAAACAGAACGATGGTCTGAAAAGAGAAATTCGAAAAGTGGAAACCGAGCTTGCGAAAAAAAGTTCAAATGTATATGAATTAGAAATGCAACTTGAAAGTTGTGGCACTCTGAACAAAGAAATTGCACAATTGAAACGGAAAATAGAAGAACTGAAACCGTACGTAATTATTAGTTATTGTATCGTTGTGATATTTTATCTCTTTTCTTTATTCTCTATTTCAGACTGGAAATATTATTTAATGCTCCTGTTGGTGATGTTATGCGAATGGTGGGAAACACTAGGGACCCAGAGATACTTACTAAGTACATTTCTGTTTTAAAGAAGTGAGTGATACATATTTATTAAATTATGGTATTATTCATATTTCTATTATTGTAATGTATCATTCCTATAAATTGCATTCGTATAATCCATAGGGAACTTGTTGAGAGCATTAGTAAGCGCAAAAAATTATGCATGACAATTAAGAAGTGTCAAGAGGATCTTGCCAAAGCTGACTCAAAATATGCGTCTTTATTGGGAGGGCAGTCAAAACGAATGTAAGATATACAGATGTATATTTCTTAAATATTAACACTAGCATTTTGTACTTTCTTTCTCATTTTAACAAAAAGTAAATAAATTTCATAAATAAATAACAACAAGCATAAAGATTTAATGTTTGAATATTTCTTACAGGGAATTAGAAGAACAATTAGCATTTTCAGAAAGCAGAAATATGGCTTTACAAAAGCGAGTTGAAGAATTAGAAAAAGTATTAGGTATTAACGAAACAAATAGTGTACTGGAAACTCGAGAAGTTATCACTGAGAACAATGGTGACGATAAGAATGACAATGATGTATTAATAAAACCACCTGAGGTGGTGATTAAAAATAACAATAAAAATCATGACACATCGCGTCAAAGCATTACATCTTCTAAACGGAAAGAAATAGAACTTGCTGAATACACTATACCAAAGAAGAGAAGAGAAGATACTAATGTAAGAAAATCAATCATTGCTAAACGCAATATAATTGACTTAACATAAGCATAATATATTACACTTTCATATTTTAAAACAGTTTTGGTAGATATTCATGTTTCTAGAATTAGGAGTGATATTTTTATGTGATAAAACTTTATAACATTACAGTATTAAAATATGCGTTATCTTTCGTTTTTCCAACAAATAAAATACTCTACTTTCGTACATTATAATACTGAATGTTATTTTTCCTGTATTACTGGAAAAGCAGTTCCAACACATGCTTTCTTCTTATTACTCTTTAATATGTAAGTTTGAATACTGAATTGGGAACCAGTGAAAGAAATTTTGCATTTCCTGTTTGGTCGTGTAAAGAAGCAAAGAGTATACAATGCCATCTCCAATTCCGGTGTTGTTCCAATAAACATTGTTGACATTTTGCGTCTTCCATTGTAAGTGAAGTACATTTCTAAAATAGCAGCTCTCTAAAAATATTAAGTAGTTTGAAGATTACTCTCATTTTGTGTTTATATTTATACCTACATCATGAAACTCCTTATTTCTGGAATGTCCAAAGTAGTTAATTTTATTTGCTAATTCTCCAAAGTAAAAAAATATCCAATTATGAACTCCTATAACACCTCTTTTTGGCTTTTTTTCACCTATAAACACATGCTCAAACCCAGAACTACTATTTATCCCTTTGCCCCTAGAATATGGAAGAAACCATATCTCTTTTAGAATATTTTTATGAGCATTCCAATTATCTATAAAGAACCCTTTCACAGACAAAAAATGCATGACACGTAACATTGCATCTGTCTTCATTAAATTATTAATGAACTCATTTTCTTCTGCATCCTCTTCTTTCGTTATAATTTCTGATTTATAAGTATCCAGTTCATAATTATCAAACAATTTTATGAGCGAGGTTGTTGTTGGTGTTACCAATTTATTAGGTAGAATATCGAATAATCTATAATTATATAAGAAGACAAATTTTTGATAAGGAATTACCTAAATGAAACTAAATTTTAAGATGTACCTTTCAGAAGCATTATCAGTAAAATTCTTAAACGTTATTTGTCCTTGATATCTTGTACACAGATGCCTGTACAAAGTATTAGAAGATGTATTGAATATTTCCTCTGATATATTTAGTAATTCTACATCATTTATCACTATACCTGAGAAATAAATGTCATAATAGAATGAATTAATTAAAAATTTGACGTATAAACAAATTTATATATTTATTTGCAGTTACCATTCGTTTTACAAGTTGTTAAGTGATGCGAAATTATTATATTTAAAATGATTAAAATATACAATTTAATCATGTTAGAGGTTATATACAACATTTCTTATGGATCAATGACCTTGTCGTTATTAAATAGACAAAGAAGTGTCTTTGATTGCTTACTGAATGAAAACTTTATTGATAATTGTTACTATTTCAATTTCTTGATAATTCGCGTGTTGTTGTCAAACATGTCAACTAATGCTCTATAATAAACCAAATTTTTACATGCTAATGTCATAAATTCCATTCAAACGGAAGATCATTTAAAGGTCACAGTATATTGCTGGTCCTTGAATTCACCTTGGCAGCAGTTACAATGCTATATATACTATATATATATATATATATATATATATATGCCATGAGGGTGACATTAAAAAATCAGGGTGACGTTGACTTTTTATCAACATAAGCATTATTTGTAACTTCAAACTTCAAATATATTGCAATGCGTTTTCTCCGATTCAAAACCAATTAACTTTTGTTGAAAGTACTTTGAGCACCCTACATACATGTCTCACTGACAATTGATTGTCATCGTCGAGGATACCGACCGATTACGAAATTTTGTTTACAAATGGTCGACCTCCGTTGACGGTACGTCCCTTCCCTGATCGTAAAAATGTCAAGCCGCAAAGAATACATAATTACACCATGGGAAATCGAAACCTATGTACAGAGTTTGAAGACATCAGAACTTGAAGATATTGGAACAAAAGGGTAAATTTTATGTATCCATAAATAATAAGCATATTTTCTGCAATCATGTAACTCACATTATTTCAATGTACATGCAAATCATTTTTAGATGGTACGAGTTTCATAAAAGACTAATGCTATTAAATCAACAGAGCGTTCTAGAAATTAATGCTTTAAAGGAAGAGAGTGTCAAGGAATTGTTTGTTTCTTACAAAATGGTATATCAAATATTTTCTTTTATCATGCAGACATCCGATCACGTTGATAGTCGTAATAGCTGGCCATGCCACTCTTATTATGTTATAATATAGGAGCGAAGTGAACAACTATTATGACTATGTATTAGCGTATTTCTGGTGCCATTTTTCAAAAAATGTACCATAAGTGTCATTTTTTAATATTGTAGATACCGATTCTTATATACGAAGCAATTCAAATCCATCTATGGAAACACAATGGATTTCCACTTTTGCTACGTATAAATTCTGAACCGCAAAATACATTTATGCTTTTTACTGTATTTTATCACGAAAATTTAGCTGTCTCTTTATTGGAGAATGTACTGTTTCATTGTGAAAGCGCGGAAACTATTGACGACTCGGCTATCGATCTTGTCGATTACGCGCTCGTATGCATTTATGGAATTGTTGATCCACACTGTAACGAAATTTACGAAAACGTGAAAACCCCCAAGTAAGTCATCGTCAGTTATTAAAATTCATAAATTTTTTTGTATATCGATGGCTAATAAATTTATAATCAGTTCATGCATCGAAGAAATATTAGAAAGAAAGAAAGAACTTGAATTTGACATCGGGATCCGTTGTATTTCGATTCTTCGTTATTTGGCAGAATTCGCAGATAATTTACCACTTGCCGTTTTATCCCGATTAATGTCTACACACGATGTGCCATATCTGCTTGTTCAGCTAATTGAAAGTCGTCCGTGGACCAAAGAAAATGCTGACGGTAATTAAACCTGCCATCATGCAATTATACGACTGACTGTATAAGTTTTGTAAGAATGAATGAATTTCGATAAAACTGTAAATTCTCAGGTGAGAAAATGATATATGACGGTTCCTGGAAAAAAATAAAACCGGGCGAAGAAGAAAAAATTTCGAAAATAGAAGGACAAGTTTGGATTGGTTTACGAGAATTATTACTTAATCCAAAGAGCGCGCCATATTATGAAATTACCGATTACAAGATATCTCATTTGATGAAGGTACTACTTCACGTGTATAGCTAAGATTTGAATCGTGAACTGAAAGAAGCTGTTTTCAAAATTAGTTGCAGAAATATTTACACGAAACTGTGCTAGATCAAATTTCACCATTGCTGGAGTTAAAAAAATGGTTGAGTTGCATAAGTGTATCGTCATCTCAATCTAAAGCACCTCGACCGCCGACCGTTGAACTCGTGCCACAGGTTAAACGCTATTGAAATTTTCAATAAGATAACTTATTCAATATTTAGTCATTATCAATCTGTCTAACAGATAAGGAATGCGATAAATGAAAAGTATCATAAAAAATGGAAAAAATTAACGAAACGTCAAGCAAAATTGTTATTCACATCAAATAAAGAAGACGTTCGAAATGCAGCTCAAATTTTGAGTGACGCATACGACTTGGATAAATTGGATTGCATTGACATTAAAGAATGCTGCGTGTGTCGGAAAGTGGCGCGTAAACGTTGTTCCAAATGCAAAATGGTTTGGTATTGTGGAAGGTAAGAATATTTGCTTTATATTATTCTTCAAGAGAAGAAACTTGAGATTTACTGACAGTCATGTCACAATAGCTGTCCATCCCACTCCACTCAACGTTACGAAACTGGATAATGGATAATATGCTGCAAGGTTCTTCTCTTGAAAAAGAAGAAAGAGACAGGGTATATAATATTTACATGTACTTCAATTTCATAATTATTATAGAGAATGTCAAGTAAAAGACTGGGAAAAACATAAAGTTATTTGTGATAAAATTACGAAAAAAGAAGAATGCAAACAGCAAGATTAATCTGAACGCATTTAAATACAAAATCGAGTGTTAAATACCTGTAGTTGTGGTTTTGGTATGTATGCTGATAAGAATTTGCGTTTCGATTTAGTTTATAGTTGAAAAATAGTAAATTGATTTTTAAGATTTAAGATTTCTTCTGAATTTACACGATATGTGTTCTGTGAATAAGAATAAATAAGATCGAATGAACTATACATACAATATTATGTAGAATATTTTATTGAAAGGTCTTAGTGTACAGAACTTTGTTTGACGTATTCCATCACAACATCCTTTGCAGGAGTGTCCTCCCCAAAGTCCTGAAATTAGAAAATACATTAATGAATGAAAATTTTTTGAAAGAACTATAAAACCATTAAAATAATGATTGAAGTCAGAGAGGCATTGCAGCATGGAATTGTTTATACGGGTTCTCTCAGTAGAGGGAGCCAATGGTGTCATCATAAAATATTTTAAACTGAACATAATCTTAAGCATTCTGCCAAGTATTCGTACCTTAATGACGACACAGGAGCACCCAACAACTTTCCTAGCTTTGCCGGCGCTGTCAATTTTGCAAAGTCCAGCCCATTCGCCAAGTTTCTTATTATTATCTACCCTAATTAATGGGATCAGATGTTCGTTGCACAATGCTTGAACAAGTTTTTTGTACATGGGTTCATCACAATTTTCAGCTAAGATGCAGAGCATAGCTTGTCTCCTAAAATGCATGAGATAAAATTTATATAGTAATTCGATATTCCAATAAACACCTGTAACAATAGTTTCTTTACAGTTCAGAAAAGGTTGAAGACAGCACTATTTAGTTTTTTGTAATGGGTTCGTCTCAGAAGAGGGAACCTGATATATCATCACATAATGAATTGTTAATCGATAAGCATCAATGAAAGAAAAGAATAAAACGACTTCGTAATGCATAAAACACGAAACGTACTTGTCCAAAGCTTTGGCTGCTTCATGAAGACCATGTACAACTCCATCATGAATTAGAGCATTTTTAAGAACCTCTTGGAGGGCTGTGTTTACGTCGAGTGGACCTCCCGCTGCAATCGCAGGTGCGACATCGTCACTAAAAGAGAAAAAGAAAAAGAAAAGGAAATATAAAACGTTTAAGCTATATTGGTTATTTGCAAATGGAGTGTTCAATTCTTGACGTACGAAAACTAAAGGTTATGTAGCGATTTCTTATAACACAATGTTTGTAAGCTTTCCAAATCAGTGTAGTTCTCGTAGTAAAATCAGTATATATTTGATACGAAAGAAAACTTATGATTTTCGTACTAGAAATTTTATTTAGTAGGATGTAAAACGTGTTAAATGTAACTGTAGACAACATACTTACTTTTCTACGTCCGACATGTTTCAGATGGACCGGGGAGCTGAAATAACGAGAAAATGTTAATGGTTATGCCTTCCGGCTTACATATTGACACTTTTTCACACGAAATATATGCCGATGGCAGTAGAATATCCGGATATTTAGCGCATCGCCACGCGACGTGGTTTCATTTACCTTTTCTTACGAAGAAAGAGAAATGGCGCTCGTTGAACCACGCGGTCCTTTGCTAGTATCTGCGACACTTCTGATTGGTTGCGTAATTTACGCACGGCGACACCTATGCAATGCTTCATGAACGATACCGGAACATCAATATTTTTCGGATGTCGACAATGAAGATTTTTTTTTTGTAAGAAACTATCTTATGATAGACAAGGCACCGACGAGATGTTATTGGTATATATATCAGTGCACAGAGTATATCCAGAGAGGAATAAGAGAGTGATCACCCCATTGTTACAAAGTGGTCACGCTATGGTGCTGCCACTGGTCCCATTTCTTAGCCCGGAACAGCTCCTACAACCACTCTGTCTCGGACAAGAACCTCAAAATAAGTTCAACCTACCTGACCTGCCCTCTCTGGCAGAACATTTATACTGCTATATACTACTAAAATAAAATCCTGATCTTCTCATCACACCACCATTCACCGATTAATATTGTAATTTTTATGATTGAAAAATAAAGAATATTAGTTACAACAGTTAATGTTTTCTTTTTTCCCCACACTGTACATACATATTCAATAGTAGAATTAGAGTAACATCTTCAAAATTTTGGGGCAGAGGAAAACTTTTGAAATTAGGCAAAAATTAAGCATTGTATTAGGAGAATATCATAGTAAAAGAGGTGGCAGGAAAATTTAGTGCCACCTAAAAATTTTCGACCGCCTGGCTTGTCCTTGAGTCGCACTGCTGAATTTTCGAAAAATTTTCGGCCACCTGGCTTGTCGTTAAGTTGCACTACTGAAATTTCGTGCCACCTCTTTCGCTATCATATTCTCCTAATACAAAATCCGATTTTCGAAAAATTTTCGGCCGCCTGGCTTGTCGTTGAGTTGCACTACTGAATTTTCGAAATATTTTCGGTCGTCTGGCTTGACGTTGAGTTGTACTACTGAAATTTCATGCCACCTCTTTCTCTGTCATATTCTCCTAGTAGAAACTCAAAAATTTCCGAAAATTTTCAAAAATCCCGAAAATTGAATTTTGTATTAGGAGAATATGATAGCTAAAGAGGTGGCACGAAATTTAATGCCACCTCTTTCTCTGTCATATTCTCCTAGTAGAAACTCAAAAATTTCCGAAATTTTTCAAAAATCCCGAAAATTGAATTTTGTATTAGGAGAATATGAAACCGAAAGAGGTGGCACGAAATTCCAGTAGTCCAACCCTCAGTACAGGTTTCCCCACCCTCAATTATCCAAGGAAAGGGAAATTTTGGTGCGACTAGCGAAGGGGCACCGCACCCTGAACGACATTGTATTACATTCCTTGGTCGGAAACACACAAATTGCACAAAGAATCTATAGTCCCAGACCCTCTAGTTCCCGAGATATTTGCAAAGAGACGATTTTCACCACGAACTTCGAAAGTTATTTCAACCCCCTTCATCTGAACCCTATATACAGTAGCACAAAATATTGAATACATATTGATCCAATATTAAGAAGAGATTCAATCTCTTTTTAATATTTAAACATACATGGAATATTTATTCTAGCTAGAATAAGAAATAAATATATTTTTTCTAATATAGCTTCTCATATAAATATTGCTCCTTTTATATTTATTTCATTGAAAGTAAATTTTTTCAAATCAATTAATTTCGAGTGATGCCCGTTTGAACTCCGACCGATTGGACGCGTCCCGATTGGACGGTCCCGCTTGGACGCGTTCCTTTTCGACTCCGTGCCGATTGGACTCGTGCCGTTTGGACGCCGTGCCGATTGGACGCCGTGGCGACTGAATTCATGACGTTTGGACGCGGTAAATTTTATAATCATTGCTTTTCGAAGTCTACATATGATGATATTGTATTGTGAAATATATGGTTAACAACGCCCGATTATATGGTTAACAACGCCAGTTATGTAGCCAAACCTAACCCAGACTAATGTTATTTCCACTCGCTCTTAAAATAAACTTTCCGGAGCAAGACTTCGGAACACCCCCCTTCGAAGCTTTACATAATTATTTTTCATTAATAGATTCTTAATCATATTTTAAAATTTAATAGATTCCAAATCATATTTAATCATATATTTCACAATACAATATCACCGTATGTAGACTTCGAAAAGCAATGATTATAAAATTTACGGCGTCCAAACGTCATGAATACAGCCGCCAGGGCGTCCAATCGGCACGGCGTCCAAACGGCAAGAGTCCAATCGGCACGGAGTCGAAAAGGAACGCGTCCAATCGGGACGTGTCCAATCGGTCGGACCCCAAGTGGGACACCCCCGCCTAAAACAGAACCGGTTTCGCCTTCAGCCTGGGACTGAACCGGTATCGTCTTTGGCCACAGATTTCAGTTGAAGGTGGGCCAAGGGTAATCAACAAAAGCATTGTAAAACCCTGTGGTCACCCCATGGTCAAGTGGTCAAGTGGTCAAGTGGTCAATGGTCAAGTGGTCAAGTGGTCAGTGGACAGTGGTCAAGTGGTCAAGTGGTCAAGTGGTCAAGTGGTCAAGTGGTCAAGTGGTCAAGTGGTCAAGTGGTCAAGTGGTCAAGTGGTCAAGTGGTCAAGTGGTCAAGTGGTCAGTGGTCAAGTGGTCAAGTGGTCAAGTGGTCAAGTGGTCAAGTGGTCAAGTGGTCAAGTGGTCAAGTGGTCAAGTGGTCAAATGGTCAAATGGTCAAGTGGTCTAGTGGTCAAGTGGTCAAGTGGTCAAGTGGTCAAGTGGTCAAGTGGTCAAGTGGTCAAGTGGTCAAGTGGTCAAGTGGTCAAGTGGTCAAGTGGTCAAGTGGTCAAGTGGTCAGTGGTCAAGTGGTCAAGTGGTCAAGTGGTCAAGTGGTCAAGTGGTCAAGTGGTCAAGTGGTCAAGTGGTCAAATGGTCAAATGGTCAAGTGGTCTAGTGGTCAAGTGGTCAAGTGGTCAAGTGGTCAAGTGGTCAAGTGGTCAGTGTTCAAGTGGTCAAGTGGTCAAGTGGTCAAGTGGTCAAGTGGTCAAGTGGTCAAGTGGTCAAGTGGTCAAGTGGTCAAATGGTCAAGTGGTCTAGTGGTCAAGTGGTCAAGTGGTCAAGTGGTCAAGTGGTCAAGTGGTCAAATGGTCAGTGGTCAAGTGGTCAAGTGGTCAAGTGGTCAAGTGGTCAAGTGGTCAAGTGGTCAAGTGGTCAAGTGGTCAAGTGGTCACTGGTCAAGTGGTCAAGTGGTCAAGTGGTCAATGGTCAAGTGGTCAGTGGTCAATTGGTCAAGTGGTCAGTGGTCAAGAGGTCAAGTGGTCAAGTGGTCAAGAGGTCAAGTGGTCAAGTGGTCAATGGTCAAGTGGTCAAGTGGTCAGTGGTCAAGTGGTCAAGTGGTCAATGGTCAAGTGGTCAAGTGGTCAAGTGGTCAAGTGGTCAAATGGTCAAGTGGTCAAGTGGTCAAGTGGTCAAGTGGTCAAGTGGTCAAGTGGTCAAGTGGTCAAGTGGTCAATGGTCAAGTGGTCAGTGGTCAAGTGTTCAAGTGGTCAAGTGGTCAGTGGTCAAGTGGTCAAGTGGTCAAGTGGTCAAGTGGTCAAGTGGTCAATGGTCAAGTGGTCAATGGTCAAGTGGTCAAGTGGTCAAGTGGTCAAGTGGTCAAGTGGTCAAGAGGTCAAGTGGTCAAGTGGTCAAATGGTCAAGTGGTCAAGTGGTCAGTGGTCAAGTGGTCAAGTGGTCAAGTGGTCAAATGGTCAAGTGGTCAAGTGGTCAATGGTCAAGTGGTCAATGGTCAAGTGGTCAGTGGTCAAGTGGTCAAGTGGTCAATGGTCAAGTGGTCAATGGTCAAGAGGTCAATGGTCAAGTGGTCAAGCGGTCAAGTGGTCAAGTGGTCAATGGTCAAGTGGTCAAGTGGTCAAGTGGTCAATGGTCAAGTGGTCAATGGTCAAATGGTCAGTGGTCAAGTGGTCAAGTGGTCAATGGTCAAGTGGTCAATGGTCAAGTGTTCAAGTGGTCAAGTGGTCAGTGGTCAAGTGGTCAAGTGGTCAAGTGGTCAAGTGGTCAAGTGGTCAATGGTCAAGTGGTCAATGGTCAAGTGGTCAAGTGGTCAAGTGGTCAAGTGGTCAAGAGGTCAAGTGGTCAAGTGGTCAAATGGTCAAGTGGTCAAGTGGTCAGTGGTCAAGTGGTCAAGTGGTCAAGTGGTCAAATGGTCAAGTGGTCAAGTGGTCAATGGTCAAGTGGTCAATGGTCAAGTGGTCAGTGGTCAAGTGGTCAAGTGGTCAATGGTCAAGTGGTCAATGGTCAAGAGGTCAATGGTCAAGTGGTCAAGCGGTCAAGTGGTCAAGTGGTCAATGGTCAAGTGGTCAAGTGGTCAAGTGGTCAAGTGGTCAAGTGGTCAAGTGGTCAAGTGGTCAAGTGGTCAAGTGGTCAAATGGTCAAGTGGTCAAGTGGTCAATGGTCAAGTGGTCAATGGTCAAATGGTCAGTGGTCAAGTGGTCAAGTGGTCAATGGTCAAGTGGTCAATGGTCAAGAGGTCAATGGTCAAGTGGTCAAGCGGTCAAGTGGTCAAGTGGTCAATGGTCAAGTGGTCAAGTGGTCAAGTGGTCAAGTGGTCAAGTGGTCAAGTGGTCAAGTGGTCAAGTGGTCAAGTGGTCAAATGGTCAAGTGGTCAAGTGGTCACTGGTCAAGTGGTCAAGTGGTCAAGTGGTCAATGGTCAAGTGGTCAGTGGTCAATTGGTCAAGTGGTCAGTGGTCAAGAGGTCAAGTGGTCAAGTGGTCAAGAGGTCAAGTGGTCAAGTGGTCAATGGTCAAGTGGTCAATGGTCAAGTGGTCAAGTGGTCAAGTGGTCAAGTGGTCAAATGGTCAAGTGGTCAAGTGGTCAAGTGGTCAAGTGGTCAAGTGGTCAAGTGGTCAAGTGGTCAATGGTCAAGTGGTCAGTGGTCAAGTGTTCAAGTGGTCAAGTGGTCAGTGGTCAAGTGGTCAAGTGGTCAAGTGGTCAAGTGGTCAAGTGGTCAATGGTCAAGTGGTCAAGTGGTCAAGTGGTCAAGTGGTCAAGTGGTCAAGAGGTCAAGTGGTCAAGTGGTCAAATGGTCAAGTGGTCAAGTGGTCAGTGGTCAAGTGGTCAAGTGGTCAAGTGGTCAAATGGTCAAGTGGTCAAGTGGTCAATGGTCAAGTGGTCAATGGTCAAGTGGTCAGTGGTCAAGTGGTCAAGTGGTCAATGGTCAAGTGGTCAATGGTCAAGAGGTCAATGGTCAAGTGGTCAAGCGGTCAAGTGGTCAAGTGGTCAATGGTCAAGTGGTCAAGTGGTCAAGTGGTCAAGTGGTCAAGTGGTCAAGTGGTCAAGTGGTCAAGTGGT
Organism: Lasioglossum lativentre; assembly: GCA_916610255.1. Taxonomy (NCBI): domain Eukaryota; kingdom Metazoa; phylum Arthropoda; class Insecta; order Hymenoptera; family Halictidae; genus Lasioglossum; species Lasioglossum lativentre. Next base: position 985,348 of record OU744364.1, read on the forward strand.
CAAGTGGTCAAATGGTCAAGTGGTCAAGTGGTCAATGGTCAAGTGGTCAATGGTCAAATGGTCAGTGGTCAAGTGGTCAAGTGGTCAATGGTCAAGTGGTCAATGGTCAAGAGGTCAATGGTCAAGTGGTCAAGCGGTCAAGTGGTCAAGTGGTCAATGGTCAAGTGGTCAAGTGGTCAAGTGGTCAAGTGGTCAAGTGGTCAAGTGGTCAAGTGGTCAAGTGGTCAAGTGGTCAAATGGTCAAGTGGTCAAGTGGTCAATGGTCAAGTGGTCAATGGTCAAATGGTCAGTGGTCAAGTGGTCAAGTGGTCAATGGTCAAGTGGTCAATGGTCAAGAGGTCAATGGTCAAGTGGTCAAGCGGTCAAGTGGTCAAGTGGTCAAGTGGTCAAGTGGTCAATGGTCAAGTGGTCAAGTGGTCAAGTGGTCAAGAGGTCAAGTGGTCAAGTGGTCAAAGTCGAAACAGGTTCTGGTACTGGCTATTCGAAACAGGTTCTGTTACAGGCTAAGTCGAAATAGGTTCTGTTCTTGGCTAATAGCCAAGAACAGGCGTGGAAAGGGAGGTGGAGTGGTCCGTCTGGAATCCCCTCAATAACGGAGGAGGGAAAGGTGGGCTCGGGAGAAATCCTGGGCCCACCTGGCGGTGGGGTTTTAGTCGGTATTCCCGTTCCTTCAGAACGGGCGAGTCCGACACTCTCCCCGGCATAATGCCGGGGGGGTCAGTGCGTAAATGCATTTCCCCACCGCCTTAACAAAAAAAAAAAAAAAAAGGTTCTGTTCTTGGCTAAGTCGAAACGAAACGAAAAGTGGCACGGCCAAAACCCGAGCGTGAGCACTCTCATCTACTCTCTGCATGTAATAAACAAAATGGAAAGCTCGCCCGGTGACCATTTTTAACAAACTTATTGTTAAGCCTTATTTTTCAATAGATTAAAACGAACAATAAAGATTAGCGATATTTAAAGATAGATGAGGATATATATTCTGAATGCCAATTCACGTAAAAATAAAAGAAGAAAAGCAACGCCCATTACGATAAAATATATTTGTCACTTCAGCACGGTCACTTCGATTAAATAATTGATTCCTTTATGCTCAACCTTCCTGGCACTTGAAATTTGTTAATTAATCACCTAGTAGAAATTTAACTAGAATTATAGAAAGTATTTCTTGAAGAAATTAATCGCTATAAAGTTATTTAAAATACTAGGAATATTAATAGTAAATGAATAGGAAATTAATCATTTATTAATTTAATCCGCAAAAACTGAAAATAGCGGCATTCGAATGATTCTTGCCGATTTTTCCTAAGACACAATGCACATTCCGGCAAGAATCATTTGCTCCGTTTAAGTCTGTGTTCAGTATAAGATTTTAATTCAAATAAACTTCTATTAATGGTGATGACAGCGCCGCGGTGATCGATTTTGGAACTAAACAAAGGCCTCCGTACAGCGCCATTTGATGCAGCGGCAAAACGCTGAAACTGGTAGCCAAATTTAACGGATACCCACTGTCGGTAAATTTGGCTAGCAGTTTGAGCGTTTTGCCGCTGCATCAAATGGCGCTGTACGGAGGCCTTTGTTTAGTTCCTAAATCGATCACCGCGGCGCTGTCATCACCATTAATAGTGGTTTATTTGAATTGAAATACCATGTAATACGGTAATACACAAAATGGAAAGCTCGCCCGGTGACCATTTTTAACAAACTTATTGTTAAGCCTTATTTTTCAATAGATTAAAACGAACAATAAAGATTAGCAATATTTAAAGTTACATGAGGTTATATATTCTGAATCGCAATTCACGTAAAAATAAGAGAAGAAAAGCAACGCCCATTACGATAAAATATATTTGTCACTTCAGCACGGTCACTTCTATTAAATAATTGATTCCTTTATGCTCAACCTTCCTGGCACTTGAAATTTGTTAATTAATCACCTAGTAGAAATTTAACTAGAATTATAGAAAGTATTTCTTGAAGAAATTAATCGCTATTAAGTTATTTAAAATACTAGGAATATTAATAGTAAATGAATAGGAAATTAATCATTTACTAATTTAATCCGTAAAATCTGAAAATAGCGGCATTCGAATGATTCATGCCGATTTTTCCTAAGACACAATGCACATTCCGGCAAGAATCATTTGATCCGTTTAAGTCTGTGTTCAGTATAAGATTTTAATTCAAATAAACTTCTATTAATGGTGATGACAGCGCCGCGGTGATCGATTTTGGAACTAAACAAAGGCCTCCGTACAGCGCCATTTGATGCAGCGGCAAAACGCTGAAACTGGTAGCCAAATTTAACGGATACCCACTGTCGGTAAATTTGGCTAGCAGTTTGAACGTTTTGCCGCTGCATCAAATGGCGCTGTACGGAGGCCTTTGTTTAGTTCCTAAATCGACCACCGCGGCGCTGTCATCACCATTAATAGCGGTTTATTTGAATTAAAATCTTATACTGAATGAAAGAGAAGCTGGGTTGGGTAATAAGTAATAATTGGTCCAGTGCTAAAATGTTCCTGCGAGATTTATTAAAATGTTTTGCTAATTATTTACATGTATACTATTTCGTATTATACATATACACATACAGATGATCATAGTAATTTTGTGGACTTACGCCAAATGGGGAAAATGGCGTCAAACGAGAACGGCTGCACTTAGAGAGCTGAATCTTGAACCATTCGACGCGGAAATTTGCGTTAATATTTTATCCTCATTTGACACCATTTTTCCCAAGTGGCGTAAGTCCACAAAATTACTATGATCACTAATTTCGTCACAACTTTTGAACGAATGGACTTCTCTGGTATATTTCAATAAAAATTTTCCCATCTCTGCTTCTACAATTATATTATATTAATTCCTCCACGTGATTCTATCTCGAACTGTTTATTATTCGGAATAAATGTTTTTCAACATATTTCTGTTGCCACAGATCGATTTTTGGAACAATTACGTATAAAACAAGTGAAGGAAATAATGCTCGTTTATGAAATATTTTTAAATTACAAATTGAGGTGTCTTTTTTACTGCATAAATATGAACGAAAAAGGTTGTTTTAAATATGCCTTTTTTTTTATTAGCGGTACAATAGTACATAGATAATATATTTCACAACTTATAAATAATTGATAAAAGGTGCTTCTTTGAAACAAAAGCGAAATTTGCAATTAATTTTAAGGACAAAGCATCTATACACATGTATACAGAGTGTCCCAAAAATGTTGGAAAACCTTGAAAAGGGGTGGTTCCTGAGGTCATTTGAAGTAACAGATCAATCAGAGCGCGGCTAGTGAGCCTAATTTAACAAAACCGAGGGGCGGAAATTTTCGCTAAGGAAAAAATGACTTCGGATGACCTCAGGAACCGCCCCTTTCAAGGTTTTCCAACATTTTTGGGATACCCTGTATATAGATCTTTCATATCTAACATACAGTTGTGTCTAAAACGTTAACGAGGGCGAGTAAAAAAATACAGACTAATCGCGTTTTGCAGTGACGATACTGGTGTTTATCGATTCCCACTTTTATTACGTAGTCGGGTGACCTACCCTGGCGATCACCTCATCTAATATTTGTACCAGTTCTTTATTTTCTTTAGTTTTTTGCTCGACCAGTTCAGCTAACGAGTTACTTTTAAGCTCGGCTTTCCTTACTAAGGCGTTGAGCTTAACTATTTCATCTTCGTGTTGTTTTCTTATGCTCTCCAAATCAGAATTAGCCCTGAAATATTGATTAGATGGATTAATATTAACTGTCACTACGCTATATTATTCATTAAGGCGGTTTTATGCACAGACACGGAACGGTTCCGTTTCAGTAACATAATACTTTAATATAATTTTTTTCTTTTAGTTTCCGATATACGACAGTGCTACAACACCTACATTCAAATGCATCAAACATTGCCGGGCGGATACATTTTAATGAGAATAAATGATCGGTGCTGAACAAATATATTTCGTGTCTATGCGGATAATATAAATCGATCTTTATGCGGATACGTACTTCTCGAGTTCAGATGAAGCATGCGCTTTTAAGTTATCGTACCGCGTGTGCAAGGACTTTATAGTTTGCACAGTTTCCTGTATACTTTCTCTTAATACTATCTCATTATTTGTATAAACCGATACGACCGATTTCATCTTTTCGTATTTCTGATGAACATCATTAAACGCAGCCTCGGTGTTCGATAGATGAACATTCGTCGCCTGTAATTTTTCTTGATCCCTTCCTTTTTCCGTAAGCAGCCGGCTAATCGATTTTTCATATTCCTCGACCACGACCCTGGAAACAACATTCCAATTATCTTCATTGCCTTAAAAGTAGAATATCACTCGAGTAACAAACAACTTACGTTATCTCAGATTTACTCTTCACCTCCTGCGCTAATTGTACTTGTAATTGAGTAATCTTCTCTTCGAAAGAGTTCTTCTGTCTTTCTAATTCCGCCTTCTGCTCTTTTTTTTGTTTTTCCAGTTCTTCTTTTCGTTGCAGTATAAGTGTCCTCACTAATTCTAACTCCTTACTTATATTAACATCGTTAATGAACGGAGTGTCTGACTTTGGTTCATCCGCAGCCTGTTCCTGTACACAAACGTTTTACGCATTACGTATAAAGATTACTCTACATTACACTACTTCGTAAACAGTATTTTTGTTTGATAAATAACTCATTATCTTTAATGGATCGAAAGTTATACTAGAATGTCACTAACATCATCGATCCAGTTCAATGTACGCAGTCCGAGGTGTACAATATGTATATTATAAGCGTTACTTACAATTTTCTCATTAGGTTCTTCCATTTGTGGTGTCATGCTTGTGGGAATGGGACTGTAGAATAGTAGCCTGTCTATAGCCGCTATGGCAGGATTACGTTTTGGGGTGATAATGTTTGGCGGTGGCCTTTCAGTTTTTCCATTTTGTTCTTCTTCATTGATCGGATCTGTGTTCTCTTCGAGCAACATATCACTGGTATCCCCCACCAATGGGTCAAACTTTACATACAACGACTCCGCTCTAAGACCGGCTCTGCATTTAGAATTGCCGTGAGCTATCAAAAAATCGAAGCTCGTCGGATCTTGGAATACTACAAGCAGTAATTACAATTAACATACATATACATGCAGCAACACTGAAACTATCAGATAGATTTAAATAACCGAATGTTTTATTTCGTAATTATTAAAATCATAAAGGTGTTTTAGTGACAAGTAGAGGCTCTAGAGACTTTTTTTACAGTACTCACTATCAGACGTCGCGGTAGTGAAACAATCACTTTCTTCTGGGAATTCAATCGTAGACTTGAAAATATCATTTGAAACTTGCTCGGCGGACGACTTCAGTTCGTCGAAGTTCGGTTGTTCGACATTAGACAATCCTAATGAGGTGCTTTGCCTTTGAGGCTTGAAATCCGTGTAGTGTTCCTCCTCCGGCACAGCCTCCGATTTCAACAGTTCATCCTTGGAGGTTGAAGTCCTAACTAACTTTTCCTCAGAAGATTTCTCCCCTTTCTCATCCTCTGTTTCCTTCAGCGATTCTGTCGCATCTGTGTTCTCTAATATCGCTTCTACTTCGCTACTTCTGCTATTTATTAACGTAACAGGTTTGACGTCCTTAGTATTTCTATCGTCCTTAGTCTCTGCCGGAGCATTAGCCTCCAAGTGCTCCTCAGCTCGTTCAGTGGTCCTCGGTCTCGCTCTAGAAGTCTCGCTTAGCAATATTAAATTTGTGCAACTTTCTCTGCTGATCACGTCATCACAGAAGTCTGAGGAAACGGTTGCTGGTTGACTACCACTCTTATCATCAGTCTCTTGTGCGGAAGAGTTCAATAAATTTTTGATAATTTCAGTAACCGAGACATAAGGCTCGTTTGCATGAGTTTCATTTTCGCACAGTCGCGAGGAATCCGTCAACTGCAACGATGGCAGAGTCGATATACTAGGCAAAGATAAGTCTTCCGTATGTTCTGCGATCGCGGACACCGAGGATACAGAGTCTGTTACGGAGTATGGTACAATATTTACAGCTATAGATTCAGTCTGGTCTTGAAAATCTTCAACTACAACTTGCGCTTGTAAATCTTCAACTACAACCTGCGCTTGAGAATCTTCAACTACAATCTGCGGTTGGAAATCTTCAACTACAACCTGGGCTTGGATATCTTCAGCTACAACCTGCGGTTGGAAATCTTCAACTACAACCTGGGTTTGGATATCTTCAACTACAATCTGCGGTTGGAAATCTTCAACTACAACCTGGGCTTGGATATCTTCAACTACAATCTGAGCTTGGATATCTTCAACTACAACCTGAAATTGGATATCTTCATCTATAATCTGCTGGTCTTCGAGTCTAGGCGCATCTGGATTCACTCTACCGGGCGACAAACACTGCGTAGTATTCAAATTAGACCCCTCTGTGCTATGCGACGGCAGTAGAAGCTCTTCGATGTTGTCGGAGCTGCAGGTTTGTGAGCTGGCGGTCAAGTCATCATTCCCGCTAGGAGAGATTGATTTCTCGCTCGGCTCTTCTGTCTGTGTCAAAGGAATCACCAGAATCGACCGATCCTGTAGATCCTGTGTGCGATTGTTTGACGAGCAGAAGCTGGTCTCGATTATCTGTGTAACGTTGAGAGAGTCGGCCAGTAACGAATCGTTGTTCTCTAGGGATTTGGTGAAACCATCGATAGACTCATCGGTGGCGGATATGAATGTTTCATCGTGACTGATGTCTTGGGTATAGTCAATCGACTCCTTCTCGCTGTTCAATTTAATCCTAGCGCAACCAAGGATTAGATCGTCGACATCGGGTATACTGGAATTCAAGTAAGAGGTGTCCGATATTTGGTCCAGACTTTGAGGCACCGAATCCGAGCATACACCGCTGCTGCTCTTGGTACTGCGGGTGCTGCTGAGACTCTGGAAACTGCTCGACGAGGACAGAGACTCTGGTACTGTGTAGCCGATCGATCCGACGTCGGCGAATTCTCGAGCGAATCGGACCTTCACCTCATACTCTGATGTCTTCTGTAACGAACTGTCGTTATCGCTCTGTTGGAAAGAAAATAGAAACTCTATTAGTCCAGGTCCAACGAGGGAACATTTGCCAAGTGTCTCCCACCGATCTTGATGAAACATCGAACAACGACAAAGGGATTAAACTACCATTTAAAACGATCGAGTTACCGTCGCTAAAAGAGTACGCGTTCTTTACTGTTGCTCGCTCTACACTGTTCCATTGAATATCGGAAGGAACGCTTCAAGAACGTTTCTGCTAAGTTGAAAGTAGATCGATCGAGCCAACACCGCATTGGTACCCAATCATTCGGACAGCAATTGCACCGCGCCGTACCGCACAGCCCTACAACTTCGTAGCAATCGCTGACAATTCCTCCGTTCGGATCATTCTATTCCAAGGGGTTTGCAAAGTAGAGTCGCGGCAAAAAGAGACTCGACTCGAGTCCAACGCAAAATACCGGTAGCGTGGGCGACGTCCTTGCCGAAATCCCGGCAGCACGTAGCAGCAGTTTATTGATGTATTCCATATTTCCTGCGATAACGCTAGTTCTCCGTATGTGCGTGTATCTCGCAGATAGTTCTCCGTTCACTGAGCCAGATCAGCTGACGCCCGAACCGATGCTCGCGGATTTCTTTCAGGAATTGCGCAACTTCTTCAGCCCGCTGCGACTAATTATAAAATATAGGGGCGGAGAGAGAGAGAGAGAAAGAGAGAGAGAAGGATTTTGTTTTGCTGAATCTCGCGCCAGTCTCGCGGCCGCGTAACCATGCCAAGAACGATTATGATCGGGACTGCTGGTGTTGCCGCGCCGCGCCGCGCCGCGCCGGTTCATTTCCAAGGCTCGGTTGCATTTAATTGTCACCAATCGGCCACTCTAATCCGAGTTGAAACAAGCTACATCGTGTCAATGTCTCGGCCAATGCGCCCGCAATTGTGTTTGTACATGTACAATGTTACTAAAAAAATTGTGCGTACACTAGCCGTAAAAGTCTTATTTGGAATTCGAGAACTTCTATTCGAAGGGGTATATACTAGAGGTGTGCGGGTACCCGAAATTTCGGGTTCGGGTCGAATCGGGAAATTTGTTCGGGTTCGGGTCGGGATCCCGAAAGTTTATAAACTTCGGGTACCCGAAATAGCAGGCGGGTCGGGTCGAGTCGAGGTCCCGAAAGTTTGCAATTTTCGGGTACCCGAAGTTAAAGTTGAGGCAAGCCTGCGGTCAAATCAGCGATAAATAACTCTGTGCATATTTTAATTTTACAGTAAAATTTAATATTATTAAGAGGTGGTATTTAATTTATATGAAGAAATTAATATTATTGAGAAGATATTAATATGCACAGAGTTATTTATCGCTGATTTGACCGCAGGCTTGCCCCAACTTTAACTTCGGGTCCTCGACTGGACCCGACCCGCCTGCCATTTCGGGTACCCGAACTTTGTAAACTTTCGGGATCCCGACCCGACCAGACCCGATCATTGCCCGACCCGACCCGAAGCTTGGGTACCCGCACACCCCTAGTTACCAGGCATTCTTCGGCGTTATCTCTCGTGTGGTACCCGACACTGGACGAGTGCGAATGAAAAACGTAGCGATTCGACGCGGGTCCACCGTGAAATTATCTTGCGGATGAGATTCCCCATGACTTCCCAGAGGACCTCCACTTTCGACTGCCACTGTCGGCAGATTTCGAGGCCATATTTACGCACGGGTCCATGGAACCCCGCGTAACCAGTTCTCTTAGTTCCCCACCTTGATACCCTCACCCCCGACACGCTTATTTTCGACGACGTGAAACGTCATTCGTCAGCCATTCACCCCTTTTCCCGTCTTTGTGTGTTTTCTATTTTGCTCGGCTTTAGTGGCGACGATCGTTTACTTCAGTTTCCTTCGCTCACCGACCTCTTCCTGTCCGCTATTTTTCAAGAAATTAAAAATATCCAACGTATCTCGAGTTCACTGACACCGAAGTTATCAGGAGTATTCATTATTAAAAATTAAATCTTTAATTTCAAAAATGTGAATTCATACATTGGAGTTCATTTTCTGTCGAATGTAGGCATTTTCCAGAAAAACGTACGAGACAAAACTTTTATTATGTTTTTCATACAATCTGAATATGCAGTGAAAAATACCGGGTCCCATTTTTAAAAAACGACTTCCGGTCTGAAAATCCTATTTCCGGTTAGTACCGGAAATTGCAACTACCACCATTCGATAGAGCGTACCCGAATTAGTTATTAAATTTTTTTTAGTTTTCAATAAAAATCACTCTCCACCATTTTAATAGGGGTGGTCTAGGACACCCTGTATAAATGTTGCGAATCGAAATCCAATTGTTCGGAATCGAGAGCGACAACGGGCGAGAGAAAGAGGGGAGGAGCGGAATCGATGACAGAAATGCGGTTCGCAGTGTGATTGTCTGCACCGCGACGAATTCCGTCGCAGGTAAATACCAACTATTCACCGAACCTGACGATCGACGGAAGGATTATGTCTCTCCTCTCGAACTTCTAATATTAGCGCAGAGCATTCTCCAGTCGATAATCTAGAATCTAGACATTCACCGATACCACTGGTTGGCACGCGCGCGAGCGTTTACAGGACGTGGTGCACGTACACGTCGGAGAAGATGCGCGCGTGTGACCCGTGGTATGTAGAACACACTCAGGAAAAACGCTGCAGCGTCATGGCTCACCTTTCCACAAGACGATCTCGCGGTCAAACGTGGTACAAGCTTCTGTCTCGGAAAGAAAGACCGCCGGCCACGGGAGAGTCATTGCCACCGTACTGTCACGACGATACGAGTTCACATATCTGATAGAACACTTTACGCTTCTACCTCCTTTCGAACGTCGAACCGCGCACACGCCGCACGGTCATTACGCCATAGACACGAAGCACTTGATGATAGCAAGCGAACCTATGACGTTTTTCAAGATCCGATATCCAGTACGCATGCGTACGTAAATTGTATTCCACGAATGTGGCTTCAGCAGTGGGTGTACAAAGTATTCGTTCTCTTTTGAAAAACGAATAACTTTTTCAAAATTCAAACCAACAGCTTAATTTTTGTTTCAATTGTTATCAGTCGCAATTGCGAACGGAAAAAGTAAAGGTCATGATTTTTTAAATTTGTATCTGTGCCTGTAACGGCACAGTGTAATGAAGTCTAGTAGATACCAATAAAGGAAAAATATCACTGCGTTTAATCAAGTGTCGCAAATTTCACTGTGTGCAGTTATACGTACAGACGTAAAAAACACACATATAGGTCTGACTATGTCGTTTAAATTTCGTTTGCTCAAGGTACGCATACGATTGTTTTGCCTCACTGACGCGGTCAGATAGAATGTATGTATGTAGTATGTATGTAAGTAGTTGGCTTTTGTCTATACGTATAACTCCACACAGTCACATTTTGCAAAAATTTATACCTCGATAACTATTTGTTTACGACGTACGGTTCCTTTCAAGCTTGATCGGAAACTATAATATATAATAAAACTACATATAATGTAATATACATATAATGAAACTATAATATAACAGTTCGAAACAGTCATTTTCGAAATCGTTTCAAGCCCTGGTACAAACTGTCAAACAAATCTGAGTTCCGAAAGTCGTGCACTCTGCTTGTAAATACTCAAGGTCATTCGTGTAAGGTTTTTAGAATCATGCTCCTGACAAGGTATCAGCTTTCCGTATAAATTACCCAAATATTAATTGCCGTTACAAAATTATAAACGTTATTGTTTGCAATGTTTGCATATTTATCGAGTATAGTTGCGCCGCACCGATCAGCTACGACGACCAGAACGTCGTGGGAAAGTTTAGTGCCGGTCAGTAGTGACCACCGCGGCAGTCAAAAATGTATATGTATTAGGTTACGCTATGTTGAATCTGCCTTAAATTATATCTTCGTTGATAGTCGAAAGTTTAACCTGGTTAACAAGTTAAAGTAGAGCAGATATTTTTTTTTCATTATTTGCAGTATGTATTAAAAAAAGAATGTCGATCGTAGAAAAATACAATTGACGAGTTATCGTCGAAGACATTCAGTGGAGAACGAGATCCAATGACTTTCTGGTGGGCATGCGATCTTTTTCGGACGTCAAACAAATGCCGCCGCGCGAGCAGCGAAACTTATTTTCGTTTCGCAGTGCTCCTGGAGATTCGGAGTTTATTTATAGGGATTCTCCGGCTGTTGGCGAGTGTTGGCAATAAAGACAGGGGGGGAAAGGTCAAAACAGATAGGAATGACGTCGAAAAAAAAACAAATTCGAGCTAACCAAATAGAGAGAAGAAAAAGAAAGTTTAAATACCTGAAAACAGGACGATTGCGTCGAAGGTGACTTGTGAGCAAGTGCAGTGATTTCGTGGAGCACCACTCGGGTACTTTCGGGGACCGAACGTCGTGGACTTCGCGGGCTTGACATATCTCACAAACTTTCGTATCACCGCCAAAAAATACTCGGAGCGACCGGCGCGGCGTCAGCTTTCACGTTCTCTGTTTCGCGACGTCCGAACCGGTCCGAACAAACTGACGACTTCTGGAGTTCTGCACATAAATTCCCGCCAGATTTTAGTATCACCACCAGTGTTGCCATCTTGAATTCGTAAGAGCGAAACTGATGCCTCTGTCGGCGTAGAGGTGAACTACAGGGCTGAGAAATCTTCTCAAGCTGGATTTAGTAGCTAAATCTGATAATAATTTATTAACAAAAATTAATAAATCTTTAATGAGGAATACCTCCACCACCCAGTGATGCCAGAATCGTGGAACGTGGAACGTACCCCTCCACTAGCCGGTTCGCCCCCCCTCCTCATTCTGACGTACCGTCGACAAGTCACTGATATACTTATCAGTGCGACAAGTAGTGGGAAGAGGTTTGACTACTAATGGTGGGGATCTGCCAGTTTTCGTAGGGGAACAACTTGGAACTCCCCAGAACTCCCTGCAGTAGGAAATATATTTGATGGGTGAGTTTAACTTCTGCAATAGTGTCGTGACTATAAAAAATGTTTTAGACATGTCTAAACGGATGTTTTCTATAAATCAGAATAATACTCAAAGTGACAAATAAAGTGTTTAATGTAACAATTATTATTTCGACAAACGAAATAAATCTGTACAAACAAAATGAACGTCATTTTGAAATTCTTTTTTTATTATGAACACATTGTTCAGTTATATATCTAGTCTACATTTTTTGTAGCTTTAAAGATATGGATAATAATTGGTTATCCGATGGAATGAGAGAGTCATGGAATTGGAATTGGACAGAATTATGTGGATATCATGGAGGTATTAAGCCATTAAATCCAGAGACACATGATCTTGATGTGTGCTTTCAACAACTATGCCTCCAGGTGATTCAACATTAGTAGATTAATATATATATATATATTGCATGCGTGTCACAGATTTTGGTAAATTTATATTTATTGAATATTTTTCTTGTAACTTTCAGATTCCAGTTTTAGTCTGTATTGCAATAATATCCGCATATCATTGTGGAAAGAGAAATTCAAATTTCCTTCATCTTCACGGTTCTAATTCTATTATAAACTTGAGAATTTTAATTATATCGTGCCTTGCAATTCTTCCTATAATTAGAGCATACATTATTGTTACTAATAGTACACTTTCTCCATATCATCATGTATCAGCTGATAAAAATTTAATGCTACAAGACTCAGTTGTGACATCGTATAAAAGTTCAGATTCACTTTTGAATGCATCAGGTATAATAGATCATATAAAAGAAGGACTAAATTATACTATTGATTACACAAAATCGATATTTTTTCCAAAGTCTAATATCCAAAATGCAACCGAACCTTCTGTCACCTTTAGTACGCAAGATTACAATACGGTGTTAGATACACTTCAAAATAGTGAAACATCTGCCAAACCTATTGATTATCTAGTGGCAAGTACAGAAGGATTAGCATGGGTTGTTCATCTTTGTCTTGTATTAAGTTTGAGAAGAGGCAGAGATTATAATCCACGTGGGCCTGTATCAATTCGAGCATTGATACTGTTGCTAATTGTTATCTCTGTACTATTATTAAGAAGTCATATTAAATATAATCCACAAGATGATGTTTTACCAAATTTGTCATTGGGATTTAGTATTAGTGTAGTCACTCTACTAATACTTTATGCTATAACACTCATACCAGGTGATAATAGTTTACAAGATGTGAGATCATCCCAATTTAGCGAAGTAAGTCATTATAAGTTGTTTGCTTTCAATAGAACGGTTCATAGTATTATCAGTGAATAAAGTTCTACATGCTTATCAGTTAAGAGATTTCAAACATATGTTGAAGAATACATGTGATGATACCAAATTGACTATGATATCTAAAACTATGAGTTATTAAGTAAATAGGGTTATTATAGATTAGTGAAAAATATGTTTATAGGCAGGAGAACAGACTCCACTGTTGACTACTTCTAATTCATCTTACATAAGATTCCCAGGGGAACAAGACCCAGCTTACCTCGGGACTGCTATGGAGAATGTAACAACAACCTCTAAAATTTTATTTCACTGGGTAAACCCTTTAATGGAAAAGGGTGTTCGTGGTTTACTAAATCATTCAGATGATCTATTCGATTTACCAGAATATGTCAGTACCAACGTCATCAGTCAAAAACTTGATAGACATTTGCAAAATGTGGTAAATTTCATATTTCTCTATCTACTATGTTTTATTTAAATTCATAATTATTTTGGATTTATATAAATATTTTATTATGTTTATCGATATATTACAGTCCAACAATAACAGAGTGGAAAACATCGAATTAATGATGGAGACAGATGTACAATTTGTTAGAAAGAAAATAACACTGTTACGTTTACTACATAAATGTTTTGGATGGGAATTTTATTCGGTTGGAATATTAAAATTTATTAATGACTGCAGTACATTTGTGGGCCCAATATTATTAAATAAATTAATTGGTTTTATTGAAGACAAAAATGAATCTATTTCGTATGGATACCTCTATGCATCATTAATGTTTATTAGTGCTTTAATAGGTAAGCATTAATGTATACTAAGCATCATTTGCAAGTAATGCTCATAAACAAATTTTAAGAACTTAAGTTTATAAAACATAAGTGACATAAATTATAACAATATTATTATTTTAGGAGCTTTTTGCAATGCTCATTTTACATTTTGGATGTCTGTTGTTGGTTTAAAAATTCGATCTGCGATTATTACTTTGCTGTACAGGAAGACTTTGCATTCGTCTAGTGTACAGTTAAAGCAACAGTTTAATTTTGGTGAAATTATGAATTTTATGAGTACGGATAGTGATCGATTAGTTAACAGTTGCCCAAGTTTTCATGCATTTTGGAGTATTCCATTACAGGTAATTTCTTAGTATAGTTCTGTGCGCTTTATTTTTATTTCTAAAAAAGGACTTTTCTGCATTGATACGTATCTGCTAACTAGTATATTGATTTCTGTAGTAGTCAGTAAAAACGTTTCTGTTCATATTTTCCAGTTGGTTGTGGCATTGTATCTTCTGCATGAACAAATAGGGATTTCATTCTTAGCTGGGGTTACTTTTGCAATAGTGCTTATACCAATAAATAAAATAATAACAAACAAAATTGGGAGGCTTAGTACGAAACTAATGGAGTTCAAGGATCAAAGGGTCAAATACATAGGGGAAACAATACGTGGAATAACTGCGATTAAGTTAAATGTGTGGGAAGACCATTTCATGCGGAACATTATTAGTTAGTATATTTTGATATATTCCACTATTCTTAGTTGTTTATCCTGGTATGTAACCTTTTTTTATATTTTTTGCTCAGAATTACGTGAAAGCGAAGTCAAATACTTGAGTGAGAGAAAATATTTAGATGCACTATTTGTTTATTTTTGGGCAACAACACCTGTATTGATTTCTATATTAACATTCACAACGTATGTTCTTCTTGGAAACAAACTTGATGCAAAAACAGTTTTCACTAGTATGGCACTGATGAACATGCTCATAGGTCCACTAAATGCATTTCCCTGGGTTTTGAATGGTCTTACAGAAGCTTGGGTATCACTTAAAAGAATACAAAGAATGTTAGATGTAAGTGGAAACCGTGCTGAGAAATTGCAATGAAATTAGAAATTGCACCTATGTCACTTTGCTTTTATTGAATTCAGTTATCGGATGCTGATATATCATCGTACTATTCAGAATGTCCACACGGAGTAGATTTGATGCTTCAGAATGTAATGTTCAGTGTAAATACCAAGCAGAACACAGAAGAAAATGGTTCAAATTCACATATAAGTATTGCAACACCATCTTCTACTTCAGATTCTAGGAAAACTGTAACATTTGAAGATGATGGTGCTTTCAATCTACACGACATTAATCTTACTGTTCCGAAGGTAATAGTATATACTTAACTGCCTACAGTACTATTATATATGCTAAACTGGATTTTGTTCTAGGGTCATTTAATCGGAATTATGGGAAAAGTAGGCAGTGGTAAATCGCTATTATTAGATGGTATTTTAAGTGAACTTTCCAAAGTTCGTGGTACAGTAGCAGTAAGTGATGTTGACAAGGGTTTTGCGTATGTAAAACAAAGTCCTTGGCTGCAACGTGGTTCTATTAGGGATAATATTCTTTTTGGACATGCTTATGATTACAATAAATACAAGTAAGTAGTGAAATGTGTAAATATGAGTACTGTAATACTTAAAAAATCTTTTTTAACAGGACCATTTTAAAAGCATGTGCTCTGACCACCGATCTGAATTCTCTGCCTAATAAAGACTTAACAGTTGTTGGCGATGCAGGAAATACTTTGAGCGGAGGGCAAAAAACACGAATTTCTTTGGCTCGAGCTATTTACGCAGATAAAGATATCTATTTGTTGGATGATGTTTTAGCGACTTTAGATCCAAAAGTTGCTGGCTACATATTCGAACATGTTATCTTAGGTTTATTGGCAAACAAAACGAGATTACTATGTACTCATCAAACTCAGTATTTAATTCACGCAGATTTGGTAGTCGATATGTCCAAAGGCAGGATTATTAATCAGGGTCAACCTAGCGAGGTTTTGCCCGACATAGATGATTATTTATTATCTTCAGACTCTTACGAGCCAAATTTAAATATTGAGTCTGTTAATGATTTACCAATAGATGTAAATCAGTTTGACAAAAATGGTACAGACCCTTTACCCGATGAAGAATTTACAGAAAAAGGAACTGTGCGACTTGGAGTATATATGTGCTATACCAATGCAGTGGGTCGTTATTTGGCAATTGCGATACTGATCTCTATATTTTTAATGCAAAGTTCTAAAAATTTGACAGACTTGTGGCTGTCTTATTGGGTGACTCAAGATAACACGACAGCGACAAATAGTACAGATAGGCAAAATTTTCTACAGTTGAATTATCTCTTTGACGATCAGAACATAAGCACAAACTATTATTTAATAGTTTATGCTATATTAGCTGCAGTGAATTCGCTATTTACTTTGATGCGAGCATTTATGTTTGCGTATGGAGGGATTCAAGCAGCTATTTCAATACACAAGCAGCTTTTAAAAATCGTTGTGCGGGTATGGAAATTTTAAAAAAGTACTGTTATGTAACTGTTATTTAGTATTATTATACTAATGTAGAATGTACTTTCAGGCTAAAGCTGTATTTTTCGATATTCAACCACTCGGTAGGATTATCAACAGATTTTCATCCGACACATACACAATCGATGATACTCTACCTTTTATTGCAAATATTTTGCTCGCGCAATTTTTTGGTTTATTGGCATCAATAGTTGTTACCACCTACGGTTTACCATGGATACTATTAGTGTTAGCTCCGCTCGTTCCAGTGTATCATTGGATTCAAAATCATTATAGGTACAGTGATTTTTTTAGCTTGTACTTTAAGCTTAAAATGTTATATTAGTTTGATTGATAATTTCTAGATTAACGTCAAGAGAATTGAAGCGATTGTCGAGTGCAGCTCTTTCACCTTTATATGCGCATTTCAATGAAACTTTAAGCGGACTTTCCACTATAAGAGCTTTCCGCAACGTTCCACGTTTCAACCAAGAAAACGAACTATTACTGGAAGCCAGTCAGAAAACGAATTTCGCGTCGATCGCAGCCAGTCAGTGGCTTGCATTAAGACTGCAACTAATCGCAGTTGCTCTCTTAGCTGGAGTGTGCAACATTGCGGTTCTACAGCATCAGTATAACATAGCCGATCCTGGTTTGATAGGTCTTGTTATTACTTACACGTTGTCCATAACTGGATTGTTGTCTGGCGTAGTTAATGCATTTACTGAGACGGAGAGAGAGATGATCGCAGTGGAACGTGTGACGCAATATCTCGAGAACGTTCCCGTAGAACCTGTGAATGGCGATAGTCCACCGTATGCTTGGCCGAGTCAAGGTGTAGTTGAATTCCACGAAGTTGTATTGAAATACAGGTAACCGATGTCATTAATTCGAGACTGTCATTACGATAATTGATGTACATTGCACGTAACTGTAGGTATATTTTGCAGAGAGCATTTGCCGCCGTCGTTGAACGGTGTATCGTTCAGCACGCGACCGGCAGAGAAAATAGGAGTCGTCGGTCGAACAGGTGCTGGGAAAAGCTCATTATTTGCTTCATTATTTAGGTTAACGGAAATTACTTCCGGAACTATTTTGATAGATAATGTTGATATACGAACATTACAGCTAAATGCGTTAAGGTAAGGTGGTGTGACATTGCATAGTCCCATTCCCCTCCTCTACATCCCCTCCAAGTTTCATCTCAATCTAATGCTTGGATCCTCTACAAATCTTTATAGCAATTAGATATTAGTGGAGGGCAATAATTTTGAACTCTCAGGTTTAAAAATTTTCAAATTGAAATGTTATGTATCCGTAACTGTTTCAGATTACGCTTGGCAATTATACCACAAAATCCATTCCTTTTCTCGGGTACAGTAAGGGAGAATCTAGACCCTTTAAATCAGTATCCAGATCTCCACATATACAAAACATTGGAGAAATGTAAAGTTCATTCGCTGGTGTATCGTTTGGGGGGTCTTGGCGCTACTTTCGACGAAGGTGGTAGCAATCTAAGTGCGGGGCAGAGACAATTGTTTTGCTTGGTTAGAGCAATTTTGAACAATGCTAAGGTATCGTCATTAATTGGCTTCGCTTATGCGCTTAACTTCGGCATGAAATAGAAAGTAGTCCATTTAAATGGAAACATTTAAATATTTCTTTTATTTATCTATTATCTATTTATCTGTTTCTCTATTATCGTCCGCAGATTGTCTGTATCGACGAAGCTACGGCAAACGTTGATCAGGAGACGGACAAATTTCTTCAAGCGACAATAAAGTCTTCCTTCCTGAGTGCTACGGTGATCACCGTGGCGCATAGAATAAGGACAATTATGCACTGTGATAGGTACGGTATTCGCATAAACAATCGACGAAGTGGCTTTTATTCTAAATGCTCATTTTCGTTGTAGGGTTCTTGTGATGGGAGAAGGAGAAATATTGGAGTTCGACGAACCAAATCTGTTGATTCAGAATGTCGACTCTCACTTCTATCATTTAGCGAACCAAGAGTTTTCCAATAGAGATTGAATGCTTCTTTGTGCAGGTTCCAATGAGAATATTTATTTTTGTCTTCGCGACGAGCTTTGCCATGTATTCAAATTGAATGCGTTAGATTACTGATTATCGACTGCAAGTATACGTATAACGCATTCTATACGTTATAGTTAAGTGGATTGTATTATAATCTATAGCGTATCGTTATTTTTGTACAAATTTTCGAGGACTCTAATTAAATAATTTGTAAAGAAGCGGCTAATGCAGTGATTGTGCAATAATTTGTCGTAATTGTGATAAGACAAAAACTTTTTCTTTATTTTTTCTTTATACTCATATTGTATTACGAATTAAACTACCTCGCTGTAAGTTTTTATACTGTCGGTAATACATGCGCGATCTCATTCACATCGACGTATCCTTTCTTGCGACAATCCAATTCCTTGAATACCGTTCCCCAAACTGAGGGTGGAATATTTAGATCGACAGACGCGCTTGCCGAACAGAAATCATCTACCACTAAGTATCCTTTATCTAGACAAATAATTGTCATGCAATTACAATTATTCTTGATTTCACGGATAAATAAATCGTACAATCCTTATCCAGTAAAGTAAACAGCGTTTCCGAATTGACATGCGCATCGTTTGCAGAACTCCTTTCAAGTACCCCGTGCTCGAATTCGTCGTAGGAAATTCTATCCGTGGATTGAAAAATGTGTTCCACTTCAATCTAAAAACAGAAAAGTAAGAAAAACTAACGCAGTGAAACACTTTGGCTAAATATGAGGCGTGTTCGGAAACTATTTAGATAATGTTTCTAACAAGTACCATGTTCCTACTGATATTTAATAATCAATTGATATATGGTACGTTATTTTGACGAGTCGAAAGTCATGAACATGGCAGTTAGCCATTTTTGCTCTAAAATCATCAGTGTGATTCGTAAAGTTAATGGCGATGAGTTTATGAATGAAGTTTATGAAATTAATGAAATAAAACGAAATGCTACAAGAAATGTAAGAATCACAAAAAGAAGGTTGCATCTTCTAGATTCTAGAGGATAGTACTTATCGCGATCGATGAACTCTCTCCTGAATACTTTCTGGAGACACCTCGATGAATAGGATTTTAAAAATTTCACTTTTTCCGGACAATAACCAAAAGCAGCGGTCATGGCGATCTTGTATTGCCGTTTAGTCAGCGATCCAGTGGTCTCCGCGTCAGCATAATCAAAAGCCTGCGGGGTTCATGAACCATACATTTCCGCGATACGTTTTCTGTCTATATACGTTCTCTGTTTTACCTTCCTGGCGCGTTTCTTGTAGACGCTCGACGTCATATCGTCCTTCAGGTCGTGAATTGAGCTGGAACGAAATTTCCTTGAGCGACTTCCATATTAAGCGATCCGATGAAAGCGAGGTGTTGCTCATCGCGAGTCGCGTGTATATCGTGCTTTCAGCCGAGGAACTCGACCGACACGCAGTATATCGTAATTAAAGCGGGGACCCCCTTTCAAACAGCCCGGTATTTTGTAATATTCATCGCGGAGCCAATTAACGCCACCGCGGGACACGCACACAGCTGCGAAAAGGCGTGCGTGTGCGTGTGCACGCGATGACATAACGTCTGCTGTATCCGGCATTCAGCCGTCGCGTTTCTCGCCCGACTCTCTGTCATCGTTCTCCGCCGCTGAAAACTAATGAGCTGAAACGCTGGCTGATTTTGCGTTCCGTTCTTTAATTACCCGCCATTTAAGCCCCTCTACCCCTGGTTGGTTCAAGCCTTTCTTTTTTCTCCCCGTGCACCGGAGGAGAAGCGATATTATTTCTCGCGCGTATCCTTCCGGCGAAAGAACCGTAACCGACGACGTTTCACATCGCTAATGATGTTCGTCTCGCGCGATCGTCTGTCGCGCGATCCCGTTATTCCGACGATTCAGCGAAACTTTCGAGCACGTACCGCTTATTCGGATTCGGCTCGAGATCAGATCGAGCGAATTCGCACATGTGTAGCCGTCGAGACAGTTTCGTATCGATCCTCCTCGCCTTCGGGATTCCATTGGTTTAGGATGTCCGGGTAGCGACGTATAACGCTAAAAAGTTCGCGTCCAAGGCAAACTAGACGACAGACACGGTGTCAGACATGCGATTTTCTCGTGTTGATGATAAAATGCTCGCGCGAACGGCTCTTTCTTCTATTTGCTCCGCGGCGCGGCGCGGCGCGGCGCGGCGCGGCGTCGGTCTACTCGGCGCTGCGACGTTTCTTTCAGACATCTCTATCCTCTATCCGGTGCTCCCATGAATAAATTAAGTAATTTTCGTAATCCCCCTTCTCGTCGCGCATTCTTACGACGACCAGATGGGAGTCTAGCTCCCGCTTCTCTTCTTTGTGGAAGCGGCGAGAAGCCGCCTTTGAAACATGTGCGCTTCCGGCGCAAAGCACAGGCAATCTCGGCTGAAAAGCATGACTTACGGGCGACGTTATATCATCGGCCGATACTCCACGATCGCCCATAAAACCGACTAGTACCTACGAAAAGCGTTAGGCTCCCATCGTGAAGAATAAGTTTGGATATTTCTGTCGTGGAGGTGGAAGTTCGCGACATCGTCGGTCGTCTGGTCCCTGATGCGTGCCGGACAATGGTAGGACAAATGACCCAATGGGCCGTTCGCGTCGTTATGATTGCGTTGGCCGTATCCTTGCACCCTTCGTTACGAAATGGGACGACATATTATTCCATATCCGTTTTATTTCATTCGCCTGTATGAAAAATACCGTTATTTCGCTTAAAGTCCGAGACTTCTGAAACTTTCTGCATTCTCCTTTAACGTCCCTTTAACAATCCCAATATTGTAGTTCAGGAGAGTCGCTTTAAAAGCTCTATTGATATTTTGCAAGATTTGTGATAAAATAATAGCTTAAGGTTGAGAGTAAAAATTTAAAGAACGCGAAGGACAAACGCAAGTTTACTATAATGTAAAAACTGCTTCGAACTGTAAAATGATTTTCATCGGCGAGAGTCGAGTGCGAGGGATTAACATAATTTTGCGCGGGTGGGTGAGCGGGCGGGATAAACGTCTCGACGATCGAACCTGAAGAGGCAGGCCGAGCTGAACGGGCGACGATCGGTCGATAAACCTATTTCGAAATACGCTCGAGTGTAATCATGCTGGGGCAACGAGCGGAATTCCCCGAGCGTCGGGGGCCGTGGCTCGCGTAGAAATATTTTCTTAAAAAAGCCGTATTAAACGCGCGCCGTGGAATATTTCAAACTTCATCTTGGATGTAGCTCGTCTCGTGACACAGGCGGTACGCAGGCACAGCCCTTCGCTCTTGCGCGTCTCGGTGGGCACTCGAGGCTTGAAGCACAGTCACTACCGTAGGGGGCTTGCCGGCTACCCCAAAAGTGCACCTATCAAGGGTTGGTTCAACGAGCATACAGCTCTAGAGACCCTTGCTATCGCGGAGACTGCGCGCCGCTCTTTCAAAACTAGCTCCGGGTTTATTATTGAACTCGGACGCGATTTTATTGGACCCGACTTGCGAATTAAATCGAATACCACCGGAAAATATATACATGTATCTTCGCGCATTAACGCGAGACTCTCTCTCTCTCTCTCTCTCTCTCTCTCTCTCTCTCTCTCTCTCTCTCTCTCTCTCTCTCTCTCTCTCTCTCTCTCTCTCTCTCTCTCTTTCGTTCGGCGGAATCTCGTCGTCTTTCGTTCGAACGCGTTGCTAAAGCGTTTCGCGTCTACGGCGTTTCATCGGATTCAAATTAAAACTAGTGAAATTAGCGAACCGGTGCTTGTAAATTCGAGACTCGTATGTGTACTACCTACATACACGGTATCTGTCAGGCCACTCGGTGCGATTGCTGCTCTGTCCCTGCGTTGCCACGAACCCCACCGGCCGCGCGCCGCCTCTCTGTCTGTGCCGGTGAAGGGTGTCTAGGCCTTCGTTCACCCTTGAAGTTACGCAGAAAATATGCCAATGTTGTTTGAATGAGGGGTTCCGGGGTGGATAAAGGAGACAGGCGGCATGGCGCGGCGCGGCGCGGCGCGGCGCGGCGGCGCATGATTGCCAGCACCGAACACCGCGGAAAAACGTTAACTAGCGATCGCAACGCCTCTGGAGAAATACGTGTGATCGTGATAGCACGCGGGCGGAATTGTTCCGGGGCGCGGACCGTCAACCGTGCGCGGCTGATTACACGCCCGCGGACCATATATTTGCATTAGGCGCACGGAGTCGCCATAACTCATTACGTCCACAATTCTCTTTCGTCAGCCGGACGAACGCGTCGGCCGCATAAATCACAATTTGCCCTAGTGCGCGCAGGTGGACAAGACCAGCCGTCCCGACCGGTGCCGGTGTCCTGAAAACAGGGGGTCGAGAGTCACGCGGAATCGAGATGATAGAGCGAGTCGTATTTAATTGACTCTGACGTTCGCGCGCTCTAACCGATCTCTGCTAATTACCGTGATAACTATCGATGTCTCCTCGAGTCTCCTCTTCGACCGCTGCGCGGCGACGCGTCGCGCCCCGCCACTCCGATCGGGAGGAAAAAAAAACTTGATCCCGTTTAGGTTGATCGCGGAAGATCGACAGACACTTGGCCGGCAAGTGGCTCATCTTGTTAGCCGCGCGTCGATTACTCCGTCTCCCCGATCCTTTTCGTGATCGTATTTCGCGAACGAGAAGGGCGGAGAAACTGCGCGCAGTCGCCGTAGGAGACGAGACGTTGACACCGCCTGTTGACACAACGACGGCCCGTGTTTGTGGAACAATGTCCCCGCGGTATTACTAGAAATAAAACAGAAACGTGATAGACGTGTCACCAGACGAGTGTAACGCCTCTCCCATATTTCCATTAAGTAAGGCAAGACACAGTCGGATAACGGATATAACGGGAACGAGCCACGGCTTTTACCGTGATTAGTGCACGATGCAATGGGAAGGTTCGTATGGTGTACGAACGGCTGCGAACATTCCTTCCACATTACACGCATATAGTATAAATGCGTTTTGCGATATTACACGACTACACGGCCACGGGTTTCCGAACTCTAGTTCGTTCAGGTACATCCCTCGAGGGAGAGACCTTTGCCGCTCGCTCAAATGTCTTCTTCTTTTCGCTCCTTCTTCAGCTCTCGTTCGTCGTCGTCGTCGTCGTCGTCGTCGTCGTCGTCGAAAAAGAAAGAAAGAAAGGAAAACATGCGTCGGATAAATGAAATCCTTCGACGTTGAGTCCATTAAGTTGAGGTTCGGTAGCGAATGCTGTTAATAACGTCCGTGCGTTTCAATGGGTCTGTTGCGGTGGGTGGAAAGTCGGCCCGAGCCCGAGCCCGAGCCCGTGCTCCGCGTCCTCGAACCCGTTTGTCACGCGTAAAACCCTTATCGCCTGTCGCGTAAGCACTATTATACCGTCGTCGAGAGAAAAAAAAGGGAAAAGAAAAAGGAAACGCAACTTCTGAATTTCCGTCGAGGATCGTCGACCGCGAGGTTTCGGTCGGAACATTCTATGTATGTATACGCGACGCGGATTCTCTGTCGCGACGCGGCTCGGCCGCATTATACGGTCTGTCGCGACGAGAAATAGCGGAGATACGAAGGTGGTGGGTGGGTCTTCTACATTTACTTTCTGTTCCGTAGAATCATTACTACGTCCCGGGCTAAGCGAAGCGTACCGGCGCCTGTTGACTGCAACCGTTGACGCGTTAAAGGGGCGAGAGGAGATAAGTTTTTTTTCGCGAATTATGAAGGCGCTCATTCATTATGCGGGCCCGTAATTGACGAGTTGTACGCTGGAGGATGCTGCCTGTATCAACAACGCTCTCTTTTCCGTCGAGATACTATCCGTCGTCGGTAGCAATATCTTCCCCCTTTTTTTTTTTTTTTGTTTTTTTTTTTGCTTCTTTAAGTTTATCGCTGCGAATCGCTGCTACCCGCTCGAGGGTGAACTAAAAGTTCAATTGAAGTTAGAACTGATTTTCCTAATTGGTTGGTAGAGAATGTTCGAATGAATATCGAATTTAGGTGACGCCAATTACAAGAATATTATTATTTCTGTGTAATTAAAACACCGATTTAATTTCAGCGAGATTGACTGTTTGAGGTTCTGCCGAGTGATGATTATTTATTGTCTTCAGACACTCGTGTGTGTATCAGTTTGACAAAAATGGTACAGATCCTTTACCCGATGAATAATTCATAAAAACGTGACAGAAAACTAATATCACAGACAAACAAAGTCTTCTACGGTCGGAATACCTGTTTGATGATTATAAGAGAAGCTCAAGCTAGTATTTAACCGTTTATGCCATATTAGTTGCATCGAATTCGCCATTTATTTTAATGAAAGCATTCGCGTTTGTGCCTAGAGGGACAAAAACAGCCATTGTAATTGAAGGAGTTTTAAAAATTGCTATTGACCGAGCTTGCGGAAAATTGGCAAGTAGTTAGCATTTCGATGTTGGACGGGAATCAGATTTAATTTCGTAATTGATTAACATAGAATTTCTGGGGAAGCTACGCTTTGTTCGTCGGGCATTATAATAATTTCGCCTGGTGCTATTGAGCGGGATTCCCGATTGGCTTCGCCTGGCCTGCACAATTGGCTTCCACCTGATGCGAAATAGATGCAACTCCGAGTGGATGGAGTCCGTTCCGTACCACGCCAAATGCGGCGCGGATAGTAATTGGATTTCTCTCTCTTTCTCCATAGGATATAGTTACATATACATATATGGCCGGTTATAAAACGGACGTAAACACATTGCCCGCGATAGAGAAAGAAACTTAACGTAGTTTCTCGTCGTGCGGTTGCAAAGAAGTTTCTGAAACGCGGGTAGCGCAATTGGATTCGAGAAAGTTAATTACCAGAATGATAAGTGCTTTTCGAAATTCAATTTTCTTTCTCATAGAAATAAGTGAAATACGGGAAAGAAACAAGCTTCCGTAGATAATTTCCAGTAGAACGGACCTGCGAAATTAATTTTAAGGAATTTTTCAAGCGTCTGAAAATTCGAGTTGTCCTATCAGACATATAAGTTTCTGAAACGCGGGAAGCGCAATTGGATTTGAGAAAGTTAATTACCAGAATGATAAGTGCTTTTCAAAATTCAATTTTCTTTCTCATAGAAATAAGTGAAACGCGGGGAAAGAAACAAGCTTCCGTAGACAATTTCCAGTAGAACGGACCTGCAAAATTAATTTTAACGAATTTTTCAAGCTTTTGAAAATTCGAGTTGTTGTTCTATCAGACATATGTTTCGATCGTATTGTTTCACTTGTAATGTGTAACATGTTTGATCGTTCGGTTACATTTCAACATCTAATTAAAATTAATTCATTTTCGAGAAATATTAATACATGTTTCGCTTAATATTGTGGTTTGCAACCACAGTTGAATCGATACTCGCTCAGGCTACAATTTATCAGGATATAATTATTTAGCAGAAACAGAGGTACAAAGCCGATGATTATATCTGACCCAATCTGGTCTTCTGGGAGTTTGATCCTTAATGTGTGACGAAGATTTGCCAGATCATCTCCCTACGCCCTCATCCTCCGAGAGACCTCGGCTATTGCTTCAAGGGGTTAGGGCTTAGGGTCTGACTGACCTGTCAGCAGCAGTTGTAGGGTTTCGGAATTTTTTAGAACTGGCTAGAATAACTTTCATGATTCGCAGAAGCCACTTAGGTGGCTTTTAGACTGTTAGGTGGTCATTCGAGCGTTTGGAAGTTCGTTATTGGCACCTAGTTACAGAACCTAGTCATTAAAACCTTGTGCAAACTCGCAGGAAGATAGTTTTGTGTACACTATCACTCAAAAGTTTGGTAGAACGTTGTTCGATATCAGTAGAAATACGAATGGACCTTTAAAGTTGATACTTCGTCGGAAATACTTCCCTTCTACTAACGAGGTTTACCGAAGCTGAAATATTATTGACCTTTACAATAAAGAATTAGGTTGTCCCGAAAGAAAGTTTAATTTTCTAAAAAAGCATATGGCGTGGCTAAGTAAAAGGAAGCTCAAGAAATTATAAAACATTAAGTGAATAGATGAACTAGCTAATAAATTAAATTATAAAACGAAGCTGGTGAAGATAATAAATTGTTGATTGACCAAGTAACTATTATATATTATTTTTCTCTTTGTGTTCCCTCGGTGGGAATATTAGAAGCGATTTGAAACTTTTGTGAGCGACAGTGTATCTTTCTACCTGCTTTCGTGTCCACATATAGGGGCTTCCTTTCGGAGCGAACACTTGTTCATTTGCAAAATATTCTCTCTCTGTTCCCTCCTACTGTTAATCTCTCCTGCCCGTTTCTCGTATCTGGTTTCACTTTGTTTCCCAGCAAACTCCAGTGTTAAATGAGGGCTGACAAAAACACGTGTAACTTTCAATTGGCTGCGCAGTCGCTCGAAGATTCTCGACGGGGTCCCCTTAATTGGGTTAAATAAATTCGGTCGGGTACCATGTGTGCACACCGTGCGAGTGGGACTTCGGTCGTCGTGTGAATACGTACAAAGTACAAAGACTCCGACGGCACGCACTGCTAGTTGGCCACGGTAAGACGAGCCTTAGGGTGCGTGTACATGTTGTTTCAAAGGGTTGAAATTGGACCTTGGACCCGGGTTCAGGAATTCGATAAACGAACTCCAGAATTTACTTGCCTAATCCGGACCTAGGCGTTCTTCGGTAGTTATTGACTACGTTTGTTCAGCATCTTTGTCCGTTCCATAATAAACTCACACCAGTGAATAAATTATTATAAGCTATCCAGAATACAGGGTATTTCACCTAACTTGACCACCTTAAATATATCGCTTATTTTGTGTGAACGAAAAAATGTCAGATGGAGAAAATATTCTGTTCGAAGGCGCGAATACGGTGATACACCGAATTTTTTGCTCAAGGTCATTTTTTTCGAGATTTCAGGGTCATCGTATTTTTTTTTAAATGGGACTGCATATTTTCACTACAACAGTCGTATAGCTTATAAAAAAACGAATCCAACAAGGTGCAATGTGTTGACCTTCACGTGACCTTTAGCCAGAAAATTATGAAATTTTTGTTAGTAACTTCAGGAATGCCTTACGCTTTTGCGCAATGGCGCGCGAAAGTGTGGGGATAATTCAGGGGATCGACTCCGCCAGGACGTTGCAATCGTTAATGCGACGAGTCCCCATTAAAATTTCCGTAATATCGACTGCAGCAAGGATTCGGATTGAAAAAGAGGTAAGAGCTGGTAGGTTTGCGGGGTGGATTCGTGTCGAGCGAGCTGGGCTGTCTGGCTGGCGGAGTTTCCGCTCGGAACCAAGGACTCCCCGTTTTTTAATGGAATAAAGAGCCGGAGAAAGTACAGCTCTCTCTCTCTCTCTCTCTCTCTCTTTCCGCCTCCCTCTCGCCCCTAAGGGAACTCGCTTGTAAACGATATTATTACGACGTCGTGTTAAAATATTGCGACTATCCGGCGGTGGCGGAGGATGTTCCGTTTAGTTCGCCGATTCAGAAAAAGAGGGATGTTTCGGCCCTTTCGCGAGCGAAGGTCGCCCTCTTCGCTGTCTTTGTCCCTCTTGAATCGCGGAATTTCAGCCCAACCCGTTTGCACGCCGGCGTCTGCATTTATAAAAAGCAATATGCACTGCAGGGAGAGGTGCGGCAAAATGCGCATGGAGCAATATCGCGGAAGAGCCGGGGTGCTCGCGCGTGCGATCGTTTAATATATTTCATATAATAACGGATTCATTTCGCGGAGTGGAAGTGGTTCGGGGTTAGGTCTTTTTTCGCTACGGTGTTGTCCCGCGGTCAGGGTCTCCACCGAGCAAAAATATTTCGTACTAGAATATACAAGAAAAAGGTACTAGATTTGAAAAAAAAGTACTAGATTTTGAATTCCTTACGCTTCATTCTAATTAGGGGCATTGTATATGTATACTACATATACCGCATATATGCCTATGTACCTTAATATTACAGATAAATGCAATATAAAACTGCTAAATTCTATTTTATTCTATTATCAGGAAAAAAGAGTTCGTGAAGTAGAGGGGGCAAAGGAGGAAGGAAGAGGAAACAAGTCCAGCAAGGTTCTACATAGACATTTACTTTATTTGTTATTTTTGGCAGAATTTTCTGTTTTATCTACCTTTTCTGTTTTTTTTTTTTTCATTTTCTCTTCTTAGTTTTTGTAAACATCTACTTTAAGATAAAATTAGTACTATTTATTGCGTGAAACGGAACGGACCCATTATTATACGGAAGCACCACGAAAGTACTAGATCTGTTGGTGAACGTACTACATAGACACTAAAAATTTATAAAAGGTACTAGATCTAGTACGAACGTACTAGCGGTGGAGACCCTGCCCGCTGTAACCTACCTGAAAAGAAAAAAAAACAAAAAAAAAGAAAAAAGCAAAACGACTCGGCGACGGAGTAGCGGTCGGTAATGAACGCGCGATTTTTCACCTGTTTTTCACAGTTGCTAGGAGGCGGTTCCGTCGAGCGAAAAAAAAATGTAATCGCTCCGTGACCGCGTCGTCGACCATGATTCACTTCCGACGCGGACCATAACCCTTTCGAGAGATGTCCACGGGGAACAAGAAGCCGCTGAAGAGAAAACTCAAGCGGGTCAGCGAGAAGGACAAGCGCATGGCACAGCTCGAGAAAGAAATCGAGCGTCTCGAGGAGGAGAATAATAAATTGAAGCGCGACAGCGTCGAGTACGAGAACAAACTAGCCGCGTTTGCCGGGCCGACGACGCGTCTTGGCCCGAATATCCCGGCGTTTAATCGCATTCTAAAACCTTCCGTGGACGTTTCGGCCGCGTCCAACAAGCTGGAGAAAAGTTTCGCCAGCTCGTTTCGCTCGAACGACGCTCAAGGCACCGCCCCGGCTAAAAGGAAGCTGCGCATAAAAGCACTGGGCTCTTTGAAAAATCGTGACACGAGGAAGTAAGAGTTATGCTGGATCTTTTCTTGTTCCCCGTGGGCAAACACTCTGTGCTTCGCGCTGATGCGTTCGGAATGATCGCGTCGTGATCGACTCTCGAAAGGGGACAGATTCAGGCCATCAATCTCCGTAACCATGCGTCATAATTAGCCCAGGAAAAAATTCATAGTTTTCAACAGACGAGGCTATGCAGGTGGACACGTTACGCCCCGAGAAGCAGATAATAAAGAAGTTTGTCCAGAACGGCGCGTGTCCGAATGGAAAGCCTAAGAAGAGGCAGGACGTGAAATGCCCGTCGGCCCAGAGCAAAAGGATTTCGAGATGCGGAGAACCTAAGGTGGCTTGTTCCGAAACGGAGTCTAGAAAAGCGAAATCGTGCCGAGATTCGATATGCTCGAGCAACGGAAACGGAAACGGAAACGGCAAGTGTAGGAAGACCGTGCAGAAAGTACCGTCCGTGAGCAAAGAGAAGAAGTACAAGGGATGTCCGAAATGCGAAAACAATCGGATCGAGAAGTTGGAATGCGAGGTAGAGTGTCGAACGATTTAGATATTTTAGATTGATGATATTCTTCTGGATGGTGTCGGTAACTTTTTCTTACTAAAGCTGCTAAAATTGATGAACAACTTTTAATTTCTTTTTCGTTTCACATTATCAGATATACACCATTTTAGTGAGAGGACGATAGCGATAATATTTCCGAACAAAAAAATAGCTTTATTTTTCACTTCAAATGCTCGCAAAAGATGGAATAATGCTCGTATATATTGACTTTCTTAAAGCGAAATTTTCATTATATTTAATATCTGGTAAAACTATCATCTATCATTCAAAGTATATATAATTTGCGCAAATCTATTATTTTTAAATGTGTTTACGTTGAGTTGACTTCTGCGACGACACAGGGCAAGAGGCGGAATTCTAAGTATATTAAAATATGATTGGAGTTCGGGTTCCGGTTTTATAAATATTTTCCTAGTGGAACAGAGTTTCGGAAAGTTTTCGATGAAATGGCCACCGGTGCCATTCGGAAGTGCAGTCTAAACAGAGTTAGGGGGGAATACGTGTGCGTGTGTGCGACGTGATTATGTGTTCGCAGGTGTATCAGCTGCGTCGAGAGATCGAAGGGATGAAGCACGAGCGCAAGGCGGCGGAAAAAGCGGTGCAGAGGGCGATTCTTCGAGGGGCGCGTGCTCTCGGCGGAAGATTTAAACCGATCGTTCCGGAATCGATTGAAAAACTTTTGGACAGTTGCGAGAGCTATGCGTCTTCGATGTCGACGTCCGCCTCGGTCACGTGCTCCGGAAAGAAAACCGAGATCCAGCCGTGCGGAACTAAACGCGAGAAGAAAGAGACTTACAATTTCTGCGAGGCGTCCTGCGCCAATTAGAATTCGTTTCTAGACTCACGTGACGCCTACATACTCACCGGCAAATCCGACCGCGCTACGTGTCTGCTTCAACAGGAATCGATCGTTGGATATGCTCGATGTTTGATTATAATTAATTGCTACGCCTTCTTCCTGGCAGAAATGAACCGAGGGTAAATAACTGACGAATAAAACACGCGACACCGTTTTTGGCTCCAGACGGTTTTTATATCGCGTGGTAATAATTTTCCATACGTAACGCGTTAATTAATAAACGGGGGTAAGAGCGACGGGTGGACCTCTCGCGGCGTCGATTTAATTACAGGTAACACTGGTGTGTAGGTATTCTAGCCAGCGCAGCGCACCGTGCGTGTTCTACTCGCGCGCTGGATTTTCGCGTACACGTACAGAACTACGCTCCATCAAAATGGCATCGTTAACATTGATAATCCTCCTCTGAACCGAGTCTGAGCCACTCGACTTACCAGAAACACAGCGCGGAAACGCGCACCGGCAGGTGTGAAAATAATTAACGTCGCCCGGCAAAGAAGCATTTTTGTTTTGAACCGGACGAGTGGTTTCGACGATGACTCCCGTTAATCAGGGGATCGATTTCGCAAGTCCTCGAATTCTATAAAGAGGTCTCGTCGATTTTCACACAAGATTTTCATTGTGTAATTATACCGGGTTAATGATACAATGAAACTGTATACGAGGGGCTCGAGAATCGCAGGCTATCGCGCGTTGTTTATCCCGAGCGGTACAACGGGCTCGTATTTGTCAGCGATGCTCGTCAACGATGAGTCTTGATGATATTCAATCCCCGTAAATGCGATAACGAATAGCCGATATTATCGTTGGCAGTCGGCGCCAAATTTTTTCTTTCAATAATCACGCTCGGAAATCCGTTATACAAAATTTTGCAGAAAACACGTTGGGTTAGTTTACAACTTTCAATTGATCTTGATTAATATTAGAAGCTTAACCATTTTAGTCCCGATAAATTCTAAAACAAAAAATATTTTTCAATCGCATTAATCACATTTCACATAATAACACATAATTTTTCTCGGTAAACTTTCACCAATTTAATCATAATAATCTGATAATTATAAAGCATAAACTGACGCTCTTCACTAGTTCGGTAAAATAAAAACAATTCCAGGATAATGATGGGGCTGAGCTTGCGTCTACTACCGAGGCACTGCAGTATAATCTTGTAGAGTCAGCAGCTCGGGCGAACGTCTCTCACGACAAGCGGGTGTTTACTTTCGAAACCCGGATCACAATATCGAAGAAAGGGAAGAAGGGGGGCTGGTAAGGGAGAGGAGGAGAAGGTCCCGACGTTTAATTCGCGGGAAATGAAAACATTTGTTTCCGTGTGCCGCGAGCAAGGGCACACGAGGAGGACTTTCGCCGGAGTGTATAAACCATAAAATTGGCTCTCTATTTGAGCAAACAATCGGAGACTGGGATCGATAAGATCCGTTTTGTGTTAGTTGACCGGCACAGGGCCGTAAAAACCCGTCCCGGCTCGGCTCGGCTCGGCCGCGGAGGGCTGTATTGTAAATTGATAGCGATAAAATCTACTCATCTCCCGGTTTATTCGGCGAGTCGAGCTCCGCCGCGCCGCGCCGGTTCGCGCGGCATTATGCAGCGCGCACCAGCGAAATGGCAAGATTATTTTAAGGCGATTTCGCTTGCCTTCTGCGTCCCCCGGCCCTCCCCCCGTGCCTCGACCCTAGGGTTTTCGCGTTTACTGGGGATATAAGTTAGGCCTCCGTGGAAACAGGTACTCCGGGCGCAGCGAGCAACCAGCCAGGCAAACAGTCAGGCAGACCAAGCAAGAAAGAAAGAAAGAAAGAAGAAGAAGAAGAAGCGTGTCTGCTGATGGTTCCTTTGCGATATCGTTCTTGGCAAATATTAGGTGGTTCCGTTGGACTGGAAGACGCGGTCAATGTTTTCATTTAATATCCTGTGAATGTCGAGCGGACTCACAACCGGCATTCAGGGAAAAGATTGCGCGAGCCATTTCCCGTGACTAGTGAGCGATGTCGTCTTTGAGATAAAGCAGTCTTCAAGATCTGCCGTATGAAGCCGCGGACGTGGACGGACGCGTTCTACGAGTTAAAGGGGTTGTTACTTATATCTTGCTAGTTTTTCAATCGCGCGGCACAGAGAACTCTCTCTCTCTTTCTCTGTCTGTCAAGGGAGAGAGTCTCTTGCCGTTTGCCTCTTTTTTTTTTTTTTTTTTTTTTTTCTTTTCCTCGTTCATACGGTGGCTGTCGTTTCGGTACGCGCCGAGAGACGAACGAGAAGAACGTCTCTGGTGTGTCGCGATAAATTACCAACGATCGCCGCAGTGATATCGCTAATTGAAGTTTATCGCGGCGTCTTTATCTGCGAGAGGGCAACACGTTTGAAAGCCCGATGAATGGTCGCAACAGAAATTGGACGGCACTGTGCCGGAAAGCTCTCTCTAATTCAGATCAAATGCCATGAATTCCAGTCGCTCATCAAAGGCAGAGCCACGTTGAGCCCGTCCGCCTCTGTGAACGCGCCCCGTGTCTACTAACGCGTGGCGTGATAAGCGGCCGATAATGACGATTAAAAACGTGCTCTTACGAAAAACGTCAAACGAACCGCAACTAGCGAGACCCGGCAATCGGTCACGCTCGTTATGGGGATCTTGCAGTTTTTTATTTTCAAAAATCGATTTGTCTTTTGCACTTATTACATGACATTACATTCCCGTAAAAAATCTCAAAATTATACTTCTTTTTTTATTATAGCGTAGTCGGATGTCTTTCGTACTTCGACTACGCTATAATAAAAAAAAGAAGTGTAATTTTGAGATTTTTCACGGGAATGTAATGAAAGAAACGAAAAATCTATTTACACTTATTTTTTCAACAAAATGGTGGCATTACGAATTTTTATTTTGTCTCGGCTGTTTCTTCGCGTTTGTTGTAATAAAAAGAAAAATGGAGATGCATCGATGTTTGTTGAAGTTTACCCCCTTAACGTTCGAACCATTTCCACGGCGCGACGCGACGGTTGAAAGCGGAATGGAAGCGGTTCCGATCCTGTCGGATACGTATCGCGAGAATAATAATGCCCAAAGGAAATCATATGACAAGACGGACTCAAGTTGTAACGGTAATTCTTAGCTTCTCTGTGGAGGTAAAGTTTTCTGATCGGCCGCTTCAAAGCGCAGGAGGCAGTACAAGGGTAGAAAGACTTCGATGATCGATGCTTCGAGGGGGAAGCGAAGTAAGTCCGCTAATAGTTGATTATTAAAATAAGAGAGCCTGACGAGACGGATGAAACCGATTGTGGCCAAGACAAAAGATCTACATCCGGTCCGAGAAATACACCCCGGGAGAAAGCGATAGCACATGCTAAGAATTATTTAATTTCTTTTTATTAAATGTTATAGATTAAATTATAGTATAATTTCCACGTAGAACGTATAGTCTGACAATAAAAATAAACGTCGGGTATCTGACAAGGGAACATATTCAGTTGATACACGCCGATTTTGATGAAACTTATGCGAGGTATAGTTCTTCGAAAAATATTTGACACGTAAATTTTTTTACCGGCAACCATCCACTCTGAGGGGGTGAAAACAGCCCTCGGAGTCAGGGATCAAAACCACATTTTTTGAGAAAAAAAAAAGGTTTGTTAAAAAATTCTTGCGCGACTACATTTCCCATTGAAAAATACACTATTTAAAAAAAAATTAAAATTTTTTCGACCTCTGGTTTCCGAGATATCTCAAAAAATATGGTTTTGACTCCCAACTTTGAGGGCTGTTTTCACCCCTTCAAAGTGGATGGTTGCCGATAAAAAAAAATACGTGTCAAATATTTTTCGAAGAACTATAGCTCACATTAGGTTTCATCAAAATCGGCGATTCTCATCTGAATATGTTCCCTTGTGAGATTCGGATAATCGAAATTCTACTGTATTATATAATAGTTGTTTTACAAAGCATCGGGAAATGTAGGTGTTAGCTTTTTGTCCTGTGGTGGAATATCGGATATATTGGAAATCGAAACTCGGTTTTTTATTGTTAGTATCGTGTACCACGTGTATTTGCACCATCGGCGAAATTCTCCAGATGAATTACCAGTGTCCGGGCGGATTTATGTCGCAAGTAGAGTGACGTCGCGAGGTAATTTATTCGAATAGTCATTTCGAACGCGTGCCCTGCGCCGGACAGTTGAAGTCGAATGACAAATTCGTGTTTATGAGGGTATAATGTCTGAGACACGCCTGTTGGACCTCTGCCAGCCGTTACAGCTGTATATTCGGGTATCGCGGCCCTATCGCGGTCAACATTTCGCTATTCTCTAGACACCCCAGGAGCGAGTTAATTAAGCGATCGCTCGTTTCCTCCGTTCCTTCTCTCTCTCTTTCTCTCTCTCTCTCTCTCTCGCTGTCACATTCTTTCTCTCTCGAGCATGCCAAAACTTTTCTTCCACGCAGCTGTTCTTCTTGTCTCACGAGTTTCACGCGATTCGCGTATAGTAGCTGGCACGCTAAGAGCTTTTTCGGTTCACGGAGACACACGAATAACGATTCATGTGTTCCGTGTGAAAAGATTCTAAATCCTGTCCACCGATAAAAGAATCGATGCCGATCACCGTGGACTAGGAACTCTCGCAGCGAGAACGAATTAAAACATCAGCCGGTCGATTAACCTTCACGGTCCTTCGCCAATCGCAGTATTATAATTTTTCGAGCTAACGATCGCCGACTACGCTAACAGATTTTACATCCAATTAAAGTGGATTCCCCGTTTCACAAGTTATTGCTTGTTCTTCGAGGTTTATTGCCTATTTTAATGGGCCTGAAAATATTAACAGGTGGTTTATGCAGCAATAACAGACTACAGAACGACTGAATTTTCGTTCTACTCCGGAATTATATTTAACTGGTACCTCTTTATAATATAGTCTATATAGTGTTGGGTTACTTTTTACAAATGTTCTATATGCGTAGAGGGTTAACAGATATGTAAAAAATTAAGGCTTGAATACTAAATAATAAAACGTAACAAAAAAAAATCTCGTTTCACTTCCACAAAAAAAATGTAAAATTTGAAAACTGCGTCTAAAATGGAAAATCTCACTGAACTCGTTAGCGTTCGCAATATCCAAAGAAGTGCACTCATTTCATCGTCATCCAGCAATCTGTTAGTTGGAATCTTCAAATTTGATATTAATACGCGTTTTAATCTACATTTTAAAGCACCGCTTTTGTATACTAGCTTTCCCCCGCCACGCGTTGCTGTGGCTCAGTATTTTTTAAAAGCATTTTTTTACCTGTCACAGATCTCCCTCTCTCCCTCTGCCTCTCCCACTCCCTCTCCCTCTCACTCCCTCGCTCTCTCAAATTGAACATAGATGCTACCAGACAAAAGTTATAAGCATAAACGTGCCCAAAAGAGGGCGAAAAAGTCATCTTTGATCAATAATGACGTCACAATTTTTGAACGAATGGACTTTTTCGAATGCGGTTTGCTCTAAAACCTTCCCGAAGAAGAGCCCCTTAGTTGACAAGTGGCATAAGTCCAAAATTACGAAAAATGGGGTTTTTACAGAAATAGTAATTATTAAGAATACTTGTTTATTTAACACATTAACTTGTGTATACTTTTCTTTATGCTAATAAAACATAAGATTCAATTTTACATTCTAAATAAAGTGACTGTAACAATATCTTGAATAATGGCATAAATCTATTCTCTTGGACTTACTCATCCGTTATTCCACATACTACCAGTAAAAGAGTACATGTATCGACATATATTTAAGTTCAGCATAAATTTTTAGATTATTTGATATGCGTGCTGTTCACTTAAAAACTTTCTCAATCTTTTGTAGAAAACTTTATCGAGGTAACTTCGGATGTGAAATAAGCGGGTCAATAAAAAAAAACCATCGACGCCAGCATGATATGATTTTCAAACATATATGCACTTATTGTGGACGAATTAAAACCAAGGAACGAGAGATTAAAACAATATGAAAAACTAAATCAATTACAAAAAGAAATTATATTGTAAAACGTACCACCACCCTGGAAAAAAATTCATGAAAAACGATCAATTTTTTGTTAAACAGGTGATTCTGACCGGTGCTGGTAAGTCTGGTGTTAAATGGAGAGCAGGGATGACGACGAGCGGTCAGGAATGTACTGTCCTGGCAACGGTTGCGTAATGGGAACAAAGCATTGTTCGAACGAGGCTCTCCAGTGATCGGACGGCTTCTAAACAGGGGCGATAATCGTTCTCCTTAGTACCGAGAGGTATTCCACCTGTCGTAGACTTTATTGTTATCCAGCTCGCGTTTCCCTCGCGCGCGAGCAATACGAATTGTTGCCTGCGCGCTCGGCCAGCTGTAGATTACCGTCGACGTTGTAGCAATTCTTGCGGCCTGACACGGTGTAATATTTCAACGCCGCCTTGACAACATTTTTTACCGTTCTCCGTGCGCCGGGTATATCGCGAGAGCTGGAAATATCAGCGGATGACTGGAGCCTTGTGCGCCGCACTGACATGATGGCTGGAAGATCGCGATAGCCGCGTTTTGCGGGGCCGCGGCTCAACTTTCTTTCGATCTCTAAGCGAGACACAGGCCTGGAAAAATCGCGGCCTCGCCTGTTATTATTATACCATTAGACCATATATACCTGTGTATAGACACGGTGCGTAGATAATTTTCCGTGTCCGAAAGATGAAATCAGCTGAAAGACACTGTGACGTCACATTTTCAAAAGATGTACAAGCTATGCTCATCGACAGTGCCTATATACAGTGTGTACAGGGTGTAAAGAAATGTTTGGTCTTGGCTGCCATAGGCGTATTATACATCTTTGGATCGATGAAGATGTGTTAGAAAAAGTTTCCGCAAAATTATCCTTGACTTTGAATTTGAAGGTAAAATATGTTTTTCAAATGCATGATGCGTAGAATACAATGCAATACAAAAAATTTGACCTTGAAATTCAAGGTCAAGGACAAATTTGCGGCAACTTTTTTTAACAGATCTTCATCGATCCAAAGATGTAGAATACGCCTATGGCAGCCAAGACCAAACATTTCTTTACACACTGTACATAGAAAGAAATTATCTTAAGACTTATCTTGTGACGTCACAGTGTCCCATCATCTTTCGGACACTGAATTCTCGGTTTTCCTATAGACATACTATACCAGACTATACCTATGCCGGGTCTATTAGTATATATGGTCTAAGATTATACCGAGCACGTTTCCCGTCTCATTAGGGGAAAATTCCGAAATTACGGATCCATAATAAACCGCGTCTCCGCCCAATTTGTGGCGACGATCGAGCCACGATCCATGCGCCAGGCAAGGCTTGAACAATGTTGCACGGCAATTGCCATTTACGCCGCGCTGCTTTTTAATGATCGCCCCCGTAGAACGCGGGGGGTTTCGATTAAAGGATTTTAGACACGTGAACGTGGGTGGAGCCGCAATCGCGCGGATACGAGGTATCGCAGCAGACACGCGTATGAATCAACGTGGCGGAGACGCAGGAAACATCATATACCGATGTCCCTGATTGTGCGAGGCGCGAGGGGATCTTTCTTTCAGGTTTCGCGTAAAAAAAAAGGAAGAAACAGAAAAGACCGAAAGAGAGAGAGAGAGAGAGAGAGAGAGAGAGAGAGAGAGAGAGAGAGAGAGAAGAGGAGAAAAAGGAAAACGTCGACCCTTGGAAGAACGGAAAAGCCATCAGCGCTGATAAATAAAATGTTAGCGCTGCACCGTCGCACCGACTGTCTGCTCTGGCGCGTATTCTTATTAAACGCGACGGTATGCGTGTATATATGTACGTACACTTGAACCCCCTGCTTTTCGCCTGGGGTGCGTTAGGAGGTACGTGGACCTTGTAGCTGAGCGAGAGACACACGCACACGCGTAGATCTCAGTCACCCTGACTCTATTCCCTCTCGCTCTCGCTCTCGCTCTCTCTCTCTCTCTCTCTCTCTCTCTCTCTCTCTCTACCAACACCGCCGCGCTGTGCTGCTACCGGTGAAACGCGTGCACTCCAACCAAACAAAGGCGACCTGTGCCACCCTTACCCCTTTCCATCCTCATCTGGCAGCTTTGTGCTGCTCTTACGTAATACACCGACTTATGTCTACCTATACTAGATTGATCGAGCATACGCGGCCCCCGCGTAACACGCAACCCCCCGCTACCGAGCAAAACGCTCAGGAAATTAGTGAAACGAACTATATTCCACTTTTTTCGGATGTTCAGCTCTATCGTGAACGTAAGGAATAGATTGGATTTAAAATACTGCTTGTTACCGACTCTAAGAGTCTTTGCAAAGCGACGGAAAATATTTTTGGTACAGCGAGGATTAAAAATCAATAAACAAAGAACCTTTCTTCCCACCCATAAACCGGAAAATCCCGTTTAAAGGCGATTATATGTACACGTGTACATCTGGTCTCCAGCTTGCCGTAAGCAGACACGAGTTTCGTGGTTTTTCCTCGACCTTAGAAACGCGGTGTTCCATGGAACTTGTAGGTTCTACGGATGAATGTTTGATATTCAATGTTTACCGTTTCTTCGGCATGATTCTACGAACGAGAAGCCCGTCGAGTCGGCGAGAGCAAGTCGTCGTCGTCGACTCGGGGATCTCATAATGCCGAAGTCGCGGCCCTTGTGTCACGAAAGAGAGTTCGTGTTTCGCAGGGACGACGCGACGCTCTCTTTCAGACATCCACGCTGGAAACAATGCGGAACGGTTTCTTCTTTCGCGAGGAATCGCACGGACAGACAGACGCCTCGACGCATCGTTTGCACCATGAATAATGCGATGAGTGGGCTCGCACCTTGCGTGTTGTACTGTCGCGCTACCATCACCGCCCTCGTAGTCGCGCTACATCTTTTTCTTCCGCGTCATTATGCCGCGCCGGTCGAAACAAAGACGTTCGCCGCCGACGGGATTTTCTTCGCCGCCCCATCAATCGGGGGTTGTTCTCGGAGCAAAATGCTGGCAACCGTGATTATCGCTCCGCGTTCGAGGAATCCGCGCCGAGACCCGCGGCGCACAAATTCGCCCGAGTTCATAATGACGGAATGGTGGGAATCATCGTCGTTAACGACAGACGGGAGTCGCGATTCGCAACCCCTCTCCGACGACGACCGCGACCAGGAGTACCAACCAAGAAATCGTGACACGACCGTTTCGTCGCGTTTAATAGGCGAAACTGGAGGGAAGGAAACGAGGCGTAATTTTTGCGGTAGAACAAGGGTACCGTCCCCATTCATCCCTTATTTTTCTACGCACTTTAACTGTCGGTATCAATCGCGTTGCTTGGCCTCGTTCGCCTAAGAACACTCGATAGATTTTTTCATCGGAGGGTAATTGGGTTAATGCGAACCCGAGCATCGTTGTTTGAAATTAAAAGGGGAGCGGAGAATTTTCCGATTACTCCACTCGTCGTACTTATTGTTTGCGAAATCGCTTGGCTTTCCTCCTCGTTCTCCCGGCGAAATCGAGAGACGCACGGGAGGACGACTGGAACAATCCTCTCGCAGCGAAACTTGTGTAGTACTTTCGCGATCGCATACTGGAGTACATCGTGTAATAGAGTTTAGGAGGACTGGCTCGGAATCTGGTTACAAACACTTGTCTGACAGGCTGAATCCGATCGCGTTCGCCCAGGTGCCAGCTGGCTCGAATTAGGCTCAGGTGACCGAAATTTGCTCGAATTTCTCCAAATGGATCCCAATCCGATCATAGCAACCGGTACGATACCAGCAGACCCGAATCTGACCACGGCCGCCCCTTCCAAGCGGAATCCGGCCTCGGGTACCGGCGGCAGCCCGTGTCGGCCCGGGATTGTCGAACCTGGCCCGGAATAGCCCGGAATGGCCTCAAGTCAATCCCATTCCCAGAATGAATTCCAATCTGTGCAGAAACATCTACCCTGCCTCAAAAGAACCGAATCTCATTGATAGCATTTATCAATCCAAGAAATGCAATTGAGGCATAGTCCAGTCATTTGGTAGTTTTACCTGGAAAGTTTTCCGGGAGTTTTGAAAATGGATAATTTTATAGATTTCGATGTGCTCTTTCAGCGTGGTCGGGCCGGCCGGGCCTGACGGACAACGAAATTGTGAATATCTCGAAAACTAAAAGCGACCTCCGTATATTGGAAAAGGAAAAAGTTGTTCAAAATGTCGAAATCTATAATATTGAAATTTGTTAAATATCGATTTGGAAATATATCAATGATCCAATGTTCCAAATCCGGAAAATTCTAACGAAGTTTTTTGCAATTATCTGGAAAACTAAGACCGAACGCCGGGTAGTTGTAATGACAAAAGTTGTTCAGAATGTTGTCCTTGACAACATATGTCAAGGTCATCGGAGATGCCTCCCCTAAAGTAAATATTTACTGCATTTTTCCAATATGGCGGCGCGAGCGGCAAAGATACGAGATGGCAAAGTTGAAATTCGGAAAGAGCACATCGAAATCTATAAAATTACCCATTTTCAAAACTCCCGGAAAACTTTCCAGGTAACCTCTTTTTTTCGAACCAAATGACTGTACTAGCATTCATTTAACCGTTCAAATGTAGTTGTATAGAATATAAACAGTTTGAAGTGCTCGTATCTCGCATCCGCTTACAAATTAGTAATAAAATGCTAAAAGTTTGCCATATCTTTGCGTGCAATTAGAGGAAAGACCCCTTAATTATTTCACCAATGGTTTTGCATGATCACGATACCGGAGGCCCGCGAGCCCCACCGAGGCGATTACAAACGTATATGCTGCGAGTTTCCAATCCTGGCCTTAGCTGATTGTGAGCCGCGCGCCACTCCGACTACGGCTTTTTACCTTGCAGCGTGGAAAAAAGCTGCGCGATACTCCGCGCGGCCGTAAACACGAGAAAATTATCGTAAGCTTGGGTAAAAGGTGGCGGCGGCAATGTAATGCCAGACTTCTTGTTGTTTATGTCTCCACCACCCGTACCCCGGCACGAACGCTCCGGTGGAGAAACAACGGTAACATAAAGTAGCGTCGTCTGTTCGTTAGTGGCATAGAAAATTTTTACTAGCGTTCTTGCCTCGATAACGACGCAAGTTTTCGTTCGCGTATTGACGTTTCTTGAAAGATTTACGTAGATCGTCGGTACCATTCATGGAATTAAAAATACAACGATACCCTTTTTACTACGAAATATATGTTTTTTCATTTTTTTTTATAGTAGAAGAATAGACTGCGTAGGAGAAGGAAGAAAAAGGGAGCATGTTTATTAACACTGAATCTACCACTGCCGGTCAATTGTCATTTTACAATTATTGAAATTATAAAGGTACTAGGAACAATTTCTTAAATGTTCATTCACTGGTGCAGTTACCCTGCATGGAAATTGATTCGATACATTTTTTTTATCCTAGCACATATTGAAGTAAAAATTGCACAATATCTAAATAAATAGAGCCTCGTCATTTTTTATAAACTAAAACATTTTAATCGCTTTTAGTGCTCGTCTTACAAAATAATCAAAAAAATGTAGCAGAGTCAGAAATGTGCTACGAAAGTCTTCTTCTTCTCCGAACGTTGGATGTAAACAAACTGCAGAGCGAGGCCAGCGCTCGGTGAGCGAGTGCAAGGTCTATATGTTTGTTTCTCACGGCGAAAAATGCCTCTCTGCGGGCCTGTGTGCGTGTGTCCGGCCGTGCGTGTGCGGTCGAGGCGTCCTAGACGCCAGTCCAGTTTGTCTTTAGACGAGTGAAGCAACGTATCGTTCGATAAAGTGTGTTCATTTTTTTTCTTCGCAGTCTGAATCGGATTAAAATTGTCATTTACCCGCCTCCTTTGTTCTAATTGAACAAGCATGGTGCGACCAATGTGTGATCGGATGGGGTGTGGATCATCTGAAAATCGATCGCGTGGGCGTAGAACAAGATCGCCGGTCCTGGAGAGCGGTGCAACTGATCGTGTGCATGTCGTGCAATGTTGCACGCACCTAACCCAGCATGGAGATAGAGAAAGGGAGAGGATAAAACAATAGTCGTGGGTGAGAGGGCGAAGGAGGACGAGACGCGACCGTAGAAAGCAGAATAAAGGTGCCAGGTAATGTGATATATAGGATCGATTTGAATCCGGCGTTTAAGCCGCGAGCCATAATTCAATCTCAATCGTTTTCTTCTCTGTTCTCCTGCGTTTCAGTCTGTTCTTTTCGTTTCGGCTTGGTTTCTCTTTCCCCCGGTCGCGACCGTGTAGTATGCCTCAAGGGCAGGTTCGATACTCGATATATACTTAAGTACATCCGAGCTACTCTCGTACTACCTGGTCGTGCACCGCATAATATATACGCGTATCGCGAATCGTTGACTCCTTAAAGTCTCATTCACACCGCATTTTCGATCATAGAGATTTATCTCCTCGCCTCCTACGCGAGAGCAGTCTTCTGCACGCTCTTTGGCGTTGCGTCGATCTAAATGCTTTTACCAACCCTCGCGTCCCGAATAAATGATCGATGAATCGATCGGTTAACGATCGACTC
Source organism: Lasioglossum lativentre (assembly GCA_916610255.1). NCBI lineage: Eukaryota > Metazoa > Arthropoda > Insecta > Hymenoptera > Halictidae > Lasioglossum > Lasioglossum lativentre. The sequence continues at coordinate 1,028,902 of OU744364.1, forward strand.
TCTTCGATAGTTATGCACGCGAGCCGAACTTCGTTCAGGAAACCTGGTTGTGCTAAAGGTATGTTCAACAGACACGTGAAATTGAAATATAGCTCGAAGTACAACTGAACACATCAAGTACGTATGCAAGGCATAATAATTTCCATGCAGGAGTATTAGAGACGCAATTACTTAAACGAAATAAATACTTGTAGTAGTACTACTCGTACATTTTCTGCAATCTAAGTAGACTAAATTTTATGCGTTCTTAGCATTTTTTTAATGAATATATACAGAATGAATAGTAAATATTTATGTTATTCATTTCTTTTAAATACAATGCTATTTTCTTATTGTCAATACTTAAGGGGGAACGGCCGCAGGGTGCTCTGCTTATGATGTAACGAGATTATGTTGACATCTAATAATATGAGTCTGCAAAGTCGGAAAAAAAGTCGAGAAAACAACCGCAGAATCCAATGTATTTTTCTGTCACAAAAAGAGTTTTTGACTGATATCATAAGCAGAGCACCCTGCGCTGAACCTTCCTCTATCAAACGAGCCTTTATGCAACCTAAAATTTGCTCGTATAAGGACGAAAAATCTAATTTCGCAAACCCAAGTTTCGGCCAAATTTCTAGGGTATTCTAGGGAAATTCTAGGGAAAATCACGTGACTACCGTTCCCTCTTTAGACTAAATATGGGGATACAATAAATATAGATTTTCTTTTTCATATAGAACGTATCGACAACAAAGTTCTAATTATGGTATACGTGAAGGAAATCAGACAAGTGGTTAAAATTACTGTCTACTAAATCGTGTGCCGTCGAAGCGAGCCTGTAGATGGGCAACCATGTATACAATAACGTAAAGGCAGTTTCTGATACGATTAGGCCTAATGTGCGGTGTCGCGACGGTCGGTGGGAGTCCGAACGTTAGCGAGGATAACCGAAGTTTTCCGAATAGTTCGGAAGGATCGGTAGACTTCGCTTCGCGACCGATGGCGATGGTTAATATACAAAAATGAATATTAAACTGGCAGAGGGTTGCGACGAGAAGACGTGAGTTTGAAGATGCATTATACACTCGGTAACGCTGAATCCTCCTCTTATCCCACACGTATTCTCTTTTATGCAGGATTGTATGTGTAAGAACGCGTGTCGAGTTGTCTGGGTCGGGGACACACAGGAGACAGAGAGTAGTCGACGACATTAAGAGAGGGACTACGAGGGTTGGATGTCGGGGACCCGAAATCAGGTAATTAATATTAATGCGGAAATATGCTGATGAAGCGTAAAATTCGGGCAGATTTAAATGCACTGTGTTCCCTAAATATGGGAACCGTCAACGTTTATACTTGCATTCTTAAAATGGCTACCGAGCCCTAATCGAGATTTATATATATTTGTTCGTAATTATTAACAGTATCGAATTGATTCAATTATGGAACGGGTTAATTATAGATAGTACCTATCTATAGATTATGACAGGTTAATTATTGTGAAATATATATACATACATATAAGGATTTATATTATTCCTCATATCACAGCCTACTCTAGTGCTAGCCATGCTGAAGGATGTGGCAACACAATGAGAGTCCTATTGTATCTACATATATCTATATATATTATACATATATATATATATATACATATATATATATATAGATATAGATACAATAGGACTCTTCAGCATGGCTAGCACTAGAGTAGGCTGTGCTTCATATGTTAATACTGAAATATGAAAATGTTAACTTTGGTGAGGCTGGAATTTTTATGATTTTATTTTATCAAACGTGGCAATCGCTTCCACGATTAAAAGTGAAAACACTTTTAACCAGCAGCGCACCCGATCCCCACGCAAAGTCCTGTGTGCAGACTCTTCATAAGCGGAAAAATTACAATCAAGATGGTTCGGCGAACACGATCCACGCCGGGAAACACCGAACTGCAGTGCAATTCCACCGGGGCGCCTTGCCGCCGCCGCGGTAATCAAGCTAATAATAAACGAGGCAAAAGAACGAAATCTCTCTCCTCCTGTTTATAGGAATATCAGCATCTTCAAGGACAATGCCCAGGTACGTACCATTTCTCGTTATGGTGTTCGCTTCGAATGGAATGGATACTAATTCAATCCGAGAATAAACGAATTGCGTTTTAAATTTAATTCGGAAATAATGTCCAAGAATTTTATGTACTGGTAGCTTTTATATGTAGCTTGTCCCAAAAGGTCTTTACTTGATACGCACGCCTGATGTTGTTGAACAATTTGAACATACGGTGAAATTATATTTTTGTTAATATTTTATTAATTTCTAAGCCCCCACTTATTTAATAAAATTATTTGCTTGCTTGAAAGACTATTTTAAATTCACATTGTAAATTATTAGATGGGAAGAAAACTTTTGGAACAATATTATACATATACTTAAATTCGTCGACAATGGGGGTATTCGTACATTTTTCGACCAAATACGTGTAGTATAATCAACGGCAGATTACTCCACATAAATCAGACGCAGAAATCTGGAAAAAGTGTTAAAAGGGTGTTCGCACGTAAAACTTCGTTTTGTAGAGAATCTAGTTTAAAAATTTGTCGAGCACACCTGCACCTAGCTAAATCCCGACAGAACACGTTCCCACACCGGTTTTCGGGAAAATGAGGCCGCAAATATGAAAATTTTATTCCACATTTCTTTCTTTTTTTTATCTATTCTCGCATGTAGACAAACCCTGTCGACTGTACCATTTAGTCGGGAGTTAGCGAAGCTCGCGTGTGCTCGACAAATATTCAAACTCGATTTCCTCGGAAGCGTGGCCTCGCACGACAACGTTCCATTTTATATCGTTGTCTTATTTTTTCGCGTAGAATTCATTTTCCGTACAGATTCGTCCTCCGCGCATCTCGAGCGGCTGAAGGGTGTACATCTTGATAGAGTAAAAATTATTGAAAAAGTCTTTTAATTGAAGTTGTAAAGATCTTTCCATAAATTATTTTATCGAAACGCGTATTGCAATTAAAATTGTGAGAATCTAAGTAAATGAAATCTTATCATTTGTACGAGACAATACGTGCCAACTACTTTTTGTAAGATGATTTTTACTTACAAGAGACGTGGTCGTTGTGTCATACTTTTCAACATCGAAATCAACATTTCGAAAATCGCAAGCTGGGCGACCTTTTATTTCGAGAACGCAGTCGCCGCGGTGGAAGTTGAGGTAATGTTGTGTTCGATGAGGAAAGAGAGAAAAGGACGTGGCCCTGGGGTGAAGGGAGAATGCAAAAAGCAGAAGAGAGACCGAGAAAGGGACATGGGGTCCCGTGCACGTTCGTTTCTGCAGAACCCGTAGAGAGGGTAGGGGGGGGGGGGGGTATCGGGTACGGGAACCGCGCGGGCAGTGCACGCGCAGCCGCCGGGACGCGCGCATCCCGTGTGCATTCGCGCTCTTCAACGCCGCAAGAGGAGCCCGCGAAATCTCGATTATCGCGGCACTGTGCAACGTGCCTCGCGACCGTGATCACGACCTATATGCCGTTCTGGGATTTATCGTCACGCAACAGTCAACGACTCGTCAACTTCACCATTTAAAAACCACCGACAGAAAAATGGTCCGGAGACTCTCCTACAAGGTCAACTAACCGACACCATTAAAAGACACCCTCTGCCAACAGCGATCAGCGGTATGATCAGTGTTTAAAAGAAACCGGTGACTCTGCGATAGTTCTCCAAATAGCAGGCAACAATAGACAAAGTTTGTGGTAGATCGTAAGACTATCAGCGCAGTTGGTGATTCGAGGGTATCGCACCTCGAAGACCCCCTGTGTTAATTGGTCCTGGAATTTGTAGGACTTTCTACCAATTACGGACCATTTCTAAATCGTCTTGATAAATAATAGTTTCTGGAAGATGTATCGGCGGAGGTCGTAAAAACTATCAGCGCGCAGTTGGCAATCGAAGGTTGTCGGAAGACACTGTTTGAATTCGCTGATTCTGGAAATTGGATCTTCTACGAATCGTAGACCATTTGGAATCGTTTTCCCGATGATAAATATTTGTGAGGAACGAAACAATGGAGATCGTATGACTGTCAGCGCAGTTGGTGGTTGAAGGTTGCCAGACGTCGAAGACTTCCGCTGTGTGTGTACGAACTCGATGGTTCTTGGACCTTCGACGAATTACGGAGCATTTTAAATCGTCTTCCAGATGATAAGTAATTGTTTCTGAGAGACGTATCGGTGGAGATCGTATACTGTTGGGAATCGAAGTGTATCGGATCTCGAGGATTTCCGCGACGATCGCGCCGGAAGTCGCGGATCACTCTGCGCCGCGGCCATTGAGTTCGTGGACCTCGTTGGATCTGGGGTCGTTTTGAACGTCGTCGATTGATTCCGAGAGGTGAACAGAAGGCGCATTCTTCCGAAGGACGTTCGGTGTGTCGCTCGTCGGGTGTTCCGTTGCATGCGAGTTGTGGTCTCGTCGCCGGCCACGTGCGTTTCGTTTCGCTTCGCTTCGCTTCGGGTTCGTGTTCATGTTCGTACGCGTTATTTCGGGCGCAGTCGATCCGGCCGAGTGAATAATCGCGAGTGTTAGGTGGCGATCTACGTCGAATAGGACTGTCTTCGGTTAGAAAGTCAGCCGGAAGGAGTTTCGTGGAATTGACGATCGCGAATTCAGGAATACAACGGCGAAACCGGTTATATCGTGGGACCGGCGAAAGGACCCACAAGGGAGAAATCTACCAGAAATATTAACCCTTTTGGCGATTTTCGAGGATTGCCGGGGCCGGTCCGCGTAGAGGCGATGACGCCGAGTTAGGCGCAACAGGGATTCGAAGATTGTGATTGAAGTGTGACGACCGAGTGACCGGGGAACAGGTGCTCTCGACAGATCCCGAGGACGATGATGCATTCTATAGTGCCGGTTCTTCGGGACGAGTAGATTCCTCGCCTGCGTCTGGCAGGTATTCTATTTCAAGTCATCCTTTCTTCAGTAGTTATTAGAAATTAACTCTTCCCGAGTTTTGAGAAACTAATTTCTGAAAATGGTTCGATATTATTAGTAATAACATTATGCAAACTTCCTATCATTTTTTTCTCATTTAGGAAGTGGTGTCGTTGATTTGTCATGTACCTTTCCAACCAGACAACAAAGATTTTATGCATTTATGACGAAATTAATGGGTTTAACAAAATGTTAAAGTGAACGACAACGGGGTTTCTAATCATTGCGACGGTAAAATAAATTGTTGTGCAAGAGGTTAATGACGTACATCTTTGATAGGTCGCGTTCAATATCTTCACCACGATTTTGACTCGTGATAAATTTTTATTGATAATAATTTTAATAAAATTTATTTCATAGGAAAATTGAAATAAAACCTAATAGGAGAGACTAAAACTTTTGCGCACACCTAATACATCGCGAAGTCCGCGCAAGGGTTTGACGCAAACAATGCCTGATCTGACCAGAGTTAGTTGAAGCAGGACATTATCGAATTGGCTGGAGATACGAGACAAAAGGGCCTGGACCGTTGAGCGAAAGAACTCGGACAAACATTTGACATGATCTTTGGACGTGTAGTCGATCGTTCAGCATCTGCGAGTAGGTATATCCGCTCGTTTGTCCTCGCAGCTATCTTCATACATGCCGTGGCTGTTTCATCGGGTCTCTCTCTCTTTCTCGTCCAACCGCCTAGTCTCGGCCCTTGTTTTTCCTCCTGAGGAGGGACTGTACGCGAGTAGCGAGAATTAATGTCGAGTGTGCAAGGGATTTCGAAGCGGTAGCTATTTCCGCTATTGTCGGTCTGTTGCTGGGCGTTCCGTGTCCCCTCGCTCCGCTATCTCGAACGCGATTTTTACAGAGAGATAGAGATACACACGCTGCGAACAATACCGGGCAGGGCACCGGTTAATATCCGAGTATGTAATTATTCGACGTTAGAGATTAATAGACCGAACGGTCTGGGAACCGCAAACGTACAAAAACAGTAACGGGAAATCCGGCCGAGGAAAGACGTTGTTGAACTCCTGACACTTTCGCGATAGCTCGACGATGGAGCAACTTCTTAGGTTTGTCTGTTGATCATTTGTTAAATACAGGGACTTCCATTTTGTAGCGATCCCCTCGAATATCTCTGAAATTGATATCGAAAAATGTTTCAGACCAAAGTTTCAAGGGTAACATAATTCTGTTTTTGTAATTGGAGGCATAGAAAACGTATAAAGATCACTTTCTATTAATTTGAATACGCTCCACGCGGCACGGAAAAATTTTCTCTCAAAAATAGCAGAAACTAAATGAAATTCGTGTAATCTTAACAGACGTCGATGACGAAACGCGTCCCTCGGGGAGAATCTTACTCTAATTTCAGCGAGGTGCGGCCTCCTGTGTCGTCTATCTCGTCCCGTATTCGCGGTGTTCGCGAACGCTCGCAAAAAGAGAAACGACCGGGTGTTACGTGTGTGCGAGTACGTGTGCCTGTCTAATGGAAAGAGAGAGAAAGAGAGAGAGAGCCAAGGCGAAGCAGAGACGAATCGCTTGTCCTCTAGTATCCTTTTCCTCAGACGCGACGGGAAATAAGTGCATGAGAGATGAGGGGCCAGAAAACTAGTATCCTCTTCACGACATCTTGGTAAATTCTCAAAGAACATCTGTCAGACGCTTTGAAATTACTGAGCTCTGAAAAAATTCGGCCCTATTCTTCCTCGAGCAGTTACTCCCCTAAATTTTCACGATTTTTTAGCGAATGAAGAAGCTTTTTTTGACGCGAACTCGTTACTCTGGATTAGCATCAGCGCATTTTGCGCTGGGACTAATCGGATTCGGTTTTAATCTCACACGATGCTCTGTCTTCGATTTCTAATAATCACCCGGACATTTTCATGGCTCGATGGCTTTTCGTTTAGGTACTTTTTTTTCATCTGCACTAAAAGGGTTAAAGTAACCTCTCTCATAGATATTTCTAAGGTACTAAATATCGAATTTTCAACTGCTCCACCAAGTTTTGAACTTGTATAGTCCTGCTGTTCTGTTGAAGCAAGACAATAGGGGTAGTCGGTAGACAATTAGGATGATCCGTAGAAGACAATGGGGATAGTTCGTAGGTATCAATAGAAACGAAGAATGAAAGCATTGTCTAGTCAGTGAAGTAGATCGAAACTTTTAGTTATATCATACTTGTTTCGCAAAATATTGTAAAAATTTCGATTTGAATATATGCACCACGAGTATTTGGACATTTATGATTCCTGCAACAAATACATATATGTGTAACATGTCCTGCTACATATTTCGATGGGACATTTCCAATAAAACTGTGGCCATTGGCTTTGACTCGTACTGACATATACGCCAGTTAAATAATGAAAGTGGTATTCAACGATTTTGTGTGAATAACGATTCCAGTAATTAAAATTGGGTGGCAACAAATTTCCAAATATTTGATTTATGTTCCGAATGATGAAAATTATTTCGAATGAATGTTTCTGAAACTGTGAAATATCACAGCAACGGAAAAAAATACAATTATTGACAAATAAAAAAGATTAATTTCACAATTTTAATTTCTCATTCTACATTTTCCTGCGCGTAAAATATTTGGTCTCGGAGGAAATTTCTGTAGAAAAAAAACAGCTTTGATTACGAACGTGTGTTACAAAATTGTTCGAAAAATGGTGGCTCGCGGGAACGTAAAACCTGTTAAATGAAGCATCGAAAACAGCCGGTTGCTCGTGCAAAGATTGACAAAGTGTTCGGTAAAGCGATAGTGGGAATGGAGGAGGATCGTCGTCGGTTTCAAAATAATCGCGTTCGAAACACGGTGATCGATACTGATATGTTTGGCGATAGGTCGGATGAATGGTCGAGTTCAGACACGGCGAATGCGTGACCGTTTAATCAAACGGTGTCCTTCGGTCTCTCGTCTCCGAACTCCATTACGTATAAAACAATATTAGTTCGGTCGCGTCAATGGCAACGGTGTTTATAAATAATTATCGGCGTCGAGGGAGGGTGCTGCAGAGAGAGAGAGAGAGAGAGAGAGAAAGACAGAGGAGGGGAGAGTAAAACCGGCCCGTTGGGGAAGAGGGACAAAGAGAGAAAGAGAGAGGGAGAGAGATGATGTTCGAATAACATTCGACGGGGGCCACAGGTAGATGGACAGAGGGCGGAACGTGCGATAGGGACGGCGAATTAGATGACGGGAGGGTGGTATAGGCAGTTTCATTTTGAACGAGGAGTATTCTCTGCGCTCGTCCGGGCTCGATCTAAACGGGCAATATTAGCTATTGACTTTGGCTCATGGGGTTTGTCGATGGTCGGGCTAAGTGATGGCGTCGGTACCTGGCCAGGTTCGGGACGGGGGATTTCGATCCTGTCTCGATCGAATGTCAGCGATTGGTCGCTAGGACCGGGCCAAACTCCGCTAATTTCCCTGTAAATAAAAGGCGGTTGCGCGACGATGATCAGGACCAACACCTTTTCTGCTCGTCGCGCCAACAGTGCACGTTGCATCTACACAAGCAACCACTTGTTCCTCAGGAACGCTTTATTCTTAAATTGTTGACGTGATCTATGCTTGAATAGACTAAGAGCAGCTTCGCTGTTGTAGAATACAAAATCCAGTTAATATTTGACCGAATCTCGTGTACCTCCACTCTGAGATTCGATTTGGCGTTAGGATCGTCGCGCTACAGCTGTCGACCTGTCTCGGTTAGTTCACGATCCGCGCGCAGCTTCGGCGATGTTCGTGACCTATCCACAAAGCTTTCCGTTGGGGTTCACGGACGCTCGTAAAACTTGGCGTCGTGGGTAGGTGCGCGTATGCGTTTTCATGCTCTTGCTCCTAGCAGTTTGTCTCTTTCGAATGGCATCTGGTATAAATGGAAGTTTCCTTCCGAACGGACTTTTGTCCGGAGTTTCGTATTCATCGAGCGTGTCTCGCGCTCCCCCGGCGACGGCTGCGCCGCGTACCGTGGAGAAAGATTTCGATAAAATCACTGCTGCACACCTTTACTTATTTATTTAAACTTAAACCCCGGCGGCGGGTCCGTCGGACCGGAACTGTGGACGATATACGGTCCGTTCCTCGGTGTCGAAGAACTCTCTTTTAGCGTTTTGTCAACGTTCTTCACTTTTTTTTTTGCTTTCAGAGGACTCGGTGGCTCTAGAATATATTTTTGGGACTATCGTGTATGTCGGTTTTTCAATATTTATAAGTCTGTGCTCTTACATACTATGCAATTGTGGCATTACTAGCGAATGTAATGTTAATCAGTAAAATATATAAATTGGTTTTCTAGTGCCTGGAATCTAAATTATCGATATTCGTTAAGATAAGATTATTCGCATCTTCCAAAAATAAACAGACATGCAAAACACACCGAACCAGTGTAAAATGTATGACGAAACGGACGAATGAGACTTAACAACTACAAAGTAAGCTTTGAACGTTCTTAATTAGGGAACACTGCGCTACACAGAGGGCCCATATCGACCTATTCGAATACAGTAGATCCATGGAACCCCCTATTCCCTGTATTCAACATTCGTTGTTAGATCGGGGAACGATATAAGTCTGCGCGTAAATCTGCTTCGTGTACACTCGGCTGCGCGATGACTCGTGAAAAGGCATTCCGGTCTAGGTCGTTTCTTCTCCGCTCACAATGGAGCCATTGACAAATACGTACGGACCACGGTCATCGTTCAGACGCTTCCAAAAATTCGACGAGTAATTTTGGTGGCTCCAGATTGGCCGGCATTAAGCGGGCGGGATAAATACGGGGTGAAACGTTCAATTTCCCGTTTAAGCCCGCGGAGTATCCGCGCAATATGTGGTGCACGCCGCGTCGCGTCGCGCCACGGAGGGTAGACCCGCTCAATGTCTCTCATATTTCCAGGCCCGATAATTATTCATTTTCCTGCGCGTAATTTGGCTTAATTTAATTGCAAACGACGATTCGTCCGATGCGTTTGTGCGGAGACTTCCGCCACCCCTACTTCTGGTCCCCCCCCCCCCCCCATCCCTGTTTCTCTTGCCGCCCCGCACCACTCCTCCGCAACCCTGTCGGTTTATCTCGAACGGTAATAACCCTTTATGGATTCCGCAGACTGGCTTAATATAAACGGCCATTTAATTGCCGAGCCGGCCCGATAAATCATGCATCGGCTATAAATTTCCAAGGAAGGTCCGTCGCCCACGGAGCCGGATAACACTCGAAAGTAATCGAATCTTATCGGTGAAAGGGTGAACAACTGTGCTGCCAGGCAGCCGCGATACGCTATCGAGCGTTTTGTCCCATTAACCGTTCCTGCATAAATCCACCGCCGGTAAAATGGCCAGCGGAGTTTTCGAAAAGCAGCTCCTGAAAAATGGCCAAAAGTCAAAATCTTATTAGATTAGTTACGGGTGTCTTCCTAGTCGCTAAGAATGAATTTAACCATAAATCCGTCGCTGTCGATAAATTCACAGACACACGTTGCTGCTCCATACGTGTTGCTTCTAGCACGCTCGTCGCCACAGATGGCCCTGTAGGGCACCGCCTTCTCTTCGTCGAAATTGAGAGCAACGAAATCGTGCTTTGCCGCGCATAGAAAACAAGACAGATAGTCTTCAATCTGTTTCTCTGACGCCATTTGCCTGAAGCATTGCTCCCGGGGGCAATCCAGAATGTTCCAGAGCAAAAAGCGCTTATTGCCCATACCTGTTCCAGGCTGTTTCTGCATCTGCTTTCCACATCATCGTTTACATTCACCGTGTGTATCCATCGATTATACCTTCTAGGGCAACCGAGAACACGTTCCTCTGCTTCCTTCAAGCATTTTTTATACTCTTGTTCACTCTGGTTCACCGTTCTCTGGACTCTGTTGATCTAGATTTTCTTCGTCAAAGTCGGTTGTTGCGGGAAAAAACGACAGGCATTCGACACCAAAAAATCCAATTTCCAACATGTTTACACATTTGTAGTTCGTAGCAACGTTGACCAATTTTGACGAAATTTTCAGAATATGTATAATTGACAAAATTGTATTTTTTAAATATTCAATATAGGTCCACATCAGAACTCGTAAAGAACAACCTTCAGTATTTTGCCTGCGACTTTCCCAAAATTTCTTTTTCACTTTGAACTTCTCAAAAAAATTCAGATCGTATGGTCCAATATTAAAAAGATCACACTCCTTTTAAAAGTGTCCGAATATTACTGTGATTCACTATATGTACAGGGTGAGTCCGAAGAAACAGAACACCTAAATATCTCCGCTACGTTTCGTTGTACAAAAAAACTTCTTAGGAAAAAGTTACACTGTTTGAAGGGCCACATGCAACGGTGTAAGGGAAAATATTTTCAAGGTCATTTTTTATGAGATTTCAAGGTCAACGTTTTTTTTTTAAATGGAATGATATATCTTCGTTAACGTAATGTTGTAGCTGACAAAATAACGACTTCATCCATGTAACACAATATGACCTACAAATGACCTTCAACACAGAAAAATGGAATAAATAAAATTCAACGTGTAAGATTCATTTGCTTTAGGTATTTCTGTTATATAGAATATACACGATAACGGGAACTATTTAGATGGGGGGTTCCTTATAACTTCGTCCACCAGTATAGATAAACAAAACAGCATCGTGCGTCCTTTGCTAACTATCCGACAAAAATATGACTCTGTCGCACTCGGGTGGCGTTTGTTTACCTTTAGTGACCGGCTCGTGCGAACTGTAGGGCGAACTAAGAGACACGATTGGGAAAGAGGAACAACACCGTGTGGATTTTCGTGGCAGGCGAAGACAGAGGCACCACCGCACCCGCCGCCGACGCGTAATATTGGCTGTGGTGGTGTTCGATCGAGCGTCGTCGAGAGGAATTTCTTCCTTCGAATCTGTGGGAGCGAGCGCCGCCAGGCCGTCGACCTCGACGAGCTGCTTTGCGATTCATTGATTCGCGGTTTGGAAAAAAAGCCTGCGCGAGTAGATTCGCTGCTAATTACGAGAGCGTGCGGTCCTAGTGGATGACTCCGATGGCGATGGTTGCCGCGCCACCACTTCGCAGTCCTCGTCGTCGGCTGGCGTTGTTTCTGAGGTCTCTCTCTGTCGCCGTTTGCCGGAGACAGCGTATCCTGCCACGCGGCGGTTACCATCGTTGGCAGAGAGTGAACCCGGTCGGCTGTTCCACGTCGAGTTGGGTAACGCACCGATTAGGCAGATGCGGTTTTTTATTGTTACTCGAACGCGAGGCGGAATAACAGTCGTGCCGGAGGGGGGGGGGGGGATAAAAGAGCGAACTCGAACAAATCGACACCATCTGGTATACCTGAGTGGCTGCTGCATTACCCTTGAAAGCTCACCGCTCTCGAGTGACGCGGCTCTCTCCTATGCCGCGGGTGCATTCATCGCGTAATTAACGTCTCGTAATTATGACCACGGAATGGGAGAGCAAGAGAGAGAGAGAGAGAGAGAGAGAGAGAGAGAGAGAGAGAGAGAGAGAGAGAGAGAGAAAGGAAGAGAGACAAAAGTCTGGACGTCTCATGGTAGCGCGAGCGCTCTCTCGCGGTCTCCTGGATATTATGAGCTTTCATGGGGCTCCACGTGAATAAGGCGCTTGGCGTTTCTGAAGAGGGTGTTACGTGCATTATGGACCTCTCGACGATGGATCAAGTGTTGGTCAACGAGCCGTTGGTTCAAGGTGCTACGGGCGTGTCTTGGCCGGTCTTTCACAACCGGTCCCCCTCTCCCGCCGTCTTTTTTCCCCCCTGGTATGCTGGGTCCTCTCCTCCCGTCACCCCTGTCATAAGTTCGTATTCCTTCGGTTCGCCGGCCTAACTTGGCTGCTATCTTGGTGCACGCGCGTGTACCTCTTTTGCTTCTTTCTCCCGGCTTTCGACGTAAAATCCACGAAGTCGATGGCCAGACTCGCTCTCGTCGGGAAACCAATGGCGGACGATCCTTCTTGATAGAGGTTCCCCGTTCACGACGAATGGAAGCGTGCGACCTCTCCATCCCGTAGGCGCCTTAAGAGCCACTTTCCGCTCGCCGGCCGCCAATGAAGTACCGCGGCGATTCTTTTTCCTGAAAGGGTTGCTATCTGCGATTCTCCCCCGTTGTATCGATGCCAGGGAAACGCTAGCCGCGCGGAAGTCGATCCGAGGCGATTTATCTCCTCCGGGCGAGGAACTTTCCTCTCGTACCGGATCGGGACGGGTCGGGTCGGGCCGGGGCGGGGAGGCGCGGCGCGGCGCGGCGCAGGAATCGAGCGCACATCTGTCTTCGGTTTAATTCCATCGGGCGGCGTGGCGGCGACGGAGGAAAAACTGTCGACCATCAGCGGTTCGAATCGGTGAAACTCGCGTCATCGTCCCCTCGCGCGCGCCGGGATTAACGTTAGTTCCGTAATATCGAATCGTTCGTCGTCCTCGGAGCGATTTGTTCGGTGGCGGTCGGGCAAAAATAGGCACACGCTAGATTACCGGGAAAATGCGCACAGGCAGAGCCGGGCCGGAGGGATAATAATGGTTGGGCGTACAGAGAGTCGTGGCTAGTAACGCGAATAATGTCGAAAGTTAGTTCGGGGCGAGCGACGTCGACGTTATACACGACGCTCACCTCTGACCTTGCGGTCGGACGGGCGAACGGAAGTTATGCGTCTGGATCGTTTCGCGGAACAAGCAGGAAATGCAAGCCCCGGCTTGGCCGAGTCGAGTAGAGTCGAGTCGAGTCGAGTCGAGTCGGGCCGGGTCGGGCCGGGTGAACCATTACGAGCCGTGAGGGAATCATTACCACTCGGTGCATCGTACGTCGAGTTGTAGTTGGGATTCTACAGCCCCGAGGACATAGCCGACTTTCACCCTCGATATATTATCCTCTAACGCGGCGCGCCGTGTTGTGGATCCTTCCAGAGAGAGCACGATATCCGTTCGCGGAAGAAAAAGAATTCAATAACATGGATCAACGGCAAAGGTCTCGGTTTCTGTGGGGGGGTCAGCTCCCTGATTTAAATTTAAATTGCTGTTCAATTACCGCGTCGATGCGATCCCTTTGATCTCGTTTGATTCGCCTGGCAAGAATAAATATAATTCGAATTTTTTCGCTCAGCCCGGCCGGCGGGCCAGGCCCGATCTTGCCCGCACGAGGCTCGATTGCACGAACTCTTTCACGCTGTTGTTCCTTCGGCTCGCTAATTGCGCCGAATGCCGGGGCCCACCTAACAAAACACCGCCACGCTGCGTTAAAGGACCTCCTACGGACAGAGGGAAGGCAGGCACGAGTCTCTCTCTCTATTCGCTTGTAAAATTGGCCACGTGGCTCGGGGAATGGTTTTAGCCGCCGCGTGCAATACGAGCGGAGCGCTCGGAGAAAAAGGGTCGACTGCTGCTGTGTGTCTCGGCCGAGCAGGCGATCTCTTACGTAAGCGTAAGCGAACGCTCGGTTTTATGGCGCTCTCGCGTTTGTCACGCTACTGAGATTGCCAAGAGAGACGAGAGCTAGAGACACCGGAAATGCTCGAGCCACCGAGTTACTTCCTTCGGTACTTTCGATAATGCTCTCAAATCCTCTGAAAGTTTCGAATATCCGCTCCGACACGATCGACGCTACCTTTGTTGGACACAGGTGAATGATGAAAAGACATTGATCTCGCGTGATTCTTGTCAATGTGCAAAATTGAGATGCATTTCCTTCGATGCTTTCATATTAATCCTTTGCACTTGACTGGTCTCTCTAAAGATATACATACATATTCCGATTGTGCGGTATAAAGAAAAAAGCAGTTTTCCTCGAGAAAGCTGTAGAACAGTGTTGTGGAAAACTAAGTTTCGAGAAAGACACATTTAAAGTTTTTCTCGTTTCTGTGCTGGACATGGCTTCAACACATTGAAACTCTCGTTGTCCTGACAATTTGTCCAGTTTCGAAAAATCGTTTGGCAGACTATACGCATCGAATGAGATGTTCCTCCCAATTTGATGTTGCATTGTTTTCAACCTGAAATAAAAGAACTGAAGCACCCTTAGACCCGGCATAGGTATAGTATGTGTATAGGAAAACCGAGAATTCAGTGTCCGAAAGATGAGGGGACACTGTGACGTCACAAGATAAGTCTTAAGATAATTTCTTTCCATGTACCGTGTAAATACATGGCGCACCCGCTGACCCCCCTCTCCCCATGTAAGCCAAGCGTAGGCTCTGTCGATGAGCATAGCTTGTACAAATGTGACGTCACAGTGTCTTTCAGCTGATTTCATCTTTCGGACACGGAAAATTATCTACGCCGCGCCGTGTCTATAGGTATATATGGTCTAAGGAAGCACCAATAAAAGTATGTATAAAACAATTTTTACTGCATTCGTTTGGTGTGGTAATGCTCAATTTCACTCGTATTCATACTCTCTCTTCTCTTGTCCATGTCCTGAGAAATAAATTCATTGAAGAATTCCCCATGAATTCATCTTTCGAGAATCTCGTAGATTAAAAAATTTTGAGCCCATCGTTTTGATAAGTCTCGTAGTTCTAGCGTTAACTGCGACTCGCAGCCAATATTTGCAACTTTGCTGGTGCCATGTATTCGTAGCTGAAGAGGAGACCGTCGGGAATTCCGTGGACGATACCAATCACTGGAAAATATTGTCAATCACCGAGCCGTTTCGCGAATACCCTTTTTTCTGAAGGGTCACAGAGCTGCTGCGATATTACGCGATCCCGAGGTCGAGGAGGCGAATAGGAATCGGGAAAAGAATCGCGATGGTTCCCGGATCGTTGGGGAGGGTAATAAATTATTGGTCATTCGCGAGCCAACAGCTTGCAAACTAGACGACGGATATTACGATTGGAATTGCGGGCTCGGTCGTGGGCAAAGAGGGCAAGCCTCTCTTTCGTCTCCGCTTCATAAAGGAGAAAGGGGTTTCTCGCTTGAGAGCTGCCATCTTGCTTCTCGTAGATCGTCTTGTTGTATAACGAGCAAGCCTCCTGGAAGTACGAAGCGAATATCGAGCGTCCGGTCAAGCTTGCGGAACGCTATTGCTTCCGGACGATCGCCGGATTTGATGGGGAATTAAAAATTTTGCATCCTGCCTGTAGCTCGCCCCGACCGGAAATGAATAAAACATAGTTCATGCGTGGACGAGTCTCATTATGTACGCAGTTACGTGCTCACCTGTGAAATCCGATGTCAATACTGTTGGGCCATGTGAATGTCAATAATTTGATGACAACTTCGCGCGAAAGCATTTTTTCGCCCAATTATATTCGTTACATTCGATTAAATCTCACTGTAAATCGAAATGTGTCTAGATTTAATCTTGATAGCGAATAAATGTACAGTATAAATCTCTTTTAATTTTCTTTTATGAAATACTAATATGCATTGCTTATCGGAGATTATTTAAATAACAAGCCATTCTGAGTAACGTAATCATCGAGAATTATACCAATTGACTTCCCTTAAAATAGGGGAAGTAGATCGATATTAATGCACCTGGAAAAATAGCAAGGCGTTGGATGTTGTCATCGGGTTATCCAATTTGGTCAGCCAATTTAGTAATGATATTATTTCTTTGGTACTATAATCTATCTGTCTCGCACGCTCGCGTCGGTGCGCTATAATAAATAGCCCATAATGGAAATTGCAGTTTTGAAAATGAGAACCTTAATCGTGTACCATGGCAGCATGTATATCTATGACACTCAAAAATTCAAATTAATTAACCGTTTACACACAGTGGTTAATTATACCTCTCTTTCAAACAACACAGAGCGTATAAAAAGCATTTCGTAACGTGATTACTGGGCGTAAGTACTATAAACTCGTTGCAGCTAATCATTAGATTGCACAGCTTTTATGCATGCGCAACACACACAGAGATTTCGAAAATTCAATCCACCTAGAAATGTGATACGACATTAACAAATTCGTAAACAGCATGGCAGATTTGTGATTACCACGGGTTTGTCAAATTAACTTTGTGTACGTCGTTGCTTCAAATTTTATAGCATACCTAACACGATACCAATTGAAGTCGTTAATAATTTACATTTAATATTCGTCACTATGGAAATAGTAACGAGAAACGTAGTCAAAATTCATCTAAGCCTACGAATAATTATAACAATTATTAGTTACACATTAAATAATTATTAGAATAAATTTGAATGGGGCTGCATCGGCCCCAATGGTGGACTTAAAGGTTAAAGAAGTTATTGCAAAGTGTTCGAACGTTAATAAGAGCCGCTGTGTTTTCTACAGGGTGTCCCACTGTATCGAGAACGGCAGGATATCTCGGAAGACGGTGTCGTTATCAAAAAAGTGTTCCTACAAAAGTTGTTTGGTATGACGGGCTATGTTACGTGGTATTAATTGTTTTGTTGTGATTAGTTGTGATGATTTTTTTTAATGGAATAGTATATTTTTTTCTTTAGAAAATAATAGCGGGTAGCGGGACGAATCCAAAGATATGCTACATGATATTATTCTGATTTTTATGAAGGTAAATTATTAACAGCCAGCAGCCGCTGCTGTGTGACGTCGACCGATGCAGTATGTAAACACAAGCTAATAATTTACCTTCATCAAAATCAGAATAATATCATGTAGATGTAGCATATCTTTGGATTCGTCTCACTACCCGCTATTATTTTCTAAAGAAAAAAATATACTGTTCCATTAAAAAAAATCAAGGTGACCTTGAAATGTCCTCCACCACTCCAACCACAACAAAACAATTAATACCACGTAACTTAGCCCGTCATACCAAACAACTTTTTTGATAACGACACCGTCTTCCGAGATATCCTGCCGTTCTCGATACAGTGGGACACCCTGTATAACGAGCAGGTACGATCATTCGGTAGAAAAGTGCAAAAGGGGCAGACGCTCCATTCAGAGTGGTGGGTCTCTAGTGTCAAGAGAGCACGCGATTGTACTCTTGATTTCGGCCGAATCAATGGACAGTTTCAAGGTCACTGGAGCTCTGTCGACTGGAGAATCCATTGGCTGAACCCCCGGAAGACGTAGACTGTATTCTGAAGCATGTCGAGGGGTGGCCAGCATTCCCCGTTCGAATTTCATTCGCACGCGTTATGCGGCCACGTGGCGTTCGCTCTGATTCCTAAGGGACAAATCCCTTGGTCCCGTTCACAGAGGTCGACAGAGAACCGTAGAAACGTTGTATGTATGTAGTACCAGGAATCGTGTTCTACGGAACCGTAACAGAGAGAGAGAGAGAGAGAGAGAGAGAGAGAGAGAGAGAGAGAGATTGACGGGGACACGCGCTCAAACCGTGCGAATTCCGCGTGACT
Organism: Lasioglossum lativentre; assembly: GCA_916610255.1. Classification (NCBI taxonomy): domain Eukaryota; kingdom Metazoa; phylum Arthropoda; class Insecta; order Hymenoptera; family Halictidae; genus Lasioglossum; species Lasioglossum lativentre. The sequence goes on from OU744364.1 coordinate 1,047,174, forward strand.
TTGGATTACGGCCGATCGATGATTCGTTCCGCTCGTTAAATCTCGGTCTAACGCGATCAAACGATCTGTCGAGGTTTGCCATCGGAGGGAACGAGATCGTCCACGTGCGCGACGAGATCAAAGGAATCCTCCTCCTCCTCTCCCCCACATTTTTTTCCGACGGAGGAAAGTGTTTTTCCTCTGATCCACAATAATGATTTCAAACGCGATCGAGAAGCACACCGGTAAACGAATGTTAATAAGCGTGAGGCGAGAGCGGTCGTTTGTTTCGAATTGAAACGTTGATGTTCGAGGCGAGTAAGCTGCTCTAATCGCTTCCCATTTGTTTCGCTATACGTGCACGCTTGTGATGTGCATGCACAGTACGCACGTACGTACAATCGGTCGCAAAAGCGCCGCTCACAAATTTCAAGTGTCTCGGACGAAAGAATAAGAGGCTGAACGTTTTGCGGATATAATGGTCCGGTTGTTGCTTCGAATTTGAACGGTTTCTGAAGAATAATGACGCTGAGAAAGCGTGTGTAGTAACACTGCAATTTATGCATTGAAAGTCAATACTATTATTGTCAGTACTCATTATGCAACTATTCAAAATAATATAACAGTATTTTTAAATTCTAATCTAACGTATATACCGTTTTAAATTACACCTATTCATTTTTCCAACAACGCTTGAGGACATGTATATTATTTCCGACTTGGTACATAATGCTTACTACAGGAAAAATGCAAAAAGCATTGCCGCTATCTTCGAATCTAAGTCAGGATCTACCGATCATTTCTCGAAAATGTATTCCTAATAAATACACGAATGTCCACGGAGAAGCTAAAATCCTTATAGCATCGAATTTAGCAGGTACGGACACAGACTTTCGCGTCGGACTGTACGTCTGGATTTAGGAATTCGTAGAACGAGCCGAAGCAAGCATGTACATAAATGGATGAAGCGCACATACTATATTGAACATTTTGTTCGCTAGAGCTCGTCCTGCTTAAAAATCAAAAGTAATTTAATCTGTGGGGGAGTTTAAAATGTCGGCACGAATGGGGAATTTATTAGGCGAATAAAGAGAGTCGAAATTTTTTTAGAGTGTTTTTCCTGATGGGGTGTATGGGATTGGACGAAATTGAAGAATATGTAGATAGGACAATGAAGGATTCGGTTACCCGATCGGGAGAGGGAGAGAGAGAGAGAGAGAGAGAGACAGAGAAGGGAGCAATTATACGCTAAACCGATGAACGCCTGTTGCCGTAATGATGCTTTTGTGCCGACCCTCGATTGAAAACCGAATCGCGAATTTGCAGGCTGTCGTTGGATATTTCCGTTAATAATTGAATAGAAACGATGCCAATTTTGAGGTTCTCCCTAATGCACCCTCGCCGCGGCAAGACGATACCAGCAGCAGGCGTACCGGTACCGGCTGTCTGCAGGTTATACCATTTACTGGGTCAATATTGTATGCTTTTCCGAAATTCTGTTGGATGGATTTATCGTGTTGCGACTCTCGATTGAGGCTGGATCTTATGAAATTTCAATGACAGACGAAAGCACGAACTTGTATCGTCGCGGAGCTGCCTTCGATATCGAGCGAATGGTTTAAAAGGATATTCTGGTTTCGAATGTGATATTTTTAATCCTTAAGTACTATAGATCGCCTGTGAAAGCCATTTCACGATCTCCATTCCGTATTTAATTTTTGATAGTAGTAATTAGTATCTTGCAGTTAATCCGACCATTTAATTGGAATTTTTATTTTGCACAAAAATCCGCAGTCTAATGATGAGGAGGGGGGCAATACTCCATCGTCGAATGCATCATGTTACCATCGCATCGGTTCGAATCATTATTAAACGCACCCTCGCGGAACAGTAGTATCGGCTGGAAGAAGAACCGGATCTCTTCCATTTTCTAATCCTACAATATCGTCCTCGGGAGTTCCTTAAAAGGACACGGATGAAAAAGATAATCCCCCAGGCAGGTAGGGAGAGAGACAGACTGAATAGAGACTCGCGTTCGTTATCGCGAAACACTGGCCCTTTATGGCTAAGTTTACGGGGCACGCTCGCGACTACATTCAGGATGAATTTGTATTTGGCCTGGTGTATCCTGTGTCGACAATGCCTAATTATACGCGCGATCACCATGTGAGAAGGTTTCGCAAACTTCGGTTTAGCCGGTGATCTCCGGATAAATTCATCCGCCGGAGAATGCTCGGGTAAATCGAGGAGAGAGAAGACGCGTTAACGAAGGGCCGAAGGGAGACCAGGCAACCAGAATTGGCTTCGAAGTTTCCTACTTTCTATAGCGTGACGAATGAATAAGACAGTCGTCTCATTCAGGGATTGAATGGAATGCGTTGCTCGGGACCGCGAGCTTTATCATCGACAGCGATCCTCTCGTCATCATCATTATCATTGTACGGATTCGTCGTGGTTATTTAAGCGATCCGTCACGATTGCATCTCCCTCTCTCGTTTCACCTCCTATATCTCCCTCCGCCGTCTCTCTTTTTCCAAGGTTTTATGCTCGATTTAACGCCGCAACTCTTCCGAGGTATCGCGCTCTGGGATTTTCGTAACTTTGCTTCCTCCGTAATTTATTTCACGCTACGGGAGAACCGGACCGGGTGTGCTCGTGTTAGTGCTCGATTCAGATTCCGATCCCGGGTTATCTATTATTTGCTCGTGTAACAGCCGGACAGATATTTTCTTTTCCTCGATCCTGAGCAGCAGCTCCCTCTTTCTCGTCGTGCTTTCTCCCTCCATTTTCTTTCGAGCGTTTTCGCGATCGCAAAGTAAAAACAGACCGCGCGCGCGCGCGTACACGTGTGCGCCTGTATGGGAACCTAACGGCGAGTACCTTTCGGCCTTCGCGTAATCCGAGTTTTATTGTATCATCTCCATTTCGTGGAATATTCTTTGTAATATTTACATTAATAAGTTAATTTCATTAAAAAAAAATTGTTTCGGTATTTATTTTTCCCCAGTTAATTTTTACTGGTTATTTAAATATGAAAGCAAAGGCAAGTACCTACCTTGGATGATCATTTTTGGGGAAAACATTCTTTAGAAGTTTCCACCGATTCAGAGTTGCACACCCTGTACAATGCGAAGAAGTGTAAATCCTCCTTAATCGATTCGATCGTCGAATCGAACCGCGAATTCGCGAGTCCGTGTCGGGCGTTAAGCCCGCAAGACGGTCGAATTGAAAACGCGTTAAGCAGCGGCGGCGGGGTGGGTGCAAATGCCATAATAACGGCGCGGGATTTATACGTCGCGTCGGCCAACCGGTGTATCACCGCCGATCGAAGGAATATATTCGTCGAGGGGATCTATAGAGGTCCTCTCGACACGACGTCGAAAGCCACTCTGGATACTCCGGCAGCCAATATACAGCGATACATATCCGTTTTCCCTGGGAAAACCAACCTAGGCGAAAGGACTCGCCTTATTGAAAGCGGAGAAGGTCGTAGCTTGGGGGGCTGTAGCTCGCTAAGAGAGGGTTTATTGAAACCGCGTATACTAGTGTATTTATGATTCCAGCATCGTCTCTCGATAACGTTCAACCGTCGGGGATCCAACTATCGTGGCGTGCAGCACACACGTGTGTGCGCGCGTGTTCGAGGTGCTGATTTATTTAATAAATAACGCGACGCTGGTATTCATATTAGGCGCAGCGGGAGAAGGGCGAAAGGCAAAGGGTGGTAAACGCGAAAGGGTGCCGGGAAAGGGAGAGACCCGGCGAAGGGAGCGAAGGGCAAAATTGATTGGGATACGCGCGCGCGCAACGATGCTTCAATTGCTCGAAAAAAATTGCCCATTTCTCGACGACACATTGTTCTGCGTTCACACATCGGATAACAGGGGTAGTAACATAAACCTCTATTGTGTCGGATTCTCTTGGTTCTCTCTGTTTTTATTAAGCCGTCGATTACGCGGAGATTACACCGTTTCGAGCTGTTTGAAAGGCGCTGCCAAAATCACTGTCCCCGTGCGGCCGCGTTCCGAGAGCCACAGACACACCCGCCAGGCAATAAAGACCAGCCTCTCAATCTAAACATCCTGTCGCCGTTCCTTCGTGTTTCCATTCGCGCGACGACGTCGGGATATATACATTAACCCAGGGCGGCCCCCCTTTCATTGCTTGGCAGCCTCGAAAACCAATGCTCGGAACGCACGGTGGTTACAGCGAAACCGCCGACAAACGTTTCACAGTGACTGTCTTGACCGACAGAACTCATCGAGAACAGATCGATCGCGTGGCCTCTCGATTGCTGTACTTTGCACGTCTAAAGGCCATTGCGTTTTTCTACTGTTGCTACGTTCGCTTAGGTAGTACTACTTGCTATACACACGTAGAACCTTACACCATATATACTAATAGACCCGGCATAGGTATAGTATGTGTATAGGAAAACCGAGAATTCAGTGTCCGAAAGATGGTGGGACACTGTGACGTTACAAGATAAGTCTTAAGATAATTTCTTTCCATGTACTGTGTACGTGGCACACCCGCTGACCCCCCTCTCCCCATATAACCCAAGCGTATGTAGGCACTGTCGATGAGCATAGCTTGTACATCTTTTGAAAATGTGACGTCACAGTGTCTTTCAGCTGATTTCATCTTTCGGACACGGAAAATTATCTACGCCGTGTCTATAGGTATACAATATGGTCTAAACGTAGAAGCCTAGCATCATAGTTGTTTAGAATAGTACACTCCTCGACAAAATGATAGCTCTTCCAGGAATTTTCAAGGCCACCCTGATTATTTTATAAATAATTCTATAATTTTTGTACATCTATCTTTTAGATTCGTTCGATCATCCTGTATACATATACAAAGATTTAATATTATTGAGGGATGGTATTGAATTTTAAATTAAGTAAATTTTTGTATATCTTCTGTGGCAGTAATTGACCAGTCTCTATAAATAATTTTGTTGTACATTTATTGTACATATTACTGCCATGTAAAATACTGTCTGTACATGTTTAGATATTAAGTTGTTCGTCAATATCGTTGTCAATAAAATACTGACGTTGGTGGAAATCTGTTTTGCAGTGAATTCCTGTCAGTCGGAACCGTATCAACGAACGTATTGTTTTGGTACGAATTTCCGCGTTTAAAGTACGCGGTGGTCGGTGCCGTTCACGTGGACATTGTTTTCCCGCCGCGAACAATGCCGTTCTTATATTAATTATTACATCGCGATCGCGATAATTAAATCACACTTAATTGGCCACGGTAATAGAACACTGGCTGGTCAACGTGCAATTACGTATCGCGTTTGATTACTTTTAGTTGATTAAATTGTACGATCCAATCAAATTGGTTTATTCGATAAAAGGTAACGCGCGGTTACCGTGGCCGCTGAGCCGGGCCCGTGCCGCTTCTCAAATATCATGACCATGTGTGCGCAGCCCAAAAGCGCAGTTCCATTACATTTCGAACCGTAATTTTGCCTCTAACAACACGGCCATTAATCCGGACCCGTGGTTGCGAAAAGGAGGCACATAATTTTGCAGACAATTTTTTATACCCATTTCACCATTATTTTCCACTTTATCGCAAACCGATCAACGCCGTTCGAACGCTCGACGGAATTTCTACCAATGGTGTCCAGTGACATCTTCTAAAATTTTAAATAAAAATTGGTCGGGACTGCATAGATGCAACGAAGGAAAATTATTCAATAAATCTATCTCTCTGAATATACCGGGTGTTCATTTGAAAACTTTCCAACCGAATATCACGAAAAATATGAAAGATATTAAAAAAGTGTAAAACACGTGTCCAAGGGTTTCGAGGGGGAAAGCAGGGGGCAGTATCAGTTTTTTATTTGGGTGGCGTTTTCAAGGTCATTTGATAGTCAACTTTGTTTTTTCAAATGGAAACCTATATTTTTTATTATGGGATCTTATTGTACGTAAAGAGACCAATAATTTTCGTAGGATACTTTTTTTTATCCGCGCACTTTTTTTATCCCCCCCGTTTCCCCCTCGAAATCCTTGGACACGTGTTTTACACTTTTTTAAATATCTTTCATATTTTTCGAGATATTCGGCTGGAAGGTTTTCAAATGAACACCCTGTATAGAGAACGATCCGTAATTAGTGATACAACTGAAAAGGGGATGATTCTACATAAAAAACAAAGTAAGTCGAAATAGGTATACAGAAAATCGCGGTAACAAATAGTGTTAAAAAGCTCTACTTTCTCTAAAAAGCATTCAGTCGCAGTTTTTAAATCGAGAGTCTGAAAGAAAGTTCTTCGTTTGTCTGAAGCGGCTAGGGGTGCTTGAAATTTTTGAGCCGGTGCACGGATTGTTGCTTTTGTGCGGAACAAAACGGGAGCATTGTCAGACTGTGCGAGTCCACCTCATTAGCGGAAGAGATGTGAAAGGGCGTGCAACGCAACAGCCCTTTCATTCTTCCCTGGATAACACCTCGCCGCTTCGTCCCCTGTCTGGCATACTGGCCCTCATGCTCAAAAGCCTCGGTTTAAACACGGAAATCGATGCGAACGCCAGCCCGGTTGTCTTCCGGGCTTTAAATTCTGTTCTTGCGATCGGTCGGTCGCGCAGTTTCGAGTCGAGAGTGTCGAGACACGGTGTTGGATGACCAACCATCAATGGCTGTCTCATTGTCCACAATGGAGTCAATGATTTTTTTTTTTTTTAGAAAATCTCAGAAGAGATTTATTACAACGTTAGATGAGTACATAAGTGGAGTATACAGAACAAGAATCTTCTACAAAACTAAACACGACGGTGTACAACCATTAGGATTTCCCTTAAACACACAAGTTACAACTTTTTAGGAACGAATGAATATAAAGGCAGACTTTAATATTGGGCCCAGTCAGAAATATGGAAACGTCCAGAGGCAATTGAAATTTTAACTTAAAAAGGTTTTTCAACAGTAGTAATCTTTGCGAATCATATAAATTACACTGCCAAAGGACGTGATTAAGAGTTTCCCACTCGGAGTTACATCTGCACATAGGACTGTCAATGATGCCAATTCGTGCAAGAGAGCCAGAGCAAGATGATAATGGAGTCAATTTTTCTTGGGATTCTGAACACCACGGTTTACATATCCGCGTTACTCACCCTGGATGTGTTCTTATTATTAATTGCAGCCTTGCTTGCAATAAAAGAATTAGCAAACTTAATTATTTATTGTTTCATTTCATTTGATGTTTTACCATTGTGTCGATTTAGCACACGCGGGACACAATAAGTTGCGTAAGTAGCGGGCGGATGAGCTTTGAAGTTGAACATTTGCGCACGTCCTCAACAATTGCGAACCGAGAAAGTAATCGCGAATAAAGCACAAGTAGCTATATTAAAATTTTGTCCGATTACTTCAACCCGGAATCCGACAACGGTGCGCCGCGAGACAGTGTCGCGAATTTTTCCCCGTTAATTATAGCGCGCCGAGGATAAGGTTCCATTCTAATTACCAGCGGATCACCATCGGGGAACGTTTCAATTCCGTTTTATCGGCTTTCATTGGCGTGAGCGAGCGCGCGCGCGCACGGTTACGCCGATCAAATATTTACCTTGTCTGCGAAGTTTTTCTTGAAATCCGGAAATGCTCTTAAATTAACGAGGTGCGTCGGAACTTTGCCGGGGTACCGGGAAATTCGCGAATCCATGGGAAAAGTACCCGACGGGGATATGGTCAAAGCAATCGCGATAAATCTCTGTTATACGCGCGCCCGCGCGCGCTCACGCGGAAATAGAAAAATCTCTCATCGCGCGCGCGCACGGAACTTTTTCAGCGGCGTGTTCTCGCAACGTTTTTGGCTTTCGGCCGGCGATTAATTAATACCCCGCGCGCGGAGTTTTACTTGTCAAAGAAGCATTAAAATTCGGGATTATTCGCCCGGGAGCTTTGCTGCCGTAAACTTTGATAATCGCGCGGATTAGAACCACTGGCAGATGTTCAGATAATTTCGGCGGTGGATCAGCGAATCTCAGATTATTCTACGAATCGTCGATTGCTATAATACGGATGCGCTGCGGCCGGCTTCAAGGGAAACTAATAAACTCGCCCCGTGTTCGGTTCGCCGATGCCATAGTCTCCTCCGATACCGGAAACCGGTCGGAACATCACCGTCGTGTAGACTTTAACGTCGTATGAAGTTCAGTCGCGCTGCACATCGTCGGCCGGCATGCGACCCGAAAAGGCTAATGGAAGTTAGTTTCTGAACGGTCCTGGTTAGGAGGATTTGGCTCGTTAGCCCAGCAAATAGACTGTGCCGGGGAGACTATTGCTCGGATAAATTTCTCAACTGTAAACCCAACTTTCCCTCTAATCACTTCAACCAACCTTAACGAACAGTGTTTTTTTTTTAGATATTTCCTGCGACATTTTCCTATTCGGATTGAATGTTGTTCAACGTACCTACAAATTCTTATTTATTACACCCAGACGACTCTCAACAGCTCGCGTTGTTAAAACATTTCGTATGAATTGCACTGTGCAATAGCACCTGAATCATTTTGGTATTTTTCTCGCATGGGGGATAGTATAAAAGTTCGTGGAATTGGGGGAATAGGGGTAGTTTAGTTTTTTAGGGGTAGACATAGAGTTTTATCGTGTTATTTATTACTAGCATACTGTGGATTTGTTAGAGATTTTCGGTAAGAATAAAATTTATAATTGTGCTAGAGAGACTATATGTAAATTTTTATTTTGGTTACAAGTAACCAATTATGTTATAATATAATATATTATTATATGTTAACCCTTGTGATGTTAACCGGGTACCCGGGTACACATTTCTATATTTCCTTCAGTAAAAAATCTTTTAGAACAATGTTTGGTATATTATAGGAAGGGATAAGGGATATATGGTCCTTACTTATTACTCTCATTACAAATTTGGATTAAACAACATTTTTAGCACATTTGAATTCGTTAATTTCAGCCAACGGCCATATCACGCTGCAATAAACCGATTCTCGTCCGATCATCGAAGTTAAACAACGTTGAGCGTGGTTAGTACTTGGATGGGTGACCGCTTGGGAACACCACGTGCTGTTGGCTCTCTTTTTTTATTTCTATTCGGTATTAAAATTAATAAAAAGGTGGTGCCCTTTTTAGTATTATGAATTTTTTGAAGTTTGAAGCGTTCGTTGCTCCTGCTTTCGATAATGGTTACCGGCAACCAAAAAATAATTCTCGTTAGCGATAATGGTTATTAATAACTAAAATTATTTAAAGAAAAACTTTCATGTTTATGCCATCTGAATTTTTGTTCCAACATTTATGGTCCCCGATTACACAATGCCAATCTGTTTGTTATCGATCGCTGCATTTCTTCTTGATATATTCGTTCATCTCTCATTCCTTTATTTCACTCGCACGCACACATATAGTCGTCACATGTTCCACAGCTATATTCTTACAAATGATAGAATTTCTTGAACCCTCTTCCACTCCATTCCTCGAATTTTTCGACCTCCCCTCGCGTTTCCGTTCTGAAATAGCGAGGGCGTACGTAAATCACAACCGAGGGTGGTCGAGTCAGATAAATTGCACCGTCACTTGGTAATCAGATCGCGCGTGGCTGAGATGTCTAATAAAGATCTCACCTGCCTTGTCGACCGCCGCGCCGGGATATTCGCGGTTGATCAATTTTCAGACTGTGTCGAGGAACTAATAAACGGGACAGTGTCCGTTCCGCGGGAACGTTAGTTGCAAATGGTCGCGTTGAAATGGTTGTTGGTTGGAACGCGGGGAAGGGGATTAATATCGCACGTGCGTCGCGTCGTTCGTATTCGCTATCGTCGACGCCGCGATCGAAGAAGAGAGCGGCTCCGATAAGATACGAGCAATAAATGACTCGCATTGCGACGATATATTTCCCCGGACGGTTCGCCATGGGTTTCCACCATCGGTTTCCACCTGGCGGGTTACGGTGTATCCAGATATCCGTCTGAAGGGGAGAGAGATTCGACGGAAACGGAAGAATAGGATGGACATACGAGGAATGGTCGAATACAGGGGTCGTCGGGTAAATCCGGAAAAGTCATTGTATAAAGAAAAACAGTTCAAATTTCAGGTGGAATTCACCTGAATAATATATATGCGAAAACTAGACCCTAGACCATCGATACCCACAACAAGCGATTAAAGTTTCGGATTTAACATTTACGGTAGAGGTACACGAATTCTTAACTTCGCTTGTTACACGATCAATTAGAATCGTAATTATATCGTGTTTGGTGTCATTTTTCAATTAGAAAGACGAGAACATTTAATGTAATGGTAAAAGTTTCATAAAAAGAAATCGAAAATTATAAAAGTTGCAATCATTTGCTTCGCTTGCATTAGCGCGAGTCTCATCGATACTCGACCCCTCGCTGGCTCGGTCGTCGAGCGGTGTTTATCGCTCGACTGGTTCCAAGGGGAATCCGGCCAGTGGTGGTGATAAAATTTTGACAGTTACGGAGAGAATACTGTGATAAGAGAGGTTAAAACGACATAGTACCATCGTAACTTCATCGATGATGCTACTAGTACGTTCCCAACAAAAATTTGTGAATTTTCTTAACATACCGTGTTACGGCCGTTAATCGGTCAATAGGAGTAATTCGCGCGAGACAAAGCCGGCCGTTATTTCCGAAGGGACGCGGTCTCGAAACCTTGTATTTCGTGTGTGTACTTTACTGCACCGTATCGCTCCCTCGAGGATCGGCGGTCGGATCTCATCGTGGGCGCGATCCTTTTACGAGCGAACCGTTTGCCGGCCGCTAAAACGGCGAACAAGAGGGCGGAGAACGGGCGAAAGACGATGACGAAGAACAGCCTGGGAAACCGCGGGACGGAGATAGAGACACGTGCGCGCTGCTTTCGGGATAGCAGGGAAACAAAGAGCCGAGGAAATACGCGAGAACGAGCACGAGACCGCCGCCGCTGCCGCCGACAAACAAAAAGTATGCGAGGCATGTCCGCGTGCTGCGCCGCAGTCCGCTGCAGCCCGCCGCAGCCCGCCGCGCTCCACGGAGAAGATGAAAAATCTGTTGAACTGACGTTCATTGGGAAATTGCAACCAGCCGCCTTTTGCGACAGGATGATTAATACTAGCTAGATGCGCTCCTACGATACACACGCAGCCGTCTTCCACGTGTATGTACTACGTGCTCCGCGGAACTACAAGTTTCGGCAAGTTTTCCCGATTCACCCTCCAACTTTTCCTTCGACGATCTTTTACTAGCGGCTTCGCGCAAACCTTATCGCGCGAAACTCTTTTCGATCGTCGCGTCCCGTCGAACGCTTATGCTCTTGTTATCGGGAACGTGTTGGGAGCTTTCGCGATCGACGCCCCGGGATTGAAATGTGCGTCGTTTCAGGGAAAAGTTGCGAGTTTCGATGCTGCTCGTTCGATAATAAGTAGTCTTTTTTGAGGGGCAGTCAACTGACAGTAGTTACTGGGTGGTACTGTACGGCTCTCCCCTATCTTATGCTAATTATAAAATATCATATATACTTCGAGCGCATTTAAATAAATATATCAGCACCATACGTGGGAACACGTGACCAGAATGGAAAGCGTTAGCGCGTGCCGTACGTGGTACACGTGTCCCGGAACGTGTTAAATATTAATTACCGAAAGTGTCTATTATTTTTGGTTGTTTCACAAGGTTGTAAAGTTTCATCGAAATCGGAGTCTAACGGCCCTTAACGGGTTGTTGTCTGGGGGGCGTTTACGGAGGGAGAAGGAGAAGCAGCATGGACGTTATTGCTGTGGCTGTTTGTTAATTAAGCTGGCCGGGGCGATGGGCGGCAGGTGATGCAACGGGGTTTCGGATGAGCACCGCTGTTAAATGGCACGATTATCTGTCTCGTGCTTTATTTGCGCCGGTTGCTCGCGTTCTACTTCTCTCTCCCGTCGTCCCTGTCGTTCGTTCCTTTTCCGTTATACTCTTGCCTCGACTGGAGCATTGACTCGAGAGGGTTTTTGCACGGTGAAGAGGTCGGCAACTCGTGCGCCGGCGGGGGTTGGGGGAAGGTCCTTAAAAACAGATCCATTAAAGTTTTTCCGGCGCTTTCCGAGGTGGTAGTGGTTACTCGGTGAGTACCGGGGTAAGATTGCGCATTTTTCCTCTATTCAACGTGCAACGCGCATAACGTCGACGTCGTCGTCGTCGCCATCGTCGCCATCGTCGTCGTCGTAGCGAGCAACGAACGGGCCCCGGCGACGCGGCAACCACTTGCCACCGGATACACCAGAAAACTCTCCGGCTGGGCCCTTTCCACTTTTCCCGCGACTCCTCTTGTCGGAATAGTTCCTCCACCCCCATTCTCTCTCTCTCTCTCTCGGCGGCCATTCTCCGATCGTAAAAATAATTTTTCGCCCCCGGTAATTCTCCTCTCGTTGACTTCAATGCGTCTCCGCCGCCAGGCAACCGGACAATTGACCTAAATTATAATAAGTATTCCCTCGAGCTCAATAGTTTGCCCCCTTTTGTTTCCCGATCATCAGAATTCACTTGCAACACTAACGGGCTACCTGCAGTTGAACCGGATCGAGACTCGCATTGTCCCACCACTACAATTCCACAACATCGGTGTTACGAGCCGAGGGTTAGGCAAGCTATATGCGCGACCGTGGATCGTTTGATTTTTAAGGGGCTTGTTCGTACATTGTAATTTAATTGTGTTCAGTTCAATTTTACTTATTTTTCAAAATTCGACGATTAGAAATTTGATATTGCAAATATAAAAAAATTCTCTAAAAAAACTGAAGTCGATAGCTGCAGTAGATTCTGAGGAAAAAGGAACACGAGTCTTATCTACGATGTACTAAAAAAACATCCACTCCCCTTAAGGGGCTGCGCGCACCCAACTACCACCACCATCCTTACCACTCACACATCGATAGATTCGCATATACGTTTACGAAATGCAAGGGTTTACGGCAAAAGAAACTGACGCCTCAATATTGCAAATTGGAAGTTTAGACCCGGTCGATTATGTTTCCTAAGAGTCCTGACCAGGGTGGTTCAGAGCCGAAATTTCATATTTTTACGTTGTTGAAGAGTAATTTGCAATAATCGGCAGCGCTGACTTGTGATAAAAAGTATTCTGCCGATTGTTACAAATTACTCTTCAACAACGTAAAAATATGAAATTTTGGCTCTGAACCACCCTGGCCAGGACTCTTAGGAAACATAATCGATCGGGTCTGAACTTCTAATTGCAATATGGAGGCGTCAGTTTCTTTTGCCGTAAACCCTTGCATTTCGTATACGTATATGCGGATCTATGGATGTGTGAATGGTAAGGGTGTGGTGGTAGTTGGGTGCGCACAGCCCCGTAATGGTGACTCGTAACTTATAGAAATTAACTAGATACACCCGGAATGCATTACAGACACAAATTAACCCTTAGCACTCGGATGGCGACTCTGAGGCACCACTGAAAATTGCTGTGCTATTCTTATAAATATTGTTCACATTATTATTTTTGTTCGTATTTAATAAACAACTAGACATTTACATATTACGTGAAATACTATATCAGTTTCATATGCAAAAAATGAACAAAAATTGTATAGCATGGAAATATTCTAGAATGGAAAAATTTGTCGTTTTTCACGTAAAATAGCTCCGAGTGCAAAGGGTTAATTGAAGCAAATGTCCTGTGTTTCGCTCCAAATAGACTCCGACGGGGTACTCGTGTCAGAGACAATTAAGGCAGACAATTGTCACCGGAAAACCTGTTGCCTCGAATAGTCGACGACACCATTGGTTTCTTTTCTATTCGGAGGCGCTGCTCGCATTGGCGGTATCGAAAAGTCATGCGCCACCACTCGCACTCGCACGGGAAACTCGAGTGAGAAGCTTACCGTCTCGTGGATATTCACGGAATATGGTGAACCAAGCCTTTCCCTAGCATAACTCCTCGCATCCCGCCGCCGCGCCGCCGCCTCCTTTTCCGTTTCCACCTTTCCTCGGCGTGCGCGTGATGCATCAGGGTCTTTTCTAATTTAGCATTCCGCACCACCCGTCTCGTGAAATTCGATTTGGCCGTGACGCCTAGATAAACTCGTCCCCGCACGATCGTAGCGAAAAGTAGTCTCTACGCTTTGAAACGCCGCGCGCCGTAAAGTGGAGGGAGTGGCTGAGGAAAATGACGCGAATATTCTTCAATGCAGAAAAAAATCTAAAATTAATTCTAAAGGTTATACATATTTAACGGAAAAAATATAAATCTACGCTTTGCATAAAAATCATTGTAACCGCGGTAATCGCACCACCCTGACGTATTAAAAAACGTAGGAGCATGTTCCCAGGGTACCTTTTCCGATATCCTTTGACGTTGAAATTATTGAAAATATCGGAGGTAAAAATCGTTCAGTTTCGAAGTCGAGCCGGGGGTTTCGATATTAACGAAGATTCCAAGGGTGGTGGTGGTAGCAGCCTCTTTTGAGGCGGTCGCGGAAAACCTTTGGAGCAAAGCTCGGGAAAGCCCGTAAGGTTCCTGCTCTCTCTGTCGACAGGTGACAGAAAGATTTTCGCGGTTCATATCCGATCCACGCGTCTGGGGATCTCGCGATTCGTGAACGGCTGTTTTAAATGGGGCCGTTTCGGCCGCATTACCGGCGTCTGACGGTCAGAAGCATAACGAGTCTTTTTCGTTGGTAACGAGAAGACGGTTCACCGATTTCTCTCAGAAGGAAACGAGCGCCGAAGAAAAGGGTATTTCTCTCTCGACGGGCTGTGCTTCGATTCTCCCGAGCTTCTGGTAAACCAGGAACAGAGAGACGCAAAAGGAAAGAGAGAGAGAGAGAGAGAGAGAGAGAGAGAGAGAGAGAGCACGAGTTTCGGGCGACGGCAACTGGCTGAATGTTTTCTTGGCTCGCAGTGTTGCTCTTCCCCGCTTTCATCGGGAATTATTGTTTCCAGGGGAAATTTTTTGGCTGCCTACGTTGACGCGGATCGTCTAGACGAGTCGTCTTCGCGCATTGCGACGCAAGATGGTGTTGGATTCCGGGTTTGGAAATCGAGTACAATAATTTATAATAAAATCGAGAAGAGTTTTATTTAAGAATATACACGGTGGCGAGTTTAAGATACAACGATGTGACCTTCTGCACTGAAGTGTGCAAGAATAAGCTCTGAATCTGTTTCGACGGGCTGCTATATATGTACATGTAGTTTTTGAGAGGAAAATGTGGAAGGGAGTAGAAAAGGTTTGTTGTGGAAAGGATGATGACGTGAAAGAGACAAAGTCTAAAGGTCTGTTTGGTCCTGATGATTCAAGGGTTTTGGCTGACGTGTCTATGGCATGGTTATCATGATGCGTTGGCGTTTGACTAGGGCCTAGGGTTATCGGGTATACAACAATGGGATAAAGGTGAAAAATTCGTTGTGGTATCCGTGGTTCTTTTCTGTAAATTGCACATCCGTGATCTCGAACGGCGGTGGAATCTGGTTAGGGTGTTCGGTAAATTGGGTTAAGGACTCCATCGCGGGAGAACGAGCAGATTCTTTGAGCGATTTCGCCGGAGAACCCGGTCCCCTTTAACCGAGCTGTCGATCAATTTAGACCGACTTGGTCTCCGTCCCTGACGAGATCGATCGCGCGTTCGAACTGCTCCTTGCTCGCTCGAACGTAATGGATTCTAGACTCCTCGTCTAGTTTCGGCAATTCGTCCGACGCACGCAAGACCGGTTTCAACGTGGAAATTCGAGCCGTCCTCGAGGACAGGAAGGCGGAAAGAGCAAGAGACGTCAATCGACGTAGACGACGCGACGCGACGGTTCGAACT
Organism: Lasioglossum lativentre; assembly: GCA_916610255.1. Classification (NCBI taxonomy): domain Eukaryota; kingdom Metazoa; phylum Arthropoda; class Insecta; order Hymenoptera; family Halictidae; genus Lasioglossum; species Lasioglossum lativentre. The sequence continues at coordinate 1,062,966 of OU744364.1, forward strand.
GGACTCTCTCGAAACCGTCCTCCGAGGTGGCCATTAACGATGACGTGGCGCGGCGGCGGGACAAGCGAAAGTCTTAGGCGAGCAGGGTTTAAAACTAAAAGCATTCCTCGCGATTATTGACAAGGGCGACCGGCCGCCATTGCGTGTTTTCGAGGATCTAATCCTATCTGTCTTTGCCCTCGGCCGGTCCAGTTAAAAGCATTCTCCTGAATTATTCACGCGGCGCTAAGATCCTGATGCGCCGGGAATTTAATTATTTTCTTCTCGCGTCCGATAATGCAGAACGCAAAAGAGTCCGCGCGCTCGGAAATCGTTTCCGCATTAATTTGGCCCTCTCGCGAACCGTCGTCATTATTCTACTGATGTGTTTTGCAGTACTAAAAGGAGTTATGCTCTCCCGTTTTACGTCGCGTCGTTTCGCTGTTCCGTCGTTTTCATTAGTAACGCGGCAGTTAATTGTTTACGGCCCGAATGTGTTACATTCCCGCTTAGCAAGTTCATTACTTTTTGACATGGTAACTTGGTTGAACGAGATGTAATTCTAGAATTCAATAATGCTTCGTAAAATGAGTTCGCTGTTACTGTTGCCTCGGCTATTCCGGTATTAGATTAACAATGTTGCTTCTTAACATTTTGCTGTCGCAACCCGTGAAAGCATGTATTTTTTGTTAATATGTCATTTTTTGATGTTTAAAGTAAATTTACTCCTCCTTTCGCATTTGCGACCAATAATAATTTAGAAAAAAAATTATTTACACATTAGCTAGTAAACTAATCCTTCTAACGTCTCAAAAAAACTCAAGCTGTTGGGTCGAATTTTGTACACCCACTGTATAATAAAATATATGCAAAAGTTATGAAACATTCATGGTATACTGAAACAGGGTCAAGATCGAAAGCGACTACGCGGGTGATTTATAGTAAGCGATCAGCTGGTAAGTCGAACAAATTGATATGGGAAACGAACGTCGACGCTTCTTGTCTGAAATTCCGACAGACACGGTGGGAACGGGTCTCGTGGCACGTCGCGTCTATGGAAATAAATCCTTTAGGGCGGACTGGTCTCGCGCGTCGCCGCGTCGCGCCGCGCCGGTTTCACATGCAGGAAATCCCGAATAAATCCAAACAAATGCGGGAGCGGGAGGAGGATCAGGTCTCGCCACCTACGATTTCGAAAGGGACGAGGTTTTATTTATAGGTGCTTTGGTCGCCGGCACATGGCACGGCACGCGTGGAATCACGCGTGTTTTCGTGCCCGCTAGGTGCACGCACAGGAGTAAATTATTTGGACAAGTCGCCGATGGTTCCTCGAACTACCGAGTCCCTTTTCCCTCGCCGCCGGAAAACATTTTTGCTTCGTATACATACATCGTGTTCGACTACGCTTTTTGTCGAGTTACCGAGTTGCTGTTGATGTACGGTCAACCTCGTATCACGCTGCGAATTCGTTCGAGATCGTATCGAGACTGACAATGAGTTAGAGGGTTACATTTGCACGGTCGAAAAATAAAGGAAACTTGAAAATTTCTTTCATGCATAAAATTATGTTTCTTTGAGAAATTAGTCCTATCGATTATTGTATGATATTTAAGTAGTATTCCCTAAAAAATTTCCTGAGGAAACGAAAATGATCATTACAAATATATAGATACAGATGGTCGAACATACTGCACTAATGCTGATTTATGTAGTCGATCCTAATTTCGCTATAAATTATCCTGGAAGCTTAAATCCACCGGCACGCCCAGTCGAACCTTTCTATCACCGGTACGACGAAAAAGAATATGTAATAACTCCTCCTCGGAAAAATGTGTGCACCGGGAGTTTGATATGTTCCGTGTTTTCTTTTTCACAAGATTAAACAGACGACGGCAGACCGTGTTGTATGATTTATTGTTGGCAACGCATACGGAAGGTCTCGGGACCGTTTCCACGGCCTTTTAAAAGAGAGATCGAACCATACCCAATGTTCACGGTGTTTAAACTACGCAGGGTGGATTTGCTTTTTTTTTTTTTATTTTTCGTCTCCTCGGCCGAGCGGTCGCGGTGTGCTTTCGATGGCTCATTCGTTTAATGGCCGACTAAATATTGACTCCCGGTTGTTCGGTTTACCCGTGACCTGGTCAACGGAGTGTTTCGTTGTCCGTACACACCTATCTGTCTAGCTTTAATAGGCGTGCACGGTATGCACGGGCGTAAACACAAGCGGCTCGGGATCTTTTAACGGTGAAACGTTCACGGAGAATTTTTCTCGAACCGGCTTCTGGCTTTCGTTGTTTATTCGTCGCGTTTTTTCAAGCCGCACCTGAAGTGAAACCGGAGCTCCACAATTCTCCTGGATTTATCAGTTTCACTAACTGCTTACGTTTCTCTAAAAAAACTGTAATTTAAAACTTTCAACTAACGTAACAAAAAATTTTTTTAACTTTGTAGGGGTCAAATACAAAACAGTGAGCAAATCAAAAGAATTTTATAGTACTATTATATTATATTTTCAATCTATTAAACCTACTAAGAGCGGGTTAAGACTTTCGAATTGTCCCCACTCCCCAAGCTTTTGCGTTTGTGTTACAGACCCACACTTATATGGGCAGAATTCAATGAGCTAGTAAGAATGTTTTTGCGAATATCTTGGGAACTTGTAATTTTCGCCAGAAACGAAAGTCATATTCTTATTCAGCGCGTCGAAACGAATAGAACGACGTACAATGGGTACCAACTGTTTCGAATGGCAATTGCAAAGTTCAGCCCCGCAGAAACAATAAACACTTAACATCGCTAGAATCACGTGTCCTGCATATAAATGACAAACGCAAAGTCCGATACCATCTATATTTATACTTCGTGTGAACCAAAGCGTTCGATGTCAATCACGGTGCTCGGATAACTCAATGAATCGTTGTAGCTGTAGAGATTCAGCCCTCTAGTCGTAGCACAGCCATTCGAAACTCTGTTCAGGATTGGTTTCGACGCGCGAATCCATCAGCATCCGTCACCGTTGCGTTGCCGGAATCGATACCGGCGTATCGAGAAGCAGATCGGATCGTCGACCGAGGAAAAGGAATTAATTGAAACGAAATGGTCGGGTGAACTTGAATCGGGATCGGCCGCCGATCGAGAGCCGATGCGCGTTCGATTTCAGGTTTCCCCCCCGAATGTCGTCTGCCGCGAGCCGCTGAATTAGATTCCTAGCAACAAGTGAGGCGCGTGCCGCGTCGATACTTTCCGACCAGAATTTTTCTTCCGGGACATTTCACTGGCGCCGCGGCGCTCGTTCCCGAGGAAAATGCAGCGTTTAGCATTTTTCGTGGGGGGCGTTCTTCTTTTGTGTCTCCTGTCGCGTCCCTTTGCTCGCGCGCGCGCGCGCGTTTCACTTTATAACGAACCAGTCGGTTGTTCGTTCCCGCCGACGAACGATCAAACCCTTTTCCGACGCTATGTGCGCGACTCAAAGGGCTTTCTCGCGTTATGCCAGGAATTAATCAATATCGTCTTCTACCTCTCGCTCCCTTTCTCTTCCCTCTGTCCGCCGTTTCATCGTTAATTCGCGGCCGCATTCGTCTGACGGTAATTCGTGCGTTTCGACGGGTTCGTCTGCACACTTTGTTCCAAGATCGTGAAGGAACCTCGCGAACGAGACAGGGAGGAAGGGAGAGAGAGAGAGAGAGAGAGGGAGAAATAGGGAGAGAGAGAATCCGGCTACCAGATGGAGACGAGAGAACAGGAAAAATTGTGGGAACACACAGAGAGAGAGAGAGAGAGAGAGAGAGAGAGAGAGAGAGAGAGAGAGATAGACACAATTTGAGAGGATTTAAGCCAGTGCAACGTCGCGTACAAAGTGAGAAGGAGAAGAGTTAATGGATCCTGTGGGATGCTAATGGGCTGCACCCGTACGCTCGCGCTCTGTTTACAGGCAAAGCCAATTACAGCTAATTCGACGGCTATTTATTAGCCGATTAGCCGGATGTATTTGGAGAGACCACCCCTCAAGGACGTCTTTATGAACGATAACCAAGGAAATTACGCCGATTATGGTACGCGCGTGCAACTCCCTCTTTTCAACGCCCCAAACGAGACCTCGAAACTTCGCCTTAACATGGAGTTGCTCTCCCGGAACATCCACCGTTTTCAAGATGGTCGATCTCCGTGGAGGAAACAAACCGAGAGGAGTAATGAGAGCTCCCAGATTTCAGAGGTTACTGTCATAACTATAGAAGATGTTAGTTTCTCCCCTGACTAAATGCGAAGCGTGAAACAGATGCAATTTCACAGATGTATGGGTCGGGCTCTCTCTCTCTCTGCGTTAGATTGTCTAACAACACCTGACTGCATTTCACCTCTGTATACAACAAGACGTGTAGAGTATTTATTACACGTCTGTAGAAGTTTAATATAATAAAGATAATACAATCACATTGAAAGATGAAACCTGTTTGTAACGTTTTAACCGATTATTATTTTTCAAAGAAATTTTTTGGAAAGATGTAAATACGTTAATTTCGAAAACGTTTATATCCGTGAATATCGTCTCGTATCGTTCGAATATCCGCACGTTTAATATTTTACACAGAAAACGAAAGTGTCCGAATACTCGTGGTACACGTGTGTTATCAAGTTGATTGTTATCTATCGCATTATTGGATCCGTACAGAACACACTTGAGATTCCATGAACCGTCAAGCGGCGGCGCGTTTACGGGCGAAAAAATCCGAATGTCGAACTCAGTATGAAAAATTACGAACCGTGAATCGAGTAATGCATACGGCATACAGACCACCAGCAGTAAATCGCGATTTCGTGGCCGAGTCGGCTCCAATTCAACGCCGCGGTCCCGATATGTTTTCGTTCCCGATCCCCAGACGCCTCTCTACGGCCGCGCTCGAATCATCGAACGAACCCCGAGTTGCATGCTGCTGCATACTGCTGCACGCTGCTGCATCTATACAGAGAAGCGCGTACACGTTCCGCGTCCGTAAGCACCAAGACCCGCGTCCATGTATTTATTGGCGTTGGGTGCACGCGCGAAACGCATGCGTTTGTCCGCGGTCCATTAAAAATGTGTTGGTTTTATTTGGCCAACCCACCGCATCGGCCAGCTGACACGTAGGGGAGGCATGAAAGAGAACCGAACGGGCGTCGCGGCGCTCGTTACGATAACGCGTCCATTCTGATCGTTCACCAGGCGCTCTTCAATGATCACACACACACCGAATATGTCCTCGACGTAGCAGAAACATGCTCGATTCTTCTTTCTCCTGCGGAATTAGCTTGTTAACATGCATATCTGCCACCCTGACATCCGCATCCTTCCCTTGATGCAATCGAGTTCACTGTGGTTCGATTGCCCTTGGTGTTAACTGGACAAAAATATATTTTTTACGCTCTTGAGATTATTTTGGGTGTTAAATTGTGCGTCTTCTTCGCTTCCGAATGTTGTTTGTAAACAAACTACAGACCGAGGCCAGCGATCAGTGATCGAGTGCGAGGACGATATATGTTTTGGTTCTCGTGACGAAGGATGCCTCAACGGGTGTGTGTGTGTGTGTGTGTGTATGTGCGGTCGAGGCGTCCTAGGCGCCAGTCTTTAGCCAAACACGGCAATGTAACGTTCAGTAGAAATAAAGTGTGTCCTCCTTAGTTCTAATTGAACATGAGATTATTTTGGGGTTTTAATTGCTCGAACGCAACTTAGCTTTGTATGTATTACGGTATCTAATTCAATTAAAAATGTTAATAATAAATGGTGATATTTGAAATCTGTTTTGGCAGATCTATTCCTCTGGCTGTAATAGTTTCCAAGATATTCGATGAAATATACATATCCTTCAGATATGTTTCTTAAACATTAATTTCGACCCGATTGATTTTATCGCCTCTATTATGAAAAGTATATCTGAAGAATATCCAACATTTCTGCCTAGAAAGTGAACGATCAATGAGAAATACTTACGATTGGTGGCGTCCATTGTACTCGTACAATGCATCTGCACAGGCTCAACACGATAAAGCCGATGTAATAATAATAATAATAATAATAATAATAATACTACTAATTGGTCGGCGACCAGGAGGCGCTGCTGCCCCACAGTTAATTCCGTTGGCGAAGTCAGCCACGATTACGAGAGGTGCTCGATGCATTGTGTTCACGGTTCGTTTTTCGAAGAGCATCTAATTAAACGAAGTAGCCGGGGGACACTTCGTAGGCGGAGTCCTCGGGGCCGTCTATTAAATGCTCGGTGGTTTCTCGAGGAACTTTGAAGTCACGCCGTCCTCAAAATAATTCAACCCGATCCGGTCGCTTTGAGACACTCGCGCGACCTCGTGTAAATGCCTTTGCTAATAGGTTTGAAGACTTTCGAGGAAAGAATTTGGCGGCGAGGGGACGGACGGTTTAACGACTATTTTCTTGTCTTTCAATTCTTTTTTATTTCCGTTTCGGTTGCCGCGCGTCGCCAAGTCTCCCCGGCGAACGGTCACCGCCAACGAGCCGATGCAATTAGTCGGACGATTATTGCTTTCATACCGGCGGAATCGATAGCCACGTCGCTTTGAGCCGGAAGCGTCGTAGTCGTCGGTTGTCGTTTTTTCGGTAGCTTCGCGGAGCGCATTGTTGCATTTTCATGAATTTCATTTTACGCAGCCGTTTGAACGCTCTCTCCCTTTCCGTTTACTGTTTAATCGGTCTCAATTTCTGTTCTTTTTTTTTCGCCCTTCCTTCCACTCTCTCGCTCGGCCCCCTCCGGCCGTTCCGGGCTCTCTGTTGTTAACATTTTAAAACCGCACGGGGAACGACCACCGTGTATACCGCCCACGCGTTGAGAACCGCTGCTCCTGGCCCCCGAGCTTCCATTAGACAGGGTGATTGCATTCTTGCGCTAGTAGCTTCGAATAAAGGAATCGCCGTTCGCGGTCTCCTTATTCTTGATTTTTCTTCCGTAGCTACCCACCCCGCCGCCAGCTTTTCCCTCTCGATGCCCATGGGAGTGTACCGGAAAGGGCTGGTTCTGCAAAAAGAGGAACGAGCCGCAGTCTCTCGGCTTGACGACTCCAATACGATTCAATACCGGCTACTGCGAACCGGTACTTTGTTCACTTATCACCTTCCCCCTCGTTAGGTCTGGAAATTCGTGATTTTCCGGCACAGACAAATTTCATTGGGAACTTCTCTGTCCTTCTCCGCCCGGAACAAAAGGTGCTATTGTTTGCTCGATGTATTCGCAATGCTGATGATATGTTCATGAAATTCGCGATTAATGCAATCATTGGATCTCTAATTAACCCCTTGCTGTACGATTTATTTTACGATTGTTATCCTTAATTATAGAAATTAATAGCGATAGTAACTAAACTGCGGATATTCGTGCAAAATAAAAATTGTCCGCGTCAATTGCAACACATTAAGAAATGGAATAGTATACATACAGGGTGGTCCACCCAACGTTATAACTACCAAAATATGCGAATTGCACGAAAGAATTTTATATGCAATAAAAAAACTGAGTTGACCTTCATATCTCCTTGACGCCTCCACCTATAAAGAAAATTAACACACTACATAGTGTACCCTTTTAAACCATGTAATTTGTATATAAAATTCTTTCGTGCAATTCGCATATTTTGGTAGTTATAACGGTGCACACGTTGGCTGGACCACCCTGTATACCGATGTCCCCGAATTCTTTTAATGTTTTTAATGTATTCAGTTTTGTCATAAATTCATAAAATCCAGTCTGCATTTTTTTTTCAGTATGTGAAATCTAGGAGGGGTACGTAGAATTTTATGATTGTGTTATCAAGAAGCGCGAGATTTAGTGATCGTGAATATTCCCAACAAGCTACGCGATATGAATTTATGAAATCGAAAAAAGTAAGGCAACCAGAAAGAATGCTGGCCGCGAGCTGTGCGCCATAATAAAACTTAATCTACCAGGCTAGAAGAGAAAAAAATGTGTAAGAAGGTTGAAAGTTTAGACAGAGCGAGGCGGAACCCGTAACTGGACGGGCCAGAAAGGGTGGGCTCGCCGGCCCGGTAAAATCAGTCTTTATTGTTTTCGTTAGGTTTCCCTTCTCGTGGCTACTCTCCCTCCTATCTTCTCCTTCCATTTGGGATCCCGGTCTTTCCGCTTCCCGAAGCTTTTCGCCGGAAGAGGAGAGAAAGGCGAGGAGGAGCACGAGTGAGATTATGGAGAGAGGTAACAGGAAAAACCGAGAGTGGTGGTAATGGGTGTTGAATAATAAAGAAGACCAAAGCCCGGAGCTAGTTGCTCGGTCCTTCTTACTCCCACTCAAGCCAGCCGCGGCTTTAAAGGGGGAATTAAACAAAATTCTGCATTTCATCATCGCGACGACTCGCGGATTCTGTTTGTTTCCTCGGGGTCCGCGTTTCAATACGGCCACACCGTCGCGTCGCGTCGCGTCGCGTCGCGTCGCGTCGTCGTTTTTATAAGCCCCCGTGTATCTATGGGTCTGCTCGCGGATAAACTGTTTCCCGCATGACAATTGAGGGGACAAAAATTGTTGTTTCGCGTCCTTTCTGGACACGAGTTTTACAGATCGTCTGGCCGGCATTATTGCTCTATGGGCGCAAGTCCTGTCCAGTGAATTCGTTCGAACATTGCGCGATGCGAATCCTGTAACAGAAAAATTTCGCTATACACCGGGTGTTCGCGCTGTTACTACAGTAAACGCTTGTTCGTTGTCCTGAATCAGGGGCACGCTCGTTGTCCAGTGCCTGTCAACGCAGAGTCGCTCCGCAGGGCGGCGACGATTGATATCGGCTCGGATATATCGGTGTGAACACAACAACATTGATTCGAGGAATCGATTTTACAAATCTCTTAATTTTCATTATTTGTTTATGGGACTTTCACTACCTTATTTCTGGCATTTTTCTGATTAAAATGACACCAAACACGATATAGTTTCAATTGTATTTAGTGGTTTAATCGACGGTGAAAATTTCGGTCGCAAGGAAGGACAGCGCTTCGGAAAGAAAGAGACGCGGACAGTCACGCGAAACGTATTTCATTCTTTCCTTTTCTGTGTTCGGCTTTCTATTGAAGTCTCGCTTGGCGCGATCGGCGCGATATCTAGACGCAGTCATAAATCAAAAAGTATGTCGGGGCACGCTCGTTGTCCGCTCAAACCCCCGGCCTTTGGACAACTAACGAGCGTTTACTGTAGCCCGCGTTACTAGCTGGCGTAACAAATAGTAGCACAAGTTTTCGCACATGTGTCGGGCCTGTACCGCTTAAAATATTTCTGTTGGGCGATCCGTGACTAATCGTGACGTAACAGCTGGATGTACGAGTGCCTAATCCTCGATACATACTCGGAATTGATGACGAGAAGGACGCTAACAGAGATACGGTGAACAGATACGTCACGTTAGAGCTAGATCAGTGGCGGGGCGTTTGCAGCGTCGTAAAATCGTCCTTGCCGGTATTAATCGCGATCGGACGCAAGAATAGAAGTTCATGAACGTTCGCCGTATCGACCGGCCATATATTTTCTTAATCGTAAATCGATGGCTGTTTAGAGAGCCAGAACCCGGTGCCCTTATGTTATGGACCTTGTAACGCAACGTGTCACGAGTACATAGAGAGAGGAGAGAGCGCGACACCCCTCGGCGCGAGTATAAAGGGACCAAAACTATTCCCCTGTTGAGGTGTTTGCAGAGGCCAGCTGTTGACGGCTTGCCGGAGGCCGCAAAAGCTTTAAACGTCTATCCCATCAGCCATTCGTGGCTCTGTACCTAAACTTGAAAAAGAAAGATATTCTTGCAATCTTCTTTGAAGCTTGTCTCGTAGTCCTCCGGCTGCGCTGCTGCGACGGTTAAGAAAGACGACGTCTAATCTAGTTGCTCCGTTTTCAATAAATTTCAAATTAACGTTCGGGAATTGAACCGATTCTTCTTTTCGCAACTTCCTTTCTGCTGGTTTTCTAACTGCTCTCCTGAGAACGTTGTAAATCAAAGGCTGGATAGATAACACAGACTATTTGCCGTTTCGTGGACTTTTAGATTCCTATCCGCGATGCAGGGGACACATGGGAGTGGCAATCCTTTATTTTATAGGTACCTCTCTCGGTTTTACTTTTTCAGATATTTGTACAAGTCGAGAGCAGAGCCCCTTTCAAAAACATCTTTAATATTTTCGTCGACGAAGAGCAACATTATTCTAGATTTTTATGTTCTTGGAAACTGTAACATCGTTGAATATTCTAGAAAGTGTTGGTTATTCGCATAAGAATTAAGATGGCCGACTAATGGCTGACTACTAGAACATTCACCCTACCTGATGTACGCTAATGTGCACAGCGTTTTTCCTGCGATGCTCAAGAGTATACCGAAGCATTCGAAATACACAGAAGCTCAAGTAAGAACATAACAATCACGGAATAACATTGTCGCGAAATAGAAATGGCCGAACTTAAATACCGTCGCGAACGTCGATTTTATTTGGAAAAGAAAAATATTTGGAGCTTAAGAAAATACTCCTGCATGGCCGTGCGAGATCGAACGATCCTCGACGCGATGAGCAGATCAGTTCCGATCTAATTAGCCACGTGCACAGGTACGCTGCGTTCGATGGTTACGCGCACGCTCAACAATGTGTAATTCGCGCATTCACGTCGCTCCGCGGCGGCGCGGCGGTTGGAGAGTGGGTTCCCGAGTGTTCGCGTATGGAGCCTCGGTACCCCATGGAAAACCCTTGGAGGGCCGTGAGCGGATACACAGGTACTTGTGTGTACCCCATACGCTCGCGGATAAAGGAAACCAGCAGCCATATGGCGCCACACATCGGGGTCCTTACTCTCCCTTTCGATTGCACCTACAGGCGACTGTTTCTCCTCGGCGTTCCTCTCTCGCCCGCTATACCACACGTACCACGCCACTGGACAATGCGATAACACACGCGTAAGCTAATTTCTCCAAGATATTATCCGTAGAACTTCTGGTTTTTCTTATTCTCTACTTGTTCAGAAACGACCCGTATCATGTTACACTTCTCAGCGGCCGAGGCTTCTCGAGTTTTAGGGCCCCTCACGGGGTATACCCCGCAGGAGTGGGGATAGTCAGGGACAATTATGTGTAAGACATTTGGGACATTTATCGCGAGAATACTGTATATTGTGCCATTATTTTGTCCAGGGGTGTGTACAGCACGATTCTCCGGTGGCTTTGTGCTCGGTGATTATGCCTGCCTACTTGCGCCGTGGGTGGACAAGCGCGTGATGTAATCGAGAGAACCCGATATATCGGAGGTGGTTCGTAGGATCTCAAGGACCGTCTCAAGAGAGAGAGAGAGAGAACCGGTGGATCAGCGTTTCTCAAATTATCCGTGGGCTCGATGCCGGTTATTAAACGATTCCGAGTCTGCTCGGTCGGTTGATAGCGACACGAGCACTCTTGTAAAATGAATACACTCCTCAAGAATCGAGAAGCGATTCTCGACCGAGGATATCGACATGGCTCAAAGTGACCGATTAAATAATGGTAATGTCCTAGGATTTATGGAACGCGATAGACGTTGTTTTAATAGAAGTGCTACTTCGTTAGGATTGAGACTGGTAGATGAGACGGCGCGGCGCGGCGGGGCGGGGCGGGGCGGGGCGGTCGGGTGGTTAACGACAAAGATACATCAAGATCCCCGCAGAGATTAGAGATGAAAGTGCATCAAAGTAATGGACACAGTCGTGCCAGCCGTAATTCCTCCGCTGGTAAGTCGTCGGTTCCAGCGCACAGCCAAGGAAACGGGCCAGACGCGAGACTACTATTCCATGGCTGCGTTTTGTCTTTTCAGCACCGGCGAACTTCGGGCTCAGCTTTCGGGCGGGCTTCCTATTCTGTAGCTTCGTCTTGCGCCTAATCCGGAAAATTTCTCCCGGAACCGACCGACGACAATGGATCACCGTCGAAAACTTTTATCATTACAGAACCAACCAGCCCGTCCATTGACGTCGATTCCGATAAAAATCTGTTATTCCACCCGCCGGGCTATTTAATTAACGCGCAACGTACGACCGCGCGTGATCCAGTCGGTCATTATACACCGGAAATCAATGGGCTCGGGATTCCATTAAAGAATCTCTATTTCTTCCATGTGCTCATAGCGTACCACATCATTGAACTCGTCTTGACATCAGCTACAACACTGTGAAGTTAAAAATATATGGTACCATTTAAAAATCATCGATGACCTTCAAAAGACCTTGAAAACGACTACAATCGGAACATTTTTTTATATCACCATATTTGCCCCCTTTAACAGTACAACTTTGCTCTATAACATTTTCTTCGATCTCTAATCCTAACGGAGCTATTTAGGTGGTCTGTTTCTCGTAAGCCACCCGGTATACATGGTAGCCCAATTTTTAAATGTCGTCTTGGGCCCGTTAATTTAGTAAATTTAACCGTGCTCTACTTGTAGAACGCGACACGATTATCAAAAAGTTGTAAAGAAACGATGCAGAATGATTTGTATAAATTTGCGTGTTCGCATCGATAGAGAAATAAACCGGCGCGGACTTTTATTATTCACAGACCGATCAACTGAACGAGACTCCATTGCGGATGTTCCGCGAATAACAATTAGCCGGGGGGATGCCGCACGCTCGAGACGACTCGACGACTTAAATACAGCTTAACGATTCACCAGCGACACCTCTACCGCGAAGTTTTTCAACCGTTTCCGTCTCACTCAATTAGTACCGTACTCCTCGTCCCCGTCGACGTGGTCTGGTCTGGCACTGGCTCGGCGAAGGTTGTCGCCGCCGTGCCGCGCCACCGTCATCGCAGTCGCGCTCGTTGGCGGCGCGGCGTCGTTATTTTTCATTTTTCCTCCCCGATAGACGCCTTAACGAGTTCCTCTACGATCGAGAGAAAATCAGTCCCTACCGGCAGAGTGGCCGGAATACTTTGAGAATTGGGTTGAAATAATCGGGGCAAAGACGCCGACACAGCCGCGTGCACACACCTTTACTCACGGATCGGCCTGGAAAAATCGTTCAAATCCCGGCGCACCCACGAACGCACCCTCATTTTCGATTATAATACAAACGAAATCGTTCGAGTTCAACGCGACAATACAAAAATTAAAACATGTTAAAGTAAAACATTACGGTACTATGTGCAAAAACCCCACATCCTAGAAATATTAGGAAATACCTGACGCCCCTTCATTTTTATAGTATGCCGTCCTTCCCTTCAGGTATGAAGGTACGTACCGCCGCTCTCGCGTTTGGGTAGTTCAATTCTAATCGTGCGCCCGTCTTGTAGACACCTTCCGACAACATCTTCTTATAGTAGTTAAATATATTTTCTTCCACCGTCTTCATATAATTATTTTTCCACATAACCTCTCAACAAAACATATAACACAACATACGCGTACGAGTAGCGTTAACGATCGCTATACAGGGTGTCCAAACATGTTGGACTTCCTCGAAGAGATTTCTGAGGTCATTCGAAGGAACTTTTTTCTTCTCATTCGTGGAAACAGTGTTCCGTCGTTCACCTTCGAACCCAAGGAACGACTACAGACAGTTACGTTTGAACCGTATCGGTCTACCAGTCGTGCCCGGCTACAAAGTACTCTTTATTGCCAGTAAAATGGCTCGATATTCTCGACATCTTCCCCGATCTTATGGCCCAATAAATTCCTCGGTATCAACTGTCGTGAACGGAACGTCACGCCTTCCGTTATCTTCGCGCGACGTCCGACCGTGTGCAATTTATGGGCTAGTATGGACGAGAGGGGGCTATCTCCTATCTCGCTGGCGGGAAATTCGAAATCAGAGCGCCTTGCGGTGAATCATCGGAGATGAATTTCACGGCTGCGGTCATCGAACGAATGTAAGAAACGACAGGAAACGAGGACAAAGGGCGAAACTTTCGGAACGTTGACATCCGAACGACCTCTAGACCGAGGGTGGCAAACGGGAAACGACAACACTCACCCGGACGCCGCGTGTCCTTGCTTCACGGCGTCGATACTTCACCGATGGTTTGCAAACGTTAGAGGTTGCGACCAAGGACAAGTAACTAAATATTTGAGGCAATCGACGTTTTGTCTTGTTTGTTTACGCTAGACCAGTACTGTTCGTACGCCACAAGAAGTCTCCTGGCAGGAATTCGACAACAAACCAAAATATTACTAAACATAATTTTTAAATAAAAATTATCCTGCGACACTAAGCAAGTGAGTAAGGTTTTCTTTAATTTTCTTTTTTGGTTATTTTTCCGGTGTTTGGTTTCGCAATGTATATATTGTATTTCTCATTGTTATTTTACAGACGCAATGTTTTTGTTATTCTCTTGAAAATGATCTAAATGAAGATCGAAACGTTGAGAAAGGATCAAATGTCATAGGTTTTAAAGCTTGTTTATAGAACTATAGTATACATACATACTATACAATTTCAAATGAATATAGGTATTATTACCGCATATCATTATTACCATTTCATTTGGTCACGTAATTTTTTCCACGAAGAAGTTGCGTGGCGGTTTGGTTCGATGACACGAAGGTTTCGGAACGGTAGCGTGGCAGGGCATGAGACAGAGGGACTTGGTAGGCCATTTCCGATCCCCGCGACCACGATCACTGACAAACCGACGCTCCCATGGGTCCTCCTTGGCTCCAGCCGACGAACGAATATGAAATATTGATGACTGCCGTTACGGAGCGAGGGTGGTTGGCGTCACCCCGTTCATTTGTTGCCGATGACGACTTCGACGTATCGCCGCATAAATATGCACCGCTCTACCACCACCACCACCACCACCACCACCACCACGTTGCGATCGTGTTCCCGGCGCGCGACTATGCTCGGCAGCCTAGCGGCCGCGATAACGTCCCGCACGCTCCGCGTGTCCGCCCCGAACGTGATCGAATTTCAAATTCATCGAACTGTTTTGGATACGCGGCCGGAATGATTCGCGGCGGAAAAGGGGGAGAAAGGAAACCGGATCGACGATCGGCTGATTCGCCGGTATCGATTCGAAGGGATTTCGACGAACGCCGCCGTGCCGCGCCGCGTCGATACGATACGATACGATACGATACGATACGATACGATTCGATTCTCAATCGAACTAACGACGCGCCATTATTTCGGTCGGTGTGCTCGGTTTCAATTGCGGTTTTGGGCAAGTCGAATATATCGAAGTCTCCGAAATTGAGGTGGATCCTAGCTCCGCAACACGGATGAGGAGAACAGGTTGTCGGGGCGACCGTGGACGAAGGGCGCGCAATGCTGTTCCCTTAGAACACGTTGCATTCGATTAAAGAACGCCCCGGGGGATTTTTACGCCGCTTTTTAATGATCCATTGGCTTCGCCGCTCTGCTTCCGCTTCTCTGTTACAAGCTTCAAACCGCGTTACTCATTCGCTTTTATACGTGGAACGGATATATACCTTTTAATCAAATGTCAGAGTCATCGAGAAAGAGTCGAACTTTTAAGGTTGCTGCTTGAACAGCATCGGATTAACATCGACGTATTCGCATTATATTTACATGTATTTTAACAGATGTGCATTCACTTTAAACAACATCATCGACACTCCCCTGTCTTTCCTTTTTCCTCGTTTCAGCGGCAGTAATCGTTTAACACGCTCAGGCTGTGCGAATTACCCGTGTTTTACACAATATTCTTACAAACGATCAAAGTTATTAATCCTTATAATTGTATGGTAGGTGTAGCTGCTTTGCATTTTCACCTGTAAACTCGTGTCCGGGCGATATCAAACAGTTTGTAGTATTTCACTTCACTTCGTTTACAATATAAAATTTTTTAAAGCACTATTACTCGCTAAACAGTGCATCGGTCATAAAAGACTCACCTTTACAATTTCAGGGTACCGTAAAAGCGTTTACAGTCCAAGGGTTGAATGTCAAATTAGATATCTACATAAGAACCGAAGATTGGAATTCAAAGTATAGCTGTGCACCTTAAAATGGTAAATTAATAAATCTGCAGGCTACTCTAGGATTTCTTGACCAAGATGCTTCGCAACGTTTGCAATCTGTAATCGGATAAATTGTGTTTTGCGTTTCACTTTCAAATCCACGAATTTTTGCAATCATCCAACGAGTGGCGAATCGATAACCAGGCTGAATCAGCTACAGGCTGGATCAACCCATCCTCACGGTTCGCATGTGTTTCCTTAGCATTCCCGGCTCGCTTCCGTCGTTTCCGCAGCGCGCGTAGCCGCCGTGATTTAACGAGGCATGAGTTAATGCCACCGCGTCGTGTTTCGTGCGTTCATGAACCTATGCGTAGGAACGTCGCGTCGGCTCGTCCGCGTACCAACAGGTACATACGTACACGCGTGTGCAGACGTGTGCGAAGCGAGCGCGCGTGTCGGAATCGCGACGCGTCGCCTCGCCTCGCCTCGCGGCCAGACGTTACACATGCCTCCGTCAAACGTCGTAATTTTTCCACGAGTCGTAGGTGCCCGTGGCTTGACAACACCAAGGATTTACTCCTGATATACGGTTCCGTGCGGTGGTCGAGGCTGCGGACCCGCCTTTACAAACGTCTCGTTGATTCGGCTCGCGCGAGCGCTTTTGTCGCACTTAATTTATCGCGAATCCGCCAAGGAACAGGGCCGTTCCTAGGTGTACAGCCAACCTGCGTGCTGAGAAAATTTTCGCCGCCCCCACCCTCACCACGCTACCCTTCCATGCGTCCGAAACGTTCATCGTCATTTAAACTTCGAAGCGTGCCGGCGACTGCGACGATTTTCGGCCGCAGTCGGCCGCCCCCTAAAATCGGCCGCCTGCGTGCGGGCCAGTGATGCCACAATGAGATTGAAACCAACCTCATTTCCCCCTCCAGGCTCTCCACCTTTATCCCCTTCCACTATATCCTATTCCACCACCATGAGCACACTCCCACGTCCCCCGCTAAGACCGTAGACTGGTCGCGCAGTCGCGCAACGTGTCACATATTACTTTGGTCATCGGAAAGGGGGTACTTGTGTTACCCTCGATTCCTTTTCGATTACCCCTGTCTGGTAACACTGGTGCGGGCACGCACTGCACGCCTGGTAGGAACGGCCCTGCCAAGGAATATTCGTGCATATGTACAGTAACGTCCGGATACATGAGCACCGACCGCTGCCAGGACAATGGCGGCAACGGTGATTCGCGAGTTGACGAAGGTCTTACTTCGAATCGAGGAAACTGCGAAGAGCACATCCTCCGGATTTATTCAGCCGGCAAAGTGGAGGATCGTTCTCGCGACTTCGCTTCCGGCGGTTTTTAAATCCCTACACGTGGGGATCGTACCTACCACACACTCTCTCTCTTTATCCCTCCGCCCATCGTCGCGTTCCTGCTATCCGTTCCTCCTCGTTTTTCCTCCTTGCTTAACGACGCTCGCGGAACGCGCGGTTTTCTCTCTATGGACGAAGCCGACGTCTAGGGAAATCAACATGAGCGGCGATACAACCTTGGAATTTAATATTAAAAGGTTGCATTTCGAGAGCTCGGAGCTACCTGAACGAGGGTGAGGCTCTTCTCCTGGAGCATTCTTGGAATTTATCTTTCGCTGTTTGTATTCGTTGTGCCCCGAAGTTTCCCGCCCACCAGCGACAACCTCATATTTCCTCTCCCTCTCATTTTCTTGTTATCCACTGCCGGAGTGCTAGCCTCTGCTCTACTCTTCTTGAGTTTCCCGCGTCTTTACTTCTTCGTTACGCGTTCGTTTCTTCTTTGCGATAGGCCCCATCCCCCGGCTTTTTCCTCCTCCTTCGTCGCCGGCTCGTCGAGACAGCCAACTTCTTCGTCGTCCGAAAGAAAATCCGAGCGGATGCTTATTTCTTCGGCTTTGATCAGACGCCGACGCCGACGCGAAATATTTGAAGTCAGGTAAAGGAGCGTGCGCGCGCGCGCGGGCTCTCGTCTTTCGACACAAGGAACATCTTTGCCGTACTTTCGGCCAATTAAAACGCCGCCGGAGCCTAAGCGCAATGCATCACCGACCCACAACCGTTTCCGTTCTTCCCCACATACACCGAACCGCCGTGTTGCGTCGCGTCGCGTCGGTTGCGTTCCCGCGCTGCGCGCTGTCGGGCCACGCCGTTCCACGATTTCACCTCGTTACTCGGTCTTTTTGCTAATGAACGCCAAAGCGCGCGCGTCTACGAAACCCCGCGCCGAACGAGATTTCATTTCGAAGCACTCGCGACGACCAGAAAACCCATGGACCTCGCCGCACAGAGTTCAGACACGACCGCGAGCAAAGCCCTTTCTGCGCGCCGGGATACTTCTGCACCGTTTCGCGAAGAACTAAGCTTTCCTCGGGGAGAGATCTTCTTTCTTCTTTACCCCACTTTTTTTTTTTTTTTGTTTTTTTTTAAACATATTTTCACGCTCTCGTCGAGGGACGAGCGTTCGTCGCCTAGCGGTCTTTCAGAAACGTCGGACGCGAGGAATAGGGTCTTTGAAAGACATATAAAGATTTACGTATATGTATCCCTGAAAAATTCTTCGAGGCGTTCTTCAGAGAGGATGTTCGTTATTAAGAAATTTGAGGGCACAGGTCAGCGTGCATCTATAAAATTACAAATCATTTTAAGGGGCTACGGTTCGATCATTTAATAGTAAGAATTTAGAAAGGCTTTCTAGTAGCGCCGATAACATGTAATATTTATTATTAACAATAATACGATCGATAGAAGAGACATATTCATTTTAAGGGGAGTGGACGAGCTTTTGGTACATCGAAGATAAGACTGGTGTTCCTTTTTCCACAGAATCTACAGCAGCTATCGACTTCAAATTTTTAGAGAATTTTTTTATATTTGCAATATCAAATTTCTAATCGTCGAATTTTGGAAAATAAGTAAAATTGAACTGAATACATTTAAATCACAATGTACGAACCATTTTGTGGCTCATTGCATCTGTATGCAGTAAGTTCGGCAACAGGTGGATGAAAATTTATAAGAGGTGATGCTTCAGGATAATTTTAAGCTGAAATTCAAGCCTTAAAAAATTGCGGTTTCGGCTTTCTTCTTAAGTCACGCGCAATTAAGGTCGTCCATTAATAAGCATCGTGCTAGTCAAGCTCGGTGTCCTGTTTTCTTCTAAAACCGGTCACAATTTGAAAACGAAGCTTGCAATTTCTCTATTCTTGATTTTCGTCTTGTTGCAAAGAATCGCTCCTTAAATTTTCGACCACCTGTTGCCGAATACCCCGTGCACTATCGTCAAATTAATATAATGCAAACCTTATAGTCTGGTTGCTAATTTTTTAACTCGTGTGAAACGCGTCAAATTCATCGTGCGAAAACAGTAAGATATCTGCAAAAAAAAAAAAAATACGTGTAGACAAGAAACGGTACAGCAGTTGTAAAAACTTGAACCTAGACGAACAATCTCCCGACACAGCCAGAACCACTTCCGGATGTCCTCCATTCTACCGGAGGTCGTCGCCGCGAAGATGCATAAAAGCCTGAGACCGTTTCTCATAAATAGAAATTCCTTCGAAAGAACACCTCGAGGATTACCGTAACACTATACGGCTCTAGTGCTATGTAAAAAGCGATTTCCACAGGTTGTCGGTCCGCTATAGTCCTCTACACCCCGTTTCGCGAGATCCGCCTAAAACGTTAAGTCGAGCACGCGGCGCGTTGAATGTGGAGCAGAGTCGGAAGCGGAGAAAGCAGCTGGACGAAAGGCGAGAGGAGGTAGAAAAGGTGCGGACGTACTCTTCGGTGCAGTTACGTAGCGTCTCAAGGGTGTACTTGAATTGCGTCGAGCTGTGCCTGCGTGTATGTGTGTGTGTGTGTGTGTGTGTGTGTGTGTGTGTGTGTGCACGACAAGAACGAGGATGACACCGAGACACCGGCGACGAAGCCGGCAACAACGGCGGAGGACCAGAGGGGGACTCTGATGACGAGTCATCGTCGCCGGTTCGGGTTAATGTTTAGTGACCGGCGCACCGAGAGCCGTGACCGCGCGCGGGCAGGTGTGGGCGTCGTCGACGGCCACACGAGACACTGTCGCAAATTCGAGCCGAGGGAGTTCTACCTCCTCGTTCCACTCTCCTCCCGTTGTCTAGTGATTGCTTGCTTTGATCTCTGTAATCATCAACCTCCCCTCCCTCCCCCCACGCCCTCCCACGTTTCCCGACATCGTTCGACTTAAGTTCTCGTCACCTTGTTCGGCTTCCACTTCATCCTTTCCAGCCTGCTCATCACCCGATGCGCGGCCAAATGCTTCTTGCCAGACGAGGACCGTAATAACGGTTCTCCGAGCGAGCTGCGACGCGATAATCAAACCCCTTCGGGGGTCGTGTACCCCTCGGGTCAATATTTCAAACAATCGTAACCTCCTCAAGGAAGATTTATTTATATAGTATTTCGCTCTGTGCGATTTACCTATACCCCCGGCAACTGGGTTAACGAGTGCCCGGTTGCTTTTGAGAAAAAAAAAAGAAAGAAATGGGAAAGAGGAAAAACGCGCGCAATTTATCTCTAGTTTATTCGGCTTGAAAAGAGACTGTCTCATTTAGTTTCAACGATCGTGGTTCATCCCTTGAAGTTGAACTTTTCAACGTCTCGTTTGCAACGGTTCCGCGCGCCGCGCCACGCCGGTGAATTTCATTTGGAGGCTGAAGAGCCTCCGCCGGACGGATGTAGGCCAGGAAATAGATACAACCGGCGACACTCGTTTCGAGAGAACGGACGATTTATATTTATTAATTTTGTTCCTTTGTCCGGTCGACTTACCCTCTTCCGACGATCGACAACGCACTCGAGAGGTAACAATCGGTCGCGGGAGACTCTTTTCGGTACAAACGAGATCGAGCCATCGAGACCGGGCGAATCGACCTCGTTGTTAATTGGTTAGCATTGATCGTTGTTCGGGAAATTGTTAAAACCCAGTTTAGAGAACATGAATGACTTCCTTTTATGTTCTTCAACTCTATTCAGTTTCTTCAACTCTAAAGAAACCCTACATGAGTATGCACATATACATGTAAAGAGAATATATTCTCTTTAAATTTAGCGCGCTTAGTATGCTCCGCGCGCGCTTCTATGACACCTGCTAGATGTCTCATCGAGTAGTAAATTAATCAGGAGAGTAATCGACAGTTTGGTAGAGAAAGATAGGGAGAGAGATAGATAGATAGAAGAATTATATGAGAGAGCACGTGCTAGGATAAAACAAAGATCATTAATTAGTGATGAAAGAGAGGCGAATAATTGACCTTAATTGTCGTTTCTCTTATTTACAGGTAACTTGTAGATTTTGTGTATATATTGTAAATAGTAATATCGGTTATAATATAAATCTCGTATTTACAGAGAAACTAATTAATTTATTCGGACAATCCCAACCTTCAAAAAAATTATTATAAACGTTATATGTATACATTTACTTCGTTCGTCAAATAATTTCTCCCTATACCAAAAGGATAAATTTTTATGTCGACTTGAAAGAAAGGAACGATGTTCGTACTTGACAGATTGACAGATACTGTACAAGGCAACGGGGTTAATTATGCAGTTTCGTCTGTCCGTTACCTAACCGCCGTAACCATCCGTACAATGAACTCCGTCGTAATTATTTGTAACGAACGAAGATTCCGTCGTTGATTCCCTTTTATAAATTACGGTAGCATCGTGGACCGCGTTGTTCGGTGTTTGCTTAGGCGCTCGTTTTCGTTACAACACAATTAGTTGAACGTATGGCGGGCTTTAATTTTCACGGCGCGGCGCGCCTAGTTAAAAGTGAACCGCCGCGAATAAATGAATAATTAATTAGAGCCCAAGGAAATGGCCAGGATATATCGGAGGTAATGGAGGGGCTTAGGAGAGGGGGGCGTAGACCGCCGAGAGTTCCGGGAAAAGGGGTTGAAACGACAACAAAACGGTCGAACTCGCGGCGGAGGAAAACATGGCAACGTGCAGAAGCGCGCGAATCGGCATAGGGGCCAATTTAAATGCAGATCGAGGTTTAAACGCGACTGACGTTCGAACACATGAGTCCGCCAACACCCTCGAACGTCCCTCCTCCTCCCGTTTCCCGCCGGTTAATGCTACCGCTGGGATTTTAATCGTGAATTTCTACCCGGCGCCGCCGCGCCGCTCGCCGGCTCCCTGTTTCCATGCGGTGATCCCGGCGCAAGCCTGGCTTTTTTTTCTGGATGGTAATTGCGACATCGTCGGCTTCCATCGCGTCTAATTCACCGCCCGTGATTTTATGAAGTTCATATCCCGTGTCGACGTCTTGTCGCTAGGCGTTGCGATGGAACTTCGCTCCATCGATTTTATCATTAGTCATCGCTAGACGGCGGATTTTATGCATTTATGACAAAAGTTAAGTAGTCTGAAAATTACTGAAATAGCAAATAGTCTATTTTATTTTGAAATTCTACGCGCACTTTCAAAAATAAAATATTGTATTCGTTAGACAATGTTTTTCAAATAATATTTCAAATATTTAGGTTAAGAATACACATAGAAGGTTCAGTGAAATAAGTTAGGTTAAGTTAAGCGAAATAGTTTAAGATAGTGATAAGATAGCGAAGGAGTTGGAAGGATTGTAACCCCTAGGGGAACACAATAAAGTATATATATATAGTATTTTATTTGACGGATTCTTGAAATAGTGAGAACTGTATTTGAAATATTTTATTCATTTTCATTTATTTCGTCTCCTATTCGTAACGATTAAATCGTCAATTTATAAAATGTTTCCACAAGAAAAAGTATCTAACATTTCGCTAGTGCGCAAGGAAATAACGTTGCTGCAAGATCAAAAAGTATTTCTCAAAAGTGCCCAAATCGGGAGCAGCCCTCTTGAGGGGTTGTAAAAATTATGCGCATCGGTTGGAAGCGATCGGTATCCCGGTGGTTCCTTCGCGAATCCTCTTAATCGGCCAGGCAAATTGAAAGGATGGACGACAGGCATTGATGAGGGTAGGGGTGCGTCGGGGTGTCGCGAGGTGTCGCTTATGAATATTCAGATATCGTGCGTGTCGTCGCTACGTGACGCATACATATATTCGTCGGCAGCTCTGACACTGGTTGCGGGGAGCGGATACGAGGGAAAGAAACGGATGAAGTATGCCGGGGGGTGGGGGACAGGGGAATGGAGGCGATGATAGGAGATAAGGGTCGCGTCTTGCTATCGGTCGTCTCGCGTTACACAGGAAGGGCCGGGGGGCTTTCGATAATCCGCTTAGACTCGACAGACAGATAAACTGTTTATTATTACTTTGATATGGGAGGCGGGCGCGTACGGCGCAGTGCATACAGCGGGGATCGATAGAATGTTCGATATCAGTCAGTCAGTCAGTCATCGAGTCAGCCGTTCTTACCCCCCTCGGTGCACATAAAATCCATTTTTCCCGGTCCTGGAAGGGACGAGA
Organism: Lasioglossum lativentre; assembly: GCA_916610255.1. Lineage (NCBI taxonomy): Eukaryota > Metazoa > Arthropoda > Insecta > Hymenoptera > Halictidae > Lasioglossum > Lasioglossum lativentre. Next base: position 1,086,358 of record OU744364.1, read on the forward strand.
TTCGACTCACGAAGGGTTCCGAGGATTCCCGGAGTAATCCAGTTTTATTACTTTTCAGTCAGCGCGGGGGAATAAAAGAGAGATATTTCCCACTTATCCCGGATTATTTCGGAGTTAATATCTAACGAAGGAAAATAATCATGGCACACTCGCGGGTTCACCGATCGCTCTTATGACTCGGGCCTGGGAGGCCCCCTTAACCATATAGGGATCAAACGTTTCTCGCAAGATAGTGTTCTCGCGTTACATTTTCAATAAATCGATCATTTAGCATTTTCTTTAAATATGTAAGGATGTTTGTATCAACATTTGAATGACTGAATGTGAGTGGTTCATGTTATATATTATGTTTAAATGTTATATATGTTTTTATTGATTTATGCGTTGCGTTAATGTTTTGTTAACAAATGCACGTTACGATATGATTTTGTTACTAAAACGTTAACGCAACGCATAAATCAATAAAAACATATATAACATTTACATATATGACATGAACCACTCACATTCAGTCATTCACATGGTGATACAAACATCCTTACAAACGTAAGTGTTTAAGAATATGCGTGCAAAAGGATTGTGGTTCGAATTCGCAAAATTAACGTGGTTATAATAATAATTCATAGTTGAATCTTCAAACACGTTTTTCTCACTCGAGTGTTCTAGTTGACCAATTGACTTGTAAAAATAACGAAACACGATTAAAATTGTGGAACCTTTAAATCAAATACGGCGGGGGTTCCCGTTGTCCGATTACTTGAAAATTTATCGCACCACCCTACTCGGCGCCTTTTTCCCGGATTCGTTCGTTTTCTTCCCGGAGCTGATCCTCCACACCCACGCAATGAAAACAGAGTTTCGCATTCGTCTCGCGTACACGCGCATCCTCGCGCTCGTACGGGGAGTCTAGCCTCCTTCGATTTTTCAGATTCCTCTATAGTAGAGGCACTCCGAACAGCTGCATACTGCATCCTCTGCATCCACAGGAATTGCTAGCACGAGGGCAGCGAGAGACGTGGGGGCCAGAGAGTGTCGGTGAGTGGCCGCGCGCCTGTATGCTGCCCCTGCCTCCGTTATTGGTTAATCAAATAGTAGATCCTCTTGATTAGCCTCAGGATGCTCTTGGCATCTATCTAATCATACCTGCCAGATGGCCGGACAGATTTCTGTCAGGCTGCATCGGGATCTCATGGAGCGTGTCTAATTCCGGAACAATATTCCCAGGGATACGGGAATATCGCTCCGATCGCTCGGATCCTTTTTGCTAGTCGTACAATAGCCGAGCTGCTCGACATGTTCGTCGTTATGCTTTAAAACTCTCTTCTCAAACGGCTCATTCTATTTTTTTTTTAACTCGAAGATCTTCGTTCGACCTTTTTTTCTGAGATCGTTACTAATGGAGGCGCTACTTTGAAAAAATTTCTTGTCAGATGGCCGACGAAAGGACTTCTTTCTTTCTATTTGAATAACAATTTCTTTCTGTTCACGGTCGATCTATTGTGCTTTGGACCGTGTCAAAAAGCAATGCTCGCTTTACGGTCCATAACGGCCTAGTAATAATCGAGATTGGCCCTCGTGCACTTTACGGATCAATTTCACTGAAATGCAATTTATAAACTAATTTAAAGTTATAGAGAAAAGCAACATACCGATCGAATCGAGTAACCTCCTTTCGGAAGTCAGTTAAAAAAATGTTCATTTTCTCCCAAGCTCTTTATAAAATTCTTTAATTTCTCACGTCTTCTTAGAGACAATTAAGCAAAGCATTATTGCAAAAGGGCGACACAGGTCTAGAACGGCCAATAAACGAAAAGAATGTTGCCCTAAGGACGAGATCCAAGGAAGTCTGCTCCGACATCGTCAGTAGCAACCTCATGAAAAATTCATAAAAATTGCTTGTTTTTTAAATCTGTTAGAAGAGAGAGCGTCCCCTTAACGCGAGACGCAAAGCACCGTCCATTTCCAGCGGAAGAAATATATCCGAGTAATGTGCAAATGAATTGCAGACTCGGCGCGGAATGGTCGCAATTAAATTATCTTCAATTTCTCTCTTAATAAACACCGAGGCGCATGAAAACGCTTTCTTTGACGCCGGAGAGACGAGTAGCTGCGATGTCTGGAGACGCGCTTCACTGGCGATCACAGACGCTCAACCGAAACGTGTCCCATTTAAATTTATGCGACCGGTATGGAAGGGCCATGGGATGTGCACGAAGGAGGGAGAGAGAGAGAGAGAGAGAGAGAGACATTGCACGCAGTTCGCGTACCCGACGATGGAGTCATAATGCGATGAGGTAATGGGGCGACATCGTGATTAAATGCAACGCGGCCTCCCGTGGCATCCTGATCTCCATAGACAGGACTGGCCAGAGTCAATATCAGTGCAACGTCGATAGTCACACTAATGTGATTCCTTCTCTATCGCTATACACCATTATTTCAAGAGCAATCGTGAAAGCAAACGGATTATAAACGAAATAATTGATCAGACTCTATTTTCTGAGAAGAATCATATTTCTAATTTCTCGAATATAGTTGCTCTTTGCAGCGACGAGAATCGAATATCGAATATATTAAAATTTTAATCGATTAATGCCCAACTCTGACGCGACGTACGAAAGCAAACGGATTGTAAACGAAATAATTTATTACCATTCGGCAGCCAGCGAAAAAGGAGAGAGTCACAGTTCTAATCTTAAAGATAAAGTTGCTCCTTCCACTGACGGTTCGTTCCAGGTGGAGGGCAGTTGCCAAGACATTCACCGGTCGTATCTACTTTACGAGCATTCCGAAAGACATCAAACGACTGGTAAAGTAAACACGCGAGTTAGTTGGTTTTGATATAGCAATTACGAGACACTCGATACTCGACGAAGACGAGGGGCAGCCATCGGATTTCGCGGCTGATTCACGACCGGAGATAAAAACAGTTACCGAGCAAACGAGTTAACTCGGTGCACGCTCCCCGAATGGCGGAGGAGACGACGATTACAGGCGAGAAGAAGAACTCTTCCGTTTTAATGGTCGAGGGCCGATAGAAATGCGATTAGACGTTTTTGACGCGAAGAAGTGCATGATCTGGCTGTGGAACCTGTTGAGAGGATTCAGAGGCCCGCGCCTTTTATCCCCCTATATCTCGCCTCTCCTTTTCATCCAGACCGGCTTTCTTTGCAACGCTGACACGCGAGAAACCCTCGGGATTGGTATCCCGTCGCGGTCGATACGCTATTCTTCGCTAAATCGCCCAGATCAGGTCAGGAGCTTTTAGTTTTCGAGAGTTCCGAACCATTTTCTGCACTGTGACGTTTTCTTTGTCGCAATTTCGCGAACAAGGAATTCACAAATTCTAATTGCTTGCAACGCAATGATTTGTTGGATTCCGGGTTTGGAAATCGAGTACAACAATTTATAATAAAATCGAGAAGAGTTTTATTTAAGAAGATACACGGTGGCGAGTTTAATGATGACGGGCTGCTATATATATGTATGTAGTTTTTGAGAGGAAAATGTGGAAGGGAGTAGAAAAGGTTTGTTGTGGAAAGGATGACGTGAAAAGAGACAAAGTCTAAGGGTCTGTTTGGTCCTGATGATTCAAGGGTTTTGGCTGACGTGTCTATGGTATGGTTATCATGATGCGTTGGCGTTTGACTAGGGCCTAGGGTTATCGGGTATACAACAGATTTTTATCACTTGTATCTTGTTAGTCTCTGCCTCCAATGGACAAAAATTTAGTTAGCGAAAGGAGGGACGGATCAACGCGAAGAAGCGGAGATCACAGTGTACCAGTTTAGCGTCGCGACGGAAGACACTTTGCAGGAAAATGTTCTCGCACGTTCGTACGCGTGCATGTTTCAATTAAGTCGGAGTTTTTGAAACGGAACTTGTTAGACGAGCCGGTGAAAAAAGCGAGACGCTGAAGCGAGCATCGTTGATTCTTAGTCGTGCTGCTGAAGACGGCCAGGGTTTGCAAAACGGCGTCCCGCGTTTCATGGCCGGGGGTGGCTGCGAAATATTATAAAGAGACAGTCGAAATGGAAAAACGACGCGTGTGTCCCTCTTTCAGGCTAGATTCACGGGCAGCTAGCCGAGTGGCAGGCGGTTCTTGCAAGAAGAGACCTAAGCGAAAACGCTACGCGAAACGGGCAAAAGGAGACGCATAACCAAGGAGACCAACGAGGGTGGGGGAAGTTGCCGGGGAGGAGTTGAAGGAAGGTGGGGTGGGGATGGTGTCTGTTGCGTGCTTTGAGTTAAGTGGTAGTGTTTATTGTTTGAGCTTTAGAACGCGTGGGTCTTCATTAGCAAGAATTGCAGCGGGTCTCTCTCTCTCTCTCTCTCTCTCTCTCTCTGCGGAGAGCGAAGCCGCGACGAATATAACAAAGAAGAAGTTGAAGAAGAAACCTGCCTACTTCCGACATCTCGTTAATTAATTAAATTAAGATGCTGCCTGTACCGCGCCATCGTGATGCTCCACGCGACTTCGAAATGGCAGGGGCTCGCCGGAGTTTCCCACGAATGCAAATTAATTGCACGATCCTAAGACACGTTGAATCGGAGAGAGAGCATGGCTGAAGAATTGCAAGGTGTTGTAACGTATATGGAACGGTGTTTTACTATTCCTGGATATTCTTACCAACCGATTGGAACCTAGCGTTTTTTAACGATGTTGAGCGTTGCGTTTGGTGAATGTTGATTTTAATCCGCAATTCGTTCTAAGCAACGCTGACGCAAATTGACTAAACCATACCCTCTCATCTCGTGATATCCAAGTTTTGACCGTCGGTGCGACTCGTAACGACAATAGTTCTCTTATAATTGAAAAGCAAGCGCGATCGAACAATCGCTATCGAACGTGAAAGGGCGCAAACGACGGTTCTATCGGGTTGGCCTGGTGCGCCATTTCTCATTATTTGAGCCGATGCCCACGGGCGCGACGTATGCGATTAGCAATTCTTCCTGCACTCGAACCAGAGATGCCACTCCTCGCTTTTGTACCGGGCCACCCCCGTCTTCTATTTTTCGCACCCCCGTGGCCTCGAACCGGCTATGAATCAGAAGTCATACACCCGTGTACACACACACCCCTCCTCTCGGAGGGGTGGCTGCGCGCGGGCCTGATTTTTCGGCGGTGTAGCTGCGCCCCATCGGTTGAGTTATGGCATCCATAACTAGCACCTACGTCTTTCATTAACCCCGGCATTGTCGCGTGTCTACGAGACCGCGTCGTCAGAGAGAGGGGAGCCGAAGAGATCGTCCGGGGATGAGACACCTATTTGTTTTTGCACAGCTCGTATTTGCCTGCCATATGTCCCACTTATCGTGGCTCCGTGAACAGAACAGGCTGCCACGGACGCGCCGATCGATCCTGTTCTTTGTCTATGGATCCTCGATAGAATAGGATCCGGATAGCATCCACGATGGCGAGGATTAAACCCGGCCAGGCCGGCGGCTGCACCCCTATTTTCACGGCAAACAACATCAATCATGATCGGTACTAGATACCGCGCGCGACATCTTGGCTAATGGATAAGAACGGTCGCCGATTGAGGATCGGTGAAACGATCCTGTGGATGCTGTATCGACGTATGGGCATCTGCGGGCAATTTGTCCGAAACCGTCAACGATATTGAAAAAAGGCTATTGTTCGAGGAATCTGATCAATGTTACGATACCTTTGCGATTCGACGTGTTTTCTATCTTTAATTCGGAATTTGTTAAAACATTCGTGCAATTATTGATTTATTGGAAAGCAGGATCTTAGAAATGAATAAAACGCGTTAGTCAAATTTACTATTGCAATTGAGAGAGAAACTGTTCTCTCTGCCTCTTCTTGAAATCAACTGAACAAAACGACGACGGTCCTTCGGGTTAGAAAAGAAAAACATTTCACCCTCGGTATCTATTTACTTTAACATATGAAACCGTTGTGACGCAGCATTTATCTTATTGATTTTTTTTCTTCTTTCAAATACCAATAGCACTCTACGAATTACAATACAAACGAATTAAAAGAAAATGTTTTTGGTAGTATTGAAAATCGATAGCAGCTATTAAGCCGAATTCAACGATATATCATAATCTGAAATATAGCTTTGAACAGCTAATTCTTCGATCTGACCCACTGTGCTGCGCGGCAGGGACGCGTGCAATATCGAGATATTATGGTCGGTGCAATTCCAGAGCGATGTATATCCCATTCTCGTTTTTTCGATGGCCGACAGCCGGTCGAGAGTTTATTAAAATGTTTATTCGACGACGCTGAAATCTGCCCTCGTCTATTTTTCAGTCCTCCGCCGGACTCTCTGCCCGGCGCGTTTCCAACGCGAGCATTTCGAATTTCGCCCATAGTACCGCGCGCGCATAGATCGCCCAGAGCGAAGCGTTCGAAAAAAAAAAATATCCCGCCGGTTGAATGAAAAACGAAAAAAAAAAAAAAAACACGCGAACGGCGAGCGCGGCACCAGTAAGTTCCCCCACCGCCGGCAAATTACTACTTTTGCTTTGGTTTTACCATCGTTAGTGCGTAGTTTTTCGCCGATATAACCGGACGCGCGCGGCGCAAACAAACTCGCGTGCACGGGGTCCGGGCTTGCTGCGTGGGTCCGGATAGGTGTGTATTTGTGTAAAAAAATTTCATCGAACCGAATTTCAGAATTCATCGCTTTGGCAGCGGCGCATGTAACTTTATTGAAAATTAATCGAAAACGGTATTGTCCGATCCGGAAAAAATATCGTTGCGAAGGGGGTGCCCGGCCGGTACAGACGTCTCGCGAAAAAACGCGGGTTTGTACGGGTGATCTATTGACACGGCTCGCGGGAATAATTCAGAAAAATTATAAATTAAATTTGTTTATTCAAGTGTTCGGCAAAATTCGCGTTGTCACCTACAAAGTACAGTCGGGATCACGAGTTGGGGGTTACATTGTACCTCCTCGTTTTTGTGACAAATGCATCGAATCCGCAGTCTAAAAAATCATTCCGCAAATTTTTCGAACAAAACACGATGACAGTCGTCGAGATTTGGTACCCGCGTTTCCACCGACTTTCGAAAGGGTGACAAGGGGACAAGGAGAGGGGAATAGAGGAGAGCAAGGGGGTACGCGAGGCGAGGGTGTCGCGATGAGGAACGGGTTGTATTTTTAGCGCAACCTTTCGCGTCTGGGTGGCCTCGGACGCTTTTTACTGTCTACTAAACACCGACCGAAGATAAACTAATTTGTCCCGAATTTATAAAGTCCGCCCTTCCCGCGCCTTCGAAATGATACACGGTTCGTTTCCACGTTTAAACAAGCCTCGTTCGCATTACGGCTGTATCCGATAGCTTTGGGACTTCGATCAAAGTCGATTTATATTTGTAGCGCCGCAAAATAAAGATAAATTGCTACCAATGATTCTGCAAAATTGGCAAAATACATTTTTGGAGGTCTGAAACGACGGCTGGATCAATATCTACTAAAATGGATTTTTAACAAACTAAACAAGTTGGAATAGCATGGATCCCTTCGCGTATACACAACAAAAACCTGTTGGATAATCAGAATTAGTTCTAAAAAGGGTACTCGCAATCGCACAGATTTTGCATCTTACACTTTTAGATTTATTTATATTCGTCAAGTGGAAACTGAGAAACGAACGAATTTTCCAAAAAATCGAAATTGCGTCGTCTTTCAATTTTGTAGCTGTTTTTAGGCTGTTCTGGAATTCCTGAAAAAATTTCGATCGCTATATTCCACGGAGTAAAATACGGAGGGATACGGTGCGGCATTGGCATGAGTGCGGAACCGGTCGCATGTGCTGGTCACGTCGCTAGATGAGAAACTCCTGCACGGATTTCGGTGGAACCGGACGGTACACAGGGCTGCTCCGCGCCGTTTCGCTGGTGATTAATACGAATCGACAGATCGACGCTGCTGCTGCTGCTGCAACAGCACGAAATATCGTCGATAAATTGTCGACGAGCTCGTAACGGTTTCGCGGACAAGGAGATATTTTTTGTTTTCGGGCTATCTTTCCACCGTGGGCGAAAGTCGTCGGTGCCCGCAGCTTGTAACAAATGGCGTTGAGCAGCTTGATACGAGCGTGACACGGATTGCTTCGTTACCGGTTCCATTGAAGGGCCATTAATCGATTGATCCGTTGCACTCTGTAATTTGTTCACGGATGAATCTGCCACGTTCCTGGCAGCCGCCGCGCCGGCGAGAACTTCAGTTTAAGAAGTTCGCGAACGGAGAGTTGGAAAACGAACGAACTCTGCGATTGGTCGGCTGGATAGTTACCGAGATGTTCGAAGGTTCTCGATTTTTTGGAAGAACCGTAATGGAAATGAAATTCTACTTCGCCCCGTACAGGGTGGTCTACAATTTAGTCCCCACGATTTCAGAGACAATCTGACGAAAAAAATTTTTCGAACAAAAGTTTCATTTCAATGAATAACAATGGTCTACTGCACTGTGACCTTCGGTTGACCTTGAACTAAGAAATTGGTATTAAATAGCGATTATTCTTCCGTAACAAAGCTTTGTCGCTTCTTTTATTCCTTCAAAGAAATTTGAATCTTTTTTTTAAACAAATTGTATAAAGATATATGAGACTTTTACGTAGATGCAGCAGAATGCAAAGTGTTACATAGAAGGATCAGATGATCTAGACAAATTATGTGTGTTTAGACAGTCTCGGCGCGGCAGCTGAAATAATATGCTTGGAAATAGAACAGAAACGGAACCTCACAACAGAAAATACACCATTATACCGCGAATAACACGGACCGATATAGTCAAAGGGTACGTTCAGGACGTTTATCATCTGAATTAATAATGGGGCAAATAGGATTCGATAGTCGGATTTGGAGGTAATCGGCCTAAGAGACACATAGACACAGTCGTAAACCGACTGAAAGTCAAATACATAGAACACTCGATCAGCGTTATACAAATTAATCGTCCTTTAATATTATTAGACGTTAACTTTACTATTTATTCGACAATTAATATTTGATGCAGAAAATTCTTTTAAAAATATGCTGGTCCTTTTCACTGTAATAAACATGTTACAGGTACAGATTGTTGTATGTATGTATGCTACAAATATAATACCTTTTCTTAACTGAACTGAAGCCACTCTCATCTCCATTCATTTCCTTTTCCTGCCTCATTTTCCGTTATCTTACCTTACCTTATTAGTACTTCTTCCTCTCTCATCCCATATCCGCCACTCTTTGTTCATACTTCACCTTTACCTGGCTGGTCTCCTCCCCCTGTCCTCCTTCTTCTTCCGCTATCTTCATCAATTTGAACTGCATTTTACTTCGCTTCCATGTCAAACCTTTTTTCATACTTTTTACCCTTCCCAGGGTCGAGTTTTTCTCCTCGCTTCCACGGTCTCGTTCTTTTTTTTTGTTTTATAACTGCCATTTTGTACTTCTCCCCTCACGCTGTGACTTCGCTAACCTCCGTCATTTTCGCGTTTCACTCTTAATATCCTATTTATTATTTTTTTCATATCTCGCCGCTTCCTTTTACTTCATCAGCCCTCTTGTCCTCCCCCCTCTCTCTTTTTTTTTATTCCCTTTAACTCCATTCTTTGTTTTCTATATATCTTTTCTCTGAATTTTTTAGAATTTGCTTCACTGCTTTGATCAACTACCCGGAGTGAAATCTCGTATTCTATTTTCAATTAAATTATCTTGGTACCTTCCACGTGTTACCATTTTTTTTCTCTTCAGCAGTACATTAACAAATAATCTGTATTTTTGACGTAGTTGACCATATTAACCCGTAACCACTGTGACCCTATACCGTAATTCAAATATTAATAATGTATATGGTCAAATTGACCCATCAACAGTGGTTACGGGTTAACACGAGATTAAAAAGAATTTTGGATTTCCCGATATTAAATGTATTGTACAAATGAAGTTCCATTTAATGCAGTGTTCATAAAGTATACGCGAAATGTCTATAATTTCTGTGGAAAATTTGGCTGTTCGGCATACTTTCTAAATATAAATTGGTTAGGGATCATTTTCGAGGAATTTCGTGTTTCGAAACGGGAAGCTCGAACAACTGTGCGAGGATTCGGGAAATGTTTGCTTTGGAGGAAAATATTTACCCAGGTAGTAGTAACGGTATATCTCTAGCGGCCATAAATCTGTATCGAATCAATTTTCTCGCGGGCCGGGAAGGGGTGTTGCGCGAACGGAAGCATCAAGCGATGAATTCACGCAGCGCTCACGATATTTCCATAATTTCAATAACGCGCAACAACTTTCTCGCGCCGACTTAATATGCCGTAAAAATAATTACTCCCGCGGAAATGGATCCGAGAACGATCGCAACACCAGTCGCGGAGTCCCAAGTCCTGGGTAATGACGACGACGCGACGCGACGCTACGTCGCACTCGTCGACAGACATGGCCGATAGGATAAGTACTTTTTTTTATAGAGAATAAAAAGCTGCATCGATTGGCGCATGAAAAATTGTACGGTTCCATTTGATAAATCAAAGTTGACCTTCGCAAGTCCTTGACCCGTCCACCTAGAAAAAGAACTAACAACACCAATATGTGGATCTCTTGAAATCATTTAACCTTTAGCACTCGAACAGGGAACAGGAAGTTAATTTTGTGTGTGCACGTCACAATCTGTCGTTTATTTTCTATTATACGGGAAACCTCGTTTTTTGTACACCACATATTAAAGGATTGATTATACACGTCTCAACAGGTTATGGACCCAGTATCGTGTTTGTGTGGTTGTTGAAAAATTGACTGAAATTCGTGCCATTTGTGTTTAGCTGCAAATCTACTCGTGGTTATTTGCTCTCGTATATTCAACATTTAAGTATCGTATGAGTATTATATCCATAGAATGAGAAAAAAATCAAATCGAGTGCAATTATTCTAGGTCGGAAGAAAAGTTTAATTTTCGAGCGCGGAGACACCCTGTAGAATGACGTCGATCACGTGACGTATCACTGGCTGAATGCACGAGCACGAACTTTCGTAGCGTACCGCGATTCTACATTGTTTCGCCGGGGTAGCAGCAGGAATACGTCGCTTTATTTTCCTCTCCCTCCCCCCCGGTGTCTGCACAAGTGTATTTTCCCTTATCCCTGTCGAAGAGACAGAGGCCCTCTCCCGGAACGCGTTTGTCGGCCCTCGAGTAGGTGTTATTGTGTTACACGGGATCCGACGAGTTTCAAGATGCCTGCGCCGCGCCGCGCCGCGCCGCGCCGCGCCACGTATCCCGGGCAAACGTGATTATTTTTCGCAATTTGCTAAGCAGATGCCCCCATTGTTCGGAGCTCTGCTGTCGTGGCGGGAGTTTGTTTTCGCCACCCCTTTCTCGCTCGCACCCCTTCTTCCTTTTCCTCTGACCTCTCTCGTCGGGCTCCCGTCGACACGACTCGACTCGACTCGACTCGACTCGCGACCAGCCGACAGGATTCTCGTTTTTCTCTTCTTCTATCCACCTGTGTGTACACGTCGCGTTTATTTGCGAGTACACAGCCCCCGCGATCTCTTTTCCAACCTCCTGCCCCCCCTTCCCCCGGCGCTCGGCCCACCAGGAAGCGCGTTCGTTGATACACGCAGACGACACACAAAACGCGCGAATCCACGCACGCATGCCGCGCCGGGGGCTGCATATTTTAACCAACTTGCCTACGTGCATTGTCTTCGAAGCGTCCCCGTGTCTCTCGGCTGCGTGCCCGCACGCCAGAGAGAAATAATGATCGTACCCCCAACAGCATCATCCTGCTCCTCCGTCTATTCTTCGCGGGAGAGCAAAGCGCCCGTGACAACAATGTTGCGCCGCGCGCGCTCGAGAGATTGCACGAACCCGTGTCCTTTTCTTCGCTTCGATTGTCGACCCCCTCGTCCCTCGATCCCTCCCAGAACCACCGAAGGGTGAGATCGCTGCGAGGCTTCTTTCGCGGGGTATCCCGTTTCTCTACGGAACCGAATCGAATCGAATCGAATCGAATCGAACTGGGGTGTTAGGCTCGTTTCTTTTTCGGGCGCGCGTCATCTCCGCGAATTCGTAGGGAAGAATGGGGATGACGATGGTCACTTAAGCAATCATAATAAAATGATAATATGGGGCGAAATATTTCTTTAACGTTTCATAAACCTCAGTTATTCGTTTGTTCGTACAATAAAAGAATCTTCTTCACCTGAATCTTTTTATCTGATTTTTGCTGATTTCTTTCTACCGAGGTAAGGGGTTTACGTTGAGAACAACGATCAACGAATAATAACAAGGGAAAGATTTCAAAGTTACATTCGTCTTGCTTAATTTTTTGAAAAATCGTATAAATGGTCCTAAGCATCGTCAATTGTAATAAATGTCCACTATCCGGGGGATTAGAACAATTTACACTTTCAATCAGAGTTGGGCAGTAATTGATTAGATGAGTAATTAATTACATCTTCAATTACATGAGCAAAAGTGGACTACATTTTCAATAAGAAAACAGTAAAATGGTTCAAACAATTTCAAATAATTTTAATTGGAATTACTTTTTGCCCAACTCTGCTTTCAATGTCTATTACGAACAACTGATATGTACCTGGCTAAAAAATGAATTCTTCATTTACAAGAAGGAGAGCGTCCAACTAAAATTTGCTAACCGATCGAGGCGGAGTCCACAATCCCTTGAAGTGGACCCTGCCGAAAACCGGTCGGCCCCTTCGAAGATGTCCAGATGAGAATTGACATCGATTGGCCTACGGCCTACGTAATTGAATCGGATTCGGGCTTAATGAGCTCATTGTACGTGAGCGGGTACAGTTCATCGAAGCGTGACGGAGGCATCGGCTGGGTCCGAGCATTCTCGCTGATTCGACTACGTGACAGCTGAATTGCCGCTATCAGGAGGCGATATTCGAATTGTTCCAGTGTCGTCGTCGTCGAAGAGAACAGAGAGGTTCCCGGCTTTGCGCGCGCACACGCTTGCCGCAGCTCCATTTTTTGTTTGCCGGTGATTTACTAGCGAGCCGAATCAATATCTCTCGCGTTCTAGAAGAGGTGATAAATGAAACTCTGGACGCTAGAATCCATCGTCTTTACGGCGCACGTAAATTGCCGCTGATCAATTGGGTATCCTGTTGCACACGCCCCCGTGGAGCAATCAGGAAGCGAACTTCCTTTCGCGTACTACATACCGTCTCCGTCACGCTAATTCGTACCACGACGCACAGTGGGGTGATCCTAAGCAACGTTGGACATTGGAACGAGATTTCGAAGCTCAAATTTCAGAATTTCAATGCATTTTCGTAAAACTATATGTCGCGGACACCATAGCACGATTCTACACCCCCGATTTAGTCGAAAATAACATAAGGAACCGCCCGCAAGATTGACCTTGAACGTGAAAAACGAGTTCAGTAAAACCAAAACTTTTGTTTTCTGTAGAACACGATTAAAAAAACATTTTTGGTTTGTTGTGACCTTGTTTTCACGTTCAAGGTCAATTTTGCGGAGGTATCCGTGTGTCATTTTCGACTAAATCGGGGGTGTAGAATCGCGCTATATTGTCCGCGACATATAATTTTATGGCACTCTGTACAATGCAAATTACAGAAATACGAACTGTTTGAAATTGTTCTTCTTAAACGTAAATAAAGGGTTTTTTTTTCTTTTTTTCTTCTCATGCCGTATTAATGTTCTCGTTATTAAAAAAAAAAGTTTTGTAATACCTTGTATTATACATATATTATGGTGTAATAAATCTCATATGAGATTTCCTAAATACAAAAAAAAAATCGTAAATAAAAAGTGGCGATAAGGGCGATAATATTTTTAATTCTTCCTCGCGTTGCAAAATTGTTAACAAATGACAGCAGAAGTACAGGGCGTTAACAGGTTAATGCGCACTGTTCTACGAGATGTTAACCTTACAGTCGTGGTTTATTTAAATATTGAAGAGGCTCGAGCTGTTGTCCTCTGCCTTTTGAACTTTGCACATCGCTCGGGAGGAAACCCTTCGCGAAAGTTCTCGCGAGGCTCGAGATCTCTTCCGGTAGAGCGATCGGATCGCGAAACCGGCGAATTCCGAAGAATGGATCCCACGAGAGAGGCTACAAGCATCCGTCACGCCGCTTGCTTCCTGAAGGAGTTGGCCCTTTCCGACTCGTCTTTGCCCCGGCCCTCAAAAACCCGACCGCGATACGCAATGTTTCGCCGAACACATGCACGACTGTTTTTGCACCGCACCGCGCCGCACCGCACCGCACCGCACCGCACCGCACCGCACCGCACCGCACCGCACCGGACCGTGGGGGGCTGCGAAAGTGCGCAACGCGCAAGGTTAACCCCGTTCTTGCTCGTCTTCTCCTCTCGAGGATCTTTTTGAAGCCTCACGCGATTTTGGTTCACGAGCCAGAAGCTCCACGAGTACTGCTGAAAACGACCTGGCCCCGGGTTAAACAGATGCTGCCTGAAGAAGGGTTTAAGTAATGAGTGTGCTTAAATCGCAACAGGGATGGATTTGTATGCAGGAGACACGCGATTTGTACGGCTTATGTATTCGCTCGACTTGACAGGCTAACGGAGAGTCAGTCCGATGTGTACTATGTACTAGCGAGAGAGCGACGAATGAAAATTATTAGGAGCACAATAGAACGACGCGGTGGGAAGAGCACTTGTTACAAGTTATCCTTGAATTGTTGCTGGAGTGTCCCTTGTTATATCGCGTAATACTTTTTGTGTGGGATTTTTGTGGCAGACTAGCGGACCGGTGAAAGAGCCAAGATTATTGGAGTATCGATTAGCAAGGGAAGCAATACGGCTTGTTGCACCGCGAATACCATAATTGCTTATGCGCGCAGAATGATAAAACCTCTGTTACATTCCTCTAGTATTTTTAACATATTCGATATTCTATTTCTCACAGGTAAATCGGTCCGCTGCGCTGCAGGAATTATTATCGTTAATCAGTTTAAGCCTTATGTGGATAATTGGATAATAGGTATAGTCAGTTTTATGTTTCTACAAAGATATCGGGAAAATCGTTCGACATTCCCATTATTCCAGGGCTTTCAATATTTCCACGAATTTCAAATATTAAAGCCTCGAACTATTTCTACAACTCGCTCGAAGTTATACACGTTGTTCTGGATGCAGAGCGTGTTAATATATTCAGTGCCAACAATATAGAAGATTAATCACGGTCAACGGACGTGAAAAGTTGTAATGCCACTTGTACGCAGCATACCTTAAGAATCCTTTTAACATAATTTAATGCTCTCAATGCGTGAGCGACCGGATAATGCTGGCTCGTTCGAGATGTGGTAATAAACATCCTGCATAGCAGTTTAATTGCACGAGTACTTTCGAAATCAGATTAGACGCTTTATTGAATTTAGAACCTACGAAGCGGTATCGGTATACATACAAGAGTGCCATTAATAGGCTACGGGTGTTGATACAGTTAGAAATTAGTGTTATCTTTAGAAAGTTACAACCGTGTACTATTTATTTGGCATTCTTTGCGTGTCCGATATAATCTGCACATACTTCACCGAGAATATTAGTATTATATTAACTTGACATATTTTATCGAATTTCCGCATGCTTGAACATCGGTTCTTATTACCGCAAGTTATCCCAGCTTTCATCCAAAATCGTTTAACAACATTGCTGAGATGTCGAAATGTTGGGATGACGAGGTTGGGAGATTAAACAAAAATTGTTATTTAACTAATTTATTTAAACTCCACCGCACATGGAAAAACTGTAGTCAGGTTGTGAATTAATGTTGTTAGCATATAACACGATATGTTGCTTTATTTGAAACAATTAACACGAAAGATAAAATGTGTGGGAGTTGCGACTAGCTCGGTAGGCTAGCTTAGACAGACTGAAGACCTTGTCTGTCTTCCTTCTTGGGCCCTTTAGCCCGGAAAAATGGCGACGCTGGAAAAGCCATAAACTGCAGGTCAAAAAGACCTTTCCTCCTCCGAATGTCCCGTGCATTACGGTGTGTATACTCCAACACGAAAACATGATTATTTTCGGAAACGAGATGAAATCTTTAAGATTTGAAACTTCCAATTATGTACTTGGAAATTTGTTCGAGATCATTTTCTCAAGTGTGACAATTTCCGGGGTGCCAGGAAAAAAATCAATAGTTGAAAAATAAAGAATAGCCTACCGCGTAAACGGCACGGTAAATAAAAGTGTTTAAAACGCGGAGAAACGACGCGCAGACGAAGAAAGTTGTCGGAAACCGGGAAAGAGAATGACCGCTGAAGAGAGCGACAGGGAGGGGAGAGTAGGCGTTACATTGGTGGCAACGAGCTCTGAAAGCGTCCATTGAAATGACTCGCGGCGCTCTGACGTATGCGAATCATTAATTGAAATTCCGTTACGCAAATGCTAGGTATACGACGAGTATAATACTTAAACGTGCACGGTCGTCTCACACGCGCACACACCTATAGGTCGCATGGCGTGTTCTCTCTCGAGACACGCTCAAACAGCGTAGACTAGATTCTATCGTTTTTATCGAGGTAAATGAGCGGGGTCGTGCGCTTAATTAGAAACGCAGGTCCCCGCGACCATCGTGTTCCGCTTAGCGCCGCGACTGTTTCTGCGTTCGGCCGCGATGAAAATAATTGGGCGAAACCGTAACCGCATTGTTGCGTGTCGACGAAATACCGGCGAATTAACGACATATTTAAAACAAAGCGACGATTGCGGAAGTGCCGGTTGAACGGACCCGTTGAATACAGCACCCGCCGCGCGACGCTTTTATTTTTACGCCGAGCAATTATCGGCGATAGTTGCTCGATTGAAATAATTAAAACGTTCGGCAAACGTTGTTTCGCAAAAGCCGACTCCGTAAATAATGAGATTTCATCGCGAGTATAGCCGTGTCGCTCGATCGAGATGAAACAGAGCAGAATATAAAATCTCGGTTTTGCAGAGCCTCGTTTATCGAACAATTTTTAATGTTGTCGAAGCTGCGTTTCAACTCGGACAAAACTGATGTTGTATACCCGATAACCCTAGGCCTTAGTCAAACGCCAACGCATCATGATAACCATGCCATAGACACGTCAGCCAAAACCCTTGAATCATCAGGACCAAACA
Organism: Lasioglossum lativentre; assembly: GCA_916610255.1. NCBI lineage: Eukaryota > Metazoa > Arthropoda > Insecta > Hymenoptera > Halictidae > Lasioglossum > Lasioglossum lativentre. The sequence goes on from OU744364.1 coordinate 1,103,448, forward strand.
GACCCTTAGACTTTGTCTCTTTCACGTCATCATCCTTTCCACAACAAACCTTTTCTACTCCCTTCCACATTTTCCTCTCAAAAACTACATATATATAGCAGCCCGTCGAAACAGATTCAGAGCTTTTCTTGCATACTTCAGTGCAGAAGGTCACATCGTTGTACCTTAAACTCGCCACCGTGTACATATATTCTAAAATAAAACTCTTTTCGATTTTATTATAAATTGTTGTACTCGATTTCCAAACCCGGAATCCAACACTGATGCGAACCAGCTAAATCTAATACGAATTACTTAACCATGGTATAACCGAACGCAAACACGGTAACTTAGACATAGTGTAACTAGCACACGTTAGCAAACGGAAGACTAACAACAAACACCAAATGCTGTCTAATCTTATTCGTATACGTATATCTAAATATGTATACGGACTCGAGGAAAATATATTTCCCTTCATAATAGTTCCGACACAAAATTAGAATTTGTATTATTACATTGAAGTATTATAAATCGACGACATCGCATTTCCCTATTTATATGCTAACCACTGTATACAGTCTTTTTAAACATTTTTTCGACAATGATTTTCTGCAAAAAAATTATATCATTGGTTCAGAGTTCCGCTGCATGTTGTATTTCAGTTTCGTCTCTCGTGATTTTTTCCCGGCTCTTTCTGCGCGCGGTTCGTCTGTGCGCGCGTTCCCGCACGCGACTTTCGGGAACGCTCTTTCGAAGTTCACCGCGATATCCCTGTGATGTCTGCCCGGCGCGGCGCGGCGCGGCGCGGCGCGGCGTTCCCGAGCGCAAGAGAAAATGGCACTTTTGTGTCCCGGTTACTAATGCGTCCCGCAATAATTTCGTTTTTTTTGTCGACTACCTTTTACGCGTCCGTCGTCGTCGTCGTCTACTCGCCGCCGCAATTTCTAGACCGGTCGCATCCTTCTTTTGCGCTGGGACCCGACCGGGCACGCGGCCCCCCTCCGCTTCGGTGCGCCAGAGAAGAATCGGCCGCAAAAGCGGGGGGACGAGGCCGGGAGAAAGGGGGAGCCGGCGAGTTTTATCTGGCCCGGTATAGCTACCTGACAACAGAGGACATTTTGTATTATTTGCAGAAACGACATGGACGTACGGACAGAAAGATCTCGAACCGCTGGCCGGATAGCGCCGACCGGACGCGTTACTCCGACCATACATCAAACGGCCGGAGGAAGAAGGAAAGCGATACCGGTCCCGCCGCCCCGGGTGCCAACCCCTATGCCCACCGCCAACAATAATCAACAGAAGTAAGTAAATTATGTCACCGATAGATCCCCCTTCGCGGCTCCCTTCTCGTTCGATGCGAAATTATTGTCGCGAATCGGTGATGAAGCGAGGGAGTGAGAGAGAGAGAGAGAGAGAGAGAGAGAGGGGGCTCGATACCCGGGCCGACACGCAGACGAAAAAGGGCTGGTAAAAACACGCGGCCCGGCGCGGCCCGGCGCGGCCCGGCGCGCGGCACGCAGACCAGTGGCTCTCCGCGCTCCTCTCCTCTCGTAATACGCCCAAGTTTTGATAGCCGGAGGGCAGACGCAGGACCAGACCTCGTATCGGTTTCCATCGCAACGTTTTGCCCGATGATGTAGCGTCCGAATACCAAGTTCCATCCCGCGTCGAATGTAAGGGGACAGACGCCATTAAGTAAGTGGGATTAGGCGCGCGCGCGCGGAGTTTGGTCTCGACTGATCAAAGTTTACCGAGCTACCGGTCACTCCGCGCTCGCCCCGACCAATTCCAAGATGTTCCCAAGCCTGTATAGAGGAGTGTATCCGCGTAGTTTCTCCATGGGAATAGCCGGTAATTCCGCGTCCGGTTCAATTACATTAGACCTACGATCGCTGAAATGTCGAGCCGCACCGAATTGTTCGCGCGAGAACTGAAATTTTGAACTTTCTCATAGAGCTAGAGCGAGCGCGGCGGTTTGTTGAACATTATTTAGAGAGAATGCCCCGTGCAACTGCTCGTTCTTCTAGGTTCTAGGGTAAGCGTCGGTCTAACGCAATCCTCTTATCAAAAGCCACCATTGTCTTCGCCTGACCTCGACGAACAACGTTGTTACCAGGCTGCGGATCTTTATGCGAATAGTCGCTTTTGTGGACCGATTTACATGAATCGGAAACGAGAAAATTTCTGTTCCTCTGTTTTAACGGTTCTTTCATTTGTTCCGAAGAAGATAAAAATCTTCTGCCAAACTTTTCTTAAGATTTTACGATGCTTTTGGCCGTAACCCGCGACGCAGCGTGGCACTCCAGCAAAATTTAATATTTTCAATTTCGTTGAAAATTCATGAAATTATAGATTCTTGTAGAACTAACTGTTAGTCAATTATTAGATTGTTGTGCGGATTTTAGAAAATTTATGGAAACATAGGTCTGGGTGTAATTTCAAACAATGAAAAGATTAGAAGAATTTAAGTGTCGGTACGTTGCGTGCAACTTAATAAAACTATTAACCCTTAGCACTCGGATGGCGACTCTGAGATACCACTGAAAATTGCTGTGCTATTCTTAAAAATATTGTTCACATTATTATTTTTGTTTGTATTTAATAAACTACTAGACATTTACATATTACATGAGATATTGTATCAGTTTCATAAGCAAAAAAATGAAAAAAAATTCTATAGAATGGAAATATTGTAGAATGGAAAAATCTTTCGTTTTTGAGTTAAAATAGCTCCGAGTGCAAAGGGTTGAAGAGAGAAATAAATTCGTATTTGCACAGTCGTGACTCCGTTAAGTATCTGTTGGTATTCTAAGAAGGCGCCATAGAACGACTTGTTAATTTTCATTATTTTTTTATGGGACTTTCACTGGCTTGTTTCTGGCATTTTTCTGATTAAAACAAGACCAAACACGATATACAAGTTTCAATTGTATTTAGTGGTTTAATCGACGGTGAAAGTTTCGGTCGCAAGGAAGGACAGCGCATCGGAAAGAAAGAGACGCGGACAGTCACGCAAACCGTATTTCATTCTGTCCTTCTCTATGTTCGGCTCTCTATTGAAGTCTCGCTCGGCGCGGTCGGCGCGATATCTAGACGCAGTCATAAATCAAAAAGCACTTCTGGCCACGATTTTTGTCCATGAAAAACACGGCTGTTGGACAAGAATCAAGCGTTTACTGTACTAAGAAGGCGCCATAGAACGAACACTTTTCACGCGAAAGAATGGACGCAATTATCAGAGGACCCTTTTCGCTATCCAACGCAACAACGTTGTTGATCCTTTGACGATGCACGCGCAACTTTACCCTGCGGTTGAGGGTTTTCGCACGGATTTCCGGTTCTATTGGGCAACGAGGATCGGCTTCATTAAGCACTCGCCGACGGAACAGAGTAGGAGAGTTTGTTACCTCTGATTAAAGTTCGCGAAACACGAGACCGACCGCCGGCCACTTTGCTGATCTCTCCGGCCAATCTGCATTGACCACACGTTGGACCTGGTAAGTATACAAATTTCCGGAAGCTCTTTACTTCCACCGGCGTGCGTTATGTTCAGCCTGAAGGTACGTAAATGTTGGTCGAACCGCCACTTCCGATCATTAGGTATAAGACCCTGTATCTAAACGTGGTCTTACTGGCTTTAAAACGCGAACGACGCGACGATCGATTTTGTGGTTTGACTGTTATTTCGGATATCCTTAATCGTTTACGATCTTTGACAATAAAGTTCGCGAACTCTTTACTATGTAGTTGCAACGGATGGCTCATTCACCTATGAGCACAATTTCCGGAATGGATTTGTCGTATCGCTCCTGATGTTGTTAATGTTACCAAGATCACGCAAGATTTTTATGCAAGAATTTGGTGGGTTATCCGAATTCGAGAAAAAATATTGGGCATTCAATTTAAAAGACTGAAGGTGATTACAGCACTGTACGTCTACCTACAAACCATAAAACATTTGTTAGGAAAATATTGTCGTACAACAAGTCGTTTACGAGTTATTATTTAGTGGGTTCTCCGAATTCGAGAAAAAATATTGGGCATTCAATTTAAAAAACTGAAGGTGATTACAGCACTGTACGTCTACCTAGAAACCATAAAACATTTGTTAGGAAAATTTTGTCGTACAACAAGTCGTTTACGAGTTATTTGAAGTCGTTATGTTACGAGACTCGCACTGTGTACATGAAGACATTGCTGCACTCTGCAGGAACGTGTCTATCGCATGAAAACATAACTTGGCGTAGTCGTACAGAATTAGTGAACCAGCCCGCGTACTCAGCAAGATGTACCGATAAACAGCGGACCAATTTGATCTCTAAGAGTCACGAACTTTATTCTCGAACGTCATCAGCACCGATTATTGAAGAAAACCCCTTCCGGCTCGCTTTTTATCGAGGAAGAGGAGCCCGGGTCCGATCACGCTCGTTACTCCAAGACTCGGCTGACGCCGCGCCGCGCCGCGCCGCGAGCCGCGGCCATGATAGAGTCATAAAATGTGTAGGGCGCGCGCCTCGCCGAAGCACTTACTCTGCAACTTCTGTTTCGTCGGCGCATTCGGGCCACGTAGAGTCGTAGAGGACTTAACGGAATACCATACCCACCGGGCAGCGCAGCGAATTCATTTCCCAGACGTCCCATATTCTGCGACGAGATGCATTCCCCGTCTGCCCTCTCCGACTTCGGCACTCTGTGTCCTGTATACCCGAAACTCGCGCGCACTCGCGTTCCCGGCTGCTCTCGGCTCGTTTAACGATCTCGATAACGCGATGTTGCGCAAATTGGCTCGATTATTATCGGCCCGGTAGAGTCTGGCTTCGAGAGCGGTTAGATGCGCGTGTGCAACGAGTCGCGGGCTCGATTTGCAAACACCGTGCTCGCAGGTTGAAACGTCGCGAACGTGTTCTACTCAGACGGAGAATTTAATAAAATAAAAATGTCGCGATCATTTTTCTACGCGTACATACGTGTGGGTTTCACGTTTCATCACCGAGAAAAGAACGGACTCCCGTTGTGGGCCTCTCGCGCCACACCACTCGAACACTTTTACCGGGGCTCGAATTATGTGAGAGAGGAGCGAGTGTAGCCGGGGGTTGAAAATAAAATTCAGTAATTCAGCCCCCGGTATCGCGGCGCTGGCGATCGATGGTCGGCCGGTTGTTCAAATTTTTAACGAGTCTCGCGGAACCGCGAAATTAATTACTTAACGGTTGAAGTTCTTTTTTTCCCGCCCCGCCCCGCCTCGCCCCGCCGCGCGCCGCGCCGTTGGAAATGAAACCGCGCTCTCCATTTCCGCCACGGCTCATTCTCCTCTATTTCGCGACGCAACGTATGCATCGACACCGTTCCTTTGTATCTTCCGGATACACGTCATTAAAACACGATAAGTGTCGCTACTTGTCCGATGCCCTCGGCTAAATGATTTTCTTTTTGCTCTCCTGCCGCGCCGTGCCGCGCGCCGCTCCGCGCCTCGCCTCGCCTCGCCTCGCCGCGAGGCTCGTGGCGGTGAATCGTAATGTCGCGCGCGGGGTCACTGAATGATAATCATCGTTACGTGCCGCCCGCTCCGCTAAACGGATTATTCATATTCTAATGGACCCGACTGGTTCCGCGGAAGTCGACGCGACGTGGATTTTTTCCGGCACCGGGAATTCCGTTTTAAAAGTCGAGATCCACGATTACATTGAACTATACAAGGAAAGTTTCTGCGAACAAAGGTCGAACTACAATGGAAAGTAGCACAAAGTAAGTTACGATATACGGGTCCTTGAGTATGGCGCGGACATAGGAAAATGAAAGATCCGAGCGGGTTTAGCTTCGTTCCATTTTTTGAAATGGATTCAAAGCATCCATTTTTTCCATGACATTTCTTCCAAAAGTTGAAAGCATTTCCTACATAATGCTACTGTTACTACATCGCATAATACGCTACTGGTAAAACAAGAATTCATCGAGGAGTTGCAAGAGAATTCAAAGGTAATTCGAAACAATAGAAATTCAATTAAGCACAATTCAATTTGTGTGACTTACGCGGAAGTCGATCAGTCAACGAAAAGTTGTATTTGTCAACGGTCCGCTTTGGATCGCTCGGCAAAAGTCGATTCAACGAGGGAGAGAGATAGAGACAGAATCCAGTACAAATATTCGACGAACGTTCGTTAATCCGCGGCTTGTGATCTAACGAGAGAAAGGCTTGGACAGGGGGCGACCACGCGAAGGGAAGAGAAGCGGCCAATGGTAAGAGATTAGAGATCCACAACTTATCTCGAAAAGTGGTTTTCGTAGTTGTACAAGTGGTCGTAAGCGGCTTAACGTGGTGTCCGTTCACGTGATTTCGGTGGGTGTCTCGCGCCGGTTTAACAGCTCGCCGATAAATCTGCATTCTATTAATTAGGGAGTCGGTCCTCCGAGGCTTCGTCCGCTCGACGAACCGTCTTCGAACAGGAAAAAACCATCCTCTCCGGGAAAAGAAATATACGTAGAGAGTAGTGCTCGCTTGAATTTGCAAAGTTTGTTGCACTTAAATTTTCACGACCCATCCCCACTCTTATCACTGGCGGTCTTCAGACGTTTATTAACACTTTGTAAGTCTTGGATCACTCACTAAGATTTGAATCTGAATCCTTTTAAATATTTCAAACATCAAATCTCGAGTATTCTACGATTGTAGAAATATGGTAGCTCTGACAAGATTTTTCTTTCGATACGAGACGACGATTTTTTTATCGCAACAAGAAAATCTCTATCCCCTCTTCTCTCAGCCCACTCAAAAACAATGTCAACCCTCACCCTCGATACGTCGAAAGCCGAGCCAAGCCATCGCCTTATATCGAAAGAAAACTATACCCAATATACGAATGATGGAACAATATGCGAATGATAAAACAATTCTAGTTCAGCAACCTAAACTTTAAACGACCGCCAAAACCTGTGTAATTATATGATCTCGCGAGGAAGATGGGCCATGAAAATGTGTGAGCGCCGGTGATGTCCGCGGGATCCGACCAAATATCGGATATAGGCGGCGGCGCCCGAGCGTGCGAATTTTTTGACCGTCGCGTCGCATCGGATTTTAATTAGTTAGCGGCGGAGCGTGGACTTGCCGGGCTCTCGATCCTTTGGCCGGACGATGCGCGCACGGCGGAGCCAAAGGTTCATTAGATCCTTGCACAGACTGAAATTCTGTCGACCACAGGGCAAATAGTTGGTCCGCGCTTTATGTAAAGCAGAGAGAGCCTTTGTATCAAAGAGCTGCCCGTATGTATTCATTAGGCGGTATTTAGCATAGTTCGAATGAGCAATGCCGGCGGGGTACGTAGGTAGGTACGCGCGCGTGTCGCGGTGTGCGCTTCTCGTGCGCTTACCGTACCCCCCACCCCTCTCTTTCTCGTGCGCTATCGTGCGCGAGAAGAATCGTTGATGCGGATCGGAATCACGCCGCGGGATCGGGACACGACGGAGGTGCTTTCGCGACGTAATCGTGCCCTCCCGCGACCAAAACAGGCGTTTAATTATTCCGGCCCAGCTTCATTATAAGGCTAACGTAACTACCGCTCTGCGGGACACGTTTCAAAGCGGCCAAAAATTGCAGATGGCTTTCTCATCCACTTTTTCCAACCCGTAAAAATACCAGTCTTCATGCTCGGCTTATTTGAACCTTGCAACTCTACCAGGCTTGCAAAAGCAAAATGCAAATCGGTATTAAATCTTTACCTATGTATACAGGGTGTTCGACTATGGGTGGGAGAAAATTTAAGGGGTGGTTCTCCATGACAATATAAGTCGAAAATGAAGAATAAAAAAAGTGCGATATCGGCTTCGTTATTTAGTTATTAACCCTTAGCACTATTAGACACATATTAGAACAAATTTCATATCCACCAAATGGAAATATTCTAGGTCGGAAGAAATGTTTAACTTTCGAGTTAAAATAGCTCCGAGTGCAAAGGGCTAACAATTAAAAATCCACCTAAAATGCGGCAACCCATAACTAAATAACGAAGTCGAAATTGCAATTTTTTTATTCTTCGTTTTCGACTTATATTGTCATGGAGAACCACCCCTTAAATTTTCTCCCATAAATGTATATTGACTTTTTTGGTTTGGATTGCCTATTATTCTTTGCCTTTGAGTTACCGACGTTTATCAATTGCCATAACAAAAGAGCCTACAGATACAACTATTCCACCATTTACTGGATAAATTCTGAGTTACAGTTTGTCATCCTTGCCAATTTCGCATTTTCCCTCTAATTACCTGAAATCTCGCAACACTGGTCTTGCAAAGGACTGTGCCAGGCGTGGGGATCTATTATACCTTCAATCATGAATTATTCAATTTATTTTGAGCCAGCACAGCGAAGCCGTCATCCAGCTACTGAGCCTCCTTGGTGGTTGGTTTAAATTGAATGCAACAGGAACGACATAAAAATAAACTACCTCTAAAAATCGATTAAAAAGAATTTAATGAACAAATATAATTCCGGCATCCTATACCGAAATTTCAACAACAATATTAATATTTTGTATCAGCCAAAGACAAACATTTTTGATCCAAAGCGTCGGCTTACCTTCTCGATAAGACGACTCGGGAAATCGGTAGTGAAACCGATCGTCGAGATGCTCGGTAATTAACGAATCCCGATAGCGGCAATTCCGCGTTAGCCCGGCGGCCATAAATTAAGCTGGAGGACAACGATACCGCGAACTTGAACGTTCCAGTGGACGGACTACGACGGAACTGGAGCAAAGTATTTTCGATGGTTCTATCGAGCGATCGGGGAACGTTTCGTGGCGATCGTTCTGTCGAAAGGATGGGACGCGACGACCCGATGGTAAAAGTTTGCCGGTCGGCTACGGTAATGAATCGATCGGTCGGTGGACTGGCGGGGCTATATTACTATTTACCGTAACAAACGGAACGGAACCTAAACTCGCTCGTTCGTCGGCCGCAACGGTTTCTTTCCCGTCAAAGGATCAAAGCGGTCTCGCGCTCGCATTCTGTCCGAGGATTGCGAGAGCTAGGCGAGCGTGCACGGGCGTATTCATTTTTTCGAGTGCGCTCGTTCGTTCGGATGCGCGCGGCTTGGACGTAAGCCGGAGAGGCGAAAAGAGATAAAAAGAAACGCGCGGCAACGGAAGCGAGCGAGGCACGAGAGCTCGCCGCCTCGCGACTAGAATCAAAACGATAGGCGTATGTATATCTGGCGTATCGATCTCGCTCGGAACGCGCACGATTCCCGCGGCTCACCGCTCGTTACGTAAGGTTAATCTGGAAAAGGGTCTCTTTATTTGAGTTCGATCTTTGTTCACTTCTGTATAACTCCACCCCCACCCACCCCCGGCACCTCTCCTCTTCAGTTGTATACATATAACTCACCACCCCCGCGCCAACGTCGCGTCGACCGGGGTCTCCTCTCATCTTCCGCATCGTGTTCTCTTGGCCGATACTTGCTCTCTCGTGCAGACCTCCACTTTCTCCGCTTACTTTTAACGAGATTTCTTCGTCACAGGACCGACACCGTAATTGTATCAACGATTTACTTGGTCTTTTCGAGTGCTGCTCGCGGCGTCATTATCGGCGATAAAGCGGACCGTTGCCGAGTTTTCTCTTTGCGAATGATACCGACCGGCAGGAACGATTTCATTTGAATAATTCTATACCCTTGGTTTGATCCCGGCCCCGTTTCCTTCTCGATGAGGTATTCCTTTCGATCTGGCGCGTCGCGGCGCGGCGCCCCGCTGCGCTGGAACAAACATGGATCGTCGGAGTTAAGGGAAAGGATATTATGAAAATTGTATTTTCTAAAAACGTGAATTGTCACAGGGAGTCGTGCACACCTTCAGGAAATATTTGTACCGATCATTTTAATCTTGACTAAAACCTAGGGGTATGTACCAGTAAACGACCTAGCACCAGCGAGTGACCGTTTCCAAATAAATACCAACGAAAGGAGATTTCAATGAATAATTATTATGTAGGTCTTTAAGAATATGGTATTTAACAATAATAAATGGAAAGATAGATACGGTTATACATTATGGTAGATATTCGCTGACACGCCGGATATGCGCGACCGAACGAATTAAATCACCCCAGGAAAATGGAAGTGGATATATTGGACGCCTATACATTTATGTATAATATTCGAAATTCCCATAAGGTCGTTATTGTGTTTTTTGGTAAAATATTCCGGCGATATTCCAATAATAACGACCAGTTTGCGAACAACGTCAATAAATATAACAAATTTCCATTAATGAAAACCATAAAAATACTGCGTGCACTCAGAGAGAAAACGTAAAAATTCATTTTTGCAAAAAAAAAAAGAGAACAAACATAAAATATACGTGAAAATTACGAGGAGTATGCTCTGTAGCTAAAATAATTTCGATCCCGAAGGGTCGAACCCGGGAAATAATTTATCACGACTATAGCATAGATCGACTAGCATCCAGCGTAACCCTAACCCTGCGGCCAGGAATTCCAGCGGAAAATCGTCCCCTAATCTGTTTATATTTAATATATTCATTATCGCGGGGCAAGCCGCTCGGGGACAGGGGAATTTGATTTCTTGACAAGTGTGCAAATGCATCTGAATCGGGAGGGTGGGCGTCGGCGTCGATGAGAGGAGTTAGGGCAAGCCTTTGACGGTGGGCTGCGAACGCGTGCGAACCTCGCCATCTCGGAATCCGTCAAGCGATTTAATGAGCCGGATTTTACGGGATCGGCCCCGAATGGGGGATCGGGAGTCTTCCTATGGGAAACTCGGCGGCGCACGAGTCGATCGGAAAGGGTATTGGGGAACGAAATGCACGGACGAAAATGATGAGAGGGTCGGGCCGGGGCGGGGTGGTTGTACGCGGAAAACTGGGGTCAAAAGCCCGCAGAAATTTTCAACAAAGCCGCTCATTGTGTTCGCGAGCGGCAGAAAGGGGTGGCAAGCCTTATACAGAGTGTTTCAGCTAACTTGATTATCCTGAATAATTATTAAACTGTACACTTTCGTTTTTATATTCATTATTTATGATCGCATAAACCCGTTGAATGGGTGATTCGCAACCTGACGTACAACTCAGCGTGTCTCGGATAACACAACAAATGTAAAGATTGACTGTCGGATTCTTTTTTTTGCTGTGATGTATTTTCTGCAGCGATGAATAGCGATGTGCTCTCTACCGTCAATTGGGTCTTACACGGATGAGGCCCTCTTCCTTGGTCGTGACTTGTACCGATCGTATTCAAGTTGAGGTACATCAAGTCGAGCGCCTACTAGCTTTAAAATATGTATTATATTAATATCTCTATCGATTCACGAAATAAAAGATAGGTCACGCCATTAATAATAATCAAAGTGACCTTGAAATCCGCGAACAGTCTTCATCCACCAAATAAACACGTACTGTATACGTACAAGGTGACCTTCAAAGTCATTTAAATTCTGTTCGAAAATTTTCATGCGTGGTTTAGTAGGTATTCCGAGGTAATCCAGTTAGCTGAAACAGCCTGTACAATGATCGCGACCGAGCGTCGTTCGTCTCCTCTCTCTCCTTCGCGTTTACGCACCGGTTGCGTGCGTGTCTGTCGTAAAAATAGCATTGCAGCTAAACCACTCCGCGCAATTTTCCCCCGCGTCATTTTTTCGTACGACTCTTTTTTTTTTTTTTAATTTTTCCGTCCTCCCCACGGGTTCCGATTCGGCATGCCGCGTACCTTGTCGTTCAATTGTCAACGGCATCGGGGCCCGACTTTGATAGCGCGTGCATAGCTGCCGGCCGCGCTTCGATCGGGAGCACGTTCCACTCAACTAATTCGACACGCGTAATATTTAGCGGCGTTCGACGGATTTCCGTGCCTGTCCGCCGAATAATAATTGCTGCAGCGCGAAGCAAAAACCAGTGTTAGACCAGAGGTTAGCCCGGGCACACGGCGCGCCACCGTTACTTTTTCATATTTTTCAGCTGGACTTTTTCGATACACGGTTTTTTCCGTTTTTAGTCTGCTCTTTGATTTGTCAGGAGAGCTACGAGTTCTTCCTCTGTTTCTGCAGCCATCGATGTTTTGCAAATCCATGTGCGCCGCGCGGTATATGTAGTTTCCGGAGTTCGGAGGTGAAAAGAACCTTTTAATTTTTATCAGCCTCGAATATTTCAACCCTTTTGTCACACGATTTTTTTCTCGCGACTACAATTATTAGAACCTCTTTGTCGTTTTAAGCGCCGTTATGTTATGAAAAATTTGATCAACGACATTCATATATTTTGTACGCCATTTTGAGTTGTTCTTTTCTGTAGAAAAATGCGTACATCGGTACAACCTCGCCATCTACACAAATTAGGCGATACTGTTTGAGGAATGAATGTATAAGTTTCCTAACACAACATTTGTACATAACTATGACCTCAAGATCAGTCGCTCTTGAGCCATTGCGCATATCACATGTGTATTCTAAAATAAAGATTAAAGCCTACAGTATACATATATATAGTTCAGTTTCACCCAACATTTTCAGTTCTTGAAAATAAAATGCTATTATTTACCTATAATATCGAGCTTTTCGACGACTTCCTGGACCAGCCGCGGATCACTTAAGGGTTTCGAAACATTAAAACGTAAAAGAACGATAGCGTTGCCCGTTAGTCAGAATTCTCGCGAGACACTGTTGCGGACTGGTGCTCGATGATCATCGTTACCGGTCTCGAATCGCAGCGAATCGACAGGATCAACCCCTGCACGAGCTTTTTTCACTCCTCCGCGTCTCTCGTCACCCTCTGTCGCGCATTTCGGGCCTTTAGAAAGCTGTGAACGCGTGATAATCGAGGAGGTCGCTTCGATTGGCGCGATCTCGCACCTTTGTCGCCTGTCGAACCGTTATGCTATAACGAGTCAGCACCGGTTAAGTTGGTTAAAGTGCCTGCTGGTTAAAGGGAGCCTCCTCTCTACGCTCTCTCTCTCTCTCTCTCTCTCTCTCTCTCTCTCTCTCTCTCTCTCTCTCTCTCTCTGTCTCGTGCCCGACCTATCCGGACAGGATCACCATCCACTTGCCGTTGCGTAGCTTCTCGTCTGGGGACTCTTCTTTCCCCAGACGAAATAATATCAATGGCACTTTACACCTGTCCGGGCTCTAACCCTTTCTCCTCCCCGTCTCCCCCTCCGCCGATCCTTCGAAAGCGATCCACGAGTGTTCACGGCGCGCGGTAATTTAGTTAGATCACCGGGCGGTGTACGATTCCCATGATCCAGCAGCTCTTCGTCCCGCGAATGTTATCGCGGGACAAGATCGGCCACGTTGAAAAACCCGAGAGATTTATTCGCGACATGCTCCGGATTGAGATCTCAGGTATCGGCGACGTTGTGCAACCGATTTGTGAACGCAATTAGCATAATTGAATCGACCGGAGATTTACGGCCGAATCGACGAGCCTGTTTTATCGGCGCGCGATATATATATGTATACCCAGTGTCGCGATCCGAAACGGAGTCAGCCGAGTATCTCGATCTGGTGGCGACGTCGGGAAACATCGACGTCGCGACGCTCGACGGTTCCAAGCGTCTCCGGTGGCGGGCGCCACGGTACGGTCATAGGGTGGCTTCCGATTGCAACCCCCTCGATGGGGCAAACTCTTTGTCGAACTTTCGCGGATGGTGCAGTTACTTGCGCTTTCTGCCAGGGACTTCCATCGAAATGTAAAACACCCGGGGTATCTACCGGTATTTATCGGTGATTTTTTCGGTTTCCGAATAATTATAATAAAATTTATTATGACTTCCAAAGTAATTTTAAGCACAGATTTCGAACCAGTGTTATTTTATTATATTATATGAACTACCAGCATGCTTACGATAACATATGTATTATGTTTGCGAGTGGATAAGAATACGATATTACAGTTTACAATAGTTGATGTATCTTATGCAAACAACGTTGCGATATCAATACCAATTTTTCTTATGCCGCAGTCGCTCTACGATTTGCAGGCAAAAGGAAAACCGAGAAAACCGATATTTATTTCGGCGTTCATACATGTCGGTACTATAACGATTTCGGTATTATGGAATCAGTTTTGGCTGTTATTAGTGCAATACCAGTATCAAAATCATACCGGTTTTTAAGTCCCTGCTTTCTGCGTTCGTTGCGCCCGCTTTCACGAATTCGTAAATGAATGCACCGAGATTTTGAACAGACTCGAAGTGTTACGATATTAAAGAGGATATAGCCGTGCTAGCCGATCCTCCGTTGGAGGCTTGCAAGGCGTAAAGACAGAGATTAGGGTCTTCGGACGCAAACGCTTGATAAGCAAGATACGAAGGTTCGCGTCTTCGATCGAAAAACTGTTAGCATTCTCATCGCGCGAGGCTGATGGCAGTCTAGCCTAGCCGGTAGCTAACGAGTAGCTCGTCGAGGCATTGATGGACGCGTGAATGTGTCGTCGAGCAACGGTGGATTTATGACTCTCAATCTCCGGTTCGGTAGTCGTTCTCTCGAAACGCTCAGACGATCGTCGAAGTGCGCGGAATCGCGTCGCAATTATCCGCATGGTGAATAGTTTATCAGCCGTGGGTCGTTAACCTAATGGAAGCGGCGTTAAGGCGAGGATCGATATGGTGCACTTCGTCGCCGACATCCTTGGCGAGGCCAATCGCGAGAAAACGGGCCCGGGGAGAGGCGAGAAAATCCGCGGCACTGGCTCTATAATAGCACGTGAATACATTTAATGGAGCCATTTGAATTATAATGGTTGATCGAGCCACCGATTGGCAGTTGCCATCCGAGCGAGAGATCATGGCTTGTTTCACGCTGACTAATCTTTTTTTCGAGATTAGAAAACCGGTACGCGCGACCCGGTCCCGTTACCCAGACCCATTACCGGCTTTTAGAGTACCCCGGCGATTACGATCTCTACCCGCTCGGCCAATACGCGTGTTTTCGATCCTTGGAAATGGAACGCGACAACCACCTTCTTCATCTTAACTACCCGCGAATCGACGGATGACGCCGCGCCGCGCCGCGTCGGATTATGATAATATCGGTTTGCTGTCGCTCGACTCGCCAACAGATTTGTCGCACGTAAGCGAACGTGACAACGCTAAAAAGATTGCTCGGGCACACTGTACAATAAATGTCTCGATATACATGACAACTAGGCGTTAATTTCAAGATGAAGGAGCTACATGTATTTCTTCCCTTAACAATTTTAATGGGTTGGAAGTAATGCAATGGTATCTTGAAATTCTTTAACACTAGAACTACCGAGCCAGTCAAAATGACTGGTTTCCGGTTTTTTCTTTTACGATTCGCGAAGCAACAGATGTATTTTCATGAGAAATTTTTTAGTATGCTTCTGTATTCGAGTACATGTTACCATAAAAATCCTACGAAATCTAAATAAATTCAATTCTGTTATTATTATAAAAGAATATACATCACTCTCGTTTAGGGCTCGGTAGTTCTAGTGTTAAATGTTTTTACTCTTTGTAATCCGATCCACTCAATTATTGTCATTAACGCAAGCAGTAAGTCGTATCATACGATTAGTTAGGCCGAATGTCGTGTTAAAGTGCAGTTTTAAATTTTTAGCTTTCACGAAGATCACAACATACTTCTATCGATCGGCGTATGTTTCTGACAGAAAACTCGCGAATTTTCGAGCGTCGCTTCAAGCAACTTCGAAAGTCCATTTGTACCCGACGCGACGCGCGAACGTCCAAGAAACCCAGTTTGCTGTCATTTCATCGGGTTCGCGCGTTGGGAGGGCGGAAAACGTTGATGCAGCGAATCTCGACTACCCGGGTCGTAACAGATTTACCGGCTGCATGGACGACGGATTCGCGATCGAGGGATAGAACGATAGAACAAGCTAGCCGAGTGGCTTTCGCTCGACTGCGCCGTCGAGATATACTTGGAACGTGTTTTATGCTGTCATCGAACATCTCGAAACGACCCGGTGGCATTTTATCGGCGTTAATTCCGCCGGAGCCAACGTTTACGACGAGTTTTGTCGCTGGTGAATCCGAGATTGCCGGCTTAACTCGTCGGAACACCGTTTCGCCGTTGATCCGGTTTCACGGTGCACGGTGGCAACGAGGCCTCGTTAGCCCCCAATTAATGGAACAGATTTTATATGCCGTTCGGAAAGCCCGCCGAAAAGAATATTCCCGAGGAGAAGATCCGCTTGTAGTCTAGACGAGTCGGGTCGGGCCGGGCCGGGCCGCGCGGCATAGCGAGGTGCGGGTTCGATGTTGCAATCGATAACGTAAATGTGTGCACGAGCGGCGTCACCGGCACCGGGCTAGGATGGTCGTTAACGCCGTCGAACATAATTATTTATAATTTATTTAATATCCATGTTTTAACGATGTTAATTACACGGCAGTCGACCGTCCGCCCGGGCTCGGCGTTCTCGCGTAATCACCCCTCGGGGACTACGCTCGAATCTCCGACGACCTTTAAAACGGTCGCCCCATCCTCCCCACAACCACCACCCCTTCTTCCTCGTGTCTTGTAATGACTTCGTTCCACTTCGACACCGTGACAATTGTTGCTGGCTACCACTTTCGTTGCTTACCGCAACCCCGAAGACGCATCTCCCTTTTCTCTTCGTTTCTCTCGCTCTTTTTTCGACGAGCGCGACGATCATTACGTCGCGTCGTCGTCGAGACGTTCCACGCACGAGAAAGAGTATTCTATTATTTATAAATTTCATCAACTTGAAGTACAAAACGTTAGTACAGTAAAGGCACGATCTAAGCCAGTGATGGGCACGGTAGGGGCCCCTGAGCAGTGTCGCCAGATGAGTCCGAATTCGGACTCATTTACTCCCCTACTTTTCCCCTTCCACTATCCCATTCTAGCACCACGTCCCGCGCGTGCGCGACAAGGATTGGGACGGACGGTAGGGCGATGGAATAGAATAGTGGAAGGGGAAAAGGAGGAGAGTATTTCCGAGAAATTGGCCACCGTTCAGGGGTCCAATCTAATTGTAAGCGCGGTCTACGTTCGTCTTCCTTTGTATTTTCGGCGCATTCGGTCGACGCAGTGATAAAAAAAATAATGTCCGGGCACGATCTAAGCGCACGGACAACTGAAAAAAGCAACTGAAAAAAGGCTTAAATCGCGCTATTCCTGTACTATTATAATCGAATGCCGGTCGATCAAACCTGTTTCCGAATGTTCATCGATCGTATCGTTTACGGGACCAATATCACCGATTTCGCAGTGAAATCTTGCGAGTACGCAGCGTGGTTACTTGGCTGTGTAACGAGACATCGAAATTCACACGAGTCCGTGGCTATCGGCGCCCGTCGCGCCGCGCCGCGCCGCGCCGCGCCGGTCTTAGTTATCTATAATGACGGTAAATTACCATCCCTATCTGCCGCGTGCCCGTGGCTGCGCTGAGGAACGACGGGAAACACGGCCGCGTGGGTGGCTGAGGTAACCTGCGACGTGGGTCCACCTCGGTGTTATTCGACTGTGAACGAGTGGTCTCCGGTGCAAGGGTCACGTACAGACTCTCGCATACACCTCTGCCACCGACGATGTCCGGTACATTGACTGGTCGTAGCGCGGCGATGCGATGCAATGCGATGATCCCCTATGAATAATCGAGACTGCGTTCACCCGCGTTTACTTAGCTCGGTGGGTGTACAGGTGGGTGTGGAGGACGTGGATCACGGGATTATCTTGTCCGTGGCGGACGTTCCGTTTCGGGGATCAGTCTTATTGTCTACCTTGGCCGTGCGAGACCTTACGAGGAAGTGAGCCTGGGAAAAATTTCGAGACACCGGACACTTGGCTCCTCCGGCTGGTAACTTAACCCACCGATGTCCCCTGTCGATGCTACACGGAACTTTACGAGCGATCCCGACAGAGCCGCGCGATTCGATGATATTCCTCGTCCCGTCAACGCGACGCGACGACGCGCCTAACCTCTTCTGCAACTCTTTTTATCCGACTCGCTGTTATGCCAACAAAATTCGTTTTCTGGACAAAATTTCAGGTGTTACGAAAAAATGTTTCAGACGACAGCTGTAGGATATAAAAGAGAGTACCGCGATGATTGGATTTGTTTGGCTTCACGGACTTTCACCGTAAGATCGAGATCGTGGAAGAACGGGAGATGCTTTTGTGCTGGTTTTTTTGTTTTTAATTTTGTCCCGATTCGAATCGATCGCGTCCGATAAGACCGTGGGTGGCGCGATGCTTGTTGGGATAGCTTCCTGCCCCTTCTCGACGGGTTCCACGACTGGTTGCACAAGATGTATTGTAAAATTCCGTGATTTATCTAGCCGAGCGCGTTGACTTTCCCGTCGCCGCGCCGCGCCGCGCCGGTCGAAATAAATTCCGCGCGACGGGATTCGTTACGCTGCCGTATCGACGGGATCGGCAGGTACGGTCGCGCGAGATCTACTTTCGCCGTGTTTATCGCGCCCCTTCCGGTTCTCTTTCTCGGTTTTCGCGCGAAAACTGGATCATCGATACACCGGGATAGCCCGACGTCCTAACAAGCAAAAATGAACAGTTATATTAGAAATTTTTCCGAAAAAGATCATTTACAAAATGTTAATTTATACAAACGGGAGTTAGGTGTTAGTAAAAACAGAAATTTTATTATATTCTATTGTGGTTACAGAATTCATTTCTGGAATAACTTAGTTATTCGTGAACCAAGACAATTTCCAATAAAAAAAAAGAAAATCGAAAACAATTCTCGTTGTCAATAATCAAAACTGAATTCTGTCATCGACAATTGTTATTAACGATCAGAAAAGTTTCAGTCGTTCGTTATATTTATTTGCAATCGAACTCGTTTAAAGAATAATATTAGCTCTTATGCTACAACTTTTAGAATTTTGGTTATAACAATTATGGTCTCTAGTCTTCATCCTTGCGGCGCACAGTGAGAGAGAGAGAGAGAGAGAGAGGGGCAGCCTCGTTATCGGTTGCAACGCTCCGTTACATCTTTTACCGGACGCTTAATCAATGTTTTGAGCGGCACCGCAGATAACGGAGCTAATGAAATTGTTAGAGACGCGCGGCCCCGGTTAACGATATACCAGCCTGACACTCCGGATTCAAAATCGCCGCGCGCCACCGTATTTTCGTTTAAAGACCAGGTAAATTGTACGCCGTTATATTAGCTCGAACTCCTTTGCCATCGGCGTTAATAGCCGCGGACCAGTTCCATCAAAATTAATGGAGCAAGAAATTCCCTGATCTACAGTCGACCGCAAAAGTGCACGTGCGCGTGCCAAGATTCGAAATATTTCATACGAAACACCGGAGCTTCGATCAAGTGACGGACGTTTACACGTTAACATGGCTGGTTCGGATAAAATTACGATACTAATAGATATGTATTAGATAGATAGATATTAAAGTGAAGAGAAAATAATTGCATACGCATCGGTGTAACCCTTCGGGACTGTGTAGTACACTTCCTGGTTTTCTGTTCTTGGATGATTAATTTTTGTCGGAATAATTGTATTTCGAAAATGTTGTCAGTTTGGCTGGTGAACGTAGACTTTCGTGACCAATTATACCGAATGTTTTACCATTAGAACCGTACACATTTTCCAAGGGATATTATTTAATTGACTGCATTTGAAATTTCCCTCATCCGTATGTTGTTTGTTCTACGTAAAAATGTTCAACACTGTTTAACGCACTCACGCGATAAGCGCAATACAAAATTCGTTCGGTTCGAAGAACATTGTGGCTTTTCGTAGAGGCAGCCCAGTGTTTGCGCATGCAAACGAAAAAGAAAGACGAAGAAGAGCTGCGAAGAAGCGAAAACTGCAGTCTTCTCGAAGGAGATTTCGTTCGGATCGATAACGCCGGTTTGCAAAACAGCATTTTCATATTTAAACGGGGCCCGGTGCAAGCACTTCCGAACCGAGGAGCGTGGACCGCGTGATAATGTATCGATCTGCCAGGTGTAACGTCGCGTCGTGTCGCGACTGAGATATTCTCGCCAGATATACAATAGCCATATTTTCTCGATATTGTCTTTAACGTTTCCGTGCGGCGAAGAAATATTCCGCGCGCACGTGAGACACTCTCCGCGTAGTTTATTCGACGAGATAATGCGCACTTTTAAGCGTCCTCGAACGGTAAATTATTCTTATCGCGGGCCGCAAACTCCGTTTTCTACCGGCGAACAGCTGTCGGCGCGATGACAAACGCGCGTTTGTTCATTATTTTATCGGCGTCAAACGCGCCGTTTCGAAATCTCTTCGATCCACCGTCACATTGTTTCGCGTACGCCTTTTTCTTTTTTTCTTCACCCGGGGAACACTGCTGCTGCTGCTGCTGCTGCTGCTGCTGCTGCTGCTTCGGCCTTCGATCCAGCCGATGTGGGAACGACGAAGCCTCTCTCGATCGGCTCCAATAAAACGTGATCGCGCCGCTTCGCTGGATATTTATCGGCGAAGATTACAGCCACGTAAATAAATCGTAAATTATCGTAAACGCGCGGGAACGCGTGGCGCAATCGTTGCCTCGTGAAATCGATTCGTAATTTACACTCGTCCCTCTTTCATCCTACCCCTCGTCTCAATAATAACAACTGTAACGGCGAATCGAACGATATCGTTGTCGGCTCTGAAACATTCATCTGTCAGCCTATAGAACAGTTCTTTGCGAAACAGTTGCTTCGGTTTCTAAGAACACGCCGATTGTCTAAGATCGTGTTAAATGGAGACTTATTTAATCAGCAACAATTGTATTCTTTGTAAAAATTTGCTTTTCTTTTAGAACGTAAAAGGATCAGAGCAGCGTCCATCGCAATACTATTTGAATTATTCGGTCTACTAGTAATAATATGTTAGCGTCAACATGTGTTAGGCCGAGTCGGGGGCTGGTATCAAGACGATCCTTAGGCCTAGATACAGTGTATCAAATTCCGAACTCTGTAGTCGATCAACTGTTCCAATAACTACCAGGTAGAAGCAACGAACAAGAACGGAATGATGGCAGAAAGTAAAGCTTCCGTCGACGTCTTGATCTTCAAAATAGAAAAGACATACATATCGTGAACCCGCTCTAAATTGTATACCTAACAACGATCGTCGGCGAACGAAACAGTGACAGTGCCAGGTGAGAAAACAGGCGCATGGAGCGGCGGTACCATGAAGAGAGTGCCGTGAAGAGAATGGGATAGAAACGGAGAACGCGGAACAGAGGCGCGTGCATTGTGCCAGCCCAGCGAGGCATCGTGTACGACAGAGAGCGCGCGATGGAGCCGCGCGTCCTCATCTGCGCACTTGGCGCGCATCGTGCAATAGCGAACAGGGAAGAAAAGGGCAGGTCTGTAACCCGTGTTTCCTTCCGCGCGAGCGACACGTCGAGAGCGGCGTGCGCGAACAATCGGATGCGTTAATTTTTTACGACGACACGCTTTTCCCCGTCGATGGAACTCGGCGTTGACAGGCAGTGGAGTGGGTAGGCACTCGACAGGAATCGTGCCCATGCTCTGGACAAGAATCGAGCGCTTACTGTACTGCGGGTGTACGTTTTACTGTGGCATTTTTTCCCAATGAGATTAAAATACGTAAAAATAAATATTTCTAACTGAATAAATTTGTACAATTCAATGAGAATGTATTCTCGTTGGCGAGGCAAAACAATATTCATTTATCAAACAAACATTTGGCTGCTGCAAGCACAGGATAATGTCGAAGCACACCAATCTTGAAAACTACATTTTTAGTTGGGAGTAAGATTACAATTTTGTTCGTAGATTATTATTAACAGACGAGAAAGGTGAAAATTGCAGCAGAAATTGGAACGTCCTAGGGAACCTAGATCTCTCAGCACCACGGGAGGCCCGATTCCAGGACAAAGCGTCGGAATGTGTTCTTCGCGTGACACCTCGGCCCGCAAATGGCGTTCGGAGATACAACTGGGAAAAAAAAAGTAACACGCGCGACATCCCGCGTATCCCATTGTGCGATGACAAATCGAGCATCAGCGTGCCACGAGCCGCTTATCCATCATCGGACCGAAACGCGGTGTGTCCATCGGTAGGCATTCCACACGGACTGATCCTCGCGAGCGTAACATCCATACTGATGAACCCGAACGCCTCTGGGGACGCCTCGCGACGCTCGCCTCGAACTGCCTCTGTAAGCGACGATCGCGACTGTCGAACAAGATTTACGGTGTTCCTGACCGTAAAGAGACCGCTAACAACCCCGACGATTTTTCTTCCCAGCGACTCATTCTTTTCTCGCTCCCTTCCGCTCGCGTAACAACGAACATAGCAACTCTCTCTTTCTCTCTGCGAGACACAACGGAAGCAACTTTGGGAGCAACAGCTCCGAAGAAAATTCTTAAGATTCCAGTATAGCTAGTCGGATCATCTATCATCGTTTGATCGATATTCGACTCGAGTTGTGACGTAGCTCGCGATTGGGAAGCTTCGGTGTTGTCCCTTGTTAGTAATAACCGAGCAGTCAGCGTCTAATTAGCATCGTGGAGCTCGTTAGAAAAGGGTGTCACGGTTGATGATGACGGAGAGGTACATTTTTTCATAGCGTGAAAATTTTTCCCTCTCTCGAAAAAAGTTCTTTGTTCATTTCTAATCCGATGACGCAAGCGCATTGATTGTAACGGACAACACTTCGAACACTTAAAACAAGGCAATGCGCAAAGTATTCGATCGTTAAATATACGCTTTGACAAAAACCTGTCCAGAAGAAAGACCGTGTTCCTGGATTTTATCAGCAGAATCCTTCGCAAGTTCCGCCATTTCCCCGGCTGTTCCGCGGCCGCGTAACAATGATCCATAAAGTTATTCGCGCGCTGAATCCGTGCGCGGGCTCCAGTGAAATATCCTAAAATTATGCGGTAATATCTGGCAACGACACGGCACACACGCGCTGCCTTCCCGAGGGTGCAGCGCGTGGCAGCGTCACCTGCGGGAGAGGAACGAAGCAGCACCCTCGGGATCCCCACCGGCTGCCACTTTTGCCTCGGGTCGCCTCGCCCCCTGCGGCGAACATTTTCATAAACTCCCTCGTAAAGCGCATTCGTATTCCCGCGCTCGGTATTCGCGACTAACATTCGTTATACCCCGCGAATCCATAATCCGAATTTTCGGGCGTCGAACTTTTTACGTTACCATTTACGTTACTATTCGTCGAGCAAACTTCATACGCGCGGAAAAGTTGCGCGATGATTCGTTCATGGGACTCCGACGAACTCTCCGGATGGATTTTGAATGTGGGCCTATTTTGAAAATGGTGTAACTACGTTTTATTTGTTTCGAGGCGTTGAAGCATTTGCGTCTCAACTTAGGTTATCCCCAGGAGAGCCATTTCTGTGGATTTATATTACGAAGGTAAATTCGTCCTAAATGGATTTGGAAATGCTCGGTTCCGTTTATTTACGGAACTTCATTTGGTTGAAACAAGCAATACAGTAAATGCTTGATTCTTGCCCGGGGTCGGGGGCACGATTCCTGTCCAGCGCCTACCCACTCCACTGTTTGTCAAACTTCTTAATTTTCATTATTTTTTTATGGGACTTTCACTGGCTTGTTTCTGGCATTTTTCTGATTATAACAAGACCAAACACCATATAGTTTCAATTGTATTTAGTGGTTTAATCGACGGTGAAAGTTTCGGTCGCAAGGAAGGACAGCGCATCGGAAAGAAAGAGACGCGGACAGTCACGCGAACCGTATTTCATTCTGTCCTTCTCTATGTTCGGCTCTCTAATGAAGTCTCGCTCGGCGCGGTCGGCGCGATATCTAGACGCAGTCATAAATCAAAAAGCATTTCTGGGCACGATTCTTGTCCCTGAAAAACACGGCTGTTGGACAAGAATCAAGCGTTTACTGTACTTTATAAGTTGATTGGAATAAATAAAAATTTTACGATCAAGTATATACAAAAGTAAATTATTCCGATACTACAGACGATCAAGATGGCAAACGTCGTCGGTTAGAAAATGGCCACTCACAGTTAGTCACAGTAATGAGTTTCGGAGTGGATCGACAATCGGAATTGCTCGACGACAGAAGACGGTCGCCGGGTTCGATTGGTCGATGTTCGAATGCGGGGCGAGCGAGCGTAAACAGTGATCGATAGGAACCGTGTCACGGAATTAATTCGCTCGTGACGGTGGAGAAAAACGAAGGAACGTCTCTGTCTTCTCTCGCGGACGATTTCATCTCGTAAGTAGTCGATGAATATGGATGAACGAGGCCTTTGTTCCGTTCCCCAATTCGCACGATCACGATCTTCGCATCTACAATCCTTATGTATGTCTCTCGATCGTGCAGATGTTACCGTCCATTGTTGAATTCCACACCGTACGGTATTAATGCCGAATGAAAAGACGTATTTTAATCTGAAACGCACAAAGCTTTTAACCTTACTTGTCTTCGATAAAGTATTGCATTCTGTACATTTTTTTTTGTTACACGCAGCAGTTCATCTTTCTCCTTTATTTCAAGGTAGGGTAACTGCACCACTGAATGCATTACTTCTATGACTGCACTACTTCTATTAAAAAAAAAAAAGTGAATCAAAGGAATCTCATATATGCCAAATGGCTCCCTATACTTAATTTGTCAAAAATAAATGAACACAAGTAAAATGACATTATTATTATTTGTCTTTATTAAACGTTAAATAAAAAATATAAAAAATACCAGTCAATGAACACTACAATTTACAACACTACTACTAATTTGTTGAACTATACAAAAGCGTTCATTTACTGGTGCCCGTTTATTCACTGGTGCAGTTACCCTATACCAATAAAGAATAATTATAAGAATCTTCAAGAAGCTGTGGAGTGGCTTGTAGTTGTTGGGAACAAAATTGAAAGAGTAAAAGGAAAAATGTTGTTCAACGTTAGGGGTTAAAAGGTTGGTTGGTCAGCAACAGCGGTGGAATGGTTTGTAATTCTGGAGATCCCCGTTGTCTTTCGAGTACAGTGTCTGCTGGTTTACGGCGGTTTTTTTTCTTCTATTTTCTATGGACGTTGATTCGCAGTCGTAATATCCGAATCCTGTTGTCGAGAAACGTGTTCGAGTGGTTACGCAAAAGTTCTGGTCGTCGGCTCCTTACGATCGTCATCCACCGGCTTTATGGATGCTAGGCGGTTACGGCTAAGAGGGTGAATTCGTCCGAACGACGTAATGAAATGTCGTGCCTAAGACACTACTCGGCGACAAGACAACGCACTTATGGGATCCGCGGAGCACGGGAGAAGGCGAAATGCACGCACACACAGCCTGCGTCCAATAGGACCTCGGGGTTAAACGCGTTCGCACACAATTGCTTCCGCCTTATACGTCCCCTTTACCGCTTCGACCCGGTATCTTTTCTTCTATCGATCCGCAATGTATTCGCGTACTTCGAATTGCATTCACTGGCGTATCACTTTCGTGGCAATTCTTCGTGACTTTCATAGAGTAGAACACCCTCGATTCATCTTCGATCCCGATGCATTTCTGCAGGTTAGGGTGGACCTTATTTTTGAACCAAAACATTTTGGGAACCCCCCACCCCAATATTGTTGCATGTCATGAAAAAATGATATATCCAAAAGTTTAGATCAATCATCGATCAGGCACGCTTTCCCGACGTCCGATTGATCTAAAATTTTGGATATATCATTTTTTCAGGACATGGAACAATATTGGGAGGGGACGTGCCCAACATTTTTTGGTCGAAAAATAAGGTTTACTCTTGATCTTTGCGCTCTCGATGCGGCACGCCTTCCCCTTATCCGATCAACTTCAACTTTTGCAGGAATTATTTTCTTACCCAATAGCACAATTTTGAGGGGCGGCGTGAAAAAAATGTCGCAATAAAAATTTCACCAAGTATAGCCAAAGTCCGCCCTACTGCAGATGTATGCTAAAGACGCAGTGGGACGTTCAAAATGAAGATTAAGAATATGAAGGAAGATTTGAATTTAAAATTGATTAATAAATAATAAATATATACAATAAATTCGTTTAAACGTAAATAATTTCTACGGTTCGTTGTTCATATAAATCCCACAAAGCTGTTGTCTGGTTTGTTGTTTTGATTGCCAAGCGTTCTCGAGATCCAAGCAGCGCGTGCAAACAATAACGTAAACAAGGCAGAAGCAACGCGGAGGTACCCCGTTACTGGGTAGCGCGTTGCGAGTGTCTCCGTCGTAGTAGAAACTTTTCTATCCGCACGGTCCCGTAGATCTGCAAACGAGAATTCTGGGTAACGGCCGGGAAAACGTCGAGAAAAGTAGTTGTCGGCGAGCGTTAACGTCTTCTCAGCCAGTGGTCCGACCACCCCTAAGAGGAAACCATTTTCCAGCAGCGAGATCCGGTCGGACAAAGGGGTCCCGAACCCCCCGATACCTTCCTAAACTTTCCGCGTGAAAGGGAACAGAAATCATATCGTTCCTCCTCGTGCTTATGAAGCATTACGTAAGCACAAAAAAAAAGTTCGTAAGGGACAACGGCGAAGGGCGAAATCGTCCCTTCGACAATGCGAAGAAAGAACGGAGCGTTCTTCTTCTACAGGTCTTATCCTAAAATCGTTATCATGGTTTATGCAGTTGGCTCTGCTGAAACGAACGAGAGATCTTCGATAAAACCGAAATGGCACGGACTTGTAACAATTATGATCTACGAGCGACGTCGACGACACGTCTCCGTCCACTTATAACTTCACGTATAAAAGTTAAATGTATATTATTTTTACTATTAGGTTCTTCGTTTCGTATTAAAGTCTTCGAAAAATTAATTTTGGTAGCAGGGTAACTGCACCAGTGAATAAACGGGCACCAGTAAATGAACGCTTTTGTATATTTCAACAAATAGAATATATATTACTAGAATGTAGTGTTCATTGACTGGTATTTTTTATATTTTTTATTTAACGTTTAATAAAGACAAATAATAATAATTTCATTTTATTTGTGTTCATTTATTTTTGACAAATGAAGTATAGGGAGCCATTTGACATATATGAGATTACTTTAATTCACATATTTCTTTTTAAATAAAATATCTTCCTGAACAATTTCTTAAATGTTCATTCACTGGTACAGTTACCCTATTCTTGAGAGCTACGACGAGTCCTTAAGAAAATTTACGTTTACTTTAATGCTTAAACATCGGTTACGAAAAAGAATAGAATTTTATTTGGACCTAAAATGGTCAATCAGGTCGCGTATAAATATTCTGTAAATCAATGTCATATTTCTGTTAGCTCGTACATGTGTACTTGAACTTTGTTGCGGACTGTCTGGAACGGAGTCTAAATAGAATAATCGATTCTCGAACCGATCGAACCACTCGAACACAGATTGTAATTTGCTACGGCAAATACGAAGATATTATTAACCAACGATACTGCATTATCGAAGTCGATCATAGTTCAATTTTCCACTAGACTCGCTCGATAATGTCGCTGTAAACCTCGACAGCTAGCCGTGACAGTAGACGGTGGTGCGCGCACTTCCGCGACAATTAACCGAATTGCCGAGTAATTAATCGAAGAATCCCGGTGGCGCGAACAACGTGTACGCAAGCTTCCGTCTGGCACCGTGAATCTCGTCCCCGCTCTCTTAGCCACTGTCACTCAGCTCTATTCGCCGTCAATTTCTATCCATCGTTCCATCATCTCGAGGCTAAAGTGTCGATCGAATTACATTACGGCTTGTAGAAGGCAGACGCGTTCGCGTTCGGTCCCGGCGTTTCCCGGCTCTCTTAAGAAAACCCTATTGCATATGAATATAAGTGTATTATCATAATATCGCGCCTAGGGTGGTTTCGCTTCTGGTTCGGTGCTAGGGGCTCTCTCGGAATCCCGCGTCTTCCGCGATGGGGAGAGATCTCTCGCTTTTACAAGATACGTATGGATGGAAATTCTGATAGGTATCTCCTGGAATGCGTGGCTCGCAGACGTGGGGAGATTGAGCAAAATAAGCACCGATGTATACAGGGTGGCTTCGTAAATGCATGTCAATACGTCGAACAGCAAATCTACTCTATGCTGGCTATCGTCCATTTAACTCCTTTCATCGCAGTTTTATGTCACAGTGATTGGTTAGCCTGCGGATTTTGTGCATTAAAAATGATTAGGTTCAAAACAAAATAGTACAAATATTAGGCGATTTTAAGTATCGATTATATTATTCGTGACTTATTCAAATTATTAAGAGAAGTACCTAAATGGCTATAGTATATGTATAAGAGATTTCGTTTAAAAAAATTCAATTGTCTAGGGCGTTTACGATCCACGTGTTAATAATACAAAAATTGCTACATAAACGATACGTACCGTAAGGTGGAAGAGGGCGAGTATTTACTTCGACAGGCGTTTTTCTCTGTCTCCGTCGCGAGAGATAGAGCGACGCGACGCGACGCGACGCGACGCTGCGCTGCGCTGGCGGGTTACATACGGGTCAGCAGCCCGCGGAGGATTAATTTAATTTCCACGTCGATGCGACAGCAGATATCGCACCGGCCGTGTAGAATGACCGAGGGGATTGATTATCTTTCTCCGCGGGAAGCGGTTCTTCGACGCCCGACAAGCCAGCCGACAATGCGATCCGCGTCCCGATCCGATGTCTATATTTATCTCCGTGGCTCCCGGCCGGATTTGTCCGTCAATTAACGGCCGCGCCTTAATTAACACCGCCTCCGCGACGACGCGTCCCGACCTCCGTCCAGATAAAATGTCAAAGGATACTGCCCCATTTCCCGCCTGGACATGGGAGAAGGAAGCTCTTCTTCAACGTATCTCAAAGGATTTTTCGAAATCTTAAAAATTTGTTTACGGGCAGGTCAGATAAAGTCTCAAGCTATTTTTAATAAATTATAACGGCTGAACTAACAAACCGATAAAAAAAGGAGCTTATAGTGGAAAACATAAGAGTATCTGGGAAAAATTATTTCAGTTGACAGAAATGTTTATTGTGCTACTGTTTTAAACAAATGCGATGGTTTTGTAGCAGGGTCATTTTTTTAAGTGTTCCCTTTACAGACTCCTTTTTAAATACGGGGACAATCAGAAATTGACGAAATGAAAGTTATTTTTATTCTTATATTACATTATCGTAGGTCATTTATTTAGTTATTGTAGATAGGGGTTGCAAAGAAGCAGTATGTAAAAATAGGGGTTGTTGACCAAGATAACGCTAGGTATACGGGCGTTTCGATGAAAGGGTAACGTGGCTTGGAAGGGACTATTGCAAAATCTTGTTAGTCATTGAATCGAGTTTCGAAGTCAGTTATCGCGGAACGATCTAACGTTTCGAGTGGCGTTTGTAAGGGCCAAGGGAGTCCTAGACACGGCCAATATGCAGATAAAAGAAATGGATCGCCGGTCGATGCGCTCCGCTAATGGAATAAATAAACCGGAACGGGGTAGCTGTTGCCTTAACTGCTCCATTGTGTTGCTCCGACTTCGCAGGAATCGAGTTAATCGTTTTATTATGTCCACTCGTCTTGAAGCGGATTCGAGAAGGAGGAGAAAGAATCAGAGAAGGATGAGGACCAGGAAAAAATTTTTCGCTCGGAGAAATGTTCGATTCGCCGAAGGAATTGAACGGACCTTAATTACAGTTAAAAAGACAACGACAACTTCGACACTCGATAAAATGCTGCCCCGAAGATGATTCATGGATCGCTGGTGAGAAGGTGTTCTCCGTGACGTCGCGATATCTCGAGACTTTCTGGGGACAGTGGAACGAGAAAGTCCAAAAGCGAGTGCTCTTGTTCCTTGGAAACAGTTATTATTGTTAAACGTCGTTTATTAACATTTTAACATCATGACAATATTTTTACCAAACTTAAAAATGTATTTCTCTTACGATCTATCGAGTAAGTAAACGAAACTTTCTTTAAATAATTCAAAGCAATTGAAAATACCTGCTCATTTTTGTCAGAAACCACTATTAAAACTGAACACTTATAAATTTTCCTTTTTGTTCTTGTTACGTCGTTCTTTCTGTATTTTACGTCGACCACCGTACGATTTTATTATTGCGTAATACTATTGAATTGCGATAGGAGGATATCATGCATGATGCGAGAGAGCCTAATGATTCGGTGTGTTTTTAGAATGTATGGTAGCAAAGATCGGAGAGGACACACTTCGCTTAGGTTCCAACAAGTGTCCCCGGCTGTCTTCGGTTCAGACTTATGTGGTGTCGAGGGTATATACACGGGGCCTAAGAACTGTTGCGAGCGAGAGGACCCCGTGGACGCGTTTTACAGCCAGCAACGGGTAAATCAATGGCCATTAATTCGATAGTCGAGTTTTTAGTGGAGTCCTCCTCTGGCTGGCCCTCCCACACCAGACTCTCGCTCTGTACTTCGGGCTACCGGCTCGCGGAGAACAATGGGTCACAAATCACCGGCGGAACCAGCTAAATCTCGTTTCGCGGACTCGAACCGGCACGTAAGTCCTAACGATACGTGGAATAAAAGAATGTTCTCCTTCGTTCCGTCCCCGGGCCTCGCACCTTTTTTACTCTCATCGCGGGGCCGAAGGAGAATCAATCCGAACGAATAAATCCACTGGCTCTTTTGTGCTCCGCTCGTTTCCTTTTGTACCCGGCCGGTCCGTTGAACGCCGCACTGCTCATCGAAATAGAGGACACCCAAAACGGTCGCCTGTCCCAGCTCGTCATCAATTTTAGGTTCAATCACCAAGTACTCGAGAGATTCGGGAACCCGAAGATCCTCGGGATAAAAAGATAGCGCATCTTGCATTTTTTTTAAATTTTCTCAAAGAGTAGGTAAAGTTCTGTTTCGCTATTACGGGGTATACCGATTCGCCGCGAATGTGGTGGCACACTAGCGGTGTGTGAGTGTGCCACCGCATTCGCGGCGAATCGGTCTACCCCCATAAGGCGACGATGTTTGTCTCGCTATAAGAAAATCGCGATCCCCCTCTTCTTCTTTTGAAGTTGTCTGCTCTATACCGCTTCTTAGTCCCACAACGAGAGGGTTATGTCATATTCTCTAGCCTTTTCCAACGAAAGATATCGCTGCTCGGTCGACCACTTTGTAGTTCACCGCTACGTTCGAGTCTCTCGCACATTCTCCGTGTTCGTTCCCGGCCCACTCGAGAACAAAGTCAAGCCGCTTAGGTACCCTGATCCGAAATACGACGGAAGCCGCCCTGAGCCATCGACTTATAGCGGATCAAAACTGTATAACAACTTAAAAACGGTCCGTGGAACGAAATAAAGTGCTCGTGAAGATTTGGTGTTAAATATTTCGAACTTCAACATAGAAATTTTCTAGTGTTTTTAATTTTAAAACGGTGCAATGACTAAGATCACTTTTTTTTTAAAAAAATGGCACTGCATATTTCATGTAGGATTACTTGAAATATCCACTGGAGTTCCTGTGAAATATGCACTTCAACAAGGACGACCAATTAGTATGATCAAGTATTTCGAATTTTATTTTCACCGTAAGTTACATGTCGGGCAATTTATGAGATTTTAAAGTCGTTTCCTGTAGAAAGCGGCTTTTTGGAGTTTGCGTAACGCAACTTTCATATCGTAGGCGTTTCACAAACCATCTTAATTTTCGTGGTCACACAGTATATAACCACCCAAGTTTGCGGATTGTGCAACAATCGTGTTCTCGTGATTTATCCATTTCTTTTCTTATTACAAATGTAGGCGCACAAGAGTGCAAATGTTATAAAATTGTTAAGGAGCTAGCGTTTGTAAGAGAGAGAATGTGTATTGTAGTTCATTTAACGATTAATGAGAAAATGTCAAGATCAAAAGACCCCGTCGTATGCAAAAGGTCTTCAGCAACTAAATCGATTTTAGTTTCGAGGCACCTGTTCGTCGAAACTTCGTAAGGGTTTAAAATTACGTTTACCCGAGGTATCGCGTTTTTGGACTTTCGGCTACCTTAAACGCGGGAAGGACTATCGATAGTAGCCATCGGAGAGCCTTTGATCTGAACGTCTCGTTGTCCAGCTTTGTCAGCCACGAACGATGGAACGAGTCCTCCATTTTTCAAGAATTTCGACAAAGCCAGTTCCCGTGGATACTACCAGCGGAAGAAGAAAGCTGGACGCGAGAGAGAATGGCTCGCAGGATATAAAAAGAGAATGGAGCAGCCGGGACGATTATCGTTATCATCGATGGGCGTAGCACCGGTGTGCTACCAACCGCGGTGGCTTTTCGAGTAGCTTCCTCCGCGCACGAGGGTACGATACTCGGATATTACAGATATTTCTTCGATAGAGTGGTGTACGCGACATACGGCGGCGGAACGGGGATGAAGGAAAAGGAAAAGGAAAAGGAAAAGGAAAAGGGAGCAGAAAGGGTGAAGGAAGCGAAGCTCAAGAGTACGACGATGGTGGAGCCAGGGGGTTGCCAGTGTGCCGATACGATCTGATAGCCTATTTATCATTCCTCGTGCTTACCTCCGTTACACCCTTCGTTTAGTTTTCATAGGGTCTTTACCTGGCGATATTTACCTCCTTTGCGCGTAACCACCTCTATCCACCCTTTCTCTTTCGTTGCGATCACGCG
Source organism: Lasioglossum lativentre (assembly GCA_916610255.1). NCBI lineage: Eukaryota > Metazoa > Arthropoda > Insecta > Hymenoptera > Halictidae > Lasioglossum > Lasioglossum lativentre. The sequence goes on from OU744364.1 coordinate 1,135,951, forward strand.
GACATTACGCGTTCATGAGAAAATCGGGTAGATGAAATTTCAAATAATAGATAGAATCTGTTGTATTTCTGCTATCGATTAGGGCTGTTACTTTCCTTTGAAGGTGATTAGAATCGAAGTTTAGAGAGAAAACAGGGTCTCACTCTGGACATACATATATAGGGTAAGCTTTCAATTTTGAAAGACTACTCCTGGATTTGCGCAAGAATACGAAAAATTCAATACAGTATTAGCAATAGTGTTTTGCGAATATCTCGAAAACTAAAAGCGACCCCCCTATATTGGAAAAGGAAAAAGTTGTTCAAAATGTTGATATCTATAACATATTTAAATTTCATCAAAATCGGAGTATAAGGACCCTTTCGCAATAATTACCAAATATTTTATTAATATAGAAATTCGTAAATTACACCTTCATACGTTTCGGAGACTTCAAAACTTCGTGCGTTTCGAAGACTTCGAAACTTCGGACACTTCGAAGTTCCCTTCGTTCCTTCGAATCCTTCGAATCTTCGAAGAGTCGAAGCTTCGGAAAAGTATCCCTACTATCGATTTCGTAACACAACAGAACGTAACAGATTATGGCATTGCAGGTTATGTAAATGTGCTTTTTTACATAGATCCTACATGTTTATTCGAGAACCTTCAAGAGTAGATGTTCGCGAGCGAATCTGTGCTTTCATCGTATAACCGCGACGTACACGTAGCGACGGGAGATTTCATGGTGGAATCGTGCAGGCCCCGATGCACCGCGGGATAGGATACACGAGTGCAACAAATGTCGAGCTGATATGCCGACGATATTAAGAATATCGATGTCCCGTTGCTCGTCGAACAGTCCGATACACGTCCGACGCGGCGCGGTGCACACGTGGATCGTTCGCGTGCACCGTTGAATAGCGTTCGCCACAATTCGAAGTGATCTCAAGTTTATTTCTATCGTGACTTAGGCCAAGTCGCCGGTTTCGTGCGATGAATACGCCACTGATACGGCCGGAAGGATTGGGGATATACGGGAGAGTAGAAGGATATATGTATGTTTGACGACTGGACCCGATTGTATCGTACAACCGAGAGCCACAGCTCTCGTCCAATGGCAGATCGATATCGCGTTTCTTAACGGATTTACGACCCGTCTTATCTCTCAAAGGTACCGACGACCACGCACCGCGATCCAGCCTCGGATGCTATCGCTTAACGATTTCGTTCTGGACTTTACCAGTGCCCAATGCCAACGATTGTCCGACTGGTTAGGCGGGGAACGCGTGCCCCACGGCTCATCGGAGACGATATCGTTTAGATACTAGATCGCTCCCGGTTTGCTTCGCTCGATACCGTTTCCTTTCGTAACCGGGTTCACAGGAACTTCCCTTGGGACATCGAGAAAATCGATTTTTCTATCAAACTTTCGTTTCCTACCATCGCATCTAGAAGCTAAACTGACAGAGATACCGGTTTGTACAGAAAAAATTATTCTTTATTGTAAAAATCTGAGCAAAATTGATTCGACGTTCAAAATCGTACAAACACTGCGAACGGTCGATTAATCGTTGCTTGTCCCTGAGATCTGGAGAAATCTCAACATAATTAATCGCCTCGTTTCTCTAAGAGCGGAGCGAGGGCACGATGCTTGTCCAGTGCCTACCCACTCCACTGCCTGTCACATCGAGGAATCGATTTTACAAATCTCTTAATTTTCATTATTTGTTTATGGGACTTTCACTACCTTATTTCTGGCATTTTTCTGATTAAAATGACACCAAACACGATATAGTTTCAATTGTATTTAGTGGTTTAATCGACGGTGAAAGTTTCGGTCGCAAGGAAGGACAGCGCATCGGAAAGAGAGAGACGCGGACAGTCACGCGAACCGTATTTCATTCTGTCCTTCTCTATGTTCGGCTCTCTAATGAAGTCTCGCTCGACGCGGTCGGCGCGATATCTAGACGCAGTCATAAATCAAAAAACACTTCTGGGGCACGATTCTTGTCCATGAAAAACACGGCTGTTGGACAAGAATCAAGCGTTTACTGTAAATAGGTTCCCACTTCAGAATTCATTGATTCGCTATAAAATCGTACGGTTATCCCAAGTGCATTAATAATTTTAGTACTCGCTGTACACGGCAAAGGGGTTAAACGAAAGATAGAAGGTCGAGTAGATATTTTCGAAAAGCCAACTCTTCGTCACGACTTCACCGTAAACGTTCCATAAGACACTTCCACCTGGCGAATCTGTCGAATCAATTACGCCCGAGCGAGGGTTAATATCGTCAGGACCCCGCGAGCGTTCTTCGCGATACGGACGAGCGGATAACCGAACAGAGAGGAGGAAAACGAAGATCGATACGAGGAAATCGTCTTGTTACCGGGTAATGGCCGTTCGTGGGGAACGTGCGAACGAGCTACACAGGAGGACGAGTCCCGGACAACGATCTCTCGGGGCTGTTCGCGCTTGATATCACGCGAAGCAAACTTCCGTGCTCTTCTTTGAGGCGAAAGTGTACGGGGGATACCGATCAGCCGTCGAAACCGCATATTACAGCGCATTACGTGGCGCGCACTCATGCGCGCGGGCTCTCGCATAATCGGGACCGTTTATGTCGGCGTTCTCTGCTCCTCTTTGCTCCTTTCTGCGTTGCGCGGAGCATTGCGGATCAGCGCAGCACAGCGCAGCACAGCGCAGCACAGCGCAGCACAGCGCAGCACAGCGCAAAGCAGAACCGAGCAGTGCAGCAGCCCCATAGGGCCCGATTAATACGCTATCCGCGAATCGCCTGGAAGCTACCGGCGCGCTGGTTTCGCGATAGACCGGCGAAGTTGTAAAGCCGAATGCTCCGCCGGCAATTTACATATCGCGCATGTCGTACTTGTCTCGGAGCATTTGCCTGCACGGGCTCGAATTACCGCGAAAACCGGGGGTGCCTGGCAGTCCGCCGTGAACACACACTATACATGCATAGTATACCGTCGCAGATGCCTCGATAACACGCACGCATGCACGCACCACCCCTTTCCGTCGAACGGCTATCGCGCCCCGGAATTCGCTCGAGCGTTTTTTTTTTATTATTATTGTTGTTATTATCATTTATTACGGACGGGACCGGGCCCGTTTTGTAAGCGTAATCAGGTGTCGGCGAGAGCGCCACTGTGTTCGATGCTATTGGTGATAAGGAGCGATACCGTATTTAGTAAATACTATTTACCGATACCGGTATCAATATACATACAGTGACTCTTATTAATTTATTTATTATTTATTTACGGACCAAAGTCCTTTTATAAAAATGTTTACAATAGAAGATATTCATAAAAAAAAAGAAAAAGAAAGTCTTAGCATAAAGTTACATAATAATGGACATGCTGACAGTTACAGGAATATTAAAAGGATTAGAGGATTTATTATTAATGTTTGAATACCCTTAAAAAGACAATCAAAAGTTGTTTTTTACAACTTCTTCATAGGGGCCTGTATTGAAAATTTAGAAAATACCCAACCCAGACCTCTGACACTTTTTCGAACAGTATAGATCTACATATTATCAATCGATGAAAAAAAGAAGAGAATTTTATTGAACAAGTCCAAACAATTACATCGCTTACAATACAACGGCTACCTTTCTCTATACCAGTTGATCCGTTCATTTAATAAACTTGCGCCACGTATACGGCTAAATAGGTTAAAGATTTAAAGGGTACGTCACTCGGTGTGCTTAGCGTCGACGCATAAAAATTCCTGTAGCATCCTTTCTCCGATCTCTCGGTATGTTTTATGGTAAGACGACCGAGTCATACGCGGCCCGCGATGTCTCTCGATACAACATTAACGAGCGGCCAGTAAAGTATGAGATATGGATAGGATTGGAAAGTGCATTCTTCGAATTTTCCCCGCGAAGCTTCTCTCGCGGATCCGTTCGATCATCGAGAGTTCGCGAAGAAGAAGAAGGGAAGGGAAGCCTACAGATTTTAGTGCCGGTGGCTCGCCTATTTGCTAGTTTTCCGTAAGGCCGTCCACACACGGGTCGATCGTCGATTTGATCGATGGATTCTTTAATCTGTGAAATCAATTACTTATTTCTACTGATTTACTCGGCCAATGTCAACGCTAGGCTCAGTTGTAGCCGCGCTCTGATTGGTTCATGTTTTTTCTTAATAACTCCTTAACTAGTGTCAAGTACTGTAACTGGTGTTAACAGTGTCAAGATTTATAAATTTAAATATTTGAATGTATGTAATTAAACATAACGAAGTCCTCCTCATCGCTAGAATTGCTCATTTTTTTCAAATGAAAACGTGAAAACGCGTTCCTGTCTGTTTGGAAATCGCAAATCGACCGATAAACAATCGACCCGTGTGCAAGATGACAGTCGCGCCCGTCGCATGAATCGTACGACGTACTCGCGACTGGGATCGCATCGACCAAATCGACGATCGACCCCGTGTGTGGACGGCCTAACGTTTCAACGGGACGTCGCGTCGCGTCGCGTCGCGCGTCGCCCGTCGCACGTAATAACGTCCCGTACCGTACGACAACGGCGCGTATCGGGTACAGGCGATACGCGGGTCGATGCTGCTCGGTAATGAAACGGCTCGTTCGGGGTATAATTCCCTCGTAAAGAACACGCAATATCGGGGACAGAATAATAACGAAGCGTGGTACGAGACGCACGGTAGCCAGTGGCGTGACGCGGCAATCGTTGCCGGTCGCTCGCGCGCGCGCGAACCGGTGGAAATAGACTTTCCAGGTTTTAAGGTTCGTCTACGAGGTCGTTAGATAGATCCTCGATCCGTATGCTGCGAGCGTAACTGTCCGGCCGGATCGCCGTCGTACCGAAGGAAACGGCCGGTTAAGCGGACGATATCTCCGGAGTCGGCCGGTCCCTCGGAGATCGAAGAGCCGTCGATCGATTTTACTCCCACTAAATACGGGGATTTACGTTTCACGCCCCAGCCGGTGAACGTTCGAACGCGATCGTCGCTTTTATCGGTCGTGAAAACGACGAGAATGTTGCCGGGAGACCCCCCTTTTACCGATCGGTGTTGGGAAAACGAGAGTCGTATACCGATCGGTCAGGAAGCTGGCCGATGTTGGCTCCAGTCATAACGCTGCTCCAGCTTTCAATCCGTCGAATCTCCGGACAATAAAACTCCGGGATCGAGAATATAAATCGGCCGCGACTCGGGGTACCGTAAACGGGTCACCGCGAGGGAACCATTATTACTCTTTAATTCTTCCGGTGCGGTGGCTATCGATCAGCGTTTCACGATTTTTCGGGCGCCGTTGTTCAGGCGTAGCGTCGCGTCGCGTCGCACTCACCTGCTGCGTTAGCGGCTGCCTGTTGCCTTAACGACGCGCTCCGAGGACAGGTAGTAAACCAGAGTAGCCCGTTAAACTATCGAGTTTATCGTCCACGTGATCGTAAAATTCTTCGCGAGAATCCTCGCCGACTCGTCCGAGACTCCGCCTTGGGACCCACCGACAGGATGAATTGTGACCGGGCCCCGAAGATCGTAGGGGCCCCTCCTTTTTTATCATTATCCCGCGATGCCGAAAATAAACCGTCGCTTGATTTTTATTGAAGCTCAAGCTCCGCCGATATCCCCTCTCTCTCTCTCTCTCTCTCTCTCTCTCTCTCTCTCTCTCTCTCTCTCTCTCTCTCTCTCTATCTCGCGACCCACGGACGATTTATTATGTAAAATGTTTTAGCTTATAAAAATGACCAGACTCTATTTATTTAGATTCCGAGTCAAAAAAAAATGTATCGAATCAATTTCCATGTAGGCAACTTGATAATTTCAATAATTGTAAAATGAACAATCTAAAACCGGTCATTTGATCAGCAGTGGTAGGTCTAGCGTTAAAAGACAAAGCTCTATCCGATGGTTGTGGTAAAACGCACGAACTTTAAACGCTTGTAACTTCGTCCATTCGGACTGGCTTAACTGGCGAAACACTTTGACAACGGTGTTTCGAAAGGACGCGGTAACGAAAACCCGTAGATATGTCCAGATAGGCGTAACGGAAGTAGCAAGTCGCGTGGTAAAGAATACCTCGGGGACAATGAATTGAACGAGAAGATCGAGAGACACGGACCATTTTGCGAGATAAGCTTCGGCCTCTCCGACCGCGAATTCGTGTCCGCGTTAAACCCCGTCGCGTCGTCGCGTCCAGTTCCGTTGTTGACCGCTCGGAGCAGGTGTTCACCGACACAGGAACGGTTCGAGACTTTCTCACGGAAATTCACGGTGAAATTCACGCTAGACTTCGACCACTTCTTGACGGGGCCGCCAGGTGTTGCGGGTTACACGTGGTATACGCGAGAGAGTACATAGCCGATCTAGTTTACCAGCAATACGAGAGCGAGGAACGCAAGAAACACGAAAGAAACGGACGTGATTCGGAAGGTCCTCGACATAATATGTAGTAGCTTTTAGTGTACGGTAGGTATAGTGTTAATTACACGAGGTTATGTCGAGGAACAGTTTACATTTTGAGTAATATTTCGCACTGTAAAACAGCCAGAGAATTTCCATTGAAATAGTTATATTATTATTCTTATTATTTATTACTATTTACGGACCAAAGTCCTTTTATACAAATGTTTACAATAGAAGATATTCATAAAAAAAAAAAAGAAAAAGAAAGTCTTAGCATAAAGTTGCATAGTAATGGACATGCTGACAGTTACAGGAATACATTATAACACATATAATCATATAATCGCACGCAACTTTTTCTTAAATGATGGTAACGAACCATTAAAAAAAGTCAATATCACGATATAAAATGTTGGATTTATATTGGTTGCGCGAAGTTGGGGGTGAAGAACTTTCCACACCTAATAGACAACAATATCAAACATAGATACAACACCAAAAAAAAAATGATGACCAATTAATGACCAATTCGTGACACGATAAAGGCAAACAGGATGCAGCAGAGATTCGTCTTCGCAGCAGCGTCCGCTCGAAAATTACCATTTCTATCGTGCTTTTGTCAACTGCCTTTGCCCGTGGCAGAAGATAGGACAAGGCTGTCTCGCGCGGTTGTCGTTGATCGCTCATCCGAGACCTGCACGCGTCCAGGTGGGTACAACAGCGCGAACTCGACGGAACGTAATTAGTGCAAGTGCTGGCGGGCACGCGCGAAACGCGCAACAGCCGAGCAGGCAAAAGAAAGAATTTGTAGTATGTACACGAAGTCACAGGCCCTGAGATCAAAGCGCGTCGCTCAAGTTATATTTGCGTACGTCCCGCGCGAGCAGAGGAGATCGCCCGGCAAAAGCACGGCGAATTATGACGCGGCTGGTTTCCACCAGTCAGACGGCTCGTCGCCGGGCAGCGTGCCATTTTTCGCATTGTGTTACTGTTACGCGAACGATGACACTTCCGAGAGGTGAAACTTTGCTTGCGACCTCGTAAGACACCGGAGCTGCTATTAAAGCTTTCGTGAATTCCCTGCGTTGCGTCGCGTCGGCCTGTGCACGCTATGCGCGCGAGAGTTTCGTCGATAGTCGCTGTAATTGGTACATGGCTCTTTTTCGTCCGCAGTAATACGTACAAAAGTGTTATCGATTTTATTTTTTGATATTTTCTTATGTTATATTAGGTTTTGAGGGACACCAATTTTTTTTTGTATTCAGAACACATCATTCTTCCATAAAATGCTTACACGTATTATTATTTCATGATAAATTAGGAATAATATTAAAATAAAATACGATCGAAGCTTGATACCGCAGTAATCGGTACATTTACCCTAAACGGCGCACAGTGGGACAAGCCAATGAATTCTGTGCCAAAATCAAAGAACTTTCGATAGAAATGACATAGAGATGATTTTAAAAAAATTAAAACTAGAACATGGCAGAATATGGGTAAATAGAGAGGTTATGGTACGAACGTTTTTTAACCTTGAAAGTATTTGTTAAACTTGCAGAATTTCGAGAAAATTATGGTTTATCGAATACCACGCGCGGATAGATTTTTTTCTTCGCATGCCATACATCATTTCCCCGTAGGTTTTGTCACACTGATTTCAAATTCGGTCGAAAAATTTAACACCTCAGGATTTTTGTGAACGAACAAATTAACAAATAAAAACTACTGCCTCCCACAATGCAGAATGTTTTTATTTTGCATAAAGATCCGCAGTCTAGTAAGTTATTAGACAGTGACGCTCGTGATTTAAGAATAACAATTTGTTCGGTGGCTCGGAGGCGACGTTTGCCCGGCAAGGGTTGAAATCATGTCGGAGTATGGCACACTGGTCCGAGGACGTGCTAAGAACACTATCAATCAGTCCTCTCCGGGAGAGGAGAGGAGAGCAAGGCCAAACAAGAAACCCTCTCGGCCAGAGGTCCCCCGCTAACCCGCATTAATTTGGAGCGAATCGTCCACGATAGGTGAGAGACGAGGGTGTCTCGACTCACCCCAAGGCGTCGATCCGTGGAAGGGCCAATAATTTCGTCGGTTTCTGGGGATCTCGGGTGTAATTTAGCCGAGGGCCTAAAGCGGCAGCTGCGCCACGACGACGACGACGACGACGACGACGCCGACGGTAGCAACGGAGGCCGCGGGACCACGGAGTCACGATAAACTCTCATAATTCACTTACGCGATATCCCGGCCCGTATAAACCCGTCGCTTAGGCGTGCGTGCGCCCGCCCGCCCGCCCGCGCGCCCCTGCAAATTCTCTATTGAATGGGAATGCCCGTTTCGCAACATTTGTATACGCGCGTATATACGATTATTCATTCGTAAGCATTGTACTCTCGTGCTCACGCGGATCTATCATACGTCGTAATATTCGCCGAGACGGACAACAGATGGAAATTTTGATACACCGCCGCAGGCAGGAGAGTAATGAGTCGCGCACGCGTCTACTTTAATCCTTCTCGGTCCTGTGTCCAGTGTAGGTACTGAAACGGTTCTGAAAATAACTGTTTCAAACTGTTATATATCGGTTACGGTTACGGTTCCCGAGAACCCATATTATTTCGCTTCTGTAACTGTTATTTTTCGATTATATAATTGCTATTTTCTATAACTGCTAATATTATGTTCTATAACTGTTATTTTTCGGTTCTGCCATTCTGTATTCTGTTCGGCCGAAGAACATAATAACGTATGCAAGCCTTGCGTTCATTATATTAGGTCGTGTAATATGAAATGTCGGATTATTCAATGAAGAAGAAAAATTGATTTTTCTGAATACAGAATGACAGAACCGAAATGGGAACCGAAATACAGAATCGAAAAATAACAGTTATAGAACCGAAATAATGTCGGTTCTCCGGAACCGTAACAGTAACCGATATAAGCCAAAACCGATATTCTCGTAACAGTTATAACATCATTTCGGTTCTTCGTAACTGTTTCGAGAACCAGAACCGATATCATAATAATTTTTAATCTCTGGTCCAGTGTGACTCGGCAGAAGAATTTCTGCTTAGTTTTAATCGGTATCGATAATTCCAAGAATATTTTTCCTGATGTTTATGACTAGGAAGAGATGAAACTGTACGATGCTGTCCGAAAATGGTCAAACATAAATGCGGAATAGCTGGAACGAATCAGCGAAGATTGGTGGGATCGCAAAGGGTTAAAATCCTGGCCCCTCTGTAGATAGCTCGCGAGAGTATTATAATGCCGAACGATAAATATCGAACGGCAATAAAGCGAGATTAAGAGTTTATTGCGGCAACACAGGCAGGCCTGTATGAAACGCGTGTCGAATATTAGCCTGAACACGAGATTAGGGGCACTACGGATGTCGAAGAGGCTACGAGGAATTCCACCGTGGAGGACAGTAAATCTTGTTACCTTTTTAGCGGGAATATATGTGTACATATAGAGCGTGGTACAGGAAGTATATGTAGTATCAGTTATTACCATGCAGCGACAAATATAAAAATATCATCAACAATCTTCCCGTAGGCTTTGAAGTAGTGGTGTGCTTGTCACTCGAATCTGACAAACTATCATTTCTACATTTCCAACGTGTACTTTCAATAAACTGGAAATTCCACGCATTTATCTTATCAATGAGAGCGTGAAATGGGGAACAGCGAAAACTGCAGAGTTTAAGGATACGCCTTTATTTTGCACATAAAAACGATTGAAATCCAAACTCGCGAGGATCGAATAACAAAATTAAAAAGCTCTATCTTAAAATATCAAAAATCGAATAAATTATGAAATTGAAAGGAGCAAGACTGGAACTGGGACAAGAGAGCAAAAGTCGATTATCTGCGACAAATAGGAAAAGTGTGAGAAAGAATTTACGTCGTTTGTTTTCGAAACAATTATCCGGATCGATGCGACTGAGATGACATCTAGCACGCGAAACCAATCAAGGACCCGCAAACGGTGTTCGCGTGGCGCAATGATCTCGCAAAGCCGCGATACGCGTTGTTATCGGTGTCCTAATTGCGAACTGTTCCAGCGTGTAGCACGCGCGACGTACAATCTGGCAGAGCGGCGATGGACGGCGACGTCGGTGGTGGTGCGCAGCGGTCGAACAATAGATTCGGTTTGATGCAGTTTGATGCATTGCCAGGGCACAGGAGACCGTTAATTTGGTACTCTGCCGAGCCACAGGCGGTCCCGCGCGCGGATTGCCGGTCTCTGTCGCGCGTCGTTCGCGTTAATAACTCATCGAAGTAAATAATAGCATTTGCCAAGGTAGACCGGAGAACGCCACCGGTCCTCGGTTTGTCACTGCCGAGATTCCAGATTCCCACCGCATCGATCGCCTCCTGTCGTTAATGGATGTCCAGTTTGTCTCGTTAACATGGGCACAGACTCATCGATCTATGTATTATGAATTTGTAACCGGACGTCTGGAAACGTCGATAATACACAGCCATTGTTCGCACAGATTTTTCAAAAGCCCTCTATTAGGAGGTGTTCCTTAGGGGCTGACTTTTCATTCTGGGATTCTCAAGTCTTTTATCTAAAATATCTTTATTACAAGCTTACCATTCTCAATCACCAGATAATTATACGATAGAAATTTTCAGGCTCGATCCGTAAACCGACAGTTGTTAAAAATTCTTCACGATCGAAAATTAAATATATAATAAGTTTTATGATTTCGGCGCAAGGTTCGATCATTTATAGAAAAGCAGCAAATGTGACAAGAGGAAAGAGACATTTTTTGCGTTTGCTGTGACAACAGGGACCACATTTAAACAAATATTAGTGACATATCTCAGTTACATATCTGCCACCATGGAATAATGTCCGGTTATTTGTAACTCTTTAATATTTATTATGTTGTTAAAAATGGTCGACTAAGTTCCCGGTAACTTACCGGTGCACGCACCCTATCCATAGTCCCAGTGTGTCCAATGTATCTGAATTAAATCTTCTCACTTTCGTAAGACAACGTGCCAACACCAGTCAGCCGTAGTGCTCGGTTGGTTCGACGTTAGGGGGCTAACAGCAACGTCATGTAGTTACCGTGTAAACGTTCGTCACGTGAATCTCTCGCGGTGCGGCGACGAGAGATCGTCTCGATCGCTGTCATCGCCGGTAATCACGCCCACGGATGGTTTGTACGGCAGTCACGTTCCCAGAAACGTTCGATGCTCACGCTGTTGTTCACGCGTTTGTTCCAGAAACAATGCGAACGTCGACGCCCCGCCGCCCGTCATCCCGCCGCCGCAGAAGAAAGAGCCGCACGAAAACATCGCCCGAATAGCGAAGCGGTACCTCGACGATAACATGCAGCAGGCGTGGATCAATCCCCGGCTAATATCAATGGTGAGTGTATACATACATATAAATGCGGTGATTATACGCCGCGTTAGACGAAGCCAACATTCTCACGTTCCCGTCGCGCAGCGTGATATCTATTATCCTTACGGGACTGTAAGTTTCAGCGGGGCAACAAATTAAATCGCGCAACGCGACAGGATGATCTCGAAATCCTTCCGTGCACGCTAAGAATCGCGTGAATCGACTCGACGGAAACCGGTGCTGGATTTAACACTCGTTTGTCCGTCATTTTCGCGACTTGTAACGTGTCCCCCGTGTGTCAAATTAATTAGAAATACAGTAAACGCTTGATTCTTGTCCGGAGCGAGGGCACGATTCTTGTCCAGTGCGCCTTACCCACTCCACTGTCTGTCAAACTTCTTAATTTTCATTATTTTTTTATGGGACTTTCACTGAGTTATTTCTGGCATTTTTCTGATTAAAACAAGACCAAACACGATATAGTTTCAATTGTATTTAGTGGTTTAATCGACGGTGAAAGTTTCGGTCGCAAGGAAGGACAGCGCATCGGAAAGAAAGAGACGCGGACAGTCACGCGAACCGTATTTCATTCTGACCTTCTCTATGTTCGGCTCTCTACCGAAGTCTCGCTCAGTCGTAAATCAAAAAGCACTTCTGGGGCACGATTCTTGTCCATGAAAAACACGGCTGTTGGACAAGAATCAAGCGTTTACTGTACATAAACATTGGTCTTTCCATTGTCCCTGATGTAATATTTGAATCTTTCAATTTCAAAAACGAGTAGTTAGTGGGGTAACCTGGTATGGGATTAGGCACTCTTCCTAGTTAGGTGATTTCACAATTTTCTCGTGTTACTTTCGTCATTATCGTCATCATCATTTGGGCTTGTATACCGTATTACGTCCTTGTTTTCGAAGCATACGTTCGTATAATTAAAGTAAGGGTACTACTTCAGATAATAGAAAGTATAATAGAATTCAAATTGTTCATTACGCTTGGTCATCACGCTCTATCGTTCTTCGAATTCTTTAGAATTCTCGTCCACGAGCTCTACGATTTTGTTTATGAATCCGGTCGGCTATCTGGCGTCGCCCTATCTTTAGGGCCCTGAGGAATCGTTTAAGTTTAAACGGTCTCGCGGATGGCCAGCTGGTGTGGTAACGAGTGGTAGGCGTATCGAATATCTCCGGAATAAAATTGCGGCGGCCGGGGCCGGCTCGTTAAAGTCTCCCGAGCGATGCGACGCGTTCACGGAGACAGAGCTGGTTTCCTGGATTAAGACGTGCACTTGCCGGACGTCTAATCGCTCGCGTGCGGCTTGTAACCGGGGCCCTATCTATCCTTGCCCGCGCGGAATACCTGTACCGATTGATCGAGTCCGAGATAAAGAGCTGGTCGGCCGAGAGAGACGGCCTTCGACAGTCGTTCCTAATAGCGAATTGCTGTTGGTGAACAGATAGAGCAGAGCGCGGCGGCTGCCCGGGCCCCGGGACACGCACAATATACGCTCGATTCGCTCGGCGGCGCGGCGCGGCTCGTCGGCTGGTGTGACGCGCACGCCAGTGTTACGGCCAATGGCGAAAAAGAGAGTTGGAGAGAATTCGATCGGGAAAAATTCGTGGAAAAATCCGATGGAACGTTGCAGCTCGCTACGAACCCGGCCACCGGGGTCGCTTGTCCGCGGATAGTTATTGAAATTCCGCCTTGCCCCCGTACCATTTTCCAACGGGGGGATGTATTCGGATCACGGCATACGCCACGCTCGCCGAGCCGTGTTATATCGGTGTTCACGGCAGATTGGCGACCACGGCTGCAGACAGGTAGAACGGCCCGACGAGTCATTAAGCGAGCCAATAACAAACTCGTGATCCACATAACCCTTCGTTATGTCCGCGACCGCTATTAGCCTATGGGGGCCGGCAATCATCCGGCCGCACCGGCCACGACGAGTCGTTTCGTAACGCGTCGGGATGCGGCGCGAACTCGTTATTTTCTTTTCCTTCTTCCTGCCCGGGTCCCGGAGATTTATTCCCATACCCCCCCTCTCTCTCTCTCTCTCTCTCTCTCTCTCTCTCTCTCTCTCTCTCTCTCTCGCTATCTCCTCTTCTCTTCGTCTTCGCTTTTGCCTCTCTTCTCCTTTTTCATATCTCGCCTTACGTAACGTCTTCGACGAGTTTCCCTGCGCCGTGATAATCCCAGGTGCCATCACTACGGTTCGTTTTCTCGAAAAAATGTACAGGGTGTATAAAAATTATACATATGTCACGACCACCATAGCGAGATTCTACAACGCTGGAACCGATCTTCACCGGAAGATTTGCCAAAACAACGGACCCCAAAATTGACCTTGTCCTTAAAAATGAAGGTCAACAATATTATTTCTATTGCACCGTATAGTACTCATCGCGGGGAACAAAACTCTAACTGTTTAAACCAGAATTAATTTATTAACACATTCGGGACCGGTAACGTAGTGCTACGTCGTTTCAAATTCATCAGCATATTTTTGGGCGAGAATTCAATTAATTACATCAAAACGTGCAGTATGACGTATAGCAGGTGCTAAAACCTTGAAGACCATTCAGATTTCTAAATTTCAATTTTTCCACTAAATACGTGTGAAATCCACGAAAATTACCTGTGCTCGAGATCTTGAGAAACGGATGCTCCGAACCATTTGTATCTGGCGAGCAGGCCGAACGTTCTTTTTGGATAAATGCAGCTTATGCGATCCAGCGTCTGCGGATGAATAATGGAGACACGAAAACGATGAGAGTTACATAAATTCTCGACGGTTGGTAGATAGGAAGCCGGGTCCGAAGTGACGTCGTTCCGTCGTGTCGCGTCGCGTCGCGTCGCCGCGAACAAAGTTGTCCATCACGGGACGTCTCGTCCTCTGTCAGGCAACGGAGCTACAAGGAAAATAATGAATATTACTATGCCGGTGACTATTCGCAACGCTGTCGCGCATTTGTCAAATCGGTTCGAAGGTTTCGAGGACCGTAGCCACGTGTGTCGCGATTACGCTACCGTCGTCGCGTCGGTGCACATGCGAGTACCCGCGTGTGTTGCGCCAGCCTCGACAGGATTTACGATCGTTCCACGTTACTTATAGCTGGCGGCTTTATTAGCATGATCGGTCGCTCGGAGGATAGATTATCCCGTGAAACCGGATCATCCTTCGGCCGGCAATCCGATCGTCCGGCAGCTATGCGCCGCAGAAGGACCCGTTCCGAGTCGTACACGACAGTAGTCCTCTTCCGTCAGGACTCGACGATGCCATTTGTAATTTGCTACGAGAGGGTGCCTCGTTACGACCGGTTCTCAATTCCTACGATTCTCTTACTGTTCGCCGATACTTACCGTGCCCGCTCCGACTCTCTACTCGCTCGTGATTTAGGACCAGGTCTAAACACTTACCGAAACAAATAACGAATCTGTAATGCATTAGAAACGCGGAGCTTGAAACGGTTCCGACGATAACTGTTTATAGATAGCATCGTAACGTCGTTACACCATATTTTACGTATCTTTTGAAACAACAAAGATATTTGAGGTGCAAACGTTAGGTGACTCACCCTGTATAATCGTTTTGTAATCTCGTAGCATTTATATTTTATTTCATATTAAACTGTTAGACTGCCACCTATCTCGATCCCACATAAAAACGTAAGACATATCTAGGTACACAGTGTATACTATAGTAATTATTTTTTAAATTTAATTGAGTTTAATTTAAAATAGTAATTATTTTTTTTTAATTAATTGAGGGGTGTATAGCGTATACATATGTAATAGTGTATTATACATGTATATGTTCAATCAACATTTTTTTTCTAAAACTTTCCCATCCCCTATAATCATGAGAACCTGGATTGCTTCCGAGTGGTACTCGAAATCGACGAAACTCGCCTCGCATATCGAAATCGCCTGATTTCATATTTAATCCGATCGCGTTCCTGGTCATCGGAGATAAAGGTTTCGGGCTATTATTAGAGGGGCCGCCAAAGCGAGAGACGTCTCATGAATGTTTCAGTCTCGTTAAATAGAATATAACGCGAGAGAAAAGGCCGCGACGTCGGGCGGAGGTGGTTCGGACGATATCCACCGATTTCGTCGAACGTTACGAAGCGATCTCCGGGTGACTGGTTGGAAACGGTAAGAGGACTGACGGCGCGATACTACTTAAGAAGTCATCGTACGCCGCGCCGCGCCGGTGTAATTTCTCCGCGGGGTGACTCGACGGATTCTTTCGCCTCGAGAAGAAACCAGTTTCTTCCGCGCCATCGGAGCTCTCGTGGCCCGATCTCTCCCTCCGTCGAGTCGTAACAGGAGAAATATCGAAAGGTATTCCTATCGAAAAATTCGTGCTCGACAAGGGCGAACGCGAGCGAGAGAGAGAGAGAGAGAGAGAGAGAGAGAGAGAGAGAGAGAGAGAGAGAGAGAGAGAGAGAGAGAGAGAGAGAGAGAGAGAGAGAGCCGAGTAGACACGAGCGAATATCGCGAGCGAACGACTAGCCCGATTGCCGTGCGACGGTATTTACTGCTTCGTAAGTTGCTTGTCGGTAGCAAGACGCCTTGAAAACCCTCAGGAAAACCTTGTTAATTAGACGTCCAAAGTAAAGCGCGAGACGAAAGGCGGCAGCCGGCTCGGAGAAGAGAAATAGCGGAGACGTTCTCAATGCCGGGACCCCATAGACATGACTTTAATTCCGGGAAGAAGAGCGACGTCTTCGAGGGAAAATTCTCCACCCCTCTCTCTATCTCTCTCGTTCCCTCTCCCTTCGCTCTCCATCGGGAGAAGGCTCTCGTCGACGTCATCCTTCTACTCGTCGTCTCCGTCCTCGTCGTTCCCCCGTCGTTTTGAATAGCACGCATAATGGCATTCATCTTTGGGTCTTCTTTTGAAAAAAATTGTCGACGGTAAAATCGCGAACAATGGACGTGGTACCGCATGGTTATAATATTATACCGCACGGATCAGGCCCGCACGCAATCTACACGCGAGAACATGAACGTGGTGAACGCTATTTTCCAATCATATCTTAAAATAAATTTTTATATTAACCCCTTGCACTACGATTTATTTTACGGTTGCAGTGATTAGAACTTATTTGTCGTTTCTAATTGCTTAGAAAAAAAGAAGTTTGTATGTAATTTATACCTATGCAGTCTCCAATGGTTTCAACAACAAGAAAATATAATTTTGTTTCAATTTCAAGTTTAAAGGAAATTAGTAGCATGAATATTTAGTAGACTATCTTCGAAATCTTCGTCACGAGTCTGACTCGGTATTATAGTGCAAGGGGTTAATATCGAAATTTTAACATTAATTTTCATATTTATAACATTATTTTAAAAGTGATTTTTATATTCATGTTTTTTTCACCGGAAGACGCTGTTGGTTATATCGACCGCGAGCATTTTTCTGATGTTTTCTAATAAATTGTGTTTGAATATAAAATTGTCAACAAATGATTCTAATAATTTCATCGGCCACCATAGAAGGATTATAAAAAAAGTATAAAAATCGCAGAGCGCTATTTTACGACTAAATACGACGGAAATGCGATACGTTTCACAAATGATACCGGTCCGCTGCACAGTTTTATTTTCGAAGATTAAACCGTCCCATAGTCCCGTTTTTCAATTCTTCGCCGTTTTCAAACCTATCCGATGCAAACCATTGTTTGAAGTTCAACGGATAATTCCATAACTCGACGATTCTCACGAATTTTTCGCTATTTCCCGCAAATCATCCGCGATAACTATACCGGCTACCGTTATGTTCATTCTATGAATATTCATTCGCCGGTCTGGACACGGACGCCACCATTGTCATATCTTACTGTTACTCTGTAACGTTTAGCGTATAAATCTCGCCAATTTACTTGCGAATTTCAACAATGTTACTATAGTTTTTACCTACAACAATGGGATTACTGTTTACACGTGACAGTCGTCGGGATTATTTGCTTTAGTTTTAATTTTTACGCTGTGTATCTTTACATATCTATCAAATAATAGTATAAAAATAATGCCACTAAATATCAGTTCAGTGGCGCACCCAGGGGGGGGGGGGGGGGGAGCCAGGTGGCCAAGCCCCCCCCCCCAAGAAAAAGGAAACGAAACACTGAAAAATTAGCCAAACCGTAGAATAGTTACTTCTAAAACTAAACATATACACTCACTTAGGTTCCAACGTATTTGCAAAAACTGCCGATACTAGAACACTGAATTCTGCCTATTGTTGTGCGTCTGTGGCTGTGTACGTGTCAGTATTGGTGTCCATGGTCTCCATGCAAAAATGCCATTGATGCGATTTTGAAATGTGATAAAACGATATATCCTAATATTTAGAATTTATTAAAAATATTTGCAACGCTTCCGTCAACGACGTGCGTCAGTGAAAGATCATTTTCTACATTAAGAATTTTGAAAACATATTTAAGATCCACAATGACACAACCACGACTGAATGGGTTGGCTTTGTTATACATACACAGAGACATTCATGTAACTACAACCGAAGTAATTGAAGAGCTATGTAAAAAGAAAAGAAAACTAGATTTTATTCTATAAATAAATGGTCATTTTGTTCAACTCGTCCCCCTCTAAGATGAAATCCTGGCTGCGCCATTGTATCAGTTTATCATTGCTGAATTTAACTAGATGCAACGAGAGAACTTCGATATCAAGCGACTAACAAATTTGATTAATAATGCTGCTGAAACACGTGAAACCTGTGTGAAATGCATAAAATTCGCATGGCAGTGAACGCGTTAATACAAAGTAATATTTTATACTTGAACGTATGCAACGGCACCAGGAACACATGGCGTGGAGACGTCTTTGCGCATCAAAGGACTAATGTAAAGTCGCTGTGATACAAAGCGGACCTGTCATCAACAACCCCTAAGAAATGGTAGAAGAAGTCGTACAACCCGACAATCGAGTAGAGAAATGAATGTTGATAAATAGTCTGGCGAATAGAGCGTGTTGAAGATTCCATCGACGCGAGAGATAAGCAATACGGAAATGCGTATAGCAATATTATTAACGATCCTCCGCGCGCGTTCAACAGGCAACGAAGAATAGGCAACAACGCTCTGTGGCCTAACAGGTATTGCCAACAGCTGACCATAGTTAATAAAAACGAGCGCGCTATGCAGGGGTCATCTTCGCGCCGAGAATAAATTAAGGGGGGGGGGGGGGGGAGTTTAAAAGAGACCGCGCTGGAAAAAACGACGCGCCTCTTAATTTAAACGTCAGACAGGATTTAATTACCCGTTTTTTCACTTACTTAATCTGTACGTCCTCGCGCGCGCTGCCGATTTACGAGCGTGCCGATGGAACTGACTGCGCATTAACATAATACCTGCGCTATCGCTGTGCCGGAAAACGGCTACGACGGACATAAAAGAGGGCAGTGGAAGCGTTCTCTATGTATAATAATTGCGTGGGGTGAGATCGCTGCCCGGTAGTTAGGTGGGGCAACGAGGTAAAAAAAGGGTCGGCGAACGAGAGAGAGAGAAAGAGAGAGAGAGAGAGAGAGAGAGAGAGAGAGAGAGAACGTTGGAAGCGGAGAAGGTACAAATCGGCCGTGAAATCCAAGATCCGAGAGCCCACCGGTTCTCCCGACGGAGGCGACGAAATGAAGAGTCCTCCTTCCCCCGCTCGTTGATATGATAAACACCGAAAATGACAGCGGCATCCAACCCCCGCGTCTTTCTCCCTTTTTCCTCCCCTCTGCTCCCCCTTCTCTCACTCTCTCTCTCTCTCATTCCCGTCTTCCCTGGGCTCTTCGAGTTAATCACGTCAGGCAGGCAGACCCTCTGATTAAAACGGGCCTCCATCCCTTCTTATTATTATTGTTATTAGAGGAACTGAGTGCAGGGCACTCGGGGAATCGTGCCGGATAGACGGTATAGCTCTCCTCCGCGGTGTGCGTATACGTGAACACGTAGACGCGCGCTCGGGACACCAGTATGCATGCACACACCTCCTCCTAATCGTCAGAATTTTCGACATTATTAAATGGCTGACGAGACAGGAAATGAATCTTGTTTCGTCCGTTCCTTAATTAACTTTCCTCGCCGCGCTATTAATCGTCCCGGCAAATATATATCGTTCCCGGCCGACTAGGACTAGACTGTGCTCTGCGTCGATGAGTTCGCTGCCCCTCGGCCGCGTCGCGTCGCGCGTCGTCGCGAGGAAAGCGATTCGCGATTTATTCCCATGGCCAGCGCCGCTTTCATTTGTCCTCTGACAGTTGCGAAACGATGTCTACTTTCAGACTAATACCACGACGCCGGAACGTCGAAACACTACTGATAATATCATTATACGGTAGATGATGCAGAGATATTGCGACCACTGTTTTCACATAATACGATCTCTCGTAAAAACCGCTTTATTATTTTCTAGCATGCTATTATTTATTTATGCAATGCCTTATTAGTCGCAACCGCTGTCAATCTGTCGGGCATGGAATGCGCTAACAAGGGAACCTATTCAGTTGATACACGCCGATTTTGATGAAACTTATGTGAGATATAGTTCTTCGAAAAATATTTGACACGTATTTTTTATTGTCGGCAACCATCCCGCAAACTGCGAATCTGACAAAAGTTATTAGCTGTCCAAAGACTAATAATATAGATGAGAAATTTTTGTCGATCGTAATTTGTTTTTTAACAACTTTTTGGAAATAATATCGGCGCAACGGTTCGATCACATTCTACCCTATGTAGCTAATATGTAATAAACTCAAACGTTTCGATTCGGATGTGAATCTGTGCGTCCTAAGACCACGCTTGCTATAGAATTGTATTCTATTAGAGGAAAAGAAAGGTGGTGTTTCGTCTAATAATATAGGTCAGGCGTTTCTAAGACGCGGAGCAAGTTCTGCGGGCTGTGCAAAACGAGCCGCAAAAGCTCATCGACAGCTATCGCACAACCCGGGTCCGAGGCGTCGGTCGAAGATCGGTAAAAGATTGCATGGAAAGGCGATGAATCGAGACGCGGTTCGATGGCCAAGTTTCCGTAGGCAGCGGAACAGCGGAGGGTGACGGAAAACGCTGACTGCAAAATAACCGGCGTCGGTAAGGGACCGCGTCGCTTTCTTTATGTGACAGAAAGTAGCACTTTGCCAAATGACCCGAGTCTCTTTGGGGGCGCAGCCGGCGGCGCGGCACCACCTTCGACGGTCGCGGTAGTCTCGCGAACGGAAATTCGTTCCTCCGAGATTGAAACCGCCCCATCGGCCTTGTATCCGCGCGCACGAGTTGCCGGGAATGGGCCACGTTAATTTCGAGGGTCGAAATAAAAAATCGAGAGATCGATCGACGGCCGGGGAGCGTTCTCGACGAGCTACGTCGAGGGTAGACAAAGCGATTTTCATAATAGCGAGCACGATTTAGGGGTGGAAAAGGTGGTCCGCGTTTTAGAGACGTTCCCGCGTCAATTCTCGCTCCGCCCCCACACCCCCCGAGAAACGTAACAGTTCGTTTTACGTCCGAGGAGCCCAGGTATCCGACACCGTGTGTACGTATATATATATATATATATCTGGTTTATAAATATTAAACCAAGGGTATCACGGGACCCCGAGAAGCTATCATAACCTTAAGACGTCAGGCTGTGCATTGAAGGGGGATCACGGGGATTTGCGAAAGGCATCCCTCGTTCTACGATATTACACCCTTAGACTCTGAGACTTACACTCTACCGAACGTGTACACACTGTGTGGCCATCTACACGCGCTTCGCGCTATCCAGAAAATTATGCTGCGACTACGTTTACGTCTGCTCGACGCTATCTCTCTGGAGCCGATTGATTTTGGAGGGTAGGGGTGTGCAGACGGAATTTTTTCATGTGATTTTCCGAGGGATGAAGGTACATACGAACGATTCCAAAATCGACTGAAAATATTTTACGACGGAGCTATTTTAACTGGAAAATTAAACATTTCTTCCGACCTAGAATAATTCCATTCTATATGATTTTTTTTTCATTTTGTGGATATGAAAAATTGGTATAATACCTCATACAATACTTAAATGTTTAGTAATTGATTAGATAGCACCATATTTAATAATGTAAACAATATTGTGAATAATGGTAGAGCAAGTTTTAGTAGCGACTCTGGGTCGCCACTCGAGTGCTAAGGGTTAATAAACTTATTATTGCATAAACTCAAGCATAGTTGTCATAAGACTTGTACCACTACATTAAAATTAATCGACGACTTAAAATTCTCTATTTACATGCTCGCCAATGTATAATGCAACGAAGATAAAACATTATTAATTAGCAAGTACTTGTTCCGGCGAACCCAATTTTGGTGTCTAGACCTGGCGCAGCGTCGGTAAAAATCAAAGCGCGTTAAGAAAAAAAAAAAAACTGAAAAGTTCTGTCTCGTTGAATGGCCGCGGGTCGAGCGTTACCATTGCTCCGAGTCTATGAAGCTTAATGTTATCCGTTAATGTAGAATTCGTGTATCCGAACGCCGAGTTAACGACAAGTTCAACAGGGGAGAAAGAAGGCACTACGCGGTACGAAGGTATATTAACGAGAATCCTCGCGGCGTTCGAGATACTCGAAGAGGCTTCGCAAGTTTCGTTTGCGCCCCCATGTTCTTCGACGTCGCGGCAGGGGTTAACCTGCCACCCGCGGACCCGTGTATACGACTTCTCGTTATTAATTACTCGAAAACTCAAGGCCTGTCAACGGGAATCAGCCCGGGCCGCCGCCGTACACCCATCGAAACAACCCCGACACGAATCTCGTGCAATCTAGCGCGGATTTACGAGGCCGCGGTCTTGGTAAATGGTTCGGCCGGCCGGTCTATCATTTTTCAGAGGGCTCCGAATAATTTTTCAAAGCCGCCCTTAGCTCCGAGCCTCGAGCTCTCTCCGGAACAACGAACACTATTAAAAAAAGGATCGCGATTTGGTACCGCTTGCCATTTGTTGCAAAGATGCAAAAGACACGAGTCAAATGAAATGAATATAAACGTTGCATTGTCACGATAGAAACTTTGTATAACAAAAACTATATTAATCATCGTAATCGTAAACATTAAACTATAATAAAATAAAAGGAACAAGATTTCCAAGTCACCAATGTCTATTTATACAGGGTGTCCCAAAACGACTGCGTAAGCGGGAAATGGGAGTTTCCTTGGGTCATTTGAAGCAACATTTTCTTTAACAAAATTGGCGTCCGCGGCTTTGTTTAGGAGTTATTATCGAAAAACACGGACCAATCAGAGCGCGACCTAGACGCTCGCTGGCACGTTCAGCCAACCGCCTGCCGGCTCGCCGCGCAGGAACCTCCCGTTTCCCGCTTACGCTGTCGTTTTGGGACACCCTGTATAGTATTTTAGCAAACAAAATGGCAAATTAAATTTCAACAAGGTTACTCTCAAAAGTTCCCCCAAATATATTTTTTGGGAAACCGTTTTTCGATAAAATTGAAAAATTAAGAAAAACAACTTCGGTACGTTCGCAAGCACGGTTTTTTCCAACGAAGAGCAAGCAGTCTCCAACCTGCCAGGTATTTTTCGCAAAAGCGAGCAGTCGTTTGGAAGACGTGAGACAGGTGAAAGGGGAAAAGGAACAATGGTTTTTCAGCGTCCTTGAACGCGAGCAGGTCGCACGGAAAACGCGGTCGGAACAATGCGATGCTGAAAGGGGTGTGTGTGCGCGCGGGGGGTGGAAACCCAACGAAGAAGGCGTGCATCCGGTAGAAAAGAACCATAGCCGGAAAAGGTATAAGGATCTCTGGCCAATTTACCATAAACTTAGAGGTTTATGGAGGGAAAGTAGTCCCGGATATTACCAGAAGAAACGCGAGAAATGCGAACCGCGGTATCGCGCCACTGGATAAGGATATTAGACACGAAAAAAAGAGGGGGGAAGAAAGAAGAAGAAATGTTCGGCGAATGAAAACGTGGCAGGGGGATGAAGGTCGTGGCTCATGGGGGTTGAACAACGGAATTAAAACGCCGCCTTGTGTACTTTCTTTGGGCGCGGGAAAGCGTAAACTTGTACGTCGCCGTAGCCCACCCACCCCCGTCGCCCTTCGTCGAGAATTTATGAATGCTTTATTTAATTTTGGATTCGGATTCCACGGTTCGCCGGCACCCGACGGTTTTTCTCGACTGTCTACGCTGTAGGCTCTATGCTAAGACGACGCGGCGCGGCGCGGCGCTGCGAAACGGCTTGCGCGGGTAATTCGCGTCCCAGCCACCGATGATTAACGGTCTACTTTGAAGATTTTCTTCGAACTAATCGCTATTACGATCGTGATATATTTTTTGCTGTGGAACTTGTGAAAATTTGATTCGATCATTAAATGAGTCACGAAACGATTGAATGACGACTTGTTTATACAGGGTGGGGCGCCACATTTTGCCATCTAGATTTACGTCATTATTATTACGCATAGCAAAAACAATGTTTCAGATGAAGTTGAATGGTTTTGAGAGGGGCACATTCTGATGGTACATTTTTTTTTGTAGGTGGACCTGTAAAGGACATACGAAGGTCATTAATGTTTTTTGAAATGAAATCATATATTTTTTATTGCATCAGCCGATGCTCCTTCATATTCTTTGCAAAAATGTATTAATCTATTTGTGTAAAAAAATCATTAGTTTAGGAGATATTTTAATTCTAATTTGTTAGGAAATCTCGACCCTCTGGTCAATAATATGAATTCATGTTATACTATTGACCAGAAAGTCGAGATTTCCTAACAAATTAGAATTAAAATATCCACTAAACTAATGATTCTGTCGTTCGGGTCGTATCGAGTCGTACGGGTTAACG
The DNA here is from genome assembly GCA_916610255.1 of Lasioglossum lativentre. Classification (NCBI taxonomy): domain Eukaryota; kingdom Metazoa; phylum Arthropoda; class Insecta; order Hymenoptera; family Halictidae; genus Lasioglossum; species Lasioglossum lativentre. Next base: position 1,160,532 of record OU744364.1, read on the forward strand.
GAGGAGCGCGTCAGGATTAAAAGAGTCCTCGAGCCTAACCTGTCCTCGTTACCATCGAACGGTCGCGTTAAGGGTTCGAAAGCCTTCCTTCGTCGACGGTCCAGATCGACGAGAGTCTGTTTCTTTTCTTTATCTCGCGGGAGCAGCGGCGATTTCGCGAATGGAGTCTCGCAGCGCGAGAGCAAAGGGTGTGGAGCGACCCTTTTAATTCCGCGCGGCAGTCGCAGTTATGCCCGAGGACGCGGTTCGATCCGTCGCTAACGATTACGACGGAGGCTTCCGCTTAGCCGGTGAGTAAGAGTGACCCTTTTCTTTTCTTTTTTTTTCCGAATCGAACCCCTCCGTTGCGGCTCGCGTGTGTAACGAGCCGAGCGATTAAGGAATTGTCCGTGACGAATGACCGGTTCGACGCGAGATCCCGTGGAAGAACGTTCTTCGGTGAAAAAGCTCGAGGCACGCAACCAGCCGATAATAAATCAGAATTTTTCGTTCGCGAAGTGGATAGAGGGGCGGCGGGGGCGGGGGATGCCGACGAGAAGGGTGGAGGTTTGGTCCGTACACGGTCTCTCGTCTACGGTATGGTCGAAAGATATCCGAGGGGGGTTGAAAAATTAAACAAAAACAAAAGGACCGCGCGCGCGATCACAATGAAGGAAATAAGCAGCCATTGATAACGCACAGCGCGCGAATCAAGAACCCGAGCCAGGCCGACAATGGAACATCAGAATAGGCATTATACCCGGCGTAGACTCAATTATTTTAAGCCACTTTTGTGCCACGCTAATGAAGCGGACAAAGCGGAATATTAAACCAACCGCCGATCCTTCCACGCTTATCTGTCCCCGACGACCACGCGCGGCTACGTTTGCTCCTATAATCCCCTCCCCCCCCCCCCCACCGACTTCGCCGCGAACGATCGATACAAGTTAATCTTTTTCCGGCAGTCGTGTGATCGCAGCTTCCCGAAAATGAGTCAGCGCCAGCCGGAGACGGTCGCTATAGCGTTCTAGTGTTCCCTCGTTAACCGACAAGGGAACGTATTCGTGTCACGAATTTTGTGCGAATCTCGTGCGAACGATACAGCGTCGGAGAAAAATAATAGTTTTACGTAGGGGAGACCGGGGCGAGTTGATAAATTTTTCACTTTTTTTTTTTCATTATTTATTTATAAAGGTCGCATCAACAACAAGGTCATTAGCGACCACATGGATTTTAACATATGGTTACATATTTAGAACATTATACTTTGAAGTAACAATATGTACATTGTAGGGGGATCAGTTTGGAGAAATAATATACATAATTACAGAGTGTGATACATATTGGTGGATTTTACAAAAAGTAAAAAGCGACTTCTTTGGAATGAGAAAAGGGGGCAATTTTTTCACTTTCTTGTTTCTGCAATTTTTATAATGAAATTCAATAAATCCAGAAACTACGAAAGTTAACTTATTGTGAAGGAAATGCGATTTTGTCAGAGAGTAGGAAGTATTTTTCTCAGTACATGAATTAATATTTACTCACGTTTAAACAAACTGCAGATGATCGAGAAGTTACCCGCTCAACGCTGTAACGAAACTGCACAACAACTGTCTTAGCGAACAAATACTTGTGCATATTATCGTTCAAGGATATCGAGAAGGGAAAGCAAAGCCTAGTGCCACGCTAAAAATATCATCGATGTCGTTCGCGCGAAGGATAATGCTGGAAACGGCACTAAAAGATAAGAAGACGGTTGCCCGGTTCGAAGTTGCAATGGATCGTAAAAGATTAACTTTCACATTCGCGATTTGCATACAGCGGATTCTTAGAGAGACACGTAAATACCTTTTGTAACCGTAGGTAACCGAGGCACCGTCTTGCGTAAAACATGGCGGCAATGGCGGTTCGGTCTCGTTGGAGACCAATAATGGAAACCATTCTCCGACAAAGCGTCTCGGGCCGGTTCGAACTGCATTATTGTTGCTAGATCGTAATTACACGGCGAAAGGGGATAAGGATGAATTCGTTATCTCTCCCTCCCTCCCCCCCCCCCCTCTTCCTCTGTTCATCCACCAGGATCCCTTCATCCACCGTTGAAAACTCCTCTGCGAGAGAGTTTTCCGAAGTTCTCTCCCCGAGCGTAGTAAGCCAATGGGAGCGAGGGGCGGAAAAAAAGTCGGGTAACAGCTTAATCGCTTCGGAAATGCATAGTGCGTAGTCTGGGCAATAAGTTATCCCTGGCAAGAGAAAAGATTGTCGGCGCTGTGGCGCGGGGTTGGAGGAGCAAATATATACAGGGTGTCTGCTCGAAGTGTGTGTAGTTGATTATCCTGGCAACTGTCGGAAATATGGCAGAGTTACTTTTTTTTATGGAAATCCAATAATGGAACCGTTTTACCGGGGAGGAAAATTTTTTCATTTTTTTTCTTATTATTTTACCCTGGGCCTACCACCAATGGTCAAACAACAGATCTTTCGAAAGATATGTTTCAGCTTGTCGTTTTTAGAAGGCAACACGTGCCAGTCAATTTTAATGGTTGGTTTAGTGTTAATAAGTTTGAATGTTCTTTTGGTAAAAGTTGGATATAATATAAAACTAGGGTAACTGCACCAGTGAATAAACGGGCATCAGTAAATGAACGCTTTTGTATATTTCAACAAATTAGTAGTAGTGTTGTAAATTGTAGTGTTCATTGACTGGTATTTTTTATATTTTTTATTTAACGTTTAATAAAGACAAGTAATAATGATTTCATTTTATTTGTGTTCATTTATTTTTGACAAATGAAGTGTAGGGATCCAGTTGGCATATATGAGATTTCTTTAATTCACATATTTTTTTTTTAATAAAATATCTTCCTGAACAATTTCTTAAATGTTCATTCACTGGTGCAGTTACCTTACATGAAGATATTTTCTAAGATAGTTTCAAAATTTCAATATTTTGCCACAATCTCAGATGATGAGAGAAACTCTCTTAAATAATGTCCGCTTACATCGTATAAATTTAGTAACTATATTTGATTGTTTCTTCGAATAAAATGCCAGAAATATAATTAATTCAAAAATTCCGGTACTGTTAGATGGATACCCTTAGTTTCCCTACGGAAGCGTTTCTTATCCCCTGAATGGCTCCGAAATAATCTCGCATATACACTTTCATACTTAGCGCGGACACACTGTATATCGAGTCGGCGGAATCAGGGATAAGAGGTGGAAAAGGGGAGGATGGTTGGCGAGGGGGCAGCCAGCCCGTCGAGCATCGTTAATTTATGGACTTATTTTTCCCGGCGTGCGGTCGCAATTAATCCTGCGCTTTAATTGCTTCGTAACGCGACCCACGGTAGGATCTTTCGATTTGATTAATCGGATTCGACGGATGTCGCCGCGCGGCTTCGGCCACAGAGACGAATCGTTATAATGCTCTCCCGGAAAAGAAGAAGAAGGAGGAGTGGGGGGGGGGGGGGAGGGACTTCCTCGGTTTTTCTGCGAGTCTGCATTTGTCCCGAGACGACGACTTGTCGGGCCGATTAGCAACTTCGCGACTCGGGAGAAACGATGGGGAACGCGCGATGCAATTATGGTTTCTTCTTCGTCCTCGGAGAATATGTACATGTACACTCCGGGACAAAAAGATAGCACACATAGAGATGTACATAATTTATATCCATCATATACACTGCATTGTACAGGGTGTAAAGAAATGTTTCGTCTTGGCTGCTATAGGCTTCTAGATCTTCTGATCGATAAAGATCTGTAAACAAAAGTTGCCACAAAATTGTCCTTGACCTCGAATTTCAAGGTCAAATATTGTTTTCATTGCATTTTATTCCACATACAGGGTGTCACCAAACGTTTGTACCTCAAATATCTTTGTTGTTTCTAAAGATACGTAAAATATGGTAAGGACAAAGTTGAATGGTACAATGGGGCTGACACGTTGCTTCTGCACTCACGTATTCTCTGTCTGTGACCTTGAATGACCTTAGACTAATTATAGTCACTGAATTCCTAATGAAAGGGACTATCATTGTAGGTGTTTAAAAAGGGATGGTTCCATTCAAAAAAGTCAAGGTGACCTTGGTATCTCTACAAAAATGACATAAACGCAAAATTTTTTTTTGCATCGGGTCAGCCCCATATTTTACGTATCTTTAGAAACACCAAAGATATTTGAGGTACAAACGTTTGGTGACTCACCCTGTATAAATTACACTATAGACGTACGAGTAATGCGATTAGAATATTCGGATAAAATGTAACGAGTATATCCAGGTCTCGTGTAATAATAATAAAAACAATTTCATATATACTCGGGCATCTGACAGTTGATACAGAGACGGCGAAAGGAGAAAGCCGAGACCGGTGGTTTCGTTTATCCGTCACCGTTTTACCCCGGGGTTAGGAAAAGACGCGCCGGGTATCGGACTCGAATCGGGGGAAAAAAGGGTCGCAGTTGGCTGAAACACCGGCAAATGAGACAGCCGACGGATTCCTGCGGAATTCTCGAGCATGGAAATCCGACGAGCGCACGTCGATCCGAGACCACAATATATCGTGTGTCCGGGGGACCCGCCCGCGTGCTCTAGCAGCCACGCGAAAGTTTTGTCAATAGCCGGCCAACGGTTCCCGACGGTCCCTAACGAATTCCGATACACAGCTCCGCGGCTTTAATACCGCAACTGTCGGTATTAACGCTTTCATATTAACGTGCTGTGTACATTATGCACAACGGTATTCTAGACTTCGTTAACGGGGCGACCTGCGACGATTTAAAAGTAATCGCGACTGACAAGGAGAGGCTTGTAGCCACCCTCTATAATAATTCGCATATACACAGGCTCACGAAAGTATTCGAACGATGATATATTCATACTTGAAAAGGACACAGACTGTACAGTATGTTATTAGGGTATGGGAGCAGAGTATAGTTTTTAGGAATAAACCAGAGTTGAGATATAACAGAACAGTTTAATATAACACGTGTTGACTCACAAGAAGCAGTTTTACGTCTGAGACGTTGAAGACGAATACAGACGTATGTCGTTATTATACTCATTTGGTGACAGGTGTCGCTTGTCACGTACAGTATGGTAATGATCTATCAGGTTGATCTACCTTATCGATATCTAATGAGAACATGCAGTTACACATAGTATATCTATGTTTAACACAGTATACAAAATATTTTGAAATTATCGTATGTACATATACAGTTACGATCGATATTTCACACCAAAAATTTCGTAGATGTGTAATTTGCACATATCGATACTACATAGAAAAATGACAAGAAATCAGTGTACGTAGACTCTCATTTAAGAATTCTGTGGTTCTATTATTTTGATCACCGGTGTGTGAGAATTAGAAAAATAAATTGGTAAGCGAGAACAATTCAAGGAATAAATTTCGCGTCAAAAATGAACGGTCATTAATAATACTATTAGAGGTTAGGGGTGATTCTTCATGCGGGAACCGAAAGATTCACGTTTCTGGAGAAAGGAGACCCTAATTCTGTCTAATGGTCCGCGAAACAAATGCCGGAACGTACCCCCTGCTACGGCCATCCAGGACGATCCCCAAACGAAACCCACCCCGTCGAAAGCAGTGATTTAATTTCGGGGACTCATCTTCCAGATTGGGGGTGCACTAACTTTTCAATCAGCCGTCAAGTCCGCGGTCGCGAAGGGTGGAGCGCTGCAGGCCACAAGTACCCTCGACGAATCGCTTTGGCGTTTCTGTGTACACACACGCTTCACGATAACATGTGGCTAACGTTTCGGGGATGAACTGCAGAATAATTCTGTTTCGCGTCTCTCCGTATGCCTCGAGACGATTCTGACATGCGGCGTTTTACCTTACAACCACAGAATTAACCCCTTGCCCTACGATTCATTTTATGGTTTCAGTGATTAGGACTTTTTTGTAGTCCGCAATTTCCTAAAAAAAAAGAGAAAATTTATATCAATTTATATATATATATTTATATCAAAACCGAAATAGAATTTCATCTCGATTTAAAGGAAATTAATAACATACATATTTATTAGATTCTGTTCAGAATCTTCGTCACGAGTCTGACACGTTATTGTAGAGCAAGGGGTTAAAACCACGTTGCGTGGCATTGTGGGAAGTCGATTTCGGGAGTTGGAAAGATTTCGCAGGCTCATTGCACAAGCACAGGACGCGGACATCGATGGTAGGAAAAGCAAGAGGGTGGAAAGGGGGTGGTGGTTGGCCGGAAAAGCGTCGAGGCTCAAAGCCGGCTTAATCCGCGCGGCCGAGCCTGTGGAAATATTTTCTTAACGAGAATATTCAATTTCGCCGATCGATTCGCCGGGTTCCGCCCGTTGGAAATTATTCGCGCACCCTTGTGTTCCGCTTCGTCGCGGCAGGATATCGGTTTCATCCCTCGAATCCCGATCGAATCGACCCAAACGCTCGGATTGCGTGGTGTCGCGTTCGGTTAACTCTCGGCCACGGAAAACCGAATCGATTAGCCGGGGGTCTATCTTAAGATAAAGAAAATTACCCGAATCCGTCTCGTTTTAATATTCGATATTGATATTCGAGCACAATGTAGCACAATTCGGCAGAACCGTTGAAATTACTTAATTCTGAAAGTGAGGGTCCAAAACCAGTGGTAATACGAAATATGTATTTTTACCAGTTTTTATTAGAAAACATTAAAAACTCGTGTAATGTTCTATCTTTGTTCCCTGTATGCGGAGAGTCTGTGAAACGCCGACGCGACGTGGCCTGGCGAAAAACAGATATTCGGTGGTCGGCGGCGGACGCGACGTGACCTTTCGAGCAAAAAAATAATCCAAATATTTAGAGGTCCAGGAACGCGGGATTTATGAAATTCCATCAAATTCCTGGCACATCAAATCACCCCCCCCCCCCCCCCCTCAGCGCAAAACCGGCTGTAAATTAATCCACGGACGCTTGGACATGTCCGCGGCCGCCGCGACGTATATCGGACATTTAAATCGTTGAAATACCAGCCATACACAATGGCCGGGCGGCTAGGTTTTATGGGGAATAGGAATTGGTGTACTATACAAAATTAAAGTCCGTCGGATTTTGTGCTTTTATTGACAGAGCCGATAGCGCGCGAAGGCTTTTCCTCTTTCGCTCGGACCGAAAATAATTACTCTGTCCCAGGTTGTTTGGGAAAATCCCCCCCACCCGCGCCAAGTATTCTTCGACCGCCACCACACCCCCCCCCCTTGTTTCGCGTTTTTCACGATCCGCGACGCGCGCGGTTCCGCCGAAAAATCCGTGAAATAGTTCGATCCTCAGGACATTTATCGCTGTCGCTGCCGGTGCAGCGGGAAAACAAGGTATCGCTTTTCTCTGTGGCTTTATCGAGAAAGCAAATTGTGAAGCGCGCAAATTTATTTAATCCTCATACACTCGCTCTATGACAAATTTTACTGTTTTCCGTTTCGACGTGCCCGTAGCGTCCCCCGTTCCTCTCCGATCGCATTGTCATTTGACGTACAGTCGGTCACGGGAGTTTGTGTACACCTGTTTGTTGCAACCAAGATCAACAATTTTTATTTCGCATAAAAACCGGCAGAAATTACAAATAAAATTCAAGAAGATGCAAGAAGATGCCACAAGTCGTAATAGCTGTCCACTTCACCCGTATTACTTCAGATTTGCAGCATAGGAATACAGTGGACGGCTATTATGACTTCGGGTATCTACATTAAACAAACAGACCATATTAGTATACAGGTAACTTTTTAAAAAAAATCAAACAATAAAACAGTAAAAGCGTACTACGTTAATGTGTAAAAAAAATTGTTGAGAGAATTGCAATTGACAGGAATTTTTAGAAGAATAGCGAATATTGGATTTACAGTTCTGTCTTTAGACATGGGAAACAGCCTCAAAATGTTTCAAGTAATTTTTAAACAGTTATTTTGTTTTAAATGGTAGACGTGTTTTACCGACTGTATACGAAAAGTCAGTTGGCGCTTGATTGTGTTTCAAATGAAACGTTTGTAGTCCAACGGACTGCAGAAAATCGGTTTCCATTCATGGCATACAGCGTGCAAATACGAAATTGAAGCTGGGAGTTCACCGCTAGTCGTACCTCTGACCTTTATCTCCTCGGCGACCGGGTCGTTTCGACCGAGACGTAACATTCTTCTTGAAGAAGTAACAGCGTCCTAATGCACTTAACGATCCCCGTTGCAGCATCGTTCGCCGTTTCCACGGTTATTTCTCTCCCCCGACCCTGAAATTAGTGGGGCGGAAAGATACGCGAGTCTCGGATATTCCTGGTAAGTGGTGGCCAACAGCCTAAATACTCGTACGGCACTGAAACAGAAGCAGTTCGAGCTGCGTCGCGGGAGGATATGCGAGGATTTACGGCCACTTTATTTCTCATCAGACGGTGAAAAAGAAAGCGCGCGCGCGTAGGGAGAGGGTGAAAAGTGCGAGACGAGCGAGGTTCGCGCCGCGACCGTCTGCGTTCGCCAAAAATTTATCGTCCGATTTATCCGCGTCGCGGAATCGCGTATAGGCCCGAACCGAATTATCTTATCCTGCTTTACTGCCGTTTTATAAAGGGAACTCTCGGGGAAACCGCCCCTCAATTTTATATGCGCAACAAACTCGGCGTGGCCCTTACCATAGAAACATTCACCTCGTAAAACGGTACTGATAAAACAGTACAGTATTTTATCGATAATTGTCCAAACCACGGGTCCGGCCAGGGACAATAATGTGTGAGGGATACTATTCTTTGACTTTTGCCGAACGTAAAAACGAATAGCGAAGCCCGAGAGGCCTCGGACTGTGCCGTTGACTGCGACTCTCCACGTCTTTTTCTTTCCCATACGCTGTCCTTCCTTGCGCACGAAACTAACATCGTCCATTACACACGTAAATATCATCGGAATTATATGATTTTTGGTATCAATTTCATTAGAAAAATATCAAGAATATGTTGGTGAAAGTTTCATAAAAAAATAATAAAAAATAAACAAGTTTTGTTATTGGATTAGTAGTGGTCTCCTGGTCTCACACCGATACACCCGACTCGTATCATGTTACACTTCTCGGCGGCCGAGGCCTCTCGAGTTTTATGGCCCCTCACGGGGTATACCCCGCAGGAGTGGGGATAGTTCAGGGACAATTATATGTAAGACATTTGGAACATTTATCGATAAAATACTGTACTGAGAAAACAGTATACGTATTGAACTTTCAAGTACAATTATTGGTGTATTTCGTTGGTATGAAATATCATTAATTCCAACAGTATAATTCCAACAGTGCAACTTAAATATTGTCTTGAGTTGATCGGAGTTGATATAACGGTTAACGAGGATCATTTACGTGACAAGTGTATCCGCGGCGAAGTAAATCTCTCTCGGATTTCGTGCTTCGGCATCCGAACGAGCAAAAACCCTCGTCTCCCACTGGGGTGACCCTCTCTCTTCTTATAAATCATACTTCTATTCGGTTGGTTAACCTGACAACCCGCATAGCCTTTTGCAGACCCTCTCTCTCTCTCTCCACGCCCCTCTGGCTGTGTTTATGTGCCATTTGCCGGGATACTGAAATAATCGTCGTCGTCGCTGTAGTTGTTGTCGTCAACATCGTTCGAGGTCGTTCCCGGCGAGGACGACGCGCGACGTTATCGTCGATCAGACGCAGATTCTTCTACCGGTGTGTGCGCAGGAACGGCCGAAAAAACAGGGGAACCGGATAATCGCTGGTAATTCGCGGAAAATTCGGCAAACTGGAGTTTGCTCGGAACGAAACAGGTGCGCCAAGGGTGTCCATTTACACAGGCTCACGAAAGTATTCGAACGATGATACACAGGGTGGGGCAATAACTATGTCCAGTTTGAATATTGCCGTTATTTGTAATAATATGAAAAAAATGTTATATAGACAACTTACACGGTATAGAGGGGGACATATTGTGACATAAACATTTTCTGCGTGGGTGGAGGCATAGAGGAGATTTCAAGGTCATCTCTATTTTTTTAAATGGAATGCTATGTTTTTTTTATCACGATGTGATAGTCAGTGTTGAGACGAATTCAGCGAGTTATCATTGAAGGTCGCGCGAGGTCAAATATGGTAGTAAAATAAACTTTATTACATTACGGGAGATGCTCGAATTGATGACTGTCAATGCAAAGTTGCAATCTTCGTATCCCTGCATCACGTGCATGTCTTATCGTTTCTGCGATAATACGAAGATTGCAACGTTGATCTAGTGACCTATGCCGGGTCTATTAGTAGGATGTATGGTCTAAGTTAATGAGAATCTCGAACCATGGTTGATGGGAGCTCGTATTCCGCGAAGACGATTGACAGTTGACTTCGTGACACCAAGGAGCGAAGAAGGATGATCGAGGCGAGGTGCGTGTCACCGTGCAATTTGTCCGAAACGGTTTCGAATCGCGACCGGGAGGGGACCGCCCGGGTCGATCGCATTAACGACATTTTTACGTGACAGCGTGTCGGGCACGCGATTCAGCGCGCCCAGCGAGTCTCTGCGTACGCCTGAAAAAGGAGCCTGGGCCTGGCGAGAAAAAACGCGGAAGTCCGAGGAACGCATTTAGGTAATCAGATCGAGGGGTGTAATTAGCGGGATCCCGAACTTGGAGTGTGGGTCTCTGACACGTCGTATCAATGCGAGGCGCGTGTAGGATGCCACGAGTGACGTAGCCTCGCTCGCGTGGATAATTAACGATCGCAATTCGTTAATTATACGCATTAACGGAGAGGGGCCTCGGCGCTGATGGATCCACGGATCGCATGGCCGAGGGAACAGGCTACGGTCATTAATTGTCGTGGCATGAAGAAAAAGCACATGGACCTACTTGCCGCCACGACCCGAAACGGCTCGGTGGCGTCGCGATACTCTTTCCGGCGGGCCGGGCCGGGCCGGGCCGGGCCGGAGGAAGCCTCTCCTCTGCGGGACGCCGAAAGGAACGGCAACAAACAAAGGATATGGAATCCTCCTTTTTTGTCCGAGGCAAAATCGTTCGTCTCGCGCCGTTCATACCGTTGTAAGCTGTGTAAGGGCTTACTGATTGAAAATAATAAGGAGTCGGGATTCAACAAAACGTTTAGTCGTCTAAAATCTTTGGCACCCTCGTGCGCGCTACAACGACCGACTGACTCTCCTGTTCGGCCTATCCTATTTAAAATACTTCCGCATCGTAGGCGGTTACATCTAAAAACCAATCAGACGCTTACTTAAAACTAACGTACGCCCTTAAAGAGGCGACAAGGTGAGGGAAACTGGCCCGTTTATTGAGGTACCCTCGCCTCGAGTCCCTCGTTGCCTACCTAAAGCCCTAACCTAAATGGTCCGCGCTTGGTCTGCAGATGTTTTACGGTACGTCAACGGCTATTGAGACCTTTATACATACTTGGATTCATTTAAGAATGTAGTTGTACTGCGCAAGTCGTTGCGCGACAGCCTTGTTGTACTTGCATGGTGACCAATGGTGACAGGAAGAGGTGCGTGGTGGAGTGGGGGATTAGCCAATGAACTAGTCCCGTTAGAGTCAGATGCGCAGTAGAGTCTTAAACTCGTCGGCTAGTAACTACATTCTTAAATGAATCCAAGTATAGCTAAAATACGAAGTCTCTAATAAATTATCATAAAACAGGAAGTTCCGCTAAATCTCAAAAATAGCCTGATGTCACGTCCGCACCGTAAACCTAAACTGCGCCCCTAACAAGCACATGATATTATGTTCTGCTACGGCCCGCATGGGGCACGGTCACTCGAATCTCTTACAGCTGATTTCGCGATCGTCGAAAGGATTCTTCCCAGGGGAAAAGTTTCTTTGGGACGTCTCGGCGACGTCTACGGTCTTCTTCGCGCGCGTCATTCTCTCGACGATCTCGAACTTGTCCACGGCCGTAAAGAGTCGCGACGATCCGAGCGCGAGCGGCGACAGACGGGACACACACTCTCCTTTTCGTAATTAAAATCCTCTTTCCCGGCTTTCCATTACAGAGAAACGAGTCCAAACGAGGACGTGCGCGCGCGCGCGCGCGCTTGCGAAGCACCTCGTTACAAGAGTTGTCCGCGGGCTCGCCCGAGAAACGGAGAACATTCGGCCCCATTATGCCGGGGTCACGCGTGTTAGGCGAACATAATATCCGACTTGCCGGGCCCACGTTCTTTTTGCACTCTGTTGCGAGCATTCTGTCGAGCACTCTGTCGGGCTCTCGAGCGACCCGAAAGGAGCCGCGTCGCGGATGCGCTCGCGAGCCAAATGAAAAGCCGTCTTTAGAGAACCGGCTAGATCGCCACGCTGGCTTGCCACGGAAACGAGAACAGAGGGAAGAAAAGATGGACACATCTTAGGAGAGGGGGAGCGCACACTACAATCGCGGAGGAGTTACGCTTTTTTCTCACTCTCTTTCTCTCTTTGTACCGGGCTCGGGGTTGTTACGGAAAGTAACCGACGACCTCGTTATTATTTTCTTTAGTCGGCTAGCCGGAAATGCGAAAACGTTGATGCAGAAATCCACCCCGGCCGCTGCGTCGCCCGGTTACCGCGAACAGGTGATACTTGAACCGGTCAAGAATGCCGGTGATGAAAATGGGCCGTTTTCAAAGTTACCAGAGAAGACACGGCAAAGATCTTATTCGGAGGAGTGGCCCCCCGGTGTATTTTTTTTTCTTCCGTGCCCGCTAGCATTTGGGTTAACCCGCCGGGCTTCTATCTCTCCGCTAATGCACCGGCTCTTTACTTTTCAAGCACCTACCCACGGAGACCACGCATTAAACCCCGATAGGATTACTTAGCGAAACTATTATTTAGTAAAAGGATTTTAGGTATTTTTCATTAATTAGAGACGATAAGTCTTGCCTGCAAGTGATGAATCTTATTAGGCAAACATGAGCCAGTGTAGACCACGTATTTAATCCCGATAAGATTGCTTAGCGAAACTAATATTATTTATTTATTTATTTATTGCTTTAAACCAGGTGGTTTATATAGCAAGTACAGTATTATTACATTTGGCTTAAATTAAATAGGTTTACGTTGTTTCTAAATTTTAACAGAACATTGTTTGGGGAAATTATAAATTATTTTCAACACCTTTTACATCAGGTTTACATAAGAAAGAATTAATACAAAGAGGGAAACAGTACTTGCCTTTGAGGAGCTTTCTTTCTAATGTATTACGTTCATTTTCATAGTCTGGGCATTGCCATATACAACATGATCTAGGTCTCGAAGTTCTACTCCGCATTGGCAAGCGCTGTTAGCTATAAAGTTAACCCTTAGTGAAACTATTATTTAGCAAAAAGATTACCCCCTCGTTAATTAGCAATTGTAATTATCTACATTATCCAGAGATGCTGAGTATCAATTTATTCATACTGAAGTTAACTAGATTACAGTGTGAGGTGAACACTCTATTATCAAGTAACTAACAATAGTTACTTTGGTAGGGTACCAGGGTTTTTCCCAGTTTCGGAGCGACCGTGGTATGGACATACCTGGTACCTACTCTTGCGCGGCCTTGGTAAGGAACCTTGTACCGAGAGGTAGGGATTTCCTCCTCTATTCTTACAGGACTCTTTTGCCCCCCCCCCCCCCCCCAAGGACAATATAAATAGCGCCCAAAAAGTCGCCTGAGGGCCAGTTGTTAACACCGACGCCTAGTACACGGTTGTAAGCTCTCGCGTCTTGTATATACCGAATAAATATCTGTTTTATCGGAATAGGTGAACCTTCTCTTTTCTCAATTTACCCAATCTCCTCAAGACGAATGACTAATTCTGTACTGCGTGCAAATTTTTCGCCTGCAAAATCATGAAAATTAGAACCACCATCGGGTATCGTGCCCGCGCTGTTTGCATCGAGAAACTGCTTTCCAGCATCCCCAGCCACGTCAGTGCAATCTTTAATTAAGATTTACGAGCGGGTCGCCGCGGTTTTCCACCCTCGATCGGTCGAAAGTAATCGGAAGCAATTTCCCTCCGCCGACTGGGTGCGCAAGACATAAACCATTCGGCCGAATTCCGAGAAATCGGACGCAGTTCATACGCACAGCCTAGCCGGACGACCGCAGAAGGGACACGCGGCAACGTCGAACGGAAACTGCGAGCGGACAGTCTCATCCGCAGCCCGCTTTAATCAATGCTAACGATCCGTTTATTATTCGAAGGGTCGCGTCGGGGCCGAGGGACAGGGGCGACCTTACGTGGACTTGCGAGGGTCAGTTCTCTCCCTCCTGTCCGATGAAATTGCGTTACCGCGTCCTGCCGTCGCCAAACTGACTCCGCCGGACCAACACTCGGCCAACCCCCGGTTCACAGGGTTCAAAGGAGCACGGGGGTGCCGATTGAAATCACTTCCAGCGGAAGTCTCTCGGCTAGGACTCGCAGGAATGGTTCTGCAGGATACGTTGCGAAATGGTGAACCCACTTTTTGTGAAAATCATTCAAATCACGATCTTCATAAATTTCTTCATAAAGGCTATTGCCGGGTTTGGTGGTGAAATTCGCCCCCGACGAGTTTTTAATCGAGCTTTGGCTATCCGATAGCCTACCCAAAAAGACCCCGATCTGCCAAGTTACAGCCCCATATCTCATCTGTAAGGGTAGTTATTGAGGAAAATCGAAAAATCAGTTTTTGGCCCATTTTCCCCATTTAATGACAATTCAAAATTCTGAAAAAATTCTGACACATTTCGGATACCAAGCCACATGTTAGGTATCATTTTCAGATTTTTCCGTTGCAAACTCTGGTTGTGAAGTTGTTTCTGATTACAGAAAAACAGAATACGCACATTCTCTACCCCTCATCGTCTAAATACCACAAAGACATATCTATTGTTTGCGAATGAAGATTTTTACCCTCTCTCATTCTGAATTTAATTAATATTAAAGAAATACACGTGGAATTATAGTAACATGATAACTGCCGATCTACATGCAAAACAAAAGTTTCGTGCATTAATTACAAGGTACAAGAACTCGGTAAAAATTTATTTCACTCGTCAATCATTTTAGTATGTTGAATGTAACATATTGAGAATTGAATTAATTTCATTCAGCAGCGATCACAAAAATATGAAATTTACAATTGATTTAGTATGCAAGAGCGTGTATACTATATGTATAATTTCACGTTTCGTTTTCCGAGAGCGTAAATGCCGACTTATTTAAGGAAAATAATTTAATGACCGCACGTAAGTTCCGCGGCCGAGTTATCCACGGAATGCCGGGATCGCAGCTTCCGATTTCGGGACGCATTCGTCGGGGGTTTATTCGAACAAGTTCTTTCGGAAGTTGGTCTTCAGGGACGCGGTCGTAGTTGGCCCGCGAGGAACTTGGAACGGGACCACTCGCCCAAACGCAATTAAAATTCCGATGTAGCTACCGTCGATTTATGGATCGTAAAGGAGGTTCGTTACTTGTCTCCGATAGTTCTCTTCGTTTTTAAGAAGATCATTCGGGAGACTTTATTTTCTCCCGCGCAACTTTTCCTTTTACCCGAAATTCTTCTTCCTCCTGCTCGTTGTTCTCTCGCGACAATGCATATAATGTCTTATTTATTTCCTTGAATATAGTTGTAAATAATAAGTAGAAACTAATTATATTAATCCTACCTGTAATAACAAAGAAACAACATTCAATGTTATTATTCACACCTTTGTTTCTTCCTAAGTTTTACAAATTAGTTTTATAACTCTTGACTAGTTTTACATGTGCGCTTTGTGGCTTACATTGTATTCTGACACCACGTGTGAATTAATTGAAATTCCCTTAGTGTCATAGGAGATCTGACTTACCGACCTATTTACGCGCTAAATTCAGTAAGAGATAAGGATACTTTCCTTACATGCATATACAATAAAATCTGGAATGGTTTCGAAATAGTCTCGGAAACACAAACGGCTGAAGAAAAGAATTGTTCGAGCAAATGTACAAAGCTTGCAAAGTCTCCATTACCCGCATTACTTGACACGAGACGCATGCGAGTTAAGAAGACCTACAAGAAAAGGCGAGTAGAGATCTCAAAGGGAAACTTTTTCCAACAGCATTAGACCTCCAAAGCAATGACTCCGAGACTCCAAAGGAATGACTCTGCGACGAAATTGCATCGAACAATCGCAACGATTATTCCCCGCGACGAGATATCGACTAACGAGGCATTTTTTGATGGGCAGAGGATGATGCTGCTAGCCGCGCGTGCACTTTTCGCCGGCGCAAAAGACGCCGCGCGGTTTTAATTACAATGCAATTTTCTTTGCGGCGTTGGTCCCTTTGAAATGCTGTTAGACTTCCACTCGAACACACGAAGCAATCAGGCGGTCGCGTCGGTCGGTCGTCTCGTGGCGACGCAACGCGCCGCGCCGCGCCGCGACGCCGTGTTTGGATCCGCGAAGATTAAAGGGGGAACCCCGCCCTTTTCTGTCCCTCGCACGTCCCCCACGAGTTTGCCGTGAGCGCCGCAAGTGTGCAAATATCCAGAAGATTCGCGACCATTTTGTGCGATCGTCTTCACTCGCAAAAAGCGTAGCTCGCGATTGCTCGCTCGAGATTCCCGCGTTTGAACCGACGCGGATGCTGTACGCTTCAATAAATTGAAATACAGTAAATGCTTGATTCTTGTCCGGAGCATGGGCACGATTCTTGTCCAGTGCTTACCCACTCCACTGCCTGTCAACGCCGAGTCGCTCCGCAGGGCGGCGACGATTGATGTCGGCTCGGGTATATCGGTGTGAACACCACGGCATTGACTCGAGGAATCGATTTTACAAATCTCTTAATTTTCATTATTTGTTTATGGGACTTTCACTAACTTATTTCTGGCATTTTTCTGATTAAAATGACACCAAACACGATATAGTTTCAATTGTATTTAGTGGTTTAATCGACGGTGAAAGTTTCGGTCGCAAGGAAGGGCAGCGCATCGGAAAGAAAGAGACGCGGACAGTCACGCGAACCGTATTTCATTCTGTCCTTCTCTATGTTCGGCTCTCTATTGAAGTCTCGCTCGGCGCGGTCGGCGCGATATCTAGACGCAGTCATAAATCAAAAAGCACTTCTGGGCCACGATTCTTGTCCATGAAAAACACGGCTGTTGGACAAGAATCAAGCATTTACTGTAAATTGAAATAGAAGTTAATATATTTTTCTTAATGTGTTTAATAGGTTGTTGAATATTAGAACAGTATTTTTAAATTCTTCTAATGTTTTCACTGTTTTAATCCCACTAATGTTTGCGATACATGCATAAAATCCTAACAATTAATAAAGCAAGATAACAATTACACAACCCTCTTATGGGAATAGCACTCGGGAAATTAAATGACGATTTGCGCTTGCTAGTGTCAACAATTCATTCATTGGACGGGTCACCCTAGTTTGTGAAAAGGTTTATGCATAGAGATTCCGCTAGCTGCTTGTGGGGAGACGAATTCGAGAGTGTTTCTCGAGGGATACGATCGAACACCGTGACCATCCGAAATCTTCTTGGTGTTGGTTCATCTCGGCTCGTTTCATCCGTTAAATGACTCGATTCGACGCCGCGTTATTTTCCCGCCCACGCGATGCTTTATCACACGGTCATCGCTTCCACGCTTGTCAACTTTCTGTATCCGTCCCACCCACCCACGCCACTGAAAATTCCGTATAAACCCCATTTGCGATCCAATCCGGTCTGATGAATTCCAGAAAACGCACGAGTCACTGACGGAATGGGTATCCGGCGCGGCGTAGGGGGGATGCAAGAACTATAATGGATTATCGAGGGCGGCTGATCGGTAATCGAATATCAGTGGGGGTTAAAATCCATCAAGTCTTCCTCCTCCGTTGACGCGACAAGTTACTCTCGTTCTACGATCTACTCGATTTTTCTGCCTAAGAGATATGGTCGACAGTTTCACTCTTACCATAACCTGGTTATTACATATATGGATTAATCCTTTGAATCGCATGACAGCTAAATCCAACATTTTATATCGTGATATTGACTTTTTTAATGGTTCGTTACAATCATTTAAGAAAAAGTTGCGTGCGATTATATGATTATATGTGATGTAATGTATTCCTGGAACTGTCAGCATGTCCATTACTATGTAACTTTATGCTAAGACTTTCATTTTCTTTTTTATTTTTTATGAATATCTTCTATTGTAAACATTTGTATAAAAGGACTTCGGCCCGTAAATAGTAATAAATAATAATAATAATAATCTAGTTCGAACGAAATATTTTATTATTAGAATTTCATGCATTGATAACAGAACTGTATAGGTGCAATTTGTAGTAATAGACAGATTAGAAGAAGTTAAGAACACCAATTCCAGCTTACTTAAGTAATTAAAAAAAGAAATGAATTTTGATTTGACACAAAGATCAGCGGTGTAGTTACTATACAATATGGTCTGAAAATTAGACTTCACGAGGTTCCGCTGATTATAAAGTTCAATGATGATGTACAAAACTGTACATTTGTAAATTTTAAAGCAGTCAGAGAAACATGAAAATAGCATTAAAATGTCGCTTAGCATCCCCTATAAAAATCTTGCCATTCGAGTGCTGTGGGTTAATAACTAAATAACGAAGACGGAATCGCAATTTTTTTATTCTTCATTTTCGACTTATATTATCATGGAGAACCACCCCTTAAATTTTCTCCCACCCGTAGTCGAACACCCTGTATAATTTCCCAGTATGTAATGGAATTTTGTCTAGAAAACGGGCTTTCAGCCCGAGCCAGAGTTTGCAGAACTCGATACACTATTGCCAGTTTGATTTGCGGTCGATGCGACGCGTTGTCTTTGCCTTTGCCGGGCAATCTTGGTAGCTCCGGTCAGCCGATTGCTAGGGGATGATCGATGAGGATGGAAGGTTGTTCCGCGCGACGGACGAGTGGCGGAAGTGGACAGTATGTTGCCTCGAATGAAACATTCGTAACGTTATTGTTTGGAGGCGAATGGGGCTCGCCGCTGCGAAGGTTGACGTCCCCATCCGTCATGATGTCGTCGGGCATCCAGCAGCCTTTCAACCCCCCATAGAAGCTCCGGCCCCGGAACCACATGTGTGCATGGTGCCGAGCCGTAATCGTGCACCAGGTGCCTCGCTAACGTCTCTTAACGAAGGACACAACCCCCGCCGTGCTTTTCGTTCTCTCCCTTTCACCTGCCTCCTCGTCCCACCCCCGCGAACCTTCTCTCGTCCCTTCTTCTTTCTTTCTTTCTTTTTTGCTCTCTTCTTGTTCACGAGAAGAGGCGCGCAACACTCGTCAAGGCGAAAGAGAAAGCGAGAGAGAGACGGAGAGAGCACGTCTCTTAACAAGCGTCGAGCAACTCGGGTCTCTCGGTACTTGGAACGTAAAAGGGACTTTTTGCTTGTTAGATTGTTTGCTCTCGTCGAACGAGAGAGGGCAGAGAGGATTCGGTTTTTCAACGGAGAGAATAACGTGTTCGTCTTCTTCGAGAAAGTGCGCCCCCTCCCCCCCCCCCCTTTCCCGTTACCAGGGAACCGCAGGGATAAGCGCTTTTTTACTCTCTCGATCATCGCGCAGGGAGCGATCTTCGACCCGCCGCGCTCGCCGGGATCGTGAGAGATCGTGCGATCCTCCGATGGTATCGCGACATTCGATATCGCTATCTGCGCGAGGAACGTTCGATCAAAAAACTGACCTCTAAAATAATATTTATTCGAACCGTTATTAGGGATTTCAGCATCCGCGCGCAGATGACTGGTTTTGTCAGACTCTTAAGAAAAATCGGAATCAGCTTTTTAAACGAACCGAACATTTACTCTCGAATTGGAGCAATAATAATAATAATAATATTTTATTCCCTTTGCGGGGTACAAACACGGACCTCCGTTCCGCTTACAAACTTCACTTTTCTTTTCTTACAACTCTTCCATCAAGAGAGAGAGAGAGAGAGAGAGAGAGCGCGCACACCATTCACTCATTCATCACACATTTATTCTCTTGACCCCCGATTCCGCTGCCCACCCTTTCTCTCATGAATTGGAGCAATATGAAAACATAAAAATACAGCGAACTCGTAGATGCATAAAATCCGCAGTTAACCCCTTGCACTATAATACCGAGTCGGACTCGTGACGAAGATTTCGCAGAGTCTACTAAATATTCATGCTACTAATTTCCTTTAAACTTTAAATTGAAACAAAATTATATTTTGGCAAATAAGTTCTAATCACTGCAACCGTAAAATGAATCGTAGTGCAAGGGGGGTTAACGATAAGACGGGAATGATCACAGGTGTCCGTTCGATCGTGAAAAACCTACCGCTAATTTCCAGACGAAACCGGACTGAAAGACGCAGCTTTATTCCGTCGATATCTTTTACAAGCGGACGACGTAAGTACCCTCGCGGATATCTCGGCAGATTTTACAAATCCGTTGGCCAAACAAGTGGCGAGGATCTGGCAGGTGCCATTTGCCATTGAAATCCTGCTGCCATTAGAGACGTCCGATCTAAATCCCGGTGGCATTTGCGCACCGGATTGTCGTCTTATCCTACTGTCTCTGTCCTCGGCACCGGTCTCTCTCCGTCTAACCACCGACGAGAAACGCGTCTCCCTCCTTCCGTTCTTCACCCTCGTTCACCCTCGCGCATTTCGGTCTTGTTATTTCACTACTGCGCCTCTTCTTCGGTGGTTGGCAGCCGCCGCCGCCGCCGCCGACCGGCAGCCGGCCGGCTGGTTACTCGCCAATGGAGAATTTCCTCCCGTGGACCGTTTCTGGCGGCGAACGTTATCCTGGTAAGATCCGCAAAGCAAACACCCGGCCGCAGATAAGAGTGTCCTTCGGGAGCCCGCCAAGGATAACAGAGAGCTTTAAAAGGTTCGTGACGTCCTTCCCCGAGCGCGTTTTTCGTCCGGGCATTTTCCAAATTCGATTCTCCTATTCGACCCTTCACGCGGGATCGATTCAACGTTCTTGGAAACGCGTAGGTGGAAACGTTTTTACGATGTAATAAGGTAAATTTCATAGCGGCGTATTTCTACTTCGGATACACACAGTCTGAAGTTTCTAGTGTCTCAACGTACTTCGCTCAAGGTCAACTTCGCTGAAGTAGTATAGCGCATTGCGAGAATGCGTGCGACTCGACTGCAACTGTGGATTTTTTTTTTTTAGAAATCTCATGAGAGATTTATTACAACTTTAGGAACAAAACAAAATATACAGAACAAGAAACCTATACAAACAAAAATGAGGGTATATCGGTTCTTTTTCCCTACTTGTTGTTCTTTGCGAATTTTATTATTCGCGATTCAACGGCACTGCATTAAATGGGATTGCCTCGTGACGAAATCGCTGTCTCTCGTCCGACCATCTTATACTGGCAAAACTTACAGCGATCGCGTTATAAATTATACCGGATTATGGCAAAAGTCCCCGGTGGGTAATTCTCGGGTCCTTATCGTAATTCTGTCTTTAAAACAAGCTCTACATTGCTCTACGCTTCAATAAATAATTGAAGATCTGGGCTTGAAAAGAGAAAACGAAGGGGAGGTTTGATTAACAACGTGATTCAGAGTGGATTCAACCGTAGGAATCGTGATTGTTTCGCAACCTAATTTATTGTTCGTTTATTGTTTCGCGTCGTTAATCGATTTCTCCGGGTATTAACGGAAGAGCGACTCGTCGACGGTCACCGCGAGCTAAAAACGCACAAAACGAATCCGTTCGCACGAAATCATAACTGGATTTTCCATTTCCCCGGGGTTAGACCGGGAACAGTGGAGAACTATCCGATTTTCACGGCAGGCTGATCTTTCTCAATGCCGGTCTCCCTCGGCCGGCAATCAAATTAGAAACGGCCGGTTAGCCGATCGAATGAGAATCTTTTGTTCGTTTTTGTTTTCGTTTTTTTTTCGCGTGTTTTGTTTCCGCATAAGCCGATCTGTTAGCGCAAAGATGCAATTTAGGGCCCGATACGTTCGGTCGCCGCGCACCGACCTATCGCGTCACGAACCTTCCGTTTTATCTTCGTATAATATGCAGAGATAAAAATTATACGAGTAAAAAAGTGTCACGAGAACTGTTAATTCGTTAACGTCGAGATACGCGCAGTCGCCCGTACATTTTATGCCAATCATTTGCACGAAGCCACGCTTAACGTCGGATCGCTCGGTACGTCGATCTCTCGCGAGCGAAAAACACGCGAGCGTAACGCACTCGTTAAAAATTTTTTAAGTTACCGACTGTGCTATTTTTAAAACCTAAACGCAATCATCGGAAACTCTGAAATCAGGCCACGGAATGAGGGTCACTCGAGGTTTCCAACGTTCCTGATACTTTTAACGAAGTTGGTAAGCCTGAACACGTATTTCAATTTACCGAGTTTTATAACTTCCGAGACGTTGATAATTTATCTTTCGCCTCTTTGAAAGATGGGAGACGGTTAACATTAAATGTCATTTTTATAAACAATTTTTTAAGACAATTTTCTACTAATAATAAGATATTACACCGTAGTAATCAGTCGTTTGTGTACACCTGGAGGTCAACCTAATATTATTATAACGTCCTGCCTAAAAAAAAGTGAAATTTGTACATAAACAGATATTTGTGATGTCAACAAATCAACAAATATCCGTGATCAACTTAAAGAATTGACAACACTGTCCGTAAGTGGTCCATCAAGGTGACAAAAATTGGAAGCAAGAACATCATCAAAGGTTGCCAAAAAGAAGTGTCGCTTGCGGTCTAGTGCCGAAGGGATGTTCAGACGAAGAGATATTTTTTTTTTTAATATCGACGTCGATGGTTTCCGAAGGGCGCATAGAATGTCGGGATTTCACTGATTCACGGACTGTCGCGCTGCGGTGCAGGGAAACGGGCACAAGGAGAGACAAAGGAAAAACTTGAGGATAACAGGCGACGTTGGGAAAGCGGGCGAGAAAACGCAGAGGCCGAGCAATCTCTTACGGTCGAGTTTGTCCCACGAAGTCATCCCCTGTTGAACCACCACCCCCGATCACTCTGAATAATCATCGCGGGACACAAGCTCCGAGCACTCGCGTCATCGCATTTGCGAAAATGAGAGAAGCTAAGACGGAGATCGGGAAATGGGACAAAAAATGCGAGTGGAGCAGCGACGACAGATCTTAAGCGTTGGTGAACTCGAAACGAGGCCGACCCGCAAGAAACTCTGAAAAATCTCAAATCAAGTTCATTTTTTAGCGCCTTCGGTGCCAACCCAGTAACATCAAAAGTCCCATGAAGTCAAAGGAGATTTATTTAACCCTTTCGCGAGCTCTCTTTGCCAAATTGGTGACGTCAATAGGAAACGACACATAGGAAAGCTTTTAACTCAAGCTTCATTTGTTGTAGGAGGATAAATATTATTATATCCATTTATTTATTCGTTCGAGTACTTCCTTAAAATTCTTCTGAACACACGGGGAAGCAGAAAACTATGTAATAGGCAGAGTTGGGCAAAAAGTAATTTCAATTATGGTACAATTACGATTACTTACCAATTCCTGTAATTTGTAATTGCAGAAATAAAATTACAATTACATGCAATTGTAATTGCGTCTAACAATTACAATTACAGTAATTGTTCTTTTAAACCACTATTTTGATGTTTTTGACCATTTTACTGTTTTCTTATTGAAAATGTAGGCCACTTTTGATCGTGTAATTGAAGATGTAATTAATTAGTCATGTAATCAATTAGTGCCCAACTCTATAGGGACATTCGAATGTATAAAGTTCTAATCGAATAATTCGCAAGCTGTGGGATTAAAATTCTGAACAGGATTAGAAAATAACGCTAATCTTACGGAATAGAATATTTTCAATTACGTACGAATAAAAGGCAAAGAAAATATGCCGAAGAGGTGTCCACCCTCTGCAGAACAATATTTGAACACCCCGCTTTAAAACCGTAAATCTTCCTTAAGTCAAGGTTTATCATCTACCAACGTTTTCCCATCCGCATAGCCGGCTTCAACGCCTAATCCGTCGACGGGAAATCACGCAATTAATAGATTAGGGTGATGATCGTGCGCATTATACCCTTCGAGGAATGTTCCACCGTGAACGGTATGGGTTATTTTTCTTTCATTACGCGAGAATGTTCCACCCTCGTCCCGATGTTTCTGGTCCACCGACTACGCCGTTGAATAGCAAAACACGAAAACGAACTTCTCCGAATCGGTTTTCGCGGGGAACGAATTTTTTTACGATTAAGTTCCTCCCGTTCTCCGCTCGAGTTATACATATATTCTTAGCTGGAACACGGATTCCTTTTGGATAGGACTTTTTGCCCGATGTGATTTTCGGCGAGGCACACAATGAGATATAAAAATAAGAAACATACATAAATGTTAAAGTTGCTTCTACGTTGTTTAAACAGATAGTCACATAATTGCTGGCACACGCTTTAAACCAGAATAACTTTTTTATAAATGAACCAAACAATTGGTTCCACGCCCATAATACACGAATCGGACATCAAGCGTTCGAATAATCGAGGTTCTACTGAAACGTCAAACATACAGGGTGTTCATTTGAAAACTTTCCAGCCGAATATCTCGAAAATATGAATGATATGAAAACAGTGTAAAACACGTGTCCAAGGATTTCGACGGGGGAATGGGGTGGGCAGTATCAGTTTTTGTTCGCATGTATCGAGGCATTACTGTAAATACCGAAACGACAGGTGCTGTTACTGGGACACTGTCGTGAATCCAACGAGGCAGAATCAAGTTCATTGCCCACCTTATTCCGTGTTTGAACGCGGAACTTTGTTCCCGACGCGTTTACACGGTAACCGAAAGTTCGGTGGCGAGACCAGACGACCATCGCACACCCACACCACGCAACCACCTTAGCCCTCTATGTACCACCTTTCGTTGCCACTCTCTCTCTCTCTCTCTATTTCTCTGTCGCTCGCTCTTTACTTAACCTTTCGTCTTCCTTCCCCGGCAAGTTCCATATCAACCCTTTCTACCGTCGCGACTCCGGGGAAAATATTAGCCGCGGGCGCGGCAGCGTTAAGGGAGAACGGTTAAATTAATAATTCGCAAATTGCCAAGAGAAATGCTGCTCTTGCTTTAGACCCCCCTCCCCTCTCGTTGCTCTTTCCACGGTGGCCTGCGAGAGCTGGAACGGATCTCCTCGAATGGCTCTGTCTACCTTAACCACCATCCCCCGTACCCTAACGTCGAGAACTACTGTCAATTAAATAGCCAATTAGTCGGACAATTTCGCAAAGAAGATTCGTTAGCATCAACCGCTGCGTTGTTCCACTGTCCCTCAATTATGTGCCGCGCAACTTTTATCCGCCTCTGTTTATTTATTCGCTCATAAATATGTCGCTACCCTCGTAAGCACGATAATTATTATTTTATTCGTACTTACCGCGGAACTTTGTCGAAATCTTGTTTCTTATTCAACCAGTCCAAGCTTTCGCTTAAGCTTCTTCAGCTACGCAGGATGTTGCAAACGTTCGTGGCCGATTGTAAATGTTATTGAATTGTAAATTGTTGAAATAATTATCTAATATAAACTATCTAAAGCTATTTTGCAAGTTTGTTTAAGCTTTTTTCAACGTTTCCATCCATATTTGGATCTTTTTCAAGAAAAAAAGGAAAAAACTGCGTCTGAAAAATTTTAAATTTTAATTACAATATAGTAAAAAAACAATGGATTCAATACAGTATCAAATTACTGTATTAAAGCTTTAGATAGTTTATATTAGATCGAACCGTGCGCCAAAAACATCACACATCGTTCGTGCCCGATTTGAAGATAACATACACTATACAAAGTATCAGTTTGTACAATTGACTCTTGATCAGAAAAATGTCAGACTAAACAAATCTGAAAAAATTCCGAGATACATCGATGTCTCTAATTGAATATACAAGTTCGTTAAACGAAATGTATAATCAATTTTACAATAAAAATAAAGAACGTTCTAGCGGTACGTAATATTGTCTCGCTGATAAATTTTTCAGATACGTGTAATTACTGTGTTACGATATTTCGTATTACCTGCATTCGTCCTATGCATGGTAACAGGTCTCGGGAAAAGCGTCGAGAACCTTTCCATAATCTTAGTTTCACAGTGAGATGAGCAAATAATGCATCGGTGTTTTCCTCGTGGCGGCGACTCGCGCTTGCGATAGCACGCTATACCGGCCACGTCCCGAGATTAATTATGCTCGCTTCGGCCGCCATTATATCGCGGCTCGATTTCTCCTGCATCGAGGGAATTAGTCCCTGCGTTCCACACGCTGCAATCAATGTTTTTCTGTCGGGTTCTCCCTCCCTCTCCCTATCTATCCCTCTGTGTCTCTCTCTCTCTCTCTCTCTCTCTCTCTCTCTCTCTCTCTCTCTCTCTCTCTCTCTCTCTCTCTCTCTCTCTCTCTTTTGCTGCGCGTAGATCCGCCGGCGATAAACGGTGGCCTAACACGTGCATTATCGACGGAGCGACGAGAACAAAAAGAGAGGCGCGATCCAGACGATTTCGCCTAGCGTCGCTAATAATACTAATCGGCGGTGTTGCCTTGTGGCACAAGGTGCTCGTTTCCTTTCGAGACACCCCGTGTGTATACCGAGGACTGATTGC
This sequence comes from Lasioglossum lativentre, assembly GCA_916610255.1. Lineage (NCBI taxonomy): Eukaryota > Metazoa > Arthropoda > Insecta > Hymenoptera > Halictidae > Lasioglossum > Lasioglossum lativentre. Next base: position 1,187,112 of record OU744364.1, read on the forward strand.
CCAGGATAATTTTAGCGGCAGCCATAATTACGGGGCCCCGTTTGCAGACCCGGCCTCTTCTCGCTGCCCGCAACCAAACTTATTATTGCCAACGCAAACAACGTCATTATATCGTCTACCGGAATGGAACTTTCAGAAAGAATATTTATTGATTGTACGTACGACCGGGTCTCGAGTTCCGTCTCCACCGTCGTCGCTTTGTCTTTTTGTAGATTCTTGTCTGACTAATTCCGAGCCTACGTGCTGCATACTCTGATCGCTCGAGACATACAGAAAAACTACAGCGCGGACTTTAACTCGATTATTCAACAGATATTTTCACTCGTACTCGGTACCAAAGGTCATAATGACTTCAATCAAAGGTTTCAGGAGACAGTTTCTGCTTCTAAAACCTCTCCGCATTAATCAACAAATACGATAGCCCGTCAACAATGGAGATCCTGATTTGCACCGGAACGAGATTACACCTCGGAGGAACCATTAATTATCGCGGGATACATTCAGAGTCAATAAATAATACCGAGAAAGTACACGGCCGATGCGTAAGAAAGTTTCTCGAGCCGGGGCGGCAAGCCTTTTCCCCTGTTTCCACGAAAACGAAAAAATAACTTTTCCGCCGAGTCAATATAATATCCGTCTCACATCGGACTATTACTCTCCCCGGTGAGTACTTTAGAAAACACGCGGCAGTGTTGTTTTATTTGGGGTCGGGTGTGGTAGCGGGGAAGGGGAGGTGGAACCCGGTCGATCGAGCATGTGTGCACGGGAAATTGAAGGATGAAGATAAACGAGAATCCTGACGCGGTGGACTATCAATATTGTGCGTATCATACGGAACACGGTGTAAACCGAAGCCTTGACGGCCCGGATTCCGCGGCATAAGCGTGTCGCTCTCATTCTCCAAGTACTTCCGTATATGCTCCCCGTCGTTCTGTGATCGAGATTCTTGATCTAAGGCTAAAGTGAAAGATCTGACCACCTGGATTTGCGAAAAGATAGTTAAAAGTCCCTTTGCGAGAGTTCTTATACTTATTTATGTCGTCTTCTATGTATTTTTCTATCTTATATCAATGAAACTTTAGGCCTCAATCGAACGATTCGTTTTAAAAATATTTTAGGAATTATTGGAATTTGAATTTGAAAAAAAAAACTGAAGGTCACTCGTCCCATATCTCGAGAAAATAGCTAACAATAAGTAGCAAAAACAGACTACAGTACGCTAACCTGAAAACCATGCAACGTTTGTTCGATCATTTTTTCCATACAACAAATAACAGTTTTCACCTTGTAAATTCAAGCGGGCAGTCTTCGATCCCGGACAGAGATTAATTCTCGCGCGGCATGGGGAATGATCCGGGCCCCGTGTAAACGTAATTGATACAAAATCGAGTCGCTCCGCTAGTTCCCCGGGGGTACAGGCGGGGGGGGGGGGGGCTGAAGTGGCAGGGTCCCGACCACCTTTCTCTTTAATTATATTTAATAGTGGCGTAGCCGTGTATCGGCGGGAAAAGTCGAGCGGGGCAAGTAAGTACACTCGATCCGGGAGGGCCGCGACGAAAAATGTCTCGATCTTTTTTCGCGATAAGTCCTGGGCCGGTCCAATTTCCGAGAGCTCGACCGGACCGCAAGCGTCCACTTTTTTCGTCCTCGTTCGTCCCTCGGTGTTCGTCGTGGTCCCGGCGGCGGCGGCGGCGGCGGCGGCTGAACGATAATTTCGGCAGACACGTAGTTAGGGGATAAGAACAGAGGGATTCTGGGTTAAGGATCCGAGACATGGTTTAACGAGGCCTACGGTAACAAGACGGAACACGGGAACTTCCCCCTCCCTCTCTCTCCCTCTCTCTGTCGTTGCTAGAGCGAGCAAACGATACCGAGACACCCCGGGCGTTTTTTCAACATGTTAATTGTATATTTGAGGCGAGGTGATAAACAAGGCAGCGTCGGTAGCTCGCTGCCGTTGGAGTCTTCATTACAGCTGGTAATATATAACCGCGAGTTCCCCGAGGGCTCTCTCTCTCTCTCTCTCTCTCTCTCTCTCTCTCTCTTTCCCGATGCTCTAGAAGAAGTTATGAAGTCCGATATACCCGGTGACTGCAGCAACGGAGCGTCTATCCCGTTCCAAAGCGAGCAGCTTGGTCAGCGAGATTACGTTTTAGGGATAGGATGCCACCGATTAAGAGGAGTAATCGATCGTTGACCGAATTGCGCTGCAATATTTTAATATACACGATATTAAGGTCGAGACGGAATTAATATCTAAGGGCCGAGGTAGCTGCGCGCGAGAGTACGCAATCTCGCCGGGATCGGGCTCTTTTTCCCGGGGTTCAGCGAGTCGTCTAATCGCAGTCATGCATCTCTCGGTGGCCGTCGTGGCTCGCGGCCTGTTCTGGATATAGGGGCTCGAAACCGTAGAAAAAGAAAGAGGAGCAGCACGCGTGATCTCGGGTGCACCGTGAAGAAAGCAGCTCGTGACGCGCGTACACGTACACACGGGCCATCGATTGGCCTTCGGGGGACTCTGTGGCGGAGGTGCGAACCGGTTCCTCTTCTTCGAGAGGCGGCTTGATTTTCGTCGTGGAATTCGGAGACCAGTCGGGTTCGCTGCTCTGCAACCCCTCCGTGATCACCGGGGTGGACCTTCGCTACACCCGGTGAACATTTTGTTAACGCAAATTTCATTACTTGAAAATTAAAGGTGAGACGAAAAAAGAAATACGTTCCAGACGAGAGTTGTAGGATGTAGAAGAGAGTATACGATGATTATATTTGTTTGACATTGGACTAACCTTCAAAAGCTTTGTACAGATTGCAAGTTAGATTTTTAGTGGAAGCTTATATTTTCGATTACGTATTCTTGAAGGTGACACCTAGAACGTAAACAATAGAATACGTTTGCTTTTGCATAAACTATTTTCGAGATATGTGCGTCCAAAGTTGATCTTTCGACATTATCCAGTGTAAGTGAAAGACGTTTTTATATCAAACTTGAATGAAAAACAAACATTATTTGTGTTTAATGTACACCAAGTTGAAACAGTCAAAATGTAAAGATTCTCTTACGGTAGTTTAAAACACGAACTATTTCACTTAAATTATCAGAAACACACTACCATTTAGCATGCACTGATTTCTATTTCGAAACTTCGCATTCGATACATCGCGTCTTTCCGACTGAAATTTTGCGTAGATTATTTTTTCATGAAACGGAACAAGTTTAGGGGACAGCGTATTAACAATTTAATAGTTGAAGAGTAAGGTGCATATCGGGGTTCGTTCGGCCCGGTTTCCACGGGACCTTAAAGAAGAAGCGACCCTCTTTGTCCGCGAAACAGAGGCAGACAGAGAGACGGCCGGCACGCCCCCTCGGTGTCAGATTTTATTTATCGCGGCGTGGCTTTTTGTTTCACGGTAAATACCCCGAGCATTTAAGAGTAAGACGTTTCCCCGATTTATGGTCGGCCGCCTGCTTCGAGTTCCTCTTCTTATTCCTTTCAACCTGGAGAAGCACCCTTGACTCGTTCTCTCCTCGCCGACGCGCAGCGTAACCCTCCGGTGATATCCTCTCTCTCTCTCTCCTCTCTTTTCTCTCTTTCCTCTCCCTCGTGGACCGTCTCTCTCCTCTCTTTTCTCTCTTTCCTCTCCTTCGTGGACCGTCTCTCTCCTCTCTTTTCTCTCTTTCCTCCCTCGTGGACCGTCTCTCTCCTCTCTTTTCTCTCTTTCCTCTCCCTCGTGGACCGTCTCTCGACTCGTCGTTCGCGTTTTCGTCGAGTCGTTACGGTCTGTTACACGCCGATCCACTCGATACAATGCGCACCCCCGTCAAAAGTATTGGGACACTTACTGGGGGATGAACTGAAAAGCCACAATTTTTTTTTTCCTCACGTTCCATGTCGCGTGGCACACGCCTCATTCTGAACTTTCTGTTCGAGCCGTTTCGGATTTTGCGCTTTCTCTCCTTGCTGCAGCGTAGGTTAAATCCCAACAAAAACATCCTGTAAACAGGAGACAAGTTCTCTATGGCCGTAAAAAGTTGTGAGATCAAAGAAAATACGGCCAAGTTCGTTAGCTTAGAAACACCTGTTGCAATACTGAAAAAAGCGTTTGTAAAAATTAGTATAAAAGAACGCTATTTAATTTTTAAAGAGTAACATGGAAGGCTAAATTATTCAAACTTACCCGCTACCTAACACCTTTTATGGCCATTGGTTTAAAAAGTAACGGCCAAGTTTGAATAATTTAGCCTTCCATGTTACTCTTAAACAAATTTAGCGATTTTTGTGGTCCTATATCTCGGAACCTACTAATGTTGGAAGATTAATGTTTTGCCAATATTGAGACATGATAGCAGTTAACAAGTGTACGAAATTACATCTCTCCATCTGCTCCAGTTCCGAGTTACAAGCCTCTAAAACACGGCCAAGTTGTTTCGTGTAAAAGGTAGTGCGAGAACATGGCTGGTGCACTACCGTGCACCCAGATTTCTGATAGTGGAAAAATATCTCTTATTAGTATACAAATGTATTATCATCTGTAACTAAAAATATCTTTTAACGGAAAGATAATTGCTGTCTTATTTTTTTAATGTCGATCGTATCAGTCCCCGCTGTAAAGAATATAAATATTCATAACACAATACCAAACCTACAGATTGTACGTGACAAAGTAGAATCTTCTTTAGATCCATGCACTGTGCGCGCTTTAGATTCATCCTAAAAGACAAAGAAAATTTATGCTCATTGTGTGCTCATATTTAATCCACTTGTTGAATATTCATAACAGAACAATACAATTGCACTTCGATCTGAAAGGAGCGAATAACATACATATTTAGTAAATTCTGTTTGAAATCTTTGTCAATAATAAATTGTTCAAGGATCGCGCTCAATCAATAGGTAGAAGAAATGTGCCGTTCAAAAACATTTGAATAAAAAGTATTCACATGAAATATGAATTCTCCCCTGCCGCGGAACAGATTTCAAACGGCTCCCGTACATCTCTAAATTCGAATGTTTCTTTTTAAAAACAGCGTTTTACGTTCGTTTCAGATTAACATGGAGGCGGTGACCTCGACGGACTACGACTCGTCGAACCTGAGCAGGAACTTCAACCAGGTGGGCTTCAATACGTACAACTACTCGCAGTTCGAGGAGAAGTACAAGCCGCGTCAGGTTCTCAAGTACGGTGACGAGTACCTGGAATACGGTCGAAATTCGGTGAGGTTGGGCACGGCCGAGAGGTTCGCGAGATTGTCGTCATCGAGGCATCAGGACGGTGTCGGCAAGCCTGATCACAAGTACGCGAGGAGTCATTCGCAGCCCGAGAGACAGCATTATTCGTCTCAGGAGACGCGATCCAAGTCGCAGGATTCCCGCGAATTAACTTTCTATCAGATTGATCCGCCGGTGAAGCCGGAGACCGTTCAACACGTCCATTCGAAGGCGTATCGTCCCGGCACGGAGAAGGGTCAGGTCAAGAAGGAGCTGACCTTCTACGAGATCGACGGGCCGGCTACGCAAGAGAAGACGAAAGACGCGAAGTTCGAGAACAGCAAAGAGAGAGGCGAGAAGCGGGACAAGTGTCACGCCGGCCAGGAAAAACAGAACCCGGCGAAGCACTGCAAACAGAGCCATCAGGAGCAGAAGACGAACGCAGCGGCGCCGCCGAACTATCAGCTGAACAGGTCGCAGTCGGACCTGACCGAGTGCCAATTGCCCAACTATTACAGACACCAGAACAACCCTTACATCGACCCGCCGAAGTACAGACCCTTCGACAGGCCGCCGAGATACCAGGAAACGCCACCAAAGTCCGAGCCACCGCCTAAGTACTCGGAAGTGGCCAAGAGGCAGGACGATTGCAAACGAGCTCAGGTGAAAAATGGGGTTTATGGGGTAACCGAGTTGCGTTTTGGAATTCGGGTTACCGTGGAGCCGTTGTCACGGTTTTGGTTAAAAATGCGTTTGGAGTAGAAAAAAGTGTTGAACGTTTCATACTTACTTTCTTAGTCTGCGGTTATAGTGGAGCGGCGAGCAGCGATGATAGCGGCGCGGTGAGCAGTGCGATGGAAACAAACAGATGTAATTAAATGAAAAAGAAAAACATAGAAAAAAGTAGTTTGTTTTTGTTTCCACTATCATAGCTGCTCGCCGCTCCACTATAACCGCACCCTTAGACTGTGTAAAGAGAAAGGTTGTATTAAAAGTTCAAGAGAATCGGATGAAAATTTAAATTCGTCTTTGTACGGGGTGGCCCAATCCCTCAACACGGTTTCGATACAACGTGGAACGAATTAACCGTGTTTATTATCCTACTTTACTGGGAACAATTATTGTCCCACAGACCAACGAACTCTTACGGACACTTGGCTTCCGAGCCGTCCGCGCGTACTGTCCGTATGCCACAAGAAGTCCCTCGAGACGGCTGACGGGCAAAGGGGGTCCTCGTTCGCAGCCAATGGTTATCTTTGACATCACACACTCTAGCCAATAATTCGGCTAGAACCGAAAGTTCGTGTGGAATGACCCAATCGGACGGTTTGTTGTCGAATCCCTGCCAGGAGACTTCTTGTGGCGTACGAACAGTATTTCCGGTCCCAGCGTAGCGAGCCTAAGCGCGCGAATCCACGCTGATTAGCGGTTACGCGTAATGTTATCAATTTGACAGGAGGAGCGGGGCAAACGACAAGGAACCAGCGCAGGAGGTGGCAGCGGTGTGGGAGGAGGAGGAGGAGGAGGAGGAGGAGGTGGTGGTGGTGCAGGAGCAGGAGGAGGGAGTGTAGGTATCGGCAGCGTTGGTAGCGGTGGCGGTAGTGGCGGTGGTGGTAACTCCAGCAGGGGGACTGGCGGCACTCATGGCGCCGAGACGCCCTCTAATCTGGCCAGTATCACGCCAACTGCGCGAGAAGCAACACGCGGTTGTTCGTCGCGGACGCGTCTCCCGTACAAGTCGTGTGACACGCGTTCCTCCACCATCGCGAACAACAACAACAACAGCAGCAGTAGCTACAACAATAACAACAATAACGTGACGAAAGAGGAGTATCAGCAAGAGTCGAGCGACGATTCGGAGGCGATCTCGAGGTGTCACGTGGAGCCATCCAACAAGTCGCATCATCACCCGGGCCGATCGTGCGCAATCGTTGGTGGTAGTAACGGTGGTGGTAGTAGTGGTGGTGGTTGTGGTGGTGCGGTTTCGGGGAATGTATGCCACGGTGGTTCCGGTGTGCCGTGCGAGTCCTCGACATGTGACAAGTACAAAGGTGCCGTGGACTGTCTGCTGAAGGCCAGCGAGGCCGTGCAGGGTCGTTTGTGCGAGAGATCGATGCTGAAGATCGAGACGAAGCCCTCCGGCAAAGGGGTTGCTGCTCACGAGGTGATCGGTAAGTGCGCGGATAGGATGAAATCGGCGCAGGAGATCGGTTACGGTAAGCACGAAGCGAACAAGACGAAGGGACAACAGCACGATGTCGGTCACGGGTTCAAGGTCGAGAACATCAAGTACTACGGTGAACTGAAGGGTTACGATTTCAAGTCGTACGGCACCATCGATAAACCGGCGACGGCCACGGCTACGGCCACGACCACGGCCCACGAGAAGTCCCATTCGCACGGGCCCGCGGAGAAGAACGGCCACGAGAAGTGTCACTCGAAGAGCTCCGCCGCATCCGCAGCCGCGATGCAGAGCTACGGCCTGGCCAAGGTCGCCGCTGGTGAACGTCCGCCAGAGAAGAATATGTACGCCGACCATTATTATCACCGACCATCGCACTCGAAGCCGCAGAGCCCGTATCAAGTGTACCAGGAGACCAAGTACTCGTACAACGTGAGCGGGGTACCCGGGACGCCGGCGCAGGCCAGCGCAGCCGCAGCTTTCTTCGCAAGGTCAGTTACTCAATCTAACTATACCTACCTACTACTCGCGATCACGAGCGTCCACCTGTTCCCGCCTAGATTTACGGCCGTGCGACCACGACCACGACGCCGGGCTATCGTTCCTCTTTCTACCAACATTGTCCCGAACCGACCATCTGTAATTGTCCCTCGTGGCTACTGTTTGTTTACGTGACGCGTCCACCGAGTCGACGCGACGTTCGCTCGCCTATTTACCACCGACGACTGTATCGTTCGCCGTGCCGGTACCTAACCCAGACCAAGCAAACTTCGTTTCGTTTCGTTTCGTTTCGTTTCGTTTCGCAGCGAACCTATAACTCCCGACAAGTATTCGCGACTTATTCCGCCTTCGCAGTCTTAGTACCGCGCGTCTTAAATTTTGTTCCAGCAACTTTTATTGCGTTTACTGCTACGTACCTGCTGCTACTGCTACTCGTTACTCCCGCTTACCACGTTCCAACAGAGTTTTCAACTTTGCCTTCGCTCGGCCACTTTTTCACCCTTACACCCCGCGTTTTGTTCCCTTTGAATTGTGTTTTATTAGACTTTCTTTGACTGTTTTGAATGCAGTTTCCGCGATACATACATACTTGTACCAGCAGTTGTGGACTACAAGCAAACACGTCTCACGTAAGGTATAAACCTTGATACAAAGGTTGAAATTTCAATTCTTTTCCTGAATATTCCTGCACAAATTAAGTTGTATTTCACTAATTAAAAGTGAAACTAATGGAAAAGAAGTGATATTCAATCATAATATATGTATATGTTATTGAGGTTTTCGATCGTATAATTGTTGATTTTTTCGGCGCACGGTTCGATCTAATATAAAATCTTGAAAAAGATCCAAATATGGATCGAAACGTCGAAAAAAGTTTAAACAAACTTGCAAAATAGCTTTAGATAGTTTATATTAGATCGAACTGTGCGCCGAATACATCACACATCGTTATTATAATACAATAAAAAATTATCAGTGGAAGGGTCAAAGATTGAAAATAAATTTGGCACCATTAATTTTAAAACTATGAGTAAATTAATTTTACAGAAAAATTTAATATTATTGAGGGAGTGGTATTAAATTTTATATGTATATTCATTTGATGTTTCGTACTGTTTGCGCTTTTACTGCAACAAAATTGGCAATTAATACACCATTAAATTATCCATAATGTCATTTCGCATAGATATGCGGACAAATTTGTTAAGCTTTTGTATTATTCTTGATCGTGAATAGCTCGCTTTTAAATACAATTTTCTACATGTAATTAATCGGAATGACGTACCTTTGTACAATCTGCTTTCGAGCAGTGAACAAGTGAACAACAACAGTGGCTTTGATCAAATTATGTATTCTCAAAGGTTGAAATTGTGCCGTAGAAGTAATAAACGTTCCACCCCAATTAAACTCGGCTGTGTAAGACAGAGCTTTTGTCCGTGAAAAGGTTAAGCCCCGCCATCAAGCCTTTCATTCTAAACCACTTTTCATAATCTCCTTCAGCATTTCCGAGTCTGGCTAACTCAAATAATAGTGATCGAGGCAGGTCTCTCTCTTTCTCGTTGTTACACGATTACTGTCGTTGGTTTATAACCAATACTTCCACGATAATTAATTTCCAATTAACCCCTAGCCCTACGATTTATTTTACGGTTTCAGTGATGAGAACTTTTTTGTAGTCCGCAATTTCCTAAAAAAACAGAGAAAATTTATATCAATTGTATGCCTATACATGCTGTCCAATAACTGTACATTAAGAAAACCTAAATAGAATTTCATCCCGATTTAAAGGCAATTTAATAACATACATATTTATTAGACTCTGTTCAGAATCTTCATCACGAGTCTGACACGTTATTGTAGGGCAAGGGGTTAATTACTTATGGACTGAATAATAAATGAGTGTCCAATTGCTAACTGTTTTCTCCATTTTCAAAGTACATTTTGAAAGTCCACTAAAAAGCGCTGATACAATGCGCCATCGATCACTCGGTGCCGATCGATAACATTTAGGGGGTTAACCGCCCCGCAGATTCGATCACGCGGCAAACAGTCCCGGAGCCCTCTACCTATTGTTCTCGCAGCTTCGGGAAAAAGCAATCTGTCCCGAAGAATTCTCTCGGCAATTCGCAATCGCCATTCTCTCTCCCGGGTCGGTTCTTTCATTCTCGCATCGGTTCGCGAATAGAAGGGGTTTCGCGCGCGCACAATCACGGATTCACGGGGAACAATTTGAAAAGGTGGTCGCCAGGCTGGAAGTCGAGCTTTCCTTAAGATGTCCGTCCGTGGCCAGCTTTGATCTACGGCACGCGTTTTCGACAGGCGAACCGCGGAATTAGTAGCATCGAATTAGTAGATCCAATTAAGGATGTTCTGGAGGTACAATGGGAGACAAAAGTACAAGAAATTCGAAATCCATCAATATATTGGCAATGAAAGCCATTCATGAGTATATTTTGCATTAAAAAAAAATAGATTACTTTAAAAAGCTTTCGTTTAATTAGTGAATTTCATGTTATATTTATTTTTTAATCAAATTGTCTTCGTATTATAAAAAATTGTAAGTGACTTTGCGAATAATTGTACCCTCTGATTTGAACTTCAAGATAATAAAATTTGAGATATTCAATATATATAATTACGCAATAACGAGTTAAAAATAAATATTTAAATAAATTAAAAATACTTCAGAAAGCAATATTCATGGTTATTATTGAGATGACAACACGATTTTGACGTTTTGTAACAGTTTAGTGAATCCTAATAAATTTTTAACATAATTAATTACATAATTTTTACTATATATAAAAAAAAAACTGGAGTTTCTAGTTGCGTTTATTCAAGGTTTAAATAGAGTTTGAAGTGGAATTTTGTGAATTCTCCTTAAGAAGACGTGTTAAAATGTGCAAACTTTAAGTTGCTCTAATTCTTAAACGGTGCAGTGAATCGAACCCAAACTTTGGCAATTGCATTAATTTAGTAAGAATTATATCTTGTCAAATTTTCAAAAATTTTGTTGCGTTTTTATATACCTCCAGAACGTCCTTAAATCGCGTGCAGTTTGCACGGCAGGATAAAGCTACTCTTCCGGTGTCGGTGTCACCCCTTAGACCCAGATCACGGAGAGCTTATCCTGGCATTTAACAAACCTCAGTCACAACCGGTGGGATGTTTCGACGCGCAATAGCATTGTCCGGGTACCTCGCGCCCAGGCACCTGCTCTCGATCGTTGACACGGTGTTTCGAGAGTTATTAGTCGTCCGCTAATTGCGAACCGTTGCGTTTAATAACGATTTACGAGCTTCCGATTGCCATTAACGCTAGCACGGGCACCTGGGAGCGAATATATCCTCTGGCAATTTTTGATGAAAGATTTCCATCTGTCGAAGTCTGCATGAATCGAAATGGAAAAATTGCATTTTTCTATTTTTTACATTATCTTAACGATCGATTTATCATCATTATTCTAAAGTAAACCGAAATAATATTATTATTAATATGCTAGCGGGACACTATGAATTTGCATGTTACAACATTAATTTAGTACTTTAAACTAATTTTCCCCTTTAGTCAATTTTTTTACAAACAGCTGATCTTTGTGCGAAACAAATAGTTTTTACAACCTATGTATAATGCTACGTTAGTTGCTACGGCCGCAAAGGGTTGAAGCTCGCCGAATCGGGAATCGCGAGCGAGAACCCGGTTGCGATTATCGTCGCGCCGCGCGTCGCGTCGCGTCGCGTCGCGTCGCGTCGCCTCGGAGTACGCGAAACCGACCAGTTTTATCGGCGATGGAGCGGCCCGGTCGCGATTACTCTTGCCGTTCGATCGGCGATTTTATTCGAAATCGAGGGTTTGCTTTTCATTAACGGGCGACACGCAGTCGACATTCCGAACGGACGTTCCTTTGCTCGCAAAACGAGGAGTGCCCGGCATGCGAGTGGCTCGCGAATTCACGGGCTCGCATTAGCGCCGACCGAGAACCGATAAATCGTTATTAACCCTTCTGTATATACTGCCGTGTCTGTAAGCATCGGGACACTTATGGGTGGAGAGAGCAAACATCGACAATAGAGAGTAACTTGAAAAATTTACGTCTGGAAAGGCGCTTCGGAGTTTAACGCTGGAATTACAGAGCGATAAAAGCAACCGGTAGAAAAGGTAACTTGTATTGTACCTCGTAAAAGTAGCGCGATGTATATTATTAGACGGCGGATTTTATGCGTTCATGGGAAACATTAGTAGCTGCAATTTGAAACTGGCAAAACATTACAAGCATTTAGAAGCGTCATTAAATTCTAGCATTTTTTGTCTAGTAACGATTAACTTCTGAAAAATTCAAAGCAGAAACAACTGTTCGTCGCAACAGAGACGGAACCAATAGAGTCCGTCTTCAAATTTCTGTTTTATCGCACCTCGTCAATTCTCCCTATTTTCTAAATAATAAAAATAAAAGAAAATTCCCCGCGTAAATGGTCGAATGACTAATGTATCGTTTAATGGATAGCGGTGTACGGTTCCCGAACGATCGTGTCCCGGGTATGAATGATTTGAATGGACTCGTCTCGGTGGTGAGTGGCGCCTCGTTTCGTTCCACCTTGCTCCTCAGCGCCCGAGAGCCGGCAGCTCCGGTCAGGATTCTTTGGAATCGGCGTTCTCGCAGTCTCGTAGGAAGTAGCCGTGCGGTAAGAATTGAAATTAATCGCGCCTCGACGAGCCCCGAGACTTATATATGCCTGGTTCTCCTTTGTACGACTACTGGTTTTCACGCCTGGACAAGGAGCTCATTCTCCTTTCTCTCTCTTTCTCTGCTGGATGGCGGCCACGCGTGCACACAATCGACGCTAAAACACCTTCCAGAATCGGTTACCGGTCGCACACGCGGTTACCAGAGGGGGAGCCTCCTCGATGGGAGCATCGACAATTTTTCGCTCGAGTATTCCGAACGATCCTCCTCGAGACACGGTGTGTATACGCCCGGGCGAGTATCGTTGGCTTTTTGCGACGAGATCCCGTCCGAAGTTCCCGGAATACAAGTATCGTCCCGTTACTTTCGAACTTCATGAATATTCTCCCGAAACCTTTCCCGTCCGGTGGCAAATAACAAAAAAGAAAAAAAAGAAACGAGCCCGCCACGTACACTGCCGCTCAAAAACTCCGGAACCCTAACTCTCGGAAAGTCGATTATCTCCGAGCTATCGGGGATGCAACAAGAAAGTTTTTACGCGGCAACTTTTCGACACGAGCAAATTTTTTCAATACGTTTCTTTTTCCGAAAATCATTCGATAACGCGTTTACGAGACGAGCTTCGTAAAAATGTACACTTTGACGTCGCTGAATCTTTTACGATTATATATATATATACTTTATTTTGTTCCCCTAGGGGTTACAATCCTTACAACTCCTTCGCTACCTTATCACTATCTTAACTTATTTCATATAATGATAATAATGATATCGGCGCAAAGTTCGATCATTTTAAAACCAACAACAAATGTGCAATTAATACATCAAATTTCTCGACGTTTCGATCATAATGTTGATCATTTTCATTTTGTTTTTAAAATGATCGAACTTTGCGCCGATATCATTATTATCATTATATATTATAATTTCGATCGAGAAAAATTCACATTAACCTATTTCGCTTAACTTAACTTAACTTAACTTATTTCACTTAACCTTCTATCTGTATTGTTAACCTAAAACGCTCGCCGATTATTGAATTCATTAATTTAAGAAAAAATCTTTAATGCTAAACACGAGACAGCGTACTCTCTCTCTTAAACCAGATCCTCCACGGATTTTAGCCGACAATTTCATGTTCGAGTAATCGCGACTTTATATCTTCGAGCACTAAGTAGAATGTTTTTAACCTGAGAAAGTTTCTCCATTTTGAGAAGCAGAGCTGCCAAGTCTGCAGGAATAATTCCGGCGTATCGTCGGGTGGTGGTGGCGGCCTTTTCTGTCAGGTTTAATTTCGCGGGGTGAAATTAGTTCGCGAAGAAGTCGAGCGGTTTGGGACTTTTGATCGACACTGTATAGCCAGGGTATATTACCGAAGAAGATTTTTGCGAGCGGCTCCATCCGCGATATCTTGGCTGCTGCGTCTATTTCCCGATGGGCCAGCCACGGAAGAAGTTGAAATTTCAGGAAGTTTCGCGGTCCTCGCGAGCCGGTCGTGACAAATCAAATCAAATTGGCCCAGGACGGGCACGTTGTTCCCTGATCCACGTGGGACGGGAAAGGAGTAAAGGACGAAGGGAAGGAAGGCGAGAGAGAGGATATAAGGTGGTAGGCCAGGTCCGCTCGTATTGTTAGCCGTCGTGATTTTATTGCCCTCTTATATTGCCCTCGCGCATCTCTCTCTCTCTCTCTCTCTCTCTCTCTCTATCTCTATATCTCTCTCCATTTCGCGACGGTTACTCGGGGTCGCTCTCTATCTCCCTTCGTTCCACGGTTCTTTATTTTTCACCCTCGCTCTCTCTCTCTCTCTGTCTCTGAACGGCAAACGGGTGCCCCGGTTGCTGCGCGAGAACCATTTTTACGAGGCGATTCGCCGGATCCACTGGAAGTTGCAACAACGACGAGAAGACTGTGCTCTGATCGCTCGTACTCCACTCTCGGAAAATATTATCCCGTGCGAAGATCGGCTCACGCTGCAAATTGCCGCTGCGACGGCGGCTCTTGGGAGAATGTTTATAGACAGACCCGCGGGCTACAATCAGCGAAATTTCCATAGTTCAATGAAAAATTTTATGTGCGTTTGTTTCCCGGATTACAATTGTTTTCTTCATTGGTATGCCTAATTGTTACGTAGAATTTTTATTAAATCGCCGAATTCGGCTCGCGAGCATAAAAATGACCCTAGCCGGTTTCTACTTGCGTCTAGAATCTCCCAATGGATGCCAATCTGTACACCAGTTTCCAGGGACTCAAATTTCCCCAGGACAATTCAAATCCAGCCGCGAGCAAGTGGATGACCCGAGTCGGCCCGAATCGGTCCGACGCGCGACATATCGGCCCGACGCGCGCATCATTGAAGGTCATACAAGGTCGAATATGGTAGTAAAGTAAACTTTATTACCTTACAGCAGATGCTCGAATTGCTGACCGTTTGCGTCAATTCGAGCATCTCCCGTAATGTAATAAAGTTTATTTTACTACCATATTTGACCTTGCATGACCTTCAATGGTAACTTGCTGAATTCATCTCAACACTGGCTATCACATCGTGATAACAAAAAACATAGCATTCCATTTAAAAAAATAGAGATGACCTTGAAATCTCCTCTATGCCTCCACCCACGCAGAAAATGTATGTGTTACAATATGTCCCCCTCTATACCGTGTAAGTTTTCTATATAACATTTTTTCATATTATTACAAATAACGGCAATATTCAAACTGGACATAGATATTGCCCCACCCTGTATACATACTATAATACAAAGTCTGCAAAATGTACGTTTGATTTCGACACCCACCATTCCCATTTCTCCAGCCTTAATAACACCGCGATAACCAAGTGCTTGATCGATCTGACAAGCGCATGTCGCATCAGCGCGATAAGGCTAGCGAAACCTTTCATTGGTGTAATTCGCGTGAAACTCGAATCCGCTGACTCGACGAAGCTTCCGGTGGAACAGCGAGTGTAACTATCGAACAATATGTCGGATTGGCAAGCACGCACACATACAATTCGACCCTCGACTTTCTACGTTCTCGAGTGGATTCGGTTTTCTTTGACGGCTCTCGGTCGCCGACCAGGATCGGAGCGTCGTGGATATTGAAATGCAACGTTTGCCCACGATGCCCGAGCCTAACTACTACGCGTCCTCCTCCGATGAGCGCATAATCTAGCAGGCGATCGTGACTCCGCGGCCAGACGAGAGACTCTGAAAGAGAACCCGGGAAAAAGGAAGGAAACATCCGGGCTCCAGCTTGAATGACACGCGTTATCCTATACATATTTATGCCCGCGACTTTGTCTCCGTTTCGTGGAATGAGAGTCGGTGGGGACCGGCCGAGAGAACGTGCGCGGAGATCCTATCGCCGATAGGAAAGTGGTCCTTAATTGGACAGGTGACATTTCCTCCTCAGTTTTCTAACGTGTAAGTCCTCCGGGACTTCCCAGGACTATCTGCCTTACCCGCGGAGATAGGTCGTCTTCATGAATTTCTTAGGGGACATCGAGCGCGCGTACACTTTTCTTAATTCGCGCAGAGCTGGCAGAGCACCGACAATTCGTCGAGATATACGGACGTTTCGATATTCTCGTACGCAAGTTCTCCAAGTACAACGGCAGCCTCCTGAATGTTACATGTATAACGTTCCCGATCAATCCTCTGCAGACTTTCTCGGGTCTCGCGGCACTCGAAAAATCTTGGAAGATCAATCCACTTCGAAAGTTCCTGTCGAACTCGCTTTATAATTCCAATCTGTCCCTTGATGTTACTACAACCAGATCTACGGATTCACCAAAAGTGACATTTTTACTACAGTATTCTCTCGATAATTGTCCCAACCACGGGTCCGACCAGGGACAATTATCGTCCGGGGATACTATTCTTTGACTTGTGCCGGCGACTGCGACTCCCTGCGTCTCTTTCTTTCCCATACGCTGGCCTTCCATGCGCACGAAAATTTTATCGTCCATTACACACGTAAATATCGTCGAAATTATATCATATTTGGTATCATTTTCATTAGAAAAATACCAGGAATATGTTGGCGAAAGTTCCATAAAAAAATAATGAAAAATAAAGAAGTTTTATCATCGGATTAGTAATGGTCTCCTGGTCTCACACCGATATACCCGACCCGTATCATGTTACACTTCTCGGCAGGCCTAGGCCTCCGAGTTTTGGGGCCCCTCACGGGGTATACCCAGCAGGAGTGGGGATAATTATCAGTTCAGGGACAATTATCGTCCAGACAATTGGGACATTTATCGCGAGAATACTGTATTACTTTATCAAAATGGCAAGAATACATTTCTTCAGTTTTCTAGCGATTTGTATTATATAATACGTGTCCAAACAAATCCGAAGTGTTATTGAATAATTCATCGTAAGTGCATTTTTACAGTTTCGATGATCGTTGATAAAAAGAATTTGTAATCCGTCATTTCGACGCGATAACATTTTTCACGGAGTTCTAGAACTAAACAGATAGAATGTTCGATAGAAATGATATAATGGAAAAATGAACAATTACATTCGCAAATCCTTCTATTGAAAGGAGAAAATGGAATTTCCGCGTTTTTAGAGGATTATTCGCTTTAATTATGAATGATAAAGCGGGTGGAGCGCGATTTACGCTATGCATGGAAAGAAAATGTGTTGAATCGACGGATTTCGATCTCTGGTGAATCGCGAAGGACGATGAAGACACGGAAATATTTCTGGAAACAAAAACGAGTATATCCGCGCATTCGGCCAGCAGAAATCTCCCCTTTCATCGCGAATCAAGCGAACGAATGTTGCAGTACGGCGACCTGTGGACCTGACGATTTAAATTGAGAGATGTCCACGGATGACCCTAACGTCCACCTGGTTCCCGGGGGACGCCGCCGCGCTGGTGTTCGGACCCGGCCGAATATATCCTGTAGGTCAGCGCGGGTTTGAACTCTCTGTTCAACAGGTAGCGCTCTCGTAGCCCGGGTTTGCCAGCGACCCGGCCCTCTCCATTATATTCATATCATGTAAATGCGCCCTGCCGCCGCTCCGACTGCCTCCCATTTTCCACCCCTGCGGCAGTCCAGACGCAAAGCTGTTCTGAACCGACGAAACCAAAGAGAGAGAGAGCGAGAGCAAGAGAGAGAGAGAGAGAGAGAGAGAGAGAGAGAAAGAGAGTGAGCAGGCCGAGGGAGAAAGAGCATAGACGAACGAACGACGAGAAAATCGGCTGGGAAGATGAAGAGGGAGGCTCGAAGCAGAAGGTTAGGTACATCGAGATGGTAAAACGCGGGGCTCTACTTTACATTTATTCTAATGGGATAATACTCGGTGTTCTGGCACCCGGACCTGCCACCTCGTTTAGTATAATAATTCCCCGGGAATACACACCTCCGCTACACGATACCCCTTCGATCGCTATCGCCGAGCACGATTTAGGTTTTTCTTTTTATCGAATGTCTCGAGTTCCATCAAACCACTCGGATCATCAACCCCTTGAATGGTCTCGAGTGTGTCTCTGACGTTTCATGAATATTTTCGAACGAATGATCGCGCATAGTTAGTACACTGAACCTTCCGAATACACACGGTTTCGATACAACACTGTGCAACAATTGCGGAAATTTTTCGATAGATGATATGATACGATAGATGTTTATTACTACAGGTTTTTGTGTGAAATAAAAATTGCCTGCAACGTGTAGGAGCTACATAGACGTTTATTTTAATGCATTGAAAATAATGCAATAGCCACCTCATTGTCAATTGTCAATTGTAAAGTGTTATACTAATGTATGCTATATAAACCATACACGGTTCAGGGCATTAATAAATAAATAAATAATCGTTTTTATATTCGAACCATCGAATATAATGAATAAAAATTTTGTTATTTTTTATTCGTTATCCGAAATTTTTATTTACATGAGAATTTTGCCCAACTCTGTACAATAGTAATTTTAGATTCTCTAAATGTTTTTACATGAGTGTATAAAATCGCATTTCTCGCTGCGATTAATAATAATAGCGTAAACGAAGCTGGTAATATCTGGTGAGACACCCTGTATATCGTTCGAGGTTCGTTTGTTGTCTGGTTGTTAGAAACTAGGAAGAATGCAGACGGAAGGTAAAAGTTCGACGAACTACTTTAGTTCACACTAAAAGTAAACAGTTGGATCGGACCCCTGGAGCAGGACCGGTACAGAAAGCAGTCGTCGGATTTTCATGTTACTTTTTACTTTTTTCGACGAACAGGTACACCTCGTGCACGCGCTAGGCGCCGAGTGTGTCGCCGCGTGGGCGACGACGCGCACGTAGGCCTTGTCCGTCTTCTTTTATAACGCCGGGCCGTGTTAACGCATTGGCTATTAACTTAAGCGACGCCCGTATGTCACTGTAATACCTACACGCCCCGGCACGGCAATAAAGGATCACCGAAATCACGTTAAAAGGTTCCCAGGAATTAATCTTCTATTTAAACGAGCCTCGTCCGAGAGCCGTTCACGCTCTCCTCTCGAAGATTTAAAGGGGAGGTTTCCTGCCGGATTCCTACGGCAGGAACCACGGGGCCCGAAACCGCTGTAACGAGTCATTTGTCTCCGCTGACAAGCTGATAACTTAGCCCCGCGTCCCGTTCAATTTGTTTGGACGTGGCCCCGTTCGGCTGTGGCGCGTTTTCCCCGAAAACACTTTCAACGATCCTGCAACGAGAGCTGTGCAACCGACAGGATTCAGCGGTACAAATTCCTAAATCGCTCGCGGAACTTCTCTCCGTAACTGTGATTTTCGTGTACACGATCATGGTGACGCGAACCCTCGTATGTGTCCCTCGTGTAAATTTATTTTTCACGACGTCGTTATTCTGCCAATCGTACAACAATTTATCTGTAACTTGGTGACTTTTATTTTTTTCACGTGAAATTTATATTTAGTGTAGCAAAACACGTGCCGACAAAAAAATTGTGACAATCTGACACAAGTAGTTTTCTTGGTTTTTAACACTAGATTGCCCAAGGAAGTCATTTTGACTGCTTTTTAATTTCAATTAGAAAAACAATTATGTATATAATGATACAATTTCTTAGAATTTTCAATTTCATAATAATTGTAGTTACCTCCCCCCTCCTTCATTTCCGGTATATGTATAATATGTGTGTTATACCTATATTTCCCAAAAGCAGTCAGTCTTTCTAGTGTTAAAGTCCTTTGACGGCTAGTTCAAACATAAAGCATCGTGTAAAAATATTCTTTTAAATTAGGTTGCTGCATATGAAATGTGAATTCTTGTAACAATAACGTGAAAAATGAACACAACTTTTTCCTAAATAAATAATAATGTCTCGCGACATTTTAACATCCACTTTATTTAGTTGAAGTATTACCGCAGCAGTTGGTCTGCATGCGAAAATTGATTCTCGCAAAAAAAAAAAGAGTTTCGCCAGCGCGGGGTTCCGGTTCCCCGGAGGCTCCGATTGAGACCTCGATTTCGCCAATTAGATAAGATACGCGCGCGCGCGCGCGCGTATTACGTCGATTAATCGGCGGTTTCTTAACGAGTTTCGCGACCGATTATTAAAAGACGATAGCGCGTCTGTGGATGCAGCTGATGTCAGATAGGGGTTCGCGGTGCGGGGAGGGGAGAAGTTTGTAATTATCTTGCCGGACGTAGTCGCGCGCGGCTACACGGCTCTCGAACGAGATCGGGCAATTATGTTACACTTCGGTACCGATATTACTTTTCAATTTCATACCGCGGAAGCGATCGCTTGTCGCGGCATGGCTCTTTCTTGTTCTTCCTTCTGTTCTGTTTGCACGGTGGTTTTGTACGTGGACGTGTGTGCGCGTTCCGTTTGCACGGTGGTTTTGTATGTGGACGTGTGTGTGCGTTCCGTTTGCTCGATTTGTGTGCCCGATCCCGTTCATCATCCACCCCTCGTGACGCCAATTAACAGGCTCCGGATCGCCACGCGGATACCTATGATTAGCCGGTTAAAAGCGGTGCGATGCGGATATTGAAATCCGCGGGATCGTGTAATCGCGAAAAAGAAGCAGCTCGAGAGCCGAGCCGTGCCGAGCGTAGCCGAGCCGGGTCGGCCGGACTTTTGCCCTAAATTGCCGACGCGAGGCCTAAGTGGCTCGCACTCCGTTTATTATTTATGGAATAATAACGGCAAAGTGATTCGACGTCCCCGCGCTAATACAAGCGATCGTTTAGGTGCCTCGACCGGTGCGCGGTGGGCCGGCGCAACGGACTTGTTACCACCGCTACTTAATTCTCTCTATTATAGTGATCATCTTAACGCGAGACATCCTACGCAATTCTTTTCGAATCGAAACCGTTCGGCTCATTAATTTAGAAATTACACGTTGTAAAATTCTCTCCCAGCAGGCGCGCACCGCACGGAGTACCGGATTTTTAATTAGCCGTTTACTGTTACGTAGTACGTAATGATTATGTACCTCGAGTTAATTGTGAACCGTCTAATTCGTATGTTTAAGCGATCGCTAAAATTTTCGATGATTGAAAAATCGTTCCTTGCAAAGTGCATGCAATTTCCTAGGGGGTAATTTTGTTACGTTAATTGTCCTGTAAATTCAGCATTTAAGACCCGATTCGTC
Source organism: Lasioglossum lativentre (assembly GCA_916610255.1). NCBI lineage: Eukaryota > Metazoa > Arthropoda > Insecta > Hymenoptera > Halictidae > Lasioglossum > Lasioglossum lativentre. The sequence goes on from OU744364.1 coordinate 1,208,298, forward strand.
GAAGGGAATTTTTTCAGATTCGTACTTGTTCAATTTATATGGGAAAGTAAAGTCAAATTATCCTTCGTTATTTTTATACGCGTATGTTTATATTTTAATTTTTTCTGTTCTATCGGTAGACTGTTAATTTTATGCAATTTGCCGAAAATTAATAGATCAAATGCAAAACATTCGAAACAATTACAGAATGTATACATTGTTTCAACTCGTTTAAATTGTTAAGAACTATTCCTGTATTTTGCTATTAATACAGACGAATTTTACTTTAAAAAATCAATATAAACTTAGTATTAGTATTAGTATTTGCTGAAAGAGTGATTTAAATACCTTCAACTCGATGAACGTGGCAACCATTTTCCCAAAGCCGTGTCTAAAAAATACACATTCTTTTTTCACATTTTACATTAAACTAGACAAAAGCCCTCGTCGCAGCCAATTTCGAGAGAACCAATATTTACAAAGGTTACAACTGTTTCATCTCACGCGCATCTATAAATATAAAGTTTGTATCGAATTATGGCGATTTTTCATGGCGCCTCGGATTCGCCATTCGAGTGCGAAGGTTCGAAACGATGCACTTTTTATAGCGACGGTTGTAGGACGCGTTTTACAGGCTCCTAACCGAAAATGGACGAAACAGGGTGACGAAACGAGAGGTCCGAGGTTGAAGAGAAATTTATTCCATCGCCGCAACCGCGTCCTGCAATCTAGGATACCGATTGAAATGCAATTTAAACGACTTACGGTATTACCGTATCGGAGGACTGGCGCATCCTACGTGCTCTCGAGAGGTCTCGTATCTGTCGTGATATCGGGGTCGCGCGAGAGTCATTAGTTATCCAGCATTATGGTCGAGGAACGATTCGAATCAATTTAGGAGGTTCATGGTCGGACTTCGTGGGGTTCGCGGTTGCTCCATATATCACCGGCCACTGGTCGAACTTGTGTAGAACAGCGTGCTAAAAGGGAGACCGAAAGTTTTCGTCTAAAGTCGAGATTTCTGTCTCTAATTTAGTAGACCTTATTTTTCAACCAAAAAATTTTGGGCACGCCTCCCCCGAATATTGTTCCATGTCGTGAAAAAATAAAATATCCAAAAGTTTTAGACCAATCGGACGTCGGGAAGGCGTGCCGCATCGAGGTCAAAGGTCAACAGTAAAACTTCTTTTTCGGCCAAAAAATTTTGGGAACCCCCACCCCAATATTGTTCCATGTCATGAAAAAATAATATATCCAAAAGTTTAGATCAATCGGACGTCGGGAAGGCGTGCCTAATCGAGCGCGAATACAGTATACTGCAGTATACTGAGTATACTCTTCGCATTGAGCGCGCATTTACTTCTATTTCAAAACCTCGCGCTCGATTAGGCACGCTTTCCCGACGTCCGATTGATCTAAAATTTTGGACATATCATTTTTTCAGGACATGAAACAATATTGGGAGGGGGCGTGCCCAACGTTTTTTGGACGAAAAATAAGGTTTACTCTTGGCCTTTGCGCTCGATGCGGCACGTTTTCCCCTTATCCGATCAACTGCAACTTTTGCAGGAATTATTTTCATACCCAATAGCACAATTTTGAGGGGAGGCGTGAAAAAAATGTCGCAAAAACAAATTTCACCAAGTATAGCCGAGGTCCACCCTATTCCCCATCCGTAAAACCGATTCTAGTACAGAAATCTTTATCGTCTCGATCGACGATGCACAAAATCACCCGCTCCTCTAATATGTTCCTATTGTTTTCTTAAATCAAAGAACATATAACGCGCAGCTGTTTCGGATAGAATGAGAAAATTGAATTCCACTTAATTTCAAATTAAACTACAATAGAGTTTTAAACGCGTTCCTCGAATTTTCATTACACGGACCCCCCCCCCCCCATGTTTCCGCAAAAATAAATTCCGCAAGGTTGAAAAGAACATCAAACAAACAAGGCAGCAAACTCGTACAATGGAGCAGGCAAGCGTGCCGCGAAATTTGTAATTTAACGTACACGAATTTTACATGGTCGCCGTTATAATTATCAATTGTTTCCCCGCCATTGTTTTCCATCGCGTTAATTTAATCTCTTCGCGCAAACGCCGACGACTCTTTTTTCCGCTAATTTCCTAGCGTCCCGTTTATTTTATCGAGAGTCGAACGAGATCGGAACGGTCGAGGGGCAGTGATTTTTACGGCTAATTTGACAGATGAAAAAGTCTGATATCCTGCGCGTCATGCGAACAAAATAAAATACATCAGCGGTGCAATCTGGCTGTGAAATTTTAATTAAGTATTGATTCCGCGCCGGCCGATGTTCCCGTGTCTGAAAATTGATTGAAATTGTTTAAGCGCTCCTTGTTGACGAACACGGTGCCATGTTGCTCATTACCGAATCATTTGTAACGGACACGTTTCATTATTGCCAAAAGAATGTGCGAACATAACTGTCGTTAATATTAAATGTTAGATGTTATCGGCGCTACGGTTCGATCATATAATAATAAGAATTTTAAAAAGCAATTTTGCTGATTAACAAAAAATCATCGACGTTTCGATTCTAGTTTGAATCCTTTTCAAGATTAATTTGCATCGCGTCTGTAAGAATAATTGATCTAATCAATTGATCAAGAAAAACGATCTAGGTTATATCAATCGATATAAGGCGGTAAATTTGAAAGCACAAAATGTCTTTTAGTCCACTTTTATGTATGTACCATGGGTGGTACATCAATTTTTGATATTCAACTTTCATTGGAACTCATTTTATACAAATAATTGTATATGATATGTAGTTAGATAACAATTCGAAAATAACAGTAAGGATTGTTTTAATTGGAAAGAAATGCATTATATAACATTACTGATTCAGTAGTGTTGCGTAGTATTCATGTATCTTAGGTGTTTCGTACGTAAGATTTACGCTATGGTGTTCATATGAATAGTATCCAATAATAATCTTTGATGTAATTTAACTTCTTTGTCAATTATTTTGATATTTTCGAAATCAAATCTATGGTCCAATTCCAGTGAATATCTCGTCAACGCAGTATGTTGTACTGGTGGTAACTGTCGTTGTTGTCAATGATGACACGTCGATACTCTCCGACGTTATTATACATATATATTTCACGGTTAAGAAGCTGCAATCGGCCGTCGCGGAGGCGAACAGAATTTAAACGACAGTCGGCCATTTAGTCGCTCGAATCACGTCCGCGAGGAATTTTTCACGGGACTCGTGTCTTGCGATTTTCTCATGGTGCTGCTCTCTCTTCGTTCTTTTTCTCTCTATTTTTCTCTATCTCTCTTTCTCTCTCTCTCGCTCGCTCGCTCGCTCTCTTCGTTTCTCGCTAGCTCGCTCGACGGGCGTAAAACCGCGCTAGCCCAGCGGGGAAATTGAAAATGAGTTTCCGGGAGCTTGGATCACGGCGCGCGTCACGAGACCGATATTTAATTAGGTGTTTGCTCCCGCCGCGCCTCGCCGCGCCTCGCCGCGCCGCGCCGGTGAAAAAGAGAAGAGAGAGAGAGCCCGGGCTTTGTTTATGAACGCACGTTCGCCGGAAGGAGCTTCGTGAAAATACCCTCGACAATGAAACTAATAACGCGAGACGCAATATGCTTTGTCGTGGAACGACGAAACTAACAAGGAACCCGGGAACGGGACAGGAATCATGGTTCATAAAGTTGTATGTTAAATTTCATGCAAATAAAGCACTTGCCGTTGCGCGATCCCGTCTGTAAAATTGTCTTTCATTGTGTCAACATGGCGCGCGCAGTTCCGTCTGTAAACCGCTGCAACGTCGGAAATTTTTAATTACATTCAGCGAACCTAGACGCGAATAAATTGGCTCGCGATTAACCGAGTTCCGCGCGTAAAGTTCGTTTTCGTTTGAATGGAAGTTTCAAGCGATTCTTTATTGTCCGCGAGACGTTATAACGATTTATTTCACAACCGAATAAATATTTAACCTGCCACTTTCGGAAGATTTAGGTTGGCACTTGAAAAAGCTTAAATTAACTAAGGTTGGCGCTTAAAACAAAATAAACTGTAAAACACTAGGTGCAATATCTGACTTTACAAAATGACCATAAATTAATACCAGTGGAATAAGAAAAAAATATGATAATTCCGTAGCATCGTTAGCTCCCTTATCTAATGGGCATCTTAAACACAGTGTTTAAACTCTACAAGGGATTAGGGTCTATAAGGAGATTATAGACGCCACGAAAAAATGTAGGGCTTACGAAAACCATTTCCGAATCCCCTGGGAAGAGTCTCATGGCTTTCGGAAAAGATTGTAGGGTCTACAGAGTATTAGTGCTCCTGGAGAAAAAATTGTACGGCTCTCGAATAAATCGTGGGTTCTACGTTGTTTGATCTAAACGAGATTGTTGGTCGTCGCGCGAGGACGCGAGAGGGGTATAAAAACGGAATGGACTCTATTGCTCTGTCAGGTTTAAAACGATTCTAGAAGAGAGACGTAACTATTTGTCGTCCGGTTCAAGACCTTCTGGTATTTTTGTATAGTCGCATTCCCCGACTATCGGTCGAATTCTCCGTTTCCTCGTAGATTGGTTATCGCAGGGACCATTGGTATGGACGCTGTGACCCGAAGTGTTACAGTTTACAATCCACGGTGCATATTTTCAACGCGCGCGAGACCTTTTGTCGTCCCGTTTTCTAGATTCAATTATAGATCGTAGGCAACGCCCAGGAAAAAGGTCGGGCCCGCGTTGATAAATCAGCGCGGCCCGCGCTCTCTAACATTCGTGCCGCAAACGTGGTCCGGGCTGTTTCATCCTGTGCGCGCAGGGGGCAAGTGTCACGATTCTGAACCCGGGGATTTCATGCAGCATACTAAAAAGAATACGATAACTATAATCGTTTTGGCCGGGTAATTCAATCACGATCGGACACGTATTTCGTGCGACCTCGTTTTCTTTATTCCCGCCGTGTATCGAGAGCATAGTTGGGCAGTAATTGATTACATGAGTAATTAATTAAATCGTCAATTACATGAGCAAAAGTGGACTACATTTTCAATAAGAAAACAGTAAAATGGTCCAAAACATCAAAATAGTGGTTTAAAAGAACAATTACATGTAATTGTAATTTTATTTCTGCAATTACAAATTACAGGAATTGGTAAGTAATTGTAATTGTAATTGAAATTACTTTTTGCCTAACTCTGATCGAGAGGCGCGACGCGGTGTTTTTTTCCTCCTGTTTTCTCCACCTATTTAACGTGCCGGCGAATGTACAATAAATATGAATTATATCGATAGAAGATGCGCGTGTCCAGTCTCTTGAAATTTTTTCAGTGTACTGTAACAGAAACTGTTTGCATTGGTTCGAGCAATTCTCCGGTCCGGTCGGTACCACCGAGAATCTAACGATAGTAAACGTACGCTATATGTTGTCGTTGGCTAGCGTAAAAGCGAGAATGTTTTCCCTCGTGTCCGGTGAATCGTTTTGCTCGTTTCTGGCCGGTTCGTTGCGGTAGACCGCGATCCGGAACACGGGATCGCGGAGCCCGCGTCGATAAAGCAGCAGGTACGAGGCGGCACGCCGGGAAATCGCCACGACGAAATAACAAACAGCTCAATTAGGGGCTTCGTAAGATGCAAATGTATGCGCGTGCCGGCTTCGAACGTGCCAGCGAAGCTTTTCTTGCGGGGACGTGGCGGCTGCCTGCGTGTTTCGCGTGGCGATGCGGCCCGGCGGCCAATGCTCGCTGCCTCGAATCAGTTATTAGCGTCGCGATCGGAGACTCGAACGCGGCGCATGGAAATCCTGGAAAAAAATTCGATACTCCATTCCGACGGAGAAACTCCAATATTGCTCGCAGTGAAACTGCTGAACAGCAGAGTTGGGCATTAATCGATTAAAATTTTAATTATGATTGATTGATTAATATATACGATTAAAAAAAGAAATCGTCGAAAAATCGGCGATTGATTCAATCGATTGATGAAGTTAATCGTCAATCGTTCATTAAATGAAGAAATCGTCGAAAAATCGGCGATTGATTCAATTGCTTGATTTAATCGTCAATCGTTGATTAAAAAAAGGAATCGTCGAAAAATCGAGTTTACATTTTTTTCAGTATTCATACAGTTCTGATTGCGTATTTCATTTCGAAATTTCAGCAATAATCATTAATCAATTATCCGATTGACGATTAATAATCGTTAATCGCAACTAACGAGTAAAGTAGAAATATCGTTAACCGCAATTAACGACTAAACTAGGAGATTAATTGTTAATTGCGATTAACGATTGAAGTAGAAATTTAGTCGTCAATCGTTGATTAAGTTTTTGCCCAACACTGCTGAACAGCCACCTACCCGCCGATTTCGATGATTTTTGGATATGTTATATTTTCTTCGTGCGAAATATAAATTCTCTGCATCACTTGCACGAAACAAAAGATAATGTGCCTACCAAGAAATGTAATAATAATTCTATGCAGCCAAATTTCAATTTCAAAATTCGAAAATTAGATAATTGATGGAAAAATGAATCTAGGATATTATTTCACTCAATTTTCCATCACCCTTTTGAAACGAGTAAGTGCTGTTTTATTTATAATTCTGCAAATTAAAAAAATACATTTTGCCTTTGAATCTAGAAACAGAAAATGTTTTTCTGAACTTTTCCTGAAAAATAAATATGGTAGTTATCGAATTCCAATGTTTCCAATTGTATTAAAATCGGTAATTCTCGGTCGCCCGCGTTTTACGTTTACAAGACCGGTACCGCCATTTTCGATTTTCCCATACCATCGACAAATGACGCGTTCATTTACTGCATTTTAACCAAACACAATGCAAACACGTTCAGCTGTCATGGACGTAACATTCTATTAAATGCAACGTAGCCTTTTATAAAATATGAAAAAACATTGTCACAGAGTAATTAAAAATTTTCCGAATATCATGCCGCGCTTTGTAATTTTAAACAATGCCGTGCGCAAAATTAATTTGTTTCCCTTGTGACGCTGACATCGAACATGTTAATGTCATATCCAGTTATTCCACGGTTGTTCTTAGTTTGTCAATCGCACAAGATTTCCGACAAAAATTGTGTTCCCTGATAATGCGATGAGCTTGAAGGGTTAGGCTTTTAGGCTGTAAACATTCAATTTAAAATCAAGAATATTTCTATATTTTTACATGAAGAAATTTGATTATTTTTACATGAAGAAATTTGAATATTTTTAGGCTGTAAACATTCAATTTAAAATCAAGAATATTTCTATATTTTTACATGAAGAAATTTGAATATTTTTAAATCAAGAAATTTGAATATTATTATTTAAAGAGGAACACAAAAAACATCGTGTCTCTCGGTACTTAAAATTTTGATCAAGGTATGATAATTGTCCTTGTTGTTCCATTGGGGTAGTTTAAAACAACCGACTATCGAGTCACCACCCTAAAGCCACCCAACTTTTAATTACATTTCGAAACTAGAAAATTGAGAGGAATCACAAAAGATTCGAGTTATTGAAGCCGTCGGAGTAGAAAGAACCTTTAACAACGTGTTCCCAGTGGATAGTTACATTGACTCCCGGGAATGACACAGAACGATGGGTTTCGCTCAAAGGATATTAAAATTTTACGATCACCGATCCCTTTGAAAACTCTCATCATATCGAATGTGCCCCATCGTCCGTGCTCTCGCATACATGCTTTTTCCGCGCGTGCACACACAAGCATGATCGCGCGGCGCGGCGCGGCGCGGCGCGGTTCAGGTGATTCCGCGCCCACACCACGCAGAGGGAAAAGAGTCATTCGGCCGGATCCAAACGGATGTAATAATTTTAAATGTTGATTAACGGCGAGCTTTGTGTCGGGCGCCGAGTGGAGAAGACCTTTCTCAAATATTGCTTTACAGCGCGCTTTGTTATTTGCCCGGGTGTGGAACTCTTTGCGAATTCAAATGTCATTTCCTAAGTTCCGCGTTGCGATGCTTAATTAATACTCTCGAATTTAATAACACCAAGTCTGCGGGTGCCCGGACGCGGATATTTATGTTTTTAATTAGCGCGGTCTCTCTGCCCTCTGTCGTTTAATTATGATCCGGGAGTCGCCCTTTGAATTTCCCGCGCCCGCCCGTTTCAACCAACCCCGGTGCCCGAGCTATTTGTACCGGGGAAATCCGCTTTTCTTTCGCGATCTCTTGTTCAGAGTTGATTAGGCCCATTGAGGTTTGACCGCGCTTCGCGTCGTGTCGCGATTATCTCTCGTAATTGGCCCCGGCCGCCGCGCCGGACGTAATTGTCGTCGAACGATCTCTCCCCACCTTCACCTATCAACACACGGAACGTTTGTTAATTGTAATACGCGATTCGAGCCGTTTACGGAAATCGGCGAGAAAGCCAGATTTCGAAAAAAAAAAAAAAACGTCGAGCAACAACCGAGAGCAATCTTTCAAAGAGAGGGAGGGGAAGAAAGGGCGAGGTATAAAGAAAAGAGAAAAAAAAGAGAGATCGTTCGCTGCCCTATCTGCCGTAGCCGAATTTCAGCCCGGAGTCGACACACGTTTCAAAATCGCATTCCGTATTCAAGCGGGGACGCGGCATTCGAAGCTGTCCGTATATTGCCGGTCGTATCGAGAGCCGACATCTCGATGCGCGAGATACGTTCTCTGTGCACGGGTCGGAGGAGCTCACGTACGAAATATTTCCCCGGTTAATGGACCATACTCGAGTACAATTCTTAGCGTTACGAGCGCGAGCATCCTCGAAATTTCCGGAGTTTCCGCTGGCTGTAAACGGGACCGCGACTCCTCGTAAACGGAATCAGACGCAGTCTTCTAGTCGCCGATTTCCGTCAAAATTTATTAGCACGCGTCATAATAGCGCGACAATAAGCAAAAATCGAAAAATTAACTTTTATAAATGAGAAATTCTTGTCGATCGTAAAATGTTTGAATAAACTTGGAATAATGTTATCGGCCCCACGGTTCGATCAAATTCTACAACTATATATAGCTATTTTGTAGTAAAACTGAAATAGAAACAACCTCTAATAGAAAACAATTCTACATATAGCAAACGTGGTCTTATGACGTAACAGATTCAAATCCGAATCGAAACGTTTGAGTTTTACTAATTAACTTTTATGTTCGTCTAATTAAATTTCTATCGGTGATCGCATCGAACGAAGATCTCGCTGTACGACGAATAAAATCCGATGAAATTATTCTTCTACCCCCGTTCACTCTTCGTTCGAGGCCAAGGGAAACGAAAATGTTTCGGCGGCGATTCGATCTTGTTGACCGAGGGGGGTGGGGGTCTGACAAGACCGAAATGACAAATTATGTCCCGGTGACCCTAGTTTACCATAGTCATAGAAGTCGGATTAGACCACGTAATCGACAAGCGATCCATCAGGATACCGATCCGTCCCCAAATGCGATCTTAATACATCTGGCCATCGGCCAATGGCTTCTCTCTATCTTCTGCCGATCTTGTGACACCGGGGCGAAGAGATCTCGCATAAACGATCCTACCTGACTGGCATACTGATGCCCGTTGGCCCGCGACGAATATTGACGGACGAACATCCGGGGGGAAAAAGGCGTTCTCCTCTTCTTCTTCTTCTTCTTCTTATAAAGCTTTCACACACACGGGAGTGAAGGTGAAATATTACCGGCGGTTCGATGGAAAGCCTGCGTTTCCTGCTTGTTATTTACGATTATTTTTTTTTTATCGATTAATCGCATTCGATATCGGGCCCCGGAGACTTTCACGTCACCGATGAGAAAAGTGGTAGTCGGGCTGAATAAGAAAAAAAACGCGCGTCTCGATGGTGAATAAATGTTTGAATGCTTGTCGATCCATCTTGCCGGGGACCCGTGCAAGTCTGAGGACCCAAGAGCGTTATTTAATGAAGAGTATTACGTCGCTGATGGAGGCTGCTTTGCCTAAAAACCAAATTCACCGGGGGGACTTCATCATGCTTCGCGTTCTTCGTAGGGGCGATGTCTGTTAGGCGTTGATCGAGTAGTCAGGATGATGAATCGACTATCGGGTTGCGTAAAAAGTTCCGTAGCGCGAGACCAACGAGACCGCCTCGAACACTATGCAGCCGCGCCGCGCCGAACCGATTGACAAATCCTGCTCGCGAGGCCTTTCTTCTGCGCTTAGAGGCTGCTTCGATTATCACGATCGATTTTTTGCGATCCGCCAAATTGAAGGGCCAAGGGCTCAAACGAGATATCTCGCAAACCTAGCGGTAACATCGTAAAACTTGTTACACTATTGCAAATACAGTAAACGCTTGATTCTTGTCCAACAGCCGTGTTTTTCATGGACAAGAATCGTGGCCAGAAGTGCTTTTTGATTTATGACTGCGTCTAGATATCGCGCCGAGCGAGACTTCAATAGAGAGCCGAACATAGAGAAGGACAGAATGAAATACGGTTCGCGTGACTGTCCGCGTCTCTCTCTTTCCGATGCGCTGTCCTTCCTTGCGACCGAAGCTTTCACCGTCGATTAAACCACTAAATACAATTGAAACTATATCGTGCTTGGTGTCATTTTAATCAGAAAAATGCCAGACATAAGGTAGTGAAAGTCCCATAAACAAATAATAAAAATTAAGAGATTTGTAAAATCGATTCCTCGAGTCAATGTTGTAGTGTTCACACCGATATACCCGAGCCGACATCAATCGTCGCCGCCGTGCGGAGCGACTCAGGGTTGACAGGCAGTGAAGTGGGTAGGCACTGGACAAGAATCGTGCCCTCGCTCCGGACAAGAATCAGGCGTTTACTGTACTTCGATGCTCAATTTTGTTATGAAGTGAAATAAGTGTAGAGTGCTAAGAATTTTATGTATAATAGTTGAACGATAAGATCCACCCTAGCCGGGGCATTATCAGTGGCGTGGATGCGATGATCCCAGTGTCTGGGTTTAGAAAGTCTCGGTGAAATAGTTCCTCCGGGCAACCCTATGCGCGCAGTTATAGCCGGATAACGTTTAATAGATGCGCGTTCGTATCGCCAGATACGGTTTTAAAGCCGGGCAATATGAGCGCGATTAGATCGGAGCGTGCGGGTTCACGAGGTTCTCGCGGCTAAGGAGATGCTAAAATGTAGTAAGCCCCGATGATCGACGGAACCGTGCTCGAGACATTTCGTACGGCCGTGGAAAGGCTCTCCGGAATCGATCCCGAACAGATTAAGTCGCGAGCTTGATCCCTCGGTTTCACTCTGCGAGGCGATCAAGTTTTCTAGTGCGGTCGGCTTCTCGCGGCTTTCGTTTGTTACGGATAGAAATGAACATATAGGTCTAACTGGGATAAATAAGATTGTACTTCGAACGTGGAATTGTTAATTGAAATTATAAGTTTAATTAATTATAGAATTATAAATTTAATTTTTTCGAATGGTATTTTTGAGGGAACGTATGAAAAATAATTATTTTGATTTTATATTTCATGCTCTGAAACTCATTTTACGATGTTATAAATGTAACTACGAATATCAAGAAATACATAGCTGCCTCGTAGAGAGAATTTCATTAATGTGCAGAAATAATTTAAAAAATTTCATTTCACAAATAACGGCGGAAAAATTGCTTTCATGTAAAATATCTAATTGAACTGGTATTTCCATTAGTATGGAAACAAAGGCTTGGTTAAAATTAATCGATGTAATACATTTTAAGAAATAATAACTAAAAATATTTTTACTTCTATCTTTTATCCTAGGTACTTCCCTAGTACCTTAAGGACATTGGCGATTAAACCAGTCATAATTCTCTTTAGAAAATTACAGGAGTTCGTATAAAAGCAATGCGGGGATGAAAAGTGTTGAATTTCGCTCATTCGCATCATCGTTATTCTCATTATATTGTACACTAGTACTTTTGTATTCTTTGGAACTGTTTCTCGTTACATATTATTCCGCAATGATAGTTAACGTTAACCACACAAGATGTATAATACAATGCGATGAGATAAAATATTTCGTTTAAAAAAGAAGGAAAACATAAAAGACTAAATATGTTCACATACTAATGAAACACCATTAAAAATTAATTGTATCGTACAACGACGTTCTCACGAAAATTGATCGTGTAATATGGCGATAACGTGAAACATAATTTCGATGGCGACAACGTGAAACATAATTTCGATGGCGACTTTGAGGCGCTACTGAAAATTGCTGTGCCATTCTTAAAAATATTGTTCGCATTATCGAACAATCGGAAAAATCTTTTGTTTTTCAGTTAAAATAGCTCCGAGTGCAAAGGGTTAAATATGTAAAAGAAAAATAGGTGAAATATTATCCCAGGCAATTGAACGCAACTATTTCGGAGAAGCGTGTTCGAGGCTTATCAAAATTTCATTATTCCAGCGCGTATAATACGAAGTCTGAATACCTTATTCGATCTTCTTACTTTCTCCAAGTTTCGTGTTAAACAACAATCTTCGACGAAAGTCCGATATTTGCGAGATTCCGAAGAGCAGCGAAACTATCGATAGAACGGCCGGGGGAATCCGGAGCAATTAAAAACTAGCAAACTGCTCGTTACTTGCTCGAACTGCCGGTAACTACTGTTAACTACCGGGCGCATCTGACGCGCCGCGCCGCGCCGCGCCGCGCCGCAGCGTAAAAGTAGTCCGAGCGATCCTCGCGAATTCCCCGTTCGTGACGGATGTTGATCCCCGTCACGTGTTTACGGGCCGGTTTTCAATATCGCGCGAGCTTTCACGCCGCTCCGGGAAAACGGATTATATTGCGTAAGTGAAATTGCCCGGATTACTGTGTTCCACCACGCGGGCTGCCAATTCCAGCGGACACGTGTCCCGGCGAGATAGTAAGGTAAACGTTCCTCGATCGGGATCAAGAATCGAGTATCGTCTAGGCACACGCATCAGCCCCCTGCCCCCACCCCTCGGGCGCTATTAGAGCCGACGATCCGCCAATTAGAAATCTCACGTGGTACCAGCAGCACGAGGCGGGCAGCACGTACGCTGCCACTATTACCATTGCCATTATGTGCAGCTACTACTATTACTCTCGCCGTTATTTCGATAGTCACGCAAGAGTGGCTCTCTCCACCGAGTGCCCGCATCCACTTGGCGTGCTCGATATGTACACCGACAACGAGAAAAGTTGCATCGACGAGGCCTTGCCCCCCCCCCCCGTCTGTTTCCAAGAACGGAATTCAATCTTTCACGTTTTCATAAGCAAGTATAGTCATTTTATGAGACGATATTCTGAAAACGAGCGCCCTATATAGGATAGTATAACCTCATTTGGAGGTATTGTTATATTAAATTTATAGTGGAATAGTACAACTGTATACACAGACACAATGCAATTTTGTAACAATTAATTAGAATTTATTATAATCTGATTGACTCGTACATTTCAATACAGCACACTTGAGAGTTGAATGTAGAGTGAAGATGGCTCATTTATATACGTACACTCCTTTCATGTGTACTTGATTGCGTATATCCCGTTAAGGCTAAATTTCAATATTCAACTGTTGCATATACCAACAGGAGGTTTGGGTAAGCATAAATTTTAAAAAAAATACTTGCAACAACGAGAATCTCAGTTCTTTTATGAAATATTAAAATTTAGGAATTGCGAATATACATTTAACAACGGAGCAGGTAAATACATATTATTCATGTCATGTGGATAAAGAAATATGGATTTGGTACAATGGGCCATGGCAAGATGATTAAAAAGTCGAACAAGCAATAATTTCCGGATCAAGGCTGCACCGCAAATCCATTGCCATGGAACATCGCGATGGCATGCATCGCTGAAGAAGAAGTAATCTTGGCATGGATATCGAAACCCGATCCGCGACATATAGACATTAAACGGAGAGGAAGCTATCCAGTGGAGCACGAGGAGCTAGCTCGCCTTTATGTCAATGAAGGAGAATAAATAATGCCCGAGGATTCGCTCGGTTCTACGCACATACGTATACATACGTTCGCCGGAGCGCGAGGGCAGGGATAAATCCATTTTCTACCGTCGTGGAATAAGATATAAGTGTTATGTCAGTTTCGTCCCCTCGAGCGAGCTTACGCCGCTTCCGAACTTGTCTCTCTTTCTCTCTCATCATCGTCGAAGAAGCCGCCGCCGCCGCCGCCCCCGGTAAAATCCTTGGAAAGCTTGTTCGAGATTTGGAGGGTCAGAAGGAGCCGCGAAAGGTTAGGAATATTTAAAAACAGAATTCCTCGAGCGACGCGCGTCTTCCCTTTTGTGAAATCCACCGGTGGATACGATCGAGCATTTCGCCGTACAGGATTTACCATATGGAAATTCTCTTCTCTACCGTAGCTAGTCGAATAGTTGTTTGATCCAAAGGAAATTGCTAAAGCTACACTCGGTATCGCGATATCTCTCCATTTATACAAAAAGTTATTCCGATTTAAAGTGTGTGCCATCGATTATGAGAGTGGCTGCATGTCCACGTTGAAGCAACAAGCTTTTACCGAATAAAAGAAGAGACAATAAAAAGTCGCGACTATCATATCGTATACACTTGATATTTTTCAATATAAAAATAGCACAAGATTTTTAGCTTTAGGTCTGTATCAATTGTATCAATAATTCCCTGTTCCGATAATTCCGAGTATTTTCAACTTCAACTCGTTTCAACCACACAGCCACGATGTTTCTTCATTTTATACAGACATTGTTTACGAACAGTATTTATACTGTAAACGTAACATAAAGGAAGCTAGCCACAAACGATAAATTGATTTATCTTGTTATTCTTTCCATTGAAAGCCACGAGAAAATTGTATTACCATACGAATTTCAGAACGTTCGACGGCTTAAATCGAAGAGGCAAGATTGCACTTTATGATAAGGACACTCGGGAATAAAAGGAAATATAAATCTTAATAAATACGAATAAAAATGTCACCGGAGGAATAAATAATTCAGACCAAAAATAATATGTTCCAGCTCTGATTAATAGCAATTCACCAAAACTGAAGCACGGAACGATCGTCAAAGATAACGAGGGCAGGTTTCCCCACGCGTCAAGGATCGCATCAGGGTAGTCTATCCTCTAAGGGTTGAAGTGAATAAATTTAGCGGACGCGATCGTCGCGTCGTTTACGGCAGCGAAACAATAAATAATTCCTAGCAAGCGTGTCGGATCAAAGTCGACGCCCGGTCGGAGTCCTAGCCGGTTGCACGAAGATAGGGATGGTATGGAGCAATTAAACCGATTAGCTTTCCCGTGGTTATCGTCGGACCGTGGTCGTGTCCCGTGGTCAAGAGTAGTCGTAGATCGGAAAGCGCAGCGAGCTTGTTGTTTACATCTGCTGTCCGTGGCGAGTAAATAAACTTAATGGTTGCCCCGGTTCTCTGGATAGGGGGACGACGAGGCGGGGCGAAGGAGAACGAGAGGAAGAGAGAGGGGGGGGGAGAACGAACACCACCGGGCTATTAATTACCGTCGAAAAAGGGCGGGAAGCAGGGGGTTAGGGATTAAAGGTGAGCAAGGAGGAAACACGTGGCGAGTTTCCTAGCTGCTGGAGCTGTTGCGGTGGCACGACGTTATCACGGCATCGCGCAATATTGTAATTATATTGCCGCGCGTCACGACAACCGGTGTGTACCGTGGCGACGAAAAATACCCTCGGCCACACGATTCGTACCCGGTGAATGACGGGTAGGTTTCGCGGATTACAGGAGTGCTCACTTAACTTTCGAAAATGCACACTTTGGGAAGCGTCGAATTGTTGCGTTGCAGGGTAGCGTTCTATTCGAGGAAATAAGAGGGAAGTTATTTGTCAAGTTACGAGACTCACCCTGTATAGCTTAGCGACGTCGCTCAAGTTTTAACTATATGTATAGCGTTTTACCCCACTATATGTATATCCCAGAAGTCCCTCGATCTGGTAACGACGGTGAGCACTACTGTACACGTTTTCCGGGGTCGAGCGTGACTTACCTGCGTCCTCCTAAGCGAGGCAGCCTCACAGTCGAACGATTCGCCTCGGCGCGGCGCGGCGCGGAAACGCCTCCCTTCGCGTGAAACTACGAAACCAAGAGGCCAGGTGACCGGTGTGTCGAGTCAGGTCGGTCAGAGACCACCCGTGATATCGTTTTTCACCCGAGATACCCGAAGCGTTATCGAGCCACGGCGATACGCGCTAATGGAGAAGGGTTGCTGACGAAAAAAACGGTGGGGGTGGGGGACACTCTCGGAAAGTCTGCGACTTTGCGATAGAAAGTAGACGGTATTTTGTGCCCGAGTGCCGGGCATTGTCTACAAAGAGGCTTTCGCTCGGAGCACCCACCGTGTAGAAACATTCCTCTTCAGAGAGATCGAAGGGGCTAGAAGAGCCGTAGACATCGATAACTTCGATCCCAAAAGCGATTTCTCACTCTCGCCTCGGACCGATTACGAACGGTTCTAGTGGTCCGCGGGTTTTTCTTCGCTAGGCGATTACTCTGATTAACGAGTAGCCTTTCTTGTCCGCGAAATTGTAGATTCGAGAGAAGTGGGATTAATCGTTCGTGTGTTTTCAGGTTGCAGTTCGCTCGTTGGGACCAGCGTTTTTCATATATTATTTAACTTTATTGGATTCCCCTAGCGGTTACAATGTTTTTAAACCCGCCTCCTTTAACCTCATCCCTTTCTTCCTTAACCTAACCTTAACTTAAACTTAAACATAAAAGTCAAATTGACCAGCGTTTTTGTGTGGAGGCGTGTTTTGACGAATTCAATGTTTTATACGAAAGGCTGCAAACATTTAACTGACCGTTAGTCGAATATGAAAGTATTTGTTATTAAAAAACACTTACATTTTTAGTTCAGTTTTCCTACGATGAATCTTCTTATTTTCGTACGAGATATTTCTCTTAATTCAATTTCTAATAAATGATTTACGAAAGTGGACAATTGCAGACCGTGAAATCTTGGAAAACTGCAATTTTCACCATATTTAAACGTTTGTAAATCATTGCAACTTTATTAATCATGAAACTTTATGAAACTTTCAGAATGTATATAAATGACGCGAATCTACAAAATGTATTTTGTATTTTGTTTCAATACAGTTTTACATAAAAAAAGTCGTAAAAATTTAATATTTTTACTACCTTTTTGAAAATTTCTTCTTCGCATCACGTAGTAAACTACTAATTCTAACTTCTCAAAAATATCCAATATTAAAAAACCGTCTTTTTAAGAGTGTCCAAATATTATAACAAGCGACTGTATATGTATAACGCTTTAAGAACACATCGAAACTCTCGCGCCGCCGCGCCGCGCCGTTTGCATAGTTCGTTTCCAGATAATTGCTAGAAATGCGCGTCTAATTTGAATGGGCTGTCTACGGTGTCTAAGATATGTGAGGGGTTCACCTGTATTATCACGTGGTCGAGCACACGCGATAGGTGAGGAGAGCGCGTTGACGCGACAACGGAAGCGTACTCGCACGCGCAATCGAGAACGCATAATTCCGTGTCTAGTTACGCGCCCGGTAATTATCGTCGGAGGAGTGGTGAGGGGGACAGGGAGAGAAACAGCCGGCGCCTTATTTGCATTCTGCCGTCTCGAGGTAGCACGAGGAATTCGCGTTCTCGCAATACAAACCGCGCGCGCGCGCTGCCTATAACGTCTCTCGTACCCGGCGCGCGTATTCCGCGCGCGGAATCGCTTGTCGTCGTCTCTGAGCCCCGAGATTTCGCTGCTTCTCGACGTTAACGCCGACCTCCTGGACGTTAATTACAGCGGCCGGGCTGCGGGGCGTTTTGCGGTCTATCTTCCCGTCGATACAGAATTACGCGGGGCCCCCTCTCTCGTATTGTTCGTGTTGTTCCTTCGACGTCGCGCCGCTCCACTCGGCCTTCGTGCTCCTCGTTTTTGCTCTTGACACTTTATTGGCCACTTAACGCGTCGTTGCGCGTCTTCGTGTACATTAATAAATCCTTGTTTCTTCTTTTTTAAATATCTGCAACCGGGAATCAGTCGCGGATACATTGCCAATGTAACATGTGCTCGATAAGTTCTCCACGACTTTTCCTTTTTAACGTGGATTTTTTTTTAGGCTGGGCGTCATTCCTGTGGGTTTGTTTGGTGACCACAATAAATCAATTCGTGGGTGGACAAAGAAATGTATTTATGTTTAATCAGTCAAATGTTCTAGAATATAATGAACACTGTAAAGTAAATTACTATATTTGTCTCGCGACACGTGCTCACGCACAACGCTCCGTCTCTATTACTCTCTCTCTCTCTCTCTTACACTCACTATATGTATGTATGTATTCTTAAATCGCACGTCTATCCTCTCTCGCATCTCGCGACACACACCTTGTTATAGAATGACTATCACACAGTACGATCTACATCCTTATTATTATGTCCGATCCACAATTCCAAAATTTGCCCGATGACACCAAAAGGTGTGACGCTAAAACCCCCTCTAAAACATATCCACGATTCAATGTTTTTCCATGAAGTGGAGAAATTTAATTTTTTAACACTTATACGTTCCTCGGATAAAAAATTCACCTATTCGAAATGGGACTATCGATCTTTGATAGATTACTACAGTAATATCTGTTTTTCTTCCTTTCCAAATTTGACAAGCGAGTCGAGTATCGAGTGCCATTTTATCATGGAAAAATATACGCCCAGACGGAACGTTAGAATAAAATGATGCTATAATGGAAAGATGAATGATTCAATTCGTAAATTCTTCTATTGAAAGCATTAAATGGAACTTTTGAGTTTTCAGAGGATTATTCACTCTGAACGTAAATAATAAAGAGACGCGTAGAGTGCGTCGGAGATGCGTTTTGTTGAAATTTTTTTAATTGATAGAAACTCGACAAATTTCTAAAATTTTCTTCAAAAGTTCCTTGTTTCGTGGTAGTATATTCGAGAGACTACAACAATACTGTATTAATTGATTTTCTAACGAAATCTGCAAAATATCACTTGAATTTACTCTACCATTCAAACGATGCCTCGTACACGCCACAATTTTCATATTCAATTTTCTCCATACTTGATACATTTTAAACGCCTCGCAATTCGATTATTTCTCCAGACATAAAATTTCATTTACCTTCCACTAAATCGATTGTACCGAACAGTAGAATATCACTTGCGAGCTGCACGGTTATCTCGGCTGTGCCCATCTCGATAAATATTTCTTGCTTCAACAAGCAAAGCCCTTAAACTCCATACATTTCCGTGATTGTCGGTTCGCGAACGGTGCCAAAAGATTCTACCCACAAAAGCAGCACTCGAAACCCAGTGCATCTACTCGAAACCAGTGCATCTACTCGAAACCAGTGCAACTTGCACGGATCGAGCACCGACACTTAGACGATCGCAATAAGCAATCGAAGTAGACCGTTACTCTCTTTCCGGAAAGGAGATTGACAAACGGCTGAAGAACACGTTTGAATACTCGATCGCGGTAGTGCGGTCGGGAGAGCGCATGAGAACACGAAACAAAGATAACGTTGGTAAGGGAGGGCTACAATGGAAGTACTCGGAATTGAGGAGGAGGAGGAGGAGGAGTAGGAAGAGGACCGTATACTTGCATGGAGGATGCTCGAGCGTTCCTCGGGCTAATTAGCGTTCCGATTGCAACGGAGTAAGGGAAGAGGCTAAATATAGAAGTCAATTTCCTTTTTTCGACTTGCGACACCCAACGATGGCGTCGAACGCAGAGTCGAGTGGCCCGCCTGGTAGCCCCGCGGGAGGACCCATTCTCGGGGCAATACGATTTCCTCGAACCGCTGAACCGCGTGACATTCGAAAACAGCCGGGGCCCTCGTAAAACCGGCGAGTTTACAGCGCCGGTCGATTCGTTCTGGATCGGTAGGATCGATTCCAGAAGTGGCTCTGGCTCTCTCTCTCTCTCTTTCTCTCTCTCTCTCTCTTTCTCCAGTCGAGATCGAGACAAAGAACTAATTTTCAAGCTTCCAGGCGTACGGGGCGATCCGTTCCGCGGGCCCGTGTCGCAAGATATATCGTGCGTGTTCGTTCCGTTTGACCTAGTGGCGGCACCCTGCTCCTAAAAGGGATTCGGCGCGTAGGAGGAGTCGCTCGAGGAAGGACGAAAGGGGACGAGAGACTGGCCCGTTATACGCGAATGGCTCACGGATTACACGACCGCTGCGCCAAGCCGACGAACACGCACATAACTATGCACGCACGTCGGTCGGGTCGGGTCGGGCCGGGCCGGGCCACGCACGGACGCACGCGGCCACGACGCGACGCAGCACGCACCCCGGTGATCCATAACGTTGTCAACTCGACGCGCAGGGCCAATCTCCATCGCAGATAACGGTCGCGCGACCGATCGCTCGACGCGCGTAAATGCTCACCCCGGATAACGCGATTCGGGTCTGTTAGGAGTCTTTGAACGTTGGCCTAACCCCTCTTGTTTTCGGCAGAGGTGTAATATTGGGTTGGAACGAAGCATTGTTGCGTGTTTTCAAATTAGAATTCGGAAGATCAAATTAAGATACACAGGCTCACGAAAGTATTCGAACGATGATATATTCATACTTGAAAAGGACACAGACTGTAAAGTATAGAAAATATTTTGAAATTATCGTATGTATTGTGTATGGGGAATATGTGTGGATAACGTGCATAAATTTCATTGAAATCATACAACACATATCCGCGTTAGAAAGACTTTATTAGATTTAATAACACATTGTAGGTCACAAAAGTATTCGAACTGTACATTTAACATTAATTATTAGCAACATCAATTGGACTAATCAAACTTTCATATGAAGTTGACCCTCCTTTTGCCGTTATTACAGCCCTAAGACAGTTTTCCATAGAAAATACTAACTTTGACGTAATATTTATTGGTCAAAGCCTACGATCTCAATAGACATCAGTTCTAGGTAAAACTTTAATTTTCGAGGATCAAGGTCATTTCAAGGTCATGTTATTATACATATCTGAATGTATTTTTCCATCAGTTACACGATGCAATAAACAAAAAAAAAATGTAGTTATGTACTAAAAAACATCGATGACCTTGACAATTCCGAAAAAAATGACCCTCGGAAAAAAATATTCATTGACACCATGCACATTACGTGACAAATAATTTTTGCATCACAATAACCTGAAGAGATATTTAGGTGTTCTTATTTAAACTGACCACCCTGTATAATCGTTCGAATACTTTCGTGAGCCTGTGTATTATGTACTCATAGGTTTATTAAGAAAAGGCAAAAAGTAATGGAACAGAATGGAAAAAATTTTCATTTAAGCGAATAGACGCTATGGTTTCCATTTTCGATGGTGTTTAACGCGCCAAGCAGTCAATCTCCGAAAGTCCTGAAACATTGCGCGCAAGTTTTTCACTGAATACCGTATTCCAACGATTCGGCTAATTTTGTGCCATAGCTAAAGGCCACTCGGCCGCTAATTACTCGATGTCACGGTATTCCTCGACCGGTCAGAGCTCTGGTTAATTCAGCATTGACGCATTTCACATGCGACCGTCTCGATACTTTATATCGGAAGCTGGAGCCATTTCGATATTAGGATCGGCAGAAAGAAACCCCGCAAATGGCCTGGATGGCCCGATTGGCAGAGTGCACGAAAGCTCTCTCCAGGTTCGAGTACCAGTAATCTCTGTAACTGATCTTTTTTTTTTCTCTCTCCTGTGACGGTTTTCAAAAGCGGAATTTCCTGTCGCTTCTCTTTCTCTCTCTGTCGCTCTCTATTTCGAGTTTCGAATCATTCCTCCTGTGTTTGTCACTGTGACCCGAGCTACGCGTGTATACCAGGCCACAGCTATTTCGATATTAGAATCGGATTGATGCTATCCAAAGATGGATAGCTCGATCCCTGAAATATTTGCGGAGTAAACAAAAGGGTCACGGATCAATAGAATCTCGTTTGGTAAGAAGTAACTCGAATCACGAACCAAGTAAATACTCTTTCATCTAGGCCCTATTAAATTATGAAAGAGAGCTGCAACGGGGTGGAACTTGAAGTTCCCAGCTAATTCGACATCGACTTTACAGTGACGCACAAAAGCGGTCGTACACAACCGCGAAGTTTATTCAATTACATTTTACTGGTCTTTTGTAGCTTCGGGAAAGCATGAACGAGAGCACAGCTAAACACATTTAAAAATATTATACAAATGCCGCGAACGAATGAACCAACAAATATAAAAAGCTACTGTGTCGAAAAATTTATATTATGATACGATCGTATAAGATGTTGTAATTTTACTATTTGAAACATTGAAGTTATTTCGATGATATTTATTTAGGAAAAATATTCGATTTTATGTCGTGTACAGGGTGTTAAGAAATGTTTGGTCTTGACAGTCATAGGCGTTATTCCACATCTTCGGATCGATGAAGATCGGTGAAAAAAAGTTGCCGCAAAATTGTCCTTGACCTTGAATCTCAAGGTCAAATTTTTTATTCTTGTGATGCGTAGAATCACTAATTTGACCGTGAAATTGAAGGTCAAGGACAATTTTGCGGCAAATCTTTTTTACAGATCTTTATCGATCCGAAGATGTGGAATACGCCTATGACTGCCAAGACCAAACATTTCTTAACACCCTGTACATTTTTCGAAAAAGCTACCTTACCGGTACGAATTCTCTTCTTTAACACCAGGGGGCAGATTAAAATCATAAAACCAGGAACATAATCGTCTATCGAATTATTTTCCGCGAAAGCATCTTTATAATTACGATAATTGTAAAATAAAGAATCTTAAACCCTAATTCCTTCGATCTTCGAAGTTGATGGAAACCGTGTAGAAAGGTACGGGTAAAAAAATGATGGGCGTCTAAGCAAAAAATAACTGCACCCACGCAAGATACGCACAATGTTAGATTTCAAGGGTGACGATTACAACGATACTAAAGGGTGGATTCCGACAGCTTCCTAAACAGCTACGATACCACGGTACCAGGGGACCGGTACCTTTCTCCGTAGCTGTTAGTACTGTTTCCATCGCAGTGTGTCATCGTCCGCTTACACGCTCGTCGCCGGCCCTCGTGCACTTGTGCATGCACGTAGCGCTCCACTTGCAAACGCCGGCCATTCACCATTGTTATATTACTTGCTAACACGACATTAATACATCGGCCGAAGAATTATGAGGCCGCGGCATGGCAGCAGCGACGAGGGGTGGGTGAGGAGGCGGAAGGAAGGTCGGGCCGGGACTTTGAAAAATCGTCTCATGCGCTAAAAGCATCAGAGATTAAAATTAAATCCTGCTTCGTCGTCCTGGCCATGCCCCCCTCCCCGATACACCCACCGACAGTGCGTGCTCTCGCCACCACCCCCTCGCACCCTTACCAACCCTGGCTATATGGGGGTTCGAGCCGGCGATTTTTTGTTGATAATTAAACGACGATAAATTACGCCCGCTAATCTCGCTCCATCGAATTCCAAAGCGAGAATTTTTCGCCGAATATTTCAATTTAATCTCGCTCCGCTCCACCCCGTTTCCTGCTCCTTCGTGTGTTCGTAAATTCTCGTGGAAAAAACGACGAGCGGCCGCCGCCGCCGCCGCGCCGGAAGAAAATTAGTTCCTCAAATGCCCGGCTAATTAAATTGGCAGGGAATTCCGGGAGCGCGGGCTGTGTTCGATTAACCGGTTACTGATTGATGAGCTTCCGCAGCTTGTACACCGGTTATTTTGAGTCGCGTTATTCGGCTTGATTGGGTTAAACGCATATGGGCTTTTCAAGCTTTCTTTTTTTTTTAATCTTCCACTGTCACGAGGAAGCGTTAAACACTGACGCAGCTTGATTACAGTACTTTTTTATCAACCAACCCTCAATTAATCATGATCAATTTAAAACGCTTCCGTGTTCAAAGGTATTTCAGGCTTTCACGGCCTCACTGTGATGATTTTTGGGTCGGCTTTAGCTTACGAGCTAATTCCATATCGTGCATTGTGCAGAAGGATTTGCGAATTTAATCATTCATATTTCCATTATGTCATGTATTTCTAATATTCTGCCAGTTTAGCACACACACACACACACGCGAGATACATTAAAATCATAAAGTGGGGAGATAAATCAGTTGACCAGGTGTTAAAATAGGTTTCATTGGAGAAATCTATAAATTATCTAGGGAAGTATTACAAATAAATAATAGTACTAATGATTTAACAATAGATTTACAGAACCCATCGAATTTGAAATTATGAGGTTGCATTTATAGGAAATTTTATTATTATTATTTATTATTATTTACGGACCGAAGTCCTTTTATACAAATGTTCACAATAGAAGATATTCATAAAAAAGAAAAAGAAAAAGAAAGTCTTAGCGTAAAGTTACATAGTATAATGGACATGCTGCCAGTTACAGGAATACATTATATCACATATAATCATACAATCGCACGCAACTTTTTCTTAAACGATAGTAACGAACTATTAAAAAAGCCAATATCACGATATAAAATGTTGGATTTAGCTGTGATGCGATTTAAAGGATTTATTTATTTAATACTAAATATCTCCTGATGAAGCAATGCTTGAAAAATGTTGGAAAAATAATTGTTCTATGTAGGACACGGCTTACACCCGAAACCTTTAACAACGAGAATTTCCTCTCTCTGTCCGCTGTGGTTTCGTTTCGAGGAAACGAAGGATGATGAAAAGTACGATGGTCCTTTTGCGAGACGGTCCCTCGGAGGTTTTCGACAGGTGCGAGCGGAGTCGTTCGGAATTTAATTACGGTATCGCGGTTGGCTTTTTAGGCGAGCGAGACCAGGCCGAATTTTCGACCGAGCCGAAATTGCCGGGTCGCTCGGCGTGCGGGAGCCGAGGCGCGCGCTGCCCCGATAATTGAAATGCATTTTTCCGCCGGCTGGAAAGCACCGTGAAACCGGTGTATTTAACCGGGGCGACCTTTTTTCTCGTTCGAGTAACACGGACACCCGTCGCCGCAGTCTTTTATCCCAATTCCCAGGGCTAAAAGCCGCTGCTGCAGTCGCGCGATGCATCCGCCCGGTTCAAAGAGCACCGCGGCCACTTTTTTTCGCCGATGAATATTAATATCCGATTTTTCGCCGGCTATTCGTTGCTCTTTTTTCTCCGTTAGATATTTTTTCAAAACGTTTCCCAAGATCCGGTTCGTTTTGGACACCCGGTGTGCGTGCATCGATCTCTTCGCTGCAGGTCCCTACGCTTATCGTCCGCGCTGGACCCGCACAGTTTTCCACTGCGCCGATGAAGGTGGCGGTAGCGTGCAATTTTTCGAGAAAGGGTTGAAAGTATGTTAATTTAAATGTTTTATAATTGTACGAACCAATTTATTAGCCTGGGTAATATAGTCAAGGCAATCTTGGGAATGAGCACTTGGAGGAATTTATGATTCTGGTGTAAACTTTAAAGCTCTAGATATTTAATTAGATGTATGCATCTATTCGATTTCTTAATAATCTTAATCACTTTAAAACAACATGGATTTTCAACAGTATAACTACCGAGTGCTACACGCTTTATAACTTTATGACTGCTAATATATTGATTATTCGGACTTCGTACGATTTTTATTATATGTGTTTGAGTAAAAAGTTTATTACAAGATAAGTTACATTTCTCATTAGAAGTCCCAAAGTAAAAATGAAAATTTTCCCTTTCGCTTCATAAATATGTGTTTGCTGCACATTCAAGTGTTACATGTAGACTACGAATTCTACACGTTCACGACAAAAATGGATAGATGAAATAAAAATTCATAGTCGGAGTCATGTGTTCCATTTTAAATTCCAATATTTCAGCAGCAGGACTAAATTATTAGCTACTTGTTTATTGAACACAATAAGAGGATTAAAAAGATGAAAGCAACAAGGGTTGAAAATCTTCAACAGGTTCGACAAGTCCCGAAACGTAAGCGCCAGTCCATATTCAGACCATCTCTAGAACCAATCGCTGAAGTTAAGTAACTCGACGACGGGGGAACAGGGAAGAAACGCCATTTGGAAAATCTTTGTATTTCGAGGGCGTCTCGAGTATTTGTCAAAGCTGAACGGTTTTCGAGACGACGCGACGCTTGTCACGGAATTCGATTAATCCAAAACCCATGATAATTGCAACAGCCGCTAGACTCCCCCGGCAGCGCGGAATCTGTTCGATGAGCCATTAAGAGGCGAGTCGAGCATCGATTTCAGAGGAAGATACTGTTCTTCCTTCCAATTCCGACGTTTCCGTAATTGCCAGTTCCTGTCGGTGAATCTTGCCGAGCGACGCGGTGAGGGTTGGGGAAGGTGGCAGGAGGTGGCGGCTGGAGGTGGCTGAAGGAATCCAGGGGTTGGGGTGGGGGATCGAGAGATCAGCCGCGTGAGAAACGAAAAGAAGAGAGCCGTCGTCGTAGGGAGAAGGAGACGGGACTAATCCCCTAAGATGATCCGGCGCGAAAACAAATTAAAGATGATAATGCTCGGATAATGGGTTTTTGAGCATCGGGCCTGCTTCTGACTTCCCGTCGAACAGGCAATTTCGGTTTTCGTGGTTGCGATTCGGCGTCATCGCTCACCCCCCACCCTCGGCCTACAACAGACACATCCGGCGAAGAAGACGCGGCGAAGACGAGCTTTAAGAAAAAAAGAAGAAGAGAAAGAGAGACGGGGAAACGTGGAAACGAAATTACCGAGGGATGATAAAGAGCGGAGCAAGGCAGACGACGCACCCTGCCGCTTCGCCGGAGACAAATATTATTGAGACGAGATTAATCGCTCGAGACGAATCCGCGCCGGTTCTTGGCGTACCAATTCGCCTGTTGGTGCCCGTCCTCTTCAACCTGTTCTCGAGACTCCCCCGTATCGGACACCTAACGCACCGCCATTTCCAATTTTGCGAGGCGTTGGTCTCTTAACGCGTTGTCTACCTGCTGGTTTCGTAATTTTCATACGATCCGTGGCTAAGGATTTTTTAATAGATCCTTTCACAGCCACAGTAGTCTCAACCAATAACTCGCCTCCAGTAGTGCAATCTAATAATTTTCTTTCGGATTATTTTATACAGGGTGGGGCACTTAAGACAGGACACCTGAATAACTCGCTTGTTTTTGGAGATAGAAGAAAATGCCTCGGACCAAACTTATTTGGTATCGAGGTACTGATCATCTGATGTTACTAGTTTTATTATAGATGGAGGCGTCAAGGAGATATGAAGGTTAACTCTGTTTTTTTTTTTTAATAGAACAGTATATTTTTTTACTTACATTCTGATAAAGTGTTTCAAGACGAATACAATGACCTATTATTAAGGTCATTCAAGGTCACTCAAGGTCAACTGCAAGAGAAAACTGATTATCTCAAAGCACACTTCGAACACTTTTGTATCTTCCGTAGTTGTTGGCATATCGCGCTCTTGTAATTACTAATAAGGGTCACAGAACATAAACAAACATTCAATCACCATGTAAGCTTGTTTATATCAACGAACGTTATTAGTAGTTTGACTACCGCCTAGAATACAGTTTCGTAATATACAATCTTAGTGTTCAATTTTCAAAAATGCGTTATACGATAGCAGAGAAAGTGGAAATGGTTCTGATTTATGGTGAATGTCATAGAATTATAAGGGAAGCAGTACATGTGTATGGTGAAAAATTACTAATAATTACTAATAAACTACTAATAACAACTCGACCGAACTGTTAGGAACGATATAATATGACTAATGACACCACATGTTCAAAAATTGATAAATAAAGGTGCGAAACAAGTCCAAACTCGTTCGTGAGCTATACCTAATAATATCTGATTAACGTTAGCGAACAAAAGACAATCGGAGCCGTCTATTTTACGCGGGATAATGTATGCAAGGCAACGCTGATTCGTACAGGAGTGAATAGGCTCGGGAGCAAGGCCGCACAATACACTCTCGACGGCTTTATTTCGATTCTTCGGTTTCTGGTTTCGCAGAAGATAGCATTCTCGAGGGGTGCATCGAGAATGCGGCCAAGGGGTTGGATGATCGGACCAAGATTCCCCTGCGGCCCGACACCTATTCAGACGCGAAGGGAGCACAGCAGAGCCGGTGGCAGTTGCCGCCAAAAATATCCCAACTATTCGGGCCCATTAGCGACGAGCTACCCAAATTCCGATATGATCCTCTACGTTCTGTACAGACTCTCGGGACAATCACTGTGTGGTTCTTCGCCCAAAGTTCATGCCTCGACGCCAGACAACACTCTCCCACGGTCTGACAAAATCCCGGGGGCGGGGGGACCGACCCACGCTTTTCCGGATGTACTACCTGATCACCGAAACAGGCGATTTTCCGTTACTTTGTGGAAATAACAACGTTGTTATCCAGAATTTTTTTGCGAATTTCGTCATAACGTACAAGGTGGTAACACCGAGTCCCTACGATTTTTGAGTCACCTTATAGTCTGACAAAATGTGTTTCGAAGAAAAATTAAGCAGTATTAGATGGTCTGCAAATTGTAGAATTAGGAATTTCAGAAAGAGTTTCATTTCGAAGAAACTTCAAGGTCACTGTGACTTTTTTAAACGACACTTTTAATGACTCCTGTTAGAAAATAAGGATATGTGCGTGTATGTACATGTATATTGACATTGACAAACATAAGAGAGCATTACGTGTTCCTCCACTCCTTAGGTGCGAGAGACAAGCGAGCACGGAGTTGGCAAAGGAATTAATATTTTGTTATTGATTATAACAATTTCAGTTAGTCACACGAAGGACGCCATGAGGCGATGAACCATTTATATACGTGTTCAACAAGTGTGTAATAAAGTTAAATAGTTATTGTTCAGTTAATTCCAGTTTATATTAGCTTTTCTTAATAACTCCAATAATAAGACATTATTTTATGTAAATAGCATTTAAGAAAGCATGAATTGGCCATCGTTCCTGGAGGGTTAAAAATCCCATTAGTCACGACAATTTTATATCGTCGACAAAGAGTCGATAAATTCCTTCGAATTCAATCTCGAAAGAGTAAAACAGGAAAATACAGTTTTGTCCAGCTAGATCCTATCTCTCTGCCGAGTCTAGTCGAACGCATTATCGCAAAAACTCTTTAAAGCTCAAGTTTCACACGACCAGTATACGTCGCACGCGATCTAGAATCGCGCCGGGTATAACCGCAAAACCGTAAACAGAATTTCCTGGAACAACTAGGAATATCTTTACAAAGCTCATCGAATTTCCGCCGATTGTTCGAACGTTCCGTCGCGTCGGCCGGTTCCGCGGTCGAAGGACTGGCCGGATGGACTAATTAGCGCACGGGACTCTGAGACAGCGACGCAGGAGCGAAGCAGAACGAGAGAAATAGAGAGAGAGAGAGAGAGAGAGAGAGGGAGCAGGAGAGAGAGCAATTTCCATCATCTTAGCCTCGTGTCCGCAGCGGTGAAATTCAATCTGAGCAGGAAGGCCGCCGGAAAATAATTAGCACGGCGAGCACGTCCCTTTAAGGTTCCTGATCCAGGGGGATCGTCGACGTAATCCCCCAAATATGAATATAATTTGCTGGCAAAGAGGGAGATACCGGTCGGACAGGATACGCGGAGGAAGCCGTCAGCGGAGCCAACCCGTGGATCAACTGGCGGCGTAATTATGTTTCGTTCGCTGACAACCTGCCACCGATAATGAATATCAAAAGGCTGGACCGGGCTCGCTCGGCTCGGCTCAGCTTTTTTCCCCCCACCATCTTTTTTCACCCTCCCTCGACCGCCCCCGCCGCTGCCGCCGCCGCCGAGCCGTCGGGAAAATTCGCAGTAGATCTTCCGGGGCGCGGCGGCCGCGTCGGAAAATAAAATATTTTTTTGTCGGCATGGATGGATGCAAATCGACGTGCGCGGGCGGGCGGTTTCGTCGGCAGAACGTTTTAATGCGTCACGCGTAGCCACTCGACGCGTCAATGCGTCCAGTCGCCCCCGCGCCGCGGCACGGAATTTTCTCCGCCAGACTTCATTGTCTGAATCGTCGCGCGCGGGTGTTGTCGTCTTAATTGCGCCCGGCAAACGTTCGCGTTCTCGTTGCCCGTTTCTCGTTCTCGTACGTGTGTAATCCGTTGATCGTTAATTATTCGACTCGGCGCTACGGTTACATCCGCCGGTCTCGGCGAAACTCTTTTGTCCGGCTTCCGTGTATTGTTTTAATTCTCGCTCGTTAACCGTGCCCAAGTTTCAATGACGATTTCGAGGCTACACTGTGAAGCTAGGCGATATTCGTTGCCACACAACGCACCCATCGGCTGCGGTATTGCCATCTCAGATCTGCTCGAACGTGGTCGGATCGAGTCAAATTGGCATTTTCCTTTTCTTTTCTTCGATCTTGAGATTTTCCAAAAACCAATGGTTTCCACATCGGACTCGAACCTTACCCTAGCTACGTCACACAGTGGGAAAGACCGATGCAATCTGTGTCAAAATCAAAGAACTTTCGATAGAGCAATGAAATTTTTTTAAAATTAAAGCTTAAACTTTGCAGAATACGAAATAATTATGGAGATTGTTGTACGAACCCTTTTTAACCTTAAAATAATTGTTTTTTTTCACAAAAATCGATTTTTTGAAAAATTCTGAGGTCGTAGATCAATTTTGAGACCAGATTTGAAATCAGCGTGAAAAAATCTACGGGAAATGATGTATAGCATGTTCTAAAAAAATTTTTTCCGCCCGTGGTCTTAGAAAAACCACAATTTTCTTGAAATTGTGCAAGTTTAACGAATTATTTCAAGGTTAAAAAAGGTTCGTACAACAATCTCCATAATTATTTCGAATTCTGCAAAGTTTAAGCTTTAATTTTTAAAAAATTTCATTGCTCTATCTCATTTCTATCGAAAGTTCTTTGATTTTGACACAGATTGCATCGGTTTTTCCCACTGTGCGTCATCCTGAAAACCTGTACTCGAAGAGGATGACAATAGCGAAAATCGTGAGACTTTAATTATCGATCCTCGCGTTATCGATGGGATTGGATATTGTCGGTTGAGAGGGTCAAAAATGACCATGAACCGAAGTCAACCGCCATTAGGCCATTCCACAGCATCTCAAGAGAAAAAGTTTCGTACCAAGTTTCAATCCTCTAGCGTTACCGGAAGCGTAGTTACCGGGAAAATTGGGTTATCGACTTTCGGCTCATTTTCCTCATTTGTGTGCACGCAAAAGTTCTGGGAAAAATTGTGTTCGCTGGAAATCCTCGTTGCAAGAAATTAAAAGCATAGAATGTATAATTAAATTTTTCAGCTTAAAAATTGCGGAACGTTCACTATATGTGTTGCCGTAACTGTAATGAATTTTAATGAAAAAGTGGATCGAAAACCATTATTCCCATTGTTGTCACAAATAATGTGCTTTTTAGAAACAATGGAATAGAAAGTGTTAAACCGTTTCGTACTGATTAATAGACTGCGGATTTTATGCATTTATGGCAAAAATGAGTGGGTGTAATTTAAGATAGCAAAAATATTAGAAAAATTTAAACATATCATTCTATGATTTCTAACCTACTAAACATAATAAGAAAGAAAATAAATTTCTATTTCACTCCACTTTGTTGCAATTCAGATAAGAAATTGTTATTTTGCATAAAGATCCGCAGTCTACTGATTAATATACTTTCTCATTTTTTGGCTTTCGATCAGCAGAACGGCGGAAATTATGGTAAAACTCAACACGTGTTTTTCAAAACATACTCTATAAAAAGTATACAACTAACTCGTACAATTTTGATTATTTCTACTTAAAAAAAAATAACTTGTATATCCGAAACACTTATAAATACGTGTATAAAATTCTAATCATTGGCAAGGGTTAACTTTATAGCTAACAGCGCTTGCCAATGCGGAGCATAACTTCAAGACCTAGATCATGTTATATGGCAATGACCAGACTATGAAAATGAACGTAATACATTAGAAAGAAAGCTCCTCAAAGGCAAGTACTGTTTCCCTCTTTGTATTAATTCTTTCTTATCTGAACCTGATATAAAAGGTCTGAAAATAATTTATAACTTCCTCAACACAATGTTCTGTTAAAATTTAGAAACAATGTAAACCTATTTAATTTAAGCCAAATGTAATAATACTGTACTTGCTATATAAACCACTTGGTTTAAAGCAATAAATAAATAAATAAAATTCTAATGCAAAAAGCTCAACAGTTCTTCCGAGAAAAATTAGTAAAAATTGAAAAACGGCCTCGAAAACTAAAACAGCCCGTTAATTGGACCCTGATCGCTCGAAGATGCTTCGATAAATAAACGGTCGAAATTTCCGGTTCTAGAGGCGTGTCGGTTGAATCGAGAAGCTACCCAAAAGCCACATTACTCTTCCCCGACTCGAAGTTTTAACTCGAACGCGACTTAATCTCACGGATAATTCGAGGCGTTTCAATCTCGACTAGCTGTTCGGCAAGTTCTCCTAGCAGCACACGAATGGTAGGCGAAACGCCGCGGGCTGTTTCACGGTAGTTCTTGTATCTCTCGTGGAAGCGTGCGAGCCGTCCGCGGCTAATGGCTGTTATTTGGAAAATATCTAGCAGCAGCTCCCTCCTACAGGATCCGTGCTGGAATTCCCGGCGTCTTTCTTCAGAGGCGCTCGAAAGTGGAAGTTGCGGTGTATACGGTTTCGCGTTTCACGGCTCTCTCTCGAAGTCGAGGCAACTACGAAAGTAGGCTAACAATAAGCTGAGCTGCCGGTTCCGAAGTTAGAGAATGAAACGTGGAGGGAAAAGGACTCTTTGCGATGGAAACGAGGAACGAATGGCTCTCTCGGTGCTCGTGCTTCGGACGTCCGAGTGGAAAAGTCGATGGATGGCCCGGATTTGAAAAATTGTTCCGACCGCTCGCCGTTCAAGCTTTCCGTTTTAGAGCCCTGCAATACCTTTTTTCCATACGGCGCGCTCTTCATTGATATTCTCAAATTATTATACATTTCCTTCTCATCGAATATTCTCATTTCACCGCTTCGTTTATTGTCGACAATTTGTTTCGATTTTTCGGGATTACAGTGTCATGAGGTTCCTCGATGCATAACAATTTTCTGCAATTGCAAGGCACCGGAACTAGATAAAATTATTTTTTTTTTAACAATTTTATTAGAGGTTCATAATATTGTATCGATATCTTTTCTTTTGGGTCATTCCATATGCCGAATCGATCACTTTTTCCGGTCACCATCTTCGATATTGTTCAAATTGAAATATGTTTGTAGTCCATGTGATATTAGGGGGGGTTTAAGCCATCGCTTCGAGTTTTCTTTTTTAACCCCTTGCACTACGATTCATTGTACGGTTGCAGTGATTAGAACTTATTTGTCGTTTCTAATTTCTTCGAAAAAAAGGAAGTTTGTATGTAATTTATACGTGTGCAGTTTCCAATGGTTTCAACAACAAAAAAATATAATTTTGTTTGAATTTAAAGTTTAAAGGAAATTAGTAGCATGAATATTTAAAGTAGACTCTCTTCGAAATCTTCGTCACGAGTCCGAATCGGTATTATAGTGCAAGGGGTTAACCGTTCGACCCAACGGGGTTTCGAAGGTCGAGAGAAAAAAGCATGCCGGGTTCAAAGGCCCTGAAGAATTTTATGCCGAGTATGTGCGCGAGTTTACCAAAACGGCTGCGACTTCGTCGGCGAGTCCCTTGAATGCATAGTGTCAACAAATTCTTGTGGAAGAACTTCGCGGCTCTTTCAATATTCAGTGGGGAGGATAACAAGGGCAGGAAGAAGCGTCTCGTTGTCTAGGAGAATTTCGAGCACCGGCCAGGAGGCGTCCACGGTAGCGCGATTCCGCATGGGAATCGTTGTTTGTATACCCCGCGAACAGGAATCTCGTTTCACCGTTGCAAGATGTCGCCACGATTTTCTCGTTTCTCCGGATCATTTGCTATTCGCGCGCCGCCGCGCCGCCGACTGGGTCCCCCGCGAAAACACCTTTAATAACTGCATTTATATTCCCGCCGCGTTTGAATCGACCCGGCTGCCCCGGCTGTGCTCCACTTCGTCGAAAACCCGCGAGAGAGCAGTCCTTCGAGGATGCCCTACTCGCGTACCCGAAAACACTGGCGATCGGCCCGCGTATCGAAACAATATGTAAAATAATGAGGGTTCTCGAACAAACCTCGATACCGTGTTCGATGCCGCACGAGCGGAATTTATTGAGACAGTCTACTTGCTGGGGGAAATATACTCGAGCAACGCGAGTCGATTCTCGAACACGCGACAGATAGTTCGTAGGAAAATATTCCGACCCGTACTCCTTTTTATCGACCATCGTTCGCATCGAACAGGTACAAACAATCTGGAGTTGAAAACATATTCTTTTAATAACTTGTTTTTTTTAACCGACTTCGAAAAAGGAGGAGGTGACTCCGAATCGAAAATTTTCGACACTGGACATTACGAAAATTCTGAAATTCTTCTACATGCTTTCCTCCATATTAATGTATCTTCTCTTCCCACCTACTGATTTCCAAGTACACCATATTCCAATGAAATCATAATCAGCAACGTCTGTCATTTGGAAAATTCTCGATTTTGCGCCGCCTCCGAAATGATTTATTGTATTTAATGTGGTATTTAATATTTAATTTTAATTAATTTTATCAACAGTTGGTGTGTATTCATACAAATCAAAAGGAAATTAAATTGTATTTAATGTGGTATTTAATATTTTATTTTCAACAATTTAATTTTAATTAATTTTATCAACAGTTGGTGTGTATTCATACAAATCAAAATGAAATTATTTCATACTTTTTAGTGCATTTTTGTTTTTTTTTTTATGTTAACAGTTCGTGTGTATTCACATAAATGAAATGAAAATTATTTCATACTTTTTAGTGCATTTTCGTTTTTTTCATATCTTTTTTTATTAGTGCATTTTTTCTTAAAAACTTTTGTAAGTATATCTTTCGTTAAAATCGTAATACTATATTACATTGTTCCATAAAACGGTATTCGACATGTTTCATATCGAATGTAGTAAATGTTGTAAATGTTGTCGGTTAACGCAGATAAGCGGAAAATTTTCATGACTCCGAAATCCGGTTACACTTCGTTATGCAGAGGTTCGAAACGCGTACTGAATATATATTCCGTTTCCTACGCGACTTTTTGCCGGCTTGTCAAATGTCGACCGCCCTTTCCGTTCTAAAATGTCTCGAACGGCGGCGAGTCACGAACGGGATTTACATTTCGCAGTTTCGCGAACCTTATAAACGCGGAGAAACCGCGACTCGCGAGACAACGCGCGACGGGACGACGACTACCCGTTGACGTATCGCTCGAGAGACACCTCCCGAGACGAGAGTATCTAATTTACATTCGTATCGCCTTCCGAGATAACGGGGATAGGACACTGTTAGCTCGCAGCTGTCAACCCCTAATTAGCCGTATCTTTGCGCACCGCACATCCGAGCGATTCCGACATTTTCGTGTTCTGTTCTCGCTCTTGGCACCCCGGTGTCGTAAGGTGTTTGTGCTGTAGAGGTAATCTAACGTCGTCGGACGGGAAGCTGCTCGCGTCAGTTTTTCAACGGTGCATAACATTATTTAACGTCCGTTGTGCAGATCTCGTACGTGTTTCCCTGGTTCTGGATAAATGGTGGTGCACATCGTTATATTACACTGTATTATTATTCTATCACACTGTTGAACAATTTTTTTCAAGCCTGAGCAACGTATATGTAATGTGAGAAGGGGGTGCCTCAGCTAAATGAGATTACCTTACTTACTGTTGTAGGGAAAAATTTCTCAGAATAAGAGAAACTAGTATCGAAGGACTTTTTAATTGACCAGTATGGTGTAAAGTATACACGGTGAAAATGACCTTTTTGCCATCTAATTTTTTAGTAAAAATAGTAAATAGAACTCGAGGTACAGAATAACTTTTAAACCATGAATATTCGCATGCATTAATTTATCGAACACAATACACTGATAAATTGGTAAAGGGGTCCAGACCCCCACGGACGTGAGACGAATAAATACATTGTAGAGATGTTTATAATATTTATTACTATATTTATTACTTCGATTCACAATATCTGTACACCTTGTCAGATCAAGCTCCGTCACAAAACTGTTATTATTTATAGACGACGGCGCGTCGTCAATTCGTACCGATCGTCGTCGTTTTTTAAACCGTCAGGTATTTCCGCCGCGCGGCTGAATGTAAAGGTACACTCATACCGTTATTCCCCACAGCATTGAGTCCGTTCCTATACTTCGTCTGTGATACGACTATCCCATCGTTTAAAAAAATTCCGTGCAAGTAATAATGGGCTTTCCATCGCACTGTGCGTCGTTTCCTTTCACGACATTGTGAATCATTCGCAGGCTTATAGTAACCGTACAATGTGAGTGACCACGGAGGATCCAGATTCGTAATGTCGCGCAGGTTACGCCGAAGAGCTCACCCTCCAGCGTCAGGGATGATCATTTCGCAGAGCCGATACACGGGAGCGTCTTTAAATTGCTGGAAGATATCAGGAGCGACACGCGTGCAGAGCCGACGGGGCCGATCGAGAGAGAGAGAGAGAGAGAGAGAGAAAGAGAGACAGTGTGAGAGAAAGAGAGAGTAGTGTAGATTGGGAGCGAGACAGCAGAGGGTTCGACAACGGGCTCGTTTGAGCGTGCTAAACCGCCGAGGTTAAACCGCAGTCAGTCGTCACGGACGAGCCTCGTAGGACCGATGCAGGGGAGAGGATTCCGATAGACAATGGGGGTGGTATCGTGGAATCGCGTCCTGGCACGCATTGTGCGGACCCCCTAACGACGCCCGATTACTATCCCCGACGGTTCGTTTCGTGGGGTTGGGAACGGTCCTGCGATCTCTCGAATTAAGCGACGATCCTCGCTTCCCGCACTGCTCTGCTCTGCACTGCTCTGCTCTGCTCTGCTCTGCACTGCTCCGTTTCGGGGTTCAGCCTAACCTCGTGTCACCGCCCCGAGGAAATCGTTTTGAAAACGCGCACGTACCCCGCGGCGAAAGGAATTTATTCGACGAACGATTGCGCTTGATAAAACCTACCCTCTCTCTCGAGGTATCTTCTTGTCTGATACAGAGGTGGTCCAAAAATGTTGTACTTCCTTGAAAGAGCTGATCCCCAAGGTCAATCGAAGTAACTTTTCCCTTTGCGATAATGCTCTCCGTTGCTTCGTTAAGGAGTTATTAACACGAAAAACACGGGCCAATCGGAGCACAGGTCTTGCCGTGCGTTGGCATTGGCCGAGCAAGAATCCGTCCGCGGTAACCGCGCTCCGATTGGTCCGTGTTTTCCCTTAATAACTCCTCAACAAAGCCGCGGAGCACATTTTCGTAAAGGGAAAAGTTACTTCGAACGACCTCGGGAATCAGCCCTTTGAAGGAAATGCAACATTTGAACTTCTTCCGAAATACCTATTTTTCGAAGGTGTCAAAGATCAGACATTTCATATGCAGCACCACAGCCTACTCTAGTGCTAGCCATGCTGAAGGATGTGGCAACACGGTGAGAGTCCTATTGTATATATATTATATATATAGATATATATATATATAATATTATATATATAGATAGAACCTAGAGTAGGCTGTGGTGCTGCATATGAAATGTCTGATCTTTATATATATATATAGATATATATAATATATATAGATACAGATACAATAGGACTCTCACTGTGTTGCCACATCCTTCAGCATGGCTAGCACTAGAGTAGGCTGTGGCAGCACCCTAATAGTTGTTCAGGTGGCTCGTCTTAGGCGACCACCCTGCAGGAACGAAAGAGATAGATCGAGCAAAGGCGCGAAAGGTCATGCTACCAGTCATCTGCGAGTCAGGGTAGCTGCCGCACCTCGAACAGTAAAAACTGTACGATGCAGGACTGTGAAAGCTCGCAATCAATGTCTCCGGATGCTCGTCGGGTAGCCGCATCAACGCTAGCGAAGATCGAGACGAGCTCGCGTCGTAAAGGGTGTTAGGGGATCGCCGGCTGCTCATGGCACACCACTCCGGAATACGTATCGCGGGGCAGCGGTCAAAAATCTTGATTCATAGCTCGCCGCTGCCGATGGCGGGATTTATGACCCTCTTCCCGTTCTAAGTTATGCTCCCCGTTCTTTCGCGACACGGCCAGCGTGTGATCGCGCGACACACGCCGCATGCGAATCCGCCGTGACCTCCCGGCGATGAATCTTTGACATCCGCGGCCGTTGCCCGAACCGTACACGCTGCCACCAAGTTTTATTTTATTAGAGGAGGACGTGGAAAAGATAGAGACGGACATACCCCCTTCCCGATGTTTCTTGAAAAATGGGCGGTTTTATAAGAGCGACATCGGACTTTCATGAAACTTTGCACATTTGTATTAGATCTGTTGGATTATTAGAAATAGCACAACTCAGCACAACTGTTAAAATTATTTAATTCAACAAGCGGGGGGCTAA
The DNA here is from genome assembly GCA_916610255.1 of Lasioglossum lativentre. Classification (NCBI taxonomy): domain Eukaryota; kingdom Metazoa; phylum Arthropoda; class Insecta; order Hymenoptera; family Halictidae; genus Lasioglossum; species Lasioglossum lativentre. The sequence goes on from OU744364.1 coordinate 1,246,685, forward strand.
CTTCTAGGAGGCATAATAATGTAACTGCCAGAGAGCAAAAATGAAAATTTGGTTCTCATGGGAAACACTGCAGTTTCTCTAACGTAGAAAATAACAGACCGGATGTCATTGGACCCTGGTATTTTTGTCACATACCCATCGGCAATAAACAACTCAGCCTTGGATTTTTCCTTATTTCAAGTGGGCGACTGATTTTCTCTTTCGCCCCTGCCACATTTCTTTCTTTCTTTCGATCTTCGCATCGAGTCTGCTAGCTGAACTGCGAGGATCGTCATTTAGTTACCAAATCCCAACAAGATGATCGTCGGTATATTTTGGAAAAATGTATTTCCAATTAAAAACAGGACTACTTGAAATTGCCAACTTTGTTAAAAAATAAAGAGAAAAGATCGATTCTCACAGCCCCCGCGACCGATAGACGAATAGTGCCGCGTATCGGGAAGAAAGACTCGCTGGGAATAACGCCAAATCGAATGTTGTATGCATTTACGATAGTATCGTGTGCCTCCGCTGTATTTCTGCGCGTTGATCTGCCCGTGGAGGTTTCCTGATAGCATTTCCAGGCACGGATCCATCGTTATTCCGTTGCTCCGCAGCGCAATCGCTGGCCGATTTTTCGAGCGTCGCGTCGTCGTGTCGGACACCGGTTAGTCCGATTTGCGGAGGTGCTCGTACGCGAGTTATCTCGCGGCAGGAACGCGGGGAATTTCCCTCCTGGCCGTGGTTCCGTACGTGCTCGTTTTCAGGGCGTCGTCGGCGATGGTGTGCGTGGGAGTGCAAGAACGGTGGGGATGGAAGAGGTAGCGCACAGCCGCAGCAGCAGCCGGAGATTTTTGCGTATCGGTACCCCGGGAAAATTCCAATTTATACCGGCCCGGTGCAATAATTAGCCGGCGGAAAACTGGCGGCGGCCCGAGCTTTTTGCCGGGGCCTCTATCGCGATCCTGCGAATCGTCGAGTATAAAACGATCGTTATTGGCCATTATTATCGCGCCGCGTTTAATATAGAGCAGCGCGGGGCGCGGAGCTGACACCGCCGCCGGCAAGGATAAGCCAATATACGAGCAGGCTTACGGTTAATCCCGCGATTTTTAAATTATCCTCACGAAATTGCGTCCCCGTAGGATAGAAGGTTGGAACTTCTGAAACTGGTAGATAGGGCTGGCCGTGGGCGCTTAGTCTTGCCAAGTCCTGCCTGCTCGGGATCACGTTTGATCCTTCCGGGTATACCGGTCCCTCGAACACGGTGTCGCTGTTGCTCGGCACGCGTCCGCAGCCGCGCCGCGGAGACAACGAATTTCCAGCCGCAGCTTCCCCTTCCTCTCCGTTCTCCAGCGTGCTTCCTTTTTCCTACTTGGAACTGCCATTCCTTCGGCTCACCTTTTGGACCCACGCTGCACCGCGAGGAGTTCTTGACGGACCGGTAGGCTTAACCCCGCGTTAGTTTGGTGAGGTCTTACAGACCCCAGAGATTTTAGATTTTCATAGATGTTTCATGGTGTTCAGTATTTTTGAATAATAAAAATTTAATTTTGTGGATCTGCGTTTTTACTCTGTAAAATTGCAAGCCTCTTAAGCAACACGTAATCTAATGTTCATGAAAAAGGTATTTATTTCTATAATACAATATATTATTTCGGTGGGCCTGTGAGACCCCACCTTACCACTTTCGATACATTTTCCCACCTTACCAACGTCGGGTTAAATCCCTTTTAATTGTATAATAGTATAGTATTTTGCAATATCTTTAGTACTTCGACTTCATTTTTTCATATGTACATACAGAGTGGATCGCGAGATTTTGTATCGACGAATTTTGTACGAAACTTTTTTTTGACATATCAGGAACTAGTAATAAATCCGTTCTCTTAGACTGAAAATTAGTGAAATGAACGATCGCGACAAACGAAGAACTGCGACAAAAATTTTAGCATGTAATTTGTCGGGTCAGTTTAAACCACTGTGAAGAATTATTACACACATCTGTTTTTTGTTAGTACTGTGTAAATATTATATACTAACAGAATGGGAAACGTATGGACTCATTTATCGCAGTTTGCCGCATTTTGTACGGGTAATATTTATATTCGTTGTGAGTGTGGACTTGGCAAATATACGATATATCTAGCGAACAACCGACATCCGTTATCATTTGTTATCATTTCCATTGCAAATGCAGCAACGTGAGCGTTTTATTGATGTATCGAAGCGTGTCTCTCGCTTATTCGTTTTACGATTTATGTTTTCAGTAAATTCGCGCAGCTTTCAAGCATTGTTCATTGTTCAATCTTTAGCATTCCTTGTTCTACTGTTATTTTTGTTCTCTGGTACAGAGCTGAACCAAAACGAAAAGCAAATTGCGTTAGGAAGTAATCGAACGTTAACAAACAGATGATCGCGTTATTTGTACATTGTGTTATTTGACAGTATTAAACATGCACATTGTGAAAGAAACTTTGGGATAATCGAAAATAATAGGACAACTGCTTTGGAACAACGATATTGGTCGACCAAGACTTGATTAATAATTAGAAGGCAGATCTTTGTGAAGAATAAAAACTGTCTACATCAATCGCAAGAGATAGGGGTACAAATAGAAGTATTATTTAATATATTATTCAACATAGATGCTAATGTCCATCTCGCCCTCCAGCTCTTGCCTCACGAAGACGTTCTCGAAGCAGAGTCGCGCCGGACGCGCTAATAACCTCCGATTTACCCAATTAGTCCGACACACGCGTAAATGAAAAATCCGTCGACCCGAAAACAGGGTATGTAACTGGACCGGCCTGAAAAGCAGTCGGGGGCAATTTTATTTACGCCCGTGGGAAATCCGACGGTCGCCGACCTTCGGCGGCGTTCGAGAAGCGGAGGACCTTCTCGAAGAGGAAAGTGAGAAACGCGAAACGAGAACCGGGGGCCGAAGAGGATGTTGAAAAGAGAAGCGCCTGGGTTGTCTATCCAGATGGACCGGAGCTTCCAGGGAGTCCCGAAGACCGCATAAAGATGGAGGAAGGAAGGAACGCGCGGCAAGGCTGAAGAGTACGTTGGGCGAGCATCTCCTTTGCCGGCGAAAGAAGAAGAGTAGAGGCAGGCCGGGAAGTAGAATGCGGTCGTCGTAGACGCAGCGAGAGGAAGGGTTCGGGGGCTCGACCGCAAACACCTCACGTAGCATCGCGTAGATTAAAGCCTGTCCCGGCGTGCCGGTTGTCTCTGTGTGTGTGTGTGTGTGTGTGTGTGTGTGTGTGTGTGTGCGCGCGCGTGTGTGCGCGCGGGAGTGCGTGCGGCGAAAACACACGGGAAATCTTGCGAGTTCGCGGTCGAGGCGGGAACGAACATGCGGATCCAGGCCCGAGGGGGTGGCGCGCAGGAAAAATCAACTCGAGAAGTCGCTCGGATCAGACACGCGTTCCGAGGTCTTAGTCCCCGTAAGCTGCCGCTCTTTCTTTTTTCTGCTCCGCGCCCCGGGATCAACGGGACACAGAACAGGAGAGCCGACGAAACTTTTCCAATTATCTCGTATTAAAAGCTCGTTCGATCGGGATCGGGAACGCTTTCGATAGCTATCCCGGTCGTTTTTCTTGCCAGCGATTTTCCGGACCGACGTATACGGAGCGTGCTGCAAAATCGAACCGATGAAAATATTTTCTTGAACAAATCATTGGATTTCAAGAAGCATACGATTTTATTTATTTTTTTTTTTTATTTAAGCATTTCAGATCTCAACTGAGATCTATTTCTGCTGCACTAAAGAAGATAAAGTACAGTATAGTGTACACATGTTCGTACATATACAATCTACATTGAACCAAATTAAATACGTAGTTTACTATTTAATATTTAGTAATATTTCCAAACTTAAACAACATGATTTATATCTTGACCGTCATGCCCGCACTCGCACTTCGGGTCGCTAATGATTCCCACACGAAACAAAGACGCTTTAAGGCTATAATGATCGGCTCTGCATCGATTAATGGTTACAATGAATTCTCGCGAAAGTCGTTCATGTTTAAACCACGGTTTAGACCTGCCAGTACATATGATTTTACAAATCATTAATATAACCGTATCTATTACATTTAATTCGCTAGTTACACTATTTTATTTTTGACACCAGCGATATACATACAGGGGGCAGGGGATGATTCCACATGTGAAAATAAATGGAGAAAAGGACTAAAAATTGTTCGTTCGACGCCTCGTTCTCGAGAAAATCGAGTTTAAAGACCGGTCGGGTTCGCGTGCTTCGGTATAATACAGGAAGTAGAATTGGTTGGTCATGATCAGACGGGTCGGACGATTACCATCTAACAGCACGCGTATTCGCTGCAATATCAATCTCGATTTTTTCTCGAAAACGAAGCTTCGAATGAGAAATTTTTATTCTATATTTTGTCCGTATGTTTTTCATAATGTGAGAAATCATCATCATAGTTAGGTTGGCACCTCTGAGCCTATAGTTATATTATGTCTCCTATGTTTTTTCTACATGTGTTTGCGAGCGTTTAATATAGTTTGATGAAAATGCTTGTAACGGTCACTTTGAACCGAGCGTGCGAACTGGAAGCAGTATTAGAGATTTAGTCCTCGTGTTATACAATAGGTAAATTATTGTTAATAATTTTTATGAAAATAAATTTTCCAATTAAAGAAATATACAATAAGAACTTCTTGTATATATATATTTATACTATACAGTTTATATTAATCACCATTATTATAATAAATCAGTGTTGCAATAGCATCAACAATAATTCGCATACGATTATTAAATAGGTGAGCGCCCTCTTGCACCACGATAAAATTTAACACATAAAGAATCACCTCGTGACCGCTTGTACGTGTTGTTTACCCTGTACGAAATAAATCGACCATGCGTCTCGTAACGCGCGAACATCGCGTTTTCAAAGGGTTCGCTTGATTGTTCAAGACTGCGAGATATTACGCGTTCGAACGCGGGATGCGTCGTCGTCTGCTTAAATTCGAGGAACTTCAATTTCGCGGAAACGCGGGAACGCGAAACGGTCGTCTTTTAATCGGATGCCACGGACCTTTACGATCGTGATTCATCGGAGGCGCCAGACACGCGTCCCTTCGGATTCGACGGTAAACGCGCTTGACGAGAATGCTCGTAGGCCCGAATTATGTTTTAATGGCCGCCGTGCACACCTTATTTGCATTTCTATAGGGCGATCCACTTTAACGCGCCGATCGCCGTGTGATCTGCTTACCATAATCGCGTTAATCTGTACGGAAACTGCGACTCCGTCTGCGGGGGCAGACGTCGTTCCCTGTGCAGTCTTATTTCCGATTAAATGTATTATACATACATAGATAAGCGGTATAGCAATGTCTCGATGATTCGCCATGATAACGTGAATGTTTCTCGATCGAAATTATAATACATAATGAATTTAATGATTTCGGCGAAAGGTTCGATCATTCAACACCAAACAGCAAATGTGCAATTAATAATTCATGCTTCTCGATGTTTCGATAATGTTGATCATTTTCAAAGAGACATATTTTGCGTCTGAATCATAAATTTTTGTGTAATATATGTAAACATAATTAGAAGGAACATTGCGACACAGCCGTGTAAATCCAAAACGGAGAAAAGAAAATAAAATATAACACATACTTTCTCTTTGAAAATGATCAACATTATGATCGAACCGTCGAGAAGCATGAATTATTAACCCCTTGCCCTACGATTTATTTTACGGTTTCAGTGGTTAGAATTAGTTTGTAGTTCGCAATTTCCTAAGAAAAAAGAACATTTATATCTATTGTATGCCTACACATGCTCCCCAATAACTGAACATTAACAATACTAAAATAGAATTTCATCTCGATTTAAAGGAAATTAATAACATACATATTTATTCTTATGAAGATAGAATCTTCATCACGAGTCTGACACGTTATTGTAGGGCAAGGGGTTTAATTGCACATTTGCTATTTGGTTTTGAATGATCGAACCTTGCGTCGAAATCATTAAATTCGTTATGTATTCGCCATGATTTTTGGAATTTTTCGTCACGAGGCAAGCTCGAACCGTGAAACATCATTTCGATTAAAAATGTGCTGTTCCGTCGATTTCTTATCAAACCATCGCAGTTATCTTCGGATTAATGTACACGTCGCAGGTGCCAGCAGGATCGGAGAACAGCAGGGACATGGAATTATACTTAGTAGAACGTTTCCTGCTATAAAAAATATGCCTCCTGAAAAACGTCCCGGAACGACTATAGGTTGACCACGACGTCAACGCGCGGGGCGATGGCGCGACGTCGAGAGCCATAAACGCACGAGGGTTGCACGGCAGTAATTTTCAGCCGTAAAAGAGAGCTATAGGCAGAGGGGGTGACTTAGGCTTGGTCCGCGTTACCCCAGTCGTTATTATTTTACTGGCCCTAAACGGCTGCCACCGTATACTTGAGGGCGCCGCGCGACGATCGAACACTCGGATCGCATGATCGCGAGTCGATTTACCTTCCAGGAAATGAGAAGGGACGTTCGCGCGCGATAATGCGCTTTTCGACGAATAACAAGGGGGGGCATTGTTACGCGGTCCGATCTTCGGCCGTTCATCGCGAAATGCATTTTGCGAAGCTTCTTCGAAGCGATCTACCCATATAGATCTACACCTGTGAAAGTAATAAACCTGTAGATTGTCATAGCACTTCTTTATCAAAACGTTTAATACCATTCGAAAATCGTGAATATCAATTTTCACAAGTATGGAGACGTTCAATAAATCTAATTAATGCTATTGGCGCACTGGTACGATCATTTGTTACTATTAACCCTTTGCACTCGGAGCTATTTTAACTGAAAAACGAAAGATTTTTCCATTCCAGAATATTTTCAAATCTATACAATTTCTTTTCATTTTTTTGCACATGAAACTGATATAATATCTCACGTAGTATGTAAATGTCTAGTAATTTATTAAATACGAACAAAAAAAAATAATCCGAACAATATGTTAAGCACTTTTGCAAGACGCAATTACAACAAAATTATTTCTCGAAAATGATCTAAATTTAGATCGAAACGTCGGAAAATTGGTAGATGTAACAATTTGCAAAAGTCCTTAATAGTAAGAAATGATCGTGCGCCAATAGCATTCGTTAGATTTATTCAACATTGTCGATCGAAATAAGGAAAATCGTTATGGAGACGTTGTATTCGATTTGGTTAAATGTTTTGGTAAAACGTCGATACTTATCTTCGGGAAACGGCATTCGCGTCGGACTCGTGTTTTGCTCCGGATACGGGACCGGAAACACGCGTACTCAACGAAAAAGTCTAATAAGTTTAATCGCGCGGCCTTAAACGAGCAGTCTCGGGGAAGAAGCGCGATGCTATCGTAGCACGAAACGCAAGTCGCCTAGTTCGGTGTGTCGCACGGAAGAAAAATTAATTCTCCGCCGGCGAAGCTTCCTATTATTTTAACAGTCTCCCGTGGACGATAAAGCTTGTCCGGGGGAAGAAGGGAGGCTGCAGGAACGCAATTATATGGCGGTTACGTGTTCGAAAAAAAGGGGATCGTAGACACGAACGACAGATACGTCTGCTCGCTCGTAAACAGAATTTCCCGTCCGATAGAAACCTCCTAAAGAAAGGAAACGACTGGCTGCGACCCGTGGAAAACTGGCAGCGAACGAAGGAAACGACCCGCCTTAATACCCGTACGCACTTACGCAAGGAACGTGGCATGAAAACCGTCCGGGATGGCCCGGCCGAGGTTGGATCAGCCTCCACCGGATATAATGGCCGTGAAATGGTCGCTTTAGTATGATTTACGTATCACTTACGCACGGCGATAATGAAAAGATCTATAGGTCCGAGAACTAACGGCCCCTAGTTGTGTGCCTCCTTACACAGAGTGTCTTTGTATTTATGGCGTACGCGATGTTTCTACGCAAAGAACTAAGCCTGAAATATACAATTTACTTTTTCTCTTTCACGCTTTATTTCCGACGAATATCCGTTGATATTTAAATTGTATTCTATATTTTCGGCTTACTTTTCTTCACGCGGACTTGCTCTATTCACTGTGGTTACGCTCTGCGAATAACAGTACACCGTATACAGGGTGTTCATACGAAAAATTTCCAGCCGAATATCTCGAAAAATATGAAAGATATTGAAAAAGTGTAAAACATATGTCCAAGAATTTCGAGGGGGAAAGGGGGAGGCAGTATCAGTTTTTTATTTGGGTGGCGTTTTCAAGGTCATTTGAAGGTCAATTTTTTTTTCCAATGGAAACCTATATTTTTTATTATAGGATCTTATTGTACTTATTGTACGAAAATTATTGGTCTTTTTACGTACAATATGATCCCATAATAAAAAATATAGGTTTCCATTTGGAAAAACCAAAGTTATTAATATAAATGTTTGTCTTCTGAAACTTATCGATTGGCTTCCGACAGATAAAGTTAATTAAATAACGATTTGTACATAGTCATGTATCATTATTTTCAAAATTCGAATTTTCTGAGGCAGTACTAAAAGAAAGAATATTAATGAAAATGTACTTCTGCGTTCAATAATTTCAATAACTCGAAAATGATATTAGGTAATATAATCGTTACAGTTTTTCGTTTCAGCTATTCACTTTCGTCATAAATACATAAACCACACAGTCCGAAGATTGAACATCTGATTCATCGAACAGAAATTGCGCGATGCGTACTAGTAACTCAAGTAGAACGAACCAGCGATTGGTCAGCCAAGCGAAACAACGCAGCGCAGGTCACAGAGAAAGACTTACGAGGAACATCGCCCAATCACCCATTTTTATGAATATTTGCACGTTTATAGATTACCTCAAAATTTTGCCACCTATATTTTTTATCAAAAAGGGTGTAGGGAGTGAAATTACCCTCAAAATGGGGGTTCGAAAACCTTTTACGCTTAATAACTTGAAAATCAGTAGCTACAGAACAAAAATTATACAAATGAAAATTAGGGTAACTGCACCAGTGAATGAACATTTAAAAAATTGTTCAGGAAGATATTTTATTAAAAAAAAATATGCGAATTAAAGGAATCTCATATATGCCAAATGGCTCCCTATACTTCATTTGTCAAAAATAAATGAACATAAATAAAATGAAATTATTATAATTAGTCTTTATTAAACGTTAAATAAAAAATATAAAAAATATCAGTCAATGAACACTACATTCTAGTAATATATATTCTATTTGTTGAAATATACAAAAGCGTTCATTTACTGGTGCCCGTTTATTCACTGATGCAGTTACCCTACCCGGATTTTTATACGTAACGAGCGAAGGTGAAGTTTGAGTAAAATTATAAATGGTGCCATAATAGTAAAAAAAAAACTCGATTAACCGATGCTCCAGTTAAATCTTGTTAAATCGCACGGCATATATCCCAGGACCGTCGAAAAGACGTCCGAATGCTTTGAAGTAGCGCGACCCTAAGAAATTTCCAGGAAACAAGTGAAATCAGATAAATGATAACGCGCGAAGCGTGTCGCTTACGAGTGCCGGACGGGTGAATCGCTCCGGGGAAAGCAGCGTGCGCCATTATATCCGCGCTCACGCTAAATCATACTTAAAGCTCCGCGCTCCCGTGGAATTCTTCCGTCCGACCTTCCACTCTATTTCCAACGGCGCGGCTTTTACTCTCGAGACCGCGGCCCCGGTAACGAGCCTCCGCATCGAGTCGAGGAAAAATTGGATTCCTGAAATTTCAAGGGTGGAATTTTTTAATACGCGCCTCTCGCAAATGTTGCGTCTCTGGTCTCTTTCGTAGAGAGACTTCAAAGGGCTCCCGCCGGGGCCCAGGGGAAAAAATTCCTGATAAACGAAAACGAGCGAACGAAGGAGGGCTCGACTCCTGCGTCGTTTAATTGAGGAGCGTAATCCGAGCTACGCGTTCAACCACTCGGCACACCTTGTCTTGCAAGCTGCATGCACCTGCGTGACACGTTTTTCTTCGCGCTATTCTTCCGGACATTGTTACAAGGCAAAATTTACGGATTTGCAATAACGCGCTATACTAAAATTCGTATAAAATCTGCAGACATGAAAATGAGCGTACTTTCCATTTTTCTTTTATTATTTATATAATCACTTATCGTAAATAAATATCTCTTATGTTTATGTTAACTATGTGGAGTATTGGGACAACTTAAACCCAATCTCACTTTACGTGATCACTAAATAGTAATACGATACTTTATTAGTTACGTAGATAACAAAACAATTACGACCGGTGCCGGAGTGCCAATGTGTATAGAGTAGTATCTAGTACGCAACTGCCGTGTACATATTGCGTAGCGCTACAGGTCTTATTCTCTCTCTCACTCACACATAGGAACAGTACATTACAAACTACACACAGCATAGTAACATACGTGAAACCTCTTTTTGTTCTTATTGCGTAAATTTATGAAGTACGGACTATAATAGTCAAAACTATAATGGTGTCCGAATTTTATGTAGCAGCGCACGCCAGTTATTTTCAGTGCTCGGTTAGCGTTAAAAGAAAAAGGGATCGATCCTTCTAACAGATCTTGAAACGCGCATCTCGACATTCTCGAAACCGCCGTTTCAGCAAAAACAATGAAGTCGAAAGTTCAGCGAACATTTGCCTTTTCGAGATCCGTAATAAAGTTCGTCGCGCTGTCATCGCACAAACGCGTCGTTGTTAAAAATTCGCACGGGGAGAAACGATCGAGGAAAAGTCGAAGCGTTCGATTGCGAAGAAGACAGAGAGGAGACAACGGTTTCGCGGAAAGTTCGCTGTACGTGCTAGGTATGTATCGTTGGTGTCGTCTTTTGGGTTAGGTTCGCGAAGAACTCGAGAAGGGAGGGAAATCGAGGCGAACGAACGGCACGAGCAAAAGGGAACGATAAAAACACGTCCGCGGACAAGAAACGTGATATTTCAGCCGGTTCGGTGGGGGAGGGGGGCGAGGCCCGGGGGGTGGCGATTAATTGCCAAAATAACTGCAGACACGAGGAATCGTTTAGGCACGACTCTCGGAACATTGTTTACCGTGGATACAGCCGACTGGAATCTATGTCCCCGTGGACACGCTCGACATAATATACGGGGACAGTTACCGCCCTCGGCGACGTATATTACCCCCCCCCCCCCCCACCTAAGTGGCGCTCTTTCGTTCGTCCTGGCGAACAGCTACGGTGAAATATTTCGCGTGGCTCGTGCCGGACACAGGCATGATTCAAGAGAAGCCGATCGATCGTTTCCGAAGCTCATCGACACGAGAAAACCATCCGTCGCCCTCAAACTGTCTGCAGATACGCGCCGATTTGCCTGAGGATTTACGTCTTTCTGTTGATACTGCCAAACAATCCCATGAACGTAATTCAGTCATTGCAATTAAAACTGCTGGGTACTAATCGTTGTTAAAATCAATTTTTAAGCAATTTTTAGGGCAGTTTTAAAATTTCCACAAAGGAATTGAGATGGGATAAAGTGTCAACTTTCAAGAAATATTTAAACGTTTCCAAGATTGCAAGCACGTTAATTACAAGCGCGATTGCGTTCGTAACTTCCCATACGATCAGCGGCTGCCAGGTCAACCAGAAATCGATTCGTTCAATCACAGTCTAACCTTTGACCCTATGCACGACGAAGCGTCCAAAGAATTCGTACACCGTCCAAAAGAAAAAGGGAAAAACAATAACGTCGACCGAACGGCACAACTATTCGCGCGGAGCTTTATTTTCGTCTCCGTCGCTTGAGCAACACTGACTCGCATTCGTGATGCGGTGGATTTATTCTACGAGAACAAAGTAGATTATTATTGTTATTACTTTAATGTCCATTAGGAGCACAACATAGCTTTACAATATTATCGTTGTTACAAGCGAGTGAACAATTTCTTGTCTCAAATCTTCTATTGAGATCATAAATATCATACAATAGAGGATAAGAATGTCCCATGAAATATGCAATTCTAGAACAATACGAGCATATTTTTACAAACAAAACGAGTGACAATATAAAAATATAAACGAACTTTATAAACGAACTCTATACACCGCCCTGCCATCGCGGGACCACACAATTTTGCTACAATATTTAACCAAAGAAACCTGACGTAAGGCCAACGTTAAAAAAATATATTTTGTTATAACATTACCTTAACTGTCAAATCGCTACTCTAAAAAGTCCTACGTATTGTCGTTGAAGGATCTATCATCAAAACGTCCAAAAAATATTATGAAATAATATATACACACAGCTGAAAAAATAAATTATTCCGTGCACGTAGAAGTTCTAAACAAAGCACTAAGCTTTCTTGATCAACAATAGACTGCGACAGAGTTTCAAGTGATCCGAAAACAAGAAAAATCAACACGCAGTAACAGCAACTTAAACACACGCCACCTGTGGAAGCTACAAGCTCGTCATTCGAAGAAGGAGCCTCGCGAGGTAGTTGCTGTCAGAGATTAAGTTCGACGTTAGAACAATCTGGTGTTAAGACAACTCTGTGTTCCACGTGTTTCCCATGTTGAACTCGCGCACGAGATTAGATGAACCAGATGCGGCGGTGTGTTTCTCGATATGCCGCCGCTCGAAATCCTCCGTCGGACGACATCGCCGAAAAATACGGCAAAAAATTCCGAATGCGTGTCTCGCCGTAATTCGCGCGTGAAGCCCTCCGGCAGGCCCGGCTCGTAGACAGGGTTTAAATTGACCGAAGAAAAATGTCGGGCCAGCCGGGTAACCGAGACGGATATTAGCCGGAGCGACGAGCTTTTAACGCTGGAATTTTCACGCTCCAGCTATCAACCCCTCCGGCCGACCATGATCGCGCGGAACGAAACATTCTCACGCTTCTCTCGACGCAGCCCAGCCGCTCGCTCGCTCGCTCTCCTCTCCTCTCCTCTGCGACCAATTAATAAAACTCTGTATATCTCTTTTTCCATTTTTTTTCCCCGCCGGTGATTCGCGCTCGCAAACTGGTCCCCGTCGCGATACGGTCGCGGGCTTGCGCGCGGAATTCGGCGCGTACGAGAGTGCTAAATGATGTTTTCGGACATCGTTATGCCGCTTGTCAACGGGGTGGACCGCCCTTTGATAAATTTTGGCCGGAGGCGACGCGAACCTCGGTCAAAATAAGTAAATCGTTTATTTGTCGCCGCGAATTTGATCGCTTAATCGTCGTGTCGACAGCTCGATAAAAAGATAGGACACTACGTATCTTTGTATTTCCATATGTAGAAGGGATAATATACGCGACGTCGTAAAAAAAAATTTTGACCTTGGAAGATGAGCCAAGGTCAATTTTTGCTTTAACTTTTTTCCACGAATCTCCTCGGATCCAAAAATGAAGAATACCTCTGTATTAGTCACGACATTATAAATTCCTTCCACCCTGTAACCGTAAATATCCGTACGAAAGATTCTATCATTTTTAAAGAAATGTTACGAAGAAATTTTGTCTCTATTATAATAGACTGTTCAGTTACGCTATTCAAATTTGCCGCCTAACATGTTTTCGAATCACCATCGATCGATATCGACGAACCAATCACTGAATAGGTCGTCCTTTATGACATATTCTTTCTCACGTTCAGCCAGCACTTGCTTCAGTTACATATCTGCTACCATGGAATAAAGTCCAATTTGTGTAACTCAAAAATTTTTTCTTCAATGTGGTTATTTGTTTTCACAGCAAGTATGTGTTATATTTTATTTTCTTTTTTCCGTTTTGGATTTACACGGCTGTGTCGCAATGTTTCCTTTTAATTATGTTTACATATATTACACAAAAATGTATTTTTCAGACGCAAAATATGTCTCTTAGAAAATGATCAACATTATGATCGAAACGTCGAGAAGTATGATGTATTAATTGCACATTTGCTGTTTGGTTTTAAAATGATCGAACGTTGCGCCGAAATCATAAAATTCATTATATGTTATGAAGAAAGACGTAAAAATTGCAGTCCGCAAGCATAAAATGACGGGACACGCGTTTTCGACCACGGATAATCTACCCTGCACGTTGAACATAATCCCATCTCTAGTTACGAGGTGCACATAATAACAATCCCATTCTGACAACGTCGTCGTCGTCGTCGTCGTCTTTCCCGTTTTGCCGGGCGCGCTTCATTTCTGCCGTATTAAAGGAGAATTAAACACAGAGGGACGGTGACGCGGCGCATATGAAAAATCACCGTCTGACTCCTCGCACAGGGAAAGGATATTACGATTGTTACGTTTTTCCTGCTGGAATCGTAAATCTTCCGCCGCGACCCCGACTAGCTTCTCCAGGGGTTTACAAGTCCCGGCTTGCAGTCTCGTTTACGCGCGCAGAGTTTTCTCCGACCGATAAGGGGACACCATCCCGCGTCCTGCCGTTATTTTGCGATCCTCCACAGTTAGACCAAGGGAGCTTTCGCAAGACAGATTACATTACAGCACCGACAATATTCGAAACGACGCGCTGCTTTACATTCGACGCCTATCGACGTCCAATGACAGCCGGATGACAAATGTCTTTCGGTAAAGCTAATTACATTCTTACGAATCTTGTGTAGAATTCATCGATGAGAGGATGCCTTCTTCAGCTTTCTCCCTTGAATTCATTTTTAAACATGTCGACTTGTGCAAACAATCGTCCCTGAATAGTTACACACAGAATCGAGTAATTTAGTCGTGGCAATCGAAACTGCAAAGTTTGTTGCAATGATCGATTCTCTCGAAACTGTTGCGATTATTTTATCTATTTCATTGAAAAGGAAAATCACTATATTATGTAACTAGTACACTGGGGGATGTGTATGGAAACTAGGGTAACTGCACCATTGAATAAACAAACGGGCACCAGTAAATGAACGCTTTTGTATATAACGCTTTTTTCATTGTTCAATTACTAGAATGTAGCGTTCATTGACTGGTATTTTTTATATCTTTTATTTAACGTTTAATAAAGACAAATAATAATAATTTCATTTTATTTGTGTTCATTTATTTTTGACAAATGAAGTATAGGGAGCCATTTGGCATATACGAGATTCCTTTAATTCACATATTTTTTTAAAGAATAAATTATCTTCCTGAACAATTTCTTAAATGTTCATTTACTGGTGCAGTTACCCTACTATGTTTCTAGTTGCAACAGACAGGAATATTTTTGCATTTTATAGATGTTTTTACATATCCGTACTTCACCTTCGTATGAAACTGAATCCGTCTGGCCATAAAGCAAGACGTTAATAGCGTTTATCCGTTTCTTTCTGGTTTCCGTGTCTACCGATCGTCTAATTAGCTTCTGCACGGTTTTTGCCTTATTTCACCGTTTATCGGATTAACGACGTATCCCTTATTATACGGCGTTCTTCCGCTAACGCAATTTACACTTCACACCTCATTAACACCGTGCCCGGAGATACGTGTACAAGAGCTACGCGTTACTATTATAATTATTAATATTCAGTTCAACTGCCGAAGCTCGAGGCGATCCATCTTACCTCTGAGACCGTCCGCTTCCGCGGCCAGCCGTCGCCCAATAAAACGATACCCCGCGATAAACCTTTCGAAGCCAATTAGGAGCTAATTGATTTTAACTGTAAATCTATGAGCCCGATTCTCCTACGTCCTGGCCGGTTTCATGGGATTGCGGTTAAGACGGGGCTGGGGACTTCTGCCAAGCATCCAGTTGTTCCCGATAAATTTACGATGACTACACTCCCTTTTCTTGCGCTCGTTCTTCTCTGTTCTCCTCGCGCTGCTGACTCTCGATCGTACCGCGTCATCTGTTTCCCCCCCTGTGCCACTCGCTTCTTGAAAACCTTTTGCCTTCCTTTTCCCCGTGGCTTCGCTGCCAACCAATAAAAATCGCTTTTCGCTCATTAGCCGGAGAAACGAATCCGTCCGAGATGCTTCGAGAAGGAGCAGCGGGTCTCGCGTATTTTTACGGTACCCGTTCGTATTTTTCTATTAACGATACACCGTATTTCTATCAGCTCCCGTAGAGTTTCAGAAATCACGTCACATTCTTTCGAACGACTAGGGGGTGACGCTTTCTTCCGTAAAATCTCTTATTTCTATTAGAATTATTTCATAAACTGATTAAGACTCCGTACAAGAAATAATACAGTTTCTTCGATTCTATGCAAACTTTCATATATTCATAGTACAACAAAAATATTTGTCTCCAATTCGATTGTACTCGTGTGCATTTAAACACTTCGAACAGTGTTTTTCGTTAAAAATGTGACAAAGTTTCAACGGCTTACGTTTGTTCGATTCTATGCAAACTTTCATATATAATTTTAAAAAATAATTACTATCTTAAATTACACTCAATTAAATTTACTATAAGAATTTTTATTCGATTCAATTGTACTCGTGTGCATTTAAACACTTCGAACAGTGTTTTTCGTTAAAAAAGTGACAAAGTTCCAACAGCTTACGTTTGTTCGATTCTATGCAAACTTTCATATATTCGTAGTTTTGTACAACAAAAATATTTGTCTTCAATTCAATTGTGTGCATTTAAACACTTCGAACAGTGTTTTTCGTTTAAAATATGACAAAGTTCCAACAGCTTCTTATCGGGGATCGGTAGAGAACGATTTCGAAAAGCAGAGCGGTTCTTTGAAATTCTATTTCAGCGAAGCTTACAGTTTATTGGTACGAACGGTGCATACATGCTTTTTACTACGAGTGCCGTTTATTTTTTTCTTCTTCGCTAGGTCGAGAACATCGTAGAGCGAACGGTTGACGGAGGTGGTGGTTTCCGCAAAAGGAGATGCTTCCGGTGGCCCTTAACTGCGAACAAGAAGCGGATATAAGAATGCCGGGGGTATGCCGGAAGGGCTCAGATTTTACGATACTAACCGCATCCTAGAAACGGAACGCAAACTTTTCCCGTAGGGCAATCGCTGTCCTTCTTGCAGGATTTATCCGCTTCCCGTTTGCGTCGGCTGTCCGGGATGTTCAAGGTTACGACCTCGGACTCGTCCTAGTGTTTCAAGAAAATTATCCACCATTAGACAATTTAATTCCAGGACGAGGGTAGATCTATCGCTGTTCCCGAGGCGAAGCAAGAAATGGGGGACGTTGCGTCTGATGGGGGGGACGAATATATCTCTTTTGTGAGTTAAGGATGTTGCACAGGCCGTCGCCGTTTGTTGTTCGAAGCGGTACCCAATTTAGATATTGAAAAAGTATGGATTTTTACCATCTGGCTGCTACTTACATCGGTGTACGATAAAAATCATGTAAAACATGTGGAAAGTTACTTTCTGACGAAAAGAATTATCTTATTCCCTAAACAGTTACTATTATTCGAATGATTTTATTAATTAATATTTCCTTGTATCGATCGTCAATTGTTAATAATAAATGTATTAATGCTCTCGGCGCACTTAATCGGCGCATTTTATTAATCTTAGATTATTGTACTGCAGAAGAATCCATAAAAATATTATTTTCGGTGTATACTTGATTAGTTTTTCTATTCAAGGACGTAAAACCTGAAGTCTCAAAATTGCATTATTTTTTCAACAATCGATAATCAGTAAACACGTAAATCCTATACTCTAAAGCTCAATTAATGCATGAACCAAAATTTTCCAACCACAGAAACAGCATAAAGAATTTGCGAAGTCCTGTCACGTCAGAAGCAAACGAAAATGGTCATCCGACAGAGCCTAACTTTTGCTATAGCAGGGGAGCTAACGACTCGCCGGCAGATCTACAGAGCGGTACAAGTTTCGCGTCCCCCAGTTACATCCGGGTCGCTTTCAAGCACACGATTAAGGCTCGGAGAGAGAGAGCGCGGCAATATCTCTTAGCAAAGAATCGAGTCGGTACTCACTGAATCTCCACTGCGATCCCCTAAGCGGATTACGTGAACCTCTGGGTCGTCCTGCGGATGGAGGACCAAGGACGATTAGAACGTGATCGCGATTTACAAGAAACGACTGAACAACGCGTTTGTTCGGTATGGCTAGCTCGTATCTCCGTACCTTGTCGTCCTTAATGATGCACCTGGTGGCCGAAACGGCGCACACCAACAGCAGAACGAGAAACAGCCGGCTCATCTTTGTAAAGCTACGCCTCGAGGAAACGTTTGACGATCGTGCGTACGCGAGCCGGTCTTTATACACGCGAGAGAAAAACCGCATGTGTTATCTTCGCCGTAAAGTCGCGGCCATTAGCGCGCGGAAAATATTAAATTCTCAATTGCTCCCGGAGATTATGCGCGACTCGCTCGTGTTTCCACGTTAACGAGCTGGTTCGCGGAATCGTTGTCAGGCGGTTTATTTTTTTCGCACGGACATCGGGATTCGCGAGCGGAACGAAGATACTCGATATCGTAAACCGCTGTCCGGGGAGCCGCCGCGTCGCGTCGTGTAGCGCCGCGCCGCCGGTTCCGGTCGGTTCATTTTCGCGGACGGTCTTTATCTAAATTGGAAAAAAACAGAATAGCTCTGTAAAATGTAGCGCGGTGATTGCGCGCCACGGTTTATGAGCTGTTTGTCAGAGGGTACACGATGCCCGGCTCGAAATCCGCGAATCGATTCTATCGATTGTTCATCGAACGTTGCGTTGCAGTCCGATCGGCACGGACGCGACCAGAGAGTCAAGCTCGACCCCGTTCCCATGATCCTCCTCTCGCAGTACAGCGTGTGGTAATTACCTGTGTTCATTAGGGTGATCGTGACAGGTGATCGATAACGTTACGCACTTAATTAAAATTATGCTGGATTATTATTCTACTGCTGTTTTGGCATTAATGAGAGCGCGGTCGAATCTCGCCGCGATTTTAGTGTTTTCTGCACGGGTGATTATAGCTTTTTCTGGAACGCGTTGTTATTGTCTTCTTGGGGCGTTTGCGGTTTCCTGCGGTGACGAAATTTAGTGTTTGGTTTGCAAATTATTTTTCTTGGAATACTACTTCGAGGTTTCTTAATGTTTGTACCGTTCGATTGTCGATTTAATGGTTTTTGTGCTACATCTCGTCGCTAGAATCGGGCATACTGATCAATAATTTATGATTAATATATTCCTATGTTAATATTCATTTTGTTTACTGTATTTTATTGTATATGTGAATTGACAGATTTTAGCAACGGTAATAACGCGGCAAGCATCGTTTTCGGGCAACCATATACATTTGATAACCATGTCGTTCAATAGTGGTCCATGTGTGCTAAAAGTAATAACTAATCTGTGGATCTCAGTAATAACTAGACTAACGATTCTTACGCGTTCGTAACAAAAATTATTGCATGGAACACAAAGCGGTAAAAGTGTCGGAACAATTCAATTTAATTATTTGTAACCCATTAACCCTTTGCACTCGGAGCTATTTTAACTCAAAAACGGAAGATTTTTCCATTCTAGAATATTTCCATTCTATGCAATTTTTTTTTTCATTTTTTGCATATGAAACTGATAGAATTACACGTGTAATATGTAAATGTTTAGCAGTTCATAAACATGTCACTCCTTCTAGAACTAAATTGCAGACGTTCGAGCATTTTTTTTTATCATCTAAATACATGAAAACGAGGTTTAGCACTGCATATGTGTTTAAATTCTCTTCTCGCAGGATATAAAGTTATGGCATTTTTGTTCTTCGTCGATTATTGCTTGTGAACGTGGACTTACACGCCTTCAGTGTATTTGCAATTGTAGGGTGTTTCACAAATATTAGATGGCTACCAAACGATTTAACCCTTGATACATTATCTCATGTAATATGTAAATAGTAGTTTATTAAATACGAACAAAAATAGTAATATGAACAATATTTTTAAGAATGGCATAGCAATTTTCAATGGTGCCTCATATAGTCGCCATCCGAGTGCTAAGTGTTAAAATCATGAAGAAATTCATTTCTAACATTCGGTGTACAACATTTTGATATGAAAAATATCTGCAATGTTCGATAACAACTACGATGGACCTCCTTCCATGTAAATTGCATAAGTACTTAAGCGAATCGAAATAAAAATTTTAATTACGACACCACCAGCGGTGTTTCCCGTTCGCTTTCCCTGCTCGTATCGTCGCGTTTGCCCATGTGGCACATTAAAAAAAAAAAGAAATTCCGCAACGACCGCTCCACTCGATGTCTCCATTTTCCGAAGTGTTTCGCGCATCCCCGGAGCGGTTCATCTCGCCGGAAGCAGCGAGAGAGTCCGTTGTATCGACCGCGCGCGTGTTTCACAGCGGAATATAAAAATTGCTCGGCGGTATTACGACGTCCCTGTTCTCTACGTCACGCTTTACAGCCGGATGTCTCCGGGAGCGGAATTAATTATGTATGCCCTGCAGTGGTGGTGGTAGTTGCGGGACACGCGGATGCGACGGGAGTTTCGCGGCCGTTTTAGCGTCGCGTAATAGTCCCGGGTATTGGAAACTCGTTCGCCCATTCGGGCAACGGCAACGAGAACGGCAACGGTTCGACCCGGCGCGGCACCGTGACTATGTGTGTATGAATATGGTCGTTCGGATTCGCGAATAACGAGAGTGTAGTAGAGGGACACGGTCGCCGTTTGCATAACCGGGAGACGGAGACGTCGTAGTTACGGGCGACTCGAAACTAGCGGGGGCCCTCCGTCGGACACTCGACGTGACCGGAGGTTCTTTGTTCGCTTGATTACCGAACACCCTGGAAACTAGTCATTAGCTTAGCAAATAGAGTACCATCTCGCTCTTCTCTCTCGTCGTCCCGGGAACCATCGCGTCGTCGGCGACCTTCCCGGAGAAAGCTGCCGACGCGAATATCCGCGACGCGTTCTCCCTCGTTAACTAATTGAACGCTGTTAATTTACTCGCGGCTATCCCAAAGGCGTCGTCCTCCCGTATCGCCAAACCCCTCTAACGTTGTTTGCCCGACGCCTCTCTCGTATCGCGGCGGCTGCAAAGCGGTCGTGTTCCGTCTTTCTTGTCATCGACACCGTTGACGAGAGAAGCAGCTTTTTCCGAGTCGGCCAGCTTAAGAACACAGAGCTTTCTTTTCGGGAACACCCGGACTATTTCGAGCAAGAAGCCTCGCGATTAGTTCTCGATCCCACGGCCGCGCGAATCTAAATGCGTCGACGAGAACGCCTAATCCGGGGATGAAAAAGAGACGCGTCTCCGGGAAACCATGCGCGCGGAGCGGGTCGAACGACGACGCTCGGCGATACAGCAACCCTCCGCGGGCACGCGCGTTAAGGCCGATTCACACGGGGAGTCCGCGTACAGTTCGTCCGCGGCTATTTCCCATAAATTTCGTGCGGGTTGACAAGTACCGCTGTGCCCCTGCTAAGCGTGGCAGAAAAAGAAAAGGTCACCAAGTGGCAGGAACGGTTTCGTATTCCCTCGGTAGTTTACCTAAAGGAGTTGTGGAGCACAGAGAGACCTGTTTTTTTGCCACGATTAGCAGGGGCACAGCGGTACTTGTCAACCCGCACGAAATTTATAGGAAATATCCGCGGAAAGTCTACCCGCGGACTCCCCGTGTGAATCGGCTCTTAAACGGTCGACTCTCGGCGTCGGACACGCGCGCGAAAATAAATGGAAGAAAAAGTCGTCGAATTCAGCAAGATCGTTCGTCAGTCGCTTATATTTAGACCGTGACTGAGCCTCGCGTACGCGCGCTGGCGGACTATTTTTCCTGTCTCTCGCATTTCCTTACGCTACTGCTGCTCCCTTCCATGGCTTTCCGTGGCGGTTGTTGCACGCTTCTTCCGCCTGGCGATCCATCTTACTCCCATCGCATCGGCGAACTTATTTTCTCGATATTAATGTCGCCGCGGAATGCTGATGCGAGGAGACGATCGAGATAGGCGACGCGACGTCTCGAGCCGGAGATTAATAAGGTCGCGCGACGTTCGGTGCAATGAAAAAGGCAGAACGAAGGATTGCCGCGAAATATATGAACCTGGTCCTCGCGCATCGATCGCATTGTCTGCGCGGGATTGGCAAATGTGGTTAAAACTGGTTGTATTGACTATCACGTATCGTTTTACGGTATAATGGTTCGCAAACTACAGCAAAATTGAACCAATGTTCCCTGAACACATCATTATTTATGACAACATTTCAGGATCTCTAATCCGACATAAGACCTAGGACCTAACCCGACGTTTCGGGTAATCGCACACCCTTTAGGGGGTAGGGTACTCGCGTGACTTTCTCTAGAATTCCCCAAGAATATCCTAGAAATCTGGGCGAAAGATGCCTCCTAGAAGTTAGCCCCCCACTTGTTGAATTAAACAATTTCAACAGTTGTGCTGAATTGTGCTAGGTTTGTGCTACATTGTGCTCGAATATTATCACTATAATATGAAAAATCAGATGAAAAATTGAGAAAAACGATTTTTTGAGTAGCCCCCCACTTTTCATTTTTTTCAATTTTCTCAATTGTGCTAAGTTGCGCTAGGTTGTGCTAAGATTGTGCTCAAGTATTACTTAAAAAAAATTATAAATAAAGAAGTTATAGCGAAAAAACGTTTTCGACATCTAATTAACGTTTAAGTAAGAAACAGTTATCCAAACAGCATATAATCATATATCTAAGTTGTGCTAGCCTAGCACAAGTAAGCACAACTTTTAAATTCCCCAGCACAACGATATAAAAGGCACTTTACTCTTGTACGCGGCCCTTCGCGCTAAGATTGTATACCATTTTCCGACTTTCTGGTCATCCGACAAGGATCATATCGCATATCTGAGTTGCGTTAGCCTAGCACTAGTAGAAATTGTTTAATTCAACAAGTGGGGGGCTAACTTCTAGGAGGCGCGAAACATGGGTTTGCGCGGTACGTGTTTTCGTCCATGAGCATATTTTTCGCTGGACAATATCAAGACGAAAACCCATGTTTCGCCCAGATTTCTAGAGTATTCTAGGGTATTCTAGGGACATCCTAAGAGGATCCTACCCCCTTAAATAAGAGTCTTTGAATATTCGGCGACCGGTGTTTCTCCTGTTGCGCTCGGCGAGGTCCATTAGCACCTGACACCTCCGCCGCGATCAAATATAGTCGACAGTGTCGTGTCGGGCCGGTTCGATGGGAAAAGGGCGTTTTGTTGGCCGCGCTCGGTTGGCACCGGGAATTAATATTTCATGCGAGTGTGTGAACTTTATTCCCGGACTGTCTGGCCGACGGGCCGGCGATCGGCGAACCGAATCGAATAACTGGTTACAATTTCGATTGTCGGCGTAATCCGGTTCGTCGGGGATTATAAGTTAAAATTTTTACAGACTGATTACGGTCGTCTCGAAAGGCTCGAAATTATTTAATATCGATGCCTCGCGCGAAACGCTGCTGCGGCGCGTGGTCCGCGATTCATCGGAGGGACGCGATACGGGTGTGTAGGCAATGTATGGCGGTGGCTGTTATTGATATTGATTTCGTTGGAAAGCGTGTACAAGCCGGCACGATTCGAATCGTGGGAAAGCAGCTTAATTGGGACGACTATCTCCCCAGTCAAAGAGATAGCGACCAGCATTTCATGGATGCACTTACGTAACGATTAAACCGCGTACATATGCCACGAGGCGAGGATACGTTCGAGGCACATCGTTAACGATGAAACTAATGCGGGACGGAAATTGAGCGGCCTGCTCGATGGGATTCCCTCATCACGTTCCGAGGAGAGGCTAGGCCTCCTTCGCCGTGTGCTTCCTACCATCTACGTGCGATATCTCGCCGCTCTAATAAGGAAACCGCCTTGCCTTGCCTCGCCTTGCCTTGGCTTGCCTTGCTGCTTATCAGTACATTGTATCGAAAGAGCGCCACCGTGATTGTCTCTAATCTGTATTACGTTATTAAATCGATTAAACCCCCGGCTTCCAGGCTCGGCGGCTGGCACAGCCTTTTCCCGGATTACTCGAACCTACACGGATAATTGATAACGTTCAACGGTTCTTCCTACACGTACACAACAACCACGTCTCGTGCGATCATCCTCGATATCCTCGAGCATCATCAGTTTCTTGAGCTGCGTTCGTTCGCGCCGCAGAAACCTGTTTTCTGGGCTCAAACGTCGTCCGACCAGGTCGACGATCGCTCTAATCATAATTCGCAGCGGTGCTTTTGGCCAGTTATGGCAAACGGGATGATCGGAATAATTGGTTCCTGTGGAGCCAAACGTTTTCGAGGTTTACTCTTCCAGGTTTCTTACACCGGGATAGCATAATTCTATTCGATGGGAGATTATAAATATTCGGACATGAAGACGTTTTCTCTGAATAGTTTTATCACTACTCCCCAAACTTAGAGGATTGCTAAATTATGCCATCTTTTTTTAATTGTTGTGCCAGTGTAACTGTAACTTTCAATTCTTCTGTCTTCGTAGATTAGCAGGCCACCTGTTCGTTTTTGTGTAAAACGTGTAAAATGTACGGTCTGGCGATTAGCATCGAACGACGGTCTCCTAAATCCATTAGGCGTATTTGTGACGGTAATAGATTGGTGTGTACCGTTGAAATGTCAGTGTTGGACCAACGCGTCTCCTGGAGAGGTTTGCTCGAGGTCTAATCGACAGGAAGGGCTCTTCTTCTCCCCGATGATACCGATCGAAGGGCATACGTCTTCTTCGTTCGTCGGGAGACGTCGCTTCGACGAAAACAAACTAGCCGTATTTGAGAACGCGGTTCGTTCGCCACCCTCGAGCATCTCTGCTCTGCCGGATATAGACTAATTCCGACTGGCGTCCCTGGTTTGGTGACGTCTCATGGGAACAATATGGGGGCTCGAACGAAAACTGCTCGTCGTCCGATGGCATTGAATTCTATCCGTCTAGTCGACCAGCCCGCAGAGACCAGCCACGGGACTCTTAATTTCACCATATGCGATCAACGCCCTTTTATCGGCCGATCCCTCGAATAACGTCACGTTTCGATGCTCGGATGTTTTGACACCTGTTAATGCCTTTTGAAGTACGATTAGAATTTGTGATCCGATGAGAACGATATTAGGTGTTCCAGAGTTGGGCAAAAAGTAATTTCAATTACAATTACAATTACTTACCAATTCCTGTAATTTGTAATTGCAGAAATAAAATTATAATTACATTTAATTGTAATTGGTAATTGAAATTACTTTGGCTCAACCAGTAATTGTTCTGTTAAACCACTATTTTGATGTTTTGGACCATTTTACTGTTTTCTTATTGAAAATGTAGGCTACTTTTGCTCATGTAATTGAAGATGTAATTAATTACTCATGTAATCAATTACTGCCCAACTCTGAGGTGTGCAAATAAATTCGCTCGTTTATCTTACGTTTAAATTATTAACAGCGAGGTGTGATCGAAAAGTATCCGGACTGTTTTATCTAAAAAATATGATTTTTGACGCGACCCTCGATTGTTCGGGGTTTACAGCGTGCCGGGATGAAACACACATGGTAGGGGCCCGCGCGTTAATTGGTATTTGCGAATCGTGATAACGGTGAAACGCTAAGGTGACAGAACGCTAGGAACCTAGTTGACAGTCGGGTGACAGAGGTAAGCTTTTGGTAGGGGGATGTTCATTAATAAGCGTCACTGGATTACGAAGGAACGGACAGAGATTCATTCTCATAGAATTCATAAGTTCTGTCTTTAGCCGCTCGTTAATATGTCACTGCCACGCGAATCGTTTCGCGTTTGTTGCCTTTTGATGGCAATTTTCGCTGGTTGTATGGTGCATACTGCGGATTTTTATGCAAAATAACAATTTACTCGATTAATTGTAAATACGGAACGTACGTCATTTTTGTCATAAGTATAAATTGTCGAAATGAAAATTTGCATGGTGTACCTAGTAAGTGTTAACCCTTAGCACTCGAGTGGCGAGTCAGAGTCACCACAAAAATTGCTGTGCTGTTATTCAAAATATTGTTTGCATTATTAAATAAGTTGGTATCTAATCAATTACTGAACATTTAAGTATTGTATGAGGTGTTATATCAATTTTATATCCATAAAATAAAAAAAAATCATATGGAATGGAATTATTCTAGGTCGGAAGAAATGTTTAATTTTCGAGTTAAAATAGCTTCGAGTGCAAAGGGTTAAAAAGTTGATGATATTGTTTGAAGAAAAAATGCTTTATTCAGAAAAACTGTTTTGTCTGCCATTGTATCCGCTTTCAGTTAACCGCTATAGGTTGGCTCACGAAATACCTAACATTATTCCGAAATGATCGCAAACAGCGAACATTTGTTCTCGAATTACCTTTGTTTCGCCGATTTCGGTGTTAGCTAACAAGGTTCACTTCATCATGGACACGCGGTTATATTGCAAACGAGACCATTACGCGACTTATCGATGTGTCCCCAGCGCGCGACCATGAGATCCATTAACCCATTAACAGCCACGTGACATCTGAGATTAGCGAATATTTTCTACAATTGAAAAGCTGTACGAAAAGCTAGCATAATAATTCAAAATGTACTTTCACATAAAGACACGATATCTATACTCTATACGGTAGCTGCATATTGACAGTGAATTAACTATTAACCCTTAGCACTCGGATGGCGACTCTGAGGCACCACTGAAAATTGCTATGCCATTCCTAAAAATATTGTTCACATTATTATTTTTGTTCGTATTTAATAAACTACTAGACATTTACATATTACATGAGATATCATATCAGTTTCATATGCAAAATATGAAAAAAAAATTATATAGAATGGAAAAACCTTTCGTTTTTCAGTTAAAATAGCTCCGAGTGCAAAGGGTTAATTAATTATCTATGACGACAGTACCTATAGCATCATATATTTTTCTCCTCTCTAGGCAATTCGAGCTTTCTTTGCAATTTTCATCCAGCGTCGTTCCGAGCGATCATACTTCAGTAACCTCGTTGAATGCAAAAGAAATGGATCTTTCCAAACCTTCGCACTAAAATACCCACTTAACAAATGATCGAAGAATATCGGGTGTACTAATGGATTAGCAGACTTTCGGTATCGTGACCGCGAAAACATTCATTTGTCATCGCTGCGAATTCCCATAGATCAGCCATGGGGGTAGAACGGGGAGGCAACGGTAGAGCACTTGGAGGTAACCATAAATATACACAGGCACCATAACCGTGTGCCACCGAGCTCGTGACTTAATCTGCAAGGGTATCTAGGCCGTAGCTTGGCCGCTGTTGCTGGATTTATGGGCCGATTCGGGTCTCGTGCTTTTAGATCTTTATTCTGTTCCCGCCCTCGCCTCGCTCGCGATATTGCGGATCCGTGTGTCGTTGCGTAATATCCGCGATACATCGATACGCCACGGGGCGCATTTGCGTAATTGCGCCTCACGTTTCCATTTTACCGGCCGATTTTTCGTGAACCGTCCCGCCCGCCGACCAACGTTTCCAGCTAATGATCCGAAATAAATAAACAACGGGCGAACGGAGTAATCGCGAGAGTGAACGTAATTTTAGGGATGCTCGCCTTTCGAAACTCCTCTCCGGGGATTTTCAACGTCCCACTCTCGACCCTCCCACCCTTGAAAATCATTATTATTGCTGCACCGATGCAAATGCTTTATTAAGCAATGGAGGAGTCGCTGCTTCGCGAATATCATTCTCGGAAAAATATAGGAGGCCTTTTTTTCCCTCGTATTAACTATTTAATTTCAAAACTTTTGCTAGATTATAGCCGCTTAACCACTCGTTATACTTACAATACACTACACGTAATTTAGACTTAATAGTCTCCAGATCAGATACCTTATTTTGGGATAGAGGGTTGGCACTTTACTATCAACTTCTCCTCGTCGAACGAGTACACCCACACTCTAGGGTTTAAAACAGCAAAAACTTTCAACCCCTAATTTTCGGAGGCCTGTTTCGTTTGCGTTACTATACCCTGAGCGCCTTTTATTGTTCATTATACGCGAGAAAGAAAAGCATTTTAAATTTCCAGCTAACCCATCTACACACGATAAAAGGGAAATTTTTATGTGCGTTATAACTACGCTATTTTTGGAATTCTGGGTTAGGTCTGGGTTAGGTCTGCGTTACTATACCCTGAGTGTCTTTTGTTGTTCATTATTTGCGAGAAAGAAAAGCATTTAAAATTTCCAGCTAACCTATCCACACACGATAAAAGGGAAATTTTGATGTGCGTTATAACTATTTTTGGAATTCTACAAAAATTCTAAGGCGGCCCTAAAGAAACCCGACGGGGATTTTCGCGGCTCCGTGTCGCGAAAACGAAAGCTATACGGCTGCGGATTGTATTTCACTTGGCTTAGGGGTTGCAACCTCCGACTTTCCCCGCGATCGCTGTTCGCGCTCTAAAACGGAAATCCCGGGTCGGTGGATCCGGCCGATTCCCGAAGCGAAGTATCGTGTTCGGATGTACTATTTTGCGAGAAGCCGCCAACTTTCTGGCAAGGCCGCGAAAACCGTGCCCAGCGTCGCGAGCTTAGACGCGCCGCGCTGCAGCACCCTTCTTTTATCGCGACGCTCGTCGTCTGTTTGCCCGTTCATCGCGGCTTTCCGAGTTACCGCGGATCTTGCGAAACTTGCGACTGCTCCGATCCAGCATACCTGCTACTTTCCGCTCGAAACTTTCCGCTTCGACGCTGCTGCTTATCTTGACACACATTCGCACTTCTTCGCTTTGGATTCAAGAACACGCGAACGAGTCCGCCATAATTAATACGAAAGATCAAAAGTATCCTCTTCGACGATTCAATTGGATTCTCTGGTTCTTAAAATGGAAAACACATTTTCGAACTTTCCTGGCAGAAATGTGTGGTGCAGTTTTTGTCTCGATATAAGACGATGACCTTAATTGAACCTTGACATGAACCTTGAACCATGACCTTGACATTGTTCTTTTCTGGGCCGAGTGTTTATTGTTCCCAAAAAGTTGTCCGGGAGACAAAGTGCAGCGATATCGTAACGCAAGTAGAAATTTCCGAGTAACGAACAGTTGAAAGAAAAGTGTGCTTTGCAGAAAGCACAGACTAGATACCGTCGAATTCCAAAGAAGTCGAATACGTTTCTCATAGCTTTCTCAATTTCCGATCGCCCCGAAAAAAAGACACCCAGAGTCCACGAAGAGCTCCGGGCAGGTCAGATCCGCCTTCATACTCGTCGCATCTTC
Organism: Lasioglossum lativentre; assembly: GCA_916610255.1. NCBI lineage: Eukaryota > Metazoa > Arthropoda > Insecta > Hymenoptera > Halictidae > Lasioglossum > Lasioglossum lativentre. Next base: position 1,275,769 of record OU744364.1, read on the forward strand.
GCCCAGGCCCGAAGGAGTCGATGACCTCTAAGGGAGCGCTTTCTTCCTTAATTGGGCCACGCATTAATCCGCTCGAAGCTTCTGACCGCGACGATTTATTCGAGCGTCGCGGGGGCTGTAGCAGACGGACGAGAAAAGAGGGAGATAAGCGAGACGGAGGAAACGGTAGCGTGGGAGTACGCCTAGGATTACGAGGACTTAACCAAACGGTCACCGTCGGACAAGAAGATATCTCCGGACGTTTTATCGCCGAATGTCCAACCGTTGCTCCCGGCCCGCCCGATTGGATTAAGTCCCCGACGCGTCTCGCGGGCTTGTTCGAAAAAAATCAAATATTATCGGAATTTGAATACGAGTTTCGTTAACACTAGAAAGACTGACTGCTTTTTGGACTGCTTATAACACACATATATACAATATACCAGAAATGAAGGAGGGGGGGAGGTAACTACAATTATTAATAAACGCATTTATTTCAAATTGTGTCATTATATGTATACATAATTGTTTTTCTAATTGAAATTAAAAAGCAGTCAAAATGACTTCCTTGGGCAATCTAGTGTTAAATGCCGTGTAAATCTTCCGTGTAAAAGTTGCGATAAGGTTCTCGCCACTTTTGAAAATCGGGCGCGAACTTTTGCACTCGTTGAATGCGAATAACGCGGCCGCGCACCGTCTCCGCAATAATTACTAATTATTTAATAAAGTCGGAGCGGCTCGGCGGCGCCACACGCTTTATTCGCACCGTAAAATTGGCGCGCTGGTAAGCCGCGCGGAATCGACGGAAAATATTCGACTATAATTAATGCCCGCGCCACTTTGACGTTTTATCCGTTTCCGGTACCCGCTGCGCCGCCGCGACGGCCACGGTTAATTAATAATAAGCGCTTAATTAAGCGAATGGATGAGTGCTTTTACTGATTGCGCTTGTGACAGAAGCCGGGGCTCGTGTCGCGCGTTTCCATACGGGGTGGATCGGATCAACTTGCCACTTAAGGCCAGCTATTTTCTCCCTTACCGAATCGTATTAATCGATTAGCTGGGATTTATGAGTACAGTATCTGCTGGTTTCGTTTTATTTCCGGCCGGAGAATTGCGGATATGATTAGAAGAGAACAAAATGTTATTGAACCGAGAATCTTCGTATAATTTTCTATATTTGTAAACCAGCTTAGTGTACATGTAGGAAAGTAGAAGACTAATTGATATTGCACTGAATGTTTATCCCGATGTTCGTTTTCTCAAATATGTTTTTAAATCACTCTTTCGTTTCATAGATAAATCGTATATTAGCTAATGCTCTCGCTCAAAACTTTTGATCAATTAACACTTTAAGATATCTGTAACATTGGTAAATAATTGGCTAGCTAGGTAAATGCTCTCGCTCAAAAACTTTTTATCAATTAAAACATTAAGATATCTGTAACATTCGTAAATAATTGACTAAGCTCAAGTGCTGACTAAAGCTAATATTCCTCTAATAAATATCTCGCAGTATCCCTAATTTATGGACGTTCGAATCAGCGTAACAGAACTCGAGATGAACAATTTTGCAACAGTAGAACCTATTTCATCGCAGAATTTCTCAAAAGCGTGGATCTAATATGAAATTGCAGTGATCAGAATCGCTATGAAGGGATAACGAACGGGTTCGAATCGACGAAATATAAATGGCCGGTTATTAGGATTGAAATGACGCCACCCGGTATGCAACGGTGCTCGCATGAGCGCCCATTTGCGGCACATTTTCATGCCCGCTCGCGTCCGCGCGTCCTCCCGTCCGTGTCACTGTCACAATGCAATCCGCCGTTGAAACATATCGTTCAATTATTCCTAAACTAATATTTATCACCGGCCAGTCGGCTAGCGGCAGCGCCGTTTATTGTGGCATCGAGCGCGCGCATGTTCGCCTCCTGAAACATGAATGAGAAACGTTACGACTCGGCGAGATTTTACGAGCCGCGGTAACTTTTCGCGAGGGGAAAAGAGAGAGAGAGAGAGAGATGGGGGGGGGGGGGGAGGAAATCGTTAGAGAATTATAAAACGTTTCCGCTTTCTTGAACGAGACCGTCTCGAAGAAGGACCAGGGAGAATCGCGCGGGGGTGGCTCGCTTTCGAGGGGGTTGGTGCTTTGACGTCGCGCGTACACCACTCGAGGGTAAATATCCCGTAGGATCGTAATCGAGCGACAGAAAGGCGCGTCCGTGGGGGGCACCAGGGGTGTGTATCCGTCTTAATTTTCCAACGTGGTCGGTAAATAAGCTCTCGTTGGCTCGGCCTTTATCGCTATCCCCACGCGCCTCGCTCAGGATCGAGGCGCGCGTCTAACTGAATTATGGGAATTAGCGAGCTCGGTGATTTGGCAAGGGCGGCGGAGGAGATTAATGAAAGCATCCCGTAGACGATTCGGAAAGCTCGTGTCTCTTGTCAACAAGTTGCTCCACGACGGTTTTCACTAGACTTCATTCATCGCGACGCCATTCTTGCAAGCCTTGGTGCGCCAACTGAGCCCTTCAACCGGGAATTTATTTGTAAATTAACAGTACTGCGCGAGGTAATATAGTTTACTTTCGCATTGGCAGTACGACGACGTGGTTAGACAATGTTTAACATGTTGACTGCCTTGTCACTCATGTATACGTGGGTGTTGAGGCAAAATAAAAATTGTCGACCTCCATTGCGAGAAACTGTAGCCTTAAGAATTTTTATTAAAATTAACCTCTCAATTAATTTTAAAAAATAATTACTATTTTAAATTACACTCGTATAACTTTCTTTTCTTGTTGAACAACCTTAACAAATTGAGCAGAATATATTGACATTCCGAAATCTTTTCCGTATTTCTACTATTTTAAATCGCATTGTTTCGTTTTTGTCATAAATCCATTAAATCCGCGGTATACCAACACCTCCTAGAAAACAAAGCCAAACAGCTTCGTTGTGAAGTCACCGCTAAAAGGCGCGACGTTCACGATTTATACGCAATGTAGTAAGATTCGCTCAAATAATATACATATTTATAAGCAATAACTTTATTTAGTTTATAATAACATAAAAAAATAAAATATCCAATTCTTACAAACTAACTGCTTTTTTAATAAAATTATAATATAAATTACGCATAAATATCACGCAACAAAAAATTAATAGATCTATATTTCTACTATACAAGGAGTCTTAAGTGACAGTACGAAGCTGTACACCGCCAGGTGGTGTTGATGATAGGCCTCTTGTGCATAACGTCACAGGACAATTTTTCGGAGCAGTTTGGCTTTGTTTTCTAGGGGGTGTTGGGTATACTCGTATATTAATTGCGAAATATGGTTTTCATACTGTCGCTCTAATAATTTGGTTACATCATTGCAAGCAAAACACGATTATGAAAAATTTCGTATAACGAGACCGAACCCACTCGAGCCCAGTGCTCCATGATTCGTGCAAAGCGTCCCCTCGGTACAATAACAGCCACGTTACGCAACAGTCGTTCGTCCGGATAATCTCTCGCGTGATTAAACGACGACGGATCGTCGTTTCGACCGATCGACCCTTCGAGACCGTCACACAGGATTTCGTAGCTCGTTGCGAGAGATCCTGTATCGGTTAGGCGATTTTTCTTAGCGTCTTAAAGCCCCGGGGCGATAAAGAAACGCGTCGGGGATACTAGTTTTACAAACGACGCTGTCGTGCGTATTCCGCCATGTTCGTGCATCGGCCGGCGATCCCGATCTCGAGATTAAGATCGAATTTCAGAGCTCGCCGTGGGAGCGGTGCGCGCTCGCTGCGCGATAATTAATAAACAAACTCATAGATATGCGATAGCACGCCGGAGGGCGAGCAGGTCGCGTGAGATTTACGACGGGGGTTGCCACTCTTATCGGCGATTAGAAACGCGAAAGCTTGCTGGGAACGATGCCCTTCGATCGCGATGCTCCCTTCCACCATCAGTATTTCTCTCTCTCTCTCTCTCTCTCTCTCTCTCTCTCTCTCTCTCTCTCTCTCTCTCTCTCTCTCACCCTCTCTCCGGTCCGTTCTATTTCCGTTTCGATTCGAAAGAGCGACACCACTTAAGGGATGAAAAGGTTTTAACGGGAAAAGTAAGGAGAAGAGGGAAAATGGTTTGGGAACGGGACGAAATTCGCGGTGAAAGTCTAGTTGTATCGGACAAAAACAAGGGTGAGTTACGATCGGAGGGTTGCCTCGTCTCGCCACCCCCTCTCTTCTTCTTCTTCTTCTTCTTCTTCCTCCCGAACCTTTGTGCCCTTTACGAACAGTGGATAATTCGAGCGATACATTTGAATTTCCCGCCATTACCCCTTCCTTCGTCGGTTCCTTTTACCCTTGGACCCCTCGCGAACCCCCACCCCTTCTTCGCGACCATCAGGAATTTCCATTAGCTAATTACCAACTCGACGCAGCTCCCGACATTTTTGCTCTTCTTAACCCTCTCTCTCGATGGCTCCGCTCGATTAGACTTTTTTTCCGTGGGCGGCCAATGAGAGACAGGAGGCCCAAGGTCGGTTCAATTAAACAGTCAATTAACATTCAATTAACACGCGCGTTATTCCGAACATTTCGAACGCGCCACGCCGCCGGGAAACGTTAATACGACTTCGGGCGTTCCTGTTTCGTGACCGTGGCCCCGCGAGCATTCAATTTCCACGATGTTTCTATGATTATCGCGACGCGGGGCGGCTCGAATGGAGGGCAAGCTTTTATCATTTACACCGTAATTAACGCCCGTGCAACAATTAGTCGCGAGCGGGCAGCAGTCGCGTGGAATAAATTAAGCCGCGGGGCAAAACGCGCGCGTGCCTCGGATATAATTTATTGTCGAAATTCTCGCGACGATTTGCGTTTACGGCCACACACCCCCCTCTCCCCGTTCTAATTGGTGTTTTCTCATTTCTGTTTCAGGTAAACGACACCGACAATGCGTCCAGCGTTCAGAATCGAAACCAACATGGTAATTATGTTAACATTTTGTCGGGCTACCGGCCACGGGTCGCCGAAACGTGGGCCGGAACTACAAAAATGAGCTTTTTGTTTCGAGTCAACATTATTTAGTGTTCCATCTATACCGATGGAAGCAAAAATGAAGAGACTGGTGTTGTTGGGGCTGCTTGTTTCTCACCTGAGTTAAACGAATCCCGTCTGCTAACAAGGGAACATATTCAGATGAGATTGGTCGATTTTGATGAAACTAATGTGAGCTATAGTTCTTCGAAAAATATTTGACACGTATTTTTTTTTATCTGCAACCATCCACTTTGAAGGGGTGAAAACAGCCCACAAAGTTGGGAGTTAAAACCATATTTTTTGAGATATCTTGGAAACCAGAGGTCGAAAAAATTTTTTTTTTAATTGTGTGCATTTTCAATGAGAAATGTAGTCGCGCAAGAATTTTTTAACAAACTTTTTTTTTCTCAAAAAATGTGGTTTTGACCCATGACTTCGAGGGCTATTTTCACCCCCTCAGAGTGGATGGTTGCCGATAAAATAAAATACGTGTCAAATATTTGTCGAAGAACTATATCTCACATAAGTTTCATCAAAATCGGCGTGTATCAACTGAATATGTTCCCTTGTTAGCGAAAAATAGGTCGAAATGGGTCGGAGTGCAATCTTTGCAAGCGAGACTCCGAATCCTAGGAAATTCGGCTTGACTTTGTCTTTTTACCAAAAACAGAAACGTTGATAAAGAGGTCTCCAAAGGTCGGAAAATGCATCCATTTTCAGTTTCAAGTATTATAATATGATCTACTTGCTTAAAACTTCACATTACCAAGAAAACGCAATCGGTCGAATAAAAGTGTAAAAGAACGATTCGATGTATTTGCTTAAAATACAAGATTACGAACAAACCCCCCCCCCAATTGTTTGAATTGAATTATAAAAATCAGTGATGACTACCGAAGGATATTCTGCGCAACTATTTTTCAGGAGCGTGTCGGGATCGAATGGGAAATAGGCAGAAAAAAATCATAAATCTGCCGGTGGAAATCGCGCGGCTAGAGTTACCACGTTAAAAGTGCTATCAATTTTTCGACGTAACACCGGCGGACGAGCTTGACCTCGCGCGCCACCCCTATACGAATTAAGGAGCAGTTTTTTTTTTCCTGTCGGAGAAATATATTGCAAATAAGATTACCGAGAACGGTGGGTTTAGCTAGCGCCCACCCGTTCCACCGAGACGGTCACCCTTCGGGAAATACGTCCCTGAGACAATCCGTAGGAAATAGCGAAAATTCCGCCGCCGACACCCTACCCCGTCGCTACCGAACGCTTTCGCGTTAACCGAGACCCATTACGTTACCCACTTAGCCCCTTGCTGCTACCGATTCTTCTTTCCGTTTTATTTTCATTCGCTCCTCCATCTCGTCGGCCGATCGCGCCTGTTATCGAAATATCGTGCTAACTGTACTCTCGTTCGACCGCGCGTTTTTCCGGCCCGCCGAAGTACATTTTGTTTCAGTTTCGAGCTGGACGCGGTCGAAAAAGATTACAATTCGTCACGAACTAAATAATGTTTCTTTTTTTCTTTTTTTTTTTATTACCCTATAAAACCTCACATGGGATTATTAGCAGCATGCACATGGTTGTGCATGCTAACATTACATGAATACCTTATAAACTAGGAATAGCAATGAATTGGAATACCAATGAATTGGAACATTTCTGACTGTCGAACTAAAGGTACAAACAATGAGATCTAAGGAAGTTAAAAATAAAAAATAGCGGCCAGAGAGAAGGTCCACACAGAAGGGCATCTATTGTGTAGGGTGGAAAGTAACCCTTGCTGCAAAGTTTCTTGATCAGATCCTCTCTATTATTATTGTAATTCGGGCATTGCCATATCACATGATTTGGATCCTGTACCTCACAACCACATAGACAACTTGTGTCAGAAGCAAGTTTGATCCGAAAGAGGGAGGCGTTAAGCTGGTAATGTCCCGATCGAAGTCTATTGATCCAACATATATGAATGCTCCAGAGACCTTTAACTGTGCGAACCAAGGTTTAGGGCCAGGTTGGTAAAATGAACTGAAAAATTTAATGCCCTTGAACTCTGCTTCGTTGAGAATAGCGGTGACCGTCAACGTCTTGGTGCGTTCTCTAAAATTGTGGGAAAAGTCAGAGTAGGGAACCAGGATGAATATGTTCCCTTGTAAGTCCACTGTGATCCGCACCGAAGTTCGATGCAACTTTCCTCGGTGACGCGTGTACATGCGATCCGCGATCGTCCAGCAGGGTTGTAAACGTTTCGCTCATATCCCGTTCGACGGGCGTGCGCCCGATAAATTATTTTTTCCTGCTCTGTTTCGCGTTTATGACTCGCAGTTGCAGCCACAGCCGCCGACCCCCCGTTGTATCGCGGCGGCGCGGCCCCCTTAAAGTCGCGTATTTCACGCGGCCCGCTGATCGTCGTCGCGCACAATGCGCCCCTCTTCTCCTCTAATAACTCGACGGGAACCGTTAGGCCCCCGACTGACTTACGGCGCAAAGTTTTCGGCCACCGGCAATACGAGCCGGCGCGCGAAAACAAAGTTTTTGGAGAGACTCACGGAAACACCTCCCTTGGCTCTCTCCACCCCCAACCTCCCACCCCCACCGTGTTCCCGCCTGTACCAAGCCAGAAGCCGTTTATACCTAGTTCCTGCCTCGCCCCAGTTTACGGTGGTTTAATTATCGGCTGTAAATCAGGGGGTGCGCGAGCGGTGCAGGGCGAGGGAGGCCTCTCGTCGATAAATCTCCGCGACTACTTTGCACCGAAATAACCGAGAGTGGCTGGCGAGACCCTGCGGAACCTCGTCCAGAATTGACTCGTACTCTTCTTAATTAATTTTTGTTAATTCCGAAGTTCGATTGATTGCGCCCGGATCGTCGCGTCGCGTCGCGTCGCGTTGCGGCGAGGGGGAATTTCCGAGGGGCGCCGCCAGGATTTTGCGACCAAATCGCGTTATTAATATGCACCAAGAGCCGCGCGGATGGAACCGCTCTAATAACTTCCTAAGTAATGATCGGGATGCCGAGTTTTAGACAGATTCGCGTTCCATCGCTTCGAAAGTAAAATGGAATTACCAATTATTGCAAGTCCAGACATCTCGCATCGATTTACAAGGGAACATATTCAGATGAGAATGGCCGAGTTTGATGAAACTAATGTGAGCTATAGTTCTTCGAAAAATATTAGACACGTATTTTTTTTTATCGGCAACCGTCCACTTTGAAGGGGTGAAAACAGCCCTCAAAGTTGGGAGTCAAAATCATATTTTTTGAGATATCTCGGAAGCCAGAGGTCGAAAAAATTTGAATATTTTAAAAAATTATGTGTTTTTCAATGGAAAACTTATCGCTAACTTATTCTATTAATTAACTATCTCTATCTTAATTAGTTTTTGTGCACGTGTGCTCTCTATATCCCTTTTACTCTTTCTCCTCTCTCTATCTATCTCAGAAGTGTCGAAACAGTTCAAAGAGTGCGCTGAGTATGCGTCGCGCGCTCAATTTAAATTAAAGAAAATATATTTTCTTTACATGCATAAAATTCGCATTCCAGCGATTACCATCGTCCGACGATCAATGTTCCCGCCAACGTCCCAGCGGAAGTGGCAATATAGCATCCTATCCGAAAGCGGTCTAAGATTTCCGTCGATTAGAATCTCGCAGCGAACGGCGCGTCGTTGATAGCGCGTTCTCGAGAGCTCGGAAGCGCATCGCGCGTCCGATGCGTTTCAGCCACAGTTCGCGTTATCTACCAGCCAGCTATAACCCGACCAACAAGCGAGATAAGGGAGGAGAGCTCTGGCGAGTGTAACTTTGTTTTTACGAGCGAAACTTCAACCCCGTTGTCCGCGGGCAGAGTCGCCGCGATTATTTTTGGCGTAAGAGGCTACCGGGGCCCGGCTTTGCGAAAACATCCTGCGGATTTCGCGGAAACTGGGCGCGCGAGTTTTTAGCGGCCACTTTAAACACGCGCCGAACCGGAACGTTCTTGGCGGAGCTTAGGTGTGTGCGAAATTCGTGTATAGTCTTTCTCTCAATTTTATTTTACTCGAAAGTCATTGTTATTCATACGATAATGATCATTAAGTAAGAGTACTAAAACGCAAAGAGTACTAAAGAGTACTAAAACACAATAACAAAGAAGGATGTCTCAATTTTATTTTATTCTACAGGGTGTCCCACCCGATTTTGACATCTTGATTTTCGAGCTATTGTTACTCGTAGCAAAAAATGTTTCACCGGAGGCTTAAACGGTATTATTATTATTATTATTATTATTATTATTTATTATTATTTACGGACCGAAGTCCTTTTATACAAATGTTTACAATAGAAGATATTCATAAAGAAAAAAAAGAAAAAGAAAGTCTTAGCATAATTCTGATGTTGTTAGTTTTTTCGTGAGTGGACGCGTAAAGGTCATATAAAGGTCAACTTGGTTCTTTTAAATGGAATGAGGTATTTTTTAATACATCAATCGATGCAGATAGACATTTGTTACAAAAAAGTACTATATACGTCGAAAAGTTAGTAGTTCAGGAGATATTTTAATTTAAATAATTCTAAAATACCATTCGAGACATACCCGACATACCCGACATACGAGGTACTCGCATAATTGAGGACTCACGCTTTTACGAATGGGATGTGTAATGAAAATTTTAGAAAAATTGAAAAACAAATAAGCTACAATAATTGTAGTACAGCAGTACCTACTGATCGACCATGTAATCACTTTACACAATTCCGCCTACTCGGCAAGGTTTTAATTAATTACGCTAAACGTTACGAATGTGGGAGAAGCGAGAAACGTTTTTCTCTACCCACGCACGAACACGAGGAGGATTGTTACTGGACAAAGGAAAAGTTTATTCTATCCAACGAACCAGGAGATACGAAGCAGACAATATTACAATGGTGCACTTAAATCATTTCGGCGCGAAGATGAAGTTTATTCGATTACAGTATCGCTTCTGTATCAAGAGGCTCGAGATAAAACACGAGTAAACAGATATATGATTCTACGACTCTGAAAAGATCGTGTAAACGATTCCAGCAGATTTCTATAAGAAATCAGACGGGTCGGACGGTTCCCTTATCGCGGAAGATATTTCGCGAGTCTTAGAGAGAAGGATCGATTCAGAAAATCCGATGGCAGTCTCCGTGCAATTTAGACGGCCCCGGCCGTGGGGTTTTCGCACCTCGTGAAAATATAAAGCGGCGTTACGGCCCCTTGCATCGTCGCGGTAAACCGTCAGGAAATTATTCGAAGCGGCCTCAGACGCTCGCCCGATCGATCCTCGTTCAGCGTGCTCCGGATAAAAAAAAAAAAGAAGGCGAGGAGAAACAAAAAAAAAGAGGAGAGAGAAAAAAAAATAGAAAGGCGGAAGACGGAGAAACGAACGGGCCGCGAACCCAGCTAATCCCGGTGGGATAAGGCTCTCCCCATTGCATTAACATAGTCCCCGGGATGATCCCGCCTCGTTTGCAGGATACTCTAAAGAACGAGCTGATAAGGACCGACCGATCTCCGTGCCAAGGGCTGTGGACCGAAGCTCGATGCCAAAGAGGAGGGTAATTGTATTTGCATAGATTCGAGATCGGCTTTGCTTCGCGGATTAACGCGTCGTTTGACTGCAGTTAGTGATTAACAATAGTTCCCACTGGTGAGTTACAGCACGGCTGGGACTTACGCGACTCGTTAGCCTTGTCCAGCATTACACCCATGATCACCTTTTAAAAAGAACTGTCCGATCTATACTATAATGTACACCTTAGACCATATATACCTATAGACGCGGCGTAGATAATTTTCCGAAAGATGAAATCAGCTGAAAGACACTGTGACGTCACATTTGTACAAGCTATGCTCATCGACAGTGCCTACGCTTGGCTTACATGGGGAGAGGGGGTCAGCGGGTGCGCCATGTACTGTTCGTGCCTCAGAAGAAGTCACTTGCGACGCCTGAGGGGGAAGGAGACTCTCTCGCTCCCTCCGTAGTGGGGATGGGTGGAGCGAGCGAGAGAGTCTCCTTGCCCCTCAGGCGTCGTAAGTGACTTCTTGTGAGACACGAAGAGTACACAATACATCAGCGATGAGCACGTTAGGGGCCCCTGAGGTGCTGGCTTCCCCCACCAACTACTCTTTCGTGCAGCGCGCACCTTCGCCGCGGAGCGGTGCTCCGCGCTCTTCGTGTCCCCCCTCGTACGAAAGAGTAGCTGGTGGGGAAAGCTTCTTGACTGTCGCAGTCATAGCTGCCCATCACTGCAATACATGGAAAGAAATTATCTTAAGACTTATCTTGTGACGTCACAGTGTCCCATCATCTTTCGGACACTAAATTCTCGGTTTTCCTATACACATACTATACCTATGCCGGGTCTATTAGTATATATATGGTCTAAGATGTACACCGAATGTTTTTTCCCAGCGCCGGGGTCCAGTATGTAATTTAGCAACGATCCGCCGCCGCGCCGCACCGTTTCGGCAATAAGCGGTCGAGAAGAGTGCTTGCCTTTTTTCGGAATCAGCATCGTGCCCGCGCCGCTTTCGAAGGGATTTGCCCCGTCGCGTCGGAAGGAGGGTGGAGAAGAAGTCTCTACTTGCAGCTTCTTCCTTTTTTATCTACTCCGGTACCCTCGCGCCGCTCGGCAAGTGTGTCGAGCAAGAACTCAAGGAGGTACTTTCGCGAGCGGGGATTCGGCAAGTTTATAAAATAGCGCGCGGTAGAGGGAGGGGAGGGGGTGGAGGGTATAGCGGTGGGGTTTGCGAAACAGGGAAAGATTTCACGACCCTTAATCTGCCTCGGATCTCCCGGGAGTTCCGTGCGCTGTCATTTCCTACTGGCACCCTATTGTCTTTAGGCTTATCTCCTCGAGATCGTACCCGGGAACGCTTTTCCACCCCCCGGCCGGATCTATTGAGATTGCTGGACTACGTTTCGCGAGCGAAACGACGAAGATGCCCGCACCCAAGTGCTTCGCTATTTGCGGCTTCGAATCGGCGCAGCTGTTTGCTGCTTATACGCTTGTTCAAACTTCTAACTTTCAACACTTGTGCCATTAGTACACTTCGGCTTTTCCGCGTTTACCACGGAAACGGAAGGTCGAGCGCGCAGAACTGTATAAACGTTCCAAGAATTTCACAAGAATTTAACGTTGACTTGTTGAAATAGCATACGCGTTTCTCATTTAACTTCTGCTTCTGAGAATCGACTTGGACAAATGTTATCTTGCACCAAGTACTTTCAATTTTTGCTTTCACACCGTGCCTTAAAATGACGTCTGTGCTTTGACGAAGTACCTAACCCAGACCTAACCCAGACAAATGTTATCTTGCACCAAGTACTTTCAATTTTTGCTTTCACCGCGTGCCTTAAAATGACGTCTGTACTTTGACGAAGTACAAATGTACGTCAGTGTCCTAAATAACGAAATGCTATTTAACACTTTGCACTCGGGACTATTTTAATTAAAAAACGAAAGATTTTTCCATTCTAGAATATTTCCATTCTATACAATTTTTTTTCATTTTTGCATATGAAACTAATATACTATACCTCATGTAATATGTGAATGTCTAGTCGTTTATTAAATAAGAACAAAAATAATAATGTGAACAATATTTTTAAGAATGGCATAGCAAATTCAATGGTGCCTCAGAGTCGCCATCCGAGTGCGAAGGGTTAATGCAGAAATCAGTGACAAAGCATTCCGGTGAGTGAGAAATCCGCAAATGACGGACTACGTGGTCAGGCGTGGCTCGAGCAACCCTCTGCTGCGAGTACAACCACTTGTTTCGGGTTATCGTAAAGTAATTAAATAATAAGTTTGAAATGTTGACCAGAAAGTTGGTCCTGGTGCCAATCACTTCGCCAGCAACGGTTTCAGCCACACCGAGTTCGTCGACACTGTTTATCCACCGACAAGTTGAAATTGTCGACAATGTTTCCACCGACGCTAAATTCTGTTTACGTAATTAATGTTTAGTTAGTACGGTATGTACAGGGTGTCAAGAAATTATATGTCGCGGCCACCATGGCCACGATTCTACACCTACGATTTGGTGGAAATCTACATTAACAAACTCTCCGCAAAATTGACCTTGACCTTCAAAGTTAAGGTAACAAAAAAACAAAATATTTTCTTTCTGTTCAATCGTGTTCTATATGGTCACGAGGACCAATTTTGCGAAAGAAACCGTGGATTGCAACTCGATCGTTCTCTTTAACACTAGATTGCCCAAGGAAGTCATTTTGACTGCTTTTTAATTTCAATTAGAAAAACAATTATGTATATAATGACACAATTTCTTAGAATTTTGTCACTTTTTGTACAACATATAAATGCGTTTATTAATAATTGTAGTTACTTCCCCCCCTCCTTCATTTCCGGTATATATATATGTGTGTTATACCTATATTGCCCAAAAGCAGTCAGTCTTTCTAGCGTTAAAAAATAATGCTGTTGACGAAGATGACCGATGCAAGGACGATCGGCAACGGTATTGGCCGACGCGACGAACGGATCCGATCGTCGAGAGTCGACCTCGAGGAAAAAAAAATGGACATTCATGAGAACCACGCGCGGAAGTAATTTCCATGACGAAGAGGAGTTTCCAGCGTAAAGTGGAGCGAAACAAGGGTCACTGAAGAGACGAGAGGGAGTGGCTTCGTTAGCACAGGTTCCCCTTCTGTCCGTCTACCCGGAGAGTCCTCGAGGAAAAGCCTTCGCCGATGACGATCGAATTTCGCTGCGCGATAGTCAGTCCGGAGATGTTCGAGGAATCGATTCGCGGGGAATCTTTTTCCCTTGTCTTTCCGAGAGAGCTGGAATCTCGAGGTGGCCACCTCGATATCCTTCGTTACGAGGCCACCCGACGTGCTCGGAGAGGACCCGAAAATCTCTTCCGAGGTCGGCTCAAGGGAAAAACGGTCCCTCGGCGAAACACTCGGAAACCTGACCGTTCGATGGCCGGCTGTCCTGATGAAGCACCCTCGTGAGAAGAAACGAGCTTTTTCAATGAACAAGAAACTTCCGTGCCGCTCGGAAATATCTCCTGTCTTCCTCTTTAAATACACCAACGTCGATTGTTTCGGCGCAAACAAACCCTTCCGGGCTTGGCTGTCGGTCATCGAACATCGCTCTCTAAGCTCAACGTAATTTTTAGGAACGCCGATGCGACAGGAAAAAATTTAGACGGAGCGTCACAAATACGAACACGATCTTTACAGTTTCATTAAACATACTCGAATTATGAGTTTCTTTTCCTAAATTGATTAAATATTTCGTATAGGATAGAATAGGGACTTCGATACGTATTCCAGAATTTCTGATTTTTTGGAAGCCTAGAAATAAATTATTTGTTAACATAAATGTCCCAGGTTACCCACGGAGGGTTAAAGTATAACATTATAAGGGGAGAGCAAAACTGGGTGAGATATTTCGGGATCTTTTATGCAACTACTTCCGAGGAGCGTACGAGGGTTAAAAGGCGTTCGATCGAAGAAGAGGGTAGGCGTTCGCGGGTGTCAGGAAACAAGGAGTCACACTACGCAACGTCTATTTCCATAATTCGATGTGCGCCACGCATAAAAGTGTCTTCGAGGTGAAACGAGGCGTGTCGAAGCAAAGCGTTTTGTTGAATGAACGCCTTGCGGATCCAGGAAACGTAGCCAAAGGAAGAAAATCAAGGGGGACGGTGTCAGCTGAATTATGCACCCTGCAATAATCTTGGAGCGTCGCGCGTCGGTTTTGCTAATATATGACGGTGTATCCGTTTTTACGGCGCGTAACGCGACCGGGGATTGTCAAATCGTGTTAAACTCCCCTCTAATCGGTGATTATGCTCAACGAACCTTTCGCAGCAGCTCTCGCGCCCCGGTCCGGTACTCTCGGTCCCCAGCGAGATTTAACGACTTCGACCGATCGAATCGTCTGTCAACGCCGGGAAAAGAATTTATCGTTAATGAGAGAGAGCAGAGAGAGAGAGAGAGAGAGAGAACAGAGGCTGGGAGCTGGCCGAGGGGTATTAAAATCGAGCACACCATCCCATCCGACACGATTGTCCCCATTTTTTCGCGTTAATTGGTGGCGAATTTGCCCTTCGATTCTTCGACGCCGCGCGGCTAATTAACCACCGGCGGAATGTAATTATTAATAGTCGGTTTTAGGGGAGCTGCCTCGAGGGGTGGTTTTGCGAGCCGACGGCCCTTTACGTTTCGAATTTTATACGTGTGTCAGATGAGTCGTGAGATGAGCCTCCAATGCCACTTCCGGTCCCCGATATACAATGGGCTTTAATTGTCCGGAAGAAGCCTACGCACGAGAACGTTCGGTTTGCCTCGTCGAACATTTGTTCAACCGTCTACTCTCTCTTCCTTCTTTATTTGGATTAATCCAACCCCTATCCGCGTCTATTGTTAGATTATGTTACGCTCGCTCGGACTGCGTGTTAACAACTTTGCGGTGGAGAACTCGCGAGGAGGATTAGAAAACCCGGAAATCAAACAAATTGGAAATTTTGTGTACGAGTAAAAGGTATCGTCCACAATATAACCCTAACCGTGAACCCCAATCGGAACTGTATTGTTGTATTGTGCCTACTGTTTAAAAAATTTGTTTGAAAAATCCATGGTTTTCGAGTTAATCTGACTTTTTTAAGGGGTTGCGATACGGACACCCTGTATATCGAATTAATTAATAGTACTGAATGGTACAGGTTACTTTGGGAATTTCTAAATAAAATATTTCGCGTTACCAGATTTCAGAAATAATTTCGCAGATTGACAGAAACATGGATGAAGTGCTCGCAGTGCTTGATTAATCAAGATTTGATTTCAGAGTCAAATTTGTATGACGAGATTTTATAAAATCTATTTCAAAATACAGTATTTCGATGGAGAGAAAATAATCTTGTTAACCTTAGAGTAATAATTCTGTGCGTGTCATTTTCAAAATATAGTCTCTAAACCAAGAATAATGTGTCTAATAAATTATGCAATAAAAAATGAGAAATTGCAAAAATACGAGTCTCGCACTTAAATCGTAGAAATTCTGTATGTATACATTTTGCAAACAGTATAGCGCTCAAACAAATCATGTTCCCGCTCCATTTTTTATAATGATCAAATAACCCTTTCGTTTCTAAAAAATTCACATTTGTTCTTTCACGAACAAACTCGAATGTTAAGTGGTCTAATGACGTTCGGACCACCCTGTGCTAACACGGAATGGAAAATGGTCGGCGAAAGTGTGGAAGAAAAAGCTATAACCGCATAAATGTCGTCTAACTGGGAAGTGTTGTGTCTTTCGCGCGAAAGCGGCCGAGAATCGTGGGGGGATACAGGTCAAATGCCGGGCGACGATTCGTGGATAACACCGCAGTCGATTAAAAGCCTCGGCGAGAGCCGGTCCATGCGAAGATCTCGCTTCCAATTTCGGTCCGCCACATTTTAATCACCGGTGATAACTCTTCCGATATATCGGCGGGATTCCCTATAGTCGCGGCCGTGTTATCTGTCGGTTCCCTTCTCCGCGCGCAGTTCGCCGTCGGTTTCCTCGAGCCACAACGCAATCCCACAGAAGGAAGCAATTCGGCATTGAGTTGCCTCTCGATTGGGGGTGCAGGGCCAGGCCGGGGGGGGGGGGGGGGTTGGTCTTTCAATATTTCGGTCGGCCATTGTGCCGGCCGCAGGATCGGATGAATTGTTAATTTTTACGGAGCGGCGCACAAAGTGGGGCAGTGTGTACCCCGGCTCTCTCTCTCGACGGTGTCCTCCCGTCTGCGTCGATATTCCATCGTATATATTATTCCCGGAGCCCAGCCGTGTTCGTCTGCATTCGTCTGTATCCTCCGGGCAGGGACGCGCTTCGATCGATGCGCCCCGCGCGCTCTCGCGATGCTCGATGAAAGGTCTAATTTCCATACGCGCAAGGCGCATCGTGAATTTGTATCTCGCCGGGACTCCCGCCACTAGCCCACGCCTGCACTATACAGGGTGAGTCACCTGGCGTTCTCACCTGAGACATCCCCGTCTATTTTATCCCTTTTCACACAGCTCTGCCTTGCTATGCTGTGCAGATACTCGAATAAGCCGTTCTTGTGAGCGAAATTTTCATAGTTCCACTAAAAAGTATCCTGTGTTTTTGATTGATATCGATCGAATTTTTAGTTGTTTAGGTGTTTTTGTCTCCCCGATTAAAATATTTGTACAATTTTCATTATTACGACCCGCACGATAATTGCTAACATTGCGCAAATTTTTTTATAAATGCACCAACTACAGTAAACGCTTGATTCTTGTCCAACAGCCGTGTTTTTCATGGACAAGAATCGTGCCCAGAAGTGCTTTTTCATTTACGACTGCGTCTAGATATCGCGCCAACCGCGCCGAGCGAGACTTCAATAGAGAGCCGAACATAGAGAAGGACAGAATGAAATACGGTTCGCGTGACTGTCCGCGTCTCTTTCTCTCCGATGCGCTGTCCTTCCTTGCGACCGAAACTTTTCACCGTCGATTATACCACTAAATACAATTGAAACTATATCGTGTTTGGTGTCATTTTAATCAGAAAAATATCAGAAATAAGGTAGTGAAAGTCCCATAAACAAATAATGAAAATTAAGAGATTTGTAAAATCGATTCCTCGAGTCAATGTCGTGGTGTTCACACCGATATACCCGAGCCGATTGGGTAGTTTTACGTGTGTTGAAAATTTTAGGAAAAATTGCGTTTAATCTGGAATACGAACAAAATAGTATGAGTTGCTATCGCAACTTTTGTTATTTGAGTACCTAACGATAATTTAAAAAATGTATTACCCATACGTTTTCTCGTCTGATTGAAAATAACAGAGATATTTCCGAGGAAAATGTTAGGCGACTCACCCTGTACGTATGCATAGATGTATGCAACGAGTTTTCATGGTGTGCGTGTGTACCTGTGGCGAGACCGCCGCGGCGGATATATTACTTGGCTACCAGCGGCTTTTAATTGACAGCGCCTCGACGTTCACCGGACCCACCGTTTACCACGGGATTTCGCAACCGTCTGGCGCTTTCTTTATTCAAATAACCGCCCGAAGAACGGCCGTGACGTTTTTGACTTGTTGCGTGGACATAAAAACGTTTTATACCAACCGCGCTCGCCGAGCCACCACCTCATTCTTTCTCGTTAGCTACGATCAACGGGTGAATCGGACTTGACGAACATCGTACACCCGGAAATAGACGGAGATACAGTCGGGCTGCAGGCGAAAGTAAACGGCCAGGAAAACTGCGATGAATCTGCGCCTAGAAACTTTTTCCGTGGACGTCGATCGTTACGTTCGAGAATTTTATTACTGTTGGTTATGTGGCGCGAGATAATTTCGAGGAAGATGCCAAATGACTACTTTCTACACACGAAACGTGTTAACGATGCATATCTTTCGTATTTGTCTATTTCTAAAGTCTGCGAGATTTTCTAAAAATCGAAAGACTATAATCCATCGTGCCAGTGTTTCTCGCTCTGTCGTCCAAAGAGCGAACGAACCCGAAAAGAGAAATTTTTTTTTTTTAATTATAGACGATCTCATAAGAGATTTATTTCAACATTATATACAATACAATGTAAGAATATAAAACAAGAGTAAATTGTCTCTCGCAATTCGGAGGCTCGTCGGCGGACACGATAATGTCCATTGCGGCTCGTCAGCTGCGCTTGGGGTGATAAAAATCAGAAGGCCTCCGATGATTTTCGTCCGATCATCATCAATCCACGCCGCTCTATCGCGGCCGCTTCCTCATCGAGCCAATTTCACGGGACCTGGTGCGGGATCGTTTACGAGGCGCCTCGCCCCGCGGGTGTTATCGCAGTTTTACGCGGGTCGTTAGCCGATATTACGTGAAATCAGCGGCTACATCGCGTCCTCGTAAATATCCGCGGTGTGCTCGTTTCTCCGCGCGCGCGGCGGCGCACGCCGAAAATTTCGACGATGAAGTCGCACGAGGCAGTGCATCGGACGCGTCGCGCTCGGTTTTCACGGGGAACCGTGCATAAATCTTGTGGCAGGGCCTCTGCTGGAACGGAGCCCGGTGCGGATCGCGTTTACGCGCGATGCAACTGCGTTTTGCGGGTTAGCGGCCCGGCCCGACCCGACCCGGCCCGAAAATGGCTCGGAGTCGGGCAACACGCCGGCAAATTGATTCCTACGATTGCGCCCGCTGCTTTATCGGCCCGGCCCGACCCGACCCGATCTGGCCCGACCCGGTTCGGAAATGGCTCGGAGTCGGGCAACACGCCGGCAAATTGATTCCTACGATTACGCCCGCTGCTTTATCGGCCCGGCCCGACCCGACCCGATCTGGCCCGACCCGGCCCGGAAATGGCTCGGGCAACACGCCGGCAAATTGATTCCTACGATTAACGCCCGCTGCTTTATCGGCCCGGCGGGGATCCGGACGCTCGGAGATCGTTAACAAGGGAAGAAAAGCTCGGACACGCTCTCCGTTCCAGCTAAAGAGCACTTCGCCCGCCCCGCGAACAATCATACGCTTTCTCTCGGTAATGATCCGGGGATACTTAATAACCGGCGTCTTTTGTTGCCCGGGGGTGGGGAGGGGCGGTATCGCGGCGCAGGTGTCGCCTTTTGTTTCGTCACGCTGAAACCGAACGACGAGACGACGCGACGGAGGAACCTGCCGACGCGATGCGGCGTAAGTTTGATTCACGCGAGATTGATGTTCGTCAGGGAATTTCGTTTTCAATGGATAATGATAGCGCCGCTAGACTAGGTGGTTTATGTATAGCTGGTAGGAAAGTGTGCAACCGATCTTCTGGATGGTAGCGAATCTTACCAGGGACTTCTATTTTAACAAACTTGCCGTATTATTTTCTTGCACGGTTGAAGCGTGTACAAAAGTTCCACGCTGTTGATAAATTTCTGATGAAACAAGAAATACTGATATTAACCCTTTTCACTCGGAGCTATTTTAACTCGAAAATTAAACATTTCTTCCGACCTAGAACAATTCCATTCTATATGATTTTTTTTTTCATTCTATGTATATGAAATTGATATAATACCACATACAATACTGAAATGTTTGGTAATTGATTACATAGCACCATATTTAATAATGTAAACAATACTGTGAATAATGGTAGAGCAATTTTTAGTGGCGACTCTGAGTCGCCGCTCGAGTGCTAAGGGTTAAATACTGCAACGAAAACAACAATACAGTAAGAAGAACTCTAAAATCCGTATAATTCCCAGATACCGTTTAAATTAGCACGAGAGAGAGAGAGAGGGAGAGAGAGATCGATCAGGAAATTTCATTTTCAAAGGATAACGACAGCAACGCAGAACGACCCGACGGTCCATAATTATTGGGAAACCGGGTAACCGGTTCGGTCCGCCACGAGAATCCCGCTGTAACGAGCATGTGACGCATGGCAGCGGCCGATTTAATTATCTTGGCCCCCGAAAGTCGATGAATTTAACCAGCCGGATGATTCGCGGGGAGACAGAAGGAAGTCCGATCCGAACGAGGAGATTACATCAAGCTTTCGTTGGACGGACTCGTAAAATTCCGGGCGAAATTAAGGGACGATCGGAGAGAGTAGGAACTTTCGTTGCGGGCTAATAACTTCGTCCCTGTCGCTTGTATTTGTATAATGTTGTGGCGCCATCGTCCAAGTTAAATTGAAAGCCGTCGTACCCGCTCTGCTCTGGTTCCGGAGGACAGACGGTGGAGAGAGCCGGCTCTAATTACCCGTGTTATTTTTCCGAAGAAGTTGATGTTGATCGAGAGGAACATTTCCATTCTTGGCCGTGAATCTCGGCGACGGAAAGAGAGCAAACCCTCCGGCGCAGTTAGCGGAGGAGCCCGTCCCATGGGAGAGCACGCGTTACCCGCCGAGGCGAGGGTGAGACGTGCGAGAGATTTGTGTATTTTGACGAGTTTCGGCCTCGTCAGGACCGGATGTCTCCTCTCGGAAGGCTCGAGGCGCGACCAGCTGTCTCTTCAGTTTCTCCCGGTGTCCCTCCCGATCCTCTCCAGGACGCCCCATCATTATAAATGCAAATAACCGTGCATACCTTTTTTTACCCCGGCCCACAGTTGGTCCCGGATCGCCAAAACGTGGCTGAAACCTGAAAAATGAATTTTATCGTTGGGGAACGTTAATTGTTAAGTACCTAGGTACGGAGGTCTTACCATACATGAGGATGTGCGCGTTAGCTGATCAGCTGCAGCCATTGAGGTTCCCTCTTTTCCCCGAAATCGTATATATGTATATTAGAAAGTGTGTCCTACAATTCTTTAAGCTCCATGAAATGGGCGCTTCCTGAAGTCATTCGAAGCGACATTTTCCTTTTCGAAAATGTCCGCCGCGGCTTCGTTTAGGAGTTATTAACGAAAAACGCGGACCAATCGGAGCGCGACCTAGACGCGTGTTGGCAAAGATGGTCCGGCGCGCCAGCAGAGCCGAAATACGACGAAAGCCTTCCCGACCCATCGTGTTAAACATCTGGCGACTGACATCACGACCTCCATATCAACAACGACGGACCTCGCGTCCCAAATACAACAAAAACCGTCCTGACCCATCCCGGTATATCGAAAATTACTGTACGATTTATACCACTGTTTTTATGACTACTACGTCACAATGTATTGATCAACATGGACGGTTTCCGCGTATCTGCGACGACGAGAGTCCTCGTATCAAGGACTCGCAGACCCAGACGACTGGTGGCGCGCCGGACCGTGATTGGGGAAGTAGGGTAACTGCACCAGTGAATGAACATTTAAGAAATTGTTCAGGAAGATATTTTATTTTTTAAAAAATATGTGAATTAAAGGAATGTCATATATGCCAAATGGCTCCCTATACTTCATTTGTCAAAAATAAATGAACACAAATAAAATGAAATTATTATTATTTGTCAATGTAAAAAATATCAGTCAATGTACACTACATTCTATGTAATTGAACAATGATGGAAAAGCAAAAATACAAAAATACAAAAGCGTTCATTTACTGGTGCCCGTTTATTCACTGGCGCAGTTACCCTATATTGAGCAAAATAAATTGAAAATCTGGATTATATTATATTATGAACGCGTAAGTGTCCCGAGCCGATACGAACCCGAAATTTTGAGCACCCGTAAAAATTGCAGGATCGCGGGAATCTTTCGTTCTTGAGCACGGCTCGAAGTAATCGGCCGTCGCGTCGTCGCGTCGCCTTGGTTCGTACTCTTGGAAACGTGATTTGCATCGGAGCTCCGGCACACACAAAGCACACGGCAAATATTTGTCACGGTTGTTTTTGGATCTGCGTGGAGAAGGCGGTTTCCGATCTTCGGTCGGAAAATTGTCCACAAACCGGGTGTCGGTGGCGCGTGCGCGACGGATTCACGGTGTACGGCGTGGCGGCGCGACGGCAGGCGTCGTCAGTAGCGCGGCGTGCGCCGTTACACTCGCACGTTCCTCTCTCAGAATCGGCGCAATTCCCATGTAGTGCGCGTCGACGCACGTTCTCCTCAGAAATCGTCGCGGTCCTCGTCGATTCTTACGCTCTCCGCCAATTAAAAAACCAAATAGGAGAAAACGGCAAGAAAAATAAATTTACACGAACAAGTCCGTGGCACTCGCGAAGAAGTGAAGGTGCACGCGCCGGTGCATCGAGAAAAGCGCAACGCTATATAGCCGCCTATCACAGCCGCCTAGCCGCTGTGAAAATTCATCGACAAACGGTGCGCGACCACGGGCAGACAAACAAAGGACGATAAACGTCGGCGGCGGCTACCTTTCCAGCAGGATTTTTGCCGAATTCTGCGGGATTGAATACGCGGGACACGCGTCGGAATAAATCGCGATAAATCGCCGGTCCGTGCAGTCTGTCTGTCCACCCCCAGCTATCCCGCACGTGTCCCGCGGAACGTGCTTCCCCCGTTTTAATCGTCTCGGCTTATTACAAGTTTATCATCGGTCGGATCGAAACCGTGCGATGATCGCGGTCAAGTCGCCTAACCGGCTCCGATTGGACGGGTCGCTCCGGTACGCGGTTTCGATCATGTCGCGTTGACGATATCTGCTTTTCTTAATCGCGATTCGACGATATGATTCCATCGGGCTTCCATCGTCGCTTCCCGTTGTTCGATGGTTTATTACGTCGCTCGTGATCGACGCCTGTTGGACAGTCGCTCTACCAGAGCTGTGAGAAAGTGTTGTTGTGAGAGTATAGTGAAGTTTACCTCGTGTCCGGGGCTGCTGAGGATCGCCCAGCACGGAGCGATATGGCGACTGGACAGCAGGAGGGCAAGGAATCTCCCAGGTATATACCCGATACAATTTCATCGCCTCGCTGTTCTTTATTTTCGATATCTTCGTAAGAGGATATTGTCTGCGTTGTCCTCCGTCGAGATACAGGTCCTTACGAGCAAGTTTTTTTGAGGATCGCTGCGCTAGCTGATTTTCGGTCCTGATACTTGACGATTGTCCGAATTGAATTTTTATGTACTCTGTGCTGGCTCGAAGCGTGGGTGTATCCTTCGATCTGAGAAATCGGTTATAATTTGTGCCCCGATACGAAGTCTCTTTGATTATCAAGTTGAATGGTAAATTTCTGTTTATCTATTGGATCGTCGCATATGAAATGTCTGTCTGTTTTGATCGAGAAATACTATGTCTGTCTGTTTCGATCAGTTTCAATAAGAAAAAATTGAATTTTTACCGTAGTACAATCAAGAAAACTAATTCATTAACAGTGTATGTTGATTGCAACGGTCCTTATGTCGACGAGTGTTTTATTTAGGCTCGATACGAACGCATCGTTAATTCTGAATTTAATTCGAGTAGATTTAATATGACAAATTCGATATCCTCGCCTGCCTAACGCTAATATGTGCCACGCACAAAATTATGCGATGCAGGCAACCAAGTTGCGTGACACAATGGTATACTCATATCCCTATTATGAACCGTTAAATCGCGTAAAACATAAGAGAGCTAGCCGAACGACCATAATCGCGTTTCTTGTTAGCCTGGAATTAACTTGTATGCTAATTCTCAGAAAAATTGTTCAATGGCTCTGTGTGCTGTATCAAAGAGCAGCCTAAAAATCTCTTTTCAAATAACGATCCCAAATGTAATTCGAGATGTAGCTATTGAATCAATTAATTGAGAAATTCATAATTAAGATTTTCTAAAACTGTTAATCAACCGCTGATAAATAACGTAGTCGACTTTCTTGCGAAGAAAGGCATAACATTCATATTTTGTGTGGATTAGGTTATTCGTGTTTGATAAATTTCGTAAGGGGTTAATAGCAGTCCGGCGTTAGGTGACATTTTCGCGGATGAGATCGCGGTAGCTATTGAATCAATTTACTGAGAAATTCATAATTAAGATCTTCCAAAACTGTTAATCAACCGCTGATAAATAACGTGGCCGACTTTCTTGCAAAGAAAGGCGTAACATTCATATTTTGTGTGGCTCAGGTTATTCGTGTTCGATAAATTTCGTAAGGGGTTAAATAGCAGTCCGGGGTT
Organism: Lasioglossum lativentre; assembly: GCA_916610255.1. Classification (NCBI taxonomy): domain Eukaryota; kingdom Metazoa; phylum Arthropoda; class Insecta; order Hymenoptera; family Halictidae; genus Lasioglossum; species Lasioglossum lativentre. Next base: position 1,300,313 of record OU744364.1, read on the forward strand.
TAGGTGACTTTTCCGCAGGCTACCAATGAAATTCTGGTCCTTGGATTCCTCCGCGCGTTCAATTACCGAGATATCGAGCGAATCCGTCGGATTACGCGGCGTTTACAGGGCCCCCGACCGATGCCTTTTTCCCGAAATGCGTCAAAATTAAATGCCGTACCGGTACACGCGGCAACAGACGCGGCGCGTATGCAAACGCCACGGCATGCCATGGCACGGTGTTCGAATACGGACGAGCGGAACGTGTGCGTTCGCGATCGACCGTGTGCAGTTGCAACTGCACATTGCACACTGCACACGCAGCGTACCTGCCGGGCCGGACCGGGTCGGGTCGGGTCGGGAGGCGCGGGACACGCCGGAAATTGCAAACAAAACTTGAAATGCGCGCCGTTCCGCGTGTCCACCGGTCGACATAATAACTGATTAAAAATACGCAAATTGCCGGGGCGCGTTCGTATCGGGAATCGGCGCGCGATAAATCGTTTCGCGATTTCGACGCGGGGACACGCGGACGCCATCGACGTGCAACGAATTCGCGATGGGTCGCCTGTGACCCGCTCTCTCTCTCTCTCTCTCTCTCTCGGCCTCTCCCGGAACACGAAGGTTAAATACGTTGGGGTGGAATTCGCGTGTAATCGAGGGTAACGTGAATGTTAAGCGCCACTGTATTATAGGAGGATTTAGGGTATCACAGTTCATTACTTTCTTCTTTCGCGGAGAGATCCGCGACGGTTATGAAGCGATCGAATTTATGGGGAAATAGTTTCGAAGAAGTTTCACACAGTGGATCTATCTTTCATTTGTGTATTCGGTACGATTCCTATCGCAAATGACGGAAATTTTGAAACATTATCACTAGAACTACCGAGCCCTAAGCGAGAGTGATGTATATTCTTTTATAATAATAACAGAATTGAGTTTATTTAGATTTCGTAGGATTTTTATGGTAACATGTACTTGAATACAGAAGCATACTAAAAAATTTCTCAAGAAAATACACCTTTAACTTCACGAATCGTAAAATAAAAAACCAGAAACCAGTCATTTTGACTGGCTCGGTAGTTCTAGTGTTAATGAAATATTTTCAAACATGACAACAGTATTGTATTTAAATTGATGCAAAAATCTGATATCCATCCTGTTCATGAATAGTAAATAATGAAGCTTCGGAACAGAGCGAAATTACGTAAAGCGCTTAACTAACATTGCATCATAATAAACTCTAAAATTCATAGGTTAGGAAATAATACCTCGTCCGCATCGCTCATGTTTGATATAGATGAATGATTCATGGATGACGCCGTGTGTATATAGTAATACCAACATTATTCGTACTCTGATAAAATGAATCCTTGATGTTCGATTAATAAAACATAAACAGAACGAAATTCGGTAAAACCAGTATCCTAAAAATTAAGAAATAAATGTATAAACCGGTCCTTTTAAACTTCTATTTATTTGAAAAATATCCTGATCTCAACTTCTGCACTGGCCGCGTCAGTCGACAAAACCGGTTCGCATTTCCGGGAGAGCTTTTTTGTCGGCATCGACCGCCGGATAGGGGTCTTCTGTCATAGAAAATATTGTTTGCAACAACCTCGGCCAATTCAATTAGACGGGGGCCCGACACCGAGCGACAGTTGCAAGGATTTATGCTGTCTGCGCCGGTGGCCGGAGCTGTCGCGGCTCGGATAGGTGTAAAAGGAATTGTTCGCGGGCTCGGTCACACATCCGCCTTAATATTCTTCTTCCACATAAATTTGTCAAGGGGGATGGAATAAGTGCGCGAGCGCAAGACGTCGCGCGTACCGCGCGTACGCGTTCAACTGCCCTAAACATAGCTCCGGGAGATGTTAATTCGATTCGCGGAAGGACCGACGGCGCGGCTGCAGTTTCATCGTCGCCGTGGTTTACACGGACTTTGCGATAAATTGAAGGTGTTACATCAAGTTCACGAGCATGATCGCCGTTTGGGTTAGGTTGATCGCGAGGGTCGTTGAGTGCAGCGAACGATCCGAATTTGTGTAATATTAGGTGTACGAATAAACTCTGTACCTGTTTTACAGTGATATGTAGCTTTTTTTTTTATTATAAGCTCTTCAGACCCTTAAATGGGTCCATTTCGTTTTACAATTGTTGTCGCATTGTTACAAAAACAAAAAATTTTATCCTCTTTACAAATATAAAACACAGGTTAAACATAAATCAAACGGACAGCTTACAGTCCTTGAAAAATGCATGAATATATGCGCATGCCTTGACCATTGGGTTCCGCAATGAACATTTCAACACTCAGGGGCAGTTGGTATCCCATTTTACATAGAGATTCCAGGAGTTTGCGCCTTTGCAAATTGTACAGATTACATAGCCAGGTGATGTGGTTCATGGATTCTTCACTTTCATTGCATTTACACGTACCGTCGGAAATTATGTTAACTCGCATCCTATTGACAGTAGAAATAAAGCACTTCTTAAGTTTTTTATGGCTTTTATTCGTAAAGAAAAATTTATATAGAAGATTGTGTTTCGAAGTATTTGCCATCATTTTGTAATACTTTATCGCATCTAGTGGATAGATTATACAAGATGCCTTTCCGGAAACAGGAGGGCGGTTCCCATAGCGATCGATGTACATTTTCACCTCGTCGATGGAATTGAAATGTTCCCCGGACAAATTGTGTTATGCATGATGGCTATCTAGGTATGAAAATTAGTGTCTTGAGAACGACGTTGTTCAACGACCGAACAAAAGGGTATGCGTTCCTGCGGTCGAAGCATCCGGAGGGGGGACCGGGTCTGCGAATCGTGGCCGAACGATTCGACGTGAAAAAGAACACGGCGACGGGAAGAGGAACATCGCGAAAAATCTGTGGGTCCGCGCGATATTGTGAGGCGTTTCCCCGGCGCGGAATGCTCGGCCGGGAACTATCTAAGCCGGCGCGGCGCCGCTGTGGAATTTAATCTAAACACGAAGACGCGAGTAATCTCGGGTGTTCGCCGGATCGTGAAACACCGGGCAAACAAGTTTTCCTTTTCCATGAGAAGAGAGCGACATGCGAGGCACCCACCAACGATCTTCGTCATTTTCCCATCGACGTCGGGGGTGACCCGTGACCCCCTATAGCCCCCCCTGTCTCCTTCGTCACAACTTATTACGATTCAGCGTCACTCTCCTCCCCCCTCCCCCTCAGCCGTGCGCAAGAAGACTCCAATATTCCGGATATTGTACGAACCACGGCAACCGATTATTTTTTCTTCTCGACGTTCTTTTTTTCCCTCCGCCCACCTCTCTCTCTCTCTCTCTCTTTCTTTCTTTCTTTTCTCTTCCACTTGCCTTCCCTCTCGCTCTCTCTTCGCTTTCTCGCTCGCTCTGCCCTTCTGCTCGTCCGGTTATTACGAAACTCGCTTTCAACGGAGGCTGGTGGCAGCACTACCTATACGTGCCACGAGAGAAAAATGTCGGATGTATGCCCGTAGGGCTTTGTCATTTTCGTCGTGGGCTCTCTCACAGCTTTTCCGCGCTTTTCTGCGCGCCGCTTTCGCTCTCGGACTGCCGACGGCGAAAACCCTCTTCCTTCCTGGCACGCCACCGGCAATGAAAATACGCGCTTCTTTATTTTTAACGCACGGTATATATATTGGCAAGCCCTTTGTGCGCCCTCGTGCCCTGCGCCGCGCCGCAGCGCCAGCGTCTCGAGCCTTCGCATCGCGAGCACGTCGAACGCAATTCCCTGGATTCGATTTCCCGCTGCCTCCCGGAGATAGGAACGCCTTATTAACGTTTAGACTGTACTTACCGTCGCGAGAGTCCGTGCCCGTACGAGGTATCCGTTCATTTTTGCCTCGCTTCGTCTCTAATTGGCTGCACTTGAACTCTACGTGCCCCCTATCGGAGGCGATATACAAGAGAAATTCACATTATACGAGATAGGGTAGAATGTCCAATGAATAAACACTTAAAGGGCTATTCTGGTTTTCCATTTTAAAAAAAATTGTTTTCTGGCATTTTCTTCAAATATAAGTGTTTTAGATAGGATTTGTTTGAACTGTTTTCTACGAAGGAAAGGGATGGTTCGGGTTTGGTTTTGTTACGTAAGATCCGATGTTAAACTATATACATGTATAGTGTACCATAACAGGATATCGCACAGATACGGATCATCGGATCGTATGTATCAAAACCGGGTGCATATATCCAGAGGCGTCGATAAATAATATTGTGAAACATGTTTCATATCACTTTCGACCTTTTAACTATGCTCGCGATAACTGAAACCCATTCGTTATGATATTCGCTTCTCAGTTGCTAACGCATGGTTTCAATTTGGAATAACTAAAACAAGAAGTCGTCGAAACAACTCGCGATATTAATTTCAGTAATGTAACGTTGTATGTTTAATACCCCGCGTCGGTGCAGTGAAATTGTTAATTTATTGTGCTGAATAAAATGTGCACGACGCGCATATACGGGAGAGTTGCTAAATTTGGACTGGCTCCTAGATTGAAACGCGATGTATCTCGGGAAATGGAAATATTTTCGGTGCTATGCGCGGTATTAATTAACTAATGAATTATAAATGCGTTTCGCAGTAGCCATCTATTTTGAAAAAGAGACATTTTCGCTGTGTTGGGCGCGTGTGGTATAAATCAACTACGAATTTCAAGCTACATCGTGGGACGTTCCATGATTTCTAAATGCAACAAAGAAATGTCATTTTTGATTTCGAATAAAATGACAGAGCATCCGATCGATGATGAGATCCGACTTTATTATCGGATCAATTTGATAATGAAAAACGAACGGAGCTGGGAAAGGGCAGACCTATCGATCGCTAATTTAATAATAACATTACTACGATTACGTTCACATTAACAGCAGCGGTCGTATTAGTAGAAAACATTTTATAGCATTTTCACGCGTTCCGTAAATCAAGTCTGATATAGTCAATTTTTTGAGAATCGGGAATATAGTAATCAACTGCTTCTTGGGTCCACTTACAAGGGAACATATTCAGTTGATACACGCCGATTGTGATGAAAATTATGTGAGATATAGTTCTTCGAAAAATATTTGACACGTATTTTTTTTTATCGGCAACCATCCACTCTGAGGGGGTGAAAACAGCCCTCGAAGTCAGGGGTCAAACCACATTTTTTGAGAAAAAAAAAGTTTGTTAAAAAATTCTTGCGCGACTACATTTCTCATTGAAAATGCACACAATTAAAAAAAAAATTCTTTCGACCTCTGGTTTCCGAGATATCTCAAAAAATATGGTTTCGAGTCCCAACTTTGAGGGCCGTTTTCACCTGCTTCAAAGTGGATGGTTGCCGATAAAAAAAAATACGTGTCAAATATTTTTCGAAGAACTATAGCTCACATTAGTTTCATCAAAATCAGCCATTCTCATCTGAATATGTTCCCTTGTTAGTATATCTTCGCATCTACTCTTCCCGAACAGACTACGTATTTTGACGTCTGGGTTGGGACCACAAAAATGGGCGTCGAGCGTAACAGGTTTCTTTTCTCCTCGAAAATCCATTGTTCACGGCAGTTTCCGGGACTTGTGTTCGAGGAGGGCGAAGAAGGTTGGAAGCAACGAAGAAGGGTGGTGTAGCCGAAATGGACGGGGTAGAAAGGAGTACGTGACGCTCGCGGACCAAGAGGATTTCGGTAACGAGTAAAGGGAACGGCGAATTTCATTGGCGAAACTCGTCATACGTGCGGTTTCACGCGTGTACCCGGCCCGGCCCGGCCCGGCGCGGCCCGGCGCCGCCTTGGGCTTTGTACCCTTTGTCCGCTATTTATTTATCCCTGTCTAGCTGGCGGGGCTCGTCGCGAAAAGTTTTCCTTGCGGATGCGTCTCGTGTTTGTTCTCCGCGCGCCGTCACTCCCTCCTTAAAGGATCCCGTTCATCCGTACGTACGGGCAAGTTTGCACAACCCCCCGATACATTTTCCCTCCCTTTCCTCCGGGAGGAGCGGGGGGCGGCGGCTGCCGCTCCCGAGGACGCGCGGCGAAAGGAAAATAATAAATCTAATATTAATCCTATATTCCTGGCCGGCCCGTCCTTTGAAGCTCGCAACACAGGAGCTTCTTCTTTGCCCCGTAGGAGGAGCCTCGAATTTTCTGCGAACGGTGCTCCGATGGTTGCCCTCCGCCAAATAGGGATAGAAAACGCTGAATCTCATTTCGGGGGCAGTAAGGGGGCGGGGGACGGAAGGCGGTCTGGTTACTTCTTTTTCCCTTTTCCCGCCACGTTCGTTCCTTCTTTTTTGTTCCAAATTCCGGCGGACCGCAGCTCCCGCCGCGCGCGCTCGGCCCGAATGAATTCCCGTTTTCTTTCTTTTTTTTATTCGCCGCGAAGATCCGTCCGGTAACGTGTCACATAATACCGTATTTCGACGACGAGTCTTTTACCGGGGCGGTTTGCGACTAACGAACGATTCTTCGGCGGCAGAAAGGAAACTGTCTCGTCAGCGCGAGCCTGAAAGGACGAGGAAAAGCTCTCGTCGGGAGGGCACCCGCCGCGAAAATTGCGCTTCGCTCGCACGCGCGAAGAAACGAGACACGGGGCCGCAGTGTAATTTGTTTTCAGCCGCCGCCGCCGCTGCCGCCGCCGCTTCCTTTGCCTATTCCTTCTGTTTTCACCGTTCCCCTCGTTCGCTCGGCCGGGACTCGTGTCTCGTGCCTATTTTCGAGTGCCAGCGAGCTAATGAAGCTCGTCCGAACGGCCGCAATGGTGGCCTCCATCGGCGACTATTTTCTTCGCTGTAGTCGGCCCCGACCGATTACCAGATTGCGACGGTGACGTGCTTTCGAAAAGAACCGAACTCGTCTGCTTGTACCTCCTCGCGCGTTTTTATAATTGCAATTTTCCAATTTTTCAATTGTCTATCTCCCACGCTTTACCTGCTGAAAGCTCTCCAGCCAGCGGTGGAACAAATAAAATTGCCCAACGAAATTTCCATAACTTTTATCGAACGGTTCTCGCAGCTTTGCTCCTTTTTGCAGGGTAAAATAAAAGTTTCGGAAATATCATTAGGAAACTTGAACCGAAACTTGTAGAACAAGCAGATGGTAGTTGGCCGACGACTGTGGTTCTTATGCACGTTTCGCTCGACTTTCCAAAACTTGTTGCCGGTAACACATTTAACCACTTTTCCAGTGTGAGAACGAGTCGGTCTGGTGACGAAGATTTCAAACAGAGATAAATTTGAATAGTATTCGTTTATTTTAAATGGAAGTCTCAGTTTATTCTTCTGTTATTAGTATTTAAGCGGCAAGTAATTAACTTTCCCGACCCGACCCGAACCCGAAATTTCGGGTACCCGCACACTCCTAGTTAATAATAATTTATTCGTAATGAAGCTGACTTGTTTGGTCACAACTGAAATTGCTATGGCTGTTGAAGGATCGGTTTAAGGAAAACTTGTGAAATAATCGCCGGTAGGTAATGTGTTAACAGTTAATAAGACTCACTAAAATTAAAGCAATTAACAGGCCTTTCAAGTTTACCAACAGCACGAGAAACATGAAAAATCGTGACTAGCCCTAATTCTTTTGATTAGGGATTATAAAAGGAGGCTCCCGCGATTTCGCAAAGTGTACCACGGAATTGTGGGAACGTCGAATTCCGTGGTGGTGGTCGCCGGAGCACTTGGAATAGCTGCGGCACGCGGCGCAAGAGGATAATCGCGCGTAACCTCCATTTAAGCCGGCTGAACTGCGCGACTCGGTGTTCGCCGCGGAAGAATAAAGTCTCTTTCCCCGGGCCCGGCCCGGCCGCCGCGGCCCGTTTGAGCCCGAACCGACAAACTTTTTCAATCTGGCGTCATTATACGCGAGTTTCGTTCGCCCCCTCCGACGAACTGCGCCCTCGCTTGGCCGCGATGCTCAAACTAATTTTCAAAGAGACGAGCAATGGAGTCGCCGCGCGCGTCGCCAAGAGTCCAGGCGGCGCGGCAGCCGGTTTTCCCCGGAAGGAAACTTTCGCTGCGGCAGAAATGAAAAGTAATTAATTAAACCATATGAACCTGACGCACAGCTCCGACCGTCTGCGCTCGCGATTTGCAGCCGCGAACACCTGCCGCTGCGGGAACGAGACGATTTGTGGCGGCAATTGCCAGGACCTTGAATTCTTTCGATCGTTTCCCTTGGACTTGCACTTCGCAGAACTTCTGATTAACCCTCGCGTGCCGCAATCTGCGCCCGATAACGCGGCCCGAGTTTTGCCCTGCCAGTATGCGATTCAGCGTTCCCCTAATCCACCCGCTGTTTGGACTAGATCTTGCTGGCCGCTTTATACTCGGCCAGCGAACGCCACGCGGATATACGTGGATCACGCGCGTGCGGAATAAAATGTGCAATTTTATTGTGGTCCAAAGCGGATAGAGATCTTTGTTAATGTTTCTTGGGACCGAATCTACCGAGCGCTACGTGTTGCTTTAAGAAAATGACAGCATCGAATTTATTCAGACTTTGCACGGCTCTTATTCTAGGATTTTAACCCCTCGGGGATAACATCTGTTCGCCGCACTGACTCCGACGAATGTAACTTTTGTAATTTGAAAAATAGTGAAATGAAAATGTGGTAGGTTTATAGGGGTGTGCGGGTACCCGAAATTTCGGGTTCCGGTCGGGTCGGGAAATTTGTTCGGGTTCGGGTCGGGATCCCGAAAGTTTATAAACTTTCGTACCCGAAATGGCGGGTACCCGAAATAGCAGTCGGGTCGGGTCGAGTCGAGGTCCCGAAAGTTTGCAATTTTCGGGTACCCGAAGTTATAGTTGGGGCAAGCCCGCGGTCAAATCAGCGATAAATAACTCTGTGCATATTTTAATTTTACAGTAAAATTTAATGTTATTGAGAGGTGGTATTGAATTTATATGAAGAAATTAATTTTATAGTAAAATTTAATATTATTGAGAAGATATTAATATGCACAGAGTTATTTATCGCTGATTTGACCGCAGGCTTGCCCCAACTTTAACTTCGGGTACCCGAAAATTGCAAACTTTCGGGACCTCGACTCGACCCGACCCGACTGCCATTTCGGGTACCCGAACTTTGTAAACTTTCGGGATCCCGACCCGACCCGACCCGACCCGATCATTGCCCGAACCGACCCGAGGCTCGGGTACCCGCACACCCCTAATTAACCAATCTCGCAGAACAGATTCTAATTGCTGGGTACTTTCCATCGAACAGACGTATACTTGACCGAAACAAGCCACTCGGTTCCATAGATGAACCAGTTTTGCCGGGCTGGGATTATGTCTATTCTGACCATCCTAACTCCACCAGCTCCGATTACTCGCAATTGGAAGAACGAAAATGACGCGAAATAACTAGAAATTGTGCTGGCAGGCCAATACATAGCAAACGCAACGGAACGAAATCGTTCCGTACTTCCGACTCATCTGAATTCACGGAGTACACGGGCGCGCTCATCTTAGGGAAAAAGCAGTTATCATTAAGAATACATTCAAGCGCCGCAGGAAGCGATAGCCACTTGTTACGAGAACGGCGCCTTGACGCTGTTCCTCTGGCGTCGAATCAGCCAGCGGCGCTGCAATTTCCGTAACTACTTTGCCGGTTTCGTTCGAGAAATTAGCTTCGACTGCGAGACCGTCGCCGATAAAGAAGGCGAATCTAGCGTGACTCTCCTCGTGTTCTTTCTCTTTCTCGCGGGGATCGAGTCATCTTTAATAACGAGAAACGTGGGCGGTTCCGTGGAGCTCGTAAAAAAATAAGAGCGGAGAGCGGCGTTAATTAGAGTCTTTTATTTGGGTGGGGGTCGGGCAGGCAGCCCCTCGCATACGGATTTGGGTTCAGGGTTGAGAGGTTAGGATAACGGGGGTGGCCAATGAGCGAGGGGGTGGCGAAGCGCGAAGTAAGAAGACGTCGGTGAAAAAGCCGAGGAAAGGTGGAGCCCTTTTCGGGACGAGGTGTGTCGGCGATAGAGCTTAAGGGAAGAGCTTCTCTTTTCTTGGCGGTGGCACGGACCTCGAGACCCTCGCCGAATCACCTTTGGGAGTCGATCGAGCCCATTCTCGGGTTAAACCCGAACGCGGACTACCGATTACGGACTTATTTATCGGCTCTATTGTCCTCTCCCCTCTCCCCCTCTATCCCACCACCCCTCCCCTCCTTTCTCGATCCCCGGCAGGCCTGCGAAGCACGCGTCAAACGCTCGAGAGCTTTTCTTTTCTGTCGCGACATATTACCTTTCACCTTCGGTCGGGACCGTTCGCCGCTTTTCTATCCGCGTCGGTTTTCGAGTCCCCGGCAATTTGTCAATCCCCCTTGGCCGAAGTGCTGCCTTAAATCAACGTTATCTTTTGCCGCCGACCGAAAAAAAGTCCGTCCGCATTACCGTCAGGATTCGAGCTTATCAGTGATTTCCCGGGCCGCGGGGAAAAATAGTTTTCAGGTTCGGCTAATTGCCCATGGTGGTCCGACGATAGGCTCGAACGATGGGTTCGACGTGAAACGGGGATTAGAACCTGGTCAACGGGGTCTTTCGAAGAACATCGGGCGAACGTCGATCACCGATATCGACGAAACTTCGCGCATTTGTTGTTTAAGCTGAAAAGATTTTATAGGCATCGGATGAAATTACCCGTCGAAGTGGGGATCAAAATACTAGGGGTGAAGTTATTAAAGCGAGGGTAGAGAACGTCGTCGTTCCGAAATTGAGGGAAAAGTGTATACCTATTTTATGGGTCTTGCCACTTATATCAACGCCTTTCTCTTGAACAATCTGTAGCGTATAAAAAGTATTACAGTAAATGCTTGATTCTTGTCCAACGCCCGTGTTTTTCATGGACAAGAATCGTGCCTCAGAAGTGCTTTTTGATTTATGACTGCGTCTAGATATCGCGCCGACCGAGACTTCAATAGAAAGCCGAACATAGGGAAGGACAGAATGAAAATACGGTTCGCGTGACTGTCCGCATCTCTGTCTTTCCGATGCGCTGTCCTTCCTTGCGACCGAAACTTTCACCGTCGATTAAACCAATAAATACAATTGAAACTATATCGTGTTTGGTGTCATTTTAATCAGAAAAATGCCAGAAATAAGGTAGTGAAAGTCCCATAAACAAATAATGAAAATTAAGAGATTTGTCAAGCCGATTCCTCGAGTCAATGTCGTGGCGTTGACAGGCAGTGGAGTGGGTAGGCACTGGACAGGAATCGTGCCCACGCTCCGGATAAGAATCAAGCGTTTACTCTAATAAAAAATATCCGACCATTGTGGCGCTTACTCGAGAGGTAACCTAATTCGCAATAGGTCGAAAGCCGTCTCCAGTTATCGACTTGTAGCATAAGAAAACTGTAATGCTAGGAGCTGCAGTTTTTTCTTACGGGAACAGCTCGATAGAAGCTTCGGAAAGCCTTCTTTTGGACAGAAATTACATCTCCGGCTTATGCGCAGGCGGCCAGATGAAAGTCAAATCGAAACGTAGACGGTAGAAGAGGATAAGTCCGCCGAAACGGCCAATGGCCTTTCAGCCGGCGTATACCCTTGGAAAACCGATATCTGACGAGAAAGGTGTCTGCGGAACGTTTCTTTGCCTCCTCCCGGTGTATCTAGACGACGACGACGCGACGCAAAGTGCACAAAAGCGACGAAACGTCGATGGAAATAGCGTTTTACAAGGCCGCTCTCGATGTACATCCATTTGTATACGTTTCCCACGTCTGGACGATGCGTGCGCGGGACCGTGGGGTGCCAATCGATGGGGAAATATAAAGTGTGTGCGGCCCCGAAACCGTAAGATAGAACATTGGAAACGATACGGGGGAAAGCGTCTTATAGAAAAGGATCTGCGGGTCAAACTCGAGCCGACACAAATCACGTTTTCCTCCTGGCTCTTTGATTTATCGAAATCCTCGGTCTGGACGCGCCGAGGATCGGCTGACCGAGACAAATCCGATCAGGCCAATGTGCGCGTCGAGTACTTATTTTTGTTGGGGAATTTGCGGGAAATTGAACAAGAAGTTATTGTTTAAAAGGTGGTTAGGGATCTGTCCAATAAGAAAACGAAAAATTATACATTGTCGCCGCTATTGTAATATCTTTGCTGGACAGTAGGGTGGATCTTAGCTCTATCTTGTGAAATTTTTTTTGCGAGATTTTATTCACGCCAACCCCCAAAATGGTGCTATTGGGTAAGAGAATAATTCCTGCAAAAGATGAAGTTTGATTGGATAAGGGGAAAGCGTGCGTCATTGACGTTGAAGTTGCGAAAATCTTTAAATTTCATGTTTTTCGCAACTTCAACGTCAATGAGGCACGCTTTCCCCTTATCCGATCAACTTCAACTTTTGCAGGAATTATTTTCTTACCCAATAGCACAATTTTGGGGGTTGGCGTGAAAAAAATTTCACAAGATAGAGCTAAGGTCCACCCTACTGGACAGTCCCCGTCTTCGTATAATAATTTCGATACAGTTTCCCGAAATCTTTCCGTACTTGAAAAATTCAACGCGGTACTTCCAGCAGCCCTTTAATTCATGCAAAGGCAAATATACTCTGAGAATGCAGCCGGATGCGGGAAACGGTGGGGCAAGATCAAATTGCAAAATTCCTCCGGTAGTTCGTTCCTGTTCCGTGTTGTCCCCCCGTGCGACCAACACCGCCGGCCACTTTCTCCGTGATTCGAAAGCGACCATGAATCTTCCTCGGGAATTCATTTTCGCTCCGGCCGAGGGGCCCCGGGGCAGCTTAATCGGGTTGCTGGTGCGGGACGAATGGGACAGAAGAAAAGACGCGGAAGTTTCTTAATTATGCTAGTGCGTGGCCCTCGGGGTAGGACCTTCTCGGACTGCAAACAGTTCACGACTACCAAGTCGACTACGACGACGACGACTGCGACTATTAGGAGGACGTCTCTGTTTCGGCTCCTCCGTCTCACCTCGCCGAGACTCTTCTCTTCTGTACGTGACGTGCACACTGAACGGTCCGATATTCGTCGCTCGATATATACCTTTGGGGTTTTTGGTCTGGCATCCCTGTCCCACTCGGTCCCTTGGCCGTCCCTTCGCGTTCTGCTTCTACCTCTTCTTCATTCGCCCCATGGAGCACACTGCGGGGAGCGGAGCGATATGGAAATAAGATCAATACCATTGTTTCGCGGTTTGCACCGCGAAATTGGGTCGTATTTTATTTGCCGGGAACCCATCAAGACGCACGACATCCTCGTCCCTTTTTCTCGACGCTGGGGACACCCCCGAACACACCCCTGATTTATTGATCGTCAATCGCTCTCCGCTCCTCCTCCTTGATATTCATGATACGATTGCTTCCAGCCTATTTTCCGCGGAGATCGTTCCATTTCTAGGGACCGGTCGTATAAAACCTGTTCTGATTACTAGCCGCCCAAACCCACCCACCCCAGTGCAAAACGGCTCAACTGCAGTCGGCTTTGTCTGAGAGGTCCGCAGTGTAACACGTTTTTCAGGATTCCAGATGTAACACACGTTCTCGGTATTAGGTGTCGTCGGGGTAGAAGCGGAATGATATGTAGCGCGATTGTAGGATAAAGTAGAAATCGCGAATGGGGTGTGTGGAATCTGGCTGGATAGTTTCGAAGGTCTTCTGTGAGCCAAGTGGATTCGAAATCTTTATAGGCTGGTACTTTGGGAAAATGCGTGTTCGCGATCTTTTCAAGTACGATCTACCGCGGGTAAATCTACTTGCGATCTTTCTGTATCGCGCAATTGGGATCTGTTTTCGAACGAGAATTGGCACAATATTTATTTTCCATAAACATCCGGGTAATTACAAATTATAGTGATATACAGGGTGGTCCGTTTAAATAAGAACACCTAAATATCTTTTCAGGTTATTCTGATGCAAAAATTATTTGTTACGTAATGTGCATGGTGTCAAGGTCATGTTATTATACATATCTGAATGTATTTTTCCATCAGTTACACGATGCAATAAAACAAAAAATGTAGTTATGTACCAAAAAACATCGATGACCTTGACAACTCAGAAAAAAATGACCCTCGCAAAAAAATATTCGTGCCAAATATTTGGTCCATTGACACCATGCACATTACGTAACAAATAATTTTTGCATCACAATAACCTGTAGAGATATTTAGGTGTTCTTATTTAAACGGACCACCCTGTATTTCGAATAATTTCACTTCGTATGGTATTGCAAGAGAGAAAGTTTGGTTTCGGCCAAACGGGGTCACACAGAGTGCGCACAGATTAATCATCTGTTACACGAACGCGAGTGTCTTTGCAATCGGAATATTCGATTAACAATCAGGTGTAAGCGACGCCGGTGGCACGTTCTGGTTGCGACGATAACAGCGGTAACGACGACGTCGCACGCTGGATCATCGAATTACCGGGAAACCAGCTTCTCGCGAGATGCGTCGTAAAATCTAGATGAAAATTACGGGGAAACGAGGCGCGCTACGTGCTTGGCATATTATTCCGTGCGCCCGGGGTGGGAAGAGTGACAAGAACGCACGGAAGGTAGGCGCGGACGAATAAAAACGATGAATAGAGAGGAGGTGGTGGAAAGGGGAGGAGAGGAGAGAAGAGAGGCAGAGGGTGACTATCGTGTCTATGCGTATTACGTTATGTCAAAGCCGACGCATCCATCACACAGTCGCTGACACACGGACTCTTTTTCCTGTAGCGGCGTGCACGTGGAAACACGAAACGGAGACCCCTCCTCGGCTCAGCTAGCTTCGTGTCCCTGGGGACGGTCGCGGTGTCAGACGCAACACTGACGTGACCTCCAAGATGACGCGCTGCTCCGCGACACTTTGAGGAATATGCGTGGAAACGTGATTTCCCGGCCACAGTAATTTCTTTCGTGTCGTCGGACTATTTTTTCACTCGCAGTACTGTCCGTACTCCACAAGAAGTCCCTCGAGACGGCTGGAGGGGCAAAGGGGGTCCTTGCAGCCAATGGTTATCTTTGACGTCACACAATTTAGCCAATAAAGGTATACTTATACCGAAAAAAACACGGTGGGACCCCGAATCCGGGAAAAGTTTGGTTACCCTGGTTTTGTATCTAGCACTTATACTGAGACTGCACGGACGGATATAAGTGCTAGATACAAAACCAGGGTAACCAAACTTCGCCCGGATCCGGGGTCCCACCGTGTTTTTTTTCGGTATAAATATACCTTAATTCGGCTAGAACCGTAAGTTCGTGTGGAATGACCCAATCGGACGGTTTGTTGTCGAATTCCTGCCAGGAGACTTCTTGCGGCGTACGAACAGTAGGCTCGTTTTCAAGGTAATCTTCTAGACAACTTTTTTTTTGTTATTGTACCCACGCGTTGGTGCAGTAGGTAAACAAGCTTTATTGAAGAGTCATAAGCGTTTACAGATAACACCAATTATGTACACAATGCACCGAAGGTCAAACGGACGTCGCAACGAGTGACAGAGGTACCCAAGCTGTAGGTCATGTAAACAATAACTGTCTTGCAGTTAGGTTAAGGTCAATACAGTGTGTTCAATCCTCATCTTAGACCATATATACCTACAGACACGGCGTAGATAATTTTCCGTGTCCGAAAGATGAAATCAGCTGAAAGACACTGTGACGTCACATTTTCAAAAGATGTACAAGCTATGCTCATCGACAGTGCATGTACACGGTATGTACATGGAAAGAAATTATCGTAAGACTTATCTTGTGACGTCACAGTGTCCCATCATCTTTCAGACACTGATTCTCGGTTTTCCTATACACATACTATACCTATGCCGGGTCTGTTAGTATATATGGTCTAAGGTCCTCGTCATCCTTGCATTTGCATTTAAAGAGAACATGATATACTAAATCTGATGTACAATATTCGACTATTTACAACTCTCTTTTTGTAACTTGAAACACCACGGTAGTAACGAGTTTTTTCGACGTGTCACGCATGTTTAATTCTGGGAATGTAAAAATACAACGCAAACCGGACAGGCTGGCGCGAACCAACGAATATGACAGCTGTGGCTTTCGAAATTTCATTCTTCTTTGTGACAGTATTTATATCATATTATAATTACGGACAATACGGCGAATATTTTCAGTAAAATTTGTTTCTATCCAAAACGAAAGTTATTTCATACTCTTTGAACATCTTTGTATGCAAGTATGAAGTACATTTTTGCGTCGTGTCAAGGATGACAATACTCTCGTGCTTAATCTCGTCACTGGCAATCGAGAACCCTTTAATCTTCCCTCGCCAATTAATTCGCTCGTCGTTCACTCTATTATATTTCATCGCGACGTCATTACACCGTAATGGTAATTTCTCAGTGGAAACATCAAACGGAATCGTGCGAGGATTAACAGGATGATTCGAAGCCGCTCGTTATCATCGCTGAAACAAATGATAAGCGAAGGATTGAACGGACGAGAGCGTGTGGAATTTCGCGTGTGTATTTCACGACGCAAAGGTTAAAACTCGAAACGGCTTCGATTAACGAAGCCACGGCGCGGCGCACGGTCCCTTTGAAAAATGAATTACGAGCAAGGGCAGACGCGTCGTGCGAAACGTCTCGCCCGACAATTTTAATTTGAAGACCACGGAAGGTTTCGTCGCCCGTTGGCTATAATTCACGCAGTCCGCGACGCACGCGACGCCTCGAAAGATATTTTAACTGTTCGAAGTTCGCCGCGCGTTTTCTCTTTCGTTTCGCCGCCGCGCTACGAAACTATGAAAATAAAACCCGGCGGCCGCGCTGCGGTTGCCGCTATCTCGAACCCTCGGTTGACACTGCCAAATCACCGCTGCCAAACGATCGCCCGGAAAAGTAATGCTCCCTCTTTAAACGATCCGTTCGAGGGGACAAACACACGCGACCCGCGTCAGGTGCCCAGGGAGCTCCGCGTTTTGAACGTGTTGCTGGACAAAATCCAAAATTCACTTTTCGAAAGGGCTAATTGACTCTCTTCTGTGGAGTCAAATAGGAATTTCAAAGGAATACTGTGATACCTTGTATATTACAAAAATTCAATTATCGTTTAACACTCGGATGGCGACTCTGAGGAAAAATTGCTATGCCATTCTTAAAAATATTGTTCACATTATTATTTTTGTTCGTATTCAACAAACTACTAGACATTTAGATATTACATGAGATATCAGTTTCATATGCAAAAAATGAAAACAAATTCTATACAGGGTGGGGCAATAACTATGTCCAGTTTGAATATTGCCGTTATATGTAATAATATGAAAAAGTATAGAGGGGAACATATTGTGACACGAACATTTTCTGCGTGGGTAGAGGCATAGAGGAGATTTCAAGGTCATCTCTATTTTTTTAAATGGAATGCTATGTTTTTTTTTTATCACGATGCGATTGATTGTTTCTGAACTTAAAAACGATAAGACGTGCACGTGATGCAGGGATACGAAGATTGCAACTTTGCATTGACGCAAACGGTCACCAATTCGAGCATCTCCTGTAAGGTAATAAAGTTTACTACCATATTTGACCTTGCATGACCTTCAATGATAACTCGCTGAATTCGTCTCAACAAATAAAATAGAGATAAAAAAATAGAGATGACCTTGAAATCTCCTCTATGCCTCCACCCACGCAGAAAATGTTTGTGTCACAATATGTCCCCCTCTATACCGTGTAAGTTTTCTATATAACATTGTTTCATATTATTACAAATAACGGCAATATTCACAGCAAAGGGTTAACAAAAACCAGAAAATATGCTCTGGAGAGCACAAGTCCAGTGGTACCATGGCTTGCCTTTGGTTATATTTTTATTTAAATTTAATCTTGCATAGCTCTTATTTGATTACCCTTTAGAAACTAATGTTTATATCCGTGTACATCCCGAACGAGTCTCACCAGCCGATCCGGACGGTTAAATAAAAGGAAAGAAGGACGAAGCATAGTGTGCGAGACTGTCTCATTGCGGCGTTTATTTTTTGATCGGCCTACCTCTCCGAGTAGCCGCCGATAATGGCGAGGCGAGGCTTCAAAGGGACGCGACTCTCGAGGGCTCTTTTTGCGCGGCCCGTTGCAAAGTAACAACCCCCCCCCCGCAACCGGCACCCCTTTCGACTCGTTTGCGTAATACCCGCGACTCATTGTCGCTGGTCGCGTGCGCGCGTAACCCGCCCGCCGAATTTGTCACGAAGCCGTTCGACGGACACAAAATAATTGGGAATAATCCGAGTCGCCATATCGGCCAGCCTGTTATAACAGGCCCTGACAAAGGTGGATTCTTTCGTCTGCCGAATCTCTGCCCACGAATCTCTGCCAAAAATCACCGCGTCGCACAGTGCGGCATGCAATGGACAAAAATCAAAATAATCATGGTTCGATTCTAATCTAATTATCCAATAAAATCATCAGTCAATGATAAAAATCAATCAAAAAATGATATTATATGTGATTTGAAAACGTTGTGGGATCATTAAACATTATAAATAATTTTGGCCAGCTAAATCGCTGAAAGGGACCACTGTGCGTCGTATCGTATAATGCATTACAAAAGCGGTCCCCCGCCGCGCGCCGATGCGACGAATATTTCTTTCATTATCGTATGCACGGCTGCGGTTGTTGCCGCGTTTCGAACGAACACGTCGGAAAAAGTAAAATGGTCGTGCATCGCACAGGAAGTCGGGAAACGACGACGGCCAAGGCTCGTCGGTAATAAACGTTCCTGTCTCACGCCACGTCGGGACGCGTCGCGACGCTACACAGGGCACACGCATCGCGACTAATCGAGGGCAGGGGGCTGCGTCGTCGTCGGCGTGTGCACCTTGCGAAACCGACGACGCAAGGAACGGGGGGAAATAAGCAAAAAGGGTTTGAGGATGGGAGCCAGTTGTTCTGTTGTTCGGGAATAAGGAAACCGGCTGAACGAGCCGTTGCGTTGGTCTAATTACCGATGCAAACGCAAAGGGAGAGGCCACGCAATCCTCTTAGCGCGCGTGCCGCCCGCGTTGAACGCTCTCTTCTCCGCGCGTCGCCCCGCGAGATTATACTCGGAGCAACAAGCGAGGAAAATCATTGTTGTCCGGTGGAGAAACGAGCGCGCCCGCGCAGGCACGTGTACGTGTTGTGTATATGTGTGTGTGTGTGTGTGTCTGTGCGTCAGGAAGACGGGTTCCGGAAGGAGATGCCGGATTGGGAGAGCGGGGGGCGGAAGAGCGAAAGCTAGTACGTAAGCCTTCTCGAAACTTGGCGAATACTTGGCTGGAACACGAAACTTCTTGCACCAAGTGAATGTCGGATGAAAGACGGAAGGGATAAGACGGGACGGTACGGGGGGAGGGAGGCGGAGGAAGCCAGAGGGGATCTTCCGCAAGAAGTCGAGGCTCGTTGCTCGCTGGGATTGGTTTCCGTTCCGACGTTCCGGGCTGCGTATGGACAGCTCCGAGGTCTGTCTGTACTCGCGCGCTTCTCCTCGCCACAATTTTCGCTATTGCACCATCTACAACCCTCGGCGCAGCGGGGGGCGGGGGGAGCAGAGGGTTGTACACTCTCCTCTCTCTCTCTCTCTCTTTCTCTCATCCCTCTATATAGACGTCGCGCTGGCTGTCTATTTGCATGTCTGCACCACACTCGGACGTTCTTCGATCTTCTGCCGCGTGCGTTTCCCGAAGTCGATAGAACTTCGCGCTTAGACGGGCTTGTTCGGTGCTCGCTTTTGCTCTCGCGCGATGGGATCGGAATCGGGGGAAGGAAGTTAGTACGGATCCACGGTTTGCCCAGGGAGAATTTCGTGGCAGCGCAAACACCTCCGTCGCGTCGGCTCGTGCCTTTGGAGAACGTTTCCTATAAACATGCATTTCCTCGGGGACGGTCCTCCTCTTCTCGGAAGTATTCTACCCCCCGGGGGTATTCTAGTCGAGAGGTTGAGGGAAAATGCATGCTTGTTCTTCGATGTATTTTTCTTCGGAAAGATCATTATTTATTTTTTTTTCGTTGGATTAGAAAATTCTGATTAGCGGGGGAACAGGAGGTAGGAAGCTAGCCGATGGTAGCCGATGGTAACCGATGGTAGCAGGCGCCTGCCTCGCGTGTATCAACCCGAATGGAAACGGTCTGACGGCTGATGGTCGAAGGGGTTTCCAGCCATAGCTTTTGAAGTCGCATAGTTCTCAGTGCTGGCACGCAGACGTTGCGTGTTCAGGTGGACTCGGCCGGCGGCCGGGCCTCGGGAAGGGTTCGAGGGCCGTGAGGGGTTGGATGCGTGCAACTGCGACCGGTTGTCGTCACGTACGGCATCGAGTACGCGAATAGTTTGTAAATTAAGACCACGTTGGCGTACCCGACGAACGGACGGGTCTCGCGGCGACCCGGTCAATTGGCAGTCATGTTGCGGCACTCCAGCCATTGATTCGACCGTTTGTCGCTGTGCCTGCCAGTGGACTATCGAGTGGGATTCTAAATGGATACGAAAATGTAGGACGAACATCGGTATGGCTTGGAAACTTATTCTCTGATAATAATATTGTATATTACCTGTTAATTTTCCTAGATAATCATTCCTGTCGAGTAATCGCTTAACGTTATCATCCATCCGGATAAGTTCTTGGAAGAACTCTCAGTCGCTTCAAACACATTCCACAGAGGTTTCATACAAGACTTTATTACGAATGGCATACAACAATTTTCAACTTCCTTCGTATCTTTTATTGTCCCATTTTTCGCACTTATCGGCCACTGTGCGACGCTCTCTGGAAAGCTCTTTGTTTCGTCGGAGGCAGGAAGCCGCATCGGAAGAGGACGGTATCGTGTCGCCCCGGCATCAAAGACTCTAATCGATCGATTCGATTTTGCGCCGAAGAACGATATTATTTTGAAACAGTCCTCGCCGTTCGGGGGGAAATTGCATTATCCCGGTGGTAATCGACAAAGGAATATTAAGCTCCGTCGGTATATATCGTTTATCTCTCTCTTTTCTCTGTTCCCCTGTTTTCCTTTTCCTCGAAGCCGACGCGATCCAACAAAAGGAGAGACCACGACGACCGCAATCTGCGGACGAGGGTGGCCCTCGTCTGTGTGTTCTCTGTAGACCGATCGGAAGAGCCACGGCTACGAGTAGCAGCGAGACGGACGCGATGAAATAAAGGAACGCGCATTCACGGTCTGCCGAAGAAGTAACTTTGATTATGCTCGGGTTCCACGCACAATTATTGGCAGCCCGGGAAACGATGTGTTCGAAACGCACGCCGGATCTCGGACCGGTTATATGAAGTACCCCTGTTTGCGGTTCAAGGAACCGCGAGGAGCCACGTCGTGCGAAACTCTTGTACGAACGCGGCCGTGTCTATATTTTTTTATCAAGGTAGACTAGAAGGCGTCCCAGTTTTAATGGAACACGATGTTTGAATTGTTCGTTATAACTATAAACTGATACTGTAAAAATGTAAATGATGTCACTCTGAAAGTTCAATGCGAAATCAACGTTTCTCCAATTTGCTTGTGGTTTCTGATTATCTACAGCCAGGATTTTCAACTGAAAAATCCGAATTAATTGTGGTATATGTATCAAGGTATTCGACAAATGTTACATTTTTGCCGAATTGTTTGCATAAGACTAAACAGGGTAAATAGGCCGAAAACTAATTTTTTTCCAATTTTAGCCGAAAATTACCCTTCCGGTCGAGACATAGGGATAAAATTTTGCACAACATGTTTTATCTCGATGCCCTACCGAATTAGCTCATAGGCCGTTTAATTTGGACCAAGGGGATTTCCGGACCCTATACCGTTTTCTGGATTCATCTCGTGTTCGAAGAATACTACGAGTAGTTAACAAATAAGACGAACAAAGGGCGGCTGCCGGTGAGGTGGCAGCAAAGGAAGCAATTCTATTACAATGTCAATTCCATCCGGATTGATCCTGGCTGACGGAGTTATGGGGTCGGATGCGTCGGTGTGTCCAACGTCAAAGAAACCAATAGTGTTCCCGGCCGTTGATTCGAGCGATAGCCAGTCGGAACCGGTTCAAGCTCCGCGTGGCAGACTCTCCGCGGTGTCCGTTCGTGAAGCGAGCACCTGTCGTCTCCCATTTGGCCTCAACTACTCAGAAGCCGGCCGCGGCTGACCGCAACAACGTCTATACTACTGCCGGTTGCGGCGGCGGCGTCGTGTTACGTTGTAGGTGGCGGCGTCGTAGCCGACCGAGTGGAGTAGATCCCGGTAAAGTCTGTCCGACCGACTCCTTAGTCAGGATCTCAGGGGAGATGGACGGCGTCTCGGCAGGTAATTGCACGAAAGCCGGGGCGGCGAGCAAAGAGAACGAACGACGCCCGTGGAGGTAGGAGCCGAGCGGAAAAGTGTATTATCGGGGACGTCCCGGGTACCACCAGTCTGCCCCGGCCGAGCATTAGAGATATTACACGGGGTCCTGCGTAGCATTAAGGGTCATGTTATATTTCGCGGGCCGCGACGCGGGCAAATCTTACCAGCCGGAATTTCCGCAGACGGTATACCGCGGCCAGACGGAGATATATACCCCCCGCTACGAATGACGGCCGATTGGGTATAGGGTGTGCTAAAACTGTTGGACGAGATACGCGTATGAACATCCTTTGCTATTATTGTATGTCGAAGCTATTCGAGATATTGACCCTTTCGCAAAGGGTAGAGCCGGATAAAGGGGTCAAATGAGCCCCCAAGCCAAATTGACCTTTCCTCGTACCATTCGACGGAGCCCCTAAGGAAAATCCTGTGTAGTAGGTTTCAAGTCGCATCACAAAATAAAATCAGCAATTGTTTAACAAATCTTCGGAAAAAATTCACGGTTGAGTGTGCTATCAAGTAGAACGTTGATGAATTTTTTTTAAATAGAGCATAATTAAATCGTGCTCACCCTGTGACTACCCCTCTGGTAGGGGTAGCGATTCGAAACTCGCATTCCTCGTGTTCGTCAAAACCATAATCCACTCTGTCTACAGGATCAATTATTAGACACTTGCGAGTTTTTCTAAGTAGATAACGAAATCCATACTTCGTGCACTTGCCAATAAAGGCGATGGAACTGTAAATATTAGTCGCGAGGCACGATGATGGTGAACGACGCGAAATTTCCCAAGCTTTATGCCGGGCGGCGAGGCCCGGGGGAGCGGCTCGGATGTGCTGGAAAGTATCTTTTATGGATAATACGTTTTAGTTCGCGTTCAATAACGCCGGGACGATACGAGGAACGATAAAGTTGCAGGGCGCGCGGAAAGTGGGCGTGTACCTCTCGCCGCGGCGAGGAAAAAAATGGCAGTGTCGTCTCGTCCTCGTGACGTTTTATCGAGTTTGCCGGCTGGAAGATTAAGCTGATGGAGCTGCGAGAGAAAAGTAGCTGTGCGCGGTACCGAGACCGGGGAAGAGCAGCACTCGCGGTCTTAGATGAAACGGGAGAGAATAACGGGACGCGCGAGGAGAGTTTATTGCGGGGAGATAAAGGTGAACGTCTGAAGAAGGTTCTTCTTCGTCGCATTCGTAACTTTCCTTAGGTACGTTTCGCGGGCCAGTAGGCGAACGTTTAGGCTACTACGCGCGACGCGACTATACGCGACGCGACGGGAGCGGCCGGCCGTAAACTCCAGCGTCGCAATCGGCCAGATATCTCGAGCTCTCGAGTTTAGTGCGCCGTGTCACATGCCACCGGGACGTTCCGTCATATTTAACGGTCCCGTCAGCGACCGGTGACGAGATCTCGACGTCAACGTTCCCCGGTTGGCCCACGGACGATTGCGCTCCCGAGACCGGAGCTGAACAACCACCGTCTCGAAGACAAATGAAAGTCGTTCCACCGGGAACCGAGCGTGCTTCCCCTTTTCCCGCTCGTATCCGTATAAACTTCTTTTCGAATGGCTGACGAAGGTCTACCTCCGCTCGGCACAGAGACCTGTTAACAATTTCATCAGGCCACCCCCCACCCCGTCGCGTCGCGTCGCGTCGCGTCGCGTCGTGGCCAACGAGCCGTTTGCGCACCGATCTATGAAATGGAATTTTGAGTTCTTACGCGGGTCTCGCAACGGAAGGGTTCACGGAAATGGGATGATTCGGGGATTGCGTGGTACTAGGAACTGGCTAGGGAAAGATGCTCACTGGAAATTAACCCTTTTTACTCGGAGACATCTCGTGGGACGACTACCAGCAACTAGACCACAGTTTCTTATCAAATGGTGGGAAAGGAATGGTTTTGTTACCAACATTTTGCACTCAGACTTTTTCTTCCATTTTCTTCCCAACAATACTGTTTTTTAACGTCCATCGAGGAAGCATGAAAAATATTGGGGCGATATTAGGCTCACGCGTGAAGACTTTAATGTGTGATCTGGTTCTCCAAAGGAACTATTTTTCTGATTCGAAATGTACTTCAAAAGATAGACGTTACCTATACTGTTACAAAAAAGTGTCGACGTGAAAATTTCTTTGCATATACCTCGGCTGTAATTCACTTGTTTATTTGCTTTTTCTTTTTTAATGAGGAAATCTCATGAGAGATTTATTACAACTTTAGGAACAAAACAAAATATACAGAACAGAACAAGAGACCTATACGAACAAAAACGAGGGTATATCAGTTCTTTTTCCCTACTTGTTTTTTCTTAAACGCCCAGATTACAGTTTTTTAAAAATGATAATATATGAAGGCTGGCCACGACATTGGGGCCAGCCAGAAACGTAGAAACGTCCGAAGGCAGCTGAAATCTTAACTTGAAGAGATTTTTCACTAGCAATGATCGTCGAGTATCGTAGAGATTCCTCCGGGCAATGCGAACGAGAATATTCAAGTGAATATAAATTTTTGAAAAATTCGCGATCGCATAAGTTTGTCCCGCTTAATAGCAATCTGTCTGTGTCCCCTGAGAAAGTGTATCCGAGTGTGGTTTACCGTGTCCCCTCGCACTGAGAGAACATCCGAGTGCAAAGGGTTAAATTGCTGATGGAATTTAAAGGGTTCCGAATGCGATAAAAGTTTACGTAAGGTCGAATTTATTGTAGCGCGGTTTTATCACCGTTGGTCCGCGATGTTTCGACGATTGCCGGTTCTCTGAACTGTGCCGTTCTCGGTAAATGTTCCGACATTTTGCCACCGTTTCAACCGCCTTCATTACACCGGCGCGGCGCGACGCGACGCGGTGCAGTGTTGCAAACGCCGCGACCGCAGATGAAGGTGACTTGCACTGTCGCGGCGAAACGTTACATGGTAACCCCGAACTGTGTAAACTTGTAAGTGGAATTTGACGCTAGGTTCTGTCTTATATACGAGATTCTAACGCGCTCGACGCTATGCTCAATTCGTGTGATCTTATTCGCGCCGATGGCATTAGCGCGTTCATTATGCAGGTTTACAAGATGCCTTATAATATTTAATGCTCGAGACGAGTTACACTGTAATATACATTTCGAGTATTTTGCAGTGTATGTATGCGATCTAGGAAGCGTTAAACAATTTCAAATGTCTCGATTTCGACCGGAAAGTCCAACGCATGGAGTATTTTGAAGTGTACGTATGCAATCGAGGAAGCGTTAAAAAATTATTAAAAAGTCTCGATTTCGACTGGAAAGTCCAACGCAAATGACAAATTTTCTTACGTACGTTCATAGATAGGCTTTAAAAAATTTTTACGAAGCAAGTCCAATGAAGAAATTGGAAGATTTGACGAAAGTTATAACTTTTTAAATACGGCAATCCGGATAGCTCCGGTTATCACGGGAAAAACTTGACACCACGTTCTTGTCGAGATTGCTTTTCTTTTTTACGATCATCCTAAACCCACGGATTCCTAAGAAGATTTTCCATCTGCCAGCGGAGTTCTTGTTTAATCCGACTCGCCATTGCTCAGTTTATGAAAAATCCAATCTACGAAGAAAGAGATTATAATAAAACGCGACATTATCGGAGTCTTTCATTTTTCGTGCGAACACTATCGATAAAATCTCTAAAATAGAACCTTTGGAAATGTATTCGTAACTTTCAAGAAAACCATCTGCTTAAGCTGAAACTTCTCGCGTATGTACTTCGTGCTACTGCACAAATGTAGTAAAAAAATGAGGCATTTCTATCGAGTCGCCGCAAAAAAATCGAAGAGCCGCGGCCATTATTCCAAGAGCTTAAACTGTTGCGCTTCCTCAAACGAAAGGATTATCCCGCGGATGTTTTAATTCGCCGTCGAGAATCGTGGCTTATCGAAATTCTGCGAGTCACAGACCCCTCTCTGCTAGACAATTTGCATGACATTTCTCGGCAGCGATACCCCCCGCGAAACTTTCCGCAACGGCTCGACGCTACGCTACGCGGCGCGGCGCGTTCTACCCGCGGGAATATTTCCGTGCTCGCATCCGCAACGCTCGTTCCGCCAGACTGTCGATAACGTGAAATATTATGACGCCTTTCTACAGAATGCGGGACTTCTCTCTCTCCCCCGCGAGTACGCCGGCGGGGTCCTGTGTGACATTTTTAAGAAATTCCTCCCCGTATTACCTGGCCGCCCCCCTCTCCCCTGTGCTTTCCCCCCTTAGCGGCGGTTTCTTGCCGCGTCGCTCCCGGCTGACATTATGCTAACCAGACTCCGACCCTCGATATTTCGAGGCTTCGGCGCTTTCCTTGATCTACGAGGCCGATTTTGCCCTCCCTCGCTTGTTAACGTGTTCGCGGTAGACGAAAATCATGCGTCTCTGGATCACCCCTCCGTCCTCGCGAGAGCCCACTCCCGCCGGGAGTATTCGTAAAATCGAGTTGGAAGCGGCTTTTGGCGTTTTCGATTTGTTATTTCGGACCCGGGTGCCGATGTTTTTCTTCGCTCGGCCGTCGCATCGCCGAGCACAGCCTAGCCGCCATAGGACGGCAGGACATCGTCGTATATTTGAGAACTTCACGTCGAAATGTCTCGAAAACAATCATTTTTCTGCTATACATACTTGCGATAATCTGACAAAAAATATTTTAAACAAAAGCTGATCAGTTTTCGATTGGCTATACGTTCCAATAAAAAAATGTTAAGGGGCTGTGCGCACCCAACTACCACCACCACCCTTACCACTCACACATCGATAGATCCGCATATACGTATACGAAATGCAAGGGTTTACGGCAAATGAAACTGACGCCTCAATATTGCAATTAGAAGTTCAGACCCGGTCGATTATGTTTCGATTGGCTAAATATGTATTGCAATAATAAGTCGTATTAAATGATAAGGTAAAATCAATAACAATTTTACTTTTCCACGCTATTTTTATTACACGGAGAATTACAAAACCACTGTGATTCTGTCTTTTTAACGTAAAATATGCAAAACATTTGCGATATGAAACGCGCGAGTATTTGCATAGATATATCCGCAGTCCATTTATCAATTTATTTTTATTGAAATGAAACGAATTTCCCCCCCCACTGAATAGCTTTAGGTATCTGCAAACCTACCGATTGCATTTTCGAGCGATAGCTGAAAGTAACCGATTAGATAGAATTAAACGTAATCGATGGAACAGCGAAAGCATTTCTGGTTACGGCAGCGAGATTCAGCTTTCAATTCCGTGGTGGAGTGGATAAAGAAATAGCTCGGGGAGATTTATCCGCGACGTAACGAGCAGCGGAACGCGAAACACGCGAGTCTCGCGGCTAGCATTTCGCGAAGACAGTGGGGAAGTTCGCTTAAACGGGGCTGGCAAACGGAACGGGGCAAGTCTCTTCCTAGTCGGAAAGCTCTTTCTGCAAGCCCATGCGACTCCCTGCTAGTCCATATTTCTCTCCGCATGGCTACGGGACCGTGCGCGCAAGTAATTCTTCCGGCCAAGTTTCCGCGAACTTGCGACCGCCTGTTCGCTCCTAGGAGTATTTACATAGTCGTACTGGATGCGCACCGGTGCGACGAGAGTTCGTCGAATCGTCGATCTTGCGGCGAACATTGATTCGTTGCGAACCAGACTAAGTTCTCGCCGGATCGTAAATTAAGTGTCTGCGAGATTTAACGAGCGGAGCCGTCGGTCGGGGAAAAATCGACGCGACGCCATGGTTCGGCGATCGCGCGCAGGGAACGTAAATCAAAAACGTTATACTAATTTTACGACGGCTCTTCAAAATGTCTGTGTCGTTCATTCTCGAAAAAATTCCTGGTTATGATCGACTATGTAACGAAGGCATTTATTATACATATAATGTATATTGTAATTAATTTAGGATGTGCAGTGGAATTATTAATCTGGAGATGTTTCAATGAAACTATTTGCGCCGCTACCACAAACTCATTTTCATTTGAAATTGCGATCGAAAATTAAACTCTACTTATAACCGAATATTCCTGCGACGATTAAGGCCTAAATGAAATCCCGTAGATTATTGTGCTTCATACGATTCTTCGGAAATATTTGCACAAACAATTCACGGTTTATATTCCTTCATTTTCGCTTGACATTTTCATTTGACCAATTACGATTTCATTTACAATCTCATATTTTAAATAAACGCGTTTAATCACAATGGAATTATGAGGAAATAAATTCATCGAACGTAGTTTCGTGAACCGAAGGTACAAATACCATAAATAATGTATTCCTGAAATAAAAAGCTTGATTTTATGCATTTGTGTCAAAATTGAATCGATATAAAAGAATTTAAGGATACAGAGATTAAAATTGTCTCAAGCGGTATAGCGTTTACTCAGATTACGAAATATCATACCAGGCCCTTTCGAATCTTTTGTATTACATTTCCTCGATGATTAAAAATAGTTCGAATATTCTAAAGAAGTTCGATAAACTTGATATTTGCAATAATCGTAACATTAGCTTAGTGTACAGAAATTTTGTTGGGGTCACAAAAGACCCCACTGTACCAGTTAAGGATTAAAACTAGGGTGCAGCGACAGCACTCCGAAAAGACAAAAATGGCGGCGGTCCTGAATCCTTCGCGATCGGAATCGGCCGTCGAGGCATTTATTGCGTGGATAGAATTTTATTGAAGCAATATCGAGTAACTTTCATTTGTCAGCAGTGACGATGTCCGTTGGCTGTCGGTTCCCATCAAAGCGAGCCAGTCACATGTCGGCGGGACGAATAAATTTTCGATAAACCGACGTCGACGGTCGACGATCGTTCCGATTCCGCTGTCCCGACGACGCGTCGGCGCGTATCGAGTTTCCGTCGCCGAAATAACGCTGAAATATGCCAGCCGGGTGACAGAAACACGTCTGAGCACGGAATGCTTCAAAATAAATCATATATACCTGCCGGAAGCTTCCGTCGATATCTAGATAGTGTTATCCCGGTGATAATCTGCTACTGGCAGAACGGGACGAAAGAACAAGAAGAAGCGACCGGCTGTATCGACCTCCTGGGACAATGGCCGAGGTCGTTCGAAACATTCGTCGAAGAATTAACACCCGGTGAATTTGCGCTTCTTCGCTTTGAATGTATACTTGCTCGATTTCGAACGATGGAGGCGGGTTAAAAAAGAACCAGGTTTAATTTCTGAGTATTACAAAGAGGAAGATACTTTATTTTAGATGCGTTGCATCACGCGTCCTGAGACCTACTGGCCTACTGGCGTCCTAGTACGAAAACTAAGAATTTGAAAAAGTGTAACTGTATTTCACTAAATACAAGAAAATGTGTATTTTACTAACAGCGAGAAACAAGATATGTACGACAATATCTAATCATTTTTTACGTAGAATGAACAGAAGAATCGATCTGTGTAAAAAAGAATATGCATTTCTATTTAAAGAAATGATGCAATTGTTAATTGCACATGCACTGCCGCGTCTAAAAAATTTAGAGGCCTACAGATGTAGTGCTCTTCGAACCATGTATCTTTCTCCTTTGGCATTTTTTCGTAAATGCAATAATAACGGAGTTATGACTTGAAACAATTGCGTGGACCACCTTGTATAAAAATCATTGAGAAATCGAGTACTAGCGGGAAAGGTCTTTTCAACTACCCGTCCCTCTTGTGGCGCGAGTAAGAAGTTAGGCCGCCGCGGTACGAAAGGGTCGAAAGCATGTTCGCGTGGCTGGAAGATCCAGCGACGACCTTGACACGAAGAAGATTCGACAGCCCGTTTCACGGTGCGAAAATCGTGTCTGGCATCGGGTGGTTGTCGCCGGTGATTTGCCAGGTCGCCGATAAATTCACCGACGAGAGATTCGCATCAACATCAGCAGCAGCGGGAGCAGCAGCGGCAGCAGCAGCGGCAGCAGCGCGAGCTCAGCTCTCTGGGCGCGTTGAAGAAAAATGAAGCGAAAAACGCGAGGGCGTAGACGCGCAACGGGACACCGGCAAAGGCGGAAATTGCGAGCTACAGATGGACCGAACCCCTTGACGGTCCTTCACCGAACCGTCTCTTTGTGATCCTGGCGGAACGCGATGCGTTTCATCCTGCAGACGCATTACGCTTGAATTGATAAGAACGAAACAGAAAGGACTGTGCACCGGCTGAGGGAACACGAAATGGCGGTGGGGGAGGGGGAGTGGGATAAGGGGTGAAGGCGGGTGACGAGAGGGAGAGGGTAGATGGCGAGCATCACCCCTTCCGATATACGTATATACACGCGAACTCGCCAAATTGATGCATGGAAAGGGGATGGCGAGGCGGCTCCTCGTCCATCAACGGCAGGATGCGTCCGGGGGTGACGAGGGGACGGTTGCATCTAGCGGGGAGGGTGGCCAGAGACGATGGCGTGGTTCGCGGCAAGTGCAATGAAACCCCCCCCCCCCGTGTATTTATCGGCCATGCCGAAAGGAATGGCGGGACGGGAAAAAAATAGCGAGCAGCAGCGCGCCGCGCCGCGTCGAGCCGCGTCGAGGCCAGAGAGTCACGAAATGAAACAAGACGGGGGCGTAGCACGGCGGGGCGAGAAAGGAAAGGGGTGGAAAAACCAGAAGGGATTCGCGAAAAAAAGTAATCCCGCCGCGGGGGGAGGGCAGTGAAATATAGTTACGCGTCGGTCGGTGGAAACACGGGGGGCAGTACTCGGCCCCTCTCCGCGGAGAAAACAGCGTGACGGCCGATCGGTTCATTTCACGGCACGTTACACGCGTAATTTTCGAATATTGTCCTGATTTATTCGCCGTATTAACGCCCGGCTCCTGGAGGAACCAGCTCACGTAGACGATCTCCGACTCTCGACCCCCGACACTCCCTTCCGACGAACCACCATAAATATTCAAGGAGGAGGCGGCGACAGCGAGAACGATCGGGAAAAGGTGAAACTGGGAAGCGCGTCGCCGAGATGATCCGAGCGCTCGAAACCGTGGAAATCTGATTTGTGTTACGGAAAAGTTTGATTGCCGTTACCATCGCTGTGGGTCCGCCCTTCGACGTGGTTCTCGTTGTCGAAATACTGAACGCGGAATACTCTCGATGCTCCCGCGAAAACGTTATCGCGTTACTCGAGCCGTCTCATCGACTCCTGACGCCGCCGGGGAAATCTAATTTTCAGGCTCGTAAACCCGCGGCTATTCAGATCCCCGGGTGATCGGTGGTTTACGAGATGGCCCCTCAAAGGGAATACCAACTGTTAAAGCTGTTGTACATTCTGCCGACCGAACCAGCGGCCCGCTATTAACAATAATTGACGCGTCGAATAAATACAATCAGATATGTATAAATAACGTGACCTTCGAATGACCTTAATCTTTGAAAATGAAAGTGAACACTCCGGAAAAGATAATTGTGAGAAAAAAAAATATTTGCAAAAAATTCACCTTGTGATACCATTTATATTGCATTAAAAACACTTGTTATATGTGTGTTATACCTATATTGCCCAAAAGCAGTCAGTCTTTCTAGTGTTAATGCCAAGTATCCCAATTATTTTTAGCGATAGAAGAAAATTTTTGACTCAGAGGGCCAATTATTGTGATAGAAGAGATTTTATTCTGAATTCCGACCAATTGCAATTTTTTCGAAATTTCTTGTTCTCGCCATATATGTAGTAAACTAATTGTTCGAACTTCTCAAAAAAAATGCAAGTCGTATGGTGAAATATTAGAAAAGTTCAAATATGCAAGTTGCTGTAAATCTCGTATTCTTCGATGTAAGTAATGCGCGAACGGAATTTTTTCGAAAACCTGTAACATGCGGCGTTTTTCTTCAGAGCCACTTCCCAAAGACTGTTCTCTCTGGTCTCTTTCGTGGAACCTTTTTCGGAGCGTGTCGGACCGAGTCAGACGACGCAACGGTGAACGAGACGAGCTTTCTCGGCCGACCGATGGGAACTGATTAAAATAATTGAGAACTGCTTTGATTTCAGAAATTAAGGGGGCCGCCGCGTCGCGTCGTCGACTTCGCGACTCCTTATCGTCCGCCGTGCTTTCAACGTGGACGCGGAAAAGATTCCGATAGACTTATGGAAAGCACGTGCTCGAGGCGAGAACTCCGTGAACGCGAGGAGATTCAATGACTGGATCAATTAAAATTAATTAACTCCCCGCGATATGACACCGGGTCGTACTCGCTCTGACGGAGTCGGCCAACGCGGAATTTTGTACTGTTATTGCTGACACGTAGCTTTCGCGGTACGTTAAATATACATAGTTATAGTTGCTATTGTGATTGAAGCGATCGTTTATTTGTACTGTGATTGAATGCGCACGGACACCATTGTTTTGAATTATGTAGCTATATAGATTAGCTTGGTAGCTAATGCGAAATAGACAGTTGTGCCCGACAAGCTGCAATGATAGGTCAAAATTAATCAATTCGGTGACTGATAAACATACAATGAATCTACTCGGTATTGTGTATTTGGATATTTGATGTTCGAAGCAACGCTAAAGGATGGGTATATAATCGATTAACTTGTTCGCGTTTCGAAAATTTCGGGACATATAAAAGTCAACGTTGACCATCTATTCGTGTATTTCATCGTTTCGATGAAAACGACTTTATGCTAAAGATACAAAAGTATCAAGGTATAGGGTTTGTAACATAATGTTAACAGTTTTTTAAGAAACCTGGACGTGGATTTAATATTCTTCGATATAGGTTTACTAACAACGGAACATATTCAGAGGAGAATGGCCGATTTTCATGAAATCGATATGAGCTATAGTTTTTCGAAAATTATTTGACACGTATTTTTATTTTATCGGCAATCATCCACTTTGAAGGGGTGAAAACAGCCCTCAAAGTTGGTAGTCGAAACCATATTTGTTGAGATATCTCGGAAACCAGAGGTCTAAAAAATTTGAATTTTTTTTTTAAATTGTGTATGTTTTCAATGGGAAATGTAGTCGCGCAAGAATTCTTTAACAAACTTTTTTTTTTCTCAAAAAATGTGGTTTTCACCCCTGACTTCGAGGGCTGTTTTCACCCACTCAAAGTGGATGGTTGCCGATAAAAAAAATACCTGTCAAATATTTTTCGAAGAACTATAGCTCGCATAAGTTTCATCAAAATCGGCGTGTATCAATATGTTCCCTTGTAAGTTAATATTGCGCACTCTGTAAGCACGATCAGAGTATTTTCAGCTTAACCGCAAAGTAACTTAGAACATCCAGTCCGGCGTGTGAATGGTCACTAGTTCCGCAACAAAATTTGTCAATCTCTTCAATTTCCGGTAGCTCTAATCTCCACTCGAGCCGCAAGGTGTCCCGAAAAACTCGGAAATCCCGTCGGAAACCGTTTCCTCTCCAGCTCTCTCTCTCTCTCTCTCTCTCTCTCGTTCTCTCCTGGTGCGAGAGTCTCTTTCAGATTCTCCGCCATCCAGTTGCCCGGAAACGGAAAGAAAACACCGAGGATTCCGATGGGATGGATGGAGAACATCCGAAAGGGCGCGGACGAAAGTCCGGATAAACCGCATCCCAACGTCCGCCCGTGTCGTAACGACAAATCCCTGTCCCTCGCGTTCACGTCCTTGATTGAATTGCCATAATCGATTCGTGAAAAATCCCGACCACGTATTCACCTGCCTAGCCTCCCGCATTACCTCCGCCGCTCCTGCGTCCCTCTCTCTAACTCGCTCTCTCTCCCGCTCTCCCTCGCTTTCTCTCTTGCTTTCTGCCACTCGAATTTCATCCCGTCGCGTCTACGTCCGCAGTTCGACGGTCCAAGATAATCAACAGCAGCCCTCCTCTCTCTTTCTCTAATCTCGCTGGTCCACCATCCATCTGCTTTCCCGATCGACAATTTTCAGCGCGCGTCGCAATTATACGCGTTGGAACCTCTCGACGTGCCTCTTGCTCTTTTCGCTTACCCTTACCATGGGGGATTTTTCTTATTTAGATAAACGGGGATTTATCGGGAATTTAAGTCGTGTTCACAAGGACGTAACATTTTAGTATTTCGGTGTTGTCGAAGGATATGACCGGAGTGGAGTTCCTTTTTACTAAAACGACAACTCGGTTAAATAAGTCCCTTTAGAACAGGGGTTCCCAATGGGGTCCAGGTGGACCCATGGGGGTCGATGGAAGTATAAAAGTGTCTATAGTATTCCAGGGGTCTATTGGGGGTCGATGATAATTTTTTCTGTTTCAAAATTCTATTTAATTTTCAAGGAATGTGATTATTAGATAATAATATCCGTTTTAATATGTATAAATATAATAAAACATAAATAATAAATAATACAATAAAACATAAATCTAATAAACCACTTTAAAAAATTTTTTTTTTCATAATTGCTATCTTTACGTTTTCTATATGCAATTATTAGTATCATGATTATGTTGTATGCTGTATATTATAGAGAAAAACGTGAGGGGGTCGATGAAGAAAATCATTCTTTTAAAAGTGGTCGATGTAAGAAAAAGGTTGGGAACCTCTGCTTTAGAACAACTTAAAACATTATTAAAACGCAATAGAATCTGAACCAGGTATGTTCTGCCGGTACCGAAACTTTCATCGAACTGAACTTCGGGGCGACGTACAAACCACGTCTTACCCACTCGCGCTCTTAGACCATATACTATACTAATAGACCCGGCATAGGTATAGTATGTGTATAGGAACACCGAGAATTCAGTGTCCGAAAGATGATGGGACACTGTGACGTCACAAGATAAGTCTTAAGATAATTTCTTTCCATGTACCGTGTACATGGCGCACTCGCTGACCCCCCTCTCACCATGTAAGCCAAGCGTTGGCACTGTCGATGAGCATAGCTTGTACATCTTTTGAAAATGTGACGTCACAGTGTCTTTCAGCTGATTTCATCTTTCGGACACGGAAAATTATCTACGCCGTGTCTATATAGGTATGTAGGATATATTATTGTTCAATAAAGGAAAGCCTCTTAGGACGAACTCTCTGTTTATTAATAGAGTAAATGTTGTAAATAGTTGTATTGGAATAAAACTTGAAACTGTTTTGACAGTGCAACGAACCGGCTTATTTCTGGATCCAATTTCCTGCGAGATTTAATCAAATCTTATAAACACATGACACGAACCACTGCATGCACACTCACACTCGGTCATTCGCATGGTGATACAAACATCCTTAGATACAGGACATTTTAGGTGTAGTTAGTTTAAATTGAAGGAAAAAGGATTCTTTCGGTATGAAACCGAAACACTTGGTCGATCCAGAGCTCTGGCGAATGGAACTGTATCGAGGGCATCGAGGCAGAAGAGAAATTATAGCGACAGTTTCTATAAACAGTGTTCGTCGACGATTTTGCCGGAGCGGCAGATTCGACACGCGTGAATGGGAGTTTGCGAGAGAGGGTCGTCCGCAAGACGACGCGCGACGCGACGCGACGGCGTGTATCGTCCTCCGTTTGTTATACGCGAGAAAACCGGCGGAAGCAATTCAATCAGAGCTGGTAGCGGCAAACAGCTGAGACACTCG
Source organism: Lasioglossum lativentre (assembly GCA_916610255.1). Classification (NCBI taxonomy): domain Eukaryota; kingdom Metazoa; phylum Arthropoda; class Insecta; order Hymenoptera; family Halictidae; genus Lasioglossum; species Lasioglossum lativentre. The sequence goes on from OU744364.1 coordinate 1,336,080, forward strand.
GCCTCGTTCCACCCCTGGCTCTCTACGACGAGCTTGTTCTCCACGATCGTTTCGCCCGTTTCTCGCCGTTTCCCGGTATGATTTACGACGCGGGAACACCGCGCACGTACAACGATGTAAGTTAAACGGTCCTCTCACGCACGCCGTTTCCTCGACCATTCGCGGATTTACCGCGTGGCGTGCCGCCCGAGCACGGAAAAACCTGCATCTGCACGATTCACGTATGTACGTGTACACCGTTCTTCCCACCGGAAGTACAAGATGAGTTTCCCTTCGGTGCAACGTGCCACGACTTGCTCGAATCTCGACCCGCAACCTTCTCGTGACCTGGGATTCGTACCGGGTGTTCCTCGTGATCCTAATCGAAACCTGTTCAAGTAAAACATTTGTGAAAGAAAAACTCGGCATTTTTGCGATGTCGTATCTGCTGCGATACAATAGACATTTAAGTTATTCCTAAGTCAATTTTCCTTTCACATTTCTTTCCGAACAATCTCTTTTATTTTCTCCTTCTGTACTGTATATGCTATGTATATGTATATCTTGGTTGCGGTGGAAGCGCTCGCGTGCTCGCATCTTTCCCGAAGTTTTTAATTCCTGCCGGGCGGTGGTATCAGACGCGTCGGAGCAGGAGATATGCGACCTTACTAACGGCGGCGGACGTTTAAAGCGCTTCGCGCCATAATTTCCTTGATTAAGCCGAGATACGTGGCGAGTTGCCAAGCAATGATGGGGGTGAGGGTGCGCGGGCCATGGGGTGGACGACGGGGGCAGAGGGTTCGAGAGAGGCCGAGGGCGCGCGAGTGTCCGCTCGGCTCGTAAATAACATCGCGAATTAAGCGTGTAATTTCCGTGCGAATTACGAGCGCGCGAGAACGTGCCACCGCGTCGCGTCGCGTCGGTCCCCCTCTTCGTGCTCTCGATACCTTTGGTCGCTAAATAAAAAATAAAACGAAGGAACGGGGATGGCCGAACGGGAAATTTATGATCGCAGCGACGACACCGGGCCCTGACGAAGTCCGTCAACGTCGAGACACGGTCAACGGGCTGGTGATCGATGCCGCACCAAATCCGATTACACGTGAACATTTTTACAACGGCTGCGCCGTCGTTTTAATGCCTTGTAACTCATTCGCATTGTCGGAACCCGCTCGAAATCGATGCCCGGCCAACGCCACCACCGCGCATCGGCCTACGTTTAAGCAACGCGATTCGACGCCCGATGACAACTATTGTTTCGGAATACTTTCCCGGTCTGTCGATCGAGACCGATCCCGTCCGATCGGACGATTCGACAAGCGATGCAAACGATCGACACGGCGAGCTATTAATTGCGGTGTCGAGTCCGGCGTCCGTGGATTAACGGTCGACAGCTCATCTGATCGTCTAGTAACTGTTTTACTCTTGAAAAACGTCCGATTGATCTCTCTGTTGTTTTTTTTTTTTTTGCAATTGGGATTCGGGGCGAATCGTAGTTTTCGCGCACATTTTCGTGATCATTTGCTTAATAATTCGAATCAATTAGTAATTTATTTTTAATTTGTCTCGACACACGCTTTCGTATAATATAATAAAATATATTATTATTATTTATTACTATTGTGGACAGTTTGTTTCGATTTATCGCGATTACAGTGTCAGTCTAGAGGCTCCTCGATGCATAACAATTTTCTGCAATTGCAAGGCACCGGAACTAGATATTATTTTATTATTTATTACTATTTACGGACCGAAGTCCTTTTATACAAATGTTTACAATAGAAGATATTCATAAAGAAAAAAAAGAAAGTCTTAGCATAAAGTTACATAGTAATGGACATGCTGACAGTTACAGGAATACATTATGTCACATATAATCATATAATCGCACGCAACTTTTTCTTAAATGATAGTAACGAATCATTTAAAAAAGTCAATATCACGATATAAAATGTTGGATTTAACTGTGATGCGATTTAAAGGATTTATTAATCCTTAATATTGAATATTGAAAAATTGAAGATGATCTTCGTTTCTACGAAAATAGTGCAAACGCAAAAAAATTACACACGCCATTACGTTGCTTGCAAAACGCAGTATTACATTTTCCTCTTTCAAAATCCGCTGTCTAATCATCACCATCCGAAGAAGACAATGGCGATTAGTAAGGTGATTTTTGTTAACAACAATATTCCGAATTTGGAGCTTATTTTTGAAAACTTCCCTATTGTTTTCAAGGTTTTATGCGTTAAGATATACAGGATTGATTGTGGGAAAAATTGGCCTGTTTCTACCATTGTCTTATCTATTTTTATTTACGATATATCGCCGATGATTATCGATCATAGCCACCCAGGAAAATGACCTTTCGCCGAAGATTGAGAACGCGCGAGAGACCCAGTGCGCATCTGCTCCTAGTGATTGATGCGTAGATTGCGTTTGCGCGACGCGCACCTGGGTCTCTCTCGAGTCCGCCACTTTGTTTTCGGATTCCCGAAGCATTGCGCGAGATGAAAGAACCGACTTATTTTTTCTCCTAGAAACAAAAACTATCCTCCGCCGCGCGGGGCCCACCTTCCGCCGAGTATTACATTTCTCTCTCTCGCTTGGAAAACGTTTTCGAAAGCATCGACCAATCGAACCGACAATACAATATCGTCGGATGGTTGTTAATTCCGTGTTGAAGTTCACTCTATAACACTCGAGAGCTCGAGTTAACGATCTACACCCGACACGAACAACGAGAGAGTACATCGAATAAAGCGTTCTACGTGTTTTCAATAAATATTCTTCTGTGTTACGAGCGAACAATATCCCAGCGGGGGCTCGTTCCATCTCGAGCACTCAATTGGCACTTTTCTACCAGGTCCTTACGAGGTTATTCTCGATTACAAGTATTACTTACCCGTAGACGAATCGATTCTACCGGGGTTTTCCTCAACGAAATTACTTCGCCGAGGGAAATGTATCGAAGTTGGCACAAAGATGTAATGTATCCAGCCCGGCTTCTCCGTTACTGGGAATTTTTCGCAGCCATTTTTTTTTTAGCTCTCGCTCTTATCCTTCTGCGAAACGAGATAAATATTAAGAGAATTGATTAAGTAGACTCTCGCCGACCGGAGGAGAAAAGTGTCGCGCACGAACGTACGTACTTTCCGCCAACTACATTTTCTCGATCGCGCTGTTGACTCTGGCGTCTGGCTATCGCAAAGTATCCGAAGTTTCCCCTCTCCAGCTGGAACTTACTTTCACCGTTTAAATATTTGACCGAGCAAAATAAGTTTCTCGCATTCGCTCGGCTCCCGCTGGGACCGATCGATTGGTCATCCAAGAATTGCCGCCAATTATTCCGCTCGGACGATTTTCATCGCTTTCCTATCGACGCGATTTCGAAAAACGCATTCGCGGATAAAAGTAAAAGCGAAAACGTTTTTGGAACTACGGTCGGTCCGGTAATTGATGGTACACGCTTTAAATTAGAATATAACTTTTTTAATGAATGGATCAAACGAGGTTTTTTCGCCAAGCTAAAAAGATTAGTTTACTAGATGACTTGTAATGGAAATTGCTGAAAAATATTTGAATTTAAAATAATTAAAATTAGGGGACCGATGAAAATTTCGAAAAACGCATTCGCGGACAAAAGTTGAACCGAAAACGTTTTTGGAACTACGGTCGGTCCCGTAATTGATGGCACACGCTTTAAATTAGAATAACTTTTTTAATGAATGGATCAAACGAGGTTTTTTGGCCAAGCTGAAAAGATTAGTTTACTAGATGACTTGTAATGGAAATTGCGGAACAATATTATGCCGACAGAATATTTGAATTTAAAATAATTAAAGTTAGGGGACCGACGAAAATTTCGAATTCTTAAAATTTTGTTGTAATGTGTCTTGACAATTTACTTCGAAACAGAAGATTTTCGCCAGATGTTCTACGTCAGGTAGAACTGAAAACCAGTGACGCTCAGCGAAACGATGCGCGTGTTCGTCGACCGTTCGCGAATCCGTTCAATGATACGTACGTTGCTGTTCCACTTCGTAAAATCGCGACGCGCTGCTGAAACGGGGTGTTCAAATAATTATAGCGGGCATAAAAGTCAGGATCTCGACGAACAGGAGGCTATCGGATAGCGTGACGATCCTGCGGTCCCGCACCGAGTCCGACGGGACGGGGCTTGGTGATTTGCTATTTGCGAAACGAGCCTTTTTCGTCAGCAACGCTATCGCTTCGTCAACTCTCGTTGATGGAAGACTATCAACACATTAGTATCGATCATTTTTATTACTATCAAGTTGGAACATACGCAACGCCTGATTTTAGAATGCAAATGAGTACACCGCGTATTTTATGAATATGAAAAATAAAGATGCTGGAAAAAGCTCAGAAATGGAGATGGCAGTCTTAGAAATGTTACGACCAAAATATTCAATACAGTTGTAGCGGCTGAGAGATGACACGCACAGATAGTCGATAAGGGGAGGAACCAATGTACGAATGAGGTGTGAATGACTAATTAGGCAATGAGATGGCGTGCGGCAGGAATGCGAGCGAGAAGAACGTGTGCGAAGAGTGCGAGCGAAATCGTAATCATTGTCTTACGAGAAACGAGCGAGCATAGATCGACACGCGTGTATTAACAAAAATAAATCGATAGTAAAACCCAGAGAAACTGTGAAACCCTAACCTAACCTAACCTAACCTAACCTAACCCAGACCTAACCCGTCCACGGAATCTACCCGTGCGGAGGAAGGCTTACCAATACATTCAAGAAACTCGTGGTTCGACGCACTCGCTTCTATCACTCGCGAGAAGTAGAATAGGTTAACCATGATCAGACGCGTCAGCCTCTTCCTATTCCACGGGCACGCGGTAAACCGCCCAGTCTGCAAATTCGATTTTCGCGGAAAACGGAAAAATGTAATTCGTTTATTTTTACTTATTTTGCGCACAGAATCACCTCTCTCACGGCGGCGTGTACCACCCGTCCCGAAACAGCCAGCAAACACGACAGTCCCAACCAAAACCGATGCGCTCGAGCGAATGTTTTATCCAGCAGGATCCTCCCACCGGAGATCCTCGTTAAAAAAGAAAAAGTGTCGCGCAGCCTCCCGGACACCTGGCAGCCGAGTATCTGCTCGCATAGCGGTCGTCGCGAGACTATTAGCCGAGGCCCATGGTTGCTCGCTGGGAACGACGCGCGGATTATTCGGGCGTAATGCGGCCGGAAGTCGTGTGTGGACGATGCAGGCGCCCGGGGAACGTTGATAACCGGACCGTGTCCCCCCTGTCCTCTCGGCCCTGTCTATTTTTTATGACGCCCCCGCCACGGTGGTGGTCGCAAAAGCTTGCACGCGCACGCCGCAAAACGAGAGGGCTGGCTCGCGCGCCGCATCAGACCGAAAAGAGGTGCCGAGAGCCCACAGAGTCGGAAAAAGAGAGAGAGAGATAGAGAGATAGAGAGAGAGAGAGAGAGAGAGAGAGAGAGAGAGAGAGAGAGAAAGAGAGATAGATAGAGAAAGAGAGAGAGATAGAGAGAGAGAGAGGCAGAGAAAGAGGGAAAGAGGCTCTCTCGCGCGACTCGGCCGGCTCGCTCTCTCGTTGGTATTTCCAATTTCACAGAGCGTGGGTTAACGAGGCCCGAGGGCTGGAGAAGTTAGGGCGACCGAGCCCCTGGAACGTCCTCTGTCCCCGCCAAAAGTGAGCCTCGATGGTCCCACTGTTACACCTCTTCTCACCCTCTCTCTACCCCTATCCCCATCCCCGCCGGGTCCCTCGTTGCGTCCCACACCCTCGGCCAGCACCCATTTAAACGCGGTACCCTGTCGCGTATGGGGTTCCGGCACATTACCTTCGCTGATTACCGGCCTGCCCCGCGGAGTATGTCACCCAGTCACCCTCGAGACACATACCTTCCGGAATCCTGCGACCCTTTCCTACCGTTTGCGTTTGGTCCCCGTATCTCCGGAGATAGGCATCGCAGGAAGAAGCGTTTGAGACGAAGGAACCAACCAACGAACAAACGAATGAACGAACGAACGAACGAACGAACGGTCGTCTATGTTCTCCGTTCTCTCCTGAGATTTAAACGCTGTTCGTCGTTCCTGTCCCGCCTCGCCTCTCACGTCGCCTTGCCTCCCGACTGATATTGGATTCCACGCTATAAAAAGTTTATTATACACGCGAGGTTGCATGCGCGCCCCGGTGTCTCTTAACCTCTCCAGCCACGGATTCTGTCGGATATTGAAGAATTTCGGTGTCCCCGGTAACCCGCGACTTCTCTCCGCCCACGCGATCGTTTAATTAGATTTTTCGAATGCGGTCTTAGCCCCCCTTGTACCTACCAGTCGGACTCGCGATGAAGATTTTCAACAGAAAATCTGTAGAATCTGAAAGTTTGTGGATACTTTATGCCCGGGATCGAACCTATATCGAAAGAAGAATATGAAAAGTTGGAGAACCTCTAGAGTTGAGAAGAAATGTTTACTTCTTTTGGCCGATCATTTGAATTTATATCGTTCAACAAATATTATAAATTTTCGGTCTAATCTTTAAAGAAACATGTACAAAAATGAAGGAGTTTCGTGTAGGCCACTTTGAAATACATAGTTTCGAAGATTCTTGTATATTATATGTAAGAGATTCGAGTGGCCCATGCGGGCCGTAGCAAAATATAATACCATGTGCTTGTTAGGGGCGCAGTTTAGGTTTACGGTGCGGACGTGACTTCAGGCTATTTTCGAGATTTACCGGAACTTCCCGTTTTATGATAATTTATTAGAGACTCCGTGTTTTAGCTAAAGGTCTCAATAGCCGTTGTCGTACCGTAAAACATCTGCAGACCAAGCGCGGACCATTTAGGGCCTCAGGTAGGCAACGAGGACTCGAGGCGAGGGTACCTCAATAAACGGGACAGTTTCCCCCACCTTGTCGCCTCTTGAAGGGCGTACGTTAGTTTTAAGTAAGCATCCGATTGGTTTTTAGATGTAACCGCCTACGATGCGGAAGTATTTTAAATAGGACAGGCCGAACAGGAGAGTCAGTCGTTGTAGCGCGCACGAGGGTGCCAAAGACTTTGCACGAATAAACATTTTGGTAAATCCCGACTACTTATTATTTTCGATCAGTAAGCTCTTACATATATAATAAATGATAAGAAGAATTGCACTAAAAAAGAACCACTTGTACTACAAGACTATTTACAACCGAGAAAGATCTAGTCCCATATATACAATAATTACGTAAAGGAAAAATTCTTAAAAGGTGGAGGAGTCCCCCTTAATACGAATTACGTTAATTTACTGTCAACTTACAGAAGAAATAACCGATTTTACAGTGTTATTTTACGGTAAAATTTCATATTATTGAAGAATAGCATTGAATGTTTATAGAAACTTGCTTCGTAACAAAATTTAATGTTATCGAGGAGTAGTATTGAATTTTTAAAGAAATTTATAATGTGTTTTCGTTTACAGAGCAGCGCAGAAGTTGAACCTTTCGTCGAGCCCGCACCGTCGACGTCGCTCCGGGGACGAGAACATCATCTCGGACGATTTGCCGATCTTCCCGAATGGATACGCCGCTTTGCTTCTCAAGTCGCCGCCGCCAGCCCCGCCGGCTCTACTGCGGAGGATAGGCGTGAAAGAGCTGACCGGAGTCGGCAAGGTACGTTCATTACCCCAGCTATCCATTTCTCGTATCGCAAGCTCTTCTTCCGCCAGCTCTGCTAATTAACGTCATGTATTCGCCGGCTAGGAGAGCGCGCGGCCATTTGTCTGTCCCTTGATAGAATTTCCACGCGGTTTAATCGGCGGACAGGAAACCGTAATCCGGTCTGCCGGCCGCCATAGCGTGCAGCGAGGATGCGTATGCGCGTTCCGCACCAAATTCACAATTTCTAAACGATTTCGTTTTCCACCTCTTATGCACTCTCTCAACGCATCGATCGCACGCTCGGCGACCGTAAAAATTGGATCGAAACAACTTATTTTGATAAAACTAGAATTCAGCAGATAAGATTTTTACAGAGAAATTTTGTAGGAAAAATATCACGGCAGAAATAAATTTTTATGTCTGAGGAAATAATGCTGTCAACCGAATATACGGGTGACAGGCAGCAGTACCAGAGAATTGAAGAAAAATAGTGGGAGACATGCTATAGTTAGATAGTTACGTCACCAAGCTATAGTCCAACGCAGATAGCGATGACGCGTTCGTGCCTAGGGGGGGGGGGCCCTATCGCGACTCTACCGTATGGATCGTGACGTCACTGGTTATCCCCACTATTGCTACATCGATGGAACAGTTCTCGGAACTGTTTTTCCTCGGAGGGAATTTTTGGGTGACTTTGTTGAACGCGAAGAGTCGAATGTTGCTAATTAAACATTTGAAAACCGGTTACAGAATTTTAGGTGTTTAGCTAACTAAATCGGTTTCCAATTCGCACTGTGGTGCGGACAAGTCAGGAACCAGCTCGAATTCCGGACGGCTGGTTTGTCCTCCGCTTATCGTAAATTCACGCGCGTTCGATTCCGCCGCGCGGAAGAACGTCGCAAGGTAAAGTGGCGGTCTCGGATCCATCGTATAGCATTCCGTTCCGGCGTTTGTATACAGGGTGGACCACCTAACCTGACCACCTCGATCATGTTCCTCATTGGCGCACCGATCAAACATTATTTTACCACGTAAAACTAAAAAGACCCATTTTTCCTAAAAAGTACCATGATTTGAAAGCTTTGCAAAAATTTTTTTTCGAAGTCTCTATACAAGGACAGTTTAAAAATTGCTTTACGATTTTTTTTCACCGTTTCATGGAAGAGAAATGAGAACGAAGTTCGATGGTATTCTCACGGTGTACTTTATGTCACTGTAAATTTGACTGTAAAGCTTCTCTTTAAACCTTAATAAAACGGAAAAAAATATTGTACATCAAATTTTGTATGCTTTTTGTAAAGGAGAGACATATCAGTTTTGAAATTTACGGAAAATTCATTGACGAGAAAAATTGTTAAGTTTTCAGAAGACACTTCTCAAAATTCATAGCGAAAATAATCGAAGTGATCGCGTCAGGTGGTCCACCCTGTATATACCTGCGTGTGTGCTCCCTGGCTCTATGAAGCGACGCGGCGCGCGCGGAAATCTTGGTGGGCCGATTTGAAATGCAGATGAGCGTCTCGCGCCGCTATAAGCTGCGGCTGCTCCTTCTCCTCGGTCTTCCTCTTCCTCTTCCCCTTCCCGTTCCCGCTCGGATTTGCCTCTCCCGCGCGACGTATCCTTCTGCCCGCGATCCAACGCTTGAATATTCCTTTCGTAGCGGATTCTCGGATTCGCTGGTCGCCCGTCGAACCCGGTTTACCCGGAGATCGATCGTCATCCTCTCGCGACTATGTCTGAATCGCGGTTACCCGAATGCCACCGCCAGCTACTTCCGGTGAGAACTCTCCGAGTGGAAGTGTCCTCGAATGGACGAGATTAATGATCCTTGTGTTATTACGACACCCTCGGCTCTGCTGATTTGTTGGGCAGCTAGACGAAATTCCATCCGTTTACTGCTTTTGGGATCGCACGTTGTTCGACCTAGTCGCGCGTTCTGCTTTTCCAAAAAATTTTATCTTTATGCTTTTTCGTATATCCGAAATATGCCTAATAGCGTTCGAGTCGCAGGAATTCCAGCGATCCACGAGCGCAAGATGGTACATGATGGAACATGTGATAAATGTCCCAAATGTTTGGACGACAATTGTCCCTGAACTATCCCCACTCCTGCGGGGTAATCCGATGACAAAACTTCTTTATTTTTTTATGGAACTTTCGCCAACATATTCCTGGCATTTTTCTAATGAAAATGATACCAAATATGATATAATTCCGATGATATTTACGTGTGTAATGGACGATAAAATTATCGTACGCATGGAAGGACAGTGTATGGGAAAGAAAGAGACGCGGAGATTCGCAGTCGCCCGGCACAGATCAAAGGCCCGCCGGGTAATGTAATCCCAATAAAAAACTTTCTTATTATTACTAATTTTTTTATAAGACTTTCACCGATATATTTGTGACATTTTTCTGATTAAAATGATACTCCCTGGACGATAATTGTCCATGGCCGGACCCGTGGTTGGGACAATTATCGAGAGAATACTGTATTACGCGATACTCGTTACGACGCGAGACGCGAAAACCCGCGCGGAATGAAAGCCGCTCTCGCGGTCGCGCCAACCAGTCGGTGGAATTGTTGGAAACTAATTCATCCGAAATAAGGGCTTATTGTTTACCGGGCCGGTAAAGCTAATTAAAACGGGGCGATGATGCGGGGGAAGAGACGCTCGCCGGCCCGCTGGAATGAACGGTTCGGTTCTGTCCCCTTTAAAAGACGGGCCACATTGTTTTGCAGACGGCTTTCCAAAGCAACCGAGTGCCGGCTTTCGTTTGTCTTTGCTTTCTCTGTTCCTTTCGTTTTCCCCGCTGGAGGATTCCGCACGAAACGCAAAATTTCCTCGGGTTAGGGACTCTTTGTCGCTCGTACCGCGACACGGAAAATTCAAGAAGGTCTATTGGAACATCGTTGAACCCGTCGCGCAAATGATTTTTGTCGACGAAGGCGATATAATTTTTACGCACCGTTCACGATTGTTCGAGAACCCTGTATAGTATTTAAAAGCGCGTTTAATTTGTGCATTTTAATGCCTGGGGTCTAGCGTGACCCAGAGTGTCAAAATCGTCAATCAACTGCTCACAGTCTAATTCATAAAAATAGAAAAACTGACGCGTCTAGAACTACTGTCTATATTTTTAACAATTTATGCAAACAGCACCGGCACAGTTACCAGTGTTCATCAATTTTCGTTAGTCACAAGTGAAAGACACAATTGTTCTCTAGATTGAAAAATTAAATTCCATGCCAATTGAGTTTACCAATTTCGGCGAATCTCAACTATTCAGCGTTTAATTCGCTAAATAAATTACTCCTACTTCGCGGTGCTTTAATCAATATCGATTACCAATGGTCATGTTCAAAAATTACTTTCCTCAAAGATCACCAGTTGAAGCGTATTGGCGAGTTTGCAATTTAACCGACATCGAATCCTTCTTATAAAAAATCCATCCTGTTCATGCACAATTGCACATCCTATGAGATTTTTACGGTTCGAGATGACGCGCGCACGCTTAATTACGGATTAATGCTCGGTGAATGGGGAATCGAATGGCCAGAAAAGTAGGGGGTGAATTTTTAACGCGTGTTTACCAGCCGAGTCGCGGTTAATCCGTCGCGAGCGAACCCTGGAACGCAATTGAGCGAAAGTCGATCAACCTCGGAATTAGACTGGCAACATTACGGTTATAAAAGCACCGATAGAAGCCAGACGCTTTGCGACCGTAATTATCGTTTCTGTGACAGACGGAGCGCACGCGCGCGCGCGCGCGCGCTGCAGTTGAGTCCGTTTGCTGGCCACCTCACAGACAGTCGAATGTTTAGTGTCTCTATGAAGAGAGTAATTAAACCCGTAACGGTAGCGCCTCGAATACTAGCCAAACGCGGCTTTCCTTTGGCTTTCTGCTCGTTTAGTCGCGAACGGTCTATGTTCTGGCGGACGTTACAGCGTACTACCCCCATCCCCACTGAGCTCTCGCATGTGCGCGTTTTACCGGACGCAAGAGATTTTAGAGCTTCTAGCCCCCCGTGTGTCTGACCGTCTGCACGCTTGTACGTCGCTGTTGCTAGTTTTCGGACCACGCTGATGCTGCCCGCCTCGCCTTGGCTTCCAATTTGGCTTCCAGTCGCTGTTACTGCACCCGTTGGCCGTTTCCATGCATCGAGCCCCGATGCAACACGACGCGACGCGACGCGATGCGGCTTTGGTTTCGTCATTTAAGCGGAAACTTTTGTCCCGACCGGGCAAAGTGGTTCTCCTTCAAACGCGTGATCCAACGGTCCCCTCTCGTTCGATTTTGATCCCATTTCAGCATGCGTTTCGACGAGAATATTGTATTTACACTGGCCAACCTCAGGAATTGAGCGCGATCAAAGTTTACGCGGTCCGTTTCAATACTCGATGGTAAAACATCAAATAAATGTAATTAATGCTATTGGCGCACTGGTACGATCATTTGTTACTATTAAGCAGTTTTGCAAATTGTTACATCAACAAATGATCGGACCCAGTGCGCCAATAGCATTAATTAGTATTAAGAAAAGCTAATATAAACTGGAATTAACTTTATTTCACACTTATTGAACACGTATATAAATGGTTCATCGCCTCATGGCGTCCTTCGTGTAACTAACTGAAATTGATTAATCAATGTATAATCAATAACAAAATATTAATTCCTTTGCCAACTCCGTGTCAATATACATGTACATACACATACATATCCTTATTTTCTAACAATTAGATTTATTCAACATTGTCGATCGAAATAAGGAAAACCGTTAAAACATCAAATAATCCGAAACGGTGAATAATAAACTTTCGCTAATTATTTGATCGAGAATAAAGTAATAATAATTCTTCGCGAATGCATCGTTACGATCCCAATGATCGTAGATTAAAAACACTAGAAGCGTTATTTTGAATGACGTTTTTAAAAAAATGTTTCCCGTATAGAATTCAACAAGAATTCGCTATTTCAAGTAACAATTTCAAATTTGCTGTTTCAGCCACTTTTAAAACCACTCGCACGTTCATTGCACAGTAACCAACTTCATTTTTAAATTCTGGCACGGACAATGGTTCCAAAAGCAATGAAAGCTACATTCAGTTCATTGTCCGCCGGTCTTTTCCTTTACATCTTCATTGTATTTTTTCCAACGTTCCTCCACAAAGCCAATTTTCTGTATATTTTTTTTCGGTGGAATGTAACACGCAGACTTGAATACGGGAGAAACGAGAATCCACTTCGATCAAATATTATTCTGTAATTTCTTTGCTTTGATTCGAATGTTGCATTTATTGTGTAAAAATTTACAAAAATGTAGAACCATTTAGATTAGGTTTTGGAATGAAATCTGTTATACGTCTGTGCGCATCGGTTCAAACGTTACATTATAAATAAACTGGGGATTTAACAAATTAGAAGACTTTAAGAGTATTAATATATTATTTTCACTATATTAAAGTATGCACGAGTACGTGCAATTTAGAACAGTGAAAAAATTAGAAGACCAAGAGTATATATTATTTTCACTACATTGAAATTATAAGTGAAAAATATAAATTTCTATTTAGCTCCTGTGTCTTGCAATTGATGCAGAAACTTTTTATTTTGCATAAAGATCCGGAGTCTAATTATAACTGCGTAGAGATCATCCGATCGACGGATGCGACGAAGATATCCGAGTCGATTCGTGCGGCAAAATTTCCGATTTTCGGGGAATCTCTGGGCAATCCGCGACCCGCGTGGCCCCAATCTGCGATAGAAAAACCACGATAGATTGAGAGAGGGTGGTCTCTCGCGACAGATAGGAAGATCCCAGCTGCGACTCCGGCTCCGACAAACGCAAAGTCAATAATCCATCGTAGGTGGGGGGCGAGAGAGTAAAGGGAAAGGGAAAGGAGAGCGTGATTTTTATGGGCTCGTACGACCGTGTACCGGTTATTTTCTCTTTTTTCTCCGGAGAAGATGGCTAGCCGGACGGCTGAGCAGAACAGCGAACCAGAGAAAGAGAGACAGAGAGAGAGAAAGAGAAAGAGAGGGGAAAACGCTCGGAGTCCTGAGCCGCAGGATCGTGGGAGCAGGACGAAATGAACCGTGATCGCCGGTGGTCGTGGTTCCCATCCGGGAAACAACCGGGAACTCTCTTACGGACCAGATCGGGTCTAAGATAAAGAGACGGGGGACGCGGCGGGCTCTCCTCTCGCAGACGTATTCCCGCTACTCGATCTCGGCCAGGAACAACGGCCGAGGAAACGAATGCCGGGAAATGAAGTTTTAAAGCCGAGCCGAGTGGAACACGGACGCGATTGAGGCGGAACTTGTGCCACGCCGAAGACAAATAACGGCAATATTTTTTGGGGTTTGTTTCCGCTGAGCACAGGGAACGCCGCGCCGCGCCGCGCCGCCGACCCAACCGAAGAAACAGTTTGAAGCGTTCTTTTACATCGATTGGCTTTTACTACCTCTAATTTGGTACTGGAGCCGCTCGCGAGCCTAGTCCATTAACCATCTTTCGAGTTTTTGAATATTTTTCCGACAAAACGCTTGATTGTGAAAAAGATTTTTCTCTTTCGAAGAGTCTTACCGGTGTGTCTGACTATATCGAGACTTATCTACTTTGTACATTCTTGTACCAATTGTAAGTGGGTTCGCAGAGTAACAAATTGAAGTCTGATTATTCGACTAGTTTTTCGAGTTTTTGGATATTTCTTCGACAAAACGCTTGATTGTGAAAAAGTTTTTCTCTTCTGAAGAGTCTTACCGGTGTGTCTGACTATATCAAGACTTATCTACTTTGTACATTCTTGTACGAGTTGTAAGTGGGTTCGCAGAGTAACAAATTGAAGTGTGATTATTTGACTAGTTTTTTTTTTAAGTTTGTAACGTGTTAAACAATATTTTCAGTGACCAAGGTTAAGCAATTTTTCTGCTATTCTCGAATCTACAAAATGATTTGAAATATTGAATTTCGTGCTATTTCGTTCCCACGCAATTCTTATGTTACCGTTGTTTCTCTTGCAATTGTCGAGCAGAAATTGTGCAACGCGGAAAGGAAGAAAGCTGCAAAATATCATTTCGCACAGAAAGTTTCATGATACGAGGAATTTACTGTAGCTGCGCATTTAGCTGATGAAAACTGTATCCAGAATATAGAAGTTCATCAGCAAATTAACCTTTTGCACGCGAAGCCATTTTAACACTAGAACCCGAGGAATTTCATCCAACCTGGAATCTCTTTCATAGCGAACACTTTCCTCCGTTTCATGCGTGTCTTTCAAACATTACTGTTAAGCGTTGCTTCGTTGAGTCAGGCTAATGACATTTTCTATTAGACGTATGCGCAACTAGCTGTTTCGTATTGCGCGTGTACAAAATAGAAATTACAACATGCGACGGCAATTTAATATATCAAACAAATCTAAAGCTATACAAACGTTAAAAATATCCGATTTCAAATTTTCCATTTCACGATCATTAAAATTATAAAGACCCATTCCTATAAATTTTCTTTTTGATATTATCAGTAAAATTCTTGCTCCTTGACACATCCGATTTCCTCGAATTTTGTTATTTTCATAAAAATGCATAGGTACAGTACAAAGCAATTTCGTAACACAGAAATTGTCTCCAGTTGCAAAATGACTTTAAACAATGCTTCGCATCAGCGAATCGAGTGCCGAGCGTTTATTTCGCGCATCATAGTTTACCGAGTGGTCGCGCTCTATGGTCGTTAAAAAACTTAAAAAAAAAAACGCCTCGGTCCCATCTCCCCCATACTTCGTTAACGAAGTTTGTTAACAAACGCGCGATGAGCTTCTGGTCGAGTTCGTTCCAATCAGACGCGGTAATTCGTTTCTCCGTCAGATTATTTCGACGACGATTCGAAGCCCGATCGAATTTTAGCGGCTGGATCGTGAAAGGGGGTGAAAGGGGGTGAAAGGGGGGATGAAAGCATCCCCGCGGAACCCGTCGGCCAATCGGAGTCTCTGTCGGCTGGGGAGATAGATTTATAGGGGAGAGAAAGTGACCGTGGACGCGAGGCGCGCGGAAAGTTTTCCGGGAAATCATTTCGCTAATTCGAGAGAATTGATGTGGCGGGTTGCCAGAGGGTCGTCTCCCTGGGAAAAAGAAAGTTTTATGGCCCGCTCAATACGTAATACCACTTATTCCCCTCGATTATTCGTTTATCAGCTCGCCATTCATCCAGCGTCCTGTTCCGGCGCTCTAAACGCTGTTTTCCCTCGTTTGCGTCGCGCGAGATTCGGATAGAACTAGCAACAATTTTCCTAATATCCACATTGACAAATTGCAACACTCATGTTTTTCAAAACGCACTCTATAACTCTATATTCAGTTACGCTATTCAAATTTACCGCCTAAATATGCTTTCGAATCACCATCGATCGATATCGACAAACCAATCACCGAATAGGTCGTCCTTTATGACATATTCTTTCTTACGTTCAGCTAGCACTTGCTTCAGTTACATATCTGCCACCATGGAATAAAGTCCAATTTGTGTAACTCAAAAATGTTTTTCTTCAATGTGGTTATTGTTTTCACAGCAAGTATGTGTTATATTTTATTTTCTTTTTTCCGTTTTGGATTTACACGGCTGTGTCGCAATGTTCCTTCTAATTATGTTTACATGTATTACACAAAAATTTATTTTTCAGACGCAAAATATGTCTCTTTGAAAATGATCAACATTATGATCGAAACGTCGAGAAGTATGAATTATTAATTGCACATTTGCTGTTTGGTTTCGAACGATCGAACCTTGCGCCGAAATCATTAAATTCATTATGCACTCTATAAGAAAATAACTCCTGTGATTTTGATAATTTTTACTTCGTAACAATATGCTTGTATTGCTCCAAATACCCACAAATACGTGTACAAAGTCTGAATGCAAAAAGCTCGATGGTTCTTCGGAAAAAAAATATGTCTAAAGCTCGGTTCGACAAACGAGCGGTTCATTTTTCGAAAAGTAGCGTCGTTTTGGACATTGTTCGTTGAAAGTGAAAGAACCAGTCGCAGGCTCATCGCGGGACGAGGATCGATCGATCGTCGTCATCCTGTGTGTGTCCCGGAAATAGTCGCGAGGACATGCGCAATTTGATCGAATAAGCTGCTGACCAGGACGCGCCGTGGTCAGCGGTTTAAACCCACGCGTTTCCCAGGGTTCATTGAAATGTCCGGTCTTAGGCGGGTTGTGCTCGGTCCTTGGGAACAAGACGAAGGGGATGCTGGTGGATACCCTCGTCGCAAACCCTCTGACCTCGGAATACCTAATGAGGACTTTTGATTTTCCTCCGAGCTGCCCGGTTACCCGTAACTCCACGAGTCTTGGCCAATTGCGCATGTTATTTGCAACGACAAGATCATCCTAAGCTCTGGAATTGATGAAGGTAGGGTAGTCTGGCTACTTTCGGCTACTTTGGGTTCGCTAAGATGTCGTTGTCATTAATTTCGTACGAACTGTTTTGTAAAATAGTTGTCTAATCTCTTCTAACGATCGGGATCAAAGTTGAAATGTTGTTTGTTCGGAACAGGGATGTTTCATTGCACGAAATTAAACGTTGATAGTGTTAAGATGGAAAGAAATTTCTGCTCGGTAGCAATTCCTTGCAATTGATGTAGACAATGTCTATTTTTCATAAAAATCCACAGTCTATTTATTTCTTATAACCGTTAGGATGACCAGATCAGTGTGAATCGAAATTAACTTATGATAATACAAGAAGCAACGACCAGGTCCCGGCGTGAAAATCGCGTTGGAATACGAATCAGGCTCGGCTAAAAATAATTTGGTAGCCGGGCGTTTAATTCGATTTCGCGCGATCCCGGTCTAATAGAGGACGATAACAAGGTCTCACCGATGGGGTTATTTTAATAATGAATTAATTCGAGGGACGTTATAGGCACCGGGAAGACCGACATAGGGGGTGTTTGTGGACGGTCCATAGGGACCCGGAGCACCACGTGGGCCACGTGGTACCCACAGGATAATTGGAGGCCACTGCGGTTTTAGGGACTCTCCTCCAGCCCCTTCCGGACCGTTCTCTCTACGGAAACCCTTACGTACGAGGCCTCTGTATGCCTTGGCAGTTCGACTGCTGGTATTATCCGGATTCCTGATTCGCTTTGCTGTATAATAATTAAGGATTTTGTGTGTCGCGATGGAGCGCCGAGGCACCGCAGCTTGCGCGCCGCGCCTCCGCTGTTTGCCAGACGAAACCTTATTGAGGCCTGTTATGTGGGCGGCTATGTTGCCGTAAAATTATGGTCTTTTAACAACCATGCGAATGTTCTTTTTTATTAAGCACATGAAAAATTGTCTGCATTATTTGCTGGATACAGGATTTCTTAATAATCTTAACCAGCCGGAAATGATACAACAGTATTTTTTAGATAACTGTGGAATATTTCCACTGCTTTGAATTTGATCTACTAATTTTTATAATAACTCCGCGAAATCCGCACTCTAATTACGAACGTTTCCCGACTGCGGATAATTATGCGTGTACACGCGAAAACAAAGGAAATGGAACGTTATATTTGCAGCGCTGAGAATTAATGGTACTTCGTTCCTGTTGTAAAGAATTTTCCAGTTGTTGGAATTATTCCGGATTTTGCGAAACAACCGTACGAACGTGTAGAGTGTGTCCGTAGATGTTCGACGAGTGTACTTGGATCATTTTTAAAAGGTATTAAAAGTGGAGTTGCTCTCGGCGTATTTAGCGGGAATGTGCTGTTCAGTTAACTGTAAATTTCATTTCCGCATTATTTGCCAGGGCAAAATAAGGAAATGATCGAACACGCGCGTGGGGGCGTATCGTGCAAACCGGATGGACGAGGAACGGTACGGGAAGCGCGATTACGCATTTTCACGCTCGTTTTTCAACGCTGCGGCTGCGAATAGCGTGCGCGGCCCTACTCGCCGCGAGTCAAATATATCTTGGCACGATGACGATCCGGTGGCCAGAGAAGCGTTTAATTAGCAAACGAGCTTTGATCCGATTTCAATGGAGGTGAAATTAAATCACCGGCCGAGAGAGTGACAACGACCAGGAGTACGGGGCGCGGAATTATTTTGTTGTTGGCCCGCGGAATTATTGATCTGAACCGTGCTTCCGTTTTTCATGGATTTTCCTCCACTAAGCGCATTCTTCCGTACTTATTTTACATGTACAACAGAATACAATTTCTTATTAAGCATCGTCGACTTTATTTCTCTGAGAAATCACGCTTAGTTCGCGTGGTCTGACTATTTGTCGACTTCTCTACTTTGCAACCATCTCAATCATTCGATGCATATATCTCTACATGTTCTACTTGCGTAAAACTAAAAATCGTAGATATAATAATTATATATAATGATAATAATGATTTCGGCGCAAGGTTCGATCATTTTAAAACCAACAGCAAATGTGCAATTAATACATCAAATTTCAAATCAAGTTTTAAAATGATCGAACCTTGCGCCGAAATCATCATTATCATTATATATTATAATTTCGATAAAGAAAAATTCACATCATAATAATTATATTTTACTGCCACTGTTTCTCATTTGTTTAATTCATTCTTAACTACCATACACGTTCGTAGTATTGCTTTCAGATCAACTCTGTAGATATTCAAATTTCAAATCAAGTTCTACAGAGATAATCCTGAATTGAAGTTTTTTTTTAAAATAGCACTGTTTGTTTTCGTCACCCCACGGTGCGATGGCTGAGGTCAAGACAATTCCAACGACCCATAATACCATGACCTTCGCGTGACCTTGAGTACAAAAATTCAGAAGAGTGTAGTTTGGTAGTAATTTCTATTACTTCAGTATTTCTATCGATTCGCTCTTGTGAATTTTTTATACTGAAGGTTGCGTGCAGGTCATAGTGTCATAGGTAATTGGAATTGTCTTGACCTCAGCTGTCACACCGTGAAGACGAAAACTTACGGTCATATTAAAAAGGAACTTCGAAGACCTTAATATCGCGAAAGAAATGACTACAATATTTGCCCCCTTGAACCAAACACTATTATCGAGGTTATACTGTAATTACACACATTCCTCGGAAGTGTACATTTCTCAGTTGAGTAACGAACAGTCAGTACAGTCGAATGGCAAAAGTTGAAAGAACGTTTAACAATGAACTTCATCAATTTCCTCTACTTTTTATTTCGCCGGAGTTAATCGGTTTGCAGACTGCAGCTACATTTTTAACACGCTCCATCCACGTTAAGATCACGATCCCAGCCGTGTCAGAGCCGACATTTTTTTCTCTACCGTCTGTTAATTCGAATTCCCCGCGACCTCGTTTCTACACCGGGCTCGGTGCATCGCGACACGTTTAATTCCTGCGCGCGCGTTGTCTCTAATTGAAATTACGACACAAAAGGATGCTCGGGCCGCGCGCGAAAGGCATCCCCGCGCCTTTGGAAAGCGAAACATTTCTGCGCGTTTCATTAGGAAGCCCTTCATTCCGCTCGACAACGGCGCGGCACGGCGCGGCGCGTCTCGCAACCCGCTGGGAGAAATATTTCAAAATGAATTCCTGTTTAATTCAACGGGCCCGACCGAGAAACGGTTTGGCCTCTCCTCCCCCGTGCTTGGCTCGAGCCGCGCGCCTAAATAAACCAATTATTAATTACAGCGTGAATCAGTAATTCGGGCCGGAACGGGAATGGAGGTGGGGAGCGAGAACAAAACGAAACTAAAAAAAAAAAAGAAGAAAAGAGCTCCACTGATGTCAGATTCGGGGGCGGTGAAATAAAGGAAAAGGAAAAAATACGAGTTAATAACTTCGCGTGCTCTGTACGCGCGTCCATTTCGAACGGCTACGATCGGAGAACGGCCGACAGCGAGCGTTATTTACGATCGCGCGCGACTATTTTCCGCGGCCGTTAATTGCCGGTGACGTATCGCCGGTTACAATAGCGTCGATCCCGGTCCCCGGCCAATGAAATCCCATATTCGGCTCCCACGGCGCGGCGTCGCTGGACAGGTGTTGCGCCTCTCGTATCGACTTCGATACACGACGGTGGGGATTGCCATGCGAAATTCGTTCCTGTGTGTACAGGCTCTCTCGATACACAAGGTTGTACAAGCGGCTCGAGGCGATTCTACATGGAACAATTAGTGAAAACGAACGAATAACATTTCTTTTCTTGGGACACCCTATATAGCATTTTTGGGACACCTTATATAATCTTCCTTCTCAAAAAAAGATTCTCGTAAAGAAACTTGAATCGCTGTAATCGTAAATGAAATCGTAGTGCAGGGAGTTAATTAACAACTTGTATAGGCTTGACTTCAATACTACAGTAAACGCTTGATTCTTGTCCAACAGCCGTGTTTTTCGTGGACAAGAATCGTGCCCAGAAGTGCATTTCGATTTATGACTGCGTCTAGATATCGCGCCGACCGCGCCGAGCGAGACTTCAATAGAGAGCCGAACATAGAGAAGGACAGAATGAAATACGGTTCGCGTGACTGTCCGCGTCTCTTTCTTTCCGATGCGCTGTCCTTCCTTGCGACCGAAACTTTCACCGTCGATTAAACCACTAAATACAATTGAAACTATATCGTGTTTGGTGTAATTTTAATCAGAAAAATGCCAGAAATAAGGTAGCGAAAGTCCCATAAACAAATAATGAAAATTAACAGATTTGTCCCCACATTTGTGCCCACGCTCTGGACAAGAATCAAGCGTTTACTGTAGTTCACAAGTTGACGTCAATCACTGGGATCAACTAGAACTTTTCAGTTTCGACTTGAATAACTCGATGTGGGTCTTTCGAGGGTTGCAACTTGACAGTGAACGTGTTAAAAAATAAAACTGGAGATACGCGTACTAAACCCATAATAAAAAATAGCGTATCTCGGTCGCTTGTGTCGTATACCTCGTTCAATAGAAATTCTATGGACGATGGATTCGCGTCGTAACATGATTCGTCCCATTCAACAACCGGTCCCTTTCACAGAGCAGGTCTCTTCAACTTTCCTCGTCGTTTTTCACCTCGTCGGCGGAGTTTTGACGCTGGCCCGTGTAACATTCGCTCGCCGCTGATCGGCGGAGTTTCGCCTATACTTCCTGAAGGAATTTCCCTGATCGCCGGCAAACTGGATTCCCCGCCGCGCGTATCGTAAAACAAGGAATGCGGTGCACAGGAGTTCCAGGACCCGGCCGCCGCGCCGCGCCGCGCCGCGCCACGGCCTCTGTTTTATTCAGAGGATCCGCGCACCTGTCGTAAGTTTACACGTGCCGAGTAATTTCTGAGGGGCGCGCACGCGACGAAAGGTATACGGCATTAGCACTTTCTCCCGGACCGGCCGCCGAATTCATTCGAGACGAACGGGAAAAGAGAACCGGCGTGAATCGGTTTTAATATCCTCGAATATTTCACCTCGCCAAGGAATTTCTCCAGTTTCGTTAGGATACGCGAATCTACTCCGGAAAAATGTTCGCACAATTTTCACTTCTTCGAGATACACAAGGTAGAGTACAATTTAGTCCCCACGATTTTCTCGACACTTTCGATAGACTGACAAACAATGTTTTGAACAAATTGTTAATCAGCTTTCAATGGTCTATATATTGCACCATTAGTAATTTGAAAAAAAGGTTTAATGAAATGTCAAGGTCACCTTGACTTTTTCAAATGGCCATTTCTAGACGAATTTAATGACCTACTATACTGTGACCTTGATTCGATCTTCAACTAAGAAATTGTGTAACGAAGCTTCAGTTTTTCAATGAAATGCGAATCTTTTAAACAAATCGATACAATAATAAATTACAGATTGAAGGTCGTCGTGTTTGACTTATCGAAATGCATCAGTCATCGATGCTTTTAAGCTTGCAATTTATCTGAAAGCTGCACGGCTGTAATTGTAACATTTGTAGAGTTTTCCTGCGGAGCAAGATAAATTGTTTGGAAATCTCTGCTGACACTTTATTAATGCGGCTTGGATTTCCAACCTCGAGATGAAGCCAGTCATCAATTTCCAACAAGAACTTATTAATCACTCTGTATTTCGATTCTTGCGGAACAAGATTTTATGATTCGAGCCAATACAGTTAAAAGCATTGCAGGCAACCATGCTTTCACAAAGGATAACAAATTAATTTGATAAATTGATAAAGATTGATAGTGAACCAAAGAAGCGATCGCATTCATCGATAATATTAAACGTATGCAGCCTTTACAAAACAATTTTTGTTTAACCCTTAGCACTCGGTTGGCGCCTCTGAGGCACCACTGAAAATTGCTATGCCATTCTTAAAAATATTGTTCACATTATTATTTTTGTTGGTATTTAATAAACTACTAGACATTTACATATTACATGAGATATTATATCAGTTTCATATGCAAAAAATGGAAAAAAATTGTATAGAATGGAAAAATCTTTCGTTTCTGAGTTAAAATAGCTCCGAGTGCAAAGGGTTCATTTAAATTTAACGACGCACCAACTATGCAGGCAATTCGGCTATCGTTCGATATTTTTCTAATACACGTTCTAATAAATACACTTATTCATCAAAAAGGCTGAAACCCATCGTTTTGATGAGTCCGGTAGGTCCATTGTTAACCCTCGGATTAGAATCCCCGGTCCATTTTGATCCAGCAGCCTGTTTCGAAAAACATCATCCATCTACTCTGCTATTGTCACGATTCTTCCGTTTTCGATCTACCGATGTAGTACGTTGTAACTGTCAGGAAATAAAATATGGTTGATATCTACGGATCTTTATGGGAGTTTACGCTGCGCCTTAAGAGCAGTTTCCTCGTGAAAAAACAGACAGGCACAAAAGAGGACGGGTCTCGCGTGTGTATCGGTTTGCACAGCCGGTCGAATCGTTTTACGATCGCGCCCGTGAAAATTCGAAGCACCATGTGCGCTAGGGCAACAGAAAGAGCAACTGCACAGCCATAAATCAACACGCCAACAGAACGATAGATTTTTAACAACAAACTACTACGTCTACGTGCAGCTACAATCTCTTGCCAAAACTTTCGCACCGCTCGATAGCAGAGTTCGCAGAGTACTGTTCAAACGCAACGATCACTGCAGCACTAAATTGATGGAAGGTACAATATGTTCAAAATTCGGTAGAAAAAGAAAAAACAGAACAAGGCCCCCATGAAACATATCAATCCCGATCTAGGAAACGCGAAACACGAAGTGCACGTTCATTTAAACTGTTGGAGCCATTATCGTTAATAGTTAAGTTTCCGAATATACATGTATTGTCTACGATGAAAGCATTCGAATTTAATTGCTCATTCCACACGGGCTTTGTAATTCAAATTTCAATAAACGAATCGCGGTAAACGCGGTACAATAACGAGTGACCAGAAACGTGTACGCGCTTAATGGAAAGCATATGATTAATAATCGGTGTAGGAAATATTAATTAGTACGTACGTAAAAATATATTGTGACGACGAAATTTTCATTATAATACATTCTCGTGTTCACGCCTGTTTGGACAGTGTAATTTGAGAATTTAATTTATTATTTACATTTATTACCGTCTGAAAGTACTAACCAGATTATGTACTTTTTAGGTAAATCAAAAACGAAATTTTATGCATCGTTTGCAACAGATAGGAGCCGGATAGACGTTTCATTTTGTCTGTTTTAAATTGCACCCACTGTGTCACAAATACATAATCGTATGATGCACTTCATAAATGCGTAATTGTATACGCTCCAATTTTTTTCACGACAAAGCAAAATGAATTCCCATCATCTCGAGTGAAATTGTTGAATTGAAACTAGAAGCGAGTGAAATATCACCGACATCAAAAATCTGCTCTCGAGATTCCAAAGGATAAACCACAAAACGAAAGAAGCGGGCCCGTAACTTTTTCACGTTTCGAGAGCTATCGTATAACCGGGCCAAAATATTTAAGCAGCGCGACGGTCTCGTAAATCATTACCGTGCGTTTCGTGGGGGAAAGTGAAAGAGTCAGTGACAGAAGACACCGGGATATGACGCGTACCGCGTGTTCTCCATGCCACGGGTTCGTCGACGTTAGTTCTGACAGAGTAATCCGTAAAGGAAAGCTTCCCGTGACGAGCCTCCGAATTATTTGCCCGACCGAATGTGTATATTTTTACGGAAGCGCGTGTCTGCCCCGTGGCACCTGGCGCGTGTCAGAAACAACGGGAACTAACGGCCCGGTGGCTGCGTTTGAAGTGAAATTTTCGTTCGTCGGTCAAAGAGAGGTTTATTGTTGCTGGCGTTCTGAAACGGATAGCGGCGATAAGTGTCGATGGAGCTTTCACAGCGTCAATAATAATCCTTGAAAATTTTCGGATAATTCCTCCAAATGGAACCGGTGTGACGCCCAGTTTTCTAAATACTCCATTTTCTGTTTGACGTTTTATTACGCAGAAATTTGTTACCGTGTACAAAAATCGAACATATTGTTGTCCAACATATGTTATACACTGCCCAACAGCCAAAAAGGGTTTCGATTCTTACTATATGCAATTCTTATAGAGTTTTTTGCGCTGACTCTGTAAAGATCAATTAAATATCTTTTCTAATAACATCACAATATTTGTTTATAGTCTAAAAATATGTCTTTTTTTTTGTAAACTCAAATTTCTCAAAAACTGTGCGTGTAGGAGAAAAATTAAGGACAGATTCGGAATCAGCGCAAAAATCTCTATAAGAATTGCATAGTGAGAATCGAAACCCCCCAAAAAAGTTGAAATTTGTTGGACCGTGTTATTCGGTGGTATCACCAGTCGTTAAGTAAACCATGTAAATGTATCGAATTAGTAAAAATTCACCAAAATCTAATTACTAGAAACTCGGCTCATTTGTTCAATGTACAATGTCGTTTGTTGACGAGTGTTGAATAGTGTTTGTTATACCTTCGATAAGAATAATTTGAATGAAGAAATGTATAATTTTATTTTCCCCATTAAAAAATTTCTTTTTTTCTTTAGAAAGTAATTTAAAAGGAAAGGGTTGAAAACATCCTGTAGTTTTGATGGTTTCGTATCAATTGGGGTGTTTAGCGAGACCACGGCTGGTTAAGTCCATTAGAGCTGGGTAATTACGATAGAAACTTTGCGAGAGGATCTAATAGAAAGCCGTGTGCTAGCGAAACTCGTCGGGCAAAGCGCGCACTGTCGGGAGCATCTGCCATCCCCCGAAACGAAAGCGAGCTGCGCGGCGCGAATCCGCTGTGTGCTGGTCTCGCTGCTTTAAATCCCTGGACACGCTTTTGAGCCAGGCCGGTGGCAATTCAATCGTGTACGAACGAACGAAACAGTTGCCGTTGCCCCGGAGCGTAGGCGCAGCAACGGTGCAGCGTGAATTTCGGTGTAATTTTACGCGACCCAACCCCCCACTGTCCCCGAGAGCACACGCGACGGGGGTTGGAGGAGGAGGGTCGGCTATTTTCTCTGGAATTTCTCATTTGTTCGATGGAAATCCGGCCGCGAAAGCGTCCACCACGAACGGCCAATAAATTTTTGCAACGCAACCTGGTGAAAACTTTAGCGCACGAGCCCTACCCCCCTTTGCGTCTCTCTTCCCTTTAGCGTCGCGCCGCGCCGGTGCACGCGCGTTCTCTGCGTTGAAACCGGACAAAAACACCAGAAGAAAAAGCTACATGCGTGCTTGTGTCTGTGTGTGTGTGTGTGTGTGTTTGTATACGCGCGCTTTATCCGACGCTTCTTTCGGTCGGCCGGTCAATCGGGAAAACCGTCCGTCCGCGCGATTAACGATCGATTCCCGGCTAGCACACTGGACCGATTTGTTTGAGCATAATCAATCGGGGCCCCCGGACTGTTTGACTATTGACATTCCGCGGTGGAGCGCGGTTTAATCGTGCACGCGTCGCTCGGCGTATTATCATTCGTAACTACCCTTCGAAAATTTCGATGCGCTTCCCAGTGCGACACAGGTGACCGATCGGGATGAAACCAGGTCGGTTCGATCGGGGCAAAGAGCAGAGCCAATGTGAAAAATCTCAGTCCCGAGGATTCGTGCGTTTCGAAGATACGGATATGTTTGAGTAAGGACGCGGTATAACCAACGAATTTTTGAAATTTTTCACCCTTTGCACTCGGAGCTATTTTAACTCGAAAATTAAACATTTCTTCCGACCTAGAATAATTCCATTCTACATGATTTTTTTTCATTTTATGGATATGAAATTGATATAATACCACATACAATACTGAAATGTTTGGTAATTGATTACATAGCATCATATTTAACCCTTTCGCTACCACGGACGAGATATCTCGTCAAAAGCGTTTAGCGGGAAGTATCGGGGCGCGAGATATCTCGCAAAAGGCGTTTATCGGGAAGTTTCGGGGCGCGAGATATCTCGTCCGTGGTAGCGAAAGGGTTAATAATGTAAACAATACTGTGAATAATGGTAGAGAAATTTTTAATGGCGACTCTGAGTCGCCGTTCGAGTGCTAATGGTTAAGGGAATAAATAAGTTTCTGGCAACTCCAATTTCTTGCAATTCGTTGCAAACAATTTCTATTGGAGAATTTCGATTTAGATGGCAGAGACGTTCCTTACGGCTTTACCCGATTAGCGCGGTGCGGCTTTCTATTAGATCCTCTCGCCGCGGTTCGTTCGCAAAGTTTCTATCGTAATTACCCGTTCTAAAGGGTTCAACGAGCCGTGGTTCCACTAAACACCCCTGTAGCTACCATCTTGTTAGAGAATAACTTCGGCGCGGCGCGTATTTAACTGGAGCGCGACCCGCTCGCCGTGTTTCGTTTAATTCCGATTTCTCACCCTCCGCCGTGATTCCACCCCCGAAGAACACTCACCTTGAGCCACGGACGATACACCCGGAGCTGGTTCGTTAAGGAGTTAGGCGATCTTCCTTCCCACAGATCGACCGGCTCTTACTCGTTTCGGATATTAATCGATCTCTCGGCCGCGGACTCGCAAGTTTCGAGACAAATTATAAGGGAGGAAACTTTTATTACGTGAAAATGAAGTCTCCCTTTAATTGTCTGTACTTTATCGTACATTCGAGGAACACTTTCGGAATCATTTCAAATATACTTTGCATTCGACGAACTTGTTCTTGTCTTACCATCAATGGGACAGACTACTTAAGAGTCTCTTATTAACGCGAACTTAGTACAAAGAATATCATAAAATCGGAATATTTAATTTAACGAAACGATAATTGAACTGTCCGAATTTATCATAATCATTTTTATAACTGGATAACGGACATTTATGTAAAACATTATACAAATTTTCTGCACCAGCTGTAAGAAACTGTGATGAATGATAATTTCTGTTCCGACAAAACTGTTTCTGTAACCTATAACTAGAAGTCGGACAAAGTACACTGCAGGTACAGAGAATCCCTGTAATATTCGGACACTTTTGAAAGGACCAGTAACGCGTTAAGGAAAGCTGGACACCGAAGACAAATTGCTCCAGTCAGCAAAAATGTCTGAGGAAGCTACGAGCGCAGGAACGGGCGGCAACACTGATTACGCTATGATTCGGAAGCCACGGGAATTTCAGGTTCAGGGAGAACAGGAGAAAATGACGCGGGATCATTAAAGCGGCGGAATTCCCGAGCCGATCAGGCCGAGATCAAAGCGGGACGCCACATTCGATGGACTCGCGTTAGACGGCTAGCTGCGGGTCGAGGCCTGGCCGGCGAACGGGCAGGATTAATTAAGGTCGTTTGTCCAGCGATTTGCGCCGAAATCAAATCGCGCTGGACGAGAGCGCGACGCCCGCCATCCAAGGAACGTAACGAATGGGTATCAAGCGCTACCAGGAACCGGTAATGCTGGGGGACGTTGCACGAGCCCGTCGCTCACCATTACTAAGCATTGTGTCTGCGGTTCCAGGCGATTTGTACTCTTGCCGCGACCACGCGTCAGGGACATTTATTAAACCGGTACCCGGTTCGACAGACTAAGAGCAACGGAGAGAGAGCCCTGTGCCCCCGCGAAACAGAGAAGAATGCAAATCGACTGGACCATTTTACCCCATCTACGCCCTTCATAGGGCTCGCCCCGTGGTCGTACAACTGCTGGATTTCCACGATGTGTCGTAACTTTAGCTAACAGATTTCCCGATTATGATATACAGGGTGGTCAACTTAAAAAGATCCTTCTAAACATCATTTTTCGACCTTCTTCTCACTCGCAAATAGACTTTTCAGTATACACCGAATGAACAAACTATGTATTAGAGATACAGTAAACGCTTGATTCTTGTCCAACAGCCGTGTTTTTTATGGACAAGAATCGTGCCCAGAAGTGCTTTTTGATTTATGACTGCGTCTAGATATCGCGCCGACCGCGCCGAGCGAGACTCCAATGGAGAGCCGTAACATAGAGAAGGACAGAATGAAGTACGGTTCTCGTGACTGTCCGCGTCTCTTTCTTTCCGATGCGCTGTCCTTCCTTGCGACCGAAACTTTCACCGTCGATTAAACCACTAAATACAATTGAAACTATATCGTGTTTGGTCTTGTTTTAATCAGAAAAATGCCAGCAATAAGGTAGCGAAAGTCCCATAAACAAATAATGAAAATTAAGAGATTTGTAAAATCGATTCCTCATGCGAGAAATTCATTTTTGAGGTTTCGGCCGCGTTTCGGAGACCACGGTGCCGCTTTCTCTCGGCATTCCTTCGCTCGAATTTTCGAACAGCTGGCTATATCCAACGGGCGCTTCCGTTCGGAAAAAGTTTGATCGACGCGAGAGGCGGCTACCAGGGGCGGAATTTCGGGCTTGTTCGCGACAGAATTCCTCGCGCAAACTCTCCGGGAATTCTCGAGACGGCGGCGCGGCCGGTAATATCCGTAAAACTCGATACTCCCGCGTGCTTATGGATTATCGATATTTACCTGCGTACCCGGCAAGAAGTCCGGCCCGGCCCGGCCCGGCCCATCCGCCTTGGATCCTGAATAAACAATATTCTCGAGGCAACGTCGGAGTCGGACCTACCATCGTCTCGACGCATTCATACGTCCGACGACTACTCTCTCGAATTCCCTTTGAATTTCGCGTTTTACGCCGTCACTGTCTCCTACTTGAACTTTATTATACCGGGACCGGCGCGCTGCACCGGTCGCAACAAAGCTGCTCGGGGATCCTCAGGAGACAGATAAAATATACAAAAACCAATGGCACCGACACGCGCCTACCTTCGACGACAGACCTATAAAAATGCAGGCTTTCAGCTGCTTCTCTCAGACCCCCCTGTCCTCGAGCTACATCGACTCGCAAAATTTACTCGCAATTCTTTGCTCCGCGAGAGTGTGTCTTCGCGACGCTTCCCCAACGCGTCGATTCCTCTTGCGATACGTAGGGTAACTGCACCAGTGAATGAACATTTAAGAAATTGTTCAGGAAGATATTTTATTTAAAAAAAAATATGTGAATTAAAGGAATCTCATACATGCCAAATGGCTCCCTATACTTCATTTGTCAAAAATAAATGAACACAAATGAAATTATTATTATTTGTCTTTATTAAACGTCAAATAAAAAATATAAAAAATACCAGTCAATGAACACTACATTCTAGTAATTGAACAATGATGGAAAAGCAAAAAATACAAAAATACGAAAGCGTTCATTTACTGGTGCCCGTTTATTCACTGGTGCAGTTACCCTAATTGCCGAGTGTGTGGCGATCGTACTTTTTTCTTGCAAATAATTCAGTCAGGATGTTTCGGATATTCTGCTTGTGATTTTTAGCCGGCCAGTATGAAGAGTAGATTTTACGAATCTAGTTCTTTACAGTCCGCTGGTAGATTCGTTGGTTTTAATTAGATATAGTTGAAATTCATGAGAGTTCGCGTTTTCACGGGCAAACTAAAAGAAATTTAAAGCAAACAGCATTTCCATTTCCCAGTGGGTTTCAAATTTTTTTAAATCTCTGATAAAAGAATGAGCACAACCTGTATTAAAATCTCGTCATAGATCCATTATTTCGACACTACCAAAGTTCGTACGAAGGGTAGAGACAATAACGAAATGCCATAATTCAGGATAGAAGGGGTTACTGTATCAATCCGAATGTCGGAGAGTGTTAACAACGTTCAACAGGGAAAAAGGTCGTTTCGTACCTCAGGAATCGTGCCCTACAAAGGGTTAATAAACAGGGTGTCTCGCGCAAACCCCTCGGCTGCCAAATCCTCCTTTGATCTCCCATTCCGCGCCACCTGAATTCCCTCCTGCCATCGTCCCTTCGAAGTGGTATGAAAAAAAAATTAGGGTCTCGTTGGAATATACGAACGAGAATCAGCGCACAGTGGGTCCGGATCAGAGAATTTGGTAACCTTTTGACAATCAATTATCTATTGCTTCCTAAAGGTCTATAGGACTCGAAAATGTAGAAATTAACGAAGCTGATTATATTTATTACACGAGTTCTTATGCGCACGAGCGTTTTCGAATTAAATATCACCTGCGACAAACAGTTACCTAGATTGACTTTTGACATTTCAACATTGAAGGTCAATTGAAGGTCATCGTATCATTTAATTGTGGAATCGAAAATTACAGTTCCTTCTAAAAAGTAAAAAATGTTCCCGGTATATTATATCGACACAAAAACAATTTTTTGAAATTCTTTATTGCAATTTATAATCGATGTGTTGTGATTTGTGCTCGACGGATCGCGTCTATCTGATGTTTGATAGCATCGATCAGCTAGGATAATTAGTGAATCGGCTGATCGATCATTCAACAACTGAACTAAAAAATTCTTTGACAGCACAGACATGTATCAAAATTTCATTTTGATGATCTTAATACGGCCTAATTAAATTACTCAAATGTGTACGGTTAAATTTACACGGTCCAGGCCCATCAGTCGTTGTGTCTCAACCGTCGATGCTCGATGGACAACGTCTAGCCTGTTACAGGGGAATCTTACTTTTGAATCGGCAACTGTGAAAATGTCCCTAAATTCCTCGATTCGGGCCAGTGCGCTGCCGGGGGTAGGTAAAATCGCGTTGCGAACGAGTAACACGAGTCGTTAGCGGCTAATCCGACAGGGTGGTAGTAGACGGGCACGAAGGGGACGTTTCGCAAAAGCACACAGGTCTAACCCGGTGGCGTCCGCCCCTGGGGTTCAAGAGTTGCTTGAAAACAAGTGGACAGGTTTTTTTTCGAGGGGCCGGCCGACCGGGCGCCGCGAGAGATAAAGGCGGGCCTGGCCAGGCCAAAGAGCCAACACACGGGGTCCGGCGCGGCGGCGTGTTGATTCAAGTGGGCACGTGATAAAAATAACAATGATGAGTTAATGCAATAACTGTGTACCTTCCGACCCCTCGTGTCTGTCTCGCTGCGCGGGGCCGCTTGAACACGCGTTCCGTTTGCGTACGCTGGTGTTTGCGACCTACACTACCGCTCATAAGTATTTGCTCGACGCCGCGCCGCCAGCCCGTGTGTCCCGAGGTAAATAATATCAAGCGACTGATATTCTGCTCTCGAAGTCGATTGTCATATATCACCCCTCCCCCCCCCCCCCCGAATGAGATGAAAATAAACCAAAAGTACCCGCATTCATTTTCGCCACAAGTGGCCTAAAGTCCGTAATTTACCGATGAGTAGACTGTGGATTTTTATGCAAAGTAAAAATGTTCTGCATCAATTACAAAATGGAACCAAATGAAAAATTGTGTTTCTTCCTTTTAACCCCTTGTGCTATTGCATATTCTATTTTATTGATGTCAATATTTAGCCATGGAATAAAAAAAAAACATCTCCTAAAAAAATTATGAACGAGTACAGGTGATTAATAAATTGAATAAGTCGATGGTAATGTACCGATACTCTAAAATTAATTTTGTCCCTCTACCGATTTATGTATCAGCTACTAATTTTTGTCATAAATGCGTAATACTGGTCTACTGGTTAGAGAAGAAAATGGTAGGGCGCTGCAGTTGGATTATACATATCGCGAACAATGTTCTTGGAATAGGGAGATACTTCTGGACGATAGTGTACCGAACACGAGCATACATCCGGTGGACTGATTCCCAATTCGAGCTCGATACCGCTCGCGCCCTTTCGCTCTTGTCGCTCTCCCTTCAGTCGTTACTCTGTGCCTCCATTGGCGTAGGCGATGGGTAGGGGGCCGATTGGGAGGGCGAAGGGGCGCCGATAAACCGTAGCCATAGCCGATGGAAACTGTATTCCTGGTATTTAGCGCAGGCCCTACCAATTTACTTCGCGCGGCCAATAAACCCTAGCTAAACGAGATTAATGCCTGGCCAGTATCGCGCACTCCGGAACTTTCGGACACCCCCGTCTCGTCTCCCAGAAGCACTAGCCGAAGAAACGGGTCCGTTTCCATGAACCCGCCTTTATTTCTCCCTGACCGACCATCCGGGAACCACCCACTCGACGAGTTTTACGCCAAGCGTGACGCGATTACGTTATTTGCGTTCTAATCCGGAGGGTTCATCGTGCAGCTTCCGGGGGGTGGAATAGCTGTGACACCCCATTAGGTCCTGGAGAAAGTATTCGACTCGAGGACGAACTTTACGCGATCGTGATTATTTCATTAATAGCCTGTGGGCTTTCGTGCATTTGCCAAATTTTTGGAAGCAAAATTCTGTTAGTCGATGTTAACCCTCGTTTGCGTGATTTAACCCTGCATTGGTCACATGGGGTGTGAGATCCTCAATAAATTCAAGATAATTCTTATCAATCTGATTACTATTATTTTTTAACAATTAACCCTTAGCACTCGAGTGGCGACCCAGAGTCGCCACTAAAACTTGCTCTACCATTATTCACAATATTTGTTTACATTATTAAATATGGTGCTATCTAATCAATTACTAAACATTTAAGTATTGTATGAGGTATTATATCAATTTTTCATATCCACAAAATGAAAAAAAATCATATAGAATGGAATTATTCTAGGTCGGAAGAAATGTTTAATTTTCGAGTTAAAATAGCTCCGAGTGCAAAGGGTTAATTACTTCACACATACTGGAATGCCAGTAAGGAACGATGAATACTTTTTTCTCAGAAGATCTGGGATTTACCTTCTCGAGAACAATATTTTCAATTATACAAATCCTCGCTTCCCTTTGCATAAATCTTCGTGTTGGTAATCTCTTATAAATTACAAAAAACATATGCAACACCTCGTTTGAAAAAATGGCGATGGTCTTGAAATTTTCAGTGCATTTGCTCATTGTATTGGGTCCACCCCCATACCATGCAAGTTTTATAATACTAGATACCATGTAACTGATGGAACCACTGCGAAGGGAGCAATTTCGCATGAAAAAATAAGTCGAAAGCGGGGAATGAAATTTTTTTTATAGAAAATTTCATTTCCGAGATAATCAAGTTACGCATGTCTGATACGCGTTACTAAATTATATATAAGTAGTAGACCATTCTATTAAAAAAGAGCATCATTTCCATTTTTTCTTTTTAAAATTACACTGCAATTTTTTATGCAAAATAAACATTGTTTGCATTCGTTACAAACAGACATTGCAGGAATCTGAAAAATGTATCAACCGGCCCCGGGTCTCCCGGTACGCATTCGTCAGATCGGTGCAATCGCAGAAGGGTGAAATCAATCGGTACGCCGTTAATTTCGCAAGGCTCGCTTTCGACCGGGAATTAGCAATTTAAAAACGCTCGTTAAAGGCACGAAGACGTTTCCCGGCGAAGGGGGTACGTTCTCCCATCCTCCTCCCCCGTCGTCGTCTGGCAAAGGTCTTTCCCTGCGACGATGTCGAAGCGGCGACGTACCGGATGTTGCTTGGGTTTCGGTGCTCACGACTGTTTTTGGAGTTAATTGGCCGCTGGATGGGCGAGAACACTGCGCCGGCCGAGAGGCCCGCTGCATAATTAATCCACCGCCGGCTGACCTCACGGTGCACTGACCACTGTTGCCACGCTGTTTGCGCATTTCGAATAGCCAGTTGCCAGCACAGCCGATAGCCAGTTTGGCTGAGGGCGCATTGACTTCTGCACCGAGCGAAACACGAGGCCCCCGGAGGCTGTCTAGATTGCTTTTAGCAAGGCGTTTTCATTCATCCGTGCCTTGATGTCGTGTTCGCATCGAAAATTATCCCGATCGCGATTTAATTACACAACCGGCCTATGTAATATTCGGATTTAAACATCCACCGTCGTCTCCTCCAACACCGGCGGGAGCAGACTGGTATACCACAGGTGCGCGTCCCGTTTTATCATCTCCTAACCGAGGAATTTTTCATCGTTCATAATTCAGTCCCGTATGCCCGGGTCATTTAACGATAGTGCGCTCACGTATAACGGCGGCCATGCATACAGCTGCTCGCGAATTTTTAAATTCGAGCAAACCACCTGACTTTTTTCCTATCAATTACTAAATGGAGTACAAAAAAGATTTCGAAGAAATTGCAGTTGGTATCACGTGAAAATATAGAAAAGACGCTGTTTGAAAATTTTGTTATTTCAGCCCGTAATGAAAATTTAATAAAAGAGTTTTAATTATACAGGGTGGGGCAATAACTATGTCCAGTTTGAATATTGCCGTTATTTGTAATAATATGAAAAAATGTTATATAGAAAACTTACACGGTATAGAGGGGGACATATTGTGACACAAACATTTTCTGCGTGGGTGGAGGCATAGAGGAGATTTCAAGGTCATCTCTATTTTTTTAAATGGAATTCTATGTTTTTTTTATCACGATGTGATAGCCAGTGTTGAGACGAATTCAGCGAGTTATCATTGAAGGTCATGCAAGGTCAAAATATGGTAGTAAAATAAACTTTATTACATTGCGGGAGATGCTCGAATTGATGACTGTTTGCGTCAATGCAAAGTTGCAATCTTCGTATCCCTGCATCACGTGCATGTCTTATCGTTTTTAAGTTGAGAAACATCGTGATAATAAAAAACATATTGGAGGTTTTTCCATTCAATTGTTTGCAAAGCTAATATACAAGAACGCACGTAATTGTTCGTCTCTCGAAAATATATTGAATTCTTGGAATTACATATTGTACAGTCTACCACTGTATATTCAAACTCCAAGTAGCTATACCTAACCGCACGAGATTATTTATTCAGCATCGAGCGAATGCAGCGGCGCGCACTGTGCCGCCAACAAACTCTAATCGCCGTGAATATTTCAGACACGCGGCTTTAATTTTCGCGTTCACAGTTCGGACGAAGTTAAACGAGGCAGAGTCTTCAGGGTCTTGCGAGGAAACCTGGCCAGACATCGGGCAGCAATATGTACCAATTACTTCGTCGATCGCTGGCAGATTTTTTTTTTTCATCCGGCTCTCGTAATCTTCTTCCGCGGGGACACCGGTATCCGGAAGTATTTGTTCTGCTTTAATGATTTCCTCGTAAATAATTCCTTCTCCATTAGAACGTCCCTGTGGTGGGCACCAGGGGTGGGGGTGGGGTGGGGTGGGGTGGGACGGGGGTGCTGTTTACCGAGCCGAGCTGCCGGCGTGTTCTAAGTGAACGAGTGCATCGAGCGACTTCCACAAAGAGAATATTCATAAAGTCACCAAGACCGCCCTTGTCCTCCAGGACGTCGACGATGGAAGGGGTAGGGAACCGGTAGCAAGTTGTACGGGGGTGGCTGAGCCGCTTAACGGGAAACGATACCCATCTAGTTCGCCTCTACCCCCTTGGGCGAAACCCCCTGCATACCCTTCCCTCGGCGCCGGCTTCTCCAATCCTTCTCGTTGCCAACGAACTGATCGTCGGGCTCGCTAATTTACGTCTTGGTGTGCGCACCTGTCGTCAGAGGAAGCGACGACAGTGTCTCATATGGGCGCGATAGTTTCCGGTGTGCTACAGGCTTGAAATACTCCCAACGGATCCGTCAACAGCCTTCATCGGGGGACTTGATTTTAACCGGGTAATTGACTCGGAACGACCAGCGGTGTCTCCGGTATCTCGGGCTGCAAGGTCGCATAGTTGCACAGTCGTTCTTGGACAACCGGTAATAAATTGTTCTAGAGGTCCTTATTAATATTCGATACGCTCACAATCTCGTGTCCCATGTACACGGTGTTCCACGTAATAGTTTTCATGATTTTTCATGTACTTGCGATATAAAAAATATTTTAAACAAAAGCTGATCAGTTTGCGATTGATGTTCCAAAATTTCTTTTTTATTATTGTCACCTTCATTTTTTTAAATGGCACTTCAAGGTCATCCGAAGGTCATGGTATACTAGATCGTTGAATTCGTCTTGACACGGACTGTGATACTGTTAAGTGCCATTCCAAAAAATGAAGGTGACCTTGACAATACTATAGAAAAAATGTTTTTTGAACTTTTCTTTTTATTGCAATATATAGCCAATCGAAAACTGATCAACTTTTGTTGAAAATATTTTTTGTCAGATTATCCCAAGTACTTAAACAATCGTGAAAACTGTTACGCGGGAGTATACACGGTTGTTGGATGACCCACCGATTCGCTAAATGTCCCGATAGATGCTATCGAACCATTACTTCCAGAGCTATTTATTTAGTCATATAGTTAATCGGGGATTCAAAACAGTTATAATTAATTTATGGGAAAAATGAGTACGTGCAATTTAGAACAGTGAAAAAATTCGAAGACTTTAAGAGTATTATTTTCACTATATTGAAATTATTAGTGAAAAATATAAATTTACATTTAGCTCCCGTGTCTTGCAATTGATGCGCAAACTATTTATTTTCCATGAAGATCCGGAGTCTAGTTATAACATTGGTTTCAGTTGTCGAAACTAATAATTTTCCCGTTTTCTATCTCCTCAGTTAGGTAATATTTTATTTACTATCTTTTTCTAAATTAATTGATGGACAATGTTCTTGTTGTTGTTGTTGTTTCAGATAAGTTTTAACATTCGATCATTTTTAACGCTGTCCTTTATTTAAAGCAGTTATGCATGCGAAAGAATTCAACTTGGTTAGCTTGTCTGGCCATTGATCTTTATTTCTACTTCTGCTGAAGGTTGGAAGTGACAGTGATGCATTGTTGGCTGTTCTCACGAATAAATTATGGAGCCCCTCTTCTACAGTGGCAGTGAAAAAAACAGTCGATTATCGAGAACTTTTTCAAGCAAGCTATTAAACGCATGAAAACTTCGTACGTTTATTAATGTGCGTGCTTCTAGAATATATTCACTGTTATTTCATTTTATTACTGTACAAAAATAAGTTATAGCAGCACTCGTAGTAGCGACGATAACTGCAATTGTTTAAACACCTGAAATAAATTCTGAATTTGCACGAATGCGCCTGTTTACCGATGCTATAACAAAAGCATATTTCAACAAATAAAAATTGACTGAAGTATTTGTTTTTCATCTCCCGAAGCTAAACCTTCAATTTAGCTCACCTTTACCGGCAACGTAAAAGGCGACGACAGATGGCTAGTAAGCGTTGGTTTTATTAGGCAGCGAAGTGAAGGAATGCACTTCATAGTTACTAGTATTTTAGTATCCTCGAGAAGGTACTGGTTCTTACGGTCTGTTCGCGAAAGGACCTCTCTACTAAAAAGACACTAAAGCAGCTATACGACCAACGCAAAACCCTCGATCCTACCTATCGAACCACTCTTCTATGCGTTATGAGCTGTAACTTAAACCGTGAATAAGTAAACACCTATGGCAGTGCTTTAGGCATCAAGAAACAAAAGAAAATGGACGCAATTCCACTGAAACCCGTAAACGTAATGTAAACTAAAATGTTGTGATTGCGAGAAATAGGAAACCAATAAAAATATGTTTTTTTCAACAATTTTAACCCTTAGCACTCGAGTAGCACCTCAGAGTCGTCACTAAAACTTGCTCTACCATTATCCACAATATTGTTTAGTTTATTAAATATGGTGCTCTCTAATCAATTACTAAATATTTAAGTATTGTACGAGGTATTATATCAATTTCATATCCATGAAATGAACAAAAAATCATATAGAATGTTTATCATATTAGAAATGTTTAATTTTCGAGTTAAAATAGCTCCGAGTGCAAAGGGTGAAAAATTTCAAAAATTTGTTGGTTATACCGCATTCTATCCGCCTCAATTGATCATCGCTGTTCCACAGCCAAATGTCCTTACTCAAACATATCCGTATCTTCGAAACGCACGAATCCTTGGGACTGAGATTTTTCACATTGGCTCTGCTCGTTGCCCCGATCGAATCCACCTGGTTTCATCCCGATCGGTCACCTGTGTCACACTGGGAAGCGCCTCGAAATTTTCGAAGGGTAGTTACGAATGATAATACGCTCCGAGTGCAAAGGGTTAATACGACATTCTTAAATTTCTTTAATCATTCTAATGTTTCAATCATTTTTGT
Source organism: Lasioglossum lativentre (assembly GCA_916610255.1). Taxonomy (NCBI): domain Eukaryota; kingdom Metazoa; phylum Arthropoda; class Insecta; order Hymenoptera; family Halictidae; genus Lasioglossum; species Lasioglossum lativentre. Next base: position 1,375,069 of record OU744364.1, read on the forward strand.
GAGCAGATATCGGTAGCATTTACAAGAAAATACTCGCAAGACGCGACGAGAAAGTTCACAGGTGCAAGGTCACAGGTGTGCAAGAATTATCCCGCTAGAATTGAAATCGATTAGGTTTCATCGCGGGAGCAGATGATTGCGCGATAGTTGTGTAACACCGTCGATTCAGAAGTAGATTTCGGTTCAGACCGAGCGAGTTCGATTCGAATGAAAACCCTCGAAGACGTGACCGCGGAGAGGAACAGTTTTCTGTACGGTTTTGCCTGGTTCTCGACGAATCAATGGAAAGAAAATTTCTCGCTTCGCTAAGTTGCCTTTAACGAGGAGTGAAATTTCATACGTTTGCTCCTTTCAACGCGAGCACATCGCGGAACGCGCCGGCGAAAAGTCAAATCGGGGTCTTTAGTATTCGGGACTCTTTCCCCATTTCCCAAGCGAAGAAATCCATTTTTCCTCAAAGAACGGATACGCGGCGCTAGATCGCTATCCGGAGCCAGGTTATCTCGGCGTTCACGTTATTTTCCCTCCCGGTCCCTCCGGCGGGTCGCGGAGGAGGTTCGTCGAAGCCCTCTTTCTCCCTTTCACTCGTTCCGTCGATATATCTCGAATTGGCGGGCGCGACCATTAATTTCATTTTATCGCCGCTTGGGATTCGGAGCTGGCGGCGCGGTAATGCGTTTTAAATGTAAAACAGGCTAAGGCCTTCGGCTCTAACGGGACGACTCGCCGATAAAATTTGATCCGAGCCCGACTCGGGCCCGAGTCCAAGCCCCCGCTCTCTGCGTGGTTCTGTCCCGTTCGACTTTGATCTTTGTAACCCACCTCTTCCTCTTCTTCTTCTTCTTCTTCTTCTTCCTCCTCCTCCTCTTTCTCTATCGACCATCCTCGCACGTGCTCCCTGGACCTGGATTGTCCATGGACTTCCGACAAGCCGCCTGTCCAGTCGTAAATATCGACGAACGGCGACAGCTTACAAACTCGCGCCGTTGTATCACCGGATAACGAAGTGTACTCGCTACGGCCGCGTGATGTACGACGGTTTCGCCGCGGTAACTCTATTACAGAATGCAGTTCGTCGAAACGAGTTCGACAGAGAATTTTCTGACGGACTCGCGGATTCAGCTGTGTGACACAGTTCTCTAGAGGTTACGCCAAAAAGATAGCGCACCTGTGCTGTATCGCGAAAATGTGATTAATCTCAGCGATTGACTTTTTTCAATGTTGTACACGTCTGACGTATCATAGAATTATGTATTTTTTTGCGAATTAATAAGAGGATGTTCCGGTTATCGCACGCTTTTTTGGGAATTTTTGTCAGAAAAAGTATCGAACCTTTTGCATTGGAATTGTGCACACATGTTTATTGGTATTTCAAGTACATTTGTGATTTATTTCGAGTAAATATAATCACAATTACACGAGTTATATTTTCCGGTCTTTCTACTGATCCTAAAACAAAAGATGAAATTGTTTATCGATCAGTGTGAATGTAGTTATGGTCTGAACAATATGAAACGAAGAATCTTAATTATTTAATAAATGACGGCATTATTAAGTCAAATCGCCGATTTCATATTATATTTATTTATTTATTTATTGCTTTAAACCAAGTAGTTTATATAGCAAGTACAGTATTATTACATTTGGCTTAAATTAAATAGGTTTCCATTGTTTCTAAATTTTAACAGAACATTGTGTTGAGGAAATTATCAATTATTTTCAGATCTTTTATATCAGGTTTCCATAGGAAAGAATTAATACAAAGAGGGAAACAGTACTTGCATTTGAGGAGCTTTGTCTCTAATGTATTACGTTCATTTTCATAGTCTGTGCATTGCCATACAACATGATCTAGGTGTTGAAGTTCTGATTTCATATGATGTATATCTCTCATCCAGTAGCGCGATAAAAAAAATATAGATGAAATTGACGAATTAAAAAAATTTTTTCTTCCTACGATAACATGTATCGAAGATTCTCTGAAAATTTCAAATCAATTAAAACGAGTAACTGCATCCCCGAGAAAAATTATCCAGCACCCCTAACTGCACACGATGATGCACAACAAGACGCATACGTCCGGCGCGACATCGCGAGGCCCGAAAAAAGGTGATGGCCTACCATTAAGAGGAAGCTGAAGGTGAGCTCGGGTCGAATCCAGGAACGTGGAAAGGACCATGGGGAAAAAAGAACGGCGAGAACTTAGGAAACAGCCATTTCCTTGCATTAGGTGGGACGCTTTTTGCTCGTGGGGTTTGTAGCCCGGGTGGATATAGCTCGCGAGGGGGTGTAGGAAATATGAGGGGACCCTCTCGGTAATAGACGAGCACTATTAATTAGGTAGATTAAACTTTAAGTGCCCGTCGTTAGCCGGGACTGTAGGTGGTTCGTTATCCTCGAAAGAGAATGGCGAAAAAAAAGAGAGGAGAAAGGAGAACGCCGGGTAGCGGCGGAGGAGGAAAGAATATACACGGGGACTCGTTCTCCTGCGATGCGACGTTTACACGCAGAGGGGGTGTCGGTTCTAGGGGGTTGGGGATATACACTTGGCGGGGTAGAAATGACGGGCAGAAAGCGGTTTGGAACACGGCGTAACGGATAATTGGACCGTGCACGCGAACGTTCTGTATGATTTCCGCTTTGATCGGGCCAACAGAGAGATTTGTTATCGGTTTAAAGCTCGATTTATGCACGAGTCAGTCTTGAAATTAGTTTGCCGGAACTAGTGAAAACGAAAGTGACTCGGAGAAAAAATTCGAAAAACGACAGCAGCTTTCTGAAAAATTTTTCTTTCTCGTGTCATCTACCAAACTAATTCTTCTAGCTCCTCGAAAAGATCCAAGTGGTTCGGTTCGCATTTTAAAAAAAATAATTCCTTTTTATATTCCTGATTCCTTAGACCATATATACCTATAGACACGGCATAGATCAGGCAGTTCAAACGAGAAGCCCTGGGGCTTTTCGAGGCACCTTCCCCGCTCAGATTCTTCTCCCACTCTTAGGCTTCATCGTCATGATGTATAGTAGTAGGGAGCTCCCACCACGAGAACCGCGCCACTCACCGACTCTACGGCTGTTCGTAGTAGTAGGAAGAGGTTCAATGGTGGAGGACCTTGCAGTTGTCGGAGGGGAATAGGTTGGAACTGCCTGGCGTAGATAATTTTCCGTGTCCGAAAGATGAAATCAGCTGAAAGACACTGTGACGTTACATTTGTACAAGCTATGCTCATCGACAGTGCCTACGCTTGGCTTACATGGGGAGAGGGAGGTCAGCGGGTGCGCCATCTACACAGTACACATGGAAAGAAATTATCTTAAGACATATCTTGTGACGTCACAGTGTCCCATCATCTTTCGGACACTGAATTCTCGGTTTTCCTATACACATACTATACCTATGCCGGGTCTATTAGTATATATGGTCTAAGCCTGATTCGACTCGGAGTATATCTCTCGAGTCTCTTCCGCGACTGATCGCATCGGTTACTCCCATAGATTCGATATAAAAATTGTCGACGGTCGACTCTCTCATCCGCGCACATCCATTTCGATTTCCTCCGGCGAACAATCGAGTCTCTCCGGGAAGAGGTCTGTCAGTGCTCGAGAGAACATCGTCGTCGTCGTCGTCCGGTCGGAGGAATCCAAGGAGAAAATCAAAGCTGCGGTCAAAAGCCGCAAAAACCGGGCCGAGTGATAGTCAACCGACCGGACATATACCAGGGGATGAAATTAATACCGACCACGCGTGCACCAGAGGAAACGGAGGAACAACCGTTTTCCCGGGGTTCGATCTTCCTATTTTCATTCTCGGCCGAGGACTCGGCCCCGGGATCAAATGTAATTTCTGTTAAAACTGTTACTTCCTTCTCGCTGTCCAGTCGGAACGAGACGGCAGCGGTCTTGGGGGAGTCCATTAGACGGCGGCACTCGTGAACCGGAAGTCCCTCGGGAGTCGCGCGCGCGGCAGAAGAAACGCTGCGCAACCGGAGACGTATAGAATGAGAGAAAATGAGAGAGAGAGAGAGAGAGAGAGAGAGAGATACACTCCCAGTCAAAAAGCTTCAATATCTCTGAAATTACGAATTATATCGAAAAACGTTTCGAAGAAAAGTTATATGGTTTCAAGGAGGGTATATGTTAATGGTTTCTAAAGATCACTTTCAATTTTTTTAATGGAACTATGTATTTTTTAATAAATACATCGATTGACGTAGGTCATTATTCTCCATGAAAAATCATTAATCTTCTTATATCGAAAAAAACCATTAGTTTAGGAGATACAACTTTTTTAATATTCGACCATACAAACTTGGATTTTTGTTGAGAAGTTAGAACCATCGGTTTTGTTACGTAACATGAAAAGTTATGTCTTACAACTTTTTTTATGTGGGCTCGTATTGAAAATGTAGAAAACACGTTTCGTAGATCTGTATCAATTAAAAATATTCTGAAAATTTCATTAAAATCGGTCAATGTTGCAATGAGCTACAAACGTTTAAAGATGGTAGAAATTGCAATTTCAACTGCAATAAATCTAAGGATTCATATATCTTTCAATGCCTGTCGTTTTTTCCCACATGAACCGATTTCGATGAAACTCTTTCAATGCATATAATTGACACAGATCTACAAAACATATTTGTTAAATTTTCAATATAGACCCACATAAAAAAGTTGTAAAATGCAACTTTTAGTATTTTCTCTACAATTCTGACCAATTGCAATTTTTGAAAAAATTTCTTTCACATCATATAGTAAATTAATTGCTCTAACTTCTCAAAAATGTTCAAATCGTATGGTGCAATATCGAAAAAGTTATCGTTTTTTTAAGTGCGTCCGAATATTAATGGGAATCATTGTATTTAAATCCTAATGTAACGAGATGTGTACCACATCCCGGTGTCCAATTGATCTTAAATTTTGTATATCGATCATTTGAACGTATGAAGTCAAGTAATTGAATTTTACGATGTTGTAGCAATTCCTGAAATAAAGAGATGAAACACTTTGTTAAAAATAAAAGTTTCACAAAAGTTGCCGATGGCTGCAAAGAAATGCTCGGAGCGCTAAGAATTAATAGACTGTCCCGTGCATGGTACGGGGCAAGTGCAAACAGTTGAAATCCGCAGCTTTCGATAGATTCTTGAAAACTATTAAACACCAATAGGAACCTGTACTCTTCGGCAGAACTTGGCTCGTTCTCTTCCGCCTTTTCCCAGTCTGGACGTTGAAACGAGCATGCGAGAGGCCAGGGAAAAAGTTCCCGTTTAAACGTGACGCGGGCGACGACGACGACGAGGACGACGACAGCCGCGAATGAACTTGAAAATCAAAGTTCGACAGAATCCGTTTGGTCTCTCCTCTCGGAGTTCGCGGAGACTTTCCTCTCGTCCAGCCACTCTTCCTCGGGTCCCGACGACACTATAACAGCTTGGACACTCCCCGAACGGCAGCGATTTCCTCCACCGGTCTGCTCCATCGATCGCGACGGAAGACACTTTCGAAAATTTGTCCCCCGTGCGCGCGCCCCTCAACAAGTGGCCATCTCGACCGTGTCGACGACGTCGTGTATCGAATACTCTGATACCCGTGGAAACGAATATTACCATCCTAGGAGAGGAGAGGAGAGAAGAGAGCGAGAAGCTGGAGGAAGCCTAATCTTTCGCCGGGTCCCGCGGTGACAGGATAGGCCATGGGCGTGAAACAATATTGGTATTTCAGATATTTTATTAAAGTTCCGAACAGTCCAGGATCAGGACAAGGAGAGAAGGACGAGGGAAAGGGGTGGCGCGGTTTACAGTCCTCCGAGTACGAACCTACTATCGATTATTGACTCGAGAAGCGGGGGCGGAAGGAGCAACCCATCCCCCCCGCCCTTTCATTCCGCTCCCGTCCACCTGGGAAATCCTACAGCCCTGACGGATGAACTCGCGATATTTAATTATAGAGCAACAGGACCACGAAACTTCCACGACTCTAGCCACCGCTTTTGGCTTCGACTGTGTGCGTGTGTGTGTGTGCCTCGTATGCTGCTGCCTTCGTACGACGATAATTCCTCCAGTTATTCTACTGGTTCGAACCATTTATAACTTTAGATATTTTCTAAAGATATCTGGAAAAGCTATACAGGGTGGTCCAACTAAATGTGGCCATCTAAATGTAGCCACCTAAATATCTCCTTTATTTGTATTGACATAACAAATGTTTTTAATGCAATATAAATGGTATCACAAGGTAGTGAATTCTTCGGAAATGTTATTTTTTTCTCAAGATTATTTTTTCCGGAGTGTTCGCTTTAATTTTCAAAAATCAAGGTTGTTCGAAGGTCAGGTTATTATACATATCTGAATGTATTTTTCGCTCAGCTACAAGATGCGATAAAACAAAAATACAGTTATGTATCAAAAAACTATCGATGACCTTGATAACTCCGAAAAAAATTACCTAGAGGGAAAAAATGTTCTTGCCACATATTGGTCCATCGACACCATTCACATTACGTAAGAAATAGTTTTTGCATCGCGATAGCCTCAAGAGATATTTAGATGGCCTTGCTTAAATGAACCACGTGGTATAGAGAGGGTGATTTACAATTCAGTCCCCATGATTTATCATAAGTTAATCAGTTTTCAATGATTTACGAATTGTACCATTAGATGAGAACATAATCTCTTACAATATTTTCGACTGTAATAATGTACTTGTTGTTTCGATAGCTAAAAGATGTGCCGTAGGTGTTGGTAGGTCAGCAGACGTAAGAATCACTGTTCCTTCGTGCCTCCACCAGTTACATCAACGGAACAAAAAAAGATCTCATTCGTTCTTTGCCGTTTCGCGAACCCTGAAATCGTGGGAGGGGTTTAAGCGATGCGTTATCTCCGAGACTGAAAGGTCCTAGATCCCGGGGCGCACAGTAAATTTAAACCTCTCCGTCTCTATCCGTCCGTGCCATCCGGTTCGCAGCTATTTGATTCTCGGACGGAACGAACGACCTCCGGAACGATTCAATTTCCAAAATCCGTTGCATCGTCCCCGTGCCCGGACAATCACAATGGCATCGGAGTCACACCGAGCGTGGGGATCAGGGAAAAGGATATCGATCGTGCGCTAGCTACGGAAACGTGGAAAAACCGTCTCAGATTTGAGCCGGCGCGGCTGGATGGATCGAGAATAAAAGAGCGTGGTCGGGTGAAAAGATGGAAGCGTGCCGGATAGACGACGTCGACAGGGTGCGAGGACCGTACATTGTTTCCCAGCAGACCAGTTTCTGGTCTGAGAAGGGTCGAGTTCGCGTCAAACTACCCGGTTTTTGCGAGGAGACTGCCAACGGCCGGCTCTCTGCGTGACGACGTTTCGACACTGTTTTGCCAGCACCGCGACCGGTTCATAGCGCGTTTCTTGCTACAAGAGGTAACAACCGTCGCTCGACACGCGTCGAAAAGAATCTACGAACCCTCGTCCAACAATCCTAAACGACCGCGGCCGCGTAGCGTAGCGTAGCGTAGCGTAGCGTAGCGTTGCCAAGAACCCACCGACAAGAAACCGCCGCCGAGCGTGTGTAGCTTTTCATTTTCGTCGAGCGATCGAAAAAAGATCGGCATCCGAGGAACGTCGAACAGGGGCCGGGCCAGCTTTAAACGTCACGATACGTTCTTATTGGCGGTCGTTCTTTACCCGCTGAAATGTTAATGAACATGGTAATTAAGGGAACGGGACTTGATTCGTTGATTTATGCTGCCTAAGCGCGCGAGCGTCCAGGGATTTCAAACGGATCCTTTGTAAACAATCGTTGCAAAGTGGAAGCTTTTGCCAGCGAAACTATTTTTCGATGTTGCTCGATGTATGTACAGTAGGGTGGACCTTAGCTATACTTGGTGAAATTTTTTTTGCGAGATTTTTTTCCCGCCCCCCAAAATTGTGCTATTGGGTAAGAAAATAATTCCTGCAAAAGTTGAAGTTGATCGGATAAGGGGAAGGCGTGCCTCATTGACGTCGAAGTTGCAAAAAACATGAAATTTTGTTGAACCTTGTATTTTAAGGTCAAGGACAATTTTGCGGCAACTTTAAGATGTAGAATATGCCTATGGCAGCGAAGACCAAACAATTCTTTACAACCACCTGTGAAATTTCTTTTAAAAAAGTATGTGGGTCCTGAAAGAAATGCGCAAACGTGAAAATATTAAAGAAGTTTGAGACAGAAATTGAAAGTGGGTGCCAAGTTCTATGCTTTAAAACATTTCCACGTGTTTTTTTCCAAAATCACAGTAAAAGATGAATACCAAGTGATAAGAATGCAGAATTCCTTCTCCATCTTCTCGAAAAAATTCATAAAATATGTCTACAAGCGTTCGAGAGAATCGCCTTTAACGAAGAGCCTATTTTTAACGAATATTAATGCACGCAGCGACGTCTCGTAGTTGATTTCGTCGATAATAAGAGAACGCCTCCTGACTAGATGCACAGGGAATCTGTGATGCGTCTGGCGTCGTTCTCGTCCCTCAAAAGGCATCTGCGAGTGTTTCCAGGATGAGCACAGTATACCGCATCTCATCTACATCTCGAGGACCTATAATAAGCGACGATGAGCGCGCCAGCATAATGCTCCTGAATTAATCCCATCCCCATCCTCGATGAACTAGCAGCCACTTCGTAACTTTTCAAAGGAGGAATTAACTCGATCTAATGAAAGTATAAATACGCTTGCGCCGAGTGTAGACGTCGCCAACGAATTCCCGAACAGATTTTTACCATAAATTATATCAAACAACGTGTTTCGATCGGGGATTGTTATGGTGTAAATTTGAGCATTGCAAAAAAAAAAAAACAAATTCCATTGCGTTAAATTTAATCAAACTTAACCATTACTGTGTTTCTTTTTACCACGTTTTTATTAGCTCGCTTTCTTGTCTGTCTGTCTGTCTGTTCGGTACAAATTTTGCAATTGATTTTAAACTAACTTCCCGATGAGCTAGAGACTTGAAATTTTAAACATCTTATCTTGCGCCCCACGTTTTTCGCTTTAAATCTTACAAGCATTTTCATAGCTATTAAAAAATTCACAACCACAAATTTTCAGGACTATCTGTATGGGGTTAGGAACCTGTACGTGGCTAGGAAAAATTATTTTATACTTTTTAGTCCGTTTTAAGAACGTGGTATTTTTAAGAAAATTGATTTTTATTTAAATAATTTTTCATTTCAAAGATGTACCGATTCCGGGCAAAATAACGCACTGCGAGCGGGCGAGTTCGAGGAACGCCGAGCATGTATCGATAGCGGGTGATTATCCCTTCCGGCAATACAACGATGGCAACGATTGTCTGAAAAGTGCTCCGTCTGGTTCGACGAATGCCTCGTTCCCTTTTCTTGAACCGGTCGCAAGTCGATCTTCTGAAATAGTCTGCTTAGAGAGTTGTACAAACTCCCTCGCCTCTACTCCTCCACCTCCTCCTCCTCCTCCTGCCCCCACCCTCAACCCGCGTGCGAGCGGAACACTCTTGGAAGAAACAATACCCGGCTCTCGGGCTGTGTCGTTTCGCTTGCCTCCGCTCTCCTCTCTTTTCATCATCTTTCCCTTTCTCCAGGGCAGCTGCACTTTTATCCTCAATCTCGTGTGCGCATTCACTACGTGCCCGGGACGCTATATTAATCTATCTTCCCGTGCGCGGAACGTGCGAGATTAAATTCAGAATTCCCCGGCTACGGATAAGAGCGAAATTATTTCGGCTGGCCGTTTGAACGCCTGAACCCTGCGACATAGGACCCCCGGTTACCTCGCCGAAGGGACGCTCTATTTCCCACGGAAATTAAAAACAGTTATGTCTCTCGATAAAATGTCCTGCTGAAATTTCTCTATTAGTTGTAGGGTGTACTTATACCCGGGCAAATTTCATTCGAGATGAGAACAAAAAGAAAACTGAAATAATTTATTTCGTACTGCTATTATCGATACCGTTTATTCGCAAATCAGAATTGTTGAGGGACTGGGTTACTCCAAAAAAGGACACACGTAAAAATGTATAGTTTTATCTCTCATAAATTGTACCAGAGACAACGTATTCTCAACAGTCGCTAAACGAGACCGAAAAAAAAGGGAACATATCGAATTCTCGTGGGAAAGAGAACGCTCGAAGGCGTCTTGATTTCAATCTGAAGCGCTCTCCCGGCCGATCGATGCGCTATCACTCAGCGATACTAGAGCAAGAGTATCAGAACAGGGTCCATTAAAAGCCAAAGCGAAAAATCTGCGGATCGTGAAAAGGTGGAGAAGTGGCCTGAAATTGGGGAAAGCACTCGAGCGATATCCCGCACAGACTTTTATTTTTAATGGCATCGACTGGCGCAGAAAAGTTGGGCGGCCGGGTAAATAAGCGGAGATAGAAGAAATTCAGCCCTAAGCCCAGACCGCCGCGCCGTGCCGCGCCGCGCCGTCCCCTTTTAAATTCTCGAGGTGCTATCCCCGGCGTGGCGAAGGGTGTTGGCACCTCGAGCCCACGCACACGCCGAAGAAACGTAAATCCATCCTCTCTCTGTCTCTCGTCTCGAATTCCCTTTGCTGCCCCCGGTCCCTTTTTTTCTTCTCCGTCGGTGCGTAGACGTATCCTTATCTGGCTCGCTCGTCGCCGAGCGAGTAATCGAGATGAGATGAGAGGGATGAGAAAGACAGAGAGAGAGAGAGAGAGAGAGAGAGAGAGAGAGAGAGAGAGAGAGAGAGAGAGAGAGAGAGAGAGAGAAAGAACTCGTAGCGTCCTCCTGCCCTTCCGCGTTTCTCTCGCCGCGAGTTCTCTGTTTCTGCCGGGCCGGAACTTCGGTTATTTGACTTGCTAATGCACTGAAAATACTCCGTGGGATTGTGGGAAAGAGAGACCGGGATCGACGGTAACCGCCGAAGATCAGTCTCACGCCTTTTTCGCGCTCGACGCGCCCGCCATTCGCGTCCAGAAACAACCCCTACGTCGGGAAACTTGCCCCTTTTAGACGTGTCCGTTTTCGTTAAGACCGCCAAACACGACCGCTTTTTCCGCGTCCGTCTCGCTCGCCCGGTCTATCACCGCCGCGAAGAGCACCGGCAAAAAGCTACATGCTATAACTTGACGCTTAACAATCTACATATTAGGTTGAGTGGGAAGTTCGTTACGATCGAGTAGAAATCTAAGCTTCATGAACGATAGAAGTAAAGCAACAAATACTGTTACTCTTTAAACCGTTAGGGGAGCTTTCATCAACCATCAGGTCTTCATAGAGTTGTCCTCACTAGTCTTTATACTATCATACAGGGTGTCCCAAAATTCCTTCAACTCCCTGAAATGGGCGGTTCCTCGGGTCATTCGAAGGAATCTTGGGACACCCTGTATATGGAGTTTGATAACTTTTTCAAAATCTTCAAAAGCTATTAAATAGTGAAAATTGATTTTAAAAAATCGCTAAACAGAAGTCACCCTGTAACTACCCTCCTGGTGGAGATAAAGGGTTAACATCTATCCAAATTAATAATCTATACAATTGTTTAATGTGCGACACTGATGGATCGATTAGCACAACCACAGTTAAGTTGTTTTTTCCAAGCATGTTCGAGAATTTGTCGCTCGATCGAGTCTGAAGCAACGCTTCTTGCCCCTCGAACGAATCCTTAGATTCGATTAGGTAGCTTCGAGAGCGATCTAGGTTGGGGAATATTTGAACGACTTGAAGCGTCGTCGTTTGGCTTGTCGAGCCGCGTGGATACAAACCTGCCCCTTGTATTTACTTCCAATTAGGTGACACGTGTCACGAGCTTCGATACATTTATGGTTGTTTTTGCAATCCCGGAGGGGTTAACCCTGCGCGGCATAAGGGGTGAAACTATCGAAACGCCCCTATTCTAATCTTTCATGCACCCACGGCTGCGGTTTGACGCGAGTTAGACGACAGAAAAAAAAGAATTTGCTGCCGGTGGCTGTTGATATTGTTCATCTTGCGGTGCTGTACGTATTCGATAATTAGAACTACGTGAGTTAGAAATATATATAAATTAAAGCAAATAAAAACATAAATAAAAATTGTCTGCATTCATTGTAAGGAGCTGCGTAGTATACTACATAATACTATAATAATAGATACAATATAATATACAATACTACATAATACTATAATAATAGATACAATATAATATACAATACTACATAATACTATATGCAGATACACCCTTTTAGTTTTTAATTTGAAATTCGAAAGATCGCAGACATAACAATTTCAATTTGCAGGTAGATTGAAGATTTCCTGTTAGGTTATTTGAAAGCCCCGAGCATTATATTGGCAGGTTTCGAAGACTAATATTTTCTTTAAACGAGATTGAATTTTCTTGGAGAAAAGAGCGTCTGATAGCTGCCGTATGAAGCCGGGAAAACGCCCTCGAGATTTTGCGTAGTCTTTCGTTAAGGAATTCCCAGAGAACCGCGTCGCGTCGTCCTCGGGGCCCTAAGGTATTATTCGTCGCTGCGTGTGCGATGGGGTGCGTCGAAACCACTATTCCGGATATCGGGAGCGGGTTGGACGGGCGTATTCGATGTATTATTAATCCTCGCCTAACAATGAACGGAGGACCAACGGAATTCGCAAATTGAGACCACGAAGGGCATCTGTAATCCCGGATGACAGGCTCGCGCGGATAATTATTATTCCATGAAGAAGGTATCTTACCGTTTCCCACGAATCACTGAAATATTTTAACCCCTCGTCGCAAACAGATTTCTTGTGCAATTTTCGCTCAAGCTTTGCGAATCTCCAAAAATATAAACTACATTCTCCATAAAAATAATCAGCTATTTTCATCGGAAAAAGAAATTCACCCTTACAAAATTACGAAGGTAACGAAATGAAAGATTAACCCTTTGCACTCGGCGCTATTTTAACATGAAAATTAAACATTTCTTCCGACCTAGAATAATTCCATTTTATATGATTTTTTTCATTTTATAGATATAGCACCATATTTAATAATGTAAACAATACTGTGAATAATGGTAGAGCAATTTTTAGTGGCGACTGAGTCGTCGCTCGAGTACTAAGGGTTAACATGTTCGCTAGCACTATTAAATTGTTTTAGTATTTCGTAAATAAAGACCGTTGCATTTAATAAAACATAGTAACAATGAAGGTGAGCAGCGAAAAATAAATGTTGGCAGCGAATGCGTTAACAGTAATAAAATGATGAACGTATTTTTTCTTAAACATTTCTGTTAAAATCGAACTTTCAGACCTGATAAGCTCGTCGATATTGAGTTATTAATTAATAGTGACAGTCTTGGGAATCGTTCCGCAGAAAATTAGCAACTAGCACGAACGGAAAGGATTTTTATAAATAGCAAGGGTCGCATCTCGAGGTTCGAGTTGCGCGGTTTCTTTCGCTAGTTGAAGAACTTTTAGGTGTTTCGACTGTTAGGTTCCTAACACAGCCCCGTTGGTTTCTCACCCCGTCCCCTCGGGGATGAGTGACGTCCGTCGAGGGTGAACGGCTCAAGATAACCTCTGCGCTCGATGGGCGAAAAAGTTAAGTGTATAATTACTTTAGGATGACGAAGCTCACAGCTCGGGAGCCGCGAAGAATTCGCTGACTGTAATTTAAATCGACTGGAGGGTGCAAGCGCGCGCGGCGACCTGCTCGCCGGATAATTTATAAATTTGTTAACCGCTGATAGTCGAGTCAATCTTCGTTCTGGAACATTTGCTCCAAGTTTCGCTCGCCTCTCGAGCGACAGGTCGTTAGGCAAACAACTCGTTCGATATGTAGAATTTTATTTATGTACGAATAAATAGTTAATCTGTTAATCTTACAATCTGAGTAATCGTTTAACAGAAAATTTTAAGAGCATTATTTTGATCCACCTGGTTGTTCTAGAAATAACATAAAATTACAGTACAATCATTTCGTGCATAAATATAATTACAAGAGTAATTAGTAATCTTAATAATTTTCATCTAACGCTACGCTATACCGACTAGTATAGTACAAGAATAGTACACTTTACCGAGCCAAGAACAAGGAATTTTGTTATCAGAGGCTCGAGTTTAAGGGCTGAAACCACCCTCTTAAAAGGTAAAAGTACACTTTAAACGACAAAGCTGCATAGCTTTTCATGTATAATACTACGATGAAGATAATTGTCTAGAAAATTGAGGAATGCAAGAAGCGGAGGGTGTAGCTACCCTTATCTCGACTGCTACCCTTTCGAGTAGAATGGGTAGAACGAGAGTTAGTCAGCTAAATATGGTCACTCTGTATGAACGTAGATTTGACTATGCTAGAGAAAGGGGCAAAAAACATGCAACTGGAGGGTCGCCCTTTAGGTGCCATAAATTTGGCGTTTCTGTGTATAATTACGACTTCGAGCTGCAGTTGCGACAGAGGTATATACTTTCCAGCAATTACAAAAAACGAAGTTGAATAGAAATTTACACACACGTAAATAGCAACGTAATAATTTTACATTGATTTTTAATATAAATCATTTCATCATTTCCGAGGAAGAAGATCGAGATTCCGAAGATCGTGAGAGTTTTATCTGCAAGGCTGATTAACGGGGGACGGTTTAATCGCGATAAGGGTAGGGCGAGTTTAGAGAGGTATTCAAATGTTAATAAGATCGTCGGCTGTCTAATTGACGACCGGTAACAAAAAAAAAAAAAAGAGGGTGAGTAAAAAGCCGGGGAAAAGAATGTTTTTGACCCAGTATTCAATTCCATCAGGCTCTCCGGGTTCGCTGGCGTAAGCCGTTTCCTCTAGAGAGTAAGCGCGTCCATCAAACGTCTCGTTACGACTGTTCCTGTAGTGTTACCCGTCGCGTTCGCCGTCTCTCTTTTTCGCGTCGTTCTTCCACCGTCGCGTCGGCCAGAGGGAGGGAGTATCTTATCCTTAATGAAAATGAATAAAATAATTTGACATGATCAGAGACGGAGACGCAGTTAAATTAAACGCTTGTCAAACAGTAGAGAGTTTCCGCGCGCGTGGCAATTTAATAGAATTCGGAAAATAGAAGGAAGAGAGAAAAAAAAACGAAAGAGAGAGAGAGAGAGAGCAGGCGAACAGACAGCGAGAAGAGAATAGCGGAATGATCTCCCCCCCCCCCCCCGTAGCTGCTCGTCCGCGCCGCGATAATTTGCTCGGTGGTGTGGGGAGGCTGGGAAAAATTTCACGCGAAATTCGTAATTGCTGGCCGCCGCCCCGAAGCCGATAATGGACGTTTTATTTATGAGTTCCGACGAACCGTGGGAATTATTATTAGCCAATAATTAAGAGGGCAATTGTTGCCCGCGAAAACCGACTGTGGATTGCCCCGATGTATCTTTTTGTCCTCGTGATGCGCGCGCCCCTTTGTGCACCGTAATAATCTTTACATCATTGTCTGGCCTGCAGAGAGCAAAACCAGTGTTTTACGCTTTTGAAGGGTAATTTCATTCCCTCTCCGGCGCTCGCAAACTCTAGTCCCGCTGTTTCGCTTCCTCTCTCTCTCTCTCTCTCTCTATCTCTCTTTCCCTCTTTTTCTCACTTTTTTTCATAGACCAGAAATCCTGGCAAATAGTTTTTAACGCTGTCACACGTTCATAGTGCTCGCGCGCGCCGTCAGCTCGCTCGCTCAAGCTTCGCAAAAGAAGGTTTGGAATTAATTTCTAGTTTACCTTCACAGTGAAACAGTTCGCCGGTGCGTTTATCAAACTCGAAATTTATTAACATGCCAGTTTCACGGACATACCGTGGCACGCTCTTTCGCGTATGAATATATGCATCTAACCAGATTATGCGAGTATCCTCCGCGTCGTAAAATGATATTTAACCCATTCCGCTGCAGAAACTAGCAAGGTGTCAAATTTTCTATTATTTTTTAAAATAATGTTCTATCAGTTGATCGCAAGGCCGCTGGTTTTTATGCAAACTAAAAATTGTCTGCATTAATTGCAAGACACAGCAGCTAAGATAGACACTTGCTTTTTGGCTCAATACTTTTATTTAGATTAAAATAATACAGTAATAATTTTAGATTCTCTAAATGGTTTTACTGTCGTGCAAAGTAGATTGGACTATCAACTCGAATTAACAGGTAAATTAAATATTCAAGTGATATTGAATGATATTGAAAAAATCATCGAAAAAATTGTCGTCGCGAAAATGCGAAAAAGTTGAATTAAAACTGAATTCAACATCCGCGACGCGGTTCTCGAGACAAGCGGCTCGCGACCGTTTCGCCGGGCTAATCCTGCCGAAGAAAACAACGCGCGAAGCAAACGTGACGACGAGAGACCCGCATAGTTCTAGGATGATAGCAAACCCCGTAACTGTCGCAGGGATTGCTGGTATTTTTCGGGAAATGGAAATGGAAAATCCGGCGAAACGAGGCGTTGCGAACAGTGGGAGGGGGTGAGGGAGGGGGGAGGGGCACAGTGAGCTTAGCGACGCGAGATATAACGGTGGGAGGGGTGGGGGAAATCCCGTCAAAGGTAGCGTGTAATTTCGGCGAGCGTAACAGCAGAGTCGCGCGGGTCCGCGCCGCCGGATGTCCGCACAAAGTAGCAGCTCGATGGCCGGCCGAGCGACGTATTACGAGACTCCGGCCCGGTAAATTTTTAATGGCCGTGGCTTAATTGTGCTTTGAATCCGAGCAGCACCGCGAGCCGGCCAGAAAGAACCGTGGCGAATTAGGGGCTGGAACGAGATGGGGAAAGAGGGAGCTGCTGCCTAGCTGCCTAGCTTCGGCTCGGCCGCCCACACCCGCTCTCTCTGATATTCATGCATAGATGAAATGTACCGAGAAACTGCTCCGGGCCTGCTATAAAATGCATTACCGAAAGAAACACCGCGCTGCCACGAAGAAAGCGGAAACCTACACACCGCGCGCCGATACCGAACTATCGTCGTTCGAAATTCTCCTGTAAATTTCCGTACACGCCGACCGCTGCTCCTCAATTATTCCCGCGCGAAAATTTCGCATGCACCGGCCCGCAGACCGATCCTTAACCCTCTCGTTCATAATCGAACAATTTCACACTGTTTCGTGCCCCGGGGCTCCCGGGTATCCAAGCATCGCTGGGTGCTGCACGCTGAAGCAAACGAAATTTATTTTAATTATTAGAGGCTACTGGTATAAGGGCAAAAATGAATGCTGCGTTACATCGGTTCTCAGTTATGTTAAAGTAAGATACCGAGGGTCAAATGTTTATATGCTAACCCAGGCCTCTTAGACCCGAAGGACATCGGTAATAAAACACCCAGAAGCCATGTGTTATAATGCTAAGGGCCTTCAGCCCATCTGACCTGGGTTTCCTTCTTTTCCGTTGCAGTCGTTT
Organism: Lasioglossum lativentre; assembly: GCA_916610255.1. Classification (NCBI taxonomy): domain Eukaryota; kingdom Metazoa; phylum Arthropoda; class Insecta; order Hymenoptera; family Halictidae; genus Lasioglossum; species Lasioglossum lativentre. Next base: position 1,392,385 of record OU744364.1, read on the forward strand.
AGTCAGTCAATTTCAAGAAGGCAGAGAGAATACTTGCAACAGTGAATTTCACAAACGCGTTTTTCATTCAAGATCCTAGATCCTGCTTCCCAGTAAATCAATAGAAGCTAATTAGTGACGGTTAGTAAATGATATTTATTTAATAATAGCGCAGTTTCTATCTATATTTCTATTATAGCTTTATTGTTAAAGTCGATTCCTTTTTATCGACGATTGTTTCACCGGTAAATACACGTTCGGAAATAAGTGAAATAACGGATCCGTGAAAGGGTTTGAAAATATTTTATCAGGTGAAAAATGTCTGGCTCGAAAGTCCCAAACGGGTATCCGCCGGTTATGAACAGAGAAGGGGTTAAACACGGCGAACGGTAGCCGGAGCGGTTTTCTTGAAAACGCTCGCAGCTGAGTAATTAAATCCGCTGTTCCGCGGGCGGAACTTTCTGTTTCTCCGTGCGCGCGTGTCGTTCTTTTTCGTTCTTCCTCCGGCCAACGCGCCGCGCATCGACCGGATGAAATCAAATAGGGGAAAAGCGAAGAGGGAGAAGAACAGGATAGGAGGATACCTTGGCGAAAGGAACGCCGCGCCGGCCACGAATTCGAACGTCGGGGAAAATAAAGGGGCGCAGTTTTTCCTCCGGGGGGGGTGAAAAAAAACCCGTTACCGGAAAAATCGACGCGGAACTCGCTTTTTCGCAGATTCTTCCGGACAGTCGGTGGCTACAGCGGTCTAACGAGGTGTACCAAGAGAGCAACGACGGCTCGGCTCCGAACCTCGCGTATCCACTTGAATCGCCGCTCGCCGCCACCCATTTTAACCGTAATTAACCAAGCCCTGGATATGAATCGTACTCAATTCCCGCGGAAGTTACTTTGCGATCAGCTGAATTTTAATTCGCTGCTGCTACCCCTCAACGGCTCTCCCGAAAGCAAACCGAACGAGGAAATAACAGAGTAGCGGGGCAGAGGCTTTATTATTTGATAGACTGTGAAACGCTTGTTCGGAAACTCTGCATATTCCGTTTGCAAAGAGTATTGTTTCTGAAGTCTATTTAGTAAAAGATAATTGAAACTGTAGCTCGTTATATAAAGTCTAAAAAAATTTTATTTCTTTTACGACGTGTGCTTGTTTCCCCTCCTTTTTTATCTGTTTCAAACTTTCTTTTGTATACTTTGTTGTGGGCAATATTCGCATTCATTCCACGGTATAGTAATCGATTATGATTGATATTGTTTCTTACTTTTTTTTATCGAAATAGAGAAATAACTTGGACTTTGTGCAATAGTTGGTTAATGTAACTGTAGCTCGTTATATAAAGTCTAAAGAATTTTATTTCTTTTACGTTGCGTGCTTATTTTTACTCCTTTTTTATCTGTTACTTTTTTTATCGAATTAAAGAAATAACTTTGTGCAATAGTTGATGTTTTGTAACATGTATGCATTAGGCAATCTCGTAAGCGAAGAACGTGAACGACCAAAGAAAAATCAATTTCTATCGTAATAAAAAGCTTGCAATGCATTCGCAGAATATGTTGATTAGAATGATGCTTACTTCGATTCATAATAAATAATTGTGTCTAACGTTACTGTTAAACATCGGACATTGCGACAACCTGTTATTAGCGTAATTGCAGTTAGGCGATACAACCTGTGTATTTTACCACGGTTTTTTACCACGTTTTTATTAGCTCGCTTTCTTGTCTGTCTGTTCGGTACAAATTTTGCAATTGATTTTAAACTAACTTCCCGATGAGCTAGAGACTTGAAATTTTAAACATAGCTCAGAACTGGATGACAATGCAATATTTAAAAAATTTTTTTTAACCGTTATACCCCATCGCACTACCTGTACGTCCCCACTCTACTACGTGTTCCCACTCTGACTCATCCCCACTCCACTGACCCGTTTCGCACCGAAGGAGCTCAGTGTGCGTCAGTGTGCGTCAGTGTGCGTTCGTGTGCGTTCGAGCTCCGTGCGGTGTTTACAAAGTTACTACTTACTGTTCGTACGCCACAAGAAGTCTCCTGGCAGGAATTCGACAACAAATCGTCCGATTGGGTCATTCCACACGAACTTTCGGTTCTAACCGAATTATTGGCTAAAGTGTGTGACGTCAAAGATAATAATTGGCTGCGAGCGAGGACCCCCTTTGCCCCTCAGCCGTCTTGAGGGACTTCTTGTGGTGTATGGACAGTACGTATTATTTTTTTACCAAGCGAAAGAACAGTTACACCGAGATTCTCCGTCAACCTTTATTGAATAATATTGGTATACACCAATATGGCGGCGCCCATATCTGTCACTTTCTGAAGTGAAACAATGAAAATTACTATAAAATTACTTTACATGCTCATAACTTTTTAACGAGTGGTTTTTTCTGGAACAAGGTGAACGCATCGCGGACAGAGATAGTGTAACGTTCGATCCAGTGAAACCCGAATCCTGAAAATCTTTAGCCGACGGTGTGTCCCCCCTCGTCGCGTCGCGTCGTTTTCCCCTAGGTATTCCTAACGCGACGCGCGTTTACCACCCTTGCTGTGCGAGAGATCGACAGAACAAGCTCTAGCGCGCGAGTGTCAGGGGGGGTGGGATCCGCTAAAGTGGCTCTCGCACCTGAAACAGTTCTCCCGTCAAAGGCGGGCGGCAGGATTCTCTCGACACGAGTGTCGACTGCCGCCAAACCTTTTCCAACTATTCGCGGGGGAAAGTCTCCGACGGAGATTCCCATCCCGTGGTCGAAACTGACAATCCTCTGCGAATACGATCGTTCTTTCCTCCAGCGGCTAGGTATACTATAGTGTGCTGGCGCCGGTCACGAAAAAAAGGCGAATTTACCCTTTTTCACTTTGGATATACCGGGTACATTTCTAGATCTGATTCTACATCTCCGGATCGGTGGAGAAAATGCCCTTGACCTACATTTTCAAGGTCAACGTTTTTTTTTGTTAACGCATCGTATTAGTCACAAATAGGTCACCAATGAGTCGTTCTCTCGAAAATCGACTTTAAAATTTCGCAAACTATTTTACCACGTTTTATTTATTTAAAAACGTGGGGCGCATGCAATACATAGATATAATTGATGCATGAATTGTTCAACTAAGTCACTAACAATTTTATTGCATTACAAATGACATGAACTGTTGTGTGTGTGTTTTCTCAACGGCAGCTACTCTCTACACTCCTTACTACATATTATCTTGCGCCCCACGTTTTTCGTTTTAAATCTTACAAGTATTTTCATAGCTATTAAAAATTTACAATCACAAATTTTCAGGACTATCTGTACGGGGTTAGGAACCTGTACGTGGCTAGGAAAAATTATTTTATACTTTTTTTGTCCGTTTTTTAAACATATTTTTATTTAAATTATTTTATACTTTTTAGTCCGTTTTAAAAACGTGGTATTTTTTTTTTTAATTTATTTTTATTTAAATAGTTTTATGTCATACGTCTACAGAGTGTCCCAGTATTGGGTACAACCGTGGAGGGGATGATTCCACATGTGAGAAAATAAATGGAAAATTCTTTTTTTTTTTTAAATAGTTTCTCACGTAGAATCAAGTAGACGGGCGATAGATAGGTAGCCCACGATGTAAATATTAATCATGGTTAATTACCAGGACGTGTCTTTAAATTTGTAACACTTCAATTTCACACAATGGGGACCGCTAAACGCATTTTCACAGCGCGTTTAGCCTATTTCAGTAAAATGTCCGAGTCTCGAACAACGATCGAACAATTAAGGGGTGACTGGATCGGAGAAGAGGAACAATAGGGCACGGTACGGGGCGGAGAAACAGAGCACGGCCATCACGCGACCGCGGATTTTAATTATACGAGGCGACCTTGTAATTCACCGAATAACCGAGCCACCCCTCGAATAAAAGAAACCACCGTGCGCTGGTTAACGAGCGGGGCCGACGCCGACGCGTTCCTCGAATACGTTCCCCCGTACACTTCTCGAGGGCACCGTTTCCTGCAACCATAAGCACCTTACACCCTCGCGTGCTCACGTGAAAATCCGTGCACTTGGCCACGGGGTCACGTTGAGGAACATTAACGCTGTCTAACCCTCGTTCACGGGAACGACGCCACCGGGATCGTCCAAAATTCTTCATCCAACAGGGAACTTTGGGGATGCTCGCCAACGACGCTACAATTAAACAATTACCATTTAGAAATTTCTTGAGACTCACCCTCCTCGCCTTGACGGGAACCGACAGCTGTCTCGTTTGAACGCTTGCGAATAGCTGGGCTCTCGGTATCCGTGCTTCCCTGTGGGATTTAATCAAATATTCGTAACCTTACTCTCTTGATATACAGTCGGCTCTTTAATTTTTTAATGACAAAATACAATCATTTCGATGTTGTAAACGTTCTCTATCGTTCCAACCTTAGATCATATATACCTATAGACACGGCGTAGATAATTTTCCGTGTCCGAAAGATGAAATCAGCTGAAAGACACTGTGACGTCACATTTGTACAAGCTATGCTCATCGACAGTGCCTACGCTTGGCTTACATGGGGAGAGGGGGTCAGCGGGTGCGCCATCTACACAGTACATGGAAAGAAATTATCTTAAGACTTATCTTGTGACGTCACAGTGTCCCATCATCTTTCGGACACTGAATTCTCGGTTTTCCTATACACATACTATACCTATCTATTAGTATATATGGTCAGAGGTTCCAACGAGGTAGCTTCGTGAACTAAATTCTGCAAGATACCTCGACTAACGGAAAAAAACTTTATCAATCGCAAAGTCCATGTTTTTTAATCTTCAAGAATCTCGTAAAATCTGGCTCGATTCGGCGGTAATGAGCTGGATATGCATGTAAATTAATTAACCTATTAAAGAAGTTTCTCGGGTGCTCGCTACGCGGAGCCAGTTAAAGCCAGCTAAGGGATGGAGGATAGGACATGAATGGTTAAAGGTTAAGTTTGCTCGATGACGTAGAACGTTCCTAGGATTTCCGGTCATTGATAAGGGGGCGCCGGAAGATTTGGTCAAACGTGAGGGGGAGGTACAACAATGAGGGGGGGGGTGGCACTGTAGGGACAGGGCAAAGGTAGTGCACCCTCAGGTGCTGTTTCCGACCAAGGCAACCCTTTCGGAGTAATAATCGGGAACGATACCCCAGAGAGACGTCCGAGCCGCCGTGTATTAGAACGAATGGTAATGATGGAGCGGTGCATACTAACGATGTTTGTAACTCGCTGTACATAGGTATACATTCGTTTCCCCCCTCTCGACGGTCTTTCTTTTCTGGATCTTTGGGTTTGCTCTACTATCCTTTGCCAGCTACTCGAAATACATATGTAATGACAAAAAAAAAAATAACAAATTTTCATGTAACAAGTTAAATTTTACTAAATGCAATATATTCAATACAATTAACCCCTTGCACTATAATACCGAGTCGGACTCGTGACGAAGATTTCGAAGATAGTCTACTAAATATTCATGCTACTAATTTCCTTTAAACTTTAAATTGAAACAAAATTATATTTTCTTGTTGTTGAAGCCATTGGAGACTGCATAGGTATAAATTACATACAAACTTCTTTTTTTTTTCAAAGAAATTAGAAACGACAAATAAGTTCTAATCACTGCAACCGTAAAATGAATCGTAGTGCAAGGGGTTAAAACCTCATCAAAATGAGTTGCCTGTATATAAAATTTTGATGTGCGCCTCAAACCCAGTTGCGCCCATGGCAGGCGCCTCTTTCGCTACGCCCTCGTTACGGCACTGACGCTCAGAAATAGGTGCATAAAGGAATTTCATCTACTTTTTGTATTTTAAATGTACAAAAGTTAGCTTTTATGAGAGATTCGGTACGTTGGTTACTATTTCTGTGAATAAAAAAAATGTTTTTCTGTATTTGCATCGATAATGAACAATCCGTGCTCGATAAAAGTGGGAGACATTCTAGGCCACGTGTGTCTGAAGGTTTCCGGTTTCGAGATATCCGTCAAGCTACTCGATAGTCCGGCGAACCGGGTAAAAGTCCATACTCGGACTAAAAAATGACACATCGTCGGGACGAACAGTGCGCGCCGTCCGCAGACGACGACGACGACGCCAAAAACCCTAGTAGCTCGAATAGGATCACATAAATTTCGCAGACGATCGAAACGGAATTTTAAAGCGGACCTAATGGATCTTCCTTCGCGATTTGAATTCTCACAGGCAGCTTCGTAAATTATTTCAACAGGACGGGTGTCTTCCCGTGAATAATGAAGCGCGGCTCGCGCGCCGGTTCGAATGAATAGTGCAGAATCGAAATGCATACCACTATCGATCACGGATTTTCATAAACAATACAGTGACATTCTTCGCAGACAACTCGTGCAATCTTTAACAAAAATCCATTTCTTCGTGAACACTCTGTATCTTATATTTAATTTTCCTGCATTCCGTGATGTTCACTAAAATTAGTCTAGCAAAAGAAACACCTGCTTCCTGTTTGCTTTAATGTTATTTTTGTTTACAATATTATTGTATTACAACGGTTCTCCTTATTTCGATCGACAATGTTGACTAAATCTAATTAATGTTATTGGCGCACTGGTACGATCATTTGTTACTATCAAGCACTTTTGCAAATTGTTACATCAACCAATTGTTCGACGTTTCGATCTAAATTCAGATCATTTTCAAGAAATAATTTTATTGTAATTGCGTCTGTAAAATGATTTCTTGAAAATGATCGATAAATTTAGATCGAAACATCGAAAATTGGTTGATGTAACAATTTGCAAAAGTGCTTAATAGTAACAAATGATCGTACCAGTGCGCCAATAGCATTAATTAGATTTATTATTGTATTACGTAGCTACAGAAAGAAACAAGAAAAATTAATTTTTAACGAATTTTGCTTACAACTTAAAAGTCTCGAACCCTTTGGATTTTTCTCGTAAAAAATAAGCTGTCGCTAACAAACGGAAAATCAAATACCAGGAAAGTCGGATCACCGGAGCGATTCCGCAGCTCTCTTCTCAGGATTAGCAGGCAGCACATCGAGGTTTGGTCGTTGAAGCAGGCGCGCATTAGCGGTGTTAGCGCGGTTCTGAAACAACAAAGCCGGCTTCGGCTCCCTTTGTACCGGAAACGGTACAATGACGGCACCGGGGAGGGGGTGGCAAGCTGCTCGTCTAAGCTTTGCAAATTAAAAATGTAGTTTAATGGCGCCACCGTCTGCGTGGTCCGAGAGCTTACTACCCGCCTACAAGCTTAAACATCAGACTTGCCTCGACGCAAACTTCTTGGTAAAATTCGGCGCTCGCCTAAATGCCAATGGAAGGAACATTTCCTGGATACACGTGTATCCGTGGTTGCAAGGATGAACGTAGCACAAACTGCTTCTAACCACTTGAGCGGTAATTATACTTACACAGGCTCACGAAAGTATTCGAACGATGATATATTTATACTTGAAAAGGACACAGACTGTACAGTATAAAAAATATTTTGAAATTATCGTATGTATTGTGTATGGGGAATATATGTGGATAACGTGTATAAATTTCATTGAAATCATATAACACATATCTGTCCCTTTCAAGTATGAATGTATAATCGTTCGAATACTTTCGTCAGCCTGTGTAATTATAACGAAGATTGAATACTATTTTAAAGTAACGAGATATTGTATTCAGAAAAAAATTGTCGTTTAAAATTTTTCGCTAAAAAATTTCATTTCGACATTTCCTGTACTTAGAAACGAACACCAAAATGCCTCTAAATTCTTTGATCCGTAATGCTCTCGAAAGAAATCCGCGCGGTGGAAACCCGAGACTGAAACATTTTGCTGCGGTGAAGACGAAAAATCGTCGGCGGTTTAACAATGCGAGATAATACCGGAAGTTCTTTCGCGTGTATCCCGAAACAACCGGAAACATTTCGCGAGGGAATCCAATTGCGTGGGAGGGGAGGCTAGAGGGGCGCAGTTAAAACAGTTTCCGGATGCTCAAGCGAATACCATAAAACGGAAATGAATATCCGAGAAAATTCCTGACGCTCCACGGACCCTGGCCGCGTGGAAAGTTCCGTGTAATCGTAAACGCGGCAGGGGCTTGTCTAGCTGAAATAATTTTCTTTGGGCGATCGGGAAGAAAATTTCCGGAACGCGGTGGCAGCACCACCTTAGCGCAGCAACAACTTGGCGCGGTTATTTATTCGCCGTTTAATAAGCAATCTAAATTCCGTCCATCCTTACGAGTCGCGTCGAACCGTGCCCTCCCTCGACCCCCAATCCCACCCCCTCGTCACGATCCCTGCCCCCTATTCGACAACCCCATTCGCATCGTTTACCGAGTCAAATCTCTCGCGATCGACTCGCTGGGGTATTTGTCCGATCTGACTGTATCCGTTCCGAAAAAATTATTTTTTCTCACGAGAAGTTAGACTGCTCCGACGGATATGTAACAATAAAAATGATTCCAGCTCAATATTGTAGTATACCATTGCAACATACAAAAAAGTAAAGGGGCATCGAAAAATATCGATTTTTTATCAAGACACGATATAACTCTTTAAAAAATTAAGAACAATGGTTTTCGAATTTTCATAACTGAATAATTTTTACAACTTCATGCTATCATATTATTTCATAGATTCGGTAAATTCGGACCCACTGTACCACTACACCCGCACCATCGCGAAGGACGTATCTCAGTTTCGTCCTCTCCGAATTCGTCGATTCGATAACTCTCGCGAGGCAACGTCGACGTCGACGAGTTAAATCCGGAGGATATCCGACGGCGCGATCTCGGTGCACGATGAATTATAGATAAAGTTCGGTGACCGGGCGCCAACCGCCGCGTCGGATCGTTCCGAAACGAACGGCGCGCCGCGACAACTATACCGATTAGAATTTTATCGTCCCGTATCGCCCGGGTCCCCAATTAAATTCTCCCCGATTAAGAAGTCCAGCCGCTGCTGCTGCCTACACCCCTTGCGCTCGGTCCTGATACGTTTTAATTGCTTCCCAATTATATCGGATTTATGGGCGAGGCGGCTGCCTTCCGGGGAGCCTGTAACGAGCTCCGCCATTATCCGGCAGTATCTTAATCTTTGCTATCTTAAGATCGTATTACTACGCGTTTATTAGCCCGTTGCCGTACGCTACGCGGCCACTAAGGTTAACCGAAAATTATTGCACGCTCTGATTCGTGAAAATCAATTTACCGGCCCGCGTTCGAATTAGAAATGTCATCCACTTTTAACGAGTAAAAGACACGTTATTATGGAGACAAATTGGAAATATTATTCATTCTGAACCATTAAAAAGATCTTTACAGCAAATACAAATTAGAAATGCCATCCATCTTCGACGAATAAACGACTCTTTACTATAAATATAAATTGGAGGTGTCGTTAATAGATCACGCTAATAAATGCCGTAAATACGTAACGAGGAATTAATAAAACTCTCTATTAACAACGGAAGCTTCTGAATGCCTGAATCCTGCAATTTATTAATTTGTAGATGATGTCAGTCTCTCTAATTCGGAGAGCTCAATTTTAATATTGAGACCCACTTGAATCTCAGTGACTGAACTATGTATTGGGTTACGGGGAGGAGCAAATTAGACACTTGCCACAGGCGATTCATACCCTCGTTACGGCACTGCTGAGCGTACCAGGTTACTCTAAGAAAGTTTTACAGTCGTTCGCAAGCAAACACTGCCACTTTATCTATCGGTTAAAAAGAATATTCCTCAGGATAAAATTACTTTGGCAGACAGCATCGCTGACAAACGCTGCTCCACGCAGCCGGTTCTATCGCCCCGGTGAAAATTTCCGTTTCACGACGGTTAACCGGCGTGTTAACCGTCGCGTGACGGTTAGCCAGAACAGAGGAGGAAGAGAGGACGTAGCCTCCCGACGCTCTTCTCTGGCTGCTTTTGTGGGAAATAATTGAGACATGAAATACCGACGCGGCGCGCGCGGGTTTTGACGTAAGCATTCCATTGTCTTCCGCCGTCTCCTTTAGAGGAGGCGAGAGCACCCGAGAAACCGAGAGATTCCGAGAGAGAAGGAGAACGGGAGGGAGAAAAAGAGGTAGAGGCATCGCAGCCTCGCGGGGTATAAAAGCTCTCGTCTGTGTTTACGCGTGTGTGCGCGCGCCTTAACCGAGGGGAGAGGATATGCGTTCCAGCGGGCTACGGCGATGCATCGCTCGGAAGAAATATCTGGATTAAAGCGCATCGTTAGTGCATTCGTTGTGTTCCGAACCATCACGATTCGGATTACGCGGTTTATCGGCCGTGAACCACTTGCTGTCAAGACGTTGCTTGCCGCAACTTCCCATCGTGTATCGCACGACTCAAGGTTTGCTGGTTTTCGGAACAACTTATTACACTCTTTGCATTAGGATTTTGCACACATATTTATGCATGTTTGAAGTACCGAAATAATTTTTCGTCTTTGAAAAGTAATTTTGTTCTTTTGTTAAGTATGTTTTGAGAAACATGTGCTGGCTGTTACCACTTTGAACTGTGCCGGCGACTGCGACTCTCCGCGTCTCTTTCTTTCCCATACGCTGTCCTTCCATGCGCACGAAAATTTTATTCGTCCATTACACACGTAAATATCATCGCAATTATATCATATTTGGTATCATTTTCATTAGAAAAATGTCAGGAATATGTTGGTGAATGTTCCATGAAAAAATAATGAAAAATAAAGAAGTTTTGTCATCGGATTAGTAGTGGTCTCCTGGTCTTACACCGATATACCCGATCCGTATCATGTTACGCTTCTCGGCGGCCGAGGCCTCTCGAGTTTTACGGCTCCACGGGGTATTCCCCACAGGAGTGGGGATAGTTCAGGGACAATTATCGTCCAGAAATTTGGGACATTTATCGCGAGAATACTGTACTTCGTTTTGGTAGGGTCAGGCTCGATATCAGGTATCTCCCTGTTGCCGGATACTCCACTATGCGTTGACCTTAAAACAACAAATCCGTGTCAATATTGAACCCGAAATAATCAATACGACGCATCGCGTTTCATTGTGAAGCGCTATTCGATACGTCGAATGCGAACGATGAAACAGCGTCCACGATCGACAGTCTTCCATTGTCGGAATACAGAGAACGAAAGGTTGTGCGGACGCGTAATGTGGAATACCATCTTCTCCTTTCCATCACGTTTTCCCTCTCAACCACGGTTTCCTTTTTTTGTCGCACATTCTCCTGGAGAAATTGAGAAGGAGGCTGGTGGAAGCGCGTCGAGAAGCGAAATGAAAACACGAGCGCGTAAACCGGGGGGACGGGAATGAAAATTATTTCTGGTCGGCGGAGCGTTCGTTCCACGGACAAGAATTGCAGCTTGAATTTTAGGCGCGGCGGTGAGAGTCTCGCTAGTGAAATACCCACCCGGTCGTCGTCGTCGCGATGTCAAAGTTTATTTAAATAATATATACCGGCATAACGCACGGTCGCCGGCAACCGGCTAGAGTGGAGGAGCGCGTAAAATGAAAAACGGACCGGCCTCGGTGCATTACTTCGTTAATTTTAATTGCTCCGTCGGCTCGTAACTCTGGTTAGTTTCGCGTCTCCCCCCTGAATAGCTGAAGAACTAGTTGCTGCCCGGGAAAAGAAACCGCCGCGACTAAACGAAATCCTATTTAAACCGGTCAGGGGCGGGGAAACAGCTGCGAAAAATTCCACACGACGCCCCCCCCCCCCCCCCCCCCCGCTCCTATCCGTCTCTCGTTAATGAAACGATGATCCGTGGAATCGATCCATTCTTCGTTATAACCCGCCGAGAACGACGTCTGCGCGTTGTCCTCGCTCCGAGGAACATTTCAAACTTTATTATCAAACTGCGAATCTTTATGCAAAACATTTTCTACATTAATTTTAAAAAACAGAGACGAAAAGTCAGTCTTATAATTTAGGTTAGATTATCATCTAATACTCGGGTACATAGTGGTTTAAATGACGATGGAAGTTTCGGGCGCAAGGAAGGATTGCGCATATAGAAAAGAAAGAGACGCGGACAGTTGCCGTCGCCGGCACAGTTCACAGGCCCCCGCGCGTGCTGTCGCTTTACACGCGCTGTCCTTCTCTACGTTCGGCTCGGCCTTTGAAGTTCCAAAAAATAGATCCCCTATACGATAGATGCGAAGTAATCCCCCGAGGCTTTCGCGTCTATCGAACATTTACTGTACACACTTTGAAATTTTAATGAAATTGATCAATCGGTTTATGAGCTATGAACGACTAAAAATTGTGAGATCGACGAAAATCGTGTAATTTTTCACCATTCGTAATCGGTTTATAACTAGTAAACCAAAGTTCGATTAAAATTTTCAGCATGGATCTAACTTATAAAATTCGGAAACTGGTTATTTTCGCGAAGGTGTCTAACACGACTGACTATAAAAGCTCCTTGCGGAACTGCATGCGCGCGGTACGTTCGGAAAACCGGAATAGGCGAGATCGAGGCTTTTGATCCGCCGCCCGAAATAACGAAAAAGGACATTGGCAACGGACAAAGTTATAAAAAAAGAGAGGAGGCCGCGGCCAGAGAAACGGTAGCTTGATCCCCTGGATCCCGCGTCTCGTTCGCAATTTGCGGTTCGCGCAGCTAACTCGAAATTGCGGCGTGCGCCACCGCTGGCAAACCTCTCGTCGATAGACGTGTCTGGGGCTCTGTATCTGCGGCTGCTGGAAACTCGACACTCGGCGTTAAATACTAGACGCGTTCGATACTCGATATTTTCGTCGCTCGCATTATCCCGCGCACGCGTTACCGCTGAAATCCGGAAACGCCGAGCACTCGATGCTTGCAATGAAGATCGCGCGGGGGTTCAACGTCGGGGCTGCTCGTTTCGCGGATCTCTTTTCCACGAATTTTCGATGCTGCGGTCGAACGAACGGATCCCGCGTTTCTACGTGTTCGAGACATTTGCGTAAAGCGAACGAACCGGGTTCGTATTCACGACCGTTAACGTTGTTGTTGCTACTCTGTCTTTAGTTTAAAAAATCTTCTAATCGACGAAGTACATTTGGTATGTGGTAAAATGGAAAAAATTAGTTTTTGACCTATTTTCCCTATCTAGTGGTATGGCGAATATTCTGACGAAAAAAAGCGCTAGTAAAATACCCAGATACATGTACACTGCCGCTCAATAGTATGTGGACGCTTCCTTAATTTTTATAACTACCTGAAAAAAGTTACGATGTCATTAGTAAATTTGATTACCTTCTATGTATTCCAGAAACATGTTTTGATAATAATTTGTTAAACATTTCACCGATAATGATAAGAAATAATTATATCTTTATGAACGCGTTTACTGGTCGTAGAGTAATAGAATTTAGCAACAAATATTTTTTAATAATAAAAATATACATTATACGTCCACATAGTTTTGAACGTCATGTACTGCAATTAATTCGGAATTTTAAGTTGAAAATCCTGTCGCATAATTTTGTCCAGCACTGCAACGCGTACTTTAGCTGGTGGAAAAAGCTTCTTGATGGAACCGGGGGTGTCTCGAGGTGTCGCGTTCTATTTTCCCTGTCGTTGATGGGTTTCAATCGGAAAGTGGCGCGCCTTAGACGGCTCGGTAAATCAAGGAAAACAAACAGCCGTGGAAAGCTGGTTCAAAGAAGCCGCTAGACGCGTCAGACGACGTTCGCGACGCGACATCGGTCGCCGGTACTCGCGCGCGAGTTTCGTCGAGCGTGTGCGCGCGCGCGAGTACCGTCGTCGGTAATTTATTCGAGCACAGAGCTCGATTGTCTTCTTGAAACGAACCTCCTCGCCACGGTTACTCGGAGACACGTGCCCCCACGATTGTCGTACGTGCTCGTTCCATTTCGACGGACGTCTGCCGCTCAATTTCCTTCAATCTCGCGTTCTACTGCGCGCTAGTAAATTCTGCACGGTGCACCCGGCTTCTTCCGCACAACGGATACAGCTGTTTAACGCTAAACCTACCGTGCGAATCAAATCGTCCGATTTTAGGGTGACCTGTCCAGCGAAGGAATCTGTTACTTCTATACCCATTTAACCCTTTGCACTCGGAGCTATTTTAACTCGAAAATTAAACATTTCTTCCGACCTAGAATAATTCCATTATATATGATTTTTTTAAATCTTATGGATATGAAATTGATATAACACCTCATACAATACTTAAATGTTCAGTAATTGATTAGCTAACAACTTATTTAATAAGGGTTAAAAACCTCGGCTGGTGGGCTAATTTTGTCACAAATGGTCCATTCTTGAACCTACTTGTGTGCTTGTATAACATCTCATTAACGCCATCAGAACAGAATACCAAAGTTTTCGCGAAAAACCTGTATTTGTCTGGCTTGAACGAGGAGGCGGTGGTGGAACACAGTTCGCGTGTGTTTGCTCGCGTGGTCGTGTTACGGCTCGCACTTGGCTCGCTTTTACGAGGCACTGGATTAATCGAGAAACTAGCCTATATCGAACTTCGAACACGGGGGTATCTTCAACTGCAAACTGTCGGGTAATTATAAGGTCTCCCGTTGTCTGCGCAAGAAACAATAATACATAGAACGATTAAAAGAACTTTAGAATGTTAATGTAGTATTTGCAATATGGTTAAGATTATTAGAGAAATAAAAGAACTTGTGAATGACTGTTGTATAGGACCTTGATGTATATTAAGCAGCACTATTTATTGTACAAATTAATAAACATTGAGTCTAACATTATAACTGTTCCAATAAGCGAACAGTCGTGTTCCCCCGTGCAATTTGGATAATGGAAACAAATAACGTTCACGGTTGATTCTGTTTTGAAATGTTCACGAGAGTCCGACGCGGAGAGTTAATTTTCACCGTTGCTCGATCTAGTACTCGGGACATTAACGCGCCAATTGCCAGAACAGTGGTTAAACACGGTGCTCGGAGGTTCTCCATCGCTGAACAAAAAGGACGAGAGAAAGATTGCGGATGAAAAAGGGGGGTTGGGGGAAAAAATAAGCAGCACGCGGCGCGAGCATGTAAACGAACGAAATGCGAATCCGCGTTACATTAAGAGATTCGTCGGGGATGCGGCCAAAGGAAATGAGAACGCGGTGTACTCGCGGGGGGGCGTGCGAGCGAAACGAGAAGACCGTCTTTATGCCTGGTTCCGCGAGCAAATGTACAAGGTTCGCGTTTCCCACCGACCCGACGCAGATATTACCCCGCGGCGGCGGCGGTGGGGCTTGGCGTCCCGACGCCCGTGGATAATTGAACGGCGCGAAGTCGGCCGGCAGCGGGTCATAGTCGTTAACCTGGCAGTAACGCCTAGGCGCGAAATGTATCGTTGGCCTAGCCTTACCGGCTAAGCCGTAAATTTTTAACGCGCTCACCATCCCCGAATGGCGGCTGTGGAAAAGCCAACGTACAGAACCGGTGCCGAGACAAGTTAGTTAGGGGGAGTTTCGCGGTCCAGGAGCCGAGGAAAGAATTATTTCACCGGAGCTGCGCGGCGCGGCGCGACAATTTTCTTCCGTCCGCGGAATGGCACCGAACGATACCACCCCCTCGTCGTAAACTTTACGGCGATAATAAGACAGATGGAAATGGAAATGTTAAGCGGGAAATGTGCCACCGCGTCCGATCAATTCGGCACTTTATTTGCCGCGCTACGTGCCGAGCAGCTTCGCATGTGACCAGGAACTTTTACCGAAATATAAAATGTACCGGTATTTTCGGTTCTACCTTCGAAACTGTTATAGAAATCGAAATACAGGTAGGATGGTACTATACGTATCACACCCTGGCAAGATAAGTGACGTAACTAAAATATGCAGTATTCTCGCAATAACGATTTTAAGAAAATTGTAAAATTTCCATCGAGATAGTACAGACATCTTTAACCCTTAGCACTCGAGAGGCGACCCAGAGTCGCCATTAAAACTTGCTCTACCATTATTCACAATATTGTTTACATTATTAAATATGGTGCTATCTAATCAATTACTAAACATTTAAGTATTTATGAGGTATTATATCAATTTTTCATATCCACAAAATGAAAAAAAATCATATAGAATGGAATTATTCTAGGTCGTAAGAAATGTGTAATTTTCGAGTTAAAATAGCTCCGAGTGCAAAGGGTTAATCTTTCAGAAAACTATTTTTGGAAGTAAATTCGATTAGGCTTTATAAAATGATATTATGTATACCTCTATCGACTCTAAAGTGACACTGTTCTTGCTATTAGAAATATAAACTAGCTCAAAAAGAAGACTGTCATAACTGCCCTCTAGCGGTTCAATTAGGAGTTAGGGATATGACGTATATTTATCAGTAATTTAATTCTATAATTATAATAAAGTATATTTTAATTTCCAAAGTATTTGTAGCTGAGAATCTTGTAATACAAAATCACATTCAAATTTAGCGAACTAGCGTACCGAGATTAATGGCTTCGCGAAATTCGGGAAACGAATAGCTCGGAGCAAAACTACTCCTCGAAGACGAGAAAAAGGAAGAAGCAGCGGAAAGAGCCCCCGAATCCCAGCGACTCTCTTGGCCGCGTATAACCGGGTCCTGTTCGCGATAAACGTAGCAGAACCATTTTTCTGTTCCTTTGACCCGTTCGAGCTCGTCCTCAAAGGCGAACCGCGGGCCGTGTTCCCATTTGGAAATTCGGTACATTTCCCGTGAACCGTTTCAACTGGTGTACAACAGGTCTGTCAAATTAGCACGGTACTTCGGGTATCGTTGCTCCGCAACGGAACGCTCGGATTAGTGAGCGGTATTACGAATCGTCGACCCAGCTGGACAAAAGTCATTCGGTGTGTGCATTGTAAAACATTCCATCACCACTGGAAGTTACTGAAAAAAGGTCGGAGTTACTACACATATAAATAAATTTTATGAAGTCTAACAACCTTCGTATGCGTCTGAAGTTGATCCAATTACGAACAATCTCCATTACTTTCCGTGCATTCGCACCACTTTTAAAAAATAATGATGAACCTCCAACATCGTGGCGAAAAGATTTGAATTGAAAATATATTAACAATTGATTAATTGTGAGCGCGAAGAATTAATTTTGCAGTCGAAGCGTAAACAGCTTAGTTTTTCTAAGACTCTGGTGATTATACCTGTTTGACGGGACTCTACGTTAATTAATAAATACGGTAAAATTGGCCACGTTGAATTTTGTTTAGCTGGGTTGGTATAATATCGTAACACTGTGCGACGGAGTGCTCGGAGAGCATTCGGAGGCAATGCACAGTCGGACGTGCGCGTATGCGCGCTCGTTCCGGCTGAATTATGCGAACGGCCATCGCGAAAACCACGGAATGACGTGATCTCGACGAAATTTGTACGCGAGATCGTCCGTCGCGAGGAGGAGCTCCACAGCCGGCCGCTACGTGTTGAAACTGCAGGAAACGACCCGACCGGGCCGAATTACGCCAGATAATTTCGCGCGAGCCCGACATTTTCGCAAGTGTGCGGAGTCATGATCTGGGACCCGTAATCTGCAGCTTGATAATCCGGCCGAGAATTCCTACCGAGTTTTTACTTACCCTTTTCAATTTACTCCCTAACACGTTCCCAGAAACTTCTTCCTCGAGATCAATTTCAGAACTGTATCTCTCGTTTTTCTGAAGATTTCTTTGCTGGGATACAAAATTAGATGAAGAGACAATGCTGGAGGATCGTTTGTTGGTTTGAAAAAAAAAAGAATCTACAACACCGTCATATGTCTCGAAACAAATTCAATATTTTCAGTGTTATATGTATTGTTTTAAATTGCACCAACTCGTTTTTCTCATAAATGCATCAAATCCGTAGTTATCAATATTGAACACACATTCGCTACCACGATTACGTCACGCACTGTTTATGTTTCCATTCACAATCTTCCCCTCGTCCTTCTCGTAGGTCATAGAACCTCGAGCAGCGTCGTCGCCGTTTGTTTACATTATTTTCATGCGCGCCGCTACAACGTAGTGCGGTGCGAATGTGTTAATTCGCGTCGGGATTTCACGTCGGAGCACTCCAGGTGGTTTCAATCTTTCGTCGCGAGTCTCCGAGACCGAAAAGAGCGAATTCGGTGGATGGGGCGAGAGCAGGTGTACAAGGCGGTTTGTATTTACGCGCGGGTCGCGTGCCTCGTGGCATAACGCCAGCCGTACATCGGATATACCCCTTTTCCTCGTGGACCTCTGGAAACCATCGGAGACGATATCGAGGCGCGCGCGCGCGCGTGCGTATCGTATATCATTGATAAACGTCCATACCGAGGCTCTTGCCGTTATCTTACGACTGCCGCCCCCACGCGATTGCCGTATCGTGATCTCTGTATGCGAAATGCCGGTGTTCCTTGCATCGACCACCCTCGGTTCCATTATTATCGTCTGGCGTCGATCGAGAAATATGGAGTCGCTACACACCCGTAAAGTATTACTACGGACCACGGAACCTCCTTTCATCGCTCGTAATTCCCCTGCTAATACTTGTTATTATTACACCAGAGCAACAGATTTACTATCATTATCATCTTCAAGTTATTTAAAAAAGAGTGATGATTGTATTTGGCTTCTGTTCCATACAATCGATGCGGACAATTTTTAATTAAAGATTGCAATCTAGCCAGAACTATACTGGGTATCCCGGTTGACTGGAATCGCCTAAATAGAATTTTTATTTCGCAAAAAGATTCAAAGTCTATTAGCACCTATCAGAGTTGGGCAAAATTTTCATCTAAATACAAATTTCGAATAAAAAATTAAAAAATTTTTATTCATTATTCGATGGCGCGTTTATTGGCAGTAGTTACGAAAAGAATACATCGATGACCTTGAAGTTTTGTTAAACATGGACTTTCAGAAAAGAGACATTCTTGAAATAATCTGATCCGGTCTGAATAAACAGGTTAGAAAGGAAACAAGAAAGCGAGCTAATAAAAACGTGGTAAAAAAATGTCTACGTGTAACGCCACCGTGCGAAACCGCAGTTTCATACGCGCGAACCTAATAAAGCCCAGCTGTTTCGGGCGCGCAGCCCGAAGAGTCGAGGGTCTCGTTTGCGATTCGCGGCTCGTTCTTCCGGCCCCGCGACGAAGAAGCGTTCAAGAATGATACCTGCTTCTCGTCCCCATCAGCTCTTGCCCTAATGGTGCATTAACGCGGCGACCGCACGCGTCTAAAAGGTGCTTCAGCCTGAAGTCGAAGAAAAAGAGAAGAACGCGCGGGCAACGAGCCGAGGAGAGCGATAGACAGCGCCGAAGGAAGGCAGATAAGACGGAGAGAAGATGGCTCTGACAAACCTCGCACGTTCCGAACCAGCGACCGCATTTGTTGCCCGCAAAGTCTTGTTTTTCTTTTCGGTATTGCGATCGTTAGAGTGCCAGATCTTCGTGAAATAGAAGAATTTGATTCGTCGACAAATACAGGAGCCAGAGAAAAATAACTATCTTTCTTCAATAATTTTAGTTAAAAATGTAAATACTGTTAAATTATATTACGTGTCTCGTTCTCAATGATAGAATTGTAGTATGCTTGTCATGCTGCTTCACGTCACAACGTTTCAGCGTATATTCAACTTGAATTTGGCGCACTTCTAACGCCAATTTCTCTCTGTTTAATTCTTTTATTCTCATACTGTTTCGTTGTAAGAAAACAAAAATTTATATAGTTTTGAAAAGCTTGAGGCACAATATTCATCTTCGAACGGGACACTTCATATTATCATAAGAAACATCGGCGGGCTCGTTTGATCCTATGATTAAATTAGTCAGTTTTGGCTAAATTGTCATCCATAAAACGATACGATAAAGCAAAGAGCTCTCTAAAAAAATGCTGAGAGTCACCTGTCGTATTATCTTTATGTCGGAATGTAGTGCGAACAATTTTGGAAATGTCTGCCACGAACTTCATCGATTTCGAACGAAGTTGAGAAATTGACTTTTTTCAGCGTTTCAACGATTTCGAGCGTGTGCGGTTGTGGTCTCTTGGATGGCGCTTGCACCGGCGTTATTTATCGCACCGCAAATAAGCACATTAATTAATATTCGTCCGGCGCGGGTGGTTCCGTGAAGTTCCGAGCCCGTAGTACGGCCACTTTTAATGCGATTAACCCCGATCACGTTCGTTTTAATTTCCTCCCCGCGGAAAATCGCCGCGTTCCCCGTGACTCTACATACATTCCGCAGGGACCAGTTCGTTAGAGGACCAAATTCGGGCTTGTACCTCCCTCTCTTCCGCCACCACCACCCTCTCTCCGAACGAATCAACCGGCGACCGATGGCGACCGTCGCATCGGTCGAGAGGGTGGACTTGTCCAGTCCTCTAGCCCTGGGGTTACGATACTCGCAGGCCTTGATACCGGCTGGTGTCCAGCTACTGCACGGTTCCCAGGACTAATGTTCCCTCGGGCGGGATGCTTTCGGTATCTCCTGTAGACCCCTCGTCTTGCTCCTCATGGAGTCCCTTGCTCTCTCTCTCTCTCTCTCTCTCTCTCTCTCTCTCTCTCTCTCTCTCTCTCTCTCTCTCTCTCTCTCTCTCTCTCTCTCTCTCTCTCTCTCTCTCTCTCTCTCTCTCTCTCTCACTATTATTTGTGTCTCTCTCTCTCTCTCTCTCTCTCTCTCTCTCTCTCTCTCTCTCTCTCTCTCTCTCTCTTCCATGCCGCGTCATAATAAAGGGCCGATCTCGGAGATAACTGCGCGCAGCTCCTCGTAAAGCGCTTTACATACGCACTAAAAGAAACGTTAATCACGGGACCATCTGGCTGCCGGTGAACGACGACCTCTGCCACAACTCGGGATCTCTCTCCGTCGCTTTTACGTCGCATAATCAAGTCACCGGCAATAAAGCCTGTATTAACGTGTCATTCTCTTTTCGTTTCAACCTCCCGGGGGGGGGGGCAGGCCTCCCCGGCAGCCCTTCGCCGAGCACTACCGTGATTCCGTCTCGAGGGCCGCACCCTTTGCCAGGAAGATTCTTTTTGCCGGAGGAAAACGTAATTGAACGGATTTGAAGGGGTACGGAATCGTGCGTGCGTGCTGCGTGCGTTTTCAGACTCTTTTTTTTCTTTATCGTCGGGACGCTGATAATTGCACGCGAAAATAAAACGTTTCAACCCGCTCGGACATGCCGAGCTGCGCGCGCACGCGCGTGGTCGAGTCTTTGTCACTCGAGAAAAATGACATTATCTCGTTCGAGATAATTTTGGCGTTTGACGGTCTTTGTAATAGTTTTGCGGATTTTTGTGCATGTTAAACATAGACGTACTTTGTGTAACTGCATGTTCTCTACCCGATATCGATAAGGTAGATCAATCTGATAGATCATTACCATACTGTACGTGGCAGGCGACACCTGTCACCAAACTAGTGTAATAACGACATACGTCTGTATTCGTCTTCAACGTCTCAGACGTAAAATTGCTTCTTGCGAGTGAACACGTATTATAATAAAACTGTTCTGGTTTACTCCTAAGAACTATACTCTCCTCCCATACCCTAATAACAGTGCAAATAAAAATTGTCTGTTCAATAATAATGGGAAAAAGGGACAGCCGCTACGTATCTAGAATATCTTATGAGATATTTTTATCTTCAGAATGCTGATCCATCTGAATAAAATGGTCACGACCAGCAGCACACGCGGTACAAAGACAATCCTACGACGAAGAGCGGACGATCCTCGAGGAGCGAAGGAAATCGGGGCTCTAAAATAGTTGAAAATAGCTGGTACAAATCAGGCTTGCCGTTCCAGGGGAACGCGACGCAATAATTTCGCCAGGATTCGCCTCGCATCGATACGCCGGTTCTCGAGATAGCGTTTGTTAGCCTTTTAGAGGGAACGCGCGAGAACGCACCAGTCACGTAATTCGCTGATAGGGGGGGGGGGGGGGGTGGCGGTGTCTCTCCCCCTGGAAACGGGTGGTTCTACCCCGTAAATTTCGCCGTCGACTCTTTTGGCGATGGTCCAGCCGATGGTCCTGGAAGACGATTGTGGACCTAGTCGGGAAGGCTACTACCTGGGGTCGTCCACGTAGAAAAGCTGGTTCGAGCTAGCCGGGCAGGACCAATATTTTTGACGATTAAGGGAAGAGGTAGGGCTGCCCCCCACCCCGTCCCCCGTCCGTTCATGGGGGGGAAATTGAATCGTACGGGTTTCCCGTGTGTTCCTCCTCGAAGTCGTTTCCGCGGCCGTTGTCGTTGGCCCCTCTCCAGAAAATATAACCCCACTAGCGGTGCACGAGAGCCACCTCCTTTTCCCTCGTTCTCAAGCTGGTCGCCATCTAGAACCATTCACGGAATGGCCCCGTACGAAGTGCCAGCCGATAAATATCGAAACACTTAGCCTCTGTTTTCATAGTGGGTGAATTTGATGTTCGGAGCTTGCGCTGCTTTCTCCGCGCGCGGTTCTTTCTTCTCTCTCCTCTTTCCTCCGCGTCTCTCCTTCTTCGTTCGCCGTTTCTCTGCCTTACCTCTTAATCTACTGGGTATTTTTCTTGGCCTCTCCACGATCGCCTTCGGCCTTTCATCCGGTCGCAATACCCTCGAACTGTTTGCGAGGAGAATGCCGTAGTACCGCTGGAACGTGAAACTCTCCGCGGAATGAACCTCCGCGACCTCCTCCGCCAGAGTCTCGTTGTTGTTTCGGAAGGAATTTTTGTTGATCGTCCCCGCGAATCGCTGATGCCACCCACCCTCCGCCCTGTTTAAATCGCGATCTCCCTGCAATCTCTGCTGATCCTGGAAATAGACCCGGGAACATCGCTACCCCGGACACTTTTCTATTATCCTTTGCCACACTCCGCGATAAAAAGACAGTACACCGTGTACATATTGTGTTTCCCTAACCTTTGAAATAATATTTTCCGTTGGTTTTGTCATTTAGCGTAAGAATGTAGTTAAGGGTGGAGATGCAGATTTTTTACCGCGAAAACAAATTTTTCAGGGTCAGTTTTGAGGGGGGGTGATTTTTGCTAATCATGATCAGGATATTCAGAACATGATTTTAAGAACTTTATAAGCATCAGATTTATTTCTCTATGAAATATTGATTTCTGGCATATGATATTGATATTGAAGATTTCTCTTATGAAATATTGATTTCCGGCATATGATCCCTTTGAGACTTTTGTTCAGCTCGACGAGTAGAATCGACTAAGCCAATGAAAAAATTTGACATTGAAAATGACCTTGAAAGTTAATTTTACGGCACCATGTTTATGATGCAATGTTGGAGATTTAGACGAGTTCTATCACCTCCCAAAAGGATGACCAATAATTTTTCCCCACCCTGTACAACACAGAATGTAATCAATAGCAGTCAATAGCAGTCAATAGAAGAAATGATTTTATCGATTTAGGTAAATCTACCCGGTCATTTTCGGTTGGATATTTTGCATTATTTGCAATTTATGCTTTCTCATTTTAAAAATCCGTTTCGCAATTTCTACAGCATGTCGCTTCAGACGAATTTCGCTGTAACTAATTGATTTCCTAAGAAGCGTCTGAAATAAATGCAGCGAGCACTCTATTATCAAAGCGCAGCGTCGGTACAACTTCCAGATTACTCGAGTATTCGCACCCGAAATACATAAAAGATTCACATCATCCTGCCTGTCGATTCGATCGAGCGGATGTTTAAAGCATCGCCTCCTTTTCATCTGTTCGTCGCGTCGGTCCCGGTGCGGTGGTCGCAATTAATCGATTCGCCGTAATCGTCGTGGAAAAAGATCGGAAATTGCGAACAAACTGTGACGGTCGCGTCGGCGGATTTTCGATACAGCATAAGTAACATGAACGAGGAAAGACACTCGAGAAATGGGGATAATTATGCGGCTCGCGAGGACATCTTTCTCGGGTCGCGGGTATCGGGTTTATCTTTGTACAGGACAGCTGAATAGAACCGCGGGCACCGGTATTTCGAGCCGGGGTGCATGACGGATATTCTATTATCCATTAACATATAACCGGGTCGACGACACTGCGGCCGCGTCGAGTCGAGTCGCGTCGCGTCGCGCCGATTCGCAACCCGCGTTCTCCGTTCGTTCGAGGGCTCATCGATTTCGTAGAGGAGACATTGCCCGCTTACAAGGGAACATATTCAGTTGATACACGCCGATTTTGATGAAACTTATGTGAGATATAGTTCCTCGAAAAATATTTGACACGTATTTTTTTTTTATCGACAACCATCCACTCTGAGGGAGTGAAAACAGCTCTCGAAGTCAGGGGTCAAAACCACATTTTTTGAGAAAAAAAAAGTTTGTTAAAAAATTCTTGCGCGACATTTCCCATTGAAGAACACACAATTTAAAAAAAAATTCAAATTTTTTCGACCTCTTGTTTCCGAGATATCTCAAAAAATATGATTTTGACTCTCAACTTTGAGGGCTGTTTTCACCCCTTCAAAGTGGATGGTTGCCGATAAAAAAAAATACGTGTCAAATATTTTTCAAAGAACTATAGCTCACATTAGTTTAATCGAAATCGGCCATTCTCATCTGAATATTTTCCCTTGTTAGCTTCGTTCCGTTTCCGAGCGCGATATTTCGAGCGGAGCTCGCTCGCCCCGCGACGTAACGTCGTTAAACAGCCCGGGGATAATTGTCTGTCATGCGACGAGGAAATCACTCGAATTAGAAACGTCGCGGATTTCTCGGTGATTGAACGACACGCGACTGCTCGGGCATGATTCGGAAGACACCGGTCGCGGCTGGGAGAGGTCGACGACCAACGTTTCGCGGATCCCGTCAGATAACCAACGACGAATCGCAAACGCGAGCTCTATCAGCGAACCTTCCGAAATACTCGCGGCCAATGAATTTTAACGCGGACGTCTCGCGAGTGCCGCGACGGATTCGCCGGGTTCGTCGCAGGTACTCAACGGGGATAATTATTCCATTTCCCGGCTTCCGCTGTATTTCCAGATTCTCACTGCATTTTGCAAATTAATTATCGATACTGACGTATTACTTCCTGCGCGCTCAATCCTAGATAAGACTCGAGCTTTCGTCATACTGACAATCAGAATATTTGAGTGTTGTGACATCGGATGGTCCACCAGAACATTGTGTCAATTAATAAATTCAATACTAAATGTGAATGTTATATTTCACTACAAAGTATTTTTTTACTAAACTAATTCTATACCAATTTTTAGGAATTTTTTTCCGAAGAACTTAAACTATTTGCATTAGGATTTTGCACACGTATTTATTCGAAGTACACAAGTTCTTTTTTTCCAAGCAAAAATAATCAAAATTACATGACATACATATTTCTTTCGTTGAATATGTTTTTGACTCTCGCCACGATTCCGATCCTTCTGCTGTTTGATAAAACAAAACATGAGGAAGTATATTACAGTAAACGCTTGATTCTTGTCCAGAGCGTGGGCACGATTCCTGTCCTTAATTTTCATTATTTGTTTATGGGACTTTCACTACCTTATTTCTGGCATTTTTCTGATTAAAATGACACCAAACACGATATAGTTTCAATTGTATTTAGTGGTTTAATCGACGGTGAAAGTTTCGGTCGCAAGGAAGGACAGCGCATCGGAAAGAAAGAGACGCGGACAGTCGCGCGAACCGTATTTCATTCTGTCCTTCTCTATGTTCGGCTCTCTATTGAAGTCTCGCTCGGCGCGGTCGGCGCGATATCTAGACGCAGTCATAAATTAAAAAGCACTTCTGGGCACGATTCTTGTCCATGAAAAACACGGCTGTTGGACAAGAATCAAGCGTTTACTGTAATCAGTATGAATGTGACTATGGTCTGAAAACTAAAGTGCGTCTTTGTAAAAATGGACAAAGATTGCATAATATAAAGTATTCAAAGTATTTCAAGCTAATCAAGAAGTCGGTTAAAGTACTTTCCTAAATTCCCATTAATTTGGTGTTTGATTTGAAATAGAATCCTATTAAAAAGTGATCGATTCCCCGTAGA
Organism: Lasioglossum lativentre; assembly: GCA_916610255.1. Classification (NCBI taxonomy): domain Eukaryota; kingdom Metazoa; phylum Arthropoda; class Insecta; order Hymenoptera; family Halictidae; genus Lasioglossum; species Lasioglossum lativentre. The sequence continues at coordinate 1,418,306 of OU744364.1, forward strand.
ATGGCCCGTCTGTGTTTGATCTTTTTCTTTTATAAATGCGGTTTGCTTGCTTGTGATTGATTGCGCGCTGTGTGTAAGCGATAGTTGATGAATTCTTCTTTTGTGTTAGATTGCGGTTGTTACATACGTTCTCCCAGCGCTGGAGTGGGAGATTATTGTTAAAAAACCCATTGTATTGTCCCGTGCTGCGGATGCTGAAGAACGATATTGATTTATAGACGGAAGTTTGCTCTTTCGACGGGTCTAGGAAACCTGGTGTTCGGATATTCCGGTATCGAGTCGTAGCCATCGTAAAACAATTTGATTGGCCAAATTCACGGTTTCCACTTTTTCACCGAAAAAAGCGAATAATGTAAAAAATAGAATTAGATTGTTGGCAATTAGACTGCAGATTTTGATAGATCGTTGAGATTTATCAATTTATAAAATACATTAAATTGTTTATATTACGCCTTCGACGAATATTTAACACTTGACATTATTATCTCAATATTTTCTACAAAAGTGAGTTGTAAAGGTTTTAATGTTATTTATTTAAAAAAAAAAGTATTTGCAGGTAGTGTTAATAGATGGCTGCGAAAGATGAAATACGTGTTTCTGCAGTTAATGATAAAACCGACTGAATTTTGCAACTAGTTTAACCAAATTTCTACCTAAATTCCGCAGCTCAATTATGCAGACGATACTATCGAACAATTCAATTAATATTTCGAGACGCATTATTATATTCACATTTTGAGTAATTACGGACGTCTATGACAGCAAGCGATGCATTTAAACTGTAATGGCTCGCTATACTTCGATAAATGACGATAATAACCGTGTCCGAAAGATTTTCAAGTACATACTGCGGCTTTAATTTGCAGATACAGTATTTGTTTCTGCCACTTTTGAAAAAAGTGATTATAATTCAACGAATGTTTGAACAATTACGCGAGTCACTTCAAATTTTCCGATGAAACGGACATTCCACTAATTGGTAACACGATTTTATACATCTAGAATATTATCAAAATTCAATTTAGCCCCTCTAGACTGTCGAAACGTCACGCGGCGCGTCGACAGGATCACGGCGCATCCGATGATCAGAGGAGTGTACATCATTTGCAGTCACGTGCCGCGATTTATAACGTTACGCGAGATAGAAAGGGTTACGCGGGAAGGGCGAGGAAGGGAAGGAAAAGGGCAGCGGAGTCCGACCGTTTCCTGTGGCGTATAAAGCCGTTCTAACGAGGACCTCGATTTATCGAACACGCGGCAGCAGCCAGTTACCTCTTTCCGGGCGCTGTCATTACGCGGCATTATGCGGTTTTCCCGTTTGAAGTGTTAATCAACCGGGCCGCCGCATTCCTAACCGCGTAAACGAACTCTAAATAGCCCGGAAACGTAAACAGCGTGTCACGGCGAAAAAGGGCTGGTTTTCTCCACCCCAGATCATCCCCCGTTTCGCCGCTTGTTTCTCTTTTTCATATCCCTCCAACCCCTCCCTCCCCTCCCCTCCTCTCTCGCTGCTTTTTCTATTCGTCGTCCGCGCTTGCGTTTCCCTTCGTTTTGCCAGCGGGCCGCTTTGTATTCGATATCGCGACAACCCTTTGCCGAGCGGGCAAAGCGCGACGAAACGAACTTAGACATCGTGAATGGAATCAAAGTCCGTGCTTCGTGCGCAGCGTCGCGCCGCGCCGCGCCGCCGGCTTCTCTGGAAACTAGCGGGCGACGTCTAACATTGTTGTCGGACAAAAGAGAATCGCGGACCCGCCACCATTTTTCCACGCTTTTCCCCCCGTTGCCCCCGTTAATTAAATCGTGTCGAAGGACGAGTGCGTTAACAGCCGGCCGCGGAGATCAAAGCACTCTCTCTCTCGGCTATAGTACATTGTACGCGTCCTTGATGTATACATATGTCCTTTCGCGAATGGCGTGGGCGGCTGATACAGCAGAGGGGGCTGATGGGGGGAAAAAAGGATTTACATCGAGGCGTGAACGAGGCTAGCCGCAACCCGACCGACCTCGTGCACCCGCGGCACCGTAATGCAACTCGGTAATTACGTTATTCGCAGCTGATTGGCTCGCTAGCCGCCGACGCCGCCACCATCGTCGCGCGCGCGTCCGCGTTAACGCGATTATCCAAGGAATCGATCACGCGTTCCCGTTTGTCTGTTCCGGACCGGTTCGCGTTCGCTACTTTCGCTCTCCTCGAGTCCCAACGTCCTAGGCGGCCCGATCCCGGCCCGCTTTTCTCCGGCTCTCTTTGCCTTTCGGCTCCGAGCCGCCGAAAAGTTTTCTTTGATTGGACGACGGACGCAATTAAAGCGGCGCGAGGAACACGCGAGCAAAGTTCCGAGACTAGGGACGAGGATAACCGGTGTCCCTTGCTAATGAGCCAGCGAGACAGCCGACTGCTTTCTGTCCGGTGAAAAGAACGATACAGGATTCTTTTCGGTGGATGGCTCCGGTGTTTACGCGATGTATTAGGGCGGAATTATGAGGGAAAGTTTCCGCGTTGAAGGTATACACGATTGGAGGCGCACTGGTTCGGATTTTAGTTTTCGATTCGTTTCGGTCAATTGGACACGGTACGTCCTCTGAAAGACAAACGTAGAAATACATATCATCTTTTTCGCCGATACAAAAGAACTGTGTTGTACAGTAAACGCTTGATTCTTGTCCAACAGCCGTGTTTTTCATGGACAAGAATCGTGGCCAGAAGTGCTTTTTGATTTATGACTACGTCTCAGTGTTACCAGTCAGGGGTAATCGAAAAGGAATCGAGGGGAACACAAGTACCCCCTCTCTGATGACCAGAGTAATATGTGATACGTTGCGCGACTGCGCGACCAGTCTACGGTCTTACATTAGTGCGGGACGTTGGAGTGTGCTCATGGTGGTGGAATAGGATAGTGGAAGGGGATAAAGGTGGAGAACCTGGAGGGGGAAATGAGGTTGGTTTCAATCTCATTCTGGTATCACTGCTACGTCTAGATATTGCGCCGACCGCGTCGAGCGAGACTTCAATAGAGAGCCGAACATAGAGAAGAACAGAATGAAATACGGTTCGCGCGACTGTCCGCGTCTCTCTCTTTCCGATGCGCTGTCCTTCCTTGCGACCGAAACTTTCACCGTCGATTAAACCACTAAATACAATTGAAACTGTATCGTGTTTGGTGTCATTTTAATCAGAAAAATGCCAGAAATAAGGTAGTGAAAGTATCGTAAACAAATAATGAAAATTAAGCAACCGTTATTGATATATGTATGATACATAAATTAATACTGTTCCGAGAACTGTATATACGTTCCAGATCCCGTATCTGCGGGATCGTTTCATTGTATCTCGCGGTACCTTTTTCTATGGAATCAAAGATAGAGCCGCGGCTCTTTAAGTCCATATGCCGACATGAGCGACTCGGTTTCAAAAGTTTCCATGAACTACCAACCTCGTTCAGTTGAAGCCTAGCTTTAGTAGAGAGAACATCTTATAAATTCCGTTTAAAAGATATCTGCCTTTTTTATTTCAAAGTTATTTGCTTCCCAAAGCCAACAACCACCGTTGTTTATGATCCCATTCATTCTAATCAATTCTTCTTTTATTTTTACTAAAACTAAAGAAATATTCTTTATTCTTGGCTGATTCTATCAAGAATCTGCTATTACCAGTATGTGTATATCAGACGACCAGCATGTTTTAATCGAAAACCATCGAGTGAAATTGTAAAGCAAGGGGTTTAACAAACTTCCAGTAGACTGTTACTTATGAGCTCGAAGCAAACTAATTCGAAATCGTTGGTGCAACAGGACACGGTGAACTTTCGGGAAAACGGGGGACCGGTTTTCGATAACCGGATGGGTATAGACCCTAGGCAAGGCTCACATGCGGCCGTGTAGGCCGTTAAAGTAAATGAGCCAGTCTCCTCTTCCTAAGATCGTCCCCGAGGCCCGGCTGGAAAGCACTCACATTGATTTGTTCGCAACTCCTGGTTTATAGCCTCTCCGTGTACCCTAGGACATCGACCACTCCCGTATCAGTCCCGATAAAAACCCTAGCCGCCGCCCCCTCGTAGTCTGTCCCTGCTCCTCCTGGCCGTTAATTCAAATCGTTCAATCGTTCTGAAAAGGATCGTTCCGCGTTGGTCCGCGTCAATCTTCGAGTAACGAGGTTACACGGGAAACGAAGAGTCGGGATTACTACTACAACATCTGAAATAGTCGTGCGAGGAGGAACGAAAAGGGGCGAACGGGCTGCGAAGGGTTTTCCGAGAGACTGTTTAACGTCGTCGCACCAGCGCACCGGGTCGAAATTGATTCCACCGACGACGTGGAATTGAACACGATCGTTTTGAAGTTTCGTGTTCCAGAGAGAGAGAGACAGAGAGAGAGAGAGAGAGAGAGAGAGAGAGAGAGAGAGAGGGAGAGAGAGTTTTATGGTTTTATTTCGGGCGAGCCGGTTTTACAGAAACTATTTCGCACGATATTACGTTCCGGGATAATGGGATTGGGATCGTCTGCTTTCGCGTTTCCGCACGGCTAGATGCGCCATCAACCGCCGCACCGCGCCGCGCCGCCCCGGTGGGTTATGAGCAGGGAATTACATTGATTAGATAACCAGAAACGTCTGGACAAAGCAATCTGTACCGGCGTTAATTAGTCATCCGAGACGGTCCAAGGCAATGAATGATTTAGTAGACCGGTCGCGCCTCACAAAGAGGTTTCCCGTGTTCCCGGCCCCGGTTATGCATATTGCAGGGACGTGTCCGTCATTCAAAATCCCTCCCCGCTGAGCTCGTTGGCCCGTTTCCCTTTTTAGCATGACATCAATGGCACGATAAAGGACTTTCCTCGGTGCGGTGACTTCTGACGCTACCGACAAATCGCCGCGACCCTTCTCTCTTTCTTTTTCATGCTGTAAGCTCTGTCTACTTATTATTTATACTTTACTCTCGATGCGTCGTTCTCATTTTCACTATGATAATAAATATGATAAAGCTGGCGATATTCAGGACGTCTAAAACGATTGATCTCTTTCTGTCGGTGTTGCGATATGCATTTCTTTCAAATCAAGTAGAATCTAGCACATAAGAATAATCGATATCTTTTATCAGATGTGAAACCTTTTATCGATTAGAGATGCATAAGTCTATTCGCTCATACGACAGTTATCGCTTTGCACTCGAAGCTATTTTATCTCAAAAACGAAAGATTTTGCCATTCTATAGAATTTTTTTCCATTTTTTTGCATATGAAACTGATGTAATATCTCATGTAATATGTAAATGTCTAGTAGTTTATTAAATGTGAACAATATTTTTAGGAATAGCACAGCAATTTTGGTGCCTCAGTGTCGCCATCCGAGTGCTAAGGGTTAAGTAATCTTTTCTTGTTCTACTCCGATCTGTTCAATTTTCGTGGTCCTCCTATCCTGATAGCGAACAACTCGGTGCTAGATTTGTAGCGTTATCGATTGGTTTCCTGTGCAATCTTCAGTCCCCTATTCTGATAGGGTTTAAGTTCCGTACAGTACAGTCTGCGCCAGTAGACGTCTCCCTCGAATCTTTGAAGATCTTGTTGATCTTCTATCGCCTGATAGATACAATTTAGTCGTGTCTTCGGTCTGTTAACCGAGCATGATAACTGGACCGTGGCATCGACCAACTGGACTTGGTGCGCACAGCACATTGCTTTTTCATTATTAAGCGAAGTTGATACGTATGGATCGGTGACGAAACGCTCCAAGAAAATTTCCAGAGAGATAGAAGAGCCTGCGATTGAGAGACGTTCTTTATCCGTTGAAAATAGCGGACAGTGTGAAAAGGAGAAGATGGTCGACGGTGCTGGGTTAGCCAAGAAAGAGCGAATTCACTTTCGAGTGACACGCTTCCATAGTCTCGAAACGCCGCGAGTGCCTGTGTGCTATAGGCCGGCTCTTTCCGTCGTCGTTTCACTTTCTCCTCGAAGTGCAATTCCCCGGCCGGCTGGCTGGCTGTAGCATCGCCACCCAAGCAGTACTAACAGCATTATGCAAATGAGACGGTTCCGCCAGCACGAAAACGTTGGAACCCCATTCAAGATACTTCCCCATCCGTCGCAAAAACCGAGGTTTCGCTTCAGCCCGAGTGTATCCTGATAAAGTCCCACAGACAAGGGAGAAACGAGAGCAAACCTGCTGCTGCCACCCTCTTCTCTCCGCCAACTCCCGCCACTCTTTTCCACTCTACGCTCTTCTTACCATCATCCGCTGGGACTATTTGCGATGTTTCGATTTTTCAAACAGTATTTCGACAATACCCGCGGGCTTTCTTTTGTGGATAGCGAATGGTGTGTCGAGCGCCGGTTACTCTTTGAGAAGCAAATTCTGAGATATTTGTCTCTGCCTCTGTGACTTTGTTAATCATACCGACGACGATCCCCCGGTGTCGCGTTAATGGAACACGAGGGTGTTGATATATACTATGTGTATACGAGACGGGAGATTCTGTTCCGGGATCGATTACCACCTACGTTGCTAATTTCCAGTGAAAGATGGTAGTCGCGTATACGTAAGATATTGAATTTCATGGTCTTGATGCATGCTTGCGGGGCTGTAACAATTTTTGTCGCCGTATAATAGCGTATCGATAGGAGATAGTGTTATGCAAATGTAGTCCGATCGTTTAAGTGTGGATTGTTGTTCGATTACCACTTTAAAGTCACATTGGAAGTCTCTAAACCTGCGCCGAAGTTTTCCTATGAAAGGGATTAGGGATGGAAAACTTAGGGACTAGAGTCTAACGACTAGGAACTAGGGAGTAGAAGAAACTAGGGACTAAGGAACAGAAGAAACTAGGGACTAGACACTAGGGAACAAGAGCGACTGGGGACTAGAGAAGAAGAGAGACTGGGAACTAGGGACTAGGGAAAAAGAGAAACTGGAGACTAGGGACTAGGAATTAGGGAAGAAGAGAGACTGGGGACTAGGGATTAGGGAAGAAGAGAGACTGGGGACTAGGGACTAGGGAAGAACAGAGACTGAGGACTAGGGACTAGGAACTAGGGAAGAAGAGAGACTGGGGACTAGGGACTAGGGAAGAAGGGAGACTGGGGACTAGGGAAGAAGAGAGACTGAGGACTAGGGACTAGGGAAGAAGAGAGACTGGGGACTAGGGAAGAAGAGAGACTGAGGACTAGGGACTAGGGAAGAAGAGAGACTGGGGACTAGGGAAGAAGAGAGACTGAGGACTAGGGACTAGGGACTAGGGAAGAAAAGGAACTAGAAACTAGAAAACCGAAGTTTCCGCAGTGGACAAAACACGAAAGAATACATTACTTTCACACTACATATGATGCCTGCTTGTGGTCCAGTAGATCCAGTAGCCCACCAATTTGTAAGTAACTGAACTAATAAAACCATCGACGCTTGTCAACGTCGTTTGCACCGTGCCTTCTCGTGGAGACCGCACGTCTGTTACCGAGAGGAGTAAAGGATTTCTCTTCGGGTGAAATAGAAATGGCGCGGACAAAGAAACTAACCAAGTTCGAACCGAAGTAATATCGAATTTAATTAGCGACACGGCTAATACTTCGAATGAACCTCGTTCGACGCCGCTTTCATTTCCCGATACATTTCCGGAACTTTTCGAGTGCCGGTTGAAAGCTGCCGGGGACACGGATCGGAAAAGATTTCGCGGGAAAGCAAGGAGGGTGTCTGCGTCTGACAGTCCGCCGGTGGACAACGGAAGCCCGCGAATTGAAAGCATGCGATGAAAGAGGTCCGCCGTGCAGTCGCATCGCGACGCTGCAGTTCTCTGGAGGAACTGCGAACTTTTTATAGACGTTCGCGAATCGTTGCGACGAACACTTCGTCGATCATTCCTAACCCAGCGATATCGAATTACGCTGATCCTCGAGAACGCCTTCCTCTTTGAGAGACACAATGAGACACGATACAATACCTTATACGTGCATATACAGGGTGTTCATGCTAGGCAGCGTGATGTTGAGACTATTAGTTTTAGTTCGTATTCAGGTTTGTTTGTATCGTATAAATTGGTACATACCACAGACACATACAGACGCATAGAGACGCAAGGACTCGATAGCCCTTACGTTACAATTTATTGTACGGTTTTATGATTCATTTACGTTCCTCCAGCATTTCTGATTAAAAGAATCAAAATCCTTTTAATACCTACTTTATTCCTCACTGGCAGAGCTGGGAAAAATTTTCATCTAAATAAAAATTTCGAATATCGAATAACGAATAAAACGTAAAAGAATTTGTATTCATTATTCGATGGTTCGAATATAAAAAGCATCTTTATTCGACGAGCATCGTATAAATAATTATATTCGACAGAGAATTTATCCGACGAATAAAGATAATTTTTTTTATACGAAGTGGCTTTATTCGAACTTGGAATAATTTTCTCATCTTTTGTCTGTATATCTTTTATTCGGAGGCTTCGAATAAATCTTTCCACAACTACTGCCAACTCTAATAAACGGGAACCATCGGATAATGAATAACCATTTTTTAATTTTTTATTCGTTATTCGAAATTTTTATTTAACTCTGCTCACTGGCCTTTATTCCTTGACCCATTCTCCGAGTGTTTTGAATGAAAGTTAACAAGTGTCGAGCGAGCAGAATTATGCGAATTATCGATTAGGAATTTATCGTACACGGAATTTTTGCTTCGGGTCAATCTGAGCCGAACGGTCCGCGAAGATTAAACATTAACGACGCGGTTAACGAGTCCTCGGTTATGTGTCGCCGGTTAACGAGGAAGCATTGTGACTCGCGCGCGAATGAGAAACGCGGGGATCGTTACAGGAAAGCCAGGGCCCCGAGAACGTTGCGAGAAACAATAAAATCATCGCTAGGGGAACCGTCTGGACTTGAAAATTAGACCCGTCGCGACGCTGGAACTTTCTCGGCTATAAAAATCTATTGTTCTTTCCAAGTTCTTTAATTGTCGCAACTTAAGTTCGCGACCGGAGTCTCGATCCTGTAATACCTTTATCATACGTTACACGAAAATATGAATCTTCGAAACCGACTCGACTAATATATCATTTTATTTATGTCTCACCGACAGAAAGCAATCTGGGTAATGACGACGAAGAAAAACGAGAACGACATAATTCAGAAGGCCCAAAATCGTGTATTCATGATGTGGTGCCATGCAGGAGACGCGTGTCAGCGACGAGATCCTGCATCCTGCGGGAACTTTTCCTTGTTATCCTGGCGGAAGTGATACAAGCGTCGCGTCTCGTCGCGTCGCCGATGATACAGCTCGGCGCTATAAACAGCTCGATTTCTCGATCCATAGAAGGGTGCATGGGAATGAGGAGAGCGTTATAACTCACGTCGCAACTTCCTCTGAACCCTTCCCCGGTGTCGCCGAAAGTTATCATCCCCCGTCTGAGGGAGGAACGGGCCAACGACGGTTTCTCGGCGCGAGAACGAATCGATTTCCATAAAGATCGCGAGAAAAACTGTTCGAAGTATCCCGGAAGCGTAGGCCAGCCAGCCGGCTACTTGGTCTCGGTGCTACGTTCGCAACGGTGCCTGCGCGCAGAAAGGGCGCAGAAATAGCCAGGGTAAAGTGCTCGACCCTGCGGAGGACGGTTTACGAGCAACCGTAGGGCCGGAGTCGGTTTATCGGGTCTCGACCGGCAGGGCTATTCAATGAACAGCCGTTTAGACCAGCCGTAGTATTGTCGGACCAGACATCACGGAAATTCGACTTTCACCCCAATCTCGAGTTCCTTCACCGGTGGTGGCTCTCGAACTTCCGCCGTTACCAACGCGACACGTGCAAACGTCTGGCAGAGACCACCGGCGTCACACACCTTTCGTCCAAGTAGATTCTCATGCATCTTTGATGCAAGTCTGTCCTGCACACTCGATGCGTACGTGGCCTGGACACCTAAGAGGTCTCCGTCCAAGGACACTCGAGTTTATGCCGCCCGGCGGCGGCGGTGGCGGTGGCGGTGGCGGATGTCACCGATGGGGATTCCGTTGATTCCACCGTTTCACCCGTTTTTACTACTGTTCCGCTGTTCGGGGACAACGTATTTTTCCTGGCCCCGAGAACTTGATCTGTCTTTGGACCCTGGAGCTGGCTCGCCAGATGGTGGCCAGACTCCTCGAAAACCTCTGCTACGAATTGAGCTCGATATCTTGACCGCGATGCAAAATTCGTATTCCCAACATTCTTCTCCTCCGTTTCCTTTTTCTCGGCTGCTTCGCTCGGAGTCGTGGAGAAAAAGATAGGATAGATTTCTTTATTTCCATATGATATCTGAGGTACATGTACGTTCTAGTAAATCAATTATATTGTACAGAAATGTTTCGTCTCGGCTGCCATAGGCGTATTCTACATATTCTGTAAAAAAAAAGGTGCCGCAAAATTGTCCTTGATCTTGAATTTCAATGTCAAATTTTATTATCGCATTGTATTCTACGCATCATGCAATTGAAAACATTTTTGACCTTGACATTCAAGGTCAAGGACAATTTTGTGGCAACTTTTTGTAACACATTCATCGATCCTGTACACGTAGCCGTAAATATACGGAAAATTACAAAGACGAACGAAAAATGTCAACAACAGAGAAAGTGATTAATCATTTCGCGACTTACCGCTCGCCATCCTGATTTCGCAAAGTATCGTGACGCAACGCGGAAATTTGGTGCTCGTGAACGTTGAAGATTGCAATGCGCCGTTGATCCGCGTAAATTGCTCGTCACGCGTATCTTCGAGGATCTCGCGGAAGATTGCGAAACTGTGAAGTCCGTTCGAACGCGGCGCCGCGCACCGGTATCAATTTTCGAGGAACCGTTTTAACGCGTTCAGCGAAGCTCTCCCCCACGGCTCACGGAGATCTTATCGTTCGTTCCCGGTAGTCGTCGGTAATTAGACGGCGCAAATTATTATTCTGGAGGCCGGCCGAAATTTATGGGAGCGTCGTTCGCAGCACTCGAGCGATGCCGCGCGATAAACTTTCCTCTCGGACGAATTCGCGGCCAAGTTGTCCCGCCAAGAGAGAGAGAGAGAGAGAGAGAGAGAGAGAGAGAGAGAGAGCTATGCTCTCCTTTTTTTCCTCTCTTGTGAAATCGGACAGCTTCCAGTCGTCGGGAAGATTATTATACGTTCGGCAGTCGTTAAAAGTCAGCCCACTTGGCTATTCTCCGCAGACCACGAACAATTAGCTGGAATTAATTATCTCGAAGGCTCCCGGTTATCTATTCGCCGCGTTATCCCGGTTAGCTGTCCCACATAATAAGCCAGGATCCGAACTTAGAATTGGGCGTCGAAGTCCCTTAATCGGCCGGAATCGGCCCGCCAGCAATTCCTACGTTCCAATGGGGGCAGTTTCTTCTTCAGCTTTCTGCGGTGAAACTGCAACAGATTAGGAAAGTAAGAATCGGCCATTGAATCTACCAGAAGAGAAGAAGACCTCATCGGGTCTTTCCGCCTATTATACCGCGCGGACACCTTGAGCCTCTTACTCTCGTTTGCACCAGACGACTTTTTACTTCCTTATTCTTCTTTAACCGTCAACCTTCGACCCAGCAATTTATTCGACGTTGCTGGAGAATCGTGAACCTCCGTCTCGATGACGGGGACGCGGAGACCTCAATTAGGGAGATAAGAAGTTTTTTTTTCAATTTCTTTACGAAGTCGTATCGACCCGGCGCGCCGGCGGTTATTAGTGACCATTAAACTGTGGATTTTAATAATAATGTGGATTTAATAACAAGTCAAACTCGTGACAAACAATTCAAACAGAATTTTAATTTAGTTCTAAAGAAAAAGGTATTTATTAAGTCTAATATTATATTAAGTCTAATAAATACCTTTTTCTTTAGAACTAAATAAAATTCTGTTTTTTTTTGTTGTAACCAATATTTAATCGTTCAAGTAAACGTAGGCATATAATAATGTTTCTTATGGTAAAATCCATGTGGACCAGTCGTTATCATGGCCGAATCTTAATCACGTTGAAGGCTAAACTGGCGAAAGCAGCTGTACCCTTAACGTCGGTAAATATTTCCCGTTCCGACGAAGTTGATAATTCTCGTTAGAATGCGTTTGTTTACGGCATCAGGATAGGCATTCGCCGTCAGAAAATGCTGGAAAATCAGTGTCAATGTTTTTCATATCTAGCCTCTTGATTTTATGCATTTGTGACAAAAATGAGTACGGTGCAATTTAGAACAGTGAAAAAATTAGAAGACTCTAAGAGTATCAATATATTACACTATGTTCCGTCGCGCAAGAACCGTACACGTGTGTTTCTTTCGGAGATTATTTGTGACACGTTCGTGACTGAAAACAATTGAACTATCGGCACTCGGCGACCAGTCGAGACATCTGCTAGATGTTTAGTTTTCCACGATTTTCGAGTGTCATAAATATCGTCCCTCCGAAGGACCGCCGCGGCCGTAAATAAGGGTCAAATTACCGAGACCCGTCGTCGACTTCGTCAAAGGTCCTCGTTATACAAAGGCCTCATTCAAGGCTACGGGAACGAGACATAAACAGCCTGAAGCGCGCTGATTGGGAAATGCAACTTTCGGCAGGAACCAATCAGTGCATTTTCTTCCTCGTCGCGTTAGGACTGGAAGTCAAGTTCGCTCAGTTGAATTCTACGCTCGAACGTCGTGACACCTTCCACTCCTCGGATAAACAAGTACAACGCACGAGCCGTCGTCTTGTAAAGCGGTCGTACGATTTGTTATATTTTGCAATCGCGTATTTTCATTGTCCAGCGATCAGGACAACCGACGAAATCGCGATCGTATTCTTCATAATCTCTCGCGTGCGCTAGCGTATAAGGCAGGACGTGTTTCGTTATTACTGTTAACAAATAATTGTCTTCTAATAATTCGAACGTATTGAACTAGTTGCTTAAGATTAATTTGGCGGGCAACGATCCGAACGCTCGCGACCTAACACACTATATTAAAATTATCAGTGAAAAATAAAATATTTTGCTCCCGTGTCTTGATGGACAAACTTTTTATTTTGCATAAAGATCCGGAGTCTATCCGAGACATAAACATTCGAAACAATTCTAATTATCTCAGTCGTTAACACATGAAAAACACGTGAAATTTTTAGTGTAACTATGGAATATATTTAATATACATATTTCGCTGACTATAATTCTAGTGCTCCGTGGATCCAGTGTTAATCAGGTTGTCGGCTAAACTGTCGAAAGCAGCCGGTTGTACAATCTGTTCCCTTAAGTCGGTAAATATTTCCCGTTGCAACGAAGTTGCTAATTTGCGTTAGAATCCGTTTGTTTACGGCGGCAGGGCAGGGGGTGGGCAGGGGCGGCCACGCGGGGTGACTCACGGACGAAGATCAGTCTCTCTGTGCGTCTTTGAACTTCAAGAGCGGAGAGGGTGCGAGAGAAAGCTCGCATTACGTCGTTGCAGAGCTAGCTGCCGGGATTAAGCCCGATTCGTATATTAGGTACGTACCACGCGGCTGTAAAACAACAAGGCGACGGTAGACGGCCGACTGTCGGGAGAACACACTCGCGAGAGAGAGAGAGAGAGAGAGAGGCTGGCTGGAGGCGCGGATTAAGCGGCGGGCCCGCGGAAAGTGTCGTAAATTGTCTCCCGGCAGACTAAACGAGGATACGTGTGCTTTAGCCTAGCAGGCTAAATGATAATTTCAGCTCGGGCGGCAGACGAAAGGGGGGAGGATCGAAAACGAATGGCGACAACCGGCAGGGGTGGGTTCGAGCTTGAAAATAAATCGCGCACGAGTATCCGCGTTTCCGCGGTCTTGATTTACCTCGCGGAGAGACACACCGTCCTAGGCAATTTTCATTTTTTCCTCGAGCGAGCACAGACTTATGCACGAGCCACCGAACCCAGACGCATCGATTACGACGAAACTTCTCCGTGAGCTTGCACACCGAAACCTATTGGACACATACTTTCTTGTTGAAGTTCAAGTCTATATATTTTGATAATAACCAGCCGAATATATTACATATCACACAAAACTCAACGTTAGCTCGTCTTTAATATGATAGTCAATTTTACATTAATATCAATCGCGACGACACAACACAATATCTTAGCAAAATTTCGTAACAGATTCCACAACCGACAACTCACATGTTTACACTGGCTATGTGAACAACCAATATATATATATATATATATATATATATATATATATATATATATACAAGAACCATAAATGTACAATGTCGATTACACAATCTAATTCAACGGGGCAATAATAATTATGTAAACCATACCGATTAACGCGAAAACGAAGCCGTGTCGGGGATCGATATTATTATGTAATTGAAACGGGCCACAAATCAACGTCGACTGCCGCGTGTAGCTACACGTGCCGGCCCCGCGTATACATACGTATACCGGCCTATAACGTATAATTTGTCTGCGCTGCGTGTGTCCGGCTTAAAACACTTTTTTCCCCCCAGAAAGTCATCGAAGACCGGAACGCCCTTTATTAAGTGGAGAACGAAGGGAGTAGGCCCCGGCCCGGTTCCCGAAATTTCCCAGCTATTTTTCATCCTCTTTCGCGCCGAAACTTCGCGCGAAGGGTGGACCACCACTCTCGGCCGTTCTCTTCCACCGGGCTCCTCGGTTTGGCAGTTTCGCCGGATAATAAATGGCGCCTACTTTTCAATCGCGCCCTTTAAGAGTCAATAAGTGTCGACGGATGATGTACAGTTCTGTGCAAGCAGTAATAAGCAGGCCTCCGAGTCGCTGCGCCTGATCCCGAAAGAAGCTGCAAACTTTTTTGAAGCCTTTTGCGAAGTCTTCAATCGAAATCTGCGCGATTAGGTTAGTAAATGCTTCGTTATAGTTTATTACGGAAAGAGTGTGTTGGAATACAACGACACCATAGAGTATAGAGTCTTAGGTATATGGCGTAAGGGGCGATTTAGCTCAAGGACGGAAGGGCCCAGGCGAGGGCATAAAGTCAGGACAGTCGTCAGTCCGGTAGAAACAGCTAACCTAAGCAGATCGCAACATAGTACAGTTCACTGAACACAAGATACGCGGAAACAATGTGGCGTTATTTACATTAGCTTGTTTGTACAGTAAACGCTTGATTATTGTCCAACAGTCGGTTTTTCATGGACAAGAATCGTGATCAGAAGTGCTTTTTGATTTATGACTGCGTCTAGATATCGCGCCGACCGCGCCGAGCGAGACTTCAATGGAGAGCCGAACATAGAGAAGGACAGAATGAAGTACGGTTCGCGTGACTGTCCGCGTCTCTCTCTTTCCGATGCGCTGTCCTTCCTTGCGACCGAAACTTTCACCGTCGATTAAACCACTAAATGAAATTGAAACTATATCGTGTTTGGTGTCATTTTAATCAGAAAAATGCCAGAAATAAGGTAGTGAAAGTCCCATAAACAAATAATGAAAATTAAGAGATTTGTAACATCGATTCCTCGAGTCAATGTCGTAGTGTTCACACCGATATACATCGTATTACTAATAAAGTATATACGGTATAAAGTGTAGTTGATTAAATAGCATATCCACTTAAAGACGTTTCCAACAGAGTGTAACAAATCTTTCTTCGTAGACAGATTCAATATCGAAAAATACTTATTATTTTCAGAGCCTTTTCAGGCGAATAGCCTTAACGAGCTTTTTACCGCGTCCAAGGCCGAAAATCAATTCGCCAGTGCGATCATCTGCCCCCACTCCCTTCTCTCGCTACCTTTGCACACGTCGCCCGGAAAATTTTATTCTGAAGTTCAAAGCCCAAGCTCGGAACAGCCCGACCACGGAACCAGCTCACTGTGGTCGTTCGAACATTTTAAATTCGTTCATCGCCAGGCCGGGCAACGGTTGAATCGTAAATAATCCTTTCGCGGCGTTTTCGCAGCTAACGCGGATGAGGCGCGGCACGCACACACCATCGGCCCTCGTCGCCACCCCCGCAACAATGCTGCATAATAAGCAACATTGAAATTAGGCGGGCCACCAGGGTTTTAATATAAATTCATACGCGGCGCTCCTATGAATTATTCACGGCGTAATTTGGAAAAACAAACGACGAGTAAGCAGTCGGTGTATAGCGGTGGATGGCGATGGAGAGCCGCCGCGCCGCGCTGGTTTGCGAATGTGCACGAAGAAAGATGAACTATCGCGATGGAAACGGTTAATGCTGCGGCTACAGTGGATATGTGTTCTCTGACGAAACGAACGTTGCAAACATTTCAGGAAACGCCAGTCCGTCATAACATTCCACACATCCATCTTAACATTCCACATCCATCTTCATCAACGATATTTATGAATACACTGTGCGGATCTTCGTGTAAAATAAAAATTGTCAAATTGTATGAAACGGATGGATGTTTCCGTCATCTTGAACAGTCCAAAATAATGTAACAGTATGCTTAACCGGAAAGATCTTAAAAGAATTTAAGCATACTATTACATTATTTTTGACTTTTCAAGATGACGGAAAGATCTCCTTCCGTTTCATACAATTTGACAATTTTTATGTTGCACGAAGATCTGCAGTGTATTTATAAAAATTCTTTTAAGATCTTTCCAATTTCGATGGCCTGTTTTCGTCATAAAATTAATTCCATTATTAATACTGAAATTATCTAGATCATATTGTAAGGTCAGTATTTCGTTTTCAAGTAACTAACAGTTGTTAATTAATACCGATTAATAACTTCGCAAATATTCTGAATCTTGATTTTAGATTTTTTTGAGGTTCAAGAATATCTTCATCAATATCATCAAGAATATCAAGAGGTTCCAAATAATTATTTCCCAGTTTCTTCACCATCCTCGACGTCCTCGAAGCCTGTTTGCCCCGAGGATACCATATCGGCGCGTTGCCATAAACTGGCAAACTCCTTTCCAGCTGTTACACCGAATCGAAGTGAACAGAGACAGCGGGGAAAAAAAGGAAAGAGAAGCTGTAACGACCGATGATAAATTTCACCTGCTGACGACTCGCGACGGAATCGGCGAGCGTGTGTATACGTGTGTATGTATACGTGTGTGTACGTCGACACGAACGGAAGACGATTTTCGGGTGTCGTTACTACGCCCTTTGAAGAAAAGGGCTGCTCAACACGCTCGTACGTATCTGAGAGACGCGCAAATTGCATCCCCAGTTACCCGCCGCGTGTATACGCGCGGCCAGGTCTTTTCGCCGGCAAACACGAAAGTGCACTCTCGCGAGTTGTGAACTCGCGAAATACCATTAGGAGCGCTGCTTGTCCCGTTTATTAAGAGTTATGATCGTACGAGACACTTATTAGCTTTCGCGTGCTGGGTCGCAGGTAATGCGGCATCGATGCCTCGCGACCATAACGCTGCGTCGCATTCTTGAACACGTCTCTCGTTACAGTTCCGTAGCAAGGTCAGTGACTGTTCGAGGTAGGAGTCAATTTTTCCTGATTTTAACACCCGGAGACTTACGATATTCTCTCGTCAGCTTGCACTTTTCAAAGATTAATATTAGTATAATGAATTTAATGATTTCGGCGCAAGGTTCGATAATTTTTTTTTTTTTTTAATGTTTCGCCATCCATGATAACGTGAATTTTTCTCGATCGAAATTCATTATATATTATAATTTCGATCGAGAAAAATTCACATTATTAATATTAGTATTAGGTTCTTGTATATGAAATCTCTATTGGAAATGTCTTTATATGGGTACGTTATTTTGCAAACTACACTTTACGTCGTATATACTTTATTACTATCATAAAGATGCTAGTCTAAATAACGACACACTGTTTCCGCGTATCCTGTATTTAACCCTTTGCACTCGGAGCAATTTTAACTAAAAAACGAAAGATTTTTCCATTCTATAAAATTTTTTTTCATATTTTGCATATGAAACTGATACATTATCTCATGTAATATGTAAATGTCTAGTAGTTTGTTAAATACGAACAAAAATAATAATGTGAACAATATTTTTAAGAATGGCATAGCTATTTTCAGTGGTGCCTCAGTGTCGCCATCCGAGTGCTAAGGGTTAGCTATGTGTAAATAATGAAAACTGTGCAAGGTTTTGGTCTGCTCAGGGTAGCTGCTTCTCAGACTGACGACGGTCCTGATTTTATGCCCTCGCCTGGGCTCTTCCGTCTTTGGGTAAAACCGCCCCTCACACCTTATACCTAACATAGACCCTTACACCTAAGTCGCTATATCATCGTTGTATTCCAACAAGCTCTGATCTTGAACACTAACGTTACGAGCAGAATTTTAAAAAATAATAAACTTATTGATCGAAGCGAGAACCATTGTAAGCAACGTATTCAATTATCCTGGTTCGCGGTGGTTCGGCATCCAGTCGGACAGTTTCGGCAGTTTAACGAGACGGTTCTTCGAACGTTGATCCACGTTTAGATATTTTTCTCATCAGGGTTCAGGCCTCGAGGAGCGTGCAGTCCGCCCGGTTCTTTGGGGGCGGTTAGGCTGCAGGGGTTAGGTTTGGGCCGCGCGGAGTAACGCTCGGGAAGGACATATTTTTCTTGAAATTTGTCGCGGCTATCTGCCCGGTGGGATCTACCCTCGTCTATAATTCCCAGCCGCAGAAGCTGCAAATCTCGAGTCCTCTATCTCCCCGACAAGCCCCCGTTCCCGCTGGCCATTCAGCCGCCCCCGACACGCCCTCCCCCGAGGCTGATATAAACGTTTAAGATTTCTGCGTTTACGCGCGCGGAGAGACGGATTCCGGGTACAATAAACGCGAGCTAAACACGCTCTTCGGCCCCCCTCCTCCGCCCCCGGATCCGTGCACACACCGGTTCCGTGATCGGAGTCCCCCCCCCCCCCCCCCCACTCTTGTCGTCGCGCGCTAAACGCATTTGTATTCCCATATTTTCTGCGGCACGGTTGCCTCGCTCGTAAGCCTAACGTTCCCAACTTCCCTCGTTCCCCGACAGTATTAGACGAACCTAGTAGTATGTATACGGGACCTAGTAGCGAGGCGATTCCACGGAAATTTACGGGTATAGTTCATGGCCCCCCGGATGAATTACGCGCCCTCGCGATATTGGGGCCGAGAGAGGATATGAAGCTCGTATCGTAAGCAGAATATTTACAAACGTCGTTCTTTAATATTCCTCTCTCTCAAGCTGCTGGTGCAAACCTGGTCTTTTATGTATGTGCAAGCTATTTTTCTTTTTGTTTTTTTTTTGGGGGTGGGGGAAGTGTATTGCATTCGTGCATCGAAATTATTAAACGAGCGCCGCAGACCTTTTCTGGTTTTCGCAGCGACAGAAGACAAGCAATGCAGTGATCAGTATGCAAAATAAAAATACTCTGTATTTGTTATAAGTAGTGGATTTGATGCATTTATGGGAAAAATGGTTGGGTGCGATTTAAAACAGTGGAGAGAATAAAACAATTTAAGGATGTCGACATATATTTATTTTCAGCTGTAGAAAATTTGTATTTTACAATTGACGAAGAAAATATTTATTTTGCATTAAGATCTGGAATCTCGATACCAGTTACAGCATACAGATCGCATATACGTAATTGATGCGTAAAGAAACATGAGTGACGAAAATCGTTAATGAGAAAATATCGTTTACAAAACCATTTTCTTCGGTCTGCTTTGCATTTCTGCAGTCACGGCTAGGGAAGATAGTTAAATAGCCTGCTTTACGATCCAGGAAGAAACATACTATTTAAGTCACGGACCCCTGTAGTAGCACACGCAATAAAACAACACGCAAAACGAGTATCAACTATCGATTTCCAGAACTCTGTTACGCCGGAGTTCGTCGTACGATCCATTCGGCCTGAATCTTTCGCCGTATCAAACTCGAATCGTCCTCGGGAAAATTACACAGAATCTAAATCTAAATCATCGAAGTCGTTAGCGGCCGCTAGAGAGCGGTAGTTTACAAAATATTTTCTCGGGGATCGGTGTCGGTTGTTAGTTTTCGGGGACAAAGTGTCTCGACGCGTGACGGAAATTAACTAATCGCTGCAACGACTGTCTTTAGGGAGGGCCCACGGATATTTGTTATCGTCGATACGTTGACACGGAGATTTGATTTGACACGCTCCTCAAAATATTTGAAATGGCTTAGGATAATAAAGGGTCTTCCATGAAGAGCTATTTTTTATTCGTGAAGATTAGAGCTGCCACTCTTCGACACGTAGTTAGTAAAATTGTAAAAAGAACCGCGTCTGTTTATAATTTTAAAATAACACTTCTTAATGGAAGACTCTGCGTTTCATCCAATTTTGCTTTACTCTTCGACAAAATGTATTTCATAATATATTATTGAAGAATAGCATTGAATTTTTATAGGAATTTATTTCAGAACAAAATTTAATATTATCGAGTACACATTTAACGCACAGCCAGAAAGAAATCAATCGTTTTATCGTTCCTTCTAAGAGGATTTGGACCACCATGGGCGTTCCCATAGGTGACACGCGTCGCACGGACAGCCCGAAGCAGGTGAAATCAAGAAGATTTGTGGAGGACAGGCGGCCTAGGGAGTTGTGGGGGCGTTTTGCGTCGTCCTTCGCACCCGACAAAGCACCCGACAAGCCCTGTTCGCCGAGACTAGGGTACGCAAGCTCGGATAAAGTCACGCGCGCGATTTAAGGGCGGATTCCGTGCGGGAAACGGCGTTTAGACGATCGTCACGAGCTGCCGTGTTCCGTGCGTAGCTGCCGTCCCATTTTTTCCCCTATATATCCCTAAATCACGACTGGGGACTGTCGCGTGAGACGCGAGCCGATTGCCCGGGCCGGGCCCGATTGTCTTCGGGATTATTCAATTTCTAAGATAAACACGATCTTAGCACGTTGGAACACCGCGTGAATTATGTTCGAAGTCACGCTGCCTTCGCGTCGAGGGGTTGCGTGAGTTGCTAAATGTTGCTCGGACTATGTATCAGATTTTATATTCTATTAGGTTGTTCCGAAAGTGTAATCGGAAATAACCGGAAGTACGCGGCAAATTATTTAAGTACGTACTACAATTATAAACTGTAATAATACTCGTTGTTCGAGAACAGCGCTTAATTTTCATTATTTGTTTATGGGACTTTTACTACCTTATTTCTGGCATTTTTCTGATTAAAATGACACCAAACACGATATAGTTTCAATTGTATTTAGTGGTTTAATCGACGGTGAAAGTTTCGGTCGCAAGGAAGGGCAGCGCATCGGAAAGAAAGAGACGCGGACAGTCACGCGAACCGTATTTCATTCTGTCCTTCTCTATGTTCGGCTCTCTATTGAAGTCTCACTCGACGCGGTCGGCGCGATATCTAGACGCAGTCATAAATCAAAAAGCACTTCTGGCCACGATTCTTGTCCATGAAAAACACGGCTGTTGGACAAGAATCAAGCGTTTACTGTATGTAACTTTACACAAATTCAGTTTTACAGTACACAAGATCGAGATACGGTGTAACTGGCCGACGCGGAGAAACCCAGCAGGCAAAAGATTAAAAATTCGATTCCCAGTCTGGCATCCAATTAGCCGGCTCTTTTTCTTCCAGGGCAGTT
Source organism: Lasioglossum lativentre (assembly GCA_916610255.1). Taxonomy (NCBI): domain Eukaryota; kingdom Metazoa; phylum Arthropoda; class Insecta; order Hymenoptera; family Halictidae; genus Lasioglossum; species Lasioglossum lativentre. Next base: position 1,439,825 of record OU744364.1, read on the forward strand.
AGAAAACCGTGTAATATTAATCTCGACTACAATCGAGGGGTACCTCGAAGAAACTCCGGGGCTTCTCTTTCATTAAACCTCTCGAGAGCAAGAAATCCTTTTGTCCGCTCGAAAACGCGCATCTATTCGGTCCGCAACGGTCTTTATCTCCTTATAAAAGATCGGGTTTGTGAGACAGAAACGAATTAGATTACAAGAGTATAGACACGGTAAATCGCCGAGTGGAAGAGATTCGATCGTGCCGCATTTATTCGGGCTCGTCGACCCTAAGTAAGAGACCGGCGAAGGGGGCTAAAATTTCTGTGGCTCAACCCCCGCGCGTGCACTCGACCCCAATCTGGGTCAGTGGTGTCAAGGTCGTTTTCTTTAATTCGCCGATTCCCCATTCAAAGTTACCCCTTGTCGTCCCGTGGATGAACGGTGGTTACGGAAGATGCGCCCAGCCGGGGAGACAGCGAACGAAACTCGGCCCCCTCTAGCCGAAGAAGCCAACCCCCGGCTGCAGCAGGATCCCCTCCATGAAAACGTACATATTTAACGTGACCCTGCGTGAATAATCGATGGACAAAGGCGCTAGCCATTTGTACTTCTCCGGTCGCTAACTGCGTCCTCTTTAAACATTCACGCCGGCCTGGCGTGGCGCGAGGCAGAGGCAGAGGCAGAGGCGTTTCGTTCTGCCTGGCTCCGATGAAACTCTCCGAAGGCTTTTCCCGTGCACGCCAACTGGAAAACAAGGGAACGTTTCGCACAGTTTTTATTGGTGTTCGCCGAGGCTCCTATAGAAACGGCCGCGCACTCCTTTTCCCCATTTACTCCTATCTTCCTTCCTGCGCCCGATGAGAAATTGCCGCGATTCCATCATGAAATTTTCAAACGGAATTTTCACTTCGATACGCCTTTCAAAGTCTACCATTTTGCAGCGCTACGAACTGCCGAGCGCTAAACGCTAGTCATATTTATTAGCAATGGGAGCGAGCCAATTCTTTCCCACGATTGTTCAAGTAATTCGGTAATCAAATAATTTATACAGTTATACAGTTTATTACTTTTGTATTCTTCAAACTGATTTTTTCGCCTTCAAGGTCGCTTCAAGGTCATGGCGTGTAGGTCGTTGAACTCATCTTGACGCCGACTACAACATAAAAAATACATGTTAATATGCAAAAAAATTCAGTGACCTTGAAAAAACTGTTAAAATAACCTTCAAATGATTTTTTTTTATTACCAGCTGATTCGCGTCTTAAAACCATGTACATTCTATTTACTTATTTTTTCTTACTTTTAATAGTCGCGGAAATCATTTAGGTGTTCAAGATTAAATAAACACCTGTATTGTAACAGTGGCCATTATTCTTTGTTAATCGAACAAATATGGCTTTTATGTTTTCGAGCAGATGTCGTTAAGGAATCGGTATTCTTTGATGCTCATGTATTCATACGTACCTAGAATGCGATCATACTTTACTATTAGAAATCGATTCTAATCGAGAAGGCTCGTGCCCATCGCTATCGTTTTATGTATTGCGAAATCTCAGCCTGTCGAAAGGGAGCTCGCGATTGAATCGTCGCGATACTTCCCGGGGGCGAAGGCGGCGGCCTCTTTCTTCTCTTCCCGTGTCGATCGACCAGCGCGATGGAGCTCATGAATAAAATCGTAATTTTTCAGATTACCTTCGCAACAGATTCTCGCCTCGAGAGAGAGAGTGAGAGAGAGAGAGAGGAGATCGGCCTCCGATAACGGTCCCGGGGTCCGGGAATCAAGCGTCTCTCGCGATTCTCGATACACGCGGATACGTGCCTCCGCCCGACACGTATTCGGCTCGCCATTTTTCACGGAATTCCCCGAGCACTCTAGCCGGCCTTACGGAAGAAAGATAGAGAGAGAGAGAGTGAGAGAGGAGGAGAGAGAGAGAGAGAGAGAGAGGGAGAAGAAGACCGTCTTTCGAGGCGTGTAAGCAGGCTCGTGTATCGAGCGGATCTAACGACCTGTCTCGAGCTTGTCGCGCGAGTAAACAGCTCCGGCTAATGAAAACAAAACAAGCTCGCGGAGTTGATGCTCGCGTCGTCTCCTCGCAGGAATCTGCGCCACCCCTGGCAGACCCAGAATCCCCGCCGCGCGCGCCCGGAGCAGCTCGCGAAATTAATAATGCCGCGAAATTAATGAAAGTTTCGCCGAGGAAAAATGCTTCGTCAGCGAGCAATCGTTTCAACCGGATGCACCCGAGAGAAAATCTCGAAAACTGTCTGTGGGTACGTTCAAGCTCCGGAGGGGGGCGGTGGGGTCGGGGGTAGTTCCGCCGAAAACGCTATACTCCAGGTTATCTTTGTGATCTTTTTATCGGCAGACTGCGGAAACTTTTAGTACCGATTCTTTGTGTACGATTTTATACTGAAGTTTAGATAGTTTTAGGCGGAAAAATGAGAGTTGAGATTGGTATAAGCGGAATGCGATCTTTGCAGATAAATTGTACGGAGCGAACTCTAATGAAAGGACATTCGCTCGAGATTCTACATACAGGGTGTCCCAAAATTACTGCGTTAAATTGAAATGGGAGGTTCCTTGGGTCATTCGAAGCGACATTTTGCTTAACAAAAATGGCGCCCGCGGCTTTGTTTAGGAGTTATTAACGAAAAACACAGACCAATCAGAGCGCGAGCTAGACGCTCCTTGGCACGTTCAGCCAACCGCCTGCCGGCTCGCCGCGCTGAACGTGCCAACGAGCGCTCTGATTGGTCCGTGTTTTTCGTTAATAACTCCTAAACAAAGCCACGGGCGCCATTTTTGTTAAGGAAAATGTCGCTTCGAATGACCCAAGGAACCTCCCATTTCAATTTAACGCAGTAATTTTGGGACACCCTGTATAGGGGGAGAGAATGTTGCTCTCAAGCAACTTTACTCGCCGCTTTGTTGATAATGAACAACGGTACCTTGCAGTGCTATGATTAAGTCCGAAGGAACGGGGTAAACGTTTATAATTGCAAATTCATGATGGAGCATTAAAATTATTCTGAATAAGCTCGAACCGAGGCGAAAGAATCGTTGGTCGTGTGTTCCCTGAGAATGTGGAAATGTAAACGGCGAGCTAATTGAAACATAATTTATGCATCAAGATTCCGCGACGGTTGTAAAGACGTCAACGGGAAGTTTATAACGATGAAATGTTTGAAATAACCTCGATTTATGTAATCCGTCGTTCTCCACGACAGTCATTTTAATTCGAACATTGCACATCCTCGGACAAATTAAAATATGCACGAGGGGTCGATGCACTGAATGTTTTACAGAAAAGTATTAAAATACGGCTTAAAATAAAATTGCAGATACCACTTCCTGTGTATACGTGCACATAGTTTCATTGAAATGGAAGCTATACTATAGCTTTCTATAGGCTATAACTATAGGCTTAACACAATTTTTGTCATTTTTAATTATTTAAGGCTCATAGGATCCTAAATCGTTGTCGACGTAACTTTGTGTAGGTATAACTTACTTAGATGAGAAAGTTAAAAATCGTGACCATATTTCTTCGTAATTTCGACCAATGGTAATTTTCAATTCCCTTTTTGTTACACATTACTCTGTAAACTAATTCTTCTGATATCTAAAAAAAAAAACTCCAGTTCGGTTCAATTTGCAAAAAAGTTATCAGTTTTTAAAGGGACTCCATCTAATTTTGTCCTCGACTCTACGAGATCCTATTTTACCACGTTTTTTACCACGTTTTTATTAGCTCGCTTTATTGTCTGTCTGTCTGTCTGTCTGTTCGGTACAAATTTTGCAATTGATTTTAAACTAACTTCCCGATGAGCTAGAGACTTGAAATTTTAAACATAGCTCAGAACTGGATGACAATGCAATGTTTAAAAAAAAAAATTTTTTTAAAAAGCCTATGCGTTTAGGATATATAAATTATTATTAATAAATCTAACCGTTATACCCCATCGCACTACTTGTACGTCCCCACTCTACTACGTGTTCCCACTCTGCCTCATCCCCACTCTGACTCATCCGCACTCTACTGACCCGTTTCGCACCGAAGGAGCTCAGTGTGCGTCAGTGTGCGTTCGAGCTCTGTGCTGTGTTTACAAAGTTACTACGTATTATTTGTTTACCAAGCGAAAGAACAATTACACTGAGATTCTCCGTCGAACCTTTATTCAATAATATTGGTATACATCAATATATTTCTTCCTCAAGATCCGATTTAACATAACCTCTGGACCAAATTGCGGTACTCTCTCTTCGAAACAACGGCTAAAAAAATATCTAATAACTTGACCGTCGGAACCATTCATCTTCCAGCTGCGAAACTGTTGTGTACCCAGGCATCAGGAGTCGCGGGAAGTTTCATTGCAGCAGCGGCGCAACAAGGCGCTTGTCGGTGCAGTTCCAGCATATAATAATCCATCAGCCGAGCGAATTCCGTGCAGGATGCATTTGCACGAAGGCGTCCCAGGGGCGCTGCATCTTTTTCTACCGCCATGTCGAACACGTTGCATCTCGGCGTTATTCCCGAGTACACAGAACCGAAATTACCATTTTCGCGTGTATCGGGAGTGGCACGCTAGCCGCGGACTTCTTGCTCGCGGCGATTTTCTGGTCTCTCGCCAGGCCTCGGCGTCTTCCACATTGATATTAATGTTGCCCTTCGCAGGCCTGGATTAATATTAATCGTCGTACGTGGCCATGTTGCATAGCCGCCTCGGATGTTGCGTACCCCAGGAGATCTGCTGCTCCCGAAAACATTCATCCTCGCTGCCCCTTTTCGCGATGAACACCTCCTCCAGGTCCACACGGACCGAGTTGGCGTGTTCAACGTCCTTGAAAACTCGAGCCGACGTTTTCCAGCGGGAGAAAGGGTTGCAAGAGCCTGGTCTAACCCCTGTCGGCCCCGGAACTTGTTATAAGGGGTAAACGCTGCGAAATTTAACGATTTTCAAGAATTTCTTTCAAAATTATTACGCAGTACAGTAAATGTTCGATAGACGCGAAAACTTCTATACGATGGATGCGAAAAAAATATCCCCTCCAATTTAGTAAACTGATTTCGGCTCGGTATATCGGTGCGAACCTCTACTAAAGCGACGCGAAGTGTTGCAGTCGTCGGCACAGTTCAAACGACCGTGCATGTCATTACAATGTAACACCAATATTTAATCTTGTTTATTTTTCATTTTTTTTTTATGGAATTTTCAGCAACATATTCCTGGCATTTTTCTGATTAAAATGACACCAAACACGATATAGTTTCAATTGTATTTAGTGGTTTAAATAACGATGGAAGTTTCGGGCGCAAGGAAGGATAACGCGTATAGAAAAGAAAGAGACGCGGACAGTTGCCGTCGCCGGCACAGTTCAAAGGTCCGCGCGTAATCTCGCTTTACACGCGCTGTCCTTCTCTACGTTCGGCTCGGCCTTTGAAGGTCAAAAAAATAGCTCCTCTATACTATAGAAGCGAAGAAATCCCCCCGAGGCTTTCGCGTGTATCGAACATTTACTGTATAAGTATAATTTTTTGTACAGTTTTAATTATTTGTTGCTCGGTTCTGTCTCGTCCCCGATAAATACATGTTTACCGCGGAAAAATCGCGCATAACTTTGTCATTTCGATGGATTTATGCATAGAATTTTTGGGAAGTATATTTTTAGAAAATACATCGAAAAAATTGAGTTTTCGGCCCTTCTACACGAGCCCCCTTAAGGAGTCCCTGTTGGAACGCTAACACGCCACCGACGCGTCGGCTGCCTGCGGTAGTTTACGAGCCGGGAAATTAACGGCGCTCCTTGGCCGCGTATAAATTTATAAGGATGCCGGTGTAAATTTCATCGAGGAACCGCCGTCGACGCTAGGTCACTAACATCGATACAAGTCGCGGTTTAACCACCATGCTGCTAACCGAATAAGTCATTTTTTAAAGCTTCGGTATTGTTCCGTCCCAAGACAAAAACAGATGTTTTATTGCATAAAAAACATCTGGATGGCAGAGCTCGGTCTATGCACAGTCTGCCATCCTCCCAATTGCACTAGCAATAAAAGCAACGAGGCGGGCCAAGGTTTACAACACCCACCGGGCCCACCACCGGACCCACCTCGAACCACCTCCATACTCGAAGGGTGAGTTGGCGAAAAGACGCCGACCAATTAGGAGCTAGGATTCTTACTCCCCACTCACAGCGAGGGTAGCTCCAAACGGACTCGAGCTTAAAGAGTCAGTCAAGTGAAGGCAGTCAAGCAACTAGGCTCATACCACAAGATTCATATTTTTTTAGAGTGTCCTTACACACGCTGCTCAAGTTCGAACAACCGAACAAGTGCACGATAAAACAGGTATTTATCTCGTTGACTTCCGATCGTCCGAAAACGAAATTCGTCGATCGAGAGGGGCAACCGTTCCGATCTCGAGATAATTGAGTCTGAAACGTGAGACATTCAATTGTACGATAAATAATAACGTCAGGGGAATCTCGCCATTAATTGTATTGTTTTTCACGAGTCGCAACGAGCCCTCGTTAGTTCGCAGGCGATGATTAGCGATATAATTAAAATTGAGAATTACTAGTGTATCGATATCGTTTGTGTATTAAACGTAGATTGAATTCAAGCACGATCGTGTTTCCAGTAATTTTATTTTCTCGTTTGCAGAAACGATTTTAATGATTCGCAATTAGTACCGGCGCAGTGCATGGTTATGCAGTGTATACAGTTGAATAGTCGATTTTGTATGAAAGGAATATTTTACGAGGTAGTTGTACAAATACTGAAAGTGGTTTGTTAATTTTGTACATTTATTATTTTTGATACTGAGCTATTAGTTCACATGCAACTTCTGTTTAAAATTCTGTTTACTATTACTGTTGAAATTAATCATCGTTAATTTATTTCGCAGGATGAACTTACTAAAGGAAATTAGAAGTAGCAAGAGCATCGAAAAAGAATATTAAAAGAGAATGCTGAACAAAATGGAGGTTGAAAAAGTCCAAGACCTCGAACTAATCAATCGCACTTAAACTTTCCAGTTTCGAACAATTTTTTCAAATCCGTCTTCGAAAGTAGCTTAACCGAAAACATTTGCATCCTACTTCATATTCATGAGGATACAATGAAGTTGTTTCAAGTCTCGTTACAGAGTTTCTCCATCCAAGCAAATCCAAGTTTTGCTGGTGAAAACAAAAATTACTTAAAAGTTTATTATTTTAATAAACACTTTCGTTATAATATTCCCGAAGGTTCGCAAACAAATGTTGACTCGAATACGATAAAAATCCTCCTTCTCCATATGATATTTCTTCGGAATAAATTTTTTCAATCGCGGATCTCGTTAATCTTCCTTATTCAAGAGGAAATTGATAGGAACGCATCGGCGAAGGCCGGATCGCGCTCCGAAAAATCTTCATTGTAACGAAATGCAATGCGTCGAAACGCGAGCAGCATACCCATACGCGTCAGAAATTCCGCGGAATTAACTCCGCAATGCGGCCGGTTGCGACGCGAGAAAGATTTCGATTACGACAGCTCGACCTTAATTCTCGACGTTCGGTGGCTCGATGATCTCCGCTCGCCATTTAGCGGGCAATTATGTTGGCAGTACGCTATTAATTAACGACATCGGTGGGCGCAGCTCGGCCCATTCAGTGAAAAAACCTCGGCGAAGATGGTGGAGAGAAGCGAGATAAAAAACGAAAGGGATGAGAAAAAGCTGGGCGAAACCGCGTCGATTGTGAGCAGCTAACCGAGTTACCGATGCCGGAAGGGGTGCATGGTTCGCGGAGCTGCATCGTGTACCCGTTGCAGTTTTGTTCACTTTTCACGGTGTCAGCACGCCGCGCCGCGCCGCTTCGTGTCGCGCTGATGACGTCGCAACGAAGAAACAACCGGACGAATTAGCTCGTCAATTCGCATGGCGCTCCGCTACGAAACGGATTAACGGCGCCGCGGTTTAGTAGCTCCGGACCCCGTTAAGCGAATGAAACGCGGCCGTAATTGCGTCGTAATTAAACCATTAGTGGCGTACGACAAAAAGAATAGGGAATGCGGCCCCGGAATCAAAACGCCACGCCGCCGCAGCGAATTGGTGGATGCAGCGGGGGAAGCGAAAGTCGGCCGATCCCGGCTGCGGCAGACAGATGCATCAGGTCCGATGCGTACGATGTGTCCGATCCGGTAATCAAGTGATCGATAACGATAAACTGGGAAACTTTCGTTCGTTCGGTGCCGCTCAAAGTGCGCGACACAATGCGCGAAAATTGCGAGTTGCGTCGCGCGCGACAGTGATCGATCGCTTGGAAATTCCACTGTGAACTTCGCGTTCCCGGTAACTAACAGGCGATTCTTGTGGATTTTTATGCGCCGAACATGAATCCCTTTCGGGACACCCTGTATATGGTCAGAGTATATGAGAGAGTGCTCACGCTTGGGGTTTGGCCGTGCCACTTTTGGCTTCGTTTCGACTTTAGCCTGGAACAGCATCGGTATCGTCTTAGCCGAGCAAGCAATGAAAAGGTCCGGACCTGTGAAACATTTCAGTGAAAACTGAGAAGGTTCGGACCTTTGAAATTTCTCTTAAAAATGATCGAAATTTTTATTTAGATAAACATTTTGCCCTACTCTGATACAGACAGTGTGTATTTCCTCTGACAGTCTGAGAGTGAGAAAACCTCAGGACTCTGGAGCATCAATGAACGTGAACGTATAGGTACATACATAGAAAACGACAGGGCATAGGCGACAAAAGAGTCTAATAGTATCTCGTTGGTGCATTCGTGTTCTAACTATTTAGAATATAAGTTATGTACATGTACATAACTTATAATACAAACATTGTATGTATGAATGTATAATTAATAAATAAAGACAATCTAGTAAAAAAAGTATATCTGCGTATACATTTATTAAACCACCAATTTTTCCTGAACGTTCGACTTGTCGTTGAGTTACACTACTGACTTACGCAAAAATTTACAAACTTGTTATTCAGTAATTGTACTGATCTGGAATTGCAAAAATAGTGAAACATTGAAAAACAAAAATTTTCGACCGTCTGACTTGACGTTGAGTTGTACTACTGAAATTTCGAAAATTTTTCGGTCGTCTGGCTTGACGTTGAGTTGTACTACTGAAATTTCATGCCACCTCTTTCTCTGTCATGTTCTCCTAGTAGAAATATTAGGAGTGTATGATAGCGAAGAGGTGGCATGAAATTTCAGTAGTACAACTCAACGTCAAGCCAGACGACCGAAAATTTTCGACCGTCTGACTTGTCGTTGAGTTGCACTACTGAAATTTCGAAAAATTTTCGACCGTCTGACTTGACGTTGAGTTGCACTACTGAATTTTCGAAAATTTTTCGGGCCTCTGGCTTGACGTTGAGTTGTACTACTGAATTTCATGCCACCTCTTCGCTATCATACACTCCTAATATTTCTACTAGGAGAATATGACAGAGAAAGAGGTGGCATGAAATTTCAGTAGTACAACTCAACGTCAAGCCAGACGACCGAAAAATTTTCGACCGCCTGGCTTGTCGTTGAGTTGCACTACTGAAATTTCGAAAAATTTTCGACCGTCTGACTTGACGTTGAGTTGCACTACTGAATTTTCGAAAAATTTTCGGGCGTCTGGCTTGACGTTGAGTTGTACTACTGAATTTCATGCCACCTCTTCGCTATCATACACTCCTAATATTTCTACTAGGAGAATATGACAGAGAAAGAGGTGGCATGAAATTTCAGTAGTACAACTCAACGTCAAGCCAGACGACCGAAAAATTTTCGACCGCCTGACTTGTCGTTGAGTTGCACTACTGAAATTTCGAAAAATTTTCGACCGTCTGACTTGAGATTGAGTTGCACTACTGAATTTTCGAAAATTTTTCGGTCGTCTGGCTTGACGTTGAGTTGTACTACTGAAATTTCATGCCACCTCTTTCTCTGTCATATTCTCCTAGTAGAAATATTAGGAGTGTATGATAGCGAAGAGGTGGCTTGAAATTCAGTAGTACAACTCAACGTCAAGCCAGACGCCCGAAAAATTTTCGAAAATTCAGTAGTGCAACTCAACGTCAAGTCAGACGGTCGAAAATTTTTCGAAATTTCAGTAGTGCAACTCAACGACAAGTCAGACGGTCGAAAATTTTCTGTCGTCTGGCTTGACGTTGAGTTGTACTACTGAAATTTCATGCCACCTCTTCGCTATCATACACTCCTAATATTTCTACTAGGAGAACATGACAGAGAAAGAGGTGGCATGAAATTTCAGTAGTACAACTCAACGTCAAGCCAGACGACCGAAATTTTTTCGAAAATTCAGTAGTGCAACTCAACGTCAAGTCAGACGGTCGAAAATTTTTAGAAAATTCAGTAGAAATATTAGGAGAATATGATAGCGAAAGAGGTGGCACTAAATTTTCCTGCCACCTCTTTTACTATGATATTCTCCTAATACAATACTTAATTTTCTAATTTCAAAAGTTTTCCTCTGCCCCAAAATTTTGGAGATGTTACTCTAATTCTACTATTGAACGTGTATGTACAGTGTGAGGAAAAAAGAAAACATTAACTGTTGTAACTAATATTCTTTATTTTTCAATCATAAAAATTACAATAGATAAACACAATAGAATAAACGGTGAGTGGTGGTGTGATGAGAAGGTCAGGATTGTAGGTTAGAGGTGCGGCTAGGTGGACCCAGTGATAAACTCCTCTTGCCCCTGTGCCGTCGCGGGACTAATCTTAGACCATATATATATGTATATATATATTACCTATTATATATATATATATATATATATATATATATATATATATATATATATATATATATTGTATAATGACCGAAAATTAGGTCATTTGTCTGCACTGTGCGACTGTTCAATCCGTTTCCGAGGAAATCATTGAACAATAGTAGCTCTTAACTCGATCGGATCATAAACCCGTTCTCCACCGTCCTGGTAGGCACTTTTCAAAGCTGTATCCGAGAATTTCGTTGGCGTCAGAGAGGCGTTGTATAGCCGCCGAGCTCTATAAAAAGCTCTCGGAGGCATTCGATTCTAATTGAAAGACATCGGCCACCTTGGCTTTCATATTTTCGAGGAGTGTCGCGATTTCATAGTCGACAGGGGAATCGATTCTCGAGAACATGGTGGACGATGAAAACCGTGAAACACGACCGATCGTTATCCCCGGCACTCGGCCGTTCTCGATCAAGAAGTCAAAACCGACTGGTCGAGAGCAAACGGCGGCGGCGCTCTCTCGTAAAAGGATTAACCTCGACGACCGTGTGCCGAGAGGGGCGCTTTCGATCGCATAATTCCAGGACGCGAGCGATTAAAAAAATACTCCCGAAAAATCGGAGAATGGATCGCGCGGATCGATCTAGCTCTAGTCGAGAGCTGTCAAAAGTAGAGCGAGCCCGCTCAAAAACGTTTCGGTGTCGTTTCATAATTTCATCAATAGCGGGGACACACCAGCAGGGTCGGCTACCATTTTGCTTTTCAAATTCATCCGGTCGGATTATGCAAAGCGCTGCTCGGCTGAAAAACTGATTCGATTGTTCGGCGCACGGCAAACAAAAATATTAGACCGATGCGTACATACGAATCGGCCGAATTTCGAATGGGGGACTTTCGGCGAGTGCGTTTTTGTCAAATGTCAGCTTCGCCGGGGATTTTGAGTATTTCCTGGTTCGGTCTGACTGTAGTTAATTCTTCTTTCAGCTCTAACCAGGTGTACAACTTTTTCGAAATTAGTACCATTCGGTTACCCAGAGTCGTTCTTCCATGCAATCATTTTTATCTCCGAGCGAGCCACTCAACTGTGCCACCTAAAATTCATGGACTACTTCTGGTACAGAAAAATGTTCCAAAGTCGTTCTACAGGGTGTCCCAAAACGACTGCGTTAAATTGAAATGGGAGGTTCCTTGGGTCCAACTAACCCTAACCCAGAAGACCATTACAAGTGTTCTTACCTTTCTCAAAAATGTGGACCTATACTACAAGATTTAATTATATCTTCACCCATGTACTATTGTGACAACAAAACACTGTACGAATAATTATATACCAAAAGTGGTCGCTAATGACCTCGATGTTGATGCGACCTTCATAAATAAATAATGTTAAACAAAAAAATTGTCGCGTCACATGACCCAAGGAACCTCCCATTTCAATTTAACACAGTCGTTTTGGGACACCCTGTAGATGGAGACACACAATGTAATAATTATAGTGCTCAACGAACGAGCTCTCGACGAAGGTGATCTGCGATTCGAAAGAATATTGGAAGCTGAGTAAAAAACGATTAAACTGTCAGAGCCATTAGAGAAAATATATTCCTTTCTCTTCCAAGAAATTATGACCGCCAAGGGAGTAATACTTCGCCATAGCTGTGAAATAAATTATAACGGGTTAAAGACTGAGCCTAAAACATAGCTGTTTTATACTATACCGTAAACCGAAGGGTCTACGTGATCCGGATGGTGGATATTTTCGAAACAGCGCGTGCGGGGCGTAACAATTTTTATTACGCGATCGTCAGATGAGCGAACGGTGTCGTTTTCGATAAGGACACTTTATCCGAAATCGGTGCGTTCGGGCGAGGACCGGAAGTAAAGTGGCGGTTTATCGTGGAACAAGCTAAACCGCGGCATTATCGGAGATCTTCTCGCGGTGCGTATTCCCGAAGCGAATTCAATGCGAAAGCGTCGCGGTCTTATGAATTATGAATTTACAAAGCACACCGCCGCGAAGCCACTTTAACGATCCCCCCCCCCCCATCCTCCCTTCCATAGCTGAAATTAAATTGCCGTCGAAGTTCCAAGAACGGAAAAGTGGGAAACAACAGTTTGACGACTCCGTCGCGAGTCGGTGCGGTTGAGTTACTGTTACGTACAGCTTTCACTCGTTATATCGCCCGTGAACGTATTGCCGGTTTCTACCTAGTTACCGAATAGCCGGCACGAGTCCTTTCAGCTATCGTACAAAGTTATGCTCACGTTAGGATTGAAGCAATAGTATAGCGCTGCAGGAGTTTCGATCGATTTTTAATGGGTGATTTACTTACCATTGTTTTGCGGATGCAACAGGCGATCTTGTTTCGAGATTAAATATCCTTGGTGACGTAGGTAATTTGTTTTTGTTCAGAACAAAATTTGTCTGGTTTCAGTAGAATCGCTTTGCTGTAAAAGAAAATAGGCAGTACAGAAAGTACCAAAAATAATGAAACAGTAATTGTACGTGCGTAGATGGAAAATTTGGTATATCAGCTTTCCTCGCATCTATAACTCCTTGCTTGGTTAATTAAAACCGTGCAAGGTAATTCTTAAAGGATGAGGTGTTTTTACATAAATACTGCTTTGATTACTTTAACTTGTAAATAACAATGACTTGTATTTAAACTAAAAACGATTGTACAAAACGCTGTGGCTTCTATGAGTGCTGACTGAAGACTGGTGGAAACGTAGAAGAAACTTATGTAAAGATCTGAAAATCGTGGTGGGGACGGTAAAAACAAACGGGGGGAAAATTGGGGGTGAACTTTAGGAAAACGATATCCAGATGTTATTTTACTATATACATTATGGCGCCGGAAAGTCGCACAGAAACTGCAAGAGTCCCGTCGCTTGGGATCTCAAGAGCCTTCGACCATTCGACTAATTTATTACCTCTAGTCGAGTGGTCGAGGTCTTAGGATTTCTTGGGACTCATTGTAGAGACACTTTCGTGTGTCTCCTATTACGTTGCATCCCAACAGTAATTGTTGATTCAGTCGACTAGAAGCAATACTGCCAGATTGTCAGGGCAAAAGCACACACGTGACTTGAAATTGACGTATGCCAGGTGCTAAAAAATTAGATACAGACTTAGGGAAAGAGGCAACCAATATTTCCACGGGAACTGTGCACGCGGAACGACAATTTCCCGCGGCTCGATATTTTCATTCGCAAAGCGTATCGCCGTGTCTGCCCTATCTCACTCTCGGACTACTAGCTCCGTTCCTCTAGCAGTAAAAATTTCAGGCAAAACGAGAGAGAACAGTCCCTCTCTCCCGTTCCTTCCGAACCCCGTATTTCACTGGATCGACCAGTCGCGTCTCCTTTTCGCTCGATCGCGTGATTGTTTACGCGCGAGACCTCGCCGCGTGGGTGGAAGGCGGCCGTGTGCAAGGAGAGAGCGTACCTGTTGAAGGCTGCAGGTGTGCTAGCCGGTGAAGAATGTAGCCACCCCCGCAGCGCCGTGCCGGTAATTCAATACACGGGAAACGGAACGGACCGGCAGCATAGCAGAGTTTCTTTTCTTTTTGTTTCTTTCTGTTTTTTCTCTTCTTCTTCTTCTTCTTTTTTTATTTTGTTCTCTCGCAGAAACGGCGTTTGCTTGTGCGGCACCGGTGAGGCGCGTCGAGCGGAAAACGGGAAATTGAATAAAGTTCGAGTAACGATCTCGTGTTCGCGGATACATCGAGCGGAATGATATATTTGACAAGTTCGCGTATTGCATATTGCTCGCGCGAGAGACGGAACCGCCGCTACCGTCTGACCATAGACGTACCGATTCCACTGGCAAACGTTTCTTCCCTCGTGTCTCTCGCTTTTATTCGCCTCTCGAGTTCCCACTAGGAAAATTTCGTGCGGATTTATTACTCCCCGTCGAACTATGCTACATTCTCTTCGGAACGGGGGGAAAATATGCTGCTACCGTTCTTTACTTTCAGGGAGAGAATATCTTGGGTTCCTTTCCTTTCTATTAGACCGTTCGCTACCGGTGCACGCCGAGCTGCAAACCGGTTTCTCGAAATTGAATTTTTCAAGTTTTAGTTTTTGGTAACAACGAGCAGTAGCCAATCAGAAATTTCTTTCATCCTTTTCTTTCGTTCTAATAAGCTGGGACTAATACATTGGAACTCTTAAAATCGTTTATTTCGTTATTGCTTTAAATGCATACAATACGCAGTCTACTTATGTATTTCGTATTGTTCGTAAAATGTACAATTTGTTGCCCGATTCTCTTAGAAAAGATTACGGTAAAATCAATCACGAATTTCTTTCATCCTTTAATCATTCTAATAAGCTGGGACTGATACATTGAAATTCTTAAAATCGTTTATATCGTTATTGCTTTAAATGCATACAATACGCAGTCTACTTATGTATTTCGTATTGTTCGTAAAATGTACAATAAATTTTGTTGCCCGATTCTCTTGGAAAAGATTACGGTAAAATCGATTCTCGTTCCCCGTTCGAATAAAACGAATTTCTCGATGTATTAAAACGAGGATACTCGTTAATCGAGGGTGCAACGAGAACGTCTAGTCGATATCCATCGCCAAAGCGTATTTGACCTCAATTGAAACTGAGAACGGTCAAGCGATACGTTCCGGTGCATAGTTAGATGCAAACGCATTCGTTCAATTACGTCTCCGATTACACGCGCTATCCGCCACGCCAAAGTCATTCTTCTCTCTCTGATTTCGAGCAGCAGTTTGACCACGTCTACGTCCTCGCATAGAAACGACTGTTAGCCGCTTCCAGCCGTATCTGGTGTCTCGCATGATGCATATCGCTTGCCGTACGTCCGCCTCGCACAATGGATGAGAAGTATGACCGTTGGATAACGGGGAAAAGTTATGGTTTTCCTATCAGAGATATGTTAAAAGCAAACTTTTAAATAAAACATCATTTTACAATAATGATATAACTAGATGTTTTTACTTTTCATTTTTATCGATTTTACATACCAGATGAAACGTGTGTTATATTTTTAGTTTAAATGTAGATACATGTACTATAGACGATTTTTGTGCCACTTGGGAGCAATAACTTGATTTAAGCGGCAGTACTGTTTATAAGAACTTAAAACTGGGGACAGAATAAAATTCAAGTTATTACAGTTCGTTCTTTTACTAGGAGGTGGAAGACAAGTTTTTGATAATCTGATAATCTTTCAAAAAATCATGGAGCGATAGAAAATATTTTCGTGTAATACTCTTGTGTGGAACACATTATTGAACAGTCTTAAAGGCAGCACAAGAGATGATTGAATAAAAATTTGTCAATTATCATTTTCATATGCTCTTCGTAAGAGCAGTAATGAATTCTACTTTCCTTCGATTAAAAATATTAATAGTATCTACAGAACAAAAGGAATGATTCTACATGCATTAAAACCATTTTCAGCCTTTTCAAACTGTAATGGCCGGCGCGACAGTGCTCCGCGAACTTCGAGTTGCTCTCTGCCGGAAGTTGATCGATCGCGACGGCACGAATATTCCCACTGAATCGGTGATCCGAAAGATTCATATTTACTTTCTCGCGAACGTAAACCGAGCGGAATCCGCGAACGGGAACGAGATAACCGCGGGGGGAACAACATTGTCCGCGGCCGGTCCGGTGATTCGAGCGAAAAATTTCACCGGCGCTGACAGCGAGCAATTAACGACGATTCAATTGGGAGAGCGCGTCAATTGGGCGAATCGGATCCCGGCCCTCGACCCTTCGCCTCCACGTTTTCACGCCGCGTGTACACGCGCGCACACGGTTTTTTCTCTCTCCTTAAAACGCAAGGTTGCGACCGCGACCGGGCCGTGCATCGCGCCGCGTTTATGAATATGTAGAGGGTGCAGCAGTAGCAGCGACCAGCCACTGGTCAGACACCGGAAAACTCTAGATACCAGGCGCATGAATATGCTAAGCGTATCGCGGCAACGAGGGCTAAAGTCGTTTTTCTTTTTCAAAGCCAAACCGACCTCTGACCCGCCGCGCGTTCAGCCGAGGGACGAACTCGTCCTTACCCTAACGCGCTACGATGTCGCAGTATCGGTAACATTTTCTATTTCTGCGTGTGTTTTAGCGAGGACCTTCGTCGTACTTGCGAAAAATTAGTTTCGAGCTTTCTCGTTGAGTTGCACTACTGAATTCTCGAAAAATTTTCGGTCGTCTGGCTTGACGTTGAGTTGCACTACTGAATCTTCGAAAACTTTTCGGTCTTCTGGCTTGACGTTGAGTTGCACTACTGAATCTTCGAAAACTTTTCGGTCGTCTGGCTTGACGTTGAGTTGTACTACTGAAATTTCGTGCCACCTCTTTTGCTATCATATTCTCCTAACATAAAACTCAATTTTTCGGGATTTTTGAAAATTTTCGTCTTTCTACTAGGAGAATATGACAGAGAAAGAGGTGCTTGCGAAAAATTAATTTTGAGCTTTCTCTATGGGACAACCCTTAGTATTTGTCTTTTGGATGAAGTCTCACTGTATTGTGCACCTTTTCCTGTTTGACAGTGTGTGTATATGTTAGAGTGGATCTTGGATATACTTGCTAAAAATTAATATTGAGCTTTCTGTTCGGTACAACGTAATTAGTTTTTTCCACAAAAATTGATTTTTTTTCTAGACAAATTTTTCAACCGGATTTGGAATCAGCGTGACAAAATCTACGGGAAATGATGTATGGAATGTCAAAAATATATCTATCCACGCGTGGTATTCGATAAATCACAATTTTCTGGAAATTCTGCATGTTTAACAAATATTTCCAAGGTTAAAAAACATCGTACCATAATCTCTCAATATTTCCCACATTCTGCAATGTTTCAGCTATAATTTTTAAAAAATCATCGCCCTATCTCATTTCTATCGAAAGTTCTTTGATTTTGGCACAGAATTAATCAGTTTGTCCCACTGTGCGTCGTCCGAAAATCTGAAAGAATTCATGATAGAATACTTCTACCTATACACTGACACTGTAAAAACATAATTGAATAGCACCGAATGTTTAACAGCCTAAACAGCAACATATCATAGCATGACATACTGTTATACTATCATAGCGTAACATAGCATTCTCGAAGAATCTTCCCGGCGGCGCATACTGGAAGAAAAGCAGAACAAGTCGAAGAGTATCGAGCGAGGACGAATTCGCGTGACGCTCGGCCGTTTTCGCGACCGTGTAATTATCGTTCTAACCGGCGGCGCGGGCGTATTTCTCGCGACGTTTCGCCAAGAAGTGAATAATCAAAGACCAGAACCGCCGACAACGCCAATTTTCGCGATCGACGCGGCTCGAATGCTTAACGGGTCGGAGCAAGATTAAAGCGGGGGGTGGTGGTGGCGAGATTCGCCACGGCGAGTGATTTTTTACAACGCCGCGAACCACGCCGCGAGAGCTTCCCGCATGCGTTTAAACAAGAAAGCCAAGGACAACAGTTGATAATAATATCGGCGTGGCGTGACAGACGGCCGTAAGAAACGCCGCGTAATTGTTGTCGTCGCGAGTAATTGCACTGTATTTCTACGGGCACAGTGCCACTTTCCCGGCTCGGACGCCCCCTCTCTACCTCCAGCTACGCCAATCTCTGACGATCGATGTGCTAAAATCCGAGATAAAGCTCGAACTTTCCCGTCACTCGTAATTTTCGGTGTGTTCATATCGAGGAACGGGCTTCGTGACGAACAGCCGTAACGAAGGAAACCGCGAGGCAGTCTCGATTCGACGATAGTTTTCGGTGCACGGGATATAGCGTATGGGGGCGGCCGACATCGAGAATCTCGCAGACATACGTGCGAAATCTTTTCTGTCGTTCGAAATGATTCCATTGAGCCAGCGGATCCCATTTTTCCCGCTAGTTCAGTAAGTCACGTGTGCAACATATTCCGTTGCATTTCTTAGGGAAAAAGGAAATATCAAGATTTAAATTGTAATAAATTCTTTCGAAATGCAAAAATCAAACTTGTACTTCTCGCGCACAGATATTCAAGAAAATGAATTAACATTCAAATGGAAATAATCGCAAGAAAAGTATCATTTTTTGGGCAGCTCGGTTCCTTATTAACCCTTTGTACTCGGAGCTATTTTAACTAAAAAACGAAAGATTTTTCCATATCAGAATATTTCCAATGTACACAATTTTTTTTCATTTTTTGCATATGAAACTGATATAATATCGCATGTAATATGTAAATGTCTAGTAGGTTATTAAACACGAACGCAAATAATAATGTGAACAATATTTTTAAGAATGGCATAGCAATTTTCAGTGGTGCCTCAGAGTTGCCATCCGAGTGTTAAAGGTTAAAAAATAAGCCATTCGAACCTAGTTCTAATAGTTTCCGATATATTCGCCCAAATATAATTTTGATCCAAAGATTCGAAGGCCGATCCAACACGTTGAATATGATCGATAATATTTCAGCAAGTACATACTATGTTCTTGCAAAGTTTCGCAGTCTATCGATCAGGAAGAAGTGCGCGGATCATGAGGAGTTCCGATGGTCTTTAATCCTCACGCGTGATTCGGGACTTTATCCTTCCCGGGTTGGAAGACGGCAATCGTCGCGTCTTCGCCGGCGAGATTTATTGCCCCATGGCTTCAAGCAGACTCGAGCAATTTACATTCCTCGGCTATATAGGACGTGCGCTTGGTTCCCGGCGTTTGAAGGTGTAGCCAATCGTCGGGACGTCACCCCCGACTAGACTACTCGACGTCGAAATTACCAGGGATTACGGGAGCGGGACAGTTGGCCTGCATGAGATGCGAAAACTGATGGAAAAATTTCCGGGTTGTGACAACGGCACCCTTCGGCCGGTTTCATTGTGCCGGTTTATCGAATTATTCAGAGAAAGAAGATTAAGTATTACGGAACGCTACGTCACACAGTATGGGGTGTTTGGCCAAAATTTCATTGCAGAACAGTTTGTCTGGAACGAAAAACTTTTGTTCGTTAACGTAGTAAAATAACTGAAAAATAGTCATGATTTATTACACTGCACCGTAGCTAGGAGTTTTTACACTACATAGTTCTACAATAACTTCACGAATTGTAATAGAAAAATCTGATACCCGTCATAGTACTGTCTCCCAGTTTCTATCCATTCCTTTCTATGCGGCCCAGATATAAAAGGCCTGAAAATTATTTTTGATTTTATTAAGTTATGCTCGATTAAAATTTAATTTCAACGAGGTAGTTGAAACCCAACAAATTTACTGTAAACCAATTGTAAGTTAGACACTAAGGCATATTGTAATGTAATCGTTTGTTGTACGATTTATATTATATGTGCTGTATAAGCCTCATATGGTTTAAAGCAATAAATGAATAATAATCATAATTTTGACGGACTCCGGTAGTTCTGGTGTCGATCGGCAGTATCACGACGCGCGAATATCGTTCTGGATTTAGCGTCTCGCGTGGCCCGACGATCGTATTAATATCGCAAGAAATAATATCCCGCTGAACCGTGTTTGAGGGAACGGAAGCTTAATATAAAAGAGGATTCGGGGGACAGAGGAAGGAATCGACGTTCCTGAGTTTGACAACAATGTGTCTCCATCTCCTCGTCGCGTCGCAGCAATAAAACCGGCGCTTGACTCGCGGAAACATTTATGCCTCGGCGACGTCGACGACGACGACGACGACAGATCCCACAGAGGACACAAGAAATCTCAGGGTCATGGGACCGAGTCGTCTTGATTATTTCGCGAGAACCAACGACGAAAAATTCCGCCGTGGAACGGGCGAGCGAAGCCTTAATGGAGCCCTGCGCGCGCGCCATTATGCTCAAAGGATGAAAGGGTCCTTCAAAGGATCCTTGGTTCCACTTTCATTTGCATTCGGGATTGGGAGAAAGTCCTGGATCGACCGATTCGTTCCCGGAGCCAGACGATCATCGCAGGCGTGGCTGATATACGGCCCTAATGAGGAATTAGGTCAGCGGAGTTCGACGAAAGAAATATCATCGACGACGACCATGATGCCGTGGAGGAAATAAACGGTGATCTGCGACGGAATGAAGGGAACACGCGTTACGGTCGATTTCTCGTCGGAACGAAGTGGACCGAAATTAGTTTACCTTTGAAAACCAATTTCTTTCTATTTCTTACCTTGCGCCCGTCTTCCGCTTCCTTTCCGTCGCAAGGGCCATTTTTCTGTTGCGATCCTGCCCATCCTCCGTTGAGAGGGGAGATTGCCGCGGAAACGAAAATAATAAAAGGGCCACGCACGATCGAAGAGCAATATCTGGTAACGTTCCGAGTAATAACGGGCCACGGTGGATTCCCGTTTCGCCGAGTACCTTTTCGAACACTTTCTGTTTTCTCTGTACAGACGCTCGCCGCTCTGCAGATACGTTTATTTCCACAATTACGGAATTAAATGTCTCGGCTATTGACGGACCAGGAAATTGAAACTTGAGTGGTCCGTGCGCCTCGGCCACTGTAACGGGAATGAAAATTCTGACAACCGAAGAGGGAAAAAATGGCACCTAACACGCGCGCGAAAATACAATGGTTACGCTAAAGTACCATTTTAATGACGTGCTGTCGTACCGAGGGATTTTTGCCTCTTCCTCAAGCAAGAAAGTCTGTTTGCAATACATTTTCATTTCGTATGATACCGTGATATTCGAGAGGGCGATCATTACCACTGTAAATTAAATATAACCGACTGTTACGTAGCGACCGCGTCGGTGTCGCGAGCGTTCGGATCGTTGCCCGCCAAATTAATATTAAGCAACTAGTTGAATACGTTCGAGTTATTAAAAGACAATTATTTGTTAACAGTAATAACGAAACACGTTAAAAAGAGCGTTTCGTCCCGGACCTGCTAGGGGACTCGTGAGTAAGGCTAATCTAGCAGGTCCTGCCTTATATGCTAGCGTACGCGAGAGATTATGAAGAATACGATCGCGAATTCGTCGGTTGTCCTGATCGCTGGACAATGAAAATACGCGATTGCAAAATATAACAAATCGTACGACCGCTTTACAAGACGACGGCTCGTGCGTTGTACTTGTCTACCCGAGGACTGGAAGGTGTCACGACGTTCGAGCGTAGAATTCAACTGAGTGAACTCGACTTCCAGTCCTAACGCGACGAGGAAGAAAATGCACTGATTGGTTCCTGCCGAAAGTTGCATTTCCCAATCAGCGAGCTTTAAGCTGTTTATGTCTCGTTCCCGTAGCCTTGAATAAGGCCTTTGTAACGAGGACCTTTGACGAAGTCGACGACGGGTCTCGGTAATTTGACCCTTATTTACGGCCCCGGCGGTCCTTCGGAGGGACGATATTTATGACACTCGAAATCGTGGAAAACTAAACATCTAGCAGATGTCTCGACTGGTCGCCGAGTGCCGATAGTACAATTGTTTTCAGTCACGAACGTGTCACACATAATCTCCGAAAGAAACACACGTGTACAGTTCTTGCGCGACGGAACAGAACGATACTGTGATATTCGAGAGGGCGATCATTACGACTGTAAATTAAATATAACCGACCGAAAGTACAAATTATTTATTAAGTTCAGATCTTGTGCCGCTGTTTTCAAAAACGTTTTAATTGAATTTTCCTCCTCACAGCCTGCAACCAACAACAATCGTGCAATTATAGTTACAACGACACGTGCGACGAAATTCGAGGCAGACCGGATATTTTTGTAGTCGCGCAATCCGCTCTATCCGCAGACACGGGGCCACAAGTCCAACTTGAAAAAGGGTGCAACGGCGTCAAACAACTTCGGCATCAAACAATCTGGCGGAAAGGTGAAACTTTTCCATCCACTTCAGCCGGAACTGTTTGCCCCCACCCCAACGCCCCGCCCCGTCGCGCCGCGTCGCGTCGGTTTCGTTTATTTCACTTATTTCATCTGTTTCTTCCGTGCCAGCTACTTTATCCATCTATCCCGACTATTCTGTCCGCCTTGGCTGGTTAATCCGCATAAATCAAAACAAGTTCCAAGTTTTTCCGATTCGCCTGGAGGCGGAAGAGCCCGCGGGTTCCACGGTGGCATTCCGCGCGGCAACACCCCGCGCGGGGGGGATGGAAACGCGGGTGGGGGATTGATGACACTCATAATTCGCAGCCGCTGTCAAGCTGTTCTCCTCGTGTTTGGACTGCCATAATCCCAACGGCTTAGCACCCGGAGGACAGGCGGCGGCGACCGTTTATCTCTCCCGAAAACCGGATTATCGCCGAGTGATATTTTTTTTAGACGCGTCTGGCATCATCGGTCCCCGCGAAACTATGGTGGGGATGTTAATTAAAATCGAATACGTTTGCGCGAAGTGAGACGCGAAAACTTTGATGCCCGTCGTCGTCGACGTCGTCGTCGGGGCAGGATCATGCTTCTTGGATATCGCTCGTCGACTTTTCGGCGTCGCCGGAATCTCTCTCTCTCTCTCTCCTCCCTCGATACCGCGGCAATTAAATCAAAGGCAAATTCGTTCGAAAGTTTCCAGCTTGGTATCAAAGAGCAGGATAGCTGCCACAGGGTTTGCCCGGAGGGGGCGAACAGGTTGGAGCCGGTAACCGGGTGTAACTAAGTAAACCGAGCGCATTTCAAGTTGTTCCTTTCCGCGTAGCTAGACGCCGCGCCGGCGATATTAAGCGCATAACATGTACCCCCTACCATCGCCACCATCCCGTCAGCTCAACCCCCCGTCACTATTATACAGCCATTACTACGTCACGCCCGTTGTATACAGGGTGAGTCGCCTGAAATATCCCCGTTGTCCCTTAACGCGTTGAATGCCGCGCGAGTTTTGCGCGCGTTTCGCACGAATCTGTCGCCTGTTTCGTTTATGTTAGAAGAGAATAGGGTAATGGCGGCCAGTATTATTATTAGAAAGTTACGCGTGTTAACGCCCTTAGTGCCCAAATTTGTATTTAACTAAAAAAATCAAATTTTAATCATTATTTAATTCATTCGTTATATACTAACTTTCCCCCGCCACGCGTTGCTGTGGCTCAGGATTTTTTTAATAGCATGTTTTTACCTGTCACAGGTGTGACATTTGTATGTTTTATTGGTGGCCGCGGTAGGTGACGTCACGCGGTTCCCCCCTCTCCCTCTCCCCCACTCTCCGTCTCCCCCCTCTCACTCGGTCACCCTCACTCTCTCCCTCTCTCTCTCTCTCCCTATCCCTCGCTCTCTCAAATTGAATATAGGTGCATCCAGTCAAAAGTTATAAGCAGAAACGTGCCCAAAAGAGGACTTAAAAGTCATCTTTGATCACTAATGACGTCACAACTTTTGAACGAATGGACTTTTTCCCGAAGAAACGGCGCGTCTAATGGTTCAAACCCCAGCTTTCTACGTTCAGCCGTTCTCAGTTGATGCCGTCACACACAGACAGACGGACACGATTTTATTATATATAGAGATTATTGTCAATAGAAACACGAAAAGATACAGATATGTATATCAGTTCACGACTGCGCACTAATCTCAACGATATGCGTTCCCTGCAAGTGCCTACTTTACGCTCAAATGACTATACAAGGTGTTCCGGCGTTGATGGTACAATCGTGGAGGGGATGATTGAATATGAGAAAATAAGTCGAAAATGTGGAATGCGTTTTTTACATTTGACGCCTCGTATTCGAGAAAATTGAGTTTGAAAATTCGACGAACACGCGGACTATTGAATAGGAATCGTCTGGCGTGTCTGATCATGACCTACTGATTCTACTTCTTACAAATGCTAGCCACGAAAACTTGACCGGATTTTCAAAGTCGATTTTCTCGAAAACAAAGCCTCAAACGAACAAAATTTATTCCGTATTTTCGACATCCTTTCTCCTGTAGAATCACCCCTTCTACGGTTGTACCATCAATACTGGGACACCCTGTATAATGGAAGAAAATAACGGCATGACTTTTAAGTACCTTTAGGCACTAAAGGGTCAAGCTTTTCATTTTTTTCGTTTAGCAAAATTCTTTTACCACATACATTGAAATCTAGACGTGTATTAACTACAAACGTCTTCTAAAAGATCATCGAACAAGGACAATCTGCGTGTCCAGTGTTCTTCGAATATCTGAAAAGATCAATCATCCGCCGCCATAGTGAACCCACACAACTCGCACAGAACTCCCTTTCCCTGCAGGAAACGATTAACGATGAAACAGCTCCGATAAGCAGAAAAAACAGTTTGAGATCGAGGGGGTCAAAGAAATGCCCTCGATTATACACTTTGTTGTTCGGATCAAATAAATCTGTGGATTTAACGAGCGACGTTAACGGCGACATTTGCCACGTTAAAAACCCATAAAACCGACTTTCTTCGCGAGACCGACCCTCCGTTCACACCTACCCAACACGTTCACTTTCGATCTAACCGAAGCTCGACATTCCCTAGCTGGATTCCAGGGCCTCTTCACCAATTAAAAATCTCCGAAGCCCGCGATCACGCGAACCGAAACATCCGCATCGGTGTTTCCGGCATCGTCGGTATGTTTCTTATCTCGCGGTGGCGGCGTGGAATTTCCAGGATTTAGTAGGAGGCTATAGAACGTTTCGCGGCACAACGCAACTGTTCGCCGTTCCATGGGATAACGCAATACTTCCGCAATCGTCTCGCTGGGTAGAAGTTGTTCGACCGAAGTCCAGGGGCGGGACAAAGGGGAGCGAAACCGGCCTCGGTTAGGGTTGTCAGTCAACCAGCGATAGGCGGCACGGCACGGCAGAAGCGTGCCACACGCTACTACACGCCTATACAGGGTGTCGGCTCAGTCTGCGATACCATTTTTCCTACGAATGTACCTATTCTCAACTTATTTTTTAAAAAGTTCAAAACATTGACTGCCACTGAATGTATACACAGTATACCTCGTCCGTAGGGGTAGTTACGAGGAGCAAAGAAAACCACAATTTTTTCAACATTTTCCCCCATTAAATCGCATCGAAAAATTTTCAAACAGACACATTGAATACGTCGAACCACATATCCGAGAATTTTTTCCGATTTTTTAGTTGCAAACTCTGGTCGTGAAAAACCATTAAAAAATTCGAAAAAAAACACAGATTTAATATTAACACTGGAAAGACTGACTGCTCTTGGGCAATATAGGTATAACACACATATATATGTACCGGAAATGAAGGAGGGGGGAGGTAACTACAATTATTAATAAACGCATTTGTTGTACAAAAAGTCACAAAATTCTAAGAAATTGTGTCATTATATACATAATTGTTTTTCTAATTGAAATTAAAAAGCAGTCAAAATGACTTCCTTGGGCAATCTAGTGTTAAAGCTTAAGGCGACCAGCCTGGAAACACATTTAATAATAAGGTATTGTCGACGACACTATCTACGTCACTAGTTACGAAAAAATAAGAACCAATTTTTTCAACGTTTTTTCTGGAAGAACCTAAAGTTGATGTTTCTCAATTCTTCGCTCTTATCTAAATAAATCTGCGGAAGGTTTCTCCGAATGTGGAAAAATGTTTAATGTCGACCGGTGTCTTTTTGATCGCACCTCGTGCTTCATCGTCGTAGAGGATTGCGTTCTGGGGACCCGGCCGAAAATCGCATTTGTCGCGCACCCTACAGAAAGGGTGGCTCCGTCACCCCTGACCCATTTCGCGACGCAAATTTCGTTCGAATCGGCCGGAGGTCGTCTCGAGGCGAGGAATTCCTGCCCACTCGTCGACTTCCACCCCTCGTCGTTCTTCCACCCCTCGTCCAGCCCCGGGGGCCGAGTATTTAGATACATCTAGCCGTGGGATAGATAACCGTTTGTCCTTTCCGTGCGCGGTGATAGCCGGTATAGTTTTCGAGGTGAGGAGGGCACGCATAAATTCCACCTCGACGAATCAAAGGGTCGAAGGTATCGGGCTATCAAAGGCTTTATCTCCCGGCCAGGTCGGGACCGCATGATAACCGGTTTAACGTTTAACTGTGAGTCGATCTAAGTTCGATGTGGGTTAAGTTTCCAATTCCGTGTGGCTGGTAAATCTGAAACTACCGCGCCGCCGGCTAAATATTTAGTCCGATTATTATTGAACTGTGACTGCGCGCTTAGACCAACTATCCTCGGGTTTGCCCGTTCCCGTCGATTTACAGCTTCTCGGAACGTTGCAGAACAGATTTGAACTTTTCTTGTGTTTTTCGATATTCTATGCGAAACTCCCGGACAGTCACGTTGACTGCAAATTTAAGGGGGTCATCCCATGTGAGAGCTACTTTTTCTTGCTCTTTTTAGGAATTTTTTTTTAATGACCCTTAAAACATACAATCTTGAAATTTTTACCACACATTTACTGACATTCTAACATTCTCTCACAATTTTTTCAAACCAAAATAACGAGTTGGATCGAGTTTACACCGTTCGGAAGACACTCACGTGTAAAAAAAAAAGTAGATTGATGGCGACCATGATTCCGGAGGTTTCGATCATATGATATCAAAAAATCAAACGGCATTTTAATTTGTAGACCTGCGGCTATAGCCGGTACCAAAATAAAATAAAATTATCGAAAATTGAATTGCATCGTAACAAGCATAAGTACTGCCTACGTATGCACACGTGTGCTTACCTGGTGCAGCGCCGGATGAAATGTGTAATTAAAGGATCTGGCTATCCGTGTATTCATCTGGCACCTTGCTCGCTCTATCTCTCTCCGTCTCTCTTTGACGTTCTGCAAAGTCTGCCGAGTGCATGACGGCTGTGTAATCTTCGGATTAAGAGGAATCTCTTTAGCAGCCAACACTCTCGTTCGTCATCGTTCTCCCGGTGACGGTCATTCGTTTACTCGGATGGAATTAAATCTAGCGGCCCGTTCTGGCCCGTTCCGGCCCGTAGCGCACCGTCGCGCGTCGTGTCGCGTCGCCAATGAAAAATCCAAAGGATTATCGAATTTGCGCAAACGCGGTGTGTCCCTTTTATCGCCGGGCCAGGCCGGGCCGGGCCGCCCAATCGAAAAAACTGCTGCCGGGAATTTGATTATCGCCGGGAATACCGTTACCACCTCGACAAATCGATTACGTCCACGTTTCCGCCGCTAACGATGGCCCCTTTTTAAACAATACCAATGGCTGTGTCTGGATATGGTAAATAAAAAGAGTGCCGGATTGTAACTACAGCTTACCGGAAATCTGATCGGTTTTACTTTGTCGGGTAAATACGTCGACGAGCGATACGCGATCGATACACACTAATTCTAGTCAAACGCGCGCGTTCAAATTGTGCTCCCTTTCAGCTGGATGCTGACTTGGAAAATGTTGCTTCACGGACTCGAAAATTGTTAATGCTTCCGATGCGTTCGAAAGTTTCGTTGCCGCTGAATTGTCGTTATTAGACTCCGGATTTGATGCATTTATGAGAAAATTGAGTTAGGACAATTTAAAACAGTGAAAGGATTGAACGACTTCATGAGTATTAATATATTATTTTCTTAGTGAAAAATATAAATTCATATATAAGATCCTATTAAATCCCGTGTGAAATTGGATCCAGAAATAAACCAGTTCGTTGCCCTGTCAAAAGAGATTCAAATTTTATTACAATAAAGCTATTTACAGCATTCACACTATTTATATTAAATCCTGTTCACCTGTCAAAAAGAGAACGGACATTTAAGTTATTTTCAACCGTCAATTTCCCTTTTACAATTCTTCTAAACTATCTCTTTGATTTTCTCCTTCTGCACACGTGGTCACCTTCTTGAATCTCCCACGTGCTCTCCATTATACCGATCTTACTAGACCCGGCGCCAAATTCAAATCATAGAAATATATTTTCTTTACATTCATATTTAGCTCCTGTGTCTTGCAATTGATGCACGCACGTTCTATTTTGCATAAAGATGCGGAGTCTAGTCCATTATTAACTAATGTGTTAAATCGTCCTGTATCGAAATTGTTACAAAACATGTTACAAGCACAACGTGTTACAGAATTGTCGCAAATGCACCACGTTCCCCGAGTAATATGAAAGAGTTGTGTGTATTCTTAGTTTCAAGTATGATGATCTGCCTAACGTATCGTGTCGCAAAAACCTCTATAGAAATTCTATGGACGAATGCATTCGCTCGTGTCAATATACAAAGTTCTATTAGTTACACTTCTCCCTTTTCCCAAGAATAAGAGAGATCGATACTTTCGAGCAAATAAAAGAACTGGAACCACCCCCTCGAAGGGTGCACGGGGAGACTTATTCGACACAACTCCGTAGCCATTGTCGAACGGGAAGGTTAAATATTTCCATCTTTTCACTAGCAGGGATATCCTCCGTCTGCAACGGCGGCAACTGCCCCGAAGGAAGTTCCTTATCAATCCCGTCGTATAGAGTGACACAAGACAGAGGGCGGTTTAATGCCTCAAGTCGATCAACTTCGGGACCGCCCCGGGGTATCCGTCGATGACGTTACTACCGTTTTAACGAAGGGGTTGCCACGAAGGAATCACATTTTCCCTTCAGACGATGATTATTTAGATTATCCGCGATCGTCGTCGTGTAATCTCAGCGCAAAGAGCCCAGAGCCCTGGTGAGCCCGGAGACGAGAGGGTAGAGAGGGAGAGTGAGGGAGAGAGAGAGAGAGAGAGAGAGAGAGGGAGGGAGAGAGAGAGGGAGAGAGAGATCTGCGCGTCGTCTCCCGACAGTCGCTTTGATGACATTCGTCGTCGAAGTTGAATCCCCCCGGGGCTGTTTCGCCTCTTATAGCGGAACTGTTACCGAGAGAGACTGCGTCGTCGCTCGGTTCGATTAATTCTGGTTATTTGCGTCGAGCCGATCGGCTGGAAAGGATCTGTTTTTGTTTGTGTCCCGGCGGCTGCCAGAACTTGAATATCGCATTGTTGCGGACCGCTCTCTGATCGGGAGGCATCAAATGGTGTGGTTATTAATTGCGAACAGAGAGTATCGGGGATCGGGAAACCGGGGTCCGCTTTAGAAACTGGAGACCCGCTGTGTTCCACTGTTACACACCCGGGGACCTCTATCAATTTCATTATTAGTCGTTGTTGTTCGCCCATTACACTCGACGCTCGGTGCTCGCTCTTTGTACACGACTGCCGAGGCTTAATCATTTAGCTATTTCCAAGGATGCACGACTAATTTGTTGTGCGAATACAGCAATGAATGTTCTGTTTCGAGCCCGGAGCAGATTATTATGTTATTACGTTGTTGATCGTTAGCTTTCGAAAGCAATCTCCTCGCGGGAAGAACAATAGCAAACGCACCTTATTTCAGCTCCTACTTAAAAATAAATTTCTCCATTAACAAATTATTCTACAGGGTGCGGACCAATAAGATGTGCAAGCTGACACGAGGTGATTCTTTATAAAACAATAAGGAAATCGAGGCGTCAAACGAAAAAATATTATTCCCTTTTTCGATTTATTTTTACATGTAGAATCACTTATATGCACATTCGGTCGCACCCTGTATATTCGAACGAGCATCGTAATTATTTCGGTATGAACCCTGACTTTAAGATGGGTTTACGGGTCGATAGCGATTTTTTTATTTTTTTTATTTTTTTTTTGATCGAACACCAAGTGCCCGGAGGATCGTAAATTGGCGGATAATGGCCGGTGGCGTCATAAAACATTTCTGCACTTTAACGTCCGTCCGGAAAACGACAGCGGAGGTTGTGTATGAGGCACTGCTCAGCTCATTCCCATTTGGACGTTGAGAAATTAACGGCTGGCTTCCGGCTCGGGGCCCGTTTCCGGTGTCACCGGGCCTCTGTTCAAAGCGAGAAACTGCCGCGTCGAATCAACGCCTCCGGGCCGCCAAACGGAATCTCCCTGCGATAAAATAGCGAGTAACAATGGTAACGACATCTTTATTGCATGCAAAGTGGAAAGAAGAAGCGACCGAGAAAACCGTGTAATTGATGGACCGAGCTGTGTGGCCTCGATACTCCGTGTGGAACCTCGTAATCGGTCTCCGATGAATAAAGTCGCTGAAATACACCTGTCGGTGTCAATTAGGTTAGAAATTCGTTTTGGAAAAAACAGATCTCGATAGATTTTCTAGAATGATCAAAAAATATGGGTGGGCAATGAATCATCGAAGTGATTGAGTAACCTTACTGTGGTCCTCAGTTGAGCTATATGTCTGAAATAATCAGTAAGTTTTAAAAGGCTTAATTATCTCAGTTCGAGGATTTACGTTGATTGGATCCTGAGCCCAGCGATTATTAAAATTACGAAGCTGCTTCCATTGGAAGTTATTAACACTAAATCTACCCATCACTGGTCGTTAACAAACCAGCACCAAGTGTTAAGAAGGGAGGAAAAGTGCAAGAAGTTTTTAAAATAAAAAATTACATTATAGATATTGGTACAGATTAGATAGATATTAGATTTGAATATGCATTTAATCGAAAAAGAATACTAAAAAAATTTGACTAGAGAACAGTGTCCCGTAGTCTCCACGATTGTAAAACAATAAACCTGAAGTCGGTCATTTCGAAGGGCTAGGTTCGAGGTATTAAAGGGTGGTCGGCTCCGAACGTCTTAAAGGGCTCGCGGTTATCGAGCAACCATCGCATCCGCGGAATCTTCAAGCATTTTATTCTCAAATCAAGAAAAGTCCGGCATTCTGAATTGGTCCAGCTGGTCGCGACCAAGAAGACGAGAACAAAACTGGGAAGCATTGTAGGGATTCGAGGACGCGATTCATAGGACCGTTCGTGCGGAACAGATATCCAGTCCTGAAGTCGGCCTCGAAGACGCACGAACGTTCAATGGAACAAGAAAGAGAAAAATCAAGAAAAAAAGTGAATTCTAGACGTTGCACGAGAGAAGGAAGGAACAGAGAGAAAATGGGCGAGAGAGAGAGAGAGAAAGAGAGGGTGGGGGGGAAAAGCAATCGATATGCAGAGTTTTCCCAATAAGACGGGGAAGGAGCTATTTCATTTCTCGATCGTCTAGCGCTCGGTCTTTCGATGTACCGTATCGCGTAAGGGGTGTACTTGTCCTTGAGAAGAAAGGTATATCTAGATGACGTTTTGTAGATCGGGGGTGGAGGGTTGGAGGAGCGCCCCTTTTTCGCAAGCCCCGGCCGTATGCAAAAGATAGAACGTGCACCGCAATCCGAACGAAATCTCGAAACGCAATTTCCTGGACAGCCGGCCAAACGGACGTCGCGACATTTCGCCTCACCCTGCCTCGCCTTGCCTCGCTCTGCCTCGCCTCGACGGTACACCATCGACAGGGAACATCGATCCCCGTGCAACGAATGCAGTTTTAACGACGCATCGATGCAGCCACGTAGCTCTCGTTGTTTCCCTTTTCTCCCGGTTTCGCGCTTGGATATTTCACTCGACTTTCTTCGTACACGTCGAACGGTAACGTTGATAAATTGGTCGCAGAATGGACAAGTGTTTTTCCTCGGACGACATACAGCCGGTTTTATGATTCTCGCGAGAAAAATATGCCTGGGACCAACGCAAACTGTTTCAAAGGACCCCTCGGGAAACAGGATCTGTTTCCGAAACTCTCTGTGAGAAATCAAAGGTGGAAAGTTTGGAAGGAATTTTTATGTGGTATCCATAGAAGATTTTTATGTGTACAGGGTGTCCCAAAATGTCTTCAACTCCCGGAAATGGGAGGTTCCTGAGGTCATTTCAAGCGCCATTTTCCTTTTGCAAAATGTTGTCCGAGGCTTCGTTTGGGAGTTATTAACGAAAAACACGGACCAATCAGAGCGCGAGCTAGACTGAACATGCCAACGAGCGTCTAGGTCGCGGTCTGATTGGTCCGTGTTTATCGTTAATAACTCCTAAACAAAGCCGCGGACGCTATTTTTGTTAAGGAAAATGTCGCTTCAAATGACCCAAGGAACCTCCCATTTCCCGGAGTTGAAGTACTTTTGGGACACCCTGTATACTTCGGTTACCTCGGAAGCAAATTTCATTTGATCTCTGCCATTTCATTTAGATTCGAGTTTGACCAAATTTGCTCAGACATTCTTGCCGCGTCGCTTCTAATTGGTTCGAATAATCGAACGAGTCGACGAAAATCGATTCTATTTCGAGGAGAGACAAGGACCTTTTAATTCGCGCAATTATTTAGACAGTTTCACGAAGTCGTAATGCGAACCGTCAATGGAAACGTTCTCGAAGATGTCAAACGCGATAATTTATTGGAGAAGACAGCTAACGAATAAATTTTTCTTCGGATCGCGTGGAAGGGGCATCGCGAGAGTTCATCGAACCGAGCGGCGGGCTAACGTGGGTCGCCGTAATTTTAGACCCGACGTCCAGTTTCTGTCTGAAACTGTCCATCAGATAATTTTAATGGAGCTATTGTCCGAATAAAGGAAGATTTCATTCGTTACATGACATTAAGCTGCTCCATCGAAATCGCCGGACGTTCGAGAATAGCAGTTTATTATTCTTGCTTGTATAGAATCGACCCTTATCAAGACCCTGTTAATCCTCCTACATTAAAGGGACTGGCTATCATCAGTCACGAGAGTCTACGTAGAAACTGCCTTTCGAATACAGAGGATTCCGACAATTTACGGTTGTTAGCGAAGATTGGTCAGATCTGAAGAATAGCGACTTATATAAATAAATAGATAAATTATAGACAGAAGATCGTAAGGAACTTTTCGTTTGTTCTTTCAATATTTTATCAATTTTAAGTAATAAATTCATTGCGTTAATCGGACAAGTAGAATAGAATCGATATGACCAGACAAGTAGAATAGAGGCTATATGATGAAACAAGTAGAACAGAGGCTAGCTATGGCTGTACACAAGCAGAACAGGAACTACTTTTTAGACAAGAAGATTAAGCACAGTTTTATCTTGGTCAGGCGAATAGAATAAATACGGCTTTTGGTTGGCTAAGTAGAATAACTAAACCATTGTTCAGACAAGAGGAACCCTCAGATCAGGGTAGTAAGGAACACCGGCTATACTTTAAATATAAATTGATATTTTCCTCTAAAAAAATTACTAAATTTCGTATCTTAATCCTTACAAATAAATATATGATGCTATGGCTATACAAACAGAACAGGAACTACTTTTTAGACAAGAAGATTAAGTACAGTTTTATCTTGGTCAGGCGAGTAGAATAAATACGGCTTTTGGTTGGCTAAGTAGAATAACTAAACCATTGTTCAGACAAGAGGAACCCTCAGATCAGGGTAGTAAGGAACATCAGATATAAATGAATATTGTTCTCTAAAAAAATTACTAAATTTCGTATCTTAATCCTTACAAATAAATATATAATTTTGATTTTTTCTTTTTATAAAAATTGTGAAAAACCCGATTATTTAAGTATTTACAAGTGTATATGACCCCTTAAGTGATCGCTGGAAGAGTTTACGATAAGAAACCTTCGCGCACATTAATCGTAATATCGATCAGTCCGAAACTAAAAAGAACGTTGAACTTTCAGGTGAAGGTGATGCTGAAAGTGTCTCCGGGGGACGGGGGAAGTTTTTTCAACGCGGACAAGAGGAAGAAACAGGTGACCCTGGTCGATCCGACAGCCGGACAATCCTCTTCAGCTGAAGATCGCAGGCCGACGGTGGCAGCGCCGAAAATGTTCGCGTTCGACGCGATATTTACCGAAGAAGACTCTCAGGTAAGCGTTCGAAGAAGTTCTCTCTCGACTTCCGTCTACGTAGCACGGGGAGGCGTCCTTCTGGCAATCGACGAACGCCAATTTTAATCGTGACCGTCAATTCCATCGACTTTCCCCGGGAAATTCAGTGAAACGTCGGCTCTTTTCTTTCTCGTCCGCGGAGAATCGTTTTTTCTACGGCCCTTTCGATACCTTTCAGAATCCTCGAGGAGCACGGAAAAGCCGGGCGCTAGGTGGATAAATAGAAAAAGGAGAGAGGAAAATTCTGGAGAAGTTAAGGGAAAGAGACGGGGTTTGGCAGGGAAGGTAGAAAGTCAGAACGTTGAAACGTCTACGTGCTCCGTCGTCGACTTACGTTCATCCTAGAGACGCAGAAGACGTCCCTGCCGGGCGCATAACTAAACTAATTTCCCGACCTCTAAACTCGCCCCCCACCCCCTCTCCCCCTGACAGGAAAATCCAACCCACCCAGGCTCTCCATCCTTCCTCGGGCGAATGTTGCTTCTTGCCCATGACTTCTCCTCGGCCCCGAGGAAATCGAATCGAACGTTGATGATCGTGATTATTTTTCAATTTACGCGCTCGATCCCACCACGCTCGGCCAGAACACTTTTAATAGTTCGATCATTCCCTTCTGGAACGAGTTCCATGATTATCGGAAAACTTGCGCATCGAAGAAAAACTTTCCGCTACGAATCGAGCTTTCTTAAGGAAAGTTGTGTGACCGTGGAATTTAGTTTTCAAGAAGTTAACCTCTTAAGTATAACATAATCGTGGACGAACTTTGCGGAAATGTTTATAGGATGATTCGAAGAAATTATGGTTTCGGTTATTTCATTTGTGGTAGTAAAAGTTGTCTTATTCGATTTAATTAGTTTAGTGCGCGTTTTTTTTCAGTGGTCATTGCAACAACAAAATGACCGTGGAAATGATTTAACTTGATGAATTCAACTGAAACATTAGAATTTGGAGAATACAATTATTTAAATTTCGTGCATGTACTTTGTGCTATCTGCCCACTATGAAAAATTAATTGTAAAGTACCAGCTTTTAGAAGATAAAAGCATTATTCAAATTTCGATGGATGGAAATAATTAATCGAGTATTTCTTCAATGACATTTATAATATATCAAATTTAATCCGGACTGTTCAATCAATTGTTCCATAATTTGCACATAAATACCAGATTCTGATATTTTATTCCAGCGTTACTAAAATCATAAAGATGTTGCTGCTAAAATTTGTTACAGCAATTTATTCCTACAAACAAAATACGGTTTTATTGTCGGATCATTGCGATTAATGTTTAGGGGCGAATACAGTTGAACGTTTTATGACAGGTATATAACAATAAAAATCTAATGTAAACGAACGTGTCTACAGGGTGATTCACCACATATTACCACTTCGATTTACATGATTATTATTTCTAGCGGAAAATTGTTCACGTAAACTTGAATGGTATCTAGAGGGGCACATTCTGGAAACAGTAAGTTATTACTAGACAACGGATTTTATGCATTTATGACAAAAATGAATACATGTAATTTAAAACAGTAGAAACCTTAGAAAAAAGAAGATAAATTTCTATTTCATTTCAGATTGTTGCGATTCAGGTAGAAAATTTTTATTTTGCATAAAGATTCGCTGTCTAGTTATTACCATTCAGCGCCCAGGTAATAATAATAATAGTAATAGTAATAATCGGATTTAATCGGTTTTTGAACAAGTAGTATCATTAATAACGCAAAATTTGAATGTTTTCGGCGCATTGGTTCGATCAATCAATTGAATTAATTTTGCGTTAGCAACTTACGATCGACATTGATTTAACAAGTATCATTAATACTTTTGTCTAAAACGTATTTTCCAAAATGCATTGTTTCTGCGATAATCGACCGTTCCAGGGTATCGAGAGACCCTGTATAAATCTCGAATGTTTAAGAAAACATTACGTGTCCAATACTCGGCGAACTGGCCCGTCGTTCACCTAATTTGAATATCTCTCGGGCCATTCGATCAACTCGTCGGATTGCCATTCACCGGGGACAAATATCATCGTTCACCTATTCGTTACCAGTGTCCCCGGAAGCGGCGAAGAAGCAAGCACGTCGATCTATTCACGGCGGAGCCGAAGAAGCGCAAGAGAATGCCGGCGCGTGCAGCCATCATGTTTAGCGATCGATCAGCGTCTAGGCGGTCTTTCGTCGTCTTCGCGGCGCGTCGCCGGTATCCTGGCGGCTTGCGGATTTTATTGCGTGGCATTGATGAACGACATCGCCCGTGGAAAATGTCATCGGGGACCGCGGAGTGTGTTATAATATTGCGGCGCGGTGCATAGCCGGCCGTGCTTCTGTGTGTGCATGTTCACCGAGATATTTCGGTGGTCTCCGGGGACATTATCGAACGTCGGATTCAAATGAGCCCGGAGCTACTCGGTTTTCCCGTGGTCCCCCTCTCTAACCCTATCTGTCTCTCGCGCTCGCACACACACACACACACACACATACGCACGCGTATGGTTACGTATGCACGACTCTCGTATCTCTGTTACGCGTTTGGCAGCTAGTCCTCTCTAGGGACTAGCCCTTCATTCCTCCAGCCAGACTCCCTCTACTCAAACCCCATGGCCCTTTGACGCACCCCATACCCTCGACCCGTTCGTGTTTAGAAGAACCATAGAAACCAATCGATTGATTCGATCAAATGTCCGCGTCCGCCGCGACGATTGTCATCGAAAGTCACAATGCCGCCGCCGCCGCCGCCGACTCTCCTTTTTCTCCTGCCGCTTTTTTTTTTTTTTTTATTCTCCTCTGGCCGGTTGCGACGTGTGCGCGTCGAGGGAACGGTGTGTGCACTCTCCGGCCAATAGTTTTCTGGACCGTTCTGAAGTTCCGAATCGATGGAGGGAGAGGGACCACACGGCCCAAACAGAGGAGGGACTCCGGGAGAATGCGTACCGTGGTCCTGGGGGACGATTCCGTCGTTTCTGATTGGCCGCGGCAGTCAAACGCAACGCCGCGTGAATATTTTAAAGACCCGTCGTCGGCCGATCCCGGACCGAAAGTCCTTCATCTTTCATTATTTAGGCCCGACCCCCTCGCGGTCATTCTATTTTTCCAACCGCGGAATGCTCCAAGGATTCGGTGTCGTTTCGCTTTAACGATCCAATCAGAATATAAATGGTGTCGAGAGACGTACACACAACGGTGTTGTTAGTTTCCATGTAGGTGGACGCGTCAAGGACACATGAAGGTCAACTTTGATTTTTTAAATGGAATCGCATTATTTTTTATGCAGCTTTTTATTCGTTAAAACGTTTCCATGGCTGATCATGGCTGATTTTCACCGACTCCTCAAGCTGTTCCGAAAAGCGAATCGTTTAACTATGATCGCGCAATTGTTATTTGACTCCGTGATCCGCCGAATCAACTAGCCCGACGCTATTTACTAATTGCCTAGATTGTCATTAATGTTGTCCTGTGGAAGTTCGGTAGGCAGCCAGGGTAAAAGTCGACGCGACGCGACGCGACGCGACGCGACGGTGCAACAGCGCGTGGAATTACATTGCGCGCGGGCGCGCACGTGGGCAAATGTAATCCAACCTGGTTGCAATTCCGATTTGCCGATAATCTTCGGCCAGTGGATACCTTTGCTACCTGAGTCCGCAAATACGCGAACCGCGAATACGCTTGGCACGGTGTGTAGAGAAGCAGTCCAATAGAACACGCCAACACACCGCGTTAGATTGATTATGGGTCAGACGAAAATTAACGTGGCCATGGTCGCCGATATAGCATTACACACCGAAAACGTTCGATACACAGGCTATAACGTTGTATACTTCCGTCATCGTCATTTCTAAATTGTATCTCCACCTACCGGAGAACCGAGGGTCGTTTAAGCGATAATTATAATTAAACGAAAATATCAGTGGAAATATTTATTTAAGAAATACCTTCCGTAAACTTCGATTATTTATTCGTTCGTACAAGAAAATAAAGTTACTTTTATATTCGTCTAATCGTGAGCAGGCAAATTTATAAAAATAAAAGATATCTTTGACTACCATTGCAGACTGATATTTTTCTATTCTTCAAATTTTCGAAATTAAACGGTAATGTTTTCTACTTCAAGTACAGACAAATTTCCAGATATTCAGCTCACAAGGGAACATATTCAGATGAGAATGGCCGATTTTGATTAAACTAATGTGAGCTATAGTTCTTCGAAAAATATTTGACACGTATTTTTTTTGATTTAATTTTTTTGATTTAATTTCTTCATTTAATGAACGATTGACGATTAACATCATCAATCGATTGAATCAATCGCCGATTTTTCGACGATTTCTTTTTTTAATCGTATACATTAATCAATCAATCATGATTAAAATTTTAATCGATTAATGCCCAACTCTGCCCCGGGATAAGGAGCCGCGAAAATCGATAGTGAAAATTGCAGGTATTTTCAGCACAGTTTATATGTTCGGCAAATTGCCGGACCTCTAGTAAGCTATACAGTTTTGTGTCCTGCGAGCTCCGAAAAGGCGTTTCTGAAAGGTATCGAAGAAATTGGAACTTCAAAGACATTTCCCTCCGAGGCAGCGTGCCGCCTCCTTTCTTCTTGGTCGTTCTTCCGGGGGCGGGGGTGTCTCTCGCGGAAATAAACTTCGGGCGAGCGTGAAACTACGTGGGTACGTTGTACGTGTCTATTCTTTCGTAGAGCATCGCCACGAGGATGAATGCCGCTGACAGCTAGCGATATTACGAATTTATTGAGGATTCGACAGGCGGCGCGGCGCTTAGTTGACGTAACGTTAGCCCGACTTACCTTGCTGAATTTCCGTCGTCATTGTAATTCACTTCCCGTCTCGCTGGAATTCCTATGGAACACCTCGTGGATTGGACAAGTCGAGGAGCTGTTCCCTTTTCCATTCGCGAGAACACGCGGGAAAACTGGATTTCCTTCTTCTCTACAAGGAAGAGAGAGGTCTAACTGCTGTTCGTCGAAATCCAATACACGGAAGCATGCTCGCCCTCGAGATGCGACGTCACGTGGATTTCCTTCGGACGGAACCTGTGCACACCATCGTTAACAGTAGAATTACCGAGTAATAAATGCGACTGACGTACAGTCGGGGAGACAAAATGGACACCCTTTAAAAATTGCACCAAACGAATTTAACCCCTTGCACTATAATACCGAGTTGGACTCGTGACGAAGATTTTGAAGAGAGTCTACCAAATATTCATGCTATTAATTCCCTTCAAACTTTAAATTGAAACAAAATTATATTTTTTTGTTGTTGAAACCATTGGAAATTGCATACGTATAAATTACATACAAACTTCCTTTTTTCGAAGAAATTAGAAACAACAAATAAGTTCTAATCACTGCAACCGTAAAATAAGTGGTAGTGCAAGGGGTTAAGGATGTTCTAGAGGTACAATGGGAGACAAAAGTACAAGAAATTCGAGATCCATCAATATATTGGCAATGAAAGCCATTCATGAGTATATTTTGCATTAAAAAGATTGATTAATTTAAAAAGCTTTCGTTTAATTAGCGAATTTCATGTCATATTTATTTTTAAATCAAATTGTATTCATATTATAAAAAATTGTAAGTGACTTTTGCGAATAATTGTACCCTCTGATTTGAACTTCAAGATAACAAATTTGTGATATTCAATATATATAATTACGCAATAAAAAGTTAAAAATAATTATTGAAATAAATGAAAAATACTTCAGAAAGCAATAT
The DNA here is from genome assembly GCA_916610255.1 of Lasioglossum lativentre. Lineage (NCBI taxonomy): Eukaryota > Metazoa > Arthropoda > Insecta > Hymenoptera > Halictidae > Lasioglossum > Lasioglossum lativentre. The sequence continues at coordinate 1,479,918 of OU744364.1, forward strand.
TCATGGCTATCATTGAGATGACAACACGATAAATTTGACGTTTTGTAACAGTTTATAATTTTTTGCTCTGTAACTGTTTAGCGAATCCTAATAAATTTTGAACATAATTAATTACATAATTTTTACTATATATATATTTAAATAGGGTTTGAAGTGGAATTGTATGAATTCACCATAAGAAGACGTGTTAAAATGTGCAAACTTTAAGTTGCTATAATTCTTAAACGGTGCAGTGAATCGAACCCAAACTTTGGTAATTGCATTAATTTACTAAGAATTATATCTTGTCAAATATTCAAAAATTTTGTTGCGTTTTTATATACCTCCAGAACATCCTTAATTTTTTTTTTTTTTGTAATGTTGGAAGGACTTACTAGGTAACGTGTAAACAAATTTTGTTGATAGTCTGTACCTATAAAATGTAAAATACGCCTTTTGTTTCTTTCAAAAATATTTCAACATCGTAGACGTCCGAAGCTTGTAGAGCACGGCTCGCGTTTCGCGCGTGGTGAAAAGTAGTTGAGCTGCGAATTTGTTTTTCCCTGGTAATTGAATAAAAATTTTTTCCCGGTTGCACGATCGATCACTCGCCGGGAGATTTAATCAACCGGGAGATCGCTCGTCACGCCGCTCCATCGTATAGTGACGGCTTTATCCATTACGTGACGGTACGGAACGGAACGGAACAGAGCGGAACGGTGTGTGTCCGGTGCTAGCATAATCTGTATAAGGTGCGAGACACAAACCCCTTTTCAGATGCAATCAAAACACTTATTCGTCAGGCCGTCGCGGAACAAGCAGAGAGAGAGAGAGAGAGAGGGGGGAGGGGCCTGTCGATCTCAGGTCCCGTCGTCCTGCGTCATTCTGGTTAAAGGAAAAGGACGTGAAGTGTGCTCGAACGGCGGCCGGTGGGTCCGGTGTGCAAATGAAACCTGGCCAAATTAATTGAACATCCATCTCAATTACGGCGCTCGGGGTACGTGAATACGGTCGTAGATGCATTCCCGTTCGAGATCTTACGCGTGTGTACACAACAGCATATATCGGTCGCGGACGCTGACAATTCTATCCCTGCGGACGATCCGGCAGGACAATGCATTCTGGACAGAATAATTCACTGAGGCCATTATGGTCGGTCCAGGACAAGGGCTTTATTATTGACTTACGACTAATAGTCACGCTGCGGATTATGCGTGTGTGTACGGTGCTGCGGTACGCGCTTGCGCTCGTCTGCTCTCCCTCTCTCACTCCCTCTCTCTCCCTCTCTCTCTCTCTCCCACTTTCGATCAACCGTCGTTTGCTCGACCCTCACTCTCTCTCTCTCTCTCTCTCTCTCTCTCTCTCTCTCTCTCTATCCATCCATCTTTCACCCTCTCGTTTTCTCTCGACCTTCCAGTAATCGGCGTAGCTGTTCTCCGCATAGCGTGCCTTCGATCTATTGCTCATTTCCCGGTGAATGCTGATCGAATGAGCCCCGCGCGCGTCGCGATGCCTGGAAATTCACAGTCCTCTCTCCCTCTCTTGTACCCCGCTCGCTCGACGAATTTCCGGTGTCTCGGGGAAAGCGGATCGCTTACGTCCGACGCGAACAGAGATTAGTCCACGAAACCTATAGTTCGTTTAACGAGTCGAGCTAACGCAAATAACGGGAAACGGATTCGAACGTTCCAACCCTTTGCATTCGGGAACCACCCGTCTTCATTGAACCCTGCAAAATTTCATGTCCAAAATACAAACAATAGTCCCGGTAGTAAAAAAATACAGAAACTAGTCTGAACAGTCGAAAAAAAATACAGAAAACAGCTTCGACGGTAAAACAAATACAAAAAACAGTAGAAAAATACAAACAAATATGAAACAATGGAAACCGTGAAAAAAATTGCGAACAATCGATATACTATTTCTGATTTATCAAAGAAAGAAATCCGTAAGATTAAAGAAATTATAATAAGATCGTAAGAAATTCCTGTTCCACGGTCTACAATGATAAAATTATTTTCAGCTTTTTACTTTTGTGTGTGTGAAATTTTTCTATCGATTAACAGGGTAAACTTTCTCTTCGGAATCCAGAAATTGTCGATTATTATATGTCTTACCTTGTTCATTTCGGCGAGAAAACTCCTATATCGAAGTCCCAGACCACGAAAACCACTCGTTAAGAAGTTATGAGCATGTAAAGTTGAGTAATTTTATAGTAATTTCCATTGTTTTACCTCAGAAAGTGACAGATATGGGCGCCGCCATATTGGTGTATACCAATATTATTCAATAAAGGTTCGACGGAGAATCTCGGTGTAACTGTTCTTTCGCTTGGTAAACAAATAATACGTAGTAACTTTGTAAGCACCGTACGGAGCTCGAACACACACTGACGCACACTGAGCTCCTTCGGTGCGAAACGGGTCAGTGGAGTGGGGATGAGTCAGAGTGGGAACACGTAGTAGAGTGGGGACGTACAGGTAGTGCGATGGGGTATAACGGTTAGATTTATTTATTTATTTTTTTTTATATAGGGGTTTTAACGTCGCATCAACTGCGTGTTATTAGCGACGGTTAGATTTATTAATAATAATACATATATCCTTAAACGCATGGGCTTTTAAAAAAAATTTTTTTTTAAATATTGCATTGTCATCCAGTTCTGAGCTATGTTTAATATTTCAAGTCTGTAGCTCATCGGGAAGTTAGTTTAAAATCAATTGCAAAATTTGTACCGAACAGACAGACAGACAAGGAAGCGAGCTAATAAAAACGTGGTAAAAAGAAAGAAATTATAATTTCTTCTCGCTTCTTTTTAAACGGTTCTCTCGAAAGTTGGATTCAATTTATACATCCAATTTTAACTATGCAATTAAGATTAGCGACGAAGCTATCGAATTGCAACAAATGCGACGACAAAAATTAGCCCTCGAAACCAAAGTATCCGCGATACCTTCTCCGCAAGTTCTTGTCGCAACTTGACGAAGTCTGATTAAGAGGAACGAATCCTTCGATGAACTCGGTTCTCCCGTTACTTTACGCGCCCGGTGGTATTCTAATTTGCGGGCAGATTCGATTATAGTGATTGCCGCGAAAGTATTCGTGACCCTTCACGGCGACGAATTAAAGTGGAACGATTGCTCCGTTGTCGATATTCTGGGGGAAATGAATATTCCGGCGACTGAAACAGTCGAGAGGAATACCGAGTAAAAACGCGAGCTTCTATAGACAAAGTTAAGAGTTTCATAAATCGTTGAAAACCGTATGGAAGAATTTTACTTTGCCTGTTCTGTTATTATAATTGCGTCGGTGAAAAAAGTATCGTATATATTTTCACATTTACATATTGCAAAATTCAAATTCATAAATATGTGAAAAGTGCTGCGGACGAGCATAGCCAATTTGGATATGACATAAATATTGACACCACTTTTGCATTAAACATTGCTCGAATATTGGCCAACTTTTCGGGGAAAATCGAGCGTGCCTTTAATTTTGCGAGTCCAGTGTATGTTCTACAGGGTGTCCCAAAATTACTGCGTTAAATTGAAATGGGAGGTTCCTTGGGTCATTCGAAGCGACATTTTCCTTAACAAAAATGGCGTCCCAGGCTTTGTTTAGGAGTTATTAACGAAAAACACGGACCAATCAGAGCGCTCGTTGGCACGTTCAGCGCGGCGAGCCGGCAGGCGATTGGCTGAACGTGCCAACGAGCGTCTAGGTCGCGCTCTAATTGGTCCGTGGTTTTTCGTTAATAACTCCTAAACAAAGCCGCGGGCGCCATTTTTGTTAAGGAAAATGTCGCTTCGAATGACCCAAGGAACCTCCCATTTCAATTTAACGCAGTAATTTTGGGACACCCTGTAGAGTTACGAAACCAGTTCCACAAAGAAACATCTTTCTCGTCGAATACGTTCCAGATCGATTTGAAACGGTCGATCGCGTTCTTCCCCGACTTTAGAAAAAGTGTATCTGGCAGGTCCTCGACGATATCGTCCAGATCGGCCTAACAAACGAGCAGCGTCGAGAATAGGGGTTGATAGCAGCGTTCTACGGCAGACGCACGGTAATCTGTAAACCAATCATACGGGCCCATGGAACGGATCCACCCCAATTGGTCGCATCTATATTCCTTGTTCTGCCCGGACCGGATCCGTCCGTTCGACCGCATCTTCTCGCAACCCGCCCGGATGACTCATTTCCATATTACAGTAAGATCAATCCGGGTCCAGGAATACGGATCCACCGATGAAGTTTGGCAGGTGTCCGTCACGTTGATCCTCTAAAGATCGCGGCGCCACAAACCAGCCGCATATCAAACTTCCGAATCTCTCGTGAAACTTTCGGTGACTGTACAGAGGATGTTCGTTGGATCCACTTCTGAAATGGACAGAGGGATGACACGCTATTAAAAGCTCGTACGTGTGTGCTATTTGATCTTGTTGAACAAATTTTAAACAATTTTTTGATCGAACTATTTACAGTTTATAATAAATGTTAGATGTTATCGGCGCTACGGTTCGATCATTTAAGAGACCAGAGAAGAGATCAGATAAGAGACACATGTGTATCACAATGTCCATATTAAATTAAATTATTGAATCATACCAAAAGCAAGTAAGTAGGTTTTACGAACAATATTTACAAACAATTTTTGTTTCTTACTGTTAATCAGTTTAACATTATACTTTGAAAATTGTATTACACAAACATTCTTACAGACGCGATGCAAATTAATCTTGAAAAGGATTCAAATCAGAATCGAAACGTCGATGATTTTTTGTTAATCAGCAAAATTGCTTTTTAAAATTCTTATTATTAAATGATCGAACCGTAACGCCGATAACATCTAACATTTATTATTAACAATAATACGATCGAAAGAAGAAACATATTTATTTACAGTTTCACTGAATATGGTACAGTTTAATATACGTCCAAATAATTCGTTCAATAACACATTCACGATTTCGATCGAATATTTTCTGCCAAATTATTTCCAAAATCCCGCGCACTAATGTATCACATTCGAAAAAAGATTTCACTTGATCGTTACGAATCGCTTCATTAAAAATCCGCGAATTTAAGAAGCGACTTACTAATTTTCCGTGTTTCGACGGGATCTTGAAAATCGATTGTGCCTCGTTGGGAAGGTGTTAGCAAACAATGATGCTCGGAGAGGTATACATCCGGTACAATGGGACGTGAAACAAATTTTTCCGTTTGTCCACGGTCAATTTTCCGCGAACACGGCCGGCCGGCAAACTCTTTTTAATTATTTTTAACAACCGTTGTTTCGAGCATTCCGAAATTCAAAGGGAAAATAAAGAGGAGAGACCGTTCGGCCAAAAGGTTGAAGCGAAACGGGGATAGGGTTACCAACGATTTCGATTGGGCATCGCTCAAACCGAGCGCGTTGGATTTCCGCGAATGCTTTTTTGATCCGACCAGCCACCGCTATCTGCGTGGGCGGGGGTTCGGTTTTGGCTAGGGGATGACGCGAGGGTGCTGTCGCTTGCTCCCCAGGCGCCAATGACGCCAATCTCCCGTGTAAATCGCGACATATTTCACCAGCTGCCGGGGTGGGCAAACGGTGAACCTTCATGCCTACTACACCCTCCGCCCCTACCCGCCGCGCGCCCTTTCACGCCCTGCCGAGCCCTCGATCGGTCTTACCGCATTACTTTGAAAATGCTTCGGATAAAAAAGTTCTACGAACTGTTATCTCGAGAGTTATCGCGCGGCACCAGAGTTTCCCGTCGAAGTTGTCGAGTTGAAAATTCTGCGACGAGCCAACCCCCGATGAACCCCAACAGCCACCGGAGACCTGTATCGTCAGGCTATTTGCAGTCTGGCGGCTTGAAAAAATCATTTCACACCGCCACGTTTCCTTCTGCGCTTCTTATTCATTTGTTGGAATTCGTGGCCCTTGCAATCGTTCGGTAGTAACTTGATTTTAAACCTAAATCTGGCATCTGGCTTGAGAAAATCATTTCAGACAGCCATGCTCTTTTTTCATTTTCAATTTTACATTAAAAGTAAATACTTTCTTGTTTTCCACAGTGCACCTCACCAAAAAAAAATCTGAAGAATAATAATTATACTTTCGTATAATTATTTGATAAGTTTCTTGTTAGTCATTTTCTACAGCCAGGATTTTCAACTTAATAATCCTAGAATTAATTGCAATGTACGCGTCTGGTTATTTGACATGCTTTTTTCAGAATTTGTTGTTAGTATAGCCATTAAGGAATACATAGACACACAATAAATGCAAACTTCTTCCCCATTCTGAAAAATTACGAACGACAATATAGTTCTGATCGCTGTAAAATAAATTGTAGTGCAAGGGCTTAATGAATTTGAACCAGCTTTCAGTTAATGAAATTGAAACGAGCTATTCGGATCGTTTTCTTTAAAAACCCATCGAAAAGAAAAAGAACACCTTCAAAAATTGTTCGACCCGTTAATCCGCATCGACGCAGCTTAGCGGAGCGTGCGATACCGTTCTTTTATTCCCGAACAGCCTGCAGAAAGAGCAATAACACGTACCGTCGAATCTCTAAGTAACGAACGGCAGAAACAGCCGGAGGTTCATGAAAATGGTAGCCGTTCACCGGTACGGCACCTGTTTCGTTCACTGCGACACACCACCGCGTCGCGCCGCCGACAGCGAGGCATCTGGAAACTTGCGAATTAAGAGATTCTGCAAAAGGGGGTCATTCGATTATCTCCGACCATTAAAAGGGTCCTGCGCGCCGCCGCCCTGTTCCGAACGGCCGTTCCTTTTCCCGTCGCTTCTTTCCCGAACTTTCTTACACGAGTTTTACATTTTGTCGCGAACCGAGGGGTCGAACGATGAAGGAGAGAGGATACAGCGAGAAAGGAGAGAGAGAGAGAGAGAGAAAGAGGAGAAAGGAGAGAGCTGGTCCGTTGCTCGAAGTTCCTCGAAGAAAAAGACTGTCTTGGGCAACGAGCTTCTTCTTCCTCCCTCTCTCCTCCTTTCCTGAAACACACCCTCTCCCGACGGTTCTCACCCTGCGTGTTGTCATTGGTATTCCAAGCAGTCCCGCCAATATTGCGTTACTAGAACGCGTCCTGCAAACCTGATCGCACAGACACGGGGCCGCGATGACACCCCGACGAAAGCCGCTTGTAAGTCACACCGCGATGGCTACGGCTCTCCCTTTTAATTTACACCGACCGAAAATTAATGCTTCACCCCGTCCCCCCACCCCCACCGCCTTTCGGCCACATCGTAATCGAGACAACCTCTACCGACTCGATTTTTATCAATCGTCTTGAAACGGCTTCATCGCTTTCAATTTACCACACGACTCTTCCAATGGCGACTCACACTTCTGGGAATTATCGAACGTCGATACCTGAACGGCTTGGAGGTTTTTGTGAAAGTTGATTTTTTTGCGATATCGGAGGAGTTCGAATGATGAAATGTGCTAATGGAAATGTGTAAGTGGCTCTCAAAGTGTTTCACTCATCTTTTGTCTATTTTGCAGAAGTCGCTCTTACGTTTTAATTTCGATGAAATTTTCAGAATTTATGTAACTGACACGAGTCTACAAAACGTATTTTTTAAATGTTCTATACAGGCTCATATATGAAGCTATTGCGATAAAATAAGTATTTCCATCTAGTTAATTAATTATTCTAACTTCTCGAACAAAGTGGTTTGATCCAATTTTTACATACTGTAACACGGTTTTCCTTATTTCGATCGACAATGTTGAATAAATCTAATTAATGCTATTGGCGCACTGGTACGATCATTTGTTACTATTAAGCACTTTTGCAAAGTTCACTCGTCACCGGCATGGAACCAACATGTGGTTCAACAACTCTTATGAGTATATATTAAAAATTTTTTAGTTAAGCAAACGCAATTACAACAAAATTATTTCTTGAAAATGATCTAAATTTAGATCGAAACGTGGAAAATTGGTTGATGTAACAATTTGCAAAAGTGCTTAATAGTAACAAATGATCGTACCAGTGCGCCAATAGCATTAATTAGATTTATACTGTAAGTGACTGTAACACGATTGATCTCTTTCTGTCCGTGTTATCAGATGTATTCCTTTAAAATGTGACGTAGTAAGTGAAACACAATTTGTCGATTTAATGTATAAAGTAAAAATTAGTGTAATATCATATTACAATCTTTCATGTAACTATTTCTGAGGAGTTTTTGCAGGTTAAAGAGTGTCTACCTGTTCAAAGTGTTCACGAATGATTATTTCTTTAAACGATTGCCAATTGTGGCGTTAAAAGGCCCACGCACTCGTACTTTTCTATTTGAAGACTCATAATAGAGTATTAAAATACAAAATTGTACGAAGACATGGAAATAAATATTCAATTTTTAGAAGCCGTCGGGCGGGAGGGAGGCTCCTTAAATACTCGTGAGAACAGAAACGTTCTTGCTCTCTCTCTATCTCTCTCTCTCTCTCTCTCTCTCTCCGAAGGAAGTTTCCTTCGGAATCTTCTTACGTTGTGCTCGGCAGCGTTGTTAGTTAGGGAGTCCCGGAGGAGAGCGTTGTCGACGGAATGACGCTCGGAGAGGGAAGTTGGGAGTCGGGACGTTCCAAATAAAGATGATCTCGAGATTCTAATTATTCGGCGATTTGTAAATGGCACTCGACTCCGAGAAATGGAAGTCTGTAGCTGAAGGTACGACGGGAACCGCCATTATCCAAATTAATCCGGGGACATGGGCCTCGGATAAGAGAATATCTCCGATAGTAGAACAGCTATTTCCTTGATATTCATGAAAACATAAATGTTAATGTAAGCATTGTAAACCACATGGTAAATGTTATTCTTTTAATTGCGTAAATAACTGTTGTAAATCGCATTTTTATCACTTTCTTTAAGACTCCGCTACAGTTATGTTTGTTCTATTAAAAATTTTTAAGGTAAACCTTACGTTTAGGGGAGGCAAGAATACATAAAATTCAATACAGTATTAGCAACAGTTTTTCGCAAATATCTCGAAAACTAAGACCGAGAACCGGGTAGTTGTAATGACAAAAGTTGTTCTGTATGTTGTCCTCGACAACATATGTGAAGGTCAAGGTCATCGGAGCTGGCTCCCCTAAACGTAAGTTTTACCATTTTTAAAAATTGAAAGTCATATAACAGAACCTTAAAATTATTAAAATTTCTTTAGTGTTTCGTATGCGATCCACTCCTTATTGTTATTAATGCATAACGAGAGCGACGCATTTTTATACGATAAACATGGAATGAAAAAACTGGAAACTTGGAAAAAATGTGCAGAATCCACTATTTTAAATGAATCCTAAAAATTGTACATCTCATATGTGTTACAACCTAACATTTACTATTTAAAAGGTTATTTTCCTAGCTCGAATGAACTATCAGTTCCGACTGGAACACAGCGCTGCGGACGATTCTGCGGGTCCTAATAACCATCGGGTGGCACGGAACGCAGTTCCTAATAAATATCGGGCAATTGCGAGAAGGCTACGTAGACGGGGTTACGATAATTTTATGCGACCTCGATTCCGCGGGAAGGCGTGCTCGCGCGTGATGGCGTACGGCTGCGAAACGCGGGCGCCCGGGTTAAATCGCATTTGCATCTAGACGGTTGTGTTTCGGGGGACGTCGTTCGATGGAAAACGTATCGAAAACAAACGGCGGAGTGCGGTTTTCGGGGGCGTGCGAGAAACGCGCGCGTGCTTACCGAGCGGCGAAGCGTGTGTCGCTCGCGAGCGTGTACGCGCGGAAAGAGCTCTCGCCGGGCGGGCAGCGTTCACGAGCCGATAATTCCGAAAATTGCGTCGCCATATGCGTGACATCCGGTTTTTGTTCAGCGCAGCGTGATCCCCGCTCGCCGCCGACTTACTCGCTTATAAATAAATTCCGATTGGATCGAAAACGAGTCCGTGATAGACGAAAATATTCGACTGGCCCGATCTCTGTTCGCCGCCCTGGCGCGGCGCCGCTCTCCAACTGTATTGACACGCGAATATCCTCGCGGAATATTCGAAACGGAATTCTGCAACGTTCCAACGAACAAAGCGGTTTCCCGGTTAAAAACGATCCCGGCGAAACTTCGGAAAAATTACCCGCGGAAATCAATATCGGCAGGCGGTCGCTGCGTTTGATCGAGTGTCGTGTAAAGTTTGAGCAAAGGTGTCATCAATATCGGGTCTGGTCGGGTTCTCGAATGTATAAATATGGGACATCCGAAAAATTTCGGTAGTCCGACCCGGAATTCGCGAGTTAAATAACAGGGTTAAAATTTATTTTTCGATTCAAACTGCTGCCATTTCTACAAACGATTGTATTCCTCCAAAAATTCTACGCTACATTCTCGACAATACCTTGCAGTTCGGGAATTATAAAAAAAATAATCCTAACGAAGCGACTACAAGATTAGGAACAACTCTTGATGCAGTATTTGCAAGACATTTAGACAAAATTGAATCAATAATATTCATATCATAGAAAAAATAATGAACGGTCAAAATTTGCGACGCAAAGAAGGAGAGCGTATGGGAAAGAAAGAGACATAGTTTATAGTATTTTTGTATTAGTTGTTCCTGATAATTTTGTAATTTATATATATATATATACCTCTTCTTTTACTTAGATATTTATTCTGTTCCACACACGGTAGGTTTTGAAAAACATAGATATATGCAAATTATGCTATGGTCCAGTGTTCTTCTTTCTGTAATATAATTAATTATATTGACTTTAATTAATGTAAACGTAGCTGCTGTCATAACATAACCATATATTTCTAACCTTTTCGTTTGATCCTACTACCAAACGGCGGTGAAATCCTATCGCTGCAGCATTTTCAAATTTTCTTGTGATGAATGCGAAATTGTCATAAATGATTAATTAAAAAAAAAAAAAATAATTATTTAAAAAACCACGTTTTTAAAATGGACTAAAAAGTATAAAATAATTTGAAAATAAAATACTTGTAAGATTTAAAACGAACCGTTTAAATTTTCGCGCCACTCTCGACTTCCGTAACGTCACTTCCGTAACATAACAAAATACGTTACCCTCGGCAAAAGCTGGCGCGAAACAGCCTAATCGTTCGAAACATCCCGAAAACAGAACGGAGACGGGAATTCCATAAAAATTCTTAATCTCGAACACGGCACGGAACAAGTCGTAAATTCGCTCCACGTCGGCACCTACCCCTGAGCGGCATGCGTAATAAATTTTCCACGAACGAAATCGAGCCGGAGCCACGGGCAAAAACATAATTTGAATTCGACGCATTATCAGGCCTAGGATCGACGCCGGGACGGGTGGGGGGGTTGAAGGGGGTGATTGGGAGGAGTTGGTAGAGCAAAGGGGGATGTTTTCCGCGTGGAGAGCGCCGGGGAAACCCTTGGTCCCTCTCGAACCACGGCGGAGGGGAGGGAGGGGCGCGCGGAATCAAGTGTTTGAGATTATGACGGAGGCTTCGGTCACGTATTTCATTAACCGTGATGCTGTCGGTTCCGGAGCCCACGTAGGGCGAGTGGCAGATCTCTCGAGGGTGTAGGTAGCCGCGAAATATGTTTGCTTTGCGTTACATCCCCCGGGATGATCCCGTTATAATTATGAATGTCCTTGTTGTTCCGTGAACGAGCGCCGCGCCGGACCAATTCTTCACCTCTTCCGTCTACGTTCGTCTCGTCCGGGATTTCGCCGACGAATTCTCGCTTTTTCCACCCCCCGAAAACCTTTGTTTCTGATTGAAATTTCAGATTTAAGATTTTCATTACAGTCGCTCCCGTTACAGCTGTTTTATTAACACCGAAACTACCGGAACCCTCGAATCAAGGATTTTGGAGTCTTTGTTTTACGATTATCCAGATTGCGAAGACAGTTTTGTGCACATATTTATTATTTTTACTCAGACATATTTCATCTCGGAGAATATTGCGACGAGTAGACTGCGGATTTTATGGATTCAAGAAAAAAATGAGCAGATGTCATTTAAAACATTCGAAGAATTTACAAATACTGTTATATTCTTTTCAACCTATTAAGCATATTAAAACGGAAAATAAATTTTTATTTTCTATAGTACGCCTTAACTACATAAAAAATACAAGAAACATGTAAAACACTGATATAATGGTTTAAACGAAATCCGGGTCCGACCCGTCGTGGTCGTCAGCCAATGAAAGCGGGTGAAACGAGGAAAACCGGTCGGCTGTTCGTTTCCGCGGGAAATTCGTTGAACGCGAGACTCGACGCAGAGACGTTCCCACCGTTTCCAAGCCTTGTATCGACGAGATTTGTTCGCCGGTCTAGCGTGCTTTGAAACGAGCAGCGACAGATTGGAATTACCATATTGGAAGAGGGACTGGACTCCTTATTTCCGTTTCCTTTAGCGCGAACGGAAGGTAAGGGGAGATAGAGAGCAAATGAGAGCGAGAGCGATAGATAGAGAGAGAGAGAGAGATATAGAGAGAGAAGGAGGGAGGAAAAAAAAAACCCCGAAGGGTTTCTATCCAAATCGCTGTCTGCCGTGCGATGCTTCTCTCGCGCTCTTCTGCAACTGTCTTCCGTCTTTTTTCACCAGTTTCTCCCTTTTCTTCGCGGTGCTCCCGCTTCCCCGCAGACGGCAGTGTTCCCCCCGCCCCCATCATACAACTTTCATCTCCCCTTTTCCATCTCGGGCCACGAGATTCATCCGATTCTCGTCCACGAAGATTTCAATCTTGTTTGGCCGAGGTATCGACACCTCCTCATCTTCCTCTCGATATTTCCTGCAACCTGCTCCCCTTTCCCTATCCCCTCTCTCGCTCTCGCCAACAGTCTACATATATATATCTCTCTCTCGCTCACTCCCTTTTTCTCGTTCCACGAGCCCCTTCCGGCCGCGAAGCGTTTGCTAACCCTTGCGAGAACGAGAGAGGACGGTCGATGCTTGTACAGGGTGTCCCAAAGTATGGAACCACTCTTAACACGCATACCGTTAACGCAAACACACGCCGAAGAGTCTTGTATCATTTTGGAAACGAAGGTCACCGATATATCCTTCAAGGTTTAAACAATAATTTCACTTCGTTAACCCGTTTCATGTATAATACTTGTGTGGGAGCATGAAATAAGTGAAAAAGAGGAGGAAAAAGGAAGGAGCGTTTCGTCCTAGACCCGCTAGAGTACTCATCAGTAAGGCTATCTAGCGGGCCCTGCCTTAGACGGTTGGGATGTTGGAAGGCGTTTGAGGACGGTATATATACAAATCATTGAGGAGTCGAATACTAGCGAGAAAGGTCTTTCTTTTCAACTACGTGTCCATCTTGTGGCGCCTGTAGGAAGTTAGGCCGCCACACTTGAACTCGTAATGAAGATTTCGAACAAAATCTATTAAACATGAATATCACGGCTACATACTAGAATTATAGGTATTCGTAGGAAACCCTACAAAACTAACCGGAACACCTAATAAATTGCTATAGTGTTATCCAATTCTTTTGATGGCCGAGTGGTCGATCAACATGTCGACCCTCCGACAGAAATCCAACCGACCCGCGTTTTCGTTCCACCCTGTACCGATCGGTCAAAACGAATCGAGTGCAGGCTCGAAGGAAATTCCCCGGTCGCTTCCGCAGGAAATTCGCGGGACACGCGCGCGTTCCCCTGTGCCGATTTCCAGCTCCCTCGTTGCGTCCGGTGATACGCTTTTCCTCGGCGAGCATCGAAATCATCGTGTCCCCTCGAAAATCACTATCCCATCGACCACTAGCAAAGCCGGTAACATCCCCGAATAGAAGCGATCGGGGGTTGGGGCGAAGCAGGACAAACCCGCCCCCGCCCCCCGTCACCGGTAAGGTGAGCGCCGGCGTTCTCGCGCTCTTTCTCAGCTTCGAAAAGGACTTTTCCAGTCTATGAATATATTAAAAGCAAACAAAGCCGCTCCTCCGGTAATCCTCGGCGTCCTTTTCTCGCCCCCCTTCCGGAGAACGTAGCGAACGCGTTTATTAAAGCGTCCCACAAACGCTTTCTTAAGCACTTTAAAGTTAAGCTTCGTCGTTATCCTTGAAAGTCCCTGACGTTCCTCCTTTCGCCGGACCGAAGGGCCGTTCCGACGACGGCGCTGCGACGAGTAGCAATTAAAGTCGCGCGCCCATCGTGCTCGACGAACGCCTTTCGTCGTTAAATAACTTGACACCACCGGTTACTCTCGAGCGTTCAATTATTTTACAGCGTCACTTTACACACGCCCTCCATCGAATGAAATCGATTCCATATTTTTTTCGACCATCGTGCAATATTCCAAGAGAACACTGTCAACCTAAAACGATTACCTTCTTTGCTTTTCCAGACTGAAATCTGCTCGAGCGCGCTGACGGACGTCATCCACGCGGTGATCAACGGGACCGATGGCTGCCTGTTCTGCTTCGGACACGCGGGATTAGGTGAGTTCTCGATCACCAGAATTTTGCAAGCATATCCGTCGATAAAATATATACGAATACAGTAAACGCTTGATTCTTGTCCAACAGAGCCGTGTTTTTCATAGACAAGAATCGTGCCCCAGAAGTGCTTTTTGATTTATGACTGCGTCTAACTAATTTTAGTTTATAAATATTTAAAAATTTTGAATCATCTTAATGTTTTCAATATATCGCGCCGACCGCGCCGAGCGAGACTTCAATAGAGAGCCGAACATAGAGAAGGACAGAATGAAGTACGGTTCGCGTGACTGTCCGCGTCTCTCTCTTTCCGATGCGCTGTCCTTCCTAGCGACCGAAACTTTCAGCGTCGATTGAACCACTAAATACAATTGAAACTATATCGTGCTTGATCTTGTTTTAATCAGAAAAATGCCAGAAATAAGGTAGTGAAAGTCCCATAAACAAATAATGAAAATTAAGAGATTTGTAGATTCGATTCCTCGAGTCAATGTTGTGGTGTTCACACCGATATACCCGAGCCGACATCGAAAACGTTCCAATTACTTAAATCGAATAGTAAGGGCAGCACGCGATCCGCGTGGCTCGAACAGAATCTAATCGAAAAATTGGTCTGGCACGGAACGTGTCGATTTCACTGAACCGATCGCTCCCGTAATGTCGCGAGAATCGACAGTAAACAAACGCGTTGACTCGCGCGTTTGTTCGTCGAGACGCATTCAATGGAGAACGCCGAGGACCCAAGGCTCGACGTCCTGGATAAAAAGCAGGTTAAACATTTTTCTTGCTTCCGCGTGGGTGGCCGAGGGGACGGCGGCTACGGCTGCGTCCTTCTTTCAGCTGGCTTTGTTCGACAAAGTTCGACGTCCTCGTAGACAAAACGCCATTGTTCCCACCGCGAGGAACTCATTCGCGTCGAGCGTGGAAATAATTACGTGAAATATGAATACCTCGAGGAATCCTCGCGTTTTTATCGCCCTACTGCGCCCCTTTTTCCGTGCTTGTTTCGTTGATAAGATGTAGCTGGCGTACACATCGTATTCTGTATCTCGTGATCCAAGGCAATTAATTATTATCCTGCCACTGGCCGTGTCCTTTAAGCTGCCGTTACGAAGCATTGATCCTATAACCATTCGTTGGGAAAACGTAGTTCTTTAAACAGTGTACGAAATGTTAAAACAATGTCGATCGTAAGTTGCTAAAGCAGAATTTAAATGTTTTCGACGCATTGGTTTGCAAATTTGCAAATAGTTGTTTAGCAATAATTGATCGAACCAATGCGCCGAAAACATTTAAATTATGCTTCAGTGTACGAAATTTCCCGAATTTTCTTTTTTTCACGTAAGAACACTTTCAAGAAAACAGCGTACGATCAAATTATTACAACTACGAAAATCAGGCACGTTAATACAGGGTGCATACAGGATGCGGTCGAATAACATGTACAATTGGCCAGGGGGTGATTTTACAAATAAATCGAGAATAAAAAAGGAATAACATTTTTACGTTGGACACCTCAATTCGAGAAAATTGAGTTTAAAGCACCGTCGAGCCCGCGTGCTTGAGTAATTAGTATACGCAGGAAGTAGAATTGGTTGGTCGGACTGTAATTTTCAAACTCGATTTTCCCGAAAACGAAGCTTCGGATGAGAAAACGTTATTCTATATTTATTTTTCCAAAATCTCGTGACGGCTTGTACGCGTTATCCGGCCGCGCCCTGTATATTTAATTGGTTCGACAATGCGCCGCGATATAGTTTTCTCGGCCGAGGTTTCCTTTACGACGGAATCGTCTTTGAAAGTGCGCCGAGAGTGCGTGACGGCGACAAAGGCAGCTTCGCTAATTACTCGCGCGCTCCGCGATCTTTAAAGCCGCGTTTCTTTGAAAAGCGAAGACTCCGGCCGAGCAGATTTCACTGCACGTTTTCGGCTTATTTTGCCGCGAAGACTGCCAGACACGAAATTCAAAGGCTGCAAAGAGCGCGCATTCTGTCCTTGAAAAGTGCGGGGAAGAGTCGCGAGCCTATACGGGGGTAGTAGACCAAAACACCGACCCGAAACTGTTTTGTCCCAGTATCTACGGAACAATAGTGGTTTAATCGTTGACGAATTTATGCACAATCTTTTCATAAACATGCCACTCCTAAAACTAAATTGCAGACGTTCGAGCATTTTTTTTATCATCTAAATACATTAAAACGAAAAGCACTGCATATGTGTTCAAATTCTCTTCTCGCAGGATATACAGTTATGGCATTTTTGTTCTTCGTCGATTATTGCTTGTGAACGTGGACTTACACGTCTTCGGTGTATTTGCAATTGTAGGGTTTTTCCCAGATATTAGATGGCTACCAAACGATTTAATCCTTTGCATTTTCCATTCTATAGAATTTTTTTTTCATATTTTGCATATGAAACTGATACATTATCTCATGTAATATGTAAATGTCTAGTAGTTTATTAAACACGAACAAAAATAATAATGTGAACAATATTTTTAAGAATAGCACAGCAATTTTCAGTGGTGCCTCAGAGTCGCCATCCGAGCGCTAATAAAATAATTACTTAAAAGTGTAAACATACAGAATTAATTACTTTCCAAGTTTCTTTGGATTTCGTTGATCCTAAAAAAATTAGTATTCGCATCTGGGCGTTAAAAGAGAAAACCCGCGGCGACCAGCGTCGCGTAGACATTATTTATGTGGCCGACGTAGAAGCGAACGTGTTAACTAACCGTTCAAAGCGTGTTCCCCGCGTGAATTCTTTATTTAGACGTTTGGCCTGTCCCCCGTCTTAGAACGGTCGTTTGCTCTTGCTTTTCATCGTTCGCGAGGAAGCTAAGCGCGCGCGGAGAGTACAGCGGTCGGCGAGACGCTAGAGTTGTTTTACATTTTAAGTAGTGATATCGAGTTTGCATGCAAATGCATGATTATGGGAGGAAACCGAGGGGAAACGAGGTTTCCCCGACTGGCAGTACGGAAAGCGGAACGATGGATAGGAGGAAAATCTACGAGGGGGAAAAGGGGGAATAGAGAGGGAGCGAAGAGAACGCGCCGAGCGAGTTACGCAATGGCGGAGACGAAAGGAAACGAGATAGATAATGTATGCTACTGGGACACGCTCTTTCTCGCCGAAACCCACCTTTCGAATCTTAACGTACCCCGGAGAGATTATCTTCGCTCGCTTCACTTTCAACCGGAATAACTTCCGCGCTGACGGGATTTATGGCGAACGCCTCGAACAAACCGATTAGACCGCGCTGCCATGCCGTTTCCCTCGCGAGTTACGCCGTATCGATTATAAACAGTCTGGGGAAGAGATCGCTGAGCATCTGGAAAAGCGTTTCCCGTTCGCTTTGCTGTCCGTGCTATGGTTTCTGCATACTTGATTAACGGGAGAGTTGGTATTCTTCGCGAACGTCAAGGAAAAGAGATTCTCCGTGACTTTCGCTCATTATCCTATTAACGCTAGAACTACCAGTCGAAATTACTGGTTTCCGGGTTTTTTCGTTTACGATTCGCGAAGTTACAGATATGTATTTTCTTGAGAAATTTTTTTAGTATGCTAGGGTAACTGCATCAGTGAATAAACGGGCACCAGTAAATGAACGCTTTTGTATATTTCAACAAATTAGTAGTAGTGTTGTAAATTGTAGTGTTCATTGACTGGTATTTTTTATATTTTTTTATTTAACGTTTAACAAAGACAAATAATAGTAATTTCATTTTATTTGTGTTCATTTATTTTTGACAAATGAAGTATAGGGAGCTATTTGGCATATACGAGATTCCTTTAATTCACATATTTTTTTAAAATGTTCATTCACTGGTGCAGTTACCCTACTCTGTATTCAAGTACATGTTACCATAAAAATCCTACGAAATCTAAATAAACTCAATTCTGTTATTATTATAAAAGAATATACATCACTCTCGTTTAGGGCTCGGTAGTTCTACTGTTAAGATACCGGAAAGTGAATTCAAGCCGAATTTAAGGCGATAGTTCGTACGCGAATGTTACATTTATGTCGGCAACACATACAGGGAGAGTCTTGTAACACGACGACTTCAAATAACTCTGAAGTTATTTGTTGCAAGATTAAATTTTTCAAAAAATTTTTCAACTCGGAACAATTAAGCCTTCCCAGAGAGAGAGAGAGAGAAAGAGAGAGAGACAACTAAAACAGGTAAAAAGGCAAGCAATGAAAGATCGACGCTCTAATAACAATCTATTCTCCGCGATGAATCGTCACTTCTGTTTAACTTTAAAAGGCGTGTCCGTGTCCCGCGATGGTCTCGTTGGTTAATCTGCTTTCCCGAGTGGTTTCTCGCGGTGAAAGGATTCGACAGCGCGTACGTTTAAGGGCCTCGGCTGATACGGAGTAATTAGCACAGCCGCTACAAAGTACAAAAGACCGTATTGTCTGGTTGTCATGCAGGCAGGCGGCACGCTGCTTCCCCGGTCATAATTTTCTGTACGACAAATCCCGTTGCCCTCAAAGGGTTCTGACGGATCCGTTTCTCGGGCGCGGAGCAGAGCGGCGTTCGCTGCTGTCGATCTTGCTCGATCGTTGATCGTATTCCCTGTTTTCTCCGCCGGCGCAGTGCTCTCTCCGTTGGGCTGAACCACGCGCGATAGAAAACGATCTTGAAGAGACACGCCAGGCAATCCGCATCTCTTCAAGATTGTTCCGGGTTCGTTTCGTTCGATCGCGTTCGCGAGAGTAGGCTTCTTCTCCTCTTCTCTGGTACGCTTCTTGCCGGCTGACTTTCCCTCTCTTCCCCTTTTGTCCTGTTTCGCAATCCTCTTTCTTCCCGTCTCTCTTTCTCCCTCGCCGAGAATCAAAGCGACGCGGCGTGGCAACGGCGAGGTAAAGAGTTAGGGGAGTCGGGCTACAAAGAAAGGGCAACAGTGGGACGAGTGACACAGAGGGAAAAGAGAAAGGGAGAGAAAAGTGCGTTGTCGTAGCGATGATCAAAAGCAGTTTGCTCGCGGACTTGCCTCAAGTATCTACCCGCCCCACGCCCACGCCCACCCCACCCCACCCCGCGCCCCAACGGTTGGGCGCGAGGGGATGAAAGTTCGTTCGGCTTCCTTCCTTCTTCTCTCTTCCTTCGGCTCTTTCTTCGTGCGACGAGCAGCGCGGCGTTTCTTTATCTTCGCCCGGCGGACTCTTATCTCTCCTAGCTACCGCGCGCTCCGTATCTCTCCGACTCTGCCGCGTCTCTCTTTATTGATTTTCCCTCGCGGTAAATTTCAACTTCGCGCGTCAAGTCGAAACGCCTTCGTTTCGCCTTTCTCTTTCTCTTTCTCTCTCTCTCTCTCTCTCGCTCTTTCTCTCTATCTCTCTATTTCTCTCTCTATCTCTCTATTTCTATCTCTTTCTCCTCCAAAACCCGTTAAACGGGAATTCTACACTCGGAAGGGAAACGCTTCGAGATCCCCGCGCTACCAGAAAGGACTTATTTCGCGAGGATCGTGTCTTCTCTTGATCGAGTTTGCACGAAAGAGTGGGCAAACTGGATTAACGCGTCGACTGCTGCTCCGTGTTCGTTCCCGGCTCTAGTTAGCTACTTTAACCCCGGCGAAGAAGCAGCGCCGGCCCTTGATTTATGGAAATTTCTGGCTAGGATTAAAAGTTCCTCGAAACGTAATACATTAATGTTTAATATTTTAATTCGTTTAGGTTTGTATTTGGGAAACGTTCTCCTCTTCCCCTTCGAGTTGTTATTTCGATTACAATTCAAGAACTGAAATCGCAAATAAAATTAACAGCAGGATACATCTTGGTTGGTGATCAAATTGTTAGAGCCACTGTATCAAAAATATACAGGGTGTCACAGTTTTCACGATTTTTTTAGAACTTGCGATAATCTGACTAACAATATTTTCAACAAAAGTTGATCAGTTTTCGATTGGTTATATATTGCAATAAAAAGAAAAGTTCGAAAAACATTTTTCGTTTTATTATAGCCAATCGAAAACCGATCAGCTTTTGTTTGAAATATTTTTTGTCAGATTATCGCAAGTACATACTTACAAAATCATGAAAACTGTTACGCGGGACACCCTGTATTTATTACCGTACATTAAACGAACACACAGCGAAAGAACATTTTCCGCAACGAATAGTTAATAACAGAAGCATGCAATTTTATCTCGATATCGAACCAACGAATAATGAATTCGGTTCAGTCACGAGGCTGACTTGTTATTTAACGGGTTAAACGAAACGACTCGGCCCGTATTCGGTTAAAAACGGGGTTCGACGCCGCTTCACGGACCAATGGGTTCACTTTCTCCGTCGTTTGTTGAATATTTTTAATTTTCGCTCACCGATTTATATTCGCTGTTCCACCCCCATTGCACTACCCGGCCGCCGGCTCGATCGCGCGGAATCGACGAGACGTAAACGGCCGCGGGAATACTCCTTCGATTCGCGACGCGTTTCGCAAGGATCGCCGGGACGAGACGCGATTCCCTTTCCCGCGAAAAGGGTGAACTCGAGGGGAATTCCAATCGGCGGATGCATCGGCTTTAAAGCACTCCTACGCGAGTTTTCCGCGACGCGGTTCCCAGAGTACGTTTCTCGCCTCCATCCAGCTTCGTTCCTCTTCTCTCCGCGGGTTTCGTAAAAGTTCCCGCTTGAAATTTTTCGCGTTCCCTCGCGTAAATCGTTCCCCCGCCGCTACGCGCAATATCGACGAGCGCATTTAGACGCGGGACGCTTTAGTTTAAAGGAAAACTGTCGGAACACGGACTTTTGCCCGTCGCGTACGATTCTACGCTGCAAAGTGTTCCGGAACGATTGTAAACTTACCAATCTGCGGATTAAACACTCGCGCGGACAAAACGATAGGACACATTTTAATTTTTTTAAACTTTTTATTTAGTACCATTGAATGAAATTTCTGGTACAGTTGGTGAAATTAAACAATTCCAAACACATTCTAAGACTTTTATGAACATTATTTATAAACTCTCCATTTATGTTTATTCAATTTCACATTTACACTTTGTTGTATAAGTTTGTTAAGGGTTATGTATTGAACTGTCTTACGGTTTTTTGAATTTGCCGCCAAATATCGTTTAGTTTGGTTTCGATCTATTGATTCCTATTGGTTTCTGTTTCTCATTCGTTCTTGTTTCTGTCAACCTCGGACCTCTGCCATTGTAACTTGTCTACCGGCATAGACATGACACGTGTTTTATGTGTTTCAAATTTGTTCTTTAAAAATTTCAATTAGCAAGTGAGTAAATCAATATGGTATTTGGATTCTATATTTAATTTTGTTGTCATTACAATATAATTAAAAATTTTCAGACGCAGTTTTCTTCTTTCTTGAAAAAGACCCACATAAGGGTCGAAACGTTGAAAGTTTAATTTAACTAGCACAATTGCTTTATTTTGTTTAAAATTGATCGAACCGTTGCGCCGAGAGCATAAGCATTTTCCCTGATTATTTATAAACAATTTTTGTTCTTACTTACAATCAGTTTATCATTATACTTTGAAAATGGTATTACACATTTATTCTTACAGACGCGATGCAAATTAATCTTGAAAAGGATTCAAACCAGAATCGAAACGTCGATGATTATTTGATAATCAGCAAAATTGCTTTCTAAATTCTTAGTATTAAATGATCGAACCGTAGCGCCGATAACATCTAATATTTATTATTAACAATAATACGATCGATAGAAGAGACATATATATATGTATATACATTCTAAGACTTCTGACATTTTGCAATTTGAACGCACGTTTCTGCTGTTTTTATTGAACCGGATCCATTTTGGAATTACCTAGGAAAAAGTGAGTTCCAACGAATTTACCCGGCAATGCTGAATTCGACGGGGAAGCAAACTCCAATTTTCCGATTCGAGTCGGTCGAAATCTTGTCCTTTCCCAGTTTCTAATTAAATAACAACATAACTCACCGTCTTACGTTCGAACAATTAAATAACGTTTAAGATTCAGCGACGGCTGCCGTTGCTTTCCCATTATTCCGGTGTTGCCGGCAGGCCTCGGCCCTTTCCCTCGAATTCTTGCGCCTTTCACTTTCAATTTTCGTCGTTCTCTTCTTTCGACCTGCGTCCATATTTCTCCCTTCCCACCCCCAGCGAAACTTCTCCGTCCTGTTGTTTTTACGGGTTTTAATAAAAGACTCTTTCGTTTCCCTATCAATAATGTCCAGAACTCTTTTCTTTTTTTGTTTGTTCGTTCAACTTTCTCAGAGCTCCACCCTTGCAAAATAAGTTACTGCCAGGTGCTATTTGAACGTTTGGTTTAACGCGGATGGAACTTTCTCTTTGGCCGTTCATGACTTCTTATTCGAGGAAAGAAAGAAAGTATGAAAGACTGTGATTGGGCGTTCTGAAACTTCTCGTTGAACGTCAAGTTGAAACGAAGTTACTGTCAATTAATTTCAGATGGGGTGGACGCCATAAATGAGCCACGGTAACAATTGGCCTTTGTTTCATACCTAACGTCCAAATGAACCTAAACAGATGGGTAACTTTCATGCGATATAAGACGCACCTACCGTAATAATATAAACGTGGTTATCCGATAATTTCGATATAAATCCAACAATTTCAAGTTTCTGGAATTTTTTAAACATCGATTTTACCATTAGTTGTGCCATTAGATAAAAGGTTCGTGAATTTTTTGGTAAGTTTCTGTTAAGTAGAACAGCAAAAACCGTGCTCACGGTATAACTACCCTTGTGATAGGGGTGTTTTAGTAATCGAATGGTATGATATACAGGGTGTTCACGCTATTACTAGCCAGCGTTTTTCTTCTAAATCTAAATAGTAAAGATTAGAAAAAAATGAAAGCGGAAAGAGTGACCTACAGGGTCATGCAAGGTCAGAAATGGAAAAAACATTTTGTATGCTTTCATACCAATGTGTTTCCAAGTATTCCATATTCATCCGAGTCAGATGATATTTTGGTATGAAATATACAAAATGTTTCTTCCAGTTCTGACCTTGCATGACCTTGAAGGTCACCGTGCAGTATACGGATGAATTCGTCTAGCCACACGCTTTCGTGTGATATAAAAAAAATATACAGCATTTCATTTAAAAAATTGAAGGTCACCTTCATATCCAACAAAATAGTATAAACACAAAAAAAATTACATACCGCATCGTGTTGCGTATAAAAAACAGCACTACGTTTTTCCTCTTTCTCTTTTTTTTTTATATTAACTATTTACAAGAAAAACGCTGGCTAGTAATAGCGCGAACACCCTGCATACGAAGATATTTAAACAATGATAATTTCGTAAAAGAATTGTAGAATGACAAACTTGAACTTCTTCTGAAGATCTTGAATAGTTGCCCACCCCGGTCGATCATTTCGTCACCCAGCGCTGTCCCGCTAGGGCGAACAAAATGAAAGGGTTAATTGTGTACTTTCACCGAGACGAAAGTTGAAAAACGAGTCGGTCGTTGCGTCGGAGAGCGCGTGCTGCACCACGATTACATCGTTACGTCGCGTTGTCGGAACAA
Organism: Lasioglossum lativentre; assembly: GCA_916610255.1. NCBI lineage: Eukaryota > Metazoa > Arthropoda > Insecta > Hymenoptera > Halictidae > Lasioglossum > Lasioglossum lativentre. The sequence continues at coordinate 1,503,842 of OU744364.1, forward strand.
ACAGTGGTTGTTTCGCGATTGATTTCCCTCGCTTTTCCCGTCCGCGGCGGCCACGTGTCGCCGCGAATCGATCCTAGCTTTTGTAAAATCTCTGGTTAGCGCTCGTATTCGTCGAACCGGCGCGGCACAGCGGGCGGATGACTCGGCGAACAATCACGATGCCCGATTTGTGGCCCGGCCGCAACAATTAATTTGTTTACTATTTACTATGGACGACGGTGACCGATGGCCGTCGAGGGCCAACGGCAACCCCCAGACCCGCGATAAACGTTCCCGGACGTAGTTACAACGCGTAACGAACCCCCGTTTTCCCGTCCCAACCCCCGGCGATCTAATTTATACACACGGTGATAGATTGAAACTGATTAATTCGGTTACGTTACAAGTTCACGGGTTTGACCAATGACGGGTGAAACGAATGTAATCGAGACTGGCGGCCGGTTGACGTTTACGCGTTAACAGCTGTCGCCAGCATCCGCTATGAGAAATCGTCCGATACCGTCCATCCACCGGATTTTTCGATCCACCGTGCACCGAGTTTGTTGCACGTCCGACCATACCAATGTTGCGCTACTTAACGGGCTATTCTGGTTTCCGAGCCCGTTTTCCCCAACCATTTTTCGGGAATTTTTTTCAGGAGAACTGTTGCAACTGGGATTTTTCACACATATTTATTTGTAGTTGAGAGTACACGCGTGATTTTTACAAAGTGACAATAATCGAAACTATACGTGTCATAGATACAGTAAACGCTTGATTCTTGTCCAACAGTCGTGTTTTTCATGGACAAGAATCGTGCCCCATAAGTGCTTTTTGAGAGCCGAACATAGAGAAGGACAGAATGAAATACAGTTCGTGTGACTGTCCGCGTCTCTTTCTTTCCGATGCGCTGTCCTTCCTTGCGACCGAAACTTTCACCGTCGATTAAACCACTAAATACAATTTGCAACTATATCGTGTTTGGTGTCATTTTAATCAGAAAAATGCCAGAAATAAGGTAGTGAAAGTCCCTTAAACAAATAATGAAAAAGCGTTTACTGTAGTTTTGTAATTATCCATAGTTAGTACTTGTTGGTTTCAATATCACTGCATACCTTTTTAATAGGTATCTAGGAACACTTCTACGAAGGTTTTAAATTCCAACACGAATTTTTGTTCATTGTCAACGAGCTGGTGATTTTCCGGCGAGCTTGCGTGCTTGGAACTAAACGTCGCGAATTTTCACGTTTTTCCAGGGAAATCGCACACGATGCTGGGGACACCGGAGGCGGGACACACACTGGGAGCGATACCGTGCGCGATCGCTTGGCTCTTCCGAGGGATCTCCGAGCAAAGGCAAAGGACAGGTGCCAGATTTAGCGTCAGGGTCAGTTGCGTGGAATTAACGGCCGGCCAACAGCAACTCAGAGACCTCCTCGCGGCTCACGCCAACGGTGAGTAAATACACGTTCGCTACTGACAGATATGCTATGTCTAGGCTCGCTGAGAAAAAGCGACGAGAAAAGCCGGCGATGAAAGCTCTCATCCTCCGCTGCATCATACGCGTGCTCTTTTTCGATTATCCTTCTTTGCTGGAGCGGTTGTTCGGATCGCAGTTAATCGCGTGCTAAACTTTTTCGTTTGCCTATTTTTCTTCCTCCAAGCCTCCTTTCCCTAATTTAACTTGTACGATGAGCTTTTCAATATACGATCATTTCATACGGTTGTTTCATAGAGGGCATGGATTTATTGGGCCTGTATAAAAATTATATACAAGGTGTTCCAGGTTTGAAATGGCAAACTCTGTCACAGGATGTTCTATGGGTCTAAATAAGAAAAAAATATTGTATAAACATAGATTGTTTATAAGGGTTAACCCTTTGCACTCGCAGCTATTTTAACTGAAAAACAAAAGATTTTTCCATTCTAGAATATTTCCATTCTATACAATTTTTTTTCATTGTTTGCATATGAAAGTTATATAATATCTCACGTAATATGTAAATGTCTAGTAATTTATTCAATACGAACAAAAATAATAATGTGAACAATATTTTTAAGCATGGCATAGCAATTTTCAGTGGTGCCTCAGAGTCGCCATCCTTTAGAGAACTTTAATGGAGAAAGTTCATCAAATTAACGAAAAATTAAGGATTCATTCACCGAGATGAAACAATATATAAATTGCCATTTTTGTTAAAGAATCTCTTAACAAATCCACCAACTTTAAAAAAAATGATGAAATCATCACCGGGTGGATGTATTAAAGTGATAAATAAATTACCTCGATTTTACAACGTTTTTGCATCTCCCACCGCGTATCATGAAGAATAACCTCCGGAAAATAGTGACTGCTGCAAGACGTATGACGAGAGAATACAGCGCTCTAATGCTGTCGAACAATGTGACATGCGGACGCGGTAGCTCCGGTTACAAATTGCGCGCAATATTTGTAGCGTAATCTCCGCGGCGTTGAAGTTTTCTCGTTCGGAACGGCCGATCGCGATAGCATTGTGTTCCCGCGCGTCGAAGAAACTTCAGTCGTAAGAAACACTTGTCTCGAGCGTCATCCCCCGAGTTTGAGGAGTCCCGATTCCCTCCCTGATCCTCCCTCCTTCTTCCTGGAGCGGCTCGGCGCGCTGCCGCCGACGATTCTTACTTATAGATCCGAAGACGTTCGCGAGGAAACGGCGTCTTAGATATATTTGCGGAAGGGTTCGAACTTTCTCCGTGGCGCGACAGGGTTGAATGTACGCCGCAATTAATTCGATGCCCCGAACAATGCGGGCGAGGACAATCGTTTCGAATTAATTGATGCCGGCCGAGTCGGGCCGGGCCGGGCCGGGCCGGGGGAGAACGGCGAACGGAATTGTGTCGTCCTATGGTGGAATCCTCGATAAACTGACCCTGGAAACTCGGTCTAATTTTCCCGGGCGTCCTGTAGCTTGTTCCTTGACTGGTTCGCCGGCTATTTACATTCATACGGACTCGGACTCGAGGATCGACGACAGATTAGATTGGTTCTTGAACCTGAGCGAATTAGTTCCACGTCCTGAGCACTAGTATTGTTTTTAGACTGTTCTTGACATTCGTTGATGAAGTTGCGTGCCATGTCTCTTTAAAATATTAGCTTGTCCCAAAAATTCGTTTCGTTCAATCATCAATGAGCACAAATTCAAACTAGGTTTTTTGAGAATTAAGAATTTTCTACAGGGTTACTATTATTTTGCAATTGTTATTTTGCATAAATATCCGCTGTTTAATTATAACAAACGAGCGGGATGCGTGCGCACGAGCCAAAACAGTTGTGAACGACACATACAGGGTTGTTAACACTAGATTGCCTAAGGAAGTCATTTTGACTGCTTTTTAATTTCAATTAGAAAAACAATTATGTATATAATGACACAATTTCTTAGAATTTTGTGACTTTTTGTACAACATACAAATGCGTTTATTAATAATTGTAGTTACCTCCCCCCTCCTTCATTTCCGGTATATATATGTTTGTTATACCTATATTGCCCAAAAGCAGTCAGTGTTTCTAGTGTTAAGAAAAGGCATTCGAGACTCCATAGGACTTATACAATAGTACTCGAGGGGAGTAAAAATGTCCTATCAGCATATATAATTGTTAAAATCAATTTTTATCGTTTACGAACGTTAGAAGCACGTTAGCTCAAAGTTACCAACACAAACTACTTACTAATATCAACAGACTCGATAGACCCAAACGAACCCTTCCTTATCATAACAAATGTTCGATATGTTTTCCCTCCGTTGCAATGTCGAGCTCGCATCTACGTATCACAGATCGTTTTCGCTCACGATATATCCAATCTTCGTAAATAGTAAAAATTATTTTTACGTCGACAGAATTTATTCTACGAGATTTGTTGATAGGAAATTATTTTGCTCCTCTTGGCGAGTACCGCAAGCCCTTGAAGCCAGCTCTTGAATCCTTTTTTGTTGTAAAACATCATAAATCGGCAAATGCTTTTAAATTTTCAACGATATTGCATCAAGATTAAAAACAGGAGTAAACTAGCGGAAAGACGGCGCGTTTCGTTCCAGTCGTCAGTTTTGCAGGGGCCCGTCGAAAACTTTAAATAATTACCAGACCTGGATTATCGAGTTCCCCAACAGAAAAGGTAAAGTTCGTCGGTGCGTGGGCGAGGGAACGCGTAGAATCCAGAGCTTTGGGTTCTTGGGGAGGAACGGGACGGGACGGGACACACAGAAAGTGAAGTCGAAATGGGAGCAAGGGAAGCGGACGCTTATTCGGGGGGCAAACGCAGAGCCCGAGATACGGAGTTAATTATTTAATAAGCTGGAAAGTTAATTGCATCGCTTCTTAATTAGTTAGCGTCCACCGAAATTGTCGAGCCCCGATGTCGATATTTCTAAACAGACCAATTTAGAAACTACTTATACGCGACGAGGCAATTACGTTTTCGCCTTGAGTATTTTTGTTATTCTTATTAATAGCGAAAAATTGTGGATTTTACATATTTATGGCTAGTACAGGCATTTATTTTAAGATAAGAGTGCGAACAATCTAAAAACTCGTAGGGTAACTGCACCAGTAAATGAACGCTTTTGTATATTTCAACAAATTAGTAGTAGTGTTGTAAATTGTAGTGTTTATTGACTGGTATTTTTTATATTTTTTATTTAACGTTTAATAAAGTCAAATAACAATACTTTCATTTTATTTGTGTTCATTTATTTTTGACAAATGAAGTATAGGGAGCCATTTGGCATATATGAGATTCCTTTAATTCACATATTTAAAAAAAAATAAAATATCTTCCTGAACAATTTCTTAAAAGTTCATTCACTGGTGCAGTTACCCTATATCGGTTCGATTCGGGTTAGACATAATGGAAATATCATTTCAATCAGAAAAGTGTCACCAATATATTGGTACACATTTCATAAAGATAATAATTAGAGACAACAGTTTCACCATTGAATTATTCTCGTCGATGTTTTGTGTCCTCGCTGTCCCTTTCTACGTTTTACACTAGCGGGACGAGATCGGGGTGGGGGGCGTATAGCCCGTACAGTAAAGTTTTCACATGTGCGGAGACGCTACTGTATTTTTAAATAACAATTTTCTAACCTGCCAGACCGGAACCTCCCCTTAAATTCGAAAGGGGTTCGCGAGTGGACGTGTCCGAGGGACCTGTGCTCCGGTCGAGCGGGCCGACTCGGCGACGCGCATAAATCAAAAGCATCGTTAAAGGTATGCAAAATATGGAGAGAGAAAAAAAAAATTGGAATCGGTTTATAGGCTAGGCTAGGCTGGCTGGCTGGCTGGCTGGCTGGCTGGCGGCTGGCGGGCGTTCTCGGCAAAGAGTCCCGTCTGGTTCGATGCCGTGGCTTTAGTGCGGGCCGCGTTCCATCGCGGCACGCGACCTCTCCGTTAATGTCAGCCTGAAAATTTACAACGATTCTAAACCCTTTGAGATTATGACCCTTTCGCATTTATCGTTCCCACGGTACGATCGCGATAACTTCGGTTACATTGTACCACCGTGAATCGTTTCCTAATGCATAGGCCGGTGTGCACCGTAACTTTTTAATTTGAAAGTTCGAGCTTAACAGTCCTCCGCGGCCTAACTCCCTGATAATTCCAACGGTCGTTCTAAGTGCCCAATAACAGACTCCGATCGCCTCTAAAAAACGTATATAAACCGTGTTCCCTCTGGCAGATACACAGCCGCGATAGCCTCGGTCGGTTCGCGGAATAACTGGCGCGCGCGTGTATGTGTGTGTGTGTGTGGGTATGGTTCATAAAATAATTATTCCCCGGGACAACGATATGGAAATACGTTCTGGCATCGACGGCCAGAGGAGGAAAAAGGTTCAACGATCTCTCCCGGACAATCTCTGTTTATGCCCTTGGTTGATCTTACGTGAAGATCGTTCGGGCCTTGATGTTTTAGCACTGCGAGGTGCCCGCTAATATCACTCGAAGGACCACCTTCTTGGTCAGAAGGAATTAATCAAGAGCTTTGTGAAAAAAAAACAACTATATTTCAAAGATGAAACTGCAAGTCATCAGGGGCCTGACTACCTAGCCGAAGTGAAGCTTGGGACCTAAGGATTGACCTCGTGTCTAAGTGTTTTATTACGCGCGCAAGGAAAGTAACGAACAAAATACAGTCACTGGGTACTCGGGAAAAAACCGAAAACTATTAAAAGGATACGTCGACAAGCCCGAACCGTAGCCATATGAAAAACAACTGTGGTGGTCCCAGAGACACAATGAAAATGGAAAAAGGCACGAAAAATCTTCTTCAACGCGAGCCGCTACAATCTCTCTTTGGACACCGAGTGGACGTGGAATCGCCGAGTTCATTTTCCAGTTCCTCATGGTGCCTCGATCCCCTAACCGAGCCCCGCTCGAGAGTTCACATAAGTGTACCATCACAGACGATCTGCCCTTCGGTTTCTTATTAGCTCGGCCAAGCTTTCCGCAGCTCCTCGTGAAACAAACGGGAAAAACCTCGCCGAGACCAAGGGAGAGACCGAAAACAGTAAAAAGACGGAAACAAGAGAAATAATCTTACCCCTCAATTTTACGGGCCAACGAATGGACGAGCTGGCCCGTGAAGACGCAATCAAATGGCGGCCAGGAGACGATTCGCCCCGTGCCGTGCCCGCGCGCGCGCCTCCTGCATATTACCCGCGGAGAATCCTTCATGGACGCGAATCGCTCGAACAACTGGAAACTCCGCAACGAAAACCTGGAGAGAGGGAACGATCTCATTTTTCCAGGCTTTCGACCGAGGCTGCTTCCGAGGCTATTACCAGCCGTTCTTGCCGATCCGGAGGAGACGGGGCGCATCCCGACGGGCACCAGCATAAAGCAAATCGAATGAACGATTTTCGAACGAGTCTCTCTCTCCCTTCGCGGAAGCTCACTTTTGGTTTTATTCTCGTTGTTCGTTTCTCTTGCAATATGTGCACGCAATGTGCAAAAAATCGATCTTTTATTTTATGAACTATAATGTACTGTACCTAACCCAGACCTTTTATTTTATGAACTATGTATAATGTACTGTATAAAAGAAATCTGAAGAAACATTAAGAACATTGTTTTTGACGATATCTCATCGCTGAATTTATAGAAAACTTGGATCTCTAAAAGTTCAATGGAAAAAATGTAGGGTAACTGCACCAGTGAATGGACATTTAAGAAATTGTTCAGGAAGATATTTTATTTTTTTAAAAATATGTGAATTAAAGGAATCTCATATATGCCAAATGGCTCCCTATATTTCATTTGTCAAAAATAAATGAACACAAATAAAATGAAATTATTATTATTTGTCTTTATTAAACGTTAAATAAAAAATATAAAGAATACCAGTCAATGAACACTACATTCTAGTAATTGAACAATGATGGAATAGCAAAAAGTACAATAATACAAAAGCGTTCATTTACCGGTGCCCGTTTATTCACTGGTGCAGTTACCCTACATTTCTTTCGGATTTGTAGAGATTCTCAATTTTTTTTAAACACGTTTGTTTAAAGTTAATAAAGATAATAAGTCACAAATACCATAATAATATAACCGTGATCATCCCATTGCGAAATCAGCAATTTTCGGTTAAATGAACGTTGCGAACGTATTAAATGGAAATGTTATTAAAGCATTAATAAAATTGGTTTGAATAAATTTCATCCTTGTGGTCGAGCACTTTTGTAAATCACCGTGCACGTAATCCTTTAATTCTTTTATATGTACTACTTTCCCACACCATATACATATACACTGGTCGCTGGATTTAATGAATAAACATGACATTCGAGATTATGAAATTTTTTACTTATATGCGGAATATTTTTTAATGCAATTTGCTAATGAGAATAATAGTTTAATAGCCGTAATTTATTTAAAGGGAACTGCATTTAGTTATATTCGGATTCAGAGGTTTATATTCATACTTTATCTTGAAAAACATTTAACATAAATTTCATATGAACATCTTACCGTATTTTAAATTTTAAATATCTAATTGATTAATAATTTGAATGAAATATGTGCATATGTACAATAATAAAAGATGTGTATCATTTTTGGTATATGTATACAGGGTGGTCCACGCAACTTGCAAACCTATAACAACTTAGGAAGTATGCATTGCACGAAAAAGTTTTGTATATAGAAGTTGCATGGTCTGAAGGGGTTCATTATGTAGTGTATTTATTTTTTCTACAGGTGGAAGCGTTTCGGTGATTTGAAGGTCGACTTTGTTTTTTTAAATGGAATGAAAGCTGGTCGACCTTCCAATCACCGAAACGCTTCCACCTGTAAAAAATATAAATACACTACATAATGTATCACTTCAGACCATGCAACTTCTATATACAAAACTTTTTCGTGCAATGCATACTTCCTAAGTTATTATAGATGTGCAAGTTGCGTGGACCACCCTGTATATACATATGGAACAAACGCAATGAAGGCGCACTATTCGGCGAAAGTGCTGTAAATGATGTGAACAATAACATTAGAAATAAAGGAAGAAAAAATATACTTACTAGAATACACTTTTCGCTCGTTTCTTGATATGTCACTTATTTTTGTCGCATGGTGTAAGAATCTATTCCGATAGTTTAGACGAAGACCTTGCGTTCGGGTTCTTCCCCGGCGAACAGTTATCACGGAGTAATTCTCATCGCGACGGTAACCGTCTCGCAAAGCGGATAAGAAGGAGGACGTAGAATAATGGGAAAGCGGATAGAACGTCGTACCTGCGTCGCATCGTCGTCGGTGCACGCGGCTTTTAGCACGCGCATAAAACGCGGATGGGCGACTGTTTCGCCGTTCGTTTTGTTTCGCGGGACGGTTGAAAGGGTACGCGGAGGAGGGTATAGGCGATGGCGATGGGAAATCGAACGGAGAAAGAAATCCTCCAGGGGGAAACGCGCGGGAATGATTATTTATCCCGTTTCGCCGGTCTCACCCCGGTCGAAAGAAAATTTCCCGTTTTTCCCGGCGGCGACGCGATCCTTCGGACGGTTATTGCCGATGATATATGTTTTTGTACGTGTATCCGGCCGCTTTTACCCACCGGGCGTAAAAAAGGTCGGAAGTACTTTTCGAGGAGACGTATTAATTTGCAAATGCACGCGGAACTTCCAGGAAAGCGAGACCATGGCCGGTAGCGAGCTACGATCGCGCGAATTATTTGTTAATATCCATTTGTTTGCCGACCGACCGAAACACTCCATTAAATAACCTCAAAGCCGCGTGTTTGCGTTCCGATGCGCGGGTACGAAAGTATACACAGAGATCGATGAAGGGTCGGGGGGGGGGGGGGTGTAGCCCTCGACGCGACGGTGCATCTGCGGCCAAAAACATCTACGCTGTTACTTCCCCGCGAATACGGAACTTTATCGCATTACCGGCTCCATTATTCATTGGACGGTATGAAACATTTATGCCGCCTTATTGTATACCGTTTTTACCAACCGGAAATTCATTGACCGCGCCGAACTTTTTTCTCCTTAGCGGCTCGCTCGAGCCTTATCCTTGTAAATTGATTTTCGCGAAAAATGCGATCTAAGTGAACAGTTATCTCTTGTTTCGACGATAATTCTGTTCGGACTCGTGCGTTACATTTAGTCAAATATTTGTTCATATACCGTGTGGTTCACGAGAAATAGGCCACCTAAATAGCTCCGTTAGGATTAGAGATCGAAGGAAATGTTAGAGGAAAATTGTACTGTTAAAGGGGGCCAAATATGGTGATATAAAAAAATGTTCCGATTGTAGTCGTTTTCAAGGTCTTTCGAAGGTCATCGGTGATTTTTTAATGTCACCATATATTTTTAAATTCACAGTGATGTAGCTGATGTCAAGACGAGTTCAATGATGTGGTACAATGATGAAAACAATGTTTCTGATTCATTTAGAGTTCTTCTAATAAATAATGAATGAATATCTATATAATCTAGTCTTTTTCGAATACTTTGTGTACGACAGATGTAAGCAAGTGTCGCTATTGATGGTAAACGTCGGAAACGGTTTCGTCGGATCGTTTATTCATAATGCTTCCGTTCGCGCGCAAACAATAAATTCGCCGTTTCTCTTGGATGTCCGACTCGCTCGCTCCTATTGTCTTTCTTTTTCTCGGCAGCCGAATCGTTTACCGGGGACAGTAACTTTTACGAGGGGATACGACGCTGCTCGAGGATCCGCCGTGTAGTGGGCAATTAAAGAAAACCGTCGTCTAACGTACCGGCTGGCTTCCGAGCGAATGATATAGCGAGCAATGGTCCATGCTCGGTTCCCTTGCGGGGAAGAGGAATCGGAGGTCATTTTGTTAACGACAGCTTTCCTCACTTCGTCACTTGAAAGTTTAATGATGCGGAGAGGCCTGCGTTTACCTTTCGGCCGGAAAGTAAATTGTTGCTTTACGCCGGCGGGAATTTTAAGGCGTACCGTAAAACCCCGAACACCTACCATACCTGAAATTGGAACCTCGCGTCGATACGTTTCCAGTGTTGCAACTTTTCGCGTCGCAATTTTCTTTTACCATCTCATAGTCGACTTCATGCTTGCGCCAGTGTTATGTATGTATGTTGAAAACATTCGTGGATTCGGAGTACCGTGAATTCTTTCGGTTCCTCAGACGCGAAGTAGAGCTAGGTTTCTTTAACACACTGCACGCCATAATAGAAAAACAAGCCTGAGGGACCATATAAGCTTTTTCTTGTAGAACCCAGTTCACGGTTGAATTTATATTTAACTCGAGCAACCTCTTGACCAAACACCGTGTAAATTAAATATAATTCCTGTGGAGTTAAATGCACCGCATTGGAGCTCTCGAAATAATATAGCGAAGGGTTTAACCTAACGGGAACATATTCGGAGGTACGAGTTTAACGAGAAGAAAGCAAGACTTCCAACGTAAATTAAATATTTCTCGCACCGAGTGATTTCCGGCAAAATCTCATTTTAAAGGTATACTACAATTTTCCAACCGATATGTCTAGCTTTCAAAAATATCTACCGCTTGTTGATAGTACAGGGTGGACATTTTCGCGAGATATTGTTTTGTAATCAGACGCCGCCGGTTGCCTCACCGGTCTTCTACGAAAGCAAAACAGAATTAAAAGTGTCTCGTACCGGAAGTTGAAAAAGAAAAGAGGCGAATGGAAGTATCATGAACTCGAACGGTAGGACGATGTGGTGGCTAGGGGTTGGAAGCGGCGGCGGGTTCTTATGAAAGAATAACACGTGAAGTTAATTCTAATGGCCACTCGGTGGATTAACAAGATAGTGGGGAAACTTGGTAGACGATGTCACTATTATCCTATTCCCCGTTTCGCGACGCACGGTGATCCGGATGGAAGAATTCAGTAACGTTTCGTTAAAATTATGAAACTATGAGAAATATCGAAATTTTCGCTAAATAATATTAAAGAACAATTGTATCGTTTCAAGTTGCTCAATGCTTAATGTGTGGAATTTTACGAAGGGATTGCCAGTTGAGCTACAGTCTCTGACAATACGGAAGCGGTAACGAGAACGTTAATTCGTATAGATTAAAGATATTTAGACAGTTTATAGAATGTAGGTAACTGTCTTTGGTCATATGCTTATTCCCACTATCCAGGGCAGAAGGGGGCCCATTAGAAGCCCGTGGAGCCAACTTGACTCCAACTTGAGGTCAATTTGACATCAACTTGACATCAACTTGAGGCCAACTTGACACCGACATGAGGTCAATTTGACACCAACTTGAGGTCAACTTCACATCAACTTGACGCCAACCTGGAAAAGGTTCTTTTACAGTGACTTTTGGGTCCTCTCACACTTATACTTTCAGGAACCCGAGCCGGCCCGATATTTTCGGATTCCCACACACCTCTGCCGACCAGTATTCTAACACAGTTCCGTGCGTGTCGCGGAGTCCGGCTCCCGGCGATAATGAAAGCCGTCCGTGGCATTTTTTTCGCCGGGGTGCGATGAAAGTATCGCATAAAATTACCGGTCGAGGGGCGGCGCGGAACGAGCAATAAGTCGCGGGTATTAAATTAGAGAGCGTTCGAATTAAAAGTACCGCGCGCAATTTATACCCCCGGCCTTATAAATAAAGTTAACAGCTGAACGAGCATTCCCGTGCTTATTACGGTCCCGGAAATGATTTATAGAAAACCTTTTTTCCCTTCCCCCGGTCACGGCCACACCGGGGCTGGGAAAAATACGCGAAACGTGGTGGCCGCGGACCGTCTCCCCACGGATCCTCGAGTTATAGTCAAGACGAGCCCGACTTTCACGACGGACGACGAATATTCACAGTCCGCCTATTACGAGGTTTTCCCGTGGCTCCCTCCGGGTGTCCGGGGTTCTCGGCGACCTACGACCTTCCCGGCAAACCCTCACCGGGTCGTCTTAGTACCCGAGGCAACCCCTTGCACGAGAGACCTCTGCCACCGGAGCCAAAGTCAGAGCTCGCACTTATTTCGGCGGACGTACCGCGTAAAGCACGTCTACCCGCCACTCCCGGCGAGCAGACTGTTTCTACTTTAATACGGGATCCCGAGCGTTCGTTAATTTTCCTCCTTCTCGTGTTCGTTTCCTCTTTTCGCCGGCCTCTTCTATCTCCGCGAGATGCGACCCGCGTTGTTCGCGATCACAATGGAGCCCGCCTCGCGCACTGGGTCGCCAGTTTATGCGAATTCTGAGCCGAGACCACGCGGACGCTCTTTTTGTTCAGTTCGCTCTTAACACATTATTTCATAATTTTCCAAAGTCCGTGATCACGGCTAAAGACACTTTAATTGATCCTTCAAGGGTGACGGTAATTTCAGTTGTGAAATATGCGTGTTTGCGTATTTTCACCTTCTTGAAAGAATGTAACCTGCGTATATAACCTGATATACTTTTCTGTATTCTTTATTGTATTCTGTAACACAATGTAAATAAAGTACAGCTGTATAGACCCCTCTCAGGCGTCTGGGTAATCTTAAATAAAAAAAAAAAACAACGTAATTTTGCGAGGTGCGAACACGATTGGTATATTTTAGAGGGTAAAAACTATTATTGCTTCTCAAGAAAATTCAAGTACTGTCCGATTCTCGAGAAGGTATTCTCTTTTGTACGAATAGTTGTTGTGAATCAACGTATATCTCTTCGGTGTACTTAACTCGTGTTCCAGTAGATTTCTTGCCCCGTTTATCTCGAGTAGATTTATTTACTTACCGCGATAGAATCGATTCGTTCCCTCGGAAGTTAGCAAGCACAGCGGTTAAATAATTAATCGTTTTTCTCATGGATCGCTTTGTGACTTCGGTACAAGGGTTCGGGGTCTTGTTCCTTGGGTTCTTAATGTCTTAAGCCTGGCTACTTAGTACCGGGGAGCTGAGCAGACGCAAAAGGTCGTCGTTACTTGCGGATGGAAATGCCAATGGCCGCTGGATCGCCGTCGAGTGAATTATAGGGAAAAGCTGCTCCGCGCTGAGAACCTATTATCGATCCACTCTCGGAAACGAATTACTGCTTCCGGTGTGCTCGATCCGTGGCTTATAAAAGGACCAATAATTATCGGTTCGGGATAAAAGAAGCTAAAAAAAAGTTGTGCTCGTCTGTGATTCTTTTTTTTTTCGAAGATTGAGGCGGTTACGGGAGGATAATGGTTTAGCATGTAAATAGCCAGCACGTAGTACTTGACATCAATTCTCGATAATGTTGTATAGACAATAATTTATTGGCGTGCCAAGCACGTGAGAAATACGCTGCTGCTCAAATGTATGTGCTATTAAACATAGGTAGTATTTACGAATAAACATCGTTCAATAAAACGAATTTGTGTCATCTATTCGCAAAAAATTGCAACTGTCCACACGCTTTTGAGCGACAGTGTCCTTTCATTCACATTTTTGTTGCATCGTAATGAAAAGAGCACTCTTTTAATTTTAGAAAATATTATTCACCTATTGTGCATTGAAATAGATTAGTTGCAATGCTATACACACACACACACGAAGAGAAAGTAGAAGCAAGGATAACAACCGCGACGGTAATGGTCGCTTTATTGGCCGGTGCTGACAACGGCAAGTCGCGTAAAAACCAGTGCAAACTCACCTTAAACAGTGGATAGTGTCCTGCATGGATAAAACATGTCTCTTGTTCGGTATACATTATACACTCGCTATATAGTACTCGCGCCTTTTAAGAGCAACTAGCCTAGTGTCCAGGATTATGCATCTAGGACGAAATGTACAGGGTACGTCATAATATGCGTCGTAATTTAACACTTTGCCGACAGGGCAACTTGAGAACCTCCATAATCTAGCTCGTTTAATGGAAGAAAAAGTTAAAATCGACGATACCGAGTTCTCTTAAAAATTAAATCTGTAAAGAGCCTCTGGTTATTTCACTGATTTACACTACAGTCATTTCTCGAGTTACGACCATTCGCACTTACGACGAAAAAATTTCATAGAAAAATTTAAAAAATGTTTCTCAATTTTTAAAAATGTAGTTAACAATTAAAAATCAGAAATAAAACCCGTCGTAAGTCGAGAAGTCGATAATACCACAAGTACATGACACGTAAAAACGATTGCAGTTTTTCCCAACTGTTCCGGACAGACTAGCAAAATTACACGGATATAATTATTATCCGATGCAAGGCAACGCTTCGGACCGCACAGGGACTTCGGTCGTACAAGATCAACTAAAGCAAAGGCACAGTTTCGAACCGCACAGGGGCTTCGGTCGTACAAAATCAACTAAAGCAAAGGCACAGCTTCGAACAACGGTTCGCCCGAATTTTCCTTATTACTTTCCTGTCGCTCGTCCATCACCAAGCCCCACATGTTACGAAACGTTATATACCGTTCCTTTTCCGGGATATCACACGGGTACAGCGGAATAACTCACGAATTGAACCCCTCCTGTGTTTCTTTTCGCAGGCCGATCGCGGCCCCGTTCGACGACTGTAATGCATCGTTCAAATATTTTTAGTCGGCCGTCACACCGTACTTTCCACGGGGAGGGTTGCTACCCGGAGAGTCCGCGGGCCATTTACGAAAACAGTCTCGTATCCTCGGTCATTCGAAAAAAACGGAAACAGATTTTTTTTACTGCCCCCTCGTCGACAGGCCTGGCCCGCAGGGACGAGATTGGCCGCGCGGACGTAGTATTCGAAACGCGTCGAAAAACGATTTATCCGAACGGCACACGATGTCGGTCCCGACCCCTTACGCGAGAATACCATCGTCCATACACAGTTCGCCGAATCGTTTCTCGAGCATCCATTACGCCCTCTCTATTCCGGCGAAGTCCTTCTCGCGGCCCGGATCCTCGTTTTATTTCCTCGGATGTTCCACAACGCGCGCGACGCAGAGGCAACGTGTCCCGTCGTCGTCTATGTGCGCCAGTGCCGCGTGGCGCAGTTCCCGGACAATATTACTTTCTCTGGTCCCTTTTATGGATATTGCCACGCCTCGTGTCGCATTATACACCCATATGTGCCCATGAGCGTTATTCCGCCTTCGTTAGAACCTTCCTGTCCTCCGCGATCGACTGCGACTTATTTGTAAACTCGCGCCCCGAGGAAATTCCGGTTCGATCACCGATTTCTACACAAAAAGAAAAAAAAAAGACGTTGTCGGAAGGTGTCTACAAGACGGGTGCACGATTAGAACTAAACTACCCAAACGCGAGAGCGGCGGTATGTACCTCCATACCCGAAGGGAGGACGACATACTATAAAAATGAAGGGGCGTCAGGTATTTCCCAATATCTCTAGGATGTGGGGTTTTCCACAAAGTACAGTAATGTTTTACTTTGATAGATATCCTGAATGCCCGCACTCGCACTTCGAGTCGCTAATGATTCCTACACGAAATTTCTATACTGATGTCTCATAATTTTGATCTGGTCGTAGCCAAGAGGCTGATAATCTGGTGCAAAACAAAAAAAAAATTTAGATGCAGTCATCAAAGTCAGTGCAGTGCACAGACGTCTCTAAAGGGCTAGTTGGGCACGCAGGTTGACACACAACAGTAATATTGGATGAAACGAGCGAGGACGCAGACGCTGCTCTTCTCGTCACAAGGATTTCATTCATAACAGTGCCGGGTATCCAACGAGCCCCGGGGACGTTAAAAAACTGCCATAAAGTCGGCGCAGACCACGCAGGTCGCCGGTTAGAGACGAACAAGAATAATGTATCAGCGGCGTCCTACGGTTCCGTTCTTTACGACGTCGGTCGCGACGCGTCGCGCCGCGTCGCTCCGCGTCGCAAAAGCCGAGGGACGCGTCTCGCGGGGCAGTAAAACGTTAATTGGCAATTTATAGGAGCTGTTACCTAAACGTCGCATCGGCACCGATACGCCGTCGTTCGACCACCGTGCGTTGCCTATGACGAGACGCGAACACTCGACGATGTATGAATAAAAGAGATTATCGCTATCGTTGAACACATACCAGGCCGCCGCCGCGCGGTATGCTGAATCATGATAAGTAGGCATGATCCTGTGCGTTGTTAAGAGTGAAAAATGCGACAGCCATTTTCGTTCGAGTAGCGATAGGATACGTGACGCGGTTGTATTTCGTTTAGTTGCAATTCCGAACGATCAGGAAAATGATTATAGTGTATTAGCTCAATAGAAGTCGCCTGTCCATCATTCATTCGTGATAGCAATCTTTTTGAATTGGTATTTCAAGAATGGATAGATGAAATGGTTTATTATTCAATGAAACCGAGGAACACGATTATATTAATCTTTCTATATTCGTGCCGAGTTAATTAAATGCAACTGTTACTCGCTCTGGTGCGAGCAATTGTCACAAGAGTATTTCTCCCTTATGATTTTCTTAACATATCATTATCCATTATATTTTTCATTCGGAATAATTTTTTGTTTATGTGAGTCGAGGAGAAATGAAATACAGATTCGAGTTTCTGAGAACATGATTTTTACCCAAGAAGAGATTGTCGGGCGTACATGTCAGACTTGGTAGACGAGAGACGACACAATATTTGCCATAGTTGGAAAATTAGTAAAAATAAGATGTTCGATCTCTAACGAAATTGATAAGCAGATTGTGGGTTCTATGCATTTATAAAACGCACGATGTGCACGGAACGTGAAACAGAAAAGATATCAGGAGATTTCAGGACGCTCGTTATTTTTGACTTTACTACAACTCCCAAGAGAATAATTAAACTTCCAGCTTCTCTATAGTCTAAAAATTCGCAGTCTATTCGCACGCGACGAATACAGAAATAATGGTTTCGACTGAATTTCAGTATCCCCGGCATCGGAAACTGATCAGCGCGAAAATACGACGAATAAATTCTCGATCGGGAGCGCATAAACGGCCGTAGCACACGTATCGAGGAAAATCTAGCAACGCGACAGAAAATTCGCGAGGATCGTTTATCCCAGAGTTAGAAGTCAACGGTAGACTCTGAGAAAGTCCTGGGATTTTTATGTTTCGCCCGCCTCGCGGCAATAGACACATAATAACCATCGTTGTCTCCCGATATCCTCGGCACTCACCCCCTGCCCCGCCATCGTTTCGCATCGAAAGCTTTTTCTTGAGCGCGGCCAATATGTCACCGGCGCGGCGGAAGGTTGTGCGTAAAATATACGCGAGCGCGGGTTTACGAGCCGATCGGATGACGCGAGTATTATTACAGGCTCTACCCATCGTTCGCGAGGATATTCAGAAAAGAGAAAATTCTGTTCCTTCGGAGGTTTCCTCCGGTTTCTTAATCCTTCCGGTATAGTATTTCGGAACTGCTTCGCCGAGAAGCTTCCTGGCGTCTTTTTTCTTTTACTCTGACAACGAGCACCGATTGGCAGTGAACGTGTTAACTCTCGTAGAAAATTTCGCTAGCCTTCCTCGGGAGGACTGGTTCCGAGGTTCTTTGTTCTCGATGAGTTCTCGCGGACGTTCGCAGTTGCCGGCACCGCGAGAAAGTTCTCGTCGCGTCGCGTCGCGTCGCGTCGTGTCCCCTAAAATTTTAATCTCCTTCTGGACGGAGACACGGAGAACTTCTGGTTAAAATTTCAAGCGCCGGAGAAAAGGCAGCGGACGGGACGCCGAAACAAATCTGAGAACGGGTCACGTTCATCCCGGGAGGCGTGAACTTCCAGAATTGTCCATCTCGCTCGCGAATTATCAACCGGAAGGAGCACACGAGTCTCTACATCCACGGTCTCTGGAACGCGATGGTGCTTTTACGTTGATCACTATTTACAGCTACGATCCGCATCACGTTGATTATTC
The DNA here is from genome assembly GCA_916610255.1 of Lasioglossum lativentre. NCBI lineage: Eukaryota > Metazoa > Arthropoda > Insecta > Hymenoptera > Halictidae > Lasioglossum > Lasioglossum lativentre. The sequence continues at coordinate 1,522,098 of OU744364.1, forward strand.
GCGCACCAACATGGCACCAGTCATTCTACACGCGACTCCCGAAGATCCTCGACGATAACACGTGCTCGTGACGTCCTCTTCGAGGTCTTTCGACGTTTTGTCAACGATGGGTTATTAATCGAGTTTATGAATTACTCGTTAAAATAATACACCTGGCACTATTCTTTTTATCTCTGATGCGATCCTCGGAAACGGTTGCAGAAAAAATATCAGAACAGTAGTTTATACTTCAAATCAAAAAATTATGTTTTATTTGTAATACCAGAGCTTATTAATCGAGTTTATGAATTACTCGTTAAAATAATACACCTGGCACTTCTCTTTTTATCTCTGATACGATCCTCGGAAACGGTTGCAGAAAAAATATCAGAACAGTAGTTTATACTTCAAATGAAAAAATTGTATCTTATTTATAATACCAGAGCTAGGAAATACATTTTACAACACGAACAGAAAGAAATATTTTAGGGTGATCTAAATGTAGAAAAGGGGTGAATTTTTCATTGAAATATTGGCCAGAAGCTCCAACGAACTTTTCCTATTTTTGTCGGACAAAAATGCAAGTTCTTTAAAAGAGAAACGCGGGTAGCCCAATTCTTGATTTTATCGAAATTTTTACTGTCCATTAGGACAGTTGACAGATCGCGTGTTTGTCGGCAGCGTGTAGCCAAGCGTTATCAAGCTGCAAGATCATTTTCGACTGTTTTCATGTCACTAATATTACGTTTTTTTTTCACGAATTCAATATGTTGATAATAAATTACTATGCAGAAAGAAATGCCGTTTAGATTCGGTAAGCTGACAGTTAAAGTTAATAAAAAATAATCGAGGATACATGACATACAAAGTTGCTTAAATATACTATTTCTCTAGAAACTTGTACAATTCACCTGTCAAGCTGTTCGCAAACAATGATCGTAGTATACGAAATGAAATGAAACAATTATAATATATGCGATATTGAATTTATGGGTTGAAACGTTTGTTTCTATCGTCATTTGTACGAGAGCTTGGTCAGCTGGGGTTGATAAAGTAAGTTATAGTTTGCAACAAATTCCAACAGTATTCCTCTAGCAAACTCAATTTACCGGAAGCCGTTTCGCGGATATCACTGTGGGATATGATTTTTCCGTGAAATAGTGGGATCGTACGATATGGACGTAAACCTCCATGTGTTGGTCAGGGATTCGCGAATAGTTGGCGTGTTTGATGGTCTTTGCAGGTAATTGGGAAACGCGTGGGACGGGAATGAGACCTCAGATTGAATGTACAGTAACAACCGCTGAATAGCCAGACATAAGGTTTACGAGGGACATTGAGAAGTTTCTGGTGTGTATACGGAGATAGAGTATGTTTCTTTTGTACTATCTCGGTTTATACCTGTCATTAAAGATCTTTAGTGCTCGTTCAGCTTACTACTATAATCCAATTGTACTAATCAAGTGATCATGAATGCTACACTTCTTCTTGTGTATAGTGGATTAGTCGAGGAATATCATACTTTCACCGACAACCGAAATACAAACATTCAGAATTTTTACGTGCGGTATAAAATCGACATTGCAAACCGTTCGATCGATTATTTGGAACTTGTATTTCTGGTCGGTACATCGAGACTTATATGTGCAATTTAACATAAACATGTTAGCGAGCAAGAAGCTGTATCTAAAAATATATTTGTGACATACTTAGTGACACTTGTTACCAAGAATATACTGGTGTTGCAATTCGTTGATTGTTTTGTTGAAACTGCTGACCTATCGGACGTTTTGATAGCTGCACGATTTTTTTAAAACGTTGTCACGTGAGCAATTTTAGATTTTCCGTTCAATATACATAATTTCGTGTTGCAAGAAACGTTACGTAATTTTCTTTAAAGAGTGTGTGTGCAAAGAGGTATGTAATCGTTTCTACACTTATTTCATTCGTTTCAGGGTAATTCCTTCGTTCGTTTATTCAATGATTTGATTAATTTTAGGCGGAAAATGACGTCTGTATCTTTACATTATCTATTTCGCTTATAAATTACTGTTTCTGCAGCTTTGTAATATGCATGATAAGTTCGATAACATTTTTTTACACTAAATATAAGATTCTCCTTTCTCCTATAAACACAATTTATATATCAGAACCTCCTCCTTCTTATGCCAAAGTAGCAAAATAATAAATACCCATTAATGAGATTTCAAATGCGAGTATATTGTATTGTAGGCATTACTATAATGAAATGTGTACAGAAACCGGTACATCCAGAGGCTCTTTATGACACTAAATATGCTAAACACGCAATGCTATCTGTTGCGAAACCATCGAGCTCATTACTTGGAGCCAACTCCATTTTACACCAAGCAAAAGATCGTATCTTACTTGATGAAATAGAATGTGTCCCGTTTGAACTTTCGCACGCAATTAGCGGGGGGCAATACCCGGGGCTTCTCATTTTTGTGAAAAATCAAGATTTCCGATTCCTGAGGATTTTGGCCAATTTTGATGACCCCGGGGCTTCTCATTTTTGTGAAAAATCGCAATTAGTCTCGATTAAAACCTACTCTTATGGTAGTCCCAATGATGGACAATGGTGGACAAATCTTTCCTAAGTAAATGGACGTGCTTCCGTGATCTTGAGGTAACTTTTACAATGAACAATTTTTACACGAAACAGTCGGCAATATATAAAAATATGTCGAACTTCATTTTACTGAAAAATAGACTTGTCTACAATATCTAGTAGTGGGCAGAGAGCGTTTAGATCTAAACAGCTCTTGTTTAAAAGGGATAAAATAAAAAGCGTAGCTATCTCTGTATTTTTGCAAGCCTTTCAAAGCTTACTATTTTCCCACGGTGCGCACGATCGCGCCATCGCGTCAAAGGACAGGAGTGATGAACCGAGAGTGCGCTGGGTCATTATTAATTATCCAGTTGGCCGCACCTGGGTGATGGCAGACGTAACAGAGGAAGCGTGTAACGTGATTTACCGTGACTTTTTGTTCGCAGATTCGGAGCAGTCGCCGGCTGTATACTTGAGAGACGACCCGCTGTTCGGCAGCCTGCAACTGCAACAGCACAGCGAGCTTCGTGCACCGACTGCCGAACGGGCCGCGTTCTATTTAGACGCGGCGGTCGCCGGACGACAACGGGAGGATGGCGATGCACACATGCTCTACACCCTTCACGTTTATCAGTACAGTGTCGCCGGCAAGGGTGGAGGTGAGTGCCCCCCCCCCCCCCGTTTTTCCTTTTTCCCGAACGACTTCTTCGTAGTCACCGCTCGTAAACCGCGCGTTTGTCGGCGCCGTCTTTGCGCCACGCCAACAACGTCCACAAGAAACCCCGAAGTTCGCGGAAAATTGACGCAGCTAACAAGGAACATCGGCCAACTGTGACACGCCCGGTTTCGCGAAACTTACCGCGGGAAATATTCGCCGAGGATTTTCTTTAACGGCGGTACCGTCTCAATGTGGGAAAACGTCGCGTCGGGACCGAAATGTTACTTACATCGTGTACATGCACAATTCTCTTGACAAAACTATTTTGTTATTTAATGATTTTCGTATGCAAGTTGTAGCAACATATTCGTCTCATTGTTCTGATTGAAATGACTCCAAACACGACACTGTACTGTCTCAATATGGGAAAACGTCGCGTCGGGACCGAAATGTTACTTGCATCGTGTACATACACTATTCTCTTGATAAAACTATTTTGTCTTTTAATGATTTTCGTATGGAAGTTGTAGCAACATATTCGTGACATTGTTCTGATTGAAATGACTCCAAACACGACAGTGTTCGAATCATATTTACTTGTTTAATTCGCGATACAGTAGAGCCTCTATTATCCGAACCGATACGAATAATCCAGGTTAACTGAATCTTCAATCGAACGATTAAATATCTTGGTCTCATTTCAATCGGAAAAATGTCACAAGTGTTTTGGTGGAAGTTTCATAAATTTTTACAAATATCGCGCACATCTTTTTCACATGTATCGAGGCAGTAGTGTATTTTTATTTCTCGGTCCACCGCGAACGTATTCAATTGTCCCATAAGTTCTTTTCGTAGTGTGTGCATTTGATGTTTTATTATTATTTCCTATACTACATTGTTTTTCAATATATGCTCGAGGAACGAATTATGCGGTTTTTGAGTTACGCGGTCCAATAACGTGTCTACCCTAACATTCGGATGATAGTTTAACCTCTTTATCATAAATATGGGCACTTAAAGAAAATTGGGGTTGGGCGTTTCCATAAACTCTACTTCTGTAGAAGGTTTCCTCAAAATTGGCGTGTCACACGTAGGTAATGTCCCTTGTAAGTGGTCGTTATCTATGAAACCGAAGCAATTCAGGAGCTGATGTTTCAGAAGGGAAATCGATAAAATTGATGCCTTGACTTTCATCTTTAACCGAAGTTTATGTACACCAGGTCATCGTATAACACGATCGAAAAATTGTTCTAAAACACTCAGATAAGATAGAAAAATAAAATACATAATCTTCTTAAAGAAATCTTTGACGCGATTATACGGGGTTCGAAAGTATCCCAGAATTTTCTGGCTGGCAGTAGACACGCGCGGTTAACGATTTCCACCGACCCTATGTTAACGAACCGCTGATTAGGGGCGGCTCCACCGACCCTCCCCAGAGCGGGCAAATAAAATCCTCGGTTTTCGGAATGTCGCAGTCGCCGGGGGCAGGAGTAGGCTGCACCTAATGGACCTGGGCAATTCGGATCGGGGCAAATCGTCAGGCGGTATCCCCCTGTCGGGCCTGGGCAACATCCTGCTCGCGATCTTCAACGGGCAGAAGCATCTGCCGTACAAGGAGCACAAGCTAACCCAATTACTGAAGGAGTGTCTCGGTTCGTTGACGTGTCACGCGGCGATGATCGCCCATGTTTCGCCGAACGCGCAGCACTACACGGAAACGCTAACCACCGTGCAGCTCGCCTCGAGGATCCATCGGATGAGGAGACGGAAGATCAAGTTCGTCGGGGGCGGTACACAGGGGACAGGAAGCGGCGGAAGTTCCGGCGAAGAGGCGGCGAGGCAGAACAGCGAGTGCGATCCGAGTTCCAGCGACCTGTCCGCGGACACGGTGATCTACGTCGGACCGAGCACGGATGACGCGACCGACGGGGAACATCCGCCCGTCTACCTGCCCAGCTTGAACTCCGGTGACAACCGGTGCGCCATGGGAAAAGCGTTGCGCGGCTCGGTGGCGGAGAGGCCGTCGAAGATCCCCGAGGAACGGAGCCCGGTCCACAAAGCAACGAAGGCGGTGAAATGCTTGACGCAAACAGCCTCCAAGCAAACATCCCCGGCGCACACCGCCACGCCGAAGGCCAGTCCGGCCAGGAAATGCGCTGCCCCGAAAGTACCCTCTTCGAAAATAAACGATTCGCCCGGCAGCAAAATCCCGGTCGCTGCTCCGAGCGGAGGCTCGGACGAACAATGGATAGACGGGCCGAGGATCTCCAAGTCGAAAGTCGCGGAAGCGAGGCACATGCTGAAGGACTCGCACCACAAGAGGGAGACCTGGATAGACGGGCCGATGCAGATATCCGGGCCGCCTACCCTGCAGCTGCACGCTCAACAACATTCCACCGGCTACGGTTTCATGGACAGTCACAAGAAGAGCATGATTAGAAAGTGGGTGGAGAACCAGTCGTCCCAGATACAGAGGAGCAAACACGCCGCGGCTAGGATCGAGTCCTCCAAATCGTCCGGCCAGTCGTCGCAGTTCAAGGAGCTGACGACGTTCAAGACCTGCGGCGCTATGGACGACGACAACACCTCGTTGTCCACGGCGGAGAGCGATAGTTTGAAGGCGAACGAGATCGAGGACATCACCGAGAAGCTGGGCGTCAAGCTGAACCTGTTGAACGTCAAGTCGAACACGGACTCTGGCCTGGACCTCACGGCCAGCCCGGTAATGGACGACGGCGTGGACAAAGGAAAGCTGGACCTGCAGGAGGACGAGGACGACGACGAAGAGATAGTCGTGCCACCGCCGTTGCCTCTGATCGAACCGCTCAGCAACGGTGTCAGCAGAGAGGTCTCGATGGAGAGTCTGAACCTCTCGCACAAGGACATCGTGCTGCCATCCAGACACTCGTTGTCTTCCGAGGACGAGATCCTGGAGATCGTCGAGGTCGAGGATTTGGAGCCTGTTCCGATGCAGGACTCGTGTCTCCAGGTCACCGAGGAGGACATCGCGATGTGCATGGGCGAGAATCCTCTTCCGGAGAGCGACCAGGAGGAGCATCCTCTGCGAATACTCAGTCAGGAGAATCTCACTGTAGTCTCAACCTTTACTGGTAAGCATAAGAAACATACTTATTCGTTGCGATTCGTCCTTCCTCCGAACGTCCCGATTGCTTATTCCAGTCGTTCCCCAGGGATTCGACTTGATCCTAGATTGTAACAAGACTGTGATTACAGGACGTTTTTCCTCGACGATATTTCATGACGTTTATAGTGCATCCCCTGCCACGGCGCGATCAATCTGCCTTTTTCCCCTTCCTCTTCTATTTCGAGCACTCTCGAAGGTTGCCTTCGGAGATTGTTCCCCGACTCTTAGGTCCACCGGACTCTAATAGCGCAGCCGATGGAAAACAATCACGTCGAAGTTGAGAGAGAGAGAGAGAGAGAGAGAGAGAGAGAGAGAGAGAGGTGGAAAGAAGCGGCTCGATATAATTACTCGTTAATACTTTCCGTCTTCGAACTCTGGTCGGAAAGAGCTTCTTAGGGATAAATACTCTTTTCATCGCTCTTTCTCGGCTCTTCTTTTTTCGACTGGTCTCTCTACGAACGCTCGAGACACTAAGAAAGTATGTCAACTTCCAGACTCCATGTCGGTGATGTCAGACACGGAACGGTACAGACCGCAGTATCCACCACCGGTCGGCGCGGGCGTGCTGCCCAGGCCGTATTTCGACCACGAGGACTTCCTCGAGCAGGAAACCAGGCACAAGTTCGACCAGTTGGCACGATTGCACGAGCTCTACCAGAGCAAGCTCGCGCTGGCCAACGTCTCCAACTCCGTCACTTACCAGAGGGAGAACTCCTCCAATGTTAGAGAAGCTCCATGTAAGTTTACACACGCGTTCATTCCAGTGTGCTAAGAGCGACGGCACCGCACCGTCGTCGCATCGAGTCTTTGCTGTTCACTGGAGGAGGTCTCGATTGTCTTCTTCAACAATAATCGCTGCCGGATGAGCTGCTCGAGTACAGTGGGATATTCGAGATATTCCTCTCGAGACGCCAAATTATAATTCGCTTTCTCAAATAACTATAGAGATAGAAAAATTTTATAGGCTCTCGCCTATATAACTATGTTTCATGTAGAAAACTTTTTATCTTTTTATATTTAATATTTTATTCTAATCTAAAATAGTTCTTTCACCCCTTCAACACGAACCATACGAAATGAAAATGACATGTAAAATATTTTTGTAGAATCTCGATTCTACTAAAATGTCGGGTAATTCGAGAGATCTTACCGCATTATCAAGGTCACCAGCCACAGCATATACGAACGAATCTGTTGCGCCAACTGTACCTCGAGCGACCCTGCCGGCAGCACCGAAATTCTCTGTAGACAGTTTACCGAGTAACTAGTCGAGATAGAATCGCCGAGCAAATGAATCTACACTGTCAGCCAACCGCAGCAGTTGGTCTACAGCAAATATAATATTAACACAGGACAAATTCCAGCCGCCCCCGTCTTCCGTCCGCCGTCGCGCTGTCAATCCTTGTCCCTCTCGGACATGATGTTCAACGACAATGCGAGCAATCACGGCAGCATCTACAGCGAGCCCGCGTACATCGCCGGAAAGTCCGATCAGGAGAAAATCTGCGATAACTGTCGCCAGAGCATGTCGAGGCCGGCGACCGCCTCCTATTGGTACCCGAACAGCGTCGCGCACATAGCCAGCCCGAGAAGATATTGCGGCAAGCTCGGTGAATGCAACATCTCCAGTCTGAGGCATCCCGACGGCGCCTCGAATCCTAATCTCAAAGAGGAGGTCGAGAGGCTACCGGGAAACGGAGCCTCGGGTTCCGATCCGGAGGAGGAGTACGTCGAGGCGAAGAAGTTGTTCACTGCGGCCGAGAGATCCGAGAGGACTGTCACTGGCAAGTCGGACATTGAAGAGGATCTCAAGATACAAGGTAGATTACGCTAATTATACGTCAACACGTTTACCGCTGCGGCGCACAGTCCGTTGAAAAGCCCGTTCTCTGAACCGCAATCTCATCACTGGAAAATTATAAGCGATACGAAATGTTTTAGACAAAAGTCGTAGGATATAGAAGAGAGTACACGACGATTGTATTTGTTTGAGATTGAAATAACTTTGAAAAGCACTGTAGAAATTTTGAGTGGAAATCCATATTTTTGATTACGTAATATAGACTGTACAACTGTATTTAATATTTGACCTTCAAACGACCTTCCCCCAGAGTGCGAATTAGGGTAGTTCTTATTTTTCAACTTTCGAATTTTTTTGGCCTTACCCTCCTAAAATATGACACTTGGTGAAAAAATGATATGTGCAAAATTTCAGCTCGATCGGACGTCGGGAAGATAGAGATAAAAACTTTTTCGCAAAAAGTTGTTCCGAAAAAATTCGTAAAAAGAAAACAGCCCGAGCTGTCGTGAACTACTTTTTTAACGAGATTCCTACATCAACGGAAAATCGGTAAAACAAGTTCCGCCACTTGAGGTCTGCGATACCACAGGTCCCGTGATTCCCCGCCGAAACTTACGCACTTGTCTAGAGCAGCGGTCGTGTCTAAGAAATAAGTCCGAAAGTTCCCCGGGAGTGTTCTCGTTTTGCAACGGAACTTCTGTATTTGCAGCAACAGCTCCGCTGCAGTTGTCGATTCCATCGCCGGCTCCGTCTTCGGGTCGAATGCAACGCAAGATCACCAGTTTGGGTTCTTCGTTGGGTTTGAATAAGGAGGGCTACGATTCCGGTGCCGATTCCACGCCCCGGGCTGCGAAACTATCGCCGGCCACGTTGTCCAGGCATCGGGCCGAGAGTTCTGGCTACGACAGCATTGTCAGAGACAGCGAGACCAGCAGCATCGCGAGCGATTCCTCCAGGCAGACCAGCGCTCTTCAGGAACACCAAGGTAGTGGATATTTCTCCGGATAGATCGAAAACGTTTCCTTCTCTTTACGAAGTTTCGAGGAAACCGCTCCAATTAGCGTAGGAATATTTAATTACCAGTCAAATTATTACATACAGCCGATCGGCCGGGGCGCAATACATACATAATAGCTGAAAGTACACCAGGGAATTATTTCCAATGCTGAACGCGATCTTTTTGCACGTTTTAATCGCACGCTCTTTCAATCTTTGCCTCGCTGTTAACGAGAACGCAATTATCAACACGGTTGCTCGTGCATGTCATTGATACAGCTTTTGAATTATCGTCGCGTTTCGCCGGTCACGCTCCGTCGCGAGAAACTTTACCGTTCAAACAACGGGCTACGTTTTAATTAACGAAGTAATGAGGAAAATCGTGTCACCCGTGATTAACAAGTCATGGCGGTGGTCCTCAAGCTGTGGAAGAAATGAAACGCACCCACGTATCTGTTTCCAATGATCGATCAACCATTCTGGAAGCAATGAGATTTACATCCAAATATAGCAGCTATAGTAGCATGTGAAATTGTTAAACTAATAGAAAAAGAGGGAAGTAGTGTTAGATATGATTAGCAAGTGATGCTTTATGAGAATCTGTAAATATGCAGTAGATCCCTGTATAATGCGATTAAAAATTCTTTAATACGCTAGATCAGGCAGTTCCAACGAGAAGCTCCGGGGCTTTTCGAGGCACCTTCCCCGCTCAGATTCTTCTCCCACTCTTAGGCTTCATCGTTATGATGTATAGTAGTAGGGAGCTCCCACCACGAGAACCGCGCCACTCACCGACTCTACGGCTGTACGTAGTAGTAGGACGAGGTTCAATGGTGGGGGACCTTGCAGTTGTCGGAGGGGAATAGATTGGAACTGCCTGCGCTAGATCAAGACTTGGCTCCCACCTTATCCTTTCTACGATGCCATTCTCCTATTCTCCGGCGACGAGCATTCCCACGCTCCCGACACGGACTAACCCGGTAATGGCAGAGAGAGAGAGGGGGAAACTGTACTCCCCTCAATTTCCTCTGTCTGGTGACACACTGCTCCGAAGATCCCTAGCGATATTGATAAAGTAGCTCGCTGACACGTCCGCGAGAACGATGTGCAAAAACCCTCTAAAATGGTCCCCCCGTACGATGGTTCTCCTCAGGTGGCGCTCTGGGGGTTCTAACCTCGACGTTGTGCGGGTGTTTCAGCGGTGGAACAGCGGGCGGCAGAGTGCGGGCTCCGGTCACGGGCCCAGTGCCGGGCCCATCTGCCAAGGGCGCCGTCCGCGGTCCCGGGGATACTCGCCTACACAAGCGAGGACGTGGACATCCTGGACAGGCGCGCGCAGTTGCGCTCGGATCCACGTGGCACGATGTCCAGGATACACAACCTGCGACTACGCCAGCGCCTTCTTAGGCTAGAGCTCCGCGCCGCTAAGAAGCGCCTGATGGTGCCCGATGATCGCTGGAGCTACGACCGTAAGTGTCCCCCAACTTTAAGCGTAACGGATCGAGTGAAAAATTGAGCGCTATTCTATACTTGGATTCAAATAAGAATGTACTTAATAGCTGACGAGTTTAAGACTCTACTGCGCATCTGACTCTAACGGAACTCGTTCATTGGCTAATCCCCTACTCCACCACGCACCTCTTCCTGGTCACCATTGGTCACCATGCAAGTACAACAAGGCTGTCGCGCAACGACTTGCGCAGTGCAACTACATTCTTAAATGAATCCAAGTGTCACTTTTAGCGCTGAATAGTTGTAGCGTGAATTTTCCATACCTGTCTGCTTACAATGACCGCTTAACAAACGAAAAACGGGCCTGTTGCAGTTCACGTGGAGAACGGGATGGACTGGCGAGACCCGTCGTTTCTGGAGGCGTTGGAGGCCGAGACGTGTATCCTGCAGAAGCGCGTCGGGGCGTGCAAGAGTCACGTGCTGCTGGTCACCTGCTTCGACTCCTGTCCCCGGCAACAGTGTACGCGGCAGACGAAATCGCCGTCTGGGATTCGGATCACATAACCTAGACTCGGATCAGCGCGCACCACCGCGTGCTGATCGCCAGGTGAATGGATGATCGTCATCCGCGACACGATTTAGAAACGAGACGAGCGAGGTCGCCGACATGATGGCGGACGGGGAACGGGACGACTTTGCTCGACTCCGTCCAATAGTTGTTAAAAATGGCATAGTTATATCGTCGTGATCGTCGTCGTGCGTCGTCGCTATTGTTATACACGTGTAATCCGATAATAAGAGAAGAAGCTTTTTCGGCCATCCTTCCCGGGAACCATTCTCCATCGTTTCCGGTCGAAGATGTTCTCGCGACGCTTTACGATCGTGTTGGCTGAATAGCGTAGCGCGCGCGTACAGAGAAGAAAAGAAACTTTGTTGACTTAAATAATTATAGCGTACGTGAGATGGTGCTGCATTTTTTTATACCGATCGCCCAGAGCCGCAGTTTTAGGGAAATTAAACCGGTCCCCGCGAGGACCGGATGAACGGGACACGACTTCCGGCAGAAAACGAGAACACTGCCGGTCGGAGCAGCGGAGAACTTAGGGAATATAGTCTGCTGCGTCGAAACCGGGCGACCAGCATCGAAAGGAGAAGGTGTAGTACCGATGTGCCGAAACGCGTGTCTCCTGATCGATCGCGACGGAGGGACACGGGGTAGGAGCGATCATAGGAAAATAATAATTGCGTACAATCAGACCGGTCCGTCTCGAACGATCGTGGACCCTCGATCGGCGATCACCGAGCGAATATCGAACGAGATCCGTTCCCGTCGAGCTTCGACGACAGCGAGATGCGTCGAACCACCGTAGCCGAATGAACAAAAGAATGAACATAGAACGAATATGTAGCGCGAAGAGACATATATACACACACACACAGTCACGACCCGAAGGTGACAGACTGCCAAAAAATGATCGGGGGGGGGGGGGGAGAGAGTCCTAGGATAAAACTACAAAGCGACAAGAGGAAGGTGGGAACGAGAGAGTTGACGAGAACGCGTCGTAATCATTGTATTTAATGCACGCACATTCATTCAAGATATTATCGTAGCTTTAATCGTTATCAGCAGTTACCGCACTTCGTAGGGCTCTGTAATTCACTTAGAGAGTGGCGAGAACCGATGGGAATGCGAACGAATGCGAAGAGTGTCTGATTAGAGAGAAAGAATCGGAGAGAGTGAGAGAATGTGCGAGAGAATGAGAAGAAAAACTCGAGTACCAAGAGGAACGATGCAGAAGCAGCGAGAGTGTGGTTGAACGCAAGGCGTAGAGAGTTACTTTTCGATAGTAAACGTACCTATTCGTAATTTGTAAATGGTTCGCGTTCGGTACGCGAGAGAGCTCTCTGGTGAAATGTAGGACGCTGCCACGGCGGAAGGGAGAGAAGAAAGGGAACGGAGAGAGGGACAGAAAGAAAGAAGGTGCGTGTACCACACGAGTTCAAACGTCAGAATCACGGGAAGAGACACGCGTGGGTGTGGAGTGGGGGAGAGGAGTCGCGGAGAGTGAAAATAGACGGGATGAAAATAAATCGGGAATGGCGGTAATGCGCAGCAGAAATAGAGAGAATTCCAGCGTTCTGATACGCTTGGTAGCGGAGAGCCGGGCTATCGACGAAAATCGCCGTTACGTGGCCAGCTCGCGGTACCAACGTCGCGATTTCGTCGAGTCCTCGAACCGCCGGTCTTGGCTCGCTGTGTTCGCAACTGCCAACCTACGAGCTTAACACCATTTTTATACCGATTCCAAAATGCCTACGACCCTCGGACGATTCTTCTCGAGGACAACCGATTTGAACTCACAGACTGATCACATCGGCGGGCCAAGAGCGATTATTTGCGATTCGCGGACAGTTTTCCAAAGGCAGCGCGAGTTAGCCGATATCTCCCTACTGCTCCAGAGAAACCGTTCTCGAAGCTACCGGAACCAACGATGTAAGCCGAGTGTCTTTGTCCGTCGTTAAAGGAACCTGTACGCTATTCGTCCGTGCGATTAGACTGTTCTTGACCCGTCACTGCCGACCGCTGTACCTTTTTCAAGCCCCCGAACGATCGCCCTTAGGGGATGCTCGCGGTTTCTTCTACTTTCCCCGATTAATTTCTACCCAGACTCCGTTTTTTGCGACTCAAACTTTGTCCAGCTCGTGACTAGGATTCTATGTGTCGTTCGCACGGTTAATCCTTGCGCGAGCAGTTGATATGAACAAGTTCGAAGAAATCTGTATAAACATGTTCGAAACTTCAGTATAGAAAATTTGAAGAGCGTCCGAGAACGGGGGATCCGAAGAAGTCTTGCCATATTTTCGCAAAAAAAAAAATGTAAAGTATTCTTCAAGTAACTATAGAAAATGGGCTGTCGATTGCTCGCGCATGGGTTAATACTTGAAACTGTTCGCGGACATGTTTATTTTGTGGACGTGTGAAACAATGCGTGAAGAGTTTCTCGATATCTTCCCGAGAACGTTGGCAATTGCTGAAGGAAATAGAAAAATGCTCAACTACGTGAATGTGCATGAGAATCCGCGGTACACTTGCGACCCAACGACAGCCGCTTGTTTCCTACAGACAGGTTCTTCCAGTTGATCGAAGGATAATGCGGATAGCTTAGCTTCCGATTCCAATATCCTGTACCGTTTCCGGTTCCACGTGTTCACCCGATCCTTGCCCCTTTTCCCAGGTTTCGTCACTTCCGTTCGAGTTAGAAGCGTCGCCGCGGGTGTGCGCCACTCCGTCGAACCGTGGATACAAATTAGTAGCGATTTAAACGAGTACTAGCGCCATAGTTGATTAACGATTAAGGAATAAAAAACCGGTCTCCCTATGTGAAGGGAGAAGCGCAAACACGGACACACGATCGCGTGCTCGCACACAACAGAAAACAAGACACACAATGTACCACACACGAGCGTCTACTGTACCATAGTACTTGTACTATATTTATATTTTATATGTACAAATTAGTCATGTAATTTCTTGTAATAAAGATCAATTTACAACGTGAGCCCCGGGTGATAGCTGTGTCCTGCCGCATGTTCCCGAACCGTGCGCATTCCCGTCTTGAATTCCGTCTTGCCGTGGCAAAAAGCAATGGGGGGCGGGGGACGCGGGGAAGGGACTGGATGCCTGTGTAGAATTCCTGAGACAATTTATTGGGACGTTCCAAGCACCGCCAGACAGTGTTACCGACCGACGTAGATCGCGTCTGGTGGTCTCTCGCGGGCTCTGGTTGCACACAAACTTAGGTCCGAGGAAAAGCACTGCCAGTCGACGAAGTCTACATACAGGAGCAACGGTTATATACACTTGTAAATGTTGAAAAACTCGACTTTCAAAAAATACTTTTCTCTACAACTACATTATCACAGGAATATATAGTCCGCAAAAATTTTCATTACAATTCGAAAAAAGTTCACAGAGATATAAGGTACACAAATGTTGTAATACAAATCGATGAGGATTACAACAAACATTCCTACTTCGTCCTCTATCTTCCAGAATTTCGTGTGCTTGTCGTCGGTAGTCTTATCTTACAAAAGAAATGAGCAACGCGAAAGGAGTCCGAGCCACGCGCGAATTGCGAGAAAATAAATTGTCGAGGTCAAATGAAGGAGTAGAGGTAAGGACGTGGGTGTAATTAGACGCAAACAACGATGCGTGCTAACGACGCTGCGGAGGAACAATGAGTTTCACGGAAGCTTGAGGCTTCTAGTGTTCCGTGCCTCGCCGTGCTTCATTGTACCTGTGTCTGTTTTGGAAAATGTGATGCAGAAGTTTATAAACTGAATCGGATTATGTCAACTGTTTCTCAACATTCTCATCAGTTTTTACCTGAAAAATAGCAAAAGGTGGAAGAAAAGAAAAGAGAGGAAACACGTGCATGTCAAAAAATGTTTTACACGATATAAATACAACATAATAAATTCATTGTACCTGTGTCTGTTTGGAAAATGTGATGCAGAAGTTTAAAAACTGAATCGGTTATGTTTCTCAACATTCTCATAAGTTTTTACCTGAAAAATAGCAAAATGTGGAAGAAAAGAAAAGAGAGGAAACACGTGCATGTCAAAAAATGTTTTACACGATATAAATACAAAATAATAAATTGTTTAATATATCGATATACGTACTAGTATAAAACCAGTTATTTCGTTTCTCATGTCCCGAATCATTCGAAGACATTATGAAATAAAAGACAGTAAAAGTTGCCAAGATCGTAAAGAGTTAATACAGATGAATAAAAGACGCGTGGACTATAAAACGGATTATTCGCGAATCTACGCGGTTGAATCCTGTCGCGAGATAAATCCTCATTTGAGCAGACGTTGAATTAGGGGCTTATAGCTCTTCGGACCAATGATCGGATGTTCAGAGGATCGTTCGATGTGGGTACCAGTCTCGGAGTGAACTAACCTTGAAGTCCAATTGCACCGGTTGTCGATAAAATCCGATTATTTCACTACCGTGGCTGGCACTACGGCGACCTTGGCATTAGAATGGATCGAAGGTGGAATTGAGTCAATCGACTCTCGCCGCGCCGCGCCGCGCCGACTCGTTTGTATTACGCATTACAGATAACAGATAGTAACTCCTCTCGCGGATTAAAAATAATCGCCGCGTAGCTATTGCCGGGTGTATTCCATTTTACTATAACGCCGTTGCGCAAACCTTATATTATTATGTAATTGTTTTATACAAATTTTTACTCTCGCGCGACACTCGGCCGTCGCTATCTGGCCCCAATTGCACTAAAATAGAATTATAGATAATAGGAAATGATGAAAGTGATTTCAGGACAGCGGTGTACCAGATAATAGTTGTGTTTTAAACAGAAGTATGCTACTTGTACGATTTGTCGGAGAGGTGAGTTCAGAGTGTAATCTTAAAGCTTCGGTAGTTAAGATTGGCGTTATAAATATTTACGACATTAAAAAAAAAAACAGAACATTTTTAAAAGAATTACAGTAAACAACTAAGCATCATTGTAATGAAAATGTTCTGTCAACGAGTTTCAATTTTCTTCATTGTATTATAATACTAAAACAAAAACTATTTCTACAACCACGAAATTTGCCATTTCTATGGGCTCGGTAGTTGTAATGTTAAAGATCAGATTTTTACCTTAAAATGCGATAAACTTGCAGATGATAATAGTATTTCTTACTAAAAAATCGGTCACTTCGTATGCAAGAACCCAAAAAGTTAATATGTAACGTTTCAATAAATATCGAGATTTGAAATTGCACAGAGAAGAAAAGCTATTCTATTTTAACAAACTGTAACAGACAGCATTCTCGCGATAAACGAGAGTCATTCGTTACCTCTCGAGCTGAAAGGAGACCTCTTCGTAAACATCAACAAACACGATCGACAAAAATCGGACCGTAGGGGCCGAGCACACGGGGGACCGGAAGAAAAAATAAATGTTAGCTGGTGCGACGCGACGATAGGTATGTAAGTATACATATACGAAAGCTCGCGAGTGCTCGCGAGTGCTCGCGTGTGCCCTCGCGAGGAAGCAAGCGTCGATCGGAGGCGGGTGGGGGTCTTGGCACGAAATTATCGGCGGCACGGGAGAGAGCAGGGAGACGGGGCGTTCGTTCGTTCGTTCGTTTCACGCGTTCGAAAGAAGAGCGGGCAAAGGCGATTAGGGGGCGGCAAGAGAAGACTGGTCTCGTCTCGTCCCGTCTCGTCTCGTCTCGTCTCGTCTCGTCGTGCTCTCGTGACGATCGACAGTAGCGTGAAGGCAGTCCGAGAGAATGACTCGTCGCGCGCGTTTCGCCGTCTTGCGGCTGGTGGCCGTCGTGGCCCTACTCGCGCCCTTCGCCACGGCCATCACCAAGAACGATTTGTACCCGTACGAGACATCCGGTTCCTCGATCCTGCAAACGGACAACAACGGGATGATCCTCTCCGCAGTCACCACCCTGAACACCCCCATCGCATTCTACGACAAGATCTACAATAACGTATACGTGAGTACATCAAACCCTCTCGACCATTTTCTCCATCTTCATCGCTAGTCACACAGTAACAGTAACAGTAACCCATTTACTATAATAATTCCTCTGACTTATAGTTTAAAGGTAAAGATGTAGGCAAGGAATGTTGCATTTATGACAAAAATGAGTAGATGCGATTTAAAACAGTGAAAAAAATTAGAAGATGTGCGAGTATTAATATATTAATTTCATTACATTGAAAGTATTAGTAAAAGCTATTATTTTGCATAAAATCTGGAGTTTAGTAACGTACATCGATGCTACTCGCTAATCGTAAAGGAATATTGAAATCTAATGCTTCAACCCTTGCGTGCTTATTTGCTATAATTCCTCTGACAAATTGTCCTATGTTCTTCTGGAAATATTATAGAACCGTTCTGAAAGTTCATTACTTCGGTTTATAATTTAATGATAATTATTTACGGCAGGAATATTATCACTTCAGTTACCGAAATCTTACCGGGTTCTTTAATTATCGCTATATCCCTTGTACTGTACGGTAGACCCTCGATTATCCGAACCAATCAGAGAGTCATTGCTGTACTGTTAACCCGTAACCACTGTTGATGGGTCAATTTGACCATATACATTATTAATATTTGGGTCTAAAATAGGGTCACAGTGGTTACGGGTTAATATAATTATTACTTAATCAGAATGCTAGAATAATTCACTGGTTTGTACAATAAGTCGTGTTGTTTATAAATCATCCTGGAATAACCATTTTATATGTGAAACCTATTCGATTTTAGTATAGAATAAATATCCTTAATAATTATGCTGAACCCTGGGATGGCGGAGCCCGGGTCAATTTTGACCCACGGTAACAAACTCGTTATTATAAGCGAAGCAATACAACTTTTAGGTTACAGAGACATATAAATATTTAAGTTTAAAACGTTCCGCGCGCAAGTATCGAATACTTGCTATCACGCGGCAAGAAGTCGCGTCTATTTTAAACCGCGATAGAAAGCCGCGCGATTCCGCCGAAAAATTGTTATTTTTATCCGTCGCGGTCAGGAATTTCCATCGGACAGAACGTTGGCCAGTCGCATACGGCTCCGTTTTAAATTTGGTGCTCACAAAAATACACGTCGCGTCGCGGCAAAGGGCTGCGTTTTTAAAGTTGCCGCGCCGCGCCGCGCCGCGCCGCGGGAAGAGGGAGCGCGCGAAACTGTACAAACACTGGCCGCGCGTGCCGTTGTTTACACGTTGTGGGGAAAGAGGCCGATCTTTCGCCAGCTGGAAGTCGTTTATTTAACGTTTTAATTTAGGACAATGACGGTGGGCGCTCGAGCTTCGTACGGGAGCTTCGCTGCACCGCGTAAAATTGCGTCACTGATACTACCCCCGTCTCTTTTGACGCTGCCAAGTGTCCTCTGGTTGTGACAGGGACTTCGAAATCGCTGTTTTTCTTATCTAAAATTGAACTTTGTCTTGTACCCCGTTAACTCTCGCGAGACGAATGCTTTGACGATTTCCTGATAGCCAGATCCATTCAAAACTTTACGTATCAAGTTTGTTTATCTACCGATTTCTTTGGGATAAATATTGATCTCATATTAGACACGATATAAATCCCTAATTATTTGTATTGGCTAGCAGAACATTAGAATTTAGTATATAATAAGTTTTATGATTTCAGCCCAATGTTCGATCATTGCGCCGAAATCATAAAACTTATTATATATTTAATTTTCGATCTAGAAGAATTCACCATTAGAATTTAGAGCGTTTCTAACTCTGGGTCAAAATTTCTTTCTTTGAAGTAATAATAAAATTCATGTATCACCTATAATCCATGTATCAGTATAGATTCCATACTCGATCGGGGTACCGCATTTAGAGGTTCAGCCTGTTCTTCTTTTAACTGCATTTCCATTTTTTCATATATGAACGTCATCAGAAGAAAATATTTTTAAAGTTCGTTGTTTTTAGTTGACCATTGAATCCTTTTCATAAATCTCTTTCGAGGATAAATATTTTTTGTTTGGTAGTACAAATGGACATAACAGTGTTGAATAATTAAAGAAGGAATTCCGAGCAGTTTTGTAATATTTTAAATGGACATTAAAAAATTGTTGAAAGAAACGTGGTTACCGGTGTTGCCTGCGTAAGGGTTAATTGGATTCAAGACGGTTGTTTGACAATCCTGTTTATCCTCTTCAGGGTAGAATTTTTCGAGCAGCTGTTTCAGCGAGCCCGTAAAAGACCCGAAAGTAATTTCCCCGCAAAATTCCCACTTTCTAGCCCAAGGGGTTGCGGAAACATATTCCTTGGCGAGCGAAATATTCGCTGGTGTAAGGGGAATTTCGCTTTATTTGAGGTTGAATGTTACGCGTTATTCAAACAACACGGAATAATCGTACCGTTTCAAAACGCCAGAAACAAGCAGTCAGGAAATCATATGCACCGAAGGACGGTCTGGGTCGCGATGATGCGAGCATGATCGTGTGTCGGACGGTTCGCGAAACGTCCGTGGTCGTTTCGAATCGCGTAAAAACGATTGTACCACCGCCGCGCCGCGCCGCGCCGCGCCGCGCCGAGGGGCCGGGGGGCAGAGGACGTTGGCGTGGCACCGTAACGTCTTCGTTAATATTAATTCGCGCGCGGAGCGAGGAAAAACAGAAAGGAGGGGATGGGACATTCGGTCATCCCCTTAATTCGGCTCGCGTCTAATCTGCCGTCATCTTCTGGCATGACACGAATTCATTGTCTGCGATGACGGTCAAACGGCCGCGCAGCCGGCGCGCAATCGCTTAATTGCGCTTGGGTCGTCGCACGAGAGCTCTGTTTCTCGTGCTGTCTCGCCGCGCGAACGAGACGGGAGGTGTCCCGAACCGGTTCGGAGACGGGGGAGGAGACGATAAACGCGACGCGATTCGCGGAAAAGCGAAACCAACGGAGACGGTCTCCGTCGTGGAAAATCTCGGGACAGATAAGATTCTCTTTCCTTCCCCCCTCCTACCCCCATGCATTGAATTTTCCCTATCGCCGGGCCAGGTTTTTCGGGAAACTGCCCGTCCCGTGTCGTCCAGCCGATGATTTACCGTGAAACCGATCGAGTCATCGCAAACACACGATGATCTCACTCTCTACCGTTCCAAGAACCGTTTCCCAGCTGGCGTGAATGAAAGCTGATTGCGCTTGCCCGGGGATCTTCTTCACCAGCTAATTGAGGGGACCGTGACAAGGTGCATGATCTCATGCCGGCCACCGTGTCACGTTTCCATTAGGATCGTCATCGCGAGCGTAAGAAAAAGAGGATGGCCACCGCGCGCGGATAGTACGAGGCCGAGTTAATTACTCCGACGTTTAACTCTTTAACGAAATATTCTTCGTTAACCCGATGAACGTGAACTCGCAACCGCGAGGACCCGCGGTAATTCACTTTGCTCGACCTATTATCGCCTGCCGCGATACTTCGCCGCGGTTTCGATCGGTCGAACTTTCCAGCATTGCGCGTTTCACATTTTTCTTCGAACCCTCGATTCGCATTTTCTTCGTGATCCACAGTTTTACTCTAGAAAAAGACAACTGAGCGTACCACGACTGGTCGAATGACCGGTTTCTCATTTTTTAATCTGTAATTTTTTTTTTTTTTTTTATTATAAGCTCTTCAGACCCTTAAATGGGTCCATTTCGCTTTACAATTGTTGTCACATTGTTACAAAAACAAAAAATTTTATCCTCTTTACAAATATAAAAAACCGATTAAACATAAATCAAACGGACAGTTTACAGTCCTTGAAAAAATTATTGAAATTACAAAGATACTTCCATTAGAAATTATTAAATAATAATTCATCGTTCGAGCACGTGTTCATGTCGGGCACATATGGGTGACTAAAATTTTATCTACGCTGTTTTGGTTTCATCGATTAAAATGACTTTGACTTTGTTGCAAATTTAATGGGTTGTGATTCGGAAGTTAACGTGTTAATTAGACGATTGTGGTCTTCCTCTGGTAAGTGATCGCAAGTTCAGGACCTTGTCACGAACGACCGTTCGAAGAAGCAGAGTTCCAGGAATTTCCGACTGTTTTGTATTTACAGTTCACCCGGTACACGGAATAGCTCGAGAGGTAAAACGAGGAGCATCGAGCACGAGCGAAATACATATGTAGGAAGTTTTTGTTTACCAAAGATAAGTACCGGTCTGAAAGTTACAGAGAATAGAATGAACTCGACCTGGAAAGGAACAATGATTACCAATAAGTGATTGCTATCGAGACTTCACTGTCTCGAAGACGCTTTTAGAAGTGTGATAATATTGTGCAAACGTATCTTGCATTATTATTTTTCAGATACAAAATTTTTTGAAAACGAAATCAAATGCAACATTAAACTTTGAGGAATATTATTGATCGTCTAAAGGCTAAAGCATGCATAATGCGGTGCAATATTAAGTTCTGAACAATATTATTGAACATATAGAGTCTAGACAATGAATAATGCAGTGCAGCATTAAATTCGGGGCAATATTATTAAACATCGAGGATCTAGACTCTAGACAATAAATAATGCAGTGCTATATCAAATTTTGAGTACATATATTGAGCAATATTATTAAACAGTTAGAGTCTAGACTCTAGACAATAAATAATGCAGTGCTATATCAAATTTTGAGTACATATATTGAGCAATATTATTAAACAGTTAGAGTCTAGACGATAAACAGTGCAGTGCAACACGAAGCTTTTCAGCAATATTATTGACCGTTTAAAGTCCTGGGCCTGTTCAAGTCGCTCCCCTGTAAACGACGCAAACTGCCGCATGGTCGGCCACGTGCACCGGCGCAGCGTGGCGCGGCGTGGCGCGGCGTGATTATACCAGCGTACCGGCCCATTCATCGACACGGTCAACAATTGAATTGCCGTGGCGAATCATCGGCACATTATTGACGCGTGTTTCGTGGCCACACGTATGATCAGCCGACGGTGTGGAATGAACCGAGCTCGGGGCTCGGCAGGCCGGAAAGGAGCATGATTAATGACGGATAATCGCGGTAATAACGCTGGCTACTCGACTGAATTCCGATCGCGGAGATATGCGAGAAGCATCCGCGTATTCGAACGTCTTCATTCATCAAGATCGTGCGGCTCGATAAATGGACTCTACGCTTCTCTCGGTACTTCTGAATACTTTGCAAGTTGTTTTTTTTTTTTATTTTTGTTGAAAATTCAAGGTAAACATGATAATCTTGAACCGTTTCCAAGATGGCCCGATGCCAGTGGCTCCATCTGGTGTGAGCGACTGTGTAACTAGATCGGTGAAGATCGCAATAGATGAGAGATCGAACGACGCGTGCTAGTCAAAGAGAAATGGATTGTGCAAAAGCATAAGTAAACTTAGTTTAGTTGTTTAGTTATAAACTGTTATGCGAATCCTAAAATTATACGTTTTTCCGTTTAATTAAAAACGGGTCATTATTATTTGTCGTTTCTAATTTCTTAGAAAAAAAAAGAAGTTTGTATGTAATTTATACCTATGCAGTCTCCAATGGTTTCAACAACAAGAAAATATAATTTTGTTTCAATTTGAAGTTTAAAGGAAATTAGTAGCATGAATATTTAGTAGACTATCTTCGAAATCTTCGTCACGAGTCCGACTCGGTATTATAGTGCAAGGTGTTAAAACCTTAACCTCCAAATTCGAACAATTTTTAATTATCATTTTTATGGTCGTATTTCACGTAAACGCTCGCAAAATCCCCTTTATGCAACTATTTCCAAGGAGCGTACGAGGGTTAATCGTTTCTTCCCCAGCTTTTCATAAACTTCTTAAAGAGTCACTAAAACCTACTTCCGGTGAACCGCGTTGGGCAACAAAATTTTTCGAGAAACATAAACAGAAGCAAACGTGTATGGTTCACCGACTATTTCTAGACCGAACGTGATGGTTAAGTGTGTTGCTCATCCTTCTGCGTTTAGTAATGCTCTCATGAGATAAATGCTTAACGAGCCCGTGTTACGCAAAAATCCAGGAACCGCGGTAAATCGGCGAGACAAGGATCGCGAAATTTTCGAAACGATAGCGTACCTGACTAGCGGCTAATTAATCAGATAAACCGCGGTAATTGTGGGTTTGATTAATAGAAGGAAAACAAAGTCACCGGTCATTCGTGGAAATTCCACCGGAGATATACCTGTTGGTTTCGCGAAGATACGATCGCCCCGCAGAGTATCGGAAACAGCATTCGGAACCGCGTGCGCATCAAGACGGACGGCGATTTACGGTTGCGACCAAATTAGCCTTGACGCTTTCCCACATTAATTAAGGAACGATTTGTGGGAGGAGGTTACGAAATTCCGCGAAAGATCGCGACGTCGTTCTCGGCCAGAGGCCGATCTTCAGCCTCGCCGAGGAAAATTCGCGGTTAATTAGATTGACTCTGCCCTTGTTCCTCTGCCTCTCTTTCCAATAACACGATCGCTCAGCTAATTCCATTACAAAAGTAGGCTGATCTCTAATGAACCGTTCTTGGCGTGGGCGACGATTCTTGCAAAATAATTCTGCACGAAATCTGTTCCTGTTTCAATCCCTCGCCTCGGCGAGACGTTTGACACGTTTCACCGAGATAAAGCCTTTCTCTCGTTAACGACGATGATGATCCCACAACGGTGCCTCTCTCGATGAATCTAAAAATTCGTTCCCTCGAGAACCCCGTGGCGCTAATTGGTCGCGCGTGAACTAGGTAATAGGAGGATTGATTAGACCTGCGTATTGTATTCCAGTCTAACGTGATTTGCGAAATAATGTTGAATGGCTTGAAAAAGTGAGGAGTTAGTAATTGACGCTTCTCTGTACCAGTTTGATATTCGCAATGTGGGAAATTATAAACACACTAGGTATTGGGTAGTCGGGAATTTCGTGGCGTATTTTTCGTATACATCTGTTGCAAAAATGCGTCATGACTTTTCCGACAAGCCAATAGTTGTAAATAAATATTTTTGTAATTACCAGAAGTTACAATTTGTATTTCTGATATTGGTTGTCTGTCGCGTTGTAAAGAAAATTTTGCAACAGCGACACTCTTTAAATCTATGAGAACGATCGCATACATTTTTTTGTCTGGCTAATTTAGAACCCATCATTTTGACGTAAATCTAATGTTAAGAACGTGTTCAATTTTAAGAAAAGAGCGGATCAGAGTTCATAAATCATGCAAAAACGTCTACGTGTCTAACATTTAAAATCGATCAAGTGCGAATCAGTATTTAATTTAGATCGCATAAATCAAACAACCAACATCCGAATATTTTCTGCCGAGCAAAATCACGTGAGTCTGCAAAATCCTCGGTCTAATCTCGAATATCCCTTTAATCTACACGATGAAGAACGCAGCGCTCGAGCAACACGCTATCCTACACGGATTTAGAAACCGGCATAAGCACGTTATCGCTTTGATTGACGATACACAACGAAACGATGACGGCCAAACGAGGAACAGAGCTTCTCTGAGGCAGCGAGAGGGAACTGTCGTTTGTCGTGTACAAACCGATTTCGCGATAAATTGATTGACACAGATATACCCGGCGATATATCCGCGCCGGTCTACTTAGAAGCGCTGCCTACACGACAATCATCTCTATTCCGTCGGTTATCGTCGACGATTCGCAGTCATCAAAATGATTGCGGCCGATTACACGATTGCGTTAGTGCGTGCGGGGACCGGCGTTTTATTATTTTTCATTTTGGTTCGACGGGCGACACGGACGCCGCGGTTACACTGTTTGCGATTTTCGATCGCACGCGAATGCGTATCGATTTTCATAGTCAATGTGTTTCAAACAGAGTTGGGCAAAATTTTTATCTAAATAAAAATGTCGGATAACGAATAAGAAATTAAAAAATTTTTATTCATTATTCGATGGTTCGAGTATAAAAAGTGTCTTTATTCGACGAGCATCGAATAAATAATTTTATTCGACGAATATCTGTTTTCAATTCATCTTTTATCTGTATCTTTTATTAGGAGGCTTCGAATAAATATTTCCACAACTACTGCCAACTCTAATAAACGTGAACCATCGAATAATGAAATATTTATTTAGATGAAAATTTTGCCCAACTCTGGTTTCAAACTGCACACCATGCAAATATTATCTATATATATAATAACTTTATTGGATTCCCCTAGGGGTTACAATGTTTTTACACCCGCCTCCTTTAAACTCGTCCCTTTCTTCCTTAACGTAACCTTAAACTTAAACTTAAAAGTCAAATTACAACTAAAAATATATACACACTAAACTAAAAAAAAGAGAGAGAGAGAGAGAGAGAGAGAGAGAGAGAGAGAGAGAAAGACCTATTTACAAAAGAAGTAAACCTTATAACTACCTTAAAACTACCTTAAAAAAACTACCTTAAATTACCACCCAGCCTACCCTTTTCCAGTTGAAATGTTGTCTATATAATTTTGTCATATTAATACAGATAACGGTAACATTCAAAGTGGGCATACTTAATTGGGCCACTCTGTATACTTTGGACCAACATGAAAAAATTATGCGATCTCGTCATCAATTGAATAGCGTATTACTAGGGTGCGTCGCGTCGCGACGGCTGACGGTCGAACGACCCGCGGCGACGAAAATTCAATGAGCACGAGAGAGCCAGGGCCCGCGACGACGAGGGCGGGCCGTCGAGCGAATCTCGTTATCCGTGCAAAGTGTTCCGTGAAATGATCGAGTTTCGAAGTTTAAACGAGCACGAAGTTGGTATTTAACGCAGTCGCACGGGGAACCGTTGTTGTTTGCCCGGGTAATTGAAGCTTTCGAGCGGGTCTTGCGGTTTCGCCGGCGACCGCAATCTCCTTTCACCTCTAATTTCTTTGGGAATTAAGAGCCGGGGGTGGTCACAGGGGGCGCTGGAGTTACCTTGGCTGGTTCGTCAAAGCTCTTTTTACCGAGGATAATCTGAATAATTCCGACTGAGACTACATCACGGATCCATGGCCCGTTCAAACCACCGCTAACTCGGTTTTCGAACTGATTGTGAGAAACTCGTATCTTGGTCATTTACCATCTGCCATTCGATCTCTCGTTCGTTCACTGTTTATTTATCATCGCACAGTTCGTAAAACGGTTCCAAATCATCACCGATTCGGTTTCAAAGTTACTGCGAGAAACTCGTATCATTTACTATTTGCAGAGTTGGGCATTAATCGGTTAAAATTTTAATCATGATTGATTGATTAATGTATACGATTAAAAAAAGAAATCGGCGATTGATTCAATCGATTGATGAAGTTAATCGTCAATCGTTGATTAAAACAAGGAATCATCGAAAAATCGAGTTTACATTTTTTTTCAGTATTCATACAGTTCTGATTAGGTATTTCATTTCGAAATTTCAGCAATAAATCATTAATCAATTATCCGATTGACGATTGATAATCGATTAATCGCAACTAACGACTAAAGTAGAAAAATCGTTAACCGCAATTAACGACTAAACTAGGAGATTAATGGTTAATTGCGATTAACGATTGAAGTAGACATTTAGTCGTCAATCGTTGATTAAGTTTTTGTCCAACGCTGACTATCTGTCATTCGTTCGTTGTTTAGATATCGTCCAATCTACAACCAACGTGTTGCGAGCTGCTATTTTCGTAGAAATAACGTCATATTTCTTCCGAGGTTTAAGGTCTCTGACAATCGGTCGTGAACTTTTCCAATCATCCGATACAACGTTGATCCTACCAATAGTCCCTTTGACAGTCGCGCGCGTCGTCTCGAAACTGCGAAATAACAATCCACATATCGCGTGACTCGCATATCCCATCGACTTCAAAATCATTTCCTCCTTCCAGACCCGTTTCCACGAGAATCTTTCAGACTTCGATATAACGAGTCGCCGATAGCCATTAAAGCGATCGTTTGAAGCGAAGGATTCGAGTCGACCCATTTCTCCTTTTTCGTCCTTCAAACGAGCCTCGCGAAAAGCAAAGTAATCGACCGTCGCTTTAATTATCCCTGGTAAAATCTGGATCCGCGATCAATCGGCGAGTGGCTTTCGGAGCAATTTCGCGGCCGGTTCTCTAAGTGAAAAGAAAAAGGTCCGGCATTGCGCGCGCGCGCGCGCGTGGTCCCGTTAATTATTCCGATCGGCCAGAGAGCGAGCAGAGAGCTTTTCTCTCCTTTTAATTCCCGGTCGATCGATAGCAATCGGTCCTGGATCAGCCGTTTCCGATTAGACGATTTCCCCCGGCCGATAATTGCGAACGTGCTGAGCCGACCTGGCTCGTCGATAATCGACGGCCCGGCTCTCGATAGTGGACATCGATCGTGCGTGTGTTCTCTGCTAGCCGCGCCGCGCCGCGCCGGTTCGTTTTGACACTCTCGCTCGCGTTCAGAGACACACCGGGAGCTAGAGTCTCGTTATCTACGCGCGGGGCTATCGCGACCGGTCATAGGTCACAGCTGAGCCGATGACACACGCACGCGCGCACACACACGTAATCCACGGTAATCACGAGCGCGGAGGAAACGGTGAAAATAGACAGGAATCGCTCGGACTGACGAAAAAGCCCGGGGGAGCCGAGAGCCGAGCCTCTTCCTGATCAGTGACCTCGCTTTGCCGATCAGTGACCTCGCCTCGCTGCTCGGTCCAGGGAAGTTCAGAGCATTTCGTCACTAAGAAACGAATTATTCTTGTAGGAATGTCAAAAGAAAATAGAGACTCTATTGCGAAAATGTTAGTAATTGCTTGTTCCAATTTATACTCCCGACGATTGTAGCCCAAGAATACCACATATTACTAAATTAATAGAAATATGAAATCGTCCATTTGATCGTGGTACGTTATTTGTTAATCCTCCGGGGCCATATTCGATGTGCTAGCGAGTAAGTTTTCTGCGAATATTTATTATAATCTCCGCCAAAAACGAAAATCGTGAAAGCTATGCTTCAGCACTCGAAACATGTTGTGTTACCATCAGCAATCTCAGTGGTTGAACCATTCGAGATGAGAAAATTGTAAATGTTTGTGAATTGATTTCTTGTATTATAAATAAAAGTCGTACTGCTGCTATTACTATTATAGCTGATCACGAATGTCGCGACAGCGCAGTTCGTAGGGTTAAGGAACTTTAAAGCGAAGAAATGTGTTTTGTTGCAATTGAAACGATATGCGCGCAGGAGGAGCAGTGAACGCGTTAAAGGCTGATTCACAGCCGCGCTAATTGACCCCGAGCCTGGTTCTCTCCCCGATGAATAAAATAAACCCGAAGATTTATTAGTGAAGTAACAAGTTGACACCTAATGCGGGAGTGTGTGGACGAATCCAGCAGCGCGTTAACACGGCGACGTAGGATTATTGCTTTGTCGGTCTAATTCGTGTCAATTCGCGTGACCGGGTCGCCCGTTTAACGATACGCGGGCACGGGTGTTGAATTAGCATCGCGTGAAAACAATAGCTCCGAACATCAGTCCGAACTTCCATTGGCGCGTACAGAAACCGGGACGTGAGAACGGCCCGAACAGAACCGGAATTTGGTTGTCGCGTACAACTTTTGCTTGTTAACGCATTGTTGACCGGAGACGCCAATTGGCGCCTATCATTTTTCATATGTTACAAACTCTTATTGTATAAGAGTTTAATTCTCCAAGCCTCGGACAGCGGATCTTTTGACACAACTACAAAATTGATATTAATTTTTTAAAACATATTGTTCGGTCTCAAGCAGACCGACCGTGAGATTCCGAGACACTCGACGCGACGCGACGGTCCTAGAAGTGTTTTGGGTGTCATCGGACACCACTTGGAGACCCTACGTCAACGAACCCATTGATAGGGCGATTGAAACCAAAACAGCACTTATAATTTCCCATATCCTTCACACTTAATTTCTCTTAACAAAAATACAGATTACTTTTCCATATCCCTACTCCGATCACCTAAACAAACCATCCATCCACCAATTAGAAACCATTTAGTCACCCCCATACAGTTTACAGCCAACCAATAGAAAAAGATCCGAGCCGACGTAATACGCGACACGATACTATCGAACAGATTCAAACTAACTCTCGAAACGATACAACTAAATCTCGAACATCGCAACATCTCGTCAAATCAAACGTAAAACATTCCAAATACATTGCTAAGTTTTGAAATATATTTAAGTGTTGATTTCCAAGAATCGAGTCTCATTTCAAATAGGCGTAAAGTTTTTAATCTCGTCAAAGCATCTGATTAGCGTCTTGTAGATCCATTAATCTTACCGATACTCCTAATGTAACAATTTAACACTCCTAATGTAACAATTTATTCATTCGATTCAAATGGGAAATTGAGTAATTAAATGACGATGTTTAAATTGGGTTTGCAAACTGCGCGCGGAACTTCATCTCTACATCTGAATACGTAAATAATTATGTTACACGCGATGTATTGAATACATAAGTTACGCGACAGTCAATGTGTTAATAAGATTTTAATGAATTCCACGAGCGTCACGTTTACATTTGACACAGTCAACAATCGAATTACCACGTACATTGTTCGATCGTAAATGGTTAATACATATTAGCAATGATAATAGAACCACAGATCAACGAGGATGTCAATTTACAATCATTGGAAAGGCTCTACATTACTAAATTGCGAATTTAATGAATTTGTAATAAATACATACGGTATTCTCAATTTATTAAAATCATTAAGAGTCATTCTAAAAATCATTCTAATCGACGCAGACAATTTTATCTATACGTCAGTATATTACAAGTTTTGTATACAGTAAAAATTAGAAACCTAGCGTTCACGTTAGATGGTCAAATACAAATGGCTCCAAAAAATACAATTTTGCCTAAACGACGGTTCCAGAGAGTCGCAAAAATTCTTTTGAAGCCTTTATTAGAACACCGTGCTAATGAACGCTTAAAACTGTTAAAGCGAATCGTCGGACCGCCCGTTCAATTTCCAGTTTTGGCCGAGCCAAAAATACGTGACAGAACGAATTAGGCAGGTCCAGACGAGACGACGGTTTCGCGGCAAGCAAAAATAGTTTTTCCGTGAAGTTTTAATTTCGTCCCTTTAATGACGAGCACAGCGTGTCTTTTTAACAGACAGGACAGCTGCTGTCGCACAGTGGTTCCAAATCCGAAATTAATCTAGTTGCAAGTAACAGTAGAATTTATACGATATTGAGAAAGTTCATTTTTATTTCATTTCTGTTTCTCGCAATTGATCTAAAGGATAATTTAATTTCGTCCCTTTAATGGCGAGCACAGCGTGTCTTTTTAACAGACAGGACAGCTGCTGTCGCACAGTGGTTCCAAATCCGAAATTAATCTAGTTGCAAGCAACAGTAGAATATATTGTATAATATTGAAAAAGTTCATTTTTATTTAATTTCTGTTTCTCGCAATTGATCTAAAGGAAGCTTTCAGTTTATACCCAAATGCTATTCATTCTTGTATCGAGCGATGCTGTAGACTCACCTGATATATATTTGTATAATTTAAAATGATGCGTTGAAAACATTTCAATGTAAATATCCGCATTCTACAAATAACCGATGATATCTTAGACGATGAAAACTGATTGTACATTTGTTTGCAGAAACAAACGTTAGGAATTAAATTGAATTGACTCCATTCAATTAATCCCGGCGAACAAAGGAGACTCTCGAATTGCTAAAACGACGCTATGGGCCATTGTGGCGAATGTGGAGCAACGCGCGCGCTTTTCAGTTTAGCCAATTGACGGAGCGTCAATTCGCGACGCGACGCGGCGTACAGTAGAGTAGTTCGTCTGGAAAGTTGACCGACCGTGTCAAAAATTCAGAAAACAATACCTAGTCATCTTAAATCGAAAGAAATTTTTGTAATTCAGTGGATTCACTAAATCGGTTTTCGTCTAATAAATTGCTAAAAATGCACATATCATTTTCAGGAAAGAAAGAACTTTATGACATATAAAGTAAAGGTAAAAAAACAGTAGTCTAACAATTGGACAAATTAGAGAGGGCCGTTTTGAATACTCCGGCGATGTCGTTGCTCCATTAAACCCGCGCTCTGGGTGAATGACTCCTCGACGAGCTATGCAACGCGCGAGCCAGCTCGTTACGTCATCGACGGATTTCGCGGCACGTGCTAACAGTTTACCTGTTGACCTGTCCACCCTCACCCCACACGTGCTCACCGGATGCTCTGCACTCGATGCACCGTCCACACCCTGTGAATAGGTGATTAGGGTGTACGAGAATCCAAAAATGTTGGTTTCGACGCTCTCCTGTCAGATAATTCACCTATTTTCTATTTTAGGAATTTTACAATTTGTTATTCCTCACAGAAAGCTGTCACTTTCATTCGTCCAGATTATGTACAAAATATTCTGTTGGAGTTGGTTTAAATGCATCGCGAAAGAATGAAACAACAAAAGTCAAAGACAATACCACGATGTTTATACAAGGGTTAAATGGTGTTAAAAAGAACTAGACGATCTCTCTATTAAATTTCGATGATTCTGCACCACCCCATAAGATTTAGAAACCGCTCAGCTGGCAGTCTTGAAAATTACCAAGAAAAGCCAAAAGCTCCATTTGGAGCCCTCGCGTTCCATCAAAAGGATAATGAGTATCTCGAGGACCTGACGTCGCGTCGTAGCCGTTGCTCGACTCTTCCATCTCGTTCAAGGGACGAGCATTTTAATTACAGAGCCCCGTGGAATTTTCACCCCGGTGTGTTTCAACTTCTTCGCCGGGTCTCCGCGCGATGAGGAGGAACGGGTTAAAAGGGTTATCTAACCTCGTTCCAGGTGAACGGGAATGGCGTCGTCTCTTTCGCTAGAGCGATGCAGAGGTTCTTCAACATCCCGTTCCCGCTGGACGATCCGGTTATCGCGCCGCTCTACACCCACGTCGACACCAGAGGCTCCGGAAGGGTCTATTACGGTGAAACAGAATCACCGGAAGTTCTCGCCAGAGCCGGAGGAATGGTTCGAAGCGCTTTCAAGAACGCGGCTGACTTCGTGCCCACGCACGTGTTCCTGGCCACCTGGTTGGACGTCGGATACTTCAACGAGAGAAGCGACAAGGTAAGCGTTAGTTACCCTCTAGTCGTTGACAGTCCTCCGGTACTCTTTACGTCACTGGTTCCGAAAAATGGCACATCTCGCACGTTCATTTGTTATCCCCATTCCTTTTCCAAAGAAGGAATTTACCATTGGATATAATTTTTTCCTGATGATTTTTTACCATTTACCAAACATTTTCATCTTCGAACTAGGAGTTCAAAAATACAGTTGTTTGTGTTTTACCATATTGATTTCTTATCACTGTGTTAGTTTGACAGCGAGGGGAAAATTAAGCACTCGGAAAGTATTTTTACGCTTTTCTCCAGCAACACAATAATAAACAACAGAATTAATGAAAATTTCATTCACTTACGAAGATGATGATACACTTATATTACACGCAAGAAATCTAGCATTTGTTCGATCAGACTTTCACAAAGAGCCGCTGAAACGTTTAATCTTTGCGACACCGGATGTATGCTTGACGTTCTATGGATACTTCTAGGTGAACACTTACCAAGTAGCCATCTCGTCGAACGGCACGCATTCCTACGTCGAGCTACTCTACCCGGATAATGGTATTCAGTGGATCCAAGGTGAATCGCACCCCAGCGGTCTGCCAGACGCGAAGGCGCAGGCAGGATTTATGAGCGAAGGAAGAATGTACACCTTGAAGGGTTCCGGAACGGATCAGATTCAGAACGTCGACAAGTGAGTCAGGAGGCGACTTGGTTAACGAGCGATTCCCTTCGAGTGATTCACTGCACGGTGTGACATTCTAAATTCTATTGTTTCCCGCAGGTGGTCGAACGTGAACAGACCGGGACAGTGGTTGTTCCAGGTTGGTCCGGCGTTGAACGATGACGATGTCAAACTACCGGATAACATTGAGGGTGAGTTTCCATTTACAAGATGAAATTGAAGTATCAAAGACACTTTTCAATAATTACCATTAGAGCTACCCAGCCCTAACTTCATTAAAGTAACATGTACTTTATTAAAGAAGTATATTAAACAATTTCTCAAGAAAATACTTCGATAACTTCACGAATTGTAAAAGAATTGTTTGCAACTCTAAGGGCTAGTAACATCCTGAAAGGGTTAATAATTATCTCGGCGAGTACTTCTCCTTCGTAACGCTACGAATCAACTGTTCCACCAATGAAACAGCATCCCACGGTACATTTCTATTTCCGCGAATTCGAGACGCGTGTATGTTGAAGTTTCATTAGTGCGCAGAGGGTTAATATAATACTGTGTACGTACACTATGCTCATAACAGTCCAAGTTACGCGCTAATTAAGGGAGGAAGCGACAAAGGTTGTCCCGCCGGTTTCCAAGTTTTCCTTACCAGCCGAAATCTCGTTGAATTTGAAGATCGCTTAGAGCCAGTACCACTGTTTTACACGTGAACGTCTCGCATTACACAGACATCGGCGCAACGAACCAGGCAGCCAGCTGCAGAACCGGGGCAACGACTTGCCACAGCAAAGCGAAGTGCGAGGACTACGAGGTCGGCTTCTGTTGCCGTTGCAAGCAAGGATTCTTCGGAAACGGAAAATCCTGCCAGCCGAACGGTGAGCATAGCGGCGGCTACCGCGAGACTCAAGGAGTACGGTAGTGCTCGCTTGGATGTGCTAGATCCGTTACACTTAATATTTGCACGACCGCTCGGTGCTTCGAGAGCCCAAAGGAGCCCCTAGAGTACTCGTAAGAATTTCACTTCCGGATCCGAAATTTTGCAAATTTAAGTGAGCACTGCAGTACCCTAATTATCTGCTAGCTCTCGCGTCCCTTTGATCTGGCCCCGGGACGGAAAAAAATCCGGTTTCGAGAGAGTCTCCCGCGAGTCGCAATTTAAACCAGCCTCTCTCCTTTGGAGACGCGTCGCCTCGTGATATAAACGACGTCCAATAACGGCCTGGTTTTCCAGAACGGTCTCCCTCTGATCTATTCAGGGATTACGAGCCCCCATTGCCCCTTCGATGACCCCGTAAAACACGAAATTCGCGAGACTCAACCCTTTGAACGCGGCCCCTTTCTCCGGCGAGGTTTTTTAATGAACTCCGATTCAAAATTAACTCGAGAGTACACTCTCCTACTAAATTTTTTCAAATGCAAGAACAATCTTAGTCGTCTCAAGATTATCCATTTTAACGAATGGCAATTTTATTCTACACATTTGCGAACCCACTTCTTTCGAAATGTCAATTCTCTAATTGGACTTGATATAAATAGCTAATGGTTTCAATTGACTATCAAAAAGTTAGAATTTAGACGGTGCGAATGTAACGTAGGGTCAAGATAGACCCTATACCCAAATTAGCTACCATGACAGAATTGTTTTCTCTTATTTCATATTATTTGTCAAAAGATAAACGAAAGCATGCACACAGAAGTTAGTAAAACGTTTTGTAGTTCTATGCTAGAACAATTTAAGGGCATGTTTGAATGCCACGCTTGAAGTGGCCAGGGAGTGAAAGAGGCGGCAAACATGTTTGCAGATGTCCCACTTCGTGTAATTGGCCGCATCTCCGGGACGATCAACAACGTTGAATTCCCAGCGAGAGATCTACAGTGTTATGTGCAAACAAAGGATGGAAGAACGTACACCGCTTTGTCCCGGGTGCCGGATGAAATCGGCCCCCACTTCCAGCTACTTGGTAATCTTGGTGGCGTGATCGGTTGGCTTTTCGCGAAACCTGTCGGCAACACGAAAAATGGATACGAACTGACAGGTAGGTAGCTCTCTTATCAACTGACCAAGTACAACACAACTCGTCGATTAATTTACACACGATCGTGCGTGTTCTAGGCGGACTTTTCAATCACACGGCGGTATTGACGTTCGCCCCGTCAGGGGAGAAAGTGACGATACGCAGCAATTACCTCGGCCTGGACGTGTTCGGGCAGCTGAAGATGGAGGCGGAGGTGACAGGTACGTTGCCGCAGATTTCGAGGGACACCCGAGTCTTCTACGGTGACTACGATGAACTTTATACCAGAGCGCAACCTGGCGTGATCCGCGCTCAGAGCGAACGTATATGCAAACTGAACGACGCCGCCGGTGAACGTGAGCAGAGCTTCACACTGGACCAGACGATCATCTATCAGGAATGCCCGTACCTGGCCGTCGAACCCGAGGACGACACCACGCGGCTCAAGTACTTCAGGGGCGTGACCACTTACGAAGCCACCGAAGGCATCATACGATTCGCCGTCAACACGAAAGTCGCGCCCTTAGAGGAGGAGGACCCATGCATCAAGGGCAGGGAAGTCTGCCCGGATCATAGCAGCTGCATCGTCGTCGGCGACACTTACAAGTGTGACTGCAACTCTGGGTGAGCGACTACGCAAACCTACTACGAAATTTTTAGATTACTGTAGGTACTCACTCCCGATCAAATCCGAAAGTTCGGAAGCAAATTACAATTAGAAATCCAGAAATGGTAGACACGGATAGGCCAGAGCAACTCTGAAGGAGATCCGTAGTCAGTGTTGGGCTAAATTTTCATCTAAATAAAACGGTAAAAAAAATTTGATTCATTATTCGATGGTTCGCGTTTACTAGAATTGGCATTAGTTATGGAAAGATTTATTCGAAGCCTCCGAATAAAAGATGAAAAAATTACTCGAAGTTCGAATAAAGCCACTTCGTATAAAAACAATAATCTTTGTTCGTGGGATAAATTCTCGTTAAATATAATTATTTATTCGATGCTCGACGAATAAAGATACTTTTTATATTCGAACCATCGAATAATGAATAAAAATCTTTTTATTTTTTATTCGTTATCGAAAATTTTTATTTAGATGACAATTTTGCCCAACTCTGCCCCTAGTCAACCCCAAGGTAGGCAAGTGTAGGTCTGGGTTAGGTCAAGAAATTTGAAGTACAACATCAATATGTTATCTCGAACCTATTAAAATAATTAAAAGAGGAAAGACATTTCCATTTTGCTGCTGTCTTCTGCAATTGAGACAGACAGTAGTAAGTCTACTCGTGAGCTCGAGGAAGTAAAAGACAGCAGACGATTGGCGTCTACTCTGACTCGTTCGATGGTGTTATTAATAATGCGATTTCCTCTTCAGATTTCACTATCTGTACGAAGACGACGGCAGCGCGATCTGCGTGGACGTGGACGAATGCACAGCCGGCAATCACATGTGCTCTCCGGATGCACAGTGCATCAATCAAGATGGTAGCCACACTTGCGAGTGTCGAGCTGGCTTCACAGGAGACGGCCGAGTTTGCGAGAGTAAGTTCCTCTATTCAAAGAGGTTACCATTCTATGATAATATACTTTACCAACCACGAGCAAGAGACTGACTGAGAAAATCGATATCTGCGAGCTCTGTTTTACGCTTCGTCAGTAACCGGGTGCATCTTCTGTTGGAAATTCAGGAATTCCTTCCTGCGAGGACGTTCGCTGCGATAATTTCATGACCTGTGTGATGGTCGACGGCGCACCTAATTGCATTTGCATGCCAGGTTTCGAGGAGACGGAGCAGGGTTGCTATCCCAGCCACGGAGGTAACACAAATTTCTTTCGTCGAAATCAAAAAGCGAAATTATTTTCCGCACAGATGTTCTATCAGTTGTGCGTTATCTTCCGCTTCCGGTAGGTTCCTGCAATGCCCAGAACTGTTCGTCGAATGGCGTCTGCGTCTCCTTCCGGGGCTCGCAGAAACGCGTCTGCGTCTGCTTACCCGGTTTTGTTGGTAAGTTTCATCGTTCTTTTGCTTCTTCACTGTGAAAACACTATTTAGAACGCTTTACAAAACCGTGTTCCTCATCTGCAATTTTGAGATTCCAAGAAATTCTGGCAAAAAGATAATGAACGGTTTTTCCGTCGAATAAAACACGATTCGCTTCCGTGATTTCACGTGGAATAACTTCCGAATGAAATGAAAGTAACATTTATGCTAATGGAGCTTAGAGTTATGTAAAGGCGTTAGTTGATGGAGATAATTAAACTCGCAGCGTTTAACGTCGTTAGCAGCGCCGAAACGGTAAATAACAAGTTTCATTTTGCCATATTCCCACGTTTATTCGCCGAGGCGACGCAAAGGTAAGCGGGGAGCATACTCTTTCTTCTCCGGTGTGTCTTCAAAGTAAATTAAGAAAGGTGTCTCGTGGATAATTGTCGTGGTCTTCATTTAAAACAACGTTAATACAGTAAACGCTTGATTCTTGTCCGGATCGTGGTGATATCAGTGTGAACACCACGACATTGACTCGAGGAATCGATTTTACAAATCTCTTAATTTTCATTATTTGTTTATGGCACTTTCACTACCTTATTTCTGGCATTTTTCTGATTAAAATCACACCAAACACGATATAGTTTCAATTGTATTTAGTGGTTTAATCGACGGTGAAAGTTTCGGTCGCAAGGAAGGACAGCGCATCGGAAAGAAAGAGACGCGGACAGTCACGCGAACCGTATTTCGTTCTGTCCATCTCTATGTTCGGCTCTCTATTGAAGTCGCGGTCGGCGCGATATCTAGACGCAGTCATAAATCAAAAAGCACTTCTGGCCACGATTCCTTGTCCATGAAAAACACGGCTGTTGGACAAGAATCAAGCGTTTACTGTATACAGCTTTATACAGAGGGTTTGAATGCCGGAAAGGGATTCGCGGCCCGGTTGTTTTTGGGATCGACTACCGTTCGAATGATTGCAATTGTC
Organism: Lasioglossum lativentre; assembly: GCA_916610255.1. Taxonomy (NCBI): domain Eukaryota; kingdom Metazoa; phylum Arthropoda; class Insecta; order Hymenoptera; family Halictidae; genus Lasioglossum; species Lasioglossum lativentre. The sequence continues at coordinate 1,559,977 of OU744364.1, forward strand.
CCCAGGTGATGGTTACACGTGCCACCCGGAAACGGACATTACCACAACGGACGAACCGCCGCAACCGCAGTGCTTGGAAGGTGTGTGCTTGTGCCCGGGCGGTTGGGAGTACCGGAATGACGAATGCGTGCGCCAGGAAGAGGAGTCGAGAACGGTCTACTACCAGCGGGACTGTAAGTACCAAGAATAATATCGGCCGGTGTGCTCGATCCCTCGGCGAATTATCCAGCCCCGGACTTCATTTTCGGATCCGCATAATTCACCGAATATATCGGCACTGGGGCGGTGCCATGCCGCGGCGCCTACGACGGCGATTTTTCCTCTGCCCTTGGCAGTCTCGCCCCGAGGAATGCGCTCGAGAACTTGGCTTGCACGAGATTCTTAATCGTTTACGAGTTTGAAACCTTAGGGGGAGTATAAGCTTCTTAAAGTTCAATCCTTTGAGGACGAAGTTACGTGCCGGCGCGTGAAAAAAGTTGACGGAAAGAAAGAACATGGACGGCGGGAATAGGGTCGACGGGACTCGCACGGCGAGCTAACTTTTCACCGGGGTAGAGAATCTGCACCGACCGTGAGAAAAGAAGAGAAATGTTTTTTCAATCCCTGCCTCGCGGCCGATGCTACTTTCACCGTGAACCAGCTCGAAATGTTTTCCTCGGGTATTTTGACTTTATTGTTAATCGCCTTTGAAATGGTCTCGCGGAGCCCCTGTACTTTTCCCGGGAAAACAGAATTCCTCCGGAGGATGCAAGTTCCAACTCGAGCTGTATTAACCGATGCTTTTGTAAATTCAGAAATGACAAGTATAATACGCGCGGTCTCCCATTATTTAATGCAGTTTCAGTTGACTTTTAGTTTCCCCGCGAGCACCGATTTCGAGAGAGGAAGTTCTCGTCAATCTTTATGGACACGTTCAAACGGAACGAAATTGAATGAAACTTTCACAAAGCGCTTACAGCTTTTCTTTATAATAAATAGTCGGTAGCTTTTACGTTTTATTCTATTACTCGCTTTCCATACCGGGATGCCCAGACACGCGTACTTGTTCTTCCTTTGCGTCTTCAAAGATTTTCCATTAAGAAAATGCCGCTACATAAATTGTATAAAATTGTCTAGCAAGACATGACGAAATGAAATGCAATTGACAAATTCCGACGCACATGTTTAATATTTGAATCGAGGAGATTAATTAATCGCTCGGGCAACCATATATGCGATCGCTATACTGCGGATCTTTCGAGAAAATAAAAATTTTCTGCATCAATTGCAAGAGACAGGACCGAGATGATCGTTAAAAAAAGAATGACAATGATTTTAACAAGTTTAGAATGCTGTAATAGTGTCTTGATATGTTGTAAAACTTTTTTCTTTTTAATCACTTTCTTATTAAAATGAGACATTGTATATTCTGAAGAGTACTGGTACTGAAGAACTTTAATCCGAAACATTTTTACGTATAATCAATATTTCTGGAGATCTATATTCTTCAATTATTGCAATTTTGCGACAGTTTAGAATGTCACCCATTCGCTTTTGTCATAAATGCATAAAATCCGCAGTCTAGCGATCTGACAGTGTCCAACGAGCGAATATCAATGCTTTCTTGGGACGTACCTCAAAGGATCGACAATGATGGGATAAAGGACATGCATGGATTGCTAATCGCACGTAAAATACGATTCGGGTACGTTGTGATTGCACGAGGCAATTACCATAGCAGTGTCGAGAAACCCGCTCTAACCGCCAACGACGAACGGTTTTGCATCGTGCGTTCTAGTATCGGCACGGCCACTCCCGGAATGCTTCGAAGACTACTGCATATGTCCCTGGGGATACGATTACAACCGCACGGAGGAGATTTGCGTGGCCCGACCAGGATACAACCACGAAACGATGGGTCCATCAGGAGTACACTGTACGACGGTTTCGCTTTGCTTACGCTAATTCGGCTAATTAACAATCTTTGGCACGTGCACACGCTACACTTCACGCACACTTTCATTAATCCCGTCTACGTCTACTTCATTCTATATCCCCTTGACGATCGAATTCACACGACATTTCCACGAAAAGTCGAAAACTTTCAAACATCCGAAAGCTATGTCTACGCTGAAGCAGCATCGAGCCACTTTTTGTCGCCATTTTCTTGTTTCTTGTGGACATAGCTTAAGGCATTATTCGATCTCGGATAGATCGCTTCATATTATATCAAATATGGTATGGAATATCGATCAAATCCACGAATCTGTGAGATCCACGAATTGTACTGTTCGAATTTTTTTTAAATTACACTTCCTACTGAGGAATCCTAGTAGTTATACACAATATAGCAACATTATGCAAGGAAAGCTCTATATTTTTCGAAGAAATGTCAACAAAGAACTTAAACCGACAGTCGGAACGTCAGAAAAAGGTCTAGCATGTCTTTCGAGGCGTAATCGAGAGAATTCGATCGTTTTAGGTACCGGGAAAAATTCATGTGGACCTATGATCCTTTATGTAGTACCCGTTTATACTACCTGTACCAGACAAGCAAAAATTCCATATTGCCAAGTGTATGTTATTATTATGTAAAATTTTTTAAACGAAAACCATCGTGTATGAAAGTAGATGGGACTCTTCAGTGAGAGCATGGTTGTTAGATCATTTTTTGGAAAACGGTTCGGAATGGACGATTTTGGACGTACCTGTGATAGGAGAGCCACATGAATTTTCTCCGATGACGGATGCAACTGATCCGCGAAATGGCTTCATAAATTTCGTACGTGAGGCAGTCCAGCGAATTATCATAATTGCGCACGCTTATGTCCAGTGCCGTGCAACGTGGTGAACAGGTGTCATCCCTACGCGCAGTGTGTATACGTAACGACTACCGGTGACCATGAGTGCCGCTGCAATCCCGACTTCGAGGGGGATGGTATAGAGTGCACGAAAATAGGTACGATTCTAAAGTATTGCACCTTTTATCAATTATAGTAATCGTTCACCGATAAACTGTTTTCACCGAGAAAAATTCATCAGGACCAAGTTCGACCAATATAGTCAGTGGTCGTTGGAAATGTTAATTTTAACGTTTCGAGTAAAGTTGTTTAACACTGTCGCTAATCAGTGGTCACATAGTGCGCCTACTATGATTTTGTATTTTACGTAAAGAAAATCAAATTGCGACTACTATGATTTTGTATTTTACGTAAAGAAAATCAAATTGATCGTAGGCGTAACGTGATTTAAAATTATAGTAGTAGAACGATATTTAAGAAACGATTAAAAAAACGATAAAATTCGTTTAACCGTTCTACTATTTTAATTCTCAGCTACTCATTTACAATTCAGCTAAGAAAACGATGAGGACGAGAAAGATGGATGAGATTCAAGGAAAGAATGATTGTTGTCGATTCATAGTGGCGTCGGTCGAACTGGTTCCGGTGAATTTTAATCGGTGCCAATCTGCGTGGATAGTTTGCCGACGAGACCACGCGCGGAAATCGTACTCTCGTCGATGACGAGCGAACTGAAATCGAATTGTTATTCTGGCTTAGAAGTGTCCTGTATGGATGTGGACATCTGCGACCCGAACGCGTCCTGCCAATACGAGGAGCCGTTGGCCAAATGCGTTTGCAATCCAGGATTTGAGGGGGACGGAAACACTTGCAGTCCTATCGGTCGTCATATTAAATATTTTTCGCATTCTCTTTTGTCACCGTTTGGTGCACGATGATCCGATACGTATTTTATTTGCTTGTGCTTGCACGCTGGGAACAAAGAACGTTGCTTGCGCAGTCGCGCGATCGCATGCTCGGCTATAGTAGCTAATCAATTCGAAAACATAATTCCAAAGATGTAAAAACACATTTCATTGTTAAGCGTTCCCACTTGAGATCTAAGAGTGAAATTTCCTGGCTTCAAATTTGACAGAGACGTTTCTAAAGATGCTACAAATATCTATGTTCTACCTAAAAGGAGAAAATCCCAAGCTTACCGAGGAAGATATTGGCAATATGAAAAAAAACCTTGCATGAAAAGCTTAGGATATGAAAATTAAATATTATTTTTCTTCCTGGTCAATGTGAAATCAGACAAAAAACAATTAGCGACGAGTACTTTATAGTCCTTTACAGATTCTGAACATTTCAAGTATTGTAATGCGAATGTATTGCGATAATAGGGAGATATACTTTCTTCTCTGTTGGCACCCAGAGACATTACTTCACTCTTTCCTGCTTAACCCGCTTGACAAACACACGTTCTTGACATGAACGAGCATGCCTGATCGAAAGAGGTCTCATATCTTACGAACTAGTTCGAATCCAGTTTTACGAACACAGAAAGAAAACAGATTTTGACAAATTCATAGAAGATTTCTCTCATCAAGGAATCCGTTGTAACTATGCTATACATAGTAGAGTATTGTGAGTAAAATCGTGTTGTAATTCGTCAGTTGTATGTACGACGAAAAAAGCTCACACGTTAAAAGGTTATTAGAAAAATCGCTGGTACTCGGGATATGAGATTTCCACGACAACGATTTTCCAATTTCGCGTTCGATGGCTCTACTATGACTCTGATTACTCTATTGGTAGAAGTCGAGTAAAGATTGCACAGAATTGTTGCAAAAAGTTAACGCGTTCGCTATCGGCACGCGCTATTGGTCAAAAGTTTGTTAGCAGCGTACGATAATCTCCGTGTATCGGATTTGGAAACCGAAACCATTGATTTTAGCTATGCGATACTGCTATACTCTGTTCATAAAAGAATAGTCGCTATTTAATAACAATCTCTTCGTTCAAGGTCACAGCAATTACATTGCAATAAAATTTTTGTTCAGACTCTTAATGGTTATAGACCATTGATAACCTCTGGAAAAATCTAAATTGTAGACAACTTTGTACAGGGTGTCACAAAATTATGTGTCACGGACACCATAGCGCGATTCTACACCCCCAATGTCAATAAAATTGACCTGAAACGTGAAAAACAAGGTAAAAAAGAACCAAAATTTTCCTTACGGCTGTGGTGTTCGCGACATATAATTTTTCGACACCCTGTACAATACATGTATATCGAGACACTTATGACGATTGCTGGCTAGAAAGCAATGGTAGCGAACGAGTTAACGTGTTCTCGGTTGATCAACACGTCCTCGGAAACATTTGCCGAAATGAGTGTCAATATACCAACATTCTTCGATGTTTGCTATACGTAATATTTTACTGTTGGAATACAGACGAGTGCAGGACAAATGCGGACTGTTCGGAGGACGAAAAGTGCTCGTACAATCCGACGAGCTCCCGGCACGAGTGCAGCTGCATGCCCGGTTACGGCGTAGTGGATGGACGTTGCGTGGTGTATGATTGCTCGACGAATCCGGAACAGTGCGACGTGAATGCTCGGTGCGCGTCAGCCGGCGACGGGGGCTACCAATGCGTCTGCATCGAGGGCTTCAGCGGCGACGGGATACGTCAGTGCGTCAAGGATCACATCGGCTGCAACGTTCTGAATAATTGCGGCAGAAACGCGGTCTGCGGCTACAACCAGAGCTCGGCGAACTTCGCGTGCACCTGCCAACCGGTATGCACTCGGCTTAATGCATATTATTGTACTCGGTGTCTTAGACGTGTACGCGTTGATGTTGGTTATCGGCTCGGTATCGCCTTGCGCGGATATTACCTCGCAAATTAGCGGCGGCAACACGTTCACTGTCGAGCTACCCCCCAAAAAGACCACTGTAACGAAGTACAGTAAAAGCTTGATTCGCGCCTAGATATCGCGCCGACCGCTCCGAGCGAGACTTCAATAGAGAGCCGAACATAGAGAAGGACAGAATGAAATACGGTTCGCCTGACTGTCCGCGTCTCTTTCTTTCCGATGCGCTGTCCTTCCTTGCGACCGAAACTTTCACCGTCGATTAAACCACTAAATACAATTGAAACTATATCGTGTTTGGTGTCATTTTAATCAGAAAAATTGCCAGAAATAAGGTAGTGAAAGAATCATAAACGAATAATGAAAATTAAGAGATTTGTAAAATCGATTCCTCGAGTCAATGTTGTTGTGTTCACGCCGATATACCCGACTATACAGGCAGTGGAATTGGGTAGGTATTGGAGAGGAATCGTGTCCACGCTCCGGTCAAGAATCAAGCTTTTACTGTAGTTGCTAAAATCGAGACTGGAAAGTTCGAATTGAACACAGTGGATCTAATCATTTTTAATATAAAAAGAAATATCGATTTCTACGACCTGATATAGCATAGCCACTTTAAGGGCGATAGAGACTTGGCTTCGCCACTCAGCTAGAGAACCACTCTGCCGAAAATCGCGATCAAGATCACCAGTGGAAATTACTGTGTTTGCTAATGTGATAGTTTAGAGAGAGCCGAGTGTAACCTAACTCAGGAACTCCATCAAGTAGTAACAGACTCCACGAATCAGCCAGCGCATGGATGAACGCCGCGTCAGACTAGACTAGACTGTCACTGTAGTAACCGACGGTTTATGACCAGACATCGTCCTATAGAACAATGAACTGGGTCGACATGCAGCGATATTTAACGCTGTCGGGATTCCAGTTCCCTCGTACCCAAATTAACCACTTGAACGAGTTCGGATCTCTTTGTGGATATATGTGCATGCCATACTTTGATAAACGTTGAAGCAGAAGCAACGTTTATATTTATGCGACTGTTGGACAATCTAAAAAATAATTTTTCAATCGTTTTGGTAAAAGTATTATGTCGGTACTCTTCAATTCTTCGAATCGTTTTAGAAAAGTTAGCTTGACGATTGGGCTTCTGAAAAATAGACGAAATGATCCCGAGAAAAATAAAAATACCGATGAAACAAATTAACCGATTTCCAGGGATACTACGGTGACGGGTTCACGTGTCTTCCTCAATCGTCTTGTCGACGCGATCCAGCCCTTTGCTCGCCGGATGCGACATGCGTGCCAGCTGGCGACAATCAGTTCGCCTGTGTCTGCAATGAGGGCTACACCGGCGACGGGGCGATCTGCAAACCTCGGCCGAAACACGAGTCGAACTTCCTGCTGGTCAACCAAGGAATGGCCACGATGAGGATACCGTTCGCGCCGACCTACGACAACCCGGGCAGCCCGATCAACATAGCGTACCAGCAAATGGCCATCGCGATCGACATCGACTGTCTGAACGGGAAAGCGTACTCCAGCGACATCACCGGTAATTCGTTGATATTCCGACAACGGTCTCCCGGTTTTCAATGTTGAGGCTATCAAAATCAGACTGTAAGCCGTGTCTTTTAGAAAGTATATAGCCCGGATAAGGTGGTGAAACGTGCTCCAAAATCAAATTGATCTTTAGGACTCCCAAAGAACACACTCTGTGACAAGTTTCAAGTCGGTAATCCCTACCGCATAGGTTATAGGGTGAGCACGGTTTAATCAATTATGCTCTGTTTCTCCTGTTCTGCTTAACAAATAATTAGCAAAAAATTCATGAACATTCTACCAGTTAGCACAGACTAGTATAAATTTTTTCCGAATTTTCGACTGGAAAATCGATTTTTAAAAAATTCTACATCGACTATGTTTGGGCTTGCGAAAGAGGATCACCATCGATCGAACAAATTTCACGCGAGAATTAGAATGCAATTTTTTCCGTGAGACCCCTCAGCACGGAACTCGTCCCACCAGGAGGGCACCGGCCGGTGTCTAGATGAGATTTATTTTACAGGCAATCGAATAACCGAGTTGAATTACAACGGATCGATAGTCGAGACGTTCCTGCCGAAAGTAAGCAGTCCCGAGGGACTGGCGGTCGATTGGGTTTCGAGAAATATTTTCTGGACCGACTCCGGCAAGACGACCGTCGAAGTAGCCAATCTTGAGACGAAGAAACGCAAGGTCCTCGTTTCCGACGGACTGGTCAATCCTAGGGGGATAGCTGTCCACCCGTTCCGGGGGTTAGTATCTCTCTTTCTAGGAGAATGCTCCTAGGATTAAGGAACCGGATCCGCGAGTAACAGAAACCGGGGTCAAAAGTAACTTTCGACTGGGATTCCGCGGAAACTGTCACGCTTAATACAAGAATTTTTGTACCCCAACATAACGGTAAACGAAGCAAAGTAAAACAATTCTGTTCATACAGAATAGAGCAACGTTCAAATCAAATTTCTTATAAATATTATACTACTTTTGTCGGATTACAGATTATTCGGTTTCACAACTGTGGCAAACGTATAAATCATGTTATCTAGCGCATTCTTCGTGTGCCGAATCGTTACACTCCGTGCACTGCACTCATTTTTCATCTGGCTTACAGGAACTGTATGAATCGAGACATACACGGCAATAATACTCCTTATCTTCCTTATCATTACATTCTTCATTCCTGTTCTTGTACATTTTACTTCATATTTTGCTGTCAAAAGTGTCGGTGTAGATCTCTATTTATCAAGATAACCGTTCTATTACCCGAAAAACTCTCTTATCCGAACAGCCATGCGGCTGTTTCAATTCGGATAATCGAGGTTCTGTATTTACAATGTTACTTTTGACCTCTAATGTCGTTGCGACTAGGACACGGGGATAAAAGAGAGTAATTATTTAGAATAAGAGTGACCTCGTACGACCTCGAAATACGTTGTCAAGGTCACAATTCTGATAAACTTCTGAACAACTAACCGGTACCACGTATAGGAAAGAGTTGTTTAGAGTAATGACCTTGACAACATATATCAGTGAAAAGGTCGTGGACTTTTTTCTAAATAATTACTAGAGAAAAAAAAACACAGACACATTGTAATCGGTAGCAATCAAGGGAATTTCGACCGGTTCCAGGAAGATATTTTGGTCCGATTGGAACCGTGCCTCGCCGAAATTGGAGTGGGCCAATGAGGACGGGACCGGCCGGGCAATCTTCCTTCAAGGAGATTACGTCAAGCTGCCGAATTCATTAAGTATCGATTGGGCGACGGATGAGCTGTGCTGGGCGGACGCCGGAACGTTTACGATAAGTAAATACAGAACACTCCCAGTCGAATTTCTCCTGCTAATAAACGCACCGGTACCCCTAACTCGATAATCCCCCCCGGTCCGCTGGGGCGCCGTTCCGGTTTTTTGATGATTGTTCGCAGGCTGCATGAACATCGAGGATAGGGAGATCAACGTGGTAGCGAACGAGCTCACCTACCCGTTCGGATTGGCGATCGCGCAGCAGAATTATTACTGGACCGACTGGAAGACGTAAGCGATCGAAAAGCTACCTTTTTCTTGGCCCGGGATACTTTATGCGTTTACCAGCCGGGGGGAAAATAAATGACAGTTCAGCTTCTTCGAATCGCTCTTTCGTCGACGGATAAATAACGATCCGGTCATTTATTCCCTGTCAATCTAAATGGCCTCGGAAATGATAGAGGATCGCGGCTTTGCTACATTTTAATCGAGACACTGTGCCCGGGAATCCTACCAGTGGTTACTGTGCTCGGGTTTCTCAAAGAGATCCATTTGTATACAGGGTGTCATCTGACAAGACAACATATTCGAGTTACATATGCTGAGTTTCATGAAACTGTTCCGAGAGGTAGTTCTTAGAAATATATTCTAGGTGTTTTTACCATTTAAACCACTCCACTCCAAGCGTCCGAATGTCATCGGTAGACTACGGATCTTTATGCAGATAATATAATACACAGTTTCATGAACCAACTTACAGAAATTGATATCGGAAAAGGATTACTACCGCCTCATAGAATTTCCATTCTATTCCGGAGCAGATAAGAATCTCGTTAAACTATCTCAAACTTTTTATTTTACTCAAGTTCACTTACGGCGAACCTTGCATTCGGGTCAAGTAATATTTTTCTCATTGATAGAAGAAGGTGCAAGAAAACATGGGAAATTATTGAACGTTCATTTTGTTTAGTTCGGATAATCGAGGTTCTATTGGGAAATGTTTGATTTCTTTCTGTTTGGGTTGCAAAATCGATTTCTTCAAATTGTAAGATGACAGGTGAATAGCAACATGTTGTTTTAAACTGTGAAAGTGAACGAAGCATTGCCTAAAGAGCGTACGAGGCTTAAAATTTATTTATATATTCTTGTTAAAACGAAGCAAACCTGCTTTCGACTTTTTCGAATAACCATATAGAGACACAGTGATCACAGTAGTAGAAGTCTTTGAATTCAGTGATGGATCTGAAGTGTTCGGTTTAGCCAGTTATTATTAGAATGTGGATCTTTATGCAAAATATAAATTGTTTGGATGAATTTCAAGACATAGGAACCAATTAGAAATTGATTTCTGTCGTTAGTAGTTATATTAAATGGTACGAAATATATTGATACTATTAAATCCTCTTAATCTTTCTACTGTTACAAATTAGACCCACCCATCTTTGCCATCGATGCGTAAAATCCACAGTCTAGTTATTATAGTTAGGGGTGATACGACTATCACCCCTAACTATAATAACCAGACTGTGGATTTTACACATCGATGGCAAAGATGGGTGGGTAACTTCGACAAGTTCCTCTTTCGAAAAAAGGACCACGAAGCCGTACAGAAAAGTAAAAAAGTAAGATATTTCGAATCATGTGTTATTTACCGTTCGCAGCCACAAAATCGAGGTTGCCATGAAGAGCACCGGGGACAGGAAGCCGGCCATATCGATACCACCCGGAGGAAGCGGTAAATTATACGGAATAGTCGTCGTTCCTGAGTCCTGCCCAAGAGGTAAATCAAGTTTTACATCAGCGCGCGACGTGCACCGCGGCGCGCCTGAAATTGATCGCTTTCCCTTAAAAGTACATAAAAGCGTTGGCTAGCGGCGGCGCGGCGCGGCGCGGCGCGGCCCGGCCCGACATCGCCGCCATTGATCGACGGTAACCAGATTAATACAGCAATTACTTGTCTGCCGCGACAGTGACGAACGCCTGCAAATCCGAGAACGGAAGGTGTAACAAGGAGCAATTGTGTCTGCCCGATGGCCAAGGCGGCAGGACGTGTGCGTGCGCGGACGACGCGTCAGGACCTTGCACCGATTTTCATTAACAAGCCTAATCCATCGACAGAATCGAAATCCGGCGACGCGGAACTCGGACAACGGCAACTATCGCACAGTGGTACCAAAGAAAAATATAGCAGCTCGGAACGAACATAATTTTCTTTAATAGTTTTTAAGACTTAAGAGGTTGCGTAGCAGTTTGGACGGTTGAGGCGTAAGGGAAGTTCAACCATTTTTGTTTTTATATGATATTATTCTTTCGTTAAAAATCAGTATATACATCTTATTCTATGTGTAATTGTTGGAGTAGCATTTTCCGAAAAAATTGAGCTGAATATCTTTAACTGTTTCGCGTTGGTCGTGATGTCACTCATTAAGTCGCGTGTAAATTATAATATTATTTCTTTGTATGTTTAGTTTGTCGTCCACGTTTTCGAGTAACACACTTTTTGTATCTAATATAACCGCAGCGTGAAACTGGTTGTATGGTGCTGCGGCACGATGCCGCGTTATTTAATAAAAGTTTAAGACGTAACGATCGAGCTTCATTTTTTCCCATTCCCTTTCTCAAGCAATTGCAAAAGTTGAGCTTTCATTTCGATTTCTCAGCATTCTATTGGATTTTCAATTTTTCTAGTTTAGCAGGTTGGCAGTGAAAGGGTTGATCAACCTTTTTAAACAATTTTTGAGAGGAAGATTTCCTTCGCTAAAAAGTTCATAAGAGCAAACAAATATTCACAATAATATTCAATATTATAAACAATCTTACACATGTTCCTATAGCCAATTTGACCCCAAAGAACCAATCAATTTAATAAAAAGAGTATCAGGCGTGTATTAAATGTAAAACGAAAGCAATTTAGTCTCGATGCTCACAAAGAATGAGTAGATTAGAAGCACTAGGTCTACGACAAAAGCTGGCGATACATTTCAGTATATGAAAGAAATTTTACATGGAGCTTGCACGGCCTCTTTAATCAAAGGGTTAATAAACGTTCTCCCGGTTAAAGAAAACAATTAAATGCGTATCGAAATTGATTGAAGCTTCTATTACTTTATTCAGCAGCTGCCGCTCTAAATGCATAAAGAAGATCGATATACTCCATACATATTAAGGGGGTGCATTCCGCGAAAAATCAATCGGTAATTATTTTTTAAGTAAAATCTTGAAGCTCCGTGTGGTTTCATGCCACTTTTTACGTTGAAGCGAATGGTAATGGATAAACTGGATTTTATGCATTTATGAGAAAAATTAATTGGTGAAATAGAAAACTGTAGAGGTATTTAACGGATCTAAGAGTAACGCTTCATTATTTGCGACATATTAAAATTGTTGTTAGAAGAGATACACTCCCATTTACATTTTGTTCCTTAAAAGTGATGTTATGCAAAATCAATGAAAATCGACAACTTTGAGGGCTGTTTTCACCCTTTCACCCGTAACGATATTTTAAAAATAATATTTTAATAATATTTTAAACATATTTTAAAAATTTTCGAACATTTTACACACATCATTTTCTCATCACCAAGTCTCACAATTAAGGCGTAGTTGGACCAGAAAAAATCGAACGACCACCCTCGAAAACTATTAGACTAATTTCCGCGTGTCCTCCGATTGATTCATCCGGCAGAGGAGCTTGCGAGAAAGCCTCGTCTCGTGGCGTCACCGTGGAACAGAAACGGAACTAAGTTTGCCGCACACGTTCGAACGAGTAGGGAAACGAGAGGCAACCGCGAACAGGAAAAGAGGGCGAGGAGGGTGGTTGAAGAGACAAAGCTTAACGTCAGGAACGATGACGGGTGTTACGGGGTAACGGTTGGCGGCCGATGCCATGCAAGACGTCGCGTAGCGGCGGCGCTGCGCTGCGCGGCGCGGCTCCGAAGTTGTCGGCGGCGTGATAATGAACCTTCGGTTCAGCTTTCGCGCGGAGTTCTTTGTTCGCGCGAATAAATAAACTTCCGGCGTAATAATGCGCGAGCCCTCGCCGTCGAAGAGGAGGCCAATTACCGTGTTCATTATCGCCGTAACAGCCGCCCATTTAATTTTCCCGTCGCTACATTAAGTTAATAAGCAACTACTTAGAAGCCTAATAAGAATAACACGGCTGGCAGCCCGTCGTATAAAAATGTAGTTACCCGGTTGCCTACGATCAATTATCTTTTCATGACGATGATTAAACGACGGCGTGGAAGCGGGGGGGAAGGGGGACACACAGGGTTCTCTGTCTGCGGAGAACCATATCTCGTCGGAAAAATGGCGGCGACAGGGGGTTCGTCGGACCATTGCAAAGAGCTCGCGTCGCCGAACAATTCCACCGAACTAGACAATTAAATTTTCCTTACCGTGATCCCTTTGTGTCGCGATTAATTGGCTGACCGCAAAATCAGGCGGGTTGCCGCAGCGCACCGCCGCGAATGCAACTTGGCCTGCCAGCCAAAGCGAAGACAGTAGATAAGACGACGCGGGCCGACGAACCGACAAAGGACATCAAACCTGCAGCCCAGGCTACGTTCCACCCGCAGAGACAAGAATGTCCCAGCAATATGTCTCTCTGTCGATTCTCCCGTGCACCTGGATCAGCGATGGGCACGGTAGGGGCCCCTGAGGTGCTGGCTTCCCCCACCAACTACTCTTTCGTGCAGCGCGCACCTTCGCCGCGGAGCAGTGCCCCGCGCTCTTCGTTTCCCCCCTCGTACGAAAGAGTGGTTGGTGGAGGAAGCTTCTTGACTGCCGCAGTCATAGCTGCCCATCACTGACCTAGATGGTCGATATTTTTCGACTTTACATTTTTTCTGATAGTACCACCCTAAATTGTGACACCCGGTGAGAAAATGATGTACGCCAAATTTTGAAGCAGTCGGACAACGAGAAGCATTTGCATAAAAGTTTCAACATTTTTCACGATTCATTATTTTGGAGATATTGTTGAATATTTTGATTAATAAAATGCCTTGAATAATTATTACATTTATGCGGTACTTATATATATATATACAAAATCGTTTTTGATTTATTAAATGAATGTTCATTAAATTCAGTGTACCATGCCGAATCTGGCAAACGGGAGTATATCGACTCTTGACATACCGATTTTGATGAAATTTATTTGAGAGACGGTTCTCGAAAAAATTCGTATGAAATATTTTTCAGAATATTCACCAGTAGAGTGCGGATTTTATGCGTTCATAACAAACATGAGTAGCTGTGATTTGACACGATAAAAAAAACATTGAACATATCAAAGAGAATCCATATGTTATTTTCGACCTATGGCTCCTGTTTTTCGCAATAGATGGAAACATTTTTCAATTTGCATAAAAATCCGCAGTCCATTCATCGGTAAAACTTCGGGTTCGCTTTGTCAGATTGCTTTCAAAAGTATCATTTTCTCAGCGAGTCTCACAATTTAGGGGGGTCAGAGCAGAAAAAATCGAAAGTCGAAAAATGAGGACCACCCTAATCCCCAGGTCCGTCGTTTAAGGGGATTCCGTGAATAGGTGGAAAAGTGTCGTTACCCGGGCTCTACCCGGGAAATTACGCGGGCTTCTTGTCTCCTTTGCGGCCCGGTTAAAAGACCCCGAAATCTCCGGCTTAATATCGTCGAGGTTTGTTACACGGATCAAATATTTGACGGAGAAACAACCGAGACCGTCCACGGCCTCGTGGACCAACTTTTTTCAGAAGACAAACAACCCCGACGAACCCAATATCGCAGAATCCTGAATATACCCCCCTACTTTCCCATGAATATCGATGCGAACTTACTGGTAGTCTGCCCGGAAGCTCTATTTAAACTGGATCCGCCGGCGATCGAACATCGATCGCTTGATTGCTTCTTCTCCGTCTTCTTCTTCTTCTTATTCTTCTTCTTCTTCTTCTTCTTTCGTCCGTTAACGTCGTTCGTTCTTTGACGTCGACAGTTTGATCATTAGCGACGACCGTATCAGTATTTAGATTTTCATCCCCAGTGATTTTACGAATTCCCGAAGGTTTCCCCTGTTTTCTTTCCATCTGTAGATTTCGTTCGGTTTTAGAAGAATGTTGAATCTTTTGTGTGTGCTGGATTTTGAGTGGAAGACCAGCATAATTCGGAAAAATTCAATGAAGATAATCTGGGGAATGTGTGGTTAGCTATGGACAATTTATTATTATTTGAACATTATGAACTATGCACATTGAACTGTATGCACATTTGGTGGATGATGCGTATTAATCATTCTGTAGCAATGATTAGCTCCACAGATTATGAGCATGAAATTACCACACGCAGCGGTAGCACAAGCATTATATGCATTATAGATGAAGATATGTACGTACAATATTCAACAAGTATTTTATGTTCATTGTTACGCGCGGCTGGACAACACATTTTAGCATGATTTCAATAATTTAAGGAAACAAATTCGAAGGAAATTTTCCAAAGGGTGAATTTGTACGAACAATTGTTCTATTACTAAATTCCGTCGTATTTAATGAATTATTACAAATGCAAGTCTTGGTTATCGAGTTAAAATTGCTTCGAGTGCGAAGGGATCGTGTAATAAGATAAACAGTAACCTGTTCTTTCCCAATATTCCTTAGCTCGCAGCTACTTTACAAAGTTTTTTAATTCAGCGTCCCCGTAGGGCGAACTGTTCTGTTACTACAGTTTCCGAGTGTGGTTGTGCGTTTTGTTCTCGAGACCCACAAAGTGAAAAATTGGTATCGTGAATTAAACACACAAATACACTCCGAATTATGCCATGTTTTGTTACATTCTAATCACAGAAACGTCACAAATATGCTGCTAAAACTTCCATGAAAATATCATCCAAAACAGAAATGTTTCGTCAATTGATTAACAATGGAGATATATTTTTCAAGAATGTCCACATCTTTCATTACGTACATCGAGACAGTACCAAAGTTGTCAGATAGGTATGCAGCACGAAGTACAAACAAGTGACCCACAAAGTGAAATTGATATCGTGAATTAAACACACAAATATACTCCGAATTATGCCATGTTTGGTTGCATTCTAATCACAGAAACGTCAGAAATATGCTGCTAAAACTTCCATGAAAATATAATCCAAAACAGAAATGTTTCGTCAATGGATTAACAGTGGAGATATATTTTTCAAGAATGTCCACATCCTTTATCACGTATATCGAGACAATACCACAGTTGTCGGATAGGTATGCAGCACGACGAACAAACAAGTGACCCACTTCGGTTTTTATTGGGTTAGTAAGTTCGGTGCATTTCAAGTAAGAAGGAATCAGCAAGACGTACCCTGTCCGCTCGTCGACGACGGAAGATCCGTCGTCGGTAAAAACTACCGAACGCTTGCTGGTAATCCCGTAACGAAGCACAGATAATCCGGCGTCGAAAGGGAATTACACTCTTTTCGGGACTCTGTCTCTCCGAGTCTTCAGCTGTCCAACGTTGCAGAAACTTTTACGCACGGCGACCTCTAGAATTCACACAGTGGCACACAATGTACGACGCTCGTTGTTTAATTAACGTCCTGTTTGGAATGGAAGCAAAACCTGAAAAAGTAGAAAAACTCTGTTCCGAATAATGTAAGGCTAGCACGCGTGCAACATTTTTCTTTCAACGACCACTCTTTAACTCTACTGCTCTTGTTAATCGCAAGCACTCTGAGCATATCCGAGGAAAGTATGATAATCAAATTTTGCATAAATTGTAAATTTTACATTGAAGCAATCAATTTTTCTGTGAATGTAACAATATACATTTAATATTGCATTTAATGACACAGCAGGCAACATTATTCGTAGCATGGATGAGAAATAAGGTTTCCGTGCTGTAGCTCTAATAATTTGTTCGCTCGCTTTTAGGTTTTACCCAAAAAGAAGAAAAAAATTCCTGTACATTTAGCAATCTTTTGGAATGAAATGTTCCATAACGGCAACCTTCGCCCTGTAAAAAAGTATCGGTGCCCAAACCTATTAAAGTTCTCCCGGTCGTCCACCGAAGTGAAAGTGAAAAATAGTTTGCCAGAGTGGAAGTTTTGCCAAGGAACAAAGTTCTGGTAGCGGTAACCGAACGGTCCACGATAAACTTCCGTTTCGAAGTTTTCCCAATCGATTTCGAAATGGCCCGAGTTGTTTCCCCCGGTTCTTGCATTTAATTCAAAACATGCTAGGAACCTGATCAAAAGCGGAGCCGGACCGGGTCAGCGTGCACCGGGAAAAGTTGAATGCTAGAGCGAAAATGGTGGAGAACGTTTGCATACCTATGGAGAGCGCGTATTTCGACGAAGATCAAGGAATGGTTGGAATGGCAGTCTCGAGAAAATTGAAGGAAACGTATTGCGAAAAGGAATGTTAGAGTGTCTTTCTTCACCTTAGAAAATATTGAACAAGACGGTAACAATTTCGACGGAGAGGTTGTAGCCTTAGATTACTTTAAACTAAGTGACAAATGTCGCACCAGAAGAAATCGTAGATTGTGCTGACACGTATTCTCTTTTGTGCTGGGAAAATACCATCGCATGCAAAATGTCGAACTGGTTGCAAGAAATATTTGTTTATGTACTGTTCTTACTTTATAAGAAGTTTCGCGGATCGCTCCAATGTTTACGCTTTGACGACGTCACACACGCTACATTCAGATTTAGGAAACTGATTGTTTACGAGGTGCCGACGCTCGACCAGTGTCGCCAGGTCGGTGCTTGTCTCCCACTCTATCCTTCCCCTTCTACGACGTTATTCCCCCATTTTCAGAGCATCTCCACGCTCCCGCCACGGACCGGTCGCGTCACGTGAGGCCCGCATCCAATTCGTGTTGCGTCTGCGTCGTGACGAACCTAGTTATGACAGAGAGATGGTAATATGGTAACTGTATTCCCCTCAACTTGAGTCAATTCGCTTACAAGCGCGAGACGGGAACGCGAGCTTCTAGTTACTAGTTTTGTTAGTAAATATAATAAATTGGAAATATTATGAAAATATTTTTAAACTCTTCTTAAGCTATTCCGTACCTCGCCGACCTATTTTTGTCTTAATAAAACTACGTCCACTGATAAAACATCTATTTTTGTTCCCCAGGTCAGATTTATTAATTTGAACCAAGAAACAGTATATCCACAATATTTAGCGGCTACAGCAACGAATATTTTGCAAGTCGGTCCAATTCGTGAGGAATGATCCTCATTGCTCTGATCCTGCAGCTAGAGAAAAGATGAATGCTAGAGCGAAAATGGTAGCGGGTTCGTCTAGCTACGTAGTGGCATTTCGGCGAAGATCAAAGTATGGTCTCGAGAAAATTGAAGGAAACTATTGCGGAAGGGGATGTTGCAGCGATAGCGGCATGGATAGCGGCAAGGGGGATGCGCTTACCCAGCGGGGGAACAAACGCGGCCGGTGCAATTTGCAATTTGCAAAAGAGCCCCGGCACTTTTGTCGATCAGAGGCCGGTAAATGGCCGCACGAATTGGAAAATGTCGGTTAGACGTCTGCCAATGACGGGTGCTCGATCAGCCGGGTTCGACCGTGCCCTTTCACCCGGAGGTCCCGACTTTCGCGCTCGACCTCGGGGTTTAAAACACCCCATTTCCCTCTTTGCCGGCGCGGCGCGGCTTTCTTTCCGATTTCATCGCATCGAACGAATTAACGGGCCGAGCGCGCGGACTTCGGCCGAAAATGCACTGCCGCTTAAAAATCGATGGCGAACGGGAACACTCGGGCGAAATCGAGAGTCGGCGAACGCGTGCTCTTTTCACCATTCGAATTATCGACAGATTTGTTCCGACCGTATAAAAGAAACCTTCCGCGGCAGTCTCTTGATGCAGACTGCTCATACTCTGAAACGGTGGTCTGCAACCATGAAGGTCACCTCATATGGTCAGCTTATGACAAAGGGCACTGTACCTTAATTTTAATAATGGGACACATTAAGATGCATTTATGTAATGCTGTTTATTTTACGTACATTTTTACATGACTTTATTGCTGGAATATACAATATGCAAAGATACGTAAAAATGCAGTCATAAACGCCCCACCCCGAAATTTTCTCCACTTCATGGAAACTATTGAATCGTGGATATGTTTTGAAGAGGGAGGCTATTTCTGCGTCACACTTTTTGAAATGATCCCCAGACCTACAACGTATCCAAGTTAACCATTTGCGCTCGGAGCTATTTTAACTCAAAAACGAAAGATTTTTCCATTCTAGAATATTTCCATTCTATACAATTTGTTTTAATTTTTTGCATATGAATTTGATATAATATTTCATGTAATATGTAAATGTCCGGTTAAATACGAACAAAAATAATAATGTGAAGATAATTTTTAAGAATGGCATAACAATTCTCAGTGGAAGCTCAGTTTGGATTGCAACTTGTCCCATGTACTTAAACGTTCGCTTCGTCACGGACTGGATTTCGTTTAACTGCAGCGCTATCGATGTTAAATGCCACAAACGACAGGGAAACGAGATTCCGTGGACACCTGGAGCCGGTTTCGCTCGACGAAGGACCATTCAATTCCGCATTAATATTTATTCCGTTCAATTTGATTATTTCCCGTAGATCAGAGGCGCGTATTCGCCGGCAAACATTTGCACGCGACTCGAGGCGAAACGAGCTCTCTCCAAGCCCGAGCAGTTATACCGCGGCGCTCGTGCATTTGGTGAATGCCGTAACGTTGCAAGTTTAATTACTTTATGGCACTCGGAGGCCCGTTTGTCGCGTCTGCCAAGGCGCCCGCGCGCTCCTTTGATCGTTCAATTACGGACGCACGAACGCACCGGCCGAGATGCGTGAAAAAGATGGCGACGACGACGGCTATCTTTTCAGACGTTTCGAACCGGAAACGTTCCCGATTTCCGAAGGAAGACAACACTTCTGCTCCTCGTTAACACGCGAACACTGAATGCATTACAATAAGCATTATACAGTAAACGCTTGATTCTTGTCCGGAGCGAGGGCACGATTCTTGTTCAGTGCCTACCCACACCACTGCCTGTCAACGCCGAGTTGCTCCGCAGGGCGGCGACGATTGATGTCGGCTCGGCTATATCGGTGTGAACACCACGGCATTAATTTTCATTATTTGTTTATGGGACTTTCACTACCATATTTCTGGCATTTTTCTGATTAACATGACACCAAACACGATATAGTTTCAATTGTATTTAGTGGTTTAATCGACGGTGAAAGTTTCGGTCGCAAGGAAGGACAGCGCATCGGAAAGAAAGAGACGCGGACAGTCACGCGAACCGTATTTCATTCTGTCCTTCTCTATGTTCGGCTCTCTATTGAAGTCTCGCTCGGCGCGGTCGGCGCGATATCAGACGCAGTCATGAATCAAAAAGCACTTCTGGACACGATTCTTGTCCATGAAAAACACGGCTGTTCGACAAGAATCAAGCGTTTACTGTAATACTGAATCCGGTAAATATTTGACTGGCCCTCGTATTTAAATTATTCCGGCGGCTTGTTCTACCCATTAAAAAAACCCGTGTGTTGACCGAAACCGACATAAAATTTCTCCGTGTTTCCGCACCAAATTCTTCATGTGATTGCCCGGTCGGAGGGTGCGCCTCGAAAATAAAAGTTTAACGGAAACAAAGCGGCGGTATTGCGCTCGCGTGCTGTTGCATTTTCTCTTTGTTTTGTTTCTCGATAGCTAACGGCTATTTTTGCGCGCCGTTCTTCCTTTATCGCGGAAAGACCGGTTGCATCATACAATACGATACCAATCACGCGTTTGTCGACTTTTATCGATACGACAGTTAGGCGAGCATTTCCATTGACGTGCTCGAAAATTGATTTCCCTTATATTGTAGAATATCGTTTGCTCCAACCTTGTTTACCCTTACCCGAGGCTCTATTATACGTACCACATAGCATACGTACTATGCTACAATTAAATCAGAATATAACTGTTTTACAAAATGGACCAAACGGCATCAATGTATCTGCCAAGAAACATTTTTTTCGTAACTCCAACCAAACGCAATTTTTTAGCTCGGCAAAAAAATCGGAGTGGTTCGATCCATTTATAAACAAGTTATAGTAAATGTTCGATAGACGCGAAGGCCTCGGGGGGAATTTCTTCGCATCCATCGTATAGGGGAGATATTTTTTTGAACTTCAAAGGCCGAGCCGAACGTAGAGAAGGACAGCGCGTGTAAAGCGAGACCACGCGCGGGCCTGTGAACTGTGCCGACGACGACAACTGTCCGCGTCTCTTTCTTTTCTATACGCGCTATTTCTATACGCACTACAGTCTAAATTCCATCGAAGGAAAACCATCGAATTGGAGCGTTTGCATCCGTCAGGAAAAGACACAATTTTTGCAGTTTTTTAAACTGTAACTACTTAAGATTTATTTAAGATTTACTTAATTTTATTTCTTACAAAAAAATGGAATGGATTTTCATCGCCGATTAAACCACTGAAATTATATCGTGTTTGGTATAATTTTGCATTAGAAAAATGCCAGGAATATGTTGCTGAAAGTTCGTACAAGGTTCCGTAGAAAAAAATTCTGTATTTTCGATAATAAAAATTTCTGTCTTAAGGAGGACAGTGTCTAAAGGTTTTCAAGAGTTTCCGGCCAATCCTTTCGAACAATTTCAGCCGACCGGACTGTTCCGGTTGATTTCCGGTGGTCGGCGTGTCGCCGCGACAATTGCCTGCGCTACGTTATCAACTTTCCCAGGACCTTTGACCGGCTCGGCCGGTGCCACGAATTGGAATCGCCACCCACGTAAAATACAACGCAATCTGGTCAGTGTCGATACGAAGCACAGCACGCTTCCAGGTTGAACGTGGCTACTTGCTGTGAACCCGCGAGCACGAACCTCCGCGAACCGACCCGACCAGCTTGTTTCGCCGAACGAAATGTGCTCGCCACTGCCCCTGCGGTCTTTCACGTCCAACTTCCGTTTCCACTTTTCCTTTACCTTCTTTCTGGCTGTGCCAGTTCCACTTTTACGCGAATTTCGCTAATTTCGCACATTTTCGAATCCTTTCGTTCCAATCAGCTACTCTATTTCTGTGTGTTTTCGAGGATTTTTCCGTTGTACATACACCTTGGATTGTTTGGTATTTACGTTTTTAACTGTTAGTAGACTGTGGACTACACGAATTTTAAGATAGAAATGTCTAGGTGAAATATTAAACTGTAAAGACAGCCGAGAACATTTCTGTAAATTTTCAATTGATTTTTGTTGAATTATCAAAACTGAATCAACATTCTCAGTATTCCTAAATAAAGATTACGATGTATCGATTGAACGTTCTCAGGATCGTTTCTAAACAGAGATTTCGAGGTACAGTAAACGCTTGATTCTTGTCGAACAGCCGTGATTTTCAAGAATCGTGCCCAGAAGTGCTTTTTGATTTATGACTGCGTCTAGATATCGCGCCGATCGCGCCGAGAGAGCCTTCAATAGAGAGCCGAACATAGAGATGGACAGAACGAAATACGGTTCGCGTGACTGTCCGCGTCTCTTTCTTTCCGATGCGCTGTCCTTCCTTGCGACCGAAACTTTCACCGTCGATTAAACGACTAAATGCAATTGAAACTATATCGTGTTTGGTCTTGTTTTAATCAGAAAGATGCCAGAAATATGGTAGTGAAAGTCCCATAAACAAATAATGAAAATTAAGAGATTTGTAAAATCGATTCCTCGAGTTAATGTTGTGGTGACATCAATCGTCGCCGCCCTGCGAAGCAACTCGGCGTTGACAGGCAGTGGAGTGGGTAGGCACTGGACAAGAATCAAGCGTTTACTGTAACTCATTCAATATACATATAACTTTGTATCGAGTGCCGGACTGTGGGGGGCTAACCTAAACAATCTGGAGATATAAGGAGACCCTATTCACCTCTTGGGGTTCCAACGGTTTTTCTTCTAAGAGTCAGTCGAAGCTGAGACTTCTTTTAGAGCTTCCTCCCGTGCCGTAAAATAAAGACGTTCACTTTAAAACAAGTATGTACCAGTGTGCCTTTCATTTAACACCAATTTCCAATAATTTTCGATCTAATCGTTCACAATCCTCGCGCCGAACAACCATTCCAACCTCAAACACAAATGTTCCGTGATCCGGATCTCGCCAGGTAGAAATTAGAAGTTAGCCTGTGCGGACGGTACAAATTCGCGGTTTTTAACTTCGATTAATCTGCGGGGAGAGCGTCGATTTTCCGAATGAAACTAAAACTCTCCAGAGGGCCGACGTTTAAATTAAAAATTCCGCGGGCGTTTAATTGTTGGAGCGATCGTCTGGCAAACGAAAAAAAGTCCGAGCCTGATTCCCCGGCTGAGCGCGTTCTTCCTCACAATATAGTTTCGCCGTATAAAGCTTGCACGCAGCGCGCATAAAGGACGGTATTCTTGGTGAAAAGCCTTTCATGCCTGCCTTATCCGCAGGCCTGCCTCTCTGGCCCGAAGAAGCGAAATACTTTATCGCGTGATCGCGAGAGGGTGGCTCTCCTTGCCCTGGACGTCTGATAAAGCCGTCCGCCGTTTTTACGAAGAGCTCTTATTTTCTCGCCCGCTTTTAACTCTCGTTAGCAGTGCGTATTGCACCTACCCTGAAATCCCGGACGAAGGAGGGTCTGATCTTCGCTCGGGGGATCCTTTCCCAGTTATCTTTATGGCGGCTGATTTATCCGGCATTGTGCAAGATAACAGGGGAGAAAGGTTCCGTCCCTTCCCCCTCCCTCCCGCCCCTCTGTTACCCTGTCGCCCGATTCGATAATTAAATCACGATGCATCGAGATTACTTTTTAATTTCATCGCGATACCGTGGCCCCCCGTGTCCTTCCATTTGTCCAACGGATAGCCCGGGAGCAAAAAGGTTAACTGGATTTCCGACGGTGTTACATCTTCGAGGATCTAGCCGGGATGGGCCGCGTCGTCCGACTCGCCGATGGAACGACTTTAGCAGAGCTTTTTTCGCCGGCCGAGAGACAGACGCTCGGAAAAATCGCGGACAGAAAAAGCTCGACGTTTACAGGTGTCTATGAAATGCTAAACCACACTCTTGGCTAAGTAAACCGAAACATTCCGCGAGGCGGTTTGTCATGCGAGCACACGCCATCGTGTTCGAGCTGTTCGGTCCGATCGACGAATGGTTCACTTATTTTTTTTGTACGCCCTTCTATTCCCATCGTGCACAAAAATGTTCATCGATCGTCCTATTAATAATGTCCCTAAAAACCATTCAATTTAATCTTTTAATAACACAAGTTTACAAATTCCGATCAACTTTTGAACCGGAGCAGATACTGTTGGAGTTTAATGCTTGAAACGGATCCCAAACGACACAAACGAATCAGGTCAACCGCTCTTCAATTCCGATTTATCACTTTTAATCGAATAAAATGGCCTTTAATTGGCAAAAATTATAAAAAATCAATTTATCGAATATCTCGAATACTAGAACCAATTTTTAAAAACGGATTGAACATTCGGAATCAGAGCGCCCCAAATTACCTTAGTAACAACTTTTAATTGCTCCGGTCCAAAACCGTGTACACTTGTGTAATTGTTATTTAGCTTCCTTCGCGGAATAATTTTAGTACTTCGTCATGCTCGGAAATTTCCGAACGTCGTCCCATTAATAACGTTTTTAGACACGGGTCGCGTTACATCGGCCTCGCCCGGAGCCTTTCGTTTTCTCGGAAAATGAAAAATGTTTGTCGTAAACGAATCAATCGAGTTTTATCCTTCGATACGTCCCAATTCGTTTTGGTGCAGCTATGATGCATTCGCAAAGGAATTTATCACGATGTCAACCCCCCCCCCCCCCCCCCGCTTCCCCTACCCGCGCGCAACTCCGCCGATTCAAAGGGAAACGCAAAAACACTGGCGTGGAAACAAGCCGTACACACGAAATATCCAGGATAGCGAACGATCGAAAACACAGGGCTATACTTTACGGGGAACTTCCGAGAGTAAACTTGGCGTGTTTTCCAGCGACGATCCAGCGGGTGCTGGGGAAGCGTACCACTTCGATTTTTGTAATCATTTCTATTTGCGCGCGCTTTTAAATCAAACCGACAGCACACCAAGCTGGCCCGTTTATTTTTCGCGTTGAAACGCATCGTGTGCTTTTTTCTCGCCCTTCCACGTCTAAAATATTTGTGAGCTCCCGCACCATTTTGGTACAGCTCGTTATATTCGTCATTCAAGCGACGTTGTTGTACGCAATGCTCGCGCGGAAAGCGCTTAAATCGCGTAGCAAGTCGAGAAAACACATTCGCGATGACCATTCCATTTTTGTATCTTCAAGAACAGTGCTTTTGCGAAAGTACCGCTGACAAGAAGCTCCCTGGCAGGAATGCGGTGACGTAGGCAAGAATGCACACCCGATTGGTTGGCTTGGAAGGGGCGCAGCTAGGCTCACACGCAATTTCGGCGTTCTATTGGCCGAATCAGTCACACACACTACTCGAGTAAATACTCTGTGCCCCCCCCCCCCTCCCCAGGAGCTTCTTATCAGCGCTCAACAGTACACTGTATCGGGTCTGTTAATCAAATTTCACGTTGAATTGGTGAGTTCTGCGATTTTCTGCATTTTTTTGTACAAGTGTATACAAAAATAATAAAGCAAAGCTACGCAACTGACTTTTAGGATACAAACAATTGCTTATAATTAAAGGCAGAGTAAAACATGAAATATCGTTCGAATAATTACAAGCGGCAGGATACGTATCGCGGAGCACAAAGTGCATTTTAGATATTGCAATACGAGTGCTAGATATACAAATCTGCAACGGAGGTGGTTGGAAGTGTATCTAGTTTTGGGGCCGAATGTTGTTACCGACGCGGAAATAGTTAAATGAATTTCGATGAAATGATGTTGCGTTTAATGACGAACTACGCGGACAGAGACGAACATCGTCGGTAATGGACGCTGTTCGAAGCAAATTGTCGACTCGTTTATATTTAATAACGTGTGTATTATGACAACGGATATTAGTATTACATTAATTCGAAACGGTCCGTTCTCGCCGGACGGCCGATTTTCGTTTTGTCATCGAAACGAAAAAGCTCTCAGCTTCCGCCGGCTATTTACCTAATTCTCGATTGCTCGGAATTAATACGTTTCGCGGAACTAAAAATAGACGATCCACTTTGTGTTGTCACCGAAGCAGGCAATTAATTTCCGTGAATATTACATGATCGTCCAAATATCGCAGCGTGTGCTGCGCAAATCGAGCAACAATTTCCATTTCTGTATTAATTTATCCGTAGGCCCGTCGTTCCGGTAGGTATTAAATTAATCATGTCAGACAATGAATATTTCATTAAATTTTATAGTATTAACGTTAGCCGCGAGGCTGAATATTCATAATCAGAATTCGCGAGTGTCGTCACCGAACCGAACGAGAACTCGCCGATTCACTTCGCAAAAGTAAATTGCTCGTGCCGAATTTAGCGTTTCGCTCGCAAAATCGGACATTCGAGAGGAGAGGATTTCATCAACGAGCCGGTGCGAGGATATAAAATATGATACTACTCTTGCGGTCAAAACCGAAGTTCCAACAGCCGCGCGGCTCCGCGTTTCACCCAAATGAAATAATAAATCTCGTTCGCGAATTGCGAATTTTCTTACGAGAACCCGGCAAACTTCTCGCAAACTTCTCGTTGTTTTGCCGGCGCGTGCAACATCAATTACGTTCCCGTGGTATCGACAGCGTTTATTCCCTCGCGATCGTCGCGATGTGGGAAAACCTACGATAAACTGTTCAAAGTCAGTTTCTTCGGTGTTCTTAAAAAATTCAAGTAACTTACTCGCTCGAAGAATTGGAAAAGCTTGATTTACGAATATAAATACGAAAATTGTCTGTCGCATTAAAAGCTTGAAGTTTTTAATTGTAAAATAATGAAATACAGAATAATTTCTCACAATAACTCAAGACGCTTGTGCACACGAGGCAGAAACAGAACAAAGTGTCGCACACTAATGACGTCATTCAACCAATCAGACTATAGGATCTACCAATCAACCGATTACACAATGCAAATCATTCAACTAAATCGTGATGTTCAAGAAATTTTATAATACTGAAAAGTAAGATGAAACTTATACTGTGTAGATTTTATCTTGAAGATCTAAAAGTTCGCAATATTTTAAAACTATTGTATCATTCCTTGCGTCTCCTGCAAAATCCAAGGAAAAATGTCCTGCATAAAAATAACTTTTGCACGTGTGAACTCCGCGCTTTAAAACTTGTATTTTTGTAGTATTCTCGTCAAAATTTACAGGACTGTAAAAAAAAAAGTGAAAAAATTTTGGTTCCGGAAAGTGAAGTTTAACCATCGTCTATAGTATATTCTGTAATCCTAACGTTTTACAAGCTGATGGATTCCTTCTTCATAAGAACTCTTGAGTTATTGGGGTTTCTAAAAATTGCAATCATCATTGATGTAGAACCATTCGTTTGGTTGATCGAGCGATAATAATCGACAGGAATGAAAAATCGATGCGACAACGAGGGAATCGTTCTCGAGCGGAATCCCGACGACAGGTCGTTCGCATCAGTTTCCGGTTCTTGATTATGACGATCGCGAGACAGACGAACAATGAGCTAATTAACGCTCGCGAAATGAACGTTCAGCTTTGCATCGCGCATCGATGAGCCTCGTGAAACATTTCTGAATATCGCGAAGGTAAATCGTTGTTAATTAAACGCTTTAGTCGTTCCGCGCGACCGACTCGCGCAACTGCAATCTCGTCGAGCGAAATAGGCTGTACAATGCGTTATTTTTGCGTATGCACGTGGCCCCGAACAAGTGTTTATAAACTGCCGCGCGCGTCCGTTCCGCAACCGGATCTTCTTGTGTCGCGTAATAATTCGATATAATAAATCACGGTAGCATGGCACTTCGGTGGCTTAATTAATTTGTAACGAGTTTTCACAAGTTGCGCACTGATAGAGTCTGGATATTAATCATCGTTCAAACATTGCAAGTGTCCTGGCTATACGTAACCTACACTCTCCCCTCCATTTGATCGCTGCGTACTCCCCTTTCAATTCTAATTCGCAAAGCTCCGCGTGACGAAGTCAAATGGCAAATTGGTCTGCATCGCAATCGTTTGTCTCTTTACCAAATATAAAACAATAAACCGTCTAACTTTATGTAAAAATTACAAAATAATTGAAATATCGTTACAAAAAATTGCAACACTTTTTAACATTTCCAACGATGAAGGTGACGATAAATCTGTGTAATTTGCTCGTTCTGTACATTACGAGAAAACGAAGATTTTTATATTAATATTTTTTTGTATACATATACGACGAGTTTCATCGGTTTATCCTTTATCGTTAATGGAACTATTTTCCGCATTGTAGATACGAATGATTACAATGATAGACACTTGAGTTGTTTGACCGAGTAATTATTTGGTATAGAGCAACGTTCATACGCGATTGATCTAAATTTTCTGGTTGGCCGGATACTTGAAGTGCACTTCATTCGCCTGCACGAACGGTATCCGCAGAATTATTGGATTCTTTTGTTGAATCCGCCTGTACACGTCGGGGATGGACGAAGGAGCCCCGGAACAAGAGCATTAAGCTTCTGGCGAGGTCTAAGAATGTTGATCGATTTCTGAGAAGCATGCAATAAGACGATATCTCGCGATCTAGATGCAGCGAGACGGCCAGGCCGGGGTTCAGCCTGGATCGCAATTGTGTCGTGCTCGCGGAATTTCGACCGGCAACAATGCCAAGTGCGGCTCACCGCGCACGTCCTTATGCACCGAAAGGCATCAGAGAAGCCGTTACAAGGGAAGATTAGGGCCGATTCGATCTTGAGTCCCGAGAAGATAGGTCGGATCCCTCCCACGGCTCCCTCGAGAGCATCCGCGTCCCACTGCTTTTTGGGTATTAACCCCACGGGATCCCGCGATCGACCTTTAAACTATTCTGACTCTGTGCCAGAATACTTTCTTACTGTTGCTGCCGTCGCTGATAAATATTAATACCGGTGGGCAAACCCTTTGCCGAAGCAAACGCGCATGCTGTTTCAGTGCTGAACGCCCTCGCAACGGTGCACACTGGGACGAAAAAGCTGCAACTTCTATTTTATGTGTATATATCGAATATATCGAATACATTTATGTGTAGAGAAAAATATATAGAATACATTTATGTATAGAGAAAAATATATAGAATTTTACAAAATATCAAAATAAGACACGACGCAGAAAGTACTAAACAAACATAAAATCTATTATTGGCTAAGTGCCGGAAAGTCTAGTTAGAAAGCAATTATTTTTCAGTGAAAATGTAATTTCCATATTCCCTATAGTTTGAAAGTTATACGAAGGTGTACTAAATTATTCGAGCCGCACCACTGAACGTCGATACGAACCTTGGCTGACCATATCTGGCACTTTCTACTTGGAAACTTTGTACAGCGTTCGGACGACGCTATAGAAACAAATAATGAAGTGCTCGAAAGGAACAGTGGAATAGATAATTGCGTCGATTAATTCTGCAAATGTGAAATCGATTATAATGACCAAAATTTTGTTACCAAACTTCTCGATATGCATAGCAATTTCATTCGTGAACCAACAAATACGTCTTCAGTAGTATAACCCAATATTCAATTTTAAAACTATTATTCATAAAAAAATACTATGACGATTCTTTTCGATATATTTTAATGTTTTAAATAATAATTTCAGAAGAAGTTGTTAGACTATATTCATCCATCATATTATTTGATGGATTATGAACAAAATTGCTTGTGAACAGTTCATTAAGAAATTCTGAACTATTGATCATCAAAAAAAAACTATTAGAAAATTGCTGATAGCTAAAGTGTCCAGATAATAAGCAAAGAATAATAATTTAAATAAGAAACAAGTATCGAATGTACCACAAGGAAGAACCACCAGAGAAAGTCATGCGATCAACGTCATAGGACAAGCAAAATCCAATAGAGAATTGTTTCGATCATTTACACTGTCATTTGCACATAGAACCGCGTGAAAGC
Source organism: Lasioglossum lativentre (assembly GCA_916610255.1). Taxonomy (NCBI): domain Eukaryota; kingdom Metazoa; phylum Arthropoda; class Insecta; order Hymenoptera; family Halictidae; genus Lasioglossum; species Lasioglossum lativentre. Next base: position 1,589,945 of record OU744364.1, read on the forward strand.
TATATCCGCGATTACGTTGCCGGCAATCAACAAAGTTCTGCTTACATTGTGTGCAGACTTTTCTAGATCATAGGAGCCAAGGCGCGAAGTTCTCAGGGAAACTTTGTTCCTTATACACTCTCCAAGTTTCATCAGGCAGTTCGATATGCCGGTTTCCGTCTGAGCGCAGTTATCAGTTTGTTAACCGACAAACTGAAGTGCTCGGGGGAAACTCTGCTCTCGAACAGCCGAGCAACATTGAAAGTTTACGATGGAAGTCGAACGTCTTGAAGGAAATCGAAACCCGTTCACAGTGTCCTTAGATTTTGAGGCTCGGTCACCTTTACCGAGTATCGTCCTCTTTCTTCCGTGGAACGCCTTCCAATCACTGCACTTGTTGAATGAGGACGACAATGTTGAACCGGGACTCTATTAACAGAAAAGAGAAACAGGAACGACTCGTCGATTCTCAGTTTCAATCGTGTTTCTCGTAGAAATAGTTTCACCAGCATGCAATGCTCGAGAGGCCTGAAAAAAATATTTAGATTCTTTTTATAGAGGACACGTTGGTAGTGTACGAGTTTTATCCATTTGTGACTAAAATTTTAGACAATAAAAAGATTCGATGAATTTAAGGGTATATCGATTGATGTCGGCTCGGGTATATCGGTATGAACACCACGACATTGACTCGAGGAATCGATTTTCATTATTTGTTTATGGGACTTTCACTACCTTATTTCTGGCATTTTTCTGATTAAAATGACACCAAACACGATACAGTTTCAATTGTATTTAGTGGTTTAATCGACGGTGAAAGTTTCGGTCGCAAGGAAGGACAGCGCATCGGAAAGAAAGAGACGCGGACAGTCACGCGGACAGTCACGCGAACCGTATTTCATTCTGTCCTTCTCTATGTTCGGCTCTCTACTGAAGTCTCGCTCGGCGCTGTCGGCGCGATATTCTAGACGCAGTCATAAATCAAAAAGCACTTCTAGGCACGATTCTTGTCCATGAAAAACACGGTTGGACAAGAATCAAGCGTTTACTGTACATATTATTTCACGAGTATGTGCCATCAATGCTGAAGAGACCCAAGAAAAATATTCAGATTCTTCGTGTTTACGCGGAACACGAGTTTCATTCGGCGAAATAAGAATTCCAACTTTTTGACCAGCTTTTGAAGGCGAGTGTTCCATCGTGCACCGGTAAACAAATGGCAAATTGGTGACGGGCAAGTTAATTTCCCTTCGCAAACGTTCAATTTTCGTGCAATTTCCGTGAACCGTTAACGTTCAATCGCCGTCAACAACTGAAAATACAAAGCCACGCGCGGAAAAGAGAATAATACGGGAACCTCGCAGGCGCGCGAGTCGTAATTACCAGCGCTAGAACGAAGAACAGCTTCCACACGGGTCGACCTGTTAGCAAAACTGATTGATCTTCGCACCAATGGAGACACATGGAAAGTCAGGTTCCCGAAGTTTCTCCAAAGTTACCATGAATTAATCACACTTGGTCGGCGAACCAGGCGATAAGGCAACTCTGGCCAGAATGAGATGCCAGGAGCGTTGGAATAACGCCTCGGGGAGATCTTTGAAATCGATCTTCGGCTTTTAATCATCGTCCCTTGTTACCAAGAAGCTGTTGCTTTGTGAATCAAACCAGTCCGGAGTTTCTTGGGCAGCGCCGACGTTCGGACGTATCGCATTCACTGCCAGCTTTTCAGAAAATATTACAAAACACTCGCTGTCGATAACTTTCTTGTTGTTCGTGCGAATGTGGCAGTGAGGTGGACTTGCGGAAGAAATTAATAATAAGAGGAAGGAAAACGGAGCACCTTGATAAGTATAGTATATTTCTTTATTAATTTATCAAGAGTCTGTCTCAACTTAATTATTCTGGTTAATACCAATACCACGCATTTTCGATGGCGTTCAATCATTTTTATACCTAAAATATACAGAAATTTATAGTGAAAATCTACAGTTTCGTTATGTTTCAACGAGAACGTAAGCAAAATTTTAAGGGCAAACTGAAAGTGAGTACGGTGAACTCGACTATTGACGTCAGGAAGAGTAAACGTAATTTATCAAATGAAACTGTAAAACGAAGATGGATGAAAGCTACGAGAGGATATTTCGTGCAACTATTTCCTGCGAGCATATGAGGATTAAGCTTCTAACCATCTAGTAGCATCGGCGGGGTGTTTGGACGGCTGTAAAAAAAGTCCTTAGAAACATCTGGAACATCTGGGGAAACGATTTTCATTGATCGCAGAAATTGCAGCCGTCGTAACGGAGTGTTTTACGGACCAAGACGAGAAGCTTTATGAGATTGGGATCATTGCAATATAACATCGATGGATCAAACGTGGAGATTGGAAATGGGACTATCTGAAAAGGTAAGGTAAAAAACATTTTCACTCGGCGTTTCTGTGGAATGTTAATAGAATTTCTTCAATTATTATCTATTCAGTCACTTTCTCTTATCTACTATACGTACAGAGTATTTGGTGATCGGTAGTAAAAACACAAGTAATAATTCTTTAAAAATTGTAATATCTTTTACATTAGAACCGTAAATTAGTAGAAACAAGAAGCGAACGTATTTCTTTAACACATTCGCTACTAGAGTTACACACGTGTAGAAGATAAAGAGAATTTAATTACAATGTTTCAAGAATTTTTAAATCTTTCCTCGTGAAATGTTCTTTGTATCTCGTAACGTTACATTTATTTAATTAACTCGCAGAGATAAAAATATACGTAGTGACGTAAACGCATCTAATAATTAAGACCGCGGATTGTATGCATGACAGAAATTAGTAGAAAACTGTAGAAACGTGAAAAGAATTTAAAAATATCAATTTGAATTACACGAGTTATATTCTTCGTTCTGAAGTAACTGTACCAGTGAATAAACGGGCACCAATAAATGAACGCTTTTGTATTTTTGTATTTTTTGCTTTTCCATCATTGTTCAATTACTAGAATGCAGTGTTCATTGACTGGTATTTTTTATATTTTGTATTTAACGTTTAATAAAGACAAATAATAATAATTTCATTTTATATGTGTTCATTTATTTTTGACAAATGAAGTATATGGAGCCATTTGGCATATATGAGATTCCTTTAATTCACATATTTTTTAAAAAATAAAATATCTTCCTGAACAATTTCTTAAATGTTCATTCACTGGTGCAGTTACCCTATATGAATTTAACAGAAATGTGTTGACTGCAAAGACGATTTCGGGGCTTCTGTTGATTTAAAATAAGAGAACGAGAAGTACCCCAAATCAGTATGAATCTGAACCAAAATAAAATCCAATGGTTGCTATTTTGATTAAAAATATTGACTGCTAAAAATGTTGTACAGTGGAATCTCGGTTAGTCTTGGTTCTTAAGATATTCCGGCGTAGAGTCCGAGTCTATTTGACTGATCCTCGTAATTATCCCTCATCCGGGTTGCACGGAAATTACGTCTAGGATGATCTCGATACCATCGAATGGGTTTGACATGCGGGACCGAAGACTGATCGGCAGCGCAACTGGTTCAGAAGCCTGAATACTCTCCCAGAGGAGTCCACGCGCCGTCGAGTATGCCTCCGAAGGAATCGGCGGTCCGTTTATTTAATGAAAGGCTCTTTCCTTCTTTGTCTATTACACGGTACTCGTCGATTCTCCGAACTAATCTGGGCGGGCCAATAAATCTGCCGTCGGGTCGCCCCGTAGTCCATTTAATGTACTCTTCCGTTCATTAGCGAGCTCGAAATATTGAACAAGTTTCGCCACGAGAACAAAGTTAGGAGTCTCAATAGTTCGCCGGAGCCCGGCGCGCTATCTACGATCGTTGGATCCCGGAGAAAATTCGAGTCCATCGAACTTCAGGAGAGAGAGAGAGTCGACTGTATGTATAGTAAGCTGGCATAAACGACGAACAGAGGAAACGTCTTGCGTGGCGGCCGCGTTGTGGCTTAACTGTCCAGAGTTTTTCTGGATATCATATTTTCTGGTTACTCGGATATTCTGCACTTCGTTCCAGAGTTGGGCAAAAAGTAATTTCAATTACAATTATAATTACTTACCAATTACTGTAATTTGTAATTGCAGAAATAAAATTACAATTACATGTAATTGTAATTGTAATTGCAATTACTTTGGGTCAACCAGTAATTGTAATTGCGTCTAACAATTACAATTACAGTAATTATTCATTTAAAACACTATTTTGATGTTTTGGACCATTTTACTGTTTTCTTATTGAAAATGTAGTCCACTTTTGCCCATGTAATTGAAGATGTAATTAATTACTCATGTAATCACTTACTGCCCAACTCTGCTTCGTTCTGGCATTCGCGTCTTGTGATTGAACGTTAACTTTGTTGCAATTCAATTTACAAAATGTTACTGTAACGAGTACTTAACCACCGTATAAGAATTAATTAAGAATTAAGACAATGTTCCAAGTTTCGTTTACTTCGTTACTAACTCGCATCTTATAATAACAATGTTAGCTTTGTTAAGATTCAATTTCTAAAAATTTACTGCATGGAGAACTTAAACATTACATAAGACAGTATTCCAAGTTTCATCTCTTGGTAATAGTTTCGTGAAAAAGGGGCTGGTATTTAAAATATTCAAGGAGTATATGCACTCGTAGAATTTCGTAAGCTTAGGAAAATCTTAAGTAGAATCAAGTATTTTCGAGCACATTTTCAAAACTTCTCAACGAGTTGATGCATAACAAAATTTTCTAAACTCGCAGCAATCGGGTCGTTGATTTTAACCAAAGAATTTATGCGACCTCAACTATAATAATTAAAACTTCTATTTATTATATTTCTGTCACAAATAGTATAGTGTGAGAAATTTGTTTTTTATTTCAACGCTTTGGTACTTTAGTTTATTTTACTTCATCACTTATTACTTTAATATATTAAACGATACGTGCAAGTGTTTCTCCTCTGAAATGATTATACAGTAATCTTTAATAATCACTGATACGAATCGCGGAAAAATCGATACAAAATAGGACCGAAAAGATAACGGTTATGGAATCGATATGGGAATCGAAAGAGGGACCCTAATGGAAACAGGCGATAGTTGCAAATTTCGGTTTTCCATAACGTTTAATCGGAATAAATGTTCTTCATAACCGTTTCAAGAACCGAAATCGATATCGCAGGTGACGCAACATCAAAAACTATGATTTTCAGAGGAATCGAAAAACAAATTGTGAACAGGATTAATCAGTATTGTGTTGATCAAGTTTCTGAACAAGAAGAGCATTGCTCAGAAAATTGTTTTAAGTAAATTTTTCCGAAAATCAGCTTAAATCATGACACAATCAATACTAATTGTCTGTCGCAATTACGAAAAGCAGTGTTCCAGCAGTAAAAAGGACTCGTGTTTCCATATTAATTAGCGCAAGTTCTACATCTTCGGAGCTTCGTCTAATTAAAGTATAGAGTATACATATAAATCAAGACAGAAGCCATGGCCGAACTTCGTAATTTAATATTTTCTTAAACAGACAGGACGGACAGCGCGTTATTACAAAACAACCATAACTGGATACCCAGCCTTATACGGAGCAAAATCGAAACAAAGTTTGACTGAACTCGTGGAAAGTTCTGCACATTTCGATCGATGTATCCGCGCGAATTACCCGGTAATTTTGACAAAGCGAAAGAGAGAGAGAGATAACGGACTGATAGGAAGAGAGTTTTCGTTGGTTCGTCAGTTTACAATCCCTCCCCCCTCCCCCCTCCTCCCTACGGGCGAAAACCGCCTAACTTTGCCCGCCGCGAAGTATTAATGCTGATTCGAGAAGCCCGCTCGCATCCGTAAATATCGTTGCCGAACTTTTTTACGAGTTCGCGGTAGATACGAAGATCGGCTTTCCTCTTTATGGCGGAATCCTTTGAGATTCATGAAGACGTATCCCGGTCCTAGAATAAATCCCTTATGCGCGTGTCTTTTCGCTGACAAATCTTAAAGTGATTTTGCGGCCGAAGGGGATAAAGGGGATGAAGCCGTAACGGGGCTTACGTGACGAAAATTTCGTCTAGATACGGAACGAGAACTGGTCGTGTCGCGATCGGCGAAATGACCCGAGAGTAATGTTCCGGAGTAATTTTCCACCTTGTAGAAGTACCCCATCGCGAAAGAAAGCTGTCGATACGAGTTTCCGACCTCTACAAACATCACCGCGCCCACCTCTTCCGCTGTCCGCGCGCGGTTAATTTAATTTCGATGCGACAACCACTCCCACAAAATGAGTCGACTTCGAAAAGATTCGCCCGGGGGATAGTACAGTCTTGGACAAGATGAAAGTACTTGGGTGCTACCGTGAACCCCTTGCACCGAGATTTCTTTTACAGTTGCAGCGATTAGATGGTTGATTATATTTATTGAATGTCTATGTACTCTGGCTATAAATCGGCAACGACAAAATATCATTTTAATCGGGCTTAGATTCTGTTATACTTGACTGCATATAAGAATGCACTTGTACTCAGTGTCGCCAGATGAGGGGAGTCACGGTGAAATGATGTACCCCCTCTCTCACCAGAGCGGCAGAGGAGTTCAGGAGAGTAGACTGTGGAGTAACATGTGACACACATGTTACAATTCATTTTATTTATAATAAAGAATGTTTATAATCTGTAGTAGGATTCGTATGATTCATTTCATTAAGTAGGTACGTAAATAATAATAATAACCTAAAACTTGCGAAATGTCGTGTCATTGTTGCGTCCGCATCGCGCACGCGCAAAGTGTCACATATTACTCTACAGTCTACTCTCCTGAACTTCTCTGCCGCTCTGGTCATCAGAGAGGGGGTACCTTGTATTCCCCTCGAGTGCTGGTTTCGACACTTTCTGGCGACACTGCTTGTACTGCGCAAATCGTTGCGCGTCAGCCTTGTTGTACTCTTAGACCATATATACTAATAGACCCGGCATAGGTATAGTATGTGTATAGGAAAACCGAGAATTCAGTGTCCGAAAGATGATGGGACACTGCGACGTCACAAGATAAGTCTTAAGATAATTTCTTTCCATGTACTGTGTAGATGGCGCACCCGCTGACCCCCTCTCCCCATGTAAGCCAAGCGTAGGCACTGTCGATGAGCATAGCTTGTACAAATGTGACGTCACAGTGTCTTTCAGCTGATTTCATCTTTCGCACACGGAAAATTATCTACGCCGTGTCTATAGGTATATGGTCTAAGGTTGTACTTGCATGGTGACCAGTGTGGCCAGGAAGAGGTGCGTGGACGAGTAGGGGATTAGCCAATGAACGAGTTCCGTTAGAGTCAGATGCGCAGTAGAGTCTTAAATTGGTCGGCTAGTAAGTACTTATTTGGAGTCAAGTATAGTAGATTCTGTCCTTTGCATCACTGTCCCCACTGTAGCGTCCCCTGTCGAGCCGCTACCCCCACTACCTCTCCACCGACGGGCACAAGTAGTGGGGGTAATGAAACCGGAATAAGTGCGACTGAAGACGCGTAACGTGTCTGGTATCAGCTGATCCGTCGCGGATAAATTGTATTGTACCGCGTGTTTCACTCAGAAATTCTATGTAGTCCTCGAACAATTAAAGACAGGACACATGTGCTATCATTTTATCGAGGAGTGTAGAAGGACGTAACGATAGGAAAGAAATGGAGGAGATCCACTCCCCCGGTGTGTTTCTCGCCGTGCAACCCCGAAGAAATATCCGAACGAAACAGTCGATTGGAGTTGTCGTCGCCTCTTCGTTTTCGATAGTCCACGAGTTTATCGGTTTTCCTCGGGACCGAGTGACCTGTCGGGTCCGGGAAAGATAGAGGGAAAATCCAAGAGAAAAATCAGGAGGGGAGGGAGGGAAATCTGATCGGCGAGAAAAGGGCAGAACGCGAGCGACTGTGGAAAAGAGAAAAGGAAGCGTAATCTTACAAGGGAGGCAAGCGAATCACGCGCACTGATTCCGATGAGATTCCATTCCGATATAATGCTCGAAAAAATATCCGACGCGTGTTTCTCTACGCGTGCGTGAGCGGCCGATTCAAACAGGTGAAAATAGTTTTTTGGTGCTGGAAAATTTCTGCGAGTATTGGACATTTTAAAATAAATAACTATTCACCGAGATAAAAAAAAAATAGCTTCCGCCACTGATATTTCTGTGAACATTTTTGGAACAATCGTTATGTTTGGTCTTCGATGCGTGCGGATTTCAGCGCTTTTTCTACCAATCCACCGATAAAAAAAAAAGGAATACTGGAGATGAGCAGAGACTGGTATCGGCCGTTCTCGGTTGCGAACACAGAAGCAGTCAGACCGTGGAAAGAGAAGGAAAGTTTGCGTGTCGGTGTGCAACGGCAAACTGCATTGCATTGCCTGCACTTGTCGGCTCCCTAGAGGTCGAAAGAGGTGTCTCACCGACTGAACTGTAGTGTCATGCACTCCGAGGATACTCCACAGCGGGATTCTTCGTCGGATTACGCGGGTACCAGTACATACCTACTGTAGCGAAATTCAGAAATGCTGTTCTAGCTGTGCCTTTTTTGTCTAATTATTCTTGACGCCTCCGCCGCGCCGGTAAATTACGTTTCAGCATTAAACTAAATGAGAGACGCACACGCTCGCGCGCTGTTATCAAGGGAGTCGCGACTATCAGATTCGGGGGCCGGGCTAATTAAACGCCCGTGCTACACACGTCACTCGTGCTCCTGAAGCGTAGTGTAAAGTGTAAACACCGACAAGACTAGCATCGGATGCGCTGCTAATTCTCAGTGAACACGGAAGAATAATTGAAAAGCTTCCTGCGAAAACCTGACGAATCTCGGTGAAATCGTACTGGTTCGAGTTTACCAAATTTTTATGCTGAATGGTCCATTCAGTGTCGTCGGATCAGGGGAATTGATTCCAATTGAGGGGAAAATGTTAGCCTCTCTCTATCGGTACTTTTTTTTTAATAAAATTTTTATTTGCATAGTATTTACAATATTTACAGAAGGCACAAATAAAAATACTAAAAACTACCTTAACTTAACTAATTTATATAAAGTAAGAACACATTTGGTTCATCGCTTCATGACTATATCAATAGGGGGGGACATAGTAGGGGGTTGAATCGACGCTTATGAATAAGACAGTCTTGTCGCTCCTTAAATTCAATACGGGGAAAAAAAAGTAGAAAAAGCCCGGTTTAGTAACTAAAGGGGAGTGATATGTAAGCGTGTGCGTGTTGTGTGTGTGGGAGTGTGTGAGTGTGCGAGTGAAGAAGGGGACCTTAGGTCTCAAGATAGCATAAGGACTAGATAATTCTAAACTATAATTTCTCTGCCGGTACCGGATTAGTACCACGTGACGTTGAGACGGAATGCGTCACGTGACCGGGCCGTGACGGAAGCGTGGGGAAATAGCGTCGTAGAAGGGGAAGGTGGGGACACGTGTTTATAATTCCACAGTTGCTATTTACGTTTAGATACAAAGTATGGAAATATTCCAAAGCAAGTAATCGCACTGTGCAGTTTCCAGATTTCGGTGAATCGGTTTTATAATTTTGATACGAAAAGCAGCTTGATTCAATTTTCAATTGAATTTAAAGAAAAACCCGCGGCAAAAGCGACGATTTAATTGATTTGGAAAAAGGAATTGGTTGTATTAATTGTTTGGGTTTCCAGCTGTGGCATGATTCGAGATACAAAGTCGTTCGTGTGCTCTTGTTCGGGTACCCATGAAGTCCTTCGCTCGCTAACCGAGTTCCTTAATTGCCGTGCAAATGAAACTGTGCCGGACGATTCCGTAGTCCCGGCTTAACTAGGTATACGCTTCAACAAATATTAATCTTTGCTCGAAAAGAAATGGTTAGGACAGAACCTACCGAATCTCGGGAGGACCGGGGGGGGGGGGGGAGATGTCTAATTCATACGATAATTACCGGGCTGGAAAATGCGAGCGGAAAATGGCACGACGTAAAGATCCTTAATGGCGTCGGTGCACCATTCTGCGACGGGTACGGGGGTAGGGGTGTTGTATCGCCGCGGTAGCTGGTAATTACGATAAAGCTTAATTTTCTGCAGGATGCGGAGCGGTGCGATTTGCGGCTAACCTCCACGGAAAGCCCTGACGGGAGCTTTAGCTGTGATTCGTAGAAGGAAAGTGAAGCATGCGACCGAGTTGCACCGTGGAATAATGTACTAGTAGTAAGCACCGTCATTAAGAAGAATTCGAGATGTCGATTCGTAGGAACCTATTAGGTTGTTGCACACGAAATATCCGATTTCTAACATTTCTTCGAATTTTATAAACGAACACTTTTAGATTGTATTACGAGATTGTTCATTTTTGTATTACAGGGTAGGGTAACTGCACCAGTGAATGAACATTTAAGAAATTGTTCAGGAAGATATTTTATTTAAAAAAAAAATATGTGAATTAAAGGAATCTCATATATGCCAAATGGCTCCCTATACTTCATTTGTCAAAAATAAATGAACACAAATAAAATGAAATTATTATTATTTGTCTTTATTAAACGTTAAATAAAAAATATAAAAAAATACCAGTCAATGAACACTACATTCTAGTAATTGAACAATGATGGAAAAGCAAAAAATACAAAAGCGTTCATTTACTGGTGCAGTTACCCTAATACAGGGGCTGTGAAAATAGGATTACAGAATATGGAAGGACTATCGAATATACAAGTTTTAAAAGGTGTTTGAAAGTTACATTTCCGATCAGCTTAATGCTGGCAAGGTAAAGTTTTCCCGATCAATTTTTCAATCTGTAGAGGTATAGATAATCATTTTCACGAAAGGGTCGAGCGAAGGAAGAGCGAACAAGCACGGTGGTGCACAGTGTTACGTGAATAATGATCGGAATAATAGCACGCGTTTAACATCGTTAGCCAGTAATCAGGGTACGGCCTCGACTGGAATTAGCCTTGAGTGGCCCTTCCTGTTCCCGAAGTAAAAGTGTGATTAATTATTGCACGTTCCCGAGCACACAATGGATTTCCTTTCGGTCACTATTATGTCTTCGTGCCTGTTTTAAACGATCTGAAATCATCGCACTTTGCAAATAACGCAATTTTAACGAGGAAGCCGTAGAATCTATTGAAGATACGGCTTGTGGACGCAATTGTACGATTCCCCGGGCAATTTTTGTTTCACAGAATTTCCGCGTAAACTGTCGTTTGAAAGGGGTCATTTGATTTCTTTATGTCGACTGAAAAGAGAATGATCGTTCCCATTTATTCGGTTTTGCTAGGTTACTGTTTAAGCTGTGAGCTTCGCAACAAAAACCGGGACCGGTTCAGTGCAATTCATCCGCGGGGAAGAATCAACAAACTCCTTTTGTTTATACACCGAATACGTTTGCAACGCACGATCTGTTGTGTGTCAACTAAATCTTTGACTAACGATCTGTATGGTTCAAAGCAATTCTAAACGTTAATATTTTTCTACGAACAAACAGAGTTGGAAAAAATACCTAGATTGTGCGTTTCATGCATTTATTAGAATCAAATATTAGAAGGATCAGAGGATATCGACTTTTTACAATCGTTACAATGGGGACAATTTTGCATAAAGGTCTGCAGTAGTTCTATTCATAGAAAAATGTAATTCTACTCGGTGAAACGTGTCGTTCTATTCGAAGAAAAGTAGTGATTCTATGCAGTACGACATACGTATTTTCGTAATATGCAGAAAATGTGAAAACCGAGCAACCTGTTTTAATCTAAATGAGAAGTTCGAATTCAACTAGGAGAAATTACGTACTTTGCAAAATTATGGCGTACCTACGCAACGTCGTTCAAAAGGATTTTCCATTTCTGCGGGTATTACCTTTTCTTTTAAAGCCATTTTATATTCGAGAGGTATGCAAAGAGGTCCAGTTTTGCAGCAGTACACATGAAAAATTGTTCACCTACGCGCTGGACTTTTCCAGGGTTTGTAAGCCGATTGTGCAATAATCCTCCGCTCGAATAGCTGTAATAGAGGCATCGGCCAGAACAAAAACACTTTTTACACTTGTTTCTCGTAAACTGCCGATGAACAGAGGTACACTCGCTTCGCGGACACGGCTTTTTCTTCCAAATTTCGTTTATATTTTGAGAAAGGCACACAGTTCGTAACTTTTTCGTCCGTAGCTCAAGAGTGCCATTTAGCTCACCCGTTTAATTGGACATTTTCCTGCAGTTGTCGAAATAAATTCGATCGGAATTACATAATTTTCGAACGTCCATATTCCAGGGGGGGGGGGGGGTTAGATTCGCGACTGTTTGCGGGACTAAGATTGATTACCAATCTGGCTTCTCCAAGTAGATAGAGCAAACGTTCTGGATAGTTCGGTGAATGCAACGAGACCCGTCGCGAACCGTTGTCAGTAGTTATCGATTTCTGTAATCAGCATTGTCTGCTTCGCTCAGTCTCAGCTGACTCGATTACCCGAATTATCAAGGAGGGAGTCTCCGAATTAATTAGTGCCCGTTTGCGGAGCTGAAGTGGAGACTGTGCATCCTTCAAACACTCTCAGACACCTGTTCGAGGAGGCTATCGGTGTGTTGGACAAAAATAAAAAAATCAACTTTTATGATGGAATTTATTACCCCTTCGTAAAACTGTTCCTAGTTCCCCCTATTCCACACTTACATCTTGACAATAGGTTATGCAAAAATTAAAGTATTCTAGTGTGTTTTGCAAACGTGTCGGTATCGCCTTCAAGAATACGTAATAAAAAATATAGGTTTCCATTAAAAATTTCAATTGTAAAATCTATGGAGCTTTTCAAGGTTACTGCAATGTCAAACAAATACACAGCGTACAACTCGTTTATATTCTACAACTTTCGTCTACAGCATTTTATCCTATCACCAATAATTCTTCAATAATGGAATTTTGCCGAGAAAACCGATTTTTCAATGCAGTGTGGCTCGGTGCGTTGCGAGGACAATCGAGAGAGAGAGAGAAAAAGCAAATCAATGGGAAAAATGCATCCTTAAAAAGTTTCGAGCCCCATTCCCGTAAGAAAGTGATCGATGGTCTGCCAACACTTAAGCTTCGAATTCGTTTAGATGCGAATGGAGAAACATGAAACACACTGCTTCTTGGTTGTAACGAAGATGAAGCACCTCGGAGATCGATAAAGATTTTCATGGTTGCGATTCTTTCGAAATTTCAACGGTTCCCGGCACGGCGCGATGCATCGTCTTTTCGCTATGTGTATATGTATCCCGATAACGCGGCCGGTGGCGGAGATAATAAAGTTTATTATACCTGGATTTAACGGCCAGGGTCTGCGGGATGAACACTTCCTCCGTAGGGCTGAATAAAAACCGGTATACTGCGCAATTACGACAAAGTGTCTCGTTCCACTGTAATTCGAGCCTCGTATAAACAGCGGGACGCGATTCGTCGAATCCATCGGGCATCCGGGCAAGGATTAAACTTTCGCTTCTTGATCCTCGACCGTAAACCTTAATTGAATATATCCCCGACGAACGCGGAGGGGCAACAGCGAACCGCTGATTGCACGAGGATTCAAGGGAACGCGGATGTTTTCTTTTACACGAACGACTTCCGTGCAGTTTATCATTCGTATGAAACTACATACTTGAACGAACCTCGCGAGTTCGCCGGGCGCTGCGAGCTTTTATTTATTTTTCTTTTTTTTCCAGTTAGCTTATTTAAGGTCGCATGAACATCTCGGTTTATTTACGACCGCACTACGTTACCATTACATACGACTATAAATACGTTTATATGCTACTTCTCGAGTGATTGAAAAAACGGAAGACATCGTTAATTTTATTCTCAGTATTCAGCGCTTGCCTCGGTTTATTTTGGTTTATTATTATTAGCGAGTTCGAGTTGTGTTTACATTCGAAGTAGAGTCGCCAGATTATGTCTCCCACTCTACCCTTCTCCTTCTACAACGCTATTCCCCCACGCTTTCGCCACAGTCGTCGCGTGACGAGTTTCGTCTCTGTTGTGCACGTGTCTCAATGTCACGTGAATAATCCGGTACTAGGAGAGAGAGAGAGAGAGAGAGAGAGAGAGATAGAGATAGAGAGAGTGTGTGTGTGTAACTCTTTAAATTCGAGTCAATTCCCTTGATCTGGCAGGAATACAGTATATCATATACTAGAATGTATTCGAATGTATAGAATGTATTATACTAGAATAAAAAAGAATATTCTTAAATAAGTCCATTAGAATGAAAACTGAGATAATATCAGCGCATTTGAATATTTAGAAGAATATGCTTATTAACAGGCAACACGGAAATAAACTTGGGTACAGAAAATAAAATCACGCTGTTATGATTTAAACTTTCCTCATTATACTCTGTTAAGGAATATGCATAGAAAATTATAACGTAGGTTATAGTTTGCTCGCCACGATGAAAATCAGATAAATTTTGTTCATTATCAAAGTAAGTATTCGGAATAATCGTCAGAGAAAGTGCTATTTTCCAATGATAATGATATTTTCAGTTATTTTGCTGATAGTGTACATACGACAACGAAAATTTGTAATGCAATAACAAAGTTTGTTAATTTTACGTTTAACGTAACGGAAACACATTTCATGTAGAATATTAAGGATGTAGTATGCTCTGTGAGGAACTGTTTCAAACGTCAGTAACAGAATCATGGAATTCACCTAAAGGCTGATTTAATCATTAGGAACGTTCGTACACTCGAATTTTGTGGCTATTTCGCGTTCTACTAATCTTCAATACGGTAACTATGCGGATCATCCAAGTGAACCCTTACCATAATTCCCTTTGGCCGCGGATTGCACTCGCGGAATCTCTAATCAATAACACCACTCTGAATCGTGAAAGGCCTCTTACTTATCAATTCTCACGATTATCATTTTTGTTCGTAATAGTTTATTGATTTGTACAGGGTGAACAACATAAACTTGATCACTTGAGAGAATTTAAAGAAGGAAATTGTCTGCTACGATGTGGCAATTATTGTGATGATCAAACAATTTCTGTCAAGTTCATATTTTCTAAAATATCATTTCAACAATGTACAGGGTCAGATAACAATAATGAAATATCTACAACATTCATAATGCTTCGCTGAAATACAGAATCATCGCGTTAGTGTGTAATCAAATCTGAATTTCTCGTAATTAATACACGAAGATTATTTGTTGCAAGTCATTGTATTGGTGTTGATCTCAGCAATCACACCATAATGATGAAAATATGTACATTCATTTAATTAACTATCGATAAACTCGAATTCTTTAAAGATATGACAAAAATTTGTTGTTCATCGCAATAAGTGTTCCATTGAAACAATTTTCTTCTTTAAATTCTTTTATACCATCAAAGATACATTGATATACTTTAAGCGATCAAGTTATGTTGTTTTGCCTGTATACAGGTAAAAAGATACATTTTCGAAATGATAGTGGTATTATACATAGTCTAATTAATGGAAGAAGCCTGCCGATGAATATTTGAACCCTCAGTAGGATTTCGCTATCGTTGGCACGATGGCGGCCGGCGAAATTAAATTCGTCTCTATCGATATCACTGAAACAATCTATCAAATCAATTGGTTGAAATATTCCCGGATTCTATCTTTCGCTTGTCGGCACACCCGTGCAATAAGTCAAATTGCCAACCAGTTATTTTTCAATAATTCGCTCGGTTCACTTCCGATTTGCGTTTGCACTCCGGCTCTCTGGTTGGCGTCTCTCTGCCGGAAGGTCGCAAATCTGTCAATGAAACGCTACAGGATACTTTTAAAAAAGTCCAATAAATTTCTAGCAATTTATACCTGAATGCTATTCCTATATATACAGGGTGTCCCAAAACTACTGCGTTAAATTGAAATGGGAGGTTCCTTGGGTCATTCGAAGCGACATTTTCCTTAACAAAAATGGCGCCCGCGGTTTTGTTTAGGAGTTATTAACGAAAAACACGGACCAATCAGAGCGCGACCTAGACGCTCGCAAGGAACCTCCCATTTCAATTTAACGCAGTAGTTTTGGGACATCCTGTATATCGCTGTACATAGTTTTCCGTAATCAATAGGATGAACTTCTACGATTATCTAATAATTTATATATTTAGTTTCGTTCATTTTGCAACAAAACCATCCTATAACGCGCGTAGCAAATATCACGATTTTTAATAATTCTGACTTCCTTATAACACGGTACGAATTAATCACGTTATGGGAAGATTGACCGTATTACACTCAGTCCCGGTATAACTCGCTGTCGTTCTTCGTCATCGTCTTCGGCCAATAGCGACAGTTTGTGCGATGTAGGGGACCGTGGACAGAGTGACACCATATACTTTACCTAGCCATCATCCGACGAATGAACAGTACTACAGAACCATAATATATTTTTCGATTAATCATATTCTTATAGAAATATCGTCGACAATTCTATCTGCTGTCATATGCACGATCTCGTCGAAATAGAATTTCGCAACGACGACGTTCTTAGCCCGGACGAATTAGCTTCAACTGATTTGTACGAACGATCCTTCCGAAACGATCCTTCCGAAACGATCTGGAAATTCATCGGGCCGGTACGATATATTCCGGTCTAATGTAATATATATTTTTTCACGCTAGGTAGCGGTGTTGGAGACAGCTGGATCGATACCGTGAGTCGAGAGGTTTAATGGGAAAAGAGGTAACGATTTTATTTTACGAAGGACCAGCACGGCAGGATATACAGCGATAGGCTTTACACGGACGAACAGATCCTCGCGAAGTCAATTCCGTTACGATAATCCGCAAGAGGTAACTCGATGAAAGAGGCTAGCGGATTCGTAAAGGAGGACAGGCATTAAAGCTCGACAGGAGGAATTATCCAGACGTTCCCCCCCTATTTTCCACGTTTATCCGAGTTAATTAAATGTCCGTTGAGTTGGCCCCGTCGCTAATAAATATCGCGAAGGTGCCTGGTGACAAATCTGAATTTTCGAAACGACCACAGTCACGAATTGCGGTATTAATCACCTCGTTATTCCCCCCTACCACTCATTTTGCCTCGCGTCACTCGTCTACGTTGACTTTTCGTATTTATAATTCTAATTTGTCGGGTGCTATTCGATTAAAATAGCTTTAACATTTTCCTCGGATAATGCTTCGCCCAAGAAACGTTGAATAAACGTAAATTTTCCTGGAGGATTTTACGCTGCCACAGGAGCATATTAGATAAAGAATTGCAGGAAAGCGTGCCCGTAAAAATGAGACACGGAGATCGAGGATCGGAGCACCGGAGATTAAAATGAACGTTATTAGCGTTTATCGGATAGGGTGCAAAAGGAAAAATGCGCGCAGGGGAGTAATCCCATTGGCGCCTGGGCTATTTGTCGCGAAACGAAATTATGCGAATTGACGCGCGGTTCCGCGGGCCCCGTTCCAGCCCGCGTATTTACATTTTATTAAAAGTGACAGGGCGGCCGATGGCGGGGCATAAATCGCGATCCCGCCGATATCAAGGGTTCCGTATACGGAGGCGGATGCAGATTTGAAACGATGCAGATGCGAGGTTGATCCGTGGTGCATCGCAGCACACGCGGAAGCCACGCCGTAAAGCTCAGACTTTATTCTTCCATTTTCCTTCTCTCGTCCCGTTTTTCCTGTACCTCCTGGTTTTCCGCGTCGTTTCCGACGTACCGCCGTCTCCGCAGCGAAACGACGTTGTTTACACGGGGGCCGAGCCACCCGCGGATAAGACGATCCATCTTATCCGTGACAGATCAGCTGATACCAGACACGAAACGCGTCTTTATTCGCAGTTATTCCGGTTTCCCCGCATCTCGAGGAACTTTGAAGATATGACCCGAGGCGGGGCCAATATGGAGGAGAGTCGCTCTGCTGTGTGCTTTCCCAAAACGCTGTTACAGCCTTAGACCATATATGTAGTACTAATAGACCCGGCATAGGTATAGTATGTGTATAGGAAAACCGAGAATTCAGTGTCCGAAAGATAATGGGACACTGTGACGTCACAAGATAAGTCTTAAGATAATTTCTTTCCATGTATGTAATACTAATAGACCCGGCATAGGTATACATAGTATGTGTATAGGAAAACCGAGAATTCAGTGTCCGAAAGATAATGGGACACTGTGACGTGACAAGATAAGTCTTAAGATAATTTCTTTTCATGTATTGTGTACATGGCGCACCCGCTAACCCCCTCTCCCCATGTAAGCCAAGCGTAGGCACTGTCGATGAGCATAGCTTGTACAAATGTGACGTCACAGTGTCTTTCAGCTGATTTCATCTTTCGGATACGGAAAATTATCTACGCCGTGTCTATAGGTATATATGGTCTAAGGTTACAGCACACAGTACAGTGTACGTTACTGTGCTTTTGTGTTTGGCTGATCAGTTCTTCTATAGAAATACAGTAGAACCTCGTTTATTCGAACACGTCGGCGCACAATGCCGTTCGGATAATAGGAGCATGAAGTTGGCCTATTCAGACATATCGATAGCATATAAACGATTGCACAAAAAGATCGTAACCATTATATAATAAATATAAGTCATTATGCATGAACGGTTGCAACGAACAAAAACTTTCGCAATAATAATTTTAATAAATCTGAACTCGTATAATGTCTCTGCAATTTTGTACTTCATTTTTATCAGAAACACATAAAATCCGCGGTCTAATTACAACGGAAAGAATTACCGTGCGATTACTCAACTCGCCAGGCCCGATAAAACATTGTTAACGTTACGCCGAGCTACTACCTCGCTAATTAAAAAAAAAAAAAATTCAACGGACTACATAAAACACTTATACGTCTACGATTTGAAAACTTTCTAGATTGCAGCTGAGAAGATCAGTTCTGATAATAGGCGTCTCGCAGCATCAAAGTAAACGGTCTTCAGCAATGCTTAATTAAAAAAAATGTAAGAATCTTCCGTTCAGTATTCTAATCGCGACATCTGTTGATTTTTGTTATTATATTGTAATGAGCATGCCGCTCTAGGTACAGCGACATGCGTGTATGTGTTCGTGCCTCGCCGCACTCTCGTCCTTCTCTTCTATGTTAGACCTTCGTACGGTACACACGTGTTTACAATCGCTCTTAATATATTTAGTTCAGAGACTACGCATTAGTACAAATTACTAATTTCCACTCGTTCCAACAAATAAGGTTATGGGCCCAGTGGTTCCTGGATTAAAATTTAATCATAGTGAGTTGATAAATTCCATAAAGTCTTGTTATTCACAATCTAAAGAATCAACAACTGGAATCGGCGAATTGACCACGTGGCGTGAAAACAAAATCTGTAAGTTTTCATGCAAAAATCTCTATTATTACTAATTATAATACTATCAGAGGTTCTAGAAGAGCAAGTCCTTAATTACACAAAGTTTGAATTCCTTTTTTTAAATAAAGAAAAATAAAAGAAATAGTCATTACTAAACTATTCTCGTTCATACGTTGTAACGTACAATTTTTTTGAAATGGCTCACGGAATGGCCGCCAGTTCTTCTCCTACGACTACAGTTAATCTTATAGGAAATATTCCTACAATCGATCCGAAACTAGATGGCTCAAATAATTATGCATCTTGGAAATTTCTTATGCGTATGACACTCATAGGAATGGATCTTTGGAATTGCGTAACTAGTACAGAGGCTGTAGATGTAAGAAAAGACCAGAAAGCATTAGCAACTATATGCTTAAATGTAAATTCACATTGTCAAGTACATTTAAGACAAGTTAATTCTGCTAAGGATGCTTGGACAATTCTCAGCCAAGTCTATGAAGATAAAGGATTACCTCGTATTTTAAATCTCATGCGAGCTCTCCTAAAAATCGATTACAATGATTTTCACAATATGAACGAATATATTGCAGAAGCACTTTCTTTGGCACAAAAATTAACAGACGTCGGCAATCCTTTAGAAGACAAATTGCTAGCAGTAATAATCTTGGCAGGGCTTCCTGACGAATACAAGCCCATGGTAATGGCACTTGATAACTCTGGAGCCCAAATAACTACGGATTTAATAAAAAATAAACTGCTACAAGAAGAGGTTAAAAAAGGGTCCAACTCTATGTCTTCAGAAGTCGCATTTGTTTCGAATTCGCATTTCAAACGATTCGGTAAAAATTCTTATAAAAAACAAATACGATGCTTTGCCTGTAATGGCATAGGACACACTTCGCCTCAGTGCAAAAAGGTGAAACCCAATTACTCCTCACATGTCTCTAAAAATTCAAAAAATTGCAGCAACGGAAACTGGAGCCTACTTAGCGTGTCCTCGTCCAGCATGAGTCAAAACAATTGGTACATTGACTCAGGAGCTACGACCCATATGACCCACAATCGGGACTGGATTCAAGATTTCAAAACAATTCAGAACCAAACGATCACTGTGGCAAATGGATCGACACTCGACACAACAGGTAGCGGACGTGTTGCCATAAAACTACAAGGTCAGTCAGATTACAAAGATATTTCGAATGTTCTACACGTGCCAAGTTTAAACTCAAATTTAATATCAGTAAGTGCAATGGCAAACAAAGGATATTATATACTATTTGATGACGCCAAATGCAAAATATATTCCAAAAATAATTTCAAAATTTCTGGAAAGCCGATAGCCACCGGTTCTAATATGAACGGTTTATACAAGCTGGACACGAATCCGAATCTAGCATATTCTGCGACAAACAGTTCGGAAAGTCAAGACCTTTGGCATAAAAGACTGGGACATCTAAACGACAGATCAATGGCATTATTACGCAAAGGATTAGCCACTGGAGTGAATTATTCATTATCAACCAGGACACCTTGCATTGCCTGCATAAATGGTAAGCAAACCAAAAAACCTTTTAGCCACGAAACTAGACAAAGAGCAAATGATTTTTTGGAACTATTACACGCTGATCTGTGCGGACCAATTAATATTCCCAGTTGGTCAGGGGCTCAATACATATTCGTTATAGTTGACGACTTCTCCGCAATGACGTTTGGCTATCTTCTTAAAAATAAAGATGAAGCTTTAAAGGCCTTCACAGAATTTGCAGCTTGGGTTGAAAACGAGAAAGGAAAAACAATAAAAACGATCAGAACAGACAATGGAAAAGAATTTATTAATGAACAAATGAGTGAGTATTTAAAAATAAAAGGAATAAGACATCAAACAACTGTGCCGTACACCCCACAGCAAAATGGCGTGGCAGAAAGAGCCAACAGGACAATTGTGGAAAAGGCCCGTTGCATGCTGAATGATAGTTCCTTAAATCCAAAATTTTGGGGAGAAGCAGTACAAACTGCGATTTATTTAAAAAATCGCTCTCCTTCCAAAGCTGTGAGAAACACAACTCCATATGAAGTTTGGACTGGAAGAAAGGCAAACTTGTCTCATTTACGAGTTTTTGGTTGTAAAGCTTATTTACACATACCCAAAGAAAAACGTAAGAAATTTGATGCAAAATCCCAAGAATGCATCTTCGTTGGATACTGTCCGAATACAAAAGGGTACAAACTAATAAATCCAAACAATCCAAGAAGAATACTCAAAGGGAGAGACGTGATTTTCGTTGAACATAAGACTGAAAATAAATTAATAAAGAATACTTCGAAGACGAACTCTTTCGATCTTGGACAACACATTTTCCCACATCAAGATGTCAATACTTCACAACATACAGAAGAAGATCAAAACAGTGAATCAGAGGGAACTGAAGAAACAAGCTTCAAGTCTTCATCAACAAATGATGATGTTTTTTTAGAACCACGAACGGATACTTCTGTACAAAATGATTCAACGGATGAAGCACTCATTCAGACTTCACCAGAAGAAAGAAGATATCCACAAAGGGAACGGAAAAGCAGAGAATTCCCAGGAATGATTAGACACAAAGCATTCCTGGTGCCAGCCGAAAATCCTGAAAGCGTGGAAGAAGCATTAACTTCAGAAAATAAAAATCAATGGAAACTAGCAATGGATAGAGAATATAATTCACTATTAAAAAATCAAGTTTGGGAATTGACGAAACTCCCCCCAGGTAAAAAGTCAATTAAAAACAAATGGGTTTTCAAGGTAAAAAAGGATAGGAATGGTAAACCGTCCGAATTCAAAGCCAGATTAGTAGCTAAAGGCTGTTCGCAAAAATATGGTTTAGATTTTAATGATACTTTCTCTCCTGTTGTTAGGTACTCTACTTTAAGATTACTAATATCTCTAGCAGTACAAACAGGAATGCAGATTGACCACTTAGATGTAAAAACTGCTTTTCTCAATGGAGAATTGAAGGAAGATATTTACATGGACCAACCAGAAGGATACGCCAGTAATGTAAATGAGGTCTGTCGATTGAAACGAGCAATATACGGACTCAAACAGGCATCAAAAGTTTGGTATGACAAGGTTCATTCAGTTTTCATCAAACTAGGATTCAAGCGCAGCGTGACTGATATATGCGTTTATCATAAAGGAACAGCAGATTCAAAAATTATTGTAGCGATTTACGTAGATGATATGTTCTTGTTTACTAAAAACTCTCGAGAAAACAAAATCCTAAAAAAACAGTTAAGTTCAGAATTTGATATTAAAGATTTAGGAAAAGCAAAATCCATTTTAGGAATGAAATTAACTTATGACAGAAATAATGTTTATTTAGATCAAAAATCATATGTCGAGGAACTACTGCATAAATTTAATTTAAACGATTGTATACCTGCAGACACTCCCTATGCTGCAGGGAACAAATTAGAAAATGCACAAGCAGTCAGTGCACACCCTTATCAGGAGCTCATTGGTTGTCTTAATTTTTTGGCAAATTGCACAAGACCAGACATAGCTTACACTGTAAGTTACCTCAGTAGATTTAATAATTCTTACGGGGAACAGCATTGGACTGCAGCAAAGCGAGTGTTGCGATATTTAAAACGCACTATTGACTATAAACTTTGTTACCAAAAAACGAACTTAGAAATCACAGGTTACGTTGATGCTGACTTTGCAAGCGATGCGATAGATAGAAAATCTTATACTGGATTTGTATTCATGTTAGGAAACGGTGCGATCTCGTGGTTAAGCAAAAAACAATCTAATGTAGCTATTTCTACTAGCGAAGCCGAATATGTAGCTGTTTCAGAAGCATGTCGAGAAGCGAAATTCTTAAAGAACTTCATACATGAAATCACTGATAAAGACTTATGTATAAAGTTGTTTAACGATAATCAATCAGCGTTAACTTGGGCGACAGAACAAATGTCTTATAACAGGACTAAACACATTGATATAAAAAGCCATTTTGTACGCGAAGCCGTAAAGTCTTCTATTGTAAAACTAGACTATATGTGTTCAAAGCAAATGATTGCTGACATACTTACCAAACCATTACAAATCAGTAAACATTTTTCATTTGCTAAAGCATTAGGATTAAGCTCAAATCCAACAGTGTAGCGATTAAGAGGGAATGTAAGAATCTTCCGTTCAGTATTCTAATCGCGACATCTGTTGATTTTTGTTATTATATTGTAATGAGCATGCCGCTCTAGGTACAGCGACATGCGTGTATGTGTTCGTGCCTCGCCGCACTCTCGTCCTTCTCTTCTATGTTAGACCTTCGTACGGTACACACGTGTTTACAATCGCTCTTAATATATTTAGTTCAGAGACTACGCATTAGTACAAATTACTAATTTCCACTCGTTCCAACAAAAAAAAATCATCGATAAGGTTGGAAGAAGATGGTCGGAGCCTCGGAGAAAAATTAATTAGAAAGCTATTAATATTCCGGCGAACTAAATTGTTTATGACTGCCCGTTAATACAGACTCAAAGTGTTCTGAATATCGGTTAATTAAGGTTCCCTTTAAAGTTCGTCCACACACCCCGCTTCCTCCCCCTCCCCAGCTCTCTTATTCACGAAAAAAATTTGTCTCCATTATACCGTAAGATGTTCTGTAATTTGGTTTAACGACACCGGGTGCACAAAGCTTACAAAGCCGCAGGAACGTCTGCCGGCCGATGCGAGACAATGGATTCCTCTTGGCCGACGAAGAAACTTCTTCCGTCGCGTTAACGAAGACAAAGGGAAGGGTGAAAGCGACTCGAGCGGAGTCGAAGTATTTGCACGGTACATTAACTCTAAATCCGTAATCGACAGTACCATTAACGCCCCGAAACTTAAAGATAGGCAACCGAGGTCAAGGAACACGTGGCCGAAACCGCGACGTCGAGCCGCGCCGTGCCGAGAAAGTCAGCCGTTAATTTATTTAACACCAGCCACTAGGGACCAATTCGAGACCACGAGTTTCTCCTGCGGATTCCCACTTGTTTGAAGCGGATGAATATTTAAACAGAATGATTCAGCTTATTGTTCGTAAAAGTGTACATATTCTTTTTTATCGTATCTCTTGTGTGAATTATTCCATATAGGGGGTATTCTGGTTTCGAACCTTCGAAAAATCAATTCGCTTGTATTGCAAAGAAATTTCTCATAAAGAGGAGAATATGGATATCTTAATTTTCATTATTTGTTTATGGGACTTTCACTACCTTATTTCTGGCATTTTTCTGATTAAAACAAGACCAAACACGATATAGTTTCAATTGTATTTAGTGGTTTAATCGACGGTGAAAGTTTCGGTCGCAAGGAAGGACAGCGCATCGGAAAGAAAGAGACGCGGACAGTCACGCGAACCGTATTTCATTCTGTCCTTCTCTATGTTCGGCTCTCTATTGAAGTCTCGCTCGGCGCGGTCGGCGCGATATCTAGACGCAGTCATAAATCAAAAAGTACTTCTGGGTACGATTCTTGTCCATCAAAAACACGGCTGTTGGACAAGAATCAAGCGTTTACTGTATAGAGAACAATGTTTGCCGACCTATTATCTATACCTCGTTCCATAATGAACTAACAGCGACAGAACCATAGGCAACCTAAGTATCGGGAACAGGTGGCCGGAAACCGTCGAAAAAGTCGGTCATTAATTTATTCGGCGTCCCGTTCTAATTTTCCGAAGTCGGTGAAAGGCTGGTTCGAGGCCGGCGAGTGTTTAAGAAGGAACAATAAAACTTATTGTCCAATTTTCGTCGGATCGTTCGAAGTAGGTCGATCGCTCCTCGAAGAAGGGACCATTAACGGTGTATTTATACGTTCGCCGGAATGTCTGGTGAAATACTGGCCATCGAAGAATAATGGCGCGACGTGCCATCCGGCGTTCACGGGGAAAAAGGGTGCAATTTTCCAATAGGCGGGCCGCGGCGGCTGCGCGGCCACCAGAGCGCAGAGACGAATTCTAAAAGTTTCTTTTTAGTGGCCGTATATCAATCGGTCGGACGTCGGCGGTGTCATGAAACCGTGATCTTCGAATGGGCGTAAATTTTTTTTCCCCCACGGCCGAAACTGCTCCTCCTTGGCGAATTCTTTTTCGATCAGCTTCCCGCGGGCGAACAGCCACTTTTCCTTTTTCTTTTATTCCTCCGTCGCGGATAAATTTCCCGGAGCGACGGGGAGCCACGACCATTATGTCGTGGATCGGGATCCACCGAGGGAAAAGAGCATTAATTTTATGGAGCTGATGATCGTCGTTTTTATTCCACCGTCGTCGTCGTCGTCGTCCCCAGGTGAGAACATTCCGTTGACGGAATCGAACGCTACAATATTTCTCGCCGGCTGTTCCCAGATCGTGTAATTGCTAAAATATACTCCCCCGTCCACGAGCATTAGCGTTTCTATTTACTTTTAGAAGGAAGATCATGTTTGATCGATGCTATAATAGTATTATAGGTAGACGACTGCGGATTTTATGCATTTATGACAAAAATGAGTAGGTGTAATTTAAAATAGTAAAAACATTTGACGAATTTAATGTTACTGTTATATTATTTTCAATCTATTAAACAAATTAAGAATGAAATTCAATTTTTATTTTAGCCCAGTTTGTTGCAATTCAGATAGAATTATATATACATACATATGTATATGCGATATATGTAGACGGTGTCTCTCCCGGTTTTGACATCCAGATTTTTTCGCTGTCATTATTAGTAGCAAAAAATGTTTCAGAGGAAATGTTGGTGTTATTAGTTTTTACGTGAGTGGACGCGCAAGGGTCATATGAAGGTCAACTTCATTTTCTTTAAGTGCAATGATGTATTTTTTAACACATCGATGAATGCAGCTTGGCATTAGTTATAAAAAAGTATTGGCCTAGTTATGACGACAAGTTAATAGTTAAGGAGATGTTTATTACGTAGGAGATTTAGAGAAATTAGAGAAATTTTCGACGATTCAATACTCTTCTAATTAAGCACGCCAATGTAATCATATATCAGATATTGTTTACACTATTTTTCAGTAAAAATTTCGTTCGAATATTCCTTCTAGTTCGAAAGTTACATAGCAAAATGTCGAAAAATTTTTCGATTCGGACGAGTTGCGCGGCGTTTTCGCGCGCCTCAAAGGATCCATTGAAGAAATTCGATAGTCTCGCCTATCGCAGCTAAAGAGGAAGCGAAAACGCGTTACACGCAAGGATTGTGCGCGCGGCGGGATCGCGTAGGGGCGTTTCTTTTTCGTTTTGAAACACCGCGACCGGGGAAAGAAAGGAAAATTTATCCTCGCCGCGGCGCGACAAAAACATGGATCCTCTCGTTGATATAGAGGGACCAGTGAATGGGGGATGCTTCCGATGGCTGTGTGCGTGGGCCACTAGGAGAACATTCACGACCTACAAACGTATATTTACCACGACGTCTGGTGGCTCGAGCAGCCCCACCCCCCTACATAAGCAAGGATTCCAGGACGACGGCTCTGAATGTGTCTTGTTCTATTTGGACCGCGGAAACGTCGAAAAGGATCCTTCCCCCGGAAGCTCTCGAAATGCTTATTTTACGGCGGCGGCGTCATAAAGGCGCGATCTTCCAATGAGCGTAAAACTCTCGACTTCGATCCCCCGTAACCCACCGACACCTCAATAAATACAGATGGCGCGGAAAGAGGCTTGTTCCCCAGTATTCTATCATTTACCTTCATTTTTCCAACCCCCGCCAGACACAATGGAGTTCCGTCGAGGCTGATGTGCTGGATTCTCCCGGATCCACGTCTCTGCGAACTTTTAAAAGCCACTCCGCTGGAATATCAATGAGGGTAATTAAAAGGCGAATATTTTCACAATCATAATAGATACAGTCGATTCAATAAGAGCAATCGTAATCATTAATCTACGAGCTGTTATGAAAGTTGTGTTAAAAACTGAGATCGAAGGAACTGTATTCTTTTATCTTAGCAAGTTTTATTTAACGACAAATTTTTTAAAAATCGAGACTGAAGATTTACCAAGTCAATTGTTAGTATTCGCGAACAATTGACATATCAAATGCAAGCTGTGCAATTCGCAACAAGGTTTTATCGTACGAGGATAGATGAATCGAAAATGTCGGAACAAATCTTTTTATCCATTATTCAATTTGGAAAAGCAATAAAGTTACAAAACGCTTTGTTTATCGATCAACAAATCGTGATTCGGTGCACACGGGTATATTTAACGATTATTGAATGTAAACTGTCTTCTAATTGAAAGTTGCAATAAAAATATTCTACCGTATGTTCCGGAAAAGTAGCAATATCATGAGAGTATCAGTGCGTACAGCTTTAAATATATTGGAAAATTTCATTCGTGACTGAATCAACTTCAGATGTGGAGAATGTAGTCGGTCGTGAAAAAATTTTTCCAATGTTTCCCAACGAATGAAAAAAAAAAAGTGAAACGATGGATTGCAAAAATGAGAGTTTTAAAATTAGTCCAGGTTCGCGATTCTGATCTTTGTTTAAAAATTATAGGAATTTTCAACAATTTTTTGAAAATCAAATAACTATTGAAATACTTTTCGGAGCCATCGTATTTCCAGAAACTGTCGAACATCGATTCGTTTTTCGACATAATAAATATCGAAAATTCGATGAACTATACAGTTTACGATATAGAAGCACTGATTTACTTTCAGAGGCGGTTGTATACGACCTCCTGGCACAAATGGTGCCCACGCGGAAAATGAAAATTAACAAACAAAATTCCCCTGAGCGTTGCGACTCCATTGTATTAAATTTTCCACGTACAGCCCGCGACTAGTATACGGAATACTACGAAAAATAAATCGAATAAATACAACAGACCGGCCTTCTCGTAAAAACTTTCGTGCCATGAAAGTTTCCGAAGCACAGCTTGACAAGTCGGAAGTTCAATGGACGAATATAATCGTTCGAGATCTCGCATACTATTGGATATTACGGGATGCAGCAACGTTGAAAGAATATATCCAGAATCGTGAAACTTTGGAAACTAACGCAATTCTTTCCAGGGAACTGTCCCGACGCGACGGTGTGCTTCGCCAGTCGGCGATCTCCATTGCAACTTGCGTTTTCATATCGACGTAACGTGACTCGATATCGTCCGACTCTCGCGACTGTCGATTTATCGGGAATACGCGCCAGCAGCGCTATGATGGAACGTTCGCGCAAGATCGCTCGGAGAATACTTTGAAGAGCGGCCAGTGCATAATCGCTTCCGATAAATACTCGTCGCACCGGGGAACGGAAACGGCTGACAATAAGGACGACGAGATCAGCGAGAGGTGAATGGCAGGAATACGTTCGTCGTCGCCTGATTGCTCGATAAATTCGTTCCGCATTGCTGGAACCGAGCGGCCTGCCAAGAAAATCTTTCGACGACTCCAGTCAACTCGAATTCGCCTCTCGAGAGCCCCTCGCATCTGCCGAAATTTCTATCGCCACCCGATAACATGGGCTCTCGTAGATTCTTCTGGCAACAGGCTGATTCGCATAACGACGGCGCTGATGCGATTTTATCGATTTTAGCTTTGTCCTATTTTGTTAGCGGGGTGGTTTTACTTTGCTCGAGTAAAATGAATTAGTACTGGAAGAAATTGAAAATTTTTTTGATACTTTTTCAAGCTTCGAATATGCAATACACAAATATCAATAAAACTATCGGATCGTGATATTGGTTTAATCGGTACGAGCATGTTGACGTTTATTTGAAAGTAAATTGATTATTGATTTTCTTATATATAATATGAATTATCAAATAAATATCAAATATTGTTTACCCCGTGGAATTGATATTCATAAATATCCCGTTGATCGTGTTCCAAAGGTAGACCGGTACACTAATATGTTTATCAAAGCAAACAGAGGCACAGCACCGTTTCATATTCAATTTTGTGCATATTCGTGCTAGAAATTCGTCGAGGGAACTACCTCTACGTATACGTATAGATTCTCGGATAAGAAAGGGGGATATACAACCACGCCGTGCCGGCTCACGAATTAGATGGAAATTACAGCAGAAATTTAGATAACAGCAAGTACGAATCAGAAGGTTTATGGCGGCGACCCTTGACGAGGGTATGATTAAATTAGACTGCAACCAGTTGCTGGTATGAACAACGCGATAAAATTAAATGCACGGAGTAATCCATATTAAAACGCTTAACGCGCACGTGGCGGAAATACTTTTGTTTAATCCGAGCCGCCGTTGTTTCAAATGGTAATAGCGGCGAGCAACCAGCAAAACGAATCATACAAAGCAAACAATTTAAATTGCGTTTTATCTTGGCTCGATTTTCAACGTTCGGCAGTGAATTAATTAATCTCTGTTTCACCGCATACTCGAGATTAGCCATGCTCTCCGGTAAAAATACGCATCAAAAGAATCAAGCGTTTACTGTAATTGGCTACACTTGTCCTCGGTTGACAAACCACGCTTTCTTTCATTGCAATTCAATCGATTAGGGAAAATCATTCTGCTCCTTGGAAAACGTTCTGTCGCCTTTCAGCGCATTCGTTCCCGTGTATATTCAAATTATTGCAGCATTATATTTGCCTTCCATAGTGCGAAGTTCCCACCGAAAGTTTTCCGCAAAGTTTGCTTCGCGTGCCCCCCCCCCCCCCATTGTTTCCGCGAGCTTCACGAAAATACAATTGCAAAGTGCAATACGCGAAAGCACACCGATCGCCCTCAAACTTCAATTAGTTATTCGGAATTGAAAGATTTCAGTTCTGGAAAGACAATCTCGAGAGTCGTAACGTAACGGAGGAATACACAAATCGCGGGTTGTTGGCTCTCAATACGAGAATGAAATTGAAATTGAAATGCAGCGGGCGGGAAGTGTAAGAAAAGTTTTTCCGGGTTGAATGTATTTGCATCGTTGATCGAACGAGAGGCCGGAGAGGACCGGGCGAAAAATGTTAAACAGAACGTTTATACGTTTCGATGAAAATCCCCTGGGTAAATTCTCGCGACGGAGTAATTTCGCGATTCTGTCGATGCCGAGGAATCACCATTAAAAAAACAATATTTTATTGTCGTCGGACGGCTACCACACCCGCGCGGCGGGGCATCGACGTGACTATGGCGCTGCACACGTACATAAATTACAAATTATGCGGAAGAGATAAAGGCGACCGAGCACGGCTACGTACGGCCCTATAGACGCAAATGGTGTATACGTGTTCGCCTATTGTGTATACTCCGTGGGGAGACGAGGCGGCGCGGCGCGGCGCGGCGCGCGGCGGCGCGTCAAAGGGAGTCACGTTTTGCCGTGATTTAACTGGTGTCTTCATTATTTACATTTCTTTGAGACCGCCTTGACAAACGGTCACCGTTTCGCTAAATGAGCAAAAGCCACGTTTCCATCTCGGCATTTTATCGAGTTCTCCCAGTCAACCATATTAATTTCTGCCTTTCTGCATGACCAAACTCACGTCTCTCGTTAAAATTTTCACCGGAGACAAACCGAAAGCATCCACTTTTCTCAACCACCGAACTCCGAGTTTACGTGGATACAGTGGAGAACCTCCTTTTGTGCGAGATTCATTTACGTGAATGCAGTTTTGGGAACTCCGCGATTACATAGACCAGGCCCGGGCAAACTTTCCCGCTGTCGCTTCACGACCTCCCACTACCGGTCTACCGATTCCCCCACTATCAATTATTTCATCCAGTGCCGTAACGAGGGCGTGGCGAAAGAGGCGCCTGCCACGGGCGCAACTGGGTTTGGAGCGCGCATCAAAATTTTATATACAGGCAACTCATTTCGATGAGGTTAATAGTATTTAATATATTGCATTTAGTAAAATTTAACTTGTTACATTAAAATTTGTTATTTTTTTTTTTTTGTCATTATTGGGTTACGGGGAGGCGCAAATTAGACACTTGCCACAGGCGATTCATACCCTCGTTACGGCACTGATTTCATCTTACCCTTACCGTACAGGGTGTTAAGAAATGTTTGGTCTTGACAGTCATAGGCGTATTCCACATTTTCGGATCGACGAAGATCTGTGAAAAAAAGTTGCCGCAAAATTGTCCTTGACCTTGAATCGCAAGGTCAAATTTTGTATTCTTGTGATGCGTAGAATCACTAATTTGACCGTGAAATTGAAGATCAAGGACAATTTTGCGGCAACTCTTTTTTACAGATCTTTATCGATCCGAAGATGTGGAATACGCCTATGACTGCCAAGACCAAACATTTCTTAACACCCTGTACGTTGCCTCGCGCGAATAAAATTTACATTTCCGAACGATCGAATAATCTTTGAATCGACGATTTCGAACAATGCCGGAAGACTCGGCGAAAGATAAAACATTGGTAATTCATAATCCTTTTCGAACAAGAAGAATTCATAGCAAACGATGAGGGTTTTTGAATAACTGGACAAACGCGGCTGACCGGAGCCACGATTACAATAAAACATTGACGGTGCTTCATAGAAAATCGTGGTTGGAACGTTTAACGCGATTAATAATTGATCCATGGCGTCGGACACCGTGAGACTTACCTTCGTTAAAACGCTGAGCACCCGCGAAACCTCTGGAGGATCTTTTGGAATAAGTGATATAAATGGGAACGAGGTTGCCGGTCGCCATTTTTTCCATGGCACTCGGCTTATTAATAATTTACGTGGGTCAGTCTGCCGGCCGAAAGGTGGAGGTGGTATTACCATACAAAAAATGACTCCATATTATTTTAAAAGTACTATATTTAATTATTCGTCCGTCGTATCACTCGAGTCGGACATTGTATGCGTCGTTTATATACAAATGTGTACACTCTGTACATTCTGTTCTATACGATAAACGTTAACACGAACCTGTACAGAAGCGAGAATTTATTTGATTTTTTTTTTTTGTCGGTATCTAAACGCTAGGTTCCTGGCAGCTTTACAATGTACTTGCTTAGACCAGTTAGGGTTAACACGCACGTGGTTCGCCTATTTTTTTCCTTCATTTTGATAAACCCATCGTTCTCATTTCCGATCGATCGTTTCACATTTTAATTGACTAATTGAATTATTCCGTTGTCTAAGGACGACAGGCTCTCTCGAGCGAACGTGAGAACCACTAAGTCTAAATCTTTGTCCGTTTCGTTTCAATGGCCGATCTCGATGAAAAAAAGTTCGATCGATCGTGAACGAGACATCGGATATACGCGATCGTGCTTCGTTTTGCCCCACTCCTCGAAATTATACAGAACAGATTATCGTCATTATGCGAGCCCAAGGACTGGGGGGGGGGGGGGGGGGTTGGGGCTGGGAAATTATTCGAGTCGTGTTCGTTAAATAGTTCATGAACGCGAGGGAGGGATGCGAATTTTTCCTCTAAAATCTAGACGATTTTATACGTTTGACGTGACGCAATGCGCGGTACTTATTCGAATTCCAAAACGGTGAAAATTTTAATAAGAGAATTTTTGGTGCACATGGTAGCATAATCTTTGACCTCATTAATTTTCAACGTGGCTGCACGGTATTAAAGTGACTTGAAATTCGGTACATATAATGATAATAAAGAGGCAGTTCCTTGAACGTGTATTTCATTCGATGATAATATAATTACGTTTAAATATGTACATTCCCCATTAGAGTAATGAGTAAAATGAAACGTTTTCAATGGGTGGTTACTACATATTTCTTTTTACTTTGTCACATGAAAGGTTAGCTTTGTAAATAGATATAGGTTTCATGTTCAGCATATACGTTCATAATTACGGTTTAATCATTTGTTATTGTAACAGCTCTTTCATTCGTAATTCCGATTGCTTAATTTAACTGATTCGTGATGGGACAAGTGTCTCGGGTGAATATTTCAATCCTACAAAATGTAATTTTGATCCCCGATATTTATGAAATTATTAAACTTTTGAACATCTCTCGTGACCTTACTTCTTAAATAAATATAAGTTAATATATGAATTAGTATAAATAGGTACAGGGTAGTAAAAGATTTTTCAATGGATGGGACAAATTTCGAACATAAATACGAATAAGTTAACTTTTATTAAAATCGACTAAAGTCTGTTGAATAGCTTCGAAACAACATAAATACAGATTTTCTGCTTGCAGTCAATTGTACACTATTACAAAAACGATTTTGCCACACAGTGATTCCCCCACTAATTTAAAAATACCACGCATATACGTCACAATAGAATAAAATGGAAAAACCAACGGATAAATAAATAATTTCAGTCGGCCAATATGTTTTTACCGCGTTTGGCATCGAAATACCTTACCGTGCGACGATCGATCCGACACAACGATTGTCCGAATCGTTCCCGGACACGTTCGAACGAAAGCGCGATTAGTTATAAATGCATTGATTCGACTTTCCTGTTCGGGTGTGCGCAATTCTGTTACATCCTCGACTAACAATGGAAATACCGTGGAAAAATAGTTTGCCTAATATCGCAGTATCGTATTTGAATCTCGTGTAACGTATTACAATGGTCGAGCCGCGGCAGTGAATCGACGCTATGTGTACAAAAGAGGTTTAGGTTATGTTAGAACCTGAATACCGTTGTCCGCCGACTATGTCGGCGTTGTTTAACAATAAGGATCTAATTACTTACTCGTTGCCCGAAACAATCATTTCGCTCTCGACGGCTCTGCTACGGGTAAATATCTTCCGAACACTTTTCGACACTTTTGACCGGTAGTCAAATGCACTATAACATACACGGCACTATTCGGTTTCTAAGATTCAATATGGCGACCGAAAGTTCGCGGCCGTTAGGACGCGGTAGTCAAACGAGCGACTCGCTTCCGGCTTCCGATATGTTATTTCGTTCGTTCGGGGATCGCTTTCTCGCAGCAAAAGCCTCTAGAAAATATGTTGACCAACGTATGCGCGTTTCGAACGATTTTGCGCGTCGTGTCTCTAAAGTAGCCGTCACGAGAGAATAGCGGATACCGGAAGTTGGTATTAGTCGGTAGGGTGCGCAGCGAGCGCATCAACCGAATTAATTTTATAATGAGATTTAATATTATTGAGGAGTGGTATTGAATTTGTATGAAGAAATTAATTGGTCTACCTCATTTTATTACTCACTACCCCATGTTCAATACTTTGTTTAATATACACATGATATACACGGTATGGAGTGGGAGATGCGCAGAACGAACGAAAACTGGTTTCTGATGAGTCTATTCTCTCGTTACGGCTAAGTACTTTAGTTTTTGTAATGGCGGAACAATAAAGGAGAACTTACTTGACGTACAAGCGGCGGAAGCATTCAAGGTGAGTGGTGATTCTTATATCCGTTTTTGCTTGTCATGGCGGATGTAAAGGAACAGGTTAAGCGTTTTGCTAATACATATCTTCTTTGCGACAGGAATCTATGCAAATGAAGTGAATCGGGCCTTTCGTCAGTTTCGGTACTTTTGCTGGCTTTATTGAGATCCCTTATGGCATGTATGTATTAATTGAAAATTGAACTGATAAATATATTGCATGTTATTTATCAGACTTTATTGATGAAATATTTGAAATAATGAAGCAAAGAATTTTCGACATTTCAGGGACACGTTTCAATCTGCTTGTTGGTTAAAATTATACAAACGGATGAAGCCAATGAAACTTACCAATACCCCTTGAAGAGTACTCCTTCGACATCATTTAAAAATCATGGAATCTCAGTAATACAACAGATACCATATGACGCGATGAAGCCAACGAAACCGGCCGTTCCTGACAAGGTAGGATGAAATATAGTTTTAAAGCCTCGAATGCGAGTGTCCTAGACCAACTGTTCTATGAAAAATAACCTTTCGTGCGCATCGATCTAACAATAATATCTTCGATCTCGAGATTATAATGAAAAACCATATAGTCAAATGGCAACAAGAATTTCCGTTATAACATATCTTACAAACATATTATTTACGCGCGTTACGGACCCGTGCCCAATCTAAGCGACAACAACACCCATGTTAACGATAACGTAGCAAATATCCTGTACCCCGTATCGCTTACAAAACGTTTGGTCCATAATCCGATCGATCCGACGCGCAAAGGGAACGCCCCGGTGCCGAAGTAAACACTAGAATGGTATCGTGGCCCCGATCTCGAGATCCATCGATCTCTCGGTCATGTCGATCGATCGGACCACGCAACGGATTGTGCCGAGGGACGATCTCGATCTATCAAGCGAGCTTTGGGTGCCAACGGTCCTCCTCGAGGGCCGCACGAACCTCCTTGCGGTTCTATTCGGCCAAGTGCGATAGAACGGCTCCTGGTTGTTGCATTTCAAGGCACTCCAGATGACCGACGACCGTCTAGCCGGCAAATGGGAATGGGACGGGCAGCTGCAGTGCTGCCAGGCCAAGGTCGGTGTTCTGCACCGGAAGATGGGAGCCCTGAAGGCCTCCGGAGGCCTCAGAATCAGAAGATCGTTAAGCCTCGAATCCATCCCTAGACGCGACGGCGTCAAAACCGTAACGCCGTTCATGGATTCTCTTTTATTGCGCCCGGTCGACGGTAGGATAGCCACGTTATGGAATAATGGTCCTGCATCTGTCCCGGCAGACCCATGTTCTGATACGTGGTTCAGCTTCGTTCCGCCGGTTTCGTCGATATCACTCGCACGAAACTCGGTCTCTTTCGGTTTGGTCAGTTCTACGTCGTTTCGCTTCGCCGTTCCGTGGGACGTCCCGGAATCCTGGACCACTTCCCGCGCAAACTTGTCCGGAGACGTTCGATCGTCCTGATCCGAATAGCCGAGCTGGCCGGGTCGATCGACCGCGCCAGTATACGTGGATCAGGAGGACGAATTGGCCTCGATCGTCGAGCTGGTAGACGCGTCGTCGTCCAACGAGCTCTGCGTGGCCACGGTCACTTTGCTTCCATCGTTTTGATTAGACAGATGACGATTGACGACAGTTTGACGGGGATGGCGTCTCTTGTAGGGCTCCCAATCCCCAGGACCCCGGCGTCAGTGCGTCGCGATCACGTCCGGAGCGCTCTTCGTGCTCTCTATACTGAACGGTCGCCTCTGGTCGACCTCTATAACCGCCTCCGCCCTATACCTAGGATCGGGCGGTGTCTGCTGGGCACACTTGGGCGTGCTCGAGTGCTGCGAGCTCGGCGTATTGCTGGACGCGTGTACGGATCCGTATAGAGAGCTGCCGTATCTCTCACCGGAACCGATTGTCGCCTGTCTCACCATCTTAGGAGATTGACAGTAGGCACTGGTTTCCCTGTTGGGTTGCGGACTCTGGAACCGTTGATACGACGGGTAGTCCGGTGGCTCTGTGTACGGCGAGCCTTGGTGCTGGGGCAGTGGGTAGCTAGATTCGTGAGTCGACCAGCCCGGCGGTGCTGGGATGGGATTGTGCTTAGGACAGACGCCCATGCTGCCGTCCCGACCTCTCGACGCTGGACTGCAACCGGAGCATTGAGAGGTTGGCGGCTGAGAGCCGCTGTGCTCGGAAGTCTGCTGCACGCTCTGTTGAGACGGCTGAGAGCTTTGCCGCGACTCCGAAGGACTTTGGTGATGGTGCATGTGGTGATGCCGATGGTGATGAAGGTGGTTGGTCCCGTTTTGCGAGCTCGGTGCCCGCACGCCGAAAGTCGTGAAGCCGATCGGTATCTCGAACAGGCTCTCGCGCGTCTGACAAGAACTGTCCCGCATCTCTGGCTCCTCGTTCGACTCCTGCAGCCGTTCCTGCGTCGCGTTGCTGACGTTGTTGCTCTGGTGGATGTCGTTCATGTCCCGCGTGTTGTAGGTCATCTCCAGGACAAGGTCCTTCGTGTAGTCCTGGGCGATCAGAGTCGTCGGTGGCAGAAGCTCCTTGCTGGGCATCACTTCTAGGCTCGGTGACTCGCTGCCTCGGTCGTCGATCTCCGTTCTCGAAGACGAGATTGGACACGGTGTCGCCTTCCGACCGAGCTCGTCTAATCGATTCTCTCTCGACTGCCTGATGTGCTCCTGGGGAAGACAAATGTACTCTTTCAATCGATCGAACGAATGTTGAAACGCGTTCTTCACACTGTCTCTTCAGAAAAACTGAAGACTACGGTAATGTCTCGATGCATGTGAACATTTCGGGACCGATATATCACTTATCAAGGGATTATTTCTTTAAGGAATTTTTACGAACATATTTAATCCCGTGTCATGTTACACTTCTCGTGGTGGGGACAAATATTTCACAAATATCGTGCACATCTCTTTCACATATGTCGAGACATTACTGTACTTGTAGAAAATACTATAAGTGCCAAATATCGAATTTTTCGATAGCGACAAACGTGTGTTTCACAAGCTTGAATTATTAAGTATACAAATTAATTCGTAGACCTCTTTGTGAAGCATGTAAACATTGTTACTGGCTTCATCAGTCACCTGAAAGATAGAGTGAACCATAAACCTAGCAAAATTATCTTTCTATGAAGTTTTCTTTTTTAAATTAATAATATTTGATGTCCAAATTTGTTATTCTGTAAAGATGTCATTTTTTCAAAAAAGGAAGTTTATATGGTATGTGTTTTTTACGATTAGGCTTGAATTGGCACTTACATCGTTTTCTACTGAGACGACGTTGGACTAAACGGCGCTATAATTTTCTAACATTATTGATAATCGCTTACAAAGGACAATTCCACTTAAATTGCATATCACAGTACTCCCATTAAAGACATAGAACATTTTTCGATAAGAAAACAAAATCTTTCAATTTTTGTACTTACAGTGTTTTCTACTAGAACTCTTCGACTGTTGCAATCTATCGACAGTAATTGGAATTATCAAATATACCAATGCACTGAGGATTTTATACATGAGAAGACAATAATGCGAAGCACACTGTAGTGATTAATTTAATTCAGATGGGACTAGAAGCATTAAGCTTTTATAAGAATTACTAAAGCGCATTTGTTAGGATTCGATGCACCTTTTTATTGTAATCCGCGCTCTAATTAGAAAATTTAATTAAAAATTCCCCCGTGAAATTGTGAAATAAAGAATCCGAAGTCACTCATTTTGTCCAGTTCGATACTTTCAGTGTTCATTAACAATTTCATTTCATTTAGAGCAATACAAAACATCTAATATGATTAACTTTATATTTAATTCAAGTCAACCCTTTGCACTCGGAGCTATATTAACTCGAAAATTAAACATTTCTTCCGACCTAGAATAATTCCATTCCATAAGATTTTTTTTTATTTTATGGATATGAAATTGATATATCACCTCATACAATACTTAAACGTTCACTAATTGATTGATACCAACTTATTTAATAATGAAAACAATATTTTGAATAATGCCACAGCAATTTTTGTGGTGACTCTGAGTTGCCACTCGAGTGCTAAGGGTTCACCCTTAGATAATCCACCAAAATTTTAAAATTTAATAGTCAGTTCAAATCATTAGCTGTTTGTGCAAGGTCTAATAAGATCAAAATTGATGTCAAAAAGATACATTGGAGAATATGTAAAAAAAAATGAATGCGTAAGGTTCCGATTTAACAATGGCTGCAATTAAATCGTGAAAAGTACCCCGTAATCAATTAATTCTTTTAACATTTTATACAATGATGGGCACTGATCAGCATGCAGTGTCCAATATTTGATTTTTACCAGCAAGCATCTCGTGTTTGCGCGATGATCAAAGAGCCTGGCGTTGATCAAAGAGCATATCAAAGGTAATTGTTCCGTTAATCGAGGCAAAAAGAACGTAAATACGTTTGAAACTAGCAAAAAAAAAAATAAAAATTACGGCACCGAATTAATTGTTATTTCCATGTTACCGTCTATCCGATCTACGCCGCGCCGCGCGCCGGACGCCTCTGACTCGACCGACTTCAATTTTCCACGTTTTGTCCAAACGTGAATGGATGAAACGAACCGTGGGCTCATTTCGTATTGTGCGTTATCAGTTTTCCCCGGCGTTGCGTAAATGTTAGGCACGTACAACTGTACGTGACAAGTCCGGCCCCGTGAATTGAATCGAAATCTCATACGTTCGCTACGTAATTGAAATTCCAACGCCGCGCCAGTGTGCGAGCCCGTGCGTAGCGCGAAAAAAGCGTTTAGATCCCTGTGATTTTTCGATGCATCGATTTATTACTACCCAGCAATATTTGAGTTTACTCCACTCTTTCCCGGTGTCGAAACGCTCCGCATTCCACGATGGCACAATGCACGCGAAATTTTATTAAGCAGAAGTATCAAGGAAGCTCTGACAACGCGAAAAATCGCTACCGAATTGTAAATCTATTTTACAGCAGGAAAAATACACGGCTAGATACGTTTCTATTGGGAATGGTGCTTTACCTTAACCTCTCGCGCTATGAATTTAATTTATGGTTATTAGAAATGAATGACGTACATTTTTAGCAGATTTTAGACTTGACATTAATGTGCCGGAAGTTAATCGAAGAATCGTTATATATTTACAATTGATAGCCAGTGGATTTTTACGACGAGCTCTTAAATAAAAATTGCACAAGTAATTCACATAACATGATTAAATACAAAATAGATAAAAGTATTTTGTAATGACAGAACAATCGAATACAATATTTAAATACATTTCGCATTCGAAAAAACGAAATTACAAGTTGATAGTGTATTTGGCTTTTTTGACTGTCCATCATTGGTCAGTACACAGACATCGTCGCTGAAGTTTTCGATCGAAGAATTGGAAACGCTTCCGGTGCTACTGGCGGCTGCAGATGGCACCGTAGCCAGCGGGTGATCAACCGAAACTTTTAATCGTGTATCGTGTCAATTTTCCAGTAGATTGACACGGTTTACGAGGCAAGGTGACTGTCGGTGGAGGATCCACTTACCCGAATGATTCGATGATCCCGGATTAGCTTCCTCACGCAGTTGAAAACGAAGGCGAAACTCATGCCGAAGAGTATCAGCGAGAAGACGATGAGGATTATGACGATATGCTGCGAGTCGATCAGCCGCGAATTCTTTGTCTGTAACGTGAAACAAAAATACGAAATTGCTTATTAACCTGGCAAAGTCAGCTACTTTCGCAACTCGTCGACGGTACGTTCAAGTTGCGCCAGAGTTGTTCATCAGGAATTACTTATTACTTTCTTGGGAACAGCTGGATTACCGTAGAAGTTGAAATTATTCGAACTTTTCGAAGATAAAACGGTTTAGGTAAATTGAACGTTCATATAATACGATTTCGCAACGCTCGGCACTTCCGGTTAGTTAAGCTTCGGTTAAGCCAGATTCTACGGCACTTGATCGTGCGACAGTTGTTTGTTTAAATATTTCTGTTCCACTTTCGCTTTTGTACGACCCGGATGTGGGGTGTTTTACTCCCGTCATAAATTGCCGCTCAGAAAACATTCATCCAGCTAAAGCGGTTTCGTACGATTTTCCAGTGCTTTTTGTCCGAATAATCGCGGCTCTGTTCATTCTACGAGTGGTTTCTTTGTACCACTCAACGTGCCGCTTCTTTTCCAGGTTTCCCACGTGAAATAATAATCGCCACGGTGGAACTACCGCTATGGTATTAACACTTTGAAGGGGAAAATAAAATGAAATAAAAACAGACTAGAAATAATTCACAATTTCAGATAATGGGTTCTAAAAAAAGACTTATTTTTATTTTATGTCTATATTTCAATGCTTCACTTTGAAAATTTATATATGCTGTACCAAATTCTGTTAAGATTTTTATTCTAAGCCCTCAACATCTTATCCTGAATGAGATAGAGCATCAAGCGCAGTACAATTTATCACATGTTTTAGACTTTTCGTACACACAGAAATATTTTAAATAATAACATAATCTTTCTGACAGGAAGTGGGCGGGTTAAACAGCCACTTTTTAACCAGTGATTAATATATAACGATGTATGATGTTTTCGGCGCACGGTTCGATCTAATATAAACTATCTAAAGCTATTTTGCAAGTTTGTTTAAACTTTATTCAACGTTTCGATCCATATTTGGATCTTTTT
This sequence comes from Lasioglossum lativentre, assembly GCA_916610255.1. Taxonomy (NCBI): domain Eukaryota; kingdom Metazoa; phylum Arthropoda; class Insecta; order Hymenoptera; family Halictidae; genus Lasioglossum; species Lasioglossum lativentre. Next base: position 1,631,211 of record OU744364.1, read on the forward strand.
CAAGAAAGAAAGGAAAAAACTGCGTCTGAAAAATTTTTAAATTTTAATTACAATATAGTAAAAAACAACGGATTCAATACACTATCTAATTACTGTATTATAATACTGTATTAAATTTCTCACTTGCTTTATGAACTCACTTGGGTGACAGAAAATCAAACCAACCAGAAATAAGTCAGAATCTATAGATCGAAACTAAACCAATCAATATTTGGCGGGTAATTCAAACCGTGAAAAATCAAACACATAGACTGTACATATATACATACACCAAAACTCGAGTGATTAATATATTTTACAAATGCGGAAATATTAAGTTGATAAATTGAACTAGATTCAATGATATTCGATCACGTCACCATGAACTCTGAAGGCTGCCGTCGCGCCTTCGAGATGAACGATGGTTCAACAGAAAAAAAAAAGTACGCGTGAAATATTTTCGTAAAGACTACTACTGCAGTGTTTTTCGTCGCGAACCAGACCGAACGTCATAAATCAACGACAGTAGATGGGTATGAATAGTAAGCGGAGGTACCAAAAACTAGGTGAAATTCGTACGCCAGCTGGTTAAGGTATACGAAGTGTGCTACTTATCGTAACGCGCGTCGAAATTATTCCGAAACAGCAACGCGAAAGAAACTGCCGGTCCCCTTGATCATTAGCGGCGTTGTGCGCGCTGGTCTCGCTGGGGCTAGATACGCGGGAGAGCCGGCGTTAACAATGCATGCCAAGGTACACATTCATCGGGAACGGTTACGGTAACGCGATATAGGAAGTTGCGCATAACGCAGTCGAATCTCATTTTCCTCTCATCCTCTCTGTACATCGTACTACCTCGGCTAGCAAGGTCTACGAAGCCGTAACGTTAAACACCTACCCTGAAATTATAGACTCGACCCGCACACTGTCCTCTCCTGCGCATACATTATAGATCAGAATTCGAGGCCGAGATTTCTGGTGCGAAGCAAACGTTAACGACGCATAAACGAAACGAGATACCCGTTCCGCCATCCACCGCCTCCTCCTCCTCGCCCGTCTTATCTCTTCGGCGACGTGCCGGCCCGTAACTTTCGTCTTATTTTTCACTCGGTTGCAACAAAAACCGGCTAGGAATGCAGGTCGCGCCGAGTAAATATTTCGTCGGGAGAGCTTAATTCCGAAATCCTCCCGGCCCTTACACCGGACATTTATGGACAAGAATAAAAATAACCAGAATACTTTGAGCGGCGGGATCCGGATATTTCATCCGGAATAACAGGGGCTGAAGCACGTAAGATATTTTTCGAAATCGATTACTGCCCGGACCCCGGGCGTTGTCCGGCTTACGGGTCTCTCGGTGTCCTCGAACATGTGCTCAAGAGCAAACCTACCTAACGTTCGCGTTGGATGTCGAACAGGACGTCACCACTGATCATCTTAGCAGAGTGAATCGATTCAAAGACGACCAATATGCCGGCCGTATAATGCAAAAGCGATGTAAGTCGAAAAACTTTCGAACCTGAGGTACGCCGACGAAGAAGTTCTGTGAAAATGCAATAACGTCAAAGAAAGCTTCGTCTCCCTTACGTAAGCTTCTATAAAGTTATATCTTGAGTTATTACCCGCCTATTCACCTTGTTCAAAATCGACTTACATCACTTTTGCATTAAATGGACCGTATACTAACTTTGCACCCCGAGGTGTTATATAGCCCCAAGCAGGCGAAATGCACCCTCATTTTATTGTTTTAACCCTTTGCACTCGGAGCTATTTTAACTCGAAAATTAAACATTTCTTCCGACCTAGAATAATTCCATTCTATATGATTTGTTTTTATGTTATGTATATGAAATTGATATAACACCTCATACAATACTTAAATGTTCAGTAATTGATTAGCTACCAACTTATTTAATAATGTAAACAATATTTTGAATAATAGCACAGCAATTCTTGTGGTGACTCTGAGTCGCCACTCGAGTGCTAAGGGTTAAGCTTTCGACTGAAAAACGTAGGTAATAGAGGTGTGTGCGTGATCCCGAAAATATCGGGTCGGGTCCCGTAGCAATTTCAGGGATCGAAAATACCGGGATTATCGAGAAGTACGTTTCGAGACTATATCGTTTAGGTCGTGTATATTTTCAACAACACAGTGATATCGGTTTTGTCGCATTCAATAAAACTAAAATATCGTTCGGGTTTTCGAAATTCTCGAGAATCCCGAGATTTTTGCGAGTTCTCGCACGCCCCTGGTAGACGAGTAGTTTCTGTAATGTTCACTTAGAACGCATTTTAAGATAATAATTCGTGAGAGCCTGAAATTCCCAAATTGCTCTCTTTTCGTGGCGGAACCCGTCAGTCGAGCTTCCGAGCACTTCCGGCGGATGAAGTGACATAAAGCCAACGACGGAATTTGTCTGTGAATCGTTTACCTTTGCTAGTGATTTCGCCACTTCTCTCTTTTCGTTGGCCGTGCAGATTGAATGTCTGAGGTACTCCATGAATGGCTACTCCACTCGAAAGTACGCTAACTGCCTGTAGACGGAACTGGCAGGTTCTGCTGATGGGCTCGGATAATCCATTTAGCTAAGAAATGACCAAGAGAAAAATTTCTCGCGGCTTGAAAAGTCAACCGAGTTTTATAAGTATCTTGAACGAACGAAGTGATTAAAAGACGGCGCCGCGGTGGAATCGATTCTGCTCTCGCCGACTTACCGTTCAGACTTAGGCTAGTCGTATAGATGTTCCGAGAAGGATCTTACCAGAGGCTTTCTGTTCCGCTGGTAAACAAAACGATTTTCGATGATACTCGAGAAAAGGTTATTGAACGTGTCGGAACGTGTACGAATTGAATAAGTAGACTTTATGCAAAAATAAGAATGTAACAAGATTCTTGAAGTCTTCCGATGTCTTTACAGTTTTGTCTTCCATTCGTACACGTTTGTCGTAAATGCATAAAATCCGTAGTTTTACAATAAGTTAAATTCTTAAGAAGATTTCAAATCCTATATAAGAATTGTCTATAAAAATAATGATGGTCTTACAAATATCGACTGAATTAAATCCGCGTATTTCTGACATGTAATATTAAACCATATTCAAACGATCGAGATTCGACAATGAACCGCGGCGAGATCGCATATTAAGGGGGAACGGCCGCCTCGAGACTCCCTAGAATTTCCCTAGAATACTATGCGCTGAACCTTCCTCTATCAAACGAGCCTTTATGCAGCTCAAAATTTGCTCGTATAAGGACGTCGAATGTATTCCCGCAAACCCAAGTTTCGGACAAATTTCTAGGGTATTCTAGGGAAATTCTAGGGAAAGTCACGTGACTACCGTTCCCTCTTAATAGTTGTATATTGGCGGGCACAAATGCGCTATAGCGCATACCACGAGGCGATTCTGGAGCCATTGACGGTTGTATTCGTCTCGACGCGGCTCGGCGCGGCGCGGCGTCCACGAAACGATGAAGTTTGTAACGCGGGCCGGCGATAAGAATAACAATGGCGCATTTCGCGGCGAAAGTCCGTACAATTAACAATATAGGCAGGGGCTTTCGCGTAACCGGCGGCTTCCCTGGAAGCGTTACCGCACCCCCCGCCACCCCCTGATTCGCGAATGAGATTTCTGTGCATTAGATGGTTACATTTTCCAGAGAGAGAGAGCTCGAACTCAACAGGGCTGGTGCGTGCGCGCGGCCTGAATAGGAAAGGATGGCCGCGCACGAACCTCTGGTTGAGGGCTCGGGAATGCCTCTCTTTCTGCTCCCGTATGCCACGGTAGGTTTATTGTTATGCTTATACGGCCGAGTACACTCCGACAGACGTTCCCGTGTTTTCAGAAGCCCGCGCGAAAATGCGTTGCAAACGGTTACTGCACTCCGGGGCGAGAGTCACTTTTCACGAGTTACACAATGGTGTGGGAAATGGGCAAAAATTAAAAAATTAACTTTCCGTGTTGGTATTTGAAACCTTCATGGAAATGTTCTTAGATATCTATTACGGAGGTAAGTAATGATATTAAAACCAACGAACAAGTATTAACTATGCCCGGAGACTCCACCTGCAAGTGGAATGTTTCTATTAACCCTTAGCACTCTGAGTCGCCACTAAAACTTGCTCTACCATTATCCACAATATTGTTCAGTTTATTAAATATGGTGCTCTCTAATCAATTACTAAATATTTTAGTATTGTACTAGGTATTATATCAATTTCATATACATAAAATGAAAAACTAATCATATAGAATGCAATTATTCTAGGTCCGAAGAAATGTTTAATATTCGAGTTAAAATAGCTCCGAGTGCAAAGGGTTAAAATTCGTTTGTGCCAAGCGATGTTATCTGAATCATGTTTCACTTTTTCCACAACAAAAACGCACTCCGAACCTTGACCTCCGTCATTATTAAAAATCACTGAAACCACGCAACACAGTTATAATCGCTCAACCAAACAAAGTCCATAACTTCTGCCATTTGGTGCGACCATTGTTTATGCATTAGATAACCCCCACTCTCCAAGTTTCCCCACGCAATGTCCCCTAACTTTCCGAACACAACCGACAAGAGAACATCTGTTCGCGCTCGTGGCCAAAAGCTAACGATATTTCGATTCAATTCCGTTTCTTGCGCGATTCCCTCGATCGTACAGGAACTCGTCTCCAGTTTCAATTTCGAGAACACGATAACCACGGTACCGTCTTTCGAATAAATGAAACGGGCAGGAAACCTTCTTCCCGCACGCTTACCTATCGGACCAGTTTGCCGCGAAGAGAATTTGTAGAGCAATCTTATGGGTCGTGTGGTTTCAGAAAATATTTACTTGCTATAGCGGATGGTTTATGGTAGGTTTGGCTCGGCAGAGCACCGGGTTCCCATATCATGGGGTCCTCCTGTAATCCTATAATACTCGCCGAGTATCCGTGGCCAACAACGTGGCCTTTTCAAATTTAAAAAGGTCGATTGAACACTCCCCACGATAGCTTTATATGGAGTATTCGATGAAAAAGGTGTTGAAGGTTCTACATAATGATGCATTCGTAGTTGATAAAATGTCACGTTTTTTTTAACCATAGAAAGAAGACTTTCTGACTTTTTCATTTAATTCTGGAAAAATAACGCTTTCTTCAAGCATGGTGGTGAATTATTTAAAGAAATTAATAATGACTACTCGATTGTTTAACTGCATTTCGTCCCTTCAAAATGCGTAGATAGTCGAATAATCGTATTAGGTATTGGACGGATAGTTCTCTTAAGAACATATTTCAATAAAGATGAGTTTACAAGAAGTTTCAACTTCGAATTATCTGGTTTCGTATCCTGAACAGCTTATGAACGTTTATATCTGCCATTACGAAAGACTTTATTGTTGAGCCACGGAGTTTTCGCAAGACCGAACAGAATACCGTGAATCACGTGAAATCAGATTTCCCGCGGTTTCGCTTCATCGCGTCTGTTATTCCTTCGACTTTTTACACAAGGTAAACCCGCGAGTGGGTTTCTATTACCGACGTTACGTTAGTGAAGATAACGACTAAACATTATACTAAAGTTAATGCAGTTTAGTTTCTAATTCGGCCTGTCACTCACAGACGTTGGAAATTACCACTTATAGTAACACACGAAATTTATACAATTTTAGATGAATATTGTATACAGTATATATCTCTGTTATTAATGTTTGTATGGAAAAAGTGTTCCGGACAACGTTGTAATATTTTAGTAGGAACATGCAGTGGTAAGGTTATTTTTCTCCAAGGTCATCAGTACTTTTTTAAATGGCATACTTTCTTTGCAAAATTCTGTTAAAGCATACAAGAACAAACTCGTCGATCTGTATAACATTGCCAACGTCCCAACGTTTTCGAACAATTTCCAGAAAATTGTTTAAAACCAATTTACGATCGACAAAAATTTCTCAATTTCTCAATTTCCAGAAAGCTTGAAACATTGTGAAAAACGAATGACGGTTCGTCAGTACCATCGCCGGGATCACCGCGACGACAGACATTCGCCCGTTCAATTAATGACAATCCATCGAGGATTCAGCGTTCGAGAATCGCGATAATTAATCCCTGTGAACAAGGGAGAGAGAAACATCGTGGAATCTGTCGTTAATGGAAAACAGCGGGTGTACGGGCTGGAACTTTTGTTATACGATCTTGGCTTTACAAGCGCTGCATCAAGAACGGATAGCTAAAGAACAGTTTCTTGATATAATTATCGTAGAACCGACGAGCAATGAATCAATGGGATATCGATTCTTCCGGAGGATGGCTACGGAAGAATGGTTGTGAAACGGAACGAATACAATTTGTATTGTTCGAACGACGCGCGATCCGTTTACATCGATGCCGGATAGTTACAGCAGAAATGCAACGTGCGATTGTTCGAATAACTTTAGATCCGAGGTTTTATTCACGATTACAGTACTGTCTCGATACGCGTGAAAGAGATGTGCACGATGTTTGTGAGAAATGTATCCCCACTACCGTGAGAGTTATGTTCTGTCAGAACGAAGAATCGCGTTTAGTGTCATTTTTCTCGTAGAAATATCACGAATGCGATGGTGAAAGTTTCATAAACGAATAATTAGCAACAAGAAAGTTTTATCATAGTCTCGCCGATACCCTGCTATCGGATCTATATAATTTTCCAACGCTAACGAGAGAGATCAAAGAATAGTGTCTACATACACACGGTGTAAGTGCAATTTCGGTCCCGAGTGTTCACGTATGTACATACATCGGGGCTTTACCGTAGCTCGGCCCGGCTCGGCGCGTCGGCCGATCGCCTCGCAGAAATGTTCATTTCCTATGAAAGCGATCCGCTGAATTTTACAGGCTTGCGTCTCGCCTCGTTGGACAACTTTTTTATCGCGTGGATGCCGCTGGAAGGCGAAAACAGAATTTAAACGCGGAATTTCCTACCTACGATGGAAGTTTTCGATGGGTGGAGAAAAGGTGGGGCGGCTCGGTTCCCCGATTGCGTGTGTCGTTTTTTATAATACCGGAACACGTTTCTCGGACGTTTCGACTGTTTTTCCATCAGGATTTCCCGCCGTGCCGTCTGGTTTCCATTAGTATTTACCTGGGTGTACGGGACGAGATAAGTGGTAGGGGCGCTCTTTCCATTAGACGGGAATAAAATTGGATAGAACGGCCGGGCACCGGGAATCCCCCCCCCCCCACGATTCCGTCCTGCATTCTGTCTGTACCGTCCATTTCGCGGCCGTGTTTCTATGCGAGTGGAACCGGTATCGCGGTCTCCTATCGCTCTGTGCTTTATTGCAGTCATGAGACCCAACCGGGTTGACGTTGCCATGGGACGACAGTGAAGGACCCGACACACGAGACGGGAGAGAGAGATAGAGAGAGAGGCGGGGAATCCGTACGTGCGTAGTTCGTTTAATGGAGAAAGCAATTTCTTCCTTCCGACGGGGAACGTTCGAATTTTAATTAATTCTGCAAACTTCTGGTATCCGCGTGTAGTCCAGCAATTTTTCAGAAGCAAGATAACAGGGGGAACAGACCGCGCGCTGTCGAACTTGCGTAATTAATTTTAGTATTCGCGGTCTACGCAGGAAATTAAAATAGCAAGTAATTGAGTCTATCTCCTCTGGCCTTCGGCAAGTTTGCTGAAGACTGTTGTATTGTAGTAGCTTGGCTGCCAGACAATAATATTTTCTTAAATTTCAACATGCATATTTGCGTGATGACACCACCAGAAAGTGTAACGCTAAGATAGCCTCACCTCCCCCCCCCCCAATACATATCCATGATTCAGTGTTTTTCCATGAAGTGGAGAAAATTTCGGGGTGGGAGGTTTATGACTGTGTTTATGGCCGCGTCGACCGCGCCGAACGTAGAAAAGGACAGAGCATGTAATCACGGTTTTTTGTTTTTCTACTTCGCCTTCTTCGCCGTGCACCTTTTTATTTGTCACTGTCCCATATCGCATCCTACAGAACGTGTTGTACATGTTCACCTTTTTTAAAGAATTTTATTTTCTGTAGCAATTATTTGGGATTTAGAAAGCAATCTGAACTAGCTATATAATTTTTATCAGTTTCAGTTTGTTCCGTTTCAACGTGGAGAATATAAAACAATTCCTACGTAAGAATTTTAAATAATTCATAATTATTACATTATGATTCGTCGTCATCTTTTGAGAAATTTAAATTGCATCGGAGGTAATACAATTTACGAATAAACGGCAGTGGGGGTTAATGAAATTGTGGGATATGGAAAAGTATTGGAATGGATAGAATTGTAGGGTAAGAGATTCAGGGTGGCAAAAAAGGCATTGTGTTTAAACACCCCCTTCATGTTCAGGAGATCTAGCACTCGGCGACTTTTCCTCACAAAGGTCAAATCTGGGCTCAAGGGAATCCCATTTTGTGCGAAAGTCAGAGGATAAGGGAAGAGCTCGTCAAAAGCTTTAGAGAATATAACGTGCAGGACTGTTTTAAACAGTGTTGCCATCGCCTGCAGCAATGTCTTAATCTAGGGGATTATGTTGAAGGCGATCATATCTGTTGCGAACAGTAACCATAAATCGCGCAGCGTACGGTGCCGTTCTCTTACTGTGTGTACAAAAATAATAATCTTCTGTAATGCGCAACGTGTACATTTCTGTACAAGAAAGCTCAACGCAGAAATTAATTCCCACGGATGACAAAATTGCGAAATCAACATCACGAAAAGCACAACAAAAATGCAGACAAAGCACTATCGTCTACAACGTAGATAAGATAATGGACATTGATCTCAATAATATACGTATAGCTAAACAAAATAAATTACTACGCTATACCTTGTCCAACGAGACGAGGCAATAAAGTATCAGCGAGTTTACGTTTACTGCCTCGTCTCGTTGGACAAGGTACAGGTAGTCTCGTTTCTTTTCACAAAAAAAGTAGAGCAAGCTAGAATTAATCGTAAACGTGTTTGAATATATTACTTCCTTTCCTAAAGACTTACGTCGCTATTGTTGGCTCTAAAAAAATTCTTTCGTCGTTCATACAATCCCCGTGCAGCTTTACGGAGATTAAAGTAGCTTCTTGGAACGGAAGGGATGCCAGGACCATTTTTTGCTTGGTTCTGCCATGACATAGCTACGTGTCGCACAAGCACCGAAGTAGAAAAGTCGCGAGGCAAATTCGACGGCAAGAACATGAGGGTGTTAACATAAATTCTCGTATAGCGTGTACGATCTGTGCCACGTCAATCGATACAGTTATCGGTTACACAGTAGGGTGGACCTTAGCTGTATCTTGTGAAATTTTTTTTGCGAGATTTTTTTCACGCCAACCCCCAAAATTGTGCTATTGGGTAAGAAAATAATTCCTGCAAAAGTTTAAGCTGATCGGATAAGGTGAAGGCGTGCCTCATTGACGTTGAAATTGCGAAAATCTTTAAATTTCATGTTTTTTAAACCTCCAAAAATATTATAATTCCTTACATGCACTCAAGAAGCACTTCTTGACACAAGAAGAACATTTAGTCATAATAAAAAGTCTTTCCTTCAAATATTCCCATTCCTACAAAATTTCATGTTTTTCGCAACTTCAACGTCAATGAGGCACGCCTTCCCCTTATCCGATCAACTGAAACTTTTGCAGGAATTATTTTCTTACCCAATAGCACAATTTTTGGGGGTTGGCGTGAAAAAAATCTCGCAAAAAAAATTTCACAAGATAGAGCTAAGGTCCACCCTATTACACAGCCATGGGGTATGTGGAATAACCTTTAGAAAACTTAAGGAAAGTTCTTAAATAATGAAAGACTCGGGATGATTCGATCCCCGTGACCGACCAACAGTTACTTTTATTTAGTAGAATCCGACCGGTTTTCGTAAATCAAGAGTTTCCCAATAGTTTAATTGGGCAGTCCTTCGAAGAAGAGACAGCGTCCTATTGTTACGATGTCGAGTCCGAGTGAAAGCATAGAACTGTTCCTGAAACGGTCTCAACACGGCCGATTTCTTTTTGTATCGGACGTGTCGGAAGGGTAGCTCGTTAATCGTTGACGGTCGCTCCTTGTCGATGCGATTAATATTTCGATTTTGCATTTCCATGAAAGACGGTACCGGATCGTTTCGATCTCGAGAGACAACGTTCGGTCAATTAACCAACGATTTCGTTTCTTCTTATGCGAGAAAGAGAGTCTCGCGGAAGGATCGAGTAGCTCGTTAAGGCCGAGTCGAAGGAACAGAAGCGACAGAAACTCGGCTCTGACAGAGCTCGAACTGTTCCTCCTTGTAAGTCGAATGTTAATATTCAAAGAAGCGTCCGCAAATAACGTTCAACCCGTCCGATCCAAAGGTAAAGAAGCTTACCAGTTAAACCGCAAAAACGCTCTTTGTGGTCACTCGTTCCGTAATATTCATCCGTAAGATCGCGGTCTTCTTATCCCCTCCCTCCCCCCCCCCACCCCCGGGGGCAAGAGATCACAGGCGAACGCGATTACACTGGCAGCGCAGAATCGTTCAACAATGGTCCCGTTGTCCGTTCGATTTGTCAGGCGTACACTTATACCTATAGACACGGCATAGATAATTTTCCGTGTCCGAAAGATGAAATCAGCTGAAAGACACTGTGTGACGTCACATTTGTACAAGCTATGCTCATCGACAGTGCCTACGCTTGGCTTACATGGGGAGAGGGGGTCAGCGTGTGCGCCATCTACGCTTGGCTTACATTGGGAGAAGGGGGTCAGCGGATGCGTCATGTACACAATACATTGAAAGAAATTATCTTAAGACTTATCTTGTGACGTCACAGTGTCCCATCATCTTTTGGACACTGAATTCTCGGTTTTCCTATACACATACTACACCTATGCCGGGTCTATTAGTATACAGGGTGGTCCGTTTTAAATAAGAACACCTAAATATCTCTTCAGGTTATTGTGATGCAAAAATTATTTGTTACGTAATGTGCATGGTGTCAATGGACCAAATATTTGGCACGAATATTTTTTTCCGAGGGTCATTTTTTTCGAAGTTGTCAAGGTCATCGATGTTTTTTGGTACATAACTACATTTTTTTGTTTTATTGCATCGTGTAACTGATGGAAAAATACATTCAGATATGTATAATAACATGACCTTGAAATGACCTTGATCCTCGAAAATGAAAGTTATACCTAGAACTGATGAGCGTACAGTAGCGCGCGCCCGCGGATGTTTCTCGCCCTAATCCCACGTACCGGGGGGGAGGGGGGGGATCCGGTTTTATTTTCCGGAGACCTGACGAGCGTGGAAAAAGCGATCGTTGTAAACAACTCCGTGTGCGAGAAAAAAAAAACGAGCTGGCGCACGCGTTACCAGTTTGTCCAACGCGGGCGCTGTGCTCGGGGTTGCCTTCGTGGCACGACGATTGCTTTTCATGTTGTGTTCTCCTTGCTGCCGGGCACGTTCCGACCAGTTGTAAAAACCATTCCGAGTCGTTCCGCGATACGCAACCGCGGGCCATTGCGAGTTTCAGCCAATAGCCGCCGTTCGCCGATTTCTAATTCCGTAGTGTACAACGCGGGGCTCTGGTGCGCCACGTCTATATCGAAATCCTTGGATCGGTTGAATGCTGATCCTGCCAGTTTTGCCGAAGAATACACACGGTAACTGTGCGTTGGTTACTTTATCGCCTCACGATTGCGTCACACAAATTTTCGGAAATATTTGACGCGTACGTGTTTTCATCCGTCAGCGGCCGTAGCGAAGGGATGAAAATTGTCATGGACGTTGCGTTTGAACGACAAAATATATAGTGGCGGCTCGAGCTGGAAAACTATACGGTCAGTTGGAAATATTTCCGTGTATTTGATGAATTTAAAATATTTAAGGAATGCAAAGATTAAGGAGTTATTATCCAGAGTGGTCCGAGAAGTATTTTCTTGAGAAATTGTTTAGTATGCTTCCGAATTCAAGTACATGTTACCATAAAAATCCTACGAAATCTAAATAAACTCGATTCTGTTATCATTATAAAAGAATATACATCAGTTCTCGTTTAGAGCTCGGTAGTTCTAGTGTTAAATATTTACGCTATTTGTAATAATACAAATCTTGCACGATATAGAGGGAGAAATATTGCGATGTAAACATCATTTATATGGGCGAAGGTCGTCTCGGAGATTTCAAGGTCACCTGGGCTTCCTTAAACGAAACGACTTACCTCGAAGTCTGGCAAATTGATTGTTCGCGAGCAGCGGTACCACATCGAGCGAATTGAAGGAAAAATTGTGGAAGAAATTCTATAATCAGAACCCTAGCGACGACGTCACAAAGCATTAGAATCGCTTACCAAGTTCTACGTAAAAATGTATTCAAATGTCCTAAATCCAATAGTTAGCAAGATATTATCTAAATTGTTCGCCTAATCTTATACGCCTAAATTTCCCAATGTGAGCTATGTACATGATCTTTGTCCCGAATTCCCATATAAATGCCATTCAAACTTACAATTCAAATTGCAAGCTAGTCCTGGCTGATCCGATAGTGGAGATAATGTTTCCAAAGGGGGTGGTGGGGAATAAAAAAATACATTTTGATGTAGGGCAGCTAGCCAAGATAGGTTGGGTAGCTATGGGTTAGGGGAACTAGGTACTCTCGAACCGCATCGATTCTCGTTTGCCGGATACGATCAAAGCAACTCTCTCGCACGGTGCGAAACAAGGGTAGGATCGAACGGTAGCATATCGCCGGCATTATTTCCCGTTAGATTAATATCCCGTCGGTGCCATGGTGCCGTCGTCGTTCCGGAGGCAGTCTGTTCTGGTCGTTTGCCAGGAGCCCATACTATTTTGCGCCCCTCCGGAACCGGAAACACCCTACCCATGCTGCGGGACGATACGCGCATTCGGATATCATGAAACCGCGAGTCGGAGGTCAGGGAAGCGAAATGACTGGCTCGGGCCAGGCAAAAGCAGGCTTGAATAAATTAATTAACCGCCGTCGGGCCGGGCTGGGCCAGGCTCGGGAGACTGGAGGAGACACAAGGATCCGAAGGAGAGAGAGGATATTGAGTTCTTTGTGAGGATTGCGCGCACCGGAACACCAGAGATTTCCTACAAAGAACCTCGCCGTCAAAATGAACTTAATCAACGATTCATGGAATATTAATGACATATCGGGCCCCGAATACGATTACGTCCGAAGTACGGTGGATCGAAGTAGAATTTGTACATTCAGGTTTTTAAAAAATATAATTTACCTCGTTACATGTTCGTTTTCTTTCTTAATTCGAACCAATCTGTGCACAATAGGGTGGACCTTAGCTATACATACTTGTTCAAATTTTTTTTACGCCCCCCACCAAAATTGTGCTATTGGGTAAGAAAATAATTCCTGCAAAAGTTGAAGTTGATCGGATAAGGGGAAGGCGTGCCTCATTGACGTTGAAGTTGCGAAAAACATGAAATATTGTAAGAGTGGGAATATTTGAAGGAAAGACTTTTTATTATGACTAAATGTTCTTCTTGTGTAAAAATATTGATTATAATTGTACCAAAATGTAACATTTTCAATATAACAGTTAACTAATTATCATATTTTTATAAATATTTATGCTAAATTTTACGTATTTTATTGAAAGTACCAATTCTTTTACTTGTATTCCTATACTAATTTAAAAAGTAGAGAAATTAACGTTAGACATAAATATGTTATATTTAATCAGAGCATAATATTTTTAACCGGATGTGCTTCGCGAAAACGGACTTGTTAGCGGGAACTAATTAATGTGAAATAATCTTACTTCGTACAAAGTACACTTGTACTTGAGTGCATGTAAGAAATTTATAATATTTTTGGAGGTTCAAAATATTTAACTTGAATTTTCAGTAAGCTCATCACATCGAGCGCGCAGTTACTTCTATTTCAAAACTTCGCGCTCGATTAGGCACGCCTTCCCGACGTCCGATTGATCTAAAATTTTGGATATAACATTTTTTCATGACATGGAACAATATTGGGGGAGGGGGGTCGTGCCCAAAATTTTTCGGTCGAAAAATAAGGTCCACCCTCGTGCACAACCTACGGATATTTCTAGTTTAAACCCGGGGGACGATTATAGTGTCTGGTCGGTGAATCTCGCGAGTATAGCGGGAACAGTAACAAACGACTCTAGCTAAAGCAGAGCCATCCTCGAAATAAATTAATTAGCCTCGCCGAGATAGATGGAAGCTGCGTAAAAGGGTAGAGAACGATTAAGTCTAGGCGACGTGCTATTCTTGCGACAGTGCATTCCCGGGATCCTGGGATTTGGTACTAAGAAACGGAAAGCCCGTATAATTCCGGGCATAACACGATGACGTATTCGCAAGAAACGAGAACCGAGTGCTGCGAGTGCATGTCACATACCATGTCAGCTGACGTCGCGCAGCGCCGCGCCGCGCCGGGCCGTGCGCTTCTCCATTTGCTTATTTCGATAATTTAACAGAACGTATTCCGGATATCCATCATTGAAGAATTTCTCTCAGAGTTGCATTTCGAAATGGGGCATACGCCTTCCGTATATTACTTGTAGTCTTTTAAAGCGAGTCTCGCTCGGGATATATGTGTACAGCAACGAAGGACCCAGCTAGCAGTATTGTGCGCGACAAACGAAGACACCTTATTAAAGATCCATTTTACCGTTCCTTCGCTATAGTGCCCCAAAAGTTTCTTCGAGATCTTTGAAGTTTCGCAGTTTCCATCTAAATACACATGCATAAAGCAGCGCGACAGTCAACGGGCGATGCTCGCTCGTCGACTGATAATGCAAACAGCGTTCACCATGGCGTTTCCATGACCAGGACAGAATTCAGGACAAGATGTCCTCTTTTCCCCGATGTTCCCTTGGCCAACGACGCGGAGCAAATGGAAAAATAAGAGGCACGGAATCTCCTTAGTTTCTTTCTTTTTCTTTAAAGATATTAACCACCACAACAAAATCTAAAAACACAATAGAAGTTCGTCGCTAATGACCTAGACGTTGATGCGACGTTAAACCATAATATAAAAAAAAAAAAATAAAAAATCATTTCGTATCAATCCATTAACATTTCTGTTGATTGAAAACGGTAATCTTATAGAAATTTCGTCCACTGAGAGACAGCGAATTTTATGCATTTATGACAAAATTGGGTTGATGTAATTTAAAACAGTTAAAGATTATCAGAATTAAGAATGTCGATTTACAATTTTCAAATTTCCAAGATTATTAAGGAATTCAATGGTGTTTGGATACGAAATGATTCTTACAGAAAGTTTGGCCAATTGTATCTCTTGCGCCATAATGTTTGTAGTACACAATATTTCGACGGACCCAAGTCAGTGGCCCACGGAGCAATCTAAGCTCGCATTTAAGTTGGAACGAGAAGGAAAGGACGAAGGCGGAAACGGTTCGGAAATCGGAAAACATTCAAGAGGCTTTAAAGGCGACGGTTTATTGAATTTAATCTTGACACAATGCTCGCTTACTCACGTTGCAGAGCTGCTCATCCTCGTCCCAACGGAAACGGCAATTGACCCTTTTGTTGCACTGCAACTCCGATGCGATGCAAGTCGCGTCCTCGCAATAGTACTCTGTATCGGCGCACGCTGGAAAAAGCAAAAAAAGAATCGGTTCAAGGGGGGCCGCGCATTCGAAATTTCAAATGATCGGATCAATGGAGAAGCAATGGCCACCCGTGTCATTCGCTCGCGTAATATGCTTTCACTTATATTAGATAAGACCTGAAATTGGTCTTTCACGCGATCTTGTATGAAACTAATTTTTATCTCCAGCAAAATATTTACTTTTTTTTTAGAAATGCATATTTTCATAAATATTTCATCTTTAATACTCTACTATGAAAAATGCAGAATCCTGTGCTTGCAGTAAGTCGTCGTTCACTCGACATTTGTAATATGTCAAATTCGGCTTGAAGTGTTCGCTACGAGTCAAATGTAATATTTTAAAAAGAGGAATTAACATCTCTTTATTTTTATGTACATACAGGGTGTTCATTTGAAAACTTTCCAGCCGAATATCTCGAAAAATATGAAAGATATTAAACGTAAAAAGACCAATAATTTTCGTACAATAAGTACAATAAGATACCATAATAAAAAATATAGGTTTCCATTTGAAAAACCAAAGTTGACCTTCAAATGACCTTGAAAACGACACCCAAATAAAAAACTGACACTGCCCCTCCCCTTTCCCCCTCGAAATCCTTCGACACGCGTTTTACACTTTTTTAATATCTTTCATATGTTTAGAGATATTCGGCTGGAAAGTTTTCAAATGAACACCCTGTATATTCTAAATACGTGGAGATTTATCGAAGAAACGTTCAGTAAATCCGTAAAGTTGTTGTTGTCCGTGTACAGTAAAGTCTAACGTGTAAATGGTGACTGCGCAGAGTGGAATGCAATAAAAAAATTTGACCTTGTGCGGTATGATAAGACCATCGTAACATAATTTTTCCATAGAGTCGCAGTAAGAGTACCCAATCAAACAACGGACTTCAAATGAATAATTCAATTTGTAGGTCTTGGTCACGTTTTGGCGGTTTGGGTCCATTGTGCATGGCACACGCACACCCCTAATAAATATACCAACATACACAGAGCATGGGTCGAATTATTCGCGACGATATCAAAATTTATAGCCAGCCGCGCTTTTCAATTTATTATTAGTGGAACCGCTTGGAGCGCGCGCGCGCGCGCGTGAACACGGTCGCGGAGATTTTCATTTAAAATCTTGTCGTACAGGAGATAGGGAAATAAGTGAATTTCCCGGGTCCGCGGGCAAGTCACTTGTAAGATATTAGTTTCGCGGGAAAGGCAGGTGCGGAGAGAGCCCGGAATTCTTCCCGTGCCGAGATAGAAGCGGGGAATTCCGTACGTGTGGCAACCGCACCGCACCGCACCGCACCGCACCGCACCGCACCGCACCACGTCGGTAGCTTACTCCATTTGCCATTCAGCCGGGATCATTGACATTAATATAGAATTCGAATCGTTTCGCTGCCGATTATTGCTTCCAGCGATATGAACTTGTTAAGCAGATTATACTGTTCCCTCGGTATCATTTGCCATTATCGCCGTTTGGAGGCTCGGACAAAGTACGAACCGGGGGATCATGTTAATTGATCATGTAAAACGAATAAACAGGTTTGCATCGGAGACTTTCAAACGGTAATGCGAATGTCAATAACGCGTGTATTGATCTCCGCCAGCGATTGATCTCCGGTTCCCCGTTTGCAGAATCTACGTAATGCGTGTGTGGATAAGCTCGAAGCCCTTTGCCGGAGATGCCATAACAGTATCTTGTTTCCTATGGGAAGAGGATTATCTTCGCAAGAACGACTCGAATAGAGTGAGCGACAAGTGCTGTTTGTTACTCGCGTTTCTGTAAACTGCGCTCCGGCAAATTACGTTTGACAGATCAAGTCAAGTTGTTTTATTTCTTATGTGCTGTATTCGATGGGAATCGGTTTAAATAAGAATGCACACTTTTTCGAACGGTACATCTCGAGTTGTTATATGTACATACGTCAGTTCATATGTCAGGAAAACGTTGTCCTATGTTCAATAATCGTGAAAGGAGAAATCAGAGGCAAGTAATTTTTACCAGCCCGGTAGTTTCAGTGTTCACAGTATTTTCATGTAAAATAATGAAGTAACATTTTTTGATCATTAAATTTCGTTACGCAAGAACTTGAAAATATCAACGGTATCAAATTTAAAGAATTCTCATTCTTGCGCACGAACCACAATTTTTATGTACAACAACATGTCCAGCAAAAAATTTCATTAAAACCGTAATTAGACGCATCCGAAACTCTCTTGTTAGAACGCGCGCACGTTTCCTCTGATAGAAGGTGGTCCGTTGAGGTTTGTAATTTTGTCGGCAGAGCACGCGCATAATCTCCGAGCTCGAATCGTTGCAAAATCGACCGCGAGCACGGAACCACTAATACACTTCCTTCCGAGTGTTTCTGGACAGCGTTAGTCTATTCCACGGAACAGCCATTAGAAGACGTTCTACGGGTAATGGTCGATACGCATAGTTAATGCTCGACGTCGGTCGCTATTTATAAACCCGGCACAATTGAAAAATAACACTTTATCTTCCCCCGGTGATTAGCAATCACCTAATTCGTGGGGTGGGGGCGTGGCCATATCGCGTGATCTTCCTACGGTATTCAATTTTTTAGTATGCGAGGGCGGGGCGCGTTAATTTACCAAATTTCCATTAGGCCGTACTCTTTGACCCTGAACACAAGAGCGGATCGGCACCGAACGGGAGACGCGGGCGTTGTTAACTTTAATGAAACTTAACATTCGAGATTGCTTAACCGGGTGCCGGCGGACAAAGACTTTCGCAATATTCGCGTGCGATGTAATGGAAATGAAAGTTTCCCTGTCGGGACAGCAGTTCGCGGGAGGCGAACAGCAATTACCGGTGTGCGTTGGCTAACTATCTCGTCGAGTATCGTTAAAAAAAGTATAATTAGGTTACATGGCTTTTGTCCGCGTATGCCCGCGAGCATCGATCGCGTTCGATAAGTTTTTTTTCCAGCAACAGGAAACTCGTTTCACGGCAATTAATTTGCGACTTTAAACAACTAATATTGAAGTACCTTTCGAGGGCCCTTTATATTCATCGCGCTCGCTCAAGGGCTTTATTATTCGCGCGACTGGCTTTGCGTAGGAAATCGGGACATGTTAAATTATACGTCCGCGTCAAAACACGATCCGCACCACACCGAACGTTTTATTGGATTGCTTTTAACCGTCGTGTTAGGGGAAAGAGTTAGAGCATTTTTTTTTTTAATATTTCAACCGAAAGCTATTCAGTCTGGTAAGGACTGTTTGAAAAGCCAACTATGCTACCCGGTTATTTGAAGGTCGATTAGTTTGACCTTGAATAATTATAGTCACTACATTCGTAATGAAAGGGACTACCATTGCAGGCGTTTAAGAAGGGGTGGTTCCATTGAAAAAAATGAAGGTGACCTTGACATCTCTAAATAAAAAATGACATGAAAACAAAAAGTTATTATCATTCGACTCTGTCCTCAAGACATTTAATTTATCTTTGAAAACGACAAAGATATTTGAGGAACAAACTCACTCTGGTTAGGTCACTCGCTCTGTATATTTTTGTAGTTTGTCGTAGTACGGATACTCTTACTTTCTCTTTTAAGTCAAAGGATATATCTAACAAATTCCGAAAACTTATTTTTTTTTTAGAAAGCAGGCCTTTCTAGACAAGAATTTCCCCTTAAGGTAATTGGAGAATTGTTTCGACTCTTTCAGAAAACAACGCGAACGACGACGCGACGGCCAGAGGAGGCAGGTTGTTCTACGGCAGGCTGAACAATTAATCGACAACGTTTGTGAACTCACGTTTGTCTCCCGCGTCTCTGTCCCTGAGCGCTGTCATGACGGCCTCGAAGCTGCTGTTCAGTGCTTTGGGCTCCGCGTAAAATCTGACAAAGGCGATATTGGTCGTGATGAGCACGGTGTCGGCGATGCTGCCGCAGAAATTCTTCTCTCTCGAGGACATGTCAGTGCTTTCTTTGAATATGTCCACGAAGTTGGCGTCGCACTCGTTCGGTCGTTGCAGCTTGAAGGGATCCGAGAACGTCAGCTGAATCTGAAAGTTGTACGTGTTCAACCCCGCGGTAAAGACCGGTTGGGTCTCTCCTTTTTTTTTTTTTACCGCGGACTACGAACGGTAGCGGCACGCTCAAAGGACCCGTACCAATTAGATGGCACATTTTGCGCCGGACGCGATTCCATTTGGCCGGAAAGGACGTCACGGAAAGACGGCAGGATTTAAAAGACCACGTGACAAAGGAAAGCGTTTTAGATTACATTCTCTGCCCGAGAGGCATCGCGCGCGATTCCGATAATCTCGATCGCGTTTTCGAGACTCGACCGTAGACACCGACGATCCGACTGCTCGTCGTTCAAACTCTCTTTTCCAAACGAGATATTTTAGAAACAGCCGAATAGGAGGGTTATTTTAAAATACTGTTTATTTCACTTTTGAAATGCTCGCGCATATTGTACGTATAATAAAAAAAGTACAAAACCGCGACCGTAATATGAATCTTCAAACCGGATTGTTCAGAATATCGTTTTCCAGATTGTTAACGTTGCAAAACGTTGTAAATTTTAATCTCCGCACTTTTAAATGAATTCCGCGTCACATAACAGAACAATAAAATGCTTTCGTAATGAAACATAAAAAATATTCACCATAGGTCCAGTACTTGCATACACACAGTCTTTCAGATATCAAAGGTCTGTTGTAAAAAGGTTGTAACAGCAATGTTACGATCTAAATTATTATTTTCAATTTTATTTCTCTATTTATTCGAGATATTTCCATACTGTTCGCAATTGTTAAAGTACGAATGCAATTATCGATGTTCATATCGAAAAGACAGAAAGCTTGTAAAAGTTACGCAAATATTTGTTTTACAGATTGTTACGAATAATCCGAATGTAAACTTCGAAAAATCTCTCTGAATTTTCGCAAGAGTACGGTAAAAGAGAATGTAAATTGAAGCTGTGTATAATACCCAGTGAAATATTTAAACTTAAAAATTTTGAGCAATTAATAATCATGGTTTGCCTTTCAAAAGGTGATAGTTGAAGTCGTGCCAGCTATCCATTAAAATTTATAGAAAAATCGACGTTTGCAAAAACGGATTCTTGAATTCCAGTATGTAGGGTAACTGCACCAGCGAATGAACATTTAAGAAATTGTTCAGGAAGATATTTTATTTTTAAAAAAATATGTGAATTAAAGGAATCTCATATATCCCAAATGGCTCCCTATACTTCATTTGTCAAAAATAAATGAACACAAATAAAATGAAATTATTATTATTTGTCTTTATTAAACGTTAAATAAAAAATATAAAAGATACCAGTCAATGAACACTACATTCTAGTAATTAAACAATGATGGAAAAGCAAAAAATACAAAAGCGTTCGTTTACTGGTGCCCGTTTATTCACTGGTATGCAGTTACCCTAGTTTCAGAAAATGTGTGGACCTTATTTAAAACGGTATTTCCACATATTTTAGAATATTTCTGTGAACATTTTCATATTTATGGAACTACACTTTCCAGCGATAATCTTTCGAAAACCAGATAATAATGGATACACGGTAGAAATTCGTTGAAAATCGTACTTTGAAATGCCTTCGAAGCACAGGGGGGTTAAGCGAGGCAGCGATAATCGCCTTTCCACCTGAACGTATTCGCTATCGGTAACACTTACAAACTCCGAAAAGGGTTTTCGCGAGAAGATCCGAAAACTCGAATGGCGCCCTTACCTTCCATCCTTCTTTCACGGTTATGTTCCACAAGCAGTCCAAAGGGATGCCCTCCTTCTCGGCGAGTTTCTTCCTATCCAGCACGTCGTCGCTGTTAATAATCGCTTCCATGCCGTCCACGTATCTCACACACGGCTCCGGTTCAGGCGGCACCCCGGCTGTGGATCACACAACGTCCTTGGTATTGCAGTATCACACACCCCCGCCCTCCCCCCCCCCCCCAAGCTGTCGGCGATATTCAACCATGGCAGTTTTTATTTCGCCGTGTTAATAAAACGACTCGAGGATTCGCCAGGGGTTCCCCTGAAAGTCAATGGACCGATCCTCGAACAACCAACGAGCTCCGGAGCG
This sequence comes from Lasioglossum lativentre, assembly GCA_916610255.1. Taxonomy (NCBI): domain Eukaryota; kingdom Metazoa; phylum Arthropoda; class Insecta; order Hymenoptera; family Halictidae; genus Lasioglossum; species Lasioglossum lativentre. The sequence goes on from OU744364.1 coordinate 1,652,875, forward strand.
GCTATAACGTTGCCCGCGCGCAACCCGCTTCGTTGCGCAAACACAAACGCGGGGAGGGTAGGAGAAAAAGAAAGAAAAAAAAGAAAGAAGGATGAGAAATACCTAGCCATTGTTCCGAGTGTAATTAATTTCCCGTAGTCGTTTCGAATCGTCGTTGTAAAGTTCCCCCCGTAACGGGGGCACAATAAAACCCCGTGCGCCGTGGTGGGAATTAATCAAACGCGCAAAACAGATTCGAGCCCGGCCCGATTCATTTCCGGCCCTTTCTCGCCAAACGACGACGACGCCGCGCCGTTTTATCGTCGTCGTGCTACGGTGACGAGTAAACCGGCGTGCACCGCGTTAAGAGAAACTCTATACACGAGAAGTCGAGAAACCGGAAACAACGTCGGAATAATGAGGCGTATGAAGCGCCACCGGCCGAATATCGCCGACGCGAGTTTCTGGCAGCGTGTCCTGCTCTCGCGGTGAGAAAGAGAGAGAGAGAGAGAGAGAGAGAGAAAGAGAGCTAACGGGAAAGCGCGTGGGGCTGTACTGCGCGCAAGAAGTCGTGAAATTTACTGCGCTCCGTGAAATCTAATGCGCCCCTGTCACAGCACACCCGCAAGCTATTTTACCACCCTTGACGCGTCATCGATTCTCATCGCGACGGGGAACAAGCAGCCGATTCGGTTTGAACGCGCTCGATCGTAAAAAAGAGAACGGTTACGCGGCGCTTTTCCGCGCCGACACCGGGAACAGAGGGATCTGTCTGCTGACGATCACCGGGACCGATTGCACCGAGTTCCGCATTCGTTGAGCTGAGTCGATTCCGATATACCCGGCTCCGAATCTCGAAAACGGAAACAGGACTGACCGAACGTGTACTTCGGGGAAATATCGTCCACGGAAACCGGCTGTGCGTCATCGAATACGGTGGAACCTTTATATTTGTTACTAACTTCCTGCCTCGAAATCGTTTCACGGAGATCTCGTGGATTTCGGATGACAAACCTGAGTGTTTTTAACTGTCCATCATAAATTTATGTAACAGCAACTTAACCATTTTACATTGATTTGATAAACTATTTCAGCAATGCTTATACAGGGTGTTCCAAAAATGTACTTCCTTGAATGGGGCCCTTCCAAGAAAGCACAATATTTTTGAAACACCCTGTTATACAGCGTCAGGAAAAATTAAATAGTACTGTTAAGACTGAAACATTGGAATTAAATTGTAAGGCAATTATAAAGAACATTTTTCTATAAGAATTAATGAAAGAGGAAATTTTACAAAAATTGCCATCATAAAATTCCTGTAGAAAAATGCGTACATCAGTACAACCTCGCCGTCTACACAAATTAGGCGATACTGTTTGATGAATGAATGTATAAGTTTCCTAACACAACATTTGTATATAACTATGACCTCAAGAACAGTCGCTCTCGAGCCATTGCGCATATCAGACGTGTATTCTAAAATAAAGATTAAAGCCTACAGTATATATATAGTTCAGTTTCACCCAACAATTCCGAATAGAACTAACGATAAACATGTTAACAGTAAACACTCTATTTTTCAAATTAAAGATAAAATGAGAAAATTTCACAGTGATATTAGGGAGAGTTCAATCATCATCGAGCATTGAAGAAATCTCTACCTTCATCGCAATCGCGATTGTTCTTTCAAACGCGTTCAAATTGAGGAGAATATTCTGTTCCCGTTGACATCGACGTTAAGTCCTCTCGTTTCTGCGGGTAACAAATCGAAACGATTGTTGCTCTCGATGTTCATCTTTCGCTTCATTCAACGACCGAACTCGCGGTTGGAAAAGTCCCGGATTCCAGGTTTTCGAACGCCTCTCGACAACCCTCCAATGAGAATTCGAGTTTACTTTTGTCTGTTGTGTGGAACGAATCGCAAAGCTCGTCGGCCTCCGCGAGAGTGCGTTTGTCGAAACGAAATTCTGCATCGAATGCTTTCACCTTTACATATATGTACGTCTCATAGTGCCGCCCAGTCGGATAATGTAACGAATTTCCGGCTCGATACCTCTCTCTCGAAAGAATAAGGGTAAATGTAACGTATACTTGATTTTCACGGTTCACCGGTGAATCAACGAATTCGATCTACAAACGATTTCGCGAACCTGTGAATGATCATTTCCACGCGTGAAATACGATTGAGCCTTTTTATGAACACTCCACGAATAATTGAATACTTATTGTACCGTGATTTTCTACCATACATTCATGCTTTGGGTATATTATTGTTATTTCATCTTTATTACGCTGTGCTTACTTTGTACATTAGTTTACCAACGTACAGTGATTTTAACACATTATAGATTTTATTAGCGCACGTTTTAGACTTTTTTAAGCGTTTAAGTATAACGACCAATAATTAGACTGCGGATTTTTATACAGAATAAAAATTGTATGCATCAATTTATTGAACACATTTTTTAAGCATGTTTAGTATTTGAACCATAGTAATTTTGATTACATTGAATATTGTAATTGTCTCGACATAAGATTCGGAAAGCTTGAGAGATAATAATTATTATTATTAATCACAGTTACAAGGGAGATTCTAGACGTGTAGCAGATCAGTCAAGAATTCGCATTCCGAATTTAGTTAACCCCCAGCGTCTAGCCACGCGATTAAAAAGGTATACATATACTAACTCGATTTAAGACCAATTAATCTGAGAAATTTATGTTGCATCCTCTCAAGTTTGATGCAGCAAGCCTTGGAGTTACGGCTACAAATTATGGATTTATACTCCAGATGCGACCAACCCGAAGTGTTAGGGAGTATCAACAGAGACTTGACTGACAATGGAAGTTCAACAACTCGAAAACTAAGCACAAATGTAGTTCGTGCGATGCTAATAACAAATTAAATGTTTTAAATGTTCAATCGTAAGTCACATAAAAAAGGTTCTAAAAGGCAACTGGTAATCAATTGTAATTTTTTTCAAAATTTATATCAAACTGATCCTTCTAATGTCTCAAACATGGTCAAGTTATTTGACTCATTCTAACCACCAAGTGGTATCCTGGGGTCTTCCGCGACCCCGACAAAATTTCCTGTATACTGCTTTTTGTTGATGTATTGCAAGATACAGTAAACGCTTGATTCTTGTCCAACAGCCGTGTTTTTCATGCACAAGAATCGTGCCCCAGAAGTGCATTTTGATTTATGACTGCGTCTAGATATCGCGTCGCCCGCGCCGAGCGAGACTTCAATAGAAAGCCGAACATAGAGAAGGACAGAATGAAATACGGTTCGCGTGACTGTCCGCGTCTCTTTCTTTCCGATGCGCTGTCCTTCCTTGCGACCGAAACTTTCATGGTCGATAAAACCACTTGATACAGTTCAAATGATATCGTGTTTGGTGTCATTTTAATCAGAAAAATGCCAGAAATAAGGTAGTGAAAGTCCCATAAACAAATAATGAAAATTAAGAGATTTGTAAAATCGATTCCTCGAGTCAATGTAGTGGTGTTCACGCCGATATACCCGAGCCGACATCAATCGGTAGGCACTGGACAAGAATCGTGCCCTCGCTTCGAACAAGAATCAAACGTTTACTGTAATTGCAAATATAAATTATTTGGAACGTTTATGGAATTTTTCAGAAGATTCAAGTGTAAAAGACCGCGGTCCGAGGTAAATAGCGTTCGAGGGTTAAAAGGTATACGGTTTTAAAGCGGGCACGGAGACTTTCTCGAGCGACTGTATTAAAAATATATCGCATTACTAAAGCAATCAAGGTGGCTCGATCTAAGGACGAGGAACCTCCGCACCGAGGAGCTGAGATCTATGACGAGATCTATGGCCGTGGGTGTGTTCCGCGTATTCATAAGCCTCCCCCTGTTCTTCCCGGTGACAATGAATTAATTTCGGCCTCCGTCCGCGCCTGCACAGAGTACTTCCGCCGCAGATTATCTATTCCCAAAGTGTCTCGTAATTTCTCAACCGGGAGCGCGACGGAGACTACTAAGTATTATATTCGCGATAGAGTCGCTCTCCTCGGATAACGTTAATAATGATCGTTGTTCCTCGCCTCGACGGAACATGTTTTTTGCCTGTTCTCAAAAGACGACCAGGTCTTTAGATGAAACAGAGTAATTGCACTGGATATTTGCGACTCATGCTGGGTCCACCGCATCCATTCTCTAGTTACCGTTCTGTGGACCACTTGCATTGTTTAGATCATAACAACTTCCGGGGCTCGAGTTACGCTTTTGTACGTGACGTTTACTAATAGTTTGCCGAACTATCAGAAAATATTAATCCGTTTATCGGTTGATTATAGTGTTCCGCACGCTGAGAATGTTATCGAGTTTAGAGGCGCGTTCTCCGCGTCGATGTCAACGGAAAAGGTCGGCACACTTTGATTCTAATTAAGTAGACCGCTATGCAAAATAAAAATTGTCTGCATGAATTACTGACAATAGAAGCGAAATAAAAAGTCCTTTCTTTATTTAATGATGGAGGGTACTTAGTTGTGCACCGACTCATTTTTATCATAAAAGAATAATAGTCTACTAATGTAGACGTAGATAATCGCACTATAGGCGAGTTGACTTTTGAGTTTATAATACTGAAAATAAAAGCATTGGCATGCTCAGGTGTACACTTATCCTTGCAAAGGATTAGGTAATAAAAAGGATTGGGGATTAATTTTAATTGCAGTTACAAAATTATATAATTGTATGCGAAGTTGACGCATTTTTATCGAGTTTGGTTGCGTCGGTCAGTTGTGACCACCGTGACGTCGTGATGATTAACATGACAGTCGCAACGCGTTATATCGTACAGTGGAGATTCTATACTGTCGCGGGCAAACAAGTTGGCGAATTTCTATGCGAACAGTGCTAACAAACGCGTTCCCTGACCCGCGTATCTCACGTCTCTAATCTGATTTCGCATTCCCGTAGCGGTCCCGTAGCCCCGAGATTGACGTTGTTTATCGATCCCGCGGCATCGCGCGAATAGTTTCGGGCGTTTCGGGTCTGCGGGAACTCGCGTGCACGCGAAAATCTCGTATATATACGGGGATACACCCGGTGCAAACGTGACGGACGCGAAGAAGATCGTAATGCCGTGGACTTACGGTAGGTTGGCCTGGGTATCATACTCCAGACGGCCTTGAATCCCTTGCCCTCGATGCTATCGTCGCTGTGGAATCGCAGCCAGAGGTATCTCGTCTTCGACGTGATCTCGGGGGGGAAATTCGTGCCGCAGTAGTTCCCGAGGAGATTGGAGTAGCCGTGCTGGCCGTCACGTACCTCCAAGAAATCGTAACGGCATTCGGGGCTATCCTCGAGCTTGAACTCGTCCCGAAAGTCGAGCTTCAGTAGCATACCTTTGTCAGCTGAAACGAGAGATGAAACGCCGCGTTAGGGATGGATCGGTTACAACTAGCTACGATTTTTATTATACTCGCGAACACGGTGTCTAAATATTGAGAGATTGTGAATTATTACATTCGTTTTCTAAGATATTAAGACTGCGAACGTTACACGAATCTCATTTAATCAAGGTTTACGATACCGGTGACTTGTTTGCTATTTTTTAGAGGAACCCATTCCTGCCTTTAGTTCTTTATTACAGTAAACGCTTGATTCTTGTCCAACAGCCGTGTTTTTCATGGACAAGAGTCGTGCCCCATAAGTGCTTTTTGATTTATGACTGTGTCTAGATATCGCGCCGACCGCGCCGAGCGAGACTTCAATAGAGAGCCGAACATAGAGAAGGACAGAATGAAATACGGTTCGCGTGACTGTCCGCGTCTCTTTCTTTCCGATGCGCTGTCCTTCCTTGCGACCGAAACTTTCACCGTCGATTAAACCACTAAATACAATTGAAACTATATCGTGTTTGGTGTCATTTTAATCAGAAAAATGCCAGAAATAAGGTAGTGAATTAGTAAGAGTGATAGTGCCCACGCTCCGGACAAGAATCAAGCGTTTACTGTACTTCATTTCGGTGCCAGGAAGAAAGACTCGGACTTCTTCGTGACGTATCATGAAGACGCACTCCGTGTGCAATAACCCTATCGCTTGTCCTCCATCTTCAGAATGGACCAGTTGCGAAAACGACTTCTAAGATTGCGATTCCCAATTTTCTGGATCACTCCTATTGGTCCTTCTTTCCCGTTGGAAATACGAATGCGGAAACATCCAGTACTGTGACACGCATGCCGAACCGTGTACTTTAGCATGAACAAATTAAGAAAAAAAGTACATGACGACTAGGACGAATAACCTGGCCGAGGGCCAGCTCGAGTTTCGAGGCTAACGACATTAGAATATTTGTCGTGTAACCCGACCTATCGGGAGCAGATTCTTGCGGAGGGATCCGAACAATGTGTTTCCTGCGTGCACCACTGTTGTCCCCAAGCCGAAGCGCCTGGAATGCTAACCGTGCTATAAACTTTTATCCCGGCTTAACGATATAAAAATTGTTTGTGCGATCCAATAGCCATACACAAATTTACTAGTTACTTCCCCGGTGTTTCAATAATAACTCTTGTCTTTTATAGATCGCTTTTCTATTGTGATACTACTGTACAGCAATTTGCAGTTTCCATAAAAATATGTACTTTACATGCTGCGTTCATTGTTGAGTAGCAACCACGCAACATATCACAAAGTCAAAGTGATCTAATTAACGCTAGAACTACCGAGCCCTAAACGAGAGTGATATTATAACAGAATTGAGTTTATTTAGATTTCGTAGGATTTTTATGGTAACATGTACTTGTATACAGAAGCATACTAAACAATTTCTCAAGAAAATACATATCTGTAACTTCACGAATCGTAAAAGAAAAAACCGAAAACCAGTCATTTCGACTGGCTCGGTAGTCTTAATGAAGCCGAAACCAGTGCTCTCTAATAATTAAATATTTCCTCTATATATTATAGACTTAACTTAACCAACTGAACTACACGTTAAAGTCTAGAGCCCCTTGCACTCTGGGAGCTCAGTTGATATTACAGAGCAATTCAGTTATGTTTGATGTCCGGTAGTTCTAGTAATAATTAAATAAATACACCTGCGTGCGTCGCAAGTCGGACACGTGATCTGAATAGAAAGCGTAACATGTGCTATTGACGATACACGTGGCACGGAACGTGTTAAAGCACATGACGGCTCAAAAGTTCCGCTCGCGCTTACAGATCAATTCAGTGCTGTATTGGTAAGTAAAAGCGCCTAACGTTTGAGCGAAAGCCACAGTATAATAGATAAAGAAAGATGATGAAAATGTAGAGGACTCGAGATAAATTGATGCTCCAACGGTGAGGCGAGATGAAGAACGGCGATACACATGATGGTTCGTCAAATACATATAGCATACGAGCCACGATAAACCATAACGGGAGCCGTTGGTGCGCACGGTCGGATCCGTCGTTTCGACGAATCGGAATCGACGTTCTCTTATCTGTCGTATAACCTTGGCTGCGTCGAGAGCGGAACATGAACCGGCGATTTGCAAAAATCATGGCACCACCGGTACGGCTCGGCGCGGCGCCGCGGGGGTCGCGTAAATCTCGGCCGATACGCGATGCAATCTCTAATGAGGCTCTTGGGATGCAAACGGGCGGCCACTTTCTCCGCACGTACGAAGATTATCCGGGAATTATTCAGCGCGAACCGAACCGTTAGGATTCACTTGATCTCCGCCGCACCTCTGCGAACCCGCACTAATTTTTCGGCCACGCGCGCGCGCGCGCGCGCCGCCAATTACAGACGATGATTTCTGGCCCATTAGCGATGGGTCGGGCCCGCTTTCCGGCACGGCCTTACGTATAATTATTTCCAGCGAGGAATGAATTACCAGGCCGAATTCAGCTATATGTACACAGAAACGGCGAAATAGCTGCAGCATTCCTAACGCTCCGATGACTGTTGCGCTTTGCGATAGAATCGTACAATTGGAACGGACAGCACCGCAACGATTTGGTATTACTACGGCCAAACGATTCACAAAAAGCACCCCGGCAGGCCTTAATCCGACAACTGTACCAACTGAAAGCACATTCGCCCGCGCGTTAACCGCTCGCCGGCTCTTAACGATTATTGTTGCCGGCGAGCGCACGAAATGATTACATCTATCTACTCTTTTATCACCGGCGGATGTTCACGGTTATGCTAATCGCCTACCGAAGAAGGTACTTTTTTTGCGAGACCTAAGTGTGCGATCCTTTTATAACGGAGAACTCTGTGTGACTTTGGTCGTTTTAGGATACAGTATTTTATCGATAAATGTCCCAAATGTCTTACACATAATTGTCCCTGAACTATCCCCACTCCTGCGGGGTATACCCCGTGAGGGGCCATAAAACTCGAGAGGCTTCGGCCGCCGAGAAGTGTAACATGATACGTGTCGGGTATATCGGTGTGAGACCAGGAGACCACTACTAATCCAGTAACAAAACTTCTTTATTGTTTATTACTTTTTTATGGAACTTTCACCAACATATTCTTGATATTTTTCTAATGAAATTTATACCAAAAATGATATAATTCCGATAGATATGTTTTATTTTACATTTCCGTTTTAATTCGTTCGCAACGGGTTAATGAAATCCTTTTATTAAGAGGCAACCGGATAGCTACAAAATTATTCAATCGACTTTCCGATTTGTTTCCGTTTAGTTTGTCCACGGTACTCGAAATGTTCTGTCACTGTGTGTTACTTCACCCAAATGTAATTTACAATTCGTAATTGTAATTTACGTGGAAAAAAGTAATTTAAAAGTCGATTGAATAGTTTTGTAGCTATCCGGTTGCCTCTCAAGAAAAGGACGTTCGGCAAAAGTCAAAGAATAGTATCCCTCACACATAATTGTCCCTGGCCGGACCCGTGGTTGGGACAATTATCGATAAAATACTGTATTTTGTATAATTTCTAGATACAGAACTGTGCGAAAATTGGCTTCGAAAAATTCGTCGAAGGTTGTAATGACCTGGGCAACTTGCGGCTCGCGAGCCACAGGTGACCCCTCTCCCAAGATTAGGAGTGTATATGTACAAATGTACATTATATAGATAGGAGGCCGTATTCTCGCAGTCACGAAAGGCAAAGCACGGTAGGGGCAAATATGAAATAGTTGATAGTGGGGGTACACTGGTAGTGGGAGTCGTGAAGCGACAGCGGGGAAGAAGTTTCCCTGGCGTAATTACATCCCGTGCTTCTCTTTGAAGCAGTGAAAAACGGAATTCAAGCTTCCACAGTCATTTGTTTGCACTCGAAGCTATATTGACTCCAAAATTTGGACTTCTCTCGTTTGATCAAAAATGTTTTCATCTCGCGGACCTCTTCTCCATTTTCTTCATATATGTACTCGAATGTAATATACGAAATTTTGCTTTCAGCAATTCGTACAAGATTGTAGACAGTATGATTTAATCTCGTGCTTCCCTTTGAAGATCTTGTTGAAGGAATTTAAGCGTCCACCGTCAGTTTTACCGACGATTTATCCAACCAAGCAAACTCAGCTTCAGCCATTTCTATCTCATTACCTTTTTCGAATATTCAGTAGACGATTTCTGCATACGATTTTTAATGGTAGATTCGTAGAAAAATTAAATTACCAATCAAAATTTTTATTCGATTAATTTCTTTCGGATACTCTTTCACACATTTTCCAACAATGTACATGAAACTTTGGTTCGATGTTCACCGGGAGGATGTTCATTTGAATCGCACACTCTTCAACGACGTCCGACTCTTTCCACGATGGAATATTGCCCGTAATATAAACAGAACGGTGAACTGGCGACCGGCGAAATGAAAGCAGAGACTGGGCTAGGTTTTGGTGTGCGGTGTTCATGGCCGGCTCGTAAATATCCCAGTATTTGCGGATAAAATATGCCGTCTCTATCGCGGCTCGCGGCGTCGCGTTAAAAAATTTATGCCGCGGAGCCTGCGATAGCAACGAAAATATTGACTGGAAATTATATCATTGATATCGATAGTGGCCGCCGCGTATTTGTTCTTCTCTCGCTTGAACCGGCCGGCAATTAAACATAGCGCGCGAAATAAACCAGCTATATTCCGGAGCCAATTAAAACTGCGCCAACAACGCCCACCGGGACCACCGCCTCTGTTACGTGGAAATGAAGATTCTTGTCGATGAGTCGCCGCGCCGCGCCGCGCCGCGCTGGCGAATTGTTTAGGCGAGTCGCGATAAATTCTCTGTCGCTTGCCGCATCTCTTGTGCACGCTAACGCCGGAATGCGCCGGGCAAGCTATTATTTCCAACGCGGCAGAGACCGCCCGCGTATTTATGCTGCGACATGAATGAAATTCTGGCGATCATGTGGGACCAACCCACGCGTGTCACAGACCCATTTCCGTATGAAGGACACGCGCGCGCACAGGATGCGTGAAGATAGTGTATTCTGATTTTCGAATTAGTACTCGTGTGATACTCGTATTTATACGTTAGTTTTGTATACGCTCCGGATAGTATAAATCTTGTTCCATTGGATATTTTAAACCCTAGGATGACTACTCTGAGGCACCACTGAAAATTGCTATGCCATTCTTAAAAATATTGTTCACATTACTATGTTTGTTCGTATTTATATATTACATGACATGAATATTTACACATCACTAGACATTTACATATTACATGGGATATTATATCAGTTTCATATGCAAAAAATGAAAAAAGTTTTGAAAAATCTTTTGTTTTTTAGTTAAAATTGCTTCGCATGGAAAGGGTTAATTGGTAGTCAGCTCGATTGTAAGCAATTTCCTCTGTTCGCGTGCCAATGTTTCCACTCTATTCACCATATGTTTCGAACATTTCATTCGAAAAATCATGTGGCGGTAGATTGATAAGAGGCAAAACACCGTTGTCCATGAAATATTGACACTGTACCATGTACAATGTTATTTAATAAACGTTAGAAACAAAGTTTGTATGTATAAAAATTGCAATAAAATCGATACCATAGTAGCGACGAGGCGGAACATAATCGTGCGCGTACCATGGGACAAACGAGAAACCCCGAAGGTATTAGGGCCGATGAGGCTCCACTGAAAATTATGTTAATATTCAAATAAAAGAAAAACATATTCCACACTTTATCATTATAAAAAATTATCCCAAATTGAGAGCACTTACCTCGCCATATTAAGGAACTCGTGTTCCCAATATGATGAGATGGCAGAGTGTTAGTGATTTAACGATACATAAAATATTAACGTTGATGGAAATATCGGGTTGTCGGGAATGTCGTGACGTATTTTTCGTATCCATCTCTTGTAGAAGTGCGTCATGACTTTTCCGACAACCCAATACATCACAATAAATGCAAAATTTGGCTGTCCCCACCATTGATACTCCAAGTAGTCCCAACGTTTAGGCTTTGTCGTCACACGCTGCGTGCTACATTGTATGCGTGACTGTTTTACCCAATTACTGGGCAGTGCCGAAAATACGTGTACCCGGGGGCATGGATTTATCCTGCAATTCTTCCAAGTGAAATCTTATCAGCCCCCAAAATAATGGTTCTCGCAACGCACGTCGACCATCGTGTTACACTCCGCAAGAGGCCGTTGATAGCGATTGCAAGAGTCCACGGGTCAGACGATAGCCATCAGGCGGGGAATGGGCATCGACGTAGCAGCTGCACGATTTCCGGTTTCGATCCGGGGATGTCGTTGCACGTCGGCCGCGCGAACCTTCTCTTGGTTCCGCGAGCGGCATTTGAATAGCGGGTAGCCCGAGAGATGCTTCGAGTCCTCGTTTAGTAAAACCGCGTTCCTCGAGGTGCAGAGTGGAAAAAGCGGTAAAGGAGAGAAAGACCGGGGCTGGGAAGGGAAAAAAGGAGGAATAAAGGCCTTCGTCTCGACCATTTCCTCCGAGGAAGAGGAAACTGGAAAGCAGTGGCGGTGACGGTCCGGGTTTAGCCCCCGCACCCCCCCCTGACACCGCTGTCCCCTTTTCGCATGGAAATACCTACCCGGTATTCCAGTAGTGGTGCACGGTGGTCGATCACGAGATTCTTCCCTTTTCTTTTTTTTTTTTTTTTCGCGGGCTCGTCGCGGCTTACTCTACTATTTTTACGCTTCATTATCTCCTGATTGTACGGACGGGCGCTGGTAATCACCAGGGAATTAAGAATTCCGTGCCACCGGCGACCCCGTAATTTCGTCTCCTTGCGTTTGTGCCACCGCGGGGGTTTATTTGCAAATTGTTCGCCGTCGAATCATCGCCGGGGATATCGGAGGACCTAATCGCGTTGCATTCGCTGCGCTCATCTTCGCGGAAGAAACAATGAGATTGTAGGGCGTGCAAGATATCCGAGAGCAGCGTGGTCGTCGTCGTAGTCGTCGTAGTCGGGCGAAACGAACGTCTCGTGCGGAACTGCGAAGTCAGAAATTTCAACGGGAATAGTTAATATCCATCCAGAAGCGAGTTCGCGCTACCGTCCTTGTCGATGTCTGTCGCGAACTTCCGCCGGTCTCGTTCCACTGCTTACGTAAGGAACGAATAGCTTCCGTCACGGGGAAGTTCACCCCACCGCGAAATCCAAGGTATGCGCAAGCATTTGCGGGATTCGCGCGCGCGAACCCCGCGATATTAGCGAGCGAGGGCCTCGCCGCAGAATCCCGCGAGGCTCATCTGTCCTGTAATTGTGCCACTTTCCGTCGACTATCGGTCTTCGCAGTTTCCTCCGAGACGAACGCCGCCGTGCCGTGCCGCTTCTCGCTCTTATCAAGCTCAGTTTTCACGTTCGCGTCGCTGCTGCTCGCGACGAAACCGCTGCCGCTTCGAACACCGCAAATCGCACCGGTGATGCACGATTGCAACCTTCGCACCTCTGCTCGTCCAAGCGGCCAACATCGAGTATAGAGTGTTCATATTATACAAGGTGCGGCATTAAAACTTTAACTTTCCTAAGATATCGACATCGCCGCGTGCTTGTGGTGCCATCTAACTGCTCTGCTCGTTAAACAACGCGTGACGCTGAGTATGTACATACCAACATGGCGACGCCCTAAAATCGCTGAGTTTAAACATCCATAGCTTTTGAACCAGCGAATTCCTAACATTAAAACTGGGATTTTTGACATTTTCTCGTCAAAATCTACGGGTTTATATTTTAAGAAGTTTAAAATTTTTGGTCCCGTAAGGTATAGTTTAGCCCAATAATGATGAAAATTTGAATTCTATACAAATAAAAGTGTGTAGAATAGTTCAATGCTAGCAGTTTAGAAAAATTCACGAACAAAAGAAAATCCAAGCGAAGCCTTGGCAGATAACTTAGAGGATGGAAAAAGTCAAGAAAGATCTTGAAGAGGAGAAAATTTGTCCGTTATTAAATATCTGGAAAACGAAATGTATAAAGGTCTAAGAAATTGCGGAAATTGCAAGACGCGTACTCTGGAAGATAAGTTCGGCAATAGGAGTTAGAGTCGTACTGGTAGTGAGAGTACAAATATATTTTCATACACTCCGGCGGGGCGGCTACCTTGGTATGAAATTACAGCCCGTCTTCGGCTGATTTCATCGGTCACGTGGCCAAAGAGTCCGATCTTCATTGCTGAGCAGAGAAAATATCGCCGACTAGCCCGGTACGTGGTTTTCATGGACTCCTCTGGTTTACCGGGATAGTATCAACGGGGAAATAAGAAGGATGTCTCGCTCAGACTTTTCCCCGTTGGAAAAATATTGAAGTTCGAACGTGCTCGGGTTTTGAATACTCGGGTATTGGTTTCAGGTTCGTAGCTTCTACTAATTTCGTCGGGATCGTAAGTGAAAACGACGCGGAAAGGTGTTACCGGCCGTGGAAGTAGTAGAAGATCGTGTGTGGTCAGACGTGTTTCATATACGACATGGCAGACATTGCAATCTTCAGGAACTTCGGATACTGCTAAAATACGATTGAAACGTGCGCTGAAATTTTATAGACTTTTCTCAGATTACACTATTGTACTTATCGTTGGAGATTGAAAATTCTCTGCAACAATCTAGATATATTGTTTCGACAGGAAAATTAAGTAGAATTTCTCCATAAGACAGCCAAATTATAATTTCTTCGTCGAAGCTAGTCCATTTTCTATTTGTCTGATCATAGATCGCTTCTGCGTCGCTAGTTCGAATACATTGCGCCTCAATAATATGATTATATTATCGAACAAAAAAAAAAAAATTATTTTACTTGTTTGATTATATATCTTTTCAATTATTTCTCCATAAGACAGCCAAATTATAATTTCTTCGTCGAAGCTAGTCCATTTTCTATTTGTCTGATCATAGATCGCTTCCGCGTCGCTAGTTTGAATACATTGCGCCTCAATTATATGATTATATTATTAAACAAAAAAAAAAAATTATTTTACTTGATCGATTATATATCTTTTCAATTCTTCTTGTCTGATCACAGTTATAGCATTTGTCTGGCTATATATTGATCCGATTTGATTTTTCTGACTGTTGTAAGTGGTTCCTATTGTATTTGTTTTACTATAACACGTTCCTACCTACGTCTAACCCCAAGCCGGCTCAATTCTACTTGTCTGACCATATAACGTCTCTATTCTGCGTAATCAACTATAGGGTGTCTCCCTACTTTACTGATCCCTGGCCGTCCCCAATCCACTGGTCTGCTCACTCCTATTCCATTAAACTTGGCTATAGGTCCTCCTTAATCTACTTGTTGACCGTCTCACACATTGATTGCACGTATGGCACCGTGACGGATCAATCCTTTGTAATGCGTGTGTGTCAATTTAGCGTGTTTCATCCTCAATCTGTGTAGATACAATTACTTCTGCTTCTCGGCCCATGAAGATGTTGGGCATACAATAAATGTAAACTGTCTTATCCTACTGTGTACATATAGTTAAACAGTGAGCTATAACAGAGGTTATGTGAACAATAAAAATTTTCCACAACGTTCGATAAGATTCTTATTATTAAATTAATTTATAATTATCGAAGGAAGTGTTTTTTTTTTTGTTTGTCGACAAGAACATATGAAAAGTTCGCATGACAAATTGAAAGTAGGCACCGGGGGCGCCTGGGTATTGGCATAAGAGTTAATTTGCATTGTATAGGACTTCGACGGCTCCACGGCTACTCGATTTCGAATGGTTGCTTACACGTACGTCACTCGAAGCATTGCACGCTATTTGAACTATTGTGCGAAAATATATTTGAAAAAGCGTGCTCGATTGGTCCCGACGTTAATTGCACGAGCTGCTCGCGACACCACGTCCGTAAACCTGTTCCCTTTATCTTCGAGGAGGCGACCGGGTAAAAAGGCCACTCAGCGCAAGAGGAACGCCAGCTTTATGATGCGGAACTAACGTCAACTTAATCTTTCATAGAACGATGGGACGCGGCGTGGTTTACGGCGTCCCGACTCCGCTCCTATCAATGTAATTATTACGGCCGTCGGTGAAATATATTTTCGGCCATTTCGCCGAGTTAAGGGGATATTATGGTTTTAAACGTTCAAACGATCAATCTTTTAAAAGCGGATTTCTTGCCCCCGGCCGACGAGATCAGAGGCGAAACGACGCGACTGATGTTTCGTGGAACATGTAGCGGCCAGCTGCAAACAGTAAAATTAACATCTGCTGTGCAAATGCTGGAGAGATTTTAGGACTCACGCGACAATAGAAGCTATTTTTGAGGAAACTGTCAGGTAGTTTCATTAAGGCATCTGCTAGGATTGCCATTAGGTTTATTAGCGTCAGTCTCAATAGTTCTCGCGGCGAGTCATAAAAACCGAATTTCTAAAGGCCCAAGTTGATGGTACGGGACTCCGTTAAAATAGAAAGGACCCGTTACCTGAAGACGCACAAAGCACGCTTGGGGTGTTGGGCCCGTGGAAATTCCGCTACAGGGTCGAACTCGCGACACGTCACTCTCGTGAATTTCCCACTCCTTAGAGAAGTATTCATAAGAGTGGGGGTGTAAATTAACCCAGACCTATCGGCATTAGAATTGTATTTTGCGCCTTGCGTTTTTGGGAATGTTAGGAGACTTCAGTCTTGTCCTAACTATCTAAGCGATCAGATCATTTTAATAAACAGAGAGTCTAAGAGGCTTTCCTTTATTGAACAATAACACATCCTACAAACATTACGCTCCGGTAAATAAATTTCCATTGGTTTGTCCCTGGTCCTTCCTCGCGCCGCAAACGAGCAAACTTCGTCGGAAAGTTTCATTTCAATTTTCGTACGAGGAAATAAGAACAGCGGAAAGACTCCACCGAACTCGATTCGCCATTCCTTTTCCTCGGACCATCTCCACCCACTGCTGAAAGTGTTTCGCAGACGTTGTTCCAACACGGTTTCTTTTTTTTTATTCACGGCTTTTTCCCACCGAAGACGAATGATTTATATCGTCCGAATCAGACGTTTAATTCGCGTAATGTATGGCGACCATTGTCTCGATAAACGGCAACGGTAATAATAGTTCGCTTTCGGGGATTGTTTCTTGCCCACACCCCCTCCGATGATTAATGTCTGCTAAAGAACAAAGATGGCGCAGCCGTGGGATGGTTGAATTGCGCGTTATGAGCACACCGGCTAATTTTCAACGTTACAAAGGGGCAAAATATTTTCACTCGTTTTAGTTGGCTCTCGGAAAAGTTCGCGGCCTTTGTTACATTAGCCGCTGATTAGCCGACATTAATAGCACGGCTCTTGGGGTGAAGCATCATTTGGCATTAATCCCAATTTCTGAATGAATTTTTAATTAAACTGCAGATTTTGTACATTGTTGTCTTTATTCGTTCTTAGTACATCGAATGAAATGAAATATTTTGTAGTAAACGATTTTGTTGTAGAGAACCATTTTGAAGGCATTTTAGTGCCAGAATTAGGGGGAATTTAATTTTATGCACGTTTTCATTGTCAATCAAACTTGACAGTCGAGTAGTTTTCAAGATTGTTTAACAAATTTCGAGCTTAACCATTTGGAGCTCTGACTCTAAGCTCTGAAAGAAACTAAAATTTGCAAAGAAATATAAACCACCATAGGGAAATAAATTTTGAAAAATGCTCATGAACTGCGATCGTTGATTTACTTGGGGGGATTGTACATTAAGAATAACGTTCAGTTCTAAGAGTCGTTTTATATCAACGAGTTCCAGACGATGTTTCTGCATTGCGGCCATCGCGATTGTGACGAGACTTATAGTCTGCTCAACGTCAAGCCAGTCGCTGTAAACAACTGCACCTGACACTCGCTTAAGTGGGACAATGTCGGATTCGCATTCTTCAGATAATTAAAATAGGAAGCACGCTGGATGTCTTATTTATCTGACTTGTTTCGTTGGACGAGCTTTTTAGCGGCGCTTTTAATTAGCGGACACGCGTTTATTGCACTTGTAGCGGCGCGCGAAAGCCTCTGGCCAGAGAGAGATTTATTATCACTTCACATTTCAAACTCTATACTCAAAAGAATTTCTAGCTGCGTCTCAAAAGGTCGTATATAAAAGGAAACTATAATAAGATTATTAGAACAAAATGCTGAGGCGACTTAAATTCACAAGAATATCTGCATTTTATTTTACATTTAAATTGAAAATTAATAGTTTAACATTTCTACTCAATTTTTGCCATTAGCGACCTCTTATTCAGCAAAGTGAATTTTTTCTGATTTTATGAAGTAATCTATGGAAACTCGGATTTACATAGAAATTTGCATTCTAGTTATATTAGTGACGATAGAGAAACCTAATTTTACTTCCTTTTTCTGTATAATAAAGATTTGATTTGTACTGTTATAAAGAAAAGTACTTGCAATATGACATACCTGGAAAGGATCGTTTCAATCTTTCTAGTGTTCATTATGATATTTCCATTCGTAATTTTCACTACGTTTGCATTGAAGGGCTTATTTGTACAGGCACGGTCAGTGGTATCTTTGAAGGTATTGAAAAAATAATACAGAAAATGCGCTCAAGTTTATAAATATTCACAAGCACCGTATTTCTGGTACTTCCGTCAGTGTGCAAATCCTTCAACCGGGTCCTTCGGATCAGACCGTATTTCGCCTGGCCAGTGTAGCCATATTTTACAGAGCATTAGGTGGCTTAAGGACGCCGGGAAATTCAGGAAAGAGAGCCTGGGCACGACATGGGTTGCCTTTACATTCGCATCATGTCGTATCTCGTCGAGTGAGACCGTTTAACGAGCTCTCCGACAAGGATGACCGTGAACGCGCATGATCTGCCATGAGAGCAGAGCCGTTTTCGGATATACTACGTCGCTGAGTGCCGACCAGGGGGGTCGGGTTTGTCGGAATAGATCCTCAAGGATTTTACGTACACGAACGACCATCTTTATTTGCACTTTGGGACCCGTAACCTCTCGCAGTATTCGATCGCCGGCAAGAAGGTTTCGACTGGATGTATATCGATAAACTTTCCTCGACTTTTCGTCCGACACGCCGCTGGATGGTCCATGTCGAAGAATTTAGCGAGACTCAAAGAGTCGACTTTCTCAAATCGATATCGATTCGCGAGAGAATAGAGAGGCGAAACACGCCGGTTGAAATGCCGTGGGAGATGCTCGCTTTACTTTATGCTGCTGTCCTATTGCTATGAAGGTTACTAAAAGTGTGCCTCCTCTAGCAAATTCTAGTACCATGGATGCCTCTTAGGCTCCTTCGTTCGAATTTCTATTGCTTTCTAAGGGTCCCTTAGTAAGGGCACACAATCGAATAATACACTTATATAATAATGTGGGATCAGAACCACCAGACCAAATACGTATGGAGATTAGGATATGTTGGAGGGTCCCGTGGGTGTGGCGTTAGCTGATCAGCTAGCACCAGTGAGGTCGCTAGTTGGACTCCCCCTGGCGGTCATCACTTTTTCCTGGAATCCTTCGATAATATATATCTTCTTAATTATAATAAAGGTTGAACACTATTTTAGGGCAGCAAAATCAAAAATTTAGAAAACAGCTATTAATCAAGCATAAAGTAAAGCAATTACAGTTTAGTATTTTTTAGTGAAAATTTCATTTCGATATTTCCTGTTGGTTGATAGGGTTACATTTTAACATGGATATGTTTTAGGGCTGGGGGTCATTAAAAAATTTGCGTGATGACACTAAAAAGTATAAGAGAGAGATATAATATACAGGGTGTTCATTTGAAAATTTTCCAGCCGAATATCTCGAAAAATATGAAATATATTAAACGTAAAAAGACCAATAATTTTCGTACAATAAGTACAATAAGATACCATAATAAAAAATATAGGTTTCCATTTGAAAAAACAAAGTTGACCTTCAAATGACCTTGAAAACACCACCCAAATAAAAAACTGATACTGCTCCCCCCTTTCCCTCTCGAAATCCTTGGACACGTGTTTTACACTTTTTTAATATCTTTCATATTTTTCGAGATATTCGGCTGGAAAGTTTTCAAATGAATACCCTGTATATAAAAATGTTGAAATAAAAAAATGTTTTTGTTCCACATAAGACACCATGGCACACACGACTGTGAATCTTTTCTCTGGGAACGTCGCTAAGAATTCTTCGATCCGTACCATTGTGCGGCGCGTCGTCTCCCTTGGAATCGATCCAAAAATTTTCTTTCGTTCGCCGTCACGAGATCGCTGGACTAAAGCGGTGATACTCGCCGGCGCGGTGGCAAAAAATTAGCATACCATTCTGTCGCGAAGTTTCTTCGTTAAAGCATTATCGTCGATCCGGTTCGTTTCGCAGTGCGTTAGAACAATCGCTGGCTCTCGCGTTGCAGGAAACGTGTTCTTGCGCCAAGCTCGATGCACTCGGTGCACCGACGACGACGACGACGCCGGAACACGCCGTTTTGTCACGACATGATGCACAACCCCATGAGTGAATCGGTAACTGCGGCAAATGTCGTGGAATTCGAATTTTTTTTTTGGAACTGCAAGAAGTTGATAGTCTGTTCCACAAGTCCAGATATACTATATAGGTATATACGAAACAATGACATGCTGAATCTATTTGGCACCAATTCAAATATCACAGAGACAGCAGGCTAAACTGTTGACTTACACCTGCTCAATGAATGTTATTTTTTTACACGAGGGGCGGATATAGAAAGGGTGATCAAATGAATGGAGTCACCTGCACAGATTCTCGCGTCGACAATGAAACGATCAATTTTTAAATAGAACCATAGCTACATCGTTTTTTAATTTTTTTTTTAATGCAAATATTCACGTTTAAAAATTCGACATTCAGTCACATTGAGAGTAAATATATTTCTCACGCTGTGCCTCTAATAATTTGATCACCTAGCGTAAACATCTCGAGCAGTCTTTGAACGTTCGTCAACCAAAAATCTTGGAGGATCACTTAATTCTTCGTAATTGTTTTAATATTTATGAACAAGCTTGTGCGCCGCATGGATGTGAATCGTAGCAATCTGTTCTCCGTCCTGCACGCTTAAATGGTTTCGTATTCAGATTTCCGGATCTCGCGGTTATTCATTGCAGTTCGTGGAGCAATTCGACGATGCCACTCGCTCATGATGGAGAACAATGGGGATCGACCCGGTGGCAAGATGGAATTAACCAGCGCGAACTTTATTGCGACTGGCAAAGCTGCTTCAGATGGAATTGTGCGTCCCTATATGGGTGTAAATAATTCTGGCGATCGAGCATATTTATAACGTTATATTTTTATATTTTAGTATTCAGCTAAACGAATTTATTTAATGTTGGTGCTTGCTCAATTGATGGACGGAAATCGCTATTGGTGTGCGGCATTACACGCAAACCGAGATAATGGAGGATTATCTAAAACGAGAGACAGTGTTATCGGCACACATGAAATAATTATTTGATAGAAGCTGCATACGGCCACGGCTCCTGCCCGCAATAGTCCACTCAAGGGACTAAAGATAAACCACCCCTTGTTGTTCGAATTCTCGTATTTATGCACCCGTAACTCGTAAACCACGGAAGCTATAAAAAAAAGCATTCATAGAAATTTACGCTGTTCATGAATATTTACACATCTGCGGAAAGGAATTTCCCATTGACGTGAGAGTTATTCGACTTTGTTAGCTCTATTTCCTTTTTCTGGAAATGTGTTCCCTACGACATTATTCCTGATGTTTATCTCATCTACGATGATAAGTATAACCATTTGTTTTAATTCGTTAGGACATGGTAATTTGCAGTCAGTGATACTTCAAAACATCTAATGCAGAAATGACAAAAATGAGTAGCTGTAGTTTTTTTTTTAAAAATTTATAGTTTTATGTCGCATCAACTGCTAGGTTAAAACAATACGAAGATTAAATGAATTTAAGAGTACCGATATATTACTTGCAACCTGCTGAAAGTATTAAAGAAGGAACGATATTTTCAAGATGCGGAAAATTTTTATTTTGCACGAAGATCTGCAGTCGTCGGAAATCCGCGGTTGAATTGATGTAACACGATCCACTCGGGTTTTTCCGAGTGAAACTGATCAATAGGACAATGTGGGTGGTCTTTAACGCCGTTTTAGTTCAAGGACAAGCACACTGTCTTCCCGCAATTAATGGCTTCCCTTGCAGAGACTCTCGGCCTTAGAGTATTTCGATGTTCCACGAAACACGGAGACGGCAGAGGGGCGGTCTCGCCCTTGATTTACGTGAGATCGCATTAAACGGTTCTTTGATGGCTCCTTACCTCCTGAGTGGTTGATAACTTGATTTGCTCGTCCACTTTGGAACTCAGCCACGACTTCCTCTCGTCTCTGACGCATCCAAAAAGCCTTTTCCACGGAGAGATCCCTGTCTCAATTTTTTTTCCCGAATGTTCGCCACGCATCGAATAAATCCTGATTATATCAAAGGCGAGTGCTCTGCCTTCGGCAACGTTCTACTTCTAACCTCCTTAACCATCCATCGGTTTAACATTAACTCTCGTATATCAATAGCCGAAATTATCCACTAGATTTGCTAACATTGTTCGCAATTTCATCGCATATAAAGGGTCTTCCATTGAGTGGTGTCATGTTTTTCGCGCTATTTTTTATTTGCGAGGATTAGAGTTGTCACTCTTCGACAGGTGGTTAGTAAAATTGTGACAAAGAACAGCGTTTTTTTATAATTTAAAATAACACTGCTTAATGTGCAATGCAACAGTAATGAGCCGCTCGCGGGTATGCACCCGCCAGTGGAAGGGATATTCGTTTTTCTTAGATCGTACAGTTCTTAGATCGTACAATTCTTAGATCGAATATTTATTGTATCTCAAAAACGAAGGTCGAGCCACCAACAATTATTGTTAGAATTGTATTCTGGAATATAAGAACTTAACAATGACTTCTTAGAGAACTAACACTCGGCACATGAAATGATTTGCAAATACTTAATTTCATCATCAAATCGTCCTAACAGATAAATTCTATTATTCGCGAATAAATTGCAATTAATACTGATTATTGTCCCGCATTTTAGAAAAGTCTACCGACTGCCCGTCGGATCGCGAAAACAGTTAACAATGATATTGCCAATTCGCACCAGCGACAGATCACGTCTGCCCGAAACTAATCAGCCGAGAGTTCGAATTTTCCAGCGGCAGCAGCAGTAGAGTCCGGAGAAAGTAATATTTCGTGTTTCGCGAAGTGGCCTAAGCACGGACACCGTACGGACGCGTCGGTTACCCGGAAGCTTCGCAGGGGCGAAAGAAGGAAGGAACGATTCCGAAGAAGGGGAAATGTAATTACCCCGAAGGGTGGGACATTACACCGGCGCAGCGTCGTCGTTCGTCGAGGGGAAAAGTTTTTATTGCGAGTTCGCGTCCCGTGGCGTGTAACGTAGAACTTGGCAGAGGTAAGAAAGTCGTGGGGGCCGACGACACGGTTTAAATTGCGGCCAACGACAGTGGCGGCGAATTGGCGGTCGCACAGGTAACGAGACGACCACTGTGCAAGGCCGATGCGATGGAAGAGACTGTGCAAGACGAAGAAGCGGCCGTCGCGTCGCGTCGCGTCGCGTCGCATCGCCTCGTGTCTGCGAAAAATCTCGCGGACGTAGTATGACCGCTGGCCAACTCTCGCGTTACCGTCAAACTTCTAAATCGGCCTTAACGAAGGGTCACTCGTAACTTTGCTCGTTTCGGCCGAAGCCCCGTTCTCCTTGACTCTTGTCCACCGGACGGGACCTTCCTCAATTTAACGGACCTACCCTCTCGTCGGTATTTACGTTGACGTTCATACAGGGTGTTACAGTTAACAAGGGGGGCACAACTGTCCAACTCCGACTTTAACTTGCTCGTGTGCGACAGTAGTATACAAGTACGTAGCGATGAGACTGCGGATCTTTATGCTTTTACGATATGTGCAAATTTTCGAAACGCAAAGGAGCGTTCATATTGCCGAAAATTAATAGCATTTTTAAGAGTGTTAGCGAGTTTCTCTCTTTTCTTTTCTTTTTCAGTGACATCATTCGTCGAAGTCATCGGTAGACAGCGGATCATTATGAAAAATTTTCTGTATAAATTGCAAGAGTCGGGAGCAAGGGTCATTCTTTTTTTTTTAATTATTCTAAGGAGTTGAAAATAATGTATCGACATACCTAAATTTTTTTAATCGTTTCTCTGTTGTAAATTGCACATATCCACAGATATTGGACATTGCGCATATAATTGCAGATTTTGTTATACATGGATAAAATCCGCAGTCTAGTGATCGGTAACTGATGCGATTCGTCGTTTCCAAAAGAATCTCCCCGTGAAATCGAAGAAAATAGCCCACCGCGCAACGCTTTAAAGCGCGCGAAAGCCGAGAATTAGGAACGGTATGTAGCTTGAAACGGCAAATCCAAATACGCGTTGAACAGCATTACCACCGACTCAGCATCGTTAACACGTTCGAATCCACGCGACACAGAAATCCATCCCCCTCCAGTTCCAAACTCGACATCATCGAGCCATCAAGCTCGCGCGAGTCGTACACGGAAATGATTGTTTTGCGCATCCCGAGTGAAAGCTCGGAGGGGGGCTGGCTGCTCGCGTGACTCGCAATTTCGCGGATTAGCCAAATAATTCGGAATTGGTGGGTGCGCGCATTGTCGTGTCGACATCAATGATTCACGGCCGCGCTGATTGACGAACGAACGAACGAACGAACGAACGAAGGAAGGTCGAGAGAGGGTACTGGGGCGTCTAGTTTACGAGTAATTAGAAAAAAAGTTGCCGGCCTCTGGTCTCGTTACCGGCGGATCCTCCGGAGGAGATCAAGCGCACCCGTTTAACGAACTGCGGTACCAGGGGTTCCGTTTTCTTCGTTACCGTGCACCGAAACGGGATCCATGGTCCGGTTCCGGGGGGGCGTACGTACGGTGGCAAAATTGGAGGAGAGGATTCGATCCGCGTTTCTATCCCGGCGACTGCTTATTCCGTCTTCAACCGACTGTGATCTCATTAACGTGCTCGAGTGGCTTCGACTGCTTAACACTGTCCCACATTTCATAATGATACTACCGTAGCACGGGTATAACCGTGCTCGCGAACAAGCAATTAAAAAAGATTCCATCCGTGCAATTAGGACCCGCCGATTGCGGCCCCCACCGAAGGGCTACTTGGCCCGCTTGTGTGCTACTTCTCTCTCTCTCTCTCTCTCTCTCTCCACTTTTTTCTCTGACCCATCGGATCAGCCGGAGAGAAAGAATTAAAAAGGAAAAGACGCCATCCATGTCGGAGCTCTATATAACCCGACGGCGTCGATCCATTCAGCCCACTTCTGTTCCAGTTTCCGCAGCTACGAAGAACTCGCCCGGGAGCCCGCCTAGAATCTGTAGTTTACAGCCGAGCGATCTCTCTAAGTCGCGGGAGAACGTTATCGTGCACAAGGGGAGTGGGGGGTAAAGGGGGCGCACACAGAGAGTCCCCCTTTCAGAACTTGCGAATCTCTTCTCGATGCTGCGCACCGGGAGATCTCCGCCGCTCGACCGGGAATTTTATTTAAGCGACACTCGCAAGATGTTCTCATCTTAAATTACGGCCGGAGTAACCCCCACCCCACGATAACAGTCAAACTACTCGAGTTCTTCCAAATTGAATGTCCTTAGGGTTGATCGTGATGCTCGACCGAGGGGCGTGCTACCTCTTCCTACCGACGCGACGCGACGGCGTCCTTGCGTCTTCATCTCACGGTGCATGTATCCTGTTGCGTCCGTACACTATAATTCGCTTCCCGTATTTTGCTGGCTCGTATATCTCGCTACGTTTATTCGGTATGATACCTCGCGGTACGCTGCCTCTTGGGAAATGAATCGTGCGGCGAGAAAGGATTCCGTTTGCGTCGACGACCAATTTTGCATGGCGTGTTCGAAATACCGGTGACCGTACCGTCCTTTGTTTAAGAGGACAATACTTTATTTCACCGTTCTGTCCTGTAGATTTACTCTCTTTGTTTAATATGGCCATTTGATTGTTTATTTTCTGAATTGGAATAAAATTGGACATCAGCATTCGGCACACGTGTCGTACATGTTGCACATCGTAATGAATTTTTATGAAAACTGTACTATTGTATATTTAGCATTCTTCGAATCATTGGACGTTGAAAATACAGAAACGAACACCACGGACCGGACGTTTATTTTAATTTGAAAATCAATTTAAAAAAACCGATATCTAAAAACAATTACTCAACAGAAACAGATCGGTATTGACGCAGCTGTAAAAACATTGAAGCTCGATTCCATATTTATTCGGATAAGCAATATGTCCATTGTAACTCTAGATTGTGCGTTATGTGATTTTTCATTGATTATAAAAATATGCAGCTCCAAATCGATCTGAAAAATTACAGCTGTCTTGTCTTATTGGACGAGCGAACGCGAGAAACAATAAATTAAAAAAATCTCTATCCTTGAATTCGAAATGTTCCGAAACTGAAATAATCGCCGATATACAACGCGTCGAGTAGCGAGCATTACTCGGTTCATAGCGAACTGTGGTTCCCTAAAATCGCATAGTCCGCACGTCACGTGTAAACGCGACCAAAGCCTGACCAATGCCAATGGAAAGATCAGCCGCATACCATAACGCGGTCTTTCGGGAACCGAGCATATTCGGGATGGTCGAGT
Organism: Lasioglossum lativentre; assembly: GCA_916610255.1. NCBI lineage: Eukaryota > Metazoa > Arthropoda > Insecta > Hymenoptera > Halictidae > Lasioglossum > Lasioglossum lativentre. Next base: position 1,678,948 of record OU744364.1, read on the forward strand.
TTCGATTATGCGTCTGTTTTCCGACACGCGCAGCTATATAAATTCAGAATTGCATCGCGAAATGCATAGAGAATACCAATCCCGTAGCCAGCGGGATGTTATCTGTGTTATATCAATGCGGGGATCGAACGGTGTACCGTCCCGATCGTTCATCAGCCCTCTGGCAATTTCGCTTGGTCGCAAACGATTACAGACGGATCCTCTCGTTGCGAGCCATTTCGTCTTCGCTGCCCGTGGAACTTCGAATTGTTCCAATTAAACTTGATTCCGGACCTGCAACACCGCCGCCGCCGCGACAACGATGGGAACGCCATTCGGACACTGACCTTTATCCTCGCGATGATCCTCATGAACAGTTTCGACGATCCATAGTCGCGTCCTGAACTTTTTCGCAGAGAGCGATAATTATGACTGATTTTAATTCTTCAGATTTCCATTTCTTTTTATAGCAAAAATTCTGTAATACAGTATTCTCGCGATAAATGTCCCAAATGTCTGGATGATAATTGTCCCTGAACCATCCCCACTCCTGACCCGTGGTTGGGACAATTATCGAGAGAATACTGTAGTTAGCCCATCATAGTGATTACGACTGATTTTAATTCTTCAGATTTCCATTTCTTTTTATAGCAAACATTCTGTAATACAGTATTCTCGCGATAAATGTCCCAAATGTCTGAATGATAATTGTCTCTGAACTATCCCCACTCCTGACCCGTGGTTGGGACAATTATCGAGAGAATACTGTAGTTAGCCCATCATAGTTTACTTTATTTAATATTGATGGGTGGGTTTACAATTTCTCCAAGTTAAATACCATCCAATTGACAATGAAGACTTTCGTATCGTTGATGCGGTATTTCGAAGGATAGGTCAGACTGTCGGAGAGTACTCAATTAACAACAGATTATGTAATACGGAACAATGCAGCGTTGTGCCAAGGGGAGAGAACGTCGATCCCGTTCCAGGCGGAACTTCCTTAATCTCTACCTGGGCCTTATTGACATGCGGATAATTGGACGACGTAATTCACATGGGTCGCTTAATATGCCATAATCATCTTGCTCGGCGTAATGGCTGCGATGCGCTGTCGGATCAGTCCGTTTAACCACACTAGTTAGAGCCTCTGTTTCGCTTCTCTCGACATGGGTGCGTGTCTGAGCCTGTGTTAGGTAAAACTACTTATTTCGTGCGTCAGTCTCTTTCCGTGGCTTTACTCGCACGTTTTATGCGAACACCGTTCTTGTATAATATATTATGCATGGCTGTTTCACGCTAATGTAGCCTGGCACACATCTGATGCCCATCCCAAGCAACTCCAACAATTACTCGTAATACCGACACACCGCTCGTCAGTTTTAAGCAGAACTTTCCCACACATCAACCATGTACTTTAACTCCTTTAAATCCTATGCTTTATCGCTTGAAACACACTGCGAGATTATTTTATTTCGCACTAGTACGATGTACTAGTATGCGATAAACAATCGATTCAAGATTCAAGTCTTTTTTACGAATATCTCGGAAACTAAGACCGAGCGACGGATACGTGTACGGGGAAAAGTTGTTCAGCACGTTGACCTTGACAACATATGTCAAGATCAAGGTCATTCGAGCTGGGCGACACCTTTTTTCCAATATTTACCTTCATATATGCAAAATATTTACGAAATTGCAGATAATCGCAATTAACTATGCATGTTATTGAATTATTAGTAAAGTAAATTTAAGGAGAGATCGATCAGATCTCTTTTCCTCGCATATTCTGCAGCTACACATATCTCACTATGTACGCAATAAGAAATATCGTAATTTTTGACGATCTTAGGCAAACGTTCGTTGTTTCGGTAAACGCTCGAATTAGTGCCAGGGCGAGGCACGCACCGTTCCTTATCAGTCGAACACCAATTCCAGTTCCCCGTGGCCTTATCATCCGGCTGATACGGGCCGAGGAAAGAATATCACCGGAGAACTACGTCCTTAAATGTATTCAGCGCACGTTGCGAACGGTTTAACCGGCTGTGTTCTCCGGGCCCCCCGCGTAATCTACAACGAACCTCCCCATGCAAATCCGAGGCAATAGCGTGGCCGCAGTGAGAGACGCTCCGAAAGGAAATAAGGTACCGTCGGTTCCCATCGATACCGCCTGCATATGATTTACAAGCGATTCAGCGGGAATTTATTCGCCTGTGACAACCAATACCCTAGGCTAGGTTTACGACGCGGCGTCGCGTCGCGTCGCGTCGCGCCGTTCCGATATTTCTATTAAATAGCGCCGTTTCGGCTCTCCGCCCTGCCGCGCTGTACCGCGGGGAAACCATGAAACTGTAATCCCCCTCCCACCCCCATGGAAATCGAAGAAACGTCGCGCAGCAATTTTCCCCGTGATCCTTCTTGGCCAAATACTGTGCATTTTAAGTATTTATGGGTCGGAAACGCTTTTCAAGCGCGATGAAAAGTACGTCTTAGGTGAAAAACGATAGAAAGAGGTTGCGCAGCCTCGGTTTCTCCCGACACTGCGAAACTAATCACGTCCTTTTACCGTTTTGCGACGATAAGGACGGTGAAATTGGATATTTCAAATATACTATTTAGTCATCGCCTGTCTATCGTGGGGATATTACGTTTACAGTAATATTTTTACACCTTGATCTCTTCGTCAATGATAAAACTTTGTTGTTCCTGATGAATTTTATTAGGGAACTCGATCGACATGTTCGTGACACTGTTCTGATTGGAACGACACCAAACGCGGCGCAGTTTCACGACACAATTCACGGTATAGTAGAACGAGAAAAGAGAAAATATACATTTTCATCTAACTTCCATTTGGTACAATTGATACAAAAAAGTTTTTATTTTAACATAAAATTTCGCGATCGACCGAGCATCCATGTATTCTGCTATAACGGTTTAGCGAATGTTCTCTTAGGAAAAGTTGTACAATTTATTCGGGGGTTGTAAAAAAAAGGAGATTTATAGGAAAGGAAAGGAATTGTATCGGCGAAACAAAAACCGATCCCCCACAGATTTTTCCCTCGAGGACGTCCTCTCGGACCCCATCGAGGATTTCAATCGTAGCGGCTGGATCTGCCCATAGGATCCGATCCCATAATCGATTCCATAAAATTTCACGAGCCCGAGAACGGCCGCGTCCGCCACGGGACCGTACGGTCGGTCCTTGCCTATCGTTTCCAAAACTCGGCCGAGGACCAGCAATCACCGTGGGATACTATTTTCGTACATCAGAAGAAGATTCGGTGTACACGGACCGAGCCGCTCGCCGCCGACCCTGACTCAATTTCGAACACGACCCAGCTGCCCTCGTTTGCCCAATCTGCCGCGTTTCGAAGCTGTTCGCAACGACTAGATAGACCTGCTAATGTTTCTCGAACGATGCCTTCTTTCCTCTCCTCTTTCGTCTTCTCGCTAGTTGCTTACACTCGTTTGTTTCGCTTAACTGCAAGCTGGACAAATGAAAAGCACCGATGGCCATCAGGTTTTTATTTTGAATATAAGCTTGTAAACGCAAAATTTGAATGTTTTCGGCGCATTGGTTCGATCAATGAATGCTAAACACTATTTGCAAATTAACACAACATCGTTTCTCAACGTTTCGATCTTCATTTAGATCATTATCAAGAGAATTATAATAACATTGCGTCTGTAAAATAACAATGAATAAAGCAATATATATATATTGAGCAAACAACATCGGAAAAATAACCAAAAAATAATATTAACGAAAACCTTACTCACTTGCTTACTGTCGCAGGGTAATTTTTACTTAAAATTCAGAAACATTTTTAAAGACTAACATGTTGCTACTCGGACAGTATACATGGAAGTGAGAAAACCTGATCTAAATGATCTAAATGAAGATCGAAACGTTGAGAAACGATGTTGTGTTAATTTGAAAATAGTGTTTAGTATTAATTGATCGAACCAATGCGCCGAAAACATTGAAATTTTGCTTTAGCAACTTACGATCGACATTGATATAACATTTATAAGCTTGTAAAGTTTGACGTAAATCGGTGCGAGTGATATTTAGGATATCGTGCCCCACGTCTTTTAAAATTGTGCGTTTCAGTTTCACTATTTTCTGGTATAAATTTGAAATGTTATCATGGCTTGGAAATCTGCCTGACATGAATCCGATCTCAAACATGATAACCAGTAAATAATAAGTGATTTAGTTAATTATGTCTGCATGACATCAGCCCCTAGAAATATAGGATCGCTATAATATTCGAGCAGCTGTAGGGTTTATGAAATATTGATAGCTATATACAATTCCTTTGAAATTGTCGAACATTTAAAATTATTTTCAATCTTCACAAATGTGTTTTCAATCTTTTTCTTGATCAAATCTCGGACTTGCGGTAATTTCTTTAATAATCCGATCGCCTACTGTAAATCTTGGCGGAGTTTTAAATACTTTTGATTTATGGTAAAAGTCGCATTCGACCATTTCGTGTATCAACGCAGAGTGTATCCATTTCCTCATTTCGTTCTTCTATCTCGCATCTTCGTCTAACGATACAATTCGTAGCATCCTTAAAGGAACAAAGAGATTGCGGTCACTTTGAGTTTTGCGATGGAAATGGGGTAAAAGAAGCAAATCGTATGGTAACGATTTCTCGATTGTTTCAAGGAAGCAATCCGCTTCACTTAGAAAGGATGCATTTAGAAGGGAGAGGATCGATGCTTGTTGTACACCATCGATATCGTGATGTTCGGTCTCCGTCAGTTTTAATTCATACAGTTTAATCATGTGCTATTTGTTTTCCAGCCTCGTCTCTTCAGTTTAATTTAATTAGGAATTATTTAAATTAGGAAAATGCCAGAATAAATTTCGTTATTCATATATTGATTAAAATCGCGAGAAATCTAAATGAATTTAATGTTGTCATTTTTAGAATGATCGTTTACCAGTTATTTTTAATGCTCGGTACATTTATTGTTAATCTTCAATAGAGATATTTGTGAGATATTTGTTCCTGCTTTTCTTGACAGATCCCGTATATACGTAATATTTTATACAGCGTTTTCATATAGGCGGTTTGAGGATTGCCAACCGACTTGTCAATATCTCCAAGAATATACCCTAATCTTGTTGCATCAATACTACGTGAGACGGTATCAGACGGATCCCACTAATACCAGTGACATGTTATTTCTGTACCCTGTTTACAGCAAAGCATGATATACTCGGGGATTGGAAGTTACTGACATTAATGAGTGCACTATCCAATTAGTTCCAGCATTATTCATCAAGCTCAGTTGTATAATATTGTCAAAATTTTTTACATTTTATTATTGTTTATATTGTCTATACATCCAGTGTTTTCAGAGTTCCATCAAATCACAACGCATAAGAACACAAAAGCTGGTACACAAATGTTTTAGGCATTTATGTCAAAAATGACTAGGTACAAAATAGTAGAAAGATGGAAAGAATCGAAGAATATCAGTAAATTACTCCCAACTTGTTAAAATTATTCTGGAAAGAAAATCATTTTTATTCGGCTCCTAACGCACGAAACTTTTATTTTGCATAAAAATCTGTGGTCTATCGATAAAGAATGGAAAGCGACTGTAACGTCGAAACAAACTATACTACCCTACAACATTGTTTCCATTTGGTTACGCCAAGATAAATTTGAACAAGCTTATGAAACTTTTTGACCAGCCCCCGCATCTCTATTATAAAAACTTCAAAGTGTATATGTAGCGACGCGTAAGTTTTGAAAGTTGGATGATTGAAAATAATGCAATTATTGACAGTGAAATTTTAATGCTCTCCAGATCTCTGTAGCGTTCACCGGTGGGCGGTAACGCCCACGCTGCAGGCAACCAACAAACTTAACTAATTAAATGAAGAAAAACCGGATCGGAAATGCGGAATGAAATTCTGTAACACGAGCTTCGTACTCGAGGAAAGTGATATTGGTATTAACCCAGTGCACAGGCACTGAAGTTCAATTTTAGACGCTCGAGGGGTCCCATGAGAACATCTTCCACGGTGTGGGTGGAGTCTCGAAGCGTTCCTTTTACTTGATACCATAGGACCGTCTAAAACTGCTCGAGCGCACATGTACTCGGGCAATATTCAGATTGAATTTTCAAAAATGTAGCTTCCTCCGCAAAAATGTTCTCCGACTTCATACAAGTTGCGACCAAAAGTATGACATATAATCGTTACTAAATTTCATTTCTTTCGTGGCACGTCCACGTATCTCAAAGTTTTTACTAAAAATCAGAATCTCGCTATTTACTTGGAGATAGCCCAATTAACCCCTTGCACTACCACTTATTTTACGGTTGCAGTGATTAGAACTTAATTGTCGTTTCTAATTTCTTCGAAAAAAAGGAAGTTTGTATGTAATTTATACGTGTGCAGTTTCCAATGGTTTCAACAACAACAAAAATATAATTTTGAAGTTTGAAGGAAATTAGTAGCATGAATATTTAGTAGACTCTCTTCGAAATCTTCGTCACGAGTCCAACTCGGTATTATAGTGCAAGGGGTTAATTATACAGGTTGTCCCAAAAATCTCCTACTTTCTTGATTGGAGTGATTCTTGAGGCGGTTTCGAGTAACTTTCTCCTTTGCCAAAATGTTCTCCGCGGCTTTGTGGAGGAGTTATTAACGGAAAACACTGGCCAATCAGAGCGCGACTACTGGCGGCTCGCGGTGAGCCTGGCGTTGGCATTGGCCGAGCCCGGAGTCTGTCCTCTGTAGCCGCGCTCTGATTGGTCCGTCTATTTCGTTGATAACTCGAAAACGAAGCTGCGGAGAACATTCTCGCAAAGGAAAAAGTTACTTCAAATCACCTCTCAAATCAACCCCTTTGAAGGAAATACGACACTTTTGGGACACCCTGTATTTGCTCTGCTATTTAACCCGACATAACTACGATAATTCTTCAATTAATAAATTCAATGGAAAATATAACTTTTACATTTCACTTATTCTGTTTCTGTAGGAGGTAAAGTATTTTATGTTGGATACCTGCAAACTCGATTTTCTCGAAACCCCTAGCTGATAACATTTGATTCCGCAGTTCCATTTGCGTAAAGAATCGCCTGCCATACTTCCTGGCGGTATATTCCCGGACCGATTCTTTTCTCAAGTTTGTCAGTTCATTATGGAAACATCCCGTCCGCGTGGCCACCACAAAAGCGAGAGATCGCCGTGATTTATGGCTCGCGCGTGCGGTGCGGCGCGGTGTTCGGTGAGGTATCATCGAATTACTATCGCTTGGAATTTCGGGCGTACAATAAGGGAGCAGCTTTATATGCGGAGTTCGACGGACGGGGACGGTTTGTTTGCTCGTCGCGCGACTCGTAATGTGTTTTCTTTTACGAGCGATCGAGTCGAGAAGATACACGGGGGCCGTCGTTATTAATTCTCGTTCGCTCCCGGTCTTGTTTATTACCAGCCCCTGTGGCCAGAGGCTGTTTGATCCTGGGACGAACCACGGTGATCCCGAATCAAAATTTTGTAGTTTCGAATCAATATTATTCACTATTTTCAAAGCTCCGAGCAAATACCACTATAGGCTTGTCCTAATATTTGTTCACATGGTAACTACCGTAAAAATATTAATAATTATTATATTAGCCATATAATTATGGCTGTGCCATTCTTGAAAATATTGTTGGCATTATTATTTTTGTTCGTATTTAATAAACTACTAGACATGTAAGTATCGTATGTGGTATTTAAATCAATTTCATATCCATAAAATGACAAAAATCATATACAATGGAATTATTCTAGGTTGGAAGAAATGTTTAATTTTCGAGTTAAAATAGCTCCGAGTGCAAAGGGTTAATATTAAAAAATATTTCTTGATTCATCCTCAAAGATTCTTCTGGCTTTAATTAACGCTTGGAACAATTCCGTTGGTAACACATCGAAAACGCAATTTTGAACATTTCCAATTGTTCGGTAATTTCGATGCGTACGTAAATGTTCAACTACACTTAACAGAGGTAACGAAGTGCCAATATGTACTGGACCAGTGTAATGGTTGGAAAATGAAATGCTTTAAAGAATTAAAGGGGAAAAAAGGAATTATTGGAAACAAAGAAATTCAAGAGTGAAATTTCGCTCGGAACGACCCAAGTTGCCCACGAAGGGTTAAAGAGAATTAGTCAACTAGCCCCCGGTCTCCTTTGGCCGCAAGAAAGTTAATGCCCTTACTTTTGTCGTAGGTAGAGTGCAATGTGCGGCGCGGCGCGGCGCGGCGCTGCGCTTGGCAAAAACTTGCGCCGCTTCTTTCGCGCCATCGACGTGCACATTGTACGCCGACGACCGAAAGGATTTACAGGTCGATCCTCGGTGAGAGACCGCGCGGAACCACCGGGGTGTATCAATCACCCAGTTCCCCGTGGTGGTAGCCCCGTATTCGAAGTTCTCTCTCGAGTTCCGGCTGGGAAGTTGCGACGAACTTATACATATGAAACGGCTCGAATATCAACCGACCAACTCCGTCCGACGGGCCGCACCCCCGGCGTCGAGAGTTAATTCCACCAGTTAAAGAGATAAGCGAAAATTCGCTTCCGTAATGAATTTCCCTTCTGCGACGCGACGCGACGCGACGCGACGCGACGGACAGTGCTCCAAAACGCCGAAAAGCTGGCCATAGGATCATTTTGCGAAGTAACGAATTCTGATCATGTTTCTCTTTGAAGCTTAAAAGCTGGTTGTATAAAAAATTTTTTAATGGTTCAGTGTTATATAGACTGAGCCCCGTCTAGACTGACAGACATTGTTTAATTAGTCTCCCGCACAAAAAGGCAGTTTTATGAATTCTAAATTGTGCTATTGTCAGTATTAAGTATAATTTCGATTTTTTAAATTTAACATTAATAATAAAAGTCTATTCCGGAGAAAAACGAGAAGATAATATTGATGAATTTTCTTCGTTTTATGGTATGTTCAGATGTGAAAACTTTAGTATTTTTAAAAATACCATCTCGCATTGAAACAAATATCTTTTTTTGGAAACTATTGTATCGTTTTTGGTATAGTCCATGTTTGCATTGTTTTTGTTTTCATCCAACTGCATGTACTATTTACACATGCACTTCTATTTTGACGGAAATTGAACGAATTGCATTTTCCAAGCCGAGCAGAGTTTCGATGTATAATCCAGGAAATCTGTTACATCGAATGAATTACTCGTAAAAAACGTTTTTTTACATAAACCCCAGAGAGATAACGTGTCCGATAGTTATAAAATTATCTTCTCGTGTTTCCAAATGAACGGGACAATTACGATCCGTTATAATATCCAATAAAATATATGTAGTAGAATATGAAATAAATGTCCGGGATTTTTCCAAATAAAAATATCCTGCAGTTTATTTGAAACGGAGCGGATTCAAGTCAACATTTCGCTGGTTCTAAAAATGATTTTTTCACCGGTCGGAGTTTCAAAATTGACAAACATCTGCAAACTCTATGAAAAAACTGAAGAGATTCTAATAAATTCAGTCTGTCGCGAGTAAAGATTAAAAATAATATTTTGTACGTATTGGGGAGCCTTCCTGTCCTTCCCAGGTAGATCCCGTGGACGGGCCTTTATTCTGATATTATATTATTTTATAATAAATTTATTTCTCACTCGATAGTACACTCTGATCGTTCTATTTACTTCTCGATCGCAACAGTGTTGTAGCTGATGTCAAGGCGAGTTCAATGATGTGGTACACTATGACCTTCAAATGACCTTGAACTAGAAAATTTATGGTAAGGCAATGGTAACTTCAAAATGTGCAACGTATATTAAAATATACATATATTTCGATAATGAAATTTCTTTAATAAACTTTCCAGAGAACCATTTCTACTTGAATAATCATTGTGAAATAAAAGATCTGAAACCGATAGACCAACGACGGTACGTTTATTGTTAAACAATACGCGTTCGGTTCTACCATTGACGGTTCAATATGCGCACAAAAGGATAACAAGTTTGGAAGTTTCGTTCAGAAAGAGCCGTACCATGCAATAAGAAACTAAGAACCGAATGGATTCTCCTCGAAACCGTATTTCCCGATCCTGAATTCTTTGGCAGTGGCTTGCGCGGGCATTTCCGCGAGCTGGTCAGAGAGTGGATTTTTCAAAGTTTCCGCGCTCTCGACATCCGTAAACGTGCGGCCGAAAGAGACGAAGTTCGCTTACCTTCCAGGACCCGGACGCATTCGGTCAGGTTCGGATAGTTGTCCGGATAGTTCGGACTGTAAAATTCCTGCTTGGTCTCGTCGCCGTCGGTGAACTTCTCGCACACGTCCGGGACGTGTCGCATCTGACGGCGTACCACATCGTTCCCGTGGAATGGCGTCGGCATCGTCGTGAAGTCATTCGGTCCCTTCGACGAAACTGGCTGGTGCACCAACCGATTCTCGTGCGACGGCACTGTCTGTACATAGTTAAAAATCACGTGAGCCTTTGCTATTCCAGCAACTCCAACAATGTCATGCCTTAAACCTTAAACCACCCTTAATCCAGAAGTAGATCCTCTATTATCTTAACTAATCAAGGGACCATAGCTGATCGGATAATAGAAATATTACTAGCTATAGAATGATAATGGAGAATTCAGAAATCGATTCGGATAATTGAGGTTCTACTGTATGGTGGATTAAACAAGTGCGATCCAAATTGTGTCATGTTTGATGCCATTTCAATTAGAGAAATGACACGAATATGTTGACAAAAGTTTTATACAAAAATAGTTAGAGACGAAAAAGTTTTATGCTTACGAGGGAACATATTCAGATGAGAATGGCCGATCTGGATGAAACTTTTCTTCGAAAAATATTTGACACGTATTTTTTTTTATCGGCAAACCATCCACTTTGAAGGGGTGAAAACAGCCCTCAAAGTTGAGAGTCAAAACGATATTTTTTTAGATATCTCGGAAACCAGTGGTCGAAAAAATTTGAATTTTTTTTTTAAATTGTGCGTTTTTCAATGGGACATGTAGTCGCGCAAGAATTTTTTAACAAACTTTTTTTTTCTCAAAAAATGTGGTTTTGAACCCTGACCTCGGGGCCTGTTTTCACCCCCTCAGAGTGGATGGTTGCCGATAAAAAAAAATACGTGTCAAATATTTTTCGAAGAACTATATCTCACATAAGTTTCATCAATATCGGCCATTCTCATCTGAATATGTTCCCTTGTTAGATTAATAGAGTAAAGGGAGATCTAGCTTTTTCCCTTAACGTCGAGTGAAGAAAGATGTTCATTAAAGAAACTTTTATGTAAAGATATGAAATAACTACTGGATCTGAACAATTCTAAAAATCCGTGTTAATATTAATAAATTCTGCGTGGATGTTTTCGACTATCGATGAACTACATATTCTACCGAGCGAAGTTTCCAAGCTGTTAGCTTCGTGCAGGATTATCGTGCAACAGAGCCTAACTGGCAAGTATTGCGACACGTGTGCAAAAGTTACGATCGTGTGCTGCGACTCGGCTTCTAATGATCCAGACACGATCGAATTGGGAGGCATAGTAAATGAATGGTGTGTTTCTCGATGGCATGCGTTTCATATGTAGGTGTCACTAGTTTCTTCAATTTGGAAGAAGTGCGATCTTAATTACGGAACAGACCGCGCACCGCACGTATCACGACGCGCGGTTAGGTGCGACGGTAACTCGAGGCTGACGCAATTGAAAATGTACACGATCGATGAGCAATAATCCTCCGATACACAGGTGTCAGGTCGTTAATTAAATGAGAGACCAACGACGCTTTAGGCAACTGGTGCCGTGATACCGTTAAATTATAGTTATCGCCTCCGTACGAAATTATTGGGGTGCGGGAAATCCATTACAACTGTAATTGCGTTATAACAGTCGAGAGATCGATGAACCTTCTGGTTTCGGTTCTTTCTATACCCGTTTCTCTTTTTATGCGCGAACTTGCGTTCCAGAAACCGCGTTTCGGATTCCGCTAATCCCACGGTTATAAACTCTCGATGAAACTGGTACCGGTAATATAATAAAAAAAAGGGAACGGAATTCCCTCGCTATAAGCCGATTAAGTCGGTAGAGTAATGGTAAGCTTATAGCGCGGGAAGATTTACCGAACTTTAGGCGAAAACATACTGTATTAAGCTTCCGTATAGTTGAACACAAAAGGTTCCAATCCGTGTTAACAATACCCGAGTAATATTACTAATAAGAAATTTGTTCTACTGGAAATATCGATCGCAGAAAGTATTTAAACATTACATTTTCGATTCTCGAAAAATCGTCGATGTTTGAATTGCGATAATTCCGTGAAAATAAAATTTCAACAATCGACGTCATGAATTTACTAAAATATAATTAACCAGTGGCATACCTCGCATCAAAAAATTAAAAACGTATATGAAAAAGGAATTTATGACGAGATTGTTAAAATATGAAAGACATTAAAAAATCAGCATGGAACAGAGATCAATATTTAATAATACGAACATGAAATTAAGTTCAAATAACGTTGCAAATTTTACTACTGGTGAAGTTTCGCAAGAACAATTCGTTCTCATTTCATATTCATTGGCGTGACCAATGACATAATCATGAGTATATGTATATGTATAGTAACAAAAGCATAATGTAATAAACTTTGCTTGTTCCTGCCATTAAATCTAACGCAACGTATTATGCATGAAATGTGCAGCGATATTGCGAAATTGTATATGCTCATTCAGTAGAAATTAATTGGAAAAATTCATCACCATTTTCAACTCGATTATTTCTTAATGTAATAAACCTACTAATGAAACGATGAATAATGATCACTTTTAAACCCTAATTTCTCGAAAACGAGGCATCAAATGAAAAAATATTATTCTATATTTACGACCCATTCCCTCATGTATTGGAACACCTTGTAGACATGTGGAATGAAATAGTTTACGAAACTTTAAAGTTGTTTTTTAAGAGAACGGTTGACTTGAGAATCATCGTTACCTCAAGACTTTCGTTCCTCCCGGTGAATACTATAATAAAGTTTGACTTTTTAACGATTCTCCACCGATCCAAAGCTGAAAAATACCATTGTGCTAGTTACGACATATAATTTCCTTCCACCCTGTACATCCGAGAAGTGAAAGGTCTAAATCGGCCATAAGAGTGAACAATGGAAGCTCGCGATGTAACGCGATGTACGACTTACGTTATCAAAAGTTCTCGAGACGTTCATCTCTTCGGAGCTGGACGTTGCCGTCGTTGATTGGATAAACGTCCGACCAGCGGATAGATTTATCTTCCGTCTGATGTCGGGCGAGACCCCCGAGGGCAGGCTCGAATTTTCACGGTTGATTTCCACATTTTTCCCCGGCTCGCTCCTGATTCCCGTGGCGGCAGCATTCCGATGCATTTCGATCTGGCTCCCGGTAACCGTTTTCAGCATCCCGACCGCGACCCGGTCCGGTGAGTTCGGGGTATCCACGTGCCAGGAACTTGTCTGACGGAACATTCCGTCGGACCTGCTCGTCGTCTTCGTCGTCTGCGTCGTCGTCGCAGTGCTGGTCGACGACCAGGCAAAGGATCGAGTGGTCCTCCGCGCGTCGTACGTACTCCAAAATGGCCGCTCCGTCTCGCGTGTGGTTTCCGCGGCCGTCCCACTGACTGAAACATTAATGCACAAACACTTTCCGTTACTGGATGCTTGGAAAATTTCCTCCTGCGTGCCGTTACGACAGCGAACCTCGTACGATTTTAACAAAACCTCCCTGGTATGTGGAACAGCCAAAAGTAGAAACTACGTATCGTTTCAACGGTGCAAACTCGAAACCATTTTTAACCCTGCATTATTAGCATGTGGTACCAAATCCCCAATAAATTGATTCTTATTAATCTGGTTACTGTTACTGCTGAACAATTAATTACTTAGTCTATATACAGTAAAAGCTTGATTCTTGTCCAACAGCCGTGTTTTTCATGGACAAGAATCATGCCCAGAAGTGCTTTTTGATTTATGACTGCGTCTAGATATCGCGCCGACCGCGTCGAGCGAGACTTCAATAGAGAGCCGAACATAGAGAAGGACAGAATGAGATACGGTTCGCGTGACTGTCCGCGTCTCTTTCTTTCCGATGCGCTGTCCTTCCTTGCGACCGAAACTTTCACCGTCGATTAAACCACTAAATACAATTGAAACTATATCGTGTTTGGTGTCATTTTAATCAGAAAAATGCCAGAAATAAGGTAGTGAAAGTCCCATAAACAAATAATGAAAATTAAGAGATTTGTAAAATCGATTCCTCGAGTCAATGTCGTGGTGTTCACACCGATATACCCGAGCCGACATCAATCGGCATCAGAGTGGTAGTTATTTTGTTTGTTTTTTATTTCACCATTATCAACCTCCATCGAACTTTTCTTAAATTCTCTTCGATATCAAAGAGTAAAAATAACATGTAACCGCCTGACAATTTCACGATGCACTTAATAATTAGACTGCAGGCTTATATGAGAAATAAAAATTGTTTGTATTAGCTGACACAGACGTTTATTTTTTTATTTAAAATAATTTGTTTCAAGTCATTAAAATTGACTATCAGAAATGACTTATTAGGATATATGTATATATTGCTTATTTTGATATGTATTTCGGAAGATCCATGAGAATTGGCACAGACAGAAAAATCCTGCAAGCTAATCGCAGTAAGTACGGGGAAAACGGCCACGTATAGCGAGCTTGTTCGTAAATAATACTGTAAAAAGCTAAATATGCACTACCACTGGGGAGAAGTTACCGGTCGTTTACCCTTTTTTTCGGAGATACTGTTTAATGCAGTAGACCGTTCTATAGAGGCAATAAGTTAATTATCCGTTTCCTTTTTATGACACTTTCTTCTGCTTTAAAGCCTACTAGCGTTACGTGTAATATGAACGTAGTGCGTCGGGATCGGAGTAGATAGAATAACTGGAGAATTCTGCTGGGTCTTTGAACGAAGTCTGGCAAAATGTTTGGCAAAACATACGCGAAAAAGGTACTTTTCATGTGACAATAACCAGGCTTCTTAACAAGATAAGAATGGTACGCACGAATAAAAAGATACAACATCGCTTTTATTCCATGCTAAACAAAAAACATTTCTTTTTGTATACTTGATAAATCCAGTTACATTTCGATGAGAAACTTTTTAAATTTTCTTTGGACACAATCCGTGGAACCCGTCCCTGCACAACAGATGTTGCGAGAACGTTCCACTGTTTTGTATATTTGTAGACTCCACACTCCACCGAGAAAATCCTGCTCACTTAAGATTGTTTTCATTAAGACTGATGTGTTTCTCGTGTCCAGCCGTTTCCACCGGGCCGGTGTTTCAATGTTTTCGTACTCCTCGTTGCTTTCACATTCCGAACTGTTAAGAAACCCCATAATGCACCACTCGGTACAACAACTTTATCCGTAGTGGAAAATCCTTGATGCAAAAACTCGCCAGAAAATCTGTTGCTAACGTTATAATCCCTACTTGGTTGCATCATGTGCTGAAACTTGGAAATTTTTTTCGCGCATCTTTTTTGTTATAAGGTCGAATAAAAAGGTTGTATAAAGCAACCTCTACTTTCCCCCCCCCCCTAATTTTATTAGTTCCGATTCGTGTGCCATCAATTACGAGACTGATTGTATGTAAATTACGTATCTATGCAATAAAAAATTGTGTCGCATTGGAAGAAACGGAATGCATTTCAATCATTAATACTAGTGAAATGACGCGAAAATGCTAATCCTTGCGAAAAATCGAACAGCACGTGTACAATAAAAATATATGGCGTTATAGTTATTCGAGGAATGATATTTCATCGAGTTGATAACGCGAAGCAATGGGTCGTATCTTTGATAAATCCCCTTTCGGTTTGTTTTGTGGTTATCGCATTTGCACCTCGAATTTGTTCGTCAATTAAACTAGCCCGACGTGGAAAGTTTCGGATTAATGGAGGGAATCGATCGCTGTTGTTGGCAGCGTGTTTGAATAGAATTTATCCAGCCGCCGACAGCGAAGCATGTCGACAAAACCGCCGACAAAATCCAGCGGAAGGGATATTCGTTTTTCTTAGATCGTACAGTTCCCGTTTTATAAGAACGAATATTTACTGCATTATGATGCGGCTAGAAAAATTTTCATCAGGAGTTGCAAAGAATCACACGATCACGTAGAATGGATCACGAACGCAACAGTAAACGGGTACTATTTTCGACATTTTTCATTTATTAAAATTATTTTCATAGAAGCTGTAAACTCGGGATATAAATTCTCATTAGACCCTTGTAATTTGTACATGAAATTAACGTATAATGAGATTGGACCTCGTGATAATGACGGCTCTGCAGAAAATAATGCCGCACCCGCACGGACAAATTAAATTATGCAATCATTTCCAACAACACGTCGAGTATATCAAGACACGCTCGTTTATAATTTCGGCTGCACGTAAGTTTCAAAGTGCGTACTTCAAATTACATCAAATATTTGGTAAATTCTAATGAGAATGTATATATTTATTCCCAGAGAATGATATTTCACAGTAAATAAAGATGCAGCCAGGTTTCGATGCACACTTTTTAATACAACATAACTGTACTAATATCAAAACTAAATATTAACGACATATCTACTCTAAGCTGGCCATAAGAAATTTTCTGGTTGATAAATTGAACTTGTTCCTGATCCTGGTTTTTATAAAATATGCAATGCAATTTAGAATGTGCATGAATAAATATTCGATCTAATTTTAACAGTTCGTGGAATGAAATTACTCAAACCCGGCATGTTGATTAGCGTAACATCGACAGAAGAGAATAGAATTTTTGTCGATGTAATCGAATCGAACCGTGCCTATTTTCCATTCTCGTCCGCGTCTGTAACGCGCAGAAACGCTCGACGTTTGATGCTGGTCGACCACAAACGAAATCGAATCCGAACCAAGCCATAAATGAATTTACCATGCGTCTCTGCTAGTTCAATTTCTGCGAAACCGTGGTAGAAACGCCGTAGAATCGTGTCGCGCGAATTCGAATTCGCTCGAACGTCGTAACGACGCGCGTGCTTCCCTCGAAACATATTATTATAAAAATTGATTCTCTATGCGCTACGATTCAAATATTTCTTTGGATGCTATCACGATTTTTCCTACGATCGCCAACGACAAAAAGTAAAACTTCAAAATCTCCTCGATCCCCGCGTACGTGCGTAGAATATTTGATTTTCTATTTTCACCCGTTCATTTTCGCTAATTTTCCACGATTTTTCCCCGTAAAAATAAAAAAGAACGCCGCGCGAATTAAGTCGCGAGCGGGTCGTTTAATCCGTCTTCCGTCGCTGCTTAATCGCGTCTGCCGGAACTCTCGAATTGCATTAGCGAAAATGGGCACGGGTGGCCCGACAATTTCCACCCCCGGGGTTTTTCCGAGCGTTTTCAATTTTTCTTTTCCGTTTTTTACCTTTCCCCACCCATCGTCAGCGAACATACATATACATATACAGGGTGTCCCAAAACGACTGCGTAAGCTGGAAATGGGAGGTTCCTTGGGTCATTTGAAGCAACATTTTCCTTAACAAAAATAACGTCCGCGGCTTTGTTTAGGAGTTATTAACGAAAAACACGGACCAATCAGAGCGCGAGCTAGACGTTCGCTGACACGTTCACCGCGGCGAGCCGGCAGGCGGTTGGCTGAACGTGCCAGCGAGCGTCTAGGTCGCGCTCTGATTGGTCCGTGTTTTTCGTTAATAACTCCTAAACAAAGCCGCGGACGGCATTTTTGTTAAGGAAAATGTCGCTTCAGATGACCCACGGAACACCCTGGTTTTGGGACACCCTGTATATATTTCGCTTTTCGGCGTGACTGTTCCCCTCTACGAAAGACAATGCGAAACGGAAGACAATAGCGTTGCGTTTATTCCGCCGTGTCGACCGTCAAAGTCGATATATATGTATACGATGCTCTTTGGCTTCTCCGCGAGAAGGCTTTATCGAGAGAGAACATGCGCGTGTACAAAGCTGTCTTGGAGTATCGCAGTCTCCCGCCGATATATTTACGTTCGCCGATGTCCCGGAACACGGATTGTGCGCGCCCTTCCCTCTCTATGACAATATGCTCACCTCCTGTCGAATACTTTATACTTTATACGTTCGACGAGTCACCTAAGTGATATTCTCTGTGACGTTCCGACGGTGTACATCAGTGCGCAGCTGTGCGAGAACAGCTTCGGAAATATCAGGTGGCTGCGTTCGCAAACATTCGAGAGGCGTACACTCGCATCGTTTGCAGTCGGCAACATCCACCCGGTAAATCACATTCTTCTGGATGGAGAATCGTAACCGAGGATATTTATACCGGAGTTCAATAATTTCGGGGGAGTAAATCGAAAACGGAAATTAAAGGGTTGCACACAGTGGACGACATTTCTCTAAGAAATAAATATGTCTCTTCTGTCGATCGTATTATTGTTAATAATAAATGTTAGATGTTATCGGCGCTACGGTTCGATCATTTAATAATAAGAATTTAAAAAAGCAATTTTGCTGATTAACAAAAAATCATCGACGTTCCCATTCTAGTAAGAATAATTGTGTAATACAATTTTCAAAGTATAATGTTAAACTGATTATAACAGTAAGAAACAAAAATTGTTTGTAAATATTGTTCATAAAACCTACTTACTTGCTTTTGGTGTGATTCAATAATTTAATTTAATATGGACATTGTGATACACATGTGTCTCGTGTGTCGTCAATGCTTGTTGTCAAGACACTGAACGTATTTGAAACGATCTATATCAATCGATATAAGGCGGTAAATTTGAAAGCACAAAATATCTTTTAGTCCACTTTTATGTATGTACCATGGGTGGTACATCAATTTTTGACATTCAACTTTCGTTGGAACTAATTTTATACAAATAATTGTATATGATATGTAGTTAGATAACAATTCGAAAATAACAGTAAGGATTATTTTAATTGGAAAGAAATTCATCATATAACATTACTGATTCAGTAGCGTTGCGTAGTATTCGTGTATCTTAGGTGTTTCGTACCTAAGATTTCTCTAAGAACACTGCTGATTCCAATCAAATATATTAAATACGATTTCCTTGTGTCGCTAAATTTGTACAGGAACAGTGTATTCGTTTGTTACGAAAAACATAAGTAATTGAATATTAACACTTTATCAGAAAAACGCAATTCATTGAGAGGAGTTGCTATTTCCACAAAATCGAGGATCTATTAAAATTATATTTTCAGTCAGAAAACTAACGAAATGCAAGAAATAAATTTCATTAGCAATTTTCAATTTACCATCTTCGATCTGATGCTACAGAAAAGAAATCCTTGAATTTTAAATGTTAAAGCCATTTCTGTTGCAATTATTATTTACCATATAGATATTCCAATACGTTCCAGTTTAACATCTTCAGTTTACGGATTCAATAGAAATTTTTTTACGAAATGCAAGAAATAAATTTCATTTGCAATTTTCAATTTACCATCTTCGATCTGATGCTACTTGAAAAGAAATCCTTGAATTTTAAATGTTACAGCGATTTCTGTTGCAATTATTATTTACTGTATAGATATTCCAATACGTTTCAGTTTAACATCTTTAGTTTGCGGATTGGATAGAATTTTATTTTACGAAATTGCAGCCATTGAAAATATTCCAACTCGCTTTGCGGATCAGGATTTTCCGCTTGCGCACTCGCCGTGGTCGGTAACGAAAGTACGTAACGCTCAAGCTACATTTGTATTCAAAGGTGCGTAAGCCATTTTAAAGCCGAAAGGGTTTTATCCGTACTGTACAGTCAGAAACATTCGCGCGCCTTTGAAAAAGATTGATTTTTATGCCAGGATCCCCGCGTATGCAACTGCTCGGCACGCGTCTGCATCAGAAACCGAGGCATTTCGAAGCTTAAAATGCGTTCGCGTGAATGCAATTTCACTGCCGAAAATGCTCGCGAGATTCTTGAAAAGGGTCGATTTTTATGGACAGACAGACTCCGCGTTCGAAACGCACATCGGCGCCTTATGGCAACGACGAGCTGCCGGCCCGTGCACACGAATGCTAACGCAGTTAGGCCCGCAGTTCAGCTGAAATATGACTTTCTTCATTACACGAGAGGGTGAGTCAAAAGATATCCCCACTGTGGCTATGAGATTATTTTAATAAACTTTCAGAAAATTCGGAGGCAGTATTTTATTTCGTAATCTCCTTTCTGCTCGGCATACTTTGCCAATATGTCAAAAAAGTAAAAAAAAAGTCTTCCTAGCTAGCTGTACCGAATTTTTGTAATATTTCAATGAATTCTACACAAGTTTGCAAATTATAAGTGCACACCCAGCAGCACTGTAGACAACGTTATTCGACACATGAACAGTATACCATATGTTTTATGCATTTAGCAACGCAACGTTGAAATTATCATTTCCTGAAAGGCACAATAATTGTGTTTAACTTATTTAATATAATGTAGATCGTAATTGTAATAATATAACTGAATAACCTTTTTGTCAATTGAGTAACGTGCATGTTATTTCTCTAATTCCTGCTAATTGAGTAGAGTAATTTGAAATATAATAATTATTACCTGCAGATATAAGCATTGGCTAGCAAACAAATAGCGAACGAAATTGCAGTCTATCGATTGGGAATGGTTCGCAGATGATTAAATATGCATTTATTGATACTTTAACAAATCCAGATATCGTTGCGTGGGCGAGCTCTGAAATCTCATCAATAAAATACAGAGAAATCATTAAAAAAATTTAAATACCTCTTAAATAATATATTCATGCTCTTCGATTTTTTAAATATTTCTATTGTACCGAATTGCGGCTAATCATTTTTTTCACAAATGCACACAGTCTGCAGTCTACTAATAATAAATGAGATGAACATGTGTAATATTATTTTACCACGTTTTTAGCTCGCATTTTTGATATCGGTTTCCTCGCCGATATCGATCTCGATATTCGAGCTTTTGCTCTGTCGATCCACTCTCTATGTTTCTATTCATTTCCCCCCCCGTAGCCGTTCCCTAAACGCGCAAAAGGATCGTCGAACCAAGTGAAATACTTCTCTTGCCCCTGCGTCCTACCTCAAGCAATTTTCCAGCTCATGTCAGTACAGTAGGTACTTGAAGCAGAAAATATGTCAAAGGGGAGAGAGAGTCCTCGATGATGTGGCTTTACTCTTTACATGCAACGGTACCGTCGACATATTCAAATAAAGTACAAACAACATCCACGTGAAATATTTTCCCATTCTTTTGCGTGGCTAAATGAGTACCTGTCATCGATATTGCCGTATCTCGTATATTTAAGACCTGTTTTTCACAACGTGATTGACCGACGGTGCACTGGAAGAACAATGAAATTTGCGGTTTTCGTAGAATTTTAATTTCGTTCGATAATTTACTAGTAGAAAAAGAAAATTCTTAGGGGTAAGAAAAGGGGTAAGGAAAGAAATAACATTCTATTTAGTTCTCATTCTTTACAATCGACGCGGAAAATTTTTATTTTGCATAAAAATCCGCAGTCTACTTATTATACTGAAAGAACCTATCAAAGTATAATAAAACTTATACATAAATAAGAAAAAAAATTGAAAATAATCAAACAGGCAATCAAGTATACTGAAATAAGATTAAATATAAAAGAGTGTTTGATTAATTTTTGAACTATGTTATATAATTGAACCTTTTCGCGAGCTTCGTTCCAATAGCCGCGATAATTTGCATGCGCATACATAATACTGTAAGTCGAGCTTAACAATATTTATATTAGTTGCCGCGATGGCAGAGTGCTGAGCAGCAGAGTATTGCCCCTATTTATAATTTCCCATGGGATAACACTTTGCGGAACAGTCTAGCCGCACCGGCAACTTCTTTTCCCTTTTGCATCGTTTAATTTACCACCAATTCATTCCCCCGTGTTCGAATGCGCGTGCGCGTTATACTCAATTCGTTTTATTAATTAGCGGCGTGTGGTATTTAACCCAATTAACAAAACGACCGCCGCGAGTTTCGATGTAACGAATGGGCCTGGCCCGAAATTAGCGATCAGCGAACGCACAGTGTTTTTGTTTTTCCACCCACCGAAATATTTGTTCCCCTGTTAGCGTCGCGTTGATAAAAAATGCTGGTAGACGCGTTATGGAATGGTGAAAATTTTCAATGTTATTCCCTATTTCAACTTTGGGTTATAAATAAAAGGTCCGATTCTTATAGGCCTCACAGTTCCTATCGAGAGGAGTAAAAACTTCTTGCAGTCTAGTAATATTTAGAAGTAAATTAAGATTGGAAATGGTAAATAATCATAATGAAGCGACAACAAGATCAGGAACAACTAATACAAAAAAAATCATAGACAAAGTTTCATGTCAAAAATAATGGACGATCAAAAAATTTGCACCGAAAAGAAGGTG
Organism: Lasioglossum lativentre; assembly: GCA_916610255.1. Taxonomy (NCBI): domain Eukaryota; kingdom Metazoa; phylum Arthropoda; class Insecta; order Hymenoptera; family Halictidae; genus Lasioglossum; species Lasioglossum lativentre. The sequence goes on from OU744364.1 coordinate 1,701,402, forward strand.
AGCGTATGGGAATTGCTAAGAACTATGTCTCTTTCTTTCCCATGCGCTCTCCTTCTTTTAATTACAGTCAATGCGATTGATAATAAATACCGTGGAAAAATAAACCGAGAGCTTGAGAAGTTGCCAAAAGAAGTTTCGCTTCAAAAATATGTAATCAACATATAGGTCCTAAAAGCACTTAATTCCCAGTAAACTCAACTTTTATAGCCGAAGTAGCTTAAGTAGCTGAAATTTAAAACTGCAGGAAAATTAAAAGAAATGTGAATATATTAACTACAATTATTAAGGGAATAAATAACATTCTATTTTGCTGATAATTATACATATATATATATATATAATATTTAGCTGAAATTTAAAACTGCAGGAAAATTAAAAGAAATCTGAATATATTAACTACAATTATTAAGGGAATAAATAACATTCTATTTTGTTTCTATTATTCTTGCAAATCCATGCGGACAATTTCTATTTCGCATCAAGATCAACAGTACAGTTACGCGGAAGGTGCATAACTAAATGTGGACGCTGCTATGCATGTAATACGATTAGTGTTAATCGATATTGTTGATTGTCTATTAATGTGTCAATCAAGCTTGGTTCCAGTGGTGATCAACATTGGTTACCTATTAATATTTTGGTCTAACTCTGTTTCCGGGGAACAATCAGCAGTGTCGGCGGTGGCAGAGCATCATCGACCATTCCCGTGTAACTCGAAATAAATTGCGGTCGCAAGCTCTCGCTGCCCGACTCCCAAGCCGATGCGATGGATCGAAGTTAGAGGAGAAAAGTTTCGGCTAATCGGCTGAACTTCGCCGTGGCCGGAAACTCGGCCGGATTTGACGCGAGAACGAACCGGGCCGGGTCGGGCCGGGCTCTCTTTATCTGCCCGTGAACGTGTGAATATCGTTGGCACGGATTGGATCGTGAAAACTTCACCAGTTACCATATACTTCGAACCGTCGCGTCGCGCCGCGAATTTTTCGGGGAAAACAGCCGGCCGCCGCCGCGCCGTTTGCATACACTTACCCCCTTCATCTTAACGCCAGTCGCTGGTCGCTGCTAACTTAGGATAATTCCATTGAATAGCGTGATAAGCGCGTGTCGCAAAGTTCATACTTGCTCCGGGTACCTAACCCTTTGGGCCTCTTCGTTCACTTTGATTACTAGACTGCGGATTTCATGCAGTTACGAGAAATACTTTTAAGCAAGAATCCCTTGCACTATAGCAACGAGTCGATCTCTCGCGATTTCGAACAGTATCTACCGAATATGTACAGTGGGTGTACAAAGTATTCGTACACCTTTTAAACACGAATAACTTTTTCAAAATTCGACCCAACAACTTGAGTTTTTCCTTGAGAGGTTAGAAGGATTAGTTTACTAGCTAATGTGTAAATAAATTTTTTTTTTATTGTTATCGGTCGTAATTGCGAAAGAAAAAGTAAACGTCACGATTTTTAAATTTTTTATCTGTGCCTGTAGTGAAAATTTATAAGATGCATTTGGTAGGTATAAGTATGTTATATACATAGTACAAAGTTTCATTGAAATCGGTTGACGCATAAAAAAGCTATGGGCATTGTAACATGTAAAAATCTTTGAATTTAGGGTTTTCGAATCGTTTAAATGGCGGATTCTTACAATTTTTGCTATTTTCAATCATTTATATTTCGTAACAACCTCGATCGATTTCGATGAAACTTTGTACATGTATATGTATAACTTACTTATACCTATCAAATGCACCTTATACATTTTCACTACAGGCACAGATAAAAAATTTAACAAATCGTGACCTTTACTTTTTCTTTCGCAATTACGACCAATAACAATAAAAAAAAAATTATTTACACAATAGCTAGTAAACTAATCCTTCTAACGTCTGAAAAAAACTCAAGCTGTTGGGTCGAATTTTGAAAAAGTTATTCGTTTTTAAAATGTGTACGAATTCCTTTGACACCGACTGTATGTCACTAATTCCCTAGAAACTCGAATAAAATTCTTTTTTCTTCTAAAAAAAAAAACAAAAAAATTATGAATGTTGAAGAATTTCCAATCACTGTAAGGGGTTTTAATTGGTATACTGGGGTCTCAGCTCATGACCTCGATAAAAAATTTCTGTACACTAATTTCCGCTATTTTACGATAATTGCGCAACGAAAAAACGTGTTTCCTCGACGCAAACAGAACAACAACATTAACTAATGAGTTCTATCTTATCAGTAAAAACGTTTTCGTGACGTAGGTCTAAGTGAAATGAACGTGTGCAAACGGGTTTTTCCCAGTGTTTGAACTGCTGCTAATGGGTTATTAATTAGGTAAAGGTACAAGATCCTCCGCTAATTAAATGCACTTGGTTCGCACGCATTAGAACGGTTGGGCATTATTAAATCGAACCGCGCGCGGTATTAATTAAGCCAGTTACGAAAAGGGGAATGCCTCCGACAAATGCTGTGCATCAAATCGAAATTGTTATGGTTCTAGCCACGCGTATGTATGTATATCGGCGCGTAACGTATTCGGTCAATCAATCGGATTAAAGACTAATTGTACAAAGCCGGGCGCATTGTTTAGACGGCCGCGCCGGTGCGCGCGCGCGGAGGGAGAAATAAATTGTTCGATTTAATTAGGAACCGTTCGAATTTGCTGTCGCGCGTAAAATGCAAAGTATCTCGGAACGTATTATCCGGTGGGATCGTCATGAATTTCGCGGTCCAGTTACCGTTTCCGGATTCTTTCTTAAACGGTCGCGCCCGAATATTTCAACGGAGTTAGCTGTGCACGCTGCGCCAACGGGAAACTTTGTTCTTTGAGCTTTTAATTCTTCCACGACGACGACGCGACGCGACGCGACGGTGGAATCTATTTGCCCATGGTCGAAGTTGCCACGTTCTCCACCGTCTCGTGTACCGCGAGCAGCAGAGTGCTCGATGATAAATCGAAAAACTTTCGCCGCGAGAATACCCCGGAATATTGAGCATTTGCATTACCCGAGAATCTTCGCGCGCGTAGTCCTCGCGAGGAATGGATTTATATATAGCACATGGAGGTTCGCGTCGGATAGCATGGCATTCGCCTCTGCAAGTTCGAAATAATCCTAACCTTCTCCGAGAGAATGCAAACACATAAAAGTGCTCTGTTCGCGATCGAACATCACCGGTGACTCAGGGCCGAAAAATCCTCGCGAAATTTTATCGTCTCGAAAGACCGTTGAATACGGAATAACCCGATTAGACCGCAGATTTTTTGGATGGCTGAATAGTAAAAGTTAAGAGAGGAAACAGATGGCAGACAATTTTTATTTTGCATAAAGAAACTGCAGTCTAACTAGGACGATTCTAATGTATCAATATTGTTCAATACAATTTTATTGTCAGGCCCAACTTGGCAAGATCTTCTAATTTTTATCTCACATACCAGAATAAAATCGATTCTGTTTCAAACTGTGATCTCATTATTCAATTAACATGAACCTTTTCACAGTCCTACCAAAAATTCATGCAATGGAGAGCGAAGAAAGAATAGGCTACTGGAAAGTCTCATCGTTATAACTTTTTAATGAAACAATTACAGAAAGACATCTGTTGAATACGATCGACGGAACAACCCGATTAGACCGCAGATTTTTTGGATGGCTAAATAGTAAAAATTAAGAGAGGAAACAGATGGCAGACAATTTTTATTTTGCATAAAGAACTGCAGCCTAACTAGGACGATTCTAATATATCTGTTGAAAATTTAAGGTAAATATGATAATCTTGAACCGTTTCCAAGATGGCCCGATGCTAGTGGCTCCATCTGGTGTGAGCGACTGTGTAACTAGATCGGTGAAGATCGCAATTAGATCGAGAGATCGAACGACGCTCGCGCGACCGCGTGCTAGTCAAAAAGAAATGGATTGTGCAAAAGCATAGGTAAACTTAGTTTAGTTGTTTAGTTTTAAACTGTTATGTGAATCCTAAAATTATACGTTTCTCCGTTTAATTAAAAACATGGTTCATTATTAAAACCTTAACCTCCAAATTCCAACAATATCAATATGGTTCAATACAATTTTATAATTGGTTTTTTTTATCTCACATACCAGAATAAAGTCGATTCTGTTTGAAACTTTGATCTCATTATTCAATTAACATAAACGTTTTCACGGTCCTACCAAAAATTCATGCAACGGAGAGCGAAGAAAGAATAGGCTACTGGAAAGTCTCATCGTTATAACTTTTTAACGAAGCAATTACGGGCTTTTCGGTGAACAAAACATTTCGGTTCAATTCTCCCCTATGGAAAAGTTTATCCGGGCAACAACTGTTGGGTGTCTTTTATAATAACACCTAAATGAAACGGTACTATAAAGAGAATGTTTTCGGCGCAAAAGTAGCAAAGTGGACGTCCGTAGACGCTCGCAACAGGACATCCTCTTGTAGGTGGCAGCGTCCGCGACAGCCACGGTACATCCCAGCCTTAAGTGGCGATTGAAACTTGCGCCGCGGTTGCACGACAGCGTTATACAAATTGATAACTCCGCTAACTTCCCCGGGCAAACAAGCGTAGGATTTATGCCGTTCGGCAAGATGGAATTACCGGGCAACCGCTACCGGGGGCGGGGCTGGGGGTGGGGGGGGGGGGTGGAAATTGTCTACCGCTGGTGCGCGCGATAATAAAAATTGGTGTTCCGCTGAAAGAGCTGTAACTGCCCGGTAAATACCCGCCGTTCCATTATTTCCTCGGGAAATTCACTCTCGCCCGCGGTACCGACGCTATACACCGGCCGAAGTAAATATGAATCGAAATTCCGTGGAAAAATAATTGCGTAATAATTTCAGCTTAACTTTCCACTTTGCCGCGTCTACCGGCCAGTAAATCGCCGCGCCGCACAGCGGTCCCGGATCGAAGAAGTTGGTGTCATTTAGCCAAAAAGTCAACTTTCACATATCGATTTCTAATAAATTTTGTATCGCTTCCTAAATGTTCATCAACCTTGAAAATGAATGAATTAACGCAGTTTACCAAGAATTGTAATCAGGACGAATATTTAAAGGTAGACATTTAGAGAGAGCACTTTTCACCAAGTAACTTGCTTCTCTTCTTCGAGGTGCCCTGATGAATATTTATTTTTTTTTTTTAGAAAGAAAAGCATTCTTCTATGTGTTAGAAATTAACACCAACGCTAAAAATTATTGTTCACAGAAAATGAAAATAGGTTGAAAAACTATATTTGAAGAATTCATTTTTTAATCAAAAATATCAATGAAAAGTTAGTAAAAATTATTGTTTAACGAATGCAGAAAATATTTAATTATCTCTAGTTAAAAGTTACTATTTTTTTAAATATTTTTAGTGAAAAGTTCATTGCAATATCTCTAATGGTTCAAAAGTTATAACAAAATGACATCAACTTCTTCGATCCGGACCACTGTGCGCCGGTTGCGATCTCCTGGTGTCGGTCCTTTAACAAATTTTCGGTATAGTTAGTTGTCGATAATTAGAGTCACCCTACATAGGCTGGACCCATATAAAATATCGACGTGAAATTCGATCGAGGAAAATTCGATCCGTCGAAATATCTCAGACGCGAATGCCCGATAGATCGGCGGTGATATGGGTGGAAGGGTTTGCTTCGATTTTATTATTTCGAATATCCCCGAGTATTGCATCGCGACCAAGAAAATTCCCGTGGCTGCCAGTCGAATTTTTCCGGGCACGATGCACCATTTTTCCCCGCACACTGGCTGCGACGTTCTGCACGTAAGTACGCGAAACCACGTTGCACACAGCCACGCGAACGGCACGCATCCCCAAGCTCACCGAAGAATTCCATTTTCTTCGGTCCCGTGCCGCCTGCATACTTTGAAATTTCTCTTGTAAAAGGGACGAAAGCTCGCGCGCGCGCCTCACCTTATTCAATCGAACCGAGGCCGGAGTTCGTTCGGGCCGCGCTATCTATGCGATTATTTGCGCTGCTGTGAAAATACCGAGCCCTTCGGAAGCTCTCCCCCTAGTATTTGAAAGCGCGGGCTCGCGCGACTTAGGATGATTTCGGGATCAGTCGTGGCAGGCTGTGCGTTTACTTATTCGTCGAGGGAATCTTAACCTGGAATTATCGGATGGGGCTCTCGAAATGGCTTTCGGCGAAGTTGGTTCTAGTCAAGTAGCTACGGTAAATGCAGCTAATATGGAAGAGCTCGTGATGCACAGGATGTCCGGGTTTAATCTATTAATCCATGTTATTCGTGTAAATAATCAGTTCTGATAAGATCCGTTATTGTCAACAAAACTGTATGAACCCATTGATGTCGAGAAATCAATTGTTTAGAAGATATCTTGATCTGAACATTGCAAAATGGTCCGTAGTTTGAAAACATTCGAATTTTATTGAAAGTTTACAATGAATTTAAAACGACAAACGTTATAAGTAGACTGAAAATCTTTACGCGAAATAAAAATTCTCCATATGATTACAAGAGATGGGAATTAAACGGAAGGCGACTTCTCTTCATTAATGTTAATGAATTTGATAGTTACCCAGCAGCAGAATTTATAAATCTCTATGCATTCTTAGCTTATCAAAATTCTTAAGGGGTTACACCACCCTGGCGCTCTGAAAAATAGATATAAAAATAAACTTTTTTGTTGACGCTGCCATTAAGTATATAAAATGATCTTTATTTTACATATATATATAGTAGTTTTATGAACAATTTGCAATATTTACGATTAAAAAAAAATAAAAAATGGCGGAGACATAAGCCGATAAGTAGGACCCTCTTTTGAAAATCCTTGCTGATGGTGTACATGATTTCTCTGTTAGACATCGTCTAAAAAATAATAAATAATTTTTTTCTTATTTATAAGGGTAATAGCTACAATGTGACGTAGGGAAAAATTTTTAAACATTTTTTTGTAGAAATGACAGCTGTTTGAAAAAAAAACTCGAATTTTCATCGAAATTTTGCGTTTAAAAAATTTATAACTTTCGAACATGGCATCCAATCACAAAAATCCTACGTCACATTGTAGCTATTACGGAAACAATGCGATAGTATCGATATCAAAGTACAAATTCAGATTCCTAATTAACGAATGCATAATTTCGTACGATACGTCTTGATAATAATTATAACGCAAGTTCGTTGATGGACATAACGCTCGAACTAGTCCCCGGAACGATCGGGATGAACATATTAAATTGCGTCGACGTGAACGGCTACATGATCTCGAAATTAGCGCCAGTGCATTAGTCTCTGCTAATTGGACTTTACCGAAGAGCATACACAGAGAGAGTTGTCCCCGGCGTACAGCTGATTTGTTACTAACTCGTTGACCCACGAGAACTTTCGGGGACAATAAATTGAATGAACGCGGACAATATTCGCGGGTCCAGCCTGGCCAGTCGTAAAACTTGATCGAGTCGGCGACCGTAAACAAAAACTTTTCTATTTACCGGCGAATCAGGGAATTTTATCTATATGATAAATTATGGAGTAACGCTGGAGACGAGGATCCCTCTAAATCTGAGCGCGTACGATTTATGCTCTTCCGTGTCTGAAATTTTGGACCTTACCGAGCTGCTGGTGGGGAAAATTTATTCCTCTTTCGAGAACTTTCCAGCTTTCGGTGATTAAGCAGTCGCTTTGTAACTAATATTATCAGTTATAATATTCATACGACTGCGGATTACAGTACTGTCTTGATGTTTGTAAAAAATTCGTGACTGAAATTATCATAAATAGGAATTTTTTCAATGAATTTTATATTATTGAGGGTTGATATTGAATTTGTATAAAGAAATTAATTTTACAATAAAATTTCATATTATTGAGGGGTAATATTGAATTTGTACGAATAAATTAATTTTACAGTAAAATTTAATATTATTGAGGGGTAATATTGAATTTATATGAAGAAATTAATTTTTAAAGACTCCAAGAGTATAATTGTTGTCATTTGTCACAAGTGCACGAATTAAACTTATTTAATAATTTACTCTGTGAAATGTGTTCATCACAAAATAAATCTGAAATAGGTCATTGTGGAACGTCTGGTGTTTCTAGCGTTAAACAAGCGGAGTAGTTCTGTTCTCGCGAAACATTATGAGATGAGAAATACTTATGTACGGTACCCGGTAACGAGGATGGTAATTACAGTACAAAAATATAAGATGCAGGAAGATTGCGCGAAACTAGTAAATTTTTTGCATAAAAGTTCGCAGTCTAGTCATAACTTTGTCAATGAATTTAAGCATGAAATATGGTTCCATGCGTTTGAAAAATACCCTTATAAATATTATACCCTCATAAACCTTTGCGATCCTATGCCGAGGCAAATTCAATGGAAACAAATATTTACGCGGTGGCCTTTTGCACGGTACTGTACCTATGGAAATGCAATTAAATTAGATGATTGTGTAGCAAAAGTTCTGACATAAAAGAGAGGGGAATATAAGATGCAGGAAGATTGCGTGAAACTAGTAATTGTTTTGCATAAAAGTCCGCAGTCTAGTCATAACTTTGTCATTACAATGAATTTAAGCATGAAATATGGTTCGATGCGTTTGAAAAATACAATTAAAAAAGAAAATCAATTTTTGACCCATGAGATATGATAACCCTTGGCGATCCTATGCCAGAGGCAAATTCAATGGAAACAAATTTTTACGCGGTGGCCTTTTGCACGGTACTGTACCTATGGAAATGCAATTAAATTAGATGATTGTGTAGCAAGCTCTGACATAAAAGAGAGAGGGGAACACGTTGGGCCACGAAGGGGTTAAACAACGCTGCCGCGATCGCCGGGGTCGTTTCCTCGCAATTAATGTCTCGGCCGCTAATGGTTTAACGCCATTGTGAGCCCCGTTTCGAGAAATCCACGGAATTTCCATTATAAATCGTCGGTGGCCGTGGGCCGGGCCGTAGTCAGCGAAAAAGATAGATGGCCAGAAAAGACGGTTGTAGGTGGAGTTTCGCCGAGATTCGGCCCGGAAGAGATCTAATGTTACGGATCCTCTCCTTCGATGGGCACTGGCTTCGAGCCCGCTGCCGCCCCGTTTCGACCGGAAACGTCCTTGCTCGTCCTCTCCGCCCTCAGCTCCCCTCCGCCCCCGCAGGACTCGTCCTGGAAAACTGGTGCCGATTTCCGGCGGGCGAGTTTCCCGAATCCTCGCGAGCCGTTAAAACTGCGAAACCGTAAAACCGCGAGAGTCTTGGGCCGCCACACGGGAAAGGGAATAATGTATTTCCGCGTAATCCGTACATCCAGGAACAGATTGCAGTACCCAGCAGCAGGCGCACTGAATTTTTTATAAAATAAGAAAACTCGGCCCGTGGCAGCTCGGTTGCTTACCCGACCGCTTCCGACCCGAGGTTGCTACATTTTAATGGGCGCTCGGGATGCGAATCTTAATTTCCCGCGAACGGAATCCAACGGTGCCTCTGCAAACCAGTATAAGTACGATATAAATCTTCCGAGTGGCTCGGCTGCGATCATGAGCCAGACCAATATCCGCGAACGTTGCTCAATTATTGAGAGGGTACGGCACGATAATTGACTTAGTTTTATCGTTCACTCGAGCATAATATTCTAACTGTTTTTTAGCCGCGGCTTCGCTGAATTTTAGGATTTGGCACAATTCTTTGCAGTCAATAATTTACAATCTTTAAAAACCAAAGATCAATTGTCTCTCTGTTCCTCGAATAACTATTTCTTTTTTTTCTATTGCATTGTGTACCTTGGATGGACTGCGGATCATTATGCAAAATAAAAATTGTCTGTATTTTATAATGGTATGTGTAATACTATGACACGACCTTCAAACAACCTTGAAACCCGAAAATAAAGATTAAACCCAAGATTCGAATCAGAGAAGAACGCAGGCTTTGCGAAAAATAAGAACTCTTGTAAATCTGTTGAAAATGTTTTTTATACCATAAAGATCATCAAAATGAATTGATCATGATCACGCACGTTTAATTTAATGTTTTATTAGATGTTCAAAACCTGAATGAATTTTTATATAGCTACTCTTTTCGATAGTAATTAGAGAATACAGCGAAATATCGGCCTTTTCATGATCTGTTTAATTTGCAAACTAGCAAGTTAATTAATTAACGTCCGTAAATTGTGCAGAGTCCTTGTTTTTAATATGCGCAATTTGGCACGTGTACTACGTGAACTTTTGTGACTGACTGTACAGCAAAGTTTCGAGCAGAAGTTCCCATAGTTATGTATTATGGAAGTTATAACGCCGAACATGCCTGCCAATGAGTGCACAGTTGAATAATGGACTTTGGAAGGCAAATCGTGAGGGTAACGCCGATAAAATAGAACTATAACGTACCGTAGAATGGTATTACATAACTGTATAATGATCGCAGGAATTATATGGAATCTATTAACTACACCGGAGGTGGTGGTTATATCAAACCATAGAAACTCGTTGTAGACGCGAAGAACGAAATAAATGAAGAAGAATGTGCGAGCCAGTTTGTAAAAAATGGCGGCAGACATTTAAGCGACTGCGCTGACAAAAGAGGTTAAAGCGGAGAATGAAAGAATGAAAAGAGGAAAAGGGCGAAGAAAATTTCGCGGCAGAAGCTGTTCTACATGGATCCAGAAAAATCGTGCGAAAGAAATATATCTGCACATTTTTCAAGTCGCCCATATCAGAGAAAACCTACAGCTACAAACTTGAAAATTTTTGCATTTTTAAAATTCAGTTTTTCGCATCGTAACTCTGGAACGAATAAACATTTTTTTCTCTTCTAATTCTAGATTACGGAACCTTTTAAAAATGTTTTCAAAGAATTCGCACGTTTCAGAATATCATGCAAATCTGGCTGAATAGCGAGATTAATTCTCGTGATTTCGTTCGAGATTGCTTTGATCGCAGCTACGTTATATTTAGTAATATATTGAAGATTACATAGTACACAAAGCTGCGTTAAATTCTATTATTCATCGATGATTAAATAGTTTACACGTTCACATTAAATAGTTTATGCTTCGTTGAACGTTCTGGCGATGTTTCAGAATCGTAAAAGAACAACAGACTGTTTCCATTTTTATCTCTACAGGGTGTTCATTGGAAAACTTTCCAGCCGAATATCTCGAAAAATATGAAAGATATTAAAAAAAGTGTAAAACACGTGTCCAAGGATTTCGAGGGGGAAAGGGGGGAGCAGTGTCTGTTTTTTATTTGGGTGGCGTTTTCAAGGTCATTTGAAGGTCAACTTTGTTTTTTCAAATGGAAACCTATATTTTTTATTATGGGATCTTATTGTACGTATAAAGACCAATAATTTTTATACAATAAGTACAATAAGATGATACTGATCATAAAAACTGATACTGCCCCCCCCCCTTCCCCCTCGAAATCCTTGGACACGTGTTTTACACTTTTTTAATATCTTTCATATTTTTCAAGATATTCAGCTGGAAAGTTTTCAAATGAACACCCTGTATAATGGTTGTGTATATTCCTGATAATTGTTTGAAATAATCACCATGATCCTGACTCGATATCACCAGGCAAGAAGTTAAATCTTCATTTGATCTACATGCCTGTTATCTCTTTAAACATACCGATTCAATCAATTGTTCCACTAAAAGATTAAAGATGTTAAAAAGAAACATCCACATGCAGTATACATATATCAATATATCATATGAAACAATTTATAATCTACACGTTTGTCATTTTTTAAACGTACCGCTCCAATCCATTTGCGCACCGAACAATCAGAGTAACGTGTATGAAAAGAATGGAGAAATCTGCATGCAATACCGTTACGGCGACATTCTATGAAACGATTAGCGGAGTTTTCCGAGCATCGATTAAACGTCGACCATTTGAAAATCTCGAACAGATGTTCCTATACTCGAGGACAGCGGGTTCTGCAAAAAAAAAAAAAAAAAAAAAAAACACCGGGTAAAGCCCGGTGGATCCGACGGTATTCAACCGAGAAATGTTTCATCAGTGTCAACGGCAAGATTCCCGGGAAGTTGAGAAATCAGGAGCAGAATACCGCGACGATAAATCTGTCCGACGGCGATTTCTCGACGGCGTTTTCATTGTATCGGAGATTCGTCCGCAAATCCGACGTAGATTTATTCGGATCGCTGTGACTGGTGGCTTCGTATTGGTTTGCGACGCGACGCGACTCGATGCCACGCACGGCGTGTCGTGTGCGAGACAAAAATGGAAAAATCGATTTTCTTGTTGGTACCCCCGGAGAACTCGACAGTCGTGTTTGAAATCGCTCGGTATAATCGAGACGAACATTAAGAAACGATAAATGTTACATCAATCGTCGATCGTAAGTTGCTAATGCAAAATTTGAATGTTTTCGGCGCATTGGTTCGATCAATTAATACTAAACACTATTTGCAAAATTAACACAATAATCGTTTCTCAACGTTTCGATCTTCATTTAGATCATTATCAAGAGAATTACAATAACATTGTGTCTGTAAAATAACAATGAATAATACAATATATATACAGGGTGGTCCGTTTAAATAAGAACACCTAAATATCTCTTCAGGTTATTGTGATGCAAAAATTATTTGTTACGTAATGTGCATGGTGTCAATGGGACCAAATATTTGGCACGAATATTTTTTCCACCTAGGTAATTTTTTTCGGAGTTATCAAGGTCATCGGTGTTTTTTTGACACATAACTGCATTTGTTTTTTATTGCACCGTGTAGCTGAGCAAAAAATACAATCAGATATGTATAATAACGTCACCTTCAAATGACCTTCATCTTTGAAAATGAAAGTGAACACTCGGGAAAAGATAATCTTGAGAAAGAAAAAATATTTGCAAAAAATTCACCTTGTGATACCATTTATATTGCATTAAAAACACTTGTTATGTCATCACAAATAAAGGAGATATTTAGGTGGCTACATTTAGGTGGACCACCCTGTATATTGTGAAAACAATGCGCCGAAAACATTCAAATTTTGCATTAACCCCTTGCACTACGATTCATTTTACGGTTGCAGTGATTAGAACTTATTTGTCGTTTCTAATTTCTTAGAAAAAAAGAAGTTTGTATGTAATTTATACCTATGCAGTCTCCAATGGTTTCAACAACAAGAAAATATAATTTTGTTTCAATTTCAAGTTTAAAGGAAATTAGTAGCATGAATATTTAGTAGACTATCTTCGAAATCTTCGTCACGAGTCCGACTCGGTATTATAGTGCAAGGGGTTAAGAAACGATGCTTCTATCTAGATTGCGGATTTTATACATTCATGACAAATATTAGTAAAACAGGAAAATCATTTATGACAACTTGAGAACTTCACCAAATTTTGTCCACGTTTTCGAGCAAATTGACCGGTATGGTACTCGAAATGCGGGAGTCTAAAGGACTCGATAATGCATCGGAGGAAGAGCCTGGGACAAGGGAGGACCATTTGGAAATCCGAGAATCCTATTCGATCCCAGAAACGTAGAGAGATTCGGGTCAATTAGGCGAGTTCGATGCATTGTTCGGACGGGGTGAAACGGAATTCGACTGGAATCGGATATCAAATTTTTCCCAGAGGATGAATGCCTCGCTACATCAATCTCTCTCTCGAGCTTTCTATTTCTAAGAATACGCGGGAACTGTCGGGCGTTTCGATAGACGTTTCGCAGGGAGGGGAAAGGATCACGGTGACGCGGGTATCGAATTCTTCTCCACTGCTCGCGAAACAAGGGAAAGAACGCCGCAGGATTTCTGCGGCGAAGAATGCACGCCTCGTCCTGTGTTCGACGATTCTTCTATCAACTTTGTAGGGATCGGCCAGAGTCATTCGCTGAGAAACCGCAATTTATCGCTGAAATTATAGCCTGTTCAAAGAGGCTCGCGGGAATTATCAATAAAACTTATTTCTTTAGCACGTATACATTTTATGAGCATTTTTCCGTTAGTTTTAGGTACATAATGAATTTAATGATTTCGACGCAAGGTTCGATCATTCAAAACCAAACAGCAAATGTGCAATTAATACATCATACTTCTCGACGTTTCGATCATAATGTTGATAATTCTCAAAGAGACATATTTTGCGTCAGAAAACTAAATTTTTGTGTTATATATGTAAACATAATTAGAAGGAACATTGCGACACAACCGTGTAAATCCAAAACGGAAAAAAGAAAATAAAATATAACACATACTTGCTGTGAAAACAATTACCACATTGAAGAAAAACATTTTTCAGTTACACAAATTGGACTTTATTCCATGGTGGCAGATGTGTAACTGAAGCAAGTGCTAGCTGAACGTAAGAAAGAATATGTCATGAAGGATGACTGTTTTAGGTACAGGGTGTAAAGAAATGTTTGGTCTTGGCTATCATAGGATCGATGAAGACCTTGACCTTGAATGTCAAGGTCAAATATTTTTTTAATCGCACGATGCACAGAATATTAAAATTCAAGATCAAGGACAATTTTGCGGCACCTTTTTCCGTACAGATCTTCATCGATCCGAAAATGTAGAATAACGTCTATGGCAGCCAAGACCAAACATTTCTTTACACCCTGTATTTACGTCTGCAAAAGAAAATGACAATAATCGAACCAAAGATAAGGTACATTTATCATTTTGTCAATTTTTGAAAAACGACGAACCAAGAGCAACTTCTTCGAAAATTTTTGTACACATCAGCTGCTAAACTAATGCTTCCAACGTCCGGAGGAAGCTGAAGTTAAAAAGTTAATCTGTTTTAAAGGGGGCACGGAGACTTCTTCGACCGACTGCACGAAAAAGATTCCATCGAAAGACGTTCGAGAAGATCGGACAGTTTTCCAGCCGGACCTTGCACAATCAAGTTTGAGATCGATCACCTGGCGAAACATCGAGCCGGAATTTTTGTGCCTGTCCAGGAACTTTCTAAGAGAACTAATTTGCAATGTTCTCCTGGTAGTACACTGTTGAAGTCACGGCGCTCTTACCGGGCCGAACTTCTTTCGGACGAGCCAGCAGCGCAAAGAGACACTCGAGAACCCTTCGCGAAGGAACCTCGAAAGTTTCTTCTTCGAGAGGAGCTCTCCCGCATCTCCGGAGAACAATCAATTGTTCCCGCGGCGCGTATTGATTTTTGCTTACTGTAATTTAACGGGCCGACTGTGTCCAGGAAGTAACACTGCCGGATAAAGGGGAGAGAGAGGGGGGGGGGGGGCCGAGAGGGAAAAAGTAAACTGGGACTAGAGATCACCGGCTGCTCACGATAAACCTGGACGTCGACAGGATTTACGACGTGAATTGTGAAGTTTCGGTATCGCGCGCACTTCTGTCGATGAATCAAGTTCGTCGCGACATGTTCGGCTTACTTCCGGACCGTACAACGCGATTCGTTTCGCGGGATACATTGCGGGAAAGAACACAAAAACTGTGGAAGTGGGATCGAAAATGTCCCCAAAAAATCGATTTTTTTTAATGTATGGAAATACTTCCCCAAAATTGAATGCTTAACACCAGAACTACCGAGCCCTAAACGAAACTGATGTATATCTTTTATAATAATAATAGAATTGAGTTTATTTAGATTTCGTAGGGTTTTTATGGTAACATAAAAAATTTCTCAAGAAAATACATTTGTGACTTCACGAATCGTAAAAGACAAAACCGGAAACCAGTCATTTTGACTGGCTCAGTAGTGTTAAATTGATTGAAATTACATAGTTATCAGTAAAAATGGAGAATTACATGAAAACTGACTTCGTTTCTTAATCATTGTAATGGGTTGCGAATAATGTAATATTAATATTAAACTTAATGTAATATTAAACGGCGAAATTTATGCATTTCTGACAAAAACGATTAGGTGCACCAATTGTTAGTAAACATGTTAAACGCTTCTTTAATAAGCGACGAAACTAAATACATACAATTGAATTCGAATACGAACCGCAGGTTAATTGTGCACGTTATAGGTACTGTTTAGCAGTTAATTAATCGTGCAAGATTACAACCGAAAATGTACGTGACTAATTGAGACTGTTTGAACGATTGAAACCGATTAACTTCGTGTTAACAACCATGCGCGACACGTCTGCTTGAACATCTGTGTGCTGCTTAGCAATTCATGAACCTGCTACATGGTAGGATGTAACGTGCGCATTTAATAACTTTGTCGTATTTACTGTCTCCTTCGGGATGAATTTCAAGATAGTATACAATCGTAACGCATACGAAAAGCGAGCGAAGAAGATCCTTCAAATCGGCAATCTATTTCTATAATCGAGATCGGCAGTCGACGTTGTTAATTAATAATCCGATTCGTTTGCAACCCTTACGCTAATCAACAATCGCGATCATTTAGACGGCAGTCTGTTCCATGTGGACTTAGTAACTTGCTGTTTGCCAACAGGAAACAGGGTACTAGATGATCGGCCATCTAGCAATAAGCATCTTAACTGCCCAGTGCAACTTCGCTTGGGCGATTAAACTAGGATTAGAAGCTGAACAGTTGGCATTAAGTGGTCTGACCCTTCGTTAGTTAAGGTCCAGTGATATTTTAAACGATCGTAGATAACCTTGAATGACCTTGGAAGACCAACATGTATCGGTGAATTAATTGCTTCGTTTACTAAAAAATCGAAGATCATCTTGAAATCTCAAAGACGAATCCAGTTACAATTGTTACATATAATTTCGATGTACAGTAAACGCTTGATTCTTGTCCAACAGCCGTGTTTTTCATGGACAAGAATCGTGCCCATAAGTGCTTTTTTATTTATGACTGCGTCTAGATATCGCGCCGACCGCACCGAGCGAGACTTCAATAGAGAGCCGAACATAGGGAAGGACAGAATGAAGTACGGTTCGCGTGACTGTCCGCGTCTCTTTCTTTCCGATGCGCTGTCCTTCCTGGCGACCGAAACTTTCACCGTCGATTAAACCACTAAATACAATTGAAACTATATCGTGTTTGGTGTGATTTTAATCAGAAAAATGCCAGAAATAAGGTAGCGAAAGTCCCATAAACAAATAATGAAAATTAAGAGATTTGTAAAATCGATTCCTCGAGTCAATGCCGTGGTGTTCACACCGACTCGGTGTTGACAGGCAGTGGAGTGGTTAGGCACTGGACAAGAATCGTGCCCATGCTCCAGACAAGAATAAAGCATTTACTGTATCAAGATCATACAGACAGTTCTCCGCGTAGAAAATAATTTTTCCCAATATCAAATATAGACAGCTCCATTTACCCAAAATGTCAAGGACCGAACAATTCCATTTGTAACATAATTCGCAAAGGTTCTTGTCCAATAGGTAAGTATGTATTAAGTAGGAGAAATGAGATTGGATGATCTGTAGGTCGTTGGGTATTCTACAAAAACGAAAACCTTCTGATAGCTTAGTCCCCTCAGGCAGGTGTTGACAAGAACAGGACCGTTCAACATAAAATGCATTCGCACTTTTGGGGGAAGCTGGTAAAACCCGAGGGTTGTAAATCTCCTGTCCGGCAACGCTCTCGAAACTGCATCTGCAGAACGTTTTTGTGGAGTTCCCTTCCAGTAACTAATTCAACCAATCACAGCGACACTTACATTTTCTCCTCGGACCAGCATTGGGAAAATCAGGATGGAAAAAAGCGAACGTGTTGGAGGAGAGACGGAATTGCCTCGGGCCATCTTCTGTGTACAGGGTGACTCGTAAGAAACCTATAGTATCATCGAACGTTCTAAATTGAGATTAAGGGGTTACACCACCCTGGCGCTCGGAAAAATAGGTATAAAAATAAACTTTTTTTTTTTACGTTGCCATTAAGTATATAAAATGATCATTATTTTACACATGTATATATAGTAGTTTTATGAACAATTTGCAATATTAACGATTAAAAAAAATAAAAAATGGCGGAGATATAAGCCGATAAGTAGGAATTTCTTTTGAAAATCCTTGCTGATGGTTTACATGATATCTCTGTTAGGCATCGTCTAAAAAATAAATAAATAAATTTTTTCTTATTTATAAGGGTAATAGCTACAATGTGACGTAGGGAAAAATTTTTAAACATTTTCTTGTAGAAATGACAGCTGTTTGAAACAAAAAACTGGAATTTTCGTCGAAATTTTGCGTTTAAAAAATGTATAACTTTCGTACATGGCACCCGATCACAAAAATCCTACGTATCCCTTAACGCAATTATTTTTGTAAGTTGAAATATTTATAAGTATCGAGCAAAAAACAGTCCTCTTTACAGTTGAATGGTTAAACAATATGGTCGTGAAACAGTGTGAAATTCTTTGGTTATGACCAGCGCAACGGGCGAAGAACGTGGAATAGCGAGAATATTTCGAAGCGTTCGCCGAGTGTCGCGATATCCGAAGTTCCGAGCGTGCACACGTAGAGACGCCGAGATTAGAAATTTTCCTGGATTCCCAATAATTCACGAGGCGAGTCCATTAAACCGCGAGCGCGCTGGTCTTGGGGCAACAAGAGCGTAAACTACGTAATGCGATCCCCGATTCACTTAACCAAGTACGGTTTTGTGGTAATGAATTCGTATTCAGTAGGGAGGAAGAGGATTGGGACGAATGGACAGGGATAGGTCTGAAGAGATACGTGGAGCACAACGGGTGGGGGTAAGAAGCATAGTTGGCAGCAGAGGCG
Organism: Lasioglossum lativentre; assembly: GCA_916610255.1. Lineage (NCBI taxonomy): Eukaryota > Metazoa > Arthropoda > Insecta > Hymenoptera > Halictidae > Lasioglossum > Lasioglossum lativentre. Next base: position 1,720,024 of record OU744364.1, read on the forward strand.
AACTACAATATCTCTCACGTAAATTTAATGGACCCTCCAGGTTGTTTGCAAGTACTTAGCGAGTCGGGTGACACGAGCCCCAAAACCATCGGAAATCGACGAAATAATACAACTCTTGTCGCAATTCGCATTGTTATTCGATGAACACACGGTTTCTCTAGTGTTTGGCGAAACGATAAATAAAGGATCCCGCGGAGCCAACGCGACTATTTGCCCGGAGTTCAAATTCACAGCGGTGTAATTTATTTTGCGACTTAAATGTTTGTTCGCGCGGACGCGACGGTATACCAGCAGAACGTAAAAAAATAGCATTGTTTCATTTATGGAAAATACCGTCTATACGTATCCGAACACTTGATTCTTTGCTAAAAATTAGTGATGTTTAAACTATTATACCTTCGGTGGAAAAGACGTACTGGAAATCTACCTGGGCTCGCTTTAAAGCATGAAGCTTAATTTTTGCCTATGATATTTATATTTCGAGGAAGGGGGGCGTAGATTCTTTTTGTCGAAAATTTTGCAAATTCAAACATTTGCTACGAGGACGAGAAAATTTGTTGATCTCTGACTCCACCATCGATTTGAAGATTTAAACTTTCACTTAAAAATTACTTTTTATATCGTACGATTTTTTTTAGCCGTTCTATTGAATTTTTAAAAATATATAGTAATTCAGAGACTTATGGACAAGAGAGTGCACGCACGTTTGGACATATAAATTGCGTTAACGGGTGGGCAGAACGTGAAAACCAGTTAAACAAAGTAGAAAATACAATACAGCGGCATAGAATGTTATTTAAAAAAAAAAGAGAAAAAATTCAGAGCACGAACGAGTCAAACAAAACGTGAAACGTAAATTAATATTGGTCATTTAGTTCACGAAGAACGATTAAAATCATTATGATATTTCAGTCACGAAGTATAATGTTACATGAAATATAAATAATCTAGAATTATCAATTATCTTTACAAATGCATAACATTTTCGATACCTTACGAAAAGTATATCAATTTTAATTTAATGAAAAGTGTGTTGAATTGAAAAATGTGCCATAATAATAGGAATAAAAAGAACAGATACTTAGAAGTGTACATTACGGTAATACAACATACACTAGTAAAAAGCACTGGATGCACAAATACGTGTTTGATCCACTGTAGACCACATTCGGAGTCTAATAATGAGATTATTTTACGGAAGCGAAGAAACAAACGTCTTTGAACGCGTGGAGAAGCTATCCGGATTCCGACGCAGTCGACTTTGTGCCCGAGATCGTTGACAATGCCCGGTATGCGTGAGTTCTAAATATACGTTCCCCGTTTTCCGTCCTTTTCTTAAACGTTGCACCGCGCTTCCTCGGCTCCGAGTGCCGCATCCGAGCTTCCTCTTTTCTTCCTCCGCGCGATAATTTTGGATCCGCCTTGATGTGCGCGTAGGCCGAGTTAAACTTATCGTTGTTTTTCCTTTTCCTTATTTCTTTTATCCAACTCTTTTACATAACGAGCACAGATTTTGCCAGGGGCATCCGAGGAATTCGCTCTTCACTTTCGAATTTCGCACATTACAAAAAAGCATGCCGAAGATATTGTAAATTTTTTCAATCATTTGCTTTAACCCTTTGCACTCGGAGCTATTTTAACTCGAAAATTAAACATTTCTTCCGACCTAGAATAATTCCATTCTATATGATTTTTTTTCATTTTACGGATATGGAAATTGATATAATACCACATACAATACTGAAATGTTTGGTAATTGATTACATAGCACCATATTTAATAATGTAAACAATACTGTGAATAATGGTAGAACAATTTTTAATGGCGATTCCGAGTCGCCGCTCGAGTGCTAAGGGTTAATTTTTCACTTGTAATCAACTTGTTAAAGTAACAAAAAAGAATGATGGTAACAGCTTCAGGGACTTCCTTTCGAATATTTTCGCTGTTTCAGGTGTCTCTCCACTAGTTGTTTTAAATATTTTCACTAGTTTAAGTTCGAGCCGTGAGAATTTCGAATTCTTCCAGCTCCACTTGGTATCGCAAGAGAGATTGAAGAAATTGCTTGAGGATAGAGATCTAGGAAGATCTTTGAAGAAAAGTAAGGACGGTGGATTTGCTTGAAATGCAATGGAGTGTGGTATTTGCGTGATTCGAAGAGAGAGAGAGGAAAATTCCGTCCGCGGTAACGAGTCGAATATGGGGTGAATTTCTCTTGATGAAGTGGATTCCGTTTATTCTGAAAATTGCAATTTTAATTCAGTTCATTATAGAAATTGAATGTGTGGGGCTACTCGTCGAAAGTATATGCACATTTATTATCTAGATCTTTCAATTGAGGTATAATTAATTGAAAAAGTCTTTACCTTTCAATCTATATTATTGTAAAAGAAAACACAAGGTTCGTGGGTGGGCTCACAAAATCGATAGGAATATGTGGAATATGTGGAAATATGTGGAAATATGTGGAAATATGTGGAAATATGTGGAAATATCAATATGTGGAATAATTTCATGCAATATCGAATGAAATTAATCGTGTTTACTATCCGAAGCTCGATTAATTTGAATAATATAATTATTTAAGGTTACACACCCTTTTTAATTTTTCAAATAGTTTCATTATCCAGTTCTGGTCACATTTGCAAGGAGACACAGTGTGGCCGAGGTGGACAAAAATGAAAAATGAAAATATTTATATGGAATATTTAACATCACTAAGTTGTCAGTGGATAGTTTCAGGTATATGAAATGGGTTTTGAAAAACAAATAAATCAATGGTAGCCATGTTTTAGTACATTTAATTATTTCTTGCTGTTCGTGTCATATTTGTCGCGATTTGTTATTAGCCTATAATATTCGTCGTTTGTTGTAATTATAAGAATTTTTTACTATGGAAAATAGTCACCAGAGTGTGTATATTTAATTTTACATGGTTTCCTATAAATATATTCATTTTTTATATCTTTATAGCGTTTTAATGTAACTTATTCTAATCATTGTCAATCTTAAAACTAGCCTATACAAATTTTGACGGAAAATATCCTGGGGTTTTAACATCATTATGAAGATAAAGATAATCTTAAATATTAATGATTGTTCCGATTTCGTTGACGAGAAACTGAAGAATAATTTTTTTAAATTTATAAAATTTTAATTATTAATTTTATATTCCGTAAATACATATACAGATGTTGACATTTATGAAAGAATCAATCGGTGTCGTCTTAATGCTCCCGAGCGAAAGTGTATGCGTTTGCAAATGTTTATTGCCCGTGTGGTTTACAGAGACACACAATTTTCTGCAGCTCCGTGGGAAAGGATGTTGCTGGTGTTTTAAATTTATAAAATTTTAATTATTCATTTTATATTCCGTAAATACATATACAGATGTTGACATTTATGAAAGAATTTCGGAATTTTGTCCAAAATTTTTCGATTTGGCCGCACTGCGCGAGAGTGCGATATTTTCTCCGGCTGCAATCGGTGTCGTCTTAATGCTCCCGAGTGAAAGTGTATGCGTTTGCAAATGTTTATTGCCCGTGTGGTTTACAGAGACACACAATTTTCGTGCAGCTCCGTGGGAAAGGATGTTGCTGCTGTCACGAGGACAACAGTTGAGCGTGTCCTGTCTGGAGCGCGGTGCAAAAACGTTTCGCGAGGACGACGGAATTCTGAGGGCGTTTAGGCGCGGGGCTAGAGTGACAGGGATAACGCCGCGCCGCGCCGGTATGCGAGCAAACTCGGAAACGCTTGAAACTTAAACTGCTGCCCTTTAAAGGGGGAAAGTTCACGCGAAACAGGCCGAGGGCGGCGGCAACCGGCTTTCTTGTACCCGAGGTGTAGCTCACGGTGACGTCCGCGCGAGTGTTCCGTCGTTAACGCGGAGTTTATTCCGTCCTTTCGCTCGCGAAAATCAGCTCACTTCTGCAGAGAAAAGGAAAAATTCCCCCAGAGCGCCACTTTCCCCGGTCGCGTTGGAGAATTTCGTGATTAAAGGGAAAGTTGTTCAGGCACTTCGGGCATTACCACCGTTTAATAACATTGAATGCGCCGTCGAGTGTCGGTGGCTTTTTCAAACGAGAACAATAAAAAAGAAATGGTTCCCGAGTCGCGGCTCACCCGTGTTCTCATTTTTCCGGAGACCTCGCATTTTCTGGTCGATTCTTTTCGAGGGGTTACCCCGCTGTTTGTTACCCGGCCACTCGAAACGCGCAAAGAAACTACAAAGTTCCTTCGGGCGACGCGACGCGACGCGACGCGACGGGACGGGTAAAATGCTATAATTAACAAACGAATGAAAAATGTAGGCCGATATTTTCTCGCGCGGACACTTGGTCGCGGAACGATCTAATTTTAAAAGTCCGCCGGGCACGCATGCTATTGACACCGTTTACGCGACGCTTCTACTTAAGGATGTTCTGGAGGTATATAAAAACGCGACAAAATTTTTGAAAATTTTACAAGATATCATTCTTGCTAAATTAATGCAATTAGCAAAGTTTGGGTTCGATTCACTGCACCGTTTAAGAATTATAGCAACGTAAAGTTTGCATATTTGAGAATTCATAAAATTCCACTTCAAACCCTATTTAAACCTTCAAAAAACCCAACTAGAAACTCCAGTTTTTTTTATATATAGTAGAAATTATGTAATTAATTATGTTCAAAATTTATTAGGATTCGCTAAACAGTTACCGAGCAAAAAATTATAAACTGTTCCAAACGTCAAATTTATCGTGTTGTCATCTCAATAATAATCATGAATATTGCTTTCCGAAGTATTTTTAATTTATTTAAATATTTATTTTTAACTTTTTATTGCGTAATTATATATATATTGAATATCACAATATGATCTTGAAGTTCAAATCAGAGGGTACAATTATTCGCAAAAGTCACTTACAATTTTTTATAATATGAAGACAATTTGATTAAAAAATAAATATAACATGAAATTCACTAATTAAACGAAAGCTTTTTAAATTAATCTATTTTTTCAATGCAAAATATACTCATGGATGGCTTTCATTGCCAATATATTGATGGATCTCGAATTTCTTGTACTTTTGTCTCTGTAAGGTAAATTACTGTATGCGACAACTGGGCAATGATACAATGGATTAATTTATAGTTCGTCCGATGTCCTCACAGTTTTGTATTTTACTGAAATTTCCATCACGAGTCCAACCTAGTCCAACTCGATATTATATACAAGGGGTTAATTTTTCTTAACATTGATTTTCACTTACTATGGGTTTAATTGTGGGTCTCCATCCCCTATTTCAACTTCTTTCTCACTCAACAGGAAATAATTTATATGAAATTTCTTTTCAGACTTATTTATTCAAACGCCAATTAATTAACGTTCTGAATTCAAACGAACCCTTTCACAGTTATACTCGAAGAAAATGCAAAAAGAATATCGATCTCTTCGAAAATGAAAACCAGAATTCCGGCTTTTGAAGGAAAATTATTTCGCCGGCGTTCGCGAAGAAGGACTGTGTGAGATTTTTACCATGAACTCGAGGGAACGCTGTGCCAAGCTGGGCTCGAATTTGCTGGTTTATGGCTCTCGGGAAACGACGGACGGACGGACGGAGGAGAAGAGATTCGCGTTTTACGGTTCCATTGCTTCTCCTTTTCACGGTCCCTCGGCGCGATGCGTCGAAATTCCATAACGGACCCGACTATTGGCTTCCGGGTGTAATGGAAATCCCAGCTCGCATGGAGAGATTAATTTGTCGTTGTCACATCAGAACGGAAAAAATCGAAAGCGGTGGAAACAAATTAGTTAATAGGGCCCCGGTGATTTGGCGCCGAGTAGAAAAATAATGGACTGCCGGGCAATGTTTATGTTCGTTCCTATAATTTTAGAATACATTTTTCAAAAATCCCTAAGAGTAACGTTCCTTCTCATAAAAATCATACAGGAACACGCAGGGTGTCCCACGTAACAGTTTTCATGAATTTTTAAGTACTTGCAATAATCTGACAAAAAATATTTTAAACAAAAGCTGATCAGTTTTCGATTGGCTATACATTCCAATATGAAAAATGTTCGATAATTTCTTTTTTATTATTGTCAAGACCACCTTCATTTCTTTAAATGGCCCTTCAAGGTCATCCGAAGGTCATGGTATACTAGATCGTCGAATTCGTCTTGATACGGGCTTGATACGGCAAAAAAATGAAGGTGACCTTGACAATACTATAAAGAAAATGTTTGTCGAACTTTTCTTTTATTGCAATATATATAGCCAATCGAAAACTGATCAACTTTTGTTGAAAATATTTTTGTCAGATTATTGCAAGTATTTAAAAAATCGTGAAAACTGTTACGTGGGACACCCTGTATATTTTCTTAACCCTTAAGCGATATAGCGTTTAGTCAGATTATAAAGTATATCGTCCTAGGACCTTTCTAACATTTTCTATAAAAACTTTTCACATACTTTTAAGTATTTAAGACATGAAATGTTCTAAAGAAGTTACAAAATGTTAAGATTTGTAATTTTCGGACAATACAATGAGAGACTCCTGTATACCAGTGAAGAGTTCAACAAGAAATATAAGTTCGAATAGAATCGTTTTAAATACTGTTTATTTCGATACCTGGAGTGCGGGTCGAAACCGACCCGGGCGACGCGCGAGCGTGAAATAAAGAATTTTCACGTGCGCGCGGCACCGGTTCGGTTCGTTCCGTTTCGTTTCGCGAGCCCATGCGCAACGAACGTCCATCGCGGCCTCGTAAAGTTATACAGCCGGGAAATTTATGCGAGAGAAAGTCGAGTTCGGCGAATGGTTACGATAAAACGATCCGGAAACGACCTGTGGAGCAACCGCCGCGCGCGCGATTTCATTCCCATTTGCTCGGAATGAATTCTGCGTCGACCGTCCCGATAAATAAACATCGCCGATCGATATACGCCGCTTTTATTCCGATGTAAATTTCGCGTCGATGCTTCTGACAACAGCCCCGGCCCCGTGGTACCCGCGCCGATATTTCATATTACTTTATTTCACGCCTATTTGTGCGGTAATACGATTTCTGCTCACCTTCGGATAGGGGGGGGGGGGGGGCCCGTGGAATCGGAAATATTTTCATGGGGCCGTTTGCGCTTCGTTATCGTCGGACAATAACCGACACTCGACAGCGGACGCTTCCAATGCAATGAATACAAATGCTCTTTCCCGCTCTAAACTGGTTATCCCCTCTCTCTCCTCGAACCAATTTTTCGAATGAGCGAAGGCAAGGTTTATCACGAGGCGTCTCTCGACGCACAGTGGTTCCGGAAACTATATGGGACACTAAATTTCGGATTTTCGAATATTCCTCGACATCTCAACTTTGACATCGTCACCAAAAAATTGGGAATCGTACGTTCAAAGGAAGCATATCGATCTTTTATTTTGCGTTGTTATTTTTTTAGTTCAACCTTTATAATATAATGAAGACATATACGAAATTTTAGATTTGTTAGTTACCCTCTTTTTAAGAACGTAAAAGATATAGATATTTTCAACGATATATTGAATGTATCCAAAAGTTGCTGTTATTATATCGTAGATTTCTTGATTTTATTTTAGTGTAAACTTAGGTATGTGGTGTGTATAGTGTACATATTGTTGTTTATATAATGTTACAGTAAACGCTTGATTCTTGTCCAACAGCCGTGTTTTTCACGGACAAGTATCGTGCCCAGAAGTGCTTTTTTATTTATGACTGCGTCTAGATATCGCGCCGACCGCGCCGAGCGAGACTTCAATAGAGAGCCGAACATAGAGAAGGACAGAATGAAATACGGTTCGCGTGACTGTCCGCGTCTCTTTCTTTCCGATGCGCTGTCCTTCCTTGCGACCGAAACTTTCACCGTCGATTAAACCACTAAATACAATTGAAACTATATCGTGTTTGGTGTGATTTTAATCAGAAAAATGCCAGAAATAAGGTAGCGAAAGTCCCATAAACAAATAATGAAAATTAAGAGATTTGTAAAATCGATTCCTCGAGTCAATGTCGTGGTGTTCACTGGAAGTGTGGGTAGGCACTGGACAGGAATCGTGCCCACGCTCTGGACAAGAATCAAGCGTTTACCGTATTTTATTTTACTAATTTTCTGTCTTTTTGTTCGATCGGTAAATAGACATAAATAGAGTTAAATTTCTGCATTCGTTTATTTGAAAAAATTCGTTCCTTAAAGGATATCCGATGTCTTACAAAACCACTCTAAGGGGTTCTACAAACGTTCATAGCTTTCTTCGTCGAATTTCGGCCATTCTTATGCACCGTACACTTCGGCGAACCTGCCTAATGATCGTATTTGCGTGGGCGCATTAGGCGTGCATTAGTACGTTTGGCACGATCGCAAAACGCGCTTCGCTATAAATAATCCAGGCTACTCCCCAAAACACGGCCATAATAACCACACGACATTACCATAATTCTGATAAGCGAATAGTGACGGCTGCAATTGACGTAATTGTTTGCGCGTTATTACTCGGCCGGCATTTGTGACGATTACTTGCGAAAAGAAATGGCATTTCCGTCGATTTCGACGTCGACGCATTGAAAGAAAATTCGAGTGTTCAAGGATGAATCTAAAATAATTGTTATCTTGTAATTTATTTAAGGACACAATATCGTTTTTAACAATTTTAACCATTCTGTTGGAATAAAAGTAACAATTAACTTTGAACTTTTGGAACAATTGACTTTGAAACTTTTATATTCTCAATTCTAATATTGTCTAATATTAATTGTTAAATTCTTAAAATCCAAAAAAAATTCCTGAGAAACCCAGACATTCATATATGCAACCGATTGCACTGCTGTATGTGTAAGTAAAATTTCGGTGACAATTTAGCTGAAATTGTATATCATTTATCATTGTGGTTAATTATACATATGTTAAATTAATCACTCAATGAATTATAATTACTGAAAAGGTATTAATATTGATCATTAAATGTATCAATTAAAACATGCTATATGTGATAATAAAATTTTATTGGTCCATCATTAAAGTTGCTTTGATTTTCTGCATTACAATTAGCAAACAATGTTATTAATCACTGAAACGTAATTTATAGGCAGAACGTGCATTTCTGTTGTTACGTTACGAACAAATTATGTTATTACATATTTCCTATTTCCATCGGGTGTGCTGTGGCTTGATAATGCGCTTACATTGTGGGATTTCCTTAATCAGGGTTTTTGCAAGGTTTTTCATGTGTATAAAACTACAATCATTCTGTTTTCCGGCGACGCGACTTCAATGAATCATGATTCAATATACTTGAATCCACTTTTGACTCGATACGCGGTAGGCGCGAAACGCTTTGCTTAAAGGGTTGATTTTATTTTCATATATTTATTATATCACAATTACAGTACAGTCTCTGTCCAGCACGCACATACATAGTTACATATTCAATTACATCGTTCAGCCATATTTGTCTTCATTTCCCGGAGGACTGCTTGATTACTGGTACGATGTTTCTCGCCAGAAGTTCAATCAATAATATCGGATTCTGCCAAGTAAATCCGATTAACGAAACCCAAAAATATGAAATATTCCAAGCATGCATCGAATTGTTTCATAAATTCACAACATTTCATTACGAAATGAAATTTTTTCGCGTCTGTGTAATTGCGCTCGAGTTTACAACGAAATGTTATGTGTAGACTACGCAAACGTTTATTTTATTTTCTTCGTGGTTGTAATAAGCTGGAAATAATGCAACAGTATATCTGAATATTTTTAAGGGTTTCGCTGTTTTTACATTTGATGTATTCAGTTTTCTTCTAAATGCATGAAATTGCCGGTATAATTGTTCAACGTAAACATTCCCCAATGCAGAAATTATTCTACGCGAAAACACTATATTGAACCGCACAACATTTTTCTCCACCATTATTATCAATTCGACCATAATTTGTCTAAAGCGATCTGTGATGTTATCAACATTGAACCTAAACGTCCGCAACCCAGCAATTACTCTAATCGGAAACACCGTTCGACCGCCCAACGGGCTTATTGCTGCGAAAGAAACGCTGAATTACCGTAATTCAACTAGATGGTATTAACCTACTTGCAGGCGGCCGAAAGCACGCGCGTAGCGTGAAAAGCATCCCTGTGGTTAGGGGTGTCGGGAATTCCTGGGAAACAAATAGAATCCTCGTAAAGCCCGCTGGTTCCTCGAGACGTGATCATGGGCGCCATGGGTGGCGAGGATCGGTGGAATTCGCGAAAACGCGTCCCCCCCTTCCGCGAAAGCGACCTCTGTATGAAACTCATTCATTTTGAGAGTGGCTCAAATGTTTTGAGAACGATCAGAATATTCGACGCTGGTGCTTGCGGATGATACAACTGGAGGACTCTTTTCTAGCGGCCTTGGCGAAATGGTGTTAGGCGAGTCGAGCGACCGTGGAATCATGGAATTGAACATTATTAGAATATACACTGCCGTTCATCAGAGTTGGTCAGTAATTGATTACATGAGTAATTAATTACATCTTCAATTACATGAGCAAAAGTGGACTACATTTTCTATAAGAAAATAGTAAAATGGTCCAAAACATCAAAATACTGGTTTAAAAGAACAATTACTGTAATTGTAAGACGCAATTGCAATTACATGTAATTCTAATTGGTAATTGGAATTACTCGTAATTGCGGACCATAATTACAATTACAGTGATTTGACAAGTAACTGCAATTACCAATTACAATTACATGTAATTGTAAGTTTATTTCTGCAATTACAAATTACAGTAATTGGTAAGTAATTGTAATTGAAATTACTTTTTGCCCAACCCTGCCGTTCATAAGTAGGACAAGAATTTTCAGAAAAATTATTACACCTTCGCAGATTTTCTTTTAATTTCACAGTCACACCAACGTCTTCGGTTATGAGCTGTGCGGTTGGGTCGTAAATTTGTAACAACGTTTGTGCTCGAACATCTTTGTACAGATCTTTATGCAAAATTTTCGATGGTTCAATTTTTAAGGGTTAAACATCGTCTTTTTTCTAAATCCATTGGATACCCCGATACATATAAGGGGTATACGTCTCAATAAAGTTTCGCCGTGGAACGACGAAAAATGGAGGACGGTGGTTAAGCCGGATAATCCGGGCAGAGATGGATGAGCAAGTTCACTCGTGACCACGAGACTTTCTCTCCGGATATGTTTACTAAATTCGCGGGAATGTTCTCGAACGATCAACCGCATGTATGTAAATAATCTACTTATCCTGGAGATAAATGAACCGGTCCTAATAAAAATGCGATAATATTGTGATTTAATTGGCCAAGAAGTACCGAACGCGCTAATGAGGATGCTCGTACGATGAAAAATACGAGGACCAGACAGAAAGTACCTGCGCTATAGCTGGAACATTTATTTAAACTCGTTCCCATATAATAATGTTTCAGCCTCACGATGAAGATTGTAAACAGAGCATATTTTCATATCTCAAACAAATGCATTTAAACAAACATTCTTTTTACACAGTTCGGTAGAGACAATTCCACCCATTAGTCCGCCCGATACTCCTAATATATCATTTTATTTATTTAATTAAATTGCTAGGAATTATGCTCCGAGTCAAAATAGACACCGCTGTCGAAGGGTTGATATATTAATTGTAACTTTCTCGAGATATTTCACGATAAAGAAAATATTGAAATTTTTTCAAGGGCTGATTTCACCCCTTTAATGCGAGAAGTAGCACGACAAAAGTAGGGTTGTATTAGGCATAAATCATTTTTTACCAAGGGATACAGTACCATTTGGAAAAATCGTCATTGAATTACACAGCTACTGGCGAATGAATTAAATGAACATAGTAAAATATGTTTATGTTATTGAGGTTTTCGATCGTATAATTGTTGAAATAACGATGCGTGATGATTTCGGCGCACGGTTCGATCTAATATAAACAATCTAAAGCTATTTTGCAGGTTTGTTTAAACTTTTTTCGACGTTTCGATCCCTACTTGGATCTTTTTCAAGAAAAAAAAGGAAAAAACTGCGTCTGATTTAATACACTATCAAATTACTGTATTATAATACTGTATTAAATTACTCACTCGCTTTATGAAGATATTAAAACAAGATTAATATATGTAAACCCATGTTTCTCTAAAAATATGTTTGAAAAAATTGATAAATAAATCAGCGAATGGTCCTAAACCACGTGAATTCTATAGCCGTAAGAATGGTCGGCCGTCCGAGGGTTAAAACAATGAGTGCGTATAATTTTTGGTCGGACCTCTCGCATTATAAAATTCACGGTCTAACTATACACACATATACAATAGCGGTAATACGAGAACGCTTGGCGCGGAGTTTAGCGAACGGGCCGAAGTAATTCCGGCGGAAAAGTTACTCGGTGTTTAATTGTGTTGGTGGGTGCGGGAATTTGCTATGAATGGGAATTCCTCTCGCAGGTTTCCAGACGCAATGATATCTGGATGAAGCGGAAAATTAATTTTCCGGGCAAGAAGTTATGCATCCATCCGTCGAGCCCGATGCATCCCGACAAAGGGATATCCCGTGGTCCACCGTTGCGGGGTCCGGGGATATACCTCCTTCGTGGCACCGAACGGGAATGATAAATCATTCGTTTGAGCCTGGGCGAAGCTCCGGGGGCTGCGCTCTCCTCCTCGTCGGCTCAAACCCCCCGTAACATCAATTTTAGAGCCAGCGTACTTAAAACTTGATTTAGCCCTCGAGCGCTCGTGAATGATGCGTGCACTTAAAGGCTTCGAGCCGTGATCTCATTAGAAAATTATGAGTCCCTCTAAACGCGCCTCGCCGAACGCAGATTCCGGAAAATTTTCGCGTGGCCATCGCCGCGAAACCGGATCCTTTCGTGGCCCCGTTACTCTATCGAATGACGGCCGAATGACTAGGCGAGTTTACTATGCGCGGTAATTCAGCGTAGCTATACCGTGGAGCGTAACTATAGCGCCGTATAAAATTGTTCAGGAGTTGTCAACATTTATACAATGATTTCCAAACGTTAATACCATAATGTGAGTTTTTCTCGATCGAAATTATAATATATAATACTAATAATGATATCGGCGCAAGGTACGATCATTTTAAACCAACACCAAATGTGCAATTAATATATCAAGTAATAAGAGATATATTAATGCGTCTGGAAAATAAATTTTATTATATATAAGTAAACGTAGTTAGAAAGATTGTTAATACCATTGCGGGAAAAGATTTATAAAGAAATTATACAGGGTGTCCCAGCATTGATGGTACAACCGTGGAGGGGGTGATTCTACATGAGAAGATAAGTTGAAAATACGGAATAAATTGTTTTCGTTTGACGCTTTGTTTTCGAGAAAATCGAGTTTAAACATCTGTCGGGTTCGCGTGCTATAGTATACGCAGGAAGTAGAATTGGTTGGCCATGATCAGACGTGTCAAACGATTCCTATCGTATAATACGCGTACTCGCTGCATTTTCAAACTCGATTTTCTCGCAAACTCGATTTTCTCGAATCGATTTTTCTCATGTAAAATCATCCCCTCCTCGAGTGTTCCATCAATACCGGGACACCCTATATACAGGGTGAGTCCGTATGTTTCCGTATTTTAAATGGAATGTACAAAGAACAATCTGAAAGAGAAATACGTTTCACTGCTATTTATAACGAATATACTAGCATATACAATTTTATGTTTGTAATATCTTAAATTGATGCGCTGGGGAATATCCGAGTTTTTAATTATTTCTGATTTGTTTCACAGATAGCGACACGATTGTACGTTAACTCTGTTTAATTTAGTATCGCCGCCGTGCCGGCGGCACGGCAGCAATAATTTGCATTTATATATGCGTTTATTTTAAATAAATTAGCTTCTGAAAAGTCCTGATTTCATTCTATATTTTCACCGGAATATCAATTATACAGTCGTACGAATAATTCTATAGAGTCAATCAGTAAAATATGGATGGATCCATATTAACATGCGAACTTTATAACCTCCGAAACATCGATCAAAATCAATTGCTCGTCGAGGAAATTTTCGACGTTTATTAATTTTTATCCACCCATTTGTCAATACACACGATCGCATCTACAAATATTATCCCGGTTCCGTCATTCACAAATTCGAAGCCATTCGGGGGAAAAACAGTTGAAAAAAGTGACGAGAGACCGTGATACAGAAAGATTCGAACAAAAGGATCATCGGTAAATTGAAAGAAGACAAAACAGAAAAGAACAAGAACATTCGAAGAAATAAGAATAGCTGTTCTAGAAATAAAAAACGGGAAAATAAGTTCAACGTCTCCGACAGTTCTGAAGATGCGAATATTTCTTGCGACGATGGAACTGTAGCAGAAGATGACAAAATGGCGCACTCTATTATTGCGATAAAGAAGGACCTAGATGCGACTGTGTAAGAACTACTTATATTGCACATAAATGGGTCCATAAAGGCTGCATACAGATCGAAAACTTTACTTGGTGAGAAATTATTGCTGGCAATTTGTACATTATACTTTTCAGTCGGGAAATACGCGGAAAGAAACAACAAGTTATTAACCCCTTGCACTATGATTCATTTTACGGTTGCAGTGATTACAACTTATTTGTCGTTTCTAATTTCTTAGAAAAAAAAAAAAAGAAGTTTGTATGTAATTTATACCTATGCAGTCTCCAATGGTTTCAACAACATGAAAATATAATTTTGTTTCAATTTAAAGTTTAAAGGAAATTAGTAGCATGAATATTTAGTAGACTATCTTCGAAATCTTCGTCACGAGTCCGACTCGGTATTATAGTGCAAGGGGTTAATATTAAAATACACGATAGAGATACATTACAAATAAATTTTAAAACAGATATTGTTCCGAGAAATATTCCACTTAACTCTTTTGGTTAACATACGAATTTCAAACGTCTTCAAAATTACCCACGCAACAGACGAATATTTTTCACGAAATGTGTATACCACCAATTCCAACGTAACGGTGAGAATTGTCCATTATGAATCGTTTCGCGCGAATAGATGGTGTTGGAAATAGTCGAGGCAAATTGTATTTTTTTTTTTTTTTTATAAGAGTTTCGAGACCACTTGATACGAACGGTGCCACTTGAAAATATTAAAAACCAGTGAATTCGTAGTAACGAATTGGATGTAGTAAACGTTTAAAATAATTCAATCGCGCCGGTTTCCGCTGTTGGTTATTGAAACCGCTCGACCCGATCCACTTGAAATGTTAAATCATCGAGAAGCAGTTAAACCCCCTTCGGGGAGTATAAATTCATTAAACGGTCTCTGGGTTGTTCGCCCGGTGATCTCCGGGCCCGATGGAAACCGCGAGATTTTTGCGCGAATGTCATCGGCAACGGTGTGTAAATTCCTGTCTAAATTGCTTTACAAGCGGCGTAAACCGCTTATCCGGCAAGCTTACGGTTAGTATAATATTTAGGGGCGAGCATTTTGCGCCCCTTTAACGTCGGCGCGAACGCAGAAAATGGCGGAATCGAGCCAATCCAGCAAGAAAGCGGGCACCTCTATACCGCGCGTAAAAGTTACCAGCCACGCATTTTCATACTGTTAATTAACGCCGGGGCCATAACGACGCGGCGCACGCAATTTCGCAGAATAATTTCGGGGGGGGATGTAAGAGCACAGTGTCACACCGGCCCAGAGGGCCGGGCCGTTTGTTACCCGCGACAAAAACAATGCCAGTATTCCCATCGTGCTCTGCATAAATAATCGTTGCTCTCGCGGGCAAAGCTAGCCAACCTTAAAACAAACTAGCTGGCCGCGGAAAATTGACCGTGGTTCTGGTCGAACCATGGTGGATCGGTATACTGGACCAGTTACAGCGACTATCGTAATTGTTCACACACCCTTTAACACGGGCTATTCTGGTTTTCCATTTCGGAAAAATCTACTGGTACAGAATTCAACGAAATTATAGTATGAAATGTCTGTTGAATTAATAATTTGTCGGTATACATTGGTCAACACTTTCATTTTTTTTATAGAAAAATATGTTTCTTTTGAAGAAAAATCAAGGTGACCTTGAAGTCTCCTCAACTATTTCATCTACAAAAAAAATTGTTATTTCCATGTTGTGCTCTTTATACTGAAAAGCTTAATCAAGTTTCTTCGTGTTTTCGAAAATAGCGTAGATAATGATGTGCTGATAGGTACCGAACCAGCCTGTAATAATGGATTGTCGCATTATCAGTCTCGCTTGGCGCGCAACGCCCGGCTAGATCCGATCGAGGGGGATATAGTGTACGGTCGATGGTAGTCGGAGGGCACTCGATCGCGAGCTTTGACTCGATAACAACATTCGACGAATTTCCGTGTGGCGACCAGTCGAAGGAGCCGACGACGGATAGGAGTGTTCGGGAACGGGACGCGGAAGCTTCAATCGGGCGTAAAGAGCTCTCGGCCGCTGCTGGAATGGCTTTAGGGCTGCCGAACCGGAAGTCCAACGGTGGCCAGCCATGGTCATAAAAATGGAGTTGTCGCTGCTGGCGACGTAATATTTCATGTCTAGCACGGGGAAGAAAAAAGAGATCGTGACGAAAAAAGGGAATCTCGGTCGATCTAAAACATTGGGGGAGCAGGATGTACGGTCGGCGTGGCTCGACCGATGGTCCCCAGGACCATCGACCTTTTCGATTTCCTCGACCGATTCGCGAAATCCTTTCTCCCTTTGTGTCCCGTATTTCAACGAGCGCGGACCCGGCGATCCTTTTTCTATTCGACCTGCAATCCGACTCGTTCACCGCGAGCCATAATCAATCGGCGGCCAAAATGAAATTGGCCGATGCGCACCGGCTGATCAATTTTCCCCGGCGAAAATTTTCAATTTCGATAACTTCGTCGCCAACGCGCCGCGCCGCCTCGATTCCAGTCGGGCTCCCCGCATTTTCTATCCGATCGGTTTTTACTGTACCGCGGTTATATTCACCCTTGTCTGACGTACAACGATCGATTTACCTCCGGCATCAAGAACAATATTGGAGAACGGTTAATTAACACGCGAACCGCCGTTCGCGTCGACAACCAATCTTACTTTATACGAGACCGGTGAGCAGCGCCGCGTTAATATCGCGAATGAACGTTTAAAGGGATCAGAATCGAAGTTAATTATGTCCGATGCGCAAAATGACTTCGCAACCAATCGGTACCGATGCCAGAGTGAAATTAAATCCGTAAATTCGGTCGGAGCTCGGTCGGCAGCGGCGCGGCGCCCCGCGTCCTTGTATCGCAGAGAAGTAACTGATACAGATTAAAAGAGCTGATATTTATGCGCGAAATGTTTCACAAAGCGTTCGATACCTGTAATTGAACCGATCGTGAGTAATACAGGGGTATCCACTTAACTCGGTACCAACGCCACCACTCATTTCTCTCTCTCTATCTCTCTCTCTCTCTCTCTCTCTCTCTCTCTCTCTCTCTCTCTCTCTCTCTCTCTCTCTGATTACTATCCGAAACCAAGGGATTGTTACCGAAAATGAGCTCCGAGTGAAATAAGCACTGTCCAGCTCCGCAATATTATCCGTTATATAGTTAGTTTTGATTCGTTATTTCGTTGGAAAACATTTTCAGTCCATTTCACATCGGAGCTTTTTCAGAATTATACAGCCGATGTTGCTTAACATCGTTCACAGCTTTATTTATGAATTTTCTAAACCATATTTTTGAAGATATTTCTTGTAGACCCATTAGTCCGTCCGATACTCCTTATATATCATTTTATTTATTTAATTAAATTACTAGGAATTATGCTCCGAGTCAAAATAGACCCGGACACCGCTGTCGAAGGGTTAATATATTAATCGTAACTTTCTCGAGATATTTCACGATAAAGAAAATATTGATATTTTTTCAAGGGCTGATTTCACCCCTTTAATGCGAGAAGTAGCACGAAAAAAATAGGGTTGTATTAGGCATAAATCATTTTTTACCAAGGGATACGGTACCATTTGGAAAAATCGTCATTTAATGACACAGCTACTGGCGAACGAATTAAATGAACATAGTAAAATATGTTTGAAAAAATTGATAAATAAATCAGCGAATGGTCCTGAACATCGTGAATTCTATAGCCGTAGGAATGGTCCGCTGTCGAAGGGTCAATATATTGATTGTAACTTGAGAACAAAACTGAAACTGTATTTTTATTATAATAAAAGTTGCCTCGAAACGAGATACGAACATCATTTCCGTTTTTTTCCTATAAAATTTTTATTTCAGAATTTTGTATACAACCAAGCATTCTATATACTGAGATCATAGAAACTGATCTACTAACCAGTTACAATAATATTTATTCATTATAAACGAAGTCGCCTAATACTTTCGTACACAATTCAGTTATTGTGAGCTTAACAATATTTATGTATGTATGCCTCTCGAATGAAGAAACCTGAGATCATCAATAGTCATAACATAGCTGTCCACTGTACTCCAGTCAGTCCAGTCTGATAATTTATGGATTGTAAACGTAGGGTGGGTGTAAATGTATCATGACTGCCATACCCCAAATACCTCTTCTTTTGAAAAACAGACCATAATAACTCGTTCTGTCGATGGGGGAGCTTTCCATATATAAAAAGACTTGAATCACCGAATCCATAAATATTACAACCGACTCGTAAAGTACACTACTTCGCAAAATTAAATGGTCGATAAATTATGATCGAACAATTGTCGGTCTTCGTGACCCTGTAACTTCACGTAAAAAAATCTTCAAATATCCTGCTGGTGCTTATTTTCGGGGGTGTATAGTTAGCAAAGAGTTTGCAGACTTTGCAAAAAGTTTGCAGACTATGCAAAGAGTTTGCTAAGAGTTTGCAGACTTTGCAAAGAGTTTGCAAAGAGATTGCAGACTTTGCAAAGAGTTTGCAAAGAGTTTGCAGACTCTACGTCCTTGCATTTAGTTAGTTTTTAAAGATTGTTTTTTAAAAACATTTTATGACATCGAAATAATGAAATATGAAATAAACTCCTATTCGGTGCCTGTGTCTTGCAATTTATGCAAACAATTTTTCTCGTTTAAAGGTCCGCAGTCAACTTCGGAGCTTTCGCAGTCGACAAATTCTTAAATTGGAAAATCTCCCTTTTTTCAGATTGAAATTCGGAAGAAAATCGGTTCGCAAATTCGCGACCTGCGAGTTTCAGGTTACAATAAAGGCACTTCCGGCTTGAATCATTGTTGAAATTCGTCGTCAGAGTCGGCGCTGATCGAGTGGCAGGTTTACGATTTCCTGTTTTCGGGGCCTGGCCAACAAACTGGGCGAGCCTCGACCGTGTCAGTTTTGAGCTGAGCGATTTTCCGTGGCTCGAACTCCCCCGCAAGTCGAAAACCTTTTGGACAAAGCATTCCGTGCTCGCCGCACCGTCCTCGTCGGAGAATCACACGTGCGACCTCTGTCCTATTTATCTACCTGGAGCACACTGTTCCGGTATTCCCTCTGAAATCGCGGTCGCTCGAACGAACAGACACAACACGGATTCGAAACTTGCGGCAGATCGTGGACGAGCACAATTCCAACGAATTACGCAACTTGGTAACGAGTGCGGAACAACTACGAATACACGGACGATTATTGAAACACGAATTATAAAGAAATTAATTGACCGACAAATTGATTCAATGGCAACAACGAATGCACGTCGGTTCGTGTCGGTTGATTGGCTGATAATATGAAATGCGTTTATACGCGATAAAAAACATTCCAACATTTTTTTCTACCGATTTGTAAAATTTTTAATTTAAGTCATTAAAATTCTGTTAACCAGAATGTTCGTGTACGATAAAAATGAGTACTGCAATTTCAAAGAATAGGAAGATGAAACGAATTTAAAAATCTGAACGTATTATTTTCAGATTAATGAAGTCATTAGAGGCGGAAGGAACTTTCAACTCGGTTCGCGTTTCTTGCAACTGATGAACGTAATTTTTCATGAAAATCCGCGGTCTACTAATGATGTTTATTTTCAATTATTCCTTCGATAATAACGTATACGATACTATATATCACATATCCGATCGTTTTTGTATGGTGTCGAAAACACACGTGTTGCAAAAAATCTATAGAGTTACTGGAAATGATTGCCACGTCGCATTAATATCTCGTAAAAGAACACGCTGTTATGGTTTTGAACGTAATAATTAACGGACAGAATAGTGATAAAATAAATAGAATCCGATGACACAGAACACGAGAGCTTGGACATCCACTAACGAATTTTATTTCGTCAAAAACCGAAATGATGTTACTGCAGTGTATTTTTTTTGTTCGCATTGTCTGACCAGTACGTCTCGTCGCGCGAGGAAAAAAAAATCGATTCGCTGGTACGGTTTTTTATCATACCATTTTATATCCTTTTTGATGTTGATTGAGCGACAGAAAAGCGGCGACCACAGGAACGATTTAATAAAATCCCATTGAATTTATCAAATTTCATAAGCGTGTCGGATTTAATGGAATCCTTGCCCGGGGAATTCGCGTTTTCGCGCGCTCGCATTCAGACGCCGCGGCGCGCGGCGCGGCGTGTCACTCCGCGAGCAAATCGCTCGGCCATTGATCACAATGCGACAGGTCGAATTGTGACCGGATGAAAAAACAAAGCCTGGGGTAGGAATTGACAAGTTACGCCTTTTGTCCAATTCGAGTTAATTAATCCGCATTCTCCGTCCGACGGACACAATGTATTTTTTCTGGTGAAGTTCGCCGGGAATTGGATACGTTGGTAAAGTAAATTCTGGTTTGATTTGTTTCCCCATCGCTGACCGACAGTTATCTGTCGGCTCGACTTGCGATCGGTGTTACAAGGTAAAAGGTATTACGCTCTGAAAATGATTTTCCTGTTAACGGTAACGGGATTCGCAGGGATGTCGATTGAAACTTTTTATTTTATACCGTAGCTCGTCGATTTGTACCGGTGATATATTCTCATTTTTATACTACACTATGGTCTGCAAATGTTCGGACACCTACCGCGATCGGCGTTACCAGGTAAAAGGTATTGGAGTGGAAAAGTTTTGATCTAAGAAAACGGGAGCTACAGGATCTAAGAAAATTGTGTATCCCCACCACTGCGGGGCATACCCCGCGAGGGGCCAAGAAGATTGAGATGCCTCAGTAAACTGTAAACATGACGCGTAATCCGATACGGGGTCGGGTATATCGGTGTGAACCACTACTAGCCCGATTACAAAACTTCTTTATTTTTCATTATTTTTTTATATGGGACTTTCGCCAATTTATTCGTGGCATTTTTCTGATTCAAACAACACTAAACACGATACAATTAGGAGTTTTTCTTAGATCGAGACATTACTGTAACTGATCTAGAAGAGAAGATTTTCACATATCTGATAAGAAATACACTGGAAAACTCTCACATTCGATAATAACTTTTGTAACAGTCGGAGACAGGCAAAGTTACTATTTTCTAACCGATTAAAACAATTGCGCAGGATGGAGAAATTCTTTTAACGAAAACTTTCCGCAGAACTTTCCGAACGACCTAATATTTCCAATGTTTCGCGCATGATCCGGCCATTCTCGCCGCGAACGCGTACAATGGCCAGTCTTACGATAACAAATGTGTGGCACTTGAATTAAACTATAATTTGGGATTTCCATGCTAAGTAGGTTCTTCTGACATTCCTGACGGCGTACTTATTCTCTCTATAGGAGCAGCGGAGGCGTTCATGCGAGAAGATAAGTTGACAAATTTTTCACGGTCGGTCCCCGTAAAGAATCTCCGGTGTTTTTTGCGAAGCGCCTGGGGACAGCACGATCGTCTCGATCGTTTCGTCGCGGCGTTTTTCAGGCACACCGGACCGATTAATCGTCGCTGCGGCCGTGGCCGATGCTAAATCGCTTTAAATTGCTACGAATTACCTCTCGCGCAAAAGAGTCTGCTCTTCTGTTCTCCTGTGTCCCTTTCCTCGTGCCCTACTTCTCCCTTGTAGAAGTTCGTTTCCCCATCCCGCCGTTCTTGTCGAGCTTAAAAGCAACATTCATCCTGGTTATTATTCCACCGTGGGATCCGTGGAATTAAATTGTCGACAGTCGGTACAATGGCAAGAAAATGCTGATACGTACGAACAAAAGGGGAGAACCGCGCGCGACTTTTATCGGACGTCATTTACTTGGAACGGCCACCGGTTTTATACGTTAATGCTCGTCGATTTAACCGCACGCCCATGGTCGTCCAATATCGCGTTTGGTAATAAAAGTATGTAACCCTTTGATGTAGAGGGTGATGATTCTACGTGCAAGTCGAATAAATCGAATACAATATTATTTGTTCTTAAGAATGACTGCCCCCTGATTGACAACAGAAGAGACCAGGTTGTCCTCACCCGTCTTCGTATTGGACATACAAATCTAACACACTTGTATAGAATCCTGAAAGATCCCTCTCCCATCTGGACTCGTTGTATTATTCCACTGCCAATTGAACATCTCATCTTACAATGCCCCCTTTTCTCATTCCAAAGACGTCGCGCTTGGCTATCCCTAACAATTTAAGTGAATGCCTCAATATATATAAGAACATCGTCCAAGTCTTACTTTTTGTAAAATCCACCAATATGTATCACACTCTGTATAATTATGTATATTATTTCTTCAAACTGATCCCCCTACAATGTACATTATTATTACTTCAAAGTATATTGTTCTAAATATGTAACCATATGTTAAAATCCATGTGGTCGCTAATGATCTTGTTGTTGATGCGACCTTTATAAATAAATAATTAAAAAAACAATAATATTATTTGTTCGCCGTCTGTTTTTCGAGAAAATCAAGTTTAGCTTGTTTCAGTATACGGAGGAAGTAGAATTGGTTGGTTATGATCAGACGCGTCAGACAATTCTTATCTAATAGCACGCGTATTCGCTGGACTTTCCAAGTCGATTTTCTCGAAAGTCTAAAACGCGAAAAATTTCAAGTTTCGGGTTATTATACCGGGGTTAAAAAAGAGAGGAGGGGGGGGGGGGAGAAACTTCCCGCGTACTTCGCGAATCGGAATAATAAGAGTAGCATTGTGCCAACTGTTGCCTGGCATAAATATTAGCGGTAAACGTCGCGATACGTATAGTTGCATGGAGAAATCGGTACACGCCTACGGTTGTTCACGGATCGTGCAGAAATAACATTTCAGCCGGCGGCGTTAACTTTGGGCGTAGGAAATATTAGCATCCGGCGCGCGTTCCTTCCGAGCTATGAATTTTCCGCGTGCTCGAACGACCGACTAATTTTCACCGTGAGTAACGGGGGGTGAGAGAAGAAGGAATAAAAGAAATATCGTTACACAGACGAAATTGGAGTTCGAGTGGGGAACATTTTTGGCGAACTCTTCCAGGCAATCTGCACGGCGCTGATTCGTTCATTCATTCCCGTACTGTGTTCTTTCGTGTACCACTTGCGACGAAAATGAAATTGTTTCGCGGATCAACGCGCATATTTCATATGGGAACGACGCGATGATCTCCGTGGGCTAGCTCGCTGATTGCCCGTTAATAATTACAAATTCCGTTGAATGGCGCGCAGTCTCTCGCCCGTCCGCACTCAATATCAACAGTTTAATGACCAGGGCGCGAACCGATCGAAGGTGATTGCCTCCATCTAATACCCTTTCACCAAACTACAATATCTTCATTATGGTTCATTACGCCGTAATGACAGCGTGCCATCGAGCTCCGGCGAGGAACGAACATTCTATACCAAGTGTACACCGAATCGCAAGAATGCTCGGACACTAAGGCATGATTGCTTTTGATTTGAACAACGTTAGAAAGTATAAATATAATAGTTAGGAAAAATTTGGAAAATTAAGATTATGCGATTCAGAACTCTTTCATTCTGAATCGTGGGAATACACGTTTTATGTACTGAACCAGCAGGAATATGAAAAAATGTTTTATATAAAATATTCTTCATATGAAGGGGCACATTTAATGGCGCTGTGCACATTTTTCCATAATGGCCCTTTAAGGGTCAGATGTAAGGGCAACTTCATTCTTTCAAATGGAAACCCATATTTTTTATTTCATATTCTTATTCTACATCGAAAAATAATAATATTTCGTATAAAACATTTTTTTCCTGAACTTACCATTTTTTAACGATACCATGATAAATGTTGCTTATTGCCGCCTACTAGATAAAGATTCATAATACATGTTGTATATGTAAGTTCATTAAGGCCATTAAAAGGCCATTATGGAAAAATGTGCATAGCGCCATTAAATGTGCCCCTTCATACGAAAAATATTTTGTATAAAACATTTTTTCATATTCCTGCTGGTTTTTGTAATAATTGACTGTCTCAAGATAAATGGACCACCCTGTATATTTAAACAATAAGGAGGCAAAATGATTCTCTTTCGTCCTTTCTTTCTCACTCTATGTCACGCACTCTCTTCAGGCCGTAACCCGCATTTGCGCAATCACGTTCGCATCTTGTCGCTTCCTACACATGTAAACAGTTCAATCTAGACCGATCTACATAGAACTTGACCCATTGTACGAATCAGTAAAGATTTAATCTATCGCTGTAGCCCGATAGAGCTGTTCCATTATCTGAGCACTCCTGTCCGACTGATTAGTGCGGATAACGAAGTTCTATTGTACCGGGGAATTAGATGGGTAACTAGTAAAAGTCGTAATGACCATACTGCGGATTTCATGCATTTTTATAACTTTATGCTAAGACTTTATTTTTCTTTTTATGAATATCTTCTATTGTAAACATTTGTATAACAGAACTTCGGTCCGTAAATAGTAATAAATAATAATAATAATATATTGTCTTCCACAGTTTCTTGCAATTAGTGTCGACAAATTTTATTTCGCATAAAAATCCGCAGTCTAGGCCACCTTCTACCGTGATGGTGGCCCTTTGGTAGAAGAAATTTGTCGGTGAAGGGAAACAAGAAACGGATCGAAACAAGAGAAAGCCGCGATGTATTGTTCACGTCCGACCTGAGATCTCTTGGATAAGAAAGAAGTCACGTCCGTGTCGTAAAACTGGCCTAAACCCCGAGGTCTACAACAACGGCGCAGTCAGAGATTTTGCCAATTACACCGATCCACTGAATGGAAACGTTTGGAACTAGCTGAATTCACACGGATAATCATCGCGGAGACGATGATCCAGATAACGTCAGGGGGACGGACGCGCATTAGTCGGGACTTACATCCGATTAACGCGAGCTGGTATCCAACGCTAACTAGTTGCCGCATCAATGCGACACGCAATTCCCTGGGAAGGCAACAGAGGCTCCTTCACGGGCAGATTGCATCTCAATTCGGTGAGATGAGATTCGTAATCGAATCGGCCCGGCATTCAGTCCTTGCCGTTTAGTTCGCTGGTATCGCACGCGGCGAGCGCTAGTGTTATCTCTATTGAAACGCTATAGCTGAACACCCATTGAACGCTGCCGCGACGGTTCGAAAGAAGAAGCCCTTGATAATGCTCGTCGCGAAATGTCCTCTAAGCTTCTTTTGTCAATCAAATGTGTGTTTTCAACTACGAACCGTGAGATTGCGCTCGAAAGAACGGATTAACCGTCCCTGTTTCCCTGTTAGCCGACGCGCGGAACACGCTTTAACACAGTTGCACGATCATTTTAATGGTCCCCTCGTTCTGAAACTTTTAATGAGCATTATACACAGATACGGTGACTATACAGGCTGGAAATTGTAAAGCGTTACAACACCGATATATCTCTAATAATATTGATTATATGCAAAAATGTTTCAGATGAAAGTTCTTCGGTACCGACGTGAGATCGTTAAATGCACTCTTTCTAATGGTGAAAAGAAATACCATTAAAAAGAACATTGGTCTGTGTAGGATCTCTGAAAATATGACCTTGAGGTGACCTTGAAGAGTATACTTTTGTATCTGCACGAATAACAATGTTATCAGTGATGTTCAGGTGAAAATTGAGGATTCGATGAACAAATAAAGCAAAATCTAGCCTTTCGATAGCTGTGTGCTCACAATTAATAATTACCGACAAACATCCATGATTAGATAACTTCCTGTCTACGCATATTTGGCTAACGTTCGATCATCGTCCGGTACTAGATATTCCGAAATCCGGTGTTGCAAAGTGAGGAAGATATCGTGTCAGATATTTCTGTTTCCATGACAACAGCTCGTTTGCATAAAGACACGGGGCCCGTAATGCAAAGAATTAGGCTCGTCGCGTTCGTTCCTGTATTTCAACTGTAATTAACCCCGCCCCCTTCCTCTTTCAGCTGGTCCTATCGGACGTTAATGAATACCAGGAAACATCCATCAGGCTGATTACGATGGAAAACCGACAGGTGTAAACGAGCAACGTAGTAATACGACAAATATTGAATCAAGTCCGCAGAAACGGAGAGGACAGAGGGACCGCCGCTTAATTGTGCCAGCAAGCAACGATTCCCTTCTTCGAACGAGAGAGCCGGCACGCTCGGAAAAACTCTGCCGAGTCCGTTTCCAGTATTCATGGAGACCATCCTGTCGGCCGGAAGAACTTCTTAATATAAAAAAACTTAACAGTTCAGCTATCCACGCGACCTTTCCCTTTCCGTGCAATTTTCTCGCTACGCTACAGAGGTGTCGCACATACAGAAACATTTGCCTGAAATAAATGCGAGACTGACTGGTTGAACTGAATGCGAGATCCGATTGGTCCGTGCTTTTCGTTAACAACTCCTTCACTAAATCGCGGAGAACATTTTCGCAAAGGAAACAGACTTTTAAGGAAGTATACAATTTTTGGGACACTAAACGATCTAAGTCTGCGGTTATAGTGGAGCGGCGAGCAGCGATGATAGCGTAGCAGTGAGCAGCGCGATGGAAACAAACCGATATAATTAAATGAAAAAGAAAAATATAGAAAAAAGTAGTTTGTTTTTGTTTCCGCTATCATCGCTGCTCGCCGCTCCACTATCACCGCACCCTAACTTCCATTGTAGACGCATAAAATCCGCGGTATAACCACCTACTGCTGCACCAATGGGATTAGTTACACTTAAGTGTCCGCCGCTATCCCCTAAAACAAAACGGGACGTTGGACCGAGTTTCTGATAATTGAAACGTGACACATGCATATCGATATCTCACTCGCACACATCCCCTCTTTTTACTATAGTTGAAGTCACCTCCCCACTTAAGGGCAGTCGGGACCGTACGCGGACGCTTAAGTGCGCGTATTTACAAATCAGTATGCTAAATTCTCATAAAGAGAAGACTGCATTAGGACTCGAGCAAAACAGTTCAACATATCCCAGCAACAAGCACTTCCCACGTTCCTTATTGTTATTACACGCGCGTTACTGTCGCGCCGCGCCGCGTCGCGTCGTTCGCTGCCATAAGTTTCCACCGGCGAATGAATCTATAGTTTATCCCATCGACGCCGGCGTGTCAGAATAATTCGCCATATAATTTCTGCGGGTCGCGTTCCCAATATATAATTACCATATCCGGGTTGTAATTACACAGCCATGAACGGCGGACACGCGAAATTATTTGAACATTTAGCCGGCGGCGCTTGTTTAGCCGGTGCGTATTTACTGGCTGCCTGTTTATGGGGACAACGAGAGATTTGCGATGCTCGGTTGAATACGAGGCAGACTAATTCGAGTAGGTCTCGAGCGTGAAGAAGTCGGTTAACGTTTGCCGGGGGCCGAGGCTCTTCTTCCATTTCGTTTGGCTCGGTGAAAAATCGAGAACCGGCGCGCGGCGCGCCGGATGGAAGGAAATTAAAGGATGCTTCTAGGGCACCTAGCCCCGGGCACTGATATTACGCGAAACCCGATTTTCTGTTTCGTATCCGAGAGTTATGAAATTCTACCACTACCGGGATCACCGGTGTCACTTAACCGTGGGCTCCTCGTTGCGAGGAAAACTATTGGCACATCGACTACCCCTGGCAAATATTATTCGGTCAAACAAATTAAATATCTGTCATTGTAATTATTCAAATTTTCAATGTGGAAAATTCTTCCACGTCAATGTTAACGTTCCATGTTAATAATAAATGGATATGTTTGTTTTCTCCTAACGTAAAGTATTAACAAATTAGATAAATTGCTTCATGTAGCAATATAGAAAATGAAAAAGATTGTATTTATATTTGTAGAAATGTAATCATGGTATTAATGATTTATAATCAACAAGGTAAAATATGAACGAAATAAATCCCGGAGAACAAAATTGGTTTATTCGGATATTTTTATGCGATATAAATAAATATCGTCGATAAGAATAGATAAACCAATTCCGTGGATATTCATGTGTTTACGTTATGTCTGCTTACTGAAACAATTGAAATTCATGAAATTCTGTTTTACCTCGGTTATATGATTCTTGACTGAAATGGTTGAAATTCGCGAAAATATTCGCAGTCTAAACATAGCGGACAATATAGCGCATAATTAATTTAATAAGGGAGAGAGACAGAGAGAGAGAAAGAGAGAATTCACACTTTACCCAATTTTGAAAAGTGAATGGTAATATTCCCGCGTTGATAGCATTATTAACATTTCATTAAATTCATTAATACTATTGTCACGATAAAATGATTCCAAGAATATGATCGGTTTTATTCCAGTTTACGTGTTATACAGATCTGCAGTGTTATCAGAACTATTAAACCAAGAAACAAATTTTGATTTATCTCAATTATAGTCAACGCAGTTTGTCCAGTATTTTGCGAAAATCTTTCACGTAGTAAATGAAAATGTTACAGACCAATGTAGAATTAAAAGTATTTTCACGCTGTACCGTCAGATCCCGCAAAATGGGAAAGAAAAATGTACGTAATGGCCGCGCGACTGTCTTTCTCGCGGTACATTTGCAGGAAATAAGTAAACCGTGATAGAATGCCCGCCGCTACGAGGCCGGTGGTAGTTATTAAATAAACCGCACGTATTATACCCATCCCGATTTTATGAGCCACCGGGCTCTAGTTGCGTTGCTGCCCCGGCGGCGCGGCGCGGCGCAAGAAAGATTCTTTTAAAATTAAAGACCGTCGGAGAAGCCTTGGGGGGAGAATGAATTCGCTCGAAATAATGGAGCCGTGGCGAATGTAAAACTCGCGGAAATCTGAAACGCGCAAGAATTTTAATGTATTTGAACAATATGTTCCCCAATGCTCTACAGGCGTTATACGTTATCGCAGTTACCGTCACAATGAACGGTAAGTATAGTTTTAACCCTTCTCCGTTCTTTGACCCTTTTCACCACTCGGCGTAGGTGTTACCCCATCCCTCGATGCTCTTTGTGCGTTTTGTCTCATCTATTTTTCATAAACTCCTAATATTCTCCTTCAATCACGTATTTGAACAATATGTTCCCCAATGCTCTATGTGCTTACAGGCGTTATACGTTATCGCAGTTACCGTCAGAATGAATGGTAGGTATAGTTTTAACCCTCCTCCGTTCTTTGACCCTTTTCACCACTCGGCGTAGGTGTTACCCCCATCCCTCGAGGCTCTCCGTGCCGTTTTGTCTCATCTATTTTTCATAAACTCCTAATATTCTTCTTCAATTACGCGAATAGAAATTTCACCGGCGCGGACACGCTTCTCGCAGTAAATACTTAGCGTCAAGAGTATCCGCTCGTTACAAAGTTCCCCCAACTAATCGTTAAACTTGTTTCTTCAATCTGAAACTTCTTGCGTGCAGATTACCGTCGTCCTTTCAGCTCCCTACCTAATTATATACGGCAGCTTTCGTATTACGTCTTTTTAAAATTCAAATTCCCCTTGACGTGTTTGAATAACCATGCTGTGCCGTTGGAATTTATTCATGGTTAATGTTCATCGGTGGTTTATTATTACGGGCGAGAATTATTGGAAGAAATTTTTGTCTGGAGAGTATGGAGATCGTTATGTGAAACGTTTATGTCTTCGTTTACCGAAGTGAAAATAAAAAAAATGATTTATTTGTTTTATTGAAGCTCACAATTCAGGTAAGTTAAGAATTTCTTTAAATATAGCAAATTATTGTAGATTCGTATCAGTTTTACATATATGGTACATAATCCATATAAAAAAAAGTTTAAAAAAAAAAGTTGATTTAAAGTGTGTGCCATCGATTATCTGACTGTAGTTATAAGAATGGTCGGCCTTCCGAGTATTATGATAAATGGTACTTCCTTCTTTGTGAAGTGAAACATTTGTTTTTAGAATATTTTCATCAACATAGCAGATGAGAACAGAAGCTCGAACGGACCAATGAGGAAACAGGGTGCGAAACAGGGGCGATGGTAGACGAGGAAGGCAGCTCGTCAACAAAATGATCTAGTCCGAATATACAAACCGGATAGTTCTGCGACCAGCTTACCACCGTAACTCAGCGCACCGTATATGAGATGATCTACTCGCGACAGGAAAAACACCGCTTCCGGCGATTAATTACGCGGGCTCTGCCGGCCCGAGCATTAAGCCTGGTCCCCCCGAATTCCGATACGTCAGAATGGCACACCGGCGGGCAACACGTGCGTGTTCCCATCCATCAATCACGTGGCATTCTCGCTGGCACACTATCGTCGCGTTCGCTACTGATTATCGTGTGCCTGGCAAGTTTCACCGGAGATCTAGAGGGATCCCCGACGGGAGATCTCGTGACCCTGTCACCGGATTCCCGGTATTCCCCATGGATCCTATCTCCCGTGGCACACGGTGCGACCAGAGCGCATTAAAACGCTGCAAAATATCCCAATCTCGTTGTAAAAAATATTTAATGAAATTTAATGATTTCGGCGCAAGGTTCGATCATTTTAAAACCAACAGCAAATGTGCAATTAATACATCATACTTCTCGACGTTCCGATCATAATGTTGATCATTTTCTAAGAGACATATTTTGCGTCTCTGCTATACGCCTATTTGTGTGTGGCCAATCCCTGAGAATTCCAGCGGTTTCAATGCCTAGCGTCCTTGACATTGACGCAAAAAAAGTGTTACTAGTGTTTGTAAATGTTCCACCATCCATGATAATGTGAATTTTTTAAAAAATATTTCAAATAAAACTTCCTCTGTTTCATGGGAGACATCTTGCGGTGGTCGCAAATGACCTTGAATGACCTTGGCAGACGAACGCGTTGTAGGTCAGTGAATTCGCCTCGGGATAGCGTACGCGTTTACCTAAATGAAAACATACGGTACCGTATAAACAAGCAGAGGTCACCTTGAAGTCTCGGAAGCACGTACACCCGGTGAGGATTTGTGACCGTCGTAAGATGCCTCCCCCGAAACAGAGCAAGCTTTATTTGAAATATCTTTTGCAACATTTTACGAAATTTCACGTGGAACACTCTGCGTATGCAATCTAAACATTGCAACATTGATATAGTCGCTAATGACTGTCAATGCGGCGATAAACAATGGAAGAAGAAGAGTTCACATAAGACGAGTGCTTCTGTAATTTCAAGCTAAGATTGTTTCTTCGCCGCGTTTGTGGTTTCGCCGGGTTTTCGAGAAACAGTCGAGACAAGATAGGACTCCTCTGGCTAGGGTCTTCTTATTCATCGGCGGCTGCCTCGCCGACACAGCCGGTCCATCTAACGAGACATGCATTATGTACCAAGTTCGCTCACTTTGGAAGGGCTGTCGCCGTGAAAAGCGAACGGTGAGACGAGTGAGTTACGGGCCCCGTGCCACGCGAAATATGCTACCCACTCCTGAATGCACGATGAAGGTGACGAACCCTGGACGACTTTCCAGCGAGCGTGTCCTCCAGGAAATCTGAATTGCTCTCTTTCCCTGGTACTCTCTCACTCCCCCCCCCCCCTCTCTCTCTCTCACTCCTTCTTCCTATCTCTTGCTGAACGCAGAGTGTTGTGTTTCGCGATTGTTGTACTCTCTAGCTGCAGCACAGTGTCGTTTGAATGCCGAATTAGGCGATGCATCGTGCTCCCGCTATAGTCCTGGCTTACCAAGAACCTGAGAGTCTGAGAGAGAATCTCGTCCATTGTTGCGGCAGGAACAAGATGGGAACACAACGTAATTTTATCAAGTATCATGGATAATTCTCGGTGGTACTCATTGTCGGTATTGCATCGATGTAATAATTTATTATTCGTTACTTTTCTTATGATTGATTGATTTCTGTGGAAAGTTAGGCAGACGCAACGAAGATCTTGTGGATCGCAAATTGAAAATCGAACTAAAAAATTGATCCTTCGCCAGATATCAAGGCTTCAATTGCTGACCTAACAAGAGACCTCAAAATTCAAGCAAGATTGTCCACTAACACCCTAATGAAAAAGGAAGGTCTAGTCAAAGGCTCGAACTACGTTAGACTTTATCACAAGGACAAAGGCAAAAACCATGGTACACTGGACTTGTGCTCTCCAGAGATTTTCTGGTTTTTGTTAATAGATGTCGAGCCAATCACTATAATTTAAACGGTTCATTGGCAAGGGTTCACTTTATAGCTAACAGCGCTTGCCAATGCGGAGCAGAACTTCAAGACCTAGATCATGTTATATGGCAATGCCCAGATTATGAAAATGAACGTAATACATTAGAAACAAAGCTCCCCAAAGGCAAGTACTGTTTCCCTCTTTGTATTAATTCTTTCTTATGTAAACCTGATATAAAAGGTCTGAAAATAATGTATAATTTCCTCGACACAATGTTCTGTTAAAATTTAGAAACAATGTAAACCTATTTAATTTAAGTCAAATGTAATAATACTGTACTTGCTATATAAACCATTTGGTTTAAAGCAATAAATAAATAAATAAAAAATTGATGGGCCTTAAACTGTAAAAGTTTTTAGGATATCCTCATACTGTAAAAGTGGGTCTCCGTGTCTGATTTAGTTTTCACTGAGTAACGAAAATCTGAAAAATTCGTAGAGTACCTTCGAGAGCATGCTAAATTGAGACTATCACTAATTATCACGTTGTATGTTTGATATTTGAATATCTTGCAATAAATGTTTTCCAAACAGATGTCCGGGTCCACGTCCTAACCATAACTAGTTAGATCGATCTACAACTCGATCGATATCCCCCGGGGAAAAAACAATTTTCTGTGACAAATTCGAGCCTGGGCCCGCCTTTTGTATATTCCGCGACAATCGACAAACGGCAGGAACGTGTTCGAACGATTTCACGAGTTTCGCAAATCGTATTACCGTTGAGGTGAGAGAGAGAGAGAGAGCAGGGTCGACGATCGGCGCGAGAGAGAGTATGAAACGCTGACAACCGTCGACAGGTCCTATTAAAATAAAATTTGCCGGGGTACGTGAGGCAATAAATGTTCCGACGAGACCGATGGATGCCTCCGCCGGTCGCTTTGCATTCGGCTTGTCGCGTCCCGTCACGATTTTCGCCGGACACCCGGGAAAATTCACGGGGACTTTTTCGGGCCGGTAAATCGGCAGTAAACCCGTTTGTCGGCTGTCGGCGAAATTGTGTGGCGGCTCGTCGTCGTCGGGTTGAAACAGCGGTGACGCGACGCGACGGCTTGCTTATCAGGAACGCAATACCCGCGAGATGTAACGCGTACCGTACCGTCTTGAGAGGATACGGGTAACTTTCGTGCCGAGTTTCCCACGGAGTAAAGCCGGCCCCCGTGCCTCTAATTAACGTACAAGCTGCGCTGCGCTTGGCAATTTCGCCGGTTACGTTGAAACTCGGCCCACGGGACGCGTTACAATCTTTCGCTTCGTTATCAAGCGCGATCCGAGAGCACATGGCCGGACCAACCCGACGCGACGCGACGCGACGCGACGCGACGCGGTGACGACGGATGATCAATGCGACATGTTGTTGCTCCTGATGGAATTCGAAACTTCCTGCAATATACACGGCGCATCTCTGAAATCCCTTGTCTTCGACCCGGGAAAGTTGGATTTTCTGAAATAGGTACAGTGGCCGGAATTAAGGATGTTCTGGAGGTATATAAAAACGCAAGAAAATTTTTGAAAATTTCACAAGATATAATTCTTACTAAATTAATGCAATTAGCAAAGTTTGGGTTCGATTCACTGCACCGTTTAAGAATTATGGAAACTTAAAGTTTGCACATTTTAACACGTCTTCTTATGGAGAATTCATAAAATTCCACTTCAAAGCCTATTTAAACCTTGAAAAAACGCAACTAGAAACTCCAGTTTTTTTTTATATATATAGTAAAAATTATGTAATTAATTATGTTCAAAATTTATTAGGATTCGCTAAATAGTTACAGAGCAAAAAATTATAAACTGTTACAAAACGTCAAATTTATCGTGTTGTCATCTCAATAATAACCATGAATATTGCTTTCCGAAGTATTTTTAATTTATTTAAATATTTATTTTTAACTTTTTATTGCGTAATTATATATATTTAATATCGCAAATTTATTATCTTGAAGTTCAAATCAGAGGGTACAATTATTCGCAAAAGTCACTTACCATTTTTTATAATACGAAGACAATTTGATTAAAAAATAAATATAATGAAAGGCTTTCATTGCCAATATATTGATGGATTTCGTATTTCTTGTACTTTTGTCTCCCATTGTACCTCCAGAACATCCTTAATATAAAATAACTTCTTTACAATCGAATCAAACGGCTCGACTTCTTTTAAGGAATTAGTAGAATTTCTTTACTGGAAAAATTTAATTTTCATCAGTCTAGCTTGGACAGTAGGTGGGCGGTATTTTGATTATGTGATTGCTCGTGTAATTGAATATTAAAAGTGATCAAGAAGTCATTTAATCGTAAAATAAAAAATAAATTATATATATAACATATCGAAAATTAAAAGTCACGGTACTACATTCCTATATGTTTTTCACGCGAGTTCATAACAATTCAAATTCGGTGTAGAGCGATCCAGTGCAATTAAAATGCATCAGTAGCTCGTACATGTATGGTGAACGATGGAAAACACAGGTAAATACAATATTGAAAATATTTTCATATTGTTTGGCTGTGACGGCTTCATCAATTCATGATGTATTTTACACACTCCTATAAAATTTTGAACAACGAAACATGCGAATATACGTTGTGATGTTGCAAGTTTGCGATGTCCCTGCTCTGCCCCAAAAAGACCGGGCCGATTCAGTCGAAGATCTCGAATCCGCACGCGGAAAAAGCGAGCGTTTCCCGAGGAAAAGCATACCGGAAAAATTACAGCTGGTTCAGAGCCGAAATTTCATATTTTTACGTTGTTGAAGAGTAATTTGCAATAATCGGCAGCGCTGACTTGTGACAAAAAGTGTTCTGCCGATTATTACAAATTACTCTTCAACAACGTAAAAATATGAAATTTCGGCTCTGAACCACCCTGGCCAGGACTCTTAGGAAACATAATCGACCGGGTCTGAACTTCTAATTGCAATATTGTGGCGTCAGTTTCTTTTGCCGTAAACCCTTGCATTTCGTATACGTATATGCGGATCTATCGATGTGTGAGTGGTAAAGGTGGTGGTGGTAGTTGGGTGCGCACAGCCCCTTAACACTAGAAAGCCTGAAACTTGGTATATACCTATATTGCCCAAAAGCAGTCAAAATGACTGCATTGTGAAAGAATAACTAATGTGTAAAGAAATTTGTTTAAAATTAATTTTTAATATAATTTTTATATTATTTACAGTTATATAACAAGTTATTAGTAAATATTAACAATAAAAAAAATTCACTTCACTTTGGACATCGTATTTAGTATTTCCTCGACGAAATTTACAGGATAAGATATGTAACAACCGAAAATCTGTGGGTTCGGGAGGAAAAGTTTACCCATTTATCATGTATTTGTATGTTATTATGTGACGGTAATCGAAAAAAAAAATGAAAACTGTTATTTCAATACAGAGCCGAACTGGTCAATATAAGAAATTTACTCAATTCAATAATAAGTCATTTGATCATTTAAAATTTCCCAAGCAGTCAAAATGACTGCTTTTGGGCAATATAGGTATAACACACACATATAATATATACCGGAAATGAAGGAGAGGAGAGGTAACTACAATTATTAATAAACGCATTTATATGTTGTACAAAAAGTCACAAAATTTTAAGAAATTGTGTCATTATATACATAATTATTTTTCTAATTGAAATTAAAAAGCAGTCAAAATAACTTCCTTGGGCAATCTAGTGTTAAAATGGGGTTCTAGCGTGGGTGGTGTGGGAGACACATGGGAAGGCGTACCCTCGCCGGTTGTTTATCGCAGTCGGTAATGTCGCGAGCGATTCTCGGGCTCCTAGGTTCCGTAAGGACACGGCCCTGCATACCGATAGATCGCTGGTGTGAAGTACGCCACTAGGGAGTTTCGGCTAGGTCGCTAGAGTGGGGGGAACAAGAATCGATATGCGCCGTAACGAGAATCGAAAGAATCACCGTCCGTCCCGGCTCGCGTCAAGCGAACAGATTTTCCGTTGCCGATTATCGTCAAAGTTCCGCGTGCGGATATATATCGAGTGCGAAGTTCCGTGCCACCACCGAGCGGAATACTGACCGGCCCGCTACTTTCGCGCAGGGAGACAAAGAACGAGTAACGGTGAGTCGACAGTGATTCTATATATTCTTGTAAATACACGAGTGAGTTCGTTCGTTTCGCGGGGGGCACGAGCCGAAATCGCCTCTGTCCCCGAGTTTCGCATACGCCGAGCAGAGTTGGGCAAACGCTAGTCACAATTATGATTATTGACTAATACCTTCATAAGCTTTACAAAAGTGACTAATGATTAATGACTAAGTAAATATTTGAGCATGACTATGAATAATGACTACATAACTATTTGAGCGTGATAACTAATGACTAATGACTAAATTTTTATTAAGGATAACTATTTACTACTGACTATATTTGGCATAACTGATGATTAAATACGCAATCAGAATTTCACTATGACTAATGACTAAAAATGGTTATAAGTTGAAATAAGACATAATATTAACAAAAAACTATCCTATTAGTTTATAAACATATAAAGTACAGATTATGATAAGTTATGCTGACTAGAAAGGAAATAGCACTTGAATAGGAAAAGTTTTCCAGATTTTCTTATTTTATTTTTGTGAAGACAAAATCATCGCACAATTAGTCATCGCACAATAGTGACTAATGACTAAAGATTGATGACTGATCATTTAAACTAATTAATGACTAATCATAACTAACAAGCAATAACTAACGATTACTTAGAGTTGTGACTAACTAGTGCCATGTAGTTATTTTTATAGTATATATATTATATTTTTATATTTATATTATAGTATTGTCAAGGTCGCCTTCATTCTTTTAAATGGCACTTTGTATTTTTGACTTAACAGTATTACAGCCCGTGTCAAGACGAATTCAATGCTCTAGTATACCATGACCTTCGGATGACCTTGAAGTGCCATTTTAAAAAATGAAGGTGGCCTTGACAATAATAAAAAAGAAATTTTCAAACATTCTTTTTATTTTATTGATAATCGCAAGTACATACTTAAAAAAAATCATAAAAACTGTTACGTGGGACACCCTGTACATATACATATAGTAACGATTAGCAGTCTACTTTATAACAGTTATTCGTTTACTTGACAGAGAATAAGAAATGATTGGAAGAATTGTTCAATCATCTCTACACGCGATGAAATGTTTTTAAAAATCTTGAAGTATCAGAAACGCTTTGTCATGCGGATAAAAATTTTTCTAAAATTTTTACCCAGCTGTGAACAGCGCATAATGGTATATTTCATAAACGGGTAAACGCATTTATCATTTTGTTCGCATTGTTCGTCCTGGCGTGGTTGTACGCGCGTCAAATTGGCGTAATTTCCAAAAGAAACTGAAAATATTTGCAAGCATCTAAAGAAAAAACGATGCTGCGGTGTCGCGTCATCGCTAATTAGTAACTTCGTTGATTAATTGTGGAGGTCGACAGCGGAACGTAGCTGGCTCCATAGATAGGCGGTTCAACCGGAGAGAACGAATTGATAAAAGAACAAGCACTCGTTCGCCGATATTCCACAGCGAACACCGCACCGGCTGGCTGGCTGGCTGCGTTTTCTTTCTCGATTTTGTCTGCCGCGGTGGTGTCGCGAATGCGCAGCTGCGGAAACGAATAGCTGTCCCACGGGCAAATTGCTAATTATCAGGACGTGCTGGACTTTATTAAGCCAGTCGGCTCCGCGAGGCTCGTTTCATTTCATCGTGGAAATATTCAGCTGCTAGATCATCCATGTTAGTATAGAAATTCGATTTCATCGCGATCGATAGATCGATATCTCGACACTTGGAATTTTTTGAATTTGAAACAACGCGCTGTTCGTGCTGTTACACGATTATTATTATTCATCGTAACGAATTGTAAAAGATAAGAGGACAGACAGAAATATTAGTGTTGCTATAAAAGAAACGTAGAAGTTGTTAATAACTGCAAAATTTTAACAAATTGCTAATTATCAGGACGTGCTGGACTTTATTAAGCCAATCGGCTCCGCGAGGCTCGTTTCATTTCATCGTGGAAATATTCAGCTGCTAGATCATCAATGTTTATATAGAAATTCGATTTCATCGACGCGTCACGGAAATCAAATAGTTCGCGATCGATAGATCGATATCTCGACACTTGGAATTTTTTGAATTTGAAACAACGCGCTGTTCGTGCTGTTACACGATTATTATTATTCATCGTAACGAATTGTAAAAGATAAGAAGAAAAGAAGACAGACAGAAATATTAGTTGAAATAACGATGTGTGATGATTTCGGCGCACGGTTCGATCTAATATAACTAATAATATTAGATATATTTATAACTAATAATATTAGATATATTTATAACTAATAATATTAGATACATTTATAACTAATAATATTAGATCCTCATATATTAGATCGAACCGTGTGCCGAAATCATCACACATCGTTATTTCAACAATTATACGATCGAAAACCTCAATAACATTTAGAAATATTAGTGTGTTGCTAAAAGAAACGTAGAAATTGTTAATAACTGCAAAATTTTTAACAGGTGACTAGATTAACACGATACCGATTAAAACAGAGACGGAGCTCCATTATTCGCTAAAATGTCCACAATGACGTCATTGGCGCACTCAGTTGGATAGCAGAGACACGGATTTCCGTCGTGGTAGACAATGGAACTGATTGTTAACGAATTTAAAGAGATCCGCGTTTAATGAAGGAGTTCATGTATTCGAACCGATAATTCTGAATACAAAATTAAAATTCCTCCGATCCGTTGTCGAATAAGCTTCGGCAAATATTTCCAAAAAGTTGAACCATTTTTAAAGAACATCGATATTCCTAGAGATACGGTCACTGAAAAAATTACAAAAAAAAAAAACGAAATCATCAACTCCGCGCACAGAAAGATCATAAATTAAGCAAAATTTAAGTTCTTCGAACACTGTGTCGCAAAATCGAAATAATGTTTTCAGCGAAAAAATTCCAATTCCCGAACGTATGAAAACTGAGAGAATTCAAAAGGATCGAGGTATTTGATCCGGGGGGAGGGGGCAGGGAATATTTTCCTGAAGGAAGCTGCCTGGAATGCGAATGTTTTCGTCACGAACGCTATGAATTTTCGAAGCAAGATAAACACGGTAGGAATTTCGCGAAAGTCCGTCGCGTCACGTTGTGAAACTGAACGGGGAGCAGTCGGGTTCGCACGACTCTCGTCGTAATTAACTTCTTGATTACCGGCGTCGAATTAAAGAAGACCAACGGTATTCGAGCGAGGAGAAAAATCCACGGGAAGGTGTTGTACGCGTCTGCCGCCGTTGGAAACTTTCCACGGGAAAACTTTTTATGGAAATCGGTTTGCTCGGCCAGTAGATTCAACCTAATTGAAACGAGGAAGAATTATGATCGGCGGGGAAATACACATTAGGTACGGTAAACCACGCTGTTGTTATACCGGGGATAATAATCGATACGTTATATTTGAGACTATATTCATTATGAAATGAATCATCATCGTTACTGAATCAGTAATGTTATATTTTCGCTACCACGGACGAGATATCTCGCGCCCCAATAGTCCCCGCTAAACGCTTTTGACGAGATATCTCGCGCCCCGAAACTTCCCAATAAACGCCTTTTGCGAGATATCTCGCGCCTCGATACTTCCCGCTAAACGCTTTTGACGAGATATCTCGCCCCACCTAGCACCAATATTTTGACACTATAGACAAATATTATTTATAAGTAACTGTATACTGATTTGTATCCTATTCATTTCTTCCTTTTACAAATCCGGATAC
Source organism: Lasioglossum lativentre (assembly GCA_916610255.1). Taxonomy (NCBI): domain Eukaryota; kingdom Metazoa; phylum Arthropoda; class Insecta; order Hymenoptera; family Halictidae; genus Lasioglossum; species Lasioglossum lativentre. Next base: position 1,760,295 of record OU744364.1, read on the forward strand.
AGTTACTTATAAAATATATTTGTCTATACAGTGTCAAAATATTGATGCTAGGTGGGGCGAGATATCTCGTCAAAAGCGTTTAGCGGGAAGTATCGAGGCGCGAGATATCTCGCAAAAGACGTTTATCGGGAAGTTTCGGGGCGCGAGATATCTCGTCAAATGCTGCCCTAGTTCTCAAAACGCGTTCGGGTACATAGAAATTGATTTGCCTCGGGAGAGAGGGACAATCGATATTGTTATTAATCAAATTAAAGATAAAGCTCTGGTCGGATACTGTTCTTCGAGCTGTCAATGTTTCTAAGTGGACTAAGAGTAATCATGATCAAATATCGACATATTGAAAATTTGTACAGTAATATGTATAGGTGTATACTTGTGAACATCAACACAGTTTCCAAATAGAATGTTTTCAACGGCCTGTAATTAATAGCTGTTCAGAAATGAACGAGCGAAGTTCATCGAGATCATATATTCGTTTATGTATTCGCGCGAGTATTCGTCGCTCATCCGACAGTTATGTTCGTGATAAAGCGAACCGGAAGAAATAGAATTCTTCGGCTCGCTCGCGAAACACAATGGTTAATACGTTGTTGCGTGAATGATAGAATACGACTCCGGATGAACGAACGTAAAAACGATTGCAGAATACACAAGCCGCACGATCGGTACCCACGCAGCCAACAAAAGGGAGGCACAGCGCTCGCTTGAAAAGTTTTTTTTAGAAACGACATGAACCGTAGCTTTACACGTTTTGAAAAAAAAAAAAAAAAAAATCTCAGCCACACCGCGGTCTATTAATCGTGCTTAAAAACTCCTCGTGCCCGGAGCAACAAAAGAGCATTATCGCACCACAACTGAAATGTTCCTGTCGTTGTTCCACACGGAAACTTTTAACAGGAAACAACAGCTGGTCGGTTAACGCGTTGTTTAAAAAAAAAAAACTGCCTTTTCACAGCTATAACGGTTTCGCTTGTGCACAATGGGATGACATCGTTAGAATATTGGTAACTGCAAATATTCTGCGAATTTATATCGCGAATACCACCATTGCATTTTTCACTTTGCGCACCGGCGAATACTTTCCGAAAAGCTTGTCCACTTTCATTTCGGACGTTTTGCGACAAAATATTTTTTGACACCCCCGCAGTGAGATGCTGTTTTTATCCGGATTGTCGAAATCATCGTTTAAATATTCAACAAACATTGGTCTATTCGGTAAAAAACAAAATCAATAAATGTGACGGAGTCGTCGATTTCACGCTGATGTCACATTAAAAAGTCGAAATTAATATGACAATTTAGTATTTGCTCTATTCGGTAAAACACAAAATCAATAAAATACTAAATTGTCATATGAATTTCGACTCTTTAATGTGACATCACCTAACCATATTTGATCTCGTAAATCGCGTGAAATCGACGACTCCGAGCGAGCGGGGAAACTCGCTTAATTTTCGCCGGTACTTGCGGAGGACGGTGTAACAGAAAACACGCGGAAGCCGTCGGCAGATTTAATGGAACGTGTAGCCCGTAGAACGCTACACGGTATCTCGATAATTCGATGATCGTCCAGAAGAACAAGGGGCGCCGCTAATTGGCTAAAATCTCTCTCTCTCTCTCTCTCTCTCTCCCTCTCGCTTTTTTATTTTTTTTGTCGCGCGGGACAGTTCGTGCTCACACTCCGGCTAAAATGAAATAGCGAGGCGACGATCGGCAAACGGCCGGTGCCTGCTTCGATTTTAATCGACGTCGAACGTGACTCAGGCTACGTGACACTCTTCGAGACAGTGCCGCCGGGGGAGATATTAAAATGGAAGCTGCGAACCGACGGGAAATTGTACGGTGTCCGTCTATCGGCGCTGCTTCGTGAAATATTCATGGGGCAGGGTTTCAATGACAGACAGTTGTTATAGTTTGCCAGCGATATTTTCTGATTCAGCCGATCCACGGCTGCGTACCGTCTCGGCGCGACGCGCGGCCGTTTCGAATATGGACAAGCCTCCGAGGGAGTGGCCCTCACGACGAATGCACATTTTCTTGCCGGAACAGCCGCGGTATCGGCTGAGACGCGAGACATCGCTCCGGGAATCGTGTCTGTTTGGTGTCGTTAGACTCCGAAAGACCGGAATGCGCGGTATTACTTGGAACTTCAAAGACTGGCTCGATGATGTAGCGGCAGTGCACCAGGCAACGATTACAGGAAAGATGGCATATTTTAAAAAGTCTTATTTTGAAGAGGAAACTTCAAGGAATATAATCATATTTTTTTCAAAATTTTCATAACTGGTCAAATTTGGAAAAAACATTAAAAGAGAATTTTAATCTCTCTCCCTATTTCCCTAGGAAAGAATCCAAAAAGAAAACAGGACGAAAGCGATGAAATTTTTAGAATCAGCAACTTGAATTCCGCGAGAGTTCATCAACGATGCATTACCGAACGGTTCACAACGAACAACGTGACATAAATACGAACCCTATTCGTCAAGTCACGTTCCGTCATACAACGTGACAGTACGTGACAGTACGTGACAGTACACGACGTCGTCGCGTGACGCGTGACGCGATGGAAACGTGTTGCCACCACCTTAAAGCATCCCCCCCACCGTTGAACGGTACCGGGGTAAAATCGGGAATACACAAGCGTTCAACGATTGCCAATTGAAACTGACACAATCCAATGTACCAACACGCGGCTGCTCGGTTCCGAAAGGTCTGGTATTTGCTAATTTCCTCTGGGGCGCTGTAACGGTTAATACCCGGGGTGTTCCCGTAGTGGGTGCTCGTTGCGCCGCGGTGGTGCCCGGGAATTCCCGACGATATCGTCTAACGAAAGCACACATTCTACCCCAAAAATACGTCCAGCTCCGCAAACACTGGAACCTCTGCCGAGAGAGAGAGCTTTCCCGATCCCCGACCCACGGTGAAATTATTTCACGGGGCTCAGCAGGTTTCGCGCGGGAGCATTCGGCTCCTCGCTTATCGGCCATTGTGCTACCCCTCCCCCCCCCCCCCCCCCGCGTTGCTATACCTATCTATGGTAGATAGGTGTGCCGCACACGGCCGTGTGCGATACCAGACGTTTTATCCGGAGCAATGTAAGCGACACGATCCCAGGTCCGAACACGGGAAAAGAGGATAGAAACGCGGCGAGTTTCGAGTTCCGAGCGGACATTTAGCGGAGTGTGACGTTTACGGCGTCGTTGTCCGAATCGTCGTCGTCGCGTGCCGACTAATCCGATCGAGTGGCACCAGACTATTTCGCAAAGGGTATAGCCGGATAAGGTAGTAAAAAATGCCCTTGAACCGAATTATATCGACGATGGGTCATTCGATAGGGCACCCAGAAAAAACATACTGTGCAAAGTTTCAACCCTGTATCTCGATCCGGAGGGTAGTTATGGGGTAAAATCGAAAAATCAGTTTTTGGCCTATTTTCCCTAGTTAATGATATTTAGAAATTCTGAAAAAAATCTGACACATGTCAAGAACCCAATTACATACTTTGCAATTGGTTTCAGATTTTTAAAGTGAAAATCCTGCTTGTAAAAAATCAAAAACCTCAAAAAAATCGAAAAAATGCAGATTTCACATGGAAATTCTGGAGCGTCCAGATTTATATTTTTACAGTAGCAATATATTGTTATGGGTATTGTTCATGAATTTTTTCAGATTTTTTGGTTTGGTGCGCCGTTGTTAAAAAAAATAAAAACCGATTTTTTCGACGTTTTCTCCGCGAAGAACTAAGCTAACCTTAAAATTGTTACGTTCTATTTATTCTGTAACTCTACCAGGCACTGATGAACCTTGAACACTTGTCAAAAATAATTAAACAATGAAATCAGCTTCATTAGTATTTTTACTATGTCAGCGTATTACATCTGAAAGTATTAACCACATTCCCAACAGCTCGGTTGGCTCAACGCGTCAGGCGTTCGACTGTTGACCTGCTTATACTAGGTTCGCGCCCGGCATACGTATAATTTTTTTTTTACTTGATTATTTCTTTTTTTTATGTCTAACTATATAATAATCAATGGTATTTTTGTAGATTTCTTTTAGAATCAATATTTAAATATTTAAAAAATATTTTAAGCTAAAATGCGCAAAAAAAATTTTGGAGTAATTGTTATTATCATCAATTTTTATGTATGCATCTTCTTAATTCTGGTAGTATTAAATATTTTCTGCAGTCCTGGTAGTGATGATCGACAGAGTCATAAAGCGAGTAGAGAAAGGGAAAGGTGAATATAAACGTAGAGGTAAAGGTAAAGGTACAGGTAAATGGGCAGGCTAAAGGTATAAAATAATAAAACACGGACACTTTGTCCGTCCGCTTTTACAAAACGCCGGTTCATACACAATAATTGCTGTTCCGCACGAAGGACGAGGTACCAAAAACGAATGCTTGAAAAGAGTAGTATTACAATGGATTATTTTCTCTATAACGGAGTATTTAAAACTCGAAGCACGTATAGATTTACTGCAGAAAATATTTAATACTACCAGAATTAAGAAGATGCATACATAAAAATTGATGATAATAACAATTACTCAAAAATTTTTTTTGCGCATTTTAGCTTAAAATATTTTTTAAATATTTAAATATTGATTCTAAAAGAAATCTACAAAAATACCATTGATTATTATATAGTTAGACATAAAAAAAAGAAATAATCAAGTAAAAAAAAAATTATACGTATGCCGGGCGCGAACCTAGTATAAGCAGGTCAACAGTCGAACGCCTGACGCGTTGAGCCAACCGAGCTGTTGGGAATGTGGTTAATACTTTCAGATGTAATACGCTGACATAGTAAAAATACTAATGAAGCTGATTTCATTGTTTAATTATTTTTGACAAGTGTTCAAGGTTCATCAGTGCCTGGTAGAGTTACAGAATAAATAGAACGTAACAATTTTAAGGTTAGCTTAGTTCTTCGCGGAGAAAACGTCGAAAAAATCGGTTTTTATTTTTTTTAACAACGGCGCACCAAACCAAAAAATCTGAAAAAATTCATGAACAATACCCATAACAATATATTGCTACTGTAAAAATATAAATCTGGACGCTCCAGAATTTCCATGTGAAATCTGCATTTTTTCGATTTTTTTGAGGTTTTTGATTTTTTACAAGCAGGATTTTCTCTTTAAAAATCTGAAACCAATTGCAAAGTATGTAATTGGGTTCTTGACATGTGTCAGATTTTTTTCAGAATTTCTAAATATCATTAACTAGGGAAAATAGGCCAAAAACTGATTTTTCGATTTTACCCCATAACTACCCTCCGGATCGAGATACAGGGTTGAAACTTTGCACAGTATGTTTTTTCTGGGTGCCCTATCGAATGACCCATCGTCGATATAATTCGGTTCAAGGGCATTTTTTACTACCTTATCCGGCTATACCCTTTCCGTCCGGTCGCGCGTCAGAATGCCGCCGGACGAGCACTACGCTCAAGAGCCGTGTTTACACCAGATTAGAACGCTGTTCACCGTTGAAAGCTTATATCCGAGATACACCGGCGCGGTGCATGCTGGGGCATTTGCATCAAAATACAAAATATCGGGATTTTTCGGGCAACATTGTACACACCGAGATATCGCGATCATACTATATTTAGTTTTATTCACCGGTAATTTTTCCGGCTTTTTGATTTGGTCATTTTCAAAATTTCTTCCGGTTCAAAAGCACAATTTTTCGTAGTTTTTTGAGTGAGTCGTTATTCGAAGTAACCTTTTTCCATTGCGAAAATGTTATTAACGAAACACACGGACCAATCGGATCGCGGCAGAGCGTAGCGTTGGCATTGGCCGAGCCGGAATCCGCCCGCAGTAGCCGCGTTCTGATTGGTCCGTGTTTGTTCGTTTATAACTCGGGAACAAAGCCACGGAGAACATTTTCGCAAAGGAAAAAGTTACTTCCTAATCCCCTCAGAAATCGCCCCTTTAAGTACAACTTTTTTTGCGACACTCTGTATAGCGACCGAGCACCATTGAGCGACCGTTTTCAAATAAATGCTAACAGAAGGAGACATTAATTAACAATTTTCAATTATTTCCGTATAACTTTTCTCAGATCTGCGATGTTCCCCGCTGCTGGCCAGGAGTTTTAATCATTGTTGCTGCTCCTCAACTAGGTACATCAAGCTCCAACTGAAATCCCATCACCATTCCATTCGCCGTAGCTTTCAGTACTATTTTCTTACACGACCACACTACAAGCCCGCACCCATAACAGGATTAATTCCTTTAATCCGGATAGAACAAGTGCGAATTAGCCGGCACTTTGACCGCTGTGCATTAACAAATCCTTACTCGAGGATTACAAAGCTGCTTCCAGTTAAAAATCCGCCAGTTACGAGGATTAAACCGACGCGACGCAACGCGGCGAGAGGATGGAAATATTCGCGAGAACAAGTAACCGTGGCTAAATATTAATAACATTCGTTTCCAATTTGTGCGTGTACTTGTACAATTTGTGTGCTGTTCGTGTAAATTAAAGCGGTACAGTCCAATTTGTGTGCAATTCGTGTAAATTAAAGCGGTACAGTTTTCATTCGATATAAGACGATGAGCTCGGGATGGCTTTCGGCGTATTGCGGATCAGGGTACCTATTCGGCTTGACATTGTTCTTGAGAGGGTCGAGAGTTTATGGGTTCGATAAAGTTGTCCGGCAGACCATTAATTGATAGAATAAGACATACCCTCTGGCACTAGGCGGTGTCGTGCGGAAAACTTCAGAAGAAGGAGATGGGATAGAGATCTTGTTGTGAGAAGAAAAACATCGTCGTCTTATTAGAAAACTAGCGTATGTTAAACCCTTTGCACTCGGAGCAGGGCCGCCGCGTGCGGTTGTGCAGGTTGTGCGCCGCACACGGGCGCATCGCCCAGGGGGCGCCGAGGTATCAAAATAAAAATTTTTTGAACTGAAATTAATTAAAAAAAAAAAAGGTCATTTATTGTGCTCCTGGGAAAGGGGGGCGCCAGATTTCTCCTTACACACGGGCGCCTCTTACCCACGCGACGGCCCTGACTCGGAGCTATTTTAACTCGAAAATTAAACATTTCTTCCAACCTAGAATAATTCCATTGTACATGATTTTGTTCATTTTATGGATATGAAATTAATTTAAATACCTCGTACAATACTTAAATGTCTAGTAATTTATTAAACACGAACAAAACTAATAATGTGAACAATATTTTCAACAATGGCACAGCAATTTTCGTTGGTGCCCCAGAGTCGTCATCCGAGTGCTAAGGGTTAAAAGTCTTTTGACACCAGATGATCGCCCAGCCAGATCAACTTTCAACAAATGTGTTAACCGATATATTAACAGGCGAGTCACAGCGCGACGGTGTATAGTCCTCGAGAACGAAATATCCTTTTATTCGACTTCGGCCGGACTTGGCCATTTCGCTGGCGGCGTTGGAACTTCGAAAAATAATTCCGGGCGTAGTTTGGCGAGAGCGTTGCGCTGGCCGGCTCTAAACTTCTCTATTATCAGTTCTCGGATAATGGAGCGCGGTCGGGTCCGGTCGTATAAGCAAATTAAAGTTGTTGCACGCCTCGGAACTCTTAGGACAGGCTCCTGCGCGGCGCGGCGCGCGGTTATCTTGCGGCTTTCTTCGCGGTCCCGGCGCGAGTTTGCACGTGTAAATAAAGACTCTCGGCAATGTTCCGCGATGGTTGTTTCGGGCAGCTTTCCAGCGGGACGCTTCATCGAATTTGTTTGCCTTCTTTCCCGCGCCGGTGCCCGCTGTGTGTGTGTGTGTGTGTGCTGTTTGCTCTTAATTCGCGGCCGCGGGGAACACGTCGCGCCGGGACAACGTGCTATTTGCCCGGTGAAATTGTCGGGGCCTGTTACCGCTTCTCGAATGAGTTTAAAATTCGGTCCGACTTCCGTAAGCTTTCCTACGACATGCCCGGACTAATCTCAAACTACGATTCCCCACAGATGCCGGTCCAACGGCTATTGAACCTTGTTCCGAGCGAACTCTCGACCCCGCTGATAAGCTGGATAATTTGTTTGCTGTGGAAATTATTTCTTGCCCGCCCTCCGGCGAGGCCCGGAGTTTTAGCGGAAATGGAATTGCGAGAGAGTTCTGTCATCGAAGTTCACCGTTTGTTAGTGTTTTGTTCCGTAAATGTCGTTCTTGTAAAATCAGTCCTCGTCGAATATTATAGTTTCGTGCATTTCAATGTTATCTGTTTTGCTCGATAAAAATTTTCATTTTCAAGAAATATTTCATTTCATGATTTAGATTACCACGATGAAAATATTTCATTTACAGTAAACGCTCGATTCTTGTCCAACAGCCGTGTTTTTCACGGACAACTATCGTGCCCGGACATACTTTTTGATTTACGACTGCGTCTAGAAGGACATAATGAAATACGGTTCGCGTGACTGTCCGCGTCTCTTTCTTTCCAATGCGCTGTCCTTCCTTGCGACCGAAACTTTCACCGTCGATTAAACCACTAAATACAAATGAAACTATATCGTGTTTGGTCTTGTTTTAATCAGAAAAATGCCAGAAACAAGCCAATGAAAGTCCCATAAAAAAATAATGAATATTAAGAAGTTTGAAGATTCGATTCATGATGTCAATGCACGACCCCGGACAAGAATCGAGCATTTACTGTATATGTTTTCGATTATTATCGAAATGTATTGTTTGCGGAACTTTTACTGGTTTATATATAGTACTTTATTCGAGTGGTAGAACAACGATTCATTTAAAATAGTATTTGAAAAATTTTTTTATTTTACTCAGCACTGGAAATCACTTGCCCATAGAAAAAGCCTGTTTAATTCTTAAGTATACTGGAGTCCAAGGGGAACCAGGTAAACCCAATCATTTTCTCGGTGTCGTTGGTAAGCTCGGCAGATTATCTCGACTAATGGAGAGAGCATTCCACGCGATAGCAGACCGGCTTCGAGACACTGTCAGCGTCCATCCTGTCCGTGATCTAGATTCCGACTTCCGGTAAAACGGAGTCGGTCCACGAGATATCCTCCCGATGATATTCCCTGGACCAATAGTCTGACAGGCCCGTGTTTATTCCTCACTCGTTGGATCAACGCAAACATCTGCGTACAATTTCTATCGAAGCGATGATGGCAGCGATGGCGGTGCATCGTCAGTCGTCGTTCAATAAAAAACTAACAACGGAACATATTCAGTCGATACACGTCGATTTTGATGAAACTTATGTGAGATATAGTTCTTCGACAAATATTTGACACGTATTTTTTTTTATCGGCAACCATCCACTCCGACGGGGTGAAAACAGCCCTCGAAGTCAGGGCTCAAAACCACATTTTTTGAGAAAAGAAAAAGTTTGTTAAAAAATTCTTGCGCGACTACATTTCCCATTGAAAAACACACAATTTAAAAAAAAAAATTCAAATTTTTTCGACCTCTGGTTATCGAGATATCTCAAAAAATATGGTTTCGACTCCCAACTTTGAGGGCTGTTTTCACCCCTTCAAAGTGGATGGTTGCCGATAAAAAAAGATACGTGTCAAATATTTTTCGAAGAACTATAGCTCGCATCGATTTCATCAAAATCGGCCATTCTCGTCTGAATATGTTCCCTTGTTAGTGTCGCAGGGTAATTTTTACTTAAAATTTAAAAACATTTTAATGACCACCGTGTTGCTACTCGGACAGTATACATGGGAGTGAGAAAACATGGAGACATTTGGAAATATATGTAACGGATTGTCGATCGATCTATTGGCCAAATCCAAATTTGGCGGTAAATTCAAACAGATATCCTACTACAGAATTATAACCTTACTTTATCTGCCAGTATACCAACAATTGATCGAACCAATCCGCCGAAAACATTTAAATTCTGCTTTCTAAATAGCTATGGTTTGTATAATTTAAATGCTTCGTTAGCCAGAGTGAAATTTATTATAGAAAGTACTTGTGAGTGTGGTGCTGAATACCAGGACCTAGATCACGTCATTTGGCAATGTCCAAAATATGAAGATGAACTCATAGCAACTCTTTTACGTCACAAATACTGGCTCCCGACATGTATAAGGTTTTTCTTATGCGGCCCAGATATTAAAGGCCTGCTAATCGTCTCTGATTTTATTAAGCGATGTGCAATAAAAATTTAATTTCATCAAATTAATGTAAACAAGCAGAAGCTACAATCTAGTCTAAGATTAAGTGGCGCATTAAGATATTATATACTACGTTAATATGTTCATGTATTGTATTGTATATGCTACGTAAACCATACCTGGTTTAAAGCAATAAATAAATATCTATCTATCTAGCTATGGTTTGAAAAAGTTCACTTTCCGACAACAACTGTTGCTAAATTCTCTAATCCGTAGCCATTCCTGCGCGTGATTTTACGTAACGGTACCGTGGCGTGGGTGTCGCGGCGCGGTGAGCTAGCAGGGCGAAGGGTCGTGTGGACATAATTCTCGAGGAGAAAAGGCGACGGTCGAAGTTAAGCAGGGAACTGGAGCACGGTTCTGGAAGATAATAAGAGAAACGACCGAGAGAAATGGCGGAAGAGGAGAGGACGGAAGCGGTCCCGGAGCGAGAGGAACGACACCACCACGCGCGCTCACGAGAAAACAGGAAAAACATTTGAGCCGTGCGCCCCGAGGATACGAACAGGGGAACGGAAGGGGATAAAGTGGCAGTCGTTTTGCGAAGAAACGGTTGGAAACGTATGTATATACATACATACATAGACGCGGACGGTGATGCCGTTAAACGTCGTTCCTCTTGCAAATTAGCACTCTATAACGCACACGCAAATAAACACCGGTTCCTCTTTGGTTCGGTGGATATTGCAATTTCGCTCGGGCTCCGCTCGTTTCGAATCCTCGAGAGTTAAGGATGTTCTGGAGGTATATAAAAACGCAAGAAAATTTTTGAAAATTTGTCACGATATAAATCTTACTAAATTAATGCAATTACCAATGTTTGGGTTCGATTCGCTGCACCGTTTAAGAATTATAGCAACTTAAAGTTTGCACATTTTAACACGTCTTCTTTATAGAGAATTCATAAAATTCCACTTCGAATCCTATTTAAACCTTGAAAAAACGCTACTAGAAACTCCAGTTTTTATATATATATATATATGTATATATATATAGTAAAAATTATGTAATTAATTATGTTTAAAATTTATTAAGATTCACTAAACAGTTACAGAGCAAAAAATTGTAAACTGTTACAAAACGTCAAATTTATCGTGTTGTCGTCTCAATAATAACCATGAATATTGCTTTCTGAAGTATTTTTAATTTATTTAAATATTTATTTTTTATTGCGTAATTATATGTACTTATATATTGAATATCACAAATTTATTATCTTGAAGTTCAAATCAGAGGGTACAATTATTCGCAAAAGTCACTTACAATTTTTTACAATACGAAGACAATTTGATGAAAAAATAAATATAACATGAAATTCGCTAATTAAACGAAAGCTTTTTAAATTAATCAATTTTATTAATGCAAAATATACTCATGAATGGCTTTCATTGCCAATATATTGATGGATTTCGAATTTCTTGTACTTTTGTCTCCCATTGTACCTTTAGAACATCCTTAAAGAGCGGCCTGGTGAGAACTGATCCCTGAACCATTCTCTCGTTTATGAACGCGTTTTTGGAAATCTCGGAAACGAAACTGTCGCGCGCGGAATCGCGCGGAATTACACATTCAATCTTTCCTGGAAAAGGAGGCGAGCACAAAAATGCGGGCGATACGGGATTCCGAATTTTTGTCCGGCTCGTTACTCCGGGGGCACTTGACTGCATTGTTACGTGTGGAATAATATCCTATTTTAGTAGACGTTCTATGCTCGGCGAGTTCATCCGAAAGTTTAGTTTTATGAGCACGTGTTTAGCCGCGGGAAAACACGAGTCTGCGAAAATTACTGCTACGCTGCTCTCCACCGGTTGAAATAGACCGGGGCAATCCCATACCAGACCGCTTGCCGAATCTCGACCGTTTTAATTGTTTTGCGGCCGGGACTGCCGGCTGTTACCGGAGAACATCACGGAAACTGGAGAGATTTCATTGGAACGCCATCATTTTATTTGATTCCTCGGCTTCGCGGAGCTACGGCTGGCAGCAAACTTTGCTTGCCTTCCTCGTCTTCGCGCCACCGTTGTTTTTCTTCGAAATTTTCTAATTTTTCATATCTTCTCGTTGTTGGTAGACGACCCCCCCCCCCCTCCCCGCTCTCAAGGTCAGGCAAACTCCGGGAGCTTAATAAAAAGAAGACTATCGATCAGTTACCCATGCTGAAGTAGTCTGCTGGCTCTAGGCTCACTGACCATAGCGTTATTAGAATTAAATAATTCAAGAATGATTGTTTAAGTAATATATCGTTCCATTTGGTGCAATGTTCTTTTTCTTTTAATTACGCTATAAAACCCCACATGGGATTATTAGCAGCATGCACATGATTGTGCATGCTAACATTACAATGAATTGGAGCATTTCTGAATGTTGAACTACAGGTATGAAAACAATGTTGGTGTAATGTTAATCGTGTTATAGCTTATCGGACGAAGCGCTTGATTGTTCTTTTAAAATGTTACATCGAGTAATCGCTTCGCGACGAACATTCTTTAAACGAGAAATCCCTGAAATTATTATACAACACTTTTACCGTGAAGTTCTTGAGGATATTATCTCTTTAAAATTTCTTTCACGACGGAACTAATCAAAGTGCTATTATGCAAATATTATCATGAATAAACTCGCTAAGGGAAGAAAGAAAAGGTTGCTTGTACGTCTACGTCGTGAGTTACAGCAACAAAACCAGGGTATTCTACTAAAAAAAAAGTCACTTCCGTAAATTCTGTTTGAGATCTTCCTACTCTACCACGAGTCTCTCTTGACAACATCGTGCATAAAGTCTCGGGAATGTGGTCGATGCTGAAAGATGCAACGGATCTTGAAGAAACCACGAAACAGAAGGAAAAGACAGATGCAACAGTACCTAAAGAACATTGCGAGATCCGACCAAGAGAAAATTTGCCGAGGTAAAAATGCACCATCGCCAGACAAACGTCACGGTGAAACCATTCTCTGATCGAGCAGATACTTGAACCCAAAGAGGACATTTGAAAATCTACATTGAACTAGTCTTCAACTTCTACTTTTCCCTACCTAAATTGTTCACTCTCTGTTTAGCATTTCTTTGGACCATTCAAATAGACATTGGGAGAGGATATCGTTTCGGTAGAAACAGAAAGGTGGATTGTATTTGCGACTAGATTCCATTTTCTATGACACCGTTTTCTCGGAACAGAATTCGAATTGGATTCTTTGCCGACCGATTCCAGAACTATCCTTTTCATCTCCTTTTTATCGAGCAAACTAGTTTCGTCCTATTCATGCAGATGCTGCGCTTTATTTCAATTTAGACGTAAACACCAGAGCTCCGAATACAACACGTTTCAGATTTTACTGTTTTATAATGTGAGTTCTCTCGATCGAAATTATAATGTATAATAATGATAATAATGATATCGGCGCAAGGTTCGATCATTTTAAAACCAACAGCAAATGTGCAATTAATATATCAAATTTCTCGACGTTTCGATCATAATGCTGATCATTATCTAAGAGACATATTTTACGTCTGAAAAACAAATTTTAGTATATATACGTGTGTAAGTAAATATAGTTAGAAAGAAACATTTGCGACACAGCCGTGTAAATCCAAACTGGAAAAAAGAAAATAAAAAATAACACATACTTGCTGTGACAACAATTAACCACATTGTAGAAAAATTTTGTTTGAGTTACAAATTATGGACTTTATTCCAAGGTGGCAGATATGTAACTTTACTGTTTTATATTTACTCCATTATTTCGCTTAGTATAGTTCGATTTGGGGGATGTTTCGCGATTCAATCTCTAACCGTATTCTATTCCGTAGTATCGAATGCTCGTTGACAATTCCATCGGCAGGGTACGGGAACGGGGATCAATCAACGCGGACGAGTGCATGGAAATCGTGCTGTTAAACGGTTGAAAAATGCCGCAGTTAAGGTGATTGAATTTCAACGGGAAATCGGCACCGATCCTCCGCGGCTCGGCCGTTGATCCATCTTGTCAAAAATGAAATCCATCTTTTTGGCAGGACGGGCAAAGGGGCCGCGTGGAGTGGGGAGTCATGGTAAGCAGTAGCGATGGGCATGATCCTTCTCAATTAGTATCGATTCCTAATAGCGAACTATTAAGGCACGTACGAATGCATAAGTATCGAAGAGTATCGATTCCTAAGTGATAGAGCAAGAGCTTGCAAAGAGCTTTCTAAAATCTGATTCATCGCTTAAATTCAATTGAATGTTTTTGTTAAATGTAGGCAAACTAATACTAAAAGAAAAATAATTTCATTGAATTTAATACGTATATACATATTATGAAAATAAGTAATTTTTGGGACTCTTACAAAAAGTAAGGGCCAATAATCGTCGTTTCAAACATTCGTTGTAAAGGGGAAGTTGAATTGATTTCAGTTGTTGAATCTGCGATGCTTTCAGTCGCGAGTAAAATTTTGTCAATGTTTTAACAGAGGTTTCAATTTTTAACAATTCGTATGAAAAAAGTTTTTTCCCAGTCGCTGAAAAAAATATTTTCGATGAAAACTAACAGATGGCAAGAGAAGAGGATTCAAGCTTTACAATGAGTCCAGGTATACAAACCATATTGTTGTGCTATTTTTACCACGTTTTTATTAGCTCGCTTTCTTGTCTGTCTGTCTGTCTGTTCGGTACAAATTTTGCGATTGATTTTAAACTAACTTCCCGATGAGCTAGAGACTTGAAATTTTCAACATAGCTCAGAACTGGATGACAATGCAATGTTTGAAAATTTTTTTAAAAAAGCCTATGCGTTTAGGATATATAAATTATTATTAATAAATCTAACCGTTATACCCCATCGCACTATACCTGTACGTCCCCACTCTACTACGTGTTCCCACTCTGACTCATCCCCACTCCACTGACCCGTTTCGGAAAAATTATTTTATACTTTTTAGTCCGTTTTAAAAACGTGGTATTTTTAAAAACATTTATTATAAAAAAATAATTTTTAATGGAAAATTTAGCGATGAAATAATTTTTGGAGCCGCTGTGTTATTTAACGACCGAATGACTTGATAAAGAATTGGATCGCTCCCATCGCTAGTAAGCAGAGCTCACCGTGGAAATCGAGCGGGTTCGTCGAATTTGCTCCATTACCATCGGGAAACGTTTTTGCCCGGCGCGGCGCGGCGCGGCGCGGCGCGTCAACGTTCGTTCGGCGCGGCTCGTTTGTCAGCGCGAACTTTTGACAGTTCCGGTCATTCTTCCTGTACACGTCGGCGCGGCGGAATTCGTTGAAGAGGAAACGAAGAACTGGATGGGTAAAGGGGACGGGAGGACGCGGAGGAAAAGGAGCGACGGAATACGCGCGGGAGAAACGAAAATATTTGAGGAACGAAATCGGACGGGAACGGAAGCGGTTCACCGAGTGCAACGAATAGAGAGATACGTCGATGTCACGGCTTCGAGTGTAATGCATTTTCCCGGCGACAGTCGGCTGCGAGCGGAGAGCCCGTTCGTTGACGTCCGACGATTAAAAATACTTGATTAAAAATACGACGCTACGCGCTGTTACACCTTCGAGCAATTTTCGCGAGACAACCGGTTTAATCTGTACATTGCTCGCGGAAGATGGATTTCTTTCTGCTTGATTAGCAGAATTTGATTAGCCACCGAGGGTAATTTCATGTAACAGACAGAAATTTTATCGGTTGGGTATAATATAATCAGGGGAGGTTATGTAATTTGTAAATTCGCTTGCCGAGTTCATTTAATTTTAATAATAAATGTTAGATGTTATCGGCGCTACGGTTCGATCATTTAATAATAAGAATTTTAAAATACAATTTTGCTGAATTAACCAAAAATCATCGACCTTTCGATTCTGGTTTTTGAATCCTTTTCAAGATTAATTTGCATCGCGTCTGTAAGAATAAATGTGTAATACAATTAATTTTGTTGGTAGAAAATGTTCAGGTCGTCTGCACGAAAATCTCGAACATTGAGAACTAAAAAAGCGTACCAACTTGTATTTCTAATTTATTATTTCTGCCTTAACGTTCACTTGATCGACGCGTAATCTCGAGCCCGCGTGGTAACAGGATTGTACATCGACAATTTATAATTCTAAAGTTATAAAGTTCTTGAGTTTAAACGATTCGGTTGGTACAGACCGTTTAAAGTTCAACGACCCGAAGTTGAAGCAAGTTGAAGATCGGTTCCTCGGCTCCGTCGGCGAGCGAAGTTGAAATTCCTTCTCAGACTTGTTGTCGCTGAGCCATGAATGTAGATCAAGAATTGAGAGTGGTCAATAGAACTTCCTGAACGATTCTACCAGGAAATCCCAACCTACCAGGCTCGAATTCCATTCGAACGGGTTCGGTATCTGCCACGCGTTCTGACACGCCGCAAAATTTAAATTAGCTCGATAATCGCTGGATTGCGGATTTTATGCGCGTACCGCAAAATTGAGTAGGCGAAGTACAGTGATCTGCAGACACCGGAAGAATGTCGGAATGTTTGTCCTATTGCAATTTCGAATTACTAACTTTATCAAACGACGAAATATACTATTTATTTAATTTTTATGTTGTACGAACATTCAATACTTTCGAATTATTACATTCTAATATTTATCCTGTCCTTGATCTATTTTCATTGTTAAAAAGTATTTCGAATATTATTTACATATTTATTCCATTATTTATTGCTTTAAACCAAGTGGTTTATATAGCAAGTACAGTATTATTACATTTGGCTTAAATTAAATAGGTTTACATTGTTTCTAAATTTTAACAGAACATTGTGTTGAGGAAATTATAAATTATTTTCAGACCTTTTATATCAGGATTATTTACATATATTGAATTTCTTACTTTAGTTTGTTAAAATTCCTCGGTTGCTAAAATTTTATTTTCTACTAAAAATACCATTCTGATTAAACGATACGCGACGATATTAAACCGTGTATGATTAAACGATTACTTAAAATAGGATCGGAAATATTGCCTCGATAAATTTTACCCATCCCGTGGTACGAAATAGGTTTCGAATCGGTAGCTATGATCAATCTAAATCATGCAGAAACGATAGAACTAGATTTTAACCGAATGCGTAACGTGTACATACATTTTTCATTAGCAAATTTTTGAGTCTTGAGAATTCATTTTTGCACTGATAGATTATCGTTCACCATCTGCAAAAGTCAGGGGTTTTATTAATATTTTAACCGACTCGTCTGTCATATCTGCCCGACACTATTCTTTTATGAAACTCTACAATCTATTTTCATCGGGAAAAATTTATGAAATAGTGTACATTGATCTTTAATATTTTTTTTATTCGTTCCATGATATTCAGATGAATTTAATTTAAATGAAAAAATTGAATTGTTAATCGAGTATTTTGCCATCGAATAATTGAGAATTTATAGTAAAAGGCTTTCAATATAGGTGTCCTACAAAATATATTGTTCCGATTTCGTCTAGTTCTCGTAGCCTCTGTGTCACTAGTCAACCAAATTTCATGTCGATCTTCTATGTTTCAAAATTTTTAGCAAACACCTATATCCCTAAGTTTTTTCGGACGTTCTTTTAAGTATATCGTACAAAATTTACAAGCGAGTCATAAAAGTCTGGGACTGACTGGTTTATGAAAGTTTCCGTGGGACACTCCGCAGGGAGGTTTTCTGGTTCGGAGGGTCGAAAAAGTCGATTTCACATTTCCTCGGTCCCCTGTGGTATTAAAAACATGCCCTCGAAGCGGTTTGCCCGCGAATAAACGAGACATTCCCGACATTGTTCTTATACCCGTGTGCGATTTTCACCGTGAGTGGACATCGATTGGAGCCTAGTTTGGTCGATCAACTTTTTCCCGGAGCTTTAATATATAATTGTGCCGGCAGCCGCCGCCGCCGCCGCCGCCGCCGTAGGGAACAATAGCCATTAGCATAACAATCCATTATCATATGTCAGGGAAATTTGTGGTGTGTGTATTGATCGGCCGGACACTTTCTCTACGGTTTTGGCCCGACCCGGCCCGGTTGGCCCGGCGAGCTACCTACGCTCCGCGCTCGAATTCACGATCCCCTGATAAAAGGGCCGAGAGCAAAAACGCCGGACTCCGTTTGTGCAGCTGCAGACGAATCGTTATTGCACCCCGCACATAATTAAATTCTCATGGTCCATATGCACCGGCGCGTGAACCCGTTTCCCGTCGTTCGTTTGGCACCATGCCTTTCTCGTCCGTCCGGAATTTCTTACGGTTTACCGTAATTCATGCACGGTGATTTTCGCACCGAGCAGCGAAGAGACTTTTAGAATCTGCAGCGATAAATAACGGGTGCATGGAAACGTCCGGAAATTAGGTCGTGCTGCCGAATGTGCGGCAACAAAAAAAAAAAAAGAAGTATCGGTGCACTCGACTTTTTCGGCGACCGAGTGCATAAATGCAATTTACGTTTTTTTGCTATTTTGTTGTTCGATCGCGAATTTTACGAATTCCAATCGATGCATTTTAGAATGAAATTTTCATTGGCTTTTTAGCGACTCGAGTCTCCGATTCCTTTAATGTTTCTACTGTTTTAAATATCCTTCTTTTATCCGTAAATTGCATAAAATTGATTTTCTCGTTATCGCATTATTTTTGAGTTATTAAAATTGGGCTATTTATAGGCGAAAATACTTCGTCGATGCTTAACATATTGTATTTGAAATGAATTTGCTTGCTACTGAATATTCATTTCTTCGACTTTCTATTCTCTGGAATTAATCGATTTGGCAAATGTTCAATTATCAAAAGAAACAATATACGTTTTCAGTTAATTTCTAGTCCTCGCAATTGATTTGGAAAGCTTTTTATTTTATATAAAGGTTTACAGTGTATTTGTTGTACACTGATGATTCAAAAATAACAAAATATTATTACAGTAGTTTTACAAATCCTCGTTGTGTACCATAATTTTAGAGACACCCTGTAGATACCAATCTGCTAGTTCGCACGATGGAACATTCAATAGGTGACCGCTCATTAATGTAATGACTAACTAATATTATTCTTAATAATAGTACTAATACAGGCTGTGTTATATACTGTATTATCTAGCAGTATTAAAATGAATTAGTCGTAATACTAGTTATATCGTGTGAATAATATTCATAATAACGGATTACCATTTTCAGAAAATTATTTTGTTATAATGGTGTCGTTTCCGTACGTGCAATTGCTATAGAATTCAATAAACATGCGAATACAGCTTTCACTGAATCCGCAGAAAATGATCTATTTAATATAGAATTGAAAAAGAAATGATTCTATGTGGAAAAAAAAAAATAAAATGGAAAACAGGGAATGGAATTTTTTTCTGCATGAAACTTCAATCTCGACTTTGAATATTCTAAATGCATGCATTAGTATTCATAGTTATCACACTGCGGATTGTGTGCGTTTATTACAGTTTCGATAACCTAAAGCTCAGTATAATAACGGAAAACTGAAGACAGTTTTATAAAATTTTTATCTTATTTCGGCCTTAATAAAACTTCTAATAGAAAATCAGTATTTTCATTTCAATTATTTTGTCAATTATGAATGTTACTGTCTCGCTTCGTTACTATTTACCATTTCGGTGGATATTAAATATAAATATAATATTAAATGTAATTTCATTGAACCGCTGCATTTTTCAAGTAAACTTTGAAGGTCCGTCTAAGGGTTAAAGGAACCTGGATTTGCACAAAGCTACGCAGTCCATTCAGAAACAAGATTGCCGCTAAAGAAACTGTAGACTGCAACGCTGGCGGACCGTCGCAACCATATTCCAAAGAGACAGGGATTATGCGCAATCGCTTCGATTAGCATAGAAAAGTATATTAGCTCCCGCTTTATCCAGCGATTGCTATAAATTACGAGAACCGCTCTATTTTCTAACTTTCCCAGGCGCAGCGCGGCCCGTATCCCCGTAATCGACGAATCTGAGGAGACAAAGTTCATTCCGGGCCGGAGGAGAAAGTTAGCAGCGAGGACCGCGCGCGGGTCCGGAGACTCGCCTAATTTCGTTGTAATTTAGGGGCCACGATATTTTCTTGCGGACGCGTGGCCATTCGTTCATCCCAGCCGCCGGAAATCCTGACGCCGCGAAATTCGTGCGCGCACCCTCCACCGCGAACCTTGTAAAATGTGTATGAGCGTAACTTACGATTACGTCGGCGGTTGTGACGGTTATCAGGGAATTGCGCCAACAGATCACAACGAATCACTTTACATCCCGTTGAGTTTCAAACGCGAGCTATTTTTCCCAATCTTGTGAATCACGACTGCGGAACGTTCGAATAATCGATTGTTGCGTTCCATTAGTTTCTTTAAGTAGACATTCTTTTGGGATCGAATTATTTTTCACTTTTTTTTATTTGACGCTAGAAAATGGAAGAATAGCGTTAATCTCCGGCACTTCTCATTTATTTGAAACTATATACCCTCGTGTTTAAATGTTTTTTACTTACAAAGGAACATATTCAGATGAGAATGGCCGATTTTGATGAAACTAATGTGAGCTATAGTTCTTCGAAAAATATTTGACACGTATTTTTTTTAATCGGCAACCATCCCCTTTGAACGGGTGAAAACAGCCCTCAAAGTTGGGAGTCGAAACCATATTTTTTTAGATATCTCGATAACCAGAGGTCGAAAAAATTTGAATTTTTTTTAAATTGTGTGTGTTTTTTAATGGGAAATGTAGTCGCGCAAGAATTTTTTAACAAACTTTTTTTTTTCTCAAAAAATGTGGTTTTGACCCCTGACTTCGAGGGCTGTTTTCACCCCCTCAGAATGGATGGTTGCCGATATAAAAAAAAATACGAGTTAAATATTTTTCGAAGAACTATATCTCACATAAGTTTCATCAAAATCGGCGTGTATCAACTGAATATGTTCCCTTGTTAGGTATTTTTTTTTACTTTTCTTTACGATACATTGTATGTAGTTTTCATTTATGTGTTTCGACAGAATTTTCAGTGGCATATATTTTTAAAAAGTTCTTGAAACGAACTTTTTAAAAGAATTAAATATCACCAATTTGTAAGAAGAAACTTGAATGGAGCAGTCCCGGACCAATGCCTGCGTAATTGAAAGATAAAAACTTTATTCTAAAATAAAGGACGAATGTGCACGAAGCGAACGTGCCACCGCTAGTCCGCTAATTTTTCCTGCTATTCCATGAATACGCAGGACACAATCCCTGTGGCAATTATCCAACGCGCCAAGGACAAGAGAAAGTTTTTATGACTAGGCAGCGGATTTTCATGCATTTACGGCTTATATAAATCTCCATATTTAAAAAGGAAATTAAAAAAATACCATTTCATTCCACTGTCTCTAAATTTTGCAAAAGAAATGTAAATTTATGTATGTATATAAATGTGCGTAATTCTGGAGCAGAAGCATGTTCTAAAACAAAAAAAAATAATCATCATAACGACAGGATTTCATTCTATGTAGCTACACACGAACTGACCAATGACAATTTATAGTGATCATTTGTTAATGAATTTTCCTAAATCAAACGAAAATATACTTACAATTTGTACGGATTTTAAACATTTTAGTCGTTTATTCTTTTTGGATAAAACATACTTTAGTTTGTTACATTCGGTAGTTACATAAATATTAGATAAACCGCAAAATCGCACTGATTTTAGTTGTTTACTTCGCCCTTAATCGGCCCAGTGTTGGGGGACGAAGTTTTCACAGTTATGGTAGAGACGTTTGCGACAGTTACGGAAGGAATACTGTAACTCGAAAACTAGCAGGCATAGAAAGAAATGATACAAATGAAAATTGTTTGCATTTTTATAAGGAACAATATGGCGAACGTGAAATTCGAGTAAAATCATAGTTGGCGACTGTGCAATGGAGTGGTAGGAGAATGTAAGCGTTACAAGGATTTGGTAAAATTGAACCGAGCACTACTGTACCTATTGCACACCGTGGTGTTTAGTAGGACTCGAAGTTCGTGCGGACGACTGACCTTCAAATACATAGTTGAAACCCGGCCCGTACTACTTTGACGGTGCTACTTTGAAGCGATCGTGCTGAAGGATTGCGCGGCGATCGATCATCTCCTTCTCCTCTAAATAACCGTCATTCCGCGGGCGTTGTCGTCGGGCGAAAGCTCGAACCAGCATCGGCGCTGGAAATGCGTCAATCGCGTTGCGCGATGTTTCAACCGCACGTCCAACGATGCGAAATGAAATTGAGCCGCGGCGATAATGCGCCCAAAGGACTACTCGCGCGCGGCTCGATTCATTTACTCCGGGAGCTGTGCAGCTGACGGCTGACAGTTTCATACGCGTCGTGCCCGAGGGCGTTGATCCTTGAAAAATCCGCCAATGACGCCGACCGCTGTTTGATTTTGTTTTTGACACCGAGCAATTGTGTTACTGCCTCACATTCGCGGCGCGTCGGACCGTTCGCGGACTCGTTTCACTTCCCTCTTCGTGACACGCTTGTGCTTCGCAATGGTACGGTACCGCCTCGATAGTAGACTCACAGTCGTTCGTAACGTTTCCTGGAAGTGCCGCAACTAATCTATGGGTGTATTGTTTAACATTAGGATTACCATCACCATTGCTACTGGTTATTGAAATTACACGAATATTAGGTTGTCCCGAAAATTTCTTTCGCAACATGTTTAACCCTTAGCACTCGGATGGCGACTCTGAGGCACCACTGAAAATTGCTGTGCTATTGTTAAAAATATTGTTCGTATTCACTAAACTACTAGACATTTACATATTACATGAGATATTGTATCAGTTTCATATATGCAAAAAATGAAAACAAATTCTATAGAATGGAAATATTCTAGAACGGACAAATCTTTCGTTTTTGAATAAAAATAGCTCCGAGAAATGGGTTAATGTGAATGACAGCATAATGTATCGTATAGAAAATGAAAGACTGGTTGTGCAACAACTCTGAAACGTTGCAGATATTTTCTCACATAGTGCCGGAGGAGAGCAAGACCTAAAAGAAAGTGACGGGAGCCGGTAGCATCGTAAAGGAGTTATGGAGTGACGGCTGATTCCGCGCTGACTACAGAAGCTTGTCAAACTGTCTGGATTGTGGCGGGACAGTTTGGCGGATGGTCTGCCGCTCGATTTTGTCGGGGACGTCTTTCGCCGGGTCTCGCTATCAAACCGGGTTTACTGCTTCCTGCACGGTCAGAGACGCTTTACTGCCATCTTTCCGCGCAACTGCCCCCGCACTCGGGGCAGACTTTCCATCGTCGCGTTTTTATCGCCGGCCCTCTCGATTAACGCGCGATCACGATCGAATATTTTATCGAAGGCAGCTTGCGCGCGGCGGTACATACGCCTCGCCACTTTGCCGGTTTTACAGCTTCCTCGTTGACAGCCGTCAGGCTAAGACCGGTCGTCGCTTATGCCCTTCGATCGTCCGTCGAGCTCAGGATAGGTACGAGGGTCCGAACACATGGCCTGTATTTATCTGCACACCCGTTATTCGTATTAAACGGTGGAGAAGGGGCTCGGCCGAACGACGTCGTAAAAACGGTAAAGGCACTTGGCGACGGCGCCCGAAGATGTTACAGGTGAGGGCGTATAATCGGATTACGCTCGTAATCAAGAATCAAGTATCGATCTGATGGCTCGCGGCCGGAGCTTCCAGGAGCAAGCTTTTCGGAATCAAGAGACACGGCCGTGAGAGCAGGTCTCGAAATCCCCTCGAGCGACCTGTAGTACGTGCGCGGGATAAAGGATTAGTCTCGTTTGGGACACGCGACGCGACCCGTGAAATCTTATTAGCCGAAAAACGCGACGCGGATCTTATCAGACCCCCCAAACCCTATCCCCCCCCCCCCCCTCGCGCTGATAAGATAAGCCGCGATCGAGGATGTCAAGGTGAAGAACGCAAACCATTCCCGGCCATGCTTTTGTTCTCAGCCTCGTTCTTTCCAAGGCGGCTGAGCTGGGAGAATACGGGAACAATTACCGCGCGGACGATGCTTGATGAGGCCCCACAGCTTTGCCGCGAAAGTTCGCAAGCTCTCCGCAAAGTTTCGTAACGACGACGCCCGGTAGCCATTCCTTCTCGAAAATTGCTAAGTGCTGCCGCGTGTTTCGTTGATGCTCGTCTTTTTGTTCAACTTAATTTGCGCCTCGATATAAAGACGTCAATTTGTGCAACCGGCTAATAACTTTATTATTCACTGTTTATTTTGCGGTCCTGTTCGTCTTGGACCTGTATCGGGCAGAGATCGCCCTGTGGGACACTATCCCAGTTCCGTCGAAATTCGGAGCAACATAGCATTACATAGGGAGAAGACGAAGCATGATAGGATAGTGTTCTGTCGACCGGTGTATTCGCAAGTTCGAGAGCCTCTTTCGCTGACGTCATTTTCTTCGCCAACATATTTACACTCGAAAACTGGAGTCTAGGATCAAATAACGTCTTTTATTTGTATTTTCAGAGATAGAGGAGATATTTCGGTGTCCTGTTTTAAACGAAACACCCTGTATAATTTCATTTGATTTTGAATTTTACCCGAGGAACCTCCACATCAGTTGACACTGCTAATGGCTACCAGCTGTAAGCTTGAGAGTTTCAAACATGATAGAAATCTACTCTGGCTCGTGTCACTGTCGTTCGCGGACGAGTAAGAAACAATAAGAAGCTCGACAAAGAATGTGCGCTTGACAATAACAACATCTTGGAGACTAGGAAAAAGGTTTTCGAACAATGAAAGACCCTGTCAGTGTCCTGGTATGGTGTTCATCCTCGGTGACGCTGACGAAAGTGCTCGTTGATTGCGAAGTTAATACAAGAAACGTATTTTGTCTGCGATTTGGACCAATTATAATTTTGTTTAATATTTCTTTTATACGTCATCTATTAAACTAATTTTTAAATTTCTCTGAAACGACCTGAAAGCACTCGGGGTCCAATTGTAAAGTGATATTATTAATATTAATGAGAGTCGCTGTTTCAGTTTAATTAAACTACGGTACATTCGCTCATCCAGCTTGATTCGTAAGCGTGGCTTACTTATTTGAAACAATGTAAGTTAATAAATGCGCAGCACAATCTGTCATAATATTAAAATATACCGATATAAATTACTGGAAAAAACACAATTTTTAGGTTAATCTTTTCTTTGTATCGTAACTACTGGATTATCTGTATCTTGTTAAAATTTCCGAAGTGTCCAGCCGTAGGAAAAGTTTTGGAAACGCTGCTTTAATTTGGCCCGGTACTGTCGCTCAAAAACAATGGCCGCCAACGTCACCGCATCGGAAACGCCGTCAAACCGTGAACGCATTCAATTAGTCATTCAAATTTTTCCAGGCAACGATGCGACAACCAGACAGATATACCTGTCCGCTGCCATTTTTACGCCCCTCTGTAGCTCATTTTTCAGCCGGTCCACGTGCCGCTCGGACGCGGAACTAGTTAATTAAAATTTCAATGTGCGTTGGGAACGTGTCACTGAAAGAAGAATTACGCATAGAATATGTTGTAGCAGTGTCTGGTTGGCGCACATGTCCGTCATGCGCTCAACAATGTTAAAATCTGATTCCTATCGCTGGGTCTCGTCCGCGAAAGCTCACGTGTCGACGTCGACAACGCGTGTCAAAGCGCACGGTTATACAATTGCGCAACAACAATAAGCAATGAAATGATTTTTCATGCAAAAAATACAGTCCACGTAGAAAATCCTGTTATTCTGTGATCAATAGCTGAAATACTAATTGAGACACGTGTTTACATTCCTCGGAATTTATTAACATTTATTCGCATGTTCTACAATAAATAATGAATAAGATTAGTTTAAAATTTCATATTTGGTCAAAGTGCGAAAGAGTGAGAACATTTCAAGAATTTAACAATTCTATTGCATTACAGTTTTTTTTTTGTATCGATATAAGATCACGGCTCCGGAGTCTAGGTATCGGTTAATAGGGGAAAAAATGTTCGGTAAATGAAAATTGAGAAATTCGGTTTTTGGCCACGAAACGCTGTTTTCTAGACCACCGTAGACTGAGCTGACAATTAAATTCATTCGAATTTTATTGCTGAATATCTAGGTAAACTAATAAGTAGACTCCGGATCTTTATGCAACATAAAAAGTTTGTAATAATTAAAATAATATAATGCTCTTAAAGTGTTCTAATTTTTTCACTGTTCTAATATGCACGTACTCATTTTTGCCATAAATGCATAAAATCCGGAGTCTACTAATAAGATTGCATGTAATAAAAAACGTAAACGAAAACTAATGCCATTGAATTTATTATGTATTATATAAATAAGTTCTCTTTGTCCGGCAAATATTAAAATATTTATTTATGCAAAAAGACATCGATTTTATGAATTTGTTTCGCGATAATGCTCTTCTTGAACAATGCCTTTTCTCCAAGACAGTCAAAGAAACTATGGTAACTGCAAAATTTCTGGGAAAGCGACATTCGCGAGAGCGCGATTAAACAGATTTCCTCACTTTTTTCCGAGGGTAATACCGTCACCGGTAAACAAAGTTGAATTCCGACTCGGAGACTGATTACGTTCGCGACGTTCCTCGCTTTTCCGTAGGCAAACACAACCAATCTTGCGGCGACATTCTCACAGAGTTTTACTTTCGCTCAATCTCGCGGGGAGTACTGTTATTGAGCTACAGCGGCAGGATAGCATTCTCAAGTGACGTCACACGAAAAAGAAAAAATCCAATTTTAATTATGACCGCGTTTTGAGCATCTAGATATGGTTCGTCGCAAGTAATTATGATTTTGTCAAAGGTTACTATCTTTTATAAAATCACATTGAAACAAACGCGGACAAAATGTTTGTAAATTGTATGGGATTGTTTGAATTTGTAAAATTCTAATTAAAAAACAAGGACACGAATGTAGAGACACTCCTTTAACCCTTAGCACTCGACCGGCGACTCAGAGTCACCACCAAAAATTGATGCACCATTTTTCAAAATATTGTTTACATTATTAAATATGTTGGTATCTAATCAATTACTAAATATTTAAGTATTGTGTGAGGTATTATTTCAATTTCATATCCGTAAAACGAAAAAAAAAAAATAACATAGTCAGAAGAAATGTTCAATTTTTTAGTTAAAAAAGCTCCGAGTGCAAAGGGTTAAAATGAGAACAGACAGAATATTGCAACTTCTCGCCAGACGGAAATAATAATTCATTATTCGACTCGAATAAACTCGGTATTTGAACAAAGCTTTATTGCGGAAGCGGTTCTAAAAAACAATCCCGTGTGTTAGGTAAACTGCCTTATAAATTGTTCCAACGCAATTAGCCGGGGCCGCGTTTGATGCCGAGTAGCTGGCCGAAGTTCGAATAGCTGCGTTTACGAAAGGCTACATAAGATTGTTGCTCTAAGAATTTTACACTCGATTACAATCTCGAGACGGGCAACCATCGGCCGGAGGCGGTCTTCGAAAGTTCGTTAAAGTCAACTCGGCGGTATTAATTCAATTGAACCGAGCCCCGGAACTCGGGGGTAACCAGATGCTCCCGCTGACAGGGGGTAACGAAGATTGAAAACGTAACGAATCGCGATCTCGATACCGTTCGGCCGGCGAAGGCGGAGTAGTAACGTGTATATTTGTATGCAAATGCGAATCCGCACGGCGAATGCTACGGATCGATGCGTCTCGGACACGCTCCCGACTGTTGGCGCTGAAGCGGCAAACGCGCGAAAAAGAAATAATAAAAACGTGGTAAAAAAAAAAAAAAAAAAAGGAAACGTGGAAGTACTGCAAAAAGTAGACGACCGATAGCAGACACTTCGGAATTTGTTCGAAATCCAGAATCTTAAGATTGCTATGAAGTTATCAGACGACTATATTATTGTAAGAGTGCAATGAACGACCTTGAATGTCCTTGAAAGTCCAACATGTTATAGATCAATGAATTCGTCACAGGCTGTACATCTAGCTAAATAATTAGATATTAAACCGGGCTTTTTCTTCTCTTTTTTTACCCGTATTAAATTTAATAAGCGACAACACTGACTTTTGTATAAGCTTCGATTCAACTACTATGTACCCCTCACTAATATAGTGATGAAGCGACGAACCAAAATATGTTCCTACTTTATACAGAGGGTGTTCAACTACAGGTGGGAGAAAATTTAAGGGGTGGTTCTCCATGACAATATAAGTCGAAAATGAAGAATATAAAAATGCGATATCGGCTTCGTTATTTAGTTATTATAACCCTTAGCACTCGAGTGGCAACTCTGAGACAACTCTACCATTATTCAAAATATTGTTTACATTATTAAATATATCTAAATACTACACATATAAGTATTCTATGAGATATAGATCAAATTTCATATCCACTAAATGTAAAAAATCAGAGAGAATGAAAATATTTTAGGTCGGAAGAAATGTTTAACTTTCGAGTTAAAATAGCTCCGAGTGCAAAGGGTTAACAATTAAAAAGCCACCTAAAACGCGGCAACCCATAACTAAATAACAAAGTCGAAATTGCAATTTTTTTATTCGACTTATATTATCATGGAGAACCGCCCATTAAATTTTCTCCCACCTGTAGTCGAACACCCTGTATAAGTTAGATAGCTTAAGGCAGTTTTTAGTATTTTTATTTGCGCCTACTGTAAATATTGTAAATATCATGCAAATCAAAATTTAAAAAAAAAAAGAAAAACATCTAGCTAAATAAAAACATGCACAGAAGATTTATATAACCATCACAAATGTTTGAAAGCTCTCTGTCCTATACATATGTATTTAGACCAGTGATTTCACAGATTTCACTCTTGTTCTAGGGTTAAAATCGACAAAGCCGGTTAAATGTCGTCTGGACGCGAACGGTCCATAGGATGCGCAAGGGGGGATGGGGCTGCAGGAGACACGACGGGATCGGTTGCCAGAAGCCGCGGAATTAGGTCAATCCGTAGCGCGCGACGTCGAGCGGTTTATTAACAAAACGTACACCGTAACCTTCTCGTCTCTGTCCCTTCTCGGTCCGATCTCCGGTGGCGAACGAACACCGCGCTCCGCCGAATGTAGGTTGATGTATTAATATCATTAACTCTCGTGCGAGAGCCGGTTTCGACGCGTGTAACCCGCGGCGGAACGCTCGGCCAAATCGCGAGCCCTTCGCTCGAAGACGGCTCGAGACGGGACCCCGACGCGGTATTTTAAGACGGACGATTCTGCTGTGGACTCGCCGAATGCGGGAATCGACCGAGAAATCGACCCGAGAAACACCACGGTCACAGCCAATCCGACTATCGCGACTTCCGGCCGACTACGGTAGCTTTAGAAGGGCGTACATATAACAGATAGCTTAAGAAGAAGGGAAATACGAAGCGAAAAAACAGTACAACAAAATACAGGTTTTGCATTAAAAGTACACCCTTCTGAAAATCGCATTCCGACTTTTGCAAACTGAATTCACCGTTTTGCAGACCAAATTCACCCTGTTGTAAATCAAATTGCTCGAATCAAGTTTTCAAAAAATTTGATTTCCTAAATTATTGTAATCAAATAAAATATATTGCTCAGAAATTGTACTAATTTCTCGAAAATCGAGAATTGTCTCGAAGCCACTGCATATCGGGAATAAATTTTCAAAATATATAAAACTATAACCTGAATTTTTCTCGATCGACATTATAATACATAATGAATTTAATGATTTCGGCGCAAAGTTCGAATCATTCAAAATCATTAAATTCATCATATATAAAAATATTCCGCGAAAGTGGACGTTTACTTTAAAGTCAACAAAATCGCTGTTTGTATAAAAGTATCACGTCCCCAACGAAGACCATAATCTGCCCTGTATACTTACCGCAATACAGGGTAGCACGTAATATGAGATAAAGTCTATTGTCGTGCTATTTTCGCGAAACTCCTTTGAATATAGCCCACGGGCTCAGCTTTACAGCAAAATGCCTGTGTGCTACATGGAGTGTGACGTTATTTCAAGTCCTTTTGCGTTATGAAAAGTTATGCTAGTCATACTACAGTAAAGTGTTGATCTAATTCGGATCCTTGGGTCCGTGTTCCGACATAGATCGTGTAGGGCTACAACTCGAGTTAGATATTGAAATCAGAAAAAATTAAATCGTCTCATCCGTACTTATGTATGTATGTATATTAGGGTGGACCTTAGCTCTATCTTGTGAAATTTTTTTTATGAGATGTTTTTCACGCCAACCCCCAAAATTGTGCTATTTGGTAAGAAAATAATTCCTGCAAAAGTTTCAGTTGATCGGATAAGGGGAAGGCGTGCCTCATTGACGTTGAAGTTGCGAAAAACATGAAATTTAAAGATTTTCGCAACTTCAACGTGAATGAGGCACGCCTTCCCATTATCCAATCAACTTCATCTTTTGCAGGAATTATTTTCTTACCCAATAGCACAATTTTGAGGGTTGGCGTGAAAAAAATCTCGCAAAAAAAATTTCACAAGATAGAGCTAAGGTCCACCCTAATATACATACATACATACATAAGTACGGATGAGACGATTTAATTTTTGCGATTTCAATATCTAACTTGAGTAGTAGCCCCACACGATCTATGTCGGAGCACGGACCCGAGGATCCGACTTACAATTAGATCAACACTTTACTGAGGTATGACTAGCATAACTTTTATTATGAATATGAATTTTATTTAGAATCCATGTTCTACTGATACTCTGTTTTACCAGATTTCCACTTCAATCTGAACGAAAAACCGCACGGACACAATATCCATCCCACGATATATTTAATGGTTTTATTAACTTCAAATGGTATAATCTCGTATTCCGGGGAAACCAGACGGCGTACCGAGTCTGTAGAAATAATTCAGAGAGAGCCGCGTTCCACCGGTCTACTCGATGGCTCGGGAAATCCGCAGAAATACAATAATGTATTCATCCCAAATAATCGAGCGGATCCTTACGGATACGGCTGTTCCGCGCGTATTACGACAAATAATTACCATTGTTTGCACGTGAATTGATAAATTATATTTTGTTCCGGTGTTGCTAACGGCGATGCTAACGCGTTTGCAATCGGTATGACAAAATTACACTTTATGCAGATTCCCCCGTTGGCCAGCCGGCAAGGTAAAATTGCATTGCAGAAGCTTGCGTTCATACCTTTAAATATTCATTACCCTATTGTACTTAAACTTCTGCGCCATATCGCGTACTCTCTCCACACGCAGCACGACAGATTTAGCAGGCGACGATTAATGACAATGCTTTAATGCCGTTTAATACTTAAAACTGAATATTCAGAAATGATGGATTTTTCTTTCTGCTTCGTATTAACTGTTTCGGAATAGTCTGTGCTCTCGCTCGTCTCCCACATTCATTCACGTTTCCTTTTCATACACGCCAACCGTGTATTTCAACTCTCGCTCCCGTAATCTCGCATCCTCTTCCACCGTGAATGCTCCGCGAAATCAGTTTTTCTTCAACACGAGTCCTTTCTGCTTCCAAAACCGTTTATCCGTTTGACAAATTTACCTTTACCTCAATTTCAGCTCATAGTTCCGACAATCCTTTTTCATCCCCGTGTACCGTTCGTCGCTCTGTCCGGACCCCCCCACCATATCGCACGCATTGTCGCTACCGGTCGAAGACGCTGACGAAGAACGACAGCGGGTCATACCGAGACCGAGTGAAATACAATAATACGACTTCGTCCTCACCTCCGGCCAATAGCAACAACACGTGCCATGGCCAGGCAGTCGACACAGAGTGACAACGTAAACAGTCTGTCTAGCCGCGACGTCGCCGAAAAAATTCCCCTCCGAGGCAATACATGACGTCACGTTCCCAGAAACTGTCCCACCAACGTAGGTACCCATAGCTTCTTTTACCAATAATTTCTCACGCCATTGTTATTGTACAATAGGGGATGGGGGATTTAACCCTTAGCACTCGAGTGGCGACTTACAAGGAGACCTCGCGTAGTGAGACTCTCGGTTCGCAACGAAATTTTGTGTGAACAAAGCTTAGACACCATCATGAACTATCCAATTGGTTTTAGCCGCCAACGCGCTCCCGTTTTCGAGATAATCGATATTGAAATGCGACATGTGTGGTATATTCTATGAGTGAAAAAGCCTCTTGTCACAGCGGTCTCCTTGTTAGAGTCACCACACGAATTGCTGTGCTATTATTCAAAATATTGTTTAAATTATTCAATAAGTTGGTAGCTAATCAATTACTGAACATTTATGTATTGTACGAGGTGTTATATCAATTTCATATCCATAAGATTCAAAAAAAATCATATAGAATGGAATTATTCTAGGTCGCAAGAAATGTTTGATTTTCGAGTTAAAATAGCTCCGAGTGCAAAGGGTTGAAACACACCAGTTGAATAACTCGATTGCTATCGGTGACAGAGAAAATAATCATTATTTTTATAGATGGACGCGTAGAGGACATCACCAGAAAATCCTACAAAAATGCATATTTCTCGCAGATACAAGTTTCATAAAAATTCAGTAATGAAATATTTGGTCGAAAGCAATGTTCTTAATTTTTCGTTTTAATCCGAAACGACGGAGCATCCGGCAGATTCTGGACAGGAGCGTTCACGTTCGAGCTATCACTGCCGCTGAATATCGAAATCGGAGAAGCAATAAATTTTATTAAGACACCAGGGCGAGCATCAGCGCGGACGGTGGAAAATATCGGGCAGCGGAGACGCTTCCGGCGACGCAGCAGTCCACATCCGTCCGGAAGCTTCCGGTCAGAATGCCGGGATCCGTAAACGCTCAGCGGGAACTTCTGCTCGCGCTTTATTGCTGCCGCGCATGGACGAGCTTCCAACGAAGCGTCCCGTCGAATATATATGCGACCGCGAAAATCCTACGACGAGAAAATATTACCTCCGGCGTGTGTTCCGCGTGTTTCGGCCCTGCTTTCAAAATTATTGAATATTTAGATAAAACTATTTGTATTCGTGTCTATGTCATGTTTTACCAAAGGGGGTACACAGTGTAACCACTTGTATAACGCGATCAAGAAAACCTGTTTAAACAGCCTGATATATGTGTATTTTATAATTATAGTAAAATGTAAAAATAATCAAAAGTATTGCCGGCCGCGTGTTTCGGCCGGGTTTCAAAATTATTGAATATTTAGATAAAACTATTTGTATTCGTGTCTATGTCATGTTTTACCAAAGGGGGTACAGTGTAACCACTCGTATAACGCGATCAAGAAAGCCTGTTTAAACAGCCTGATATATGTGTATTTTATAATTATAGTAAAATGGGATGAACTTTTCCTCCCACAGATTTTCGATTGTTACATATCTTATCCTGTACATTTCGTCGACGAAATACTAAATACGATGTCCCAGACCGCGGACACCACTCGTTTTTGAGTTATGAGCACGTAAAGTTGACTAATTTAACATTAATTTTCATTGTTTCACCTAAGAAAGTGACAGGTATGGGCGCCACAACTCAAAAACGAGTGGTGTCCGCGGTCTGGGACATCGTATTTAGTATTTTCTCGACGAAATGTACAGGATAAGATATGTAACAATCGAAAATCTGTGGGTTCCGGAGGAAAAGTTCAGCCAGTAAAATGTAAAAATAATCAAAAGTACCGTAAGTTATATATTGTTTTACAAAGTAATCCATATGACAGTGTCTAACGAACCGTGGCAATGGCAGTATTCGGTAGTCTGTTGATTCCAATATTAATACTGTGTATTGGAATCAGCTGTACGCGTTCCTTTCAATTCATCATCCACCCTTTGATCCTACGTTCAATTAATGCGAACGATAGCGCGCTATCAACCGTGAACTCGTGCGACATTTCGATCACAAATTAACGCAGCTTCCAATCGATGCTTCGCTATCGTGGTAAACAGTGCTGTGAAAACGCTGCTGTTGTGTTTGTCGTAGACATAAATAAGTCCAAATGTCCTCTGTCGAAGCCGGCCAATTCGCCATTTTTAATTCGCTATTATTAGAGTCACAGTATTTACGCAAACCGTGTTTCCTGTCCACGTGGCGAAAATAATATTACCCCCAACTTGATGGATTTATATAATAATATACTGAACCATTAAAATCATGAATTTAATACAATAGCACATTACTTCATAAAAATATCCTAGTCTAGCGATCTCCTGTGTCTACTTGGCGTCTTTAGTGAAATTTTACTTTTCATAATATTATAGTAGGTACACTTTTTTTTTTTATCAGCTCTCTTTTTTCGCAAAGTTTTCGTGCTCGTCCTCGGCATATCGTATATAAACCTATAATCTTTTTAACGTCTCTCGTTGAGTGGTTGTTTCGACGATTTCGGTACGCGCCATAAAGTATATGTTCTTCCATTAAAAAAAAAAATGATTTCAAACTTTTATAGCACGATATACACGTATAATGTATAAAAGTCAGTCTCACAATTGATGGCACACAAATCAGAATCACTAATTCATAAATGGAAATTTCCAAAATTTTTACCACATATCATCTGCTAGTAAATTAAACCATCTTGATTTGTGTGGCATTCATTGCGAGACTAAATACGTGCAACAGCGTTCTGCTCGATTTTCATTTAACAATAGAATGAAATACAATTTTGCAATATTCGCGCGTTGTTTCGGAATATATTGGGTTTTCCACCATCGCGTTCTCCGAAAGAGAACACTGCAAGTAACTGAATAAGCTGAAATGATGTTTTAAAAAATTGAAATTTTCCCGTGCATTAACCCATGGCTGCACAAAAACTGTTATTATTTTCTTTTTCATGGAACGAAGTAAGGAAATTGCGCTTACAAATAAACAGCACAGCGTTGCAAAGAGAGCCGAAGCAACAAATGCAAGAATAAATTGCTATATGCTCGCGAAGTTCTAACCCAGAATTTCTAAAGCTATGTCCACACTGAACGAACAACATGCAACTTTTAGTTGACGTAGGGTAACTGCACCAGTGAATGAACATTTAAGAAATTGTTCAGGAAGATATTTTATTTTTTAAAAAATATGTCAATTAAAGGAATCTCATATATGCCTATACTTCATTTGTCAAAAATAAATGAACACAAATAAAATGAAATTATAATTATTTCTCTTTATTAAACGTTAAATAAAAAATATAAAAAATACCAGTCAATGAACACTACATTCTAGTAATTGAACAATGATGGAAAAGCAAAAAATACAAAAGCGTTCATTTACTGGTGCCCGTTTATTCACTGGTGCAGTACCCTATGTATTTTGAACAAGTTGTCGTTTTTACCGGATAAAAGAAGAAGAAAGCAACAGGAGGCGCCAAAAAGTCGTTCGAAGTTGCTTCAGTGTGGACATAGCTTTACAACCAGTGCCGTGGTGGGACTAGATAACAAGCAACGAACGTTGATTCCGCAACAATAACCAAGATAGACAATGAGCGAGGTTCTACTGTATTTGCGCAAGCGAACATTGTTTTCATGTAGTTCGTTGACAGGCAAAAATGATAAGGATAACGCTTTGACGTTTCCGTTGAAGAAACGACCGTGTACAACGCGTATAAATTAAACTCGATAAATATAACGCGTACCGCGGAGGAGTCTCACTTTGGCCGGCTTTTAAAAGAGAACAAATTTACCCCTCGAAATGTTTCATCTCACGGTCAGTGTGTTCTCCAGGGGCGGCGGCGGCGGCGGCTCGGGGATGTTTACAAGTGCCCCATTTTTCAATGTACCCACGCCGCAAGAATCCACTTTTGTCCCTCTTCTATATCCGTGGCGCGACTCTCGAGACCCGCGAAGACTCCCGTGGTCCAAGCCCCGTATTTCTTTGAAATTGCCCGGCAGCCAGCGCGAGCGCGCGCGCGCGCGCCCGCTTAAATTCACCTCGAGGCTCGTTTATGCACTTCAAATACCTCCCGGGCTACCCGAGATGCACAGTCTTCTTCTACCTACCTTTATCCTAGCTGCCGGGGCCCACCCTTTCTTCACGAGAGTCTTCGTCACTTTCGCTCGGTTGCTTTCGCTGTCGTTCCTTCTCGAGCTACGTTATTACTCATAGTCGCCGGGCTCTCGGCCCCCCAAATTTCGCATATTTCCGGCCCGATTTACGTCCACGGGCAGACGGAACACTTGCCACACCCGGGCTTGTAATGCGATTTCATTGCGAATAAAGCGGCGCTCATGAATACCTTTGTTTCCGGGGGATTCGTCATTGTCGAGAGGTTACGCGTTCCCACGTACGGTTTAAAAATAAGAGAAATTCAACTATTTCTTTTTGCGAGATAACGTTGAAAAAATCAATAATGTACATTTCACCGTGTAATATTCGAGTCAGGTTTCGCTGAAAATTTCAGGCGAATATTAATCGTTTCGCTCAACTTGTCCAAATGATTTAAGCAAAAATCAAATATTCGTCTGGCTCCCTTGCAATAGCAGCAGCCAACTTTAATTTTACAAAATAATCCACGATCTAGTGACTAGTTTAAATACGACTATTAACCGTTTACAGTCGGAGCTATTTTAACTGAAAAAGCGAAAGATATTTCCATTCTAGAATACTTCCATTCTACATACAATTTTTGTTCACTTTTTGCATATGAAACTGATATAATATCTCATGTAAATGTCTAGTAGGTTATTAAATACGTACAAAAATAATAATGTGAACAATATTTTTAACAATAGCACAGCAATTTTCAGTGGTGCCTCAGAGTCGCCATCCGGGTGCTAAGGGTTAAAACACACAGATTTTAGCAACCGTGAGATTTTAATTGACAAGTCGTTGTTTGGAACTAGTTATCTCGACCTCGGCAGTAAAAAGGGTCAACAAGAAAATTCCTATAGGAACAATCTCGAATTGAAAAAAAAAACGATCTCGTCTGCAATTGTTCGATAGGCTGAAAGGTTAAGGTTTACCCGCAATGGTTCCCGGGTCCCAGATTATAATCAATTTGCGGACCGACTGAAGGAGACTAATGGATCCTGGGTTCCCGAAATCCCGCAGGAAGACATGGTTGCCGTTCCATTGGTGTTCATTCAAGACCGACATCCCTATCGCGTCGTTTCACGTTCCAGCGACGAACCACCCATTTCCTGGTACGGCTCGACGTCGTTGCATTTTTCCCGCGACACGTCGTCGACGTCGACGTCGTCGTCGTCACCGTCATAGCTACTGCTAAGCGG
This sequence comes from Lasioglossum lativentre, assembly GCA_916610255.1. Lineage (NCBI taxonomy): Eukaryota > Metazoa > Arthropoda > Insecta > Hymenoptera > Halictidae > Lasioglossum > Lasioglossum lativentre. Next base: position 1,797,576 of record OU744364.1, read on the forward strand.
TGCCAGCGACACGAAGCATTTCAATATGCCGCGAAAGTGAATCTCGACGCACAAAAGCCGGTTTTACACGCGAACTTACCGGTTGCGGTAATATAACGTATTTATGATGGATCTCGCTGCGCGCGGAACATCCGAATAACCATTTACCGGGAGCGTTGCGGGGTTCAATGGTTCAAAGTAGAAATGCTATAACGAAAAATAAAATATTCGACGTATTGTGTGACGGAAACACGAGAATTACCACAGGAGCGTTTTTGTTTTCGCTAATGAGAATCGGAAAAAGCTGACGAAGCTGCATTGTTTGCCTTCTGTTGGTTGCGATTTAATGAATGTTGGAAAAATAAAATGATTGTAATCCGTCGAATAACCGAAGTTATATCATACAAATTGTACGGCTGGTTATAATTCGCAGTGACCGAGTATTTTCCGAATTTTTTGGAAACTTCAAAACATGACAAAACATCGAAAATCGCACTTTCAACATGATCCGATAAAAAAAGGCCGGGAGTACAACGTATTGCAGCCACGTTGTGCAAAAGTTTCATGATACTTGGCTTATTAAAAGCCGGTGCTGCGCTGCCGGACGTGAAAAAAGCAGCTTTGCGGCAGCTGCAATTAATTTTTTGGCACACGAACAGGTTATAATATTGCACCGCTCACTGTATCCGTGGGATTCATAGCCGTGCTATTCATTTTGGGTTTCACCGCGACAAATAATCATAAAAGGCAAGCGTTATTACGGCATTCCAGACACTCGAAGCAATCACGAGCATTTTAAAAGGCATTCCATAAATGGACACAGCACGACAGTTGCGTCCAATACTGGGACGTCGTGGCTCCTGCCGCGAAATTTTTTTATCGGCACTGCAAAACTACCGTAGATATGAAATTTCTTTCGAGCATGTGCGTTTTGTAATCTTAAACAATACCACGTAAAAGTATTTTATTAATTCTTATTTTATAATTCTTAATCCGAGCACACAGTATATCGCGCTAAAGCGATGCAACATTCGAGAAGAAAATTATAAAAATTTTTGTTAGTTCCTATAACCAACTGCGATACATCGTTGCTTGGTACAGTAAACGCTTGATTCTTGTCCAGAGCGTGGGCACGATTCCTGTCCAGTGCCTACCCACTCTACTGTCTGTCAACGCCGAGTCGCTTCGCAGGGCAAGGGAATCGATTTTACAAATCTCTTAATTTTCATGATTTGTTTATGGGACTTTCACTAGCTTATTTCTGGCATTTTTCTGATTACAACGACACCAAACACGATATAGTTTCAATTGTATTTAGTGGTTTAATCGACGGTGAAAGTTTCGGTCGCAAGGAAGGACAGCGCATCGGAAAGAAAGAGACGCGGACAGTCACGTGAATATCTAGTCTCGGTCGGCGCGATATCTAGACGCAGCCATAAATCAAAAAGCACTTCTGGGCACGATTATTGTCCATGAAAAACACGGCTGTTGGACAAGAATCAAGCGTTTACTGTACTGTAAAATTATCAGAAAAATGAGAACACAAAAATTGGCATGAACCCAACCGTTGCAAAGTTCTCATCCGCTTTCTCAGGATCAAATAAATCCTTCTTTGATTGTCTGGTTAATTTTGATGGTCGGCGATTCGACGGTGGCCCGGGATTTTCAGTTCTGGCGGCGCAAGTGAAATCCGTTGTCTTTCCGCGGTACTCTGCTGGGCTTCCAACGAACACCGCACGGGTTCCTAACAAAGGGAATATTTTCGCGATAGGGGATGGAACAATTTTCGCCAGAGTATTCCATCGGTTTGCCCATATTTCCGAATCTAGGGATCCGGGTGCAGAGGTTCTGCAACGTCGGCAGTAGATAAAATCCGGACGATTAATAGGCCGCCGGCGTTTTTCGGCGATGCCTTTTTGTCCATCGCGCGCATCGTCCCGGGTTTATATCTCTCAACGAGCGGGAAAAATGCCGCATCCGTCCCGCGTCCCTCCGCGTTCCGTACACTCGAATCGAACGCCGAAACCGGCAATCGGTAAACAAACGGGACGGGCTACGAATAAACTTTTCCTGGATATTTTGCCTGCGAATCCCCGGCAACGAAAACCCGACAGAGCACGCGGAACTATTGCGGATTTATCGCCGGAATTGGACTCTAAGAGGATTCCAAGGAGGCGGACGCCGCGCTCCGGTTTACGAGCATCTCGAGATTTCGGCGGCATCGAAAACAAATCGATCAGCGGATTCGGAGAAATAAGCGACTGCGAGGAAACGGTCGAAGGTGTACGATCGATCCCCCGGGCCAATAAGCATGTAGATGCCAAGCTTGCCGATAAATCGATCGCTCGAACGCAACGACGTATGGCGGAGAGTCTTTATTTAAGGTTACATGCCTCTGAACGGCTCGAAACAAAGAGAAATTCAACAATTTCTTTTCTACAGGGTGGTCCACCTAAATGTAGTCACCTAAATATCTCCTTTATTCGCGATGACATAACAAATGTTGTCGATGCAATATAAATGGTATCACAAGGTGAATTCTTTGCAAATGTTATTTTTTTCTCAAGGTTATTTTTTCCCGAGTGTTCACTTTAATTTTCAAAGATCAAGGACGTTTGAAGGTCACGTTATTATGCATATCTGAATGTATTTTTCGCCCAGCCACACGATGCAATAAACAAAAAAAGGCAGTTACGTATCGAAAAACACCGATGACCTTGATAACTCCCGGAAAAATATTATCATGGGGGAAAAAATGTTCTTGCCAGATATTGGTCCATTGACACCATGCACATTACGTAAGAAATTGTTTTTGAAGCAGAATAACCTGATATTTAGGTGACCTTCCATAAATGGACCACATGGTATACATAGGAATCATGTTAAGAAATCAGTATGTGCATCTTATTACGTAATATTTGCGTAGTGTTTGCTACAAAATTGCTACAATTTTTTTTTATCGTATAAAACTGTGTTTCCTTAAAAGATCAATATGTGCATTTTATTATGGGATGTTCAAGTAGTGTTTGCTAAAAATTAAGCATCTTCAACTAGAAGAACATTGCAGCCATATTGCCAAAGTCATGCAATTTTTTAGTTGTATACAATTATTATTATTATTATTATTATTTATTACTATTTACGGACCGAAGTCCTTTTATACAAATGTTTACAATAGAAGATATTCATAAAAAAGAAAAGAAAAAGAAAGTCTTAGCATAAAGTTACATAGTAATTATGTGTTTTTATTTTAAAGACCAACAGGCACTTCTTATGTATTTATTAGAAAGAGATAACGAACAAATTGTTGCACGAAATTATCATTTCTGTCCTGAAAAGCGCGCAAGCTCGAAATACCGTGGAGATTGGCGCAGCCCAGACGGGGAGCGTAAGTGCGGGTATCGAAAGAAATTCGACGGTGTAAAATACGGGAACAGTAGAATTCCGGTTAATTAAATTTACACTGGGACCGATATCAATGACGACAGATTTCGATTAATTGCACGGGTAGTAGGGGGGGGGGGGGGGGAAGCGTTCATCAGTGAAATTGGATTTCGCGCTTGCTCGTAGGTGCGCGTCGCGCGTCGTTTCCACTCGCACTTCACCGACAAAGCGATAAGTATGGCATTGTTAAAGCTCAACCGTGTCGCTACTCCTTCCTTCCTTCACCTTCACCAATTACTTGTTTACAACGCTCGAAAAGCGTGCACTTGATATATCGAGTGCGTGAAACTCTCGTCGAGGGAAGATCGGCCGAGAACTGTTTTACGATACGAGCGATAGATTCGACGGCAGCCCGTTATCCACCGAAAGCGATCCGACGATTTCGAGTTGATTGTGTTTAAAACTCGAAACGACATTTATTTATTTATTTATTTATCTGTTTTAAACGGACTGCTCGTTTTTATCCACGCGACTCGTCGGAAATTTTGAATTCAGTTTGTGAACATTTATTATTGCAAATACAAAAGTGTTCGGACGCAAGGTTGAAGTTTATTCAATTCCTGGTGATTTATTTATAGCGTCACATTTTAAAGAAGTACGTGTTGGAACAATTTAACGAAAATGATTTCGGCGCAAAAATTTATCGATTTACGTTTCGATCTATGTCTTTGAACAACAACAGGGAAGAGATCAATCATTTTACGGTACGCAAAAATAGAATGTTTACCCTGTGGAATGAGTATGAAAAGTTAAAAAAATCTATTTCACATATTAAAGGGTATTCGAACAACCACTCTAATTCTCATAACAGTGTTTTCATTTCCCCGCAGTGTACCTTGGGAGTCCCACGAGCCAGTGAAGTCTGACCTGCCTCTTATCCGAGCACGCCGTAAAGATAATAAAATGCGACAAGTCGAGCGTTCTGTCAATAACAATAACGCGGTCTCGAACGAGCCGAGATCGGGGAACAGAGAGAGCCTGGAAGACGTGGGTAGAAACTTTCAAAATTTTCTCGCAAAATCTGCCGCGTGCCATAGCGTTACTATGGCGCCGGAAATCGAACGTTTTCCCGGCTTCCGGGTTGCTGCCGGGAGGGAAACAAAGAAGGACTCGGGATGGAAATGTCGAGTAGTAACGAAGCTGCAAGCCGATAATGTGCTTACTCTGGCCCGACGGAAAGAGGACTTTGAACGTGTTTGTGTGCGAAAGACTCGACGGAAGATGGACGATGGGATCGGATTCGACAAGAAAATCGCAACGTTCGAAGTTCATTTCTACGCGAGCTGGCGAGATCAAAGCAGCAATTCCGTTCCCGCCCAAATTATTAAAGGATTCTTCGTGGAAAATCGATTACACACTCCGCGGTCACAGTCTCGTTCTAAGCTAAACAGTAATCAAGGAAACGGGACGGTAATCACCGTAGCCATAGTTACCCATGAATGCGCATTCGTAGTAATATGCGGGATAATTTCCATTGTAGCACTCCGATTGCTGACCACAAACATTCTATTGTAACGCGAAAGTAATTAATTTCACTCTTGGTTCACGGAGTACTCTAACTGACGATTTTTCATTAGATGTGTGCAAAAGTTCTAGGCTTTCTCACTCGTTTGTGCATAATACGGATTTTTATGCAACCCATGGGAAGATAGTTAAAAAAATTTCAACTATAAATAATTTAGCAAAAAATCTGAAATATAGAGTGTATCTATATCTTTTGTTTGCCGTTTACCCCATGTCGATATCTTTTCTCGTTTTAGAGCAAATTTAGACAATGTTTTTTTTAGACATAAAACGATGTTTTGAGACAGGAATCAAGAAAATCGGAACGGGGGCCGCTGGCCCATGCTTATCGAACTATGCCCTTTCATTCCAAAAAGTCCATTCGTTCAAAAGTTGTGACGAAATTAGTGATAATAGTGATTTTGTGGACTTACGCCACTTGGGAAAAATGGCGTCCAATGAGTCTTCTGCGGGAAGGTTCTCCCACTTTATTTTGCGCATTAATAATTTTGTTAGAAATAGTGTATTGACATTCTTTAAATCGTTGTAATGTTTTAAATTACCTACTCAATTTTATTTTAAATGCACAAAACCCACAGTCTAGTGATTAGTATATGCAGGAAGTAGTATTGGTCGGTCACGATCAGACCGCGATACCACGTATACTCGCTGCATTTTCAAACTGAACTTTCTCGAATGCGAAGTTCCGTATGGAAAAATGTTTAACCAAATTTTGTTCTTATTTTTCCATGTAGAATCTAACCCCCTGCCCGGTTGTACTACGATTTCCGTTCCGGCCCTGTGCAATCGATGGAAATAAATGAATATTGAAAATATCGAAATTCAAGAGAGAAATATCGCGGTGGAACGATCCAGGTTTCCCACGGAGGGTTAAGGACACTTTTGCGGAAGAGTCAACGCTGAGGACGTCTACATCGTTGGGTTCTCGCGGCAGACAGTGGCCTGGCAAAATTTACGATCCTGCCGCCGCGAGCGAGCAAATGCGAGCGTTGGAATCGCGATAATCAATCAAACGTAATAGCGATTCCCCGTGAAAAATGCGACGGCGGCGGGTGGGGGGTGGGGGTAGGGGGCGCGATCGAGACAGCGCGCCGGCGAATCCGCGACTCGTTAATGAATCAAATTCGATTGGCGCACGGTTGCGTGCGCGGCCTTTATCAATCAGTACGCGGCGGCCGACAATACGGTAGGCCACGATGTCCGAGATTCCGAGCCAGCAATTTCGCTCGGAAAGCTGTCGGATCGGCGAAGTGGAGTTTTCGCGAGACAGAACGGTCGGCGGGAGCAAATTAAGTGGTATGCAAATAAGTGGGCTCGCTTTATAGCGACGGTGGACAAGTTCGCCGGTGGCGCTCGCCATTCTACTGCTCTTTCTCTTTCTCTCCCTCTCCTCCAACCGTTCTCTGAAAACTGCCGTACCGTCAACGAAGAAACTTGCCCGTCGTAGAGAGGAACAGCTTTCGCGACGCGACGGGAACAAAGTAGCCGATCTCGTCTTCCGAACAACGATCCGCGTTGTTTCGCGACTCGCTAATGCGATTTGCGCCGCGAAATGGCGACGAAACGCGGCGAGACGTCGCGCAAAAGACGAAAGAGACCTCGTCCAAACGCCAGGCTGCTTCGCTTCCGAGATAAAAAGCCGATCGACGAAAGACGTCGCGACGCTCTTTGAATATACCCGCGGAATAGAAATAGTCTCGCTTCGACGCCTCGATGCGTCTACGAAAGATGAGGCTCATCTGAACGAAAACGAGGATTCTTTCGGTGGCTGCGTCGTCGTACGACGTCGTCGTATTTATTCTTTGGCTCGAGAATCGTTCGATTGTCGTCTTTGTACAGCGGATTTTTATGCGAAAAACACAAATTTTCTATAGCATAAATGGGAACTGAGAACATTCTCGTATTTTTGCCGAATGTTTTGCTGGTAAATATTACGTTTAGGGGGGAGGCACCTCGGATGACCTTGACCTCGAACAACATTTCTCTATCTACCCTGAGATAATTGCAAAAAACATTTGTTAAATTTTGGTTGGAAGTACACTTTATTCTCGTACAAGTGATGTTTTCTTTGAAATAATGAATTCTGTGTGTCCATTAAAGGATCTACATACCGATTAAAATTGTCATTTCGTATTGACTATTTTTTTGTATAGTAATCATTTGTCCATTATCGTTGTCCATCTGTCAAACTTCTTTAGTTCGTAACTTTTTAATAGAAAACGAGCGACAGCTAAAACCTCTTAGAGGTTACTTAGAAAGGTGATCTTAACAACCGTTATGTCAAGGTCAAGATCATCCGAGGTACCTCCCCTAAACGTAATATTTACCGTTTTGGTCACTAGACTGCAAATATGATGCATTTGTAGGAAGATTAAAAGAATTTGGGAATATCTGTACGTTACTCGCAACTTGTTAAATCTATTCACTTCTTTAGAGTGCTTTTTCTATTGAAAACTTGATACCTCCATGATTCGAACCAATTTTTCTCCCATCTACAATAATATGAGGGAAAGACACGTGATTACTATTAACCCGTAACCAATGTTGATGGGTCAATTTGACCATATACATTATTAATATTTGGGTCTAAAATAGGGTCACAGTGGTTACGGGTTAAACTCGATGAAAATTATACCGATGAGCAAAAACGTGATTTACCATGTTTACCTTATACATTTTCTTACATCTGCGAAACTAACGAAAACATTAATGCAAATAGAAGAAACGGGTTCCGTCTCGTCTCCCGTCTTACCGTGTCGCGAAGAAATACTAAATGAAGTTGTAAAAACGAAGGAGGGACGAGAGGGTTTGAACCATCGAGTTTCATCAAGTTAGCAAACAAATTGTACACTTCCACGGACGAAGAAGTTCCGCGTTTTCGTCGCTCCATGGCAAACACCGTTCGTTTCCCCACGAAGTCAGCTTCCGATCTCGCGATCTCCTTTAATGAAACCTTACTCTCTCCCCTATTTGAATAATCCTGTTTAATTAGACTCGACTTCTCGGCCTAGTGCTCCGGCCTTAGCCCGTAGGATTATCTTAAATTAACCGCCGATGTTCTCGCGCAGTCGATCCGCGCGCAGCAAAAATTTTTCTTGCCCCTCGTAAGAGATAAAGAGGCGGCTCCGGGGGCCGGACGAGTTGTCCGGAATTCGGTCGCAAACTCGGTTTCTGAATCACGGCGAGAGCATTAAAGACACTCCCAAGCCCGTTTGTCAAAGTTAAACCGTGGAACTTGAGCGTTTCCCCATCGTTTGCTTTAAAAGCAAGACGAATTCCCCATTGTCCCGCGGGTACAGGGATCGCGCGTCATTAAAAGCTCCCCGCTAGTTTACACTTTGCCTCGCCGAGAACAATGCAAATTGTTCTAGTCTCTGTCCCCCTCCCCTCCTCTGTCCCCTCCTGTCCCGTTTAACCTTCCCTTCTACATCACCCCGTTTCTCGCCACTCTTGAGAGAGTGCAATCGAACCTCTCCTGACAAGGGACAATGTAATTGATCCCGCGGAACGTCTCGATTATACGCACCATGACGCGTTCCCGAGGAGGAATTGATTGGCAGTGATTTTTGTTAACAGGAGCCACACGATCGATCAGCCGCTAGTCGAATTGACAGAAATCACACGGGAACAATGACGGTGGCCTCCGATCGACGGAAGTTCCGCCGACAGGCCCGACAATTAACTCGATTTGACAAACTTCCTGATAGAAACTTCGATTACTCGGCACAGCCGATCGATAAACTAGTTAATTAAAATCCTGAAAATCCCGCTCTGTCCGTGTCGCGCGAACAAGCCAATAGACACACGATTCCTGTCCATTCTCGTTAGCGAAATTCTACGGGAAATTTGGGGGAAAAAAAAACATTTCGCACCGCGAATCTTCCGCGGCTACGACACAGAAAAGTGCGGTTTCGATGTGAAAGTGTTTCCCAAACGTAATAATGGAAACTATCGATACACCTAACCGTACCCAACACTAAAACATATCAATACAAAGCGTGGTATTAACACCAAAGACTGATATTGCCTCGAGAGACTCGAGCTTGACTATTATTTATTTAACGATTTTTTTCAGTCTATTATTTTAATTTTATTTTATTTCAATCACTATTATTTTTCAGCCTATCTCAATGAAGTATCAGCTTACGAAAACACCTAGTTTCAACCTATTCGACGACACGAAAATATTTGAATTAATTCCAGCTATTTTATAGAAACGGCCCGCGCCGTGCGTCGTCGCGTCGGCTGGCACGCGAAAGCTATCAGCCGTTTATCTACCGCGTCGTCGATCCTTAGTCGCGAGAGGGTAGCAGAGACCCTCGACGTTTTTCCGTTTCCGTTATCGCCGGTGCGTAACAGGTAGCAGCTCGATCCTCCGGATCGAGAGGAAGGACCCGAAGGAAAGAACGCTCGGGCATAACGTTCGGGGTTGGTTCGGCCCATATTTTCTCGAAATACGTGGCGGAAGCGTGGCGCTCGGCACGGTCACCGCCTAAATATAGAATATAGACACACAGAGAAAGAGAGAAGGACGCGCCAGAGAGAGAGAGAGAGAGAGAGAGAGAGAGAGAAAGAACACAGTGTTCGACTCACCGAGTACGAGCAGCAGCAGAACTTGTTGCGGGAGCCGAGCCACCATTGTAGGCTCCACCACTCGCACATTTATGAATTGAAATCGGCCGATCACACCGTGCACCGATTCTACTCTCACGATCACAGCCGCCGCTTGCAACAACATTCATTTAATGTTCCTCCCTTGGTTTCCTCGGGTGGGTCCGTCTCTCTCCGCTTCGTCCGTTGGCACGCTCCGTTTAGTAGCACAGGTGAGGGGGGTGGGGTGGGGGTGGGGGTGGGGGGCACAAACACCCGCGCACAGCCACAAAATCAGAATCGATTCCACACACTGGTCGCGCGCGTATTTTCCGCGCGCGAACACAAATCGGCCGGCAGCGGTCGAGAGCACCGCGGTTTAGCGATCTCCTCTTCCTCTATCGAGCACACACGCGCGGCTTCCGTCGGAATCAGCTTCGGTTCCGTCTCTGTCCGCTTTTACCCGCTCCGGGATCCCATCGGACGCATCATCGAACCTGCTCCGCGCCCCGCTGAAATATTATTGGCCGGTTCGACGTGCGAATTGCCGGCGAACAACCGCGTGAACGCTTGATCGCTGGGATGTTAAACCTCCGCGAATCACCCGGTGACGAACCCGGTTCGATCGCATCGGTATCGCGGCTCGCGATCCATAGTTATCCGAATCGACTCGCGGAAAGAGAAAGCGGGTGCAGCTCGAGCTTATCGCGGTGTATGTCCTGCAGTGGAGGGGATATTCGTTTTTCTTAGATCGTACAGTTTCTATTTTCTTAGATCGAATATGTACTTCTATTAACCCTCCAGTGTTTTGAATATAATTTAATGACGTCGAACGGACTACTCATTACTAGACTGCATGCATTCATGATAATAATCAGTAGGTAAAACAGAAAATGGTGAAAACATTTAAAGGATTTTTAAATACTGTTCTACTATTTTCAACTAGTTAGAATTGTTAAGGAAATAAATTCTACAATTTTTATTTTCTATTAAAATTCTGTATTTGTTACACTCTATCTGCTCGTTATCGATCATTTCTTCTTGATTCATTCCTGTTGTTGTATTGCATAAAACTACTCCTAGCGAAACAAGATTTTATCATGGAGAAATTTCAAGATAATTTGGAGAAAATCAGATCAGTAGAAATTCTATTCCCGAACCTCGCAGACCTGATCGTGCACTGTAGGGGTTAAGTTTATACTATGCAGCTGTTCAAATATTCCCTCCAGCTTTTACGGTTTGGAAGCACGGTGGTAATTGACGAGATGCTGTTGCGAATTCCTTAATCTTAGGGATCAATAGCGTGTACGATGGTGAACCGCAGACTCGGCGTGGTATTTGTATGCGATTTTAGGAAAAGCCGTGATTGAAGCCATGCAAGTGGTTTCTATTGCTTACGGTGAGAAAGAAACGTGATTCGACTAATACGGCTTCGTTTGTAATATTGTTTATTGGACACGTGTTTTTAATCGAATGACTAATGAAAATGTTTCCATGAATTTATTAATTAGAAACCATAGAGTTCGTATCGCGATGGTAAGGTTGTTAATAACAGGACTGCGGATTTTTATGCAAAATACTAAAATAACTTCAATTATGCATATTCTCAATTTTTAATCTTTTTGCTGTTTTAAATTTCACCACCTTCTTTTTCTTATTAATGCATAAAATCCGCAGTCTGTTAATAACGCAAGAGCTTTAATTTGCGTGTTACGAGAGGAATGTTAATTATGGCTTAATTATTTGATGCGGCTTCATTCGGTTTGTAATAATTCGATCGCGGATATTTATGCAAAATGTTTTGCGTCGATTGGAGGATACAGGGGCTAAATACAAATTTCTTTCTTTCCATAATTTTAATACGTTTATAGTTAATACGATCAATATTTTTACTATATTAAATCTCACCTACTCATTTCTGCTATAATTGTATAAACTCCGTATAGTAATAATATTTTACAGACACGCGTTTTAACACTAAACCTACCACGGTCAAACGGTTGGTTTTCTAATTCATAATTATTGAAATTATAAAAACGCTTTCATAGGAAATGATTGAATCGACTTTTTCATTTAAGCACAAAATATAATAAAAGCCGTACAAAGTTTAAGTAAATTCAATCTTCTCTAAGGTGTTTCACTATTATATGTTTTGTGCTTGGTACTGTTAATATGTTGTGCTAGGTAATGTTAATGTGGTCAACGTCAAAAAATGTTTTCGCAAATTCATTAGCTCGAAATCATCAAGTTCTCATCGCGACGGGGACAAAGATTATATTACAATGATAAACTAATTGTGACAATGTTTCCCAAAAATAACTTAAAAGCACAATTTCGAAACACAACAGCACAACGAGAAGAAAATTCGATCGTACCAATACACAAAATCTGGAAGATCTCTATCGCGGTATCAAGTATCAAACCCGCAAATCCTTCATAGTCCAAAGCACCGGGTCCACGAGGAATCTCCTAAAAAACTTTCGCGAGTGTGCTAACACTTATGAATTGAAGTATGTTCCGTCTATATCTTCGAGCATCGAGTGTCCTCGTGAAAAGTGTGACGAAGCATCTAGGAGACCGTGACGAGAAGTTGCTCGGCTGTTCATTCCAGGGTTCGGAATGGTAGCCGTTCTCCTTCGATGCAATTAGCCTCGTTAATCGATTCGACGGGTTTCGGTGCTCGTATTTTTCCAAATGGGGCTTTGGGCCAACGTAAATCTTCGAGGCCCTTTGTAATTGCAATTTCGTCGAAACGCCATCGGCCGGCTGGCGAGCGAAGAGACAAAGCACTCGATATTTTATCGAGTGTCCACTTCTCAGCGCGCTCTTCTCACGACTCGCGATTACCGGAAGCCGGCCCCCGAGCGGTGCGGTGCGGTGCGGTGCGGTGCGGTGCGGGTGCTGCCGCGGTGTCGCGATAATCTCGCGGAATATTTTTCGCGTGGCTCGGGTCTAAAAGGCGACACTTTATTTTTTCATTAAGGGGACACGCAGCTGCGGACGAGCCGCTGTTATTCGCGGTAATTAGCGAGCTCCGGCGCTTCTTCTTTATTTCGTCCCGGTCCCGGGGAAAATTGTTTGCCCTAGCTGTTAATCATCCGGGCCCGGCTCGCTAATAAAAACCTGCTCGTTTCGCGTCCGGCCAGCTAGGAGGAGAGAGGGAGATCATGAATCGCGGCTGAAATCGCGTACCGAACCTTTTTCGCTTGTTTTTCCTTGGCCGGCTGAATATGCATGACCGCCGCGGATATAGAGGGACCGGAACGCTGCTCAAAAAACCGGCATGATTCACGATTTTTTCGCAGATTCGAAAAGTCGACTTTCCCGGGCCATGAATGCTTATCGGTGGAAGAACTGCTCTCGCAGACCGTTCGACGCATTTCGCGGATCGAACACCGAGACGCCGTGTAACTTGAATTCGAGATTAACCCTGTGAACGGGGTGAGCTGCTCCATTGAATGGGATTAAATTGATCCCCACTTTCTCTCTCCGCGATCGTCTCGCTATCGGCTCGGATAATGGCGAAATTGATTGGAACTCGCGAAACAAATGACCGATCCAAGAATCGGTGAGAATGATAAAGCACACTTTTCATAAAAATCGGTGTAGACATCGGTAGAAGCTTCGCAGGCCGTTGTTAACGCGATCGGTTCGATTCGATCGGGTACGAATTCCTGGTAGTGAAACCGAAACGCAGAGAGAGCGGTCCGATTAAAAAGCACGAAGGACATAAAAAATTTTGCGATAAATCCGATCGCGTAATTAATCCGGCCCGGCCGGTGCGCTGCACCTAGATGGCATCCTACCTACCCGAATTATCTTATCAAAAGCCGTTCCTCGAATTATGGCGATCTCTCTCTCTAGAGACCGTTTGGCCGGCTGCCGAGATTTTTCGTGGATATTTTTGTCGCAGCCGTGCACATCGGTCTCTCTGCTTCGTCCGAGCCGATCGTACTAAAATGTAACGCGGAGGCTGAACATCCTCGATGTACAAAACCAGCTAAGCAAAAATTAGTCTACCGTTCAAGGGGATTTCCAGCCGCCTGGACAAGACGACGACCCTCGTGTATCGATGGATCGAAGATACAACACCGGATACGCGTGTCCCGCGGAACCGTGCCGCGATTTTATTCGAACGCACTTCGTGTGTTCACTTGGCCACCGGTTTCCGTTCGAGTGTCGAGTTCACACGTGGCAACCCCGGACCACCGACCACTGAAAAATCCCGCGTTCCGATCCCGTTTTAAGGGAGGAATGAGCCCACCGCTACGACGCGTCGCACGCGGAGTCTCACCGCCGACTGACTAGCGCCGACTCTTCTTCGGCCAACCCCTCCTGCCCTGCGTCGCGGTGCTCTCTCCTCGGCGCGAGCACCAGACGCGTCGGATCGGCCCGCTCTCTACACAAGCTTCCAGCCTTGGAACTTTAATAAGATAGTTTATGCTCGCGGGATTCTCCGCTCGACAAAGGGCCCGCCCGACCTTAACTCGCGCGCGCGTGTCACACGTTGCCCACGGTTTTTCATTTTACCGGCTGGCCGCGACGCACGGTGGGCCAGAATCCCGGAAAGATTGGTAAAATTGAATTTTTCAATTACAGGCTGTCACGAAATTATGTGTCGCGAACACCGTAGCGCGATTCTACACCCCCATTTAGTACAAAATCACATAAGGGATCTCCCGCAAAATTCATCTTGAACGTGAAATACAAGATAAAGAAAAACCAAAATTTTCTTTCGGTAGAACACGATTAAAATAGAATTTTAGTTTTGGGTTCTTTGTGCCAGTTTCGACTATATCGGGGGTGTAGAATCGCGTTATATAATTTTGTGAAAAATATAGAATATATTTTGAAAAATATAGAATAATATATTTTCGTGATCTTCCATATATAAATATTTGATTACCCAATTACTTGGAAATTATGTTCACTGTGTTTGAAAATCGTCAAAATAAATATTTACAATTAAAAATTGATAATTTTCCAGAAGAAATAGATTCGTTTTATCAGTTTTTCTCTGAACAGATTCGTTTGACCCTATGCTTCCGAGACACCCTGTACAATATCATTGAGAGAAAAATTTCGCGTTGTTCATTTATTTTCGAATAAACGAGATTGTTGACTGAATAAGTTTGTTTGCGATGTAAGCATCGTTACGGCACTCGTATCGCGTGTTTACATTTTCATTACATGAATTTACAGAAGAAGGGTTTGATGTTGCTGTTTATTAAAAGCGAGAATACTAGAGGAACAGTATTTGAAGGTGTGCCTAGGATTAAAAGAGTTATTTTGATGAATTATTCCTGTCTCAGTGACGTTTTGAAAGACAAATGGTTTTTAACGATGAAATAGCTGAAGTAGTCGGGGTTCGATAAGCTGTAGGATTTAAGGGTCATTCTTTATGAATTAGGTTGGTTGTGATAGCGGAGTTTCTAGGTTTAAATTGATAAATTATTATTGTAATATGGTGTGCAATAACCTCCATTATTCTTATATTTATGTTAATATTTTAGGAACAGTATATCTATGTTCTGAAATGTGACGTGTTTGTCTTTTACCGCTATTTACAGATACACTAAAAAATGGTTTAAACAACAGCATATATAAACGATCACTTTTTTAGCAACCAGTGGAAGATATTCTGCAATCAATTCATATAATCGGCGTTCCCATCAAAGAAAGAAATTTGTACATTTATTGCACAATATTCATGAAACTTAATTTACACTCTAACTCCAAGTCTGGCTCTCGATGCTTTAAACCTAGGGATTAAGTAAAATCAAAACGAGAATCCATGCATATTCAGTTCGCAGCATTTGGAACGAAGAGGTACACACTCGAAACGTTTAACATGGTGCGAAAGATCGATACAAAATTAATAATAACCGATACGCTTGGATTTCCAAGTCTTTCGTGGCACTGTCAATCAACCGTGCCACGTAAGAGATTAATTGAGAACGGCTTCGGACGATCGACGGTAAATCTGCATAAAAGTGTTAATTTAAGAAGTTGCGACTCTCTCAGAATCTCGTTCTCTTTTCAGTTTCCACAAGATGCCTCTCAAGTACGCCGCTGCGGCGCTTTTCGAGCGAGAGAGAGCAATTCAACGACATCTCTTCAGAAATATTTAATAGCATCGCGACTGAATAAACGAGGGACTTGATGGTCGTGGAAGGACCTGTCGAAAGCAGGAGACAAATATGCCTTGACACAGCCGAAAATACGGAACCAATATCTCAGGTCGTGTAACATTTCAAAGGTATCGACTAATTTGTGTAGTTTCACTGAGCTGGTCCGCCTGTGTACCACTTTACTACTTGATGACGCCCTCTGGGAAAGTTGACAGTATTCTCTCTGAATTCGGTTGCCGCACCGTCAACATTGACACTGAGAATTTCACGATCGGCAGGGAAACGTGGGCAAACTGACAACAAGTAGGTTCCGTCATTGGATAATGAGAATTTTATCGTGATTGCAGAGGGATCCGACGCCCGAGC
This sequence comes from Lasioglossum lativentre, assembly GCA_916610255.1. Taxonomy (NCBI): domain Eukaryota; kingdom Metazoa; phylum Arthropoda; class Insecta; order Hymenoptera; family Halictidae; genus Lasioglossum; species Lasioglossum lativentre. The sequence goes on from OU744364.1 coordinate 1,813,610, forward strand.
GTAATCAGACGGTTTCGGGCCAGATTTTTCGAGGCAAGCCGGAGGGGATACTCGTTTTTCTTAGATCGTGCAGTTCCCGTTTCGGAGCGATCCAATTCTTTCCAATGATTTTCAACTAATGGAAGCATCGAAGCGTATTGGAAAATATCGATATCGTTTTGGACACCGGTGTATCTGGCTGACCCTCGCATTTCGCGGCCTGTGTGCTGGCGGTCGTATTTCACGATGCGTTGACGATGTTGTGACGCCACCACCGATAATTAATTAGCGATACGGACGCGAAGACGCAGACGCGAACCCGCGAGCCGTCTGCAACCCGCGTTTTGCGGCGAACCGCCGGTACCACGTTGCGGTGATCATCCGCGCGGACATCAGCGGTTTTTCGTCGTGACAAACCTTGTCCGGTTCGACGATGGTTAACGGCACATGGGAATTCGTTCGGGTGTACGTCGTGTTCCAGTTTTGTATCGCGTAACGATGAACATGCGTTGCGTTGCAGTGTTACGATCCGCCAATCTGGCTGGATAAAATTCGTTGAAAGCAATTTCACGAACCTCTAAACGTTCTCTTGAGAACTGAACTCTGAGCATGCCTGTTTTTGACAACACGTTTTGGGGTGAGGGAACTTTGTTGTTCGCCGATCAAGTGACGCACTGAAAGAGACGTGCAAGCCGTGCCCCGATCGTAAACAACAGGTGCCTCAATCGAGGCAGTGCCGTCCCCCACCATAGCGCCCACTGTCCTCTTCTCAGTAAGCGCACAGAGTGGTATTTATGCTGAACACCTAGCCAGAAATCGAAATTATAAATATTTACATATAGAGCTGTGGTTGCGTCCCAGATAGATAAACATGCCGTCTCGTGGTGAACTCCCTATCTGTGGTAACCCAACCAGTCACACGTGCTAGCACTTAGAACCTAACGCTTGTTCGATACGCAGGTCTTTCTTCGTAACATTCGTTCGTACATTATCATATTTTTACCGATATTAAAATGTTTTTATACGTGTTTTTACCGATCTACAAGCCTGATTAGAAGCTCTTGGGTTGTCATTACTTTTCTTGCGTACATTAGTGTTTTTAAACATATGCCACTCATCGCAACAGCATAAAAGTTACGCGTTGTTAAACTTCAAGATATCTAGAATTACTATACCGCAAAAAAGTTTTCACATTATATACATCTACAAGCCTGATTAGAAGCTTTTGGATTTTCATTACTTTTCTTGCATATATTAGTGTTTTTAAACATATGCAACTCATCGCAACAGCATAAAAGTTACGCGTTGTTAAACTTTAGAAAAATAAAGCTCCAAATATAGCCCTTCTTTTGTTTTTCGTTTGTTCCAGTTTCTGTGGATTCCATCAAGTCTATGACTCGAAAGCAACTGCACGAGCTAATAAGAGAAAGCACAAACCGACTGTTTGATGAAAAACTGAAAGATTTACAAGTTAGTGCGTTAGTTTTACCATATGAACACCCATAAATAAAACTTACTATCATTAGTATGTAGTTAGAAATGACTATTTTTATTCATAAACTAACTGTATAACATAGGAAAAATAAGAAAATATTTTTGGCCAGGTAGAAATACCACTCTGCGCGTTGCCATGGAGAAAGGACGCGAGGTTGGTGGGGGAACGAAGCGTGGTTCATTGAAAAGTAAAAAGCTGCTAGTTCCTTGATGACCGGATTCCGCGACGTCGCGACTATAGTCTCGAAGGATCGACTTGTACGTGATCGTTGGTGCGCGAATTCTTTAGACTGCGGAGCACAATGGCGCATGGCGGGGCGGCGGCAGGGCAATTTAGCGAAGTGTCGACGGCCGCGACGAGTGTTAAAAGGCTGGCACGGAACACAGGGAGAATAGGGAACGCTTAAAACCGGGGACAGTTTTCGACGCTTCGATATTACCATAGATATTACTCCGTTGCTGCGAACGACGTTACCTTTTGCCGTCAGATTCGCGCGCGCGTCCTCGCGACGGGGTAGAGGCACAGCTAGATGCTGACGGGGAACAGATTTATGAAAGGATTAAATTAAACCGGCCAACGATACCGTCGGACAGTGGAAATCACCTCCGGTTGGAGGCCTACCACCCCCGGAGAAATTTCGAAGCCAAATAAACTGCGACTGCGACAACTAGGACTTCGTGTTAACTAGACTGTCATCGACTCGCGTGTGCTTTAGCTTTTTAAAGTTGTTTTTGTTGCAGTTTCCTTGTGGAATTCGCTCGCGAATATCGTGACAGAATATGAACAGGGTGAACATACTGTGAATAGCACGGCCCTTTGGACCGATAGATAAATCCTAATTCCACTATTTAAACAACTATTTGCAAATTAGCACAATATCCTTTCTCAACGTTTCGATCGTCATTAAAATGTTTTTAATTTTTAAATAAAAATTACCCTGCGACACTAAGCAAGTGAGTAAGGTTTTCTTTAATTTTCTTTTTTGGTTATTTTTCCGGTGTTTGGTTTCACAATGTATATATTGTATTTCGCATTGTTATTTTACGGACGCAATTATTTTTGTTATTCTCTTGAAAATGATCTGAATGAAGATCGAAACGTTGAGAAAGGATATTGTGCTAATTTGCAAATAGTTGTTTAGTAATATTTGATCGAACCGATGCGCCGAAAACATTAAAATTCTGCTTATAGCAACTTACGATCGACATTTACTCTTATTATAAATCCTAAATTGGAACGTAGCATCGATACGATATTGCAATCAGTCATAACTAGGATCCTTATAATCAGAACGATTTTATGGTTTAAACTGTACAATAAAAATATACGGTCCGAAGAGTTGCTTATTTTCATTATTTTCCAGTGGATATGCGAAGACTGAGAAACAATTCGATTGTTAGTCGATAACAACTGGAAATATCGTTTATCCGTATTGCTTCTAAAATGGCAGATTTTAGTTTCGCGCGTTATAAACCTCGGTGTGTCGATATTTCTATAGAGTGTGCATTTGCACCGGAGCCCGTAACTTTCCTCTGTTCCTCCTTTTTGAAAGAGAAAATTCCATTCAACGCTTCTTTTTCTTTATCCTACGAGATATTTCCGGCCATTCCTGTGGTATTTCGAATAACAGGCGACCGTGGATCCTGAAAGGATCTGTCATATTCTATTTGCCCAGAAAAATAATGTGTTTTCGGTTCTAAGCCCTTTCAAAACATAACCATGCAAAGAGTAGCTTTTCAGACAAAAAGCGCATGGAAACTATTGATTTCAAATATACAAGGCGGAACAAAAAGGAGTAATTTACGGGGTAAGTGGATGATCTAAATTACTTTGATTTAATTGGATTTTCTGGAGATTGTGATTCTCATTTCATCAACGTGCCAAAGACTTGAAATTAAAATATTGATTGAACAATATACTCGAGATATACATTCAAAGATAATATTTTCCGGTAATATAAAGTCGTGCAATCTCACTTCCCCATCGATTCTTAACGCGGAACAATAAGTCTCGATTCGGTAGCCATCGCCATTATCCGTCGATTCGCAAGAAGTAGTCTTCGAGGATGGAATCCCTCGGCCGAAAGGGGGATCTCCGACCTCCTGGACACGATAATGAAATTCCCAAGAAAATTAATTAATCGCGCTTAAGACATCCGTCCACTTAGTAGTCAGCTGCTGTCACGATGAACGTCTCAACGCCGCGAACTGTGTAATAGCATGGTAATCGAGCTGAATTGATCTTTCAAGACGATCATTATTGCTTTCGTTATGACTCGGAATAATTGTATCCGCAGGAAAACGCGCTAAGATCGTAGGGAACTCGTCGATATTCCTTTTCCACCAAAATCACTCACTCCGACAAATTGCTGTTACACGTTCCTGCGACGTTTGCTTTAGAAATATACGAAAGACTTTGTGATCAACTTTATGCGATACAACTGAAAAATGATTTTCTCTTTAAATTTAAAAATCCAAGTAAATTTTGCAGAAATTAAGCACTCGGATGGCGACTCTGAGGCGCCACTGAAAATTGCTGTGCCATTCTAGGAATTTTCTTGTTGACTTAACCCTTTTTACTACCGAGGACGAGATAGCTAGTTCTAAACAACGACTTGTCAATTAAAATCTCACGGTTGCTAAAATCTGTGTTTTTAACCCTTAGCACTCGGATGGCGACTCTGAGGCACCACTGAAAATTGCTGTGCCATTCATAAAAATATTGTTCACATTATTATTTTTGTTCGTATTTAATAAACTACTAGACATTTACATGAGATATTATATCTGTTTCATATGCAAAAAATGAACAAAAATTGTATAGCATCGAAACATTCTAAAATGGAAATATCTTTCGTTAAAATAGCTCCGAGTGCAAAGGGTTAATAATTATGTAAAATCAATCTACGTACGAATAAGAACCAATTTACAAGACGATTCAAATTAGGCTACCCTACCACATATTGTTGAATGTATTATGCAAGTTTCTCAACCTTGAGAGCTACTTTCATCCGTTGATATAAACGATGACTGAAACGAATGTATATCAAATATCTTTGCTAGAACGACTTCCTGCTTTCGCTGAAACTATCGGATGCAACTTCCGGGTGTCTGTGTGACGTCTGTGTGGCGTCTGTGTGGCATCTGTGAGCGTGCTTCGGCAGATAAGCAGTGTGCAAGAGTTCGAAGTTTCCCGAATTTTTGAGTATGATTTCGTGTTGAGTCGGGTCTTAAAACATTCTCGGGTTCGCAAGAAGAATAAAAGCGCCGGCGGGTGGTGAAAAATCGATAGCAAGGATTCAGGGGGATGATCAGGTGGCGTCCATTTCCGCGACGACAGAGGCCTCTGTCTACCCAGCGTGCCCAGGGGGAGCGGACCTTAAGATTAGGGACGGCCGGACGGAAGCTTGAGGAGAAAAAGAAAGGGCGAAATCAAGGTTAACCTGCAAGTCGTGTTCCTACCAGGCCACTTACCGACGTTTCTTTCCCAAGGCCCTGTTCATCCTCGGACCGCACATTTATCACTTTCCTGCCCGTTATTTCCTCTCGATAGCTTTTACACCCCCGTCCACGGTCCTCGTCCGGTCGATTCCCTGACAAAAAAAAAAAAAATGGAAAAAAAAAATAAGGAAAAGCGTCCACGACCTGTGATCGGCTTCCGTCGATTTCGCCGAAGAAAAGGGCGAAATAGCTTGTCGGCTTTGTTATTCACTCCTCCTCCTTCCCTTCGCTGATTCGGAGTCGGGTTCGGATTCGCTCGGGAATCGAGTTAACCGGTTTCCTCTTTTTCGTGCGATTTCACGGTAGACCTCGGCGGTTTCGATAATTCCCGAATGGTTGAAACTCCGGTAACGAGATCAGGTTCGATTCGGTGTAGAACTTTCGAAAATTTAGTGTAAAAATCATTAACTCTTCGCGGTTCATGTTTACCGTTCGGTTAGTAGTGCGAGATGGTACATACATACATAGTGTGAGATTGTAGGTAGGAAATGGGATTTCATTTGACTAAAATTGTGCAAGATGTAACAAACTGTTTTGTGACAGCTGCTTCGGGTGACTACAACTTTGGATCGGCGCAGATTCGTAAAAAAAGAGGATGCAAAATTGACAACAAAGTTGTACAATAATTTAACAAAAAAAAAAAGAACAATTGAGTTTCGACCTATGGTTCATCTTGTACTTTTATCCTTGTCGAAAGTAGAATACGATGCAATAAAAAAAATTTCTTTTTTTACCTTCTGACCTTGAAATTCAAAGTCAAGATTAATTATACGTTTTTCTTACATTAATTTCCACTAAACCGAGAGTATATATACTCTTCAAGGTCAAATTGTTTTAACGATTGCATCGTGTTCTACTCGTCGAGAGGAAGAAACTTCGCAAACGAGAACCGTCGGTCAAACATGAATTCTCCGACATTAATTTTACGACGATCATTTCGAAGCATTCGCGCTATTTTAAAAACTGAATTATCCTATAGATTTCATTTACACTTTCAGCAAATACCCGCGCAAAGAGCTACGATTGCAACGACACGAGAACAGTAACGAATGGAAGCGACTCGAAACCGCGAGATACTTTTCAATTGGTACCCGTGGAAATGAAACCCGAGTCCTCGATACGGGAGATAGTAATCCGCGACGATCCTGCGGTAGTTTCAGTCAAATTCCCGTAAGAAATCTTCCTTAAGCGTGACGGTGCGCAAACAACGAAGTTAATCTTCCGGTTCATTTTCAGGCTGACTAAAGGCGGATAATGGATGCGTCGTTTATGCCGCAACGAGCGCGTCGCGTCCCGGAGATGAGAAAGGGGAGCGCATGGTTGAATAGGAGGAAATAAAAGGACGACGATCGGGTAAGGAATGATAGAAATATGCGGGCGTGTTCGCGTTCGATGAACGAATATAAAACGGTCGATTAGACGAGCTTCTCGAGGAGTCGGGGGCTTTTCAAAAACTCGTCCCATCATCGCTCCGACCGGCCCCTGTGGATTGTGGATCAGCATTATTTCGCCGAACCACTCCTCGGCCCGAAGCTCGCCGCGGAATGTTAAACGGTCCTAGGATTAAATTGTTTCAACGCGATTCGACGAGCGTTCGCGCGATTAAACCCGGCTTGCTTTCCTTTTCTTACCGTCGCGTCGCGTAGCGTCGTTGGGCTGCAACCCTGTACGCTCCAGAAATTACAACGAATCGGGGGTTATCTCGTTATCGCCTCGTGGAATTGCTCGAAACGCGTCGCGGTCCACCGTCAAATCGCACGGAAAAGAGAAACTGCTTTTAACGCTTTCGGGACTTGTTGACGACAACAGCATTATATGTACATAGTGTGTTAAAGATATACAGGGAGCGACGCAAATTAGTCGCCACGATTTTTTTTCAGCCCCTTCGGATGGTCGGACAGAAAAACGTTTCGTACAATATTTTAAATTTAAAAAAAAAATCAATTTTCGAAATATTTCAAATATTCTGGCAATTGATTCATAGCGATATTATCTTTCAAGGTCATCTGAAAGTCATTGTATAGCAGGTCGCGTTGAATTCGTTTCGACGTCGCCTACAATATTATGAAGTTAAAAATACCCAGTTCCATTAAAAGATATGACAGCGACCTTGATTTTTTGTTGAAAATCGATTTTTTTTAAAATTTAAAATATTGCAATTTCTTGCATGGTAGGAAACTATATTTGCTAGGAAACATTTTTCCGTCCGACCATCCGAAGGGGCTGAAAAATCGTGGGGACTAATTTGCGCCGCACCCTGTATATTCGGAGAAAAGCATTTTTTGAGAATCGCCTTGTTCAACATTTACAACTGCGTGCGTATTTAATGCATAAAAGCCGCGGTCTAGTTGCGAGGCAGCAGCTGATTTTGCGAGTAAAAGAACGTAGCTGTTCTGCGATCGCGTACACCGCGTAAAAGTGAATTAAAATAGCCAGGATGGAGGCGGGTTTCTATGGGCACGCTTATCGGCAACAATGCACGTTACTCTGAGGCCGGCCTCATACTCCTCGGCGCGCCGGTTCCCAAAGAAAAAGTTGCTTGAAGCCGAGCCGCTTCCGTGCAACATCCTGTTTGGCGGAGTGCGGAAGCTGAAAGTCTCTGGCCCCGACGAGATAAGAGAAGCTCCTTAATGTCAAATCGATTGTCGTGAACAGTCGAGAAAGTTGTGCCAGCAAACCATGAAGAAAGTCAACTGTACGCGATGGCATCTTGCCACGGTGTCCCGTGACCTTGGGATCTCCCGCCACTACCCTATACTCCCACTAGCACGAATAATCCGGCGAGTAAACGATTCGCGCGTACGTCCGTTACCCCAGTTTCGAGGAGCCTCGACGACGCGACGCGACGCGACGCGGCGCGTGTCTTAATGCAATTCATCGAACACGCGCAACTTCGGCTGCGATGTGCATAACGTTGACACGCGCAGCTCTCTTCGGCGAATGCGATCACGATGCCAGAAATTGCGTTCCTGACACTCCGTGCATTTCGGACCGCACGTATTTACCGTTAAACGGATTACGGTTGCTTGTCGAAGGATTACGGAAACGGCGGAAGATACAAAAAAGGATTCCAATTTCCGAGAAATTGTTTACTTTCATCTGCTCCGGAGCTGGGGAAAATTTTATTTGAAATAGTAAATATTAAATAATCCTATTTATTTTACAGTATGTGCACAATTTTAAAAATAAAATATTTTATTTGATGCAGTAAGTTTTGAAAATATTATTTTATTTGAATAATATTTGTATTTTATCTCTCTCTTTATTTTCAATGTCAATTATCAATATTATTGCTGAAAATAATGGTTCGAATTCAATACATTCATGAGTGCAAAGCGTTTCTTATCGATAAGATACAGTGTATGTTTATGCGGTTTCTCAGAGTATTATGACAATCCAAAAGTGTTTCAGATTGTTAAAGAAGAAATATTTTATTTTCTGGATCAAATTGTTGAAATAGAAATATTTTATTTTCTGAATAGATTGTTCAAATAAAATATTATTTTCTTTAACGTGAGATGGGGATTGAGTGGGGCGAATGGGAGTGACACGTTGCGCGTCACGTTGGCGATGGAATAGGATAGTGGAAGGGGAAAAGGAGGAGAGTATTTCCAAGAAATTGGCCACCGTTTGGTGGCCATCTGGCTCCACTGTCACCACCAAACTCTTGTGGAGTGAGCCGTATCCTCGCAATCGCGCGAGGCAAAGCACGGTAGGGGCAGTACATGAAATAGTTGGTAGTGGGGGGACCGGTTCACAGGCCTTGCTTAAATCGTGTACTACTACCCGTGGCAATAAGTTTGGAACCAAACGCAAAAATACGAAATTAAAGAGAACAGTTTATTGCAATGAAAATTTTTATTTTTGCGTAAAGATCTACACACACCAGTTCCGTAGGTACATCTTGAGAACACACCTCGCGAAAATGGGTAAAAATTTGAAAAAGGGACATCTGTTAACCGAAGTCCACGCACATATCACTAACACAATATTAGATTGTCAGGTCGTAAAATCTGTTACGAATATTCCAGCTCTGATAGCGAAGATCCAAACAGACTGGCACGGCCCGTTATGTATCGACTCGGTTCGATTTAACGTCGAGGAAATTGAATCCAGCATCGCGATCGGCTTCCTCAGCGTCTCTCGATCGAGGCAAGACTTTCTCGTTAGGGCCTTTAATTTCCGCGCTAGGTCGTATTTGCATTTATATAGGGCTGTACCCACGCGGGAAGTGTTTTTAAATCGAAGAATAAACGTCCACCCGTGCGGGGCGAACTCGCACAGCCAATCTGTATTCCATGATGCGCTAGCACTTTTCATTAATAAGAATGCGGAAGGAAGCTGAATTCCTCGCATTGGTATTTCCCGTGGCTAACCTGAACACTCTCTCAGAAGCTTGAGGATTTTAATTAGCACTTGCGTGGCTGCATTCATTGCGGCGTCGCACTTCGGAGACTTCAATTGCGCCGCGTTTATACTTTTTGTTCGTTAGAGAACGCGAAACGCGCATTGATCTCGCGAAACCAACGATGAATGCTTTTCATCGTGGTGATTTTCAGTCCATCTCGAAAAATTCCTTTTCACGTCAGAAATTATCAATAACGAATTTCAATCGTTTCCGGCGCGGCATTTCATTTTTAATTCGTCCGAAACCGGCGGCGAAAAATATTGAATTTCATTTTAATCCGATTTTCTTGGAATTTATAAAAATGTAAATTTGTATTCGCTCTCGCAGCCACTTCGCTGAAGTTTATCTTCCCAATTTCTGTTCCGGTGAATGAAATGTTTGATTTTATATAGGGATTTTATGAACACTCGCCCCGCAGTTCGTCTATGAGGAGGACGTGAGGTTCGTACAAGGTACCCAAGATTTAGCATGAAGATACCGACCGCCGTCAGCACCATGCGATTCCGGGTTTGTCTATTTCGAAATGAAGGACAGATTTCCGATAGTTCATAATTGTCAAAAGTTTCCAGTTTGACTAGTCCGCAGACTAGTTTAACAATTAGTCGCCAAAGTGCTCAGAGTGGCGCTAACAATATCACAGATAGGTTCCATCCAATGCATAGAATAATCTCAGAACCTGTAGGGTGTGTCGCTTAAGAGACGTTATTTAATTGTAACAAGATTTTATAAATGTATAAGTGCTCAGAGTGGCGCTAACAATATCACAGATAGGTTCCAATGCATAGCATAATCCCAAAACCTGTAGGGTGTGTCGCTTAAGAAACATTATTTAATTGTAACAAGATCTTACAAATGTCGAACAACAGACCTACAATTTAAAACTATTCGAATAATTTAATATTGCTTGGTATTGCAATTTTCTATGTGTATAGTGCATGCTGGTGTGGTAGTGTACCTGAGAATTGATACTCTACCGTGTACTTGATCGTGTCCAGTCCACTATATAATCCGTTTAATATACACTTCCAGTTTTCGGGGAAAGTTGGGTTCAGGACACTCGTGAACTGAACCGTTAGCCTAAACTCGTTACAGCGATCTGCATGCGCATAGAACCCATCGCTATTAAATACCACATATTTGCATACCGAGTGGGCCTTTCGACTGGACTCGTTCAACTCTCCTTCTCCCACGCATCAACGACTTTTCCATCATGCGCACCAACTGTTTAGAAATATTAAGACATCCTTATCATTGAATCTTACGAAAAATAGGTCCATGAAAGATCCTAGAATGATACTTCATTATTTACTTCGCACTGTAACTCAACAAGTTACTGTTGTAATTTGGAGGTTAAGGTTTTAATAATGACCCATGTTTTTAATTATACGGAAAAACGTATAATTTTAGGATTCACATAACAGTTTAAAACTAAACAACTAAACTAGAGTTTACTTATGCTTTTGCACAATCCATTTCTCTTTGACTACCACTCATCTATTGCGATCTTCACCGATCTAGTTACACAGTCGCTCACACCAGATAGAGCCACTAGCATCGTGCCATCTTGGAAACGGTTCAAGATTATCATATATTTACCTTGAATTTTCAACAGTTACGTTTATGATATAACATTTTGTAGAAATCTATTTTACAACGCAAACAGGAAGAAATCAAAAAGACGGTATCTTAAAAACGAAAATTACTAAATTATCACCCCGATGAACAGACGAGTATTATAAACTGCCAAATCTTTCTATGAAATATAAATCTTATTCGTCGGCTTAAATTTTACGAAAAATCATATAAAGTATTTTTAAGAATTACTAAAATTGATTTTGAGAAAAAAATTTATGGAACAAAAGATCCTTACTTTGGTAGGTTTAACGAGCAATTAGCGCAAAGTTTCATAAAAATCGGGGCGCATCGGTGACCGGGGTACCCCCTTGTTAGAGGGTGCGTATATCATTTCGAAAGTAGGTAAATGTGCATAGGAGTCGGAGAGCAAGCATTGACGTACTTACGGGTCGGATCTTTAAACAGAGAACTGAATGGACGGAAGCCAAGAAGGCAATATCGATATACGCGAGGCAGCGTGCAGTTTCGTTGGTTCTTTGAAAGGGCAATTTCGTATGTCAGGAAGCATCGGCCGCTCACGATCCTCCCTTTATTATAGTACCGCCATCGCATACCTTATTCTCGCTATTGCGTCGTCCGGAAAGCCCATACGTTTATTTACATATTCTCTTATTGCGTTCTGCCGGCCTCGTCCTCCCAACGGAAACGATATCCTCGCCGACAAACTTTTCGAATTTAAACGTAAACATATTTCGTGGGTTCTCTCTTTCTCTGTGCGTGTGATTCGTCACAACAGACACAGGTAAGTAAGTAAAGTACAGGCAACACAATTAAAGACAAACATTCGGCCTTGATAACACGGCAAGTAATGGCGGCGTTCGTTGAACAATGATCGTTATTCTAAGTAACAGGAGCGAATAAACAAAGGCGACGGGCTGCTTCGAAATTAGTCGGGTCGGACAACAAACAGGGATCCTTGAGCGCAGAAGCCGGGGTGTCTCGGAACTATTTAATGATCGTGGCTTGTACATACAAGCCCGGCGACGTACAACAACGTTTGTAAGTGTTGGGACGGTTCACGACTCGACGATTTTGAAGAGGATACTCTGGTTCCGAGCCTTTCCGAGTTGTTCTTGAAAACGTGTTTACAAAGGATCCGTTTGAATTCGTAATATTAATTCAGCTATACACAGGTGTTTGAAGGAGTCTTCGAATACATTTATTTAACGTGTCCCCGAGAGGGAATTTTTACACGCTCGACGGCTTAATGGTACTTGTTCATTGTGAATGTGGGCACGATTACGATTTCCTTGTTTTGAAGTTATATTTGTGTTCTTGGGGTTATTTCAAGAAATAAATGTATATATAACATGGTGTCAAATCGGTCTGGTTTAGCCGGTAAAGTAGATTTCCTGTTTTTTATAAACCTGCAAATATCTCGGAAACTATGCGAAATATGGCAAAATATCAAGAGACCTTTTTTGTAGGAAATTGAACTTCCTATAAAAAACGTTAAAACGATGTTAAAATTCCAGTTTTTACGAAACATATACTAAAAATAAAATAATGGTAAATATTACGTTTGGGGGAGGCAGCTCCGATGACCTTGACCTTGACATATCTTGTCAAGGACAACATTCTGAACAACTTTTGTCATTACAACTACCCGGTGCTCGGTCTTAATTTTCGAGATAATTGCAAAGAACTATTGCTACTACTATTCACAATTTCGTCTGCGCTAACCCAGACTTAACTCTGTTCACATAATCTTCCCATTGTAGATATCTTCCAGAATTTGATCTTTTCAGAACGGAGCCTTTACGTTCCCCCGACCATTATTTCGGGGGAGAGGCAGTAGTTCTGCAAATTCACCGAAATATTAAATATACTCGGAAACTGCGCAGCTGATAGAAAAATGTCATAAGACATAAATTATTGGAAATTTAATTTTCTACAAAAAGGGTCTCTTGATATTTTGCCATATTTCGCATAGTTACCGAGATATTTGCAGATTTATAAAAAACAAGAAATCTACTTTACAGGCTAAACCAGGCTGAGTGGACACCATGTTATATATACATTTTTTTCTTAAAATAACTCCAAGAACACAAATATAACCTCAAAACGAGGGGCCACGGAAATTGCAATCTCCGTCCTGAATGTGCGACGTGCGCGAGAATCCAGAGATTTCGCTTTAGAAAAATTCGAACGCAACACCGTGGTCTATCAGCTGGTCCAGTTTCCCTCTCGCAATTTGCGATCGTTGCCGGAATAGTCCGTTTAACCGGCCATGAAATTCGCAAGGACGGCGCAGTTTGCAACGTAACGAGGGCCATCCGTTACTCGCTATGACGGCGTTGCTGACTTTTTCGAAGGGCAGAGACACTTTTCGCGTCGCGCGATTCCCGTATCACGGTGCCGCGCCGGCCGTGTCAAATCTACTTTATTCGCTGGGATTACCGGTGCGTGGTCTAGCCGCCTCGCCGGTAAAAACATCAACATAAGAATTTATTACCGTGCGTATTACAGGCAAGCCCCGGGTACCACTCGCCGGACTTCTTATTTCAATCTCGTTTAATTAAAATCTCGCCGTGATTCTGCCTGGACTCGCAAAACTGCAATTTATGCCGCAACGCGACTCGCCAGTTTTAATAACATTCCTCTTACCGCCTTTCTTGTTTAATTCACTTTGCGGTAGAGCTCGTAATGCTTGCGTCGCGGTCGACGCGCGTAAACAAAGGAACAGTCCTTTGTTTTTATTCGAGAGCCCTTTCTCGGTTCCCTTTCCTTTCTGGGTTAGGTTTCGAGGGCCACTAAACGCTTCTGGACGATTCTAGACCATTGATCTTGCACGCGTGAGCTACGATTACTATACTTGCGCAGTGTCGTCAGATTAAGACTTGTCTCCCATTCTACTCTTCTCATTGTACGACGCTATGCCTCCATTTTCCAGCGGCGAGCATCGTCGCGCTTCCGTCCCGGTCACGTGACTCGTTTCGTCTCTGCCTTGCACGTGTCACAGTGTCACGTGACTAATCCGGTAATGGCATAGAAAGGGTAATTCCACGGTTTTACCATTTTGGAACACCCTGTAGACATATGGAACAAATTAGTTTACGTAACTTCAAAGTCGTTTTTTAGGTGAATGGTTCACTTGAGACCCATTGTTCCTTTGAGATTTTTGTTGCTTGCGATGAATGCTGTACGATGCGATAAAAAATTTTTTCACCTTGAAAGAATGGGTCAAGGTCAATTTTGCGGTCCATCTTTTTAACAAATCCCCAACGATCCGGTGGTATACAATCCCTCCATGGTATTCGTGACATATAATTCTTATACACCCTGTGCACGGTTAAATTTACATCAGCTCGGGAGGCAACAATTTACATCTGACGCACTTTTGTTTTGACGCATTCTTTGAAATAAATTGGCAAAAATTGGTCGATTTTCACTCGGTTTGCATAAGGCTCCCCCTTTAGAAATGGTCTTTTTGATAAAATCAATAAATACCACAACACTTACGGATCGCGGGTGCCTGTACGTATGTATGTGTTGATATTAAATTCCGCGAGCACTTTTCGCGTCACGCGGTTCGACAGAGTTGTCGCGGAATTCCCGTAGGCACGACAAAGGCGCGTTACAATTCAATTACATCGGCTTGCGCGCAGAGTCGCGTGCAGCGTCGGTTTAATGCTTTCTCGTGTCGGATAGTAATTAAATTAACGGTCTAATAAGAGCAAGACGTGCTGCCCGAAACTATTCCGCGAGCGCCGCGCCGCGCCGGCCCGTTTCCTAAACGAACTCTACCGGCAGCAACCTCGATAAATTCCGGAGATTTTTCATAACATCGCCGGGACGACGAAAGTTGAACGAAGCACGCAAAACTTAACGGCTTCTACCCGTAGGTATCACAGTCTGTCACGTAAACGCGATCCAACAGGATCGATCGCCGGGGGCTGTTTACAGATTACGCGCGCTTCGTCCTGCAATCGCTGACGCTTCCGCGGCCTGGGATTCCGAACTAATTATTTCTGTTCCAAACTCTCATTTTACTCGCCAGCTTTATTTCTATTTAAATCAAATTAACACTTCGGCCTCCGGCAATTACGAGGGTCAGTCAAGTATAAAGAGGAGACACTCTTCAATTTTCTATTTCGATGGAATTTTTCAAAAATTCCAACATTTCTCCAACTTAATTGTACCTACGATCTAGTGCAAGCTTCCCCCCTCAATTTAAGCCATCGATTGCGTAAAAATTCCATAGAGAACACGTTAAAAAGTTGACTAAAAAATTCCTGTTACAACTTTGTGACTTTGAAAAATGTTATCGGTCGTGCCTTCCCCTTTTCTCCGAAGTGTATCGTGATCTTTCTAAACTTAATTGTACCTACGATCTAGTGCAAGCTTCCCTAAAAAAAATCTGAATTTTCTTGATTCTAAAATCTATATCGTTCACTTGTTTCTTTCTCTAACCCCTCACCGTGTGATAACGAGACAAACATTTTTCGACTGGATTTAGCCTTATCAATTCCAAGTGATTCTAAGCAGACAGTAAGCTGGTCTATAACTAAATTAATCTTACGAATTCAACCAGATCCTTTTGCACACCAGTTCAAAAACACGCTTGAAGAAGATTTCCCATAAATTTTCCGAAGGTTCAAAATCGGTACACCCACTTGATCGATCTACTTGTTTGGAGTCTACCAGAATCGATTTTGAAGCGGCTAGAGCAGCTTGCGAGAAGCTCTGTAAAGTAAACACAGGACTAACGCATCGGAGCGGCTTGATTACACGACTAGACGCGGGGAATCGCAGTTTATACAGCGAAAACGAACGCATCCTCCAATTCAGCCGCCAATAAGAGGAGATAATGTTAATTTCAACCCCTGTCGGATACTTAACAAGCGCCGTTTTCAACGACCAGAAGTGTCGCGAAATGCTCCTCCGATAACTCGGTAGTTTTAACGACGTCGCGGTCCGATTCTCCCGAACGTAGTTTCGATTCCATTTTACCTCGTTTACCTCCCAGTTTTATTCAATTTGCCGTCGCTTCGGCGGAACGAGCTTAAAAGGCTGAGACAATGGCCGCATGATTCATCGCGCGATGTCTTCGTCGACGATCTGAAAAATTTTATTCGAACGCGTTCGCCGCGCCGTTCGACGGATTAGCGAGAGCGAGTCTGCAGTTCTTCCGTTTTTTTCACGTTTTGTAAATCGGTGGATTATTTTGCAGATTCATATTTTAAAAGACTTGCTGAGGAGAAGTAAGATGGTATACAAAAGTCACTCGATTTTAAGAGGAATTCTCGAGACGATTTTGAGGGAAGTTAAAGTAGGAGAATTACAATTTATGATAGGTAAACTTTTAATTTAAGCGTTCCTATCGTGAAGTTCAATTTGTCCCCAAGAACCATATACTATTGTTCGTTTTTTAAAATTTGGAGATAGAATAATCTCTTGATGATTTAAATTTTTTTGGTATTTTTCCTAGCTATCTCCAAATTTTAAAAAACGAACAATAATATATGGTATACGATGTTACAAATGTTAGAATAATCTCTTGATGATTTAGATTTTTTTGGTATTTTTCCTAGCTAACATTTGTAACATCCGTATACCGTACAGAAGCAAACTGACAATCGATAAGACGAGAACGCGTCACGCCCCTCGCTGCGCGCGCATCCGATTGGCTACTCGAGAACTGCGCGCCCCGCCTCGATAGCCCCGGAGTCTCTTACTTACCGAGCGGCAACCGTACGATTAATAAATAGTAGCTATAGCGAATGTTTATTAAACTGAGCTGAAAGATGAAATATTAAATATTATGCGAGCCAGGACCGTTTATACAACCAGGAGAGAGGAAATCAATAAAACTCTGTTCTGCATAAAAATTTTATATTTCGATATCCGATGATGAAATATGGATGATCGCAAATAATGGGATCCAATTCGAAGGAATGTTGGGTCCAGCGAACATAAAGCCGTGCATCGAACGGGGGCCACGATTCTATTGGCACGTCATTGCCGAGGAACAGATAAATGTCAGAGCGGTGACAGCCGATACGCCTGTGACGGAGATTAAGAAGTAATCTGGTAGGATATTTAACTGATCCCGGGGGCTCTTCTCGACGCGTAATCACTTCGCGGGGCAATTTTATCTTCTGTTCCGAGCGGTAATTCCTCCCCCTAATTAAGGTGCCGCGACTTCGGATGAATTTACAGGAGCGCCCGAGCGAAGGGTAGGGAGGGGAGGGCGCGACTTCGCGATGTATGCAAATGAACGGGTGCCGGAAATACGGAGGAAGTTGTTCGTCTTAATAACACCGTCTGCTGTATAATGATCCGCCGCGAAGGATATAATAAAGGAGTTTATACGTGGGGAACACTCGTCTATTAGCCGGCCGGCGAAGTTTCGACCGTTCCGTCTTAACTCGCAACCGGAAGAATGTAGATTAGGGTGCACCTCAAACTATACCTAGCGAACAGTTTTTTTGCGAGAGTCTTTTCATCGAGATAAATAATTTCTGCGAAGAATGAGTGCAAAATTGGACCAAAGGAAGCCAATTACCGCACATCATAGAACCACGGTGGTCGCTAATAACCTTCGTAAATGCGTGTGACCTTATGGGGGTAGAACTTCTTTTTTTATTGCACGCGTTTAAACGCGTGCAATAAAAAAAAGAAATGATTTAAGCACCTCGCAGTAGAAAATGTCACCATTTAATATATTCTGCTCGATGTCTAAGAAAATCGATGTTCCGTCCACCCGCGCCAGTTGTCCTCGCCGTTCCTTGGGCGCCGCGCGATTTCTCTTTCCGGCCGAGACAAGAGGCTAATCAGATCCTCCCGGATTTTTACCTCGGGGGAAATTTATCTTCCTCCGTGGAGAAGTGCCTTCCGCCTGTTTTCCTTTTTCGGCGTCCAACCTTCTCCTCCTCCTCCTCCATCTATTTAAGCAGCTCGACGTAGATGGGACGCGCGGCACGACAAAATATTCTTCGTTAACCGTCGAGCCCGGTCGTTAATTAGCGCGGAACGGCGTATCGATGTAGGGGCTCTGTCAACCGTGGGACGACCATCCTGTTACCTATCGATATCAAGCGAATTCATCTATCTCGTTCCAATCTCGAACAAAGCGCATCGTCTCGCGTTAATCGATCGGTTAATCTCCGAATACCGCTGCGCGCCGGCGATGCCTCCGGAGTAGTTTCTTGGTGAAACTTTGATGATACCCGTCGACCTGTGCAAACCGGCCTAAAACGATGAGTTGTTGCGCCGCCGATCCGAAGACCAAAGTCAAAGTTCAAGTTGCCTTTCGGTAACGCGCGGAGCAACACAATTACGATCCCTCCATACTGCTCGGGAGGCCGGTAGTATCCGATTTACAAAATTAAATTCAGCATCGCCGCGCCGCACAGTGGTCCGGGCGGCCGATCATTCGTTTGATAAAAAATCACTTGTCTCATATCGGTATTTAAGGGGTTACACCACCCTGGCGCTCGGAAAAATAGGTATAAAAATAAACTTTTTTGAAATGATCTTTATTTTACACATATATATATATATATATATATATATAGTAGTTTTATGAACAATTTGCAATATTAACGATTAACAAAAAAATAAAAAATGGCGGAGATATAAGCCGATAAGTAGGAAAATCCTTGCTGATGGTGTACATGATTTCTCTGTTAGGCATCGTCTAAAAAATAATAAATAAATTTTTTCTTATTTATAAGGGTAATAGCTACAATGTGACGTAGGATTTTTTTATTTGGGTGCAAAATTGGAGTTTTATTTTTCAAACAGCTGTGATTTCTACAAAAAAATTTTTAAAAATTTTTCCCTACGTCACGTTGTAGCTATTATCTTTATAAATAAGAAAAAATTTATTTATTATTTTGCACTGTCGATGAGCATAGCTTGTACAAATGTGACGTCACAGTGTCTTTCAGCTGATTTCGTCTTTCGGCCAAGGAAAATTATCTACGCCGTGTCTATATAGGTATACATATGGTCTAAGGTATAATCAAACTCGAATACGTTGCACAGTCGATACGAAGGAAAACACGCTTCGTCTCGACTAGCAGACAGGCGAATCGGTCGAGCAGCTTCGTATTCTTTCGGCTTTCGGCATGCTCGGCGTGCCCGGGGTGCAATTCGGTAGTCGATGGCTTCATCCTTACGAGACGGTGCCGAAATTGTAACCTTGTATACCTAACATATCAATTTCCATTCGGACCGCGTTGGAATATACATACTTGCAACTAGAAAATTGTGTTTATTTTCGGCGCGGAAAATGAAATGAAAACATCGGCCGATACACCGCACCGGCGCGCCGGCTCCGTGTGCTCGTGTTTATTCAGCATTATATTTTTAATATGACCCGGTTTCCCGGCGCGGTGGAAAATTCTCGCGCGGCGATCAAACCTGTTTGCCGACTTTTTCACTTCATTGAGATGGAAATGGTGGAAACGCGGGAGAGAGAGAGAGAGAGAAGGGAACGGGAGAGCAGGAGAAGGAGGAGCCGGCGAAACTTTCACGAGGAAATTCATTCGGTCCATGGACGCGCCGGTTCCACCCTTAGGCTGCGCGGCATTGCTCTTCGCGACCAAGTTTCGCCCGGCATTTAATTTGAATAAATAGCCCTCGAAGAATGGGGATTTGGCTCTACGCGCGCGTACGAGCTGCTGTCTCGAATAGGTCAACGGTACACTCGCGGGACAACAGGGCCCGAAATAATTAATTCCGGATCCCTGTCCGCCGGGGTAACTGCTCCGGACCAAGTTTGCGCAAACAGACACCGCAATCGATTCCGCCGCTTGAAACTTTATAGGCTTACTATTGTTCGGACAGAGCCGATCGAGGTACCTCGATACTCGAAAATTTTCTTGACCGTTTGTGAACGGTTTCTACCAAATTTTTTCGACGAGTTACAGATAGAGATGGCGTACAAAATCACTCACGGTGATCGCAGAATCACGATCATGCTCGTGATTGTTTCACGATCACGCTCGTGATTCTAACTTTTTTATCTCGCGTCATAGTACTTCTTCATCTTTGAGTTAAAATATTGTATTATTTATGTAGTTAGTCGAAAGGTATAGACAATTTCTTATTTAAATACCAATACCAGACAATATGTTACTTAATATAATGATAACCAGACAATATGTTGCTTAATATAATGATAATTCGTGGTATGAGTAATGATAATTCGTAGATCGTGATTATTTCACGATTTGTGATCCTAACTTTTTTATCTCAAGTCATAGTAATTCTTCATCTTTGAGTTAAAATATTGTATTATTTATGTAATTAGTAGAAAGGTATAGGCAATTTCTTATTTAAATACCGAATACGTTACTTAATATATAGTACCACGCAATATAAAACATTTCAGTTTGAAAAAATTTTAAACTGAACTTTCTTTTACAATTTATAGTCATTAGTTATTACTGATTATTAATTTATTCAATATTCTTCATTGTTTAATATACTTTTTGCCTTTATGCGATATAACTCATATTTTTGTTTTTATTTTTTGTTATGTAACATGTCCCGAGAACATAGACTTCTATATACATAGAGTGACCAAGAACAGTTATGTTCCTATGCTCTCCACCAATCAGAAGCGATCACGAAAAATCACGAATCACTGTGAAAAAACACCGTGATTTAGAACGAACGTGATCGAATCACAAGTGATTCGGAATGAGCAGTTCATCCCATCTCTAGTTACAGATATTACAGACGAACAACAGAATGCATTAAAAGTGTCGAATAACTGGTAGCTGACCCTCTATTATACGATTGAACTTGTGACCGGACGACAATTAGTAGGCCCTTTAACGATGGTACCGCGCCTGAAAGAAGCTTAATAATCCGCTTTTAATGGGAGTCTCAAAGGAAGATGTAAGATTATTCGAGGCAATTTGCTAGTCTACGATTAAAATTTCTGCTCGGTAAAAATAGAAGAGATCTCATTGTTAGACAGTCTTTATTCAGATTAAATTAATGGTTATACTATAGATTATAAAAATAATTGGACACCATTATAATTTTTACAAAATGAATTTAATGATTTCGGCGCAAGGTTCTCGATCATTCAAAAACAACCAGCAAATATGCAACTAATAATTTCTTTTTTTTTCTTTCGTTTACATATATAAAAATTTATTTTTCAGACGCAAAATATGTCTCTCTGAAAATGATCAACAATTGTGATCGAAACGTTGAGAAGCATACTTTATTAGTTGCACATTTGCTGGTTGTTTTTGAATGATCGAACCTTGCGCCGAAATCATTAAATTCATTTTGTAAAAATTATAATGGTGTCCAATTATTTTTATAATCTATAGTATAACCATTAATTTAATCTGAATAAAGACTCATTAAATTATATTTTCGATCGAGAAAAATTCACGTTATCATAATTGTTACTTTGAAATAGTATAGAACAAGCAGCAAAAATATATTTCACCATATTGCGATAAAATACGTGCTTGCACGAAGAACAAGATCCGTAGAATATCGTTCGTAGCCATATCAAACGCCTTATTTACGTGGTCCCGAAATCAACGTAAACCCAATTTCCGGTTGGTTCGCGATGACTGTGATATAATTCGTTCGGTCCGAGTGGCACCGCCGCCATTTCATTCGAGCGACCCGCGAACTTTTTCCCGCTAATTGAAATTTTCCGCGATTAGGTTTGTCGACCGTCGCCGGCCATTATTCACCGCCGGTTTCGCGGGTCTCTTCGAGCCGCTGAAATATTCCGCGAGGTGTCGGCCGTACTTCCGACAATCAACTTCGGTCGCCCTCGTAAAACTGTTGCTACAGGGGGGGAAAAAAAATTAACGCGCGACAGTAAAACCTATTAAAACAAGTCACTCGAAAATATACCCCTTTTTTATGCTCTCTCACTCACGGGGAACAGTGAGCGACCGCTCTTTCTCGGGCAATTTCCCGACGAAAAATTGCGTTTTCCAGGTCAGAGCATTTGATTTTTGACTCGTTGAACCCCCGTTGAAGCTAGCACTGAATTATTTTTATAGGGGGGGTTCCCGCGGTCGGTGATTTGCATTGTGAGGTACCGGTCGTTTAAACGGATCTAGAGCCGTTGAAATTATGCTATTTCCAAAAATTATAACAATGTTACAGCTTTCATAAAATATTATGAATTTATTCGAAAATGCTGAAATTTAGTTTTTCTTTGGGAATCGTGGAATTCGAGATATTGAATTCGAAAACTATTAATCTTTAATTTTTAGATAAAATGTGTTCGAAACGTTTAAACTGCGATTGAATCGTTTCATAACTTACCAAGATATTTCAAGCTTGACGGAATATGGTTTTTATGATATTCATTCTTCACTACATCTGCCAAAATAAAGTTTATCTCCATTCTGAGTTTCATAAAATAATAATTCCATAATACAATTTAATTATCACCAGATTATTATGCAAACAATTACAATTCAATTAAATTAAAAATATTAATCATGTCGTTGGTATCATATGGCTTTCATTATCCGCAATGTTCAAACATCACAGCTTCATATGTTCATGTATTTATATTTGGAATAAATAAATAAAATTCTCAATACTTAACAAGAACAAATATCAATAAAAGACAATAGTAACTATAGTTCTACTGGCCGAAATAATGACAACAATAATTATAAATATAACGGGAATAACAATAACGACAATAATAACGGTAAATCATGAATATAACCCAATACCTCCTTGAATATTTGTAAATACGCGATAACGAACAGAATGCAACGGCAATAAAAACAGACAATCGATAATGAAAAAGATCTACAAAAAACACATAAAATTGTGGAAACGGTTATGAACAATCACTCGATGTAAAGATGGTACGCAAATTAAATAAAACTAGCGGATGCCGCTGCAGAACGATCGCAATTTAAATATACGGAAATGTTGAATGCGAATCGAGAACATCGATACTTGGCCGTTAATTAACCACGCCGTTTCGAACGGGAAAAATATTCTGTTTCGTTCGTGACGATGCTGAACCACGCCGAAATGCCTATAAAGACAAACGACCGACTGTAGACGCCGCGCCGCCGCACTGACACCATGTAGAGGTTTGAACGTCAGCGAACCGAGGAAAATTTGTCTAGGTTAGGATAGACTTTGAAGAGCTCCTTGAAGCCACCGGCCACACCGCGATGCACTCGAAGAAGCAACTTTCAAATCTCGAGTGACATCCTTGCCGCGCGCACGCGCCCTCGCAGCGGCTACTTGAATGCACGGTCCATAATTAAGGCTGCCGCGTAACGAAGTTACCGTCAAGAACTGAAACCGCGGCTGTCGTTCGCGTTTCGGCTTCTTTTCCACCCTCGAAAGTGTCTCTTTCCCCCGAGGCAATGTTAGCTTAGATCGAAAAGGGCGCCACGATGAAAAGAGTCTTACGACACTGACGCTGAACGCATCAAACTTATCTGCAAAGGTTACTGAACTCTCTCTCTCTCTCTCTCTCTCTCTCTCTCTCTCTCTCTCTCTCTCTCTCTCTGTCTCTCTGTCTCTCTGTCTCTCTGTCTCTCTGTCTCTCTGTCTCTCTCTCTCTCTCTCTCTCTCTCTCTCTCTCTCTCTCTCTCTCTCTCTCTCTCTGTCTCTGTCTCTGTCTCTGTCTCTGTCTTTCTGCTATTTAGGGTGTGTTTCCCTTCTTATTTATTTATTTTTTATTCTATTTGATCGTACTGTGCGAATAACTGATTTATTTATTTAAATCTGCACGTGGCATATATATTATTTATTTAATTTTTTGTTATCCATTTTATATGTTATATTTTGTTTTTATATTAAATTTATATATGCCGCATATGTTCTGGACGTACTTATTCAAATTCAATTTGAATTACTCCATTGCATGTATTATTATTCAAATTCAATTTGAATTACTCCATTGCATGTATTATTTAACTACAGTAAGTATTACAGTTATTGCGACAATTAAATCACATTTAATTACGATTCTCAAACTTTGAAAGAAGTAAGAAATACATTTAATCGAACATGACAGAAACTTTATCTGTTCAAACAGTAAATAATTCACTCTTGCAGACAGAATCAATTAATGAACAGGGAGGAACATCAACAATTATTTTATCGAGAATCACAAGAAACCACGTGCATGTTCAGTGTCTGACTGTTCAAACTCCAACTCTAACAGTATCAATATATATCCGGGGTTCTATCCGCGACTGGTTTTCTGCAACATTACCATCTAGTTAGCATTGTTTGTACAGCAGAGAATTAATTTCCTTATGTATCGTAACAAACGCGTCGTTTCTTTAAGCATTCGGATCTTCTTGTTCTCGCTCATGCATAGAGGGTGTCCCAAAACGACCGCGTAAGCGGGAAATGGGAGGTTCCTTGGGTCATTTGAAGCGACATTTTCCTTAGCAAAAATGGCGTCCGCGGCTTTGTTTAGGAGTTATTAACGAAAAACACGGACCAACCAGAGCGCGCCTAGTCGCTCGGTGGTACGGTCAGCGCGGCGAGCCGGGGGGAGGAGAGTGTTGTCGGGACGCCGCGATGTAACAGAACAGTTTCTCGATTATGTCCCGATTTCGATGAGCTTTGGATATGTTGTAAAGACCACGATTTTGAACAACATTTCCCTTTAGACTTTTTGCCTCGCGTCTTTAGTTTAGGAGATACATATTTGTAAAAACTTGTAATTGAAAATGCTTCGAAATGTGTGTTACTGTCACTGGGTCATTCGGTGACGAACTGCACAGATGTCTTCAGGTATACGACAGTACCGAAAGCTAAGGGTTGTACGGTCAGGTCAACGAACTGTACAGCTGATGGTAGATAGCAGGTATACGACAATCACATGTTTCGGTTTTCCTGCAGATTTGTACGCAGAGTCGATGGGTTACTGTTCGAAAACGTCGTCCGTCCTTTCACCCAGCAAGAGGTAGAAATGTCAGGTGGCGCGGACGCCATTTTTGCTAAGGAAAATGTCGCTTCAAATGACCCAAGGAACCTCCCATTTCCCGCTTACGCAGTCGTTTTGGGACACCCTGTATTTCAAAGCGACGAAGGGAAACGCGCGCGGATCTCGCCCGCCCTTTTTATAGTTACCCCGCCGGCAAGTCGTCCTCGCAATAGTTAACGCAGCCGAAATTGTAAATCTCATTTCTTTCCGCGGCGATTTCTTTCAGATACGGATCCAGGTATCGATTTTCCAGGTCCTCCTCGTACGTGATCCACTCGTTCTTGGGCAGACGCGCTTGCAGAAAGTCTAATTGCGCCGCTCGTATTATTCTGCAAATGAACTATCACTTAATGGAACTATTTTTATTTCGCTGTTAAACAATATTCTTTTCCTAAAACGGTGTTCTGTAAAATTTCAAATCTGTACCCCTTCGTTTGAGGGTACTACATGTATGGGGGTGAAAAGACTTCTATTTTCTCAATTATGACTTAAGATATTTAGATGAAATAGCGAAAATGTAGCTACAAACTAGCTTTATTTCAGACATTTATTTATAATTTTACGTTAGTAAGGGTTGAAAAGTAATTATGTATTTTTAGGGGTAGTTTCCGCAAGCAATCTTTTGAGTTATCACCTTAAAAAAAAAAATGGAAAATAATGTTCTGTCACGTCACTATTATGCATAATAGGTCAACAAATTGCGTGGACAATCGACGAGGGAACATATTTCCGCGGAAATGCCTACCGAAATGTTCGGTCGTCCAGCACGTCCAATGGCAGCCGTCGAAGGGCCGACTTCACTATAGGATATTCCTCGTACCACAGATCCTGGGAGTACAACCCGTATTGGTTGAACAAGGACAAATTGAAGGCGATTTTTTGCAACTTCGAGCCGTCAATGCGCCGCCCGCCGCACGTTTTCATTCCGCGATTGAATATACCTCTCGAAGTTTTAATTATCATGGATAACCTATACATAGCGAGGATACCCGAAGCTTTACTAACCTTGGAGAAAATTTGTTACACGATCAAAGTCATTCGACGCCGAATCGATAGCAGAGAATTTGTTCAGCCTGAAATATGATGCATGTACGGAATATAAAATGAGATGGTTTCATGTTGGTTCAGAAAATGTGACCGGAGAGAAAGTATCCTATCTCAGCGAATTATTATCAATAATGCGTGTTTATATTAGAGGCTTAGACCATATGTACCTATAGACACTGCGTAGATAATTTTCGAGTACTCGAAGTTAGCACTCGAGTGGCGACTCAGAGTCTCCACAAAAATTGCTGTGCTGTTATTCAAAATATTGTTTACATTATTAAACAAGTTGGTAGCTAATCAATTACTGAACATTTAAGTATTGTATGAGGTGTTATATTAATTTCATATCCATAAAATAAAAAGAAATCATATAGAATGGAATTATTCTAGGTCGGAAGTAATGTTTAATTTTCGAGTTAAAATAGCTCCGAGTGCAAAGGGTTAAAACATTTTATGCATTTATTTTTACACATTGGCGTCTCAACGGGGGCCACCCTTGTCCGATGGAAAATCCGTTTTATCCCTGACGAGCGAGTCGGGGGCTCGCGGAACGATTATGAGTTCCATATTGCCATAAGTTCCGGAAAGTTTTTCGTCTGATAGGGAGAATACGGCGCCCGGCGCACGGTTCGATTCCACCGCATAAAAGAGCGGCGTAATCGAGAAAAGGTTTCGCGAGTCGGTTGACTTTAAAGCGCGCAACGCCTGTTTCGTCGCGCGACCCAAATCCAGAAGAACTTCTAAAGAGTTTCGCATACCATTACGAGACAATGCCCCGCAGGACCGGCAAACACGTTTCACCTCTGCTTCTTCTTCTTCTTCTTCTTCTTCTTCGTCGTCGTCGTCGTCTTGTTCCGCCACCCCCTCGACGCTCTGCCGCCCTTACGTCATTACGCTAGGACCATTCTAATATTGAGCAAACACCGGAACGTCCTAAAAAGGTTTACTCCTCGTGTCTCGCGGAGAAATATTAGAATTAAGGCGATTCGAGTTTGAAGGGACAGGTCTACGCTCGATCAACTACTTTCCCGTCGAGTTTCCAGTGATGTAACTCTGTTTAAAATTCATCTTTCGGTGTCTCGTTAGTCGCGAGACACATCCATTTACAGTGCAAACTCTTCCTGTTTCTTCCAAAGTGAAATGGAATCCTCCAAAGGACTGGCAACAGTTTAAGTTTCAAGTAAACTCGTTCCCTTATTTAATGTGTGAAGCGCCGACGCAGGGATTTTCGACTCGCTGGTTATAGAAAAGTTGGCGATTCACTTTGCTTATGCCTTGCCCGTTTCCTGTCTAATCTGGAACTTGTTTTCACGGATGAAAATTTTCCAACGATCTTCGTTAAACTTTATCTTTCGTCGGGATTTAATCCTCGAAAACTGACGTCTTCAAGTACTTCAGAGCTGGCGATGCTTGGGCTCATTTGGACGTTTATTCAGTAGTTCTTAAATCATATTTTCGAAATCGCATGTATATTCATCCTTTATTTTCTTTTTACTTGGACCTAATAGGGTAACTGCATACCAGTGAATAAACGGGTACCAGTAAATGAACGCTTTTGTATTTTTTGCTTTTCCATCATTGTTCAATTACTAGAATGCAGTGTTCATTGACTGGTATTTTTTATATTTTTTATTTAACCTTTAATAAAGACAAATAATAATAATTTCATTTGATTTGTGTTCATTTATTTTTGACAAATGAAGTATAGGGGGCCATTTGGCATATATGAGATTCCTTTAATTCACATATTTTTTTAAAAATAAAATATCTTCCTGAAGAATTTCTTAAATGTTCATTCACTGGTGCAGTTACCCTACATACTAGTTAACAATTTTAACTGGTTCGTGATCTGAACTACTAAAACATTAGAATTTAAATAGAACATTTGTTATTTCGGGGTCGAAAGTGGACCGAAGTTCCACCATCCGGAGGTTAATTTTTCGAAGGAACATAATGCTAAAAACCACATGGAATAGCACAGAACTAGAGTAGCATAAAGAGCTAAGATCATTTTGGCTAGTGTAGTGTACTTGAATAACAAGTATTTATTATTTATTTATTTATTAATGCCCTAAACCGTGTATGGTTAATATAGCATACATTAGTATAACACTTTACAATTGACAATAGACAATGAGGTGTACATCATTATATTAAGTTAAATTAACATAAACGATAAACGCTAAATGCGAATCTTACATTTTTTGAGAAAATTCAAAATAAAAATTAACGCTGTCATGTCTCGTATTACGTACGATAATGGAGTGTAAAATTGTCAAACGAGACACCCTGTATAGGGATCGATGACGTATCGAGTAGGTCCTGCAAGGTGTTGTACAATGAGCCCTGTGAGGGTATCCCAGGCAGTGTCGCAGGCAGTGCAAAGACTCGTGGGACCTTGAAGGACCACAATGCCGAGGATCATGGAATTGCAAAGGGCCAGTAGCATTCCTAGGATCTGGTCAGACAGATTTCCCACAAGCATGGTATATAAGCAAAAGACGATCGCTGTGGTTCCGCTACTAACATTACAGGACTACATTTATCCAAAAGAAAATATTTACGTGACAGATTCGGAATAAATAAAGATTATTTTTATTGTTGAATGAGGTTTTCAACCAATATAGAATAGATAGTTCAACTAAATGAATAGAATAAATACATTAGCGACTACATGACTTGATTACATGGCTTGTCTCGTGGACGGATCGCTTCCGAGAGAAATCATGTAATCAAATCATGTAATCGGTAATGTATCTATTATATTCGTTAAGTATCTATTCTATATTGGTTATTATTCCTGCCCTGAGACCTCATTCAACAGTTATTATTAACCCTTAGCACTCGGATGGCGACTCTGAGGCGCCACTGAAAATTGCTGTGCCATTCTAAAAAATATTGTTCACATTATTATGTTTGTTCGTATTTAATAAATTACTAGACATTTACATGAGATATTGTATCAGTTTCATATGCAAAAAATGAACAAAAATTGTATAGCATGGAAATATTCTAGAATGGAACAATCTTTCGTTTTTTTTTAGTTAAAACAGCTCCGAGTGCAAAGGGTTAATTAACGATTAGAAATCTATACTTCTCGGTCTTTCTTTTATTAATGAAATTGCTTTAATAAATCGCTAATAATATAGGACTTGTTGTTTAGTTAAAATAGCTCCGAGTGCAAAGGGTTAATTAACGATTAGAAATCTATACTTCTCGGTCTTTCTTTTATTAATGAAATTGCTTTAATAAATCGCTAATAACACAGGACTTGTTGATGGTATACAAAAATTAGTGAATGGAGCATTGTGGCAAGGATGGTTCGGATAACCGGAAGTCCCACGGCATTTACGATTCTGTGGATTCAAAATCAGATGGTTCGTCCCAGGCTGGGTAATTCTTCAGGTTTGATCTGTACGACGGTGCCGAACGCTGAAATACGTCGTCGAATGGTAAATAGCGGCCGAGGGCGTAAAAGCGAGGAGTCAGGAAATTATTCTTGTAGAGGTTAGCGCGGAATAGGAGCGGCGGTCGGCGATTTATGCGGCAGATCGGACCAAGACAAGCGTTGATGGTGCGTGCATGTGTTCGACGGGAGCGGCGCGGCGGTTCCCTCTGGAAAATCAGGGCTGCGCATACAATCGCGGGGGGCAGGTTACACGGTAACCGTGGAACAGGGACGAATACGATTTATGCGAGCGGTTCCGTTGGTAACGTGCCACTGGCAGAGGGTGACCACCCCTTTATCGTTCGCCGTGCTACGCGAGTTTCCGCTTCTGTTCGTCCGAACGGTGCTCTCTCGCAGTTTCTTCCGCGCCGACAGCGTCCGAGGTTCGCGCGACCTCGCACAATTCCGGCCGCCCGTTATTTTTCTACCCTCTGCGTCCGCCTTTCTGTCCGAACCTCCCTCCCTTCCTTCCTTCCTTCCTTCCATTGCCCTCCGCCCCTCCGCCCCCCCCCCGATTTTTCCTTTCGACCGAGCAACCCTCGCGTGCTACTTTCGCCACATAATTCGTACACGTCCGCCGGAACACGCATGCAATTTACTGGATGTTCAGGCTGCCGTAGACGAGTGTCACGCCAGCTTGAAACGGAAGAGAACCAATTCGTCTCGCTCCCGATGAGATTTTCGCGAGTTTCCGCGACGGAATGGCTGCTACCACCGTCGAACCTCTCGACGTTTACGAACGACTGTCGGTACACACCGCAGCGGCAGAAGTTCGATTTTTACTTTTTTTGGTACCGATCGGGTACGCAGTGACGCCGGTTTGACGTTTCGAGTATAGGTTCGCGACGAGATACGAACATTTCGTTTGCTTCTTTTATTTACAGTGTGTGAAGAAATGTTTGGTTGCCATAGGCGAATTCTACATCTTCCATGGAAATGTCCTTGACCTTGAATTTGAAGGTTCAATGCGGGTGGGCGTTAACACACTGTTAATTATATTTTCAATATAGACGTGCTATATTTTAGTAGTTATACATAATACAACAACTCTTCAATACAGCTTCTCTAAATAATGGACATCGAATTATGGAGAACGTTTCTCTTACGAGCTACTCCATCCACTTGTGTGCACTAGGGTGGACCTTATTTTTTTAGGGTGACCTTTTTATAAAATATATGTAAATATTACATGTTGGTACTATATATATATATTTTTCTTTTAATCTGATTCCCCTTAGGGTTACAGTTCCATTACCCCTTCGCTCCCCTTCACGCCGCTTACATTTTGGTACTATTATAATCAATATTTTGACGCGAGAAGAACGTTTAGTTTTTCGCAATTTCAACGTCAATGAGGCACGCCTTCCCCTTATCCAATCAACTTCGTTTCTCGCAGGAATTATTTTCTTAACCAATAGCACAATTTTAAGAGGGGGGAGTGTGAAAAGAATCTGGCAGAAAAAATTTCACCAGGTATAGCTAAGGTCCACCCTAGTGTGCACTCTACGCATGTCTTCTTATTACTAACATTGGTGAAATCATTATAATTACATTTTTTATTTTCAAGTTAGGTAGCTGGATGGTCCAAATTAGGCTAACCTCCCCTTACCCAATCAACTTCATTTTTTGCAGGAATTATTTTCTTACCCAATAGCACAATTTTAGGGCGGGGGAGCGTGAAAAAAATCTGTCCACCCTAGTGCGCACTCTCCACATGTCTTCTTATTACTAACATTGGTGAAATCATTATAATTACATTTGTTATTTTCAAGTCAGGTAGCTGGATGGTCCAAATTAGGCTAACCTCCCCCGCAACAGCAAGGGATTGGTAATAAATGCATTTCAATTTCATTGTTCTCTTTATTACAGAAAACAGCCGATGACCTCGATTCATAGACTCGACGTGCTCGCCAACAATGCACACTATTGTACGTACACTCTTGATGCTTTATATCGCGCGTACCCAACCACATGTTTTATCGTTTTCGCGGCTTGCAGCTCGGTACGCTAGCCTCGTGCCAGCCACATTTTCCTTTAAGAAACGAAACGCGAAGGGTCCAGCTGCGGTCCCAGTAAATCTCGAGGATTGCGAGCACGCACAGAGCACGTTTTACGCGACTGTGCTACACATACTCGGCGACGGTCAATGGTGAACTTTTTCCTTTTTTCCTGTTCAGTTCTCTTCTAGCAGAGCACCGCGGAGTTGTTTCAAGAGCCGGCCAATAAAAATCCCGTGCGTAAAAGTATCGACGATTACGCGCGGTCGGTCCCTGGGAATTAAGTGATTTCCGTTGGCTGGCGAAGCCATCGATCCGCGTGGGGGGAATCGAGGTCGGTGCTTCGGCTTTTACAAGCCCGTAGTATCTTTCGCGTTCTGATTTTTTCCCTCGGCCAACAGGACCAAAACTGCGATGCCTCCTCTCACGGAAACGCTATGATCGAGGAACCTCGACGTCTCGGTTTGGTCCCACGCGGAGTCACCGGATTAACCTTAGCACAAGTTTTTTTAGAATAATAATCTCGGCGCTACGGTTCGATCACATTCTACCCTATATGTACATAGCTAATATTGTATAGTAAACTCAAACGTTTCGATTCGGAGATGAATCTGTGCGTCCTAAGACCACGTTTGCTCTTTCTTTTCCTCTATTAGAATACATTTCTATAGCAAACGTGGTCTTAGGACGCACAGATTCATATCCGAATCGAAACGTTTGAGTTTACTACATATTAGCTATATATAGGTTAGAAGATATAGGTTATTATTCCAAAAAATTGTTTACATTATTAAATATGGTGCTACCTAATCAGTTACTAAACATTTAAGTATTGTATGAGGTATTATATCAACTTCGTATCCATAAAATGAAAAAAAAAATCATACAGATTGGAATTATTCTAGGTCGGAAGAAATGTTTAATTTTCGTGTTAAAATAACTCCGAGTGCAAAGGGTTAAGACTTGTCTCCCACTCTACTCTTCCCCTTCTACGATGCTATTCTCCCACCGTTTCCGCCACGGTCACGTGAGGCGTTGCGTCTCTGTCGTGCGTACGTCATAATGTCACGTGACTAACCCGGTACTAGTAGAGAGAGAGATAGAGAGAGAGGGTAACTCTTTCTCCTGAATTCGAGTAAATTCTGACGACTTTGGTCCCACGGAGTTACGGTCCTGAACAGTAAATTATTAATAGTAATTATTATTTTCTATAGCATTTGACAGTTGACTGGGATTGTACAATCGATTCGTTTGCGGAAAAGAAAATTCGATGTTAGAGACCGCAGTATAAACGCGTGTTTATACGCAAACTTTTATGTTGTTAATGTAAAATACCCAGGAATTCTACAAAAAAAAAAAACCCGTTGATCAAACAGTGGTCGCTTAACAAACGAATATCGCAGTGAGCATATAAACTTTGCGCGATTAATTTAGCCCCCGGTTCATTTCATTTCGAATCACGCGCTAAGAATTCGTCGAATAATAATAAATCAGTTATTAACGCGCTTTGAGTTTGTTCAGCAAATACGCATCCGGATACGGTTAATTAAGGACGGTAAACCATCTGGTTAATTAATGCCGGATCTTTTAAATCGTGCCTCGAATGCCGAGAGGCATTGTTTAGCTGCGCGAGTGCGTGCGATTAGCGGCGGCCCGATCATCATCAATCGTAATAAGCGTTAACGATCCGCGTGCTTCTCTCTCTCTATACGCAGAATCATCGATCGGCGGGGTTTTATTTCTGCGACATCTCAGTTGTCAGTGAGAATCGACACGGACGAGTGACGAGCCGTGTAATAACCGGGCGATTCCTTTCCCCGGGCGATCGATTCGATTCATCCCCGGGGAAAACATCTCTCTCTCTCTCTCTCTCTCGAGTCTCACGATGGTTTTATTCCGGGACCGTCTCTGTCCGCGAGATAGCTTAAGCTCGACGGGTCGCTATGGTTCCTTGCTTCTATGTTTCGTTTTTCTGTTTTTTCTTCTTTGTGCAGGCGCGAGCGCGCGCGCGCGCGCCGGGTTCGTCGATTCGCCTGACAGTTTACTTACCCTCAAGAATTAAACCGGGAGAAAAAGAAAAAATACTTAGGATGTCGTCGGGGCTCTCTAGCTTGCCGATATACAATTTATTTCGACGAGACAGACACTCGCCTGCAGCACGGTCGAACATAAAAGACGCACGTTTACACACCGAATCCAAATATTGTTTGAACACTAAATTCTCTTTTCTCGAGAAACCGTCGATATTGTTAGGCAGTCACAAAGCTTCGTTTTTTATTAATGAACAGAATTCATGATAATTGTAGTGTAAAGACAATTGACCTGGTTCACTCTGAGGAAGCTTACGAAAGAGAATATGAAATATTAACAACCAAATTAATTACGTTATTTTTGTATACTCGTATTGTAATACGATAACGGTATAATAATACGAGGAAAGCGCAACCATCTGTTCATTAATGTTCCATTCTTTCCTAAGCTTCCTCAGATTTAATTATCAGACTCAACCCTTAGCACTCGGATGGCAACTCTGAGGCACCACTGAAAATTGCTGTACTGTTGTTAAAAATATTGTTCACATTATTATTTTTGTTCGTATTTAATAAACTACTAGACATATTACATGAGATATTGTATCAGTTTCATACGCAAAAAAATTAAAAAAAATTCTATAGAATGGAAATGTTCTAGAATGGAAAAATCTTTCGTTTTTCAGTTAAAACAGCTCCGAGTGCAAAGGGTTAATAAGAAAGAAACTTTTTGCACAACCTGTTATCCTGATATTGTTAAAAAAAGATACAATAATGAACCTGGTCTCATTCATTTTAAGATAATTGACAGGTGGAAAACTGGAGACTCAACTGCCAACTTAAATGTCTCTAAAAACGTTTAAACATTTATCTTGTGAACGAATCTATTGTAGATATACAGATTGAAGCATTCTCTTTACACACCAGTTCAGGTTCGTGACTGTTGATGGGTCAATTTGACCATATACATTATTACAGTAACTATGTAACTAAAATAGGGTCACAGTGGTTACGGGTTAAATATTGAGAATTTCTCGAGAATCAAAAGCTCGGTGTTCAAGTACTTTTTCGATGTAGATGTTTCTCGGTAGACGCGGCGGCTATGGTTCGTCGGACCTTAGAAAGGATCAAGTTCTTCCCACGTCGAAGTTTACGGATAACGGACCCAGCTTCACCCCCTTGTGGACTCCGACTCCACCTGTCTCTCCATTCTCGCTGTCTGGCGAGCTTCTCCTATCAGCGAACAATTTCCTGGGGAACCGAAGGCCCCCCGGTTGATCCGTGACGGTAGGCTTCGATCTAGCAGCCAGCCGCTCGAATATCGGATGGAGAATCCGCCTAATCGGCTGGCCTGGAAGTCCTAGTTCGATATTCTCCAGACGTCCAATCGGCAACAGATTCAGCTGTTGAAATTCATTTAAGAAATTGAGGATATTTATACGAAAGAGCATATGCCGTCTGCTTCGAACTGTAGGGGCAAGATAATACGTTTTTCAGTCTGTCATTTCTGGAATTTTTATTTGAATCGATTACGTGAAAAACTAAAATATTCTTCGCGCCATCCTATTTACAAATTGTAAGCATATGTTTGAGAAATACAGGGTGAGTCACTTAACGTTTGCACCTCAAATATCTTTGTTGTTTCTGAAAAATATCTTTTGTTGTAAGGACAAAGTTGAACGGTACAATGGGGCTGACACGATGTCAAAAAAAAATTTTGTTTTCATGATATTTTTTTTAGAGATATCAAGGTCACCTTGACTTTTTTAAATGGAACCACCCTTTTTTAAACACCTACAATGATAGTCGCTTTCATTAGGAATTCAGTGACTATAATTATTCCAAGGTCATTCAAGGTCAAGTTATTTGAGGTGCAAACGTTAGGTGACTCACCCTGTATACGTAGAAAATTAATTACGACCTGAATATCGTAATTTTATTAAAAACTGCAAAATCTGTAAAATCTTTTTCTTCGTTTTGAAATTTGACAGATGTTTCTAGACGTCCGTGATCGATCGTATATTTCTGAAAAATTCATTTCATTCGAGAGAGAAGGTCCGTAAGAAACACAACGAAGAAAGAAGTAATAAATCAACAGCGTCCCAGAATTGTTTACTCGAACTGAAAACTATCTGTCTTACAATAAATTCCTCAACATTATCGATCTATATACCAATTATTACATTA
The DNA here is from genome assembly GCA_916610255.1 of Lasioglossum lativentre. Taxonomy (NCBI): domain Eukaryota; kingdom Metazoa; phylum Arthropoda; class Insecta; order Hymenoptera; family Halictidae; genus Lasioglossum; species Lasioglossum lativentre. Next base: position 1,849,257 of record OU744364.1, read on the forward strand.
CACACGTTTCTGGAAATTTCACAAAGATTAATTCCCGAGTGTACGATTTAAATAGAATGTCATTGCCACAATGAATGGTGTACCTCGACAAACAATAAAATTAAATCTCCATTAAGCTTGCTGCGAGCTTCACTAAAGATACGGTAAATTCACTGACTATTAATCATTGAAATACCTGCTACACAAGGAATGCGACGCAAATGGGATTACATAAATATCTCCAGTATTCCCGGAGACATGAGAAATCTTTGTGTAGTCTACCACTAATAGATAAACAAACGTAAATCAAAAGAAATTACAGATAAATCTTTTTCTTTCAAATCGATTCAATATCGACGATATATTTTTCTATCCAAACATTCTTTCAATTTCTCTGTCATTTTTCGTGAAGTTATTAGAAACACTGATTCTAAGAATCCTATGACCTGATGTAAAACTGTTCTCGGAATTTTCGGGAATCTCAAAATTTTCGGATATCCGTCCCTACCCCGATAAAATTTCGTGTTCGATAAAAATTCCTTTGATAAAAATTCCGAATCGCGTATATGAACAGTCTCGAAAACCAAAGTACCCTATAAAAAGTGCACCAAATACCAGAGTTGGGCAAAAAGTAATTTCAATTACAATTACAATTACTTACCAATTACTGTAATTTGTAATTGCAGAAATAAAATGACAATTACAAGTTTAATAAAGTCGAAGTTTAATAAATAATAAATATTTACTAACATATGTTTTTGTTTGTTCTTTTCAGACATTTCCAATTGAGTAGATATCTAATTTTTTTTTTTTTTTAGTGCCATTTTGGCGTTAAGTAATTGCAACCAACTACCAATTACAATTACTTGTAATTGCGGAAATAAAAGTACAATTACATGTAATTATAATTGTAATTGCAATTACTTTGGGTCAACCAGTAATTGTAATTGCGTCTAACAATTACTTCTTTTAAACCACTATTTTGATGTTTTGGACCATTTTACTGTTTTCTTATTGAAAATGTAGTGCACTTTTGCTCATGTAATTCATGTAATCAATTACTGCCCAATTCTGACCTATAAAAAACGATACGCGAGCCCGTTCAAGTATTCCGCTCTGTATAAAGGAGATACCATGTTACAAACCAAATTATTGTTGTCGTAGCGAGATTGGATGTTGTCCAATAACTCCTCCAGCCTTTTTTCCAGACCCGGTTGGAGCGATCCTGGATCGGGGCTCGCTGTGGGTGCGTTGACTTCCTGTCCCCGCGGGTAGAAGCCGGCATGTTGATTCTCGTCGCGACTCACCGTGGAGGAATACACGGTTGCGGAATCGTCTCGCGGATCGGGGGTAAGTTTGCCGTTTGAATTGAAGGGTTGTTTGGAGGATCCGGAATCGGGCACGCGTGTGCCGTTGCTCTTCTGGTTCCCCAGCGACTCGGGCGATGCCACCGATCGCCGACTAAATTTATGCGGTTTCGACTCATCGTTCTCCTCATTTGTTTCATCCGATTCGAAAGCGGCGGCTAACACGTCCGCCAAATTATTCACATTCACCGCCCAAGCGTCGAGTTTCTTAAACGTTTCTCTCGATTCCTGGAAAAGGGAATTTTCATCGTTTACCTTCTCGCGGCCGAAACCTGAAAAATGAATTTTTCCTTCGGGGATATGGTAAGTACTATTTTAGATTCTCGAACAGTGTGTTTACGGAAAAACCGAACTACAAAGGTGTTATTACTTGGACCTGCAAAATCAGAGCTCGAAGTTTCCCTTTATTTTCATTCTTTAATGAACGCTGTTTTTTTTCTACAATTATTACGACCACGTGTCGAAGAGTGAAAACTGGAATCTTTAGAAAGAAAAAATACCGCGAAATTTGAATCGACATCTGTTAATGGAAAACCCTGTGCCCCTTGTTAGTAACGAAGCTTTATATAAACAAGCTTTATAAACATAGCTCTACGTAAACATCCACGCATCCGTGGACTAATTTATGAAAAATATAATCAAATGGAAATTTGCATTTGGTTACATTTTATGCACTTTTTACTAGACTGTATTTTTCACAATCCGTCGTCGTAAAAGTGTGTAACATCGCGAGGGCCGCTCGTAAGAAGCCTGTACGTGATTATCTATGTATACCATGGGGTTCATAGAATGCTTAAAATAATTTTACTACCCGTAACTCTTAGACCGGGGATTATGCTAGGGATTACACAGTTTATGGAATGGTAATGTTATTTCCGGCTGATTTTATTTATCTGATTAACAGTTACCATATATTGTTCTACAAAATCCAAGTTACCACAACTCGTGAGCTTGAAAAGTCAATAACGCAGTATTAACAGAAAACAGATTTTCAACTTCATAAAATTATTAAAAAGCCTCCTACTGGATTTCTGATGTTTCGCGATTGATGTAAAAAATGTCTACGATAACTCCCACGAAAATGCGCAGAAAAGTAAAAACACAAGTTCGAGTGTACCGAGTGTACTGTTTATCTGCTGCAGCTGGCAGCCTAATTAAGTTCGTCGGATTAATTAATTTTTTGTTCTAACTTTGTAAATTTGTTTGAAACATTGTACATTTTTAATTCAGCCAAAAATATTTCACATGTATTTTTTTATGGTCGGAGAAATAGGGTTAGGGGTGAAATTACCCCTCAAAGTGATGGCTCGAAAAATGTGAAGCTCAATAACTCGGACTAGTAGAGACAGAAAAAAAGTTATACCAATTTGAATTTTTTTATTAACTTCGATTTTTAGAATCAATAATATGGCCAAGGCGAAATTTAAGTAGAATCATATACGACACCAAGGTCACTCTTATAAATAACGAAGATTTTAAACGATACACTTTATTAAAACGAAAATTAATGTGGTCGGCAAACGTTACGGATTCTTGCATTTTAATATCACCTCTCTCTTTTATCCATTTTAATTATCAAGAGGTATTTTAACTACGGAGGTATTTCGACCAGAAATCTACAAATTCCATCAAAATCCCTGGACATGTATATTTTTATTAATTGAACAAGAATGCTTAGAACATCTTACTATTATAAGTCGATTCAACCTAGACTCTACAACTCTTTAACAAAACCGAGGCGGACATTTTCGCAAAGGAAAAAATTACTTTAAATAACCTAAGGAACCATTTCAAGGTTCTCCGACATATTTGGAACATCCTGTATATCTGTCGCAAAAAGTTTCCGACCCAAAAATTCAATGAGAAAGTCTTATCTGCGTAATTATGCTAGTTCAGCGGAGGACTTGAAATGTTTTCAGAATTTGCAAAATTGTCGTGACTGGGTTGGTGGAGAGATAAAAAGTCAGAGGTGCGAAAAAAGAAGGAGCTAAGCCGAGACGGTCCATGGATCCTGCAGGGTGTTCGTTTTTAAGGAGACGGCCGGGTTAAAAACGCGAGAGGAGAAGTAATTAGCGAGTATTGTCGCGCTGGAGCACTCACCTGGTCGAAGCTCTGCCGAAGGAGTCGCAGAACTTCGTCAAAGGCGGGGTTGTTCGGGTCCTTCGGCGTAATTACGCGGCCATAGAGACCGGAGTTCCCTTGATTCGGATTCAGATGCTCAGAATTTCCGTGGATGACATCGCAGCTGCCCCACGGGATCCCGGGAATGGCGGAAAACGCGGCCAGCAGGACCGCGGCGGCGGCGGCGGATATCGAAAATGTTTTCATGGTGGTCTCTTCTAGAAGAGTCTCGTTGCGCGTCGATGCTCCTTTGTGACCGTTAACTTTGTGATCGTGATTATATAGCAGATCGGACAACCGTTTTCCGGGGAGTGTTGTTGCTCAAACAATGATAAATCGCCGTGACTCGCTGATAGAACATCGGCTAATTGTCGTTTGCACAGCCTGCTACGCGATCGGAAAGAAATGCGATGATCGCCGGAAGATGTTGACGAATCGCTGATATTTTCGGCAGCTCGATCGCGAACGATCAACGCAAACACAGATGGTTTCGACGCTGACAACGAGGCGCGGCGTTAGAATTTATGGCGGAAATGTTAGGCTCCGGGGAAACGACGGACACTTAAGGTGTACACGGGCACAGTTATGGAAACAATGAATGAATTGGACAATTCTGTGAGAAAAAATAATATAAAATTAAACTGAAGATTACAACACACCTTAGGGTTCATCAAAATGGCGGCGCTACCGCTTACGGAACGTAAGGTTTTTTTGGAGTTGCTCCAGGACATCTAAGGTTCATATTTTCTGGAACAGAAAAAGAATTTTTGCAGATCTACCTTAAAATGAGAGTGTTTATAGAAAAGTATGCATAACATGCACAACATAATACCTGCATGTAGATTTTTCTGTAGATGCTGGAAATTTCAGTTGCGAGATCTTGATGCGATTGAAAATGTTACAAAGAAATCCTTGAAACGAATTTTTTAAGATAGGAGACGATGGAAATATACGGTTTGCAATTTAAACATACTTTACGATCAAATTCATGACGACCAGTGCAATTTTCAAACAAAATTACAACGCTGTACTTGGCAGCTGCTTGTTGCACTTTGGCGAACTGCGTTTTTATACATTTTTTAAATGGTTCGATAAAATCGTCAGGGAGATACAGTTCAAAGGAGGTACGATCCAATTAAAACATTTTTGAAGTCTCGTATTTTTAATCATCTACACGTTAGAAACTTTTAACCATTGCTTATCGAATTTAATTTCGTTAGCAATTTACAAAAGTGCGAAACTTGCGAAAGAAAAAGATCGAGTATCTAAAGCACAATGGTGACTATACACTGACTTATCCATGAAAACGTAAGAAACTTTTAAATCCAGGCTGCGTTTTCCAATACTTCTCGAGATTAAGCAGTTGCGATTCGCGCCAGTGTTCAGCACAATTATTAGGATGGTCTAATGCTTACTGTCCGTATAAAAATTTTCCAGATTTCTAAAGAATCGGGCATCGCTTTTGCTGGCGAACAGAACTCGCGTAACGCCTATCCACGAGGAGGATATAAGTTTGCAGGATCGAGAATGAAACTTCACCAACTATCGTCGTTTTTCATGCAACTTTTCTGCTTGCCCTTTCACCGGTTCCGAAGCAATCGTAAGATTTTCGTGGAAACTTTGTCGCTTTCCGATCATAACTTGACTATCAATTCATCCTCTCGATATGAAAACTGCTCGGAGTAATTGCAAATCGTAGTACCACTAAACTCACCGAGCATTGAACTCGATTTACATGTACTGCTTGTCAAAAATAACAAGATTTAATTTATTTCGATTTATTATAATACGTGCTTGAATAAAAGAGTTTCTTATGAATAGATTTTTATAATTTCGACTATTGTAAAATGTTTTGGTAACTATTACTTATTATTATTATTTATTAATATTTACGGACCGAAGTCCTTTTATACAAATGTTTACAATAGAAGATATTCATAAAAAAAGAAAGTCTTAGCATAAAGTTACATAGTAATAGACATGCTGACAGTTATACATTATATCACATACATATAATCATATAATCGCACGCAACTTTTTCTTAAATGATAGTAACGAACCATTAAAAAAGTCAATATCACGATATAAAATGTTTGCATTTAGCTGTGATGCGATTTAAAGGATTTATTAATCTTAAACTTATGGAAATTAGTGTAAACTACCTTCATTGAATATTAATTATAAATAAAACATTCAAAATGCATTATATAAGATTGCAAGAATGTTTTCCATTTGGAGATGTACTAACGAGATTCGGTAAACATTTCACTAAAAAACTGAAGTACTGTTTATTTACTCCTACACTTTTCTACTCGGAATTATGCCAACTAATTTTCTGATATCAATTCTTACCGCGAGAAAAGGCTTCAGATTCGAAACTTTACGTGACGATTCTACATTTCTATGAATAACGTATTGGCCGTTGTTCGGCCGTGAATAATTCTATCGAACGAGCTGATTAAACAACGAATAGCATCGACGGTGGAACGTGCGAGTATTCGATAACAGCCGAAGGGAAACAGGCGAAATAATTCAGGTTAACAGAGAGTTCCCTCTGGGCACCGATAGAAATATCAATAAAGAAATGATTAATAGCTTTAAAGGCAGTTCGCGTCGGTCCTCTGGTTCAAGTTTCGATGACTCTAACAGAAATAACTTGTGTCGCAAGTGTGCCGGATGGACATCCGCTACAGCGACGCGAGAGAAAAATTATCGGTTGCTATAATTTAGGAGAGACCGTTTCGCGGGGTACCTTCTCGACATTTAAGATCGATAATGAACCTCCCCTTACGGTCTATAAACGCGGCACGATATAACGAGAAGTCTGCAGCATATTTTACAAGTTCTAACGAACTTCGAAAGAATTTGCTCGGGCGTAGCGTCGCGTCGCGTCGCGTCGGGACTGCCGGGAGCGTAAAGGCAAACGATCACCGAAGATGGCTGATTAGGAGGCTGTCTTAATTAGCGCGTGGGTTGAGGGTGCCTGGAGCAGTCAACGATTAGTGTGCCCTGTCCCCGGCGACCGCTAAACGTTTGTCAACGGTGAAAATAACTGTTTAGGCCCGCTGCACACGCGCGTTTTTTTTAACGTGCGTCGACCGTGCGGTACCGCAGTTGTCAGGCGCGCACGTGCGTTTGTTTAACGTGCAGCGATATTCACTGCGTTTTCTACTACTATCGAAGATGGAGGTGTCCCCAAAAAAGGCTTATTTCTATCTTTGTCGTCTTTCTCCTTGTCTTCGTCCTGTCGTGGTATTCTTCTGCGGCTATGTTCCACATTTCTGGATATTTCTTCACTTCTTCAATAAAATATTCAATATCGAAAAATGTATCACCGTGTACGTCGTTCATTTTGCGGCAGACTAACGCACGTGTGCATCAACTGACATACGATAATGTAATGACGATCGCATATTGCGATTGCGGCGACGGTGCGTTCCTTAGGGGAACTGCGGAAAATATTGCACGCAAGAGCGTCGTGCGACGACGCGAGTACGGTTGAAACAAGTGTGCAGCGTCTAATAGAAATCATAGTACCTCAGATCGCAACTGCGGAACCGCACGGTCGACGCACGTTAAAAAAACGCACGTGTGCAGCGAGCCTTAAAGTTACCCAGCGCGATGGTAGGGTGTTATAAGGGGCTGTGCGCACCCAACTACCACCACCACTCTTACCACTCACCCATCGATAGATCCGCATATACGTATACGAAATGCAAGGGTTTACGGCAAAAGAAACTGACGCCTCAATATTGCAATTGGAAGTTCAGACACGGTCGATTATGTTTCCTAAGAGTCCTGGCCAGGGTGGTTCAGAGCCGAAATTTCATATTTTTACGTTGTTGAAGAGTAATTTGTAATAATCGGCAGAATACTTTTTGTCACAAGTCAGCGCTGCCGATTATTGCAAATTACTCTTCAACAACGTAAAAATATGAAATTTCGGCTCTGAACCACCCTGGCCAGGACTCTTAGGAAACATAATCGACCGGGTCTGAACTTCTAATTGTAATATTGAGGCGTCAGTTTCTTTTGCCGTAAACCCTTGCATTTCGTATACGTATATGCGGATCTATCGATGTGTGAGTGGTAAGGGTGATGGTGGTAATTGGGTGCGCACAGCCCCTTAATGTACCGATCGTGCCGCGAGTAACACAGCGAAAACAAAAGCTCATCCCGCATCGGCGCGTTCGGCGCTTTCAATCAGAGGTCCCTTGTGCGTCCTGATTGCTATTTTTTCCCATGGAATCAAAGGGAAACTGCACGTTCCCCCCCGGCAGATAAAGCGTGTTACCAGCTCCTTTACGGACCATCACGTACGACCGTCAGGATCAGCCGCTCTTTCAGACCAGCTAATTGTGAACGAACCTTAACACGTCGGGCACGGTGTTGCATTTTAATGCGACGCGACGCCTCGGAAGTTCCTTAGCACCCGGCGCGGCGCGGCGCGGCGCGGCGTTCCCCTTTTCCGAGGAAACGAACCACAGACGAAGTTTTCCTCGCGTGGAAATTTGCAAAACTACACCGGCTGAGTTTTGGTACGGTGCTCCGGCGAAATAATAAGACACTTTGCATATTTATATACTGCGTATGTTTAACGGTAGGAAATATACGCTTTGCATTGCGCTGATTTGCTCGTCTACCGCGTTTTGCTCGTAAAACAGTAAACAGGTAATATCGTAGAATTTAGTGTAATAAAAATAGAAGTAGAATCATTTACGGAAATGATCTAATATCGGTGGCACGAAAGTGTTAGAGACTTGGTCTAGTTTTAATTCTTGCGTTCTTTATTTGTTTTGTTAAATAGTGTTTTTTTTTTTTAAATTAAACGAAACGTTATGAAGATTAGCCGTTGACAGCGCATTTTTATGGGAAATAAAAATTGTTCAAATCAATTGTAAAAAATTAAGGTTAAATGGAAATGGATTTTCTCCTTTAATTATCTTAAAAACTGGAAACTGATTTATTCTATTGTCTTTTTAGCTTTGTGTTTGACCTATTCACTTTTGTCACAAACGCATGAAATCTGTATTGGGATATTGTAAATTGAAAGACAATTAAAAACTTGCAAGTAGTTAGAATATCAGACGATGTTTTCTTTTAATTGAACATTTAGCTAAAATAAAATGAAAAAAAATAACATTGTACTGCGAGTACTACAAATTATTACCCTGCAAAATTTTAATGAACCTCCTACATCAAAATGGAACCGAAATAATTCACGTAACTACAGACTATCTTCCTCCATAAATCATAAACTCTGATCTCATATTTTTGGCCGGTAATGTAACTCGCTCCGGCCTGCATAAAATGTAGATCATTTTACATCGTGTTACATTGTTTTTAATTATTCCTGTTCGACCGACGTATCCTCGATTCTCTAACTGCAATGAAGTATAGTCCTGCAAAAATCATTTAAATAAAAAATTAACCATTAGAGTTTAATCGATCAGGATTTAACCACTCGAATAATTTTGTTTCGGACAACGTGATCTCACTTTAATCTCTTTATCATCCCTTTAATTCTAAATTATTTTTTAACATCTTATATACGTATTTGCGTATTTATATAATCATTTTTTCTTTTTTAGGTTTTCTTATTTCTCTTTTATTAAGCATAAATTTTTAGTGTAATAATGATATTATATTCAAGAATTATTATTATATTATAGCAGAACATTTCTGAAGAAAAGCAACAATACCTGTATTTATATATTTTAATATAACAGAGTAAAAGTTGCGTTCAAACCTTTTCAAATATACCAAAAGACTTTCTAGCCAAACCAAATATTGATAGAAATGGAACAAATCTCCGCCCTTTTTCAACACGATATATTAGATCTATGAAGCGTATCGAACTGCTTAGCAAATGCGAATGCAATCGGAAGTTTCGAGATGTACGTGTGCAAGGGAATGGCGATATTTCGGTCAGCAATTACTGCGACCGGAAATGAAACGAACGCCATTCGCGAGTTCCCTCTGAATGATGCCTTCCAGGTAAATTCGATTCTAATGGAGCACCAATTTATTAAGACATCATGAAATACGTTGGAGAGGTCGGATGTGATCGTCGAGTGCTCGGGAAATTCGGGGAAACGTGATAGAAACGCTATTTGGGCAATCATGAAAGTATTTATTAAAAAGTACTAGACAAATATACATTTTTGAACTTCTATTATCCATTATATACATTATACATTACACCACTAAATCTATTAATACACGTCAGATGACCGATTTTGTGTATTTTATTTTACGATTATTCAAATTATAGACATCTTTTTGCGGGAAATTATTTACTAAAGATTTTTTATTCAAGTACGTCACTCGTTTGGACTCGGTAAGTGTATTGTTCACGAACAATAGTTATCGCTACATTCAATGGCTCGAACTAAAAATAAAATTTTATATAAACGGAAGTCTTTGAAAACTCTATGGAACTCGCGAAATAAATGTTTCCTTAGAAAAAACATCTGTTATAATAAAAATCGTAGAAAATCTACATAAATTTGATATTGTCATTCTTAAAAAGCAAATAGAATTTTCATTCTTTTCACCAGTATTCAAGCCTTTGATAAACGATTCATCTCGCCGAAGATAATGATCTCTGTATCTTAAAAAATTGTTGTTCGCGAAGGGTTAAAAAAAAACCCTTGTTTACGTAACATTTCAGTCTGGTAGAATACACTGGTAACGTTCGGCCGCTAAAAACCTTAGACACCGTGCATATCATATAAAACATCAGCTAAACAGACTCTTGAGCTTTCCGGTACTCAAATACGCTTCCTCGCTCGATGAATTCTTGATTGCTCTCTTTTATTAATGGAACCTCTGCGCCCGGTGAACCATAACCACCACCGCCAGGACTTTCCAGTATAAACGTGTCCTGCAAACAGAAATCGTCTTAAAGAATAACAACGTTGAATCATTTACAGTACAACCGCTGCAAGTATGCACCGTGCGCATATACGGAATTTATTGAAGCTCCAAAATATTTTTACTTTCTGACACACATCTTTCTAAAAATTGTCTGACATCTTCCTAAAAATTTTCTAATTATGCATAGCAATAGTTACATCGAACGTCCTCTAAAAGACGTATTCGGTCGAAATGAAGAACTTCGCCGCGACCTCGATGCATCGATAACCGCGTCATAATATCGCGAATAATTCGAGTTGGCGGTAGAGTACGCAGCGCGAACGAGTTTCAAACAAGCGGGTCGTAGATCGTCGAGATAAAATCTTTACGAGCGGCCGCGTAAAACGCGAACGGTTTTCTTCGGCGGCGGCCGTTGGAATTCGTTGCATTTCGAAGTTTATTTTTTGCCGTTTTATCGTATGATTTTTACAGTGTCGCGTAAACTTTTTGATAGAATTCATATATCCGCGGCGGCGGCAAATCGTCGACGACCGTTCGAAAAAATTATGTTCCTGCTGCTGCCTACCCCTGGACAAACTGTCACCGCAGTCTTCGGGCCCAAGTTGATCATTCTGCCGTCGGCTCTGCGCAATGTGTTCCTCCCACGCTCGCCCGGCGATCCTCCGGCTAAACCAGGAGGATTGTGCACCCTTCTTTCTGTTAACACCGAGAGCGTCACCGGTGTCCTAAGAACAACAAATTCATTAAGAATAATTTATCGAAACTACCGATCACAGGTCTTCACCTTCGGGGCAAAAATCAACTAATAATTGAAAATGACTAATAGTCTGATTGATTGTTAGTGAAAACTTAAAAAAATCAGTTAAATTTTTTTGATTAGTTAGTCATAACTACATGGCACTAGTTAGTCACAACTCTAAGTAATCGTTAGTTATTGCTTGTTAGTTATGATTAGTCATTAATTAGTTTAAATGATCAGTCATCAATCTTTAGTCATTAGTCACTATTGTGCGATGACTAATTGTGCGATGATTATTGTCTTCACAAAAATAAAATAAGAAAATCTGGAAAACTTTTCCTATTCAAGTGCCTTTTCCTTTCTAGTCAGCATAACTTATCATAATCTGTACTTTATATGTTTATAAACTAATAGGATATTTTTTTTCTTAATATTATGTGTTATTTCAACTTATAACCATTTTTAGTCATTAGTCATAGTGAAATTCTGATTGCGTATTTGATCATTAGTTATGCCAATATAGTCAGTAGTCAATAGTTATACTTAATAAAAATTTAGTCATTAGTCATTAATACCACTTTTCAGAAACTATTCAATTTTCTCCTTAATTTAAGGAATAAATCATTCAATGATAGCTTCTACCTATTAATTACCTAAACGTCATTTCTCGGACAACGCCATCGCCACCGCGATGAGCGCCATCACCACCACTTCCGGGACGCAGAGAAAACTTATTGAGAATGACAGGATAGCGAAGCTCCAGTATTTCCGGATCGGTGATCCTAGTGTTGGTCATATGAGTGTGAACACCCCCTCTACCATCCCACGTTGGTCCCTTTAAAATTATAGTAAGTGAAAAACTGTATACAATATTAAATGAATGTAATAGGTATGTTTAGATGTAAGAGAATGTACGATTGATAGGGAAAGCCTGTAAACCGAGTATTTTATACTAAATAAATGATTGTGCTACAAAAGAAAGCGTCTTACAGCTCCGCTGCCTCCAGCAACAGTTTCATAATATCCCCATTCCTCCGTACCCAATGTAATATTGTTCATGCAACCTTGTGACGCTGCGCAGGAGCCGAATGCTTGTAGAATTACATCCACGACCCGTTGTGACGTTAGAACGTTACCACCAACAACTGCAGCTTCTTCCGATGGGTCCAACAGGGAGCCTTTCGGAATAATTACCTTCACTGGCTTCAAACAACCCTGAAAATAGATGTAATCGCTTTCAGAAAAGTGTTTAGGTCTGGGTTAGGTGTTCGATTAGAAAAGTGTTAGTACCATTAGAAAGTATATACAATATAGTCTTAACAATCGTTGAAAATTTCATTAAAATCATTTTTAGAACTGATGGATATCTAGACCATGCCTCTTTATGTAAGATTTTGTTAGATTAATACTTATCTCACATTCTAGATATATGAACTATTACATTCAAGAATAATTGTGCATTAATATACCTGGTTAAGCGGTACGTCTCGACCCACAATGCACCGCAGACAATAAATCAACGCAGACAAAGTGATCGCGCGAGGTGCATTGCAATTTCCCCAGACTTCGTACCCCGTGCCACTGTAAACGTGAATTCTCGTTAAAATTGCAACGATTTTCATCGGAACTGTTAATTAACATCAAAACTCACGTGAAATCACAGACAGCCTCGCCACTCTCTATGTCGATATCAAGAGCGAGTTTAATCGCGCTACCATCGTCCATATAATCTACTGCTGTCGCGACGGTACTTCCGGTTTCTGCGAGTAACTTTTTTCCAACTGATCTCAGCATGTTTCTCACTGCCGTTTCCGCGTTTTGTTGAATGTGACCCATGTAGGCTTGCACGACGTCCAGACCGTAGATTTCGATCAATTCGTTGACCAGCAGCGAGCCCTGAATTTGTAGAAATTTGTTAACCGAGACTCGTAAACAAGTGCCTCCTAGAAGTTAGCCCCCCACTTATTGAATTAAACAATTTCAACAGTTGTGCTGAATTGTGCTAGGTTTCTGCTATATTGTGCTCGAATATTATCACTATAATATGATTAGTGATTAGTAGAGTGCGAATTTTAGCCTAGTGATTAGTTTGTTGATCACCTTGTGATTAGCCGCGATCTGCGCTTTCAAATCGCTCAGATTGTCGGAGAGATTCCTGGTACCAGAACTTCCTGGAATCTTTCCAGGAGCCATTAACTCGTCGGTCAGTTCTTTCTCGCGGAGCACACCTTTGTGCACCAGCAGGAAGCTCTTGAATGCAGCTCCTTCCTGTCAGATAAATCCTTTTACTATCGAAAGCATTTTGAGACTGCATGTGCTAATGGTAGCGTTAAAATTGAACTTCCCGGAACAATGAATTTTACGAAAGAGTTATACTCAACTAACTGTTTATACAGGGTGTCCCAAAACGACTGCGTAAGCGGGAAATGGGAGGTTCCTTGGGTCATTCGAAGCAACATTTTCCTTAACAAAAATTGCGTCCGCGGCTTTGTTTAGGAGTTATTAACGAAAAACACGGACCAATCAGAGCGCGACCTAGACGCTCGCTGGCACGTTCAGCCAACCGCCTGCCGGCTCGCCGCGCTGGACGTGCCAACGAGCGTCTAGGTCGCGCTCTGATTGGTCCGTGTTTTTCGTTAATAACTCCTAAACAAAGCCGCGGGCGCCATTTTTGTTAAGGAAACCGTCGCTTCAAATGACCCAAGGAACCTCCCATTTCAATTTAACGCAGTCGTTTTGGGACACCCTGTATACTCAAGCAAACTAACTATTTGTATCTCTATTCTTCGAATCTCCCATTAATAGCTTATCCAATAGTTCCGATGACAATTAAAATCATACCTGAATTAACATAGTTGAATGTGGTGGCATGGAGCCTGGTGTAATTCCTCCAATGTCAGCATGATGACCTCTGCTAGCCACGAAGAACACCGGTTTCTCTACCTGCCTGTACATAATTTCATACAACCTCAAATAATTGTTAGACTAGACGTAAGATATTGTATAAGATATTGATATAAAATATTGATATAAGATATTGACATAAGATTGTGATAAGATGTAAATTCAATACCAAATAAAGCTATTTCCCATCATGCATTCTGTTTCTTCATAGGATAACATGTATTCGTATTTTTAAAAAAGGAAGAAATTACTTGTAAAATACTGGAGTGATGACAGTGAGATCCGGAAGATGCGATCCACCAGCCGAGGGATGATTCGCGAGTATGACGTCTCCCCTCGAGAATTCGCCCTTGAAGATTATCATTTGATACTGCACCGTCTCCTGCATGGCGCCTAGATGCACTGGTATATGAGGTGCATTGGAAACCAGGCCCCCGTCCGGCCCGAAAACGGCACAGGAGAAGTCCAGTCGTTCCTTTATGTTCGTCGAGATCGAGGTTCTCTGAAGGATCCTACGGGAAGCCAATTTATTAGAGTCTTGAGCAGATCAGAAGGTTCTTCTTAAAATGTATCTTATCGTTCGGTCTACCTGCCCATCTGCTCGGCGATACTCATGAATCGATGGGAGAAAATGCTGAGCTGTATAGCATCCAACTCGGTCGTGACCTCCGTCCTCAGGCCTTGACCGATCGTAATCTTGACATCGCCGCGAGAAGTGATGGACGCTGTGCAATCGGGCTCGATCAGAAGAGTGCTCAGGCTGTCCATTACGATTGCTGGTCCAAGGATCGTATGGCCGGGCGACAACAACGCTAATTGGTACACCCTCGTCTCCAAGTACCCGTTCTCGAAATAGACCATAGTTGTCTGAAAAGAGATTATTTTGTATTACCCAAGTGGCTTCTTCGATATTTATCATAGTTCCATGCGCGTAATTCCTTCGTAGTTTTAAACTCAGTTTTAAAAACACAAATACGATCTAATTATCCCTGTTATATCAAGTTGACTAAGAACATATCTGAAAAGTTTCAAAATTAAATACTTTTTGTTTTAAGCAATTTTTAAGTTCTGCTATTTTTCCAAATTTTTTTTGCATACAAAAAAAATTAGGTGGTCAGATGGTCAAAGGAGTGCTTGTTAACATTGCGTTAGCAAAAGGAATTGTTATAAACATTAAACAGCCAGAATTAATAAATTTATCAATAATTCCAACACGGCGATCGATATCGATCGATATTAGATGGAGTGGGGCGAGTTCCACATCACTACGCAGGTGCGCCTGAACTCGGCGAGTCAGTCAGACGGGCCAAGGATTTCGGCAGGAGCGGTCGGGCTCCGGGACCAAGAGAGGACCAGGAGTGGACCTCGGGAGGACCAGGGCCTGACTAGGGACTGCCCTGGGAGTGACCAGTGACTGATCAGAGATGTACCAGTGATGGATTTACCTGTGATTTACCGGTGATTTACCGGTGACTTACCAGTGAATTACAAGTGAATTACAAGTGAATTCCAAGTGAATTCCAAGTGAATTACAAGTGAATTACAAGTGAATTACAAGTGAATTACAAGTGAATTACAAGTGAATTCCAAGTGAATTCCAAGTGAATTCCAAGTGAATTCCAAGTGAATTCCAAGTGAATTCCAAGTGAATTACAAGTGAATTACAAGTGAATTACAAGTGAATTACAAGTGAATTACAAGTGATATACAAGTGATATACAAGTGATATACCAGTGACTGACCACCTGCCTGACCACCTGCCTGACCACCTGCCTGACCAGTGATTTACCAGTGACTGACCACCTGGCCGACCAGTGACTAACCAGAGGCTGTCATGTGTTCATTCGCCTTGCTGACTAGTGATCATCTACCTAGACCACTTTCAACAATGGTAAGTTTCACCAATTTTATTTTTATTTGTGAGTGTTATGCGCTTTACAGCACCGGGTGGGCCAAGGGTTCTACAATGCTTTTTTTGATTACTCTTGGCCCACCTTCAACAATTTTCTCCGTCAAATGTGAATTCAACGAATACCGTCGATTATTATTTCTCGTTTCTTAATTGAAATTTCCCTCAGGGGCTCACTCACGGATAGGGAAACCGTTTCCCTATCCGTGAGTGAGTACGGGGTGTCGCGTCCCCAGGGTCCCGAAGCGCCTATAGGCCGCACTCGTGTGCGGGGTTAGTTTGGCTCTCGTGAGCTGGTGTTAGGTTGGCTCTCGTGAGCTGGTGTTAGGTTGGCTCTCGAGAGCTGGTTAGATTTGCACTCGTGTGCGAGGTATGTAGGCCGTACTCGTGTACGGGGTTTATAGTTGCTTCTCATCGAATCTTCATTATCGTCGTTTTTGTTTCTCGATTTCTAATTGAAATTTGGTTCTGAACTTTCACAAGTTCCTCTTGGTATGCGGGGTTAGTTTGGCTCTCGTGAGCTGGTGTTAGGTTGGCTCTCGAGAGCTGGTTAGATTTGCACTCGTGTGCGAGATACGTAGGCCGTACTCGTGTACGGGGTTCATAGTTTCATCCCGTCGCATCTTCATCATCGTCATTTATATTTCTAACGTCGACGAAGAACATACATCGAACGAAGAGGATACATCGAACGAAGAGGATACATCGAACGAAGAGGATACGTCGCACGAAGAGGATACATCGAACGAAGAGGATACATCGAACGAAGAGGATACATCGAGTGAAGAGGACACACCAACGAAGACTGCGGCGTATTTTTAAGTTAATTATATTTGCTGAGCAATTATTGTCTTAGAGTCACCCCCGAACCAGAGCCTTCTGCTCTGGTTCATGTTTCTTCTTTGCGAATCAAAGCCTTCTGCTTTGATTCTTCCCTTTATTGCGATTTAGTTTATTTGCTGACAATATTTGCTTGGCTTGCGTGCGTGCGTTAATTATTAAGATTGTGTATCGTCGTTGTAAATATGTCGAGTAATTATTGCCGTAACTTCACTTTGCTCGGCTCGTTTTTTTCACTCCGACACAGCCCTCTGCTGTGTCGGACCTTGCTTGTATGTACCAGACCAGTTAGTACCGGTATTCGGCGTGGATACATTGAGAGTGGGTGGTTGAGAGGCTGTTGTTCATCGTGTTACACTGTTAAGTGAAAAATCCTCTCTTTTGTAATACCACCCGAGCCACCTCAACGTTTCGTTGTTTGGTGGCAGGTGGTTTTAGGAGTAAATGGGATACCGTTTGAACACGTCTCTTGGCCATCGCTCTTGGTGAGGACACGTTGGGTATCGATGTGTGGCTGGATTTGGGCTGCAAGCATTGTACGCGTCGCGTCACCCTCGAACCAGAGCCCTCTGCTCTGGTTCGTTCTTGTTTCTCTCTTTGAAAGAATCAGAGCCTTCTGCCTGATTCGCCTTTTGTCCCCCGTGGATCGGAGACTTCTTCTCCGATTCACACACCTTTTGCTCCGCAATAATTACTCGACATACTGCGTTAATATAAGTTCTTCGTTGTTAGGAAAGGGAGCCAGAAGGAATATTGAATTCGTTCTGACTCCCTTTCCGGGTCTCTTGTGCAGCAACCTCCTCGTGGTGAGACCTGGGCAATCGGTATTATCCTCTATTTGTAAGAACTTCTAGTGTCTTAGAAATAGTGGATAATATCGAGCTAATAGCTGCACACTTAGAATTTGCGTTAATATTGTATACTAGAATGTAAGACACACTAGATGTAAGAACAAATGTCAACAATAAAGATCTTGTAAATTAATATCTATGATTATTTCAAACCTATTCCCTTCCATAAAATTTTGTAATGTCATCTTCCCTCAGATTCAACGACAATAAGAGTGTAATGAAATTACACGATAAAATGTAATTATTTTCCAAGTAATTACAGAATGGGTAATATCAGCATTCTACATTTATTTATTAACTACTGTACTAAATCAATTTACCTACGCCACTGAAATTTTTTACTTAGAGAGCGCGGAACCGATATAAAATCTTAATAACTAACACACACACGCAAGCCGAGCAATTATTGAGGGCCAAAATTTATTTATGCGGTCTGTTATAAATCGATAGACCGAGATGTAACTTTCCAATATCACTCTGAAATACAAATTGTAAAACACAGTCTGTTTATTAGCAACCACTCATTCCAAGTTAAGCAGACGTGTGAAGTATTACGCGATGTCCATTACGCGTGCATGTACAATTATCCGACTACAATTATGCATTGTATCGCTTGTAAATTAAGTAGATACTTGTATCCGGGTTAGTTCCCCAGAATACTTCGGAAACGTTGGCTCGTGACTGCGAGTAATTATGGATTGCAATAATAATTTATCTTGCTGAAACCGGTATACGATCCCAGTTAACACGTTCGTCGCCACGTCACCGATATCTGGGTGACGAGCATGCTTCCGTAAGTGCCCCGTCACCCAGATATGGGTGACGTTCTTCTTGGTCAAGTTAAATATGATTTTACCAAGTAATTTATGAAAATCCCATTTGTAACACAAGAATTTAATGGGTTAAGCGTTGGAAAATATACAAAATAAAAATATACACACTATATTATACATTAATTTATATTTAAAACTATGAATCGGGAAGTTAATAAAGTATAACATTATATTACGTAGCATGCTATTCGTTAGAACAGTTCAAACACATTTGTGGTGATATTGGACAATTGGGACAATATGTTGTAGTCTTTTTTGCAATTTGCATCGTCGCTATTCCAGGTAATCGCTCTGTTTTACGTTCTTGTGCTCCGACTATCGGATTTGGGCCCAGCGAGAACTCGATAGATTCACGCTGGACGACAAACGTGTTAAATAGGGTTACGAAATTAATCATACCGAACCTATTAGTATTGTTCGAAATCGTAATGGCTGAATTAGTATTAATTCTACATATATTTGTAAAAAGACTTCATAGCATTTTCTACTCCCGAACGTACTTGGAACAAATTTCACATTCTTTCGGAACGAATAGCAATAATGTAAAGAACAAAATAAACTAATTAACAAACAGCTAAATACATCGAGTTGAACGAAGTCGTTGCGTTTGAATGAAAATGTAGAATTTATAAATGACGGAAAAAGAGTAGGTACCATGTACAGATATTTTAATGAAATTGAATTAATCAGAATTGTTGAAACCCAACAATTAGATAATGATCTTATCTCGTTAAGTAAAGCCAATTTTATTAGAGATCATTTGTCCTCGAGTAAATACGCTGTTTGCCCGAGACTTTGATCTTGTGCGCTTCGAGGAACTAAAGTTGCGAAAAAATGTCATCTTGCACAAGCCGTCGACGATGAAAACATGCATGAAGTCATTGGAAAAACGTGTATTCCCAGATAACGTGTTAAGTCATATTACTTATGTAACAGTAAGTTAGGAGATTCGTATATAAAATTGATTCCTTCAGCAAAAGAAGACACTTGAGATTCGAAGAACGGATTTGTAGAAGAAGCAACAGCCAGTATGAAGCTCATCGTTACTTTATTGTGCGCAATCGCATGCATCGCATCTTTCTTCGGTGCACCGACTCATGTGAGTACCATTTTTCGTTTATAATTTAAGAAGTGACGTGCGCGGAATTAGTTTTTCAATAATATCATTTTACTAGCAATTTTTGCAACGTTGACAGTATCGTTTAGCAGAAACTGTGTGTGTGTTCAGATAACCGATGCTAAATATTCAATAATCTTGAAACTTGTTATCCGTGTATGACTCGAAATGATTTATAAGTCAATTTAAAATTTATTGTACCATCATTTCAGGGAGAAGTTTTACCGTATCCAGGCGATTGCTCGAAATATCAACATTGCGATGTTAGCGGATGCTTCATTTTATCGTGCGGATCAGGAACAGAATTTAACCCGAACATTGGAACATGCGATTATCCTTTGGCAAATCGTGAAAACTGTATAAATCGTGGTTAAGATGTACTGTGAAGCCTGCTAATTTATTTTGAAATATATTATATTATAATAAAAATAATGGAAAAGTGTGAAAGTGTAAATTAAAAGTATTATTCACAAAATGGAGTGATGAAATAAACATCCAACTTCGTTAATCAGTGTTTTGCGTTGCTATTGAATTTATTATTACATTCGCCAAATATGTGATTTGTTTGCAATATACCTTCCTTTTTATGGATGTACCTTTCCTTATTGCGTTTATACAAATTAAATCAAATGAAAAATTAAGATGATTCAATAGGTAAATAACATATCCTATTTTGAAACATTATCAACCTTTAAAAACGTAGGTAAATTAAACATAAAATGTTTTATACAGCACATTCTCAAGGTACAAAAATTCATTTCATTAAACCTGAAAAATTCTTTCATGTGATTAAATATTTTAGAACATTTCGTTGTGTGCCTGTAATACAATGAAACAATTGAAACGCAAATACTGCAATTATAGTCACCGTATTGCAATAAATCATCCGAGGTTTCCTTTATAAATCGATAAAACCGTGCTATTATAGCCATTTATCTCCGCATCAAAGTTAGAAGAATAAAGTATAGAGTAGTATAGACACATCGAATTTGCATTTTGTATAGTCTTGGTCTTTATCTACGAAACAGTGTATGCAGTTTTAAAAACAAAATGGAAAATTTGGAAACAAAAGCTTTGTTTTAAATTATATACGCATAATACTCGCTAACATATGAAGTTAACACCACAGAAATTGTACATAGAAGATCCTGTATCTTATTGCAAAATCACAGTGCCACCTACTATTTCTTTTTAATTTTTGTGTTAATTGTCACTTGCCTTTTCTATGTTTGGAGGATCTTCAGACGATGATAGCTCAGGATCTGCGTCTACGTCAGTTTTCCCTTCACCTCTCACTCTTACATCGCTCACCAAAATTTTTCGATTCGGCATAGTGAAACCAAATTCCATCTGGTACCTTCGCGAAGCAAAAACATCATTGTTCAATATCATCAATAAATTTTTCACATAGAAAACGTTACCTTTTTAAGAAAGTTGTAAGGAAATCACCGTGTCTCATGCCCTGAATGCTGCTTTTTTTAATCGGTGTGCACATTAGAGCACAATCTGTCCCCTGATAACGCAGATGCAGAAATGATTGAGTGATTATGTGAGACTCTTCGAACCCTTGCTTCGATAGTTTGGCTCGAACTTTCTTTTCTAGTGCGTCCAATCGTTGATCCAGACGAGCAAAGGATTCTAAGTTCAAAGAAAATAGGTGTTCAAAGAAAATAGGTGTTCAAAGAAAATATAGGTGTTCAAAGAAAATAGGTGTTCAAAGAAAATAGGTGTTCAAAGAAAATAGGTGTTCAAAGAAAATGTGTAAGAGGGGTGTTGTTCGCAGAATTGTTTAGAATCATACCATTTTCATAAACTTCAGCGCTGGGTTCTTGTGCCTCTTCTACCACGTCAGCTAACGCCATTCCGTAAGCAGACAAAATCCCTGCGTATTTGTGAACGAAAACTGTGCCCATACCAAGTGAACGTGCTATAGCACAGGCATGTTGTCCTCCAGCACCCCCGAAACAAGCTAAAACATGGCGCGAAGTGTCGTATCCCTTTGCCTATAAATAGTACAAAGTAAGAAAACAATTTCCAAAAAATGTTCCTTATAATGACATATTTTAACACACCTGTGTTAGAGCTCTAATTGGTCTACACATCGTTTCATTCGCTACCCTGACAAAACCCATCGCCACTTCCTCGACTGTCATCTTTTTTCTCAAGCTCTGGCCTTCTTTCGCTAGAAATTCGTTTATCTATAAACCAGAGTAAAATGCACTATTCTCTTAACAATTTCTTAGCAGTCTTCTAAATATCAAACTATCATATTTCTTTCTAGCTCTTTCATATTTAGTGCAATAGAAAAAGTTTTTTTTATTAATTGCTGTCTAACGCCTTACCTCGCAATTTAATTCTAACGTTTCTGATTAAAACATTTCATCTCGTCTGACGCTTTAAATACGTATCGATGGAAAATAAAGTAATTTGTATTGCTTCGAAATCAATGTAACAGCTATTTATAAATATTCTATTCCCAAATTCTATCGGTCCAAGGTAGCAATTTTAAAGTTTCTGATTAAAACATTTCATCTCGTCTGACGCTTTAAATATGTATCGATGGAAAATAAAGTAATTTGTATTGCTTCGAAATCAATGTAACAGCTATTTATAAATATTCTATTCCCAAATTCTATCGGTCCAAGGTAGCAATCATCTACATACTTCGTCGGTAAGTATCTCAAACGCCTCCATAGTCCGTGACTTGTCCAGCGGTTCATTTTCGTTCGGTCCGAATATTTTCGGGAAGTACTCGGGTAGTAGCCTTCCCAAAGCTAGATTCGCATCGGTCACAGTCAAAGGACCATTCTTCTTGTAGCATGCTGGTCCAGGATGGGCTCCCGCGCTTCTAGGTCCAACCTCGAAGAGCCCCGACCTGAAGAAAAGCATCGATCCACCTCCTGCCGCCACTGTGTTCACGTCCAACTTTAACCGATATGTATATTTAACTTTAATTGCGTTATGTTTGAGATTATCGAAATTGCATGTCTCGGACAACGACTGATTCAAGCTTCTCTATTTTTGCTACTAGACCAGCTACTAGAACTTCCTCACCGACTGTACATCGAGATGAGAACGCAAAATCGGTGCTAATTTAATATCATCATAACGGGATGAGAAAATGGTACCTGCGCAGCTTGAATCGTCACACCGGCAGTAGTGCTTTCGTATACATGGTCGTAGCTGCCTCCGTAACGACTCACATCCGTCGAAGTTCCACCCATATCGAAACCAATCACTGGTAAATTAGTTTCCTTGCCATAGGTGGTCATCGCGTAGCCAACTACTCCCCCGGCTGGACCGGAAAGTATAGCTCGGGATCCATTAAATCTAAAAATAATTTAAATGCTACAATTTATGTTTGTTTATGTATTGTAAAAAATCGACTCACGAATTCATTGGTGTCAGTCCACCGTCGCTCTGCATGAACAGGACGTTCACGCCTTTCAGTTTATCCTTGAACCCGGTGGAGAAGCCCTGAAATAAAGTCGTTGATTATTCTAATTAAAGAGCCAGCAAATCCAAGCATTAAAATAAAATAAATATGTGTGATGATTTCGGCGCACGGTTCGATCTAATATATTGAACTATCTAATATATTGGACTGGTCCAGTGATGCCAGAATGAGGTTGAAACCAACCTCATTTCCCCCTCCAGGCTCTCCACCTTTATCCCCTTCTACTATCCTATTCCACCACCATAAGCGCACTCCAACGTCCCCCACTAAGACCGTAGACTGGTCGCGCAACGTGTCACATATTGCTCTGATCATCAGAGAGGGGGTACTTGTGTTCCCCTCGATTCCTTTTCGATTACCCCTGTCTGGTAACACTGGACTGGTCGAACACGTGTTTGTCAATTATAAAGATAAGTAACCGTAAATTATTTCTATTAAAATGTAGAAAAGAAAATGTATTAGATCGAACCGTGCGCCGAAATCATCACGCATATTTATTTCAACAATTATACGATCGAAAACTTTAATAACAATTAAATGAAAATGTTCTCTCTGTCGTTTCAAAGAAGAGTAGCAAACTTTGAACAGTACCTCTAAATAGTGCTTAATATGTGGCGTCAAATAAGCGTCAGCACAGGCGGTAAAGCCTCTAGGAACGATTCTCGTCATGGGCATGACTTCGTGAGAAAGGGACACCTGAGGGAAGCCAGCTTCCTTCGCCAGTTCACCAACTCTAACTTCGTGTTCGGCAAACCTGACGAAGACGGAGATAACGGTGAGTCGCGGAACAGATCAACCGGTACTAATCTATAATGATGGATTGTTATCTGTTTCAGCTGACATGTAACTATGCGCCAGGACCACCGCCAAACTCTCAATCCCAGAACGTCGTAGCGCTTCCAGGTCCTTCCTCAACTTCTCCTCGTCAAGTTCTTGCGTTACGAACAAATCCTCGCCTGTGGAACCCTTCGCTCTTCGCCACTGTTTATTATGCAAGCAACATTTACCGGGCAACGCGGGAATCGCTCTGCTCCTCACTTCTACGACCTTCTTGTAGAGGACTTCCGGTGTGACCACTTTCTGCAAAACATTAAAAAATATTAAACAATCGTCGTTCTCACGAGTCGCTTAGCTCGGTTCGCGGCAGTCTTTCAATTATTTCATTTTTCTTTGTATCTTTGGAATGTGCCAATTTTATCGGACATTATTCAACAATTCGACAAACGTAGGTATAATTTATAAAACTGTGGAAGAACTATAGGCAAGTAGGGTAATTGCACCAGTGAATGAACATTTAAGAAATTGTTCAGGAAGATATTTTATTTTTAAAAAAATATGTGAATTAAAGGAATCTCATATATGCCAAATGGTTTCATTTGTCAAAAATTAATGAACACAAATAAAATGAAATTAGTATTATTTGTCTTTATTAAACGTTAAATAAAAAATGTAAAAAATACCAGTCAATGAACACTACATGGAAAAGCAAAAAATACAAAAGCGTTCATTTCCTGGTGCCCGTTTATTCACTGGTGCAGTTACCCTACTTCCTGAACCATGAAAAATTGAATGGGAAGAAACAATCTAACGAAATGTTCTCTAACGTTCAATACTAACCAGGTCAAATATATTTGGCCGTGCTTGGTTCCCAATAAAAAGAAGATCCCTGAAACCCTCGTTTATCAAAAGGGCCATTTTCGCGCCTTTTCTCTCCAACAACGCGTTCGTCGCAACGGTAGTTCCCATTCGGATCCATGATATTAACGAAGTATCAATCTCTCCGTCGATCTTCCGTCCAGTCTCCTAAAATTCAGGCATGTACAGTGTTAATTGTTTTATATTCAATTATGACACAAAAATTGTATTAATGGATTTACAAATTTCTGCATAGACCTAATCCAATGACGCTCTACCGAGGATTCTGTTAAATACAATTTTTCGTTTCGATCCTCAACTCCAAACCACTGTCAACAAACAGCTAAAAAATCTAATTAATGCTATTGGCGCACTGGTACGATCATTTGTTACTATTAAGCAATTACAACAAAATTATTTCTTGAAAATGATCTAAATCGAAACGTCGAAAATTGGTTGATGTCACAATTTGCAAAAGTGCTTAATAGTAACAAACGACCAATAGCATTAATTAGATTTATTCAACATTGTCGATCGAAACGTCGAAAATTGGTTGATGTAACAATTTGCAAAAGTGCTTAACAGTAACAAATGACCAATAGCATTAATTAGATTTATTCAACATTGTCGATCGAAACGTCGAAAATTGGTTGATGTAACAATTTGCAAAAGTGCTTAACAGTAACAAATGACCAATAGCATTAATTAGATTTATTCAACATTGTCGATCGAAACGTCGAAAATTGGTTGATGTAACAATTTGCAAAAGTGCTTAATAGTAACAAATGACCATAATAGCATTAATTAGATTTATTCAACATTGTCGATCGAAACAAGGAAAACCGTTGAAACAGCTAAAATGTTCTAATTCGTATAAATCCGATCGAACGACATTACCTGTTCCAGGATCCTGCGGATTCCTTCGCGCGGCGCGTCCTGGTAATTAGCGGGGTCCACGGAGAGCAGTTTCATCACTCGAACTTTGCCGCCGGGACACCTGGCGTACACGTCGGTAAACGTGCCGCCGCGATCTATGGCGAACTCGAATTTCTCCCGACGCATTTCTCACCTTGCTGCAGTAAACAGATACGTTTCTGATCGATCAGCACTGTCCGAGGAACGACTAGCTAGCGAGGGAATTTCTTGGAGTCACCGAAGACCGTGCCACGAAAACGTTCGATGACGTTTCAAGTACGCGGACATAACACTACGAACGCAAAGCAGAGCAATCCGAGTAAAGTTTGCTCGATCAGCTGACAGGTACCTAGTGTGCGCGTCTCGCTGTCGGCTCTGAATGAGTCCGCAGCATAGTAGGGATAATTAGAGCAATTTATCGGTCGGAGTCGGAGCTCTGTCGACGATAACGCACGCGACGTGACACTTTCTATTTATTTTGAGATTACTGGGTCCTCGTGTGCAACACTTACACCGAGTCGACGCATCGGGTGTTCTAGTATTTTTCCATTTATTTGGAGCTGCGATGGCCGTTGCGTAACTGATTGTTGTTCGTGGTTATCAAACCAAATTTCGTTATATTCTATGTTGTGTTGGACGATTTTTCCATTTATTTGGAGCTGCGATGGCCGTTGCGTAACTGATTGTTGTTCGTGGTTATCAAACCAAATTTCGTTATATTCTATGTTGTGTTGGACGATTTTTCCATTTATTTGGAGCCGCGATGGCCGTTGCGTAACTGCAGCGGCTCGATTGTTGTTCGTGGTTATCAAACCAAATTTCGTTATATTCTATGTTTTATTGGACGATTTTTCTGTTTCCGAAAGTGATGCAAATGTTATTGAGGTTTCCGATCGTATAATTGTTGAAATAATGTGTGATGATTTCGGCGCACGGTTCGATCTAATATAAACAATCTCAAGCTATTTTGCAAGTTTGTTTAAACTTTTCTCGACGTTTCGATCCCTATTTGGATCTTTTTCAAGAAAAAAAAAAGGAAAAAACTGTGTCTGAAAAATTGTTCTAATTTCAATTACAATATAGTAACAAACAACGGATTCAAAGTTATGTCAATCGGAGACGAATTTTTGTAATCATTCGATACCTTTATCTATGATTTGTTTGTGGGAACACGTTATTTCAGAATTACTGCAACGTGAAATTTTTATCTTAGGATTGCTAGAGAGTAGAAGGAAAATATGATTTCAGAAGAAAATCATGGTAACGCGTCGAAAACAATCTATCAATTATTGTAACCGAATATATTGGTTTTTCTCAAAAGTTTCAATTGTTAGAAAAATTGACTTCTCCGAGAACAAAAGTGTTTTCCTCTTTCTAATTGTCAGGGAGATTGTGTTCTGTAATATATTTACCAATTTTCCAACTTTATTGCCAGAAGGAGGATTAAAGATTGATTTATTAATAGAATATCTTTTGCCGTCGACTGTACAATTTGAGAATGTTTGCCATACGACGCGACGCTCTGATAACGATAAGATTTATCGCAGTAGGATCTACGCGTCAGCTACGTCTACCGGGTGATCAGAAATTGAGATCGACTGAGTCGTGGAATCGTGTAACGTATTCGTTAACAGGGAACAATTTATTAAACTATGACCTGACGTTTGATTTTACAACGTTTTTACTTTACAGCCACGCAGTCATTATTGTTTCTCCTTACAAAATAATCCGTAGTCTTAATGTCTCTAGGAATTCTCTTCGTAAACTATAATATCTACAATAACCGTTAAAAAGTGTCAAGGGAACTGGGTATACACGGAACAATTAGTATACTACAAGGACAGGAAATTGTGCGAATCACAGATCCATTTTTTTTTTTTAGAAAATCTATGAGCTTTTTAGGACAGGATAAAGGTGTAAAAATATCTATATATATATATATATAAATGCAATCTTCTCGCTGTAATTTCTGGTGAAACGTCCCGCCATAATGGTGATCGATCGATAACATTCGATTCGATGTTACTCCCCCACCCTATCAATAAATAGAAATTGTACAAAAATCGGGATTCGACTTTCATCGGCTTTTTCCGGCGAGGATCGTGCCTATAAAAGTTCAGTTCGTTTATAGCCGAGCTCTGCCCTCGAGGATGTCGTTATACAAATGCTCCGTGAGTTTCATGTAAACGCCAGAGTTATCCAGAAAATAAACTGGGTCCGTTATCTGCGCAGAAAAGTCAAAATCAATGTTTGCATACGAAAAGTGAAGAAAGTACGATAATGTTTACCTTTTTGATGTTGAAACCGTCCGCCTGAAGATCCTTCTTCTTCAACTTGAATGTACCTGGAGGAACAGACGATTATTGGTCTCATTGATTTTTGTGAATACAGTAAAAGCTTGATTCTTGTCCGGAGCGTGGGCCCGATTCCTGTTCAGTGCCTACCCACTACACATGACGATTGATGTCGGCTCGGGTATATCGGTGTGAACACCACGACATTGACTCGAGGAATCGATTTTACAAATCTCTTAATTTTTTCATTATTTGTTTATGGGCCTTTCGCTACCTTATTTCTGGCATTTTACCACGTTTTTATTAGCTCGCTTTCTTGTCTGTCTGTCTGTTCGGAACAAATTTTGCGATTGATTTTAAACTAACTTCCCGATGAACTAGAGACTTGAAATGTTAAACATAGCACAGAACTGGATGACAATGCAATATTTAAAAAAAATTTTTTTAAACAGCCTATGCGTTTAGGATATATAAATTATTATTAATAAATCTAACCGTTCGCACTACCTGTACGTCCCCACTCTACTACGTGTTCCCACTCTGACTCATCCCCACTCTGACTCATCCCCACTCTGACTCATCCCCACTCTGACTCATCCCCACTTCACTGACCCGTTTCGCACCGAAGGAGCTCAGTGTGCGTCAGTGTGCGTCAGTGTGCGTTCGAGCTCCGTGCGGTGTTTACAAAGTCACTACGTATTATTTGTTTACCAAACGAAAGAACAGTTACACCGAGATTCTCCGTCGAACCTTTATTGAATAATATTGGTATACACCAATATGGCGGCGCCCATATCTGTCACTTTCTCAAGTGAAACAATGAAAATTACTATAAAATTACTCAACTTTACATGCTCATAACTTTTTAACGAGTGGTTTCTGTGGTCTGGGACTTCGATATAGGAGTTTTCTCGCCGAAATGAACAAGGTAAGACATACAATAATCGAAAATTTCTGGGTTCCGAAGAAAAAGTTTACCCTTTTAATCGATAGAAAAATTTCGCACACACAAGACTAAAAAGCTGAAAATAATTATTTAAATAAAAATTAATTTTTTTTTTAAATACCACGTTTTTAAAACAGACTAAAAAGTATAAAATAATTTAAATAAAAATATGTTTAAAAAACGGACTAAAAAGTATAAAATAATTTTTCCTAGCCACGTACAGGTTCCTAACACCATACAGATAGTCCTGAAAATTTGTGATTGTGAATTTTTAATAGCTATGAAAATACTTGTAAGATTTAAAACGAAAAACGTGGGGCGCATGCAATACATAGATAATTGATACATGAATTCTTCACCTAAGTCGCTAACAATTTTATTGCATTACAAATGACATGAACTGTTGTGTGTGTTTTCCCAACGGCAGCTACTCTCTACACTCCTTACTATTATCTTGCGCCCCACCTTTTTTCGTTTTAAATCTTACAAGTATTTTCATAGCTATTAAAAATTCACAATCACAAATTTTCAGGACTATCTGTATGGGGCATGTGGTTAGGAATCTGTATGGGGTTAGGAACCTGTACGTGGCTAGGAAAAATTATTTTATACTTTTTAGTCCGTTTTTTGAACATATTTTTATT
The DNA here is from genome assembly GCA_916610255.1 of Lasioglossum lativentre. Classification (NCBI taxonomy): domain Eukaryota; kingdom Metazoa; phylum Arthropoda; class Insecta; order Hymenoptera; family Halictidae; genus Lasioglossum; species Lasioglossum lativentre. Next base: position 1,878,687 of record OU744364.1, read on the forward strand.
TAAATTATTTTATACTTTTTAGTCCGTTTTAAAAACGTGGTATTTTTTAAAAAATTTATTTTTATTTAAATAATTTCTGATTAAAATGACACCAAACACGATATAGTTTCAATTGTATTTAGTGGTTTAATCGACGGTGAAAGTTTCGGTCGCAAGGAAGGACAGCGCATCGGAAAGAAAGAGACGCGGACAGTCACGCGAACCGTATTTCATTCTGTCCTTCTCTATGTTCGGCTCTCTATTGAAGTCTCGCTCGGCGCGGTCGGCGCGATATCTAGACGCAGTCATAAATCAAAAAGCACTTCTGGCCACGATTCTTGTCCATGAAAAACACGGCTGTTGGACAAGAATCAAGCGTTTACTGTAATAGGTACCGACATCATGGTGTCTGATAATAGCGAGACAGTTACCGGTCATTGGCAATTCCGATAAGACTCGAACGAAAAGGGGCCTGGCGTAAGATGGCAGTGCCTTCTTCACTCCCTCCGCCATTTCCTTGATGTTCAAAGTGTTCTCCGGGTCGTAAACAGCCGCCATACCGGCTTTCCCTTCGACGTGAGGTACCTAGCGAATTACACGACATATTTGTAAAATGATGGTTTCTCAAAAAAAAAAAAGAATTGGCTCTTTTCCACTGACAATCACCTCAACACCATAAACGGCCGCGTCCTTCAACCCTATCACGTTGCTGACGATCGCCTCGACTTCCGAAGTGGCAACGTTCTCGCCGCGCCACCTACGATCATTATGACACTGATTAAAAACGTCGAAAATGATGGGAGAACCTCGGAGCGTATACTTTCCGCAATTAGTGGGCAACTATTTGGGAACGACATTCGTTCGTGAACGAACGCTATCCTGGTCAGACTATGTACGATCATGGTAATAGTGAATAGGCTTGCCTGAAGGTGTCACCGGTCCTATCCTTGAAGTAGAAGTAGCCCAATTCATCCATAACCAAAATATCACCTGTTGCGAAAAACGCGGTTTAATCATGGCTCGGGGAGGTCTCCTACGAAATAAACCGTTTTTTGTTTTAACCAATCACCGACCAGAATTGAAGACCCGGTCCCCCTTCCGGAATACGTCGCGCAGGATCTTCTGCTCGGACGCGTTTTTGTCCGCGTAACCGGAGAAGTCGTTTACTACCTTCTTTGGGTTTATCTTGCCCACGAAGATGCCTGGCTCACCTGCAACAAACAAACCCAAGAAAATTCCTGGTTCGCCAAAAACGTACAAGCCGAATTTGATTTTCCGCTATCTAAAAGGAGTACTCGGCAAAGGGCCTAGCCGAATAAGATGGTAAAAACTGCCCTTAGAGCTTTTTCAATGGCTGTTGAACCATTCGAAAGCTGATGAACAAAAATCCCTGTGAGCAAAATTTCAGCCCCCTAACTTGCCCGTGAGGGTAGTTATAGGGTAAATTAGATTTAGCGCTTTTCCACTCATTTTCCGCTCTCTGATGCTTTCTAACATTCTGAAAAAAATGTGGCATATTTTGGATCCCAAGGCGGAGTTTCTGGAATTTTTTCAGATTTTTTTGTTGCAAACTGTGGTCAAAATGGTTCATCATTTTTTTTGAGGTTTTTCATTTTTTACGACCACAGTTTGCAACAAGAAAATCTGAAAAAATTCCATAAAATCCGCCTTGAGATCGAAAATATGCCACATTTTTTTCAGAATTTTAGAAAGCATCAGTGAGCGGAAAATGAGTGGAAAAGCGCTAAATCTAATTTACCCTATAACTACCCTCGCGGGCAAGTTAGGGGGCTGAAATTTTGCTCACAGGGGGTTTTTCTTCGTCAGCTTTCGAATGGTTCAACAGCCATTGAAAAAGCTCTAAGCAGTTTTGACCATCTTAATTCGGCTAGGCCCTTTTACCAATTAGCGGAAATGTGAGAGTTTTCGGAATTTCTCGAAAATTACTTCGTAGGTAACAACGGATTTCGAATCGATTCTATCGATTAGATTCTATTTAGCACTATTCACGCGAGATGAGATGTCGGGCATTATGGTTTTTACCAGGTTTGCAACGCACGCACAAGCCGTCGGGTCCTCTGACGGGTTCTCCATTTTCCTCGTCGACTTTCAACAGAGCCACAGGGTACAAGGAACCCGCGCATAGCGGCACGAACCCCACCGCGCCAATTTTGTTATCGATATTCACTGTAAAAGATAAAGAAGTAACAATGTGAATTTTTCTCGATCGAAATTATAATATATAATGAATTTAATGATTTCGGCGCAAGGTTCGATCATTTTAAAAGCAAACCAGACGCAAAATATGTCTCTTAGAAAATGATCAACATTATGATCGAAACGTCGAGAAGTATGATGTGTATTAATTGCACATTTGCTGTTTGGTTTTAAAATGATCGAACCTTGCGCCGAAATCATTAAATTCATTATATAAAGAAATAACAAATTTTCACGATTTTTTGGAGTTGTAGATACTCGTTTACAATAATTTCATTAGTAGTTTTGCGAGCTTTTCTAAAAATATTTCAAATTACCGAGATTAGAGTTTCCTTCGGTGGCGCCGTAGAATTCACCGATTTGAGTAACGTTGTATCTTTCAATGAATGGTTTCCAGATGTGAGGTCTGAGCCCGTTCCCGAATATCAGACGAACTTTGTGCTTGCTGTCGCACGGATTCGGTGGAACCGTGAGCAAGTATCGACATATCTCGCCGATGTATTGAGCAACCTATGTTTAAACAATAGTATCATGCTACGACAAAACTTTTTACATTCCCTAGGAAAACTATTTATATTCATCGGACTAACAATGATGGTCAATATTATTATTACAAAATGACACGTTTGAAGTTTTTAAGTTTTCTTGTTTACGCATCATTATACCGTTCGCCGCACGTGCGCACTCGACCATTACGTAACAACGAAGGGAACAAGCTTCGTTCGGTTTTCAGAAACTAATCTTTTTTAATTGCACGAATAAATGAATAAATTAAACGTGTCATAAGACGTATCGTTGAAAATATATTTCACCGTATATTTTAATTTTATAATAATAATTGCTGACCACTTCATTCTCCCCTACAGCCAATTCTAAGCTTTGTCAAAATTCGTTCAAGTGACCTTACAGTGCATTCGTAATGGACGCAGTCCGGCCAGAATTTCGAAGCGCTGAAGCGCCTGCGAAGCACCACCGTCACGCCCATCAACAATGCCTGGCCAACTCCGATAAGCCCGCCCGCGGTGTGATAAAGTGGCAGCGAATTATAAATTCGATCGGTCGAACGAAGGTTCAACATGTAATACACTCCGCACGACATCAGCATGTATCTAAAACAGAAGGTCTTGTTTAAATTTCAATTTACACGTCACACATTTTGTTTTATCGCTAAAAATAATAAGGACATCGTAGCTTCTAATCCTAGGCTCGCTTGACTCGTTTTTAATAGCGTGAAACGTTAAACGAAACAATTTCATTGGAGATGCTATAGGTTCAAGAAATGTTCATTTGCATCACTTTTGAAATTTTTCAATTGAACTTTCTTTCTTCGTTCCGATCAACAACCGGAACAGCAACTTATCATCGAATTGTTACAGTTATCATCGTTCACTCGATAAAAGTTTTGCAATCTATCAACGCTCAATTAAAAGTTTATGAAATGATTATTCAATCGGAGATTAGCTTAACTTTCACCATTCAATCGGCCCATTGTTTCTACTAATATCTGCTATCCAAAGGTTAATTCGGATCCAAAGGTTAATTCAGATCCAAAGATTGTCTCGATAATGTCGAGCAGCCACAGCTTATCCTGTTTTGCTCGTTCGAATTTTGGTGAAATACCTGAGATTAGTGATGACCGCGGCCTTTGGCATGCCGGTAGTCCCTGACGTGTAGATGTAGATCAATTTATCACGGGGCGTACCGCGAGAGAGCTCTTCGTAGAGAGGTGTCGGATCTACGTTGCGAATTTCTGTGTTTAGATCGATCGCACCATCGAGGCACTCTGTGTCCGGTAGTTCCGACCATTGGTACAAAGTCAGGCCTGGGATTTTCTCTTTGATGTCACGAATTGCTGAAACAAATCAGGAAGTAGAATTGGTTGGTCATGATCAGACGCGTCAGACAAATGTTGTACCGAAATGTTTTCTTATTTTTTTAGAACCACCCCCTGCCCGTTAGTTCTACGATTTCCGGCCCACCCTGTATAGAGTTGTTCAAAACGCGTTGTACAGGGTGTTAAGAAATGTTTGGTCTTGGCAGTCATAGGCGTATTCCACATCTTCGGATCGATAAAGATCTGTAAAAAAGAGTTGCCGCAAAATTGTCCTTGACCTTCAATTTCACGGTCAGATTAGTGATTCTACGCATCACAAGAATCAAAAATTTGACCTTGAATGTCAAGGTCAAGGACAATTTTGCGGCAACTTTTTTTCACAGATCTTCATCGATCCGAAAATGTGGAAAATACGTCTATGACTGTCAAGACCAAACATTTCTTAACACCCTGTACATATGAAAAATGTGTTCGATATTGTTTAAAAATGGAAATATCAATGACACGCGTTTACGACAGAAACGAATAAGTGAAATTTAAAGCATCAGAAAGATTGAAAGAGTTTAAGAAATTTATTAAATGTTTAGTTTCGTTTAAATTATTATTGAAAGGTAATTTTCATTTGGTTGCTGTTTCTTGTATTTCATGTAGAGAATTTTTATTTCGCATAAAATGGTGCGAAGAATTTATGGTGTGCTCTTGGAAAGAACAGACGAAAGTCAAACATTTGCTATGATTCAACGCTTGTGTAACTCATTCTTCATACGATTCATAATTTGCTGTCAAGTCTGAACGAACAGTAATCACGAAAGCAAACAGCCTAACCGATCAATAATAATCGATCGGAAAATACCTTTCGGAATGCTTCGAACGAAGTCGGGTATCTGAATATTCTACGTACTTGTTCGTAAATGTTCCTATTCTCGATTCGTGTCGGTAATATAGCAAAACGATAAACAAACACGGGTAAATGATATTCTAATTCATAATTATTCGATAAATGTAGAAAATTACATAATTTAAATTTTGGATTTATACAAATTAAAGAGCATTCACCCGACAAACTAAATAGAACAATTTCATTCGGTTTAACCCTGCTATGGCCAATTAAATATTTTGTTGGATTTTGTAATATTTTTAGTCGAATATTAAAAAATTGTTGGAGGAAATATAGCTTGCACGAAGTCATAATAAATTCGTCATGAAAATTAGTTTATCTTGGAGAGTTGAGTGGACTAAAAACCTAGGAACGATATCAATAATTAATGCTTTTCTAATCTATTAATGGGCATCGTTAAACGACGCCTGTTATGTTACTGTTACACAACAGACGCGTTCCAATGCGATCGATAACGGGTCATTCGTCTTATTAATTTCTTCGATGATTATACTAATGACGTGAATTTTTCTCGATAGAAATTATAATACATAATGAATTTAATGATTTCGGCGCAAGGTTCGATCATTTGAATGATTCATTAGGGTATTATAATTTCGATCGAGAAAAATTCACGTTATCATGGATGGCGAAACATTTACAAAAAAATTTGAATGATCGAACCTTGCGCCGAAATCATTAAATTCATTATGTATTATACTAATGGATGCACGTCGATTAACTCACCATCCGTAAACTCGGAGCCGAAAATCGCTGCCTTGCAGTCAGCCGCCTTCATACTGTGAACCAACACATCTTGACGAAGATTCGTGTTGATGAGCGCGCTCACGTAGCCAGCCTTGCTCAAACCCAGCCACGTGGCCACGTATTCGGGTCGACTTTCCATGATCAAAGCGACCCTGCTTCCTCGTGTCAACGATGTCGAACAAAAGTATCGTCCCAGCCGGTTGCTGTACTCTTCCAGCTGCGTAACGATGCAATCACGTTATCGAATAATAAGAATGTTCATTATCGAGTAACGGTACCGAATACCAGCCGCTCAAATCGATTAACCATCTCTCGAGTTTTCTCAGAATTTATTGCTCTGTTAGCAAATTATCGAGAAGATTGCGAACTTACGTCTTGATAGGTCCATTCTCTGTTCTCGAAGATGTAGGCGATTTTATCAGGATTGGCGGCAGCGTAACTGGAGAACACCTTCGCCACCGTAAGTTCTCGCGTCTCCCACCACCATAAGAGGATGTTGACGCGGATGAACCTGTACGCACCCCTATAGCCAGAAAAAATCGTCTCGTAATTATACTGTTTTAAATTTTCCTATATTTAACAGGACACCGAATATCAATCGCCAAAAATTATTACGAGATCAAAATAACTCGAACCAAAAATAAATAATCAAAATTTCTCATAGCGAGTATGGACTGCTCAAACATGCTGTAAAAAAATAATTTTCTACACCCGATGAGAAATTCTATTTAATTAGGCTTTTAAACAATACCGTTTTATCTACTGTAAGAATATAAAAAATTGAACAACATTATTTTCATAATCGGTGAGCTCCTAGCAATCATCGGAACTGAAATTCCATATTGAAGTCTTTCAATTCCAAAATTATTGCTTGATTATTGTAATTTTTGATATCGACAATGAAATATTAATTCTGATAATAAACTGAACGAATGAATTAATTGTTAGTTAAATATCATAGAAAGAAAAAATGATATTTCTGCTTCGGAAGATCAAAAAATTCACTACTATTCTCTAATTGTGAGATCGGTAATGCGCAGGAGCGAAGATTGCCAGGAAATTTGTTCTATCAAACGATATCCTCGGCGAAGTCGTGTAAGGGAATTAGAATTAATGACGGTTAGAATAGATTCAATCCCATAGATTCTACGCGACACATTTCTGTTATGGGAAAGGGGTCAGTCGGAAAAGGATTGAATGGAACGATTAGATGGGAAGCTAATTGGGGTACGGTCGATGACGACGCTCGTATATTTTCTGGATCGGTAGTAACGTGTCCTTTCCCCTACCATGCTCCCCTCTAATGTTACATCCTCTCCTCTTGGAATCAATTGGTTAATATCGCGGCACGACACGCGCGTGACATGTGTCACACGAACACACAACCTTTCCGTCATTGCTCCTTTGACACTTATCTGATCGCGGTTCTATTAGCCGAAGGTGTCTGAAAATTCTCGTTTACCGTATATCCGAATGTGTTTGCGATCGTTCGCTACCTGTAATTTCACTCGACAAGCTCAAAATATACAGGGTGTCACACCAGATATTACTACCTTGATTTGCGTCGTTATTATTATTTAATTATCGTATAATTCCTCGAGAAACTATCATCGTCGCGTGTAAATAACAGAAAGTGTAAAATCTCTAGGAGCAGAAATTTTTTGATCCGAGGTGTCGTATTTCTCCAAAATTATATTTTCCGCGTGGGAGGCTTCCGGACAGAGTAAAAATAGGAGATGCCAAGAGAAGAGTCAGAAGTTGAAAAGATTGACTCGACGTTAGAAGGTGATGCATAACAGGTGTGCATATAATTTTCAATTGAAATTAACGTAGGGTAACTGCACCAGTGAATGAACATTCAAGAAATTGTTCAGGAAGATATTTTATTTTAAAAAAAAATATGTGAATTAAAGGAATCTCATATATGCCAAATGGCTCCCTATACCTCATTTGTCAAAAATAAATGAACACAAATCAAATGAAATTATTATTATTTGTCTTTATTAAACGTTAAATAAAAAATATAAAAAAATACCAGTCAATGAACACTACATTCTAGTAATTAAAGTCTAGTAGTTTATTCACTGGTGCAGTTACCCTAGCTTTCGAAGATCAGAATGAAAGCCTGATATGCAACAATCGATTACAGAATAATTGTTCTCAAGAAACCACTGGTGGCAGAAATTTGTCGATCCTAGGTTAGCATGCTGTTCCAAAATGATATTTTCCGGGAGGTATCCGAACAGAGTAAAAATAGAGGAGTGTCAAGGGGTCAAAGGTTGTAAAGGAAGGTCTGGAAAGGTGGGATCAGTGTCCCTGAAAGATTACGCCTTTGTCAAAGCTCTCGTGTCACGGTGAGCATACGAGACACCAGCGGCCGGCCCCTTTCAGCGCTTCCACGGTGATTAAATGAAGTCAAATAAAATAACGAAGCGCACTGCGTGCTATTACCTAGGTGTAGTAGTATAAGGATAAGCCGCAGGCTACGGTATATTGCTCGCGGTTTCGTTCGCATGCATTAACCCCGGTGCTGTTGACTCGTTTGCACGTACACATAAGGTGTTTACAGAAAGGAAGTATTGAAAACAACCAAGAAATTTTCAAGATATTTAATACTTTGTTACGTTAGTTTAATCAAAGGATTAATGTGGTTAGGTGACAAGAGATTTTCAAGATATTTAATACTTTGTTACGTTGGTTTAATCAAAGGATTAATGTGTTTAGGTGACAAGAAATTTTCAAGATATTTAATACTTTGTTACGTTAGTTTCATCAAAGGGATTAATGTGGTTAGGTGACAAGAAATTTTCAAGATATTTAATACTTTGTTACGTTAGTTTAATCAAAGGATTAATGTGGTTGAATGTCGAAAATAACAAGATTGTAAAATAAAATATATAAAACCGATTATTTGACCGAGAGTGGCAGGTTTAATGTCAATGCCTCTGAGATAGATTAGATTGAATTTCGATTACTTGTTATTATTTTTTAACAATCTCACGCTATCTGTGACTTCTGATATCAGAATCATTTGGATGAATGTAGACATTATAATTAAGATAAATTATATCGTCAATGATTTCAATAAGTCAACACACAAATTGTAATTGCATCTATGAAACCTTGCATCTTACAATTTTTCGATGATTTCGATACATCTTGAATGTACTCGATTCAGCGGTTTAGAAACGAAGGTTCGCGAGTGTGGTTGTTCATTTAATTGCCCTAAATGACGTAAGGACTTACAATTAGTCTGACAGACTACTTGTTAACGCGTAGAATATTATTGCCTATAAAAGTAGACTGATAGAAAATGCCAACTACCATTTCATTTAGCTCGAGGACACATCTCCGCTATTTATAAATAAATAATTGAAATAATATATGATGATGCTCTCTAATATCACAGTTGATGAAAACATCTCCACTATTTATAAATAAATAATTAAGATAATATATGGTGATGCTCTCTAATATCACAGTTGATGGAAACAGTTCATTTATAATATTACGTTTAATTATATCGTTTATTGTTCTGAGAAATTTTGTTTCTTTATCTCTTCCCATTTGAATTTTAACTTGACTGATTGCTTTTATCTGCTTACCTTACAATGGATTTTATTATATATTGATTGTTACAAAAACAATCTTGCGATAATTATTATCATTTATAACAAACATCCATCATTAATCAAATATTGATACGTTCGAAACATTTTTTCAGAATGCCTCGGAAATCGTGGAGAGTTAATTTTGAATCAGCCTGTGTAAGAGACCGCCGCCGTCCCGCCCGCCATCTCACTGGAAGCGACCGTACTAACATTTTCATCGTCGAAAGAACCGTAAAACAATTTTCAAACCATCCTGAACGCTCGGAAAAGCCGCTGACAAGAGTCACAGTGCTTCGAGGAAGCTACCGTAAAGATTTCTACGCGAAAAAATCTGTGGTCTCGTAGGAAACTGCAACGGGTACACCGCTCCCGCGCAGGGCAAATGAGACCCATGGGTGTTGCTATCCGAGCTGCGATAGACCAACGCTCAATAGAGCCTAAGCGCTGGTATCCATCGGCTCGTTCACGAGCAAGGCCACGCGCGCAGATGTTTACCCGTTAGACGCATAGCGGGCTGGATACGCGCTTTAGCAAAAATTGAATTTTTCAAGTTTCACAATTTTGAAAAATTTGATTCGAGTTGAAAAAAAAATGTGAAACATTCCCTCTCTGGATACATTAAACTTTAAACAGCAACTTATTGTTTCTAATGCACCAAATAAGTTATTATTATCACTCTAAAAGGTAATGTAATATTTTATTTTCCCATCTTTGCCCAAATCGAAAAGAATCGCCGGAACGTAGTATTTCTTGCATTTCCGATAAAAAAAATGTTGTTCACTATACGATAATGAATTGAAATATTAGCTAAAAGCTGTTCTTTTTCAGCAAAATTGTTTTTTTTTCATTAATCGATGCACCTTCGTGTCCTCTTCGAAAGGTATTATGGGTCGAAAAAGGATTAGTTTAGAAGTTATTAATTTTCAGCCGACTACCATAAGAGTCCGAGCACAGCGCGGCGTCCGACAACCTGTTGCAATCGACTCTCGGTGCTCGTCTCGCTTGGGACTCGACTAAATTGATCCGATAATCCGCGAGAAATGGAACCGCGTTGAAATCACCGGCACTTGTTTCGCGAACTCCCCGAAAACGAAGTTGACCGCTGTCAATTTTACAACAACCTAATACTTCATTCAATTTAATAAAAAATTAATGTCAGTAACGTTCATGCAATTCGAGGAACAGTTGGATCATCATCGATTTCTGTACAATGTTCTCGTGGAATGAGGAACTGTTGCAGTTCCCGTATCAATATATTTTATCGATTCCAGCCGAATATCTCGAAAAATATGAAAGATATTAAAAAAGTGTAAAACACGTGTCCAAGGATTTCGAGGGGGAAAGGGGGGGGCAGTATCAGTTTTTTATTTGGGTGGCGTTTTCAAGGTCATTTGAAGGTCAACTTTGTTTTTTCAAATGGAAACCTATATTTTTTATTATGGGATCTTATTGTACTTATTGTATGAAAATTATTGGTCTCTTTACGTACAATAAGATCCCATAATAAAAAATATAGGTTTCCATTTGAAATAACAAAGTTGACCTTCGAATGACCTTGAAAACGCCACCCAAATAAAAAACTGATACTGATACTCTTCTGTACGTGATCGACGAGTGAAAAAGGATCAATACGTGGCAACGGTCAACAATGTTCTATATCTCTAATATTTTGGTTTTCACAAAATAATCGTTGCGAGACTCGTACCAAGCAAAATTTTTGTCACGCTCGTGCGAGACATATTCGAATAAAAGGGAACTTTTAAAATCGTATACAGTGGTCCATGAAAATTCAAAAAAATTGGTAATTATTTGCAAAGAGGTACTCCCCATATTTAAATTTCATTAAAATTGGAGAATAGTAACCATTTTGTAAATAATTGCGAAAAAATGTTCAGTCGATGAAATTCTACGACTTGGTTTTCAACACATGTAACGATTTTACATAAGAACAGTCTGAAAATACCAATGAATACATAAACTGTTGAACAGTTTTGTGGAACATTATACGCGTGTGCTTAACCGCAATAGCGGCTGAAACTTGTGAGAGGCGGTCAGGAGAATTAACGCGAGATAGAGCACGTGTAACATGTACATCATGGTAATTGCACAGTTATGCGTTTCAATCGACGCCGGGAACGTCGGGAAACTTTCCACCATTTTAGCAGCTTCGAGATTGTCGAGAAAATTTAAAACTGAAAATTATTTTGGACGAATCTCTAAATTGTCATTTATAATTAACGTTATCGCACGTGTGATCTTCGCGCGAAAAGGTAAAGTTCCATGAAATTGTAATTTGTTTATAGTATTATTGCGCGTGTGATCTGTTCGCAAAAAGGTATAGATCCATGAAATTGTAATTTGTTTATAGTATTATTGCGCGTGTGATATGTTCGCAAAAACGTATAGTTCCATGAAATTGTAATTTGTTTATAGTATTATTGCGCGTGTGATCTGTTCGCAAAAAGGTATAGTTCCATGAAATTCGAATATTTCCGTGATATTATTGCACTCACGTTTAATGTTAAAGCTCCGTAACGTAAGCAAGAATCAAATTTCCTGGTGTTTAATTAATCCTCTCAAAAGACTGATTACCGCGGTAAATTAGTGTAAAAAAAAAGGAGTGAGAGAACGTCGACCGGGGAATTTAAATAAAAATTTTTTAATCAACTCTACCTGTGTTATTTCCACGAAACGCGAGTCTTGAAGGCTTACTTACACGACGTGTTCTTATCGCGATCGTTGTGTACACCAGTTTTATAAGTGAGCTACGGTCAACGAACGGGATTGTGAAAATATGAGATCGCGAGCCGAGACGCCAAACGAAGACGCTGTTGTTGACGATAGCATTGCAGGAAAACGAATCGCGAAACTTGACTGCAATCAATGATTTATCTCTTTAATCTTTACGTGTCGTATACTTTTGAACAGATACTAAAAGATGACAATATAAAAGTAGACAATATTTTTTTCTTAATTAGTTTTATTTAAGGAATTCAATGATTTATCTCTTTAATCTTTACGTGTCGTATACTTTTGAACAGATACTAAAAGTTGACAATATAAAAGTTGACAATATTTTTTTGTTAATTAGTTTTATTTAAGGAATTCAATGATTTATCTCTTTAATCTTTACGCGTCGTATACTTTCGAACAGATACTAAAAGTTGACAATATAAAAGTTGATAATATTTTTTTGTTAATTAGTTTTATTTAAGGAATTAATAACAAGATAAGCATAGAAGGGAACGTTTCGTGCCCATCCGCAGAAACGCGTATCTCGAAGCGTCGCGATTACGGCCAAAAGCTTTTGGAGCTTTGGCCTCCAAAAGATCGCGTGTTCGCGCGGCAGGTCCTCGAGCGTGATCGCGGGATCAACAACAATATCATTGAACGAGCTGTTTAAATTCCATGCACTCCATATTGGCTATACAATGGTCGTGTCGTAGCCGCACAATGCGCGGGATGCATAAGCCGGTGAATGTGTGCAGGCTGACAGCCACACGTACACGCGCCGCCGAAGAATACTGACACGGTGTGTCAATCAATGGGCAGTTCTGCGGCTATGATAAAATCAATGCCAAATGGCCGGCTCGTTCGGCGTTTATTATGCAACGTGGACGGCATGGAAATCCCGTGTCACGAGAGGAACATAATCGATTTTGCTCGAAAAGCCGCGTACTTCGACTGCTAAACAAAATTTTGAACGGCACTGAATGACCTTGAACGACCTTGGAACGCGAAAGTGTTATAAATCAGTGAATTCTGAATAGGCTACACGCTTACCAGAATAAAAGCATACAGTACGCATACTTCGATTGCTAAACAAAATTTTGAACGGCACTGAATGACCTTGAACGACCTTGGAAGACGAAACTGTTATAAATCAGTGAATTCTGAATAGGCTACACGCTTATCCGAATAAAAGCATGCAAACAAAACAGAGGTCACCTTGAAATCTCTTGTGACCACCGAAGGTGTAAGTTTTATTTTAAATATTTTGTACGAGCTATAGTTTGGGAAATAATTGCATGCAAAATGAGACACACAGGATCATGTCAAAACAGGACAGCTAAAGCGACTATTTTCGTAACAAATATGTGTCCCAATGCATATCAGCTGTTGCATAAGTGAAAGAGTCTCCCAGAGTGCACTGTTGCGACCACCACAAAGATCTTCCACAGAAAGTTACTAGATCCCCCAAGTGACTTTCGAAGATTCTTTTGCGTTGACACAAAAAAAAACCCACACGCGCTATGCCTGCCAAATTTAACGTCTGTGCTACGAGCGACAAATGACGTCCATCGACCTACCGACACACGAGTTGCATTCTGTATGTTTTTATTAGAGCCACCTTATGCAATAGATACGTTACGTGAAATGGCCAGACTCTACGAAAAAGAAAAGTCTGACAAGCGGAGTTTAAAGTTCAAAATATCTACATTGACACACATAATTGATCGCATCCGCCTTATATCAGGCTAACGTTTTCCAAAGTGGCTAAAGCAACTTTTACTATTTTTCTTCACGATCCCGAACACATTCCAAATTAATTTCAATGGATTGTAAGGAATATTATGATGCACTCAAATTCTTTTAATGTACATATTCACTATTTTCCATTTTATCTACACACTTTTGTCATGAATGCATAAAGTCCGCAGTCTATTTGATAACTTAGCTGACATAGTGATAACTAGACTCGGATCTTGCAACTGACAAAATAAACATGTACACAATAATGGAAATTTCGTTTTCAGTAATTGTCGTCTAACCTTTATAATTACAGTAGTAAAGGATAGTCGAGATTCTCCCGATTAAAACAAGTCCAAACACGATGTAAATCAGACTACTTTTAGGCCTGGCCAATTGATTGGTTCTCGAGCTACCGACGCTCGAGCCCCTACCCCCACTACCGCGCTCTGAGTCGCACGAGCGCGAGAGGGGAATACGCCGAACATGACGCACATTGTCTCATATTAAAATTAGTCCGATTTACGTCGTGTTTAGACTCATTTTAATCGGAAGAGTCTCAGCTATCCATCGGTGCGGCAATTATCAAGGTAAGACGACAAATTACTGAAAATAAAATTTCCTTTCTTGTGAGGTACCTAGTGCTGAAAGAAGAGTGGACCGTGTACATTTAACCGTACAGATTTCACTTAAATTTGACCATACACTATTGCATTTGTCGAACAGCAGTTTTCAAGCTCTGGTGACGGCATCAAAAACATTCGTCACTATTTCAACGCTCGTGTGACCGCACTCTTAATCGATCAGAACGGTTCGCGAAACGCGTGCAATTGACGAGACAAACGCTATCACGCGCCTCCGCTTTGACTCCTTTGGACGATGGACTCTCGATCGTGTTCCATTGAGCAGCCTCGTGAAATGATGTTCACAACCAGTTCAAGACACAGATTTTGAATGTCGACGTTCCACACGAAATGCACTGACGTGCAAAATTAAAGGACCACTAAATTCTCATTGAAAATGTTCGTTCGACTTTCCCACGACTTTTGAGAAATTTAATTAATATATAAGTTAATATTGTTAGGCGATGATAACACTTCAATTATGTGAGCAACAAATTTTAAATCGGTTCTTTTTACTATTCTTTCAAAAAAATCGTGTACAGGCTGATTTCTATAACAAAATTATGAATTGATTGTAAATGGCAAAAATCTATAGAACGGTGAACAAGGTTTTATAATTTGCATAGAAAATGTCTTTTCTATGAATCCTGTTTTTCCCTTTCACTGATTCTGATAACCTTCTATGTACATCCCACGCTTGCATAGAACTTCGCAACCGAACACGTGCTTCCGACGGATTTACAATGATCGCAACTATCCTATGATACATAAATCACAAAATGCTGTTCTATCACTTATCGAGACGTTGGCTTATCAGTCAGCTACCTCATCCGATTCAACCTGATTTATGGAAACCCAATCATTCAAACACGAAAATCCCTTTAAAACGAAATCATTTATCAATTTCACTTAGAATCAATCAACTATCAATTTTAACGAACATAACTTCTATTTATCGAAGTAGAGTGCCAAGTAGAGTTTCCTTAACAAAGAGAGAGAAAGAAGAAGATGATAGAAAATGGAGCACGAAGAATTTCTACTGAATCAGTAAAAATCATTTATCAATTTCACTTAGAATCAATCAACTATCAATTTCAACGAACATAACTTCTATTTATCTAAGTAGAATGCCAAGTAGAGTTTCTTTAACAAAGAGAGAGAAATAGAGAAAGAGAATGAAGAAGATGATAGAAAACGGAGCACGAAGAATTTCTATTGAATCAGTAAAATTAGACAATTATGACAAGAATGATTAGATGAAAATTGTAACAGCAGGGTGATTAAATGAATTTGAGAATATCAACGGAATATTATTAATTCATTAAAATTATTGAAGGAACAACTGCTCCGGTTTGTTTTGAATAAAGATCCACAATCTAATTATAACAAACGAATGGCAACGAAGTAAATTTACGTGGTAAATGGTAAATATGTAATACATGTTTGCAAGTGTTGCTCGTAGAATAAAAGGAAGAATGAGAAGTTTCTGGTGATGACGAATTAAAATGACAAACGAAGTAGTAATTTCTAGTTGAAAAAATAAAAAGATCATAGTGCCAAGTAGAATTTCAGCAAGAGAGAGAGAGAGAGAGAGAGAGTCGGGGAAGCCTCATTGGAATGTTCGAAAGATACTCACAGTAAGTCTCTAGGCAAGGTCTTGTATAGCGCGTAAACGAAGCGTCGGCGTTTTCCTGTGAGCAGATAGCCGGCGACAAACACGGCCAGGGTCGCTATCAGCAGCTCGCGTGCTGCCATTGCTTTGGCGAACGTGAGGTAGTGAGTGCACTATAGGACGACGATGGCGCGTGTAGAGAGTACCAGTGACGCAGCTCCGGTCAGTGGGAAATTGAAACACAAAATTCTCGATTTGCGATAGCGGACAGAGGCTCGCTGCCGACTCGCGACCGAACCGCGACCGAGCCACGACTGACAACGTACAACGGTTGTCAACGGACGTGATACACGCCGATACGATGGCGATGCGATGTGCGGCTGCTATCTCTGTGTTCGAGCGTGTTAGACACCGCGTGCCGGTTGCGTCGCACAGTGGGGCAAACTAGTAATCTACAGTCGGTGACAAAAAGATAGAGGGAACCCTACGTTTCTTTGTGCTTCGATCTAAGAAAATGTACATTTTTAGTAAATCGATTTGGGTAACTGCATACCAGTGAATAAACGGGCACCAGTAAATGAACGCTTTTGTATTTTTTGCTTTTCCATCATTGTTCAATTATACTAGAATGTAGTGTTCATTGACTGGTATTTTTTATATTTTTTTATTTAACGTTTAATAAAGACAAATAATAATGATTTCATTTGATTTGTGTTCATTTATTTTTGACAAATGAAGTATAGGGAGCCATTTGGCATATACGAGATACCTTTAATTCACATATTTTTTTTAAAATAAAATATCTTCCTGAACAATTTCTTAAATGTTCATTCACTGGTGCAGTTACCCTACATTATATTACATAGCCGTACATATCAAATGAAGAGATCGGAAGAGAATGAAGAAATTAATTTTTTTTCCATACCGATATTGTTTAAAAACTCCTGCAAATTTTATATTACGTTCATTTATCTCCACTTGTGGATGAAGTCGTCACAAATTGAATTCATACCAGGGCCTTGTATGTTGCAAGCTCAAACGATACAGGCCACTTTAATGTTACTTTTAATCCTAATCGATTTATCTATTGTTTTGGTGGAAAACAATCAAAAGTGTTGGTTTTAGTTGCTCTGAAGACTTCTGTTGGCGTTAACAATAGTGTCAAAGACCTGACCAAACTTTTACTTTTTTACTTGGCACGACTAGATGACTAGTTTGCCCCACTGTGAGTCGTCTCGCGAGTGCCTGCCATACAAGTGATCGTCATTGATAAACATTGGCGTAGTAGGAGTCTTTCAGAAAGACTGAAGAGCAACCGGGCAACGATCGACCAGTCGATTTCGTACCACCCCCGCAACGTCACGCCCTCTCCCCATCCTCGCCGAAAATAACGAGGAAAGTTAGTTCGAAAATTTTGATTCTTGTTCCACCGTAAAATGATCGTTCCTGAGGCGTATGTCTGCTCGGCTAGAAATACAGATGCTGCTGTTCCGAGTTCAAAGTTGAGCTCGAGACGCGAGTCGATGCGTTGCGATTGCTTGCTGGATGTTTCTCGATATATTCTTTTCGTTTTTGTAATCTGTAATGTGTTGTCCGAAGAAATCTTATCTATTGTCGTTTATGTAATATGAAACATTCATATTAAATCCATTGAATTCCTTAAAAATCAATTGTTTTTCAAACTACTCCATTGAAATCAACGTTCATCTTCTTATAGGACCTAGTACAATAATTTGAACTACCTACTAGAAAATTAGAATTTAGATGGAACGTTTTTAATGCTGGGTCAAGCTTGACCCAAGTCCCGGCATCCGGGGATGTTTGTGAATATGGCGAAGAACAATTCATTTTTTAAATGTATTTTAAATGTTAATCCTCGCAAATCACTGATACGTATTTTGCAGTGTGTAAAAGCAATGATATTTTAATTTTATAGACATAACATGTTATTTCTATTATCTTCGGTAAAAAAAAAAAATGCATTACGACTGAACGTGATGAAATAATCTTTTCGAGGCTGTGATTATCAATGTTCAATAGCAAACAAATGTTTCTCGTGTCTAAAAATTTTTTCTATTTACATGGACGCACGAACAACTTCAGAAGACCGGTCTCGCCGGTATGTAATATGTTAATATTTAGTTTGTGTTTAATCAATTCATTGACGTCTGCTTACACTGCTAGCTACTTTATTCTAGTCCATCAGTAAACGTACAATGCTATTTTTCGCATTTATTATGCATGCGAATAATTCCTTTAGCGATCACAATCGCGATTTTCATCGAATACATTCTGTCGTAGGTATTACAAATTACAACAAGATACTCCCACGATATTATAACTGTTAAAGACTTTTTATTTAATAAAAGCACAGCTTGTTATTCTTAATCTACAAATATTATCTTGGTTTGGTAACAATTTTAATTAATTTCAGATGATTAATACATGAAACAAAATACTAATAATAATAATAATATCCTAATATGTACCGATATGATGATTTTTTAACGTGTTTCGTACGAGTGGCGTTCGAACGTAAACATTGCCTTGTCGTCAGTTTCAAGGTCATGGACACAAATCTCCGATTTTTTCAGAAAACTATTGTCACAATAATGAGAATTTATTTTCGATAGTAGACCTACTCTGACGATCAAAACTTTTTTAAAATTAGAAATCGCTACTTATGAAGTATATTCGAATATTCGAGCACTTAAAATAGGAAATAGAAGGGAGAGAGATTTCGAATTCGAATTTAGTAAAATTCTCGGGATCCTGAGCTCGACATGCTGCAGCTAGATACATTCGTTCGCGAACAACCGATTGATACCAGTTGGCTATTGCATTGCGTCAATGACAATTAAACCGGCTTTAATTGCGCTACAATGCAGGTGCGCGCGGGTGTTGCAACGTTGCGTTCAATTTTCTAATCGATTAATGAAATCGACGCCGGCAGACGCGACCGAACGGTTCATTACTAAAATGTCGTTCATTCGAGTAAAGTGAGTGCATCTTATGCATTCGTGTAATGTGTTCGAAATAATGAAATTACAGTAATGTATAATATGTGTAAGAGATGTGCACGATATTTGTTAAAAAAAATTCATCGTTGAAACAATATACTAATCAAATAACAAAACATGAAAAAAATAAGTATTGGCATAAAGATCGTCGATCTATGATCGAGGCTAAACTATTGTAATCTGATGGACTTCCTCCATTTATTATTATTATTTTACCAAGTGCGTAGTCTCGGTGGTGGGCAAAGAAAGAGACTCGGTGGACCCGGTTGTATTTAAAAATAGTACGATATGTATTCATATGTATATAAACTTATGGTTATAATACACGCATAGAGTCCATGAAAGACAGGTACAAATATACAACGGACGCTCGCAAGCAATCGGATATCAGTCTGGAGGGAGCCGCAGTCACGAGTATTTCACGACGATGGTTACTGAAAAATAAAAGACCAGTGATACGTACGCGTGCTTCCGGTCTCGTTTAATCACGAGATGGGCGTCGAAGCGTGGCGGAACGTGCGTAAACCAGAGCTTGAAACGATTTACCAAAACCAACTGTGTTTAGCCCTCGACAAAACAGGAAGGAAAGTTACGTAAACGAAGAGAAGTGTTCGATGGACACATTTACAAGAAAAACAATTGAAATATACAGGGTGTCCCAAAACGACTGCGTAAGCGGGAAATGGGAGGTTCCTTGGGTCATTTGAAGCAACATTTTCCTTCACAAAAATGGCGTCCGCGGCTTTGTTTAGGAGTTATTAACGAAAAACACGGACCAATCAGAGCGCGACCTAGACGCTCGCTGGCACGTTCAGCGCGGCGAGCCGGCATGCGGTTGGCTGAACGTGCCAACGAGCGTCTAGGTCGCGCTCTGATTGGTCCGTGTTTTTCGTTAATAACTCCTAAACAAAGCCGCGGACGCCATTTTTGTTAAGGAAAATGTTGCTTCAAATGACCCGAGGAACCTTCCATTTCCCGCTTACGCATTCGTTTTGGGGCACCCTGTATTCTTTATGTTGTCATGTTGAATATCGCGGAAAGACGAGTTTTCGAACACATATTTTTTCAAAAACGTTGGGATCAAACGATGGGTTCAACTTTTTTACAAATTAATTCACAATAATTATTCACAGTCACAGTTTAACCGCTGATGCTGGCACGAAGATCCTATTCGAACCGAAATCGTACCCGAAAGAGATAATAGTTTAAAACGTCGATCCTTCGTAAGAGATACTCGAAATAAAGGTTCATTGGAACCGTCTCAAGAACTAAAATCGATTTTCAAGCCTTGGTGTAACCCGATTATGAAAAGTGGACAGAAAGAATATGGAAAAGTCCATACGTTACGCGAAATTTGTCAACGACAGCCTACAACGTAGCCAACTTTTTGATTATGGTGCGGTGAAACGCGGAGCAAATTAGAGTAGTGAAGAAAGTGGTATGAATACCTGGGATTGAACGATCGAAGCTCGCTACATCGTGTTCGCTATCTGAGAACCAGGTAAAGCACCGTGATGTCCAGAACTGAAAACGATACGCGTCGGCCTGACTACGTGGACTGCGTTCAAGCGATCTTTGTGTGGCGTTAAAATTATTGACACAGTGAGCGCACAATGTCTCGGAAAAGAATAGTGAACGACAGATGGATGCGGTCAGTGGACTGTCCGGGACTAGAAATGCGCGAATCTTTGGAATTGGAAAAACAACTTTTTAAAGAAAATTCAGATTTCATAAAGAAAAAGGTAAACGATTGTATCTCGAGCAATGTTTCGATGAATAACTAACCCTTGGATGACGGACGTTCTTATTAATTGTTTGGAAAAATATTTTCAGACGTGCTTTCGTGTCGATCTTTTTTCAAGTTAATATAAATAATTAGCAATTTGGATACACCTGTTTCTAATTACATTCTTCTTGAAAGATATTGACGAAAAGCGTTACAATAGGCTCGAATGCCGCCATCCAAAGGTTGCGAGCAGGATTTCTTCATATAAATTCAATATTACCCCTCAATAATATTAAATTTTACTGTAAATTTAATTTCTTCATATAAATTCAATATTACCCCTCAATAATAGATAATCGTGCGTTTCTATTCGGGAAGCCCAAGTGTAATGAAGAAACCACATGCGCCGAACATGCATCATCAGCGAACGGTGGGTTCACTTAATTACCAATGATGCAGACAACCACAGTCACCGTGATCGCGACGAGTATCACCCTAGTCCTGAAGTTCTGCAGCCAAGCCCTTTGCCGCGCTTTTTTCGCCGCAGCTCTGAACTCGCTTCCGGTCATTGATAAACGATCGCTGACTTCCTGTAGATCTTCGAGCCGTTCACCACGCTCCATCACCTTCTGGACATTCTCACGCATCACCTCGGTCACCTCTTGGATTTGCAGCCGGACGCTTTAACAAAATAACCGTTTGCTGTGACTGTGAAATTGTCACTTAGGATTAATGACGAAAGAAATTTCGAAATTTAATTGAACGTTAAACGCGCTTAAGTAATTTCTAAATCAGAGAGATGTTCATCGTACACCGCTTTATGTTCAGATTTTGTAGTTCATTTTAGAAATTAAGAGTCCTAGACAAAATCTAATTACTGTGCACGATAGAGAAGATCATTGTCATATGAAAACACTGAAAACAAGCTGTAACATTCAGTTTTTGTTTAATCAAGAAAATAAAACAGTTAGGAGTGATGCGTGGTACACTCAGTGGTCCTCAACGCGAACGATCAGTTAGGGCACAGCCTACTCTAGTGCTAGCCATGCTGAAGGATGTGGCAACACGGTGAGAGTCCTATTGTATATATATTATATATATAGATATAGATACAATAGGACTCTCACTGTGTTGCCACATCCTTCAGCATGGCTAGCACTAGAGTAGGCTGTGGTTAGGGTCGTGCTGAGAGAATGTTTAAGTGATCGAAACACCTACTTAAAACAAACGACATAATTAATGTTTGTTGACAGCGTAATTTTGCAAATGTAAGTAAAAGGCGCAATTCTCACCTGTCCATCTTTGAATCCGATTTTGACGCGCTCGGTTCCATCGAGGACGTGTTTGGTCGACTGAAAATGATCGAGTGTCAGCGTATCATGGTAATGAGCGTCTAAAATCGAAGAATATCATTGAACTCACTTGAACAGCATATCCTCGTCCGGATCGCTGTCGTGCTCCAGTAGCATTTCCTGAAACAGTTTCGGTATATTTAAAATTCCCGCCGTACGATTGACGTTTCGATAGGGTTCGGTTATCTGTGTCTCGGATTTTGTCGGGACAGCTGCAGGAAAACACTCACTCTCTCGTCTTTGGCCGCAGCCTGTATGTCCTCCCGGGACAAATTCCACTTGCTTGCCGCAGCCATTTTCTTCTGGAATGATCCTGCGACCGATATCTCGCCGAACAAATCGGAAATTCTGCCGCGGAACTACGATTTCTCCGGACTGTGACTCAGACAGAATCCGATAACACAAAACGCGTGGCCATATTGTTGCGATACTGGCTCACTGGCTGTTCCATCAACCTGGAACTGGTTTTAGATGACGCTGCTTCACGGTAGATGGCAGCTATCAGCAGTTTTTTTTTTTTAATTTATTTAAAGCTTGGGGCTTTATCGGGCCCATAAGCTGGTTTGAATGAGTACATTATTATATTACAGTAAATATGTCATATAGTACATTGCACTTAAAACTTATGAACTATAACCAGAGAGTAGATGAGAGTGCTCACGCTCGGGTTTTGGCCGTGCCACTTTTCGTTTCGTTTCGACTTAGCCAAGAACAGAACCTGTTTCGACTTAGCCTGTAACAGAACCTGTTTCGACTTAGCCTGTAAGAGAACCTGTTTCGACATAGCCTGTAACAGAACCTGTTTCGACATAGCCTGTAACAGAACCTGCTTCGACTTAGCCTGTAACAGAACCTGTTTCGACTTAGCCTGAAACAGAACCACCGACGAGATTGTATCTCGTCGGTGACAGAACTTGTTTCGATTTAGCCTGAAACAGAACCTGTTTCGACTTAGCCTGTAACAGAACCGGTTTCGACTTAGGCCTGGGTAGGGAAGAGTGATGCCCGTTTGGACTCCGACCGATTGGACACGTCCCGATTGGACGCGTTCCTTTTCGACTCCGTGCCGATTGGACTCGTGCCGTTTGAACGCCGTGCCGTTTGGACGCCGTGCCGATTGGACGCCGTGCCGATTGGACGCCGTGCCGATTGGACGCCGTGGCGGCTGTATTCATGACGTTTGGACGCCGTAAATTTTATAATCATTGCTTTTCGAAGTCTACATATGGTGATATTGTATTGTGAAATATATGATTAAATATGATTTGGAATCTATTAAATTTTAAATTATGATTAAGAATCTATTAATGAAAAATAATTATCTATAGCTTCGGAGGGGGGTGATTCCGAAGTCTTACTCCGGAAAGTTTATTTTAAGAGCGAGTGGAAATGACATTAGTCTGGGTTAGGTTTGGCTAGATAACTGAAGTTGTTGTTAATCGGGCGTTGTTAACCATATATTTCACAATACAATATCATCATATGTAGACTTCGAAAAGCAATGATTATAAAATTTACGGCGTCCAAACGTCATGAATCGAACTACCACGGCGTCCAATCGGCACGGCGTCCAAACGGGCATCACTCGAAATTAATTGATTTGAAAAAATTTACTTTCAATGAAATAAATATAAAAGGA
The DNA here is from genome assembly GCA_916610255.1 of Lasioglossum lativentre. Classification (NCBI taxonomy): domain Eukaryota; kingdom Metazoa; phylum Arthropoda; class Insecta; order Hymenoptera; family Halictidae; genus Lasioglossum; species Lasioglossum lativentre. The sequence goes on from OU744364.1 coordinate 1,902,415, forward strand.
GCAATATTTATATGAGAAGCTATATTAGAAAAAATATATTTATTTCTTATTCTAGCTAGAATAAATATTCCATGTATGTTTAAACATTAAAAAGAGATTGAATCTCTTCTTAATATTGGATCAATATGTATTCAATATTTTGTGCTACTGTATATAGGGTTCAGATGAAGGGGGTTGAAATAACTTTCGAAGTTCGTGGTGAAAATCGTCTCTTTGCAAATATCTCGGGAACTAGAGGGTCTGGGACTATAGATTCTTTGTGCAATTTGTGTGTTTCCGACCAAGGAATGTAATACAACGTCGTTCAGGGTGCGGTGCCCCTTCGCTAGTCGCACCAAAATTTCCTTTTCCTTGGATAATTGAGGGTGGGGAAACCTGTACTGAGGGTTGGAGGCGGGCCCAAAATCGCCAAGATGTTCGCGGAGTCTATCGTCGCGATGGGGGTGCGGAAACGGACGCTTACGGCCAGGTCAACGCGTCCCAACGCTGTCGACCCCGGCTGGCAGAACCCCACATATGGTAATCATAAAATCATCAAGAGCATGACTATCTAGCCGAGGTAAAGCGAGGGACCTAAAGATTGACCTCGTGTTTATCGTTTTATTACGGCGCGCAATGAAAGCAAGGAACAATACAGTCACTGGGACTGGGGAAAAAACCGGAAACTATTAAGAGGGTACGTCGACAGGCCCGAACCGTAGTAGCCATATGAAAAACAACTGTGTCGGTCCCAGAGACACAATGAAATTTAGTGAACACGAGTTTTATTACCTACTTTTATAAAAACATTATATGGCAAGGTGGTCAAGGGAGTGCTTGTCGACATCGTTGTAAATCAACCGAAACATGAAGTGGGGAGAGTTTCGCACTTCTGCGCAGGCGCGCCTGAACTCGGCGAGCGGGGGCACAGAGTGGGGCCGAGCAAGCTGACACAGTGCGAGTCGTGCGGCCGTAGCGATACGACACGGTGCGAGCCTAGCGAGCGGACACAGTCGCGCCGAGAAAGCAGTCACATTGTGAGCCAAGCCAGCGGACACAGTGCCAGTAAGTCGAGCGAGCGGACACAGCGCGAGCTGTGCGAGCCTTGCTTGCAGACATTGTGCGAGCTAATGCGGGCGAACATTGTGCTAGCCCAGGGACGGACCCTGTGCGAGCCGAGCGAGCGGACACCGTGCGCGTCGTGCGTGCCAAGCGATTGGATCGGACACAGTGCGAGCCTAGTGAGCGGACATAGTGCGAGCCGAGCGAGCGGACACATTGCGAGCCGAGCGAGAGGGCACAGTGCTAGCCGAGCGAGAGGGCACAGTGCTAGCCGAGCGAGAGGGCACAGTGCTAGCCGAGCGAGAGGGCACAGTGCTAGCCGAGCGAGAGGGCACAGTGCTAGCCGAGCGAGAGGGCACAGTGCTAGCCGAGCGAGAGGGCACAGTGTTAGCCGAGCGAGAGGGCACAGTGTTAGCCGAGCGAGAGGGCACAGTGCTAGCCGAGCGAGCGGGCACAGCGTGAGCTGTGTCGGCCTAGCGAGCGAAACACTTGTGTCGTCCTAGCGAGCGAAACACCTTGTGTCGTCCTAGCGAGCGAAACACCTTGTGTCGTCCTAGCGAGCGAAACACCTTGTGTCGTCCTAGCGAGCGAAACACCTTGTGTCGTCCTAGCGAGCGAAACACCTTGTGTCGTCCTAGCGAGCGAAACACCTTGTGTCGTCCTAGCGAGCGAAACACCTTGTGTCGTCCTAGCGAGCGGACATTGTGCGAGCCGAGTGAGCGGACACCGTGCGAGCCGAGCGAGCGGACACTGTGCGATCCGAGCAAGCAATTAACAGGTCCGCGGACCTGTGAAACATTTCAGTGAAAACTGAGAAGGTCCGGACCTGCGAAACATATCAGTGAAAACTGAGAAGGTTCGGACCTTTGAAATTTCTCTTAAAAATGATCGAAATTTTTATTTAGATAAACATTTTGCCCTACTCTGATACAGACAGTATGTATTTCCTCTGACAGTCTGAGAGTGATAAAACCTCGGGACTCTGTAGCATCAATGAACGTGAACGTGTAGGTACATACATAGAAAACGACAGGGCATAGGCGGCAAAAGAGGGACTGAAGACCGAAGCAGCCGGCATAGTTTAAAAGGCTGGGCATCGATTACAATGTCAATGAAAAAAGGTAAGTTTTTATTTTACATTCTTTTTTTATACAACTTTTACAAACATATTTGTGAGATTTTGCTAATCAAAATTAGTCTAAACACGGCACTATTTCGATCACATTTACTTGTTTAATGAGTGATCGTAACTCGCTATGATATAAATATAAGTCAATAGTAAATACATATGATTAAGACTGTATCAGGTTTGGTACCCTTTTAACCAGAAAAGTCTCACAAATCTGTTGATGAAAGTTTGGTACACACCGACGAGTATCTCGTCGATAGTGGAACTTTTAGCGATGTGGTATTTCAGATCACTGTAAGTTCCACTTATCGCCGGCCCCCTGTGCCCACTTTTTGCGCCGCTCAATAGCACAGAGGCCGGCAGTCTTTAATAGTATCTCGTCGGTGCATTCGTGTTCTAAATATTTAGAATATAAGTTATGTACATGTACAATACAAACATGTTATGTATGAATCTACAATTAATAAATAAAGACAATCTAGTGAAAAAGTATATCTGCGTATACATTTATTAAACCACCAATTTTTCCTGAACGTCCGACTTGTCGTAGAGTTACACTACTGACTTAGGCAAAAATTTACACCGGTCTAACTTGTTATTCAGTAACTGTACTGATCTGGAATTGCAAAAATAGTGAAACATTGATCGCCTGGCTTGACGTTGAGTTGCACTACTGAATTTTCGAAAATTTTTCGGTCGGCTGACTTGACGTTGAGTTGTACTACTGAAATTTCATGCCACCTCTTTCTCTGTCATGTTCTCCTAGTAGAAATATTAGGAGTGTATGATAGCGAAGAGGTGGCATGAAATTTCAGTAGTACAACTCAACGTCCAGCCAGACGACCGAAAAATTTTCGACCGTCTGGCTTACCGTTGAGTTGTACTACTGAGTTCTCGAAAAATTTTCGACCGCCTGGCTTGTCGTTGAGTTGTACTACTGAATTTTCGAAAATTTTTCGGTCGTCTGGCTTGACGTTGAGTTGTACTACTGAATTTTCGTGCCACCTCCTTCGATATCATGTTCTCCTAGTAGAAATATTAGGAGTGTATGATAGCGAAGAGGTGGCATGAAATTTCAGTAGTACAACTCAACGTCAGGCCAGACTACCGAAAATTTTCGAAAATTCAGTAGTACAACTCAACGTCAGGCCAGACGACCGAAAAATTTTCGAAAATTCAGTAGTACAACTCAACGACAAGCCAGGCGGTCGAAAATTTTTCGAAAATCAGTAGTACAACTCAACGACAAGCCAGACGGTCGAAAATTTTTCGGTCGTCTGGCCTGACGTTGAGTTGTACTACTGAAATTTCATGCCACCTCTTCGCTATCATACACTCCTAATATTTCTACTAGGAGAACATGATATCGAAGGAGGTGGCACGAAAATTCAGTAGTACAACTCAACGTCAAGCCAGACGACCGAAAAATTTTCGAAAATTCAGTAGTACAACTCAACGACAAGCCAGGCGGTCGAAAATTTTTCGAAAACTCAGTAGTACAACTCAACGGCAAGCCAGACGGTCGAAAATTTTTCGGTCGTCTGGCTGGACGTTGAGTTGTACTACTGAAATTTCATGCCACCTCTTCGCTATCATACACTCCTAATATTTCTACTAGGAGAACATGATATCGAAGGAGGTGGCACGAAAATTCAGTAGTACAACTCAACGTCAAGCCAGACGACCGAAAAATTTTCGAAAATTCAGTAGTACAACTCAACGACAAGCCAGGCGGTCGAAAATTTTTCGAAAACTCAGTAGTACAACTCAACGGTAAGCCAGACGGTCGAAAATTTTTCGGTCGTCTGGCTGGACGTTGAGTTGTACTACTGAAATTTCATGCCACCTCTTCGCTATCATACACTCCTAATATTTCTACTAGGAGAACATGACAGAGAAAGAGGTGGCATGAAATTTCAGTAGTACAACTCAACGTCAAGTCAGCCGACCGAAAAATTTTCGAAAATTCAGTAGTGCAACTCAACGTCAAGCCAGGCGATCAATGTTTCACTATTTTTGCAATTCCAGATCAGTACAGTTACTGAATAACAAGTTAGACCGGTGTAAATTTTTGCCTAAGTCAGTAGTGTAACTCTACGACAAGTCGGACGTTCAGGAAAAATTGGTGGTTTAATAAATGTATACGCAGATATACTTTTTCACTAGATTGTCTTTATTTATTAATTGTAGATTCATACATAACATGTTTGTATTGTACATGTACATAACTTATATTCTAAATATTTAGAACACGAATGCACCGATGAGATACTATCGGGGGGTCCGGGGATAAGTGGAACTTACAGTGATCTCAAATACCACATCGTTAAAAGTTCCACTATCGACGAGTCGACTTTAGCCTGGAACAGACCCGGTTTCAACTGTAGCTTGGAACAGACCCGGTTTCGACATTAGTCTGAAATAGAACCGGTTTCTACTTTAGCATGTAACAGAACCGGTTTCGACTTTGGCCTGGATCAGAACGTACAGTTTAATTGAATATATCTGGTTTTATTTAAAATATGCAACTAATATACAGGCTGTTTCGTTTAAAACCGGACATCGAAACATCTCCTCTATCTCTGAAAATACAAACAATGTTTCTCACGTAATCTAAATGGTTTCAAAAGACGAATCAGATGGAAGAATCGTTCTTTATACATATACACACTTTTTTTTTTGTAGTATGCTACAGCAAACATTATTGTGCATTCATCCATTTTTAATAGCACGACCTTATATTGACCTTGAACTCTACAATTTGCTAATGGGGCAGCACTATAATGGGCACGGCCAAAACCGGAGCGTGAGCACTCTCATTTCCTCTCTGCTATCACCTACCTCACACTGTGAGTCGCACCACACACGAGCTATAGAAGTAGAGTAGAGTTGAGTAGACTAATCGCTATATGGAGTTGTCTCACAATCTGAAATACCGACATCGTTACCAACAACTCGATTTCTTACGCCCTCTGCGCTGGCGTACGATAAATGCTGGAACTAGATCCACGAGAACCTGTAGGTGGAAACCCGGTTTAGAGCGCCCGAAAAACGGTGATGTTTACAAATTTTTTTCTCAACAACTTCAAAGCGAATCATTTTGAAATTTTTATGCTGTTTCGTTCTATATTTAAGCAATATAAAAATTTGTCTCAAATGATGATTTATTTGTTTGTTGTGGAAATATTTATAAATGTTCGTTGCGCTGCGCCGCTTGGGTCGTTAGTTTGTGTACTACATTCTGGAGTCTCCAATTTTTGTCTAAAACAGTAAAAACAAAAGTTTCGAGAGAAAAATTCTGTCAATTGTGCAATCTTCTAGGGAAAACTTTCTTCTTCGTTTACCTCCATTGTTATTTCTTACGTTTTCATTCATGCCATTACAATAATGTTCTCTCCTCGGGACAAGATCAAGGATAGAAGGTATATAAACCCTCATTACGCATATTGCTTTTATTTCGACATAAACACCTATACATCATAAAGTCTATACATCCTACGACAGAGATCCAGTACAATGCTATAGTTAATAAAATAATTTGATTGTCGCGTGAGTGTGCAGGGGACTGTTCGTGAAAAGAACCGTGAAACGACGAGAAAACGATGATTTCACGTTTCTATGCCGCTAACAAAATGAACCTCGCGAGAAAACGTTTCACCGGCAAATACCACAGGTGCGCCATTTCATTTTTACGTTTTCTTTACATTTCCACGAATTTTTCGTGAGCGACAGTGATAAAAACGGAGAAACCATCGCGTTCGAGGAGAATGCGCTCGTTCCCTGCATGGGGTTCTCCTAATGTTCTTACAAACTAGAAAAATCTCGATCATGCGGACGAGAGATCGTGACGGATCGTAATGTTGCGCGTATAAAAATAGACTTGCCTTTCGAGACCATGAATGGGTCCTTGCGATCATCGTCGATGTGTTAGGAATGCGTAAATGTGTTTCGGATGCATGCGTTAATGTTAAATTTCGCCGGCGACCAAGTGCAAATCATTGCATATAAAATTATCTGATATAATCGAACGTTTCGGAAGACGACAAATTTTCTTTGCCCAGTTTGCGGTCTAGAACAGATATGGCACGATTCTATAGGCACGATTCGTTCAGTGTACTTTGCTGACGCAGGTCAAGAAGATGAAACCATGTAGCTGTACCATGTGCTGAAAGGATAATATTTCGTTTGGGTACGGACGCCTCAATGAATAAGATAAATAGTATTCTGTCGCCATCTGCCAAGCTCGCAGCGCGAGAGTCATCATTTGCCCCGAAGTGTCGCCCTTAGAGGATACCTAGGAGGCGTTCATGCCATATGTACAGTACGTTGCCCATATCTGTCCCAGAGGACAAGCAAACGATGATTATTTTTCCGGCACGGGGAGCAATTTCTACGACTAAATACGCCTGACAAACGAGTACACTTCAAAAGGCTGTACAGTAGCGCGCGGTTAAACTAAAATCTGCAGGGTTAAATTTACACGACTCCATTTCAGTGAAGGCATTTCAGTCGACAAGGTTCGAGAATGAATGCAATGAAAAGAAGAGGGACGTACATCAATGCCGTGGCTGGAGAAAGGAAACATAGAACAAAGAAAATTTTATTTTCAGTAATTTGTCGTTTTATCTCGATAATTGCAGCACCGATGGATAGCTGAGACTCTTCCGATTAAAATGAGTATAAACACGACGTAAATCGGACTGATTTTACCGATTTAATATGGACTCGCACGAGCAGGGGGAGGGGCAAGCAAGTCGGAGCGCAGTAGTGGGGGTAACGGCTCGAGCGTCGGCAGCTCGAGAACCAATCAGTTGACCAGATCTTAATTATGTACTTAAATCGATAAAAGTAGTCTGATTTACATTGTGTTTGGACTTATTTTAATCGGGAGAATCTCAACCATCCATTGGTACTACAATTTCACAGATTAGATGACAATTGCTGAAAATACAATTTTCTTTATCGCATAAACTAATGTAATTTTAACCGTGCAGTACTGTAACTTGAGAGTCCTCGGCGGGTCGCTATGTTTCCAATCGTTCTCGATGAATTCTCGAAGTCCCGTCGAAAGTAACAAACAATGACACACAATGACGTCTACACACACATTATAACCGACGGAGAGGGACCATCCCTCCGTCTTCTACGTTTTTAGGCCGTTCCCACTCGATTGAACGTCGTCCGTTCATAAATCTTATCCATACTCGCGCGAAGGACAGTTCAGTGCACGGCTAGACCATGTTTCTTCAAGAAAATAGAAAAGAAACTGTTCGAGTGTCTGACAGCGAAAAAAGTCAATATTGGACGAAATGTCCCATCGATTTCAATGACCTCGAAATATGCCTTAAAAATCCACTTGTTTGTGAGCTTTCTTATAACCTCAACTTTTATTTATGAGCCACTTGAACAGAATCTACTAAATGTGTATAGTATTGATTTCTTTTAAGCCACAATTCAAATTCCATTTTGTTATTGCATAACCATACATTCTTCATTCCTCAATGCGTTCATTCATTCATTATCGTAGAAATAATATAGTACCTACTCGTACAAGAGAATAATGGAACAATTAATTAAACAAGAGAACAATGCAATGCTATTTTGTTTCATATATCAAGTAAAGAATATTGAATTGCAAAATAATTTTCTTGCGGAAATTAAAATTGTTTTGAGAACATATTCCGTGGCCGTCGAAATCGGTAGGATGTACCCTTTCCTGAATAATTATCGTGAACATGTTTACATCTTCGATTTAATTTTTCGCTAAGATTTAATGGGCTGCTATCTGCCGCTGCGAGAAACTAATCTTTCTCTTGTATTAGTATACTACTACCTTCCTTCGCGCTTTCTTGCTCCATATTAGCTCAGGAATCTTCTCAGTCAGGAATTTTCAACAGTTTAATTATCGGCTTTTCTATCCCTCTTCGAGTATATCATCTTGAAAATGTTTCTCGAGTGCTTCAAGTTTATCCGATGGAAAATCTACGGAACTGGAATATAGTCTATTTTCGAAATATCGACTTACACGTCTAATTTTGTTTACATCCAAAAAATTCATCATCGAGGCAAATTTGTTCTCATTCCGGAAAATTGAATGATTTTTTCGAAACAAGAAAAAGAGTCCACAAAAGAACACATCTTTCATAATTATTATGAGAAAAACTATTAGAATCACTTGAGAATTATAATCTTTCAGATACTCGAAGATCTACTGCGAAATATTTACAAGTTTCGAAAGAAGAAGTTCACAAAGCGATTTTGTTTTTTATTTCCTGACTGACAATGAGTATAACTCCTTAATTATCGTTTGTTAGCTGTCTGCTTTAATTGCAAGATATAGCAGCTACATAGACATTTTTTTCTCGACTTTTGAATTGTTTAAATTTCTGAAATTCTTTAAATGCATGAAATCCGCAGTTTAATAATTAATCGAGCACATCGTTCACCGTGTAAGAAACACTTTGCAGAGGAATGTGTTGCAACAGAAGGGGGCGAACTATATATATGCCACCCATTAGATCCTAATAAATAATCGAACCGCGCACGAGCCGCCAAAATTATCCGGGCGACAGATTCCCTGTCCCCATTCGTCTTCGGTTCTAATTTCGAGGATTGGCTGGCGAACCCTCTGCCGTCCATATTGGTCCGAAATCAGTTTTTAAGGGGACTGACACTGTGATTTCCTGTCCAGGATTGTGACCGTGGGAAATTGAAAAATGCGAGAGCTCTATCCGAACGTTCTATCTCGCGTAGAATTTGCACGCATCAATTTACAAAACTGAGCATCCAAAGTGGAAACATAGTATTTCAATGAATAATTATATCCGTAAATGAAGAAGAAAACACAAAGATGAATTCACAAAATTGGCGATTTAATTAATAAATTTTCGAAGATTGAAGAAGTTCATTCCGAACAAGATAACGCTATATTAAAATTTTATCCGATTTCGCACTTGACGATTTAAACAGAATTTTGTTATTATTGCATAATGTTCCGCAATCTAGTAATAATACTAAATTCCGTCCATTAACGTTTCACCAGCGGAGCGGCTTTTCCGATAACGTTGCGAAAGTAACTGTTCTCAGAAATATAATTAATTGTTCTCTGAATATAATGTCTTTCTGTAATATTGCATTTCTGTCGCTTAACGAAGGAAGTTAATTTATTGGTAACAGTGTTTATGAAATTAGACATTCGCTCGTTTCTCGTCATAATTATAAAGTCGAATCGACAAATTATTTTTACGGTTTTCCACTCCACCAGACCCACCCATTCGATTATTATTGTTGAATATTTCACCGTGAAAATTTTATTTTGCTAATCCTTATACTTCGCGACGTTCTATCAAAGCGTCAATAAATTCTTCGATTCGGACTACTTTGCGACGGCGGCCGTGCAGATTCGCAGTCGTTCATTATAGTCGATTCCACCTAGCGTAATCCGGGTTCCTACGTCGCGCGTCGTCGGAAGCCACACACGTTGAAGTGTTCGCGATCAATCCGTCACCACATGCATCCCTACGATTGTGAACGGTGTTTACTTACCACTGGGAGCCAACTGAAGGCAGAGCAAATATTATTCGGTGGACGTGGCATGATTAGAAGGGTGAAAGGTTCCCTGTTACCATCGAGCCCCTAAAACAGACCGTGTGTAGGCCCCGGTACGTTAAGTGCTCTCTTAACTCTCTGCTGTAATACCCCGCTCACAGTGCACCACATCTTATATGACTGCCAAAAATTCTCCACCCAGCGACTCAAATTTGGAATCAACCAGAACACGGCCCTAACATCCGAAAAGCATATAACAAACACCATTGAATTCCTTAAAGATATTAACTAACACAATAGAAGTTCGTAGTTAATGACCTAGATGTTGATGCGACGTTAAACCTTAATATAAAAAAGAAAAAAAAACTATTCCAGATTCGCAGAACGAAAGTTTTCTGCTAAATTTTGTGACCGTGCTCTCGAGGATTATTTCTCTCGAGTTGGAAAATTCGACGCGCACCGGTTCGTCCCGAATCGCCGGTCCGTTATCGGAGATCGAGTCGTTAAAATCGCTACGATTTCTCTTAAGAAAGCTCGAACAATCGTAATGAAGGGCCATAATTAGATATCCACAGTTTTCTCGGCTGTGAAACGCGAAGCGCGAAAGCGACGGGTTCGCTCGTTCCTTTGAAACTATGCCAGCTAGCAGTTTTCATACCCTCGTCTTACGATAATGAGTCAGGTTCAATATTCTAACGAGTCAGAATATTGATCACATTCTCTCACGTTCGAATGGAAAAGAATTTCGAAAAAGATCTTATCGATGCTTAAACTGCGGTGTAGATGCGCACGGAGTCGTTTAAGATTTACCATGCTGCGGTCTTTAGTCGAACGTTTCAGATAATGCTAGATTACTCGCGTTGAATGGCTGACTATCGAACGACTACGGAACAATTACCCCATCGATGTATTATTTCCAACCCATTGAAATCACCGTAGAAAGAAAGAAATCTCTATAATGCGGAACATTTGTATTTTGTAATTTGTCCTAATCGCTAGACTGCGGATTTTATGCATTTATGTGCGAAACCAGGTGGGTGTAATTTCAAACAATAAAAATATCACTAGAGCACCGATACATTTCTTACAACTCGATGAGACCATAAATTCCTATTTGGTTCCCACGTCTTGTAATTAATGCAAACACGATTTTTAACTCTGTATAAAAATTCGCAGCGCACCAATCACCGTTTACCTACCTACTTGCGTTCGGGTACGACAACCTAATGTCACGAAACTCACGGTGATCGAAGACTAGTTTGTCACGTAATTTTAGATGATCAAGAACTAGTTCCCAGTTACCTTATTCGTAGCTTATAAATAATTAAATTATCCTTATTCTCAGCTTTTTAAAAGTTTTTCCCTTAATGTTTAAATATAAATTTATCTATTAGTAACAAAAAGAGTCTGTGGTTTAGGAATTTGTTACGTTCAAAGCCAATGCTAAATCGGAAAACCCTTCGGCACCGTGGTCCAAAATAGTTGGCAAATTTCAAATAATTGTAAAACACTGTGCATGGTCGGGAACTTCGAAGAAACCGTGTCGACGCGTGTATTAAAAGTTGGTCGAAAGAGAACACATAATTTTATTATAAAATATTGCTTCGTACCTTATCGTATATTTGTGAAATGAAAAAAGGAAATCAAGGATTCGTTGACAATTCGCGAATCCTTGAACACGTTTATTGTCAGCTATTTCGGACCACGGTGTAAAACGATGATAAAACCATGTCCCTTAACGGAACAGGTTCTCGCAGCTTTTGCTCTTCCTGTCGTTCAAGCAAATCTTAAAGAGCATGTCCCGCGCGAGGCTCATGCTCAGAGAGGTCTTGCTACCGTTCAACTTCACGCTCGTCTTTCCTTTGCTGTCCCGTCGTTTCAGCTTCTTAGCGCGCTCCTCTCGTAGCCGTATCTGCTTGAGGATGCCCACTAGAAGCTCGTCAACATTGTGCTGTATGCCGCTGGACGTCTCGATGAACTTGCACTCTCTGGATGCCGCCATCAGCTTTCCCTCTGCAAAGAAACGGAAAACACGATCACGGGAATGTAAGCCTGTAGCTCGTAGCCGGACGATTCTCAAGCTCTCCTCCATCCGCCGATGCGAGAGTAAGCGCGCGGGCGCCCCTGACACGATTCGCAGGCGACGCACAATCTTTTCAAATCGCGAAATCATGTGCTATATCAGTGCAGTGTCGCCAGAAAGGCGCCGAAACGGGCGCAGTAGGGGAGTACAGCTACCCTCTCTCCGATGACCGTGGCACGTTGCGCGTGCGCAACTCTCCCAGTCGCCCCACTAAATCCCCGTCGCGCACGCGCAACGTGCCACGATCATCGGAGAGAGGGTACCTGTACTCCCCTGAGCTCACAAAATCTGGCTACACTGTATCAGTGATGGGCATTTTTGACTGCCGCAGTCAACAAGGATCCGCGGGGCTTCCCCCACCAACCACTCTTTCGTGCAGCGCGCACCTTCGCTGCGCAGCGGTGCCTTCCAGTGCTTTCGTTTTCCCCCTCCATACGTCCCTCCATAGCCGACTAGGTTGGTGGGAGAAGCCGGCAACTTAGGGGCCCCTACCGTGCCCATCACTGTGCTATATGAATATTCATCGCGAATACCTCAAAAATGAATTTTCACGTTGGGGATATATGTATGCTAAGTGCTATTCGAAATTCTCTAATAGTGTGTGCCTATGGAAGAAACCGAGGTACGAAGGTTTTATTACTTATACCTGCTAAATCGTCAGAGCTCGAAGGTTTCCTTCATTTGACGCGTGCAGTGTTGCGACTCAAACATCTCAATGAGATTTTCCGACAGCTTCTTAAAATGTTCTTAAAAGCCTCCGTCGTTCTTCTCGTTTCTTCCATCTCTTTTTCGTCACTCTTTCTAAGGTCTCCTTTCCTCTGCTCTGCTCCTATTCCATATTTCTCAAGAGCCTTCCTCCTTGTCTATCGCCTTGCTTTTCTTCACAGCTTCGCTTTTTCACTTTTCTCTTCGAGTATACCGGTGGTCTGATCTTATCTTCCCTATCGAGTCTTGTTTTCCTTTCTTACTTTGCTCTCTCTCTGCACGGTTTTACACTATCCTCTATCGCAAATTTTCATCTTTCTTCAAGGATCTCCAAGCAGGAAATTCTCCAAGCAAAACTACTACCTTTGCACCCTCTCGCGGTGAGACAATACTTATTCATCGATAAAACTGTTCTTTTTTTGTTTCTAATGATTTTTTTTATGTAACGTTCACCAATATGTTCGTGACATTTTTCCGATTAAATTGAATCCAAACTCGACACAATTCGCATCGTGTTTGCCTGTTTAATCCACGATTCAGTGGAACCTCGATTATCCGAACTAATCAATGTAACGCGAGTGTTCGAAATTTGTATTGATCTGTACAATGAATCGCTTTCAATTAAATTGTTTATACAGGGTGTTCCAGCATTGATGGTACAACCGTGGAGGGGGTGATTCTACACGGGAAAATAAGTTGAAAATACGGAATAAATTTTTTTCGTTTGACGCTTTGTTTTCGAGAAAATCGAGTTTAAACATCTGTCTTGTTCGCGTGCTATAGTATATGCAGGAAGTAGAATTGGTTCGCCATGATCAGACGCGTCAAACGATTCCTATCGAATAATACGCGTACTCGCTGCATTTTCAAACTCGATTTTCTCGCAAACGAAGCTTCGGATGAACAAATTTTATTGTATACTTTCGACTTAGTTTCTCATGTAAAATCATCCCCTCCTCGGGTGTTCCATCAATACCGGGACACCCTATATAATCGAGTAAGTAAACACGCTCCGAATTGTGTCGTGCGAGGACTCGTTTTAATCAGAAAAACGTCACGAATGTTATTGGTATAGTGTCTGCAATGAATAACTGCACTTTAAATATATGTCGACTTGTTACAAAGTTAATTAGCAAGATGAGGACCCTGCAGGTTAGTTACTCCTCTGAAATCGTGATTTTTCGTATTATTTACACCCTGTGTACCGTGTATAATTGAAGAATCGTCGATGCGCTCGCGGTATTGTCTTACGTTTTTGTATTATAAGAGAAAACAGTTTCCTTAATTGAATTGCGGAGCATCTTACCCTTCGACGCGATTGCGCGGCATCTCTCGAGGTCGGACTTATTGCCAACAACGATAACCGTTCGTTCCTGGGTGTAGTGCTCCTGCGACAGGTAATTCAATACCTCCTCGGCGATCTGGAAACTTGCGCGACACACGATCGAATAGACGACGATGCAGGCGTGCGGCTCGTACGTCAACAAAGAGTTCTCCACCTATGTACACACGACAAACCCGATTAAACTGTTCGACAAGTTTTCACTTTTTTTTAGGATTTTTATTATACAGGCGGATGAATATGAAATGTCCGATTCGAGCAAAGATAACTTCTTCGTCGAAGTAACCGCTATTATAATCAACGTATTTTCGAATTCTAAGATAATCCACAGTATACTGCAAGTTAGGACGGTATTACTGTCGCTATCAAAGCACAAGAAATTTTCAAGATTGAGAAGCGTGCTTTAACCCTTAGCACTCGAGTGGCGACTCAGGGTCGCCACTAAAAAGTGCTCTACCATTATCCACAATATTGTTTAGTTTATTAAATATGGTTTGCACAACATTTTTGAGTTTGAGGTCATTTCAAGGTCATAGTATAATACACTGTTGAATTCGCCTCGACGTCAGCAACAATCCTATGACGTCCAAAACATATGGTGCCATTTAAAAAAGTCAAGGTGACCTTTACATTTTTATGTAAAAAGCATTTTTTTCAGATTTATGAATATGCGAAAATGTAGCTCACCAAGTACTGATAAACTTTTGTTTAAAACATTTTTTAATTGCACTACCGGAAATGACTAAAAAATGGTGACATAACTTAACGCGTAGACCCTGTAGAATGGAATTATTCCAAGTCCGAAGAAATGTTTAATTTTCGAGTTAAAATAACTCCGAGTGCAAAGGGTTAAATTGCTTTACTCGAGAATAACGAATCAGTAATAAACAGATTAGAATAAAAATTAGCAAATTTAATAGAACAAATGGATATTGAATAGTGTTATCGTGTGCTCGTTTCTCCCGGAACCTTAAAACCACTAGATTTTGAACGCACTGTACCGGAACTGTGTAATGGGAGGACGAAGAACGGAAGATGACAAGCTCAGACTTGATTTGCTATTCGCGATTAATTTGTATGGGTTCGAGAAACCATGAAAATTGCCAAGTAATTACGAAATTAGTGATTGGTAATGGAAACGTGAAACTGGAGGCTCTGTAGACCTATTATGGTTTCGACAGTCCTTCAGCACGTGATGATTAGCTAATGTTGACTATAGAAGACAATTTGACACTGATGATTAAACTGTGAATGTCTAGCTAGAAAGATACGTGTACTCGTATTAGTTTATAGAATCAAATAATGTTTCTGCGACTAAACTAACTGCAACTGTGGAACTGCTTAATGGTTAAACCTGTGATTATAATACATTTTAAACAACTGTGTTTTTGTTATGACTACACTGAACTTTCTGTTTAATCACGATACGTATTGCCGTATTCTCCGCTTCTGAATTAAAAACGTTTCCATTTAATGTGCATTAAACCGCAATAGTAATAAATACAAATTATTAAAGAATAAAAAAGTTGTAAATCTTTTAGATGGGAAAGCAACGTACATATGGGCCACCATGTATTATCTTCTTAATAATTGTACATTGTTGAAGTTTAATACTATTGTTATTTGACTATTTTTACCAGATCGGAAAATCTATAAATGCACGAACTAGTCTAAAATTTTGTACAGTCTTTTGGCACAGGTTCAATATTTCGTGCAGCGCACCAAAGCAAAATGGTTTGTTTGGTTTCGTGTTGCGTACTTGTTTGATTTCACCGCAAGTTGATTTTTTTCTAAAATTATTTCGATGACCTTTCACGTTTCGAACGACGCGACGCTGCGCCGCGATTAACTTCGTGACATAAGCGCAGAAGGCATGACCGACTGGGACGAAAACGTGTGCGACCGCACGAGACGCGTGGGCGTGCATTCATGTTCAAAATGGAAACACCACTTACGCTCATTTCCACGTGGGGGTGGTCGATGAAGACCACTTCCGATTCGTCGCCGTCCAATAGTACTGAAACTGTCTTCTCGCCGAATTCGTCGTCTGGAACGTGAAACAACCATTTATTAACACCACAAACACAATTTCTTATTACAGTCGGTGTGAAAAGTATTCGTACACCTTTTAAAAACGAATAACTTTTTCAAAATTCGACCCAACAGCTTGAGTTTTTTTGAGACGTTAGAAGGATTAGTTTACTAGCTGATATGTAAATAATTTTTTTCTTTTAATTGTTATTGGTCGTAATTGCGAAAGAAAAAGTAAAGGTCACGATTTGTTAAATTTTTTATCTGTGCCTGTAGTGAAAATTTATAAGGTGCATTTGGTAGGTATAAGTAAGTTATATACATGTAGAAAGTTTCATTCAAACCGGTTGACGCATAAAAAAGCTATGGGCATTGTAACTTCTAACGTCTCAAAAAAACTCAAGCTGTTGGGTCGAATTTTGAAAAAGTTATTCGTTTTTAAAAGGTGTACGAATACTTTTCACACCGACTGTATTATGCTGTTGTATGCAGGATGGATCTCGTAATACCGACGACTTCGAATAACTCCGTGAATTATTTGTTGTACGAAAACATTTATCAAACCAATTTCTACTTTGCTTTTTTTTATCGAGATACGAGGCTAAACTTCAGTTTTTTAAAAATGAAATGCCAAATATTTTTCCTCGAATTCGGATAAAGCATTATAAATTCCCCGTTAAAAAAAAAAGTATTACACCAAATACGGCTTAAAATTAATAATTCCCAAAATATGTGTAAAAACGAAAAATTTCGTTTCAGGTGCAGTTCGAAGTGTTGTCCATTACAATCAACGAATTTACGTAATCGGATTATGATTGCACGAACAACTTTTTCTAGTGTTTTCGCAGTTATTGCACGGCATATGCACTAGTAACAAGTTCTCGCATAGTATATTCGACTATTGTATATCTTAGTAATTATTAATTCCAAGCGTTATTATATAGGCGCCAGAAATGTGTTTACCATTCTCTATGTAAAAATGAAATTTTCATGCAACTTAAGAATTGTCTGCATTTATTTCAAGATACAGCAGCCACGTGGACAATCATTTCTTTTTTTAAACATTTTAACGAATGAAAATACTTCTAAATCCGTCAAATGTTTTTATTGTTTCAGATTGCACTACTCATTTTTATTATGAATCTATAAAATCTATAGTTTAATCTCAGGACTAATAAAAAAAAATTCTAGTATATTATGCTCTAGTACGTTACATTATTACTCTAGTATATTGTTCTATATTCTAATACATTACACTATATGTTAGTATATAATACTATATTCCAACATATTATATTACACTTCATTATATTATTCTATAGTACAGGCTTGTTCAACTTGCGGCTCGCGAGCCACAGACGACCCCTCTCCCCACTCCTAGGTCCTCCCCACCAAACTCCTGTGGAGCGTAGAAGGGGGTCGGAGAGATTAGGAGTGGGGAGATTAGGAAAGCCGGTGAGGGGAATAGTTGATGGTGGGGGAACCGGTACACTGGTAGTGGGAGTCGTGAACCGACAGCGGGGAATAAGTTGCCCGGTCCTGGTATAATACAGGGTGTCCCAAAATTACTGCGTTAAATTGAAATGGGAGGTTCCTTGGGTCATTCGAAGCGACATTGTCCTTAACAAAAATGGCGTCCGCGGCTTTGTTTAGGAGTTATTAACGAAAAACACGGACCAATCAGAGCGCGACCTAGACGCTCGCTGGCACGTTCAGCCAACCGCCGGGCGGCTCACCGCGCTGACCGTGCCAACGAGCGTCTAGGTCGCGCTCTGATTGGTCCGTGTTTTTCGTTAATAACTCCTAAACAAAGCCGCGGACGCCATTTTTGTTAAGGAAAATGTCGCTTCAAATGACCCGAGGAACCTCCCATTTCCCGCTTACGCAGTCGTTTTGGGACACCCTGTATATGAGATGCGCGATGACCGAAAGAAACGTGGACCAACTAAAGACAGATATACATACAAACAAAGAATAAACAATATTTCTCGCCCAAACAGCTTGCCGCAGCTTACCAGAACGGCGGTAAAAGAATCATTCTTCGAGGTTCTCAAACAGAGGGGCATAATCGCTCGCGTGTGTTTCCGCGGAGCAGTAATGGGAAACTGTGTTAACAAGCAGATACACTTGCAAGAAGGTGTCCTCTGCGCGTTAACGATCCGCATTGACAGAGCTACACGAAAGTCCCATTATCGTTGGGAGGCCGAATACCGTCGGTTCCATGGGAAAACAGAGGGCGGTCTGCTTAGGAAATTGTAAATATGGCTTTCGCCGAGGGACACGTAGCGTTGAACAGCCGATGGCCGGTGTCATTACGTTGACACTCGAGGAAGAAGTCAACATTGCCGTTCCGTTAGATAAACGGGACCTTAAGCCGAAAGGGAGGTTGTTCATTGAATTAGAAAGGGGTTGGAGAAAGGACGTGATCACATGGAGAAACAAAGGGACTTTGTCGTTCGTTATTGTTGGACGACCACGATTTCATTATCGTAAATTCTGTAAGACGCCTAAACGAGTTTTAATGCCGATTACGGGAAGCAATGCGTGAAACGAAATCGTTTTAACTACTTTCTCAAGCCAAGGGACGCCCGGTAACAGTATCGATAATTCAGTTGCACGGCTCCGTAGTGCGGCGCGGCGACAGGGCTTAACGAGCTGCATTATTAATCTCTAATCCACGTTTCGAAAACAATCTTTTCGGGATTCCGTTCATATTTCAATGGAAACCGTCACGCAAAAAACCGTGGTAAAAGCGTGCACGACAATTGCACATAGAACAGAAGGTGCACAGTCGTATTATTGCACAGATAACTGTTCTTAACCCTTTGCATTCGGAGCTATTTTAACTAAAAAACCAAAGGTTTTTTCCATTCTAGAATATATTTCCATTGTATAGAATTTTTTTGCATTTTTTTGCGTATGAAACTGATACAATATCTCATGTAATATGTAAATGTCTAGTAGTTTATTAAATACGAACAAAAATAATAATGTGAACAATATTTTTAAGAATAGCACAGCAATTTTCAGTGGTGTCTCAGAGTCGCCATCCGAGTGCTAATGGATTTTTTTTCGATTAGATAAAACAATTAGGTTACCGCAGGACGTGAAAAAAAATTTTTGAAGAAATTGCAAAGAAAATGCTAAAAGCTGTTTTTTACAACCTTTTCATATGGGCCCTACATCATAAATTTTGTTCTCGAAACAATGATTTTCTGAAAGATTGATTCTTTTTTCCTCCCCGCGATAATTATGGCGCTCAATTTTTGGCGTGGGCAATTTCCTACTTACAATTAGCCGTTTTTCTGTGCAAGCTATTACGCTACGTGCTGTTACACGACTCTGTGTAATTTTCTCGTGGGTTTTTGTCACAGATCCGAAAGAAAACATGGCAAAAAAATGTACAGTAATTTGCGGGAATTCTCAGAGAACCAGCGCAACAATTTAAAATATAACCTGACGATAGCGACTGAAAACATGCTAATTAAACGCGAAAATTAAATTGCACGAGCTGATAATCACGAACAGTCGGTGGTGGGAGGGGGGGGGAGGGGAAGTTCACAGAAACATGGCGGCTGAAGAAATTTATTAAAAGTAACTGGATCGTTAGAGGTAGCTATGAAAGCGGGTTGAATGGAACACTCGTTAATTCGTGTTCGCGGTGATATTCACGCGTGCGTTTATAATTAATATCTAAACCAGCGACTCTAACCGCGGGTAGCGTAACATCCCCTTGCAATTCGAAACTTGACGATGAGACTGGCTCGTTGTGAATGAAACACGGGACGGGATCTCGGTTTTCTCGGGGAGATTAAACCTTTTTTTCGTAATTGACGGTAACCTTGACTCTCTCGATTCAGCCTACTTGCCGTTTCACGGTGAATTGCACGGAACCCTTTGGAAAAACGGTCTTGCTTGCGGCATCGAGCTTCGGCTATCGAGGCATGGAACACGGTTTTTCACGAGGATTTTTAGAGTGCTTTTCAACGATAAACGCATACGAGATAAATACTTTCGAATAAATAATCCATGTTCAACCGTTTCGCTGCGGGAGGGCTAGGTCGACATGTTATCTGGAATGATCTGACCTAATTGGGCTGCGTTTTCTCGGTCGGTAAAAATTGTTGTTGGTAACGCGGCACTTTTATTTTTTCGAATGAAAGCGTGAAGTGAACGATCGTGCTTTCTAAGATTTCATTCGAAATAATGAAGGTGTGTGTGTGTGTGTGTGTGGAGGACTCGGGAGACCAATCAGTATAAGTAAGTACACGTTCCTCTGAACGTGATACATGTCCAGTAAATGAACACTTAGCTGCAAGAAATTAGTATTTTCAAATCGTTATTTAATTTCCTGAATGTGATTTCTATAAGAAGTGTTTCATTAATAAGATCTTAGCCCGTAGGCAACGTCAATTTCAAGTCGCATTTTTATAAATTTATGCTCTGATAAAAATCGCTTATATTCTTTTAAACTACATACACGTATGTGTCGTCATGCCACATACAGATGAAATTTCTACTTTATTCTTCTCACAAGAAAATATACTAGTCGACAAAATAAATTGTTCCATACTCTAGACGCTTCTTAATTCGCTAGTAAACGACAGGAGGGTGTTGTCTACATACACAAGTACCTAAGCATTCAAAACGTTACTCTCTAACGAATATGCAACCATTAACATCCGCAGCAGCAATCGTGAGTCGCATGCTGCCCGTCGCGGTCCACGGATTTTGGGCTGTAACCGTGACTAAAACGTGAAAGAAACCTACATAAAAAAACGCGACGAAGAATCAGAGGTCTGTTCACCGAGCTGAAGAGTCCTGATTATATGAATACAGCCTCGCATGCGCACGTTCGCGTCTAATCCACGAAAGGAAAGCGTTGCGGCGGCAGAGTCGCCAGATGAGGTTAGGGAGCACGAATCTAGGGGAAAAAGTTACCCCTTCTCTCCGCCAGAAACGAGTCACGTGACCGGGCCGCGGCGGACGCGTGGGGAATAGCGTAGCAGAGGGGGAAACTGCGTAGAGGGGGAGAGTGCGGACCAGTGTCGCCAGATGAGGAGAGGGAGCACGAAGCTAGGGGAAAAAGTTACCCCTTCCCTCAACCAGAGACGCGTCACGTGACCGGGCCGCGGCGGACGCGTGGGGAATAGCGTAGTAGAGGGGGAAACTGCGTAGAGGGGAAGAATGCGGACCAGTGTCGCTAGATGAGGAGAGGGAGCACGAATCTAGGGGAAAAAGTTACCCTTTCCCTCCGCCAGGGACGCGTCACGTGACCGGGCCGCGGCGGACGCGTGGGGAATAGCGTAGTAGAGGGGGAAACTGCGTAGAGGGGGAGTTTACTTTTCCCCTTCCATTATCCCATTTCAGCACCACGTCCCACTGAATCCCCGTCGCGCACGCGCAACGTGTCACATATTACGAATCTGGTCATCGGAGAGGGGGTACCTGTATTCCCCTCGATTTTCTCGACCTAGCGACACTGGCGCGGACACATCTGGCGGCTCTGTGCTGCGGTCCGTGAACTCGCCTCGAGAGGAAAACCTAGTTACCATGTCTGAACTGCGCGTGAAAAACCGTTGTCACAAAAAGAGAAGCAGCAACAGATCCAGACTCGAACGGAGAACGTCTTTTCCCTTCGTTCTATTATTAACATCGAGTTTCCTCACGGTCGCCGACTGTTCGTAGGTGGAATTCATTTACCGATGTCGTTTTACCAAGAAAACGTGGCGAACGTGTTCGATGCAGTTCTTCTTCAGAAATAGGTACTTTTAAATAAACAATACATATTCTGCCCTTTCGATGCTGGAAAGGTAGATCGTCTGTAATATATGTCTCATCTGCAATAATTTGTTCGTAATGAGCTACGCCTTTTTTTCTGTTGACGAAAATTGTCGTTGGCAAATCGACAATTTTATTTTATTGTAATGGAAAGTAAACTCTATCTAAAAATGTACGTCTACGGAAAAAATAATTGGTCAAATACGAAACCGCGATGAAAACATATATTTTCGTTTAACTTCGGTTTCTTGCAATTCTTATTACGTAGAGACATAAATAAATACGGGCTCGACGAATCTCTCTTTCATTAGTTTACCGAAATTAATTTTTCGACTGTCAGAGGAAAAAGAAAAATTTTGAGAAAGTCGTTCCGATTTACACGAGAATCCACGATCTCTGGTCACCGGTTACCGTCTATCGCGTACCAAACTCACAGTCAAGACATTATCATGGAAATGACAGAAGTTGATCGGAGGATAAGGAACTTGTAATTGAGTTTGTGGTACGTAGAAACTTGCTGCGAACGGTATCGATACGGGGCGATTCGGATTTCAAGCGAATCCCTCTCGATGATGGGACACACGGGTGTGAAAGGATGCCGGGACATTCTAACGGCGGACATAATTGAGTCTGTTAATCCGATATGGCGCGAGGATAAGATATTTACCTAGACTGACGTCGTAGGTGTTTATGTACTCGCTGGTCATGAACTGCGAGACCAAAGCAGTTTTCCCCACTCCGGATTCGCCGAGCAACACCACTCGATATTTTGGCACTTCGTCGGTCTCGTCGCTTTCCATGCTGTCTGTCGATACCCCCCGACCACTGCAGCAGGATCCGTTCAATGGCGACCTTTCTCCTGATACGTTGCTGTTTCTGCAATGTAAAACCACTGGACGTTGTAGAATTCAACAAATTCAAATATTCATAATGCGAAGAATTATCCGTCGTGGATAATTAATTTTTCTGTTACCAGGAAGGAACTGACGAAAAAAAATATTGAGATATATTAAGGAATGTTCTGGAGGTACAATGGGAGACAAAAGTACCGTGCGTGCCCCGCAAGAAGTCACGCGAAAGGAATGCGGGCCCGATTGGTCAGAGCGGAGGGGGCACGCCTCGTTTCTATTCTATTGGCTGAAACGGTCACGCGTACCGCGTAGCGTGTGACGTCATAGCCTAAACATTCAGACTACGCGCGCGCGAATGGTGGGGAGTGGCGGACCTACCCCTCTTGTCCCTATATCGAGAGACTTCTTGCGGGACACGAACAGTACAAGAAATTCGAAATCCATCAATATATTGTCAATGAAAGCCATTCGTGAGTATATTTTGCATTAAAAGAATAGATTGATTTAAAAAGCTTTCGTTTAATCAGTGAATTTCATGTTATATTTATTTTTTAATCAAATTGTCTTCGTATTATAAAAAATTGTAAGTGACTTTTGCGAATAATTGTACCCTCTGATTGAAATTCAAGATAATAAATTTGTGATATTCAATATATATAATTACGCAATAAAAAGTTAAAAATAAATTAAAAATGCTTCAGAAAGCAATATTTATGGTTATTCTATTCTTCGCGTTATGAATACACGAAGAAATATAAAGAAATTCGTGAACAAAAAACAATGAACGATTTAGATTACCTGAAAAGTTAAGAATACAATTTTAACAATTCATTAAAACATTATTACAAAATAACCAATACATATACATGTATGTTTCGTAACGCTGCACCACTGTTAAACTTTTCAGCCACGCGCAACAGATTCTCGAATCGAACAATGCAGTTGGCTGCGAGTGCAACAGGTCCACGAGGAGACCGAAAACCATCCACGCCGAGTTCCGGCACGCAGCACGGCTCCCAGTTACGCGAGGTTACATTTAAAACAACTTCGGAGTTATTAACTGTCCTATTCGGCCCGTGTATATTTTCTATCCGCCGGAGAACAGAATCAGAGCTTCTATTCATTCCTCCGCAGAGAGAACCACGTGCGCGGTATTACTCGAGTAAGTTACAGGATCCGCCATTTGTCAACGGAATGTCGCGGGCGGAATGTTACAAAGGATCGTGCGTGTAAACCCAAGTACGAAAAGCTTTTACTGTTTATTTACGCCGTAAATTTTACAGTACACGTACAGGATGAAAACTTTTAGTAAATTGTTAGTTCAAGTCTGAAATGAACCTCGAGAATGTGAAACAATGCTGATCCAATGATTAAACTTTTTTGCTCTGAATTATTTCATTGTGATACTTCCGGCCATCGTGGTTGTGACATTTTTCTGATTAAACTGGGACCAAACATGACGCAATTCAGAGAGCATATTTTCTTGTTCGATTGTCGATTCGGTAGAATTTAAACCCTTTGCACTCGGAGCAATTTTGACTCAAAAACGAAAAATTTTTCCATTCTATACAATTTTTTTTTCATTTGTTGCATATGAAACCGATATAATATCTCATGTAATATGTAAATGTCTAGTAGTTTATTAAATACGAACAGAACTAATAATGTGAACAATATTTTTAAGAATAGCATAGCAATTTTCAGTGGTGCCTCAGAGTGCTAAGGGTTAATATTTCATTGCAATACTGCAGAATAGAAAAAAAAAAGCTCTGATTGAATTATGCTGTACAAAACGTAATTTGATCGCATTACGTGATCCTCGTTGAACATATTCAGAACACCAACTCGAAAACAGTATTCACCATCAGATTTTTAAAAATACGAATTTTCGCAACAGTGGGCCATTTTTCGAAAATTGATTCGGTTCTTCTGAACGCTTTACGATGCCAGAGGACATGCATCGCGGGGATTGAGAGACAGGATCGTATTTCCATTTTAACCGTATCATTCGAACTAGCAATACGATCGCGGATTGCTCCTCTTTTCTAGGTGCTTTCGGATCGAGTGCCACTCTTATCGTAGGGTCGTTAAAATGGATGGAAATCCGTCGGGAAACGCATTTTATTTCGCAGTCTCTCAGTAGTGATGTCGCCGCCCACCGGTAGGCGCTGAGGGGATCAAGGGAGCGTTATAATTTCATTTCCTACACTTGGATAGCTTAAAAATAAATATTAGACCGCGAGCCTTTAGGTAGAAAATATTCTGCGTCGTTTTTGAGAGGCAGGAATAAAATCAAAAACTAATTTCGCTCTTTGATACTTTTGATGCGTTGAAATCGGCACGACAATGCTCTTCCACGTTCTTCATACATGCATACAATAAATCAGCACGTCTAATATAATTATAGCTTACTCGAAGGGGACGTTGAACAAAATATATTTTGAGGAAGCAAAAACGGTCGAGCCAAATATGTATGATTTATTTATGTATAATATTTGTTTATTGCACAAGATTGTAATGCTACCTCCTCTCATTCGTCATTAAGGGATGCATTAATTTTAATAAGAAAAATGCCACAAACTTGGCGAAAGTACCATAAAAAAATAATGAAAAATAAAGAAGTTTTGTAAAATTGGATTAGTAGTGGTTCATACGACATATGGTAAACATACAAAATTGGTCCGTTCACAATGAAATCAGATGTCCTGGTGTGTATGAAAATTCGGGAAAAATGAAAATAATTTAGTGATGGATGCTGCTTCTCCTTATTGTAAAGATTCGTTTGAACTTCAATGGAAACCAAACACCGTGAGAACATTCGATATTAAATTATTGGTTTAGCAGATTCTCGGAAAAGAGTGGGTGGTTAATGAGTCACATCCGAATCAAATCTTTCCGGCAACCGGTTCGGAACGGTCCGGAACGGTCCGGAACGTGGAAGCAACGACGCGCAGTGTCCATGAAATCGGTTTTCCCCTGCGGATTGAATTTCCGAATCAGTAGAAAATTACACGAAACGTTGCGTAAATCCGGACGAGAGGGCCGAGATTTGTTATTCGATTACCATAGAACGTTCCACGAGAAAAAGGGAGTCGCAAGTAAAAGGGGCCGAGGTTCGTGCATATTCTCGAGTTCGTCGAAACACAGTTTCGTCTCCAGTCAACACTCGGCCGCAGGTTTATCGATCGTTCGACTGAAACGAATTCACGTGGGCACAAGCTCTCGTACAAAACAGACGCGAAGAAAGGCGCGCGATAGAGGCCGGATTAATCTGAGATCGAGAGAAAATGAACGTACGCCGGTAAACGGCTCGATATGATCAAATACGAATCTGAGCGTGAAACGGGACTTTTTCCACCCTACGAACGGCAGGTTTACGACGTCTGGGTTAGGTGTTTAAGCTTCAAGTGTATCGAAGATTTCAAAGTTACCGAGGGCAGTTCAACGATACAACACTCGCACGTATCTTCGAACGGTTCAAGAATATGGTAACAACGTATTATACATTATTTTTCTTTAAACGATCAATCTCATTTTATCAAGTTTAAGGGGTTACACCACCCTGGCGCTCGGAAAAATGGGTATAAAAATTAACTTTTTTTTTTATGCTGTCATTAAGTATATAAAATGATCTTTATTTTACACACATATATATATATATATAGTAGTTTTATGAACAATTTGCAATATTAACGATTAAAAAAAAAAATAAAAAATGCCGGAGATATAAGCCGATAAGTAGGACCCTCTTTTGAAAATCCTTGCTGATGGTGTACATGATTTCTTTGTTAGGCATCGTCTAAAAAATAATAAATAAATTTTTTCTTATTTATAAGGGTAATAGCTACAATGTGACGTAGGGAAAAATTTTAAAAAATTTTTTTGTAGAAATGACAGTTGTTTGAAATAAAAAACTCGAATTTTCATCGAAATATCGCGTTTAAAAAATTTATAACTTTCGAACATGGCACCCAATCACAAAGATCCTACGTCACATTGTAGCTATTACCCTAATAAATAAGAAAAAATTTATTTATTATTTTTTAGACGATGCCTAACAGAGAAATCGTGTACACCATCAGCAAGGACTTTGAAAAGAGGGTCCTACTCATATCTCCGCCATTTTTTATTTTTTTTTAATCGTTAATATTGCATATTGTTCACAAAACTGCTATATATATATGTGTAATATTTATATACTTAATGACAGCATAAAAAAAAAAGTTTATTTTTATACCTATTTTTCCGAGCGCCAGGGTGGTGTAACCCCTTAAGTAGTATTTGCTGAAAAACTGAGATACAGTTAATCCAAGTAGTGGTTGCACAATGATTGTTCGATTCTCGTAAAAGTGTCGATATTTAAATTGCGATAATTTCGTAAAAACAAATGGAACAATCATAAGCCTGCATTAAAGCTTCAATCCAATACTTAAAAATCCAATTAAGAATCAATTTAAAGAATCCAATAATAAGAAAAAAAGGCGGAAATGTTTCTCTTTAATAAGAAATAGAATACAAGCGAGACGACATCGTGAAAGTTGCATGCAGTTTTTATGCGACATTCCGTGTCTATCGTACAGTAATGTATGTATATAACCGTGTGACGCACCGTAGTTGAAACCTAATACACCTCAACAACAATGTTTTATTCTTGTAGTGACCCAACTGTAACTGCATACCTATTTTGGATCATGCATCCGTCTATGTCCGTTCTTCCCAGCAAATTGGTATAGACAACCTCTGTGTAGCAACATTCTTACGGCCCGGTTTAGCTTTAACACGACTAGAAAATTGCGAAAGCTCTGGTACAACGTTCATCGTTTCGATGAAGTTTTGAAACCGAAACCTGCTTTTTGTACTAATTCTAGAGAAGTTAGACGAGAAGATAGACCAACTTTACACCGCACCACTTCCTTCGAAACAAGAAATGCACGTCCACTAGCATTGAAAATTTCCCAACGCTATGTCGTTTTTTAAATTTTTTTTTTACACATCCGCTTCCATAAAAATTCCGAGCAAACCTTTCGTCGGATTGTGTTTAATTAATCTCGCACACGGACGACTAGAATATTCCGCTTCCATATTGACGGATCAAATATTCCGTGCAAATAT
The DNA here is from genome assembly GCA_916610255.1 of Lasioglossum lativentre. Taxonomy (NCBI): domain Eukaryota; kingdom Metazoa; phylum Arthropoda; class Insecta; order Hymenoptera; family Halictidae; genus Lasioglossum; species Lasioglossum lativentre. Next base: position 1,930,038 of record OU744364.1, read on the forward strand.
AGTGGCACGAACGTAACTCCATTTTTTTTATTAACTACCGAAAAATATCCAATCATTCGCCCAAAGTCTGCATCACGATGGAAAAGTAAATAGCGCAGTCGATGCTGCATAGAAGTGCAACTTCACGGCCGAATGAATTTATAAACAACGGTCAAAGTGTCGAGAAATAATTATATCGACGATTCTGATGAAAAGCAAGGCACAATCAAAAGCGTTTCGCGGGACACGAATGCTCTCGTCCGTAGGATTAAACGGGGAAACGGCTCCTATCGTGGCAATATTTAAAATGTTAATGACTCGATCGTATGGAATAAATACATTTCGAGGGAACGAAAATAACTGGCGACTAAATCTGTTTCGCCAATTCGTTGCAGGAACGAATCTCGCCGATATTAAAATCTATCGAAAGTTCGTAATGCGATTTGCAATATCGTTGGAATCTATGAATCTATGAATAAATCATTTCAATTCATCTCTGAATGTTAATTGAAAAACGCGCCAAGCACTTTCGTTCGAACCCAATACTACCAAATACTAATAATATGTATTTAATTTCAATGTGGTCGCTGTACTCAAAGTCGCCAGATCGTGTCCCCACTCTACCTTCCCCTTCTACGACGCTGTTCTCCCGCCGCGGCCCGATCACGTGACGCGTTCCGTAACTGTCGCGCACGTGTCCGGTACTGGCAGAGAGATGGTAACTTCTTCCCCTCGATTCGTGCTCCCTCCCCTCATCTGGCGACTCTGGCTGTACCATCTGGCGATTCTCTGTATTTAATTTCAATGTGGTCGCTGTACTCAAAGTCGCCAGATCGTGTCCCCACTCTACCTTCCCCTTCTACGACGCTGTTCTCCCGCCGCGGCCCGGTCACGTGACGCGTTCCGTAACTGTCGCGCACGTGACCGGTACTGGCAGAGAGATGGTAACTTTTTCCCCTCGATTCGTACTCCCTCCCCTCATCTGGCGACTCTGGCTGTACCAACTACTCCACTTGTCGGTTTCCAAAGGGAAAAAGTAAAAAAAAACAGATTATCGAAAAAGCTGCGTCCATGAAATTCTGCTTCGTCCGCGATTGTTAACATTCCGGTCCTACGAGGAACGATCTCGAGGAGGGATCGTAAAGGGGCTCTGTTGTCATCGGGTTCGGTAATCTCTAGGCTATTACGCGAATTATTACGTCGTATCCGGAGGAGATGAGTCTCCCGGCCGTTCCGGCCGTCTCTCCGAATAGACGGTTGTGTAAATATTTGCACCGGTTTTTCGTTTTCTCGTACCGAGATCTCCATTTATATATAACCCGTCACCCTGAGCGCCATCTCCGCGGTTGGTGCACCGCACGTGCCAAGCCGGAGGAATGCACCAGCCATTGTTCTTGGCCGGAAAGCATCGCGCACACGGTGTGCCGAAACCGTAAAAATCGTGAACTAATTTCATAGCCACCTAGAAGTCAGCCCTCCACTTTTAGAATTTCATAATTTCAACAGTTGCGCTGAATTGTGCTACATTGTGCTCTAATTGTAATATCAAAAATGCGATAATAAATAGATAAAAACGATTTTTAGAGCATCGCCACACTTTTAATTTTTCTGCCGTTGTTATTTATACGTTACTGCGAGTAGAACGTCTCTAGGGGTTTCTTGCCCAATTTCCAACATTAGGGAGAGATTTCGGCGCAAGGTTCGATCATTTTAAAACCAACAACAAATGTGCAATTAATACATCAAATTTCTCGACGTTTCGATCATAATGTTGATCATTTTCTAAGAGACATATTTTGCGTCTGAAAAATAAATTTTTGTGTATATAAGTAAACGTTTGTGTATATTCGAAACGTCGAGAAATTTGATGTATTAATTGCACATTTGCTGTTGGTTTTAAAATTATCGAACCTTGCGCCGAAATCATTATTATCATTATATATTATAATTTCGATCGAGAAAAATTCACATTATTAGGGAGAGATTTCCAATTACCGGACAGGTTAGGTTCTTTTAAAATACAATGAGATGTCCTATAACGAGCTAATTCGTCCTTAAAACTTTGTTCGTTATAGGCAACCTGATTTGACAAAATTAATGAGAACAAATTTGGTGACTATAATTTGAAACAACAGGAAGACGGGAAGAATTGAAATCAATTCGATCACGTTTATCACGTATCCGACGATGTCACGCGTCGCCTGTAGTACTTATTGTAAAATAAGCTTCACGCAGGGATAGCGGGTTTCTCGGATTTCGTGAAAGGTTTTCGTCGTCACGGCCCGCACATCAAGCTTTTACGCAAGGGCCACTAGAAATTTACGTTCGCCCGTGAGGAAGCCGATTAACGAGACTCCGCTCACGGGGTTCTAGTTTACGATGGTTTCCGGCGAGCGATGAGGCCGGGAAGTTACTGCATAGACACTCTGCATCGTATCGTATTATTAACCCTTGAGAACGTCGAAGGATAATTTTGCATACTTGCACAACATCAGGACTACTTCGCTCTCGAGCATAGCGTTTATAGCCCGTTCAAAGTGATATTATCAAAGAGTCTGTGGGCATTTCGAATATCAAAACCATTTTGAGCATCACGTTTATACAGAACTGGCAGAGAAAATTTGAAATTAGATTCGGGCTAAATATTATACTGAAATATTTCCGTAAGCAATTACTACGTAGTACTTAGACTGTAACGTAATATAGGAAATAAGGAATTGTGTCAAAAATATCGATAACATGTATAAATTACTTTTGGAATAGTTTCAGTTCATAAAACTCAATTTAAATATGCTTAATTTAACAAATAAATAAATAAGCTTTCTCGCGTTTAGAAGTATTTTGTTAATTTTAGTTCCATCATTTTGTCAGAATAGTGATCAAACGTTTCCACCATGTGTCTAGCCTCCTAAATTATTTCGCATACGCTTATCTGACGTCACAAACATACGGAGCGTTCCCGCGGGGGAAACTTCCTTCAACAGTGTCAATTTTCCGACGAAATTGATGCGATGAGAATCACCTTGAGCGAGCTCGTTACGCCGCGTAGAAATAGGACGGGTCTGACTCATCACTTTGTTACAACAAAATATAAATAAGAGCACTATTCTCGCGGCGGCTGGTGATCGTCTGGCAGACGACGTACAACTCTGGTCTCACAAGTATCCGGGGAATGTACGGGTTTGATAAACAAGAGTGATGTTACGTCGTTATCGTACAATTTGTGCTGAATTTTCATTTAAAAATCTGTGATTCACAACTAAGAACTTCTTGATACATACATGTAGATTGTTCGATAGGAATAATAATTTTAATCGTAAACAGTAACATAATTAATACTTCAGGAATTATTATTTAAAATAATATTTTTAAGGTACTTTTCTACAGAACACACTGCCAGCGAGAATAATATAATTATTGAGCTATCATAATTATCCCTTTGACGCACAAAGTCGGACACGTTTTGTGTTTATTACGCCATCATCGTACACATTCAACGAAAACTTTGTTCAACATTAACAAGATATATGACCGGCAACATGTCTATACTCGTTCCAGGAACACATCTATTTTAAATTTATAAGAAAATTCACAGTTTCGCTTGCGCAAACGATAAGTTAATAATCAGGCACCCTGTAGCCGAGAAAATTAATGTCGTCTGTTTGAAACGAAACTTTGGGAAGATCTAATAATTTTCTAAAAATGATCAAGGTTATGTTCATCCTTCGTAGGCGTGCCAATACTTCTGGGTAAAACTTCGGCCGCACCAAATCACTGTGCGATTAAAATTTCTGTGATTTTAATTGGAACGTATTCGAACGGTGGTTGACAGTAGTTCGATATTTATCGCGTCGAAAAACAAGCGGGACCTTGGACGGTGTCCACGAAAATTCGCTAATGTTAGTGTTAGTCATCGATTATTAGTCACGTACTCTCGGAAAAGCTGTGTCAGCGATCCGAGTAATTTTCCAGCCGGGAAAGTCAGCTATTAAATTTAGTAAGCGAACGATGAGCGTAGAGAGACAAAAGAACGTGGCAAGAGAAGCGTAACGAATCTGGCTGATTTTCAACGAGCTTTTTACACCAAGATCACCGGCCGGGGTGACGGGCAACAAGGAGGAATGCCAGAGCGTAAATCACTCGGCCCGAAAATCGAGCATAATTTTCGAACGAAGATCTCCCCGAAAACCTTCGCCGTGATTTTTCTCCTTGAAATTTCTGCAAACGAACTTTTGCTATTGCACGATAATTTCAAATACAAAGTTCCTTAAACTTCGGAACATTTGGATTGTTCAGTCGTATATATAGTCGTAAATAACTGGTAAATTATTTGTTGAACGTTTTAAAAATGTTCGTAATAAATGTTCTACTATCAATCAAAGTTCCCTCTTCAAGTTGATAATTTAATTTAGATCTCCCGATGAAAAGAAATGTTCGAAATTAATCTGAAAAATTAAATTTAATGAAGCTAATTAAATTTCATACATAGATCATTTGTAATCTCATGAGAGATTTTTTAATTCGTTCTTTCATTCTTTACGCCTACCAGCAGTTGTTTTAAAAACTTTGTGAAATAGATAATGTTAATTCTTAGTTTCTAGAATCTCCCATGGAAAAATCTACAAAATCGTAATTTGTTTAAAATTCACTGTAGCAGGTGAAGACGTTTGCGTGCCAACTAATCTTAGATCTCTATTATCTCGTACAAATGTCCAACTATTTTTATATCCGTGACTGCACGAAGACTGACATATGCCATACGTCGTTATTTTTCAAATATTTCTAAATACCAAGCCCTGATTGATAGCTTTGGTGTCTACGTATATACTAATTCGTATTTTTGTAATTTCTATCTCTTTTCATAAAAGAGGCCTAAAAATGGCAGCATGAAATCAAATGGGTGTGTACCCGACTGATGAGTATGCGATCGTCGAAGTTTCATGTGTTCACTTGCTGTAACTAACTCAACAGCGTTTGCGTCCGGTGATTCATCGTCAAATATAAACAGAAGCTGTTCCCTCGGATAACAATCGTCGAAGAGTAACGTCACTCGGCACCGTGCGTCTCACAGTTTCGTAGACACGAGGAATTCTTTTCCTATGAGAACGGTAGTCGATAATATGTTTACTGCGGTGCGATACAGTGTAATTCATTGGCTTGTGGAACGAACGGATGATCCAAACTCCGAGAGCGAGAGAGAGAGAGAGAGAGAGAGAGAGAGAGAGAGAGAAAACGTAACTCGACTCCAATGAAGAGAAGTCTCCGGAGGGAAACTCGAGGAAAGGATCCCATCTGCTGGAAAATTAAGATCGGCCCCGGTGCAGTTCAATAGACTGGGATGAGCGAGAAAGCGGAGTCCTGATCAGATGTCGTTCGATTAGCAGAAGCCTTTCGTCTCTGTTGCAACAACAGCGTTTTATGGTCTCCGAATAGCCAGCGCAGCACTGGGATGATCGAGTTGTTTTGCAGATACATTAGATTGTTTTACTTTGATAAATGAGATCCGTAGGTATTTAAGATTCTCTAAAGGAGAATAAAAAATAAAGGTCCATTTCGAAACGAGTTCGCTTGCTGCCGGATAAAAAGACATCCAATCTGATTCTATCGCATGATTGCAAAAGTTCCCGAACGATTTTCCGAGAGATCTTAAAGGCATTCTTTACCTGAACTTAAGGAAATCCACGCAGTTTTTACGAAATATCCATCAGCTTTGTAAAACGGTGGAAAATAATTATAGAAATGGTGGTGACTGTACGATTGATTAATAGACTGTTCTGCAAAATAAAAATCGTCACATCCAAGTAATTTGTTTAAGGAGTAACATATGTGAAATATGTAATTCATTTTTTTGTATCAGTACGAAGTACGAAGAGGCTGGGTTAGGTATTCGCAGCAACGTGTACCACATAATTGATTTACTAAAATGTACAGGGTGTAAAGAAATGTTTGGTCTTGGCCGCCATAGACGTATTCTACATCTTCGGATCGATGAAGATCTGTAAAAAAAAGTTGCCGCAAAATTGTCCTTGATCTTGAATTTTAAGGTCAATTATTTGTTTATCGCATTGTATTCTATGCATCGTGCAATTCAAAAAATATTTGACCTTGACATTCAAGGTCAAGGACAATTTTGCGGCAATTTTTTTTAACAGATCTTCATCGATCCGAAGATGTAGAATACGCCTATGGTAGCCAAGACCAAACATTTCTTTACACCCTGTACATATTCGGCCGATATCACATGTAATAATGGCAAATAATTTCTGAAAAATAAAAAACGTATCGACTGGATCAATTTTGCACGTCATCTAGGTTTAGCGTTAAACAAACGTGCGACGCGCGTGACTATGATTCCGGTCGTTCAATATTCCACGCGAGGGTCCGATACAGAAAAAGTCGGGCTTCGTCTGGACAGGGGGGCGTTCGTCCCGTCGCTGTCTGAGAAACATTGACTCAGAGCGTCGGGACGCATACGTCGCGAGCCATTCGAAATTCCACGAATATTCCCCGCGCCGCGTCGTAAAAACCACCAAACACGCTGAACATTTTCACAGCCCCGTTTCCTCTTGGTACCCCTGGCCCAACAACTCGAATCGCCACGTGATCGCGGACTTTCCCCCACCCGCGTTCATCTACCGGTTTAGAATAACCTGAAGCTCGGAGGTTCGGACCATTCGCGAGTTCGATCCCGAGTTGTTCGCGCTTAGCTGTTCCGTTTCTGCTTTTGGGAAAAAGCCCGTCGCACTCCGTGAAGCCAGAGAGTGGAACTTTCATTCGACGATGGAAGTCGCTAAAGGTGCGTGGTGAACAAATTCAATTCGATCCGCTCTTTTCGTGCCGGATTCGCCGCCGGTGCCCGATTCGTACCAGAATGCCCGCAAATTGGATTTGAATTTCGAGCGCCAAGCCCCTGCGCCCCCCATTCCGAAATCCTTTCGCGTCCGTGCGGCTTTTACCGGGGGATAAAAGGACTGCTACGGGATTTGTCCACGGGAACGCAATTTGGCGTAAGAATGCTTCGATGAATTTAGATTCGTAAACGGTATTTGGAGATCTCGTCGTTTGAACCAGTCTAGTTTGAAAGTGACTCCGCGGTGAATGTCATGTGGTGCATGGTCAATCGTGCTATTGCTGCCATGGGTGCCGATTTAGTCGTAAAAGTGGTTAAAAATTGTTGTTCACGGATCCATTTTTTAATGAAATTATTTGTAAAACATACTTCCATGAAAGGGTTGATTCCTGAGGTCACTTGAAGCGATTCATTCCTTTACGAAAATGTTCTCCGCGGCTTTGTTAAGGAATTATTAACGAAAAACACGGACCAATCGGAGCGCGGCTACTGCGGACGGATTCCAGCTCGGCCAATGCCCATATCTGCTGTAGTCGCATTTTTATTGGTCCGTGTTAATAACTTCTTAACGAAGCCGAAGAGAACATTTTCCCAGAGGGAAAGACCTGAGGTATCATTCCGTTCAAGGAGGTAAAACTTTTTTCGGACACACTGTATTATACAGGGTGTTCCGGCGGTAATGGTACAACCGTGGAGGGGATGATTCAATATGAGAAAATAAGTCGAAAATATGGAATGCGTTTTTTTCATTTGACGCCTCGTATTCGAGAAAATTGAGTTTGAAAATTCGACGAACACGCGGGCTATTGAATAGGAATCGTCTGGCGTGTCTGATCATGACCTACTGATTCTACTTCTTAGAAATGCTAGCCACGTAAACTTGACGGATTTTCAAAGTCGATTATCTCGAAAACAAAGCCTCAAACGAAAAAAATTTATTCCGTATTTTCGACATCCTTTCTCCTGTAGAATCACCCCTTCTACGGTTGTACCGTCAATACTGGGATACCCTGTATATCAATTTATCGTATACACATATATTCCTTCAAAATTCCCAAGTTTGTCCCTGGTTACTATAGTGACTACCTTGTAAAGGTTAATTGAATCCTGCCTACGATGCTCCTTGGGAGTGTTGATATCAGTTAAAGCTTTGCTACCATAAGCATCATCGAGGCGCTCGCGTTCGCCTCCCAAAATTAGCTAAATTGTTTGTTTAGGATCAAGGACCTTATTAATACCTAATTGATTCTAAGACTAAAATTGATTCTAAGACTAAAATTGATTCTAAGACTAAAATTGATTCTAAGACTAAAATTGATTCTTAGACTAAAATTGATTCAAAGACTAAAATTGATTCTTAGACTAAAATTGATTCTAAGACTAAAATTGATTCTTAGACTAAAATTGATTCAAAGACTAAAATTGATTCTTAGACTAAAATTGATTCAAAGACTAAAATTGATTCCAAAACTAAAATTGATTCCAAGACTAAAATTGATTCCAAGACTAAAATTGATTAAATTACTTATTAAGATTATTAAATTAATTATTGATAAAAGACCCCGTAACACGCACGTTCGATCGGAGCCCGCCGGAAGACGAATCGCTTTGGTACAGTGCACGTGTGCTCGAACATCGTGCTAACAAAATTCTGGCTGTTCGCAGTGAACGAATCCGGGAACAGCCTGGTGGAGCAGTCGTTGAACGTGACAGCTGCGTCAAAATCGGTCGCTACGACGAAGTCTGCGGAGAGCGTGCAGACCAAGTCGGTGATCGAGTCCTCGACGTCTATCAAGTCGGTGTCCTCGTCGTCGACCAGGTCGCGCGAGTCGATGGAGTACGAGGAGACGGTCGAGTACAGCGATTAGGCGATAATATTCATCATCATTCAGACACCCCATCTTCGACGTCGTTCCACGCGGGAGAGGACGCGGGCGCGGTATTTTTGTCTCTGCAGCCGGCGCGGCGCGACGTGTGGCTGCTCTTCATCGAAGATCAAGCGCGTGACGTTTCTGGGAACCGTTTGGAAAACTCTTCGCGTTCCTCCAGAGCTATACCGATGGTAATCCGGCCCGGCAAAAACACCATGGAATGCCCTATACCACGTTCAGCATTCCCATTCGGGACGAGCCTGCCGGAGGAGCGTGCAGACGCTGCGAATGAACGTTCGCCAAGATGTCGCGACGCAGTCGTCATGCACTTGCGATCGAAGAGCCGTCATGCACATCGAAGAGAAGCAACGTCGAACGATCGGCAGGTCAAGGCGTCCAGCAATCGAGCTGCGCGACAGAAATAACCATCGCCTGGTGATAATGAAAAGAAGAAGAAGAAGGAATCGAAGGAACGTTCGAAAGCCTCGAAAGCATTGGCTCTTCTCCAATCGGCGTGGGTCACCGCCAAATACCGGCTCGCATTCCCTCGGATGCTCCTCGATCGTCTATCCGATCCTTCATTCGAGTACCCTCTCCGTCATCCTCACGTCTCCAACCCCCCTGACTTCATCGACAGACCATAATCTTTGTACAATAAAGTTTCTAAGATATTGATTGTTCGAGTGTTTTCGGTCACCCGCCCATTTTCGTTGCGAAGTACAGTAATGCCTCGATACTAATGTGATAGTAAATAGTCAAATATTTCATTTGAAATCGTACCGTGCACTTTTGAAAATAAAATATCTCATTCGTTGGAAAAAGGTATTAACGTAGTATTTTATTCGAAGGATTCCCAAAACTATTTAAAATAACTTATTTAGTTTAATTGATTTTATTTTTGTGAAAATATCAATTGCCAACACCGTAAATATTAGTCCGTGTAAAAATGTCCTTAAAAAATTGCTGGCACTTATAGCACTTACTAGATCGAAAATTGTTGTATAAAGTCTGCCTCATGGCAATTTAGATAATGTATTTATTTTCGAAAACAATAAATAAACGAACCTGTTAAAGTTGCTGATAGGTACTCTGGTAAAATGAGGTATGGTGATGAACTAGGAAAAACATTAATAAAGTATAGCATTAATATAGTCGCTAACTCGTCGATGGTGTAGCAATACGCCCTCTATTGACAAACGATCTACGTCACAGGCTTATCGTTACGTCACATTCGTCGATAATGGCAATATTTTTACATTTTCAATTGTGCTGATCTTCCGCCTAGTCTTTTAACAACAAGGCGCATTCTTTGTTCGTTGTCTCTGAGATTTCTTACATGCTTCGTTTCTAATATAAAATATAAATGACATTTTTACGCATTTCGAATGTCTCGAATATGAGGGGAAACACTTGTGGGACAGCCTGATATTTTTACATTTTCAATTGTGCTGATCTTCCGTCTAGTCTTTTAATCAGCAAAGTGCATTCGTTATCTATGAGATTTCTTACATGCTTCGTTTCTAATATAAAATATAAATGACATTTTTACGCATTTCGAATGTCTCGAACACGAGGGGAAACACCTGTGGGACACCTTGATATTTTCATATTGGTGGCCAACTGTGCGTGAACGATTTCAGAAGATCCTCGACACGGTTCAACGAGCTGCACGGAACCGATTTCGATTTCGATTTTCGATCTCACCCGTAACCTTTGCTCCACGCGCGTCCAGCGTCGATGGAAGAAGATGAAAGAAATCTCATCGACGTAGCCAGGGACGCGAGTCAATTCATCCTGGACGCTGGCTATGTTTTGATGTCGTTTTCGAGATCCAATTAATCGAGATTCAACGAGTCTTATGAAAAAGGTCAGATCAACGTTCACGATTGGCCAGCGCTTTGGGACGGGTGGTATCTTCTATTTTAAAGGAAAAGCCAAACACACGAACACGTTGCTCGACAAAGGTGAGATTACAGCATGCTTTCTCCGCGATCGACAAAGGGTATCGAAACTGCACCAATCTTCCCATCGATTGGCTGGGACAGCCCTGAACCAGCGTCTTCACAGGATACCCCAAAATCGAGAGACCTTCGGAATTGTGTTCAGTCTGAACCTATGGTTGGTCAAATTACCGGTTCCACATTATTTATTGCATTATCATTGAAATTAGCTGCTTTAATGATTTAACCCTTTTAGGACTCGGATGGCGACACTGAGGCGACACTGAAAATTGCTGTGCTATTCTTAAAAATATTGTTCACATTATTATTTTTTTTCGTATTTAATAAACTACTAGACATTTACATATAGTACATGAGATAATTATATCAGTTTTATATGCAAAAAATGGGCAAAAAATTCTATGAAATCGAAATATTCTAGAATGGAAAAATCTTTCGTTTTTGAGATAAAATAGCTCCGAGTGCAAAGGTTAATACATTTCTTCGTTCAAGCACATATATTGTAGTTGCAAGAGATCGAAATCAATTTAGTCTCGTAATTTTGATCAAACAATATACCAACGTATACTTATCGATAATTTCATATAAAACATGAGGCACATAAAAAGCTACAGGAATGGAAAGATGTAAAAATCCTTTTTAGAGTTTGCTACGAAAGGCATATTTTAAATTTTCTTTACGGGGTCAGATAAAAAAAAGTTACAAATCGTGACACTCACATTTCTTTCTATTAAATTTTTAAGTAGATGAGTAACGGTACTACAAAGTGACGGTGAAAGCTAAATATCGCTAAAAAACAAATACACCGAATTTATTTGCACACCTGTTCGACGACAGTTCCGCTTTAGTCTGATTCACCCTACTTCGAGACCGCACGCGGTTCAAGTCGCTATCATAAATCTTCCGAAAGCTGTATAAAGGCCTCCCCCCATCTATCTTTAAATTCATTTAAAACTGACGGCAACAAGCGTATTAAAAATTCGAATCCGCACGGTTAAATGTCGAACGTTCTCGCCTGGACAAGTTGACGAAATTTACGAGTTTTACAATATATTCGTTTATAATATTACAACACCGTGGTGTGATCTTGCGTAACCTCGATATTTTCTTGTTAGAAAGACACGTTTCGCCACGCGATACCATGCTTCCATCAAACGCCAAATAACTTTCGTACGAACGCTTTTACCGTTTCATATGTTTTCTCATATTTTCTAGAATCGCGGGAATATTTCGGATAAGCGAGATTATTATTCCGCCTGCGCGTATTTCGCCGTGCACAATACTTTTTCGGTCTGCTCGGGATTCTCTGGCTCGTCGGCTTCATCAAGCTACGTTTCTCTCTCTCCCTCTCTCTCGTCAAGCTGCGAGAACATTGACGAATGGAAATATTAAAATGAAATCTGACGAGAGAAAAATATATCTTTCAAAACACGAGCCACAATTCAAGATCACGATTGCAACAGTTCAGTTACGTTGTGGTTTAACAAAAATTTATTCCCGGGATGGAAAATCGACAAGACAGAAATTTTATTCTACATTGTAAACTGTAGTAAACTGCATAAACTCTGTTATGTGTAATCCTATTACGCGATCGACTACCGTAAAGCCATAAACAGTGATATATTCTGAAAATTGTAGAATAATTTAAATAATAATAGAATTGCATAAAAAATTACACAGTATTATCTTGAAATATAGTCAAACATGTACTTGAAATTTCAAAACACTTATAATAAAGAGAATTGCATAAAAAATTACACAGTATTATCTTGAAATATAGTCAAACATGTACTTGAAATTTCAAAACACTTAACCTATGATAAACTGTTGTTTATCTCGTGTATTGTCTAAAATTGACAATTCTAAATGGGAATAAAACAGTGAAAAGTTTGTGCTAGAAGTTTCAGGTTTGTGACGTGTGGAATTTTGAAAGTCCATTTGTTTCGCGCCGCATCGTTACATTGATTTGGGAATTCCAATGGCGATAATAGAGCGCGTTCCTCGCGTACCAGCTCGATTACGCTTCCCCTATTTTCAGGATTAGTATCCCGATGGCCTTCCGTTTCCGTTGAACTGCGTACAACCTGACCTAAAACGAGAACAATGACAAGCGAAATGCGCGACATCGCTCGCCCATTGATCAAATCGCGGTTTTCACTTGACTTATCGTCCCCCGGCATTTAATTCCCATCATCTACCCATCGATTTCGAATTAATTATGATAAATTTCGATGACGTTTACCGGCTGTTTTCGTGTTAATTACGGGGTCGTTGATTACAAGCGACCCACACTCCATTGAAAAGCCTGCGGTCTCTGAACAAAATTCCATTGTACGTACTTGAAAATTATACGAAAAAATGTTTCGAACGAAAGTTGTAGGTTATACAAGGGTGTACATTGTTTGACATTGCAGTAACCTTGAAAAGCTCTGTAGTGGTTACAATTGAAATTTTTATTGGAAATCTATATTTTCGATCACGTATTCTTGAAGGTGACCCGAAGACGTTTTCAAAACACTTCGAATGACAATATTCTCCTCTATGCCTTGTAACTCTCTTCTGTAAAAAAAAATTAGTGAAAGTACAAGATTTAAAAGAATTTTCGAATTTGTCTTTCTTGGATTGTTTCAAAAAAAAATGGTTAGAAATGAACGGGCATGTAGGGACTGCTAAATATTGCAGCATTTTTAACAGAAATTATGATTAAATACCAACATGAAAGTTGATTTTTTTATTATCGTCCATTGTCAACGCGCTGTGGCGACGCGACATCTCGTTAATCGTAATGCGATTTTACGCGAGACAAATTCGACGCGAATCGATCAATTTGACAATGTTAAAAGCATTTTCTCCGAAATTCTATCGTGGCAATTTCAATTATACGGCGACAGGATGTAATCTAATGACGCGCGTGGCGTCGTCCCAATCGTTCGTCAATTTGTATTCCGCTTGCCACAGTCATTTTTCGTGCTTGTCCGCTCGCTCGCTACATAAATCCCTTGTAACAGCAGAGGATCTAGCGGAAACAAAATTAATGGAGCACGCCTGCGCACCTGGCGACTATGGTCCAAACAAAATCCAATTAGCTGGTTCTGCGACCTGTTCCACTTTTCTGTTCAAGTTCCAAGAGTTGAAATCTTCAGTTACAAAAGTGAAATTGCGTACAAAGAAGCTCCGAGTTGTCGATGCGATCGGAGACAGCTCAATCTTCAAATGTTTTCTGGAGTTCAAAATTTTATGTTGTATTACAGAAAAAAAAACGCAGGCCTGGGCATTATCGAAATAAATTATTTGAAAAATAATCGTTAAGATAATATCTTATTTGGCTACATGCCATTCGAAATATAATCATACGTTAGTTTATTCGAACGGCCAAATAATTTTTCCAAAATTATCCCATTACTTGAATTCCAACAAGAGATTATTCTACGGTCCCTCGATTAGTTCGGATAATCGAGGTCCTAAGTCATCGTGGACGAAGCAAGTGAATATGATTGAAAATGTGTCCGGGTTGGGTATCATTTTACAGAGAAATGTCACGAATATATGTCAGGAACAAAGCAGTTTCATCGTATTACCAATTAGTATCGTCTCACCAATACTACGGCGTCGATGATATGTTTATATCCTTCTCTACGATCGAAGCTAGCAGCAAGAGCATCAAATAATAGTGTCTGCGCACAATAGAAGTGGCAGATTTTCGCATGTGTATATCCGGACATTACTGTACCGGCATTTAATTGGCCACATTGGCCGACACAATTTTACCGTCGTTCGCGCGTTTGTGTCCTAATAAAGCAGGATACTGTCCGACTATGGTCGTATCGCGACGACGCCTCGCATGGTCGTTCCCGTTCGATTTTCTTCGACTTTCGTTGCGAGACGCCATAAATCGTCCCTCCTCTGACAGAGAAGAATCGTTTATGCCCGCGGGAACGATGTTTGCACACAGACCGCGGAGTACTGATTCTCGCGATAAAAATTTATGACAATTGCGATCGCCACGTCCAAGTCGCCGGATGAGGGGAATTGACTCGAATTCAGGGGAACAAGTTACCCTCTCTATTCCAATACCGGATCAGTGTCGCCAGATTTTGTGAGCTCAGGGGAGTACAGGTACCCTCCCTCCGATTACCGTGGCAGGAGGGTAGCTGTACTCCCCTACTGCGCCCGTTTGGGCGCCTTTCTGGCAACACTGTACCGGATTAGTCGCGCGACGTTGTGGCACACGCACGACAGATACGGAACGCGTCACGTGACCGGGCCATGGCGGAAGCGTAGAGTGGGTAGAGTGGTAGAACGTTAGAGTGGGGGGGACCAAGTCTCAATGTGCCAGTCGGCGCCGTGTCGAAAAATTTTAACCAACCTCGATCCGCTGATAACAGGGAAAACTCGCGAATCGCGGAGCGCTTGTTTATTTCAGAGTCGTGCACTTCGACCGAAAGAATAGGAATCGAGCTCGCGGCGGTGACAGTCGTACAAATTGGTTTTGTTCAAAGGGGAACCCGTCGGACTGCGTTCTTCCTCGAGTCGAGGCCAATTAACGTAAACGTCTGCCAGGAATCCGAAAGCTCGAAATTGTTCGAGCGTGCACCAGAGTTACCAACCACCACGTTAACGCGAGGCGATCGACGAACTCTCGGAAAACTGCAAAGTTCAAAAATTATGTAGTCCGGGTACATCGCTCGATAAGTACTCGAATTGGGGGTCCACGTTCGAGAATTTCTAGAAACTGGTAAAAACTATGAATGAGCAGAAAATTATTCAAACTATTGATATAAAACTGTGCTATTTCCTTTATACAACTATCAACAATTGTTTATTAGAACGATCAGTAATTGAAAACTGCAAAGTCCAAAATTATGTAGTCCGGGTACATCGCTCGATAAGTACTTGAATTTGGGGGTCCACGTTCGAGAATTTCTAGAAACTTGTAAAAACTATACATTGAAACGAGGAACGAGCAGAAAAGTATTCAAACTATTGATATAAAACTGTGCTATTTTCTTTATACAACTATCAACAATTGTTTATTAGAACGATCGGTAATTGATCAAGAGTATCGCATATTTAATACGAATACGTAGATGCTGGGTTTATTAATATTAATATGTAGGTAACATGTGTATGAATATTAATACGTAATTAATATGTAATACTTTTCAGCTATCCTAATGCTCGAATCGTGTTACGGGAAAACCGTGTCGCATACAAGGTGGTTGCGTATGCAGTGTGTGCACCTAAACGTGATTATTGTACGTAGAGCATCAATTAGTGCACAGCCAGGGCGATAAAATGTTGGGGTGGTGGTAAAGTAAATTGGATGTTGCGGATGTATGACCCAACTTACCATGTTATTGTTTTGTATAAGCGATTATAATAGGAGTGCAATTTAAACTATTTTCCTGTTCTATTCGCCGAATGCCTACCTCAATGCTTAACATAAAAGTAATTTCAAACGTTTGCGCGATAACAAAATCGATAATAAATAATAACATTAATTCTAGGTCGTAATCGTTAGTCGACCATAAATTCAACACCGTGGGAACACGTGCGCGTGTAACGTCGAGAGTGCGGTTCTCATTTGCCGATTACCTGCTGTTGACAGAAGTGTTGCTCCTACTGCGTCTCGAAATAATCGAATCGCCGCGATTAACGATCCCTTTCTGCGTGATGCTGAACTCACGAAGTCGATAAAGATCGTCCCTGGATCTCGGGTTGTATGCGCTCTCCGGTAAACTGTGTACGCGTGGCCTGATGTGATCTGGCACTGCAACACACCGTTAGACGGTTAATTAAAGCTGTGCCATTAGTTCGGGACAGGACAATAGGCAACAACAAGCTAAATCGATACCGAATGGATATTCCATTAATTAGTTATATGTATATCGCTTTTTGTTTAGACGATATCGATACCGATATATCGTCGGAGATTTTTGGTTTCCGTCAAATCTGATTACTCTATTTCCTGGAAATCCATCGTATCCAGTTCGCACGATCGACTCGCTTTCTATCCGTATGACAAAAATGTTTTTCGATACAGGATACACGTCAAAAGATCAGAACCTGCGATGTTATCGACACGCGAATTTCGTGGCGCCACGAATTTCGACACGGAATTTTAATTAGACATCTCGATCGTGAGCAAGCATCCAATTTTCCGTTAAATAAGCGAATTTTATCGAGTTCTCCGATCGCGAAACGATCAAAGTGTCGCGCGGACGCCTTTGGCTCCGAGTGGTTGTCATTTCCACCCGGAAAAACGTTCGACCTCTGAAAATACTTGATTTTCCGTGCGTCAGTGGCCAATTTTTTCTTGTCTACCCCTCTAAATTGCGACACGTTGCGAGAGAATGATACGCATCAAAGGAAGTGAATGTTTTTGAATAAACGTGAAATGCCTGCGCCACACCATAAATGCCTATTTTCCTCAATTTTGTTACGGTCACAAAGATTTTTGGAAAATGTTAAGCTGTGATAACGGGCTAGTGCAGAAACTGGAGCATTAAAATCCACATATGGATTAATAAATCCTTTTAATCGCATCACAGCTAAATCCAACATTTTATATCGTGATATTGACTTTTTTAATGGTTCGTTACTATCATTTAAGAAAAAGTTGCGTGCGATTATATGATTATATGTGATATAATGTATTCCTGTAAGTGTCAGCATGTCCATTACTATGTAACTTTATGCTAAGACTTTCTTTTTCTTTTTTTTTATGAATATCTTCTATTGTAAACATTTGTATAAAAGGACTTCGGTCCGTAAATAGTAATAAATAATAATAATAATATTGAAATATTATCTCGATGAAATTTTGCAGAATGTATTATATAATAATTGACAGAGATATACAAAACGAGTGTTTTCAATATAAACCCACATAAAAAAAGTTGTAAAATACAACATAGTGTTCTCTCTGCATTTCTAGTCTCAAAAAAAAATCTAAAAGTTATCGTCTTTTTAAGAGTGTCCGAATATGACTGTATACATGTAGCTTTCAGTTATCCAATTATAGTAGTGCGCACACTTAAACGTCCTCACTCACTTGCACGCATCCCCTCTCCTTCCTTCGCTTGAAGTCACCCCCTCACTTAAGTGTCCGCGTTCGGTCCTAAACTGCGGACGCTTAAATGTGCGCTACTGTACTTCCGGCGCACATCATTTTGTCACAAAGTGTCACAATTTAGGTTGGACGAGACAAGAGAAAATCGAAAGTTAAGATCGATCGATCGATCGATCGATCGCGACGTTAATAGCGTGCGAGTTGATTGGAAATTAGAACGCGGCTTAATTCAATGCCCGTCTGAGATAAAACCCGGAGGCATTGCATGTCCTGTTCTGTGTCACCGATGGTAATCCCATTATTGCATAACTGTGATTATCAAGGACCTCCTTTGTTTCGATACCGTAGGCTACATTACGAATGCATTTGAATGCGTTCATTACGCCACGGGAATGGACCAACGGGATCGGAATTAAATTTAAACCGGCACGAGGCCCGCCATTCAAAGAGAGGTCCCTTAGATCTCGTCGACTACATATAGGTTAAAGGATAGCATGGCTCTTTACCTCGAAAGCTTGGACAGAAGGCGGGTCATGCATACCGTATGCGTGGGCGCATCAAAATGTATAACGTGCACCGATTACGAGCTAACCGAAAACATTTTGCTGGTTTTTCCGTGTTTTAGGCGAAATTGTTTTGTTGTACAAATTGATTCGTAGAACTCGCAATCAATTGCACAATATTTCTACAAATGTCGAACAAAACAATTCAGCGGAAACAGGTACAACGTCCAAAAAACGTCGAATAGTTAGTTTTTTGTTGTTTTTTTTCATCTACAACACACCCTAGGAAACAATATGAAAAATATTGGAAATCTTATTAATGAGAATACCTTATTAATGAATTAATGTCTAAAGTGGTCGCTCTTAAATTTCAATATGGAATCTGTATACTTCTGTGTTTTTCATGTTTCACAACCAGAGTTTGCTATTGAACAATCTGAAGTTTTTAGATGCGATCAAATATGATAAATAACGAGCAACGGCTAAAACTTTTCGAAGTTCACTCGGGAGGGTTCTCCTGATAACATGAAGGTCAAGGTCGTTGGAGGTGGGTTCCCTAAACGTAATAGTTACCCAAACGAGGAAAATGGGACAAAACTGGTTTTTTCCCCATAGCTTCACAGACGTAGGGTTGAAACTTTGCAGAAAGGGTTCTTTAACCCCCTTAAGGGGCTGTGCGCACCCAACTACCACCACCACCCTTACCACTCACACATCGATAGATCCGCATATACGTATACGAAATACAAGGGTTTACGGCAAAAGAAACTGACGCCGCAATATTGCAATTAGAAGTTCAGACACGGTCGATTATGTTTCCTAAGAGTCCTGGCCAGGGTGGTTCAGAGCCGAAATTTCATATTTTTACGTTGTTGAAGAGTAATTTGTAATAATCGGCAGAATACATTTTGTCACAAGTCAGCGCTGACGATTATTGCAAATTACTCTTCAACAACGTAAAAATATGAAATTTAGGCTCTGACTCACCCTGGCCAGGACTCTTAGGAAACATAATCGACCGGGTCTGAACTTCTAATTGCAATATTGAGGCGTCAGTTTCTTTTGCCGTAAACCCTTGCATTTCGTATCCGTATATGCGGATCTATCGATGTGTGAGTGGTAAGGGTGGTGGTGGTGGTAGTGGGGTGCGCACAGCCCCTTAACCGGTTAGGTCCTTTATGGAAGCACTACTGTACTTTTTAGCATCAGTCGAAATTTATCCCGTTCAAAGGTGACCTTGACTGATTGATTATCACGCAAACAAATAAGTTTGACATCGATAGCAATCGTGCTGTGGCTTCGGCCGGGTCCGCTGACAAAGCGTAAGGCTCGGCGTTTAATGCGGTTACAGTCGACGAGGCACTCAAGAAGTTCATCTCCCGACAGGCTATCTAATTACGGACAACGACGCTCCGTGGAAGTTCCCTCGCCTTGAAATTAGCAGCGAATTTTCGCCCTAGCCAACGGGAAATTTCAATGCCACATACGCCGCGGCCACCGGCTCAAGACTCTCACAGCCGCGCGGCATTTCAAATAATTAGTCGCCAATTACATTCGTGCCATTCTCGTCCGGGCTATCTCAATAGGCTGGATCACGGATGGGAAGGCGATTCACGGCAGAATGAGAATGGATACAACAATGGAGGGTCCGTCCCATTGATCCCGACATCTCGCTGTTTTTGTTCCTGTTACGAGGCTCCAGAGGGAATGTATTGTGCGTTCACCAGATCTTTATGCAACAGAAAAACTTTCGAAGTCGATTGCGGGGAAACAGACATTACATGAAAATTTATTTCTTCTTTTCATCGTTTTAACAAGTCGAAGATAATGTGACAACCAAACTGCGGATCTTTATGCAAAAAATAAAAATTGTAAGAAATACAATAAGTTAAATGAAAATTGTGGTTGCTTTTTTAATCATCTTAGAAATTTGAAAATAATATGTCTGAATTTTTTATTTGACCTATTGCAATATAGAACAATTCTGATGTACGACCGACGTGGTAGTGGAATTGATTTGAAAAAAGACTATTTGAAGTCTTACTTTAGTTCTCGATAAAAAATATCCAGCACAATGCACGTTTAAATCGAACTGCCCTTTTCTCTCGATAGTTATTTAAATTCAATTTACGTTTGTGCGTTCAAGCTTTCCCCTTTCTGTTACAAGATTTTCAATACAATGGAATATTACGAAAAAGGCAGAAATCAACGACAGCCGGGATTTAATCCTCCTGTTAGATATTCAACCGAAAACTTTAATTGGGAGTTCGCGGAGAATTTGTTTAACCATAATAATAAGGGTAGTAGTAGCAAGGAAGATAATTCGGCTGCGGAGAGAATAACTTAAGTAGCAACCGAAAAGAATCCTAGAGAGTTTGCGAACCAGGCCGCTCTCGTCTGATATTGGCTGACCTGTTCTACTGCTCGGCTGTATGTGCATGTTCGTTGAAAAGTTTCAGAAGCGTTTCTCACGGAGAAACTGTGACTCGGTTATTTCCAAAAATTCAATGAAACTGGGTAATCGTATTTCGATATGCTTGCCACAAGATTCTGTTCAACTTCAAAAACCTGTTTATCATTTTATGACACTTTGATCTCTTCGTTATTTTAAATCGATACCTTCTCTGTAGCTATTCGATACAATCTCGACTTCTTGCGAGTCAAGCGCACGTAAGCGACTTTCGACATTCAGTATCGTGGTGTTGCGTGAAATAAAATAAAATAATTTTTCGTCAGCTTTTTGTGGCTTCAAATAAAGAAACTTAATTTTAATGAAAAAGGTAACAATACCTGCTGGTAGATCGAATACACTTTCAACGATGTCAAACATTTCCTTTGTGTATATTTCAGATTGCAACAAGCTATTTCGTTATTTGCCGGTCTGTTTGCAAACAATTGTTTATTGAAAAGCTGTGCTCTCGGAAGAGACGGATTTTCTCCGACAATATTCGCGATATTGGCCGCATGCTGCGGAGAAAAGTACCGCGGTCGGGAGTTGCTGAATATGTTGGCATCAAAGAGAGATAAGAGGTGGCCGATTCGCATCCTTTCTACTCACCGCACACGTGATCGATCATATTCCCATGGATCCGACACAATTGCACCGAACGCATTGTCGAGAGCATCCGTATCTCTGGAGCGACGCTTCTTCTTCCCGCATTTGTTCACATGTTTCTTTCACATTTACCGGCACTACACGCGGCCTCTCCCGCGAGGAAACCAGCTTTTCCGAGGTTTCTCGCCCGATTTTAAAAACGACAAATGTCATAAAACTTCGCAAATTGAACCTCATATTCTGTCGATTGATATTGTATACGATAACATATGTGTCATCCTCCACTCTGTCGTATGACATTTTAATATTTCTAGACTGCGGATGTTATGCATTCCGTGGACACAATGGCTCAAATACAATCCTTCAATTCCACGAGATACTCGGTCTGCGTCGATTACGCGTTTGAGGAAATAAATTTCCGGAATACATTATTATTAGTCGCTTCCGAATCTCTGTATGTCCTCGACAGCTAATCGAACGTCATAAACATAAATTCTCAGAGGGTCCAGAGTCCGGGCCCTAATTTCGTTAGCCAATCAACCCGAACACCGGTTCTTGAACTTGTCATATTTCTCATATTTCTACAAGAAAATCTCTATTCCCTTTTAGTGCGAGAACGTCATATATAACTATAAAATTTCACAAAAGTTTATGAAAATTATTTATACTC
The DNA here is from genome assembly GCA_916610255.1 of Lasioglossum lativentre. NCBI lineage: Eukaryota > Metazoa > Arthropoda > Insecta > Hymenoptera > Halictidae > Lasioglossum > Lasioglossum lativentre. The sequence goes on from OU744364.1 coordinate 1,951,999, forward strand.
GTAAATGTATTGAATAATTATTTTCAGCGATAGCAGATATTTCAAATAGACGATATAAATGAAAATGTCTAAGATATTTCAAGACAAAAACCAATATTCGCAATTTCCTTCGAATAAAATATTATCAGGTTATCCCATAAGCAATGTCATTATTTTTATCTAATTTTCAACGGGAAAGTAATGTACTTACGGAGAATGGCATGAAAAGGTTAGTTGAAAGATGGGGGGAAGTTCATATAGAAAATGATGGTAAATACTTGGACGATAAAAAAAACTAAACGTAAGTACATTAACTTTCTTGTTGAGAAATAGATAAAAAGAAAACGACGTTGGATGATCGAATATTTTCAGATACTATTTAAATAATCAAATACATTTAAAGTCATACTCGTACTTTAAAATAAATGCATAGGTATTTTACCTATGTACCCCTGAACGGTACATGCCACCAGGTGTATCCTCGACGTATTACATACACAGGACAACATGCTCGACCAGCACCACGGCATTGTTCAATATCGCAGGAGCAACAGATTCATTATGTTCAGATTCTACATAATCCCGATCGTATTCGCAGATCCCCCGGGTAGATAATCCGTTGCTAACGGTTCACGATGTAATAATGAATGATACCGAACGAAACATCCCCATCGTGGCACACCCCTACGTTCTCGAGCCCCTGCGCGCGGAGTCTTCTAATATTACCAACCCTAATACTCGGTCCAGTCGTGTTCCACGGGGCTGTAGCGAGGCTTCCGTTTGCAGAAAGTATTTACCCGACAGATATTAGCCGCGTAATTAATTTCTGATGAACAGATATACCGTTACCACGCCACCTAATCTGTCAATGTGATATACGCTAGACTAGCTACTCGAGCCCCGGAGAACCTGTCAGATTCGGATCCCCTAAGAACGGAAACGAAAGGAAATTCCTTGAATGAATTCGTCCGGTATATTGCCCTCCCAACGGGCTTGATCTTCGATGATCGTGGTAACAATAATCCGAGACAGCAGTTCGTTCAACGAGGAGTTCAAGGTTCGAAGAGGTGCAAGCACCGTTACCAGATCGAGTGGGGTAAATAATGAAGCCGCACAGTATTCTCTCTGTAACTGTCGCACCTTCGGGTCTGTGATAGTTCTAGAAGAGGTACCACATTTTTCGCCATGTGCCGAATGTAGAAAAGGATAGTGATCGGAAAAGAAAGACTTGCTGAGATTCGGGCATTCGACCAGCTCAGCCTTTTAAATTCGAAAGAAAAATTCCTTCTTTTTGGTTTTTGAAACTGTTACCATCGTATTCGTCTCGTTTTTCTGATTAAAATCGCACCAAACACGACATCGTAATGTAATTGTGTAACCAGCGATTAAAGTTTCGGATTTCACATTTACGGTAGAGGTACACGAATTCTTCACTTCGCTTGTTACACAAGTAATTATGATTGCAACTATGCCGTGTTTGGTGTCATTTTAATTAGAAAAACGAGACAAATGCGATGGTCATGGTTTCATAAAGAAAGAATAAAAAATTAGAAAAGTCGAGGTGTTTACCGCTTGATGATTGAAAATTGGCCAATACTGATTTTTCAATTATATTGTAGTTACGTGTTAGATACCGCGAATTCGAACCAACAATTTCGAATCGATCAAAAGTTGTGACTCGTGAGATTAAAGCTTGTTAAATAGAGCGGGACGCGTAAATCGGGGAATATTGATCATCTACCATAGATTATAGAAAGATCTCTGGTTCGTACAGACGTTCACGATTATTCTATTCCCGAGGAAGTTGAGAAGAGGCCAAAGATATTCTGAATCTAGCGAGGATATTGGATGAAGCGTGTTGCTTCGTGAAATTACGGAGGATCGATCATATCTCGCAAATATGATATTCTCGGGAGGATTGCAACAGAATTTAGAAATTTAATGCTCCGTTTGTGTGTGTGTAATGTCGAACCGGTTTAATTGATTCTGTTCAAGAGGAGATTCTATGGGACCATTTGTCAGTGTTCCGAAGAAACAATGTTGAAACTCTATTTATAACTTTCGAACAAAATTTTTCATTAGCTCCTGATAATTATAATCGATGCAAACATATTTTTATTTTGCATAAAGATCCGTGAAACGTTTAAATTCGCACGGCGTTCGACGTGTTTAACGAATACGATTTGTAGGTCGTTTTCGTTCACAGAATTTTATGCCGATTTTAGGAACTCTCAACGGTAGTTGTTCGAGAAGTAATTGCAGAATTTGCAAACATTGGAGGAAATGGTCGCAAGCTCTCGTTGTACGGCCCGAGAATAATCAGTTCTATCGAATGGGAAAGCGCATTTATTTCGCTAACGGGGACCTCGCTCTGCATTCCGGATTGTGCATTCAATGTTCGAACCAGGGCAAGTAGCTTGCGTGCTGCTTCCGATACAGTTCAACATAAACAGCAAAACACATGCTCAAAAAAACGCAAGGAACTTCGTTCGATCCGATCACTCGACCCTGTTCCCGTGAAAGTGTCGTTGAAATTGTCACGGCCGCGTTATTCAAATTTGCAAATGACATGGACACGATCCGCGAAAAGTTCACTCGATGAAAAATTCTCGCGTCAATCGAAACGCGTCTGGCATTTCAATAACAATTTTCCATGCGCAGGGATATCGAACAGATGAAAAGTTCATCATAAATGTGACAGAATAAAATAAAAACGAAATCAAATTTCTAGCTATTGCAATTTCGTTTTTGTTACAATAGATACAACAATGATATTTTTTACATCGTATTAACACACTGATATGCGTCATTTACGAGTGACACTTGCAAATTCATTTTCTCTATGATTACGTTTCCTGTATCGTCATCACTGGCGATTTTTATAGAAAATAAAAATTGTCTGCATTCATTGCAGAATACAAGAGTTATATAAACATTTATTTCTTTTCTAACATTGGTAAGCTCAGTCTAGTAAAACAGTGTTCTCAAATGTTTCCAATGTTCTCACTGTTTCCGTTCAATTTTGTTATAAATAAAATCCGCGATCCTAGGACCAATTCAGCTATTGTATGTAATGTTACATAGGTAGTCGAAGTTGTCATACGTTACACAATTTAATTATTATGCCGAGATAGTTTATGTTTTAACTGGGACTGTTTATTGTGATCGGTTCGACTAACAATCACAACCACCGAGTGATAGAGATTCGGTGCTGATTGGATATGGTGCGAGACTAATTTAGTGGTTACAAGTTTCGCCTATTAACACTGTTGTCCTCGTCAGGTCTACGTGACCCGAAATAGAATTGTAATTATGGTGTCGTGTTCGATGAATCAGTAACGCTTTACCTATGTATTGGGAACAATATTAACCCCTTGTATGTAACATCGATTCGGACAACTAATGAATATTTCGAACAGCCTCTACTAAATTTGTTTGTTATTAATTTCCTCTAAGCCAAACTAAAACTCAATAAACATAAACTTTCTTCTTCTATGATATAATGGACCACAAACACCAGATCGAATTGCTAGAAAGACGCATAACGAGAGACGTATAGTATTGAACTTTTATTTAATAATAATAATACAGTAAACGCTTGATTCTTGTCCAACAGCCGTGTTTTTCATGGACAAGAATCGTGCCCCAGAAGTGCTTTTTGATTTATGACTACGTCTAGATATCGCGCCGACCGCGTCGAGCGAGAATAGAGAGCCGAACATAGAGAAGGACAGAATGAAATACGATTCGCGTGACTGTCCGCGTCTCTTTCTTTCCGATGCGCTGTCCTTCCTTGCGACCGAAACTTTCACCGTCGATTAAACCACTAAATGAAATTGAAACTATATCGTGTTTGGTGTCATTTTAATCAGAAAAATGCCAGAAATAAGGTAGTGAAAGTCCCATAAACAAATAATGAAAATTAAGAGATTTGTAAAATCGATTCCTCGGGTCAATGTCGTCACTGGACAAGAATCGTGCCCTCGCTCCGGACAAGAATCAAGCGTTTACTGTATTATTTAACAATAATAATAGTAACACTTTGGCTAACAGGGTTGATGTTAGGACATGTCAGGCGAGTTTCAGAGATCTGACGGAGGATTTCGGGACGCACCACCGCCGATAGAATTGTTCAGCTAGTGTACAAAACGCGTTGGCGGTCGCAAAAAAATTGTTGTCGGGCGACCTCGAAGAGAAATGTGCTTACCTGGTAACTCGAGGAAGTTGGAGGTCCTGCGCTGTTCGCCGCGGGGGTGGCTGGTATAGTTCAATGGTCCCACATCCTCGTTGCTGACATTCGACAAATTGGAGCACTGGCTGTCACGGGAGCTCCGTCTGGACGCCAGGTAGGCTGTAACGTTCAGAGAAAGGGCACGTCAGCAATTTTATCAAAACGTCCGCGAGTAATTGGTGGCGAACTGGTGATAAATCCGCGGATGAGTCCTGCTGACAGATGCGCGGCACGGGGAGCTAATAATTTCAGGGCTGTTGGTGACACAGGGTGTCCCACTTGAACATCTTAAATGCTATGTGCTGAAAAAATTCACAGAATCTGCTTCTCTGATTTTTGATAAAATTTTCAATATGCGTATAACTAACATATATCTACAAATCGCATGTTTTAAATTTTCTTTTTTCGGCGTAAATAAAAAAAAGTTTATAAAAGTGGTTTTTTTCATTTTATCATGTAATTCCTATCAATTGCAATTTTGTTCAAAATCTTTTTTGCACGTCATTTGGTAAACCAATTCTTCTAATTGCTAAAAAACAAGTCAGGTCGTTTGGTCCGATTTTAAACAAGTTATACTGTTTTAAAAGGCGTTCGAACACTTTTGCGAGTCACTGTACATACATATATCAATAAGCGGAGCCGCAATAAATGGCGATCGATTTCGGCGACCAATAATCACCGATTTTTAATTTCCTCCGTCAAATCCCGGCCAAATGTGGCTCGAACTCGCGAACGGATTAAAGAGGTCGAAGAGGACTATGGGATTCGGCTCTCGAAATACAGACAGCCCCGTATAAATTTCAGTTATGAAGAAGCGAGACGTTTTATTTCCCTTTAAATGGAAATCCCATCTGTTCGGAAAAAATGATTACACCGAGGCAACCCGATTTTTGCAGCCTTACGGGATCGCGCGTAATTAAATCAATATCGATTGTTCTATTGACTAGACCAACAATTTTTGTTCATAGATTTGTCTGGAGCTCCCGGGGACAATATGGTAGTTCGCGTTGGAAACGAATATTATTGTCGAATCCCGGAAGAAACAAAAATTTACTATTTTACATTAGTGTATAGAATTTTTAGCGATTTTTATCACAATATACTGTCCAAAAACACAAATAAAATGATGTGTCTTTACGATCTCAATAATCGTAAATAGACAAAATTTAAAACAAACAAGTTTAGAGGATTTTTCCATGGACACTTTATTCCTTTTTTCGTAAAACGTGCACCGTAAATTTCCAATTTTATTCCTGGTAGCTGTATCAATACCGGTCTTAAAATAATAAAATGAAGAAAATCTAGTAGAACGATGATAACAATCGCTGCAACAAATATTGTGAATTTTAATGTACCCCTTGCGACTATAATTTTACGCACTATTAAATGAATCGAAAACGCCGTCTTTTTCAAAAATACGTCGAATTTCAACGAAAAAGTTAATCGACGTACGTGAAATGTATAAAATCTTCATCTGTGTTTTAAATATTTGATTTGATCGCGAAAAAGTGTATCTATATTTCGATTAATACATGTGTTTGCCATCGTGCGTTCGCAACCAATAAAAAATTGTTCACTGTGCCGGTAATCGGATCTATTGGTTTAACAACGCGCAATTTAAGTGGAACGGCGCGCAAAAGGAGACGCGCCAGCACCAGCAGCGTGGCGTGTCGCGGCACGGACCAATATTTCAAAACGGATTTCCGTATTTTTACCGGGGAACGCGACAAAAGTGTAGAATTTCGTCGAGCGTCCCGCTCATGTTTCTCCGTTTCGCTTGTTCTACGGGGACTAGTAGCCACCAAGACGATTATTTGAACCGTGTACGTGCATTTATTCGTATCTGGCGGTACCCGCTACACAACTCTCCCCTTGATTACAGAGTTTTGTCACGAAACCGGCGAAACGTGACGGCTTTCCAGTGCGTTTGAAAAAAACACCCTCTCGTTATCGTGTTGCATGGACCCACGAAGACTCTCCGGTCGAAATTGTTTCAATCTGGTCCAGTACAGTACCACGTCGCGTATTTGACTGATTGTACAAGGACCCTTATCAGAACCAGAGATTTCAACATGATGAGATCCTCTACAAATATAAAATATGATTTCAGAAATTCGTCGAATAGATGTGCACGATATTTGTGAAATATTTTATATCCCCACTATCACGGTGTAATTTCAGAATTTCGAATCGGAAATGAAACGTCGCGTCGCGGTAAGCGTTTTTATTGAGTTCGACTACTTGAAACGTTCCCAATCGGTGGAAATCTTATATAGGAAAAGTTGATATTTTATTAACAAGCGTCTCGAGTTGGAATTCAGAAATTGTTTTGTAATTTCTAATTTTTATTATTAAAATCTTTATCGAGCAACAAAATTTTGCAATTTCAGATACTCGCTTGATCATCGTTTGAATTACAGCATTAATTAGAAACTCCTTTGGACAGATCGACCTAACCCAATCGTGGAAATCTTATATAGGAAAAGTTGATATTTTATTAACAAGCGTCTCGAGTTGGAATTCAGAAATTGTTTTGTAATTTCTAATTTTTATTATTAAAATCTTTATCGAACAACAAAATTTTGCAATTTCAGATACTCGCTTGAATCACCGTTGAATTACAGCATTAATTAGAAACTCCTTTGGACAGATTACAACGAATTAAAAGTTATAACGTTACGTAACCCGTTACGTTACGTAGAATTAGAGATCGTTAATTGGATGGGTGTTGTCTCACTGGTAATGTATCGTACAAATAATTACATATTTTCGACAAGGACAACCTAACTGTGCGCACGTTTTAAATGGGCCACGAGATTTTCTCGCAGAGAGAAATCAATCGTTAATTGCTTATCAACAAACAAACTTAACAAAGTCCGGAAAAATTTATTCAGAGTTCTCGTATTTCGACAAACCTTCGTCAAGCTTGCTCTCAATTAGTAACGGAACAATTCATTGGAAAATGAATTTTGAACTTGAGGAATCTTGAGAAATGAAACTTGAGGAATCGATCCGCTAATTACAATTGGAAAACTTACATTGTCAACCGGTAAAGTGATCGTGATAATGATTTCAAAAGAAAGTTTTAACCCGTACAAATGTCATTCCTTTTCTTTCAGTCGAAATAAAATTTTATTCTTTTTATCCGCGCATGTCCCAGGTGCATCGGAAAAGTGTATTTCTAACCTAACCCGTGAATATCAATTTTCCTTTTCGACTAAACAATGACTGCGTATATAACTCAAAGTAAACGAAAACAATAAAAAGAAATACTCGAACGACCCCGTACAAAGCGCATCTTCCGTGGACCTCTCTTTTTCCGCGCGTTCCCGGTGCATCGTGGAAAACTGCATTTTATCTTCAAACGGTAGGAGGCAATATATAACGCTGGTTTCAGCGGAACTGAACAATCGTCGGTGCGCAAAAATTGCTGCCACTCGAAAACAGGGTCAAAGCGGGAACAAACGTCGAAACTTCTGGACAGAGTCCACCTCGAAAATGGCTGTTGCATAATACTTGTTTCTACCGTCAAGTAGGACACGGCGCGGCGCGGCGCAGGTTGTTGCCGACAATGGTCAGCTAACGAGGACACCCTTGGGCGCGACACCGCACCCCGGAAAAACTAAACGAAAAGCGCAGCGAGGGTGCACACTTACCGAGTCCACTCTTCATCGAGTCTCTTCTCCTCGGACTGGACAACAGGGTCACTTCAGTATCGGCGTCCTCGATCTCCGACAAGTCGCTGGTAGACCTCTTGGACGTGTTTGTGCCATAAGCGGCATCGTTCTCTTTACCGTGTGCTTTTCCAGCCTCGTCGAGGCACCCTTGACTTCGATTGAAGTGGCTGCCCTTCTTCACGGGCTTCTTCTCGGCAGGACTGTTGCTCCTGTCTTTGAACGATCCCTCCGCGGAGGACGTCTTCGAGCTGTTCTTATAATTCGGACTAGTCTGCGACTGATGTTCAAGGTTCAGCTTGGTGTACTTCGGACTGGGCAGACCGTGTAACGCGGACGCGACTATCGTCGAGGACAAAGGACTCTTCGAGCCACTGATCTCGAAACAGGAGTTCCTACGGTGTTTAGGACTCTTCGGCTCGTAACTCGAGGGGCTGGGTGATCTGTTTGGAACCGCCGGTGGTCCAGATACGGGGCTCTTCGGTGGATAGCTCATCGTCTTCCCGAGGATCTTTCTCGGCTCGCAGAACTGGAACGTCGGCGACTTCCGGCTAGGCGAGTGCAACAGGTCCCTGCTGTTCGAGCTCCTCGAGCGCGCGTTGTAGCCTGGACTCCTCGGCGGCGGTCGGTCCGCCTCGTTCGAACGACCGAACTCGTCGAAGTCGAAGTTCGCGTTTGGTGTCTCCGGGTTGTACTCTGGCGGGAATTCGAATACGAGGGGCGTGCGATGGGTATTTGTTACCGACAATTGCGTGGGACTCCTCTGGCCGTCGATCGGTATCGGAGGCAGTTGCGGTAGTTGCCGAGGACTTCTCGGTGATTTCAAACGCATCGATTGCACGGGATTGCTCGTCGCCATTTCGTCGGCCTTCTCTACCGTGAATACGTAAATGCTTCCTTGGCCGCGCGACGTTTTTTTTCGATCGCTTCCGCCCCTCCTTTCAATCTACAGAACGAAACGTACAGCCGCCGGCTCCCGGCTCATTGTGCTTCCGTCTGCGACGATCAAACGCAAGATTTCTACCGCTTTCGAATCGGCTCCGGTTCTTCTACTATGTGTACTCCCGCGCCTCCTCCCTCGAACCGACGTTCCTGCAGAATGATGACGAGGACCGAAGCGTCAGAGCGAAACTCTTCAAGACCCGGCCATTAAAGCTGACGCACGCGGAACAATGTGTGCCGCTCCTCCGGCCGACGACCCTGAAATATTTCGACTAGTTCAGAGTCTGATGGATACAGTAGTGTCTCTACATATACAGGGTATCCCAAAAATATACAGGGTGTTCATTTGAAAACTTTCCAGCCGAATATCTCGAAAAATATGAAAGATATTAAAAAAGTGTAAAACACGTGTCCAAGGATTTCGAGGGGAAAAGGAGGGGATAAAAAAGTGCGCGGATAAAAAAAAGTATCCTACGAAAATTATTGGTATTTTTACGTACAATAAGATCCCATAATAAAAAATATAGGTTTCCATTTGAAAAAACAAAGTTGACCTTCAAATGACCTTGAAAACGCCACCCAAATAAAAAACTGATACTGCCACCCCCTTTCCCCCTCGAAATCCTTGGACACGTGTTTTACACTTTTTTAATATCTTTCATATTTTTCGAGATATTCGGCTGGAAAGTTTTCAAATGAACGCCCTGTATAATAAGTTTTATGATTTCAGCGCAAGGTTCGATCATTTGTAGAAAGCAGCAAATGTGCATCTAATTAAACATGTTTCTCGACGTTTCGATCCTAATGTGGATGATTCTCAAAGACATTTTTTGCGTCGTTTAAATGTGGTCCCTCTTGTCACAGCAAGTATGTGTTATATATTTTTCTTCTTTCCGTTGGATTTTCACGGCTGTGTTGCAATTTTTGTTCAAATTATATTATACATATATTATAAGTTTTTTGTTTTTTTTCAGACGCAAAAAAAATGTCTGTTTGAGAATGTTTAATTAATTGCACAATTTCTGCTTTTATATAAATGATCGAACCTTGCGCTGAAATCATAAAACTTATTACATATTTAATCTTCGATCGAGAAGAATTCACTTTTATCCCAAAAATGTTGTACTTCCTTAACACTAAAACTACCGAGCCCTGAACGAGAGTGATGTATATTCTTTTATAATAATAACAGAATTGAGTTTATTTAAATTTCGTAGGATTTTTATGATATATAATAAAATATTTCTCAAGAAAATACATATCTGTAACTTCACGAATCGTAAAAGAAAAAACCGGAAATCAATCATTTTGACTGGCGCGATAGTTCTAGTGTTAATAGGGGTGGTTCCCCAGATCATTTGAAGTAACATTTTCCTTTGCGAAAATGTTCCCCGCGGCTTCGTTAAGGAGTTATTAGCGAAACACGCTGACCAATCGGAACGCATCTATAGAGGAGAGATTCTCGGGGAGGACACGCCTCGTTGAGGGTAGCGTTTGCATTGGTCGAACCGGAATCCGTCCGCTGTGGCCGCGCTCTGATTGGTCCGCGTTTATCGGTCATATCTCCTTAACAAAGCAGCGGAGAACATTTTCGCAGAGAAAAATGTTACTTCAAATTACCTCGGGAATCGACCTTCTCAAGGAAATACATCATTTTTGACACACTCTCTGCAGTAGTGTATTACAGTAGGATTTTGATTAGCTAATTAGAACTTCTAGGCCGATGGAGGGTTACACCCCGCAGTGGTGAGGTGAAATATTTCACAAATATCATGCACATCTCTTTCATATCATGTCGAGACATTACAGTACATTTTTGGTGAAATGGATTCGGTGTATAAAAACCGATTTTTTCTAACACTGAACTGTACTGAATTACAGTCAATCAATTATGAGACCGTTTTTATTAACCCATGTCAATAAGAAAAATTTTCTAAGATATTCAATAATGTTGCACTTTGTAGTTTCAATACATATTTTTATTGCTAAAATGAGTAAATGTAATTCAAAGCAATAAAAAGATTAGAAGAATTTAAAAATACTATTATTTTATTGTCAACGTGTTAAACATATTAAGAAAATAATAGTCTATTTCACTAAAGTCTAAAGATTCAAGATAAATTCATTTCAATTCAAGAGATCATTTTATGTAAAATTGCTACCGTACACTATTCTAAAAATTTTCACTCAACAGTTTGTATGCTAAATGCTAATAAATCGTTTGTGGTGGTGGCAGTAAACGTTACGGGTACAGCACAACATTAAATTTTATGTTTACGAGAACGTAATAGCAATATAGTTGATCTTTTATCTGAACCGTCGTTAATTCGCGGAACAAAAACACCACTACACAATTTTACGACCGGCAACGCGGATGGAAGAAATCTTCTAAACAATTTTACACCGCAAACGCCGATGTAAAAAAAAAAAATCACATCCAACGGCAAGAGCAAACATCAAAGCGTGCCCGTAATTTCCCAGTGTGATGTTTGTGTATTAAAAAAGAAACTCATTGAAGATGCGAATGAAAACCTCGATGCTCCCAAGTGCATCGTACGAACTTCGCGATACATCACTAATTTCCTTTCGATAGAGCATCTCCTTCTCATTCCGAACACAATTTATTTCTAATGTGAATTTTTCTCGATCGAAATTATAATATATAATGATAACAATGATATCGGCGCAAGGTTCGATCATTTTAAAACCAACAGCAAATGTGCAATTAATACATCAAATTTCTCGACATTTCGATCATAATGTTGATCATTTTCTAAGAGACATATTCTGCGTTTGCTGTGACAACAATTTATTTCTATGCGGTAGTCGGAAGGATTTAAACTCGAAAACATCTCATTAGTCGGGTCGACATTAATAATAATCGGGTGCCAATATAAATTGAATAGCGGTGTTTAACTTCCCGAGGATCAAACCGTGATTTAATTTAATGGTTAACATGCAGCTCGGATTAACCAATAAACCGGCTGTTAACAGAGAGAGAGAGAGAGAGAAGTGCTATACTCACTCGTCTACGAAGAATTAACCTGTTGATCGCATGCGTATAAGAAGTAGAATCGCATTGTTCTTTCAGCAACAACGTTTGCGGCTTCGATGTGACGGTTTCGTAGGGGGCAAATCCTCGAAGGGCACATTCGTTGAGATCATTCACTCGAGAATATAAACACTGACGGGAATTCGGTGGCGTAGCGACGACGGTATTTACATCGGAAACGGAACAATAGAAGACCAAGGTGCTTCCTCGACGGAGGCTGCCGCGTTACTGAGGGGTTGGAGCGTGCGAGCCACCCTCAATGCAACCCTCGCCACGAATTCCACCTTGCTCAACCTCCCCACCCTGACACCGTCCCGGGGCTTTTCATCTCTTTGCACATACCTCTTTATCAATCCGATTCATTTCTACCCCCATGGCCACCCCCCGAATCCTTTCGGCTCGCCAGATGTTCCACCTGAGAATGTGAATTTTTCTCGATCGAAATTATAATATATATGCTTTTAAATTTTATGTGAAAATAACCCTGCGACACTAAGCAAGTGAGTAAGGTTTTCTTTAATTTTATTTTGTGTTATTTTTCCGGTGTTGGTTTCACAAGTTATATATTATATTGTTCATTGTTAATTTACAGACGCAATATTTTTGTTGTTTCTCTTGAGAATGATCTAAATTATGATCGAAACGTTGACAAGAAATATTGTGAAAATTTGCAAATAGCTGTCTTGTTATTAATTGATCGAACCTTTGCGCCGAAAACATTTAAAATTTGATTTAACATCTTACGATCGACATTGTTTAACATTTATAATATATAATGATAATAATGATTTCATTTTAAAACCAAAGCAAATGTTTCTTTCTAATTATGTTTACTTATATACACAAAAATTTATTTTTCCGACGCAAAATATGTCTCTCAGAAAATTATCAACATTATGATCGAAACGTCGAGAAATTTGATATATTAATTGCACATTTGCTGTTGGTTTTAAAATGATCGAACCTTGCGCCGAAATCATTATGTTCCACCTGAGCTTGGACCAGAGCTGGATAAAACAGTATAGTCTTACAAGTCTTTCTTTCGCACGGTTAATACATATGTTCCGTGAAACATCGTGCAAACAAAGTCATGGGAGCAGAGTCAAAAATATATGCATTTTTCGACCGTGTTATTTCGAAAATCGTGTAAAGGATAGTTGGATGTATTTTGAGAACATGATTTCGATAGAACACGGTGCAACCTTGCGGCAGTGTACCAATACCCACCTCGAATTTTTCACCATTTTTCATTTCGGAGAATCGCCGACGTGATATTTAAAAAAAAATCAACTCTCGCGCTGCTCGATGTTCCGACTACAAACGAACTTGTCATGGAAAATTTTATTTTAATTAAAACTCCTGCTGCAACACCCTCGGAGAGATCAACGGATGATCTCCTTTACTTCGACGAAGATATTTTAACACGTTGACTGCTGCTGGATAATTTATTGGGACTATGTGGTAAAACAATCTTGCACAGATTGGGAGCAAAGGCACAAAAATATGGAGGGTGTTCCCCATAATTTTGAGTGTCTTAACCCTCGAATAGCGGAACTTGTGTCGATTTTGATCGATAAACGTTCCACATCTATGTATATCCTAATTTTCTAGTATCCAATTCGTGCGATTAACTATTATTATGTTATTTTACAGACGCAATGATTTTATTATTCTCTTGATAATGATCTAAATGAAGATCGAAACGTTGAGGAATTATGTTGTGTTAATTTGCAAATAGTGCTTTAGCATTAATTGATCGAACCAATGTCGCCGAAAACATTCAAATTTTGCATTAACTATTTTCATCAGGCACAAAAGAAAACCAACATTGACCACAAAAAGGTACATTTGAAAAGTCAAATATATTTGGTAAGTAAATATTTTAACAGAGCTAACCGCGGCTGTGACAAAATCATTATTACGCTTTATTTCCAGCCTGCATTCATGTTTATACAACTTGCGGTGCCTGTACAGCCAACCCTCTTTTAGCACAGTACTCTGAAAACACAGTTTCAGATGTAACACGGGAACATGTTTCCGTGATTTGCATTGTTTCTACGTTTCGTTTAACAGATCGAAACATTTTCGAAGCACTATGGTACTTGTTCGTGTGTTTCGCATGAATAATTAAAGCTATTCAATTTCAACTTTAATATGCCGCCTGCATTAGCGTTGCCCGACGGTACACACTATATTATTAGGCGTTTGCACAAGTTTCAAGAAATTAAGACGCGTTATTGCTTTTGATTCGATTTCGTTTTACAATACTGTGTCCAAACATATTTAGGTATACAGTAAATAATGAAAATGAAATTCCGAATGATGAAGAATTTCTAATCGCTACAACGACAAAATAAATAATAGTGCGAGGGATTAAATCCCCGACAATGATTTTATCGACACAATTTCATCGACACTATCGCCCCTTCAGATTTTCACCTGTTTCGATTTCGAAACGAGGACCAAAAATTGATCGACGAATGGATATCTTTCGACGCGGAATCCATATCTCTTGCTAGAAAGATGGAGAAAGGTTGTAGAAAGCGAGAGGAAATATTTTCAACGTAAATCACATCCTTATAATCTGCATTCATCAATACCTTATTCATTCGATCGTATACGTTATCTGGTATGATAAGAGAACATTGTCATTTCAGTACATACTGCACACAGAATGGTCAGTAATTTCTCCATAATTGGCCATTAAGAAATAATGTAACGTGCTAATTTGTTGTGCTTATTATTACGACGATAACAGCGTCATGTTATAATGCTTTAATAGTAATAAATAATCAATATTTTTAAACGAACGTAAAGTACTAACAAATCTCGATTATAATATATGTTGTTTTCGTAGATAAAAAGCTGACTAACTATCTGGATTATACGCGAGTAAATTTCTTTTGTTCGAAAATGCATTCTATATGAAGTTGACTCTTTCAGTTGTTCCGTCATACGTCGTAACAGAAGGTACGATTAATTATGTAAGTAATATAAATTCACGTAGGAGTGCAATCTACGAAAGTAATTTACGAAATGATCATTAGACAGGTGCTTGATGCTGCTATTAATGGAATGCAATAATTGCGTCGCTAAACTTTACGTAAAGTTGTTATCCGAACTAATTACATAAACATACAAAATGTACGATAGTGCAGACTCGGCAGTTTAGCGACCATTGTGAACCATCGATTATCAATACTGCACCGATGTTTACAAACTTTCAACGTTTTTATCCGATTTGTCTTTGCCGAAGATTTGATTAGATTAAAAGGAAAAAGTAACATGTATTGATCGATTGTACCTGGCAGGAACCAAGTTGCCCGATTCAGAACCCGTGTAGCAACCTGTTGATTAATTGGAAACCACAACTCGGGAACCGCAGACTTCGATCATGATTGCCAAGGGACGTTGACCTTAAACGACTGCCAAACTTTTCAACTGTTCTTATCTATATTAGAAATAAACAGCGGCTTTTTCTGCAAAATAAATATTCTTGACATTAATTGCAAGATACTGTAGCAATATACAATTTTCATTTCTTCTTTGGCAATTCTAATAATAAATTAAGAACTGTCGGAGATTATTCGCGCCGGCAGGAGTAATGAAACACCCGTATGTATAGTTAGTATATGTAAATATATGTTTATTAATATTTAACTTGAATATTCGACTCGACGCCGATATTTGCGATCGATGCGTACCGCGTGAGATCCCCGAGACAAGAGAGCGATCGGCACGCTCGAGTTGCGCGACATTGTTTATGCTATATGCCCTATGGCAGTGATGCCGAAATCGTGGTACTGTCATACTGTGGTACTAAGACGTGGAACTAAACCCCCCACTACGACCTACTGTTGCCCCTACAGTCCTTCTCCAACGCACTCGCGCGCTACACGCACTAGCGTACCTCTACTATATAGTACACTACACGCTAGTGCGTGTAGCGCGCGAGCGCGTTGGAGAAGGACTGTAGGGGCAACAGTAGGTCGTAGTGGGGGGTCTAGTTCCACGACTTAGTACCACAGTACCACGATTTCGGCATCAATGCCTATGAGGGCAGCACTCGGGAGGACACACATCGGTACATTCTAACAACAACTATACAGAATGTCCCAAAAATGTTGTACTTGCTTCAAACCGGTGATTCCTGAGGTCATTTGAAGTAACTTTTTCCTTTGCGAAAATGTTCTCCGTGGCTTTGTTGACGAGTTATTCAAGAAAAACAAGGACCAATCAGAGCACAGGTTTTGCCGAACCGGAATCTGTCTGCTGCAGCCGAGCTCTGATTGGTCCGTGTTTTTCGTTAATAACTCCTTAATAAAGCCGCGGAGAACATTTTCGCAAAGGAAAAAATAACTTCAAATGACCTCGTGAACCTTTCTGGGACAGCATGTATATTGACATTCTCAAATTCTTTTAATATTTCGTTTTTGTCATAAATGCATCAAATCTGGTCTAGTTATAACATAGAGGTATCTCAGAGGAAAATTGTATTCACCTGTAAATCCTCAAGCAGTTACGATTACTATTGTCTCCTTTGGGGTAATCGACGATTTGCGCCATTATATTATGTTAGAATTTGGCCTGATAGAACTATCACGGCACGTGCGGTTGAACTTCGGTAAACGTGTCCAACACGTAAACGCATGGGCGGGTCTTCTCCCAAATTAAGCCCTCACTATAGCTGACCGCGACACGGCTAATATGAAAACGAAAAGACGCCACTTCATTGTCGCAGCGACCACGTGATTTGCAGTTTCCGATATTGTTACTGCAGAAAACTTCAGAAAAACTTTTCAAAATGTATATAATTGACGCGGATCTACAAAACGTATTTTTGTAAATTATCAATGTAGGGCCACATAAAAAAGTTGTAAGAAACAACTTTTAGTATTTTCTCTGCAATTCCGACCAATTACAATTTCTCCAAAGCTTTCTTTTCGTACACTACCAGATAGAAAACTAATCCTTTTCTAATCACAAGAAAAGCTCAAGTCGTTTGAACTCATTTTAGAAATGTTATTCCGTTTTGAAGCGTGTACGAAGACTTTTTGACTGACTGTATATAAAAAAAAATTATGAAATTTCTATTATTTTTCAATGCAGCATCGATTTGCAAATCGCGCCTCATTGATTATATTTTCCTACTTCCCCCTCCTGTAGAATCACACAGGTTACGAGCAGACCCGCTCGATAAATAGGTTCTGAGAGTCAGTTAGTCGCAAGCGACGACTAAGCGCGATGGCTTCGTATCTGGCTTCGCTGTTTACGTATCGTGTAGTCAGAGAAGATTTTCGTATAGACCGAGTGCCACCTACGTGGCTGGTGAAATAGTAAAAGGTAGCATTGTCTTGGACATGCCGAAGATCAAGGACGCCATTGGTGAGTTTCGGAAACTATGGAATAGACACAGAGCGAACACGAAGCGCTGTCAACATTTGAGTGTCGAGGTATAGGAGTAGACCACCACTGACGAGGCGTACGTGTATACCAACACAGAATTAAGGTCAGTGCAGACCATGAAGTACCTTTACTTCGTGGTGCAGACATTGCATCTTATAGGCTTTTCTGTTTAGGGCTCGGAATAACCCCCGTACCATTTCGGTGTCACGTCCAATGTTATCGACAGTTTCTGAATTTGGGCGTATTAGCAAGAACTGAATATTCTGTATACTTCATTTTTACTGAGGCTATACATGTATATCATCACGGACTTTGTATATGGAGCATGTATTTGAACGGTGGAAATAGTATTTACAAAGAATGTATTACAAAAATATGAAATACAGTAAAATTAATTTTGATTTATTAAAGAAACTATATTGCAATAGTTTCACATACTACTTTTTATAGAAATAAAAATTCACTACATTTTAATAATTTAAATTGAAGTTAATTGTATTCATTTTTTTAATAATATTTTTATATACTTTCACCAAAGAAACATTACATTATTACACAATATGTAGAGAAATAATATATTTGACTGATAAGTAGACTGCAGATTTTATGCATTTATGACGAAAATGTGTAGGCGTAATTTGAAATAGCAATAACATTAGACGAATTTAAAACTACTATTATATTGTTTTCAATCTATTAAACGTATTAAGAAAAAACTTATATTTTTATTTCAGGCCAGTTTGTTGCAATTCAGATAGAAAGTTTTTGTCATAAAGATCCGCAATCTACTGATAAGATATAAATTTTGTTTTTACTCACGCCAAACCACCTCCAATGACCATGACCTTGACATATGTTGTCAAGGTCACCCTCTTGACTCGTGTAGTTCACTAGCTGACCGTTCCATTTCGGTAGAGTTTTCTACAGAGTCGGCAAATCAGAACCGTACACGCTATTGGGGCTCTAGAGCCTAATTACCCCCATGTTGCAGAGCCCAACTGCGCTCGGTGTTAAATGGACTTAAGTTTGTTAGTCAGAATCGAGTATTCTATATGCTTCATTTCTACTACGGGCGTTTACTATGACTTGGAGAAAATAAATACATACGACGCGCATATTTAAACGGAGGAAATAGTATTTATGAAACTGTTTCTTAGATCGTGTAGAAAAAGAAACTATTTTTAGTCGATATTTTATCGATATTTAGCAGTCTAGTTACGAACATACAAAATTAGATAGTTAAATAAATATCGAAACGATGATTAATTTATTTATTACTTCAATTAGCGAGTCCAATTTTTAAATTGGCAACGATCTGATTTCTAATTTCATTATCAACAACATTGCATTGCGGGGTGAAATATTACGAAATATCTATGTACTTCCTGTAAATATGTTTTGATGGATGTGATATTTCCTTGATTAAGAAAGGCTTTCATATGCATTGATGTAAAGAGACGATACAGCGAATTGAAATTGCGATAACCGAAAGCAATAAATGCATCGCTCTAATGTAACCGGTTGATATCGCAAACATTGCGTATAAAGGATTTATATAAATTATTTCTGCATAACGATTGGTACGTAACTAAATACTATTCCTCGGTTGTAGGGTGGGCGTTCAATACGTACGCGCTATAATTATCCCGAAGATATTATCAAACAGTTGGTATTACAATATTACGGCGTGGCTCGGTTTTCAAACGTGATCATTGTTTTGATCTCAGCTCAACGCCAGAAACGCGGGTCAAAATTATGAAATAGTCGCCGGTAGATAATGTGTTAAAATTACTTCGAACAATCGAAACGGGGGGAAGAAAAAACAATATTTCTTTGAAAAGTAATGAAAAAATAGTGGTACACATTGCACAATAAAGTACGCAAATGTGGAACATACATTGCTCGACTCAGATATACGATAACGAAAGAGACAATGATTAATTTACCTGGAACCTGATTATTGAACTGTAGGATTCTATTTCACTGCCAAGGGGTAGAAGACATATGGGACAACGCAAGACTGAACATCAAACCTATAGCGCTGCTCAGCAGTATTTTTCCATGAGAGGCAATATTTTGGAACCAAGTGAACGTAAGTTCAGTCACTCTTGCGATGAATTTTTGACTGAATTTGTTTAACAATAAGATCTAAATGGATTCACATCTTCCAGTCTTTGAAGAATTCCTTTTCATTTTCCTATGAAGGTACTCCAGCTTCGCGCGTCTAGCAAAACCAAGATCGAACGTTTCGAAATTACGTCAAGTTCATACGCAGGACCTTTCAACACACCAGGACAAGCCAATTTGAAAATTAGGGTTCCACCGATTCTACCGTTCAATCTACCCTTTTGCGAAATTATAGACGAACTATCGACTGAAGGTTGTCGTTCATGTCACGGGCGCGTAAGTATACATTTATATAAGTTATCTTATCATGTTGGAATTGTGATAATTCGAGACACGGTGAGATTATCCATCAAACGGAATAATATTCGTGCGAACTAAACGGAAGTTCAAATTTTCGGTTTTCGGGGCACTAACAAATTTTTACATTACTTAATAATAATAGAAGCATTGCTATTTTTCTTTATACATTAGCATAAATCAATGGAAGAAACCAAACTAAATATTTTCACAAACATTTCCAATTTTCTTCTCCTTCTCTTTTCGTAACAGTCATAGAAAATTCATGTTCTACTTTGTCATGTCCACTACCAGACTCATGTTTCGCGATTAGATGTAATTCTGCTTTATACTAAAACGTTTCTTCGTGAAAATATCAGCCACGGCAAAGTTCAGGCTAATTACCCCATTCTGATCGGATCAATTCCACAATACTGTGCGCCGAGTGCAGCACCTATTACACCTACGTACATCTAATATACCACCCCCGTATCCTGGGTTCGTCATTCCTGATCAAGCTGTTGCATCCGCTAACTGGAACATACGTAAGAAATTATTAACAAAATTCACTAATTTAATTAGTACCGCTGGTAACACTGCAAGTAGCTTGTCCAAGACACAGAGCTAAGTCAGGCTCATAATATCACTCTAAATAAATTAATACTTTTAACAACTCTACAAATATTTGTCTTTCTCAAAACACATCGTGGTTCTATCTAGGTTACAAATTAAGCTACTTTCTTCTTCATTTAATTAACCATGGAAAATAAATTATTTAAACGTTAAATAGGATTTATAAAATCAAAACTTTCCTTACCAGTACAATGCAAGCTCGGAAATAAATTAGTCTCTTTTTCTTCATTTTTATCTTTTAATTTGTATACAGCACCCCCATCCTATGAAGAATACATGTCAGTTCGGTGTTCTTTATTAGGTATGCCAGAGAAATGATTGAACTATAAAAATGAGCTGGAGGAACCTCATAACGATCAAATGTGCGTCACGACTTTCTTTTCCATGAAGAAAATTAGATTAATTTTACACCTGTGATTATTTAAAGTTAGGACACAGCGTGCGATTTACTGTCCTTCGATGTAAATTATTTTACATATTTATAAATATATGTATTATTTACACACGATTATTGCGAAGAATAAAAGCATTTATTCGAATCCTCATATACTCACTGTCATTTCTAGCTGCAGTCATAAAACAAAATGACACATTCGCACGATTTATTTTACATCTCAACAAATAAATCGTATCATGCTATCGAAGTATCAACTCACATTGTTCAACATCTCGTAATTCTTTTTAATTACAAGTGTTCTTATCATAAAGTGCGTTCTTCTCTGTTCAATTTAAGTCGTCGGACGTTCAAAAATTCCTATGGGAACTCATTCTAAAAATGACTCAAATATTCCTCTTAACAATCGCGTGATTTTGTGAAAGTTGACGGTATTTTTCTATTTGATCTCTTATTTCGTTTCGAAGCTATAAGTATGTTTATGCCGCGTCTATACTGTTATTGATAGAATGATTCGCCCTAATCGAAAGTCTACTGAACTCCCCGCAGTGAATTCGTGACTCAAGATAATAGAAACTTTATCAGCACGGATAAAAGCACGAATAATTGGTCGTAGAGCCATTAATAAGTCGCGAACGTTACGAAGAGACAGTTTACACGCCGCGCCGGTGTAATCGTGTTTTTCTTGCTTCCCCTTCCCCGAGGGAATCGGTCAATTTATAGGAGTGGACTCGCTCGATAAGAAAGATCAGAGCAGGACGCCAGTTTTCTGCGAGATCTCGGCAGGATGTCATCGTTGAGGACGTTTCAACTACAGTTCGATCGACCAGTCGCCGCTTATCAACCCGGCGAATTAGTGACGGGTAAAGTGATCGTGAACACGGCTAAAGACAAAATCGTCAGAGGTAAGTCCCGAAAACTACACGCGAAATAAGAGAGCGTATATATCGAACAAGAGGCGCTGACCTCCGTCCGACATTTTAGCGCGGAAGAGATTCAATTGTGAATCGCCGACTACGATTATAGTGGTTACGAAACATTCAAAATTCCATGAAAATAGCGTACTAATAAAAAATAATATCATATTGTTGTCGGAAAAGAGCAAAGAAATGAATGTTCAATTAAACATTCATTCATATATTATTTTGTGAAAATTTACAGCGAGTTACGTCTAGAATTGTGAAAAAGGTTTCACATAGACGAAATAGTTTAGAGATAATATTGATGGAAAGATTTATTATATATGAAATTGGTGAATCTTTGAGTTTGTAAAGAAATTTCTGAATATAATGTATTTTTATATGCGATATGTTCTATGATTTTACCTTAGTGTAAACTCACTATAGTTTGAGATTTTGCTAAGAAATATGTATTTTACGTCAGTGTTTATACCTTGACAAAAAGAAAAAGTATAATATCGAACGAAACAATGACACTTGAGATAGATAAGCGATAAATAAATCACTGTACAGTGATTCATTCTAATATACCCACACTTTGTACAAGTTGTGTGTACAAATGATTTCTCGGTTATAGATGGGAACGCTATTATATGTGATGAAGAATGCGTTCAGAAAAACTGTATATACATGTTTGTATTTTATGTGACAGTAAATGTACAGTAAATCCACAAAACGATTTTTTATACTGTACATTTCCGATCACAGATGATATCCAATAACGCGATATTGGTACAAATTAAATTTTTAATTACTTGATTTAACACTACATCTTGACAGTTTAAATTTTGTGAAATAATGAAACGATGTAATGATGCGTAGGACTCTATTTCATTGCCAAGGGGACAGCTGATGTACATTGGACGGAATCATCAAGTTCGACTGATTCCGATGGCAAAAGTACTAGTACCAGCCACACCTATTCCGCTACTCAACACTATTTCTCAACGAGCGCCGATGCATTGGGTACACGCGAATGTGAGTACCACTGCACTTTCTTCAAATCGTGCAAAAATTCTTGAATTTTACAAAATATTTTCTTTAACATCTCCAGCGGATTCAAGAGTACAACTCACGGAGGGATACCATGAGTTCCCGTTCCAGTTTGATCTACCCTGTAATATTCCCAGCAGCTTCGAACACACGTACGGGCATATCAGATACACGGTGAAAGCTGTGATCAACAGGCCCTGGAAGTTCGATCACGAATGTAAAGCCGCGTTCACCGTAAACTCCCTTTTAGATCTGAACGCGCATCGAGAAAATTGCGTAAGAATTCACATTTTACTCTTATAACACACACCACCGCGACTCGAACCATCAAGTAAATTATTAGGTGTACAAGTTGATCTCCAATATGATTGGTTGAAAGATTTGAATTCGAGATATTAATTGCGAGAGCCACTAATTATGTTTTACACTTAATACCATCTTTCTCGAGCAGATAGGAATCTCCGACGATGCTCGGAAAAGCTTCTCGTGCTGTTGCTGTAGCTTGGGCTCGACGAACATAGCAATCCGAGTACCGTCTTCCGGTTATGTTCCTGGACAAGTAATCGACACATTGGTGAGCTACGTGAATACTAACTCCGATGTTCGTATAAGGAAGATCAATACGAAGTTGGAACGAGTAAGTGGAAACCATTGAGATTTTGAGAGCCGTACGGTTATATCATTCTCTTCATTTTTCCTTGAAGGTACTTAAATTCCATGCAACTTCCAAGACGAGGACCGAGAATTTTGAAATTACATCCAGTTCGTACGGAGGACCTTTTAACACACAAGGACACGCCAATTTGGAAATCAGGATTCCACCGATACCGCCGTCCAACTTATCATTTTGCAAAATTATAGACTTGGACTACAACCTAACGGTCGTCATCCATTTTATAGGACCGTAAGTTAAAATAGAAGATATCTTATGTCGTTGATACTTTGAAACATGATTTAACCATGAGTCAAATAGTATAATCTTAACGCTAACAGGACGAAAGTTCATTTTCTTGATTTCCAGTGTATTGAACTGCTTATCTTTCTCGATTATGTCTTATCTGCTGTAGTATACCGTAACGCGTCATTAGCGCGAGTTTCCATTAAGAAATGGAAAAAGTATCCTGAAGCTATTGTTTTACACTAAACTGTGCAGCAAAATTATGCATTGTGTCCAGCTAACTATAGTGTAATGATTGATATCTTCACGATCTTTCTTCCAATTGATGTATTCCATGGTAAACTTCTCTTTCGTCGTTGCCCATAAACTAAACGCAGGGTTAGTCTATTGACTATGGTCCTAACAGTTCCGAGCTGCGTACCTGAGACACAGAAAGTTTATACCAACTTATAGTTTATACGAACTTAACTTTCGTTCCAATTCAATATTTCCTTGTTAACAAATCAGGCACCTCAAAGTTCGAAGGAGTTATCCTCTTCTGATCGGATCCGTGCCACTGTACATTGTACCGAGGGTACCTAGCGAACCTCCGACAACCACAAAAGAGCCTGTTCAGTCGATTCCAATGCCCCAGCCCACGCATTGGGGATCAGCTTCTAATGCACAACCACCGCATATTGGTTTTGTTGTTCCGGACCAAGCTGGTACTTCCACAAACTGGGACATACGTAAGTGATTCTTAACAAAATTCAATGATTTCGTTGTCAAACGTGTTACTGAAACCAGGTCCTAGAAGAACGAGCATTAATTATTGAGTACATTTCTAAAAATTTATTAAATTGAAACAAATTTAGTTCTGTGAAAATTGTTATAATACAATATAGAATATTTGCCTTTCCTTTGAATGCAGCACCACCATCCTATGAAGAATGCGTGTCAGGAGCTGAACACATCAAGGATCATGGTGAATCCGACTACGTGCAAGGTGTGAATACTCCTTTTTCGCCCATGTATCCTGTGTTCAACTATCCAGCATCAAGTAAGATCGTTATTAACTTTGCAGAACCTAAGTGGATGCTATAAATTAGAGGACTTTCTTTTTAATCGAATGTTCTTTTCTAGATGCGCCGAATAAATGAACAAAGAACTAGAACAATGGTTTTCATGAAAACTGGAGCACGTGGTGAATAAAACATGTTCGAATGATAACTGTTACTATTCACAAGAAAAAGCTTTTCATTGAACCTTCGCAACCACCAGCATGCTCTTCAATGAGCTGCATTTGATCAACAACAACGATGAACTGAAAACGAATAAACCTCACTATATAGATGTTGATTTACTATATTTTTATATAAATTACTTTATGCTTTTATATGTACACTTTAAAAAATATATATACAATACATCGTACATACGTTCGTTTACTCATAGTGGAATTATTTTAGAACACGAAATTTTTTTATTTACCCTTTTTAAAAGAGCTATAGTTATCCATTGAGCATCTATCTAAAATTTAATTCATTTTAGAACTAAACGTTGTGTGCTCGGTAGTTCTGCTGTTAAATAATATTATTAATCAATTTAATGTTGGTTGTCGCAAAACTGTGATCCACGTCAGTATTTCCTATTTAATCATTCGCGTGTTGCCGGCCGAAGTCGGAAGGCATAAGGGAAAAGCAACGGTTTTACGAAAATGATATATTTACACAATTTATTTCATATCTCAACATCGTCATATTTTAATCATAATCATCATCGAGTCGTATAATTAGAAAAAGGTAACGATATATAATCGTCTGCAAAAAAAAAATGATAGCAAAGGAAAGAAGAAGAAGAAGAAGAACAGGGGAAGAAACATTGGTACAATTTCACGGAAGTAGCAGTACAAAAAGAATGAGAGAGATTCATCGCAAACAAGTTTTCGGTGGAACGAACAGAGATCGCAAATCGGACGTTCTCGAAACGAATTCGGACAAATGGACAGGGGTAAGTAATGAACGAAAAAAAAAGAAAACGATTAATAATTGAGATTACGTAGATAGAAGCTCCTCGACGGAAGCGTCGGCTAAAACGGAACCGGGAGAGAAGTGTGAAGAGGAAGGCTTATTCAACAAGTCGCGAACATATTTCGAATCGATCACTCGGTAATAACATTTCTCTCTACTCTAATAAATGTATATACCTCAAACTTCGCAGTTCAGCAAATACACACGGTACGAATCGCATTTCAACCACCAAATGCCCGATAAACGTGTCATTGTAGGAACTGAACCCAACCGTCTTAACGTTAAAGGCTGTCTTAAATACTGAGAACAGACACGGATCGCGCCATTTTTATCGTGTTTTTTTCTCGCTGACTTGCTATCGGATGAAGATGTTCCGTCTTTTTTTTTTTATCGATTTATACTTTCGATCGGTTACTTTCATTCGGACAAAGTAAAACATATATATATGTGTGTAAGAGAAATTGACACGCGACGAACAACTATTCAACGAAGATTGATAAAAGTCAATTCCAATGACCGTGACGTTTAGTTGCTGCTGGTCCCATTTCGTACTATTCGTCAAATCGTAGTCACAACAACGGTTATCACGCTCGCCGATGCCCCGTGTGTTGCCCCGGCAAAGGATCTTGTGTGCGGTTCCTTTCTTTTTTCACTTTCAGGTTTTTACTCGGTTCTAGTAGCAATCAATATGGTAGTCACAAGAACATCCGACGCAGAATTAAATAATAGGCTAAGCTACGAGAAATTCCTGTACACCGTTCTCCGGTTTCGAGAACGGTAATCCTAAGTTAGCGGCATTCGGTGTTAGAGAAGTACTCGGGGGGGAGGGGGGGCTCGTCGAGCAACGAGTTCGGAGATCGTGATACACGTGGCGGAACGAAACTAATCGATCACGTCGGACGTGACAATGTGTACGTCGTAAATTTTTATTTTTTTTGTCTATGTCGCAAGCTGCAAAAATAATTTCAACTAGACGAAAATCGGCGATAAGGAAAACAAGAGATAAGATCGAATAAGCAGAGCCAAGAAACCCGTTCGGATAAGCATTCGATGTTCGAGAAATGAGAAAAGAGTATATAAAGCGAAAGACAAATACGAATATCAAAAGAAAAAAAATAAACAATTAATACTTTAAAAAAACGAGAAACGGTGAAAGCGCTTGGACATTTTGAATATATTGCGTAAATCGCGCGCGCGCGGTCTAATGTATGCATTTTTTTTTTGACTCGATAATGTTTCCTGACATTTTTCCTCGTCTCTTTATATTTCTCTTGGATTAATCCTGATTCGTTAGGAGGGGAAAGGAACTGTGCGCTCCAACTTTACAAAAATTTGCTTCGCTTATATTACAATAACCTTCCCTCGATTTAAGACATTCAACCCTTAATATATTATTATCATAAATAAATTTGGTCTATCGGTAATATTGTGAATACGCCGGTACAAATACTGGCAGTATTTGGTTAAGTAAAAAATCATGATCACTAGAAGAGGTAACTGGTACCGAATGGGATCTCGAACGTGTGAAATGAACATTTCCTTTTCTTTGATTTTGTTTTTCTCTTTTTCTAATGTGATCCGATCGCAAAGTATCCAGCAGTAAGAAACGACACATGGGACAACAAAAGAGAGCAATGTACGACACGCACGTTACTACTTCCAGTAAACTTGATTTAACATTCTTCATTGAGATTGCCAGGAGTGACGCAGATCTATTCGCGATACGATTCGAATTTCGTACAAGCCTGCTGGCCAAGAGAACGTATTGATAAAAACACTGATCACCGAGAAACAATATGTATGTGTGCGTGCGCAAAACAATGTACAATAAATGTTATCGAACGTGATCTCGTTACAAAAGTTACGGTAAAATGATTCTTGAACACTCAACAATCAGAGACACGCAGTAGGTTCTTGGTTTGTTAGTACTCTCGATACGAACATGCAGAAATTTGAATACCTTGCGAATAGATCTGCTGTGATGTCACCCGTAGGAAAGTATAGTGAGTCAGTACATCCAGTTTTAAAGAACAGGTAGTTGCAATGATGTCTTTTAACATTTCCGTTTGATCCACAAAACTGTCCCGGTCAGCATGTATTGTAAACTATTCGTGACCCACTTATTAGTTTCTTTTTGCAGCACTTTGTTTTAAAAAAATAATTAATGTTATTGCTGCCATTGCGGTATGGCGCAATGGGTTCAAGACAAACATCAACATTTCGTCTCTACCATATCTGTATACATACATTCAATACAACATTAACATTAACTGAGATTAAGGAAAGGCATAATTTACATTGTCGCCGTGTGTTGATCCAAGTCATGAACCAGAGGACACTGAGTTGTGCACACGTAACGTGTGTTTCATTTTTATAGTGTATGGTATGTCTTTACGCGATCACTTTACATTATTACACTTTGTTTCATTTTCAGTCCGCACGCTTCCCAAAATCCTGCAACGAGAAATTTCTAGTCTATGTTGTACAACATTCTCTACGATAATGATAAAATGATAGATCCTTACCACAACTGTATGTGCATCTCTTAACCTTCCCTCTTAATGGCACCGGGTGCTTCTGCCAATCCTTTAACTTTCAATCGATCGGCCGTTTTAAGAAATGCTGGAAGTTGATCTTGCGAGACATTAACTTCTCCGGCGTACATAAATTCCAGAATAGCTTGAAGGTGGCTATATGCGACGTCTTTTAGAATTATAATGGGATGTTTGGACGGATTTTCCTATAACACCCCTCTGCGGTTAACAATCTGGTCCTAGACTATTCGAATTAACGTAAGAGCAAGAACGTACCTCTAATAATGACTTAAAGTAAGGACTACAAGCGGACAACACCATCTTATGCGCTTTACAAGTCTGACCATCGCAAGCTAACGTCACATCCGTGAAGCTTTTCTCATCTCGTAAGTGTTTAAACGACGATACCATATTAGATTGGAAATCATTCCACTTAAGAAAAAACTGTTGCTGTTCATCTGCCATTATTGACACCCAATATCCGGACAATCTTCCCTCGAAATAGTAAGCTGAAAATATTCTTCTTGATCAACACACGCAACCTCTTATACTGCGGAAAGCATAATATTACAACATATAATTAGAAACAATAAGGATGGTACGGACTATTTAAGTTAAGGACGTATAAAATGCAAACACGCCTGTAAAAACAACTGTTCCGTTCGCGAGTGAAAAAACGTTACCTCTCAACGACAAGGACCGATTTACAAATGAAAGATATACAGTCTCGAAAATGTTGACGGGATGGCACGATTACGAATCGCGCGTAATTCAGCGTACCAGATTTCGTCTATAGGTTAAGCGAAAAACACATTCAACAGATTAAGTCGGACGTGTTTGGAAGCGTTTGCCGAACCGAAAGCGGAAGCAGAGATCAAAGTATCGTGGCGTAACGAGAACTGGTTTTATCCCGAGGTACGAGCACGGTTCGTGGTACTCGTGTTAATCGCATTTTGTCATAACAATACGCGTACATACGACGGGTCGTTCCGTCAAAGGGATCGCAGGCCCGAACGCGGGCCAGAAACACAAAACGCGGGTAAAAAAATAACCTAACGAGTTCGTCTACTTACTCACCAGAAGCTAACGGGCCACCGAATCCTCCGGGGTAACGGTGATTCACAAAAGGAACGCGAAAAATATATACACTACCGAAAAGTTTTTACGCGAATGTTACGAATTTTTTTGTTGCGGCTAATATCACGTCGAAGAAATTCGGTGAAATTCGGATCTTTCCGTCGCAGGTCGGTTCGAAAAATACTGTACCGACGACTGACGGCGGATATTCGATATTCGCGCGCAAGATGGCGCGTCGGTAGACTTTTCGAGAAATTCCCTCTCGGAATTCTCGCTTCATAAATGTCAATCCAAAATTGTATATCGACGTCAGCGTGCAAAATGCATTCCCAGCTACATTATTAGCAGACTCGACCTCTCGAAATGGTTTCCTGTACGGAAATAGAGATCTATATATTGCCGGTTAATTTCTCTTTTTAATTGTCGGTTTCCCGCTTCATTTTCGAATTCCGTTTGCAATTATTCGCGGAATAATTTCTTTTATTCGTCGTTCGACGAAAAATTGTCGATACATGTTATACGAAGTATTTATTGACCGTTATAGAACGATCGAATTCCCAACAAGGATCTAGCGTCTATAGCACCGATATATATCCTCTCGCGCTTTGTTACCGCTAATTGCGCAATCTCACGCAAGCAATTGGACAGATATCAGCATACGCGCTAACTGACAAATCGAAGTGTACCCGTATCCGGCGCTACGGTGAAATCGATTCTAATCGACCAGACTACGATTACGGGTAATGATAACCGTACGGTTGAATGCCTTTCGATAAAAATCGCATCGTGTAAATAGAAACAGATGAGACGCTTTAAGTCTTGCACTAATTGAAGCGCGAAGATTGACAGTCACTTTGGTTCTTTATGAATCGTTGAACGAACGTCAATTGATATCGTTTTACACCTACAGATCGCCTACTAATAATTGGATCATAAAGATATTAACTTACTTTAACCTTTTAAGAAGTCAAGTTAACTCGTGCTTTTCTTCATCTAAATCCGTTAAGTATATATATTTAAGTGTATAAATTTTTGTTGAAATATTAGAAATATGAACCCTTTGATTTTGACGGTGGAAATATTATTGTATAGGGAAAAAGCTAATAGCAAGAATGAAATAACATTGAAAAGTTATTTAAAAACATTCTCTGACGTTCAATCTTTTTCTTCTATACTCCTTCAAGTTTTCGAAAGTTAGAAGCATTTTTGCTTAATTTATAGCTCAAAATATGCTATGGTTATTTTTATAAAACCATGTATAAATATTTAGACTATAAAGATTTACAGTTTGTAGTAACATAGACGGACAAGATGATCGCTCCAAATCATTGTTATTAATGCTTGGCTTGCTTATCTAGGTGTCGATGGCCGATAGATCATTCGGTTAACAGCAGTTACGATTCGAAACTCATTTTCGATATGTTTCGTTATCGATATAGCAGATTCTGTCTTGTACAATTGTTACGATTCTAGAGTCTGTTACCATAAAGATGACTTAACTATCAATTTCACTTCCATGCAATTTTCACGGCGGTAGGTTCGATAATTAAATAAACCTTAAAATAAAAATGTAGCTCGTTAGAGGTATAAAAAAAAATATACAAAATTTTCAAGAGTATCGTTAACTTCCGGGGGTGACAGCCGCCACAGTAAGCCCCCATTGAACAAAAGCGAGCTAATAAAAAACGTGGTAAAAAGGCGGCAATCAAGCGTGGCCCTATATGGGCCGTAGGGAAAACAGTTTAGCGGGTTGACCCAGAAGGGTATCGAATTAGCATGCCGTTCGGGTACACCCCGACAATACCGTATTCTCATTGGCTATGCGCCGCGGAAGGGAATGCGGTTGAAGTTGGACAAGGACCGCGGGAATTCTTTGGATTTTCCGCGGAAAATCTGTGATCCGAAAGGGAGTTAGATCGGCGTGTATGAGTTCGTATAAATAGAACCAAGAAAGTCGAGCACCGGAAAAGTTTTCCTGTCGCGCGCGATGCCGCGGTCGGGACGACAACGTGTCGGCACGTGGAACGGACGAGGATCAACTGTGGGCCTGTTGGTGAGAAAAAGAAAGATCGAGTAGATGACGGAGGAGGAGGAGGAGGAGGAGGAGGAGGAAGGAGGAGTAGGAGGAGGTAGTGGTGGAGGAGTGCGAGGAGGGCGAGATAGATAGAAGAGGAAGAAAGATAGAAACAGTGAATCGAGTTGTTGGGGAGGGGTGTGGAAGGGTGGAAGAGGTTGGACGCGTCGCGGCGCGCGGATACCTCCGTTGTGGCGCGGATCTCACCGAGTAGAAAGAGGAGCGCCGAGGTGGGGAAGGGCACGGGGGTAGGGAAGCGCGTAGCGCGAGCGCAAGCGCAATGAGCCATGGAGTTGGTCTGAACGCGCGCCACATTGAAAGCTTGCGACATGCCGCGAAGCGGTTCAGTCGCGCGCCAGCTTTCGTGCGGGTGGTATCGTTTTCTAGTTTTGTCGGCGTTGTTCCCGTCTGTGGTGTACCGTGTGGCGATCAAGGAGAAAAAAAAGCCCGCGTAGGCGTGGTGAACATTTGACGCGTTAACGCACGCACGCACGCACGCACGCACAAACTAACGAAACCACGCGGATCTAAAACTCCCGAATAAGAAAACGTGTACGATCCATCCGAGACGAGTTGGGATCGCAACGAGCGGTGTACGCGGTCGTCCTCGAAAATTGGAATAGAGTCGAGGGTCGCGCGATTATTGCTACTCTTGGCAGCAGTGTCGGATCTCGGCTGATCGGCGCGCGCGGGAGCATCCCCCGGCTTTGCCTGGCTGGTTCGAGATATATCGTACCCGTTAGTGAAGTTCCCTCGAAGCGGCGGCCCCGTTTTCCGATCGTGGGGTACCAAACGCAACGGTGTCTCGGAGGGAGCTTACAGGCTGTCGTAGGGAGCGGGTGACAATAGGAAACTCGCGGATAGACCGTATCGCGTGTCTGTGATGTGCGAGTGAGAAGCGATGGAGTCACCAGTCATGTACGATACAACGGCCCATCAGGCCCAGGCCCACGGTGCGGCCGATCTGAAGAAGTCCCAGGTATTGAACAACAACAATACCCATCAGAGCAACAACAACAACAGTAACGCGCCGAACAACAACAACAACAACTCCGCCCTGCAGGTGAATCATAATCACAACCAGCAGCAGAACAGCGCGGTGGTGAGCAAGGTCTCGGCGAGCAAGGCTAGCCTTCACCAGCAGTACGCGGAACACTGCGCCGCGGCCGGCGAGCTGACGGACCTGAACACGCCCGAGATATCGTTGGATCTGCAACACCTGATCGACGACAGCCACTTCAACGACGGTCTGCTGGATATGCTCGGCGCGAACAACGGCGCGGTGAAGCATGTTCGAACGCCCGGTTACCCGCGCACCACGCTCGCCTACATGCCGCAACCGGTGCACAGCGGCGCGAGCTACCACCAGGGCAGCAACAGCTGCAGCGACAGCAACAGCTCCAGTTCCGAGTCGCCCAGTATCAAAGAGGAGCCCCTGGACCCGGCGGACTACCGTCGCCACTGTCCCCAGTACCCGCCAGGCGGTTACAGCCCGGTGACAAACGGGCCGTTCGCTAATGGCGCGCCGACCTTCACCACCCTGACGCCGTCCACGGTGCCCGGTGGGCATCCGGGCGCGCCGGTCCATCAGCCTCCGCCGAGAGGCGGCCCGATGAAACCGGTGATGGCGCACCAGCATCACGCGAACTCGGCGGCGGCCGCTGCCGCCAGGAAACAGACCAAGGCCATCGACAAGGCGAGCGACGAGTACAGGAGGCGACGCGAGAGGAACAACATCGCCGTGAGGAAGAGCCGCGAGAAAGCGAAGGTACGATCGCGGGAGACCGAGGAGAAGGTGAAGCTACTGGTGAAGGACAACGACCTGCTCAAAAAGAGGATCGAACTGTTGACCGAGGAGCTGAACGTTCTCAGATCCCTGTTCAGCAGCGTCGGCGTCGTGCCCGAACAGCTACACCGCGAGATCTCGAGGCACCTCGACCAGTTCCAACAGCACGCGGTGGGACCTATGTAGCGCACCAAGTACTCCCCTAGCGGCGCAGTGGTATCGCGCTGCTGTTTACCCTTTCGCTCGTCCACGGGTGTCGGCCTTCGTCCCTCGACTTTCGGCCCGATACGATTGTGAGAGTAGTCGCGCATCGACTTTTCCGTTTACACACGGAGTCTCCCGATCCTCTCGCGCAACAAGCTCTCGAAACTATCAGACGCGTGTACGGTATGGAGAAACGTCGCACGGTTCGAGCCGCAAACGCTACTGTGTCTTTGTCTAATTCCACAAGTGGGGAATGCTGCTACGTGCACGTGCATACTTCGAGAGAGCCCGCACGCTGCCTCGCAGAACAGAAAGACGCGGGGAGAATGGTGAACGGAGGCAAAGATACAGAGAGAGGGAGAGAGAAAGAGAGCGACAGAGAGGACCAACGATGGAAAAGGAGAGAGAAAAGCTGTGACTCGCTCGAGGAAGAAGACATCGTCGTTTTTTTCCCGGGCAGAAGAGCTTTTCGGCAGCTTCTGGTCGACGACTTCGCGTGGAAGAAAAAGTGCCTCCGCCCATGGCGAACTTTTTTACACCGAGTGCACCGGACATTTCCCCTCACATGACCCCCCCCCCCCCCCGATTTCCGTCTGTACAAATAGGAACAAATTAACGAAGAGCGTCGCGAACGCGCGAGAGATTTTTTTTTTGTCCATGTAAACCAGAAATTTCGACTCGACCCCTTTTTTTTTTTGTTTCCTCTAATCTTACGACCCCTATCTTTTGCGTACACAACTACATTTTCTGCGACCTACTGTAAAGACTGGGCAGGTCACGTGTGTTTTTTTCACGGGTTCGCCAGCTCATTCGATCGCGCGTAATTCGCAACACGTTGCGGGGCGACTACGAACAAAATCGCGCGTCGATGTGTACGAGCGCGCATCAATCACACTTGCACAGACACACGGGTCCCCCGTTCGCGCACTCGCGAGCGTAAACAATCGCGAATAAGATCGCGCGTACGTGACGCGAATGGGCGAGTTCGTTCGCATAAATCTTTGATTCTCCTGGCGGTATACATACAATTTTCGATCCGATCTTCCATAAACGTTCGAATACGTACACGCGCACGCGCGCGCGCACACAAAAGTACGCGCGATGACGACGCGCGATGAACGCGCGCTCCGTCTCGGATTTGTTCTTGAGATACCGGCCAATTGAATTAGACTATCTATCGTTCTCATTACCAAGTACCTAAAGCGACAAAGCGTACCGCGAACCATCGGTATTCGTCGACGACGCTGTTTCGCTGTGGTCCACGTGTATTTGTATTTTCTCGACAGGACGGGGAAGACGCGATCATTCGAACGAAAAACCGATGGCGAAGCGAAACAAACGATCACTCTTACACACGCCCTTGTATTATAGCTCTATATTAATTTTATTATATTCGAGAGATGTATGTACATAAAAAAAGCTAATATATTTTGTTAGAGAAAAGAAACGAGATGCTCGTGTTTTTATGAGTCAGGGTGAGTGAATGTTGCGGAGCGAATGGGAGTGCGAGGCGAGCGACAGAGGAACCGATGAAAATATATTGTTGATTAGCGCGCATGTGTCCAACAAACAATCGTTATAGTTCTACGTTTCAATGCGGAAGCATGTCAGAGATTACGGCGAGAGAAAGAGAGAGCGAGCGAGCGAGCGAGCGACAGAGAGAGAGAGAGAGAGAAATTCTATATTTCACCGACGTTACCTGGGACTCGGTCCAACCGGGCCCCTCACACCTTAAGTTACCGTAAAATCGCGTGAAGCGGGCTTCATTTCATTTAAGTCTTTTTCTTTTTTTTTCGTCCTTCCTCGTTCGTAGATTCGATCGTGCGCGAGAGAACGATATTTGTTACTACCTTATATACGTACTTGTGCGACAAGTTTTAATATTTTCTTCTTTAATTCTTCAATCTTTTTCTTTTTTTTTTTTTTCTAAGACGTTTGTCGGGTCTCTCGGTGATGCACGACTCAAAAAAAAACGACACACGTGCACCACGTGCACGCGTTTCTTGGCGTATGACTGATGTATGTTAGGTACGAGATCACCTGCCACGGTTGTCTTATTGTCTATGCACAAATATATTTTGATATAAAAAAAAAATCGCACGGCTACTTTTGCTCAAACCCGAACCGTTTCTCTTCCTTCTATCCGAGACTCCTCTGGCGTTCGACACACGCAAATGACTTTGCGGAATGATTACGCGGCAATTGTCGTCGTACTTTGCTGAACGTTGTGTAATTTCATTGGTGGGACGTTCAACTTTGAATCGTTCGATTCGATACCCTTCGACTCGCTGCGATTAACGATCCATTTTTCGCGAACAGACGAGTATCTTTGTCCCGGTATATACGTTATTAAGTCTTTCAAAAAATTTTGAAAATATTCATAGTCTCTGGCGGTGTATTAACCCTTAGCACTCGAGTGGCGACTCGGAGTCGCTACTAAAACTTGCTCTACCATTATTCACAATATTGTTTACATTATTAAATATGGTGCTATCTACTCAATTACTAATCATTTTTGTATTGTATGAGGTATTATATCAATTTCATATCCATAAAATGAAAAAGAAAACTTATAGAATGGAATTATTCTAGATCGGAAGAAATGTTTAATTTTCGAGTTAAAATAGCTTCAAGTGCAAAGGGTTAAATTCTACTGCTTATGTGTTTCTTTAGAAACTCGTCGTTATTAAACTGTGTATATTAGAGATATTATATTAAAAGTGAGTTTACGTGTGTACTTAAACGAAAGCTTATTTAACGGAGAACTTCACTAACTACCTTATTTACCCGTTATCTCATTTAACTAGTCGGAGAGGGTGATTCGAAAATTGACAAAACGTCTGAAGAGAGTTGAAACACCTTTTCGATACCGGAAGCAGAAGCTTCTATAAAAAGAAAAAAGGAATAGGATAGATAATTAAATCGTTGGACAAAGGTAATAAAAGATCGAAAAATTTTCTAAAGAAGCTCCCGTCCGACACACTTTGCATCTCTGTCAAACGGCACAAACTTCCTTGGTTAGATAACATAGTGACAACAACCTGAAATCACATGAAATACTTTGTATTATAAAAAAGACAAAAACCCCGAGTCGTGGTCGTCTGCTTTTCAATCTCGCCAAGAAATATTTCTATCTGGCGGTCACCGCGAGAAAACAAAACGATCGATCAAAACATTTCCACGTTTCTTCCGACAGCGAAAGCAAACACGAGATACAGTGCGCGCGGACAATGAAACAGGATCACCGCTGGTTAGAAAGGAGTTTTGCTCCTTTGACGGGGGTGGGGGTGGTGGTGGTAGTAACGCATCAATAAAGTTGTGGCCCGATAAAAATCTTGTCCTGTAAATACACGTTCATTGGCACACGTGCGCTCGCGGAAAGCAATCGGAACCGTTGCTCGCGCGAATCCGTCGGGTAATGAGTCACGAGATAAGTTTGTTGTTAGTCAGATAAATAGATTAACACCATTGTGACGATCATGGCGTTCCTTTTGTGCTCACCGGGCGAACAGGATCCGAACTTCCAGCGCGTTCGTCGATCTCTGGCCCATGGCATGCGGTCGAGTAACAACCGGACGGCCTTGTGGCATTATCAATTGCATAATTTTGTTTTTTTCATACGAGCACGCGAAAATTCAGTATCTACATATTGTTTTTCTAATATGTATTAACGAATATATTTGTTATGTTTTCCTGATAACGAGTCGTTTTTACGTTATCGATATACGGCACCGTCCTCCATTTTCTGTTTGACAGATTTTAGATTTTTTCAACTCTAGTTAATAAATTCTTCTAAAACGTTATGGAATAACAAAGAAATTCTTATCACCGCGACCGGTAAAAAATAAATCGTAGTAGAACGGTATTAAATTTAATTAAATTATAAAATTCTATAGGGTCTT
The DNA here is from genome assembly GCA_916610255.1 of Lasioglossum lativentre. NCBI lineage: Eukaryota > Metazoa > Arthropoda > Insecta > Hymenoptera > Halictidae > Lasioglossum > Lasioglossum lativentre. The sequence continues at coordinate 1,989,149 of OU744364.1, forward strand.
ATCGTCCGTTAAAAAAATTCAAGCATTTTTACTTAATATTTAAATTTATTTTTTAATATTGAAACAGTTTATATTTCATTCCACCTTTCATTCCAGCCCTCGATTGAAAGACAAATGATTATGCTACCTTTGTACAGTCAGAATACTGCAGCTATTTAAAATTTCATTCGCTTCGGATCCATTTTGAACGAAATTCCAGGTTTCAAGAAATAAATACTGTATCTACCGAAAACATACTTGAAATACTTCGAGCAACGCAAACGAACGTATAGCTTATTAGGTCAGTTAACCCGCGTGGCCAATGCGATCAACAGGTTCTCCAAGTTGGAGGACAATGCCGTGTTTTCCACGCCTGCGCGTTGGCTTTCTAGCATATTTCAAACATGACTTCGAAGATCCCCAACGTCGCGTTACAGTTAATAACCGATTAGGTGCATTACTGTTATTTGTCGGCCGAAAGCGAACTATAAATATGCAAATGTCCGTGGCGAGCAGTCGACTACTGTCCTTTCTTAGACAACCTCGATATTCGAGTGCCGTCAGGCAGTAGTAAAAGGCTCACCTCGACACGGCGACGCGCGACGCGGCGCGGCGCGGCGCGGCGCGGCGGAACGTTTTGCGAATGGATCTTATCGTGCAAGTGAAAGTGACGAGCCGGTGGGTCTATATTTGACTTCGATAAATCGCCGATGGACAACGGCGGTTACAGCTGACGACGCGCGCTGCTTTCCCGAAAGTTTCGACCGGGGACGTGCCTCGGAGGAACCATTAAGTTATCTACGCATACCAACGCTGCACGAACTTACGAGCAAAGTCCTCAAACTTGGCGGTGAGGTGTTTCTATATTTAAAACATTTGACGAATTCTGAGATTCTCGCGATACGTGAAATTTCGACGAGCTCGCCAGTTTTGGTACTTGGGAATCTCGGGGTATGCAACCCTGAAAGCCAGGTAAAATTGAAGGGGTGGGTTCTCCATGACAATACATATTAGTCGAAAATGAAGAATAAAAAAATTATGATTTCGACTTCGTTATTTAGTTATAGGTTGTCGCATTTTAGGCGGATTTTTAATTGTTAACCCTTTGCACTCGGAGCTATTTTAACTCGGAAGTTAAACATTTCTTCCGATATAGAATATTTCCATTTTTTCTGATTTTTTAAATTTGTTGGATATGAAATTGATATATCATAGAATACTTGCATGTTTAGTAATTGATTAGTAGACACCGGATCTTTATGCAAAATAAAAAGTTTGTGCATCAATTGCAAGATATACAGGAGCTAAATATAAATTTATATTTTTCACTAATAATTTTAATATAGTAAAAATAATAGTATGTATTAATACTCTTAAAGTCTTCTGATTTTTTCACTGGTCTAAATTGCACGTACTTATCTTTGTCATAAATGCATAAAATCCGGAGTCTATTGATTAGATACCAACATATTTAATACTGTGAACAATATTTAGAATAATGGTACAGCAATTTTTAGTGGCGTCTCAGAGTCACCGCTCGAGTACTAATGGTTAATAACTAAATAATGAAGCCGAAATTGCAAGTTCTTTATTCTTCATTTTCGACTTACATTGTCATGGGGAACCACTCCTTAAATTTTCTCCCAACTGTAGTCTTGAACACCCTGTATACGTTCACGAAAATAATCGAACGTCCTTTACAACGCATATTTTAATTTTAACGTAATTGTTAACCCTCATCCGTCCCTCGTGTCAATTTGACACAGTTTTCCCGAAATAACTTATACTGTCCTGTTATTTGTAGGTAAATTCGCCCGAAATTTCGTGACTTTTAGAATAAAAAAAAACATCGAAAAATAACTGTTTACCTTGTTATTTAATTGATCTTTTACCACTGTGTCAATTTGACGCCGAGGGACAGATCCAGTTCTTGAAATGAGGGACGGATGAGAGTTAAATAAAAATATTTAAAACTTTGATCCTCTTACTGAACTATACACAAACTTGGTTACTAGAAAATTATTATAAACGCTTGTCAAGCACTGGATCGAAATGATCTAAAGTCCCGTGATACGTAGCTCAAGATCTCCAAACATAACCTCTGAAAGAGTCGACGATTCATGCGTATCGATAGCGGAAAAGAGTTCGAACTGGCGAATTTTCTGAATCTTCGAGCCATCATGGAACAACGAAACGAAACCTGGGAAGCCATGATTTAGCTCGGAAGCCTGCGAGAAAGCGTAAGTTTCCTGGGTCTAGGAATTCGAAAAGAGTTAGTAGCCGCTAAACATAGACCGCCTTAGAATTTCGGAACCTCGAGGTTGCATAGGTCTCCGAAGATAGGGCCGTGGAAGACGCGTGAAGGGCTTAGGGTGTAGTCCGCGAAAGTTACGGTTCACTTGGCAGCGAGTCACACCGTTAAGAGGGTAACATAATTAGTCGCCGGCTTACGTCAATCTGTCTCAGGGCTGAAGACCGCCCCGGGTTATAAATATGCGGTCGCCGCGAAAAACCGTTTCCGGAATGCTCGGTCTTTCCGTTGCTCGACGGACATGTTTATTCCTCCGCGAGTCGAAGAATAAACGTTGCCGCACACTAGACCGGCCCGACCCGTTAACTATTAAATCTTTAATGGTGTGGCCATTGATTTACATTGGAGAATGACAAAACAACCGTGCCGGAACGGTGCCGGTACGGGTCGGGCCGGTCTAGTGTGCGACAACCTTTAAGAATAAAAAGACGCGAACCGCGCGCCAAGCAACGATCTGGCCGTTGTTCCAGCGAGGCCGGATCTAACGGGGACTGGTTCCGAGCAACTACGTGGACACACCTGTCGCGGGGCTAATCGATACTTTAATTACCCTGAGCGTTACGTAATCGCTGATGTTCCGTCGCGTGTTCAGCCTGCCAGAGCGCTAGATAAGTCGCTTCAAACAGTCTGGTAGTCGTCCCGGTGACGGAACATAGAGAGGCGAAACGGACGAGCTTCCGCTATCCGCGTTAGGAAGCAGAAGGACGACGAATGTGGATTGTTGTGTGGCTCGCCGTCGCGCCGCGCCGCGCCGCGTATGACATAATGCACCGAGTTTTGACGCCGGTGAGTCTACGTGCACAATGTCTCTCGGTCGTCGCTAGTTTTAGACGCAAGCTCTGCCAACCGGCGGCGGCCGCGCTCGTCCGATCCGTGGATCTCGACGGACTCGCAAGATTAACCTGGGAATAAACGTCAGCCTCGAAACTCGAACACGATCGCGGCTCGCGAAATATTCGCGGTCGACGAGCACGGAGACGACGCGACGCGACGCAACGTTCCAGAAGCTTGACCAATTGATCTAGATACAGACTTCCTCGGCCCGAGAAGCTCCCACCATCGCCACAGTGGTCCGAGAGCCCGCTTTTTGTGGCAAAAAAAATTTTTTCAATATCTTAATCTTGAAAAATTGATCTCAGTAAGAACCCTTCAAAGCTTCAAAATTTAAATTATTATGCATTTCAGATTATTCTGTGCTGAGATATAACGTTGTAAAGACAACCTCCGTAAAATTTAGATTAAATGTTTAAAATAGTGATCATAGACAATCAAAATACAAGCTTAAATGATAGTTTCATACGTGCCAGCAGGTGTATTTTAACTATGTAATACAGTTGTTAGCATATTTTTATCCATGAACAAATAGTGCCAAGTTTAAACAATGTAAACTTTGAGAAGGTTTTTAAAAGAACGGCTGCAATCGGCATGCCGTAAAACCTTTTCCATAAGAAACTTTAGACATTTTTGGATATAGTGTATAAAGTTTCAGCTGCCCGATCCGGCCCGTTTTAGTTGTACATCGATTTTAATAAATAGTTGCCGGGAGTTTCATAGGACCTTTATACTTTCATTCATTATCGTTCATTATAGTTAATATCATTTGTATTTTATTTATTTTTATATCGTTGATTATATTTATGCTTTTATTTTATTTGCGTTGTTAATGTTACTCATGTTATTCCTGCGGCATAATAGTACTATTAACACGATTTGACAAAAAAATGTTTCGAACGAAAGTTGATCAGTATTCGCTTTTCTATCAATTTCAATATAAAAAATTGAAGAAAAAATTTTTTTTTTTATAAAAAATGAAGATCATCCCAATTTTTCAAATATTAATATATATCTTTTACTTCATAATATTCTAACTGGTGTCAAGACGAATCCAACGACCTCTAATAATATAACATTAAACCTTGAAGTAACACTCCCGGACCACTGTGTATCGTCGCGTTGTCCGTCGCGTCGCTCGGCGTATCTTTCACGGAAGATTGGACTCCACCCCTCCGGTTGTCGAAACCGCTTTTCCTCCGACCGGAATCGCCAGCTTCTGACACTGTCTTTGTTATTACATATAGCGACACGCTGGCAACGGTGTCGCTCTATACCTACGTACCACCCTCCTCCTATTATTCGTCTCTATTCTGGCTCCGACGTTATATGGGTTAGGGCCAGCTCCACCAACACCGTTTCTCACCCACGCGTCCGCGCCCGCTTCTTTTCCCGCAAGCTCCAAGAGGAACACACGCATTATCACGCGCGGCCGAGCGAGGCCTGTTCACGCTTCATCGGACACACGCATAATTTCACGAAATTGGAAAATACGCGCCAAGGACGGATCTCGGTCACCTTTACTAATTATCTAATGGCGAGAGCTACTATCGGCTCTTAGACAATTTTTTCTTTGTCGATTGTAATTGGAAAGTTTGTTACCAGAATCTGTTGCATTCCAGATGAAAATCAGTGGGTGTAATTTTTAAATACTGCCAGGGACAAAAAGATTCTATTAATTTTCTAATTTCCATTTTGGAGATAATGTAAATGGAATTTTTTGTGTGTACATCGTTTTTCACTGTTAGGAGATCAAGTTTCCTACCATTCTGGAACATTGAAGTACTAACTAATCTACTAATAGACTTTTTATAAATTTCAATGAGCACATGTTCCTCAAATAAAACATTTGGAAAATACCATGCGAATAATAACAACGCTTAATATTAATATCAACCGGAAAATGACAGAATGAAAGATTCAGATGGAAGGTTAAATAGACACCGAGCAAATGTCTGTCATGGAGTATCTCTGTTTTTATTGTTACAATTGATAACGGCGATAAGCTTAATAAACAATCCAGGTGAATCCCAGGATTATCTATCAGATTGAAAATAAGTCATTTTGGGATCTCTGAAAAAAGTGATATGGCCTCCTGCCCCTAACAGAAATGGTACCAAATCATTATTTTTGGTAACATTGTGGGATCGACATGAAAAAATAGCACGGTGTACGCTAACTACATACAATGAGGCATTGAATCGGTTTTAATATTATTAATAATTACTATCTACGCACGATGTAAAACGAATTACCGAGTTGTCAATCATAGTTGTAACCAAAAATGAACTCATCGACAATACAGTTACTAGTGATCAGAAAAATTTTGCTCATTATTTATAACCAAAATTATTTAAAGATTGATATTAACTCGTATACCACAACTTTTGCAGTTATAATAATTATGGTCTAATAATCGGTACAAGTACCTACCTTACCTATTCCTCTATCGACTGATTGCTGGATGGGTCCCATGGAAATCACCGACACAGATTTTTCCGACACGGTTTTCACCGACAACATTTCATCGACTCCAGATTTAACCGACAATAGCTTTGGTCGACAACGCTTTTAACCGACACGATTTTGACCGACAACGACTTGAGACGACCACAGTAATAACCAACAGTAACATTGTTTGACAACAACGTTAGCCAACTGCGTATCTCTCCTACAAACATTACCTCAGTTAGTGTATCTTTGAGATCCGAGTCGCATCGTACGTATTCGTTAGAACTACAATTCTTATTGTAAAATAATTATATTTTTACATAAAAGTTGTTGGAGATCGGTCTCTAGGTTGATCGTTGCGCCCTCATACTGGCCCGCGGGCATGACCATCGCGCGAGTTTGGCCATCTATGTGGCGTGGTACGCGGCGGTGGTGGTGTGCGAATAAGTTCTATATACTTCTATCTGGATACTCTGAGCGTACAATTGTTTCTTTCTCTGTGTCATTATTCGTATACAACGTATAGTATAAATCTTGTGCGCGTTAAACGGATCTCGTTATTCATTTAAAAGTAAAAGTGTTAGTGCACTGAATAGTTAAAGAAGATAATGTCAGCATCATCTGTAAAAGGTACAAATTCTGCTGAGATGGCTTATTAGTGAATATCATATGCATATCGTTGTAAATCGTGTTACTGTTGGTTATTACACTGAGGTTGTTTCAAGTCGTTGTCGGTCAAATACGTTGTCGGTCAAATTCGATGTCGGTCAATAATCGTTGTCGGCCAAATCTGGAGTCGGTGAAAACCGTGTCGGAAAAATCAGTGTCGGTGATTTCCATGGGACCTTTGCTGGATACGAATGTTCTCGAATCATCCTGCGAGGCAAATTTGCAACCAGGGGGGGAGTGGAGGGGGATGGAGGGGGGACACGCGTTCCTTTCAGCAGCTAGCCGACGAACCTCCAGAGAACACACTACGGTTCTCTCCGTTCTTGTTCCCCCGACCTCGGATTTCCCTGGTCTCTCGCTCGCGCGTCGGATTGAAAAGTATCTGGCCCGGAGTTAAAAGGGGAGTCTCGTAGATCGGCATCGCGGTTCACTGCTGCGAGCACGATGTGGGTGTGACCTGGTTTCCGAGAGTTTCACTTTCCTGTAACATCGTTGCACGGAGGAGGTAAGGAGGATTCGACCCCAGGCGGTTACGTCATGCATTGTTATGCCGGCCGTAACGGGTCGTAGACATATGTGCGGTACTCCGCGGGAATTAAAATAAGTGAGCGACTATTTCGCTCGGATAGATGAGAAATCTAGCTGGGTTTTCTCCGCGCTCACCGACTGCCGAACGATTCCGACTGCTTGATCGGTGAGTCACAAAAACGAAAAGCCGGATACCCGTTGAAGCGTTCCGGGCCGGGCCGTTCGATCTGTCCGAGCCCACGGTATTTCTCTCGCGACGCTCTCTCACCTGGCAGAGGAAATATCGATTGATTCAGAAACTTCCGTAATTTGAACTAGGTTAAATGACCTAATTACTGGACAGATTAGTGGGTTCTCGTTGTGGCTGAGGAATTATAACAAACCAGGTGTTGGCTTTCTTCGTGCTGTTTTTAGTGACTTTAATTATTTCGGAATTGCCGTACCACGTTGTTTATGAAATTAATTAAAATTGATGGAATACCGAACTAACAAAGAATAAGATTTTGCTGATCCAATCCTATACAGGGTGTCCCAAAATTACTGCGTTAAATTGAAATGGGAGGTTCCTTGGGCCATTTGAAGCGACATTTTCCTTAACACAATGGCGCCCGCGGCTTTGTTTAGGAGTTATTAACGAAAAACACCCGGACCAATCAGAGCGCGACCTGGACGCTCGTTGGCACGTTCAGCCAACCACCTGCCGGCTCGCCGCGCTGAACGTGCCAACGAGCGCTCTGATTGGTCCGTGTTTTTCGTTAATAACTCCTAAACAAAGCCGGGGACGCCATTTTTGTTAAGGAAAATGTCGCTTCGAATGACCCAAGGAACCTTCCACTTCAATTTAACGCAGTAATTTTGGGACACCGTGTAGAGCTTCCATATATGTAATGGTAATAATGTAAATAGCTATAATGGGTAAATAAATTAATAAATCAGCTCAGTGTATCTGTTATAGGTTAGGCATCGCCTTTGCTCATTTTTTTATAATTATGTAATTTATAATTATAACTTATTTACAATTTACGATTATTATAAAAATTTTAGATGGAACGTTTGTAACTCTGAGTGCATGGATCGAGAATACGTAAACTCCAGTGAACGAATCAACGGCGTCGGCGAGGAATAAAGACTGGATAAAGGTCAGAATGGCAGAAGGTGTTCGAAAGAGGGCAGACCCAGAAAACCGCGTTAGCCGTTCTTGTTTTGAAACGATAAAGTAAGTTTGGCAGACCTCGTTTGCTTTTTAATGACGTGGGGCAGGAATGATACACCTGTCGGAATTATGTGACAACAATCTCTTATGGAAATACGCGCGGCGTACACGTGACGCCGTGCCGGTAGCTAGAGCATTAAAGTAAAGAGATCCGATAATGAAGTTTATTCTCTTCCTTCCTTTCACTTGACCGTCGGGCCTTCCGCCGTTCGACGGGCTCTGTCGGCGGAATACCTCGGCTAATTCACCGTTTTCACCGTGGAGCTTTTAATTAAACGCGAGTACCGCCGCGCCGCGCCGCGTCGCGTCGCGCCGATTGCCCGATGCGCTCGCGCACGGTTCGCGACGCACAATGACGACATTAACGAATTCATAACGCGTCCGATGCGTAATGCACGACGCGACGTGATGCGTGTCGTGTCGTCGCGTCGTGCACGCTCGCGATCGCTCGTTCGCATACTCGCGCGCGCGCGCGTGCGCCCGCGTTCGCCACGATCCTCGAGCGTGTGGCGGCATATATAAAAGAGCGTTCTAGCGTGCGACCTATATTCCACGCCTGCATTGCTATATTAGACGCGCGCGACGCATCAGGGACGCGGACGAACGCGTGCCTTTTCCCCGCCTCACCTGATAGGCCAATCAAACAGAAATCCACGGAATAATTCGGCGACCCTACTCTCCATTGTTCCTTCCTTCGGTATAATCCGATTCTTTCCTAACGACGATAGAGACCCCGTACGAACGTTCATTATGCGTGGCGCCGCACACCGTGCATGCCGATCGATTTTTAGAGCCCTTTCACACGCGGCCACACGAATCGCGATTCACGCGTCGCATACGTGAACTTTGTTCGCGAGTATGATCTACACAGCCAATCCTTTTTAACGTGGGTATATTTTAGGGCTGGGAATCGTTCCAAAATTTGCGCGATGACACCAAAAAGTGTGACGGTAAAAATCCACATAAGACATAAGACAAAACATATTCATGATTCAATGTTTTTTCATAAAGTGGAGAAAGTTTCACCGGTTTTTACTCAGTATTCTTTTTATTATAACGGAACAATTATTCGCGAATAATAAAGTGTAGTACGATTCTTTTGTTCTGGGTCGATTTATTAAACCTTTGCACTCGGAGCTATTTTAACTAAAAAACGACAGATTTTTCCATTGTAGAATATTTCCATTCTATACAATTTGTTTTCATTCTAGAATATTTCCATTCTATAGAATTTGTTTTCATTTTTTCCATGTGAAACTGATACAATATCTCATGTAACATGTAAATGTCTAGTAATTTATTGAATACGAACAAAAATAATAATGTGAACAATATTTTTAAGAATGGCATAGCAATTTTCAGTGGTGCCTCAGAGTCTCAAGGTGTACATCGAACTTGATCCTCATTTTTGTTCCATAAAACATTCAAACACAATCGTACATCAATTATTCTAAGGTGTTGTAAATGGGGTGCTGCTCCAATCTGCAATTTTTCGTGAAACATTCGTTCACGAGAAAGTTTTTTAATGTTTCTTTAGAGGTTTCAATGTATAGCATTTTGTTATACCAAACAGTCCACTTTTGCATTAAACAGTTCACACGTGTATATGGCAAGTATGGCAATGCTTTCAAGCCGCAGATTTTTCCACGAACGACTGATAAGTAGACTGCGGATTGTATGCATTTATAACACAGCAATGTATTATTTTCAACTTCGTAAAATCAGTAAAGAAAGAAAAATCTTTTTCGAGAGAGAAAAAGATCTATCGACGAGTGTTGACAAATGACAAATGTGTTAAAGTGCTCGAAAGGTTAAGGGACGGCCGGAGCACGTTGAATGGAAAATAGGGTATTATTTACAAATCGTTGCAGATGCAAAGTGCACAGAGAGGCGACTTTGAACAGCAGCCAGCATCGTCGAACGATTCACCCGTCCGCGTGTCGCGTCTTCTCGCGTTGGTTTTAGCGTCACCCACGCGCCACGAGGAAGTCAAGCATTTATTTTTATCGTGATTTTTCCGCGCGACAGGAACGATGCTCGCGTCCACTCGATCGATGGACCGAGTGTAAATTACACTTTGATAACCCACGAGACGCGAGAGCCGTGTTCTATAGCACCTTGCCCTATCGTGTGTACAAATAGGAGGCGGTCGGCGTTTGCAGACGTATTCATCGCGCGCAAATACAGATGATCAAACACGCGAAAGATTGTTTCGTTCGTGGCGGGCGCCACCGCGATTCCGGCCGGAATCTAAAACAATCGCGGGAATTGCAAATCCCTTCCCGTCAAATCTTCAATATTTATCGCGACGGCGGGCACGTTTATTTTGCGGAATCACATCGGCGATAAATGGCAGGCGAGACGCGCAGCTCGTTAATATCTAAGCAGAACGGTCTTCGGATCGCTATACTTTCCAGCAGGGATGTTTATTGGTTTTGGTCGCGAACAGCGAAAGCGGAAAGCGAGTCTTTTCCCATGGATGAAATTATTTTAAAATTTTTTCAGAAAAAAAGCTTCCTCATTTCTTTATTACTTATTGTTTTTAATGCACCAAATAAGTTATTATTATCACTTTAAAAGGTAATATTATTTCTTAGCACTATTCCATCAATCTTAAAAATTCTTTAATTCAATCAAATTTACTATAAAATTACTCAATATAATACAAATTTAATTCAATTTCTCTATAATATTAAAATTTTTATATAAATTCAATACTACCCCTCAATAATATTAAATTTTGTTGTTAAAAATCATGCGATGTTAAAAATAATGAAGTCTAGCTCGCTTGAAATGACAGTGTTTTAGAACGTTGTGCGCGATTGACGCACAGTGAAGTGTTTGATCTATGAAAGCGGGAAAAAGTCCATTTCCGCAAGTATCCCAAAATGAAAAAAATTTCATACACATAGTTAATTGAACATTTCGGCCATAATGTGATATGATATTTATTCACGTTCATAATTATTATCACCAGGTTCTAATATCTTTAAAAAATTTCTTTGGGTATATATTACTAAGAAAGTGGCGAAAACTAGACACATTCTGGTTATTTTTATAAGGTAATATAAAATAGTCGCTTTTAGTGATCTGTACGTCTAGTATTAATGAAATTACACGGCTTTGAAGAAGTCAACCTCAAACTATGTCGAAACTGAAATCATCCAAATCGAACCTTTCGTATGCAACAAGCTAATAAAAGGATTGAAAGACCCGCATAGGTAGTCGTACCTTGGGATACTTGTCGGAGAACAATACGCGGGATAAACAAGAGAAAAAGACGGTACGCGACGTGCGACGGCACGGCACGGCAGCAGCGGCGAAGGGGCAGCGCGAAAGTCTGTGAATAGTGAATAGTACATGCGAGTAGAGATCGATAGTCCGATGCCGCGATATCGTCGATCAACGTCGATCGGTCCTATTGGCAAGCAGCGTGCACGGACGATTCGGGCTGGCTCGCGGGTGCGATATTAATAACCGAGCGAGAAAGAAACGCGACGATTCCGTTCGCCATATGGTCAACCTAAATTCTAAGAGCCCGTCGTAACTAGCATAACCGGGATAACCTACATAAAGAGCGCAGCGAGGGAAAGAGACAGATGAATAGAGAGAGAGAGAGTGAGAGTGAGGAAGAGAAGGAGCGATACAGAGACGCAAAGAGAAAGAGAGGAAGAGAGACACGCTGCTGTAACGCTGGAACGGCTGCAAGCCAGCGAATGGACGAACGAATCCGCACAGTGACTACTGTAACATATGTACGGCGAATGTCGAGAATTCCTTCCACGTTCCACGCCGTGGAAAAAACTGAATGAAACGTCCGGCATAGCGATGATGCCAGGGATCCCTGACGCTTAGCCCGAAGATCGGCTTATTAGACCGTCCGTCAACGCTGGTGTCTTATCGGTGAAGATCTTGCGAGAAGAGACGAGAGCGCGAAGATGATCGAGGTTCTCCGATGTTCGGTATCAGGAGAACACCGGAGGATTATTCGAGCAAAAAATAAGAGATTCGAAGTTTAGGCAAATGAATAATTCGTGTTGTCGGCGCTACAGGTTCGATCTTAAGCAATTTCGCAATTAATTGCTTCTCAACGTTTCGATCCCATTGTGGATCATTATAAAGAGAATTTTGCGTCTGTAAAGTGTTCTATAATTTAATGTATGTTTGATAATCCGAATGGTACTAATTTTAATTGCAAAATTGCTTAAATTTAGTGGAAGATCGAACCTGTAGCGCCGATAACACGAATTATTCGTTTAACATAATTACGATCGAATTAACGGAATATTTATTTAGGCAAATGATTCGGGCTATCATCGAACAGCGTGCTGACATTGTTTCGAACCCGTTCGCGGATTCCGCGGGACGTCGTTCGCCGTTTCGACGGCCAGCTGCACTGTCGTTGTCCTCCTATGGGCTGCGGTCGAGACTTCTCCCATTAAATCACAAATGAATGACATTAGCGGTGCTATAATATCGTACCACTATTACCGTGACGGGTATTACGTGTCACGAGGCGCGCTCGGTCGGTCGGTCGCTCGTTCGCTCTTTCTCTCTCTCTCCCTCTCTCTATCTCGTCTCTTTCCTCTTTGCTCCGTTGCACGCTAGCTCGCTCGCTTGTTCGCTTGCTAGCTAACAGCTCCGTCTCGGTCCCTCGACTCGGCCGGCTCTCTCTTTCCATCTCCCTCCGCCAGTCTCTGGAAACACTCTTACCGTTGCATGCAAGGAATCAGGTCACTGCGCTGCAAGAAAGCAAAAGCGGTGCTACGAGCCCGCGGATTAGTATTATCGAATATATACATATATACCTATATCCTCCGGAAAAGGACGATGACTAAGGCGTCGTTTCGACAGAACTTTCGCGTACACGTAGGTACGTACGGCGGCCGAGCAATTGCCGCGGACCGCGGACCGAGCCGCGGCCCGACCCCGGCCCGGCCGCCCCGAGCATATGTTTCCAGCGAACGACTTTGTTTGTTTGAAACGGCGGCCGCTGTTGTCCACCATGGGAACAAAGCCGGTCGACCCGAGGCCGCGTCCAGTTCTTCATCGGCTTAGAAGATCCCTGCGAAAGCTACGATCCTGCGATCCCGCGGAGCTAGATCATTTCTAGACGTTGGGGGAAGCTGTTTTTCGTCAACGCACAATTTGAATTTTTGCTAGTTGTCGCATACGAAATGTCCGATTTTTCACAGTAACGTTAAACAAACTTTTTCTAAATTGTATTACGGTGAAAATCGATTCATTGTTCGCGTTCTCCATTTTGTAGTTTTTCTCTTTTACCATCGACGTGTGTTGATTAATTACCACATTTTCAAGTCGATGTGTTGTCTTGTCACTCATGTATAAAAAGAATGTTCATACGATTATTGTGTTAAGGGGTAAATTCAACAACAGTTAATTGTGATTATTTTTATCGGCTAAGTTATCTCTTTAGATCGGAAGGGGTAGGCTTGAGATTGATTAAATTCGATGAGATTGGTACGGAGGAGGTTTGGTACTTGGTCGGATCTGAATATATTTGTGTTGTTCAAGCCTAGTTTAGGTAGTTTGTCTCAGTTTGATCAGAATACAATTAAAATTACAATAATTAAAAAATTACGAAAATTGTCTTGCATCGGTAGCCATCGAGTTTCATCTCGATCAATCGCCTCTTGTCTTTCGGATGAATATTTTTATCTTCCTCCTACATAATCGATACACCGTATGATTATAAAATAGCAAGTACTATTACGTTTTAAACGAAATGATTTCGGCGCTGGGTTCGATCAAAAAATGCACTATTATTTATTTTTTGATCGAACCCAGCGCCGAAATCATTTCGTTTAAATTGTTATACATTATCGATATTTCACACCAAAAATTGTAATATTACGTTGTTGAGAATTTATTGTCGCCAAAGGATCTGTAAAACTCGGCAGGATCGAAAGTAGCAATTAGTAATAGTCCTCGTCTCAGCTTTTATTTTGTCGAATAAATTGCTTCTATTTAATGTTTGTAGTCGGCGGTCAACGTATTACAAACGTGACGTTATAGTAATCGGTTCGGGTCGCGGTTCAATGTCGCAGTTCCCGATAAGCACGTAACCTGTGACGATCTGATACAACACGATGCATGGGAGAAATTAATGACGAGACCCGCGCGTAATAATAAATATAATAGAACGTTAGATTTTTCACAACACACAGTCGCGCGTTAAAGAACAACAACAATCGAGCGGTAGGATTACCGAGTGACCCTAAACTTATTAGGTGGCGGTCTATTTAAAGTTCACACGATTACGAAACAGGATCATATCAGCCGGACTAGGTGAGCATAATGCAGTTAGGTTCGATGCAGCGTGCGCTAACGAAGTTCGTGCCTCCCAGCACACAGTGCGTGAACGCTATAATTAATTAGAGAAGCGAAGCAATTACTACATCCTTCCGCCGCGGCCCTAGTTTCACGACACTGCATACTCGGTCGTAATCGACTTATCACTATTTCACTTTAATTAATATCGTTTAATTCTATTAGCGGTTCTGTGAAAGAACGTGATGGTCCTTCAACGACTATTTAATGACTATCTGTTGACTGAAAAATTTTGAATATGTTTTATTTCTCGGCAAACAATTAATGACGAAGGCTAAACGAAATAAAACTACTGGTGTGTTTCCATAATTAGTCGAACTAAGGAATAGTCAAAAGGAAAAAATGTCTCGTGACTCGGGTTGCTTCGCTTGATCAAATGAACCCGGCATAAAGCAACAGCCGCGATTCGATTCTCACACCTCTGACGGCAGCATCGTCCTACTTATTTCCTATTGTAGGCATAAGCAAAAAACCCGAGACGATCCATAGGTACTCGATCACTAAAAACGGAATGTCGCGAATGCATTTCGCGGGAACCCGGCTGGTCTTTCGCAAGTTAGCAAATTCGTTCGCTGGAACAAAGGATCGATATCGTCGAGTCGACGAAAATCCGAAGCTGTACAGGTCGTTCGACGAGCCGTGTATTTCGTGGTTCATCGAACCGTTGTTGGTGCGTCACAAAAAATCCACGGTTTTCTTTTCTCTATTCTTCTCTTTTTTTTTCTCTCGCGAGAAAACAACGGTCGCGAGGCACCCATTTGCATCCGGCGGATTGCGTAAGAGATCGAGGCACGGTAAGACAACGGGAATAAAAAGTAGGACCGGTTTCGACGGCGTCGGGCTTTGCTGACGTTTCTAATTTTTCCGCGAGAAATTCCCTCGAGCGACTTCCCGGATTCCATTCCGCAAGGACGAGCGGAGCTCATCCTTCGAGATTTCTAGATCTTCCTCTCGCGATCCAGTCATGCCGATGGCACGAGAGTCTCTTTGTTCCCGCGATCGACGCGGCCACAGGTTTTTGCGACTCGTCAGCGAATACCCGTTTCATTTCTTTTCGCGACGCACTGTGCGTCGAGAGCCCCTGTTTTGGAGAAAATTCCATTACTAGAAAATTATAGGCGACACCTTCAAATGTTTCAGACGAACGTTGTAGGATGTAGAAGAGATGGTGCTTGTATTTGTTTGACATTGAAATAACCTTGGAAACTACTGTAGAGATTGCAATTGAAAATTTTTTGAAAACAATCAATCTGCCATCAAAATAACGTACCTTCAGTAACATTCTACGATACTGAATAGTTTTATAAAATGAACACACTATAGCACAATTGGTGAACGAATTGTAACAGAAATGTTTCACTTGCAGGTGAAATATCCGGGCATAATTAATACCTGTTTATCAGTTTTAACATTAGAACTACCGAGCCCTAAACGAGAGTGATGTATTATTCTTTTATAATAATAACAGAGTTTATTTAGATTTCGTAGGATTTTTATGGTAACGTGTACTTGAATACAGAAGCATACTAAAAAGTTTCTTAAGAAAATACATATCTGTAACTTCACGAATCGTAAAGGAAAAAACCGGAAACCAGTCATTTTGACTGGCTCGGTAGTTCTAGTGTTAACCCTTAGCACTCGAATGGCGACTCTGAGGCGCCATTGAAAATTGCTATGCCATTTTTAAACATATTGTTCAGATTATTATTTTTGTTCGTATTTAATAAATTACTAGACATTTACATATTACATGAGATATTATATCAGTTTCATATGCAAAAAAATGAAAAGAAATTGTATAGAATGAAAATATTCTGGAATGGAAAAATCTGTCGTTTTTGAGTTAAAATAGCACCGAGTGCAATGGGTTAATATCGTTACTCAGCTTTGTAACATCTAGTAACGCTTCTATGAAGGTTTCAAGTACCGAAATTGATTTTTCGATTTTTGCACATTGTCAACGCATCTCGCGACAACAACGGCGCGAAGACACGTGATTTTTCGCGCTGCCCGAATCGCAGCAAAATTGAGCAGCTTGCACAGGCGATGCTAATCGGAATCGGAATAGAAAGCGGCTGAAAAAAGCCGATCCCGATCGCGGCGCTCGCGGGTCAATTCGGCACGGCACGCCACGCCACGGCGCGGCGATAGCAAATTGCTCGCGTAATTAGTTGCAATCGAGCGAACAGCCCGGATTACGATAGATACCGGCGGGGCCTACAATCGACAATCGCAGTAATGATGGCGACTGCGACGACAACGCGATCATAATAATTATTGCATAATGACGCCGCGCGCCGGCGAGGCTGACTACTGCCGAACGCGGCGGCATGGCAGTCACTTTCCTTTTTCAGTGGCCTGGATCATCCTATCTTCCTCTCTTTGCCGCTGCGATTTCTATCGTTCCCCCCCTGCATCGACACTCCCATGCCGGCCACCGCGCACGATCATCCTAAATCAGAATTTACCTGTGGGGAATCGATAGAAAATTTTTTGGAAGAGTTTCAGAAATGTGGAGTTTATAGAAATAAGTAGATCAATCTTTTCTTACATGTGCAAGTAAATTCGGTACCTTCTTTTTAGTGATATTTAGCTTTTATTCATAAAAAAAGTGCACAAAATTATGTTTCGAAATATTCACATTGTGTAGTACTTTTTCCCATTTAGTTGGTAATTGATGCCCTCCTGGAAAAAGGATCTTGGCTTCCTGAGCCATCGATACATTTTTTTACCTCTTCAATGGGCTTTTATTATTATTTATTACTATTTACGGACCGAAGTCCTTTTATACAAATGTTTACAATAGAAGATATTCATAAAAAAAAGAAAGTCTTCGCATAAAGTTACATGGACATGCTGACAGTTACAGGAATACATTATATCACATATAATCATACAATCGCACGCAACTTTTTCTTAAATGATAGTAACGAACCATTAAAAAAGTCAATATCACGTTATAAAATATTGGATTTAGCTGTGATGCGATTTAAAGGATTTATTAAATCCATACCTGGATTTGGATATAAATTTTTGATGTTCTCTGGACAAATTTTGTTAGAGGGACCTGAATAGATCTGTTGGACCCACGAGTCTGGAGAGTATGCCACTTCTCATCCTAACGCATAGAGAGTGTCCCTCGTCCTTTGTGCAACACGTGACCGAGCATTGTCGTGCTGCAGGATTACGTGCCTACTCCCTCGGCCGGTGAAAGGTCGTTTTCTCTCCAATTCATCGTGTATGTACATTCGTTAATTGTTGCTGGTAATAATCTGCATTAATTATCAGCATAATGTACGACGCCCTTAAGTCCCACCAAAATGACAGGAAAACGTGTTTTGTCGTGAATACGGGGATCTGTAATTGAAAATCAATTTTCTACTGTTCTAATAATGATCTATTATAGAACTCCTAATTTAGACATTCTTGCAACAGAAGTTTTGTCGGACACCAATAGGTATTTCTTCGCAGACAGCGAAAGTAATTAAAATTCTGTACCTTCGTCTGCGAGCATAGACTTCAATTCCATCGTCTCTAAAATATCGTCTGGCATAAATTGTCTATCGTAAACAGTAACCAACGATATAAATTCCAGAAATTTCCCTTCACATTCTATTTTATTATTAGTATCTAATGGCTCATAAAACTCATTCCCGCAAGGACCCAGTTGCGCGTCTATGCCTGGCACCGCGCCGTTCGAGAGAGAAAATGATAATTTCGGAGAGGGGAATCAGCCACACGCAGACTCCGGGCTGTGAGTCATCGAAATCTGCAACCTGGCAGGAATACCTTCGCACTGACGAAGACCTTGAAGGGCACCGAAGACTCGTATGGTTTCCACGAAATCGGGAAAACCGTACAGACAGGTCAGCCAATGGGGTGCCGTTTTCACGGGTACCCGAAGAAACCCGCAACGAGTTCGATCGAGGATCGAGTGACATCGTGCATCCATTTCGCGCTTCCACGTGTCCATGAAACTACATATACGTGCACAGATCGCAACAGCTCAAGCTGTGTGCGCGCATACACCTTTTATTCCGGTCGTATTCCCGAGAGGAATACTAATGCAGACTCGGCGGAGTCGTCCTAGTAGCGGCTCCCGAACCGGCAGCTTCCGGTCACGTCGATACAATGAAAAAAAAACCACTTGGAAGAAACCGAAAGCTTTTCTCTCGAAAGTAGGCCCCGGACTTTAGCCTAATAAAAGACCTCGCCTTATGCGAGACTCCTGCTTTCTTCCAATAATGTATTGTGCTCCTTAGAACCAACAATAATTATTAGAATTATTTAATTATCCTGATTTCAGAAAATTTTAAAAAGTCATTTGTATAAGACTTAATACGTTTTATTCGCAAATTTTGCATTTAAATGACAACTATGAATGACTAAAAATATTTAATCATCCTGATTTCAGAAAATACTTTTAGTCATTCATAGTTTTATAAGCAAAATTTGTTAATTAAACGTATTAAGTCTTATGCAAATGACTATTTAAAACTTTGTCTTATGGCAATTGTGATGGCTGCAATTTATAGAAATAATTGCGTTCTGACTGAATCGATGCTCGCACAGGTGTTACGCAAATTCGCTTACAACGCACCCCACCTGAAAAGAGTTTACGTGTACAGAAGCTTGCAACAGGTAGACGCCGTTCCCCGGGCACAGCCGCGAGTCATCGAAAGGCAAAACAATGACGTGTAACTGCGATTCGCAGTTCCTGCACGGTGACTAATAACGATACCTTCCGGAGGGCGGGAGAAGGCGCGGGAGGGATTGTTTCGATGACGGTCTCGATCCGGCGACGGATTTTTCGTCGAGATCAGCGGAATCCGACGCGATCGCTCGCAATTTGTTGCATCGAAAGTGACGAGCGCGATTCAAAAACACACGCGGCACGGCCTTGGGCCTCGGGCTTATTTAGGTTATTCGTCTTGTTTAATCGGCAAACAATTCCATCGTGAAACGCCGTCGTCGTCTCGGTTATTCGCGATGGGAAAAACGGTACCGCGACGGAGCTTTCGAGGAATTCGTCGAGTATCCCAGAAACGCCGCACGGTGGGCCAATTTCTCGAGAAGTTGGCCGAAATTGAATTTTACGAATATATAAAATCGCTTTTTCTATTGCTACAGCAAAGTTGTATATAGTGTCAGTGCATCAATGCCGCTTGAATTTTTTTTAAATATATTGACTTTATTTTGAATAAAATAAAGGCCGAAATTGAATTTTCCGAATATATAAAATCGCTTTTTCTATTACTATAGCAAAATTGTATATAGTGTCAGTGCATTAATGCCGCTTGAATTTTTAAAAATATATACACTTTATTTTGAATAAAATAATAAATAAGTAAAATGATAAATAATTTCACTTCAAGATGACGTTATCGAAGTAACTAAATCAATAATTTTTAGGCATGCTTATTAAAATTGTTCTTTAGTACGCGAAATATACAATCAAGAGTAATCGAAATTCAAATAATGAGATAATTTGACAAAAATTATTTGGCTGTTGAAATATGTTTATCTCAAATGTCTCTTTTCAAATAATTTCGATAATTTCCTAATTTGTACCTGCTATGGTACCCTCATTGTTCTATTTTGTGTACTTCTTTTGTCATAAAAGTTTGTCTGAAAAAAAAAATATCTAAAAATATGTAAAATGTCTTCTGAGATGAGACGAGAAATAAGAAGCCTCCGTCTCCTCGGTCCGTTTCTGAAAACTGTAGGCTGACCAGGTAGGGGACCGATAAAGAAATTATATTTCGAAGAACAGTACCGCTCGATCCTTTCCCTAAGCGCCGTATGGTTCTTGTTCGAGGCCCGGGAAGTGGGTCAGCCAGATACGAAGAAGCGTAGGAGAGGAACACGCCAGCACCGTGAACAAACGGCCGCGGAGAACTTTCGAGTTTCCATTCCTGGGTCTCCCCCTTCGTTCTCCCGATAACGGCTTCATCAGCGTATGAAAAGCCACACACACGGAGCACCAAACTCGGAGCAACAGGTGTGCTCGTCGAAAAACGTTGCATCGCATCGGTGAGGGCCGAGGCTGTTCTTCGATCGATACGACAGATAATAATTCGCCCCCGGAAATCGGAATTGTTGTGACTTGTCGTGAAAACATCTCGATGTCGAGTGCAAATCATTTTCTTCCTGGTAACTCCGATCGGGCGGAGAAGGTTTCAGGAATGAAATCATACCGATAACGCGTGACGATGTCGCGTTCCACGAGTATTTCCCTGTTTCGTCGATATCTTCGATGCCTTCGATCTTCCATAGGAGGATTTCCCACGTGATAATAGCAATATTGTATAATGACTGCGGTTAACGATTATATCGGTACAGAATATTTCACGCGACCATTCGCGTGTTTGCAACGATGTAATAGTTGCTAAACTGGATTGACTCGAGTGTATTACGAATAATGAAAAATATAGAAATTTTAGAGGGGATATTCCTTTTTCTTAGATCCAACAGTTTCCTTTTTCTTAGATCAAGGCTTTACTCAGTAATTATGTAATAAGTGAATATTGTAATCCTGATATAATCATGAATTTTGCCCTTACAATGCGGAAAAAAACGGGAAAATTAGATCTCGATTTTTGCACGCATTTTCGGTCCAGCAGGGAGGTTCTGCTGTACCGCGTCGCCGCGTGTCACGTCGAGGCGGCATGGGTCTCGAAAACGAACTGCGTAGAAGTCGTCGAATAGGCACGATTAACCGGAGGACGAGAAAAAAAAAGAAGAAAAAAGAATGAGCAACGCAGATAGGTAAGTAGAAGAAGCAACGGCAGAGATAACGAGGGAGAAATAAAAATGATAAGAACTCGCGTGCTCCTCTTTATCGTTGGACAAGGCGGCGATCACCGTGACCCGTACTATTTCTGGTCTATCCGGGATATTTACGCGGCTACGACGCGGCCACAAGAAATAATTCCATTCTTAACGATCACAGACGCTGATTCGATGACGCGTCCTCGACGAATTCGCGTTGTCCGCGTCGAGTGGATCTTTGCAACAAAGCGGAGAAATGGTTTCCTGTCCTCCGGTTTATGGCGCGACATAAAACATCCGTACCCCGACCCCCAATAAAATCTCTCACGGTGGTTGACGTAATTCGCGGCGAGAGACGGCCGCCGGCCGGGCCCCGTAACGCTCAGACAGTCCGGAAACGAGCATCGAAGCGCCTTTGACAAATCGATAACACCGAGTGATTTAGCAGAGATATACCGCGATACGACGACGACGGCCGCGAGCGCACAGTCTGCGGCGACGAGCGATATTTACACGCCGAGTCTGTTTTCCCTGGCCAGATAAATGTATTTGCCGATCATTACCGTCGGCTTTGCATGGGCTTTCCTTGGCTCTTCCTGCGAGACGCGTATCGCCGATTACGAGACGCTCGCTCCGTCGCCGATTGTCGGAATTCGCGGGTTACACTTCGTGCAATCGACAGCGTCGCACGGAATATTAACACGGTTTATGTATTTATTTATGTTTATTTGATTTTATCAACCCGTAGGACTACGATTCGTTTAATGGTTCCGGTGATTAGAACCTCTTTGACGTTCATAATTTCTTAGAAGAAGAATGGCTTGAATGTCCATGTGTGGTAACAACAAAATAGAAGTTCATTTGGGTTACAAGGGAATTAATGATATATGTACATGTTTAGTAGTTTCTGTTCGAAATCTTCACCACGAGTCTGACACGTTGTTGTGGTGCAAGGGATTAATCTCAGCTTTCCCAGCCAGGAGATGAGCTCGGTCTATAGTCATTCGCAATACTATTCGGACACTCTTGACAAGACGATAACTTCTTTAGTACTGGGCTATACGTCTTGGATCTTCTCGAGAAGTTAGAACAATTGGTTTACTATTAGTTGACGTGTGGAAAAGAAATTTTGTAAAAAATTGCAATTCGTCGGAATTGCAGAGAAAATACTGAAAGTTATTTTTCAGTAGATTTTTATGTTGGAAATTTAGAAAATACGTTTTGTAGATCTTTGTCGATTATGTACATTCTGTTTTCAAAATGAAATTTTTTCATCAGGATGTGAATTGACTCGACTCTGACTGTAATAAATTTAAGAATTTTTATATCTTTCGATACCTGTAATTTTCTACGTGTTTAAGTCGTCGTGAAATAGTTAATTTTACTTGGAAATTAACTTTCGAGTTTCATTAAAATTTGTAGAACAATGTAATCTACTTAGGAGAAGATTTCCTATTGTTGTTTTTAAGAAAAGGCATTGCCTTCAACTGTATTCGAGTGTAGATACTCGGACTGTGAAAATGTTAGGCTAGTGAATGAGCTCACGTCGAATTTCATCTAATTCGTATCTCACCTCGATGACGCAATGTTGTGTCAGTACCTGCCTGTTGTAAAATTAGTGCAATGTCATTATTAATAACAAATATGGGTCATAATCGTGCAAACTATACAACGACATCATTGCAGAGTAATATATTGTCTCGTCAGACGTGTAAACAAATTTTTTATGAACTGAAACCCTGCTGTGAAAGGTGTAGTTATGTCTTGTGATTTTAGTATAAAATCATTGTTAATGAAAAATATGAATTACACTCGTGCAACCTATCGAGAGCTTCATTATATTCCTTTTGTATAAGCTTTTTTCTATTCGATGTTTATTAATTTCTACGATTGTGAAAAATTTCATTCTTGACCGATTAAACAATTTCCTCGGCATTTATTTGCAATTAAACTTGCTTTGATTTTACTCTCTAAAATCGACCGTGGAACAGTCGTTTTTCGAACAGATACATCATTCTCTTGTATAAACATGTGCGAATAATCGCTAAATTGTTTTTTAAGCGACGATAATGGATAAAAAGATAGCGACTATCGTAAGTTTCAAGAATTTCCTCCATTTTTCATTTCTGACGATCCTATCGCCGATGGTGTCCATCGACGTCGATCTTGCTTGTCAAAATAGAAAGTATTTTTTATATTCCAGATACCAAATTTCACAGAAACCATGTACAACAGTCTCATTCGGAGAGAATGATGAAATTGAGCGATTCGTCCGAAAACTCTTCACGAGGAAAGAGACGCGACAGCAATTAACAAAAAATACTAGATCTCTCTTTCAATTACAATTATAATAATCTCATGCGTAAGTTGTGGGCGATATTGTAATCTCGCATGTTTCGGCGTGGTGGACGGCACGATCAAGTAAATAAAAATCGTACGGTTTTTATTAACCTCTTTCCTCCAGCTACCGAGTTAATTATAGAATGCCGAAATCGTGAGAGGGTTCTTTGCTCTCTATGATCCGATTACGACTATCGCGTGTTAATTATTAGCTTCGTTTGGTATCATCGTCGGCGAAACGGCCGACGACGGTTTAATGGAATCGTCCGGCACGATAAATCCCGATAACAATCGATAACCCAACGGTAAGAATCTTCTTTATAGCGTCGGTCTATCATTTTTGTGACCTTATCGAGCGCGTGCGAATCTAGCCTTCGATTGATTAGCCCTAATCGAAAGGAGTTCCACACAATTTTTTTCGTGCCACCCGCCGCGCCGCGGTGATTCATGTATTTATGCAACATCGAAAATGTGACAGCTGCCTGATCGATCGCCAACAGCATCGCACTTGTTCGCGATCGATAGCAACAGGTGAATCGGCCTCTGATACAAGCCACATAGTGCACTTCCAATCTCGAGCGCAAATAATAACGGAAACAAAA
Organism: Lasioglossum lativentre; assembly: GCA_916610255.1. Taxonomy (NCBI): domain Eukaryota; kingdom Metazoa; phylum Arthropoda; class Insecta; order Hymenoptera; family Halictidae; genus Lasioglossum; species Lasioglossum lativentre. The sequence goes on from OU744364.1 coordinate 2,013,195, forward strand.
ATAATGCGCATTCTTTCTCTCGCCTGGAGCAGCATTATGTAATATCAATACTAGTTAACACTCCGACTGCCACGGACGTGTATCGATATCTAACCGAACCTGTATACACACGTAGTATAGTCTCTCACATGCATATGCCTCCCCGACGCCATTCAGCTTGCTGCACTCAGGTTAATAACGTGTAATAGTCATAGTAACTCGCATATTTTATTTCTGGACTTTACGCTGTAAAGCTTCGAATTAACTGGCCTGTGGAAGAAAAACTATTTTTTCATCGTGTTTACAAAAATAATTTTAACACTTTTGATACACCGAATAATAAAACAAGATTACAGCAGAATATTAAAATCTTATATTAGACTCGATATCTTATTCTAATTTACGGATTCCTCTTCAGCAGCATACATTTCGCTCAAGTTTAATTATTCGGTCGACACTAAAAGGATTAATACATTCGACTCTTTTCGAATTTATTTTTTAATACCTTACATACTAAAATTTAGTAAAGTGCAATCATGGATTCGTTGTAGTGCACCTAACATTTCGGACTGTAATAAGAGACCTGCGAGAACCACACTCTTATAGAATTTAATCCTGAACCGGCTACGGACCGGAATCCTGCGCGATTCCGCTGGGTGTGATACAGAATTAACCTTCACGCGTACATCGTCGTATTCCGCCGGTAGAAAATTAGAAAGGCACTAATCTATATAGATTGTGTAATAGGATGAATAGCAACTGCGCGATTAGACGATTCGCTATCGGAGATCAGAAAAAGTTTCACGCATGGGAGCGATATTTTCTGTGCTATTGTAACAATGAATACAGTTTTGTCTCGAGAAACGGCGGTGGGCTAGTCGATTCTCGGACCAGTGTACCTATTCGGTTTTTCTGTGTGAGTGAGGATCTAAAGACCCGATTTCCAATAAAAATCTTGTCTCATTTTCGTCAATAAAGAGAAACATCAACAATCAATTTGACCCTATATGTCCTTTTTCGTTTTCCAACAAAACAACGAGCATCCGACGATAAAGAACGAACTTTTTCGAGAAAAATAAAAATAAATTTTTTAAAAAATACCACGTTTTTAAAACGGACTAAAAAGTATAAAATAATTTGAATAAAAATATGTTTAAAAAACGGACTAAAAAGTATAAAATAATTCTTCCTAGCCAGGTACAGGTTCCTAACCCCATGCCCCATGCAGATAGTCCTGTAAATTTGTGATTGTGAATTTTTAATAGCTATGAAAATACTTGTAAGATTTAAAACGAAAAACGTGGTAAACACGTGGTAAAAAGCTTGTCTCGCTGTCGTCAATAAAGAGATACATGATCAAGAATCGATCTGATCACGATCACCGCTTTGACCACTTCTATGGTCAGCTACACTAAAAATTGATTTGCAACAAAACAACGACCATTGAAGGCTAAAGAATGAATTCTAATTGAAAACTGCTATATTTTCAATATAAAGAGATGTTCATCTTAGAAAATGTAAAAAAATCGAACTTGCAGCAATTTTCCCACTGACCAATTAACCGGTTCGCTGTTACTGAAAGAAGTAACAGTCGCGAATATTCGTTGCAGGGATCCAGGATTTAGTGATCGATATCGGCCGCTGGGATCCTTTCACCGATTCGAGGCGAGCGACGCGACGCAACGCGACGCCGCGACGACGCTCGGTGCATTCGAAACGCGTTCGATCGGCCGACTGCGAATAAATTAAACGAACGGCCAGGGCCACGTCGTTACGAGATCTAATTATGCCAGCGGGAGTAATTCTTGCCGGATTCCCCAAGAGAGGAAGGAACGAAGGCGAGCACGCACTCGCGGGCCCGCGCGGGCTCGCGCGAGCGCACGCGGGGCTTGCACATGCGCTCACCCGGACGCGGACATGGACGCGAATGCGAATGCGAATGCGGACGCACCCGCGCTCTCTGAGGCCGTTATTCGCGCGTGGCTCGCAAGGTCGTGCAATGTGCATCGCAAGACAGCCGCGCGCGCGCGCGCGCGCGCTGGAGTGCATTACGCGCGCCCGCATACATACCGTATACGCGTAGCTCTCGCGTTACAGTTCCCGTTCCCTTCCTCTCTGCGACTCTTCCCCCTTTCCCATTTCGTATTCCCTCTTCGACCATCTTCCGCCGACACTTCGACCGGTGTTCGGATGCGCGAACAGCCTGAACCAACCGGCAAGGATGACGTAAAGCGACCCTCGCTTATGTCACGTTACGCTGCTGCGTATTTATAGTTGCAGGAGCGTCGGTGGAGCCGAGCCCGAACGTCACACCGTCGCGTCGCGCGTCGTCGTCGACGGAACTCCGGTATTTCATTGAAGGGAACCTGTGCACTAGGGTGGACCTTATTTTTGGATCAAACAATTTTGGGCACGCCCCCCCCTCAATATTGTTCCATGTCATGAAAAAATGATATATCCAAAGTTTTAGATCAATCGGACGTCGCGAAGGCGTGCGTAATCGAGCGCGAAGTTTTGAAATAGAAGTAACTGCGAGCTCACTGTGAAGTAGTATACCGAAAATTCAAGTTAAATATGTTATACCTATAAAAATATATTAATTCGTTACATGCATTGAATGTACTTTGTACGGATTAAGATTATTTCACATTAATTAGCCGTTCTCGCGATAAATATTATACTCTTATTAAATATAGCATATTTATGTCGAACGTTAATTTCTCTACTTTTTAAATTAGTACAAGAATATGTACAACTAAAAGAATTGGTACTTTAAATAAAATACGTAAAATTTAACATATATATTTACAAAAATATGATTATTAGTTAATTGTTATATTGAAAATATTACATTTTAGTACTATTATAATTAATATTTTGACACAAGAAGAACATGTAGTCAACTTTGCAGGAGTTACTTTCTTACCCAATAGCACAATTTTTGGGGGAGGGGCGTGAAAAAAATCTCGCAAAAAAATTTCACCAAGTATAGCTAAGGTCCACCCTACTGTGCACAATAGTGCTCGCTTAAATCTGCTTTGCACGACTCGTACCGTTCCGTCGCGCGGAACCATGACCGGTTCGATAAGTCCGTCGAAGAAAAACTTTATGGTAGGGACAGTTTTTCATTTTCTCGATCTGTCCATTTCGTTTAACATCGAGCCATTATTGTCTGGTAAACATATGGAATGTCTCGGTAAACATGGACAGAGAATGAAACTACTAAAGGAGAGGAGACTTCAAGGAGGTGCTGCGAGCTTAATAGGTAAACATGCAATAAAGAAAAACGGTGTAGCTGGATAAGGTGGTCAAATGTGCCCCCACAATAAATTGATCCTTCATCGTATCATTCGCTAAGGGTCCCCGAAGAAAACCCAATGCGTTCAAGTCAATACCCCTACCATAAGGGTAGTTATAGGGTGTACAGGGTTTTAATGAATTATGCACTATTTCTTCTGTTCTGCTCAAACAATGACCGACGAAAAAATTCATGAACACTCTACCTAATAACGCGACTGTTTTCTCAAATTTTTGACTCGGCAAAACCGATTTTCAACAAAAATTCAGAAACTGAATGAACCTTGATTTTTTACTTTTCTAAGGAAAATATTATGGCAATCGTTGGTGACCACCACGGCAGTGTTAAGAAGTCCTCAGTCACAGATCATACAGCCTCAAAAATTATGAGATAATTACCGGTAGATAATGCGTTAATAAAGGTCGTATACGCCTTTGGCAGTCAAAGGGTTTTAATTGCTATGTTCGGTTCGTGCGATTACTGGTCGTCGCGTAACGCGGATGAGTTAAAGAGGACAGTAGAGTACGAAGCATTAATTTTGGAAAGATAATGCGTCGAATGCATGCAACGTCACGAAGCGAATAGTAATCGAAAAGTGACGGCGCATTTGCAGAGGTATAATTGTTCGGCCGAAGCGCGGAGAGCGAGAGCAGCTGGAGATACTTTGTTGATAATTCCCACAAATTAATCACCGCGCTAATGGGAGAAGACCTTTCGCGAGGCATAGATCGGAACAGCAGATAGGCGGCTAGGTAGAAGTCCATTGTTTCGTGGGCTGACACGTCGCGTGGGGCACAGATCAAAGCGATCGTACCACAGATTGTTAAACGACCGCGTCTAACAAACGTGGGCAGGCTCGCCGAGAGGTTCGTCGATTCGCGGATTTTCTTACGGTGTTTCCGGTGACGTCGGAAGGCACCAGCAGATTTCGGCCAGGATCGAGGACGATCGAACACGGAAGCGTTCCGACGTGACGCGCTACCGTTTCGAAAGATCGCAAGAACGAACAGCGACGTTCTTCGTTCGTTTAAGGGAGAGGGGAAAAAAATGCACGTGCCGAAAGTGAGTCATCGAATTGCTGAAAGCCAAGTAACGCGGAGGCCGTTGGCACGTCGATAATCGCTTTGCGATCGAACCTCCTCTTAACCCCTTGTCCTGCAATATCGAGTCAGACTCGTGCTGAAGATTCTGAACAGAGTCGAAATCAAATTGTATTTTGTTGTGCTTCCATATACAGGGTGTTTCCGATAATTTGGACCAGCGTTTCTTTTTCGTAAACGGTAAACATTAGAAATTAAAACCGAAGAGGAGGAAGTTATAGTTATTTTACTAGCAATATGATAGCGTATCTACATTTTTTTAATTTGTAATATTTTTCTTAAAATAGAGGCGACCTTCATTTCTTTGATTTGTAATATTTTTCTTAAAATAGAGGTGACCTTCATTTTTTTAAAAATGGAATGCTACATATTTTTTTACATCATGTAAAAGCGGGAATTAAGACGATTTCAACCATGTAATATAGTATGGTCTTCAGGGTCGTACATCTGTGACGTTCACGGCCGAGAATGATTGATACTTCGGATTTTGTGGAGTTACATAAATTAGTACGCACGTATTTCTTTTCTGTTGCTAGAGACTGCTTAATCCGCACACATTTTCCGAGTAATTTTCGCGCGTAGAAAAATTGATACGCAGATCGACAACTACGAGGAAAAAGGAGAAAGAGAAGATAAAACACGGCTATCGCGTTGGGAAATACGCACGGACGCGCGTCGCGGAAACAAGATAAGAAAGAAAGTCGCACGAGCCGCGGTCGATGTAAGACTAATTCACTGATTGGCCTCTACTCTTTATTGTATGTTTGAATATGATTCGAAGCAATTTGTAAATGATCGGCATCCGCGAGACAAACAATCAATTCTTACGAGTTAGATGTGAACCATGATAAGACGACGATAAAAAAATGAAAACCTGCCGTAAACACTTCAAGGACAAGCAGAAAATGTCTCCTCTTTAGTGAGCGCCAAGTAAGTGAAGCAACTATTTTTGAATTTTTCTTTAACAAGATTTCAAAATTATTCTGGATGTCGACTTAAGTTCCTAATGTAAAAATTTCAGGTCGGGTGTCATTCATAAATATTTTAAAATAATAACATATTTATGTATGTCACGAATAGATTGTGGATCTTATGAAATTAAAACACGAAACAGTGAAAAGTCAAAAGACACCTTTTTTCCATATAAATTGATATAGTCTGCAATGATGCATCAAAGGGAAGTTATTATTAACATACAAGATAACTGGTGGTACGGTAATAAGTCGAAATAGATGTACATAAATTAAGGGTACAATGAGCCTGATAATTTGTGCCCCAATTAATCGGCAGTCTATGGAATAAAATATTAACGGTGCGCCTTGTTTTACTAAATACCATTTTTTGTTCGAATGCTTGGTTAGGAAGAAAATGTTAAACCGCGTATTTGCATCGTAAGGCGCCCGGCCAATTAAAGGCTAAATATTCAAGCTTCGAATGCGTCCATACATCTCGGTTACCCACACAAAGCAAAACTGTTAGCGCGTCCTTCACGACTGTGCCGAAGCTCTAACGAACAACGTTTGACTATGTATGTTCGTGAAAAAGTACTTTATAATGGCTACTGTATATTTTCCGACACGACAATTTCAGAAACTACTGAAACAATCACTTACACCTGTGTGGACTTTTTAATGGTTCAGGTGTCTTCCTGTTGAAAGTACTGAATTGACGAAGTTACAAACGTTCCTGAATGAGCACTTCATAGTACTACATTAACCCTTAGCACTCGAGTGGCGACTCAGAGTCACCACAAAAATTGCTGTGCTGTTATTCAAAATATTGTTTACACTATTAAATAAATTGATATCTAATCAATTACTGAACATTTAAGTATTGTATGAGGTGTTACATCAATTTTATATCCATAAAATAAAAAAAATCATATGGAATGGAATTATTCTAGGTCGGAAGAAATGTTTAATTTTCGAGTTGAAATAGCTCCGAGTGCAAAACGTTAACATCAGAACTACCGAGCCAGTCAAAATGACTGGTTTCCGGTTTTTTCTTTCACGATTCGTGAAGTTACAGATTTGTATTTTCCTGAGAAATTTTTTAGTATGCTTCTGTATTCAAGTACACGTTACCATAAAAATGCTACGAAATCTAAATAAACTCAATTCTGCTATTATTATAAAAGAATATACATCACTCTCGTTTAGAGCTCGGTAGTTCCATAAAAGTGTTTCCATAAAATGTAAGATGGCTGTTCGTCCCGGAGTGTACGCGCTCGTGCGAAGAAAAGTTGCAATACCATTGAAAATTATATGGCATACTCAACTTTGGCCCGTTTGATTTTTTATTAATAGAGCCGCGGATCGGGAACGCTTCAGCGGATAACATCGCGCCGGAATTCACCGTGGATGAATTAATCGACGTGACAGAGATCGCGTGGGTGTTCGGCTCGGCCCACGTCCTGGCCCACGTGCATCTTCCATCGTGCTTTGAATTCAGCCATCGCTTCCAACGCTAATTACCTGACGGTGCGCGCTCAACAGCGAAATCACAATCGTTCGATGATATCATAAATGAGGTCGTCAAACTCCCTGCTATCTCTGTTACACCGTCGGCGACGAGCCCCGCCGTCGTCGCGCGCCGTGCCTCGATACCGACGACATGACGACGACGCGACGACGTTCGACCGTCGATCGGAGAAAAACGCGGATGTGGGATTATTTTTTATCGCGACGATGCGCCGATAGCTGCACACAACGCCGCGGAAATGCACGAGCACCTAAACCCGTTCGAGGAACACGAATACGACTCATCCTTTTCCGCGAATCCACCTGACGACGACGCTCGTCTCGAGCTTTCATAAACCGATAAACTTTTGTGCATCGGCGAATCTCTGCGTCATCCAAGTAGGAAGGTTCATGGCAACGCGATAGAAGTTTGTATTTACGAAACAAATAAATGCTGAATCTCGTACATGTACAGGGTGAACCATGGAAAGCGGTTACATATTACCAGGTGACCAAGCAGAAATGGGTTCTCTATATTTGAACTCTCTTAGTAGTTGTAGACACTTAAATATAAAATATTATCAACTCCCTTAATCTATGTAATATTAAACTTCAAGACCGTAAAAATATGAATTTACAAAGAATTGTTAATATACCAGAATTATAGGCATATTTATTGTGATAATAAATTAGCAAACAATAAGACAATTAACCCTGTTATTAGCTAGGCCGATTGAAATTTCTTTTAGCTTCATTTAGCACGGCTTCGAGAGAGCTCTGAGACGATAATGATAATTTCGAGAATTCTCAAGGTCACCATGAATATTTTTATAAATATACCTAAAAAATTGATTTTTTTCACATTAACCCGTTGCAATTCTATGTACATAGCGTGACTCGACATCATTTTTGTTTACAGACACTCCTGTATCGAAAGTGACTCGACATTTTTAAATTGCCGGTCTATTTTCTGTTTATTCGAGTAAGCAATGCATGTACTTAGCTACTTTTAATTCGATTAGTAAAAAAATTGTTAAAAATCGGCTTAACAATGAAGAATCTGTCTTTTTAAATATATTAATAAAATACATGAAATGTTAGGGAGTTGTTCAGAATATTTTCAATATAATTAGGATTGGAATTTTGAGTATCATTAGTAAAAAAAATGATTTAAATTTAGTATGAAAAAACTGTCTTTTAAACCACGTAAATTGATGAGCTTTGGATACAGAATTCAAACGGTTACTGCTACGATGTTGACAAATCCTTTTCGGATCCTTATTTAGAGCCAACGGACTGAGAATATGCGAGTACACGTGATCGACACTCGGAAACACACAATTGCAACGTATTTCTGCCATGTTTTCTATTTTTAATCGAAAATATTGATTTAATAAGCAACGAGCATTACACATTTGAGGGGATTGCGTCATACCCGCCGCTTGTTCGGTGTTCCTGTTCACGTCGATAAACATAAAGCATTTCGAGATGAGATACGACCCATGCTTATCATCTGACTGTCCCGAGCAGGTGCCTCTGACATACTTACATGAATTGTTTTCGATGTTTATTGTGGGATCGAGACGATCGCGGATAAACGATGAATCCATCGCTTCGATAGATAACGATTCGATCGGCTTTGTTGCATCTATATTATCGATCAGAACTACTTCGATACTTCGGACTTATCCGAAAGTACGAAATAAATAGTTCCAATCAAACCTTTCGAATAGTGTTGAAAAATAAAATTTATTATTAGATTGGAAATTTGTATTATTTATGGCGTTTCTAAATTTATCAAATCGTAACAAACGTAGGATATGTCCATCAGGTATGAATTTCTTGAAATCACATTCGAAATGAACTAGCGAAGTTTAAATTTCTTAGATCGAAACATCCCCTATAGAGGTAGTTTTATAAAGACAGTTCCTCGTCCTAGCAAATAAGTAATACTAAAATTAGATTCTACAAGCTCAAAACACTCCTACAACCGTTCTTTTTGTAGTTGATTAAAAATTAATGGAGACATGAATTTTGTCCAACTTTTCGCCATTCTGGCCCATTGCGCAACGGAGCGGGAGGCAACCAACGAAATTGTTGTCATAAAAAATTTTGCGCGATACTGCAATAATGTTAACGAAAGGCTGTCATTTACATTCCATCGTCGTAAAGAACCCGGAAAATGTACCCGGCTACGTGATTCCCGAGTTTCCGCGGCGTCTCCGGTCGCCTCGAGGAAAATTTGTTATCTCGCGCGTAGTTGGTACCCGACGACGTGGTTTTACCCGTACGCGTTCTTTGCCGATCGCGGCCCATTATCGGCCGTCTTATATATTTATGAAACGACCCATCGCGTCGTCGTTCCGTTGCAAAACAACGGAAGAGCCGCGCTTTCATAATATCGTGCGAATAATCTCGCTGAAATAAAACCGCTAAAATTAGCCTGCCGCGAGTCGTAACCGCGCGCGCAATTAAGCGTGCAATTATCGCTCGAACCGCCGCGCCGTCACACAATTTCCTACTTCGTGTTCCTATTAGCCAGAGGAGCTTCTCGCGACGCTCGGCGTCGAAACGGTCGCGTCGCGACGACGGATGCTGCGTCTCGGACCATAATTATAACGTATCTTGTGGAAAATTTGTTTACGAAATTTGTTCGTATCATTGGGTGAGAAAGTAATTCGTGTAAAGAATGAAATTCGTTAAAAGGTTTTAAAAAGTTTGTTGAAATTGTCCATATTTCGACTATGATCGTTAAAAAAAATAGTACAATAGCAACTTCGGACTCATTTTAACACTAGAACTACCGAGCCCTAAACGAGAGTGATGTATTATTCTTTTATAATAATAACAGAATTGAGTTTATTCAAATTTCGTAGAATTTTTATGGTAACATGTACTTGAATACAGAAGCATACTAAAATTATTTTTTTCTCAAAAATCTGTAACTTCACGAATGGAAAAAGAAAAAACCGGAAACCAGTCATTGTGACTGGCTCGGTAGTTCGCTTTCGTTAAAAATTGGACATTTCGTATGCAACGTGCTGATAATATTTGTGATTAAAATATTTTTGTGTCCACCAGTGGCTTCGACGACGCAACGTGGCGCGTTCCCTGAACTCATGAATGAACGCGCTGCGGAAAACGCTATAGCGCGGCCACCGGCTGGATGCGCGCGTAATTCGCAGCTATTTTTAAGTGGAACGCAGAGACCGATTATCAGTGATTCTCGCGAGATAGCGCGGCTGGTTCGTTTATCGATAGCGCATGCTCGACGACGCGTGCGTGACTAACGAGAGAAAACAAAGGATTTCCACGCGGCCAGCCTCTTCGATTCGAAAAATAGGGACACACGAATTCGTATAGCCTACTCGGTGCTGCTTATCTCCAGGCCAGCAGTTTATCTTTGTTCTCGATGCCGGTGTTCTCTATACAATCAGACGATAGATATCTCTAACCCTCGCTCGCGCCTCAAGGTGAGGATTCACCCATTTTCTTTTCACGGATATCGTAAATAAAACTTGGTCGATTCTCCTTCATAGTTTCCGAGATAATCGATCGGCTCTTGTTGCATATCGAACCTCGCCTTTAACGAATCGTACGATACGAAAGGTGTAACTCAACAGGGAATAAATGAGAAATTTCTGTCGATCGCAAAGTGTTTTTAATAACTTTCGAATAATAATATTGGCGCTCTGGTTCGATCAAATACTACCCTATATATAGCTAATTTGTTGTAAACTCAAACGTTTCGATTCGAGTTTTCGAGTTTACAACAAATTAGCTGTATATAGGGTAGAATTTGATCGAACCAGAGCGCCAATATTATTATTCCAAAGTTATCAACAGGGAATGTATGAAATTCAATTAACAGTCACAGTAACAATACTCATAATTCATAATTACCATTTTATCTACGCCAAGATATCTACATATCTATGCACAGTGGCACTATGCAACGAGGCAAATCAAAAACTGGCGGAGACAACCGAACCCAATTAGATCGAGATTCGAAAGGATAAGAGAATTACCTAATCCACTTAATCCGTTACTCAATCCGTTGCATCACGATAAGACGAATGGCCCAAAAGCTGCGTGAACAGAACTCGGTGAAACTCGGTGAAACGCGGGTCGGTCTAGCTGCCTCGGAGCGGGGCAAACGTGAAAACGATTTCGGTCCGAAATTTCTCGCCGTTACCCGCGCACCCATGCTGACAAAAACCGAAAAAAAAGAACAATCCATCAAAACGACCAAGTCGTCGCGACCACGTTCGCACTTTCACTGTATTTCATTCAGGAAACGATCGACCGGATCTTTTTCGTCGATCGTTCGATCACGCGTGACCAGGTCCCAACGAACGCAGCATTTTACGTTTTTGCGGACAGCACATGGCACAATCGAGGCAATCGCGTTAAGCAAGAGAAGATCAGACATGCCGTTAACCCACCTCGACGACGGAGTCCGGGTCTATTTGAACCCAGAGTATCGGAATCGTTAGTCAATTGCTCGGTTCCTGGCGAATTAATTATTTTTTTAAAAATTGACTAGCAAAGCAGCGAATGGCCCTAAACGTCATCAGAAGATTGAGGATCATGGTGCAAAATTGTTGGCATTGCAAGAAACAGTAACGATATAGACCTTTCTTTAACAATCATAATAGGATAAAAATTAGTATAAAAGAACGCTATTTAATTTTTAAAGAGTCCCATGGAAGGCTAAATTATTCAAACTTGCCCGTTACTTTTTAAACCAATGGCCATGAAAGGTGTTAGGTAGCGGGCAAGTTTGAATAATTTTCGCCTTCCATGCAACTCTTTAAAAATTAAATAGCGTTCTTTTATACTAATTTTTACAAACGCTTTTTTCAGTATTGCAACAGGTATTTCTAAGCTAACGAACTTGGCCGTATTTTGTTTGATCTCACAACTTTTTACGGCCATAGAGAACTTGGCTCCTGTTTACAGGATGTTTTTGTTGGGATAGATCTTTCTTTAATAATCTTAATAGGATGAAAAAAATATTTAAATTCCTTTAATGCTCCTACAGTTTTGAATTGCACTTGTTTTTGCGACGAATGCGTAAATTCCACAGTTTAGTAATTCTTCAGATTGGTTATGTGCGATTTCGGGGGTGGCAGAAAACGAATGAGAAAAGATCGCATGATCGAACCCGTCGATCGCGTGACCGCGCCATCAACGACCGAATATTGCAGCAAGAATATCTCGTATCGCCGGTGATGGCAATTAAAATATCGTTAACGACGATCGGAGCCTGTATACTTTCTCCTCGCATTCTCGACCGTCGGTGGACTAGAAGCGGCTGGTTTAACGTTCTTTGTCTCGGGAGAACCGCCACGAATTTTCCCCTGGCATATGACAGCCGAGGCGAACCAGAGAAGTCGACGGAAGAAGTCGTCGGTCAGATAACTGTTTAATGACCGTAGATACCGTCGATCGATCGTCAAGACTGTCCCCAAACACAGCTATCAGCTTCGTGGGACACGAATTTGCAGTAAACACGTTCACGGAAACGGATTCTCTGGGAACGCATACATGAATCACCGGGCGTGTTATGAGTAGACTGCGGATTTTATGCATTTATGATAAAAATGAGTAACTGACACCTCAAGTGCAACGAAGATTCGAATTTAAGAACACGGATCTTGCGGCGAAATAAAAATTTGTTGCACTCATTGCAAAGACCAGAAACCAAATAGAAACTTCATTCTTCTCTTTATAATATTGAAATTTGTTGTCCCCTCTTTCAAATTGCACATGTTCGTCTCCTCATTTTAACAGTTTCAGGCTAATTTTCATTTCCTCGTAACTTTCTGTCGAATTTTCATTTTTATTGCATAGGGGTTTAAGATATCACTTGCACGTTGAGTTAGTGACTACAATAAGTTCCTGAGAATTTTTTCAAATTTTTCAACAGCTCGGACAACAAGAAATCAAGCTCAATGTAAATCTTGCTAAAAAGACAACTTTCCAAAAAAGTTGAAGAAAGAAGTTTCGAATTGGTTCCTGTATCTTGAAAAAGCAAAATGTTTTTATTGTCGCATAAACATTCATAGCTATGAGCACGTCAAGATCAAAAATTGATATACATGTATTTACAAGCTGGGATTTATACGAATTCTGATTTTTCTGTGTTTCATTCAGAATGTTGGGTATGGGACCCCCCCAGCAACAAAATTGATGAGCAACAATTAAGTGGGATCAATATTTGTAAGCCGTAGTGGATCTAGTCAAAAGTTACCGGTTTTCTTGCAGCATTAGAATAACAAAAACTTTGACAACTGTGTCGCTTAAAAGTATATAGACGTTATAACTTTTTTAACACTAAACCTACCGGGCCTAAAAAATAACTAGTACATGTTCCCATATAAAAATGACAAGATTGATTTTATTCAGACTTTTGATTTAGTAATGCGTGCTCTATTAAAGATATCTATACAATCATTTCTTATAAAATCATTTTTATTATTTCAATAATCTAAAAATAAAAAATCTAGAACCGGTCATTTAACCGGTCGTGGTAGGTTTAATGTTAATGAATATGGTATAAACAGTTACCCCGATCGAACTTTTACGCGAATAAATGTAATTTTCAAGCGATACCGACTTCTGTCCCATTTTTCCGAAAAATCGAGAGCACTGTGCTTCGCTACGGATCGTTCTGTAGCACGGAGACGAAAGCGAAACCGAGCAAAAGTGAAGCGAACCGAACCGCGCCGACGAAGCCAGGAAAAGTAAGGAGCCCGTAGAGAAGAAGGAGGCACTTCTGCCTCCGCGGTTATGTAACCGAGCGATTCTCGGAGCTAGCCGCAGCTTGAGCGTGTGCAGGCTCATGCTCGCGCTCATGCTCGCGCGCGCGCAACTGAGGTCAATTTGCGCGGAGCTCATCGGGGCGCTGGCTCACGGTGTCGCACGTACATTATATGCACGCACTGGTGCGCGTCGTATACTCGAGCTAGAATAAGAAAAAATTAATTACATTCGAAAGGAACGTTGATGGATTTTGGAACGGCTTTTTCATGCACCGTTGACGTCAGCCCCGATTACGGAGAATCGTGCTAGAGGGACGCTATGAGCCAAATTCAGACGCGTGAGAATCCCAGTAGAAGAAGGTAAAGCCATAAGGAAAGTCATTACCGTGAGAAGAGGACGGTTATTGGTACTTACACATATGTGAATTACGCGTGCGCGCGGACACCGGCGCGGATCGCTCGCTCGCTCGCTCGCGCGCGCGCGCGTGAGCACGGTCACGTGGAGCCGGGAGTTAATGTCGGTCGAGGTGTTCGATAGGAACTCCTCTTCGTCGATGAAGCGAAAGTGCGGCTATGAGTACCTGGCCCGCCACCATAGCGGTTCCACTATACCATTCGGGGAAAAAACGAAACGTCACTCGTAATTACATTATTTTGTTTCATGGGGGGGGGGGGGGGGCCTGCGGTTCTGCCAAAGTCCGCAATTATGACCGACATACGGTCGTGTCTCGGTAGCGCTTCGTTACTGCACATGTATACTTTCTACTTTTGAAGAAGCAGAGGTTCGTTGAGCATGAAATATACGGACGGCGAATAAAAGAAACACCGAGGAAGATGACATCTAGGATCATAAATAACATTTGCATTCTAAAATCGGACATTTCGTACGCGACAGCATAATAATTTTTATGTATACTGAAAAATGGTTCGGGGAAACAATTGTTATCATACGACTCTTGCTCATTTTGGTTACAACTAGACTGCGGATGTTTAGACAAGTTTCAAGAAATTGGTAACAAACTTATTTTCAGTGATAGTACATGTTCCCATATAAAAATGACAAGATTGATTTTATTCAGACTTTTGAGCGATTTAGTAATGCTATTAACCCTTTGCACTCGGAGCTATTTTAACTGAAAAACGAAAGATTTTTCCATTTTAGAATATTTCCATTCTATACCATTGTTTTTTCATTTTTTGCATATGAAACTGATATAATATCTCATGTAATATATAAATGTCTAGTAGTTTATTAAATACGAACAAAAATACTAATCTGAACAATATTTTTAAGAATGGCACAGCAATTTTCAGTGGTGCCTCAGAGACGCCATCCGAGTGCTAAGGGTTAACAGTAAAATTAATTTATATATGTGCCTTCAAATATTATTTGGTAAACGTTTCATAAAAAACAAAATTAAAACCGAAAAGGTTTTATCGTTATACGAGCTCCTGGGTCCTCGAAGAAATCTTGCCGAGATATATTGTAAGCTATAGACGAGGATAAAGATATCTATACAATTATTATAGATCTGAAATAAATAAAAATCGTATTATATTCTGTGGAATTTTATATTCCAGCATTTTTTTGAACACTTTTATACAGTCTAGTTATACGCAGTCTAGTTATAACTGTAGTGGTCCCAGATTTTCAACGATTCCGTCGTAAAAGCTCGGGAGAAGCATTAGGTATGCGGGGTATGGCTCCTAAGTTAATCAAACGGAACAGAGAAAAGAAGCCAGAGAAAGGAAGAGAGCAAGAGAGAGAGAGCGAGAGAGAGAGAGAGAGAGAGAGAGAGAGAGAGAGAGAGAAGAGAAACGTGAGGATAGAGGCGTGCGGGAAGGCGGTTGTATCGTCTGTGTGTGGATCGAGCGACCGCGGTACCGTGTACGGAGCCCGTAGAGTTGACTCGAGTCGAATTGAGTCGAGTCTCGAGTCGAGTTGAGTCGAGTCGAGTCGAGTCGAGTCGAGTCGACGCGAAGTGGAGTGGAGTGGAGTGGAGTGGCGTGGGGTTGCGCCGGTAAGTGTGCCAAGGTGCACTTCTCGAGAAAGCCGGACCGGCCGGGCCGGACCACTACCGCCGCGCGGCGTGCCCCGACTATCCCAAGTCGCGAGCGCAGATTCGATCCTATTCCATCCTGTCCTGTCTCGACACACACACCGGTCTCGATACGCTCCCTATCCTGCGCCGACCCGATCCGATCGAGATCGCGATCGCGATCCTTTTCCGATCCGTTCGGACGATATTCCCGCGGTGAACGGATTTCTTGGAGCATAGTCGCCGCATCTCGCAGCGCAGAGCCTCGCCGGGGACACGAGGATCTCGATCCTCGTAGATCCAGCCTCGCCGGCCACCGCTGCTGATCTTTGATCTCTTTCGAGCGGACAATTAACGCTCGGCCGGCTTGCTTCATCTAGGAATAGATTGCGATCGATGGTTTCAGGTTGTTACCTGAAACGATGCATAACTCCCGTTGCACGAGAAACCGACGCGATGGTGTTCGAACGTGTTCTATGGGATATCGGATGCTGCCGTTTCGAGGGAGAACACCCTAATTGCCACATAGGAGATTAGGGCTTGAGGTTGCTTCCGAGAATATGCTCAACGTTTAGAGACAGTTTGATGCATGCACTACCCCCGACTGATAATATTCGATCATGAATGTCGAGTTTGAACGTATTATTCGTGCATTGTATATTAACATATTGTCTATTTGTAGGTGATTATTCCATAATTTTTAAGAAGTCTTATGGCCCACGGCTGAGGACTTTTTAATAGATCCTTCAACAAATCACTTTGATCGAATACTTTTTGCCAGGGGTAGTGTTTATAGCAATATAGTATTTACAGGAATCGACAAGTTGGTTTGTTAGCTAAATCGAGCACACTGTGAAACGCACAAACGAAGAACTAATCAGTTTATGAAATCGACTTTTGCCCCCTCAGTATAAGAATTTCAATTCTTTCGGTGGACCATACCTCGATTTCGTTTTAGAAACACCGTCTCACCTGGGGCGGTTGTGCTTTAATACGTGTATGACACATTTATTTATTTACCATGAAACAGTTACAACAGGCTCGGCGCCAATTTAAATATAAAATAAATTATTATATCTATCGTCTTCTTCCACCCTCGCCAAAAGATGTCCCACTGATAAGATCGCCATCGGACATTCCTCGTAAGTCGGAACATGATTTGAAAATAAAGACGTCTTTCATTGAACATACGCATAAGCATTCAGCCTTTTAGCTCTTTGAGACAATTACATTTACTATCTTGTGAATTTCAAATAAATTTCTTTCTCGATCCAATCAATCACGAAAAGAAAATTCTTCCGATAAAAGCTTCTTTTATGCGTACGAAAAAAAAAAGGTTCTGCACTGTTCTCAAGTCACATACATTTTTTTACATTCGCACTAAAAATTCATTCTATAGAGGGTGAATAGTTCAAACCCTAGACTGGGGCACCGTACAGAAAGATACCGAAAATTACCTTCTTCACGTTCCTAATAAAATTTAGCAACAAAGTTGAGAAAACTCACTCAACTGTGTAACTTCTAAAGTAGTGGCTTAGCGTTCAGAAAGATTACATGAAGCGAAGCCACTCTAGCGGAGTGCGGTAGCTAATAGACTCAAGTGTTCATCAGGAGTCCTATTGATTTCTGTAGAAGGGGTTAAGGGTCGAGTAAAAAATTGTTTTGGGTACGCAATAATTTCCTAAAAATCAAATTGCCTGGATCTATCGTGTCTCGACGATAAATTGGGGATACCGAAAAATCCTAGAAGAAAGCGGACATCAGGCCTGCCGAGAGATGCTAAAAGAGGAAAGAGAGCTCGGCTGTTGAGAGGAAAGAGAGAACACAGCCGACTTCCGTCGGGGTTGATTCCGTTCGGCCCGATTCCGCTCGATTTTCTAAATATACCGGGCGGTTTCGGCTCCGCGACCGTTTTTCGAGTCCCTGGTCCGAGGAACGTCGAAGCCCCTTGCTCCTGCTCTAGGCGATGCTGACCGGTCCTCCTCGCGTGCATCGTTGCCCCTAGGCCCTCGCTATAGTATAATACATAGGTGTGTGCGCGGTGTGCTTGTCCGCAACACACGGCAACCAACGCATGTGCGTACACGCTGAATATAGATGCCGGTATTGAGGGCAGCTACCCTAATAATAGAAGTCGAGAAAATTTTTAGCCCTTGATGCCGGCTGGTTACACGAGATAGAATTCGATTTGGGTCTCGCGCATGGGCGAACCCGCGTCCCCAAAGGCGTTCCCGATCGTGGCACAGAAGGGACGCAAGGGCGAGAGAGAGAAAGAGAGAGAGAGAGAGAGAGAGAGAGAGAAGCCAGCGAAGAGGAAGCCGGAAGATTCGTCGCGGAAAACCATCGTCGTCGTCGGCCGTGATTTAATTCGATAATTAAGCGATACGAGCGATAAGCCGTTATCAGTGCACCGTGACCGTGTCAACAAAAGATTACGGTTTCGCGAGAGCATAAAAATAATTTTCATTGCCAGCCGAGCTATTGACGGCGACGACGACAACGACGAAGCGAAGTGTATCGCGCGTGTGTATTTCGTTTTCGATGCAGCACCAGCCGGCGCCACGGACTTCTTTTTATCAAACGGACGCGATATCCGGCGCGATAACATGGCCCCAAAAAGAAAAAATTCAATCATTCCGTTGATTTATTTTTACCGAGAAATCGTCTTTGCGTGTTTCTACACGCGCGTATCATTCTAGTCGTTCAGCATCGTCTTCGGCAGAAGAACCGGAGGTTGTTCGAGAGTCCCTCGATGGACACTCGCGCGCGTTTTGCCCGGAATCGTCGGAATCGTCTGCAGTACCGTTTTGTTCCGATTCCCGCGAGATACCCGGCCCGATAAGATAACGGCTGACGCGGTGAAAATAAGATAACCGACGACCGGGCTCTTACGATGCAAGATCGTCGACGCGCTTACGTGTGGGTTCGGTGGGTTCCGTGGAATCGTCGTCACTCCCGTGAAACGTCATGTCACCGAAAATGGAGTCCCCCTGTTTTCGGGGAACACGCAACCTTCGGCACGATAACCGCGGAACGCGTGGCCTTCGCACGCCCCGATACCTATCGAATCTCGTACTCGTAATTTCAGTTTAATAATTTCAAAGTCGATCGATGATTATCGATAGAGAGTAAATCGCACACCTGATATCGCACGTATTGGGTCGTATGCATAAAAATAACCCTTCGGTGCACGGTGCAAAAGTACCCATTTTTTGCCCCGGTGATATTTCGAAGAAATGCTTTCCTTACGTTACCGTTGCTCCACATTGCGTAAAAGTACTCTTAGTAAAACAAGAATTTATTGAGGAATTCCAAGAACATTAAAACACTACAAATTCAATTCACGGATCTCACAGATAGAATCACTGAAGGGTTGAGCATAAGTAAAAGTAAATATTAGATCTCTTATGCATAATCGTTCACTAGTACTAGCTAGTAAATATTGGAAAATCTTAGGTAACTGTTACTAAGTGTTTACTCGATGGTTCAAGTATTTGGTTTGCTTTGAGATTTTGATGGTCCGAGTATTTTCGACATGTGTACAGTCTGTGAACGCGGAAAATTTTATTTGCCAATCTCGTTTGCCTTTTAGTACTTCATTATTATCTTTTGGAAATTTAATTCAGGGGGTTGCAGGTATGCAACCCCAAAATAAAAAAAATTCTACCTCCTTAAGAGAAGTCCAGATCTTTGAAAAAATCAATTTTTCGCATTTCCACTTCTTCGATATTTAGAGAATACGTAGTAAAACGAAATTTCGAAATTTCAAGAATTTTCTGTTGGTTTTGGCTTTTTACCTTCGCGCAAAACTATTAACACATTTTCCGAACTAGTGAGACAAATATCTCAAAACTATTTATTCAATTTCAAAGTCAATCTTTTCTAAACTAAAGAGTTTGTTTTGAAACAAAAATTATGTCTAACTTTGATGTATCAGAAAATGGACAAAAATGTTTTTTACAAGTTTCATACGTTCAATTCCGACTAAGATTTATCTCGTATTGAGAATAGAAATTACTAGGGTAATATTAAACATATTTTAATTTATTTCTGTGGAAACTTTATATTTGTAACACCTACTTTAAAATATTTTACATATAAGCTATTTTTAAGAGAAACTTTCCCTAATACATTAAATATGTTACAATTTTTTTTTTATGGATATCTTCTATTGTAAACATTTGTATAAAAGGACTTCGGTCCGTAAATAGTAATAATAATAATAATTAATATAATAATTTTCGAGAAATTGGAATTGAATTAAAAAAAATTAAAGCTGTTGTAGTAAAAAGTTACTATATATTTTGGAAATTCAATGTTGGCCAGTTTTCCGAGAAATTGGTCCACCGGTGCTGCCCACTGTGCGTTGGTAGCGAACGCGTTGATATAGTCGGAGTTCCCATTGACGAGAAACGAATCGCCTTGAACGAGAAGTCGGAAAATGAAATGATCGCCTGCGGTGGAACGCTGCAGGTGTATTTCCGCTGCGGCGCGCGGCGCGGCGCGGCGCGGCGTCCGCAGACACCGTGGGATCTGGTGTCTCACGCCTCGATTCCCCGGCATGTCGCTGAGCACAGATTCCCCTCGAGTTACGTGTACTTTTTTTAGAGTTAATTGTAAGGCGATCGCACGGCCATTTAATTGGGATACGAGCCTCGCGCGCTTGGGCCAAGAGGCCTCGTCGTCTATTCATAGTCGTACTAGAACTAGATTCGAAGGTGTCGCGACTTTGATCCGAAGCCTCGTTCCGACCGTTCCGTGCCTCGCCATTATTCCCATCGTTACACGCTGGCCAAAATTCCTCGATACTGCTGGACAAAAATAACAAATCTGACCACCATATTCCGAAAAAGAAATTACAAGCTCCTCGCAATATACTACCCGTGCAAAAACTATTCGTTTAAACAAGTATTGTCAATGTGGGAAATATTTTTATTTCCGATAAACACATAAAGAAAATATTAATATGGAAATAAATATGTTTGCTTTCTCATAATATACAGAGTGAGCATAATCATCCCTGCGCATTCAGAACATTTTTTGGCAATGTGTGTCATCAGTTTCATTATTAGTAGTATTAAAAAGTGTTCTAATGATCTGTCGTGCTGTCTGAATTTTTTAAAATAATTTTTACATAGACAGTTTATTATTTTACATCTTGTAAGAAGGTAAAATAATTCATTAATTTTGTTAATATCCTTCTAATGTATCATATAGAGGATTTTACCAATATTATATTTCGTAATGCTCAAATAATTCGTTAAAAAATTATATTCACGATTTCGATCGAACATTTTCGGCCGAGGGTAGTAGTTCTGTACTATCTAAAAATGAATTACATTTTTGGGGCACAATTAACTTACGTATCGCATAGAAGATTTTACCAATATTATATTTCGTAATGCTCAAATAATAAAAAAATTATATTCGTGATTTTGATCGAACATTTTCGGCCGAGGGTAGTAGTTCTGTACTATCTACAAACGAATTACATTTTTGGGGCACAATTAACTCTTTCATTTTCTTTTTTTTTTACTTGAACCAGAGAGTACTCGGAAATAGATGAAAATGTTAATTTGTTACAGGAGTGGTCCCGCGATGTATAATTTTCCACTTAATTGTTCGCTTTCATACCAACGATCTTTCGAATAGATGATTAGTTTCACCTAAAAGTGCATCGTTAGGAACTCGAATGGTGTCTGTCGATTAGTCGAATTTCATTTCGGAACGTAGGGTAACGGTTCGGGACGGGGAGCGGGAACAGAGCGAACCGGCCCTTTTCGGGTTAATCGAGTACAGGCGCGAGAACGAACAAGCATATAATTCACTTTCTCGTCCTTGATCGGGCCGGGAAGGCACAAAAGCGTTTCAGTTCCGGCTGCCGGTGAACGCGGATTTCGTGAAGGCCCACGAGAACCAACGAGGAACCGAAGTGGGTCGTTGTTTGGAGATTATTCGACGATACGCGCGACCCAGTTGTTTCCGAGCGGAGAAAACTTTTTCGGTCAAGATGATCGACGAACCTATGGGAGCTCTATTTCCATGATTAATTCACAATGGGGATCTACAATAATGGAGGTGGCAGCGTAATAAATCTGAAACGGTGTGTGACGCGTTCGAGCCCACTTTCCAAAAATATTTTTTATCTTGGATACTGATGACGGTTCTGTCGGTATTTGTTGGATTTTATCGAGACCAAATCCGAATTAAAAATTCGTATAACATACCTAGTACGTTTAAGAAGAATTAATTTTCAAGTTTGACCAGAATTTCGTACAATCATGTTGATGAGTTCTAAGCTATTTTCGGAACCAATTAATCGTGTTATCAACTAAAAAATTTATTCATCAGCTTTTTGGTGACAGAAGATGCCACTCGCTGCACACTGATTCACAGTTGCATTTAGACGTCACTGTTGCCCACTATTTATTTCACGCTATTTCAGTGTTATTATACGAACATACTTCCGTATTGTTCTCCTTCAATTATAAATAGACTGCAGATTCCGAGGATTTGTACTGCTCACTAGTACACATACCAAACTGAAACGCATACTTTTGCTAAACATTAATTAACCCTACGGGTAAATAATCACGTCAGGTAAGGTTAACGATGATAAGATTAATAATGTAATTTACACACTCGTATACACATACACATATAATTATACCTTTGTAAGAAATAACCCTCCATGAAGGTTACCAATATTAAAAAAGTGAAAAATTATAGGTCGTTCACAAAGTACTCATTTGTAAAAAATGTTTTCAAAATAAATCGACACCTATGGCAGAAATAACACCATAAAATTTATCTTTTAAATCATCTAGCGTTGTCGGCTTATTGGAATAATCCAACGATTTAACGTAACACCAGAGAAAGTAATCTAAAGGCGTTACGCGTCGCATGATCATGTTGGTCAGTTCACATCACATTGCGTGATATTACACGATCGCCAAACTTTCCTGCGAACAATCGAACAGATTCATTATTTTTCATATAAATTTTATACGCGACAAAATGGCAACCGATACGCGACTCGCTCGTAAAATCTGTAAACAAAGAAGAAAAATATGTGGTAAACTGTCAAAGATCTACTATTTCGACAACACCGTAAAGTGGCGTAGAGTGATCGACGGATGTACCGATGGTAAACAAAACAGGGAAGCGAAGAAAAAGTTTACGTCCGTCCGCAAGGATCCGTCGCGTTTCGGGCGCGAGAGGCTGTGTCCCATAAGAGCAGAGCAAAAAGAAGAGGAGGAAGATCGAGGAGGACTCCGCCCCCGTCGCAACTCTAAATTTACACGCGACCACCTAGAGGTATTTCAGCCGATCGAGGGATGCCATTCAAGTAGTTTCAATTAGGACATTTCGTCGAAGGAGCGCGAGAAGCCGGTCCGAGAAACATGCACGAGAGAGAGAGAGAGAGAGGAAGCCATGGCGTCGTGGTCACGGGAAGAAAACGTGACCCACCCTGCCCTTAGAAGGAATTGGTGGGAAATTAAAAGAAACCCGCGTGTCGATTGGACGGGAAGGGAAATCGACGGGGCAGAAGGGCCGAGAAGTCACCAGGGGGCGAGAGACGCAATTGACGCAAAAGGGGACGTTAAGCGACGCTCGGCGACGCACGGCGACGCTCGGCGACGCGCAACCAAGCGAATTTCCATAATTTCCAATTAGTAATCAGTCGGTGGCTGCACCTATATTGCCTTCACCTCATCACCGCCGCTGCCAACTCTCCGGCAGAACTATTCGCCTGGATACGCAGCGTGCGTTAACGCGCGCGCTCGCGCGGCCGCACACGCGTCACGTAGGCATGCACGACCACACACACACACAGTCGGCAGGCTCGTGGGTGAACGACGACGGTGGCGGGCCGTGCCTGACCAGTGTGCCACTTTCACTGGCTCGTATTTGGGTCATCGCATCCACTTTAACGGCTCCTCACCTCCCTCTCGCTTGCTCTCCTCTCGAGGGGGTTGGAAAGGGGCACGGTGTGTTGTTGTTAGCGGTTCTGTTACACCTACGTCCTACGCTCTATCCTTCTTTCGCTCCTTCGTCCGCTCACCCGTCATCTGGACCTCTTCGAGAACTATCTCCACCATTTATGTCTCGTTAAGGGGGGATTCTCGTGCAACTGGTCTCCGAAACATCGTTTTTTTTTGTCATTGTTGTATTTTTCAAAAGTACGAAACCTTAACCCTTTGCACTCGCAGCTATTTTAACTCGAAAACGAAAGATTTTTCCATTCTATATAATTTTTGTTCATTTTTTGCGTATAAAATTGATACAATATCTCGTGTAATATGCAAATGTCTAGTAGTTCATTAACTATACTAACAAAAATAATAGTGTGAACAATACTTTTAAGAATGGCACAGCAATTTTCATTGGTGCCTCAGAGTCGCCATCCGAGTGCTAAGGGTTAAAGTCTCCTTTCCCAAAATTTTATACCGAAATGGTCAGTGAAATGACGAAGTTTTAACTAGACTGCGGGTCTTTGCGCAAAATATTAGGTTGTTGCATGTGAAACGTCCGATTTTAGAATGCAAATACAGGTTTATGGTATGCAACTTTGAAGCACAAAGCTAATCCTTAATATCCCACGCTCAATTTTTATTTATATTTCTAATTTTCCTATTACATAAAGTTTATTGTAATGTCAAACAATGCGACGTGTATCCCTACAATACGTGTGGAAAAATAACTAGAGTATATAACTAGTATATAACTAGAGTATGTACAATCGTTCGAGTCTTTCGGGGGTAAGCCGTGTTAAGACTATTCTTTCGATGCTTCAGGGATCTGAGTTAAGCTCCCTTCGCAATTCTTCACAGTTTCTAGTCCCAAGAATGTACAAGGTACGGTTAAACAGTTTCGGAACTTTTAATATAAATTCCGTTCATTGCCATCAATGAATCATTTTCGAAATAATGCCCATTCGGTCTTTATATGGCCCTCAAACTGGGTCTTCCCATCTTTCGAAGCAGGGTGTGGGCGGATGCAGGAATTCATTTCAGTTCTTTTTCCGATTTTACTTCGATTTCTTCTTGTGTTTCGAAACGATACTTCGTTAGGGTGCGTTCAACACAAAAATAACGATACGGTCGGTCTCTCCTAACCATTTCTGTTCGTGTTCAAATTTCGAGGTTACCTCCTGTTATTTTAAAAACCTATTATCCACACAGATCAGCCTACGAACACGCAAACGGAATTATTGTTCGATTTCAATTATCCGAATTATTTATGCCTTTACGAGAAAAATGAGTAGGTGTAATCTAAAACAGTAAACAGATAAAAAATATTTAACAGTGTTATTATATCGGTTTCAGCTTGAGTTCACATTACTGAAAGAAGAAAGATATTTTTACTTGGCTCCCCTTACTAGTTATCGAGGCAAACAATATCTATTTTGCACAAAAATCAGATGGAGCAACTAAGCTATTCTTCGGTTGTCCGATCAGCCTAAAAACGAGGTGCTATTGCACAATGTATGTAAATTTTGCTATGAAATAATTTTTATTTTAAAATTTTTTCAAAAAAAAGCTTCCTCATTTCTTTATTACTTATTGTTTAGGGACTATAATTTTCCTGGGGGAAGAAAGTCGAATGCAATAATCGTTCATGCATTTTCAGGTGCGCAAGAACTGATCGCGTGGATTAGACCTCTTTCGTCGCACCACCTCGATTATTCCGGGAAATTTTCGTGCAACGTGCGAGGTTCTACCGTACTCGTAGCTAGGATAGGAAAGATAGACCTACCTTAAAATTTTTTCAAAAAAAAAAAAGCTTCCTCATTTCTTTATTACTTATCGTCTAGAACTATAATTTTCCTGGGGGAAGAAAGTCGAATGCAATAATCGTTCATGCATTTTCAGGTGCGCAAAAACTGATCGCGTGGATTAGATCTCTTTCGTCGCACCACCTCGATTTTTCCGGGGAATTTTCGTGCAACGAGCGAGGTTCTACCGTACTCGTATAGGAAAGAGAGACCTACCCGGTGGAGGTTCGCGGTTCGCAGATTTGTAGTCTGTCCGCGAAACGGCAAAACAGCGTCGTCGACGAACGGCGGATAAGAAACGCAGCGGCTCGTGCCGTGGCGAACCTTTTACGAATTCGCGAGCCTGCCCTCGGCTGCTCCGTTGCTCGCCGGTAGGAGCCTAGCTAGTTTTCAGCTCGAGAGACACGGAGAACCGCGGACTCGCGAGCCGACATACACACGTACACACGCACACACAGACACACAGACACACCGACACACAGCTAAGCCGTCACGCCGGTGGTGCCGGCGCAGATTGTGGTTCTCCCATTTACCCAGTTCCCCTCGCGCTCGCGCGCACCAACGTACACGGGTTATGTAACCAAGTGAAAGTGGCACAAGCACCGAGCGCGCACACCGAGAGAGGACCGACATCGGCATCGACGTCGACTCGCGCGAACAACCACCATCCACCATCCGCTGTGTGCCTACAAACCCACCTCCAGCACCCATCCGACCAGATACGATCCTGTTCCACGGCTCCGACAATAATCCTCGCTTCCTAAAGAGTATATCGCCGGAGACTGTCGACTCGATTCGGGAATAATCGACGCGCGCCACCCTCGAAAGGCCGCCGTTGCGTACACGTGACTTCTCCTTTTAGCGTTTTGTATTCGTTAACTCGTTTTTTTTTTAAGAAATCGATTTGAAAAAAAATTTTTTTTTTGCTCACTTTGATAGACACAATAACACCGTGCAACTTTTGTTTGAACTTTTTATCAATATCATTTGTTGTTCTTGAGATATTTCACGAGAAATGGTGATATTGAAATTTTTCAAGGGCGAAATGAACCCCTTTGATGCGAGAAGTACCATGAAAAATATATGGTTGTATTAGACATATGGTAGTCTACTTGTGTGCAACTTGTGCATACACCTAACAGAACGTTCCAAATTTTTGTTAATATCATTTGTTGTTCTTGAGATATTTCACGAGAAATAGTGATATTGAAATTTTTTTCAAGGGCTCATTTCACCCCTTTGATGCGAGAAGTACCATGAAAAATAATATATGGTACTCTACTTGTGTGCAACTTGTGCATACACCTAACAGAACGTTCTAAATTTTTATTTATAACATTTGTTGTTCTTGAGATATTTCACTAGAAATAGTGATATTGACATTTTTTTCAAGAGCTGATTTCACCCCTTTAATGCGAGAAGTACCATGAGAAATAAAGGGTTGTATTAGGTATATGGTACTCTACTTGTGTGCAACTTGAGCATACACCTAACAGAACGTTTCAAGTTTTTGTTAATATCATTTGTTGTTCTTGAGATATTTCACGAAAAAGAGTAACTTTATAATCTTTTCAAGGGCTGATTTCACCCCTTTAATGCGAGAACTACCATGAAAAATATAGGATTGTACTAGGCATACGGTACTCTACGTTGTGTGCAACTTGTGCATACGCCTAATAGAACGTTTCATTCAGAGTCGGTGAAAGATATGTCAGAATGGCTCGAGGAATGAATATGAATGGCAACGAACATGTTAACGATTAGATAAACATTACTGTTCACGATCAGAGTATCATCATCAAAAGATCGTGTAAAAAAGCATTTTCAGAAAACGATGAATTTTACAATGAACGAGTTCTCTGTCGCTCGTTCTTTCTGCACCTGTTGACTGAATATATATGTATATCGTTCGCGGTCCGCGCGGCCGTATTTGCATGTCGATCGATAATTAAATATTCTGAATAATTGAGTAGTTTTTCGAAATGAATTGCTCGGATGCCTTTCATAAAATTCCTGTGGCAAACGGTCGCGGAGGCCTCTCTCGTTGTAACATTACGTTATATTACACATTCGCGGCGTATTATACGATCCTCGAACGTTTACGTTTACATCTGCGGGCACCGCTCTTCCGACAGCCTTGTATCGACGTCAGCAGCGAAAGGGTTAAAAATTGTTTCAAGTATACGTTGCATGAGCCACCGAGTTTTCCATCGCTATATTTGTAAATTCACTTCTGTTAGGAATCCTAGAAGATTGGTTCCTGACGTGCTCGATACCGAAGAGAAACGAAATCGTCGAGATCGTATAATCATTGATAATCGTCTGCGAAATCTTTGATCAAGCCAGTCGAAACCTAACACCGCTGGTTACCCGACGTTCATGACCGTTGTTCCACGCATCCTCCGGCTATCAATCATGCTTCTCATCCTGCTTCTCGCTGGTGTACCACGGAACGTGTTCCAGCGGAATCATCTGACAATTTATTACTCTTTATTTATTGTACAGCTCCTCGCGTATAAATAAGTTGAGCATCGTAGGGTAACTGCACCAGTGAATAAACGGGCACCAGTAAATGAACGCTTTTGTATTTTTTGCTTTTCCATCATTGTTCAATTACTAGAATGTAGTGTTCGTTGACTGGTATTTTCTATATTTTTTATTTAACGTTTAACCCCTTGCACTATAATACCGAGTTGGACTGGTGACGAAGATTCCGAAGAGAGTCTACTAAATATTCATGCTATTAATTTCCTTCAAACTTTAAAATGAAACAAAATTATATTTTTTTTTGTTGTTGTTGAAACCATCGGAAACTGTATACGTATAAATTACATACAAACTTCCTTTTTTTCGAAGAAATTAGAAACGGCAAATAAGTTCTAATCACTGGAACCGTAAAATAATTCATTTATTTTTGACAAATGAAGTATAGGGAACCATTTGGCATATATGAGATTCCTTTAATTCACATATTCTTTTTTTAAATACAATATCTTCCTGAACAATTTCTTAAATGTTCATTCACTGGTGCAGTTACCCTACGAGCATTTATCATTATCACTGCACCCGGGTGAGAAAGACGTCGTTAAAAGTTACGTCAGTTAATTAACGGTTCGATTCACGCCTACGACAGTCGTATCCTCGTCGCAGGCTATTTAGAATAAAGTGATCGTCGAAAGTTCGACTATCCGGATAGGATAATTCGCACGAACTCGCCAGAATCCGCTGTGGGAACGCCATATACGGATCGTCTAAGCCGAACGCTTCTTTCGGTTCGCAGGTTTGATCCGAAAACAGAGCGCTAGGAGAACGGGAAAATCAGGTTCTCGGTGGATTACCGGAATAGCAAAAACAAAGCGTCGCCATTTAGCAACTAGCTAAAAGAGCGAACGGCGATAGTAGCACAATCGTCGTGTCTATTGTTTATCATTCGACACAATGAACACTCGTTTTCCTAGCCCCGGTCGACGCGTTATCCTCCGGCCGGGACCGTGAAAGTATCAATCGGACGACGAATCATTATCGCCCACGTAGATCCCGATAACCGTAGAATCGTTTGTTCTTTAAAACTGTCTATTATATCGTTATCTATCTCGCCTCTTACTATAATGCTGTGTTACGAGGCCGTCTTATCGGACTCCTCTATAAATACCGAACAATTACAATAACAATTACTCTATTTACCTCATTTTATTAATTTCTCTGCTACTCTCTGCATACCTAAAACAGCATCAAGTCCTGTCAACGTATCGATCAGTTTGCAAGAATTTGCCAATTTTTCATCGATCAATGTTATTAAAGTTTTCGATCGTATAATTGTTGAAATAACGTATGTGTGATGATTTCGGCGCACGGTTCGATCTAATATAAACTATCTAAAGCTGTTTTGCAAGTTGTTTAAACTTTTTTCAACGTTTCAATCCATATTTGGATCTTTTTCAAGAAAAAAAAAAGGAAAAAACTGCGTCTGAAAAATTTTTAAATTACAATATAGTGAAAAACAACAGATTCAATACACAATCAAATTACTGTATTATAATGCTGTATTAGATTTCTCACTTGCTTTATAAAGATGTTCAAACAATATTGATATGTGCAAACCCATGTTGCTCTAATGTCGGTACTAAAGTAACTGTGAAATTCAAACCAACCAGAAATAAGTCAGAATCTATAGATCGAAACTAAACCAATCAATATTTGGCGGGTAATTCAAACCTTCATTATTCATTAGGTAATTCAAATTTTCATCAATCGTTGATCATACGTAGAGACGTGTTCATTCTCAAATTTAATTTCTACTTTACCCGTTGTAAACTTTTCATCTTTTATTATCGCTATTAATTTTACCGCGAATACCGGGCAGGATCGAAACGGACCCGGAATCCGGAGCTCGGTTCTCGAGATCTATAAGATCAATGCGTTCGCGAGCTAGTCGTCGCGACGAAAAGTGGACCAGCTCTCGCCGTGTGCAACAACAAACCCGTCTTTGCATTCCCGCATGGTGGCAGAAAAACGTTTCGTGGTCGCGAGAGTACGCAGCCAACCTCCAGTGTAAACAGACAGTGTCGTAATGCTTCTTAGCCGGTCTGACTCGATCAGCCATTGAGATAGACAGTGGTACAGTTGGTTGAAAAAGTATTGGCACACCTGATTTCTTCGGAATATTTTAGCGAGCACGTTGGACACGGTATGATAACAGCATGCAAAATTAAAAAGATGCTATTTACTGAACAACGCAATGTTGCGCTTGCAAATTATTATTTAATCTGACAGTTCAAAGTACCCTGCTCTTATTTACTTTACGGAAGATGGTTTTCTACGGATTAAAAGAAAATGGTGGAAACGGTGGAAATTAAAAGAAATGACTCGTACGGCCATTGAGATAGACAGTGGTACAGTTGGTTGAAAAAGTATTGGCACACCTGATTTCTTCGGAATATTTTAGCGAGCACGTTGGACACGGTATGATAACAGCATGCAAAATTAAAAAGATGCTATTTACTGACCAACGCAATGTTGCGCTTGCAAATTATTATTTAATCTGATAGTCCAAAGTACCCTGTTCTTATTTACTTTGCGGAAGATGGTTTTCTACGGATTAAAAGAAAATGGTGGAAACGGTGGAAATTAAAAGAAATGACTCGTACGGCCATTGAGATAGACAGTGGTATAGTTGGTTGAAAAAGTATTGGCACACCTGATTTCTTCGGAATATTTTAGCGAGCACGTTGGACACGGTATGATAACAGCATGCAAAATTAAAAAGATGCTATTTACTGAACAACGCAATGTTGCGCTTGCAAATTATTATTTAATCTGACAGTTCAAAGTACCCTGCTCTTATTTACTTTACGGAAAAGGTTTTCTATAGACATCGTGTCCGAAAGTATAACAGTGTAGTATAGGACATAGTCGAAACGTTTCGGCCAAAAAAACAACACGGCCTTGTAGAAATTTCAAGTACCGTAGATCTTGCAGCTACCGTTGGACGGCCGAGAGCGAAAGGAATTCGCTGTTTTGTCGAGAGAACGTAAGAAAAAGGGAAAGGGCGATCAGCCGATTAGATATGCATTACGATCGGGCCGAGGCGGCGCGCGGACTCGGTTCGCCATTTTGTAGAGGTTCGGTCGTGCGACGTCCTTCCTAGATCCGCGGGGATCTAAATGCTGGATCGCTGGAAGATCGGCGAGTAAAACGCTACCGGGAAGGTTACTAAGCGCTCTGGAATGTTTCGCCGTGGACGTTGAATGTTTTATAGACAGCGAAAATGGCGCCAACCAGCCTACTATCTGCGCACGCCAATATCCTGATAGTTATTATCTATCAATAAGATGCTTATCGTTTGACACAGACGACGGAATGGATTTTTCGAAGCTGCACGCCGTGTTTAGCATAATCGCACCATCGTGGAACCGGTTGCCGATGCTAGTGCCGTAACAATTAGAAACGAACCGTACGCGCATGATGGTAAAGGTCGGCGCGGTTAGGTTCGCGTAAAGGATGCCTTTGTAATGCGTGTTTAGTTAATTGTCAACTGATACGAAAACTGACGGTGTATACATATACAAGAATACATGAGAACGTCAGAGTTGTCCACATGCTGCATCAATTAGCAAGTACCGAAATAAATTAAAGGAGACACGGTGAATAGCAAAGAGTTAAAAGGAAGCTGTGAAAGAGTTGCTCGACTTGTACAATGGTGATTCGAAATTTTCTCGAAGGGAAGAAAAGGTGGTACAAGCGAGAGCACACCCTGCTAGTTCCTGAGCAACGTCGTCGTCGCGGCGAACGGCGCCGTGTCGAGACACCGCGGCCTATGAACTCCGTTTCAACCGGTTATATAACGGCTTAATTACTCTGCCCCATTTTCACGAGGCATTGTCTCGATGGGGCACTTACTTTCGAACCTCGCGCCTCGGACGAGGCGTGCAGCACAGCGGTTTAGACTCTTAGAAGAGAGACTGCGGGCTCTCCGCGAGCACAGCTAACCGCAGCCGAGTGGCTTCTTGCGCAACAGCCCTCTCTCGGTTTTTTTTTCGCCTTTTCGTTGGAACCTTTTGCCGAAGTTGCCGGAAGTCGAGGCACTGTGGCGCACCGCTGATTTCGTGGCCCCGTCGCCGTTTCACCCTTCGCGACCCCGAACCCGCTTCGTGACGCGCCCACGGGAATCGAGACGTTGTCGAAATCGAAACAGCAAAATAGCCGCTCGATTTATTAGGTGTTCCGGTTAGGCTTCTCCCTATACATGGCTATAACCAGAAATCGAGTTCAGATATTTGAAAAGCCAGTAGGGTGACCTATCCAACGAATGAACACTTGTGCACGTTCGTTGAAATCAGTGTTTAAACGTTTCTCATTCTCGAGATATTGATAATCTCCTTAAAAAATAGTGCGATAATATATCTAGACTTCTTTTAAATGTGGAAGCTTTTATCATCCATCGTTCACTTTTATCTAACACATTTTTGCATAATACAGCAGCGTGGGAAGCTGAAGATGATCAACTTCTTTGATTCACAATATTACGAAAATTTAGAAAAAATTTCACTTGTTATATTTCACAATGTTATACGTGCTGTCCTTTTCTACATTCGGCGCGGTTAGAAAGAAATAGTAGAACCACAGGATCTAAGAAACAGCACGGACCCGAGGGTCTTTCTTAGATCGAGGCTTTACTGTAAATCGATGAAACGCATTAATTTTCAAAAGTTCTTCCAATCTTTCTCGTTCGGTGGTTTAAGCGAATCAGAGAAATTCATTTTAAATAGAAAGGGTTAAGCAAGAATTAAGTGCTTTGGTAGTATAATTATAAGAAAACTCGAATGATTAATCGATTCGGCCTGTGCACGACTCATGTATGTGATTCTGTAGATTCTTGAAGAAACTCCTCATCGTAGAAACAGAGAACGACAGAAAGAGGGAGTATCGATGCGTTCGATAGAATCGCGTCAACAAACCACCCATCGGAAATTAGCCTAACGTCTTGCGAAACTGATGTAGCTCGGCGGTGGCATCGATCGGCACTTCGAAGTTCATTAGAATAGAACGCGCCTTCGCGACAGGATGCATTGTGGTTAGCTGAATACAATTAACCACAATTCGTCATATCCTCCGCCTATCGGGATTCGCATAAATTCCCTGGAAAATCTGTAGCGTCGGTGGCGAGCAGACGTGGGTGGAATTGACTCAGACGTCGTCAGTCACTGACAGAAGGGACTTTTCTGCGGGAAAGTCTTCTCGCATCCTCTTTGAGCGACCACCACTTCCTGCGAAACACCGTGCGCACTAGTGTGCGTACCTTTACGCTCTTTATTAGACGTCGTGACGCACAGTCCGTTGAAAAACCCGTTTTCTGGACAAAATTCCACTATCCGAATATTATAGACTCGAGAAATTATTTCAGAAAGTTGTAAGATACACTCACAAAATAAAAGTCTTGTTCGATTGACAAAACAGTATCTATTGTGCATCAAAATCCGCAGTCCAATAACGACTATTGGCAACGAACAAAATGTCACGTATGATTATTATTTTTAATTAGAAAGTAATTCAATCGTGCAATATTTAAAAAAATTTTCTTTACATCTCGCGATTTATCCCCTCAACTAAAATAACGAACACGTTTTAGTCATTGATTTTGTTCAAACAATTTTTGTGATAATCGCTATATTTTTTTTCGCTGCTAAGAACACTTTTTTACACTTTTTTTAAACTAAAAAGTATCACTTTTTAATCGAGTAGTTTTTCAAAAAATTTTTCATTGCATCTCTCGATTTATCCCCTCAACTTAAATAACGAACACGTTTCAGTCACTTATTAAAAATATTTTTTCCCCTCCTAAGGACACTAATGATAAAGTTTTTAAACGAAAGCATGAATGTCGATTTTTTAATTTTTGTCCATTGTCACCGCACTGTGTAATAGATCGAAACCACGAACCTCGATCGCCGCTTGCGCCGCTCGCAGAGAGTTGTTAGCATCCGATTTTTTTTTCACAGCGACGTCATTCCCCCGGTATCGTTAAACGGCCGAGCAGGATTTTATGGTGAAGCCGACTGGGTAATCCGGTCGGCGAGAATTTTTCCCTGGCCGGATTAGAATTTTTAATTCGCGGAAAACTCGTTTCGAAAGAGGCGCACACCGTGTGTGCTCGTGTGCCGTTTACCCGATGGAATAATTCATCGTTTTGTTACGGATCCTGGTCGTAGGTATCCTTCGCGCAAGGACGACCGTCGAGAGAACCGTTCTCGGAGAGATCGGTTAGACGCGCGTGCGTAACCATCGTTTCGACTATCCTCGATCGATATGTATTTTTTTTTTTCTAATCACCGAGAGGTTTACGATCGATGCCGCGCGACAGATAGGTACCGCGCGCGCCGCGCGCCGTAATTGCAGGCCTCGGGTAGGGATAATGTTTAATTGACTCGGAGTCCGGCCATAATTAACGTGAATATCGGCCAGGATCGTACCGGCGCGGAAAGAGAGGGCACACGTCATATGCACGTACATACGGTACGTACGTACGCGCTTACGTGGATCGGCACTAAACGTAATTGCCGGAATTGCTCAATCCGGAATGCCGCCGCTAGATTTTACCCTAACCGCACCCTGCCGTTTCATACGGCGAAACGGTGTTTCTTTTTTTTCCCGTATCAATTAAACTCTATCGCGCCGATCATTTCGCAACCTGACAGGAACTATCGGATTTTTATACGTCTCGATACATTTCGATGGGACTTCTGGCGTTTCACCCTTCGCGGACGACGCACAGTGACGCCATTCCTAGAAAATTAGTGGAATTCGTTGAAACTTGTTCGTGCCACGTGATAGGGTAAAACTAGGTCTTTTCGTGAGCTTGATTGAGATCGACTGTAAAGGACACGGTCGTATATCTGATCGAATTTGTTAAATAAATAATAGTCAAGTTCAACTCTCTCCAAGTATCCAGTGTTAAAAGCTTTTATATACGTTACTACTTTAAATTACACTCAATTAAATTTACTATAAGAATTTTTATTAAAATTAATCCCTCAATTAATTTGTATTTTTATCTCCCACTAAAGTGCTAATTACACTATCATATTCTGTACACAGGATTTTTCAATGACATTACAAATGTGTTTAATGCAATATAAATGGTATACCACACAAGATGAATTATTTTTGCAAACGTTATTTTTTCCGGAGCGTTCGCTATAATATTCAAAGATCGAGGTCGTTTGAAGGTTATTGTACATATCCGAATGTATTTTTCGCCGAGATACTCAATAAAAAAAAAAAAATGTATTGCGCACGAGGGTACCTATTCGGCTTGACATTGTGCTTGACCGGGCTGAGAATTTATGGGCCTCATAAAGATGCCCGGGAGACCATAAAGTGATCGGCCGAGAAGCGATGTTGTTCGTTGGAAAAGGACAGAATACGACATACCCTCATGTTCTGACACTAAGCGGTGTCGAACGGACGAACTCGAAAAAAGAAGAGGGGGATAGCGACTTTCTTGTTGCAGAAAAACATCGTCGTCTTAAATCGAAAGTAAACTGTAGTAGTCGCTCACTTATCCCTATCCGTTAAGTGTCGCAATTGTGTTCCCCGAATTATGCGACGCTAACAAGGAAAGCCACGGTGAACAATAACTTGTTGCCAAAGTTGCATTCGACCCAGTCAGCAAACCTGTCGAACCGTTTATTTCACTGTATTCGTTCGCAAAAGGTTAATACTGGCCCACCTGTTGCAACGAAAACGAACGACTAGAAAACTGTTTTCTTTGTGATTCATACGCTATATCGAAATCTTTACTGTTCGCCAGCCCGCGATGTTCGAGGATCGAGCTGTGATCGCTGAATACGTGATTCCGTCTGTCCACGCTGTTGTTAATGTTTATACACTCGTGACAGGAATGGGTGTAGGTGAAATAGAAAAGAATAGGTAAAAATACTGTTACATTTTCTATTTTTTTTTTTTTAGCTCACAAGGGAACATATTCAGTTGATACACTCCGATTTTGATGAAACTTATATGAGATATAGTTTTTGACACGTATTTTTTTATCGGCAATCATCCACTCTGAGGGGGTGAAAACCGCTCTCGAAGTCAGGGGTCAAAACCACATTTTTTGAGAAAAAAAAAGTTTGTTAAAAAATTCTTGAGCGACTACATTTTCCATTGAAAAGCACACAATTTAAAAAAAAATCAAATTTTTTCGAACTCTGGTTTCCGAGATATCTCAAAAAATATGGTTTTGACTCCTAACTTTGAGGGCTGTTTTCACCCCTTCAAAGTGGATGGTTACCGATAAAAAAAAATACGTGTCAAATATTTCTCGAAGAACTGTAGCTCACATTTGTTTATATGTTCCCTTGTCAGCTCAATTGATTCTGGTAGAGAAGTAGATCAATCTTAAAGTATCGAAATACGACACAGTATATTGGAAAAATCAGTAAACATGTAATCCTACAATCAAATAATTCTTTTTACTATCCGAATGCTCGTGTTCTAATTAGTTCCGATCACCAAGTTTTTATACTGTATTCGAAACCTGCATAAATTATTATTACCCTATCTGTTGTTACAGATATGAATACGTGGCACGTGTCTTTGACACGTTGACCGCCGCGTGAATTTCCAGCGTTTCATACAAGTCTTTTTTATTTCATTCGTATAAACCATCGGAGTTATCAACAATTGTTACTTGATACTGATGTTTGCACCTTATACTATAATTTAGTTCACTTCGAAACGAATCCAAACTCGATATTCAATGCTACAAATATTATGACGATCATGTTTAAACAAGTCAATGTCACCGGTGACAGCCACGGCAGGCAATGAGTTAAACTGGTAAACAGCTGATGTTTATGCAAAATTTACGTGAAACAATTGCAACCGATAGGAGACGAAAGCGGAAATTTTTCTAAAGAATGTAATTGTTTTATAAAAAATAACAACAACGTGTTCCAAACTTTTAGTCAGTTTTAAGATAAAATACAATTCTACAAAAACGTGAAGTGTCCTATAGGGTGGACCTTAGCTATACTTGGTGAAATTTTTTTGCGAGATTCATTATATTCCATGTAATGAAAAAATGATATATCCAAAAATTTTAGATCAATCGGACGTCGGGTGTGCTCAAAATTTTTTTGTCGAAAAATAATGTTTACTCTTGACCTTCGCGTTCGGTGAGACACGCCTTCCCGACGTCCGATTGATCTAAAACTTTGGATATATCATTTTTTCATGACATGGAACAATATTGCGGGGGGGGGGGGGTAATATAGGGGAAAAATAAGGTCCACCCTAGTGCCCTATCTGTGCATTTCCAAGACTGTCATCATCTCGGCCATCATCGACACAATTCGAAAATCAATTATCCCGAGGCCCGAAACCTGGCCAATCTACTTTCGTTGACCGGTGAAATCTGTCGGCACTTTCTTTCGACGTGCTCCAAGCCTAATCGTTGCGCGGTGCGGTATCGGGCGAGGACGGGGGCGCGGGGGCACGATCAACCGGAAAACCGGAGAGTTCATTCTGAAGGCGGGCCACGGACACTCGGTGGCAAACGGTGCTCTGCGAACGTACATACATAGTTGTCAGCGTCGCGTCTCGTCGCGGCGACGGATGCAATTTAATGGGGGGCCGGTTTCCAGGTGAAAACGAGCCCTTTCCCAAAGTGGAAGATCCGTGTGCACGTGTCAGGAGGACGGGGGTCGAGCCCGAGATCCCCCCCCCCCCCCCCGGTCCCTGTGAAGCGAGCCCACCGAAGTGTCTGGTCTCCGCGGTGAAGGCAATCGCTGTGACTGGCTTGGCAGCGTTCACGATCCGTGACGCTCCGTGACTCGGGATCTAGGCCGATTGTATAATGCCGCGAACGTTTCACTAAAATCGTTAAATAACAGCCTACTTTAGTCGGATCGCTCGGTTCTCTGCTCGCTTGCCTTGCTTCGCCTTGCCTTGCCTAGTCTGACGATCTCTCTCTCTCTCTCTCTCTCTCTCTCTCTCTCTCTCTCTCTTCCCCTCCTCTCCCTAGAACTCTTCCACTCTCTCTCTCTCTCTCTCTCTCTCTCTCTCTCTCTCTCTCTCTCTCTCTCTCTCTCTCTCTCTCTCTCTCTCTCTCTCTCTCTCTCTCTCTCTCTCTCTCTATCTCTCTCTCTGGCACTCTGTTGCTCGCTCTTTCTAACACTCTCTCTTTCGCTCTTTCTCTTCGACAAGGTACTACAGTACGCTCGACCGCTTAGTCATCGTCCATCGGCCCGCTCTCTCGTCCTCTCTTCGCTGGTTCGTCGAATAAATCAATTTTCGCTTTCGGTATGCACGGCCCGTCACGTTCTGCTCGGACGGTGCCGGGTTTCGCGTGTCCGCGCTCCTCGGCGACCATTTTTAACGGATCCCCCTCGTAGGAACACGACCGCGACGATCAGTCGAACTGTAAATATCCGACGCG
The DNA here is from genome assembly GCA_916610255.1 of Lasioglossum lativentre. Lineage (NCBI taxonomy): Eukaryota > Metazoa > Arthropoda > Insecta > Hymenoptera > Halictidae > Lasioglossum > Lasioglossum lativentre. Next base: position 2,051,555 of record OU744364.1, read on the forward strand.
GATAACGGACGCGACTTATGCATGCGCATAATTCCCCAGATGAAAAGAAAAACCGATCGGCCTTCCTCGCCCTTTAAAAATCCTCGGAATCGATAAGACGCAACCGATCGCTTGCCCTGCGTCGTCGTCGTCGTCGTCGTCGTCCGAGATGTTATGAAACGATGCCAACGCTCCGAGATACCGTATTCCACAGCAAAAACTGGACGTTTCTTTGCATGCACGCGATATCTCCGTTTTTTTTTTTTGTCGGTTTCGATCGACGCGTATTGTTAACCGAGACGTTTTTCCGTTTTACTAGATCGCCCGTTTGGTTTTTGCGCGTCGGATTGCACGGGGACGAACGTGACGCGAATTATTTACATCTTGTTCCTTTGCGAACAATGTTGTTGTGTAGATAAAATGTTAGATAAAAAGTATTCCCACGCTGTTGAGCACCACGTCTATTTTTTAACCTAGCTTGGAAATCAATTTTTACCACGATCTATCAAAGAATTCCCGAGCTGTGAGAATGTTACAAAAATCATTGTTATGATTTTTGTCTCTCCTACGATTTTGTTATTAAATACATTACGTTTCTTCTTTTTCTACGTTCCTTGTAAAATTAACGCGAATATTTCGGAGACCAATATCAACAAATATTACATTATAAATTAACACAAAATATTAAAATCGGTTGATTTAAATTTCCCGCTTGCCTGTACAGCCAATCGAACCTTCTCTATGTGTACTGCTATTCTAATGTGAACCTTGTAATGTGATTGGACCCCATACAATTGTGGAGCAAAAATTTGTGAAATTTTATTCAATAGGTAAGTATACAATACTTAAAAATTTTGAAACATATCATAGATAGCAATAAATGTTAGATGTTATCGGCGCTACGGTTCGATGAACAATATTTACAAACAATTTTCGTTTCTTACTGTTAATCAGTTTAACATTATACTTTGAAAATTGTATTACACAATTATTCTTACAGACGCGATGCAAATTAATCTTTGAAAAGGATTCAAACCAGAATCGAAACGTCGATGATTTTTTGTTAATCAGCAAAATTGCTTTTTAAAATTCTTATTATTAAAATGATCGAACCGTAGCGCCGATAACATCTAACATTTATTATTAACAATAATACGATCGATAGAAGAGACATATTTATCATTCTTGGAAAATATTTGGAAATTTTCCATTCGTCGATTTTTTTATTTCCGTTTTTATCAGCCTTAAACGGGCAAGATCCGCTTGAACTCTCGTTATACTTACACTTTGCCAAGGGGTTGGAGGTAACCCTAGTCCAAAAAGGACCAATCAAAACCCCAATGGGTGTGCGGGAACGTTCGTCCAGGTTTTTCTCTGGAAATCGTCAGAAATCGACGCGGCTGCGATCGTCCGTTTCCACGCGGATAAACAGCGGGTTACTTCACTCGTTAATTCGTTTCGCGAGCCACGGATCCCTGAAATAAATGTTATTGCCAAAGATCTCGTGCGCAGCGAATCGTTGCTGCTCGCACGCCACGTAGACATCTATCATTTACAATTCCGCCGCGATCGGGCTTATCGATACTTGCCCGGCCGTGTTACGTAACCGGCAATTATTCCCCGGTTTTGCTCCTCGGCCGATCCTCGCGCGGGGCCCGACCGGGCCGTTTCGGGATCCGGGTAAAGTGACACAGACCAAGTCCACCGGTAAAAACCACACGTCCCGGTTCCACCGCTGGAAAGTATTTGGAAAGTGACATAATGCGTCACATCTGACCCTTAAACCAAAACCTGAACGTACCACACGCGTTACCGGTTCCACACGAACTTAACCCTCCGTGACTCACCAGTTCGAAACCTCCTCCGGTTGAATTATACAATCTACAGAATACAAACGCGGACCGCTTCAAGAAAGTCCAATAGGGTAGTCCTTATAGCTGTAAGGGTCAAACATACTGTCGCAGATTTTGTCGGCCATACCCCCTGAATTGTCAGAAAACCATCTGTGACAAGGTACAAATCGATACCCTTACCACAAGGGTGGTTATAGGGTGGGATTCGTTTTAGTGAATTATGCTCTATTTCTTCTGTTCTGCTCGACAAAAAATTACGAAAACATTCATAAACATTCTATCTAGTAGCACACACGATTGTGTTGTTTTTTCAGAATTTTTGGTTCGCAGAATCGATTTTTAGAAAAATCCGGAAGCATAAAATTGCCGATTTTATTTTCTAATTTTCAGTCGACCACGTTTATATTATTATGTTAGTCGTGTCTACAGCATTATAGTATCCATTTTCGAAAATATATTTTGCATTCGGTTGTCAAGCAAGTATCAGCCATTTTAAGAACACGCTGTCATTTTTATCGAACGATGAAAGTCCGACTCGTGATGCAGATTTCCAACAGAATCCACTAAACATGGAGGTTACAAATAGACTGCAGAAAAATTGCTGCCGCGAAAAAATCGACAAAAGCGACGATCGAGAACAAATTGGAATTCCAAGGGAAAGTGTTCAGCCGAAGCCGCAGGAAAATTGCGTTCGATCCACCTGGTTTTTCTTCGGTCCCGCAAAAGATCGGTGGACATCGGAGCATAACGTCGGGTTGTTACGCAAAGCGACAGAGAATCGGCGGATTGATTTCCTCAGAAGTCTATCCGGTCCCGGGCGTTTCGGTCGCTCGGCGCCGCTCCGTTCGCTCAGAAAAGAAAAGAGAAAAGAAGAAATACAGTAGTGCTCGCTTAAATATGCCAAAATCTGTTACATTTAAATTTTCACGACCCATCCTCACTTTTCCCGTACCACTTAGTGCCTCGAGCTCGCCAGTGGTAGATAAGGAAAGAGAATAAAACTGTAGAAGTTAAAAGGTAATTATACAATAAAGAAAATTTCAAATTCGGTAATGTTCATCATTTCAAACGTAGTACCGATAGATTGTTGAGATTTTTCTGATTACAATGAGTCGAAACACGACATAAATCGGACTAGTTTTATAGACTTAGTGTAAATAATAAACTTAAGGACGTATGTACTGTTCGTACCTCGCTAGAAGTGTCGCGGGAAGGTACAGGAGAGCCTATTCGTTGACGTCATACGCTGCATAGTATGTGTGACCGCTTCAGCAAATAGAGTCGCGACAGCCGAAAATGCGTGCGAAACGTGTCCCTTCTACTCTGACTAATCACCTCTGCATTCCTTTCACGAGACTTCTTGCGAGGCACGTACAGTACATACGTAGCTACATAAGTAGGCCAATTTACGTCATGTTTGGACTCATTTTAATCAGAAGAATTGCAACAATCCACTGGCACCACATTTGAAACGGTAAAACAAAAATTATGGAATTTTAAATTTTTTAAAAATTTTATTGTTTTACGGTATCCATTCTCATATTTGGCGGAGCTGTCCTGGAAACAGTTTCTGGAACAGAAACGCTATCCAGCAACGCAAAAATTTCGGGTAAGAAACTTTGAAAATTTAAACGAGTGTGAAATGGAAAATCAGTGTCGCGAGAGCCTTTTCGCGGCTTAACGAGCCCGCGCTGCCTCGACCGACCCACTTACCCGAAATTTCCTGCTCTCCGACCGAGCGGTGCGTAGATAGCTGTTACGCAACGAGTACAGCTTCGCGACGAGAACGAGTCGGGCAAGACGCGGGAGTACGAGGATGAGAGACCGGCCGTGCACCGATCGCATTTTATTTGCACTCGACGTAGACCCGGTGACACACTTCGGCCGAGCGCGCTCCGGGAAGCGCTGCTAGCAGGGAAAGTGACAGCATCGGCGCGGCGTGTCCAGCCGATCGTAACCGCAGTTACGTGGCCCGATGATGCGCCCCGCGCAACCATAACGTCACAGATGACGGTACGAGCACCGCGTTTCCCGCGCCGTCGATACCGACCGCCCATTGTGCAGGACCGTCCTGATAAATCTGCAATTTTTTCCGGTAGACCCACAAATAAGACGTACGTAAGGACAAATATAAACGAAACAATTGTTGACAAGGAACCACCAATTTGTGAACAAATATCACCCATGAAACGAGAATATGACAGGGCAATACTCATATTGGGAATATATTTGGAGCCCATATTTTACGAAACCGAATAATAATATTAACTTATAATAATAATAATTTTTATTTTTTTCCAATAAGTTTCAAAAGAGTACATACATGTATTACTATATATTATACATACATTGTACCTTTATAACATGTAGTCATTTTTGATAAAAGTGTGTTCTATATCGAGAGTTACTATTTCGATTACGAAAAGTTTGTTTCGTTCTCGAATAATGCACAAAATGTAAATTGAGAGTATTCAAACTAGAAAATTGTGTGCTTAAATTGAAGCTTAGGAAATATGGAAACATTACCAAAAAGATGATTGACATTTTGAGAATTAGTGGATTGGATTGAATCAATGAAGAGAGGTATAAATACTCCGATATCCATTTTTCAGGTCGATCGTAGACGTGAATCAGCGATATACCGTACTTCCTCAGTGAAGAAGTATGAATCCGGCTTTATCGACGTAAGAAAGACACGAAAAACGAAATCGCCGGTCGAAAATACATATCGTGTAGTGGCGGCGGCGGCGTCAGGGCACGGGTGGGGAGAGAAGCAGCGAAATTCCTCGTCTTTTCGGAGCTGAAATCGAAAGTTCGTGTCTCTTGGCAGAAGAAATCTCCTCGAATGCGTGTCAGTGGGTCTCTCTCTCTCTCCCTCTCTCTCTAGAGACGTTACATCAGAGAGAGGATTCGCTTCCGTCACGGAGCGGAGATTCCCCGGCGCGGATGAGAAACACGCCGGCAATTATTCCCATGCCCCGGCGATTACTTCACGGCTCGCGAGTCCACGATAAACGAAGACAAAGTCAAGTGGCGCGGCTCGATACCGCGGAAGTTTAACATCCGAATTATACGCCGCGCCGGTACAAAACAACAACACACCTTAAGATTCGCATCGTATCAATTTACGTCCACGTTGTGTGTTTCTGTACACTCGTATATTTAACGTCAATTCGGACTTCGTCAACTTGTATAGTTTTAATTAACAAAAGCTGGTTGCCCAAATCTAGCGGGGATAAATAATAGCACACGTTCAGATTGACACGATCTCAATTTACCTTGACGTTGCCAAATTTGTTTCTGTACAAATTGGACCTCGCCAATCTGTTTAGGTTTTATCTAACAAACGTGGCATTCTCGTCGAAATCTAGCGGGACAAAATGATAACACTCTTGCGTAGAAACTGTAAATATTAACAAATTCGTAAATGTTATTTTTCCGTATTTAATATTTTTGTTCTCTAACATTGAATGACAACAACAGAATTCCAATACGAACCAATGCATTTTCTAATTGGAAAGAGAATTTATAATATTATTAGACTGCGGATCTTAATGCAAAATAAAGACTTTCTGTCTGAATTGCAACAAACTGGGCTGAAATAAAAATTTCATTTTTCAATGTTTTTGCTATTTTAAATTATACACAGTTGTACAACTAGTACACCTTTATGAAATATATTGATCATGATACCTCGTCGATGATACTGCTCTCATAGAAATATCGTCCACTGTACTTACAGGGAATAAAATTGAACAATATTAGCTTGTATTAAGAAATAAAAGAGAGGTTAACGAGGGGTTAAGGTTCAAATTCGATGAGAATTAGTAAAGGTATTTTAAGTTAAAATTTCAATTGCCTCTGGACGTTTCCATATTTCTGACTGGGTCCAATATTAAAGTCTGCCTTTATACTCATTCGTTCCTAAAAAGTTGTAACTTGTGTGTTTAAGGGAAATCCTAATGGTTGTACACCGTGATGTTTAGTTTTGTAGAAGATTCTTGTTCTGTATACTCCATTTATGTGCTCATCTAACGTTGTAATAAATCTCTTCTGAGATTTTCTACTCAAAAAAAAAAAAAAAAGTATTAGTAAAGGTAACTGTTTCGATGAATGACATCTATAAAGTAATCAGCAGGACACGCGAACGGTTAAAAATAAAAGCGGCGTGGCCGTGCGCCGGCTCATACCTAATGAGCCGCGTGCAATTAGCGTGCGATGAATACGTATACCTGTGCGTCCCAGCGCGTCGCGTCGCACGAAGGAGTTTCACTTTCCTTCTCGTTGGCTGGCTCTTCCGCCGCGCCGCGCCGGTTATTTTCGTAGCTTGGCGTGTACGCCATGTGGCCCGACCGTGGATCGTCCGCCACAAAGGCCGACTCTCCGGTGTCGTCCTCGCGGAGAAAGTCCCAAAATTTCCAGAGGGCCCCATGGGACAACAGTTCCACGGTATAATCGCGGCCCAAGGAAACTCTCGCACGGCCACCGTACCGCGCCGCACCGATGCGCTGTTACTATACGCTATGTGTGCCGCTACGGTACACGTGTCCCGCTGCTCTTCTGAATGGGGAAAGGGCTCGCTCGAATGCGGGAACAGGAACAGGCATATACTATACTACGACGATGTGACTCGTTCGCCCGCTCGACGCTTTCCGCGGGGTTTGTGTCTCTCGAGCAACAGGTGGTCCCTGAATGCGCAGCCGCGCCGGAACTCGATGCTGCTACACTTGTGGCGAGAGTATTCATTCGGGAAATTACTTAACCCGGAACGTGGGAATCCGGGAATTCAATTCGCCGTCCGAGACTCGGCGCAGACTTCCCTCGGCCACGGGTTCCCAAGCTTTTTCTAATCAGCTGCCCAAACTTTCGTTGACACTGATCGCTAAACTGCGGATTTTTCTGCAAAAGATTGTCTTCGTCAATTCTGAGAGACAGAAGACCGATAAAAATGTATTTCCTTCCTTAATTAGTAGGAGTACACAAGTGTAAACGTAGGATAATTATAATATGGTTTGGAAAAAAAAATAATTTTAAACTCTTTCGCAAAGAAAAACCTTTCGTCCAGGTTGTACAGGTGAGACGACCCTATTTGTTTAAGTGCCATAAGGCAATTATATTTGGCCCTGAAATTTTCAGAGCATCTTGTGTGCAACTAGAGCCTTACACGATTAATTACTAAATATTGACTAGACTAAAATAATATTTCACTTGAGTTTAAAGAAAATTAATTACATATTTACTGTATTAAAGTATTCGAAACATTATTTCCATAATATTGCCGTATGCGTTAGTGCTTCTATAATATGGAATATATTCTATGATATTCGAGTGATTTGAATTTCTGTCATCCATTTATCGCACTTTCGATTGTCATCAAATAGATTTATCTCTACCCTAACTGTTCCATATAATTTCGTGCAATTGTTTCATCGCGTAGTACTACATTAATTGTACAATAAACTACAATAGTTTATGTAATAATTACAATTATTAAAATGTTTACATTTCAACTTTTCTTTCATTGACTATCCTGAAGGGGCGTTTTAAAAGTTTCACACGCATCTGGTAGCCGAGTATCCGAATACAAAAGTACGTGGCTGACCACTGAGAACGTATTCTACTTGAACAGAATGTTTTTGACAGAGTACAGAACTGAACATTGCTGTCTGCAGTGGAATAAACATTCAGTTCCAAACTAGTTCAAAGGAGCAGCAATTATTAGTATTAATGTTGTGACCGAGTGAAAATTAAACACAAATGGTTACATATGAAAATATCGGTTTTATTGATCGAGTATAATAGTCACCATCATTTTCGACAACTATCTCCTAAACACGTCCAAACAAAATTATTCGACTGCGGATTTAATGCATTTACGATCAAAATGACGAGCTGAAATACCAAACTGTGAAGAAGTTGGAGAATATTGTTACATTCTTTGCAATATATGATAATCACTAAAAGAACAAGTACATACACTTTAATCCTAAAAATTATACATTGAATGGATATATTCATTTGTTATGGTTATTTGAACCATGTCTGAAATTTCAACAGATAAAATCGATGCGCAATAATAAACGGTTACCGTTAAGTAGTAACTGTGGCACAGTTCTTGTAACATCGCGAATCAGTCGACGCAGCAATGTAACACTAAATTACGGAAAGAAAGGTGTTTACTTGCTCATAATGAAACATCGAACACCGTGAGTCGTTTCACGATCCCACGAAGCACGCTGAAAGTTACACCTTACGGTGTTACGTAACTCGACTCCGCTGATTAAAATAACGATTTGTGACAAGAGGGCCGGAATTTTTCACGCGATTATCGATTATCGTAGGAAAACGAAAGAGTCCGTGCGCGTTCGCGAGCTCAGAAATTAGGCTGTAGCCGAGAGCATTTAAAAAAAGTCGACGCGTTCGAGGCCGCTTGCTCGAACGATTCGAGCCGGGCTCTTTCAAAAACGAAAGTCCCGCCTCTTCCCGTATTCCAAGCTCGTGTCGCCCCGGCGAGTTTCACCGAACGTATTCGCTATGTATGCGTGCGTTTAGCGAGCATCCACGAAGAATCCAAAAGTCACGTCTGACGGGCAACGAGGAAGGAGAGAAAAGAATCGCTCCGCGGGGCCAAGGGGAGGCTCCCGGGGCCAGAGAAAGGACGAGCGTTTGACATTACAACGCCAATCGGCCGTTTCGAGGGAAATGGAAGCGGTCTTCCGAAACCTGATTACTAGACTGTGCACTCTTCGCACATAATAAAAATTTTCTGCTGTAACCAGTTTTTCTTTAGCCCGTTGCACTATTTATTTTACAATTGCAATGATTTCACGTTGTTCATCATTTACTAGGAGAGGAAGACAATTTATAATTATTGCCTTCCTACGTATTCCGCGATTACTAAATATTGACTAGACTAATATAATATTTCAGTTTAGTTTAAAGAAAATTAATGACATATTTACTGTATTAAAGTATTCGAATAATATTGCCGTATGCGTTAGTGCTTCTATAATATGAATATATTCTATGATATTCGAGTGATTTGAATTTCTGTCACCCATTTATCGCACTTTCGATCAAATAGATTTATCTCTACCCTATCTGTTCCATATAATTTCGTGCAATTGTTTCATCGCGTAGACGTATGTCTACTCGAAGTGCATGTAAGTCCGTAATATGTGATGTTTGAATAATTCTAATGAAATAGAAAACAGACCGTAGTCCTAGCCAGCTCATGCGAGTGTACACTTCGGAACGTATTCCGGTAAATACGAGGAATCGTTTCGAGATCATGGCTCCTCCCCTTCCAATTATCTCCACACAGATTCTCTATCCGACCAAAGAGATCACGTTGGCCAACGAAACGATCCTTTCAACCACGAATTCCTACAGTCCTTTTTCTTTTTTCTATACGCATACAGATTGGCCAGTTTTGGACAGCATGGCGCGTCGACGTTGTTTAGATACGACGAATTTTTTCCTCGTTTATCAGCGGCTCCTCGAATTGATGGATTACTCAATCGGCCGGGATCTCCGGAGGTTAATCCTTTCAATGTTACGCGCGCGCGTGTATACAAGGATTTCGTCCGTAGGAACACTGTGAACGCGTTTATGCGTCCATCGTGTTCGCAGGCAACAGTTTTATAGTGATTCATTCCTGCCTTGGATGAAGCAATTCATTGTAAACTGCTTCTAAGGACATTGCCGTGTATTTATTGCATCTTAATCGGTCGCTGGATGTATCTCATATTTTTATTCATAGATCGCAGATACCAGTTTGCATAAACATCGATTAACAACGTGTTGCATGGCAATTCAAGCTGTACGATCGTCAGAGAATAAAATTTATTAAGAATCTACAATGAATTGCAAAAACAAATATTACTATTTCTCTTAGCTTCCCCAAAAGATTGTTCTCTATAGAAGCTAAGAATTTATAATAAGGCTAATAAAAAATTCGAATTTTCAAGATAGCTTTTAAACAAATTAAATTCTCCATTCTGCTCCTCCTAGTTCCCGAGATATCTCAGAGAACATGTGGACTCTACTTTAAGGGCTGTTTTCCTCACTTCAATGTGGACCATAGCCAATTTAAAAAAGTATGCGTCGAATATTTTTCCGAGAACTACAAAAGTTAAGATGAAAAAGAAACCGGACTGTATACCCTTGTTAATGAATTTGTAAAATTTTATTAAGCTGCGAATGTCTCGATACGCGTTATAAACAATTTAGTAGAGTCCGGTTTCCTTTTGATCGTACCTTTCGTGCGTTCCCTTGTCGGCTCAGCTCAGCTCACAAGGGACCATATTCAGATGAGACTGGCCGATTTCGATGAAACTAATGTGAGCTATAGTTCTTCGAAAAATATTTCAAACGTATTTTTTTTTTATCGGCAACCATCCACTTTGACGGGGTGAAAACAGCCCTCAAAGTTGGGAGTCAAAACTATATTTTTTGAGATATCTCGGAAACCAGAGCTCGAAAAAATTTGAATTTTTTTTAACTTGTGTGTGTCTTCAATGGGAAATGTAGTCGCGCAAGAATTTTTTAACAAACTTTTTCTTTTCTCAAAAAATGTGGTTTTGAGCCCTGACTTCGAGGGCTGTTTTCACCACCTCAGAGTGGATGGTTGCCGATAAAAAAAAATACCTGTGAAATATTTTTCGAAGAACTATATCTCACATAAGTATCATCAAAATCGGCGTGTATCAACTGAATATGTTCTCTTATCAGTTCAGCTCAGCTCAGCCCAGCGCCGGGACGATCGTCGACGCTAGACGAGCCGATCAACCTCCCGATGATCGCGGAGCGTGGCGTCGAACGCTGAAAAAGTGAAACTCGGCTCGCTGCGCGTGTAACCTAGAAACGACCAAGCGGTGCTCAACTCTGCGGGCGCCCGTACATCTACGACCGAGTTGGCCCGGACGATTAATCGACTCGTTATCTGAAAACACGCGTAGAACGATCCACGTTTCCCGATGACGACGCCACGCCACACGCTCGCCACCGGGAAAAACGATCGGCGCTATCTACTGCACCGACCGAAGACTCGCGAAATGTCTGACCGCGACTGGCACATTTCCCTGCGCGACCTATTTCACCCGTTCGCACTGCGGCGAGCGTTAGGCAGATGTGAACGAAAATAATATTTTCGCCCTTTTTAATTTGTTCGTGCTTGGTAAAATAGAAAATGGATTCAGATTGACAATTGAAGTTAGTGGTTGTTAAAATTTTTTGTATGGGTAAATAATGAGCTTTTTTCATTTGAGAACCAAAAATTCTGTTAAAACAGAAAATGGATTCAAATCGACATTTTAAGTTAGTGAAAATGAATGAATAAGAAGATAGTAATAAACTACATTTATAAGAATTACTGAAAATTTGAATACCCAATGAATATTACATTATATATGGACATAGTGTAATCAATTAAATATAAGAAACCACAAAAAACGTAATGTATTGACAGCTACAAAGAGAGCCACGTCTTTCAAGAATTTTTAGAATTCTTGATTTTCGAAACTCTTCCTGAAAAAAAAAGGTATTTTTCAATTACTAGCAAGTAGCAACAGAAAACAAGTTTATGAACCATTAAGTTAGACGAAAAATGAAAAAGCTCGGATACAGATTTCTGCATACTGTTTAAAAGTCGATTGAAAAATTTTTTCTCGTGGATACGAAGGTTTCCAATGATCGGTAAGATCAAGACAACAGCTTTGAAGTATACATATGTAGTCGTAATGGTAGAATGCATTGTCAAGAGAATGAGCTTGGAATAAAAAAATAGTCCAAAGGAGAATTCTTACAGAGCCTTTTAATATTATGAACAAATCTACTCGCAACAGGAAACCATTTTTTCTAATAGATACCATCGGATACTAGGAAGAGGTGGAAACTAAATTCACCGTGTATATTCTTCCTTTGAAAACTAGACCATAGTTCTGCGCACATTCCAGCGTAAACCGGAGGAAACGTGGACAAAGTCCACCGGTGACGTGTAAAGATGGACTAGAAAAAAAAAGATGACAAAAGAAAGTACCGAGAACGGAGAAAAGGTAAATGTGACTATCTGGTCGGATCGGGCAATGATAAGAGCGACGTGGCTTCACGAGGAGGGAATAAAGGGAAGAGGAGGGGACCAGTTGAGAACCCGTTCTAAGCTTGGTCTAGCTAGGCGAGCATAATGCACGAGGTACGTGTGTACGAGCGGTAGGGATAGGACAGGACAGTACAAGACAGGATAGAGTACTTAGTGAAAGTAGCGAGTAGCAACGAGCTCGGCCGACTTCGAGCGACTCTAGCGCCAAGGATCAAGGCCGGCCGCTTAGACCGCTTAGACGACGACGACGACGACGACGACGACGACGACGACGACGCTGGCGACGAGCGCGGAGAGCAATCAAACGCCTTTGTCTTCTCTGTGCCGTTCTATTTCATACCGCGAACCTAGGCGACCCGCCGAATATTGTCCGACGTTGTTGCTCGTCAATTGTAAGAGCGCGCGCGCGCGCGCCGCAGTCCAATTACGAACGACAGATCGATCCGAGTCCGTCTAACGAGCGATCACTCGACCGGACAAACGTAACTTGCCTTTATATCGGTTTACAAAATAAGAAAACCGCGCTGGCCAGCCGCAGAACCTCTTACAGGCTCTTACAGGGTGTCTCAGCGTCGGATGTCATTCCGCTGGCACTATTCGGTTAATCCTATCTTCGCTAGTCCTTTCTCTTGGTGCTCCAAGCTAGTTTGGACGCGGCTGGACCGCTAGACGATGGCGCAACACCACTGTCCGGGCACCGTCTCCGCCACCATTTTTCTAGCCCTCGGAAAAGCAAAATCTAACATCATCATCATTCGCATTGGTAGGGTAGATTTCTAGTTGAACGGTCTACGTATCGTTCACTGATATAATAAGCCGAGTCCCGTAACGCGACGACTTCAAATAACGCTGCATTTTTGCGGTAACGGTACAACGAGTAATTATATCGTGTTTGGTGAAAGTTTTATAAAAAAAATATTAGAAAAGTTGCAATCTTTCGCTTCACTTGCATCAGTGTGCTCACCGATACTCGACCACGGCTCTGGCTCCGTCTTCGTGCGCGTTTACCGGTTTGACTGGTTCCAAGGGGATACAATTTTAACAGTTACGGCAGAGATGTTTGCGACAGTTACCGAGAGAATACTGTAAATCGACGATTTAACAAGCGAATATGATCTGAATTGTGCATGGTCTCATTTTAATTAGGAAAATGTCAACGGCAATTTTAGACATAGACTGACAATAATTTTTTGGAAGGACATTTTCGAGTTCCTTTTTGACATAGAACAGTCAATTAGAAAAGGTAACCACCTTTCTACTACTGACAGCAACCCTTACGGCGGAGATGTTTGCGACAGTTACCGAGAGAATACTGTAAATCGACGATTTAACAAGCGAATATGATCTGAATTGTGGATGGTCTCATTTTAATTAGGAAAATGTCAACGGCAATTTTAGACATAGACTGACAATAATTTTTTGGAAGGACATTTTCGAGTTCCTTTTTGACATAGAACAGTCAATTAGAAAAGGTAACCACCCTGACAGCAACGCTTGTTTCCTCAAGGCTCCAAACATCGCATACTTTCTCAACACAAAATCAATTGCATTCGTCACAGTCATCGTACCCTACCCGCCGAGTCTCATTTACAACTTCATTTCGCTCGTAAATAAACCGCGCCGGTGGACAGTACAACCTCTATAGCCGATGTCGCAACACCGACGGTAGCATTGTATAGCGATCGTCGGAACAGCTTCGTGGAACAACCATGGTATCCGGTGAAAAATGGAAAATCCAACGTTGGTCGCCGTACCAGCAATCGCCTCGGAATCGTCTTTGATTCACGTTAATAAATTCGAGCGGGCACGCGATCCCCGATAAAAAAAAGCACTTTGAATGTTTACGGATGACCGGCCGCGATAACGAACGCGACCGGTCTTTGAAAGAGATTCAATTTTACTTTCAAGCGACGACGGTTCTAAACGCGAGACCTTCTTCTCGCCCCCGTTCCACACCTAATGCCGCCTACATCGCGCGGCTCCTTCGCGCGTATCTGGTACGCGTGTGCGCGCACGCTACGAGGCGGTCATTCGGCGTGAGAAATTTACCGCACGATTGTGCGTACCACGCCTCGGTTTCCTACGCATTTTTCCCTTTCCACCCGATGACAAAGACCGGCCGCGATTTCAGCGATCGCGCTATACGCCTTTTCGCGGCCTCGATCCGACGCGACACGCCGGGATCTGCATCCGGAAAAGTCAGAGTACTCGGCCGTTTCGATTTTTCCCAAGCGATATTCGAACCACGCTGCTGCACCTGAGACAGCTAATGCACCGGACGGTAGTGCACGGTCCACGAAGTTCCCATAGTTCCATGTGCAATTTAAAACACAAAATACGTGATCTAATTGTAGCTGATATATATGAAGTTGACTGCAAACATATCTGAATGATTTCAAAATAAAATATTTTTTCTATGCCATGTTGGCCATTTCTTACGTGTGCATGGTGCCGATGCACCAACATCTGACAAGAACATTTTTTCCCTGAAAGTAATTTTTTTTCGGAGTTATCAATGTCATCGGTGGTTTTTGTTACATTACTGCATTTATTTATTTATTTGTCTTTATAAGATAAGCCATTATCGTAATCTGCTCATCCATATTCAATAGTTTACCTCGTGGCATCTTGAAGAAATTTCAAATAACTGGGATGTATATTCTATTTTGTATAACTGAAGATAAAATGTTTACACGTTATACAATACTTACTAAAAAACACTCTATCAAACCTACAGAAATATATCAGGTGGATCAGACAAAATGCACACTTTCTTTTAACAAAAACGAAACTAAAATTGATCATTAGGCACTTCATGCACTTATGGGAAAAATAAATAGGGAAAATGCAAAACTGTGATAACACTAAACGAATTTAAGTATGTTACTATAAAATAAAAAAATGTCTGCGTTTATTCCAAAACACAGAAGCTAAATAAAAATATCCTTCTTCGGGTAATTATTTTATTAAATTGAAACCAATAACGTTGATGTTCTTAAATTTTTTAAATATGCCCGCTGCTTTAAATTGTGCATAAATGCATAAAATTTTCTAATTATTACATTATTTCCGACTTATCAACGTAATTAAAAGAAGATGTACATATTGATGCTATATATATATTTATCGGTAATAAAGGCGAATTTGTCTTGATAATTTCTTGGTAGACGGAATCACTTCTTTCGTTTCGAAGATCTCGATGGCGAAGTGCACCAAATGCATTTTGCAAGGGTACCTTATCGACTGCTTTGGAATCGGTTTCCCTATGACATTCAGACAATGGACGTCCGTGCGAGAGGCGTCTGCTTAGCTTCCGAAAAAATGTCGCAAGGATGTACGATCACGAGACAAATCGAGTCACGTTGCTCGGATGCCCGTGATATCGAAGACTGCATCAAGCCGCGTCGGAATTGCAGATCGCGCCTCGAGTTGCATCGTTTGAATGCCCGACGCTCGCGCGACTTCCGATGAAATAATCTTTACCACGGTTTGGAAGGACTCTGTGACAGATGCCTCGGTCGATCGGGATATTTTAAGAGCGATCCAGCTAAATCTGCATATTAGGATTCCTGTTCGGTAGCCTCGGCGCATAAATCGCCGGATCGGCTCCCGAATTTCGGAAGTCGATGCGAGATCGTCGAAACGAAAGAGAATGTTGGAAAGCAGCGTTGCAAGTAAATAAAAAGTTACGTCCGATGTTTTCACTGATATTTTGACGAAATGTTCAGAATATATTTAAATCGACATACAGTGGGTGTAAAAAGTATTCGTACACCTTTTAAAAACGAATAACTTTTTCAAAATTCGACCCAACAGCTTGAGTTTTTTTTTTGTGACGTTAGAAGGATTAGTTTACTAGCTGATGTGTAAGTAATTTTTTTTTTTAATTGTTATTGGTCCCAATTGCGAAGGAAAAAGTAAAGGTCACGATTTTTAAATTTTTTATCTGTCCATGTAGTAAAAATTCTAAACATGTATTTTGTTAATCTAAGTAAGTTATATACATGTACAAAGCTATGGGCATTGTACATGTAAAAATCTTTGAATTTAGGGTTTGCGAATAACAACCTCGATCGATTTCGATGAAACTTTGTACATGTTTATAACTTACTTATACCTACCAAATGCACCTTATAAATTTTCACTACAGGCAGAGATAAAAAATTTAAAAATCGTCACATTTGCTTTTTTCTTCGCAATTGCGACCAATAACAATTAAAAACAAAATTATTTACACATTAGTTAGTAAACTAATCTTTCTAACGTCACAAAAAAAAATCTCAAGCTGTTGGGTCGAATTTTGAAAAAGTTATTCGTTTTTAAAAGGGTGTACGAATACTTTTTACACCCACTGTAGATCTACGAAATGTATTTTTTAAATTTTCAATATAGACTCGTGTGAAAAAGTTGTAACACATAACATTTAGCATTTTCCATATAATTCCGACCAATTTCAATTTTATCAAAATCATGTCTAGTAAACAAATTATTCTAACGTCTCAAAAAAGGTCGTACGTTCGAATATTTAAAAAATTATCGTTCTTTCAAAAGTGTCCGAATCTTCCACTGACTGTACATGTCTTATATACAGTTTTGTCGCGGGATGTAAGTCGATCGAGTACTTTCTTCCTCGCGATCGAGGCGCTGCGTTGCATCGATCCATGGATCCGTGCCGCGACCCAAGATCTTTTCGTATAGGTCACGTGCGATCTTACCTGCTACAAGATCGCGACACGCGGCGACCTTGATGACTCGAGGGAGAAAAAGCGCGCTTGATCGTGACCTTTGGCGCGAGCCGCTACCGTTCGAACTCGAACGCACGCGTGTACAGTGTATGTACATGCGTGCTGCGTGCTGCGTGCTTGCGTTCACAAGCCGAAAGTATTGCAAGTCACGAAGTGAATTCGATTGCGTAATCGAGCACGGGTTACGTAGCGGTAGCGAGCATTACGTGTGGACGACGCCGACGCCGAAGCGGCGCGGCGCGACGCGGCGCGACGCGGCGCGGCGTGTTCTCTGCCGGGCAGAAACACAGCATCCTGGATGGTCCGTGGCATCCTCGAATTCCGTACAATTATCCTCCATTTTCGACCTACTTTTGCGAATCCTCCTAGGCTGGCTCATCGCGAAGAACACATCCCGAAGAAACTGTACATCAACACCTACCTACCTACTACATACAACGGTCCCTGGCATAACTCAGATATATGATTATATGTTTTTTCACTATAACTTCTTTATTTATAATTTTTTAAAAGTAATACTTGAGCACAATCTTAGCACAACCTAGCACAACTTATAGCACAATTGAGAAAATTGAAAAAAATGAAAAGTGGGGGGCTACTAAAAAAATCGTTTTTCTCAATTTTTCATCTCATTTTTCATATTACAGTGATAATATTCGAGCACAATATAGCACAAATCTAGCACAATTCAGCACAACTGTTGAAATTGTTTAATTCAACAAGTGGGGGGCTAACTTCTAGGAGGCCAGTCCCTGGCCAAAAAATTAAGGCCACTCGAAATTTCTGACGTTATTCTTCGTGTTTTTAATCAAGCTGAAATTGCTTAAAATTGAAATTGTTTGAAGTGTAATTGTTTTACCAACTATTAAGTATGCATACAATTTTAATTTTAAATATGAACTTTCTGTTTATCCTAAGGAATTATGTAGAAGGTAACGTAATTATGTTACGTAACTTGAATATGTTTCCTCGCTAACAAGGGAACATATTCACTTGATACAAGCCGAGTTTGATGAAACTTATGTGAGATATAGTTCTTCGAAAAATATTTGACACGTATTTTTTTTTATCGGCAACCATCCACTCTGAGGGGGTGAAAACAGCCCTCGAAGTCAGGGGTCAAAACCACACTTTTTGAGAAAAAAAAAGTTTGTTAAAAAATTCTTGCGCGACTACATTTCCCATTGAAAAGCACACAATTTAAAAAAAAATCAAATTTTTTCGACCTCTGGTTTCCGAGATATCTCAAAAAATATAGTTTTGACTCCCAATTTTGAGGGCTGTTTTCACCCCTTCAAAGTGGATGGTTGCCGATAAAAAAAAATACGTGTCAAATATTTTTCGAAGAACTATAGCTCACATTAGTTTCATCAAAATCGGCCATTCTCATCTGAATATGTTCCCTTGTAAGATAAGCCTACCAAAGAAGAAGCCAGTTTGTGATCAATAAAGAAAGGCCATATTCTCTGAAGGAAGGTACATCGATGTGTTATGTTACTGTTCACATACCAGCTAAAACGGTCCGCGTTAGGTTCCCGATGGCATTGACACAGGTGAAACACAGGCTAGGTGAAACTATAGGACCAACGTCTGTTCTACTTGGAAAGGGGAAGGGCGCCGTGGAAGGGTCTATAACTTTGGGGTCACTATCCCGTTTGAGATGCGAATTTCTCGGATGTAATTTGTGGCAGGTCGTTTTCTGGGTACTGGAATTAGGTAGCAGAGTATACCTTCCAGAAATAGCAGGTCTCGTTCGGATTGTGTAGCCGTGAGGTGTTCCCGGTACAAAAATTAAAGGGTCGGACCGAAAGTAGGGAGTAGCTTTATAAACACAGTCGGGAGTATGTACTGCCCGAAAGCGATAGGAATTCTGTTAAGGAATGATATGCAAATTTTTTCCGCAGCTGTGCTTTCGTTCCAGCGTGAACGTTAAAAACGATTTTCCCCGTTGTAATGAACTATTTACCGTACATGTGTCTCTTCGTCGATTGTGTTAAATAAAAATGCATTTGACAGCAAAGAAAAAGTTGCGTGCGATTATATGATTATATGTGATATAATGTATTCCTGTAACTGTCAGCATGTCTATTACTATGTAACTTTATGCTAAGACTTTCTTTTTCTTTTTATGAATATCTTCTATTGTAAACATTTGTATAAAATGACTTCGGTCCGTAAATAGTAAATAATAATAATAATAATAATATCGTAATAATTTTGTTAGATTCAACAGAACATAAGAATATTCTGAAACTTTTCGAATTTTTATTTTCTACTTTATAATAATCCATCGAATTTCTTCATAAATGCGTAAAAATCGACGATCTAGTAACCACTATTCTTCCTCCTAGCATTAATGTTTAATAGCAAAATTAATTTATATATGTGCCTTCAAATATTATTTGGTAAACGTTCCATAAAAAACAAAATTAAAACCGAAAAGGTTTTGTCATTATACGAGCTCCTGGGTCCTCGAAGAAATCTGGCTAATAAAATTAATTTATATATGTGCCTTCGAATATTATTTGGTAAACGTTTCAAAAAAAAAAAAAATTAAAACCGAAAAGGTTCTGTCATTATACAAGGTCCTGGGTCCTCGAAGAAATCTAGCCGAGATATATTGTATGCTATATGCGAGGATGAGGTTTTTCACAAATGTCCTTTTTCGCGTATATCGAGGCTGTAGCGAGTGCTGAGAGTGAGAGAAAGGGACCATAAATTTCGAAACGGGAGCAGCGAGACAGGCAAAAATGGGGGGAGGGGAGACACAGTAAATACTGAGTGTTGCGGTTTCCCCCGGTCCATCCCGGGGAAAGGACATCTCGAGCAACAGTTACGGTCGCGATCCAGGAATGATGTAAACACGGTGCGCAAGATCGGCCGAAGCATAAAGGACCGGGGGGGGGTGGGGGGGGGTCGCGTGGCGGGGCGGATATTTGCGAGCGTGTACGTAACATTTCGCGCGCTCGCATGTGGGTTAGGCCTAACAGCTGTTTCGCGAAACCTTGACCTTGGTTGGCTTGCGCCGCTGTATGCACGGCCTACACCAAACAGACGGGCCAGTCAGCCACGGCTAATCAGTCAGCCACGGTTAGTCAGTCAGTCAGTCAGGTCCAGTCAGGCAATCCAGTCCGGTTCAGTCCAGTCCAGTCAGCCAGCGAGGCAGTTGGGCGAGCAAACGGATTTTCGCAATCGACGTTACTGACCTACGGACATACGGTTACGTCTTAAGGCT
Organism: Lasioglossum lativentre; assembly: GCA_916610255.1. Lineage (NCBI taxonomy): Eukaryota > Metazoa > Arthropoda > Insecta > Hymenoptera > Halictidae > Lasioglossum > Lasioglossum lativentre. Next base: position 2,071,466 of record OU744364.1, read on the forward strand.
GAAACAATGCCTCGTGGCTCACACCTCGCTCGCACCGTTTCCTCTTGTTCTTACCGCCGCGGTGTCGATGCTCTTTGAATCGCGTTGCGTCACCGGCACCCGAGTTATGCTCACGTTTTAGCTAAACTTATCCGTCAGCCGATACACGGGACACGGGTCGATAGTGAACTCGACAGGATATTAACCACCGGGTCAACGACCAAAATCGTTCGATCGTCGATACACAGCGACTACCATTAATATTCGGACACCGTTAAAATTAGACTTGGAATTATTTTTTGAGAATTTTGAATTTACTACATAACGTGAAAAAAAAGATTGAAAAACGTGCAACTGGTCGGAATTACAGGGTAAATACTGAAAGTTGTATTGTACAAGTTCCTTCGTAAATAGAATTGTTAACAAATTTTTTGTAGCAGCGAAACAATTGGAAAGAACCATTTCTACAAAATTTGTATGCGTGGAATTATAGACAAAAAAGCCTGCATTGCATTTGTCGACGTCACTGTCGTCATATTCGGACACTGTTAAAAGGGCGATAACTTTTCTTAATATTAGACTTGGAATTTTTATTTTGAGAATTTTGAATTTACTACATAACGTGGAAAATAATTGAAAAACGTGCAATTGGTCGGAATTACAGGGTAAATACTGAAAATTGTATTGTACAACTTCCTTCGTAAATAGAATTGTTAACAAATTTTTTATATCAGCGAAACAATTGGAAAGAACCATTTCTACAAAATTTGAATGCGTGGAATTATAGACAAAAAAGCCTGCATTGCATTTGTCGACGTCTTTTAAATTTCGTTTGGTTCAAATTACGCACACGATTATGTTCCGCCTCATCGACACGGTGAATGGAAAAAAAAAATAGAAATCGACTTTTGACCCGTTTACATGACACAGCTCCGTGAACTCGAAATTTCATTGTGCCGTCTAATTGTATTCTAATTGCGAGAACGAATTACACTTTCATTTCGTCGAATGAAAGAGCCGAGTTACATTTTAATCGATTTGAACGAAGGAGCTGAATCACGAAACAATCGAATATGTACCATGTAATCGGATTATTTTACCATCATAATTCGTGAAATAATTGTACGGAATTCTGGAAACTCGCAACACGGAAACGGAGAAAAATCGTCGCACAGTGCGGCCGAGGTGGACAAAAATGAAAATATTTATATGGAATATTTAACATTACCAAGTTGTTAGTAAAAGGATAGATCCAAAGCTGTACCAAACATCATTACGAAGATAAAGACAATCTTAAATATTAATGATTGTTCTGATTTCGTTGACGAGAAACTTAAGAATAATTTTGAAAAATTTGTAAAATTTTAATTATTAATTTTATATTCAGTAAATGCATATACAGATGTTGACATTTATGAAAGAATTTTGAATTTTGTCCAAAATCTTTCGATTTGGCCGCACTGTGCGTCGGTCCGAATGCAGTTTTGTGCAAGGGAAAAAAAAAAGACTCGCGGCGCTTTGTTTCCTCTTTTTTTCGCGCAGAGAGTGCGGACGCTCGCGGGCGTTATCGTAGGTCGGGAAACCGAGCAAAAATTACTCGCGACGGAGAAACGCGCGCGAAATAGGATCTCGTCGGAAACGGTAGACATATTCCCATGATCGTCCGTCGTCGAATCAACGACGGAGAACGTCCCCCGCCGGGGACTATAGCAATTAATTATTGCTGATCGGACGGATATCAGAGCTGCGCGCTTACGAGATTTCCCTCGTGCGCGTCCGTCGACCGTTTATCAAGCGCAGTTACTTTTTTTTTCCCCAGCCACGGTCTACGTGTCCGACGGACGGGGACGTTTAACCGCGTTATCGACGGTTTTCCGAAAAAATCGGCGACGGAGCCAACGCGAAAAAATCCCGAGAACGAGCGCGGCGACGACGAATGGCAGGCAAGTTCAACTCGAGGAGACTCTGTAAACGAGCGGACGCGCACGTGTATGAAAACGTGACCGCGAAAATGTTAGCTCTCTCAGGCTATCAGCCGCGGAAGAAGTCGCAGTTGTCACGCTAACGCTGCAAACTCGAAACCTCTCCTCATCTAGTGTCGTCGAAGCTGTGAATCAGTCGATCGAGTATTCGCTGATCCATTGGAAAATATTCCATTTCACCTGCCAATCGCGGAGGATGATTCATATTGTAATGGTTTGTCAACGAACTTGCAATCTTTTGTAAAAGTAAATATTAGATCGAAACATATATGTACATACAGCGTAGGGCAATATCTTTGTCCATCTTGAATATTTTCGTTGTGATAATATGAAAAAATTACATATACAAAAGTTGAATGGTATAGAGGGGGAAATATTGTGATATAAACAGTTTTTGATATCTTTAAATGGAAAGACCTGCTTCTGTATCATGAATCCGTAGAGTATCGAATTTTTTCACCAAACTTTAAAATCAATTTATACTACAGTCTATTGACCCTTTAATGACGGACCATTTTCATAAGTGTACAATTGATATCCCTCAAGACCATTTACTAATAACTGTAGATGTTTATGTGAAAAAAATTTCCAAGTCAATTGCAAGAAATAGCAGCTGCCACAAACATTTATTTCTTCTCTTAACAATTTTAATAAGCCACAGGCAATATAATCGCATTTTCCACCTACTCAGTTTTGTCATAAACGCATAAAATCGTGTACTAATAATACAAGAATATACCCCTCTCGACACCATCGAATTCGAAACAATTTTCCCTTGGACAAACAATAGCGAGAAAATCAGGATGTCCGATCTCACCTGAGAAAATCAGTCGAGACGCTTTCTACGTGGTAATTATGGGAGCCGTTTTTAGCAGCGCGCAGAGGGCGCGAAGCGTCGATTATTAGTTCGTTATACTTGTCGACGGTGTAACATACAGTATACATCTGCGGAGAACCGGCGTGCGCTGGTACACGACTGTTTACCAGCACATGTCCCCGTTTATTTACGCGCAAAGCAAGCTTGGCCGGCGGCCAAAGATGTACGAAAAGCTAGCTGGCAGCGATTTCTGCCGGCGATTAGGGGCACACGTTCTCGGCCCGCCTCTTCCGCCCTGTTATTCCGGCTCGGTAGCGGGACAAGCACCTTTCCTATTTTCCAGGAACCTGGCAGAAGAGGCTGAACCCTTTTAGAGGACGATTTCGATGCGCGGGCTCGAGGCGGGACCCGGGCCGTCGACCTTCCACACGCTCCGAACACACGCGGCGCGTGTTTGACACACAGCCGCCGCGCCGCGCCGCGCCGCCGCCGCTCAAACAAAGGATCCACGGGAAAGAGGCTCGTGTAGATCCTCCTCGGCTCGTGAAGATCCTCCTCGGCTCGTCCTCGTCCCTGCACGTGTGCACGAGCGTCGCATCGTCGCGTCGCGCCTTCGATTCTACACGGTGGATAAGGTTAATTCGGATGTTAGCCTTTAAAGCGGGGAAAAATACGATTCCAATAATCTACGCGGGTATTAAATTGTTTGTCAGCCGAGCGTATTAGCGAGTGTTCGCGCGGATCAATTCTCTGTCGTTTTTAATTCAATGGTAAGCTAGCCGAATGGCAACGAGAAGCGTTGTTGTGGGATATCGCCTAACCCCCGAAAGCTATTGATAGACTGCGGATCCTTGTGAAAAATAAATGTTGTTCGCGTCGATTCCTAGAAACAGTAACCGTACAAGGTGAACGCACCATTAGGATGACTGAACACCAGCGAGTGACCATTTTCAAATAACAGGGAAAAATATTGAATTGAAAATGGTAATTGAAAGTTTGACGAAAAATTATGTTGATTATGTTTCTTCTGATTATCTCTTTTTTTTTTATCCAATGCCTGAGATTGTTAATGCAATTACTATGATTCTAATAGTCGATAATGAAATTGTCGAAAGCCTGACAAATTATAACAAACATAATTGTAAATCACGAACGATTGGAAGACACCGACCAATACTAACAGGGAAAGATATTGAATTAAAAATGGTAATTGAAAGCTTGACGAAAAATTCTGTTGATTATGTTTCTTCTGATTATTTCGCTTTTATTTTTATCCAATGCCTGAGATTGTTGATGCAATTTCTATGATTCTAATAGTCGATAATGAAATTGTCGAAAGCCCGACAAATTATAACATAATTGTAAACCACGAACGATTGGAAGAAATCAACACTTTAGCACAGACCTAATCAAATTGCTGGCCGAGGACGCATCCTCTGTTGTGCAAATCTACGCCGAGCCATAACCTACGCAGAAGCTAAACAACCTTGTTCGACTGTTGCACTCGGAACTGCGAGAACAGCTAATGTCATCGAATATGGTTCTCTGTTGTCGCGCGCGAGCGCAGCAGTTCTCCAGTGAACATCGCACGATCGTAAATCCATTTTTACGCTACGACCACGACAATGGAAACGCTCGACTGGTGTCAAATTAATGATGCGCCTTGTCAAAAAGGCAGGACGTGATTCGAGAAAACGTGCTTAGACGTTTTATGCTGGGATTGGACCCATCTTGAAAGATGAATATGAAAAGTTGTTGCCAACGTTCTCGTTATTCACTATACATACTCTGCAATGTGCATTGTATATGCAAAAAAAATTTAAAGATTAGAGACATTTTTACTGTTCAAAAAAATATAAATAAAAAGGTAAATATAGCTATCAGGGAACCCATCTCGGATCACTTTGACCTTCGCATATGTTGTCAAGGACAACATTCTGAACAACTTTTGTCATTATAACTATCCGTCGAATATATACATATTGTAGATCCCATCGCTAAAGAAATATGTAACAAAATGAATGAGTTTCGTCCGAGATTGATTGCTTTACTAGTACTTAGCTTGCATGATAGTTTTAAAAAACACACAGTTTCAATAAACGGGCGTATTACACAATAAATAATCAGAAGAAGTCTACTAAAAAAAAACTATTGAACTTCAAGACTATCTGTTCATACACCCAAAAGGTCTAGTTCCATATGTCCAATAGTGATTTTGAGAAAAATTCTTTCTCTAAGAATTCAACTAAAAAAAAAACCTATTGAACTTCAAGACTATCTGTTCATATACCCAAAAGGTTCCACATGTCCAATAGTGATTTTGAGAAAAATTCTTAAAAATCAGTTGTTTCCAATGTCGTTACAAACCCCCCCCCCCCCCCCCCATAAGTGCTTAGGACTTCTAAGGGCCAAATTCAGAATATAGGGCAGTAAAAAATTGCCGAACAAAGCCCTTTATCGTGTCTGCGGTTTTACGGACCCGGGAAGCAGTCGATGGAAAATTCACGGACGGAGAACCGATTAAAATGACGGAAGCGGCAACTATTTTCGTAGAAGGTCCGCCACGGTGGCGTGTGACGGGTCGTTGGCCTGCAAGAGCATACAGCAAGACAAGCAAACAAGCAGACATGATCCCCCTGCAGGTCCCGCCGATAGAGAGGCGTTCCTCATTGGGCCTCACCTGCACCAAATTCCTAGCTAGCCGAGCCCGGTCGTTGACCCCCGAGGAGGAACACGCGAGGTACCCGATCCCCTGCACTATATGACTACGAGAAACGAGATATCGTCAGAGCAGCCAACGTCCAGGTAGAATCGAGCACTAACGACCCGAGTATTCGGAATTTGATATCGAACCGGTGTCGCTGCAAGTACCCTCTCGTTCCTCGAAACAATCGGGCAACACACCTTTGGCGCAATAAACAAATTTTAGAAAAATTTTTCAAAACTGATTTTTCTTCGTGGGAGACTGTGTAAAGTGAATTATAAATATCTTACACATTCTGTGATTTCTTATTATTGTTGTTCGGCCTTCATAAGATAAACCGGAAATATTCAATAATTGAAATTTGTTTCAGCGAGATTTTATTGAAACTTAAAATTGTATTAATTTTTTCATCGAATTTGAACTAAAAGTTTCCTGAGGTAGATCCATTTTATTTTTCAAATTGATTATAATAATAATATGAAAGACATATAAGAAATCTTCTTCGAGCATCTTTTATGATATAAAGAACTACTATGTAGGCTATACTTGAAAAATCATTGATAATGGCTTTGGACAGACTTTTCATTTTCTCGTGAGTTTAAATCACCGATCATCCATCGTTCTGGTTCCTATAAATTTGTAAACGTTCCGATAACCACACAACCGACACAACTTATATCTAATCGTAAAATTGATTTACTGTAATGAATGGACTTTTAGAAGAGAAGGAAATTAAGACGAAATTCACTGATTAACAGTTCGGTAATTCGAAAATAATTGATTATTCTCCTCACAAGATGACACGAATATATACATATTTCACTGAATTCGATGACTATTGCTAAATATTAGAATAAGAGCCTATAAATTGGCATCGTACCCATTTTATTTACTCAACATCCCAGAAAAGATAAAAGTCATCGGAGAGCAAAAATAATTCTCATTACCGATAATGGTTAATGGTGACCGAAAACAATTCTCGTTGTCAAAAATAGATGATTTCTGTCATCGCTAATAATTAATAATCATAACAGATAAATCTTAAAATTTTGTAATTTTGCTTTTCGAAAGGTTACAATATTTCCTAACAACTGTCTTCCATTTGAATAAAAATGAACATTTCGTTAAAGATCTCACTCTCAAAAAAATTTCTAAAACAACTATTATTTTTTATCTCTGTCTACAAGTCACCATTCGAGTCCAGAAGGCAACATGTCTGGAACAGTCTCAATCGGAGGAACATTTGCGTCGTTGAAGTCCGCGATCCCAGGTGTTTCTATTCTTACGGCAAGTGGTTGAAACCGGTCGTCACTGCGTCATCATATATAGTGATCGCTGTGAGCTATGATCGGCGGACAGAGACGCGAAGGAGAGACATCATCGGTGCGTACGGAGCCGAGCACGCCTGATCTCGGGAATGGGAATCGTACATGGAAATTGTTGAGGAAAATTAACAGGAATCCCCGGTGAATCGTCGCTGATGTCACGCGAACTCCGTTGCATAATTAATGACAATGGACCCCGGCGAAGGTCACGAGCGAGTTACGCTCGAAGGAAATCCCACGAGCAGCGGCAAGAAAGTATCGGCATGTTACCCGTCTCGGCCGGTTCTTATTATTTCATTTCTTATTGTTCGTAGCCACTCGATCGGATCGTGGCACAAAACAGATCCTCGAGCGACTGATTACAGCATCCGCGGCACGATACTCGTCGGAGGTGCCAGCCTGTGAAACTATGGAATTATAACATGACGAGACCCGGGGGATCGTGCGAAAATTTTACCGGCCGCCATTGTTTCATCGCGAATTAGTCAAGGGGAATCGAAGACACAGCAATTAATCTGCATGAATCGATCGATTTTCGAGCATCGGCAACAACTCTATTGGTAATTAACGAGAAACGTATGATCTTTGTGTTACTTCTGAACGTCCTGTCGGAACGATCTATATTATAATAGTAATAATATAATTATTATTATATGGTATATAATATTGCTTATCAGTAATTACAGCAATTGCACTATAAAGACGACTTTAGAATTCTTTGACAGAAAATATTCAAGCAAACTTGCGAGTATATATATATTTAAATTTATAAATTATTTCGACTTGACGGCCCAGAAATTTATTCGATTCGCAATTTTGCAATTTAGTTTAAACTCACGTATTCTCATACCGCATATTGCTAAACGTGATGACCCCTTGCCTCAAAATTACATCGAGAGATGTAATAATGAACCCTTAGCTCTCGGATGACGACTCTGAGGCACCACTAAAAACTACTATGCTATTCTTAAAAATATTGTACACATTATTATTTTAATTCGTATTTAATAAACTACTAGACATTTACATATTACACGAGATATTGTATCAGTTTCATATGCAAAAAATTAAAAAAAATTGTACAAGAATGGAAATATTCGTTTTTCAGTTAAAATAGCTCCGAGTGCAAAGGGTTAACTTTCTATCAAACTAACATATGTAATAGCAACACAACAATTTTACATTGATTTCAAAACAATAAACATTATTTTCCACCATTGTGTATATAGAGCATCGAGCAAAATTGAATAGTTCACATTTCAGTCTGTAATCTCGGAACGAAATTGTAATGCAAGGGTTTAAAAAGCGGTTCTAGCACAGACAAATTGGCAGTTCGAGCTAGCATAGTGAAAAGGTGCGCAAGTCCACGGTACACGCCTCTGTGCATCGACGAACAATGTTTGAAACTGGGCGGTGCCTGGCTGCGAACCCTGGCCCGAGTGGAAGAAGCGCGTTCGAGCGAGCACGCGTCGTAATGCGAACCGATCTATCGAAAGGAAAGTTGTATCGCTAAAAGCGAATCTCATTGTGAACCTGGGAGTGCATCATAAGTTATGTAACCGACTCATTGGCGGCTAGATACCGGTAACACCGGTATCGGCCTAACAACGATTCAAATGCCAGAACACCGCATATCTCGGCCCTGGGAAAATTATCGGCGGATCCAGGTGGACACATGCTTCTCTTCAATTAATTAACACGTTGCTCGCCGATTCGGCAGCCTAAATAATTCAGAGAAATCAAAATAGTTTGACGCTTTGACTGGCAACCCGGTAACCTCAACAATTAAAGACCTGTCGAACAGTGCATATTGGTTAGCTGGACCAAAAGTTGCAAAGGAAGCAAATACCAATTTGTTTATAAGTATGCGATCAGAAATAACTTTCTGTACACTTGATTTTTTTTTTTTTTTTTTTGGTACTCGTTCGGTATAAAAATACTTGACACTTTTGTAATATATGCTGGTCTCTCACATCATATAAATTGTTGGAATGAAAATTTGGATTGACAACTTGAAGGATGTGGACCTGGAGGACAAAACAGAGAGAAAATGTTCGAAGGAAAGTTAGTATTTAGTGGCAGACATGCCAGAGTGAATGAGTGATAATTGAAAAAGTATAAGAAAATGATAGTTGTTTACGAAATTATTTCACAGTTTAGATATAGGTAATTTTTCGAGAACTGGATATTAGAGTTCGTATGCTTCTTGGATCCATTGTGATGCTTTAAAGCTGGAATTCAATATAATTCTAATTTGGCATCGAGTTCTGTATAATTCTAGCTCATGAGAGAATTTAGAACTCTTTAAAAAATCTAATAATAATATGTAAATAATAAATACTCGTACTAGAACCAATTAAAATTGTATCGAATTCTAAGGCAGTTGGTTCTATAGAATTATTATAGAATTATTATAGAAGAGATGACGACGAATTTCATAGAACTACTAGAACCAATTAAAATTGTCTCCAATTCTAAAGCAGTTAGTTGTATAGAATTATTTTTTTCGGTATTTTACAAATAAACATTTTATGTGTATAGGAGTCGGGGGAATGTTCATTGTCTCCGACGGAACAGAAAAAGCATCTTTCCGCGTCACGGGCGTTGGACACCGAAATTAGTCGGCGAGAAAGCGCCGGAACAAAGGACCAAGGAACAGGTGGCGGATATTTACGGATTCGACGGTTTTTTTTCGTCGAATTCGGCCAGCAGACAGGCGACGAATAATCTCGCCGCTGAGAATCACTGCGACGGCGAGGCTTCCTAAACAATACTCGACTTACTTTCACTTTGTTCCCCCACCGGTCGGCTAAGCCCGTCGTCGTTCGCGGTCCTCGTCATCGTCATCGTCATCGTCACACTCGCTCGATTATGCGTAAAATATATATGTATCACGCTTTCGATATCGATTCATTACAAAATCGCTGAACATGCACTGTCGAGTTGGGGGGGGGGGGTAGGGGGGGGGGGGTAGATATATTGCGATTCCGCGACGTCCGAGACGTTCGCGTTGACGTTCGTCATTTTTTGCGAAATTATGCTGAGGATTTAGACGAGCGATAACAGCGGGGCGCGTGCGAATCGTTGTCGCGAAATCCTCGAGCTTCTTGGCTCGCGGAACGACAGCTCTGATTATGCGAAATCATGCTAGGAATGTCGGATGAAAAAGTGATCTGGCGAATCGGGATAAAAAATTGCATCCTTCCCGATTTTTAACACTAAAACTGCCAAGTAATTGATGCAACTGATGTACACACCGCGACAATAAGGTGACGCATCTCGCTATTTACGATACTTGTAACGGAGCTGCAACTTTTTTGACTCGGTATATTTACTTTGAATAGTCCAGCACTGTTTATGTTTTCCTAGAAATATCTGCAGAAATACCTCGAAAGCACACGTATTGAATGTACAGTACTCTGTAACTGTCGTATCGTCGGGTCTGCCGAGCGACAATTCTGGCAGAGGTGCTACATTCTTTGTACCGAGCCGAACGTAGAGAAGGATAGCGATTGAAAGAGAAGGAGAGACCGAAGTTCGACGCTTACTCTTTCACGCCTGAAACTTTAATCGCTTCTTGTACGAACAATTATAATCGTAATGATATTATCGCGTTTGACGTGAAAGTTTTATAAAAAAAATTTTAAATATTCGAAAAGTTGTATTCTTTTGCTTCGCTTGCATTAGAGTGAGTCTCACTCGACCTCTTTCTGTCCCGGTCGTCGAGCGTGTTGAACGCTTGACTGGTTCCTCGAGGACCCCCCGTGTGGGGATAAAATTTTCACAGTTACGGTGGAGACCTCCGCGACAGTTACGGAGAGAATACTGTACATGATTCTGAAAACATACGCATAGGGAAATAATGTCGACGTAAACATTGTCGAGGAAGTGATTGTCGGTCAAGTAGAACGGACTCGTTCACTGGACAGGTCAGGCTAGAGGTCGCATCTCTGAAAGGAGGTGTTCGTCTATGACCCTATGACCTTTCGTCATCCCTGCGAAGTACAGAATGGAATGGTTCGTCCAGGTATTTCGCGATCAGCTGTTGGAACGGTAGGTGGCTCGGCGACCGATAGCGCACAGCGGTGGTGGCCTATTAATTCAACACGGTCAATGGAGATTTGCGACGCGCAATTAATCGCAATACGATTAACCTTTTCCGTGTAAATATTCATCGCGCATTATCGGGCACAATGGGAGCAAGCGGCGCGGCGCGGTGCGGAACACGGACGATCAAGCGGCGGATTAAAGTGGAAGCGTGCGTCCACATGTTTTCTCGCGACGTAGAATCGGGCGATAACACCTGAGACGCGTCGAACGATAACGAAAGATTCGCCAACGGTTTAAAGCGTGGTTCGATGCATCGATAAATCGCGGGTATTTATCGTCGTACACGCGCCGGGTGACAAACAACAAATCTCCGGGGTCTGTCGCGCGGCTAGACAGAGCGCGGGTCTCTCGCCCGGCGGCTATTAAACAAAAGAACGTTAATTATTATAATGGAGGGAAGCGAGCTCGTCCCACGGTGCTCCGACGGAATATGATTATAGAAATATCTGGAGCCATTTCGCAAGGATCTCCGTACCGGATTCGCAACGTCGCTCATTGTTTCGCGAACATTTGTCGGGGCGTCCCTTCTGAAGCGTCGATTGGCTTCTAGCGCTGCGCTGGCTAGAATCGAGCCTGGGAAGATTGCAAAAGCGGAATTCTTACCGGCGACTACAATGGAACCGGGCGACCGTCGAATCCGCTCCAGATTCGCGGGACGAGCCGATCCACATCTCCCGGCTCGTTGCGACAATTACCCTAAACCCTGTTCCTTTCGCCTTCTCCGAAATCGAACATCTTCATACCCCATATAGTGGAACAACCGACGAAGGTGGAATTAGGTAGTCCGACCAGTTTCAAGGGATCCCTATTGTATACACCCTTTTTATTTATTGGATAACATAAACGATATATTTCTTGTATACAGGGTAGTCCGTTTAAATAAGAACACCTAAATATCTCTTCAGGTTATTGTGATGCAAAAATGATTTCTTACGTAATGTGCATGGTGTCAATGGACCAAATATTTGGCACGAATATTTTTTCCACCTAGGTAATTTTTTTCGGAGTTATCAAGGTCATCGCGGTGTTTTTTTGACACATAACTGCATTTCTTTTTTACGGCACCGTGTAGCTGAGCGAAAAATACAATCAGATATGTATAATAACGTGACCTTCGAATGACCTTAATCTTTGAAAATGAAAGTGAACACTCCGGAAAAGATAATCTTGAGAGAAGAAAATATTTGCAAAAAATTCAACTTGTGATACCATTTATATTGCATTAAAAACACTTGTTATGTCATCACAAATAAAGGAGATATTTAGGTGACTACATTTAGGTGGACCACCCTGTATACGTCGATTTACGCCATTTTTGTTTGTTTTGTTCAGGTGGTGAAACTAGTCGGGTGTTCAGAAAGTAATTTCGATTTTTCATTATTTCCAAGTTTTATTCGGCCACGACCATCTTGCTCTACTATCTTTAATTCAACAAGTGGGGGGCTAACTTCTAGGAGGCTATCTTCTGCCATCTTTCTGGCATATTGGAGATGCGATGCTGGTACAATTCCTGTTTTTATCAGCGAATAAATTTCAGTTATATGACTTTCGACGCCTTCGTTTCATCATTCTCATGGATGCTGCCTGAAATTGAAAGGGCTACTCAGCTTCTAGCGACCAATCCTCGAAGACCAGCAGTCTAAACGAGGGGTACCTTTACAAATAAGTTCAAAATGTTTTATAAACAACTGAATGGACCCGAGCATCGTCGTCCAACGAAAGTCCAGCTTCCTCTCGGCCGCGAATTTCGTTGACAGTTCCCTGTCCAGGGTCCGAGCTCCGCGGCTGCCACAACGGTGCGCGAACGTTTTTGTCGGTTTTCCAGCTACCGGGCCATATCAGAAGCATTTTGTCCCGGTTACTCTAGCGGAATGGTGTCAGTTACATAAGGACTCCTGCCGTGCCCAGAAGTGTCGAGGGTTGCTGGAGGGGGGATCACCGAGATATCGTCGATAGAACGAGAGAGAGCGAGGAGGGGCTATAGGGGGATCGAGGGGGGCAGGATAGGAGAAGTATCGAGGGACAGAGAGAGGACTCTCGGAGAGTGAAAGGGAAAGAGGAGGACCGTCGCGAGAGAGGAAGAGAAGGACGGTAGCAAATAGCGGCCGAAGAGAGCCGCGCGGAGAAAGAGAGAGAGAAATACGCGTGCACCGAAGAGGGGGCTAGGAACCCAATGAACGAAGAGATCCAACCAAAATCGACCAATGGCGACCGCGTTACCGCCATGGTGGTTTTTACGAACCGCGTGGCCAGGGGAAGGGGCGAAGAGACGAAAAAAGTGAAAGTTCGCGCCAACACTACATCACACGGCCAACACCTTGTATAAACCCTCCGCGCTCTTCCCGGATTCAGCCCTTCTTCAATTTTTTCCTCTGGTACCCCCACCGTGCCCCCCCCCACGCCCACAAGATCATCCGTTCTACTCGTAAATCTGGAAACCTTTCGGTACGTTCCGTGTTTTCACGTTCACCGATTCGTTAGAGATGGATTTTTCGGGAAAAATTTACGTCTTCTTCGTCGTGAGGTTCGAGATCTGGTTCGGAGAAATTTGTTTGACCAGGGATTCGGTGGTTGTGCGTGTATGGTTACAGTTCGACTTGGACCGGTACGCGTTCGAGGTGGTTTATTTAGCGTTGAATATACGCGTTCGAAGTACATAACTCTTCGCCGATGCTGGCGATATGGTGGGGCACCGCGGCGAAGCGAAGAGCCGAGCAACCGAGCAAGCACTCTGGCGCCCTCGATTTCACTTTCATTACGAGGCCAAAGGAGCGCTTCGCTTACGCTCATTCACTCTCGTTCCTTCATAGCCGCGTACTTATACGCGCGTACTAGTGCGCACTTAGCCTATATCTTCGCACTCGTTCGACCACTATGCTCTGTGGCGAAACTTAAGACAACGATCTTACCAAAATCCAGTCTCTATCCCCTCTGTTGATACCTCTCTCTACGACGCGACGGTTTAATCAAATTCTTAGTTGTGTACCAGACTGCGAAACTCGATGCAGTTTTCAATTTTGCGTGCAATCGAATAAAATCTTATTTTCGCTGGTAGTAACATTTTTAAGTTCAAAATACATAAAAAACGTGGTATCTTATGTTGTTGCATTTATTGAACATTTTCATATACAAAACTGCATAAAAATTTGGTTATAACGTATAAATCAGTTTGTGATCATTGATCATCTGAGACTGCAGGAAACTTTGGCAATATTTCTATTGTTTAAAAAGAACATACAGTAGGTGCACGTAGAATACGATGAAAAGAATCGTTTAGGGAAACTGTATACGTATCTTCGGTGACAGTAGATATTCAAAATTTGACAAAATCAGGATTTCGAAGTCGGAAGCAGGCTTCCGAGACGTTCGAGCCGAGTAGAAATCGCCCTCCGATCAACCGTGGACAGCCGGAAACAAAATTCTAACGTGACGGAACGAAACCATAAGCCTCGGTAACTCGGAGATACCGTTATTAGCGAGAATTCGAATTAAAGTCTGCGGCACATGGCTGAAGATTTTTTAATGAATATTTCACCAAATTACGTTACAACAAGTCATAGTAACGTAACCTAATTATCTCGCTTGGAATTATTTTGTGCTTAATAATTTTTATAATTTTAATTGAAACTATTAGAAATTTTATTCGCCCTCAATAATATTAAATTTCACTGTAAAATTAATGTCTTCATACAAATTCTATTTTTTTAAAATTAATTGAGGGATTAATTTTAATAGAAATTCTTATAGTAAATTTAATTGAGAAGATTTTTAAGCATCCTTTTAGTACAGCACAATTATGGAAAAGCCTAATGGGCTGCCGATAGACAAAGCGTGAATACGTTCGAGAAACCGAAAGTTGCTCCCGAAATTCCAGCGGAACGGCTTCGACGTTTTCCGTCAGTTCTTTCCCCAATTTTGTCGCCGACCGTGCCAATCTTCGCCGAGATAAGAACCAATTATTTCGGCGCACGATACCTAAATTATCATTGAAAAACCTCGGCGCGCAATCTCCTACAGCCGCAGAACGAGAAGACACCAATTACTCGTTGCATCCTGGGACCACGATCTCAAGATTAGGCAACGATCGTTCGCGCCGGACTTTATTCTTTCGTCGTCAAATTGTTTCACGATGTCGCTCGAGTCTGCGAGGTAAATACATTCTATCGTTGGCATAATTGACTTTTCTATTATAACATCGAGTCACACCTCTGATACAAGTCCACTAAATATGTTACTGATTTCTTTTAAACCGGAATAAAATTCTATTTCGCTGTTGTCGATATTTAGCCATTAGATAGCCGGTACATATAATTTTCCTTCAATTCAATTTTCTTCTAGGAAATAACGTACGACAAAGAAATTCGAGTCACTGTAACCAAAACATAAATCGTAGCACGAGGGGTTAATTGCATGTTCTTCATTTTGTGTTTCAAAATAAATAAACACTTCGCATTAAAAAGATGGAATAAATCGTTAATATTACAAAAAAATTATTCAACCTATAAAAATCAAATTGATCGGACAAGCCTTTGACACGTGTTTATACGAACGCGGTGAAAATTGGGCAAAAAAGCTTCATTCTTGTAAACAAGTTAGCAAAATTCAGTAAAAATACCGAGTGCTATTAAAATCTGCTTTTCTTTATTAGTATTTTACAATAGCACAAACCCACGAACATTAGTCGTCACTTTTTTGACTTTTGCCGATTGCCGGTGTACGTAAATCGTACAGAAAGAGGCCAAGAATCGGTCATCGGTCCCTGCGAGGGTTAATTTCGAAAAAGTCTAAAATCAAATAGAGGAGGAGGGGGAATCTTCAACTCGGACGAAGTCTAGGTGCCAAACGAGACTCGTCAGCGTTCTGTGCGGTCGCGTACCGTCGAAATTAACTTCGAATTCTGGCGGAGCAGCGTCGGAACTCTCTCTCTCTCTCTCTCTTTCTCTCTCTCTCGAAAGAGATCCGTCAGCGGTAGAGGGTATATTTCGTAATGTCAACGAAGAAACGCGGTGGCTGCCAGGAATTGACATAATCGGTGAAAGTACGTAGCCACTACCTTGGCCTTAGGTTACGAGTCGCGCGCTTAGGATAGACGAGCGAGCGGGTCGCGCGGGTATCGTATATACAGTATACGCCATAACGGGGCACGTATCGCGTAGATCGACCGGGTCGTTTAACGCCTTGTCACTTTTACCGTGCTCCACATACACCAGCGAGCGCAACCAAAGTGGGCTGGCTCTCGCGCAACAAGGCGTTCTCGCACATGCGATTCGCTCCGGGCGACAGCACCGCGCTCTCGTGCACGCCGTTTCAAAACGAAGGCCAAGGTCGGCATCGGCGTCCTCGCATCGCCGACACCCTCCGCCGCTGCGCAAATTGCCCGTGGATGGGCCATCGACGACCCAGCCTATCGTCTCACTTCCTCTTACTTATCCCTTGTTATCTATAAAATAGGGATTCGTTCGAAAATAATACTCGATCACAGACTCACGTCTGATCTCATTTGTTAACTACGATTTATTTTACGGTTTCAGTGATTAGAACTTTTTTTGTAGTTCGCAATTTCCTGAAAAAAGAGGAAATTTATATCTATTGTATGCCTATACTGCTCTCCTATAACTGTACAGGGTGTAAAGAAATGTTTGGTCTTGGCTGCCATAGACGTATTCTACATCTACGGATCGATGAAGATCTGTAAAAAAAAAGGTTGCCGCAAAATTGTCCTTGATCTTGAATTTTAGGGTCAAAATTTTTTTATCGCATTGTATTCTATGCGTCGTGCAATTAAAACAATATTTGACCTTGACAGTCAAGATCAAGGACAATTTTGCGACAACTTTTTTTAACAGATCTTCACCGATCCGAAGATGTAGAATACGCCTACGGTGGCCAAGACCAAACATTTCCTTACACCCTGTACATTAACAAAATCAAAATAGAATTTTATCTCGAGTTAAAGGAAATTAATAACATATATTTATTAGACTCTGTTCAGAATCTTCATCGCGAGTCCGACACGTTATTGTAGGGCAACGGGTTAAATAAACAATAGACAAGTTCAAGTCCGTCGAAACAACGTGTCGGTGAATACTAATATACTTTCTTGCCAATTGTGAATGGATTTCCCGTCTCCAAAACAATCCTCTAACACACAACCGAAAACACCATCAGGGGTCTGCACCGAGTTCAAGACGAATCAGATACGAGCTCGATAGAGTTGAAGCGATAACGACCGATCAGAAGAGCGTCGGTAATTTCGACTCTATTTCTGTCTGACCCAACACGACCTCTCCAAAATCTGTTCGAGGAGGAATAGTTCGGCAATTCGTGGTGACCCGTCGCGTCGCCAGCGACACTTACGGAAGAGTCCACGTGACCCTCGCAAGGTCTGGCTCCGTATCTCTCTTCCGTTTTCCCGCCTCGAATAGGGCTCGAAGACGACGTACATACGAGGTGCGATAGAAAAGTATCGGACAAAATTTTGCCAATTTTCAATGATCCACGGATATTTCAAAAGTATGATCGCGTGACTCTGAGATCCGGCAATGTACCCAAAAATGGACAGAAACCAACCTAAATGCAAGAAGGTTCTGTGAATTGGTAAACTTAAATTTCACATCCATTATCTTCGTAGCACAGTTCCCTTCTGCGTTAACCCGTGACCACTGTTGATGAGTCAATTTGACCATATACATTATTAATATTTGAATTACGGTATAGGGTCACAGTGGTTGCGGGTTAATACAGCGATTCCGACGGTTCTGCTATCTCTCAACTAGGTGTTGGAAACCATATCAAAGCAAACATTTTTTTATTTTTTTTTTTTTATTGAGGAAATATCATAAGAGATTTATTACAACTTTAGGAACAAAACAAAACATACACAGTACAAGAAACGAGGGTATATCACTTTTTTTCCGCTGCTTGTTTTTTTCTTAAGCTTTTCACAATACTGATTTTAAAAAACCAAGGCTTGTACAAAGTTAAATTCTATTTCCCCCATTTCTTTAGGGATAACCGCGAACTTCTTCTACAATGCGTCGTCCTTTCAACTCCGATTTCACTTTTCCCAGACGAGTTACAAGGAATAATCATGGCAGATCCTTGCAGTTTGACAAAAAATTTCACGTCCGCCCGTTGTTGTTCCAAGCCGAATAACAAATCGCAGAGCCGCACGTACGCTCTACTAAATCGTTTGTAACACGTATCGAGGCAGCTCGATGAAATTTGACAAACTGATACACGTAAGTACGTAGAAGCTGATCACGGCGAAGACATCAAACTTGATCTTATACCTTCTCAGGGAAACTGAGAGAGAGTTCCGAGTCTTTTCGTATACACCTCGCACACATACGTACGTGGTCCACACGCGTGATATCTGCAACTGGTGCTCTGACGACAAGTCAGCTAGTAATGCCGTGACCTTGACTCTGGCCAGCCAAGCAGCTGGCTGCTCGGCCAGGAATAAGCTTGATGCGCGGTTACTATGTTGCCACGCTAATATTAGCGTACACAGCCGCGTGCACCACGAGTGACCGAGTGACCAACGTGAGTTCCTGGTTGCATCCGTTTCATCGCTCGTTTACCCGTGCCGCAACAAAACCGTCGAGATCTCACGCCTTGGGGGTCTCAATGAACCCCTTATCACCGTACGGTCTCGCGCGCACGGCCGCGCACCGCTCCCTTATCTATCGACCGATCGGATCAATGAACGAAGAATTTCCATCGATACGGAAACGATCCGATCCGACTCGAGACGCTTCGAGACGGAAATAGTCGGAACAGATTCGAGCTACCACCGACGCGCGACGGACTGTCGGACAAGCGGAAGCTTGCTAAGACCGATGTCGTATCCGCGCGTCATAAGATCGTAGTAACGGGGCTGAACGCATCGATAAATTATACAATCTGTTTGAGTGTAAAAAGAAATTATTTAATATAGAAAGAACTGAAGCAATTTTATTTTTGTATCTTTTACGAAATGGCGGCGCTGCCGCTTTTTTAGTAAATACTACTTAATGGGGTACGACCCTCTCTAGGGTGTCCCTAGAATACCCTAGAATACCCTAGAAATCTAGGCGAAACATTTTCGTCCTTATATGAGTATATTTTTCGCTGGACAAGGGCTCATTCGAAAGAGGAAGGTTCAATGAGGGGGGCTCAGCCCACAATAGCATCCAGAAAACTCAACCAATGGTATAAAAATGGCATAATTTCATATAACAAAGAGGCCGAGAACCCTTCGTTGAACCTTCCTCTTTCGAATGAGCCCTTGTCCAGCGAAAAATATGTTTCGCCCAGATTTCTAGGGTATTCTAGAGGGGGTCCTACCACCTTAAAAGGGAACGGTAGTCACGTGACTTTCCCTAGAATACCCTAGAAATCTGTAGAAATGTATTGCCGCAAACCCAAGTTTTGGCCAGATTTCTAGGGTATTCTAGGGAAAGTCACGTGACTACCGTTCCCCCTTAAGCATCGTGTAATAAGATGTACCCATTAATCGTTTAAAGGAACATCATTTTGTGAACACAACAAATTGTTGAATCTCTCTTATTTTTCAACGAACGTAAGTGACCCGTCAAATCAGCCAAGGCATTGCTCCGTACGAGAGCGCCAAAACTTCTTCGAGGGTTACACGATTCGCCATTTTAACGAACGCCGAAGACGTTTACCATCGCATTCGATGGATGAGAAAGAAATGTGTCAAATTGACCCAGAAGAGCATCGGTCACGGAGTATACGCGAAGCCGGAGTGTTACAGCGAACGACAGCGTAAACGTTGGCCAGTGGAATTATTCCAGAGGTCAGAGGGTAAGCTAGCATATAGCTGATTAAATCTGCTAATTATATTCTTTCGTGGCAGCGACGCGACGCGGCGGTCGACCGACTTATGGCAAAGGGGACCGAAGCGTTTTCACTATTTTCACAGAATCGAACCGAATCCTCGGGAATCAGAAAATCGACCATTAAGCCGATCGCTGGGTTTCGTCTCCGGAAGATCGAAGCGCGTTATCGATAAGGGACGGGGTTGATGGAAAAATCTCCAAAAGCGGGTCGCGAAGGTGAAGGCCAGGCAAAATCGTTCCTGAGCGGGTTCGCGAGGCTAAACGGCCGAAGGAGGAAGATAATCGTCGAGGAGAAGAGTTATTATCGTTTCGGGCGACGGAACGGCGAGGAAGAGACCGGCACGGGTAAAAACTACCGATAACCCCCGGAGGTCAGCACTAACGTTAGGGTCGCGTCATTACTGGACTACTGACGCAATTGTATCCGCGATATGCGTCGCAGGGGGTCCCGAGATCTCGTTGTTATTGTTGTTTTCCACTTTGAACGATGCTCTTGCAAACACCAAGTTGCTTGCACCCGCCGCCCTCTGCCACCTTCTCTCTCTTTCCTTCTGCCGTTCGTGTATCGGCGACCATCTCTCTCGTTCCTGCTGTCGATTTTTTCTATTTTCAATAGCTCTGTTTTGTTTTATCGGACCGCGCGTAAACATTGCCCCGCGTAATCTTCGGAGCCGCAACGCCAGCGGCACGAGCTTCTTCCCGGAGACGCGGCTGCTCGATGATGAAACTTCGCCGTTTAATTACTCCGCGGAATTTTAGCGCGTGCTCGAGACGACGAACCCCCGCGTCTCGAATTCTCGCAACATTTCCATTGATTTTTTTTCCATTCGTCCGCCGCGCCGAGAGAAATTGATTAAGAGCGCTGCCGCAACGGCCGTCGCTGCTCGACGATAATTAATAATGAATGATCTCTAGGAATAAATGATCGTTCTCTATTCTCGTTACAAATCACCGGGCTTTATATCACCGGCCGATGACAAATAGTCTGTTGCGGTTATTTTCGATGACCACGTGCTAATTTTGTTCATCCTCCGTGGGGCAAGGTGGGTGAAAATTTCGTTCTTCAATTTCTTTCTTTCCAACATTTATTTCAACTTTCTACTCTCCAACGATTAGGCATACATACAGTCGATCTTCCTTTGTTTCTACTTTCATCACAATCCCCACCATAAGTTCCAGAATCTTGGACACCTCGTGTCCGGCCAGGGACAATTATCGTCCAGGGATACTATTCTTTGACTTATGCCGAACGTAGAAATGGACTGGGAAGCTCGAGAGGCCTCGGTCGCCGAGAAATGTAAACATAATACATAATACGGGTCGGGTATATCGTTGTGAGACCACTACTAATCCGATGACAAAACTTCTTTATTTTTTTATGGATCTTTCACCAACATATTCCTGGCATTTTTCTAATGAAAATGATACGAAATACGATATAATTCCGATTATATTTACGTGCGTAATGGACGACCCCGCGTAACTTCTGATTAATATTATATGAACGGCAATTAATGTAAATACGATGCGAATTATATCGTGTTTAGTATCATTTTAATCAGAAAAATGTCACAAATATATCGGTGAAAGTCTCATAAAAAAATTAGTAATACTAAAAAAGGTTTTTTTATTGGGATTACATTGTGAGGACCCGGCGGGGCCTTTGAACTGTGCCGGCGACCGATACTCTCCGCGTCTCTTTCTTTCCCATACGCTGTCCTTCCATGCGCACGAAAATTTTATCGTCCGTTACACACGTAAATATCATCGGAATTATATCATATTTGGTATCATTTTCATTAGAAAAATGCCAGGAATATGTTGGTGAAAGTTTTATTAAAAAAATAATGAAAAAGAAAGAAGTTTTGTCGTCGGATTAGTAATGGTCTCCTGGTCTCACACCGATATACCCGACCCGTATCATGTTACAGTTCTCGGCGTCCGAGGCCTATCGAGTTTATGGCCCCTCACGGGGTATACCCCGCAGGAGTGGGGATAGTTCAGGGACAATTATCGTCCAGACATTTGGGACATTTATCGCGTGAATACTGTATTCGAAACAAGAAAGCGAGCTAATAAAAACGTGGTAAAAATCACCGAACCAATGACTGCGTGTAACCTTCCCGATGTGTCTGGCGGGGTAATTCCATGGAATAAACAAACAAACAATCGGTGGAATCCGCTGTCGTTACAGGGTGCAAGGATGTACGAACACGTGCGCGATAACAGCGCGCGGAACGAAAATGCTCCGATAGCCCTACGCCGCCGATAACCCTTTTCCCGGTCGGCCGATAGCCATAAGCTGAAATAATGAATTTTAATCCACCCGGCCGAGGTTATTCTCTCGTCTCGTTACTTTCTTTTGCCTCGTTAATACACCGGGCTTTGTGCATCGTCGTCGATACACGTATCTACTTTCGAAGGAGTGTCCACCGACAGATTCGTGCAGTAACATCTTCAACAGCCTTTCGCCTATCTTGCTTGCCTTGAAATGATTCGATTGTTTACAAGGAAAATTTCGACGGCTCGACTCTTCGGCTGAAATAAACAATTTGTAGGAAAACCATTTATCTTGTCTTTGAAAGTGTTTTGTGCTCGTTACGAAATCTTCTCCGCGATCTGACCGATTGGATATTTTTTATTATTATTATTTATTACTATTTACGGACCGAAGTCCTTTTATACAAATATTTACAATAGAAGATATTCGTAAAAAAAAAAGAAAAAGAAAGTGTTAGAATAAAGTTACATGGACATGCTGACAGTTACAGGAATACATTATATCACATATAATCGTATAATCGCACGCAACTTTTTCTTAAATAATAGTAACGAACCATTTAAAAAAGTTAATATCACGATATAAAATGTTGGATTTAGCTGTGATGCGATTTAAAGGATTTATTAATCCATATGTGGATTTGGATTTAAATGTTTGAAATTCAATGAAGGATTAGTAGAAATTGATTTGCCTCAGGAGAGAGGAACAATCAATATTGTTATTAATCAAATTAAAGATAAAGCTCTGGTCGGATACTGTTCTTCGAGCTTTTAATATCTCGAGAAAAAAAAATTAAAGTCGAATTTCAAACAAAAGTTATCCTTTCTTTAAGAGTGTCTTAATATTACTGCGACGGACTGTGGTATGTATTCCAAATACGATGGTAGGGTCGTAAACAGCCGGTGACGCTTGGCAAATAAATGACGAAATTAATATGGAGAAGCGACGGGAGGGGGGGGTCGGAATAATTAGAACACCGAGGAAACACTTTTCGATTTCTGATGACTATACGAATTCCAAAGTTCACCCCGCTCCCTCACCTCGATTCACCCGTACGAAAAAGTGGGTTACGGTTCTCTCGTCCGTTTCCTCGTAAAACCCCCTACGTGCATGCATACTCTCTCGCACACCTACTTTTATCAGGCCCACTCGGGCCTGCACGTTCCAGCGAGTGGGCTCTCGCTTGTGTACGAGTCCGGTGTGACGAGTCAGCGTTCACCGAGATTTCGACACGGATGCCAGGTATTCCTTGATATAGCTTCTCCTTCGAAAAACGGGATCACCTGTCGTCCTCTCAGTCGTCGCGTCAGGACATTCCCGTCTGTTCGAACGTGTCGCATTTGTCGAGCAAAAGTCCATTAATGGAGGTTGAAACGAGTAAAACGCACTCGATCTACGAAATTCTTTTCGCGATCGTCTTTGCGATGATAGTTGCAGGCTGTACCCTTAGACCATATATACTAATAAACCCGGCATAGGTATAGTATGTGTATAGGAAAACCGAGAATTCAGTGTCCGAAAGATGATGGGACACTGTGACGTCACAAGTCTTAAGATAATTTCTTTCCATGCACTGTATACATGGCGCACCCGCTGACCCCCCTCTCCCCATGTAAGCCAAGCGTATATAGGCACTGGCGAAGAGCATAGCTTGTACATATTTTGAAAATGTGACGTCACAAGATAAGTCTTAAGATAATTTCTTTCCATGTACCGTGTACATGGCGCACCCGCTGACCCCCTCTCCCCATGTAAGCCAAGCGTATATAGGCACTGTCGAAGAGCATAGCTTGTACATCTTTTGAAAATGTGACGTCACAAGATAAGTCTTAAGATAATTTCTTTCCATGTACCGTGTACATGGCGCACCCGCTGACTCCCTCTCCCCATGTAAGCCAAGCGTATATAGGCACTGTCGAAGAGCATAGCTTGTACATATTTTGAAAATGTGACGTCACAAGATAAGTCTTAAGATAATTTCTTTCCATGTACCGTGTACATGGCGCACCCGCTGACCCCCTCTCCCCATGTAAGCCAAGCGTATATAGGCACTGTCGTAGAGCATAACTTGTACATCTTTTGAAAATGTGACGTCACAGTGTCTTTCAGCTGATTTCATCTTTCGGACACGGAAAATTATCTACGCCGTGTCTATAGGTATATATGGTCTAAGGCTGTACCCAAGTTCGTTGGAAAAGATGACAACCATAACGGAACAGAGGAACATTTGGCGACACTCGCATAAGCTAATTACGGGGAACGCTAACTTTGAACGTTGTTGCATCAGCTCTCACAGTTGACCACGCAAACGATGCATTTGTTGAAGCTGAATGTTACGGTAGCCTATGGTTGATGCTCGATGAACATAATTTTAAGTTTTTTGTACGCCAATGCAGGATAATGGTGCAAACCGAAGAGGAAATATTTATTTAACCCTTAGCACTCGGATGGTGCCGCTGAAAATTGCTATGCCATTTTTAAAAATATTGTTTACATTATTATTCTTGTTTGTATTTAGTAAACTACTAGACATTTACATATTACATGGGATATTATATCAGTTTCATATGCAAAAATTGTATAGAATGGAAATATTCTAGATTGGAAAAATCTTTCGTTTTTGAGTTAAAATATTTTCACATTTCTTCCGACCTAGAATAATTCCATTCTATATGATTTTTTTTTTCATTCTATGGATATGAAATTGATATAATACCACATACAATACTGAAATGTTTGGTAATTCATTACATAGCACCATATTTAATAATGTAAACAATACTGTGAATAATGGTAGAGCAATTTTTAGTGGCGACTCTGAGTCGCCGCTCGAGTGCTAAGGGTTAAACATAATACCTAATCGAAGGAAGAGAAACGACAGCGACATGGAGTGGAGATAGTAATGGAAATCTTTAATTTCAATTTTCAACTGTTCCACCATTGCGGTTACGATGATAAACATTTGGAGTTTGCACCGATTCCGTGAAAATAAATATCACATAAAAATGCAGCCCCTATCAGACCATGCATAGCTTCCATCTAGAATTTTTGTCCAGCCCCAATAACAATCAAGATACAATTACCATTTACTATACCTGTACACGTCTGTTCGACAGTACATACAGAAGCTGTCCGACGCTAGCTTCCAATCGATTCGTAAGATTTGCTCGATTAATATCCAAGACAAGAAATGAAAAATGATCGATTAGAGCTTAACGACGATCGAACCGCGGCCAGTGGTCCTCGCGTTCGGTTTTCCACCCACGGTAGCGCGAATCGGCTGCAGTTTACACCGGCGGCGGGCGCTACTTGCTCTCGCTGCTAACTGCTCACCTTCACCTCGTCTCTTACTCAACGCGATCGTGCCGAGTTCTACCCCCGTTGCGTAATTACCGCACGATCATTACCGAGTCGAATCGTCACTCGAGCGGAATAAGTGCGTATGCCGGCCGATGGAAAATTATGCCTCTGCCGCGGTTCGCTATGACGGCAGCCTGTGTGTGTGTGTGCACTCTACCTGGCCAGCAACTGGTGTGAACCATGAAACAGCCAAAACAAGCGTCCGCGCAAACATGCTATCAAACGAAGCTTATGGTTGAAGGGTAGCTCGACGATGCAACGTTTCCCCGTTTACGCAACCATCGCGATCACAACCTCCTCCGCAAGATACCGTCCTCGAACGACTTATAAAAGTCACGCGAAATCAAAGTAGCTTCTTAGGTAAATTCAGCGCTTTTTTATTTATTTTTTTAACGTCTATTCATAAAGAAATTAATATTTTATTTTTGAGTATCCTGCCTTAAAAGCTTGCAGAATGAACCGTACTCGTAACCTCGATTTATTTAAAGTTTTTGTTTAACCTAACCTCCTCCGCAAGATACCGTTCCACTAATCGTGAACGATTTATAAAAGTCACATCGAATCAAAGTAGCTTCTTAGGTAAATTCGGTGCTTTTTTATTTATTTTTTTAACGTCTATTCATAAAGAAATTAATATTTTATTTTTGAGTATCCTGCCTTAAAAGCTTGCAGAATGAACCGTACTCGCAACATCGATTTATTTAAAGTTTTTTTTGCAAATATCTTAGAAACTAAGACCGAGTGAGGGGTATACATATGTATAGGAAAAAGTTGTTTAGAATGTTCACCTTGACAACATATTTCAAGGGCAACGCGATCGGACCTGGGTCCCCTTTGATGAATATTTACCCAAGTTTTTCGTTAATAACTTCTGAATGTTAAAAAAAAAGGATCTTCAAATGACCTCAGGAATCAGTCCTTTCTAGGAAATACAACATTTTCGAAACAGCCTGTATATCATTTGACAAAGCTAATCTTTCGATACTTTCAAATCAAGTTTATTTCACTATCAGCCGATTGAAAATAAACCTATCGACAACAATATTACGTGATGTTTAGTAACGTCACCGTTACAGACGTAGTAGTAAACTAACGCACTATTCGTCAATGATAGAAAAAGCTGATAATTAGAGATCATTAGAGAACCAAAAAGTTCAGTTTTTACCGTAATCGAATAACTCGTGATTTCGCGACAGAATATGATGATTATGATAACGGAGCTCACTTTGATCTTCAAGTTTTATTCAGAGAAAAAGTTATGTTTGTTTAAAGTCACTGTTACGAATCAGACTTTTCAGCAACCTAATAAAAGTTCAACGAATAACTTTTGTTTCTAAAAGTGAACAGTTTCATGCGAGCCCTGTATGCGAGTGACATGATTCACGACGCGACGCGGCGCGGCGCGGCGCGGCGCGTCAAGACAACGGAGATCAACGTTCAATCGACGCAAGGACGCGAGCTTTGGCTCTCGCTTGGACACGCACGGAAAAGCTGAAGCTCTCTTATCAGAACCGAGTGGACCGACAGTGAAAAAAAGAAGCGAAATCAAAACAAAAAAAAAAATGGGAAAAATCGGGTCCTTGGCACCTACACGTGCCGCGAGTATTGCGCGCTTTCCGTTTCCTTTGTCGCGCGCGAATCATTAGCGTTCCCTCCGCAGAAACTCTAAAATTAAACCGCGGTAATCTTTGCCGCCGCGGTAATCTCCTCGGAACTCGCTGAGCTATCTGAGGTTATTTCGAAAAAAAGCCGGGTTCCGACAACCGTCGCGTCGCGTAAGCGCCGCGTGCTGTGGACAAAAATCGAACTAATCGTCGGTCGATTTTCATCCGATTGTGTTCGATGATAATATTCGCTGTTCAGTCCGGAAGAAATCGATGGAGGATTGGTTGAAATTTAGTTTACATCGAAGCCTGATTACTAGTGAAAAATTTCTTCGATATTCGTCGTTGAATTTGCACGAAGGTACGAATAATTTCAATTTACAAATTTTCTTTTTTAGAAAGTAATTTAAAAGCGATGTTGTTATGAAAATGATTCATGCACGTATTGTTATGAAAATTGCGAGAATTCTGAATAAATTCAGTCTTGTAACTATTATAAAACAACGTGCACCAGTCACATTTTGCATCTTCTCCAGTCATTAAAAAACGTGATTTTTGCATCTTCTCCAGTCATTAAAAAACGCAACGTTTCTCGCAAATACATAATTTTCAAATCCCTGAAAGTAGCGGAGACCTGTAGCTTTACCGATTCCAAATTTTACTGTGCCATAGCAATATTGAAAAATTGAGAAATATTCTAAAAAATCCTTAACGATCGATTATTATTCAAGGACTATTAACCCTTAGCACTCGGATGGCGCCTCTGAGGCACCACCGAAAATTGTTATGCTGTTGTTAAAAATATTGGTCACATTACTATTTTTGTTCGTATTTAATAAACTACTAGACGTTTACATATTACATGAGATATTATATCAGTTTCAGATGCAAAAAATGAAAAAAAAAATGTTATAGAATGGAAATATTCTAGAATGAAAAAATCTTTCGTTTTTTAGTTAAAATAGCTCCGAGTGCAAAGGGTTAAATATTAAATTGCGAGTAAACTTTTTCCTACACCGACCCCTTTTAAAAGAATAATTTGCTTCGTAGACCCCCTTACATTTTTACAAGATATACTTTTAGGAACATAACAAAACCGTTGGTAGATGCTTATTTCTCTTTCTTAAAAATTACAATCCACAGTTGCGAATGTTTACAGAACGATACATACATAAGTAGCTCGATAAGTAGCCGCTAATTCCCCATAAGACGAGTGTTTAGCGAACACGGTCGCTCGTAATTTATCGGACAATTATCGGCCCATAAACGAAAAATCCACGGTGACACGCGAATCGATAACGGAGAACCATAAATCCGCGACAACACATGCCCGAGAAAACATGTTTTTCTTCGTGTCGAAGTTCGCGCGAGTGAATCAACACGATCGGTTATTTTGTTTGTTCGCCGCGATACAGCGCTTCCGAGTCGAGTATATTAGCGAGCGTGTTTCCCTCGTGCCGACGCGATTCGACGTATCCACGATTATTTTTTTTTTTTTTTGTGGCTCGTGTGACGCGAGCGAAGCACGAGATCGAGATGTTCACGAATCGATCCGATGATCGTCCGATCAATCGGAGCATCGGGATCGTAAGAGAGAGGGTGATCCACCGAGAAATATCACGATCGGTTCGACTACGAGATTTGTAGAAGAGGCGTTAGAATATGAGAACGGCTTTAACTTATCGAATCTTGCGTCGTACCATCGACCCCGTCGACCCTCAAAACCCGATAAAACGACCAGCTTCTGTACCGAACGCTGAATGCGTTCGCCTCTTATCGAACTCGTCCGGTGGTCTTGTAAACTGACCGATCTTTGGGGATGAGCGATGTCCAAAAAGTTCCTCGACCCTTTCAAA
This sequence comes from Lasioglossum lativentre, assembly GCA_916610255.1. Classification (NCBI taxonomy): domain Eukaryota; kingdom Metazoa; phylum Arthropoda; class Insecta; order Hymenoptera; family Halictidae; genus Lasioglossum; species Lasioglossum lativentre. The sequence goes on from OU744364.1 coordinate 2,100,327, forward strand.
CATCGAATTTCGGAAAATAAATCTGACCACCGAATCCCCTCCAACACCATCGAGCTGTGAACGTTTTCATTCGAACCGGAGATAATAGACTAGATGCTTTGGCACTCGAGAAAATAATAATTATTATTTATTACTATTTACGGACCGAAGTCCTTTTATACAAATGTTTACAATAGAAGATATTCATAAAAAAGAAAAAGAAAAAGAAAGTCTTAGCATAAAGTTACATAGTAATGGGACATGCTGACAGTTACAGGAATACATTATATCACATAATGAATACTGTAATCGTTAATAATACACAATTACACAGTTTTGGATTTTTAGAGAAAGGAAAGAATTTCTTGTACCAACAAGTTTCGATAAAATTATCGTTCACTGGGGTACCTCTATTCGTTAGTTAGAAATTGATGATCATTCCTGTGACATTTGGCAGATTTTTAATTCTATGCCAGATTTTGAATGTAAGTTACAACTATTAAATATTGTTAACACTACCACTGTCAAACGATCAGTTTAATATTTTTCATTCTATAATTATTGAAATTATGAAGTTGCTTACATGGAAATTGATTCTAAGCTATGTGTTAAAAATTTCCCCAAAATCTAAATAAATAGAGCCTCGTCATTTTTGTAAGCTGAAACATTTTTATCGCTTTTAGTGCTCTAGTCTAGTACTTTTAGTGCTTTAGTGCAGACTTCTTATAGAAATAGCACTCGGGAAAGGAAATAACGATTTGCGAGGACTAATTTCATCAGACATGCAGTTCAAGCGTTCACTCGTTCTATAGCTCACCCTAATTCGAATGATGGAAATCGGCCTGCACCGATTCCAAACGAAAAAGGTAAAAGAAGAAACCGTTCTTCGGACCGAGCCGATTCGTCGATCCGGCTTGAATTATGCATGTATCGCAGAACAAAGATCCGATCAGAATTCGATGGTGTCTCGTGTATAATGCGAGATCATTATCGTCTCTTATCAGTGATACCGCTCGTGCCCGTTGGTACTCCTCCTATCGTCGCTCGGCTATTCACAGAGTGCCAAGACAATAAATGTAAAAAAAAAAAAAAAAGAAAGGCAGAGAAAATGCAAGATGACAATCGTGCCTGACGTAATATACCTGAGCGATTACTTCGAGCAACCGTCACCAGCTCGAGCTCGAAGTAAGGCGGCTGCTGCTACTCTTTCTGGAAAATTCAAACTTCCGTCTCTAGCTCTCCTCGAATTTTCTTTCTACTCTGAAACCGACTGCTACGATCCACGGCCTACTTTCCTGATTCTAGGAACTTGGAAGATTACTATAGTCGAGACAGTGAACACTGTGTTGCGAGATTTTCTTGACCACGCCGTTCTTCTCGAATACATTAAATTTATTAGAGATTAAGATCCATCGTCAATTCTTTTAACATTGTGATCAATGCTAATGATGCTTTCTCCTTCATCGTTGTAAGGGCAATTTGAAATAGTAAAAAAATCTAATATCAATATAATTGTCTCTTCGACTTAAGATCGTCAAAATAAATATTTTTATTTCACACAAAGATAGCAGTCTAACTTTAGACTAAACGAGCTATTCAATGGAATATTGGTGTCGGTAAATATTTTTCTGTCTCAACTCAACACACCTCGAGGGTTTGTTCCTTGTTCCCTTTACAACAAACATTAGAATGTATATACAAACATAAATTGACTCACTTTAATCAGATATTCCTAATTAACCCGTAACCACTGTGACCCTATTATAGACCCAAACTATTAATAATGTATATGGTCAAATTGACCCATCAACAGTGGTTACGGGTTAAAGTAACATACAATGTTACACAATATGTATATTTAACTCTGTTGCAAGTAAACACTGGTACATAACGAGATTGATAGTATAAACATAGTTTTACATTACAATTAATAATAGTTCGATAACAGAAGGAAAATTACAATATATATTATTATAAAATTATAAACAGATAAAACGAGGGTTTAATCGTCTGAAACATATAACGATAGCGTGTGTCTTGCATAAGACAAATGTAACATATTATTGTGTTTTATAGAGCTTTTACTTAATTCCTCGTTATCCAATGATTAACTGTTTCGACTTGCAGCATTTCTGGCATAAACGGCTGAAATGCAGAAGTCTCGCCGATGAATCTGTTAATGATCGAACCCTGCGTAGATCGTTCGGAAAAGGGATCGTTCGATGACGATAACGGGCGCTAGAGAAGGGTGGAGAAGTGTTATCGTTATCCGTGTCCCGTGGCGGGCAAACATCGGCCGCGTTACCAAGAGAATCGCGAATGAAAATATGCAATTATATATTATCGTATTTCGGGATAACGATGCGCGTATTATGGGTGGTGCGATCCCGGAACGGACCAATCGCTGTGTCCCGTACGATGCCTTACCCCCATACACGTGACCCCTTTCATAGTGTCACTATACGTCATTGTTGATGACCCCGCGAGGAGCAAAACAATACGCGACGGTGATATCCGAGCAGCAACGCGTTACCCCGAATCGTCGAGAGCGTGTTTTCTGCTCCGGCTGTATCAAAATCAGACGTGCCCTCGCTTTTGATTATCTTGCCGCTATAAATCACACGATACGTGGACCGTGGAGTACGCCTCCACGTGGAACGATATGTCAACTGGGCTTCGACCAGCGTACTAGAGGCCAAAAGCACCGAGCTTTTTCCTGCGTGCCTGTAAAATCGGTCCTCCCTTCCTTTTAACCCCCCCCCCCCCCCCCGGCCCCGGTCGATATTCAGTATTTAAATGTTTCATTAAACGCGACTCATTCATGATATATTGAAATCGTTCAGCAATGATTTGTTGTGGTCTCTATGGATTTTATATGCTATGTACTATGCCTTTAAATAACAACGTGCATAAAATTAACTTGACTGTCTTCGTGTAAACTACCAGATCGTGGACGTCACATACTATGCGGTGGTAGCGAACGTGTTAAATATACTGGGTCGTCGCACAAATAATATGAGGTTCGTTCGAAGATTTTAGAGAATGAGAAACTAACACGTTGTGAAGATAATTAGTCTCTTTTAAATTATAACAATATTATATATTACGATATACGCACGTATTTATATCGTTGTATCGGTTATAAACAAGAGATGATCATGATTATGTCGTGTTTCACATTCCAAAAGTATGGAATGAAGTTCGTGCTATTAAAATCACATTTATAAACGGCACAGTCGAAACATAACTAACATGAGAAATTTCCCGTAGATCGTTACTGTAATCAGACTAAATTATATAAGATATTAAAGGTCTGAAAATTATTTTTGATTTCATTAAGTTATCCTGAATTAAAATTTCATTTCAATGAGGTAGTTGTAGTAATCTAGCTAAATTAATGTAAACTAATTGTAAGTTAGATACTAAGGCGTATATATAAGGCGTATGTATAATTTGTAATGTATATGCTTATATATAATCCTTATATGATATCAAAGCAATAAATAAATAATAATAAGAAAACTAAATGTCACACCTGAGTCTAAAATATAGTACTAGATTCGGTAAACAATAGCCCGATTATGGATGACATTAGATTTACTTTTTTTTATGATATGTTTCATTTTTTCCGGAATTAAATGTGATTTATATTCCGAATCGGATGTCCGCGATGTTAAAATACAACTGGCGCCATCACACGTCAATGTTCGCAACAAGCAACGGCGCACAGATATCACCGCGGACGAGGTATAGGAATAGACCAGTCACCCAATGCATTTTTCATCTCACGTCCGCGTCCCCCTTACCATCTGTGTCACATCCTACCGTATCGGTCGGAACTAATATTGTGGAACTAATATCGCAGACGAGATGTTGAAGTGATGGAACCTTAGACCATATATACCTATATATTGGTCGTTTCGAATCATCACAGTTTACTCGGTTCACTTGTCACCGGAATGGAACCAACATGTGGTTTAACAACTCTTATGAGTATATATTAAAATTTATTAGTTAATCAAGTAAGTTTATTCTATTTCTTTCTTTTTCTTTTTGTTCTCTGATCCTACAATTTGGATTGACTGTTTTAGTCATAAAAAAAAAAAATTTTTTTACAGACGCAATTACAACAAAATTATTTCTTGAAAATGATCTAAATTTAGATCGAAACGTCGAAAATTAGTTGATGTAACAATTTGCAAAAGTGCTTAACAGTAACAAATGATCGTACCAGTGCGCCAATAGCATTAATTAGACATATATACCTATACCTATACCACCGACGAGAAATAGTATCTCGTCGGTGACGAGATGTTGGAGTGATGGAACTACAAATTTTCGTTACTGCTTGGAAAATACCAGCACAGGTCTGGCACAGGTAAGTCTGTGGTATATGAGAGTGTTCGCGCCCAGGCTGTTCCCGGTACAGTGCTGCAGCCTAGTCTAATTTTTAGCCTGGATCAGACCCTTCACCGTCTTTAGCCTTGATCAAAACCTATATCATGTTTATCCTGGATCGGATCCTACATCATCTTTAGCGGTTCTGTTCCATGCTAAAGATGATGTAGGAAAAAGTGGGAACACGAACACCCCGGGCATAATTCATGAAACGGGAATATTAGCGAGAATCGAGTATCACTATTAGTCATTTTTACTAAAAAAAGTTAGGTGGCAAGATGGTCAAGGGAGTGCTTGTCGACATCGTTGGGAAAATTAATATTATATAAAACACAGTGTTTATATTCTAAAAACTTGTTCCTTTACAACAAACATTAGAATGTATATACAAACATAAATTGACTCACTTTAATCAGATATTCCTAATTAAAGTAACATACAATGTTATACAATATGTATATATTTAACTCTGTTGCAAGTAAACACTGGTACATAACGAAATTCATAGTATAAACATAGTTTTACATTACAATTAATAATAGTTCGATAACAGAAGGAAAATTACAATATATTATTATAAAATTATAAACAGATAAAATTATAAATTTTTAAGACATTCATACAAGTACGTAATATTTAATTGTCGAAAAACGTTGTTAAAATTGATTTCTAATTTTAATCAGACTTAATTGATAACAAAATATATAATTAGAAAGTAACAGTTAATTATAATAATGCACTACTAAACCTCGATTATTCAAATGTATCCATAATTTCCAACAAGCTGTTCTAATGAAGTTTTTACGTTTTTTGTTCTATTAAAGTTGTACGATACGAAAATAATTAGGCAGGAACCATTAGAATGCAAGGAGTGTTTTTGTTCTTCGAAATCTGTGAAAGTTAAAGAATTGTGAGAAAAACCATAGAACTAAAATTCTTTGTATTTGAATAATCGAAGGATCTCTATGCACTCAACTACGAGTACACTATGGAAAACATACATTGTAGTTTTCACTACATGTAATTTTGGATCTGTAATCGATCGTAACATTTGTTGAAATAGAAAATTTATTAAAAAACGCGCATATGCTTAAAGACGAAATAGTTCTGATTTGTGAACATGTTTCTCGTTTATAACGTACTCCGAAAAATAAATCTAATAGGTAATGGAAACAACAAAAAGTATATTTTATTTGTAGAATTATGAGTTTGTACATGAAACATACTAATTTACAAAACAGTCTATACAAATAAAAAATGTCGGAAAAAAATATAATAATTCTCTGATATGCATTACTTTAATACGCTCGCAAAGGATGTATCCATATCGTCTAATAATACAAAATAATTGAACAGTAGATTATTTAGATTATTATAAAATACTTTGCAAACGTTACTTTAAATAACTTTGTTCAACCGAATAATTTTTTTACAGTCTACCATTCTCATGATCTTCAACGTTCTCGAATCGACACCTATTTCATCAATCATGAGGAATATCTAATATATATATAAAAAGTAATTTACACAACATGCTATTGCAAATGATATCGCTAATAAAGCGTTGCAAATATTCCGTCGACTTTACTAAACTAAACACAAGTGTTCAACAGCCTAATACAGGGCTGAGACTACTTTCTGACATTCCATCCATATGGGTACTCAAATATTCGAATATTCGGTTTAATCAAATATTAAAGTTGGCAGTGATCTATTAACATCAACTGTGCAGTGTTGTTACATTTAAAAACATTTGTTCTACTTTGAATCCTTTGCCAAACTGTCACGTTAGAAATTTACATCGTATTTACAATTTTGAAAAACTTTCTTCTTTAGATTCCACATTATATTACTTTTATTTGTTCAGAAAAAGAAAAAAAACACTTTTTTGTTTAAATAGTTGTCGTTAGTATCTAATGCCTACTAATCTTGTGCGATCAAGTAAATGAAACGTCCATTATATTCGAATGATTCGTACGGATAATCGAGATTCTACTGTATCGTGAATTAAAAAAGTAAATATAATCCGAACTGTGATAATATCGTTTCAATCAAAAAAATTTCACAAATATGTCAGTAAAAGTTTCATAGAAAAATGATTAGAAACAAGAATGTGTTATCATCAGTATTGTCTCACCGATACGCTAGTGTCGATGTTTTGTTCACTCGCTATCCTTTTCTCGTAAAAGAATAGTGTATGTACACGATATAAGTAACACTTCGGCCCCGAAGTTTTCACATCTATCGAGACGTTACTGTAACGAAATAATTTCTGTAATCGAAACCCCTTCGATTCGAATATTAGAATACATGACATTAGTGAGAACGAATCGTTCGAATATCAAATTTGTTCGAGTAGTCTCAGTCCTAGCCTACAATTACTACTCCAACTTATCCTCGAAGCTTCTAAAGAAATCGCAAGGGCCCATGTAAAATCTATCGGTCACGAAGAGATCTGTAATTCGCCGTACACCTATAGTTACAGTCTTCTGCTACGAAATTTCGAAAACTTTTCTCGTCCTCAAACCAAAGAAGAGTCGGAAAAGAGTTTTCGAAAGTCGGCCGTTCGCTCGAGAACTTCAGTTCTTGGGATTCAACATTTGACACATGTTATCCAACAAACGGGAGATTGGAATCTCGCCTATGGTCTCGCGAAAGAACAAACGCTCGACCGTTTTCGAGCTGACGGATTTCAGGTAACCGACCAGATACATTAACGCCCCGCATCTGCTAGATTGTTGTAGATATCGGGACGACGTGTAGTCTCCCAGGATGCATTGGGCCTGGTCTTGCAGCATCTTGATCGATTCGACCGCTTGCAGGCCTTCCGTCTCTGCGACACAATACGATTTCCGTTACTTCAGAATTATTCGAATTAATCATTAGGCTACGGATTTAATGCGTTTATGAAAATAAATAAAAATAACAAAAATATTTAAAGTCTACCTAGCTCCTGCAATCGATGGTGACAATTTTTGTTTTTCATAAAAATCCACAGTCTAATTATCATTGAATATAAAAGCATGTAATGTTTCGTGCAAAACTCTTTTATTACTCGTTTCCTAATAAATCAATATTTTAAGAAATTCTAATGAAGTATGTCGTACTTCGTCGGTATATTCTTTACTTTTCCCTTATGTTTAACATTATTGAATAAAACGCTGGACAATAATAATGCAAACACATTGTTCATACAAATTATACAATCTAACGATCGATTAATATTTTATGCAATATCACCTGGTGTAAACAGTGCCACTGCCTTCATACATCCACATTCACCAACGTCTGGAGCGAGTTGCCTGAAGCGGAATATTATGGACTGTAATTATAAGTAACATATGTTAGAGTCAGCGATGCACCGCACCCAAATTTTTAGGACATCTTACACTAAAACCCTGAATGATCCTTTATAAATATTATTAATATTAGACTGTTAACAGTCTATCAAAAAAAAAATCAATTGATTTTATGCATTTATGACAAAAATGAACAGGTGAGAAAAAGAATTTTCGACTTGTTGCCAGTGATCAAATTCAGTCACCTGAATCGTAATTAAATCTTGATTCGTCGTAGCTTCGTCTTTCGATAGTCTTTCTCTAATTTGCTCATCCTCCAGTAATCCCGTAATATTGCAGGATATGAACCATTGTGCCAGATGAAGGAGAAAGAGTTGCGTCCACGAAGCTTCTAATAGTAATAGCTGATCGTTTTTTGAAAGTGCTTGAACAGGTGGAAGAGAGTGAGCCCATCTTACAGCCATAAACAACAGACGAGCAGTTGTTTCCTGAAACATTAAACCAAAACTTGAAACGGTTCCAAAAGCAACTGTTAAAAATTTCTAGATAAATGTTCTGATCAAAACAGCCACGTAAAACCTTCACTCTGAACAACTGTTACGATTAACTAAAATTTCTAAATACTATCTTTTGTATTCGTGGTTCCCTTAAATGTTGAGTTGATGCTTATTGTTAGCTCTGCTATTTATGTTTTAGCAATAATTTTTTTTAGCTACTTGAAACGGTTCCAAAAGCAACTGTTAAAAATTTCTGGATAAGTGTTCTGATCAAAACAGCCACGAAAAACCTTCACTCTGAACAACTGTTACGATTAACTAAAATTTCTAAATACTATCTTTTGTATTCGTGGTTCCCTTAAATGTTGAGTTGATGCTTATTGTTAGCTATTTATGTTTTAGCAATAACTTTTTTTCAGCTACTTGAAACGGTATAATGTTGATGTAACTTTACCTGTAACGGCTCTCGAATAGATGGAATAGTTTGTAAAGTCCCTGATGAATTCTGGCTGACTTCTGTATGTTCCAGGGAATATTCTGACTCCGGTTGCAGCCGTGCATTCCATGCGAGTTCCTTGACAAAAGGATAGTCAAAATACATTTTGCAAAAGAGGAACAACTTTTATGAAGATATGTTATTTTATAGGAAAATGTAATTTCTGTACGTGGTATTCTTTAATATTCTTTAATAATACTGCAATAGTAATAGTTGTTACTAAGTAATGAAAATAGTAATATCGAGTACTCGGTATACAGGGTGTTCGACTACGGGTGGGAGAAAATTTAACTGGGTTGCTAAAGGGTTAACAATTAAAAATCTACCTAAAATGCGTCAGCCTATAACTAAATAACGAAGTCGAAATCGCAATTTTTTTAATCTTCATTTTCGACTAATATTATCATGGAGAATCATCCCTTAAATTTTCTCCCACCTGTAGTCGAACACCCTGTATAACTCTGTAGTTTGTAGTGATTACCTTGATTGCAGTTTGCCAAACTGTGTTGTCAGCAAACTGTACATAAAAACACCAATATAATTGATTCACAAGAACATTAATTTTCTTATTTGAGAAAAGAGTAGTCGACAATTATTTAATATATGGAATGACAACATGCACGGATAGCACATGACACATGACATCGACTGAGAATTTTCGAAAAAATATTTCATCTCATTTCCAGTGACTTTTAACAGAAACAGAGAATTAAAATTGATGCAATTGTATTTTATGCGTGAAATGAGTGCAGAAAAAAAACGAACCAAGTGAGTACACGTATTAATACCAAGCACTGAGAAAGACGCGTCTCGAGCGAGAACAGAATGCGACGAGAAGTGGTAGAGGTCTCGAGGATAGTCAGTCACAGTCCATTGTGCGAAAGAGAGGCAGGATTTACTCGGTTATAAAGTTTCCAGAGGGGAGAGGGACACGGACGCCGAGAGCAAATTGAGCTGAATTACTTACCTGACACTTCTCGGCGGACATTAGTATCTGAAGAAGGGGCGGTTGCGGCGGCAGGGTGACGTTCGGGGACGCCGAATAGAGGGTCGTGGCCGAAGGAGAATGCGACAGAGCCAGCGATACAGGGGATTGAGAGTCTTCCGGTGGTTTCTGTACCAGCCCCACTGGTCGCGGGTAAGGCATGATCCTTTGGTTGCACCTTAACCTTCTACGGTCATTACGTTTTCATTGATTTCCCGGTGCTACACCGCCGTCCAAAAGTTTCCGGCCCGGACCGGATCATTTTGAAAAGTCAACTTTCTAGCGAGTCGTGCTCGACAACTGATTTAACAGCCTTAATCCTCTGCCATACAATTTTCTTAGCGATTTTAATAATAATTAACCCTTAGCACCCGAGTGGCGAATCAGAGTCTCCACAAAAATTGCTGTGCTGTTATTCAAAATATCGTTTACATTATTAAACAAGTTGAATAAATCTAATTAATGCTATTGGCGCACTGGTACGATCATTTGTTGCTATTAAGCACTCTTACAAATTGTCAACCAATTTTCGACGTTTCGATCTAAATTTAGATCATTTTCAAGAAATAATTTTGTTTTAAGCGTCTGTGAAAAATGTTTTTATTACCCATTGATTAATATATGGTTGACTAAAACAGTCAAGCCAAATTGTAGGAACAGAAAACAAAAAGAAAAAGAATAAACTTACTTGCTTAACTAAAAAATTTTTAATATATACTCATAAGAGTTGTTAAACCACATGTTGGTTCCATTCCGGTGACATTAAACAAGTTGGTAGCTAATCAATTACTGAACATTTAAGTATTGCATGAGGTGTTATATTAATTTCATATCCATAAAATAAAAAGAAATCATATATGGAATGGAATTATATTCTAGGTCGGAAGAAATGTTTAATTTTCGAGTTAAAATAGCTCCGAGTGCAAAGGGTTAATCCTTAGCACTCGGATGGCGACTCTGAGGCACCACTGAATATTGCTATGCCATTCTTAAAAAGTATTGTAAACATTATTATTTTTGTTCGTATTTAATAAACTACTAGACATTTACATATTATATCAGTTTCATATGCAAAAAATGAAACAAAAATTGTATAGAATGGAAATATTCTAGAATGGAACAAATCTTTCGTTTTTTAGTTACAATAGCTCCCGAGTGCAAAGGGTTAAAACGTTTATTAACAGAGGCTTTACGTACCTGGGAGGTAATAGAACATAACCGGACCCAGGGCCAGTCCTTAATCGATCGTCGTTTTCAATCGGCGACTGTTGTTTCTCGGAAATCACTGAATGAGGTTTCGGCTTCCTCGGACCACGTACATGTTGTACTGCTAAACATTAGCGATGGCATACACATATTATCTTTGTGTGTTGAATGAATTTTTCATGAAAATAATGTTTTTCAATTTTAGCACAGCCTCCATATGCATTATTATGCACTACAAATATAGCTATTTAAAGCATTACAATTTATTATGATTTACGTATTGATTTGTTTCACTTTAAATATGTTTGAAGTTCAAGGAACAATTATATAATACTTTTCGCAATGTAATCAGAAAACGATCTCTTAATATAAGAATATCATCTTCGAGGGTTCTCTATCGACACCCCAGGAATTAAAACGAGAGAGAAAGAAGCACAATGAAGCTCGAGATTCTCTGAATTAGGGTGAAAGTTCGTCTACTTTCTATTTCGGATATTGTAAAATTTGTTGATTCCCTTATTGCATTCTGTTGCAATTTAATGCATTCCCTTGAAATATTTCAAATAAACCATTTCGTTAACATTTGCAATCCTCCTACGACACCGTTATTATTCAATTATACAATTATACCATACGTAACTTCACTAGCCCATATGGTACAGTCTGACAAATATTACAACCATTGTTACATAGCATGCTATCACTAAAAAAAAAGTAACCATTATCGGTATAAACATTTCATAGTCGTGCTCTACATAGGAAATAGTTGATATTCGAGCACCGATTCAACGAAACCCAATTCCCCAACAACAATCCCACCGATTGTCCCAATTTCCCCAACAACAATCCCACCGATTGTCCCAATTTCCCAGCAAGAACTGCTCAAAGTCAGATTCCCTGGTTCCCGCGTGTATCTCTTTCGAATCGGCCGTCTAATTTGCACAAGAAACACCGGGGGTCTTAGCGCGTCTTATATACGGACCTCCCCTTTGTCGAAACGGTAACCGATTCACCCGTCACCGATCAAGAATCACAAATCATCCCTTAATAGAACACCTCTCCCCTCTCCTCCAGTCGCGCCATGGTTTTTCTATTAATATCAGCTGAGAACTTAACGGTGGGAGCGAAAAAGTCCGGTGCGGCCTGCGCTCGGTGGAATCGAGTCTCGGGGATGGTACGGCCTGTTCGAGATGTACGAGCTGTATTTTCGTGGTCCTGGACGGAGGGGCGGGTTGGTCGGAGGTCGACCGAGCCGTGGGAGGGTTGAGAGAAATGGGAGAGAAACACGGGAGGAGGGTGAACAAGAGCTGGCTGGCCGGGCGTCAGCTTCTACTGGCTCTCCTCTCCTCTGCAAGACACGGAGAAGGGTGCGCGAGCGACAGAGATAGTGTGAAAGAAAGAGAGAGAGAGGAGGAGAGAGATTGCGTGAGAGAGTAAGACAAAGAGCGTGAAACAGAGGGAGTTGGAGGGTACGAGAGAGCGAGTGCGACAGAGAGAGAGCATGGAAGAGAGTATGTGAGAGAGCGAGTGCGACAGAGAGAGAGACAGCGAGTGCGACAGAGAGAGAGCATGGAAGAGAGTATGAGAAAGCGAGTGCGACAGGGAGAGAGCATGGAAGAGAGTATGAGAGAGCGAGTGCGACAGGGAGAGAGCATGGAAGAGAGTATGAGAGAGCGAGTGCGACAGAGAGAGAGAGCATGGAAGAGAGTATGCGAGAGAGAGAGAGAGAGAGATTGTGTGAATGTGAGAGAGAGAGTGTGAATGAGAGAGAGAGAGAGTGTGTGTGAATGTGAGAGTGGGGGTGCGTGGAGAATCTATGGTAGAGACAGGCACACACTCTGAAATATGTATAGGGTGTGGACCGTGGGTGGGCGAGCGGGAGACAGAGGGACAGAGAGGGAGGATGGAAGTGCAACCGGGGTACCTAGCACATCATCATTAATGAGCCTGAGCGGATAGCAGCCGTGGATTCCCACGTTCGCACTGGCGTCGCAATATCCGCCGCTTGATCCAACAGCCTCGGTCGGCCATTGGCGGCGTAAGAATATATATCTCCCTTCGGCTGGCCTTTGACGACGAAATCGCGTGCCCGCGTACGATGGGAAAACCTGCTCCTCTGCCGAGAAGGAGGTCAGAGATCGACACGGAGAGCGGGCTCGTTTCGTGTTTTCAGAGTAATTAATGCGCGACGGGCTGGTTCCTTTAAACCCACTATCCGGGAAATCTCTGGCGGGTTGATTAAACTGATTAGAGGGTTCGCTGGCTCTACGGAACGAATGTTTGTGGCGGTGGCTGTATTGGGTAAGAAAAATGTTATTTGTGTTTTTCGAGATTAAATTGGATTATCGATTGAGACTACGGATTTTATGTATTCGTAAACGAATAGACGAAACACAAAACCAAAGGTAAAGCCATTCGAAGAATTTAAAAATATTATTCGATTATGTATTTGCAAAATTATTATTTTAAGAACGTGTATGTAGCTCGATTTTTATTTTGCACTAAAATATCGTCTATGAAATGATTGTCGAATAGAAAAATGCAAAGAATAAAATTATTATTACAAGAACGTCTATGTAGCTCGATTTTTATTTTGCACTAAAATATAGTGTAGTTATGAAACGATTGTCGAATAGAAAAATGCAAAGAATAAAATTATTATTACAAAAACGTCTATGTAGCTCGATTTTTATTTTGCATAAAATAGCGTAGTTATGAAATGATTGTCGAATAGAAATATGCAAATATTCGTTAGTCGGGTAGAGAACGTTTTGCAAGCACAGAATACGGTAGCGAGAGTACGTTGAAAAGTAAGGTGCGGCGAAATCCGCTTCGGGTCTATTTGTTTTATCGACTAAATTGGCCGTGCATCGAAACAGGTACAAATATTATTATTTTCCGAGTGTAATAATTGTTTTTTCATCAGCGAACACCCCGCTCGAGGAAAAAACAGCGTGCCGGTGCGCGGTTGTTTGCTTTGTAAGCAAACTTCCTCGCATACAGCAGCACGCAGTCGGGATATTAGAACGTGAAATCATTTTTAAAAGCGTCCTCCTATTCATTTTTCCCCTTATGCCAGAGGTACCCACAGTTTGATCGGTTATTAAAAAATAATAGTCGCTGGAAACAAATAAATCCTTCGAAAGTACTGTGTTTTTCTGGTGGAAATATTCAGGTCGTACGATTAATGTAGGAAGATAGATTGTATAACAAAAAATCATGTACGAATACAGAGATAAAGTTGGTATCTTTCTATAGAATAGAAATAGAAATAGACTGTAGAATATTTATAAACATATTTGAAACCGAGGGTGATTCGGATATTTTTTTCTAGAGATTTTGAACAGTAGAACTAGTTCTGAAAATGGTAGATTTTTAACGTTCTCTTTTATATAGTGTAATAAAATAGCGAATTAAGTAAAATCTTCATTGCATGTATTATTGTAATATTATTTATCAAATGTTTCTGTACATATATTTCGTGTAATTCCTTTTCGAAGCTTTTATTACACGTTTACCTATCAGAGTTCGTCTTTGAAATCAGTTTAACCAAAAAAAAAATGTCAGAAATAGTAAATAACATTTCTAAAATACACATCTATCTATGTCCGATGCAGATTTCCAATCAGCGATGCAAAATCAGATGTAACTCGGGGAAACCTTAATGATATAGTACACGAATTAAATTTGCATCGAGGAAAAATAATGGCCTCGATGCAAATACCGTTGATTATTATATGATATAAAATATCGCGATATTTATATCGCTATGTGGTGTACTGTGAAAAATCAGAATAAACCGTTTGTTGGGATTTTCTGGATTTTAAATGTTTCATCGGTTCGCGTTAATTGAAATCATTATAAAATCCTTCGACTGCATATCAATTTAACCGGCGCGTATTTTTTTTTATAATATCGTATAAATGAAACGCGGTGACGAATCAAAATAAATGCTTTAATCCCAATCGTCTGACTTTAGACTAGAATATGTGGGAACATCATTCCAAAATGTTACGTCTCGTTTTATTTCATTGCAATGCTAATACATTTTCTTTACATTAAAATCCCTAAAAATTTCTGTTTTATTTTAGTCTCGACACGTGTTTGATACCGAGTCATTTTTTATCGACTTTTAGTTTTAGAACTAGTGACGATTTTCTACGTTAGAGATACACCTCTGGCGAATATTTTAATGCAAGAAAAATTTTTAATTGTGACGTTTTTCTTCTACATGAGCGATTTGTGCTATTTGGCGGTTAATCGAAAGACTGATATCATAAACTGTTTCATTATACCATCGGTGGGTAAGAAATTAACTTGTACATATGTATGTATACTATACATCGTCGAACGAGTCGAGTCAGCGAAGGAAAACAAATCCCACTTGAGTGCGACAGAGTTGATGTATACACTTACATTCCTCGTATACATAGCGAAGGACGCACGTTGGTGTTTTTGTTTGTATACACTAACTGGTACCGTTGGATCGAGAACAGCAAAACAAAACTGCTCTACGCATTCTAAACTACGATTCTAAATCTTATACGTTTTCTCTGTCTGTGACATTGAATGACCTTGGAATAATTATAGTCACTGAATTCCTAATGAAAGGGACTATCATTGTAGGTGTTTAAAAAAGGGTGGTTCCATTTAAAAAAAGTCAAGGTGACCTTGACATCTCTAAAAAAAATGTCATAAAAACAAAATTTTTTTTTGGCATCGTGTCAGCCACATTGTACCATTCAACTTACCATATTTTACGTATCTTTAGAAACAACAGACATTTCAGGTGAAAACGTTACGTGACTAACCCTGTATTTCTCAGCCTTGCACCTATTCGAAAATTATAAATACGTTTCAATCGCATAATAAACATGTTAACGTGTTAATTCGAAACATTGGACTCGGATCTCCTCATAACAGGAAACTCACCGAAACGGAGGAAATATTATACGCGGAGATCCAGCGAAACGAACAACAATATGCTCGCCAAGAACTAAATCTGCAATTTCACCGTCGGCGACGATAGACAAGCGGAATTAAACGCTTCCGATGGCAGAACCGGGCACGAGACTCGGGCCAAAAATTACGGGCGAAGCAGGACGAGCGACCCGGAAGAATCCGTCGGACGTTCGCCGTCGCGTCGCGTCGCGTCGCGCCGCGCCGGGTCGGTTCGTCGACGGACAAACCTCGAATTTCCATGCCGGATGTCCCGGTATAGTCGGCAGCCGACGACGCGACGCGACGCGACGTCCTCTCGCACACGTGCGACCAGTGTAGATACACGTATCCTCTTAATTCGCCCGGAACAATTTTTCGCCCAGCGTAAGGGGCTTAAGGGGGCGATTTTGCGAGTACGTGCGTACTCGCGATCCGGACGTGGAATGGACGCGGGGATTAGGATCGCATGCGCTGGAATGGACCGCGCCCTGTTCCCTTTTCCATTCAGCCTGTCCTCTCTGTTTCTCCTCCGGGAGAGCCTGGACTATCTCGCTCGTCCACCGGCACATCCAGTGCACACAGAAGCCACGAGCCACCGTAATACTCGGCCTCTGGCCACGTGTGCTACACAATGCGAGTTCCCACAGTTTGAGTGGCGTCCGGATTCTCTCTCTGTATACCCTGAGCGGGCGCGAGAGAGCGCGCGCGCGCACGCGAGCACCGAACCGACCCGGCCCGACACTAGGTTAGGCTTTGCGTTTTGTCATTCATGCTGGACCGAGGAAAAACGTTGACCAGAGGCCGCGAGAGAAACCAGGCGGGAGAATGCGACGGATAATGTGTGACGGATAACCGAGAGACCCGACGCGACGGACGATTTACAGAGAAAATGGAGCAACCGGGGATGCACGCTACGGTGGACCTTAGCTCTATCTTGTGAAATTTTTTTTCTCAATAGTGTAAGGATGTTTGTATCACCGTGTGAATGACTGAATGTGCATGCAGTGGTCCATGTCATATGTTTTTATTGATTTGTGCGTTGCGTTAACGTTTTGTTAACAAATGTACGTTACGATATGATTTTCTTACTAAAAACTTCATTAATCGGTTTCCCGCGAGCGAGCAACCGATTGACAACGATCACGCCGTTATCAGGCCTCCTTATAATAGCAGACAATTGTGCTATTGTGTAAGAATATAATTCCTGCAAAAGATGAAGTTGATTGGATAAGGGGATGGCGTGCCTCGTTGACGTTGAAGTTGCAAAACACTTGAAATTTCATGTTTTTTGTAACTTTTAAAAAATCTCACAAGATAGAGCTAAGGTCTACCCTAATGCACACCCTTGATACACCCAGCACGCAACTTTCCGGAATGGAAAGCGATCGAGATGCAGCGGAGTTGACGCTAGGGTTATCCTGGATCATTATCGATATATGTTACATGTCACTTCCATGTATACTGTCCGAGCAGCAACATGTTAGTCTCTAAAAATGTTTCTGAATTTTAAGTAAAAATTACCCTGCGACACCAAGCAAGTGAGTAAGGTTTTCGTGAATTTTATTTTTTGTTATTTTTCCGACGGTATTTTCACAATATATATATATATATATATATATATATATTGCTATATTCATTGTTATTTTACAGACGCAATGTTATTATTATTCTCTTGATAATGATCTAAATGAAGATCGAAACGTTGGGAAACGATGTTGTGTTAATTTGCAAATAGTGTTTTAGTATTAATTGTCATTTTGACTGCTTTTGGGCAATATACGTATATACTATGTTTCAGGCTTTCTAGTGTTAAATCGGTCTTCAACCGTGTTCCAGGGCGGTCGGGTGTATTCCCGAGGAGCTGCACCACTTCAAAAAATTGCTTCTACTAAAATCCACTTAGGATAAAAGCTAATTAAACTAATAAATTAGTTTTATTCGAGCGATGGCGGATTCCGCGCGCTACCGAGCCCGAGAAAACCAATCGGGTTAAGCCGGTGGAGAACGGACGAGCGAAAAAGAGTTTCGCTAGGAGCTCGTTCGGTACTCGAAATAGCGAAACGGCGGATAGCAAAAAACCAAGCGGATAAGGAAGCGAGTACACAAGTGACAAATATAGTACAGGGAACGTGAACGTGGACGCGCGCGGTTGTCGAGAGCGAAATTTGACTGTGTGCGTGTGTGTGTGTGGGTGGGTGCATGCGTGTTTGGGAGCGTGCACGTGCGACGATCGTATGTGTGGGGTCGTCGGTGCTCACACGGGCCATGGATCACGGGGCTCACACTCTCTATCCTGCTAAACGGTAAACCGATCTGTGAACATTTCAGCAGTCAGCGATCTCGAAGGCTAATCCCCGAGTGAGTGGGGTTGATACATCGACTACCACCACCACCCTCGCCCCGCCATCACCCACCTACTACCACCATCAGCTACCACCCTGCTGCTCCCGTCGCCATCAACGTTCCCCTGCCCCGGCGAGTTTAGCCGATTGGAGGGGCCGAATTCGCGATTCGTGTGTCGGACTCGCGTGTAGGACGCGCCCGTACACGTGTTACCACTCCATAGAGATTCATATGGTGGGGCCCACCCCGTGTGTGTACGCGCAGCGACGCGTGTGCCAAACGGACACGACCTTGCGAACCTTTTTCCTGTCTTCTGGAAAATGCCAAGCCTGTTGCAGCGCCGCGTCGCGTCGCGCCGCGCCGCCGGAATATCGTGTTTCGACGCGTTCGAATTTTCGGACGATCGGTCCAATGTACACCGGATTTTTTCCTCTAATTTCCCATTTCGAGGGAATTTTTTCCAAATACCCACGACTCATTTTTTGTATGAACTGTCGCTCACAGTGAGAATCGTTGTATCAATATTTTAATCAAGCTTAGTAACAGGATAAAGATTTCCCGAAAATTGGATTATCAAACTTGGTAAGCTTGTAATTTTAAAGCTTGGTAGCATTTTTGAAACGTCACGGATGCGTTGTGTGTCGAATAAGAATATTCAAAGAATTAATATACTAAAATACTGTAAACAAGGATACGACATGCTTGAATAACTTCTTCGTTTTATACTGTAAAAATAAATAAATTTATCAATATTCAGAAAGTAAATGATAGTGCACGAAGCTAGGTAGCTTTTTTGAAACGTCGCGGATGCGTTGTGTTTTTAATAAGAATATTCAAAGAATTAATATACTAAAATACTATAACTATAAACAAAGGATACGACATGCTCGAATAACTCTTCGTTTTCTAAAGTAAAAATAAATAAAATCAATATTCAGAAAGTTAAACATAGTCCACGAAGGTTTCAATTAAAGCACCAAAGACTTCTTAATCCATAATTCAAATCCTGAACATTGGATTACAAAAATTAACAAAACAAGTTTAAACGATGAATTAGAATTATTAGTTACGTACGCTATATGTATAGATTCGTGTCAACGTGTCAGCTAATTTGTCGTCTCTTTCGGAAACGGTATTCCAAGTAGAGGTACGTTTGTAATGCAGATTGACAGGAGGGTTAACGCATATGATATTTCACACATGTTTAAATCAGATGACCACGGATTAATGGATTGTACAATAGGATTGCACACACTGCTGTACGACATGAATTATGCATTCGGCCCACCTGACTCAGAAACCCTTAATCAAGTCAACAACCCCTGAACGAATAACATAAGCAAATAGTTATCAAGAAACTGTTGTATCATGTCCAAGTGACCACTATCCAAGATCGTGTGCACGATCGAGCAACAAAAAAAATTTTCTTATAAATCACTGCAAAAAATGAGTTTGTTTCAATGAAATGCAATTAAAATGCAAAGTGCCTCGGAAATTCGCAGCAACACGTGATAAACAGAAGTTCTCGTCAAGGATTGCGGTTCAAGTATTCCAAACAAGAGGTGCAATATCCCAGAAATGATCTGTTCGGAGACACTATGTGTTTTGCGCATAAACATTCCGCTGCGAACGTATTAAAAAAAAAAGCGAAACGATCCGATCGCGAATGGAAGCGACGCGTTGCTCCCGATGCATAAGCTAGTGGATGTAATTCTCGCAGTTATGTGAACCGTATCCGTGGTGTGCAGCTCTTCTGGGCGTTAGTATGACAGGTGACGATCAAAGCCCAGCTTAGCGCAACGAGTCGTTCAGTCCACACAGATCGTGCCCTACCACAAGAGCGAGAGCATGCAGAGGCTCGTCCTGTCTTCCTCTTTTCTCCACAGTCTGAGCACGATACCATATCCATGCCTCTCTCTCTCTCTCTCTCTCTCTCTTTCTCTCTCCGTCTCTCTTCAGGACCCGCTTTACAGTTTACCGTTTATGTGGATGGATTGATGCTGCCGGCCGCGTGTACGGCACGCCTCGCTTCGTTGCGTTACCAGCCGTCCACTCCCACGCAACTCCCTTCCATCATTCTCGCCCCCCTGTTCTATGGTTTTCACTGTGTCTGCCTTTCTTCGGTGTGCCGTGGTCTACGAAACCACGCTGGCTACAGGACCCGACCGATCGCGTCGAAACTATAACGCCGTAGGCTCGATTGTCCTCGAACGATCGTGTCCGGTAGTTTTCTTTCGAGATAAGGGACTATAGGGCTCGCGCGTTAAGAAACGCGAGGATCAGTCCGGATGTTAACACGTACCCGTGGGTCGCATATGCGAACCACGCTAAACTTTCCGTTCAGGCCATAAGGAATTTTCGCTATAGGATGGTAGACAACCTGTTAAACCGTGTCAGTAAATTTATATGAATTTATGCTTTTGTTCTGCACTCTTAAACGCTACAATTTTCTGTTGATAATTATATTACTTTTACTGTAATATACTCGGAAACTGCGCAGCTGATAGAAAAATGTCATACGACATAAATTATTGAAAATTTAATTTTCTACAAAAAAGGTCTCTCGACATTTTGCCATATTTTGCATAGTTACCGAGATATTTGCAGATTTGTAGAAAACAAGAAATCTACTTTACCGGCTAAACCAAGCTGATTCGACACCATGTTATATATACATTTTTTTCTTAAAATAACCCCAAGAACACAAATATAGACTCAAAACGAGGGGCCACGGAAAATCGTAATCTCCCCGTATTATGTAGAGATGCATATGTCAGGAAGAATTTTTATAAAATTTTAAAATCTACATTATTCTTGAACATCCTCTTTATTTCCCAAATGTGTCGTAAATTGTCTATAGCTGGAACGATCGATGGCTTTCATTGCGCAACTGATCGTTGACAAGCTTGCGACCGTGAATGTCACAAAACCCACTCGGTCTTGCACAGATTATGTCAACAGTTTCGAGGTGAAACGTCGTAAGGGACCACAAATGTTTGTTTACCATAGATCGTTGTTGTGTTGGTGCGGGTCAACGCATTCGAAACACAACGCATACGCGACGTTTCAAAACAAGCGTCGCGTCAGAAACGAGTCAAGCCACTCGACCAATAACTGTAACCAACTACAAATTTTCGTCATCATTTAAACGCATACTGCACCCAAAATCGTATGAAATTTTTATGCAAGATTTTACGCATTCCTCACAAAATAGCTCAATCACAAAACTGTGAAGACATTGAATTTAACGATGTTGTTCTATTATTTTCGACTTTTTAGAACGGTTCAGAAAATACATTTTCATTTAGGGGGTTACACCACCCTGGCGCTCCGAAAAATAGGTATAAAAATAAACTTTTTTTTTGACGCTGTCATTAAGTATATAAAATGATCTTTATTTTACACATATTGTCGTAAAGCCGACATTTGCTACTAAGCCGATAAGTAACACCCTCTTTTGAAAATCCTTGCTGATGGTGTACATGATTTCTCTGTTAGGGATCGTCTAAAACGTAATAAATAAATTTTTTCTTATTTATAAGGGTAATAGCTACAATGTGACGTAGGATTTTTGACTGGGTGCCATGTTCGAAAGTTATAAATTTTTTAAACTCAAAATTTCGATGCAAATTCGAGTTTTTTCTTCAAACAGCTGTCATTTCTACAAAAAATTTTTAAAAAATTATTCCCTACGTCACATTGTAGCTATTACCCTTATAAAAATTTATTTATTTATTATGTTTTAGACGATCCCCAACAGAGAAATCATGTACACCATCAGTTTTAATCGTTAATATTGCAAATTGTTCATAAAATTACTATATATATATGTGTAAAATAAAGATCATTTTATATACTTAATGGCAGCGTCAAAGAAAAAGTTTATTTTTATTATACCTATTTTTCCGAGCGCCAGGGTGATATAACCCCTTAACTATTATGGGGAAACTAGATATCGATTGCATTAGATTTAGCTATTTACATCCGAAACAGGTTGGGATACCGAGGACTTGGGTGTATAATTAAAATTTCAATTATTGCAAGAAAGCTGACTCGATTATTGAACGTGGACGGTTAAAGTTACGGTTTCTTTTCTTTTTTGGAAGCGTGGTGATCCGTGAACGATGGAAGGTTGGTCGAGGAGCGAACTATCGGAAATAATCTCGATTTTCTGCCGGTGAAAGGGGCAAACACGGGGCGCGTCGGTTTAATTCCGGTTCAGAGTACTTTCGTACTTCCAGAAAGGGTGGCTTCGAATTATGAACGGAAACAAAGAGATTTAAACTTGGAAGTTGCGAGCGGCGATCGATTGGGCATGAAACGAGGCAAAGTTTGCGGATCCGAACGCCTCGCCCGATTTGAATGTGTACACTGGAAATGATGTTGACCGTTCGGCATGGTAGAACTAAGGGGTTCATTATTCGGTTTTGACAAGTCAAGACTGACAAGCAAGACGGACACCTCGAATTCAGCGTCGTATTACATTGTTCCACGTCTACAGTAACGTAGATTAATTTTTTCAACCGAAAGTCTGTTGAAAAATTGAAAAGTCTAGTAAGATAACTTTTCAAGCAATTTCCAAAAAAAAATGTTTCTTGCAATTCACACAGACAATTTTTATCTTGCATAAAGATCAGTGTTATGTTGCGAGTGTATAAATTCCGCAGTCCAGTAATTACTAGACGCAAAAGAAAAATTGTTAGCATCAAAATAACGTGTTCTAATATTTTCAATATACAATTATCAAGATTATGGATAAATGAATAAAAATTTGGATAGACACATCCTTGTTATTACCACGTTTTTATTAGCTCGCTTTCTTGTCTGTCTGTCTGTCTGTCTGTTCGGTACAAATTTTGCGATTGATTTTAAACTAACTTCCCGATGAGCTAAAGACTTGAAATTTTACCCATAGCTCAGAACTGGATGACAATGCAATATTTAAAAAAAATTTTTTTAAAAAGCCTATGCGTTTAGGATATATAAATTATTATTAATAAATCTCTAACCGTTATACCCCATCGCACTACCTGTACGTCCCCACTCTACTACGTGTTCCCACTCTGACTCATCCCCACTCCACTGACCCGTTTCGCACCGAAGGAGCTCAGTGTGCGTCAGTGTGCGTCAGTGTGCGTTCGAGCTCCGTGCGGTGTTTACAAAGTTACTACGTATTATTTGTTTACCAAGCGAAAGAACAGTTACACCGAGATTCTCCGTCGAACCTTTATTGAATAATATTGGTATACACCAATATGGCGGCGCCCATATCTGTCACTTTCTGAAGTGAAACAATGAAAATTACTATAAAATTACTCAACTTTACATGGTCATAACTTTTTAACGAGTGGTTACCGTGATCTGGGACTTCGATATAGGAGTTTTCTCGCCGAAATGAACAAGATAAGATATATAATAATTGAAAATTTCTTGGTTCCGAAGAGAAAGTTTACCCTTTTAAATTTTATACTTTTTAGTCCGTTTTTTTAAACATATTTTTATTTAAATTATTTAATACTTTTTAGTCCGTTTTAAAAACGTGGTATTTTTTTAAAAATTTATTTTTTTTTATAAACTAATATAGAATTGTCACTCTTAGTGATCCGTAAACCTAATGTTAACAATCTCAATAAGTCTCTTAAATCTGTTTAGTGTTTACACTATTTTAAACTGCTCGTTTTGCTCTAGTGATTTTCTATCAATGATCGCTTTTATAAAAATTTTTGCCAAAACTGTTACTTCAGGTCCTCGAGCCGCAACTGGATAAAGAATTACTCGGATGACGAGCTGTGTGCGTCCGGCCCCTTTCCCGAAATTCTCCAAAGGCAGCAGGAAAAAGCTAAAGCTCTCTTTCCAGAGAATTGGAAGCACCGGCCTACGAGAAATATTCGACGAAACCGCGACGAAGTCCCTCTTTCCCTTTGCGAGAGGCAAATCCGACACGGTAAGCCGCTTGGTAATCTTCTGATATCGTTTAACGCCATATTTCGCGAAATATACGGGTACGCGGGGGCATTTCGTTGGCAAGGTAGTAGACGGGCAGAGCAAATGACACCGGGAGGGACGAATTTCCGTGGAATTGTCGACCGGGGGTGCTGGTACAGGCCGCTGCCATGCTGGGGGTTAGAGATCTCTGGGTTGTCAGCCGGCGGATGATTGCACGCCTGCGGCGGCCGCTGTATTTCGCGAAAGCACCGAGCACCGCGTACCACCTACATAATAGATATCACTTATCGAGTGGTCACCTACGTTTTATGGGTTCCTCACAACCAGCGAGTTAAAATTGTATTAGCCGTGCAAATAATTTCTGTGCGTTTGCATTCGATCGGCCGTAACTTTAGTGTAAATTATACAGAGTCTACGCGTTAAGTTATGTCACCATTTTTCAGGCATTTCCGGTAGTGCAATTAAAAAATCTATTCTGTAAGAAATAACTTTTCATTAAAATTACGTTTGCACAAAATTTTTGAGTTTGAGGTCATTTCAAGGTCATAGTATAATACACTGTTGACAAAAAAGTCAAGGTGACCTTTACATTTTTATGTAAAAAGCATTTTTTCAGATTTAGGAATATGCGGAAATGTAGCTCACCAAGTACTGATAAACTTTTGCTTTAAAACATTTTTTAATGGCACTACCGGAAATGCCTAAAAAATGGTGACACAACTTAACGCGTAGACCCTGTATACTTTCTTCTTTCGTTTCAAAGTGTCGATCTTCAGCGTTAGAAATACCTTCTTACGCGTAACCTCTTAAAGCTAGATAAAATTGAAAAGCTTAGTCCCCCGTGAACTGAGTGAAGAGATCAAACGACTGAGAATTGTTACAGCAGCATATTTGCGTTCTCGATTTAAAAGGACGAGTTTCCTGAACAAAACATGACAATCCAAAACGGAGAAAATCATTGGTTAGCCCCGGAGAACCTTCCACGCCCAGGGTAAAGCCCAATATTCATGAGAAAATTGTTTTGCTGGCATTTTGGTGGGATTTAAAGAGTGTCATACATTATGCTTCAACCGACGTTCGAGGCGTGGCTCTAAAAAAGCTAGCAGGATTTCTTGCGAACGTGGAATGCCGAAACAACCCCTTCGCGTACAACCATCCGACGGCGGGAGCTCGGGTCTGTTTTGATTCAGAGTATCAAAATCGTCATTCAAATACTAGGTTGCAGATCAATCGAATGAACAACTTCTACGTTAGGAGCGATTAACGTGTCTACAAGAAGTATCTTCAGAAATATGTTTAAAAAAAATTAATAAATCAACCAGTGAATACAACCGGACAGGGGGTGATTCTACGTGTAAAAATAAATCGAAAAAAACGAATGAAGTTTGTTCGTTTGACGCCTCGTTTCCGAGAAAATCGAGTTTAAACATCGGCCAGATTCACGTTGATATGCAGCAAGTAGAATTGGTTTGTCATGATCAGACGCGTCAGACTGCATTTTCAAACTCGGTTTTCTCGAGAACGAAGCTCCGGATGAAAAAATGATAAACCGAAATTTTTTCTTATTTTTCTATATAGAATCACCCCCTGCCACTTTGCACCACTATTTCCAGCCCACCCTGTATAAGTAGACCGCGGATTTTATGGATTTACGACAAAAATGAGTAGATCATACATGAATAACAGTAAAATCGTTTAAAGAATTAAACAACACTATTGCAAAAGGAATAAATGTCTGCACCTTGCAATTTATACGAATGTTTATTTTGCATAAAAATCCGCTATCTAGTTATAAGAATGGTCCGAATATCTCTGTCGATTATGTTAAAAAACGGACGTTTCCTAATCTAACAAGCTAATGGCATAGGAAAACGTCAGCGGGATTTCTCGGTGACGTCGAACGCCGAATCAACCGGTTCGTGTACAACGTTCATCCCCGTTGATTATCTTCGTGAACTACCGCTAATTTCCAAGAAAGGTAGAGCAACCGTGGAAAGCCTCTCGCAGAACTCGAGCATACACATAACGTATACTCGCGCGTTTTCGCGGTGTATGACTGCGGGATGAACAGAGAACAGAGGGGGGGGGGGGTGTGGAAGACGAAAACGCGAGAACGAGAACGCTGCCCCACCCCGTGTGGAGTCTCCTTAACGTTAGGAAGCTCTGCCACTAATTGAATCTCCTCTCTTACTCGCGTCTGGAGCCTCAGCAACTGCTGGGAACCGGAGCACCCGTCCTGCATTAAGCACCCCCGACACCCTGGGCACCCTCATCCCCATCGAGCGGTCTGGTCCGCCCCTGGCTGCTTTTCTCTTTTGATATGTACCTCTGCCTCTCCTACTTCTCTACCTTCCTCTCTCTCTCTCCCTCTCTCTCTCTCTCTCTCTCTATCACTGGTTCACTCTTTACCTTCCTTTAAATATGCTCCGTCTCTCTTTGTCTTTCTCATTCTTTTCCCTTGCTCATTTTCTTATTTACTTCTACCCCCTCCGACGGCCCCCTTCTTTCTACTCGATCCTCGCCTCTTTATCTGCGGTTCTCATAATTCTGTACATCCGAAATATACCGGCAGAAAAATTGCAATACCTGTTGTTTTATACTTTGTAATGGAGACCGGAGCTTCCTGCTACTCCGAGCGGAATAATTAGTCTCAGTTTTCAAGCTGCGACCAAGCGTACTGTCCATGAAATGTTACTGGTGCATTTAACGTTACAATGTAACATAATATAGTCGGTGCTCAAATTAGTAGAGCACTTGAAATAAATAATTTCTAAATCGATGAATTTTTAAGTGGAAATCTAGATAATCAAAATTGTTTTTATTATTTTCATGCACGATTCTGCACGCTGCTGTAACGTTACTCGTGCATTTAACGTTACAATGTAACATAATACAGTGGCTGTTCGAATTAGTAGAGCACTTGAAATAAATAATTTCTAAATCGATGAATTTTTAAGTGGAAATCTAGATAATCGAAATTGTTTTTATTATTTTCTGCACGCTGCTGTAACGTTATGGAAATATTTCACATTTGACAAGATTAATTTCGGAAATCATCGATATATGAAATAATCGGTTGAATTGCGAATCTTTTTAATACCGCTGGTCGTTTAATCGCGATTCTAGTAATTTTGAAAGCAACAGGGTGTTCGCCAAATCCCGTACAAGAAAAACGAGAAAATTTACAAGCAAGTAGGCGTTAATTACAATTTGGCCCGTCATCGGCGACATAATGTAATGCCGCATCGAAAAGAGATTACGAGTTTTCGAGCAATTAATTAATTAAATGGAAATGGCCGGCAACAATTTTATGGAAGACCGGTGAAAAGTTTCAGTGTCACCGATATCGTCTACATTCGCCGGATAAACGCGAGATCAAGTGGAAACATTGGTCGGTGACATTTTCGGTGCGACAAATATACCAGCTGGCTATGACAAATTTCGAATGTCCTCGAAAAAACATCTATGTGCTATATAGAAACATTGAATAACTTCGTCGTATCGAATTCCATTAGCTCCGCCGATTCTATTTGTCAGGTGTACGCAAAAATCTTTTTTTTCAATTTTCGGTTTATTTATACACGCAGTACGGGGTATGTTACCAGTAAATAATGAAGTTATGTTATTTAGACAAACCGACAGCAAACGAACGATTGCACAAGAAGGCAGACGATTATATTATAATTAGAAAAAGACTAAAACTGTTGCATATACTTAAATATAATTAACATTTCATGAAGATTCAACACATTTGCATAAGCTTCCTTAGCATGTATTAGGTTGTCCCAAAAGTTTATTTCCCAATACGCACGTTTAATATTGTTAGATAACACGAGCATATACAAAAAAACATGATCAATGTTTTATTTTTTCCAAAGTATCCTTTTATCTGCCCGTGCAATTTTCGTGTTTATCACTAATCGAAAAGGAAATAAATACTTGGCACAACCTAATGCACAAATAGATACATCACTGTTAATTTCAAAAAAGAGAAAGTTGATATAGGCAAGAATATTTATAGAATTCCTTTTAATCAATAAACTGTTCCAAGTGGCATACATATCTGTGTCATAAAATATGAAGCAGAACTGCCACGTAATGATCAAGTGAGAGATCACCGAAAAGTGGAACGTGGCATGAGTCTGCAGTATCGTGATTAAGTCTGCACATTTGCCGTGCTCCTGTTGAAGTCTCCCATATAATCGTTTAATAGTGAAACGTAGCACTTTAACATCGCGATAAATTATCGAGCAAACTTAATTGGAAATTCGATTTAATCCATTCCAAAATTAAATTCCACCGCAATTCTGGTTTTTGAAAATACAAATTTTGTGGACTATTTTCGAGACTGTTTTCAGGAGAATGGTTTCAGTATAGATTCCATCGAATCAACTACAAAACCAACATCAAATAGACTACTCAAGCTAGATCGCTGTGTCATTGGGCCTGGAGACCGTTTGCTTAGGAAGGTTTGCCTGACCAGTGACTAAAGTAACTTTCTTTGTAGTATATATTTGTGGTTAAGTGGCCTTATTCCAACTGCTTTGGACAACGAAGCCGTAATCGATTTAATTGTACAAATCGGACTTGGAATTATTCGACTATAGGTTTTCAAAATCTGCGAATCTCTAAAATACATTTAAAGTCCTTAATAAAATGTATAGCAACGTGAATTCAACTTGAAATTTCATAAAATTCCATATTAGGTAATCAAATCTTTACAAAACTCTAATTGCAAATAACTTCCTCTAAAATTCATGCAGATCATGTTAATTTGAGAATAAAGAAATATTACAAGAATATGTCACGTAATTAAAGTGTATTCCATATTAGGTAATCAAATATTTACAAAATTCTAATTGCAAATAACTTCCTCTAAAATTTAAGCAGATCATGTTAATTTGAGAATAAAGAAATATTACAAGAATATGTCACGTAATTAAAGTGTATTCCATATTAGGTAATCAAATATTTACAAAATTCTAATTGCAAATAACTTCCTCTAAAATTTAAGCAGATCATGTTTATTTGAGAATAAACGAATATTACAAGAATATGTCCACGTAATTAAAGTGTCAAAAACAAGCTGATCATCATTGATCATGTTAGGTTTTGGTTCGCAAAATTAAACTTAAAATGAGAAAAGCTCCCTGGCCAGGCAACATGTTGAGAAATACAGGGTATCGCCGATCTGATGGTACAAGGACGTGAATCATCGACGACACCCTGTATATTAAAATATTGGTGTAATATTTGGCGTAATTGATGGTATTACTTACCATCTCTGTTCATTTTAGCTTTGTAGCACATAGCAAGACGACAAGCTCGACATTGGTTTCTCAATTTCTTATTGATGGGGCAGCGCCCTTTCAGAGCACCCTGCTCTTTACAGACGTATTTCCGATTTTCGTGGATGCTCCTCTTGAAAAATCCCGAGCAGCCTGAAATTCGGACGAGATCATGCTTGTGACATTTTCAAGCTCGTATTCGGATTATGAAATTAATGGAATATAACGAATTTAGGTACTTTTATATACATTCCAGAAAATTGTTGCAAGTTTCATGGTATAAATTCATCAAATGTGTTTTATTTAATCTTTTACGGTCCTGTTATGCGTCGAGGTAAACTCGACGTTAAATTTAATAAAATTCTATAACAACGGTCCCGTGTGTTAATAATCGTATATTCTCGGATAATATTACCATTATATCGCAGAGCGAATTTAACGCTATTATTTTAATACTTTCTGAATGTGTGCATCAATGCTTGAAAATATCAGTGGATAAGACCAATGGGTGTCGGACATTAATGCTGAATACACATTTATAATCGTTATATTGAAAACTGTTTGGATTGTAAATATTGCCGTGCAGTATTTTACTTGACAATGCTTGTCGCGTAACGTATGCAATCTATTCAAACATTAAACATTTTCACATTGTTTCAAGCCAGCAATCGTAGAATTGTTAGGATATATTGAACGTGACTTTTTCGAAAGTAAGTAAATTTTATAGTCTATACTATTTTTCATTTAATCGCGTCATCTTTTTAATGAAAATTTTCTCTCAATTTTGTAGACGTTCGAATAAATGTATGCTCGAATCGATATTATTTTGACATAAAATATATTATATTCCTGGAATCCCACACTTGGAGAGTAAACTGTTATGCTGATTGTATTCAACAATTTATAGATTGTTCGCAAGCATTTAGTCACCAAGGAGTATTTTCGTTCCCGACGGGCACGAACGTGTTCGTAATAGAGAATTTCGATTTAAAAGTAGTTTTCTCGAATGTACTATAAAATTAATTGTTTCGTACGAGTACAAATAACCAATAAAGTGTACAATATATTTATTAGTAGAAAAGAGCGTAGATTGTCTGGAAATGTATCTTTGTAAACTCAAATACTATAACATAAAAACGAAGTTAAAAAAACGTAATTCATAAAACTTGAACAGGACTTCAAAGAAATAAAAATCATTATAGTACTTTATCTTTCAGAAATTGTAATCAATGAAACTGTAACAAACGATTGTTGTTATAACGAACGGATTTGTTATTGTAATTTACAACATATCCACATGGTATTATAGTAAAGAAGAGATTCATAGTTACCGTCGCAACTGTAGGTGCCGTAGTGTTTTCCAGAGCTACGATCACCGCATACAGTACACAGTATATCGAGCAATCTGTCTCCTACAACAAATATTTACCTGGCACTTAACTAGACAAAAATGTGCAGCAATAACATTATCTTTGAAAAATGGAAATTCTAAAAACAGTATGATATTGCATGATTTGAATTTACAAGTCATATAACAGTGTAAAACGAAAGAGAATGCGAACGTTCCGCAGTTCCAGTGGAATTGGTTTTCACTGGTCAGACGCAGTAAACAGATCGTGTAATATGATATGCAAGATGCTTGATTATGTGTAGTAATATATTACATAATTCATACAGTAACTGAGAATAAAAGAGAAGGAGAGGTGTTGCAGCCAACACTATCAGTAGAAGTGGATTTCACTGGTCAGACATAGTGCATTTCCACTTCAAAGCATTATGAGGAAATACTTATACACAATTGACTGTACAGTAGAAGTAAGATAAAATATATTACAAAATTTCGTTGCAACTATATATTGACGTTATTAGTTGTAGT
This sequence comes from Lasioglossum lativentre, assembly GCA_916610255.1. Classification (NCBI taxonomy): domain Eukaryota; kingdom Metazoa; phylum Arthropoda; class Insecta; order Hymenoptera; family Halictidae; genus Lasioglossum; species Lasioglossum lativentre. The sequence goes on from OU744364.1 coordinate 2,131,581, forward strand.
TATATTGTTACTATTTCTATGGCACGCGTTTAAACATTAATTACTATCCTTACAAGTTTTTGTCTTCTAAACTCTACAAACATTGCAGCCAACACTATCAGTAGAAGTGGATTTCACTGGTCAGACGTAGTGCATTTCCACTTCAAAGCATTATGAGGAAATACTTATACACAATTGACTGTACAGTAGAAGTAAGATAAAATATATTACAAAATTTCGTTGCAACTATATATTGACGTTATTAGTTGTAGTTATATCGTTACTATTTATATGGCACGCGTTTAAACATTAATTACTATCCTTGCAAGTTTTTGTCTTCTAAACTCTACAAACTTTGCTACACTGATAATAATTACCACATTGTAAACAAATTGATATCACTCTCTGCTCTGACCCGATTCAATAAAAGTTTCATCTTGAATGCCAGTTAATACAAAAATTTATTAACTCCAGTTAACATAAATTCAGATTGCGTATACCGGATAATTAGTTAACAAAATAACGCAATGACTATTATAGCGAATATAAAGTACCTACTGCAATTCAAAATGATATCCATTCTTCGTTTCAAAAATCCCAAAGTCTAATTTTTGATGCACCTACTGCACCAATTGAGATACTGTTCTGATTGTTCATCGCGAAAATGAATTTTTAATAATCTAGGGAAATTGTTTCAAATATGGATGACATGACAGTGAACGTGTGACGTGTTAATATACGACTAAATAACAATTTCAACAATCGCGCTCTTGTTCGAACGTTTCCTGCGGAAGGTAGAGTACATAGGGAATCTTAAAAACGTGAAAAGCTGACGGAAAGTAGGTGTCCGTTTAAGAAAGCGAGGCAGACCGCAAGAAGAACTCGAGCGTTAATCTGTTCTCCCCTTTTCGGAGGAACCCTAATCGCCCTAATGATCCGCGGCAAGAAAAACACGGCCATGCCTAAGCCAACCAAAGCTTCCGCTTCTGGCCTGGGGAACCAACCACCTTCTTCTCACACCCAAAAACCTACCAACCTAACCCGATCAGGCGAGTTACTTCAACCCCAACAGATTACCTCCTTCAACGTTTCTACTTATACTTGCATTCTTATATCCTGAGCGTCAATTAACCCTAAACTATCGCGGGTCTCTGATGCCCCATAAATATTATTCAACTGACGATACACTGATCATTGGACTGCGGGTTTAACGCTTTTACACGACAAAAATTAGTATGCATACAGAAAAAGCATTAGATACCTATTAACAAAGGAGATAAACCTATTTTGCTCCATTTTACTTCATGTTAACCCATTGCACTCGGAGCTATTTTAACTGAAAAACGAAAGATTTTTCCATTCTAGAATATTTCCATTCTATACAATTTCTTTTCATTTTTTGCATATGAAACTGATATAAAATTTCATGTAATATGTAAATGTGTAGTAGTTTATTAAATACGAACAAATTTAATGATGTGAACAATATTTTTAAGAATGGCATAGCAATTTTCAGTGGTGCCTCAGAGTCGCCATCCGAGTGCTCAGGGTTAAAAATGTTTTAAGGGCGCTACTTGCTCCATTAAATAAATCAAATTTTATTGCACGTTCGGTTTCCAAGAAAATGTTAAATTGTTCTATCTAGAGGAAGAATGTAGTCGTAACGCACTTAATCTACCCTTGCTCTACGTTTCATTTTACAGCCACTTCAAGATGATTGAACCTGATAAAAATAAAACGTAACGTTCTAAAACAGCTGTAAAAGCAGTATTTATTCAAAATTCTTGCGAATCACAATTTCCTTGCAACTTTTTTACGCGTAGTAAACTAATAAATGAACACATTCGAAACTGACATAATGAAAAAATTCACCATAATCAACGTAAACGCAATTGTAGTCTATACCGGCGCAAGTACTATATGTCACAATTCAATGAAAGTGTTATTCGTTGAATTAGGGAAAAAATGAAAAATTTCTGACAGCGAGTTCCAATGATGAATTAAATCGTTATCAATTCTATATGTAAAATTTCTATTTCTATTGGGCGTGATACGACATTTTGAAATTGTTAGTGTAAATCTACATTAAATTTTATAATATTAATTCTTTTTCATTTAGAAAAGCAATATACAGTGTGTCTCTGAAATCACTCTGCAAATGACCGGGTGGCGATTCTACACAAGTAAAACTAAGTCGAAAGTATCACTTGATATCACATCCGTGAACAATAAACAAATGAGAAATAACATTTTTCTATTTGACCACTCGTTTTCAAGAAAATCGAATTTGAAAATTCACCAAATACACGTACTGTTAAATGGGTATCGACTGATACGTCTGTTCACAATCTACCGATTCTACTTATAACACACAAAATTTTCAAACTCATTTTTCTCGAAAACGAAACCTTAAACTAGAAAATGCTATTCTTTCTTTTCAACTTAACTTTGCATGTAAAATCACCGAACCGCTTGTAACACGATTTCGGAGACACCCTGTATCCGCATTTAGTTATTTTCCATATACAGTCGACCCTCCTATAACACGGTTAATTCGTTTGTATCGAAACCTGCGGCGATAAATAAAACGTAGAAAACCGTGTTTTCGGAGTATGGCGTTCAACGAACTCTAAAATTCACACAAATAAGAACACCTAACTGACATCCTACTGAACTGATTCTCAGTAAGAACAGCGACGCACGAAATCCGAAGAACTCTCTGTTCATGTAACCGAAACAGTGCAACGAAAACATTCGTCTAATACGAAAATAATTAAAGGGTGCAAAATCGTGATGCTTAAAAACCGCGCGACGAAAACATTAATCTAACACGAAAATAATTAAAGGGTGGAAAATCGTGCTGCTTAAAAATCGCGTTATTTTCGCACCGTGTTACGATCAAAAACCGCGTTTTCAGAACACCGTAATTACAAAGAGGGTCGACCGGCGATTAAAAAGAAAAATTTCTTTAAAATCAATACCAATCAAAAGTCTCTACACCGAGAACGTGTTTGGCGATAAGATTGGGGAAAAAAGAAGAATTCATGATGCAATGGTATAGTTGGAAGGTCGAAGGGGTGTACGGTGACTTTCCGACCGACGACGACCGTAGGTTCCGGTTTTAAGAAAGAGCAACCACTGCCGGCGACGGGAAGCTTTCGGAGATTCAGATGTCCCATGATTAGCGAGAACGTTTACCCTGTATATCAATCACTGTACACTGAGAGAGCACATGCCCGAGGGGGGGGTTGCCGCACACCTATATATATATATATGTATACCGTTTGGGAATATAAGCAAGAGACGCGCCTTATCGAACTGACCTGCGCCCATCCTTCGCGGCTGATCAAAAGTCGAGCATCCCCAGACGGACAACCGGGCTGGTGGCCGATCCGATACGACGCCGAGGGAGTCGCGCGAAGTCCCGAAGCGTTCTCCGTGACGGGGTGGCTTCGAGCCTCGGCGTACCTACTCATCTTGCCGGGAAGGGCGTACCCGCGACCGCGTTCATGTTGCCGGTGTTGGTGTCGGTGGAGCGGTGTTGATATCGGTGTATGCACACAGGACTCGCGTATCCCTGTCTCTCTCCACCCGGTTCTACGCATGTATAGGACCGCTGCCCGACTGGCTGTCGGAATTACCCATCTCTCCTGACCGTAGCCATACTACGTGGAATCACGGGTCGTTCTTCACCACGCTCGACGTGCCACCTAACCCCCCCCCCCCCGCCCCCGGCGGGGTTGGCCACGCGGCGGGGGTGTGGGCGACGCCTCGCACACCTACAGAACTTTCTAAACGGCCACAAGTCGCCGTAACCATGACTTCGACGGTAGCTAGCGATGGCGGCGAACCCCTCGTGTTATTAACAGAGCTCGATGAAATATATACCATTTCGAATGGTAGAGTATTTTTCCCAATTACCGTGTCACTAACCCGTAACCACTGTGACCCTATTTTAGTTTTAGAAATATTAATAATGTATATGGTCAAATTGACCCATCAACAGTGGTTACGCTAACTTGAACGAGATAATGAATTATTCGGTTCAAAATTTCTCTTTAGCGAATGTCTTATTCAGGCTAGAAACGTTAGTATTTCACGATCATGTTATTAGTATAAAGAAAAGGGTTAGGAATTAGTGTGCCCCTGATTAATGTACTCGTCCATATTTGTGTACCTCCAATTAATGTGTCTGCGACCACTGTTAAAAAATTGGTAATTCTCTTTTAAAATTAGTGTTTTTACGAATTTCGAATCGAATGGAGTAAATTCAATGCCTAACGCAATTATCTAAATTGCGACAGATTGGTAAAAAGTTTTCCTTATTCATGAATCTCGCAGATAGCGAATTCTAATAGATTCTAACGATATTTAATCGATGTTGAAAATAATTTCTTTCGTTTAAACGTGAAATGAAAAGAAAATGTTTTATTTGTAAAACACGATTAACAACAATATTTTGAGAATAATTATTTCAAATGATATGTGCCGAACCCTGTGTCAGAAGTATCCTGTAGCTCAGTGAACAATTTGAACACTTGTTCTAAGCCATTGCTAGATAGAGCTTTAGTCAGGCTATCGCCACAGCGATGTACACCGCTTCTTCGGTGCGGCTGGTACGTTGGCCTAGAAGAGGGTAGGGTAGATGAAGAGGGGCCAGGGGAAGGTGACAGCGAGATAGGTGGGGAATTCCAACGTGCGACTAGACGGCCCGGGGACTTGCTGGCTGAGTGGCTGACGCGACTATAGTGGGGTAGTGCTAGTTAGCCACGGAAAATGCGGGGGCGGCTCCGAAGGCCACGTTGTCAGACGAGCGTTACCACCGTGTCATTGGTCGACTCCACCCCTGAGACGGCGACGGGGTGCGGATCTATGTAGCAAGGGGTGATGGGCGGCGCCAGCACGCTCATTCGACGAGGGGAAAGAGCGAGGCTCCCAACGACCAACCACCGCCTCGAGATTAGGCCAACGTCGTAGGTGGCTGGTACGGATGCAATCCCATTTGTCGATGGAACGCGGCTACGTCGCGCGACGTCGGTTCTTCTCTGACAGGAAGTGGGGGTTGCGCTGGGAATCGACATGATGGGTGTACGCTGCGGTTTCTGCGAGAAAGAAGGGATGGTAAATTGTCAATGCAAAGACACTGCCGGGCGAACCATCCCCTTTTCAACACTTAAACGTTGCGCTTTGATTCGAAGAAGTTAGACTACGCGACAGAGAGATGCGTTTATTATTTCCTGCACGAATAGCTCGGGTTTCGTCTACGATATAGAAAATATTTGTCGTATTTGCACCGGCGTACGTGTATGATAAATGTTATCACCTTTTTTTTTTTTTGGTAATTGAAGTTTTTTTGTTGTTGTTGAAGTTTTACTCATTTATTGAATTATACAATTTTCAAAATCTGTACTTGCACGGTTTTTTCACCAAGGATTTCGACTTTGTCGAATGTTTTATTGTTTTTTTTAGGAATCGTATAGTCGATAAATATGTGGGATATGCCCAGTATATTAATATTAACAGGTTAAACCCTTGCACCATTATGGCTTATTTTACGATTATAGTGATCAGAACTAGTTTGTTGTTCATAATTTCTTAGAAGAAAAAGAAAATTCATTTTTATTATATGCCTGTGTATTCTTTAATAACAATATGTACGATCGACAACAACAAAATAGAATTTTATGTTGATGTAAAGGAAATTAACAACATACGTATTTAGTATAGCTTCTGTTCGAAATCCTCATCACGGGTGTGACTCGATGCTATAGTGCAAGAGGTTAACAATTAAACTGCAGATGTTATGGTTAATGACGACAATGAGCAGATAAAATACAAAATTGTGAAGGCAATAGAAAAATTACTCTATTTTCGACGTGTTAAGCCTATTAAAAGTAAATAAAACATTTTCATTTAATTTCTGTTCGTACAGGTTGATGCTGGGATATGTGATTCCGTCAAATTTTCAAACTTGTTTTTTTTTTCAAAAGTTTCTACTGGGGCACTATACATATGTATTTCTCGTCCATTTTATTCTGTGATCTGTCAAATCATTATCGATTCCTTTATTATCGTGAACGATAAATTAGGTAGCGAAAAAGATTGTTATCATCAGACGCAAATATGATGAAATTGATTTACAAAATGAAAGAAACTAGCTGTACGACAGAACCAAAGCTGTGTATTACGTTAAAATATATTTACTTAAATAAAAAATATTATTATCGGTGCCACCGACGAATTCAGCGGTGCCAAAAGTCGGCACAGGTGGGCGCGGGGATAACGTGGAACTCTGACAGTGATCTGAAATACCAACATCGCTAAAAGTTCCAGTACAGACGACATACTCGTCGGCGGTTTCGCAAACAGAAGACCACCCACGGAATGACCTAACCCACTGAGGAGATTCTCGTCGGTAAGCAGGTGAATCATCACTGAATTATATCGATTATCATGAAATGTTACATTCTCTGCAAAAACTAATATTGAGGACAAAAAATTCCTAGAAATATTGTACGTAAGAAAGTATTAAAGCATAATTTTAGGAAAATCAAGAATTCCTACTTCAAATTTCATATGGAATACCTCAATTTGTAAATTAAAAATATTTCATAAACTATGGGAACAGAAATATATTGAAAAACAGTGTAAGATCAAGACTTTACTGTAAAAAATTAGGTGGTAAGATTGTCAAAGGAGTGATTGTCGACATCGTTGGCAAAAGGAATTGTTATAAACATTAAACAGCCAGAAATAATAAATTTATCAGTGTATTGTGTTCAATAAATTAATGCGTGCGAATATTCATGGATTAAAAGTTATTCTGTACATCGAGTTCTATTACATACTTTTACTAAAAAATTAGATGGCAAGGTGGTCAAGGGAGTGCTTGTCGACATCGTTGGCAAAAGGAATTGTTATAAACATTAAACAGCCAGAAATAATAAATTTATCAATAATTCCAACACGGCGATCGAAATCGATCGATATTAGATGGAGTGGGGAGAGTTCCACATCACTACGCAGGTGCGCCTGAACTCGGCGAGCGTGCTCAGTCAGTCAGACGGGCCAGGGATTCCGGCAGGAGCGCTCGGGCGCCGGGACCAGGAGAGGACCAGGAGTTGACCTCGGGAGGACCAGGGCCTGACTAGGGACCGCCCTGGGAGTGACCACTGACTGATCAGAGATGCACCAGTGATGGATTTACCGGTGATTTACCGGTGACTTACCAGTGATTTACAAGGGATTTACAAGGGATTTACAAGTGAATTACAAGTGAATTACAAGTGAATACAAGTGAATTACAAGTGAATTACAAGTGAATTACAAGTGAAATACAAGTGAAATACAAGTTAAATACAAGTGAATTACAAGTGAATTACAAGTGAATTACAAGTGATATACAAGTGATATACCAGTGACTGACCACCTGCCTGACCAGTGATTTACCAGTGACTGACCACCTGGCTGACCAGTGACTGACCACCTGGCTGACCAGTGACTAACCAGAGGCTGCCAAGTGTTTATTCGCCTTGCTGACTAGTGGTCATCCATCTGGACCACTTTCAACAATGGTAAGTTTCACCAATTTTATTTTTATTTGTGAGTGTTATGCGCTTTGCAGCACAGGGTGGGCCAAGGGTTCTACAATGCTTGTGTTGATTACCCTTGGCCCATCTTCAACAATTTTCTCCGTCAACTGTCAATTCAACGAACACCGTCGATTATTATTTCTCATAACCTAATTGAAGCTTCCACCGGAACTTTCAGTCTTCTAAAAATGTATATTTCTGATTTAACCCCTTGCACTATAATACCGAGTCGGACTCGTGACGAAGTTTTCGAACATAGTCTACTAAATATTCATGCTACCAATTTCCTTTAAACTTTAAATTGAAACAAAATTATATTTTCTTGTTGTTGAAACCATTGGAGACTGCATAGGTATAAATTACATACAAACTTCTTTTTTTCTAAGAAATTAGAAACGACAAATAAGTTCTAATCACTGCAACCGTAAAATGAATCGTAGTGCAAGGGGTTAAAATTGGTATTCCTTCGAACGGATATCCCTCAGGGGCTCACTCACGGTTAGGGAAACCGTGAGTGAGTACGGGGTGTCGCGTCCCCGGGGTCCCGAAGCGCCTATAGGCCGCACTCCTGTGCTGGGTTAATTTGGCTCTCGTGAGCTGGTGTTAGGTTGGCTCTCGTGAGCTGGTTAGATTCGCACTCGTGTGCGAGGTATGTAGGCCGTACTCGTGTACGGGGTTTATAGTTGCTTCTCATCGAATCTTCATTATCGTCGTTTTTGTTTCTCGATATCTAATTGAAATTTGGTTCTGAAGTTTCACAAGTTCCTCTTGGTATGCGGGGTTAGTTTGGCTCTCGTGAGCTGGAGTTAGGTTGGCTCTCGAGAGCTGGTTAGATTTGCACTCGTGTGCGAGGTATGTAGGCCGTACTCGTGTACGGGGTTCATAGTTTCATCCCGTCGCATCTTCATCATCGTCATTTTTATTTCTAACGTCGACGAAGAGGACACATCGAACGAAGAGGATACATCGATCGAAGATCATACATCGAACGAAGAACATACATCGAACGAAGAACATACATCGAACGAAGAGGATACATCGAACGAAGAGGATACATCGAATGAAGACGACACACCAACGAAGACTGCGGCGTATTTTTAAGTTAATTATATTTGCTGAGCAATTATTGTCTTAGCGTCACCCCCGAACCAGAGCCTTCTGCTCTGGTTCATGTTTCTTCTTTGCGAATCAAATCCTTCTGCTTTGATTCTTCCCTTTATTGCGATTTAGTTTATTTGCTGACAATATTTGCTTGGCTTGCGTGCGTGCGTTAATTATTAAGATTGTCTATCGTCGTTGTAAATATGTCGAGTAATTATTGCCGTAACTTCACTTTGCTCGGCTCGTTTGTTTCACTCCGACACAGCCCTCTGCTGTGTCGGACCTTGCTTGTATGTACCAGACCAGTTAGTACCGGTATTCGGCGTGGATACATTGAGAGTGGGTGGTTGAGAGGCTGTTGTTCATCGTGTTACACTGTTAAGTGAAAAATCCTCTCTTTTGTAATACCACCCGAGCCACCTCAACGTTTCGTTGTTTGGTGGCAGGTGGTTTTAGGAGTAAATGGGATACCGTTTGAACACGTCTCTTGGCCATCGCTCTTGGTGAGGACACGTTGGGTATCGATGTGTGGCTGGATTTGGGCTGCAAGCATTGTACGCGTCGCGTCACCCTCGAACCAGAGCCCTCTGCTCTGGTTCGTTCTTGTTTCTCTCTTTGAAAGAATCAGAGCCTTCTGCCTGATTCGCCTTTTGTCCCCCGTGGATCGGAGACTTCTTCTCCGATTCACACCTTTTGCTCCGCAATAATTACTCGACATACTGCGTTAATATAAGTTCTTCGTTGTTAGGAAAGGGAGCCAGAAGGAATATTGAATTCGTTCTGACTCCCTTTCCGGGTCTCTTGTGCAGCAACCTCCTCGTGGTGAGACCTGGGCAATCGGTATTATCCTCTATTTGCAAGAACTTCTAGTATCTTACAAATAGTGGATAATATCGAGCTAATAGCTGCACACTTAGAATTTGCGTTAATAATTGTATACTAGAATGTAGGACATGCTAGATGTAAGAACAAATGTATTGAAAGATTTTCAATAAAGATCTTGCAAACCTATACCCTTCCATAACATTTTGCAATGTCATCTTCCTTCAGATTCAACGACAATAAGAGTGTAATGAAATTACACAATAAAATGTAATTATTTTCCAAGTAATTACAGAATGGGTACTTCTTACCTATTCCCTTCCATAACATTTTGTAATATCACCTTTCCTCAGAACAAAATATATTATTCAAGCTAACAGTACAAGTTAACACAGTAAAAAAAAAATGTATATAACGTATAATATAACAAAATGTTAGTAAATAAATATTATAATATAAATACAAATTAAAAAATTCATCTTACGATGAGAAAAAATAATTTCCGGTACCGGGAATCGAACCCGAGCCTCCTGGGTGAAAGCCAGGTATCCTAGCCACTAGACCATACCGGATTCGTGTTTAATATTGTTAATGTATTGATACTTCAATAAAAGAAAGTTGCATGTATAATTAAATTAACAAAACAAATATTATCACCACTGAATAAATAATTTCCATTTAACAACTTTTTCAGCGTATTTAATTCTTAAGACAATGTGATTTCATATTACGTTGCTATGATTCTTGCAGTAATTATGCATGTGTGAAAAGTATTGTTGAAAGGAGGTCTTGAGGTCTTCGAAAATCATGTACGAAATTTTGCAATCATCCAATATTTTTAATACCGATTAGGACAACAGAATCCCAAAATCGAAGTGTTTATCTGTCGTCCAATAACATTTTCCAACAAACTACCACAAATTCATTTGGAAACTGCTATCTTTTGGATAACTGGTTACACCTTCTTAGAAATACATTTGTTCATAGTTTTCAATATGGAGGCACCCATGGCTGATGTCCTCAAAGCATGATTGTATACCTTAACCTAACTTTCTATGTGTAAACACTGTTCTTGACGTCTAATGAAACGAAAGAATGGCGCATAGTAAAATATTTTTTAAAAATCGTGCGTTAGGATATGTTAGTAATCACGTTCCTCTCGCGACAAGGTATATTACACGGCGAAAAGAAAATCTCGTAGTGACATGCGTGGGTAATTCGTTTCACACGTACGGCTGTTCACATTTCACGTTACTTAGCGTGTCAGGAACGCATCCAGGTGAAATTACATGTTTATCAGCGGATAGATTTCACATTTATACAGCATGTGAAAATATCATATACGCTTGGCGAAGAGGTACAGAGTTGAAGCATACGTACAAAGGACACGAATGTGGAGTCCACAGCCTCTTACCTTTTGGTCCGCATTTAATTTCTGTCGATGAAGATAGCAATGTTAAAGTGTGGGATATTAAATCCGAAGAGCTTGTCGTACAGCTTAACTTTAGCAATAACATTTTTAAAATAACTACGCTAGTCCATCCTAATACTTACATGAACAAAATATTATTTGGTAGCGAACAAGGCCAATTGCAGCTATGGAATTTAAAAGTTGTAAAGTCTATTCATATATTTAATGGATGGAATACACCTGTAACAGCATTGGAACAAGCCCCTGCGGTAGATGTTGTAGCTGTGGGTTTAAGCACCGGAAGAATCATCTTACATAATCTCAAATATGATGAAAGTCTTTTTGAGCTGGTACAAGATTGGGGTGCTGTCATATCCATTTCTTTCCGCACAGACGGTCATCCGATTATGGCCACGGGAAGCTTAGAAGGCCATATTGTGTTTTGGAACTTGGAGGAACGGAAAGTAGAGAGTCAACTTCACAAGGCTCACTTTGGAGGAGTCACCGGTTTAAAGTATTTACCACATGAGCCACTGTTAGTATCGTCGTCGCCTGATAATTCTTTGAAGATGTGGATATTTGATTTAGCCGACGGTGCTGGCAGACTTTTGAAAATTAGAGAAGCTCACTCGGAACCTCCTACTATGATACGTTTCTATGGAAACCGAGGTGACAATATATTAACAGCTGGAAGTGACTCTTCTTTAAGAATATTTTCGACAATCACAGAAATATTGAACAAAAGTTTAGGGAGAGCTTCGTTCAATAGGAAAGCTTCAAAGAAGAAAGGAAGAGCTGTTGAAGATCCTATGATGATGCCTCCGATAACTACATTCGCTGTAGAAACAACAAGGGAAAAAGAGTGGGATAATATTGCAGCGGCCCACACGGGCTTGGGTACAGTTACTACATGGTCATTCAATCAAGCAAAAATGGGAGAACACAAATTGTTTCCAAAGAAATTTAAAGGCAACCGCAATGTTTTTGCAACTACTGTATGCTTGACAAAATGTGGAAATTTTGTTATCATTGGTTACAATACAGGCCATGTAGAAAAATTTAATATACAATCAGGAATTCACAGAAACAGCTATGGACCAGAAAAGGGAGCTCATAATGGCCCTGTAAAAGGTTTAATGGTAGATTCTTTGAATCAAACTATAATTACTGCCGGAAGAGACAGTTTTATCAAATTTTGGGATTTCAAACCAAAAAAAGGTAGGAAAATTAAATATCTCTATCTACATATGAATAATTTTATTTATATATATATATATAAATTATATATATATATATATATATATATATATATATATATATATATATAAATGTAATTTGCTGAATGTATTTTCTAGGAGACACAGAACCAAGAACAACATTAGCAATGGAAGAACCAATTGAATGGTTGAGATACCATAATGATAGTTCTCTTGTGGCTGTCGCTTTAGAAGATTTTAGTATTGTATTGATAGATCTTGATACAAGAAGAGTTGTACGTCGTTTCGAAGGACATGAAGGACGATTAACAGATGCATGTTTTAACCCAGATTCAAGATGGTTAATAACAGCATCAATGGATTGTACAATCTGCGTGTGGGATATTCCCTCTTCGAATCTAATAGATATTTTCCAGGTACTTGTTCTAAAATACATGTATTTATGTATAATGCTGCGATCTATTAATGGTTTATATTTTATATTTTAGGTTCCAGAAGCATGTATATCGTTACATTTCTCTCCGACTGGAGAATTTCTTGCTACAACACATGTATGTAATCTCGGGATATATTTATGGTCAAACCGTACTCTTTATTCCCATATCTCGTTAAAAGCAATAAATAAAGACGATCCTGTTCCTATGATCGGCCTTCCTGGTTCGCTAGTTGAAGTTATCAACATCGAGGAAGATGAGCTTACCGAACCAGAGCCAGAATACGTTTCTCCGGAACAACTGCAGAATGATCTCGTTACAATGTCCGGTATCGCTAATTCAAGATGGCAGAATCTACTGAATATAGATATTGTGAGAAAACGAAACAAACCAACCGAAGCACCTAAAGCGCCGGAAAGTGCTCCGTTCTTCCTGCCGACAGTTGCATCATTAGAACTGAGATTTGACTTTTCGGACGTTAAAAATGCAGAGGCAAACACAAAAGTGGGAACGCATCCCGATTTGGAGAACATTACTATTTTCAGCAAAGCCTTAATGTCTGTTAAGAACGACGAATTTGACGGGGTTATCGAAAAATTAAAACAATTGAGTCCAACTTCTATTGATTTTGAAGTTCAGTCACTCTCAGCTGATGAAAACACAACGAGCACCTTATTACTTCAATTTATGAAAATGATGCATTATATGATGGAAAAGAAAGTAGACTTTGAATTGGCACAAGCTTACTTGTCCGTGTATTTAAAATGGCACGGGACTGCAATAACGGAGACCAAATCGTTAAGAAATTATTTAAGCACGTTACAAGATGTACAATCGAAAAATTGGTTTTTGTTGAGAGATAAATTGTTCTATAATCTTAGTGTTGTACAAGCTTTAAAAAAAATGTAATATATTTCTAAATAGTAAAATGAATGATTATTTTATACATTTTTTAAACTGGACTACGAACCATTTTCTAAATACATATCGAAAAATAAACTTCATATTTGTTTGGAAAATATTCGATTTATTGCAACAGTTTACAAATAACAAGTTTCATAGTATTATCACACATACATTCTTCAATACAAACTTATATTTCATATAAAGTTTCAGACATTCAATTCAGTGGCCATAAATGCATGAGTAAAAAAGACTGCGAGGACAAATACAACTTATATATATAAATATAACAATTACAAAAATAGTTTTGAAGTCTCCATAGTTCAAGTTTTAAAGTAAAATATGGCTTGACTCTTGAATAGTATTCTAAATTTTGTAACTATTTTATAGCATGACGATATATACATTAGTGTTTACAAATATTAAACTACAAAACTTATTCTCTGTATACAAGAAAATGATGTAGATGCTCCATGGTTGCTGGTTCTAATGCCAAATCTCCGATGTAAGTTTCGAAATTTATGACAACTCTGTAAATACTCCGTTTTGTGGTGGTACATAGAGATTGAAAAATTTGTTTAATAAATTTATCGTCTCCTTGTTTCTTCGTCATAATATTCGACTTTTGTAATTTATCAAGTGTTTGTTTTAAACCAAGTAATGTGTTGATTATAAGTGGTAGATCTTTTTGTACGATTCCATACGAATCTTCGCTTAATGATAACACAGCTAAAGAAGAGATAGCTTGAACAGCCCAAATAATTGATTGTCCATTGAATAAAATGTGGCATACTTGGCCACCTTCGATTTCACCAAAAATATAAGAGATCAAAGGTTTAGATAGTAAATATGTCAGAAAATTGTTCCATTTCGTTTTTATGAATTTTTGAATGAATAATTCATTTTCAACATATGTCTTTCTCTCGTCTTGTTGAGCAGATACTGACGTTTCTTCTCTCACCAAATTACGCATTCGGTATACATATCCTGTTTGTATTGCTGTGCTCTTTGTTATTGTGGTTGAAGTTGGTACATTCATTGTCAGTGGTTCTTGGGTTTTAGTATATGCTGTGTTAAGATCGTCTGAAAATTTCTTAATAAGACCGGTACACTTTTCTACAATACAATTCCAATTGTAAGGATGACCACCGGGTTGACTCAATGTGAAAAGTACGCCTCTTCTTGATTTCTCCTTCTCTGCCATAGTAACTAAATCCAAATAGCCCAGTTGTTGCATTATTGGTATCTTATCCATAGACAATGCTTCGGTAAGCGTTATCACAGAGTCCTCGTTACTAAATGTTTGACTTTGCTTAAATTCAAAAGGAACCCACTCTGTTAAGAACAAGTCAAACAGCAAGTACATAGTTTCTATTGTCAATACATAAGTCAAATGATACAACCATAATTGGAAGATCAATGGTAGGCTCAGTAAATTCGAAATACTGCTTAACGGTTCACTCTCCAATTGTGCAGACATAAGGAACAATATTATAGAACGACAATAGGAACCCAAGAAATAATAGGCGACTAAATAATATACAACTGGCCATACACATTTTATCATCCACGATGGCAACATCGAACATATTTCTGTCTTAAATCGGAAGACTTTCGATAACGGTATAATAGGAAATTTTAAGTAATTTATACGAAACAGGCTAGTCTTTAAGAAAAAATATAATCCACTCCAAAATCCACTCATGAACAGAATGTACTGTTCTTCCATCAAACAAGTTCCATACACTACTGTGCATTCTGTTGTTAGAAAGTTGTATGTGCCTCCTTTGACTAACAGATGTAGCCAAACAAGCAGACCGCCGATGATAATGTGCAGAGTACATAGTAAAATACTCTGCGACGTGAGCATTCGACAAAATTTTGCGAATCTGCTTTTCATGTAGGGTGGAGTATTCGAGAAGCTCTTGCTACAAATGATTCCTTGGAAGAACGTAACGGTAGCAAGAATACAAAAATAACTCCACATGCGAAACGAGGTTATCGCTGTCCAAGTACTTTGTAACCACGATTTATAGTTTGTGTTCAGATTTGTAATTAGAAGTAATGTTGATATAAGAAAAAATTGTATCACTATAGTGGAGATTATAGCTAGGAACATCCTCTGCATCAACAATTCTTTATATCCCTTTTTATTTGTCTGCATCATCTTGTTTTCTTCCGACAGTTAACCTACACTGTTTTTACTGTATATTTTAAATTTGTTCCAATATATCAGTACACTAACAAATATTTCTTGTATGAATAGATGTTCACTTGCTCTTATCAATAATCTTCATCATTTTAAATGTATACTTTTGTAATATTACGACAGAATGAAAACGTTACATTCACAGCTTTGAAACGCCGGTATGCTTATCAATTTTCCGTTGAATTCATCAAGCGCGCCATTAAGGTTGTTTTTATGAAAACTATCTTAAGGCGAATACAGAGAGGAAATTTCCGTTCTGGTAAAATATTTGAAGCGCATGTAAACATAAATCTTTATAAATTGTTCGAAAGTACTTGGCTTACATATTTATGCTTCGATACTTTTTGAACGAGTCATTTAACAAAATAATTGTGGATTTAGGTGAGTTTGGGAACGCCAAATATTTTTACCATTGTTACAAAGTGGTCACGCTACGGTGCTGCCACTGGTACCATTTCTTAGCCCGGAACAGCTCCTACAACCACTCTGTCTCGGACAAGAACCTCAAAATAAGTTCAACCTGCCTGACCTGCCCTCTCTGGCAGAACCTATATACTGCTATATACTACTAAAATAAAATCCTGACCTTCTCATCACACTACCACTCACCGTTTAATATTGTAATTTTTATGATTGAAAAATAAAGAATATTAGTTACAACAATTAATGTTTTCTTTTTTCCCCACACTGTACATACATATTCAATACTAGAATTAGAGTAACATCTTCAAAATTTTGGGGCAGAGGAAAACTTTTGAAATTAGGCAAAAATTAAGCATTGTATTAGGAGAATATCATAGTAAAAGAGGTGACAGGAAATTTTTCAGCCGCTTGGCTTGACGTTGGGTTGTACTACTGAATTTTCGAAAAATTTCGATCGTCTGGCTTGACGTTGAGTTGTACTACTGAAATTTCATGCCACCTCTTTCTCTGTCATGTTCTCCTAGTAGAAATATTAGGAGTGTATGATAGCGAAGAGGTGGCATGAAATTCAGTAGTACAACTCAACGTCAAGCCAGGCGACCAAAAATTTTTCGAAAATTCAGTAGTGCAACTCAACGACAAGCCAGACGCCCGAAAAATTTTCGAAATTCAGTAGTGCAACTCAACGTCGAGCCAGACGACCGAAAATTTTTCGAGCGTCTGGCTTGTCGTTGAGTTGTACTACTGAATTTCATGCCACCTCTTCGCTATCATACACTCCTAATATTTCTACTAGGAGAACATGACAGAGAAGGAGGTGGCATGAAATTTCAGTAGTACAACTCAACGTCGAGCCAGACGACCGAAAATTTTTCGGTCGTCTGGCTTGTCGTTGAGTTGCACTACTGAATTTTCGAAAAATTTCGGTCGTCTGGCTTGACGTTGAGTTGTACTACTGAAATTTCATGCCACCTCCTTCTCTGTCATGTTCTCCTAGTAGAAATATTAGGAGTGTATGATAGCGAAGAGGTGGCATGAAATTCAGTAGTACAACTCAACGACAAGCCAGACGCTCGAAAAATTTTCGGTCGTCTGGCTCGACGTTGAGTTGTACTACTGAAATTTCATGCCACCTCCTTCTCTGTCATGTTCTCCTAGTAGAAATATTAGGAGTGTATGATAGCGAAGAGGTGGCATGAAATTCAGTAGTACAACTCAACGTCAAGCCAGACGACCGAAAATTTTTCGAGCGTCTGGCTTGTCGTTGAGTTGCACTACTGAATTTCGAAAATTTTTCGGGCGTCTGGCTTGTCGTTGAGTTGCACTACTGAATTTTCGAAAAATTTTCGGTCGCCTGGCTTGACGTTGAGTTGTACTACTGAATTTCATGCCACCTCTTCGCTATCATACACTCCTAATATTTCTACTAGGAGAACATGACAGAGAAAGAGGTGGCATGAAATTTCAGTAGTACAACTCAACGTCAAGCCAGACGACCGAAAATTTTTCGAAAATCCAGTAGTGCAACTCAACGACAAGCCAGACGCCCGAAAATTTTTCGAGCGTCTGGCTTGTCGTTGAGTTGCACTACTGAATTTCATGCCACCTCTTCGCTATCATACACTCCTAATATTTCTACTAGGAGAACATGACAGAGAAAGAGGTGGCATGAAATTTCAGTAGTACAACTCAACGTCAAGCCAGACGACCGAAAATTTTTCGAAAATCCAGTAGTGCAACTCAACGACAAGCCAGACGCCCGAAAATTTTCCTGCCACCTCTTTCTCTGTCATATTCTCCTAGTAGAAATATTAGGAGAATATGATAGCAAAAGAGGTGGCACGAAATTTCAGTAGTACAACTCAACGTCAAGCCAGACGAACGAAAAATGTTCAAAAATTCAGTAGTACAACTCAATGTCATGCCAGGCGGCCGAAAATTTTTGTTTTTCAATGTTTCACTATTTTTGCAATTCCAGATCAGTACAGTTACTGAATAACAAGTTAGACCAGTGTAAATTTTTGCGTAAATCAGTAGTGTAACTCTACGACAAGTCGGACGTTCAGGAAAAATTGGTGGTTTAAATAAATGTATACGCAGATATACTTTTGTCACTTGACCACTTGACCACTTGACCACTGACCACTTGACCGCTTGACCGCTTGACCGCTTGACCACTTGACCACTTGACCACTTGACCACTTGACCACTTGACCACTTGAAAACTTGACCACTTGACCACTTGACCACTTGACCACTGACCACTTGACCACTTGACCACTTGACCACTTGACCACTTGACCACTGACCACTTGACCACTGACCACTTGACCACTTGACCACTTGACCACTTGACCACTTGACCACTTGACCACTTGACCACTTGACCACTGACCACTTGACCACTTGACCACTTGACCACTGACCACTTGACCACTTGACCATTGACCACTTGACCACTTGACCACTTGACCACTTGACCACTGACCGCTTGACCGCTTGACCGCTTGACCTCTTGACCGCTTGACCACTTGACCTCTTGACCACTTGACCACTTGACCACTTGACCACTGACCACTTGACCACTTGACCACTTGACCACTTGACCACTGACCACTTGACCACTTGACCACTTGACCACTGACCACTTGACCACTTGACCACTTGACCACTTGACCACTTGACCACTTGACCACTTGACCACTGACCACTTGACCACTTGACCACTTGACCACTGACCACTTGACCACTTGACCACTTGACCACTTGACCACTGACCACTTGACCACTTGACCACTTGACCACTGACCACTTGACCACTTGACCACTTGACCACTGACCACTTGACCACTTGACCACTTGACCACTTGACCACTGACCACTTGACCACTGACCACTTGACCACTGACCACTTGACCACTTGACCACTTGACCACTGACCACTTGACCACTTGACCACTTGACCACTGACCACTTGACCACTTGACCACTTGACCACTTGACCACTTGACCACTTGACCACTTGACCACTGACCGCTTGACCACTGACCACTTGACCACTTGACCACTTGACCACTTGACCACTGACCACTTGACCACTGACCACTTGACCACTGACCACTTGACCACTTGACCACTTGACCACTGACCACTTGACCACTTGACCACTTGACCACTGACCACTTGACCACTTGACCACTTGACCACTTGACCACTTGACCACTTGACCACTTGACCACTGACCGCTTGACCACTTGACCACTTGACCACTGACCACTTGACCACTTGACCACTTGACCACTTGACCATTGACCACTTGACCACTTCACCACTTCACCACTTGACCGCTTGACCGCTTGACCGCTTGACCGCTTGACCACTTGACCACTTGACCACTTGACCACTTGACCACTTGACCACTTGACCACTGACCACTTGACCACTTGACCACTTGACCACTGACCACTTGACCACTTGACCACTGACCACTTGACCACTTGACCACTTGACCACTTGACCACTGACCACTTGACCACTTGACCACTTGACCACTTGACCACTTGACCACTTGACCACTTGACCACTGACCACTTGACCACTTGACCACTTGACCACTGACCACTTGACCACTTGACCACTTGACCACTGACCACTTGACCACTTGACCACTTGACCACTTGACCACTGACCACTTGACCACTTGACCACTTGACCACTTGACCATTGACCACTTGACCACTTGACCACTTGACCGCTTGACCGCTTGACCGCTTGACCACTGACCGCTTGACCGCTTGACCGCTTGACCGCTTGACCGCTTGACCACTTGACCACTTGACCACTTGACCACTTGACCACTTGACCACTGACCACTTGACCACTTGACCACTTGACCACTGACCACTTGACCACTTGACCACTTGACCACTTGACCACTTGACCACTTGACCACTTGACCACTTGACCACTGACCATTGACCACTTGACCACTTGACCACTTGACCACTTGACCACTTGACCACTTGACCACTTGACCACTGACCATTGACCACTTGGCCGCTTGACCGCTTGACCGCTTGACCGCTTGACCGCTTGACCGCTTGACCGCTTGACCGCTTGACCGCTTGACCACTTGACCACTTGACCACTTGACCACTTGACCACTGACCACTTGACCACTTGACCACTTGACCACTTGACCACTTGACCACTTGACCACTGACCACTTGACCACTTGACCACTTGACCACTGACCACTTGACCACTTGACCACTTGACCACTTGACCACTGACCACTTGACCACTTGACCACTTGACCACTGACCACTTGACCACTTGACCACTGACCACTTGACCGCTTGACCGCTTGACCACTGACCGCTTGACCGCTTGACCGCTTGACCGCTTGACCGCTTGACCGCTTGACCACTTGACCACTTGACCACTTGACCACTTGACCACTTACCACTTGACCACTTGACCACTTGACCACTTGACCACTTGACCACTTGACCACTTGACCACTGACCACTTGACCACTTGACCACTTGACCACTTGACCACTTGACCACTGACCACTTGACCACTTGACCACTTGACCACTTGACCACTTGACCACTTGACCACTTGACCACTGACCACTTGACCACTTGACCACTTGACCACTGACCACTTGACCACTTGACCACTTGACCACTTGACCACTGACCGCTTGACCACTTGACCACTTGACCACTTGACCACTTGACCATTGACCACTTGACCACTTGACCACTTCACCACTTCACCACTTGACCGCTTGACCGCTTGACCGCTTGACCACTTGACCACTTGACCACTGACCACTTGACCACTTGACCACTTGACCACTTGACCACTTGACCACTTGACCACTTGACCACTTGACCACTGACCATTGAACACTTGACCACTTGACCACTTGACCACTGACCACTTGACCACTTGACCACTTGACCACTTGACCACTTGACCACTTGACCACTTGACCACTGACCACTTGACCACTTGACCACTTGACCACTTGACCACTTGACCACTTGACCACTTGACCATGGGGTGACCACAGGGTTTTACAATGCTTTTGTTGATTACCCTTGGCCCACCTTCAACTGAAATCTGTGTCCAGGCCAAAGACGATACCGGTTCAGTCCCAGGCTGAAGGCGAAACCGGTTCTGTTTTAGGCGGGGGTGTCCCACTTGGGGTCCAACCGATTGGACACGTCCCGATTGGACGCGTTCCTTTTCGACTCCGTGCCGATTGGACTCGTGCCGTTTGGACGCCGTGCCGATTGGACGCCCTGGCGGCTGTATTAATGACGTTTGGACGCCGTAAATTTTACAATCATTGCTTTTCGAAGTCTACATACGGTGATATTGTATTGTGAAATATATGGGAACCTATTAAATTTGATTCTGAATTTTAATTTTTATGTGTTTCTTGAGACTCGTGCCATTTGGACGCCGTGCCGATTGGACGCCGTGGCGGTTGGATTCATGACGTTTGGACGCCGTAAATTTTATAATCATTGCTTTTTGAAGTCTACATATGGTGATATTGTATTGTGAAATATATGATTAAATATGATTTGGAATCTATTAAATTTTAAATTATGATTAAGAATCTATTAATGAAAAATAATGATGTACAGCTTCGGAGGGGGGTGATTCCGAAGTCTTACTCCGGAAAGTTTATTTTAAGAGCGAGTGGAAATGACATTAGTCTGGGTTAGGTTTGGCTAGATAACTGAAGTTGTTGTTAATCGGGCGTTGTTAACCATTAAATTATGATTAAAAATCTATTAATGAAAAATAATTATGTAAAGCTTCGGAGGGGGGTGATTCCGAAGTCTTGCTCCGGAAAGTTTATTTTAAGAGCGAGTGGAAATAACATTAGTCTGGGTTAGGTTTGGCTAGATAACTGAAGTTGTTGTTAATCGGGCGTTGTTAACCATATATTTCAGAATACAATATCATCATATGTAGACTTCGAAATTTAATGATTATAAAATTTACGGCGTCCAATCGTCATGAATTCAGCCGCCACGGCGTGCAATCGGCACGGCGTCCAAACGGCACGAGTCCAATCGGCACGGAGTCGAAAAGGAACGCGTCCAATCGGGACGTGTCCAATCGATCGGAGTCCAAACGGGCATCACTCGTGGAGAATGGTTCTTGTCCGAACTGAGTGTGGAGAATGGTTCTTGTCCGGACTGAGTGTGGAGATAGGAGCTGATCCAGGCTAAACACTAGAGTAGGGGGCAGCACTATAATGGGCACGGCCAAACCCCGGGCGTGAGCACTCTCATTACTCTCTGATATAAGTTTCGATTCATGCCACAGACCACCAAAATGAAATGGGTTCTGTTCCATGCTAAAGTTAATGTAGTAAAAGGTGGGTACTGATTCGTTGATTTTATCACTTTGGCTAATAGCAAAATTATTATAGCTACATTAATTTGACGAAACTTCTTTTTTTTCATATTATCAACATCGACAAATTACAGTTCCATACCATTAAATTCGTTATTGAATATTTTTGAATCAACGGAAAATATTATACTGCAATATAATACTATCAGTACCGATTAATATTATCAGAGCCCTGATACTATTTATATATGTTGATTATAATTTCTTCTCTACGTGTTTTATACTCTATGAATCTGATAAAGAAATATAACATAAGTCAAGTATTTGATAAGTTTTCGAACCCAAACAGGAACTATTCATTATTCAGGGAAGGTTGCCTTACTAGTAACATCTTCAATTAACCCGCATGTCATTTTCAATTTGTCTATCTATATAGTATAAACAAAATGGTTTAAAACTCTACAAAAATTAGTTTTTATTATTTTATGATACCCTAAAGTGCTCGTCGTCATGTGGAAGTGCCATAAATGTGGGAAACCTGTATACTTCGGTCAGTCTCAATCTTCGCATATATTAAAAAGGCGTACTAATTTTGACAAGAACTGTTTCTTGTCATTAGAACGAATTGATTTTTCTTTATGCGGACATTACATGTATATGTTTTTCAAACAAAAAAGTGATTTGAAAATTAACTTGTACGTGTATTTGCAGAATATTTTGCTGTTGTTTAAAGTATTTCTTAATAAAAATATACGTATTTTTATTGTTGCAATTTACAGATTACAATGTATTAAGTATTAACAAAAGAAGTAAATAATCTATAAAAATTAATATTTATTTTTGCATTTTGTTAGCAACAATTGATGATTTAATATACCTTTATTAAACTCATTTTAAATTACTGCAGAAAATAGTATAGTAACACTGTGTGAGTAAATATATGTTGTAGAATGTTTACATGAATTAAAGTTTCTATATAATACGTTTTACATTTATGAATAAATTTGCAAGTATATATGTTATATGAATATATAGCAAAGTTATGTATTTATTTGCAATTTAATTATTGATGGATCTTTAGCTGAACGCAAACAGTCATTGGGATACGATTGGCATCCAGAATGTTTACGTTGTGAAGAATGTGGGAAACGTTTAAATCCTGGCCAGCATGCAGAGGTATACTTTGAATTTCTTTATTAGTGTCGATAAATTATAATATTGCTAAATTATATTGCTAATGTTCTATTACCATGTTTTTAATTCTAAGATAATATTTAATGTTACTCTGTACATTGTTACGTAGCACAAAGGTGTACCATATTGCCATGTACCTTGTTATGGAGCATTGTTTGGACCACAGTTGTTCGGTCATGGAACAAGAGTGGAATCGCACACTAGTTTTGGAAAAAAAGAAGCTAGACCATCTTTACCAAGGTGTGTAACTATTAAATCATATAATTGATAAATTGGTACATTAATTAAATTTTTTTGATATTTAGATCTCACTTAGAGTCAAAGTTGAAAGTTTTCAATCAGTATTACGAAGGCAAAAGTGGAGGAATAAGAAGTCGTGAGGTGATAATAATATTTTGATTATATAATTATATATAGACAAGCACAGTGGTTTAAATTCTTTTTACTTAGGTTAATGGACGATTAATATTAGAAGGTGCACTTCGAATTTATTGGGGTGTCAGAGGAGTAATCCACCTAAAAGAAGACGACGACCAACGTACAGTAGTTACAGCTCGGAATAGAAACTCGTGCAGACGCAGTGTTTCCGATGTACATATTTACTTTCTAAAGTAACAACATGCGATTACTGAAAATGTTATATATACTTTAATCTATTTTAAAAATTTATTTTATAGAATGTAGAAGATGAGGAAAAGGAGGATAATTCGGTGAAAGAAACAGCAGAACCGGATACAGAAACTGAGGCAAAGTCTGCGCCAACTTCTCCTGATCATCTCAAAAGTCTCACTTTGCCGATGAAATTGGATGTGAAAAGTATGGAATGGGACGAGTTGGATGAGCTACTTCAGGTTGCGCAACAATTTTTAAAAAATATATACATGTCTATCTCAATTTACATTGTTACTTATTTAGGTTTGCTTTTGTAGGTAGAGCGTAAAGTCGAAGATGGAAACAAATTATATCAAACAATGCCCGAGAACTTACCGTCGATAAGTTCACAGAACAGTTCTGACGCGATGCCGCTTTCCTCTCAATCGAGTCTCGAAAAATCCGACTCCCGCGAAAATTCAGAGACTAGTAGCCCGAATCATCAAACAAGCCGTGGTAATGATAGCAGTATAACCAGTACGCCCACGCACAGTATAGGCAGCTCTTCCAGTACCGACACACCCATTTATCATGGAACTCCGAATCGAAACGGAACGCTTCGAAGAGTCGAATACTTTGACAATTTGGAAAGGAACACATCCAGTAATAGATCCATCAGCACCGACGATAGTTGGATAGAGAAAGGATTAAATCGGTCGATGTCGGGACCCGATTGCCTTCAGAGACATCGAGATAGCGACACAGATTCCGTAAATTCTCTTCAGTTTCGAGAAGACGACAATATGACAATGTCCACTGACAGTGGCTTGGAGGTATGTAGTATTTGTACGCTTAATGTCGTTACTTTTAAAAGTTTCTGTCATTTGAAAATTCTCTGTGGCCTAAACAGAAAGTTTAGTTTGGGGCGTATGTGACCGAACACCAACGGACAACGTGTTAAAATAGTATAACTTGATCTTGGAAGATTTGTTTCTCGAGACCTGAAACGACGGATTTATTCTATTTATTCTATCTTGTATGTCAAGCTTTCCATGTTTTTTTAAAATTATGGTATATTTTAGCTCGACGGTGTAGTTTTACGACGGAAGCAAGGCTCTACCGCTATCAGACGTCGACCCGGAGGTCGACGGCAATCTCGTAGCCGTTTGCGGCGTCGTTGTTCGATCAACGGCCATTTCTATAATCGTGAAACCAGTTTTTTTACTCCTCCTCATGGCTCTCAAATGTCCGTGTGGATCACGAGCTTAGTGAATACTCAAGAGGTTATCAATCTTATGTTGGACAAGTATAAAGTTGACGCTAAGCCGGACAACTTTGCATTGTTTGTGGTCCGCGATAACGGCGGTAGGTTCTGATAAAACAGCATCACCGATATATGCTCGTGCTAAACATTTTTTCTCTTTAGAACAACGAAGACTGAGAGAGGATGAATATCCTTTAGAAGTTCGAGTAGTACTGGGCCCGCACGAAAATGTTGCGCGACTATTTCTGGTGGATAAACTGTCCACGCCAGAGATCAGCTCCGACGTCGCGCAGTTTCTTAATCTCTCGTTGGCCGAGTGTCACGGTATTTTACAACGTTATCATTACGAGGAGGAACATCAAATTTGTTTATTGAAGGAAAAGTACGATTCTTTTCTTACAAAATAGACATAAACAAAATGTGTACGTTCGTCGATCAACAGAACGTATAATTGAACTTTATTTGCTTTACTTCCAGATACAAGGAGATGCGACGAAGAATACGGCAAAGAATGGAGGAGTTGAAAGTCCGACTGTAGTTAGTATACTCTCTTAACAAATACTTGATTACCCATATCATTATTTTTCTATTAATCCACACTTACAGATCACTCGTTCTCTCTCTTTTTTTTATACGTACACGTAAATTATTCGCCGTGAAATATTCTTTTCTTTTTTTTTTTATAATCAGTTCATAGGTATATGTATCGCAGTAACGGCACATAATCTTTAACCTATAAATTCCATTTGAGAGATCAAATGTAGAATGTTGATTTACATTTGAGTGTATCGAGCGGTAACGTACTAACACTCTTTAGCTTAAAGTCTTGTTGCTACATTATCCAGCTCTGTTCACTTGTTTTGCGTCTTGCATTTATCCACGCTCGGTATGTGCAGCTAATTATCGAACAAATCAGTGCAATTTAACTAGAAAATTATATATGTAAAGGACATATTTTTTATGTCGACTGTGCATTGAACAGTAGCGATGACATAGTCATGCGAGTCGTTGTTTAACGCGATTTCTCCTAAATTGCTGACTGTTCTACATGCAGAATAGGGCATAATTTATAAAATATATATACGTATAATGGACTTTTATCAACGCATATGTCTCGTGGACAAATAAGTTTATCTAAAACAAATTCAACGAACGAATTGTACGCTGTAGCGACAATTCAAAGATTCGTCGAAGGACTTACGTGTTCCGTTCAAGCCACACATTTTTATTGTTCATAGTTGCAACGCTATAGCTCTCACGACCGAACCTGTTCCAACGATAAAATGGCTCGACAACAATTTCTCTTTGACTTAAAAGGTGTTGTGGTCGAGATAGAGTGGTTCAAGTTTTATACATTCACCATGAACAACTACAAGTTCACCAAAATCCAGTCATTGACAATTCTATGTCTTCTTCAGTTTCAGAGCCTCCTTATCGCTGGTTAGAATACTTGAAATACTTAGTGCCCCAAAACGCTCTCGTGAACATTATGATAGAGAACGTGTGGATTAAGTTCTTCGCACGTTTCACTTTTATTAATACAAAATTAAGGACTCTCCAAAAACTACTTTATATCACACTGTCACCTTAAATCATCTCTTATGAATATTATCCGACGCTATGGGGCACGAACGGGTTTCTTGACGTCGTGCTCATGTTGTACAGATTCCATACTTCTTCTGCTATCATTTATACAATCGCATACGCCGCCCTTCTTTTTTGCAATACTGTGCCAATTCTGCACAGTCGCGCGTTGAATGACATTTTGCGGACCATTCAATCTCTTCAATTATACATATAGGTATGGTTCAAATGCTCTGTTCGTCTACAGTCTACCGTTTTGATAATAAGGGCACAGTGGAACAATCTCCACCTACCTTGCGAGACACTAACTATGGTTGCAACGTTAAACCATTCGTGCGTTTCGATCGTTTATAAACAGTGAAGTCGAATGAGATCATTGTCGCAGCTCGTAAAAAGGGCAAAAAAAAAAACAAATCCATGTAATAGATATACACCAATATCAAGTCAATTTCTAATGATTTCCGGTCACAAAGCGAACAGGAACTTTTTTATATGAATATTTCGTCGCTGTTTATAGTATACAATTCTAACACAAGGCTGTCCAACTTCTTACCTTGTGGGGATGATAGTGTTCTGCAAAATTTTGTTTGTTGCGAAGGTGCCAAAAAAGGAAAGAACCTATTGTATAGCGAACGGTGAATGAGAAATAGAATTTTAACGATAAAATTGTTGAATTTGAAATGGAGATATTAGGGAAGGCGTAAAGTTTTAAAAATATATATATATATATGTACATGTATATATCGTCGCATAAACAGGTTGAATTGTGTAACGCAGCAGTTTCAAATGTTTTTTTTTTGTGATACAAAAAGAAATAATACTAATCGTATTCTATTTTTTAATTCGTTTTTATATTAATACGTTTATCACGAGTGTTTGTCGCGGCAACAATTTTCATAGTAAACGCAATATTTTCTATTACAAAATATGGAAAACATATTATCTTAGAAAAATCATGCTATGTGTGTTAATTTTGAATAATAATAAAATCAAATGAATTTTTGAATTTTTGTATCACAATTAAAAGCGACAGCATCTGTAATTTTATGGTTACACAATTCAGCCCGTGTGTAATATATTGTTTAGATAAAAATTATTATAAAACGTTGTACCTTGGGTCACACATTAGTTGGACAGCTCCGATCAAATCCGTAGGTAACGAGATTGTTGTTGCTCGACGACAATTTTCGACACGTGTCACTGCCGCTAAACAATTATAATGATACTTCTCACACCGTATAGTGTAATATTTACAACATCGAGAATAGGAATTATTCGAATCGTAAATATGGCTTCCGAAATTTCTCCTAGGGAGGATGCTTTAATTGTTCGTGATCGGATCGCAGATAAACTTCAATTGCTGAATGGAATTTGAAAAAAAAAAAAAAATTAAATTTCAAAACCTGCGATTGGATGATTAATGCAATTTGTTTAACTTTTCAGGTCTACATTTGAAACGAAAATAATTTTTGTAAGTAGTCGGAGAATCTTTATCAGCACCCCTGTTATATGTATGTAAAAGATTTCTAACTTCCATGCGTAGACATGGTCCAGGTAAAACTGGAGATACTTACGCACAAGTATGATTGTACAGCGAGACAAAAGTTAATAACTGTGCACATTGAACCATTCCTCCTCATGCAAAAGATGTTAAGCGCCAGACGCACAACGGCGCGGATCGTTAGGCGACCGTTGTTCATGACAATAGATACCGATCGTATAATCATAATTTTAAGCTAGTCACTGTTTTTGTATAGTCACACAAAGTATGGTGTCGCGATCGTATGCGCGATTCGAGCGCGCTGAAGCGTTGCACCACAGACTTTTCGGTAGCGTTAGTTTTACACCCTGGGCAAGTGTAAAAGAAAGACTTTTTACTTCGGTTGATCCTCTCGAGGGGGGTGAGACGTACAGCTGGAAAGGCCTGAAAACTCGTGATTTTTATAACAGAACATTTTTAAAGATTTTACAGGGGACGATTATCACATTCGGAATTGTATCGACAAATTTAATTTTATTTTCGGTTATAATGATTCATTTTTTTTTATGTAAATATATTACAGTGTTATTGGAGCTAGTTTGAAATGTGTCATTCGTACCGGTGACTCTTGTTGTCGACGAACCTGAAAGCCAAATAACAAATTAGTTAATAAATTGATAAATGAGGAGTTTGTTGCTCGATCGAACAAGAAAATGGACTTTCAAGATAGAGTTTTCTTATAGTGTTCAGTTTCAATTAAACGTTTTTTCTGTAAATTTTCTACTTTGATACTGTTTATCGATAACAAAAGATCGGTATTAAAATAACATCTAGTAGTTACACACTGTTTGGGACCGTAATCGACACAGTTGCAGAATGCTGCGATTCCGGAGATATCAGAATGCCTGCCAAAATGTAGAATGTGTTCACTAAAAATAGAATTGTAATTAGTCTACATAAAATTACAATTTATGTCCACAACGTGTTTCATAAACAATCGACGGGACGCGCGACGCTCGAATCGCAGTACGATCGCGCTACCGCGAATATTATAGTCTGCATGCGTATTGAATTCTTGACATATCTCGAAATAAATTCGATGAAGAAATAGCAATGAAAGAGAGGTAGCTAGGAACCAGATGTTCATGGACTGGGCCATGTGAAGCTAACCAGTACACGTTTTCTAATAAATCAAGTATCGCGCGCTTTGTTTGCCATGTTATAATACGTAACAAAAAGCGTCCGAATTGCGACGACCATGTGCTCTCGACGAAGGATTTCGACGATCGAACGATTTGTCAGATCATAGAATTTCTCTTTAGTTCTTAAGGGTAGCTTCTGCTATAGCTGTTAGCCGAAATCGTAACCGATATTTTGTAAGAACGCATTATGAACGCATACGACGCTCGTCTCTTTATTTCCAGCGTTCAGTTTAACAGTATCGAAAAAGCACATGCAACGGTTGCCAAATATTTCTTACCGCTCCAAGATATATTGTAAATTCTCACTTTTCTCTTGTTAGTCAAAATGTATCGACACGAGTTCGACACAATTTATAAAGCTATGTCCACACCGAAGCAACGACCGGAGCAACTTTTAGTTGACGTTGCGTGTCTCTTGGAAAAGTCGTCGCTTTTACCGAATGAAAGAATGTTGCTTCTACGTGTGGACATAGCTTAAGGTCGGAGGAATTCGCGTTATTTTAGACATCGTTTTGTATATTTGTTTCTGAAAACTTGGAAGGGTATTTTTTTTTTTTGGGTAGAACCGGAAGGGGACGGTAAAATGTTAGGTTCGGAGAACCATTTTGTTGCTTTTTGGAGGGAGAGTAACACAGAAATATACAGGGTCATCCGTTTTTAAACGGCCAAACGTCAACCAGCTATAGAGGGCCCCAAATGGAACAACTTTCACCCCTAACACTTTTTTTGACTTAATAAAAAAGATGCCCCTATTTATTTTAAACCAAACAAAGGAAAAATCATCAAGATACATAATTGCAGTCCTAAATATATTTAATCTTAAGTGAACGCAAAAAATGACGGGTTTTTGCAATTATCTAAAAATCAAGACCGAATCAAAAAAAGTGTTAGGGGTGAAAGTTGTTCCATTTGGGGCCCTCTATAGCTGGTTGAGGTTTGGCCGTTTAAAAACAGATGACCCTGTATATTAAAATGTACAAGATACACGTAGCATGTATACGATTTTATACGATGCGAAAAATGACTGCTATAACGAATTGATGTGCATCCTCGTATTGTAATAGAGGGGTCATCGATGGTTAAGGAAATGGTCTTGATCGGTTGAAATATTTGGTGCCATTTTATAGCGTGTTTTACATGGAATTTTTCTGTTTGACACGGACACAAGGTAGAAGGTAAGGAAAAAAGGAGACACGTCAGAGATTAGCTATAGAAAATAAGAAAAACGGAAGCATTCTATCAGAGATTAATAGATTTTAAATATTCCGTACCATGACACATTGACATGAAATATACTCGATGCTTGATGTGTCCGAGTGTAACGAAACTACGCTGGAAAATGCACAGTCCAAAATATTGAAAAACAAAATATATATATATATATATAAATGTGAGATTGTAAAATATACGAATGCATAAGAAAATTGTATTAAATCGTTGAGAAAGAAATAAAGTGATTGCTTCATTTTTGTGAGCCCTTTTTTTATACGGTTTCCTAAGCCAAAATAAAAATATTCTTCAACACGGGTAATCGTCGTAAAATTGATAATTTACTAGTTACAAAAATATATATTTAGCAACGCTATGGTGTTGACGTTGAACTTAGAATTGGTAACAGGACCTTAAAAAGTGATCTTCGACTTTAAAAAATAATACTGGATGGAAAGTTGGTTGGTTCAACAAAATATCTTTAGCCTGTAGAGGAAAGTGGCCAAACTTGGAATACAGTAAAAAAAAAATAATAATAAAAAATACAGTAAAATAATTCATTGGCGAAACCTTGTCGTTTATAAATTATTTCTTTATGGAACTTTTATAAACATATTTTTGTGACCAATTAGTCTGAGTAAAACGAGTCCAAATATGATGTACTTTGTATCGTATCTACTTGTTTCATTCCATTGGCGTTCTTTTAATGTTAGCGCAATATTCAAAATTGTTTATAACGTTAGAAAGGGTTCCGGATTATTCCGTATTTGGCTGCTGTCCTCTACACACGTTCGTAAAGGGTACTGCAGAAAACACTCGGCTATTTGAGATTGGACAGAATGTATTTATTTATCTTTGAAATACGTAGAGTAAAGTAGATCAATGCAATGTTATGAGTAGTATCGAGTAGTAATTGTCATACGAGTTGCTAGGAACGAGTATGTATACCCACAACACCGAGGAGCTCAGCCGCTCATATTTGTTTTTTTTTTTTTTTGTATGCACGACACTCATATACATTAAACGTTACAAGATAGCAATAACGATTATCACTGTTGTTCATCGTTATCATTGACGTTACCATAATACCTTAGTCACAACTTTATTACATGACTTACATCTTTGGCATCGTGGACACCAGATTCAACAACAACACATGCTCACGCACACATACGCGCACACTGCGTATGTATTCATTTTACTAGCCGGTTTCTTCTCTCATCGAACGCGAAACGCGGCGTGTCGCGCACACTATTTACGACTTAGGCTTCCTCTCGCGTGTTCCGCCGACTAGTTTGCTTCTCTCGATCGTTTGCGCCCGTAACGATTCTCCCTTTCTCGCCCTTTCCCCTTTCTTTCGATTCGCGATCTCCTATAATACGTTTTCCTTAACTATGCTAATATCCCGAAGTACACACGAAAGTATACAAAAACGTTCTAGCGATGCTCGTAGGCGAAACTCTGTGGTGGTTAGGTACATTTCGATACGGTATAAAATATTCAAAAATACATACGCAACGAAATAACCTTAGATAATTATTTTAAATGCTGTCTTCTTCGATATTATAAATAAATACAAAACACCGTTCTTCGCTTAAAGCAACTGTACAAGCCTACAAATACCTAATCGTGTCTCGACAATAAATAAACACAGCAGCGGTTTCGATCACGATTCACCGGGCAAAATTCGGTGACGAAGATCGTTTATAGAATGGAAGAAGTTTGGCTCAAGGAAGATCTCGTTACGGGTTTGAGAAACAGTGCTGTTTCAGAGACCCCCTTAGAGCTTCCGGAGCTTCCACTTTGAGCACCCACATTGGTTTCCCCTAATCGTCTTGTTTCTCTGTTCCCCGTCACGCTGCAATAATAAATGCTCTAATTCGTACAAACAGAATGCATATATAGGGAGAACTCTCTAATTCAGCACCGTTTCCATTTTTTCTATGTTTTACTCGGGGACGGCAGAAACTCACGTCGCGGTCACTGCGAGTCGCCATGCTTGTTTCCCTCGGCGCCGGGGGTGGCACGCTTGCCCATCATCATCATCGTCGTTCACTTAATCGAGGATGTCGCGGACTTGGCTATCACAAATCTGGCACAATCGAGCCTTACAAAAAATACAATACGCGTCCGCGACTTTTTTTTCATCTCTTTTTTACTTTTTTTTTCGTTTTT
Source organism: Lasioglossum lativentre (assembly GCA_916610255.1). Classification (NCBI taxonomy): domain Eukaryota; kingdom Metazoa; phylum Arthropoda; class Insecta; order Hymenoptera; family Halictidae; genus Lasioglossum; species Lasioglossum lativentre. The sequence continues at coordinate 2,164,761 of OU744364.1, forward strand.
ATCACAGACCAGCGCGCCACCCGGCAACAACAGCGTCCCGCTATAATTACGCCTCGCAAACCGCTTTGTGTTTCGCTTTCGCATAGCTCGCGCACCAAAGCTCCGAGTCAAACGTGTGACCGGCAAGGAGTGGCGCAGGGGTTAGGGTGATCTATCGGTGAACTCGCCGACTGTCCTTGCGGACCCTGTTTCGCTTCGATTCGAACTCGTGCTTGGAATCTTTCGAATATCCTTCGTTTCGTTTATTCTCACTCTCGATCTATCATTTGCTTTTTACCGGACGATGCTTTTGCTGGAATTCATACGGACCAGGTTCGTCCCGTCCTCTTAACCCTCGTTCATGCCTCGTATCAATTTTACACGATATTTATGAATACCGACTTGAATCGAGTGTTTTTTTTTTACCCCTCGTGTCAAAATTACACAATTTTTATGATAACACCGAATAAATGTTTTATTGCGATTTATACAAACCAGGACTGTTTCCTTTTTAACTCTCGTTCATCCCTCGTGTCGATATATTACACAATTTATTATGAACACTGAATAAATTTTTTATTGCGATTTGTACGAACCAGGACTGTTTCCTTTAACTCTCGTTCATCCCTCGTGGTCGATATTACACAATTTTTATGAACACTGAGAACTGGTATTTATTGAATAAGTGCAAGACTTGGCGGTTTGCTGTCTCCAAGTAAGACTCGGCTGCGCTTGGAGTTGCTGATGGTTCGATAGTCGAAACAGTTCTGACTTCACAGAGCTCGCAACAAATTAGGGAAAGCTCGGAAGTAGGTGTGGCCTTGGAAAATTGTATGCGATTGGTTGAAGGGTGTATTTTGGAAAGTGGTGAAAGTGATGGAAAATTAGGAAGAGTAGGAGTAGAGATAGATTTGGGTACAGGCGGCGGCTACGGTTGTAAAACTATAAAACTCGGTAGGGTAAAACGGAATGACGGTTCAACATGCGTTTGTCAGCTGGCTTTTTCGGGTTTTGTCGCGTTTACGGTCGTTATTGTCTCGAGTAGGTATTCCAGCTAACTGACCTTCAAGGTAACGTGCTTGTCCCTTCGCAGAGGGTTTTAAGACGGAACACTGAATAAATTTTTTTATTCTGATTTATACAAACCAGGACTGTTTCCTTTAACTCTCGTTTATCCCTCGTGGTCGATATTACACAATTTTTTTATGAACACCGAATTAATTTTTTATTCTGATTTATACAGACCAGGACTGTTTCACCCTTTAACCCCTTGCACTATAATACCGAGTCGGACTCGTGACGAAGATTGCGAAGATAGTCTACTAATTATTCATGCTACTAAATTCCTTCAAATTTTAAATTGAAACAAAATTATATTTTCTTATTGTTGAAACCATTGGAGACTGTATAGGTATAAATTACATACTTTTTTTCTATGAAATTAGAAACGACAAATAAGTTCTAATCACTGCAACAGTAAAATGTATCGTAGTGCAAGGGGTTAACTCTCATCTACCCCTCGTGTCGATTTGACAGAATTTTCACCGATACCGAGTAAATGTAAGGGAGGTAAATTGTATGTCGAAGTCCTCGGTTCTGGGGACATAATAAAAAGTGTATATCGATCTTTTGTGTTTCTGCGATAATTTAATTATGTGTTTGCTACTTTACGAATGAAATACATGGACCTGATATTAAACCGTAGAATTCGTTAACGACGAAACATAACCGAAATAAACGAAATTTCATTAGAATTTTTAGAATGTGTTAAAAATAGCATTCCTACGATCGATTTTAACTTCCTAGTTCCGGTTTTGTTAACAAACTGAACGTGTTTGGTTTATACGGATTAAAAATAAAGCGGAAATATGACCACCACATTGGCGGTTAGCAAGTAGTTCTTACAGAAACATTTGACTCTTATCTTTTTTATCTGTAATTGTCCACCATTTAACAAATAATGTTTATTTGCATCAGGCTTTTTACTTTCACATTTTGCAACCGTTTTCGCCCCTTCGTTATCAAGTACTTTTGCAAGAAATATTTTTCTAAGAACTTTAGCTAAAATTGCGCTTGTTATAGAGCTGCATAATGTCTGTAGTGTTTTTTATGTTGCCGAATTAATGCATTCAATCTGTAGTTTAATTACAATTATTGTGGTAGAACGAACGTAATTTCAAACAGATTTGTTTCTTCGATGAGAGACGAGCCTACGCTACTCGGTGTAAGTAGATTGAGTCTACGACTGGTCAGACATCGTTTCGGAAAACTTTTTACTCGTTCTCGATATTACGCGTGTACATTTGAAGTATAAAATTACTGTATAATCTATTGTCGTGCGGTTGGCAATAAAGTTATTGAAAAAATCGTTCGACGTGGAAGTGAGAATGGAAGAATAACGCCTACAGATTCAAGTAATCTTACAGACTACCGCGTCCGCGATCGGTAACGAGTAACCGCGGTGATTAAATAAAAATTAGATTTCATCGGATTAATCTGGGAATGTTCATCGAACGTTCCGAAGAATGAAAGCTTCAAGCACGAGTTACACGACGAAGCTTGACGAATGCGTTCGTATCGGATGTTTCGTCGGGGGAAAAAGATGGGAAAGAAGTAAGGGTTGCGCTTCAGCTCGACATCATAGCTATCCGTGAAGTACTATAGCTCGCGTGTGTGCGTGTGTGTGCTCTTGCTTCGTCTCGCTCTCTCGCATCCGCTCGCTTCCATTCACTCTTAACGATAACAATTGAATATGAATTAGAAAAATAACATTATATCGTAGACAACAATTGGTTACAGTGTAATAATGTACCAGTAATAGTGTATGTTTTTTTTTTTTTTTTTACACAGTACTTTTCATCCCCGTCTTTTTTCCTTTTCCTCTTCTTCTTTTTTCCTTTTTCATCGATTATTTATTATTTTTTTTTTGTTTGTTTGTTTGTTTAAAGCGTGCCATTGACGTGGGGCGCCGTGACTGGCGGCTCATAAAACGCTAGGAATTAAATTACACGCCGTTTACATAGTCGTCGATCACGTTGCTTGGTCGGTCGATCGATCGTCGATCGCCAGAGATCGACGATCTAGCGGTCGATGGGATCGGATTAAAATGGGACTTGCAACTTTGTACCAACGGCTATTTATATATAAGTAATGTATCGAACGCGGTTACCATCGGCGAGCTGTTGCATCATGCTATTGAACCCGACGTTCCAAAAGATGACAATTTGCTAATGAATTTCGTTTTTACACACGGCAACCGTTTTGTATGTTTGTCGATCTGGAAAAATTGTCGATCTGCTGCGATTAATATCGCGATTTATCGATTCGACTTATCCGAATATCAAATCGTAATTACTTGATGGCGGAAAATATCGGTGACCTCGATTAATTTATATAACTTGGGGGACAGATACAGGAGACAGGAATCCAGTGGAAATGTAATTATTTTTTTTAATAATTCTAATAATAGGCTGAAAATAATTTATCGACGCTCTTAAATTCTTTTACTCTGGGTCAAAATAGACCCGGGACTCTGCCATCGAAGGGTTAACTCTGGATAATTAAACTTTCGGAACATTTGAATCGTTCAAAAATCCTGCTATACTAAAAGTAAGCTTAAAAATTGATCTTTTGTTAGAAATTATTATGTTACCCGAGGGTGTGTATCAAGGCTTGACACTGTATTTGTAAAATTCCCGGAACTTTTTGTTCCTGTCGCTCGATGTAGCATGTATTTCGAAAGTTCACCGAACATTTCCAAAAATATTTCTATATTTAATTGTCGAATTGACGGTATATAATAAAAACGGAAGAAAGATTCTTCGATGGAACGTGCGTCGCCAAGAAGTCGGGAACGATCGGTTGACGTTCGTCCCCTACTCGTGTCGCACGGGGAAGGCAGATGCAATGCGTTCAGCCCGCTTCCGGGGAGTTCCCTAATTAATTAATTAATTAATTAAGTAATTAATCGATCGATTCGCCGAGTGGCTAGCCCTTAGAATTACAGCGCGGAGACAGCGCCCGGCGTCAGTGGAAAAAAATCGTGGACAGATTTCGAGACGGCATGCGACATCGTGACCACATCTTTCCCTTCTTCTCGGCATTATGTAGTTTTTTCACTTTAGACTCTCCTATTGCCGCTTTAAAACGTACGCGGAGAAAGGAAATAAATTTACCACAGCGCATCATTCGGCCGTTTCTTTCTTCTCTCTCTCTCTCTCTCTCTCACTCTCTCTCTCTCTCTATCTCTCTTTCTTCACACGTGTACAATCCATATTAAGCTAACACGTACTAAGTTTTACGGTAAAACCTAACCACGGCTTGTACGACAGACATGTATTTATAATATATTTATATATATATATATATATGTATATATGTATATAATTATATATATAAGTATGTATATATATATATTTATATAATATATAAGTATAGTGTTTATATATATATTACAATTAGATTGCTCATTGTCAATTCATCGGTTTATCACATTTAGTACAAGTTGAAAAATATCTCTAACATCCACGTGAGGTCAGCGCCTCGTTCGCCCACAAACCGTTTCCTTTGCGCGGGCCCCGTGGTGGCGTGTGTCGCCGCCCCATCAATTTGTTTAATTATGCTAGTTATTACATTGTAATCGTTAATATCTATTCAGTAGGTACGACAAACAGTTATTACAGTACGGCCACGAAATATCCTTCATATATATCTCGTTTTTATTCTCTCCTTAATTCATCCTCGCAAGACCGGATGAATGTGATTGCTAAATCGACTTTCGTTAAAGCTTCAGAGACCGGCGAGCGGGGGGGTCAAATACTACAAGTGAATGGGGTTTTCGTGGAAGTATGAGCAAATCTCGGATGAGAGGCGAGGGGAACAGGCGTGTGTGACCACGGGTACTCCAATCCCATAGAATTTTACCTGAATTTCCCCTTTCGTCGCCTCGCAATATTTGTTTTTTCTTTTTTCTTTTTTTTTTCGTCACGTCTCTCTCTCTCTCTCTCTCTCTCTGTTTCTCTTTTCCATTGTTTCGAAGATCTCATCGGACTGAGCTTTTTTTCGGTTTCTCTCTCTCTCACTCTCACTCTCACTCTCTCTCTCTCTCTCAGTTGGGTTGTGGGGCGCAATCTCTATTTCAGCAAAATTAGCGAAAGGATGGTATTCGAGCCTAACCGATAGATCTGTGAACGTCAGCTCGGGCTACCGTCGAGCTGCAACAACATCCGGGGATCGTCGCTATAGTAGCCGTTGCTCGTTATTTATTGCTAGAGATAACGCGAAGTTTTAAGGAAGAAGATTAGAGGAAAGATTCTATAAACACACCTACGATTAATTTTGCCGAAATAGCATGGGAGCACCGACGCCGTTCCTGCGACGCGCACCCTTGTCCGAACAACATCGTTTCTCCCTCTCTCTCTCTCTCTCTCTCTCTCTCTCTCTCTCTCTCTCTCTCTCTCAGAGAAATTAATGTTAACGTATGTTCGTACCGGGGTGCACGCTTGTCCGAAAGATTTTCTTAACGCTCGTGTTTCGCCTCCCTTGCTTCTGTCTCGACAATTGTATACGCTATTACACAGACGAAGCTAAACGCTGAAATCGTTCGTAGTTACGTGTTTATGTGTTTTTTTTTTTTTCGTTTATTCATTAATCATATATACTTACTAACGTTTTATTATTTTTTTTTTTTTCGTTATCGTTTAGCTGTAGTTTGCTTAAATCTCTTTAAAATAGACACCGAAAAGACATCGAGAGACTCGAAGAAAAGGTTTGAAATAGGAGAGGATTAAAGTCCGTTCATTCGCGGCTACTACGGTCGAAAAATTGTCTGACTACGTTTAACGAGTCGAGTTTAGCTAGCTAGCTGCTACGTCTTTTTCCCTAGTCGCGTTTCCTGTCGCGCTATTATACGGTACATCTGTGTGCGAAGTGTCCACGTGTTTGTCTCTCTGTGTTTGTATGCGTGTCTGTATTCGTGTGTCTCTGTTTGTGTATGTGTGTGTGTGTGTGTGTTCGTGTCTTTACGACGAAAAATGTACACTTGACGGTTTAAACTTACGAGTAGTCGTTCCGTACGGACGGACCGACGGACACCGAGGATTTGAGCAAACTGTTATTGCACGGAACGCATAAACTCGAAACACTCCCGAATTTGTTTCTGTTTCTCCTGTTCGTTTTTTTTTTTTTTTTTTCATCTAAACCGTAACGGTTCGTTAAGAGTCCGCGAGAAAGAGGACCGCGACACCGAACGTCGTTCGTGGTGGTGAATTATTTCGTTCTTCGCTCAAAACAACTTTCTTTTCTACTCAAAACAGTCGTGTAGAAAGCAACGTCGCACGAATTTCGATTCGGATTCGGTTCGTTGCCGAGCCTCGCGGAAGAACAACGAGAAGAATAGGAACGTTCATATTGTTTTCCGAACCGCCGGTCGTCTCTGGTACAGGCCGGAACACGTGATGTGGCAACATCGCATACAGCGTCAGTCCAATCAGCTACGGCCCTGATGTAGAGGAACGACTTCGAATCACTTCAAATCGGACCGAGACAGCGTTGCCAAATTTAGCATGTTCCGGCCTGTAACTAGTGACGGCCGGCCGTGTTTCCGCTCAGCGAACCTTTACTTATCCGCGTACACGCTGCTCAAAATAATCGGATGATCGTACCTCTGGATCGGATATTACGGACGAAAGAAATACTGTATAATATAGTAATACTTTTCAGTGAATGTCCACGCGTGGGCGCATCGGTAGCAGATTGGTAGCAGTTTGGCAGCAGATTGGCAGCAGTTCCGTCTCTGTCGTGCGCGTGTCACGAGGGCGCCGAGATTTTCGCTGTTGTAATCTCCTGAACGTAACAGCGAAGTTCGTCGATTGCATCGTTTTCATGAAGAAATCAATTTTTTTTTTATTAAACACCCTTTTTTTTTGTAATCGATGCAGAGAATTTTGATTTTTCACATAGATCCGCAGTCTGCTTATTACTCATGGTCAATCGACTTAATGGTGTCCGAATAAATTTTTACATTTACATCAGAAGATTTTCTAGATTTCTAGATTTATCATTTCATGGGCTGTAGCCTAAAGCCCCGTAAAAAAATAATAAAAACAATTTAAATGAAGAACTTGTAAAAGAAAAGAATTCTAAAAAAATTTTTGGTACTTCGGTTAATTTGGATCGATTGGGTATAGGCCCCGAAAGTAAAGAATAGCATAAGCGCGTAAGAGTACCCAGACGTGGACGGTGCTGTATAGAATTGTTACAACTCTCAAGCGAGAGGGGTAACAATACGGTTAGAGTATTATTCCCCATCGAATTCTGCATCCTATTTTCGTCAGATTACGAAACAGCGTACGCATTTCTTTCGGAGCTGCATTATTCTAACGATTGAAATATCGTTGGACGGAACAGATTATTGAACCATTATTTTGAGCAGAGGATCCGCGTATCGGTTTCGTCGGCCAATCGGTGAGCATCTGAAAATAATATCGTCGAACGTTTGTTCGGTTCGGTTACTATAATTTTGTATACGATCGAACGGTGAAACGTTTCCACGGAACGTTTCGATTCTCTTTCGTCGCGAACATAATCACTCGCATGGTCTCTATCGATTAAACATTAACGGCGAGAGACCTTCTTACAACTTCCTACCTAAATACACTTAGCATATATCCTCGGAACATAGATAAACCAGTTAAAAACATTGTATATGTTCCTATCTACTTATACACAATATATAGATATAATGTTTGTATATCATAACCATATTAATAATATTAATTACATATATATATTTATATATATATATATATATACGATTGGAGTAAATAATTATTAATAATAATCCTTATGCATATATCACATCTGATCGTTCAGTCAGTATAGGAAGACCCTCGCCTCGTCACCAACACACGCAAACCCGCTTAAAATCATCATTCCTCATGGTTTCGTTCCCCCATCGAACCTTTTTTTTTTTTTTTGCCGTGTTCACCCCGAAAAATTGTTCTCGATGGGATTCTACGCGAAACCAAAATTGTTTATCTATTCCCTCTAACTGTCCCACCCTTGTCTTCTCCTCCTACGTTACATACTCCATTGTTTTATTGTTTACGTCTACGCTTGTTCTCCCTTTTTTCTCTCGCCCTCTTCCGATTCGTTTATGTTAACTCGATAGTTAAACAGACATCTAATCTTTTTGTTTGCTGTCGTTTTGGTAAAAACCTGAAATCGCCATCGAATATTAATATGATACACTTATTACGTATTCATAATATAAATATAGGAACATTCATTAAATATATTTCCGTGTACACATGGTGTCCCGTGACGTGCGGGAGAAGATCCGGGGATGACGCATCGACGCATCGAAACCATAAAGAAAAAACAACAGGTTCATAAAAACGGTGCTTTTACTTTGTTTTCAAACGTTGTCGGTTGTTGACAGTGCCCGGGTCTAGTTTAACTAACTTCGATAAGTCTTAACTGATTTAATTACTCGTAATAAACGGTGTTTACCTTTGGTCGCATCGAATTTCATTTAATTCGTTCACATTTTTCGAAATTGTGAACATTTTAATCATGGTCTCTCTTTACCACTGAATCTATTCGAACAACTGATAAAATTTCATACACTCTCAGCAATAATTTTTGCGACCCGAAGGAATTTTATCTGTAACGTGGCTTGTTGAAATTTTCCTACAGACTTTGCAACAGAATTAATCAAAGTTTTTCCGTCAAATCGGTCATTTCGTACATATTTCATGAAAGTACATGAAGCTTATCAACCTAGAAACTTTACAACTTGAAAAGAAAATCAAATAGAACACGTTTATATCAACTACCATTTAAACTTTCGATGCGCTGATGTTCTCTCAAAACGTTTGCCTGCATGTTACGGGTACACCTCGTGTACACACATATATATGTATATATATATAATATTATCATCGTCATCGTCATCATATATATATATATATTTATATATTAGAATTTGTGTATATATATATTACTTGGTGTTGTATAGGTAGCTATAATTTTTTTTAAACGTAGTTTAAAATGCCCAATACATTCCATAACGCCTGGCCATACGTTTAGCCTCTCATCGAACACAGAAGTTAATTAAGAGCGAATTGTCTCTATCATACTGTGACAGACCTGACTATATATAACGATCCGCCCGAACTGCCGGAAATCATGGATTCTCGCATTCTCGAGGTTCAATTGAAATTTCTATATCTAGTAGACGTTCTGCTTTCGGGAAAGGAAAGCTTCCGTTTATGGGGCTGAAGAAGAAGCACACCATAGATAATTACGAATCTATGTGTACTTCTTAAATGTTCGCCTATTATCAAAAATGTTGTTCAATGTAACGAAACATTTCACGAAAAATCATACACGTTATCGATGTTTTCGAATTAATCGAGAATATTTCTTCGAACCTCTCGGCACGATTTTTATATTGGCGGAAAATGTTTAAGAGTTTATCCGAGTTTTTTTGTTCAATAATTCTACGGTATAAAATATTTGGGAATGACGAATTGTGTTTTTCGGAAGAAATCATTTCGTACACAATTTATAGTGCACAGCTGAGAAATTAAGGGTCGCGAGCTTTGTCGAATAAAATTATTTCACAGGTTAGCGATGGTTGCTTGTGGAATGGTGTTGGTTCGATTAATAATAAATGAAATAATTTTATTGGCAAGAGGTTCTTGTTAGAGACGCCGCGCGCCGGAAGTGCCTGCGCTATATAGCGGTGTTCGCAGCATGGTGCACCGGCAGCTGAGTATGTACACGAAAAGCCAATAATGCATCATCAATGGTGTGCATCGCAGCGAACATGTTAATTATCGACACCGCTACTTAATACGACACAAACATTAGCGCTTACGGTGTACGGCTCGTCAGACTGCCATAGTTGTTGCCGATGCTCGACGCGACGGCAAACGTTTCAGAATAAATATTTAAGCCTCGCAACTCAGCTGGTATCTCTGCACAGTGCAATTAAATTTCAATTATTACCATCGCCAGGCGAACTCGTTCGAGAATTCAAGACTTTAGACGAAAATAATACTTCAGCCTCGTGGATATTGATAGAGAAACCATTTGAATTTTAATGAAAACATTTCGATTCGCTGATTTCGATCTACAGACATTTATTAAGATTTTACTAGAACCTTTCTATTTTCAGTGAAATGTTGAAGGGATATAAAGGATGTGCGAGTTCGTTTAATATGGAAACGTAGGCGAGCGTAATTGATCTAATTCCTATCACGTGTTTCAACTTTAATGGAACTCCTAGCGACTCGTGATCTATATCATGAAAATTGTTTAGCTTCTTCGATCTGCTTAATTACTTAGTATAAGAATGCGTCGAAAGTTGAAATGTAATGTTATTCGACAAGTTTTGAAAAATTCAACAAACAAATGTGCAATATTACATAGTATGCGTGAATTCACCAGTTTGGTTCCAGATCTTTACCGATGTAATCACAACAGGTGGTAGACTTGAAGACACCGAACAACCAACTCCCACATTAACCCCAACAATTTCTATCGAACCAGTTAGACTGAACTGCACTGCGGATTTTATGCGTTTATGACAAAAATTAGTAATTCGACCTACTAAATACATTAAGAAGGAGATTTCAATGCTAAACCGAACAATTTCTAACAAACGTGTCACTATGGAGATATGGTAGACTTAAAAACACTGAAGAAACAACTTTTCAATATTAAACTCAACAATTTGTAACGGATCAGTTAGACTGAACAAAATGATAACAAACGTATCATTGTGGAGATGGTAGACTTAAAAACACTGAAGAAGCAACTTTTCAATGTTAAACTAACAAATTTGTAACGAACCAGTTAGACTGAATAAAATGATAACAAACTATGGAGATGGTAGACTTAAAAACACTGAAGAAGCAACTTTTCAATGTTAAACTAAAAAATTTGTAACGAACCAGTTGGACTAAAAAAAAATGATAAACGTATCACTATGGAGATGGTAGACTTAAAAACACTGAAGAAGCAACTTTTCAATATTGAACTAAAAAATTTGTAACGAACCAGTTGGACTAAAAAAAAATGATAAACGTATCACTATGGAGATGGTAGACTTAAAAACACTGAAGAAGCAACTTTTCAATATTGAACTGAACAATTCGTAACGAACCAGTTAGACTAAACAAAATGATAACAAACGTGTCGCAGCGGAGGCTGCACATAAAATCGCTGGAAAAATAGCTTAACGCGCAGGGTGGACTGAAAAAGCCCGAAGAACCAGTTAAGTTTCTAGAGCGAAGGCTCATAGTCTATCGGACATCAATTTCCAACCGCGGAACAACGGGTGCATCGTGCATTATTCCATCCGGTGCACGCGAAATCGCTTGGCTCGCGGTGCCATGCCGCCGCTCCGTGTCGCGTCGTGTCGCGTCGTGCCGCGCCGCGTCGAGAGAGCGTGGTGTTCCCATCGAGCGGCCGACCGTTCGCAGGCCTCGCGACAGACGGACTGGCGTGTATCCTATACGCACGTATTATATCCGTAAACATATATATATATATATACATACATACATGTATATATAGTAAGTGTAGCAAGTATATCACTCGCGGGTAAACTGGGGAAAAAAAGAACAAAAATATTACGCGGACGTATCGGTCGACGGACGAAGAAACGCGCCAAGGCGAAAAATGCGTGAAGGCCCCTGCTGCGAAGAAAGTTAGGCTCGCGACGCGACGCGGCCGTATGGAAAACCGTGCACACGTGCAACGCGAAAGTAATTCCTTTGTGCCGGGGCACAATCGCGTTGAATATATTATGCCGTGCACATTTCGGAGGTACGTTTTACTGACTTCGATTGAAAGACGACTAGGTATCACGCGAACTAACGTGATGTGGAGTCACACACTCGCCACCCCCCCCCCCCCCGTTGCCCTTTTGGCTCGCGAACCCTATTGTAGATTCTCTCTCTCTCTCTTCCTTTCTCACCCTTCCCCTCCCTTTCTCGCCCTTCCCCTCCCTTTCTCTCTCTCTGGCTCTCTTTTCAGTCGACACTGTGTCCTGTTCTCCGTTTTCCACGAACGACCGACCGCGCGCACACCGTCACGATTAATTGATTCTTGGAATCCGACGTATGTAAGTTTGGACCTGCTCAAAACGAGGACCCGATGCATTATTTCTCGATATCGACGCACCCCCACCGGGAGCCCACGTCGAAACCAGAGGTCACGTTGTGGGTCACCGGGAAGACTTCGTCTATTCTTGCTGCCCGGAGACCTGTGACCCCTTTCTCGCGAACCCTTGTGCACCGGTCGAATTTTTGTCGCGTCCTTAATTCCACTCGAATGGAACATTTTCACGCGCTTCCTCCCCAGTACAGGGCGAGTGTCTCGTAACACGATCACTTCTCGTTATAGCTAGTAAGTTATTTGTTGTTTGAACAAAAATTTTCCTAATAAAAATTGTCTGCTTTTAAATGGATTGCCCGATATTTGTTCTTGAATTCCGGATAAAATTCGGCAATTTCTACGTTAAAAAGTATTATGCTAAATAGGGCTTGAAATGAAAGGCAAGGGGTTAGTATCGAAATCGAAATTTGATCACACTTGCGTGTTAAAATAAAATTACAGTTGAATAAGTTTGAACATTTTAATACATTTTCATTTGAATAATACATTTATATGCGTCGGTATTTGAATGGCTAAACGAAGTTAATATAGCAAAAGTCAACGATCGAGTAAAAAATATCAATTGCTGTGTTTCTGTTTCGAATTAATTTGTGGTGAACAGTGCACAAGGATTGGCCGCGGGTTAGCAATTAACCATAAAATCGAGAAAGTCTGTGGCTTTTTAGTTAGGATGAATTGTGAATTTTACATTGTCACATTATGTTTTTGGATACGAAACAGAATATAGAAAATATCTCTCAATTAACGTACGAGTTCCATTGTTTTTACATATACTTGTAAGAAAAAATTGGCACTTTCAATTTCATTGAAGATAATATTTATCATTAAAGTAATGAAGGATCGAATATAGATCGTGGTCCTAAATATATAAATATCTGAAACATTCTGTAGTAAAGTAAAACGCCCAGAAATGAAATTGCACGATTAGTAGTATCTGCTTAATTGGACACACTTTTAATAAATACTCGTTATCAATAAAGTATTTACATACACCTTTTGTTCCTAACTACACTGGCATTCTTAACATATTTAGTCCTAATTTTTTTTATAAAAGTAGTTCAACACATGGAATATTGAAGAATCAATATCAACAAGGCATCGGATAATTTTACAAATTTTTGTAATTTTCTAGCTTGTTCTGCTTCCACGAAAACTATTATTTAAAATCAATTCAATCTACAGGGTGTTACAAAAATATTGCATTTCCTTGAAACGGGGGCTTCTCCAGGTTATTTCAAGAAACTTTTTCCTTTACGAAAATGTTGTCAGCGACTTTATTAAGGAGTTAGTAACGAAAAACACGAACCAATCAGCGCTCGGCTACGATGGACGAATGCCATTTTAGCCAACGCCAATGTCACGCTCAATCGTTGCCGCGCTGCGATTGGTCCGTGTTTTCCGCGAATAACTCTACATTTTCGCAAAGGAAAAAGTTACTTGAAATAACTGAAGCACAACAATTTTGGGACACCCTGTATATTAAAACGAAACGTACATTATAACAACTCGATCCCAATAAAATCCGAACTTTCCATAACCGTGCCACATGCTTAACACTAGGTTTATGGTCACCGTCAAAATGACGGGTTTCGATATAATTAATTTACGATTATTGAGATTGTAAAGATGCATATCAATGGAGAATTATTCAGCATATTTATTTCTTTGGGTATATATATTATTAACATAAAAGTGGTTAAAAACTGGGACAGACAGATTCTTGTTATTTTTATAATGTAAAATAGTCACTTTTAGTGCTGCGTAAACAGACAGATCCTTGTTATTTTTATAATGTAAAATAGTCACTTTTAGTGCTCCGTAAACAGACAGATCCTTGTTATTTTTATAATGTAAAATAGTCACTTTTTAGTGCTCCGTAAACGTAGTGTTAATAATACTGAAAAGTCCATAAGAAACGTCCTGTTCCACCGAAATTCTATGGGATCGATTAAACGTCAGGCAATCTACGAATTATTCGCAGTCGCACGTGTGGCAGCTGTGTTTTTCTCGTTTCTATGAGACGAGAGATCTCGCGATTCCACTGAATATACATTTCGCTCTAATGCGAGAGAGTTTTTGCAGTGCAATCGCGGAGTAAGAGTTATCGGAAAAATCTTCTCAGCTTTTGTATTTTCAGGCTGCGGCGAGGTCGGAGAGAGTTAACCTGGCCGATTTTAGCACTCCGATATTTGACAAGTCGGAAAAGTGCGATCGCGGTTTTCCACGGTTTCTGACTCCGTTCCGTTGAAGAATCATATTTAGTCATCGACCTGGCCAACGGAGTCCGGCGTTTCGTTTTTCTGCCTTGTGCAAATATCCCGTGTACGAGACTGTGAACATCACACGATGTAACAAGTAACAAGTCAAAGCAATTGTTCAATAAAAATCTATCCGTTGCACGAACCGTCGCGTCGTCGTCTATCCTCGCGATTTGTACAGATTGAAAGTTTCGTTTAAAAATATCGTTTGCGATCATTGGTAATACTCTAAAAACATTAGAATCACATATTCGCTACAAAATGATTGTTCACTTATATGTATAACACATTTCTCTCCGGATGTATGTATTTTTATTAACTATCGCTTGATCACAGTAAATTAAATCGTTTATTCCTGCGTTAGATAATAAAAGTTAGTTAAAAACTCGAGGCTGCGCTAAAAATATCACAAGTTGTAATGGCTGTTATAAAATATTATCACTGTTGCTGTCGTTATATATATCACTATAGTTCGTATATATATCTATTATAAGAAAAATATATTGTTAAGCGTCAATCGATATTCACGTACGATGTGTAACGTAAGCAAGTTGAAACGAATTAGCTCGATTAAGTAGGGAGCGAGTGTAATCGATCTTTAGAAAAAGTCGATATAGAAAAACGATTCATCGAAACTGAATTTGAGAATATTTCGGCGAAATTAGATTTGTTATTTCGCTGAATTCTATCGAACAAACTTGCGGCTGTTGAAATTAATCCTACTACGATGCCTTACACTTTACTACTTTCATTTTCACGGAACGTCGATTTCACGTGTTCGTTGTTAAAAGTCTGAAATTCAACATACCGCGTACAAATTTCATTGACGTGCGTGTAAACAACCGTTAAGAAGACAAACGAATATATTATATCATTTGTTTAACATAATTATCATTTTCTTCCATTATATACACTTTGGTACCCATCGTTGACCGTGACAACAAATTTGCAATAGCAACTCCACCGATTTATACAAAAACTAAACGCGTTTATTATACATATCGACGGTCAATTTTACGGCTGTATATTCCGCTTCACACGCGCCGCGGAAAATTTACATTTATTTCTCTCGGCATTGGTCGTGTCGATTCCGCACGTTTATTAATATTTATCCGTAAATATGTATGTATCGAGAATTATATCACTTAAAGTGTTAATTTCCGCGATAGGAACTGTAACACATCATTGCTGATTCGAAAAATGTCAATAGAATAAAAAAGGGGTACGTAAACGATGTGTAAGTGAATATAAAAAATATATATTTTCAAATATTATGATTAAACTGACCTAACTCCACCTACTTGTTGCCTCAGCCGAATAGTCTAGCTATACCGAATATACATATATTTCGTCTTACACCGATATCACAGATTAGAAAATATTTTTACAAGAAAGAGAGCATCCGTTTTGTGCAGCAATTATTCATATCCCGCAAACTCTCCCGCTACAACGTTTCTTACCGAAGTGAACAGTTTAAGAAACGATCGTCTGTCGGACAAGTATGAACACTCTGTATGCTCTTCTATCGATAAAACATGTTGATCGTAGTGTGAACAGAGATTCTGGAAAATAAAGTAACAGTAACATCTTTCTATATAGTCACACAGTTCAGAAAATTATCTCTACGTTTCAACCAAACTGAATGTCTGTTTTGTTAGAAAATCGTACAACCCTTTTCATTATGTTATTTAAACAGCCCAGCTATTTTCTGAATAACAAATATCGACGAATCTGCTTCTTCCAAATAGAAAAGAAAACCTGTTCAAATTGCAAGCTACGAAACTCCGCAAAATCGTCATCGGTAATTTATAGAAAAATTCTTACCTCATTTGCTCCAAGGTACCGTTTTTGCGTCTAATCACCGAACTTAAGAGACGCGAAGAATGCAATTTACGTGTACCAGGCGGATCAGAGTATCGTACCACGACCTAACAGAGGTCTTTTCTTAAGAACGAAAACTATACACACGCACGTATATATAAATAATATATACATAATTATTATTTCTAATTCGAGACAGGCGACATATGTCTTCAACCCCAAACAACGGAACTTCGGAAGAAGTGACAATTACCGTGTGGTACCGAGTCCCTTCCGACTTTCGGTTTCCCATGTATGAATTTATTCCAAGCGTCTTTTCGAAATTTCAATTATAAATATATAATAGTAAATATCGAACTTGTTCGCCCATGTGTCAAAGAAAAACCGGACAAAAATCCATAAAATATAACCGAGGACGTTAATGAAACAAATGTAAGAATCGGCAGCACGATGACCAGGATCGGAGCCGCGATTATGGTCGCGGGGTGCACGAGTCTAAGCAGGGAACGTCAAGCGCAGTCGGGTCTTTCGGTGACAGAACGATTTGCAGCTTCCCTCGGCCGTCCATAACGTAGTAAATTTGGCGTACCGGTGGATATGGAACGGCGGCAGTGGGCGGAGACACGGTGGTCGCCAATTATAAAAGCTAACACAGAGGCATCAGGCGTCATGGAACTATTTTCCTTAATCCTTGGATCGCTTAATCGCGAGATCGCGCGAGACGGACAACGAAACGGGTGTTTCCTGTCGACACGTTTCAAACCCCACGCGCCGGTCGAGCCGGCGCAAATGAAAAAGTCTCGTCTCTTTTCACCCCCCTCGTTCCTCCTTCTCTTCACCCCCCCCCCCCTCCCCCCAATCCTTCCCTGTAACATCCTCTCATCTACCACGGCACGTGAACGCGTGCTGCATCGTTTCCCCCGGGTGTTCGTTTCTTTGAAACTCGTTGACATTCGTTGGACATGTTCTCTGTTTATTAGTTACTGAATAATTTTTTTTTTTTTTTCGTCGTTTTTCCTTAATTTTCTCCCTACCCCTTTTCATGCTCGTTTAACTCCCGAATAATCGGTCCTCGTCCCTTGTCGATCGTCGGGTACGAGTCCCCCACGCGTTTGAGTCGACGATTCAAACTTACAGCCTTAATCGACAGGACTATAAATACGTTTAATTTATCGACTAAAACTATCGCGCAGCGCCGAACCGGCTCGTTCGAGAGAGAAACTTTTGTTCGACTCGGTCGTCGTCGTTGTCGTCGTCTATGTACCTCTCCCTCTATAGTTTCTGCTCGTCGATGAGTCTCGGTGGAGGGTTCGTTCTAGTCTTTTCTTTGGCACCGTGAACCGTATCCCCGTCCCCCATCGATCATCCCTTATCGTGGTTCGTGGGTTCACGAGCCGGCCGGGCTGCGATCGACCCCTTATATCTCTTAAGTAGCACCTTCGTTATTCGACTTCGTTTCACGAATATGCGCGTGCACACAGCAGCGAGTGCGTCGTTAATTACTAGCTAGGGACTAAACATTTTGACGGAAATCGGGGGGGGGGGTGGGGGTGGGGGGTGGTGGGACTGGTCTCGCAAGGCGGGGACCCCGAAAGTGTTTCCTTGTCCCGGCCAGGCCGTGGGAACGGTCTCGCGAGATTTTCTACGGTGTGTGTGTGTGCGTTCTCCCTGAACACACCTATATCGCGTAAACGCGCGCTTCGTCTGCCTACGTCCGACGTAATTGTACGCTCTCTCGGGGAGGGCCGAAACGGAGTTCTCTAGAAGGAGTTTCCCCTCTGTGTAGAATTCATGCGGGCGAAGCGTCGAGTAGAACTTGCTACGAAACCGCAGCCGATCGAGAACGTTCAACCTTTCGCGGCTCGACATGCCGCCAGAGCCGGGGCATTCTGACGAACGATATATCGTCGCTCACGATACCGATCCTTTCGAGCTAATTGATTCCGGATCGAACAATCCTGTCGGCCCTTCGGTAGACCTTCCTGTGGCTACCTTGTACGAAATACGTCTTTACAGAACGAAACCTCTTAACAATCCTTGTATTCTCGAAACGTTTCAACCCTTCGCACACACGAAGCTAGCGGGTTGTCCCAAAGTCTTCTGTAATATTATTTAACCCGTTGCACTATAATACCGAGTCGGACTCGTGACGAAGATTTCGAAGATAGTCTACTAATTATTCGTGCTACTAATTTCCTTTAAACTTTAAATTGAAACAAAATTATATATTCTTGTTGTTGAAACCATTGGATAGGTATAGGACATAGGTATAAATTACATACAAACTTCTTTTTTTCTAAGAAATTAGAAACGACAAATAAGTTCTAATCGCTGCAACCGTAAAATGAATCATAGTGCAAGGGGTTATAATAACACAATCATCTGTTTGCGAGAGGAAGTCTCGCTTAGCAACGTGCAATTGAAAACGAAACGAACTCTTGGGACAACAATATTTTCACCCCCGGGAATTTCATCTGAATATTTTCGTTACGTACGACATTTTTCTTGTTCGTGTGAAATTTAGTGTATTCGCTAATGTAGTAATGTAGTAATAATGTAGTCATTTTTGGTGGTGTCTCAGAGGTATCAATCGAGTGCAAAGGGTTGAAGGCGTTTGTATCGAACAAACATTCGTTTTTAATTTTGCAAAGTGTAGTCGACACCAAATATACTTCAAGATTCGTGTGAAATTTAGTGTATTCACTAATAGCACGCGCTTGAACAGTGCCAGAGTAATATATTAAATACAAAGATGTTTAATGATGTAGTAATTTTTGGTGGTGTCTCAGAGGTATCAATCTAGTGCAAAGGGTTGAACAAACATTCTTTTTTAATTTCCAAAGTGTATTCGACACCAAATATACTTCAAGATTCGTGTGAAATTTAGTGTATTCACTAATAGCACGCGCTTGAACAGTGCGAGAGTAATATATTAAATACAAAGATGTTGAATAATGTAGTAATTTTTGGTGGTGTCTCAATCGAGTGCAAAGGGTTGAAAAAACATTCTTTTTTAATTTGCAAAGTGTATTCGACACCAAATATACTTGAAGAGAGAACAACTGTTTTGCTGAAAGAAGTTTGGAAAAACTCGAAGCAAAAGAAAAATCAGCGTCGCGTTCCACGAAGCGATCGAGACCGACAGAATTATTTCACTGGGAATTTCCGATACACTCGGCCAGAGTACATATAACCGAGTGGAATGATTGCGGGTGCTAAAATCGGCCGCCTTTAAATAACACGGGGACGGCGATTCGAGCGATTAACGTGAACGCGTTGAATCGGGGTTTAAATAACGGGACGGCAAATCGAGCGTGGACAGGTTGAAACGAAAGATTACGTCGATCCGGCGATCGGTTCGAAATTTGAGCAACAATCGCGGAACCGCAGGCTCCGCTGAGAAAACGAGGAAACAGCGTACAAGAATAAAATATCTCGGTCGTGGGAATCCTCCGTGGCCGTTCACCCAAGGTAGCGTTGCAAACGACGAGACGCGACTATTCCATCATCCCGTTCGACGTCGTCACCGGTTTCGATATACCGATCGAGATTCGACTGATCGATCGGCCGAGTGGCCGACGGAGGATCGGTGCAAGCTATGCGGTTAAAACTTTCACGAAAGTAAACGAGACTTGGCACTGGGACGGCACGTTTGCAACAATTATCGTTTGTAGGTCTCTCACATCACTTATCCTTATTTAATCGCTATTTTAGAAGACGGAGTAACGCGCCGATCGATGCACCGCCGGTCCACAGGAGGATCGATCAGCTCGTTTGCTGATTTCGGTTCACCACCGCAACCGCGCCGCGTTGCGAAACCATCGCCCGCGAATCCGAGCGAGATTCCTAAATTATTCAAAACGCGTGTCTGAATGGGAAC
Organism: Lasioglossum lativentre; assembly: GCA_916610255.1. Lineage (NCBI taxonomy): Eukaryota > Metazoa > Arthropoda > Insecta > Hymenoptera > Halictidae > Lasioglossum > Lasioglossum lativentre. The sequence goes on from OU744364.1 coordinate 2,184,888, forward strand.
ACCGCCGCCGTACCGACATTCGCCGAATTCAATGAAACATTTTCGGCAGGTTCTTAAAATATTTCACGCGCTGGTGCTTTTTATCGGCGATCGCGCGACTCGAGGGGGTGAGATCAGCCCTTAAAGTCCCCGGTGGACGGTCGTAGATAACGAGTGTTTAGTTAAAGCTACGTCCATATACCGGAGCTACATCTACCAACTTTTCGTTGCCCTCTTTCCTTTCTTATTCGATAAAAGAAGAAGAAGGCAACAAGAGATTGTTTCAGTGTGGACGTAGCTTTAGAGATAAAACCTTAATAAGCAGCCTAATTATGCGACGGATCCCTACGTACGAGAACGATATACGCGGTTTTCTAAGCATTAAATCACGTTAAACAATTTCCGGTGAAATATTTTGCAACCAGCCATTTGTTCTACAAAATTAGAAAACCTCTTGAAGTGAAGAAGATTTGCCGAAATGCAGATAGTTATTACTGCTAAAAATATTGAAGACAATTGAATTTTAAAAGAGCGCTTTACCGACTGTTATTCAACTAAATATATTTTCTACTCTCGAAGTTGGACACACAACAAAATTAGGATAAAAGATCGCTAAAATCGTTCTTTCAGCTCTAATATGATAGTTAATAAGATGTTCGAACACACTACGTTTTCCAGGTTCAAACGCGAAGGCTGCTCGCGCTAGATTTTAAAATGCTCATCTTCGGCTGGAACCGTTCTTCCAACTGAAATTCTTTGGAATCCCATATTTTCCGGTGAAACTGTTCCACGAGTTGTGAGAATAATAATTTGTAAGATATATATTCGACCGAATAACGTTCTCCGCCGTCAGCATTGCAGGCTGCTGCTTGTGCACCAGTTTGATGCACGCGCGGGGGGCCGATAGCAAAATGTGTCAAATATTTTCGCAAGAGCTGCTCTCTCTCCCCCTCCTAAAGTTTCATTAAATTCGTCGGGGTGTCACCTCGGCGTGTTTCCTCGTCAGTCTGGCTGGCTGGCTGGCTGGCTGGCTCGTAAGCTTCGAGAGCCGGGCACACCGGAAGTTATCGACCGGGCCGGATCGCGATCTCGTGGTTCGACGTGGAACGAGGAACGAGCAGACGTGGGTTGGGAATACTCTCGTCGACGATCCTGCGGATTTCGACGTGTCGGGGTTAGGTTCGCTCAGGACGAGAGAGAGACACGCGATCGCTTACGAAACCAGTCCCAAGAGAATGAGCCGGCACTCTCGTTCTGCGCTCGCGCATTTACTGGACAATGTATCATTATCGCGTCTATGCACACGGTGTCCCGCAGACAATCCTGCCACCGCGGCGGAATAGCTGATTTTACACGGAGAAACAAAGTCGATAATACGCGACGATAGTTTTTCTCGTTTTTTTTTTTTTCGAGGAATAATCGACTCTCGATCTTTAGTTTTACTTCGCTGTTTTGTCGGACGCTTAAAGAACAATCACTTTTTCATAAAAACATAGCTCCTAACGTACTAAATATAAAGAGGATCGCGAATGTTCTTTACAATACATATTTAAGAATGCTCAAAAATTTTGTTCAGGCTTTCAGAAACCCCACCAATTGCCAGCGAATCGATTCAGAGTCGATTTTCTCGAAAAAAAAAACAAATCCTCGCAAATTGCGTTCGACATTTTCGACTTTATCTCTTCGGCGCGAAACTACCCCATTGCACGGTCGCGATATCCGCGGGACACCCTGTATACGTGCACACGTACCGGAGATATACACATACATACATTCATATATGTATATACACGTGTAGACAGCAGAACGTGGACAGCAACTAAGAAAGAGGCTCGAAGGACCGTATAGACTGTGCAACAAGACGCTACTTCGCGGCTCCCGGCGAGACAACCGAAATCGCTTTTTGTTAGTGTTTCTCTTTTTACGTGTCCTCTTGTACAGCTTTCGTATTGCAGCAACGAAAATAGACGCTTTATTGCTCTGTCGCGTTAAAAAGTGTACGGGGGGGGTGCGGGGGGGAGGGTCGAAGGCACCGGCGACGCTTCCGAATAAACGGCGGCGCCATGGACGACTTGGTCCTCCGTTTGATACCAACGTCGGATATGCGTCGGTGTCCATCTTCCTCGAAGAAGTCGGTTCTAACAGTTATCCACCCAAAGGGTGGTGGAATCGTTGCTGGCGAGCAACGAAGGGCAGCGAAGATTAAATTATTCTAAAATGATTTCCCGTTTATAAATCCCACGATTGTACGAATAGCACCAATTTTTATGGCAACGCGTGCTCGAGAAAAGAAATTAAATTATTCCAAAATGATTTCCTGTTTATAAATCCCACGATTGTGCGACTCCCACCAATTTTTCATGGCAACATGTGCCAGAGAAAAGAAATTAATTTTTTAAAAATGATTTTCCGTTTATAAATCCCACGATTGTACAATCAAAAATCGATATATATAAGGTGGCGCCAGTGCACTCAACAATTAAATGCTGCGAATTGTATGAAGCAAAAATGAAAGAACTATAAAAACCGATCGTTTATGCTTGGTATCTACTGTACAGGGTGTAAAGAAATGTTTTGTCTTGGCTGCCTTTAAAGAAAAGTTGTTCCAAAATTGTCCATGACCTTGAATCTCAAGGTGAAACATTTTTAAAGTTACACGATGCGCGGTGACACGATGCGATTACAATGGAATCGAAAAAATTTGACCTTGAAATTCAATATCAAGGACAATTTTGCAGCAACTTTTATTTAACAGATCTTCGTCGATCCGAAGATGTAGAATACCCCATATGGCGGCCAAGGGACCAAACATTTCTTTACACCCTGTACAGATTTTTCGTAGTCACCTTGAATGATACTCGAGCGTACATCCGTTGATTACTTGAATCGCCAATAAACGGATTTTCCAGGAAGAAATGAGAGAAATATAGCTTTGATCAAGAGAAACTTCTAGGAAACGAATTCGATAAACAAAACCACACGACAAAAACTGTTATAATCGTGCACGCGGTCGGAGGAGCATCGTTCAAGTCCGTCGAACTTCCCCTAAGAATCTCCGTGCAATCTCTTCACGGAGATCGATAACCGTGCGCTTATTATCGCGTGACACGATAAGCGATAACGTCGAATCGATGCCCCGGCGTATTATAATAAAAGGCAACGTTCGCCGAAACGGAGGTTGTCTCTTAGCTAACCGCCGACGACTTCCTCGAGGAACTGGCACGAGACGCTTACGAGTCTGCATGGCGTACAGTAAAATCATCGTTGTTGCACACAATATACAACTCGCGTCGAGTACGCTGATAGCTAGCACGTTACGAATATATCGGTCTTCGATTCCACGCGAAGACGAAAAGGACAACAACAACAACAACCGAAAAAAAAAAAGAAAAAAAAAATATACGAAAGGAACCGCAAGACACCGTGTCCACGTTTGCACACCTAGTCGCTCGTAATCTCGTGGTAGCAAGCTTTCTAAACTCGTTTGCAATTTAAATCTGTTCGCTGCCGTCTGCAACCTCCCGCCGAGATTTTCTTTATTAGTTTAGGCAACGTATGGTAACGGAACGAGTGCGATGGTAAACCTGAACACGGGCTTTGGGTTCGTCTGTAGCGTCGACGCGTTCTTTGGTTTCGACTCCTTATCACAAGTTAGTTTCGTTAACGTTACGTAGAAACCTTACTCTCCGTTCGCCTATCATCTTCTCTCGTCGTCCTCTCTGCACTACCTTCTCTCTTGTCCTTGCTTCTTCTTCTTCTTCTTCTTCTTCTTCTCACGAGCGGGTGCGTTCGTGGTAACGCGAGATCCTCGCGTTTCGATGCCGGGCGAAAGCCAGCCACGTGTTATACCGTCTTCGTCTTCGTCGTTTCTTTCTTTCTTTCTCCGTAATTGACTCGTCTCTGTGGGCCAACGGCTGGATGGATACGCGGTTCTCGTCTTTCTCTTCGCAGTTCGAGGCGTTCTTCGCTCCCCCACCCCCACCCCCTCGATGTTACCCCTGCGGCGAGAGGGAAGAACGCGCGGAAATGTTCCGAGTTCGACGACCTCCGAGGGGCGGTTTCCGACGCGGCGAAGCATCCTCGCGAAAAATTTCTAATCGGATTATACAGCTCGAAAATACTCCGTCCTCGGGCGGGGGGCGGGTGGGGGGGTGGGGGGGATCGTTGATTCTCTCGGGGAACCGTCCGACCGAACGAGGACGAAGCGGAAGCTCGCGCGCGAGGTTCCGATCTCTTCGGAAACCACCCCCACGTTCTTGGACGTTCTCGATACTGCGTCGTAGGCGAATAATCGAACGACTCTACCTCGATCAGCGATGCCTCCGTTGTGCTATTACTTTCGACGGTATTGTTAATAGTTTCCGTGGATCTATAAGCGTGTGAAACGATTCGTTGTCTGTCGAGATCGTCGAACGAACACCGGCGGGCGGTGCGCCTCCCTCGACGCGGTCGCGTTGCCGAACGACGCGTCACAGTTCTACAATCTCCTTGTACAAACTGGAAACCATGAGAATACAAAATCTAGCCGAGCCGTGGCGTCGAGGCCGTGGCAACGCGCAGCGCGACTAGGGTCGCCCGCCGCCGGTGCAGCGTCCGGCTGGGTTCACAATACCGATATAATCGCGGCCGCCGCGAGAGGTAGAGGCATCGCCGATTCAGAAGACGCATCAAGAATTACCAAGAATGTCTCGGAACCGTGCCCCGAACCGCTTTCAGCGCTGGTGTATGTGCGTGGTGAGGTGTTTGGACAGGTAATCGGCCCTGGCGAAACATTTTCCGCACATCTCGCAGTGGTACGGCCTCTCGCCGGTGTGTATGCGTAGGTGCCTGGTGAGGTCGCTCTTGCCGCCGAACGCCCGGCCGCAGAACAAGCAAACGAACGGCCGTTCGCCGGTGTGCTTGCGCACGTGGAGCTTCAGGTTCTCTTTGGAGCGGACGCACTTACCGCAAAACGGACAGGCGAATCGGCGCTCGCGCCTGTCCACCTCGTGGCTGCTTCTCGCCAAGCTGATCACCGCTTCGGTTGGCTCGGGTCGGTCGTCGTCGACGGCGTTGTCGTCCACGTCGCCCACCTCGCTCGCGCTACCACCTCCGGCGGAACTCCTCTCGTTGGTGACCGGCGCCGCCTCCGTCATCTGCACCTCGACAGCGTCCCCGGGGTTCTCGTGCACGCTCGCCGTCTCCGAGACGCTCTCCTCGCGCGCGTTCTCCGCGAACGTACCCCTGGTGGTCTCCTCCTCGCCGGGGTTGGTGGTGGTGTCGCTGCCGGTCTCAACTTGCGACGGTTCACCAGTGCTGGACACCTGGTCGCTGCGCTCCGCAGCCGCAGATACCGCCATCGCGCTGTTCTGCGGCTCCGGGGCGCGTTGCAACCGCTCCAGCGCGTGGTTAAGCCGGTGCTTCTTGAACGACTTCAGATACCTGAACTGCATGCCGCACACGTCGCAGGTGAACAGCTTGTCGGCCGGCAAACGGGCACGGTGGTTCTGCTCTCGGTGTTTCACGTACGCGGAACGGTAGCGGTAACGCTGGCCGCATTGCTCGCAGGTGAACGGCTTGTCGTCGCTCGCCTGGCCTGCGTGCTGCAGTAACGCGTGCCGTTCCAACAGCCAGGCGGAAGGAAACGTCGCCAAACAGACACCGCATCGACGCGCCAATCCCGCCAGACCGGCGAAACCGCCGTGACCTAACAGAGAACCGCATCCGCCGCTGCCGCCCGACCGCTCCACCAAGGCGCCCCAACCACCAGCCTCCAGACCGAGGGCCAGCGACACCTGAAACGATCGGGGATCGTTAGACGTGTTACGTCGACGAGGGCCTCTTCTTGTTCTCTCGAAACGGCTATTATTCTTTTTTTGTTTGTTTGTTCGGCTACGATTACCCGTACGGGCTGATCTTTACTTTCCGAAACCAGAAATTTTCCATTATTATACGTCTTATCTTGTCGATTTCGGCGAGAAAACTCCTTTATGGAAGTCCCAGACCGTGGAAACCACTCGTTTTTAAGTTACGAGCATGTAACACTAATTTTCATTGTTCCACCTTAGAAGGTGACAGGTATGGGCGCCGCCATATTGGTAAGTAGGGAGCTCCTTGCGTGTAGTGACTCAGTGGCGACGCTAGATGGCAGCACTTGCGCGCAACCTGATAGTAGCCTGGGCATCTGAAGGGGGAATTCTAATTTCTAGTTTTACAGTGTACCAAAATGGAGAGCTCCCTACTAACCAATATGGCGGCGTCCATATCTGTCACTTTCTGAGGTGAAACAATGAAAATTAGTGTTAAATTACTCAACTTTACATGCTCGTAACTTAAAAACGAGTGGTTTCCGCGGTCTGGGAATTTGATGTTTTCTCGATGAAATGTACAGGATTAGTTACATAATAATCGAAAATCTGTTGGTTCGGAAAGTAAAGTTTACCCCCCGTACGAATGAAACTGTTCGCGTTTTTTTCAAGTACAGTCGCTCGCAGTGAAAATTGTAGGGATGAATGGTTTTATTAATAGAAATCCCTATTTCCCTGTGAGTGGCTGTACAGTTACGGAATAACTGTAATTTTGTGACTATAGTGCCTACTGCTCAGTCGTCGGATGATGGCTAGGTAAAGAATACGGTCTCGCTCTATCTATCGTCTCCCCTACTATCGCACGCAATCGGACATTAGTATCGTGTCACGGTATCGGTGTGTCTGTCAAGCCTATGAAGTCGTCGTTCTAATTTCACTTGGTCTCCGTACGACCTCCGTCGTTCTTCGTCGTGATCGTCTTCGGCCAATAGAAACTGTTTTGTCGTGCACTTGTTCGGTTGTTCGAACTTGAGCAGCGTGTGTAAGGACACTCTTGTGCGCGCCGATTACACTATCGACTCTGACGCTAACGGAGTCGATGTAAAAAATATGAATCTTCTGGTACGAGCCTAGTTGCTTGACTACCTTGACTTGACTGACTCTTTAAGCTCGAGTCCGTTTGGAGCTACCCTCGCTGTGAGCGGGGAGTAAGAATCCTATCTCCTAATTGGTCGGCGTCTTTTCGCGAACTCACCCCTCGAGTATGGGGATGGTTCGAGGTGACCGCGCGGTCCCTAATTTGGTGGGCCCCGGTGGGTGTTGTAAACCTGGGCCAGGTACAGTGCAGTAAACCATGGCCCGCCTCGTTGCTTTTATTGCTAGTGAAATTGGGAGTCTGCCATGTTTTTTATGCAATAAAACATCTGTTTTCGTCTTGGGACGGAACAGAAACAATGCGTGCGATGCTAAGGGATCAACGTTATCAGATCGAGAGAATCGAGAGAAAAATAGCGAGGGAAATGCTATAGCCAGAACCGAGTGATATCACGACAGCCTATAGTGCAGTGATGCGTACGGTAGGGGTCCCTGAGTTGCTTGCTTCTTCCACCAACCTCGTCAGCTATGGAGGGACGTATCAGGGGGAAAACGAAGGCACTGGAAGGCACGAGGCACCGATGCGCAGCGAAGGTGCGCGCTGCAGAAAAGAGAAGTTGGTGGGGGAAGCTCCGCGGATCCTTCTTGACTGCGGCAGTAAAAAATGCCCATCACTGTTATAGCGTACAGTCTATTCCAGATCGAGAAAACTATTTAGGGAATCTCGAGGTATAAAGCAGTGGGGATGGAAACTAGCGAGAGTGGGGATCCTATCGTGATCGTGACAATTCGTGACATCACTGATTACCACCACTGTTATGGCACGATGGTGGAACAATTCTCGGAACGTGACGTATGCGGATCCCTATGAGGGACTTTTTGCTTCAACGCTGGGCTAGATAGAGCGAGAACGTAGACACTTTGCCTGGCCATCGCCTGACGGACGGACAGTGAAATAGTGCACGGTTAAATTTACATCAGTTCAGTTCGGCTCGACATAGTGAGAGTATCTAGACATATAACAAGCGGAGGTAGTACGTCGAGCATCGGCGGTCGAGACCCGGCATTTCAAAGGGAGACCGCGACTGAAAAAAATCAACATGCAATAAAGGAAATTTCATTTTCAGTAATTATCGCCTTACCTTTGCAATTGCAGTACCAACGGACAGCCGAGATTCTTCCGATTAAAATAAGTCCAAACACGATACAAATCGAATTACTTTTCTCGATTCGAGTACGTGTATCCCCCAACAACCCCCACTCTTCCGCCACGGTCCGGTCACGTGACGCGTTTCGTTTCCGTCGTGTCATAATGTCACGTGACTCATCCGGTAATGGCAGAGAGAGGGTAACTCCATTCCCCTCGATTTCTCCTATCGGGCCACACTGCTCCCAGCACACCCACTTGACTCTAGGTTTGTACCGCGTAATGACGTGACACCTATCTATATGTACTACACTTCGTCCAACAAGACGAGCCAATAGAGGTAAACAAATACTAGTAACCACTGGAGCGGGATAGAGTTCAAGTTACATCTCTCAGATAGTTCGCGAAGGACCCACGCTGGTGTTTTGTTTATCTACACTGACTCGTTTCGTTCGATCGAGTATAAGGCCCAGTGCAGCCAGTCACTTACACATTCACGCGTTACGCACGGACTCGTCTAAAGCACATGCTCATACCTACGAGGTAGGGGAACCGCGAGAACAATGGTGGGAGTAGTGCAGCGACAGTCGAGAAAATTGTTGCCCAGGCGAGTTCTACAGGGTGATTCACACGGTAAACAGGACACCTAAATGTCTCCATTAGGATTGAAGATTATGAAGAAATGTTAAAGAGGGAAGCTGTACTGTTCGAGGAGACATGATACAATACATTTTTTCATTGTTATCGTATTCAAGGTCTTTTGAAGGTCAAGAGATATTTAGATGTTCTGTTTCGCACGAATCACCCGATATATTAAAACGGTAAAATTGGTCCGATCTACATCGTGTTTGGACTCATTTTAGTCGGAAGAATCTCAGCCATCCATAGATGCTGCAATTATAAAGGTTAGACGACAATGTGCATCTGTAATTTTGATGGAGTTTCGCTAGTGACATTTGTTTATTAATTATTGGAAATGATGCTTCGTACAAGAACATGTTAGTTTCATTTAAATACTACAGTTAGTATTCAATCCATATAAGCCAGAAGTTTGAACATTACTCGCACCTTCGTATAACAGTTACTAATAACAGTCATTTTCGATCTGTTTTAATCCTCGCTTCGTTCAGTTTTAAACTTTTCTGGTGGATTGTTGGTGCTCCTAAACAGTTGCGATTCATATTGTGTTAAAAGAGATTGTTATTTGAGTTTGATCCGAGGAAGAAGCTGACATAATGGCGTGGTTTCGAAACATTTGTAGATAAGCGAAATGCAGGTGTGAAATATAATTAGGATAGATATAGATTAATAATTAATCAGAAACGAAACTGACGAATCTAACTTTATCTTAGAATTTTCTTCTTATTATGTTTCTAGAAGATTTCGGACAAAAAGTAAACATTGAAATATTTACCTAATACAGTTTACTGTAGACTATTCTTTGCATAAACAACATTCTAAAACAAAGTTTCGGAGTATCGAATAATATAATTAAAAGGTTAATTCGAACACTAAGATTCCATGCGAAATAAATATTTATAAATGAAACAATACCAACAATAATATACATGCATCGTAGAGTGGTGTGGCAGAAGAGATCTATATAAACATTTCGCAAAACCACAGTGTAAAGCGTGCAACACGTAATTCTACAAAGAGACACAGTGATCTACGTGCTTTGAAAGTAGATAAAACTTACCGCCAAACAATTCCTTCAATTAACCCACGGTAATTGACCTAGCAGTGTAACGTGATCTTCAGATTATTCGATAACGTTTAAACGCAAAAAACTGTTAACAGTATATCGATCAGTAATTAATAAAGAACACGTAATACCAGAAGAAACGAAAAAGAAAAATAAAAGGTAATTATAGAAAAAAAAATGAATCAATTTAAGCAAGCCGTGGACTATTCTACAACCCCTCTTGAACAACAGGTGGGGGAAGAACGAGACACCAGACATCAGGTTCAATGACCTATTGTTAACACAAACAGTTTGCAGCTTTTATTTCACAAATCGTTAATTTACAACTATGATATGCATTCGTTCGCCTAAGAACCGAAATGAAAAAACTGTCATTTTACACGAAACAAGGCGTATTTATTCCATAATGATCGGAACGCGTATCAACGTGGTGAGAGTTACGGACAAGTCTTTTCTCAGGCATTGTCTCGTCGAGATCCTCCAGAGATATTCGCACATATTGGAGACATTTTCAAAATCACTTGCCGCGGATGCTGACAACTTTCCGGTCTCTTCGTCTATCGATCAGGCTCTCTCGTCAAACCTTACTCTATATTAATACCTCGGGACCAGCAAGATGGACGAATGATTCGCCGTTCAATGTCGTCATTGTCAAATGGATATACTATATCTCGTTCTCGTGTTCTCCGAGTCGTTCTCGTTCTCGCGGTCGAATCATCGGCCATTTCGCCGTTCGCGAGAAATTTCCCCTCATTCCAGCTCGACTCGTACATACGGGTCCGGAACTAATAGCAAAATTACTCATTCGCACGTTTCATCTATTCTCCGTTGTTTCTCTCTTTCGCACAGAAATCGTAGCACGAACGCGTCATCGAGCACCAAGGGAGGACACGTTTCTACGGTGGTGGTTTTCGGCGCACACGAGCTCTCGGGGATATTCTATCATCCTTCCTCGTTCACGACTGCTTTCGCTAACGTTCGCGCACCGACCGAGGGACAATCGTCGAACACCGAATCGCGATCGATGGATCAACAGCGCGAACATCCCGCGAGTCACCGAGTTCTGAACCCAGGCTGATCGTAGAAACAAAGAGAGTGGCACGGTTACTTTACTCTCTTGGAAATATTTGTTACGTTGCTCGACATTTTAATAGCGACAATGAGCTTTAGATTCTCAGCAGAAAAATTACAGGATACTTTTTTTTTTGGTGTTACTACCCCTGAGAAAATGTGTTCGATCGACCCGAGGGACTTTATAAATATTTTAAACCCTTTTTTTTGTACGAATAAAGCAATTTTCGTTTTTTAGCGGAATAAAAATAATGTACTTGAGGATGGCGTTGACAACGTTTTTTCCATAGCACCCATTGTCATAGACCGCGGACTTTATGCATTATTATGACGGAACGAGTAAGAACAAAATAGTGAAAACATTTCGAGAATTTCAAGATACTATTGTATTGTTTTTAAACACCATTTTGTTAAGAAAAGAGGTACTATATGTATTCTGTGGCTTGGAGTATAAAAATCCGCAGTCCAGGTATATTGTTTAAGGTGGAGACAATAAACGCACAATAAAAGAACAAATTATTTAACATCGTCCTAAATGATCGTCAACTGCTCTATTCTATTTCTTTAACTACCAAGAATTCATTAACGATCAACAATTTCCGAACAGCTTCCGTTGAGAGGTAGTAAACAACCATAAAAAAAATGTATAATAGCTTGTTTAACCCTTGCGCACAGTTCAGGAAATTGTTACGTATAACCTGAATGAAATTCAATTCTAAATCGTGATCATTATATACGTAATGTTCACACATTTTTATTCGCATACGTTTTAACATCGATTACAAAAATTGTTCTATCTTGTCATTCTTTTTTCTTCGCTTTACCACGAAGCTTAGAATTCTGCGCGCAGCGTGAGCGCATCGATTTCTATAAAAAAAAAAGAATGTGACTAAAAACAAGGATCTATCGTTGAAATTGTGCACGAGGGTGGACGTTGATGGAACAAATATTTCCAGTGTATTCGGTGACTCGTGTTCGTAGTTATGCTAATAAACATTTCACTGACCGCTAGACTGCGGATGAAAATTGCAAAAAAAAAAAACAATAGAAAAGAGTGGAAAGCATTCGGACAATAAGCTGTCTACTTAATTCCTATTTCTCGGCGGAGACAGTTTACTCCGCGCAATAAATCCGCAGTTTAGCGATCGCTTAGGATAGCCAGGTCCGCGCGACAGGTGTCCCGATTGTCGCTCCGCGTGTACGCAGCCTAATAACGCGTGTCCGATAGGGGAGCGCGGATAGGTCGAAATTTCGGGTTCGGGTCGGGATCCCGGATAGTTTAGAAAGTTCGGGTACCCGAAATTGTAATTCTCCCAATCTAATGTTGCATTTTAATATTCCGGTACTCGCGCATTGTTAAACATTCAGAATCACGACCCGGCCCGACCCGGCCCGAGTACAACTTCGGGTACCCGAAATTGTAATTCTCCCAATCTAATGTTGCATTTTAATATTCCGGTACTCGCGCATTGTTAAACATTCAGAATCACGACCCGGCCCGACCCGGCCCGAGTACAACTTCGGGTACCCGAGCTTTCTAAACTTTCGGGACCCGAGGCTCGGGGGTCACCCCTAGCGTGCACACGTTTCGAATCGAACCGCGGGAATCGCAAGGTACAAGCCGGAAAGACGCAAAGCTTTTTCGGAGCAGCGTTTTATCCGTTCGTCCGATCGTTTCCTTCGGATGCGCCGTCGATCGGGAGAGCTTGCATTTGCTACCGTATTATCGATCGGCTAACGATCGAGTCGCTAATCCACGGTGGAGTAACTCACGAATAACGAGAGACGCACCGGTGTTCGTACGCGACAGCGTGCCCGCCGCGCCGCGGCACGGAGATCGCACTTGGATAGTTTTAGTATACGTGTCCTATCGCGACACATAGTATCTGAGATCAGCAAGGTCGGACTAGAGAGCTTCGAAGTGTCACGCGATACATATGCCGCGGATACAGGGTGCCCGCGAAGTAACCGAACCGAACCGAACAGACCGCGGATACCGATTTCATCGAGATCGAACCTGCGAGGAACGAACCTTCTATTAGTTTGTTGATACTCCGCTGATGATGTGAAACGGCGTAGCAGACGAGAGGATCGCGGTTGGCAATCCGCGGCTAGCAAAATTTGTACAGGAAATTGGAAATGAGAGGAAGCGCCGTGATCGTAACATGCGAATTTGCCGGTTTCGCGGATCGAAATGGAAACGATGTAATTTTAGAGGGATTGTTAGTTGCTCGAATTATGCTGGGTTACGCGGCAATGTCTCCGATATTGGGTGACGTGTGTCCAGTGAATCAACATCATTCGTATTAAACGATAAAATAACTATAACATGGTTAATTCGATCAGCAAAATTGTTACAATATTTTATCGCGATTTCTACCACGTGTTCCATTCCGAAAGAAAACAAGTTTCCGCGATAGCAATTTATCGGAACAACGACGTTTCCGAGCGACACGAATATACTTTCGCAACGAGTCTCGATGGGAGAACGAAGCTGTCGACGAAGCGTCAAGGAATGCAAAATGACGCGTTTAATAATAACAGGCGATACCGAATCATGTCCAACGAAATCGTCCAACGAAATTTCTTACGTCACACACGCGGCTTATAGTTGGAACGTCGCGAAACAACGGCAGAAATATTAATCGCGGATCTCGATGGGGATATCGACGCGAACCGTACGTGACATTACACCGTGTTCCCTCCACTTGAGAACGTTCTAGAGAAAAGAACTCGTCGACTGGCCGAGAAACGAGCTGAAACACGTACACGGCCAGATAAATCCCTTCGAACATCCTAACTTTAGCTGTCCCCGCAATGTTTTCGGATCCCATTCGAGAATCTTCTTGTTATTGCATGATCTCGTATACTATGCATCGGACCTTTCTATTTTCGCGCGTATCTCCTCGGAAAATATTTGCAGGAAAGTAAACGTTACAGCGGTACACCGGTTAAAAACCGTGTACTGTTCGTGTCCCGCAAGAAGTCTCTCGGTATAGGGACAAGAGGGATAGGTCCGCCACTCCCCACCATTCGCGCTCGCGTAGTCTGAATGTTTAGGCTATGACGTCACACGCTACGCGCGACCGTTTCAGCCAATAGAATAGAAACGAGGCGTGTGCCCCCTCCGCTCTGACCAATCGGGTCCGCATTCCTTTCGCGTGACTTCTTGCGGGGCACGCACAGTACATATTTCCACTAAACAGAACCGTATCCACTGGAACTCTATTAACCATTTTTCATCGACCTTGTTAAACGCTATCCTCTTCTCGGAGCCACTAGAATCGATCTCAAAGATAAAACACATTAGTCCGCTACTTTACAAGTTTCCTACTCTCCTCGGTTAATTTTAAATAAGGCGACTTCCCTGTATTTTACCGTGCACGCGCGCTTATCACTAATATCTAGCGTGCAGAATTCCCGCACGTTTAGTTTCACGCCTCAGTTTCGCCTGTTAGTCTATTCTCGATCGATATCCCTTTTCGCCAAAGTTCGAACAATCGAATCTCGCGAGGACCGGTACGATTCGAGCGAGTTACAATTTACGGTTTCCAGAACCAGGACGTCCGAACTTTCCAGGCCCGAGTGTCACGCGAAATACGCGATGATCTCCGAGCAGCGAATTCACGGCGTGGATAAACGAATGTCCGCGAACACGGATGCGTCTCGCGCAATAAAAGAAACCTCGTGAACGTTAAGGTGGCCGCGATCGAGGCGACGAATCAGCTGCCGCTGGGTAATCTTCGACAACGTTATTTTCTTCCTGGTCTCTCTAATCTCTACAGCGTTACTCGATAATCAAGCGATCTGGACGTCAAGTGCTGGGTGTCGAAGGTGTACACTGACAACGGAAGAACACGGACCGACATCGATTTTGTCAAATTTTTGCGAAACGGTAGCACAGGTATCCATGTTTACATGCGCAAAATATTGAGCTTAGGTATTCGGTAATTCTTAAGATATAAACTTGAAAATTATGTTCTTTGTTGGACGGGGCGATTACCGAGGTCGTTTCGAGTAACTTTTTCCTTTGCGAAAATGTTCTCCGTCGCATCGTTAAGGAGTTATTAACGAAAAACACCGGACCAATCGGAGCGCAGCTACAGGCGAGCGTGGCGTTGGCATTGGCCGACCTTGACTCCGTCCGCAGAGGACGCGCTCTGGTTGGTCCGTGTTTTTCGTTAATAGCTCCGTAACAAAGCCACGGAGAGCATTTCCGCGAAGGAAAAAGTTACTTTAAATTACTCGAGGAGTCTCCTTTTTCAAGGAAATACAACATTTTTGGATCACCGTGTGCAATTCCTCTGTATCAGTGTTCTGGCGAACCAGCATCGACATTTAACCAGGAATAGGCTCAATATACATTATTTTTCTTAATCTCGAATTCCCTTGTTTCCAAATGCGGTACCGAAGTTATTGCATAACGATAGATGATAAGAGGACACTGATACAGGGTGGTGAGCCAGCAGAATAATTGCCATATTTTTTCAAAATAGGAAGAAACGTTTCAGACAGAAGTTTTTTAATTTTCGAGGGTTCCATTTCGCGGTGTGTAGAACTTTTCTTCGGTCGAAGCTGCTTATAAGGTCGACGGAATTTTTTTGAAATGGAACCATGTACTTTTGCACACGACTGTAGCCCTCCTGGAGACAATTTCGATGATCATGGTTGTTCGTGAACGCGAGAATGGATGAGAAATAGAAATTCACACAGATTACGGTGTGCGCGAATACTTGTGAAATTTTCTTTGTTTACGTCTTCGAAAGTATCGAACATCCGAATATTTGACATACCGTCAACAGTGATACACACGTGGTACAGTTCCGCGGGAGCAGAACAAATTCGGGCAATCCGAGTCCTTCCGTTGTGAATTGTTAGTCAGAAACGGCGGGGGGCTCTCGGTGGGTTGGCTGTGAGGGGGTTTGATTCGGGGGGTGGGGGGGTTGGGGGCTGGGGGCGTCATCGATTTTGCGACAGAGAAATTCGAGGAGGGTACGCGGGGGGCGTCGTGTCCGCGCCGTCCACGCATCTGCAAAGCAAAAATCTAAAAGTCTCTGGTTGGCACACAAAACGAAACGATGTAGTATCATGTGCGGGGCCACCGTTCGCGGCCGTGGTCGCGCGGGGTCCCGCGGCGGCTCGTTACAAGTATGAAAAATATCCCGGCTTGGTTAATACCGTTTAAAAAAGTTATTGCATTTGAGTAACCTATCTTGTATAGGTACGTCTCTTTATCGTTATATTGTACAAATATTGTTGTAAGTTGGTACAAACGTTACTGTAGAAAACATAACAACTCGTAGGTTCTTCCGTCATCTTTCTCTTTTTTGCGTGTGTGTGTGTGTGTGTGTGTTTTTTTTTTAATTTTCAATTGTCAATCGTTCGCACTACCCTACCATTCTTTCTTATATCTCTTTCACTCTCTCCCAATATCTTTCGTCTCTTGCACACGACAACACATACGCTCGATCTCTGTCGATCTCGTTCGCGCACGCTCCTACTCTCTTCTTCTTTCTTCTTCTTCTTCTTCTTCTTCATCATCTTCTATTCGCTCATTGTATGTATGGAAAGCTTAGTTAAATGTTATACAATCTGTTTAGTACTATGCGAGATTCCGATCTACAGGGTGGCTTTCAAGGTATCTGAACACTGCATTGCTCGTGTTGTCTCTGTGTGTATGTGTGTATACGTCTGTTTGTCCATGTATATGTGCGCACGTGTATATACGACCCGCGAGTTCCCGGAGCAAACAAGAAAGAACTTGGATGTGAATGGATTGGGTTCTGTCGTGAGGACCAGCTGGTGAACGGTTCGAATATGTTCACCGAGTATGTACCCCGGTTTTCGGAATGTTCGGTGTTCGGCTGTGTGTTCGAAAGGAGGACGGACCGATCGATGGTAAACCTGAAACGATTCGGACTCGACGTAGGGCACAATGTACTAACTAAAAAACTATTTGCAACGATTTTGCCTGTAATCATGGCGAAACAGTCTTGCGAAAGCTAATTTTCTTTCGATGGTATTTTTCCGCGTCCGTCGCCGCGAAGACCTTGTTCGGCACGGTTAGATAATCGATGGACAGCGAAATTCTCGTCTTAATACAACGGTATATCCGCGTTTCCATGAAATATTAATGAAGTACTCAGACAAAGTACTCAGACGCGGATGAAAATCGAGACGACTTTTATTGCGACGTTATTAAACTCGCGAGACGTTTTAAGTAACTTCCACCCGATGGGATTTACGGTTACGTCGTCGGGCATTCGTGGATCTTGAACGAGGTGCTTACTAAGTACGGTAAAAGTGCGGCCTTGCATATATTCCCCCCCACCCGGTCGACCGACCGAGTCGATAATTGCGGAACAGGATGCGCGATGACTGAAATATGCGACGCCGAATCATTCCCGGTACCCTTAGGTTTTCGCAACGTTCGCTATTGAGGGAATCCGGCGACGTCGACGTCGGCGTTTATATCCAGACCGCCTCTCCGCTTACGACTGTTCTTTAAACGTCCCGTGCAATGGCCACATGCCCGCCATTATTAGATATAATTGCGAGAGACTTTGTCCTCCTCGTAATTCAATATCTTTTCGGAACCGTAACGCGAGACCCGCGTACAATAGCGCTCAATATATATATATATACTATAGGAACGCCTCCCCGAAACGGTCAAAGACTTTCCAGATTTTATTCCGTGTTATACACGCACGGACAATTATTACTGTAATACCATTGTTGCGCGACAGAGAAATTTCTCCGAAATAGTTCTGTGATTTGATTCCAGCTTGTTCAATTGTGGTAGTCTTCTGTATTTCCGTGAATCTTGTATATGGACCGACTGTATTTATTATTGCCTCGATCTAATGAGTAATCTGCAATCTGCTACAACGGAAATATTAAAAGAATCGAATGTATTGTTTTCGATCTATTGACATTATTAAAGAACTGTAACAGATGCAGAAAATTTATATTTTGAATTTTTCTGAATTTTTTCATTTACGATTATCGACATCGTAAGATGCCGATAAGGAATTTCTTCAGTTTTATTTCTTTTTAATAAAAATTGCTGTGAATTGAATAAATATATTCTTCTTATTTTCAGAAAGCAACGTCGAACATTCACTTTTAGTACGCCGCAGATCTAGCGTTTCATTGCCGCTTGGTATTTTCTGATCGTTCGCTTAGATCGTGTACCAAAGGAACAAAATTTTGTAAAAATAATAATTAAAAATTGGCCAGCGAACAGATTCCGTGCGTGGAACAGAAAAAGATCCGTCGACTTAATTTCTGTCCGATTTCCTCTATTCACGGGGAAATTAATTTCATTCGACCGGGTTTATTTCGCGACAAACGATCATACATCGCGCGCCGTTTGTGCGAAACTGGTATATACAAGGATTTACTTTCGTTATTAATGAAGGCTGAACGGATTCGCCGATACGGATCAGAATTCTATGGACTATATTAAATTTAATGTAGAATAATAAATGATTGAACGCAAAATTTGGTTTCCGACCGATTTAACGCGATATTCCTACTACCCGTTTGTTGGTTCGCGTCTTCGTTTCAATAAATTCTGGTACGTTTTATAATCTCACGCCGCGCTTAATAAGACACTCAATCTTTCTAAACAGTTTCGTGAATATTCAATGAAACGGTCATTTGTTACGCAGCCGATATAATTGATAATGGCAATAAACGCTCTAAATCAGCTGGTTAGCAAATAAAATTGCCAATAAAGTTAAATCACTCCGGATAGCATAAATTCCCGAATTTCCGCGACGAAATTACAATAGGAAATAATGTATTATCCGTTTCGATATTAAAATTACATTATCTTATATTCGAAATAGCGAGAACATCGAATTCCACTGGAAAAAATATACTAGAGGGAATAAAAACAAAGAGCCTTTTGTAAAAAATTTCGCGGATCGTTCAGATCTCTTTTACAGAAAGGCGGACGCGTTCAAAAACGTCATAAAATTATTCACGGTTATGCGTCACTGTGGAAAGGTTACTCTCCGGAACTGGACAGAGTGAGATGAAGAAAGTTGAAGGGTCAGTATTATTTAATAATAATAGAAATCTGCTGAATGTCAATGAGAATATCGCTTCCTTGATATTATGTAAAAATAGTCATGGATACAGAAATAAATCTGCGAGGCGGTGCCAAGCCATCGAATAGCAATACTCGGAATAAATAAATTATCGCAAAAAACACGTGAAATTGAAGCAAAAATAGTCGTTCACTTAGGATACTTGCTACGGTGTACAACACAGTATAATAGTTGTCAGAATTTAAAATTGAAATCGAAACAAAATGGCGCAATTTTCATAGGGGTGAAAAACATAGCTCGAAACTATGAAAACCCCAAAGACACGAGCAGATTCGCTACATAATACGTCCCGGGTCATCTAAAAATTTTCGCTCTTTAAATTTCCATGAAAAATCACAACAAAATGGCGCAACATTCGCGTCGCGGGGGTGGGGGGTACACGGTGAGTCGATCAGCGACTTCTAAGGTGAAATTCGTGGATGTAACTAAACTGGGAAGTCGAAAGAAGTCAGCGAACGCGACTACCAAATTCCCGGTGGAACCGTGCTCGAAACTCGTCTCGCGATAAATCTCGAGCTTCCGTTCGGGAATGCGGCGAGAGGTGCAAACGGCGCGGCGCGGCTCGGCGCGCTCACGATCCTTCGACAACTTTCCCAAGGTTAGGCTCTAACTTTTCTGTAGGTAAAAGTCGGGAGGGGGGGGGGGCGCGCATACGCGACGATAAACCGGGTCGTCGAATGGGATAGACGTAGGAACGTGTCACCGGGTGACCCGCTCCGCAAACTCGGAAACGCGCGTCGCCCCGAACTGGGGTAGTAGGAACAGTGTGACGGCGGCGTGATCGGTCGTGCGGGGTTGGTAGGCGTAGGCCTAGCACCCACTCACACACCCACCTGCCAACAGAGAGAGAGACCGCACACATCCTCCTACACCGTCAACCTTGCAGGGGGTTGTACGTGTCGGGTCGAGGGTAGAAGCTCTAACAACCGTTCACATGTCGATACAGTCGAGGACAAAATTCGAAAGAGCCCTCTCCGGACCCTCCTTCGATTACGCAACCCTCGCGTTATGCAATGCCGCTCCGACACGTTTTCTGTTACGCGAAGGGAGAACTCTGTACCATGAGTGGATCTGATATCTCGCGCCCGAACCGCCTTAAGTGGTTGTTACCGACACACTCGTAAAATGTTGTGAAAATCGATTTGCAAAAACTGCTTTTTGCCTGAAAGTATTTTCCTGAAAGGCACAAGCTGTTGTACGCACGCGATTTTTCTCCAAAAACAATTACTAACCCTTAGCACTCGGACGGCGACTCTGAGGCACCACTGAAAATTGCTGTGCTATTCTTAAAAATACATATTGTTCACATTATTATTTTTGTTCGTATTTAATAAACTACTAGACATTTACATGTTACGTGAGATATTGTATCAGTTTCGTACGCAAAAAAAAAAAGGAAAAAAAATTCTATAGAATGGAAATATTCTAGAATGGGACAAATCTTTCGTTTTTCAGTTAAAATAGCTCCGAGTGCAAAGGGCTAAATATACTGTAAATGTCACTCTTTCGTATGTTGATCTTTACAAATAAATATATGATTTTGTGTTATTTTCTAAAAATTGCGTAAATACCGATTATATTTATATATATTTACAAGTGTGTATAACCACTTAATTTCGAGCCTTTTGTGTATGAAACAATGAATGAACTTTTTGATAATTTTTTTACAGGATGTGAATAACTGAGATTTAACATTTTTTTAATCTGTGGGTTCGAAAAGCTCTCGAATGGGCCCGTGAAAATGGCGCACGTCGCACAGAGGTTAAACCTGAAATACCACGCTGGGATATTCCTAAAAATGCAGTTAACTATAAAATGCTTTTAAGATTACAAAACAGTAATTAATAGACACGTCGGTTATCATAGTTGGAATATTTAAATCCGATCTATGCATATTTATGACGGACTCAGGTTTTTCAAAAGTTACGGCATGTCCCTCGCGTAACAAAACAATTAAATTAGAGGTTGTTTTCAACTATTCTGTGATACGGACAATTAGCGTGAAATCTATGAATGTAAATTACGTTAGCGGTTTCATCACAAGTCATTTGGTAACCGTACGACCGTGGAGTATACTTTTACAAATAATTATCTGATAAGACGTAGAATACGTAGACGCGAAACAATTAACCCGATTAATGGTGAAACGGTAAGACCATTAACGGTGAAATAATTAACCTAGTTAATGTCCGATTCATCTTTAGAATCTCAGATTCTCGTATTCAAAATGTACTGTTCACAACGTAATCGAGAAGCACCTAACAGTCGAGATAAACGACGCTGCGCTGGAAATCTCCGATTATCCCTCGTGACATAATGGCCGATAGATTTCAAAAAAAAAAAAAAGTAAGCACCCTGCGTATTCGATAGAACGATTTTAATTACTGGATTTTCGAATCTTCTAGGAAGCTCATCTGGTTCCTTTGCAATTAAGAAAGATCTACTATTAGTATTAATTTATAGAACTACGTATAGATCGTTCAATTGAAAATGGAGAGCTACGAGCATTAAAAATCTTTTTGATTAGCTAGGAACTTCACTGAATTTTACAAAATTATATAAATTGTTCGATTTAGCTACAAGTACTCCGTTACCAGTGATTGTTCACTATTCGAGAAGAAATAAGCAACAAAACGATTAAACTGTATTTCGGACGAAATGCAAATTAACGTGAGTGGTACCGGAATATTTCTGAAGACTTTTTTCAAAATGGCACTAATTCGCCGACCGAGAAGAACGAGTACGTCATAAAGTGTGAAAGAATTTTCAAATTAGTCGGTGCCATTAAACGATTGGGAAAGAGTTATCGCCGATGGATCACTCTACCTGCATGTTAATATCCATTTTCACGGGCGTATCAGCGAAGCGAATAATTCGTTTGATATTTAATTTATCTTCCGTGTTCGAAGATACGGATTCAGAGGATAAATTATACACACTTGTCGCGGCGGCGGCGGCGGCGTCCCTTCGCTTTTCCTTTTCCCCCGTGGAATATAAGTTCTACACAATTTCATGCAAACGTTTTTATCGGCCGATTCAAGAGACATCGAGAGGGATTTCAGGAATAAATGAATATTAAGATATTCTTGCAGCGCGGCGCGGCGCGGCGTGGCATTGCGAGCGTAAGAATCGATATAATCCAGCTCGCGAGCATTTCGAACGTGATTTAATTATTCACGGCTCCCATCAGCGAATGTGACGCGACTAATTCGCCCGGTTTAAACTACCCGCACGTTAAAATTATCGAGTCGTGCAACCGAAGTCCTCGTTCTTCATCTTCTCCGGGGATGATTCGAATGCGTTTTCAATTATCTGTCTCGATTCCGACGATTTTTAATTCGCTGCCGCTTCACCGTGTGCAAGCACCGAGATCTACTTTGCAAACGAAATTCTACGAACAGATCGTAATGTATATAACTCTCGATAAAGAAAAAAAAAAAAAAAAAAGAAAAAATAGTGGCGAGTTGGGAGAAGAAATTCTTCCAGGTAGGGAGCCTATAAAATCACGTGTTTCATATTATACCGAGCTAAAGAATTATTTAAATAATCGTTACAGATAGTACGAAACCCCAGGTCTATAAATTCTATCGGTCCCTGGGCCGAAACACGACATTAAAAAATGTGCAACACTGTAGGTCTCTAATCTTTATCGCGATAAAGAGCTACTAAACAAGCTCCGCCGGCCACTTATTTTCTGCGAGCCTAATGCTTTGTGTTTTAATTATGCAGCCGCCCGGTTGCTCGACGACGAGGGCGCGGGGGAGGGAAAGAAACGTTACGTTAAAGAGCACCAATGATCCGATGGGTGGGTGGTGGTGGTGGGTTTGCGGGTGGGAGCACGGTGTCACGTTTTTCGTTCGTGCAGTCCCGCAATCAAGTTTCGCAAAATCTGATCACATTAGCCGGTTAGGGGTGGGGTGGTGGGGGAAGCCTCGTCCGAGGCGAATCAACGTCCAGCGAATTTTGTCCGAGACTGTATGTAGGTCGCGTAGGTGGGAGAGTCGCGTTGTATCGGTGCACGTGTAGGCGTGCCGGCCTACGCTTAGAATTGCGCAGGTGGGCGTGACTTGGGGCGGCGCCAGGTGAATACACCCCTGACCTCGGTTCCGCAACTCCACGCGTGACTTCGAACATACATATCGGCTCCCGATTCGCCGCGCCGGTCCGAGACATGCGGTAAGAATCATCGATAGTCTTCTTCCGTGCCCCTAAACAAGTCGCTTCCCTCCATTCCTACGGGTCACTTGTCCCATTCCCTCGTTTTCCACGTAATGCGCTCTCTGCCCTTTCTCTTCCCTCTTCCCTCTTCAGCAACCCGAAGACGTTCGCGGCGGCGGCGGCGGCGGCGATTTAATCAATATATCAGGTATAGCAACAACCAGCTCTTTTTTCGATTAACTTCACGCAATCGTGTTACGGCTCTTTTCGCGGTTCAAGTGTCGCAACAGCGGTAACGAATTACACTGTCTAACATTATGAAATTTACGACACAAATCAGTTATTACAATGTTACTCGATACCATTGTTTGTTCGTAAAATTTTAATTATTATATGAATTGTCCGATTCTCAACAGTTACATTAAAGAAACTCTGTTTTGTAAATAAACTCATAGATCAAATTATAAGCACATTCTGTCGATGCATTCTGCAAGATTCTGGATTTTATTCAGTGTGGGAATTGAATTTTTTGGTCATTTATGTTCTTCGTTTTCTAAGTTTTCTTACCGTCAACGAATAGTATCAGGAATGTTTTTCCAGAGCAAAGAATGTACCGATAAACGCATCGATTAACGTTGAAATAAAAATTTCAAGTTAAAATTGAATACGTAAATGAAAATTGAAGATTGTACCTTGAGAATCAGCTTTATACCTCAAAGCGATTGTACAATAAACTTGTAGGCTCGTAGCAGTACAACACCAAAACACTTTATATTTGCTATATAAAATCGGACATTTCATACATGCAACAACCCTAATGATATGAACAAAAATATTGTCACAGTAGTATAGGTTGAGAATACACATTTTTGTGCACACGCATTTGGAATTTGCATTGCTTTTAGACAAACTTGAACATTATAATTTTGTAAGAAAATGCTCCTTCGACCGGTAACAGTTAAATTTACAATATAATAAAACTCTGGTCAATTATTGGTTTACCGAGGTCCACGTTCCTCGATACAATTAAAGAGGAATCAATTGATAATAAAAATCCATGAACGATTGTTAAATTATACAAGATCGATGAGTCTGCTCGTACCAAAGAGTACGTAGAATCGGAAATTTCGTGTTTGTAACATTTGCGGAAAGTGGCGAGCTGACTGTAAGGGTGTTTTTAGTTCGCTGATACAGATTCACTTCGCCACCGAGTTTGAAACGCTTTCGAACTTCTTCGACAACTTCATGGTTGAAATCCCTGGGTTACAGGAAACTATTCTATTTGCTTCATAGTACACAGATTATTTGAGAGAAACCTTCTCTGTTATTCCAATCGTCAGCAGCTGCGAGAATTTTCACGAATATGTTGTCAAAATCCATTGACAAGATTCACGGTTTAAATCTTTCCGATATTTCCCGTGTTATAAATCGCACGGATAAAATTTGCTATCGACGATTTCAGAACTAATGGTGAAAACCAGTTTTGTGAAAATAACGTTGTACTTCAAGAATACAAATTATGCGCACCAATTGTAAGCAACCACATAAAATTGTCATTATTTTAAATAATTTGAACGAAATGAATTCTTTCGATCCTTTTCCTATTTTTTGAATTGCATCTACTTATTTCTATAATAAACGCATGCAATCCGCAGCATTGTAATAACATTTGCGAATAAACGTGCTAAGGAACTTTTACTAGACAGGGTGTACTAAAATACATTAAAATCTTGCTTCTGCTTTACAGAGCCGAGTTTCTGCTCTCCAATAATTCTTTTGATAAACTTCTTCGTTGAATTCTATAGAAACAAATATAATTCGCTAACGAATACTCTATTGCGTGCACACTTCCTTGAAGTGATCCTGAATCGGCAATTCCTATACATATAGAAAGTGATTATTACACAATTTTAAGATAGTTTACTTCCGATATAATAAGTCTGTCGTTTCTGTACACATTTCGCTTGTACGCAGTTCAACGAAGAGCTCAGTTTATAAAAGAAAGAAATCATTGAAACCCGACAACGACTTCAGCTCTCTATTATTACACTGAATCCACCAGTGGAGTAATGCCCGTACGATCCGGTACACCCTGTTCTACATAAACTTTAACAAATGACTTAACCAAACAATTTAAACACAATTTTCAATTAATCTCCAAATTCACCCACAGTTCTCCGAGTCCAGCGATCTCGAAAGATCGTCCGCGAACGTTTAAAGAACAATCGATCGAACTCGTCGTTAACGTCGCCTCTAAAATCAACGAGCATCGAAAGTCTTCACACGATATGTATCGTCCCTGTATTTTGTCCGAAACGCCTTACGATCTCGTCGTCTGATCCACGAATCACCAAACAAGTCCAACATTTGCCTGAACAGTATTGCGTTAAGCTGTGCCCACACCGAAGCAACATCTTCATATTCATTCTATCCTCTCTGCAGGATAGATTCAACGAAAAACTTTGCTCGTTGAACCTTCAGTGTGGACATAGCTTTAGAGCCTATTCGCACGAACCGACGCGAATCGCGAGCTACGTTCGCGCTACACGTGATAAGTACAGTGACTCCCATTAATATTCGGACACTCTTAAAAAAACGATAACTTTTTTGATATTGGATCACACGATTTGATCTTTTGCGAGAAGTTAGAGCAATTAGTTTACTGCATGATGTGAAAAGAAATTTTTTTGTTTAATTGCAATTGCAATTACAAAAAGATGCATTTTACAACTTTCTTGTGTGGGTCTAAATTGAACATTTAAGAAATATGTTTTGCAGATCTGTGTCAATTGTATGCATTGTAAAAGTTTCATCGAAATCGGTTGATGTGGGGAAAAACCGATAGCAAAGATATATGAATCCTTAGATTTATTGCAGTTAGAGGCCGAAAATCGTGAAAAATGGCAATTTTTCTTTAAACGTTGACCGATATCAATGAAATTTTCAGAATATGTTTAATTGCTACGTGTTTTCTACATTTTCAATACGAGCCCACACGAGAAAGTTGTAAAACACAACTTTTAGTATATTTTATCTGCAATTCCGACCAATTGAAATTTTTTCAAAAATTCTTTTCACGTTACGTAACAAAAACCCGATTGTTCTAACTTGTCAAACGAAAAATCCAAGTTGTATCGTCGAATATTAAAGAAGATAGCGTCTTTTTAAGAGTGTCCGAATATTAGTGGAAGTCGCTGTGGCTCTTGGGATTTCTGGAAAAGAAGGCTCTTTGGAAAAATATAGTCGAAAGAGAATCGGAGAAGAATCTCCGTTGGACTGCGGAAACGGTACCGTTTCGATCGATATCATCGTCTCCAGGTGACTTTAATCCATCGAGTTCGATCTGCGATACTGGCAAAAGTCTCGCCTATTAAAACCGGTCCTTCCTTGAGGATCGATCGTCGTTTGATCCGCGGGGATTCTTGCAAACACACCGGAGGTAAGTTCCGACCAAACATCCGACCGACCTGTTCCCCGGTAGTTCTCCAGCGCACATGTATGTATGTATGTATGTATTTCGACCGAAAGCGTAAAAGCGCAATCACCTATCGCGACATCGAATGACCTATGTATGTATGTAGTAGTGTGCCCCGGTCGCTGAATGATCATCACCGTCGTTATATCGCCTCTGCTCGCGTGCTCTAACAATGTTTGCCGTATGTTTATCGCCGTAAAGGAGAGCAGCGTGCGACGCTACGGTATTAATACGCGTTTAGAAGCGTTATCGTGATGGGCGAAGAAGCCTATCGATCGAGGAGAATCGACGGTGATTCAAAGGTTCTTCTCGCTCGCCGAAAAGTATTTCGCCTAAGGTGCGCCGAAGTATCGTTTGTTGTTCCCGCGCGATGGATAATCCGGTGCGAAGCGGCGGCGCGGTTCGCGTGTAGAGATGCAATGAACTCTCGATTGCGTACGGTACTCGCGTAGTATAAAAGCTCGGAATTTTCCCGTGAATGTGAGTTTACCGCAATCTTACGTTTTTCAAATATTTTTTTTTTTTTTGTTTTTGTTCTTTCTTCTTCGTTTTGGTCGAAACGCGTGTTCCCAGGGTCGACGTTAGTCGCGGGACAGATTCATCGGCTGGATGTACGAGAGGTCCTGTTCCCGAGGAGGAACCTCTTCTTTTGAGCACCGAGCGTCGTTTACGTGGTATTCGAATTTTCCGCGTGTGGGAATCGAAGAACCGGATCGACCGTAACCAAGGGTATTTTTCGGTGGACCAAAAATTGTCGCACTTGTGTTGCGAAAATCGCGCAACCGATCGGCGCGGGGGCGACAAGATGGCGGCTGGTCCGCCCGGAGACGCACAACAATCTGCGACGAGGAACGATGGGTCGTACGTATAAAACCAAGCGAAAGCTCTCTCGCTATATCGATCATCGATGCAAATACTTGGTTCGGTATGCGTGTAAGGGATGTTTACTAGGAACCAGCGTCCGGTGAATGTTCCGGCAAATACTTGGATACACGTGTATGCACGGTACCGATATTTCCTGCTTAGGAATATTTCGTTGACCTAACCCAGAGACCTAGAGCGCTAGTAAAAGATTGTGCATAACAGATCTGGTATTTGCCTTCTACTTATACTTAACGCTTCGAGCATTTACTTATTTTTATGCATACGACCCAATATATGACTGTGATGGCGCGACCTTCAAACCGGAATCGCGCGCGTTTGTATGCCTGTAGGTATGTGTAGCCGTGTGTTCGTGTATGTTTCTCTCTCTCTCTCTCTCTCTCTATACAATGTAGAGTAGTCGTGTCCGCTAACGTCGGCCCTGCATGTGCGGCGTGACTTCGAAAATCGTACAAAAACACGGATCACAGTAAAATAATAGAGCATTCGTGCCCAATGTACAAACAATAATGTATTATAGTATCTACCTAAAAAATGTTCGTCAACATGTCTTTCATTGCGCTAGGTTGTCTCTCTCGTTTTTTCATCGTTTCTCTCTCTCTCTCTTGTTTCACAATTCTCTGATCCTAAACGTTATGTATCATAATGTCAATAATTATGATTATGTGTCCCCGTAGTTTAATGCCTATGCATCGTTTACGTGTGTTCTCTATGTGATACATTATATGTATATTATATATATTTATACGTATATGCACTAGCGTCATATATATAATATAATATAATGAAGTTTATTTATTTATTTATTTATTTTTTTTTTTATTTATCCACTTAGCTTAGATATACTCATACCTATAGGTAATTCTTTTTTAGTTACGTTAGTGTTTTTTTTTTCCTATTCACAATGTTCGTCTATGTCGATACGCCGATGTATACAATAATTCTATGTTAATGTATCACTAGCATAGTCAATGTATGTATATAATATATATAATATATATATCATAGAATAATATCTCTATGTGTGTTGTATGTATTTACAGAGCCTCGCGTTCTCCTCTTTTTTTTTTTTATTGTTTGTATAGTACACTCGTGATCTCTTTCATTCTCTTTCTCTCTGTATAATATATATATATAATATATATATATATTGCATTATGTACTAAACTATTAAAATACTAGTATAAATATCTCTTGACATATAATATATATAATATATATATATACTTTTTCATATATATATATATATATTTATTCATTTATTTATAGTGTAGCGTGATTAGCGGAGCCGAAGAAATGGTGTCAAGTTTTCCCGGTTATTACTCTCTCTCTCTCTCTCTGACTCTCTCTCTCTCTCTCTCTCTATCTTTTCTTTCACAAAAACGATATAATTGTATAATATATGCAGCGCGATGTCATTCCAACGTCTCCGCGAAATTTTCATATTCTCTCCATCATCCCCTATACTTCGTTCATACGTCCACCGCCTCACCAAAGTCTTTCTTTCTCTTTCCATACGCTTCTTCTCTATTTTCTTTTTCTCTCTCTCTCACACACACATACACATAGACACACACACTCTCTCTCTCACTCTGTCTCTCTCTCTCCCTCAATTTTTCTCTCACTCACACATTTTCTCTCTCTCTCTTTCTCTCTCTCTCTCTCTCTCTCTCTCTCTCTTTCTCTCTGTCTGTCTTCCTTTCTCGCTCTTTGTTTATACAGTTATTGCTATTGGATTCATTGCATAGTAGGTTCTCCCATATGAACTGATATTACTTACTCGTTTTTTTTTTTTTTAAATATTTTCCCTCTCCCACTCTTCCCTTCTCTATCCGAACGGCTCTCACGTTTCTAACTCAATTAACCGCCCTACGCTTCCTATCCACGACCCGCCGATCGTGACCGAACGCGATTTTTATTTTTTGTTTTTTTCGTTTTTTTTTTTTTTTTATTATAGAAGAGAAGATGTCGAGCGAACCTTCCGACGATCCTTGTCCGGCTTCGAGTTCGTTTTCATTTTTTTACAATCGCGCCGCTTGTTCGACCCTCCACGGGAACGGAGGGAGCGTCGCCTGCTTCGACCACCGCCGAAAGAGACTCGCTGGAAAATAATTCCTTTGGTAATCGCTATTTATAACAAATATATATATATATTGTGTAATATGCACCGTGACAGATTCTGTGCCTCCCCCTCGGCACCACCGAGAGCAGTCGAGACTCCCTTCCCTCCGAAACGGAAAAACGTAATACAATTGTCGGGTTTCTCGGAGAATTGTTATGTTTTTTTCTACTTTGTAGTTCACATGTGTGTGTGTGTGTGTGTGTGTGTGTGTGTGTGTATGTCTGTACGCGTGGCTATCATTTCTCTGGTTACTGAAAAGTGTCGGCTGAAAAATGACAGAGAATTCACCGACAAATGTAATAGAAACGTCATCGTATCAACAGAAAATATTCGTGGTCCCAGTAAACGAAGATTGTACAGAGCTCAGCGAGGGACCAAATATCAACATACATACGTGCCTCGCAAGAAGTCACTTGCGTCGCCTGAGTGGCAAGGAGACTAGCTCGCTCGCTCGCTCGCTCCGTAGTGGGGATGGGTGGAGCGAGCGAGAGAGTCTCCTTGCCCCTCAGGCGTCGCAAGTGACTTCTTGCGAGGCACGAAACTATACATGTACGTGTATAACATTTTCGCAGAAGATCGGCGCATTCGTGCGGAGGTAAACAAATCGACCAGAGATACACACAAGAGGGTCAAACAAGCGCGGAGAAGGTCTGCTCGCGCAGACGAACGATCGCGATTGTTGAGCACCAAGTATTAACAATTAACTACGCTGTCCCCGAAATCCTCTAAATAAAATTTCTCAATAAATACGATCATCTAATAAATCACATTTCGTTCAGCCGGTATCATTGCCCTCTGCTGTCCTTGGAAAAAATTAATATTGTAGAGCATCCGATGGAGCATTCCGATGCTTAGGATCGTTCACGATGCGTGCTGTTTTTTTTTTTTGTCTCGTGCTTCTTTTTGTTTGTCGACAGAGGTTGTGCGATCGCATAAAAATTACAAGGCTACCGCGCGCGCGCGCACGCGCGGTACGCGGGTTTTAAACTTTTCACCGTATTGTCCGTATTGCTTGGTCGGCCGAATTGCCGTGCCAGAACGCGCACTTTGAAATATTAATTGTCGCGATTCGCGATATTACGGTGGCGCGATCGCCGTGAATACTGTCGCCGAATAATTCATTCGTATTCAGGAACGGTGTTGACAGAGAGCTCGGCAGGGGCCGACAGCTTCGACCCCTACGAATTTGTGCATTATACTTCGCACCCGAAACGATCCATTTTCGTATCCAACCGGAAAAACCAAACACAACGGTAGCGGCGTTCTAACGTTTCGAAAGTAACTCGGCCTCGATTTTCATCGCTACCAATTACCGGGGGCCGGGCGGGTACCCGAAAATTTGCGATACTCGGGTATCCGGAAATTTCAGGTACCCCGTAGTCAAAGTCGGGTCGGGTAATTTATGATATTCGGGTACCCGAAATTTTCGGGTTGGGATCCCGAAAATTTATAAAGTTCGGGTACCCGTACGCAAAATTGGGTCGGGTAATTTATGATATTCGGGTACCCGAAATTTTCGGTTTCGAATCGCGTTGGGATCCCGAAGGTTTATAAAGTTCGGGTACCGGAAGCTGCAGTCAAGTTTGAGTATACGAAAAATTAGTAACCATACGAGTATGACCGTTTTTCTTCGAATCTGATATTACATTCGAACTTTTCGGGGGCATCCGAACGTTATAAACTATCAGGAGCCCGAAATGAAATAATTTCGGATGTACCTGACAATTCGAGTGCCCGCACAGCCATACTAATTGCCGAAGAAACAGGCGAGAAACGTCCTCGACAGCCTCGCTGGGCTGTGACTCTCGCGCTACTAAATAAATCAACAAACGTCGTCGGTCTCGTTTCGCATTTTCCGGAGAAGCACCCAGCGAAAACGTTTCGCGTCAACAACCATCGTTCGAGAAAACTAAATAACCGCAATTGTTACGTCAGCATGGAACAACATTCGCGATCGAACGTTCGACAGATGGTCCCAGCGATCCCGGCTCTGATACGAGTACCCCTTTCCCCGTGTCTCTCTCTCTCAGTCAGTCTCCTATTTAAAGTCTAAAATATATATCGAGCCTGCCGAGTTTTAGCCACCTGTCGAGGCATCGATCGCGTTATTCGTCGATTCGACCCGGACCCTCAGATCAGCCGATCTTCTCTTCCATGAGCAAAACTACCTTGTTATCGGCGCGACTACCTAGCCGAGCAATGTTTCTCTCTCTTGCTTCCTTTAAAACGTAACGCTTATACTTAGTCTTAGCTATTCGCTATTGTTCTGTCTCGCGCGGTTCTCTCTCCCCATTTTAACAGCGACGGTTGATCTCCAAGCCAGCGCCAGGGGCCGAAGAGACTGGCATGGCGTCCCGACGCCTAATCATAGGAACACATTGCCCGGATCCGATGCACCCATCGCGATTTTCTGCCCCGAGATCTCTATCGATTTTTCTCGAAATTAACACCGATTCTCAGCGACCGATTTTCCTAATTGTTCGATGTAGTAAAAATTTACTACGAACGCGCCCTTACGATTTTCGTGATCGAAGAAGTTATCAACCAGATCTCTTTAGGTGAAATTCTTTGTTGCGGATTTAATGGAAATGTGGAAACACATTATCGTCGTTACCTTCGCACCGAATAAAAATTATAATATTTAGTTGGCTTTGTTTCGATGTATTGTTTTTTTTTTTTTTTGTAATTGATGTCTCGCCAATATGGCTGCCGTTGGTGAAATTTAATATTTTGGGAGCAATTTATTGGTATTGGAAAATAAAAATTTAGAACAGGACGTGAATTCTACCAGAGGTAAAAAAAAAAAGGATCGATCGGAAGCATAATCGATTAATAATTTGAGGGAGAACCGGTGCGGCGAGCTATTTCTATTAAATCAAAGTGAAAATTTCATTCGACGACAAACATTGCGTACCTTCGCCAGATTGTATATTATGAAATTAGAGTAAATGGAAGTTAAACGTTAAATAAATCAGGTTCTTTTCGCGGCAAGGGAAAATCGCGCGGATGCATTAATAAAATTGATCAAAATTAGTTACGGCACCGTGGTTTCCAATTTTGTAATTAATGAATCACGCGCTGCTTTGCAATGGAACTTTGAAACGTTGCCAGAGCACTTTCGGCTCTGGCGACTAGTTCTTGTTACAGTTTCCAATTTAATTTAGAAGATATTATTAATTAATACGTAATAATATACATATATACATATACATATATATATATATATATATTAACAAGTAAAACCGCATACATTTCTGTGCGCGCGTAATGATATCACATTTCATAAATTGGAATCTCCCATTAATTAACGTTTTGACTCAAAGAGTTAATCTCTACGGGAATCGTTACACATCCAATTTGAAATGAAAATGTCAATCGACGCGGAGGGCAATCTAATTCGGTAATTATTTTTCAGTTCAAGTATGTAAAACAATTTATTTGTTATTTGTATCAGCAAATATAAATAGTTCGTCAACCGTGATTAAAGTAAAATTGTTGCAGGTTAGTAAGCAAATTTGAACGTTGAGCTGTACGGTTTAATTTTCATAAAATTGGGAATAGCGTTTTACTTTGATTCTTATTTGCAGCTTTTATTAGAAAAACATGTGAAAAAAAAATAAAATCAGGATACCAATTCTTTTATAATATAAATTTCTCTATCCGACACAAATTACTGTTTCAATTCCAATCAGTCGTGTTTAGCAATTTTCTGATTTGCAATGCAGGACCTCAAGAAAAACTCAAGGATACCAATTCCTCGATAAATCGAATCTCTCCGGTGTGCGGCGCGTGTGTAAATCGCTTTGCAAAACAGCGGGCCGATATTTATCGAGAATAATCGTGCAGAGTTGACAAGAAAAAAAAAAGGAGTGTTCCACAGGATATGTATAGGATGGCGGAAGCAGGAAGTCGGCGACGGTGTCGCGATATAATCGATAGTAGGATTCGGGGCCGCGTGGCGTGCTCTCGGCCGCAGCGGCTTGTATACATACGCATATACGTATACATGTATCATCCCGACCGTCGAAATTGCTCGATAATTTCACAATTTTACGCGTTAAGCGTGTATCCCTCAGCCCCTGACCTGGTTTTCGTGTCTCCGCTCTCTGCGTACGTACTCTCGCTCTCCAACAATGCGGCGCCACTCGAAACGTACAAAAGGGCGGGGAGAACAGGCGCCAACGAGCATGACCGCCCTCAGCCCTTAATAAACGCGAGCCAGAAGGAGAATCCCGTGGAACAAAGAGGGGAACAAAAGGGGTTTTGCATCGATCACGCAACAAGGAAGTCGCCCCTCGACTCCCGGGGGGCGGCTGAGTAGTTTCCCTCGGAAAAAGGGAATGCGCCGTTCAAAAAAAAAAAAAGAAAAAAAATAGGTGGAATATTTCGCACGTGCGAAAAAACACGTTCCGATCGGTGAAACGAAGCGCCGCTACCTTCTCGCGGTTTTCGATTCTACCACATCGACATGGACCTATAAAAATAATGTGTGTGTGTGTGTGTGTGTGTGTGCAACCTACGGCGGACGATCGAACTCTTCGGAGCCACTTGACGACATTTTTTTTTTTTTTTCGTGATCGTTCTTCGATGAACCATCGCAAATTGCAAGTACACATTTAATGCGATGCTACAGATAAACATTAACAATTTCCGTATGGTGGCAACCCGATTTGATCGGCCGCTGCAATTCTTCTGATTCAATAAGGAAGCGTGTGTTCTTCTGTATCGAGAACGAGGATCTCGTATCGAGAATGCGTTCGACGATTATCAGGAAAGTCTCGACCAAGGTTGAACCATTTTAGAAGAGCGCTTCGGTTCATCGATCCGGACTTCGAACGAGTAGGTACGTCGCGTCGGCCCGGGATTCGCCCGCGAGCTCGCTTGTTCCGCTGTTTAAAATCGGGCGGCCATTCTCTTCGGCGCGCATTGATATGGACTACAACTGATATGGGAACGTTCGGTTTACACAAATTTCAATATAGTCCCGTGTAAACGTGGTAATTCCAACGGCGGCGGCGAGCACGCGCGAAACGGCGCGGCGACCGCGCACGAGTCGCCGCTGCTCGAATCGCTGCGCCCTCCTCCCCCCCCCCCTCCCGGATCCCTCGATCTCGATCGCGATCGACGCGCGATAACGCGCTCGAAGTCGCGGCCGGGATCGCGAGGTACCGGAGCGCCGTTTTTAATTATCGGATAAAAATCGAAAGCCGTTAACTCGCCGCGCAAATGATCCCTGAATAATCCGGAAATGAATTTTTTTTTTTCGGTGGGAACATCCCCACCGTGTTCGATGAGAACGCTGAAACGCCGGTTTCTCATCGGCGGAACATTAATTTCTTCCAGGGGACACTGATTCCCGGCCATTTTATCCCGCCGGAATATCGAGATAATCGATTCTCTCCGCGCGAGATTTTCCGGTTCGAACGCTCATCGAAATCGCTTTTGTTCGAATAAAGGTAAAGTCGCAAGTCTAATACGAGAGACCTCGGGTTTATATCTTCGTCGGAAAATGATTGACATGTTTTCTTTCTGGTATGCAATGGTTCGTCTGTTTTCTTGATTTTGTTAATTCCAGAATTTTTCGAATGCGCATCGATGGAAAATAAAATAATTACACAAATCGGTAGGTGTAATTTAAGACAGTTAAAACATTAGAAGAATTTCAACGTACATATTATTTTCAACCTACTTTGATAACAAAGATAATAAATTTCTATTTCGCACCAGTTTGTTGCAGTTACGGTAATATTTTTTTATTTTGCACAGATGCGCATTCCCCGTGAAAAAAAAATATTGAACACTACTTTTGAACGGTATTCGCATAATTTTCTTTTTGATCGTATCGTGAGAAAGTCGAATCTCTTTTTATTTTACTTTTGGAACGTGTATCGAATTTGAATGAAAGTGATGTTGGTCAAATTTATTGTTAGAACGCGTCTCTCCTATTAGGCAATTTTTCCCTATATTTCGTTCGAATTGTTTATTGGTTTTCATTCCCATTCGTTATTGGTTTTTACGTGTTACAATTTAAAAGAAACTGTATCCACGCTGAACGATATAACTCTCATAATAAACAACCGGCGTTTATCAATATTTTCGTTTCGATTTTTGTACCGCAACCGATGGTTGAATTTCAATCAAGAATCCATAGAATACAATTTGAAGTAGTTCAACAAACAGTAGTCTCGCATGTTTTTCAGTGTCCCCGTTTCAACGAATTCGCAATTTTGTCTCGGAATTGGTTATTGTTCAACATAACAACGGACACATTAATTTTTAACTTTAACCGGTTTAACAAGTAACAAACATATTATCCAAGTACAGACAGCCTCTGGTTTTTCGTCGGACGTTCGATTCGAAATACCTCGAGATCGAAGAGTCTCAAAATTATTATACTTTGTGTCTGTCTCGAAATTAATTGGATTTTAATTACATTCGTGAGAGAACTTCAAACTGTCCCAATTAATTTGACAAAAAATCCTGGTACATTGCTCGCGACAATTGGACGCTGGCCCAAAACATTTCTAGTGTATTGTATTTTTTTATAATTAACATGCCAATCTGTTCAATTGGTTAGCGCAATCGAACCGTCCGAAGCAACATTGTTCGAAGCAATGTACTCGAAATTATCCAACCAAAGACTGTCAAATGTACTTCTTCGAAAAGAGACATATTTTTCACGAATTCGATCCTTCGAAACACTTTGACTGCCGTACTTCTTACAAAATTTGCAACTTTTTTTGGAAACTGTTTCATCAGAACTACACCAACTGTAAAATGTGCGATGCTTAGGTATACGCATTACGCGATGGTTGTCAAAGCTTTCGAAATGGATCGATGCTGTAAAATCCACGACAGATGGATTTGCGACGTCCAACTGCACGGATTCAAAGATATCACTGATTAAAGGTGAATCGCAAATACATCCTCTGCTTAACCCGTCGAGTGCCACGGTGTATGCTCGCGTTTCTTCTGTTCGCTGTGTAAAGATACCAGCCGATCGAAAAATTCGGGCTGTAGAGGGTTAACAACAACAAAAATATTACCAAAATATTGCCACATACGTGGCTGTGACGCAATTCTTAATCTCTAAAAATTATTTTTTCTCACGATATAGTTGCTTGAACCAGACTTCTATAGGATTCATGGTATCTCATAGAATTCCAGAAGCTTGTCAATTTTCGAACGATTAGATTTTGATCTCGTGGGATTTTTAGGATTTGATCAGCAGTGAACGTGTTAACCCTCTCCGTATGCTATGCCGGGGTGATTCGTGACCCGTCGCGATAGCGATGGGGATGAGCTAGAGCGACCGTCAATATGTACAGTTTCATTCCGATATACAGCTAAACAAAAATTATAAGAATTTCACTGAAATTAATTTTAAACTTAACCCGGTTGTAGTTTGCCGCTACGTTCGAAATACGACGAAAAGCGGTCCCGAGGCATCGTCTTATAACGGAATAAAACTGTATCGGTGAAATATATCGGAGTCAGAAATGATTCCGGCATAGGCGTAGAACTTGCAGGAGTTCGTCGCTTGCTTGCTCGTGGCCCGGTTGGATTCTAAAAATGTCCCGATTAGCGCGCAATGGCTAATTATCGACGCGAAACGAAAGTAGCGCGATCGCTTTTGTCAGCTCGTGGATTCTCGGATTTTCGCTAAAGGTGGCACTCGAAAGGTACACGAGAGCTCGACGTACAACGAATCAACGCTCCGCCATAGAGGAAACGAAGGAACGAAGGCTGGAGCACAACAGTGTGTCTCGTCGAAGGATTCGAAAGAAAGAAAGACGGCCTCGACGATACCGGAAACGGGGGGGGGGGGGGCGTGATCGATTCGAACGGCAGCGCGAACCGCGCGGCCACGTGTGCGTGCCACGTGCGCACCAGTCAGTTAATTCCCGGGCGCGCGTATCCTCTAAACTCGCCTACGTATAATTGTAACTCTACAGGCATCGTCTATGTTTTTTTTTTGCGATAAAAGTACTATACGTAAGTATGCTTATGCCACTTATGTCTCTCGCTCGCTCTTTCGCTCTATCTCTCTCTCTCTCTCTCGCGTGTGGGCGTGTGTGTGTGCGTGCGTGCGTGCGCGCGCGCACTTCCTACTACCTTCTCTCTCTCGCTCTTTTTGCTCCATGTCGGTGTGTACGTGTGTGTCAGTTCATTTTTTTTCGCTTCCTCTCGTTTTCCCCGTTAATCATTAAAGCCTATACTTTATGTTACAGTCAGTCGAGTGCGCGGGCAATCGTCAAAGTGTTCTCTCTTTTTTCCCCTGTTGTTCACGCCGCGCGCCTGTGTTCAACGCTTAACCGGGGAGTCCGAGGAAACCGAGGAAAGAGACGCGTCCATCGATCTGAACGATTCCGATCGGCCGCGGCGAACTAGGGAAACTCTGCTCGTCGCCGAACATTCGGGGAATTTTACCAACGGGAAACCTCGACGAGGCGACCAACAACGCGGAAACACGTGTTCCATATGTCGCGTGCAACTCGATGTTGGTAATTATTACACGGTCGCGTACACGGACGAGGGCCTGACTTTTTTTTTCGTGCTGTACCTGTTTTGAAATGGTAAAACGGTACGAACAGTTCAATATCTCGTCAGATATGTTTCAGGTGCTTCACTATAGTTGGACATGTCAACGGACGAATAGATTTGCAGGGGGCTGTAGTCGTTTGGAAGTTCCTTCTTTGATTCAATCCCTAAGTGGAGTATTAGGGCCCATGAGACCCCACTTTTTATTCTAATCATTGTTTAATGTGCGACTGTTAATGGACTGCGGAAATTTATGCATTTAAATGCATAAGGAGGGGTATCCTTAATAGAGATTACCTCCATTTAAAAAAAGAAAAGGGTTTGCGCCCGGAATACGTCTACTTTCTGTTTTATCTGATAAAAGACGCCTTAAAGACGTCTACAAGACGTGTCTGTGGTATCTGGGTTATAACAAAAATAAGTATATGCAATTTTAAACAGTGTACAGATTTAAAAAATTTAAGAGCATCAATCTATTAAAGCACGAACGAAATTTGTATTTAGGTCTTGTATGTTGCAGTTGATGTAAATAATTTTTATTTTGCATAATGATACGCGGTTTAACTATTAATGATAGATATATTCGTGGATCAATATGAAATTTTACTATCTCGCTACGTTTGTATTTACCATTTCGATAGAGATTAAATAGAATTTAATTGAACCGTTGCGTTTTTTAAGTACATTTTCAAGATCCGCTTAAGGGTTAAGAGTTAGAACAAATTGAAAATGGTACGTCGACGTTCTTGAATTGTTTCAATCCTTCTACTGTTCGAAATTGCACCAACTTGTTCTTCTCTCGATCGAAATGTGACGTATACACACAGGTGTAGTCTGTACATTTTCACGGCCTCCAAGATGGCGTATAGCATGTTCCCACAGCTGATTTACATTTTCATCGTACGTTCTTGATTCCCATCACTGACGGTGAGGAATTTAGCACAGTTTCTACTTTTCCGTAGCTGAATGCTGCGAAGTAACTTTCTGACCTGCTTTCATAGATCTGGAGGAAGTATTAAAGTACGCATGGTACGCTCTGTGTCAATTGTTTCGCGTGTTTGAAACGGAATCAGAACTTTTATTCGTATATCGAATAAAATTCTGTTAATATATTAGGTTGTTGCGTATGAAATTTTCGAATTTATTAACAGTAACATTAAACAAACGCAACTGTTTTACCAAATAAATTTATTCATCAAAGTTTCTTGATTGTATTATGATAAATATCGATTATTTTTTGGTCATTCTCTCGTAAAAATCACATAATGCTCTCTCGTAAAAATCACACACATGAAAATTAAATTTATCTGAAAATTCATCTAGATGAAAATTGAAGACAGAGTATTAAGGATTTAGCTTTGTATCTGAAAGTTTTATGCAATAATAATAAACCTGTGGACTGTAATAGGATTACTCGATGAAAATATGTTGTATAAGGTTTGCATTCGAAAATCGGATATTTCATATGCAACAACCTAATACTATATTAACAGAATTTTTTGAAACTAGTAATCGTTTTAAATATTGATTGATAACAGAATCGATGCGCGGTCCGGAGTTGCTCTTCAAAGGATGCTCGACGAGATAACAAACTCAATGAATATGTTCGAATTGTTAATTACAAGAAGCTTCGAGATGGTTTTGTCGACGTTACACGACGCTGTCCGATCGAAGCTTCAGATATTTTTTTCATGTTCCACTGTTTCCGTTTGTATTCGAGTGATATTCGCGAATGACCGGGAAAAAGTAATGCTCTGCGTGATTTCATGTAAAAATTGTGCGGCTACTTCGAGGAAAAAATAATGTGCCGTATCCGCAACATTTCTCTACGCGCCGGTTGCGATGCGATTAATCGACATTGCGTATCAGTGGCACTCAACTGTTGCTCGCTAACATAACCGAAAATTTTCCATTATTGTTCTCCGCAGCTTTGAGCTTGCTACTGTTCTTAATTCGAAGGTGTATCGCGTTTGAAATTAATTCCGCTAATCTTGAATGCTGTATCAGCCACAGTTCACTGTTTTACAAACATTGTCTAATTTCTTTGTTAAACCACGATCGTTAGGACCACGGATTTTTATGTAAAATTAAAATTATCTGCGTTAACTGCAAGCTATGGAAGCCACGTAGACATTTGTTTCGTCTCGTAATAATTTTTACTGTTTTGCATTTGCTTTACACATTTTCGTCGCAAATGCTTGAAATGCGCGGTCTAATCAACATCGTATTATATTTAATCATATTAATGAAAGAGTGAAAAAATTACTGCATAATTTTGCTAGCACTATTCTCGGTTAATGAATGTGCCACTGTTTTGCAGATGATATTTTCATAAATAATATTGATTCACTCAGAATTTATCGTAACAGGAGGCCAGAGGAGATGATGGTGTGATAGGTTTCAATTACGTTGCATGACAGAGATGTGTACAATCAGTCACTAAAGTCCACACACGTGAATTTTTAAAATTTCATGCAGAAAAGCAAAATCCTCGAATCGTTTACAAACAATTCACGATAAGTAGATAAGTCTGCAGATTTTATGCACTTGATGTCAAGATATCAAAAGAATATCGGAATGTCAATATACTTTCTGAATTCTATATGGCTGTTGTTTCTTGCAATGGATAGGCAATTTTTCTTTTGCATACAAATCTGCAGTGTACCGATCTATGTTCTGTCTGATGAAACTGATAATATCGATTCTACTTAGATGCACCATAATTTTCATTACAACAGATTCTTAAATAACGAAACATATCCCATTATTCTTAATTTTTTCAATTATCCTTAAACACTAAAAATTTCTCAGATGCAGACTTCATTGACTGGTTGTTGTAGTTGTGGTGGAAAAAAAAATGAAAACACAAAGAAAACAATACACTGAAATTATGTTCGTATTTGAAAATAGGCATTCGTATATTTTAATAATATATGTATAAGTAAACATAATAGTATGTCGTGAATAATAATATTAATAATAATAATAATAATAATAATAATAGTAATAATAATTAATAATAATAATAATTAATAATAATAATAATAATAATAATATTGTTAGAATAACAAAATAAATCCTAAGACACATAACTATGCCGCTCAAGGATAATGATAAAAATCAATAGTTCTAATTAAAAAGAGAAACAAAGCACCGTCATCACATCGGGGTGGCTTCGGTTTGAGACACGTACCAAAAACGCATAACCCCCAAGGAACTTTAGTCCGGAAAATTGCGAAAATTAGTCGCGCTAATCGTTTATGGGCCCGTATTTATATTATGTATAGGTACCTACTAATTATTGTACATACATGCGACGCCCTATTATTATTATCAACGCTTGTCTCTCCCCTAGAACCAAAAACGAAAACCTCGCGAAAGGAGGTCCGTTCCGCGGAAGTATTATCTACGTTTCTGTTTCACGGCTGTTCTTGTTCCCATTTTATCTCTCTCTCTCTCTCACACACTCTCTCCCTCTCTCTCTCTCTACCTCTTCTTCTTTCCTTACCTACTCACGCACTCTCGTTACACACTCGAAACCCGCAAACACGCACGCCAACACGCGCGTCACATCCGGTTGGTACTAATAAAATTCTACTAACGGTCTTGTACTTCGTAAAAGTGCTTGCCAATTACGCATCATCGTGTTTTATCGTCCGTAATAAACCTGCGTGTACATACGTCTATAAATATAAATATATTTATATATATATATATATATATATATATATATATATAATATATACATATACATATATATATATATATATATAGATATATATGTATATATCTATTTTTTTTTCTATTTTAAATAGGCGTCTACATACAGTGTACGTGTGTTCTCGTTTGTATCCGATGTGTGCGTGCGCGTGTTCCGCTGTTTATATATATATATGTGTATCTGTGTGTTCGTCGGGGGTGACTCGTGTAATAAAGCCGCGATAGGGTTACCTAACTCTTTGTAACTGTTTTAATACTGTCAATAACGCCCGCTAAACGATAAATTAAGGAAAATCAGAAGAAGGAACGCTTCTCTCTCTCTCGTAGGAGAATCGTCGAAGGTGCTCGCGCACGTTCGATCGCGTTAATACGTCTGACAGCAGCACGGGAATACTACTGGTCGTTATTATCGCCGTCATCATCCTCGTTACAAACATTGTCGAACCTCTCTATACGGCTCTAATTAACGGAGAAAGTAACGATAAAAGGGAAAGCATAAACTCGCAATCACATTCGAATTGAACATTCCTCAATAATAATTTCTGAACGAGGATGTCGATCCTTTTAGGTTCTTTCCAGCTCGATCGTTCGGTTCTCGTCCTTTCCAGGCAAGATCGATTCTCGTTCGCCGCCATTTCCCGTTGGGACAAAAAAAAAACTAGGGACATCAGAGTATGTATTTTGCCCGTCGATCAACGGTTGTGCTATACCCTTTTTTTATTTCCTTTCCGTTTTGTCACGCAGGAACTCTAATTAGGAATAGAATCTACCGGATATGTGTCTCTCTCTGTGTGTGTGTGTATGCGTGTGTGTGTGTGTGTGTGTTTGTGTTGCAACGTGACACTACCTGGCAAGAAGCATGAACGATATGCTACGTGTACGTTCTATTTACAATCGAGTCCAAGATCAACACTGTCGTGGAAACGCTACGAAAGTACAAGTCGAACCTTGGCCAAACGAACACGCCGATGATCGGCCGCCAGGTAAACCTAAACTAAACAGACCAAAAAAAAAAAGAAAAGAAAAGAAAGAAATAGAACAAAATAAACTGTCACAACGTGTCGTGGACGGAAAGGGTGTTTTCACGCATCCCTCGCGCATTACTTAAAAAGAAAACGTACGTTGCTATAGGTGTATCGAGCGGTCTTCAGGCTTGTAGGAGGAGCTAAGGCGAATTATAGTACAAGATGAAGGCGTACGTTGTTGGAGGTCTTCGACAATTTCACTCGAGCCGAGCGAATCACTTCGGATCTTCGACAACTCTTCGACGAAACGTTTTAGATTTCATTGCAACCGTTAAGTGGACGATCAGTGCCGATGCCTCCTTTAATACTTTTTAACAGGATGAAAAAGTGAAAATGATTTTCAGTCTATCGATCGCCGACTGTAAATTTTCTTAACTGTAAATGATTATTTACATTGTCGATACTTGTACTAGTTTCCTTCCCATTTACCCTGAATCGCTAGTGTCCCGCAAAGATGTCGTGTGTCCTTGCAATTAGTATCATTTTTTCTTATGCAGCAGAGAAATCCAATTAACGATTGATACTGATTAATTGCGATGGAATACGTTTTGGTAGCGAAACGTTTCGGACACGTTTGAAATCTATTTCGAATATGTGACATGAAATTATTTTATTAGGCAAAGTCGAGGATTCGCAATACAATTCCATAGTAATTGATTTCGCCTGTTTTTTTTTCCGCCATTTTGAGCACTCACGGTACTAGAAGCCTCAAGTCCGCTCGGCAGTAATCTATATACACTACTTCTAAAAAATACTTGATCACTTACAATATTGTAAAATTTATAAATAAAACTAATATCCCCTAAGGTTTTGTCGTTCCGTATCGAATTAGTGATCAATTACGTTCGCGCGGTAGTGTATATGGCTTTCTCGATACTTGGAGCACAGCGAACAATCTGCTCGATTCGAATTAAACGTATCACATATATCGAATCACTGACAAACAAACAACTATCAACCAACAGATTTCTTAAATAAATTTTCCGATGTTGGTGTCGAGACAGAATCGATGTGCTTCGCGAGTATCTACGAAAGAACACCGTTTGTAACAAAATAATAAGAGAGGCGCACGACTTAACAGTTTTGCGTCACGCGCAACCTTTTTTAAACAATAAACATCGGATAATATTTTCGGCCGCTTCGTCGTTATTAATTAAACCCTGCAATCGAAGAATGTTTCCGAGCGAGCGCAAAATTGTTAAGAGCCGCGGCAAAGGATAAATAATCGTTTTGTGTTTAAACTGTACGTGCAAGCACGAGGGGAACCTTCGAGTAATAAAATTAAACGGAGAAAAAAAATTTTTTAAAAACAAAAAAAAAGAAACGAAAGACACTTATGTAACTTCAGCTACGTTTCAGGCTCCGCGTTCGATTTTGGACGTCTCGGTTTAATTACTTACGCGGTATCTACATTTATACGATAGGACGTTAACGTGTACCACGCTAATAAGTACGATCTATCATCTACACGTTATATACAATTAAGTTAGAACGAGTCTTTAGGAACTTTAGAACAGAAACTCGAGTGCTACGTCGAACTAAGAGCTAAGATCTTCTCAATAAGACGCGATATCCCAAGACCTTCCAGGAGCTGAATCGAAGCCTCTCTCCCGTCGCGTCGGTGTCAATTTTTGCATCTTGAAGAACCTAAACCAAACCGAATCACACTGTCCTCTAATCGGCTTTCATCTCTGCGTAAGACACGATCGAATTAAAGCGAGAGAACGTTTATTAGAGGGAGGCTCTCTCTCTCTCCCTCTGTCTCTCTCTCTCTCTCGTCGCGAATCGAGCGTTCTGTAAGATGCAATTTCGCCTCGTAACCGATCTCGATTCTTTTCGATAGTTTTTTTGTTGGCGAACGATTACCAACTAAAGATTTCACGAGGACGATCTAAGGG
This sequence comes from Lasioglossum lativentre, assembly GCA_916610255.1. NCBI lineage: Eukaryota > Metazoa > Arthropoda > Insecta > Hymenoptera > Halictidae > Lasioglossum > Lasioglossum lativentre. Next base: position 2,229,609 of record OU744364.1, read on the forward strand.
GTCTACCCGGAGATATTTCTAACGTTTACGTGTTCTATGTACAGAAACCGACGTACAATCGAATTCGAGGCACGCGCCGTTTTCAAAATGGACGACGATGATGAGATCGAAAATCGATGAACTTCGCGAAACTCTTTTTCGCAGCACGTCCACCCTTATCGATACTGGAACATTCATATTCCAAATATCGAACATGGTCTTTCTGAAATTATTCGATTGAAGACTTTCAAGTGTAAATCAAGCCAAGCGGGGAAGCATGAGAAACTCGTGTTTACAAGTTCTGTTAAAATTTTTGATATTGTCGATTAATTTACAATTAAACGTCGAAGAGTCTAATTAAATATCATCACCTCCAACGGTGTCGCGTTAATTCTTCGATAAATGAATGAAAGTAACAAGTATGTATTTGTAAAATTTTTTACGTACAGTTCCCAATTTTTCGTGACGTCTATTCAAGGTTACCTCAAGGTCAGTCGATTTGTATTAACTGTGTTAGCGAGCGAAACGAGTAACTTCCTTCTTTACGAGATCTGCTCGAAAAATACGTTCTATCGAATATCGAGCCGACGATGACGTAAGTCGCGCGACAGCAAACGAAATGAATCGATCTAGTCGACGACGATGGCGAGGAAAGCGTAGCTATTACGAGAGACAAAGGCGCGAGAGGGGCGGGGGGATGCGGGGGGATACTTGCGAAAACGTTGAACTTATCCTAATGGTCCGGGGGTCGAAGCGGCGACGTGTCGATTCTGTACGCGTCGGCAGCCGCCGGATGACCTAAAACCTACGTTAATTGGAACTTTACTAATTGATTGTACTCTATGTCAGTGGTGCACGACGTTCATTAATTCTCTTCTCGATTGCACTTCGCCGGGGCGATCGTTTCGCGACCGGCGTAATTGCGACCCCCGGATGCGTCTACGCTACCCGGAAACGTCGCGGCTCGGCGCGGCTCGGCGCGGCGCAGCGTGCGTACGTCGACACTTCAGGTTCGGTGGAAAACCGGAAACTTGACGGGCTATCACCGTGAAAACTCGTTTCCCCTTCACGGCGTAATTAAGAGGCGAGTCCCGGTTTACCGACTTTGAAAATCCGATATTTTAGCTGTCCTAAAAGGGTATTCTGGTTTTCCAATTTTCAAAAAATCGATCTCTTCTCGACATTATTCTGTAACCTTTTAAACGGGGTTGACGAGCTAATTCGTCATTCGGAAGATTTTAATTTTTATTCCAACAGGTACGTGTCGAAACTATATGTCCAATTACACCAATTTTCGATTAATATTTTTAACTTAAGATTCTACTATTTTTAACATTTTTCAAATCCGTCGTTTTTTTTTTTGGGCTAATGACGGAGAAGAAGAAAGAGGTCATTAATTTGAGTTCAAAATGCCGCCATTTTATAAATAATCAAGATTTTCAATTTATTTTGGTTCGAACCATAACCACGTTCATACTGATCAATATGCTACTCCATTCTTAGTTTTCGATCAAAAGAAGGAGAACAGTCAACGCATACTCTATGAAAAAATATATAACTAATGTAATTTTCATTATATTTGTTCGAAGAAAATTGCACGTGTAGTTTGAGTACCAATGAACATATGTGAAAAATTCCAATGCAAGAGATTTAATCATTTCTGTGAGAAAAACATTCCTGAAAGCTCGTGCAAAAACGTCCTCGAAAAGCAGAATACCCCTTAATCAGATGTAGCGCGCACAGAGATACCCGAAGTTCGAAGTACAGTAACCTTGCGACATAATCTGTATGAAAACTTCGGGACTGAAATATCACTTATAATACAAACACTATTTTTTCTTATCTGTTCCCGCTAGCGTTGAACGCAGAAAAGCGTTGACGTCCAGCGTCTTGTTGAGCCAATACTAATGAAATGATAAAACTTTTTTTTATTTGTAGTGATTCTTTTATGAAATTTTTCTTTTTTAACTCGCGAATTCTTCCTAATTGAAACGAAGCCAAACACGACACGATTCGGATCATATTTACTCGTTTAATTTTTTAAGTGTACGATACAATAGTGGTACCACTTTGGTATTAGAATAATTCTCAAGTCAACAGAACATCCAGAATTTCAAAGCTGCTGCACGTGAATGATTTCATGAAATTTTCTCAAATAGATCTGAATAGAAAAATTAACGATTATATCTATAAAATTCCTCGATACTCGTTCCTTTTCGAAAAAAGATCACAGAGCGTACAGAATAATAAGCATTTACACAGACAATCGCAATCGTATTTAGATATTCGATAAATTTTTTATTTTCCATTCAAATTTAATAATAACCTCAAGTTCTCGTGTCTACTTTTCCGATATGTCACGCGATTACAAATAAAATTAAAATGCGATATAACAAAGAGTCTGCAGACACTATTTAAAGAAGTTACAACAAAAATGTAAAACAGAAAGTGTCGTACCGATTAATTCTTCCGTATGATTAATTCTTCAAACCTGTTTCTTCAAGAGTCTATTTATTGATCAACGATAATCAAGACATCATCAAACTGAAGCAGGTATATCGAACAGAATTAACTTCCTGCTATGTGTAATTTGCAGTCGTAGAGAACGATCTACAAATGCACTAAACACCCTTTGCATCGCCAGATATAGCATGGACGTTGTAAACTATTTGCGAGCACAAAAAAAAAAAACAAAATCACTGCCGCGTTCTCCATATTTCCTATTACGGTATTCACGGATAATTTGCACGGTACCGTTTACTCTAATTTTTGTCTGCTCCGAGCATTCGGTGAAGTTTGAGGTTCCGCGTGATATCCGGTACGAATTTCGTTGGGAATCCCATTTCTGTTTGAAAATTTGCACGAAAGTGCACGCCTATATCAATGGTGCACGACATCGTTTTCGCGACACGAGCGGAAAAAGGTGGTCCGAAAATAGCGCAGGATGCACCACGTAGGCCCCTTCACCAGCCAATTGTTCCACGGCGGAGTCGCGAAAATGATCGGACTTGCACGCACGCAAAATTGAGCGTCACTGTCCAATTTACGATTTATCTGTCGTGACGTGCACGCCGTATGCATACATGCATGCATGCATGCATGCGAGCGAGCGAGCGAGCGAGCGAGCGCGATAACGCAGTGCAGTTGGGTCGATGCATTATGCAGTTTTCCGTGCGTCCATTATATTTTTAGACCTTTACGATTGCAAGGTTACGCTTGTAACGCTGCGTTCCTCGTTAACTGCGATTTTTCCGCGGCAATCGCCGCCCTGCCAGCTGACCGGACGAGAATTTCGCGCTCCTAGAAATCGCTCGCCGTCACAGCCGATTTCATTTCGCGTCGCGATCGAACGAACGGTCTCTCGCTGGATCCTGATTCGATCTAACTGCGCCGCGACGGCTAGCGATCCGCTACCGTTCCGCCAAGGTTAAGGGGGCAGTCTCGTGTGGACCGGTCAAACAATCGATTTCTTTTGTCTTTTTTTTTTTGTTAAATTTGTATTTCTCAAAGTACTCCCAGCGATAGTCGGTGCGCAAAACTTTAAAACGTACTTTCTTCACCTGACGTAGGTAGAAGTAGATCGCTAATCCACACACTACTACTATCTCACGCCGGTTCCAAAATCATATCTTTAGGTAAAAGTTTACCATTTTGCCAATTTTGTAGGATAAATTATTTATTTTAGTAGGGCCGATAACGATCAACGACCGGTTCCTTTATGTTTTTTATTTGAAAAAGCAACATTTTTACCCAAAAGGTTCTTATTACTACCGCTGTAACTTTGAAGAAAATTATTGTTACTGCTTGAAAGAATTTCACTACGCTCTTCGAATGTTGATTGATAAGTGTACCAACATTGGAAACAGTCAACACTGTTTTTTTTTTTTTTTAATTTTAAAAATTATAACGAGAGCGTCGCACAAGAGAGACCCCTTAAACCGTACGTTTGTTGAAAAGAATAGTGGATTATTTTTTGGTAAGCTTGAGAACAAATTTCTATTGACCTAATTGGAATAAGACATCACTGATTGCTTTTTGCTACTGACCCAGTGAATGTTAGGAACACAATTGAGAGGAGACTTCGCTAAATGTAGATCAATTATAGATGGTCTATTATCTGCTTGTATTATTCTCTGGATACTCTATTATCTGATTCTGTTATTCTGGATGTTCTATTATCTGATTATTTGCTCTCTAATTGGTAAACTATAATACTTCAAAATTAATTCGAGAAGTTTGCCAATTATCATATACCCCAATCGGTTGATTTATAATTGTTTAACCTAATTCAATACATTATCCGATTGCGAACCTCTGGAAATGAACTTAATAATGGAATCATAAAGCTTAAATCGTTTGTTTCTACGAAGACGATCAAAATTAGATCTTCGACGACGAATTAGATCAATTTACTTTAATGCTTAACAACACGATCGTCTTGGAATAAATCTTCGCATGATTAAAAAAAAAACAAAAACTGCAGCGATATTCAAGAAGAATTATACAAAAATGTAGAACAATTGAAAGTTTCCCAGGATTCAACATTTCACTGATAATATTCTAATAATGACGCCATTACTACGCCCGTCCCAAAACGATACTTGGAACGCACTGTCCAACAATAATTACATCGGTTTTCGATCAATATTTTGATTACCAAATTATGAGAAGATTATTTCGTGAACATGTGGTCAATTGGTGAAATGTGTAATTTTGCGATATTAACGAAACACACACATAACGATGCGAACAAATTCTACGAAATAATCCCACAAAATCGGTCGCGTTTATCCGGCAGCAAATCGTGTAGAATTGAAAACGAAATATCTTCGAAATAAATCGGAACGTTTAATAGAACTTGGCGATGCGTTAATTCTTCAACCGAGTCTTACGAAGTTGCTATGTCTTTCATATTATTCTATTGGACAAAAGTTGTCAAGTCGATGGAAAAATAAGATCACTGACGTACCCGAAGGATGATTTTACTTCGCACGAAATGGTCAGATTTTCCTCAATACCGTGTATATAGGTTTAGTCAAAATTTTACTAAGCAAGACATTTTCTTCGATTATATGTACAGCTGAGAAATCTCGCTAAAAATTCTCACCGTTCTGTCATTAAATTTAATTGATAATATTTTACACGTGAGATAATTGAAACGAATACAAGGTGCTGTGCGATCAAAGAGAAATGGAACGTTTCGCAACATGAGAAAATTGGCGGAAAACTCCAAGGTAAACTTCATATCGACATTTCAAGATTCCAAGTGTCTACGCAAAAATGGTCCTCGGGTGGGTGTGCACTTGAGTGCAGAACTCTGCAAGTTTTATGCTACATGTTCACGCGGGATCAATTCTTTCATATCGAAACATTACTCTCCGGAGTAAGACTATCGATAGGACGTATACAGATCTATCCTCGAGGGTAGAATCGACAGCCATCGGAGAAACACCGATCGAAAAGCTGCACTCGGATCTGGATTCTGGATCCATTAGATTGTTCTATTCTTGGGTTAAGTTTGGGAACATCGATTACTGGAATAAATGCTTTCAGACAGCAATTAGTATTTCTGGCTAATGCTTCCTCGCAGCGTAAAGTCGAGCGCATATCGTTCGTTGATCTCACTTTTTTTTTTCATGCAACAACATAATACGATCATTAGAAATAATTGCATAAAAATTACACTGTGTGCGTTTTGAAACATAACCAATCGCGTGAATCCAATTATGGTGTTTGATAATCAGACAATGTTTTATCGAAAAAGATCATCGCAAAACGAGATTAACAAATTGTTTAAAAAAGACTGAATACACGTATCTTTCGTGGCAGTAAGTGTACAGTCTTTTCAAACAATTCTTTATATATGTTCACTGTACATTTATTGCCACATACAGTATACAATTGTCTTTTTAAACAGTTTTTTGATCGCGTTTCGCGAGAGTTTACCGAATCTCGTTAACTGAAAATAATGTTTTGAACCTTGCTCGCTATGATTCCAGAAATGTTCGAATTACTTCCACGGTTTAAGAGAAGCAGCACAGACGCGGCCGTTGTACAGTAGTGCACGGTTAAGTGTCCGCGTACGGTCCGACCGACTAAGAATCTTCCTAATTGCTTTATCACTATTGCAGCTACACAAACGTTTCGAACAGTGTAATCAATATTTCCAGGAGTGTAAGTAACTGTGCAAGTAAATGTCCGCAGTTGGGACAGAATGCGGACACTTAAGCGGGGAAGCGACTTCTGCGAATCCAATTGAATGAAAGGGAGTGATATACTGATCAATCGATCAAAAACATTTCGAACATCTCGAAAGTCGGAGGTCCCATTCTTTGGGAATTTGGCGGACACTTAACCCCTTGCACTATAATACCGAGTCGGACTCGCGACGAAGATTTCGAAGATAGTCTACTAACTATCCATGCTACTAATTTCCTTTAAACTTTAAATTGAAACAAAATTATATTTTCTTGTTGTTGAAACCATTGGAGACTGCATAGGTATAAATTACATACAAACTTCTTTTTTTTTTCTAAGAAATTAGAAACGACAAATAAGTTCTAATCACTGCAACCGTAAAATGAATCGCAGTGCAAGGGGTTAAGCGTGAAAAATCGTAGTAAAAGAGGTTAAGTGTCCGTGCTACTGTACGCATGGAACGCGATGATTCGAATGAAGAAAAGATCGTAACAGGACACACGTCAGCCGTCAAAGAGCCGTCGGTGCTCGAACTTGATTAAAACTAAAAGAGGATCGGAGAAGGTGGACGGGGATGTCAAAGAAAAAAAAAAAAAGAAAAGAAGAATGAGACCTCCGGCAAAGCGGTCGTAAAAGTGGAAGAGCGAATTGCAGCGAAGTTCGGGTTCGCGAACTTCGCTAATCCTTTTTGAAATCGAGTCTGGCGGATTGCTCGGGACTACGAGCGTCGAATAAAAGAGAAATAAAGAACGGGGAACGAATCGAAAGAAAGGTGAGAGAGGGGGCGGGGGGGAGGGGGAGGGAGAAGGATCAAACGGGGAAACAGGACGGGGGCGCGTCTGTGCCATGGCGTCCACGTCCGTTTCTAGGGCGAAGGCGGCGGGAGATTAATATTCACGTTTCGTCGTAGACGAGGCCGAAATCGTGCGCGATGGGTTCGCCTATCGATTAATCGATAAAGGCGCGAGGTCTCGTGGCCAATTCCTTCGGTGCTGCCAGGGGCCTCCGCATGGAACACGATGAATATTTCAGAGATCGATCGATTTCAAGCGGCTCCGTCCGCGAGGGTTTCTCCCGAGACGGAGCTGGAATGTAACTGGCAACTAAATGTACAAGGTGTTGAGGAAAAATGATTACAGTATACCAAACTGCTCGAGAGCTTCATGGTAATCGCGAAAAATTTACACCGAGAAGGGGGGCCGAAAAAGCATTGCAAACGCACAGCGATCCAAAACGTCGTTTTAGTAGTTGAAGAGCGTTTCATCAGAGAAACTAATTGAACGGAATTTATTTGAGAACAAATAGCTTTTAATGTGGATGATGTTGTTTATTGTGACTAAGATATCGCTCGTTAATATTCTTTACCCGAATTACAATGAAATAAAATTATTTCTTGCAACAGACGAAGACTACTTTGATTTTCCATAAAGATTCGCTAGTAATGATTTATGCAACCACATTGGAAATGTATACGCATAGAAACTTCTTTTTGTCCGACGTCGCTTCTCTTTAATTTAAAAAGGATCTTTCGCGAACCTGCGAAAACTGTGTTTAACCTAAATTATATTCAAACAGCACAACATCGTGTTTTATCCGAGAAATATTGCTAGTAATTATGAAACAGAACGTTAACTTGTTAATTTCACTGGGAAGCATGAATTTATGTATGAATGTTTTCTCTAATCGAAAGGAATTCACTTAACTTGATACTTTATTAAAAAAAAGTTCCCAATAAATATGCTTCATTGTGTAGCGATAACTCTATTCCGATCTTTCTGCGAATTAATGTAATCAATTAAAACTCTGTTAATAGGAGCAAGTTTTTGAGAAATTTAAAATTCATGTGAAACATTACTATTCTTTTGTGTGCTAAATAATTAAAATCCGAAGCACACGCGAGAGTATTCTACTCGTGGAAACTGTGAGTGTACTTTGCAGGTAATAAGTGCACAAACGAAATTAGAGTACAAATGGATACATAATTATCCGACTTTTTCACTTTCTCATTGTCTTCTGCTTTGGAAAAGACAGCTAGAGAATAATACTCGTGCGAATCCACAACATTTTGGCAATTACTCGAGAAACAATCCGTTCTATCTCCGAAGCCCTTGCGAATGTTCCTTCAGTTTATTTTCATACGACGGAATGTGCTTCCGAGTATGTTTGTTTCCAATAGCTAGAATTATCTGAAATTTGTTTGGTGGTTTGAGTAACGTGCGTGCTTCTCGATCATTATTACTTGCTCGTGGAACTTTATGCAAATTCACATTTTCATGGACAAATTACAAAACAAGTAACATCGAGAAATATTCACCATCGCATGAACATTATTATTGTGAAAACCATTACGATGCTAGAAATTTTCAAAAATCTTCGGTGATTTTGTCTCGTAAATTCTGTAATTAGACTGCGAATCTTTATGCAAATATTGTGTTCGCGTTAATTGCAGAACACAGGAACCAAACGGGAGTTTATTTTTCACTTTTTTTCAGTTTTGTTAAGTTGTAAGAAATTTTTAACACTCGCCCACAGTTTTGTCACAGAAAAATTATCGTATAAATTTCGAAAATTTTCTAGTGGGTGTTCATGGAAAACTAACTAATACGTTTTCACGTAGCAGTTTCTGGCATAAATTCCCGTTAATGAGAATGCGATGCAAAGTAACGATAATTATCAACAGGAATAGTCTGCAGTTTAGATAGCTGCGAACGAAGCGATCCATCAAGTGGTCTTTTAAAATACCAAAAACCGCGGAGCGCTGTTTCGATTTATCTATATTTTAAACAGTCAAAACTGGCGACGTATATCTAATGCAGTAGACTTGATAAAATGTTAAAGACTGCTCGGAAAAACGGTCCCGCTTGATAGCGCGACAACACGATGCCCCGTAGTGTGTAATTAAATGTAAAAATTATTAGATAAAATGTTAAACGCGACCGCTGTCTATGTACTTCTCTTATCGTGTTTACGCAAGGATTCCCTTCCGCCGCGTTTCCACACAACGAGGAAAATGACCAGACACGATGCGCGTATATGCATCTATAGAATCTTTGAATTTCCATGATGATCTCGATGGTCACGACGATCACGATACGGCACGCGTGCTGACGGCGATTGCGATCTTATCGAAACGAATCGGAAAGAAATCATTATGTATTAGGAATAACGAAGATGCGTTCGTATGTTGTATGTTTTTTAAATTTCAGACGTTAATTAAATGTGTTTAATTGAACGCAATGTACCGTTTAAAAATTTTTTTTTCGGACGAAATGCATTCTAAAAAAATTGTTTGGTAGACACAATACCATTTCGTTTCAACTTTTTTCTAAAATATCACTTGTTCTTCAGATATTTCACCGAAAAGAAAATATTGACATTTTTTCACAAAAAATTTTTCGACAAAAATAGCAACTCCAAAAAAATACGTTTCATATGAAAGACAAAGCTTCAACTTCGTAATTCGAAATTTGCAGATTTAGCAAGTTTCTTACCAGATGATGCAAAAGGTTCACAACCGAGTGATATATTTACTTAAAATATTTTGGTTACGAATAACCATTATAAACGATTAAAATTTTTTTCATTTCCGGTAGCCATTACCGATGGCGGGAATTTTATTTTGGTTACGAGTAACCATTATCGACGACGGGAATTCAATTTTGAAATGAATTCGATTTGAAAATTAAATTTCTGTTATAAATAATGGTTACTTACAAACTCTGAATCTTTCATTAGGGTTATCCATAATCAGGATAAATAAGTATTAGTATTTCTTAATCCCTTCATTTTTTGAGAAATATCTTTGAGACTCGATGATTAACTGGCTTCCACTTGGATAAAAATTAATTATTACTCGATGACTCCAAAAAATTTGTAAAATAACTGTTACTTTCGACTTCCGTTCAACGCTACGTGAACCCTGAGCAGGTCCCGAAATTCTATACGTAATAAACAATCTTTGCGTGTCATACCTCGATGAATCTTTGACGGATCGATCGACGATTAGAAACGGAATGTCCTGTGAGTAGGACTGTCGTCGAATCCTCGTTTTCGAAAGTAAACGCGAGCTTCCTGTTCCTTGAATAGTTTTCGTTTAACCGTATAAAACACCGTCGACATTTCGTTTGCCGATCAACGCATCCGAATAGCAGCCTACAACAGAGAAGAAATCGCGAACACGAAGAAAAAGGAACTGTTCGCTACCACACTTGATTGGCTCCGTTCTACTCAACTTCTGAACCCATTTCGTCATCTCTTTTTACTCGCACTATGGACGGATACCATTCTAACATCTAAAAAAAAGGAATCAAAACTGTTAGCACATTCACTGCCACATAGAACCGTGTCCCTGCAACATGATTAGTATCAGAATTATTCTAACATTACCAAATTGAATGTTGTAGCCGGACTCCGCGTCCAGTCCCGACTCGATATTTAATTACTATTTACATATTTGTTACATCGCGCATGGTCAGTTTGCCAAAAAAATGGTGATAAATGAAACAAAAGAAAAAAGTGTAATGTTGAATGTCAAGTATATCTGTGAAAAATTCGAAAAACGTTGATGCGAAAGTATGGACGGAAATAAAATTATTATTATGAAATTTTTCGTTCAGGAAATCTGTGCATAATTTTTTTGTTGGTTTGAAGTATTCAATTAAAATTCAACCGATCATTAGAGCTTGAGAAACTATTTTGAAATAAATCTACTTCGGTTAAAAACTTATTTGTACTTAGTATACTAACTTATTTAATTATGATTCAATTAAAACACAGCTTTTACAAACAAGAACGGTTTACATATATATATATATATATATATATATTTTTTTTTATGTATAGGTAACACATAAACTTTCAATTTCGTTGAAAGTCTATGAAATTTTTGTAATACGTTCAAGAATGCATAGCCCAAGCAGTGACTTACATGAAATCAAGCGAAATCTGTAATTAACCATCAAGTTTATAGAGTGTGTATTTGTAAGAAATTATTTACTTGTGATCACGTGCTAACTCAACCGACAATGTTGAGTTTTCGTTTGACTTTCGTCTCTTAATAATTTTAACGATATCCTTTGGAAAATTTGCTAACGATCATTTTGTACTCTACCGAAAAGTTAACGCCATTCCACGTACAGCTACGTATAACTAACGAAGATAGGAATTCCACATTTTCGGAGCAAACTGACCATCGTGAATAAGTACAACCTCGCTCCTTTCCAAACGTCATAAATAAATCAATAAAACGACATTAATAAGTGGCAATCAATGCATTAAATTACAAAATTACAAATACTGCGCGACATACGAATAAGCTAAGAATTAAATTGCACTGTTATCGCTGGAATCTAGATCCACGCGTAAGTTCGACAAAGTTGTCCGTACGAATAAACAATTAGCATAAAGGTATCCGATCCACGAAGTGTAAAAGTTTAACTTCTAGATACGTATTCCTAAAACAAAAAAAGTAGTGCAATCGGTCGGAAAGCAATCTTTAAAGAATTTTGCTCCGCGAGTTTGAGCAATTGCAATTTTTCCGAAAAACAATTTTTTTCACGTCAGCCAGGAAACTTTAACGTGAAGAAAATGATAAATCCTTTTATAATTGTCCGAATATTACTGCGACAGACTGTACCTCTCGAAGCTGCCACAAGCGTACGCGCAGCGTTTAGGTGTTCTATCGAAAATTGTTAACAGACCTTGTAAAAGGGTGAAAAAAAGAAGAACTGCTCGTCCTCGTTTCTCGTCGAAAGAACCGGACAGTCTACGAAGTTCGGGTGCGGATGGAACGAAGATCGATCGATCGACTCCCAGCTCTTTTTTTGTTACTGGCTACCGTGTTTCCTGTGTTTTACGCCGGTGTACACGCTTGTACGACACAGAAATATATAAATAAATAAAGAATAGGATAGTCCTCGGGGAACAATGGGATTCGCGGACCCTGCCCCTTCCCGACCTTAATACAGATTAATTAAACAATTCGGCTAGAGGAGAGAATCGCGTCTCGGTTTAGTTATTGCACTGCGCGCGCGCGCGAGCGGTCCACCGCGACATCGTTTAAACACGTCCTCGGACATGTCCGGTAGCTGTCCATGATGCGATCTAGCGTGCACGACACGCGCTTCCCGATACTACCGTGTTTGCGTTGACAGCGTGATGGGAATTGGGCAAAGACTGACGGCCGCGATCACCCGCGGCATCAAAGGACTGAAGCGATTTCGAAAATATTTCTGCCAGGGCGTCTTCTGGCCACGACGCTATACAGGCTGTTTCCCATCTGGTGGTCCGATCTGTCCAGTAAACGAATATAACTCGTATTAAACGGACAAAATAATTATTACTCGCTCTCTGGGTACCTCAGATTTTCAATACAAGCTGTAACTATCGAGTATTGTTAGAATTGTGTATTTGGAATGTGTGATCTTAACAAATTATCCTTATCGAAATATTGCATTCAGGAAATGAAATTTTGCGAATACTAATTTTGACAGACATGCCACTTGTGTTCGTTCGCTGAACAAGTCGAACTATTTGTGAAATTTAAGAGCTTCGAAGAATATTACATGTAGCAAAGTTTCAGACAATTGGCAGGAATTGTGACCAATTTTCGAAACAGATTGTCTCAGTAACAAAATCTTTTTTGGAGCAATCTCATTTTATATCGTCGATTTACTTAATTCTGTTAAATTAATGGAAAACACTCTGTATAGAGGGGGTATTCCAGTTCGAAAGTTTAACTCTCATACGTTCCTCAGCGCCATAGTTTGCCCATTTGCTATTTGTGGGATTCTTTAACCCTTTGCCTTACGATTAATTTTGGAGCCGATTAAAATCGATTGTCGTTCATAATTTTCCAGAAGGAAAAGAAAATTGGTATCTATCGTACGCTTATATTTTCTCTAATGACTAAATATCGATAATATAGAAATAGAATTTTATATTTAATAGATTGTGCTAAAAATCTTTGCCAGTAACTCGATATCATAAGGCAAGGGGTAAAATTGAAAAATTATAAATGAATCGTAAAGCATTAAATGAAAATGGGCCAGACCATTTGTGCAATTATTTCTAAGGAGCGTACGAGGGCTAAAAAATAGGGTTTTGTTTTAAATGTGTTCTGAAAATGGCTCCACTGAATTCGACACATTAACGAAATTGCACGTGTTCTCATTAAAATGTTGTTCATTAAATTGGCTGCCACGATGTCCAATAAATAATCGATCGATTCACCTCGTATCTGGCATGTCATTTCAGTATATGCATAGCAGGTGTCATAATTACGCTGTAGAAACTTTTTACTGGAATTTTCTAGTCTGCGGAAAATTTAAAAAGTGCTGGGAAATCGGTATTCAATCTCTAATATGTCTTTTGTTTTATCTTCAATATGCTGAAATTACTGAAATCATGGCAGCCATTTCGATATTATCTGCTTTTTACGGATTACTTGCAACTAGACTGCGGCTTTTACGCATTTATGTAATTTTTCATTTGATAAAACTTTGCTTGACTTCTCTTGAGAAAGATCTAATAAGATTTTCGTCTTTCTTGGAGTATAATCGAATCCCCATCATAATCCGTAGTCTACTTATAAAGAATTCAATTTTGATTTTTTAAAAAGCTTTCGAGAAGAGAGCACGTTCGCTACCAACATTTACTTTGAAAGCTGTCTTGCGTAGTTACAGTTTTTTTTATGACACGCGTCACATCCTCTTTACGAAACACGAAAATCTACCGAAGAGGAGTTAATAAACTTTTAAATGTCACACCCCAAAAATTGATTTCATGTTGTATCGACAGCTCTATCAAGATCGAAATTAAATTGTAATTTACCGCTCATTGAAAATTGAGGTTACAACTTGTAGTAACATTCAGCGGGAAATTGATTGAACTAGTTTTTAGTGATATACAAAATCATTATAATGATTGGATAGCGAACGTGTCAGGCGATTGCACGAGACCGGTAAATTTCAACGAGAACGCGAGACTATATTTTGCACATTTTGCGAAAACTGTGTGTTTATCCATTCCGGGGCCGAGTGAGATTTATGGATTCAAGAAAAACGTCGAATAGATATTAAGATAAATATCGCACAATTTCGAATGTTGTTTCGTAAAAGGGAAAACACGTTCGCCAAATATTACGAGTAGACCATGGATATACATATTTACGGATTCGCATCAAAAGCGCGAACGTTGGAAACGTGATAAAATACCTAAAATGCAATTAATCGTAACGCCACTTTCGTTAACGTCGAAACCATCGACGGCGAAAACACAATAATTTCCGTTGACCCCGAGGTTTTTTTGTAAATCCCGCGCAAAGATCCGCAGTCTAATTACGAGACGCAGCGATAAGAAACCAGCCGCCGATTCGTATCCGGATGTGCTGAGCAATTACACAAAATATTACCGGAAAGCCGAAATGTTTTCGTTTGATTCGCGAGCGGCTATATGTGTGTGTGTGTGTGTGTGTGTGTGTGTGTGTGTGTTTGTGTGTGTGTGCGTGCGTACGCGCGCGTGTGCCCGGTACGAAATGTTTCAGCCGGAACCACCATTAACTGATGTATAATAATTACCGCGGCGAAATGAACCCACGAAATAATTTATCCGCGAACGGAGCTTTGAAACAGCACAACTAATTAGTGGTCGAGGGGGATAATCCAGAAAATGGCTGGTAGAACGAATTCGGTTGCCGTTGACAGTCCTATACACACGCACCGTCCGTGAATTGCCTCGTCGAGGTGGGTCCGAAAAAGAACCGGGGTGAAAAGCGAAAGACGAAAACTGTCCGAAGAGATGAACACAAACAACAACGAACGTAGAGGACGAAACCGCACGGGTCGCGTCGATCGTTCGAGAAGCCATCGATGCCGGCGCACTCGTAACAACTTAATTAGCCGGCCACCGCGCCGCGCTTAATTTCCACATTTCATTACGTCATTGAACCACACGTCCGCGAACGCACTACCGAGAATCGAATTTTTTCTTTCAATGTGGACGTATATCCCTCTTAGAAACCCCATACCCGCCCCCGTTCGTCAGCCCGAAAATACCACCCGTTCCCCACCCGTTCGCCGTTTTCTTTTTGTTTTCCACCAGTCAACTATAATCGTAATCATCGGCGCGCGCGAACCCCAGATCCCCTTCCCTTGTCAACTGTATAAAATATTCTCAATCGTATCAACAATAGTCACATCGTACATCGTACAACGTCATTACATTATTACAATAGTTTATAGTTAATCGTAATCAATATAATATTCACAGCATTTTATCAAAATCTCTTAAAAGCACCAACCGTGGCGGCTCAAAATTTCTTTTCCCTTTTTTTCCCCCTTTTCCATTTTCCCATTCGTCCGTTAATCCCCCGTTACTTCTTCCCCGATAAAAACCCCGATCTTCAATCATCCTCTTCCGTAACTCCTCTTCCTCTTCTTCTTCTCCTTCTTCTTCTTCTTCTTCTTCTTCCGTCGTCTTCGTTCTCGCTTGCATTCTCTCGCTCTCTCTCACTCTGTCAATCTCTCAAATACGCATTCACCCACGCACACGCATACACGCATACACACACGCTGTCACTCTAACTCACTCTCTCTCTCTCTCTCTCTCTCTCTCTCTAACTCACTCTCTCTCTCTCTCTCTCTCTCTCTCTCCCCCCCTCTCCGTCTCACTTAATCTCTTTCTCTCGCTCTTCCGTACACGCAATCATGCTCTGTCTCTCGCGCTCGCACGTACACTCGCTCGTCCTTTCTCACTCTTTCTATTCCTCTTTCGCATATATATATATGTATATATATATATACCTTCAATAATTTATCGATATATATATACATGTATATAATATATATATGTATATATAAGCTAAACGTTTCGTCTTAAAGCACTGATTAACCGAGGGAGCTCGTTTTAACGTGTCCCTCCCTCTGAACACGCGTTTTACCAACCATCCTAACCAAAATCACAGGACTAACTAGAAACACCGCCGATCTTTCGCCTCGTCGCTCAGCGAGATCGATTGACGCGAGGTATACACCCTTCGTGGGGACGTCGAACGAAAAAGGAGTACTAGGGCAGGCGGGGGGAAACGATGATGATGATGATGATGATGATGATGATAATGATGATGATGATGATGATGATGATGATGATGATGATGATGATGATGATGATAAAAGAAGGTGAGAATCCTGGGCGAGACGGATCCGTCGAAAGCAACAGACTAGGATGAGGAGGAAGAGGAGGACAACGACGACCGGCAGTCGTGGTCGGTCGTCTAAGATGATCGGGACAAGCGAGGTTACGATGATGATGATGATGTTGGGTGGAGGGGAGAACGTTGGTAGCGGGTGAAGATCAAAGAAATCCGAGAAACAACGAGCAACGGTGAATGAGGCACTGCTAAAACTGCTCGTGCTCCGTTTTCCCTGGTCCGTGGCCGGTCGTCGTCGTCGTCGTCGTCGTCGTGTCGTGACATCGATCCTCTGGCAGCGATACGGACGCTCGATCCTCGTTGCCAGAGCGGCCTTTTTCTCGGCGATCGATGATGGAACAACGGCGACGGACAAAGGGAAACGGTAACGACGAAGGAGGTGTATTCGGCGGCGGCTTCGGTGGCGGCGGCGGCGGCGGCGGCGGCGGCGGCGGCGGCGGCGGCGGCGACTCTTCCTCCGGCGGCGATAAACGTGGCGGTTCTTCTTGCACGGGCTAAGGCGAACTCAATGATGCGGCGGCGGTGGTGGCGGGGCCTCTTCCTCGGAGGGGTTCACGGGACTCGGGGACAGGAACTTGCGCACATACTTCGGATAATGTGTCTTTTCGTGGGACTTCAATATCGTCGACCTCGAGAAGGTTTTGCCGCACAGCGTACAACGGAACGGTCGCTCGCCGGTGTGCACGCGGGAATGGTCCTTCATGTGGTGGCGGAGCTTGAACGCCTTGCCACAGAACTCGCACTTGAACGGCCGGTCGCCGGTGTGCGCCGGTAGGTGAGCGATCAGCGAGCCGACGTCCGGGAATGACTTGCCGCAGAACTTGCAGAGGACGACGCCGGAGGTCGGGTCCGAGTGGGCCGCGAGCTCCAGGTCCACTGGCTCGATCGTACCTGCTGCGGGGTAGTGGGCCTCCGGCGGCAGGTGCATACCGGGCTCGAGACCCAGCTGAGCCTGCAGCTGCAGGTGGGCCGCCTGCTCACGGTACTTGAGCGTCTCGAGGCTGTGCGAGAGGATGTGCCGCGCCAGCTTGCTCTGGTGGAGGAACGGGGCACCGCAGTACATGCACGCAAACACCCGCTCATCCACACCCATCAACTCCTGCAACCAAACAAACAAGAACATCAACTTCTTGTCTTCCCTTTAGCTCGTCCTTTACATCCCTCGCAATTAACACTTCCTTGCTCTCTCTCTCTCTCTCTTTCTCTCTCTCTCTCTCTCTTTCTTTCTTTCTCTCTCTCTCTTGCTCACTCGTTTTTTCTCTTTCTCTCATTCGCTCTTTTCCACTCTCTCTCTCTCTCTCTCTCTCTTTTCACTCACGCTCACCCTCGTTTCTACGGATTTGTTTTTTTTTTTCGTTAGTCCTCGTTTACACATCTATCTATCTATAGTCATCTATCCATCTATCTTTCTATCTATGACACGTTGCCTTTTGCAATCTCTTTGCTTGTCGCAAAGTGCGTTTTTTTTTACTGTTCAAGTGATCGTATCAAGCAGAATAGAGATATCTCTTCCTCTCTTACTTTCTCTCTCCCTCATTTTCTCTTTCGCTCACATTTCTCTCTCTCTCTCTCTCTTTCTATCTCTCTTTGTTTCTTTCGCTCTTTCTCTCTCTTTCTTTCCCGCGTCTCTTACGGATACGTGTACGCTACGATACTTTTCGCTACACCGGCCGCGGAAACTCGCTCGTTCTGACGCTACTCGACACAACAGCGTACACACGTGGTCGTGTGTACACGGATGTGTGTACGAGATCTATGTACGCGACGCGCCGGGCTTCAATCGGCACGCATCGGCGCTTCTTAGTCAAGTAAAAAAAAAAGGAAAGTCTCTCTATCACTCTCTCGCTCTCTCTCTCTCTCTCTTTCTCTCTCTCTCTCTCTCTCTCTCTCTCTCTCTCTCTACGTTCTTTAATGCGTCCTCTGGTTCCGCGTTTCCTCGCTTTGTCTTTCGGCTCAGCGTTTTCGGCTACTATTCCTCTCATTCTCTCTGTCTATCTATTGCTATCGCGAGACTATATATGGAGTTTGTCGATTGAAAGAAAAAAAAACACAAAAGAAAATGTAAATAAAAACAAACAGGCGAGACTCCGAGGCCTGTCCTGTCTGCTACTGTATTGTTAGAGGCGCGGTTTTCGGATTTATCACGATACATGTATGTGAGAATCTGTCTGTCTGTCTCTTTTTCTCTCTTCTTTTCTTTTTTCTCTCTCTCTCTCTCTCTCTCTCTCATTCCCTCTCTCTCCATCTTTCTCTCTTTCTCTCGCTCTCTTTCTCTCACTCTCTTCATTTCTTTCATCCTCTGACTCATGAGCTCCTCTCGTTATCGGTTGGAAAAGAGAAGTCCCTGACCTGACGAGTAAGTGATATACTCCTCTCGACGGCATGTAAGACGGTAGCACAAGAAGTTGACGCTCATTTTTGTTTGGCACGACGCGCACCCCAGGTAAAAAACATGTATGACAAGGAGAAGTTTTGTCTGAGTGTGTGTATTCATTGTATATATAAACACGCACAAGTATCGTCGTACGTGTCTATATATATATATATACATACGTATAATATATGTAATCGGTCTTTTTTTTTTTTTTTTTGGATAGCAAGTGACACATGTACAGGCCCACGGCAACCCCCACAGCCTCGCTCAAGAACAACGACAACAACCCACCCGCATCCCTCGTACCCCTCCTCCCTTGTTCTTTTTTTTCTTTTTTTTTTTTGGTAACATGTTATTCTATTTTTTGTCTTTCTTTTTTGCTTTGTTCCACTTTGTTTATTGTTTATCTTTATATTTTTTTTCTGTACTGGTATATATGTATAATTTACGTATAGTAAAACAGCGGCCGAGAATCGTCGCGGTGCAAAAATTGATTCGCCGATAGCAAAAGGCATTGCAACCAACCAAAGAAAACGATAAAATCGAAATACAAATATTACAAAGTAACAAATGGTAATAATGAATGTCAATATAATCTGCAATATGTATAACGCTATATATATATATATATATATATATATATATGTATATATGTATATATATATATATATATATATATATATATATGTATGTCAAGTAGTAATCTCTCTCTCTCTATATATATATATATATATATATATATATATATATATATATATGTATATATACACGTATATATGTGATGTATATTACCATTGTCGCATGTATGCATATCGTATGTATGTGCACATACGTGTGTAGGGCGGGAGCCGTTCAACGTTCGAATCGAAAATGCATCTGACGGTGTCGACGTTCGATAACAACGCAAATTTTGTCCCCCCTACTGAAAAAAACGTCAAAACCACGATTTTTCTAAACTATCGAAAAATTCTTCTGAAAAGCTACTTCGTATAAAACTTTTATAACAATTTTTCAAAAAGACATTTCAAAGATAAAGATACTAAATTTCGAAAAATTCTTTGCCTCCAATCTCAATATATCGATTCAAAGACTTCTCGCAAATTGCTATTTTTTCGATTCCAGAGACTTCTCGCAAATTGCAATTATTGCAGACTAATAATTATTTCCGCTTATCCTACTCTTAAACCGCTGTACACAACATTACCAAGAAACAAAAAAACTATTCCGCCGAACGAAGAAAGAATGAAAATCCGTGAAGAGCATCTTCCTGGATCCAGGATATCACTATCGATGTATCATTATCGATTCGAACGTCTCGTGACGGCGCCCATTTACGCATACATATCAACATATACATACATGTAGTTACGTATTTATATATATATATATAAAAATGTAGTAAAAAACAACCATGGCCAAAAACGAAGGTCAACTTCTTGACAGTGAGCTAGCAAGACAGGCTGGCAGGATGGGATCATGAACAGGAGATATATCGTTGTTATTCGCCGGTTCCTTTTCGTCGATCTCTCGACTTGGTTTCAACGGGGGTTGGAGGGATGGAAAGATCGTACGGGGATGATCCGAGGTGCAAGATCGTGGTCCGAGAGGATCAGGGCGGTTCGTCGCAGCCCTTTGAAGCACCAGGATACGATCGGAGAACGGTTACACAGGATTCACTGTTACCGGACGACGCGCGGAACGAGGGGATAAAACTGGACAGACTCAAGTGTACGAATACCGGAGACGAGGATCGAGAGAATGAGAGAATGAGAGAGAGAGAGAGAGAGAGAGAGAGAGGGGCTGGAGAGTCGCATAATATTCAGAAAAGGCGCAGGGTTTGGACTGGGACGATTATTGGTGGAGTGAGAAGTACAGGAATTAGACGATTAAAAGAGCCAAAGAGAGAGAGAGAGAGAGAGAGAGAGAGAGAGAAAGAGAGAGAAAGAGAGACAGACAGAAGAGAGGACTTATGCACGGTTTAGTGGAGAAGTGAATTAGTTCGGAAAAGAAGAGATAATGCGTTCGTTAAAGTAGACGACGGCATGCACGATTGATCTCCTGCGCAGCGCGTCTCGACGAGAATCCCCATTCACGGGTCGCAGAAGCTAGATCGGCAAGCTGCCAACTGGAATTTACGTTTGTCTTATTCGATATCAGTCATTGTTTTGTCTCCTGCGCCGCGTCTTCGTCGTCGTCGTCGTTGTCGTCGTGGTCGTGGTCGTGGTCGTCGTTGCCGTCGTTGCACGAGACTCTCCGGAGAATTTTGGTCGGAAATGATCCGTGGCAAATCGTCTACCGCGCAAGGGATGATTCGTCTTCGAGGAGAGACTTTGCTCACGAGTTTCGTCGGGGGTGCGTTAATCTATCGACAGAACGAAGTTAACGCTGCGCCAATAAACCGTTTTCTTCAAAGCGATCTATCCTACTGCTTCAAGGGTGGTGAGGGGTGGGGTGGGGGGGGGGGGGGGGGAGGGGATGTGTGTGGTACATATACACATATATATGTAAATATATAGACTGTATGTTGACTGCCGTTCAGAAGTATTCGGACGCTTTGCACGATTACTCTCTAACCACCTCTTATCTTATGATGCAGTTTTATAACTAACCGGATCGAATTCGGTGAACTGAACGTCTGAGAGTTTCGAAATAGATGCAACGATCCTTGAACCCTGCTGTCTTTATACGTTTCAATCTCTCTCTCTCTTTCTCACTCTCTCTCTCTCTCTCTTTCTCTCTCTCTCTCTCGCTCTCTCTCTCTCTCTCTCTTTCTCTCTCTCTCTTTGTCTTTCACGCTGTACGAGCAAATAGCTACAAATACACTGGTTCCTGTCTATCCAACAGATTAACCACAGTTAAACATCTAGGATATATTTCGTTTCTACAACTACTACCATTTTCGTGATGGTTCTTTCGTCCCGCATTTTTTTTGTTCGAGAAGTTATTATAGCAATCGTCGGAATACTTGTGCACGGCAGCGCGATATACGTGTATACATACACATATACACGTATAAATCATCTCTCTCTGTCCGTCGAGCCACCGATCACACATGTTTTCCTCTCTCGTGTTAAGGGCGTCTGGCGATTCTGTTAATGACACGATCACTTTCCAAAATTAGCGGGGAGAGCAGCAAACAGCAAAGCACTTTGGGCACGCATGCAAATAGACCCACATGCAAAGTGAACTCGAAATATATATATATAATAATATAACGTATGCCTGTCTATCGATAAGCGCAAGGATAGACAGACAAGCCAAAATAGTAGACAGATATATAAATAGATAGATAGATATAAAATGGATCGTGTTTCGATGTTCCTCTCGAGACGTGTTGTCGTTTCCCCCGACGATCGGTGGTTGGTGTGTTGTCGTCGTCGTCGACGGGGATACATACAAACGACGACGGCCGTTCGGTTCACAACGAGTACAACTACTACAACGAACGCGTCAACGAACGAACGATTCTCCTCTCGTAACCTTGCACACGTATCTGTTACGTTACGTCGCGTTACGTTACGTTCCGTTGCGTTGCGTTGCGTTGCGTTGCGTTAACGTTACGTTACGTTACGTTGCCGTACGACCAGAGGCATGAATCGAAATCGAACGAGTTTCGCCGGCTCGTTTTCTGTTTTTTTTTTTTCTTTTCTTTATTCTTTTTTGTTGCAACGGTTATATTCCCCCGTTCCGCCGGCTCATCCGCAATCCGCGGTAATGCCGATTGCGAATGAGTCGAGTGCGTTCGGGGGTGGGGGGTGTTGGGGGTGGTACACCGACATTAACCGTAATCGATATACAAATGCAGAGTAAAGAGAAAGTACGAGAATAAAAAGTCAATAAATTGGAATATGTATAATATACTATACATATTGTATACATATATGTATATACGTGGTATATATGTATATGCATGTATATGTATATGATATACTGTACATATACATGCATATAGGCATACATATATGTACGTCTATATTATGTATATACATATGTATAGATACTGATAGGTAGAGCGGAGAAAAGAGAGAGAAAAACTCACCGGATCTTGTGGGAGTCTGTAGTCTGTGGATATTTCGCTGCTCGCACTCCGCTCCTCGGTCGACTTTTCCCAGTCCATCTCTTTTTTTAATGACTGGAAACGAACAACGGGCTCACGTCAAAGTAATAATTGGATAGCCGTCGACGCGACGCGCTTTCTTCTCGAGTTACCGGGATCATATCGTTCGCGAATCGATGGAAATGAATGGAGTACTGAAATCTGTACGGTTAAATTTACAAGGCACTACGGTTCTTTGAGCTTAGTGAAATTATGTTTGTTAGGCAGAACGAAGACAATGAAAATTAATGTGTCCGATTAATAGGATGCCGCGACTGACGAAAATCAACGCAATAAAGAATAAAGGAAATACTTAGTACCGATTAGTTCAGATAATCGAGGTTTTACTGTAATGGCACCAACGGATAGCTGAGATTTTAGCGGTTAATATGAGTCCAAACACGACGCAAATCGAACTAATTTTACAAATTACCAGTGACTTCGGGTATCCGAAATTGTAGTCGGGTCAAGTCGGGTCGGGATCCCGAAAGCTTGCAATGTTCAGGTACCCGAAAAGTTAGAATGCAAAATTATAGATTGGAAGATCATGGAAAGCGTCATACCGATGGGATTACGAATGCGAGTTCGGGTATCCGAATATTGGAAACTCTCGGGCTCCCGACCCGATCCCGACCCGAACCCGAACCGTTCGACTTAGGTCGATGAAAGTAGTCCGAATTACATCGTGTTTGGACTTATTTTAAGCGGAAGAATCTCGGCTGTTCATTGGTGTAACAATTGTATAGGTAAGACGACAATGAATATGAAATTTTTCTTTGGTTCATTTTACTACAGTCGTGGCATCCGTTTTATCTCGCTTCCGTTCATTATATCTATTCGTGCACGAGACAGTTCTTGAGGCAAAGGTGCCCCATACGCGAGAATTCAGCTGCTTGTTCCCGAACCGATGTAAATATAACCGTACGCTACTGTAATTTGCACGATATTAACCAATTCGGACGAAATAACGAGCCAGACCCTTAGCGAAGAATTCGAGCTACAATGTCACATGGAAATACATAATTCATCATAGATTTGGCCCCGTGCGATCGAATGGCGACTCTCGAAGTTGATGTGTCTACAGGGTGGCCCATCTAAAGGTAACAACCTAAATATCTTCAGTTGTGATGACATAAAATATTATGTATCTTGTGTTGCAATTTGTTGAATACAAATTCTATACCATTAACAACTCTGAATGCATTTTAATGACAGCTACAATTTTACAACGGGAAAATGTATGTACTGTTAAAGTGGGCGATGACCAGACTGCGGATTTTATGCATTTGTGACAAATATGCAAAATAGTAGAAACATTTAAAGAATTTCGAAATACTGTTCTATTATTTCCTACTCCTTAAAATGATCAAGGAACGGAATAAATTTATATATGTATATATCTTGCAATTAATACAAAGAATTTTTAATTTTTTCATAAAAATCCGCGGTCTGATATTGCTCACGCTAAAAGGAAAAAACTCATGTCAATCGTATATTGTCACTAAAGATCATCGTTAATATCTAAGTAAAATGGACACCGATTCTAAAGCTTCGAAATAAATAGAAAAGGAAATCTGATGTTAATACAAAATAATATTCAAAGTTTTACAATTTCGTGGAATTATAATAAACGGATAAACGTTATAAAAACGAGGATACAAGGAACAAAACTCGTTGGATGAAAGTGTATTTATAAATTACTATTTAGGAAAAGCGTATGTGTGCCAGAATGAGCAACTGGTGGCCGTGAGTGCACTCGCACCTGTGTGGGTGGCTCTGAAAGTGGAGTTTAGAGCGAGAATTCAGAGGGAAAAGCGAACAGAACAAGCATCGAGAGTTTCGCGCGTCTAGCCATAATCATTGTGGAGAAAAAAAAAAAGATCAAACGGAGGAATTGTTGCATTTGTATATAAACGGCGCTTATTAATGTAACTACACCCACATTGTAGTCACGGCAACTGCAAACTCTTTCGCCGCTACTTCTCCCCCACAAAGTGAAAAACGTTATGAAAGCTGGCGCGATGAAATGATTCTAGCACAAAGTGTAAAATGTATAATAAAAATCTCTCGCAGCTCTGACTAGCACAAAATTCAAAGGACAAAACAGCGTACACGGCACAGTCTCGCCGACTTCTTAATATCAGAATTGACTACTTGTTGCTCGACTTTCGATCGACAGAGTGCAATTGTTACACGGCAAAGTGACGCCAAATAATTACAACGTTACGACGCGATGGTTCTAACCGGGAGAATGAAAATGATAATAAATTGCATGAATTCTTTTTGCAAAAAACTTTACGCAAATCGAAAGCACAATAAACACAAACGTCGAAGAAAATGTATCCGAACGCCAAAAAATTGGTCGAAATTGGACAAAATTGTATGAATTTTTTAGATATACATTTTTATGAAAACAAATAATTTTTCCCGGAAATATCGCGTTCTCTAAATTGTAATCAGTGTGAGAAACAGAACGCTTAAACAAATATTCTTGTTGCAATTGAAAGAAAATGTTGCAGACCAATGTTGCGCTATTAGACCCGGTGAAATATATTCTATACTAATGTAAACAATCTTTTTGCTGTTTTAAATGGTACGTACTTTTAACTGCACGGCATGGCATTATAATTAATATCAAGATAAGTTCAATTGAAATTACCTTGAAGTGGATTAAGAAATCTGTTTATTTCTTTAGGTTGTAACAGTGGGTAAAAACTTAATGGCTTTAAGAGAAATCGAATTAGCCGCGTTAGTGTTTCCATCAATCAATCTAGATTTCTGAACGCATGGTCGTTTCAAGGTTACAGTATTCTAAATCGTAGAATTAGTCACGATATCAGCTACGTTTACATTGTTATCAACTTTTATATTATGTACACGTGCTACCTTGACAGTTTTCATTCTCCTTCAATTTCGACAAGAATATTGAATTTTAAAGTGTCCTTTAACCTGCATAGGGTGATATTTTTAGCAATCTACACGTAAGTAAGCGAGTATAACTAAATTTAGACAATGATCTGACAATGCAGTTTGTTTCACCTATCCGATTATTGTTATCGAATTGAATATTATGTTTTGCCAGTGGTACAAAAATGATTAGTGCATTTATACAAAGTAATGTTGGTGCAACACCGGTATCAGAATAACAGAGCGGTGTTAAGCCCCTAGTTGAAAGTGACTAGATGAAGAAAGAGATTGGTACTCACAAGTGGAACTTGCTGGACTGGAGGTAACCCCGATGGACCCGCGAGAGGCTCTGTACTGTGCGGAGACGGAAGCCGGCTTTGTGGTAAGTTCAACGGTAGCACGCCGGGCGTGCCACTTGTGTTGTTACTTAGGCTCATGTCCGAGGGTCCGCTGTGCACGGATATCGGGCTGAGAGAGCCTCTCGTTTCCTCGAGGCTGACAGCGTCTTCGGAGTCCCTCCTGGGTCGATCGAGGGCCAAGGGTCCTGAGCAGGGGCTGCCGGGTCCGGCGGGTGATGGCGGGCACTCTGTCATGTCTATCGCGTCCGCGGGTTCGCTGGTGGGCGGTTGCGACACGTTCTGTTGCGTTTGGTCGCATTCTTTGCCGACGGAGAGGACCCCGCTGCCGACGGACGCGTTCCCTTCTCGGTGGTCCCTCTCCTTGTTGCTCGCCTCCTTTATGCTCTCGCGCTCCCGATGATGCTCCCGCGACGTCTCCCTCTGCAAACCCTCGGTCCCGCTCGTGTGCTGTTGCTGCGATTGCTGTTGTTGTTGTTGCTGCTGTTGTTGCTGCTGCTGCTGCTGCTGTTGTTGTTGCTGTTGCTGTGGCTGTTGTTGCTCGTCCCTCGACGCTACCGCCGCGTTGATGTTCGTCATGTCCGCTAGACCCTTCACCTTCAGGCTCTCCGCTGTCTTAAGGAGAGCCGATAGCTGGCAGTACTCGACGTTTACCTCGCCCTTGTACATGAAGTCGACCAGGGTACGTAGCTCGGCGAAACGTACGTCCTTTAGGATGACTATGGGGTGGCGGTTCGGGTGGTCCAGGAACAGCGCCTGGAAGTAGCTGGAGCACGCGGAGAGGACTACCTTGTGGGCACGTATCGAAGGTCCCTCCGTGCACGCCAGTGTCACGTCCACCAGCGACTCCGACTCCAGCAGTTGACTGAACACACCCAGCAGGTTGCTCTGATGATTGTTCCACCTCAGGCAGTAATGCTCACTTCCCATGTCTGAACTGCACCCCGCAACCCTGCTGCAGAAGAAACATTTGTACCGATCCCGCGTTTATCACTTCGACTATATCCGTCGCGCGTCGCGTCGTTCCCCGTGACTAACGTGCTCTTTTCTTCCGTCGTCATTTTTCTTTTACTTTCTACTTTTTGTTTGTTTGTTGTTTTGTTTTTTTAATTCGTCGCCTTTCATTCGCTCGGCGTCGAGGCTGCTCGCTGCTTCGTCGTTGAAGTTCCCGGGTTCGAGCGACACTCGTGTGTTTTAATACCGAGTGTTCGGTTTGACAGTAGAGGTACATACCTTTTTCACGTATACGTATGCGATGTGTGTAATATTAAATAAAGGGCCGTGTATCAGAGGTAACATAACTATAATGTATGAAATTCGCTGTTATTATTAGTACAACTGTCGTAGCAACCGTAGATTCCCATAAGGTTGTATGTATTACTTGAAGTATACAATTTTCATCGAATTTGTTGTTTCGGTTTAAACGAGTGAGAATTAGCAAGTATACGTAAACCTTTTATGGTGATTGCCTCTTGCAAATTTACGCGAGTAGTTCAAGCCTAGGAATTGATGCTGATTAAACGTACGGTAACATTAAAATGTTAATAAGCCGCGTACAAATGGATTTCCTATTACCTAATGACCGCGTCGGTCACCGTTTCTTACAAAATAGTCGCTCCAGAACTGCTATTAAACATCTCTGCATTCCCACCGCACCCCACCGTCAGCGTGAGTTTCCCAATAAAAAACCCATTACCTATTGCAAACACCAATCATCGTCACCCGGTGCATGACGCCATACTAATCGCGTAAAATTACATACGACGCCTAATCGCATGTAAATCCGCTCGGACACGCACGCATAAATTAACAGGCCGGTATTTTTCCCTTTACCGTGTCCCGCATGAGCCCCGTGAAAAGGAAACACGGAACCGCGGATGTCTAAATTGGAATTCCTTGTCCGCCGATGGAAAACCGTATATGTGGGACCCTTCGCTGTCGCTATCAGAATTTCTTCCGGCGTAAATCACCGTTCGCGGAAGCGTGAAGCCGGCTGATTCCTGCGATTTATTCGACGCGGCGCGCCGAGTTCACTGCGCTAAGAAACGCGGCACGGTGTGTGTCTGGTCGTTGTTCAATTCTGGCCAAGGTACACGGGCGAACAGCGACCGAGAACTTTACGACAACACCGGTGCAGCTTTATTTTTGACAGATTCTCAGCCATCGCGGGAAACACGCGCAAAAAAGATTCCGTTGGATCGCACAGTGGTTGCAACTTCGTAAAAGAAAATCAGAAAGTGAAGCATATTACTTTCAGAATCCCTCCGTAGCTCCTTCTAAGATCTAACGAAGCGCCCGGTCACTTATTCCGGCACATCCCTGGTCGGTGCACGATCTAAGCAACACATCGGTCCCGTAGTTCTCGCATGTATCGAGACATTATCGCACTTGTGGCTCGCTTCGTCCCATCTCTAAGATCTAACGAAGCGCACATCGACTTATTCCGGCACATCCCTGGTCGATGCACGATCTAAGCAACACATCGGTCCCGTAGTTCTCGCATGTATCGAGACGTTACCGCACTTGTGGCTCGCTTGGTCCCATCGCTACGGGTCAGGACATTGCGAGATGCATAGCCGATATCAGCTGACGATACTATCGCTTATCTTTCACTCGTATTTATTGCCGCGTCTAATGCGTGAACGGTGTGCACGCACGTGTCGCGGCCATGTGCGATCACGGAAACACACGTGTAACTACACACGTAATTATCCGCGCCATGAAGCTCGGCCGAGACCTGTGCTCGCGTGTTCCCGCCGCGGATACGCGCGCAATCCTCGCGTGATCCGCTTCGACCTCGTGATAACGTGACCGTACATGATAATACGGGGACATATCGTAATAATAAAGAGAAAATAATATTTTTACGTGGACCAAATTGCCGTGGGATTATTAGCGGTCGTTCAGCGACTGAATAATTCTCCGACGCATTCGCCCACGCCGTCGTCTGCAACGGCCTGCGCGCACAGGTTATTACTTGAATAATGAAGGTTTTAATTAGAGCGATTTATAGAGCTGTTATCGCGACATGCTGCCGTGTTAAAAAAGGGACTCGAGACACCGACAGGCGGATATGCCTGATGGGAATCGTATAATCGCTCGCTTCCAACGACGATACACTGTGATTTCGTGGCTGTCATCCGGTAGAGATAGTCTGTCCTGTAAAATGTTTAATTAACCCCTCTATTATTCGTTAAATCGAATGGATAATGTAGAGAGCTTTGTTATCTTCAAACGTTATTTCTTTTTTATCTCAACATGTCCAACTGCTGGATAAAGAGTTTATAGGCTCTTGGAGAAGATCGATTAACATATCGATTATCATAAAGAATCATTTATCTCTTATGAAACAACTTCCGACGAAATAAACCGTATACTATTCGAAAAATTGTTACGCGAAGATTAAATAAACAGAACATTCCTGAAAAAGCGACATAAACGAATTAAATACGGTTTGAATTTCGCAGTGACTCGTATTAGCAATATAAAGATCGGCAAATATTTATGAAATCCGATTTTGTGTGTGTGTGTGTGTGTGTGTGTGTGTGTGTGTGTGTGAATGTTTTTTTTTTAATCGGCCGGAATTACGTTCGACAAGGAATCGCCTCACAGCGTGAATTATTTCGCCGGAATGTATTTCCACCATGTTCCGGAACTTGGTTCCAGCGAAATAATGAAAATCGGGGGAAATCTGTGTCATCCACACCACCTCCCTGGGATTTTTCGAGCGCGTCACGATGATCATTGGCACGGTTTCGGCGAATCGCAGCGCCGAATCGGTGGCAACCGTTTCATCATTCAGCTAGCCAAAGCTTTCGGCGGAGGGCGCTGCGCTGGCAAGAGACCCGATGATCGATCGGCGGTTGAAAAACGGGATGCTATCGTAAATTACGAGCGAACCAGATTTTTGGCAAATATTTCGGACGAGCTTTGTCCGCATTACCAAACTTTTCGAATGCCTGCGTAACGCAATTGCCAATCGGTCGGTAATTACCAGCACGACCGACGCATCGCGACATCCTTGAAATCGTGCTCGATGTTGTAAATACACGGTGGATATTTAGGGAATATAAAATGTTTCAGTATAATTTATAAGGAAAAGAAGCTAAATGTGAAAGTTTGTAAATAATTTGAAATTATTTGAAAATAGCGAGTTCACGTACTCACGTTCTTCCAACAGTTTTTACTGTATTAAGGTTCACCTAGTTATTGTTACCATAAAAAAGGGACACATCGATTGAATTCAATTTCATTTTTCTATATCTATTTTTTCCCCAAGATATCAAGGTGACATTGAGTATTTTCAAAGTCAACACACCTTTTTTTAAGTAACACGTTACCGCCGATGCAAGGACGAATCCAACGACCTATAATATCATTGAGCTGACCTTGAAAATATGTTTAAAAAAACTTACGATCACTTTGATATCTCAGAAGAAAATGAGATAATAGAGGTATTTCAGATAGTAGTTCTTACTGTGTCTTTATCCTAAAGAATTAACATAATAGATGTGAAATTTCAAAAAATACAATTTTGCCAACGAGGAACGTGTTTCCAGCGTACTCTGCGACGCGTATGTTTGGCTCCCGAACGAAGAAACAGTAACAGGGGAGAACGCAAGAATTACGGCGCGGACAGTTAGAGAACGCGAGCGGATTCCTTGGCCGGTTGTTCCTGTTCGCGCACGGCGCAATTGAATTTTATTCGGGGCTTGCTGCCGATTAAAACAAAAAAGTTCCACTGTCTCGCATTTTTCCCGCGGCCCTACTCCCGTTACATAAGGCGAGAGAGAGAGAGAGAGAGAGAGAGAGAGAGAGAGAGAGAGAGAGAGAGAGAGAGAGAGGCACGAGGTACACATGCCTCGATAATTCGTGTCATTTCAGAGTTTTCTTTGGGTCAATCCGTTTAGGAGGACGCACGCACGTGTGTCCCGCGCCGCGGCTCTCCGCCGTGCAACGGGTTTGATGTTAAACAGTTCGTCGGCTGCCTACGCAATTAGATTATACTCGCACGATAAACGGCCTGGTATCGCGCTTCCTGGTGACTAGAAGGGCTTTCGGAGAAACCCGTGACTTTCCGTGGAAATCAGCCGATGGTATCAGCTTCACGTCGACGTTGCGAATCGTCACGCGCCCCTGCGACACGAATCGCGCGAAAATTATTGCCACTGTCGCACGGATTATGCTGTCGGTCGAAAAACTCTACGTCGGGTACTCGTCTCTATTAGCGAGTTATTAGTGTGCTTTTACATTTAAAGAAGTAGTAAAAATTAATTTGAAAATGTAAACAAACTACTCTTTTTTTTTTTTTTACATTTTTATCAAACATTTTTCCAACGATTACACTTTCGATAGTGTTGGGGCTTGTCCAAAAGCCAGAGCAATTATATTTGTTTTTTATAATGCAATTGTTAATGAAATATTAAGCGTGTATTCTATTGTCAGAAAGCATATCAATTCGAAACGCTTTATAATTTATATCAGTACCGAGAAACTGTATTTGCAAAAGAACATTGACAAGGAATCTGCAAATAAATCCAATATCACACAGGTATAAATATTGTGTGTGCGCGCAACGAATTAAACGAAATAAAGCAATCAAATTGTACAGAACGTTAAGGGACTGTGATAACAATACTGTATCACATAAAAAGCGAAGTTGAGCTTAATTTCTCCGCTCATAGCGCGGCATTGTGAAAACGTTTCAGTCGACGTTAAATTGTTGACAGCTTTATCGTTACTTTTATAACTGTTTCCATTTAACTTTCCATTGAACTGTGATTCTGTAACACACATGCACATCGTCCACTGCCGCGCGCGTGGCGCGTTGTTTTGCCAATTTTCAGAGCGCGTTGAAATTTGCTCGATCACTCGAAACATGTAAACATGCGTATTAAAATATCGAAGCAAATAATAATTTTACTCGCGCAAGGTCCGATGCGGCAAAATATCGATGCGTGATCGTTTCCGTCATACTAGGTATTTCTCGATGGAAATATTGTGCAAACTCTATTAAGGAAACCACCGAGTTTTCTCAGAAAATAGAATCGTGATTATTATTAGAATCAGCCACGTTGAGGAATTTTTCGATATTTAGGTATATATTTAAAACCATTATATAAAACTAGTGTGTTCAAATTATTATATTTTAAACTATTATATTAATAGCTATATTTCAAACAAACTATTCAAAGTACTTAAAATATTTAAATTTAACTAAATATTTGAGATATTTAAATTTAACAAGATATTTAAAACATTTAAATTTAACAAAATATTTAAAACATTGAAATGTAACTAAATATTTAAAAGGAACATTTGAAAATTCTTTTATTTCGCATGAGAATTATGAATCTTTTGTTTGCGTGAAATACAAAAATTAGAGTAGCTGTTAAATTGAAGGAATCTGTATAAAAGTAATGATAGAATTTTAAATGAGTCTGTCACTGCCCTAATTATAATCTATAATCATGCAAGAATTATATATGCATT
Organism: Lasioglossum lativentre; assembly: GCA_916610255.1. Classification (NCBI taxonomy): domain Eukaryota; kingdom Metazoa; phylum Arthropoda; class Insecta; order Hymenoptera; family Halictidae; genus Lasioglossum; species Lasioglossum lativentre. The sequence goes on from OU744364.1 coordinate 2,262,218, forward strand.
GCAATGGCTTCTTTAATACAATGATAATTTACTAATATGCGGTATTCATTAATCGCCGTAAATTATTAATGCATAATATAAGACAGTGCATAATTTATTATTGTTACTACCCTCGTAATCGGGGCGATAATTAATGATAATGAAGCGTACAATAACAATGAGCGTCCGTAAATCATTTCATACAAAAGTAAATAAAGTTGAGATAATAAATTACCAAAAAGCAATTGCGATAATCTTTTTGAATAGAAAGTTTATTTATTATTTTATTCACTATTTTAATAGAGATTTATCTAAGAATTTGATGTAGTTATTAATTCCATAAAATTAATGGTTACGTATTCTAGAGAAACACTTTGTTCGAGTGTTTTATGATTCTAATGAAAAAATGCAATTATTTCAAAATGAGAAAACGTGTGTACTACATGTAATGAATAATATTGTAACAATATAAAATAATGATTACAGTTAAAATCGTATTTTGAATGTTGTTAATTTGCAATACTCATGTAAATAATTCAGGCCACGAATATTGTTTGTGCTTTAATAAGCGTTCCAAAGAATCTGAAATGATCAAATAAATTTGTTCATTCAAGTGCATATCGTTACAAAAATTACGAGCAATCTAAATAAATTCAGCCTCGCGATTCTTCTAAAAGAACGGTAGACCTTTCGATACGGTTATATCGAAGAAAGAAAACCGCTGCTAAGTGGCTTCTCGAAATGGTTCTAAGTAAATTAATGCGGGCAATTTTGCATAAAAATTCGCGGTCTAGTCATAAAGCGAAACAACGATATACTGTCACATTGAATAAAGTCTCGTTCCGTACATGAAAAAAATCTCTGAAACACGAGCCTACTTTTATCGATCCCAGGTGTATGTAACCCGTTAACTAAAAATAGTGAATGCTTCCACAGAGATATCGCAGTGTACCAAGCATGTAACAAACGGAGCCAACTTTGCGGATATCCGAGGACTATGTGCGTGCGTGTCCACGACAGAATCGTCCGGCTCGTCGTTAACGATTCACGTATGTTACTGTGTGCGTGGGTGACGCATCGACGTATGAATGTATACCTGTAACCGCGATTGCGCACGTTCGTGCAACAATCCGTGTATATGTAACAATAATGCGCAGATAATTCGCGCCGTCCGTAAGCCACCGGCACAATATGGTATTCGCGGCAAAAATCATCTGACCCTGTGCACGTGCATAACGCGAGAAACTAGATCTGTTAGCGACTGGGACGAGGTATAGTTGACTAATAAGGTCAGCTGATTAATTCCCTTTAATTATTATTATATTGTAGAGTAGACGCTGCTTCTATTTGCTACATCAGAACGCGTTGGCGTTTAACATTTTATTTACTTTGTAGCTATATTTCACGACCGGCAATTTTACCCTGTTCTTTATTATATTTTTTAAAGAAATTTTGTTTTCATCTTCGGTTAAAGTTCGTGGATTATTTTAATACTAAATCTACCACGGTCTAGGTTTTTTATTATGCAATTATTATGGAGATTTATGGAATAATAACTTGTAAACATTTTAAATAAATTCTATCTTTTCTATCATTTTTTTTTTAAGGGAATACACGCTACAGTTTTGAATAGGTGATAGGCAGCGAAATGACTAATTTTAGTCGTACAGTCAGGATATGCAGTCCCTTGATATCAGACATAAATAATTGTGGACATTTTAATAAATTGTTCAGTTGCTATAGAAATTTTATTCGCTAAGCAATAAATTGTGTTGAGTAATATAATCTAGTAACTTCTTTTGAGAGATTATCACTTAAACGGAGATTATTATTAAACTTCTTTCGGACACAGTGCAGTTAAGTAGTATATTAATGGACCTGCATTAGTGTTAATTTTTTCCTCTGACAGAAGCTTGTGAGTTATGTCAGTACGTACATATAAAGAATCTAAGTATATCGACAGCAAACAAGTATTTTTCTTCCGACTATTAACGAATTTTTGTCCACTGAATATGCTGATCGATATTTGTTCATTAATATTTTTTGTAAATGTACTACAATATAGTACATTATTATGCATTTTCTATGAGGGTCAAAGATGACCGAAATGTAAGGCACGCTATTAACGAATAAATTATAATGATAATAATACATTTACTGTATCGCGAAAGTAGTCTGTTGCCTGATAATTACAACTGTAAGTAGAATGTAACTTCACCGAACGATTAAATATACATTTGCTCTATTCAGTGAATAAAAGCACATATGCATAATAATTTACCCTGATAATCCCCAGATGTTGTGTCTGATTCACAAAAACAGCGGCAAGGAAAAATTAAGCGATAAATGAGAAAGGAAAGTACGTAATCATATACATACATATATGTATAATATCTATAATATATATATATATATATATATATATATATATAAAAAAATGTATAATGAGAAATAACTTCTGAAGCATCGGCCGCATAGAATCACCCTCGTTCATTTTCATGATTAATAAACGTTATCTCTACGGAGCAGGTGAAGTCGTTATAGTCGCGGCGTAAATAGGCAATTTATAACAGAGTAATAAAAAGTATTCTTTTACACGTGAAAAGTAAATTATGAAGTCCCGGGGAACGCTCAATTCGTTGATTAATATGTTAAGTTATGTTGATTTATGTGGTCGTGCCGCTTACGGCATATAATCACTCGTGTAATTTAATTTTATGTAACCGGGTGCCGATCCCGTTCGACGATTATTGACAACATTTTATTTTCCAATTTGCGTATAATTAATCGGAAAACACAGAGCGCCGCCGCCGCCGCCGCCGCCGCCGGGGGCCACGCGCGCCCCCCCGGAAAACCTTTCCGCTGGTTCCGCGAATTCGGCGAGGCTATTAATTATTATAACAATCGTAACGAGATAAACGAGCAAGAAAATTAAATGACCATCCCGATTCTGTTGCCGAGATAAATATTACTCGAGTTCACGCTATTTAATGTGTAAAATTATACTTTTAGCCGCGAGTAATAATTATCGTTTTCGCCGTCGCGCAGCGCCGATTTGCCCTAACTACTCGCTAGCTAGCCAGCCGACGGAAGCTGTTTCTTTTTAACAGCGGAAGGTGTAGAATTTGCAGGCTCCTCTAATTATATGAATTACTGCAAAAGCAAATACAGCGATCCGACACTGTGTACGCCCTTTTAAAACACCAGCTCCTCCATTCGGCGAACGTCTATCCGTGACTAGTATTGTATTTCGCGAACGAAATGATTTAGAGATAACTCGAATCGCAAGTAGTCGAGTTGAGAAAGACATATTCAGCGGACGAGAAAAAATTGATTTCAATCGTTGATGTTAAAATTTGTTCAAAGGTGTTGCATACCCTTGAACCATTGATAAATATTAAGTGTAGTGCTGCTATTCTTTTTTATACATAAAATAATGTTTCCTCAAACAATCAATATTGGCTATTATTATATAATTATAAATTGAGCTAAATATCTTAAATTGGAAACTCGTTGCAGCCATTTCTGCAAAACACCGTGGGGTTTTATCGAATAAATGCATAAATACAAACAAATAAAATTGAAATAAAAACAAAAGGATATTAGAAAACTTACTTTCCCAAGGCTTCGTTCACTTAAGGGAAATTGGACGATTCCTCAGATTTCGATACAATGAGCGAATTTAATGTATCGCTACTACATATAATACAAAACCGGATGAAAATTTGCAAAGTGAAGGGGGCGCGCGTGAGTTATACATAAATTGCGTGAAACTTTATCTTCGCATGGTTTCCAGTAAGATACCTCGCGACGCGACGTGAGACACACGAAATTCCGTTCCGCGCGAAATGCGTCAGGACGCGAATCAACTGATTTCGCGAACGTAACGCAAAACCTCGATATATAAAGGATTGCGTGGCATATTCTGCAACGTCGTTTATGTATTTCCAGGAACTCTTTTACTTGTAAACTCAGTTTGCGAACCTTATCGCGGAATCTTTTTGCGTCAAGTTACCAGAACTTCCGAGGGAAACTCTGCAGTTCAACTTCTTTTTTTTTTTATTCCTTCGTCTTTAACAAGCGATACGAATTTCTTAAAGCATCATTCTCATGTCCCGGACATGTACGCACACTCTCTTAGGTTTAGTTACTTCGTAGAAATATGTTTATCCACTTACTTTCTCCCTGAAAGGCATTCGTTTAATACAATTCGAGAGTACAAAGCGAACCGAAATTTCCAATTTTTCGTCTCGTCAACATGGAAAGCTAAAGGCCCTCTTGCGAGAAAATATTGAACTAATCGGTATATTGTAATGAAACGTCCAAGTACCGATGAACGCATTTTAATTTGTATTAAAAAAAACACAAGAGGTAATAACGATCGGAAATTCTAAATGATACAATTCTTTAATCGATTCTCCCCGCTTGCATTTCATCTTTCGGACACGGAAAATTATCTACGCCGCCGTGTCTATATGTATAGGTATATATGGTCTAAGTTTGGGACGAACAAATGATTACGCAACTGTTTGGCAAATGGGTCGGTAAAGTTGCACGCGGGAATATAATAATTGAAATACATATAGCTATAATGGTTCGGGGCAAGCTTGTAAACGAAGGAGCGGGAAGCTCTTTGGACCGAGAAGGGTTAGGGTGCAGTACTCGAGCGTGCCTGGATAACGATTTACAGATTCCTCGGTGTAACAAGTTCGGAAAGGAACGGAAAATAATAATCGCGGGGCTCTAATAAAATTTACAGGGGAAAGGTTCTCGAGAGTCGAGAGACGCGCGCGCGTTAGGGGCGTACCTCCACTTTGATGGCGGCTCTCAACCTCCGCGAAAAAGATGCGCACTTCGAAAGCACTTTAAAGTTTCATCCGGGCAAAAGGTATTCGAAAGTTGGCGAGAGTCGTCGCCGTAGCCGTCGCCGTCGCCGTCGCCGTCGGGACTGGTGTGTTCCTTGGTTACAAGTTCCCGGGGTCCCTCGGAGAACGTACGTGCGTTTATTTTTCGTTCGGCGAGACCGGAAACGGATATCGTACGAAGAAACGCGGGGGCGCGTTCGAATTTGATGACGACTCGGCACTCGAACGGAAATTCGCTGAACAAGAGCCGCGCGATTAAGCGGATTAGAAAATGAAATCGCGCGACGCCGTATGGCGTGGCGTGGCGTGGCGTGGCGTGGCGTGGCGTGGCGGCTCGGCACGGACCGTTGCCAGCCATAGGGATTAATAGTTAAATGCTAATAACTGGCACGGCGAAGTTGCCGGCTCCCGACGACCGAAACCGCAGGGAGGCCGCGTAATCGTGATCTCATTAATAATTACGTTGTTTGATTCCGCGTCGCGTCGCGTCGCGCCGACTCACTCTCCCATTCGCCAAGAAGTCTCTTACCGTGTGTTCAACGATAAAATGGCGAACACTCGAGGTTCTGGGAACTTCTATCTCGTTGAACTTTGATTTATACGAACTATGTAATCGGATAAAATAGAATTCTGATTTTTCCACTTTAAACAAAGTTATTATGATTTATGTATTTCGGCGTTTCTGCAACACCGTGGCCTTGACACTGGGTTTACGGAGCACTACGAACTGCTATTTTACATTACCACGTTAAACTAACGAGAATGTTACCCCAAATCTGTTTACACGTGAATAAAGGCCTAGTTCCCTACAGGGTGTGTCCACCTAAATATCTCCTTTATTTTTGATGATTAAACTGCGGATCTTCATGCATTTAAGAAGAAATTGGTTGATTGAAAAATAAAATAGTAAAAGATTATCAAAAATTCAAGAATGTTGTAATGTTGTTTTTAATGTAACCGAGCTGTTAAGGGTGAAATCAATTTTTATGTTATTCCTGCTTCCCACAATCGATGCAAAACATTTTCATTTTGCATGAAGATCCGCGGTCTAGCGATGACATAACAAATGTTTTTAATGCAATATAAATGGTATCACTGTGAGCGAATGCTTTGCAAATGTTACGTTTCTCTCAAGGTCGTTTGAAGGTCATGTTATTGTACACATCCGAATGTATTCTTCGCACAGCTACAAAATGCAGTTATGTATCAAGAAAACACCGATGACCTTGAGAACTCTGAAAAATATGACCTTGGGGGGAAAATGTTCTTGCCTGATACCGATCCATCGACACCGTGCACATTACGTTACACGAGTAGAGATATTTAGGTGGCCTTACTTAAACGGACCACATGGTATATCCAATAGTTGCTCTGAAAAAAAATGTTATCATTGTCATCTCACAAGAAGCCTCCACACACACCCATAACCAGCACGCGTGGTCCTGTCGAATTTTTCCCGGCGTGTCTTGTCTCGGTCAGGTGATTCCGTTGGATAAGAGATGTCTGTCGGCACCAAGTCGTCATTACCCAGTGGGTAACGACCGGCCTGCCCCCCCCCCCCACGTTTAATTGCGAATCAAGTCGGAAATTCAGGCGGTGCGCGCGAGCAAGAGGCGAGCGGGAGAAGAAGTAACGCGTCGAACAGGAAGCCGAAGCGTGTTCGGGAGGAGACGAAGCGCGAAATGGAGAATAGAAACAGAATGGAGAGAATGATAGTGAGAGAGAGAGAGAGAGAGAGAGAGAGAGAGAGAGAGAGAGAGAGAGAGAGAGAGGGAGAGGGAGAGGGAGGACGAGGTACGGGTGAGGGGGACAAAGGCGGGGGTGCAACGGAGAAGGAGAAGATGGAAACACGGTACGGCGAGCTGGGGTAAGCTGGGCGAAAATAACGATGGCTCGCCATAAATCAGCGAAGGCGACGGTCACGACTGCGGGAATCGCCGTGCCGCACGGCAAGGAGGATGGAGAGAAAAAAAAGCGAATAAAAGAAAGAGGCTCGCTGCTCGGTTACCATTGACTAATCCCCGTGGTAAGCTTTTTGCAACGGCTTCCTTTTGCAGCGCACGCCGCGCGCCTGTGATCGTCGGTGCTTATCGGCCGTTCCACGCCGCGCCGCGTCGTGTCGGCCAGAAAAACGTCCCGTCGCGGGTCCATGTCCACGGAAAAATCATCTTTCGAGCCCACCATGCCGGAGAATCGATGCGGAATGAACCTTTCGGCTTCTTGCCGCTCTCGACCGCCCCGGATTAGTGCAGCTCGCCGTCCCCCCGGCCCCCCGGTAATCGAGCGTCGTCGTCGCGGACCCAGCCGTTGCTGCCGCGCCGTCGTCGTCGTCGTCGTGCCTCGAAATAATTCGAGGATCGATATACCCCCTCCTCCTTGCCGGAACGACTTTCTAACTTGCTTAGATATTCACCGATTTACGAGCTCTAGCTACTCCACGCGACGAATACCGACTCGGACACCACCGGCTGCTTATTGGACTTTCAGACTCTCCGCTTTAAACGAGCGTCGCATTAACCGAGGGGACGCGCGGACGACGCGACGGTGTTGCGGCGCCGGCAATAATGGAGAAGTTCTCGAGAGCTTATGGCTGGTTGGACGTTTTCTGATTAACCAGGACATTTTCGCCGGTTCCGAAACGGAGATCTGGGTCCTTGTCTTTTTGGTCGTTCGCCGGAGACGGCCGGGTCAACTTGCCCATTTCGCGGAACTGCTCTCGGATGTTTAGATGGTGTTAAGACTCGCGGTGACGTTCGGGTATGTCTATTCTTTAGTTTAGAGGAGACATTTTTTTATAATGTAGACCTCCTATGGCGCCTATGGTGTAGAAAAGTGGACAAATCTTTCAACCCCTAGGACTGTAACTAGATTGCGAATTTTTATGCATTTATTACAATGTAGAATCAGTTTAGCTTCAGTGTAATCAACTTCAAATTAGATGCTGTCTCTTATTTAAATATCACCTAACTCGAATCCTCCGCAACACAGTAAATATATGTATATATGGAAAGCCTATGCATGTCTATTCTTGAGTTTAGAGGAGACATTTTTTCGTAATGTAGTCTTCCTACAGCGCCTTTGGTGTAGAAAAGTAGACAAATCGTTCAACCCCCCGGACTGTAACTAGATTGCGAATTGTTATGCATTTATGACAATGTAGAATGTTTCTAATGTCCACATCCCCTAAGACAATATCGACTCAACAAATGATCAGTTTAGCTTCAGTGTAATCAACTTCAAATTAGATGTTGTCTCTTATGTAAATATTACCTAACTCGAATCCTTCGCAACACAATAAATATATATTTAATCACAGCATTTCCTTATGTTTTATTCGATTATGTACCTGATGTACAAGTGCACTCCAGCTACCTAATAACAAAAGAAAAGTGAGATGTCAGCATAGAAGTTAACTAGAACTGTTTGTCGCTAAGATTATGGTTGATAACGTCGATAAAGAGTAAAGATAATATAATAGATGCGGTATGATTGTTTCATCTAAATTCAGTTTCAGGGTGAGCGTATCTTCGAAACTTCGAGCAGAATTAAATCGAATTTTAAAATTAATCGATATTTATTCTATTGCGAACTGAAAACATAGTTTACGGGCGATCATGTCTTCGGAAACTTCGAGCAGAATCGAATCGAACTTGGTCGGTTGTTGAATGCAGCTTTGTCGGTCATAAAGCGTCGAAGAAAGCATTGCAATTTACGAGGTCTTTAACGCGTGATACATTCCATTACTTCGATGTATCTCGGAACTTCCTGCTGTTTCATGCTACAAGAACTTCATTGCATAAAGATATTTCTGATAGTCTCGACGGGGTTGTTTTTGCAAAATGATCACGTTCCTTATTGACCGGTGTCGCGGAATTAATTTCGTTTTCATTGACGCACTTAACGAAATCACCATACGCGATAATATCAACGGCGCAACACACGTTTTATCAGGCTGTGCAATTCAAGATGAGTTGCACACGTATGTACGTGTATTATCGCTCGTGCTATGCAGTCGTTTCGGTTCACATACTTTCCGGCAAGACAGGATCTTGTCGTCTCTGCAATGATCTTGTACTTTTTGCAAATAATAATAATACACCGACTTATGCAAAGATAATGGGTACAAGTTCTTTGCTTAAGTATACTGTAAATGTCAATTGCCATTTTTATGGGTGAACAGTTGACGTTTGTTCATTCGGTAATGTTGTACATGTTAAAGTGCACGATTTAGACGACTAGTTTGCTGATTCGATGGATTTGTCGCAACAATGACTCGATCAAATTCGAAACATTGAAATAGTTAAGAAAAGAAATAAATGTCTATATGTCGCTGCTACATCAATATTTTTTAATTCGCTACTATTATTGTAAAGGTATTGATTTGACGGAAATACATACATATAAGGTTGTCATAAAACTGAAACATTTAAAATTAAAACCAGCTCGAATTTGAACTTTTCGGGCAATCTAATACCGGTATTAAATTTTCTATAATGTGAAGTTCTCTGCATCTTACCCTAAAACATCCCATATATGTACCGATCAACGCGGATTACCAAACGAACACAAGTGAATAATTTACAATTACCGTTACAATTTCTCGGCGACATAACGCACAATTATTTATACCGCAGTTATTTGGTCACCCGATAGGACAGTATCCTGCGCGCGATAACAACGAAATAGATTGGTCAAAGCCCGCGATCGAGCGGCGTGCATTTCCCAAAGGGTCGAAATACATTTTTCGGGGTGGGAAAAAATCACGATCGACGACGATATATGGCGCGCGGCCGGCCCATCGACAAGCAACAATTAATCCGGTGACCGTCCGGGCCCGGAATAATGAAAAAGTTTGTCGAATCTAATTAAACGGGCGACTTGCCGGTGCGTTTGGCGCGTTTTAAACGCGTCGGCAACATTTAATGGCACGTATCGATTTCGGGGCCGCGCGATGAATGGCACCGGGAACGCGGTGTTCCGCGATGTACCGCGTGGTCTGCGCGGGTGTGGGCTCTATGGGGGTGGGTGTCATGGGGGTGGGCCGGCGAACCGTCCCGCGCCGCGAATACCGCTTTATGCGGAAGTCCGACGGAGACAGGCGAATCGGTTGGGGGAAAAACAAATCTACAGGGGTGCGCGCGCGAATGACGTTTCAACAGTGCGGCCGACTGGAGCAATTACTAACGGAATATTGCAATCATTACGTCTCTATCCGCCACGCCGGCTACCCCCTGTGTCTGGCTCGGTCTCTCCGAAAAACAAAAAAAAAGCAAAAAAAAAAAAAGGAAAAACAACGAGAAAAGGGAAAAACAGAAAAATAAAAATGATCGCCCGTATCGAGAGACAACCGGCCCCCGCGGTATAAATCGAAAATCATTCGCGGAACGCCGCCAATCAAACCGTTTCCACGTGAAACTTGATTCAAGCCTGCCCGCGAAACGACGACAACCTATCCGTTAGCCGCCGCCGGCTCTTCTTTTTTGCTCGACGACACGGCCCCCGATTTGTTTGCCGATTTTCGATACCTATTTTCTACACTCTCCCCCGAGGACTGCGGATCCTGCATTACCCCACTCGCAACTTGCGAAATAACTTCTTCCTCGCACCGTTGCGCCACGGTCCGAACGGATCACCGCGGGGGAGGATGAAAAGTGGCGCCGAGCGATCCCCCGAGCGAGGGATGTTTTTAAATCGCTTTCAGAGCAAGTTTCTCTGTAAGTTCTCTGCGTGTAACGGAACTGTGTCGCGAACGTGATTCACTTTGGTTTTTGCGGGGCTTTTTATTTGGCGCGCCTTCGTTGTTGCAATATTTTATTAAGTGCGTAAAATAACTGTTTTTTATAGTTATCTGGAACAAAGTAGAGAATTCCAGTTGATCGATTATAAAATCGTTTGCCTGTAAGTAGTATTTACACAGGGTGTCCCAAAACTACTGCGTTAAATTGAAATGGGAGGTTCCTTGGGTCGTTTCAATTTAACGCATTGGTTTTCGGACACCCTGTATAATTACAGTATCGCAACGTAGTACAGTAAATGCTCGATTCTTGTCCGGGGTCGTGGGCACGATTCCTGTCCAGTTCATTATTTTTTTATGGGACTTTCACTGGCTTGTTTCTGGCATTTTTTTTTTTTTATTAGAAACAAGACCAAACACGATAAAGTTTCAATTGTATTTAGTATAAAGCATTTTTAATCGAGATTACATTGCGAGAACAGGCGGGCCTTTAAACTGTGACGACGACACGCTTCGGTCACGCGATCCGTATTTCATTCTGTCCTTCTCTATGTTCGGCTCTCTATTGAAGTCTCGCTCGGCGCGGTCGGCGCGATATCTAGACGCAGTCATAAATGGAAAAGCATATCCGGGCACGATGGTTGTCCGTGAAAACCACGACTGTTGGACAAGAATCGAGCGTTTACTGTATATGCATGTCTTGCTCATTTAAAACTATAATAGTATATAATTTATAAGTTTGTTTAAAAAGTTACAAGTTATCTTCAAAGGAACAAGTTACTTTACAACGTTTATTCCAAATCATTTGGTAAAAGGAACACCAACAAACTTAGAAATATTTTGAAAAATTTTCCGTGCACGTCGAGTACAAGGTAACTTATTGCCATTTGAGTGTGGGAGTGTTTTGTCAACTTATTCTTGTTATTATAGTTTTCAGTTTGCCTGTCATAGGGCTATCTCTTTGATTAGCTCTAAATTATAGACTTATGAAAATTGAAAGAAAAATAAACATATCTACATGCTCGCATATATATACATTTAATTTAGATACCATTTTAACTAGTTAAAAATTTTCGAAATAAACTTATAGATAAACTCACGAAATATTGATACTTTTTTTCAGAATTGTAAGTACATACTTTGAATACTTCTGTAGCAGCATGAGCATCATACGAGCTATAATGATCTTGAATAACAGGTCCGTAAGACTTGTGTAGCGAATGACTACATGTTTAATTAATTGACAAGCTATTTCCTAAAGAAGTTGGTTAGATTGTTTATTATTTCCCGTGAATACTGTTTCTCTGTAAGTTTTCTGTAAGTACTAAAAATCAAACTGACATGTTCTCCTTTTCCATTGTGTTTAAAATAGTATGAATACGAAACGGAGCTGACATTATTTTATAAACCTCAAATCAATTTGTTCAAACATTATAAATAAAACTCCTGTTTGAAATGTTACCACTATACTAATCTATACATCGCTACTGGCATCGCAATTTTATACCATCGAACTACATAATTGTGTAAATTTCTAATCAAATGAACAATCTTTGCTGATAAAAGTAATGTATTGTAATAATGTGGTATTACTTTTTTTTTGGAGGATTTCATACTATTTCTATATGAAGGACGCTGTATTTTTCCCTCGCGTGTTGTATTGTTCCGTCGTTGCAAAAACCGTTTAACAGTGACCTACGCAGAACAATTGTTTAAAATAATACTTGTTTAAGCAAATTTCAACGTGTACACGCTCGCGATAACCAGAGAATATTCAAACTTTGATGCATTTTTACAATTTTTCCAGTAAAACATAAAAGGTAGAACGAACAGTAACGTGAAAAAGAAAAATTTCGACGCGGAATTATTGGATTTTTCAAAACAAACCGTTTTCAATGAAAACCGAAGTGATCAATACAGAGTCAAACATGGATGTTTAAAAACTGATTAATGTGTTAAATAATTATAAGAGTAGGAAATAAATCAATTATGGATGAGATGAGCGAAAATAGTACCACACATGTTAACATAACATTCTTTAAACATTAATTTATTAATTTTACATTGTATGGTATAATGTTTTTTTGTTTTATACACGTGTTTCCCATTTATCTGAATAAACCGACGCATAAAGATGCGCCGCGGCGTACGAATAAACGAATAAACACGCGGCTGATTGATTTCGCAAAATCCTCGATTTCTCTCGTAACGCGCCCGCTGGAAAGCGTGGGTACTGGCGGCCTAGGCCACCTACATACAATCTATTAGATGTACAAATTCATTCTAGGCCCTAACGCGAAATTAGCTGTTGGATTTGCTTAAATGGAAACTTTTTCCCGCAAACTGTGAGACTGCATAATACATACCAAATTATCAGAACGATAGAACTTGAATACAACCTGAACGAAATCACTGTACGTTCCTCGGAATACAATGTCGACCGATAACACGCATATTAGGCGCTGATAGGTTTCCGCATTCTAATTGTTCATTTCTGTTTTTTGTACAAATTTATTTAGAAACAGTCTTTATTCGTAACGAAATATCTTTTCATAAGATAGATTCGTTTTGTATATCATTGTTTTAAAAATTTTTGTCGCCGATTGTATCATACAATAATGTATTGTTGCATCCGCATGGAAATAATCTATCGGCATGACGTGACGCGACGCGACGACAGGACGCGATTTTACGCGCTCGCTGAAAAGCGTAGCTCATTACGACCGCGATCGGCCGCGTTCGAGGCGAGCGTGTATCTCGGCGTGCCGCGCGGGTCCCCTTATCTGTTTCGATTATGATTACGAATCGATAACCCGCGGCAAGAATGTGAGCAGATGCACGTACGTGCGTACACCGGTCAACCGTTTCAGCCGGTGAATCGTGAGAACGCGGTCGAAAGGACTCTCGAAACCGCGATCCCCCCCCTTTCCGGCCTCTTATCGGATTCCCTGGCCCTCACCCGCCCCTCGTGTATCTCTTATTTTTCGGCGGAACGATAATTTCGCATTCATTCGAGAACGGGAAACGGCCCGATGGCTGAGTTGTCGTGCGGACCTCATGCATATGATTCGGTCCGCGCGCGGCGGTGTAACTCGGACCGTTCGATTTTATCTTATCGGGATCCATCGAACGGAGACGTTTCAAAGACCCACGTACTCGAGCATTTCCCAAGAATTTAATCGCCGTATCGACTCTACTACACGCCTTGTTTGTCTATCATACGAAACAATATTCCGAGGGTCGCGCGATGCCTTTCGAACCAGTGTCGCCAGATCGAGACTCGTGTCCCCACTCTACCTTCCCCTTCCACCGTCGCGGCCCGGTCACGTGACGCGTGACGCCTCTGTCGTGCGGTACTAGCAGAGAGAGGGGGGGTAACTATTTCCCCTTAATTCGTGCTCCCTCTCCCCTTATCTAGCCACACTGTTTCGAATGATTTTGTAACGCGAGTCGATGGGGGCAATCCGCGACAGTTAAATGAAACTCAACAAAATATAGAGAAAGAGGTGGTAATGCGGCCTCATTGTAATTTTTGATATTACAACAAACGGGGGACGGTACAATTTGTTGCATCTACTGGATTTACAGTCGGCGGCAAAATTAAGTGGACGCCCTTCGAAGACCAATAACTTTTTTCAAATTGTTCGAAGGATTAGTTTAATAAGTAATGTATTAAAGAATTATGTAAAATTTATCTTTCGTCGAAATTGCGGAGAGTAAAGGTCACGATTTTGTAACTTTTTATTTGTGTCTATAATAAAAATTTTAAATATCAAGTTATCATGCACAATGTTTCGACATTTAAAAATTGTCCGAGTCTTAAATTCTTCTAATGCCTTTTCAGTTTTGTGTGTTGATTTATGAATTTTTCGCACAAAAACATATAAACATGAGAAAGTCAATGTCTAAACATTGTTCATGCGCCTAATCTCTACATTTATTGCACCGAGTGAATCCTGTTCGAATGTTACTCCGCAAAGGATACATTTTGTTTTTCGACTTTACAAATTTTTTGTTTCTTTTTACCTTGGTCTGCTTATTCTTAGCTGCGCGTCTTGCAAGTTCATTCCTGTTCGGTTCTTCGTGAATTTGTTGATTACTTCTAAACAATCGAAGCACACTCTACTCTTGAAAATAACCACCATCACTTTCTACGGATTTCCTCGATCTTACAAGTAATTCATAGAACACCAACTTAGATATTAACAGATTGGTATTTAAAACAAAGTTATAAATAATTGATTGAGCGAGCCACGAATTAATTTGTACGCCTGATTACATTGCCATTCGACTTGTCCGTCGAATGAATACACCTAAGTCTTTACGAACACGATGATTTATGTCATCGAGGTGTTTCGAGTTAAACGGAGTGCTATAATAACTGATAAAGTCTGTCAGAAGTTGACAGAAGGTTTTCAAAAAGAAGCTATCTCGGCGATTATGATAAATAGACTGTTGGTATTATGCAAATTCCCATTCTCAATGATTATTTGCCGACAATCGAAGGAGAGAAAACGCATTGTTTAATATTCTATAAAATCGCATATTTAATACTATAAAACTGAAACCGTAAGTGGACGTTCTTATCTATGAAAGATATCATTTTTCGTTTAATAAAAATAAACGAGAAGCAAATTCCATCAGCAAATGCATTTCACAATTCGCACGCAGCTGGCGAAAGGTGAGCAACTCTTTTCGAAAATGAAACTATGTCCGTGCCAACAGAGATATATAGTAAGTTCTAAAACAAGAAACTGTCACTTTTTCCCTCGCCTCACCTTCGTTTACAAAACGTATCGCATCGAATCGCTGGGAGCATAAACAATAAAGTTGAATCGAATATACAGTCTACTCGTGGTTATCTAAACGATCTATATAACAGATACTCGTCTCTTCCCTAAAATAATTAAAAGATTCATTTTGAAACTGAACCACCAATCTCTTCGCGCTGCGGTAGTTTCCATCACATAAATTGTAAAAAATGCTGCTTTCTACACAAAGAAGAGTGCAAAGTCAAACATCCAGCAAATGAAATTGGCGGAAGCATTTCAACGAATACCAAAGCGTGGAGAAGCAATCGGAAGATGAACGATGAGAGTTTTGTTTAAACAAACATTACCGGAGTAATTCCTCAACCGACTATCGTTATAATAGCGACTATGTATAAGCACACCGCACGAAATCGTTTTATTTTTCAAGTGCAACATTCCTATATATCTTTCGGCCGTTTCCGAGGAGCGCGGCGTTCTCGAAGTCGTGGGATCGATAAAAGAAGCGAATCGAACGAGCGAAAGAAATATCCGAGCGTGTCGGTTACTAAATCGAAGCTGGTCGAACGCCAAGAGGATCTGAATCGAGGGGATCTCTCGGCGGCGCGGCGTGGCGCGGCGCGGCGTAGCGGTACGGCGAAAAATCGTCGCGAAAGTCTACGCCGCTTTCTTTTGATTTATCAGTGGTTAACGACCCGAGCGACGGTACAGTAATGCCCTCCCGCTTATTAATCAGTCCAGAAAACGCACAAAGTGCCGCCGCCGCTGCCGCGTGCTTTGGTCTCTTTCGTAACGGGCCGGTCGACTTTATTTTTGCGTTCTCGTAAAACGGCGAAGCCGCTCGTGTGCACGAGGCGACGCGACGCGCGCCGCCGCTCTGAAACGTATGATTTACGAGAACCAAGTAACGCCAACAGCTGATCGTCTGACACAGTTCTGTCTGAATCTACTAATGCGAGAGCGCGCCGCGGTGACACGAACCGCATCACTGCGAGAAAAACATTCAATTAAGAATTTTCGCGACCACCTTCAGCAGTCCCTGCACTAGTACGCAAGAATCACGAGAAGCTGAACAAAATTTCCTCTTAATTATACATTATTACCTAATTTTTTAGCGAGTATCGGATTCTTCAAAAAAAATCTGAAAAAATTCGTATCTTATATATCTCGGAGAATGATCGCTTTACAGTTTAAGGGAGTATTCCACCCTCCGGGGGTGAAGTTATTGGGGTCGATGCGACCCCACTCAAATTTATGCTAATAATCATTTAATGTGTAACTATTATCACATCTATGGACTATGGAGAATGTTTTCGAATTATGATTCTAAGCACACCGACTAATTGAATGACCGTTCTATAAACGAAACGTATTTGCATAGCATGTGCATTATTTATATAATTGCGTAGCTATTTGTGCACCTTAATACATCAACCCGACGACTTAATTTATAGCCGGGAATTTTTACAAACTAACGTATATAAAAAAGAGGAGATATGTATGTATTGTATAACATACGCAATTTTTGCTCGCGCTGCCTGACCTTAACTGGACTGAAATACTAAAATGCAGCAGAAAAACATTTTATTGCTCTGCATTCTTTTTAAAAGATTACGACGACCTGTCTATAAAAATATACCTAAC
Source organism: Lasioglossum lativentre (assembly GCA_916610255.1). NCBI lineage: Eukaryota > Metazoa > Arthropoda > Insecta > Hymenoptera > Halictidae > Lasioglossum > Lasioglossum lativentre. Next base: position 2,279,209 of record OU744364.1, read on the forward strand.
TATTGAGACGACAATATATCGTCTAAACACTAATCGTCGCTTATCAACAACTTTTGTATTTATACAAAAAAGGATGTTCTCGGATGATATTGCAAAAATTCTGTAAACCATTTATCAAGCATTGAACTGTATAATTTCATATGATTATAAAGTGATTCGTAATGCGTGAAATGTAGGTTTTATTAATAAAATCCTGAAAAGTATGACTAAATGAAAAAATTGTTGTGCAACTATTATATTAAAATTTCGAGGCATTTATGCAGTTTAATATGTAATTGTAGTATGTTTTATCGATCGGCAAACGCGCGTTGCGTTAATCCATATTAGCGATATTATCGAGAGACAATAAAACGTGGTAACATTTCACGAGCTCCATTCCTCGGCCGAAAATGTCTTGACACGGTTCAAATCCTATCACTGCTACCCGACTGTCTGTTTTTCTTCCTGATTCTTTAGGCGAATCACACGAACTTCTTCTAGGTTTCAGTTGGCAAGAAAGCTTCGTACCTATCGCTCTTTACTTCTTCAACTTCTCCCGGAGAAAGATATTTAATTCGGTTTTCCTGGTCGTTTTTTGCCCGAGCATGGTGATGGAATTTTAGAGTTTCGAAAAATCGAAAGCGCACGGTGCAGAACAATTATGAGCATCGCGATCGTATTAATGTGCAGTAGGACTGTAACAATCATTTTTCAATCTTATAAAATCCACTCTGACGCTGTAAAATCTTTTAATCGAATTACTAGAAATATTCCGAGTTCATCGAACTGACATAACTAGCCTGCAGATTTTTATGTAAAATAAAAACTGACTGCATTAATTGCAAGACTCGCGAACCAAATAGGAATTTACTTCTTTCTTGACAACTCTTACTATGTAAGAAACGTGTTAAAATCCTTAAATTTTTTTTAAGTTTGGAATAACATTAGCAATCTAATCATAACAAAATCAATATAGATAAATGTAAAAATCATTATACAAAATTCTAATGCATGAATTCTGGTAATCTGTATCATTCAAATTTTGACAAAATCAACGCTACAAAGCCGGATTTTTATAAATTGTACGCGAGCACATTGGAATTTTCAGAAACTTGTGAAATCCTAACAGTATACGATATAGTATGATTTAATTTTTTTAATTACTGAAACCATTAGTGAAGAAACGAAAATTTTACCTGAATTTCCAAGTTGAAATTCTTCTGTAAAAGCATATCAATTTCTGACGACTATTCGTTACTCCACTATTGTTGTCATATCGCACTCGGAATCTCTAACTTCGTGATATGTTATTTCGGTTTCGCGCGGCATAAAAAATAATGCGCGAAAATCAGCCTAACGAATGCAGCGAAATAAAAGTGAATTAACGAGAAGCAGAAGTACTAAATTAGATGAACCTATGCGTTTGTTCAGTGACAAGTTACTCGAGCCGCGTTGCACCGACGGGAATCATACTAACGCGGTTTTCGAAGCGAACGAAAGTCCTTTCTAAACGCGTCGTTGCATTCGAGCGGCGGTGTGCACGGCGCCTATACCTTTCCCACCAGTTTATATTTTTCATAGAGGAGGATTAACGTTCAACAGATTCTTTCGCAGGAACCATTTCCATTCGAAAGACAATATCGAGTGTTACAATGCACTGTGAACCCGGACCACGATTACTTTTGCGTGCATTGTTGCATGCGCAGACTGCGATAAGTGCAACAAGAGAGGAACAGAAAACTAGATTCTGAATAGAGTGAAAAATACGTGTGAGACAGTTTGTCCTTGCAGAGCATAACTTTTCGGAAAAACGAACAACAACTTGAGACACGCTGCAGAGTGTGGCCGACTATGTCTATTAGAAATTTTTCTGTCTACTAAGTTCCGTTTCGTTAACAAATAAATCGGTAACATCTGTGTCGACGATAGCAACGAGTTTATCGAGAGTTTCATGCACTTGTTAAATTATCCGAATAATTGGGCAAACCGCGTCTAGCAATGAATAAACTAAAACACATGCATGTAACAGCTTGTACCATTGAAGCTTTCTCACACGAATGTACCGCAAGTTTGTAGCGGTATTCCCACCTTATCTACAATCCTCCGGTGTACACTTTTCAAGTAGCTTACTGAATTTTTAAAGATGACCCTATCTGGTTAACGGCTTAAACCGCTTATCCGATTGGTCATAAAGAAAACTTTCCGAACTCCTACGCTGCGCCCTCAAAAGCCACGTGTACTCGTGAAAAAATTGCAGAGGGACTCGCTTAATTGCCTTGTGTTTACTAAAGGCAACAACATTCGTTTCAACTAGCAGAAATAAATAGCGGGGGATTCATCAGGCTTTTGAAGCATCTTGTTTCCAGACGCAAGCGATCTAACTGCATCGACAGAATTTTGTTCAACCCTGCACGAACCCCCTAACCGCGAATTACAACGGCTGAAAAGCCACTAAGCATCTCCAGCTAACTCTTTATCGTTCACTGGTGAAATGCATTCTAGTAAATATCGAAAGTCGTTATCGTTATGTGCTTCTAGCCGAAATATTTTGAAGGTGGCAGTGAACTTTATGCGGACGAGGCTACATTCGTGCATCGAGGTCGCTATTTGTACTTGGGAAAACATGAGTTTTCAATGTTCATTTATTTTGCAATAAAGGTTCCTAACAAGCTTTACTTATCCATTAAAAGTTAAGAAACATCGGAAGCAATAGCTCTAACTATATTTCATGTTGTAACGGACGCGAGTTCATTTATTATAAACGGAAACCTGCTGGCGCCGGTTTAACGACATCTGTCCCCCTTTGCCCTTAATTAACAATGCTCAATGGAAAACAGTTTCTTCTTCGTAATATTGGGAATTACGTCCTGTCAAGAGTTACGCAATTAGATGCAGGAAGAGGAACGTTCTGTTGTAGTTTCGTCTTTAAATTTCTTCGATCTTATTCGTACGTTAACCCTGCGAAGGTCGCGGCTAATCTGACAGATACACGTGCTGTCTTTTTCGTAATATTTGTAAACATCGTGAAGCCGATGACGCAACCAGTCTCTGTACGATACATAGGAAATGCTAACAGCGACAAGAGAAGCACCGACACCGAGAAAAAGGAAAAAAAAAACATGCACCCTTGTTACGTACACGTTTAGAACAATTGGCCCGTAAAACTGTTTCTGTAAATATTACGAAAACTTTTGATGTCTCGATAACAACAATATCATATTTCTGATATTGCGACAAATGTTCTCGACTCTAGTTCGCCATTCGAAGTTTTGTCACATTCGTACGATTCGCGTGACAATAGGTTTCCTAAGGGAATGAAATATTTTATTATATTCTATATATTCTGTAGATACTCGTCGAAGGTTCTTTACATACACGCGTTTCGCTCGAAGGACAGCATCGATTTGAATATAAATGCTTCGAACACGAGACTAATCTATTTGAGACAGCTATGCGTATTCGATGGAGATCACTTGAATTTTCTAGACTAAACAGATCGCTCGAGGACTATCTATCTATATTGTACCTCGATAGACGTTCGTGAAATTCGGAAGACTTTTCACCGGATCACATAGATCCGACGTTCCCCATGAAAACAAAAACAAACAAAACGAAGCAGCAGATCAATTTCGAGAAACCATAATCGTGGATTGAAACATTATTAAATGTAGAATTTCCTTCGGTTTGTAACATATATGAGAATTGTTACAAAAAATTGTTTAATAGCAACGATAACGAACACCACCCCCTCTGGGACGTGATCCGATCAATTCTTTCAGGGTTATTTTTTAAACGATCTAATAAGTTCTTTTTCGATGTAGCGCAATCATTGAGGCTTCCGGTAAATATTTATTAATAGTCTGCGGATATCTATGCAAAATGGAAATTGTTTCCATCGATTACGATGTACAGGAGACGAGCAGAAATTTCATTATTCTTTTAGCAAGGACCGACACATGGAAGTCCTTAAGTTCAATTTAAATGGCACCTATTAATTTTTGGCATCGATGGATGAAATCCGCAGTCTATTTATTAAACGAAATGTAGGCATACGTTAATACGTTAACAAATACTTCATACATATTCCTAATTTTTTCAAGAACTAGGAAGTTCTGCATCTCTCGGATTACCGCGGCCCAATGAAGAACTTGGACCGCGAAAACACACCCCCCCCCCCCCCCCCATACTAGTGCAAATATTTCGCAAGCAGTCCGGCCGCGACGTTCGTCGTTAAAGAGTTCTGTATCGGTTTTGAGATGTTCGGAAGCGGTGCGCGCGTCGATACCTATGCGAAAATCCTTGTCCGTGGCAGCTGGAAAATTCGCGGAACTTCCCGGCGTGCAATGAGCCGCGACAGTTTCACGCGGCACGATCGTTAAATGCCCAACGCAACGGTACGTGCGTATGTGCGTAGGGCGAGACGGATGACCGGAATAGAAGAGAGGAACGGCGAGGCGAGACAAGGACGACGAAGACAGCGTAAGAGAGAGACGGAATTGCAGCGAGACGGTGGATCGTGAGGGTGGGCGGGGTGTGTAGGAGAGGGGTGGGGAGGACCGGGGAACAAGGACAGAGAGAGAGACCGTGCGAAAGAGATAGGGAGGGAAAGAGATACGCGGGTCGACCACGCGAGGAGGATGGAGAGCCAGAGCACGCGACCTTCACGAAACGTCAAACGTCTATGCTGTTTAGCATGCAGGGCCGTATGACTGAAAGAGGTCTGTGCCCAGGCTCTCTCGGATCACCTGCCGTCGCGTCGCGTCGCGTCGCGACGCGGGGTTCACCCGAACCGGTCTAGATCTAGTCCAGTTCCGGTGACCAGGTCCCGGAGTTATGCGAACCGGGTGAACCTACGGTTCTAGGGAACTCTATCAGGTTCTAACGGACAACTGGACGTCACGCGACTGGTGAAAATCGAACGATCGTTCGCGTCGAGGAACGCGGACGAATCTCGAGCTGTCAATACGATCCAGAAATTTCCGCGAAGAGGTTGCCGGCGAAGAGTGGAAACGGCCGTGTGACAGCGTGTCTCCCGCGAACCAACCGTTCCATTTCCGCGGTTACGCGCGGAATACGAACGTGTCCGGTATAGTTTTCCCCGCTCCCCAAACCGCGTGTACCCCCTTCGAACGTTTCTTTTACCATGGTTATTTTCACGTGTTTGCTCATTTTCGTGAGTTTGCTGATTTCGTTGTTTTTCTTTCTTTTTATTTGGTCGCTCACCGAAAAACCGTTCTGCTCACCGATCGCCCACTTGACTCCCGTCGTCCTCCAAAAATCTCGGCTTACTCCCGACGCACGTGTAAGATATTTTCGTCCCGCCGTGGCTCGGCTCACGGAACACGCACTCTTCGCCTCACGTTTCGCTTCAACACCAATCGAAATAGAAAGAGGAAGAGAGAGAGGGGTGGGGTGGTGGGTGGATATCGAGAGAGAGATGCGTTTTTCGTATAAACCACGGCCATAGGGAACACACCATTTCTCCTTCTACAATTTTCCTCCTTCGATCCAATTGTATACACGCGTTGTGTCGTGTATTTACGCACGTTTTTTCTTTCTCGATCCGCGACGTCCCGTCCGTAACGGATCGCGGCTCTCTCACTTGTCGCACCGCTTGACAGCGTGTCGCCGAGTATAGGTTAGGTGGTGCGCGTCCGTCGTGGATTACGTAGATCAACGTACAACTTGTTTTCCATCAACCGGCGTCGGTCTTTAATGACAGTTATCTGGCGGCATTTGATGGTTTTCGACACCGTTTGCCAACCGGCAGACGGCATGGCGGTTCTTAGACGATGATCCATCTAACCGATGCTGACCGAGACCGATCGGATGCTCTCTCTGTTTCAACTTTCGGCGAACTGTCTCTCACTTCTGACGTGTCGTTCTCTCTCGGCGCATAATCGTCGTCGTTGACGGTCCAGGTTCGTCTGTCCCGACGACACATTTCTGTCCATCCAACGATCCTCTCTCCGATCCTCGAATCACAGCCTCGACAACGGCGTTCTGGCCACAGACACGTTCGACGGGAATCTTCCTTTACGTCAACGGTGCTGCGGCGTTCTTTAATCGGTGACACGATCGGCCAACGACGACGTTGCTTACTCGTGTGCGTTTCACTTTTGTTTACTTTTCTCCGGGACAGAGTCGCGACACCAGACTCTTCCGCGACGATTCGTATCGAAGCAACACACTAGCGATGGGGAATTTTGTTATTGCCAAGTATAGTATAGTATAGTATAGTTCACCAGTTACACTAGAGTTGGGCAGCGATAGATTATTTTCTGATTATTTTTGTAATCGATTGCGAAAAATAATCATGGTAATATCGGAATCCGTTGATCAATTAATCGTTACTAGAATAAATTGGTAATCTGTAATCATTAATCGGTTAGCAGTAATCGCGAATGATTAATTAATCTGTCACCAAAATTAACGTTTATACACATCGTTGCATGTGCAATATTGAATTGGAATTATTGCGAAAAGCATAATACGAAATTTTTTCGGAGAAAGTAATCATTTTCTATGACTTCTAACATGGCACTTCACGTTAGTTACAATTGTTAATCATGAATGAGATTACAGTTTTGCCCCACTCTGTTTATTATCTGGTTACTTAAATTGCTCACTACTTGTAACCGAACTAGCTATCTTCCTTTAATTATTTGTTGAAAACAATTAAAATAGACGACCTTAGAATTGTTATCGGTTGCAAAATAGTAAAATTAACACAACTACATAATGTAGCAATAATAATTTATGTAATAATTACATTAACAACATTTAAAGCGATATATCGTATCTTTGAAACTTTGACTGGTTAAATAAAATACCTATTACACGAATAAACTGAAATTCTTCCGACTCGAAATTTCTATTGCATTCGAGAATAGTCTTTCACTTGTAAATACCAAAATGTAACGGTTCTACTTTCCTGAATAACCACCGGTTAGTTTTTCGAGTAACTAGAATTAATGTTTTACTAGGTTTGTTCTACGAATAACTAGTTAGTTACTTTTTCCCCATCACTAGTACACACTGGACGGTCGGGTTTTCTCAGTGATCGATTAGATCGGCAACGATGTTATCAGCGGTGTAACGCGCACAGCCGCGGTAACGATATTCGGAGAAGTTTCTTCGCACTGTGCACTTGTCACGTGTCGGTACCGTTGCGCGGTGTACGCGGCCGATTTGTCGCGTATCGAGCCTAGCACTCTCGGGAAAAAGAAAGTTGAAGTGAGTAAAACCAGAAACAAAAAACGTTTCGAGATTCCGGAGATCGAACGGATCGATCTTCGATATGTGATTCGATCGATGGTCGTTCGAACGGTTCGCGTCGCGCGGTACAACAACGAACGAACGAACACAGACTTTCCGGGAGTAAAAACAAGATGAATCGGTGGTGAAACAGAGTGACACTGTGCGTGGTGACGAATGCTAACTACGATTATACGTTTGCCAAAAGTGAAACTGCACAAGGTCGAGAGCAACGTCGAACGATGAGCCACACGATGCGTTGTCGGAAACGATTCAGGATCCACTGACGGCCCGCGCGCACGGTAAGTGTCAACCGTGCGATTTCACGTGTCTGTTTGGGCGCGCTGTGCTCTCGATGCCCCGAGTCCTGTCGATCGTGGTTAGGATCGGCTCGCGAATCGACGGTGCGTGTTCCGTGTCCTTGCCATGGTCGTGGTGTGCGTTTTTGCGCGATTTTCGATCAGGATTGCCACCGTGCGAAAAATCTCGCTCGGTGACGACACGGTGCTACCTCTTTCTCTCTCTCTCTCTCGTTTCTTCCGCTGGGATCGTTCGTGACAGCGAGCAGCATCAGCGACGACGACGACAATAACAACAACAACAACAACAACAACAACAACAGTAGCAGCTCTCGGTTCTTTGCTTTTTTTTTTTTAAATTTGCGAACAGGAACGGACACGAACGAGGCGTGTGTTCGACGTAATGGGAAAAAGTAAATTCTATTTCGACATTCGTACGTTACGCGCGATACGTTTAATGAAGAAAACAGAAAAAACTCTTCTTCACACCCCCTCGAACGAGAATTTGTCGTCGCTCGTTCTCGAAAAATGACGACTGGTTTATCACAGAACGCTTCCTGACGACGGTATATCACGCACTTCGAGCCGCGGTTTCGAATGGACACTCGCATTGAAATATTTACCTTGCTACATGTAAAATGAATAGAGAGCCTGCCTGAATCGAACGAAGGAAGGCTCAACCGGCCCACTGTGACGTCGCCGGCCTACTGTCAGCTCAGCGCTCGCTCGGCCCCGCGGTCAACTAACCTACCGTGTTCGCCGCGCAGACTTTACCGACCAAATAAATCGATTAGACGCCGCCCACACGGCCGGTTTCGTCGCGATAAATCGAGTTCGGCTGTTTAACTATTTTTCGTATTAATTTCGTTGTCCCACGATCATTTTTCGCGGACGCGATGTCGCCTCGGTCGCTCGCTTGACTACCGTAGTAGTCAGGTGTGAAACGCTCACGCGCACAGCCGCACACACAGAGACGGCGCACGTTTCCCTCGCAGATCTCGCGATTCGTAGAGCCATAGGCGTCGTTGGACCAAAAAAACTTATGTTCGCCGCGTGTTAGAGTGGGAGGAGTGACGGGGTGGGAGAGAGTGAGAGGAAGGGAGAGGAAGCAAGAGAGAGAGAGGGAGAGACAGAGTAAGAGAGAGAGAGAGAGAGAGACAGAGTGCGCGTGCAAGAATATCAAACGCATTGACGTCTTACGCAGCGCGGAGGGTAATTATTTCGGACGTAGTTCGCCGCGCAGCTGACCTCGAAATTAGAAATTTCGCACGGTGCCGACTGGCGCAACTCGAATTCCCGGCGCGAGACTAAAACACGCCTAGGAACAACGAGATAGAGAGATAGAGAAAGAGAGAGACGGCCGCGTTAACGGAACAGATATTCGCGTGCGATTCAGTCTCGATCTGTCACAAGTATTTTCTCCTCCGCTGCTTCCCCTCCCCACCCCTCCCCTCCCGCCGCTGCGGCCGTCAAGACTGACTCCTTTTGTTATATAGTCTCTGCTACGTCCTCTCGAGAACGCTTCCCGGAAATTTATATGGAGATTTTTCTTTTCGCGTTAAGGACGATTGTTTCGCGGGGTTTCAAAGACTTCGAGCGAAAGGTTCTTTCCTCCCTTAAAACCACTTGTCAGTTCCCCATCTTGGAACTGGATAAAGACCGTTTTAGAACCATGAAGACCGTGTCCTGCGGAACCATTCCAGCAGATTTTTGGAGATTAGTTTCATCGCTGCTATTGTAAATATACAATGTTCACATCGCACAATGGTCGATAAGTATGACAACTTGTAAAATTTTTTTTTTTTTAATTATTTTAGAAATTGAAAATTGTTCTGTAACTCGACTCTGGTTCTGTTCTATCCATTTGTTTACGACAAAGATCATTTCGTCTGCCGAACTGAATTCCGAATTGTTCAAAGAACTGAAAATATGAGTTTAAAGTAAAATTCGTTTAAAATTTGATATTATTACATATAATTTTGTTTTATACCTATTTTATGATTAGACTGCTGATCTTTATATACAACGTCAGTTTCGGAGTCGATTTTCAATAAACTTTCTGTAGATAAAATATTTTTCAAAGAATGTGTAAAGATCCACATTCTATTCCTAGTAACAAATATTTTAGAACGTGACAGGTCGATTTCAAGTGCTGTACTACTTTTACAAAATGCTAATGCTTTATTTGATAATTGAATATATTAAACAATCCAAAATCTATGCTTCGCGCCGACTTTCGTCACTGACTGTCTAGTAGACTAGATAAGTCACTTCGCATGTTTTAATGTCTACAGCTAACACCTACATCATTAACTGCAAATCGACAAAACACAAGTGTTGTATATTCTGTTAAAAATCGTACAGCCATCTTGCAGTGCGCGTATTTCATTTTAATATTTATTCCCGCAAGCAGTGCCATTAGCAGGTCAAAAGGAAGAAAAGTGAGAGCCCGTTGTTCAGCTTAATGTGCCAGAGAACTTTCTATTTCACGATTCTACCAAAAAACAATTCGATTTTTCGCGTGACCTGGTCGCGCGTGGAGCGATATCCCGCGGGCAGCCGTGCTCCTCGCTGCGAAGAGCTAAATTTAAATAATTTCCGTATAAATAATGCAAAAAGCGACGGAGGCCGCATCACGGCAGAAATCTATCGAAATTCTCCAAGTATCGCGACACGTGCGGCTTTGGATTAGGCGAGGTAAACACGCGTGCGTCCAGGTGGCGTGAAATGCCGTTGGGTACACCGTCGTCGCCTCGCGTCGCGTCGCGTCGCCTCGCCTCGCCTCGCGTCGCCTCGCGTCGCGTCGTGTCGGCGTTGTCCCCGCTTGCGCGCGGCAGGTACGTACTTTTCGTACAATATAGTCATTACGATGCAGCTGGCTATATAGATTCTTAGGTAATACTAATTGCGGCCGACTGCCGAGTGCATCCGAGCGCGTTCGCTCGTCCGTGTGAGTCGCACACGCGGACACAGTAGTAGAGCTCGCAGACGTATCGCCGCTGGGAATAATTTCATTGTAGCTACTTTAATGCGATCGCCGGCGATAAATTATTCTAAGCTCGATAACTCGCGATCGCCACCGTAAGAACCGGAGTTTACGGGCGAGGCAGGCTCGGCTCGGCTCGGCGCTGCGAGTCTGCTCGACGCGGCGCGGCGCGGCGTGTCCGCTCGATCCGTTCGTTCGTTCGAGCGCGCCCGAGTCCATCGTGCAAATTGAATTGCCTCAATGTCAATATGTAGTTTCTTATAACCGTCGAAAGAAGGCCGCACGCTAACGCACGTAATCCGTCGTCGACGCTGCTGCCCCGATCCTGTTTCTTTATCGATCTCGACGAAAATATTTTCTTTTTTTTCCCTTCGGCATCGCTGCATTGTTGCGGTGGCCGCAGCCAGCGTTGCCCGGGGGCAATGTCAAGCAAACTGTCCGCGCGCGCGCGCGCGCGCGCGCTGCACCGTAGATGTTGAATTCCGCTCGAACACCGGCAAGAATTGCCGGTGATGTATAGCCACTAATAAATTATACATCGTTCCTTCGCGGAATGTACTTACGATGCGTGGTTTTCCTTTTTTTTTTCTCTCTCTCTCTCTCTCTTCATTCGCATCCACGCCACTGTCCGAGCGAGTCTCGAACAAAGTGTTACGTTCTAATTACTTTTGACGATCGGATCTGGGAAATTCTAGACATTAAAATTGTTTTGCAGCGATTCCTATCTCGCGCGCGCGGATTTTCCTTTATCGACCCTCTCTCGTCGATGCATAATCGTGCATACCGTCTCTGAGACACCTGCAGACTATGTACGGTATAGGATACCGGGCCTCACACCGGTCATAGATTCTCTGCCATTTATATTAAAAGACGAATGTAACCGTTATTATCTTAGAGCCTGCGTGCAGTCGGGATACCGCGGCAGTTGCTCGCGGCAGAATGTAACTCTCCGTGTCCTTTTTTCCGATTAGGCTCTCTTAAACTGCAATTAAATCCCACACGGGAGAATCGACCGTCACCGTGTAGCCCTATTCAGGCTTCCGCTTCATCGTTCCGATGAAGAAGCTGTTGTATTCCTCGGTGAAAGGTTTGCGGTAAAGTTCCGATGATGATTGGCAATGTACTCTCGTGTAGAGCTGAAATTAAATTATTTTATCGATAGTTGTTTCAAGCTCGTAGATTACGATTTTGAGATCTGATTATTTTTGAACAATTAAAGTTTAATCGCGTTTGCTTTAAAATTTTTTTTTTTTTCACTTTAAGCTAAAATATCGTTTTACAATGATTTAAAAGATGATCATGAAATTGTTCTTCGAGGATATTTCAAGTGAAATTGTTTTTATTTGTTAAATAACAGTATTGAATATAACGATGATTTATTATTCCCATTTTCAATAAAATTTGCACAAGTACAGGTTCCAGCGATGAAACGAAGAAAATTAAGCGAAGCGTGTGCGTGTGCGTCGCAGCCGTCTAGAGTAGCTAGAGAGATTCCAGTAAAAAAAGTCCGGTTGGCTGGCTTGATACCTGATTATGTCTAGGGTTTTCGCAGGGTGACCCTTGCCGGTGGGTACTCACCGAGTATTTCCCGCGTGATAAACGCGATTATTGTCTGGCACGTTCTGTCGTTGTTTCCAGATCGATCCGTGGTTGCATGCGCGTCCACGTGCACGTTGTTTTTCATAGATCGTCCGCAATGGACGGAGCGCGGGGTGGAGCGGGTCGGAGCGGGTCGGAGCGGGTCGGCGGGGGGCGAAGCGGTCAGCTGAAATTGCGCGTCTACGCGTTCTTAGGTAACGCATTGCGCGTTGCGTGAACGGAACTCGGCTCGGTATTCGCGTCTTTGTGTGCGTGTGCTCGCCGGCTCGTGTGCCGCGCACGGACATCAACGAGAGATAGAGAGATAGAGACAGAGAGCGAGCGAGATAGAAATACAAAAGAGTGGGAGAGAGAGAGAGAGAGAGAGAGAGAAGAAGCCCGTGTGTGCGTTGTCGGCCGGCTTGCGGCAATTGCTACAGTTCGTTTCGCGCACCTTTATTTTTGCTTTGCGTGAGGCGCAGGTGCCTCCGTCGGGCACGTGACGTCGCCTATGTATCTGCATCCACGTAGTACGCTATTAGGTAACGCGTCGATAGTGCGTGAATCGGATTTGCCGTCGTAACGCTCGCCCGCCTACGGTACGCTTCATTGTCCGTGTTGGCTGTCCGCGACGCTGCACAAAAGTCGGTTTTCACACACGCCTCGCTGCTTGTAACGTCCATGGAAAAACGCCGAAGCGCTTCCGGGAGGACGTTTTCACCGGCTCAATCTTCGTACCCGACCGCACGGAACTTCGTCCGGTTTTTCCACGGGCTTTTTTAGACGCGTCGCGCCCATCGGTGGTGCTCCCGTATCGCCGAAACGCGGAAATTGCGGCGAATTGTCGACTTCGCTGAAAATCAATAAAATTTAACCCTTAACCGTAGAACTGCCCGGCCGGGGATGGAGGCTCGTCGAACGCGCAAAATATTGATAAATCGGATCGACTTGTTTTCTTCACGAAATTATTCTATTTAATGCTGTTTACACACGTTGGAAGTTTAATATATGTAAATCTCTGGGCATAAAAAATATAATGCCTACTAACGGATCATGATATCGTTGCAGTGTCAACACAAGAAAAATAAGAGAAATATTGCGTGTCTAAATCTAAACAAAGTTGTTAGAAATGTAAATTTCATACATGCAGACAGCACTCGGCGAATATTGTAATTTTCCAGTGTTGCTTATCATCGGAAGGATCAAAGGAGTTTAATTCAAGCTAGTTTCACGTAGGTATACTGTTTACGGTTATATTAACAAATACATATTAATAAAGATCATATCGAACCAAAAACATTTCGTTCGCGACGTACAGTATAGTGGAATGTTACAAAATTTTCGTTAGAAAACAATTTTTTCAGCTTTAATATGTAAAAAGAGGTGTGAGCTCCAGGATACCCCTCCCCCCTCCCCGGAGAGTTTACGTGACAACTCGAGGCGTGGGTGTGCTACGGTTAACCCTCCCTCGACGGAGTACGGGTCTGATTTGACCCAGAGTATCAGAATCGTCACTCAATTCCTCAGTTTCCGGCGAATTAATGAAACGAGCAGCTGCTGCATTAAGGACAATTTAGTAAGTTTTCCTACAAACGCTCATATTTTACCGTTAGTCAGGGTCTGACATCGACGGTGTCTGTGACCACTGATTTTAGTATATCGACAGACACAGGATGTTGGAAATTAGTATACGACTACGTATATTGGTTAATTAAAATAACATTGAGTACATATAACTATTTAATATGGCGGACAAACGTACCCAAAATATGCAGTTTTAAGTAATTTTTAGTAAAGCGGTAATCTTAAGAATGTGTCACTTTCTTATCTGCAACATTCTCAACTGATTTATTATTAATAAAACTTGGACGTGTCGATTAGCCAATAAAAAAATTATCTGCGAAGGAACCTTGAAACATCATCGATCAAGGAAATATGATTTTATTCGTTCAATTTCGAAAGAGTAGAAATAAGCATATTAACTGTTCGTAAACCCAAATGCACACTTCAGCCAAAGTCCATATACTTATATTTCTACTGAACGTATACATATGCAGACATCGGTTCATATATCTATCTATAATATGCGTTGGATTTTTTTTCGAGAAATTAAATAAACAACATTCCAACACGGCAGCTCAAAAATGTTTTGTTGCTACGTGGGTAAAGAGGAGGAATGGCGATTAATCTGAGACCTCCGATAACCTGTTCAAAACGCTTATTTAAAGATTGTGTAATAAACACCTCGCGATATTACCAGCCGTCAATAAGTGATTCTTATTGTGCTTGTTGACACCGAGACGCGTCTACCGTTGATAAGTGTGTTAACACATTTTATTCGGCAAAAAAAAAAGAGAACGCAAGTAAAAAAGATGAGAAAAATTCGATGATAGCTTAGACGATGTTCAAACGGGCATACTAACGTGCGATATACATACGCATGTAATTAACTAGATTACTTATTCATCTAACTGGATTTTGTTTGTGTTGCGAGCGTCCACTAGCAGCCTCCGTATCGATAATTCATTTTTCATCTGACCCCATTTGCCGGTCCATTCAATTAATATTCCATCGCAAGAACCAGCTTCTCCCGGTACCGCGTGATCTATGTCTAACATCGGCGGTGTGCAGCTGCTTATCGTAGCAAATTTCTCTCACGGCAAAAGAACAACTATTGAAACGAATGATTCATTTCCGTCGTTACGTGGTTAGTGCAATTTATAGCTGGATACAGAAAAGTTTCTGTGATTTTCCAAAAGCAAGGGAATCTTCTGGTTTCGAATTCTCACCGATCTTCCGGAACTTTTTTCAAAAGAATTAGTACAGTTTTTGCATTAGAAAAAACCAAAATTACACTTGCTATATACTTTTGTTTGTACTATTTTCAACTCGACAAAATTATTAAGACGAGAAATAAATGTCCACGTAGCTCTTGTATCTTCCAATTAATCCAAACAATTTTTATTTTCCATAAAAATCCACAGTCCAAAAGCCTATAACTTTTATTCTTATTATTTTTACTTAACCCTTAAGTGGTACACAGTGTTCACTCACAGACCACGATCATACTAGGACGTTTCCAAAATTCTGTATAAATTTTCTCAGACACTTTCAAGTATATATAATCTAAGACTAAATAATCCAGATGTTATAAAGAAGCGAAAGAACCATGATACTTGTAATTATACGTACAATACAGTAGCGAAAGTTGGTGTATACTAATTTCGTTGGGGTCACGAGGGACCCCCAGTATACCAGGTAAGGATTAAAGAGAATGCAAAAACGATAGATTTTCATGAAAGTTCAAAATCCGAGTACCCCTTTAACGATAATCGACATTCTCCATACAAAAGCTCCAGCGGCGCGGCAGGAAGACATCTGGGTTGATTTAACCTATCATTGAGCAAATTGTTTATAGCGTGTCCGTCGGTGGGTGCCGCGATACGTATTAATTAAAAATCCACGGTCTGTGTGCCGGGGTGTCAAAACATTTTGCACGCCATTAATATAAAAGCATGGCAGCGCCGGCCGCTCGCGAACGCCCGCACAAGCTCACGTGCCAACAAAGTTACTCTAATTAATGGCAGCACGTTCGGCATTGTATAATTCTGTTTACGGCGGTGGCCTCGCGCATGCATCATGCGGCCCCCGCGCGCGCACCAATTCCTACCGGCCGATTGTTAAGTTCCATTTATTGGAATGTAACACTCGAGCGAATGCGTCAGGTGAAAACGCTTTTTAATACGATGAATAATCTGCGGGAATTGTCGCGCGACTCTCCATAAACGCAACGTCATCGATCAGCGATACACGGTGCGTAATATTAATTTCCCCAGATGATTCCGACGCCGCGCCGCGTCGCGTCGCGCACCGCGGACTCGAGGAAAATTAATTCGAACGCGTATTTTTCTATCGGCTGGTCGATCTGCACGGGAAGTTATGATACACGCTGGAACGAGATTCCTGTTGCCTGTGACCTGAATATTTTAGCGTGTGCTGCGCGTAATGGGGACGGTTCGTTTAGTAATTATCCAGTTAAACACGGGGAATATTGTGTGACGATTTTAAATTTCTGTCTTTCTATACTCTGTTCGTCTAGTTTAGTTTACTCGGTTTTACTGTTAGTCTTTTTATATTGTTCCCATGCATAAGTCCCTGTAGTCTACTTAATTTCAGCATCAACGAAATTGAATATTCGGTTGGCATTAATTTTATGACCATCATTTTTAAAATTGCCTACTGTTTCGTACATTTGCCATAAAACAAATTTCCAGGAAAAAGCTCGGCTAAACGAGAGGATGGTCGAAGTTCAGCCATTAAACGTAACAAAGCGTCGATATCTAATCCTTGGTAAAAGATCGCGAGATCTACTTCGATCCACAGAAGAATCAATTGTCTACTGTTTCATACGAAACTCGGCTAAAGGAGGGGGATGGTTGAAGTTCAGCCATTAAACGTAACAAAGTGCCGATATTCGGCTATCACCGGTGTCCTATTAAAATTAACAACGTTGAACGGCAAACGCACAATGGTATTCCGTGGGCCCGAACGGATCGTATTCGTATTCGTATTCTCGTATTCGAGTCAAGTTGAACTCGGCCGCCCTAATTGGGTCTGGCCATTCTCCCGATAAACGATAGGCGTGCTGGCAGGCGGGGCAGGAGGAGGCAATCTTTCTTATTGCTTAAAATAACTAAAAAGAAATCCCCCGGCCGGCACCTATCCGGCGGCGGCGGCGGCGGGCTCGCTCGAGGCCCAGTAAATCTGAAATATCGACATTCGGCCCGGGGCGCGGCGAGCACCGATCGTCACCCTCTCTCGGTTTTCCTCGGGCATGGCGGGAAAGCAAAGGCTTAGGTTGCCGGCCGGACGGGTCCGGGGGTAGTTTCGAAGGGACGCGTGTACCTGTCACGTCACAAAGCGTCTGGGTTCCAATCAAGCGTTAAGGGGAGACCACCGGGCGTCGTGGCGTAGAATTTGCAACTATGCTAATAAGAAGCGAGCCGAACGGACAGCTAATGGCTGCCGGAGAGAAAAAGGACGAGCAAAAGTGCACAATGAATTCGTGAGGTCGTGACGCAAGGGAGAAAGAGAGAGGAAGACAGAGAGACAGAGAGAGAGAGAGAGTGCGAGAGACCGGCCAGCGGAGCGGGACAAAGAAAGCCAGAGAAGGACGAAAGGGTGGAAGGGAGAAAGAGGTTAGGGAGGACGGAGGGCGACCACGGATCAATCGTAGCCTTCCGTGTTCCCTGCCCCCCTCGGTCGCTTTCCTCCCCGCGCCACCGGTTACTGGTCCTCCCCCTTCGTTTGCCCCTTCACCTACCAGTCGACTTGCACCCCTGAAACTTTCCTCTCCACCCAACCCCACTCTCTATCGTCCCTTCCCCCCCCCTCCCCCCTCCCCTCTCGCCCTGACGCCATACCCTTCTACTCGGTGCAACTCTGAACCCTCTATCGCTGTGCTTGCACCGACATGCACGCGTCGTTACGCAGGCCCAAACCCGTCGACCAGACACAGACTCTCGTCTCCTCTCGCTCTCGCCCCGCTTTTTCCCCCGTCGTCTTTCTTTCTCTTCCTCGACCTGTCTCTCTATTCCACCCTTCAGACGTCCCTTCCTTCTTTCTCGACGTCTCTCCCTCTTCCCGCGTTTATCCACGCGATTTTCTTCTCGTCCCCTGACTCTCCCGACCCTTGTGTCTCCGTTACCATCCCTCTTGTTTCTGCCTCTGTCATTCCCTCGCCGACTCTCTCTCTCTCTCTCTCTCTCTCTCTCTCTCTCTCTCTCTCTCTCTCTCTCTCTCGCGCGCGCGCCCGCCCTCTCTCTCTCCCCCTCTCGCTCTCTCACACTGCCGCGCCTCGTTCTTTCCCACCCACGTCCAAGAGCCAAGCACAGAGTAGGTCAGTGGCGTGAATGATCATCAGTATTTGCCCGTGTGTGGGTGCGTCCGACTACGCAGCCGTTTCCACCCCTCCAAACCATTTCACACGCACCCTCGCGTGCCCGCGATACACCCGACGAACCTGCGAGATCATTTCTGATTGTCCTAAACATTTTTCTGTTTTTTTAATTTTTTTGTTAGCGTTCCATCCCCGCGCCCCCGTCTTGTTTGTTGCCTCCGCAGATTGTCGGCTCCTCGACTGCAGGTATCGATTGCGACTGTTTCGCGATGTTTAGGGCAGAATCCGCGGACTAATGGCAAACACGATTAACGCGTTGAACGAGATTAGCCAAATTGCTCGCAGCAGGCTGAGTGCGGGCACATTTGCTGACGCACAAAACGTAAAATAGTTGTTACAGGTAGATTTAAAGGTGTGCGCGAAGTGCTCCCCTTGGCGGTTCGAGTTTTAAAAAATACCGACAGAAATCGTTGGACTGCGAATTTTTATGCAAAATAAAAATTATCTACACGCGCATTTATTCCTTTCTATCTTGCATTCGGGCTATTCGTTTTTATCATAAATACATAAAATCCGCAGTTTAGATATTGCGTTTGAATAATCGGTGCGACATGTATATTACGATGTATGTTCTCGTTTCGTGGACAGTTGCTGTCGTGATTTCGCGACGCAAAGACGTCCGTCGTTTCGCGCATTGATTTCGTGTCGCCGTTGTTATATCAAATTGATCTTGAAAATCTGCTGTGCGATCCCAAAACATTATCGTTCTTACGAAAGCTTGCTCGTCAATCCGAACGAAAGCATACGACCATCGAATGGTCAGAACAACACGTTAATTCGAGAATAAACAGTTATTCGACGCGATCATTTACTTTCTTCTGTGATGAATTTTCGAACGAATTAACCCCTTGCACTACCATTTATTTTACGGTTGCAGTGAATAGAACTTATTTGTCGTTTATAATTTCTTAGAAAAAAAGGAAGTTTGTATGTAATTTATACGTATGCAGTTTTCAATGGTTTCAACAACAAAAAAATATAATTTTGTTTCAATTTAAAGTTTGAAAGAAATTAAAAATTTTCGTCACTCTTCGAAATGTTCGTCACGAGTCCAACTCGGTATTGTAGTGCAAGGGGTTAAACGCGCCCGTTCTTTTCGATCGCGGAGCGTGACGCAAACGAAACGATAGAATTTTGTACCGAGTTGTTGTTTGATCGCGCAAGCCAAACTCTATCTTACCGGCTGTCATAGCCGAGCGAAGGAATATATGTGTGCGCGCGGAATTGCACCGTGAATTGGACTAGTTTCACGGCCCCGACCTTGGGGCTGTTTAACTAGTTTTCACAACTTCTTGCAGCTACGTTCCGCGAGATTGTTTTTACTTCCTGGTTAAGTATGCACGTGCATGCATACACGCGCGTGTACGTGTATACGTGTCCGACCGTGAACGCTCAACTTCCTTTTAATATTCTCTTTCTCCCTTTTTTCCCCAGTGCCGGGCCGGGCCGGGCCGGGCCGCGCCGCACCGCGCCGCGCCGCGCCGCGCCGCGGCGAATACATTTCGTTCCCCGGGATCCAGGATACTTTTGACTTCGATTTAGTAGCAACCGGCTGACATTTCGCGCTGGAACGGCAAAAGGGTACAATTTCTCCGGCGTAATCGGCGATGTAACGCGGCCAGTTACATTGTAACATTTGAACGAGCCCCGCTGCGCGGGCTATTGTTAAGCGTTCAAAGGCCAATTTACTTATGCTACTAAAACGGACTTATTGCTGCACGCGCGTTTGTTAATCTCCGGTGCAGCGCCGCGGAGGTCCTCACGATGCAACGAGATCGAACGTCGTTAATTGGAGGAGGGCCAAAGGACGAAAGGGGAGTACGGAAGATTCGTTTACCGGCAATTCTGTTGTTCTTTATTATTTTATGGATTTGAGTTCCCAAACTGCGCGCTTCAATTCGGCCTGGCCCGCTCCAGCCCGCTCCGGCCCGCTTCGGCCCGCTTCTAATGGCCAGAGAGACCGCCGCGCCGCGACGCGACTCTTTTATATTCTCTTCCATCTTCCACCAATCCGACCGAACTCGTCGGTCCATCGCTTTCCAACTCGTCGCAGTCCGTTGTCAACTCGCCCCCAATTTGCTCCAGTCCGCTTCAACTCGGGCAAATACATATGCAACAACTTGATACCGTCGAACGGTTCTTCGCACGCGATGCGTTAAGAACGCTCAGCGTTTGAACATCCACAAAAATGTTCTGGGAACACTCGTTATTTACTCTCTCATTGAACAGCAAATAAATCGTATCGACATATATATTTTCGTCCTCGGACTCCTCTTTGCTAATTTTCTAGATGAAATGCTTGATACCCACTTTGATCGTGTAGCAATTACGAATAAAAAATTATATACATATATAGAACACGACTCGTTGGATTAAAACGTAAAGCTGAAGGATGATCGCTGACGCGGAAAAATTCGTGCGCTGTTTTTACGACGCTGCTTTTGAGAACACGTTTTCCGTAAAAGTAGACAAAGTCGTAATTAAGCTAGAATATGCTTGTAGAAATTAAGAAACCGTAGGATAATAACTCGTACGACGACCGGACTAGGAGCGATATATTTTTTCTAGTCAGAATCTTCATGGTGGCTGCATCGTCGAGCCGAGTTAGTTTATGGGGACCGGGTCTACGTAGACATCTCACGATCTAACCTTACCCAACCTCCATCCCAGCCTTTCCTAGCTCTAGCCTAGCCTAGAGCTGTGTAGGAGAAGTGCACTCCACCACACTGCACGGAAGTCTGCCTAGTATTGATCCTCGGCTCAGCTACTGGCTACCTTCACCCACTAATAATTCTTGTCAGTCTCTCACAGGGTCGGCGATTCAGGCCCATCCTCGGAACCATTTTTCCAAGACGCTGCTGCTGGGAAAAAATTTATGAAAGTCACCTGCGCGAATGCCGCCACTAAAAGAAACCCCGCCGGACGGAATCATTCGAGAATTCTCGCTGGATGATCTGTTCGATGCGTGCCACCATTTTTCGTCGTCGCTGTCGCTCGATTCGACGAACGAGACGTAGCGTAGGTACGAATGTGCAGTGTTTTTAGCATCGCAAATTCAATAAGATTTTGTTATCGAATGATGACGATTTCGAGATTTTCCAGAAATACGAGAATAAGTAACCAGAATGTTGATTTTGATGCATTTATGGGAAAAATGAATTGGTGTGTAATTTAACACGGTATAAAACATTAGAAGACATTAAAAATACTGTTATATTATTTTCAACGAATTAAACATATTAAGATACAACAATAAATTTCTATTTCGCTACAGTTTGTTGCAATTCCGGTAGAAAATTTTTATTTTGCATAACGATCCGCTATTTGCTTATAAGTACACTGTGAATTTTATGCATTTATGACAAAATCGAGTAGGAGCTGTTTAATACGGTAGGTAGATTGAACGATTTTACGAGTATGTATCAATGTATTAGTTTCATCTTATTAAAATCGAAAAAGACAATTTTTATTTTGCGTACCGATCGGCAGTTTACTTGCAAGATTCAACAGAATCATATTTAAGTTACTATTTTCAAGAATGGTATCGAATGCACTCGTGAAAAATTCGTGATCCGATTTTCAAATACCTCGAGACCTTTAAAGAAAAGCCATGCTATTTAAAAAAAAAGAAAAGCAATCCAACAACTGGTTAATACGTTGAATCTTTTTTTTTTATTATAATCGACGATGTTTAGGACCGTTCACAGCTTTCGTTATTGATCTGTCAAAATATATTTTTAAGGGTGTATTTACGCAGCTATTTAGTTTAATTGCCCAAAATTTGAGTGCATACATTTCGACACTGTGGGTCGCAATAGGCCCAAGCTCCGCTGCCAGAGGGTTAATAAAAATCTACTTTAGAACTGCTTGTGTTTAATTTCGCTTCGAATGGCTGGCAATAAAACCTGTGTGTGAAATTATTATTGGAAAATACGGGGACAGTTGGGCGTACCAATTATAAGAAGCAATTACACCGGCAACCCCTTTTCGAATGAGAAGCCCTACTTCAATCAGAAGCGCGAGCTTCCACCGTATCTTCTTACGTTCCAACCTAGCCGCAGATACCGCTCGATTAGTTTCGATAACGATGCTCCCGATATTTCGAGACAACGCAAGCAGCATCTGCCTCAAGTAGCGGTTAGACGTCGAGGTCGCCGACGCCGATGTTCCAGCGTCGTCGTCGTCGTCTTCGTCGTCGTCGATAGACCCGCGTCCCTTAACGACGCTCCACGCTGCGGTCTCAAGACTAGGGGGTTCTATATCACGATGCTGCAAAATGTATGCCTCCTGGTGATAAACGGAGTCAACCCATCCACCCTTGCCGCACGATCTTCGGCTTCCCTAACCCTTCTAACCTCCAGTGGATTCCCCACTTTTCATCCTCCGCCTTGAATATCTCTTTCTTTCCCGCCGCCGCTAACGTTTCACACTTCCGTAACCCCGCCTGTCTCGCGTTTCCGGAGCGACTTGAATACGACACGATTTCCTCTAAACTTTAAAGCCTGAAGCTCTGGTCTGGCTCGCGGATAGAAATTTGCTGCTTTGTAAATATTTAAGGAGGGCTTTACGTGTAACGACAGTGAACGCGATTGTTAAGAATTTTTTATTTAGAATAACTATTCGATATATGGAACTAGGCCTCTTGGTAGATATAGCTATGAGGGGACCCACCTCGGATCACTTTGACCTTCACATATGTTGTCAAGGACAAGATTCTGAACAACTTTCATCATGTCATTTTCACCGGCGGCGGTAGGTTTATTATTAAAGCTAGACAATTTATGGTGGGATTAAACCTATTTGGAAAGAAGAATATGAAATGTTGGACAAGTTCTAGGTTTCGGGAAAAAAGTTTACTTTTTTCGGCAGCATTAAACGTGGCTATTTCACAAATTACTTTATAAAAATAACGACGTGTATTCAACTTGTAAAAATGAGGGGCGGTCGGATCCCCCGGAAAACGGTAATTGAAATTTGGTCGGAGTAGCGCGTGCGTTCAAGGAGGGGGGGTTTTTTTTTTTTTTTTTAACGAAAAAATACAGAAGCTCGCGCGAACAAACAAGGAAATTGTTCTACGGCAGGTGTTGAACGCGATCAAAGTGCGCCGCGAAGGATTGAGAGGAGACCGCGTGGCAAGTCTGCGAATCGGATTCGCTTTCGGCGGTCGTATGCACATGTGGCTGCTTATCGTTTGCAGTGCAGGCACACTGGTAGGACGGAGAAGAACGATATGTACACACACACACACACACACACAAACAGTCGGAGGGCGCACGGATATGCATACACAGGTAGACGACGGTGCGGCAGCGTGCTGCGCCGACGAGGAATAGAGAGATAGAGAGAGAGAGAGAGAGAGAAGGAGAGTACAAATGGCTGAAAGCGAAACGTAAACAAACAGGTCTTCTGTTTCGTCCAAACCAAATAGCGGGGGAGAGTACAACTGCAGTCGCGTCGGGGAGGCCGGCTCGGCTCGGCTCGGCGTGGCGCGGCGGAAACTTTCTTCCCTTTGTTTCCCATTATATTTCCACATTACTTTTTTAAATGCCCCCGTTAAATAGTAAGCGCCGCGAGTCACGCGCAATTTTATTCGTTGAAAAACAAAACAGAGGCGGGGGGGAGGAGGAGGAAGGAACAGGTGAGGGTTACGGAAGGGGCGAAACACAGAAGAACGTGGAAAGGTAGAAGGGGGAGGAAAAACAGAGCGAACGAGGAAGAGGTGAAAATGTAGCCGCGCGTGCACGCGCCGAGCGTACCCACATACATACATGCATGCATGCATGCATACTCTCTACCTCTTTGCACACACGGTGCACACATGCACGCGCGCGTGCTCGCCCGCTGCTCCTGCTACCTGTTATGTGTATTCTATTTAATCGAGACGACGAAGTGCGTTTTAAGTGGACGTTTCTGGAGGCCGGGAGAGCACGGCTGATTTATGCACAACATTACGGGGCCCCGGCCCGATTGAATACCCGCCGCCGCCGCCGCTTCTTCTTTTTCTTTCGCCTCCGCCGAACCACCCTTTCTCGATTTGTCCGTTGTCCAGTCGAATCGGCGAGCCCACCGGTTTTATTAACACTTCAAGGAGCGATTTTTTGCGTGCGTTCTCGCACGATCGCCGCTGCTTAGATCATTTACGCTTCGCTAATTGTTGAACAAACAATGCAACTCGAAGGAATATTCTTTATCTTGCCGACCGCTTGGCGGAAGATCCCGTGTACACACTTTTTTTTACTCGGAAATATTATGTTACTTTAAATGTTATTAAAGTTTTCGATCGTATAGTTGTTGAGGAGATAAATATGTGCGATGATTTCGGCGCACGGTTCGATCTAATATAAACTATCTAAAGCTATTTTGCAAGTTGTTTAAACTTTTTTCGACGTTTCAATCCATATTTGGAATCTATTTCCTAATAATAATTTGTATCCTATATTTTGTCAATTACATAACTGCTTTATACATGATTTTTCATCATATATGTGGTCTCTATTGATGTTTATTCAACTTCACCTCGAGGTTTGGTGTATGTATACAGTTCATAGGTTTGATTTTTCTCGGTTTGAATTACCCGCCAAATATTGATTGGTTTAGATTCGATCTATAGATTCTGCCTTATTTCTGGTTGGTTTGAATTTCTGTCAGCCTCGTGTCTGTTCCACAGTTAATTTAGTACCGACATATTAGAGCAACATAAAGCAAGTGAGAAATCTAATACAATATTATAATACAGTAATTTGATTGTGTATCGAATCTGTTGTTTTTTACTATATTGTAATTTTAAAAATTTTTCAGACCCAATATTTCCTGTTTTTCTTGAAAAAGATCCAAATATGGATTGAAACGTCGGAAAAAGTTTAAACAACTTGCAAAATAGCTTTAGATAGTTTATATTAGATCGAACCGTGCGCCGAAATCATCACACATAATTATGTTACTTTCTTGTTGAGCATAGTCGCGGATGGAATTCAAGTGATAATTAGACTGCCGATGCGAAATAAACATTTTCCACATCGGTTGCAAGAAACTGGAACAGAACTGGGAGGAACACTTTTTTCCTTTAATAATTATGACACGTCGATAATAGCGCATTAATGTGAATACAGAGAGGACGATTCAATTTGTGTTCAGAAAGTAAGGATGAATCCGGAAATAATAAGTGTCTTCAACAAGATCGAAGCTATAGAAAAAAGAGAGAATTGGCAGGATGTACCAAAGATGAACAAAAAGAAACGATCGTAAAATATTGTTATTCAATCACTCGGTGTCGCACAGTAAGCAAAAAAATGTTGAGTTATCACTGAACCGTTGGAATTTATTATTCGATGTCTGAATAATGAGCGACGTTGTTAATTTCATAAGCAAATACATTCAGTTACAATGTTTATACTATTTGGCGAGGATTTCCCGTTCGAATCGATAAAAACAGAGGTTCGTGAACTAATTTACAGTATCGATATTGAAATTCTTCGGAATGTTATGCTGATTGGGTTAGGTTAGGTAACTGGTTAAGATTTATAAAAAAGTGGAAAAGCGTCGGAAACGAACAATAAGGCAAATAGAAATATACAGACAGTCATGAAAGTTCACAGTCGAATTGTATTAAGTATCCGGTGTAGCTAGACATCCATTTAACAAATTGATAATTTCACCGTAAACTCGCCAATTTAAGCAAGCGGTTCGAATATTAGGTTGCAAATATAACTGCGATTTTTGTTCTCGACTTTTAAGTGCATCGAATGACTGTTCTATAATGAACTTTTAGTTCTTTTCCGACCTCTTGAAATGTTTTTCGAGGACCTACTTCGAGAATAGCCCTTGGTTCATCATTATTAATTGCAGAAGGACGTCGTCCGCGAGCCTCTTCATCTTCGAGACTTTTATCTGTGTCGGGGAATTTGAAACCAGTGTTCAGTTGTATTATTATTAACAGTCCCCAACCGCAATTATTATTCCACCAACCTGATATTATTATCACAATTTTTGCAAATTTCATGGTACACAATCGTACAGGCAGATTCGGTAATTGTTCTACCAACGCCTCGAGGAATCAACGAGCCTAAGTTCGCGCAACGAACAGCCAGCAGAAAAGGTTCTCGATAATGCATAAATTTTCACCTAGAAACGGCAATTGTCCGCGGAATAATGTCTCGCTAAGATACAAAGAGATCTGGTATTTGCAGTCGATTTTACGTAACATCCAAGGTAAACGCATGCGACTAGTATAAAAAAAAAAACAAAAATGAAAGAAAAGAAAAAAGGGAACGCGAAAGGGATTGCGCGAGCACGCCGATAATCGTTTACCAAGACTGTCGCGGATGGCTCTTCACAAACACGAAATCAATATAGCGCGTATCTTTTGTGTACTTCTACTCTCTTTTTTCAAATTGAATGCCTTTTTGCCGAGCGACAAGATTTTTTCGCTTTACAGGTCCCCGTGCACAACATAATTCTTCTAAACCCGGCGTTGTTGTTCAATTTCCCTAGTCGATCAAAGGAATTCCTTTGGCAAGTTAAAGCGGTGCTCGAGTTATGAACCACCTTTTCCTGCGTTTCCTCTACCCAATAAAAATGTTACTCGGATTCGTGCGCTGCAAAAGTTATTTTCCGATATACAATATATATACATACATAGTTCGGAACAAAAGTATTCGTACGCCTGGCTTTTGCTCGTACAAACACGCATCTAAATGAAAGAATTATTGAATTAATCAATTTTTTATTGGTTAATTACGAATGTAGGTATATATTGACGCGAAATATGATTGAAGAATATTGTGACGTATTCAGTGAAAATCTCGTAAGACCATACTGACGTCATACATATTACACTAAATAATTTTAATATATTCCCGAGAAGGTTTAATTGATTACGACGACGAGAAAAGAAAGAATGACAGATACAAGGAAAGAGTTAATTCCTCATTTAGAGCCTGTAATTTATTTATTTTGTAAAAATGCTTTATTTAAAATTGATCGGATCAAAAGTGTCGTGATTTTAAAAAAAAGTATTGAAATAATACTGTCCCGATGCTCGGTACGTTGTTAACTAAAACACCGTAGGCAATAATAAAAATAAAATAATAGGAAAAAATTCAACCGAAGCCGCGAGATCGCGATTATAATTGACGGTTTTGTAAACGCAGGCAGCTCTCCCGTGTCTGTCAACAAAATTAGGTGCCGCCGCCGGGACTCTTCCCGCGTCGAATCAATTAAATTCTCCGCGGAGGAAGGACGTTTGACGTCCCGTCGAATCAATTTCAAGCGTTCGGAGCAGCAGCGTTCAAATATTTTTTCTTTCAACGGAATCGCGCGAGGCAGCCACTGTCTTCCCGGATTTCTCGCGGGAATCACGAAAGCGGCTGCTGACAACGCGATTCCGCCGAGTTCCATGGAAGTCGGGACAGTGAAAGGAAAGATTGTGGCGATGTTAGGATAGAACGGCGCGGAGAACGTTCGGATACGGCGACGGGACAAGGAGAGAGAGATCGAACAGGGCGGTCTTCGTGGCGATTCGTTGACGTAGGGCAAAGAAGTAGCTCATCGTCACGCTGGCTGCCATCTGCGTGCTACTGCCTCTCTGCAAATGACCGATCTACAGCGTTTCTGTTATGGGGGTAGGCGCGCAACATCGCCTGAAAGATCGTCAGATAGCCGAAGAGAGGTGAAATGAAAAAGAAATTTCTCGAGGCACGGAACAATCGCCAGCGTTGCTCGCGTACATCGAGAAACAGACTTCGATTAATTCGTTGAGGGGGTCTCTTCTGGTCTAGAAAAGAATCGATTCTTCCATTTTTTTCGAATTTTCTTCAACCAAGCGTCTTCAGAAATACATGCGACTCTTTTTTTTTAATATGATTTTCAGCACCCGAGTGCTTTACCATTATTCAAAATGTTGTTTAGATTGTTAAGTATGTTGGTATCCAATTACTACACATTTAAGTATTGTACGAGGTATTATATAAATTTCATATCCACAAAATGAAGAAAAATCATATAGAATGGAGTTATTCTAGGTTGGAAGAAATGCTTAATTTTCAAGTTAAAATGGCTCCGAGTGCAAAGGGTTAAAATAAATAATAGAGGCCCGCATCGGTAAGCCGTAAAAAACAACCTTGTTCCGATTTCCAAAAAAAAAAAAATCCAGTTCGTATAGTCCAATATAAACAGTTATTATTATTTATTTATTGCTTCAAACCATATAAGGTTTATCCATATAGCATATATATATATATATTAAAAAAAAAGAGTGTTCGAATATTAATAAGAGCCACTGTATGTACATAATAAACGTGCGGAGTATAATAGTATTTCCAGATCAAAAGGCTTCATTACATTTCCATTGGAAAATCGGACATTTCATATGCACCAGCCTAATACATCAATCGCATTTAGTGCTCGGTAATTCTAGTTAAACACTGATCGTAATAGTACACGGTATTATTGCTGGAAAATTACGGATGATCGACAACAATTGGTTACATGTCGAAATAGAGAATTCTTGGGCTACCACGACACGCTTGATCGTTCAATCGGCAGTCCGAAGCGTCGATGAACGGCGTCGGATTGGTTTTATAGTAATTTCTGGTAGGAATGCCGTGTGCATCCCAGGCGTTGTTATTTAATTGATTCTCTGAGCTCGACGAAGCCGGTTCGGCGTACCTCGGGGTCAAATTAAAGAACAATTACGGTAGGGCCGGGAGTAATATGAAGCGCTGTGTGTTAATAAATACTGTTTAATTGCGAACGGTAGGCAGACGGTTGCGTCGCTGTCGCGGAGGTTACGGGTCCTTGAAAAACCGAAGGGAAACGACGAAACGACGTTACGGTAAAAATCCCGATTCGCACCAGTGAACCGTCACCTCTGATTACACAGAAACACCCGGGCCCCGGCTCCACGCTATGCCGTCGCGACGCACGATAACAATAATCTGCTGTCAATTATCTGATTGGCGAAGTTCTGGAAGGTAACCGCGGGTTTGCAGCTGTATCGATTTCTGATATATGTTCCACCGTTCATTTCGGTAATGTACGTAGGTACGTAGGGCTCGTTAATTAAATTAAATAATTTTCTAATTACGCGCCATCACTTTTCGACGGCGAGCCATTTATGTTGACCCTTTCGCAATAGCGCCGAATCACTTTTAAGCAATGATAAAAGGTAAAACACGGGACCCGTCGATAAAAGCTGTCCGGAACCTTCTGTTGTAACCAATATATGCTAATTAAGGGGCTACACGCGTTTCAACGGTTGACAAAATCAAGAAAAATCAATGTCGTAAACTAATAGATATTTTGCAAATTTTACAAACCAGACAATAGAAGCTGGCACTGGTCATCGAAATTTTTTTAAAAATTACATTTATATCAACTCGAATGTGTGTTATTCATCGAAATTTTCAGCATTCAACTTTCCTCTAATCTCATTTCACTTCTCCGTTTCCATTCGTTTTATTGTAACAATCAGACGGGCATAAGAATTGAAACGAACCGAGCGAAATGATCGTTATAATACTATCAAACTGAAAGTAGTCTAAACTGAATATCTAATATGAGAAAATCACTCGCTTTCACCGACTTGCGCGTACAGTTTGAATTTATACAACGATAAACATTCCTTTTATGACACATTCATATTAACCGAATGCAATCTAAATATTCATTACTGGATTTTGTGTACGTTAAACTGTTAAAAGAAAGAGGATGCGATAAAGTACCGGCAAAACTGTTTTACAAAGCAGACAATGAAATAGTAGCAAAACATGTTGATAAAACCGGTCTAAGCAAGTTCCAAAAACTGTTTCCAGACACTTAATTGGAAATGCCTCTGTAACAAGTGTAAGAATTCGATAACAGGTGTTTTGAATCGGATGTTTACAAGTCGAAAATCAAAGGGAACGTTATTTTCCAATGCAACGAAGAGTAAACAAAATAGTAGGTTTACAAAACATTTAATGACCTTGAGTTACTCGTATTAGTGTTGCAAGCTGTCGATTAAAGTGGCTATCGTGCACGGTTAAAAATAATGAAGCACCCTATTTACAAAAACAAAGTTGACCTTCGTATCTCATTAGTCCTTTCGAACGGACCAAACTATTTTTACTATACGTCTATCACTGTAAAACACTGTATAATGGCTATCGAGGGGAACATTTTAATAAAATTCTAATAACGTTTGTAACATATTTCAAGTGATAACACATGACAATACAATTTTAATACATGAGAGAGAAAGAGAGCGTTCTCTGTTCTTGCGACAATCGACCCAGAAGAATTCGTTGCACACCAAATGTTCAGTGTCCCCCTGTCCCACTGAATAAAAAATAATTCATTCGACTTTACCGCGGTTTCGAGAGGCATATATAACAATAACACTTGATTCGATCCGCACTGTGTACGTAGTTTTTCTGGCAGACCGGATTATTTTCGCTTAATTTACTTCTTGACGGTGAAATAAATCAATTATCGAGAGATTGAGGATCATTTAACGAATCGAACCGAGCAACCGCAGACAAACGAACTCAAAGAAGCGACACGGACCGCGAGAGGGTGCAACACTTTTTACGCGCGGCCAATGATTTTTCACCCGGCCGACACAAAGAGGCATCTATGACGCCAGGAAGAACCGATTCGAATCGGTATCGGCTCTTATTCCACCGACAAGTATAGAAAATGGAGGCCGATCCTTTCGAAGGTTACTGAATCCTCTAGCCCGAAGCGAATCGATTGCGAAAAACCTGTTCGGACCGGTTCCGCGGTTCCGCAAAGTTAAGGAAATTGTGGAACAGATCGACCATGCGTACGAGCCGACTGTCTTTCGCTTGAATAGTTTGGCTGTCACTGCGGTTCGCATGGCTTTTGCCAATATTCACGTTTTGCCTGCGGTACGCAGAATATTCTGTACATCTCGTCCCTTGTAATCAGCCGTACAGTACCCGATCAAATAATAAAACACTTAAAATTATATATGTATATATATATTTTATATCTAATATTAAAATCTTAAACATCTACACTTTATGCATATTGTACATCCAGAGCAAACATCGAAGTTTTCTCCATAGTTTAAACTGAATAATCGTCTCGATTGAAATGGTACAGCTTCGAAAAATACGATTTCATTCAAATTTTTACTTCTTTATGGTCAAAATATGCAAAAATTCCCCATCTAGACCAAATTAAACGCATCAAGAAAAAACATGTCAAATTTTAACCCTATATCTTGACGGTGGAGGGGGTAGATATAGTGTAAAACGGAAACAATTAGTTATTAGCTTGAAATTTGGAAAAAATCGATCAGACGTCAACTATCCAGATACACATACACCGCAATTAATTCCGGATTTTCACGTTGCAAATCCTGGTTGTAAAAGATTGAAAACCGTTCAAAAATCGGAAAAATGCAGATTTCGCATAAATGTTTAAAGCGACATTGTTTATATTTTTCCAGTACCAGTGTATAGGTTACAAGTATTGTCCATGAATTTTTGTAGATGTTTTTGGTATTGTGTGCTGTTGTAAAAAAAAAAAAAAACAATAAAAACCGCGTTTTAAACGAACGCGCGAATGAAAATTTCTTAAAAGTACAACTTCTACGATTGAGATACAATAGATTTCGAACAAGATATTTATTTATAGGTAGCGCTATTTCGTTCCGATTTAATAGATAGTCCTCGCATCGTTCACACGATTTCACGGTTGGAATTTTCCATCAAACGTGTAAGCCCTTCGGAGATAAATAAAATGTACGCGAGGGGACATCAATGCATGATTCAACCGGTGAAAAATGCATATCCCGTGGATACACCGCGAAACCGCGAATACCCACATTGTTGTCGCCCTTTCTCTTCGCAACAATAACAAAAATCGGTGGGAGTGGGGGGGCGGGTGTAGAGAAGTTACTGTAAATCGCGGCCGTTCGTCAAAATTTGGTCTCCTCTGTTTCGAACAATGCTTATGCGAGGGGTAATATATTCGCGTCGCAGCCAGGGTTAATAGACAAAGCCATGGGTAGACCATAAATTCCATCGACACTCCGTAGTCTCAAAGCGTGTTAAAAATATGGAAGGAGTGTAGACCGATTTACTTGTCAGTGTGAAATTCATACAAGTCGCGGTTAAATATTACATCGCGGGCCGCGCGTACGTGAGTTATTGAATTCGGGTTTCAACTTAGTTGCAGGGACATTCTTTTTTTTTTCTTTTTCCTTTTTTTTCTGTTCACACCGCTGCCTGTAGATACCGAGCACAAAAGGGTTCTGATTTATAATATACAGCTCTTTTTTACCAGAGCGAGATCGGTATATATCGTTCGATGACAGACACTCAATGGTAATCCCGTTTTCTTGGATCACAATCGATCTTTCGCTCGTTGATCTTCCCGGCTTTATTCATAGTTGCAATTTTATCTCTTTTCTCTTTCGGCCCGTTCGTTCGTTTTTTCCCTCCGCAATTCCGTTATTCCGCACAAAAGCGATATGATCGTGTTCTCCGGGGCGAGATCGAATTTTTCTATTCGAACGTCCAGCGAAAAATGGATACGCTGTATTTAAAGGAACGCGAACGCGCAAGAAAACATTTCCGAATCAACCGATTCTCCTCCCCCCCCCCCCTCCCCCGAATAAAAAATGAAAGAAACTCGACGCATACACACTCTACCGCGTAGTATAGACGCGCACATACACGGGCCAGGACACGTTTACACACCGGTGGAGACCGTTTTACTCGCAATAAAACGAAGATAAATAATAGGGCCGTAAAGATTTCTGCTCGAGCGTTGCAACATTCTCGCGCGCGCGCGCGAGAGAGAGACAGCGAGCCGTATTCCGCGAACGAATTAAATTATGCAACGATTAAGGTGAGCAAACGATTTCACCGTGCTTCCGCGTTTTGCCACGAGAACCTTGAGGAATTTAACGAACGATAGGTGTCACTGTTTACCGGGAAACACACGTCGATTTACCAGATGATGCTCTTTCTCTCTCGCTGGCATCCAGTCGGAAAGCTCGAAAATTTCCAGGAATTTTAGTAAAATTCCGATTTTTTTTAATGAAAACTGTATTAATACTTTACGGAGCACTAAAAGTGGCTATTTCATATCACTTTATAAAAATAACGCGAATATATATATATATATATATATATATATATATATCTATCAAAATTTTTAGCCCAAAGGAATGTTGAATAATTCCTCGCGGATGTACATCTGCATAATTTCAATAGTCTTGAATGAAAAATATTAGAATCAGCCATTTTGACGGTTTCTGCGAATAATCTTCGTTGGCGATCATTATTTCATTACTTCCTATTTTCTCCTCGGGTAGAAAGTGATTCAAAACTGTAAAAAAAAAGAAGTATGAACTGAATTTCCATACCCGTGAGTAAGACGGTAATTATTACTTAGGCTAGCCGACGAGAACTCGGTGCAAAGGACTATTAAAGTTACATACATAGCCGTCGACAAACAATATCTTCGCGGACGAAGGGGGCCACGGTTCAAGGTTGTCTGACAGCCTTGATTGTAATTCGTGTAATTATCTGAAAGTGCGTCAACATCTTTCAAAAGATTTTTGGTATTTCCAACGTTGCAACGATGTCCGACGTACGAATGTACCTCCAGAGACGAAAATAATTGTGAAATTAATAAAAATACTTGCAAGTATATTTAAACATTTTCTACAATTATGTTACTAACAAGCGGTGATTTGGTTCACGATAGAAATTATTACTGCTATTGAAAAATTTATCAATAAATCCTTAACTATGACTCGTAGATTTCTAGAAATTGTAAAATGATCACCAAAGTATATTTGAAAAATTTCGATTGGAGGCTTAGATAAAAAAAAAAAGTTGTAGAAAGCAACTTTTACTGTTTTCTTCGTAATCCTGACAGAACGCAATGTTCTAATTAATTTTAGTTCTAGCTTCGCAGAAAAGCTGAAGTAGTTCGGACGATTTTTAAATAAGATATCCTTGTGTGAAAGATGCGTGAATAATTAAGCGAGTCACTCTGTGTAAATTTGAAAAAGAGAACCTCGAATATCCGGTATACTTGGAGACCTCCCCTAAGCGATGTAAATGATACATCGCGTCCGGACTTCTTGAAGTACAATGGTAATAACTTTCGAACAGTAATAGAGCAACTATAGGCCAGACAAATGCAGCGTGCAGACAGCGTATGCAGTAATAATACTATTTGCGGGAGAAAGAATTACACTGGAGAATTAGTAATCGATAATGTAATTTCGTTCGTACTCCATAATTCGCTGTCAATAAAACTCCGGTTTTCCAATTCGATTGTTCTTCTGACTTCACGTTAGATGAAGGATATTACTACAAAGGAGCCCGCCTATCCACCGGAAAAAAACTTTAATAGTCTTTCAAATTCTTTTCGAAAGTAATACTCCGAACGAAAACGGATATTGCGTTTGAAAGAGGAAACGCGAATATTACGCCGGCAAAAAGAAAAGAAAAGAAAGAGAATAATTGTAATAAAAATCCGCCGGAACGTTCTCATTGTAAAGTTTTTAATTCATCTTGAGATAAAACTGCTATTGTTCGACTAAAAGTAAAATGTATCGTGGGCTTCTATTCAGCTTGCTTGAATCGACTGATCCGATTAGTGGATTCCAAATGAAAGAATTTTGGATTGCACGAAATGTGTATATACATAGCTCGTGGACTGCGAGCAAAATTTTCCTTTGAAATGTTTTTAACGATCCGTTGAACATTGCTGCACAAGGTCTAACATAATCGAATCGTGCTGGTATTTTACTTCCGTTCAACGCTTTTATGCGTTTCGCTATGTCTTTCGAGTATTATCGATCAATTACAGCGTAAATTATGTATACTATTGCGTATCTATTACTATACAGGATGTCCCAAAAATGTTGTACTTCCTTCAAAAGGATGATTCCTGAGGTCGTTCGAAGTAACTTTTTCCTTTGCGAAAATGTTCTCAGAAGCTCTGTTAAGGAGCTATTAGCGAAAAACACGGACCAATCGGTGCGCGGCTTCTGCCGACGGAGCCCGGCTCGACCAATGCCAACGCTCAGCCGTAGCCGCGGTCTGATTGGTCCGTGTTTTCCGTTAATAACTCCCGACCAAAGCCACGGAGAACATTTTCGCAAAGGAAAAAGTTCCTTCAAATGATCTCAGGAACCGCCCCTTTCAAGGAAGTACAAAATTTATGGGACAAAATAATTTTGATTTATCAAAATTCTTGGATATAGTATATTATTCATTCCTTTGCATTGCAAATTCAAAATTTTTTTTTATTTAGAGAATCTCGATTTATCCGTGCAAGCATTTATGTTTACGAAATTAGGTTTATCGTAACACGAATTTCTAAGTTCACAAATTACGGCGAAGCGAATGAAAATTATGTTATTTGAAATAACAGTACCAGTTTTTCGGAGCGTGCAAGAAAGTATGTGTGCCCATATAATTATTAACAGCGCTGTGCGTTCAAGTTGTGAAAGGATCAAAGCACTCGTTAAATGATTGTAATTATTACATGAACAAGAAGATTGAGCGGGATGGACTTGCCAAGCGCATTCTGCGTGCAGAACAGCGTAATGGTATTACTGCTTTCGTTCTAAAAGCCGCAAAAACTGGACGGTGGTGGTACGAGGTAAGCTTTCATCCATTCCGCCTATCCTTCGTCTTGCTTCCCTTTTTCTTGCAACGGCCGGGGCTTCATGCACGCACGACCTTTCATTTTTCCAAGTCTGAGAAACGAAAGTCCTTCGACAGAGAACCGCACGAGGAAATGCCAACCTGCGTGAAACACCACTTTCGTACGATTCACGAGCTGCCGTTGGACGACAAATCATCGGCTTAGGCTACACAGTGGGAAACATTGGTTCACACCAAAATGTTTTCGTGCACTATGATGCTTCCGAAAATGTTGTAAAATTAGAATTACGTTTGTTTATCATTTCATATTTCATAATTCATCATATTGTGAAATCAGAATTTACGTTTGTCTTTGATAATACTTCATAATCTACAATATTAAAGGCATACAGGAAATGGGAAAATGTGTGGAAGACCGATCATTGTTTTTAATTAAAAGTCCTTTTTAATTAAAAGGATGTCGGTGAAGTTGGATTGTAATGAATTCCGTATGTGTAATATGACGATGTATGTTACAGATTCTGAAGCACTTATTTACTGTTTGTTGGTACTTGTTTAAATTTCTCGATCTACTTGTTAGATTTTTAAGTTAAATAAATTGTTCCTTTAGTACTTGAACCTTTCCTGCTAATCGATCAATGAATTTATAGTTTCTTAACTTTTCTATTTATGAAATGGGGATCCTAGAAATGTTTAATATTCCGAAAAAATCAAAGATTTGGAATTTTTGTGAATATTAACAAGTCTGTTCGTTAGAAACACACATTCTAAAAATGACGGTGTTTTGCTCCATGACTTTTTCGATGCTTAATGAAGACGACGAATTATAGGTAAATAGATTTCGAACGGACAACATCGTATACCGGAAGAATATGTATATGTATTGTATACATATACGTGCTTATAGTGGTATCTTCTCTGCTCGCTAAATAGAACCATTCGTCGAGTATTAAACCTATCTGGCGTTACATTCCCGACAAGTTTGGCAACTGTTTTCAGCGAGGTATCGATCACGAAGTTCGACCTGGCATGCTGAAACTATATGCGGCGAGGAACAATGCGGTAAAAGATTCATTCGAATCGTGGAAATTTGAGAAAACGCCGCTGTCAACGCGAAACGTTCATGATATTATTTAGAAGGTTATTTTCAGTTTCGGACGATCCGCGCTTTTTCATTACACGATGGAAATATATTTGCAACTGGTACACTTAACACATATTGGTTAGACTGTGGATCTTCGTGCAAGATAAAAATTCTCTGCATCGATTAAAGGGAAAAAGAACCCATACAAAAATTACATTGTTCCTTTAATAATTTTAATAAGCTGCAGATAATATATATATATATATATCTACTATTTTTGTCATCTAATAATTTCTTTCGGTGGACAATAGCACAATTATTGAAAATACCATTAATAGGCTTCTAGTAGATAGACGGTTAATTTATTAAACACCGATTGAATTAAAATCCGATCTACTGATTTCATTGAATAAAAATATTTTCACAAAACATTTCATTTTCGTTTATACGATACAATGCTCTTCATTAAACATTGTAACATACAATATGGAAAATTCAAGAAGACTTTATCATGATTTCGCATGGAGCAGCTATTTTTGTTGAGAATATGTTTAGACATTACATGAACAAAAAGCATTCGTTGATTCGCAAGGTTTCGTGAGCAAAAGTAAATGATATTTTTATTTTTGAGTGTAGGAACGAACTCGAATGTAGCGAATTTATCGTTAGATTTTTGGTCAAGATAAAGTGTCATCGCCTCGGACTTCAGCAAGATAACGCGATTAAATTTATTATGGTAACGCCTGACACGCGTTAATAACACCTACTTGTAGGTTAATGGAACGGCAGGTACAACTTTTCACCTGTCTGCCACTAACGTAAGATGTGTTACAACATGTGGCGTACAGTTAAATCTCAATTCAGTCAAAGTGATTACTTAATTAATTCATCGGTTGCCGGCGAGGCTTTTATCTGGTATCTAGATGAAACTGACACACAACCACGGTGCATTTTAATTATAATTTGATGCCGCGAACGGCAGAGATAATTAATTACATATAATAAATCAAACGAACGTAATTGCACGGCTTTACATTTTTACGTGATAAATAATGCAACACATTTCAATACTGATATGATTCATTATTACTAGTAGGAAACATAATCTAATTCCAAAAACCCTAAGATGCTTCTTCCGATCGACTGAAACTATTTTATGTAAAAATGTTTGTTTTTCCATAATCTATAGAATGATCGAATTAGACACTGATTACAGGAAGCGTTTAATCGTACCCATCTAAAATGTGACTATTTTCTTCGGTGGTTTTACTTCAGTTTCAGACTAAACGCAATTTTTCCAAAATTTTACGTAGCGTATAGTGAAGCAATTAGCACCTAGCTTGGCAGACAAACCGAAGTCCGTTTCATTTATAAAAAAAAGTCATTCTAATTTCAAGCGTGTGCCATCGTTTATGACTCATTTATATTTAACCTGTACTTTATAAAAAGGATAAAATTTTTTCTTTTTGTAACATTGTAACACCAATGGGTCTGAACAGCTTATAATAAAAAAACAAAAAAAATTATGAGACTGACTGTAGTCTGCTGTTCGAGGGTTAATAATCGAAAATCTTCTCTAGATGCTCGGTGCTTCTCAAAACCGTGAATAAAAAGTCGGCGTACGGACTGATCACAACCGATAGTAATTTAAATCACGGTTCACCGGTAATAAGGATAATATTAACGGCAGCCGTAACACACCTAACGCGCTGTAACATTATAATAAACGCATGTACGCGCGACGCGTAACGCTTGCCTGTTTCCTCGGAACATTTCGTAACTGGAGCAAACACATGGCTCCCTCTCTCTCTCTCTCTCTCTCTCTCTCTCTCTCTCTCTCTCTCTCTCTCTCTCTCTCTCTCTCTCTCTCTCTCTCTCTCTCTCTCTCTCTCTCTCTCTCTCCGTTTTGCCTCTAAAATCGATCGCCGCTAAGAGATAGCAGAGAACCAGCGAAATACTGTAAATGAATAGGTCCCATTTGAGGGTCTCGAAGGGGTATCGGCGTGGCGCAGACTGCATTGGATCGCGTGTTTGCCCGAACAGAAGATCCTGCGAGGGCGAACCGGGCGGTCTGGCTCCTGCGTGGTCGAAGGACACGACCGTTAGGTTGGGTATTACCCGGTGCAGATAGGCTAAAACGAGCCAAGTGGTTCTTTCGTGGCGGCCAGGCCACGCGAGGACGTGATCCTTTAGAAATTTGACGTCGGTTTGTCATTGCAGCGATGGTTGCATTTTTTCCCGTTTACTCAACCCGTTCGCCTCGCATTCACAAGTTTCGGATATGTCCGGTCGAATATTAATTTCCACGGCTCCATTCGCTTCTACAAATAGAGCAGTTATGGGAAGAAAAAAATTGAATCGATTGTAAAATGTAGGAATATAACCCAATTATTATGAAGAAGTCACCTTCTTCGGCATAAAGGTCGCAACGTATCTTAAATCTTCGAGTTAACCCCTTGACCCTTGTGCCACGATTTTCTTTACATCTTATTCTATGGTCAGAAATTCTTTGCCGTTTTGAAATTCCTCCGAGAAAAGGATTATTTACGTCTAAAAATGTTAATAACGATAATAAATATCGATGTTTAGTAGATTCCGTACGAAATCTTCATCGCGAGCCTGACCGAAGATCACTTGAACTTTTATCCAGGGAAATTGTAATTTTTCCTTTCATTAACCCCTTGCCCTACGATAACGTGTCAGAATCGTGATGAAGATTCTTCACAGAGTCTAATAAATATGTATGTTATTAATTTCCTTTAAATCGAGATGAAATTCTATGTTGGTTTCGTTAATGTACGGGGTGTAAAGAAATGTTTGGTCTTGGCTGCCATAGACGTATCCTACATCTTCGGATCGACGAAGATACGTAAACAAAAGTTACCGCAAAATTCTCCTTGACCTTGAATTTTAAGGTCAAATTTTTTTTATCGCATCATGCAATTAAACAAATATTTGGCCTTGACATTCAAGGTCACGGACAAATCCGAAGATGTAGAATACGCCTATGGTAGGGAAGACCAAACATTTCTTTACACCATAGTACACTTATTAGACAGCATACGTATAGTATACAATTGATATAAATTTTCTCTATTTTTAGGAAATTCCGAACTACAAACAAGTTTTAATCACTGAAACCCTAAAATAAATCGTAGGGCAAGGGGTTAATCGATGCACCCTCGTGTGTCCTCTTAAAGAAAAAAACGTATTAAAGGCGTTAGATCGAAAACGGACGAGTTCAGAAGTTAGGCAGTTTTCTCTCGACTCCCATAACAGTCCGAGCACACTACCGAGTACCGGTAGGGCCCGGCCAAATCTTGCACGGCCATCTCGTTTAAAAAGAGCTGTACACGCATTGCCGATCCGGCGAAACGCATTCACGCATACCGTTTTCTGCGGGAGCAGCCAAGGGGAGATAGAGATACGAGGGACAGAGAGGCACCGAACCGAACCGAGCCGCGCCGCGCCGCGCCGCGCCGCGCCGCGTCGAGCCGAGCCGCACCGCGGCGCGGTTGCGTCGAGCACGCAACATTAGCTATTCAAACGCAGCCCCGGAGAGAGTTTCAACCGGAGCCAGATGGATTTTTCGTTTTTAAAGATAGGCTCCTATATACCTGTGGCCCCGAGCGATCGTCCTAAACGTTCAGACTGTCTCAAAATCGCGCACGATCATCGCTTTCATATTCACCGGCCATTCCGCCAATTTCAGCCTACCGGAATCGACCTCGTTTTTTGCGTTCCCCAAATCGCCGATCGTTTGCAGCAAATAAGGAAACCATCATTTACTTAAGATCTGTGCGTTTTCTTGTATACGGGATAACACGATCGAGAGGAACCCGGTCGAACGAGTATCGGCTCGAACAATTAACACTACGACGCGGTGGGACAAGTGAAAATCTCCGTGCGAATTGTTGGTTGTATGCGGGATTTTTATGCGAAATAACAATTTTCTGCATCGATAGCAAAACACAGTAGTCGTTTAAAAGATTCGTGATTAGACTGTGGATTTTATGCATTTATGACAAAAAATGAGTTTAAAGTCACCGTTACATTATCTTCAATCTATTGAACATTTTAAGAAAAAAATTGAATTTTTATTTCAGTCCAGTTCGTTGTTATTTAAATAGACATATTTTATTTTGCATAAAGATCCGCAGTCTATTAATCATTTCGAAGCTCTAAATAACCTTTTTTTATTGAGATATTACGGTCACCTTCAGTTTTTTAAATGGAATGCCCAATATTTTTTTCGAATTGCGTAAAAAATTATTGACCTTCTTATATTCTAAATCTAATAGTTAACGGGACATTATCGAATTAATTTTCCATATGTACTTGGCATATTCCAGTTGAGGAATATCAGTTCAAGCATTGTCTAGCTTCCAGGTAGTAGGTACATATGGAACATTAATTCGATAATGTCTCGTTAACTATTAGATTTAGAATATACGAAGGTCAATAATTTTTTACGCAGAATTTTCTGCTTTATCCGTGTTCGAGAAACAATATTGGGCATTCTATTTAAAAAACTGAAAAAAATTAAAGTATTAAAAAACAGATTAGAGCACTGTATGCCCCCCTAGATACCATGCAACTTTTGTTTGAAACATTTTTTCGTACAACGAATACCTTACGAGTTATGTGAGGTCGTTATGTTGGGAGACTGGCCCTGTATAAAAGTGTCGGTAAGGTATCGATAATAGTCGATACGTCTAGGTCCGAGGGCAAACAGATCCGAGCGTACGAAACCGTTAATTCCCCTTAAATCAGAGGCCCTGCACGGAGAAAAGCCCACGCAGCCACTGTGCCGGGCCGCGTCGGGCCGCGCCGGGCTTAAATTTAATTTCGCGTTTTAATTCAAGGTTGCCTTAATTTCAGCTGGAAATGCCATGTGTCGTGTGTTCGCGAATTTCTTTATCACGGAACACGGTCACGTATTACATAAACTCCCCCGGCGCGGCGGAGGCGGCGCGGTCCGGGACAAAAGAATAGATCGCGAGGAGGAGCACCACCACCGCCGCCGCCGCCGCCGCTGCGTAGAACGTGTGTATTATTGCCGGCGACAGTGTTACGCGAAACGAACCGAAAGGTGTTACAACAATGCGCCCTGGGTATACCGGCACGCTAAATCACATTATAGCA
The DNA here is from genome assembly GCA_916610255.1 of Lasioglossum lativentre. Lineage (NCBI taxonomy): Eukaryota > Metazoa > Arthropoda > Insecta > Hymenoptera > Halictidae > Lasioglossum > Lasioglossum lativentre. Next base: position 2,321,138 of record OU744364.1, read on the forward strand.
TTAACGATAATTAACGCGGTCTGCGCGTATGCGATGCCGCGGCGCGTTGGTTGGAGGAAACGAAAGGCTCGAGAACCGAGAAGAGTGAGGGCGGTGGTGGGTGGGGAGGGGGGCGGCAGGATGTCGGGAAATATTATTATGCGTTATACAATTAGAGTAGTGTATAAAACAAATAATCGAATGGATCGCGATAATAGGTTTAATTGAATAGTGAGCACGAGCTTTTGTGGAAATAATTAAGTTGTCCGTGGTCCGGTGAAATATACGAGCAGTTACGGCTCCCCAACGAACATTTAAACGTTAGAACCGTGGAATGGAGGAAATGAAACGGACAGCCGAGTTATTGGCAAATATTTAAATGCTATAATCACCCCCCGTGATTAACGTTTTCTTTCGTGCTATTCATTCGTTACGCGCGTTCGTTAGTTTATTGCACGGCCGCGGATTGATAGGCTAGGATTCCGAAAATAAGTTACAGCTGCCCTCGAATTTGTTCAAATTAACAATAGCAACTTCATATTCGCAATTGTTTCGTGCGATATAGTTACTAACGTTCGCGTTATTCGTTACACTCTGCAATGTACATTACCGTTGTAATAAACCTCATAGGAAATTTCCTAATACAATTGAAATTGCCTAATAACAAAAAAAAATTGGTGTACAAAAAGTTTCATGGGGTTACGTAGAGACCCCATGATACCAGTGCAGCGTTAAATTGATAACAATAAACCTGCAGGCTGTAGCAGCTACGAGTGCGTATTACATCGGTTCTCGATGAAAGTCCGTAGTTTTAATTGAGACGCAGAACCGTATTATAGATAATACTGCTAGGTATACGAAGTAAACAACGACATCAGGAACGAGAAAAGAAGAAAAATTCATCGCTACAAGAATACACCGTTCATTCGTTTCCTTGCGTGTCTTACAATTTCGTCGCGGAACATGATTACCGATGCAGCCCTCTCTCTCTCTCTCTCTCTCTCTCTCTCTCTCTCTCTCTCTCTCTCTCTCAAAGCAAAAGTTCGAGGCTGACGAGGGTGTAACCGATCCATTCGCTGACCCTCGTAATGAGAGACGAACGGAACGAATTTTCCATCATCGCATCGGACCGAAAGTCTTCCCGTGGCTCATGCATAATCAAGATCGATACTCGGGCGAAGGTGAGCGTCGTATCCGGGTAGCAACAATGTATGCCCCGGCATGCGCCTCTTTCCTCGTTTCTCCATTACCGGGGGGGGGGGGGGTGGCTCTCTCGTTCCCCTCTTTATCATCTAGAATACGCACCGCGGCGGCCCTGTCCAGCAATAAATAAATTCCTAAGCAGAATACCCCGGGCCGTTAGCGGCGCGCGGAGCGAATATTGGCCGGGAATTACGCGCGGGCCTCGAATCAATGTAACGATAGGAAAGAGGAGAAAGGCTCGGCCCGACCCGGCCCGGCCCCTCTTAATTTCCCTTGGATCTGCTACCGTTGGTTCGATCATGCTTACGACCCTTTCTCGATACGATAAGTCGAAAACAGCAGGCTTCGCCACCTGAGAGTCCCGGCAGCCACCGCACCGCACCGCACCGCACCGCACCGCACCGCACCGCACCGCGGATATAGCTCTAGCGCCAGGGATCGATCACCGCCGGTTTTGATCGCCGGTCGAGTATCGGTCGGCTAACATAATCGGTACCGCACGCGGCTACCAACACAGCCCATCTTCGTGTATATCAAGGATTTCCGGAACTTGGCGCATGGTTCGGCCGGTTAGAGAGAGGCTGCTCGTAAGGCCACTTACGAAGCGGGTCCGGGCTCTCGGCTCGGCTCGGCTCAGGTTCGCACGGTCCGCTGGCGCGATAATCTCTGAAAATTGGCGCGATTGCGAACGACGGGCCGCATTCCAAGCCGTTCCCGAAGAAAAATCGTAGCCGGAGCCCGCGTATTACGCCCTCTGCCTTTCGTACACGTATGCACGGATGCATGCCCCGGCGCATCAAGCGTGCTGCAACCGGGGGTTCGGTTCGCCAAGCCCGGGTCGGGCCGGGCCGGACCGGGCCTGGCCGAGTCGGGCCGAGGTTGGTCCGGCCCTCCTCCTGGCCGGCGTCGTTCCCCGGTCAGGTATTTACAGAACCGAGCAAATAGTTCCCGGGGCCTCCGCGCTTCTCCTCTCGTGACTACTGTTTTCAGTTCGTGGTCGACTTCGATCGACCTTTGATCGATCGTGAATGCACGTTTAATCGAGCGTGCATGAGTCGCGCGGACATGCACGCCGTGCTACCCTCTCTCTCTCTTTCCTCTCTTTTCTCTCTTTCCTTCTGGCCGCTAACCCCCTGCGGCATTTTTTACCCGCGTCCTACGGTTTCGCTTCTCCTTCTTCTTAGGGCTCTTTTGTCCGCGCTCGACTTTACTCTCTGTCTTTTGCGTCCGCCAAGACGGCACTCTCACGACGCTACACAAAGCGATGCGTTCGTTCGTTCGTTCTTTCTACCCTCCGCTACACACGGCTCGGTACACTCGCGTTTTTTTTTTTTCCACCCCAGAGCTCGCACGCGAGTGCTACTACGGTCTCTTTCCGGGATAGGGATTTTCTATTGATAATTTAGCGTGTGTCACCGCGATTCATCGATCAAATATCGACGACCGGATATGGAACTCTTGGTGAACGCGGTAAACGCTGGTAATGTGGAACAGCACGTAATACGGCATGTCGTACGATATTGATGGAGAAACAACAAACTGCTAAAGGCCTTGTAGTACCCGGACGTAAACGTTTCTTTTGTTCGACCATTTTTTAACGCTAACCGTACCGTGACCGGTCAAACGACAGGTTGCATATTTTGTTATTTTACAATCATTGAAATTATAAAGATGCTAGTGTTGTTAGACTTTAGTAAAGAAATATCTTCGTTCGAGCACCTATTATAGAAATTGCGAAATATCTGAATAAATTAAAAAACAAAAATCGTATGAAGTGTTCAGCACTAGACGAAGCTACTATATAGGTATGCACAAGAAAGGTGTTCTTAAGGTACATAAGTTGCTTCTGAATGGGAAAACACGATTAAGAACTATGGAAATTACACAATCGACTAAAAAATGTTTCGTATATTTTTTTCCGCGGAACAAGTATAGGGGAGAGACGCAAAAATCGCGTAACATGTATTCTGCTCAATAACACCCTTCGCGAGTTTGTATACTCGTTGGAAGGAGAGTAATGAACTACTCGAGGTGTACTCAAGTAGTGTGTAAAGCGATACCCTTAAGCTTCACGACCCGCTATATATGTTTTTCGCTACTTATTACAGGGTCGCGATACCCGCTGTACTTTGTTCGCCAGTTTAATGCGCGGGAATCCAAAAATTATATAGGATTCATTAACGGTCTCGTGAAACGGTCGCTTGAAAAAAAGGCTACTGTTATCATTAGACTGCGGATTGCATGCATTCGTGAGAGTAATGAGACGGTAAAATTGAAAACAGTGAACATGTTAAATGAATCTGAGAATATCAATATGTACTGCTTTAAACTGATCCCAATCATTATTAACCCTTTGCGCTCGGAGCTATTTTAACTGAAAAAACGAAAGATTTTTCCATTCTATACAATTATTTTTCAATTTTGCATATGAAACTGATACGATATCTCATGTAATACGTAAACTTCTAGTAGTTTATTAAATACGAACACAAATAATAATGCGAACAATATTTTTAAGAATGGCACAGCAATTTTCAGTGGCGCCTCAAAGTCGCTATCCGAGTGCTAATGGTTAAAGAAAGAAAAAATTATATATAAATATTTTTAGTTGTTACCTTAACGATTGTACCCAATATTGGGACACCCTGCGTAGACGCGTGGAATAAAATCTATCGTTCCTCGGTACGAGTACTATATACGAATGAAAAAACTGTTAACCTTGAAGATCAAGGTCAAGGAGATTTTTGCACCAACTTCTTTTTACAGATCTCCATCGATCCAGAGGCGTAGAATCACGCTACGACCGGCTTGACCCTCACTTTTGTATACACCCTGTACATTAATATTTCGAGAAATAATATTTGATCGTGACGAATAAGAGAAAATGTACATTCAAATAAAATGCTACATGTTTCCGAAAAACTTTCTCTCGCAAATGAAATCTTTTATTTTTCGACGGTCCACTTACGATTTCAAATAACTATTTACTATTTACCCAGCACAACCTTAGTTTCACGAAGCTCGCCTGCGAGACTGTCTCGTGTCGCATCATTCGAGACGGGGCCCTACGTTGGATTTCCACGACATTGGAATCGAGCGTGTCCATTAAGTAAGAAACACGGCCCGAGGGAATAACAAAAATCCTTCACGCAACTCGAAGACACGCACGGCCCATCGATCGTCCGTGGAAACGTCAGCGCGTCCGGCGAAGCAACATTATTCTTTACCGCCAATAAACGGCGGCATGTTCCTCGGATCGCGGCCACGTAACGTCCACGGACGAAACTGACCAGGGCCGAAAGAGAAAAGGAAAAAGAAGAAAGCAAAGGGGAGTGGAGGGTGGGGGGGGGGGGGAGGGGGGATAGAAACACGTCGAATCACGATATCATCGGTAATAAGTGCCGGGTCCCGTGGGAGCGTTTAACGTTCCCGAAAATGACCCGGGAGACCCGGTCTAACAGAATTGTGGGCCACGTTAAAAGGGGTTGGAACAGAAAGAGGGGTTCGCGAGGGAAGGTAGGCTGCGGAAGAGGAAGCTAGAGGAATCGATAAAAACAAGGAGAAAAAGACCGTTGCTAGCTGAGTTCGTCGGTGGGGACGATAAAAAATTTATTCGTCGATCCGTCGGTGCCGGTGGCGTCGCGATCATGGAAAAAAAAAGGGAGGGAGAAAAAGAAAGAGAAGATAGATAGCTAGCGATACGGATGTAAAGCGCGGCTAGAGAAGGGAGGGACACTGGCTGCTGGAATCAGATGTAATAACGTTATGTCACCGAGAGACACTGTCGTCGTTCAATTTTCCACATACTAGTATTACCGCAAAGTATCAACAAAGTTTGACTATCATCTATCAAGCCTCTTATCGCGTTCGTTACCGGTGTCACACACGCGCGATAACCGAGATCTGGTAATTTGCGACTGGAGAGACAAATTAATCATATTCACATTGTTGCTCGCGGCTCTAATTAGTTGATACAAGTCTATATGTGCCCACCGGTGATTCGCGCCCTGCGTTTCAACGCCCTTTTGTATCAACTTTTCACGATTTTCACCCTGCAACTGCGATTTTTAAGCTTCGTTCAGCGATTCGCAACAATGTTAAGCGATTATAAAATTTTTTGTATGTATATAACCAACTGTCTACGAAACATACTTCTCAAATTCTCTTTTTTTAGGAAGCGACTGTTGCTGTTTCCTTCGTAGTTTCGATCAAATGTAATTTTAAGTAGTCCTACGGTTGACCTTCGTCCGAAGAAACCAACAATTTTTAACCTATCAAATGTAATTCCGTAGATTTCGACGAGAAAATGTCGAAAATCCAAGTTTTAATGTTAGGAATTCACCGATTCGAAAGTTATGCGTGCTTGAGAGAGGTAAGGGCGCCGGCCATGTTGGTATGTACTCGGACATCGCCCAATGAGCGGAGAGCATCTATAAAAAAATTATTCCGATGTACCGTGTATGCCATCAATTATGAAACTGACTGTATCTATTTCTTAGCGATTTCAGCGAGTTGAACATGGTACAATTTTATTTATAAATGTTTTTACTGTTTCGCGGTAGTCGCTAGCCGACGGTAGGACGCGTGGGCTGTTGTTTTGTTCGGGAGCGTGTAACGGTGTTCGATTCGTGTGTAAAAAGGCGGACGCAGGATTCGCGGTTACGTCGATACGCAATAGCGTCACGCAACGTATGCGTGATTATTAATTGCAGCTCGATGCGGACGGATCGCGATCTTATCGGCGCCGGAAGCGAGTGCAGCGTCGTGCTGCTCGGTTGTTCGGGCTGGTTTCTACATAGCCGTTCAGACAGAGCTGATCTCTCGGAAGATCGAACGGATCCCCGCTCGATCTATGTATATATCTCTGGATCCACCTCCGCCGTGCCGCGCCGCGCCGCGCCGCGCCGCGGCGATCGGTGTCGTCGTCGTTTTATCGGTGAGCGTCGTCGCGTCGCGTCGCGTCGCGTCGCGCCGATGGGAAAATTGAATCGGGCACTCGAGACTAATACTCGGTTCCGGCTCGTTCTTTTCGAATTTATTTAATTGATGAATCGCCGAATGGAAACAATGTTTGCCCAAGTGATTTGCTTCTATTTCCCATCGTAATGGGAACTTCGATTCCTCGACCCGCTGTTCGGCCCGACCCGACCCGGTCCCGGTGCAAATCGAGTCCACGCTCGGACGAAATCGAACTACGTTTTTGCACACAGACCGGTCGATACCTTTTTGCCAAGACATTTTTGGCAAACACGCTCGCTCGCTCGCGAACGTTTTCGATATTGTTTTGTTCCGGATCCTGTTTCTTCTCTCGTGCCGCTGCCTTCGCCGCGAAATGGATTCCCTATCGACCGTTGTCTGCGCTTCTTCTTGCTCTAATTAAACAGTTTTGGAAAAATCTCTCTTGCGCTTTTCCTAAACTCTCGAAGCGGTACACTGAATTCACGGTTTGAAACGAATAGAATTGCACGAGTTATTCAGTATAATATCGTATTCTCGTCGAACATATGACCATAGTGGTTTGCGTGAGTAAACTATTTTTACGTTCGGTCAGATCCACGATTAGCTGACACATTATATACCAGCATACTTAATAATTCTCAGTTCTGGATAACCGTTATAAAATCCTCGAGCTGAAAACGAAATTTCGGAATCGAGCGTGCGTCTTCGATACCATTGCGCAACAACATCGTTGCATAACCGCGCGCAAAATTGCGCAATGATAGTGAAAAGTCGTTGCGTTTTGCTTCGAAGACAAGGCTTTTGCGGTTTCTTATACATTCGGAGCCTAACGAAAAATTAGTATAACGTTTGATAAATTGGCGCGAATGTATTGATTTTTGTTTCGAGAAGTTAAAAAGTTTACCAGATAACGTGTAAAATTTCAAACAATCTGCAATGTGGACAATGAGATGACCAAGGAAATGTACCATAACAACTTTTCGTGTCGCCAAAGGAACTTTCAAATTCAATATTGAATTCAAATTCAAATTCAAATTCAAATTCAAATTCAAATTCAAATTCAACTTTGAATATTTATGAGAATTCAAAGAATCCAGATATCGATAAAATCGTATGCTACCTTGTAGATTGTTTCACAATATTCTAACTTTCTCCGCTCTCGATTTCGTACGACGGGATCTCTCAGGTTACAGTTTGCCCTAATTTCGTTTTCTTTCGGCGAAACAGAAAATCGCAAACACGTGCGATGGTGGATAGCGAGTGTGCCGAATGATTTTATACGAAAATAACTTAATAATCGCGGCGTGCATCGTCCCGAGGCTGGTTACGAGAGCTCGCAGGCGCTCGACCCACGTGTGCACGCTTCTAATCCTCGATATCGAGGCCTCGGCCGCGGCTTGGCGAACATAAACGAGCGGGTAGCGCGTCGGGTCCGCTCGTTTCGATCGTACCTACAATTATTTTTTTCCTGTTCCACGCTGCGTGCCGGCAGATAATAATTACTTTGAACGCGGGTTGGCTCGTGATTCTTCGGGAAGTCGCAGCGCCGCGCCGCGCCGCGCCGCGCCGCGTCGGTTACACGTGAAGCCGTTCTCCGGTCTGCTATTCTAGGGTGGGCCTTCCTTATTTTTCAACTAGTCAGCTGGTTCAATACCTGATAAGTTTAGGGTTGCGCCTGAAATTCCATTTCACAATAAACCATCCGTAATTTCAGATTTCGGATCAATTGGAAATACAGTCACTCGCAATAATATTCGGACACTCTTCAAAAGACCAGATAACTTTTTAAATATTACATCATTCGAATTTGGACTTTTTGGGACTCTGTAACAATTAGTTTACTGCATAACGATAGGAAGAAATTTCGAACAAAATTACAATTTATCGGAATTGCATTGGAAATACAGTCGCTCGCAATAATATTCGAACACTCTTAAAAAGACGATAACTTTTTAATTATTACATCATTTAGCCATGGACTTTTTGGGACCGTGGAAAAATTACCTCACTGCATGACGCGAGGAATAAATTTCGAAAAAAATCCCAATTGATGAAAATTGCATTGGAAATACTAAACACTATTTTATGTAGGCGCATATGAAAAATTTAAAAGTTTTGTAAAAAGGAGCGACTGTAAGCGATTAGACAACCAAGTCCAGCAATTGTACACTGAGCTGTTAGAAAAATGACGATGCGATCATCTAATACTAGTGTTCCGATGTTAACGTAAAGTTTCTGCTACTCGGTTCGTAGATCGCGCGCGTTGCGGCGAGCTGCGCGCATTGTAGTCGGCGCGGTGTGCCAGCCAGGCTCATTCCGCTAATCTTGCGTAGGCACGCATGTTGCTCGTGCTTGTCGGAAATGCGACATCGTTGGCGTCGTTCGTCACGGAACAAGAAGGCCTTACGTGGTTGTGGCTCGGTATACAGAGAGGCGCGTGCGATATCAAGCGGGTCTCTCGCTCGCGCTTCGCGAAATTCGCGGCCACCGCGCGTCATGTCGCGGCACACTGTTGCACGCCACCGCGCCTGCCTGCCTGCCTGGCCTGCCTGGCCTGGCCTGGCCTGGCCTCGCTTCTACAACTGCATACGTCGACCACCACCCGGGAATATCGTGAATCAAGCCCCGACGAAATACGCCGCGCCATCCGTTATTTTTCTAGTCTGATCTCTCGTGGGTACCCATTGTTCCCGAACCGAGATTTTTCGCTGGATTACCGGCGATCCGAGCGCGCCCGATTCCCAGACAAATTGTTAATTGATCGGGAACACGCACCGACGATGCCGCGCCGATCCTATCCGGTAAATATTAGGTCGGGCCATCGGCGCTCCGCCGCGCCGTTCCCAAGATCTCCCTAATCGAGAAATCATATCGATCCAATTGCCACAGTGTTCGATGCAATGCCGGAAAGTCCAATTTTCCAAGTATGAAATCTGGAAAAAATTTTTCGTCATTGTTTTTCGGTAGAATTTTTTGTTTATTATCGTGAAAATGTATCGGAGAGGAACGGTTGACGGAATCTATCAAGTAACAAGCGAAGCTCGTGTAGAGGCATTTTATAACAATTCAGACTGTACACGGATCTTATTTGAAATGAATGATTTTCAAATTTACCGGCACATATTAAAATATAATTTATTTTGTAGTGTTAGTTACCTAGCACTTAGCTTATCAATTAATGGTTCTTTAATACGTGCTTTGCCAGCTATTGGCTCGGAATGTAAATTTATACAAACGTTCGCAGTACAATTAGCACTCATTAATCATTTTGAATTATCGCATACGCCTCGCGTGGAACTGTGTTTACACATTGTCAATTCGACAGAGTTGAAATTGTTAAATTTGATTATTCGATCGACGCATGAATGGAATCTTATAACGCGTTGAAAAGAGAATATTAAAATCAATTCATGTCGAATTAGATTCCGAACATAATGTGTTGGCATGCAAATATTTGTTATTGGTATTTCGTCAGATTTCCAGTTGTTATTTTATGGATCATGACATATCTCATTTCCAAAAGAAAAATAGTAAATGAAATAAAAACTTATAATTCACATTTTCCACAGAATTGAATAATTTTCACTTGTTTCGATTTTATTTTGTACAGGGTACGTCTCATTTTGTTACATCTCTGTAGTTCTATAAATATTAGATAAACTAAAACATTGTGTACAGATTTTAGTTAATGTGGTTTTTGTGTTCAGCAAATTTCAATTAGTTCTACATGTACAAAATACATTGGAGAAATTTAGTACAAATATTTTGTTACTGTTTCAATTATATGTTTTGTTGAAAAAATTGGAAAATCTATTTTTTCAAAATACTGAAATTCGAAAGTTAATTTGATGAAACGTCGGTGTTTTTACGTAAGCCAGAGAAATAATCGAGACACGCGTTAAACAACTCAAGCGAAAATTATTAGTTTGCATAGTCTCGACCGGCGGCGCGGCGATACACGTTGCTCAGCGAATCGATCGTTCCTAATTATCCGCTTGAGAGTATCCATCTCTATTCTTGCGCGGAAAGACGGAATCGCGTTGTTCTCAGTCATCGATTGCCTTGAATGCAGAATCTGATTGCAGACATCGTAATCGAGGCTCTGTTGCCGGCGAATAGGAGCCTTCTTATCCGCAAGAAACGCGAAACCACCGCGAAATCCCAATCTGATACGATTGTTCAAGACTCGGGGCCGAAAAAATGGTTGCGCGCGCTAACGGTGCGTAATTTCGCGAGAACTGTTTTCGGTCTTGTTGCATCTGTACAATGGCCAGATATAATTTTTCCGTAGAGAAGAAACACGTTACACAGAATCGAAGTGTACCGCAATGAAATATATCCACCGCGAACTGGCTTTTAAGTTCCATTTAAAGTGCATCTTTAACCAAACGGACGGTTTGCAGAAATCAGGAAGCAGCTGAATCAAAAAAGTATTTCAACACTAAATTTTCGATTCTGGAAAAATTGTCTATATTTAATCTGTGACAATTTCGTGAAAACCATATTTAACTAACGGACGGTTTGCAGAAATCAGGAAGCAGCTGAGTCCAAAAAGTATTTCAACACAAAATTTTCGATTCTGCAAAAATTGTCTATATTTAACAATTTCATGAAAACCGATGGTACAGAAATAAATTTGGGCTCGCTTTAAAGACTAATTAAGAAGAAGAAAATAACTGTCGAATTTGTTGCTCGAGTATCACCTAGCAATTATCGAAAGCCAGCATAAAAATGTCTTCGACAAGCATTTGTTTATGCGGTATTTCATCGAGCACGAATGCACTCGCGGATTTCCTGTGTCAAACGTGAATTTCCAGCGGAAATTACTCTAGAGCGGCAACATAAACGAGGAAAAGAGAGTGAAAATATTGGCCGCTAATTGCCGATTCGGCCAAGTATTTCTGAGGAATTATCCAGCACTCGGAGTTTCTTCGCCGCTCAATCCGAGTCCATTAAACGCACAGGCAGAGTCGGGTAGATTCAATAAGCGAATCGTTTTCGCGTGCGGAAATTAATCGTTTCACCCATTAAGCACCGCCATTCAGTGTAATTTAACCGAGTTTCTTTTCTTCGCATGCTCAGGATAGAACTTTTCGATTATTCCAGAATAAAACAGGAAAAAGATCCAATATCGGAAGATGCTTAAGTTTTGCGCAAGATGAATTTCACGGAAACTTGTGCGGCAGATATTTCTTCAAAAAGTTTTACACGAGTTATTTATGTCGAGTATACTCGTCATGAAAAAAATGGCCTTTTTTGGTCCAACGATAGGTACGTATCGAAATAAGACCAGATCTATCGTTGTACTATTTCTGTTAAAGAAATTATCGCACAGTTTAAATATCGACGATTTTTCACAATACGGAAAATCGTTAAAACACTTCCCCGGATTCGCTGTAACTGTTTAACCCTCATCCACACGACGCGGTACCCGGGTACCTATTTCAAATTCATTTAATGAGTATAAAAAATTACCCGTGTGGATGAGGGTTAACGGTGAGAAACGAGAACATGGAAGAAATATAAGAGGAAACATCGAGGCTCCACACACGTTAGGCGTTCGATAAACCTCGCGTGGTAAAATGTGGCTCGAATTCCCTTTGCTAATAACAAGAATATATACGAAAATGTTTACCTTAACAGGAGTTACCTGGTGTCACAGTTTTAACGAATACGCGAGGATCGGTGTGTAACTCGGGGAATTTGTGGCGTACGTGTTCATAGAAACAAACTTATGATGGGTTTCGTCGGGACTGTTCCGCCGATAAAGTGTCGGGGCGTCGGTTACTGCTAAAGTTGGATGGTGGACGAAGTGTTTTTATACGGGACCTGGAAACTCCGTGCAAACAAAATCACTGTGCAGCAACGCGCGAGTAGGAGAGAGCACAGAGAGCGCGGCGCGCGTTTAATGATTCGAAGACTGGTTGGACGGGGGGGGGGGCCCGGCCGTGTTTACAATTGTAATTCTAATTAAAGTTTACGCTTCGCCTCTAATTACCATTTTCGATAGAAGATGCAAATTCCGGAACGTGGCCCCGTGGCGGAGTTTTCCGTGGGTATCGTGAGAAGCTGCAAGGGAGCCGCCGCGCCGCGCCGGTCTCGTGCAGCTTCCAACGCCCAGGAACACGAGACACCGTAGGAATGTATGGGAGAATACAATGTCCGTCGAGGTATTTTGAATCTTGGCCCGAGGCACTTTCGGATCGTTAATCGGACAGTTTTCGAATAACTCGCTAGACGGTATTCACTTGGCCGTCCGTCTATCGTGCGCATCATCGACGATACCTCTATGCCCCTAGACGATACTAATTACGTTCACTATTGGAAACGGTTGGGTCATCCACGGAGTAATGCGATCTTTTTGCGAGTACACCGATATAATAGATATATATATATATACTGTATATCCCAACGTCGGTATATATATACAATATTTGTAATAGTAACGGCCGCATAATCGAGGCTTTCCTATCATACCGGAGGCTTCCGTGTTCCGGCATTGTACAGCTTTCGATGAAGAGGGTTGGAACTATAATATCTCAATCAACCCCAATCCTTTAACGGGGTATTCCGATCTAGCATACAGATAGATTTTTTAATAGAATTTTCTCAACACTTTCTATCTATCGGTAGCCTATAGTAGGCTTTTCAATAATTGTTGTGTACCAAATGGAATTTTCTTTCACACAATAATCGCTGGACTGCGGATTTTATGAATTTATTACAGAAATGGTTGGGTGTAATTTAAAACGGTAGAAACATTAAGACGATTTAAGAACGTCCATATGTTATTTTCAATTTACTAAAATTGTTAAAGAAGACATTTTTATACGGTTCCTGTATCTTGTGATTGACGAAGAAAATGTTTAATTTTGCATAAAAATCCGCAGTCTAATAATCATAAACGAAACGATTACGTTGTTGAGGGTGAGTTGTTGGTTTATGATTGGAGTTTCTGTTGAAGATACTATCCAAAAATCCTCAGCCATGGGCCATAGACTTTCGAAAAACGAAAGATTTTTCCATTCTAAAATATTTCCAATTCTGTACAATTTTTGCATACGAAACTGACATAAAATCTCATGTAATATGTAAATTATTAAATACGAACAAAAATAATAATGTGAACAATAGTTTTACGAATGGCATTTGCAACTTTCGGTGTTGCTAAGGGTTAATTTGGAGCACCAGGTAATATCATTGTTGTTTCACAGGTGAATCTATAGTCTGTCTGAATCCATATGCCTGTGAGGCTGCATAAATATTATTATTGTTAATACACATCCGTTGCATCGATCATTGCTTCAGACCGGAGTATCCAAGGGAGATCGTTTCCAGATTCGCTTATCCCGGTCCTCGAATGATAACTTTCGTGACGCGCGTGTGCCACAATGAACGGGTGGGTTATTTATTAGAATTTCAATTAGCAGGCTCGTAATAGCGGCGCGCATCGATGTGTGCACAGAGACCGCTTTCTGAAAAACGGTAATAGCGCGGTTGCTGTACGGACGAATCTTCCTCAGACGTTGGCCCATGAAAATTGCAAACTTGTCCTTGTTTGCCGTGCGACAGTGAGCGCGTAATTAGCTTCGATTGCGGAGGACGCCGACTCGCGCGGCTCTCTGTCGGTCCTTCTAAAAACTGCAGATCTGTTCTCGGTTAATTTTAAGTGTGCGCGCGTCCCCGAGCCCGAGAGAGAGAGAGAGAGAGAGAGAGAGAGAGAGAGTTAATGAGCGCCGTGAATGAAGTCCGATTTCCTGTCTGCGAAATGACGCTTCTCGTTTCATTTATTCTATTTTATCCGAAATCTAACCGTAACTAATTGCGATTGCTCTTAAAGCCGCCGCTATTTGCACCGTACACTGTATTACGCCTCCTACCAATGATCACGTTTATTGTGCTTCCGCCGTTTGTTGGATCGTACAATGCCTTTCTACATAAGCTGCATTGTTACCGGGATCCAGCTGATTGTGCAAAGATTATAAACGCTAATTGATCGGACGCCAATGATTCTCGCAAATAAACGCGCGGGAATATTAGATCGCTTTCGATTCGTCTTTTCTTTTCAATCGGGGAGCAGAGATTTTTATACTTCTTGTGTATATAAACGTTCCAGTTTAGAGACTCGTGGTATCGTTAATTTGTCGTACTATTTCACCTTTTCCGAAGGCATTCTGCAGGTTTACATTCCGAAAATATATAAACAGCGGTAACACGTTAAAGAAATTGATTTGTTGCTGCAGAAAGGCTTCTTGACACCACTTTTGGAACACGCTGTAGTTCCACCGCGAACATAAGTCCTTCCCATTCTCGTGACACTAATGGCGAGGCCAGTTCGGGGAGATAGGATCTTCTTTGGGTCTCTTCCTTGCTTCTTCGGCAACCTGCGTGACAGCAGACTGACTCACGCACTCACGCACTCACGCATGCAGCAGACGAATCGTTACCACGGACCTCTAGCGTTCTCCACTCGTTCTCCTGTAATATGAAAGATCGTTTGATCCTTCCGCTCTGGATCGTTAAACATTTTGCGCGAGGGATATATTTTTAAATCGTTTCGAGTTGCGGTCATCGTTTCAAACGTTTCATGCATGACAGAAACAATTTCGTCGAGTGTTTTGACTCTGTATTACGACGCGAAACGCGATACGTCCAACACTGACTTTATAAATACGAGTGTCTCTTCGTAATTAAACAAATAACATGCTTTCATCGTTAACGGTGGAGTAACTTGGTAACAAAAGTTACTGTCAATTTTTTAATTGAAATTTTAAAAGTCGTTATTAGACAGGAGACCAATTTTATATTAGACAAATATTAGACAAATTTTATATTAGACAAATATGAGACAAATTTTATATTAGACAAATATGAGACAAATTTATATTAGACAAATATTTGACAAATTTTATGTTAGACAAAATTAGACAAATATGAGACAAATTTTATATTAGACAAATATGAGACAAATTTATATTAGACAAATATTAGACAAATATGAGACAAATTTTATATTAGACAAATATGAGACAAATTTTATATTAGACAAATATGAGACGAATTTTATATTAGACAAATATCAGACAAATTTTATATTAGACAAATATGAGACAAATTTTATATTAGACAAATATTAGACAAATTTTTCAAATTAATCATAAGAAGTTGGAAAATGTATTTCCTCCATTGATGAATTTACTAAATCGAACATATTGTAATAATTAGAGGCGCAGATAAGATATGTTAAAAATCCTGACCTTTACATTTTTGATTAATTTCTTTATACATTACCTAGCAAACTAATCCTTCTAACGTCTAAACAAAGTTCCAGTGTCCACTTATAATCGTATCCCCGACTGTATATCGAGAGATTTCTGTATATACAAAAACATACGCCATCGCGAAAATACGAACTGCAAAAGCTGCAAAAAATGGAAAACCAAACGACGACAGGTCCCATTTATTCCAACTGTGCGGATGTTTTCGTGTATCTGAACACTCGTAAAACTCGAACAAAGAGATAGTCCCTCTGGTTCGCGATACAACCGATTTCTTCGATCGTTAGCGAGCGATTGGGGCACGCGTTAAACGCGTTCCGTTCGCATTCTCGCCGGGTAACGGACGAATTAACGCAACGCGCCGCGCAACGGGGCTCGTAGCTAATAAATCAAAATAAGCAAATGGGAAATCCTGCGATGTGTCATCGCGTTGTAAACGATGTCCATTCGGTGTTACGTTTCTAGTTTATAACGGGGGCGCGCGCGACGATCCGGCCGTAATAAAATATGGCTGGCTCTCGGACGCGAGAAAATATTTCCCCGTGGATATTGGCGGAAAATATTAAACTTTACAATGGAACTTGTTAGAGGACGGGGCCCGCCCGGCCGGTAGCAGCGCACGCTCGATTAAGTCTGATCCGATTTCGGCTTCTCCTGTCGGCCGATTACGCCGCTTGATCAAATCATTACGCCCGGTTCTAACGTCCTACGAAATTTCACGCAACACCCCCGTAGCCGCCACTCGTCGATCTCTATCTTCTAATCGGCTTTCCGGTTTTCAATTTCCCTTTTTCCACCGTTTTCGAGTTCTCTCTCGATTGCCCGATCACTCCACATAATCCGCCATATGGATAAACACTTGGGTTATTCGATTTACATTTAGTATTCACGATATGTCGCGATCGTTTCGATTGCCTATCCAAAAATCTTGAAAATTCCGTAAAACTGTGACACTTTATTCAAAGCTTTTCATTTTCGGTGAACCTTTCGATGCGCGACGCCCTCACTGATTTTCATGATTTTTGGATATGTCGTACAGAACTCAACATTTTCAACGACTTTTTCCTTTGCATACTAGTCGGCTTTAGTTTCCGAGATATTAATATTTAACAAAATGAATTTAACGATTTCGGCGCAAGGTTCGATCATTCAAAAACAACCAGCAAACGTGCAACTAATAAAGCATGCTTCTCACTGTTCAGTTACGCTATTCGAATTTGCCGCCTAATATGATTTCGAATCACCATCGATCGATATCGACAAACCAATCATTGAACAGGTCGTCCTTTATGACATATTCTTTCTTACGTTCAGCTAGGACTTGCTTCAGTTACATATCTGCCATCATGGAATAAAGTCCATTTTTGCGTAACTCTAATATTTTCTTCAATGCGGTTATTGTGTTCACAGCAAGTATGTGTTATGTTTTCTTTTCTTTTTTCCGGTTTGGATTCGCACGGCTGTGTCGCAATGTTCTTTCTAATTATGTTTACGTATATTATATAAAAATTTATTTTTCACACGCAAAATATGTCTCTCTGAAAATGATCAACATTGTGATCGAAACGTTGAGAAGCATGCTTTATTAGTTGCACATTTGCTGGTTGTTTTCGAACGATCGAACCTTGCGCCGAAATCATTAAATTCATTTTGTATTATATTTTCGATCGAGAAAACTTCATGTTATTCATATTTAAACACGTTTTTGGAACAGTTTACACGATATCTCAAGTTCTACTTGAAATTTCGAGAGAATCTTAAGCACATACACCCTGTTATCGTACCCGGAACAAACATTTAAAAATCTGTGAAGTTTTGTATATTTTTATTTATACATATGTAATTTTGATTTTTATTATGCGACAAGGTTCTGCAGCTCTCCCAGTCAGTGCAATAAAAGAGGATTCTCCTTTTCCCTCCCCTGTCGTCGGACGGTTCGGGTTTGCGAGCGCAAGCGACGCCATCTTGCAGATGATACCGCGTGGCCTTTTGCGTGAAACTGCCGTGTGGAAGCCACGCACAAAAAGATCTATCCAGGATGCACGCAGTCGTAAAATCTTGATTCCCTCGAGTAGATCCGAATGCTTCGAGGAGCACGTAACTGTTCATTCGCTCGTACTACTATACATATACATATATACGTATGCGAGCGCGCAGCGTGTACGCGCGCGTGTGCGCATTTCCATGAGCACGAAGGGATGGCTGTCTGACAGAAATATACCAGGTACTCTGCCATCTGAAAATTTCATATATTTCGAAAATCGTTTCTCAGGTCCGTCCCGCCGTATCTAGCGATTTTAATATTCCCTTTAAGCGTTCAACCTATCGCATTTATGGACCAATGAGCCATTAGACGCTTTGCGAGCCTTTCGTAATTATAGAGCGAACCTTCGCGAATAAAATCACTTTTGGATGTTTAAGGAACGGTTCCGCGCTTCACGCCACAATGTTTTGTCGGTTACCGTTTTATCTCGTTTTTATACTTATTTAACATTCTACCCAGCGCTGACAAAATTTCTGCTCGAAGATTAATGAGTTTCTGGCTCTGGTCACTTTATTTTGCGAAGCCAGTACATTTTTCACGTTCTCGTGTCTTGCGAGCAGTTTTAATAGCTCGTCTCTCTGCGAGCGAAACGTTCCTGCTCGTGTATCAATATAATACTTCTTAATATATTCGTGGGATTATAAAGTTCTTTTACTATCTGAAATAGCGTATGATATTCTCATCGAGCACAATTGCTTGAAAACAAATTATGTACTCAAAACGAGTGAACGTAAATGAAGTTGTTTTATACAATTTCGTTGCAGCACTCGATAATATTAAAAGGATTACGTGAAATATCGTTTTAAACAGCGAAGACTCTTTCACCCTTTAAATCATGCGTATCATATTAAAAAAATTCGAAATCATTCTGTTGTGTTTCACCGAATTGAATTGGTGTCCACGAAGGAGTAATCGATAATGACAATTGCGGATTGATTAAAAAATAAGTTTATTTCGCCAAGTGTTTTGCTCTTTCAAAAGAAGAGATTCAAATATTTTGTTTGATGAAAAATTCACGAATTTTCTATTTCTTGGATACCGTTTAATCTCGCGAACTGGAATGATGCGGGAAATAATTTTTCAACAAAATTACAGTCGTACAAAGCAGGATTTCGCTAGGATTGAAGCTTTTGCAAACCATGAAAAATAAGCTATCGTCGATATTGACATAATTTTCGTTCACCAGATAAAGGGACCTCTATGTCAAAATGTAAAGTGATGTTGAAATGATGTTGAAATCAATTTTGATCTCATAAATTTTCTAAAATTGACAGCTCTATCCCTTGAATGGTTAAAATATTATCGTGTGTATCTAATTAAATAGCATTTGCAATATTTATTTCCTAAAGTTTGCCCATCTCTGTTATCGACTCATACAATATACATAGAATAACGAAGCCCTTAGTGTCGTTCAACGCGACGTTAATTGTATACCGGATTGACTGGTATAAATCCGACAATGTCTCGGAAGAAGTCGATCGAGTGGTTCATTTTAATTATGGTTTCTAAAGATATCTGCGTGTCCATTAGCGCGGGAATCGATCGGTGGGAGGAAAAACTTTTCCATATCGAGCCGGTGTCTCCGAACAAAAACTATTTCGGCCCGCTCGATTCGTTAATTACACCGATCGTTTTTCGCGTGGATAAAGTAATTTCCGCGGCAAGTAAGACGGATGTTTACTAATTAATTGGTGCGCCGGTCAAAAGCCTCAGTGGCCGAGCCAATCGCCGCTTTACGATACCACCACCCTACACTCCATATACTCTACGATCGTAATTAATACGTCGATGAAAATATCACGAGAAATTTATCGGAGTCCGATACAAACGAGGAAAGCGAACGCGATACGCGAGATGCGTTTCGATTACACTCGCGCGTGTAATGTTATTTGCTATTTGATTTCTCCTCGCGTATTTATTGTATAATGGAGGAATCGTTCGCGCGCGTGTATTGCTTGCGGAATTAACATCAACACACGTGTATTATCAAAACGAGCGGTAAAAATTAATTAACCTCTGAACGATGACTTCAACCGCTTTGCAAATGTATACTTGAATAAATGTTTTATAAAAACATGACGCGTGGACTATCGATATAAATATTGACGGAATGTTTGTATCCTCTGGAAATTTACTTTTTACTTTGATCAAAATTGAAACCAAACAGAAAGATCGTTCTTTTTTTTAAATCATTATTGTAGATTAAATTCTGAAATTTTCCCACTATTTTCAACTTTTGCCAATGTTCCCACAAATGGTCTCATCGCACATGTTAATAATATTATTGCATACCAATTTTTTTTTTCCCACATTAATAAACTGGAATTTATAAGTGTATTGCTATGTGTGTGGCTCTGTAATATCTTTTTCTGAACAGTGTGTAAAATAGTCGCGTTTCTCTCTCAAAGATGCAGGATCATCGTCTGAAGTTTCTGGTGCTCTTACTTTTTAATTTAACGTTTCGCAAACAGCGCGATATATATGAAACGTTTTCATAAAAATAACTTGCATGTTCTCCTCAAGCAGAGTTTCTCAGAAATGTACACGCGAGGACTTTTCCCGTGTGGCATTTGCTTTATTTTGAGCGTTTTGTCGTCGCGAGTGTCTTAAAACGTCTATAAATGAAAATTTCATGTATTTGCATAGATATGGCGTCTACGGTTGCACGTGAACGTACTACGTTTCTCCGTGTGCATGCCCTCGATCAGCCGCGTTTCCTTCTCTTTCGATGTATCAAAGGGATCAGGGTTTTATGGCATTGGTCTATCCGGAGATATTTTATATTGTATCCAGATTTCTCAAGAATACGTCGACGCGAGCTAGAACGCTAACCCTGTTATACACTCGCGCTACAAAACCGAGCCAGCAAATTTGTCGAATAACACATCGCTAGAGTTCATGAATTTCTAACAAAAAATGAGTAGACGACGGAATACGGTAAAGTCATCATCCAAGAAAAACCCTCGGGTCCGTGCTGTTTCTTAGATCGCGTAGTTCTACTATTCTTTTGTCACTTCGTCGACCAGCCGGGTTATTTCCCGTAGCGGAGGGGATAGGAAATTTTCTTAGATCCTAAAGCTCTCGTTTTCTTAGATCAAGACTCTCCTGTACAAACCTGTAAAGACGTCTGTTGGATCTTAATAAAAATTGTTTGCATCAATTTCAAGGGGATCGAGCTAAATATTAATTTCATTATTGCTTTATTGATTTTAATAAGCTGGAGCTACATTACGTCTGCTCGGTTTTGTCAAAACTGCGCTGAACGTAAACGAGAAAAAATGTTTAATGTATCGTTTATTCATTCTCGTGCTGGACGCATAACGCGGTCCAGTAATCGGCGGGCGAAATTAAAGGCTTAATACTGCTATCAATCTGATAGCCGCGGTGCACTTATCAGGATCCATAAAATATCAAATAATATAAATTGTCTGCACCGTTGATAACTCTTAACGCTAATAGCCAGCTGGATGCGTTCTGCACGTGCGTAAAAAGCTCGGCTTGCGCAAGAACGATAAAAGTGTGGACTGTTTGGTCAGAAGTAGGCACATTATAACGCGCAAAAAGCGTCGGCAAGAAAGGCTCGTGCACGATTAAATGATCATGTAACTGTTACTAAACGGCAGACGCAGGCACAGCCTGGTCAGGTGAAAAGGAACGAGAGGGGAAAAAAAAAAGAAGAAACACACAACGGGAGAAAATGCGCGAAAGATGGAAAGAGATCGTGGTTACAGGAATGTAGAAGGACGAGTGCCCGTTGGGGAAAGAAGCCACGGGAGAGATACGAGTGATTTATAGGCCATGTTATCCGTAATATTCAAGTAGCTGCCGCGCGAGTGCGCCGCTAATTAACATCAAAACGCTATACCACGCGGTTGAAAGACAATCAAACATATGTTAATAGTTCGCATTACTTGGCGGTATTGCGGCGGAGCATAATAAGCGAAGAAATCATCTGCGTGCCGTGTAATGGACTAATTACAGTATCGTGATGTTTCTTGTAAATCGTACGAGTCAGCGAACCGGCGCGCGCGCGCTCACGAGGGAGGAAGAGAGAGAGAGCTTTCTTTTAATCCGTTGCCGGCGAAAGAATTGTGGATGTCGGAAACGACGGTTCACTTTGCCCATGACTAACGGCCCTGTTAATAAGTCAGAGCCAACGGTAGCGCGCAGCTGATCTCATTACTGACGGAAGTACGTACCAATATTTGCCCAGTTTGCATAATAATCAACGGTTTACCTGCCGATCCACGCTGGCGAAAAACCGCCAAGTTCTGGCCGAAGCTTGGATTCTTTGGTTCGATTTATTGCCGTTTGTTTATGAGCGATCCATGCAGAATATTTTACTGTTCGAGGACTCACGGTCGGATCCAAATCCAGCAAAAAAATCATAGGTTAAGATTTTAGTAGTTGTTACAAAGGGGAAGCTTCGATCATCGAATCTGTAATAGATTCAATCGGAAAAAATTATTTTTGATGATTTTACAGAGATTTTATTGGTAGTAATTTCGACCAAAAACATGTCCTCAGTTTTTTATCAGCTATGTCATGTAAAAATATCGTAGGAAAAATTGAATGATGGTTTACGGAAGCAGAGACTTTGAGCTTTAAAATGAGTCAAAATTTATTGCTGTACTATTTTTTTTAAACAAAATCATCATAGTTCAAATATTAACAATTTCTAGGTAATCTTGATCCTTACTCTTAAGAAGATTTAGTGTTCAAATGCTTTGTAATACTACAAACAATAAAGGAAAGTGCAATATATTTTTCTAGAAAAAGGTGTAAGGTGGTCTGTCATCGTTCTCAGTTAATTTTGTTCCGATAAAGCTTATTGCTGTTCCAGTAATGCTTTTATTGTATAAGAGTTCTAGATAAGAATTGTAATAATACTACACATGTATATATAGTACGCAAACATTCAGACAATATGTTCAATATTCAAAAGATAAGATATAGATAGATTTTTCGAATATCGCGAGAAACATGCTTACAATAAAATGTAATCATAAAATCATGGTCTTTGATCTTTCTACCAAACTGTTCGAACAAATAATTAAAACAGAATTAACAATTGCTCGATATATTCATTCACGATAAACTGTTTGCAATACACAATACGATGTATACAAATATTATCAACAGGATCGCATGACGGAATAATTCGTTTTCGTATCGTATCAATCAGAAAAATGTCGCAAATACGTTGACAAAAGTTTCCTAACAAAAAAAAAGAAAAAAAGAAAGAGAAGAAAATACTGAAAAACAAGCAAGTACATATTTAGACTGGGTTGATATTATCTCACCGATACGCTGGTGTCGATGTTTTGTTTGCTCGCTATCCTTTTCTACACTCGCGGCAAGAGATAAAGGAGCGAGTCCCGCGGTAGTCGCGTATACATATATCGAGACGTTACCGTACTCCAGCAATCCCAGCGTCAAAAAGCAGAACAGCACGCATTACAGATTTATCGTCGTGTTTTCAATGGCGCCTTGGTAGTTTGATCGAAGGATATTTTCTCGCGAGAAAATAAAACTGGTTTCGACGGCGCGCCTCCATTGTTGCGCGACTCAAGAAAGTCCGCGGGACCTGGGTTCATTCAAGGGAACGACGATCATTAGAACAGGTGTTACGAAACCGATCGTCAAACCGATTGCGCCCAATCAGCCCCATCTGCTCGTCGCGTCGCGTCGCGTCGGCTCGCAGCGAACGACGGATTCAACTCGGTGTTTACGTCCGACTGATTTTTCAGTGCGTAACTCTCGCGGCGCGATCTCAAAGGAAGTCACGCTTTACGTTGCGTCTGACCACCCTCGCGACTGTCATTATCTCGATGGTAACAGAGAAATTCCCCGGGACGGAGACCGACGACGACCACGGAAGAAAGACAGAGAGCCGCGGAGGCGGCGAGTAACACGAACCAAGAGGTACACAGCGACTGGGAATAAACAAGAGGGACGAAGAAGAGGAGAGAGAACGGCACAGGAAGAAACACGGAAAGAGAAGGACACGGACCAGAGGAGAGAGGCGGGAGAAAGAGAACTTATGGAGAGTGCCGAGCCCCTACCGGTGCGGTGGTAATGATAGCCTAATTGCGGACTCCTCCGGTGACCGAGCAACTTAGCCGTTGTTGTTCAACTTATTCGAATCGAACAACGCCGCGCACAGTCCACCGTGTCTATGAATATTAGCTTATTAAGCGTCGAATGTCCGATTTCAGAATGCAAATTATATTGAACGCTTTCATTGAAATTATATTTAAATTACAGAAGTACACGTCACATTTCGTAACACGACCAACGCTAGGTTTACGGGACGCGTTTTAGATATTTTTAATTAACGATTATTGAGATTGTAACGATGCATCCGCGAGGAGTTATCCAACTAATTTATTTCTTTGGGTATACAGGGTGTTCAGAGATTTACTAGCTAGCGTTACCTTTATTGTAAATAGTAAATATCAGAAAATGTAGTACTGTTTTTCATACGCTGTACAATGGCGTATGTAATTTTTTTGTGTTCATACTGTTTCGTTAGATACGAAGGTGACCTTCAATTTGAAAGCGTGTGTCTAGACGAATTCATCCGTATACAGCACAGTGACCTTGAAGGTCATGCAAGGTCACAAATGGAAGAAACATTTTGTACGCTTTCATACTAATGTGTTTACAAGTATTCCTTATTTACACGAATCAGATGATGTTTCTTCCATTTCTGACCTTGAATGACCTTCAAGCTCACTGTGCATTATACGGATTCATGTGATATAAAACTATATACAGCGTTCCATATAAAAAAAATTGGTCACCTTCGTATCTAACAAAATTAGTATAAACACCAAAAAATTACATACACGCCATTTGTGTTGCGTACGAAAAACAGTACAACATTTTCCACTTTTATTTATTTCCAATATTTACTATTTACAAGAAAAACGCTGGCTAGTAAATCTCCGAACACCCTGTATATTATTTAAAAAATGTCTAATTTGGATAGATGCGCTCTTACAGTGATTAATATTTGTAATTCTGTAATAACAATCTTGAATGCCTTGTACATCGGGAAAAAAATAAATAAAAATTATAATTTTGATATTTGTCGTTCGAGTGTTTTCTGAAATGTTTTTTGCCCGTCGCTGAAACAGATGAATTCGCAGAAAGCAAATGAAGGGTCAGCGAGGAGCGAGAGACAGAGAGAGGACATAGATTCCGGAAAGAAGCGCGGAGAGAGACGGGAAGATTAGGGAAGAAAAAGGAGCAGAGATGGAAGAGAAAGGTAGGGAGACATTATGAAAGGGCGAGTTCTCTCCCGGAGGTAATGATAGTCCGACTGCGGACACCTCTGGTGACTGAAAAGCCAGGATGTTGTTATTAAACTTATCCAAGGCGAGAGCAGCGGGGTCATGCCGAGGAGTCCGAGGTGTGCACAAATCATTTTCCTATTCGCGTGTTCTACCCCGGCGCACTCATTTGAATGAAACATAGAGCATCACTCCGCGGGTGTTGTGACGCGGCGCTGCGCCATCGGTCTGCTGCTTAATGAATTTTTCATTAATACGGTTTACGGTGTTACATATATATATATATATATATATACGAGCGGACCGGCGCGGCGCGGCACGGGGGAAATTTAATAAGATCGACGTTGGACGACCGCCCGCATTTTCTTTAGGATATTTCGAAGAAAATAAGGGAACCTGCCTCTTTTATCTTACATGGTCGCTGGAACGTGTACAGGATGGACCACCTACAGTCACTCACAGAGAAAATTTCTCAAAAAAAAAAAAAGAAAAAAACATTCTTTTACACGATTTGGTAAACGCAATAATACCATGCAACTTTCGTTTTAACTTTTTTTTTTAAATATCGTGAGATATTTCCCGAAAATATTGAAATTTTGTTTATGGGCTGATTTTACCCCTTTAATGCGAAAAGTAGCAAGTAAGAAATAGGGATGTATAATCTTTTGAATTTACGGGTTCGATAACTACTATTTACCTTATGCAATCAATTTTGATTTTGCATGGAAATTTCAAATCGAGTAATAGACTTTTATAAATTAATGAGAGATGCTTATTGCAAGATATTAATTGTTCTAGATGTTCGACGAGCATTGTATTAGCTTTCTTTTCTCCTACGTTTCAATGGTACTAAACTTTTAATTTTTCGAAGATCGAAGATATAACGAATTCTTTTGCAGTAAAAAATGTTGACGAAATCTTTCATAATCGGATTGATTAATTGTTTGCACTTTACTACCTGTGTTTCGCCCGTGCCATTAAACTTCATCGTATCCACAAAGATTCGGATCAGTCTTATTTGCATATTATTATTCGTTATACCTGGAAGAGTCATTAAGCATAATGATACGGCATTGATATGATCGGAGCGGTTCCCTGTTGATATCAATGGATCAAACTCGTAATAGATCAAGTCAAAAATTGTCTCGAGCAGAATTATTAATGGCCTCGTAACGATACAGCTTTTAATTATAAAACCAGCGGATATATGACGTTTTATTATTATTTGAAACCCATTAAATATTTGCTAAACTCTTTATTATCGCTTGTACTGCAGTTGCGTTCAGAAAAGAACAACAACTTTGAATTTCGATTCTCGAAAATAATTAACCCGTTTTTTAATTAGCAAAAATTGGAGACTTTAAACATGATACGGACAGCGGACCACCACCTATGGTGTTACATTATTTAGGTCAACTAATTCAGGGAAATCGGACGATTAGTTTATAATGATTCACTAAGAATTGTCAATCGATCGGATATATTTTCATATTACTTTCCGACGGAAAGTGACATTTTTGGAAGCACACGAATATTAATTCGCCTACAGCTAATATTACGTCAAACGATTAATTCCATTTTCACGTGAATGATAATGTTATTATAGCGGAACAAGAACTCGGTGGAATTGCTTTGCGATACGATGTTAATTCGAAGTGGGTTAAAGCTCGCACACAAGTTAAGATACGAAAGTATACGAGATTGTTGCGCGCTAGGTGAAATTGCCATATTATTTCGGGAAAGATTTCCGTTCCATTAGAATAATTCATCGAAGTGATATTTTTAGTACGCGCACAAGCCAGCGAATATGAGACAGCTCGGCGGCGACTAAATGAATGTAATTAGTAAAAATTTCGGTATTTTCGCGGGTCGCGTAGCGTCGCTTCGCGTCGCCGGCAGGAGATGGCTCCGGTCCTTTCAGCGGCTGCGTCTCTCATTTCCACGGCGTTTATCGAAGCCAGCTGGGGAAAAACTCATGTTATTAAGCCGCGGCAGGAGCACTTCGTCCCTCGTCCTTTCTTCAGCGCTCCTGGCTACGCTCGTCTTCCTACTTCCACTTCTCGTTCCACGGCAGCCGTTGCTCTGCTCGCCGGATTAGTTCATTACCTGGCACGGCGCGGCGTGTCTTCTGTTTTTACACGGTGCTGGGGGAAATAGATTTGTTGCAAGATCGACGCTGCGTTCTTGCGTACACGCGATATATATCTAACGTGCTACCTTTCGGTTCGACCTGTCGACACCGATCGACGCGGTCACTCGAGTTTTAGTCATCCAACTGGACCTAATATGAATATTTTTAGAAATTTCATCTTTATCTATTTCCATTTATTTAAACATTAACTCCTGTAAAATCTATAGAATTATATATTTTTTAATTTCTAGAATTTCATCTTTATCTCTTTCAATTTATTTAAACATTAACTCCTTTAAAATCTGTAGAATTATATATTTTTTGATTTCTAGAATTTCATCTTTATCTCTTTCAATTTATTTAAACATTAACTCCTGTAAAATCTATAGAATTATATATTTTTTAATTTCTAGAATTTCATCTTTATCTCTTTCAATTTATTTAAACATTAACTCCTTTAAAATCTATATTATAATATTTCTAACGGTAAAGATGACAGACAATGCCAAAATAACGCGTCCTGTGGGAATGCACATTTAAACAATTTTTTAAACTTTTTCAATTCTTTTCTTATTCAGACTAAACGCGCCTTTTTCTAAAATTTTCATTACATATATCGTCTAATAAACTCTTGAACAGAAAAACTTTATAAGAAAGCTATTCTAATTTAAAGCGTGTGCAATCAATTATGAGACTGACTGTATTTTCTTATCCTCGGGGAAAGAACTGAGGCAATATCTAGAAACGGGACTAGATGGGCAATATCTAGAAACGGGATCTAGAGAACGGTGTAAGGTTTTTTAATTTCAATATTTCAACGTCTGCGACTCAAATACTTACATCGTTCATATTCTCATACCTCGTATATGTGGTCATTGTATAAGTACACGTTATTCTCTGTTATCGGGTCATTGATCGCCCTGGAACGACTTGTCATCGAGATTGCAACATAAAAATATTACTCAGATATTTTCCCCTCTTCGTCGTACCTGCGTCAACAATGTGGAACGTAGACAGGTCCATTTAAACAATTATATTGCAATTATAATCGAATAATAAGTGTTTTTGTCGAGAAAGTACAGAATTGTCTGTGGCGTTTGGTCTCATTCTAACCAGACAAATTTCACAAATACGTAGACAAAAATCTCACCGTCGTTTCATTTAAATATAACAAAGTCTATTGTCATCGGATGAATATAGTCTGAGCGATACATCTAATTCCCTATCATGTTACATTTCTCGGCGCTCAAGCTTCGGAGCCGCTCTCAAGGTGCACATACACTCGACGAAAGTGGTTATAAATTCCTCACAGATATCGGTAGAAATCTGTTTCGCGTATATCGGGACATTACTGTAGCGCATTTAAGAGTGCTCGACGCACATAGTAACGAGATAGACTGTGCACGTTTGTGGGTTACCGATAAACCGTCCGAGACTCGTTGGAGAGTTTCTTTCTACGCCGAGAGTCGACAATCCTGCCCGCGGTTCGCGTGTCAGAAATAACACAACAACTGCGTGACATTTCGCTAAAATGCGTTCCTAATCACGCTTTTCATCGTCGGTGTAAGCGGCGTGCAAGAGACGAAATTACGGCGCCGCGCCGGTGCGGTGGTGGTACCGAAGCGTTGTATTACATATGTAAGGCGCGCGCCAAGCCCGAGGAGTGGTATTAAGATTTTTAACAGTTCCCCGGGCACACCGCAAATTATAACATTATTTCGACGAAGGTTGCTCGCGTGGCCACTTTTTCTTTTTTTTTTCTCCGGCCAGCCCCCCTCCTCCTCCTCCTCCTCCGCCGCCCCCATGATAACTGCTGGCACAGATCCCTATTTAAAATAACGCCGGTTTCGTTCCTCTAACAAGCCAGCAGGAAACGGAATAAAAGGGGGAACTCGGGCGACGTTTTCTTTTCACCGTCTAAACAATAAGGCACGACCCAAATGCGGGGAATAAAGGAAGGGGGACGCGCGTAAAGCGAAAAAAATTGTTGCCACGTGCGCTGATAAAATACAATAAATACTCGAAAGAAATGGCCTGAAGGTGGCGCGCGGCGGTGAGATCGCGCGCGTCACCTTTTTCCCTCTGACAAACCGACTGAATTTCTCTCTTCTTACGTGTACACGTGTACACGCCATCGTCTCGTACGTGTACCGTGTACAGGGTGAGTCAGTTAACTAGGTGCCACCTACGCTGAAATTGTAGAAAAACAATTTTGTCGACGCGGCCGATATTATTAATGCCCAGAGAAAACCATGGAGAATAATTAAGAACTAATATTTCTGTCGAAGGAAGCCTGGCTTCTGGGTTAGGTCTGGGTTAGGTCTTGGTTTAGGAATTTCTCTCTTCTTACGTGTACACGTGTACACCCCCTCGTCTCGTACGTGTACCGTATACAGGGTGAGTCAGTTAACTAGGTGCCACCTACGCTGAAATTGTAGAAAAACAATTTTGTCGACGCGGCCGATATTATTAATGCCCAGAGAAAACCATGGAGAATAATTAAGAACTAATATTTCTGTCGAAGGAAGCCTGGCTTCTGGGTCTCGCAGTTGACGCAGACAATTTTTATTTTACGTGCGAATTTCGGTGGCACAGGTACCGGTGGTTCACACCCTGTATACACACCCACACAAATCTAAACAACAATTTCTTCTAGTCGCGCACATCTTTTTACAACGGGCGAACGCGGTTGCTCGGGATTCTTAAGCATCCGCGCGTGGACGTTCCCGAGAAACGCGAGAACAAAAAGTCCATTTCGCGGCGGCGATGCTGGATCATTGTCCGCGGATCTTGGTGTGCACGCGCGCGGCTTCTGAAAAGTTCTGCCGGAAGTGTTATCTGGTCTAATTGATAACAAGAAACGGCCGGCATAATTCTGTTAATTTTCGTCTCGAAAGAACGCGATCGTAATCGATCGACTTCGTGAGATATGTACAACGGTATGACGAAAAATATTTACAGTAAACGCTTGATTTTTGTCCAACATCCGTGTTTTTCATGGACAAGAATCGTGCCCAGAAGTGCTTTTCGATTTATGACTGCGTCTAGATATCGCGCCGAGCGAGACTTCAATAGAGAGCCGAACATAGAGAAGGACAGAATGAAATACGGTTCGCGTGACTGTCCGCGTCTCTTTCTTTCCGATGCGCTGTCCTTCCTTGCGACCGAAACTTTCACCGTCGATTAAACCACTAAATACAATTGAAACTATATCGTGTTTGGTGTCATTTTAATCAGAAAAATGCCAGAAATAAGTTGGTGAAAGTCCCATAAACAAATAATGAAAATTAAGAGATTTGTAAAATCGATTCCTCGAGTCAATGTAGTGGTGTTCACACTGATATACCCGAGCCGACATCAATCGTCGCCGACCTGCGGAGCGACTCGGCGTTGACAGGCTGGAGTGGGTAGGCACTAGACAGGAATCGTGCCCACGCTCCGGACAAGAATCAACCGTTTACTGTACTACTTTTCTACGTAGTTGGAAAATTACCCGAGACCAGGGTATTTGGAACGTGTGAATTTCTTCGCTTTTTTGTCTACACACACGGTAAAATGGCTTTGCGAGTATTACAAACAAAATTTGTTGGACAAGAAAACAGAGTCACGATGGATCCAACATTCGGAGGATGAAACGTTTCAAGTCACGAATGTTTGTTTGAAAACATTTCGGTTCAACCACGATATTTTCAAACATAATCGGTATTTTCGAACCTTTCTTCTATTCCCGAGGGATTCATAAATTCAGTCGCGTATTTTAAAAGCGACGTATATTATACCAGTATTGTTCCAAAAAATTGCTCATGAAAAAACGTTCTGTGCGAAATATTTGTCGTATTTAATTCTTCGATTAAACGAAAATTCCTTAGTTTTAAATATCTAGAAACGTTTCTATTATCTACTTTGTGCTTGACCCCTTGCCATACGATTTATTTCACGGTTTCAGTGATTAGTTTCAGCGAACTTTTGTGTAGTTCGCAATTTCCTTAAAAAATAGCAAAATTTATATCTATTGTATGCCCTATTGTACATGCTCTCCAATAACTGTACATTAACAAAACCAAAATCTAATTTTATCTCGAGTTAAAGGAAATAAATAACATACATATTTATTAGACTCTGTTCAGAATCTTAGTAAAGAGTCCGACACGTTATTGTAGGGCAAGTGGTTAACAATGCTGAGACCATCTTAAGCTAGACAACACCGTGATCGGAAGATTAAGAAATGAATGGTAGGGGGCGAGAACCCGTCGATCGATTGCGCCTAGGTTTTAAACCCAGAATGAAAATGAACACACACGGGCCGAAAGGGAAACCGAAAGGACGAGGCATTAAATTGCGAGATTTCTGGTTCGGGGGTGGGAAGAGGGGTTGGGGGTGTGTGGGAGGGTTGAAACGCGTGGAGGTAGGAGAAACGTTCAGCAAGTTTCAGCCGTTATAGCCCGGTACACGATCGTTCCTGGCGGCGTTTCGTCGGTGTGAGCATCGGCCCGGGGGTTGGGGTAGGGGCCGGTGTAAGCGTCGAATCGTCGGCACGGCCATTATGCACTGACAAAACTGACACCGGTTTCTCGTTAAATTGTAATACGGTTATCAGCCGGAACTTTCGACGCGCTTCGCTTCTATTCCCACGGGAGGCGGAGGAGGGTTGGCGAACACACAGAGCGAGAGAGAGAGAGAGAGAGAGATAGAGGTAGGGGGTAGGGGTTGGAGGCGGCGGAGGCTCGTCGGTGCAACCGGCGATGTCTGATGCCGGGCCGCCATTTTTGTCGAGTGCGTATCATTATCGATTCACTTTTATCCATAGTGAATGAGAGTGTGTATAACTGGCTCTTTACACGAACAGGAAGTCGGAGGTTATTACACGGTACGGCACGGATAAAGTGGAGTACGCGTACCGACGCGGCCCGTGGTCTTTAAAATATAATATCACGAGGTTGGCTGGCTGGCTGGCTGGTTGGCTTGCTGGTTTGCTGGCTTGCTGGCTGGCTGGCTGAGCTGAGCTGGCTTGCCCTGGCCTGGCCTGGCCTGGTTGCTCGTACGGCTGCCACTCTCCTTCCTTCCCTGTACCCGTGATTAGAGCGGTTTTTATGGTAATGCATTTCACCGGGGGGCTCCGATCGTAAATTGCACCGATGACCCTTTACTTGTTTTGCGGATGATCCTGCGTCGGTTTTACCTCGACCGAGAGTAATTATGAAATTTCCATCGGCCACGTCGCGCGCGCCCTTTCAGCCGCGCTTTGCTCCCTCGCTTGCTTGCTTGCTTGCTTGCTTGCTTGCTTGCTTGCTTGCTTGCTTGCTTGCTCGATGCTTGCCAGCTCGACGTTGTTCCCCTGAACTTTGTTATTAATCGTCCAGGAAGTTTTCCGTCTTTTTTGTCGCCGTTAGGATTGCTCATTTTTTGATGGCCAGGAAAAAAACGTTCGTTAATGGGCCGCGCCAGTACCCGGAATCGGTCGTGTGAACCGATCTTAAGAAAGAGTACTGTTCGAGGTCACCGTGTACGCGGGGTGTCTGGCATCGTTGCGTGTACGGCGAAGAGAGGATACGCGAATGAAATGGTCTGTAAAACGCAGCCAACGACGCGGAAAGACGTAAATGTAATTAATTCATTTTGTACCGCTGCAGCGACAAAAACGAACGCGCTTTGTGATCAATCGGGCATTTCGTAACAGGATCCAGCGGCGCTTCAGAACCGCGGATGGACACTTAAATTTGTCTTTCATGTGAAAGAAAACGGGTGAAATGCGGAGTATGCCGGTATTAGGCCAACGAAGTTATACCGAAAAGTATTGTTTCGGTATTCTTATAAAAATGATAGGTAATTAAGATACGTTTCTCTGTGTATAATTAAAAAAATATGATTTACTTATGATTTTTATTTTGCACAAAGATTATATTTACTATATGTACGTAAATCACAGAAATATAATTTTTATTTTGCACACAGATTATATTTACTATATGTACGTAAATCACATAAATATAATTTTTATTTTGCACAAAGATTATATTTACTATATCCGTGGTCTGATGATAATTAATCGGTAGACTGTGGATTTTTATGCAGAATAAAAATTGTCCGAATTAATTGTAAGATACATAGGGGTTAAATAAACATTCGTTTCTTCTGTTAATCTTAAACTGTTCACATACTCGTTTGTATTTCCTGTAGAAATATTTGTCTCGTAATGCTTTCACTATGTTCATTTACCCGATTCTTGTTACTCCAAACAGATACGAAGTTTCTATTCTTCCGTAATGAATAGAGTTGTTTCCTGAAGTCTTACAAGGTAATTCTTTATTAAAGAATGGTGCTGCAAGGAAAGCAGACCTCACAGTCTGAAGGTCAAATTAATATTATTAAAATAAATTTTGTTCGTTTCTATATCACGATAGTACTTTCTCAAGTTACTTTAGTACTCCACGGTAAAAAGTTAATTCTTTTCTTACTAAAAGTAACTATACTCGTCCAACTTTTAACGATTGGTGTACACTTAAAGCTGAGTATAGGAAACTGGCAAAATTTTCTGTATATTAACTCGAGACGATCTAAACAAAATATAATTATTTTCATAGTATGAAAAGATAATAATCAGTTGATCTCGGTGAACTTAAAGCGAGCATACAAAGCGATAGCCGTTCTCGAATTAATTCACCGACAGATTTCAACAATCTTATCGATTTCAACCTGTTAATTTGATCCGAAGTTTCCACACGCACTCTCGCGCAAGTACATGACAGCTGCCTTAAGCACAACGCTAACTTTCTCCCCGTGTAATTATGCGAGCACAGAGGCGAAATGCTAATTGAAATAAGCTATCGGTACACGGCATCGGTATGCGCATTTTTGTATAATAATCTCCACGATATTATTTCACATCCACTCGATAAAATCCAAAAACCGACGAGAACACAATATAAGTCCCGCGAGACGAACTACTTTCTAAATTGTTACATTTTCCATGGCAAACGAGATTTTCAGAAACAATGCAGCGCCGCTGTACGAGCAATTAAAGAGTAATTGCCACACGTGATCGATATTAACGCACGCCTAAACACCGCTTTCGAGATCTCCTATAGATTCGCGAACGAACCTCGTAATTACTCGTAAATCGTTTCCAAAGATTTTATATAATCCGATCTCGTGCTGCTCGATCTTACGCCGATCTTTGTCCTCGCGGCGAAGTTCGCACAAGCCGTCCGGCTGCGAATTAACCGAGAGCGCCATTCGATGGAAACACTTAACGCGAACTTTATGGGAGTTCCCGGTTATTTGCGGTTTGTTGTTAGTCATGTCAATGTAACGCGGCCTGTTACACGCTCACTTACGACGATAGCCGGTGTGTAACTCGCTCGTTCGAGAATTTACGGAACGTGTTCGGGGAAAAGTTGTAACAGTCCCAAGGTTGATATAAGCCGGCTGATGGTATCCACCTCCTCGTTACCCGAGAGAGATTTAAAATTAATCGCGATTTATGCAAATGGTAATCGCGGCGTTCTTATTCAACGGGAATAAGTGCAATGTAGACGTTCCGATCGAAACGATTGTGCTTTATTGTTGGTAGACTGCGAAGCGACATACTAAACGAACTGGAAATACTAACCTGCGAACACGTTGAGGAGAAATTAAGAATATTCTGAAATTCTTTGCAATTTTTCAGAATTAATCCAAGGAGAAATACATTTTAATTTAGTCTCCGGTTATTAGAATCGAAGTGTTGTGTGATTACGTAACTATGAACGTTATATCAATTAACGATATGTAACGATCAACCAGTAAAAAGTGAAATAACAAATAAATTATTTATTTGTCAAGGTAGGTACGTATCGCCAAATGGGTCTCCCGACGCATTACGCTTGTCAACGAAATCGGCAAAATCTAAATATTAATGTACGAGTAAATGCATTTTGCAAATCGCATGTCACACGGAAAAAAATAAATTCTCATCCAGATAAATATCACGAGATATACAGGATGAATCGTTTAACTATTACCGCAGAATTTAAAAAGTATTTCTCGTATAACAAAAAAAAGTTCCAAGCAAAAGTTATTGTTTGAATTAAAGGGTAATAATTGGTTTTTTTAATATTTCAGTTGTTTATCGAGAGTGCGAATTTGAATTATTTTCACCGTGATATCGCGTAAGACGGAAGTTTAGAAACAGAAGCAGTAATTTATTCGACTTAATTATAATTCACGTGAACGCACACACATTCAAACAGAAATTCAAGGAATACTTTTCAAGTGAAGCACGCGGTGCAGCGATATATGACTCACCCCGTGTACACCTTGACACGATCTACTCATTAAGAACGTGTCAGTGACAAATTCGAAACGGTCGGCGGTACGAGAGTAAACGATGCATTTCGCGAACAAAGTCGCATCAATTCGAATATCGACGATTAAGATAACAGAGCACGGGAGCTATCTGGCTCTCTTTCGAGCTCGCGCCGGAAACTCGAGCACCGAGTTGCGAGTCAAGTTCGCCGGAAGTTGGCGAAGTCAGTCGTAACTTGTAGATTCCATAAGAATATACAGGGTGATCGGGAACTGGTGGCACAATCGAAAAGGGGGGGCGGATGCTACATGAACAAAAAAAAAACACGCCGAAAATGTGGAATAAAATTTGTCTGTATGACCAGTACTGAATAGAAATCGTCCGACGCGTCTGTTCATGACCCACCGTTTCTACTTCATACAAATGCTAAGCCCGCGAACTCGACCGATTTACAAAACCGATTTTCTCGAAAACAAAGCTTCGTACGAAAAACTTTCTTCTACATTTTCCACTTATTTTTCTATGTAGAATCGCCTTCTTTTGTTCACAAAATTCAGCGTACACGCGTGCTGTTGAATAGAAATCGTCTGACGCGTCTGTGCATGACATTCTGAATCTACTTCTTACGAACGCTAAGCCCGCGAACGTCGACCGATTTACAAAGCCGATTTTTTCGAAAATAGAGCTTCATACGAAAAAATTTTATTTTACTTTTTTGACTTATTTTTCTATATGGAATCGCCCTCTTTCGTTTAAATATTGAGCGTACACGCGTGCAACTAAATAGAAATCGTCTGACGTGTCTGTTCATGACATTCTGAATCTACTTCTTACAAACGCTAAGCCCGCGAACGTCGACCGGTTTACAAAGCCGATTTTTTCGAATAATGGAGCTTCCTATGAAAAAATGTTATTATATATTTTCGACTTATTTTTCTATGTTAAATCGCCCTCTTTTGTTAAAAAAATTCAGCGTACACGCGTTCTACCGAATATATAAATGAGTAAATAAATAAAGCTTGATACGAAATGATTTTATCCACCCTATATATCGCGACGCGTTGTTCGCCGATTCGTAGCAAGAGGAAAACGGACAGATGAGCCGAGTTTGTTTTTCAGATAAAGTATACCGAGCGAATCGCGCCGATTAGTCGGTGTCTCCGGTCGAATCACAGCAAGGAAGTGAACGTACCGAAAGATGGACGGAGGCACTTTGATTTTGTGCTGGATACATCATTTTAACACGCTCTGAAAATTCTTAATTACGCGTTTTCGCTACCATCAGCGCGCTCGTTGCAGTCGTTTTACTGTTACCCGGGCATCGTAGTTATTCTCGCTGGTGGAAAAAAAAAAAAAAAAAAAAAAAAGAGAAAAACGATCTCCTGCCGGAGCACTGAGTCATTCGGAATAATGATCGCTGATAACGCCGATTTTATGCAACCGTGAAACTACACCGATATCTTCCAAGAGTCGTTCGTATTAGAAACAGCTATCGAGTAGCCGTCGTCGTCTACGCGTTTCTTTCGCAGTGCTCGAGAACATAATGAAATTAATTCCGAGAGCGGCTGTGAACGATTTCAATTTGAAACATAAAATGTTTTGATCTCGATTATTACAAATAGACTTGTGTAATCGTTTTTTTCAATCACAAAAAAGAAATTATAGCTACCGATGTATATTTAAAGTCATACATTTTTACAGAATATAAAATTCGTATGAAACGCATATTCAAAAAACCTGACGAACAATTCGTGAGAATCGATAAATCTCCCAAATGTGTGGTAATCTATATTCTGTTATTAGCAAAAAAGTGGATATATCCATAGTATTGTTTCCGTTTCTGACGTTATATATCCAGGTCATTGTATATCGCACATGGTTGAATTTATCTTGATGCACGCTCCCATATGGTCTAGAAACATATCTAGTTCCATTAGAAATATGAGAGATCAGTTTCACGTCCGAAACATACTGCAAAACAAACGATACTTCCATACAGCATTGTTTAGAAAAACCTAGTATGTGTCTGTTGGTTTCTTTTCATTTGTTCTGCGCGCGTGTTGTTTTAGATAAAAACGCTGGTCAGAGTCGGTCCGAGAGAGCAGCACGTGCGAGCCGTGAAACGGAGGTGCCTGGAAAAATTCCCCGTTCAATGAAAACGACTTTATCGACGGCCTATTACACGTTCGCTCGTCGTGACCTACGTTTTTTCCTTTCTAGAGCAGCCTCTCTTCTCATGGAAATTCGGCCGACGCGTTTTCCGTCGATACAACCCGGTAATTAAAAATCTAACGCGCCGCATTATAACAGTGTTGCATGCTCCGCCGCTCTATTACATGCTTCCCGTTGTTGTCACACCTTGAAATTTAATCAATCCGCCGGTAGCAGACTCATTCTGCCTTCATTTACATGCTCGTGTAACCGGATAGAGCTACAAAAGGCGAGAAGGGCAAAGTGGAACGAAACAGCCGGGACCACGAGAAATTTTCGAAGAAAAGGGATCTGCTGCCGAGCCTCTCGTTAAACCGGACGAACACCTACTTCGACTTTGATTAATTTCATGCGAGCACACGAGTTACAGAATGGCGTTACAACTCGTTCGACTAGTCCGGCCGGCAACCGTACTCTCTCCATCTATGTTTCCTGAAACCCCGAACACAAAAATATTTAATTATACTTGGACAATTTGAAATAGTACTTAATTAAATAGGTACTATATTTAATATAGTACCACAGAAAATATTCGTTCGAATCTGTGAATATGATTGTTGAACGAATTATTTCGACGTATATCAAATATAAAAAGTAAATGACATTTGAATACAGTAATTAATAAAATGATGGATGTTTTTGTATTTTTAACGAATATAAAATAATATAACAGTCTACCTCCGCGTGAAAATGGTAAAGTTGTAAGACAATGTATTAGAACACGTTTTTAAACTTACATTATATGGGTTTTCAAGGTCATCCGAAGGTCATGATTCAGGCATACTTAAGTTTATTTTCCCATCCGCTACAAGATGTCACAGGAAAAAACACACGTTTCGCAGATAAAAAAAAATACCAATGACTAAAAAATGGACATGTCCTGTTTTTGCATCGATTACGATTTTTTGTTCGCAGTAATATTCAGACAGTTTTTAAAAAGGAAACTTTCTTAAGGTTGGACCATTCGATTTTTCCGAGATATTGGAAGAATTAGTTCCTAGCTATCGTAAACAAAATGTTTTTAAAAAATTGAATTGAAGAAAATTTTGAATGTTGCGTTGTACAACTTTTTTTACGCGAGCCTATATCGAAAATTGAACTGTGGTAATTGTACATTCTGAAAATATTGCAATGAACTGCAACTGGTTGAAGATGGTGAAAATCGAAGTTTTACATCTTAAATATCAATATTTTTACCAATTGCAGTTTCTAATAAATTTCGAATAGAACCCTAGATGAGAAAGTGGTAAAAAGCAACCTTAACAATTTGCTCCACGATTCTGATCGATTGGAACTGTTTAAAAAATTGTTGTATTCCTTCTAACAGAAAAATTCAAGTGAATCGATCGAATCCGAAGGAAGCGATCGTCTATTTAAAACTGTCCGAATATTACTGCGACAGACCGTGTTATAGTTTGATCGATGCTGGGTGTAGGTAAGCCCTTAAATTAATTCAGGGACGGTTCTGCCGTCGGGCCGCGTTCGAATGCGCGCGATAGCTAGCGAATCGATCGAGCGAATGGGCACGAGTCTTCGATAACGACAGTGCTTGACGCGCTTTCCCGTCTATAGAAAGGTCTGCGACAGCGACGGTTGCCGTAACTGTGCGTTAAAGAGGCCGTTTAACCTTTTACATGGTATAAGCGGGTCGCATACTCCGAGTTCCCACGCGACGGATGTTCCGTTGCGCTGCGAGGACCGCGCGCGCGGTGGCCGAAGGGCGCTCGAAATATAAAGGCTTCCACAGACCAACGCGAATATTCCGCCGATAGCTGCGGATATTTTCTGCTGATCTTCTCGTCGATACCCTCTACCACACCGTCCGCCAGTTTCCCCGACAACTTAACAACTTTTCCCTCGGTGAAAACGCGCACAGTGCCTCCGATAAGTATCCGGAATACTTGTACATATAAGAAATTTTCCGATTTTTCACTAATCATCGGACACCGGATCTACGTATACGAAAAATAAGAATTTTCTACCTGAATTGCAACAAACTCCAG
The DNA here is from genome assembly GCA_916610255.1 of Lasioglossum lativentre. Lineage (NCBI taxonomy): Eukaryota > Metazoa > Arthropoda > Insecta > Hymenoptera > Halictidae > Lasioglossum > Lasioglossum lativentre. The sequence continues at coordinate 2,360,528 of OU744364.1, forward strand.
TGAAATGGAAATTAATTCTTAATATGTTTAATAGGTCGAAAATAATATAACAGTATTTTTAAATTCGTCTAATATTTTCTCATCATTTTTGTCATTTTTGACTAATCATCAGACACCGGATCTACGTATACGAAAAATAAGAATTTTCTATCTGAATTGCAACAAACTCCAGTTAAAATGAAATTAATTTTCTTTCTTAATATGTTTAATAGGTCGAAAATAATATAACAGTATTTTTAAATTCGTCTAATATTTTCTCATCATTTTTGTCATAAATCCATGAAATTCGCTGTCTACTAATTATTATCGATATTTGACGATGAACGTCGACACATTGACGACGCCAGGACGGAAATTTCTGAAGTGACAAAAATTATATTTTCTTCTTTATCCCTGGATAACCAAATCGACACGCGTAGAAATAACGACGCCAATTAAAAACGCGAATGTAATTGGACTATTTTCATTTAGCAACAGGAACAATTCCACCTTCGGAAGAAACAGGATACAACGAATAAAACAGTTTTACTTGTGCATTTACCAATATATCTCAACGTTCGATGCGCTATCTATTAATCGCGAGATTCAAATTACCATTTTTACGAAAGATTAGTTATTCAGGGTTAAATTTTTTCTCAACCACCGGATTCCTTTTTTGTTTTTTTTGTAAATCGTCGTAGTCGAGGCACGACGCGTACGGCGTATAATGCACCGACGGCAATCACGAGACTCGCCTGTCGAATTGCTCGAAAGTTCATGCCGGCAGTACACTAATGACGTGGGAAATATGCTGCGGGTACCCAGCACTTATCCGAACCCTGATGTTTCCCTATTTCATTTCAATGTTTTTGCGTGCAACAAACCTCTAGACCAATACGAACACCTAATGACGAGTGTTGCATTGATTGCTCCAGTATTCGTTGCCGTCTGCGGGATAAACTGCGTGCATGTAACTTCACACACGTTGATGATGTTGCATGCGCGTGTTCTGTTTACCGGAAAGTCGTGCGTCAAGTGTCGAAAATGTGTTTCCGACGCGCCGCGCCGCGCCGCAGTGTTATACGAGTCTAATTTATTCGGTTAAATTGAAATACTAATTTATTAAAATAATTGCGGTATCGAAGCATAATAATTATCGGCAACCAAAATAAAATTCCGGTTTATTATATCGGTTAGGTGGTAACCGAAAAATGTTTCAGTAATTTATATATTGTTTACCAGAACAATTAAAATGGTCATGCGTAATATTTAAAATTAATATGCTTTGAAAAATTTCTTTCTTTCTAAATGAATATTAATTTTCACTTTTTCCAAGTCGTGTCGGATCTTCGCCAGCACAGTTCCAATGGAAATTAGAAAATTAAAGAACGGTCACCAAAATGATTTCTGTCGAGCTGTAGATCGGCTTGGAAAAATCAAATCGGAGGAATGTTTATTTATCCCCTTAAATCGAATCACTCGGTCGGCATATATGCCGAATGGTCGTCAACCTGACAAGCACGCTGGAAATGAAAATAATAAACTGGAAAAATGTTTTCGCGGTAACTTTTCGTACGCGCTGCGATGAATAGATTTTTTCCCGGTCATGCGACACACTTTCATATCGACATCGATGGCACCGAAAACAAACAACAAAAAGTAGTTTTTCCCAGACAAAAAATTGAAGTTACAGCGGGGAAAAAAAGAATTCTCAGCCGATCGGTACCAAAGTGAAAATGGTAACTTGAAAAAAAAAAAAAAAAAAAAAAAAAACGGTCGCCCTTTTAACAACATCGGTGCACTTGCAACGGTATTGATCTCAAAACTATCAAAGAATGAAAATCTGATAAGCGCTTTCGTGTCTAGTGTTCTCGACGCCGCCGCCGCACCGGCTACTCTTTTTTCCGAACCGTTTCGGCAGCCAGAAAAAGGAATATATATATATATATACGCGGTTCTTTCGTTTTATTTTTTTTTTTTTTTTTGTAAATTTTAGAATTCGATCACACACCGGGAGATTCGTGTGGACTTTGAATGCTTCACGTGAAACATTTTATACGTGAAATCGAAGCGACGCGACGCAGCGAATTTGACGTATTCGCTGACCTCCCTGTCGAATTTCATTCATTCTTCCGTGACACCGATGGCAGTAATTTGTTTTGAAAAAGGGCCCGGCACTAAAAATTCTGTCCTCCGCGCGCGCGGAATGTTATTTTGTGCCTGGCAACTTGTCACGAACCCGCCAACTGTATTAGTTTTTATTCGAAGTAATAAATTCATCGTCGGGAGTTTCGAAACAACGAATCCGATTGCCTCGCGACTTGGAATACCCTCTGAAATATTCATTTCTTCGTTTTCTTCGTGAATCGGCTTTTCTAATGCTTCACGAACGTATGTAATTGTACAGGTTAGGCTAGTGTAAAGCAGTATCCACACCGATGCAACATCCAGCGACTTTTTGTTGCCTTCTGCTTCTTTTGTTCGGCGAAAACAGCGTTTTTCTTCGAATGCATGCAAGATCCACTAAAAGTTGCTTTTTGTAATTCAGTATGAACAATGCTTAAGGGGTAAAGAGCATGTAGAACAAGTCCAATTTTGAGAATTTCTTACGGGAATGTAATAGAAGGAATGTAAAACCTATTTACAGGTCTTTAGTATAAAAACTTTGAAGAATGAAAAAAGTTTTTTTTATAATAATTTTGTTATAAAATGATGGCGCCTACAGCTCTGAAATAGTAATTTCTCACAGCTAGAGACAAATATACATATTCACAGAAGATAGTGAATCATTGCAATGTGCCATGCAAACCTGGTCAGCTATTTTTAATAAAAAACAAATGTTTCAAACGTAGCATGCAATATTAATACCTAATTGGTTTTTTCATCGAGGTACGAATATTATTTCGAGTTGCTTGTATTATTTGAAAACATCAAAACTTCGGTAGAAAAAAAATTAATTCAATATTAATTTATGCAAGCGATGATTCGATTAATGATTTGTTCACCGAACGAGGAATTTTTACGTCCAAGATCCCTCTCTGTACGTTCGGGCGAAGTAATCGAAACTCCAGCGACAAACGGAGGTTGCCCGGAACTTATCTATCGTTAACAGAATTGTAATTCGCGATATGAATTTGACTCACGTTTTCCACGTGCCCGGGTAAGTTAACTCAAACTTTGACAGGAAGTTACGCCGATCTCAAGACCGAAATATCTAACTGTCGCGGGTGTGTAACCCTGGTGTAACTGAAACGGACGTTAGCCGCCGACATACCTTAGAACAATGCTGCGTTGAAACTGCCATGTAATTTGCAACTTGCGTCTAATACACGTTTTGACTATTTTGCTAGTTCCCGTTTTGACCCCGTCACCGCCATGTCGCGTCGACCCGATCTCAGCACAGCTTCGACCACGGAACTTCAACTACAGCTCTCTGTTAAACCGAAAGCGTGTATCGATTAAAAATTTCGCCGCGACAGTTGATCGTTTCGAGCAATGCTTTTACCACAGAATTATTAAGCCGTGTGTCTACACCGAGGCAACATCGAGCTACTTTTTGTGTCGTCAAGCTTAATCAAAGAAGAAAAGTTGCTCGATGTTGCTTCAGTGTGGACATAGCTTTAGGTTGGTGCAAAAATAATTGCTTAAATGAAGAACCACAGCTGTCGCGATAGAAATTGCGAAAAAAAACAAACAGTCATAGAAAACAATTATTTTTTCGATTAAAATGTTTTTGGCTACAAATAACTAACCGAAAAATCCTTTCCGAGCTGCCGACCACTATTATCGTTTATTTTTGTCGTTCATTATATCGGTGATGGAAATTTATTTCGCTTGACAGTAATTTGTTTTTCGATTGCACGTAATAGCTATCGACGAAGAAAATATTGTTTTGATTACGTTCAATCAAATCGTCGGTTTGTTCAATTTGTGTTTTATCACTGCGCATACGAAGTGCAATTTTTTAGGTATTAAATTTGACGCAAAGTTATTTTTAACACTTCTATGGAAAAATTGTGCTTGTTTGTTTTGTGTTTCGCATGTGGTCTTCTGACAAATTGCGATTACTATCTTCAACTTAAATAATAAACAAGATTCTCTTAATGTCTTTTTTCATAAAAATCTTAAACACAACTATTATTTTTACTCGCTGGTTAAAATAAAATTCAAAACGTAGAAACATCGTACACTGTAAGGATCTAAATATGCAAAATATATGCACGCTGGTAGACTGTTTGTATGCATTTATGCTATAAAGAAATGTGTAAAAAACCGTAATGAAATCTGATAATGAAATCTTCTATCAGATATGAAATCTTACGGTTTAACGAGGCTTATGCAGAAAAGAAGAAAAACTACTGTTAATTAATTCTTCTTTCGTAAATAAATATTGAAGAGCTACGTTTATGCATAAATTGCATCTGAAATAATTAGACTGTAATTCCCAAAATTGCAGATTTACCAGATGAAATGATCGAGTGGCGAGCGTCTTAAAATGGCCAGACAAACGTTTAATAAAGGCAAAGGTCGAAAGTAAGTTAAGGAAATACAAATGCAAACTTCCTCGGATACAGTACCAGCAACAATTCTACCAGTTTGCATCGGTTCGAGTCAAGAAAAACTTTTCGTAAGATGCTTCGATAGATCTACAATAATGTAACTTGGAAAGTGGCTCCAGAAAAATTCTTTAACTGCGTGGAAGTCGTGGAAATCGCAGTACATGTATTGATTTATGTTTTTAATAATGCCTGCAAAATATATTTAGAGGAATTTAAGCGAGGCGTACAGTAATTATTGTAATATTTACATTCTACTAGTAATCTTATCGAAGAGAAATGATTTAGCCTCGGATAATTATAACTATAAATTATAAAATAAATTGGGGAAAATATCTATGGAAATTAGCGTGTTGGAAATGTTCATAATGTTATAAAAACTATATCGTTGTATTTGGAAAAGTCCGCAGAATCATTCTACATAAGAATCATTCAAAAAAGGCCATTATCACAATCTTCTTGAAATGTCTGTTATCATTGCATTCGGTGAATCAAAATTCTAAAAAGAAGACAGGATGAGTACAGTAAGAACTACTATCTAAAAAATAACTCGTTATCGGTAGTATCAATAATATTTTTAAACTAATTATGCAGCATTTTGAGGAACGCATCGAATAAGCACAATTTGATTATATCATATTTTTTCTGAGATATCAAGGTGACCTTGAGTATTTTCAAAGGTTTCTTCATGGTCGACTCATGGTCATCGTATTATAGGTTGCCGAACAACATTTCCTTAAAACAAACATGTGCGTTGACTTTGACAAAAGTCACCATTGATATCTCGGAAGAAACGAGATATAGAGAAATCGATTTCTGCTCGTTCGACAGGTTCCTTGAAATGCAACCGAGTTATTCTGAAAAACTAGTTATTATCACTACACCCCGTATATTTTTACCGTAATCCTGTTTCTCGTAATTGACGGCGGCAATTTTGCAAAAATCAAAATCTAAACGATCTGCGGTATACGTGAGAGCAGGGGGCCATTAGCAAGTTCTAGTCGCCAGAGAAATTTCGGGTTTGGTTGAACCAGCGAGAGCACGGTTCGAAACACTGTGTGTGTGTCGGATCGAAACGCGACAGCGAGCGGCAGCTCCGGCCGGAAGACGTGCCACGCTAAAGGCCAGCTTCTCCGGATGCAGCATCGTTTAAGATTCACCATTCAGAAGGCAGTCAGTAAATACGGCGGGAGAGAGCGGGCCGGTCCGAATGGCAGCCTTAAAGGTCCCGTGGTACGTTTCTCGGGGCAGACTGGCTGTTATTTTTCAGCTGAGTCTGTGAGAGGAGGCGCTGTCCTCTCTTTCTCTCTCCCTCTTTTCTATCCTCTGTCTCTGTCTCTTTCTAGACAGAAAGGGGATGAAAGAGAGAGAGAAAGACACCCCCCCCCCCCCACGGCACAGTGAATTTCGGCTGCCACTTTATGGAGCTGTTTTCCTTCCTCTCCGGTACGAGGAAAGTTTTCTGCGCGGACCCCTCCGTGCACCAAGCGTATCTCGTACGGGGGCGTAAAACGGGAATGCGGTTCCGCCGAGAGAAAGAAGACAAGTTTAAGGGTGAGCCAAGGGTGTTAGGGTAGGTTGCGGCACGCTGGAATTCGGTCACTATTTTAATATCGATCCGCCCACTGTGCGCGCGTCCACCCTTCTTCTCCCTTTGCCAACGTTCTGGCAGCGAGCTGTGTGGCATGCACACATCGTTTAGACGAGTGTACACAACAATATGTGGAAGAATGCACCGGCGGCTGTAATGCAATACGTGACGCGCCCCCGCCGCTGGATTCAGGGACTAACGCTTCGACCATCATCGGTAAACTACCGAGCTCCGGCGAAAAGTTCCGGCGATTTCTAATCCCCCCCCCTGTCAATTTTATACGTTTTCCACACCCCCTCTTTCCTCGAACTTTGCTGTGTACGTCGCGTCGTTTCGTTAATTGCGAATGTCCCGAATAATCTTAGTTTAACGGTAAACGCGAAATACAATAAAAGCAACCGAGGAATGCTGCCTTATAAAAATATTTGTTGAATTTATTTCGTTTTGTCGCGATTTCTGGCAATTGTCTAATGAACGTTGCAAAAATGAGAACGTTCATTTCGATTTTCTGCAATTTTTATTATAATAAAGAAAAGCCCGTACCTCCGATGTTTTTTATACTCCGGATTTTGACATGCCGATTACGAATATGATAGTGATAATTGGCGCAAATGTTATTTTCATAGCGAAACCGTGAAAAAAACCATAAAAATCATAGTTTTTTCCATTTATTTCAGTAAATAATGGGAATTTTGAAAAATACTTCAGAGAAAAGTTGTGTAGGTCTCATCAAAATATACATTTTATGTTTTATCGACTTTTGTTATAAAGATAATACTTTCTGAGTAAAATGATAGGTAATTATTCACTTACACGGAGCCACTTATTTCGTTTCTGAGAAGAAGGTTCACATTAAACAATATTAAGCTCACATTAAACAATATAAAATCACCCGAGACCATTACAGCATACATGTATTATGATTTTTCACTCTACTATTTTACCATTAATTGGGAAAATGCGGGACAGGTGAGGATCGACAATAGATTTTTCACCGATTTCACTTTTGTGTATGAAAAGTGTACCGGAATTTGACTAAATGATGTGTCACACGAAAACATGCATAACATCAATGGAATTTTCTGTCTTGGAATTACATGCGAACGATAATAGTAATTTTCCTAGGGACGGTAATAATATTATTCAACGTGACGAACGGAGGCTACTTGCCATTGTTTCGTCAAACAGGATCGATAACAAGCATTATTGATAAGATTATCGATGGGAAATTAATTGAATTACGGCAACAAAGAGCATTAATTGAATGGCGTTTCTTTTACAAATGAATCGTGATCGCCGCGAGTGGGGACGCTTTGTCGTTTTCATTGCATAAACGAACAGCTTAATCTTCGAATTGTCCGTGGGAATTATAAATAAATAGTCGCTCGCAAATGTTCTCCGGGTATTTGTATCAGAGCGTACATCTATTTGCGCGTGTATTTCTTAAGAGAGTTAACTTTACCATTCCCGTGGGAAATCTGGGCGGCAAGGACTTGCGATAAGAAAAAAAAACGGAGTACAGCAGGCTTCTTGAACGGAGTTATTCTCGAGGTTTCGAAATTACTGCCACGTGTAATCATGAACATGTCTTCCGAGCGTCGCGATGATTAAATGACTCGTTTCAATTACTAGAAAGCTAATACAGGAATCGGACACGTATACTCGCGAGGTAATCGAATTCGATATTTACAGTGGATCCAAGAAATATTTCGACACTATATTTCGGATTTTCGACAAATTGTCGACATTAAAAAAAAAATAGCACGAATATCAATTTGAACCCATTTTAAAGCTTGCTAAGATATTTTCACATAATGTAGAAGGTGGGAGACTGAATCCCCATTTTCTAAAAAAAATTCGATAAATTGAAATCCCTGTAAAAAGATTGGAAAATTTTTTCCATTTCTTGAAATGAGAAAAAGTTCATGTTTGTGCATTTGTGCAATGTTTTTTTAACGAAATGATCACAGTTTAAATATATCGATGATTTCTCGCAAATCGGAAATTTAGTGTTCAAATACTATTCGGATCCACTGTATAATATTAACGCGAATGGGACATTTAATTACACTGTCACCTGGAAAGTATAATTGATGGAATTCTCGTTCAATTATGATATGCACGGGAAAGTTAATCATGATGAATGAAGTATATTTAAATATCTTGTATATGTAGGTATTATACGCATAACAGTAATGGATTATCATAATGTTTAAGGAAATAATCTCTCCGTTGATTACTCCTATTCCATAATTGTGACACAATGTGTGTATTATATCAGAATAGCATGACGAGAACGTACTTTATTACTGGAAAAGTGTTTCATAAATCCATGTACAATTATTTTTAGACATGTATTATTTGTTGACGGTAAATTTCGCTTATTCGTTTCAAACATAAATTTTCGAATGACATTATTATATATCTCGAGTTTAAGTCTGCTTAATCTGTTTAACTCATAAACTGTCATGGTCTCTATTCGGTGATCTCGAATATTTATTGTCATCTCTTTTTTCATTTTCATATTTATCACGATTTTGAAGTTGTACCGTGCTCTTTGACATTGCTGTTTCTCGTGGTGAAATTTACGGTAGAGTAGTCTAATTTGGACCCGAGGCTAGGTTCAACCATCATGTATCTTGAGCAAAACAAGCATACTTGCAGTGAATGTTCTAAAAAGAGATTTTTAAAAAAACGTTCAATAATAACTTAAGGTCACCTTGACTTCTTTAAATGCTTGTTACATTGTTTATTCGAGATTGAATGATTAATAGGGTCAATTAAATTTGTTTTCTTACGCTCTACGACATCCAAGAAAAAAAAATACCCACGATTCGGAAATCTTATAAAAAGAATGACCTTCAGAGAGAACTCGATAATAAGACAGACATTTATTAGGTGTCATTTAGCCGCGAGACACCCTGTGTAATGCCATTAAAAAAAATTTTTTTGTCCAATGGTACCACCTCGTGCATTCGTGATCGTTGAAAAACTATTATCAAAGCCGTATAGAATTGTGTATGAACTTGAAAGAAAGTGTTTGTCAGTTCACGGGTTAAGTAGGTACGTGTCCGGGTAACAGTGGAAGGTACGTGAAATAATTTTGCGATCATAAATCGCGAACGCAATGAATAAAACGGCGTATAGCAAGAGATCGGGTTGCGAGATGTTTATGGTACAAAGTATATAACTGATGCCTCTCGGTGAAGAAGCGGATCTACGAGCTGTAAAACCTTTACGCTTGCTTTGGAAGCGAAGCCGGCGCAACTCTTTACATCGCGATAATGCTTAGAACGTATTATTAAGAATACTAACGAGCGTGTTCACTGCGAAATCCCCAAAGGTAAAAGAGTAACAAGATCATGGCTGCACCGCGCGTATCCTTTGTTTCCCGTCGCTGGCACACAATGTCTACATTTTCATCGTAGATTCGGCCGGACTATATATATCCAACGCGGTGTTCCCTGCCGATTTACTTAATTAACCATCAACGCAACGCATTACGATAATTGTTCACGGAACCGCTTATAATTCTGTGAGAAACAATTTACCGGCGTCGTTACATTAATTAAGTATTTATTTACCGATGGGAGAGAGTTTTCCGCGGTTCCCGTCAATAATTATGAACGACTCGAAAGAGGGAGAAAGGGAGAGAGAGAGAGAGAACGGGAAAAAGGCTCTATCAAGATTAATGAACTTTCAGAAAATTGGCAAATACGAATGAATAGAAGTTCCGCGATACATTGACGCTGCTCTCTACGATTATTATTTACAATCTTCGGAAAATCTGTTTTGATTCCCGGTGTGGAACGAATTAAGTCTTTCTCTACCACGCTGCTTCGTTTTTACGATTGGAGGGTTTACAACAATAGACAGCTTCGTTTTTAACACATTGTCCGATATACATCATAGTTCATTTAATTACTTACTTGTGGAAACTATATATATGTTCCCGAAACCATAGAATTATTTTATAGTTTACGGATTTGCTCTAACCATACAAATTAATTAGGGAAAACTTGTTCTTCGAATAGGCAATGATTGTAAATCTGGGTTTCGATTATGTTTATTTACTTTTAGACTTTTACATAATTTCACCACGAAAATTTCCATTTCGTTACGTTACATCAACAACGTTAACATTAAGCTGTCAAATACGTACTATGCGAATTATTTCACATTTGTTCTAGTTATACAAATTAAGTAAGGAAGTCTTTAAATAAGCATCGAATGAAAATCAGGGTATCGATAGCGTAATATTAATTTCCATCTTGAATTTTACCAGTCCTGGAATCTTGTGCATATTCTTTGTTATACAACCTAAGTACTGTGTTCCATTATTTCGATTAAGCATTGAAATAATTCGATACCTAAATCGCACCTTGCGAATCATTTCACATATTCGGCAGCTTTGTTCTATTTCTATAATTTAAGTAACGATTGGAAATCCGGATACGATCGTTTAATATGAATTTCCTTTCGGAACGTTATAAAATTTCAAGCTGAAAAATTCCCATTTTAATACTATCCCCGCACAATTTTTATGAATACGGGAAACGTACTCGGCGTTTTTTTTAGCCGGGAAATGTGGGAGTGAAATTCTATGTAAAAAGGTGCCCTCATAAAAGTACACTAACCACTGATCGCGAGTAAGCGGCTGAATCGTAAAACCACGGTGCATGCAGAATGAAATCATGAGCTAAAGCGGCGGTTACACCTTGAAACCATAATACTTCAAAGAATTAAAAACTAAGCGCTCGCTCGCTACCGAAAGAGAAAAAGAAATTATGTAGAAGGAAGGCGAAACGAGGGAAATACGAAAAAGCAACAAACGCGTCGGATTCCGTAAGTCCGGTGGCTTATACATTTTAATCGATGTATCATCAAGTGTTACTCCAGTCATTAATTACGTTAACTCGAGGGAACAGCGTGGTCTGGCAAAAAAAAAAAAGAAAAGAAAAAGAAAAAAAATGCTAAAGAATTCTTTACAATTTCAAGAGATTTTCTCGTTTCGAACCGTACTCTGTTGATCATAGCCCTCGAACGCCGTAATCATCGTGTCTTTAATGAATACAAAAAGAAATCTGATTGGCCCGAAGCTCCTATCCTGTAAAAATCTGTTGCGCTACGCTTCGTAATTGCAATTAGAATAATGACAAATAAGAAGAGTTATGCGAGTGCTGACAATGCACATTTACTCATTCTCCATTGTGAAATTAACATCGGAAAAAAACGAGTGAGAGAAGCTCCTTCGCATTGTATTTACACCTGTGCTTAAGTAGTTTTAGAGTTTCCAGACAATTTTTATTCGGAATTGTTTGTTGTTTGTGATTTTAGAAAATATTTTAATTTACTTTTTACGATACAGATTCGAGAAGAAGGGACGTGTTCGTTCGGAGAATTTAGAGTTCGAGTTAGTTTTAAGTCTATTGTGAAACCGATGTAAAAAGGAGAAGGAGATTGAACTTTGATTCTGTCGATGGGACTTTGTTCCATCTATTTCCCTTGGGTCTTTACTCCTCGCGACCTCCTGGTGGTGAGACCTAGGAAATCGGTATTATCCTCGATAAAGTATTATAAATCAAGGATAATCCTGAGCTAATAGCGGCGCACGAAAATTTATTTCTCTTGTTGTAACGGTAAATATACGATCGAAACATTTCTTCTATCTTGCACGAAAAGCTCGTAATATTTCGTTAAAATGCCTTGGTAAAGATCAATCGAAAATTGAAAAAACTGTACAATTTTCCTTTTCGAATTGTATCAATGTTTTCAAGATGATCATATTATTAGCGACTCGAAACTTGTACGAAATATTGCATATCAAGTATGAATTTGTTCAATAAAAAATTTGTAGATGCAAGGCGGTACGGTTTTGTTTGAAAATCGCTGGTTGGATACTACAATGCTCGAACCGGGATCTTCCGAGGCGTCCGATCATGACCAACCAATTCTACTTCCTGTGGACACTTCCGTAGGATGCGCGTAACCGCCGAATACTGATTCTAGATTGTATAATTAAACGTTATTGTTAGGGAGAAATTCTTGGCAAGAAACACGATATACCGAAATCGTGTAATATTGTAAAAATCCAACAATAATACCGCGTCCGAATATTAATATCGGCAACTATGTATTCTGAATTGTCTATTTTTTCACGCTGTTCCTACCAATTGCAATTTTTTTCAATACCTATTTGCACGTCAGTTAATTACTTGGTAAATCAACGCTTGTAATTGCTACAATGGAATTGATTCGCTGAAATGTACATTTCCTTCTGATACGATATTGTAAACATTTTGTACAAACCGAGGTAAAAAATTATATTTTCCCCGGTTATCCGAATTATTTTCCTTTGTAAAACGAGTTTTTAGGAGAGGTATCTGAGAACGAACGCGGTAAACGATGATTTTCGAGGGCCGTGCAAAGAGGTCCTAAGGACAATACGACTTCGCAGAGATCGACACACAACGACGCCTGTTCGCATCTTGATAATGGTGGCCCTCGGAACGAGCGTCGGCACACACAGCAGCGAGTGCATACCGGTCGAATAGCTAGGAAAAGTCGCATGTTAAGCCTGATAAACGAAACATAAAAGCGCCGGAGGAGGCCGAGACGGGGGTGGTCGGAGGTTTGGGGGTCGGCCGTAGGGGGTGTTCCAGGTGGAACATTGGTGTGTATCCGACGGTCGTACCGGGGGGCGGTAGCGTGCTGGCACACACGCTAGCCGCGTGGCTGCCGACTAACGTTTTCCTTCTTTTTGCGCGGCCCCGATCGATATCGGTGACTTATTTTGGATTATTTTCACCGGCCGGAGAGAGAGAGCGAGAGAGCGTGCGCACACCTTTTCTAGCTGCAAAAAAATAGGAATTCGCGCGGACCGGTGCATGGCTTTCTGGTAAATTTTACTGCGACAGCCGTTCTCCAATGAGCACGACGAAAAAACGTATTAGAGCGTGTAACCAGCAATTTTTGTTGCGCCTCGGCCATAGTGGTGGGGAGGATCCCCGGGAATACACGGTACGGGGGAAAAAAAAAGAAAAGAAAAAGTCGCCGGGACTTGTGTGTTCCGTTGGCGGCCGGGACCGTCGCGCGCGCGTTTCCTAGATTACGGTGGAAAATAAAATCAAGAGAAAAAAAGAGCAAAGTGGAGGGGGGGGGGGCAGAAAAAAAAAGAAAACGAAGGAAGAACAAAAATTGTGGGCATTAGACACCGGTGTCCAATGAAACGACGCAACGTTGTTCCGCCGTCCAACCCCCCCCCCCCCCGCTGTGCCCGCCTCCCTTGTCCCCGGCGTTCTTTAAAACAACGCGCGGTGGCGTAAACGTTACGGGAGGATGCAAGTGTCTTTTGTCGCTGGATGGAACACGCTATTTTCCTCCCGGCACGGCGTGGCGCGGCGCGGCGCGGCGGTTCCGCGATCTTTTCAACGGCGTTTCACGCTTTTGATCGCGAAACGGTGAAACGATTACGCGATACAAATTCTACCAGCGACCGCGCGCGAAACCGTACGTTTCGTTTCGCTGTTTTCGGAAGGCACGCGCGCGCGCGCGCGCACGCTCCACGAGAGACACGTACAACTCTCACGAATTCACTCCTGGACAAAATGCTAACACAGCTTCAACTTTTCCGAAAACTGCATTGAATTTCTGAATGACGCGCGTTTGAAATTTTTACGCAATTATTACTAGTATGTGAAGATCATCTTGCCTGGCTTTATTTATTAACCCCTTTGCACTCGGAGCCATTTTAACTAAAAAAAAACGAAAGATTTTTCCATTTTAGAATATTTCCATTCTATACCATTTTTTCTTCATTTTTTGCATATATGAAACTGATATAATATCTCATGTAATATGTAAATGTCTAGCAGTTTATCAACCCCTTGCACTACGATTTATTTTACGGTTGCAGTGATTAGAACTTATTTGTCGTTTCTAATATCTTAGAAAAAAAGAAGTTTGCATGTAATTTATACCTATGGAGTCTCCAATGATTTCGATAACAAGAAAATATAATTTTGTTTCAATTCAAAGTTTAAAGAAAATTAGTAGGATGAACATTTAGTAGACTATCTTCGAAATCTACGTCACGAGTCCGACTCGGTATTATAGTGCAAGGGGTTAAATACGAACAAAAATAATAATATTTTTAAGAATGGCAAAGCAATTTTCCAGTGATGCCTCAGAGGCGCCATCCGAGTACTAAGGGTTAAAATATTAAGAGTCTCGAAAAGTCAGGTAAATTTTATTTATTACCAACATTCCTTCTCACCGCATCGTAATAATTACGATACCGTGTGCCCTGTGTATATTCTTCGAGAAATTAAAGATTGCACACACACGCGCGCGCGCTATCATTTTATCGAGGAGTGTGCTTGTAATTAGCGAGTAGAGGTTGGCGAATATCGGCGTGTTTACAGACTGGCTTTTGAAATAATCGTAGTTTCCGCCTGAAAAGGTCGCGTTTTTCGATATCGGTCCGGGCCGGGCGCAGTCCGGGCGACTCCCGGATTCGTAAAAACGCCGGTTTCCCGCGTTGAAAGGCACATAATTCGCGTGATCGATTCGAGAGCCGTTCCGCGAGATAGAACTGTCCGTCGGGATACCGAACGCACAGAAAGAAGAAATAATTATACCGTGGTCGGCGGGTACGCGTATCGAGCGGGGTTGGTGAGGTCACCGAGCGGTTATCAGGCCACAGGTCCAATCAATTACAATGTTGTGCATGTAGCGTACCTTGGCCGGCGTCCTTGTACATACACGTGTGAGCGCGACTCCATCGGAAATCAATGAAATCCCCCAAAAACTACTACGTTATTGATATCCAGCCGGTTTAAATAGTACGTATTCACCGTTTCCGTCGATGTTCTCTTATTCCCCGCGGCTAGTTAGCGGGGCAGGTTCGACGATCCAACTTCCGGTTGTCACGTCTGACGTTCGTTAACAAAGAGACGCGGAGAACGGTTATGTAGAAAATTTCAAGTATTTTTAGTTGGAGGATGCGCGCATGTGGCCGGCCCCCGATACATTCCGTGTTTCCTTTGGCTGACTGCGTTTCGATTAAATTTGCATTCGCGGATTTGCATCAGAATACGACCGAGTTAGGTGTATATTTAAGCGCGTTCGGCTAGGCAGAGAGTACAGTGGGGGGGAATCCGGTCGCAGGAAGAGGAAAATTAAGAACTGCATGTTGAACGGGATCGGTTGTTGAAATTTTCAAGGTATCAGCGCCGCGAACTGCTTGTGGAAATATTTAGCGGGTTTCTGTGCTCGAAATTGATCGGAGGACAACTTCTGGTTCGTCTCTGGCACTTTGCAAACAATCAATCTTTCACGAGATCGTATTAATCGAATAACGATTCCAGCAAATCAAATATGGCCGTGTTCTTTATTTAACCCTCGTACCACCAAAGAAAAGAAGCAACGTAAAGGCCAGTGGGATCCACGCGCACATGAAAAATGGTTCGACAGGAAGATGTAATGAATTTTTATGTTACCACATTTTTATTACAATTTTTGCCTTTTTCTTTTTAATGCTCCGTGAGCATGAAAAATAAAATTATGTTTGAGAGTTCACTTTTCGAGAAACTTCGTTTAATGTAAAACAGAGTTGGGCATTAATCGATTAAAATTTTAATCATGATCGATTGATCAATGTATACGATTAAAAAAAGAAATCGTCGAAAAATCGGCGATTGATTCAATTGATTGATTTAATCGTCAATCGTTGATTAAAAAAAGGAATCATCGAAAAATCGAGTTTACATTTTTTTCAGTATTCATACAGTTCTGATTACGTATTTCATTTCGAAATTTCAGCAATAATCATTAATCAATTATCCGATTGACGATTAATAATCGTTAGTCGCAACTCACGACTAAAGTAGAAAAATCGTTAACCGCAATTAACGACTAAACTAGGAGATTAATTGTTAATTGCGAATAACGATTGAAGTAGAAATTTAGTCGTCAATCGTTGATTAAGTTTTTGCCCAACACTGGTATGAAGTTATAGAAAAGAATTTCTGTTTTACGTGTTGAGTCGAGCGAAAGAACTGTTTCCGAAAATATCGGTTTACGTAGCGAGCCGGCGGTGGTTATACCGTAAGAGAGATCGATAGAAACGCCCGGCAAACGTCTATCTCCGATCATAATGGCGGAAGCCGAGCCGAGAGATCTACGCTTATCGCGTGGAATTAGCCGAAGATGGCAGGACTCGGTTGCTAGGTCCGAGGAATTACGTTCTTCCTGCACTTCGCGAACGATGCGTATCTTCTTCATTCATCTTGCAGTTTCCAGGGAAGTTGGCTGCTCACGCATTGCGAAAACTATAACATGCTGCTGTGTTCGAAACTGGAATGAAATTGACTCGAACAATCAAAAATTCGCATCTCGATTGTCCTTTTTAGAGTTACTCGACCGAATCGATTCTACTATCTTAAGTATCTTGCGAACGAGAGTTGAATTTTTATATTTTATAATCAAGCTATTAATTTCTTGGAGATCGCTTTTTAGCACCGAAGTAGTAATTAGATCTTTATGCGTTTATGGGATATACGAATTTTTCAAACTAGGTTTACGGAGCACTAAAAGTGACTGTATTAAATTACTTTTTAAAAATAATATATGAACGGGTCTATCTAGATGTTTAGCCATTTTTTAAATAATATATACCCGAAGAAATAAAATTGCATCTTTACAATCTCGATAATTGTAAATTTTAAAAAATTCAACTCTTAGTTTAGTTTTCTTCAAATTAAGAAAATTGTAATTTGCATACAGATGTGCATTCGAGTTACAAACGATACTTTCTAATATCAGTTTTTAATAGTATTCTTGGTATTTGTTTGATATGTTTATTCATGTTCTCAGAGATTATTTTATCGCAACCGGCGCGGCGTAATTTTACCAGAAAAGGAATAATTGCAAAGTTCGCGAATGTAACAAAAGAAGAGTTCTGATTTCTGGCGAATATAATGATGTAGTCAAACTACGTTTGAACACTGTAAATATGGTGCAATGAGAATAACACAGCTTGATTCTACAGTGATAATGCACTGAAAAAAGAAAGGAACGAAGATACTGTAATAAGGGTACGAAGTTAACAAGAGTAGACGCGAAGTACGGCTGTAAGCTGCCATTAACCTAACTGTATGTTACACCGAGAAACATTTTACATGTATTAGCATGTATTTACTGAAATTATAGAGCAGTGTTATGAATCATCCTTAGCGATGTTTTATTAATATTTAAACCTCTTTTCCCTTTCTTCGTTAGAAAATACACACGGAATTGGAATTACAAACGATTCCGAGTATGTGTTCGGTTATGCAAAAGTCTTCTTCAATCGCAATTGTTTAATAACCAATCTCATTATTAACTCGTAACATAACCAAATGAAACGTTTAGATGCGTCTAATAGAATAATCGAGGTTCTACTAAATCATGGATTTAACAAGCAAATATACCACATGTTTGGTCTAATTTTAATCAGAAAAGCGTTACAAACATGTTGCTAAGAATTTCGTAGCAATAAAATCGATAGACTGTGGATTATAATGTGAAATAAATAATTTTCAATTGCGAGAAACAGAAATTAATTTTCATTAATTTTTACTAGATCTTAATCTCCATTAGTGACCTACAAATTTTTTATTTCACGATGTTCGTTTGTTCTTTAGCATAACTGTTGTTAACCACCGATCATATTCTTGTTCGCAAAAATCGCATCGAAGAGAACGTAATATGAAGAGGTGAGTGCGATTAAGGCAGCCAGTAACCGAGCAATTCAAACGGATAACAAAAGAGAAGAATTTCCCAAGGCTTTCAAAGTACTGCGTGAACATTGAGTGCTAAAGGGTGGATGTGGGTAGAAAACTAAACAATAAAGTTGGCAAAATACTTGAGGACTGCAATTTCGGCTACGTGTTTCTTCATAAAGTGCGCATAATACACGGAGTGGCCAGATCAGGAAAATTGAGTCGAATCGAGGGGAAACAAGTTACCCCCTCTCAGCCAGTACCGGATTTTAGTCACGTGACGTTGTGACGAACCGCCTCACGTGACCGGTCCGTGGCGGAAGCGTGGGGGAATAGCGTCGTAGAAGGGGAAGAAGGGTAGAGTGGGAGACAAGTCTTAATCAGAGCGATGAATATAATTAATTTAATGTACATTCCCCCCCCCCCCCGATATCATATATGGAAACATAAAGAGCGTCCTATCATTTTGTCCCTGGCTGTACCAGTGTTAAAACTAACGGAGAGCCGGTCCAGTAAACCGAAACAGCCTGTATATACAATGTTCCCCGAGCTCCCTCGTGTAATTACGACAAACGTATATGTACACATACTTGTGTGTATATATGTATATATAGAGACGCATTTCGTTCTCTCGTTAAGAAAAAATTACACGTTTTCGGTCGCGTCCCCGATCGAAAACATGTTTAATTAGCCACGCGATGGCTGTCGAACGGTATTCTTTCTTAATTATCCACGAGACTCCCGGGTTTCCCCGGTTTTGAACAAACGCCGAGCCGAGCCGAGCCGAGCCGAGCCGCGAGACACGTTCGCGACGACGACGGGTCTTGCGCGATGCGATGGCGGTGTATTATAATTATAACAGAGTCTCGATTATTTGAACGTCTATTAGCAGGCCGAGTAATTACCCGAGCGCGCGCGCCATTAAATGCAGTTTCAGATGTTCGAGCGCGTTCAATAACCGCACGCTTGATTTTCCACGCCGCGTTTCATTATTAACAAGCTATTAAGCTGCCGTGCGTTCGACGATACACCCGTTTTTCACCGCGAAACCCCACCGGACATTGGCATCGTGTGCCGCGCAAAACGCCGAAACGCTTCTTGCGTACACAGTGTTTACGATACGATACGATACGATACGATACGATACGATACGATACGATACGCGGTGGAATTATTCGCGCCGTTATTGCTCGCGACGATTTTCTATTGTGTTGTTACGTTTTAGAAAGTCGAGCGTTACGTGATCCGGGAAGCTAAGATCGTCTTCCACGGAGAACGGTAACCAATCCTGCTAGTGACTTGAACTTCGAGAATCGATACAGAGCTGGAAACGATTTTCTTTCGACGGAGCTAGTTGCGCCGCGGACTGTGCCGAGCACGTGTATTTTATTATTCCATTGTCCGACCGAAGCATAGCTAGTCGTTTTTTAATTGGTGGACCAGCTGAGATGCGAGTTGTGGTTGTGGTAAGAGTAAAATAAATTAATAGTAGGGTTAAGTTAGATCTATTGTGCAAACAAGCCCGATTTCGTGAGGCTGAATAAATAAATATTATTGATAATAAAACATCTTCTGTGTTTGTAAAGTAATTCTGCTTGAACTCGTGTGGTTTGTTTGACCACCACGGAGCAATAAAAGCTATTTTACACTATTTAGCACTGCTTTGTACAAAAATAACGGGAACGTAATTACTTAGATTTTTAGCGATTACTATCGTAATGCACGAAACGAAGAAATAAATATATTGAATAATATTTTGTATAGTTTGTAATGCGCATGCTATTATAAACCTTATATGGCTTGGAGCAATAAATGAACAATAATAATATTGAATAATTCCTTATGCATCTTTGCAACCTCGATAATCTGAAATTAAAGAATTTGGAACCCGGCATATTGTTCCATGTGGAATTTGCAAATAAGAAAATTCCTCTCGTTGTCGTTTCAGGATTGTTAAGGAAAAAAATGATTAGTCGCGCGAGAGAGGGGGTTGGCATCGTTTCGAGATTGCATCTCGTTCCGCGAAACGGCTTCGCCGAGATCCTCGTGTTTATCATTCGACGCACAGCTGATTACCTAATTAGCGAAATAACTAAATCGTATATATGTACGACAATTTTCATGCTCCCGGGCCCCTCCCTCCCGTAATGGATACAAATTACACGGGGCATCATTCGCTGTCATTAGGGGGCCGAGAAAATGGTTGATGGCTTTAAACGTGCTTCACAGCAGAGGCTTCGTTTACAGAATACGAGCCTGTAAATGACTTAACCGTTAGTAAAAACCCACCGGAGTATTCCCTTTCGCGGAAGAAGAAAGGGGCGGCGCGGCGCGGCGGCGGAACGTGGTGAAAATCCGCTGTTGTTTCGTTTTCAAGAACGCGATATGCGTACAGAACGGCGCGAGTTGTTGTCGAGGGTGTGCTCGTTGAAAAATATTATTTCCGACATTGCTAAAATAATTGCTAGAGAGAAGTGTCTACTTGCCCGTGATAAAATCCTGTCCGAATTCGTTTCGGGTCCGAATAAAAGTGAAACCAGCTGCGATTTGTTGTAACGGACGTCGAACATTTTCCTTTCTTTTTTTTTTAAATTATTTATTTATACCGGTCGCATCAAGGTGATTTGCGACCACTAGATTTTGTACATGAAATTACATATTCGAAGAATGTCTAGGTATAGTTACTGCTATAGTTACAGGGTGTTATATACAGGGTGTCCCACAGTTTTCACGATTCTTTAAGTACTTCCGATACATCTGACAAAAAATATTTTCAACAAAAGTTGATCGGTTTTCGATTGGCTATACATTCCAATAAAAACAAATGTTCGAACATTTCTTTTTTACTCTTGTCAAGGTCTCCTTCATTCTTTTAAATGGCACTTCAAGGTCATCCGAAGATCATGGTATACTAGATCGTTGAGTTCCTCTTGACACGGGCTGTGACACTGTTAGGTCAAAAATACAAAGTGCCATATTAAAAAAATGAAGGTGACCTTGACAATAAAAATGTTTTTCCAACTTTTTCTTATTGCAATATCCAGCCAATCGAAAACTGTTACGTGGGACACCCTGTATATATTGTTGACCTCAATATGATAAGTTGATTCAAAATTCTTATCATTATCGAGGCATTCTCTTAAATTGTTAGGGGATAGCCAAGCGACGTGTTTGTAGTGGAAAGTGGGGGGCAGTGTAGGATAAGTCGAACATTTTTATTTCGCCGGAAGATCCACGATCTACCGATCACAATAAACCAGCGGAGTTCTATGCACACGACAAGTTGATCCGCGCGAAAGCCAGAGAAGACAAGCTGGTCGGCGCGGCGGCAAGCTGTTCCGTTCCGTCTGAAGAAATTCGAAGCTCACACGGATCCGTCGATCGGCGCGTCCGTCAGGCCAAATATATCAAAGATTCTAGATCGTGGATGACGCGAGGGCAGCATTGAAAGCAAGAATAAGAACGCGTCGACGGGGGGAGGATGAAAGAATAAGCCTAGTCGAGCGCGATCAAGCAAGACGAAAGTTTCTTGCCCGGGTGTGCTGCGCGGCTATCAGCAACAATGAGCCAGCGTTTCGCACGAGTGTCGGGATTTCGATCTCTGGACCATAAATCGCACCGGCGCGGCGCGGTGCATCGACGCTCCTGATTAGTCAGGAGGATAGAGAGAGAGAGAGAGAGAGGAAAGAAAAGGGAAGAAAAGAGAGTGGAGACGATCGCAGGCGTAGACCGGCAGCTCCGTTCGTTTACAAGCTACTAGGCAGTAAACGATTTAACGGTTGGCAAAGAATCGCGAGCGTGGCCACGGACTGCGCGCGGAGAGCTCAGGAAAGAGGAGTCCCGGGTCTCGGTGTGGCTGTCGTGTAACATCGACAACTCCGGATCGTTCGGCCGCGTTCGGGAGCAAAAAGCTGACCGATCATTATGGTATGCGCGTTAGGCGCGGCGGCGTTAGCCTCTGGAATTTCCTCCGCGAATAGTAATACCACTCCGGGTCCACTACGCCTGGTAAATCCTCCTCGAAATTGCCATGGTATAGGGCTTCTTGAAATCCAGTCAACTGCTTCGGCTTTCAACGTCCTCGCAGGCCATGGAGATCGTGTATGCCCCCGCGTGGATCACCGCTCTCTCCCGATTTTCGGCGTCCGATCTTGAATGGCGTTTGTGTACATCGAAACACCTCGGCCGTACAAATTTTCGTTTACGTGTTTACACCGTATGCTGACCTCTGAGAAGCTTCGGATCGTGTGTCGCGAGAGCTGTTGAATATATTCCGGTCACCTCGTAAATACAAGCGCTTTGTTTATGTACACAGCCGGAACGTAGCGCCGAACGTGTGTTGCGTGGATTTCGAGGATGGTTCATCTTCCAAAGTGACCTCTACCTCGACATTCGAGGTATTTCATTCTGCTGTAGAAAAATGTGGATTTGGAAGTCGAGTACAACAATTTATAATTAAATCGAGAAGAGTTTTATTTAAGAATGTACACGGTGGCGAGTTTAAGGTGCAACGATGCCGACCTTCTGCACTGGAGTATGCAAGAAGAAGCTCTGAATCTGTTTCGACGGGCTGCTATATATATGTAGTTTTTGAGAGGAAAATGTGGAAGGGAGTAGCAAAGGTTTGTTGTGGAAATGATGACGTGAAAGAGACAAAGTCTAAGGGTCTGTTTGGTCCTGATGATTCAAGGGTTTTGGCTGACGTGTCTATGGCATGGTTGCATCATGATGCGTTGGCGTTTGACTAAGGCCTAGGGTTATCGGGTATACAACATGTATACCGCGTTGCGAAAGTAGAGACTGCAAGCTTCGAAACGAGTCCGAGCTTCCGATTGTATTATTTGTTCTCGCGAAATGATCAGAATTTAGATATCGACAATTTTACGAGAATCGAATAAATCGAGCTAGACCGCAATGGTCGTTTGTTTAAATAATTTTTGGATCCACCGTATAAGTTCGAGCAGAAGAATTTTTCTGAACACAGTAGCGAACCGTGTGTTACGATCTCTGATTAAAATCGTTATTTCACCGCGTCTCGTTCAGCTGTAGAGGCTCGAATCCATAAATTACCGCAGTCTACTCGAAACTTTGTGTAACGTAACCAACGTGGTCTGTAGACATGCTATTGTTGCGTTGCGTAGAGGAGTATTGGTATAGTTTGCGGACGCAACGTTGGTATTAACGTTCGCGGCGAGCTCACCAGTGTGATACAACTTCCGGTTATTTTTATTAAATTGGAGGAAGACGGAACCTAGGCGATAAAAGTATGATGCAAACACTGTCTACCGTTGGATCTCGTCCGCGAATGCACGCGTGCGTGCATCTGCAACACGAGGACGGATGCGTCCCGAACCGTAACCGTCTTTCCTCGTCCAGGCTCGATGCACAGAGCCGTCTTTTATACGCGAAAAAATTCACGCATACTCTGCACTCATTGTGTGTTCCTTAGGGATCCCGTCAAGTTCGCGACACTTGATTAAACGCGGTGATATTTTTACAGTTATCGGTGTCTACTAGACTTCGAATTAATATTTTCTATATTTCTGGGAACAGTGGGTGTTATTTAACGAAGACGTATACATTTAAGTTGATACATGAATTGCTTAAAAATTTTGTTATAGTCAAGATACGAAAAATTCAAAGCGCCATTTTATCTGAACTTTTTATATTAAACTATTTTATTTGAACGTCTCAAAATATTTTTTAATATTTCTAACAGTCTATTCCAATGGAAGTAATGAACGAAATAAAATAAATACCAGCAAATCAGAAGTAGAAATTACAATTAATATTAATATATCTAGTGTTAGGGTTAGTCATAAATATGAAATAAAATCGGAACACTTCGGAACACTCCGGACAAAAGAAAATGGAAACGACGGAAACGATCGGAACACAGTTTTTAGTCATTGAATTAATACGTTATTTATTGTAAAAACTCTGTTGCGTAACTATGCACAGGAGTATCTTTTTATGCACAGAGCCTTTAAGCTGTTCACTCGAAATAATCCCACGAACGTTTTCACCAATGAATTGGTTCGCCTGGAATCGCATTGATCGCTAAATCCAGCTGATATCTAAACTAATAAAAGGGAACTAAATTTCTGTTAATACATCGCAGATGTTTGGACATCGTGCAACAAATATATTCATTGATGCGCCAACAACATACCACACGGTTTTCCGATTTCCGATTGTCAACAAAAATTTCATCCATCGTGCGATCAACTCAGCTGCTGCGTATATACATATCATCGATGTTCCAATGCATATTTTCGTAAAATGCAATGTGTCTGGCGAAGAAAAATGAAAAAAAAAAAAACGTAGGTAAAGCTGAAAATAATGCGCGAAATTCCAGTTGGATCTGGCGGTTTCATCGCGTGGGAAGTTTCATTACCGATCCTACGGACGATAGAATATCAAAAGGATTAAAAACGAATGGCTACGTGTGTTGGTGTACACGCGGGGATCAACATGAGCACCCGCGCTCGCTCGCGCGCGCGCGCGCGCGCGATAATAATTATCATGCGCGCTGGCCAGTGCCGGCAATCTTTGAAGGTCGACCCGCGCCGCTGCTTCTTATTGTGAGCCAGCAAAGAATGAGAGAAGAACAGAGAAGGACACGCGGGATCGAGAAAGACGGGACAGCTGCTAGATTAACCTCGCAGCACGCCTCTATGCGTTTTACCCGCCACTGTCTGCTCATTACGTAGGCACAACGATTTCA
The DNA here is from genome assembly GCA_916610255.1 of Lasioglossum lativentre. Classification (NCBI taxonomy): domain Eukaryota; kingdom Metazoa; phylum Arthropoda; class Insecta; order Hymenoptera; family Halictidae; genus Lasioglossum; species Lasioglossum lativentre. Next base: position 2,385,143 of record OU744364.1, read on the forward strand.
GAAATATGGGGTTCGCGGGAATTGTGAAGCCGATCTTTTTTTATTCGTCCCTTGCCTCGCGAGTTCATTCTGCAGAAAACTATCAGTTGGTTCCGGAGCCGAGTAAAATAGTACTTTGAATGGTAAACAATCCGATTTGTTTGTAAGTGTGCTTGTACAACTTTGAAAATGAACTATTTTATTCGATGCAATCGGTATTTAAAAGAATATTTGAAAATAGTATTTTAGTTTGATGAATATTCAGAACATTTGGAATTCGTCATGAAATATTTTCGTTATTTTAAATATTCTTGCTGGAAATATTGGTTCAACACGTTTATGCATTTAGAAAACAAAACTGTTTACCTAACCTAATTTTATAAATTCCTCGTTTTATTTATGTACGTGTATGGTTCTGCTATTTTTCCTTTTGTTTGAGGTAGATGTAGGTTTTCTAGTTGCATATAGGACCGTATTGTTTTACAAAATTGATAAATACAATACCGAACATTTATTTATATATTATCAACGACACAGGTCATTTTGATGAGGCTAGAATTTAGTAATAATACGAGATCATTAATTAATTACCATCTAACTGCATCGAACCTTTTGAACGGTAGTGTAAATATATAAATCTTCTTTTTGTGCTAGGGAATTATGAAACATAAGGAAGTTCTTGTACCTCTGTGAAAGTCCATTGTACATACCAAGTTCATTGTACTTGTGAAAAAGAATAGTAAGAGAAAGTATTAACAATACGATGAATTGCATATGTAATATAAAATCGATTGAATTTTACGAGATTTTGCAAAACCGCGCAACAGTTCAACACGCGCTCGTTAAATTCCCGATCGAACTTCTATTCTTCGCGATCAGTTTCACCGGGACTTTCGTCATTGATATGCATATAAGCAGCGGGACGATGAATAGTGGAATCGATATCCGCGATATCCAAGTGACAAATAATAAAAAAAGAGTGAGAGAGAGTGAGAGAGAGAGAGAGAGAGAGAGAGAAAGGGACCCGTGTTGCTCTTCCCGGGAAACTTCTATTGCTCGCGAAATGAAATTCCAAAGAGGGCAAATTGTATCGCGTTCCATTCTTGCGCGGTTAGCCGCTACAATCGAGCCTCTTAGGCGATCTTTCAATGGCAGTTTAGCGAATCGTTCATCCCGAGCCTTTTCAATGGAATCTCTCAAACGCTTTAACAAAAACACCACCGAACGAAATCCTTCTTTGTTTAGGAAATCCGTAAAATATTTAGTTGTCGTACACGTGCATTCATTATAATTTTGTTCTATAGTTATACCATTGATAATATTGGAGGATTTGGACATTGATTAGTACCTTTAATAATTGGGGCCCCTCATATATCATTCCCTCGAATAAATAATATAAGATTTTGATTATTAACACATAAAACGACAAAAGAAAAAAAAACATAAATGCTTTACATGCTTGTGCATCCTACGCGTGTCCTTTCTTGCACTTTTCAATCATCGCACGCATAAAAGTGTTCAACGTACGTTTCTCGATACAGTAAAGCCAAGACTCGATCTAAGAAAAATCCTGGGGACCGTGCTGTTTCTTAGATCGTGTAGTTCCACTGTTTCTTATATTAGCAAAAAAATTAAAAATAATCGCCGGTAGGCTTAATAATGTGTTAAGCAAAAAGAAAGATGTTAACTTTCGGCCGGCATAGTCAAAGGCGAATGCTCGACTGTGCGTCGGAGGTGAAGGAACCTGTGGGGGGCAGTTTTTGGGCGATAGGGAACTGGCCGTGGAGGCGCGATGGGGTGGGCACACGTGCTCGATGGCGGCATATGTGGCCCACTCGAGGCTACGGGGATCGTAACGTAATGCCGGGAACGTCTGTCTTGTAGCAACAGATGCTGCGAGCATGCATAAGCGTGAGCCTCCTCTCGCATACCTCCCTGTCGCTACGGCTCGGCCGTGTATATGCCGTGTTGTATCGCGTGGGGAACGGGGCTTCGTACGATGGGCGTGTACACTCTGCTACCGGTCTTGTCCGCAGGGACGAACAACCGTCTATTACTGGGAATACAGGTGTGAGTCCACCGATCGACGATTACCTTTAATCGAGCGAGCCGTTTATCATCGCCCTTAAATATTCGCCGCGGACCACCACCAATTGACAACCGCCGTGTATCGAATATCTTTGCGGCCGTTTTTCTACCCGGACTACCTCGTGTGTCCTCGGAGAGGATCGCTGGCCAGTCTCAATTTCACGGATTAGTTTTCTACCCTCTCCGGGAGGGCCAGGTCGTTAACCCATTCGGTACCGAGCAATGAAATTAAAACGATTTTTACGGGAACCGTTATTTATTATTGTTGACAGATTTCACAGATTTGTTTTGCAATTTTTTCAAACACGTTTTTGTAGCCTGGGTCGAAAGTGACCCGGGTACCGCCGTTGAAGGCCCAATAATTGTGCGCTGGGAAAAGTGTAAATGCTACTCGCAGAATGTTTGGATCCAAGCTCTTTTCTGTGGGATAAGATCAATGAATGTAAAGGAAATAACTTGTGATATAGTGTGAAAGATATTACATATAGATACTGTAATTTATAAATTCATATAAAAGATATAAAATTCTATGAATAGTTCGACTTCTGCAAATTTCAAAATTTCTCAAGATCCAGGCTCAGGTAAAATAAATAAGAATAATCGAGCCCATAATTATGAAAGTGGTCTAGGTCAAAATTAAACAAAGAAATGAGTTTATCAGTTATATCACATTATTTTAAATTAAATTAATTCGATATAATTTTTACGATTTTGTTAAAAATTAACCCTTAGATACTGCTTGTTATTTCAACATTATATGGAATTGATTTAGTGTTTCAAATGTAACAAGAAATATGTACGACTTAGACCACTATCATAATGATAGGCACAAATATTTCAAAATAAAAATATTAAATATATCTTTGAAATCCCTTGTTATATTTACATTTTGAAAAACAATTAATTTTATAATATAAATTCACAGGAAAAAAAATTGCGAGAGTGTACGATATCGTGTATTCGTAAGTATTTCGAAATATTTGCTATACAAAAGATTGTACTCGCGACTGGTTTTAACGAGGAATCTGAAATTAAATATAATAGCTAAATTCGCAAAAAACAGGAGCCCAGATGTTCCATTGTTGCGCGAGTTTATTGAAACTGCGAGAGGAGTCTTGTTATGGCGTGGAGTGTTGCAGTTTCATGTCCTCTTTATCTTGTTGTTGACGCTAGCCTCACATTGCAAGGGTGTCGATTTCAAAGTCATTGAGAAAGTAGATAGTGTGTGTCCTATCCAACAACAATATAAGCCATTGTACGCGGATACTCTTCGGACGTACACCTATATAGTATGCCTACACAGACAATGGTGGAACCGGAGCATTTTCGAAAGTTAATACAATGTTTTACGTCGTTCGTTTTACTGTATACACACTGTAATCCACTATTTATTCCTGTTTACATACTACGATTCCTATCACATTAATTTGTAAATCTTTTAAAAAAATATTCATTACGTACTACGATTTCTATTACATTAATTTGTAAATCTTTTAAAAAAATATTCATTACATACTACGATTCCTATTACATTAATTTGTAAATCTTTTACGTAAATATTCTTTACATACTATTTCTGTGCGTTGATGTAACTAAGTTAAAGAATACAGACAAACAGACGCAAGCAATAAATTATTACTGTTTCTTGAATATTAAGTGGGAGTGTGTATAAATTGTTTTATTAACGATAGATTTATTTACACAGAATAGGTTCCATGACGTTTTCCCTGTAATTGTAAAAGAAGCAGTTGTCTCACATCCGCCAGCCCATTAGTCGGTATCGGAATGTTTATTAATTTTCGCGAGTTTCCTGTTGCGATGGGATCCGACGCGGCGCAAGAGCCAGGCAAATTTTACGGGACTATTTGGGCCGGCGCGACGCACACACCGGCAAAACAGTCTCTTTAGAAGCCGCGTGCGTGTGTTTCTTTATTTTCCAATAACTCGCCCGGGGGACGGACGTTTACAACGTCAGAAAAGACGGCTACCTTGAAAACCCGTGTACGGTGTCTTCGCGTTCCCCTCGAATTAATCCATTAAGCTAGACTGCTATCGCCGCGTAATAATTACGCCGTTGTCTAATTTAATAAATTAGACGGTCAACGCTCGTAATTTTTGCAGGGCCGATACAAAACAGCAACAACGCTACAGACCGCGCTCCTAAAGATATTCGGAATGCTCACGGGGTAGGAACACGGGGGTAGCGAAGAAGGGTGGGGGTTCGAAGGGGGATGGAAGAGAGTTTTGCAAATCGTGTTGATCGCCGCGTAATAGTTACGCCGTTGTCTAATTTAATAAATTAAACGGTCAACGCTCGTAATTTTTGCTGGCCGATACAAAACAGGAAGAACGCTACAGACCGCGCTCGTAAAGATATTCCGAATGTTCACGGGGTAGGAACACGGGGGTAGCGAAGAAGGGTGGGGGTTCGAAGGGGGATGGAAGAGAGTTTTGCAAATCGTGTTGATACCCACGATCCCAGGGTGGTCGTTCGTATCAGCTTTGTCAAACGGCGTGCAAGCGGCGCGCAGAGAACGAGCTGACAGTCATCGCCGTTCCCTTCAGCTTCAACCCTTATCGTCCTCTCGTTGACGGCGCGGAGCATAGGCGTCGTTTATGATCCACGTACTTACGCGAGAAATACGCTCTCCACGGTCGTGCAATCAACGAATCTCGTTCTACTTAATGCGTTTTAAATATACCGAGTCTCCTCGTTTCTTCGGCTGCCGGCTGATAACGACGCCGGACGTCTTCCGACGATTCGAAACGCGAGGGTACGTTTTTTGGCGGAGCCAGCGATAGGGGAGAAACCGACGATTGCAACGCTCGAAAGCCAATCAGTGTAACAGCAATTTTTCCTGAAAATTACATCAACCCTCTTTTCTTACACGGTGTATATGTTTCTACATAACAATGCACGGTATACATAAAAAAAAATAAGTCGAACACGAAGAATAAAATTTTTTGCTTATTTTTCTACGTAGAGTCGCCCTCTTTTTTTCCAATTATTTATTTATAATGGTCGCATTTACATCTAGGTCATTATAGCGACCACTAGAAATTAAACGTGTAATTACATGGTCGAAATCTGAATATTTTAACAAGTCTAAATGTTCCCTTTCGGGCAAAAAAAACGTTAATGTTCGATTACTCACCCTCTTGTCGTAGATGATAGTACACTCTTAATTCAAATTTCGATAGATCGGCTAGAAAAAATCGTAGATCTACGGTGATTTCAGCGACGAGAAAAATTTTTGCAATGTTCTCGCAGACATTTCAATTTTTGTAACATTTCGATCGAAAAAGTACCTCGGATCGTGCCAAAAATATCATGGATGAAAATTAACGATGGATGGCAAAAGCAGATGCTTTGAGCTTTGAAACGAGTCCAAACGTATTATACTATTTTTTCGCGAGAATGAGAAATGTGGTGTTGAAATAATTTTTGGATCCATCGTACAAGGTCAACAGATATACAGGGTGGGGCAATAACTATTAGCACCTCGGATATCTTCGAAACTTGTGTAAGTTTCACAGAAATATTTGCTGAGATAAAATTGCACAGTACGAAGTATTATTCGGTGGCGATAATAGTTTTTTTTTTTGCAGGTTGAGGTACTTCGGACATTTGAAGGTCACCTCCATTTTTTCAAATGGATCGGTTTGTTTTTGCTTCCGTATCATGATAGAGGATCTTGAAACGAGTTCAACGACCTATTACACAAGGTCATCGAAGGTCATAGAAAGTAGAGAAAGGAGATAACACCTACGGTTTTGGTAGTAAATGAAACATATACGTTTATAGCAGACCATCACGGTCAATGCAACATTGGATTCTTTTTACGATTGATCGACTTGCAAGTGTTACAGCGTCAGAACTTATTGGCGGACAGGCTGCAATAATTCGCTGTTGCATGTCGTAAGGTGTAGTTGGGTACTTCTTTGTACACTTTCCCTTTCAGTGCAACACCCTGTAACTATAGCAGTAACTGTACCTAAATATTCTTCGAATATGTAATTTCATGTATAAAATCTAGTGGTAGCTGATAACCTTGATGCGACCCCGGTATAAATAAATAATTTAACAAAAAAAAAGACAAGATTTGAACAATCGATCGATAATAAACAATTGCGCGAAGTTACGTAAATACAGTTGTCATTTCCCGAGCACCGCTCGTCGGCAGAAACTAACGAAATTGTCACGCCTCGGTGTCAATGTAGCTAACCGATCCTCCCGCAGGCTTCCCACCGTCGGACAACCGTGTCAGCTTCTCGGTTCCATAAATTATAAATCGTCCCGTTCGCTTCTTCAGATTTATCAAAATCCCGGCCCGTTCGATCTCCCGTCGCGTCGCGTCGCGTCGCGTCGCGTCGCGTCGCGTCGCAGCGTGTTACGCGAGCGCAGCAGACGGACGTTTCATTTAACGGACGCAGAGCTGACGGCAGCAGAGCGTACCTTAACCCTTTGCACTCGGAGCTATTTTAACACGAAAATTAAACTTTTCTTCCGACCTAGAATAATTTCAATCTATATATGATTTTTTGTCATTTTATGGATACGAAGTTGATATAATACCTCACACAATACTTAAATGTTTACTAATTAATTAGGTAGCACCACATTTAATAATGTAATGGTAGAGCAAGTTTTAATGGCGACTCTGAGTCGCCACTCGAGTGCTAAGGGTTAAAACCCGATGCGAGATATATATAGAGGTACTACTGTAGTAATTTCGCGTTTTCGAAGAATAAGGCCGTGTCCTTTATCACTGGCTTCGTCGTCGTCATCTTATTGACGACGCCGCTAATAAACTCGAAACCCTCCCCCCGGAAACCTGCCCCCGATCGATCGGCCAAAACGTTTCTTCCTCTTTGTGTCCTTCGTCCGTTCCATCGATTTTTTCTTTTTCCCCGACAACCTTACCCGGCTAACAACACCCCGGTCGCCATATTCTTTTTCTCGCACCTGCTCCGACAGAGAAACTATCGGAGATCCTGATTACGCGCGAGTTGTAACGACCAAGATAAAAGCGGATCCCAAACGAGCGACAACCATTCGATAATATTCGAGCAGGATTCGATTCGGTCCTGTCAAATGATTAGAATAATTTTTCAACTGGAAAAGAACGATTAATATTTCAATTGTTTTACGGTTCATTCGTCGGTTAGTTATTTAACGCTAATACTACCGACACTTCGCGTATTCCAGCGAGCGGTCGAATGACCGGTCTTTAGCACAATTTATGTATATTTTTTAACTAGCCCTGTGCGGGCGAAAAAGTCGTCTTTGGTCGCTAATGACGTCACAACTTTTAATGAAATATTCAGAATACGTTTAATCGATACAGATCTACGAAACGTGTTTTCTACATTTTCAATGTGAGCCCACATAAAAAAGTTGTAAAACGTAACTGTTAGTATTTTCTCTGTAATTCCGACCAATTTTTTCAAAAATTCTTTTCACGTTACGTAACAAAACCGATTGTTCTAACTTCTCAAAAAAAAAGAAAATGCAAGTTGTATGGTCGAATATTAAAAAAGTTATCGTCTTTTTAAGAGTGTCCGAATATTAGCGGGAGTCGCTGTATATTTTAGGAAAAGTCGTGAAGTTTGAAGGCGATTCGATTACGTTGTATATAGGAAATTCTAATCGAAATTTGAAAAACGGTCATTCGACCGGTCGTGGTAGGCAGAATCTGACTGCTCCGACAGATGATGTCGTTTTGGCACATTTGTTACCGGTAGACTGCGAATTTTCTGTATTTCATACATCCCTCTTCATTTTGATCCACTCCGCTAAGAGATGTCTAGATCATTTTCGTGGAATGCACACAGAAACGTCCGCGTTTTCCCACGAGAAAACTCTCGAAATAAATAAAATCACAGATATCCGCGTGGCAAGCGGAGAACAATATCGGCCGAAATGGAGGTAAATGGAACATAGAACCGTGGAATACTTTCGCTCGTCCGAAACACAGAGAAAAATTCCCGGCGAAAAAAAAAAGAAGAAAAAAAAGAAAGAATAGCACCGGTCACCACCGAACAGAGACGGAATATAACGGAGGCAGCGTTTTGCGATCTGAATGCTCCCTAACTAGCGATGCGTGTTAATTAGTACGATCTTATCGTCCCGAGATGGAGTAACAACTGAAGCCTCTATATGAAGCATCGAGTAATTAGAACCCTGATAAACAACACGGATATGGTTTTTTCGAGGCCTGGAACGATGCGATCGTGAAACGTGTGTGTACACGTGGAAAAATCGGAAATCATTAACTCGAATTTACGAGCGTCCCTACGCCGCCGGCCGTGACCGTAATCGAAACTTTTTCTCGAATATCCGCACTTAGATCGCCGACACTGCTTAAGTGGTTTACCACGATTGTAATAAAATTCTGATAATCCTGTTGCAAAGTCCGCGCGCGCGCGCGCGCGAGCGCGCTGCTTTACGGTCTGAACTCTGGTATGTATTTCTGTGAGACAGATACGGCATACTATAGCTTTCCGTACCGCAATTTATGCTTTTTCTTTCGGCATTTTTGTTTAAACATACGGGACTGCTCGGCTAGACTGCTGGCCACTTCTGAAATATCGTTTCAAGTATCGTGTTTATGTTATTTTATAATTACTTCCGTGGCAGTGAGATCACCTTTGAAGTAACATTACTGGCAATGTTGTTTCGAATAACATATCAGTTTATTTTATAATTAATGTAACACTGTTTCAACGTATCACAATTTCAACGGAATCTGTGTTATTTTGATTTTCAAATGACCGGGGGGCGAAATGAATAATTTCGCATGGTTCATGGTGGGGATTCGTCTGTTAAAAAGTAAATTTGATTTGTAAAGAGGTGAATATGGAAAGAATTAATTCTGGCTGTGTAATAAAATGTTCGAGTTACCATGGTTACCTCGAGGGAAATTGAGGAGGATGCACGCGTGTGCAATTTAGTTATCGGATCACCTAATATGTTTCTTAATTTGAAAAAATGAAGGCTCGGTAGCCGGGCAAAGGAGCGCGCGTTGGGCCAACCGTTGGGAACGCGACGAGCAAACGCGGAATAATTTTGTTTCGGGGAAACCGCTCGCACTCGCGAGAACGGGAGAGAGAGAGAGAGAGGATCAAGCAGACTCGAATTCCGAAAAATCTTCCATCCCCGGGAAGCTCGTTCCGCAAGGTACGACGCCGAAAATCGTCGCGGTCCCCCTGGCGTGTGTACCGGCACGATTTACGAGCGTAAAACGCAATCTAGCCTCGGCCGGTTAACGTAATAATAATACCGGGCATGGCTGAGCCCCGGCTTTTTGCATTTTACACGGACCGTCGTGTGTATACAGTATACTAAGGCGCTTAGTGGAGAGATTCGGCCAAAAATGGCTAAGCATATTGACGGTGCATCTCCGAGAAAACTTTTACGAGTTTTGCCCGCGCGAGCACGTAAAACAGGACACGTATAAACATCGCCCGCGTGCCTTTTCGAGCGGTACCACTAAAAGCTTTCCGGATAATCGCTTCTGAAATTCCGCGATTCACCGTTTCGTTGTGACTAGCTGAATATAGTAAATACGTAATGACCCGAGTACCGTGAAATTACGGGGGCGCATCTTCTGGATGATACTTTCGTCAAAAAATTTTTATATCAACCGGATATTCTGGTTATCCGAGGCCGTTTTCCTTTTTTTTTTAGGAATTCTTTCGAATTATTAAACTTTTTCTAGTACGATTTTCGTATTTAATAGATAAAAATATCGTTGTACTTATTGCACTGACAAGTAACGCTACCCAACTGATACTTAACGATTCGAATGAAATTCAACGTACTTATTAAACATCCAAAAATATAAAATACGTGTTTTTTTTTTTGTTTCGGCTAAATACGCTTTTTAGGGGTAGAGAGCACCCCTAAATTCTTCATTATTGGGATTTGCATGACAAGCTTTAAATTTCCGCTTTTCGTTACAAATGACTATACTGCTATGATCTTGTGAGATTTTTGAGGGCGCGATTAATCGGCAAGTCGACGTGTTAAAGACAGTCTGCGGGTGACGCGCGTAACTCGCATTCGACCAGCAAACCGAATCGCAGGTCCCGGCACGATGTTTATAAAGCGAGGGTTCGATATCTCTCGCAAGCAATCAACCCGCAGTAGAATATCCCAGACACGGATCAGACGGCAATCAGAGCGGCCTTCGCGAGCCGCGACGCGACGGCGCGGCGCTCTAAACCGGAAACGTTTCAACTTGCCCCCCACGTAATTGTTCGTTCGGTGGAAGAAACTAAAAAGAAGAGAGAGAGAGAGAGAGAGAGAGAGAGATAAACATAAAAAGAGATAAAGAGTGGTGGCGAAAAACGAAATAAAGAAATAACCGACGGAACGAAGAAGTAGACAGAAGCCGAAAGATACAGAAACTTGTTGGTTCTAGTTGATAAAGCAAACAAGCCTGCCGATTCCGAGCCGGGGCCCCCGAATTCGCCCCGACAAAAATGGTTTCTATCACGCGAATAGGAAAAGTCCGGGGTTTGGCTGCAGCCGCCGACCAGGCTAGGGGCGAGAGATACTCTGTTCGGGGGTGGCTAGAAGGGGTGGTGGTTGCAGGGGGCGAGCGGGGGACGGCGAGCGCAAAGCGGGGGGGAGGGGAGGGGGGGAGGGGCACAGCGAAAGGAAGCAACAAAGAACAAAAGAGTGGAGAGCGTGAACGAGGAGTTTAACCATCGTCCCGTAATATTCCCGTCGCTGTGGCATGCAGACGAGAAAGGACGGCTGATGGCGCTGACAAAAAATGGAAACTATTTGATCGTGAACCACCTCTCACACGATACGCGCGCTCCCCTGCCTCTGATACCGATATACACACACACACACACATACACCTGCACGTCTGCACACGCGACACACGAGAAGGACAGAGGCGAAAAAGCGGTGTACTCGTTCGCTGTGAACGGTGTGGGCGACTGTGGGGCGTCAAGGGGTTACGGGGAGGGGGAGGGGCCTGGCACGAGGGATGGTAAAAGGTGCAGGGGGATGGGCCGGGCTACTCTGTCCACAAGCGGGCGACTGTGCACACGCCTAAAAGGGTTTTCGTTAGATTTCATTTCACACCCAATTACCTGACACACATTGGGCAGAGGGGCAGGAGAGATAGAGAGAAAGAGGGAGATATATATATATATATATATATATATATATATATATACGGGGTGGGGGCTAGCTAGACTGAAGAGACGATGGCGCAATACGCGGTCGCGATATAAAAATACACAAAATAAGGGGGCACGAGAGCTGGCTTGCGAGGTGCCCACGCACCGCTTCACCTGGTCCATGGAAGGACGTCGTTCACCACTCCAGGATAAAATGACAGAGACAGGTAATTCGGGCCTCCAGTTTTATAGTTCTTGTTGAAATTTGATTCGTAACTCGAATTCATTTGAATTTCTGCTGAAAATGTTGGTAAACTAATTGGTAGACGGCGGGCACTTTATGGGACGAATACTGTACATACAGGGTGTAAAGAAATGTTTGGTCTTGGCTGCCATAGGCGTATTCTACATCTTCGGATCGATAAAGATCCGTTAAAAAAAGTTGCCGCAAAATTGTCCTTGACCTTCAAGGTCAAATATGTTTATAATCGCACGATGCGTAGAATACGATGCGATAACAAAAATTTGACCTTGAAATTCAATATCAAGGACAATTTTGCGGCAACCTTTTGTTTACCGATCTTCGTCAAGTCGAAACATTTCTTTACACCCTGTACATACTGTTATACTACATACTACCTAAATATTACTACATAAAACCGATTATGTCCAAGCATGAAACGGCTGACAGCAATATAATAAGAATCGGTGCGGTGAAATACAATTCGACAGGCGAAAAGCAATCTGGAACGCACTTGCAATTTCGTCATCATCGCAAAGAGCAATCCTTTAATCGTATTATCCTGAGAAAGAGGAACGAAAGGATACGGGATCGAAGTTGGTTGAAAGCAGTTATCGCGGGGAACGAATTGACTGCTCAAGATGCCATTCGCCAGTGACAGCTACAACCGTGTAGAACAGCCTTCATAGAAATCCGGTGTAAGATTCCCGTTGAAGATTTAATCGGCGGACGGTTGCCATCAGCGCCAAGGATCGAAATCGTTAAGATAAATGGCGAGATATTAACAGAGCGCATGGTCGGCTCGATCGATTAATCGCTGATTAATATTAATCACGGCGCGCGCGCAGTGATTAGCGATTAATATTGGGCCCGGTGAAATGTCGAGGCCAATTTGCGGTAATTACTTAATCGTTGCCGGTTACGCGCGCGAACGACAGTCTTCGGGGTTCGGGCGCAAAGGAGTAAAACCTGTTTCGCTTGGAAACGAGACGCAGGTATCGTTCGAATCGCGTTCCGTTACGTGTTTCTCAAGTTCACGACAGCAATAAACTCCGATGCAAAGTTACTCTCTGAACTAGTTAACTTCGCATTCTTACAATTAGCGGCGCGGCGTCGGCGTCGGCGTCGAGATTACGTAAGCCCGCCACTCTTACGCCACAGGGACTTGTAACGTGTTACTTTGCGCGAAAACCTTCGCATTCCGATCTTTTCTGAAATTAATATAATGGGCGGCAGCGATTCTGACCACTTTTTCCTCAACGATGCCGGTACGAGATGTTGTTACAGCAGGTTTTTCCACAAAAGAGTAGACTGCTATTGTTATTAACACTAGAACTACCGAGAGCCCTACTACGAGAGTGATGTATATATTCTTTTATAATAATAACAGAATTGAGTTTATTTAGATTTCGTAGGATTTTTATGGTAACATGTATTTGAATACAGAAGCATACTAACAACATTTCTCAAGAAAATACATATCTGTAACTTCACGAATCGTTAAAAGAACAAACCGGAAACCAGTCATTTTTTGAATGGCTTCGTAGTTCTAGTAATAAGACTACGGATCTACAGGCTGTCCCAAAATTCCTTCATCTCCCTGAAATAGGCGGTTCCTGGGGTCATTCGCAAGCGATATTTTCCTTTTCGAAAATGTCCCTCGCGGCTTCGTTTAGGAGTTATTAACGAAAAACGCGGACCAATCGGAGCGCGACCTAGACGCGTGGTGGCAAAGATGGTCCGGCGCGCCAGCAGAGCCGAAATACGACGCAAGCCGTCCCGATCAGTGTCGCCAGAAAATGCCCAAACCGGCACTCGAGGGGAATACAAGGTTCCCCCTCTCTGATGACCAGAGCGACAGAGTCCGCATCGCGCACGCGCAACGTGTCACATACTCTACAGTCTACTCTCCTGAACTCCTCTGCCTCTCTGTGAGAGAGGGGGTACATTTTTTCACCGTGACTCCCCTAACCTGGCGACACTGGTCCCGATCCACATCGTGAAACATCTGGCGACTGACGTCACGAGCATCGACAAGGACGGACCCGACCCATCACGGTATATATCGAAAATTACTGTACGATTTATACCCACTGTTTTCACGACTACTACGTCGCGATGTATCGATAAACACGGACGGTTTCCGCGTATCTGCGATGATGAAAGTCCTCGTATCAAGAACTCACAGACACAGACGACTGCTGGCGCACCGGGGCCATATTTGCCAACACGCGTCTACGATTGGTCCGTGTTTTTCGGTTAATAACTCCTAAACGAAGCCGCGAGGGACATTTTCGAAAAGGAAAATGTCGCTTCGAATGACCTCAGGAATCGCCCATTTCAGGGAATTAAAGGAATTTTGAAAGAAACAGCAATTATACAGAAATTTCTACCTCCATTCGATAATAATCTTTATAAATTGAAAAGAATATTTTTACAAATTAATCTACTATTTTACATTGCACCTGCTCATGTTTGCCATGAATACATAAAATCCACTACTCGCTCGTTACATTCATAATTATCAAAACAATTAAATATCCTCATTACCTTACTCAACATTGTACACTATTAACATGTTGTTTCGATTGTAGCTTCTACGAACATAAATACATGCCACGAATTACGTACAAACGCTCTCTTCGCAGACACACTCGAACGCATAAAGTTCCAAGAAACGGACAACACAATGGAAAGAATGGGAATGATTAGGGCAATCTGAAGGATTGGTTCTCGATCCATTCATATTCGACGTCCGACGATTCGACGCCCAACAATGAAACCCGGCGGTTAGTATCGCGTTTCAGCGATGTTATTTACGATCAAAGGGACAAGCATAATTTTGTCAGAATAATTAGGCATTATCGAACTTGATTAAGTGCGTAGATCCTCGGCATGAGGCCGTATACATCGAGCGACGACGGTACAAAGGCGTCGATGTAGGTCGAGTAGGTTGTAAATCAAGGGTTTGCGCGCAGAACGTTTATCGCGTTTAAAGTCCATTTCCTGTCTTCGGGGTGATCTGTAACAGCATAAGCATTTAAACGCGAAGGCTGTGATCCTGGCTTAAGATTACAGTAATAGCAATTCCTGATGCTCTTTCTTTAACGGCTTAGGGTATATTCTCGCGTATCGATACGTACACGCGGACATTCCATTTTTTATTCCGAACGTGTTCTAAACAATTCGAAAATATTCGATTGTCCGCAGTAACGAAATATTTTCATTGAACGAGTACTTCGCAGCGAGTTTTCATTGTTCTTAAAAATGTTACCATTTCTCTCGGATGGAACTTTCTACGAAAAAAATTTTCATAGTTCTCACAGACGACGTTTGAACGTAATAGCATTTTCGTGGAAAAAAACGGGTCTTCGGTTTCTCGTCCGCTACATTAAGGAAAAAATCTTGAAATAAAATTTTTTACGAAATTATCACCAGCGTTGAAATACTTCTAGGGTTCATTGTACGCAACTCTGTAATTGTATGCATCCATTTAAAACCGACGTACCGAGTATCTAAAACGAGCAATTCGAATCCCGGAAGGATTTATTAATTTACAATCTCCAAGTATTTTGAGAGGAGTTTTTCCGGCTACAGTGGCAGTGATTCGCGGCGGCGAGTAAATCCCCTTAAAAAGCCCATAAAGCGTTTAATTTCACGCGAGACACACGTATTCCGCGGCCGAATGGCATAGTAAACCCCGATGGCGTAAGTCGAGTCTTCTAAACGTCATAATGCCCATTATATAGTTTCAACACCACCGGTCGATTATAAATTACCCGCGTGTCGTTATTAGTCAGCGGATTCTTCGCCGGGAAATTTATTCAACGACCTCCGGTGCGTTTGCCGGGGATTACAAATCAATATTGCAATTATCATCTATCAAAGAAAACTATTTGTTGTGCGTACAACCGATGCGCGCGAAATGAGTTACGATGTTTGAGAGACGCGGCCACGTTTCGCGCGAGATAATGCAATCGACGCGATGAATGGCCGAGAGCGATGCCAGAATATTTATAATAAATGGGAGTATTTCTTTCTTTTTTTTTTATTTGATGCCGATCCCGACGAGATAAAGGACGATTTCTTTCAATTGCCAGGATGCCGAGGAACTGAACATCATTCAGCGAAATTCTTCGTGAAATATGAAGTAATAAGCGCAGTAGTAGTATTATCTTCAAGAAGAAAACTTACGAGTGATACTTGAAAACTTGTTTCCTCATTGAGGAAATGCGAATTTCGTAATATTACCACCGCGGATGAACTGCTCCGGAGTAAAAAGAGAGACTTTTGTAAAAATCGTCGGAAGCACACCGGGCGAGATATTATTTTACACATAGGATTTTCTAGTAAATTTTGTCGAATAATATTTAGAAATATTATTTTCAAGCTGTACAAGTTAATGGAGGTCTTTAGCTGGAGGTTTTTCTGTTCAGTTTTGCTGAATTGAATTTATGTCTACAAAGGAGTAGCCAGAACGATGAAAATGTCGCGCAATTTGCTTTGTCGCGTCCAACGCAAATAGCCGTACTTCAACTAAAAATTTTCACTTTACTAGATAGTATGCTTTATCCACGGTAAAATACCGTTTCCAACATCCGCGCTCGCTTTTATTGTCAGGATATTTTGTTCCGCGCATCGAATTAAAGAAAATACAGATATTTTTTAGTAATTTCGTTTTCTAATTAAAATATTGCTTTATCCCGCGGAAACGCATTATTTTTCCTGTGTCTTGTATTTTGAAACAGTATTTCGAATGTTTTCGCTGGAAATTTTAACCAGCTCGCAGACCACTTGTACGATGTTTTTCTATGTTTTGCGGTGAGTCAGCGAAAAAGTATATATGTACACGTAACTCACAATTATTAGAAAAGGATATTTAAAGTGTGTAATCTCTCTTCTCTTTCCGAGAAATGTTGATTCTGATTATTTTCATCAAAAATCTGTATACCATTAAATTTTTCAATTTTCCCGCGACTCGCTTTATTCGTATTTCCGTCAGGCATATTTCTCTAGTATTATTTCCGTACCTCGACATCACTTGCGATAATTACTTCGCATAAGCTGCAAGAACTATATACATAGAAAGTCAGCGAGAAGCTTACCGATAACGTGCACCAAGATTTTGAAATTTGAAATAACAGGAGAAATTGCGAAACCGAAGTCAAACGAAAATATGTTCTGGCCCGTCGTCTGTGGATATAAATAGCGTTCACTGTTTCATAATTAGTATTTTTTACATTTCGACTAGAAGCTGAAATATTTTAGGTTGTTGCGATTCGTAACAGTAACTTTAAACAAGCATAACTTTTCCCTAAATAAACCTTATGGATTAAAGCATATTTTGTCAACAAATTAAGAGTTTCTTTTGTATGAAAATTAAAATTTTTGGTCATTCGCTTCTTCGTTTACTTGCGAGATTGTCATCTCTGTTTCAGTTCTAAACTAACAGTGCGCGTTTGCTACCATAATTCAGAGGTGGACATTAAATACTATTTAATATTTGCAGATTTTATTTTGCTCAAATAACAATCTGAACCTCAAAATAAAATATTTCTATTTCAACAATCCGATTCAAAAAATAAAATATTTCTATTTTTTAACAATCTGATCCAGAATATAAAATATTTCTATTTCAACAATTTGATCCAGAATATAAAATATTTCTTCTTTAACAATCTGAAACACTTTCGGATTGTTATAATATTCTGAGAAACCGCATAAACATACACACTGTATCTTATCGTTAAGAAACGATTTACACTCGTAAATGTATTGAATTCGACGCATTATTTTCAGCAATAATAATATTATAATTGAAATTGAAAATAAAGAGAGAGAGAGAGAGAGAGAGAGAGAGAGAAAATACAAATATCATCAATATCATTCAAATAAAATTTCAAAAATTACCGGCATCAAATAAAATATTTTATTTTTAAAATTGGGCACTACTCTAATAATAAATAGGATTATTTAATATTCACTATTTCAAATACTATTTTCCCCAGCTCTGCCACAATTTTCCTAAACGTCAGATAATAGTTGTCTTCTGATACCGGGGGGTTAATCAGGTCCGCTCGTATTATCGCAGGATCGAATTTCCCCATCGTGACCGAAGCGATTCGATCGGAAGAACCGGTGGAGAGACCGGCTAGTCTAGGTTCACGGCGACTGGACGTAGAGCAGGCCGCCGCCGCGTTTAATCGCGCGGACCGTCGAAATAAGTACGAACGCCTGGGAATTGGGTAAGGAAGTTGGGGTACCGGGGAGTAATCGGCGAGTCGGTTGAACGTTCCGGTCGAGGATCTTCACGACATAACGACGCGGCGCAGCAACCGTTCAGAGAGACTAGCAGCAGAAAGCAGAAGCAGAAAGAGCGACGGGAGCATCAGTGGCAATAGCAGGAACAAGCGGCAAAGGAATAATTCTCCGTGTTTCCGAGGAACGCGTTTCGAATTACCGGCGGATCGCGTTGCATTCTGTCCGTCGCGCTTGGCTAGCACCGAGCAAATCTAATTCCTTTCGGACTCTCGGTGCCGATCTCTCCCTCTTCGTGTTCGCCTCTTTTCTTTCCCGTCGGTCTTTCGCTTTGTTTTCCCGAACCGGGTCTCTCCCCTCCTCTCTCTCTCTCTCCCTCTCTCTCCTGCGATTCTCTCGCTTCCGTTTTCTCCGCGCATCTATCCGGTCGGTTCTTTGTTCCTCTGATCGTCTTTTCTCTTAACTTTCTGTGTCTCAATCACTGTGTCTTTCTCCGGCGCGTTCTCGCTCGCTCGCTCGCTCGCTCGCTCGCCTATGCTCGCGCATCCCACAGGTTCGTTTCATTGTTTCCCGCGAAACTGTGTACTTTCCCTTGGACTCCCGCGCGTCGTCGTCCCCCTATTTTCTCTTTCGTATCCGTTCGGGAACCTAACCGGCCCCGTATATTTCACTTCCGTTCAGCCGGGCCAGATTTCGCGGATTCCCCAGGGAGGAGACGTCGAATCTACGGACCGATTGGCGTGTACCTTTTAGCGCTCGACGTGCTCCTTCCTCCCGGGAAATCCGCGCCCCGAATGCCCGATATTATCTCCGTCGTAGAATTCTAAGGACGAGCCTAGTTCCCCTGGTTTTCCCTGTCCCTTTGCTGAGACGCGTCCTCCATTCTCTCTCTCTCTCTCTCTCTCTCTCTCTCTCTCTCTCTCTCTCTCTCTCTCTCTCTGTTACTCCTTCTTCGTCGGCAAATCCACGTCGGCGCGGCGCGGCGCACCGACCTCTCGCAACGCGGCCCACGATTTACGACCGGGCCGAATCGAAACGGGCGTCCGCGCGGACTGCATTCATTTCGAAATTGCTGCCGTTCGAACGAACGTAACCGGGACAGCATCGGGCCGGACAGGGGGTGAAGCGGGGTGAGAACGGAATTTCCGCAGCGATCGAAGTCGACGGTTGTATTGATTGCCGCTAAGTAAGACGATTAATGAAAGCGCCCGCCGAGCGTTCCATCGCGGTACCCGGGTAATTTTCTCTTAATTGAAAATACGGGCCGCGCGCGCATAGGATGACGAGTGTGTACCCGCACGCGGTCCCCTACGTTTTTACTTCCGTTTTCGCGGTTCTGCTCTCGGGCGAGCCGAGTCCCGTCGATCCTTCGGGATTGTTGAATTCTCGGTGGAAAAGATCGGACCAAGTTTCTTATATTATTAGCGGGGGTGGGTCGGGTCGAGACCCGAAAATTTGCGATACTCGGGTACCCGAAATTGAAGTCGGGTCGGGAACCCGAAAATCTGACATTCGGCTATCCAAACAATATAAATTTTCAGGGTCGGGACCCGAAATTTCCGGGTAACACCTAACCTAACCCCTAATAATTAGTTTAAGGGGCTCATCCCATGTAACAGCTACTTTTTCTTGCTTTTTTCAGGAATTTTTTGTCGAAGTACCTTTAAAACATACAATCGTGAAATTTTTATCACACGTTCACCGACATTTTAACAGTCTCTCAGAATTTTTTCAAACCAATATAACGATTATTATAACTATTACAATGTTATGGAGGCAAACAGATGATCCGTTTCTACGTTTATAACAGTCGAACGACTTCGAATATCGAAATATCCTTTTACTTGCATATTCTAGGAATCTAGCGATTTGGGCTAAAAAAAATTTTTCGATTTTTTGGATCTGCCCCTCAACCCTCATCCGGGTTCCTCATTTCACGAACTGGATCTGTCCCTCGGTGTAAAATTGACACACTGGTAAAAGATCGATTAAATAACAAGGTAAACAGCTATTTTTCGATGTTTTTAAAATTAAAATTGATGAGTTAACATTCGCATCTAAGGTTTTTCGCTTAGGGGTTACGAGTTTCCCATTAAAAAACTAAAAGTCACGAAGTTTGGGGCAAATTTATACCTACAAAGAACAGGACAGTGTAACTTATTTCGGGGAAACTGTGTGAAATTGACACGAGGGATGGATGAGGGTTAACATTAAACCTACCGAGCAAAAAACATATAAAAATGAAACACCTTATAGCAGTGAGAAGATTGCATTTACTTAAATTTTGTACGGTTTTTATTATATTTTGTGCTCAAACGAAGAAGTCAATTCAGTCATTTGCTATGAAAGCATTTTATAATTTCAATAATTATGAAATAGAAAACCGGTTATTCGACCATGGGAGGTTTAGTGTTAAATTGGTTTAGATTACTCTGTTATTAGCAGATCGAAATTATTTTTATCAAATATAGCACGGTTCAGAGAGAGAGAGAGCAGCTTCAAGACGATAATAGTCAACTTTTTGTCAATTGTTTGTCACACCTAACCCAGACCTCCGTGTGAAAAATAGAACGCTTCCTCTTCCAGAGTGACACGAGGAAGTAATTATGAGCAGTCGATTAATCGGCTGCGATTCGGCGAATATCGAAAAGCAGAATCGCGCGACTCTCTTTGGCTCCCGCAGCTGTCTGTTCTATTTGCTCGTTCGTTCTTGTCGACGTCTGGACGTGTTTGCATTTTATTTGACGGGATATTGGCCTGTGTGGCAGATGCACCTTGATGGTGAAAGATATTTGGGTCGGAGAGGATGACGCTGTTATGTGCTAGAATGTACTATAGCACATTCTGGTGCTTCATTCTGGAACTCTGTAGGGTACAAGATTAATAATCGTCCATCGCGGTGATCGCAAAAATTCACTAAAATCGAACCAACCTATAATATGTATTTCCTACTATGAAAACTCAGAAGTTCCGATTTATGGTGTTAATTACTTGTTGTCGATCCTCTTACATTTACAGATATGAGCTTTTAAGTCACAAGAAACGATTCCGTTATCCAGATTATTTTTGAAGATGGCATATATATATTTTATCTTCTTTCTTTCCAAAGTTTAACATTGAACATTTTTCGAAATTCTCCTGTTTTGCTACATAACAAATAAATTCTTGCTTCTTCTGCGGAGTACATCCCATTCTTAAACCCTTTGCATTCTATTTTAACTAAAAAACGAAAGATTTTTCCATTCTATACAATTTGTTTTAATTTTTTGAATATGAAATTTATATAATATGTACATGCCTGGTAGTTTATTAAATACGAACCAAAAATAATGTGAACGATATTTTTACGAATGGCATAGCAATTTTCAATGGTGCCTCATAGTCGCCATATCCGAGAGTGCCAAGGGTTAATAATCTGCAAAACAGAGGGAAATAATGAAAAAAAGTGATAAAACATGGAAATCTGGTATTTATGGGACATCCTGTGTACATCGTCACCTTTTTCTTCGGATCCAAGTTGTCGGACTTTAATTTTCAATATAAAAATCCTCCGCTTATCGTAGACCATCCGTGAAACGATGGCGTTGCTTGGCTCCGGTAAGTTGCGTTCCAGCGAATAGGGTGGAAGAAGGGTGAGAGGAAAAGAATTAACGAGATCATGTTCAGCACAATGAGCAACGCTCGAAAAATCGAGCGTCATCGCCGTGAGAAAGGAGTCGCCGGATAATGGGAACAGGGTGGACGTTTGCCGAGGAAAAGGAAGAGAGGGCAGGGCCAGGCATCGCGGCGTTATTAGATACCAGATCTCTGTTCGAGCATGCTCCCAAGCAAAACGCGCCGCCAGCAGAACGGCGCGGGTTAAGTTCCGGGAAGCGGCGCGAGTTCCGGCTACGCACGGTGTTCAGCTTGCTAGAACGTGTACAGATATACGTGTGCTGTTGCACTACCCAACCCCGGTGATGGTCTCAAGTTGGCCCGCTGACGACAAATGTCAGCCGGTGCGTTCCTGGAGCCGGATTTATATACGCTCGAACAGCCTCTAACAGCTTCGACTCGTGCATTTCGAAGACTTTGCACTATCGCTACTAAACTCCTGGACAAAATGATACCCCGCCACTGGTGTTCCCGACGAACGCATCTTGCGCATTTTTCTAACAAGGGAACATATTCCGATGAAAATGGCCGATTTTGATGAAACTTATGTGAGATACAGTTCTTCGAAAAATATTTGACACGTATTTTTTTTTATCGGCAACCATCCACTCTGATCATCAGTAAAAAATTTTATATCTGACGTGGTATGAAAAATAAATGGTTTACAGAACTTCGTGAACGGGATTAGAATATATTTGCATATATGTTTTGAACAATTTCTATAACAGCACGTTCGTCGATATTTTTTATCAAATAAATGTCGGACGAGGACCTTTTACAACTTAATCCGGTAATTCTAGTACAAATAAACCATTTATTCAATTTTCATGTGCCGGAAAACGGTGGACCATAGACTGTGTTTATGGTTGAGCACGTACGTGTATGCATTTTTGAATAAATGTTTCTTGATTTTTTGCAAATAACATTGTCCATCGATCAATATCCTCGTGAGAGTTTACAGCATGAATGTATAAAAGTGGTACATGTATTTTTCTTTGATAAATAAGTTGTTAAATTTTTTAGTGGAAAGGTATGTTTAATAGCGTTCGAGATTTAATATCTAATTAAAGTATGATATGACAATTTATTATATGGATTTGACTAACAATTCCTTTTTTTTTTTTTGTTAGCTTAGTTGTAGTATTCGAGTCAGATGTTGAAACAGCTTTAAAAGAGATTCCAATCAGATTATTTGTTATTTATATTAGGTTTGGCAAAAAGACTGACTTATATTTAAGAAATGCATTCAAAACTATTTCCAGATATATTCATAAATAAAGGTCAAGAGATTTCCTGAGAATTCATGTGTCCTCCGACCGGAAAATCCTAAATTATATATAATATAATAGTTAACTATATATATAATAGTTAAAAAATATTTTTACAATGGTTTAACAACAATCATATGGTTAGGAAGAGAAAAATCATCTGATAAACAAAAAAAGATTGACCCGCGCGGGATTCGAACCTGGTCCAAAAAGTCATCAGCGGTTCCGCAGTCCGAGACTATAGCCGCTGCACCAACCGGCGCCGTTGGAACATTTGATATGTGACTTTTTGAAAATGTAATTTCGAGTCTTAATAATATACACAAGTTATTATCGCCCGTTCAAGCAGATTGTCATGTTTTGTTGTGATTTTCGTTTCTTCGCCTTCAAGGTCATCCCAAGGTCACGAACTATAATATACTGTTGCGGTGGCTATAATACTGTTAAGTCAAAAATACAAAGTGCCGTTTAAAGAAAATGAAGGTGACCTTGATGATACTATAAAAAAAATGTTTTTCGAACTTCGAAAACTTTGATCAACTTTTGTTGAAAATATTTTTTGTCAGATCATCGCAAGTACTTACAAAAAATCGTCAAAACTGTTACGTGGGACACCCTGTATATTTCTTTCACCGTCTTCATATAATTATTTCCACTATACAACCTCTCGACAAATACATATATTCTTGTTACTATTTACGGGTCAGATCGGGGAGAAGCGAAAATTCAGAGAAATCGCGGAGAAAACGGAAAGGATACCGGCGTATTGAATGGACCGGAAAGTAGGATTTCCATTTAAGCGAAAACCTACGTGGCCGCGTTAATTCATCCAAATGCGAAAGAAAAACTGTGCTCGGATCAAGTATAAACCGTAGGACTCTCGCGGAAATCCGCAAAGGCCAGTTGAACGTCTTTTCCCGGAGAACTTAACGGAGCCTGCGAAGCTAGCGAAGCGTAACCACGCGAGAGGAAAGGGAAAAATTCGCTCCGAAAATTCCCCATCTGCCGATTCCTCTTGATTTACTAAGTTTACCCGAACGGAGGATGTGGAGAAAGAAGGAAGGTGGTGGAATAGAGAGAAGTGAGGTGGTGGAAGAGAGAGAGAGAGAGAGAGAGAGAGAGAGAGAGAGAGAAAAAGAGGAAAGAAAGGAGGTCGGAAAGAACAAATGGAATAGAGGAAGAAATCTTTCTCCGATTAGGTAGCCCGGTGGAACGCTGGATGAATTCGCCTCTGAAACGGCAATTAAGCCAGCCATGCATTTTCTGGAGCGCTCGGCCGGCGAATTTCAACCAGCGCCTGCTTCCCCGAAAGCAACCGGGCCACGCTAGCGACCACGCTCCTCTCTCGGACGAGGAGGAAGGAAAAGGAATTCCTGCAACGTAAGTGGAGACGAAGGAATCCGATCGAAGGAGTGCGTCTCCGTGGCGCCGTTGCGTCTCTCTGCGTAGTCGAGACGGCAGTCTGGGAACGTGCCGTTCCAGGGCGTCCGTTTACTTAGCAGGAAGGAAAAAAAAAGAAAAAGAAAGAAAGAAGAGGAAGAGATGGAACAGATAGATTGCGGGGCGAGAGAGAGAGAGAGAGAGAGAGAGAGGGGGGGGGGGAGTCTTACGAAAATGTGACTGCGCTCCGTGGGACCGAGATTATCTTCCGACGTCGTCGTAGCCCCGCTGCGTATTGCTCCGACCGAAAATAATGTCCCGGAAGAATCGGATCGTGACGGGGATACTTTCGGTACGTAACGCGGGTGGGTGTGTTCCGATTCTTCTTCGGTATTATCGGGGGAATTTCACTTCTTCGTTTTTTTTTTATTATTTTTTTTTCGATGATATGAAACACATCGATCTTTTCTGCAGGATCTTCTACGCGATAATATACCG
The DNA here is from genome assembly GCA_916610255.1 of Lasioglossum lativentre. Taxonomy (NCBI): domain Eukaryota; kingdom Metazoa; phylum Arthropoda; class Insecta; order Hymenoptera; family Halictidae; genus Lasioglossum; species Lasioglossum lativentre. The sequence continues at coordinate 2,409,650 of OU744364.1, forward strand.
TGAGACAGTATTTTATAAAACAAATCTATGTTACCAATGGGGTGGTTTCTTTTTCGTGCTATGAGTTACAGTTTATCTTGGGAACGGTTTTTGCAGACTCTATATTGTAATTGGAGCGCTAAATCACATAAAATCTGCAGTCTGGTAATAAATATTTCTATAAATTACGAAGCTAGGCAAGAATAGCTAATAAACTATGGATCTGTCTAGGTGGTTACGTGAGTTTATTCGTTAAGAAAGTTACTTTTTTTTTTTTTTTTGGCGGGAAGGGGAATAGTTATTCCAATTTCGGTGAGCATCCCCGGTGTGCCAGTGGTATTTCGCGACGCGGCGGAAATTCCATATTTCCATGCATCGGTGACGTTCATAAACAATTGCCCAAAAGCTATTACGACGTTCTGACAGGTTTGTCGGGACAGAACGCGTCTGAAAATGGAAAAAAGACGCGGCGCGGTGGTTACACGTCTGTCGTGGGCTGACGCGTGTGATAGACTCGCGGAAAAGGTAAAAACAACAACGGCACCGGACCAGACAGGACGATGAAGTCGCGGGGATGCAAAAGGCGGTCGTGCGCAAGCCGCCGCCGCCGCCGCCGCCGCTGCGAGCGAGTGCAAGCGAGTGCAAGCGGGTGCAAACGGCTGCAAGCACGGTCGCGCGCTCGCGTTCGCTCACGCTATATACCTGTGTCTCGGGGAACCCCATGCCAGACGCTGTAAATTTTATCGGCTGGATAAGAGGGAACTTGCGGAGAATGCTCGTAAAGATACTTTACTGTATATTTACATCCCGACATAATACGTTACGTGAGTTAATACCGTCGGTTAAGTGAATCGAAAGGCGGTTCGATTGCATTTCCAGCGGCGGCCTTCGATCGGGGGCGTAAAAAAAAGAATTATCGATCTCGTATATCCACGATTCGGGTTCTCGCGAAATGCTCGTTCTCGCGACAACACTCCCTAACTTCTACTCTCTGCGTTCAACCCTTTCGACGTTCGCGTCGAATGAAAATATCACAATTTCTTTACTTAATGGCTTATACTCGCAGTGGTTCGAATTGCAGAATTAACTGGACAAAATTCATTTTCAAATCAACGAAACTCACTGTGTAAATGCGATCTATAATATAGCCGCCACATATCAAGACTATTGTAATGATGTCAATATATAGTGTATTTTAAATTCTATTTTATGTCTTCGTTAATACATATTATTTTATACATTTATCTGTCCAGAAATGATTATAGCTATCCAAGTATGGAACTCAATTATAATAACATTTTGTTTAATACATACTTGTGTACGTCTCTATGCAATAAAATATTATATTAAAAATCTATCCATATATCTATATTGGTCACGTTTAATACTCTCGGTAGTTCTACTGTTTTTTTTTCGATATTTTTGTTGATATTAAATAAATTTACATTTATAGTACACGGGGGAGATAGCTCTTAAATAAATTTACATTTATAGCAGACGGGGAGATGGCTGGAGAACTTCGAATACAACAATGTCGAACTTATTAAATCCCGTGGAAAAATTGTGATTATTCGCGCAACGATGGATACGTAATATTATTATTATTGGTTGAAAATTTCATGAGCTCGCTCGCGTCGAAAAATCAATGTTCGCGAGTGCGATTGCTCCGCAGCACGCAATTATTAACCGAACTCAGAAATAAAAAATAAATCGCTTAGACATGCACGGATATTGAAATCTAATTCCATTAACCCCGCGACACGTCACTTTTACGTTTTATTTGATTTCAGCCGCATAATGAAGCGAACGGGCCACTCGAGCTGCATTTACGTCCAACCCATTTAACTCACTCTTTCATTCTTGCACAGATATATGTGCATGTACATGTTATACAATTCAAGACAGTCACCTTATCCCGGTGTAAAGCAATTCAACCGGATGGAGTTAATTCTGTGTTATTTGCGTACGTACGGCACCATCAATATTGAATGGTCGCTTCTTCGGATATGATTTCATAATCGTTCAGTTTAATCGATTCGTGTCCATTAATCATCTACAGCGGTGTCTTTAAACAGAATTCAGGTCGTGTTTCTAATGCAGAAGGTAAAATATTTGGTCGGTGCAAAATTAACTGCCGAAGCGACATTTTTATCTCATTACTAGACCGTGGATTTTATGCAATTTACGACAAAAATGGATTGGTCGAAAACAAAATTGCAAAGACATTCAAATAAATGAACGATGTTGTTCCGTTATTCTCGAATTATATTGAAACTAGTGAAAAAGGAAATGCATTTTTATTTAACCTCGGTTTCGTACGATCGACTAACAAACCGGCGGAAACTGCTCATATTTTTAACAATGGGTTTGGTCAGGGGATTGTTAATAAGCATACAACGCAACAACTGGTTTAAAAAATTCCGTGACAGAGATCAAGAGTCTCGAAGATGAAGAGTCCTTCTGCAATTGATAATGATGAAAATGTTTCAAGCGGTTGGAAAAGAACTAAAAGTTGTTTATACAACAGTCATTCGACGTTCAGTTGAAATTGGCAAATAAAGCAAAATACATAGCTTTATAATAATAATAATAATCGAAATTGTAGCAGCATTAATTTACAACGTTATCATAATCTTATTATTATTAATAAAAATTATAGCGGTATTTATCTTCAGGTTCTTGTACGTACAATTTTTGAAATAAAAATATCAACACAGACTTTTTGATTGAAATTAAGAGAATTTTACGAAGGAGCTATTCGTAAAATATTTTTAATTATTATATTTTACAATTACAACATTTTTCATCTTTCAGAAACACAGCTGAAATATTAATAAGATTTTTATGTTCGCATATAGGAATACGATGAAACCTCTAATAGGATAAACAAATTTTGTTCAACAACATTGCCTTTGAAAAATCGATTTTCGGTTCTGCGATACGTTAGCATTTACCAGAAGTAGAATAGGCAGGCCACGATCAGACAAATCTTGAAATTGGATTTTCTCGAAAACGTTGGACAAAAGAAATTTCATTCAACATTTTCGACTTGTACAATAATTAACAGAAATTCAAGAAAACGTATTTTTCCATTTTATCATCTAAAAGGCTCGCATAAATGAATAAATAAATAAAGGCTCCACCGGTCATGGTAGTAAACTAATCTTTCTACGTTTTCAACAGAAGCTCATGTTCGGTGCAGTTTCTAAAAAAAAAGTAGTAACTCCGTTAAAACATGGCGTTGCCGAGACTTTTTCTGTGTATCGGGCGTATTGGAAGGTTTCTTCCGGCAAACGAGTTTCCGGTAGCGTTAAAAAAAAAAAAAAAAATCATTTTCCCCGGCGCGGAAAATGGCGAGCGGATAGATATACGTAGAGGCCGGGAAGAGACGAGAAGAGAAGAGAAGTTCCGTCTGGACCGTCACGGATTATTTTACATTACGTTTCCCCGGGAGCGTTCGATTATAAATATATCGGTCTACACGTTGACCGCGCGCGCCGGTGGTCTGATCACCGATGCTGAACGGAAATACAATTATCGGCGAGATAAAACGGGGCGAAACGGTGACAGGGCTGGAAATCGGATGGCTGAAATATGCAACGCGGCCCGAGGTAATGGAAGAAGCGGTGGATGGGGGCGGGGGGCGGGGGGGGGGGACGCGCGCGCGGACGCGGAGAATGCAGAAATCGGAATGTACCCCGCGGGATACTCGACGATGGAACGGATCGTCTCTCGCTATTTAATTACGTATTTCGCGAAGTTACGTGAACGCCGACGCTGACGTACTCGCCCGCTCGACCCTCGATCCGCGCTGCCACTCTTCGGCATCGACCGGTGTTTGTTCCTATGAATCTTTCAGCCACGGCTACTTCCAAAATTCATCCCGGTCGCACAGTCGCACGAAATCGTAAAAAACCGGACTAAATTCAAATTTTCAACTTCCTACAATATTTACGAACATTTCGTTGCGGATTGTTAAATGTACAGTGGGTCCAAAAAGTATTTGTCATAGTAAATCTCCGATTCTCGAGGAATTGTCAATATTGGAACTGTGATAATTTCGTTAAAAAATAATTTTGACGCGTTCTAAAGCTCGTCGTCTCTACTTTCGCAAAAAAGAATTAACGTATCCATTTTCGAGTAGCACGCGAGGCTTTTTTGTCACACTGAATCTCCGATTCTCGAAAAATTGTCGATATCGGAAGTATGATAATTTTGTTAAAAAAAAAATTTGAAAGCGTTCTAAAGCTCGTCATCTCTACTTTCGCAAAAATGAATTAACGTATGCATTTTCGAGGAGCACGCGAGTCTAAATTTTTGTCAGACGTTTCTTCGCCAAGAATCGCATGTCCGGTTGCGGATCGTCCTTTCAGATGTTCCAGAGTTTATACGCGCAATAGATTTTTACGGAGGGTAAAAATGGCCCGGGGACCGAGCGCGGCATTGTTGCTCGTGCGTTCACAGTGGCGGGATTAAAGCATTATCTTGAGACCGCGACACCTGCCCTCGATTAGCTCGATTTTGCTGGTCGTTCGCGCGTTGCTCGTCGCGGAATCGTCGCTGGTTGCGCACGTGAGGACGCGTTCCCGCACGAAAAAGAGAAAAGCACGTCACGCGGGTTATAGAATATGCCGTGACGCGAACGGGGAAAGAACAATGCAGCGAGTGCAGCGTGTGCGCGGGATAGCACGAGGCGAATCACGCAATTCGACCGACCCGTGTCTCCCCCTTCGTTCAAGATGGCTAAAAATGTCGGATCGGTGGGATATTAATGGCCACGCGGAGGGTTGCGATTACCATTCCTTTAATTTCGAAATATACCGTTCGCTTAATTGCTTCTGCAGCATGATACGTAGTTACACGGATATCATTCAAATCGAGTAGTAATGCGAATTTGTCGGTAAACAAATTTTGCAGGTTCAGAAAAATAAATTGTACCGAAGTCAATATTTAATCCATATTAATGTTAGTTATGCGTGTCACGTCCCGGTGGTCCACCCAGCGACGATATCTAATGTATTTCGGTTATCATCAAAATTATTAATATTGTATTAAAAATACGAGCGATAGAATTAAGAAAGTCTATAAGATATACTTCGCGGCTGATCACGTGAGATCATCGATCCACGTGATCTACTTTTAATTAAAAATCACTTGAATTCAGAAGGCCTTATTCGGCTAATAGAAATGCTGCGAAATATATCTTAATGACTTAGTAAGGTCCACTTGGGACGTAACATGCACTTATGATAAAATCGAGTAGGAGAAATGCAGAAGAATAGAAACGTCAAGAATTCAGGACCGTTGTTCTATCGCTTCCAATTTGTTAAAATTATTAACAGGTTCCGTAGCGAACCAATTTTCAAGTAATTAATTTTTGTGAAATTAAACGATCTACTTGCTCAACGGTTCGAACACAAATGTTCTCGGTCTCCTAAGAGTGTACGAACAACAAAGGAATTCGAGTCACTCCGATCGTAAAAGAGCTCGTACAAGGTGAGAAACGTTCGCGCGCTCGAATATAGACGAGCAACGGAATCGCTGTCTCCTCGCCTCCGAAGAATCCGTAATTCCTTGAATCTCGGTATGAATCAAGTTCTACCGAACGTCTCCGGTACGAAAGTGTAAAAAAATTCTCGGAATGTGCCGGGGCTCCGGTGGAGTCCGTCAAGCAGTCAAAACAGGAATAAGGAAGTTTCATCCTCGGTTTAATTCGTCGGGAATAACGTTCCGGCGTGGTCGGCCAGAAGAGTACGCTGTACAGAGAGAGAGAGAGAGAGAGAGAGAGAGAGAGAGAGAGAGAGGGAGACGGACCGCTTTCCAATCAATTGCTCGAATCGGGTCTATTAAATCACTGACCATTTTCCGGGATCAGGGTCGCAGTTCCTTCGCCGTCCAATCATCAATTCCGTACGAAAAATACCTTCGACGGTGGTTCCAGAATGAAGCTATCAATTTTCCATTCGCGGCGGCCGATGTGTCCCAAATAAAAAGATCGGGGGGTTGGGGGCGGTGGGGGCCGGACACCCACGCCCAGATGCGCGCACGCAGAAAGAGGAGACCCACGCGTACCCCGGGCGAAGAACTAGAAATCGCTAAAAATAAAATTAAAAAAAAAAAAACAGAAAAACGGAAGGGGGGTGAGGGTTGTGGGCGAGGAGAAAAAAACGAGCGGAAAAGGGCCGAGCGCGCGTCTAAAGGCAGAGGAAATTAATTGCAGCTCGGTCAATTTGGCATTCGTGATTCGCGGCGTAGCAAAGCCACGAATCCTCCGCTCGGTTCGGGCTCTGGCTTCTGAAAATGCGGCCTCGGAAGCGGGCGAGAGCGTGGCCGGGCCGCGCGCGCGACGAGGGAGAGAGATATCGGACGGACCACCGCATTCCCGAAAAGCATTTGGCGACGTTGGAGAGAGAGGCGGCTCGATATTCGGGGTGCGGTTCCTAGGTCCGTAGGTCCTGGGTTTGCGTGAGCGAGGGAGCAAGGGAGCGGGAGTCAAGGCGGAAAAGGGACGGACGTCGAAAATGGAAGGAGGAAAGAGGGACGCGTGTGTGCGTGCGATTCCCTACGCGCGCGCGCGCGCGAGCGAGCGAGCAGGCGAGCGTGCACTCCGTTGCAAGCTCAACGTGCAAGCTCTACGTGCGTGCTGGCGAACGTGTGTGCGCGCATAACTCCGCACGTACGAGCACGTGTTTAGGGGGTGGAAGTTGGGGGGTGAAGTCTGTGTGCGCGCGCGCGCGTGTGTGTGTGTGTGTGCGTTCGTGCGGCTACGTGTGTCGTAACTGGTGGAAGAGGGTCGAAGAGGCGACGAGGCACGACGGAGAGGTTGAAAGAGGGAGAAAGAGAGGGGGCGGGAGGGAGGAGAGAGAGAGAGAGAGAGTCGGAGGACGAGGGGACGCAGAGTGGGTAAGGTTGGTGGGTCGGTGGGTGGTGAGGCGGATTGCACGCGTTGTGCAGTGCGGTTAACGGCGTGTGCGTTGCGCCGACGGCCAACGACGCTGCTTTTCGAAAAGGGAAGAGCGAACGAGGAGCAGGAGGAGGTGGATGAGGCGGAGGTGGAGATGGTGGTGGCGACCAGGCGGAGGGGCTGCCGAGGGCAGGGTACGGGGCGCGCGGGCGGGCGGGTTAGCAGCTCCGACGGTAGCTAGCAGAAGCATCAGCATCAGCGTCAGCAGCACGAGTGAAAGCACAGAGGACGAAACTGGGCAGAAAGGGAGACGGCGAATGAGTAAGATAGGTAGGAAGAGAGTAGCCGAAGCGAAGAGAGTAGAGAGAAGGAAGGAAGGAAGGAAGGAAGGAAGGACGCGGGCGTCTCGGCGTTCTGGCAGACGAACGCATCGATCCCAGGCGGGTCAAGCACGGAATCTGTCTCCGTCTCTCTCTTTCTACCCTGCTACTTCTATGCCTTTCCTCCTTTCTCTCTCTCTTTCTCTTGCCCCTTCTGAGCCCACCCCATCAGTCTCCACCTCAACCCCTTTTCCGCTCTTCTCGCCACCAAACTCCACCACCCAACCTCCCCAACCGCCCCAACCACCCTGTACTACCACCTCGTACTCCTCCTCCTCCTCCTCTTCCTATGCCACCCTTTGCCTTCCCTCTCCTCCGCCCCACCCCCCTCGTCCACCTTCTCCACCACCACCTCCTCCTCCTCCTCCTCCTTCTCCTCCTCATCCTCAGACCGCCCTTCTCACCGTTACTGCGCGCTCGCCCCCGCCAGACAAAGACAAATTACGCTGCATTTTCAGAGACCCAAAGAGCCCCACCGTCCTCCACCCTCTTTCTACCTACCTGCCTCCTTCTCTGCCATCCTCGATCCTCGTCTTCCTCCTTCCTCGGAACGTACCTTCCTACCACCCTCTCGCGCCACTTTCGTCCCTGCCCAGACCATCCCGACCGCCACCCTCGCCGGTCTCCGAGACTCTCCGCTATGTAGGGCATCAAACGGGTGCTCAACCCCTACGCACTCTAAAGGCGTCTTGCCTATCAACTGCGACGTGTTTTCTTCCCTTTCGCCGCTTCTGACGCCAACACTGCTGCTGCTGCTGCTACTGCTGATGCTGGCCCCGTTGATGCGTCTCGCGATACCACCTCAAACCGGATACGGTCGCGCTTCGAGAGGTCATCGCGTTTAATGACTCGGACCGAGTGGTTTATTGACGCGCCCCGGATTATATGTGACGGGGCGACGCGCTTCTTCGACGCTTTTCGAAGAATTTCCCGCTGTGATATCTTTCCAAAGAGATACTGTCGGTTCCTCGGTTCGATTCTTCCGAAAGAAACGGTGCAAGTATTCAAAGTTCGAATAAGGCGTGTGATTGGCTCTGATCGTTTCAACAGGACGGTCTATCTAACGATAATTTATAATCATTTGATCACGCATTTTTTTTCAAGATCAGATTTTTTCAGATTTTTGTTATCTTATTTTGTAATTGGCAAGGTCAAGACCGATACAATGACCTCTACGCGACTCCGATACACCAATGATCTTAAGATCTTAAAAAAAAATGGACTTGAGAAAAAGTTTTTGAGATGTTTTTTTGTTCACATTTTTCAGCTCACCAAAAACAAGTGATTCGAACAAGCGATTCAATTACATTGTTCACCGTGTACTCAAATAACATCGGTAACTTGAAAAACCAATTTTTTCAAAACTTCAGCTTGAATTTAGCTGCAACTCATTTTTTATCGTAGCCACTATAATTGTTTTCAAAGTTTGGACACATTGTTCTAACGCATTTATTTAGCTTGCTACGTTTTAATTTTTTAATGTTTTTATTTATTAATCTTATACCAGCTCAGATTCGTTAAGATCAAAAACAACTTCAGTTTTTCTTTCGCGTTTGTAACAGACAGGAGACTTTGAAAGAACCGAGTTCAGGGACGTGAAGGTGGAGAATTCAGTCTTTAAAATCAGCACAGGCAGAACACTTTAAGATTTCTTGCCATGAATGTTACAGATGATCGAAGCTTGACAATTTCTCGTTTATAATTTAGTGGTCGTTTAGTAACACTTTCACTGTCGGTCATGTACGAACGATACATTTTTTTTACCAAATTTTCAAAATCTATTTGTACTACAATTAAGTAAACCAAATTTTGTTAGAATCCACGAGACGCAAGTAAGTCGCAAAAGTCATTGTTATAATCAATTCTGTCTTCCCTATTATTGTATCATTAACACGTTCACAGATCTATCATATATAAGGATACCATTATTCTTTTGGAAATTAATTTTCATCATGAATTATTCGAGTAAGATGCATTTTGTTAAAATTTGTAGTATGGAGAATCGGTTCAATTCTAATTTCTTAAATAATTGTTTCACAGATTTGTTGTGGTGTTTATGCAAAATTGGTGTGGCAGTCAAAGTGTTAACTTTGCGCGGTATTCGCTGTTAACAATCGGGAAACGACTGCTTGGTCAATAACCGATCTCGACGTTATTTTATAAGTATTTCTGACCTCGATATGATTAAAGGGAAAAGCACTTTTACGGAGAGAATTTAATGTCGCGGGTCGTCCTCCTCGGTGACACCGTGACGACAGTATCAATATTGGTGGTTCGAGCAGCTGCTCAACCCCTACGCGTTCTCAGAGCATCTTGCTCGCGAAGGACTCCTCCTTAGGTCAGTGGAATTGCCGATAATGCAGGGTAGTTGTACCACGACGTCAATAGGGGATGAGAGCTCTCTAAGAGCATCTTGTCCAGGAGCAACGGTGCGGGGTCGCTTCTTCCTTAGGCGATCGGTTCTCACGATCATACGAGAATATATTAAGTCGACGATGCCTGACGAAGCATTAAACGTCGCGCTGCTGAAAACAATTGCAACATAACAATTTATCCTAAATCTGCTACGTCTCGATCTTGAAGCGTTACATAATATTTGGAAAATTAAATTAGTTTATATACACCAACTACGACACGATACACTGTCACCGATATAATCACTGGTTTTATTTTAGTTTACAATTGTTGCGAAATATTTAAATAATAGTACATGCACTGAATCTACCGCCACCGATCGAATGACCGGTTTCATATATACATATATATATTCTATTTAGCAATTAGCCAGATTATAAAAATCTTTCCATGGGAAATGATTAAACTTTTTTTATTTAATGTATTCAAAATTGTCATTTTCACGAGGAAACCCATGCTAGCCACTGTTATATAGTGGTAAGTTCAATAAGAGGCGGAGCGTCTGTGTGTATGGGAATTTTCAATGTGACCAACTTAAAAGTTCCGCGTAAACGGAATTTGGTGAACAACGTTTGCGACGTTTTCGAAGTTGCTAATCTTGTTGCGCATCATTATATACGTCACATCCACGCAACACGTCTAGACGGCCTAAGGCTACTCTGTTTCAGTATCGCGCTTCAGTCCCTTCCCATTCTCGTTCTAATCGCATTGTCACCCGGCGCAAACAAGGTTATGGTATTAGCAGCGATATGTTTACGGGAAAATGTTTGCCGAGTCAGGCAACGGCGGTTAATAATTTTAGAAAACGCGCCGCGTACTGCGCTGCGTACCGTCGTCGTTTCCTATGTTCGCATGTAGGATGTACTCGAGAGATTATGTCAAGCATTGGAAGCATATTTTAATTAATTTTGCCGACGCATACTTGAATATACAAAGTTAACTCTCCGCGATTCAAAAGCGGTATCGAGCACTTAATTTAAAACCAGCACAAAAGTCCGCGAAATTTCGTTACTGTTCCTAGATTTTCATTTAGTGTTACATTCACGACGTAGAGTAATAAGCTTGTATATTTATGTTGGAGAAATTGTTAACATACCTATCCATTTGTGAAGCCTTCACAGAGGATTTTAATCTGCCAACCGAACAACTTTTCACAATCGTTAACCAAAATTTTACCGCAATCAACGTAAGTGCTGATATGATGACAAAATAAAATTAAATAATCAGTTGAAGTATAGTTAAAAGGTTAATTCTTTCCCACAAAAATAATTTTAACAAATGCATATGTTTCATCGAAAATAATAATACATTTCTTTAATAATTTTAATAAGCTACGAATAATATATTGACATTCTTAAGTTCTTTTAATTTTATTTTGAACAAATTTTTACAGTTCGGTATCGCATATGCGTAAAATCTGCAATTTAATATTAAGATACATATTTAAAAAATGTCATGCAATGCATATATTCAAATGTCAAGCACAAAAATAACAAGCAATGCATTTACACTGGCTTCTGAATGACATAAAAAATGTATATATTGTTGTTTCGCATGGTACGAGTTAATAAAGTTAAATGTTGATACCATGTCAGCATATGACGTACGGCGTAATTTAAATGTTTTCTCTAGTGTTCTGTAAACGCGAACAGGCTAGACATTTTTTATTTGTATTATCATTAAATTAGTTGTCTGTAAATATGCAAAATAAGCTTAATCCTTTATGGAGGTTTAGGTTTAATAACAGACTGGAGGTCGTACCTCGCGCTGTTTACAGACTTCACCCTCTTTCCGTGTTGCTATTTATTACGTCTGTCGGCAAGTTCTGTCCAGTTTCAGAATCATGTTTGACAGAAATTACGTTTATCAGTTTATTACAGGATATATACATAGAACGACAAATTTTCCCAATGGGAAAAACTGGATTATTAATATAATCATTATCTTTCACCTATTTCCTGTAGCTTTACGTATGGAATTTTAAACATTCCTGTATTTAATTATTCAATTTAACTTAACAATAAATTGCATCTTAAATATCTGTATTTATTCTACAATTTATTACATATAGATACACAGTATGTACTAATAGGCTAGATATTACATATTGCAAATTTCCTTATATGCAGAGTTATTTTCAAAAGATATATAAAAACTTGCTGAATTAAAAAAATAAAAATGGTACATTAAACGATATGTGAACGATTCTAGAAAATGTCCGTTTGCACACGTAAGAAACGTAGAAAAGCGAGGTCTCGATGGGGGGCGTTGGGGGGCGGGAGGAGTATGATTAATCCCGACGATTTGGTAAGTTACTCGGCCGGTGGCGGTAATATCAAGGCAGTCACTTGAAACCTAATTCCAGCTCGCCGTGGGTACCGGGCATATCCACGGTCCCGGAATCCCCAAACAGCTCGGGTAGCGGTCGCATTTAGCGCGATTCGGATCGCGGGACGCGACCCGTAGCGGTCGAAAACATTAAGATTTTTCGGAATTGGCCTAGATTGGGTAACGCCGCGGGAGATCGCGGCGGCGGACAATGGGTGGCAGGGGTTTTGCGAACGGAGCTGGAGGATTTGCGGGAGTTTTCGGGGAGGGGGAGGTGGGGTGGCGGTTGGGAGGACGGGACGAGCGACAGACGAAGTTCTGAGTGCGTGTAAGTGTGTCTGCACTGGTTGAGAAGGTTGTAGCAGGGCGGTTTGGGGGCCGAAGGACGGAGGCAAGGGAAGAGAAGCAGTAGGTGGAGGAAGAGTACGGCGGTAGGTAGCAGTGGGTGGCAAGCCGAGGGTGGTAAAGGAGCCGGAGGATGAGAAGTAGGAAGAGACGGAGGAGGAAGCGGAGCAGGAGGAGGAGGTGGAGGAGGGCGGTTGGTTGAGACGCGGAGATGCAGGCGAAGGAGAGAGAGTCTGTTGGGTTGGGTTGGTTTGCACCAGCACCGACATGGCTCCAAGTGAAGGAGAGGATGGGGTAGGATGGCCGGGCCTCTGCTCGCTCGATAGAGGCGCGTCCCGTCGTCCCATGATTGGAAACCAAATCGCCGCACATCCAACCCCCCTCACCCCCCCCTCCTCTTCCCATCCTCGAACCCATCCCCTGCCTCGACGATTCTCTTCTACCCCCGAGGATTCCCTGGCCACCGACTATCCACCCTTACTCTCAGTCCTCGCAACCCTATCCAGAGCTTACTCCCTGTAACTCTCTCTTTCTCTTTGCCTCCTCTCCTATTCCGTAACCTATCTACCTCTCTCTCTCACTCGCTCTTCTCCTCTCGCCATGTCCTTTCGGCGTCCTCCTCTTTTCTACGTTTCCTGCTTGTCCGATCTTCCTCGTCCTTCCTTTCTATCATTCCGTCCCTATTCCCCGTTCGTCCTGCACAGACCAACTTCACCTTGGCTCGTCCGGGTGTACCTTCGCATCCACGTCCACCTCCTAGCAGCCGCCTCCTAGCTCACCCTCTAGGGACGCTAATGTCGAGCTAAGTCCTTAAAACCCCTCAGCCGGAGGCCGGCGAGCCCGCAGACCGGAATGGCCTCCATAAGTAACCGGGTTTACACACCCCAAGACCCTATTTCTCACCGTGGAAAAACTGCAGTCAGCTCCGTTGCGAACGTACCCTAGCCTCTTCTACTACCACCGCCCGGCCCCACCCCCAACCATCGCTCTGATACTACGGCCGACCTGGCCCTCAGGATCGCCGATGCCGGATTGCAGATTCTAGCGGCGGCGGGCCACGGTATCGACGGTTCCCAAGAGCGGCCCCGACGCTCTCAAAGAAGATTAGGAAGATGAGCGCGGTGAAAAACGTTGCCGCCCGTTTCCCGGTAAGTGCTCCTCCGCACCGAGGTGAACCAGTTTTCGGCAGAGCGCAGCCAAAAATCCACCGGAAATCGTGCGCCGATCTCGTCGCGGCGCCATTCCCGTCTCATTCGTTCGATCGGTATATACCTCGATCTGTTAGATAGCTATACACTCGACCATCTTATAATACAGCACTGTGGAAACACGGTTTCGAACACGGTGCAAAAATTCCGACGACCCTACTACAGTACGATATGCTTGTGTAACAAGGTCTCCGTGCAGCACGATTTAATAGACTCGCAACTTTAATAGGCTCGCACCTCCGTATTCCCTTGATGTGGATTTTTTGTTAATTTTTTTATCTTGCATTTGGAAGTCTCTAGGGTCGAGTGTAATTTCTGCTCCACTGATATTTTGTAAAAACATTTTCTTCGAAGATCTTGCGTCGACGTCTTAAATATTGGAGAGAAGAAAAATATGTGCACGTAAATTTTTACGATTTAATTGTGAATGTTAGATTGGGTCTATTGTTGATTGTTTAAATGTTAGTGTAACGTCAGGTGTACAATATAGTTTCGCTAATTAATTTTCTAGGACGCTGTTAATACAATATAGCTTCCATCGCAACTCCAACGTAAACGTACTCTGTGAGCATTCGCTATTGTAACTTACCGGACACTGTAATTTTCGAACTTTGCGGGACCATAATCAGTAGACTACGGAAGTTTATGCAAACTTATATCTTTACGGATAAATTTCAAAGTGAAAAGCTTTTAGCAAATCAAAAGTAAGATGAAACTTTATTAATTTCTATTAAATTGTGCATTCTATTATTGTTGCTACGGTTTTTACATGATAAAAATGCATAGAGATCCGCTAATAATCAAATTAACTCTAGAATTTAGTAATAACGTATTTATTCTTTTTATATCATATTTTAATGATAAGAATTGTTAAAAAAACAAAACAAGACAATTGTGACGTCTCGCGTTGCAAGGACAAAAAAATTTTTCTTTAGATTCTTGCATTATTTGGAATTTGTTAAAAATAATTGTTCATCTTATTTTTCATTTGATCAAATACGTGGTCGACCCTGATTACAAATCGTAACCCTGGAACAGAGTGAGGGAACTTTGCGCAAAATAGAAATTGCAAAAAAACAGGAGTCAAATACAAGTTTTATTCTTTATTTTATAATTTTAATAAGCTATACTTATTTTGTTGGCGTTCTCGGATTCTTTTAATTCGTCTACTGTTTTAAATTGCGCCTACAATCATTTTCGCGTAAATGTACTTTTACCCACTGATTAAAGAGCAATCTTTCTAGAATGAAAATATTTGGTTAAGAGATGAGAGGATCGTGGATTCGTGTTCTGAAACTATGACTGTGCCGCGCGCGGAGGATTTGTAACGGTATCGAGGGTGCAAGTACTACTGTCCTACCTCGCCGTGAAACTTTCCTTTAGCGAGGCTGCTACTTTCACTTTTGCTCGTAATGTTTATGCAGAACACCGAAGAAACTTTCTTGAGGTGCAAGTGTACCGGTAACTGCAACGGCCGATGCAGTACGCGCGCGGGGGATGAAATAGTAGCGCGAGGGCGCGCGTCGTGAGTATACATGCTGTGGAGGAAAGTTTGAATCGAATATCCGCGGAGGAGATATTAAATGGATAACTTCGACGGTGCTGTCTTCGCTTTTAAAGCTCAAGGTTTCCCGCGCGTATTATCAAATCTATTATTTATAACAATCGATTCGCCGTGAATAATTCACAATCGAAATTCCGACGGGAAACTCATCTACATGTTCAGCGTTAATCGAATAAAATTTTATTTAACACAAGAATATGGAATAAATAATTATTCGAGAGTTATTCGCTATTGGGAGATCCTTTATTCTTTGTTTGTCATTCATCGTTTTCTATTTGCGGCTATATCTGGGCTGATATTGGATCTTTATGCAAAATAAAAATTTTCTTCGTTAACTGTAATAAAACAGGAGGCAGATAAAAATTTCCTTCTCTAATCATTTCAACTCGCGTTTATCATAAATGCATAAAATCCGCTGTCTAATAATATGAAAGTACCATCTAACACAGCTACAAGGCTACACCAGTTGGAAAACCCTTTTCCGATTCCATATAAAATATGCTTCGAGTCCCATAAAAATTTCAAAAATAATTTTTCCAAAAGAGAACACAGTATTGAAATTGAGTTCAAAGAAATCTACTAAATCGGATTATTTCATACAAATATCCAATCATGCATTTTATGGTTTTTATTCTCAAATACATTTGAAGATTAAATAAAAACTAAACTTTGAAAGTTCGCTGCACTATAGCCACGACGATCGAACAAAACAAAATGTCCGACGACGACGATACACTACTAAAACCGTTCAATTGAACGACTCGATCGAAAAGTTGCCCGACGCAAACCGGATGATTAACCGAAAAAGCGGAATCTCTCGAAACTAATATACCGCATCAGCCGGTGAAAAGCGGTTTAATATAGCCGGGTTCTAAGCAGCCATTAAAATGCTCAGAGAGAGACAGAGAGACACGTACGAGGCCAGTATTACAGCGCGACCCCATGATCATACCTTTGAATCCGAGGACGAAGAGAGGCAACCTTCATGCCAGAAAGGGAGATCCCTCGTATTCGTGCGGCAGCGTGAAATGCGGTTCTCCTTAAGGGTACCTAGAAGCGATACCAATATGTCCGTCGTCGTTAGTGACGTTACTGGATGAGTAAGCACGGACCGAGAACGCCGGAGAGAGAAAGATAGGGAGACGAAGATAGATAGACACAGAGAGATAGAGTAAGAGAGAGAGAGAGAGAGAGAGTAGTAGTAGGGGTGCTGAATGCCCAGAGGCCCGTAGGATATGAGACTCCGTTGGCCGCAGGATCCTCAGCAGGAGCCAGGAACCAACTCGATGGAACGTTCCTCTGCCATCGGCAAAGTGTATTGACGGCTAGAACGACGATCCAGCTCACGCCAAGCGGCTATCCTCTCTCTCTCCTCCGTTCTCCCAGCCGTGTCTTTCTCTCTCTCTCTCTCTCTCTCTCTCTCTCTCTCTCTCTCTCTCTCTCTCTCGTTGTCTTCCTCTCTCCCGAGAGGACAGGAGTGTGTACTCGAGCGTCTTGGAACTTTGGGTGCGTGGTCCAATGCTTGTGTCCGGATACGTGGGTGCACACCATTCCATGGACACATACGTAGACGCTTTCGTTGCAGACGAACCGAGAGAGAGAGAGAGAGAGAGAGAGAGAGAGAGAGAGAGAGAGAGAGAGAGAGAGAGAGAGAGAGAGAGAGACACGGTTATATACGGAACGGCACGTACGGGGCGCGACACATCGCCACGCAAACGTGTGCATCCGTCTGGTAGGTCTCACAGGTCGAACCTCTAGGTTCGTGCTGGAATTACGTCACGCTGCGCTGCGGTGGATAGGGCACGGCAAAGTAGAGATAGGACGGGTCAAGACGCTCCTATCGCCTAGGATGGCTTCGAAAGGGTTAAAGCGCTGTCGTGACCTCCTTCAACGTTCGTTCGTTCGGTTCGTTCGTACATTCGACGAACTTACGTACGCGCGCGCGCCGGCTTTCTTGTACTACCGACCAGGAGAGAAACTTTTGCCCGCGTCCGACCGGAGCGGACTTCGTTTCAACTGACGGCTTTGGGAACGATGATAGCGTGCCGTGTGGCACCACCACCATGGTTCCCGATAGGAATTTTATACCGCGACGGAGTTGCCCGAATCGAACTGACATAGTTACCCGCCGACGACGACGACCCGAGAGTTGTATCCTCCGTCTCCTAGCTGCTGGGCGACGCCGACGCGGTGCACGCTGGGGGGGAAATTGGTTCTCCTGGTAAATTAAAGAGAAAAAAACAGGTGTCTACGTATTTTGTAGTCGATGCAGACAATTTTTATGTTAACCGGGGATGACGAGTTAATATTGTCATTCGAACTATTAATTTTCGTTTTAATTCAACGAATAACATTTCGTTCTGTCGTATAGCTTATTGTACTGTAACTTTTATTATCTCAATTTTAGAAATCTTTTGGTACGTCTTCATGAGCATTCGTAATTTGTAAATAGCCCAGTTTTGAAAGGTTAAAAATTAGTAATCTGGTGATAACTGTATCCACGAAAAGATAGAAATACAGAAATATCTGTAATGCATAGTTTGCAGGTTTTGATAAATTAATTTGTTAACTTAGGTATTAACGATATTCAATCTTTGTTTTGAACAATTGACTTCGAACAATGCGTTGAACACGAATAGCACCAATCAAGGCAGAGAACGCTGAAAAGGAATTAAACAAAAAATCGCTGCACAAACGAATAATTTCCGAGATCAGAAAAATAAAAGTTTCTACAAAATATTGAATATTATATATTGGTCAATTCTTGTCGTACATTTCATTGTTGAGACGCGTGTCTTATCATCTGGTCCCATCAAGTTGCCTCGAAAATTTACATTTTTCTAGATAAATTCATGCGGGGAACAACATTCTCGTTTTACCAACTGAACCGAACAAACAAAAACAGTGTAAGACGATGTTTGCACGAGAAATTGCATTTACAGCGGGTGTAAAAAATATTCGTACACCTTTCAAAAACGAATAACTTTTTCAAAATTCGACCCAACTAATGTGTAAATAATTTTTCTTTTTAATTCTCATTTGGTCGCAATTGCGAAGGAAAAAGTAAAGGTCACGATTTTTAAATTTATTATCTGTGCCTGTAGTACAAATTTCAAACATGTAACCTAACCCAGACGCACGAAAAAGCTATGGGCATTGTAACATGTAAAAATCTTTGAATTTAGGGTTTGCGAATCATTTAAACCGTGGATTTTTACAATTTTTCCTATTTTCAATCATTTATATTATATATGAAACGTTGTACATGTTTATAACTTACTTATACCTACCATAAATGCATCTTATAAATTTTCACTACAGGCACAGATCAAAAATTTAAAAATCGTGACATTTACTTTTTTCTTCGCAATTACGACCAATAACGATGAAACAAAAAAATTATTTACACATTAGCTAGTAAACTAAATCCTTCTAACGTCACGCAATTTAAAAAAAACTCAAGCTGTTGGATCGAATTTTGAAAAAGTTATTCGTTTTTTACTGTATATTATCTACCGAATAAAAATTAACAAATTAATACGGTGTGTCCTATATCGTTTTGTTCCTGACTGTATTGAATAGAAGTAGGTATACATACATATTCAGTATTTTACACGTGTTTCGATTACAAAAGCATTCGACGGTGCTCATCGGTCCGTCATGCGATGATCGTCGTGAAACACTCGTAAGCGAGAAAGAAGCTTGTCAATCGTATCGGCGGCGCGGCGGCCGCGGCGTTCCAAGAAAATGGCCAACGATCGATCGCGGCCCGGTTCGTGGCCAGGAACGCGAAGGAGCAGACGTAACGATGCGATTACCATTTCGGCGCAACGAAGCTATCGGGCGATTCCCGTGAATCCCAGCGGCGGCGGCGGGGAGTTCGTGGTAAAAGGTCACCGCGTGTCAGTGAAACGAAGTTCGCGTTCGTGCCGTTTCCATTAATGGCGACGAACGTGCGCGCGGCCACCTTAACGAAAAGCCACACGCACATACAATCGAAAAACCGTGTACCTACAAGTATGCAACAGAAAATGTCGAATAGTTAAACCGGATCGATCGGTAGCTATCGACACGTTCTCCCAGCAAAACCACCGCGTGGTTCCGAAAAATACCCCGAAGTCATATAGATGAATTTTATGAATTTATGGCAAAACTGAAGGATTTAAAATAGCAAAAGGATTAAAAGAGAGTTGCGAATATCGATATATTAACGGAGATTCTGAATTTATAAAAACTATTACGGAACAATGAGATTACTATGTGCGGTTCCTGTTTTTTTTACGCAGATAATGTTTATTTTGCATAAAAATCTGCGCATAAAATGTTTTGAGATTGCAAGATCCTGAAAATCGAGGCTGTTCTTCGTGAACTTATTACATTCACATGTTTTGTAACAAAAGTAAAATTTTGTTTATCATTTTTACAGATTTTTTTAGTATCAATTTTACCAATGTCAAATTTTACCAATTTTTCCAATTTTTTCCAGAACTATTAAACTTTAGTCATCCTAAAAACTTCTTCCCCAACCTCCGAAAAAATGTTTCTATTACAAATATAAGAAAATATTCGCTTACATGTAGTTTTTTTATTTGTGATAAATTTTAATAAAAATCCACAAATTTTATAAACGAGTCAAACTCGCTACTATTCTGCCAAATAGTTTAAAGCTTATTAAGTTCGGATAATAGAGGCTCACTGACTTACTCACACTTCCAGCTCCCATTTGTTCCGATAACAGAGGTCGACTTTCGAATACATAATACGCAAGTTCCTTGCTCTCGTACATAAGGGTCGTGCGACTGTCCACAATAGTTCGCGTTTTCACCTTTGTTGAAATCGGTGCATAAAGGTCAGTCGTACATGTGTACACAACATGTGTATAATACTTTAGAATATACGCGTTCATGTAGTAACTAATAGTAGCACGCTGGATTGTTGTTCGTATAATCGATGTTCGGTTAGGAGTTCGTACGTATGAGATTTGCCATTAAGTTGTTCGTAGAAACAAATTATACTGTATTATTGTGTACATATATAAAGTAAAATTTAATATTATTGACGAATAGCATTGAATTTTTATAGAATGCCGAATATAGCATTGAATTTTTATAGAAATTTTTTTCAGAACAAAATTCAATATCATTGAGGAGTATAAAGCCTCTTTTATCCGAACCTTTGATATCCGAAGTCTCCATTATTGTCCCAGCAGCTTGAAATTTCCTTGTACCAAAGAATAAATATTATAATTGTTCTAACTATTCGTATGCTCTGCTGAAAGAACAAAAACAGTTGGAGACAGGCAAAGTCACTATATTCGCGTAAACGATCGAAACAATTCAACAAGACGCACAAATCTTTTTAAACCAAAAAAAAGAAATCCGAATTTCCGAACGACGTAGTAATTTCTCCCAGCTGGCTCCTATAATCTCTGCAAGCACCGGTGGCACGTTGATCGCGCGTCGACAATGAATGGTACCTGGCTGGCTCGTTGTCGAAGACGTTGTCTGCGGAGGGGTTATGGGAACCGGGATAAGGGGTTGGGCCGGTTGGTTTAAAAGTGTGTCTCTGTGGCGAGAGGGGTGACGACGACGTTTTGTTGTGCCGCTTCGCTCCCCTTCCCGGTTGCCCTCCACGTGGTCCCCACCGTTTCGACCCGCCCAACGTCATTCAGACGTGAGGCAGGTTAGGGTTATCTGGTAGGGCGGTAGGACGAGTCACAGTCGATGTGTAGGGGGTTTTACGACCCTCGACTGCTCCGCTCGGGATGGGGTTCCTCCTTTCCCCCCTCTACCCCCTCCGTCGTCTATCGCCGTTCCCCCTTCGCACTCTGACGTCGTCTACGTTCTACCCCACGGTATCTACCCTCCTCTAGTCGTCAACGCGGGCTCCATTGGGCTAGGTCATGTTGGCCCCATTATTATATTACGCGAGGAATGGAGAGAGCCCAGCCGAGAAACTTCCGGCGCTGGCCATTGCTGCCCGGTGATCGGGGCCGATTTCTCACCCATTTCGGTCACCGTGGAAAACGCTGTCACGGCCGTGTCGATGGCCATGGGATTCATAAATTTCTGGAACAGGTTCACGCTGCACCGAGGCAAAACGCGAGACCGCATTCGTAACACCGATTTCGCCGCGCGCGCAGTTTATTCGACATCGTATAATTAATCCACGCACGGACTGCTGTTTTCATAACACAAACATTTTACGCGACTGTAATGTGTTTTTAAATGCACTTACTTCGCGACATATACTTGAGTTAGAAGAAGAGAACTGTTACCGCGGAATACGCTTTTAATTTTCGTATGTCTTATAATTTTGTCGCGGGGTGTAATATACGACAATTTTTTGATCGCATTATTTTATACACAGTGTCCACTGTATTTATATTAATCTTCGCATTAGTTATGTTAAATATGATCTCCACATATTGGGAACAGGATGATACTTTAATACGGGGAGGTAAACGTTCTCAATTTTGGGATAACGTTTTATAAAGTTTTTTTATTCCCTTTTACTTTGGTAAATTGTATTTAAAATTTCATTTGACAGGCTTTCATTTTTTTCTTGTCGAATACATGAACTCTTTCCACTCATCGGAGCTATTTTAACTCAAAAACGAAAGATTTTTCCATTCTATGTATGTATACAATTTTTTTTCATTTTTTGCATATGAAACTGAGATAATATCTCATGTAATATGTAAATCGTCTAGTAGTTTATTAAATCCGAACAAAAATAATAATGAGAACAATATTTATAAGAATAGAACAGCAATTTTCAGTGGTGCCTCAGCGAGTCGCCATCCGAGTGCTAAGGGTTAAATATTAAGTAATTCAATATTTTCTAATAATAAATCGTCCTATAATAGGCACACAACATTTCATATTAAAAAGTTTCATTATTCTTGTAACGCAGATCCATCACAAAGATTTAAAGAATCACACGATAACAACAGCTTATGAAATTGTGATTTTAAATATAATTACTTTTACTTCTATAATAAAGAAATTTATAAGACACAGCAGAATGTAAAAGTTTCCTAACTTCGACTGCACGAGTAGCAATACCCTAATACGAATTTCATTTTGCGTACAAGAAAATAATTGTATCTATTTAATTACAACACATGACAGAGGACACACGATGCAGAAATTTGCATACGGTGCGTATGCAGAAGTAAAGGTTTAAAAAAAAAGAAAACAGTTTATTTGGATCCCCGGGCGAGAAGTGTCGCCGCTCATTGTCCTCGGGGGGCGGGTCTCGCGCGGCTGAATTCAAATTACGATCCATCATCGTCCCGTGGCTCGATGAGGACAAGGGGGTGCAAGATAATGCCCGAATTTCATATAACCGGGACGGAACTGTGCCGAACAGTGGCCTACGAGGCATCGGTGTCGTAGATAAGCGGAATATATCTGGGCTGGTTGTATTATCGAGGAGACGATGCGGCGAAACAGAGACGAAACGGGGCGATCGCGGTGGCCGAAGGGGGGTGAAAAAGAAGGTCGGTCGGAGGGACCGAGGTGGAAGTGCAATTTTGCAGCGTAAACCTTGGCGCAGGGCCAGGACCGTGTATCACTCTGCATCGGAATTCGTTGTTCCACGTCTCGTTACTAGTCAGAGTTTTCTGCCCGTCGCCGCGCCAAAGTTTTATCCCTCGTCGTCGTCGTCGGCAATTTGGCCGTAAAAGGTCGCGGAAGACGCGTGGGGAACAAAAAAAAAATGAAAAAAATATACCAACGCATTTTCGCAAAACCCCCGCCTTTTTCTCGAATATCGCGATGTCGTCGCCACTTCGGCGAAGTTCCCCCTTCCCACCACCACCCCCACCCCAACGATCCCGTATTTCTATTCTTCGAAATTCCGCCCGTTCGAAACGGTGTCGACCGAGCACAACGATTTTATCGATTTCGGTTAGAGCGGTTTTCCTTTAGCGATACGCCGCGCGGGAAACGGTCGAGCAGTTGTTTCGATTGTTGAACGTTGAACTCTCTCTGTCTCTGTCTCTCTCTCTCTCTCTCTCTCTCGCGCGCGCTCGCTGCCTTTTGACGTGAAATACGCGACCTGGACATGCAACATGAAAAATGCACGTTTATTTATATGCTGTTACATCCAACCGCTGCCTACAATACGCGAGCAATTAAACATGATCCGTTACTTAACCCCTTGCACTATAACGTCGTGGGAGACTTGCGAAGATTTCGAACAGAATCTTCTAAATATATGTGTGTTTGTTAATTTTCTTCAAATCAAAATAAAATTTTAACGTAGACTAAAGAAATGTACGAATTTTAGTTGTTTTAGTATTTGCCATCTCTACGGTTTTCTATTGTAGAGTACATTTAATTTTGTTAGATTCTAAGTGACCTGAAAAATTTTAACCAAGTATAAGTATCTTCTTAATATACTTCTACTAGAGTACATTTAATTTTGTTAGATTCTAACTAACCTGAAAAATTTTAACCAAGTGTAAGTATCTTCTTAATATACTTCTACTAGAGTACATTTAATTTTGTTAGATTTTAAGTGACCTGAAAAATTTTAACCAAGTATAAGTATCTTCTTAATATACTTCTACTAGAGTACATTATTTAATTTTGTTATATTCTAACTAACCTGAAAAATTTTAACCAAGTATAAATATCTTCTTAATATACTTCTACTATAAGTATATAATTAATTTCTCAATTATATATACCCGTACAAATCGGTTAAAACTAATTTTCTGGAAACTACCGAAATTCGACAACCAAGTCGGTATTTCTCCGAACTAATTTCTGCAGCTTTGTATACGTATAGTTCTCCACGGAAGTGTTGGGAATAAAGTGGTGACGTGCGCGCGTGTAAGTTTTCCCGAACGCGACGGTGGGATATAACATCTTAAACGCAATATATTTTTGCGCCCTGTTGCTCGATAAAAGTTCCGAAGAATGTTGAAGAATAATAGTCAGACTATTTGTAACGAGAACGGACTGCTTAACGTGTCAGCGGCGGCCTTAAATAATTCAATCCGGGGCGGTCGGTAAAAAATGCAAAAGAAACTTCACGAAGTGGCATCGGTGTCCTGCAAAGGGGAGACGAAGAAACAAAGTTACGAACTGGTGCACCTGCACAGAGAGAAAATGAGAGAAGGAGAGAGAGAGAGAGAGAGAGAGAGAGAGAGAGAGAGCGAGCTACACGCAAAAGTAAAAGTTGCATGCGATACGTAGCGATGTGTTTGCGCGCATTATCGATAGGGGAAGGCGGAGTATAGCATTCTCCCGTGTGCAGTGTGGTGCAAGCCTTCCCCTCCATCTTTATTGTGCTCCCGTCCAAGTTCAAGCGTAGCATGTTGCAACGCAGAAACCACCCCTCGAGCTCTCTCCCTGTAAACGCCATTTTAGAAATAACTCCGACCCAACGCACTGCGTGGTACCGAATCAAGATTTACCATTTTACAAAATCAATGTATACAGGCCCGTCGAGATTAATCAGGAATTTTTTCGGGCAGTCCCATAAATAACATATGTAGCTAAGGAAAATATAAACGGAAGCAATTGTTGATAAGCACTATACACATACAGAGTGTTCGACTACAGGTGGGAGAAAATTTAAGGGGTTAGGTTTCTCCATGGCAATATAAGTCGAAAATGAAGAATAAAAAAATTGCAATTTCGTTATTTAGTTATGGGTTGCAGCATTTTAGGTGAATTTTTAATCGTTAACCCTTTGCACTCGGAGCTATTTTAATTTTAAAGTTAAACATTTCTTCCAACCTAGATACGAAATTGATATAATACCTCATAGAATACTTGGATGTTTAGTAATTGATTATATACCAATAACATATTTAATAATGTAAACAATATTTTGAATAATGGCACAGCAATATTTAGTGGCGCCGCGCAGAGTCGCCACTCGAGTGCTATGGATTAATAACTAAATAACGAAGCCGGAATCCCAATTTTTTTATTCTTCATTTTCGACTTATATTATCATGGAGAACCAACCCTTAAATTTTCTCTCACCCCTAGTCGAACACCCTGTATGAAGTCACTCGCAATCAAAGATCTCGACTACTAACTGACAAAAGCATGTATTAATATTTGCCTGGAATTTCAACTGTTTTTCTTTATCCAATGACTTTCCTGGATTTATTTCGACGAATGGCATTTTCTTTTTTATTTCAGATCGATAAATATTATCTTTATGCCTAAATATTATTTTCTTGCATTTTCATTAATTATTCTTCCTTCTATATACGCGTATTTTTATTTGTAGATTTGTCTAAGAAAAGCGGATAGTTTAAATTTCAATTTTAATCTAATTTAGACAGATTTTCAAGGTAATATTTCAAGATATCCGGAAATCGCATAGAAGCAAAGTAGCTGAGAGAAATTTAAAGTATGTTACACATTCAACAAGCTGTCGGTGAAGAATACCGTTGCGAAAAGTCATGAGTTTAGGCAGCTGAATTTTCTTTACGTAGAAAGTTCGCAACTATCGGCGAAACCACTTTTCCACTTTTCGAAGTGAACGACGATGAAATAAATTGAACACTGGCTCCACTGATAATCCAATTTACCCGCTGGCTCTATAAATCCAGCGGTGTTTCATGTTAAGTATGTAAATCGATTTTTTTTTCTTTTTTAAGCGCGTCCTTCAATATTCTTAAGTGATCCATTGAAGCCAGCATGGAGCAAAAATTGTTTCGCAGATTCAATTACGCTGCGCTACAATTTCAAATCGAAATATTGCATCTCGTCGTGTTGGAACGTTAAAACAACATTTAAAAAATAAATATTAAAACTACAACATATTTTAGTAAGATACGAAAACAGTGATTTTTATAAATACATCCAAATCAAGATCACAATAATCTTAAATCATTGCTGCTTGTTTTTTCAACTGTTAAACAAACGAATGTACAGTGAAAGGTACAGGACTAATGTGAATTAATTGGACCTGGATAGATGTCTCCAACAAATGTTGATAAGTATTCACTTTTCTACTCGATATAAAATATTTTTCTTCGCAAAAAAAAAAACAAATGGAGGTCACCTCGATTTTTCTAATGATAATATATTAACTTTTGATTTCATAATATTATCTACCTGGTTTCGAGATGAATTCAACGATCTACTTATACTATGTATAGCCTAAAATCGTGGAATAACGTGGAAATAAACTTGGCCAGAAAATACGGGTTTCCAGCCCAGTGGGCGGTGGCCGGAAAAATTCGAAGAAAACCCGAGTTTCCCTCTCGGCAGTAACATTCGCGGTGTTGGTTCGTATCCGAATCTTATCTCGGCCGATTAAGTTGCCGATAGAGAGAAAGGAGAATCATGGCGGTAAGACGCCGACGGGGGTATGCTAATGCAAGAGAAGCCTTCTGGGGCCCTCGAAGCCAGAGAGCCAACACGCGTTCCTGACCCGACGCTGTCACGACTTTAGAACAATGGCGTCGATATACATGTCTCATTTATATACACGTATTCCTCGATGCGGCGGCGTACCGCGCCGGAGAACGTTCGCGCACCACGGTCCAGGGATCTTCCTCGAACCCTCCGGCCGATAAAATCCTGAGAATGGAAATCAATTCAGCAAGAGCCGGGTCATCCATGATTTAACGCGCCGCTGATACCGAACAGTTCGAATTGTTTCGTTTCGAACATCTTTTTTCATGCCGCGCCGCGGCTCCCGGTGCGACGCGTCGCGTCGCGTCGCGCCTGCCCGCAGTAACTTACCGCGGATTATCGTGATTCCTTTTCAAAACACGCTGCTCCGCAAAGTTCAGCCAACATTTTCAGAAGATGAGCGGCCATAGCTGTTGCGAGCAGACTTACAAGGAAACATATTCAGTTGATACACGCCGATTTTGATGAAACTTATACGAGATATAGTTGTTCGAAAAATATTTGACACGTATTGTTTTTTATCGGCAACCATCCAATCTGACGGGGTGAAAACAGCCCTCTAAGTCAAAACCACATTTTTTGAGAAAAAAAAAGTTTGTTAAAAAATTCTTGCGCTAGCCACGTTTACCATTGAAAACACACAATTAAAAAAAAATTGAAATTTTTTCGACCTCTGGTTTCCGAGATATCTCAAAAAATATGGTTTCGACAGCCAATTTTGAGGGCTATTTTCACCCCTTCAAAGTGGATAGTTGCCAATAAAAAACCAATACGTGTAAAATATTTCTCGAAGAAC
This sequence comes from Lasioglossum lativentre, assembly GCA_916610255.1. Lineage (NCBI taxonomy): Eukaryota > Metazoa > Arthropoda > Insecta > Hymenoptera > Halictidae > Lasioglossum > Lasioglossum lativentre. Next base: position 2,436,965 of record OU744364.1, read on the forward strand.
TATAGCTCGCATTAGTTTCATCAAAATCGGCCATTCTCATCTGAATATGTTCCCTTGTTAGCGAATGTTTATTGCAAAATTTTCTATCTGAATTGCAACAAACCGAAGCGATAACAGAATAACATAAACAGAATAACACAATTACACGAATAATTTAGTTCATTTTGAAAACGAATATATTGATATATTCAGTGGCCACTAATTTTATTTTAATCTGTGCCGGTCAACGTGTTAATATGTTTAATAGGTTGGAAATAATGTAACAGTATTTTCGAGTTGTTCGAATGTTCTTACTATTATCAATTACATCTACTGATTTTTCTGAAGCAGGATTTGATCTAAGTAAAAGAAACCAGGAAGTTCATTAATGCTGATTATTATATGCATTTATATTACGGTTGAACAACGTCCATCGAAACATGATTTAATATTGTTTTAGCTTTGAAACACACCGTTCATGGAAAAATTGTTAATGAACGGGATAATTCTCCGAACAAGTATGTATTGATTGGTTCGACATCGAGTCCGCCTCTAAAACGAGAGGCAAAAAGTGTTCGTTGCACTCTGAAAACTGGAACGTGCGATCAGCTTATTATAAGTCAACCGAGGAACGCCGCCGCGCCGCCGGAACTGAAAAGTTTGAATCTCCTGCTAAGAACGTTTCTAGGACAAGGGACTCTTGAGTAAACTCAGTCGGCGAGGAATTGTCGGCTACTATCAACGATGGTTAACGAGCCTGAGCACCGACCGATTCGATGGACTCTCTCGTTTTGAATTTAATAAAGGCCTATTTGCTTTTTTTTATCAAACAACTTGATGGCAATCAAAGTGAAAACGTCCTTAAATTTCTGCAGCCCCGCTATTCAATCGAAATTATCGGCATAATTTGATTTGCCGCTGCCATTACGATTTCTACCGTAATTTACTATACCCGGATTACCAAAACAGTGGTACTTGCACAACACTTAATAAGAAAAATACGTCGATTGAAAAGTTAAGTTGATTACTTAGACGAGTATTGATTAATTAGACGAAAATATTATTAGTTAGTCTTATTTAAGCAGCAATAACCTATTTATTATTGAATATTTAGTAATCCTATATGTGATGTCAGCAATGTTTAACAAAACGTACTGTAGTAGAAATCTGTATTATTACGTTTACCATCGTTTAAGGGTGTAATTCCCACAAAAGTATTATTAGTTAGTTGTGCTTCTTTTTGCACCAGATTATAATTTTTGCATGAAACAACGATAACCTTTATTATCGAATATTTATATAGTAATCCTACGATATATTAGCAATGTTACATAAAATTTTTGTATAAAGCGTCTTTTGGATGACGCTCTATTCGATTTCGCAGTCGACGATTTTTGGCAAGCTCCTTTACTTTTGAAAATATCGGCGGCGTTTGCCAGAAGAAAATACATTTGGCTCCAAGATATCTAGACGCGTAGATAAAAGAAACAAACGGTTGCGAGGAAGAGAAAATGAAACGAACCAGCGGAGAAATATGTGAGATAGAAAAACTATGAAACGAAACTCCGGGCTAGGATGAGAAGGGGTGGAGAAAGGGGTGGGGAATGCATAGAGAGTGCATACGTCTTAAGGGAAACGCACCCACCGTGAGCTAGATATACCAGAATAGAAACGCAATAAACAGCTGGAAAACCGCTTCCAAGATGGCTAACATGCAGAAAACGAGGGAAGCTATAGCAAGCGGACCAAAACAATAGAAACTACGCATACGTATGTCTTCCGGTTTTGTTTTAAATCGCAGTCGACCGACAATCCAGTGGTTTTCGAAGAATTCAACTATTCGGAAAGATTGATTTTGCAATTCATTTAACAACCGAATCTTACAATTAATCAAATTGTAGCGGTGTAAAGTGGAGGATCGAAAATTACGATTATCCCGAACATTTTCGTGAAAACAATCAGCAGAGAATGTAATAGAAAATGTTTTGACGCCAAAACAAGAATCCCGAAAATACTTTGTTTACATAACGAGACCAAGGTTACCTTGGTTCACATAAATAGGACCATATGTTTTTTTTCACAATAGTATTCTACTCGTTGACATGTTTCATTTTGGAATAGTATAACCTGGAAACACGCATATAGGACAGCTTAGGTTACCGAATGTAAACAATAGAGCGTTGTTTGTGATTGCGGATTCTTTCGCAGTCATCTGTAAGACGAGTGAAATGTTATTATTATAACAGCTTTTCGAATTTGTCGTGGAGTCCCCCACGGTCTCATGAAAGAACCAACAGGCGGTCCTATTTACGTTAACCAAGGTGACGTTGGTTTCGCTGTCTACACAAAGTATTCTCCGAATTCTTTTCATCGTGATTTGTAGGGCCCCCGGTACCGTTAACCCTTAGCACTCGGATGGCGATTCCGAGGCACCACTGAAAATTGTTGTCATTCTTAAAAATATTGTTCACATTTTCATTTTTGTTCGTATTTAATAAACTACTAGACAATTTACATATTACACGAGATATTATATTAGTTCCATATGGAAAAAATGAAGAAACAAATTGTATACAATGTAAATATTCTAGAAAAAATCATTCATTTTTTTTTAGTTAAAATAGCTCCCAGTGCAAAGGGTTAAAGTACGCTACAAAACATTTCTCGCTACATGGTCGGGAATGGTCCAAAAAGTAAGTAGCGTAGAATTTTCGACGGATCCTGATCGGACCGGAAGTGAGACCAGGTAGGTAGCCGGGTGCGTGTAGAGGGTGGAAGGTAGCCGCGGCAAAAAGGCGAAGGTGGTGCGCGAGATGCACACGTATCGTCGCAGCAATTCAATCGGCGGCGGTGGCGGCGGTGGCGGCGGCGTCGGTGCATATACGCCGGTGCACGTTAGGTAGGCAGATGGAGGCGGAGGGAGCCTCTCGCGGTGCACGTACAGGCGGCGCAGGAGTTCAAATGGTCGGTCCGGGGTCGATGGTGAAACAGAGAAAGGTATAGAAGAGGTGTAATTTATTAGGGCCGGAGGCGAGCGAGGCGTGCTTCCACGGAACGAGTCCGTGCACAGTGCGACGGGCACCGAGGGCGCCTTGCTACGGCACTGTCTCGGCGGTGCGGTCTACGATCTCGCGTGTATGAACGCCCCGTTGCTTTGAACGCTGGTGTTGGTCTAAGGGACGGCGGCGTCGGGGGGTGGAGGGTGGGGGCAGAAAACCGGGGAGGGGGGGGGGAGAGAGAGGAGGCAGAGAGAGATCTCGTTACGTGCGAGAGTTCACGGGTCACGCGAGAATCGTGAACCTCCGGCACGGCAGAAACGGCCGAGGCATCGAAGAGACACGCGGCTCTTAACGATAAGTCGCGTACTCCCCCTACTCTCCTGCTCGTCCTTACTCCCTTCCTTTGCCCTGTCCCTCCTCCTCCTCCTCCTCCTCCTCCTCCTCCTGTTCCCTACCCCTTAGCGCCCTTTACTCTGCATTAATAATCCTTAGGGACGACTCTTTCGCTCCTCGTATCGCGCCGAGATCGCCGCCATTTTTACGGCCGCATTCCTCCACTTCCGTTCACCTCTTTACGCATCGAGCTTGTCAAGAAAGGAGCACAATCCTTTCGTCGAGACGATCGTGGAATTTTTTATTATTTTTTTATTATTATTATTATTATTATTTATTATTTACGGACCGAAGTCCTTTTATACAAATGTTTACAATAGAAGAAATTTTGAAATTTTTGTCGGATTCCAACGTCCGTCGTGAATCAGCTATATGTAATAATTAGGTACGTTCTACTCAAATGTTAACCGCATTAACCCCTCGAAGACGACGGCCGATTGTCGGTCTCTTTCGGTACGATCGACGTTGCGTGATGTTAGAGACGTCGCCGTAATCTGTTGGTGATTTTGACTTTTTTCATATTTCTCATAGGCATGCTTAAATTCTAGAAAGTAAATGATACGGTATTGCATAGTTGGAGTCCGAATAGTATACCGATGTCATCCCTGAAGCGTTAACAATCTTACGAAAGTGTACCAACTCGGTACCAAAAGCATTTGTTCAATTTCGTTTTATTCTTTCGATGAGACATCTTCGTCTACTGGTTCTTTTGCGGACGTTGGTTAAAGTCATAAAGACCCAAATCGCGTCGTCCACTTAACTCAGCATTAATAGTCCTTAGAGAGGAGTCTTCGGTTTCTTTCGCCTGTTCTGCCCTCCTTTTTCCTTTTCTTTCTCCGGTTAGAGAATCTATCTTCTCTCCCCTCCCCGCCCCTCGCCTCGCCATCCCCACCCCACCCCCTATCCGGCCTCGTTGTTCTGCTTCTTTTTCGAAGCGACGTTTATTCGCGTTACGCAACGTGGCTGCCGGCTAGGAGACCGTGGAAGCTCGCGTTGCGTCCACCGTGCTTCCCAGAACTAATCTCTTCTGCTCGATTGCGACGAATTAATGATTCCAGGGAAACGATTTACTCATTCTCACCCCCCACCGCCCACCCTGGACCGTCCGGTACCACCTGGTGGCGCGACGTATACTCGACGAGTTCTTGTAAATATTTACAGAACCGCGATGGAGCCAAAAATTATTTGCAACAAATAATTTCAGATTTTCGAGAAATCGACGATATTTAACCTATAAGTAGTTTCGCGAGCAATCGTACAGCGATAAATTTTGACTGATTTTAAAGCTTGAAGATTCTGCATACCATTTATCTATTTTCCTCCAAGATATTTATATGATGTGGAAAATGAGAAATTGAAAACCACTCGTGGTGTACTTCATATCACTTTCGTAAAACGTCTAAAAAAAAAATCGTACCGGCAATGATATGGCAGAGTCATTCCTGTGCAAAGGTTCAAAAAAATCGTGATCACGAGGGAAATGAAGTTCTGTTTATCTTCAGTGGTTTCAGATTAACCCGAGGATATTGTATTTTGCATAAAGATCTAGACAGTTTAATCGCTATGATCAATGACGAAAATTTAATGAGAAATGAAAAGATAGGATTTGCGAGGCCTAAATATACAGTGAACTCTTTATCTTTCAATCTGCTAGTGAATGAGTGTGTAACACCAGTTCCTTGATTATCAACAATATCATCAACGAACAGCAGCAGCAACGGCAACCGTCACCGCAAACGCGTCATTCTTGATGCGAGATACAACACGTAATTAGTGCATGCAAATGTGTACTAGTGGAAATATAGATTGCATCAGTCTTAAATTTACCCAGTACATAGAATGGTCATGGTTGTGCCGATAAAATTGATAAAATGGCGATAAAAGGCACCGAAACCTTGATCGAGAGCAACGAAATGATACAATAGGAATTAGCAGGGAGAAAACTGTACTTTCATTTGTTTGTTTCGTATTACGAAAGAAACAATATAAATACACTAATATATTTTTCAGTGGTTTCTAGCACAGCGTGTACCTGAAAGCCTTAACAATGAAATTTAATTAATATTGCAACGTGAAAGTTTGCAAAAAGCCTACAATCGTATAACAAAATGTTCGGAGATTCGGCTACTCGTTTAATTGGATATATAATTATACAGAAAAATATCTAGAATTAATAGTTAGAAAGTTGTAAGTGATAGCGCGTTTCAGAATCGACCGTGTACAATAAATATTTCCAATGACGTTTACGTTACGCTCTGATATAATTACAGCGTCATTAAACGAATAGAGGAATGTCTACATTAATTCAACATCAAATTATGGCACCGAGGATTCGGATAACACAAAACTTTCTCGTTCTACTTCAAATCCGGGGCGCATAAAATATCTCTCTAGCAAGTGTATCCAGACCATCGGAATTATGTAATTCCATGGTCGACATTTACGATGATGCGCGCCATTTTTACGGGCGCACTACTTCGTTTCTCTACCCTCGTTAAATAATATCCTCGAAACCAAGTCGGAGACGTGCGCATCATATTTTCGTTCGCCGAACATTTCGCGACATCCATTTAAAAGTAAATGAGAAAGTCGCGATTCGCGTTTCGCATAATTTTTTTACTTAACCGTGTTATGCTGGCTGCACAGACAACTAATTTTATAATAATAGACATCGACAGCCTTGGTGTCACCTTCAGGAATACGTGAACAAAAATATGGGTTACCACTGAAAATTTCAATTGTAATCTCTACGAGAGGTTTCCAAGGTTACTGCAATGTCAAACAAATACAATCGTTGTGTCGCCTCTTCTTCATCACAGTGTTTACTTCAGACAAATATCGTCTGAACCATATTTTCGTGTGACCGATAATTTTCGAGTGATACGATGTTATCCATAAAATAGGTTGTTCAATGTTCTGTACGTCATGGTAACAACGTGATAATTGATAAATAAGGTCCACCTTGGCGCAGAGTGCGTCGACGCGACGGTTGTACACCTGTTCAGGGTCTAGCGGCGCGTCTCGACGAGCGAATTCCATCGCTCGGCGTATCGGAGCAGCGACGCGGCGCGGCGCGGCGCGGCGCTGCGCAGCGCAGAGCGGCGACCACGATGCGGGAACCGTGGATCCTGGGATCTCCTTTCGCGGATACGCGGGCAGAGCGCAACGGAAAATCGTCGGCGATGGTGTGGCGTCGGGTAGGTAAGAGAGGATCGTGCAGGACGAAACGGGGGACGACCGGGCGGAGAGGACAGGCGGAGGAGTGCGCAGGGTGACGGCAGAGGCGGGTAGGGGATTACCCGTTAGCCCGGGTCGACGTAAACGTCGAACCACTTTATTCGGCGTCGGTAACTAGACGAGGAGATAGCCTCCTTCGGCGTAAGAGCAGCGGAGTTACAGAGGTAGGATGGGGTAGGAGGAAGAGCCGGCGCGGTAGGTGGAATAAGAGAGGACAGAGGTTGGGCGGTGGTGGATGGAGAAAGAGGGAACGATGGGGGACGATCGCGGCGAGAGAAGGACGCTGGGCTACGAACGGACGATGCTGAAGGTGGTTCGCTAATGTCACGCCGCGTTCCTAGAACCCTCCGCACGCTGAAATTAGATTACCGCGAGATTGCTGCCCTTCTACTCGCCTCTCCCTCCCCCGGCCGGCCCAACCACCGTGGCAGGCTGCTCGCCTTCCTCCTCTTCCTCCTCTTCCTCCTCTTCCTCCTCCTCGTCCTCATCCTCGTCCTCATCCTCGTCCTCCTCCTGCACCGCCAGCCTCCTCTGGCAGTGTTCTCCTTCGGCCTCCTCCGACCTCCTCCTCGCCATCCACCTTCGCTACGTCGTTCTCATAGTCCTTCCTCTCGTTCGCGTCGCTTGCATCGCCACTGACGGCCAGAACCTACCTGGTGGGCTCTTTTACCTGTGTTGCCAACTCCGGCGTCGATGTTGCTCTTTCTTCTTCCCCTGTCAGTCTCTTCCTCTTCATCTTCTTCTTCTTCTTCTTCTTCTTCTCTACCGCTGGTTTTTTCTTCCGGTCTGGCCACCCCACTTCTGCCACTTTCGCGTTACTTTTATTTTTCCACGCGATGTGGTACTTTCTCTCGAACTAGGGAACACGCATGCGAGAGGCATACGTGCGTGAGCTGGATGCGTAGAGAGGCGTGTGCGTGTCTGTATCACCTACGCAACCGACGGCATGCAGGATGGAACGGAATGATACCGCACGCCATTTCTCAGAACTCGGCCCGACTGAAAACCTCCATCGCACTCGTGCACGCACGCTCGCACGCACGCACGCACGCACGCACGCACGCACGCGGGCACGCACGCACGCATATGGAGCCGCGGTGGCGAAGAATGCTCCCGGCGGCGCCACGCTACGGCCGCCCTGCTTGAAAATCGAAAAAGTCGTTGTTTAACCCCTGGGATCAATAACGAAAAAATTCATACTCTTTCGTGACCGGGCTACCATTTTTTTAAATCATTCGTCTGGTTTCAAATTGCTCTTTCTGTCGTTTCTGTGCCTGCAAGGAAGAATGCCGCATGTCACATACTTTCGAGATATTGCCGTTTAAAGTTTTGATTATACTAATTCTTTGTGCAGGATATCGGTTAAATTGCATTAATTTTTGCAGCCTTTCGAATTTGTTTTCCTGGTAAATATGTACATCCTATGCTCTCAATTAATGCATAAACTCAAATTTTTTGAAATTGTGATATCCGGCGTTTTTCCTTACAACCACAGATTTATGAGAACAAAGTTAGCAACATAATGGGGTGGGTGATTAACACTAAACTTACCAATACCGGTCAAATATCCGGTTCCCCATTTTTTGTTTCACAATTATTGAAACTATGATTCTTGTACAATTAATGATTAATGAAATATTTTAGGAGAGCACATATTACAATAATAATCGCACAAAGTCAAAATAAATTCAATCCTGTTATTTTTATAAGACAGATACGTAGCAGTTATTTTTAACACTAAACCTACCACCACCGGTTAAATGACCGGTTTCACATTTCTTATCTTGTAGTTATTGATAATTACAAAATCTTTATGAAAATCTTTATAAAAATTGCAAGATATCTAAATAAATTCAGTATTATAATTTTTTGTATGACAGACCAGTTACATTTTGTGGTCGGTAAGATTAGATTCATTCGAGGAAAAAAATTTTATAGATTTTAATATATATATCACTTTTTTAAGGAAATGGGTCTTCAATTTCGCATCTGCCACATCATGCAAATGTCTTTCAAGCTTCAAAACGAGTCCAAGTTTATCGGTGTATTAATTTCGTGTTTTACGAAATTACAACAGATCATTTGTAAATTTCTCGAGAATCTGAAATTTCATATTCAAATCATTTTCGGATCCACCGTAAATACTTCAGATAATACCTACTTTCTTTGCACAGTGTTTCGAGGAGCACGTCTACCCTGCAAAAAAAAAAGAGTTGGCCGTAGGTAGTATGTTTGAAAAGTAATCGCACAGGTCGGAGCTGTCTTTCCGTGTCCGAAAGATGAAATCAGCTGAAAGACACTGTGACGTCACATTTGTACAAGCTATGCTCATCGACAGTGCCTATGCTTGGCTTACATGGGGAGAGGGGGTCAGCGGGTGCGCCATCTACGCTTGGCTTACATGGGGAGAGGGGGGTCAGCGGGTGCGCCATCTACACAGTACATGGAAAGAAATTATCTTAAGACTTATCTAGTGACGTCACAGTGTCCCATCATCTTTCGGACACTGAATTCTCGGTTTTCCTATACACATACTATACCTATGCCGGGTCTATTTGTAGTACGTATATGGTCTAAGGTCCCAAAAGTACGAATTCGGCTTAAATCTTTAAGCATATACGGTGATCTGTCCTGTGAATTAACACGTCGTTTCCCCATTAATGCAACTTTATAATCTCAATAATCCGTACGCACTGTCCATCGAACATTCGTCATTTTGACTAGTGGGTCCAGTTTTTTTTTCTTTACCAATTCCTTTGAGAATTTTAAATTTTATAAACACAGGTGGCCGCGTACAAATGGCCGCCGATTGTTTAACAACAGTCCTCAATATCGATTAAAAAGTTCTATTTTGTTGTAGCGAGTTTTTTTTATGAAGTACTGGTACATTCTAAAACTATTCGATTCCTCCATTTTGTTTCCTCGTTCATGTCGCATTGAATGAACATCCTCTACATCAACATATTAATAAGAATCTCAATAAAAATTCTATTGCTCCATTAACTCTGAAAAACTTTTTTTATGCATTTTTATATGCAGTCCGATAGAAAAATAACAATAACAACGATCAAATCAAATTGTATACTCTTGATTATTGGTGCAAGTGATCTTAATATATTTCGCTTTTTCTATTTTAAATCGAGTGCACTAGTTAATTATAAGAAATAAAAAGCAGGGAGAATCGATTAAAGAATTGTATCATTTAGAATTTCCGATAGTTATTACCTCTTGTGTTTTTTAATACAAATTAAAATGCGTTCATTGGTACTTGGACGTTTCATTACAATATACCGATTAGTTCAATATTTTCTCGCAAGAGGGCTTTTAGCTTTCCACGTTGACGAGACGAAAAACTATACCTATGCCGGGTCTATTAATATAGTATATGGTCTAACGGTCGGAGGACGTGTATAGTGCGTTTGAATTTTCTCGGTCGGTAGGTGCGAAGCTGGAGGTTAACGTTTGCGGTACGTTCTGCGGTAGGAACGACCAACATCCGGGACGAACTATTAATTTCCTTTCGGCCTCGCCGATTTCCGCGGCCGCCTGCCGCTTAATCTTCTCGCGGGCCTCGGATACGATGACAAGTTTTGTCACGACGCGGATCGTCGCGTCGCCATGCCTCGCGCGCGCGCTACTCGGCGTGGAATCGTTACAAAACGATTCCCGTGTACCAACCGCGTTTCGTCTTCGGGCCAATTTTCTAATTAGACGAGGAAACGACGACGAATAGACCGCAGAAGTTCGTGAGGCTATGCCTCTTGCATGAGTTTCGAGGGGAAATAACGAGCATGAATAGAACCGCATTGTTTCGTGCACGAACGTTCTTGTTACTGCGTCGCCCGCGCGAATTATCTTCGCGCCAACCTGGGTGATAAACACTCGAGAAAAGATGAACCGGAAAAACGTGAGGTTCGACGACGCGCGACGATCTTTTCTTCTTGTCGCGGGAACATTGATCGAGCGTCTCTACGTAATTTTCTGCGACAGATCCAGGGGCTCGAGGGAATGCTAACATCGCACTACGGATATTTGAGCCGTTTCATGGAAAAGTGGTGTAAGTGAATATTTTTCTCTCTTTGGTTTAACACCGCGTCTTAAGGGTTTCGTCCTCGTTAACCCTTGAGCGGATCATTCTTGTAACTACAAATAGTATGTAGACTGTGCATACAGATTTCAAAAACTAATTCAAAATAGGTACCCTGGTACCTGGGTATTAATATAAGCATTGATAAGAATTTTTTTCATGAAAAAATGTCGGTGTCCTAGACTAATCTTAATAGATCAATAAATTGAGACCGAAAAATCGAGTTGAGAAAAGGCATTAATCTATTAAAAATTCTTTTTTGGGAGTTATAGATATGTTTCATTTCACTTGACTTGTTACAAAAATATGGATCCATAAAATTGTTGCCATTACTGTATTTTTGGGAATATTATTCAAGCTTCTTTAAATTGATCGTAATAAATGGACCACTCTGTATGTTAGAGTAAGTGTTGGTAATCAAAGTGGTGTTTAAGAATTCAGTTTGAACGTCGTGTTTTCATCAGTACAATTAGTAGAGTACACTGGTGAAGCATGGTTAAAAAGTGTAAACCGTATAATGCGGACAGAACACCTAATTAACAGTTTTATGGAAGTATTCGTGCTCTCGATAATTACGTACGGTTAATAAAAAGAATAATTACAAAGATGTTGCTAATGAAACTGTAGTTTTTTGAGTATCATTATTAATTATTGCGCTAATATCATTATCGAGGTCGTGTGGATTAGCATATACAATGAAACAATTTTTGTGTAATAACACATACATGTATTGTAATTGAAAAGTCTTTTTTTCCAATAATTCTAAAGATCTGAAGATGATAATAGCAAAATTCTGAAATCTTTTTCAATTTTCATAAAATGTACATTATACTTAGAATTTTTTACAACCAGAGACTTTTCATAAATTATTTTTAACTTTCCTTTTCAAAATAATCTCCCCAAATATCCTACAAAATCAAGTCTGAAAATATTTATTAGACTGCGAATAAAAATATATTATTCCAGTGAATAGTGTCAAATCTTGCATAACAAAATGGATGAAGAAAATCAACATTGAAACACAATCTTATTTGACACTAGAAAACCCGAGCACTAATGGTGCCTAAGTCCTAGTTCTCTAAAATACCAAGACCACATTTATATTCAGACATTGCACGATCAGTTATCCAAAATACGTCTGAATAACCTCGAAATCCGTAATTTTGCGCGGGGTGCTGTTGTTTGAAAACCAGTTTCGAAATCCGTAATTTTGCGCGGGGTGCTGTTGTTTGAAAACCAGTTTCGAAATTTTCGAAAATTCTCCTGAACAAAAACAAACGAGGAAACTGTGATCGTGTAGGGTCAGAATCCGCGTAGTTTCTTGCGTAGCGGTTTCCAAGCCGACAGGCAGCAGGCGGCATGGCATAACGTTATCGCTATCAGAACTGTCTATCCGGCGTGCTCGCAATAACCGTCTTTGAGAAATGGAGAAGAAAGTCGCAAGTGCTCGCATCTCGGCCAGGGACAACGACGGCCCCCGGGGGGGGGGTTGTGCGGGGGCGGGGGAGCGGCAGTTGCTTTACAGGAGCGGCATACAAGCGTGATCTTCGTAAGCTGTAAGATGATACTTCTCGTTGATGAGGCCAGGACGAAGATCGTACGGGATGGCGGCGTGCTCGACGAAACTTTTGTTATTAAGAGTGTCGTGAATCCCAGCGGATAGTAGGAAACGACTGCGATCGCGTGTATTAGGAAACGAAGCCACCGGGTTCGTCGTAACTCATCCGCGGTTCGCATACACATACACACATAAGCGTGCATACGCACACACACACTTAAACACACGAGGGCCGAGTTAACTAAGCAGTTCGCGTTTCAGAAACGTGAAACGATAACGCACGCATAATACAAACCGTGCGATGCCGCCGCCGCGCAGGAAACGGAATTGTAAAATAGTATCTTCGGCCGCGAACACGATAAATTTCCTCCTTTCACGCTTAAATTAGCCCGGCGCGCGGTTCGCAAAGATATCCGAGGTTTCGGTTCAATATGCTGGTGCCCCTCGCGAGTGAGATATCCTCGGATATTAAACGTTTGCACACACGCAGATTATCTTTGCACGCGCTCACGCACATCGCGCCGCCACCCTAATGGACTTCATTGTTCCCGCTTTAGGAAACCGCGCCAGCCATTCGTGCTAACACCCCCCTTTCTCATTCGACGAGCTTTGGTAACTCGTTCTTGCGTTTGATAAGCCCTTAGATATATTGGTAATACTATCGAGGCTACGCCGGTGCCTTGATAGGCTCCCGTCAAGCCCAAATTTCGAGAAGCTTCTCTCATAAGCTGCTTTCGTTTCGAATCTTTTCTACATTCGCTCTTCATAAGGGTTCGGCGGTAGTCGAATTCTTACGAATAAATATAAAATAATTATTCGAATGAATTATCTTTCAAGTGAAATATTTTATTCGGGGAATAATTATTCATTGCTCGTTACTAGTTATTCTGTGTGTTTTAATCATCGGTATTTGTTCGGATATTATTACTAATCTGCGGATCTTTACGTAAAATATTTTGCATCGAATGTGGGAAGCGGTAGTTGAATAAAAATTCATTTCATCCCTTACTAGTGTTTGAGAACAACATAACAATATTCTGAGATTTTTTATATTTTCGACTGTTTTATATCTCACTCGGTTAATTTCGAAAAAATCCGCAGTCTAATTATTACTATCGAATTTATCATTCAGTCGAGTATGCTGACAACCATTTTTGTGGCTGTGAGAAAAATCGTACAAAAGGAACATAAACAATCGCAATCACCAATTTACAGTTAATTGGTCTATCACAATTTTCCCATAATTTCTCTACGCGTCACCACGTTCTCCGATCCCTCGAATATGGAGAGCCGGGTACCCAGAAGAATTTTCGAGTCGAAGCCCGAATCCACCGATTCCGAACGGCGTGCTTTGACGTGGTACAGTAAACGTTTCATCCCCGCACGGAACTGCATGGTTGACAGAAACCTTCGGGTTAATATCCCCCCGTGTATCTATAGGAGAATAATATTTGAGAGTAGAACAGTCTGACAAGCTTCGCGACCGGAGTGGTACGTGTCCATTTCCAAGTAAACTCTTCCGAGCAGAGTCTCTGGCCTCGCTCTGGGTTAGGTTCTCGAGTGGTCGCGACCCGCTAGGCAAAATTATACGGGGTCATACGATCGATCGATAAAAATACCCGCGAGCTTAGCCAATCAACGGAATTACTATTTGTCCGAAAACCATGAATTGACTTAATCCGTGATTGTCTATCCCGACCGGATGATCAATAATTCCCAATTTCCGCGCGACCAGGGGCCCCCGGCCGCCGCGGTGTATATTGCGACCTGGGTATACACTGTACAAATTCTCGTCGACCGCATAATGAAACCTCAATGAGTAAGAAATCGACCAATCGGCCGAAATATTGAGCGATGCAATTCGTGAAGCCCCCCCTCCCCCCTCCACGGGGGTGAAGAGAGAGAGAGAGAGAGAGAGAGAGAGAGAGAGAGAGAGAGAGAGAGAGAGAGAGAGAGAGAGAGAGAGAGAGAGAACACCGAAAGCCGCCGATCAGAGTTAATTAACCCTGGGGTAGTATCACAATCCCAGCTAGAAAGATTTATCAAACGGTCCCGGTGGACCGTCCGATGACTGTCCGGGGCCGAAATCAATTTCTATGTACGTTCGCGGTCAGCTCGTCCGTGCGCGTCCTACCGCGTGCTGTCCCAGAAAATCTATTCGTCAGGACAAAAAATATTTACCAACAGCCCCGGGGTTGGCACAGGAGCATGGCGTGCATCCAATAACCGTTTCGCAAAGGACCAGGCAGGCAGGCAGGCAGGCAGGCAAGCAGTCAGCCAGTCAGCTAGTCAGCCAGGCAAGCAAGCAGGCAGGCAGGCATGCTAGCTAGTCAGCCCAGCCAGCCAGGGTCAGTTTTCAACTCGATGCTGTATAACAGCACATATCCATTTACTGCTTCAGAGAATTGTTTATAGCGTGCGTGTCATAGGTCAACGGTTCTGCTCGCTTGAAAGGACCACACGCTTCCTACCACTATTTATACGTGGGTGTCGTCCTCGTAGCTCGCGCCTTCCGATGCCTTCCGCGGCCGGTACGTAATTCAAAACCGTAAATTGTCGCCGTATCTATATCTGCCGGGGCTCTATCACGCCTGAATTAACCGTGACACGTATTTATAGCCGGTTTTCGTCGACGGGAAAAGACGCACCTTATGCTTCCTCGCTGTCCGGGGCACCGAACGATCGCGTTTAACTGTTCTCCGAGGACACGTGCTCGTTAACCAACGGCCTCCGAGGCTCGTACGGCGACCCGGCATACGGGTGCTGGGTCAGTCTGACCCACCACGAAGAGGATCGTTCCGGAGATGCGCTCGGACGAACGTGTTCCACTGAATTTCTCGTCCCGGTCGATACAGAGATCGTAAGTTGCTGGTCATACACGAAACTGAACAGTATAGGGTGAAGGGAAACTAGAATGATATCTAGACCGAGGATGTTTATGCAATTTTTGTCGACGAATTTTCAGAAACTCGAATCAAATCTTATTTTCCGTGGTGGTGGTTTCTTTAGATCTGAAATAAATTAAAATAGTACTAAATTCTGCGGTATTTTATATCCTAGAATTTTTTGAAAATTTTCACAAGCCACATAATTGCGTAAAGATTCACATTCTAGTGATAACTCTAGGTTATCAATCTTATTTTCCGTGGTGGTGGCATCTTTAGATCAGAAATAAATTAAAATTGTACTAAATTCTGCGGTATCTATATCCTAGATTTTTTTTTGAAAATTTTCGGAAGCCATAAAGATTTGCAGTCTAGCGATAGCTCTGGTTAATCACCACTTAGGAAGCTCCGTCTATTACATTTTCAATAATAATACAGTTTAGAGCATAGTAGCCTAATATCAGATCAATTTTTACACTAAATCGTAACTCTCCGTTAAAAACACTTTTAATGAGAACTACTACATGTTTCGAAGGTACAATACATGAGCCTCCTAGAACGTAGCCCCCCATTTGTTGAATTAAATAATTTTAACAGTTGTGCTGAGTTGTGCCAAGTTTGTGTGCGCTACATTGTGCTCGAATATTGAAATTATAATATAAAATATAAGAAAATTGAGAAAAACGATTTTTTCAGTAGCCCCCCACTTTTCGTGTTTTCAATTCTCTCTGAAACCTACGGGGAAAGAGAATAATTTTTTTAACACGTTGAATGAGGGGTCATCGGTGATTCATCGGAGGGGTCATAGGAATTAACACTGGATTGCCCAAAGAAGTCATTTTGACTGCTTTTTAATTTCAATTAGAAAAACAATTACGTATATAATGACACAATTTCTTAGAATTTTGTGAATTTTCGTACAACATATAAATGCGTTTATTAATCATTGTAGTTACCTCCCCCCCTCCTTCATTTCCTGTATATATATGTGTGTTATACCTATATTGCCCAAAAGCAGTCAGTCTTTTTAGTGTTAACATCGCTCGATTCCTCGTGGTGAATAATTTCTCGCCGAGTACAAAAATGGTACCCTTGTTTTTCGAAAAGGTCACGAGTGGCTCGCGCGAGCGCGAAGCGATTAAAATTGCGGGCGGCGGCAGTTTACTTTACGCGTTCGATCGCGAGATCGGACGTGGGCGTTAATTAACCGAGGAAAAACGCGATAGCGGAATCGTTCCGATTTCTTCGTGTGCGAAAAATACGCAATCGATACGCACGCTCGCGGCCGAGGTACCGCGGGATAAATATTAATTGCTGGAGCGCGCCACGGGGCGGCTCTCTGTGTGCGTGTACGAGCGTGATAATTAATTCAGATAATGCGTATATTATCGAGGGCTCACGCTCAATTCGCTATCGCTCGTCCGATTGATTGTTCAATGTTCGTTGTTCCGTTTATAGTACAAACGGTTCTAACCGTTTGTCCGAGGACTTGTAAATCTTCTGTTGATGATAATGGAATGGCGAACAACGACGTATTGCACGAATTAATGCGTAGAATTCGCGGAATAAACATCCGCAGCTATAATTAACGGAGAAACCCGGGAAAGTTAATACATACGTCATTTTTTTCCATTTACGCGTCCGACGCGAAACGATCATTACCATTTCGAGCAATGCAAATTTTTATCTATTTTTTACTCTGGTTCTAGTACATTTCCGCCGAGTCTCATTCTAAAACGATCGAAAATTCGCTATTTAGAAATGCTTAAATTGCATTGTTCATTCCACCTGCACGTATTATAATGGATTTTTAACTTCGAGTAAACGTTTCTGATAGATCGGCACGAGCTGAATACTAATGAGTAGACTGTGCGGATCTTTGTGCATTTGTGGCTTATGAAAATGTTGAAAAAACCGTAGAATATAAAATTTGATAGAATTTTTATTTGTTTTGGATATACAAAGGCTGTTCCCATTAAAAATTGAATCTCGTTTCATTCCACTTTCTTAAAAGTCTACAAAAATTGGAAAATGCATAAACATTCGCAGTCTACTAATTAAATTGATCCGATTAATGAGCTAAAATTGATGGTTTTCGACAAAATCGATTTTGAAAAGCACACTCAAATTGTTGAATTTCGAAAATGTCTTGCAGGACTCTCCTGAACCATGTGGTACAGTTTAACATTAAAGGCAAGTCTAAATATATTAATTAAATTAAATCGCAATCGATACAATGCTCGTTGTACAAAGTAAATAGCAGGTCATTCTGATTATCGGAATTTGAATACTTGCAAAGTGAAATGTCAGTTTTATGATGTAGGGCAGTTCGCGAGAGAAAGGTCTGGATAAGAAAATGTAGCATGAATTTCAATGACCTGTAAAGATTAGTTTCCTTTCGGAAAAGAAAGTAGAGAACGAAGTCTACAATTTATAGTACAATGAAAGTCTACACGGTATCGCGTCGGTCCACTTCAGCAGGTTAATCTCAGATCGGAGTCGTATTTAATACGATATCTATCACTTGACCCTACTTCGTGCGACCATTATAATAAGAATGCTGCGTTGTAATTAAACTGCGAATTTTTGTGCGAAATAAAAATTGGGTAAATTGCAAGACACGGTATCTGAATAGATATAATTAAATATTATATAGATATAATTATTTTTGTTGATCGTCAATGTTTAATAAACTTGGAATAATATTATTGGCGCGATGGTTCGATCAAATTCTACCGTACGAGTAATATCGTGGACCAGTGAATAGACACAACGAATTTTTAACGAAATCTTCATTTCATAGCTATTTTTGTGATTTATTTTCAATATTTAAACCCTCGTACATCTATATTGTTAGTAACTTTTATCTCATGTGTAAAAGAAAAGGTCGTGTATTGTACATACCTTACTAGTTTTAGCTCTGTTACACACACTCGACGCACTTGGTGAAAATAGGCCATCTTATAAACTAATGGTCACGTGACCAATATAAACCAATAGGAATACAGCTACGAAAAAGAGTCGTATATTCCATTGGCCCAATAGTCATTATCGCTAGTATGCCGTGCGGGTTAAAATTTGTTGAAATATACAAAAGCGTTCATTTACTGGTGCCCGTTTATTCACTGGTGCAGTTACCCTATAGTGTTACACTCGTTTCGATCAATCTAATCATTTATAGTCCTTATATAGTTCTAATAATTTCTACAGCCACTGTATGTACAATAGCCAATCATAGTTTCGCTTTAGTTTGTATCGCGGAGAGCTCGCGATTTAACGCAAAGCCAGAGAAAAAAAAAACGTTGGCCGTTCTAACGTGTGATTTAACGTGAAATAACGGCTTGAAGAAAATCATTCACTCTGAAGTGTGCGGTAAACACAGTATAAAACGGTGGGAAAAAATAGTAATAAAAAAGTTAGGGCCCGTGTAAGAGTAGCCTGAGTATCAGCACGTGATAAACTATAGCGTATGCGTGCGCTCTGCCGATATACGAGACAGCAACATACAATTTTGCTACATTCGCGAAGAAATTGTTACCTAGAGGTTATCGTTAGCAACCGCCACTTTCCAGTAGCGAATTGATCGTTCTATCAATCTAGAATTCCGGCCCAAAACCGTAACGCAAACAGAACATACTCCGAATTATTATGCTTCCGAAACATCGAAGGATAAATATTATTAATTCCAAAGCACCATCTTATTTAACCGCGTTTTATTTATTTTCTTCAAAAACTTCCTTTAATCAATTCTATATCTGGATAATCGCAATCCATCAAGAAACGATAGTCAATAAATATATATAAAATTATTTAGCGACAGTAACGACAAATATAATCCACTACTGTGAAAACGTCACTTTTATCTATATTTTCGAAAAAGTAATAATATTGAGAACGCGTGAATTTAGTTATAGAATAAATAAATGCAATTCATTAAAATGAATAATTTAAAAGGAAATTATTATAATTATGAATCTGCAATAACACGTTGCAGATAGTTCGAGCAATACGTTGTCCTACTATAGACACTGCACTACTACTTCGGTATTAGTTACAGACTAATTAGCTCGTGCCCATTGCATCTATATTAATGCAGTTTATCGACACGGATTAACATGTACACGTTTAATTAGCATTCACGGCCTACGGTACAGTGAATCATGCGAAGTGCATTACAAGATGATTAATGAAACGTTTTTCTGTCAATTGGAAATTGTTACTTTTGACCTATTAATCCATTTGCAGATCGTATTTACTTTTTTGCACTCGAAATATAACCCTTTTGTAGATGTCTCAAAAGTGAAGTAAATACAATGTAAGTTTATCGTTTGTTTTTTTTTAATGGTTTTATACGTAATTGTACTATGCAATAAAATTTCTCTTTCGGAATAATAACGTTACATCGGATATTCGTTTGTGAAAGTAGCTCGACAAAACCGTAGAAAAACTCGAGTTGCAAAAGGGAGGATTTGATTTCCCAAAAAAGGGTGAATATGATCTACAAAAGGGTTAATTTCAAGTAGAAAACATGTATCGTTTTGTTTCATGTTCCGAGCAAAGTCAAAATTTTCTGTTGTCCGACTGTTAAAAAAAGTACCTCGGTGTGTACGTCGATCGAAACTTTCTCTATCGATAGTATATCCCACAGGTACACAAACGCGAGCGCGCGCGCGCGCGCGCCCGCGAGATCGTTGTACGAGCCGCGAATGCTTGAAATATATTCGACGTCGTCGATGGCACGACGATCGATTCGAAATTTAATTTGCGGATAGTAAAAAGTGCCATTAGATATCGTACATCGCGGTGGAACGTAGTCGGGGCCGATAAGGAATTTATAATATCGTCCCATCGATATTATCGGCTCCGCCTGTTGCCGATCGGTAAATATCCGCTTAAATATCGTCGTGTAAAGATGAGCACGGCCGGCGTACACACAGTTCCGCCGGCGAACGAGCGAGCGAGCATACGAGTAAGCGAGAGCAAGCGAGCAAAACCGATCACGGAACGGAGCCGAGCGGAGCGGGTACGCGCGAGCGGGTACGCTCGCCGACGAAAAAGGGGGTAAATGAATTGCCGTCGAGGCAGGAGAAAAGGCAGGCAAACGGGCACGAAGCTTATCCACGGAACATGCAATAGCACGCGTATTAAAAGTCGGCTAATTTAAAATCGAGCGAAGATCTGCGCTCACGCGCGCGCGAGCGCGGGGCCTGCAATCGGGCCCGCGGAACCGTGTGCGGACTCAACTAGCTGACTCACGATCTCGGGGCCCCATTGGCGTGGGTAGCGAGCTGAGCTATCGGCGACGCGACCGTTCCCTGGAATTCGACGAATCCGAACTTTCCACCGCGCCGATCGATTCGATCCGGAGCCGTTCGAAGGAACGTGTGCACGCCGGTAACTCGTGTGAAACACGTATAGATCAGATCGATGGAAATTTCGCACGCTCCGCCGTGTTTTGCAAAAAAAAGGTGCCGATCCAGCCAACTTGATACACTACGAGGTTCGATACACTTGCGAGGGTCAATCAAATATATATATGTAGATTAGGTGTGTGTGATAAAAATGATTCCGGACTCGGTTTCCGGTATCTGAGACAATTTAATGATCTCTGGTCACTACCAATCTCCATCGGTAATTATTTTTCCTCCAGCGTACTTTAATTTACTCAATATTTTATTTATTTATGCCCTAAACCGTGTATGGTTCGTTAGGGATTTTGTTAGGGAAGTGAACGAGCAACTTTGCTTTTATAATATACACAATGAAAATGTATATTTTGATATATAAGAGAAATTAACAATTTTAGTATATAGAGCACGTGGTGACGAGGAACATTAGGAATTACGTCTTTATATGTATAACTAACAGGTGTTCTGGAAGAACAAAAACTCAAAATGGTTTATATAGCATACATTAGAATAACACTTTAAAATTGACAATGAGGTGTATATCGTTATACTAAGCTAAATTAACATAAACGGTAAAAGTTAAATGCGAATCTTACAATTTTTTGATAAATTAAAAAATAAAAATTAACGCTGTAATGTCTCGCACGCTTAGAAAGAAATTAATAATGTACTCAATATTTTGTAAGAAATCGTACGTGCATAAGTGGGAATGTGTGAATTTGTTAGTATGTCGAAGAGAACAGTGCGATATGAATAGTACAATATCGATTTTAGAGTCGTATGATATCAATTTATGCAACAAGCTGGACAGAGGTCATACAAATTATATAATAAAAATAAAAAAGTTCGATCAATAAAATAATGTCAGGCATACGATACACCCAACCTGACAGTCAACGTTATCATTGCTAGATCAGTGTGTCTGTAACGTTGATACACACCAGCGCTCGGTTATATTTACATCGGTTCGGGAGCCAGTAGTGCAATTGAAATATTAACATATAATACTTGAAAAAAATATCTTAACAAAAGGAACGGGTTTAAGAATCGATATAAATGTTGAACAGATGGTATTAAAATGAAATAGTTCAGAAATTAACGAATTAACTAAATGACACGGTAATGGGAAAAAATGTACAAGCAGTGGATAGATTTATGAATAATTATGAATATGTGAGAATGAGAAAATGAGAATTGTTTTTATTTGTAAATGAGATGTGTAAATATGTATTCAATAAAAACAAGGGTGGTGAATGTGTGAGAATGAGAAAGAAACATAATGAGCGAGAGAGAAAATGTATAAAGTGAATTACGAAATGAGTGTGTATGAATGAGCGTGCAATGGATAAAAGAAAAATGTTTTTCGTTTAAAAGATTTACCAGTCGTTATTTACATGTCAAAGAGTGAACATCGTCTGTATTCGTTGTTACATTGAATATTATAATTTATAATTATATCCACCCTGTTTGTACAAAAAGTACCCTATATTGTAATTCGAAAAAATCTTGTCGGTCAAGTTTTGCGACGTTCGAGCCCGCACGAGGGTGACCCAACAATCCGGATGCCATACGAAAGGATACGAGTCGCGGCTGGCGTACAACCCCGAACCGGACAGCTTGTTGATCTATGCCCGTATAATGGCGGAACACGTGGCAAATAAGGCATACATTATCGGAGAGGATCGAGTGATCGTTTCGCGTCACGTCTTCATCCGCCGGTTCCGAGCTTGAGCTTGTGTAGAACGTGGCTGGCCTTGATTAACCCCCAAGCCGAAGAAGAACGAGAATGATTCGTGGAGGATTCGCTCGCGCGTACCCCCGGTACCCTCGCACACACACACACACACACACACATACAGACAACGGCGAAGACGTTGCCGGGGTGTACACTTGTAAATGACTGAATCCCCATAAATCAGCCGCGTAAATCGATAGTTCAACTTACCGGGGGCCCCATTAAGCGAGTGTAGTAATAAAGCTGTATCGGTAACGTTATTGGTGTCCTCTTAATAACAACCCGATCCAGACTGAATAACAGAGAGGAGCTTGAGTTATGGGCTCCACCCCTTTCGCGCGCACAAGCTCCTCGGCAACACGCGTCGCGCGGCCAGAGAACTTCGTTCCGACGCGACGCGACGCGACTCGACGCGTCGCCGGCAAACTTTGGCTCCGCTCGAAACAATTTCTATCAGTGGTCCTCGTTGAACAGCTTCAGGTAGGTCAGTCGCTTCAACTTCCTACGTATCTGCCGCGAAAACGAAGGGCGTGTCCTCGGGAGCAGCCCCGTGATTGCCGAGCCAGCGATGGGTCTAACCAACGATGCGTTACTGGCACTCCCGGTAATGTGAAATATTATTTCAAAATACAGGATGGGCCAAAAGTTACTGTACAGGGTGTATCAGAAATTATATGTCACGAATACCACGAAGGGATGGTATACCTCCGGATCGGTGGAGATTTGTTAAAAAAAAATGGACCGCAAAATTGACCTTGACCCTTTCTTTCAAGGTCAAAAAACTTTTTATCGCATCGTATAGTGATTCGTCGCAAGCGACAAATATCTCAAAGGAACAACGGGTCTCGAGTCAACCATTCTCTTAAAAAACGACTTTGAAGTTCCGTAAACTAAATTCTTCCATATGTCTACAGGGTGTACCAAAAATGGTAAAACCGTGGAGGGAATGATTGTACATGAGAAAATCAATTGAAAGTGTAAAACAAATTTCCTCCAGGTAAATCCAGAAAAGTCATCGGATAAAGAAAAACAGTTCCAAGAAAATGTCGGTATAAGCTGGTTCGTATAAAAGTGACGAATGGTGTAAAGATACATCATGTTTATTCATAAGCAAAAATATAAATTCAGTTTTCCTTATCCGATGTCATCGCTCACGAACGTGGATCTCCGTGCAAAATAAACATTTTATACATTATATTACTATTATTTAATTCTTCGTACAGTTGTATAAAAATTAATTTTCTTCTCTTTTTGCTTTATACAGGGTGAGCGGCCAGAAACAGGACACGTAGTTTTGTTTAACAGGAAACAGGTTAGTAGCTTTTTCGTAGCTGGACGGGTAAAGGACATACGAAGGACGACTTCATTTTTTTTTCAATGGAATGGTATGTTTTTTTACGTACTATCGGGTACAGCCTTTTACGACGTGTACAATGACCTATGGGTCAAGGTCATTCGTGGTCCGGGTTAAGCGAATTGCGATGGAAAATAATTTACTTTGTGGAAATGGTCTGGGTTCCGTCCGGGGTTTGTTCTCCTCTATCATTTTTTTCCGATATGGATTATTCTTACGATTATGGCATTATCGATTAGTATTTATATTTCATATTTATTTATTTATTAATGCCCTAAACCGTGTATGGTTTATATAGCGTACATTAGTACAACACTTTACAATTGACAATTAGGTGTATATCGTTATACTAAGTGAAATTAACATAAACGATAAACGCTAAATGCGATTCTCACATTTTTTGAGAAAATTGAAAATAAAAATTAACGCTGTAATGTCTCTCGCACGCTTAGAAAGAAATTAATAATATAGAGAGGGTATAGTATTTTCGTTTGAGGAGCAGTTCGATTAGATGCCCTCGTTCTGAATCGTATTCTGGACATTGATTATCGATTAATGTTAAAGCAAGTTGGTGCAAAAGTCAATCTGTCGAATCTCTGACTCGACGTAAGACCCGGAAGTGTTTAACCCACGCTCAAAAACGTTCTCCGGTTCGATCGAGAGAATTTCCCATCGAACTGCCGAAAAGACGTGCTACCAGCGGAGACATTCGTCGAGCAACGTGTTCCCGGAGCCTGCATTCCCGCGCGGCATAGCCACGTCTTCGGGGCTCGCACCGTGTAAATCATCCGCAATCGGATCTCGTTCGGAAACAAGGAACGGCTTTCCTCGGAGGGCCGCGATGTTCGAGTGAAATGAAGAATAAAAAAAAAAAAGAAAAGTAGTAGGAGCAGGAGAATAAGAGTGAGAAGAGTGGAAGGAGAAGAAGAGGAAATAAACAAAAGAAGAAGAAGAAAAAAAAGAAGAGCGGCATCAGATACGTTCGTGGACTGTTCATCGTGTACGTGGCTCGGAGAGGATATAATAATAATATCGGCAGAGAGGTAGAGGGGGATATAGTCGTCACGACGGATCACGTCGAAGTCGTGATCTTCCGCGGCGTCCAGGGACGGCGAGATCGCGCTTGTGATCAGTTCGCGAGGGAGTCGAAGGAGAGAGAGAGAGAGAGAGAGAGAGAGAGAGAGAGAGAGAGAGAGAGAGAGAGAGAGAGAGAGAGAGAGAGAGAGAGAGAGAGAGGATCCCCCGGCAACCTCCGCAGAAAGTTCTGGTGCGTGCAATGCGAAACGTGACACAACCCGGCCGCCCTTCACCCGCCTTCCTAACAATACCCTCGTCTTCGGCCCGGTTGCTTCTTCTTCCTCCGGTTCTCCGGCCTCTCTTCGTGGTTCTTCTGGTACACCCGTTCACCCGTCTCGTTCCTGCCCCGCGTTCGTTTCCTCCTCTCTTCTGGACCGGAGCCATCCGCCTCCTCCATCTTCGCCGCCTCTTCTTTTAACCTCTCCGGTCCGGCTTTCTTCTTCCTCCACGGTCTGCCGGTCCCTTTTCCTCCTCGATCTCTCTGCCAAGGTATTTTCTGCGCAACGACACCGCCGCGCCGCCTCCACCGCCTCCACCGCCGCCGTGCCCCGGTGCCGGAACCAAGGATAACTGGAATCTGTTAACGCGGCGACGTCCAATTTCTACCAGGAGGGTAGTTGGAGGGTGGAGGGGGGGGCGTAGGGGGCCGGAGGAACGGCCAGTTGTAAATTGGCGGCAAATGGCGCGTAAACATACGCGCGTCAGGTATATTAACCGACACGCGCTGACAGAGTTCACGTGAGCCCCGCCGCGCGGTAGCTTATACTTCCTAAGCGTTTGTTGCCCCGTTATTTATCGCCCGCTGGATTTGTCGGGTATTATTCGGTGATTTATACGCCGCCTCGTAATTCATATATGCGTAAACAAAGGAACGGACCACCGCCACGCCGCGCGCGGAGGAGCCTTTGCCTACCTGCTTCGCCCTGTCCACTCTCTCTTCTTCAGGCTCTAACGATCGGGACACGTTACCCGTGGACGCGGGGACCGTTTCTCTCTGCGTCCTCGGAAGCAGCTCTCGCCCACCTGTCGAGAGGTCAACGGATAATAAATTCCTTTTGCGCGGACAGACTGCCGGACGATCGGGTTCAAATTCGAAACCGTTCCGTCTGATCTACGGCGGATAACGAAATTTGTACGGTATAGGTTGATGATCGATGGGACGACCGGCGTAGAATCGGTATCATTTTGATATCGCGCTAATTATTTATGCACAAACAGACATTTTTCATAGAGATCCGGAGTCTAGTAACGATCTACACGCATGTCGTCGCAAACATCGGGTTATCATATCACATCCTAAAAATATTCGGTAGGTCTTATTGGACAAATATTAAGAAAATGTTGAGCACCCACCGTATGTGCCTCGTTTTCGTGTTGGAATTTATTTAACGCTAGAAAGACTGACTGCTTTTGGGCAATATAGGTATAACACACACATATATATACCGGAAATGAAGGAGGGGGGGAGGTAACTACAATTAATAAACGCATTTATATGTTGTACAAAAAGTCAGAAAATTCTAAGAAATTGTGTCATTATATACATAATTGTTTTTCTAATTGAAATTAAAAAGCAGTCGAAATGACTTCCTTGGGCAATATGGTGTTAAGAAACAAATTGACTAAAATAATCTACTATTATTTAGTAGGATATTCTATCGCTTTACTTTCGAGAACTTTCCAATGGTACTTAACTCGACTCTCAATTGTTTCTTAGAACGTCGTACGTTTTTCCAGAACGATCCTCACTCGTGTCGTATTTGTCGTAGAGTATATGTAGAGACTTGCCTCGCAACGTGTTTTTTCAGATATATCTAAGGGTCTTTTACTCAATTGATTCCTCTTTTTTGGGAACATTTATAAATAATTAAACTGAATTGTTTCTCTATAAATCGAAGATAATTGTTTTATTATTTTCAAGCTTATAAATTAAGGTGTACTTTATCACAAATCAAACCTGTAAATCAAAGAAACAACATTCAGTGTTTATTATTCACTCCGTTATGTTCCTTTCTTACAATTACAATTTCTTATAATCACAGTTTCTTTTGTTATCATTAGTACAGTCCTTTCTCCCACGTGTTTCTCATGGTCATCATCTTATTATTACCTTTGTTGCACCTATCGATGTCTGGCTTACCGACCATCGTTATCACGCGGGATGATTCAAATGATATTAGGGAAGTGCCATATACTTTCCTTACATATATTTTATAGGGAAATTCATTATTTTATTAATTTGTCTATTAATTGATTTTTCTCTATTTACCTCCTAATGCGGCTGTAACGTAAAACAATAGAAAGTTTAAAAGAGGCGAAAAGTATCGATACACTGCTTTCCTTACATATACAGGGTGGTCCACCTAAATGTGTACACCTAAATGTAGCCACCTAAATATCTCCTTTATTTGTGATGATGGTATCACAAAGTGAATTTTTTGCAAATATTTTTTTTTTCTCAAGATTATCTTTTCCGGAGTGTTCACTTTCATTTTCAAAGATTAAGGTCATTTGAAGGTCACGTTATTATACATATCTGATTGTATTTTTTGCTCAGCTACACGGTGCAATAAAAAACAAATGCAGTTATGTGTCAATAAAACACCGATGACCTCTGAAAAAAATTACCTAGCTGGAAAAAATATTCGTGCCAAATATTTGGTCCATCGACACCATGCACATTACGTAACAAATAATTTTTGCATCACAATAACCTGAAGAGATATTTAGGTGTTCTTATTTAAACGGACCACCCTGTATTAAACTGAATGAATTCTATTTGATATTTTATTTAGAGTCTGCGGTTTCTCGTACCCATATTCCAATATTTCGGATAACAGTTCGGAACGCAAGATTTGTATCAGCCGGTACAGTGCAAGAGAGTCTTATGATGGCGACCAGGCTATCTTGCTTCGCAATCCTGATCACGATCACACACGCACGCCGAACCGCCCACCGCGTCCTCGCCCCTTTTTCCTCTTTGTCTGGTTCCCATCACCCGCGATCTTTGTTCTCGCCCCCCCAAGAGTGTGAACGCACGTGCGTGAGCTTGCATAGCAAAATCATTTCGTCGGCTTATCACCCCCGCGCGTCGTCACTTGGAATCTCGTTACGTAACGCGCATAGCTGCTCAAGCCTATTCTCGAGATTAGGCTTTCCCCGGCGGCACGGTACGTGTCGCGGACGGTGTGCAAACACAAGAGATCGACGATCTCTTTAGGCAGAACTAAACAATTTCGTTTCGAAACTATACATTTTAACGGGTAAAACTTTTCGCAGTTACAACAGTACATACAACGGGATGCTCTTTTGTGAAAATGTGGTTAATTATTTTTTTCAGTATTATTTACGAATCGTAGGAAAATGAAGGAAATTTTTTTAAACAAATATATACACTTTTGACAATTATGTGGTTAGTTATTGCAATTTTTGACAGTTATCAAAAAGAGTAATTTATTGTTGTCTTGAAGAGTATGTACTCTTATGAGAATAATAGTATTTGTTATCTCGACAATATTAAATGTAACAGCTCCCATTACTTTCATCGAGCTAAACGTGAGAAAGGATACATATATTGTATGTAAATTACGTTACTTGATTACCGACGACATAATTACATAATTATTTTAGCAATTAAAGAGATAATCTCTGAAACTACGTGTTCCACGCATGTACGCGTAAATAATACTCAATTTTTTATGCGATGTTTCGAATATTCTATGTATACATTATGGTTACCGCTGAACGAGATTTCTTCAAGTTAAACGAATTCGAAGGGAATTATCGCGTCTGTTCGCGCAGTGATTGAGAGAAATCGTTCGAGGAAGTTCCGGTTTCGAAAAAAAGCTATTGGCAATATTTGAAGGGTATGGGATAACGAAACATACATCAAATGATCAAAGTACGTCCCACGCTTCCTTTCTTCGCAGATTACAATATTCGTCTTGTTACGTGTGTGTACGCACGTGCGTGAAGTTGTGCAAGAATGGCGAGCAATTTGTCATCTTTTCTCGAAATTGCTTCCGCGGTATATCGTCTTCTTGCATGACTTCCCGAGCGGGGGGGGGGGGGGGCTGCTCTAAAAATTGTTCTTATCTATTTATTATCGCATTTTTGATATTACAGTTTTAATATATTCCAGCACAATTCAGCACGACTGTTGAAATTACGTAATTCTAAAAGTGGGGGGCTAACTTCTAGGAGGTTCCCACTTCCCCTAAATACATAAAATTCTTTCTCATGACTAGCTCGTGAATTGTCTTTCATTGCCAATATGGATTTCGAATTTCTTGTGGTTTGTCTCCCAGTGTACCTCTCCAGAACATCCTTAACCAAAGTCCTTTTATTGGATCTTCGAAAATGTACCGGGTCCGCGCAGTGTTAAGGTTAAATAGAAAATAAAATAAATAAAATGTTCAAAATCAGTATATATACCATCGGATCGCTTTATTCGAGCACTTCTAGCGAAAACCGATCCGGCCAACGATCGTCTCGAACCCGATAAATCTGTCAGCCACGAAGGCTGGATCAAAATCGTGCAGAGATGTTCCCCGTTCCGCGGCACGTCGCGCCGCGTCGTCCCCGCTAAGCTCTGTAAACTTAATGAACGGAGAGAATCGCTCGAAAACCGAGAGCGGTTGTCCCACGGCGGTCGGCGTGCAGCAAAACGAAGGCAACGTTATCGGCGTCAAACAAAGGACATTACTTATCCACCAGTCATACATTTCCATCACCCACGCACGGTGCACGCGTACATGCGTGACCGGCCACGAGGGAGCATCTCTCGCGCGCGATTAACGGTGCAAACGGGGATTTTTCGATTCCGTTCGTTCCTCCGGGTGGATGTCGTGGCGCGGGGGGCCGGGTCGGGGGGAAAGAGGAGACTCTACAGAGGAACAGAGCACAGAGGGAGAAGCTGCGTGGGAGGAAATTGCTCGAACCGTCGCCATGACCTGTCGTAACCTCGCCGGGGCTGCCGATCCGACATCTCAGATCGAACGCGATGCGAAATTCCCGATTAAGTGGTTCCACCGCCGGTGTGCCTCTAACTTCGGTTCGGTTCGGTTCGGTTCGGTTCGGCCTCTTCTCCTTCCTCCGTATCGTCTCGTTCGGCACGTTTTCTTGTCCGGTCACAACGAACTCGAGAAGCTCCTCTCGTTGGCCATCAATCGAGCACCATCGATTCCCCCGTGATCTGTTTTCCTGAGAACATTGGGTCTCTCCCAACGGAGCGGGGGCCGCGCACCGGACCTTCTTTATACATTGCCGTGCAGTTTCTCTCTTTGACCTCCGTTGACCCCCGAGGACACCCGCGTACCAGTTTGTAGTCGAACGTACGTATTTACACGGCACGATGCTCCTCGTCGTCACCGTTCTCCTTCTCCCTCTTCTTCCTACTCTATCTCATCCTCCTCTTCTTCTTCTTCTTCTTCTTCATCTTCTTCTTCTTCTTGTTCCACAGCCCTAGCCGCCTTCGCGGCGGTGGATGGTAGCTGGCTTGTTTGTTGCCCCCAGGATGGCGGAATACACTTCCGAACGAACCGGACGAGATGGTCCCACGTTTCATAATTGTTGCGTATTTACAGTGGCGGCCATATATGCATCTCCTCGAAAAGATAACCCAGGTGTGCTATCTTTAACCTGATCACACTGTTGTGCTTCATTTTTTGAGAAATCTACCGCTAAACCCACCACTGCCGGTCAAATGTTTTATACTTTTCATTTTACAATTATTGAAATTATAAAGTTACTTACATGGACGTCGATTCGATAAATGTTTTTATCCAAGCACATAAATAAACAGAGCCTTGTCATTTTTATAAGCTAAAACATTTTAATCGCTTTTTAGTGCTCGGTAGGTTTAGCGTTAAGCTAGCATTATTCTCTTCAATTTTATTTAATGACGAGTAGCCGCATAGTGTCCACATTTTCAATACTTTTGTACTAATAAACACTCTATTTACCTTCTGGATCAGCATCCATTCTATATAATTCAGATTAATACGGTCTCTTCAAAATTATTCGCTTTGCAGCGAGGACTCTTAACAACTTTGACCATTTTGCAATCGTAAATGTTAAGTAGCTCCGCTTTTTCATAGGATCGTTATCCAAATAGCCAATCGACCAACGGACACACCTTTTCGAGGAAAAACTAATTTTTTAGGTTTTGGTGAGGTTTTGCCGATTTCGGACCAGTAGCGGACCGGGTCGCTGATCGTTGGAGCAGGCCTGGCGCACAGTTCCCAGAAGCGACAGGTCGTTAATGCGCGTACATAATATTCGTACACGCAATGCACATTCTGGGCGCAATGCGCATCGACAAGGAGAAGTCGATGGTTATAGGCGTACAAGATCATCGTGCGGAGATCTCGACACGCCCGGAGTTCACGCTCCGGCCAGTGGGGTCATTGGGCAGCCTGCTCGACAACAAATCATGGCTAATGATCTGCCCGTACCTTTGCAGTTACCGTACCTTATACTTCGCTGAGGCTTCCACCTTGGGCCTGGTCCCGGCATCCCTCCTGTTAGTCATCGCCGGGGCCGAGCCTATGACAAAGCAAAAGTCGTCCACTCCCACAGAAAGGCCGTTTCTCGTTACTTCTAATTACAATGCGGACGCGCCGTTGCTTTTAAGCTACTCTCGCGTTAGCGATTAACTAGATGGTACGTGTTAGATGGTCTACCAAAGAACCCAACTCCGCATCGCGGAACCGCTTGTCGTATTTAATGGATTCTTCGGTCAGCGCGAGCTAGCGCGCACCACGTGAATTATGCGAATTATTCGAGGATGATTGATTCGCGGAGACTTTTTGAGATACCGGTCCCGAGACACGACCGAGTCTCCGCACGGCTGAAAACGCCGTAAGAAAAGCCGCGCAGATTGTTTTGTAACGACGCGTAATGCGCCCCGACGCGATACATAATGATTTTACGTCGGTGATGTTACCTCGCGCACGGTGCCATGCCGTCGGTAACACGGCGAATGTAATTGGAGACTTTCCGTCTTCGTGGAAGTCGTTATCGAGCGAACAGTTTCACCCTTTCGCGTTTATATGACAAAACAACAAATATGAGATATCATTGGTGCGTCGAGGTTTTCATGCTGGGACAACTTGACCCGTCGAAACGAGGGATTTCAGTTTCCTTGGTTCGTAAATGTTCAGATAGTAGAGGTGTTTTTGAGGATACTTGGTACACTTATTTAGCGGTTTCGTTACTTTTCAAATGCAAATTAGTCACCTTTAGTGCTTGGTTGTTCTAGCGTCGATACCACCACGTTTCCTGCGGTCCCCACTGCAATCCCCTTGACTATTACATGTAGTCGAGGCAAAGGTAAATGCAAAGCATCGCAACGCCAAAGATACCCTAAAGCACAGCATCATAGGGGGGCATGATGAAAATGGACAAGAAGGAGCTGAAGCCTGCTGATGGTTCAGGTCCAAGTTCGAACAGACTCCAGTGACTTCATTCTTTGTATCTTTCACTACTTTTGTAGAAACTGGCGACAGGATATTATAACATTTTCTTGGAATTTGAACTATTTTTCTTTATCCAATCCCCTTGACTATTACATGTAGTCGAGGCAAAGGTAAATGCAAAGCATCGCAACGCCAAAGATACCCTAAAGCCCACCATCATAGGGGGTGATGATGAAAATGGACACGAAGGAGCTGAAGCCTGCCGAGGGTTCAGGTCCAAGTTCGAACAGACCCCAGTGACTCCATTTTTTGTATCTTTCACTACTTTTGTACGAACCTGCGGGAGAATATTATAACATTTTATTGGAATTTGATCTGTTTTTTCTTCATCCAATGACGTTTCCGGATTTACCTCGACCACCCTGTATTCCACAAAGATGAGTTGTGGAGCATCGACAAACTAAACAGCATAGGAACAAGGGAACGAGGGTGCTGGCTCTGCCTAATCTCCTCTAGGGAGCTTCGTCTTCTACATTGTTTATAATAATACAGCTTATATCATCATCTATTACGACCGTGCACAACAGGCGGCGTATTCGCGGCAAGAATAATTAGAGCGGCGTGTAGAAGGTGAACGATGATCGGGACTCCGAGGATCTAAGCTGAGTGTTCGCGATCCAATTATGTAGAAAGCATGCAAGAACTGGCGAGATGCCGACGCGACGGTAACAAAGATATCGGATCCCGTTTCCCGAGGCAAAGATGCGTAAATAAATATTTAAATGGAAACACGCGGAGCCTCTCGTAGCGTATTCCGCATTCTCCGGTGCTTGTTCCGCCACGTCCGGAGAGTATAATTGTTCAAATAAATAACGCGTTTCAGTAATGTTTTAGGGCCGCTACTGGTACCGTATATCGTTCGCATACATACTGGATCGTATATACGCTTTCGACGGGGACCGACGACGCCGCTTCTATCGATAGTTGGGCGTTTTATTGACAGAAAGTAGAAGCTTATCAATATTTCAATATCGACAACGAAAACAATTTTATTCAATAAAATGGAAATCGAGTGGGACCAGCCAATACCCTTTTGAATATTTACAGCGGTTAAATAGTTACAACCGGGATCCATTTACATCCCAAAATCTTCCTCAAAAGCGAGTAAGAAATCGATGCCGCGCGCACGCTGCGCTGGTCAATACCGATGGAAATTTCATGGTAACCGGACCATGTAGAGGCGCCCTTAAGGTCCGCTAGAATTAGAATTTACTTTTAGATCAACATTACACTGGGAAATAATTCGTTTTATTATTTCAGTTGAATGATTAGTATGTTACATTAATATTTTATTACGTTTCTTAAGGCACCTCTTACAAGCTCTTATCGAAAATAAATATCAGCCGATATTATCAAGGCACTCGGACGGCAACTCCGAGGCACCACTGAAAATTGCTGTGCAATTCTTAAAAATATTGTTCACATTTTTATTTTTACTAGACATTTACATAATACGCGAGATATTTATATCAGTTTCATATGCAAAAAATGAAAAATAGTTGTTAAAATAGCTCCGAGCGCAAAGGATTAAAATAAGTTTTGTATTTACTTTTTCGTGTCTTAAAATACAAAACGACAAAAATTGTTTTAATCGACTCCGTCAATTATTTTTATCGTTTAGGTTATGTAACGTAGAAAAATCCGTAAGTAGACAAATACACGTCAACAAACGAGAAAAATGTTGTTAATCGTAACGTTGCGAGTACGGTTACCGTAGCAGCAGGAAGCGCGTCATTAATCGAGAGTTTTTCTGATCGGTCTGCTACTTAAACATGGAACAATGTCGGAGCGAAGCTTAGGTTCGTTGGTACGCTGCTTCCCGTTATCGGTGCTCGACAGGACTCGTTGGAATCCGAGACGCGGTGTTCACGGGATAGAGAGCTCTTAGGCGGATCTTGGGTACGCAACTCTCTATTTCCACCGAGAGCAGCGCGGCCCGGCCGAGTGAATTTACGTTACTACCGTTCGCCGATCGGCAATAAAAACGAGCGCAATGCGTAATGGAGCCACGGTGTATAACGGGTATGCACCGAGAAAGGTCAGGGGTCCGTTCGCGTTTCCGAACTGCAACGTGCACCGATGCGCTTCAGACGCATCGCCTTTACATCAAACACTTGACGTCAGGGGTCCGTCGTCTTCGATTCATTCGATTCTGTAACTAATTGAAAAATCTACATTTTTTGTATATTTCTTATTCGAACCTTAAAAATACTCCCCCAAAATTTTATGCTCGAACTCGTCGAAATGACTAAACTTCGGATTTTATGCATTTATTTATATTGCACTTACTTATACATATACGTGCAATAGATGCGCAATTTTTAACTTTTTCAAATTATTATGCATTATTATTGTCTTACCATTTTCTCTATTTCATTGAACGTACAAATTTTGGGAACAACTGCCCTGAAATTTTTTTTCTCCAATTTATTCAGTCGAAAATCCTGGAATTGAAGAAATACTATTCGTGCGTAGTGGTTCTTCTCTATCTGCTCTTCGAGTCTAATGCCTGTTAAAATGTTGATTTTGCTAGAGTTTAGGCGTTTCCAATACATTCATACGGGTCGGGCGTTCACTTTGCAAATTACCGACAGCATGATCTTAATGAGAAGTGTATTCCAGGAGTCCGGCAGCATGGCGCAGAGTTGTATGGCACAAAGTTCAACATCCTATTTCGTTTTAGTGCGAAGTCCTGATTTGATGTAAGTTGTTCAAAGTTCCAGCTTGTTGCGAGTCGTACGAAGTTCTGATTCGATCTGGTTTGTTTGAGTTCTAGTTCGATCCGGATCGTACGCAGTCATAATCTAAAGTTCTAATCCGCGCGTCCGTGCCGCGAAACATCCTGCCAAAGAAGTTCCCAAATATCTATTATTGGTCTAACAGGAGTAGACATAAAACGGAATCGCTGATTCGGCACGTTATCGAAAATTGACGTTTTTTCACTCGAGTCATATACAGGGTGTCCCACCATGTTTTAAGTATGTACTTGCGATAATCTGACAACAAAAATATTTTAAACGAAAGCTGATCAGTTTTCGATCGACTATACGTTGCAATAAACAAAAATGTTCGAAAATTTCTTTTTTTATTATTGTCATGACCACCTTCATTTTTTTAAATGACACTTCAAGGTCATCCATGGTATACTAGATCGTTGAATTTCAAAAATACAAAGTGCCATTTAAAAAAAATGAAGGTAACCTTGACAATACTAAAAAATGTTTCTCGAACTTTTCTTTTATTGCAATATATATATAGCCAATCGAAAACTGATCAACTTTTGTTGGAAATATCTTTTGTCGGATTATATCGCAGGTACTTAAAAAATCGTGAAAACAGTTACGTGGGACACCCTGTATAAATATACTATATTTTCCCCGAAAAGCTTGAGAAATGAATTTTATAAAATAATAGTTTTATCCAGGTATCGTCGTGTAATATGTATATACAACCGTAAAGGAATTCCGGGTTCGTTTTCTGTCAACAAAATGGGAGAGCCTAAACTGCAAGCAGTCAGAGCGATGCTCTGTTGAAGACACTGAAAAGCTAGGGATTACACATCATCCAGTCGGAGAATCGTGCTCGTTCTCAGGCCTAAACTGAAAGAACGGGCCGCGGGTGCAAGAGTTCAAAGGGGAGGATTCTCTCGTAACGAGGCTACGATAGCGCTTACATGACGAAGAAGTCGAAGAAGGAGGTGGTAAGAAGAAGAAGAAGAAGAAGAAGAAGAAGAAGAAGAAGAAGAGGCAAAGAAGAGGGGGACGAAGAATCGGAGAGTGCGTGAGTACACGACGTGTCTCGGTCCAGTGCGCGTCTCTGGATGCGGAGGATGGGGAAAAAAAGGAACGGTTAGCTGATGAAGGAGAACGAAAAGAGAAGGAATCAACGGCCAGGAACGAAGGGGAACTAACGCGGTGGCCTCAGGGTGGCGGTGTCAATGTATGCGTGCCAGTGAGCCGTGTAACAGACATGTAATACGCACTAGCTATCAAAGACAGAGTATAATAGCTCCGCGCGTATGATACCGATTTCTTTGTACACTGATTTATAGAAACCGCGGTGGAACTGTCGTCTATTCGCTTCGCTAATACCATATGATGTACTGAAATTATGTCGATCGTTCTGCATTTTTAATCGCGCCCACTCAGTTTTGCCGTAAATGCATAAAATCCGCAGTCAATATATAGAGTCTATTTATTCAGATGTTTTGACGATTTCAATCATGGTACAATCCAACATCTGAACCATCTAGAATTGATAAGCAATAGGCGAAGATAATTTTGCTCTTAATCAATATGTTTCAGAATAAGATATGTCTGTAATTGGAATTTCTTTGTTAACAGGGGGCAGCCCTTTCTTGCCTAGATATTTCAGACCTGCCCATACTGGGTAGCCCATAACAGGCTACTATCCTCAGCATATTCAGCCTCGCTAAAACCAGTGTCGGATTGTCACTCGGTAAGAACGAGGGCAGAAACTGCCTAAGCTAAGATGCCTCTTATCGAGACAGCAATATCACGGTACGAATTCGGACAGTGGGAGGCCGGCAATCTTAATAAAGAAACAAATCGAGGTAAAAGGCGTGCGGAAGGAAGGAAGGAAGAAAGAGGGGAAGCGAGGAAATGGGAAGAGATCAGCTTGGGCCGAGCTAGGGAACGAAACGAAACAACGAGAGAGGACCAACGCGAAGAGACGGGGAAAGGAGGACAGGACAGAGAGTCGAGCAGATCGAGTCGAGTCGAGTCGAGGCGAGGCAAGGCGAGGCAAGGCGAGCAAACAGCCAGTCAGGCAGTCAGGCAGTCAGGCGAGCAAGCAGGCTCGCAAGCAAGCAAGCAAGCAAGCAGGTACCCCGTTTTGCTCGCGATACGCGCTCTCGATGGGACCCAGGTCCTCTTCGCCGCGGGTTCTTCGGCTCACGCGGGACCGCTGATCTGTGACCCGGATCCTCCCTACCTTACCAACCCCGACCACGGGTTTCACCTTAACTCAGGACACTCACCCACATCCACGCGCGTCCACGGTACGTACCGACGTTCCCACACAACCGTGCCAGGATCTTCCACGGAGCACACCTACGTCTGAATACATTCACGAAGCGAGCGAACGAGCCAAGGAACGGAGGAGAGCGGCGTGCACGCCGCACGCATCGCCCGTAAAAAAGCTCTCACTCTCTCTCTCGCTCTCTCTCTGTCCCTGTCTCTCTCTCTCTCACTCACTCACTCACTCTCTTTCTTTCCCTTTCTCTCTTTCCCGGGCTCTCTTCTTCACGAGCAGGAGGGGAATTTTTTACCGAATACGTAATTCTACGGTCAGGGTTCAGCCAATAATCTGGTTCATTCCGGGGGAACGTATACCGAGGGGGAAGATTTCCTCGGCATGGCGTGTACTATCGAGCTGGAATCTCTTTCTCTTTCTTCTTCCTCCTTCTATCCATCGGTCTCCTTTTCGTGCCTCGCGCCCTCCCCCACCCGCCCCCCACCTGGTCTTTTTCACCGTAAAGCAGCAATCTATGCCTTCGAGGCGCCCGCTTGCAATATCTACGTATCCCCGTGGATACCGAGTAACACAATCTCCAACGTCTCTCCTCGTTCTTCGTCGATTACGCTTTTTCCGCGTCTACTTCTGTCCGTGACGTGACCTGACGTGACGTGACGTGACGTGACGTGACGTTACGTTACGTTCGTCCGTTCCCCTCAACGTGGCTCTTCCACGCGCGCACGCATCCTGCCGATTCGTCTTCCTAACTATCTTCCTCTTTTTTTTTCCAATTGTTGCGTTGGCAATTTCCGCGAGATTTTTTCCTTTCACGCTTAGACGACCGATCGATCCTTAACCCTTCCCGATCCTCCGTCGAGTCTGGCTCGACTGTAACTATTGCGCCAGTTAATTATATTACCGATTTATATTACGGTGATTAATAATGGCTCTGACAAATGTTTAATACCATTAACGCACCGTAATGGCTCTGACAAATATTTAAAGATTGATTGCACGCAATCAAATTATTATATATGATACACTTTCGTACTTTATCGTGTACTTTTCGGAATTTCAACATAGCTATGAGAAGCATCGGGAAATGTGAATCACTAAAAGATCACTAAAAATCACTGAAGATAATATATCGACATTTTTATATTCTTTTAATCCTCGTACTATCTTGAATTTCAACATAGCTACGAGATGCATCGGGAAATGTAAATCACTAAAAATCACTGAACATAATATATCGACATTTTTATATTCTTTTAATCCTTGTACTATCTTTTTCATTTTTGTCATAAATACATAAAATCAGCGGTCCAGTAACGAGTGATCTAACTTTTGTATATTTTCCATGAACTGTCTTTTCTTCTTCAAAAAGTTCATATTGTTTCCTATGTGTATAAACCGCTAGTTTACCTACCTCGTAGGTCAGCAAAATCGGTAAATTTTCGTCGAATTTTTCTCGTTCTTCTTCCGCTTCTTGTTCCTCTTCTTCTTTTTCCCCTTGTTCGCGTCGCGATTCTCCCTGTTCGTCTTGGTCTTCTTGTCCGTCCAGATATTGCGGTCGTCTTTGAAAGCTTTACCCGTTCCGTTCATCTTTTTCGGCAACGCTTCTTCTCTGCATTCTTCCACAAAGTAATTGAACCGTTTTACACCGGATGAATTCCTATAGTTCCCCCGGTACAATTTGCTTCTCCGTTTCTTTGACGTGTTCGATTCGAGCGGTTAAGTAAAGCGCAATCGACACGAACTTCCTTCGCGCTGCGTTTCCACACCCTTTTTTTCATCGGTTTCGATTAACGGAGACCGGGCTGTCGTTGATTTCGAAATAGTCTTCTTTTGCCAGCTCATTGTGCGAGGCGTCTGGCTGGTAATTCTATTAATCAGTTTTACTATGGAATTCGATGCAAATTTAGTGTGGGCCTTGAACAACCTATAAATGTAGACACACTCGTAGCGAAGCCAAATGTTGAACATTGTCTTTGTATTCATTCTTTTTTCAAAGATTTGTAATCTGCATATTTAGCGTTAACAGACATTGTAATTGTATTCACTTGTAGTCTATAGATGTTACTAAAAGTCGAATTGGAATTTTATAAGGGACAATAATTGGATTATCTACATCTAATAATCGAAATTGATTTAAATTTTCAATTCATTTAATTATGTATGAATCAAATATAATATTTGAAAATTCAGGATATTCGTATCTTCAATATCATTGGTGTCCAACAGATTTAATAGTAAAATATATAGGATTTCATAATTCATCAATAAAATAAAGAGTTTTTATTCCTGTGAAGCGAAATAAATCCGGAAGGATTTAAAATGCTTAGAAATAAAAAACTAAAATTTAGCATCTTGCTCAAGGATTTAATAAATGTAACCGTTTGAAATTTTGTTTTCTATTATTATAATGCACGAATATCCGTAGTTTATTGTATCTCGTTAATTGCCCTCGCTAAGCATTCAGCTTGATCATCTCGATTTTCCAAAGTGGTAGAATAATTTTCTAGATTATCATTTTCTATTTTGCTTTTCTTATTGATCAACAGCCTCCGTTTATTTAATGGGAACCAATAATTAATTTGTACATCTAATACTCGTTCGTAGAGGCAATACGATCAGAAATCGTGAGCACGGGGTCTCAGGAGAGCAGATGGTACGATAAGCTGGATAAGAAAGGAAGCGCCGAAGCAATCCTGCGTGAGAGT
This sequence comes from Lasioglossum lativentre, assembly GCA_916610255.1. NCBI lineage: Eukaryota > Metazoa > Arthropoda > Insecta > Hymenoptera > Halictidae > Lasioglossum > Lasioglossum lativentre. The sequence continues at coordinate 2,476,855 of OU744364.1, forward strand.
GTTCCATTGCGCCACGTGTTACGTGCACGCGCGTGCGAAAGACGAGGACGATGAGCGATCGCCGCGGAATAGAAGCAGAAGAGGCGGAGGAAGATCGAGGAGCGGACAATTATGCGCGCACCGAGTATTCGCAATTACGTGGATGTTGCGCCGCCGCGCAGAAATCGGCGATTCGAGCTTGCTCGCTCGATTAAGCGTGCCGCAACGGTAAAGCAGCGGTACGCAACATCCAAAAACCGGAAGGAAAAGTCACCGGAAGTGGCTACGTTGACCGTGCAAACGGCCTAGGTCTGGGTTAGGTCCTAGGTTGTGGAGATCAAGAATCAGCTGATTTTCGCCGGGGGGAAAAAAGAACCCTTTCTGCCAAGTTTCAGCCCTATACCTCGTCCGTAAGGGTAGTTGCGGGGAAAAAACACGATTTCGTGCAATTTTGCCCATTCTAAAAAATTCTAAAATAATTTGAAAATTCAGCGAATACGCGTGCTGTACAATACAACCTGGCAGGGTGTGATTCTGTGTGGAAAAACAAGAAAAAATTCGGTATATCATTTTTTCATCCGAAGCTTCGTTCTCGAGAAAACAGAGTTTGGAAATGCAGTCTGATGCGTCTGATCATGACCAACCAATTCTACTTCCTGCATATAAAGAACGCGAACCAGACCGGATCTTTAAACTCCATTTTCTCGAAAACGAGGCGTGAAACGGAATAATGTTATTCCTTTTTTTCCCAGTTGTTCTACGATTTCCGCTCCACCCTGTATATGCGTAAACTATAATCGTCATAGTAGGGTATGGGCAATGTCAGTGAAAGATATCCTTTTTATTTTTATAAATTTGTTTGCTCGTATAAATATGAGACTTATTATTTTCATTGCACGAACAAATGAATAATTTCAGTTTTCGAAAGGTAGGCTTCATTATAATTATTCCTTAAGTTCTACCGTACCCGTATCCTTACCAAACTAAGTTCGGGACCACGGTGCGACGCTACGCGACGCGACGCGACGCGACGCGGTTCGTTAGAGAATCATTCTGATAAGATATTCCGCGCGCATAAAACATACAAGGCTCGTAAAAAAATCCGCCGTGTGGGTGGGGTTACGTACGGGTATCGGAGATGAGCAGCCATTACGGCGAACTAGGCGATCGTTTACGACTCAATTCCCCGGGCTGCGAGAGCGTACCGACGAAAAATCAGGCAAAGGAGCTCTCTCGCGGAGAACGCGCAAGAGCCGCGCGTTACGTATAATAAAGCAGAAAACCGGAACAGGTTCGACATGGTCAAAATTCTGACGTCGTCGTTCCTATGCGGATCGCAGGCGAGATTAGTTGGATTTACAGAGAAGCTAATTATCCGGGGCCGCCGGTATACGAGCGCCTCGCACTCGCGGGACTTAATTTAGATTTACATGGATTAACTTCCGACTTTTGACCCACCCGGCCAGCTCGCCCCTGGTTCCTACCCTCGCCTCACGCCCTTCCTTCGTTCTGCCTTACGGCCATAAATTCCTTCCGCGGAGCACGCGACGAACCACCAACCCCTCCCCCACCCCCCACGCCATGGTCTGTATTTCGCTTTTTCAGCGAGATGATAATTCCGTCGGCATTGATACACCGGCGGCTGCCACGGTCCTATTAACGCGACATGCATTTCGGAGATTCCCCGGACCACGGAAGACAGTGCATTAAATCGCGTCAAGTTGGCTGTGGCCCATTCAGCCCGCGCGCGACCGAGACTATCAAAAATCTTGGCGAATACGAGCGGGGTCACCGCGAGACCGGAAACATGAAAGGTCACTCGACCGTAGGCTTCTCAAAGCTATTTAGAAAATGCGAGCCACCGGGGGATACCGCTAAAGTGTATATCCTCTTGCCGTTACGTTTCATTAAAGACTGAATCAGTTTCATACGGAAATACGCTAATTACACGCCTTTCCGCGCAGCGCTGGATCTATAATGGAATGGCTGCCGGCTTAAGTACGATTTTGTATTTATCTCTCTCTCTCTCTCTCTCTCTTTCTCTCTCTCGGTTGAACGGACTTCAGACTCTTTTGACCCTCGTAGCGCACGGGCATGAATGAGGGTCAGAACGATGGGACGTTTGAATATTTCGTGTAATTAATCCTTTTGCATCATACGGAAGAATGAAGGATAATGGTGTTATCAACGATTTGGTAAATGTTCGCATTAGGGTAGCCAGCTTCAATTTTGCTGGGCTTGATGTATGTTGTCGATCACACGTCGTTTCGATCTCTTTCGATATAGAAATTTTCTTAAAGTATCTCGATAACTGATTATTTCTTTTTCTTTTTGTTGCAATTGTACTCCAATAATTTTTCGTACGTTCTCAGTCAGATTATTTAGCACACATATTCTACAACGATTATGCTTAACGCTAAACCTACCAAGCATTTAAAGAATAACAAATAAAACGTAAAAAATTTTTTATTCATTATTCGATGGTTCGAATAGAAAAAGTATCTTTATTCGCGCGAGCCTCGCATAAATAATTATATTCGACGAGAATTTATCCAACGAATATAGATAATTTTTTTTACACGAAGTGGCTTTATTCGAACTTCGAATAATTTTTTCCACAACTACTGCCAAACTCTAATAAACCGCGAACCATCGAATATTGAATAAAAATTTTTTTTATGTTTTATTCGTTATTCGAAATTTTTATTTAGATGAAAATTTTGCCCAACTCTGCCTTATTAAAAATGGCAATACTAAATTTATTCAGATTGCTAATAATTTTCAATATGAAATAGATGCTTGGAGAATTCTTATACTTTCAATAATTGCAACAATGAACGTCGGTCGTTCGACCGTGGTAGGTTCAGTGTTAAAATACAAAGAATCGATTTTTAAACCCAGTTTCACCGAGTCTGGTAATAGAACCCGGCGACACACAACTTTGACAGACAACTGTCAGCGAGAATGGACAATTGCCCGGTGGAAAATCCCTCGATTGATCGATCACACGCGCGGGTAAAATGGAACGTCAGGAGACGCGACGCGGAAGTCCGCGAATAGACCGTTAAAATCGGATTGCGCTAGGTACGATGTGTTATTGGACGGAGTAGTAGGGGGGGGGGGGGGTAGTAAATTTTCGGTCGCAGTTTCAGGAACTATTCAAACAGATGATCACCGTTACCGCCATTAACTGGCCTGTTAGTAATGAGAAACGTCTGGAGACGGTCTGGCAAGGTAAGAGAATGACGGCTTCAGAAGGACACGGCCAGGTCGGCAGTAACTGAAGCCATTAATCGCCCGCCATATTGCCAACCTCGTCTAGTCATCCCTCCCCGAGAGTCTTCCGAGCTCAGCACCTTACGTTCGCAGCCGGGACACCCCCTCTAACCACCCTCGGCAGCGACGAGCCACCCCCGGCTTTCTAGCCGGGGCCACCTTCTTTAACGTTCCTCTTTCCACGTCGAGTAGCACGGTCATGGGCCTCGGGCTCGTCAAGTCGCCAACTTGGAAATTGCTTTCCTCATTTATAACCGGGCCAGTGTCTGACCGTCGTTCGCGCACCCCCGTTTTCTGCGATCTCACCCTTGCCCACCCCCCATCCTCCGATTTCCTCGTTCGAACCCATTCTTTCTTACTCCCGCGTGCCATGTTTCATTTAGACTCTTTCTCCCTCCTGCGACTTGCTCTTCGCCAGAGGGCTATCGACCCTGCGCAATCTATATAGGCCTTCCTTCTCCTCCTATTCCACCACCCCCGCGCTCTCACCCTCTCACGTGAGTCGGCTGATTTTTCGTGACGTATCTCCACCTTAAAGCACCCCTTCACGATGGGGCGATCGGCAAACGGTGAGTTATTGCCACACTTTGATGCGCCGAAATTAGCGGCCCGCTGATAGCCTCGCTGATCGCTTGGAAGTACAGTAGTACCCCGGCAGTTGCACTATCGATGCTCGCATGCGAATCTCGACAGCTGCAGTTCGTCTCGGCACCCGGTGGGGATAGTTGTTGCCTAGTTACACGGAAAACACGTGACACGCGATAGTAAGAGAACCGAGGATTTCACGTGGTAACGACATTGTAGAAGGGTCTATTCTACGTGAAATCGGACACTTTGCGGAGCGCTATTGCCGGGTTTTCGTTCAAATTTGGATATATATATCGTCGTAATTAAACTAGTCCGATTTACGTCGTGTTTGGACTCGTTTTAATCGGAAGAATCTGAATAATCCAGCGATACCATTTTTCGATAGATAAGAGAAAAATTGCTGACTGAAATTTTGCAATGGCTCCACGCTTGTCCCTTATACTGCAATCCTGTTGCCCGGTGATCCAGCACCGTTCGAGTTGACCGACCCGACGGTTGCCTGGATTTCAAGGGGTACCAGATTTTGCCGCGAGGAAAGATTAGTTTGCTTCGAGCATGTTTCCTGTGCATCCATGATTATCTAAAGTGTCGCGTCTAGGTAATGGACTTAGGTTAACTTGGTAAACAGGATTAAGATTTCAAGTGGTTCGATATGATCTTTCCTTAAGAACTCAATTACGCCGACCTCTTAAGATCGCACACGTGGGAAAGAGGATTTCTACGAGATACGAGGGTCTTAATTATTTTAGTATAAGAATAGTGCGGTTAAGCCGTTTCTGGTGCGGTCATTAATTATAGCGTATCTCGAAGAAACAACCCATTAATTTCATTTTTATTTATTGCCCGGAATCATTATTTTTGCATCGAATTAAATTGAACTCGAAGCCACTGAAACGATGACGTGAAGGCGATTGTGACAGTGCTGGCCAGACAAATGCAGAGAGTTGATTAATAAATAAATAAAGATTAATAAAATCTGACAAAATTGATCACAGTTAATGAACCAAATTAATCATAAGAATCGGTAGAACATTCACAGTACAATTTACAAGGCAAATTCTGATCTAAATATTAATCGTAGCAACAATGTTATCAAATTTTTCGAAGAAAGAGCGTTTCGAGTTGGCCGCACCTAGAAAATTCTACATCCACGCTCTGAAGCAACATCGAGCAACTTTTTCTTGCCTCTTGTTATCTTTTTCCTGTTTTATTCGGTAAAAGCGGCGACTTTTTCAAGATACATGAAACATCAACTAAAAGTTGCTCGTTGTTGCTTCGGGTACGAGCATAGCTTTAGGCTTCCGGGTGTTTTCTTCATGAAGATATTCCGAGAGAGAGAGCAATGAAACATTGTTGCAGCGAAGCTCGCGTGCGGGTTACGTCTGATAATACGACCGAACCGCAGAATATCATTTAGCGTAATAAATCTTATCCATGCGGTATCCACCGCACTGCTCGAGGAATTCTAATCCGCGGGCATTTTAATCGCGGTTGCGGCGGGGGCGTGTAATCAGCTCTTTAATTCCTGTAAAATCGGGGATAACGAGCAGCCGCGTTCGTTTTCACGTCGTCGGTGCCTCTCTCTCTCACTCTCTCTCTCTCTCTCTCTCTTGCTCGGCTGCTCGCGGTTTCTTTCCCTCCTTTTGTCAGCTTTCAGACCCTAACTCCGCCGTCACGTTCACGGATATATAGAGGCGATCGTTACGCCGAAAGATCATCAATCACTACCGCGTCGGTTTAACTCGGCTACACGCAAAAGAGCCAGCTCGTGCACGCCGCGATCTACTTTCTTTTTTTACACTCGGTTACGTCAAAATGCAAAAAAAAAAACAGAATGACAGAGATAGCGGGCCGTGCTCGGACGCAAGAAGGAATCGACACGCCGCCGACGACGCATCGGAGTACAAAACTTTTCAGCGTTCGCGGTTTTTGAAACTGCGCGCGCCCCGATCGGGTAAATGGAAAACCGCGATTGTTAATGAGGCTGCTGTTCATGCTGTTTTATTCACTGTCGGTATGGTCTCGTGTTATTTACAGAGCATTTAGTGACTCCCACTATAATATTCGAAAACACTTAAAAAGACTTTTTTAATGTTCGACCATACAAGTTGGATTTTTTTTGAGAAGTTAGAACGATCGGTTTTGTTTACGTATCGTGAAAAGAATTTTTGAAAAAATTGCAATTGGTCGGAATTGCAGAGAAAATACTAAAAGTTGTGTTTTACAACTTTTTTATGTGGGCTCGTATTGAAAATGTAGAAAACACATAGATCTGTATCAATTAAACATATTCTGAAAATTTCATTAAAATCGGTGAACGTTGCGATGAGCTGCAAACGTTTAAAGATGGTAAAAATTGCATTTTTTCACGATTTTCGACCTCCAACTGCAATAAAATGCATGTGCCCCACATCAACCGATTTCGATGAAACTTTTACAATGCATATAATTGACACAGATCTACAAAACATATTTTTTAAATTTTCAATATAGACCCACATAAAAAAGTTGTAAAATGCAACTTTTAGTATTTTCTCTACAATTCCGACCAATTGCAATTTTTGAAAAAATTTCTTTTCACATCATGTAGTAAATTAATTGCACTAACTTCTCAAAAAAGTTCAAATCGTATGGTACAATATCAAAAAAGTTATCGTTTTTTTAATAGCGTCCGAATATTAACGGGAGTCACTGTATGTACAAGTCATTTTGAATACCAAATGGCTTACACAGTGTTATCAAAATTACTATACAACCATATTTTTCTCTTCTTTCTTTCCAAGTAAAATCCAGTAAAAAATCATACTGGTTTCCAGTCGCTTGCAAACATGCTTCCATGGGGACCGATTCGATAGATTTCTTTGTTCGCAAGAAATCGCAGAAAATCTGAATAAACTATAAATTCTCCAAGACCTAAATCATGCTATATGGCAATATGCCCAGACTATGAAAACGAACGTAATATATTTCGAAACAATGCTCCTCAAAGGCTAGTATTATTTCCCTCTTTGTAGATATTAATTCCTTCCTATGTAAACCTGATATAAAAGGTCTGAAAATAATTTATAATTTCCTCAAACAGTGTGCCGTTAGCATTTAGAAACAATGTAAACCTATTTAATGTAAGTCAAATGTGATAATACTGTACATGCTATATTAAACCACTTGGTTTAAAGCAATAAATAAATAAATAAATAAAATTCTTGCCACTTTCATAATACACATACCAATCAGCTTTAGATGCTCGGTAGGTGTTAGCAGATGGCGAAGTATGGATAGAGTGTCGAGCAGAGAATCACCGAAGGAAAATCGTGAGACGTGGTCGATGAATGGTGACGAGAGGGACGCGAGGGGCCGGCAACGTTCAACCATTTCCAGCATTCGTGGCGGCATATGAGGAGAGCCAGCGACAACGTGTTCTATAGGCGATGACAAAAGAGCGAAATATGGGTTGGATCATCCAAATGTTCCGGGGCTGGCTCTGCACGTTCCCTGCCCGGCACTTTTTGCCGGTAATCTCGGCTCGTGCCTTCCGTAATAAATATAAAAGTATGCGGGGGGGAGGGGGGGGGGGGGGTGGATGGTAGCCGTGCTCGGATAGTTGATAGTAACACGACTGTTGCCTTGTCAGAAAAAGACCGGATGGCGACGAGCGGGGGTGGACAGGGGTGCCAGTATATTATTTGGCGGGCCTCCAGCCGGCCGCGAGGCTCACTTCGTGCTTTTCATCTTAGGCATAGTTTTTTTTTATACATCGAACAAAAGGGGTGCCCGTACACTCCGGCAGGCAGGTGAGCAGCCGGGGTATCGATGACGGGTCCTCCTCCTACTCCTCCTACTCCTCCACTCCTCCTCCTCCTCCTACTCCCACCCAACGTGTTCTGTTCTCTTGATTTTACATTTTTTCCGCGTACGTTGATTTGACATTTTTTTCCCCGCAGCCGCCGCCGGTGCATTGTAGACGACCCGCTGAAAAGCCTCAATGCCGGGGAATAAAGGGCTTACTGAACGCTGCCCGAGGAAAAGGATGTGCCACGATTCCCTGATATCACGAGTGCTCGCCGCTTCCCCCTCCCCACCTATCTCGCTCTTCCTCTCTCTCTCTCTCAACGCTTTTTTTTTTTACTTTAGAATTGAAACCCGCAAGACGACCGAATCTTCTAGAATAGTTCGCGATCGTTGTCGCTGCGGGTGATTATTGTTTGCGAGAGCGTTTCGCGTGCTGCGCCGTGTTCTCGGCGTTCGTCGATGAAACCACATGTTTCACCTTTGACTGGACACGGTTTGACCCTCTTCGCGGTCCGTGATGTATTCGATATTATTTTTGTTTTCGGTCGCATTGGCGTCGCGAGGGTGAGCGTGCCCGAAGCGTATCTACACGTTATTTTAACTTTTTTTTTTAATAAATATAAATTTGCATATACTGTCATTAGTTTAACGATGGTAGATCTTTCAGCTTTATCGCAAGTTTTTCTGCGTGAGAAAAGTGGAGATTACACTTTAACGAGCCTGTACGTTATACATGCTACAGAAGAAGATCCGCTGAGTACACAATTGCTCGATCGATAATTCTTTCCAGCCAAGTGCAATTCAACCGCGAGATACTCTCGTTTGATACATTTTATGTCAGATAAGCTATTACTCGGCTACCGGCACGTTCACAGGTAGGTACCCGTAGACAGATACCGGCTCGAGGTACCCGCGTGTACACAGATTTCTCAGTTCGATCGTTAAATGTACACCATTTAGATAGGCATCAACGTATCATAAATATAAACCAGCCGGACCATAACTTATCGCTTATTAAACATGATTTACCACAAAATGCGCACAATCTAAAATAAATAACTGTAACCAGCTTGGGTGGAATGCAACTGCCGCGAGCAGCTGAACAAAACATTAAACAACCAGAAGTATTACTTGGAAAAATCCCGATCCAATTGGATAACAGTTGGATAACATGACTTCATTGGATTACAATTGTTTAAATCAATTCGCAATGTCTGAAAATGTCTCGACGAATTCGTTAGTCTAAAACCGCCCAGATTTTAGAAGAAGGTTATCAATAGAGTCCGGATCATTATGCAAAATAAAAAGTTTGCGATCAATTGCACGACGCAGGAGCTAAATATAAATTTATAATATTGTTAAATTTATATTTTGCCCTAATAATTTTAATATATATCAATACTCTTAAAGTCTTCGAATTTTTCTCTGTTCTAAATTGCACGTACTCATTTTTGCCATAAGCGCATAAACTCCGGAGAATAGTAATGGCACGCATCGAGGTACCATTGAGTGGTACTTTTTTTAAAAACTTGAAGTTTTCAACAAAAAAATTGTGGGATTAGGAAATTGCCTTATACATGGCAAACGTAACTTGGAAAAATCAAATTAATCGAGTAAAAATTCAGCAATAGCACACGTGTATCAATGTAATCTAAAATAACATACATATATTTTGGATTTTCGATGCGGAATTTCTTAAAAACATAAAAAATTGTATATCGTCCAGGTTTCCGCGGTACCTGGATCACTGTGCGCCGTTGAACGGGCAACGACCTTCCGAGAGCACGTCAGTTCATGGCAGTTAGTCTGAAGAGAAAACGAACGGGGACGATGCGACGCGACGCGACGCGACGCGACGCACAGAGAGCGTTCGGTTCGGCAGTTTCGTCCGAAAAATGGCGAACGATACCACGATCGGTTTCCTGGTCCGCGAAAGGCATTCGAAGAGGCAACTGCATCATCAGCTACCTTCCGCACGCTTGCACCGTGCGCGCACAGTGGGACGAGAGTGCGTGCCGTGGCTGTATGCTGTGCACATATAAGCGGTGCATTGATAGACTGCACACCGCATGACTCCCCATTGGCGAACGCTTAGAGAGTGCATAGCCCCGGTGCGTGGGAACTGGAGCACTCTGCATACGGAGAATGGCTCGCTGCGCCACGACTCCGGGGCCTCGAAAGACAACGAAGACAACGACGAAGAGGAGGATCTGAACGACGACGCGGTGCGGTGCAGCGCAGCGCAGTGCAGTGCAGCACGAGAGATCCTCTCTATAAATCACGGGGCCAAGCAGTTTCTCTCTGCGCAGGAGGTGGAACAATATCCTTTCCTAAGGTCTTTGCCTACCGTGCGCCTACCGTACTCGCGCGCCCGGTATCTCTCCACTACCTACGGATAGAGTACCCTAAACAACTCCCCGACGCTGAGGCCACGGTATGATTAAACACAAATAGAAACAACCGGTGGCTGGTCGACTATCTGTACCGGTCGATATCAATTGATATAATCGTACGGGCATCGACTGATGAATCCAGTCGTCCGGCCGGGCGTTATTCGCGCCGCGTTCCAAATATTGGTATATTATAATGTGAGTTTTTCTCGATCGAAATTATAATATATAATAATAATAATAATGATATCGGCGCAAGGTTCGATCATTTTAAAACAACAGCAAATGTGCAATGAATATATCAAATTTCTCGACGTTTCGATCATAATGCTGATCATTATCTAAGAGACATATTTTGCGTCTGAAAAATAAATTTTAGTATATATAAGTAAACATATAGTTAGAAAGAAAACATTTGCGACACAGCCGTGTAAATCCAATTTATTTTTCAGACGCAAAATATGTCTCTTAGATAATGATCAGCATTATGATCGAAACGTCGAGAAATTTGATATATTCATTGCACATTTGCTGTTGTTTTAAAATGATCGAACCTTGCGCCGATATCATTATTATTATTATATTGGTATATTATACTATATTTACCTCGATTATAAAATTTCTCAATGTCTCTTGTTGCATTTCGTTAAATCGTGTGCAACAGCTGGTTAGCCCCTTGCACTACCACTTATTTTACGGTTGCAGTGATTAGAACTTGTTTGTCGTTTCTAATTTCTTCGAAAAAAAGGAAGTTTGTATGTAATTTATACGTATGCAGTTTCCAATGGTTTCAACAACAAAAACATATAATTTTGTTTCAATTTAAAGTTTGAAGGAAATTAATAGCATGAATATTTAGTAGACTCTCTTCGAGATCTTCGTCGCGAGTCCAACTCGGTATTATAATGCAAGGGGTTAGTAATAGCGCGAACAGCCAATGTGTACACACCCTTCGAAGGGCCGAAGAAACGTCTTCGAGATAATCGGACGTTCGATCGGGACCGAAATCCGTCGGCGCGGTTCTACATTAGCAAACAGGCCGATTACAGCTGAAGATCGTGCGCCAGATATCATTTCTCCATTAATAACGTCGATCGCATATCGTGGCGAGTCGAGTCGAACGCTTGACGGACGGTGCTTGCGATGCAGTCTTTCGCGGCACGGTGTATGTATCAGCTGTTCGCCAGTGAAAATTCCCGGGCGAAATGCTGGGTTCTAGGAGATCCCGACGCGGCGTGTATCGGCATCGACGACGCCTGCGCGCCCGGAGCTGTTAATATCTAAGCACCTAAATCACAATGGCACGTCATACGCGCCGGACCGCGTTAAATCACGATGCGTCTAGTAGCTCATCCACGGATCTCGCCGATTCTACACCGCGCGGAGGGACAAGAACATTCCGACTCCGGTTAGCCGCCATTCATCACGCGGTCCCCGGGCAACAAAAAAAAAAACAAAAAATGCGTATCGTACACACGCGGACGGATCACGCTCCGCTTGCTCGCTTGCTCGCTCGCTCGTTCGCGCACGCTCGCTCGTGAGATCTTTGACGCGGTTTCCGCGGTCATTAATAATGCCGCTCGAGGCGGCGAGCCGCGCGAAAAAATACCGGTGCCCCTTCGGGGGCGGGCGAGCGAGAGAGAAAAGGCGGCTAAGAGGGGAGCGGGAGCGGGGGCGGTGGGAGACGACGGACGGGGCAGAAAAGAGGATATATATCGGGCCAGCAACGAAACCGGGAGTAGACAGTTCCGACACGATGTGTGTGGAACTGTCTGTTGCACGGTTGAAAACCGTTTACCCGGCACCGCCGCCGACGTGCACAGATAAGTGTGCCCCCCCCGCCCCCCGCCCCCCTACGTACCCTCTCGCTCCCGATCCCCACTGTCGGATTCGACTCGCTAACGAGACCCGCAACGCGAATTCTTGAATCGGCGATCGGATCTCGGTCACCGGCCTCGGTCCGCTTTTCGAGCATTTCTAACCCTTCTGTTCATAATCGAGCACCACCCCCGGGTACACCCGTTCGGGACTTTGAGCTGGGAATTTTTTATTGTTCGTATATGTTCGCTATTAGTCCAGTCGGCAGGTCCGAAAAAAGGGGTCTACCTGGAAAGTATTCCGAACTTGATGAAATTTTGACACGTCATTTAGGGGTACCCTGGGGTGTATATAACTTGAAGTAAATACTGTGACCGGACTCATGCTTGTTTGTCATGCGCGACACCATCTAGGTTAGGTTCGCTCGATCATATATCGATCGATAATCGATTCCCTCGTTGTACGTACATCGCGAGCATCTGAAATATATTTTGCTTATTTTTTTTGGGAAAATGTGAAATTACGAAAATAAGTGATTGCGATTCGAGAACGATTAGACGAAAGTTCGAGCGGCAATTTCGCGTTGGCGAAAAACCGGAATGCCCATGTCGCGTTTCCAAAGATCGAACGATGCTACGTCGCGATAACGGCTACGTGTTTTACAGGCATAAAACGCCGGGGCGAACCGTGTGCGACACATAATAATAAAGCGCGTTACTTCGATCGCGCTGTAATCACCCGAATAAAACCACCTGACGGTGCAACGGCGCTGGTACATTTGTCACTCTCATGCGAGCTGAAATAAAGTGTTTGCGTACTCCTATAAAACGATGGAATACGATGATAACACAGGGCCGAACGATAAAGCCGCGACGTACCTGGCATTTACATCGCGATAAGGTGGGGCCGCAAAGCGATCCAAAATGGCGTAAAAATGCGTTAACCGCCGGTTAATACCTGCTAATCTCTCTTCCGCGGGAACCAGATCAAAGACAATCCCCCGACCACGAAATTCACAAAAACGCGAACGAGCGTAATAAAATGCGATAAGTAAGAGGGATTCTATGTATCCCGGTCGAACAATTTCAATTCCAACGGGGAGAGCTAAAATAAAACGGGTGATTCTACATAAAAATATAAGTCGAAAATATAGAACAACATTTTGTTCGTTTGAGCCTTTTGTGTTCGAGAGAATCGACTTTCCGTCGAGCGTTTTTATTTAAGATGCGAAGATTAATTTGCATTCGAGGCATAAAAATATGTGTTGAAAGTTGATACTATATAAACTGCAACGTCGTTGAATATCGTAGAAAATTTTGTATACAATGAATTATTATTAGACTGTGCATTTTATGCATTCATGTATACGTTATGGAAGTATTAGAATATTATTAGATTATTTTTAACGCTGTGAAGTTGTTGGTAGAAAGAAAAAAAAAGGGAATATCATCCAATTTCTATTTTCGTCAACGGTGTAAGGCTTACAAGTACCCCGGGATGCGTAAAATTTTACGTCGAACGCGTTTAAGGGGAAGACAGTATTAAAGGGGAATGAAAACTTAATTACCCACTAACCCCAAACGCTTCCTAAATCTTAATTAGCTCATTAACAGTGAGTTGAATATCACTCTCGGATTAAGTGCTGGTACTATAGACTACCGTAAACAGAACATTATGGCAGCACGTAACAAAACATTGGCAGCGTGGTTATTTCATGTTCTTCACTTTAGACTTAATTGTCCGTTTCAATTGTTCCAAATATGCATATTTAATCGTTGGCATTGTGTTTCAGTTATGTATATGTATAATGTCCACAAGTATACAAAATGCGAAATAATAAATAATTTAATAAACAATTATCAACGTTTTTAATTCATAGTTTTAAATTTCCAGGACTCTCAATATTTAAACAAGTTATAAGGGTAATTCTTAAATTCTACGAAATGGTTTTATTCTCATAAAATTCTACTTACGGTGTATTTCCATACTTATAAAACCAGATTTCCAAAAGCTTGGTTTTTGTACAGGGTGTTCCAAAACGACTGCGTAAGCGGGAAATGGTATCGTACAGTAATTTTCGATATATACCGTGATGGATCGAGACGGTTTTTGTTGTATTTGGGATGCGCGGTCGAATACGCGAGGTCCGTCCTTGTTGATGCTCGTGACGTCAGTCGCCAGATGTTTCACGATGTGGGTCGGGACGGCTTGCGTCGTATTTCGGCTCTGCTGGCGCGCCGGACCATCTTTGCCACCACGCGTCTAGGTCGCACTCCGATTGGTCCGTGTTTTTCGTTAATAACTCCTAAACAACACCGCGGACGCCATTTTTGTTAAGGAAAATGTTGCTTGAAATGACCCAAGGAACCTCCCATTTCCCGCTTACGCAGTCGTTTTGGGACAGCCTGTATAAACCACAACGAGTGTACGTGCAATATAATAATGTTTCCCCATGAAATTCTGAAGGATTCGTGAATTTGACATGAAACATATCCGAGTGGACGCGCTATGAAACCAACGAGTAATTTCGTAATTTTCTATTTCGGATGAATAAACACAGTGACGGGGACAACTAGTTTATTTCACGCCGTTCCGGCTTCTGCTCGAGGGTGTAAAATAAAGCAGTGCCCGCGCGCGTCCCTTCTTAAGGAAGCCCAAACATTTAGACGGCAAAGTTCTCGCTCGAAAGTGTGAAACACGCACGAGCAGCTACTTCTCTTGCTACTTATTTCGTTCCCTGTTCTCCGTCTGGCCCGTTCTTCTCAATCTCCATATCTCTGTCTACGTTCCCCCGTGCTACTGGACAACTGTTGCTGGTAGTGCATCCATTATTACAGCATTACGATTTGCCGTCGCACCACGTGCACCGCGCTTATGCATATATGCAGACCTCTCATACACTCGCGCCCATATAACACATTCCGAGTGTATGCGCGCGTACACTACCACTCAAAAGTATCTGGTTTCTTGCTCATTTCGTACAGAACGTTACTTAAATGGCAGGTAAAAGGTTGCATCCTTGATTTTTATACATTTATCGTTGTCGCGATTTTATCACTGGACCGCGTGGTGGATTTTATTCATTTGGAACAAAGCTGCGTGGGTGAAATATGAAGCTTGAAAATACGAACACATCGGAAAGATGTATACGAGCGTTTATTATAGTACTTTCAATTTAATCAAACTGGCTACAGAAGAAACACAATTTTTATATGGCTTCTGTACCGTGCAATTGACGTGGAACATTTTTATTTTACATAAATATCCGCCTCCACCATTTTTAATACACTGTCGATTCGCATGCGCAATAATGATTATTTTCGTTAATTGGAGGAAACAGGAGTTACATAGACATATGTGGTGTCATTTCTTTTCTTAATAATTTTAATAATTTTGCAAAACACTAACATGAGCGGTTTCGTATTTCACAATTATCGGAACTATAAAAACGCTTTATAGAAAACGACTGTATCGAATTCTTTATTTAATAAGTACGTATATTATAACGAAAACCGTACAAAGTTTAATTACAGATTTTAATTAAGAGTTAATTGTAAATTCATATTAAGTTTAATTTAGGAAGTAATATCAAATTTTTAAAATGTTTTTATCGTTTTGGATTTAATCGATTCGTTTTTGTCATAAAAATGTGATAAAATTTAGAGGTACACTGCTATGCAACAGATGCGATTATACTACTTATTATTACGAAATTATCACGCTTCAAATATCTACAATTTTTTCCAAAAATCGTGTAAATTTGCCTATATCTAAAATACAGATGTAAGAAGTGCAATAAACCATGAGATAGAATTACATGCTTTATTATTCACGCGTAAATATTACAAACGGTATAACAGAGCGTATAAAACGATGTAACTTTCTGTCGAATAAATTGGTGCAGTCGACTTATGAATGCTAATGTACATGCGATGGGACTTAAATATACATAATACATATATACACATAATTTCTTTGTATGGAAGAATGGGACAAGCAGGTGGCAGCCGCATCGTAAGTTCGCTTTTATCGGTGGAGGTGATAAAGGATAACGGCGTGATACGTGCCGTTCGTACCTTGAGTAATTACCCGAGGAACGAAAAAGTTACACGTAAACGC
The DNA here is from genome assembly GCA_916610255.1 of Lasioglossum lativentre. Classification (NCBI taxonomy): domain Eukaryota; kingdom Metazoa; phylum Arthropoda; class Insecta; order Hymenoptera; family Halictidae; genus Lasioglossum; species Lasioglossum lativentre. The sequence continues at coordinate 2,492,814 of OU744364.1, forward strand.
CATTTGATAAAGAAATTTATGCGCTCCATTGTGTTCGATACTCTTCTATTCCAATAGTTCCCGCGGAATTTATTACAGCCGCCTGTTAGCACTTTATTCATGATGGAATCAGTGTTACAACTCGTCAACGATGTATGAATTTTGCAATGAGAAGTGATCAACGATTTGTTTCCGATATATATAGTATACAGGGTGTCCCAAAACGACTGCGTAAGCGGGAAATGGGAGGTTTCTTGCGTCATTTGAAGCGACATTTTCCTGCTCTGATTGGTCCGTGTTTTTCGTTAATAACTTCTAAACAAAGCCACGGGCGCCATTTTTGTTACGGAAAATGTCGCTTCAAATGACCCAAGGAACCTCCCATTTCCCGCTTACGCAGTCGTTTTGGGACACCCTGTATACATATATATGTATATACGTATACAAATTATGAGGTTTAATATGCCAATGAATAATCTACTATCTTTTTAACAGGTTGCCACTACAATTTGAATTTCAAATATTTTCTCGATATTTCGCCTGGCAAGAACACCGTCGAAAACAACCATGAATACTTTATGCTGTAAGTTTATATTTATTCAAGAATAAATATTAAATGTACTAAGGCAAAAAAATAGTCAAGTTTCTCTTTTGCATATTTAAGCAAGGTGTTTGTTTATGAAACTTCAAATATACAGAGGGGTGTGTCCCACGTAACATTTTTCAAGATTTTTGAAGTATCAACAAAAGTTGATCAGTTTTTGGTTGGCTATATATTGCAATAAAAATAAAAGTTCGAAAAACATTTGTTTTATACTATATTATCAAGTTTACCTTCATTTTTTTTGTAAATGGCACTTTGTATTTTTGACTTAACAGTATTACAGCCCGTGTCAAGACGTTCGGATGACCTTGAAGTGCCATTTAAAAAAGTGAAGGTGGCCTTGACAATAATAAAAAACAAAATTCTCGAACATTTTTTTCATCGGAATGTATAGCCAATCGAAAACCGATCAGCTTTTGTTTAAAATATTTTTGTTGTCAGATTATCGCAAACACATACTTAAAAAATCATGAAAACTGTTACGCGGGACACCCTGTATATTCGAGCAAGTAATACAACATATAATTAATTAGATATAGGGTAATACAGGGTAATGTGAATTTTTCTCGATCGAAATTATAATATTAATTGCACATTTGCTGTTGATTTTAAAATGATCGAACCTTGCGCCGAAATCATTAATTTCATTATATGTTATACAGTGTCCCAAAAATGTTGTACTTGAACAATAAGAGTTGATCGAATAGTGTTGTGCGTCGGTGTGTTTTGCAACGGTTGGAAAAACCGAGAGTCATTGGCGAAAGTAAAAATCGTGCGATATCTAAGCAGCTCGTATTTTCTTTGCCGCGGTGTGCAGCCGCCGCGCCGCGCCGCTCCGTCGGGTATCGTGGTTTTAACAGCGAAAATAGGTAGCCCTGTATGCACGGCACATAAAATGATAAGAGTTATAAATCAAAATTACGAATTTGATTGTGAACCGTGTCGCGTGGCAAAGGTAAATACATTAGTCGGTTTCGTGATACGGGAGTACTTGCGTCTCGAGCTTGACAGCATTAAAGAATCCATTAAGAGGTACGGTGGCCCCCGGAGGTTATCAAGCGAACCTCTAATACATAAGCAAATAAACACTTGTATTTAAATTTAGAGAGCTGAATTATCTACAAGCTGAACAACGTTGAATCCAACGAATACTGAAATGAACATTTCTGATAGCGATTTTTATTAACACGGATCCCGTAACGCTCGGAGGAGGCCAGAGATAAAGAAAATGACATCAAAGCTGCAGAAAAGAGCAACGGATATTATCTAAATGTGTCGTAATGACCCCGGGAAAGCGTTAATTTTATACCTTTGCTAATCCAGATAATATTTTTCTTTGGAGTAAATGGAAAAGATTTCTCTTTCATGCGATAAAGAATGTCCTGCGAGCGTTTAATTAAAGTTGCTGATTAATTCTATTCGTCACGGGTACAGTGGATCCAAAAAGTATATTTGAATTTCCAATTCTCGAGAAATTATGTCGATATTTGGAGCTTTCATCGTTTTTTTAAAAATTGGGCAGTAACAAATTTCGACTCGTTTTAAAGCTCGAAGCTTTCCATTCGTTATTCTTTTTTGTCCAAGATATTTTTGGACGATATAGCAGATGAAAAACCGAGGACACGTTTTATGACGCACGAGGCAAAGTTGAGCTTTTTCAAAAAATAAAAATTATTCTAAACAAAGAAATATGAATATTTGTTGGTTCACTGTCAGAGTCGCTTGACAATAAAAATTTGCATGCGAGCACTTATTATTTTAAGCAGTCATTTTTCGGTTGACTTGAAAAAAAAAATCGTGCCCGAAGAGGTTAGAGCACTGCGAGAATATGGTAGCAGCACTATAAATCCACGTGAATCGCTCCGGTACAAATTGTCGGTGAATTCAATCCGTTCAAAGAGAGTCGCATGATATCTGTATCGGGACACGCGTTCGCTCGAATCACACACCAATCGTTCATGCCTGTTTACGTCAGGTTTTAGTGAATGACGATAGATCTGAAAAATTGTTTCGAGTGTGTACAATTGAAACACATGTTATGAAAGGGAGCGCTGTATTTCACCGAGCGACACTACATGAATGAACAGTTACCTAAGGATATATGGAAGCAATAAACCGCCCTGCGCTGCGGTAAAGTGTGAATCGGCTTTTAAACTGATACCCGCCAGAATACTGAGCGAACAACGGCGTCGTAAACAAGTCTAGCCGCGAACCATTAAACTGCATTTGTGCACGTGCACCAGACGCACGTGCGTGTCCTGTCAATTCAAAACTGGGTCGGAATAGAATAAAATCGTCCCTCGAAATCGTTTTTCCCCTTTTTCGACGGAAAACAAATCGACGTCGAAGCAGCGTCGGGCGTTATTCGAATAAAATTTGATTCGAATAAAAATAAGGTATAAATAATTATTCCAATTTTATCGGGTCGGAATATGGAATAAAATCGTCCCTCGAAAACGGTTTTTTTCTTTTTCGACGGAAGCAGTATTTCGGGCATTATTCGAATAAAATTTGATTCGAATAAAAATAAGATATAAATAATTATTCCGATATTATTGGGTCGAAATAGAATAAAACATTTCGTTTACGAACGGAAAACAAAATAATAATTTTTGTTCGAAATAATTGCATATTAAATGAAGAATACAATATGTAATTAAATTAATAATTAGATATGAAATAAAAATTTTTGATGCGAGTAAAAAAATTAACGGTACACTAAGGAAAAAATATACGATGTAAGTAAACTAACGATTGTATATTAAATGAAATTTATAATATGCGAGTAAAAGATACTTTTATATTACTATTAAAATGTACAATAACCAGCGAGCAAATAATTACAAATATATGGACAAAGAGAAAGAATGAACAAGCGAAGAAATGGATGAACAAAGTATAATTGAATAAAAATGCAGTTGCTCCAAACGAATTTATATTTGATCTGTGGAACGTGACGAAGGGAGGAAATACCCAATGAGGAGGTTTCATTTAATAGCACGGTATTTGTAAGAAAATTTCTCGATCGTCATAGGACAAGTACCGGGATAAGGGTGGATCTTTACTGTCGGGGATGCCCGCAGCGAGGAAGATAAAACAGGGATAAGAGTGGCATAACGACGGCGGACTAACGTCGTAAGTCGCATTTTTACGAGGTACTGAGACGACTTGAAAATTATCAGGAGCAGTTTTAAATAGCGATGAGATAAAGCCCTGTCTTTCATGCAATTCGATAAAGTGAAATGTCCACGGAAAGTTGCTAAAGCGTACAATTTCAACGGCCATTTCGTGAAAGGCAAACAAAATGCATTTAAACGAGCTCCCGAAGGATGTATACCTGTCCCTGACAATGATTAATCCTAGACTGCGGACTTTATGCATTTCATGTCAAAAAATGCTTAAAACAGTTCAAAGACATTGATGTATTATTGTACGAAAATTATGGAAGACGAAAAGAAATTTCTATTTGTGACATTTATAACGTCATCGAACCATGCTTCAAAATAAAATATAAAAATTGCAAAAATTATTGATTTTCGTCAAATATATTTTAGAAAAGTAATTATGTTAAATAATCAAATACATATATTTCTATTGTACAAAATAGTACACGCGTTAATTTATATAACGAAAAAACAATTGTTTTTTTTTGTAATTGTCACATTCATGACAATGAACTAATTTTTTCGAAATATGTAGCTTCAACAAAGTCTCTTTTTTCCGGTATTAGGTTTGGTAAGAGGTCGCTACGTACAATAATTAAACGATCATTCTATAAATCTAACGGAGGTACAAATGGAACCGGTTGCAACCTATCAGAATGTGCTCATCTTTTCCTTTAGATTTATTCGCATTCCTTGCACAGTAATTATGGGTGGTGTTAATTACTTATATGATATACGAGTTCGACGTATGGCCGAACGAAGGCTGAAGTTCCGACCTTGAAGCGCATGTTCACGTTCATTATATTCTATTCCCCGTCCATTAAAAAAAAAAACAAAAAAACAAATCAGAAGCAACGCGTCACTTTTTTACAAAAATTGTTAAGCATGTTTCCGGAACTTTTTCAATTAAAATACATCGTGCATGCAAAGTACAATCATGCATCAAGGTACGAAAAGACCAAGACGCGTTCAATGACACGAAAATTGAATTAATTCCAGCTATTTTATAGAAACGGCCCAACTGTGTGCGTGGTCGAAAAAAAATCCGACAGAGGATGGTGAAAAATCAAAAGAGAAGATTCCAGGGATGATGTAACCGGGTCTGGTGCTTTTCTTCTCCACATCTACTCCACTTTCTCCGAGGTGTTCTTTTTGCTCGTGTTCCTCCTTCACACCGACGCGATGCGCGGCGCGGCGCGGCGAGGTGCGGCGTTCGCTGCTTCATCCTCGGTGAATCGTAGAGCGCCGGCGAGAGCTGTAAACAACTTGGCTGCCTTCGGAAACATCCCCATAAAGTACGTTTTATCTATCGTAAATCGATGCCGCGGCGTATTTCACCCGGCGCGGCTGTTATACAATGCAGCTCAATTAATGCCAAACTGTTGGCCTGATTTATTTCTTAACTCAGACGGGTCCGCTGCCGACGCCGCGGTAACCGCAGTCGCATCGCGATAATCGTCGATCCGTATACGGTACGTGTTTGCCATAAGTGCGTGCCGTGCTTACGGTGAATCACACTGGTATGCGGTCTACGCGGGTAAACAGATTAAACTGCCGTTTCTGCCACATTAAAATACACCTATGTAGCCACCCCCCCCCCCCTCCTCTTTCGCCGCGTCGTACCGCCGCTCCACGCCGTTGGTGTCACTTGGGTTTTATACGTAGATTAGCCGCGCAGATATCCTTCCCTCTGATGCGAATAATAGTCGATTGTGGTGTCCGCCTGGGACGCACGGAAGAACCAACGGAACTGGCACAACCAGGATTCGTAGTATTTATTGTTTGCTAAAAGTTCCCACTGTGACCGATACACCTAACGATCCCGCGCAGCGCCGCGCCGCCGCGTGCCCTTCATCATTTATTGTTTGCTAAACATTTTACCGCGCGGACCGCGCGAACGTTGTGTTTCCTCTATTTACATAACTCGGACGGGCCACGCGGTTAATAACAGCCTTGGACACGTTCGACCGTGTCCGAGGGCCGGTCCATCTCCCGGTGGATGATACGGGACACGATTAGGGTTGTAAATCGCTAATCTACCAGCCGCAATAAAAATATAAGACAGGGAAATTAGTAAGTAGATTCTGGATCTTTATGAAAAATAAACAGTTTCTTCATCGATTGCAAGACACAGGTAAAGAGAAATTTATATTTTTCACTAATAACTTTAATATAGCGAAAATATATTAACCCTTAGCACTCGGATAGCGACTTTGAGGCACCACTGAAAATTGCTATGCCAGTATTACAAATATTGTTCACATTGTTATTTTTGTTCGTATTTAATAAACTGCTAGACATATACATATTACATGAGACATTGTATCAGTTTCATATTGAAAAAATGGAAAAAACAATTGTATAGAATAGAAATATTCGAGAATGGAAAAATCTTTTGTTTTTTAGTTAAAATAGCTCCGAGTGAAAAGGGTTGATACTCTTAAAGTCTCCTAATTTTTGTCACTGTTCCGAATTGCACGTGAATCCCGAGTCTATTAATAAATAATATTTTTTCTTGTTTATACGTATTTTCACTTATTCGGTCATTGCAAAAGTCCTGATACGTTTCCAACAGATGGGGTTATTGCTGTAACAGTGGGATTGTATACTGATTAACAAATATTACACAGGGTGGATCTGCTAACTCGACGATCTCAAAAAATTGTTGCTTGGTTCCGATGGGAGATATACATTTCTCTGATCTGTGTTTTTTGTTACTTTGATTTGTTTCGAGGTACGAACCTTTTTAAATAGAATGCCCAAGATTTTTTCTCGAACTCGGATAAAGTAGAAAATTCTATGTAAAAATAATTTGCAATATGCACCTACTACCCGGAAACTAGTAGGTATTTTCCCTCTTAAACTAAGTCATGTTTTCCTTTGATATTTGTTTCTATTGTCAACGGTGAACGAGATAATTGTCGTGCTCGAGTTAGGCGAACCACTCTGTACACTAAAAATGTATGTAGGTTATTTTATGCAGAATAATCAAGAATATCGCACAATAGCACATCAAATACCAGAGCCGAGTAACAAAACGTTATTGCCTATTAACACGTTTCCGCGATACTTTTGTTCACACCACCGCAAATGTAATGTATTTTTACACTTATCTTGTTCTTTAATTAAATCCCAAATAAAAACCCAACGTACGTCACCAGCAACGTGACAACCGCTCACGCGATCTCCGACCGGTCAACCTCTTACGCTAGAATTTAATCGCGAGACTTACATATTTAATATATAATACTAAATAAAAATTAAAATAAGCGCCGTAATTCCTTCAGAAAGTCTACGATTGAGATCGTGTGCCGTGCAAAAATGGTGCAGATAGAATTATGAGCAGACCCGCGAATCTTTATGCGGGATCAAAATTTTCTGGAACAGAGATCGGATAAAAATAATTCATTTCTTTATATTCATCTTCGAAGTTTCCACTGTTTTATATATTTCAAGCAATTATTTTGGTCATAAATGCGCACAAGCCACGTTCTATTTTTGTGAAATTGGAAATTTTAAAATGACGAAACAGTGTAATTTCATTATTTCATTCGCTTAATAATTCCAGTTTCATAGTGCGACAAATAATGTGAGCCCCTCGTTTAACAAATCGATTAACCTAAAAGTTCTATCAATTTCATTCGTAATTATTAAAGATTATTTATTCGAAATGTGAAAGGGTAAGTATTAATCGCGTTCGCTTTGACAGTAAAACGTTTAAAAACTGGAAAGTCGATTAACCAATTGTGAACGGTTCAACAAAACCCTAAATAACCAAATTTCATTCGATGAAACATAATTTTCTACATCGAGAGAGCTCAGAAATCTCTCGACTTATCAGGCCCAGACACCCCATCGCCACTTCAATTAAATTACACGGCGTGCAAGACATTTTTCTTTGCGCTCCTCCTTGGCACACCATTTTTCGTAATTAAATCCCTGCAGTTCCGCGGAGAACAGACTTTGCATTGTACGTTAATTACTCATCGCATGTGCCACGTGTTAAGAAAGGGATTTCTGGCATTCCGCGGGGTTCCTCGTTGCACGACAATGTGGACAGAGACCGCGTTAATAATTGAAGTGTCTGTGAAATTCGAAGCTTTCAACGACCACGATATAACACACGGTAAAAAAGAACCACACCTGCCAGCCGTTCGCAGAATTAATATTCGCCGGCGATTCGACGAATGCATTAAACAAGAGAGATTTCTTTGGCAACCGATGGGGTGACAAAAGCGTTCCTTTTTCATTATCCTGTGCGCGAACACGTGATTGTTCTTACTCGGTGAATAGCATACTGGACAACTGTATACAGAAATCATAGAATTCTCCGAAAGCGGAGTAAGCTGAAGATACCAACGCTTTATCATATTCAAAGAATCGATTAACTGCACTTGTAAAATAAAGAGACACAAAAACACACACACACACACACACACACACACACGTAGAAATACAGTTACCGTAAGGTTTCTATTTCGGTTTCACTCTCCGGCAAAATAAATTCGCATGAAATTTTCAAAATTTGCATAAGAAACTGCAGTCTGTTGTCGAGAATGAAAACTCCCCCGTCTAATTACAGCTGCTCCGGAGAAAAGTCTGGGATTGGTTTGCATGTAAATATCTCGCGAGCAGTATACATAAATATTAAACCGTTTCGGGCTAGTCTCGTCGAAATGGAAATGATTTCGCGCGAATTACAAAATTCAATCTTACACGAAAAATCTTTTTCGAAACCACCGTGAAAACGGTTGCTGATGGTTTACCGACTGTTCGAAACCGCACGCATCGACGTCACACCACGCTGCAGTTAACCTTTTATACGGGCGACTAGTAACAACGCGCAATCACCGTAACTGCACCGGAGCATTTCCACGGGCTACGTCAGTCACAGATGCAGTTACGCTGCGACGTCTTTCACGGTGAATGCATAGACGCCCCCCCCCCCCCCCGTACGTGATAATAACTCACAAGTGACAGCGTTACCTATCTACCCAACAATCTCCTGCCCTGCCAGAAATTAATTTCATTTGCCAAACGCTGCGAGCCCGTAATTTCCAAATCTCGGATATCTTTAAAATGTTCGCTGCCACGCCAATGGCCATAATAGACGCACAAAATCGAGGCAACTTTATTCAACGATACAAGATTAAATAAGACAAAGTTAATCGTAATGATGATTTTTGTGACCATTCTCAAACCGTAAAATTTATTTTCAAAATTATATTACCAGATCAGGGGAATTGACTCAATGGGGGAAAAAGTTATCCTCTCTCTCTCTCTCTGCTGGTACCGGATTAGTCACGTGGCATCGTGACGCATGCACGACAGAGACGAAACGCGTCACGTGACCGGCCCATGGCGGAAGAGTGGGGGAACAGCGTCGTAGAAGGGGAACGGTAGAGTGGGGATAGACGAATCTTGATCTGGCGACGCTAGCACTTAAACATTGCAAGAAAAATGTGTAACAGAAAGTTGTTGATTTTAATAAGAGGATGATTTCTATGGAGCGATACATCAGTGGATTTTTCTGCAAGATAATAATTGTTTGCTCACTCTTCGATTCTTTCGATCTATACCTTATTTACAACTGTAATCAATATTGTCATTCTTGCATGAATTTCCAAGGGGGAAAAAAGACAATTTAATAATATCGACTACAACAAAATAGAATAACATTTCGGTGTAAGGGAAATTAATAACATACATATTTATTAGACTCCGTTTTCAGAATCTTCGTCAGGAGTCCGACTCGATATTACAGGGCATTAATGCATAAAATCAGGAAGGGTGCCCGATCGAAGAAAGTTGAGAAATGAAGTTTTTACCGGAGAATCCGATTTCCCGGTGTACAGCGGGCAGCCCTTGGCCAGTCGGTGATATACACATCAGCGGCGAGTAGATCGGACGTAATTCGTATCGGGGCTGGAAACCAACAAATACTTTACACGTTAACGGGATTGTATCGGGGTCCGATACGATTGGTGTTTAATCTCGATCAGAAATCTCTCCCCCACCCTTGCAAGCCTGTGTTCTCTAAAAACACTTCCCTCGCGCGGTCTGGGCAAGGCGAGCTGCGTGGGAAATCGCGGAGGCCGGTAATTTCTCTGGCCTGATTCTGCCGACGGCGCGGATTATCTACAGCATCCAGCTTTGAAATATACTACTAAATATACTGCGCGCACACTCGCAAGCGCGCACACACGTGTAACTATACATATAATACACATGCGCGCGAGATGTATTGATATATTATAAAAGCGCGGAACACGGATTGCCGTGCACGATTCGACGACGTACGACGCGACTGCTCGAAAGAATGTACATTGAACAACACCGAAAAGAATTATTGTCAGCCGGCATATGGCTGCACACTTACACCGGCTCCCGGGTCCTAATAACGGGATTATGACGACACCGCGTGCTGATTTACAATTAACGAAAATTGTTCTTTACGATCGGGAGGCACCGCGGCCGAATCGGCTCTGCCACGGTAAACGCGAATGGAAATTTATTCGACACGCTCGAACAATTTATATAAATCAACGAATACGCCCGCTTATAAATTTCGTATGCTCCGTGACCCGAATAATGACTATTTTCGACTTCGCTAATTTATTAATTACGGGAGAATATTCCATGCGCGCCGCGTTAATATCGCCGATTCCAGGATATAAATTCGTTATAGATTGCTCCCGGGTGTTTACGCTTCTAAATGAGCCGGACCCGGTTTGAAAATATTAGATACGCTGGCGGGAATAGTCTGCTATTTTTTATTTTTTTTTTTTTTTTTTTTGTTGCTCGTTCAGTACGACAGTAATGAATTTCGTACGCGTAAAGTTATCATTAGATTGCGGATCTCGCAACAAACTGTGAGTGAAGAAGATCTTCTTTCTTAATATGTTTAATAGATTGAATACGATATAAGAATGTTTCGTAATTCTTAATGTTTTTGTCATAAATGCGAAAAATCCGCTGTCTAGTCGATTGCAGCGAGCAGAAATTCAATGAAAATTGTATTCCTTTTGATGATATATATTGATTTCGAATTTCCGGTTTTTACGAAATCACGAATTTTTGCAGATAAATCGCGACACGATGTTGCGCCAGTAAAAACTAAATTGTGCCAATACGGTCGTGTCGGTATCCTTTGTAAACATTTCGATCCACTGTATGTTTGTTTTGTATCGAAGCTTGACCTAATAAAACTTTTCATCGCGTAACTCAACGCAATTTCTATTAAGAACTTTTGTAAATTATACTAAACCTTGGGACTATGCTCCGAAATCAGATGGTAAAAGATTTTATAATTTCGCGACAAAAGAAATCCCAAGTAAAGTATTGTATTCGAGGGTAAAATCGGTTTCAATCTTTTGTACTATTCAAACAGAATATATATGAACGTAATAGTTAGGAATATATAAACATAATACAAAGGTTTGTTAATACAGAAATATTAGTGCTTTCAGCGGAATAGGTTCGATCAAATTTGTTACTAAATTTACAATAGCAATTTTTCAAATTAACAGAGCAATTCCGACGTTTCGATTTTTGTTTAGATCAGCTTTTAGGGGTTACTAGAATCTGTGAAAATTTTGAAATTTAGGAATACATAACAAAAAAACTTTTAAATTGTAATTTATATTATCGAAGAACTAAAAGTAGAATATATATGAACTACGTACGTGATTAATATCCTTTAAATTGGAATAGAATTCGATTTTGTTGTTTTCGATACCAGCCGCGTAATAAATGTAAATTTTCTTCTTTTTCTAAGAAATTCTGAACGTTATAATACACTGCAACCGAAAATTAAATTTCAGCGCGGGTGGTTCAACGAAGAGCAGATTTTTCCCATTCCTAATTGACACGGATAACCGTTCGAATGAACAAACTGGAAATGGCCGGTATTCTGTAATTATGGATCGCATTTTCTAGAACAGAAACCAGGAACATTATCTTGCTGAACGCTCGTTCAGCAGTTCTTGAAGTACCCCGGGCATTGAATGTACAGAATGGCCAGAAGATTTGGCCTCTGAAATACGACCCTCGACCAGGATCACGTTTAGAATCTTCTTCGTACGGATAATTCCCGTCGTTCTGGGTTTCCACTGAAAATTAAAGAGAGATCGAGAGACCGGGGTAGAAAGAAAACGCGTGGGACGAGGAAAGATAGAGAAGAGGCCGAGAGAGAGACGGAGATCACTGGTCTGATTTCACGCTCGGGCTGTTTAGCGATGGACGTAGATACGAGACACCTTCTTGAGCGTGCAGCAACAGCGGGATACCAATCCCCTCGTCGGTCGAGATCGTGACCTTCCATACAGGGCGAGTTTTCTCAAAAAAGTGGTCGAGATAGAACCGCCTGGAAAAACGCCAAAAAAACCCCGTACATAAACAACCGACTCTACTTTGAACGTAGTATTAACTTCAGCTGCAGAGAACTACCGGGTTACCTGCCCGGAAAATTCATTACTATGGAAATGTAATCTAATACTTTTGCTACCAGATCCGTGACAAATTTCTGCTACTTTGTTGCGTCTTCAAATCGGAATCACTTTTTTTTCCAAAATCGCAATTTTTCTGCGAAAAGTAACACGAAAGCTTCGATAAAGAATGCATATCGTCAGAATCGCCAGGAGAATGGTAAAGTTCGCTTTTTACAATTTTTTTTTTATCCGAGTCTGAAGGGAGACCAAGGAAATTGTTGGAATTTAATTATGAAACAAATTGACAAAGATAATCTACTATTATTTAGTAGGATATTCTATTGCTTTACTTCCGAGAACTTTCGAATGATACATATTGTAACCGGAGCTGGGCAAAATTTTCATCTAAATAAAAATGTCGAATAACGAATAAAACGTAAAAAAAATTTTTATTCATTATTCGATGGTTCGAATATAAAAAGTATCTTTATTCGACGAGCAACTTCACCGAAATATAAATATACTCGGAAACTGCGCAGCTGATGAAAAAAATGTCATACGATATAAATTGTTGGAAATTTAATTTTCTACGAAAAAGGTCTCTCGATATTTTGCCATATTTCGCATAGTTACCGAGATATTTGCAGATTTATAAAAAACGGGAAATCTACTTTACCAGCTAAACCAGGCCCATTAGATACCTGTGGTATATATATATATTTTTTTCTGAAAATAACCCCAAGATCACAAATTTCACCTCTAAACAAGGGGCCACGGAAATCGTAATCTCCCCTGACTATAACTTCGTACTTCATTGTAATACAAAACAACACCCTGAGAATCATACATGCTCATAATACCATGATTCTTTGTCACAAGGAATCGATACCGGTTGAACATGCTCGGGCCTGTCACGAGGGCCCATCACGAAGTGCAGGTCCCTTAGACCATATACATACCTATATAGACACGGCGTAGATAATTTTCCGTGTCCGAAAGATGAAATCAGCTGAAAGACACTGTGACGTCACATTTGTACAAGCTATGCTCATCGACAGTGCCTACGCTTGGCTTACATGGGGAGAGGGGGGGCAGCGGGTGCGCCATGTACACAGTACATGGAAAGAAATTATCTTAAGACTTATCTTGTGACGTCACAGTGTCCCATCATCTTTCGGACACTGAATTCTCGGTTTTCCTATACACATACTATACCTATGCCGGGTCTATTAGTATATACATACGGTCTAAGGCAGGTCCAGTGTCGGGTCAGCTGGGGATCGGAGGCGAAGGGCGTTGGCTGGCGTGTCCCTGCGACGTTTCACTTTATAAGCGGAGGATTTATATAAAAAAGCATCGCATCTCCTTGGGTATGACGAGCAGCGTCACGTTTGGGGCAAACGACGCACATGGCGCAGCTGGAGTCTCTGCATAGAGACTCTACGTGCCTTCTATCGCGGCATATGCGTTTCACCGTATCCTCGCGTATACCCGGTGTTGGTGGTGTCCGTTTCCCCTCTACCCCGCTGTCCTTCGAGTTCCTTTGCCCTCTGTCCCTCGCGCCACACACCCCGCCATAAAGCCACGTAATATTCTTCGGATCCTCGGGAACTGCCGAACGGGCAAATGGGGACACGTCCGCGAACGCGTAGCCCGCAATTGTCGCGGCTGTACAAGGCATCCAATTGCATTTGCACGCGAGGCAACGCGCGCAACACACGGCCGTACGTACGTACGTACACCACCGTTACATACATGCATGTAATATGTATATGTATATACGTCGGTGTATTCGACGCGTGTACGACGCCGCGCGTGTCAATGTTACACGAGCGGAGAGCAGAAGTATCTACGAGGGCAGAGACGCGTTCCGCGACGTGAAGGATCCTTGAGAGCCGGGGTATTGGGATTCCATCGATGCCCCTTTCAAAAGGAGCCGCCGCCGCTCTCGATCCTACGGCGTGTTTTGTGCTCGATTGTGAGCGTCGGAGCGTGCAAGTGTTCCTTCTATGATAAATGATAACGGCCCCGCGGAGCTTCAATTGGATGTAACACGTGTAACGCGGACGGTTAACCCGTTAACGGTGGCGATCCTTTTCCCGGTGTTTCTGTTCTTTTCGAACACATCGAACACGGAAATATGTTACATTCTCCCCGTTAGAAAGGCGAATCTACTTCGGTACACAAATGTTCCTTGCGGAGGATTCTTAGGTAAACAGTACTTTTTTTGTTTTGTTATTGTAGTCTTATCTCGAGATAGTCTGCGTCGAACGAGACGAGGCACCGAAACAACAACAACGTGCGTTCTTGATAACTATCTGAGAAGGGCATAGTCGCGTCGTCGACTCTGTCGCACTCGAGTGGGCTGTGTTTACGTTTACTGCCTCGTCTCGTTGGACAAACTTATACTCGCCATTGACTTTGACGACCATTTTCCAACGTTCAGCTAGACTAGAAATTTACATCGCTTTGCTTGCAACAAGGCTCGAGTTCTATTCACTAGAAATTAGTTAATTGCCGTTTTGACGTTAACATCGTTCTAGAAATTGCTGTTCGCAATGAAGTTTCACACGGATAAATTGATTCAAATATTTTTGGACAATTTTAAAGAATAATTGTTGCAGAATATGTCTGCGAAAGGATCTGTTTGAATTCGCATAATTAACGTGGTTGCAGGCGTTCGCAGAATGCGACTCGCCAGTCGAGATATCGAATCTCAAATTTTTGCGAATTTTTCGAACACCACTGTTTTTTCGAAATGTTCGTTGACCTAGTTGTCCAACTGCCTTCGCACGAGTGCAAACTGTGATGTCACTCTGACATTTTACTAATTTGATCGAATCATTAGCCGTACGTGCCACGCAGCCAGTGTACGCGCGAAGTCGCGGTAGCTTCTTCACAGAGGATCCGGAACGTTTTTGCTGGTGCAGAGGGTAGCGGAAGTTTAGCCTCTCCCGTGGTCAAGGAGGAGCACAGATTAATCAGCTTCGAGTTCTCTTCCCTGTCAACGACACGAATCTATTTCGGTGGCAGGGAGGGATCGGCATTCAGGCTTTCGTCACCCGTTAAACTCGAAAACCGCGTCTCTTCGGTGGTCAATCTTATCGGTGTATCAGGTCCTACGTCGTCGTCGTCGTCGTCGTCGTCTACGTGTACATACGTATATGTATATCCATACAGAAAGTGTACTAAATGCGAAACCGGGAATGTTTACGAGGCAAAGAGAGAAAGTCCCTCTCTCTCTCTCTCTTTCTCTCTCTTCCTCCTGCTGCGTGGTTCTCGGTCCAACGACGGGGAGGAACGAGAGTAATGCAGGGTAGATAACCCTGCATCCTAGTGCTAAGATAACCCGACTTGACCCGCGGGTCCTCCTTGCTGAATAATTACGGGGAAGCCTCCTATCCCTGTCCTCTTCCTCCTAACTATCCGAACCTTTCTGTGTCTCTCTTCCGTCTCTGTCCCTCTAACCGGCATCCTTCTCACCCCTTCCAATCTACCTCTCCTCTCTCTCTCTCTCTTTCTCCCTCTCTCTCGTCTCTGTTGCTTTTGGTCCCCTCCGTTCTCTCTGTCCCTCTCGCCGGTGCATAGAAGCAGCGGGAGACCTGAACCTGGTGGCTCTTAGCGATGGTATCGACCTGCGGGAGAGTCTTTGCCTCCCTCCTGGCCCTCCTCTTTCCAAACCTCTTGCCCACCTCTTCGCCACTTGCCTTCTCCCTTGCCCCCCTCTCTGCCTCCGACCGGCCGTTGCGATGCCATCCTCGCCCTCGTTTACAACCTCACCCGTCCCCCTTGGGCATTCTAACGCCCGCCGCAGCAAGGGTTGCTCCGTGACTGCTCCTTAGGGCCGCAGGATCGAAGACGAAAGAGCAGAAGGATCCGGGTGTACGGTTAGCGTTCCTGACGGTCGGTGGGAGCCGAGAGCAGAACAGAGAACGAGCCAGCCCGGGCCCAACCAGGTCGGGGCCCGGCTAGGCCCGACCCAAGTCACGAACACGCATGGATGAGGATAGATCGTGTGCCGGGACTTCGTCTTGCTTTGCCTTGCCTTGCCTTGCCTTGCCTTGCCTACCCGCCTCCAGGGGCGGATGGCTGACTCTCTACCCGCGCTCTCGACCTTTTCTACAAGGATGTAGATTACCGTTCATGCTGCCGACCCTTTCTTGCACGATCTCCCGACGTTTCTTTATCTACCGATTGCCCGGCTGAGATTCGTCAACCTGCACGCCCTAAACTTCCCTGTGCTATAGCCGCCTAAGTAGACGTTGCACGACGATTGCGGTCGAAAAGACACCAGGCTGATTTCATTTCTCTGCACCCTATCAGTTTGGCGAACTGTGAATACGTAAATAATAATAATAACAATATCGGCGCAAGGTTGGATCATTTTAAAACCAACAGCAAATGTGCAATTAATATATCAAATTTCTCGACGTTTCGATCATAATGCTGATCATTGATCTAAGAGACGTAATTTGCGTGTGAAAAATAAATTTTAGTATATATAAATAAACATAGTTAGAAAGAAACATTTGCGACACAGCCGTGTAAATCCAAACTGGATTTTTGAACGGTTTTAAAATGATCGAACCTTGCGCCGATATCATTATTATTATTATATATTATAATTTCGATCGAGAAAAACTCACATTGTGAATACGTAATTTCGTGTTGCAAACAATTTTGTTTGAGATTCCTCGTTCGGCTTGAGAAAACAAAGGATTGAGATAATAAAAATTTCACCATAGTTGCATTATTATATTAAGAAGAAGATGAGAAGCTTCTTAAAAGAATTAACTCTCGTCATCCTTGGTTTAAAGGATAAAAATCTGTCACTTACGAGACAACTTTTTGGAAAGTTTAGGATTTTTCAAGACTAATTTTGACATTTGATCGCAACACTTGATATATAGCTGCTTTTCCCGTTTAGCACAGCGATGTATATATGTATTTTTTTTTTTTGTAGAATTCCGGTAGATCTTTGGTGGTAGACGCAAAACACGAAATCGTGATTACTACGTGCACCATGTGTTTCATTGTTATTCTAGAAGAGCAACACCGTGAACAGATGGCAAAGTAACTTTGTATCTTATGAGTAAAAAATTCTGATAACATGGATCATTTACGTGACCACAATAATGTAATATACCTTTGCGTATTCACAGAAACCGTGACCCACTTAGCATCGGTAAAATCCGAAATTAGAGGAGAATTTGAAATTGCAAGAAACGCAAAATCAGAATATCGTACAACTTGATCCGTAACATTAGCACGAATACGTAAAGACGACATCGAGTGTATAAAAATAAGTGTTTCGCTAGTAAAATTGAATAAATATTTATGCATACAGAACCGATTATTTGCATCAAGAATCACTGGTAGAATCTTTTTACTTGCCGTTATTATTAGTTCCCGAATTAACTCTAAAAATTACACTGTGGATCATTATGCGAAATAAAAATTTTATTCATCGGTTAGAAAGTTTCCTGTTTCTTTAACAATTTAAATAGATTGAAAATAATATTGTATATGTTTCAAATTTCATCTGCTGCATTTTGTGATAAATGCATATAAAATCTGCAGTTTACCAATAATAATAATATCGAGAGATCGCCGAGTATTATTTGAAAAAAGGATGGGAAAGATCCTGCTGGCAGAAAATGTTTTTACCAGAACGGTACACTTCAACTATTTACACGTAATTTCATAGGGTTGTTGGAGCGCAGACAATTTCTCGGGCCAGTAGTCGAATCAGCATTACAAATGGCACTGATAATACATCGCGACATGGGTCGTCAGGAAAGTTTTACACGACCATTCTTTATCCTTGCAACAGCACCCTCATCGTGCGTTTAGCATTTCATTATGAGCGGGAAAGCTGCTCCGCCGCGTTTATCCCTGCTACGCTCTGCAGGATGTATACGAACAGCTTGATTCCAAACTAATGTAAGTCAAATTTCACGATTTAACCGTAGACGGATGTAATCTCAAATTTCGAAACACATTCGACTCGCGAACTTGGTGTTCTGTGGTTCCTGATTTTCTAAAAAATCCATGTTTTTTGCATTTTCTTCAAGTATAATATAAGTGTCCTAAGAGGGTTCGAAAAGAAATCGACACCATAAATCTTAGCTTCCAGGTTTTCATTTTATTAAATAAATCGCGGTGATACAACTGTTACTATTTTTTTTTTTTTCGTAATTTCGACTAAACGCAATTTTTCCAAAATTTCCATTACATCTAGTAAACTCGTCTAGCAAGACAGAAAAATTGATTTGGCCCATTCATGAAAAAGTTATTCTGAGTTAAAGTGTGTGCCTATCGATACACAGCGGATTTTATCCATTTATGGCAAAAATGAGTAGGTGTAATTTAAAACGGTAAGAACATTAGAAAAATTTAAAAATACTGTTATATTATTTTCAACCTATTAAATAAATTTCTATTTTGTTCCAGGTTATTGGAAATTAGGAAAAAATTTTTAAGTGCCTTTAAGGAATAAATACATAGTTGTAATTTTTATAGAATAATGTAAAATCACTGTTAGTGGTCCGTCGATCTAGTGTTTAAAAAAAAAAAAAAAAAAAACAGTTGAAATATTAATTCCGGCCACTGTAGACGAGATATCCACGAGATAACTTGTTATTCTGATAATCCAGCGTCGCAACGTTTCCATCCGACTAAAGCGGATCAAGAAAAACGAACAGATGAATATCAAATCGAAATAGCGTGGAATTCCCGCTATTGGTCACCGCCAACCGACAACCAGATAAACCGTGTTATTCTACTTTCCGATCAGGAGTCAAATCAATTCGATCCCCGGCTGCCGGTGTAACAACTACTTCGCCTTGTCGCTCGACCGTTTCGAAACCGGATATCCACTTCCCCGGGTATCACTTACAACGTAGTAGGTATACACATGTACATTGTATAAACACAAATACATAGAACAGAGCGGGGGACCGTGCTGTCACTGTCGCGCCGCGTTATTACTAAACTTCCGAGTTTGAATATTCACGAGGCATTATGTTTTCTCGTACTTAGCAAAAAAGAAAAGAAGAAAAGAAAAAGAACGGCGGGGACAGGGGGTTGGTGAAGAGGGTGGGGGTAAAAAAAAAAAAAAAAAAAAAAACGTGAACGAAGAGAAAAGAAAAGTAAAAGCTGCGGGGGCCACGACGAAGGAGCTTCCATGTAATTAAGCACTAATGGAGAACACCGTTGGATCACGAAAGGAGCTTTACGACGAAGCGTCGAAGTGCAAACATTAAATATGCCACGGACGATTTTTAAGGATGCGTTACCGGGCCGTGGGGTTTACACCGTTAATGGAAGGATAAGAGGAACAGCGGGATGGCAGGTGGCGAGGGGCGGATTTGAAGGATGCGAGAGGACACGAGTATGAAAAGGGTGAAAGGGTCGAGGACCGGAAGTTCACGAGTAGGGTTGATGCGCGTACGGGGGTGGAGACGTGAACCGGAGGAGGTGGGGCACCAGGGAGGAGAGGGAGGCCAAAAGGTGAAGAGCGGTTTAACGCGTTTCCGCGGTAGAGCGGTTTAACGCGCACATACCACGCTCTCCAGTGTGTGCAAGAACGATGGGGTGGGTCTCGACTCTATATATATATCTCTCTCTCTCTTACCCCCCCTCTCTCTCTCTGTCTCTGTCTCTGTCTCTCTCACTCTGTGTGTTGATATACACATATCCGCAAGCTCCAACAACAGACCCGGTATCGCCCAAGCACTCGCTCCTTAACCGCAATTCTAGCTATTGCAAATTAAATATCGCTTCTTTCAAAGTATTCCCGCCGCTCGCGCGCTTGTTCTTTGAACTTTCCTCGATCATGTTTTGTCCGAGCCATACGCACGCAACGAGAAGCAAAATTGAACTAGTGAAATTATTTTTTCAAATTAATTATCTGTGTGTACTTGGTAAAATTTCAAAAAGCATATGATTTTACATTTATTTCAGATTGGGTATATAAATGATATATGTATACCGGGTGGTTCACGAGAAACAGGACACCTAAATAGCTCCGTTAGGATTGGAAGAAAATGTTAGAGAGAAAAATTGTACTGTTAAAAGGGGCAAATATAGGTGATATAAAAGAATATTCCGATTGTAGTAGTTTTCATGGTGTTTTCAAGGTCATCGATGATGTTTAAATAGCACCATATATTTATCTTCACAGTGCTGTAGCTGATGTCAAGGCAAGTTCAACGATGTAGTACACTATAATAAACGATTAATATTCTATTACATTTAAATTATCAGTTACAGTATAACATTCTTGACTTGCACCGATGCAAAACATTATCGAAAAGATTTATTTAATAATTTGTCCAGAAACCGGTCATACAAAATATCAACAATTGTAATCAACTTGTCTAGAAGTGCAATCTGCACTGATTCTGTATGAAACACCGAATAGACTATTTTACAGTATCATAATGAAACTATAGTTTCTCACAATATTAGAAATGAGGTAAGATCGTGGAATATTTGATGCACATATGGTAAAAATAAGTAGATGCAATTTGAAGAAGATTAAAAGAATTTAAGAGTTTCATTGTTTTAGCCTCAGCTTATCGGAATGATCAAAAGCAGAAAGAAATGTTCTGTTTGCATAAAATAAAATTTATATTTTCCATAAAAATCCGCAATCGACTCGTTAGATTGGGTGACAGCCGACTCGCTAATCTACAAACATATATTTACAGGTTGACGACATAATAGTACCGCGATGCCTGGATTGTTTAGACCGAAGGTAAACAGGGATTGGTTCTTGATCGCCACGGATAAGACCACCGTGAACATTTCCACAGCTGGGGTCATCATAACGAGGTCTTGTGTCACGCGCCTGCGGTATAAAGAAGAGAGAAAAAAAAAAGGAGGATCGAGGCAGCGAAAGAGTCTGAAAAATGACGGGAACAAAAGGGACGGACAGAGAGCCGATGTTATGGTACTCGTGCCTGTAATGGCACTTTGCGAAACAATGTTGCGAGAACAGGATGATTGGGGTCATTTACGTAAAATGTATAGATACGCTCGGTTACTTTGTAACTTCGATTGGTGTTGTACCGTGCGCACACAGCCTCTCTATGCACGTACATGCAAGCGCCTCTAAGTCAAAGAGAAACTAATATCCCTCGGGCGATTCGAAAGAGTAGCACTTATTACATTAAACGTTAACAGAGCCTTTAATTAAAGGTACTTTCAACTTGTCGAAAATGTCCATCAGATTTGTTAACACGTCACAGAAAATGTCTTATTATCCGTTATATATTACTACCATTATCCGCAATTATCGAGGTTTCTTCTGTACTTTTTGCGTCTGTCGACATGCCTTCGCAGAAGGAACTGCTAATTAAATAAATATACCCGGGTAATAGCATTGCAACGTATATATATATTACATTCATTACATTTTACTGCAACGACGTACGAGCAATTCCGCGTCAAATTGGTACACAGAATTTCCTACGTAGTTGCCGATTCTTTTTTCGAAATCTTGCATGTATTACGAAACGCAGTTTTGTAAAATATTAACGTCCTAGCTTAACCCCTTGGCCTACGATCTATTTTACGGTTTCAGTGATTAGAACTTTTTCGTAGACCGCAATTTCCTAAAAAAAGAGAAAATTTATATCAATCGTATGCCTATACATGCTGTCCAATAACTGTACATTAAACAGAACCAGAATAGAATTACATCTCGATTTACAGGAAATTAATAACATACATGTTTATTAGACTTTGTTCAGAATCTTCGTCACGAGTCTGACACGTACGGCAAGGATTTAAGTGGTGTGCCAGATTTTAGGAAATTCTTCTTCGGAATCGAATTTAATCGGTAACTGTTCTAATATCCGAATACTTGTGTGTTCCCCTCGAATCGTGAATTAAAGTACTCGTTATGACTATGAACGAAATCAATAATTTTAATTAATAAATATCGTTCATTTTTATGGACGCGAATATATTAAAGCCATTAAGTGTGCAATTTCCCCAAGTTGAATAAACAACAATTGGATTGTTCCCAGAGCCCCCGTGCGCCAGATGGTTAATGCCGGGACACCCAGTAGTACAGCGTCGATGAAAAATGAGCTTAAACGAGTAAACGCTCGAGACGCAACTATACAATCAGCAGTATGGAAATCTCGTACAAGTAAAGACCGCGCAGCTAACAACCCGAATGCGACTGTGGTCCGATGCGGCGATAAACGTTATCCAAGGAAAGTATTAATAAAACAACGCGTTAGAATGTTCGAACACGCGAGAACGTCATTGGCTGGAAGCACGAGAGTCATCAATCCCGCGGTTTAGACAGCCTCAGAATGGTTCGTGCCGCGTATTCATGGCGATCGCGCGGGCGAAACGGCAAGAATCATCGCATATCGGGCCCCCCCCCCCCCCCCCCCCCCCGGCCCCCGGCCCCCGTGCCCTGGTGTCTGCGTGGCTGCGAACGGGATCCGTTTATGCTCGTGTGTATGTAAACGATAGCCGAAGCGGATTCGGAGCGAGAGCGTATGCATATCCGTATGGAAAGGAGTTCCCGTATCTCACCGGTCAGAGCCACTTAATTGACACGCGGCGCGTCCCTAACACGCGGCGACCCCCCATCCGGTGACTGGGGGGGCCTCCCTTGTTCCCCCGGAGCTCTCGTCAGTCTCTGTTTCACTCTCCGAACCCGTTCCCCTCTGCGGATTCTCTCTTTCTCTCTCCCTTTTTCTCTCTCTCTCTCTCTCACTCACTCTTCTTCTTCTTTCAATGTTCCTCTGGCGCTGGCGCGCACGCGGAATCACGAATCTCCATCTGTCGTAGCGATACACGCCGGCCGCCAATTTCAAAGTCGGTCCAATCATGGAAATGGAAATACTTCATACGCTCTCGCATCAGCCCAGCCGCCGCGCCACCACCGACGACGACACAGCCGACGCCATAATTAACGGCTCGCTGCCGACAGATATTACTTTTTTGACTGGGCGAGTTTACCGTACTTCTGAGGATTCTTTCAGGTGAAAGCGGAAACTACCGAGAACTCGCCGCCGCGGCGGAAACGACGCGACGCGACGCCCGGATGCGGCGCGCTACGCAACACACACACACACACACGATTTTATGCGTTCCCTTTATTCGCCGATCACGCTAAAAACGCTGGAAACTGGGCTACAGTTGTGGCCGTGGATTTCAATAAGTAACATGGTGGGCTGAGAATCGTGGTAAAGACAATTTCTGATTTATCAATTAATTTTGCTTTTGGCGAATCATAATCTACTTAACGCGGCAATTAACCCTTTCCACTCGGAGCTATTTTATATACAGAATTATGCTATACAATTTTTGTTCATTTTTTTTGCATATGAAACTGATATAATATCTCATGGTAATATGTAAATGTTTAGTAGTTTATTAAATGCGAACAGAAATAATAATGTGAACAATATTTTTAAGAATAGTATAGGAATTTTCAGTGGTGTCTCAGAGTCGCCATCCGAGTGCTAATGGTTAAAAATTTAAATATGCGGTTATTTTTCCACCAATTTTTGTATTATCTATTTTCTTAAAATACAAAAGGACATCTTCTGATGGCAAAACAATTACAATTATACATTTTTATATATGTTCTCTAAATGTTTATCATATAAAACAGTGACAAAATGGTTCGCTTGTCAGAAATAAATCATTTGAAGTTGAATTCTGAAAGAATATGTATTTTGTTTAATAACTTCTAAAATTTACTTATGTGTTGTTTTATGTTGTTTGCAGACCTGGCTATTTATTATATGATGGTATCCAGTAAACTCCTCGTTCAATCATTATTTCAAGCAATTACTGTCTGCGATCATAAGCGCGTATTACAATCGAGTTAAAAGGAAGTGTTTTCCCTCAATTAGATTACAACTTTAATACGAAGTATTAATGCAATAATTACCGGAACGGTGCACAGGTGTTAACTGCACGTCAAATTGCATTTATGATTCAGTAACCTGTTGAATGTTACATTCAAACTGTCGAACGGAAACCGTGAGTGCAAGGCAAAATTTGTCTCGCAACACGGATTCAGCTTGGAGTTTAGTTTGTTTTTACATAACTTTACGTACAAAAGTAACATGATTATATAGAACGTACAGTTCAAGTCTATGATATGCTACAGCTTCGCTACATGATTCAAGGAACTGTAAAGCTTTAGGTATTTATCCGAAAAATAGGTCATTTAATTGCAACTCTTCGATTTCTTTCTCATCGAAATATTTAGTTGTATAATTTTTTAAATTCAAGAAGAATACACTCGATGCTTCGAGTCCTGCTCTTCATCCGATTTAAACAACCGATGACACCCATTCGATAAATCATTTTTAAAAGAAAATGTTACACGTAAAATTTTCACTCCTTATCTTCATCAGGAGGATATTGAAAAGTTTATTTAATTATGAAAAAAATTATACAATACAGTCATCAATCTCAATATTATGAGAACTTTTTCCGATTTTTCGGTTGATAATCGAGTTTGCAAACGATAATGAACACGAAGAAATTCGAGGAAATACAGATTTCTCACAGAAATTGAAAGAAAGCATAGATATCATATTTTCACAGAAGCAACAAATGATCATAAAAATGGTCCTTGAATTTTTTCAGATTTTTCAGTGAGGTGTGTAGTTAGAAAAAATAAAAACCGATTTCCCCAACTTCGACGAGAAACTAATAATTGTAAGTTATAGTTGTTTTCCCTTCCCTTATAAAATATATATTATATATATATATATATAGTGTCCACACGTCGACTGCAATCATGAAAAATTGATTTCTATGGTGATCGCGATAGATCTGCGAAATGTAAGAAGATTAACCCTTTGCACTCGGAGCTATTTTAATTTTAAAGTTAAACATTTCTTCCAACGTAGATATGAAATTGATGTAATACCTCATACAATACTTAAATGTTTAGTAATTGATTCTGAGTCGCCACTCGAGTGCTAAGGGTTAAAAACGTAATTAAATCTGAACTTCTCAGTTCTGTTGTCTGAATAAATAAATCGGTTGTAGCCAATGTTTGTATGATTCGATTCCCTATCATTTGGGGTGGTTTATCCGTCACGGTAATTTTCGCGAAGTTTCCTAGCAAGTAAAATCGTTCCCGCAGTTTGCCGGTTATCCGTGAGAATGTCGTGAAGTCAAGAGCTAACAAGCACCATGGGAAAAGGCGAAAGTCCATCTCGGAACGTGCGTTGCAGTTAGTTTCGTGCGCATACGTAATCAGAATTTGCGTGTAGAATCTCGGGTCTCTCTCGTACCGTTCGAAGGGGGGCTGCTGCACGGGACGCACTTAAAAGGTGGCAAGCTGAAGCGCGTTCACGTGCTGTCACTTATAAGGCAAATCGTTTCGTCGCGGCACGAAACATACCTTTACCGGCGCGGCGCGCCGCGCGATTCTTTCGGACCGCCAGCTAACTAATTAATTATTCCTTTCCGGCCGCGCCGGCACCACGATAATCAGCGAGATAATTCGACGCGGATGGCGCCGCAATTTGACAGGGAAAGAACAATGTTCGGTGTGCACCGGGAATAAACAGCTGCCGTTCGTTTTGAACCACATTACGCATTCTCGGAACCGTTTCGATTATAGGATTTGGACATTTCAATCTAGAATATTTATTTATCATCTTTTTTGTTTTATCCATTCGTTTTAATCATCCGAGGACGAAAGTCGACGCAACTATATTTGTATTACAGGCAAATTATTTAATTGTATACGCGTGACACTTATCTCTCATTTTTCCCGGAGTTTCAGCAATTCGTAATGCAATATTTAATGCAAAGGAAAATTTTATACAGCAGTGTATATAATGTATACGAAACGTGTATCACGTTAATAAAATATTGTTCTTGAATATATCATTCGTTGACCTTCGTAAGTCCTTGACGGGTCCACTTGCGAAAAAAGGTTAGCGACATCATCGGTATAAATAGTATTTTAATTTTGAAATTAATCAAGAGGAGTTTTTATAATAAATTTAATTTTAAACGTGCATCTCTTGAAAACCATTTAATCTCGATCGTAACATTACTCACTACGACTAACTATAATTACGTGAATCAATAAGAAGATCGAATTTTATTTCGGTTTAAAGGAAATCAACAAACATATACCTATTTTCGGCACGGTTGAAATCGCATCGCAAAAGTGCAGAACGCGTCCGTGTTAATTACTAGTATTGTTTCTGGCACGGTCACCGATTCGGCCACTCCGCAACATTCTCACGAAAATCGGGGGGGGGGGGGGGGGGGGTAACAAAGAAGACTTCGGAAAACAAATCGACCGTATCAAATCCGGCCGAGTAATCGCGAAATCGATACCGACTATTTACCTGCGACAACTACGTGGAACCATCGTCAGCTCCTTCACCCTCGCGCGCCGGTTCCCTCTCGTCCACCCTCTCGAAAAATAGACAGAGAGAGAGAGAGAGAGAGAGAGAGAGAGAGAGAGAGAGAGAGAGAGAGAGGGTGACAGAGAAACTGGAAAAAGGGAGGAAGAAAGAGGGATCGATTTACGTCCGAGCGATACCTTCCTCGTCCAGCGGGATCGGTTCGCAATGACGCGGAAGGCGCGAATTTCACGTGGCAGTTTCACGGTATCGACAGAGAAAGAGATGGACACTGTCTTCCCCGATCCGTCGATAGAGAACGATGAACGCTGCTGGAAAGGTGAAGAGTTATACGAAGTACCGATGGTATACAGGCTTCTTACTTGGCATCGGGGAAAAAGAAGATCACGACAAAGACGTGGAAGAGTAGTGCGGTAATAGTGGTAGTAGTACTAGCAGTAGTAGTAGTAAAAGGATGGGAAAGAAGACGAAGACGAAGACGAAGAAGAAGACGAAGAAGAAGAAGAAGAGGAGGACTACGACGAAGGAAAGGGCGCGGAGGACGAGCAGGTAGGCGGGTAGGTAGGTAAGCAAGCGAGCGGTCAAGCAAGAGGAACTTTTAGAGAGACGGGAGGGGTGGGGGGGGGGGGGGGGGGAGGGAAAACGAAGGAGGGGATAGTTTGCTCTGGATTCCAAGCGTGACCCCGTGCTGACCTGGCGAGAACATCTCCGCGCATCTTTCTTTCGCCCTCGCAAACACACGTACACGACTACGTGCGCCAGCCTCGCGAGCACACGTGCACACACAGAGAGACCAGTGCCTCTTACGTACACGCGTACCTTGCTGCATTTCTTCTCTCTCTCTCTCTCTCTCTATCTATCTCTATCTCTATCTCACTTCTTCTCTTCTGCCTTCTGCAATTATATACCCCCCATCCTCTCCCAGCCACCCCCGGTCAGGCGTAGGTACCACAGGCTATCTTATCTCACACGCTGTACGTAAGTACAGCTACGTACGTGGTTGCAAGAAATACATGGACGTGAGTTACTTCGTGCAAATATGTGCTCGTTCTCTACGCAGTCTCGTACGTATTCGTGTGTCCATCCGTGGAGAGTCGTAGAGTACAGCGAGAGGATGAAGAGAAAGGAGAAAGGGAGGAGGAGAAGAGATAGAGGGAGATGGAACGGTCCGCCGCCGCTGCCGCCGCCGCCGACGAGGTCGATATCGCATTGTGGTAGTTACCGCGGGTCTTTAATTGACTGTAATTTCTGCTCCGTGGAAGATACTTTTAATCGAGACGAATATACCGGGCCCGCGATAGCGATCCGTAATACCGCGACGTCGCCGTTGCGACGATCTCGTCTCCAGGAACGCCGCGCCGCGCCGTCGCACAGTGTGACGGATCGCCAATGTAGCTAGATGAAAATCAGTTTGGCGAACATCAGAGAAACCACGTCTATAAATTGATTTTAACGACACTTTTAGAAATATCATTCTAACACATGTAAATATAAACTTAGTCACAGAGAAACGTAATCTTGCAATGGTACATATATGTATATTTGCAAATATGTATAGTACCATAAGTTAATAATTGTGAATATATATTGTTTTTATATTTTTGTATACGTCTATAAATTGATTTTAACGACACTTTTAGAAATATCATTCTAACACATGTAAATATAAACTTAGTCACAGCGAAACGTAATCTTGCAATGGTACGTATATTTGCAAATATGTATATAGTCCCATAACTTAATAATTGTGAATATATTATTTTGTATATTACTGCTTCTTATGTATAATTAATGTATGGAGTTGCAGCTATATGTATACTCATGAATTACTGGAAATATATTGTTCATATACACTGAATTCACTGTGAATTTCAAGATTAGAGTATCCCCGTCGAAATTATTCCTGGAAAGTTGTGGTATGATTTTCTCCTACAACACGAATGCATTCATCGGGACGCTGCGCGATCATTTTCACAAAAATACGTCAGAATAAATGTGTAGCAAAAGTGCCATCAAAAACGTGTTCGTAATCTTAATAATTGTAAAATAAAAAATTCGAAAACCGTGATTTTGGCGTTGATGGTCGCGTTAAGGGGTCCTAATGCCTTTATTATAAATAACTGTTGCTGTATTGCACGAAACTAGTTTTAAATAATATGTAGAATTTCTCTTATAACAATAACGATGACCGCGGATCTTTATGAAAAATAAAAATTTTGCTGTATAAATTGCAGGAGTGGGGAGCGAAATAGAAGGGTCTTTCTATTTTTAATTATTCTAAGGTACCGACATACCTAAATTAAGTATAATATTAATAATTGTAAAATAAAAAATTGGAAAACAGCGTGATTTTGGCGTTGATGGTCGCGTTAAGCGGGTGTCCTAATGCCTTTATTATAAATAACCGGACATCTCCGCGCAACAGGAATATTGTAATCGGTATCGTTTAATTTATGACTCGGCCAACATATCGATCCACGCCCTGAGAGCAATCATTCACGATCTGTACACCCATCGTAAAAAAGGGTACGGTACTCAATCTTCGGGGCTCCGATATCACGGCTTATGGTGGGCAGTAAGTCTTTAATTGACTATAATCTGCATGCGGAGAAGATGCCCCGAGATTGTAAACAGCCGACCCAACTCTCGGTGAACTTGGAGAAAAGCATACTGGAAGTCTGAGGTCGGCAACCCCCACGTACCGCTCAGAAATCGTAACTGGCAGCAGACGAGGATAACCTTAACCCTGAATATCGCTCGTTCGCCTCCCAGCGGTTACTTCCGTCGGTATGCGCGCGGTATAATTGACCACCTTCAACGTCAAATTTAAAGGGTTAAGTACTTCACTGTGGAAACGTAGTGATATCGGATCTCGACGATACCCTTTCATTTCGCCCACTTAACGGGAGGATACGGTCTAGATCTTCGAAAAAAGATCCCAACTTTTCTTCACATTTTTCAATTTTTCGATATTCGAAAGGAAATTTTCTGACGCAACAACAGTCGCTCTAATTTTATGAAGACACGATTAATTGGAGCTTGAAAATTGTAGATTTGCACACAGATATTTTATTTCGACATACTGTGATATTGCTTTTATAACAACTATTGCGGGTATAATCATTCAATAACATATAATATCAAACGTTAAAGTGAAATTTACTTAAAATTTACTCACAATTTACTAGCGTATTTTTTAACATCACCCTATTTGAACCATTTAGAAAAATAATTCCTTCCACAGAAACTGCGGAAGGGCCATTTTTAATAAGTCATTTTTATGTCCTCTTCAGACAACAGACGATGTTTACCATACAGTATGGTATAAAATACATATGTCATTTCTAGACTGTGGATTTTGTACGCATTTATGAAGAAATTGTCTGGGTGAAATATAAAACGGTAAAAGATTACACAAATCTAAGAACATTGTTACGTTGTTTTCAAGTGTTAAAACAAAAACTAATTAAAGGAAGACTTTTATTTAACTCCTGCCTGCCACGATCGATACAGAACAGTTTTATTTTCCGCAGTCTAGTCATTTCAATATCCGAATATATCGGATAATTGCAAAAGCTCATTTTCAGAAAGCTCAAAACCATCTTCGAGGAAGAACCTATACCAAAAACGAATTCACCTGCATGTAAAACGTCGATTAACCGTTATTAAAGTTATTAAAAAGTCCGTTAACAGTGTTAACTACCTAGTGGTCGCTAAATGACCTAGATGTTGATGCGACCGTTGTAAACAAATAATTGAAAAAAGAAAGTGTTAACCTACCAATAGCAATACCAATCGCCACCCGACGAGTTGCTTTCGAAACGAAAAAAGTAGTTTATTTGCGACAAAGTAAACATCGAATAGAAGTTTGACGTTGGCGCAATAATTCAACCTCGAGCGATCATTTGTCAACGTTTTCCACGTCCCGATCCCGAGGTATTTAAGGGTTATAAGTCAAACGGCAACAATGTTTTCGGATGCGCTGTTAGAAAGTCGACAAAAGCCGGGCACAATAATCTATCGATCAGACAGGAAACCGTGACAGGATAGCCCGCCATTTGTTAGAGGGATGGAGCGGAGCGAGGGGAAGGTGCTGAGGAGTTGAGAAAAACAGAGGCGCGACGGGTACCCGGAGACTCCTTAAAGAGGGTCTATTAATGTCGGCTGCATTTTTCTTGCCGCCTAATCACAGGGTGTTCTCTATGTCTGGCTGGGCCTCCATCTGCGGAGTTTTTCACCGAGCTTCCGCTACTTCGAGAAGAGTCGAACAATTTCCGGACGCGACGGATCCTCCTTCGACTACTTTTTTCGTTGGTCGTATAACCCAGCGGCCGAGGCGCCGCGACGCTTTTTCTCGGACGGGTACAAGCTACCGATTTAAACATGATCATGCTCTTCAAATGACCTCGGCCGCGGCACCGTTAGCCGGACCTTCTTGCGGCAAATTGTTGTTTAGAAGATCCTGTGCTAGCCGAACCGCTGCACGTCATGCACGTAAACTAATTGTTCTAATTAAGCGGGTCATCCCATGTGCCGATCAAAAAATTGGAAAAATTTTTTTGTTGCACAAATTGCTTCTATAACGCTCCTAGAATATGTAGGTAAAAGGATATTTCGATACTCGAAGTCGTTCGACTGCTGATAAACGTAGAACGGAGCATCTGTTTGCCTCGTTACGATTTAAGTATTAATAAATAACCATTGAAATATTAGTGCATTCGAATCAACGTGCACTTCGGAGCATCGAGCCAAAACAATTTCTCAATACATTACAAAAATACTGATACACCGAAATTTTGAATATTTCCAAAATTACTGAACGGATTTCAAATTTTTATGGTACAGTCAGCCACATCTATAGTTCTCGCCCGTACCAAAATATTTCTGATATCTGCTACAGTTCTTTTTTTATAAGCTGAAAAAGACGAAAGAAAATGACGAAACTTGGAACTTAACGTTTAAAGCAAAAATTCAATTTTCGATATTTGTATATTATTTTGGTACCGGCGATAGCGGCTGGTCTACAAATTAAAATGCCGTTTGATTTTTTGATTTCAGATGATCGAAACCTCCGGGAATCATGGTCGCCATCAACCTACTTTTTTTACACACGAGTGTCTTCCGAACGGTGTAAAGTCGATCCACCTCGTTATTTTGGTTTGAAAAAATTCTGAGAGACTGTTAAAATGTCGGTAAACGTGTGGTAAAAATTTCAAGATTGTATGTTTTAAGGGTCCTTCGAAAAAAAATTCCTTAAAAGAGCAAGAAAAAGTAGCTCTCGCATGGGATGACCGCCTTGCGTCCTCTGGTCGAATATTAAAAACATTATCGTCTTTTTAAAATGATCTAATTCTAATTCGTTGACCATGGTACGCTACGACGGCACCCTGCGCTGGTTCCCTGAAAATAGTTAACCCGCGTTTGAATGAAAAACTTTCGAACCTTGAGAGCGTGCCAATAGATTTTGGAGAGCAACGCAAACGCGCCACACAGCTCGGAAAAGTAAAATGTTTTTGGGAAGCGATTCTAATTCGATGCGCGGAATACCGTTGTTGTAACATTTTGTGCACTGGTTCCCTGAAAATAGTTATCTCCTGTTGACAAAGCAACTGATTACTCCTCCTCGGAGCAACAGCGGAATTATACCTGTGACGTGTACAATGGAACAAGACCATGTCTAGTTAGGGGAAGGTTCTCCTCGCAGTGAATTTATACGATCTGCGCGGCCGCGGCGCTTCAGAGCTCAGTTTTCTGGCAGGCCGAAAAGCCCGCGGAGTTGAAGGGGGGATTCTCCGGGGCGAGGGATGTGCACGATTGGATCCAGGTGCGGACGTCTAGCCAAAGTCTGGACATTTCCAGGCTGGTATAGGTGCAGAGCCGGGTTGGGGGGAATGGTATGAGGAGAGTTAACGAGCCAGCCGCCATAAAGTCTAATGCATTTGTCGTCGTTGAGGATGCACGGGGGCTCGGGCAATGTTGGTCCGCGACTACGACGACGCCCGTACCAGCAAGGCCGTAGAATTTACGCAGTGCTCGTAAAACTCGGGGACGGATTGACACGTCGACGGTAGTAAACGTTGCCGCTTGCTACCCGCCAACAATGCAAAGTGCTGCATTACCGACTGCATCGCCCGGCACACGGCGACGTCGACGTAACCCCGATGTCAGTGGTTTGCGCTCGTCGACAAATCCACGTGTCCTTCCCGTTCCACGACACGCGGACACCCAGCTCTCGCCCTTCGTCCTCCTTCGCGGCTCGTTGCATCTTGTCTACGATATCACCGTCAGCCTCCCCCGTTCCCCTACATTTTATTCACCGTTTTATCCCATATAATACACTGCCCGCCTCCCGATTCAATCCCATCCCCCACCAACAACCCTCCTCCTCCACCTCCTCCTCCTCCGCCTCCGCCTCCTCTTTCCTCGCAGCGAATTTGCATTTTATATCGCTCGTTACGCCGAAACAAATTGCTCCCCGATTAATCGTCCGTGAGACACGCGTTTAACCCTTTTCACTCGCACCACCACTCTGAGACGTCGTTAACCCTCCAACGCACGCGTCAAAAGTATTCATTGTTTCTCGGAGCCTTGTATCACGTAATGCTACCGTTGCTGTATTACATGAAACTAGTTTTAAATAATATGTAGAATTTCTCTTATAACAATAACGATGACCGCGGATCTTTATGAGAAATAAAAATTTTCTGTATAAATTGCAGGAGCAGGGAGCCAAATAGAAGGGTCTTTCTATTTTTAATTATTCCAAGGCGTTGAAAATAATCTATCGACATACCTAAACTTTTTAATTGTTTTGTCTGTTTTAAATATAGCACATACCCAATTTTGTCGTAAATGCATAAAATCCACAGTCTAATAATGACATTCGCTTAAAGATAAGTAATGGCTGATAAGAAGTAGAATTTCATTTTATATAAAATTAGTGTGTCACGCGTATGACAGTAATGTAATAGTAAATGTCTTAAGAAATCACAGTAAATTGTCTTACAATTATCCTTATTCTGTATCGAATGTTACAGTTCTATAGTCCAGTTAAGAAATCATAAATAGAATATATAATCACTTAGCGATTGAAAGTGGTAATTAAGCAGTAGTCGTTCGCGAGAAATATGTTTCTTATTATGAAAATATTATTAATAATCTGTCCAAAAAAGTTGGACTACTGGAAATCTGATTTCCTTAATTAAGACCATCTGTACATTGCAGATTCACGAACCGTGAGCCCAGTGACCATCAGACAAATTAATAGCACAATTCAACATTGCAATTCAAACGAATGAATTCTATCCCTATGTGAAACATGCGCGCCATCGCGTACATTCAATCTTGTTTCCGTCCGTCAATTCACAGAATTTCCAGTAACATTTTCTGGACCCTTCGATACTATGACGGAAATTGAACTGCTCCTATGAACATAGCAATCGATAGCATTTTCAGCAGGCTTATCGAAACATAAAACGTTTTTCAGTTGTCAAGAAAATTATACAATTGCAGGGAACATTAGCAGTATGTATTGACGGTTATCAAATTATTATATCTTAAAATTGAACTTATTAATTTTTCAATTTTTCTTACGACTTTACTTAACTTAAATTACACCTACTCATTTTTACCGTAAGCACATATAAAATCCGCAGTCCAGTTATTACGTAATTATGCGTTATTCCGTGCGATTTTAAATGCGAAGACACTTTGCGTCACATTTGTTTCACTAAAAAAAAAATAATTTCTATTTCTTCAGTTTCTGTGCAAGCTATGAAAATATATTAACCCTTTGCACTCGGAGCTGTTTTAACTAAATA
This sequence comes from Lasioglossum lativentre, assembly GCA_916610255.1. NCBI lineage: Eukaryota > Metazoa > Arthropoda > Insecta > Hymenoptera > Halictidae > Lasioglossum > Lasioglossum lativentre. The sequence goes on from OU744364.1 coordinate 2,527,194, forward strand.
ATTAAACATTTCTTCCGACCCAGAATAAATTCCTGGTAACACCTCGTACAATACTTAAATGTTTAGTAATCGATTAGACACCAACGCACGCACATATTTAATAATGAAAACAATATTATGCAAAGATGGTTCGGCAATTTTTGGTGGTGACTCCGAGTCGCTCGAGTGCTAAGGGTTAAACTAGAAGTTGGTAATGAAATTTTGTGTCGAAACCCTTACCCCTGTTGCCACATTTAGATTGTAAGATTTCCACGTATGCGAGCGACTGTAACTTCGTCCGCATTTTCGGGAGAGACGCGACGACGCATAAAGCGCACGAATGCTCGGCATAGACGTGGCGTTTAATATCCGCATAAAAATCAGTTTGCGCAATTACGCCGTATCAATCCGGCGCGAAGATTCGTCCGGCCTGGCAACGCGGCAGAATATGCCTTAACCAGGTATTTCGTAGTCCGTTGTCAACGAAATGGCACGTCGTTCCGACGGTCGTCGACGTCGCGCAGATTGCGTGTGCGTGTCACAATATCAGACAAAACCTAGTACCTATAAGTCTGTGTGAGCGTGCGAGCGTGAATACGCGGGTCTCGCGTGCGTGCATAAATTCGTGAGCGAGTGTGCGTGCGGGGGCCGCGTGTGTGGCTGATTCTTACGTGGCCGGTGTGCGTGCCTCTATACGTGCATCTACACCTGCACGTGTACGCGTACGCGTGTATCGAAGTCGGAGTTAGGGGCAACGGAAAAGGTAGTAGGGGGACAATAACAGAGCCGCGTTTTCGGGCAACGACCCGTCGCCATCCCTTCAACCTCCAACACCCCCCCCCCCCCGCCCCCCCATTCCGTGTTCCAAACCAACCGGCAATCCACCCCTTGGCCCCTTCCTTCATCTCTTTCCCTTCTTCGGTTCTTCCTACTCACACTTCACTTGTCGAGGCATTACGCCCGTTTCACCGGAAGACACACACACACACGCACACGTAAACGAACAAATTCTTGCCACGAAAGGAACCGGACTAGATAGAATCGGCAGATGGGATCGGCTATTTATTAGAACTTCGAACTTTACACATTTTTTCCAACCCTGCGAGAACAGAAGAACTTCTCCTTCTCTGTCTATTTGGTGAACAATCATCGACAAAAAGTAAGTGAACAAATATTCGAATGACAAATACATTTATCAATTTGTAATTTAGTTTTCTTTTTAGCTCGTTCTCGTACTCGATTGTTATGTCATTACTAGACCGCGGATCTGTATGCAAAGTATAAATTGTTTGCATGTTTGTTGCTGCAAACAGGAGCCATTTAGGAATGTCCTTTTTCCCTTAATAATTTGAATAAGTCCAAATCAAGGCGTTGCACAGTGGTCTCAATCGACGAAATAGGTGTTCACATCTATTTTAGTGAAGTAGGTAATTGTATGTTGAATTAAAGTATGTTGAAAACCATTCCATTGTGAAAGAAGATGGGACTCCTTGTGAATTAAAAGATATTCATTGTCAATTATATAAAACGTTCTCGATTCTCCTTAGTCGATTGAGTATTAATTTTTTAAATAAATTATAAGGAATATTTCTTATAGACAACAGCATCCTTAAGAATGAGAAATGTACTATTGATAACAAAAAAAAATAGACCAATATTATTAAATAGGTTCTCCAGGGTATCGATAAGAAGACCAGTCATTTTTACGGTGAAAAATAGTGCTTATGAAATGTGCATATTTAAACGCTTTTTCTGATTACAACGTAATAAAAATTCAATTGATTTCATCGTTTCAAAAAGCGCTGAACATTTAAAAAGTGATATACATTTGCTAAAAGTCCATATGAGTCCCAATTCACCGATTGGGACCACTGTGCGTTGTCCCTGCAGGGTTCAAGGGGTCTTCAGGTCTAAAACGTCGTTTTATAGTTTTTTAATGTTGATTTAATAGCACAGAAGTTTTGTATTTGTATTGTATTGAGTATTTGTATTGAGGTTTTGTATTGATGCATAACTTTTTAATGTTAAAATACTTAAAAATGGTAAAAAAATGGTACACCTGATAAAATTCTATTTAACCGGAATTTTCGGGAAACACTTTTTGCTTAATCATCCACAGTTCGAGCTATACGATTCATATCTATCTGTTACGATAGTCAGCGTAATGAGGATTAATTCTAATTAATGATGAATTTTCAAAATCCTTAACACGGCTCGAGATTAGGAGAACGAGTCTGTCATTATTTTAATTACGAATTCCATTAAATCTTTCTTTACAGCCGGCTTCCTGTCGTGAACGTAACTACATAATTGTTCCAAGTTTTTAATTCGGTTCTTTCGCACTACTTCCGTGTGGCTAAATGAATCGGTAATCATGCGCGAGTGCTAGAAAATCGGCAGTTGCATACGATGATTTATTAAAGCGCGGGCCCCCGTTCCGATGAACATCAAAGCAGCAACGCCGAAACCATTATTTCGCGCATGCCGCTTTTAAAAATATAGTGTGAAAAGGATTTGCATGCGCCTCGTGTAAAATCTGATAATACCGCTCTCTCTCTGCGCGCCAATAAAAGATTTGGAGATATCAGGCGAAAGAATTCCACGAAGGTCTAAGCACTCCGGAAAGTATGCCCTTGCGAGCCTGCAAGTACAAAAACTGATGAAAAAAGGATAACGATATCAGCGTCGTAAAGATGAGGAACGTTGCAAGTAACAGATGTTAAACGTATACTTCAAACATCGCCCCCACCCCCCGTCCCCACGACCCCCGGTCGAAAGTAGCAAATTAAAGTTCGCCATTATGAAAATAATAAGCATACACACCACCCGTTCCTTAATGATTTCAGGAATAGATAGAGAAACCATTCTCGTGTTTTTTCGGGGAAAAAATTGTGGAAAAATCGCTTCGTAACACTTTCATCGGGCAATTTTAAACATATCCGATTAGACTGCGGATTTTTTGCATTTACGACAAAAATGTATATCGGTCGAATGCAAAATTATAATATTGATTCTCAACTTACATTGAAATTATTAAAAGAGTAAATGTCATTTCGCCTAACTTCTGTTTTTTATGATTCAACTTGTCCAATTATTATTTAAAATCTATTTCTTCCCTTAATAGTTTTAATAAACCGAGACGAGCAGCGTGACAAGATTTTTCATACTGTTCTGTATATTTTGCTTACCCATTTATAGCACGAATGCATAAAATCCGCAGTGTACTCTACAACTTTTGATAGGTAATTACAAATCGATTGCGGAACGTTTAGTGGAAAAACCACACGACGAAGCAAGAACGGGGGGTTGCGACGATTGGCGAACTATAAAAGTTTCGGTATCGCGGAAAAAGACGATTCGAACGGGGAGCGAAATATTCCATGCTAAGCAGAAATTTGGCAAGCGGGAACGCCGTTGAAAGCTCACGAATTTCGTTTGCATTAAACGAGCGAGAAGGATAAAGTCGCTAAAGGTCCATCGATCGGCGCCCTACAGTACCAAAATGATTCGAGTATGGCACACGACCCGTTGACCCAGTTGCAGCGCAACGGCGCGTTTCGATGACCGCATAGCTAATCGACACGTGAAATTACGTCAACGGGTAGAACGGCGGGGGGACGCGACGGCGGCGGGCGTGTTGTTCGATCCGTCTAGTCCCGACGAAACGAAGTATTGTATCGACGACGACGACGACGTCGTGACGAAGGATCCCGTGGGTGGGAAATTCGTTGTCCGAGCCGTCCAGTCGCGGCGAACGTAAAAGAAAAAGAAAAAAAAAAAAGAACGAGCAGGACGACGAGGAACGACGCTGACATCGAAGACAACGACGACGTCTATGACATCGGAAGACAACGGCGATGGCGGCGGGGACGGCGACGACGACCAGGAGAATTTCTGAGGGGCCAATTATCTCTTTTCCCGGGGCAAAGTTTTACGCTCGATCCCGAATATTATCGTCCCTCCAGCCCGTTGTCTGACGAGGCCGGTGTGAACGAACTCTACTTCGGGGTTTGCCCAACCCCTGCCCCGTTTCACCCCCCCCACCCCCCGGCCCCTCTCCCCGTTTCCCCAGTCCTTCAAACCGTCGTGCTATCCCCCCGGCTCCTGGTAGTAAAGTTGGCCAGCCAGACGGATATTCGGCGACGTGCGTGCACGGTGTCCCCAAGGAGGGGTTGATGGGACGACAGCCGGAAGGGGTGGAGGAACGAGCGGCGCGGCGCGGGAGGGTGGGTTTGCGTTTGTCAACAGAATTCGACCTCCTGCAACGGCGGCTCCCCCCCCCCAACAAAGGCTGGACACTCTGGATTAATTATTGTAATTATATCATCCTCTCTTTTGCGAATGGCATGCACAGCTTTCGGCTATGCGGCGCTGTAATTGACTAGACGGATACTTCGGACAGTGGGAAGACCGGTATCGACGAATCCGCGGAAATAAATTCGGTTTACCTTAACCACTCGCCCTTAACTATCGCACGACGGATCATTTTTACAACTATATACACTTCACAGGCATATTTATTAAATGTTTTTTTTTAATTCGGCGTTGGTAAGGTTGGAAAATGTATCGAATAGTGGTAAGGTGGGGTCTCACAGACCCCCCGAAAGAACATATGTAGGAAAACCGTTTAATAACATATATAGCATACGTCAATTCGCGTTCGTGGTTAGAGAACAACTGATTACAAAACATCGGAAAACTGTAACATCCGGAAACTGTTTCAAGACAGTGGACATATTCGAGCTCGCGCATATTCACACGCATTCACACATATTCGTACACATTCGCACGAGATCTTCAACATCCATTTAATTTAATCCATATATACCTACATATATTGTATTGTAGATGTTGGAATTTATTTCAGAAACAAATTGACAAAAATAATCTGCTATTATTTAATAGGATGTTCTATTGCTTTTGTCTTTCGAGAACTTTGTAATGATACATTGTATCTATGCTGTTCGCGTCATGGGACCCTCAACTCTTAATTGTTTCTTATGATCGTCGTCCAGTACGTTCCTCATTCGCGTTCTATTTGTCCCAGAGTAAAGACGTGCCACACAACGTGTTGTTTTCAGATATACTAAACTGCATAAATTCTATTTTATATTTTATATTCAGAGTCAGATTTCTTGTACACATATTCCAATAATAGAAATAAATACCTTTTTCATGAATATATATAAGATTAGGTATTGGTTAAGAGGGTTGTAATTTTACAGAGTAAAAACGCAGAGTAGAAACGTCTTTATTTTTCAACGGAAAATCTAAAATCTCTGGGTCTGTGAGACCCCACCAAACTAACGCCTAATTAAACATAATATTCGATTGTATTTCTTGTAGACCCGTTAGTCCGTTGTTCGTAATGTATCAAATATTCAGCATATTTGTAGGAAATGTAAGAAATTCTGATCGCAATTATGGAAATAAGACATTAAAAATATGTTTTCCGTACTGTGGCTCTAATATAATATGATCATCCACTGTATGGTAACACTCTCCTCGCTTGTCAAGTGCAGAACTTGGTCTGGAACTTTCGTTCGCGGCAGAGACGTATTATTGTAAAACCTTCTATGTTTTGTAGTAAAGTAAATGCGAGGTAAAGAAGAGAGGGGAAGGGTTGGGGTGGCGGGTTGGGGGGGGGGAGGGTAGTATCGCAGCAATAACACAAATAAAACACCGACTTATACTATCCTCAATTCCTGACACCGCCTCGGACTTATGTTCGAGAACTGAATTCTGGACACGCTCGAGCGGCCATAGTGGACGAACGATAAAAAGCGAAAAACGTGGCGGCGTTTTATTCCTCGGCCGACGCTCCGTGTGTATGTGTGTGTGTGTGAACGCGAGTTTCCCGTGCGTGCGTGTATGTGTGTGTGTGTGTGTGTGTGTTGTCCGTTCACAGAGCTTCGCGAAAGCTCCAAGAAAATTCCGTTTACGGACAACGTGCTGTGTGAACAAAGTTGGAGAGAGCTTGCTTGGCAGGCGCGTATCCGTGGTGCGTGCGCGAAACCCTCGAGAGTGGACTACCACCACCTACAACCACCCTTAAAAGAACGGAGGAACGGGAATAACGCGGTGAACACACGGGATGGACTGAGATTTAGACGGTATAAAAGCCGAGTATAAAAGTCGATGCGAAAGAAGAATATAAACAAATGTACTATCTGCATGAAATTGAAAAGTTTCCCGGAGTTAGTAACTTCTCCCCGTAACCACACCTGGAATGTAACCTTCGGAACGGGGCGCGAGAGCATTCATTCAATTCTCCCGTGTTTTGCTCTATTCCACACCGGGATTCCGAAAGCGAGTGTTCCTTGCGTAACAATTCACTATCGCTGAAACAAATTCAAGTTTTTTAGGCATTTGAACGTGCACGCGCGCGCGCGCGCATCGTTTTCGCGGAAAAGATCAAAATTAACCCTTAAGCGGTACAGCGCTTAATGAGATTGCAAAGTATCACGTGAGGACCTTTCTAAAATTCTGTGTGAAGTTTCTCAGATACCTTTAACCACTTGCACTACCACTTATTTTACGGTTGCAGTGATTAGAGCTTATTTGTCGTTTCTAATTTCTTCGAAAAAAAGGAAGTTTGTATGTAATTTATACGTATGCAGTTTCCAATGGTTTCGACAACAAAAAAAATATAATTTTGTTTAAATTTAAAGTTTCAAGGAAATTAATAGTATGAATATTTAGTAGACTCTTCGAAATCTTCGTCACGAGTCCAACTCGGTATTATAGTGCATGGAGTTAAGGGTGGATTGTTGTCTAACTGGTCCAAGAAAATGATTTCTTCTACTGTATTTTTTTAAATTGTAGAACAATAATGTTTTTACATTATATATATATACTGGGTGTCCGAAAAATGTAGATGAAACGTCCCTTAGGTCATTTCAAGTAACTTTTTCCATAGCGGAAATTTCAGCATCAGCTTCGTTAAAAGGAGTTATTAACGAAAATCGCGGACCAATCAGTGCGCAGCAATAGACGGATCCCGCTGAGCGTGGCGTTGCCGTTGGCCGAGACAGAGAGTCCGTCCGCTGTAGCCGCGCTCTGATTGGTCCGTGTTTTTCGTTAATAACGCCTCAACGAAGCCGTGGCGGAAATTTTCGCTAAGGAAAGAGTTACTTCGAATAACTTAAGGAACCACCCCATTGAGGGTTCTCCGACATTTTTGGGACACCCTGTATATGTTAGAGAGATTTACTTTTACAAAGAGCGACTCGAGATTAGACTAAAATAGAATCCCAAATAATTAAATAATTTTCGTTTAATTCGGTATTCCCGTTACAACAGATTGTGCCGTAGGAAATGTGATCTAAAAGTAAAGCCGGATAAAAAGCTCTTGAAATAGAATCGAGAGCCGTTCGTCATGCATGCTCGTTGCGCATGTAAGAAGTCGTCGTGAGTGGGTAAAAGCACGATATAAGAATTCCAAGGAGGGGGGGATACGAAGATTTTTGATAAAACCGAGCGGAATTGCGAGGAAACTCGTTGCGAAGTGTAACTCGACGTCGTGGAAACAATTAATGTCATCAAACGTTCTCCGGGAAATAAACTTACCGGCCTCGTTTTCACAAAAAGAAACAACGCTACGCCGTTGTATGCAAAAATAATGTAGTTGATATTATAATCGAAGTAAATTCAGCGATACGCTGCATCGACAAAAATTAATTGAAATTAAAAAGACAGTGTTATCTACAATGATATATGCTCGTCTTTGAAAAATCGATTTCTACGGATGACATTTTCCTAAAGTCCAGCAATTCGAAACGTTTCGTCGATTGTACAGCGCGGCGGAACATCGATGTTACAGAAATCTGAAGAACACAGACAGCGCAGAGAGACGCGGGTATAATTGAAACTTTAAACTCGCTTCCCTCGGAACCGTGTCTTTTACGCCACAGTCTCGACGATATTTTAAGAGCGATGTAACCATCCTACTTCAAATTTTTACACCCGGCATAAAGTACACAACTGTTAGCAGCCCCTCAAATTCGTAATAGTCATTACGAGATGCGCACTCTGTTCTTTACGAGGCGGCTACTTTCTTAAACTTTATCCCTTTATCTCGGCGCGCTGTACGGCCGCCAGTTGGTAATTAGACGAACGCGCACAAACGAGAACGACAGCTGAAAATGATACCGATTTTTTTCCCCCCGTTTTATCGCAAATCAAATCTGTAAAGACAATAAAAAATCGTCACATTGTCATCGGTTTCTAATTCGATGTAAGAGGGTGTGGAGTATATATACTTTTAGGTATAGAACACACGATATATTCTAAACTTCAAAGACACGATTGTTTACGATTCGCATTATTTCTACGTTTTGTATCGATAGAATCCAGAACGAATTAACCCTGTGTTATAGGAGGGTTGACTGTAAATCGCTGGTGCGAGGATCGCCGAAACCAGCTGGAGGTAATAAGGAAAATCTAGCGATAAGTCGGGGGTGGTTGGTTCGGGACGTGGACAGGGCGAAACAGAAGGGAACGGAGGTCTGGGACGCACACTAACGGTGCGTGCGTGAAAGGTTCGCTGGATGGGTGACCACCGGTAGCGGGGGTGGTGGGCGGGGGGGGGGGGAGGTGGCCACCCCCTGCGGGCAGAAGGAGGCGAAGGTGGAAGTGGGCAGAGGTTTGGATAGGACGCGGAGAAGGAGGAAGAGTAGGACGAAGGCAGGGGGTTGGCAGGGTCGTCTGGATAAGAGAGGGGCAGCGGGGGATGCCGGGTGAGAGAGCGGGTTGCGTCTGGTAGCGCGACTTGACCCCGGTTGACCCGAGACTCCTCTTTCCTCTTCCTCCACCTCCTCTTCTTCCCACCATACTACCTCTAGCCTTCCTCCCCCGTCCCGCTGCCTCTAGCCTCATCCACCCCTGACGTCCCTCTTCGCGTCTTGCCATCCCCTCGCTGCCATGGGTAATTATTGATGTGTCCGCCGCCACCGCCACCACTACCACCAGTACCACCACTACCACTACCACCACCACCATCGCCGCCGCCGCCGCCGCCGCCGCCGACGACGCCGCTACCGCTGCCGCCTACGCGCTCTTCGGGATGGTGCAGAACCTGAAGAGAGGGGGGCGGGGAAACGCAGGGCGAGGCAGAGGAAAGGGTGCGTGTACGCATCCGTCCTGAATGAATGTGTACGCGCCAACACCCTCGCGGAACATGCGAGACACGCCAAGTTCAGGTATTTCCTCTCCGTGCCACCCCCCTCGGCCAAACGTCTGCTCGGAAATAGAGATAAAGTCGCCCGCTGCTGCTATGTTTCGCGTTCCACTTTTTGGTTACGCTGACGCACACCACCGGTCACCCGAAACTGCACCCCATGCGTCTTTTTCCTCGTGAACGGAGAAACGCGAGAGCAGGAACGTGCTCCTCGGGTGTATGTACTTAACTGTCGCGCACGAAAGAAAGTTTAGAAGTTGGTTGTCGCGTATTCGAGACGTATCGTTTTTTAGGAAGTTTGGCATATATTGTCTACCGGCGATTATTATCGAATCATTTTTTTACGTCCAAGGATTTTTGAATAGATCTTTTAACGATAGCGATAGAACCAATGAGTCATGAATAACAATTTCGTTTGAGATTATCCTGTGAGAAGCGAATTTAAAGCCTGGTTTTTGTATGGCAGAAGTATTGAGAATCTTATTAAACCATTGTTGAATTATTTTCAACGTTCCATCTTAAACTAACATATGTAATAGCAACCTAAATATTTTACATTCATTTCGAAGGGTGCAATTGCTTTATTAGCGTAGTTATTATTAATGTACATGATCGGTTTCTGTTTGATTAATAAAATTAATAAAAAAATGCTAAATAAAAATTACATTTATCATGCCTGACAGCTTCTTCCGATTTGTGTTTCACACATTCGTGGGATAGTTGCATGAAATAAACATTTTTCATTTGTTAGACAAACAGTAAGTCGCTTTTCCATGCACATTAATCAAATCTTGGAAGACGTAGCTTACACATTAATTTCGCATCGTGACAGTTGGTGATCAGTCTAATTGTAATCTACACTAGAATTCCCCAAATCCTAATCACAACACTAAGCAAACAATATAAAATATACAGTGTGTAAAATAAACAGGATTGCGTTTATTTTTCTCAGTTATTAAATTAGTGTTTAAAACGAAAATTTTTTTTATACGAAATCTTTCGATATTCGTCGCAACGGCAAAGCAATTTTATGTACCAAAAGTGACAATGGCATTTTATATGCAGAAATTACATAAGGGGACGAGAGCGCGAACTATTCCAGTAATTACCTATTGTATACAAAGTTTTAAACCGCCTGCATTTTCCAAGTTCATCCGCGTGGATTACTTTTGTAAAAAAAAGTAAATTAATGGCTTCTTTGATGTTACACGTAACTTTTTCTCGTTTGTTTTTTTTACCGTTGGCTGGTAGCAATACGTTACGGTTGGCTAGGAAAGTGTAAAGAGAAGTTTAGATACAGAACTACCTGTAGTGCGTGTATGCAATGATACGCAGTCACCGTGAACGATGATGTGCGTTTTATTCCATCTTCAAAGATAAATTTCCAACAGTCAACTACTACTAGTCCCCTCTTATCTTGAACACGGTGTACGTAGACAAATTTGAAATAATTTTACCAAATTTATTAGTAAAACCAGAGATATACTATTTCAAATTAAACGATCCACTCTGCTCTTCGCAGACAATCTCCAATTAACTCGTACTTTTCCAAAAATTTATTATTTCATTAATATTATTATTCTAAAGCTTAAACTTTAAGCATTAAGACAATTTCTTTTTTTGTTTAATATAAAAGGTTCAGAGGTCACGTATGTTTCCAATCTCGGTTAAACAATTACCACCATTTTTGTCCACTACCTCACCGTGCATAAAAGATTGCACAGTAAGTTTAATCTACGTTAACAATTCACCTCCACTTTTGTTGCTCCGTTACCCTTTGGAAGCTAATTCGCAAAGTTTCAATGAAGGCGAGAGACATGTGACGTTAAAGCCACGTCCACACCGAAGCAACATCGAGCACCTTTTTCCCTCTGGTTGCCTTGTTCGTTTTACCGGAATAATAATAAATAGAAGAAAAATGAGAACAAAAGGCGACGAAAAATTGCTGGATTTCGTTATGATAGCAACGTGGTTAAACAAGAGCAGGTTTTCCCCCTTCGAAATCGAAACGAGCCGGTTGAAATAAAAAGAGCCGGAGCCGCGATCGGAAAGGCACGGACACCTTATCCTTCTCGGCGTTTCCCGGCAATCATCGCCGTATCATTTGGCAACCGAACAAGAGAGTAATTCGCATTTCGCATCCGTGTGATGACGTGTCGGTCTTCGTGCCTGAAAAGCAGGGTGTAGGCACGTAGTTATCGATCAAGTTAAGTCGACAAAATGGGTAGCCTCGTTAAGGAACTTCGTTACACCCCTTCCTCATGGCGCCACTTGCTCTCCTTCCCTCGCGCTCTATAGTCAAAGTAGCTTTCAAACTCGCAACTTTCCACTCTGCAGTAAGTAGTGTATATCAGTCAAGTAGCAAGGTTATTAGGCGTTGTAATCGGCTGTTACGTTGTAAAAGCTTCGCCGTCCCCATTCATTCCGCCGACGAAAATTTTGATAATTCGTCGCTATCATGCGTGTCGCGTTGATCGACGTCACAGTGGCACAGAATCCCAAAAAGACGGACAAAATTCATGTCAACTATACAGTATTGTAACCGTTTATTTCTTATACAGTGTGTACCTCGTAACAGTTTTTTTTTTACGCTTTTTTATCGATTGGCTATATATTGCAATAAAAAAAATGTTCGAAAATTGGTTTTTTTTTATTATTCTCAAGGCCACCTTCATTTTTTTAAATGGCACTTCAAGGTCATCCGAAGGTCATATGGTATACTAGATCGTTGAATTCGTCTTGACACGGGCTGTAATACTGTTAAGTAAAAAATGCAATTTAAAAAAATGAAGGTGACCTTGACGATACTATAAAAAAAAAATGTTTTTCAAACTTTTCTTTTTATCGCAATATATAACCAATCGAAAACTTTTGTTGAACCTATTTTTTGTCAGATTATATCGCAAGTACTTAAAAAATCGTGAATACTGTTACGTGGGACATCCTGTATATTTAATTCTTACTGATTCTATATTAGTACCTCTGCTAATTAATTTGGCCGGTTACTACCGATACTCGGGGAGCGTCTGAAATTGACCAGACACGGGGAGGGGGTTACAGTATTAATTCCTAGACGTCGTTTAAAAATTGTCCGCATCAATATTGTAAGAGACCGAAGCGAAATAAAATCGTCGTTCTTTTATCAATAATTTCAGAAAGATGAACCGGAGAAAAATCTAAATCGTTCCGGAGGCATGCTCTAACACCGTTGATGTATAGTAACGCTACGAAACGTCTGCAGGGTTATAGTTGAAAGTCTCGTCGCACTAACGGCTATAAGCCCCCGGTCTGCTCACTTATGACGTCGACGCTAATTGACTGGAGCAAACTGTCCGCCGTACGTCTTGCGCTCGTTTGCATAAACGTCCGCAATCTAGCGATCAAGTCTAACTCGCGGCAATTTCGAAATGTCAACATGGTAACGAGTCCCTCTCCACGGATCCGTATACATTTATCACTCTTTCGCCGCCCCTCTGTTTGTGGAACAGCGGCGGCGGCGGCGCACGGCCGGGCGCGGGTCGAAGTTCGAGCGTTTAACTTTAAAACACCGTGGCGGGAGCCATTTAAATATCACATTTTACCGTGGCGGATCTCCGACGAGGAGAAGTAGACCCCTGTGCAAACCAGCCGCCTATTGTGCCGCGTTCCGTCAGGGCTGGCTCTTCTGGACGCGGGCTTCCGGCGGAGTACGGAGTACCTCGAAGCTTGGCAAAGACGACGTTTTAAGTGTGCGGCATTAATGTTTCAAATTTTCGAGCATTCCCACGCTCGTGAATCCCAGGCGCACGCCGTCGATTTGTCTCAATTCCGCGCTACCTCCGAGCCGAATGTATTCGCAAAACTATATACATATATAGACACACAGATACACGTATACACCGTTGTGCAAACTTTTGCCCAGAGTCCCTGCGCGGCTAGCTGCAGCCGCCGCCTCCGACTCCGCCGGTCCGCGAACACCTTTAAAAAGGTTCCACGAGACGGTGCAAGTGCGCCAACCGCCGCGCCGCCTGCACACACCATCCTCGGAGCCAGCGGGAGTTGGACACGTGTCCATTCATCCACGTGAATGCAACGTTTACATGCATAATGCCGCGACCGTAATGCGTTTACCACGTCAACCGTGCAAGAATTATGCTACTGTTTAAAAAGAGCAGTTTCTCAGTGGTTACACGCGCGCCAGCAAGATAACCGACACGGCGCGGCGCGGCTCGGCTCGACTCGACTCGGCGGAAGAGAGAAAGAGAGAAAAAGAGAGAGAGAGAGAGGGAAAGAAAAGAAACGAAAGACCGACGAAGCTACAGGGGGAGCCGTTGAAGATGGGGTAGAACGTAGGTGGATGGGAAGAGCGAAAAGGGAAGAGGGGCACACCGGGGAGGGAACAGCGTTAAATACCCACAGCTCGACGCGACCCACTGGCACACTGTTTCCATGCAAATTCTGTTTACTCTCTCTCCCTCCCCCTTCTCTCCTCTCTCCCTCCTGTCTGTCTCCTCCTCCTCCTCCTCCTCCTCTTTCTGTTCCACCGGCACCCTCTCCCGTGAAAGCGAGGCGACGCACGTGTGCATATCCGGTTTGCATCATGCATACATCCCTCCGACCATCCTCTCTCTCTCAACTGCTAACCCCCTACCAACACACGCGGCACACGCCCCTACCCGCCAAACCACGCGGTTGATCTACATTATCCCTCATTTCGTGTCGATTCCATCACCTTCGTCTACTCCATCGACCTTACCAAAACTAACTTTGTATGAACCTTCGTTAATGATCCACCACCACCCAGAGCCAAGCCAGAGCAAGCTGGTGACGCTGCTCGATGCGCCAGCGGGCGTCTTTTGTAACGAGCTTCTCTCTGTCTCTCTCTCTCTGGTCCCGTGATGCACACTTTTAACTTGGCAATGTTGAACGATTTATTTTTGCGCAATTTTCCCGCTCGTCTTTTCATCTCGTGACGGACGTCGAACGGCCTATAGACGACGACACGATTTATCATACTATATACTAATTGTACGTCCTTTACATCGGTCGAGTAGCATTTCAGCCCAGTGATCCAATCCAGCTCTCGATCGTAACTGGAGCAATGTAAACAGTGTTTTCATACCAGTGCCGCCAGCAAACAATCCAGTCGTATAACTTCTCGCACAATATGCTTCTCGATCAAGAACACAGTCGCGGAGCAATTTTCAGTAAAATCCAGTGAAATATAAATCGCCCGGATCCAATGTCTGAAATAAATGTAGACATCGACCAAAATTTCCAGTCGAGTCACTGGAATGTTATCGCTGGATCCAGCGACTGGATCAATCCGATTCTTAGATCGTTTGAACGACAGTATCATGAACGACAGGTACATTTATGTACCATAATGAAACATGTGGATAAACAAGTAGGGAAAAAAGAGATATACCCTTACCCTTATTTATGTATGTATAGGTTTCTATATATTTTGTTCTGTTTCTAAAGTTGTAATAAATCTCTTATGAGATTTCCTCGATAAAAAAAAAGAAAAAAGATATGGATTATTTTTGGTATGCGTCAAAAGAACTATTATGGCTAGATGTAAGTATAACTTTAACTCGGAGGATCTGAATCATGTCCTATGGCAGTGCCAGTTGTATGATTCGCAAAGAATTAAGTTAGTCGATAAGCTGCGTAAAATCAAATTCTTTCTGCCATTAAAAGCGGACATGTTCTTTACAGAACCAAATATTAAAGCTTTGTGTATACAAAATTATTGTTTAAAATTAATCGAGGGTGTTAATTTTAATAAAAATTCTCATAGTAAATTTAATTAAGTGTTTCCAGTTTTTAAACGACCGCAAAAACTTCACCTCTGGCGATAATCGAGACTATAATTTTCTACAGTATGTAAACCTAATGTTAAAGCCGACATAAACCTATAACAGGTTTCAGTGGCTCAAAAAAAAAAAAGAAAAAGAAAATCAACTATTAGGGGAGTAGATTTTGAAATATGAACACGATCGTGCTGGCTCAGTGGTGGGGGAAGCGTTCGATCGCTATATGAAGGTATTGCACTGCACCCCTAAATAGACTTAAAAAATTGGGTCTGGGGAGAAATCGGGTGTGCATGAGATTGAATCGGAAAGGGTTGAACAGTTTCGCTGTATGAGAGATCCTGTACGTCGAGGTTCCCTCGAATATCGATAGTCCTCCCCGTATCGGTCGGTGGCGGCGGGGGGGGGGGGGGGGTTGGGGGAACCGTTGGAAAACTATCCGGCGATTTAGCGGCGTTTCGCGTCTACTTTCGTAACGTTTAAAACGCAACGGTGCAATTTTCTCGCGTGGTCGATGCGACCCTCTCGTAACGTCTTTCGTGCCGACCGCGCGTCGTATCGTCGACTCGGAGAGAAACAGACGGCGTCGTCCGGGGGTGGGGTGCAGGGGGGCGTCGGTGGGGTGGCCGAAGGGTGGAGAAAGGGGCTAAAATGGCATGGTTAGGATAGGGCGAGGCGGCTGAAACGAGACGGCGGGCCACGTTAGGTACCGTTTCGGCAGGGTTGCGTGAGTGCCGGCGAGGCCTCTGCGTGCGTCGCTCCGACGCGAGGTGGTTGAACCCCCGCAAAAAGCTGGAAGCTCAAAGCTGCTCGGTGGTGCACCCGACGATGGTAGTAGGACGGGCTAGGAGGGAAGAAGAGAGGAGAGGTTTGGAAGGGCCGAGGCCGGAGGTGGAGACGAAGAGGAGAGGAGGAAAGAGGAAGCCTGACGACGTTCTATCTTTCTTCGTTTGCGTTTCCTCCTCTTTCCCTTTGCCTTCTATGCCGGCACTGCTGGGTCATAGAAGTGGCTAGGATCTAACCTCATGGGACGGAGGATGAGGGTTTTGTGCGCCGCGCCGCGCCGCTTTCCACGCACACATATACATACATACATACATATACATGTACACGCGCGCACGTCGCAGCTCACCACGCGAGTACGCACTCATACACTGGATCAGGGGCCGCGTGTGTATGCAGTGGTGTAACAAGTCGACGAATTTTTGGGTACTTTCGCGTAACACCTCGCTGCGTCAAGAATTTCCACCCTCGGGCAACTCTGGTGCGTTGAATATTTCGGAATTCGTGGAGCGGGAACGTTCCGTTGGGCTGTGTTTAGCAATGGCTGGTGAGAGCCAGTCGTACGATTTAAAAGTTGTTAGTCGATACTAATACGATTCTTTTCTGCATCCTTCGGCTTACCTAAAACCTACCACGCCTAACTTATTTGTTCTCATTAATAAGCATTTCAAACCCTTAAATGGGGGTCCATTTCGCTTTACAATTGCTGTTACAATGTTACAAAAAGAACAAAATTTTATCCTTTTTACAAATATAAGATACAGGTTAAATGAAATAGATAGCTTATACAGTTTTTGAAAAAGGTATAAGCACATGCCTTGACATTATAGGTACCGCGATAAACATTTCGACACTCGGGTGGGGGCAGTTGGTGTCCCATGTTACAAATAAAGATTCCATGAGTTTGCGCCTTTGCACATCGTACAGATCACATTGCCAGGTGATGTGATTCAAGGATTCTTCGCTTTCATTACACATACAGTCGGAAATTATGTTAACGCGCACGCCTAAAATATATTATAATATATTATAAATTCCGATATTTATTCATAGATTTAGCTAATAATTTTCTCGCGACAACAGTCTCTTGTCCTGGACGGTTTTGTAAATGAAAAACATCGCCATAGCGATTCTCCACGGATCCCGATGAGAACAGCGGACGGGGATAAACGTACGGGACGGTTTTTCTTTCCGTTTGATAACCGAAACTAGAAGATACGAGGGTAACCGGTAAAAGCGGTGAAAAAAGTTTTCATCTAAACGAACAGAGAACGGCGGAAAGCGTTCTTTTCTTTTCATTTCTTTCGGCATTAATTACCACTCGACAGTCGCGGCAAGGGTATCAACTTTGATACCGGTCGAGTATGTCCCGAGGAGTACACTATATCATTTCCACCGGCTGCACGGTTAACAACCGAAACTCTGTCTGGTTACATCACCGCGCGCCGCACAGAAACACGAATGGCCGTTGCGCGAGAGTGTGTGTGTGTGTGTGGGGCCTCTGAATCTATATACACAGAAGGAAGGCAATGCTTTTTGCCCCGTTCCTTTTGCCGGTGTCCTTGCGAAAAGGACATCTTTACCTCCGTCGATGGGACGAGGGTCTCTGTTCCGCCGTGAAGAACGAGCAGACGAGTAGAAACACGAAAAGAAGAAGAAGAAGCAAGACGACGACTACGACTACGACGACGACGACGACGACGACGACTAGAAGGAGGAGGAGCAGGAGAAGGAAGAAAAAATTACGACCAGGGTAAAGGGGAAGTCGACGAACCCGGTCCGTCGTTCTCATTATCGTCTCGGCTTCGATTGTTCCGGCTCGACGAGTACAGGTGCAACCAGGTACACGCTCTATTCCTCTTCCGTTCGATTCTTCGAGATCTACCAACAGAGGAAAGTATGGTATATATACAGGACCCCGTCCATGTGTACACACTCGAATTTGTCCGTGTCTCTGTGCGTCGAACGAACGGGCGCGCAAGAGAAAAGAGCCGGCAAGGTATGTCGGTCGATCTTTGATTATGTCCGACAGAGAATCCGTGATATTAAAGACAATTACGGTTTCTACGATGAGAAACTACGTCTTCATCCCTACCATTCCCTTCACCTCATTTTTCTAACCAACGAGTCCGCAAGACGCGGTTACTACTCCGAGGCTACGATTAACCCTCGCTCGACGAACAATGGGGTCGATACAGACCCAGATGTCTCTGTTATCTACAAATCCGTGACGATTCGCGAATATTATGATCACGGATCTTAATGCAACGGAACAATTATTTAGAGCCAAACAGAAATCTTTTTCTTTAATCGTTTTAATAAGCTGAAACATTGAAGCTCTCTACTATTCTCTTAATGTGTCTGCCAAATCGTATCTATTCCTTTTATCATAAATCAAATGAAATATATTAAATACATTATGTACAGATAAATTAAAAAAAAATGAATATTGAACAGCGTCAAGCGTTTAATAAGCTGAAACTAATACATTGAAGCTCTCTACTATTCTCTTAATGTGACTGCCACTTTAAATCGCATCTATCCCTTTTGATCATAAATAAAATGAAATATATTAAATACATTATATACAGTTAAAATTTAAAAAAAAAATGAATATTTAACAGCATCAACGCAATTACAAACGATTTCTATTATTACTTCAGAGAGAATAATAGTTTTACAAATAATTCTTTGTTCGATCTTCTTCGAGTAACGCCGTATATTGTTGCGGTATTTTTCCGAACGGTCTACAGCATCGGTTAACCATGCATAATACAAGTGTCTGTCCCTCCGCGAATCGTAGTCTAAATAATTGAATTTTCTTCTTACAGAGTGAACTATAACGAGCGTTCGCCAAAAATGCTGCGGCCCGAGCGAAATGCTCGGGAATCAAAATTATGCATAGCACGACCGTAGACCGCGTACAACCGCGTTTAGGTCGCAACGTTTCCATCTGCCACTTCAAGGTTGAAAGTTCTTCCGCGTGTGAATAAATGAAGCCCGTTCTGGACACGGTCTACTGAAACGACACCGGCATACCTTCAGTATTTATAAATTTAAAGTGGACTATAAGTCGACCTATGCACCTATGCTGAAAAATTTCCGACGCCACACTGTGCTGCACGGACAACCGAATTTTTTGGTGGAATGTCTTCGATACACAATTGTTAGAGAAATATTCGCGCACAGCATATTTCTTGCGATAAATTTTGTTTTTAGTGTTTATGTAGCTCTAAACCGTCGCAAATAAG
Organism: Lasioglossum lativentre; assembly: GCA_916610255.1. Taxonomy (NCBI): domain Eukaryota; kingdom Metazoa; phylum Arthropoda; class Insecta; order Hymenoptera; family Halictidae; genus Lasioglossum; species Lasioglossum lativentre. Next base: position 2,546,180 of record OU744364.1, read on the forward strand.
ACTGTGAACTCGTTGCATTTAACTATCCTTAGTTTATCAAAACCATTACGATGAAATATCCATTTTGTTCTTCTTTCTTGTAATTCATGGAGCAAATAGAAATGGTCATTGCACTTTTAAGTAGGGCGTTTAAATTATTTCCATAATTATTATAAATATGCACAGTTCTATTATTAAGAATATTAAATACGCGAATTACTTCTCCCGGATCGAGAGTGACAATTTTACAGCTGCGTTTTTTCGAATTTTATCTCGCAGTATGAATAGGACGCTCAGTTTTACGGTCGATCCTCCGTTTAAAAAAAAAAAAAAAAGGAAAATCAATTTTTTCCTGAGAAGATGAGAAACGTACGGTGAAGAATGTAAAAGAAAACCGCACGGAACATGTACATACATATACATATATGTGCGCATAAATATACCCCATTCCTCTAGCACAAGGAAACTTCTGTTAAAACCATTTCATCGCCGGTGGCTCTCCCACGCGTGAATAAGTTAGCAGCGTTGCGGGATACACAACTGCGTGTCCATATTGCTGATGTCTACGCAGTGTGACAGACGAATATTGACAAACTCGCGTATACAGCTCGACGTAAAAGTATCCGTTTATCCCACGGAATTGATAAACTTCGTCAATTCAATTCGAGTTATCTACGATATTGAATACCGTCCACTAGTTCCAGTTTATCGGCGGAGAAGAGCATTCTAAACGGACAGGGGACCAAAAGGGAAAATAGAATGGTTTGAAAAACTGTCAGTTTCGAGAGCAGTTTCCCGTCACACGTAAAGATCGTTCACCGATTTTTGCCATTAACGGCGATACAAAACTTTATTGCGCGGGGTATCGAAATTCCATTCGCCGAACGCATCGATTTTTTTCTGAAACTGAAACAATCGGAATCAATTCGAAAATTACAAAAATTGGTCCGCCGCCACTGTGGGGTATTTGGCCGATCTAGCTGGCCAGAAGTCGATTTTGTCAAACTCATCCCAGGTAAAAATCATTTGTTACCTGAAAAAGTTGAATAGTCGGGGGTCAATAAACCGTCGGTGGTTTTCCCGATTTGGCTTTTCCGTACAGAGGTATGGTCACTTGAAGTTTAGTCTTTCGGTACAGTGTTTCTGCCTTTCGCCGTGTCGGTCGTAGTAGTAACGTTTGAAGTGTTATATTTTTTAATCACGAAAGCGTCTTTGAGAAAACCGATAATGGATAGTGTTGTAGCAGGTAAGTGTGTGTATTTCCCACAAAATTTGAATCAGATGTGTGTTTATTTAAATAAAATAACAGTAACTGAAAAAAAGTCAATTTGAAGGCAGTTTTAATCTCGAAGTACATACAATCGGAAGGAATTAGTTGTACTTCCCTGTCCGTCCCAGTAATTTTTCTTTATCCACTGTAAAGCGGAAGGTTTCAGCTTTATTACCACGTTTTTATTAGCTCGGTTTCTTGTCTGTCTGTCTGTCTGTTCGGTACAAATATTGCAATTGATTTTAAACTAACTTCCCGATGAGCTAGAGACTTGAAATTTTAAACATAGCTCAGAACTGGATGACAATGCAATATTTAAAAAAATTTTTTTAAAAAGCCTATGCGTTTAGGATATATAAATCTCTAACCGTTATACCCCATCGCACTACCTGTACGTCCCCACTCTACTACGTGTTCCCACTCTGACTCATCCCCACTCCACAGACCCGTTTCGCACCGAAGGAGCTCAGTGTGCGTAAGTGTGCGTCAGTGTGCGTTCGAGCTCCGTGCGGTGTTTATTGAATAATATTGGTATACACAAATATGGCGGCGACCATATCTGTCACTTTCTGAGGTGGAACAATGAAAATTACTGTAAAATTACTCAACTTCACATGCTCATAACTTTTTAACGAGTGGTTTCCGTGATCTGGGATTTCCATATAAGAGTTTTCTCGCCGAAATGAACAAGGTAAGACATACAATAATCGAAAATTTCTGAGTTCCGAAGAAAAAGATTACCCTTTTAATCGATAGAAAAATTTCACACACACACAAGACTGAAAAGCTGAAAATAATTATTTAAATAAAAATAAATTTTTTAAAAAATACCACGTTTTTAAAACGGACTAAAAAGTATAAAATAATTTTTCCTAGCCACGTACAGGTTCCTAACCCCATACAGATAGTCCTGAAAATTTGTGATTGTGAATTTTTAATAGCTATGAAAATACTTGTAAGATTTAAAACGAAAAACGTGGGGCGCATGCAATACAGAGATAATTGATCGCTAACAATTTTATTGCATTACAAATGACATGAACTGTTGTGTGTGTTTTCTCAACGGCAGCTACTCTCGACACTATTATCTTGCGCCCCACGTTTTTCGTTTTAAATCTTACAAGTATTTTCATAGCTATTAAAAATTCACAATCACAAATTTTCAGGACTATCTGTATGGGGTTAGGAACCTGTACGTGGCTAGGAAAAATTATTTTATACTTTTTAGTCCGTTTTAAAAACGTGGTATTTTTTAAAAAATTTATTTTTATTTAAATAATTTTTTCGTGTAAAAAACGATTGCAGAAGCGTGCAGATGCAAAAGTTATCGTCAAAATCCGACCCAGAACGCGCGGGTTTTCTCCCCCAATAAAGGAACACGGGTTTTCCCTTAATAAAAAACCATCATAGACACGGAAAACATGATTGCCAGCAAAATTTATTTATACAGCAAAACTTTGTTCAAAATAATATGAGGTGTTGCAATAGTTTAAGTTCTATTTTATTAATATTAGTTGTATTATTAGTTATTATAATATATATATAATATCACTTATATTTATTTTATGTATTATATTATATTATATATTATATTTTACATTATGTTATATCACATTATATAAACGGTGCCGCAGTGAATCGAACAACCAAACTTTGCTAATTGCATGAATTTACTAAGAATTATATCTTGTCAAATTTTGCAAAAATGTTGTTGCGTTTTTTTGCACTACGATTGATTTTACGGTTGCAGTGATTAGAACTTATTTGTCGTTTCTAATTTCTTCGAAAAAATGGAAGTTTGTATGTAATTTATACGTATGCAGTTTCCAATGGTTTCAACAACAAAAAAAAATATAATTTTGTTTCAATTTAAAGTTTGAGAGAAATTAATATAGCATGAATATTTAGTAGACTCTTTTCGACATCTTCGTCACGAGTCCAACTCGGTATTATAGTGCAAGGGGTTAAGGGTCGATTGAAATTTGGACATCGTCCATCGCTTGTTGTTTATATTCTTACCTATCGATGTAATTGCATCGGGTAAACGGTTGCCGCAAGCCTCCGCGAAACGACGTACGAAATATCAGATCTGAATAATTCCGTTTCTCGAGCAAGAATATATAGCATCGATGCGAGTACGAGTTTGTAATTCGCAGCGTGCCTGTACGATTAACCGTGTACTTTAAAAGGTAGTCAAAGTAGAAGGGGAGTAGACAGTGAATTATTAAACCGATGGAAAGAACTTGGAATACGATACGCAATCAAAAGTGTCCGATTATAGAGACCGGAGTCACGAGAGGTTGGAGCATGAGTCGCGCGCGCAGCACGGGAGGGGGATAATTGCATAATGCCGTCAATTTTGAGAAAAATTTTTTTCGCGTTGGTAGAACGCGTAGGTAGAAACCCGTCGCGGGGTATACATATCATGGAGCATATCTACGTACAACTCGCGCGGCAGCTATCATCTTCTACGTAAAGCAGCGTAAGCACTTGTACGCGCCGCGTTCATAAGATAATTGTGTAATCTACTCGCTCCGCCACAATCAACCCCCGTGGACGCCTCTTCCCCATGCTTTCCCTCTCTACCGGTTCTCCGGGGCCGCTATCTGCATATGCATCGTCTGTGCATGTACTTGCACACACCGTCGCCGCCGCCGTTGAAACGAGCCGCGGGAATCGCTTTCCGAAAAATAAAAATCAGAGCTTACCGTCTTCATCGGCCGTAAGCTCGTCGTTGTCTATTCGAGGGGAACGAGAATCGACTGTTTCGACTGCGAACAAATTCTATGAAAATCGCAAGCATGAACCATTGTCGAATTTCTCAAACGCACCCCGTGTATAAGCAAACAGCTCCACTGTGTGAAAGACGCCATCTGTCGATTACGTCGGATCACCTAATCTTACCTTGTAAGAAATACAATCGGAGCTGTAAAAAATTCCAATATCGATTGCAGAAGGTCAGATTATTTTGTTTCAATGCATTATTCTTCTTCGAAGGGTAATTTAAGAAAATTAATGAGTGGCGTTCTATAATGATATCAGTTTACAGGAACACGTATTGTCTTGAAAACGGAAGAACGCTGATTCTCTATCCATATTGTTGTACTCGTTATTAATGTAAATGATACCAATTAAACCTTTTGTTGAGCGAGGTTGCAATGTTCACAATTTCCCACACAAAAGTATGGAAATTTCTCAGGAAATTTCACTTTTTAAATAGTACAAAATGCATTAAAATGCTGCTCTTGTTTACCCGCAAACTGCGGATTTCACGTGTTTATATGTAAAGCACATCGAGGCAAGAGCTTCAGCAAACGTAACCTGGACGTTCCCATTTTATCTTTAATTTAATACACACCTTAACCGACGAGATAACATATTTTTTACCGACTGTCTATGAAAATAGAAACTCGCATAAATATTTGCGATTTATAACGAAACGCGTTCATACCGTTTTATTTCGAAGAAAATTTCATTGAAATCCATCACAGTATGTATTATACGATATTTTATTTTTACAAGGACCATTTCGAACTATCTGCTTTATCTCGAAAACGGTAGAATCGCAATGAAACGTGCACGAAGACAGTTCCGACAAAGGTGTTCTTCAAACATTGAAAAAAATCGTTAGATTATACTATCGTCGCGACGACGCGGTTCTACGGTTGGCGCGCCATCCTCATTGATACCCGATACGAGCTATTCACGCGTGATATACCCCGGCGAAACGATCAACGAAAATCGATTACCACTTTCTAATGGAAATTTAAAGATCAGCATAAAGGGACGATCCGCGTGGATCATTCAGCGAGGGTTTGAAAGTCGTCGAATAAAGAACTGCATGGTGCACGGTGCGCGGCGCGGCGGCGAGAACTGCATGAGGAAATCGATTGGCCGCGCTCCTCGTGATCGTCCGAGCCGTTCAAGTGCGTCGAGTATTTCGACACGCGTATCTCGTGCGTTTCTCGCGGCACCGGTCTGCCTGTCGAACCATGAAAAACGGAAAAAGATGAAGAAGAACCGCGCTCCCCACCGCTCCGCACCGCTCCGCACCGCTCCGCACCGATAAACCGTCCCTCCGCACATTCACTCGCCGATCCTCCTCCCGTTCGTTCGTCCGCTCACGGCTGGAATCGCGCTCGAGCATCCGATGAAACGCAGAGATCGAAACTGGAACGTGGTAAACCGGTGCCGGCGCGCCGGTATCGGTACCCTGCTTCTTGATGGACGACCCCGGCCATGAATGCTTTTATTATTCAGCTACGTAGAACGAGATAATGCGCACTACTGAGTACCACGCGATGAGAAACGGTTCCTCGGTTCCACGGCCATTCGCCGGCTACTACGAAACTATTATTACGGTTACGCTCGCACCGAAAATCGGTACGCCAACGATCACTCTTATTAATCTGTTACCGTATCTCCGTAACTGTCTCTTCCGACTCTCTGTAACTGTCCGTACCGTATCCCCACAACTGTCCGTACCGTATCTCCGTAACTGTCCGTACCGTATCTCCGTAACTGTCCGTACCGATTCTCCGTAACTGTCCGTACCGTATCTCCGTAACTGTCCCTACCGTATCTCCGTAACTGTCGTATCGAACGACAGTTATAGAAGAGGTGCGTTGCATTCTTTGTAGTGGGCCGAACATAGAGAAGGATAGCGATTGAAAAAGAAAGAGGGTACTATCTGCTTCTCTTTCTTTCAGAAAAAAACGGACAATCGACACTACGGTATCATACTTGGTACAGCACAATGCGTATAATAGCGAAATGGCAAGTGGCACGGCGGCGTATTAGGGAGAAATGGTGTGCACCGCATCACTGCTTGCGGTTAAGTGGACATTTGTTTGTGTACATCGGTTTATGAACACAGTATATCGCCATTGCAATACTGTGTAGAAGACTATATGGGAGTGGTTTTGTGATGGTAGAATAATTTCTGTCATCGTGGAATGAGAAACTTGTGTGCTCGTCTTCTATACCCGAATCCATGCGTCAGAGACATAAACTCGCCACAGTCGGATACAACTATATGTATTACCGACAATGCTTTTAGACGAATATTGCGAAATTCTCAATAATAATTGGACCATCCCACGAAGACATCATGGATAGATTTTGTTCTCGATAAATCTTAATAGTGTTCGACACACGAGAGTGAACGTGTGTCGATAAAATTAAAGATAGCGAAACGGATCGATTGTCTATCGTTTTCAAAATCTGGAATAGAAGCGTGTAGAATTTGGAAAATGGAAGACCTCTCTCCGGAGTTGAGGGTAAACGGTGTACACACAGCAAGTTTTAAACTTAGGGCTAGCATAGCGAAATCAGAGTTTTGAGGATGACGTAGGGTAAGGTTCTAGCGATAGGTCAAGGACGAGACAGAGTTTGGGGTCGAGCGAGTCAAGGGTGAGATATCATTGGTTTTTGGAAGACTTTGAGACGTTCGAATCGAGCGGAAAACAGGGAGCTGCGTCTCTATTCTCGTTTCAAGTGTGAAACGACGTTGATATGCAGCCGGAGGAATCGTGATCGGTGCAAAACAGGGGAAAGGTGGTGGTCGGAGGCTTTGAAGCCTCGGAGAAAACACGGCAGCGGCGCGGCGCGGCGCGGCGCGGCGCGGCGTCTTGAGTCTCGCGTTCAAGACGGAAACCGTCGGAGGCTGAGAGGCTGATGACGCCAGCCGGACCCGGACCTAGGTGGCGTAACGGAAGGGAAGTGGAAGGGAAGTGGAAGTCTGTGGAAGGAGGCGCGCACAGACGGCGGTATCGATCGGTCCGGACCTACCCCACGCCGCTCTCTAACGCCGCCACATCGCCACCCGTCGCCATCCGCCGTGCTGCCCCACTACCACACTGCACCGTCTTGCCTTCCGTTCAGCCGTCAATGTGCACGCACACGCGGCAACCTCTGCCGCCGTGCATCGAACGCGTGATTTTCAATAAAATGCAAAAAAGCTGCGCATTCCACGTGCACCGCGTGACCTTTGTCCTGGGGACAGGGCCAGCGCACGACACTTAACCGAACGCAGCTCCGTCCGTATGCTCTGTTTAGAACGTTGTAGTACGCTTGGGATTGAAGATAGATTGGCATAGACAGAAAATATCTTTTGGTTTTTTAATTTTGAAAATAATTTTTTCAAACAGATTTTCGTACAAATTTATGGGCTTTTACTTCAACCAGTTTTCGATATCTTTTGTCTTTTGCGATTTATAAGCGCTTACGTAGTAAAAGGGCCCGTTCGAATAAGAGAGTTGATTTCTCCCTTAAAGTCAAAAAAGGGCACGAAGGAAATACGGATTAGAGTGCAGGCTTGTCAGGCGATCCTCAGATTGACGTCTGCAACAATCGGGACTTAGACCCACATAAAGAGGGGATATTTCTTTTTTTATTGAGGAAATCTCATTAAGAGATTTATTACAACTTCAGGAACAAAACAAAATATACAGAACAAGAGACCTATACAAACAAAAATGAGGGTATCAAAGAGAGGATATTCCCACTGTTTTCCAGAGCTACGGTCGTCTCTCTGTATTCCTACATCTATCCCCATCGAATAGAGTTTGGTCGTAGCCTGTAGTAGTTCAGATAAACAGTTGGCGTCAATGTAGCGATTTCACGGGCTACCAGTCCGGGCTCCTTTGGTGGATATGCTTGAATTAGGCTGAGACTCCTTGAAACGAACGGCGAGGATCCTTGACGCTGATCTAATCAATTTCAACCCTTGAGTATCCCTAATTTTACCAAATTATAATATGTCTGTTTGAATCAAAGCGACGGAATGGTAAAATTCGATATGATGGAAAGCCAAACAATTAACCGACATTTAATAATCTGTCACTTTCTCTGTGCACCTTCCGAGGGCATATTGATATCTTCAGTATAAATTTCAGAATTCTGGGATTCCTATTATCAGTACCATGTAAGATCGATTATGTTTGTTTCAGACCGAGTGGAAACTGTACACGCGCGACTGTATATCCTACGGAGAGCACGTGTGAAGCACACAAACGCGCGCGAATGAACAAACTGCTACACGAGCGCAAGTTCCACGAGCAACACGTCAGTACGCGCACACGAGTGCGCGCTTTTACGCCACTCACACGTGCCATATTTGCACGTAAACTACGGGTCTGCGCTCATATGTATTGAGTATCTTCGCCCATATATAGTTATGTACATTATACACGCCGAATGCTGACTGATGCACAATTGCCAGACGATTATGCTGCACGCACAACTATTTAAACAAAATTCCTCGTCATCTCTCGTGAAACACGCAAAATGAATTCATTCGAAATTCGTTAATTTTCAAGTCTAGTATTTTGCATGCTTTGCTCATGCTATCCTGAAAATCACGGTCGCATAAGTTAACGCGCTAAACCTACCGCCACCGGTCTAAATTCGAAATTTTTCATTTTACAGTTATTGATATAATAAAAATGATTGCCGTAAGAAATTATCTAGACGATAGAAATGTCTAAATAAAATCAATCTTGTGATTCTTATAAGGGAACATATGTACCAGTTATTTTTAAGGCTCGGTAAGTTTAGTGTTAATTCGACGTCACCGATGTCTCTGTCACCATAATTACACCCACGTTCGTCATATATTTCACTATCGTCACCGACTGTCTGTCGCTCTTTGTCCCCGCGAATAGTGGAGCACGGCGATGCTGTCCCAGACAATTACTAAATCAACGTGCAATTAAATATCGATGGCATTCGGATCGTTTCAAAGGGCGTCGCACGTCCGAAAGGCAAACCCCGGCCGTAGATAATAGTTGCGCGCGTAAACTTCATTTAAATATTGACATCATTAGCAACAACGCGGATATCTATGAGGTCCCGTTAAACATTTCGCCAATTGTAAATAACAAGGTGCGTGACGGACGCAGGCTGAATTCTCATGAAGCAACGACACCCGACTGCCGCCGCCGCCGCGTCGCGTCGCGTCGCGTCGCGTCGCGTCGCGTCGCGCCGGTGAATATGTATATACCCCCGGCCAGCCATTACACGCTGAAGTGTGACAATTCGAAACGTCGCCGTTTTATTGAAACGCCGGTCTCCTGTCTTTCACTGTTCCCCCTTGGGTCAAATTTAAAGGGGACAAAGTGCCTTTGACGACAAAACACTCGACATCCAGTTCGGTTATTGCATAGACAGGGACAATTGAGTCGAGCGAGAACACCGAGCAAGGGGTAGATAAATCCCACCCTTTGAGATCGCGGCTAAACGGGCGCGTACCGTTCTATCGGTTAGGGTTAATTTCGTAGCGCGATCTTGTCCAAATTCGCGCCGCGTTACGCGAGATATAATTAGTCACGCGTTAACCCGTAATCGCAGACGTGTTTCTGCAGATTTTATCTAGAAATATATCGTTCTCTAAACTAAATAAAGATTAACGAATCTGTTGATTATTGGGAAGAGAAATATAGATTTAAGATATATATACTTTATTATAATTTTACACAGGGTGAGTCCAAAGAAACACCTTCTGGAAGAAGACCTTCTTCCTATCAGATTACCACTGTTTCTAAGATTTCTAATCTATCAGTTTATCGATGAACGTTTCGCAATGCGTTACTCGAAGGAAGATAAGATCGATATGATTTTCATTTATGGAGAAAATCGACAGTGTTTAAGAGAAGCAGCGCGGTTGTACAAGGAATATTTTTGAACATTTTGGGTAACAGAAACAAAGCAAACGAATCTTATACGTTGAATTTTATTTATTCCATTTTTCCGAGTTGAAGGTCATTTGTAGGTCATATTGTGTTACATGGATGAATTGGTTGTTTTGTCAGCTACAACATTACGTTAACGAAGATATATCTTTTCATTTAAAAAAAAAACATCGATGACCTTGAAATCTCATAGAAAAAATGACCTTGAACATTTTTTCCCTTACACCGTTACATGTGGCCCTTCAAACAGTGTAACCTTGCCCTAAGAAGTTTGTTTCTGTTTCTTCGGACTCACCCATGTATACACTTTGGCACAAAATCGAATTTGGTATTGTTGCTAGTTTCGGAGTGAGGGCCCTCGGTGACCTTCGGGTCCGTTTATACTCCGGGAAAGCCTGCAATAAAAATACAGGCACAAGGAAAAAAACCCTGCGCACACACATACACACACACTTGCAATTGTGTGCACTAATACTGCCCGTGTATCTCCTAGTGCGTATCATCGGTGTACTACCTCAACAAAATCAATAGGATATCCTATCGTTTTCTCCGTGACTGTAGCGTGTCTACAGTGTACACGATTCCAATCGAATTTCAAAAACATATGCGAGTTAAAAACGTGATCAAGAGGAAGTAGTTTTAATGTTTAAAAATCCAGGATTATTCGCGGTGGTGCAATCGGTAATCGGAGAATCGCGAGGGTGCTCCGACGAGCAAATTAGAAATCATACGGATCACGGCTGCGGCGGCGGTGGGTGCGTCGCGTTTCCCGTTTCCACCGGGAGAGGAATCTCTGGCTCTCTTTCCTGAACGGCGAGAACGTTATAAAATATGCAGGTGATAATAGAACCGCCGCGCCGCGCCGCTCCGCCCACGGGGTACAGCTCTCCGTTCTGGAAAAGGGATGTAAAGAGTGTTGCAAACAATTTGCAAGGTGCAAATTCATTTTTCAGGCTCGGCGACGTCAAACGGAACCTCACCATCGCGATAACCTTATTGCAACGCTGTCAAACGTGTTTCTTCGCCGTCCGTTCCCACCCCCAAGAGTCCGCCCCCGCGTTCACCGCGCGACGTCGTTTACAAAGTAACTCGACGTGTGACGGTAACAATAACAACAACATCAACAACAACAAAAGAAGACTAGAAAAAGGTAGCGCGTGCACGTGTAGACGAGAGAGGAAAATAGGGCAAGGTCAATCGGGGGGAGACGCGACGGGAAGCGCGCAGGTTAACACGCTCGAATAATTTCCACTAAACGGAAGCATTTACCACCCCCGACAGTAATATAAAAGCGTTACGGTGGAAACGGCGGCCCCGTTATCCCGGGGACGACGCTCGTCAAATCTCGAAGGGTGTACACACAGTCTCGTAGGAGAGGGCAGTTTCGGTTTTCCCTACCCTGCGGGACGACGCGGCGACGGCGGTGGCGGCGGCGGCGCGCACACCTAAGTTTAAAGGGAGCGAAATATCGGCGGCAACAAGGCAGTTAACGCTGCGGCGGCTGTCGTAAAGAGCAGAGGGAGGTAAAGAGACGTAGTAAAGGGGGTGGTGGATGCCGGGCACAGAGGGGTTGACGGGGGCAGCCAGGTAAATTCCCATCCCTCGATAGTCTGTCGTTAAACAGAACCCCCGCGATACGGGGCCAGGGTTGTGACGCAGTCTCTCCCTAGTCTAGACGCACTCTCGCTCTCTCTCCCCCTTTCTCTCTCTCTCTCTCTCTCTCTCTGTTACTCTCGGTCTCGCTCTGGCACCCTGTCAGTCCGCGCGCTCACCGACACGCATCCATAGTTATTCCGCCTCACTCACACCGGCAACGATTTACTGCCCTATCCCGCTGCTACCCCTGACTCCGACTACCCTTCTTTCGCCGTTAATGCCGCGCCACGTACTCTCGAACACGTACACGCGCATAAAGATACGGCCCCGTAAACCCGAACAAGCGCGAAGACGCGCGTTTTACTGTGTGCGCGCGCGTCCGCGCTACCGCGCTCGGTCGCACACCGATACGGAAGAACGATTACCAACACCAACGCGTCACGGTGGCGGCGCGGTGGCGGCACCGGTGACCGGCACCGGGGATACCGTCTACGAGCATAATGAAAAGCAGATTAAAAACTTTCGTCGGGGACGGCCAAGTACGACGCGAGATGATTGGGGGATGAGAGCTCCCGGGCTACCGGTCCGCTTTCGTACCTGCTGTTGCTGCTGCTGCTGCTGCTGCTGCTTCTGCTCGCTTCTTCTCTTTAGCTCTACCATCCGCCCCCGCAACCATTGCGATACCGACAAGAGTTATTGAGTTGCGCTAGGTCAGGTTTATGATCTACTATCAGTAAATACCTACGCGCGTGCTCTTCCACCCTCTCTATCTATCTTTCTCTGTTCCTCTCGCCGATGCTCTTATCTTGGTACACGGGTTACCTTTAAAATCACCGACATTGTTTTCATCGACATGATAACGCCGACGTCGAGTTTCGCCCGGGATTATGTTTATTCATCGACGATCATTTCATCGAGGAATGATGCGCCACCGACGTTATTGACAGTAATGACAATAAACTAATAAATTTATTAGTAGACAGCAGATTATCGTGAAAAATAAAAATTATATACCATCGATAATATAAATATAAGCCGTCGATCGTTGTGAAACATACCGAATAATATTCATGCACAGCACCGTAACAATGTTAACAAATGATTCCAGTTAAATTGATATATTCTACATATACGATTGAATTGTTGAGGAACTATTTTTCGTAAGCGTTCTCAACAAAAATTTTTCACATATTTGTATTGTATTTCTACTTGATCGCAGCAATAAGAAGCATACACACGAACCACATAATTTTATTAAAAACAAAAGACTGTTCATTCCCATCCCGCTGTTTTTCGGTACAACTGAACGTTCCAAAATAAATTTAAATCAACGTCGCGTCGCCTGTTCTATTTTACGTGACACGGTGCTCGATATGTTTACACGTTAAAACGTTATGCTAAGATGGTCCTATACCTAATGCACTTAATGGATAAACGCCGGTTTAAGAAGGAAGATAAACTGCCGAGCGAGGTACGATGCAAACGAAGAAAAAGAACCGGCCGTGGAACGGAAAAGTGATTTTTTATTGTCAACTTCGATGCCGCGCGTATAGTCTGCTTACGTCCACCTGGATGTGGTTCCTGCCTCGTTGAGCCAGCATACACAGTAGCTATGGGTTTTATTAAAACGGTATATCGGCTGTTTTATCTTATACCTACAGCCTTGTATTTAAGGTTTTGAAATTCAAATGAAGCGGCCCGGTGCCTGCCATCTGCTATTGATATGCGAAATATCGCAAGTCTACCGGGTCCGCCTGGTCTCCTATGAACGGCGCTATAAAATCACAAAAGAATGTATATGCTTGTCGCGTAAAGAAGAAAATTCGTGCTCCATCGAAACTCATACCAACGATACTAACGGCAGCTACTATAACTCAGCGATTAACTCCCTGTTTGGGGTTCTCCGTTAATTTCTTCGTTAATTATCCTTTGCAATTTATCCCGTAGCAGGGGAATTTTGTAATTGCTTTTAACGATGAAAATTGTTATTTATCGAAAGTGTTCCTAGGCAAATCATTTATACAAGTAGGTTAATCAGATAACTGATTGATCGAACGCGTGTCACCCGTTAGGCGAGAAACAAAAATTATAACTAACGGAAGACATACGTTCTGAAATAATTCAATAAACGGTTAACTCGATTTCTGTAATTTTTCGAATTTTGCGCTTTAAGTCTGTCTAGCGGAGGATTTATTCGATGAAAATGTATATCGGTGTTTCAACGGGAAACGATCGAACGAGAAACAGTATGTTAATTGTGCGAGCTAGGTGTTTTTTTTCGGTAAGATCTCGATCTAAAGAAATTGATCTCGTTCGTTCGTTCTCCGCTCCGAAGGCTTCGGGGATGGAAAAGCCTGACGTAAGCTAAGAGAAAACGTTGCCCGAAGACAATTTTCTTGCTACGCGTGGGATCCTTTCCGCCTCACGGACATAACAACGAAAATACCTACGGGATCCTGCGAAATTCACACGATCCGTCTCGCTCCGGTAATCCAAACAAACGCACACAGACGCGCGGTGCGGCGCACGGACAAAAGGTATCCGTTGCCTTCGATTGATCGGGGTACTTTCATCGAGGGATATCTTTCGGACACGTAGCCACCTAACATCCCAGCAGACCGAATTTTCGTTGGTACGTGTGCCGGAATGATGCACGTGTACCATCCCACTCGTCCACACACACACACACACACAAATGCGCGCACACACACACGCATACAAAGGTGAACGCGTGGACGGTGCTACACCCGGCAGCGCACACATTCGTGCACGCGTGGTGCCTTGCAAGAACGGGAAATCGGGGGAGGAAGAGAACGAAGAGGGTCGTTGGCGGAAGAGTGACGGAGAACGCAAGGGCAACGGAGAAAGAGACCATTCGGGGAGGGAGCGAAAGAGAGAGAGAGAGAGAGAGAAACAACACGCAGACACTCGCGAAATTATGACCTTCGCTTACGTCTGGATACATCGCTCGAGTGAACGAGCTAGCGCCAGCAGACGACCAGGGTTTATAGGGTTGTCAGAGGCATGATGAGGGGCGGCGAGAGGGGAAGGGCGGACAAGTGGCAAGAGGAAGACGACGGAAAGAGAACGGCCGGGCCCCTGTGCACGAGAAAGAAAGACAGAGGGGGCAGAGAAAGAGAAAGAAGGGGATGGGGTTGGTTAACGGACCGGTGGGATGGGGGTTGGAGTAGGATGGTAGTTACGGGGACGCACACACTGGCGTGGTTTTACTGTTTCGGAAGTCTAGCCGCCCCTAGGCTATCCACTCCCTTTCCGGCAGTGGCGAAGTCCCACCATCCACCCGACGACCACCCTTCGTCCTCCTCCCATGGGGGTGGGGTGGGGGGGGGGGTGGACCACCACCCGCTTATACGACCTTCCATCCCCTTTGGCCAGACTAGCATACACCGAAGTCGTAAACCTGCACCCTGCTCTCTGCCTGGCTCTCTGTTTGTCTCGTTCGCTTCCACCCTCTTCCCACCCCTTCTCTGCCTGCCCGCTCGCCCGCCCGCCCGCCCCTCTCCACGCCGAACTCTTGGTTTTCCGCTTGCTCTTGCTCTTGGCTCTCTGTCCCTCGACGTCGTTCCACCCTCACTCTCGACCGAGCGACCAGCCTGCCTGCTGCTGCTGCTGCTGCTGCTTCCACCGACCTACCACCCGCGTACCTTCAACCTCGCGCGCGGATACCTCGAATGCACCAGCTCTTTCTCATCGTCTGTCTGACACGCACGCACGCCATCGCTACCGCTCTCGATGGATACAGACACACAGACACACACACACACACACACGTATTACACAGGTGTACGAGCGCGGTGGTCTCTCTCACCGACTCGCTCGTTTTACTCGCTTCTGCTCGCTCGTGCTCTCGATTCTGTTCGCTTCTGCTCGCTCGCACGCGAGAGAACCAACGCGCGTCCCAGTCCCGGCTCTGGCCCCGACGCGTGTATATACGATCTTTCGCGAGAGGTATGGGGGAAAGGACGTAATTCCATCGACACCGGTGGTGGTACCGCGCCAACGACCCCTCTGTTCCCTTTTCCACCCGCTCTCAGACCCGCGAGCGGCGGCGGCGGCGGCGGCGGCTGGATCACGAATTCGTTTCGACGAAATTGTTCGAATCCACGTTCTGAATTATCGGGCCTCGAGCAGTTAAACGGCAATCCTCCCGTTTCCTGTCCCCGGCCAAAGTATGTAGATTGCTCGATGTGTACATAGCCGCCTTCCTGAGCTGTCGCCAGACGCCTGCCGACACGAAGGGCTCTCTCTCACTCTCTCTCTCTCGATGGTTAACATTTTTTTTTCACCGTGGATAAATTGGAAACACGGATGTCGAGGAAAGACATCCTATAGACGAGGCGGTAACGGTGCTGAAAATGATTTTAGGGGATGACGTGTACGCACAGTGAGTAATTTGTCTCGGGAAGCTGTCCGAAAATCGATATTTTTATTTTGCCCGTAAGGAATGAAATTTTGTTTTCTCTGATATTACTGAATATGCAAATGATCTACAGTAATTTTTTTTCTCATAAACAGTAGCAGTTTGTAACAAATCGATACGCGAAAGTACACCAGTCTACCGATGACACAGACGACATGAACTTTTTAATGATTGTTAGAAGAATTCGTTTATCAGACGGGACGCGTAGAAGAGATTTTTAAAAGATTGCATTATTTAATTATTTATTATTAAATAATAAATATCAATCGCATCTAGTCTGAAAACTAAAATGTACACTTTAAATAGTTTTATATTACTTCGTCAGAATTTAGTTACCTTAAATCTACTGCAAGAATAAGAGCATACTTCAAATAACATTTTTTTCTTATTTCCACTTGTAGGATATGCTCCCCAAGTTGGTCCATTAAAACCCGAGACACCCTGTGTAACAACAAGAAGATAATATAAGTCGAAAATGAAGAATAAAAAAATTGCGATTCCGGCTTGGTTATTTAGTTATTAACCCCCATAGCACTATATAGTGGCGACTCTGCGGCGCCATTAAAAATTGCTGTACCATTATTCAAAATATTGTTCACATTAAGTATTTTATGAGGTATTATATCAATTTCATATCCATCACATTTAGAAAATCAGAGGGAATATATCTAGGTCGGAAGAAATGTTTTAACTTTCAAATTAAAATAGCTCCGAGTGCAAAGGGTTAACAATTAAAAATCCACCCTAAAATGCGACAACCTATAACTAAATAACGAAGTCGAAATCGTAATTTTGTTTATTCCTCATTTTCGACTTATACGGAGAACCACCCCTTAAATTTTCTCCCACCTGTAGTCGAACACCCTGTATAAACAAATTTCTCATGGAAACACTTTCACACAGTTTTCCAGCAAAATAACGAAAGAAAAAATCAGAGACAAGTGATATGCCGACTCGTCCGGTATATAGTTGAGGTGTTAAGCGTGCCAGGATTAACTGTCACAGGTTTAACGAATTCCACAAGTTCAACAGCATTTGTATGCGTAACGCGAAGCAGTAGAAATGTCTGAATACATAATTTTTCGCAGTTCTTGAACTGTTCGGGGGGTTCTCGTGAAGTTCGCGTCGTGAAGTTCGCGGCATAGAAACCGCCAAGAGAATGCGCGACAACAAGTGAAATTCAGTTCCCACTGACATAACGAAGTTTATAGAGAATTTTAGGGGTGTTTTCATGGGAATTAATACAGAGTTTAGTTTCGCGGCCATAAACCAGATCCAGACGGCAGTAAAGCCGAACGAAACGGCCCGGGGACAGTGCTGTCTCGCCGCGGGCCATTAATGGATCAGGAGACGGGGCTAACTATAAATTGATAAGAGAACCTGACCTGCTCCATTAAGACTAGAAGAGGCAACGGAAAACTTGCGCTTCTTCCTTTTTTTTTCGGCTACACCCATGGCTCTTTTTGCTACCGCGTCCGTCCGCTCGGCACTTATTTAAAATTGCGGTTGTAAAATCGCTCTCGCTGACAGACGAAAAGTAAGGGATCTTAACGATCTTACATAACGTTTAGCCCCGGCTTAAGATAAAAGTTGAAGCATCAAAGGTCTGTATAGCCGCTCGCAGCCGTCCAACTTCCTATCGTGATCACTTTGATTATTATAAGCTGAGAGTAGGGGGGGGGAGGGGAACACTGAAACTAAATGCCGTATCAAAGCTGCGCCCGCCTTCCTTTTTCTCCATCTTGCAGCGATGAAGCAGCTTCGATGGAGAGACTACGACGGACGATCCATTAAAAACGCGGAATAATTCAACGCGCGTCTAGGAGACATTAATGAACCTACAACATGAACCGACACACAGCCCGCGTCACGCTTAATTACTACCGTTCGCGGAGATTTACTCGGCGAGCAATTTTTATTCGTCCGGGCTCGCAACAAGTTCATTTCATGTATAAACTGCGACCGTTTGCCGTATTACATACATATTTGTATACAACGTGTGTATGTATGTATATGCACGATCATCGTCGTACCGCCCTCCCGCCACCGCCGCCGCCGCCGTAGCGTCGTCGCGTCGTCGCATAAATTCCGGCCGAGTATTTGGAGCATCTCCTGGCCCGATGCGAATCCGGCGGATTCTGTAGGTCGAGTGGCGTCTCGTTAATACGAGCCCGGAAGATGATAAACGAGGCCAACTTATCAGAAGTCTACGGTCACGACCAAAAAGTTCCAAGGACCGAACGCTGTGGCGCCGCGAAAGTCGGAAAGAGAGAATATCCAGGACGGTGAGAAAGGGGTTGCCGTGGCGCGACGTGGGGGGGGGGGGCGGAGAGGGGGAGCGGGGGTTGGTTTCACAGGAAGAGGCGAAAGGAGAACGAAGACGGAGACGGGAGAGAAGGGTCGGTAAGTCGGTTTTCGACATTGACTAAACGAGACACGGAGACATGGCGTCCGAAGGAAGGATGGTAAGTACATCGACCACCGCCCCCCCTCCCCCCGGTTCCACCACCCGCTACCTTCTCTTCGGTGTGCCCACGTCAACCCCCTTTTAACTTCCCCTCAACTTCCCCTACCGGTTCGCCAGGAGCGGTATAGGCATGTAACACCCTCTGCTCCAGGCTCCTGCCCACATTCAAAGGGCACTGCCTCGCACTGGAAAGGAGCCCTTCTTCCTCCGATGCCACCCCTCGGACCCTACCCACATTCAGCCTGTTCCGGGCTCGTGCTACTTCTAGACCCTTTCAACCGCCTCCGCCGTCCCCCTCTCGAACCCCATTGGCAATCATACTGCCATGGTATCTTCGCTGCAAAATGGCCACCTGACCTTCTGCCCTCATAACATCTATCCCGATTCCACCTCGGAAAAACTCGCGCGCTGTGTATAATTAATCTTTCAGATACGCCGAGGCTCGATGTCCCGGGCCGACGCGACGCGACGTTGAGATGCTCGAGGCTGGATCCGTAGAACGGGATCTGCTCTCTCTCTTTCGTTGCTGGTTGCTGGTCATTCCTGATCTCCAAACCTTCGGCAACGCTACACGAGTCCCACCTTTTTTTTTGTACAAATCGTAACTCTCGATTAACACTTTCTGATATTTAAAAGTCTCATATATTAGGAGGGGTCCTTTATTAGGCTATTTTACGTGGGTACGGTACATTAATACATTGTCTGGCGGCGATTATTTTCATGATTTTTGAAATTCGAAGGATTCTTGAATAAATCGTCTAACGGGGCAGTGGTGATTCTAGGTCGTTGATAAATTGTGCCTTTGCAGAGAAAACTTTGAAGTTTATCGACGAAACAATTAACGAACGGCAAAGAAAAGGTCAAGCAAGGACATCACGGTAAACAGAAATTCTAGTTGCTATACAGTGGGTGTAAAAAGTATTCGTACACCTTTTAAAAAACGGAATAACTTTTTCAAAATTCGACCCAACAGCTTGAGTTTTTTTTGTGACGTTAGAAGGTTTAGTTTACTAGCTAATGTGTAACAAATTTTTCTTTTTAATTGTTATTGGTCGCAATTGCCAAGGAGAAAGTAAATGTCACGATTTTTAAATTTTTTATCTGTGCCTGTAGTGAAAATTTATAAGCTGCAAACCGTAAATTCAAAGATTTTTACATGTTACAATACCCATATAGCTTTTTTATGCGTCAACTGATTTCAATGAAACTTTGTACATATGTATGTATAACTTACATAGATTTACAAAATACATGTTTGAAATTTTTACTACAGGCACAGATAACAAAATTTAAAAATCGTGACCTTTACTTTTTCCTTCGCGATTGCGACCAATAAGAATTAAAAAAAAACTAGTTACACATTAGCTAGTAAACTAATCCTTCTAACGTCACAAAAAAAACTCCACCCGTTGGGTCGAATTTTGAAAAAGTTATTAAAAGGTGTACGAATACTTTTTACACCCAGTGTACGTATATGTTTATATCCACGAGATCGCCAAACCGAAGTATTAGTTTTCCGAAGAAATTAATGATTAAATACTTTCTACAATGAGGCTGTACACATGAAGATTATTCAATACTTTCTACAATTATTAATTATTTCTAACGATAACACTTTAAATACTTTCTACGATATATTAAACTAGTATGTATCTACCAGAAAACAAAGAACACTGAATATAAATGAAGATTATTCAATACATTCTACAATTATTAATTATTTCTACGATAACATTTTAAATACTTTCTACGATATATTAAACTAGTATGTATCTACCAGAAAACAAAGAACACTGAATATAAATGAAGATTATTCAATACATTCTACAATTATTAAGTATTTCTACGATAACACTTTAAATACTTTCTACGATACATTAAACTAGTATGTATCTACCAGACAACAAAGAACACTGAATACAAGTGAAGATTATTCAATACATTCTACAATTATTAATTATTTCTACGATAACACTTTAAATACTTTCTACGATATATTAAACTAGTATCTACCGGAAAACAAAGAACACACCGTATCGATGATATTTCTGATCGCGGTACACAGCCGACAATAAACAGACGACGCGTTTCCAGCATCGAGAGAGTTATCGAAAAAAGATTGCTCCTCAGGTTTTATCGCCGTCAGTTTAGTAACACGCTGTCTGTAACACTATTTACAATAACGCAGCATGTTTATGGAGTGTATAAACTCCAGTATATGTTTACGAGCGGGCGTATTATATGTATGTCTCTGTAAAATCTAAATAGGATCATGTCCTTGAACTTCTGTATGTGTCGCAGCAGCAGCACCGTGCGAATCCGTACGGGGGGGAGGGGGGCCGATTTTACGTGTGGCGCGTTCCTTCTCCAAAAAATTGATTTTCCCATTTGGCTGGAACCTTCGCCGCGCGGATAACGCGTTGTAAAGTGTGCGAGGACGATTTCACCCGCGACCTCGATTCTCCACGCGCCTCATCGTCGCCATCGTCGTCGTCGTCGTCTACTTTAGAGAGTGGTCGGGGGATGTCGGTAGCGTTACGTGCCGTGAAAAACGAATTTCTGGGGGGGGGAATTTCGGATTTCTTGGCGCGGCGAACGAATGTCAGCACTCGTGCAACCCGTCCTGTCTCAGCAATCTTTACAAAAGACCGCTGAACCGAGCAAACGAATCGCAACTGCAGTCGCGACCGGGTGTAATTGTTGTCGCTTACCAAACAATTAACCTGGGCCGTCTCATGTTGACAGGTGAGAAAATCCATTTTTTATTATTGTACTTTTTCAATGTATATGTATATTATATATCCTTGGAGAGGTTATTCTCGTGGAGAGTAGGATAATCGATTAATATTTTAATATTTTTTTGCTAGAAAACTATTAGCTATAGCTAAGTTTATTATTTTATGTAGGTATCTATATATATATATATATACATCCAGAAACTAGAAAAAAATGTTGTCTTCTTACCATTTATTTCATCAAGTTGCATACAATTATTGTTGCTACGAACAATACATTTAATTTAAACAGCCATTATTGGCGTTCGGTGTAGTATCAATTCAAAGATTGGTTTCACATGAATTGAAAAAATACCATAAATGAAAAATGAACTCGAAAATTTTTAGTATAATCCCGAGGGAAAATGTACAAGGAATAAGATAATTATTGATTGAACATGATCAGTCAATTGGTGAATTGAAAAAATATAGTTTCGAGAAAAGCGTTCTTTTCCTACAAAAATATCCAGTGATTCGGTATATTCGATTCATTATAGTTATCGATAACATGGTTTACGTATATGTTTATTAATCCAAACGTGGATTCAAGATTAATTTACGGAAGTAACTGTATCTTGCTTCTTGTAAACCGTGAGATAGCTCTTGATCTACTGTTTGGCCGGAATATTTTATTTTAAGGGCGACCTTTATATTTTCCAAGAAACATATATTTCGCGTCAAATCTACCGTAACGCGTATATTCGAATTACGAATGGAAGCCAGCCAGGAATGTCGCCTTTCGGAAAAAGACGAAAGAGCCGAGAGCGAACGAAATGAGTGGAATAAAAGATTCTCATAGATTTTTTACATTTTGGAGCATTGGGACCGAAGAACCGGCAGGCTTGTGTCTTTTTCTGCAGCGGCGCTGTTTCTTTCAGAAGAGCGTTTGCTACGGTTTGGGAAAAGCGGGACGCATAAATGCAGCGTGAACTGAACTGGATGTTTGCGGAAGATATTTTTCTTTGCACAATTACTGCGAGAAGGGTGGATTTTTGCAGCGTAACATGTTTCATCCTGGTGGATTGCTGGGGAACGTAAACAATCGTTCGACGACTTGAACAATAAATAAGCATCCCGAACGATAAAAAATAATATGGTTCTCCTTATTTCGATCGACAATGTTGAATAAATCTAATTAATGCTATTGGCGCACTGGTACGATCATTTGTTACTATTAAGCACTTTTGCAAATTGTTACATCAACTAATTTTCGACGTTTCGATCTAAAAGATCATTTTCAAGAAATAATTTTGCTGTAATTGCGTCTGTAAAAAATTTTTTTTTTAATTACCCATTGATGAATATATGGTTGACTAAAACAGTCAAGCCAAATTGTAGGAACAGAAAAGAAAAAGAAAAAGAAAGAAACAGTGTAAACTCACTTATGCTTAACTAAAAAATTTTTCTTTCCTTTTCTTTTTGTTTTCTGTTCCTACAATTTGGCTTGTCTGTTTTAGTTCAACCATATATTAATCAACGGGTAATTAAAGAAATAATAATAATGAAAAAAAAATTTTTTACAGACGCAATTACAACAAAATTATTTCTTGAAAATGATCTAAATTTAGATCGAAACGTCGGAAAATTGGTTGATGTAACAATTTGCAAAAGTGCTTAATAGTAACAAATGATCGTACCGGTGCGCCAATAGCATTAATTAGATAAAAAATAATCGGAGTTACAAAAGTGAAAACAATCGTAGTAGCGAATAATGGTGATATTTCGAAAGTGACAGAATCGTGTCTGGAATGTAAAAAAAAAAAAGTTAGAATTTTCAAATGTCCGACAACGCTTAAGAATAATTGCATATATGCATTTCCACCTTCGAACCAATTAACGATAATTACCCTGAAACCGGCATTACGCAAATGCAAGGAAAAACTTTGATTTACTAGTTTTACAATTATTCGAGAACAATAAGTCAGAAGCGAAAGAAGATTGTAGGGGATTTAAAGCTTAGAACAAATCCCGCCTCTGGCTGCAACGATGTTTTAATGTTATAAGCTCTTTGTTCCGTTCTCTCTTCCTGTCCTCTGCCACCCAGTGGATGCAAATAATTTACGCTAGCTGAACTAACTAGGTGAAGGTAGCAAACAGTCAACTGAATCCCGGTAACGAAAGACGCGTGGAAATTATATTCGTTCGTATATTTGTACGAGAATAATTTAATTCCCGTTTTATATTATATAATTGCAAAAATAATAAACCGAAAACTTATATCGTTTTCATTCTGATATATAAAAATGTGTACACATAGAAGAAGCATCGCGTAGAAGAATCCCGAATAAAATTAAAAAGATCTTTTTAATGAATGTTTCGCAGCTATTATATATCAACGTTCATACACATATATAGACACTAAAAACAATAAGCGAACTGCAAATTTTGCATCTACGCAAGAAAATGACCGGCTCTATTTGTTACTTATTTAACCCTTCGTATCAAAATATAATGCTCTAACGATAATAATAGAAATACTATTTTTATTTAAATCAGAATAAAGCAATCCCACTCGTACAAAAATCAAAATTAAATAAATTCGATATCATTCTCGGGGATCGCTCTTCCCGAATCCGAAGGTTTCGTCGTGGAAACACGGTTGGCCAGCGTCTTCGATTACAAGACTGCGTCTGTATATCAGCGCGGGATCCTCGGGAGCCGCGAATTGTAAACCTAAGCGATACCTACTAAGGTAGAATCGACAAGCTCCGTCCTAAATTGCTAGCGACGTAATACAATAGACCTATGCCGCATCCAGGATCGAATTACGTAAGACAGCAAGGATAATGACGAGCGTTGGTAGCACCGAGGGGTAGGACGAGGGGACGGTTTCAGCGGTGAATCGATCGAATCGATGAAAGAGACTAGGCAAAAAGAAACACGGAAAGAGAAGCGAAGAGAAGCGAAGAGAAAGAGAGAGAGAGAGAGAGAGAGAGAGAGAGAGTGAGAGAGAGAGAGAGAGAGAGAGAGAGAGAGAAAAAAAAAGTAGGAAGATGAGATTCGTTCGCCGCGAGTCCCGAACTTTTTGGTGTGCGCTGTAACCGTCAGCGTCATACCTTTTCTTCCTCCGGTCCCGTAACGTTCTTCTCCCCAACGTCGGTGTCGGCGTGACAAAGCAGAAGTGGGTGGACAGGGTGAGTGGAGCGCGCGGTCCAAAATGTGGCTCCTTCTCGCAGGACGTCGAGGACGAGGACGAGGACGAGAACGAGGACGGAGGACAGAGGACGGAGGACGAGGACGACGAGGACGACGAGGGGGGTGTTCTAGGGACTAGCGCGAGGGCGGATCAATACAATCGCTAATCCGGTGCATTGTGAGGCGAGGCGTGGCGTAGCAAAGAGGCGAGGTGAGGCGGTGGTGGTCTTGCTTGCCTTCTCATCCCCCCGCGTCTCAACCGCCGGTTTCAACCCTCTCCACCCACTCTCACCCTTCCATCCCGGGCCTCCTCCTGCCGCTCTCTACGTTTCAACCCCTCAACGAGCCTGCCTCTGCCTTCCTTCGTAGCCGTTCGGCCCACCCGCGCCCCTACAACGTCCGTTGCCTTCCACCGTCGGCACCGTCTTGCCGCACTTCCGTTTCCAACCCTTAACCTAGCCGTCGACGAACCAACAACCCCCTTGGCGAGCAACGGTGTAGGATCACCACCGCCCGGGCTACGAAAACGTACCTCACGCCGAGAAGTAAATTCGTCTTTCGACGACTTTCCTTTTTTCTCTCTCTCTCTCTCTCTCTCTCTCTCTTTCACTCACTCACTACACACCACCCCCAGGGCAACCCTCTTTCTCTTTCCGCCGTTTCCTTCCGAGGGCGTACTCTCTATCACTCCAACATTCGCCTCGTCCTCCTCCTCCTCGTCTTTTCCTCTACAACCCTGACATTCTCTCTTTCCGGCCACCGAGAGCGAAATCGCCGATAAGGGAATTGCGATGAATTTGAGCAATAAGAGATTTCATTCATTCCGGAAACTTTGCTCGGACGGAATTTTCTTTTGGCTGCCGCCGGGGGGGGGGGTGGGGGGTGGGGGATGGCTTCCAGAGAGTCGCGCAAATTAGTTCTACCGGGAAGCCGGTCGGTCGGGGCCGGCCCTTTCTCTTCGGGATGAATTCTTTCGATTTGCCGCGCGTGTCGCGTCCGTAATTCGTGGTGTGTCCTCGCGAATTGTAAAGGATTGTTTATTGGGGAGGTATACCGAACGCGCCGCGGTGTTACAAGGCCGTTCGGATCACCGACGAGTTCGATTAATATAATTAATAATTCTTTGGAAGAAGTATCGAAGAAAATATAACCTCGCGTTGAAAGAACGTCAAGTAGCTGCAATGCCTACGTTTGAAGAAAAGGCAGACGAAAACATATAATTGGACTGTGTGACACGCTAAACCGTGGTCTCACCGTGATATTATAATTTGCACGTTTATTACGAATATATTCGTTTATTGTTAGATGTCCGTGAAACTTTAGATTGTACCGATGTTTTTAAAACAAAACGCGATCCCCGAGGAAATTGTTAAGGAAGCGTCCGAACATAATTGCCTTAAAGTTATATTGTTAGTGGACCGTATTGCGTAATTTTAATTTTTTATAGCTCGACTCATGAAAATGAACGTTCAACGGAAAATATAAGGTTCTATGAAATATTTCATTAACCTATAAATGGAATTAATTACGAGTAAACTTACATAGTATATGTATATAGTGGCCGCTCGATAATTACCCAACAAATAACTACCCGCTTAGAACGCCCCTCGCGCTACACACATAATCGACGTACGCGTGCACGCCTTACTTTATCGCCCAGTACGGTTCCACTTCCGCTACATACGATCATACCAAGAAGACAAACAGATGAGCGGTGATTGGTCGTTCCGATAGTTGCACGTGTCTCGGAGGAACGTGCTCTTAGAGCCCCCGAAACAAGTGGTTATCGAGTTTTCACTGTACAGTGTGCAACTATTTATAATAACTTTTCTTACAGCTATTTTTAACACTGAAATGCATTCAGTTTTCTTTGGTAAATGTCTCTCTGCATTTCATAAAATGACCGTTACTAAACATTTTACAAAACAATAAGAAGCATATACAATATACTTCTATTGTTAAATCCAAAAATCTGATACAATCTGAATTTAATCGATAAGAGAATAAGTAGTGCGAGAATTAATATTGTTAATACGCGCGCAATCATGTTACATCTATTAAATTTAAAATACATTTCCGTGTTGTTAGGAAGTTCGCTGAATTCACACCATAAATTACTATAACATTGTTCATAGTATAATGTCTTGCAACACGCCTCACGACTGCGAGGTAACAGCTCCGTAACAGCACAAAGCATAATTGTTGTTTGCACAATAGCACAAAACCGCCAGCACAACTACGAATAAATGCATTTAATTGCGACGACGCTACTTTGCTGTCGCGTGGCCTTTTTTACAATTTATACTTCTGGGACTTCGTTTTTTCTGACGCTTTATTAAAGACGTTCTCACTTTTTCATGCTTTCACCCCGACGTAATTAATTAACACTGCCAAGAATTATCGTCGAACCGAGACGAGGGCTTGCAATTGAAAAGTATTAACCAGAGCGAAAACATTAAAGAGTTAATTGCGCCCATTTGTTTCGCATAATCGGAAATCTATTTGAATTTTATATTAATTACCGATTTTCCTACGAATGGTTAACAATGCTTTCGCAAATCCCGATGATACAGGCTATATGGACGGTTTTTGTTCGCACAGCAGTTATGCCACGATTTCCAAAACTTTTATTAACCATTTAAGATAAAAATGTTTAAAAAGGCTAATTTCTTTTTGTGAAAATTGAATGTTCTTTCAAAGTGCCATCTCATTTCGACAATTTATAATGTTTTCGAGGTCCATCGACAAAACTATGCTCTTTAAAGAATATGTATACTTTTTAGTTTATCGTTTCAGACCAATACCAAATTATATAACTTTATCGTATCGTCTTTTTCGTACTAAAAGAAACTGTTTAATGGGCCATCGAAATACCCCTAAACTTTCTAAACTGAATATCAATCCTTTTTCTTCCAACAAAATTCCTAAAATTCGCATTAACTTCAGTAGAGTTTACAACCACAGGATCCCCCCTTAATTGATCGAGTTCCTTGATATTTCCGGGCGCCATGGGAGTCCCGGTGAATATACGGAAAATATGAAGGGTGCATCGGGTATCCTACGTCAATGGCACGTCCAACCCCTCAGTTCCACCAATGCCACCTCTACATCCTTCACAGGACCGCCTACTCTTAAGCGAGATGGACCCAAACAAACTCGTTCACGAACCACCGAAACTGTGTTACTAGAATAAACTTAGTCCGACGCAGAAGCAATTTACCGGCACACACATACACTCGCAAACAGAGCGGTACACGCAAACGCACACGCATACCAACAGGCGCGCGAACATCCGTTCACTCGCGCATGTAGACGACGACGACGACGACGACGACGGGGTTGGCTTCGTGTAGGCTGCGAGCATGATCACACACGTGTGAAAGTTCTATATTTGTAAAGGTATTTACGTGTAAATGTATGTACAAGTTACGGCACATTTACGCCGGCCAACACCAACGCCGCGCCGCGCCGCGCCGGCTCGGGGAATTCCCTTTCGGTTGGCATCAGAAGTGGAAGAAAGTGCAATAAATTCGGCCTATAATACGACGACTAAAACTTCCCGACGACTATGACCTGGTGCACACCACCAGTCAACGCCGGTCACGGGAAGAGGCAGACACCAGACCAGACCATACCATACCAGACCAGACCAGACCAGCCCGGCCCGGCCCGGCCCGCGCGCGCGCGGAGCAAGAACGGGCGCAACAAGCGTCCGTTTTATTGTTCCTGAAAGGTTCCCTCTCTTTATTGTCCGCCCGACGGAGAGATGTAATTCAACTTTGCTAAATAGACGGGAACAAACTTGTAAAGATACGTCTGATTACTCTCGCAAACTAACTGCGACCACTTCCTTCGAATTATTAGGCGCAACGTGTCTCAAAAGCGTCCGCGCTCTGTTTGCCTGCTAATTATTATTAAGTGTTTCGCTGTGCACTGGGTGTCCGTGAAGAAGCAGCGATTCAATTTGCCACTGAAATTATTGCCACCGCGAGAGCTGGGACAAACGAACGAATCGCTGACGATTGTGGAACTTTAATCTTTGGCACTCGAATGGCGACACACCACTGAAAATTGCTGTGCTATTCTTAAAAATATTCTTCGCATTATTATTTTTGTTCGTATTTAACCCCTTGCACTATAATACAGAGTCGGACTCGTCACGAAGATTTCGAAGATAGTCTACTAAATATTTATGCTACTAATTTCCTTTAAACTTTAAATTGAAACAAAATTATATATTCTTGTTGTTGATACCATTGGAGACTGCATAGGTATAAATTACATACAAACTTCTTTTTTTTCTAAGAAATTAGAAACGACAAATAAGTTCTAATCACTGGAACCGTAAAAAATGAATCGTAGTGCAAGGGGTTAATAAACTGCTGGACATGACATGAGATATTGTATCGGTTTCATGTGCAAAAAATGAAAAAAAATTTGTATAGAATGGAAAAATAGCTTCGAGTGCAAAAGGGTTAAACTCGCCATTTCGACGCCGCACGACGCGACCGTACGACGAACAGAGGACAATCTAAAAGAGGGGGAAAAAAAAACTCGTTAATGTGTGTCGGTCGCTGAAAGCGTGTCTGTAAATATTTATAACTAATAAATAGTCGACGAGTATAAATTACCGATGAATCGATGTACATGTAAATTTGATGCGCGCGGTCATAAGAGAAACTGTTAAACGAAGGAATCGGGGCGGCTGATTAAATTGGTATAAACAGCTACGAGCTGCCAAAGAGAGACAGACACAGAGAGAGAGAGAGAGAGAGAGAGAGAGAGAGAGAGAGAGAGAGAGAGAGAGAGCTATTTCTTTCCACGACGACGACGGGGCTCGTACGATCATATATTAAATGGAACGGAAATAACGAGAACTTCGGCGACTGAGTAATTTTCATCCTTCGAATGGCCATCTGAGGACGTGCACGTGGATTGGTACGTGTGCATACGTGTGGTGGAGCGAGCCAATTATCAAGTGATTGCTCGCAGATTATAGGAAATGCAGTTCCACAAATGGGAGGTGTGCTGCACGGGCACGTGTACGCTTCGCTACCAACACACATTCATGATTCTCCGCTTCCTCTGTCGTATCCTTCGTGAATTGCCTATCGGTGTTTGATGTCCGTCAACCGACCTCCCGAAATTGCAACTTGCACGGTCTTTAAATATCAATTTCGTTGAAACGTGGAATTGAACACATTGGGGGCATTGAACTCGCAGGAACCAAGATAACCAGGGGGCTGATGCGCAAGGTGTATCGAAAATCGTGGCTCCGGAAACAAACGCGCGTTTTTCATCGGCGTACGGTGGAGTAGAAAATGTGTTCGTATATAATCTATACAGTAACCGTGAATATTTATAAACTCGAGCACATTTTCTGTATTATTTTTTATTCAATATCTTCAAGAAATCTTTCTTTTATGTTTGTACATTCGTTTTTCTGGTGTCACTTGCTGGTACTTCTTATTTTATTAACGAACTGTTATTTTAGCTAGAAATTTTTTTTTTTTTTAAAGTTTCATAACTTCAATGTTTCACTTTTAAATATTGCTCGAACTATATACCAACGACTTACAGTTATCGATTGACGGAAAACTGGTACACATTTCACTTAAAATGTATAAATAATTGCCGCCATTCGCGACTACACGAATATTCGTGACATAAAATTACGATTAAGATCCGGATTCGTTTATTACACCAGAAATAGCTGTAATTAATAGACGTGTGCGGAGAAGAAGCGGACAGAACCTAATTTATCTAGGGCATTCGGGGGCAGCTGTTATCGTCGCGGAGGACACGGCTCCGCTTACAGTTAGAAGGGGCGGCTATAGGTTATTAGACGACCTGGTTCTAGCAAAGGACCTGTGTCCAGCCTGTCTGCGGCAAGTTCCGCAATCGGTCTGCGCCCTTCTTCCCTTCTCGTTCGCGGCACAGATGCTCTGTTCCTCGGCGGAATGCTCTTTTTCCCTAGCCCGTTCCCTCTTCTTTCGGCCCCCGCCCTCACCGCCCTCTCGCGCCCTCTCGCTCCGGCCTCTGTTTCCACGTTGCTTCCGGGTTTACCTCTTTCTGTACGGTCCGGTCGCTGCCTCTCGGCCCCTTCATCGCTCGCCACTCAGACTTCAATTAATTTCGCTGGTTCTGGACCGGCCGTTTTCCAATTTCGAGTTTCTCCGGTGAACGCGAAACACCGGCCCTCGATACGATGAAAATGGTCGTCGAGCGAAGATCCGTTTGTGAACGTGTTCGTGTTTCCGGCGCACGTCTCTCTCTGTGTGTGTGTGTGTGTGTGTGTGAGTGTGTACCGCGCTCTTTTCCGCGTTCGCCGGAGCGCACACATGCCGGAAACAGGGTGGCGAGCAGCGACGGGACACCGACGGGGGGCGGCGCGGCGGCGCGGCGGTTAACGCGAAAAATTTATTACATATGCACCCCGTCGCGGTTTCGGGTTATAGCCCCCGCATAGAGCACGCAAGGGGAAACGTTTTTCGGCCGGATTAAAGCCCGGATTACACGCTGGACACAGGGAACGAGCGACCGGACGCGGAAAAAGGACCGCGCCGACTCTTAAGGGCCATGCGAAAACCTAAGAGCCCCGGGACGATTCCTGCGTATCTACGGACGAGAGCCGTCTCGTTAGCGCAAATTGAATGGCACGATTTCTTTTCCAACCGCTAATCAAAGCCGGATTACTCTGCAAAACGGTCCTATGTGGCATGCACGTTTCAAGACGTATCCGGAAGTTTTCACCGAAATCCACTGAATGGGAAACACTGTATCCAGTGAAAATTTTCGGCGATTTTTTATGAAACGTCGAACGTTCGGGGGAGAGTCGAGATTTGGGATTGGCCGAGATCATACGAAATAAAGTAATAAGTACGCTGCGCGGATCTTTACGCATTTATTTAAAATTAATTGTTCTTTCATTTTTACCAGTATATACAGGCTGTTGATTTTCACTCGAGTAGAAAAAGTAAGAAAAAATGTCTACGTAGGATGTACATGGTGCACATCTGAGGTGATAAAAAAAAACTGAAACTGATTTTGTTCGCCTTCAAAGTCACTTCAAGGTCATGGTGTGTAGGTGTCGTTGAACTCTTCTTGACGCGGACTACCATATCGCGTTATAAAACCATACATGTTCAGAGGATTCTTTTCATCACCGTTAGATGCACGCTTTAAAAACATGTACATTCTATTTTGTCATTTTTCTTTTACTTTCAATAGTAACGGAAATAATTTAGGTGCTCGAGTTACTTCGTTTAATTGATAAATTAAAACTGGGTTAGGTTGTATTGAAAACGTTTGCATACAGGGTGTCCCAAAACGACTGCGTAAGCGGGAAATGGGGGGTTCCTTGGGTCATTTGAAGCAACATTTTCCTTAACAAAAATGGCGTCCGCGGCTTTGTTTAGGAGTTATTAACGATAAACACGGACCAATCGGAGCGCGACCCAAACGCTCGCTGGCACGTTCAGCCAACCGCCTGCCGGCTCGCCGCGCTGAACGTGCCAGCGAGCGTTTGGGTCGCGCTCCGATTGGTCCGTGTTTTTCGTTAATAACTCCTAAACAAAGCCGCGGACGCCATTTTTGTTAAGGAAAATGTCGCTTTAAATGACCCAAGGAACCTCCTATTTCCCGCTTACGCAGTCGTTTTGGGACACCCTGTATAGACATGCGGAAATCCTTCCGCATTTCTGGATACAACTTGCCCCTTTAAAAGTCAACATGGTGCTTCTCTGTAATATATGACCGCACGGCAAAAATTTCTGATAAAATCTCGCTAAACTTTTCGGGCACGCACAGCGACGCTCATAAATTGCTCGATTCCGATATGCGCGGACGGAGGAAAGTTTCATGGGAGTTGGACCGATATTCCCGACACGACGGTGTTTACTTGCTCCCGTAGATCATAAATGGAATTTAGGCCGGTTATATGAGAGACGCCGATGCTGACGACACGAAACTGTGGTTTGTCAAAACTGTACGTTTGCTCGCTAAGTTTTCGAGAAACTTAAATATAATAGAAACGCGCTGTAGTAGCTCTCAGAATCATTCCAACTGCAATATCGATTAATTAATTCTTTACTTTTTCTGCATGTTACGAGTCCTAATAAAATTTCATATGTTCTGGAATATCTCATAACTTGATCACGAATTTTTATGAAAATAAAAATTGTTCGTATTCATTGCAAGCGACGAGAGATTTTAGATATTTGTTTCTTAAAAATAATACTATTTTTAAATTAGTTGATTATTTTCACGCTTTTGCATTTGATCTATATACATTTTGACTACGGATTGTACGCATTTATGGCAAAAATGAGTACGTGCAATTTAGAACAGTGAAACAATTAGGAGACTTTAAGAGTATAAATATTAAAATTATTAGTGAAAAATATTATATTTAGCTCCTGTGTCTTGCACATTGATATACAAACTTTTAGCATAAAGATCCGCGGTTTAATCATGATACTCGTGTTCCAAAATCTAATCAAAGAATTTGTAAAAATATATTTTTATTCTAACGCTATTATAAATATTCTAAATGAGTCCGTTCTAACGTTACGCCTTCAGGATTTCTGTTTTTCTTCAGCTTGTTCGGAAAGCGAGCGAGCCGAACTTTATTTACTATAGCAGGTTCCTCGTTTCTGCGTCGTAACAATTATTAGAAATTAAATGATAGCACGCACGTGTACTATCATTTTCTACATCTACATAGGAGATGTAGGAAAAAAAAAAAAAGAAAAAAGGAAACGAACGTTCGCGTTCCTTTGTCCCATTCTTTCGAGTAGGCTCGCGTCGCGTCGGTTTCAATGGCAGATAAATATCAGGAGGTCCTTGCACCTCTTCTAGTTGCGCGTTGGAGGAACGTTCGAGTTTTCTTTCGGAGTTGCGTGTGGTGTAACGTGCGGGTGTTTGCCCACGCACGGTACAGGCCCACGCGATTCTTAATACGTGCCGCGTCAGCTGCGTAAAGAGCCTTAGGCTAGCCTCTGCGCGTACACGTGTGTGGGTTAGCCGCGTACACCCCCGTAGCCTTTGTCCGGCTGGATAATTGTCCGCACACGGCCCGAGTATCGGCGTGATATTGGTGTCGGATTCTGCCACACCTTCGTCCCATTGTAAATCAATCGGTGCGGTGGTCCTCTGTAACTGAAGAGTCGCGCTTTCCGCGAGATACCCTCGTTTCTTTTTATGCACGGTTTCACGGGACCACTGCACTGTTGTGATCGAGCATTCGATCGACGCCGGTATCCTGCAGGACTTTAACGCTAGAACCACCGAGCCCTAAACGAGACTGATGTGTGTCTTTTATAATAATAACGAGTTTATTTAGATTTCGTAGGATTTTTATGGTAACATGTACTTGAATATACAGGGTGTCCCAAAATTACTGCGTTAAATTGAAATGGGAGGTTCCTTGGGTCATTCGAAGCGACATTTTCCTTAACAAAAATGGCGCCCGCGGCTTTGTTTAGGAGTTATTAACGAAAAACACCCAGACCAATCAGAGAGCGACCTAGACGCTCGTTGGCACGTTCAGCCAACCGCCTGCCGGCTCGGCGCGCCGAACGTGCCAACGAGCGCTCTGATTGGTCCGTGTTTTTCGTTAATAACTCCTAAACAAAGCCGGGGACGGCATTTTTGTTAAGGAAAATGTCGCTACGAATGACCCAAGGAACCTCCCATTTCAATTTAACGCAGTAATTTTGGGACACCCTGTAGAAGCATACTAAGAAATTTCTCAAGAAAATACATCTGTAACTTCACGAATCGTAATAGAAAAAACCGGAAACCAGTCATTTTGACTGGCTCGGTAGTTCTAGTGTTAAGGGGGGATTATCGTGTAACAGGTTCAAAACATCGGTTTTTTTACCTAAATCGAAGGTACAATACTTCAAAAATATATTTGTATCAAAGTCTGAAAGCTTCATTATAAAAATGGAGATTTTACAAAAAATTGTACATTGTTCGGTGAGAGACGTTCGAACGCTTCTCGTTATACAGTCAGTCTCATAATTGATGGCACACACTTTAAATCAGAATAATTTCTTTTATAAATGGACTTCAATTTTTCAGCGAAGCTACATGGATTACGATATATAAATTGGCAAGTAAAACAAAATATATAGCCTTAAAGTTCAAGAAGAAAAACCGAAATTATTTTTGCACCAACCTATAACATATGTGACGTTAGATGACGTTAGATAAAGTACAAATCTCGCGGATTGAAATGATTATAAATTAGTACTTGTGTTGTGCTGTGCTATTGTACGAATCTGAAATATTTTGACAAGCCTTCGGCTTACAATTCGGTTTCTCGCCCCCTTGTAATTCTATTGTATGCCTGGCGATAATGAGCTCATAAATATCGAGTAATCATCGAACAGGACAGAGTCGCCGACATCTATTCTTTAGTATAAATGAATAATAACTAGTCGGCGTGCCTTCGTTCTCGTGCGACAGGTTTATGTCCTCGCTTGTTCCGCCTCTACGTGCTGAACAAGACCGCCAAGCATGGTCTTCCTCTTTTAGAAAATTATAAGTATTTTTACTATTATATATTTGAATAAATTAGATGCATCAATAAAAGTGTATTTTTTTTTTCTAATTACAAGTTACAAGAGCTGTATAGACATTTATTTCTTTTTATTGATAATTTTAACAAGCTCAAAATAATACAACAGTATTTCCAAATTCTTGAAATATTATCATAATTTTCAAGTCCACCTTCTCCCTTTTATCGTAAATGCATAAACTCCGCAGTCTTAAATATTTTTTTTTTATTGGAAGAACACGACTTTAGATCACAAAATTTATTAGTCTTCAGGTACAGAACTTTACAGTGACATAATAGTAGAATATATGCTGCCATCTAAACAAGCAATATTGCACTTACTAGTAAAATGAGAACTGCATTACCAACATGCGTAAATATACATTTTGGATAAACTTCCGAAAGTCGGTCAAATCGGATTTAGCTAAAATATTGCACATAGCCTTATTTTGCATTAAAAACATGTTTCCCAAAGGGATTTTCGTTGGAAAGTGTTTACATTCTTGATTGATGTCACAGACCACAGACTCTGTGTGGATGTTCTTATAGAAAAATTGGTCGACGGAAATATAATAAAGAGCGATTGTAAGAAGGAAATTGGATTGTAAAAATCGATGGTCTGGATTAATTCTGGGTGAGTTGGTATTTTAAAAGTTATTTCGTTTGAGAGAATTACGGCACAGACTATAATGTATATAATGCGTCGTGTCGGCTGTGTAGAAAACGTAATCCCGGTAAGGTAGAAAATGACACAAAAATAATAAGAAATTCTTTTCCGAGTCGCCAAAAATCCCTTTGGGAAACAAAATAAGGCTGTGCAAAAATTTAGCTCAATTCGATTTTAACGATTTTCGGAAGTTTAGCCCATTTTGTGTGATGTAGGTTCTGATCTAGACTAAAGATGAGGAACTTCGTGCTTGAGCACTCTCATATACCTGCATATGCTTACTCTCTGCCCTTTGCTATAAGCTTAGACCATATAGACGCGGCGTAGATAATTTTCCGTTTCCGAAAGATTATATCAGCTGAAAGACACTGTGACGTCACATTTTCAAAAGATGTACAAGCTATACTCATCGACAGTGCCTATATATACGCTTGACTTACATGGGGAGTATGTATGAAACTATAATTAATAAATACAGACAATCTAGTAAAAAAGTATATCTGCGTATACATTTACTAAACCACCAATTTTTCCTGAACCTCCGACTTCTCGTAGAGTTACACTACTGACTTACCCAAAAATTTGCACCGGTCTAACTTGTTATTCAGTAATTGTACTGATCTGGAATTGCAAAAATAGTGAAACATTGAAAAACAAAAATTTTTCGCCGTCTGGCTTGACGTTGAGTTGTACTACTCAATTTCCGAAAATTTTTCGGTCGGCTGGCTTGACGTTGAGTTGTACTACTGAATTTCCGAAAAATTGTTGGCCGTCTGGCTTGTCGTTGAGTTGCACTACTGAATTTCCGAAAAATTTTCGGTCGTCTGGCTTGACGTTGAGTTGTACTACTGAAATTTCATGCCACCTCTTTCGCTATCATATTCTCCTAGTAGAAATATCAGGAGTGTATGATAGCGAAAGAGGTGGCACGAAATTTCAGTAGTACAACTCAACGACAAGCCAGACGGCCGAAAATTTTTCGGTCGTCTGGCTTGACGTTGAGTTGTACTACTCAATTTCCGAAAATTTTTCGGCCGCCTGGCTTGTCGTTGAGTTGTACTACTCAATTTCCGAAAATTTTTCGGTCGTCTGGCTTGACGTTGAGTTTTACTACTGAAATTTCATGCCACCTCTTTCGCTATCATATTCTCCTAGTAGAAATATCAGGAGTGTATGATAGCGAAAGAGGTGGCACAAAATTTCAGTAGTACAACTCAACGACAAGCCAGACGGCCGAAAAATTTTCGGTCGTCTGGCTTGACGTTGAGTTGTACTACTGAATTTCCGAAAATTTTTCGGCCGCCTGGCTTGTCGTTGAGTTGCACTACTGAATTTCCGAAAATTTTTCGGTCGTCTGGCTTGACGTTGAGTTGTACTACTGAAATTTTGTGCCACCTCTTTCGCTATCATATTCTCCTAGTAGAAATATCAGGAGTGTATGATAGCGAAAGAGGTGGCACAAAATTTCAGTAGTACAACTCAACGACAAGCAAGACGGCCGAAAATTTTTCGCCGTCTGGCTTGACGTTGAGTTGTACTACTGAATTTCCGAAAATTTTTCGGCCGCCTGGCTTGTCGTTGAGTTGCACTACTGAATTTCCGAAAATTTTTCGGTCGTCTGGCTTGACGTTGAGTTGTACTACTGGAATTTTGTGCCACCTCTTTCGCTATCATATTCTCCTAGTAGAAATATCAGGAGTGTATGATAGCGAAAGAGGTGGCACGAAATTTCAGTAGTACCACTCAACGACAAGCCAGACGGCCGAAAAATTTTCGGAAATTGAGTAGTACAACTCAACGTCAAGCCAGACGAACGAAAATTTTCGGCCGCCTGGCTTGTCGTTGAGTTGTACTACTGAAATTTCGTGCCACCTCTTTTGCTATCATACACTCCTGATATTTCTACTAGGAGAATATGATAGCGAAAGAGGTGGCATGAAATTTCAGTAGTACAACTCAATGTCAAGCCAGACGACCGAAAATTTTCGAAAATTCAGTAGTGCAACCCAACGACAAGCCAGGCGGCCGGAAATTTTTCGAAAATTCAGTAGTGCAACTCAACGACAAGCCAGACGGCCGTAAATTTTCCTGCCACCTCTTTTACTATGATATTCTCCTAATACAATGCTTAATTCTTGCGTAATTTCAAAAGTTTTCCTCTGCCCCAAAAATTTTGAAGATGTTACTCTAATTCTACTATTGAACGTGTATGTACAGTGTGGGGAAAAAAGAAAACATTAACTGTTGTAACTAATATTCTTTATTTTTCAATCATAAAAATTACAATATTAAACGGTGAGTGGTGGTGTGATGAGAAGGTCAGGATTTTAGGTTAGAGGTGCGGATAGGCGTTATATATATAGGTTATCCCCGCGCCCACCTGTGCCTACTTTTTGCGCCGCTCAATAGCACAGGGGCTAGTATCTCGTCGGTGCTATAATGTGTACAATGCGTCGTGTCGCCTGTGTAGAAAACGTAATCCCGGTAAGGTAGAAAATGACACAAAAATAATAAGAAATTCTTTTCCGAGTCGCCAAAAATCACTTTGGGAAACATGTTTTTAATGCAAAATTGACCGATTTTCAGAAGTTTAGTCCATTTTGTATGATGTAGGTTCTGATCTAGGCTAAAGATGAGAAACCCCGTGCTTGAGCACTCTCATATACCTGCATATGCTTACTCTCTGCCCTCTGCTATAAGCACAGACGAGGTATAGGAGTTGACTCCAATTGAGGGGAAAAAGGTATCCTCTCTCTCTGCCACTCGTAAGAGACGGAACGCGTCACGTGACCGGCCCGTGACGGAAGCGTGGGGGAATAGTGTCGTAGAAGGGGAAGGTAGAGTGGGGAGACGAATCTAGTGACCCTGCCTCTCCGTTATATAAAATCAAATCTGAGAAGTGTGAAGTCGGCTACAAAACAAATTGTGATGACAGTGACGTATCACATATCAGTTGATAATTTTCAATTCATTCAATTTTTAATTATTTCTACTGAGTTATTAATGAATCGATTGACGTATAAATGATATTACATATTAAATAACAAGACCAATCTAGAATTAATGAATGAATATTTGAAGGATCTTAGAAATCATGCAGTGCTATATAAAGTGTTAAGTCACAAAAAAGAACATAGAATGACAAAGTATAAACATCTCGTAGTGGAATCTTTTCGAATGCGATTAACGGTTTGACAAAATTATTCCAGAATATAAATGATAGCTGCGGGAAAATCAGCAACAAACATTAGTGTTCCACTTTCGCTGTGATACTAAAGAGTGAATATGCAGCTGATTCTTAAAGCAATACCAAATATTTTGTCATTGTAAAAGTGTATTACCCTGTTTTCACTTATTCTTTTCATAATCTAAATATGTTTTCTACAATGTTCAATCTCCGGGCAATTTTAGAAAATACTATAGGTAAAACTTATATTTTTTGTATATTCTTGAAGCATATTTTTTCTCAGAAATATGTACATTATTTATTGATTTGTTGACAAATGATTATACTGTTATACTTTCATGATTTAATTGAACTTTCTATATATTAATCTTCTTTTTAATACTACTTATAAGTTTCAATTATTTACACCTATTTGTATTATATGTCATTATATTTCATATTAATAATTAGTATATGAAATATTGTTTTTAGTTGAATATATCGATGTGGATTTTACACTTTGGCTATCGTGGCTTTTAATGCCGCTTCTGATAACATTTTTACTACCCCTTGTGATCGTAGTATTATTGTATTTGACAGCATTAATTTTATATGTATATAAATTACATAGGTATGTATTTTCAACTCAAATATGTATAATAAATGAAATCTTTGATAAATATGCATAATCTTTTTTCATAATAGAGCTAGATTAAGAAATGCATATGGAACTGATTGGAGAAATGCAGCTCGTAATGTAGTAGCTGCAGTTTGGGATGCCCATGGTTGGATATGGTATGGTATGTTGTAAATTCACTGCCATGATTTTGTTCCTGCATATTAAATATATGTTTATGGTTCATACTATTTATATTTTTCATAGGGTATGAAGTAGTTGGATTGGAAAATATTCCAAAAGATGAACCAGTACTTTTTGTATATTATCATGGAGCAATTCCAATAGATCTTTATTATTTTATAGCAAAAGTGTTACTTTTAAACTCACGATTGATACATTCAGTGGCAGATAAATTTCTCTTTAAATGCCCCGGATGGTCCATAATTTCTGATGTGCTCAAAGTCATTCCTGGTACTATACAAACATGTTCTAATATTTTGAAAGAAGGTAACATGCTTGCCATCTCACCCGGTGGCGTATACGAAGCTCAGTTTGGAGATTCTTATTACGAACTAATGTGGAAGAAACGAGTAGGTTTCGCGAAGGTCGCATTAGATGCCAAAGTGGTATGTTATTTTATTGTTATATGCCTTCTTTTTTTTTTGTACTCTGACTGCTTTGAAACATTAACATTCTTGTAACAGTGCATAATACCTTTCTTCACAAGAAATGTCAGAGAAGCATTTAGAAGTGCAAGTTGGGGTAGAAGAATGTGGTTGAGAATATATGCCGCAACAAGGTTTCCTTTTGTACCTATTTATGGAGGATTTCCAGTTAAATTGACAACATATGTTGGTAAACCAATCCCATATGACAGCAGTCTTACACCAGACGAGTTACAGTTGAAGGTACTAAAAATAGGAAATCGTACACATACTATGGTTTTTCGAAAGAAAACACCTGAGATATAGTTATAGTCATAACAACTATCTTCCTGTGCCGCAAGTCTGAAGTAATAAGACTAGGGTGGACAGATATTATAACTATGACCATGTAACAGGGGACCTGCTTCAAAAGACAAACCATAACAAGAATGACTAAGACTAAATGATACTAATGTACCATTACTTTTAGGTTGCCGATGCACTGAATGCTTTAATAAAAGAACATCAGAGAATACCTGGAAGTATATCATTAGCCTTGCTAGAAAGGATATGTGATGTAGATAAGAAGAAATCATAACTCATCCATTTACTACAGTATTATGACACCAAGTTGTACAAATAACTTGGCAAAGCATTTAAAAATTGTTACCTTGTTTTTTTGAACTTCTAAATTTTGCATTTTTAAACTACGGTGCTGATTATTTTATATTAATTATTAATAATGTTTTCTCCATCTTAAGTTACATTGGAATAACTTATATAGTGTCAACTTTACACCAGTGGAATTGTACGATACTTATTTGTAGAGCATAAGAACACGTATGTCTATTTAATCATTAAATAGATATTTTATAAGTTATACCTTAATTATTGATATAAAATACTAGATTAATATATTTATTCCAATCTAGATCAATTTTGAATAGATATATTTATCTTTGTACATACAGTATGTTTGGCAACAGGTGAGAGAAAATTTACAGAATAACTGAAGGTGTGAAATTTAATAATTCTGACTGAATTTTAATCATTAATAAAATACTCGAAAAGCAAGTCTTGTTCCGAAGAATCACCTCTTGAATTTTCTTTTACCTTTTGTAAAACACTCTGTACATATGTGTCGGAACAAGTTGTATAAATATTTATAACTTATAACTTATACAATTGTTGGAACTTTTTTATTTATTATAAAAATATTTTCTATTATGTACTTCTGTAGTACAAAGTTATGATCCGCCAACGATTCCATACATCAAATATTGTACTTAACTGAGTTGTTCTATTTATTAATTTTTTACATGAAAACGATAATAAAAATATATTATATAAACTAACTTCTAAAGTTTCATTCAATTTATCGCAAGTACGTATACTACATACATTCCATTAGAAAAACCGATAAGCCGATTGTTCGAAAAGTATTCGAATAATGCGAGCAACAACGTTTAAATTTGCCACAATCGGAAATATTGGCATTGATCGCTGCATGTTACCGGAAATAATGAAGATACTAGCGAACCTACCGGCGGCTTTTTCAGTTAAAATTTCTTTCCCGAGGGTATCCGCGGATACCTTGTTACATATATTCAACGAACAGCAGTGGACTGGCATCGTTTTTTTTACAGCCATAAGGACCACGTTTATGTGAATTCTGCTTACCGGTACAAACCGCCCGAGTTCGCGTAACGAAATTAACTCGTCTCTTCACGGAAGAACTGATTTCAGTGACAGAAAATACGTAATCATGGGCGTGGATGTAGAAGTTCTTTCTCCTGGGGATGGTAATTATTCCGTGTTCGATATTCTGCGTTTCTTCGCTTTTTCTTTTACTATTCCCGTTTGCTCCATGTTCGATCTAAATATCCATTCCATTTATTTACATTTCGTTTCGTTTCGATTACATCTTCTTTGCTTGTATCTCGATTAAAATATATGCCCGAGTGGCATCAACGCGGATTTATTTACAACCTGAAATTCTATGAAAAGCATGCTCCGTCTACGGTCTCTTCCAAATAAGGTGATTTCGAGTATTTGTTAGCATGTTGTCGACGAATCTATTAAACTTTAATAATCTTTATTTTTCATTTATAACGCGAGATCTCTCTGAATAATGTTTCATATGTGCAGGTCAGACATACCCGAAAAAAGGACAGACTGTAGTTGTTCACTATACAGGTAGGTAAACGTGTATTTATAAGAATCTGCATATCGAGTTGTATGTTGAAAATAAACTGTACAAATAATCAATATCTTCTTCTAAAGTTCTCTGAAATAAATATCAAGAACAAAAATAAATTATTGAACCTCTTTTATAAATAGTCGTATAATTGCTTACGATCAGGCGAGTCATAAGATTATCATTGAAAGTATATGAACCTATAAGTCTTATAGGATAAGTTTTATAAGAATTTTAATTGTATTTATTAAATGTCTAATAGGCACCCTTGACAATGGAAAAAAGTTCGACTCCAGCAGGGACCGTGGGGTGCCGTTTAAATTCAAAATAGGTAAGGGAGAAGTTATTAAAGGGTGGGACCAAGGAGTTGCTCAAATGTGTGTCGGAGAGCGTGCTAGGTTAACTTGCTCACCAGACTTTGCCTATGGTAGCCGAGGACATCCTGGAGTATATCCTTTAATATGAAATAGATATTTATAGTATAGCAGATACTACTACGTTTTTAACTGTATTTTTAGAAGAGGACTGTTTATAGCCATAATAGTAGTCTATTCCATTTGTATTAATATAGACTCGTAATATGGAAATGTAATGAACAACTATTATGACTACAAACATATTTCAAACGTTTTCTTTCGAAAAACAATATTTGACAAGTATGGTAATTCTT
This sequence comes from Lasioglossum lativentre, assembly GCA_916610255.1. Classification (NCBI taxonomy): domain Eukaryota; kingdom Metazoa; phylum Arthropoda; class Insecta; order Hymenoptera; family Halictidae; genus Lasioglossum; species Lasioglossum lativentre. Next base: position 2,589,059 of record OU744364.1, read on the forward strand.
TTAAAAATTTGGCTCGGTCATTTATAAAAGCTTTACTATTTGTTAATATTGTCGTACTTTAATATGTTGGACTATTTATTTCAGTATAAGCTTTTCGATTTATCGCATAGGCAATACATTTTGTTATATTCTCCTTGACAAAGACACACGATTCCACCGAATGCTGTTCTTGTCTTTGATGTGGAGTTGTTGAAGGTGGAGCCTTGAAGAGTTTTCCCAGGGTATACTGAATTGACTACACACATCAGAAACACTGATAAATAAACGCTTCAAATTGCATTACCTTAAGTAGTCATTGTACGAGTGGTATGTCTTACATACTAACCTTAATTCGATTGCTCATAAGAATGAAACAAAAATTTCAAACATTAATTTTGTGTTCCACTATTGCACGATTATATATAATAAGCTATAAACTACAATTTTACACAATCGCCCAGCAACTGACCGACACGGAATATGTGAATACCTGTTGTATTCTTTTATGCCTTAATAAGATTATCCCTTCACATTACTCGATTTGATGCTAATCTATAGCATTCTTATTATGAGTAATTGAATTAAATAAATCTTGAAAAGTTTGATATATAATCTTATATATATATGTGTTCATTCCAATTACTTAGTACTTGGTAAACAATCACCTGGATATTTTGTATAAAATCTTGCAATAATGCAAAGAAGAATGATTGTACTGATATTGTAATAGATGGACCTTCACATGCAAAAATTCAATAAATTGTCTTGTTTTGATTGCTGAATGCACTTATTTAGCCCAGAAGTAACATTTATTTTCCGAAAAAAATGCTTAACGGTTTCACACAAGCTTAATTGGTTTTTGGTACAATTTATATAAATTTCACATTTTTACAATGTTGATACCCTTATGTTTCTTTTTCCATGTATACATTAACCTCACCTTCTACAGTTTTGTACAGTTTACATTACTGATGTGCAACAATAAAGCAAGTTTTGTCGATAGAACAATATTTCTGCGTGTTTATCAGTAATGTCAGTAACAGAAAAATTAATCAGCAACATTACTTTACCCAGGTCACGCAAATACAAAGAAGCGGTCAAATTAATCAGTAATATTACTTTACACAGAGACCACGCAAACATAAATACAGTACGAATTGCACGTCATTAAGAACGCAATATCATAAATTACAAATAATCGCATTTCCCGATTTCTTCGTAGTATTTATACAAATTATAGTACACAAAATTATATTAACAAACGCGATAATGCTTATTATTAGACTCCGGATCTTTATGCAAAATAAAAAGTTTGTGCATCAATTGCAAGACACAGGAGCTAAATATAAATTTATATTTTTCACTAATACTTTTTAATATAGTAAAAATAATATATTAATACTCATCTTAAAGTCTTCTAAATTTTTCACTGTTCTAAATTGCACGTACCCATTTTTGCCATAAATGCATAAAATCCGGAGTCTACTTATTATGGATTACTTGAACCTTTGAAACGAACTATTGTAAGAACAGTTGTTCATACTTCCATGAACTACAAATAAATATATACATTTACATTATAATTCAGTATACGCATTGAAGTTACCAAAATGCCTTATGTATAAAAAAGACCTTTATGCTCCTTCCATGTAAATATATAAATAAGACAAATAAATAATTATTGGTATGTAATAATTGCTATAGCGTACAACTTATCGATGATTTCGTGAACATATGGCGGCTTAGTAAACAAATAATTCTGGGAAATGTATTTCGTAAGCTGGCGCTTGACTCGGTTTGGTATCTGTTGGTGGTCCGCCTGGTTGAGACGTATTACGAGGATCAACAGCTAACGTGTTAAATATTTCTGATAATTTACTTTGGAGAACGTCATGCTGTAAAATGACCGAATATATTTGTATACATAAAATAAACTAAAATAACAAGTTATTTGAAATAATATTTCAATTAATGCTACTTCAAAAATGATAATTTCAAATAATGTCATTTCCGAAATGGCCAGGTTTGATTCTAGTCTATCAATCAAATATCCGTTTTTCCATACCTTAGGTTGAGTTTTCGACACCAAATCTTGGAATGGCGCATTTCTAAAGAAATGCGACAATTGTAATCGCTTTTCTTCTTCTATTATGTGATTATTGTTATTCTCCGTTAGAATCCTCTTCATACTTTCGAACGTCAGCTCTTCGCCTGGTAGCTTCTGTGATATGAAAGTGTTGATAAAATTGGTGGACGATTGAAAGTATATTAGAATTATAAATAAATTTAACATACCTTCTGAACTCCAGGCGATGAGCCACCGCTGTCCAATTCTGGTCCACCCGAGTTAATATCGGCCAACGAATTTCGTCCAGCACTGTCTACCCATGAATGTCTAGGAATAGTTGATTAATAGGATTAATTATAAATTTTGTCGATATAACAAAACAGTAGTTCACAACCAAAAGTATGCAAATACTACCGATGTTGTAACGAAGTACTACTGTAACCAGACCCCTGTTGCAGTTTCCCACTATCGAGACCTGCTCCCTTCAAACATTCACTTAGAATAGTTTGATCAAGTAATAAAGCTGGTGCTAATCTAGATGATAAACCGGGATCGTATTGGGACTGCAAATCGGGCAAAAGATGTGGCGCGTCTTTTCGCCGTGCTTCCAAAATCTTAAAATGTTTAAATAACAATGATTATTATATTGTAGTCTGTTTTTTCAAAAAATAGAACCGGGCTACATCAATCGTCATAACAACTGTCCATCTATGTTCAGCTGTGCTTACAACATACGAGTCACAGGAATAGAATGGACATCTATTATGACTGCTGGTGTATTTCAAGTTTCTTCTTTTGAAAAAACAAAGCACAACAGAACGAATTAAATATATTAATAAATTGGAACTCACTTTGTTTGTATAATCCATGAGCGAAGTAATATTACAAACATAAGATATCAATACCAGTAAACTGATGACAATACTGTGCAAGTTAAATTTAAGCGAAATACTGATTTGACCACTCGTTAGAGCTATATCTTGCAGGCTCAATACTAATCTTAACAATTCCAACACAGTTTCTTCCGAAGCTAGTTCTACAGCGAGTAACGCTAATGTTGTGTATATAGACTCCACGTTCTCGACTGTGTTGCTTGACAGTTCTAATGCCTCGTATAACGCTAAATAAATTTCAGGGCCGTGTTTGCGAATGAAGATCACATCTGGTCTCGATGCTTTTTCAATAGTAAGGTCAAGGGACCCGATGTTTACTCTGTTTAACAGATACGTGTGGTAATTCATTATTTATAATTATTAAGACAATGTGAAATGAACAGAGACTAAATCTCTTCCGGTGCATTAAGAACAACTTACGTGGGCTTTGCAAGTTTCGTAATGTTTAAATGTCTGTCGATCAAAGTATGAAGGATCTTTTGTACTAAAAGTCGCATTTCAGCATCTGCTGCGAGCGACATTCTCAACAACGGTTCCAAAAAGCTTTGCGGGAATGTCGTATTCAAATGTATGGTTTGATATTTTGTGCCAACCTGGAAATAAGTAAAATCGTGTTTCGAAATAAACATATTACATCGTGAATTTTATTATTAATTTCTAATATAATATTTACTTTCAAAAGAGACTTTAGAAGAATACTTTGGAGCAATACATCTCCTTTGCCAACTGAAACTGCACGGTCTGGTTGACTGTATGGAACTTTGCTCATAATAAACATCATAATTTCTATCTTTTGATAATCTGGAAGATGATTTGCAAACTCTCCGAGACCGTTGATAAGGGCTTCCTGATACAACTGTTCGTCACTGCTAGACGACTGGTTTCTGGTTACACTGATTCGGAGATGAGTTAGCAGAGAGTTTATTATCTCCAAAACAGACGGACCTTGAAAGGAATTTTGTGTTAAACAAATAGTTCATATTAATGAAGTAGATACAAACTGAGTTTTTTTTCTATTTCACGAATTGAAATTTACCAACGCTTTCACCGGCTGCGATGGAAATAATTTTAGACAAAGTATCTGCGATACTGGTTCGTATTTTCGGGGATGACTTCGAATGATCATTAAGATGATACATTAGTGCCTCTACAACTGTATAAGAATATTGAGACTAAAAACAAATACATTAATGATTTCATACATTCGTTACATATTGTATTTGGGTAACTCAATATATTAATTTTCACTAACCTGAATGGAGAACATAATTATTCTGAAAGTATGAATTGCAAAATAATTGGGAACCCATAATTGATGATTATCCAAGTGTCTGCAAATAAATTTTATGCTTTAAATATCTGTATCTATATATGTATAAATTATTGTAATGTTTATAAAAAATATAAACACAAATGACAGTAAGAATTATTTAGATGAACATTTATGCACCTTAATACAGGCCTAATAACACATCGAATGTGACCAAAGGATGCCCGTCCAACAAGTTCTCGCATACATGTTTCTGCGAATTGTGGTGGATCAGTTCGTTCTTCTGTTGGATTATCTGGTGTTGCATCTTCTTTAGTAGAATATCTGTCAGAACAAAATTGTAAGTATAGAATCATAATTAAAAAATAAAATAATATTGAATGTATCTCAAATTCTCTTGAATATATTACCTCGAATTTTGCATATTATACAATAACGAAGGAACTATTTTATCCATGTGAACAGGTTCCCAAATGTTTTCAACTAAGTCATCCGATAGTGTCTTCCTCACGACGCCCTACATATTAATTTATAATCAATCAATGGATTTCAAAATACTACTTTCAGTTTTTTTTATCTACTCATTTACATATCTATTCATTAAAGATAACATTAAGTTCGAAGTATGGTAACAAATTTAATATTTTTAATAAAATCCTGCCTGCAATCCTTGAATGCCAGCAAGTTGTATTTGTTTGCGGATCCCAGAGTCATCGTGATTGGAGTGGCACATTGCAGAGTACTTTGATACAAAGAAATCGTAACGTGTGTGATAAGACGGCGTATCTTGCTCGATGTTGGCAAATCGGACAAACTAGAAGAAGCCAGGACTTTGTTCAACTGAATTCAAAGATGTCAAAAGCATAATTACTTTGTGCATAATAAACAATAGTAATAATATAACTCATAATAACACATTTAATTTTAGCAAACATAACATTATTTAATAATGGTCATTGAAACTTACAGACTGTGTTGCTAATATCTGTAACTGTGGATCCGTTGATTCTAATAACTTTTGTATCATTTTTAAAAAGCTTTCAACAAATAAATTCAATGTTTGGGCATGACATGCTAGTAAAAGAATATCCATTGCTTCCATAGCAATAATAACAAATCCATTTCTTCTCCTGTTAATACATGAGACAATTATATTAATCTTATCGCTAAATATGTATGAAAACATTTACATTGTGGTATACAAATGACTTTTCATGTAAGACTGAAAGACATACAATTATATTCATGACTAATCCATAGTATAGTAAACAAGGACTCGCATCAATTATATGAATCTGCACTTTTCGCAGTTACCAACTTAATTTACATAATTCTGTATTATTTGTATAATGGATATTATACCTGTAAATATCTCTGGAAGCTCTTTGAAATAAGTATTCTCCAATTCTATCTAGTTTTTCGGGACTGCTTAATGAATAAAAGGTCAACTTTTCCATGTTAATCTTGACTAAACCATCCTATTCATAGAAAAAATATATATTTATATAAATTATTCTAACAAATGTTAACATAATATAACATTTGTAAATAATAAACTTGTACATTTGTTTACTTATTGTAATAGTAAAAAATTTATATTAAAAAAAAAAATTATTGACTTCAAAGAAAATAATTTTTTAATAAGCAATTAAGATATGATATTAAATAATATGGCAACAATTCTATCATGAGTATGTTAAAGGAATAATTTAATTATCTTGTATGATTCATTAATGCAAATGCATATAATTTGTACAGATCACCTACACATGTTTTTGTCTTTGTAAGTAACAATTAGAACAAAAAACCATTTGTTAAAAAATGTCAAAATAATTCTAATATATGTACACTTCTTGAAACTCGTGTAGAACTGTCAATACTGTTGACACTTATTTCCATAGATATATGAAGTGAATTATATAACAAACAACTACTAACTTTTAATTTCTCATCTTAAAATAGTTGTGGGAAAATTGTGCAACCATCTATATATAATAGTTAAATAACAACTAACTTTACCTGTGGATTCACTGGAAAAATATTGTCAACGAGTCTTTTATATCGTGGTCGTAAGGCAGAACAGCACCAGCAACAACCTAATGACAAATTGAAAGAAGATATAATAAATATAAAACGGAACGCTGCGAATTGTGTAAAACGACCGACAGACATCAACGAAATAGAGTCAACAAGATTGTTTTGCAAAAGGATCGCAATTTTTAAAAATGGAATTGTGATATTTACCAAACATTTCAACAAGATCGAACCACTGCAATACAGACGTGAAGACTTCGATCGACTGATATTATCAATGCAGTGTATTTTTGAACTACTGAAATCGCACATTGCCACTAACATACTATAACTTTAATTCGTCTACCAGAAATTCAGGATTTATGTATAAACATTTATTATTATCATAGTGTTAATATATTGGCTTTGCGCTATAATTAAATATTTTGTAAAATAACTAAATACGCACGAAAATTGAGCAATGGCACCATCTGGCAACAAAAAATAATTTGAATAACTTCAAGAGGTTATCGATAGATGGCGCTATGGATTTATTCGTTGTACTCGACGTTATCTGCGGAGCAAACGCGCGTACAGTTTAAATTACAAATTTGAATTTTCGATTTTAGCTACATATTGCGTTCACATCTTTCTTAATTTGTTATATCGTGAATATATATATATTGGTTTCTACAAGATTTCGGGATTTTCAGTTAGTTGAGAATGGTTTGCATCACAATTGATATTGACAATTTACTTTACAATAAATTGCTATTTTGTTATTGTTAAATCACAGACAAAATATAGGAATAGACCTAACATTCCAGCGAGTAAAATAATTAATTTTATTTATGTTTTTATGGTTTCCGTATGCTGCTATTTGATGGCGCCACCATTCACTTTTTCCCATCAACGAAAATCTTTAATGTTTATTATCGTTAAAAAATAAAAATTCCAGAATCTTCCCATCGGTTGCAAAATTTATTTTTAATTATTAATTGTTCAGATTTTTATGTCACTTACTGCTGTGAATTTTAATGTTGCGAACTCAAAGTATTTTTATGGGGATTCACTTTGGCGATGTTAAAAGATGAATTTAACGATAATATTAAAATAACGCGTATAAACACGAGCATGCCATTCGCTGTTTGTTTGGATCTTGTTAGAGATGTTATAAATATTAAACATATTCTAACGAAATAATTTCTTTTTATGTTTTCCAATACCTTCCTCAAAGGACGAGTGGGAGGAAATGTATTATTCTCTTTTATTTAAGTGAAACGTTCATGGCATTCAGGGAGAATGCGAGAATGTCCGTCAACTAAAGTAGCATAAGACAAGATATTCCGAATGTTGACACACGGCTTCGGAAATCAATAATAACCGTCTGTTCGCATAATCACACGTGCCAGCTACGCAAGATATATTTTAACGTTATTTTTAACTTGGTAATCTAGTTGTTGGAAATTGGTGGCTGTTCAATTTGAAGTTACACGAAATTGTAAAACAAAAATATGGAAGCAAGAGATGTCATTATTCAGTGCAACATAAAGTATGGATTTAAGTTTTAGAAATTGAAGGATCTTGTTTTTAATGTATTTGAATTTGCATTGAGAGAGAACATTTATTTTATATTTTAAAGAAATTCCGAGAACGTAGATGCACATTTTCAATTTGTTCCCACTGCAAGGACAATTCTAATAAATCAAGTTGTACTAACGAAATGAAAAATTCGCATAAAAGCTCACAGTGTGCGAACAACTGTTTCAACATGATCCTTGTATATATACAGAAAATGTTCTAAATGGCAATTAACAATTTGTACGAATAGCCTTGAAGTTTATCGGCGAAATTTCGGTTAAAACATGATCTTACTCACAGCCAGGGTCAGTGCACTTCTGTATGACGGACTCGAAGACGTCCGGCACTTCCGTTTCGAAGCAACATCTGATCATAGCCATTTCTGCGACCCTCCACGTGTCCCATAGGTGGTTCGAATCCGAAAGTGACACTAACGCGGACGTTTCGCGTTTCTGCTCGAACGGAATCGACGGAACATCATTTCCGAAAGTTTTAGGGGTAGAGAAGACGTGGTGTCCGGGAGGACCGAGGCTTGCGATAGGAGAGCGACGGCGACGCTCGGCGTCGCGACGTCCGTGCCCCACTAACCTGCATTCGACGCACGAGGGCACCCTTGACAGTACTTTCCCTGACTACGTCACGAGGCGAGCACGCGCCTGTGCGAAGGGTTGCCGAAGCGAGAAAGGGCGACAGACAGGGTGGGCGAGCTTGTGGCGCCGCTCCGAATAAGAGCTGTCCTCTTCATGGTCGTGGCTCGCGTAAATCAATGCCAAAATGGGGTAATCTGTAGGCAGAGCTGGATAAAATAGTAAATAACCCTATTTAATTTAAACTACGCGTACAACTTTGAAAATACAATATTTGTGAAATAGTATTTTAATAATTTCTGAAATACAGCAAGATACAGATGTTTATATATGCAGATTATTCACAAAAAAAGTATACACATAATAATCACTTGTAGTCATAAATAAATTTTTTAAAAAATACCACGTTTTTAAAACGGACTAAAAAGTATAAAATAATTTAAATAAAAATATGTTTAAAAAACGGACTAAAAAGTATAAAATAATTTTTCCTAGCCACGTACAGGTTCCTAACTCCATACAGATTCCTAACCCCATGCCCCATACAGATAGTCCTGAAAATTTGTGATTGTGAATTTTTAATAGCTACGAAAATACTTGTAAGATTTAAAACGAAAAACGTGGGGCGCAAGATAATAGTAAGGAGTGCAGAGAGTAGCTGCCGTTGAGAAAACACACACAACAGTTCATGTCATTTGTAATGCAATAAAATTGTTAGTGACTTAAGTGAACAATTCATGTATCAATTATCTATGTATTGCATGCGCCCCACGTTTTTCGTTTTAAATCTTACAAGTATTTTGGAACCCAGAAATTTTCGATTATTATATGTCTTATCTTGTTCATTTCGGCGAGAAAACTCCTATATCGAAGTCCCAGACCACGGAAACCACTCGTTAAAAAGTTATGAGCACGTAAAGTTGAGTAATTTTATAGTACCTTTCATTGTTTCACTTCGGAAAGTGACAGATATGGGCGCCGCCATATTGGTGTATACCAATATTATTCAATAAAGGTCCGACGGAGAATCTCGTTGTAACTGTTCTTTCGCTTGGTAAACAAATAATACGTAGTGACTTTGTAAACACCGCACGGAGCTCGAACGCACACTGACGCACACTGACGCACACTGACGCACACTGAGCTCCTTCGGTGCGAAACGGGTCAGTGGAGTGGGGATGAGTCAGAGTGGGCATCAGTCAGAGTGGGGATGAGTCAGAGTGGGAGAACACGTAGTAGAGTGGGGACGTACAGGTAGTGCGACGGGGTATAACGGTTAGATTTATTAATAATAATTTATATATCGTAAATGCATAGGCTTTTTAAAAAAATTTTTTTAAATATTGCATTGTCATCCAGTTCTGAGCTATGTTTAAAATTTCAAGTCTCTAGCTCATCGGGAAGTTAGTTTAAAATCAATTGCAAGATTTGTACCGAACAGACAGACAAGAAAGCGAGCTAATAAAAAAAAAAAAAAAAACGTGGTATAAAAACGTGGTAAAATGAGTACGTATGGAAAATTATTTTGATAATATCTCATTAACTATTAGATTTAGGGTATACGAAGGCTAATACATTTTTACGCAGAATTTGATACTCTATCGATTCACGATACAAAAGGCAGGTCATTCCATTTAAAGAAATAAAGGTGATCTTGAAATCTCTGAAACACATTCACCCATCTAAAAAATATCTGCATCACAATATTTCTCTCTGTATACTATGCAAGTATATATATATATATATATATATATATATATATATATATATATATATATATATATATATGTATATCATTTGTTCATATTATTACAAATAGCGGAAATATTCAAGGTAATCAAAGTTATCGACCCACCCTGTACATATATATGTCAGGTAGGAAAGAGGAAGGTTTTGAATATTTTTCTATAGGTAAAATTTGAGGTAGAAAAGTTGCGCGAGTCAATGATATACAGTAGAGTAGAGGTTCCATAATGGGTGCTACAAGCGAGTGGGCCCATCTGGCTGACACACGCGTTCAGCCATACCAAAGACGGCGAGGACATTGGATCAGTGTCGATGACGTCACCATTCATCGGCGACAACAATTAACTCCTATCATATTGGTGTATCTTTAATTAGACAATAATTAAACCAATCTATATAAGAAAAAAACTTCTTAATTATATAATTCTACAATGCACTGTATATTTGCTCTAAATATGATTGTGGTATATATGTATATAATCCTGCACTTTCCTGGGTCGCTCCGAACCCAAACATGGATGGACGTAATTAAATATAAATAACGCAAATAAAAGCAAATATCTTGCCCAATAGTTTATTCAGAGATTCATATTTGTAACTTATAGTTTCCTGGACACGAGGAACACGATGTTACAGAGTAGTGGAATTGGACGGCTTCAAATTTCTGTTAAATGATTTATTACAAATTATTACCGAGACATTGCTTCACGAAGGAAATCCATGTTGTCGGCAGTGCTGCTGTACAGATCTGGAAGTCCTCTGGCGCAAGGTACTCCGCGAGACGTCACACCGACAACTTGATTGTTGTAGACTAGTGGACTGCCACTGTCACCCTGTGCGAACAGAAAAATAAATAACGAATGTTATTAAAATCGTTCAGAAAAAATACTTTAGTTGTTCACTGTTCGACACCTACGGAGCATACACCAACGTTCTCTCCATTATTTGTACAGATCGCTGAGATGATGTCGTGGTAGATGTTATGACAATCGCTAAACTTGATCATATGGACATATTGATATTGTAATAGCTCAGCAGCTTGGGATGATGGAGGAGGAGCTACAGCACCCCATCCGCTGATAACGGCATACTGTTCTTCGGGTGGTCTGGCAGTGGCCATTGAAATAGGCTGTTGGACGGTGTCGAAGTTGATGGGATCGGCAAGCTACAAACATTTTATTAATGCCATTTATTAAGTGATATTGTTGTACGATGTCCTGACTGTTTTCGTAAGGAACCTTACCTTGACAATACCAACGTCCTTGTCGGGGTTGGGACCTGGGTAGCCTGGGTCTGCAAACAAAGCAGCAACACGGTACGTGTTACCACCTTGGGTACGCGAGACGGTTCCGGTAACGACAGTGACGTCGTTGATGTTTACATTGTTAGTGGCTGCTTTGACACAGTGCGCGGCAGTGAGGATATGATGAGCATCAATAATCGCACCGCCGCAGATATGGAAGTTTCGTATTCTAAGAGATGCCATGTAGGGAAATTGCCCAGGGACAGCTTCCCTCCCACCAATTATTTGCTCTGGATCATCGGATCTCACTGAAAAAATACCTCTTATATAGTGTAACCGGTAATCGAAGTATTAGTTACGGAAAATATATTTATTATACATCTGAGGGATAATGTTGTTAAATTTCCAATTTAATATTGTATAAAAAACTTGATAAAACAACAAGCATTCGATGTAACTAGATTTTCATATAAAAATTGTGATTGCCTCAAAGTAAACTCGTTAATTTATGTAAGCAGCTCTAATTACTTGATCGCCTACTTTACTTGGATATGTATCAATATTTCTCGTAGCATTATGAAAATTATGCGAAAAGCGAATATAAATCAATAGCCTACGGATTTTGTGTAATTTTGGCAAAAGAAAGTGATGAAACGAGAAATAGGAAAAATTTTAATTGTCACAAAAATACTGTATTATTTTTCGTTTATTAAATTTATTTAAGAGAAGGAACAAAGTTTCTACTTTCTTAGATTCGATGTAGAAAATTTTTATTTTACACGAAGGTCTAGTTGAAACAATGAATTGTAAGATTTTCTACAGAACATATAATTTGTCAGCTTACCAATAGCTACAAGCGCGAGTAGAAAAAGTTTCCTGAAATTCGAGTACATGGTGCACTACGATGTGATACTCGAGTCCTTTTTCTTGTGACAAGCAGAGGTTTATATATCGTTTTGGTACATGTGTAACAAGTGTACTATGTTGACATATCGATAACGATGAGATTATCTTTATTAATTTAACAAGATGGTGTTCGATAACATTTACTTATCACGGTTAGTGTTTACGTTTCGTTTAATCGATGCCAGAAGCTTTCGCGTCATTGAAATTTAATTCAGTGAAAGCGCCGCGGTGAGAACATGATAGTTGCTAATAATTGTACCATCGCAAACCTTTATTCTCAACCTTGACTGACAGGTGGGATTAATGACATTGTATGTTTGCATTTAATTGACGAAATAAAACTCATTATAGATGAATATTTTAATTATTCATTTGCTACTGCGCGCCAATCATGGCAATTCGAGGATACGTTTGATAATGTTAGTCCGATTTTTGAATAATTTAAAATTCATACCAAACAGATGTACGTTGTGAATAAAATATTTCGAGATCACTGGTAATGAATAGTTAGGCTAAAACGTACACTTTATTGTACGCAATGTTCATATACTTCTTATCAAATAAAAATTTTGTCCTGGAAAAGAACGTGTCTCCTATTTCACTATAGGAAACGTATTTTTACACGATTTTTTCAGGAACGCATCTTCAGGATAAAAAAAGAATTGAGTGTAGATACCTTCGTAGCTGCATCCTTCCTCCATGGTAACGACGCATGTCCCCACACTACATTCCCCTTCTACGACGGTATTCCCCACGCTTCCCCCACGGCCCGGTCACGTGACGTGTTTCGTCTCTGTCGTGCACGTGTACTTTACTGGCAGAGAGAGGGTAACTTTTCCCCCTTAATAATTAATAGAGTGGGGGACAGTGGGTTCTACCAACGGGGGAATTGGTTCTACGGTAGGGATAGTTTTCTCTTGATCGAGATCAAACCATTAGAGCCAATTGTATAAATTGACTTCCTGTTATTTCGAAATTTTCAATAAACCAATAAATATATTTTCTGTATTGTGACTCTAATAATTTGATCATTCACGTTTCATCATAAATACAGGCCATATTTATAGTCAGATCGATTTTATCAACAAAATTGCTTAGACACTATCGACGACATAACTCCGATATCGAAAATGAGACATAACTTATGCGAGATTCGTATATGACCGTCGTATCTTATCTTCACACTTCCAAGAATGTTCTCCTAATCCAAGGACACAGGCGAACGTGATCAAATTGAATAACGCGAATGATGACGGACACATTGTCATTGGTTTTATATTTTAGCAATGTCGCTGTTTGGATAATAGAAGCTCGGTGATTAATTAACGTAAACAATAATACAATAAAATTTTGTAGCTATTACAAAGTAGATAGTTTCCGAAGAAGCTCAGTGATTAATTAACGTAAACAATAATACAATAAAATTTTGTAGCTATTGCATAGCAGCTAGTGTACGAAGAATATAGTCACTGTTGTGGGCTGTGCTAGTGTAAACGTCCGGCAATCCTTTGGCGCAGAGCACTGCACGAGATACTACACCAATTATTTTGCCTCTATAGATCAATGGACTACCACTGTCACCCTGAGCGAAAGAAAAGAAGAGGTAACATCGTTTGAATCATGGCGCGAATACGTAAATCGAAACTTTATTTGCAATCACTCGCGTAACTGTTCGAACATCCTTTAAATTAGACCAAGAGGGGCAATATTCTACTAAAAAGTGACCAATTGCATATTTTTGGAAAATTCTTTTTACGATTTCCCTAATAAACTAAACTCCTCGCAACTTCTTACAAAAAACCGTTCGGTCTAATTTTAAAACAGTTATTCGGCTTTAAAGGGTGTTCGAATATTAATGCGAGTAACTGTAAGATAGTTGGAAGAGTTCAAAAATTGATACTTACGTAGCATACACCAATGGTTGGTCCATTAGCCGTGCAGATTACATATCGCAGCTTGTGGATGCCACAAGTTATGTTGTTTATGTACGGATACATATACTGGAGCGTATCAATTGCTGAGGTATCGTTACTCATTGTGCTACCCCATCCTATTACAGTAGCATAAGTGTTGTCTGGTAAAAAGTCCTTGCTAAATTGCAAAGAACTTGTGTAGTCGTTATACTGCAGACGGTCGGTGAGCTGTAAAAATAACACTTACATCAGATACATGTGTTAAACAAGGGCAGATCTCCATAAAAGAAAATTATAAAACTTTGAGGATACGCAATATTAGGTATGTACTGATCGTCCATCAGGAGGTGGCAGTGATTTCGACAGTGGGGGGCAGGGGGATCTGCGAGACCCCACTCTTAAGTTCCGACGGAAACGGTAGATATAGGACAATGATGGGCACGGTAGGGGCCCCCCTGAGTTGCTTATTTCTCCCACCAACCTCGTCAGCTATGGAGTGACGTATGAGGGGGGAAACGAAGGCACTGGAAGGTACGAGGCACCGATGCGCAGCGAAGGTGCGCGCTGCACAAAAGAGTAGTTGGTGGGGGAAGGATCCTTCTTGAGGATTCTGATAGGAGCTCAGCGTCGTCACGTGTAGCGCGGAGTAGGGGTATCACGTGGTCCCTACAAGTCTCTCACTGCCAACACCCGATGGACGATCAGTACACATTGACCGCGGCTTCGATTCAATAGCGGGGGAGTTACAGGTGTGGAATTTTATGCGGTTGATTGGACGCCTGGGGCCTTGCCTGAAGACAGATGTCTTTCTTAAAATATTTGGCTTGCCATGTAATCGATCGATTCGAGTCGGCCAATTTCTGCGAAAACCTTACCTTGATCAATCCGATGTCTGTGGCAGGATCTCTACCGTCATTTGCGGCGTTGTGCATCCGAGCAACTTTGCTCGTGAACCCGTCTTTCGAGAGCAAAACAGATCCGGTTACTACAGTCACATGGTTGATGTTCGCGGCTCTAGCTCTTCTAACGCAGTGTCCGGCAGTAAGAATGATTTGATTGTTAATAATCGTACCACCACATATGTGTTTGTCATATATTCTAATGGATGCCATGAAAGGGAACTCGCCTGGTTCAGCAAGGTTTCCATTTTGTATGCGTGACATTCCATCGACTGTTACTGAAAAAGAGATAAACCGTGACAAATGATTAGTTATTATTTTTTTTCTGTAACACCACTATACCCCTACCAATATCTAGCATCGTAAAGGAATAAATGCGGACATAATCCATTGATTCTACCTGTCGTCTATTTCGATGACAGTTTTCGTATGTATACAGGGTGATCAACGTAACTTGATCATCTCGAATGTTGTTTTTCATGATAGGAAATGTTAACGAACACTCGTCTATGTTTTTTTTTCGAGACTCGAAGGCCATCGATTTTTGTTCCTGCTCATTGAATAGTAGTGTATATTTGCATCGAAGAACAATTTAAAGAAACATTAACAACTTTGAAATCTTCGAAAACACGATCTCGAGAACAATTCTCTGCTTACCGTAATGCCTGTTTCTTTGAATTAAGTTACGTTTCCATTTAATGTTTCTCCTATTACGAAAACACGAGTAACATGTTACGTTGTTTGCTCGGTACAATACTTTATTCATTGCAACATATTTCATTATAAAATATTAACATATTTCCGCACACGTGTCTTCTAGATCGGCCACAGAAACACGCTTTTGTTTAATCAATACTATTTCTAGTAATTAATAAAATTATGATTTTTATAGCCGTCATTCGTTTATCAGAAAATTTGACAATTATAACCATCGTTTGAAGGCGAACGTATTAAGCGATTGCAGGACGACGATGGATTACGAAAATTTGGAAAATTGTTCGAAGGACGGTAATTGCATTATTATTTTGATAGTGAGAGATGCCAGGTGTTTGGAAACACTTACCAATCGATACGAATGCGAGCAAAAAAAGTTGCACTACACTGGACGTCATGATGAATATTAGTATCGTACTGCTGTACTGAGCCATTATGATCGACGATTTATATACTACTTTGGTGCTTAATATTATATCTACATATCGATAACGATTAGATCGTCTCGATTAAATGAATGTGTGGAATTTATTATAGTAAAACAGCACGCGAAAGGTTTACATTTATCACAATTATTCGTTCGACACTTTGCGGCGCAATTTCATTTAATCAAACTGAATCTTACGTAATCTTCCATTGTTGCGCATATCTCAACACAAGTTCTATCTATAATACCGAGATCTAATATTAACCCTTAGCACTCGAGTGGCGACTCAGATTCGCCACTAAAAATTGCTCTACCATTACTCACAATATTGTTTACATTATTAAATATCGTGCTACCTAATCAATTCTTAAACATTTAAGTATTGTACGAGTTATTACATCAATATCATATCCATAAAATGAACAAATATCATATAGAATGGAATTATTCTAGGTCGGAAGAAATATGTAATTTTCGAGTTAAAATAGCTCCGAGTGCAAAGGGTTAAATATCACTTGGGTAATATTGGTACGATCATTTTATTTTCAATTACCCGAAACGATTCAAACGAAATGACGCAAAACGAAGATGAGTTCCATAAAAATCTGTATTTGGGAATTCAATTTATACAACCGAAGGTATCGTTCATAGACACAGAAGATACGAAGAAGAAGATACGAAGATATCGGACGACGTCCGATGTTTTGTCTCTCTTTCGCAGAGACTCGATAAAAGAGAAAAATACGTCGGACTTCGGCCGAATCGTCCGATATCGGAGACGGTGTGACCGCGGCTTTATTCGTTAGAATTACCAAGTCATCGCTTGACGAATGAAGTTCATGTTGTCGGCAGTGCTGCTGTAAAGATCTGGATATCCCCTTGCGCAGAGTACCGCACGAGATGTCACGGCAACCACCTCATTGTTGTAGACCAATGGACTGCCGCTGTCGCCCTGAGCGAGAGAAAAATAAAAGAAACGTTACCGAAATCGCGGTTTCGAGTCGATAATATTCTGATAATAAACTGTTTCGCACGTACAGAGCATACACCCACGTTCACTCCGTTATTCGTGCAGACTGCAGTGGTGATGTCAGGGTAGATCTTATGGCAATCGCTAAACTTGATCATGCGAACGTATTGAAATTGTAGGCGTTCAGGAGCTTGGACTGGAGGTGGCGTTATTCCACCCCAACCGCTGATAACGGCATATTTTTCTTCCGGTGGTCTGTTCCAAGACATTGCAATTGGTTTTTGAAGGTTGTTGAAGGTAATGCTATCGCGAAGCTGGAAAAATTATATTAAGGTCTAAATTACGAATCGAAGATGACAATTGAACATTTACTCAGCCTGCAAGCAGAGTTGGGCAAAATTGTCATCTAAATGAAAATTTCGGATAACGAATAAAAACGTAAAAAAATTTTTATTCATTATTCGATGGTTCGAATATAAAAAGTATCTTTATTTAGAGCATCGAATAAATAATTATATTCGACGAGAATTTATCCCACGAATAAAGATAATTTTTTTTTATACGAAGTGGCTTTATTCGAACTTCGAATAATTTTTTCATCTTTTATTCGGAGTCTGCGAATAAATCTTTCCACAACTATACTGCCAACTCTAATAAACGCGAACCATCGAATAATGAATAAAAATTTTTTTGATTTTTTATTTGTTATTCGATATTTTTATTTAGACGAAAATTTTGCCCAACTCTGCCTACAAAAATAAAATTCACTATAATCCTCTCCTCTGTAATCTTATTTTTGCAAAATGCAGAAGAACGTCACGACTAGAGTGTCGATAAATTTTATCATATTATATATTTGATAACGGTATAGTAATTCTGTGAATTTGATTGTTCGTCGAATAATGTTGCAGAACGTGGTCATCTTCTTTTGGAATGACTAAAATTTACGATTAATTTGAAACATAATGTCTCTGCATTTTTTTTTCACAAGTTTTGTTTGTTTACAGCTACTCGATGCGTACTGTCACTGTAACTAATATTATCGATTGGGCGATATTTACAGAAACGATGTGATATTGTACGATGTCTGACTGTTTTGATCAAGACCCTTACCTTGACGATAGCAACATCCTTGTCAGGGTCTCTCTCGTATGCTGGGTCATAATACATAGCAGCAACACGGTACGTGTTACCACCTTTAGTACGAGAGTTGGTTCCGGTCACAATAGTGACGTCGTTGATGTTATTGTTAATGGCCGCTTTGACACAGTGCGCGGCAGTGAGGATTTGATAATTATTGAGAATTGCACCACCGCAGATGTGGCCGTTTCGTACTCTTAGGGATGCCATGTAGGGAAACTGCCCAGGCGCAGCTTCCTTTCCACCCACGATGCGTTCCGCCTCATCAGCGGTTGCTATAAAACAAAAAGAAGAGCAAATGAGCCGAATATGTACTTCCTATTGGTGTTACAGAGTTCATGGATGCACAATATTGTTGCATATATTCGCAGCAAAAGGGCGGACAAAAATTTAAACTAGAAAACATTTTTGTTCAAAGTGCAATTTTTTAATGGTACATATATTACAACAAAGTCTTGCGAGATTCGCTGTGGCAAATTTCACGAAAGAATAACGAGTCGAAATAAGATTTTTACTTTGACAGGTTCAAATTTTTAAAAATGGTCCTTTAGTCCAATGTGAAATTCTACTGAATTTTATCCCAGTTTGCATAAAATGGGAAAAATTGCACGAAACATTTTTACCAAGCTTTAAACAAATGTAAATATTATTACAATGAAGAATGAATGATAGTTTAGAGAATTATTGTTATCCTTACGAACACTTACCATACGCTAGCGCGAACAGGAATAGCACAAACTTGGGATCCATGATGGAGATAGGTATGTACTGATTTGTTTAGCCATTGTCAGCAGTGGTTTATATACAATATTCTTTGGTACTTGAAGAGCAGGAGATATAGTCATTAAATAGATAACGATTAGATATTGTTAATTAATCTGATAAAGTACTGTTTCGATTAAAATATGAAATATTTCAACCTACATGTATTGCGATTTATGTTACACATTTTGTAGCGCTATTTATTAGTTTTATTGTTATGATACTTATTGAATTTTATATCTTTGTTATTAAAATGTATTAAATGCAAGGTATGATGATTACGAACCGTTTATATATTGACTGTAATTGTGCAGTATGGCATAAAATCCAAAGAGGCATATCAAAATTAAGATCATTCACTAACCAAGGTCGTTGTAGATATGGATACGAATGGACACTCGAAATCAAAGTAAACAGTTTTAAATGTTATTTTTAGCCTCTATTGTTTTTATAAAATATTGCAAGGTAGTTTTCAACATTCTTACTTTTTCCATACGACTAAATTGTATTATTTATTACAAGTAGTTATAAGACCAGATAAATGAAACGAAGCGATACAGGTCTATCGAAGTCTTTCCAACCAGAATAATCTTCATTCGGTGCTCCACCTGATTGCAACTGCAGCTCAAATCAATATGCAGCAAACTAATGCGTTTATTGTTATCAACAACCACTTAGATTTCAAGGTTTATTACAACTACCGAAGTATATAAAATCGTTACCGGTATTTTTACGAACAACGATCCTGGTTTTCGTTGAAGCTGCAGAACTCACATAATGTTTCTCTATCTGCTTTGTGTTTTTCTGCTTATGGACGCTGCCTATGGTATGTAAATCGCATGAAAAATAAAATTCCCGTGTAATGTATTTAAATGAGTTATACTACTCGTAATGGCAATAGGTATCTAACTTATATGTCCGATTGGGAAGGTTTACGTTTTACGATATAACACAAAAATGTTTGTATCTCGGAGACATGGACGCATTCGCGACACCAGGCATATCGCATAAACGCTCTGCAAATATTGGACTTTGGTCGACCTATATCAATATCAGAATCATGTTATTTCGCGTGATCTATCAGTATAGTTTAACAATAACATCGACCGTTATTGGTAGATCACGTTATTGTCAGGTGTAACAATATAGTTTAACAATAACGACAAGTGTTATTGGTAGATCACGTTATTGTTCGGTGTAACAATATGTAGTTTAACAATAACGATAAGTGTTATTGTTCGATTACGCGGAATAACATCGTTCCGATAGTGACGTAGGTTGTTCAATATTTCCGGAGTGTCGGCCTTTGTGCGATGCGCGTCGTGTAACGACATTCAACATTGTTTTATTAAAAACAAATTCCAGCAATTGGAGGCGATACTGGGCCAATGGGTCGGGATAACAGTGAACCAGGCTGGTTTCCATACGTGGTGTCTCTTAGGTCCCAAAATCAGCATATTTGCGGTGGTGCTATAATCGATAACACTCATATCCTTACCGCCGGGCACTGTCTCACAGACTATCTGTATAACCCTTGCCAATTGGTTGCTGTAACCTCTACCATTTTTCTTAATCAGGGCGGCGAGATTCATCGTATTTCCGCTGTGTATATTTCTCCGGATTACGATATGAATGATGAGGCAGACATAGGCGTGGTCAAGGTAAGAATCTTCTCTTATTGGATAATAGAATAATAATAGATAATAGGATAATCTCTAATTGGATAATTAGAATAAGATGTAGAATCTAATATTAGAATGAGATTCGTATAAAAACAATCTTATTCTTATTCTCTATTCTGCTATACTATTATATACTATATTTCAGATTATCATTTTTACATTTTAGTAAGTTGTACTATATTCTAGTTACTAGATTAACCTTCTTTCTGTGTACTGCTATTCGAATGTTAAAAATGAAAGGAAACAGTTGTCTGCATAAGTATTTGTGAAGTTTTATTCTCTTCTAAAAGACAAGTTTACAATACTTTGATAAATATATAACAGGTATAGCATTCCTAGAAAATGTTTGGAAATTTTTTTTCGTTTTTGTCAGCCTGGGGTGCATTTGCACCCCGTACACAGAGGGAAGGTTAAAATATTACGTATTCCGGATGTTATACACACTAACATAAACATCTTTTTATTTTAGCTGTCCGATCCAATTACGTATAATGCGTATCAGAAGCCTATTGCGATTAATACTGACATACCAACAGAGAACGATTATGGTTTATTGGTCGGATGGGGTGAAGTTCCCACGGAGGGACGTTTGTCTAACAACCAACAATATCAGTACATTTGGATACTGAGCCTTGGCATGTGTCGAATATTCTATCCCCAAGAACATGGATATCATATCTGCACGTCAACGGAAAAAAATTATGCCGTGTGTGGGGTGAGACATCGTAATTTCCAATTACTATTGTGTACAGTTTAAGACATTTTAGGGCTTCGAAGGGTAGTGAAAAAAAGCTGCTTAATCATTTTGTCGATAGCTGTATATTCTGATTTGTTGATAATGCTATCGGTCAACCGGGTATTTCAAATGATTATAAATAGAATTAATTTATAGTTTTCATTAACGGAATTTTATGCGTTCTTAGCAAAAATGCGTAGGCAAATCACAATTTATTTTTACGCAATTAAAATTATTTAGAGACGAAATCAAATTTAACTCCCGTTTCGTACGATTGACACATTTTTATTCTGCATAAAAATCCGTAATTTTAGATTTATAACAAAAATTGGTAGGCCAACGCGGAATGTTTCGATGAGTAAATTGATGAATTATTGATAATTGGATTTCGCATAATTTATGGTATTTCGTTTATTTACCTAGGGTGACAGCGGCAGCCCATTGGTCCACAACGACAAAGTGATCGGCATCGCGTCACGCGGTGATTGCAAAGCAGGAAGGCCCGATCTTTTCACAACCGTTTACCATAATCAGAATTTCATTAACGATGCGTTAGCTATGTAATATCTATGTTGCGGACAATCTACAGGTTAATCAGAGTTCTGTAAACATTGCATTTTTTTCATCCTGTTTCACTGTGATCGGTTTCAAAAAGGCCACTATGAAGTAATGTATACGAATAATCACAATTTCTTTATTAGTATTAAATATTGAAAATATAAATATAATTATTTTAAATAAATAGTTAAATAATAAGTAGATCGTACGAGTAAATTACGCTTGAAATTAGTACTCCATTGTTTTTTGAATAAATTCGAGGCTGTCGTAAATGCTTGTAAAAATATCTGGTAAACCACGTGCACAGGGAACTCCTCGCGACGCGACACCAGCTAATTCATTATTGTACACGAGCGGATCACCACTGTCGCCCTGCAACAAATAGAAACAAAAGATCGTGTAACGTCTAATTTCCTGCAAGCTTTATCGCCCAGTAATATTACTTTTTTGATTGTTCATTCCTCGGCGATAGAAAAATATGCATTATCTATTAGAGCAAGTTCAAGATGCTTTTGTAATTTAACAAAGTTCAAACTGTTGGTCTCCGATAAGCTTCGATAAAAAATTTCCTTTAATTTATTTTATAATTAAATTTATCGATCAGTTTTGCCGATCAATAATATGGAGACCGTGGATTCGATGCATTTAGAACAAAGACGAGTAGATCAAATTCAAAATAGTGCAAAAATTAAAATTTAAGAATTTAAAGTTAATTAAATAAAAATAAATTTTTTAAAAAATACCACCTTTTTAAAACGGACTAAAAAGTATAAAATAATTTAAATAAAAATATGTTTAAAAAACGGACTAAAAAGTATAAAATAATTTTTCCTATCCACGTACAGGTTCCTAACAGATAGTCTTGAAAATTTGCGATTGTGAATTTTTAATAGCTATGAAAATACTTGTAAGATTTAAAACGAAAAACACTCCTATATCGAAGTCCCAGACCACGGAAACCACTCGTTAAAAAGTTATAAGCATGTAAAGTTGAGTAATTTTATAGTAATTTTCATTGTTTCACCTGAGAAAGTGACAGATATGGGCGCCGCCATATTGGTGTATACCAATATTATTCAATAAAGGTTGACGGAGAATCTCGGTGTAACTGTTCTTTCGCTTGGTAAACAAATAATACGTAGTGACTTTGTAAACACCGCACAGAGCTCGAACGCACGCTGACGCACACTGACGCACACTGAGCTCCTTCGGTGCGAAACGGGTCAGTGGAGTGGAGATGAATCAGAGTGGGGATGAGTCAGAGTGGGGATGAGTCAGAGTGGAAACACGTAGTAGAGTGGGGACGTACAGGTATAGTGCGATGGGGTATAACGGTTAGATTTATTAATAATAATAATTTATATATCCTAAACGCATAGGCTTTTTTAAAAATTTATTTTAAATATTGCATTGTCATCCAGTTCTGAGCTATGTTTAAAATTTCAAGTCTCTAGCTCATCGGGAAGTTAGTTTAAAATCAATCGCAAAATTTGTACCGAACAGACAGACAGACAAGAAAGCGAGCTAATAAAAAACGTGGTAAAATAGAATTACTTGATACTTACTGTACATGTGCCTACATTGGGACCATTTAAAGTGCAGATTTCGCTGATGATGAAACCGGAAGTCGCTCTACAGGACTGAGTGTCCATTACTTTGACTGTTAAATATTGCTGCGAATTCGACATGGCTGTTGGAGGAGAAGACGTGCCACCCCATCCGGTTACAGTGGCGTAGACAAATGCGGGTGTCCTTTTGCTGGGAAATGCTATCGGCTGTTGATTCGCATTAAATTTGATTGGCTCGGCAAGCTGTAACATCGAATATTCAAAATTAATTATTTTCCAAATGATTAATACTTTGAAATTTGTATGTCTTATAACTGGACCGCGGATTTTTTGCTCTTATGGTAAAAATAAGCAATTTGCATTAAAATTTGAAAAATCATACCTTGATTACGCCAACGTCTTTATCGAGGTAATCACTATAATAGGGATGAGGATACAAGGCAGCTACGCGATGAGTTTCACCACCCTGGTTAAGGTAAATGGTTCCAGTTACAACCAGCACGTCTTCCGTTTTGTTCTTCAGGTTTTGTATACAATGTGCAGCAGTGAGAACATGGTATTTGCCGACGATAGCGCCACCGCAAATCGGTTTATTGTTTACTTTGATAAACACGGCGTACGGAAATTGCCCGGGCTGTGTGTCTTTTCCACTTATTAGCCGATCGAGATCGTCTCCGCTTGCTGAAAAAAACAATCAATGTTCATCAAATTAACTGTTACATTCGCACCGAAAATACAGGATGTTCCAAAAGGTGAGGACCAAACTTATACCACTAGCGAGGTCAAGTAGGTAAAAAAAAGTTCGTATGATCGGAAATGATTTATTGAAGAGTTGTGATAAATCAATTTATAATTATCCAGAAAAATGTAAGTCCGTAGCAATGTTGCTATTGGCCAATCAGAACATCTAAAAAATTTTAGTCGACGAAGTCGAATGAAGTTGAAGAGCGACAACGCCAGAAAAAATCAAAGTTAAATGAAGTGTTTTAAATTAAAGAAATTAATTATTAATTCGTTACACAGTTATTTTTAAGACTTACCAAACGTCACAACTGACAGTAAGAGAAGAGTTACAACGCTGCAGTACATGATCGAAATTCTCACTATTTCTGTCGAGCGTTATATTAATTGTTGTACACCTGACCCGTCAATGAAGCCTTTATATACTGTCTGAGCGATTGTATTAGCATGCGAAGTGTGCGTGGTTATTCCTGATATCTCCGGAAGTATTTTACAGTAATCATCCGATTTCTGGCTACTCCCAGAAATATCTTTGAAAAAAGTTCGGTGATACGATTGAAAAAGTTCCTCATGACTTGTTCTTATGCCATGTCACATAACAGCTTCAATCTTACATCACTACACCCCAAAGTTTCGAAGACGTTTTACACACGATAATAAAAACAATTGTTCACTTTTCTAGAAACGCGATTTATATTTTTCGAAAACACTAATACTCGTATTACTTATATTTTACGGTCAATTTTTTTACATAAAATCCTAGTTATAATATATTTTGATCACTATATTGCAAAGGCATTAGAAGAACGTTGAAATAAAATTATTAAAACAAGAAACGCATTTTCATTGATGAATTAGACTCTGGATTTTATGCATTTATGACAAAGGTGAGTAGATTCAATTTAAAAGGTTGAACAGATTAAAAGACTCGAGGGGTATTAATATATTATTTTCACAATATAATTATTCGTGAATAATATAAATTTCCATTTAACTCCTGTGTCTTCCCATTGATACACAATTTCTTTTTATTTTATAGAAAGATCCGGAGTCTACTTATCATTCTTGAATGAACTGTATCGATTTTTGACAATGATAAATGCACAATTTAGCAGGACTGCAGATAACACCATTCATCGCACGGTTAAAAATGAATTTCTCGCGTTGCGGCTCTGATAATTTGATCAATAGCGCATGTATCGAAAGTAGTGTACTAAGGAACTGAAATTATATAAATTATAGGTGATTAGTATAATATATTATGGTCTAAAACGGTGGTCTAACGGCAAATAATGGTGTCGAGCGCGAAAGTTCGCGTGCTGTTGGCAAATACCCTCGATATTCTTGCACAATCGTGGGAAAGAATGATTTAAACCTATTTATTTCGCATGATTCGCGCGCCGATCCTGTTTGCGGACGCGGCAGTTGTTAAATTAATGATCTACTTGGTCCTTATTGTTGACAGACGCATTAACGATAAATTGGCGGTATGAACGTACGTGGGAAAGCGCACGACATGCATCCGTAGGATGCTGTTAATTTACATGTCAAATTGCGAAAGGTGTTTGACTGTAAGATGGCAGGAACGCTCAGGTAAATGCGTGTTAACGATGTCGATGAACCAACAGCTGTGCTGTGAAATTGACGCGGGACACGTTGTTTGTTTAAAAAGAGTATTATTCCTCCGTCTCATCTGTGATTTATGAAGCGAGTCGAGAAACGTGTGAAAAAGATTTCATTACGAATGGTAAAATTTTGATTAAGTAAACGGAATCGGAAGTGCACGGTCATGAAATTGATACGAGACGCATTGTTTGTTTAAAAAGAATACGATTCCTTTGTTTCGCCTGGGTTTTATGAAGTTAGATATGAATGTCAGTAAACAAGATTTGATTAAGTTTACAGTTTTATTAAACAATAGGAATTAAAAGTGCATGGATCACATGTAGTATGGTGCAATTAATGTCAGAAAAGTTTATACAATAATAGGTCGTAATGTTGAAATATATAGAAGAATAGGGTAATAGTTTTGAATAATTAATGAGAAGTGACTATGCAGTGTATAAAAGATGTCTACTAGGACATGATGACATTTCAAAATACAAATTGCATAATACAAACTCGTATAATTGTCAAACTTGATAATAATTCGATAGCGGATTTTATGCATTTATGACAAAAATGTGTAGATCGAATACTAAATAGTGAAAATAGTTCATGTAAATCTAAAAATACTGGCATATTATTTTCAACCGATTAAAATTATTAAGATATGAAATAAATGTCTACGTAACTCGTGCAATTATTCGTGAAATTATCACATATAATTTTTATATTAGATAAAAATCTGCAGTTTCATAATATAATACAATTCATTGATCAACATTATAAAAAATATTGCGAGCTAAAATTATTTCACACCCTTATTATTTTAATGAACGTTTCCAACGGGTGCAGACTAGAAGCGCTAGATGGCACACGATGCTTGTACGCGAGAGAATAGTAAAATTTCCAATGCAGTATTTTCAATAAAGAAGAATGGTAAAAATTTATTTTTAAATATTGAAAACACTGTTTTCAATCGTCAACGTTTTCCTCGTCGTTTAACGTGTTCGAATCGAATATTATATCAAAGGGCAGTCTGGAATTCTAACGGGTTATTCCGATAATAATTTTTACAATTTGCCAGATAAGTTTTCATGTCACGGAATGAATCACCGTCTGCGTTTATAATTAAATTCTTATCTCCGCGCGACGATGAATGGATAAGAATACTGTTATCTTCTTTCCAATATCCGGAGTATTATAATTTTGATAGATACTTCATCTGACTTAATTAGTAGGTGTAAAGTTTATGTAAATTAATTAATAGTCTGCGGATCTTTATGCAAGATCAAAACTGTCTACATCGATTACGAGAAATGCGAATTAAACAGGAATTCAATTCTCCTTTTAATAATTTTCTGACGTTTTTACTGTCTTTTTACTCATTTTTGTCATAAAATCCGTATGAATTGTCTACGTCATAGCTCGAGCAATAAATATTGGAAAATATTATATTAATATAAGATGACGTCGGTAATTAATTTTTTAAATAGCACAATACTTACTGTACAACGTCCGTGTATATGTACCGCGAACGATCATTATGACTCTTAGAATCTTTTCCCAAATCTGTGAAGATTGAACTCTATCTGAACAATTGCTTCTAACACCCACTCGATCAGAGAAAATCCATTACGCGAAAGCAATTAGTAATATATCGCTGTCAAGAAATAGTGTTACGTTTCAATATATCGTGCACGCTGGGTTCATTAAATATCAATGGCTCTGCGGTAATTAATCATGCATCGATTCTCACAGATAATCGATTGGCAATATTGTTAGATGCGCAGATCGGTGGAGAAAGGTGTCATGCCGCGAACACGATTCAAAGATGGTCACAGAAAAATTTCTGACCGACTATAGGCGTCGTACAGAATTCGATTGACGAAGAAAACAATCTATTTACGGATTATACAATGCGAGCAGAATTCTGAGTCATCACGGTAGTAGTGATAATCCAAGAGTGGGTATATTGTACAACTGATTCGGAGTTCAATGTTCTCGCATAATTTTTGAAACAGCAAAATTTTTATTAAGTAACCTTCCATTCTTTTTGAACCTCCGATGACACACAGTTCACCGATTG
Organism: Lasioglossum lativentre; assembly: GCA_916610255.1. Classification (NCBI taxonomy): domain Eukaryota; kingdom Metazoa; phylum Arthropoda; class Insecta; order Hymenoptera; family Halictidae; genus Lasioglossum; species Lasioglossum lativentre. Next base: position 2,617,146 of record OU744364.1, read on the forward strand.
GACATTAACCTTTTATCTATCTTTGCATTAGGCTCGACGACAGTTCTTTTATTTAATATTGTTCCGCCAATGCCAATACGGATAAGGTGTAGAATTTATGACCACTCTTAGAAAATGAGGTAATTCCCTCTTTAAGAAAATCCGCGAAGTGCTATAGCAATAGCAAATATTGATGAATAGGTGGAGCCAAGTGCGGAAACAGAACAAATTCCAACGCGCCAACGTGTCCATCTACACTCCGATTCAAGACTAATAATTATAAACCATTTCGTAAATAATTATTTCTTTTAGTTCGGACCATAACTATATATTCATACTGATTAGTAAACAACTTATACCTTACACCAGGAACCATAAATAACAGTTATTTTAGAAATTTTGCCAAAAAAGATCATTGATAAAATGTTAATTTTTATCAAAAATTATCAAAAAACGATCCTCCACGACACAAAAAAATATATAATTCATGTAATTTTGAGAATTCTTACTTTGAAAAAAAATCACATATGTGCTTCACATACCACTAAATATCTGTGCAAAAGGTTCAATATTTTTTCCAAAATAAAAATTCCTTTAAAAAAAACCCCGTTTAACAGTGGCAACGATCGAGATTTTCGCTTTTCCCCCTAATGAGCGAACGGCCATTATGCTCGGCAGCGAGTAACGTCGCAGAGGCGTCAAACCGAATGTTTGAGCATGGTTTCCTAATAAAGGCTCAATAGGGGCTGTCCGTCCTTCTGTCATCTCTGGCGATGTGAATGGCGCTGGTTCTTCGCGCGAAAACATGCACCATCGAGAACCACGAGAACGCGCATCACCGTTCCTAGTTTGCGCTCGGGTTAATTTTGTTTGAGGGCTCCGTTGAACCATTGAATGGGCGGTCGCTTTTGCAGAGAGGCTTGCTTCGCGCAGATTATCTGGCCGGCTGTTTGCGAAATATCTCGTACCTCCGCACGAACCGATGCGACGCGACGCGACGACGGATGACCGGAATGCTACGCTGGCTGACTAAAGGACAGCTCTAACCCCTAGCCATACGATTTCTTTCACAGGAGACTCTTTGTGGCGAATCGTTTCCTGCAAGAAAAAGGAAATTCGTTCATTTCTAGCGGACTCTTAGCGTGGGAAAGTTTGATTTTTGATGCTCGAGAACATTTTACAAATACGAGCTATACTATCAGCTATACGAACGCCGTTCATATTGCTGAGAGTCTTGTGTAGATACTATTGAATTATTATTGAAATAAATTTTATTTAATTAATTTCAATAATAATTCAATAGTATCTTGAGCCTCAATAATATTAAATTTTTCTATGAAATAAATTTTATTTAATTAAGAGCCTCAATAATATTAAATTTTCCTATGAAATAAATTTTATTTAATTAAGAGCCTCGATAATATTAAATTTTCCTATGAAATAAATTTTATTTAATTAATTTCATAGATTATACATAGCATACATATACAGGGTGTTCAGAGATTTACTAGACAGCGTTTTTCTCGTAAATGACTGTTATGAGAAAAATATGAAAGAGGAAAAAGTAGGACTGTTTTTTATACGCGACCTTCAATACGTGACCTTCAATTTTTGGAATGAAAAGCTGTATATTTGGTTATATCGGATGAAAGCGTGTGTCTAGACGAATTCGTCCGTATACTGCACAGTGACCTTCGAGAGCATGCAAGGTCAAAAATGGAAGAAACATTTTGAATATTTCATACCAAAACATTTAACATTTAAAAAACATTTAAAACAATTAATTAATCGAATTATTATTATTTCATATTGTTAAATATATGGAAATTAGACGCCAGGAGTAGTATTGTTTGTACAACATACTCATTAGTTAGATCCGACCGCAAGCACTATCCATGGCACATTATTATAAGTACATTGCAACAATTGCAACAAACTTTGGCACATCCATTCTGTTCATAAGTATTCTTACAACTATCGAAAATCATCTGAGAGCTACACGCACGAAATACAAATGGCCACGTACCTGAGAGTACTTTCCGAGAGAAAAAATTTTCTCAAGTATTCTCAAACGAACACTCGAATTCAGAGTACATACCATCGATGCAGCTATCGACCAGAAATTCTCGGATGGACGCGCACCTTAACGGAGAACAGCGAACCCGTCGAAATTGGAAATTGTTTCAGATTCGCGATCGTCTCGGCCACAGCGCTGCGCAGGGGTGAGATAGGGCAACGTGGCCGCGAGTATAGCGTTACTTCGACCGCAGCGAGGTGCTCTTATCTCTACCACTGGAATGGGGATTACTATGTTTCTATGGAGTACAACTTGTTAGCCGATAACTCCGTTCCGATAACCGGGGGGTTACGGACGGGTACTCTCGAACCGATTCGTGATAATCATTCATTAGAAAATACTCAAACCTTTCGCACCTTACGCAGCGCGCGCGCGCGCACGCGCTTGAGTGTGCGTGCGCCGAGATGGGTGCATGTGCAACCTGCGTCGATGAGAGTGCACAGAGGCGACCATAGGGAGGGAGGAGGAGGAAGAACGCCGCGCGCTTTCAGCAGAGTTATGGACCGTGTCGTTAATGATGCTCACCTTTAAGTTGACTGCGCCCGTAACGAGTTTTCTCGTTGAATTTAATATCGCCGGGCGCGCGAACGCTGCTATATGTACGCACGATAAAATTCTACACCTGTTTATCTGTACCAAGGTAAATCGGAAATCGACCGGGGAACGGCCTCGTGTGCTGTTGCCCGATTTACGATTATGCAACAACCAACGAGTGGAATCAGACGTGTTAGAGACTTCCGGAGTGGGGCGATGCAATTCTGTTCGACTGCCGTCGTATGTACATTCGATTCAGATACTAAGCACGGTGCTATACTTTCTTCAGTGTTTCAGCGCGATTCGAAAAATCCAGTCGATTGTCATCCGGTCGTAGCGTTCCTGGGATTCCTAGCGTTACTGTACGCGCATATTAAAGTTTATTGATAGTCATCTGTTATCGCTTCTTTCTTTAAACGATTTAAGAATGCCAATCTATTGTTTTTAGCTTGACAAAAATTATTAGAGCGACGCTTGTCTATCTGCAACTGACTTGGACAATTTTTATTTTGCACGAAGAGTAATAACTTGAAGCATTATGGTCCTCTTTAAGGAGGTCATCCCACGTGGCAGATCCAAAAAATCGAAAAATTTGCACAAATTGCTTCTATAACATTCCTAGAATATGCAGGTAAAAGGGTATTTTAAACGGAGCATCTGTTTGCCTCATTACGATTAAAGTATTAATAAATAACCAGTGAAATATCAATCAGCTGGACATTAATTTTTTTGCTGGAAAAAAGTGCATACGAATCAACGTGCACTTCAAGACAATTTCTCAACGCATAGCAGACTAATGGTGAGTTTACATTTCCTTTGTGTAAATCGTACTTGAATCTTTAAAACGCGTTTTTCTCGAAACTGTATTTTTCATATTGGCGACCATGATATCTCAAAAACTACCGAACGGATTTCTTTCTAATTTTGATGGTATAGTCAGCACATCTATAGTTCTCGCCCGTACCAGAATATTTCTGATATCTGCTATAGTTATTTTTTTTTAGCTGAAAAAGACGAAAAAAATGACGAAACTTGGAATTTAACGTTTAAAACCGCACCAAAAATTCAATTTTCGATATTTTTATATTATTTTGGTACCGGCGATAGCCGCGGGTCTACAAATTAAAATACCGTTTGAATTTTTGATATCAGATGACTTTTTTTTACACATCAGTGTTTTCCGAACGGTGTACAGTCGATCCAACTCATTATTTTGGTTTGAAAAAATTCTGAGAGACTGTTAAAATGTCAATAAACCGTGTGGTGAAAATTTCAAGATTGTATGTTTTAAGGGTTTTTTCAAAAAAATTCCCAAAAGAAGCATGAAAAAATAGCTATCACATGGGATGACCCCCTTAAGCTAGAAACACTACAATCGAATGTAAAAGGTGATTTATTACAATTACCGAAACGATCCAAGAATTCGAACCGATTCAGTAACCGAAATTTTCTGGTTCTCGCAGATTTATACTTTCGAGAACCCGACCCGACCCGACCCGACCCGATAATTTTGGGTTCTTGCACATTTATACTTTCGAGAACCCGACCCGACCCGACCCGATAATTTTGGGTTCTTGCACCGTTCTGGTGTTCATTAACACTATCGAGACCGATAATCTAAAAATAGGATAAAAGTGTACCGAGGAGCCTTGGGTAGACCGGCATTGTGTCCAGTGAGGTGTGAACCGTGGGTGAATGAACTTGCACCAGTTCAGCGAAGATAGCAAGCAACCTGCCGACCGTGGACCACCTATAGCGCCTCAGGCCTAAACACCGAGAACCAAGGTGGACTCATTCAGCCGGTCGTCGCCGCCGCGGCTGAAATTCCCGGTCGACGGTAATCTTCGGCAAGGGACTTGGTGCTAAAGGACTGCGGTCCCTTCCCTGGAATCCACGGGATTCCTGTAGAAGTTCGTAGTAGCCGGCTATAAAAATCGGATTCTTCCCGCGGTCGGTGCAGCGGTGCAGCTCCTTCCTGACTGATCGCGAGATCAATCAGCGATGACCTCTGACGCGTTGCGTTCCTACGGATTGACGGTACCAGTTACCCTATGATTAGCAGAAAGAATAAAGATTTGCTTACAAGCCTGCAAACACGCAAATATTATACGCGAACTAACAACCGATGAGCACGAGACACGCGAAACAACGAAAACATTGTTAAAAATAGAAAAATGTTAAAAATCTGTGTCAACTAACGAGATCGAACAGTCCATAGAATTGTACAATCACCTTCGATGGTTAATGTGAATTTTTCTCGATCGAAAATATAATATATAAATGATAATAATGATTTCGACGCAAGGTTCGATCATTTTAAAACCAATCACTGAATAGGTCGTCCATTAGGACATATTCGTTCTTACGTTCAGCTGGCACTTGCTTCAGTTACATATCTGCCACCATGGAATAAAGTCAAAAATTTGTAACTGAAAAATTTTTCTACAATGTGGTTATTTGTTTTCACAGCAAGTATGTGTTATATTTTATTTTCTTTTTTCCGGTTTGGATTTACACGACTGTGTCGCAATGTTTCCTTCTAATTATGTTTACTTATATACACACAAAAATTTATTTTTCACACGCAAAATATGTCTCTTAGAAAATGATCAACATTATGATCGAAACGTCGAGGATGTATTAATTGCACATTTGCTGTTGGTTTTAAAGCGATCGAACACTTGCGCCGAAATCATTATTATCATTCGATGGTTAACCGGCCCACATTTTTCCGGCGAACAACTATGCAGTTGTGCAATTTGTTGAAAAGAATATCCTTCCTAGGCGCAATTCCGTCTAACCGACGTCTTATTCAGGATGTCTATTTTCGTAATGGGCCCGCCATACACTCCGCCGTAAAGATTCGGCCCTCTCTCTGTTCTCGCCCGTACCGTTCACCATTTAATTGCCATTCAATCTGATATCACCGGTACAAAACGGATAAAATCGTCCCGCGGTTCACCGAAACGTAATACCGCGGAAAATATTGATAATTCACGGCCGAACACGGCGGATACTTTTAGCCGAACCTGTACACTGATGATTCCTCACGACTTTCTTATCTTCGCGTTATAAAACGAGGAAGACGTATCGGTATATCTCCCGGCAAGAACACGTCTTCACTACTTAAAACGCGTAGCACTTTAATACATGTATTTTCCGGAAAACAGCAACCTACCATCAACTCCCCTATGCCGCGGAACCACCTACCGACATCCTCTGTCGCTGCGTCGGCATCTTTTTGAAGATTATCGCCTCCGCGACAGTCCATAAATGCTGGCAATAAACGCGCAGGATTACCCCCCACCCGCCCCCCATCCTCCTCTTTCCGCCCCTCTGCCCCCCCCCCCCAGGTCTCGTACGGTTTTCCATGTTTCCATTCAACGAAATTCTTACGCATTCTGATACGTGTTCGATCAACTTCGAATCATATCTACGGGGACATTGAATATTGCGCCGTTATCGATAGGAATGTCACAAAGTGTTCCACATTCTGTTGCATACGGAGTGTTGCATCGATAACGGGCCACCTAATTGACTTTTTCAGGTATCAGAAATGCTTCACTGATCGATAAAGCAGTTATTTGCTGAAGGAAGCCTGAAGTACCATTTTTATTACTGCTGGGAAATAAGAGTAGATATTTTTCAAATTTAATTTTTTATGGTGTATCTCCACTCCATTCCTATATTAGGAGTCTAAAATAATAAGAGTGGGATTATGCTATTATGACACCTATTATGACCGCTTTTAACGAAAAGGTTGAAGAAGTGTAAAAGAAAATTTTGAAAATACTGTATATATCAATACCTAAAATTTCCCACGACCTACAATAACATTGCAGTCAATTTTTGAACAAAGACATGCAAAAAATTGTTTGTAAGAACAAATCGACAGTAGGTATTTGCATAAGCATTACTGTCGAGTGGACGTTGTTGTGACAATAATATAATCGTATTTGATCGATCGAGCGAACTTTCAGCATTGTTTCCGATTTCACACGAACTCTCACTTCTCATTGTCAGCTAAATCCGAACTCAAATTTCGCGGAATTCGTCGAGACCGGTCATTGTGTGCAATCCGAAAATGTATATATGTAAAGAATGATTAGCGTGTACTGCCAAATTGAGCTCGACTGCACCAAAGCAAACGGACCGATGGTCAACGACTGTTTGCATGGAAACTCATTGTCATTCGTGCTCGAAGTGATACGTGTCGGAGCATAAATACATAGCATTCGTCATCGCGGGAAATACGAAACTGGGAAAAACTTGTTTGCGGGTAAAGCACCTCGCTTTGCTAATAACAAAATTATTTGACCAGGTGCATGCGTCACATTTTAGAATATACTACTCGATGAACAAACGTGTTTAAGGAAAATACTGCAGAGCGACACGATTCTTTGTCCGGACTTAAAAATTCATTTTTATCGTTGTACAGTAAAGCCTTGATTTAAGAAAAACCCACGGGTCCGTGCTGCTTCTTAGATCCTGTAGTTCTACTATTTCTTAGAAATACATTGCTTCGAGAGACTATCGACGATCTATTACTTATTTAACATATTAAAAGACCTAATTTTAACCTGTTTCGTGACATGAAAAAATTTTTTTCAGAAATTCCATCTAGTTTATATAAACGGCGCACCGTACGATGACGCGAATCGACTGTCGGATACGCGTCGAGCGCGAATGAAAGTCGCCGGGAACGTCTGGAAAAATGTTATCAATATCCCCGGAGGCGGGCGTAATTAATAGTTTATGGGATCAACGAATTATCATTCATACACGGCGCATGAGAGACGTGAGCGGAATAGCCGTGTAGCATCGTTCCGTGCGTGATACGTTCGACAAGCTCGGCAATGGGATACGCTCGCGGTGTGAAAGCGAGTCGAAGAACGCCTCGCGATCATCGTAATTACACCCGCGATCATCTGGCTCGCTTTCGAAACAACGAGTTTGCCGCTGAGTGATCGATCGCCCGACCGGGACAAATCGGGGGAGCTTCTTAAAGTCCAAGGTAACGATTAAATGTTGCACGAACACCGTTTGGGTAAGCTGCCGCAACATGGATTAGCGGCGTTCATGCCCGCGGAGTACAGGTTTTGTTCCAGGAACTTTTACGCCGCACGCAAAATTATGTTCTTGCCACGGCTCCCCCCTTTCCACGTAATAAACAAGAAGATAATTGCTAATAACTACTGATAAAGAAGCCAGATTTCTATGGACATCGTAGAGATACATTTTTCTTCAGCCTGGGTATTAAAACTAGAATGCCAATGGTGGTAGTGCCGTCGCCTATCCAGCGTCGATCTTTGATTAATCCCCACTTTGGCGAATGATTTTTCGGCTAGATCTACATTTTTACGTAACCATTTTATTTTACGTAGTTTCCTTATTGACACAAATAACGGATGATGCGAATTGATTACTAGAAAATTAGAATTTAGATCCAAGCAGTTTTAATTTGTCGTTGATCCACGCAATTACGATCCATAGTTGCCAGACCAGGGGAATCGACTAGAATCGAGGGAAAAATCTTACCCCCTCTCTGCTGGGACTGGATCAGTCACGTGACATTGTGACGCATGCACGACAGAGAGGGAACGCGTCACGTGACCGGACCGTGGCGGAAGCGTGTGGGGGGGGGGCGGCGCCGTAGAAGGGGAAGGTGGGGACACAAGTCTTAATCTGTGGTACGACCTTCCTTGACATTCCACATGCGCTTCGAGCGTAGAATACTTAGGCTTACACCGAGAAAAATGGGCCCGGTGTTATTAGCGAGGTGTTGGATAACCGGTGCCGCTATTTGAATAATGCATATAAATAGTACACCCTTGAGGGCCACGGCAAGTTTTATTCGATCCAATAAGCGGCGCGTCCTGTTTTTGCTTCTCTCGGCGCATCAGCGACAAGCGCAATTAGTTGAACATTTGCGGAAAGACGATCAGCTACGGGCCCTGTCGTGGACCAAACCTGTAACTTAATAATGAAATTAAATCAGAGATTGGTAGGTTCTGTTTAAAACGTGGACCGCAGAATTTTTTTTACACTAAACTATGTGTACTCGCATGAATTGAATACGGTGTTCAAATCATACGATGACTCCAACTTACAATGTTGGATCGCTCGATATAAACGCATATGCAGTGAAGCCTTGATCTAAGAAAACCGTAGGATCTACGAAAAACGAATACCCCCTCCACCGCGGGGCATACACTTAAATAGTAGAACCACAGGATCTACGAAACAGCGCTGACCCGAGGGTTTTTCTTAGATCGAGGCTTCGCTGTAGTTCAATGGCCAGCGCACAGATATCATAGGATTTACATGCGATATACAGGGTGTTAGAAAATGTATCTAAAATTTGTAACCGGTCAATTGACAAATAATAACTAACAACGATGGTGGTGATAATTTAAATAATATAACAAAAATTTCGAAGATTTTGTGTTTTGACAGTTAAAAATTATAAAATTGTACCTTATCAATTGTACCGTATAAATCGATAAATTAGTAACAATGCAAATCTACAGTTATAAAGAAAATCGTGACACCGACAACGCAAGGGATTAGATAGTTTTTCATTCGTTGAGAAACGGAGGAAGATGAATAATTCTGCAAGGACTCCAGTCATGAGACTGTGTTAACGACGCGCGGCAAGCATTTATCCGCATCGTACCGCTTACATTATGATTGTCATTGCTCACGGGTGTTGCTGAACAAGGCGCCAACCCAAATCGTGTCGTCGTAACAGCTTTAATACCAACATACCAGCCCGTCCACAATGTCATCATTATCATTGTTGCTATTCAACCTGATGCAAGGCCAAGCCATCGGCGACTAGACTGTCCGCGTCATTCCATGGTATAATTGTATGGTCGTATCATGCTCGAGCCACTTTGAAACCGAGAGGGGGAGAAATACGAAGGAACATAAAGCAAGGTTGTTAAAAGCAATGAAGAATGGACGGTATTATTTATTTTTCATCGTTCCGACTGTCTTCTTGCTAATAGTTTCTATGGAATTGCCATTGAACTCCGAGAATGTCGTAACACACCGCCGATGCTCATACGATTTCACACAAACAGAAACGACGAAGCTGCGGACAAACGATGGTCTCCGTTCACTATGCGATGACTGCCACGTTCATTTTACGTGATATTATAGACATCTTCGTTAATAATTGGACGCTCTTCAAAAAACGATAACTTTTTTGATATTGCACCACACGATTTGAACACGATTTTTCAGAAGTTGGAGGAATTAATTTACTACATGATGTGAAAAGAAATTTTTTCAAAAATTGCAATTGGTCGGAATTGTAGAGAAAATACTAAAAGTTGCATTTTACAATTTTTTTTAGGTGGGTCTATAGTGAAAAATTTATAAGAGTAATAGCTACAATGTGACGTAGGATTTTTGTGATTGGGTGCCATGTTCGAAAGTTATAAATTTTTTGAACGCAAAATTTCGATGAAAATTCCAGTTATTTGTTTCAAACAGCTGTCATTTCTACAAAAAAAGTTTTAAAAAATTTTTCCCTACGTCACATTGTAGCTATTACTCTTACAAATAAGAAAAAATTTATTTATCATTTTTTAGACGATGCCTAACAGAGAAATCATGTACACCATCAGCAAGGATTTTCAAAAGAGGTTCCTACTTATCGGCTTATATCTCCGGCATTTTTTATGTTTTTTTAATCGTTAATATTGCAAATTGTTCATAAAACTACTATATATATATATATGTGTGTAAAATAAAGATCATTTTCTATACTTAATGGCAGCGTAAAAAAAAAAGTTTATATTTATACCTATTTTTCCGAGCGCCAGGGTGGTGTAAACCCCTTAAAGAATTGTATTTTGCGCGAGTTAATTGACGGAAATTAACCTGACATTCCGCATATCGCGTACAATGGCAGCACGCTTCCGAGGCCTGGCCGCGGCTGCATTGTCATTACAGTCTGGCAATTTGCGCGACGCATTGATTGCCTGGCACTTCGCGCCGAGGCGAGGGTCGCGCGTCCTCCACCTCGCGATATATCCAGTTTACTCGTAAAAAATTGAGTAACACTGATTGGCCGGTGAATTGGTTGATCATCGTTGAGAGTATTCCGCGCGCGTTATTGTTTATTTATTTATTTTTTCTGTCCGCGGAGGTTATTGCAGGACTCGCAGGATTATCGACGCAGGTCCCTGTCAGCGGCTGCCGCTGCGCGCCGTGGCAGCAACAGCTGCGTACGTTGCCGAAGCTACCGTCCGGTAATTAGCGTCGTATTAATATCTTAGATATAAACGAGCATCGGGCTGGCTTTTATTTTACCAACGGACCACCCAACAAGGCCACGCTCTCTCGCACGCGTTAATTAACGATTTTCCTAGTAGATGAATGAGCCCGAGCTACCCTCGCGGTTCTATTATTCGAGGGATACACACACCGGTATTGATTGATGCTGGAGCTTAATGTTGTGTCACCTTGCCGAACAGAAGGATGATAATTAATTCCCCCCGTTATTTATTACCCTTTCAAGGAACATTTTTCCTCGAATCCTCGTTAAATTGTTGGAATGTCAGCCCCCTTTGACTTATAACGACGCTTATGATGGGGAAGGATTAGGGCGCTGAATGCGGTGGTTGCAAGGCCAACTTCTTAATATTTTACCGACTCCTAGGATAATCTTCCTTGATGAACAATATATATATGTATAATATTGTTATAGTTATTTGAACTGGAAAAAAATGTTTTACATTATTCTCAAGATTAATTCGTGCTTCTAACAAGGAATATGTTGCATAAATATACTTATTTGCAAATTTTCAATATAGGTCCATACAAAAAAATTGTACAAAACAAATTTTAGTATTATCTCCGCAATTCCGACCGATTGCGAAATTTGTCAAATTTTCATTTTCGCATCATGTGGTACGCTAATTGTTCTAACTGCTAAAAAAAAAATCTGTGAGTGACTATGTATAAATAAATAATCCAAATGTTCTAAAGAATTTCAAGAACTTGATGATTGCAATTATCGTTAGTGTTCAGAATTTTGTTTGGATCATGACAGACACCCAACACGTCATTATCAATATGTTTTATAAATATTCGAACAATTCATTAAAGTTATGCAGTCCCCGAATATTACACAGTGTACTAGGACTTCAGATAGCAAAATCTTCAAAATTAATTGGACAACGTTTGAGTGAATTGCGAGGTTGCGAGTGTCCTATATGCATGACGGTGGTAACAAACGTATTAAGGGTTAATATTTATTTTCCACTCGTTTAACCGATGAGAAGAATCGGTACGAGGGGTTCGTGGCAAGCCGCAGAATCGCGGCGGGAACTGTATCTATCTCGAAGTTCGAGAAATGATCCACGAGATCGGGCCCAGTCATGAAAGTGCTTTCGAGTAGCGTGGCCAACGTCGTTTGTTACACCGTGGATGGGTATCAATTACGCGAATACCGGCGATTGATTGTATATTGGCACCGTTCGAACGTAACGGAAGAGCAGATAGTGCCGGAGGATCGTTGTTGTGCACCGGGGGTGTCGATCAACGATGATTCAGAAACCGTTCCCATGCTGTCTAAATAGAATCTTAGGAGGCGTCGTCGGCTGCCAGCCGGTTTAGAAAGACGCGCGATGATGAAATTCAGCTCTGGTAACATCAATCTTTCCTCGGGTTCTACATCGGGAGATGAACTGCTACTTTTGATATCTCCTTTATGCCGGTCAGCCGATTCCATTCTTTCTTTCGAGTCTTCCAGATGAAGAGATACTTTGCAATTTTTTTTAATTACAATTTTATGCATTTATAACAAAAATCGGTTGGTGAAACGTGAAACGGTAAAATGGTAAAAGGGGTTTAACCTGCGTATAGGGGTGTAACCACACCAGAAACTAATAAAAACATACCAAAAAACATCCATGACATTTTTCACACACCATGGAAAAAAATTGAAATTATAAAATAAATTTTTTTATTTATAGAGAATTTTATGTTAAATTAAATTTTTTTTAATGTTTTCATACCTACCGTCATGAGAATCAATAAAATTTCACAAATATTTACGGCAGGCAAAGTTTTTTCTTTGCATTTTGCACTAAAAAATATGCAGGGGGTGTGATTGCACCCCATTACGGGGTTGACATTAAAATTGTATGTACACGGAGTGAAGGTTAAGAGTATCGGTATATTATCATTAAATTGCGCATCTTTATGCAAAATAAAAATTTTTTATTTCTTCTATTAATGATTCGACCGAATTATAGATAATAAATTGGAATTTTGCTAATCTTTTGATACCGCTACAGTTTTGTGTTTCACATAAATTCCGCAGTCTAATTACCGGAATCCAATAAGTAGTCGTTTAGTTGACGGTAGTCGTGCTATCGATCGTACGATGAGACAACTTGATTGAAAGCTGCATAATAAATTAGCCGTGTGATAACAATCGGTTGACGCTAGCGGAGATCCGAGAGACAATAACGCACGCGTACATGGCCGTGGCCGTGTAATTGAAGGCTGATGATCTTTACGACTTCAATTTTCAGCTGTTTCGTCCTTATGAGATGCTTATAAATAATAAAAGCCGGTGTTTTTCGTTCCTCGTTAGTCCCCGATCAATCTGCCGGCTGGCAGCGTTAACGCGTTAAGGGAGCGTTAAGTAATCGTGTCCATCGGCGCTAATTATTTCGTCACGCGCTATCATGATTGTTCAACGGCGGAGAAAGTGGTAGCACTTTGCGGCCGGGTATTATGATTTGAACGGTGCTAAGGAAGATTGAGAGACGCGTGCTTCCAATTAATTAAGCCTGTAATATATGTAACAGCGAGTGCCATTAATATTCGGACGACCTTCAAAAGACGATCACTTTTTGATAATAACGATAACTATACTGTGTACTTTTATTTTGTACATACTGAACGAGAACCCATCCCCAATCGTATTCCTATTCGTTGCGTCGTAACTGTACACAGGGTGTCCCAAAATTCCTTCAACTCCCTGAAATGGGCGATTCCTGAGGTCATTAGGTGCAACATTTTCCTTTTCCAAAATGTCCGCCGCGGCTTTGTTCAGGAGTTATTAACGAAAAACGTGGACCAATCAGAGCGCGACCTAGACGCGTAGTGGCAAAGATGGTCCGGCGCGCCAGCAGCATAGACTTATAGAGGTAGACTGCGCGGCCTGTTCGAAGCGTTGAAGCCCACAATGGCGGCGAGGGATATAAAGAATGAGAGAGAGAGAGAGAGGGGGAGAGAGAGAGAGAGAGAGAGAGAGAGAGAGCAATAGTTGGTCGTGGTGCGCTCTCTTTCTAATTGACGAGTTGGTGGGGAGAGATTCTGCTTCCCCTACTTGCTTCTATTAATATACACTCTGTGCTGCTCTGTGCTTACAGGAAAAAACACGTGACACGTGCGTTATTAAATGAAAGTATATGTTTTATTTTAAAAATGGTATTACATTTATTACATTTCCCCTCATGCGCTTTTCGCCTGAGCTTCCACCAACTATCGGCATGCGAGTGAGATAGAAATACAACGCTTCGTACGGGCCGCGCAGTCTACCTTTATAAGTCTATGCTGCTGGCGCGCCGGGACCATCTTTGCCAACACGCGTCTACGTCGCGCTCTGATTGGTCCGTGTTTTTCGTTAATAACTCCTAAACGAAGCCGCGGCGAACATTTTCGAAAAGGAAAATTTTGCTTCAAATGACCTCAGGAACATTTCAGGGAGTTGAAGGAATTTTGGGACACACTGTACAGGCATTGTAATCCGTAGTTCGTATAATTCCCGGATATCGGATTCCCTTTCCGGACGCAAGAACGCGTTCGCCGCGGAAGAAACGAATCACGTCCTCCGAAGGACGCGCGTAAGGCGACGTGTTGGATATACGAATACACGTGCAAGTCCAACTGCGACACACACAGGACTGGTGTGCATGTGCCGGAGAATTATTGCGCAATCGGGCCCCCTGATAGAAACCGTGCCTCCATCCGGGGCTGATACGGCGAAACTGGCTGATAAGGCACTCAAGTTCATTAACTATCGTTCAGGAGGACAAGAGAGGTTGGGGCCGTTTCATGGATCGCGGAGCACGAGACAAGACGGATCCTCTGGCAATCGGGACATAGCGATATCCTTATAGTCCTCGCGCCAGTGTTTACGAGGATTCGTTTGTGAATGACGCCACCCCGGGTTCACCGCGCAATCGTTCTTCGGCGTTGATCCGAACGGATCATAAAGATCCATCCGAGCCGGTATACGATCGTTAATGAAAACGTATAGCTGATCGGGGAATCGCCTATTCGGAGGTATCTATCCACTCGACGCCATCGAGTCGGCATCTCGACGATCTTTCTGTCTCCGCGAAATTAAACACGTTGAATTATAACCGGGAAATTGTCTCCGTAACTCGAGTGGATGATCGAATCGTTAGAGTCTGTTAGGTGGTGATTGCATCATCCGTAGAATTAACCCTTAGCACTCGAGTGGCGACTCAGAGTCACCACAAGAATTGCTGTGCTATTATTCAAAATATTGTTTACATTATTAAATAAGTTGTTGGCTAATCAATTACCGAACATTTAAGTATTGTATGAGGTGTTATATCAATTTCATATCCATATAAGATTTAAAAAAATCATATAGAATGGAATTATTCTAGGTCGGAAGAAATGTTTAATTTTCAAGTCAAAATAGCTCCGAGTGCAAAGGGTTAAATTAGAATCATTTATTATCATACAAATATACAGTGTGGTGATATACGGTACACTAATATTCGGACGCTCTTAAAAAGACGATAACTTTTTTAATATTCGACCATACAATCAGCGCACATCAATTGTTAATGATTAATGGCAAATTTGCGATTAAAAAACGATTGTTCGAATTAAGAATTAAGAAACGATTGTTCGAAAGAATATTTTTAAGCATTCCACACGTAATGCGGCTATTAATAGGCTTTCGGTAGTCAAAGCATTAATTATTGCCGAGGGAGGTTTTACTGTTCGACTTCTTTTCTAAATATCCGCCTATAGCGATTACTGTCGTCCCGGTATTGTGCAATTGAACGTTTTACCGGCGCGGATTTTTACAGTATCATTTTATAGTGGTGTAATTTGGGTAGAATTCCACTGTTTATTATGGCCGTTAAATTGCCTCGGTAATTGTCGAGAGCATGGCGGTGTGAGGGTTTCTGCATCGATCTCCTCGAATATCGGCGAATATCAGCCACCGTGGCTTCGAATATTATGGATTTAATATTCGTTTCGCCTAATAACGAACCTCTCTCACATTCATTATACTAAATCGTTCGTCTCGGTACGATGTCAATAAAATCTCTCGGTGAAGCCGTCGACACAGTAAACGCACAAAGATCTATCGGATAAGTCTCGGGGCCCGTATTCGAGTCCGTAAATGTAGGTAATAGAACCGCCGATAATGAAGGAGAAGAGTGCATTCTGATCGGTTCACGGTGCTGCTCTATTTTCCACGGATTCGAATAAGCGTGTGCTGGTTACCGCGACGCCATTCGGTCCGATCCCGGCCCGGCGAGTGATTTTTTCCAGTAATCAATTGCGTCCACGTGAAATATCAATTCATAGGTTGCTCGTTGCAGGTGCCGATAGGGATCCTTCTCATTGGACCGGTTCGGCTGGGACAGAGGATCGAGCTTGGTAGCTGTGGAGCAAGATAGGGACAAGGGTGGGGGGGGGGGGGTGGGGGGTAGCCGAGCGCGGGCCGCGTACACGTGTTTGATGAAGAGGGCTGATTTAATCGGGTAGGCACCTTTATTTTAATCACCGTCACTTTACCCGCCCGTTGATTTTATGACTACTTATGCAGATTATACTCGCTGTCGGACGTCCACGGCGAGGTCTCTCGGTGTCCAGATATATCCTCGGCGCGGCGTGCACTGTCCGTACGCCACAAGAAGTCCTTCGAGACGGCTGAGGGGCAAAGGGGGTCCTCGCTCGCAGCCAATGGTTATGCTTTGACGTCACACACTTTAGCCAATAATTCGGCTAGAACCGAAAGTTCGCGTGGAATGACCCAATCGGACGGTTTGTTGTCGAATTCCTGCCAGGAGACTTCTTGTGGCGTACGGACAGTAAAGGTCGGTTTATACCGAAGAAAACACGGTGGTACCCCGGATCCGGGAAAAGTTTGGTTACCCTGGTTTTGTATCTAGCACTTATAGAGGGACCGCCCGGACCGATATGAATGCTAGATACAAAACCAGGGTAACCAAACTTTTCCCGGATCCGGGGTCCCACCCGTGTTTTCTTGGGGTAGAAACCAGGCTTTAGGCAGCCGTAAAACCGAGAGAGGCACCGAGATACATAGATCCGCGATCGTAATGTTGAAATCAGTGCTCCTCCGTTGAGACGTTTCGGCACCCGAAGGCAGCCAGGCCAAACTGCACGCCACGCAACTACCGCGCCACTTATGCCGACACCGCCGCTTTTATGCGGAACTCGATCTCTACGAATAGGTGGAAATAATAAAGGCCGGATAGAAGTTTCGCGCAGCACCGTGCGCCGCACTAACGGTCGCCTCGGGCGGCTACCTTGTCGCCGGCTCGAATCAAACGGCGCGGTCACATTTTTATGATAGTCCGTCCGACCCCGGGTACCGTGGGTGGGTGGCGCAAACCCTGCCCCCGGACAACACAGCCACCCGAGAGAAACCATCCTCTTCGAATCGCCTGCGGTATAGTTCGTCTAGAATTGTCCAGACGTCGTGACTTGGCCTGGGTTAGGTCGTATGGTACACTGATGTTTTTCGGATACTGTTACTTATTCGTGTGATATTGGTAAACGGCTACACACAGTGCATTCGATTTTTCTTCGAAACGAAAAACCTTAGGAAGTGTTGGTATCGTATACAGGGTGTCAGGTCTGGGTTAGGTCTGGGTTAGCATCGTATACAGGGTGTTGAGAAAGGAATCCAAAAATTTTAGAGGGCTGATAATGCGCAAGGGGAGCAACAAATGTTGTTGAACCAAAATTTTTCTGTTTACGTTCTACGAATATTGGTTTACGATATCAAACGTTAGTAAATGATAAAGACAATTTAGAAATTATACATTTAAGTTTAAATGGCTGGGAACTTTTTTATAAATTAACTGTTTCATCGAACTAGTTATAAGGAAATTATATTGTACATTTTGTTGCAACTTCGTATATTTAAATACATCGAACAGTGATAAATTTAAAAAAATGAAAAATGTGCAGTATGTGACACGCTTCTATCAGCGTTTTTCCCATACTATGCGGCCCAGATATCCAAGGCCTGAAAATTATTTTTGATTTCATGAATTAAAATTACTGTAAAGTAATGTAAGTTAGACACTAAGGCATATCGTTAATAATAAATGTATTAATGCTCTCGGCGCATGGGTTCGATCAATTGTTAATTAATTAATAGCAAATTTGCAATTTATCACTTATATTTAACTTCAATGTCTTGACAAGACCGAAACGTTGAAGTTAAATAAGTGATAAATTGCAAATTTGCTATTAATTAATTAACAGTTGATCGAACCCGTGCGCCAAGAGCATTGATATATTTATTGTTAACAATTTACGATCGATACAATATTTAAGGCATATTGTAATATAATCGTGTGTTGTACGATTTGTATTGTACGTGCTGTATAAGCCTTATAAGCAATAAATAAATAATAATAACATCTGCCATACGAGGTGGTCCGGAGAAAGTGTTTTTCAATTTCTTTGCACTCTGGTCGCAAATCCGAAGGCTGCTGTCGGCCGCAAACGGAAAATCACGGCGGAAATGTTTTTACATAAATTAAGTAAGCGAAGTGAAATTAGTTGGTCTCCTTTTGGACTTTTAGTCACCGCGTGCACAACTCGGTCCCGCTATTTATTGGTAATTAGATGTTTCCTGGTGGGTGGTTACCCGAGCCGTATAGAGCTTACGGTAACAAGACAAATTTCAGGTAATGCGTCAATTATTAAAATGAAGCTAATAGTCCAATTTCCTGGGAGAACTTCGGAGAACCCTTGATACAGCACTGTTCGGATAATGTCGTTTCATGCGTATAAAACGGAGTACGCACGTGGGCGGGACAGGTTGTGCATGTGTTCATTACAGGCGATGCGTTGCCATCATTAATATTGAGAACGATACCTTATACAGCGACTTTATACGCGATAGGCACGCTCTCGGTACACACGTATTAAACGCAAATTTAAATCTGAATCAATTGAATTGATGCTGCGAACGCGGATCAGGTCGACATTCGTATGGACGAGATCTGTCCATCCTGAAATTATCCCACTTGAGCTTATGATTCAGTGCGAGCATTTTTTTTTTTTTCGTCGCATCCTACGGCTGAAAGAGGACTCGGTTGCTATGGAGACAGAGATTCATGCTTCTACTTAAAAATATCTGAAATTTCTTTTCTATCGGTCCGTTCATTTTGTTTATTAATAATAACAGAATTGAGATTATTTAGATTTCGTAGGATTTTTATGGTAACATGTACTTGAATACAGAAGCATACTAAAAACTTTCTCGAGAAAATACATATCTGTAACTTCACGAATCGTAAAAGAAAAAACCGGAAACCAGTCGTTTTGACTGGTAGTTCTAGTGTTAAAGCTACAGTACGACAAAATTTACTTTTTAACCATGCGACGAATAATGTTATCTATCGAGCTGCTGAATGTACATAATTTTCAAACATTATGGAAAAATTAGAAAAAATCAGTATTGGCTTGTCTCAACGTAAACTCGTCAGATTTCATACAACAATTCACGCTATATAATTTCAAAGCGTAACATTCGAAACAGTAAAACATTTAGCCCAAGGGTGAATTCACAAAATGGTGTAGTTGCTCTGCCACAGGGTGAATTCGGCGTGCCTGAAACCTGCGTGGAACGGGTGCGCCGATTTGACAACGTGCTCCGCATTGATCCACCGATTTGCCGAATGACCCAGAACTCGGTGCCATAACCGATTTTTCAGCGGATCGGTGAAACCGTGTAGGTCGTGGTGGCGCGCAGGCACAATCGCGCGAGGAAGAGTACGGTGCAGCGGTAAGACAGGTCCGGTGAGTGCTCCGGGGTGAGGGAGGGGAGGGGAGGGGGGATGGAGGGGAAAGTATCGTTGCATTTTGATCGCGGAAGATCGTTACTCCCGATCGAGGCTCGCTCGCCACTCGAAACATACATACGTGTAGTACAACGTGTACATACAAACCAGAAACACGTGTGCGGCTGTGTGGACGCGCGTACCAACGTATGTACGTCGGCTCAAAGTTAATCTGGATTAACCGGTCTTGAATTTTCTGTCCAGGGGAGGGGGAGGGGGGTAGGGGAGGGCGAGAGGGCGGTGGCACCGATGTGCAACGGTTGGCCAACTTGAGGGCCAGGGGCCACGGGGGACAAAGGGGGATGATGACAGGGTGGGAGTGGACAAAAATCGAGATCAAAGAATTATGCCCTCTGGAGAGAGGCGCACCGGTTGCAGGCAGCGTCTCGCGCGCCCGCGCGCAACACTCATATACGTATGCTATACGGCTGAGTCGCCGCGTCGCGTCTTACGTTTGTGCTATGCCGGTGGAAATCGACGTGTATTGTAGTATGCACCGTTCTCATCCTCTCTCTCTCTCCGCCGATTCTCCACGAGTTTCTTGTTTAGCTGGCGGAAGTAGGGGTCCGCGGATACGTAACGATTGCATTTGTTTCGTCTTATTCAGCGAAGCATGAATGGCTCGACGCGAGGACGTGCTATAATACTCCGGGCCCTTTTGGTTCGAGCATGCGCGATCGGCAGTGGTGTGCGAGAACACGAAAATTATTGGATCTGGTCGCGTTCTCAAAAGTATAGCCTAATGTGAAGAGGTACTTTTTAAATTGATCATAGATACAAATGGGCGAAAATTATGAGAACTTTGCATTTGTTGCTTCTAAATTATGTATTAGCCTACGATCTCCCTGTATTGGGAAAAGGGTGTCCCTAACAGGGGAATGCTCTCAATTTGGGATCATATATGTTATATGATGACGAAGTCGCCATTTTATTGGGTCTTATTGACCAAAGAAGATCATTTTACTCGGCCCCCGTTCCTTGCAATCGATGAACAAAATTTTTATTTCCCATAAATATCCGCAGTCTATTCATCGGGAAAATCACCCTATTCAGGGAAATACAAAATTTTTGGGACACTCTGTACAGATTCAGAAATTCAAGGGATGAAAGAAAAGGGATCGGCACGTAAATTCTCCGATCTGCTAAAGTCACGGATCAACGGAAATTAGTGGTGGAGCTGGCGAGGACGTTTGAACAAAGCCGACGACAAAACCAATTCGAACACAGTCGTTCGGCAAATTGAATTGGTTCGATTAGAATTTGCTTGCGTGCGCGAAGCCCGCGGATCTTTTATTTTCGTCCGGTCGCTTCTTTGAGAGTTGCCGTTTAATTTGCCGCCAACGATACTAAATCCGAGGCGAACGTCCGGTCGAATGCGAGGAGAACGCCTCACATTCCTCACCGAAACAATCATTCTCACCTTTAACATTTTCTTGAGTGAGACGCGCCAAGTTCGGTAGCATACCGGTGAACGGCGACGTGTTGGCGCGCCGGGACCATCTTTGCCAACACGCGTCTACGTCGCGCTCTGATTGGTCCGTGTTTTTCGTCAATAACTCCTGAACGAAGCCGCAGCGAACATTTTGGTAAAGGGAAATGTCGCTTGAAATTACCTCTGGAACCACCCATTTCAGGGAGTTGCAGGAATTCTGGGACACCCTGTATATATATAAATCATTTTCTGCCCCGAAGTCCATAACTAACCTAACCCAGACGTAATTCCCGTTGATCCGTGACTTTAGTAGATCGGAGAATTTACGTTAACATTTTCTTGAGTGAGACGTGCCAAGTTCGGTAGCATACCGGTGAACGGCGACGTGTTGGCGCGCCGGGACCATCTTTGCCAACACGCGTCTACGTCGCGCTCTGATTGGTCCGTGTTTTTCGTCAATAACTCCTGAACGAAGCCGCAGCGAACATTTTGGAAAAGGGAAATGTCGCTTGAAATTACCTCTGGAACCACCCATTTCAGGGAGTTGCAGGAATTCTGCGACACCCTGTATATATATAAATCATTATCAGCCCCGAAGTCCATAACTATGTGTTCAGGACAGAATACGGCCAGAACGTCGGGATCTGACATTAATTATTCAGAACGACGCTCATTGGTAATGAAATTATAATCGTTCAGTCATGCGTCACTT
This sequence comes from Lasioglossum lativentre, assembly GCA_916610255.1. Lineage (NCBI taxonomy): Eukaryota > Metazoa > Arthropoda > Insecta > Hymenoptera > Halictidae > Lasioglossum > Lasioglossum lativentre. The sequence continues at coordinate 2,639,006 of OU744364.1, forward strand.
TACCAAATTGGTGGTTCGTCTCGGACGAACTCAGCGTGGACAATTTGTGAACGGAAACACCATTTGTGACTTTCGGCCGCAGGAAACGATTCGGCTGATAATGGCATGAGTGTAGGTGGTTTGAGTGTTCGTTGAAATTGTCTGACATACACGTATGCTTTGTTTATAAATTTCAAGTATGTATTGTATTTCAGAAAATACAAATACAATATAATACCAATGCATGTAAGAGTTGAGAAGAATATATTTATCCGATTAAAACAAACTGATACGAAAATATTGGATTGACGCTGATTGTAAAATTAGAATATCTTCAAAAGTATGTATAAAAAATTGGTATGTGTGAATTGGCATGGATCTAGTCATGGATATCATAAAATCATTCGAACATATAGCAGTCTTCAATGGAGATTTTTGTAAAATTTTATGAAACCGCTTGTCATTTTAATATGTTGATTATGCCACTTTTCTCTTATCCTACTCTTATAATAATTGCCTCGTACAGACCTGTCACTGTATTAAGACTGTTTGCCAAACGGTGACTTCGCGTTTGTATTGAAACAGTATGCACCATGTCTGAAAGAATTATATTGAAAATATATTATGACATTACTTAAAGATTTCGAAATAGTTGTTTAGTAATAGAAACCTCTTTTTTGAAAAGAAATTAATTTTCTACAAGTAATCTTTCTTTGATATTATCTTTTCTAACATTGTATATAAAAATAGGAATTTCCATAAAGACTCGTTCAATATAATTACTATACCATTTTATACTTACAAATTCGTTGGCGTGGAATCGTCGAAATACACCACCTCGTTGCCTCTGTTATTTTCCTCTAATTTGTCCAAGCATTTACGCGACGGAAATGCTTTTGGATTTCTCACGGACTCCGCGAAGATTCTTGTGGATCTCTGATGGCTGCAGATTTCTTTGAATAAAATGTATAATCATAGATAATCGTCTTTACTAAGTGCCGGTCAATTATTTATAACGTATACACAAAACACAACTGCTAATTTTTTCTAATTAGTTGAATCTACCAGTTCCTAAAAAGGCAATGCAATAATTTTGATTTAAGAACTAACAGCGATTCTGACAAGGGAACATATTCAGTTGATATGGTTTTGACTCCCAACTTTGAGGACTAGTTTTCACCCCTTCAAATTGGATGGTTGCCGATTAAAAAAAAATACGTGTCAAATATTTTTCGAAGAACTATAGCTCACATTAGTTTCATCAAAATCGGCCATTCTCATCTGTGAGTTACCTAATATTGTAATCGAGTATTTCATATTCCGCGAGAAAAGTGTAGAATATATATCGCGATGCTTTATTTATTATGTATTTACGATGTACTTTGTTGCCTATGCAGTAACGAAAACAAAAAAAAAAATGCTGATTTTTCTAATAGACGAATGTGCCAGTTCCCGCAGCGTTGCAAAAAGATCACCGCGGTATCCAGTATTTATTACGCAAAGTGTTTAATGTCCGTGGCAATAATTTTGATTTAAGAACTAATAGTGATTCTGGGGTATCTAATATTGTAATTGAGCATTTCATGGTTCTCGTGGAAAAATGTAGAATATATTGTGATACTTTGAAAACCGCCGTCAAGTGGCGACCGATAATAATCTCGCGATCCGTTCAAATATCTTAAGCTAATGCTTTATGAATTACATAGATGACTGGTTGTCAAGTTGTAAGTGGCGTGCTCGGCGTTCATTAAAATTCGCTACATTTTATCCCCGGGGAAACTTGAATGTGTTAACGACGTGTATTATGATTTACCTCCGCCAATGATTATAGGGCATCCTGGTTGAGGACTGACTCCCTTGTTCGCATAAAAATCGACGGTTCCCGTGTCGATAGGCGTACCGTAAAAGCCGCCATCCGTGTGAAGGATAACGACGGCTGCCGCGTCGGTTTGCTTAATGTGGCACGCGGAAGGATAAAACAGAGGGAGCGCAGGATCTAATCCTGTGCCGAACAATTTCTCCTTGTAACAAACAATTTTTTCTCCGCTGCGCTACGCGGCCAGGGCTCACTTAAATTTCCAATGAAGCGAAATTTTGCCGGAAGTGAAATTCTCACATTCCAGACTCGAGCACAGCTCAACAATACAGATTCTCGCTATTGTTGCTCGTAGCAAAAAATGTTTCAGCGGAGACTCGAATGGTATCGAGTGGAACATATTCTGATGTTATTAGTTTTTTCGTGAGTGGACGCGTAAAGGTCATATAAAGGTTAACTTTGTTTTTGTTTTTAAATGGAATGAAGTATTTTTTGATACATCAACCGATGCATCTGTGGACATTCGTTATAAAAAAAAAGTACTAACGTCGAAAAGTTAGTAGTTCAGGAGATATTTCAATTTAAATAATTCTAAAACATCGATTACTGTTGACAAAATGTAAATTGCATTTCATTAAACACTTAAAGTCTTGGTACGACGGTAACGGTGTTTTAGAATTATTTAAATTTAAATATCCCCTGAACTACTAACTTCATTTTCGACATACATAGGTTCGTACTTTTTTTTATAACGAATTTAAAAAAAACAAAGTTGACCTTTATATGACCTTCACGCGTCCACTCACGAAAAATTTAAGTGAGCACCTCAAATCAACTAGCACCATACTACTAATTGATAGTATGTTAAATTTAATATAAAAATTCCTTACGTAAACAAAAGCGATTAAATGCTTCCCAGCATGTAGTGTGTTATTAGAAATAAATTTTAAAGTAAAAATGAGCATACAAAATCAATTTTCCACGTACCTGTTATCCGACTTAAAGTGACGTTCACAGACCTAGCTACCTGGGCAGCGGCATGGGCACCCAAAGAATGCCCAATCACGTGCAACGTGCTCAAATCGACAACATCGGCGAGCTTTAATAGAGCTTCAGCGATTGCCTTTCCAAGCAAAGGCACTTGGCTGGCAACGTAAAAGTAATTAATGTTAAACGCCAGATCGCCCCAGTCTACCACGATCACGTTAACGTCTCCTCTGTCCAGATACGCTGTCAAAACACGAGTGCAAACGTGAAATCATTATTTCTGGATAGAATTATTGTACTTTTTGTTTTTTAATCACGACACCTTTAGGTACAACTTGAACATTCTCGGCTTCTGTATCTTCCATGAATCCGTGTATGTAAAGTATGGTGTCTTTGTTAGGGACTATGTCCTTAGCAATGTTTCCTGGGTTTGTCAAACTGCTCTCCGTGGACGTGAAGAGTGAACTGTCACTGAGGCGAGAACAGCGTTGTCATAACGCAAATAATTCGTTAAATAGTCTTTATCGTAAAGAATTCTGAAGAGTTAAGAATAATGTGTAACGTTTATAATATTTGTTACGTTGGCAAAATGTATATCGAGTCTGCGTAATAAAGAAATGTTTTGAAACACAATGCGTTTTGTGCACTCTAAATTCTTTGTTGAAGTGGCGTTGAAGTATACACGTTCAATTAACATAATTATTCTAGACGAATATTCATTACGCTGGCTAAGAAGTATATGGAAGTATGTAAATAAATTTTTCTGAAAAGCAAGGCTTTTCTCAATCCCCTTGCATTGTTCATCCGATTTTTTTTTAAAACAATTACATAAAAGTTTCGCGAATTAAGTGGTATTGACGTAGGCATACAATCAAAAGAATGAAAATATATTTTTTGATTTACTATTGAGCCAAAATGATCAAATTTCAATAATTCTTTTCCTATTAAAAACACACGAGATGCTCGGTTTATGATTAGTTAAATTTAAAGAATAGAACTCATTGGAAAGTTTTAGTGGATCACGAACCCCTTGTAAACTTTTAGCAGAACGTTGTTGAAGTTGAAAGGTATGGTATCGAGATCACCTGTGAAATAATTTATGACAATAATCGTCGGTATACATATTTTTGATGTCACAGAAAATTTCGAAGAAGTTTGAACGTACATATTCCCGCGTCGACATAATCCATGGCGATCAAGCAGAATAGTATACACAGGGAAGAGTATAATTTCGTCATTGTTGCGACGCTTTGTATTGTCCGTCAGAATTGTCCACTACAAATTTCAACGCAACTTTTCCATCACGATTTACTAGCGTTATGCGATAGATCGCAAGTTGTTGTCAATATATACAAACTGCCCACTCCATCGGGCTGTTATGTAACGAGGTAAGAAACGAAAAACAATATTGTAGCGTCCTGAGGCAATTGTGCAAATCTGTTACGTCGCTGGTGACACGCTAATAGTTCGTGAGCTTTAAGTGATAAGCAGATAAGATTATCAAATAAACAGCGGGATTAAACGTTTTGGCAATGAAATTTGGTGTATCTCTCTATCCTGTCATCGTGCTGTTAATAGAAGTCGATTTGATAATGAAATTTTTTATACTTCATATTGCTCTCGTAATTTAACACTGTCTACCAGATACGAAAAAAATGCCTCAAAATGAAAATAGTTGGATTATCAAAATTGAAACTGCAAAGCTGATATTTTATTAAGGAGATTGTTTAACTGCTTGACACAGCAAAAACCCTAATTAAATTTATCCCATTTAAATATATCACCATAAACATGAATCTTTTCTTTTAACAATTCCAATGAGTCTAAAATAGTGTAATGTACATTGTATAATGTGATATATGGTAATATATGGTAATATAATAATTAGTTCTTCGTTGATTTCCTCTTTCATTGAGATCCAAAGGACACCTTGAGTACTTTAAATGTTTGACAACAAAATATGGAAGGTCGCTTATCCATCATTATGAATTAATTATGTTTACAATTCTTTTTATTTCAGTGTCGTCAATGTCAACGAGTTTTTGTTTCAGTCTCTACGAGTAGACCTTGTTTCCCCGAGAAATAGGCATAAGTAATGTTAATGAACGAAACTGGAACACTGTATAGTTAAATATTAATTATTGCGAATGAATGGAGAACGCTTGTCAACACCGTTGTTATTCTTTCCTATCGATTTATTTCATTCAGTTGTAGCGAAATACGACAACAATCGATTTATTGCGTAACACGTTCGTGGTCAAACTTGGTCAACTTGGACGTGTTTAACATCTTTTTGCAAAGAATTATTTACATACGTGTCGAGCAGGGATCGTGGATCAATGTTCAACCATGCAAAAACAATAAGGTAATTAGCGACGGCGATAAGCATTTCCGGGCGCACTTCAATCTTATGGTCGCTGTTATCCTATTAATCTTTTGAGAAATGACAGACTAATCGGTGACGTTGCAAAAGAGATTACTGTTGATAATTGTACAACAATTTGTAGTTACATCGGTGCATGTTAAGTAATTATCAACATCGAAGAATAGGGGGTGAAACAATGAAAGAGGATTTCAGTGCACAAACAAAGAAATTAGGGCAGAGCGAAAATAGACTAGAAAGACTAATAAGGTACTTTGCAATATAGCGTTAGGCTTAACTGGGGCAAAATTGTTACGTGTGTTACGTACATGTCGCGCACAGTAGAGTTTCGTGTAATGCGGAAGAGAATTTATTATGATCACGTAATCGTCCTTGAAACTATTCAGCATATCACTTTCAACGTATTCAAACTATTGTGGAAAGAAAGAAATGTCCATTGACAAAAAAAATTTTTATTTTGCATAAAGATTCGATGCACATTAAACATTCAGCAGTTTAGTAATAGTCTCATTAAAATATTAAATGCATTATTATTTTCGAATTTTTAGTCAAGCGTAAAGAACTTCTCGCTCGACTCAATAAAATATGATAAACATCAGCACGTAAGTATACTAGAGTAACTGCACCAGTGAATGAACATTTAAGAAATTGTTCAGGAAGATATTTTATTAAAAAAAAAAATATGTGAATTAAAGGAATCTCATATATGCCAAATGGCTCCCTATCCTTCATTTGTCAAAAATAAATGAACACAAATAAAATGAAATTATTACTATTTGTCTTTATTAAACGTTAAATAAAAAATATAAAAAATACCAGTCAATGAACACTACTACTAATTTGTTGAAATATACAAAAGCGTTCATTTACTGGTGCCCGTTTATTCACTGGTGCAGTTACCCTAGTCGTAGTTTTTAAAAAGCGTGTTTTCAAAATTTTCAACGAGCTTCACGGTCTGAAATATGCTCTGCGCCTTTTAACAATACACGAAACGCAGTGTGCGACTTCCCGCGGTGTTATCTACATCCGCCTACAAATGATCGATTGCGTCGCTGAAAGGTCAAGTGAAAACAAGTGAAAAAAAAAATGATCGGCGATTTTTAAAAAAATGTATTTTCACTTCCGGTAGACAGCGTGGGTGATCCGCGAGTCGGACGCGCGTCAGTGATTCGAGTTATGACTTCTCGGCCCTGTTAATTGACTCTTCTGGGTCGACCGATATTCGTCGGGTTGAATAAAACGTTTCTATCGTGGGCGTTCGCAGATTAGAGCGACACGTGAATACCGGCGAATACGTGCAAGTCTAGCGTGAAACATCGACCATTAATAACGGCGTGTAACGAGTATAGTTTAAGCGCGGGTACCGGCATGTCTTCCTCCTACCAACTTATGCTCTCGTAGGTTTAAACATCTGCATCCCGATGTCGTGATATCACGCCAGCTTCGGTTCTACATATAGGGTGGTATACCAAAAACAGATTACATTAAGCCAATATTAATCAAGTGGAGTCGTCAAAGATAAATAGTAGAATCTTTCTGTAAAATATAAATTTTTTAAGTCAATTGTACGAAATTAAATGAAAATGTAATTTAGTAATTTGAATAAGTCGAAAATAATATATATCACAAATTTTTGAATCTTTATGTAAAAATTTTTTAAATCAATTGTACGAATTTCAATGAAAATGTAATTTATTAATGTGAATAAATCTAAAATCAATCATTTTTTAAATCAATTGTACGAATTTCAATGAAAATGTAATTTACTAATGTGAATAAATCGAAAATAATATAACAATATCTTGAAATTCTTTGTTACAATTTTGTATTTCATAAAATCCGCATTCTGATAACATCTACTAACTCTGCGCTCCGATAATATTTACTAAAAAATAAAAATAAATTTTTTAAAAAATACCACGTTTTTAAAACGGACTAAACAGTATAAAATAATTTAAATAAAAATATGTTTAAAAAAACGAACTAAAAAGTATAAAATAATTTTTCCTAGCCACGTACAGGTTCCTAACCCCATACAGATAGTCCTGAAAATTTGTGATTGTGAATTTTTAATAGCTATGAAAATACTTGTAAGATTTGCGGTAACCGGAAGTGAATACCGGATGTTAAGGATTTTTGTCGTCGATTGGAACCAATTAATTCTTGTCATAACAGAGTTTTTGTGTTAGACAAATAGAAGAAATTAAGGTGGCATGCTTCTGGTAGACTGCACTGTACCGGTATCTGCCTACGTAGGATAGGTGGGCTGACGAGTAGGCTGTTTGTGTATTCAGTACAATACGTTCTTGACTCGACGAATATGTGAAGTGCAAGACGAATAAACCTGCTTCTTCAGAATTTCGTCGTTCTCTAATAATACACTGGCGTGCAAACTGAAAAGATCACTATTCGTTTTGGTCTCGTTTTAAAGCTCGAACCTTATACTTTCGAAATCCATTGTTCAACCAAGATTTTTTTACACTATGTAACGGATGATAGATAGAATACACATTTTTGTTTCGAAATTTTTGCAAATTCAAACGTTCCTAAAATGTTTCTAACGAATGAAATGTAAATTTGAAGATTAGAGTCTGACAAATGTTAAAACAATGTCGATCGTAAGTTGCTAAAGCAAAATTTTAATGTTTTCGGCGCATTGGTTCGATCAAATATTACTAAACAACTATTTTACGATCTTCATTTAGATCATTTTCAAGAGAGTAACAAAAAAATTGCGTCTGTAAAATAATGTAAATGAAGTAAAGTAAAGTAAATTCTCTTGAAAATGATCTAAATGAAGATCGAAACGTTGAGAAAGGATATTGTGTTAATTTGCAAATAGTTGTTTAGTAATATTTGATCGAACCAATGCGCCGAAAACATTAAAATTTTGCATTAGAGTCTGACCTTTGAAATGAACCCTGTATAGTCGATTTACGATTTTTTTTGGCCAAGTTAAATTAATATTAATACTTCCATGCATAAAAATTTAGGTATAATTGTGCTACACATAGACAGTGTCCAGATAATTCCTACAAAATCTGTATAAATATATTAATTACACAAAGAAAATTTTCTATTGATACTAATTACATAAAGTCTCAATAAAGTCTATAGTTTCATTCGCAACAAATGTATAAAAGCTAGTCTATCGATCATTTCGTTCGGTGAAAGTTAAAAAGAAAAGTGAAGTGGTATTTGAATTTATCATCGCGATGGTTCGCGGCGCAACTTCTGCGAATCGGCGTATAATTCTAATCCCAGCACGAGTCAAATTCGAGGGAAGGCTGCCGCGCGTAATTTTTGCAACATCCGGTCGACGGGCTCGGCGCGTTCGACTAATCCCCACGGCGACAAATCTCGAATGACGTTCTACCGTAGTACCACCGCGGTGGTAAATGCCGCCGCAATAAAATTAGGCTACCACGTATAATGTGTCCCGATGCGCGCTGTGATTTCTCATCCCCCCGCGAATTATCTCTGGCAATTCTCGACTACGCGCAACGCATTAGTCATGTGTTCCTTGGAGGGAGGGGATCTGACTTATATTCATCCACGTAATCCTTTCCATGCGATCAAAGATCTACAACCGTGGCCCGAGAACACGGTGGTATCTAACAGCATCAAGAAAAATCCTTGATAACAACGATCCTTCCTGCAAGTTCATTCGTACAGATTTATAAATTTCATCTGTATTAATATACAGGGTGTAAGGCATTTCCAATAATATATAATGATAATAATGATTTCGGCGCAAGGTTCGATCTCATTTTAAAACCAACAGCAAATGTGCAATTAATACATCAAATTTCTCGACGTTTCGATCATAATGTTGATCATTTTCTAAGAGACATGCGCCGAAATCATTATTATCATTATATATTATAATTTCGATCGAGAAAAATTCACATTTCCAATAATACCATGAAAAAGTATCGGACGAAAGTTAATCGGCATCGACTTGTCCACAAACTTTGCAAAAATGTTCAAAAATCAGTTTTAAGAAGAAGTCAATGTTATCTTAGTTTTTTAAAAATGGCTCTATGTATTCTTAACTTGTTAGTGTGCTATAGTGTTATACATAGCGAAATATGAACTAGTGTGTAATGATAATTTGGTCCCCTCAAGGTTTCAAATGCATTTACCACTTCTCCCCCTCTACCACTCTCACAATCGCCTAACTTCAGCGGGACCTACTTTTTGAAATATGAACTAGCGTTCAAAGCATTCTTAAAGGCACACTAATTGGGATCAAAACCTTTCTGTCTATTTGGATGATGTTATTGTGAAATGCTAATATTTTTAACATGTGAAAATATTTACTACCCTCCCTACATTATTAATTTCTTTCTAAGCGTGCGAGACATTACAGCGTTAATTTTTATTTTTAACTTTCTCAAAAAATGTAAGCATTTAGCGTTTACCGTTTATGTTAATTTAGCTTAGTATAACGATACACACCTCATTGTCAATTGTATAGTGTTATACTAATGTATGCTACATAAACATACTATTTAAACATAAAATTGCTATGCAATTCTTAAAAATATTGTTCACATTATTATTTTTGTTCGTATTTAATAAACTGCTAGACATTTACATATTACATGAGTTTGACATATTACAGTATGTCATATTACATGAAATATTCTAGAATGGAAAAATCTTTCGTTTTTTAGTTAAAATAGCTCCGAGTGCAAAGGGTTAATAAATAAATAAATGAGAAAATATTCCAATAAAAAGAAAGAGTTAGAGAATCGATATAAATATTGAAATGGCACAAGGGACAAGTACACTATTCGGACAATAACCAATAACCAATAGGTCTAATGACCACGAGGTTATCGAAGGTCATCAAAAATTGCTGGTATTGACAGGGGGGTTCGATAAAATGCCGCGTTGCCCACTGCTCGAATTAAAACAGAGAGCGAAGAGAACGTCTTCAGCGTTGCCATCTGTTCACGGTGCGCGTCCCCTTGGTAATGACCGCGAGAGAGCCAGGCGACTACTCCGTTCGCATTTCTTCTGCGTTCAAGTAACACAGAAACGATCCGTGCACTTCCGGTCGGCACGGCGATTCACAACCTGGGAGGCGAGTCAGTCGGTTGAATTAACTTAAGCTAACGCCTCGTTTGCCCCTTGTGTACGTGCTCGCGGGGACCCGTGGCCGGTCGAGAGATGGTAGCCGAGAAGAAGAAGAAGAAGAAGAAGAAGAAGAAGAAGCGGACCCAGCTGGGAAAGGTGAGGATGAGGATATAGAAGGTGGGGGACAGGAGGGAAAGGGGGGGAGGGGGGGGCCCGATCGGGCACGCGGAGGGGCCCGACAGAGCCACCACCGGCAATAAAGCAACAAGACAATGACGGTGATTTACGCGGTCCTACGGCAAATGGGCTTACCTAGATTTTTGCGCGAACAGCACGCGTCGGCGAGAGAACAGAACAGAGAAGGGAGCGATTTATTAATCTCCCCTGCGACATGTACGCAGATACGATGAGACCAGGTGTTGGGCGTTATTTATTTAGTTTATAACGCCCGAGAGACCCACCGCTACGAATGGCTTCGAGGCAACGGAGTTTTCTTGCGTTCTTATGTAATCGACGGAGTCGTTTGGAGCACCCTTTTTTTTCTCTCTCTCTCTCTCTCTCTCTCTCTCTCTCGAAGGGTATGCGCAGTAAATATTAACCCTTTCGGGACGAATGTTGCTTTATACCAGCACCTAGCGTCGAAAGTTACGAAAGAATCGCTTCGTTACTTGGTTGGGAATTTATTTATTGGGTTGTCGGGAATGTCGTGACGCAATTTTTGCAAGAGATGGATACGAAAAATACGTCACGACATTCCCGACAACCCAATAATTATTCATACCGCGTGTGTAGGAGCTTCGGTAATTATTACGTTTAGGGGAGGCAGATGACCTTGAGCTTGACATATGTTGTCAAGGACATTACACTTTTTAGGGCCTCCTCTGAACGTAATATTTACCGGAGCTTCATGTATTGGTAAGTTTGCGGGTTCTTGCACACTATTACTTTCGAGAACCCGACTCGACCCGATCTGACCCGAACAATTTCTATCAACCACTCGCCAGATTAAGATTTGTCTCCTCACTCTACTGTTCGTGGCCCGGTCGCTAAATTGCAAAATTCTCTTCTTATTCGTGTAGAATCTATGATCAATTAAAAAAAACAAATCTCCCTCTCTATGATCGTGTGTTCTGGGTAACTCGTCTTTGTCCGACGACATATCGCACATGGAGTCACCACAGTCTCAATCCAATTGGGTTTTAGGCGCGGCTTATTGCAGTTGGCGGACGAGCCTGACAACCGTTAATTCCGTTCCCGAGCGGATTATAATACCGTCTGGTATTAAACTGATGAGTATATCTTAAGCTTGCGTAATGTAGGGAAATGATTTATCGACGACGTTCCAGCCGTGAATTATGACAACTGGAGGTCAATCGACGCGGATTAACGCACGGGTGATTTGCATCGGTCCATTTCATGAACAGAAAATTTCACAAAAAACTTCTTATAAAGAAAACAATATGAATTAGTACACCGAAAAACCTTGAGAATGAATGTAGACATGAAATTTCAAGGACATTTACAACGATTGTATTCGTTACAAAATTTATATTGTAAAAAGAAACTTTGTTGAATTAATTAAATAAATTGAATCGAGTTTGGAAATGCATCGAATATGTGTGCTATAATAGCAGTCGCTATACATAAATTTTAGTTAGTGTAATTTTAAATAGTAATTATTTTCTAAATTGTGTAATGTCATCAGTATCGTAGTGCTAGCAAGAGATAGGAGCACAATTAGCAAAATAATAATATGCAATGCTAACATTAGTCACGTGAATTTTTCTCGATCGAAATTATAATATATAAAGTGAATTTAATGATTTCGGCGCAAGGTTCGATCATCGAATACAATGATCGAACCTTGCGCCGAAATCATTAAATTCATTATATGCTAACATTAATGCTTGTTTCCTAATTTTTAATTTCTTAAAAAAACTGTAAGCTACGTATCTAATTTGATTTAATGTAGGTTGTGTATGTATGAATATGTGTATACCGTACTTTATCTTACTTAGTGCAGCAGAAATAGATCTGAGTTGAGATCTGAAATGCTTAATAAAAAAAAAATAATATGCAATGCATAATACCTCGTATGGGTTAGGAATCGCCTGACGCGTCTGATCATGACCAACCAATTCTACTTCCTGCATATACCGAAGCACGCGAACCAGACTTGAACTCGATTTTCTCGAAAACGATAGGTCAAACGAAGAAATGTTATTCCTCTTCTTCGATGTACAATATATTAATTGTAAAATTGAGAAAGAAGAGCCAGCCCATATTTCGATCTCGACTCTGTAACGGATCGCGTGCGACACGGAAGTGTCTAACATGGCGCAGGTGCTTCGGGAAATCGGGGTCCCGAAAATACACGAATGTTCGGTCTATTCTTCTGTCTGGTCGGTGGTGAAAGGCCGTGACATCCTTGCCAAGTGGACAAACGAAGAAATAGCACCGACATGGTCCTCTCGATATACCGTTAACCCAACCCGACCCAACCCAACCCAACCCAACACCGGAGAAGCTCTCTCTCTCTCTCTCTCTCTCTCTTTCTCGCCGTGCCCGGAAAGGGAGAAAGAGAGGAAGGTCGCGAACGATATCTACGACATGCCGATTCCGCATGAACGGGCAGAAAATACGATGCTGTATCGTTCCCCTCGGCCAACCCTTCCACGACCCCTCTGGCCCCCCTTCCTCTCTCACCTGCCCCCGCGGATAGTTCGAGCGTATTTATTACCCAGGAAACAAAATGGCAAGTGCACGGTAGAGGCTCATTTGCAAGATCTACCTAAATCCACCTCGTGGCCGCGGCGCCGGGTACGCGCCAAGGTTGTCTTTAATGGACGCCGATCAGGAAATATTTATCTTTGTTAGCCTGGTTGGTTCGCGCAGAACTGGACTGGATGTCGTGTCACGTGCGCCACCGGAACAACACGTGCTTGTTGCTCTATCTTGTGCGCTGCGTTGGACGATTGGTAATTATTACCGGTTAACAGTCGAGCAGTCACTCTGAGTCACCACTCGAAATTGTTATGCCATTATTAAATATGTTGGTAGCTAATAATTAGTAGATACGTAAGTATTGTATTAGGTATTATATGAATTTCATATCCACAAAATTTAAAAATCTGCCTACGCTACATAAAAAAATTAATTTTAAGATTTCAATTTGCGAGTTAAAAAAGCTCCGACCTCAAAAGCTTAGATATTTATCTAAACTAAAAACTTAAAAGTCCAACTGTAAAGGATATCAGCTGAAAATATATTTTTCCTTTTAATAAGTCTAACAAGTCTCTGAATAAATTTTCTCTGAATGGCTTCTGAGTTTTGAATTCGAGTGAAATTAATAATCGAGTCAGAAAGAATGATCTCCGACCACAAAAGCTTAGATCTTTATCTAAACTAAAAACTTAAAAGTCCAACTGTAAGGGATATCAGCTAAAAATTAATTTTAAGATCTTAATTTGCGAGTTAAAAAAGCTCCGACCGCAAGAGCTTAGATCTTTATCTAAACTAAAAACTTAAAAGTCCAACTGTAAGGGATATCAGCTGAAAATATATTTTTCCTTTTAATAAGTCTAACAAGTCTCTGAATAAATTTTCTCTGAATCAGAGTTTTGAATTCGAGTGAAATTAAAAATCGAGTCGGAAAGAATGATTACACGATGAAAAGAGAATTACAAATGTTGTTACATCTCCGATGTTTTTTTTACAGGACGGCCGTGAAGGTCGGTGCAGCTTTTTGCTCGGATATAATCGCACAATTTTAAGAAACACCGGCGCGAACGTTATCCTCATTAAGTGACAGCAATTATAAGAAGGTTGATCGTGGTCGGCAGCTATTTTATAATGGTAAGCGTAATCGCAAGTGTTTCGTGGGATGCTCGACAAGAAAACCAGCCGCGGACTGCAGTTTAGTTGGAACAGAACGATTAGGCTCGGGAAACGACACCTCGGCTTCATTCTCGGACAGGTTGTCCGTAAGCTTTTGCTTTCCTTTGATGCGCGGCTCGGCTCGGCTCGGCTCGGGCTCTCGGTGAGGACGAGAGAACCACAAGTGCAATGCTCTGTTGAACGTCTTAACCGGTTGCCTTGGAAAAGCTTCGGAATAATGGCCACTCAAGATACTGCGCGATTACCGCTCGACTGTCACACCCTCATATTCTTTCGACTTCTAGGCGTGCCGTGCCTTCTGTAATACCTTTTGTTCCAGGCTCCGGTTCGGTATAAAATCGACATTGATTCTAGAATGCCGCCGACCTGTATTCGCAGTCAGAGGCGCGCGAGAATTAAATGCATCGAGACACTGTATTTCCATCGTGGTGTTCATGATTTTGAGAAAATCATTTCATTACATTACAGTGTTCCTTGTGAGTGTAGAGTAATGGGTGTTTTTTAAAGATTATGGTCATGGCCATGGTATTGGCTTTATTCGAAATATAATGTTATGCCAAGTGGTCCAAAGTCTGTGCTATACATCAGTATAGTTTATCAGTATAGCTGAATCGCAGATATGTTGTAGAGGGTGTTTTTTAAAGAGGTATAGAACTTGGAATAAAACACATAAAAATCATGGTCATAATTTTATGCCATAATTTTATGCCAAGTGGTCCAAAGTCTGTGCTATACATCAGTATAGTTTATCAGTATAGCTGAATCGCAGATATGTTGTAGAGGGTGTTTTTTAAAGAGGTATAGAACTTGGAATAAAACACATAAAAATCATGGTCATAATTTTATGCCATAATTTTATGCCAAGTGGTCCAAAGTCTGTGCTATACATCAATATAGTTTATCAGTATAGCTGAATCGCAGATATGTCGTAGAGGGTAAGGTCCCGAGTAACATGAACTTTGTCCGAGGTGGGGGACGATCGTGGTTAAAAAGTTATGAGAAAAAGAACACATGATACTTGTTGCATTACAATTACTGGATTATAGAGTACTGCCTGGGTTGGTCTGGAACAGAGTTGGGAAAAAGTATGTCTATTCGACGAATAAAGATAAGTTTTTTTATACGATGCGGCTTTATTAGAACTTCAATAATTTTTTCATCTTTTATCTGTATCTCATATTCGAAGGCTTCGATTAAATCTTTCCACAACTATTGCCAACTCTAATAAACGCGAGCCATCGAACAATGAATAAAATTTTTTAATTTTTTATTCCTCGTTCGAAATTTTTATTTAGACGAAAGTTCTGTCCAACTCTGGCCTGGAAGATACACCAAGAGTCTCTCATAACATTCTTCTCGAAGTATCAAAGATCGAGTAAGCCCAGCTATGTATATATACATACTACCATTTTCTTTTTGCGTGGACGTTACTCAGGACCTCCGCGACGTATCTGTGATTCAGCAAAATCGGACTTGAGGCACCTTTTTCTTTTTTCACCGAATAGAGTTGTTGGACTCTAAAAAGGGTGTCACCTGTAAAATTGCGTAGTTGTTCTACGTGTTGGCTCCACATAAGAGATGGTCGGCGGCATCCCCTGCGCGCGCTACACGGGCCGCTGGAAAACGGGTGTACGCGCGTGTTGTTGGCGCGGTATTCGACGCAGCCGGGGACCCGTCGCGTCGCGTCGCGTCGCGTCGCGTCGCGGAATCATAAACACGAGCAACGAGGCCAGGGAGTCGATGTGGGTGCGCCTTTCACATATGGTAAGGACGTTCAGTGAGTGCCCGGTGGAACGAGAGCCGCCGGAGAAAATGAAGGTGGATTGGCAGGGGTTTCATCGGGCTAGCATGAGAAGGGAAAAGATGAACGAGGAAAGAGGTCCACAGGCGCGTCAGATCGGCAACCGGCGAGAGCGGGTGCGCGAGCGAGAGGGAACGGGACAGAGCGGGATCAACGGAGACAGGGCGAAAAGAGGGAGAGAGTGATCCCGGGGCAATAGTAGTAGTATTAGTATAGTCGGGTGGTTATAGTAGTGGTAGCCAGGAGCACTAGGTAGTTGTAGTTGTGAGGTAGTAGGGTGTACCTTACTCCGGTGAGCGGAGGCCACTGTCAGTTCTCCCGAGACCATAGGCTCGAGCCATCGCGAGATCTCCCTCTGACGATTATCACTCCACGACGATCCGCAGCAACGACTTCGTCACAGGCTGTTGCCTTGGACGTTGCCCGGACGTTCCTAGGTATATCCGCGGATTCCGCGTAACCAGAACTAAACACCATCATCGGGAGACCTAACCGGGCCAAGGACGCTCGCAGCTGGGTGCCACCCCCGCGAACTCTGTCATCGAAATACGAGCTGTTTCCTCGATTCGAGTTTGTACTCGAATACCAACCCCCCCCCCCCCCACCCCGAAAGGGAGCTGTTTTCCTCCAGTCGCGAAACCGGCCGCTCGATCAATGGTTCGCGCGAACGCGTTCACCGTGACAGCTTGGTAGCAGCTACGCGAGGTGTCCTTGCGCAGGATTCTCGTGGACCGCAAAACCTGGACGCGCCGGGTCCGACGATAACATTTCGAGGCTACCGAAACGAGCACGTGGACACGAGGAAGGCCGAGAGTGTGTTTCTGTGGGATTTCCGCGCACACGTGAACGGAAGTAGGTGACTAGCATATAGTTGGTTCTGTGTGGACTAGTGCTGGAGAGTAGTGGGAACACCGCCTTCGGCTGGCTACCGGCCGACCAGAGCTTCCACTCGGGGATACAGGTAGGGATTAGCGTTATAAATACTCTATTTGGACTGCTGCCAACCCGCCACTTCTCGAGCACTTGCTCGACGTATCGCGTGTCACTCGCTTGTCTTATACTATCTACTTTGTAATTTTTTTAATCGTTTCTTGACGTTAGGATTTTACACGTGTTGGAAATATTTGTGGGAGTATCGTGAATATAAAAAAAATTTTCTCCTATAAAACAAATTTTATTTAATTATCGTCGCTGGAAATTCAAATCGAGATATTGGCACTTTTATGTTATACCGATAAACCTACCAGATACGGCCGTTAGGCGACGCCGTTAATGGCATACTTGAAGTTCTACTTCGCGTCGTCCTTTTTGTCTTTCATTCAGGAAATTCTTTCTTCAGGTATTTATCATAGTAAACGACATGCCTGCCTGAAAGCGAAAGTTTCGGACAGTGTGCATTCACCGGATAGTTATCTCTGTAACTTATGGTGGAAAGTCTTGGTAGACGTAGAAGCTGATGAACATTTTTTGAACGTCGACCTTCGTTCAAGTCGGAAGTACTTTCCCTGATTTTTGAAAATTCCGAATCAACGTGTACATACAAGTCGCTCGACCGTTCCAATTCAGTGTTGCTCGGAGAACCAGCTCGCTTCCATCGAACCCACCAAACGGGTCGCGTGGCTTCGTTACCCTAATCGTTCCCTAATCTTTACTTTCTCCACGCGAAATGCGACTGCAGTGCTTGCGGAGCACTAAACAAAACATTCTCATGTTGATGAATTTTAATAAATTTAATAATTGAATTTTAATCATTCGAGAGTCATCATTCGAAATTAAAATACCTCTCTATTAATTGTAAGATCCATTAAAATTCTCTTTACGAGGACCTTCCAGAGTTATAATTAAACGAATTTTATGGATGCGCGAAAAAGATGAATAGATAACATACAAACCTGAAAAGAGATAAGATGAACAGGACATAATTTTCCGAAGGGGAAATATATTTCAATATAATTCCCGATTTCTCGCAATTGCCTCGAAGAATTTTTCATTTACGTAAAGATGCACGCTCTAGCTGCAAGCGAAGAAGTCCAGCGATCAGTCTTCGTTACCGAAAAATGTGTATCCTCTCGCCGCCGCTCCGGTTGGTAACGAAAGCGAAAGTCCACGTGATCCTCCTGGTTGAACCACCTCGAAAGGATTCGACGTGTCGATTAAAGAAAACGCATATAGCGAACGAGTGGAGACAGGCGCGCGCCACGAATACAGATGTAAATCGGGAATACGTGAGCAGTTCTGTTTGCTAATTGTAAAAAGATAGGCTAATACTCGCGGCAAGCGTGCCGAGTATCTCTGGAATGACGAAGCACCGCCTGACATTAAAGTCTACTCTCTCTCTCTCTCTCTTTCTCTCTCTCTCTCTCTCTCTCTCGTTCTTTCTCCCTGTTGTACCATCACTCGGACGTTAACCAACAATTACACGCGGCGTTTAAGGCCGTGTGGGTGAAGTTCCATGGGGTAGAGAATGGCGATTTGTCAGTCAATTTCTTATCGGATTAGAGGCATTTAACGTATGATTATGCGTACACCCTTTCTAGGCACAGGTGCAGCGTTCCTAATCTCCCTTCATTTAACATGCTGCCCTTTGCCCACATGCCATTCTACTAATAGTGAAGCCGATTCTTCCTCCCGGTACCCCGGGGAACGATGTATTAGCGTCGCTCTGTGCCGGGGCCCCGTGACAGCGGCACCGATAACGCCTTCTTCGCCGACTGGTTTTTTTCGCGCGATCCGAATCTGATAGCGCACACGTGGATCGCGAATAATGAATTCGGCCGCGCCCGACGCGGCCTGCGACGCGACGCGACGCGATGCGAAAACCAGCTGATTGCGAATTCCCACCGGAACCCATCGCACCGGTGAACTTGAAAATAAACCTCGCGACCGGCACGCGTGAAGTCGACGCTGTTTTCGTAGTTGAAAGGTCCTTGACCCTCGATCCTTGACCACTAAACCACTGAATAATGTTCAGATTATTATTTTTGTTCGTATTTAATAAACTACTAGACATTTACATATTACATGAGATATTATATCAGTTTCATATGCAAAAAATGAAAAACAAATGGAAATATTCTAGAATGGAAAAATCTTTCATTTTTTAGTTAAAATAGCTCCGAGTTCGAAAGGTTAATATTTGCATATCGATTTTTTATTTCCGATATAACTTGACAAAATAAATTTTTCAAACCAAATTTCAATAATTATACCATAATAAATTGCAATAAAAAAAATGAGCCAAATGAACGTGAATTTTTCTCGATCGAAATTATAATATATAATGAATTTAATGATTTCGGCGCAAGGTTCGATCATTTTAAAACCAAACAGCAAATGTGCAATTAAAATGTGCATACGTCGAGAAGTATGATGTATTAATTGCGCATTTGCTGTTTGGTTTTAAAAATGATCGAACCTTGCGCCGAAATCATGAAATTCATTATATGAGCCAAATGTTTTGTATTTACTAAAAGATAAAGATCACTAATTTTTTGTTAACAGAATTGTCTCCGAAAAATGAATATAAATCTGTTACGTGTCTCGCGATAAATAATCGTTTTTTGAGTGTCGGTTTTATCGCGGGCAGCTTTTAAATACCATAGACATTTTAAGGCGCGTCGAATCGCCAGTTAAACGATTCGAGTATTAAGTCCGATAATCGGAATGATCATTTGCAACAGTATATTTCACGCGTGCGAATCTCGGTTTACGTTCAAACTTGCCCAACTGTGTTTTTACGGTCCATTTGAACGTTAAGAAGATTTCGAAAGGCGCTCTCCATGAAGAGGAACACAACAATTACCTATTATAATGGACTATTTCGCGGTCTTCACCTGCCGACAATATGATTACAGTTAATGCGGTAATTGCCCCGGTGTTACGCGTCTCGTGCGTTTAAGCGAGCAACCCAGTGACACGTTTGCGGCGTTATTACCGCAACGGCGCTAATTTTCGATTGTGCACACGTGAACACCTGCCCCGTGGCGGCCGATTTGCGCAAGTGGCCTCAACCTTTCGCTGATTATTCGAAATACCACAAAAACACACGATTCTCTGTGAAAAATTATATTCCAATCTTCGTTCCTTTTCCGAAAATTCCTTGACGCAAGCGTAATCGTTACACCGCGGATTTTATGCGTTTACCACAAAAATGGACGAGTGAAATAATGGCAATATATTAGAATCTAAGAATGTCACATTATTTTCCAATTATTACATTCCTTTAGAAAATTTCTATTTTGTATAAAAATCCGCAGGTTAGTTATCATTTCTTTTAGCAGAATTTAAATGTTTTCGGCGCATTGGTTCGATCAATTATTACTAAACAACTATTTGCAAATTAACACAATATCTTTTCTGAACGTTTCGATCTTCATTTAGATCATTTTCAAGAGAATAACAAAAACATTGCGTCTGTAAAATAACAATGAAAAATACAATATATACATTGTGAAACCAACATCGGAAAAATAACCAAAAAAGAAAATTAAAGAAAACCTTACTCACTTGCTTAGTGTCGTGGGGTAATTTTTACTTAAAATTTAAAAACATTTTAATGACACACATGTTGCTACTCGGACAGTATACATGGGAGTGAGGAAACGTGGAGACATTTGGAAATATATGTAACCGATTGTCGATCGATCTATTGGCCAAATCCAAATTTGGCGGTAAATTCAAACACATATCCTACTACAAAATTATAACCTTCCTTTATCTGTCAGTATACCAACAAATAATGTGGTATTTTTTTAAATTGACATTCAAATTAGTTTGACCACATTGTATACAATTTAATTTATGTGAAAATTAATGCATAAAGTGAAATTAACATAAGGATTTATTTAGAAAATTTAGAATTTCTTTTAATCTGTCGTTACAAATTGCAATGTTAAATTTCTAGAAAACTTCTCTTCCTAGACAAACTTCTACGACACATAAGTTTAAATAGTAATATGCGCAAAGTTTTAATACTCGTAGATAATTTTATCAATCCCATTTTTAATATCATTAAACAGTATTTTTAAATTTTTCTAACTTCTTCACAGTTTTAAATCACAATTTTCGTTATGAATTCGTAAAAATTCACAGTCCAGTAACGATTATAAAATCGAACGAAAATTCGATGAGAACCACAATTTCCACCGAAATAAAAAGATTGTACGAATTTTGTTTATAGTTGTTACCGATGCGTAAGAACGAGGAAGGAGACGCCCGTTTCTCTTTCACTGGAGTCTTTTAATAACCCCCCCCCCCCCCCCCCGGAATAATAAAGATTCTCGAGGTTCGAAATCAATCTTCCGGCAAGATTCTCGTCGACTGTTTGCACGTAGTTAACACGTTAGGCCAATGAATGACAACAATTTACGGGGTTGACCTTCGCGCCGGTGCTGCATTGTAACACGTACACCGTTTAGCCGGTGAACCAGCTCTACTGGTTTCTAAAGTGGTGCCCGCGTCCAGGAAAACCGACCCGTCTGTTCTAATCGGGTTTCCTCTCGCAGGCTCCTGTGTACAGCTCTCGCGTGAGACACGTATCCACATTCCACATTCCGCCGATCGTCATCGCCGGTTTACTTTTCCGCTCGATACATTGACCGAATGATGTAAGAGCCTCGCTCGCTGAGAACTGCTTCGATGAGTTCGCACGATCTTTTTCTACCCGCGCATAACTCTGCTTAAACAAATTATAGCACACGAATTTAGCGAATTCGTTTCGATCAAGGATGTCGTTCGATCACGCTGGTGAATATTATTAAAAATAGTCTGCGCGGATCTTTATGCAAATTGAAATAGAAATAAAAATAGAAATTTATGGGTTCGGTTTTCTTTAAGAAAATTTTTTTGGTTTTCTGACAATTTTCTCAATTTTTCTCGGAAACCGTTCGTTCTGCGAATTCAATTCGATCAAGGATGTCGTTCGATCACGCTGGTGAACAAAATTAAAAATAGCGGATCTTTATGCAAAATAAAAATTGAAATAGAAATAAACATAGAAATTTATAATTCTTTCTTTAACGATTTTAATCAACTCGAACTTGCCCATTATTATTCTAGAATTCTTTTAATCGGTTCGGAACAATTACTTGATTTTCTGACAGTTTTCTCAATTTTTCTCGGAAACCGTTCGTTTCGCGAAAACATATAACACGACACGAAAGACGCAGTCCGTCCAGCTCTACAGGTTCTGTCTAACATATTTTTCGATACAGTCAGTCATTTCGAAGATATTAGAGAGAAACGATTTTATGAGCATTTAATTATTTCAATGTTTATGGGCATGCTTTGCAGAGATTTTTTATTTTATTAATTGGAACAATCCTGCAGGGCGCGGGGTGCTGCAAAAAGATTTGTATTGTCGAAATTAAAAGTTACCTTTCCATATTCAAGTTCGGATTTGCAACGAAGAATCTCATCTCACCGAACAAACCGAGCGACTCGTTATGGGTGCGTCTTTGGTCGGTGATGATCATAGACGTTAAAGCAATTATTATTTAGTACCACCATAAAAAGCAACAATGTGTATTTCTAACCGTGTCGCATTCCTCCCGTGAGTCATCCTTCCGGTATTTATCTCGTTTGGCGATGAAGTCCTTTCACTGCGGGATTCATTAACCCTTGAACAACGGACCATTTAATAACTTCGCGAAGAGTCGGATGGTAGTAATATACCTTAACTCACACTGTAACTTCTTCTACGCATAGTTTCGCATTAGTTTCAGTGGTACTAAACATGCGTCAGTCACGGACGCATCGCATCGAGAGAAACGAGTGACATAAGTCGTCATAGGTCAGACATTACCGCGTCTCTCATTTTTCCTTTCGTATTCGACCTTTCCTCGCGTCAAATAATATTGTTAGGTATCGTTATATCACTTTAACGAAAGATTGTACGTGGACCGTTAATGCGGAGTTAGCGTTTAATACTTGTTTATTTCGATATGTTTATTTCAGTCCCTCCATTCGATTTAATGCATCTAAACATATTTTATTGCTTTAGACGAAAATAATTTCGGTAATTTAAATTGAATTAATTTTTTTGAAAAGTCTATACATGTTTAAAAGGAATAATACTAATCAATTCAATTCTGTTTCGATGCTACTGGGACAGATGCAATTTCAGATACTTCAACTGAATATGTGTTCCAATTTCTGTAATTTTCAGTTTGACTATTTTCGATATTTATAACATTTCCAACAATTTTATGGGAGCTCAAATTAATCTACTATACTACGGTTCACTTCTTAATCCTCATTCGTCCCTCGTTTTACGAAATAAATCTGTCCCTCGGTGTCAAATTGACAGTGGTAAATGATCCATAAAATAACAAGGTGAACAGTTATTTTTCGGTAACATTTACATCTTAGGGTTTTCGGTTATGTGTTTCGCATTTAAAAAAATAAAACTCACGAAGTTTCGGGTTTTACCTACAAATAAGAGAACAGTATAACTAATTTCAGAAAAATTGTGTCAAATTGACACGAGTCAAAAATAAACAGCTTCTTTAACTAATGGTTGATAAAATTGTATTAGAACCACAAGTATGAGTGGTAAATCTTTTAAAACAATCAATTCTTAAATAAAGGTTCAGCTACACTGAATTCTTATCCCTATTATATGTCTTTATATCACTTTTCGTTATGTACTATATGTACCTATGTAATACGAGACGAAACGCTGCTTCAGAAAAATTGCTGAGATTTAAACTGATGAATTATTTTAATAACCGCAATTATTTTAGCAGCAGCCTAAGTTGAATTTTTCGTTGGAATATTTGCGAAACGGTGTTCCGGGGGGAGTTAAGGGACGCCACAGGGTCTCCAGACCGGAATTTCTTAAAATAGATCGAAACCAAACGAAACGTCATCAGCGACTCTGTCCCTGTTCCGTGTCCTCAAAGCAACGTCCACGAGCAACGTCTCTGGCACACACCGAATCGTATAAGGTCAGATCAGGTTCGGTATCCTTCGTCGATCACCCACGCCTCTTGCCTACACCCATTGTCCGGCGTAGGAAGGTCGTTTTCGAGGGAACAGGTTCGCGTTAAGCTGTGGAATTCCCCGTTTCCTGGAAACCGACCGCTTGACGATGTGACGCGATTTTCAGATCGCGATGCTCACGCCATTTGGCAGAACCGCTCTCGACGAGATGGAAGATTGCTTCTATCTAAGCAGCCAGTCTCCTGGGCTGGTTCAATGATCAACCATCTGTGTAGAAACGAGTTGAATCTGCTGCTACTTCGTGCAACTAGCAACATCTGCCTGCGAAGAAGGTACCTCGAAATGGCAACTTTCTTGCATGGTCAGCCTTCCAACGCTTCCAGTCTCGACAGAGAAGATAAATCCTGTCGCGGTAGATACCTATTTTCAGTCGATTATTGGAGTAATCGGGTTATTAGGTTATTGTAGTAACAGCAAGAAAAGTGCATTGTTTAAACATGCGATTCTGCGTTAGGTCTGGGTTAGGTTCCAACGCTTCCGACGACGAAGCTTCCAGTCTGGACAGGGAAGATAAATCCTGTCGCGGTAGATACCTATTTTCAGTCGATTATTGGAGTAATCGGGTTATTAGGTTATTATAGTAACAGCAAGAAAAGTGCATTGTTTAAACACGCGATTCTGCGTAATGGTCGAAATCAGGGTGATGCGGAGGATCGCGCAATGTCCATTAAATCTCCTCTCTGCATTTTTCAACGTAAAACTTAATCAACGTTCAGCGGTCTACAAATTTCAATCGAAAAAATTAATTTTTAATGCATACATAATTAAAGTCACTTTGAATTTTTAAAAGTCAATATGTATTTTTGACTTGACAATATTGCAGCTGATATCAAAACGAGAATCCAACCACCTAAATTATTATAAACTTTCAAATAGAGCTAAGTGGACCAGTGGTGCTTCGGCAGTGTAATCGTTTCAGCACTGGTTGTGTGCAGAAGGGTCGCGCGCGTACCTCGGCATTCCTCTGCCTAATTTCCCAGCGATCCTTGCGCGCATAGAGTCCTGCCGAAGGAGCATGGTCGCAGGAGCCGGCGTGTCGGTCACTTTGCATCGGGTTACGGCGGTAAAGCACGTTTAATTAGAAGCGCAGAAGCCAGCGGCCGACCACCCCCCCCCCCATCCCCCCTGCCCCCGGAACACTATCGCGGCAGCTTAGCAGCGAGCAGTCGTAATTTAGCATCGCGTTAGGCTGATTTTACAACCTGACAGAGGGGTCTTGGAGCTCTGAAAACGGTGGACCGTTTTGCATCGGCTTCGGCAAGGCTTCAGCAAGGCTTCGCCAAGGCTGAAGCAAGGCTGAAGAAGGCTACGCAAGCGAAGAGGATCGCGCGCCGGAGGTGCACGTCTCGGCTGCGAAACAAGGGTGGGGTCTCTCGCCAACCTCGAAGGAGGAGGGAAGATGGGGGCACGCAGGAATTAACAGGTTACCGTGTACGAGGGACTAGTGCACGTAATTACGTTCGTTACGTCGCGTTACGTACGTTTACTCTGGCCCCGAAGGGGAGGAGGGGGCGGCCGGTGTGTTGAGCCTCCCCACCCCCCCCCCCCCATCCCCCGACATATCGTTAAGCTGCCGGTCGAACGACGGAAAAAGAGCCGCTCCTCGCCGCGAGAGAGGATAGGAAGAAAGGAAAGCGGCCGCAGAAAACCCACGTACACTCCGTTCGGAGTAAGGAACGAACTGGAACATCCGCCGCGCCGCTCCGCTGTCTTCTGTATCGCCGCGTTCTTCAGGAATTTTTACGACTCCTCTCCTGCCCGGACGACCGTTCTCTCTCAGCTAGGATAGCTAACAGAGCTTAGCTACCAGGGACGACTATACACGGTGTACCGCGGCAACGGTTTGCGACGAGATTCCTATCGGCTACCGGAAAAAATAGTTCATTCTAGTTACTATTTTTCTCAGTGTAAAACTCCATTGCTCATAGCAACTTCAAGAATTATGGCAACGTCAATTTTTTTCCGAGTAAAACTCGAGAATTTTTTAATAAAACGTTGTAGGGTAAGTGCACCAGTGAATGAACATTTAAGAAATTGTTCAGGAAGATATTTTATTTTTTAAAAAATATGTGTATTAAAGGAATCTCATATATGCCAAATGGCTCCCTGCACTTCATTTGTCAAAAATAAATGAACAGAAATAAAATGAAATTATTATTATTTGTCTTTATTAAACGTTAAATAAAAAATATAAAAAATACCAGTCAATGAACACTACATTCTAGTAATTGAACAATGATGGAACAGCAAAAAATACAAAAATACAAAAGCGTTCATTTACTGGTGCCCGTTTAATAAAGCGTTTCTGAGCAAACTTCAAATAACATTTTTTTTCTTATTTCCACTTGTAAGATATGCTCCCCAAGTTTCTCCATTAAAATCCAGGACACCCTGTATAAGAAGCTACGAGGTCCACTTGTGCCTTTACTACTTTCACGTTTAAGCGGCTATTAGCGGCGATTCTCGTGACGGTGGATTCTCTCCCTTTCTTTCGTTCTCTGTTCTCTCTCTCTCTCTTTTCCGACCCTCTCCCGACTGGCAGCCACCACCAAGGATTAGTACGCTCCTCCGGGAATCTATCTGGCACCTCTCTTTGTTCGCGCGTCCGTTCAGTACAAATATGCGCCACTTTTAATTCCGCCCATGACCCACGCCGCCAGCCTATTAAGCTAATTGCGTGCTAGGTGGACGCCCCCGGAATGGAATCGCCTCCCTTTGTGCCGCGGCCGATATTTCGGCGATTGATCGCCGCGTCCCACGGTCCGTTTCACGATCCTCGGCCCCGTGTGTAATTGCGGTTAACAAGATCGCAGGGATGACTTTTATTGGCAGCGGAATGATTTAGACAGCCCCGGTAGACGTCGAGGATCAGCCCCCGAGGCCGGATTGGTCGTCGCACGATCGCAAGGGACGCGTGATTGGTCTGTCTTATTTGCTATCAGGCGGCTGCCGGATTTAATGCCACGATTTTTCTCGATTGGATTGTTATTGACACTTTCGCAGCATGTTTTTTTAACTCGCTTTTATGGTTTGCGTCGGGAGGGCATCCAATCGGTGGGAGGTGTGCATCGGGTGGTCGAGTATTTTTAAGCGTAGTTGTTAACAAATATCAGCGGATAGAAAGGGAATTTATTAAGCGGGTCATCCCATGTGAGAGCCTTTTTCTTGCTTTCTTGGGGAATTTTTTTTGAAGGACCCTTAAAACATACAATCTTGAAATTTTTACCACACATACAGGGTGTCCCAAAAGTACTTCAACATCGGGAAATGGGAGGTTCCTGAGGTCATTTCAAGCGTAATTTTCCTTTTGCAAAATGTTGTCCGAGGCTTCGTTTGGGAGTTATTAACGAAAAACACGGACCAATGAGAGCGCGAGTTCGACGTTCGCTGGCACGTTCAGCGCGGCGAGCCGGCAGGCGGTTGGCTGAACATGCCAACGAGCGTCGAGCTCGCGCTCTGATTGGTCCGTGTTTTTCGTTAATAACTCCTAAACAAAGCCGCGGACAACATTTTGCAAAAGGAAAATGACGCTTGAAATGACCTCAGGAACCTCCCATTTCCCGATGTTGAAGTACTTTTGGGACACCCTGTATATTGACATTTTAACAGTCTCTCAGAATTTTTTCAAACCTAAATAACGAGTTGTATCGACTGTATACCGTTCGGAAGACACTCGTGTGTAAAAAAAGTAGGTTGATGGCGACCATGATTCCGGAGGTTTCGATCATCTCAAATCAAAAAATCAAACGGCATTTTAATTTGTAGGCCCGCGGCTATCGTCGGTACCAAAATAATATAAAAATATTGAAAATTGAATTTTCGGCACGGTTTTAAACTTTAAGTTCCAAGTTTCGTCATTTTGTTTCGTCTTTTTCAGCTTAAAAAAAAAAAAACTATAGCAGATATCAGAAATATTTTGGTACGGGAGAGAACTATAGATGTGCTGACTAAACCATAAAAATTTGAGCGAAATCCGTTCAGTAGTTTTTGAGATATCATGGTCGCCAATATGAAAAATACAGTTTCGAGAAAAACGCGTTTAAAGATTCACACAAAGCAAATGTAAACTCACCATTAGTCTGCTGCGTGTTGAGAAATTGTCCTGGCTCGATGCTCCGAAGTGCACGTTGATTCGAATGCACTTTCTTCCAGCACAAGTTAACGTCCAGCTGATTGATATTTCACTGATTATTTCGAACGACTTCGAATATCGAAATATCCTTTTAACCTGCATATTCTAGGAATGTAATAGTAGCAATTTGTGCAAAAGAAAAGTTTTCGATTTTTCGAACCTGACGCACGGGACGAGCCCCTTAACAAACGATGATGCAGGGCTTTTTAAATGCCATTTTTACCCGTTAAATATTTTTAACCGAGACTATTACAAAGAAACTGTAAAACTCGTACAATCGCGTGAAACGGATCGTAAAGCCCCACCGTAGCAATTAAACCTCGCCGATCACACTTTCGAAAAAAATTCCCGATCACCTTCGCCGGCAATCGAGCAGCATCGACCTAACGCCGACCCGGCACTAATTAAACATCGATTTCGCCGATCGGTCATTTTGCAAAAATTCACCGCGTCGACTTCTGCCGCGTGATTGAGAAGTTTTAATACACAAAGCCAATAATAACGAACTTCGGCGAGGGAGATCGAACGCGAGAGTCGGGTTTTATAATCGACGCGCAATAACTTCGAGCCAATGAATTTGTCAGAAGCCTGATTCGTTCGTACCCGGGAACGTTCACAACTTGTCTTCACCTGCGAATCGGAGGCACGGCCGCGCTCGCGCTCGCGCGCACCGGTTAGACGTTCCCTCGCTATCTACCTTTTCAGCATCTTTCGCAGTCTCGCGGCGCTATCATAATGCATCGGCAATAACAGGCAGACCGGGAGGAGCAGCGTAGATGGAAATGCAGTTGGTGCTAATTGCAAAACGCCTTTATTGGGCCGAGTGGAATCTACCATTTAGGTAGATCGTAATTGCACCGGGAGGGGGGGGGGGGGGGGGGGTTAGCACCGCGGCGCAGTTGCGAGATTGGAATTCCTTGACGCGTTGTCGTTTGTCTCGTCGATCTAGAAAAATCCGTCTGCAACGCTTTATTATTATAAACAGGCCGCCCTGCGTCGCGCCAGACAAATCATCGCTTCGATAAACCGTGCGAACGGTCCTCGGAAAAATCTGTAGAAAAAACTGTTGGGAAAGACATGCGCGGATAATAATCAACGTGAAAAGAAACATTGCTGGGATGTTCAGGAACAGTTGCCGGAGAGCGTTTCAGGGATGGTTTTCTTCTTCAGGAGTGGTACGAGACAAAAGTGAAGAATTAAACGATTAAGATCTCTCGGCATCGTGCGAAAGATAGAGGCACGGAGCTAGTTCGCTTGCTACTTTGTTAACCCTGGAACGACCCGCTGTGGTTGCCAGCAACACCGTGCAATTTTAATCTTGTCTAAGGACGAAGACTTGTTTGATATGCGTTTTAAAATAACTTGGGAAATTTTTATTTTATCAATAGACTGCGGGTTTTATGCATATCTGTAACAAAAATGGAATAGTCGGACGGAAAATTATAAAGACAGAGGAATTTAATGATGTTATATTATTTTCGATTTATTCAAGCTGTTAACCCCCCTTGCCCTACAATAACGTGTCTGTGGGAACAATCGAATTGTTGTTTATTTAACTTCGGGAAATTGCACACTTAATGGCGTTAATATATTCGCGTCCTTTGCTATAAACACGAACGATATTTATTAATTAAAATGATTGATTTCGTTCATGGAAGCGATATGTATCATACCGACTACTTTAATTCACGATCGAGGAGAACACAAGTATTCGGATATTAAATATTTTTTATTAGTTATTTATTTTTATTAAATATATTTAAACAGAGTCTAATAAATATTTATATGATTAATTTCCTTTTGAATCGAGATGAAATTCTATTGTGATTTTGTTAATGTACAGTTATTGGAGAGCATGTATAGGCATACAATAGTCATAAATTTTCTCTTTTTTTTAGGAAATTGCGAACTACAAAAAAGTTCTAATCACTGAAACCGTAAAATAAAAAGTAGGGCAAGGGGTTAAAAGCGATATTGCGATATTATCTGGTAATCGATAACTAATAAACAAAATTAATGGTGAATAATTTTGTGGTAAATACTGTACGATCGGTGGTCCACCAGTGTCGCCGACGTTCATGGAACTGCATTCGATTTTTATGGATCGGATCGCGAAATGAGAACTCGAAGGAAATCATATTTCTTCTTTTGAGGATTATCGCGTTGAAAACAAATTAGATAATAAATCCTTAAACGTCCGCGGAGCGTTATTCCTAACCTCGGTCTAATCGTTCTCTTCCCTCATTATCCCTTCCCGTTTCTTCTTATTTCCTTATCTTTCCCTGATTATTAATACCTAGTCATTTATCCTCTTCTCGTTCCTCTCTTCTATTCCACTTCTCCTCTCCGTGTCTTCCAGCACTTTCTTCCAACTCCCACATATACATTTTTCCTTTCATCCGTGCCGTCTAATGGGTCAGTACAGATCCATGCGTATCGCCTTTCGCCTTCATCATTAGACCATCTACATGTACATTTTCATACTCAGCTTGAAAATGATTTTATGAAGTAAGGATAAAATGAAGACATTCATTTTCATTATTAAGTATTCAGTTCCATTGGAATATTGGTACGATAAACCAGACTCTATATAAAATATAAAATAGAATTTATTCTAATTAATATAACTGAAGACACGTTGCGAGGACCACTCTGGAAAAAATGGACGACGATCTAAGAAACAATTGAGAGTCGATCGGGTCCCATGACGCGGACAGCATAGATACAATTTATCATTTAGTCCAGGATCCAGGGTACATTTTTACAATTGATTACTATCAAGCTAATTTTCCGTGAGTAGCTTCATATTTTGGTGAGACTCCCAACTTTTTCTCTTACAAAATTCTCGATTGTGGTAGCTAACAGGGGTAGCAGGGATAAAATATGTCGATTTGATGATTCTCAAAAATTTATTACTAACTGGGTTTTTTTTTTTGTTAAATCTCAAGATAATTATTTAAATTATTCGAAAAAATATTTGTCCTACAAAATGTATGGTCTCGTCAAAATGAAGCTACTCACGGAAAATTAGCTTGACAGTAATCAATTATAAAAATGTACCCTGGATCCTGGACTAATTTGTATAGGCGCTCGAAAGTAAAGCGACAGAATATCCTACTAAATAATAGTAGATTATTTTTGTCAATTTGTTTCCAAAATAAATTCCAACAGATTCCATAGACATCAGCGTTTTGCTGATATCTCCTAAAATTTTGTTATAGACTTGGAAAAAGTGGAAAAATTGCAGATTATTCTTATGGAATTACTTCTACATAAAAATCGTCAGATTTTGGCGCCAACAGATTGTTTCATTTCCCCCGCTAGAAAGGTTCTCAAATTAACCCCTTGCACTACCATTTATTTTACGGTTCCAGTGAATTAGAACTTATTTGTCGTTTCTAATTTCTTCGAAAAAAAGGAAGTTTGTATGTAATTTATACGCGTGCAGTTTCCAATGGTTTCAACAACAAAAAAATATAATTTTGTTTCAATTTAAAGTTTGAAGGAAATTAATTGCATGAATATTTAGTAGACTCTCTTCGAAATCTTCGTCACGAGTCCGACTCGGTATTATAGTGTAAGGGACAAACACCCCCACCGGGTCTCTTCAGCTCTGGCATCGAGGAACGCTCCTCTCATCCGCGTGCATACATCAACGTTCACCGTAAGATATTATCCAACGGCGTTCCTATTTTTTTCGCGCGCGGGTCCCTAGCGCGAAACGTAACGGGAAATTTACGCAAACACGAGAGTCCCCCGGACGCAACGAAGATATTAATCTCCCAGTCTTGTCGGGTCGCACTGTTTCTCAAGCGCACGGCGACAATATCCTCGTAAATTCGTGGCAAATCGAATTCAGATTTATTCTCGCCTCGGAGGCTTGTTTATGCGCGGGCCCGCTCCGTGGCGGGAGGCTTGCTGCTCGGGCATACAGGTGTCTACTTTCAAATCGGAGGGCCGCTACTCCGTTTGAATGTCAATACGTTTCCGAGCGCGGCGCCCTTCAAGGAGAACCGCCAGCCTTTTTTCTATCACGCCTCTTATTTCAATACTTCTCTCTACGCAGCGAACAGTTATCTTTTCGTTTCTGGAAAGATTCTGCTTGAGCTTTTGCACAAGCTTTCTCTTTTATCTTGCTCTTTTTCACAGAAATAATTATTCGAAGATAAATTTTCAATGTTTGGTTTAGGTGGAGTGGCCACTAAAAATTGCAGTACCATTATTCAAAATGTTGTT
This sequence comes from Lasioglossum lativentre, assembly GCA_916610255.1. Taxonomy (NCBI): domain Eukaryota; kingdom Metazoa; phylum Arthropoda; class Insecta; order Hymenoptera; family Halictidae; genus Lasioglossum; species Lasioglossum lativentre. The sequence continues at coordinate 2,671,323 of OU744364.1, forward strand.
TGTATTACTAAATATGTTGGTATCAATTACTAAACATAATGTATAAATATGTATGAGGTATTGTATCAATTTCATATAGGGCAACTGCACCAGTGAATGAACATTTAAGAAATTGTTCAGGAAGATATTTTATTTTTAAAAAAATATGTGAATTAAAGGAATCTCATATATGCCAAATGGCTCCCTATACTTCATTTGTCAAAAATAAATGAACACAAATAAAATGAAATTATTATTATTTGTCTTTATTAAACGTTAAATAAAAAATATAAAAAATACCATTCAATGAACACTACAATTTACAACACTACTACTAATTTGTTGAAATATACAAAAGCGTTCATTTACTGGTGCCCGTTTATTCACTGGTACAAAGTTACCCTACATCAAATTTTAAAAAATCAGAGAGAATGGAAATATTCTAGGTCGGAAGAAATGTTTAATTTTCGAGTTAAAATAGCTCCGAGTGCAAAGGGTTAATACATTTAATTAACAAATTCTGGTTACGGTAACTGTTATGGACTGTCATTAAAAATGACCAGAAGTTGTTGTCGGTTATGTATTGTATTTTGGAATTGTATTTTGGTTACCGATAATCATTATTTACGAGAGTTAACTTTTTACCCGCATAATTAATATCGTAGGCAAAAAAGTTTGCCAACTTTCGGGTTCTATATGTATTTGTAAAGGTATATTTGCAATCGAATGTGTGCTCCATAAAAATGCTTTGTAAAAATAACAAGAATTCAAAGTACGTAGACCTAATTTTAAAATTTATCGTTTCAATTGTAAATTCGTTTCGATCAAGTTTTAACCGGAAAAGTAATTCTTACCTCGTTTCGGTCACAAACAGTGACCATCTCGACTGGAAGGCGCTAATCGATGGGTGAACATATCGAGACTCGACACGAGCCTCTTCTCTCGCGCGGCGATCATCATCATTTGCGGCGATGATGAACGCTTCCCCCCCGGTATTTCACACGATTCATCGTATTGTCAGCGGAGTTATGCTGCCGCGCGGCTCGTCGCGAATGCTTTGTGGGAAATTGATGAAATTGTAATGGTGGTTGTCGGTCCTAGTCAACGCGGGTTCCCGTGTCTATCATAATGTGAAAGCCGACGGCTGCCAACTGCGTGCACAACGGCCGGTGATTAAACGCCTTCAACGGCAGATTATTTTCTAATTGGTAAAATATTTGTTTCGTTCGACAGCTGTCCGTCACGCAAAAATATTTTTCTTTCTTGTACATATGCACGTCGACTGAAATATATTATCGATATTCTTTTTTCGTTCTGTCATTTCAGAGAAGCTGTTTCACAAAAATAAATGTGATTATTATACGTAGATAATTTTTTTAATCGTTCATAACGAACATTTTTTTTACGCTTCATGGTAAACGTTTATGGTAAAGATGTTTTTAACGATTTCGTAGCAGTCATAATTACATTATAAAGTTACTTCTGTTAGATTAATTTTTGCATTTTATACATATATTTAGAGCTCGACTCTTCTAGTCTCAACGCACTGCGATGTTTCAAGCAGATTGCTATAAAAAAACCGGTCAGATATCGAACTCCGAAAGTCAGTATACCTATTTATAAAAATAACAAAAAACAATTCCTAGTTGACGTAAGCGTCCAACGCTGTCCGGTTGAAAGTAACAGCAATTTAGTAAAAAAAAAAACGGATTTCAAGAGCTTTCAAAACAAAATTTCATTCCAGACGAACGGTTGATGATTTGCTAATTCATGTCCATTGCTTCTTGTAAATCTGGTTTTTGCATGGTTCATTAATTTTATTGCAAGCACTCGAACTATGCAGCGGATCAACGAATTGGGCCGACGCAAAGTCGACGCACGAACCGATTTTTAATCATACTTTCTAATCACCGATGATCGAGGGTAAACTATATAATATATCCTGCTGGTCGCGTGCACATGCAAGGTACACGTGCTCCTGCTTCATGGAACATGATGTTACCTACCCCACTACCGATGACCGGTTACGCGCGGAAATCCACTTTCGATTTTTAACAGCTACCTCTACCGGCTTCCTGGAATTCCCCCTTTCCATTTCGTTTCCCTGTTTTTTCCTACATGTTAATATATGAACAGCTTGTTCGTCGAACACCGTCAGCTATGGGAAAACCGTTCGGTTTTTAATGCTACGTTATTTCCAAGATAAGCAAAAACGCAAATTCGAAATAATTCAATATTTTTAGTATTATTCCCTCTATTTCATAAAATATTCATATCTGCAAAATAAAAAAAATTATTCTTTAGGTATTTCTTTATCCTCTAAAAATCAATTTTCCTATATAAATCTCTTCCAAAGAAGAGGATAGAAGATAGTATATAGATGGTTGTGACGAAATCGAAATTTCGACCAACTAATTGATAGTGGGTTTTACACGAAATTTGGTCGGCGAAGTTCCAGGCGGGTCGTTTAATAAATCTGTGCGGGCCGCGTCGCGTCTTAACCCTCATCCACACGACGTGGTACCCGGGTACCTATTTCAAATTCATTTACATAATATTCAATATTTTTCAATTGATATTGGTATTGTTGACGCTACAACAGTATGCAGCAACCTATATGGGTAACCCGGGTACCTCTTCATGCAGAATCGTATAAAAAATTACCCGTGTGGATGAGGGTTAATCGGTATTCTTACGGGGCGGCGCGCGAGGCGCGGCGCTCGAAGTATATCACGCGCTTTGAGCATTATGGCCGCGCGCGAATATTCTTAATCTCGCGTGTGTCGCGGCCTTGCGTCTCTAAGGATTTCCTTAGCGCATAATGCACGCACGGACCGCGAACCGTGATTTAAGCGGACAGCTTCGGGAATCGTGATATTCTCGCCGAGTCGCGAGAAACGGCTATTTATACGGGACGGAACACAGCGCGGCGACAATGAATGCCGAATTTCGTATGCTGTTCGAACACGCGATGCCCCTGCAGGACAAAGGGCCTGCATTCGGGGCACGCGCATTTTCGTTACCGGCTAAACTCGACAGTGAATTTCTTCATCGAGGCGTCGCGCGTCCGAGCGCCGATTAAATTCCGCCGCGAGATTTTTCGTCGTTGAAATATTCAATCCATAATGCCTGGGAATCGCCGATGTGACGCGTGTACGTTTACACTCTTCGCGGACGCTGGTCTGCAGACCGAACAATTTTACCTTTCTGCGACTGCGAATCGTTTCTAAAGAAATGATTACTCTCTGAGAATATTAACACGTTGACGGTATCGAATTTACAAGATAATATTTAATATTAAGTTGTAACATAAATTCGTCCCGTTTTCCCTTTCTTGGATGGATAGTCGGATAAGTGGGTCAAATGTGCCCCCAAAATCAAATTGATCTTTTTTCATACCATTCGATAGGTAGAGCCATAAAAAGAACCATCTGTGGCATATTTTTATCGGTTTTGATAGTATTTCGGGTAATTCGGTATTCTTGTTTCGATATAAGGCGAAGGCTGGGGGCCGGGTTTCGCCCAATATCGGATCAGGTATGCTATTCGGCCTGATTTTGTTCTCGAGTGGCCTGAGAAAGAACCGAGCAGCAATATCTTTCCTTGGAAAAGGATGGAATATAACTAGACCGCGGATCTAGGGAAAATAAAAATTTTCCGTCTAACTTGCAACAAATTGCGAACTAACAATTTATTTTCTTTCTTAACATGTTTAATAGGATGAAAATAATATAATACCATTTATAAATTCTTCTAAATGTTTTCACTGTTGTAAATTGCAGCTACTCACTTTCGCCATAAATGCATAAAATCCGCAGTCTAAATGTAACACACCCTCTCGTTCTGGCACTGAGCGAAAGGGGATAGTGATTTCCTTATTTCGGAACAAACATGATCGCCTTATATCGGTTCGGGTATAGCTTTATTAGTGGGACACCGGTATCAAAATGATTCCCCCCGGAGTGGTACACACACGCGAAGCTCGAGCCGTACAGAATGACGGAACAGAAAGAGAGTTGATAAAATGGTAAAAATCGAACAGGTGCGTCGAAGTATCGGGGTAAGTAAAAGATGCGTGGCAGAAACGGAAAAGAAAAGAAGCGTTCGAAGTTGGTTTCGCCGAGCGAGCGAGCGAGCGAGCGAGGTCGGTCGGGCGCCAGGCCTCTGATGTTTCGAAAGTCATCTCGCGGTGAGTTTTTGCTGCCATAGAGGTGTGTAGGCTATGTAAAGGTCGTTCTACGCCGGCGAATCAATGGCGACCACGTTGAGAAAAAGAAGCACGGACGGGGAGAGGCCGGTCACTCTTGCCAATTTGTGTGGTCCCCGCTGGTTACCCAATGTAGGTGTGACCGCAACGAACATCGTGAACAGGCAGTTCCGACCCTTCTGGGAAGGAGGAAGCCAACAGCCTGGCAAAGAAAACGCTCGCAACACGACGGCATGGTATGGTATGGTATGGTATGCTATGGCAGCAGCCAGACATTTTCGGTGGCCTTTTTCTCGCTCGAAGCGAGTCGCGCTCTTATCCAATCACGACCAGCAACCTTGTTCCGAACACGGTCGAAACCGTGAACGAACCCCGACGAACACGATCCGCCGGGTTTCTCGCACCGTGAACTCTCGTGATTTTTAGTTTGAAGGGAAAATGCGAAACTCGTGATTTACCAGGGCGTGGTGTGATATTCTAGAAAATACAAATCGTTCCTGGCCAACCGCTCTCTGGCTCGAGGATAGACTAACGCGCGACTTCAACTTTATGGATTCCTCTAATTAATGCTATTGGCGCACTGGTACGATCATTTGTTACTATTAAGCACTGTTGCAAATTGTTACGTCAACCAATTTTCCGACGTTTCGATCGAAATTTAGATCATTTTCAAGAAATAATTTCGTTGTAATTGCGTCTGTAAAAAAATGTTTTTTATTATTATTATATTTTTTATTACCCATTGATTAATATATGGTTGACTAAAACAGTCAAGCCAAATTGTAGGAACAGAAAACAAAAAGGAAAAGAAGAAGAAGAAAGGAAAAAAATTGGTTGATGTAACAATTTGCAAAAGTGCTTAATACATATAATGCAATGTAACGCGTTAGCTAATAACCTGCGATGTCGATGCGACCTTAAATAAACTAACGCAAAAAAAAAGATTGTTGTTTATGCAGGTTCTATTTACTAATTCACCTAAAAAGGTAGCTACGAAAATATGGAAAAATGTAGAAAGTAGAGACCAGATCCTAGAATTTTCTCATGGAATCCACGGTCCATAAAGTCGCACGAGATTTCGCGATTCATCTGGCCCATCGCGTCGCGAGGATCTGCTCTCGCGGCGCGGCGCGGCTCTCGCAAACATACTCGCGGTAACTGTAAAGCACACGGAGCAAAGTAGCATTCCTTGTAGAGCGGGACACAATAGGGGAATCCGCCGACGTGGGATTTAATTGTCAAACTGTGTATCTCGTGGCAGCATCGTGGAGACGCGCCAAGGTGGAATCCATAAAGCTGTAAGATCGTCGAGGAGAGATGCGATTGTCCAGGGCTGATCAATCTTCCGTGCGGAGCTGTAGTTGGGTTAGGCGATCGTTCGCAGCGTGCGTAATGGATCGTGGGAAGGGCGGAGAAAAGGTAGCTGGCTGGATGGCAGAAAGCTTCCGACGATTTTCGTGCGGCGAGCAAAAATCACCGGCAAAAACCAGAACGGACGGTTCAACTTTACAACTTTGGCATTTTTTACCGGTGAGATCCATCGATCGGTAGTGCATCTCTTCGTGGTCACGCTCGATTTCGTCAGGACGGGCCCCTTTTCGTCCTTATATCCTCCGCCTTCTTCTCTTTCTCCACGCCCCGTCGTTCGCCTTTTCAGCTTCGGCTGCTCGGGACAGCCTCGGGCCCCGGTTCCGCGTGCAACTCGCAGTCACCGCCAATTACGTATCGGAGCGCGAATCGACTCGACTCGACTCGATTCGCGAAAACTCGACCGGTGCGAGGGATCTTTAGCTATTCTAATTTTTGAAGTTACAGAGGTGAAATCGCGAGAGGTCCGGAAGAACAATTACTTTTAAAAATGTTCCTTGAAAAAAGTCTGTCGAAATTGATATTTATTTAAATGAATGCCAGCTATCGATACGTCTCAAAAAAATTTTCCATTAGAACAAAACGATTAACGCTAGATTGCAAGGAAGTCATTTTGACTGCTTTTTAATTTCAATTAGAAAAACAATTATGTATACAATGACACAATTTCTTAGAATTTTGTGACTTTTTGTACAACATATAAATGCGTTTATTAATAATTGTAGTTACCTCCCCCCTCCTTCATTTCCGGTATATACATATGTGTGTTATACCTATGTATATTGCCCAAAAGCAATCAGTCTTTCTAGTGTTAATATTCTGGTAACCAATAATTAAAAATTTTTTTTTCAGTTTCGCTAGAAATCAATATAATAAATTATAGTTGTATTCACAGATTTGACGAGTTCTAATTAATATTTTTGTTTATTCGGTGTGTAGTGGAAAGTTTGGTAAGAATGTTTTTATTCTATCTCGCAAAAATTTTCGTCCGAACAAGATCATGTGTATAACAAATTGTAAAGGCGGTCTGGGTAACTCTTTAGAAAATGATGTCGTTGAAAATGTCCTTTTTCCGCGCACAAACACATTCTCCGGCTGACAAGTCTTTATACAAACATATTGCAGCGATATGGGACAAATTACTTTATTTCCTGAAGCGCTTATTGGCACTATTACCGCTAACGACGCGGCTTGAGTAGAAACCATTACAATTTCCTGCGCTGTTTTTCAACGCCACTGCTCGGCGTGCATCTAAGTCCCGATGCGTGGCGTTTTTCCGGCGAAACATTTTAATGAACCACTGCCGAGCGCCTCTTCCCTGACGAAACCACTGTCAACTATTTATTGCCACTTTCTCTCTCGATAATCCCTTTGCGGCGAGTCGAGCGGCGAAAGGGATTTCAATGCGTGGTGAAGCGCCGCGCCGTGGGAACCTTCATCGCTAATTCAACGCTGCTTTATACGATCATAGACTAGTTATCGTTAACATAATTGATAAAATAGCTTTCAGTTATTTTCAAGATAGGAACATGTGTTGAAGGGAGGATATGTTTAAGAATTATTCGTTTAATCTGATTTGAGAATAATAATTCTAGGTGAAATTTTAACTCGGAGTGAAAATTCATTTTCAAACACTGTAAATTGATTGATCTTTTTTCGTCTGTGTTGCGAGATATATTTCTTTAAAATGTAACGTCATAATTTGTTGATTGAAAGTGTAAAGTAAAAATGGATGCGATATTATCATAGAATCTTTTATGCAACTATTTTATGGACGTATATATTTTTGGACGTTCGACTAAGCTGTCGATGTTACCAAGGATCGCTATTTCTTGGACCGTGTTCGCAGGACAATTTCCTCGTCTTCGTCGCGGTATCGAGAAGAGCTAATTTATTACACCCTCGAGGGTCCGCGTCACTTTCTCTTCCTGAGTCCCACAATATCGAAAGACAAGCTATCCCAGTAGAAATGTTTCAAAGAAATAGAAGGGTAACAGATAGCGATGAAAATATCACTGGAAATCACTCTCTTGGTTTTCATAATTATCATGATAGCGCCCCCTCAAGCAGTATTAATTAAGAACCGTGGGCCACATTCTGTTTATGTACCGAGGTTCTCCAGGAACTGCAAGTAAGACGTTATCGAGAAAAAGCTAAATCGAAGTATCTCACGTGATTTTTAATTATTTGCAAACAATGAGTTGACTCACATTTTATGCTATAACTTAACAATAAACAATAGTATCAATAAAAAGCCTATGTAAAAATTAAGTTATGAAAAAAACAGTATCTCCAGGTCGTTGTTACTAAACGTAACATAAATGTTTATGGAAAACGGAACTTTTAGCCCCACTCTACCCTACGTTTTTTGCAGTTTCATCGAAAATAAATTTTTAATGCACAGACTGTTATCAGTTTCTCGAAGGGCTCCGACGATCCGACTGCCACCGGCCGATTTTTTCGCCACCTAATCATGGTCGCGAGCGCATCGATCTTGCGAAACCCGCGGCCGATTTACCGCGCAAGAACACGCGCGAAGAAGGCGTTCATCGTTCGAGAAACGAACAAAGTTGCGCCGATGCAAAAAGCTCGCGCCGCGCCGCGCCGGTGCGGTGCCGCTAAACACCGGGGCAAATGAACGGAATCGCCCGGAGTGAGAAACGATTTCTCCGGTGAGAACTCGCCTGTGGTCGCCCCTCGAAATAATGATAACCCCGTAGTGATTACCGGCGGAGGAGAATTATGTCTTCGGGAGCGACAGCGTAGACGATCCAGAGCTGAATTGGATCACTCGACTGGGATGCTAATGGACCTATATAGAAACCCAGCTTAACAACTTTTATTAAAGGCCTGTGAAAATTATTTTTGATTTGATGCTCGATTAAAATTTAATTCCATCGAGTAGTTGTAACCTAACGATATTAATGTAAACTAATTGTAAAGAGTATTCTAACGTAATCATATATTTTGTATAATTTGTAATGTATATTCTATATAAACCTTATATGGTTTAAAGCAATACTAGAATAATAATAACACAATTATGTCTGCGCAATTTGTTGTACAAGGCTGGTTTTATACTACCGCTCAGACACGGAACGGTTCCGTTGTGTATAATAACACTTTTGTTGTTTAGTTTCCGGTAAACATTTATATCCAATTAATACGTTGACTGCCACGTAAAAAGTCAATTTAATTTTAATCATATTATATTATTAAAAACTCTAATTATAGTACATAGTAATCATCGATGATTATATTTTCTGTTCATTTATTAATAAATTTTCTGTTCACGTAAACCAACTTTTTGTTCTCCTTCCTGACGCTATCTATTCATATTGACACGAGCTATCTCGTAGTTGGCAGTGAACGTGTTAAAGAATGTTTGTCCGATCGATATAAATCGACCTTTAATCGTGTCGTCTATAGGCGATTTTGGATAGAAGATCAGGATACTGAGTTAGGTTCGCGAGTTGTCCACCGTGTGTAGTAACACCGGGGTGGCAGTGTCCCTGGGGCGGCGCGGATCGACGCGGATCGGCGCGTTTCCCGGCGAACCGGTAGCAATCCCGATTCCGTTGGTGGCGGCGTGTTCAGCTCGGTGGAAACGAGTGTCATCGGGTGTGCGCCGGCAGGCAGGGATCGGCAATGACGCCTCGTAAAAACCGGCTCGAAAAAAGCGCTAATGCCGAGAGATTCCTGAAGGAGGGACAGTTCTTGCCGGGTCGGCCGCGACCGGCCGGCCGGGTGTGTTCGCAGTCGTACGCGTTGCATCGGTGCACAGTGGTGCAGTGGCACCGGGGGCACGAGACCTTTACGAAACTGGTATATCATCACGGCGGCATTCTTTCCACGGCAGCCCCGGCGAGCAGTGAGCCACAGCCGGACGTACGAAGAACAACTTGTCCCGGAGGCTAGACGAGAACAACAACAACAAAATGACGACGACGACAACAACGACAACGGGACAATCGACACCATGTGGACGAAGAGTAAGACAACAATAACAACAACAACGACAACGACAACGACGATGGGGCGATCGAGACGATTTGGACGAAGAGTAAGACAACAACAACGACAATGACAACGACAATGGGGCGATCGAGACGATCTGGACGAAGCGTAAGACAACAACAACAACGACGGGACGATCGAGACGATCTGGACGAAGAGTAAGACAACAACAACAACAACGATGACGACGACGATGACAACAACAACGACAACAACAACGACGGCGACGGGACGATCGAGACGATCTGGACGAAGAGTAAGACAACAACAACAACAACAGCGACGACGAACGTAAATTTCTGTACTTCTTTATGCCCGGCGGACGTTTAAAATCCACTTTAGCTTCTCCCGTCTCACAATGGGACCACCCAGCACACCGAGCTGGCCATTCACGACCTTTTCCTCTCGGTTCGATATTAAAACTGGACGTTATAACGACGGCTGTGTGCCGCATCGCCGCTGAAACGCTACGGGGAGAGGCTCATCGAAGCGCAACGACGCCGAAGGGTGGACGGCCACCAACACGAGGGGGAGGAGGGTAGCTGATATTAATTGCCCGATCGGTTTATAAATAATACGCTATTAACTTTCGAACAGGAAAAAGACCGGTCGAATAGGCCTGGTGATTTGCAAAATCACTGGAAAGGGACGATACGCTCGCGTTATGCTCGCGCATCGACGCGCTCGTAAAGAGCCGTCTGTCCATTTCAGAGCAGAACCCTCGCGTCGCGGGATGCTACCGGGAGCATCTCCGCCCGCGAACATTGTCGATGATACTAAGATTCGAAGATGATAAAACGATCCACCTTGGACGTTGCGCGAGCCTTGTTTTGCAACTGTAAAAACTCACGGCAAGAAAGGACACGTTCAATGGCGTACTAATAATATTACGTTCAAGTTTCGCACAGACATGGGACGTATCCGTTCGGTAGCGATTAGACGAACACCCTAACTATCTGACAAATGCGCGACGCACCCAATAACATAAAATTCGGTTAATTCAAATTTCTCGGAATAATTCGTGTCACCGACACGCGGTGGTATTTTTTCTGAATAGCTAGCTTAAAGGTTCGTACACACAGAGGATACTGGGCAAGATCGTCTCGGTTCGCTGTCCGCGATCATCGCGACAAAGTGCGCGCAGTAAATACGGATTTCTCGTGGATTTATAATCGACGGTGCCCTCGGGGGCAGTCGGGTGACCTTGAGACGAGAGGCGACCGCGCGAGGCCTCGATTCACCGTGGCGGAGGGCATGGTCGCGTACCCCAAGTCCCCACGGATAGCTATGGGGTGGGGATAACGCGCTTTTAATGCGTCCCAGACCGCCGTGCGATCAAATCCGTCGGCACATTTTACGGGTGTTCCTGTTAGACACCGTGGACTACTTATGTATGGAGAAGGCCAGAAGATGCCGCCGCCGCGCCGCCGCGGCTCGGCGTCGCGTCGCGTCGCGTCGCCGGTTTATCATACGATTATAATGCGACCTTAATTATCCGCATGACCCTCGTCTAATGAGGCGAACGAATCCTGACCGCCGCGACATTCATCTTCGTTCCACCGTCTGCGGAAACCTTCCTCCTCGTCCTCCTTCTCCTCCTCGTCCTCGTCCTCGTCCTCTTTCTTCTTCTTTCTCTTCTTCTATTTCGATCGGCCCGTTTCATTCAGAAGGGTCATTCATGTCGACCACCGGCGGCCTTGATATACTCGCCGATCGCTTAAACGCGTCTGGTAACCCTTCGACGATAGACGGTAGCCAACCTCGTGCCGAGGTTGCTTTTTTCAGCCTTTCCGGAAGGTCTTCGAGGATTTCGCTGCGAGTACAGTGGTCCCGATTCGAGAATCCAGCGACGTTTTGTTAAAAAGTCAACTTTTTCTAATCGACAGAGAATGACGTGGCCCTTTGGAATTTTTTATATTACGACAAAGACGTGGCCCTTTGGAATTTTTTATATTACGACGAAGACGTGGCCCTTTGGAATTTTTGATATTACGACAAAGACGTGGCCCTTTGGAATTTTTGATATTATGATAAAAACTTTGCGCTTGATCCACATTCGGTTGTCTTTGTACGGTTTTCGCAGTTAAAGGATTATGATAAAAAATAATTCGCATTTAAAAATACTATCGCGGAAATAAACAAAGTAGAACTTCCACTCAGGGGACCAAACATTTTCTACTTTTCTGAATGTAATATTATTCTCGTTCGAGTTCACTCGTTTAAAGGTTTACATATGATGTAGTGAGTGGATCCGGTAGGTCCGGGTTAGAATTGAAAGTTTCATCATTTTTTCATGGAATTGTGTAATATTACATTCAGAAAGTTGAAAATTGTTATTCCCCCCACCGAAAGTTTAACCCAAGATGTTGTTGTTAATGCAGATCCTGTGCATGTATCCAAAAATAATATAATACCTACTGCGAAGACATTCAAAGAATATAAAAATGTAATTACCAGACTACAGATTTTAAGCATTTATAATGATCGAAAGAATTGAAGAGCATCAATATTTTATTAAAGGCACAAATGTAAAAAATTTTAATTTTCCATAAAGATCCGCAGTCTACTTGTTACATTATCTCCAACTTGTTCAAAGTATGAAAAGGAGGAATACAATTTCCGATATAATCGACTCGGAGAGCTTTTATTTTGCATAAAGATCCGCACAGTTTATTAATAAAGATAAAGCCGAAGGTTTCCGGAACAGAGAACGATTCCAGACGCGGTGCATTCTCGATGTATCGAGGCAGCAGCATGGAGGACCGTGCAGTCGAGGTCAAGTGTACCGATCAAGTTCTGCCGAGGATCCCGATGTGGGGAAAAAGGACGAACTCGACCGCGCGTCCGACGTTCGCCGAAAATGGCTCGACGCCGATACACCGGCCGGAAGTTGTACGATCCCTCGATAAATAATCCCGGAATATTCAGCAACACGCGAGCACGAGAGCTCTCCGCCTCCAAGGTCTTCGACTTCCGAGGCTGCGATATTATACTGCAAACTGCAAGTGCCATGCCGTCATCCTCGGGGCCGGCTGTCGCGAAAGGAGACCATCGCGGTCGCAAAACAGAATCTGGCTAACCTTCGTCCGGCGATATTTTCGTGATGCGGACGCGTGGGTTTTGGATACGTCACGGGGCCAGGTACAAAGAGAACGTGAAAATAGCAAGAACGAATCGATGAAGAAAGGGGGGGAGGTGGTCCGAGGAAGACAGATAGTCCCGGGGCATCGGAACTTGCATTGATGAAAGGGTGGGGGCAGTATCAGCTTTTTATTTGGGTGGCGTTTTCAAGGTCATTTGAAGGTCAACTTTGTTTTTTCAAATGGAAACCTATATTTTTTATTATGGGATCTTATTGTACTTATTGTACGAATATTATTGGTCTTTTTACGTACAATAAGATCCCAGAATAAAACATATATGTTTCCATTTGAAAAAACAAAGTTGACCTTCAAATGACCTTGAAAACGCCACCCAAATAAAAAGCTGATACTGCCATCCCCCTTTCCCCCTCGAAATTCTTGGACACGTGTTTTACGCTTTTTTAATATCTTTCATATTTTTCGAGATATTCGGCTGGAAAGTTTTCAAATGAACACCCTGTATAAAGGGTTAAAGACGGCTCACGGTTCTTGCGAAATCCTCTAAGGTTCAGGCGATTGTCCACGACGACGGTTTATCCTGCAGCGACGCGTCTTTGCACCTTCCCACACGGAAGATATTTTATTGACGCGGCTGTTATACTTTCCGCGCAGGAACGACGTGCACCGTACGGCGTTATGGCTCCGCCACCGATGCATCTGGCTTGGTCTACGAGCTCGTTCCACGGGTGACCATATCTATGACGGAGTGATGTCTACATCTTGTAATAAAGCAGCGGCCGTTTTACGTCGGACGCCGCGCCGCGCCAGGCGGCTGTAATTTCGTATACGCGCGCGAACTGTTGCACCGCCAGTTATTTGCCAGGCGTAATCGCATAGACACGCCGTTCATGGCGTTCCTGTCGGTCGTCCTGCACTTATTGTTTGAATTTTTAACGAGCGACGAACTTCGACTAGCCTCGGGCTAGTTAACGGACTCGATTTGTTCGTGCAACGATACTCGGAACAACGGTGTACACCCAATCCTCTTCTTACACGGTGCTTGCGGTCTCGTGTAGACTGTTGAAAGAATCGATTTTTTTATTGCTCTTTCCAAAGAAAAGGAGCCTTAAAAAGTGCTAACTAGAAAACTATCAAGTACAACAAAATCATCCAGCTCCGAGGAAAATAATACGGTCGAAAGAAAAATTTGATTCCTTTTTTTGCACGAGTTGTTTGATTTGACAGGATCGACCCAGCCTCCTAGAAGTTAGCCCCCCACTTGTTGAATTAAACAATCCTAAAACACAAACCTAGCACAATTCAGCACAACTGTTGAAATTGTTTAATTCGACAAGTGGGGGGCTAACATCTAGGAGGCATCGACCCAAATTCTAAGAAAAAATTTCTTTTCGACTTCTTGGAACTCCACAATCGCTTCACGCAACTATACGGTCTTCGCAATTTTAATTGAATCTACTGAGTGTACGGTAATGCACTGATACATTTCAAGATGGACTGTAAAATTCGGTGTTTATTGCTCGGCATACCTGCAGCTTTTTGAATCTGAGAATTCCGACCCTTTGCACACCATATGGGAATCCTGAAGAATTAATTGCTGGGCATAGCTACAAGAACTTTTATGTTGAATCTTAGGATCCTGACCCTTTGCACACCACCCTGGCAAACCGTGTTCCTCTGCGTCTCTCCACTTCTGCAATTCTGGTTCTTTGTACATCGCATAAAACCTTTGGAGTCCTAGCCCTTTGCATTCCTAAGACTCTTGGAATTCAGGATCTTTGCACACCACCCGAGATCTTTGGAAGCCAGACCCTTTCTATTCTTAACGCTCTTGGAGTGATTGATCTGTGAATTCTTAATGTGGAATGTCTTCAGTTTGAGATGCCTAAGGGTTGATTAACCATATTGAAGATATAACAGATTTACATAGTTGAAACTTTAAATTAAATTTAAAAATTACGAGGTCACGATTACACAATGGTGACTTTTGTTAAGATTGTGGGAAAATTTTACGTGCATTAAATAAATATTGTCAGAAGGAGCAAGTCTATTATTTTCGTTGGAATAAAATTTTGGAAATATCGCATGAAATCGACAAGTAGGTTTGTAGTTTTTTTAGTTTTGTCATTTCGACAGGAATTGACACGGCGGAACAACCAAAGCAGAAACCGTTTGCACAGATCAATAGAATGTACTGTGCGCTTTACGACAGCATAGCACGAACATATTGAAATAACAATTCATCTTAAAATAGACGGCAAAGGTTAAAGCGCAGAAAATCCCAATTATTTTTACACCGACCTAATAGTATGCCTAGAATAACTCTTGTCCTTTGGAACTTTGTATTCTTAGAATGGTCGTCCTTGAAGTATCGTTGCCTCGATACTGTGGCTCTTTGCATTCTTAAGTCCCTTGGTATCGTGACCGTTTGCATTCCTAAGACACTTGGAACAATAATCCTTTACAGATTTCTGAGCACTATAAGATGCTTCCCCTCTCGCTCCCCCAAAGAAAGTAAATTTGAAAAATTTTTTAGAACGTCAAATTGTATGTCCTAGCAAACCCCGAATAAAAAGCATAAGATTAGTTATATATCTCATACTACATACGCCTCTTTGAATATTTTGTTTTTCTATAATCTCTGAAATAATAGAACCGTTGAAAATTACACTTTTATTACAGTATTAATTAGGAATCCAAATTGGACTTTGCGTGCTCGGATCCATAAGTGACTCCAGCGTACCTGAGGGTTGAAAAGGGGAAAGGATTCACGGGCCACCCTGTAGCGAACCATTCGAATAAAAATGTCCTCTCACAGAGTATCTAGGTACAGCAAACGTCTTCGAGAAGTTTCCGCGAACTGGCCACCGCAGTCCTCGGAGTCCCAACACGGCCGCGCGCGTCTCACAGAGAGTCGCGCGCCGCTGAAAAACTAAAGGCGTGTTTACATACGTGAATAGACGGTGCCGGGTTTCGCCATAGAGGCAGGCAAACATCCTTTAGCGGTGTCGGACGAGAGCTCTTCTTGTTTGTTTCGCGAAAGCCAGAAGCGCGAAACATTACGCAACTCGACCACCGTGTCGCGGTGACGCGCGCGCGCGCTCGCTCCAGCTCCCCACTTGTATCCTGGAAGCAACAGCAGCGTATTCATAGGCATTATACACATAGCGTCGCGAACTTATAGCACGGGGAAAAGAATCCGGCCGTGTATGCTCACTCGTTACCCATTTCCTAGGATCGTCGTGAGCTCATTTTACGACTGACGTAAGAAGCTACTTTAGACTAAGCGAGCGAGCGCGCACACGGGGCCGATCGTGAACTCGCTTATACGCGTGCACACGGCATAGACCCGCGGTATGGGGACCCATGCACGCGTGCGTCCACTCAGGCCCCGGCTTCAACGGGGATTATTCATTATTTTACGACGTTACTTTCCTCCCGGCTTTGTGCCTAGCTCCTGGGAAGCGGAACGGCTAGATACGCTGCGGCTTCGAAATGTATTTGGCACACTACCTTTTCCGATTTTGCAGGTACTAGCGGTGATCTAATCATGGCACAATGGACCACACCAGCACGTTCTCTAGAGCAAAGAATTTCTGCTAAGCTAGAGCAGCTTCAAAATGTAATGGCACACTGAATTACCGATTTTCGGCTACTAGCAGCAATCTAATCATGGCACAATGGATCACAGAAGCACGTCTTCTAGAGTAATGAATTTCTGCTAAGCTAGAGCAGCTTCAAATTGTATTGTCACACTGAATTACCGATTAGTAACTACTAGTAGCAATCTAATCATGGCACAATGGATCACAGAAGCACGTTTTCTAGAGTAATGAATTTCTGCTAAGCTACAGCAGCTTCAAAATGTATTCGCACACTGATTTGCCGATTTTCAGGTACTAGCAGTGATCTAATCATGGCACAATGGACCACACGAGCACGTTTTCTAGAGTAATGAATTTCTGCTAAGCTAGAGCAGCTTCAAAACGTAATGGCACACTGAATTACCGATTTTCAGCTACTAGCAGCAATGTAATCATGGCACAATCGACTACACGAGCACATTTTCTAGAGAAAAGAATTTATGCTAAGCTAGAGCAGCTTCAAAAACCCGATTAACGCATCTAGCAGTGATCTAATCATGGCACAATGGACCACACGAGCATGTTTTCTAGAGTGAATGATTTCTGTCAACATGGAACAGCTCCGAAAAGCAATAGCACACTACACTTCCGATTTTCAATAAATTGTCAATATTTGAACAGTTATGATTCGGTATAAAAGAATCGTACGATAAAGCTTGATGCTTCTAATTTTCACAATCTGTCGTTGATTTCCTTCGAAGACACAATTGTTTCCCAAAAACATTGAACAATACAAGGTGAAATAAAATGTATGATTTGACTGTTTCTAAAAAGTTTCACATACCTTGTAGTTCTATCGTAGCTACTAGAGCCTATTTTCACTTATTATTGAATTTCTTTGAACCGTATCTGTAATTCCATTTCGTTTACTTACATGTCTTATACCGTGTAGCATTATAAATACCTTAACAGCGTTTTCTAACTACGTTAAACCAAGATCCCGGGAATTCCACGATGTAAGGTGTAAAAATGCACGGATTGCCGAGGGGGTGAAGAGAGGTAGATCCCATGGGTAAAAAAAATGGAGTCCGGTTTATCGCTCGGCGGAGACTGGAAAAACGGGGAAACGGGAATGCAGCAGCCGGGGAGGAAAGTGTTGTTGCGTAAAGTCTCTCCGGGGCCCTCGTAATTCGACCGTCTTATGTATTATCGAAAGAAATCCAGCGCGGATAAGATGACGTAAATTCCCCCTCGATAAAATCGATATCTACCGTTCTCTTTGCCGATCGTCGTCGTCGTCGTCGTCGTCGTCGTCGTCGTCGTCGTCGACGTCGGTGCCAAACGATAATACCGGGATTGTTGATCGGTGACTGTGCTGGGTACACGGTTCCGATGATTTGTCTCCAGGTTGCGTGAAACGAAAAAGAACAGACACCGGTGCAAAACGTCCGATAAATTTTGTAATGGACGATAGTGGCGATCGGTCCGACAATGCGTCGGTACGCATTGATCGCGGAATTGTGTCACCGGCCGTGTGTCCCGTCGACGCTTACCTGCCCATTGTGTTCCCGAGGACGGATCGCCGATAAAAATCCGCGGTGGACAGACGCGATGGATTTATGCCTGTCCACACGCAGGTGCTGTAATGTACAAGTGTATCTACGTGCGTGCACACGCGTGCGAATATTGTCGCTTGGAACCGCGGAGATTAATCACTCGGACAGTCCAGGATTTTCATACCGCTCCGCTCTCGCCATCTTGGAAATTAGCGTCGCAGGTGTTCCTCAAGTTTCTGCAATCTTCGTCTAGTCTTCTGCCGAAGAATACTGCAGTCGTTTCAGTGTTACCAACTGGTAGAGGTGCGGGACGGGTACTAAAAATTTTCGAGTTCTGGCACACTTTTACCTACAGTCAGTATGTAATAGCACACTATTTAAAATATAACTTTTTTCTAAATGGACTTACTTCGTCTAGTCTTCTGCTGAAGAGCACTGCAGTCGTTTCAGTCTTACCAACTGGTAGAGGTGCGGGAGAATATATCGGTTTGGGACGGGTACTAAAAATTTTCGAGTTCTGGCACACTTTTACATACAGTCAGTAATAGCACACTATTTAAATCGGAATATAACTTTTTTCTAAATGGACTTACAAAGGAAGTAGGATACCCTAGCTATCGGACGCGATCGTTTCTGTAAAATTCCTTCGCGAACCTCGGAGTTAGGATTTTCCATTTCAATTAGCAATGTTTTGCAGACAAATCGGCGCGGGTAATAGGTGTCCCGGGGATTGTAGAGCGGTATACACGAATCGGCTCGCCGAACAATAATCGGTTAGGTGAAATCTGTGTGCTGGAGTGCAAGCGTTGGTAAAAGCGGCTTCGGCGGCGTCGAAAAATCGTTGGTACACGAATTACCGATTTCTCGGGCCGTAACTAGAAAACTGCGAAATCGTAGGAGCGGTTACATTTGTAGCGACAGTTTTCGAACACGAATCCGCGTTGCTACCGGATATCGTAAACCGATACGCGACGTCTGGGTTAGGTGAGTTATCGCGGGGTGTCGTAAAAGCGGCGCGAAATCTAGGTTGCCGATATTGTACGAGCGCGGCTTGTACACCCGGTGTCTCTCGGTGTCAAAACAAATCGAGCACTTTTCCTTGGTCACGCACACATTAAAGGCATAACTTATTCCCGGATCGTGCGTTCCTTCGGCCGCTGATTTGCACGATCGAATCGTCGTATACACGCCGGATAGATTTATTTCCAGCACGATCGGCGCGGCGGCCGACTGTCGGTTCCTTGAATTATGTCGTGATACGATTGCTCGTGTTCGATCCCCGGCCAGACGCTATTACTCCGATATAAATATGATTTCATCCGAATTGTTAACCCTTATACGCTCCTCGAAAATCGTTGCGCAACCGATCGCTGGATAATAGATACTTTCAACTAGCGACGGGAGTGATCCAATTCTTCATCGTGATTTTCAAGTTATAAATACTTGCAACAATACTTGAACAATCGAAACACATCGAAAATTAAAGTGCTTGGTATTGGCAGCTCGTATCGATACTTGCCGAAATAAATCATGGTAGCAATGGATGTATTGATATTATCACAAAAGGAATCAAATTTTTCACTACTTTACGAGTATTTCGTACAAACTACGATAATTGGTAACATTTAGTACTTCGGATTGTATTAAATCTATAAATAATGGTTGGAAGAGAGATATTGCCTAGATACAAATAGTAAGAATTCATTTATTTATTATATCATCTTTTCACCGATTTCTTTTTTTACTAATTATCTTGCCACTTTTAGAAGATATTGTTATTGAAGCACAAACGTTGCCATCGCGAATAAGATCATATTTTGCTATTCGAGATCGATACTAATCGAGGAGGATCATAGCCATCGCTACCTCGAACAGTTCCACTTTTTACAGCGGATATATATGAAATAAAAATATAATGAAAATTATAAAATGAACCTATCTATTTATCTACAACAGTGTATAAACATGGTACGAGGTGGGAGCAATTCCGGAGTGCAATTAAAAAATGAACACATTCTTCGAGTCCCGTAAAGACACATAAAATGGCCGCCGATTACCGAAGGACTGCCCGCCATCGGTGCCATTGAAGGCTCTAAAATGTTACACTGATGACTTAACTGGAAACTCTAAAACCAGTTCCTAATAACTTTTTGCGGTGAGGCGAACGACGCGGACAAAGAAACAGAAAAACGCGCGCGACTACGTCGGATAAAACGCCGCGGCGTCCTCCAGTATTTTATCGTCGGAGCTGCGGTGGACTATTTAAATAAATCGATTGTGAACGTAACTTTCTTTGTCGAGGGGAGAGCCGGAAATGAAGATGTTCGCAAATATTTGCGCACCGCCGCGCCGCCCCGAGCCGTTCCCCTGGGTACGCTAGAAAGCCGTGCTTTTCTTGTTTCGATACCTTTTAACATACCTCACGTTCGCTGATCTAAGACCGGGAAGAGAAACACGATTGAGAGGAAGTAATTTACAGCGTTAAAAAAGCTGAAGTGAAACGTTGTAACGATACGATGTTTCAACAGCTTTGTGCTCAACCTAACCAGCGTGGAGGACCGAAGATCATTCGCTTTTTTCTCCCCCGATAAGAACTTTCAACAATATCCTGCAAAATTTGTTTATATTCGCGTCGATTTATTAAAATTATTCAGCACCGACATCGATCGCTATTCACCATCTATTTTTCTTCAATTAATACAGTTTTATTTCCCGAAAAAGCTTAATCGTGATTTTCAATTTGTTCATTTAAATTACGCGTTTATAACAAAAATGAGTACGTTCAATTGAAAACAGTAAAAGTATTTATTCTCGTCAATGTATTAACCCTTAGCACTCGGATGGCGACTCTGAGGCTCCACTGAAAATTGCTATGCCATTCTTAAAAATATTGTTCACATTTTTTATCTGTGAAATATTCTAGAATGGAAAAATCTTTTGTGTTCGAGTTAAAATAGCTCCGAGTGCAAGGGGTTAAAATTATCGAGCTTCGAGATAGATTATATTCAACACCTGTATTTTGCAATTAACACAGTTTTATTTTCCAAGAAAGCTTAATCGTCACTTTCAATTTCGTCAGACCGGGTGTTCGCAATGTGTTCATTTCATTATGCGTTTATAACAAAAATGAGTACGTTCGATTGAAAATTGCTATGCCCTTCTTAAAAATATTGTTCACATTTTTTATCTGTGAAACTGTGTATCATTCGTAATATGCAAGAAATTAAAATAAATGTGTAGAATGGAAAAATCTTTTGTTTTCGAGTTAAAATAGCTTCGAGTGCAAGGGGTTAAAAATTATCGAGCGTCGAGGTAAATTATATTCAACACCTGTATTTTGCAATTAATACAGTTTCAAAAGTTCGCAGTCTAATCGCGACAGTTCGTTACGCCTTTCACGAATTTCGTTTAGCAAACACGGCAATTTAGATAGTGGACGGATTTACCGTACTCTCGGAGGATCGAAACTACGCAGGTGTTGCGAAAAATTGGCCGGCGATCTGCGGATGTTCGGGTACGGTTCACGTAGCAACCTGGCGGGTAGCGATCAGGAAGGAAAGAAGAAAATTTATAGCGTCAGAGGAGTCATCATTATGCGCCGCCTAACACGACGGGTCGTTCAGGTGGAACGACATTGCTGCAATCTCGCATGCAAGTTACTTCGCGCGGAGAAGGTTGAAGGTCGGCCTTTCAGAGAAAAGTAAACTGCTGCGCGCACGCGGCGCTGTCGTTTTCTAAAGCTGCAGAAACACCGGTGCTTTCGTATGGTTTTGCATAGGTCAAGGATCGGGGCCCGGCCGGCCGTCGCGCGAAGATAATCGGCCCCGCGAACTTCGAGCTAGCCTTCGGTTGAATTTGCAACCGGTCGTTGAAAAAATTACTAATTTCTTTCGATCGTTAATATTCGTTTACAGCCTCGACGACGCGCGACGGCACGGTCAAACTGAAACACGCGCCGTTTTACGGCACGATCTTTTGCCATTTTGCCGCGTGAACGGATTCCGTTTAACGAACTCGAAAATGTTTAATAAAAAATCGAATACGATTTTGAAAAATTATCAACGAAATGCAACTGGTAGTCGACGACCCACCGATACGATTCCAATGGCCGCAGGAGTTATGGTTGGTCTGAGAAATACATGATTTTTAGGAATCTTTACCCGGAAAAAATTTATGCACTTTTTTTGAAACGAGTATCTCATTTTATATATCGTAAAACTTGCGGTAACATTTTTGCTGCAGACTGTAAAAAATGTCTGAATAACAATTCGTAAAGAATCATTTAAAAAAAAAAATCCTTCTACTAGATATACAAATGATGTATTAACAAAATCTTCGTGTGTTTTTTATTTGCAATGATTCTGCATGAATGGAGGCTGCGGCCACGGTGACATTTATTAAGATTTGCTATGAGTTATGTAATGCAGACATTTTTTAATTAGGTACTAGTTTTAAAATAAAATTCTGTCTTTCTCGGAAAAAATTCCTGAAGATCGCGTTTTTTTTCGGATTGTTAACCAAATGAGAAGCCCTTGACGCGAGTGGTCTCTCATAAAGTTTCGAGAGAATTCCGCAAAAGATGAGGGTTTTTTGGGAAAAATGGGTTGCCGTTTAAGCATGACTAATGTGACAGATTATTGGAAATAAGTAACACGGCGGCCTTGCGCCGGCCGCTCGCGAATTCGTGAATAGAACCCGACCCTGCTGGATAGCCGAAAATGCAAAATATTAATATGTTACACTGTTACGTAGAAAACACGTGACATTTCGGAGGTGGATTCCGGTTATGGTGGATGCGATAAATTTGCATATTTTAATAACGGCTGAAATCTTTGCGAATACGCGACCATAAAGTTACGAGTTTATAATGCCACGCA
The DNA here is from genome assembly GCA_916610255.1 of Lasioglossum lativentre. Taxonomy (NCBI): domain Eukaryota; kingdom Metazoa; phylum Arthropoda; class Insecta; order Hymenoptera; family Halictidae; genus Lasioglossum; species Lasioglossum lativentre. The sequence goes on from OU744364.1 coordinate 2,694,012, forward strand.
TGTTGATCGTAATATAGAAACGAATATATGTATATTGTCCAGGAATGTTTATGTTGAATATAATGATACCGAACTGATTTCATTACCGCTCTTGCCGATTTACTAATTAGCATAAATTATATTTTTAAACGCTGTGCGCTGCGCTAAAGTTGCACAAGAACCGCACACGTTTCCATTCGTTCGGAAGAATAGACGAAACGATTTCGTAATCGATTTAACAAAAAATAAAAAAAAAAATTGTGGCGTCGGATCTCGTTTTGCATAAAAGATCCGGAATCTAAATGTCATCGGGAGATCCGTTACACAAGGAGCATAATGTTGTTTTGTTTTTCGTGCACGGCGTGTCTCCTCTGGCGGAGGATATAATTGATAAGCGGTTATGCATGTTTGGTTAAGGAGTCTGGCACCGGGTCAAGTATACACGCGAGGTCGTACAGAGAGAAAGGGAGAAAGGGGGAAGAAGATTCCGCAGTGCAAAGTCATAGGTTAACCATTGTGGTGTGTACACACGGTATAAGACACGACTACTACGAGCCCAAGGGTGAAAGTTTACCCCGCGAGTCGTTTCTCTCTCTCCGCCGTGTGATTTACCATAAGCGCCGATCGAACTTTCCAAGGATGCATCTTCGGGCTTCTTTAGATTTAGGCTACCAGTCCGACTCGTCCTCTCACAGTCGCTACGTCACACGCCTCGTCCGACCGTTGCTTTGTTACTTTAGGAAAAATATGGAAAATATTTTCCTAGACACTTTGCTATTTATTATTAACATTTATTATTACTTTACTATTTGTATTACTATTTCTTTATCATCTTCGGCTAGTAGCGACAACGCGTGCGATGATGATTCGAAAGATAGCGGGGAAATGCTATAGTGACCTGGCTGACGTCACGAAGCTATAGTTTATATCACGGTCCTACGTAAGTTACCTACAGTGACTCCCATTAATATTCGGACGCTGTCAAGAAAATGATAACTTTTTTCATATTGCACCATACGATTTGAATTTTTATTGAGAAGCGAGAGCAATTAGTTTGCTACATGATGTGAAAAGAAATTTTGTCAAAAATTGCAATTGGTCGGAATTGTAGAGAAAATACTAAAAGTTGCATTTCACAACTTTTTTATGTGGGTCTATATTGAAAATTTAAAAAATATGTTCTGCAGATCAGTGTCAATTATATGCATTGTAAAAGTTTCATCGAAATCGGTTCATGTGGGAAAAAACGACGGGCATTGAAAGATCATCCATTTTTACACGTTTAAACTACCATATTTAAACATTTGTTTAACATTGCAACGTTGACTGATTTTAATGAAAATTTCAGATTATGTTTAATTGATACAGATCTACGAATCGTGTTTACTACATTTTCAATATGAGCTCACACAAAAAAGTTTTCCTGTGCGATTCCGACCAATTGGAATTTTTTGCAAAAATTCTTTTCACGTTACGTAACAAAACCAATTGTTCTAACTTCTAAAAAAAATCCACGTTGTATGGTAGAATATTAAAAAAGTTATCGTCTTTAAAGAGTGTCCGAATATTAGTGGGAGACACTGTACCTAAATGACCCCCACTATTGTTACGTTGGTGGGACAATTCTCGCAACGTGACGTCCTACAGAGTGAGAACGTAAACACTAGCCAGGAGTGGGAAATTGTTTTGGTCCGGTCGGGATTCCCGGAATTGGGGGAACTGTGTTCCGGCACGAACTTCGTCGAACATGATCGTAAATTGGAAGTGTTTACAGAAAACTGTGTATCTAATTCACATTGATTTCAATCGTGACTGTTGATTGATTTCTACCGTGAGTCAGTGTTGGGCAAAAACTTATAAGTTTTATAATCAACGATTGACGACTAAATTTCTACTTCAATCGTTAATCGCAATTAACAATTAATCTCATAGTTTAGTCGTTAATTGCGGTTAACGATTTTTCTACTTTAGTCGTTAGTTGCGATTAACGATTATTAATCGTCAATCGGATAGTTGATTAATGATTATTGCTGAAATTTCGAAATGAAATACGTAATCAGAACTGTATGAATACTGAAAAAAATGTAAACTCGATTTTTCGATGATTCCTTTTTTTAATCAACGATTGACGATTAAATCAATCGATTGAATCAATCGCCGATTTTTCGACGATTTCTTCATTTAATGAACGATTGACGATTAAGTTCATCAATCGATTGAATCAATCGCCGATTTTTCGACGATTTCTTTTCATCATGATTAAAATTTTAATCGATTAATGCCCAACTCTGCCGTGAGTTGCCCTTACACAGGTAATTGTCAACGAGTTTATAGAGCCCCGAGCTACGAACTGCGAATATAACAAGTAATGTGTGAAAATGTTGAACCGTCGAGGCCGTTTAAGCTACCGGGGCGAAAAATCGTAGAAGTTACGAAATCTAGCGAGACGTACAATGGGTATATACCGATAAAAGGACAATACCAGAAGACTTATCGGTTAAATCGTATCCACGGTGGACCCGATGGAGGATCGTGACTCCTCGCGTTCGCCGTATAAAATGATCTCGCTTTCCCACAGGCGCCGAACTTTCCCAGAAGAATTCACCGGCAATCCCTCGATCCCTATCGATCCCCGGATCGTACTCGATCTAATCAACGGGCGCAATCACAGTTTCGCTCCGACGCGGCGCGACAGCCTTCGCGATGGTCGAGCAAAACGCGCCGCGCGCACCTGCGCTCGCTCGTCATTGTGTGGAAATGATTACGCGGAAGACACCTGGCATTCCTGCGTCATATAATGCGCGCGCGCGCGCGCGCTCGCGCGGACGTGTCACGTGTGCACGTCCTCGGAATGTCGTTTCCGCCGCGGGCAAACCGATCTACACCCTTTGCCGAACGTTTATCCGTTAATTACCCGAGGTGCCTAATTAATTAAGTGCCATCGTATCCGTGGCACATTTGCTTAATTGCGCCACTGCTGCCTCTCGACTACCGCACCGGTTAACGAACGTTTCGTACACGCTTCTTTCCCTAATCACTCGGCTCGCTGCGCTGTGCTGCGCTGCGCTACGCGCTCGCCAGACGCAAGGACGCGATCCTACTCGCGCGACGCGACGCGACGCGACACGTGCACGATTCATTGCTACAGTGATCGGCGTGTCCCTTCGTGTCCCTTTCCGTGTATTTCTCTTGTACGACCGCGTGACCTTGATTAGTTGCTCGCCTCCAGAGACGTGCGAGAACTCGCAAATTTTTTTTTCTTCATTTTTTAAAAAACTAATCTGAACGTTTAAGAAAAAGCAAGTAGGGAAAAAGAAGCGATATACCCTCATTTTTGTTTATACAGGGTGTTCGACTAGAGGTGGGAGAAAATTCAAGGGGTGGTTCTCCATGACAATATAAGTCGAAAATGCAGAATAAAAAGATTGCGATTTTAGCTTCGTTATTTAGTTATTGGTTAAACCTTTGCACTCGGAGCTATTCTAACTCAAAAGTTTATCATTTCTTCCGTCCTAGAATATTTCCAAATACCCGATAGAATACTTACACGTGTAGTAATCGATTAGATACCAATATATTTAATGATGTAAACAATATTTTGAACAATGGTACAGCAATTTTTAGTGACGCCTCAGAGTTGCCACTGGAGTGCTAAGGGATAATAACTAAAAATAACGAAGCCGATATCGGAATTTTTTTATTCTTCATTTTCCCTAAAAGTTTCTCCCACCTGTAGTTGAACACTCTGTAGAAATTCTACGATATCATTTTTATAAGGCAACGCATCCCAGCCGTTTTTAAAGCTCGGTAGTAAAAGAAAATTAACTCCGAAGGAGAAATGTTTATAGTTCCTAAATACTACGCTGAATGTGCACCGAATCTAATGGGTAGACTACGGATTTTATGCATTTATGACAAAATTGAATTAGTGCAAGGGTTTAAACACAGTATTAATATATTATTTTCAGCAGAATAAAATGATTAGTGATAAATTCATATTTAGCTGCTGCAATTGATGCACGCACAATTTTATTTTGCATAAAGATCCGGAATGAGATACCCTGCGAATAAATAATAATCACGGCAAGATCAACCTCGTGCGATTCAGGATGCGACTCCATTCACCAGGTTCGCGGAAGGTTAGCGGAACTGTCCCAGCAACGGTGTATCCTCCTCTCCTCTTATTAACTCCGTTCCTAGATAGCCGGATCTAGAGAGTGGTTGTGGACTCCGATGGAAAAATGTTCATAGATCCTAGACACACTATACCTAATGTGCCTAATGGATAAGACGGGGAGGAGGCCCGAGGGGCCCTTCCCTGTCCCAGTGGACGGTCGCGATCGCCATCTGGTATTTGCCTTCCCTACCACATTCCAGTCTGGATATATCCAATGGTCACGAGTGCGTCGGGCCCTACCTCCAACACGTAGGAAGAATCCTTTCCGGGGCCGTGGTCCCGGAAATCGAGAGGATCGCGCCAAGCACGAGGCGTGGCCATTAATTCCATCGAATCCCGGTATAAGTAAGATTAAAACCGTGGCCGGCGTGCGGCTACGTATCCGCGACCGGCACCGCACGTACCTATCCCAGAGCACGGACCGTTTCTTCGTTCTGCTCTTTTTGCACAACCTGGGGAACCAACCGCCAATACATCCACCCAGCCGTTGCGAAACACACACAGTCGAAGGAGTCCCGCGAGTCGAAACGATCGGTATTAATCGCGACGAGCCTATATATCCCGGCCCCGTTTAAATTAACCGCCTGTGTCCACGGGACGCAGATCTATCGCCGGCCAGATCTCAAGGAATTAGAGAAAGAATGGCAATAAAGATAACGAACGCGCAGCATGGGCTGCTACGTTTTCCCCATTGAACGAGTCTTCCCGAGCACCAGATCGACCGATCGCTGTACCCGAAAATATCGGGTCGAGTTCTCGAAAGTATGCATATAGATTTTCCGTGATTTTTATTATAATATGGATAGAAAAGTGTGTATAATCATTTCCAGTGAATGTATCATTATAATTTCAATAATTGTAAATTAAAAAACCAGAAACCAGTCATCTGGCCGGCGGTGGTAGATTTTTATGGTAGATTCTTTAACGCTAAACCTACCACGGTCAATCGACCGGTTTCATATTTCATAATTATTGAAAAATTGTAAAAATTCATTTACGAAAATTAATGGAATATTGAAAATTCCGGATAATCTGATTGTCATTCCTAAAGACAACCTCGCTGAAACGGCTTATTATTCAATTTTTCTTAAACACTTTTTTTTCTTAAACCGTCTTGTGGGTCCTCAAATATTTTCAAATAAAAGATTATTTATTTTCTAATAAGTAACGGAGTAATTACACAGATTACTTCTTCTCATAGTGATTTCTATTCACTGGCGATACACAGCGACTCGAGGAACCTGCGAATACGATTCGCTCGTAAACGAAGTATCGCAGATAAAATTGCAAAGTGCATTTTCGATTTATATCCGCGAGATACGGCGATCGCAAATATTTGTGCGAACAGTATCGCCGCACCTCGTTCATTCGATAGTCAAAAACAACTCGGGCCGATCTCGTTAAACCGCTGCGAGCAATAATTTCACACGGAGAGAAAGCTGTATTCTCGAACGGGCGCCGGAGCTTCGAATCGCTGTACCAGGACCGTCAAGGGTTACGTAACGATCCGATCGATACTGGCACGATCACGCGAAAGGGACACTGAAATTCTGCAACTCGGTATCGGGCCGAGCTCGGGTTGATTGAAATCGTCTTTGACTCGAGCCCGCTCCACAAAAGTCAGTTCTGATCCTCTCGTGATCAAGAAAAGAACAGGACGCTACCAACAAATGTCGTAATTGAAAATGCTTCTATTTGCAACAAGCAGTAAGAATAATGTGGCGCTGGCAAATCGTTTGTAACAGTTTCCACAAAAAATTGCGGATTTATAATTATAATCGTTACAATCTTTTTGTGCAATTATTCGTTTAAATAAAGAACTTCGTTATCGGCTGATAGCATACCTCGTATGACGTGTATAAATAAAGATTAAAACTTTTGCATACATCTAATACATAGTAGAATATTAATCGGTTAATTAAATAATTTAGTTCTGAAGAAAATTGTAGAGAATTCTATTCGAGAAATGAGACATTAATTCAAAGTGAAATTGATCATTAATGTTAACGCAAGATTTAGACAATACTTGAATTTGCACAATACTTCATATTAAATTATTAAGCATAAACAATGCTCCCGTTATTTTTCCAATTTTGAATGTGTCATGAAGACGGACTATTATTATTATTTAAAATCGGCAACGATTAATTTCCTCGTATTGCCGGTGAGCGAAACGGGATTCGAGATAAACATCGACTAACATTTCACCCGCGATAAATTGCAAAACACGTAAGGAAAGCTATTCCGAGTGGTCACTGTAAGAACTGTTTTCACTAATCAAACCAGTTTCGATACGAGTTTATTATCGTTCGTTTGTAACACCTCCTGATGTAACAGTAAGTGAAATTGGCGATATCGCGAGTATATCGACTGTAGGATAATTCTCCTGTAAAAATATGATCAAACAACAAACTGATATTTTACCGAGTCGGCTTGACAGGGATAAGTGTCTATCGATCGGTCTCTGATCTTTTAAAATATCAAGAGTTTACGGGATGATTAACCTCGTTGATCCATCATACATGTATAATTGGAACGAGACGTATGGGATTTACTTGCTCGCTGTCGGCTATCGATAATAAACCGATTTGTATGATTAACTGGATGGTTACGAAACAGCTGCGACAGTAAATATTCGCAAAACGTCTGTTTCAGCATCAAACCGAAATAACCGCTTTCTCGACGCGGTACAACTTTCTCCCCGGGTGAATTGACGTGTTAATAAGAAATCATAAATTTAACGAGTATCGGCGATCACGTAACAATCGGGACCAGCCGAAATTCATACATATTCGACTGTGGGTTTCGCAAGCTCGCCATCTTGCCTGTTTTCTTACAGGCGGATTATTGCAGGGTAACTCAATAATTAAATTTCTCATAATTATACATTTCTCTAGGGATTATACTACAGATTTCGACTTAATTTTTCATCTATCTTCTATATAAATAAAAATTAATGTTCGTTGGTAAGCGCATCGCTGAAGAACAGCTGGACCGAATGGCTAATTTAAAAAAAAAATGTTCGTAACAGTCCGAATAAGGTTTTTAGAGAAATTGGAAAAGTTGCCCGGAAAAATGGGAAATTCGGGAAAAAATGAAAGTGGTTTTTTCAATTTTTGTATGAACTCGAGACCAAAACTCACGATTCGAACGATGGATATGCGTAATTCGGAGGGCCGCCTGGCTGCGAGGGCGTGCTATATATCTTCAATTTAAACAAACCCAACGTTTCGATTGAAAACGGTTAAGTCAAGGTCAAAGTATTTATGTACGGACATACCTCCAATGGAGAAAATTCATTTCGAAGGTTTCGGCGACGATTCGGGAGCACAGTGCTACTCTCCGCGCTCTCTGAGACACCCTGCACTCTTCGGCATAAATCAGCTGGCAGCGTCCTCTAAATCTCTGGAACATCTTCTCTCCGCGTCGGAGGAAAGCCACGGTAGCGGCGCGGGCCCTGGTGAGAAAAAACCGGCGGATAGGAAGACACTTAATCGCAATCAGACACCCGGAAGATGCGACCGGGACCGTTCCACGAGCGCTGCTTTCAAAAGCGAAACAACCTGCTGGGACTCGCATACGTTCTACATAAACCTGCCGTAGCGCCGCGCCGCGCCGCGCCGCGCCGCGCGGACGTTCGCCGGCCACCTGCGATACGCGTGACCGCGTGACGAAGCACGCGTGAAGACCGCGTCGATCGCGAAATTATCGGAGGATGAAACGGTTCTCTTCCGGGTACCATGCGGCACGCTGTGTACACCACAGCAAGTGCACACCTTTCGCCGACAGCGGGGATTTATTCGGAACGTTCACGAGATGTTTTCGCAGGACGACCCGCGGGGTAGTCGGAATGCCTCGTTTCCTTTTAGGTTTCGCGCACAGGCTAGGCGGCTAGGCGGCTAGGATGCGCGAGAACCTTTTTTTTTTTGCGAACCGCGGATCCTGCGCACACGTGTTCGAGGAAGTTCCGATTTCAGTTGCTTACAAGGGAACATATTCAGTTGATACACCACCCATTTTGATGAAACTTATGTGAGATATAGTTCTTCGAAAAATATTTGACACGTATTGTTTTTTATCGGCAACCATCCACTCCGAGGGGGTGAAAACAGCCAAAGTCAGGGGTCAAAACCATATTATTTGAGAAAAAAGAAAAAGTTTGTTAAAAAATTCTTGCGCGACTACATTTCCCATTGAAAAACACACAATTTAAAAAAAAAATCAAATTTTTTCGACCTCTAGTTTCCGAGATATCTCAAATAATGTGGTTTTGACTCCCAACTTTGAGGGCTGTTTTCACCCCTTCAAAGTGGATGGTTGCCGATAAAAAACAATACGTGTCAAATGTTTTTCCGAAGAACTATAGCTCACATTAGTTTCATCAAAATCGGCCATTCTCATCTGAATATGTTCCCTTGTTAGACGCACACGCGAGTATTCCACGCTGCTCTCTGCTATTCGTAGTTAAAATCAGAGTTGGGCAAAATGTTCATCTAAATAAAAATTTTGAATAACGAATAAAAAAATTTTTATTCATTACTCGATGGTTCGCGTTTATTAGAGTTGGCAGTAGTGGCGGAATGATTTAGTCGAAGCCTCCGAATAAAAGATACAGATAAAAGATGAAAGAATTATTCGAAGTTAAAGCCACTTTGTATAAAAAAAATTATCTTTATTCGTTGGATAAATTCTCGTCGAATAAAGATACATTTTATATTCGAACCGTCGAATAACGAATAGAAATGTTTTTACGTTTTATTCGTTATTCGAAATTTTTATTTGGATGAAAACATGAGCATGACGTCATAGTCGAGCTCCCGTACTATTCTTCAATAATATTAAATTTTACTATAAAATCAATTGTACGTCGAACCTCCCAGCTCATCATTTTTTTCGAGACCGCAAATCGAAGCAAAAGTTGCCGATTTTGCTGAAGAAATGCTCGTTCCTACGTAGAAGTTGAGTGTGTGGGAAAGAATTTTTGTTTGCGACCGCACGTATCCAAGGGTACAATGGAAATAATTTCTTCATTCATGGCGATTGCGATCACCTTCCAACCGAAGCACGCATCCACTTTGCCCTTCTCTGGAAACATTCGCTTCCCGGATTAACAACCCAGGGTCGTATACAATGAAATTATTTCCGACGACAGCGGTGGTGCTCGTTTCCGCGTCGATGGCGCGGATCGCTAATTACTGTAACAAAGTATAACGCGCGGCGGTCACGATGAAAAACGTATTAACGTCGTGATTGCAAACAGTCGGACGCGTCTCGCTTCCGTACATCATTAACAACGACAATCGCGTGCCACGCTTCTTGCAGCAACTTCCGTCGCCGATGCCAGCTTTTTTTTTTATCGTAATTAATTATAGATCGGTCTTGCAGCGGTCTTTGCAGCAGCGTCTGTCGATACCTGTGATTATACAACGAGAGGCGATTTCATCAATTATGAACATTGATCGTAATGCGATTAATCATGGTTGATAATTAGGTTTGCGATTATTCAGATGGTAAAGATGCATCCACGAGGTACTATTTAGCATATTTTTTTGGGTTTTATATTGTTAAAAAATGGCTGAAAAAGATAGACATGTTTATAAATATCGAATACAGATGATGTTCACTCTTTGACATGTAAATAACGACTGGCAAATCTTTTAAACAAAAAACATTCTTCTTTTATCCATTGCACACTCATTTCGTAATTCACTTTATAACATTTTGTCTCTCACTAATTATGTTTCTTTCTCATTCTCACACATTCACCCCCCCCCCCTTGTTTTTATCGAATACATATTTACATCTCATTTACTAACTGAGGCACCACTAAAAACTGCTATGCCATTCTTAAAAATATTGTACACATTATTATTTTTGTTCGTATTTAATAAACTACTAGACACTTACATATTACACGAGATATTGTATCAGTTTCATATGGAAAAAATTTAAAAAAAAAATTGTATAGAATGGAAATATTCTAGAATGGAAAAATCTTTCGTTTTCGAGTAAAAATAGCTCCGAGTGCAAAGGGTTATAAATAACGAGGGCGCTAAATACATACTTCGAGCAACGTAAACTTATATATATATATATATATATATATATATATATATATACATATAACCGCAGTACGATGCTGCGAAGCGTGTATTTAAGGGCGAATTTTTGTAGCTGGATTAATTAGCGGTTCGTAGAAAGTGACGGGGGAGGAGTAAGTGGTTTCCGAGTATGGATGGAAGCCGGCGGAAAACGAGGAAATCCGTAAGTTGGTCATAATGTCAGAATTTTTGTTCGCGTTCGGAGAGAACGAGCGAGTTTCAACGGCGAAACAATGCCGAGCACACTCCGCCGTTTGCACCGTTAGTAATTTTCCCTGAGAGCCGCTTCCCTGAACTGTCCTTTGTCACTGCCGGTGCACGATGAGATCTTTTATCGATTCCGCGAAGGCATCTCGGAGTGACCTTAATAGGTGCAAAAAGTGCGAAACTAATGCCGTGGTAATTACTGTGTCGGAGTACGGTAGAGCTCTGCACAGCAATCCGATCTTTCTTTAAGATTCCATAATGACAGAATATACTGCTCCGCAAACACACTGAGCATTTTGTGTGAATCATTTAAACGGAGTTGGTTTTTTATCGTCTGAATCAAAGGAGATTACGAAAATTGACTCATTCTCCAGTAAGCCGTTTTCAAACGGACAATTCTGAAACGAGATTGACGAACAATAAAAAGCGAATTGTATACGAACTTAGTTTATAAAGAGACGATATTTTTGTTTATTTGTCAACATCCGATAAATTATATTGTCGAGTATCGAATAAAATTACGTTTTGGTGAAAACGTGGGAATTTTTTGTTTAATATATAAACATGATGCTTAAATCATGCCATTTTATGCAAAGCAACAGATACAGAAATGGTGTTGTGTCCGAATATTAATGCGACTAACTGTAGGCACGGTGAGTCACTTAAATGTACCACCTACTCATACGCTGCTTGCATAAGTAGCATGTTTCATACGGTTTGTTATCGAACTTCTAAAAAAATATGGTCCAATATTAAAAAATTTATGGTCCTTTTAAGAGTGTCGAAATATTACTGTGATTCACTGTATAAAACATGCTTGCAACATGTAGTAATTTTTAATAAAATAGTCCATAACACTAGACCTACCGAGCTCTAAAAATGGCTGGCATGTATATTGCCTTATAAAAATGACATCATAGAATTTACATAGATTTTCTATAATTTTTATTATAATCTGCGCTTGGATACAAAAACGTGTACAATCATTTCCAGTGAAAGTATTATCATAATTTCAATAATTATAAAATAAAAAACCAGACACCGTACCAGCGTTGGTAGATTTAGTGTTAATCGGAGTTAATGATTTCTTTAACGCTAAACCTACCACGGTCGAACGACCGGTTTCATATTTCATAATTATTGGAAAATTGTAAAAATTCATTTACGAAAATTAATGGAATATTGAAAGTTCCGGATAATCTGAATAAGTTTAATGTTGCCATTTTTATAAGGCAACATTTACCAGACGCTTTTAATGCTCGCTATGTTTAGTGTTGAAAAATCTGATATTAGGCTACTTTACTCTCGAAACAGAATTTTGCCAGGAACGCCCTTGTTCCCAGGAACCCTTGAACCGGCACGACGCGACGGTCCCGACGTTCTGTTCTCGGCGTGGCCAGGGTTAACGGCGCCGCGATATTTATTCGTCTCGTAGTCCGAGTCCCTCAAAAGGTATCAGTTCGGGAACATCGTCCCCCGCGGAGAAAGACGTGCAGTCCCGAGAGAGTCCGGGGCACGCCCAAGCGGACCAAAGCCGGGCTCTCCGATCGTTGATCACGGATAAATCCCCACCGCCGTGCCCGCGTACCGTGCCCGGGATTTTACATGCGGAACTTGCGTTCTCACGGGCATGGTGGTCTCTTAGAGACTCGCGCTACAATTAATACTGCAGGAAGTCATTTGGGCGGGGGCGACCGGGGGGCAGGGGGGACGGGTACACCGCATGAACATACATACTACGAGCCTGTGCACCGGGCACGTTGCATCGCCCTAGGTAACTCTGTTAAACGTGTGTTTCAGATAACGAGCCCTGTAACGCTTCGGACGAGTCAACTTTATCTGCATAAAGGCATTAATTAGATTATTATAGTTCCATATAATGAATCCGGCTTAAATCCCAAAGCGATCCCTAGCCAGTCTGTAAATGCGCGATGGTGATTCATAAAACTGATCTCGAACGTCGAAGTCGATACAAGACTGGCTCGGTTTTATAGTTTGCAGATTGTTGTCATTAATACACCGACAGCCTCCAAAATCATTGAAAAGAATTTTTCAAAAAACTTTTCGCACACATTTGTAGGCTGAACGACGTAACTTTTACTTCAAACATTTTTTTCTTTTGTGTATCTTTTCTCGTCTGCGATGTACGAGCATTTACGTAGAAGGGTCGGTTCGAATAAAAGGGTTGATTCCTCCCTTAAAATAAAAAACGGGCACGTTTCATAAAAATCGACGTGTTTCCGGGATTCTCTTGTTAGTCACGGACCATAGACTTCCGAAAATAATTAAAGAATAGATAACATGTTAATGTTACCATTTTCGTTGTATTTTTCTTTGATAATTAAATATCAATTACATCCGCACGGATGACGGATAAGAAACTGTACGGCGACTCCTGTCGCCATAAACGCGTGAAAGACGCGAGCCACGCCATTACAGATAGGAGAACGCAGATAAACGTATGGGAATCAATTAACTTGAAGAAATAAGGAAGTGAAGTGTCACTGAAAGGTGAAGCTGAGTACCAGTGACGAGTGAACTCGTCTTCCTGCTGGTGAACAGGTTCATGCCGTCGCGTCGCGTCGTCGAGTGTAACGAGCTGTGCGTTAAATACCCGCCGGTTTTCGTGATGACGCGAACCGGCGAGAGGAGCGAACGCGATTAGGTTCGTCGACCTCCGGACCACGGTGTTCCACCTCCGTCGGTTATGTCGGTAAAAGGACAGGACACTTTGGATGATCGCGAGGTCATTGGACCAAGGCCGGTCCTACCTGCGTTGCCATAAGTCCCTGCATAGTCGCGATATATGCAACAAACCTATCCCTACATTTACAGGGTGTCTCAAGTGATCATAATGCTGCTGCGAAACACACTATTTATTCAGATTTACAGGTGTTGACATTTCTCGCATAAGTCTGAATTCTCCTCAGAAACGAAATTTAAGTTTCACCTTCATCTTCGAGGAGTTCAAGGTCATTCGAAGGTCATGTCACAGTACATATTTGGATGCATCTTTTTCGAGCGATGTGCAACACGAACATATACGTAGGGTAACTGCATACCAGTGAATAAACTGGCACCAGTAAATGAACGCTTTTGTATTTTCAGCTTTACCATCATTGTTTAATTACTAGAATGTAGTGTTCATTGACTGGTATTTTTTATATTTTTTATTTAACGTTTAATAAAGACAAATAATTTCATTTTAGTTGTGTTCATTTATTTTTGACAAATCAAGTATAGGGAGCCATTTGGCATATATATATGGGATTCCTTTAATTCACATATTTTTTTAAAAATAAAATATCTTAATTTCTTAAATGTTCATTCACTGGTGCAGTTACCCTAGTTATTAAAAAAAAACAAACATCGACTTGATACCATTCCAATTGTACATAAACAATTTTTTTTTCTGGCGTCACACTTAAGTGAGACACCCTGTATATATATAAATACAGTGAAAGTAGTAATTATCAGGAAAAGCTGAAGGTGCAAACACATCATTAAATTATATGTACATGATCAATAGATACTGTTCATTTTTCCTGTTATTTAAGACTTTGACGCAATCCAGTTCTCTAGGGGAAAGGTTTTGAAAAACCGTCGTTGGGTTAGAATGTTTTAAATATAATAGTATGTTTAATGTGTCTAATGGATCGGAGACGGTCCTGGATGTCCCCGAAGTACCGTCGACGCCCACTCGACCTTTAAAGGATGGTCTTTTCGTGCGATCGTGACCGTATACGACAGACGACAACGAGGTCGTTCGTTCGTGCCATTGCGCTCTTTCGTGGGATCGAATGGGTTCCGTATTTATAGGTTACGCCACGGCACCGAACGCCTACAGGTGTCAAATATATATGGCCGTGTTCAGTTTCAGTGGATAGGAACGCGGATCGATGGAGACACACACGAGACTCTGATAATAGACACTTGTTGATCAATTTGAATTACGGCATTACCGGCTGAAACCAATCACCGCTGTTTGTCTTTCAGCTTTTCGCATCAAAGAACGATGAAAAAGTTACAAATTCTTTATTAAATAAATTATTCTTTATTTTATGCTCTTGATTTTAAATTATAATAATTCTTTAAAGTAACAACAACGACAAAATTATTCTTTATTTTATGCTCTGATTTTAAATTATAATAATTCTTTAAGCAACAACAACGATAAAATAAGTTTTGTTTGTTAGTCTATAGTGTTAACATTAAACTCGAGGTAACAAAGAATAGTTTAAATTACCCGCGATTTAGAAATTGTTGCTTTTTATTGTTCCTGGAGTGGCGATAGTACATATAAAACATGTGGTCTCTTATTTTCAACAGCCACTGTATATTTCCTGTTCATTCAATTAATATCACTCTGCAGTAACCGCGGGATTACGATGACAGTCATAACTTAACGTGGACATGAAATTCACGTATAGTCAGTGGGGATGTCTGGTGATCGGACGTGTAAAGGAATATTAGCATCAGGTAATAAAGATAAATCGATAATCCGCGGACTGCGGGTTTTATGCGTTTATAGCGTCCGCTATTTTCGTAAAATTTGGTATAATAAAGTGGTTAAGTAACCTTAATGAGGTTTTTTTAGCTTCATTGAATCTGTTTGCCAACGGAGTAAACAAGTTTTTCATCGATCTCCATCTCCGTAAATCAGTCTATAAAAATGTATATTTGCATAAACACGTATAATTTATATACACGGCGACTTAAAAAATTACACTCTGTGCAGAACTTGACTTTCAACTAGACTGTGTTTCAAAACCGGTTAATATGTTCGATTAGTTGTTGACAATGTTTCGTAAACGTATTTATACTTATCCAATATTTATACTGTGTGTCTATTACTTGATTGGTTCAATTGAAATATAATGTTAACGAATTGGTCATCAGTACATTTCGATGTTCGCTACGAGGAAATTTCAGCATCGTGTATTCGTCACTTCGCGCATGCAAAACGCACACTTCGCAAAGCATTGTTTTCTTCGGATGTTAATTGCATGGAACTTTTTTGCTGAAACTGCTACACTGTATTGAAATGAACCATTCACGTGGGAAAGAAACCGGTGCCGTTTCAATCGCGTACAAAAAGTCACGATACACCGTACCGCCAGTATCGTGCGGTAATTGTACTTCCTAACGAGATGTATAGCAAACACAATTTCGCAATGCTGTTCGCAATAATAGAAAGTTCCATTCTTCCGTGGAATTTCTGAAAATTCATCGCACACCGGGCATCGAGCGATCCACCTCTCCGACGACAAAGCTTTCGTTAAAAACCTATCGAAAAACGTATTACTATTAAAATAGAAATTCTTCGTCAGACATTTGTTTTATTCCCCTCAAGCCTCTCAATTATCCTTCGTTCCAAATATCCAGTCCATTCAAATCCCAAGCCCATAATTATGAAAGTGGTCCAAGTCATATACAAAAAAATTTAATGTTATTAAGGGGTAGTACTAAATTTTCATTGAAATTAGATTTAATTATATAAATTTTATTAGGAAATTTTTATTGACATTAATATTAATAATTTCGAATGTATTTCTTGTTTCGAGATATTTAAAGAATGACATTTCATACACTAAATGAATTTCATATAATGTTGAATTAACAAGCACTATAAAAATTACATTGAATTAATTTAATTTAAAATAATGTGATGTGAAATAACTGATGAACTAATTTTTTTAAATTTTGACTTAGAGTTTAGACCACTTTTATAATTATGGGCTCGTATCTTTGGAAATTATCCTCTTTTCTAAATAATTGGACCTTTTCAAACCTGTTCAAATAATCTGCCAAATGATCCTTAATTTAAAGTAATCGAAACTTTCGAATGACCATTTTTGGTACGCGAACTTTCCAAATAATTAATTTGTCGGGATGATCTATCTCTGTTTCCCAGGTAATCGAACGGTCGAAATGACGCTGCTTTCTAAGCGATGAATCCTCCGTGGTGATGATCGCGGCGAACTATGCAAAAGATAACAAGCTCGCGCGCTTTCATCATCGGTGCACGCTCCGGATGAAAACGGCGAACCGCTGTGAAAGTGATTGTGGGCGCTCCCGCGGAATTTATACGACGCTTTCGCTACGATGAGTTATTGGCTTTTGCAAAATGATCCTCATACCGGCGCGGCGCGTCCCCGTACGACCGATGTTCCGCGTGGTTATACGGTTTACGACGTGCCAGGTTTCAAGCCGGTGATACCTGTTCCGGGCTACACCTATGGCACCGACATAGTCTCGCAAAAGTCACACAGGCACCAAAAATAATTATTCCAAAAAATTTTTATGAAATACTCAAACTATTCATTTGGCAAAATTGTACGAATTTGTCTCGAAGTGGTCTCGCAAAAGTTACACGCAGGCACCAAAAATAATAATTCCAAAAAATTTTTTATGAAACACTCAAACTATTCATTTGTCAAAATTGTACGAATGCGGATGTAAAGTTTCACACAAAATCTATGCTTCTCAGTTGTGAATAAACTATAGAATAACAAGGAAAAGATATTCATCACTAGACTGCAAATGTTTAAACAAAAATGTTCTACCTCGATTCCAACAAACTGGAGTATAATAGAAATTAATTTCCTTTTCTAATAGGTCTAATAAGGTTGACGATAATACAAAAACATTTTTAAACTCTTCTAATGTTTTTAATATTTCTTATATAAATGCATAAAATCCTTAGATTTGTTAACCCTTAGCACTCAAGTGGTGACTCTAAGGCACCACTAAACATTGCTGTACCATTATATAAAATATTGTTTATATTATCAGATATATTCCTATCTCAATCAATTAGTAAACATTTAAGTATTGCACGAGGTGTTATATCAATTTCATATGCATAAAATGAAAAAAATCATATAAAATGGAATTATTCCTTGTCGGAAGAAATGTTTAATTTTCGAGTTAAAATAGCTCCGAGTGCAAAGGGTTAATAATGGGTATCGGTAACGAGAAAGACTTTTCGGTCACTTACATTTCCTATTTTGCAATCAAAAATATTTTAATCGAAAAAATAATTTTTATCCTGTGACTCGTTTCATTTTTGTTATACAATGTATACATACACTGTGAATTTGATCCATTAGGACAACTTAGTTATTTACAATAAAATACGAAATAGTAAAAACATTGGAAGGAAATTTTCTATATAATATCTGTTTGTTGCAACGGAGGTGGAAAATGTTTATTTTGCATAAAGATCTACAGTCTATTTATAACTCGGTTACGGTACCCGATGATTTTTGGTACACGAGCAATGTAACTCCGCAACCCAAACGTGTAATGGTTGGATTATACGAGTAAAACGCGAATAAAGATTTGCGAATGGGGAAGCGGCTCCTGTCCGTCTCTGTACCGCCGTTATAGCCGTTGTTATTGTTGCACCCGAGGTGCAATGCCTCCATCACTCTTGCTCAATGCATTTCCTACCTCCAGCCGACAGTTTTAAAGTCATTCTACGCTCTCACCTGTTCCCCAGGACTTTCTTCCTCGTTTTTTGGTGAAATTTTCCTTACAATGGGAGGTCGCGAGGTCATCCGCTGCTTCCTTAACGTGATTGCGATCAAATTGCATAGTTGATGACCGTAAATGAATCATAAAATATCATCTCCGCTTGGCCAGACTGAAAATAAAAGAATGTTCCCGTATATTGTTCTGTGATTTATCATGCTAAGAAGTACTTTACGATCGAATCTATAATAATTTAATTTTTTCATTCGTAAATGCGATTTAGCGCTACATTGTATATTGTTTTACCATCGCGCAGAATTAATTGTTTCTCTTCACAATCACTTTAAATTGTGGATTTAGTGGAAAAAATCCTTTGTGTATTTATGAATGACGACTGTAAAAATTTTTCGAGTGCAGATTCTATTATTTGATGTATCAACAGTTCTATTAAAATTTTTATTTCACCGCACATTGCGCATTTGTAGTTCTTCCATAAATGTATATGTATAGAGATTGTTTTTGCAAGATGCATTAAATAAATAATTTTATTTGCAGGTTGGTATAGCAGATCATCAGATGATAAACAAAATAACAGTCGAATCGGGCGTTTCGGTGTCTGTGTAAGTAAAATTTTCTGCTGAAAACATTTCCTAATAGAGCTTACAAATAAATGACGTGGTAGACCAGAAGATCATCGTTAATCTTTTCTGAAAATGGGTTATGCGACAATAACGTGACTGCCCGTCGAGAGTTGGATTTATCGATTGGTTCAGAGTACAGGATGGCATCTGTAACGGGAGATTACCATACACACCGCTACCGAGCACTCAATCAAAATCGTTAAGGCCGATCATTTGCATTCGGAATTCGGATTACACAGCAGAATCGTCGCGTCGCATCGCGTCGCGTCGCGAGACAGATCGCGAGAGCAGAATCGCTGGGCAAGCCGGCGCGACGTGGCGGACTCGCTGTCAATTAAAAACCGATAAATATTGACACGAATATTCCGCAATGGAATGATGAACCCGCATGGAATCATCGGCCATCGACGGATAATTAATGGCCATTGTATACCGGATGATTTCATAAACGTCGATTAAACGCGAACAAATTGCCGCGCGTCGTCGTCCACGATAAAATTAAATAGCTGGAAGCTATTGGCCAAATAACAAGCTGGCCCGTCGATTGGAATTGTCACTGACAAATTCCCTAATGGCGGTATATGTCGTCTAGTTATCGATATACAATCAATAATGATCACTTTCCTCCTCGTAATTACCGTTTCGAGTTATTTATACGCTGCGTTATTATATTGCGTTAAGCGTATAATTAGATGAAATTAAAGGGTAAGGGGAGGACATCTATTTTTCATCGCTATTTATAACTATATTGTCATTTCTGTTCCCGTTTTGTGAATTTTTTTGTCGGTAACCCGAATGAAATAATTATATTAGTATTAGTAGAGTACATACCAATATGGCGGCGCCCAAACTATCAAAAACGCTGAACTTTTGAACCAGTGCATTCCTAACAATAAAACTTGGACTTTTGGCATTTTCTCGTTAAAATCTACAAGATTGTTTAAAACAAAGTTAAAAATTTTTGGTTCCGCAAGGTGAAGTTTACTCGAATAAAATGTATATCGTGTCAAAATCAGATTATAACGAGCGGAATAAACAGCGGATTTTATGCATGTATTATAAAAATGAAGGAAAACTGTAGGTCAGTAAAAATGTCGTTCCAATTTTATCGAATTATAAAAAACAGAAATAAATACGTATCCAGCTCCTGTTTGTTGGTAACCAGAATATTTTCTGCAGGTTTCAGAATTCTGCGATTGTATCAGCAATTATACGAACACAAACGAACGGATTAGTTTTTACGGTATGTGCACACGGAACGGGCCGATAATAGCAGCAATTTTTCCGTTCCGCAGTAAAATTTGTTACGAGCGTTGCACACGTAATTATATGCACATTGTATGCATGAAATACGAAAGCTATGCGCACGCGTCTATTATGGAGGGGGGGGCATTAAGATTAACGATAAACACGAAAAAGTAACTTGTTTAATACTATCGGGCTCTCTCTCTCTCTTTCTGGCGAAGCGGCCTCCCAGCCAATTCCCGGCTGCTCATATAATCCCGGTAGTGGCGGATTATTAAAAATCCAAATAACTCCATTAGTTTCCACGCGTTGTCTATGATGCAGAACTCGTTATTAACCGACGGGCCTAATTACTTTCAATTCCTTAGCCGGTAACAGAATCAATTAACATTAATGACAAAAAAGCGGAGAGGCGAGCTGCTGCTTCAGCCCCACGGTATCTGAGGCCCACACGGGGGGGCCCGTCGTACCCGCGTTTCCAGAATCCTCGTTACCGATGATTCAAAGAACCCTCCCTTTCCCGTTCAATTTCTGCCGAGATTATCCTGACGTTTCGCGAACAGATTTATTCAGGGTGGTCCACCTAAGTATGATAAAAAGCTCGTCGATCGTCCAGCACACTCTTACAGTCGCTACAAAAAGTATCTCAACAATGAATTTACCATTTTCGAGAAATTGTCGATATTTAAAGCGGGCTGTGTAACGCCGATGAAAATGATTTTTATGATGTTTTTGTAACGATTTCTCTGTTCAAGGTTACCTCAAAGTCATAGTATTCAAGGTCATCTTGAGGTCACCTACAACGTTATACAGTGAAATTTGAATTTCTAATCGTAAAATAAAAGTTTTTACTCAATTTGAATTGAACCGCAATAAATAAATTTTAATCCGTTGTAATTATGAGACCATCGGTAAAACGGTTAAAAGAACTTTTATTCATTATCTCGAGCACAACAAAAACTGTACACGTTCATCGGCGTAGATGCGAACATAATCACCGCCGATAATCGCGGCGATGATGTTAATCGAGTTATTGATGAAACCGGTAGCTCACTGCCCTCGTGTACGTTGTACTTCATACGTGTTGTTGACTAGGAAGTTATCGGTAATCGTCTATAATTGTTGCGTTTATCTTACAAATTTCCCCTCCTGCTTTTGCATTTTAATAAAGTGACGGTAAACCGAGTGGAAAATAGCATAATGCAATTTTCTTTAAAAAAAAAATATAGTATTTTTACAGTTCTTTCCAATGTTTTCTTACAGTTACAAGTTTTAAAAAATTTCAATTTTATGACACGGGATTTATAGTTATGGAGGGAAGTAAAAATTAAGCCTAATTCCACACCACTTTTTCTATCTACATGTTTCAAGGAAAATACGTATAATAGAACGAATAAAAAATTAATCGTTTAGAATATCAAAGATTCCCTAATAACAAACTACGAAATTAAGTTTATTAACAATAAAACAATAAACTTCGGACAACCGATGAATATAGCTAATTATCGTATTGTGAAAACTGTCGATGTCGAAACTGTTGCGAAAGATCAAAAGAAACGAATGGAAACCGTACAGACCGATCGAACGGTCGTATTGTGAAAAATCACGACGTCGAAACAGTTGCGAGAGATCGAAAGAAACCAATCGAAACAGTCCCGGAGGCAAATTACATAGGTTTTTGCCGTCGTCTGGTCGTCCGAGTAGGAAACACTTGAAACTTCCTCGCGAACAAATAGCCACATAACAATCTGTCCGACCTTGTCGGGACGTTCTTTAACAGTGACGATTCGCAAACGAAAAATGAGCCGTTACCGTGAAGCTCGTGTGTACACGGGGCTGCCGGGTATTTAGTCGTTACACCTTCCCAGACGATTTGACATTGTGCAAACACCGTTGAATTTTCGTCTTTCTGCCGGCTGTGCCCTCGAGCGAGTGTGTTTGAACTGTCTTTTCAGTCGAATCCCGAGAAAAAAGAAACGAACCGGAAAAGAATTACGTCACTGCCGAGGCGACGCTCTCGGCCCGACATTTATTTAGTCATTCACGTTTATTCGAAACTGAATAGAGGTAATTATGCGCACAGACACGGAGACAGTATAGAATGCGTAGTCATTGCAGTTGACTTTATCCGTAATGTTAATACCATAAGACGACGGTCGAAACTCGAACCAGTGCAATTTAGTGCAGGCCTCCTGCCTAAGCAGAATCTGCCATAAGCGACCATCTTGAATATTAATCGAGTGCTCGATTAAACGGTTGACGCGCAGCAATTAATATTAGTATTTCTCGGTAAATCGACGATTTTTCGATTAATCGATGTTATTATTAACGAGCGGCCGCGTAGCGACTTGTCAAAACACCGCCGCCATTAAAACCAGATTTTATGGATCATATCGACCTGGCCGCTTTGACCGGATGTTTATTATCGCGTCCGGCGTGTCCACGTTACAAGCCGGATTTTTCCAATCCGATGATTTACACCAGGAAACTCTTCACGGCTGTACGTTAGATACCCAGCAGGAGCAGGCGGACACGCCCCGCTTCGATTTACGTTCAAACGCGATTAGGGATCGATAAAGGGACCAGCTCGCTTATCTTCAGGATCGCTACCGATGCGATGTAGCGGGAACGGTCCGCGCGCAGCTGCCACGATCCATCTTTGCGTTTATCGTCAGACCATTCTCACAAAGTCTCTTGTTAAGCCTTCGCGCATAGTATGTACTCCATTATTTCCGATATTAATGAAGCTAATCGCTAATTTGCGCCCCTGTGTTCAAGCCGCGGCTTACGATGTCTGGTTTTGCTCACCGAGGATGTTTATATTTTACGAATTTATTACAGGAAAACTAAGCGATATAGAGCTGGAAAACCATTTGCAATGTATTCGGGTATGGTGCAGTAGTATAGACAAATTTTTGTTGCTTGCTGTAATAGCGTTTCTCATAAGTGATGTTGACTGACTGAACTGCTCGCAAAATTGTTTGAAATCAACCCTTATCTGTCAGGCACAATAATCAATTAAAACTGTACCCGGTCTGTTAATAATTTTATTCAGTTTCATCGGAAATGCATAATGCCACGAAGCTATGAAAAATATCGGAAGGCCTAATCGCCAGAAAATTATGGTAAGATTTGTGGCATCCCATAACGTTGGTTAAAAATTGAATTGACCCCCTGAAGGGTTAAAGACGTGATTTTTCCATTACGATACCCTCGGTTTCGACCTAACGAAAGTCGGCTGTAGCATCGATACGGTGCATCACGTGCCACTGGATACCGTGCATCATGGGAACGGGACAGTATCCGGAACAGCCTACCCCTGCACCAGTGTAGGACGATGTGTTCCAGGGTGTGTAAGTTGTTCCAGTGTGGTTGCAGCAGGATGTCATGTGATATGCTGGCCTCCGGCGACTCGTGCGGTAGCGAACGATGCATTTCCAGTTTGGTAGCCGGAGCTGTGCTATACCAGCGGCTTACGCTCCGCCTGAATAGAACGCGTGCTGTGTGACATTCCTCCTTTTCTGACAGCAATGTCGCTGCCAAGAGCATCCGGTCACCGGAATTAACTGTCGGACAAGCGAGCGCAGCGTCCGCGATTAAAGACGGGGCTGTTCAACGAAAAGCCTAATCCTCTCGATAGAGTTTATCATCCGTGTGCTATTAGGTTATTCAATATCATTTTCGCTTTTCTGTATCTTCTATCATCCGTAGGATTAATAGCGAGAGACGATACAGCCCTGGCAAGGTCGCTGAAGATGTATAGTTACCGAAAGGGGTAATTTTCACTTCGCCTTCACTTTTCTATGTCTTCCATAAAATTAATATCGAGCATCGTAGGCACCCTGGTAGAATTGCTGAAGAAATACTCGCAAACGGGTAATTTTCACTTCAACTTCAATTTTCAATGTCTTCCATAAAATTAACATTATCGACCATCTTTCAATGTGCACATCATACATCGAAATCGAAGGGGTAATTTTCACTTCAGCTTCACTTTTCTGGATCTTCCATCGTCCGTAAAATTGTTATTTACCATCGCCCGATATATGTATTATCGTGTAGCTCTCTGGTAAGATGCTGAAGAAATACAGATACTAACAAACGGGTAATTTCACTTCGACTTCCATTATCCATAAAATTGATATTGCGAGCATCTTTCAATTTATGTAGCATCGTACACAAAGGGGTAACTTTCGGATTAATGCAACGAAAACTATACGAGCATATTTTCTGGAGCGAATCCTTTCTGTTAGCGACTGCAAAAATAATTGGCTCGCTAAAAAAAAAATCATGCAATAATAAACGTTTCTTCGAATTACGAAAAAAATAGCTTTAATACCTGAATTCTTCTTTACGAAATTGTAGCAATTCGATCGTTCATTAAATTTTCACTTTCTTGCGTGTTCGACGAGTATCGATAAACTATTAGCTATTCATCGAATGGATGGTATGCCATTGTGTTCCGGCGACGTGTAAACGGCTTTGTCGCGATGCAACGGTAGACATATTGGCTACCATTGATGCATTCTCGCGTACCGACATATTTATGAGCACTTCGTCAAGGTTCGAGCTTTCCTCGAGCGATCCTTGTTCATCCCGGCTAGTCCTCTCCGTTGCCCGATGTTGTCCGACAATCACGCCGTGATTCTTCTTCATTTACCCTGGCCCAGCCGATGCAACTATGCACCTATGCACCCGGGAAAGAATTCACCTGGAAAGTAAAGGTCACCGACAATAAATACTTCTTGATTAATTGCGAGTTTCAGCGCGCGAATGGTATTTTGTCGTGACTGGACAGCAGTTTTCATATATTGCTTTCTGAAACGCTGAGGATGCTCCTCGCTGCAAGATGAACGGATAATAACGTTGCCGACGGTATAGTAACTGGAACCCGATACGGTATAGCGATACTCGATGAGAATTGGAAATGAACGTTACGTTCGACTCGATTGGGACTCGAGATGCTGACAATTTGTTTGGACTTGGCACCGTTTCCCGATAGAACCGTCTGAATGAAGTTTAACATTTTTTTTTTTAATTACCGACACTTTCATATGGGAGAATAGTCGATCCGTTCTATCTTTCGTGTTACAATAAAAATCGTGGAAAGTATTAATAAAGGTGCGTTTGTAATGTTTATGAGATTTTAGAAATCAGTTGTTAATTTCTGACAATTAATTTGAATCAATTTATCAGGAGCAATAGAATGATTAATATGCCTGGTGTTTTAAAAAAATATGTTTAAAGGGCTGAGAAATAAATCTGTAAATTGTCTTAAATATCTGAGACGCTATCTGAGGATTAATTATGGTTTGCTAATTGTCGGCAGATTTGACAAAAATTTGCTCAAAGAAGTGTAAGACTGACCACGAAGTACAAACTCTACGGCTTTCAAAGTTGGTAAGACGATAATAGAAAATTTTTAAACAGTTTCAAAGTCGAGTGTTTCCGAATGCACTTTTTTCTAGAGAGTGCATCCGAGAGAAATCGTGGCAGATTTAATAGTACATCGCGGACGCAGACATTTCCTGCGCGTTCCACGCGCGATTCACAAAATTATGATCACGCACGGTTACATAGAACTCTCGCGGTGAACGAAAAATAACCATCCTAGGCGTACAGAAAATAATCATTGTGTACGACTGGCTATCTGCTCGTGGACTCGTTGGATACAGTTATGTCGTCATCTGCTGTCGTCGCAGGAAGTCGTCGGTATAGAGCAATAATTAAAGATGATTACAAGCATTCGACCATAAGAACCATTTCACCATGAACGAACTGGAGGAAACAGTGGCGGAATGGGAAATGGGAAAACTAATTACACGGACGCACCTGCGTCTGGTTTAATTACCGTGTCATCTTCCATGTAACTTAATGAAAAGTCTGCGACGTTTGCGAGCTTTTCTTAACGTTATTACGGGAGAAATTATATAATTATATGTAGGGTGAACAATAAAACTCTCTTGTCTGTTATCACGGTGAACAAAAAAATTTGTTTGTACTGTTTAATTAGCTAATAAAATATCCCTGAAGTTTCAAAAGTGAATATTAAAATTTCTAAAATCCGCATTAATTTTAATATTTCACTTCAGGATCCCCACCTAGCAACTTACAATTTCTTAGATCGAATCACCCCCACTAGCAACTCACAGTTTCTTAGATCGAAACACCCTCTCTAAGGGTAGTTTTATAATCACTGTTTCTCTTAATTTTAATATATCACTTCAGGACCCCTCTAGCAACTCACAGTTTCTTAGATCGAATCACCCCCTCTAGGGGTAGTTTTATAATCACCGTTTCTCCTTCTAGCAACTGACTAATACCAGAATTATATTCTGCGATCCCCAAAAACCCCTAAAAACCGTTTGAAATAAATAATGTATGATTAACAGAGACATGAATTTTGCCGAGCTTTTTGCGATTACGGCGCCCGCCCCGTCGCGACGGAGGTATAGGGCCGAGAGCGTGAAAAAAGAAGGCTGAAGAGCCGGAGAGAACCAGAAGAGGAATGCTGCCTGTGGTACCCCCGAGATCGAGACCAGCTCCTCAGCTGGACGTCGGACGTATTAATGCTAATCGACGCAAATACCCTTTGTATGGGCCGGTTTATACGCGTGTTCTCGCGGCTGGGCCCGCTGCTGGGCCCGCTGCTGGCACAGAAACCACCTCGGCGACCAGTTTACTCTTTGCGAAGCGGAGAAAATTCTCTCCGCTCCGAGATTCCGCTCCGCGTCATCCGGCGGAGGAGTTGGCCGCGTCTAGACGACGTTGCTCGTGCGACCAAACGATTAAATCATATGGGTTTTGCATAATTGCACGCGCGAGCGCGTGGCGAGGACTGCCGCTCCTTCCTTCTTCATTCGCGCGCGGTAGCGTGCGACACTCGACACTCGTCGCGACGCGACGCGACGCGACGCGGGAAAACCCGTGCCATTGGCTTTCGCATGTTTCACTGACATTCACACCTGACATTACCCGAGGTAATAATCCCCCGTGATTCCACGGCCATGAAGATGTACGGCCTATTAAGAGATCCGCTGTCTGCCGGGGTCTCTACGGCCAGCGTGTGTCTGTCTGGTGTATCTGCCCGCGGATCGTTCCATGTGAACCCTGTTATTGGAAGAATGTCAACTTTCTCGCGGCCTAACCTTTTCGCGGGTTGGCCCGAGACAGAAAGAGAGAGAGAGACAGAGAGAGAGAGTTGAGAACGATATCCACTGTCGGAGGAGAAGTCTTTCCGTAGGAAACAGTCTGAGATGATCGCGTTTAGGAGATCATTGTGGGAGTTGAACCGGTTTCTTTCTCTTTTGGTACCAAATAATTTTGGTTTCTCCTATTTTCAGATTGATACTGTTGTTTCAGTTTGCCGACCCTTTTTGAGTTTTTCTTCGAATTTATTCTTTCAGGAGAAATCTCCCACGTTGTGATCTCTCATCCATAATTGCATCTCTTGAGTCCCCATAACCTCTGGCTTTGGTTTTATACCATTTAGGTATTGCCACTGGTCAGCTTTTATTAGTAGGGCCTCAACTTGCATCTTCCACGTTTCATAGTTGTCTTTGGTGAACATTTCAATACGTGTTCAATTCCTTTAAGGAGACACCCACGTGCTGACCTAACCTCTTATTATCACTAATTTGATATACTTAACAATTGCTCTTATAATAGAGCCGAGCCCATAACCTTTTGTTAGAGATTTTGTTAGGGAACGAGCAACTTTGCTTTTGATATATAAGAGATATTAACAATTTTAGAATATAGAGCACGTGGTGACGAGAAACACACTAGAGCTTGTAATAAAGTCTATATTATAACTAACAGGTGTCGCTGTAAGAACAAAACCTAAACGCACGTCTACAATAAAACGCGCGCATTACAAGACGATACAAATATAATTCCAACAAATGCAACTCTGCGTAAAATTATATGACGAGGATAGTGATTCGTGACGAGGAAGTAAAACGGATTAAAAATGTTCACGGTACATGTGTTCGTGATTGGAAGAATTTTTGTTTCAAATCCTTTCTAACTAAATTATCCTTTCTTATCAAAACCTTTAAGCATACCGGAAAATATGATGGTAAAATATGAAATAATTTCTAAGAATCATACAAATGATACCTTGGAAGATTACAGGCTGTCTCACTTATTTCTTTTGGTACGCTACAGAGTGTAATTTGTCAGTCGAACGAGCATGAATGGCATCGGTTAATAAAAGGAATTAAACTGTTTTTTGTTTGTTCTCCATGAAAAATGTATTACCTTACATACATTTTGTGAGGTTTAGATTTTTTGCACTGCGGCGGTACGATCGAACAGCCATAAAAAATGTTCATCCTAACTCGTGCAGAGTTATTACCGAGGCCATTCGAGAGCCTCAACTTTCTTCTTTCGAATGGAAGCTGTAGAAGGAATAAATAACGTATTGTGTTTTATTGACTCATATGCAATGTAAATTTTTCATTAAAATTCCAATCAGACGGTATAGATGTTCTTATGCGCTATGCATATTGAAGATCGAGAGATATAAAAATATACACATCTAAACACTTAAGAAATTCATTATATATGTCGTAAAGAAAAATCTCTTGATTTATGATAATACTTCTTAATCTGATTTGAGAGTTAATAGCTGCCTAGTAAAGAGAAATTACATGTTCGTCGTATGTTCCTGATCGTTGTGAATTGTCATAAATATTCATGAAAGCAGAGTAATGACTTTTCAATCGAATCCGAGAATGTCCATATTATTTAAATTAAACATACAATTGCCGAATTCGAGACTATTAGACAATGCATTCATACATATCTAAACGTCGTACCAGTCTGATTTAGGTCTGCTAGGACCTAGGTCTACTTAGTCATATATACTAATGACATATATTAAAGACTGCGGATTTTTTTCATCTCGATTTTTTCCCTGAACACTTGGGCGATACAAGGATTTTGGGATGATGGCATGATGAGCGACTACACGGATCCCAAACGATACAAACGACTCTTTAATTGGCAAAAACTGTAAAAACTGAATTTACTGAATATCTCGAAAACTAGAACCACTTTTAAAAAACGAATTGAAGATTCTCATTCAGCGCTCCAAGTTAAAGAAATAAATTTTGGTTGCTCCAGTCCAAAACCGTGAATACTTGTGTTATAGGAGTACTTTGCAGGTGTCAACGTAAATGTTGACGAAGCTGCAAGTGAACAGCTTTTATCAACAATTCCCGCGAGCATGTCCACGCCTCGTATTTTCGAGGATCGGGTCAGGGAATATGGTAAGATCTCGATCGAACGAGGCGATCGGGACGATCGAGTGCCCACGCCCTTCCGAACAGAACGATTTCCTATCGGACATGCAAACTCTGACTTACGTGTCAGCCGATGGACAGGTTCCCGCAATAAGGAAGCGAACGTTATGATCGATCTTTCAGATCTGACAATGCACGCAGATTATTCCCAATGACCGGGGGTCCCCCTCGCTCTGTCTTCCGCCTCTCACCATCATCCCCGGTTCAACCAACTGTAACTGTCCGAGTTCAACAACGAGACGATAAAAAACGAAGAAAAGAAAAAAAAAAGACAGAAAGTAATAAGAGAAAATCGAAAAACGAACAAAGTAACCGGGCGATGTGTAACTATGCGCCCGGCCGTGTTCGCGACGACTATGTTAAACCGTGTTCCGTGCCTTCTGATAAGGCACATTAAGCGATTATAATCGAGATTAATCGTGTAACGTTCCTCGTCCTTTGATGCGGTATAACGATACGCGGCGGAACGGTGCGTTTTGTTTATCCATTTGTTCGAAAGCATCGCGATTCATCGTCCTCGCTCTCCCTCTCCCTCTCTCTCTCGCTCTCTGTCTCTCTCTCTCTCTCTCTCTCTCTCTCTCTTTCTCTGTTCCCTTTACTTTTCTTAGCCGAGAGCCTCGGCAACCGTGAGAGAAACACCACGGAAATATGTAAAAAGAAAGATCAAGGGACATCGTGAATAGGGGAACGAGCTCGCGGAGCAATCGTCCGTGGCAAGTCTGATTGAAAGGATCGGCGATACTTATAGCTACGTTTTAATGGATAATCGCGCCGCGGCGCCGAGGCTCTAATCGATTTTTTCTTTCGGTGCTTATCGATGCCATTTTCGGAAGATCAGCAGCGTTTGATCTTCGAACGCGAAGTTTTTTAACGTGGTTGAGTCACACTTACATTGAATCAGGGTTGGACTTTTTAAACGGACGAATTTTAGTCTTCCAGATCTAGATTTTATTCGATCCACTCAAAAATGTTTCATTCTTTCTACATCCTCTTGGAATTACGAAATGAAGGATATTCTTCATGAAATATTCGATTGTTTACCATTTTCGTAAGATAGATTCCAATGTACATTTATGGCTTCTAAAAATTGTCAAAAAATGCTAGAATATAAAATTCCACAGATTTTGGTACGATTTTTACTTATTTCAGAACTACAAAGACTACTATCACTGATGATAAGATTTTACGCGATTCCACTTTCTTAAAATTTGCCTACAAAAATTGAAAATGGTATAAACATCCGCAGTCCACTTATAAGGTATCAAAAATTACTAAAAATTGTGTACACTACAATGTAAAGCCTGAAGCTGTTCATTCAAGTACTCATTATCTCTTTCAAATCATAAGTTTTGATATACAGGGTGCACCCATTAAATTTTGTGACCATTTCTTAGGCATTTACAGTAGTGCGATAAAAAAATGTTTCGGACAAAACTTGATCAGTACTTGGTGGGCTACATGTTCGCATATTCGTAAATCTTAAAAAATTCTTTTTCCGATTAAAAAAAAGTAAAGGTCACCTTGAATTTTTAAAATGGCACCATATGTTTCGGTCGGATGTAGTTTCTATAAATTCTATCCTCCTGCGAACAGTCTCGGATCGTCCGGAACGAAGACGCGCCGTGAAAGAAGAGGAATGAAAGACGTATTGCAACATCTCGATGTTCCGGACCCTTCAATTCTGAGCGAGCCACGGAAAGGTTCGCGGCGATAAAGTGGTCTGGGTACCGTAAGCGAAAGGAATCCGGAGAATTTTCGGCGTGCACACCGAAATACATGGTACTCGGGGGTCGCCTTGTAATCGAGATCGTGGTTGTCGATAATCTCGGTGTGGTACGGAGGTCTGACAGGAGCCGGTCTCTCGTCTGCAGGGCGTGCACAGTTATCGGGCGTATCCTCCGCAGGGATGCTCGGTTCCTCGGACGCGTGTGTGTGTTGGCCTCCGTACGTGAATGCATACACGTGCATACGTGCACCGCACCTCGGATAAGAGTTACGTCAACCGCATGCAGGAAGAGCACGCGCGGTTACGCAACCACGCGGAGAGAAGGAGAAGACCAGGATGAGCAGGATGAGGATCGGAGCAGGATCGGCGGCTAGAGAACGACGAAGAGGAGGATGAAGAACGCAGCGGAAAAACGGTCGCGCGTTGCGAGCATCGCGTACTAAGAAACGCGAACGTAATTGTACGCGTAGTACCTCGATTCGTGTAAAGAACACACGCGCGTGTTGCGTTGCGTTGCTGTATTGCTGCTGATACGTGCTACCATGCCACAGACACAAGAATGATAGCGAGCGCGCAACACGTTCCACAAACCCGTCTTATATTCGTTGAACAGGATCGAAAGCAATTGTGCAATTTTTTTATGGGTTCTCACATTATAGTACTGTTCGAATTAATGAACATTTTATTGCAAGTACACGTGCACGAATGCTTTTAACATTAAACTTGCCACGGTCGGTAGTTGTTGGATTCCAGTTGTTCAGATTGTGCAATGGTACATAGTATACTTGTTGATAAGAATCGTAACAATCGGGAATCGCACAATACACGTTTCGCACCAGCAGGCTATGACTTGACAAGTCATTTGTTTGTAATTAAAGATTAACAGTAATTATTGTGTTACATCTCATTGTCAATTGTAAAGTGTTATACTAATGTATGCTATATAAACCATACACGGTTTAGAGCATTAATAAATTAGGGAAAATAGTATTTGAAATAGTAAATATTAAATGATCCTATTTATTTTAGAGTATGTGCACAATTTTAAGAATCAAATCTTTTATTTGATGCAGTAATTATTGAAAATAGTGTTTTATTTGAATAATATTGATAATATTTGTATTTTGTCTCTCTCTTTATTTTCAATTTAAATTATAAATATTATTACTGAAAATATAATGGTTCGAATTCAATACATTTATGAGTTGTAAATCGTTTCTTGTGTTTCTTAATGTTTTGAAATAGAAATATTTTATTTTCTGAATAAAATGGTTGAAATAGAAATATTTTATTTTGAGGTTCAGATTGTTCAAATAAATTACTATTTTCTGGAAGCAAAATAAAATCTAAAATATTAAATAGTATTTGAAATATCTGTTTCGCCAAATAATGCCCACCTCTGGTCCTGACTGTGTTCGAATAATGTTAAAATCGACTGGAAAGAAATATATTAATTTTAAAGTGACCCTAATTGAGAGTTATGATCATTTTAAATAAGTCTCGTATTAGGCTACTTTATGGGCCGCGAAACCTTTTAGAATGGGATTAACGAGAAGTCGGTCGGTAGGACACTATGTCGCATCGTGGCGAATTGGATGGCGAGGGTAGTGGGTGGTTTGACGCAAGAACCGTGGCATGGGAGCGGCATGATGCGGCCCTGGACGGTGTTGCTTTTGTGCCGTGTTACGCGCGCGGGCCGGACAACAACACACGTGCGCGTAACGTGAGAACTTTGTCTTCTTTTCGATCTCACCTCCCGTTTTAGTCGCGGTTACCATGGGTGGACGCGGCCCAGCGCCGATGTAACAGGACTTTCGGGGACACGGTATTTATGACGCTACCCGGTAATGTGTTGTATAAAATGAAACGGAATGTTGCGGGATTTGGCGCGCTGCGAGTACCACGCGGTTCCCCGTGCCCCGCTTCGACGGGGGTAATTGTTTTGGATCGAATATGCCAGCCAGTTTCTGGAAAGATTGCTTAGAAGTTGGACGTTCGAGACGTTGTGTACCCTTATACGCCAAGGTGGTTAGCTATAGTCTGCTAAAGAGGACGTTGTTTTGTAATGGATATACACGTAGCAGCTGGGAACACAATAGGGACCTAGGGGCTAACTGCGAACCGAGGACTGTTATTGATGGAAGAACTTGGGGTAATAAAACCTAACCCCGCTCTGGAACTACATTACCCGATCAATGATTTGTGTTTCATCTTTCATCTTTGCTACTTTTCTGTTCAGTTGTTCTCGAAGTTAAATATTTCTTTAGATATTTTACACTAATTCGGATGTGTTTCATTTATACTTACCCCTTCTCTGACGAATATCTCCAAATCTATTAAATAGATTCATTATTGTCTACTTTCTAGACATTTCACAAAAATCTAAATCATCAACAGATTGTGGTAACATCCCTAACATCATACAACGTCGATCATAGAGAAAGGAGGATTAACTTTGGGTATACACATACTTGGCTAATTCCTGGCTCGAGAATGAAAATGCACTTTCATTCGATCCCCGTTTCTCACAACTGACTTAGTCAATTTTCATTTTGCATAAAAATCCGCAGTCCAGTTGTTACTAAATTTGACATTGGTTTATAGGAAAAATGATAACTTCGGGCCCCGTCCCACATTTCGAGCATCATGCGATTTCAATCCGCGCACACCGACGTAGTAACAACCACGCGAGCCCGTCGCTAACAAATATTCCAATCATATTTTATATGCCTGTTCTGCATACCGTTCGCCCGCTCCCATTACAATTTCATGATCCCCCAAGACAAATGGAGATATTTAGGTCGCTCGCCATTTAGGTGTACCGGACGGACAGACGCGGGCTGCAATCGCCTCGGTCTCGGGTCCGGGCCGCCTAAAGGCGGTTCGGTTAACGCGACCGTTCCGTCAAGGACAAGGTGGAAATGAGGTAGTTTGTATTCTTCGACAATCCCGCGTGTGCGTCAGGTACCCTTTTTCGAAACAAAACGTCGAAAAGCATCAGCCTCGAGCGTTTCTGTCTCTCTTGCTCCCGTTGAACGAGAGAGCTCGCCGTGGCCGGACGAAAATAAGATCGAAATCGTGTACGAGCGACGGCCGAGGGCCTTTTACGATTGTCCTCGCGACCCGTCCTCGTCCCGAGCGATTTTTCTTGTACGGGAAAGGTCGGGAGTCGAGAACACAATGGACAGGTACCTTCGGAAGTCTCCCGAGGCCTTACGTAATTTTTATTTCTCGGTACAAGCCGATTTTTGCGATTTCCTCTTTCAAGATACTGCGAGGAACAAGTACTTGATTTTTTGACCTAAATGTGGTAGAGATGGATATACAGGATGGTCCACCTAGAGTGTTAAAAAATCACATATACAGGGCTT
Source organism: Lasioglossum lativentre (assembly GCA_916610255.1). Taxonomy (NCBI): domain Eukaryota; kingdom Metazoa; phylum Arthropoda; class Insecta; order Hymenoptera; family Halictidae; genus Lasioglossum; species Lasioglossum lativentre. The sequence continues at coordinate 2,728,243 of OU744364.1, forward strand.
CCCAAAAATGTACTTTGAAAAAAGCGATTGCTAAGCTCATTTGAAGTAACTTTTTCCTTTGCGGAAATGTTCTCCGCGCCTTCGTTGAGGAGTTATTAGCGAAAAACACGGACCAATCGGAGCTCGGCGACAGGTGTCGCTAAACGTAGCGTTCGTATTGGCCGAGCCGGAATCCGTCCGCTGTGGGCGCGCTTCGATTGGTCCGTGTTTTTCGCGAATAACTCCTGAACGAAGCCGCGGAGAACATTTCCGCAAAGGAAAAAGTTCTTTCAAATGACCTGGGGGAATCAGCCTGACCAATATGTATGCAAAATCCCAATGCGGAAAAACCAGAATACTCTCTCACGGAGTGGGAAAGGAGTGTATTCTTGTAAGAGCACTGTGATTGACCGCTAACACGTATCCCAGAACCATAGAAAGGATCTCATTAGCCCGCAATGATCCACGAAAAGTTTCGAAGACGCGCGTATCGAGGCATTAGCGTACCCCGTTAATATCGAGCAGCGAAACGACCGTTCGCTAAGCGCCGACGCACCGGAAATGTTGTAACGTGGGATGACGCCGATGGATAACCTTGTTGGCATCATTATGCGATGACTCGATGGCCCCTTATTCGCCCGCTGTTTGCTTACCGGCTCATTGTGCACCGCTTCTTCCCGCTCGGAACACATGAGCGCTATGCGCCTCTCGGATACCACATCGCATCGCATCGGCCAGTTTAAATAATACTCGAGCGGTTTTCCAGCTCGTGCTCGTTAATCATCCTCGCGGTGGAATACTCGAGTATTTGTTCGTAATTAGACCGGTAAACGCAACGAGCATCATTGTTGCGTGGGTATTAAAAACGGATTAACACTTCTTTCGCGACGGCGCGAGCATTACTCCGAAGGAAAACGGTGAAACGATAATTTCTTAATTTCATGGCCGTTGCTCGGGCGACCAAATAGGGGATAAACGACTCGCGACTCTTTATGGGCGTGTACATTGTGCTCGAAAATAAGGGGAAATTGTGAGCGGTGTTACGGACACGTTAGAGCCGAGCGCAATTCGTTATGGCTTTAATGCTGAAATTCGAGTTCTTCGAGAAAGAGAGAGAGAGAGAGAGAGAGAGAGAGAGAGAGAGAGAGAGAGAGAGAGAAACGTTTTACGATGATTATTTCGATCTTCCGTCCGAGACCTTCTCTTGTTCTTGAATTTCTCATATTGCACACAGAGAGTTCGAATCCAGCTTTGTCTGGAAAAACCACAACCTGAATTGCCGGTACGTTATAAATCATACAATGGAATCCTTTCACTCTCTGAATTATGTTTCATCAGTTTTGCAATTCGTATCTGCAGATACATATTGTTCTGGGTTCCTTTGTTCGTAGTTATTGAGGCAGTAATGAGCAGACTATCGGATATAGTAGGTATAGTAGAAGTTAAATAGAAAGTTGGTTCTTTCTGAATCATTTGAATAAATTAATAACAGTATCGGGCCATTCTTTGTCTGATGGTATCTTCTGCTTCATCTACTTCGCCAAATACAAATTTCAAAATTTTTGTAAAACTATTGTGTGGTTAAATATGGAGACTTGTGTATTTATCAAGGTTCAGATTGTTCAAATAAAATACTATTTTCTTTAAGCAAAATAAAATATTAAATAGTATTTTAAATATCTGTTTCGCCAAATAATGCCCACCTCTGCCCACAATCAAGGGGGGCATCTCAGATGAAAAGTTTTATTTTTCCCGGCTTAGGCACTATCATATTAGCCTACATAACAATTTTTAGATTTTTAGCTCGACCAAAAATATTTTTTGAGTGTTTTCGTTGGCCAAAATCGACAGGCACGATATTTAATTACAAGGGGCGATAAGTATTCCAATGCGCACAGCCGAGTTCCATTTCGAAGAGTTACGTTGATTCTCACTAGGGCTCAGATGGGCTATGTGTATGTGGGCGTTATCGATCGAGCCCTCGGGGTGTCGCTGGTTTTTATGGGTGCTATTACTCCGACTGTATTTCATTCGGCATATTTGCAGTTGTCGTTGATAAACGATACAGTTGTATTAACCCCCTAAAGTACCGAAGAGACTTCTGCATCTCCGGCCACTCGCGATTCAGTAATATTAATAACTGGTTGCACCATCGCATCGGCTCGGCGGACGTTTGACCATTGCGTAACACAGAAACGAAGAAGCCGCGCCGGACGCGTAATAAAAGTTGCATTAATCACGTTGCAATTCCAGGAATGCGCTCTTTTCGTTCGCATTCCATCCGACAAATGGTGCACGCTGATTTTACCACGTTTTTATTTTGTCTAAATGAATCGCACGACTACCAATTGCTTCTTTGAATCGTACCATTGAATTTTACGCTTACGGTCGTCGCCGCCATTATGCAATTCCTTTGCTAGCTCATTGTGCTAACGCTTTTGGGAATAGCTAAAATAATGGTGTTTTCACTCGTTTGAAATCACCAGTTTGTACACTTCAACTCTAATAAGTAGGATATTTTTGGAGCATTTTTGACAACTCAAAAAATCCCATAAAATAATTTCGATCAATGAAGTCGAAACTGGGAAGCTAAAATGTATTGTAACAACTTCCACGTTAAAAATTCATTTTTACACCTGGTCAAAGAATGAAATGATTTGTTGATGAGCATTGAATAGTTCCTGGTAGCTTCTGTTAAAAAATTATAATAACATAGAAGTGTAGCGAGAGTGTAATTCTTTGTTCCGTATACATACAGGGTGTTTCGTAAATGGTGGGCAAAACTTTAGAAATAGATTCCTAATGCTTAGAGAAGAAAAAAAAATATTTCCTCTAGGTCTTGTGGCACAAAACAGAAACTAATATAACTGTGTTGTCTTCTCTAACATAAGCATTAGGAATCTATTCCTAAAGTTTTGCCCACCATTAACGAACCACCCTGTATAATATGTTTCAATTCTTTGCGCGCTGAAGCGACGTGATTAAGACTTATTTAATTTTGAAATTGCTATAAAACGCTCATTATGCGATATAATATTGCTTCGAACAGTATAAAATATGATAATTGTTTAAAAAGATCTTTCTGCCGATTCGAGATGATGGAAGGTTGAGATGTCAGGTAAAAGGCAAACTATATCGAGGCGTTTATCGCTCGGGGCAAGCGTGATGCTGAGTTTTCAATTCTATTTAAGTTCCGCTCGGTTCATTGACTCGCCGTAATTACGCATTCGCGATCCTAATTTAGCACAGTACCTGTCGCAATGCCGAGTGATCGAATCTAATCAAGTGGGCAGAATCTATGGTCTCGTACGGTGAGACACAATAGATCAGTGGTACCCAGTCAACCGCAATCCGTGCAGTAATAATTCTGCCGACACACCTGACCCTCGTTAATGCATTGCTCAATCGCCGTGTACCACGGCGGAACCATTCACCTACTTCGCGTGTCGACCCACACATCGTTGCACTCTTCTTTGTGCGTGCCACGTTTCGATCCGATGGCGGAATGCATTCTTCCATTTGTTGCACTAACCAACAAAGGATCAACATTCGCGAAATAATATCGTCTGGAAATGTTTATTCTCCTTTAGCTAACCCCCCTGCTGCAATTATAATAAGTAACAGTCGATTTATTTGCCATTGGCTTGTCAACAACTTATGCATATTATTCCAGATTCGACTCAAATTGTTAAAATGTCGTGAACTGTGTCATTTGTTTTTTGTAATTTTGATAGAGGATTCATAATCATTGACCAACAATTTTTTTAGTTACAAGTCTGCCATATTGTTTTTTGTAATTTTTAGATCGGAGTCATATTCCGGAGTCAATATTCAAGGAAATGCAACAATTTTTCGAGTTACACATCCGCCATTTTATTTTTGCTATTTTGACATCAGATTCATAATCACCGACTAAGAATTTTTTTAGTTATACGTCTGCCATATTGAATGGGCCATATTGTTTTGTGTAATTTTTAGATCGGAGTCATATTCCGGAGTCAATATTCAAGGAAATGCAACAATTTTTCTAGTTATACATCCGCCATTTGGTTTTTGAAATTATGACATCAGATGAAATCCAACAATTTTTTGAGTTACAACGTGAAAACCCCCCGGAGTACCGATTTTTTTGGCCACGTTTCGATGAATCCGGCTCACCGTGCTACGGGCCGATAAACCGCGAACGTTTTCATACGCCGACGTCACCGGATCGACGCCATTAAATTGTATCTTATCAGTAGGAAGATTCGTTGGATACCGGCCATTACGATTTTTCCAGGTGACGACGCGAAGCCCCTGTTTAATCCTGTTGTATAAAGACGCGTGAGCGGCCTAGGGTGCACCGGTGGAAAAGACCGCTGGAATGCGAGGTGTCGAATGATCGCGCCGGTGTAAAAGCGAAAGGGAAAGAAAAAAAAAAGTTTAGGTGGAAACGACGCCGGTGTGTAACGAGATACAGAGAGAGAGAGAGAGAGAGAGAGAGAGAGAGCGCTCGTCGTCGTCGTCGTCGTCGTCGTCGTCCGGGGACTTTCGCGCGTTTCAATGTAAACGTCTCCGTGTGACAAGAGCAGTCCGTTTCGCGGCCTCTAATCGGCGCAGTTACATGTTCTCAAAGTAGGCATTCCGATCCGCAGAATGCAGTCGTGGTTTAATCCGGCGCATAAGTATGCGTGCGATCGCCCGTGCGTTAAACCCGTAATTGCATCGCGTGCATCGCGCACTACGCCACGCTGGGAAATGTGTATTAGGTACGAAGAAGTGGATCCGTTCGCGTTGTTGCAGAATTTACAGGTGCGCTTGCCCGTGCCCGTGCCCGTGCCCACGGACCGCCGGAGATCGGTGAACGATAAACGAAAGCTGGCTGTTCCGACGTTATTTAAACGATTGTCCCGGGGCTGGCTACCCTGGAATTAATTGCTCCTCTAATCGAGCTGTTCGCGTTCCTCGCTCGTCACTGCTCGCGCTCGTTTGCCGAATCGGTTTGCTCGAAAACATACAAACTACGGAAAAATTCCAGGGACTGGCCAGAGAGCCTACGATCCTGGATAGAATGATAGGGGACAATGGGATAATGCCGGACACTTAAGCTAGAATTATAATAAAATGAAACTGTGCGTGTAATACTTATTATGAAAGTTTTTTTTTTTTTTTTATTAGGAAATCTCTTATGAGATTTATTATAACATAATGTACATTACAGAAGAGAAACGAGAAGAGGAAAAAAAAAACAAAAACCCTCAGACTTTAGGTTACAAGTATTTAAAAAGGTTATCATATACAGGGTGTCACCTAACGTTTGCACCTCAAATATCTTTGTTGTTTCTAAAGATACGTAAAATATGGTAAGGACAAAGTTGATTGGTACAATGGGGCTGACACGATGCCAAAGAAAATGTTGTTTTTATGTCATTTTGTTAGAGATATCAAGGTCAGTTTGACTGTTTTAAATGGAACCACCCTTTTTGAAACACCTACAATGATAGTCCCTTTCATTAGGAATTCGGTACACGCACGCCATAATATTAGGTTTAGCTATTAAAATGATTATTAAAGTTTCGTAACCTTAAATTATTCATTTATCCGTACAATAGAAAGCAAATTCATTTCGTAGTCTATGAAATTAAAAAAGATATCTTTGAACCTTGCAAAAATTCTTGAATTAAAAAATCACGAAATAACTTTAAATAATAGTCTTTGAAAATGACAAGTATCCAACGATATTACAGGCAACATTATTCGGCACGGTGGCTGAAATATGAATCTTCCTGGTTTTTGTGGCACGAATAGTTTGACCACTCGCTGAATTGGAACAATAATCCGTGCACCTTATTGTTTGCTCAGAGTTGCGCCGACGAGTAGAAACTTTTACCGCTACACGTGCTTATTGGTGCGAGAAATTATCCAGCAGTTGCATCTGATCTCGTGCATTATGCATGACCTCGCAACAGGTAATATGGCCACAGTCAGACCTAGAGTACCGTGGAATCGAGGGAAGTACATATATACGAATCGAACGTTCGATCAAATATTAAGACAGAAGTTTCGATATTATAATGTGACCTTTCTATGGAGACGGGAGGCGACGCGACGCTACGGGCCAGATAATGCTAAAAATCACGAGTTTATGCAGAAAGGGTTCTGGCAGCGGGCTATTCGTGTCTGCGTTCCGTATGTTAGGCGATCGTGTGATCAGGGCCTATAAAGGTGCACGCCGATAGAAAACCTTTAGATAACTGCGCTCTGTTGCAGACTAACGGTACGGATATCGACGCCAACCGCGAATAATAATAATAAGCTTGTTTTATTACAGGGATGGCCGGCAATGGATTCGACGAATTTGGAACGCGGATGGTACCATCTGCTTAGCGCGCTACGAATCAGTCGGGCCCGGTGTGTAGGCTAGTCAAAGTTTGCAAAATTATGCATTCTGCCGCGCGTATGTCGTAAAAGGATACACCGAGAGAGGTTCCTTGAGAATAAGGTCACCAGAGCCTTTCAGCCGATATGGCGATAGACTTATGTGTATTACACTTCGTCACCGGTGTCATGGGGAAGATGACCTTTCCCCGATGCCCACGCCTAGTAACGTAATACTGGTCAGACCGATTTCCTTTCTTGTCGAACCACGACGTTTCAATGACGTGATCGACCACTATGCGCCGCCGGTAAGATGTGCTTATTAATGTTCTTCTTTATTTAAATAAAAATGCCCGAGCATTGAACCCCACTTTTAACACCACGAGAATGCTTACGTTATCACTCACAAAATAGTCAAAATAATTTGTTTAACCGATCAAAATTCGGTATTACAATTAGAGACGGGGATTGGTCGAAGCATCTGCGCAAAAATTTCAACTGGAAAAAATCCTATTTTCATCCGTTGTCTGATTTTCATTTTGACCTCGCTAGTAGGTCCATTGAAATCCTAAAATTTTTCTTTCACGTCTTTGCAGCTACTTTAGAGAAAATTGGAATTTAGATGGCACGCTTGTAATTGGATAATTTCTTGATAGTGAATCTTCATGTTTTAGAAAGACCAAATAAAATAACAAAGGTCTTCTCTTAGTCGTCTTTATAGTCTTCTTGCGGATCTCTACGTTCATACCATTTGAGTTTTCTACTACTATGTTAAATGTGTAGGTGTTTATGAATGAATAAAATATGGAGCAGTTTTATGTATGTTTTATCTCTGAGAAGTTAGTATTCGCACGACTAGAATGATTTTGCCCTCTTGTTCTCATTTAACTGTGTGTTGCCCGCAATCGTTGAGAGAAATTACGTGCGACTTCGTGTCCATATTTACTATGAATGAATGCCGGCACGGTTCTCATAGAGTTTTTGTCGACCTCGAAAGAATCAAACGCAATTTAAGGCTAGTATGTCGCTATTATTTCGCCGGACGGCACACTTGACGAAAATGTAACGAATAAGTTCACTTATAAATATTCCTCGAGGAAACATCGCAAAAGCTTATTATGTAACTGTGCTCGTGAATATTCTGTCGAAAGTGATTAAAAAGACACGTTTGCGAAATAAACGTTTAGATCATTTCGCAGAAGCTGTTTCATCGGTTCTCGGTAGCGAAAGAAACATTGCCATTCTAACAAAGAAAGTCTGAGCAAACTCTATTAATTACTATTGTTAGTGGATACTGTGAATTGCCGATATGGAATAGTATGCTGTCGAGAAATGCAAAGCGATGATTAAACTTCCTGTTCCGCCGTTCTTACATCGCTACCTCACGTGGTCATTTAGTGATACATATCTCCGAAGAAATTATACAGCCACGTTCCCGAGAAACACGTGTCATACTAATTTTATCGAAGCCGCTGTTTTATTTCCATTTCTAAACATTTCCAACTCAACAAGGTAATGCATTCTCGAATAATGTATTCGTTGCTCGTGGTGGTACGGTGAATCATCAATTACAATAAATTATACGTGTCTACTTGTCGTTTGGCAGCTTCGGTAGCTAATTAAACGAAGTTATAAGAGCTAACGATGATTTCTAGATTTCTCTAGATAATACGTATACAGTGAAGCCTCGATCTAAGAAAAACCTTCGGGTCCGTGCTGTTCCTTAGATCGTGTAGTTCTGCTATTTCTCTCGTTCCACTATTTCTCCCGCGAAGCAAATGAATTCCATTGTCGGAGAAATCGTCGAGCTACTCGGAGAAATAAAAATACAATTTCACATCGATTTCCCTCGACTCGATCGCATCGGATATCGCAGAGGAGATGTATCATTAAAGGAAAAACCTTGATTGGAAACGTCAAGAAAACAGGTGCAGTCTGGACAGAGAGTCAGCGTTACACACGCGTACGGACACACGCGCGCACGCACACGCAGTCAGGCGTCCTGACCTTCGTTTTTGAGGTCACGACTATCCTCTCTTTTAGCGTCTTCTTTCTACGTCTCTCGCCTTATACGCTCGTTACACGGACTCGTAAACAGTAGCCACTTTCAGCTGGAATCGCGTGACACTGGTTCCGCCACGGTGAGTGTTTTCTCACGTGTTGTAATGCTAATGTAACAAGCAATAAAAATCCTAGCCTTTTACGCTTTATCTACAGCGAAGCCTCCCCTTCGAATTAATGCCCGTGTTTTTAATTCGACGACCGATACGCACCCCTTGCGGGGAACCATGTGTTTTACAATACACGAGAAACCATTAGTTTAGGAGATATTCCAATTCCACTACTACGAAATAGTGCTGCAATATTTACTTGATTGCCCTTCGGCTGGAATGCAGAGGTTTACCCGACCTCTAAATGACCTGATCGATTGTTTCGAAGATTTCAATGTGTTCTGCTTGTTTGTAAACAACTCCACCAATACTATCAGCTCTTTTCTGTACTTTCAATTTCTTGAATGACAATATGTATTTTCATTAGAGCATTTCAGAAGTGAAATTCAACGATCAATAGTGCCGATGAAATCTGTGCGCTAGAGTATAATGTAAGTTTTCTGTACGTTCTCGCTCGAATCCGGTGTACCGTTTCGATCAATCTCGATTGGCAGTCGGAATCGGGCCGTCTCTCGTAGTCGTGGATAAAGGGCAACCCAGCGAAACGCCGCGCCACGCCGCGACGGGCAGGAAGTGGTATAGTTAACCTTCTGGGTTAAAGTCAGCTCTGGATCGAGCGCGTGTCCCTGATTACGGTGTAGAGTCGTGGCTCATCCTGGTGCCAGGTCGCCAGTTTCACGGAATGCCACATGCCTCGTCTAGGAAGTCTTGTGGCTTCGTTGGTGCTTTCTAGACGAGAAAGCGGCCCACGTCCATGGGATTCCATGGAATCTTCGTGGAAATCGTTGGGGGATCAACCAGCAGGTCGTGTCTTTTACTCGGACGGACTTCTCCGGAAGAGCTGGCCGAGGAACGGTAGAAAAAGCAGCCTTGCTAATTTCGACTGATCCACTTAGTTATGCCTGCACGTAACAGCGAATCCATTCATAGTAATCGTAACAGAAACATCGTCGTAAACAGTAGGGCAGGATTTGGGCAACTTCTCAGTTTTCTCATTTCTGTAATTTTTCTTTGACTCAATTACGTTAACAAAAAAAGCTAAAATTCTTCCTGTTGTAAGATAAATTTGAGAAAACAACGCACGAAATAAGTTACAAATTGTTTTAATTTTTTTGTTTTATTGAAAGCTTCAATGGAACTCCCCAGAGGGGGTTATAAAGCTATACATTAGGATTAACATACTTATACGTTAGTAGTGTAGGTACAGCAGAATATAACACATTAAGTGCACAGCTGTAAATCTTTAAATTACATGATAGATGCAAGACATATCTATTTTCTTATAATACATTCTTTATTTCTATTTTTTTTGAAACTATCTATAATAAACTATCTATAATACATGTTATCGCAACAAAATTATAGCTTTGGAGTTAAAAATTGAAAGCCAATGAATAGCCAGTGGATACGTTTAATGAACTATTTAATAGCAACGGGGATTTAAATCGTGGAACGAGCAGTCGTATCGGTGTCAAATATTTTAATGGTTTCGCAATCGGATTATTATTATTATTTAGAAGAAAGTTTTTTTCTGTTATAGAGCGGTCGATAACAAGCCTGTTAAGAAGCGTCGGATACGCGAGTATTAGTGATACTCTTTGACAATAATAATTCCCTTTTCTCCAAGTAACAAAGATTCGTCGCAGCAAAGCGAGTTATACACAATAGAAGGACTAACAAGCAACGATGATTAGGGAGTTGTAAGCAACGAGGCGGATTAGGGATTAAGATTGGCTGCTCCCGAGCCCGTTCCCGGGGGATTATTAAATGGAATCGTCTATCGTGAGATTTATTGGTCTACGTCGTTAATTCGGTAAATTATGAAGCTACTTCTGGCGGGCCTGTAAAGAAGTTTCTGCTTTATCGTCGGGCGAATGATTCACGTGTATCGTTCCGAAAGGGGATTTCTGGCGGTCCGGTCGGGACATGTTCATTCCACGGTCCCGAGAGATATCTGGTTTCCGCGGCTGGATTACAATTAGCCGGCCGAAATGACTTTAATCGGCGCCCGTGCACGCGCGGTCCCACCTTCAGCCGAGGATTTACGAATCCGAAGCCGAGCGAAATTTTCGGAAACGATTAAGACGATCGGATGGCCGGGGTTAATGGTGATTGATGTTTGCGTTTAGGGCGCTAACTCGACGGTCGAGGCTAACGAGCCTCTGCGAGGCCCCCGGGGAATCGCTGACTCACGAAATTGTCAGCTATCATCCCGCTAAACAATCAAATGGTCGGCATTGATTATTTAGACATCGTCATCTTCTAGCTTGCAACAGGGCCTGGAAAAATCGAAATATTTCTAGCTCTGTTATTTTCTAGTTCATCTCCGAATGGTCCTTACACGTGTCACGGTATCTTTGAAAATACATTTTTGAAAAAGATGGTAAAGCATCCCCCAATAGAATCGTTCGAATTTAGGGGGCTGTTTCGGTGAGAGGCACGCGCGTCAGCGTCCAATTAAACGTTTCGCGAGATTGTTACGAACCGTGCATTAATATCAACGGAATTTATAACAGCAATTTCGCGACCGACCAATCAGCTAATGTTCCACCCATAAAACTCTGCTCGTAGCCGGCGATTCCCTTTATACGCGGTCCCCTGACTCGTAACGATGTTCCGCAGGATCTAACGAGGGGCCAAATATCCCAGAGGACGTTACGCCCCGGCCCCCTAGACAAAAAAGGTGCTCGAGGACCGCATCCCCGCGTGTTGGGCCCAGCTTCACAACGTCTGAATTCCCTAATCTAGAACCGAGCCCGGGGAGTTTTAAGTGGCGGCATAGGCGTATAACAGGGCCTGGGCATCCGGCCCTCCGGGCTACTCTAGTTCTTCTCCTCGTGAACGTCGCGGCCAGACACGATAGATTCCATGGGTTCCCTCCGACTGTACAGGGTGTCATGTAGAAACGTTCGCTCTTTCAACCAAAAGTAACCAGAGGTCGTTATACTGTTTCCCGGATTATACCGCGGATTTTTAAAATCGAAATTGTTAGCATCGATTGCGAAAAGTATCGTTCAAGCATAGCCGGCTTACAATTATTAGAAATTATGAAGTTTTAATTATTGTAGCTGTCAATAAATCAAGGGGTTAACATATTAGCTAACAGCCGTTTTTACAACTCGTTTTTGGTCGATTTTTAAAAAATACTTTTGAACGTATTTGTGTGTTGTTTATTCATTATTGTTACGATTGTATAACATCCACAGTCTAGTTATAATTGGAATGAAGAAGATCTGGTTTAGGTGTATTACTTTATTTTTAGTATATTATTTTCTCCACGGTCTCGACCGATTGAAAATTTTAAAAAATTTCTTTTACGCTTCATCTAGTACGATCCTTCTAATTCTCTGAAAAGCGTTTCAATTTTAAAACAGTTATTCTAGTGTAAAGATGGCTCGAATATTAATTCTGGCAAGAATAATTTATTAAATACCGGCCGCATTAAGACGCATCAAATGAATTGAATATTAATGTTTTAGCAACATTCCGACACACCTGAATATCTCGGACCCGGGTCAAAGGGTCCGTTCCCGGTTCGTTTCGAGTCTCTATCCCTATATCTGTTAGAGGATAGACAGGCTGATCAGGACTCGTTCCAAATTCGTTCCGAACTGCACACCGTCGCGATGCATCATTCTCCTTTCAAGTTGAACGTTAATTGAATTCCCGAAGGATTTATGTGGTTCGTAAATATAGGAAGTTGATGATATACATATATATATATATATATATATATACGTATATATATATATGTATACTGTTCGGAGAGCATTAAACGCGCAGGATCCTACAGGATTGCCCCCCTCTTTTGGATAATAAGTTCGCGACAAGATTAAAATGTAAATTCATGGCGAGAGAACCTGTTCGCCCGTGATATGGTGTGTAAGTGTAGAACATATCTCGTTCTTTCTTATTATGAACAGATACGCTTTAGTCACGGTGACGCTAATTTTTAACACTCGGCCCGACGTTCGAATTATTTAATTTAACCCTGGAACGACACCCTGCGGTTGCCGGCGACACCATGAAATTTTAATCTTGTCTACAGGCCGAAGACTTTATTTAGCATGCATTTAAAAATAACTAGAAAACTTTTGTTTCCTTCCTTCCTACCAGTGTCTTTCAGCTGATTTCATCTTTCGGACACGGAATATTATCTACGCCGTGCCTATAGGTATATAGACTAATTTTAATAAAAATTCTTATAGTAAATTTCATTGAGTGTAATTTAAAATAGTAATTATTTTTTTGTATGGTCTAAAGATGTATGTCATTATGTTTGAAAAATTCATTTAAAGCAATAAGAAAAGAAAATGGCGCAAGAGGGTCGAGACGATCGTTCTAATTTAAAAGATAGAGATAACCTGTCTAGTTGGCATGATCGGGGGAAAATGACCGATCTTTTGTCAGCGGCGCGGCGCGGCGCCTGTAGGAACGCTTTTATAGCCTACTATTTTCAGTTGGCCGAAAAGTTCTGCCCCATGCGGAGGCAAACTGCGACTAACGACGCAGTTCGCCACCCGTTATCGTGCAAAACTGACAGGATTATTTAAGAGGCGACCGGGCCAAGCTTGGCCGAATTTACGAGACGCGTTCCGTGTGCCGAGGTTAACCAAATAATATACCTCCTGCGGCCCGATACGGGATCCAAATCGATTCATCGTGTTAAACGGACGTGCACCGGTGAGGAACGACCGATCGCGAATCGTAAAATGTCTTTAATAACCTGGCAAATTTCTGGTTGCCGGTCTAGGCGCCAAACTTTTAGTTATGCGCCCCAACTTTTTCACGCTACCGTTCAGACGTGTTTTATTCCTACGTTCGCGCGAATTAAAAAAGGAACCAGTTAAAGTTATCGTTACCTGACCGTTTATTTGTAGTTGCAAATGTTCGGTTTAAGCACCTACTAAAATTGTTTAGAAATTATACGTTTACGTTCTGTTCTATTCAACGAGGACACTCGAAATTTATTCATTATGCTTTACAATAATACTCTTCATCTCGAGGACCATACATAAGGGTTAATAAAAGTTGTGATTTTATAATTGTAAAATAAATATTGGTAGTTTCAATGTTTCAGGTAGAATTATATCACTGGACATTATGTATCTAATTGATTAAATGCAACAGTAAGCATATACCAATATAAATAAAAAACAATGACATTCGTACGTTACAGCGTTATGCTTTTATTTCAATTTGAACATCTTATTCGATGACCCTTTATTATTCGGTTGGTATTAACAATTGTTACGTATGTATATTGTACCTGTAAGATGTAGTGAATTTATACGTTTCTAAAAAGATACTGTGAAGCTGTTGCTGCATTTGTTTGAAAGTATTAATTCAGTCGGGACGGAGGGACCACCCTGTGCAACGGGGACACAATGGTAGACTAACCTAACGATGAATTGTCCTCGGTAGGAAATAGGCCAGGGATTCGTTAAATTGGCTATCGCTGTGCCTCGACGTGAGATCATTAGAGATTCGGCAGACGAAAAGGTTAGAGATGTGTCCGGTAGATACGACAAATCCAAGGCGACCTATACATCACAGCGGTGACCAATTAGAAGCGGCGAGGCGGGAGCGTCTAACGAAAAGAACCCATCGGATGCGGAGAAGAAACCGAGACGAATTCTATTATCATAGAACGAAGGACGTCGGGAGAGACCGCCGAAGAAAACAAATGTTCGAACATAGAAAATCCTATACGGGGTTATGGCGAAGTGATCGAATTTTAAATTCGTCCAAGAAGAAATTAAGGTTAAATTGCATAGCCACTGCAGGTGTGCGAGAACCCAAAAATTTGCAATGTTCGAGTACCCGAAAAATTAAAATGGTAAAATTAGATTAAAAATTTTTGGGATCCTCAAACTTGACTCCCCCCAACTGTCGGGGAGGAAATTATAATTATGCGGATTTTTATGCAATAATGGAGAAATTGGCTAGGTGAAATATAAAACAGTGAAACATTCGAAAAAACCAAAAATAGTTTCATATTGTTACCAGTGTGAAAAAACTATTTAGGGGATGAAATGAATTTTTATTTAACTCCTGCTTCCCACAATCGCTGCTGAACGTTTTTATTTTGCGTAAAGATCCATGAGAATTAATCGAAGAATATTATAAATCCTGTAAAGACACTAAATATCAATGCGACGGGTCCCTTTAAGGCGTACAACAATCAGAACCTAGTACTATTACGACGTAAAATGATCGAGGGTAACAATAGTTGGATCCACCTACATAAGAAGACGGTAGACAAGAACGCGTTTCAACTACAGTGAATCGACACCTGATACTCGTTACGTTGGCGGGAGCAAACAATAGATCCACACCGTTGCGAAGGACAACTAACAATGACGGTTCGCGCGCGTCGTCGGCCCATTTAGCATTGAAGATGTTCCCAGTTAATCAAGCCGAACGAGGAAATGAACACCACAGAAAAGTATCAATTAGACTGCTAGACACGTCGGAATACTGAAAATAGTGGCAGCTTCGTCTCTGTTGGAAGAAAGTGAGGGAATAATGTAACGACCATTGTCTAATTTATATAACAACTGAACTTTGAAGTAGGCCTGACATTTTCAATGGAACCTGCTGTAGCAGAGTGCATGCACTAATTAATCCTTCAGAGACGACGTCTGTGCACCGCACTGACGTCATATTTCTTACATAAGATATAATTTTCTTTCTCTTCTAGGAAACAACGAATAACGACAAAGTATTGTATTTGTTTATTTATTTAAGGGAAACCTTAAGCGTCCAGTACCAGGGAAACTCTCGTACCCGTTTATCTCGCGACGCTATTTTTTTTGCGGTGTGCGCGAACTATGAGAAAATTCGCGAAAGTCGCGCGTTGTTTTTCGCAGCAGGGAACCACGTGAACACTCTCACCTGGACCTGCGCGGCAGAGGCGTGCGCCTAGCACCGCGCGACATCGTGTCAACGTACGCGTAAATGTCCGTTCGCCAGTGCGGTCTGCAGTGGCCTTGGCTCAATGTCGCATACTCGCCGACCTGAACCCTGACGCAGACTTGCGCCATGCACGCACCTCCATACGCACCGACCTTTGCGCGCGCGTATTTGTCGTGCTTGTAACGTCCGTGAGTTCGGATAGCTCGGCGATAGTCCCCCCCCAGACTAAGGGGGCACTTTGAGGTCACGAATGTCACGATGGAAACAGTGGAACGCTCACTCGGCCAAACATTCTCAACTACATCGTCGGGACAATCTTCGAATCGGCATGAATCCTTGCTTTCAGCAGTGCCGTGTCTGTATTTGAATTTCTTTTATCGGCCTGTGTTATTAGGGTACGTGCCCCTATCAGTATTTTAGTAACCAGCAAAACTTAACTTTAAAAACTAAACTGTTTCTTTTTAATTCGATTAAACTGTTAATGTATATGTTACAAAATATTGCATTCTTCAACTCTTGTATATCAAACATTTTTCCAGAGATGCGCATTATATTTTCGACAGTTTTACCAGAATACAGAAAAAGGTAAACAAAGATGACACAGGACATAAGCAACTCGGTGTAGCTACAGAATGTGCGAGAGATAAGTGTGCGCCCTTGGATGGTTAAAGAGTCACTCGCATAAGACAATAACAATACATACGACTCGTATGATATTGAGTCGTATGTATTGTTATTGTCTTATGCGATGTTACGCGTGACTCTTTAACCATCCAAGGGCGCACACTTATACTCACTATACTCGAGCGTATATTGTGAATCCGAATTTCGTGTGACTCACACCGCGCAAGGACCATTTTTTATTCAACGGACTTTCAACGTGTTTACGACGAGCCATTAACGCTAATTTTCGACAGTCCGTTGAGTCATGTATCAACGTTTCCTCGAAACAAAAATAGCGACAGACATCAGGCTACGCAACAGAGGAAGGCGACTTCCGGTGGTACCCTTTTGTACGGGCCAGCGTTTCACCTTAACGGTAGCGTCTGTGGCCGATACAACGGGGTATTCACGGAGGAGAAAGACACTCGCTCGAAACGGGCACTTCCGCGTAACTATTATTAATTACGGGTCTCGTTAACGGCACCGGGTGGGGCTACGATTGTCTGTCTACGCGCGGGAAGAATGGAAATCAGGTAACCCGGCAGGAATTGCGTCACGCCGATACCCGAAACGTGAGAACGCCTCGATCACTTACCAGAGAATGTAGACCAGTGACAACCGCTGATTTCCGCGAGATTTTGCCGAGTAGCACTTCTCGCAACAATGTTTTACACGGACCTCGTTGTCGGCCATTTTGCAAGCAGAACAAATCGAAACGGTCCTCCACTTGTTCCGTTCTAAGAGATACCGGGACATTCACTATACTTAACAACACTCACGGATTTATTTACGAATTTTCTAATCTTTTAACTAAGTGACTTTTCAATTATAAACACTTAGGGAGACGTAATGCAGAACAAATGACATTGACGTAACACCTAATGTCGCCACAAGGTTAAACATTTCCTGAAAGGTACTTCTTGTAAATCCATTAGTCATATATGCAACAATATATTGCAGTTTAATGAATTCGTCATGCAATCAGCTACACGGGTACTTCATTAAGAACATACAATTCCAATTAAAATGAAAAAGGAAGTTCACCTTGAATCTCTGAAATATGACCACAAAGATTCGCGACATTCGTAAAATTGCAAAATGTGAAATAAATTAATAGTCGGTGACATTTAATTTGATGATAATCGTCTTTAAGTAATTCAATAGCGTCTGTTATTATCGGGTGACCTCGCGGAATTCATTACTGAAAAAATTCAAATATGAAATGAATTTTCGTACCATTCACTTCGAAGTTCTCCGAAGAAGGTTTTATATTACTAAAAATCGGGTTTTCTCGATATCTCGATTAAACAAAAATCGAAGCCACCGGACAATGGACTTTCCCGTGTCGCGCAACAAGCTCGAGGAACGAGCCGCAGCAACGACGACGCGACATAGCCTGGGTTTCCAGGAAACCGGCGCGGTGAGCGGATATGCAGAAAACAGATTATTTCCAGCCGAGACAGGCTCAGCCCGACGTTATCCTCGCGACGACGTGACAAGCACGAATGTGGCAATATTTTCTCTGTTGAATTCCAACGTCCGTTCCCCTCCCCCGCCCCCTAAAAACTGGTCCACTTGTCTTCGAGCGGTGGATGTCGTAACGGCTTCTCACGATCGTGGATCTTTCAGCTTAGGAATTTCGCCTCTCCGCTCGGCTCCGCTCGGCTCCGCTCCGCTCGGATCGGCGCGGTCGGGCCGGGCCGGGACGGGACGGAACGGGCCGAGCTGGAGCGTCTCGACGCGCCGCGGAAAAAGAAGAATCGTGGCGGATACCGATCGTGGGTTTAGCAATAATTTCTCCGGAGCCGGTAATAATTTACCGACGTTACGAATCGCGAGTTTCGTTCGCGTTCTAACGTAATCCGTTACCGCGCCAGCGGAATCGTAACGATAACGTTTGCCTGGGGACCGTGACGGCCGGCCACTGTTCCCCTGGAACGTGGAATGCCCCCTTTTAACCATTAATTAAATTAACGCTCGAGTAAGCAAGAGATGTAGGAAGTGAACCCGGCCCCGGTACTCTACGGCCCCGCTTAATTGAAATTGATAAAAGAATTTTAATGCACGCCTGCCAGAGGAGCGTTGCATAGCGGTGATTTTGCATCGAAAAGCTGCGCTGCTGCTGGCTCGAGCACCGTTTCGAACGGTTTGTTGTAGATTCGATGGTTCTTGCTCGCAGATGCACGGCCAGGGCTTGGAAACTGTTGTAATCTTACATTACATTATATCAAGCATTCGCCATTTTGCCTATTTTCAAGATAAATTATATACGATAGATACATATGTATACTCATTAAGAATCATCTTGGCTTTTCTTGTTTTACGAGGGAAATTAGCGAATCCGTAATTTCAAAAAATTATGAGACTTTGTGGACAAGTAGATTAAGATATGCCTAATGCAACTCTATTTTTTTGTGCGACTTCTCGAATTACAGGAGTGAAATCAGTCCATGAAAAAAATTCAATATTTTCTTTTTCGTTAAATAGCACAAGAACAACAAATGATATTTAAAAAATGTTGCAACGAAAGATGCATGGTATTATTGTGTATACCAAACTGTGCAGAAAAATATTTTTAAATGCATTTAAAAAAATGTTGTGTTGACTTATTTTAATGGAAAATCATCTAAAAATTACATAAAATATTGTTCGGTTATCATGACTCTCGAAAAATACGAAGAAATATTTACAGTTTGATACACTTACTAAAAGAGTGAAATTTACTCCTTAGATATTTATGTAGACAAAAGTGGCATAAAAATTCAAAAACTAGAAACTTCATCCTTAAAAATGAGGTTAGGTTTTATGAATTTTTAGTGATTTTCAGAAAAGATACGGAAACGAATTTTACGATAGTTTTGTTCAGCTTTTCGGAACGAATACTTCATTGTTGAGGCTACACCTCAAAACATGGAAAAAAATATGATTATACGAACTTACGTGACTGGTTTCAGCTATTATTTAAGGCGCCGAGAAGTTGAGCCAGGTACAATCTGCGATCGTCATGAAGCGCGGAAACGAGAATATATTTAATCCTCGTCAGCCGAAGAAAGTATTCGGGATTCGCCGGAAGTTATGTAAGCGGCGCGGCCGATTATCGGCGAAGTTAAGCCGATGATGACTCGTACTGCCGATTGGCGCCAGCGAAGTGAAAGTCGGTTACCATCCTTCTTCGTTCTCTCATTCCCCGCGTTTCTTTTCCACGAGCCGGCTTGCCTGGTCGGAGTGCGTGCGAACGAATGCCTCCGCGTAGGCCGGCCATAGTTATGACCCGATGAAACGCGATACCGCCGGCATTCTATGGAACGTGAAAACTCGGGAAAATAAAACAGTTTCGATGCGATGCGATCCGATCCCATCCGACTCGATCCGATGGGAAGTGCCGTGGGTAGGACGAATCCCGCCGAATCCCGGGTTCGCACGTTATTGTTTCGGGGAAACGGATCGGATGCCGACCATTGCACTGCCATTGTTAACTGGTGTCGTAGTAATACGTCTTTTCATGAACGAACACCGAGAGCGATCTGAACCTGAAGCAGTAGTACCTCGCTGGTTGCAACCTCGTTAATTGCACGCAATCCTCGATTTAAGACTATTTATTAATCGGTAAAAATTTAATTATTAGACCGCGGATTTTTATGCATAATAGAAATTTTGTGATTCATTCACAATATACAGGATAATTCTTTCTCCAATTATTTGAATAAAATATATTATTTTAATAACGTGAATTTGTCTCGATCGAAATTATATATATAATGAATTTAATGATTTCGGTGACATTATGATCGAAACGTCGAGAAGTATGATGTATTAATTGCACATTTGCTGTTTGGTTTTAAAATGATCGAACCTTGCGCCGAAATCATTAAATTCATTATATATTATTTTAATGTTTGCACTGTTTTCAGTTGCATAAAATCCGCTGTCTAGTAATTAAATTGTTAAATTACCGATTTTTAAAAATATTTTTCACGATTCAGCAAAGACCATGAAACAAATAGTGACACGATAATATGGCGGTTCTGCTGAAGGAACTTGATGCGCGTTCCCGTCAGATAAATTTCGAGTTCTCCTTTTAGACTTTATGCTCTCGTCTCCTCGTATAAACAGATCATTAGGAACGGTATCGGCGTTAATTTGTCGAACGGAATGGTTTCTCGAGGTAAAATAGTTGAAACGGTCCGGCATAAAAGACGATCCTGTTTTTTTGGCCACTTAAGACAGATTGTTGGAAGCCCGATAAAAAATACATTTCTATATTCCGCTTACCTGGCAATAGCTTGTGTGTAGCGACGACAGAAATTTAAGTAACGTTATCCTGAAATTTATTGCTTGCCACGGCGTGCTAACGCCGCTAATTAATTCATAGAATCACGGGACAGCCGGGACGAATGCTAACGTTTCTAATATATTCGTTTCGCGGAACGGAATACTCGTGTGTTTACGTGAAATGACATTATTGAGACTGGAGACACCTCTCTAGCGTGAAGGGGGCGTGACAATGTTGCCAACGTCACAATGTATTTCTTTACAATTATTACAGTGTCGTATAATATAATTACTATTATAATATATAAACTATTACAGTGTCGCATAATATAATTACATTATAGTACAATTGAAACATAATTAATTGAGTTCGAGTGTAAAGGAAAAATAGACGAAATGTTCTGTGACGTCACGTCTGTGGTCATTCGTATTTGACCGTTACCGTGAATCTAGTTCCAATATTTATCGTTCGTCAGCGTAGAGGGCGTAAGAAAACTAGTTGTTATTGTGCGAGACACGAAACCCCATACACGGTGATTGGTCTACTCTTATACCTCGTCTGTGGATCTGTTACGCAACCATTTTCTAGAAGCTTCCAAGTGTTAATAAAATGCTAGTGTCCGGTGTTAGGTGGATTCTCACTGTTGTTCGATTAGAAATCTTCAACTTTAGCGGGGTTATTTAACAAGAAAAATAGAAACGTCTGAACACGTAAATACGGAATAGAAACGCGTGCGTGCCAACCTGGAGAAACGTCGCGAAATCGGATCCTCCTGGCATCGGGATTGCAAAAAAAAGAACCGGTCGAATTGTAACGGTTTTGAAGTGAAAATGGCCGGGGCGAGTGTGCTAATATTAGGAAAGGATATTTTACAAGCGTGGCTTCAGCGAGCATCAGCCAGCTACTTACAAGTGTTAATAAAATGCTATTGTCCGGTGTTAGGTGGATCATTGTTGTTCGATTAGAAATCTTCAACTTTAGCGGTTTAATTTAACAAGAAAAATAGAAATGGTAAGACTTCGGAATCCCCCCCCCCCCCCTCGTCCTTTCCAAACAGGATATACGTCGTTCTATTCGTTTTGACATGCTGAACACGAAATCTAATTGTCATTTTTGGCGGGAATGAATAGTTTTCGAGATATTCGTGAAAAACTGCAGCTACCATACATTGAATTTTGTATATACGTGCACGTCCGTGCTGTGCGTATGCGTGAGCATGATGCGACCGTTTGTCAACTGTTTTTACAGATATATCACTACGATCGTCGAACGATCTATATACCGCGAGAACTTTTTAAAACATATATGATAATAAAGAGTGAGTACATATTACGACAATACTCTTCATCATCATATGTTTTAAAAAGTTCACGCGGTATATAGATCGATCGACGATCGTAGTGATATATCTGTAGAAACGGTTGACAAACGGTCGCATCATGCTCACGCACCCACACAGCACGGACGTGCACGTATACACAAAATTCAATGTATGGTAGCTGCAGTTTTTCACGAATATCTCGAAAACTATTCATTTTTGCCAAAAATGACAAGTAGATTTCGTGTTCGGCATGTCAAAACGAATAGAATGATGTATATCCTGTTTGGAAAGGACGGGGGGGATTCCGAAGTTCAGCCCGGAATAGAAACGCATGCGTACCAACCTGGAGAAACGTCGCGAAATCGGATCCTCCTGGCATCGGGGATTGCAAAAAAAAGAACCGGTCGAATTGTATCGGTTTTGAAGTGAAAGTGGCCGGGGCGAGTGTGCTAATATTAGGAAAGGATATTTTACAAGCGTGGGTCCAGCGAGCATCAGCCAGCCAGCCAGCCAGCCACGACACGCTCGGCCGAAGTCTCGTTTCTGCGCGCAGCTGGAACGTGGTAAGTGAATTGAGCCCAGTTGCACAACGTCATCCTCTCTCTCCGTCTCCTCTCTCGCTCGGTGTCTCTCTCCCGGGCGATCGGCTCGCTCGTTTTCCCTCTCTGTATCATCGCGAGAGAGGATGCCACGGGAACACAACCTGCACTCCCGTCTAATGAATAGTTGGGTCAGAGACTCCTACCTCGGTAAATGCTGAGAATTAACCGCCTCCTTCTTGACATTTCGCTCGGAAGAGGATCTTCTCTGCTCTTGGCTGGGCAGAGGCGACTGTCTCTCTCTCTCTTTTTCTCTCTCTCTCTCTCTCTCTCTCTCTCTCTCTTTCTTTCTTTCTCACACTCTAAGTATCTCTTTCTCGCTCTCTCGCGAGTACACTCTATTCTTCTTCCCCTCTTTATCACGAGACCATTAGATCGCCGAGGGAAGATAGCCGGCGTCGCGAGGGGAGACAAAGTGTTGGACCCTCAGAAAATGGACGAAGGATTAGCCCCGGGGCGCCCGGCTAATTGCCGAAACTCTCTTTCCGCCATAATGGACGAAACTCGCGTCGAGCGGCCTGCGCGATATGCAACTGGTTCCTTAAAAGCCGCGCTCGGCCCGACCCGGCCCGGGCCGCGTCCAATTCGTGCGCGTCTAATTCGAGGAATTCGCCTTGCGGAAAAAGAAAATGTACGAGCGGACCTCGTATAGCTTCGCGAGAAATGTTATCTCCGGTCCCGGCTCTTCGTTTTCTCGCTCCCCCCGGACCGACTACCCCCCACACCCCCGACCTCTAGGCGACCCTTTCCGGCGCCTCGCCGCGGGCTCTTTGCCTCCCAACTACGGTAAAAACTATCTTCTGATTGAAATTGACGAGCTGGAATTGAATTTAAATTATTTCTTCGTCGAATTACACGGCAGTTTACGTTTACGCTTTTCGATCACCATTTCATATACTACTTAAATATTTACAGTTGCTCGTCATCATTCCGTCATTACTAGACTGCGAATCTTTCTGCAAAATGAAAACTTTCTATCTGAATTGCGACACACCGAGCTGAAATTAAAAATTTAATTTCTTTCTTAATATGTTTAATGAAAATAATATAACGGTACCTTGAAATTCGTCTTTTAATGTTTTTGCACATTAAATTACACCTACTCATTTTTGTCATAAATGCATAAACGCTCCCAAAAATTGCAAATTGCAAATTTCTTCAATGATTCAGCCGAAGTATACTTAACCATCGTTTAGACACTGTTCCGCTATAAATATCCAGCGGGCAAAGCAAGTTTATCGGCACGTAAAATCGTTCCCGAATAATCGTGATCGTCAACCACGCGAAATACCAACGCCGCTAGATCACGACCACGTTTGGCCCTGGCGCGTTCTTTATTTTTTCCGTTTCTTGCGGCCGCGTAGCCGGCTATGCTAATTCGAAGGCTCAATATGGCATTAAATCACACCGGTGAATTTCGCGAACGCGAACCACGCGATGGCGCACTGTGGTATAGTTCCACCCCCCCTCTCCAAATGTGGTAAAAATTCATTTCCCATAAATACCCTCAGGATAAATACATTTGGTACTGCTAATTAACCTATCAGGGACAACTATGGATTGTGAGAGTGCTTCTGTATAGTCAACGTTGTATGATGTTACAGATGTTACCAATAATCTCTCGATGACTTATTCTGTAATACATTTTCAAGTATTCCTCAGAATCAGTGCGGTTAATCGAACATTTAGTGTGCGAGAAATTAATTACTTAAAAAGCAATGAATGTTCTTATATACGGTGGATCGAAAAAGTATGGGACACTAAATTTCCCACTCTCGGCAAATTGTGAAAACTTTGATAGAAAAATATAGTACAATAATAATCAATCGATTTGTTGAATAAATAGAAAATGTGTTTTATTAATTTTCTTAATTCTTTCAATCAAATGTTCATTCAATTGAATATTTGTGTGTATACGGTACACGAAAGTTTGGGGTTCGAGGACGTTTATACTTTCGAGAACCCGACCCGCCCCGACCCGACTATTTTCGGGTAGTAAGTGACAATGCGTTCATAGCGTTCCCTCTCGAGCGTGGTTCGAGGTGACAAAGTGTCGACTAGGAGAATGACTGAGCGGGTATCGTGGGCAATAATTCCGAGTCCGCGGCTAGTCATAATCTTTTGGTTCGCAGCTGCGGCAGCGAATTCCGTCGGAGAGATACTGTCGTCCGAGTGGCCGGCCCGATAATTCGTACGTTCGGTGATCGATAAAAACAGTAGACGGCCCCCATGCTGGATTTCGACAAAGGGAAAGGCGGTCATTACGATCAAACGAGCACGGCGCGGCGCGGCGATCGGCCGAATAAACCGATAACAAAAAGAAACACATCCCACACGCGTGCCATTAACCTTTTTAAAAGTTCGTCACGCTGACCGGCGTTTTGCAATTCGAGCCGGTTACCCCTCTACCAATTGATCGGGTGAAAGCGCCGTTTTGTCGCCGGATAATTCAATCGACAGTTAGCTCGTTTATACGGCTGAGTTATGCCGAGGACCCAAGAGATAGAGAGAGACAGAGAGAGAGAGAAAGAGAGAAAAAAAAATAAGAGAGCCGTGTCCCGGAGAGGGTGCGTTCGGCCACACGTGTGAACCGGATCGAACCTCTTCGTGGATCCACCGACTTGGATCATTTTGTTGGACTACAAATAAATCAATTACGCTACTCCACAAAATTAACCCGCGGACGGTGGATCGTTCTTACAACTATACAGGGTGTCCCAGTATTGGTGGCACATTTTCTTTATAAAATATACATAAACACGGTTTTTAAACAAATAAAACGGATATGTTATACATATACGATTAGCTTTGAATGACAAGTACATATTCTTAATCCGAAAGTTCTTTTACAGATACACGCACTTCGAACGGAAGTGACAAAATGTTAATGGTACTTCTTTGCGTATCTCATAGTCGTAAAGATGAAAATAATTCGAAAGAAAAACTTCTGAAACGACGACACGTTTCTCTTAACAGGTGCTCGCTATTAAAAACAGAGAAGTTGATAGTCCGATCTTTGCATAAACGAGTTATCTGGCTAGGGTAACATTACGCGTAAAACAAAAACGTTCGACAAATCGGTAAAAGTGCTCGCGCCGAATAGAAAAACAGAGTTCTCTGTCGAGTTCCACTGCGGTTCTATAGTTCTCTAGAGAAAGATAAGACACCGGTAACTTTAGACACTTCGCACGTCGAATAATTCACCGGGTTGAGAAATGAATTAATTTCGATGTAAAAACGGCCGACAGGTAAATAGAAACGCGTGATCCCTAGAAGTAGGCGGAGATGAAGGTAGAATGAGAGATGTCGCTTCTAAATAGTGCGGCGGCAATAATTAAAACGTCTATGCAAATCCGTTTAATTGATGACCCCGCCTCTATAAATCTCGAGTCGGCTGCAATTAATGCGTTATAAAATTCCGTGCGACGATCCACGCTGTTCCCGAGCAAATATCGTGTGTGTACGAACGCATATATGCACGTCGCGGCATACACACATACGTACGCGTAACGTGATTATGCTCGGCGCCGCGCCGCGATTTCAAAGGACGCGCGCATAGAAAACGACGACGAAGGCGATACTATTCGCGAGACAGTATTAGGTTATTTCGCGTGCTCTACCGTTCACCCGTGCACCGCCGTTTCTGCGATTTCAATTTGCGCTGGGTAATCCGATGGGAACGTCCAGCCGCCGCCGCCGCACCGCCGCCGGTGAAAGTGCTAACCCTCTTCCCGGCGGCTCTTTATTCGTAACAGTGCACGGTTATAAATTAGTATCTCCGGATTTTAACGCGTAAATTGTCGTGCGCTTTCAACACACGCCGCGCTTAATCCTTTCATTACCCATCGGACCGGCCGTTTACGTCCTGTAATGTATTGACTGCGGATTTTTATGCGGATTTTTATGATCTCGTTCGCGCAGACAAGAATTCCCCCCCGTTTCTTCCATTCCGCGGCTCGTGACGATTGCAATTCGACAGCTGTTATTGATTCAATTGATGCTGTGTACAATCCAAATTCCGTAATCTAGAACTACACTGGTGTATTAGTTGTCTGTTGATCTTCGTGAATAGACTGCAGATTTTTATCGACGTTTTTGTGAACTTGTGGAAAATGTTGGTCAGACTGGTGACCTTAATAACACACTTTTCAAGGTCATTGAAATCGCTGGGTTAGGTCGTGTTGCAGGTTAGAAAACGGACGCTGTGCAGTATCAACATGTATAGGAAAAAGTTGTTTACAATTATGCCCCGCCATTGTGATCGGTGAGGAATGCCCTATTGTAAACAATTACCACATTTTGTCACTGTATCATGCAAAAACATCTGTTAGATAAAAATGAACAATGATGACAGTTGAAATATCAGCAGTTTCTGTCGAATGAGAAAACGACGAGTTTTCTCATTTGTCATTATCGTAAATAAGAATATTTTCCACAATAAAAGTATGAATAATTACAACGGTAGGCCTACCCGATGCGATTAATCGAATAACGTTTGCCAGGAGTAGTGGAGAACGGCGTCGGGCGAATCCAGTTTGGCGAAAAATAAAGCCCGCGTACGTATAAATTTGCTTAGTTAGTTGCTATCTCTTGAAATACTGTGCGACGCCAGCGTCATCAAGATCGATGGGAGTCCCATGTGCACGGTCCTTTATCTTCGCTCGTTCTCCCTTCTTCCGTAGAGCATCCTTTAAGAGGACCGGGCGAACTAGATTATTTACCGCGGACCCGATTTGATATACAAGTAATAAAGATTTAATAGCGAGCTATTTGTATAGTTTATTATTCGATGAATGCGCGCGGCAACGACGGGGAATTCCGTTGGTTCGTTTATTCGTACGCGTTTTATGTTGTTACTCGGGTTTCTACGGTGCGCCCTTTATCACGCGTGACTATGTTCTATCCACCGGCCGAACGACGACCGGGGCGTTTCCGTCGTGCCGCAGTTATGGCTTATCGTTCGGTAATAATTGCTCGCCGACTCGGCCAGGATAACGTATTATATCCGCGGTGCATATTCAATACGCGGCTGCCGTTAATGTTTTCGACCGCATCGTGTAAACAGAGCAGGGGCGTAGTTGTTTCATATTATAATTCGTTATTTACCAACGACGGATAATTGTTCGATCGATTTCGCTCGCCGCTCGTTTTCTCCGCGAATAAAATATCAATCCGCTATCGCGAATGGACGTTCTGCCTGTAATTGATTTTAAGCCTCTGGTCGAATAATTAATTTCGACAACCCCGATTTTCTTCGGTGTAGAGCTTGACCGTAAATGTCGCCTGTAACTAGCCGATGTAGTTCGTTTGCATCACTAATCGGGCAAGCATAGAAATATTATTAGTTCATTATGTGGAATAATACAGTTAGCATATGAAGTAATAACTCTGCATTACAATAGGAGTTACACATGGAAGTGTATTTTTTCTCGAATAATTTTGAGTCTGAAATCCTTTTGGAAGAGGATAGCGACTGGGCCAAATTGTATCTTGTTTGGTGTCATTTTGATTATAAAAATTGTCGCAAATATATTGGTAAAATTTCATTAAAAATAAGTAAAAAATAAAGAAGTTTCATTAGCGCACTAGTATTGTCTCACTGATACGCTTTCTGTTGTTGCGCCTTCGACCGCACGGTCTGTATTTACATGCTGTCCTTTTCTACGTTCGGCGCTGTCGACGCAGTCATAAAAATATAGTTTCCCTACACGATCTAAGCGCACGCACGGAACCGAGAAAAGGCTTAAATAGCTGTTACTGTATACGGTTGTCCCGACGCCCGGTTATAGCGATCGTTAATCGACATTTCATAGGTTAGCGCAATTAAGTCGGACGTGCGGACACTAATCAGATGGTATTGGTGGTGGTATGTAGTGTAGACGGTGTACGGGAAGGAGCAGGTCGCATTAACGCACGCGATCCAGCAGCCGCGCGCGCATAATCGTCATAATTATCAATGATGACGGATCGTTCCGCCACATGCGCTAATTATTGCCAGCGAGGACGTCGCGTCGCGTTGAGTAGAGTCGCGTCGATTCGCGGCAGCAGCAGCAACAGCAGCAGCCCCCGTAGTCGCCCGTAGGCGTAAATCGCCTGCTCGCGGCCCGGAGCTCTCTTTGCGCTTGTAACGGATTTTTAACGCGTCCCTTCTGCTTGTAACGTAGCATTTATATCCCCCGAGCGTTAGAGAAACCCGCCGCCACGATTTCCCCTCGATAACCACCGAGCGGACTCGGGTAACCGTGCGTCGCGTCGCGTCGCTCCGGGTCTCCGCGCCTACTACGCGCGCACCATTTTTCAGGGAATACATTAAACGCGCACCACGGTTTAATTGGTACCGGAATGCGCGCTGCGGGTACCTGTAACCGCGATCTCATCGGGAACCATCGATATCGTTGCGTAACCTACCTACCTGTCGCCGTCTGACAGCCACGCGCTCGAATGAAGCATTAGCTTGTCCCGTGTGAAACCTTGTCGATCCCCGTGCTCGAATTCACTTTTATGGACGAGTAACGATGTCCTCCAGCCTCCCGATATCTTCCGTTTTCATCGAGTTGCGTGAGTAGGTACAGTCTGTCGCAGCAGTCCGCGTCAGTGACGCCAGTTGAGTCCGAATCCGGACTCATTTACTCCCCTACTTTTCCCCTTCCACTATCCCATTCCAGCACCACGTCCCACTCAATCCCCGTCGCGCACGCGCAACGTGTCACATATTACGACTCTGGCCATCAGAGAGGGGGTACCTGTATTCCCCTCGATTTTCTCGAGCTGACAACACTGGTCCGCGTCAGTGTCGCCAGATGAGTCCCAATTCGGACTCATTTACTCCCCTACTTTTCCCCTTCCACTATCCCATTCCAGCACCACGTCCCACTCAATCCCCGTCGCGCACGCGCAACGTGTCACACATTACGACTCTGGCCATCAGAGAGGGGGTACCTGTATTCTCCTCGATTTGCTCGACCTGGCGACACTGGCCGAATTCCAAATAGAACCTCGGTTATCCGAACCTAAGACGTTCCATTATCTTAATGCATTTTAAATTTAAATAGCTACATCTAAGGTGACCTTGGACAATATTATTTATCGCACAAATCAATAATTCTTATTACGTTTCTCTATTTACAGTAAAGTCTTGAAGCCGGACAAAAGATTAATAAGTTTCTTAGAGTTTACAACAACCGTAATCGAAACAAATTGAAATGTGCTAAATGTGATTTGCATCACAACGCGCAGCCGACACACGACTATAAATATACCATGCATGCACCGTTCACTGTCTGCTACTAAATATGCACAAAAACTGATATTCTTAACCAATTACCGCGCACACCCTTGCCAAATTGCCATGGAAAATGTTCATTCGACGTCATAATTGGCTCCGACCTTCGGCTCGAATAATGGTAAAATGTTTCGAGCGGAATGACAGTTAATCGTCGCTTTACGCGTCATTATTTCAGTGAAGAGGCGCGATTACACGTAATGGCGGCGTTCCTTTTTTTTTCATCATGTCGGTGTACCTTTTTTCCGCGATTATTTTCGCGGTGGCAGCATTGTTCGCGTCGCCTTCGACGCCGAGAAATTAAGAGATTGACATTGTAATCATTATAATTATTTATGATGATCACACATGACCACACTGACAAATGCGCGCACGCGCAGACAAAGAGTATCGATAAATGATCATCTCGTCGTTTGTGGATCCGGCAAGTCTTAATTGGCACATTTCTCCGACGTTAAATATTTTACAAAAATCGCTGATTTTATTCACCAATAAAACCGGCAATCATTCCTTAATTGCCAATCGGTTTCTTCGTTTTTAATTCCCGGAGCGATCGCCTGCTCGATGAATATTTAAACTGTCATATCGCGAGGATAGAATCAACAGTTATCGGGTTACGGCGGTGAAAATAAACTCGCAAATAATATTTTACTTATTTCACTTTAATATATACTATTTGCACAGGGAGGGCACGTGTATAAACTAGACGAGAGCGAGAGTCGAATACGAAGAATTCACCGCGTATTTACCGACCTTATCGGTTGTGTTCATAACAAAAACTGTTAGCCACAGGTTACGCGGACCCATCCCCCTTGTATTGAAATTTCAGCGTGAAAGCAAGAAAGAAAAGCTAACGTTTGTATATAGAAACAGACCTTCATAAAGTCAAGGGAATAAACCAACAACAGATCGAAACATGATTTACTTCGACAAAGTAAAAAACATGCTGTAATTTATGGCGAACGGTGCGTCACTTTTTGATATTATTAAGTAGTGGTCCAGCGAATTTGAAAGTTACATCGGAGTGTTATTTTTCGGTACAAATCGAACGTTGGTCGTCGGGTTTCACGATCCGTCGAAAGTAGGCGGCTAGTTCCGTTTTAGAGGAAAGCGGGGCCTGCGTAATCGCCGAATTGAATCGCACGCCCAGATATAGGGGCACTCGGGCCCCGATTTCGAGGTCTTTAACCTGTCGCGTGACGTCATCGGAGCTACAAGAAGATGACGCGATCGGCCGATCGTGTGGGTTAACCTGCTGAGTTAGCGCCGCTCGCTTTTCGATCGGTCATTTTGTTCTGTATACACCATCGTCCAAAAGTATCCTACGTATGTACAGCGGAGCCTCGTTTATCGGAACACGTCGGGATACGAAGCCGTTCGGATAATAAAGGCTCGGTAACTAGTAAATGGGTGTCCTCCCACTTCCGGCTCTTATTTACTCCGATTATAGAGACGGACGTTCAGATAATAGAAGTTTGTTATTTTCGTACGCAACAGTTCGCGTCTTCTCGTTTGTTGGAATTGGTGCATGAAGGTCAGTCATGTTCTATGCGTGCTGTCCTTAGGCGAGACGATGACTAGGCGAACTGTTTACGTTCTCACTCTACCCTGATTCCCCTGACGTCGCACGCATTGTCGCTATTGGCCGAACACGACAACGAAGAACGCGCATTAAGCTGGAAACCCGTATTTTTGTGGCAAAAATTATTTTAGCTTCGCTTCAAAATACGCCTATATACAGGGTGTCCCAAGAATGTGGTACTTCCTTGAAAAGAGCTACTCCTTAGGTGATTTGAAGTAACATCTTCCTCTGCGAAAATATTCTTACTTAAGGAGTTATCGATGCCGGTTCGGCCAATAGCAACGCTCAACGGGACCTGTGCTCTGATTGGTCCCTGTTTTTCTTTAATAACTCTTTAACAAAAGCTGCCGGCGAACATTTTCGCAAAGGGAAAAGTTAGTTCAAATGACGTCAGGAATCAGCCGTTTGAAGGAAACACAACAGTTTTGGGACACCCTATATACCCGGCTAGACTTTACTTATACGATCAAACTGGAACAGTGTTCGAATTTCAGTTGCAATGAGACAGCAAATAAAATTCATGCGAATCTGAATGCGAGCTATCAATATTGTCGCACAGTGTAGTTGTGTGAGAATGGTCCGCCGTCCGAGGGTTAAATCTGCAGAGTTTTCGTTGGTGGAGGTATGCGCGGGAGCGTTCAGGCTGGCGCGGCATGCCTGGCCAGATGCCTGGCTACATGGACGCGAAATCGTGACGGTGTTTTAATGCAGCAACGGGCCGATCTCGTGGCGAGCTAGCCCAACCTAAAGCAACCGTCCGATGGGACTAAGTAGGTATCGGCGAATGAGGGATGCGTGGGAAGCCGGTCTGGTGGTAGTGGTGGGCGATCTGCCTACGTCCCGCGGGATAATAAATCTGGACTGGGGGCCTAGGTTAGGCTCGGCACGATCTAAATACATACGTAGAAGACGGCGTTTACATGCGTATGCTACCTTCGCGCTAACTCTCCGAGAAATCTCCCTCTTCCTGGTGCCTTAATTGGACTCCGCTTCGATCCCCTTGTTTGCGATGTACACCTTTATGAATATTGATTGTGCGTTACGGTCCGTCGTTCTTCTTTCTTCTCTTCCTCTCTCTCTCTCTCTCTCTCTCCCTCCTCTCGCTCCCCCCTCTCTCTGTCCGTTTCGCCTTTTTTCATTCCCCTCTAGCCCCTCTTTTTCTGCGTCCTCGTGCTCCGAAAGATCTCCGACCGCCACGTCTTTTTTTCTCGGTTTCGGTTCAAGTATGCGCATAAGCAACAATGGATAATGGACGATAGCGTAACATCGCCTTGAGAGAGCAGACCGCGAGTGACATCGCATCGAATCTCTTGCCCCGTTGCCTCTCGCGTGCTGTATTTTATTCCAATGATTTACAATTTTATTACGTCGTTACCTGTCTTTCGAGGACTTCGTTTTTGCCGCGGCGGTGATGCAGCCGCTCGAACGGGAAACGTTGTTTCTTTGCCGACTAGCATGGAAAACTCCCGCGTTAATTAAAATCTTTTTTCGCTAATCTGCTCGTTTGCCTGCTGGCTGTCCGATATAATCGGTCAGCTATTTATTGTATTTATTGTATTGTATTGTATTTATTGTATTTTCTTTCGAAATGTATTTTCTTCAATCTCAATTTTTTAGTGAATTATTCTTGATCAAACTCGTAATCTAATTCCCAATTTATTATTTTCATTATTTTTTTATGGGACTTGCACCAACTCATTTGTGGCATTCTTCTTGTTAAAATGATACTGATCACGATATAATCTGAACTGTATTTAGTGGTTCAATTTTGGCCCAGGCAACTAGTGCTCCGAGAGTCGATGACGTAAAATCGGCTACCCCCATTCTGCCGGCTAGCGCGAGGCAGGTCCGGACAGGACTCATGCTGGCCGGCCGAGAGTCGATGATATAGAATCGACTCCCCACCCGGCAGGCTATGGACCCGAGGGTTTTTCTTAGATCAAGGCTTTAGCGTATATCGAAGACACTAATATAGGAAATATTTTACGTGTATTTTATGGGTTTCATGCTAATTTTTATTTCACTTCGAAATAGAAAGATCGGAGAGTTTTTAAGGAGAAATTCATTTCGATTAATTCCATGCTATAAAATTGGTCCAGAACGAAGTAATCTGTCAACGAGCTACGTTATTAACTTAATAGGTAAACTAATCTTAAGTGCTCGATACTGAACGGTGATTCTTGAATTTATTACCACGCCGTGTATCCACTTTATTGGCATTATAGGTTTAATCTGTTTCGAGGTCTGAAATGAACAGCATAAGGAAAGCAGATACGCTTGAAGTACGTCTATTTAACGGTATTAAGATATGTCAACCATTTTCATATATGCGTGGGTTCTTCTTGAAATTGCCGAAAGGCTTAACGGTAAACTTAGTTGTCGTTCTGCCTACCTACTTCTTAATGTCATCTGGCAGGATGGTGTATCTATTTTTTGTGCGATCTGTTTTCTAATTATGTGCTTGTTAGCAATACGTCTTGCCATTTTATTTGCGTGCCTTAGCACGAAGCTTGTAAATTAAACCATTGCTCCATTTCATGATTAAGTGCGGTCTTTCAAATATAGATTCGTTCTCGCATTGGTGTGTAAGAAACGATGTTCATATATGGACAGACTGTATCTTTCATTGAATGTTTTCACGATTGGAGCAAGCGTCAACGTCGTGTTCTAGCAAACGCGCATTAGGAGACTGATAAAGAAACGTTGTGTGTTAAGCCGGAAATCATTTCGACGTAGAAACTGTTTAGTTTACAAAGATCCTCGGATTTCACCCGAGGGGGAGAGGATGCATAAAACCATGTGTAAATTTTGTCTCGTCTTATCTTGCACAATCTTATCTGAAGTTTCCGCGTACGGCGAAGTTGTTAAATTCGTCACCAACCTTTGTTAGCTTCACGTTACAAACAGTATAACGTTACAAGTAATTGATTTTTCGAAGAATTATCTTCAAATGGACTTATCCAACATGAAAGTTGGTATCTCTTCGAGCAAAACACTTCTTATCGTCCCTAGACTCCGGAAATTTATTAACATCTCCGATGTGAAATGAAATAAAAGTTTCAAGAAACGCTGTAGAGAGATTATAATTATTGAAACGATTCTAAGAACTTTCAAAAATTTTCTTTGTGACCTACCCTAGATTTTTACGACTAACATTTGATATTTGCGGAATGCTTCCTCGATTAATTTGATTTTTACAAGCAATTGTCAGTTTTATAAGGCCTGTTAAACCCCGCAAAATTTTTTAAAAATATTCAGTGTTTGTCCCGATTATTCATGTTGAATGTTCATCAACTTTGATTCGAGATTTAAAAATAGTCAAGAACCCCACTGATATTTTGCACAGCACTTTTAGACATATTATACTTTAAATTGATTTTAATCCCCCATATATGCCTGAATCTAGAGAAATTAATTTCCATAAATTTTTTATTTCGCCTCAAAAATCACCTGACAAGTATATTTTTCAAACGGAAAAAGTTGTTCGGTAATTGTACGATAATAAATTGCAATAAAGAAACTAGCGGAAAGGTTTCTATCAAATAAAAAAACAATGACGATCACTGCAACTGTTTTTTTTTTTCAGCAACATTGTATTTCATCTCCATCAACTTGTCATCTTCAAAAACGTATTAGGAGTCTCAGGTCGACAACTGATTGGTTTCGAAGTTATTAATTTGCTGCCGACTGCCATAAGAGTGCAACCACTGTGCGACGTCTGAATCTGGAAGAACGATTGCTCATCCGCAGTCAGGTTAGGGTCGTTCTCCGCGAGTGTCATAACATTTCGAAGCATGCTCGGGGAATGTCGTAATCGGCCGGATGATGATGTATCGTGGTTAAAAAGAAGAGGAGGAAAAAGTGTGGCCAACATAGGGGACTTGTCGCCCGTTATCGATACCTTCGTCAAAGATGGCGCGAGCGGGGCCCGTGGCACTCGCGAGAGCGCTGCGCTGCGCCGAGCCGCGTCGCGTCGCGTCGCGCCGGTCAGGTTGTTAATTAGGTGCTCTTGCGATAACACCTAATCCCGTCCCGATACGACCTCATAGAATGCACGTTGGGCAATTCCCGTACGCACGACACCTTTCCCTTTCGGTAGCCAAGAGGCGTAAAGCGATTTTTACGCATCGCCGGCAACACTAACGCCGGCCTGCACCTCGAAACCCATGCACAATTAACCCACTTATCCAGAACTAATGGGCATTCCATTATGGTGTTCTCTTGGCGAGAGCGGTATGCGTAGCCGCAAATATCACCGGACATTTACCACGTGACGACGGGACAGAAATTTATGAGGCGAATTATAACCAGATGAGAACGACGATTTCGAGAACGGTGCCCCGTTAAACCGCGCCGCACAAAGTGCTCGACTTAATGAAACTTACATATTCAACGGTTTATTAAGCAATTCCGCCGGCGACTACAAAATTTCTGACACGCCCGAGAGTCTATCGGAAACCACCGCTCCGTGGAGAACAGATTATTATGTACATTATTTTATTATCAACTAGGTTCGTTTTTCTTATCTGGGAACCGGTGTTACCTTTTCTTGCAACTTTGTAATGCAGCCTCTATCTATACGGCTCGTTGGTCTCTTGGAATAGATATTTTCATCGCCATGGATTTTTTAATAGATCTACCAGCGGCAATAACAACTTCAATCGTGAAACACCCCCAGTAAGGAAGGAGATTTTTGAAATTTCTTATGGTACAGCATAATGTTTGAAAATGAGAGCTTCACACTATGGAACTGGTGTATGCATAAATTAGTGAAAAAGCATCGTACATCAATTTTTTGGGGTGTCGTTGTAAAGTCAATCGTCAAATCCGTGGAAGATTAAACCACGAGAAATATGTTTTAATGTTTTTACAGAGGTCACAATTTGTTACATTTTTTAAGGAAAAATAGGTCTTCAGTTTCTCATCTTTCAATAATGAATAATGGCGAGCGAAAGTGGAATCTTCGAGCTTTAAAATTAGTTCCAGTTTGTTTCTATAAAAATTATAGTTAATCGTAATTCATTTTAATTTACTTGATCTGCGATTCCGGGGCCATAGAACAGATCTTCCTCTTTATCTTTACATCTGCCGACGTATCTTTTATTTTTTTAGCAGAAGCGCTCGTTCCTTCGCTCATTTCTTCACTTTTCCTTTTCTTAGTAGAGGAACGAAGCGTGTTCAAAACAACTTTTCACTTTATTTTGAAAATAACGTACATCTCTGATCGCTTTCAAACTTTTTTAGTGTACGCATAAGGAAATTTTCTATCGATTTATGCAAAAAAAACAATGCTAGAAAATTTTTTTTCACATAAGGTTCCCCCTTTAAGACTGGTCGTAAGTAAAAGTTAATGGAAGTCTTACTTTTTCGTTCGTGCACCTGTGCATTATCCGCGATGTGTTCTCTCCGGTTGATGCAATCGTTCGGTTATGTCACGATTCGCGTGAATGCCTGTTATTGGTAATTGGCGACGAAGGACAAGCGTTCCGGCGGACAGCGTTCGCATGCAAATATCAACGCGAGCGCTTCCAATACACGCGACAATAAACTGTCGCAAGAATTCGGCTCCCTTTGAAAGCCGTAAGACGTATCAGCAGGAGGAAGTGTCCTTCCTTTCGTCGACGTTTCGTCCGGCTTAGCGGCGGCGCACGATTGCGTAACCGGGTGGCATTGTGCAAACGAGAAAAGAGAACGGACAAAAGGATAATTCCGTATGCACCTAAAAACCTCGGGATGTTTATGCAAATTCGTCGGACGGAAAATGCGCGCGGCGCGACTTACATAAGCTACGCGCGACGGCCCGCGATGCTTGAAATCGGTACGTATACACACGCGTAAACCGGTTTTGCTTTTCAGCGGAAAACACGCGCCGGCACATAAATTAACATCGACTCGCGCCGCGGCTCGCGAAAGAAACGACACCGAAACTTTCATATTTCATGGAATCGGACGAAATAACGAGCGCGAGAACGC
Organism: Lasioglossum lativentre; assembly: GCA_916610255.1. Classification (NCBI taxonomy): domain Eukaryota; kingdom Metazoa; phylum Arthropoda; class Insecta; order Hymenoptera; family Halictidae; genus Lasioglossum; species Lasioglossum lativentre. Next base: position 2,765,361 of record OU744364.1, read on the forward strand.
TCGTGGAATTTCCCGCGGCGCGGCGGCGCGACCGATCGATATCGTCGATTCCCGGGGACAAAAAGCGCCGACAGTTCACACGGTTGATCGTTCTGACGTAAATAAATGCAGGTTTATTAAACTGTAAATGCCGAATGTCCAACTACAAATCGATCTGCCCCGGCGACAAGGTACAATCTTGTAGAGTCAGGTAGAAGTCACGAAAACATTTGTTTAGTTTATTATACAGGGCGTTCTAATAGCGATGGTACGATCGTTGAGGGGGTAATTCAAGAGGAGAAAATATAGAATATTTTTCATTTGTTCAAACAATTCAATTTATCCAAATCGCAGCGCTTAATTTCATTTTGTGCTTGAATGCAGAATGAGGGGAGGGAGCACGAATTGAGGGGAACAAGTTACCCTCTCTCTGCCAGTACCGTGCACGACAGAGACGAAACGCGTCACGTGACCGGGCCGCGGCGGGTGAGTGGGGGAAGTTAGAGTGGGGACACAAGTCTTAATCCAGCGACTCTGCTTGAATGTATTCGCTCTCGTTGTTAAACTATATTCTTCTAAATCTTTCTACACACCTTTTTTTAGTACTTTCAAAATACTTAATCGTCTCTGTTTTCTTGCTCGATGTCTTTCGCAGATCTGGAGCCCCGCACTTACGGAATAACCAGTGGGAATATGGATTTGCATAAAGATCAGTAATTTCCGAATGGCAACTGGAAAGAGAGAAAAAGGAAATATCGAAATTTCTAGGTGCGGAATGGGATGGTTTTGTAGGCTCGTTGGATAAAAAGTCCGAAGCCGCGGGTACCAATAATTATTGTTGCACGCACGGTTTGAGTAACCAGTCGCATTAGCGACCCCGCGGCTACGTCGACGATTAATCCGAACGGAAAGCGCGTCGGTATCGACGTAACAAGTTCGTTCTGTCCGCCATAATAATGTCCCTACCTTTCATCTTCTAGGCATCGCCGACGAAAACACCGCCGCGCGCCGGATATGTACTTGAACAAACACGTAACCAGTGCTCGACTTCGCGGCCCATTAGGCGTTTCCTTCGACCACCTGTATCGTACGGGGGCCTTCCCGAGTCGTGCCATTACCGTACCATTACCGCCTTGCGGCCACAGTCTCAGCCGTTTTCGGTTTATGATTACGATCCTGTGCGTGGCCGTAACTGCCGATGGAGAGGGGTCGGCCAATTCCGATTTGCAGTACTTCGACATTTAACCTCTGTTGTAGTCTTCTTCGGCGAGAGCCAGTCGCTTTTTCCCTTTTATGTATCCCCAGCGAGATTGCCTTGTCCGATCTTGTAATCGAAAAATTATGCGATCCTTTTCCTGCTGCACGCTGATACCGCGAACGCACTATCCGAACGACAGACGCAATCAAAGGGCCTCGCAATAAGCTCTCTTTTGCTGCCTGAAGAAATTCGTCGACTTTTCCTAATCTTCTAGTAGTCCTATAGAAAAATAATTTTTGCTGTCGATTGATGTCGGCTCGGGTATATCGGTGTGAACACCACTACATTGACACCATGAATCGATTTTACAAATCTCTTAATTTTCATTATTTGTTTATGAGACTTTCACTACCTTACTTCTGGCATTTTTCTGATTAAAACAAGACCAAACACGATATAGTTTCAATTGTATTTAGTGGTTTAATCGACGGTGACAGTTTCGGTCGCAAGAAAGGACAGCGCATCGGAAAGAAAGAGACGCGGACAGTCACGTATTTCATTCTGTCTTTCTCTATGTTCGGCTCTCTATTGAAGTCTCGCTCGGCGTGGTCGGTGCGATATCTAGACGTCGTCATAAATCAAAAAGCACTTCTGGGCACGATTCTTGTCCATTTAAAACACGGCTGTTGGACAAGAATCAAGCGTTTACTGTACAATGAAACGGTCCCGTATCTGCGAGACCGTGAACGTACATACAGTTCTCGGAACAACATTAATTTATGTAAAATGAATATATCAATAGTGTGCAATGTTTCATAATTTTTGGAATTGACGATAACTTCCCGTGTTGGTCGAATTATTGCATTATCTATACCAGGATGTCTCATTCGATGTCGCGTAACTTTCACATTAGAACCGGGAGGACGTCGGAACCGTTGTTGGATTTCCTTTTCATAGCTGCGACGCGAACTATGACATTACGCTTACGTTAATTGTCGGTGACTGCATAAACATTGATGGACGCCTGGTTGGTTGCCGACCGTGGAAGAGTGCTTTCTCGAGATCCGCTCGATGACTTGGAAGACTTTCACGGCGGCGGCGGCGGCGGCTGCGAGAGTCACGCAGAAAACTGAAAGTCACATCGTGTCAACATTATAGAGTAATGATTATTCGTGTACCGCGGTGTACACGCCGGGTCTCTCCGCCGTCGGAGATTTTTCGCATTGTGATCGACAATTGCTGCCAGTACGTCCCGTTCCAAGGATAAATATTTGCGTTGCTCATCCCCGGTGTTTTCGTTGCTGAGAAATTTTGCGGCGGAGGAATAATCCGCTCGATAAACTTCTCGAACTTCTCGATAACGATGCAAATTGTAATGGATTGGATAGAGCTACGTAAGCAGCCCCAAGTAAAATGTCCTATACATTTCACTGTTAACACTAAAGCTACCACTGCCGGTCAAATGACCGGTCTCATATTTTAACATTTTATAATAATTGAAACGATGAAGTTGCTTACATGGAAATTGTTTCGATAAATTTCTTTATCCATGCACATATTGTAATAAAAATTCCACAAAATCTAAATAAATAGAGCCTTGTTATTTTCATAAGCTGAAACAATTTAATCGCTTTTAGTGCTCGGTAGGTGTAGCGTTAAAGCTTTCGGGTGTAAACTTTCTCGTCCTAGAGGAATTAATTTCTGCTTCATATTCGTAGGGATATTTGTAATTTGTTAGCTGAATAATTAAAAAACTGAAATGTGTTCCATCATCATGAATGCTTCCTGGCACTTTTTGGAAAAGTATTCTCGGATCTTCGTTACAGTTTTAGCTTCGTTGAAAAGTATTTTCTGTCCCGTTGTCTTCTGTCGTTCTACAACGTCCGATCGAGTATGTATATCGAAATTGTCTTAAACGGAACACAAAAGAAATACAAATCCGGGGAATGTAGGTGTACGGGGGTGTCTATTAAATTTCGTTAACAATAATCTCGTTATAACAAGTTTGACGTAATTTTAGCATCGTGCTACATCCGGGTACCGTGTTATCAGAGAGTCGAGTGTAACGACAATGAGAGTCGACTAAATAATATAAAAAAGAAAAATTGTCACCAAGATGGGATACCAACAGCCACAGAGGATTGGTGGTTGGGACGCTTCAGCCTCGCGGGCGATCTCGGTATCCGGAAGTTTGCCACGCGTCCGATCGTCGGAATAGGTTCGCCACTTGGGATTCGGTCGCATAATAAACTTTATTAATGACCGACTCGCGTGACAGGGGTTGGCAGAGGGGGCGGCGGCGAGTGAACCGCGAGCGGATAAACGTGTACGAATCGGATGACGTCAGCTCCGCGAGGCGGAGGAATCGAGCCGAGTATCTCGCGCGTACTCGCTTACACTCGCGGCGTATACTCGCGGAGCAGAGAGCCGAGCGTAGCGCGCGCGCGCTCACGCACGCGAGAAACGGTGAACACGTTCGGCTCAGCGCGAAGGCAGAGCGCGCGATGCCTCGCGATCATGCCAACGGAGGAGAAAGGGGGACGGACGATCGCCGCGGCGAAGAAGTGAATGAATGTAGCCGGAGCGTGGGCGAGCAGGGTCTCTCATCCTCCGGCTTCCATTTGTCGCGGATCGGAGCCGCCGCCGTTGGGTCCTCTCTCTTTTCCGATCAGGCTGATCCGTGTGGAGGGGACCACCGCTGGGACCGGGGTCTAGCTCTCGAGCGGTACCGAGAGCGCGTCGCCTAGACGACACGGGGCTTGATTCATTCATGAAAAACACGAGACTTTATCCCAATTAACACGAGTCTCCACTCAATTCATGCGGCAACGGAGATGCCCATTAATTTCCCGCGCTGCGCCGGGCTCTTCCCTCGATACCAGTGAGCACACGGCCCGGCCGGCCGGCCGGCTCTCCTCGGTCCGGCGAAGAAACGAGGAAGGGGATAGGGAAGGAAAAGATAGACGCCGAGGAAAGAGGGGTGCAAGAACCAGAGGAGGAAGAAGAAGAGGAGACCGGAGAGGAGACCGGAGGAAGCAATGGAGGAGGAGGAAGAAGGTGGTGGACCTTGTCCGTTGGTTCTCCTTAGCCTTTCTCTTGATCTATGTACCTATCCCTATCCGCGGCAAGCGCCAACTTATATCCAGACACTATAGGCCGTACGTTATATCTCGCAGGCTCGAATGTTTCAAGCTACGCGACAAGCTTAGCCTGCCGGGAGATAAGGACGAGCGCCAACCACGTGGTGGTTCTTTCGAGTCCGCTTTTTTTTGCACATCGCGGACGCGCGGCTGATTTTTCTGTTATCTAAGCGGAGTCTCTCTGCCTCCCCCGCCCCTACCCCCAGGCGAACCCTCGACGCTGCCGCATCTTCTTTTCTTTCTCGTCCTTTTCCGCGGTTCCTTTTTCATTCGTTCGTCTTTTTTCATTTTTCTGAATACCGGGAATTGATCCGCGGCGACGGCCTACGCAATGTCGCCGCTCGCGAGGAAACCGGTCCACTTTAGTGCACATAGTAGCGCGCCGCGCCGCTCTGGCTTGCTTCTCGGCAATAGAGAAACCTTAGCTGACTGAGAGAGAGAGAGAAGGGAAGAGAGAGAGAGAGAGAGAAGGGAAGAGAGAGAGAGAGAGAGAAGCGAGGACGGGGATCAGAGGGACAAGGGGCGGCTAGCCTGAAAATCCTCTACGGCCGCGGTGCGGCGGCGTGACCGTTCGTCACCGGGGCTGGCAGGGCCGCGAAACCCCGCGTATCGTTACCGTTTGTTACCACAGGCCGGCTTTAAAACAACATTTGCCTTTAATTGGACGATGTTATAACGCATCAGTCCAATTAAGAGCTGGACGGAATAAATCGTTTAATCAATGACAGTGATTTACATTCTTCCACGGACCCTCGAGACGTCGGAATAACGGCACGCCTAACCTAGCCTTCCTGTATACCCGTATTATCCGGGGCGTGTTATCGCCGAGCCTAGAGTAAATCATCCTTTCCGGGGAAAAATCAGCACGCGCGACTCGGACTCAAGCTGCCCGCGCCGGCGATCTCCGCGATTACATTAGACGTAGTAACGATTCTATTTCGGATTAACGTCGCATAATCAATTCTGATATTAGAAGGAAAATGGTCTGTTACTGTTTCACAGTTTTTGCGTATCGCTATAAGAATTTCGGAAAGAGGTAACTGATTTCGTTTCGTAATTACTGTAATTCTCTTTGGGTCGGGTTATATGTACAGAAAAGCGGTGCTTTAAAAATGTATATTAAAACGCGTATTAACCTCCATTCACCTCCTCACCTCTACCGGTTTCCCTTTAGCCCAGAGGTGCCAGGCTACCATTTTTTGCAGACTAGAATCGAGCACGAGATCTTCAATAATCATCTTAGCTCGGTGAACCAATTAAAACGCGACGGCGCCACTTATCTTACTTAGCCACCTCTGGTAGCAGCTTACCGCTCTTCTTGTTTCCGATTCAGAGGCACGGGAAGCTTAGGGTACTGCATGGGTTGCTATACCGTTGAAGATGATATTTGAGAGAAGCGAGACAAATATCGTTTGCTATAGGCAGCAATGTTGTGACCAAAATTAATGAATATCGTCACGTTGTAAACGCATCATTCTTTTCTGTATACGTTCGAGTATTAATTAGAAAATTAAAGTTCCTTGGCTAATACGCTAGGGGTTCGCTGCTGATGCGTATCGTGGGCAGAAGGCCTAAACTTGTCAGTATCATTTGTTATCTAATTTATTTGTCACGAATATACTTGTCGAGCTAATGCGATTAAATGTGGAAATAAATGTGTGGCAATCTTTTCGTATCTCCTGTGGACCGACCATAATCGCGACGATCAGAGACATTTGATCAGTGAAGTGTACGCAAGACATTCCTCGCGCGTTCTTCATAGTGTCATCCACCTTGACGTATCGCTGCCGTGCCCTTTTCGCGTAACCAATTGTTACGAGTCGCTGCAACCATGCTGCAAAATGACGGAGAATAAAAAGAAGAAATAAAATTTCTCAAAAGAAAAATTAATCTTGCAAATAAACGAAGACAATTTTTTATTGTGCATAAAAATTCGCTGTCTAGTCGTCCTAAAGTAAGATGTCCGTGATTACGATCATTATAATTCGTCCGATAGTCCATCGAGGTCTCTTTTACATTAAACGAGAGACCGGACTGACACGCTTCGAACGCCATAGTGCCCACAGTTCTACCAGGCACGAATTCGGCGATCGAGAAGAGCGAGAGCCTGACTCATTCTGTCGGTAGCGAGCGACAAACGCACGCACACACGCGTGCGGCCCGGCCGTCACGTGTCGCGTTCGTCCAGGATTTATGGCGGGATCGTGCTATCGCGATTTGGAAACTGACGCCCTCGACACTTTCCACGATTCCGCGCGCGAGTTCAACGAACGGCTCGCCCGATCTTAACAGTTTTCCGTAGCGAGCGATCGCGTGTAAGGCGCGTGCAGAAATACGCGTGCATTAAGCGCGCGCGTTATTTACAGTTTCTCGGGTACACGGGCCGGGTTGGAAAGAAAGATGACGGGGAATAAAAAATAAAGGCCTGTTGCGCGAAAAGATAAGACGCGGAGGGGTGAGAGAGGAAAGAAGCGAGAAACAGAGGGAGATAGATGAAGAGAGGGGCAGAAAGAGAGAGAGAGAGAGAGAGAGAGAAAGCAAGGCGCTGGCCAATAACCCGACTCCGTTGGGCTTGGCAACGTCGCACGCACGTAGGTAGCTGGTTGGTTAATGATGCCCGCGCGAATCGATGATTCGTCAATGTCCGGCGCGGAATTGGAATTATCCGTCGAAAGAGCAGGGTGTACACACGGGGCCCTGGTTCTAGCCGCAACCCTCCATATTGCGCCGGGAACACTGGAGTATTAAGTAATCACGTGCCCGATGCCGTAAGAATATGTAAACCAAGGCTCTAATGTTTGCGTGCGTTCCTCGATACGCTTGGCTAATGGGTCTGTCCATTGGCGACTCCTACTTTTCATAAACGCGCGACCCGCGGGATCTACTTTCGAATAATTTTATTATCCTCCAGGTAGCAATTTGTAGTCTATCACGCGAGAGCGTGCACTCGATGCTTGCAAAGTAAATTCTCAGTGTATGTACTTGCAATTAGATACAAGATTGAAAGTATGACCCGAGATTGATGGTAGAAACATGGATGGAGTGACTGCTTCCAGTTTTCTAGGTAAACGCAACGTGGATGGGATATATTAATTTCTATCCCCTTCCTTTGAAAGCTGTTCTATAAAATACTGTTGATCGTGAAAAATTAGGGACGCTGCTTAGGGGTCCTGCAGCTCGTAGCTGATTAATTTCTGTCCCCTTCCTTTGGAAACTGTTATAAAAAATACTGTTGATCGTGAAAAAGAAGTGATCCCCTAGTTTGGTCCTAGCGTGGAAGTCCTGGAGCTCGTAGATGATTAATTTCTGTCCCCTTCCTTTGGAAACTGTTATGAAAAAAACTGTTGATCGTGAAGAAGGAGGGATCCCCTAATCAGGCCCTAGTGTGGAAGTCCTGCAGCTCGTAGCTGATTAATTTCTGTCCCCTTCCTTTGAAAGCTGTTACGAAAAAACTATTGATCGTGAAAAAGGAGGGATCCCCTATTCTGGCCCTAGCGTGGAAGTCCTGCAGCTCGTAGCTGATTAATTTCAGCGAGAATAGTAAAACAAACGAATTCCTAGCACGACCTTCCAACCGTGTCCTGTTGCGTAAGTCTGTGGACCCGGCCTTAACGCGCGACAAGCTCGCGTTCCCTTCTGCTTAGGCTGGCAAACGCTGGGCTGCGCGGTGCTGGCCACGGCTATGGCGGCGGCATGGCAGCAGAAGGATCCCGCGCATTGCCATTAAGTTGCCATTGTTCCGCAACTGTGCAACGGTTCATCCATAATCTTACGTGCTATCCGCGGATACAGTTATGGCCCCGGGGACACATGCAGTCTCTACAGTCTCCGTGGCAGACCATTGATCATGGAGATGATCTCCTCCTACGTGCCTGGGACAGGTCGTGCGACCGATACGTGCACGATTCGGGGGAAGATAGACAGGTGTTCGCGAAAAAGTCACGATTCCGGGCGAACCAGGGCCCCGGCCACGTGTGCTACGGACGGAGCACACGGTTTCCGCGTCGCTCGTCCGCTTCCTCCTGGGGATAATGTTCGCATATCGTGATCAAAATCGAGAGCTCGCCGCCACACCGCGCCGCGGACGCTCGCCTGACTCTCTACGAATACTCTATGTATACTATTTTGCCGTGCTACGATACCATTGCGGACCCTATTGTCGGCCATTTTCTTCTACGTGTTACACAGTGACTCGCGTAATTGTTCAAACTCCTGATCTTCTACCGAAATTTAAAATACCGGTATTACGAAACCCATATAGAAACCGAAATATGAATATATCGGTATGATGTCGCACCGCTGTACACGGTGTATAAAAATTATATGTCACGAATACCACGGAGGGATTGTATACCTCCGGATCGGTGGAGATTTGTTAAAAAATAATGGACCGCAAAATTGACCTTGACCCTTTCTTTCAAGGTCAAAAAATCTTATTCTGACATATTTTATATTTATTTGCTCGTGTAGAATCATTCCCTCCACAGTTTTACCATTTCGGAACACCCTGTAGACATATGGAAGAAATTAGTTTACGTAACTTCAAAGTCGTTTTTTAGGACAATGGTTCACTCGAGACCCATTGTTCCTTTGAGATTTTTGTTGCTCGCGTTCGATACTATACGATGCGATAAAAAATTTTGAAAGAAAGGGTCAAGGTGAATTTCGCGGTCCATTTTTTTAAACAAATCTCCACCGATCCGGAGGTATACAATCTCTCCGTGGTATTCGTGACATACAATTTTTATACACCCTGTACAAATGTATAGGCATATTTCGAATTACATCATTATAGGCGCCTATAGAAAAATTAAAAATCGTCACCTCACTTTTTTATAATGAAATTCCGAGCAATAGCGATTTCATAAAATTGTTGCATTGCCTACTAATCGCTTTAACATCTGAAGAAAAGTTAGTTTTTAAAGTGTGTCCACTTCGTTTTGTGGTAAATTCGATAAATTTGTCGAATGTTGACAAAATGGGAATACAGCGACTGTCCCCTGGTCGCGGCAGCGTAAACGTACCCTAACGCGATCACGTGCCCTCACGCTCACGTTCCTCTCCGAGGCAGGGGACGACGTAACGTGGCCCCCCGTGCGTGCGTGCGCGCATCCTATTGTTGTAATAATGCACCTCTTCCCACTCTCCACGCCCGGTTGCCGGAGGCGTGTCGCGTTCCTAGGAAAGCTGCCCATCGATTTCACTACGATGGGTAATTTTCTAGCGCTTCGCGCGCTGCATCGTATGCCTGCCCGGGGACCGATCGGCCGCGTCAAACGCTCGCCGCGCGGTCAACCTCAAAGGCTATGGTTTAGAACCCTTCCGGGCCTTGCTCCGTTCAAAGGGCCGCGATATTTTGACCAAAACACGCGTTTTAGGATGACATGACCGCCATCAATGTCTCACGGGCCCGACGCCCTGTAATCTATACGAATCGGCTCCCATCTTCCTGTCTGTCTCTTTATTAGCAAGCGATTAGAACATTAGGGGAGTCAACGTTTTTCTTAATCCGTCCCCCTCCCCCCTGTGTCAATTTGACACATTTTTAGAACAATTGATCTGAAACATTGTTACGAATATTCGAAGATAAAAATAAGATATTTATTCAAGATTTATTCGACAACATATTTTCCATTCGTTTTACTACTCGTGGCATTTGTTAGGTATATTTGTCTGTAAACAAAATCACGGAATTTCTATTATCGGATCTCATTTACCGACGATAAAGTTAAGATATATATAAGTTTAACTGAAAAATGCGCACGGCCCGACGGAAATCATCGGTAAGGCAAACTATATTATTATATCTGTTTTATGTTCGTAAATTGCTCTGGAATTGCGGAATTTGCTGTCGTTCAATTACGCATCGGTAATATTATTCAATTGCGACACATTTCACGGAAAGTGAGGATAAAACAGTGTCGTAAATATTACTAATTGCGCGTTATGGTGAATAACAGGTAATTTTAGCAGCCACCATTGGCATAAGCAGTGTAAACAGCTTCATAGGTTCGAGAGCGTGGATGGATACTACATGGTGCTGTAGCATGCATCACGCATAAACCAGTTGTAACACGTACATCCTGGGCAATCTGAAATCCTGACACGGCGCGTTCAATGAGGAATAAACTCATTTACGGATGCTTGATCGTGATGAAGAGCGCTCCATTTATTTCCCCGAAGGAAACGTTCCTTTTTTTCTTTATTTTTCTTTTTTTCGTCGTTTTCGTGGCGCGTTCCCGCGTAAACTATTACCCGCATTCCTCCGGTGAAACGAAACACACGGGGTAACGGGAGGGGGGGGGGGTGAAAGGGGGAGGAACGAGGGCGACAAGGATGAAATTATGATTCCAAATGCATTAACCGAAGTATCATTGCAATAGTTGTAGCGGGCAACTAATTACACCGCACACTGAAAGCATCCGCTTTTAATGATATTGAACAGGTGTAGGTAATGGTAATTGTGCATCGAGCCGAGGGTTTAGGTCGAAGACTTTATTACATGCGCAAGCGGACTTAATCAGCGCTAATCAGTCCTATTAAAGAGCAAATAACACATTAAGAAGTCAATCAAAGTATTATAATATTTAATATTCTGATTTATTCTAATTTCATTCAATCGACGCACACGCTTTGAAGATGCATTCACGTTGCTTGGTCAACAAATATACATATACAACACTCTGTAACTATAGCAGTTACAACTGCTAAATACCCTCCCCCCCCCCCTACTTACAACTATGCCTAGATATTAAGATTTTCGACTAACTAACATGTCTAAAATCTAGTGGTTGCTAATGACCTAGATGTTGATGCGACCGGTATAAATAAATAATAAAAAAAAGACTTGATCAAATTAGCATGGAAAATATGTAGAAAAAGGATCGTTCTTTTTACTATAAATTACCAAGAAGATTTGAATGAATTTAATTGATAAAAATTGTTCATGTATAGAATGAAGTTTAATGAATGATTTTTCTGTAAAAAGCGTTACTATTTACGCTAACTGTACTCTGTTACTTGTACTTTGTACTCGAACTATAGTTTCCATTCGAGGTAAGAGATTTGCGCGCGAGAAGAAAGATTCATCCTCCGGGCGGGTTTTTTTTCTTGCGGGATACTTTTTGTTTGTTCAACACGGTTAAAGCCGGTACATGAATAGCAAGGATATTCATATTAGAACGATGTACATAGTGACTAGTCACTGCGTCGATTATTGAGGACGGTCGAACTGAATTATTCGAGGCAGTATTCGTTGCGCGTCGGATACAATAAAACCGGGCGTGGTGAGAAGAATTGAACCCGATTGAATAGTAGTGAAACCTGCGTCCGTATCTATTATTGCCTATTATCGCCAATCAATCGGTAGGAAATTAATAAAGCGATTTGTCGGCTGAACGAAGTAGTTGATCGCTCCAATTCAGAGTGACTTCTATCCGATGACGTCGCATAATTTCGACAATGGTATCCCTCGGACCGTTCGCGCCGATTGTAGATCCTCGAGAACCCCGTAGACACAGCCGAACTGTAATCCAATTAAAACGCAACATCATTTTGGCGATCCCGAAAATCGAATCGGACCCACAGCGAGAAACAAAATAATATTGGCACACTTTTCAAAGGACCATGCGATCTGGATTTTTCATTTGAGAAGTTGGAACAATTTCGAATTAATTAGAAAACAATTTCTATTGGTCGGAATTACAAAGAAAATACTGAAAGTTGTTTACAACTTGGGCTTACATCGAAAATTTAAAGAATACATTTTGTAGAACGTACATATTCTGAAAATTTCATCAAAATCTGTTGGAAAAAATGACAGGCAATAAAAGATGTAAGCCCGAAAATCGACCAATTTCGATGAAATTTTCAGATAACAGTGAAAATGTAGAAAAAAGTAGAAAACACCCTTAAAAAAAGAAGGAAGCTTTTACATGGTGCCTGTTTCTTATAACTGATACAATTTTTATTTTACACGAAGATGTAACATAGTCAAAATGACTGGTTTCCGGTTTTTTCTTTTATCATTCGTGAAGTTACAGATGTATTTTCTTGAGAAACTTTTTAGTATGCTTCCGTATTCAAGTACATGTTACCATAAAAATCCTACGAAATCTAAATAAACTCAATTCTGTTATTATTATAAAAGAATATACATCACTCTTGTTTAGGGCTCTCGGTAGTTCTAGTGTTAATTGTACGATACGAATTCCGGAGCCAGTTTTGTAGCTGTAGTGTCGCGGTCGTGGTGTAAATGGTGTACGTTCTGAGACGAGCGATTCAAAATGGCAGCTATAAATTCCACGAAACCGAGTCGCGAGTTTCGGAGGCATGCAAATCACGTAATACGGGAAAGAGCGTTAGGTTTCGATTGGTCGGAGGGTTCCGCGTATATTTCGGCTGGCCAGTCACGTGGCTGCGCAGAGGTACGAGAGCGGAGACACGGTGCTCGATTCTCAGTATCCAGGATAGGCTTGGCTAATCGCTCGTAAATACGCAGCCGATGCCTCGTGTTGCCTTCGCGTATTCGTAACCCATAAACTGCGCTTGACTAGAATTTCAACCAGCCGAGTCGTCTCGACGACCTAATGTTGCAATCTTATCAACCCACGGGCACGACTGTCAAAGGGCTGTGCCAGAAATCGATACACAGCACGTGCTCTCGCACCTCCCGACCTCTTTATGCTAAACGATACGCCATTATTTTACGTGGATCATTGAAAATCATTCATAGACGGCGATAATATTTAAAATTTTCTTAAGTATTCCATTTGTACAGGGTGTTTCGTAAACGGTGGGCAATACTTTAGAAGTAGATTTCTAATGCTTACAGAAGAAAAAAAAATATTTAAGAATTGTGGCACAAAAACTTTAATAACTCGGAAACTCATCATTTCCGGACCTACGTTAATATAACTTTTTTCTCTTCTCTAAACATTATAGGAATTCATTTTTAAAGTTTTGTCCACCATTTACGAAACACCCTGTATACAGGGTGTCCCAGCTAACTTGACCACCTTGAATATCTCGCTTAGTGGTAGTAATAGAAAAAAACGTTATAGGACAATATTAACCGGACCGAAGGGGCAATATAATGATTCGAAAAAAACTTTTTTCAAGGTCATTTTTTTCTAGATATCAAGGTCATCAATTTTTTTTTTTATCGCGATGTAATAATAGGGGTGAAGACCTCTTCAATGACATATTATACAATGACCTTCGTGTGACCATGCGTATGAAAAATCCAAAAAGCATTACAGGTATTATCATTGATTAATTTACTACACTAATTGGTTTGGTTGAACTACTTTATTTCAATAAATGTTCGAAACGATGACCATTGTTTGCAATACATTGTTGTATACGGAAAATAAATGGTTCTCTGGCTCTTCTAATAATTTGATAACACTGTATAACCTTAAAAGTCGAGCTAAAGAACCGTGTCGCTACCCGCAGTGAAATGGATAAATTCGAGTAATTAAATTTTCCGTTAAAAAAGGGTACAACGCCCTTAGAAATTTTCAATGAAACGAAAAGGGTTGGGATTACCAGTGATGCCCTGAACAAAATCTGAAACAGCACTCCGAGTAGTGTCCGATTTCGGAGATTCATCGCCGATTCGCGAATGGTATAAAGGCACCGTGACGTCATAGGTGTCCACCGTTTCCATCTGCCAGCTCCTTAATTTCGAACGACAGTGAACGGCGCCGCCTGGGTAGCTCCCCGAGACAAAGACGTGGGCGTCTTTATCGATGCAATAATATACGGTGAGCTAGTTCGGGGCCCGCTGCTAACTCGAGACGCGAGAAAAGAACCTTTTAGCTCGTGTCAAGGTGTAGTCCCGCCGCGCCGCGCCGCGCCGCGCCGCGCCGAGGGAATGATAGAACGGCCGCGACAAAAACCGGCAGTTTCGTGTCCTTGCGGTACACCTTGGGCACCTCGACTCGACGGCAGGATAACAGCGTTTCTCGGTAAGACCGGTACTGGCAAAGGCCCTGGATCTCGGCCCACGTACCGGCTCACTGTCGTCTACCAACACCTACCTCATCCTTCTAGCCAGCGAGCGCACCAGGAAGAACACTTTCTTCGCTCGCCGGAACTGCGATCAGATACCACGTCCGATTCGATTATAGACTTCCATCGACCTGTTAACGTTTCGTCTAATATCCATTTACGAGCAGACTCCATGCTATTTTATATATTTATCATAAAAAAAAGTAAATCGGAACGACAGCACCACTTTACCCCTGGTGCTACAATTTATTTTACCGTTACTGTGAATAGAATCTTCTTCGTTGAACCAACAAGATTGAATTTATTCAGATTTTTATGGTAATATGTACTCGAAAGAATTATATTAAAAAATTTCTCAAAAAACATTGGCCACCCGCCGGTAGTTCTAGTAAAATCAACGTGGATCCTTATATCGAAGTATAAATAATTTGTACTGGCTACTAGACAATTCGAAGGAATGTTTACAACTCTGGATCAGAATGGAGCCAAGACACGAGGGTGAACCAACAAGATTGAATTTATTCAGATTTTTATGGTAACATGTACTCGAAAGAATTATATTAAAAAATTTCTCAAAAAACATTGGCACCCCGCCGGTAGTTCTAGTAAAATCAACGTGGATCCTTATATCGAAGTATAAATAATTTGTACTGGCTACTAGACAATTCGAAGGAATGTTTACAACTCTGGATCAGAATGGAGCCAAGACCCGAGGGTGAACCGCATTGCAGAAGGGTTGACTACTATATATACCGCTCTTCCAGAAGATTTAAGGTCCTGTCAGCTCTATGACGCTGCTAGCTCTAGAGCCTACTGAAAAGACCGACTCCACCGGAGAGATTTAAGGTCCTGTCAGGCTCTATGACGCGACCGGCTTTTGAGGTAAACTTTATATTCGAGTTTCGGCGTTATCTGGGACGCGATCTGACGTCCGGTGTATCGTCGGACACGCGCGTGCAGCCTCGGAGCAGAAAGAGAGAGAGAGAGAGAGCAGACCGGGCCCGGGCAGGCCCGAGAAATGGTGCAGAGCAAGTGATGCATGGACGCGTAGCAGTGTGTCCCCGGTATTCTTAAAGTGCGCTATTTATACCCCTGACTGCATGGGCTGAAAGAACGGTCGTGGAGCGGGTTCCTCAATAAGGCAGCAGGTAGGCCGTACAGTGATTCAGAACCGATTTTTCCAGCTGGACCAGACGGTGGCTCGGCTTCGCCGTCTGCGTCCGCAGTTCCATCTCGTCTGTCTCTTCCCGCCCTCTGCCGGGCTGCCCTCTTCTTCTTCTCTACCTCTTCTGGCTCTATCACCTTCGCTGGTCGGGTTCCCGTCACTCCTCCCCAACCTCCGGGGCAACCATCTCCCCTTCTTTTCTCGCGCATCTTTCATGCAGCTAATCCCGAATCATGGATCTTGTTGTCACCTTGATCTCTCACGATCGTCTCGTCTCGTCTCGTCTCGTCTCGTCTCGTCTCGTCTCGTCTCGTTCGCCGGCCCGGGGGAGATCCTTTAAAGGTGAACCGGGACAAGACGCACGCACGGCCGCGCGTGCTTGCTTGCTTGCTTGCTCGCTTGTCCGTATGATCGCTCGCGCGAGCGCGCACGTCGCGCCGGGGAAATTAAACCGCGTCTGATTAAAACCTGCCGCATCCACTTGGCTCGACAAGCGCACCGCTGCGCATGGCGCCCCGTTTTTGCACGCGGATATTTGGCGCCACTGCGCTGCTGCTCGCGCACCACGTTCGATCGATCTCTCGGGACGAATGAACTGTTTTACACCGCCGAAGTCAAAATTACTGGCTCCTAATTTCTTCCTTTGCGATTAGTGAAATTATAAAAATGCCTGTTGGTACCTGTTGGTATACTGATCAAGAATCATCTTGACTTTCTTGTTTCAGTCCATCCTGATATTTCGTATTTATTGAGATAGAACCAAGCCAGGCGTGATTGAAGAACGGGGATCAAAATTTATCAAACACTTGCATAAACTACATCCTTTTCTCCCGCTCTCATGTAATGAAATTATACGGCAGGTCGATTGTGTTGCAGGCACAGTAAACACAATCGACCTTCCGTATTGTTTGTTGCAGGCAAAGTAAACACAATCGACCTTCCGTATTGTTTGTTGCAGGCAAAGTAAACACGATCGACCTTCCGTATTATTTGTCGCAGGCAAAGTAAACACAAATCGACCTTTTCTATTATTCAGCTTTAAATGTGCTGTTCCGCACCTATTCAGGCTACATTCAATATCTGCCTATACTATTGTGATAAAGCGTTTATAAACAAACTTCATATAACATTTTCTTCGTATCTTCACTTGTAGATCATGCTCCTAAAATCTTGCCGGAAAAGTAGGAAACACCCTGTATAGAGTATTATAATGTATTAAAACGTCTTTACAGTGCTGCAAAATAATCTCTTCCTTGAGATTCAAATTGCATTAATAAAAAAAGAAACTATATTAAAAATTGTTCTGTACGAGGAAGGTATAGCTAAATTCGCTGAAATTGATCGATCACTTTTGAACAGCTATTTGCAGATTTAACATAAACAATACGAAATACCGATATATTCGGGAGGTTATACAATTAGCAAGGGTAAAGTATACGCGTCAGCAGCAAGAATTAGCGGAGTGTCTATTACCGCGTATCCCTGTTCCCGTGGTAACCAGTACGAATGTTCCCGTAAAATGCGATCGTTGCATAGTTTGCGCCGCGTTCTTAAAGGTTTCGCATTCTCGGCTAAACCTGCGGAACGCCGTAAAGCGTTATCAAGTGCAGAGATTTCGCTCGGTATACCGTTATCTCATTAGGCGAATTACCGAGGGAGCCTCGAATGTTTATCGGCGGCCCGATCGAGCTAATGATAGCCGATACTGACGACTGCTTGGCAAACCGAGAACACCTCGGGCTGCGTGGGCGTTGGGCACCTCAATTAACATCGGAATGGCATTGCCGTCGATTTCACGTGGGCGTTCGGTATCCGAGACACGTATACCTTTCTGTACGTTTCACTGTCGTCGCCGGTGCTGCAAGTGGCACCCGGCTCCCTGATTTGTCCGCCTTGATTCCCTCGGGTTTTGTTTCTGCCGATCGATCCACTAAATTTGCAAAATGATCTGCGAAACAACACCGCGCGTCCCTCGCGGACTCTCGTTACTTCTACCGGATGCTCCCTGCCAATTCTTTTCAAAGTTTAACATCGCATATTTAACCCTGCCATGGTATCTGGGATCTTTCGTGATCCCAACGAAATTCCTCTATACTAATGTTTGCTACTGTATTGGGATATTACATAGTACGGTGTGGCCCTACACATTAAATAGATGAAAAGGTACCAAAAATAAAATTTTTAAACACTTTTAAAAAAGCTTACATGTCCTTTGTATCCGCGGAATACCTAATAGGGTGGTCCTTAGCTGCAGGAGTAAAAAATTTGTTTTCATATTTTTTGGTCTCACCCCCCAAAATTGTAAGACTTTGTGAGAAAATGAAGCAAACGTTGGGGACGAAATCAGTTAAAATCAGCAACTTCAAGGGCTAAAAAAAATATTAAAAAGATTTAAGACGATGTTACTACCAATACGTGAATTGATAGAAATTTAGTAGAAAAAAAGTAACATTAATTCCGTAAACGATACGTAACGATGTCATGGCGGTTCGAAATAACGTAGAATTATTTAGCGACCGAAACAAATTCATTTGCCTTATTACACGCGAATCCTACACAGCGATTTTTATCTCGCCGAGGGGCTGGGAAAATAAAATTTCATCCTGTTCGCGCAATATTCAATCTCCCCTTGTATTTCGTTTTATCTGTTTTCTCGTATCCCAGCCTACATAACCGAGAAAGCAAAAGTATTTAATGAGTGGGTACAGCGTTTTCTGTTGTCAACTTCAAGCAAGTGTTGATACCGGTTACGAGGCTAATAATTGTAGGTTTTCATGGCTGGTGATGGAAGAAAGGAGATGTTGCTTTTGCTTACTTCAATGTACTTCTTCATTAACAGTGCCCGCGGAACGTGGCATTCAGCTACGGTTCGGTCAGTTTAATTCGAAACTTCGTTTTTTTTTTTTTAAAACGTGACTTCGTGCATTGCGGAACGATGCCATCAGGCATATACATTTACCTCACTAGCGAGAATCATTATGCACATGCTGCGTTCGCTGCATTAGGTGCACTATTAATTGTATTATCGGCTCTGACATTTTCCTAGTAAAAAGAATAGAGTCTCGTTAACTTCTTTGTGCACTATTTGGTGAAACTATATAGTTACATTTGAAGTAGCATTGAGAAGAACTAAATTCGAGATTGGAAGAATATTCTTTTTCTTAGATCGTATAGTTTTTTGACAACAACTTTGTTCAATCCCCTCCCAAGAACCATCATTTCATTTATTTATTTATTAATGTCCTAAACTGTGTATGGTTTATACATATAGCATACATTGGTACAACACTTTACAATTGACAATGGGGTGTATATCGTTATACTAAGCTAAATAAACATAAAACCATCGTTTTATGCGATTTTTCTACGAACCGTTAGTAAGAAAATTACCAATGGCAATTTTATGGGGCGTTTTTCTGTAATTGTCGTACGCCCATCCCTACGCGGCCACCATGGAGGTGTAGGAACGGCTAATCTGGCTGCTGCACACGGTGTGCACATTTACGAGAAACCCCGAGACGGCAATGGCAAATCGCAACTGACCGTGGAAGAGTGTAAGATTTATGATACGTCGCTGCCATTGAGGCACAGGAAGAACTCGGAGTCTGTCTTCCTGGCTCGGAATGAAGTAATAAACGAACGCTATAATGAGCCGCGGGAAATGCCTACCGAAAACCTTGTCCCTAAAACAGGGAAGTTGCGTCTGTACCGTAAATGTTGACTAAATGGAAATTTAGTTATCAAAGTAACAACGAAATACTTTAATTATGTACGTAACATCGTATTGAAATTTTTCGTGTGAAATATCGTTCGTATAACAATTTAAACGAAAATGATTTCGGCGCTGGGTTCGATGAAGAAGATCTCAACGAAGATCGAAACGTTAATCGATATAATTTGCATATAGGCTATCTCAGTGTATTTTTCGAACCGAGCGCTGAAATCATTTTCGTTTAAATTGTAACATCGTATTGTTCATTTTGCCTATTATTTAAGATGTCCGAGGAAGCTGTTCTCAATATTTTCAAAAATCCTCCTCTACGAAGGGTTAACTCGTTGACCACCGTGTTACCCGTGAGTAACGCGTTATTTCTCCGGACTTAAAAAATGAAACGTGCGAATAGCGGGCCATTATCGAATTCGGGGATAATTCGGGGTTCCACCTTTTCCTATTTCTATCGGTGGCGGATAATCCAGATACTGATTCGGCGCGGCGATTACTCGTCCGTTGAACAGAAGAGCCGATGGAACGAGGTAGCTATCCAAGCAAGAGAGCGAGCAAGCGAGGGAGGAAGAGAGCAATGGAGCGGGCTCCTTCCGTCCGGCGCGCGGTGCGGATCGTCCTGAAAAATCTATCGGCTCTGGAGAGGATATCCGATCGTTCGCGGGATCGTTTGCAGACCGCTTACACCGACAGATGGGATTATCTGATCTTGAATCTAGCCGGGACGGCTCGGCCGCGTATAATTGCCATCGCCGAGCGAACGAGCGTAGCTTGGTGAGCGCTAGAGAGAAGAGCCCTTCTTTTTCTACCCACGGTTCGTTGGCTGGCCATGCTGCTGCTGGCCCATCTCTCCGTGCGGCCTGGCGTTCGTTGGCTGGCCGGTCGGCTGGGTCCGTTCGGCCCGGTCGGCCCGCGGAGAGCAGCAGTCGTTGCTGCTTCTGTCGTCGTCGGTTGCTGCTCGGGCTGCTGCCATGCCGCCTAGCCTGCCTGCCTGCCTGCCTGCTGGCCAAGCCGGCCCGGCCCGGCCCGGCCCGGCCCGACTCGACTCAGCCCGACTCGGCTCGTTCCCCGAGCGGAGTCAAGGCTGTGAACTGGGAATGTGCGTGCAACTATGCTACCTAGACCTTTTATTCCTCGTGGTATCCGCCGCCTTCCCTTACCGTGGCTTATACGCGTCGGCAACGGCCATCTAGTAGTGCGTCCGCATGAATCTACGCCTGGGCTCTCCTCCCCACCACGTCGCTACAACCCCCTCTCTCTTTCTCTTTCTAGTTTGCCTCTTTCTTCCTCCGTGTCCCCCTAACTTCACTCTTTTCCTCTTTCGCCGTGTTCCTCCTCTTCCATTCTCCCATCCGTTGCTCCTTCCACCGTTCGTCTCCAGTGTGTGTTCTCTTCGTCCTTCCCCTTACTCCTCAAGCCCCATCTCTCTCTCTCTCTCTCTCTCTCTCTCTCTCTCTCTCTCTCTTTCTCTCCGCCGCTCTCATCCCCCTTGATAACGATCTTCCAGCGACCATGCCGCGCGCTGAACTTTTATAAACCCCCTGGCACCTGTCCACCCAAGTAGATAATAACGCTGCCGCGAATCCCGCACCGCAGCCTGATTGCCTGACTGTTACCTTGCCTACCTACCCTGCCTATCCGTCCCTCTCCCTCTCTCTCTGTCTTTACTTCCCATGCTATTCGTTCGCGACCGCGCGGCTGTCTCTCGTCTTCGTCTTCGTCGTCGTCGTCTTCATCCCGCCTCCTCTTCCTTCCTTTGCCGTTTTCCTCGCCCTCTTCAACTATGCTCCTCTTTCTCAGTGTCCCTCTTCGCCGCAAAGCGACGCGAAGAGACCGCGCAGCGGTTTCGTGCCGAGGTTAGGCAAACGCTTTCGAGGAATCATTGTGTCACTGCTTGGCCGGCCGATTATTCCTCTCCGCCTCGCCGCACCACCGCCGATGATCAAGGCGTCGCGTGGGTCGTCGCAAGGACTCTCTCCGTTGGATATAATAAACAATAACGAAGCCGCGAATTAATCATCCAGCCGCGCCCCCCGGTCTCAACCTCCTTCCCGATCTCTCCGACAGTCGGACGACACTTGCTCGGCCGCGATCGTTACGTCATTGGTATCTGGAGCGCTGATCTTCGCGCGTTCCTGCGGTCCTGGAATGTGTGCAATACTAGAAAAGGAATGCGTACGATCATCTCTCGACGAGGAATCTTCTAGTCTGATGAAAAACCTTTTCTTGCTGTAATTTTTATAAAACCGTCCTTGAACATGTGTCTTTACCGGAATAAATGAATCTTCTGGCTTGGGAGCAAAACATTTTTCTTACTGTACTTTTTGTCATTCTCAGAATGTGTTTACTGGAATAGAGGAAACTGAAAATTCTAATCGTTGAATAAAAATGTTCTTCGCTGTATTTAAACAGTAGAAAATATATTTATTTGTATCGCGCATAAGGTGTCCCATCTACGTTAAATAAATTACGAGACAATCGAAACATTAAGACGTATTTTCCTAACAAACTCAGATAAAAACTAACTATTTAATTTTTTCTAAATTCTTGAACGACAAACTCGGAGTCGTGTGGTCCAGTTTTAATAAAATTTATATAATTTTAAAAGCTCTATGTAGACATTTTTGCTTGAACGATTGACTACAATATAAGTTGTAAATAAAGTCCTACCCAGACACCGACACGGAATTCATTCCCCCGTTGTAATTAGTCTGTAAATTATTTTCTACGCCGTAAATTGATTATCCCTAAGAACAGCGATCCACGCTGCTGATTCGTTTTGTCCCGTCACAGTCTGCTACCTCTCCACCTCACCATCCCTTAAGGCAGACCAACGAGTTTACGTTTCTTCTTTCGATTCTGTTTCAGGTAAGCGTGACAGATCACACCAGCCAGCGTGTCACCTGGAGGTTTTACGAGCGCTCGTCATCGACGAGTGTGGTGCGCAACCGAGTCGAATCCATCGACGACCACCGAGACTCTTTATCCCATCGTCCCGTCACGGAAAACTGTTTTCGTGGGAGAGCGGTGGTACAGCGAAGGCAGTTCGCAATCTCGCGAGCTCGCTTGTCAAGCCTTCCGTTTGCGGTATTTAGATGTGGGAAGACGCCGGGATGAGATTAGGCGATTTGTGTCCCAGGGTACCTCGTTGTCGCGGGAACGCTTCCTGATAGAGCCACCGACTACACGGTACCTTATTTCGACTTGTGGGACAATCGTTAATGAGAAATTGCGATTAATAATTTGCTAACAGGAATTTTTACTAATTGACTTCTGGACTCTGCTACTAGCTGACCGAACACGCTATACTTGTCCCTCTGTTCTGAGAATCTCTGATCATAGTGCGGATTTTTAACCCTTTGCACTCGGAGCAATTTTAACTCAAAAACGAAAGATTTTTCCATTCTAGAATATTTCCAATCTATAGAATTTCTTTTCTTTTTTTTTTTTTGCATATTACACTGATATAATATCTCATGTAATATGCAAATGTCTAGTAGTTTGTTAAATACGGACAAAAATAATAATGTGAACGATATTTTTAAGAATGGCATAGCAATTTTCAGTGGTGCCTCAGAGTCGCCATTCGAGTGCAAAGGGTTAACCCTTCGAGACTCGACTTGTTTATATTGGCCGAGATATTGATCTCTCGAAAGAAATATCAACAACTCGAGCCTACTTTACTGTTAAGACCTCACTGTTAAGGTCGTGTCAAGGTCATAGTATACTAGGCCGTCGAGGTCTTGACATAAGTAGTAATATTATGTCCTAAAAAATATCTTGTGCCATTCAAAAAAATTAAGGTCAAATTTCTTTGTTCGAATTTTTAAAGGAAAAAAATTCTATTGCATTTTGTGGCCGACTGAAAACTAATTAATTTTGTTCGTAACATTTTTTTTATGTGGAAACGATCTTTCCAAAATTTGGGTGAAGTTTAACAGAGATGAAATATCGCGAGATTTTTGCACTATAAAGGATCTATCGTGACGCAATATCTTCCACGTAGCTCTGTCCCGACGCTTTTCAATTAGATCGTTCCGCTTACGTATAGAACGTCGGATTAGAGAGATCGATCGTTTATTATTAGTATCTAATAGAATTCCTCTGAGGCGTGCAGGATTGCGCGTCGTTACCACTTATCGATTATTTAATTGAATAAAGGGAACGGAAGCCGTTGAGTCAGAGTATTTCTTGCAGCAAGGCCGCGTTTACGTTTCATTCCGGCCGTTTAGAACGTCGACGATCGATGCTGCCTCTGGTGGTGGTGGTGCTACCTCTTGTAATATTAAATTTGAATCGTGTTTCTTAACGCGCATCGAGAGAGGAATGCCGTGTTAGCATGATCGATTATACGATTAGGAAATTCTGGAATCAGATGCCACGAATCCATTATAATGTGTATGTATCCGCAAACGGGACCGCGATCTCGTTGCGACACCCGGTGTCCCAGTTTTAATGGAACATGATGTTTGAATAATTAAAATCATACCTCATTTTGTCGCGGTTATATTCGCGAATTTATACCTAGCCACCGATACTGTAAAAATATAAAGGGTGTCAGCATTTTTTACAATTTCCTCAAAATTCTTAAAATCTAAAAATCCGAATTAAATGCAGTATATAGATTTGGATATTCTATATCTGTTGGATTTTTTTCACAATTTTTGCATATGACTAAATACAGAAAATAACTACCCCACCAGTCGAGATGTACAGTAAAAATATGACACAATATGTTTTTTCTCGGTGCCCTACCGAAAGGGTCATAGGTCGTTCAATGACGTCTAAGATCATTTTCGATCATCATGACCACGTTTTAGCATTATGTTGTGGCATATGAAATGTCCGATTCTTATAACAATAACTTGTCCCCGAAATAAAACTTATCCATTAAAGTAAGCTCCATTCTAATAATTTGTATTTCTTGATTAAAACGCTTCCTAACATTTGCATTCTGAAATCGGATGTTTCATACGGAACGACCCAATAGAATTGATACATCGAACGTTCGAATGCCGATAGCATTTGACTATGATTTCGGTCACACCCAGTAGATTAGGCGATGTAACGCCGTTCATCGGGCGCGCAAATGAAAAAAAAAATTCTACTACTTCCGTCGCTCTTCTACGCGCGGCAGACGAGCAGCTAGACAATTAACCAGCTCGGTCCGGGCAAAGAAAAATCCGATTTGACGGATCCTTGAATGAGCGTACGATTAAAGAACGTTAATGACCCGGCCAGAAAAATGAGGAACGCAGAACGTGGGACGCGGAGTCCTCGGAAACTATATAATCCACGTGCGTTCGGACACCCTTAATGGTATATCGCGGTGATCGCACGCCGCGATCTTTTACGTTCCGCGGAACGGTGAAGTGGCCGCTCTTTGTAAGAGGGAGGACTAAGTGAGCAAAGATAAAAAGCATCAAGGTCTCCATGGAATTCTACGAACGTCAAGAACCATCGGCCATGGGTGTATGACCGTTAACGAGCTGCGTTTTACCAGACTGAAAATCTCCCTCCTCCTAGCCTTTTTTCTTTTTTCTTTTTCCCATTTATCGCGATTATGATTTCATTCTTCGGCCAGGCTCCTCCGTCCACCTTTGCCCGGCGACTCGTTTCGTCCCTTTTGGTCGCTTCTAGTGATGTCACCGTCGCGTCGCGTCGCGTCGCGTCGCGTCGCGTCGGTGTACTTTGTCGCCACATTCCCATAAGTCCTATCCAGTTCTGGGAAGATGTAAACGATTAGCGGACTACTGTTTGTTCAACGTAACGAGCGT
The DNA here is from genome assembly GCA_916610255.1 of Lasioglossum lativentre. Lineage (NCBI taxonomy): Eukaryota > Metazoa > Arthropoda > Insecta > Hymenoptera > Halictidae > Lasioglossum > Lasioglossum lativentre. The sequence goes on from OU744364.1 coordinate 2,790,358, forward strand.
AACTGTTTCGATTGCGACGCGGGATAAGCACATCTGAGGATTTTTTAACCGTTCGCATCTCATTTCGACAGCCTAAGCTGTCCATATAAAAATTGACACTTTAATTTGGTCAATTTCTTCTTTAGGGAACTACTACTACTGGGGATATATTTATTTATTCGGACGTATTCTATACAAAAATATCTGTGCAACGTCTAGGTCATGTCGATGTGATAAGTCTTATTGTTTTCAAAAGGGATTAGTAATTTCTACTGCTCGGTAGTTCCAGCGAAAGACTGAAAATCTAAGTGAAAGACGAGTAAACTGTGGATGTTATAAAATACAAATTTTCTGCTTCAACTATGAAAATTTCGAGTCAATTTAGTTCATTGAATCATTTTAACAATTTAGAAACCGTACACCGACATTCTTCAAGTCTTTATCCCCCTGTTTTGATGTGCTTTTACGTTATAAATGCATAAACCTCGCAGTCTAAAGACGAGGTAAATTTAAAACCGAGACTAGTCACAAAAATTAGTAATTTGAAATAGCAAAAACATTAGACGATTTTCACCGTTATATTATTTCCAATCTATTAACCCTTAGCACTCGAGTTGTACTAAAAATTGCTGTACCATTATTCAAAGTATATACATTATTAAATATGTTGGTATCTAATCAAATATTAAACATTTAAGTATTCTACGGGACATCAATTTCATATCCATAAAAAGAAAAAATCATATTGGAATCATTCTAGGTCGGAAGAAACGTTTAATTTTCCAGTTTAAATAGGTCGGAGCGCAAAGGAAATTAAACATATTAAGAAAGAAATTAAATTTATATTTCCAGTCCAGTTTGTTGCAATTCAGATAGAAACTTTCTATTCTGCATAAAGATCTAGTAATAAAACAACGACTACCTATACATATATCCCTAGAGACCGTTCGGACTAAAATATTCGCGTGATCCGCGTTCCACGGCGAAGATCGCGTCCGGACGTTTATGAATCTCGGTATAGCTCATCGGCGACCTAATGACACCGCAATTCTCCGTCGAACAGTTCCCAATCATGCGGCGGCCGATCCAATTAGCGCCGGCAACGTCGAAACACCGCCTCTGTTCGCCGCTGAAATCTATTCGGCCGGTTGCTTTCCTGTCCCAGGAGTCGTTCGTGGAATTTAGTCGTCGTCGGGTTCACCGTTAATTACGTTGCTCGAATTACTGGCGACCGGTTGACTTTGATCTGGGAAAGTTTGCGAGTAGTTTCCTCACGTATCTCTCTCTCTCTCTCTCTCTCTCTCTCTCTCTCTCTCTCTCTCTCTCTCTCTGTACCAGCGCGCCAGTTTGCCATGACTGTACTACAGAGAAAAGAAAGAAAGGACACGTAAGCGTGCAGAGATCTGGTTCGTACTTCCTACTCGCCGGTCAGAATCGGGGTCCATTTCAAACCCGTGTCGTTCACGATCGTCGGACGTCTCGAATCACCGAGCCAATCGGACACCGGCGCTATTCGTCTTTGCCTGTGGACCGGAGACCGCGTTGTGTAACCTCCGCAAAGCACCCGGAAGGTACACACAACAGAGAGAGGTACACAGCCTGACGACAACAACGACGACGACGACAACAGTGTACAATGTGTGCACTTTCACCGTCGTTGCTCCCCTTTGTGCCGCTTCCATCGGCTCCCGACTTCGCCTTTTTCCTCCAATGTCGTCGCGTCGAGTCTCGATCGATGAACCGTGTGCCCCCCAGAGATGTTTATTAGTCACGTCCGGGGTACAGGTGTACCACACGGAAATCGCTACCGAGATTACCGGTTTCTCTTTCGACCGGGCGGTTTTCGAATCGATCTACTACAGTATTCTCTCGATAATTGTCCCAACCACGGCTCCGGCCAGGGACGATTATCGTCCAGTGATACTATTCTTTGACTTGTGACGAACGTAGAAATGGACCGGGAAGCTCGAGAGGCCTCGGTTGCTGAGAAATGTAAACGTAATACGGGTCGGGTATATCGGTGTGAAACCACTACTAATCCGATGACAAAACTTCTTTATTTTTTTATGGATCTTTCACCAACATATTCTTGGCATTTTTCTAATGAAAACGATACCAAATATGATATAATTTCGATGATATTTACTTGAGTAATGAACGATGAAAGTTTTGGATGCATGGAAGGACAGTGTATGGAATTATATCCATATCCACTTTCATCGTTCATTACCCAAGTAAATATAAACGGAATTATATCATATTTGGTATCATTTTCATTAGAAAAATGCCAGGAATATGTTGGTGAAAGTTTCGTGAAAAAATTATGAAAAATAAAAAATTTTTGTCTATTAATTGACTCAACTATTTCACTCCTAATGTGGCTGTAACGTAAAACAATAGAAAGATTAAAAGAGGCGAAAAGTATCGATACACTGCTTTTGGATCCACCAAAGTTATTAAACAAAGAAGTCCTGGGTCTCGCAAAGGATACAGACAATTTGTATCTTGCACAGAGGATCCTACTTATAAATTAAATCTCGGATATTGAATGTAAAATTATCTGTGATGCAACAGTAACCGGAAGTTTATTATAGAAAATGTCTATTCACGTTAACGTTGATTCAACGTAAAAGAATAATTTCTATTTCTCGGAAAGAAGAATTTTTACAACTCAATTCGACCGAGCACTGCTCGTTCGTAAATAAACAATGCGCCGTATCCAGCGAAGAATCCAGTAGAGTATGCAGCGGAACACTGTTCCAGAGTCCCAGTGAATTATAGCATACGGAGGAACACGGTAAAAAGCGTGAACAAGGTGCAAGTCGTTGCACCTTGCGATCATCGGCTTCTCGCAGGCGTCAAAGTGAATTAAGCGTCGACCGGTGTGGATTATCCTTGTAACAGTGGGACGCGTAAGTCGGGGTGATGAGCCTTTGTCGAAGGAAGACATTCCTGAAAAAGAGGGTAGAACGAGGACGGAATAATCGAGACTGGCAAGAAGTCGTGATGAGCGTCGGAGAGAAAGGAGGATCCTACAACGGGTAGAGACCTTTAAGATCGTAGAGCAGAGGCATATTCTTCGCGTACCTACACACATACACACACACGTATATATATATATATATATATACAGGATCCGCAAACACATAATCTTATGTTCTTGACCAACCTGCCTAACTCAAGGAAGAACGCTCCGATGTTTCACTGAAGTACACGTGTACGATAAGATCGAAAGTGTATACGATAGAAGAGCACTTGTTACGTAATTAAACTTGTTACATCTGTGAACCACTTTTGTCACGACCGAGTAATTAATCGCGTAATACTGGATGTAGACGAAAATTAAAATTTCAATTGCCATAAAAAAAGATTTAAAGATTCGATTCAGTTTGATTAATAGACTTAATAGAATTTGCATTAATTTGATTAATAACAATATCGATTGTCCCTCTCTCCTGAGGCAAATCAATTTCTACGTACCCGAACGCGTTTTGAGAACTAGGGCAGGATTTCAAACATTTAAATCCAAATCCACATATGGATTAATAAATCCTTTAAATCGCATTACTGCTAATTCTAACATTTTATATCGTAACATTGACTTTCTTAATGGTTCGTTACAATCATTATTATATGATTATATGATTATATGTAATATAATGTATTCTTGAAACTTTCTGCATGTCCATTCCTGGGTAATTTTACGCTAAGACTTTCTTTTTCTTTTTGTGTCTTTTATTTCTTTATCTTCTATTGTAAACATTTGTATAAAAGGACTTCGGTCCGTAAATAATAATTAATTGAGAGATAACTAGATAGACATTTATTTCTTGTACGAGTAATTTTAATGAGCTGAAACTAACGCAAATAAGATTTCTTAAATATTTTTACAAGTTTTGCGTCTACCCACTTTTGTCACAAATTCATCAAATCAGCAGTGTATTGCTCAAGTTTTGAATAATTTACCGGCTTGAGTTAGCAGTTTTGTGACGAAGGTGTTCAATTTAGAAGTCTGCAAAGAACAGTCTGTTGAAATTTTAAATCGTGAGTCCCGCTGAAAAATATAAAATATTTGAAAATATGTTGAATAAAAATTTTATTTTACTGCGATTTCAACTAAACCTCAACCAAAACCTGTGGATTTTCCTGCAAGCCGAAAACGTTCCAACTAAAAACCTAGTGTTAAATATCAATAAACCAGGTTTCCCATAAATAAAGATTGGTAACGCAGCGTTCACCTAAGTGATATTTTCACCGGTTCCCTAAGACCGGTGAAGAAGGATGCGAAGCAGCGAGAACGCGTGAAAGGTTCGAAAGGGGACCGCGAAGCATCATAGAGAAGAGCCCGCGCGAAGCTCGAAATTTCACGGGTAATCTGTAACCGTTAGAAGCGTCCCGTTCGAGCCTAATTTCGCCAACGCGGTTTCTCTTTCTGTGTTTCGTCGGTGCTTTGACGAACGAGCCCACGGAGCGGTGCCTCTCCCATATTTGATAACACGTCGCGGAATAAAGGAGATGAATTAAGATCGTGCATCCTCGAGCCGTTCTCATTTTAATACTCGCTTTAGTCTCCGCGCGGCGGCGGCGGCGGACTAATCGCTCGAACGAAACGACGAGGTTCGCTCGCTCGCGATGTTCCCATCGCTAATTTATAATAATTAGAGCCGCGTTTCTGCCGGACCCGTTTCACCGACCCACCTTCGCGCACACCACCCTCCCTCGTCTAATTCTCGTCGGTGAGCTACTACGCTAACTCGGTGATTATTTGCTTGCTCCGGGATCCCCTGTAATTTCGACCAACTGCCTTCACGCACGTAAAGGTTCGTACAGTGTTCCCGTGTTCCAGGAGCGATATTCTCAGACTAGCCGACAGACATCGCCACTGAAATTCGTATAGCACAATCGAAACGCTTCGTAACATCTGCATTCGAAAATCATATTTTAATTTTTTATTCGGTGTACAAATTAATTTTTTCACCCACTGCGAATTTATTGATTATTCACGAACAAATACGACTTATTGTCTGTGCTTCTCTTTATGCAAAATAAAAACTTTCTATCTGAATTGCGACAAACTGGGCTGAAATAAAAATTTAATTTCTTTCTCAATATGTTTAGTAGATTGAAAATAATATAACAGGTAGCATTCGTCTAATGTTTCTGCTATTTTCAATTACACCTATTCGTTTTTGTCCTAAATGCATAAAATTTGCAGTCTAAGTTTATAAAAGAGAATTGCTCGTAGAGACCGAAACTACTCGTGAGAAATGAGCGATCTTGGTCTTAGAATAAACCTGAGAATGCGTATAAAAAACCGAAATTCGAAATTTTTCATCAAAATCAAATTCCCTTGCTGTACGTACGATCGTCAACGACGTAACAGCCGACGGCAGTACTATCGAGCGAACAATTGACCGAACGGCGTTTTTCTTATTCCTGATGGCAACCACGAAGAATCGTGAATTACCTTGGGTGAGCACAGTTTCGTCCTGCGGATCCTCTCTGTTGGTTCGCGACTGTTCGTTCGTCCGCCTTCAGAATTCCCGCGCTCGACCAAGCAGATTTCTGCCGTCAATCAAATTGACCCAGTTCGTGCGAGCACGCCGCCTATATCGTGCATAATTCCGCCGGTGTCAGGGAAAATTACTCGACACGCGTCGGAACCACCTCCTTCATCCGTGAAAAGAAACACGCGACGATTTCTTCTTCACGACGGAACAGTCCGATTATTATCGAGGCACAGTCGGCGTAATTAACCTCGTGAACGAATTAACGAAAGGAAGATCGTCTGCTCGATAATTATATCTGTTGCAACGAACGCGACTTGCTCTTTCCAGAGTTATTATTATATCTTCCGGCGATAGTTGTCTGCGAACGAAAGGACATCGACGAGCCGCGGAAGTGTTCGTGCAAACTTACGCTTTCATCTTAAAGGAAGCGATGATTAATCGTCCTTCCGTCATTAGCAGTCTTTATGCATCGACAATGAGTGGATGACATTTAAGGATGTTACGGAGGTATATGAAAACGCAACAAAATTTTTGAAAATTTCACAAGATAGAATTCTTACTAAATTAACGCAATTACCAAAGTTTGGCTTCGATTCGCTGCACCGTTTAAGAATCATAGCAACATAAAGTTTGCACATTTTAACACGTCTTTTAACCCTGTGTAAACCTTGAAAAAACGCAACTAGAAACTCCAGTTTTTTTTTTATTGTATAGTAAAAATTGTGTAATTAATTGTGTTCAAAATTTATTAAGATTCGCCAAACAGTTGCAGAGCAAATAATTATAAACTGTTACAAAACGTCAAATTTATCCGAGTGCTAAGGGTTAATCGTAAGAAGTAGCAGTCGATTGAAAATGTACTTTTTAAGAAATCGAATGCAATTTAATAGCATTCTGAAAATCTTCTAATTTCTTCGCAATTTTGTACTTGATCCATTCGTTTTTATTACACACGCGTAAAATCTCCAGTCTACTTATCGCATCAGTACATAATTGGATTATCTCGCGGAATAAATTGATAACAATTGAGGACTGGCAGCAGCAACACGTTCCGTTCGACGAAGCAACACGAAGTGGTTCGGCGTGATTCGAAAAGTGCCGCTCCACGGAAGGCTGAATTGAATCTATTATGATCCAGCACGCCTCGCATAATCGATGCAAAGAACGTCGCAAAAAAAAAAAAAAAACAGATTGGTAGTCGCTCACGCGACGGACCTTTAAGTAATTCCACAATAAAACTCGCGTGTCCCAGAAGCTCGATCAGTGGGAACGACATTTCACGCGCGACGACCTAATACCCCCCCCCCCCCCGTAAATCTTTGCCTCGGTGTTCGAATTAGAGGCTTTGGCACGCGATATCCGCTCGTTGCCATTTATCCCGACGTTCAAACGATATCGGATATCCCGTGGACAGGCATAGATCAGCGGCAAAAATCTGAACACAAAGACTCGATAGACTATTTGCAAGTACAGTAGCGCTCGGTTACAGGGTATAGCCGGATGAGGGGGTCAAATGTGGTCCCAAAAAAAAATCGATCTTTCTTCGTACCATTCGATAGAGGACCCCCAAAGTAAACTGTATGTGGCAAGTTTCAAGTCGGTACTCTTACCATAGGGGTAGTTATAGGGTGAGGACGGTTTAACGAATCATGCTAGATTTCTTCTGTTCTGCTTCATGAAAAAATACGAAAAAATTCATGAACATTCTTGCCTGTTGGCACACGCGTCTCAGAATTTTTTCCGAATTTTTGGCTACGAAATCGATTTTTGAGAAATCGCTTAAAATTGCTCATTTTCAATTTCAATTATTGGACGACTACGTTTATATCTATTGTGTTTTATTATGACGGAATGACTACCACCCTCGATACTTATCCAACTATCATCCTTATCTTCGTTCACCGAGGTAGCTTCGCCGAGCTCAAGGCACCGATAAGCGAATCGTGGGGCTAATTCGTGTAAATTTAACCGAGCCGATTTTCGTTAAATTTAGCGGAGCACTAGCGTGTATTCGCGGCGCATTTTCACCGGACTGGTACGCAAGAATTCCCACAGGTCCTCTTCTCTTTGGATCTTCTTTAGATCTTGGATCCTCGTCGGGGGACGCCGCCGCGCCACCGCGCTGGGACGACCAATGAACGTCCCGCGGTGAGGGCACAAGTGTCCGGACAAATTAAGTGTTGCCCCGACAACGGGCCAGAAACACGCGTCCACACTAGTATTACATCCACCGATACCGATCTACATCGGATTTGAATAATGCACCGGTGGTGGTTTCCTCCCGGCCCGGTACTAACCAGTCCCAAGGGCGGCCACTATTTCGTAAAAACGCAGCATGCTAAACAGAAAATTTATGAATTTTCACAGGCATAAGAGACGTCTACAGGGATTAATCAGAATTCGCCAAATGAAGAGAAAAATGATGATCCCACTTGCGTGTACAAATTGAGGATACATTAAGATGCTTAATCTCTCAGATTGATGCCACGCGGGTTGTATCCGTGATACATTTCCGCTGTTCCGCGGGGCCCGCATGAAATTATTCAAATCCACGAGGATAGAAGATCGTAGATAGGGATTAAAGATCACCGATGAGGCCGTAGATGGGAATCGGAACGCGGTTCGAATGGTTCGCGCTAATGATCTTTCTCGCGGCGCAGCGCAGCGCGGCGGGCACAGGAAACGTGGCTGGTGAGAGATTTCAAAGTTCATTGCCACGGTGTGGCATCGTTAGTCCTCGGCCAACCTTCACGGATTTAAAAGACGGTACATCACGCAGCAGCGCGGCCGCGCATCCGCCGCGTTTGTCGTATCTTTATTATTGCTCTCGCTTTAATTCGCTTCCGTGCCGCGTTGCGGTTCCGACGCAATTCGAATTCTGCATTTCCATTCTTCCCCCACTTTATTTTCTTTCCGAGGAGGGGCGGGGTCTCGAGAAAAATTTTTCGTCTTCCACAGCGTTCATACGGCGAAAATAAAAGTGCCGGAAATGACGCTCGCCGAACTGGTCGAGTAACTTTCGCGAATGATTCTCCCCTCCACGCCGAAAATGTCGATGAACGTCGAAAGAAGTTGTTCGATCTACGTTCTATACCGAGCTTCGTTTAGTTTACTAATTTAATCCACTATAGTGTCCTGAATAGACTTTTAACACGGATCTGGTTAGATCTCTCTCTTTAATTAAGCTTAATGAATTCTTCCATTATAATATCTGGCGCGCGCCGATCTTTTATTTTACACGGTAAAATTTTAATTGAAGACAGCGTGTAAAGAAAATGTAGAAAGTATACAGTGTTATATTGAAGTGAAAAAAGATTTAGCTAAAACTATATTCTTCAACCTGGATCTTTGAAACTATAATTGTTGTGAAAAGTATGTTTATAATAGGTCTCGTTTGAACGAGTCTTTGTAGCGATTGGAGAATGTAGTTGCCAATAGAAAACGAAGTTGCAAAAACTAATGCATTGAAACATGAACAAGGTGAGGTGAAGGTCAAGTTTCTTTTTTTAAATGGAACGATATGTTAAGACGAGTTCAATGACCTATGACTCAAGGTCATTCAAGGTCAGATGAAAACATATTTTTCCATTCGAAAAAAGGAAGTTGACCTTCGCCTCATCTTGGCGTGTCCACCGGGAAAAATAAAAGTCCCACCACACGATGTCCTCCTCGGGCCCTCAGTACCGAACAACTTTCATCCGAAACATTTTTGCGTATAATCATTTTGGAGATATTAATCATTTTCACCCGGTATATGTAAAATTTTTCGTGAAGAGGATACAAGTGTTCAGTGCGAAACTTGAGGGCCCATATTAAATCGACGGTACACCGAAGCACAGAAGAACCCGATTCGCAAGATCCGCGGTAGCCAACGTGTCGGCTAAATAAAATCGAATTCCCAGGCGGCAACCTGTGCGGCCTTCACGCGATCGTGAAGGTGTAAAGAGTTTGGGAGTTAGTCGGTCATGGGGTGAAAAAGAAACGGAAGAAAAATGTTGTACGCGAAGGAAGGAAAGAAGGAAAGGAGGAAGGAAGGAAGGAAGAAGAAGAAGGAGAAGAAGAAGAAGAAAAGGAGATCGTCGAAAGACGTGGGGAGTTTGACGAGGGGAAACGAGAAAGAGGGGCCCGGGCCGTAACATTACAGAGGAGCCTGCTGAGTGAGATATTACCGCCGTCATAACCTCTAATAACTACACAGAGCCCTTTATAACGCCTCCCAGTGCCTCATTGTACCCACGGTGGTAGGCTTCCCTTGTTTCGTACGTAATGTAGGTAAGGCCACGGCCAGACCTGTACTTGAAGATGGTGCCTATTACATGCCGTATGTACTCGCCACCATCGAAAGTCGGCTAAGACGATCGAAATGGGAAGTAGAGCGGCTAGCCGGGGCACACCACTCGGATATTGTCGGACGTACGTGTGCGGTTTCTCTGTTTACTTTCTTTGGCTCGGCCGCCGCGCCGCCTTGCCTCTCTTCCCTGTTATAACCAGGAACTCGCGGCTTTAGAAACTGTATGCGAAATAATGACACCGCTCGCAGGCTACCTGGAATACCTGTTCGATTCTAGAACCTGAACGCGGTGCTAGATGCCAGCCAGATCCGAGTAATCTCATGTTAGCAAACTCCGACGCGTTGCGATTAGTCAGGAGTAGTCAGCAGTACCTAATAAGTTAGTCGTCGAATCGGACCCAACCTTTCGCCTCGTCCAGTTCCTTTCTCGTCACTCGTGAGATACAGTCAATCCTAATTTGTACCGTGTTAGATGAAACTCGGAAGTAAGTACATATAAATCAGGTTAGAGACAGATAAGAACAAATTAGGTTGTATTGGGTTGTCGGGAATGTCGTGACGTATTTTTCGTATCCATCTCTTGCAAAAATGCGTCATGACTTTTCCGACAACCCAATATTATTATGGAAATCGTGTTATAAATACAGGGTGTCCCATGTAACAGTTTTCATGATTTTTTAAGTACGTACTTGCGATAATCTGACAAAAAATATTTTAAACAAAAGCTGATCGGTTTTCGATTGGCTATACATTCCGATAAAAAAAATGTTCGAAAATTTCTTTTTTATTATTGTCAAGGCCACCTTCATTTTTTTAAATGACCCTTCAATGTCATCCGAAGGTCATGGTATACTAGATCGTTGAATTCGTCTTGACACGGGCTGTAATACTGTTAAATTAAAAATAGAATTTTAAAAAATGAAGGTGACCTTGACAATACTATAAAAAAAATGTTTTTCGAACTTTTGTTTTGTTACAATATATATAGCCAATCGAAAACTGATCAACTTTTAAAAAATCGTGAAAACTATTGGGACACCCTGTATATGTACTGCCTCCTACAAGTTAACTGCGCATCGTTATGCAAAATGTCTGAGTCGAAACAGTGTCGGACACAGCATTTTAATGCAAAATCTATCTGTCTTTCTAATCATTTTCGAATGTCAAAAATAATATAAAGATTAGCTTGTAGATCTTTATGCAAAATAAAAATTGTTCGAATCAATTCCAAACAATAGTGGCCAAGTATAATACTGTACATCTTTTAATTAATTTTAATAATCTGTTCTTAAATATTTTTTATCTGTCTATTGCTTTATGTACTCGTTTTTGTTGTAAACGCATAAAATCCGCAGTCTAGTGATAATATGTTTCTTCTAACGTCTCCACAGATTCAATATCGGGAAGAATGGAATCTGTTGGTAGGGTTAAAAACGAAGGAAAGGAACCGGAGTAGAGAAAGCCGTCGTCGAGGCAGGAGAATCTCCTCGCGTTGCTGATTAATTATCCATAATTCTAATTCCCTCTAAACGTCAGCGGAACGTGTGAGCGAATTCGTTTCTTCGTGCTATCCGGCGCATCTCGCTCGAATCGAGCAACAGAACCTTCGCGGAAATGAACGCTCGGGAGTATCAGTTTCATAGCGGCCGGGGCATGGCGAATGACGTAAAATGGATAAACGCTCGTGACGTTGCAGGATGCGCCGCAGCGATGCGAAAGTAGCGCTCTCCTCCGAAAGTAAAACGGGAAAATAGAATATAACGTAATACGAGAAACACAGACGGGGGAAAATGTTGTGGCGAGGAACGTATCCTGGTATTCTATCAACCGGCAGGATGTGCACCTGTGCCATCGGCTTTGCAAAATCGCGCATTAAATCGGACATTAAAGTCTCAAAACACCGTAAATGTGCTCCCATATCCTTTCATTAAATCGCTCGGTTTCTTTTAGTTTTCCACTAGGCTTCGCTTCTTTCCAACGTTTTCGTAATAATAAATGCTGCGGTAATGTCGATCGCGAGCGTTTCGTTTCTTAATCGATTTTCCTTACTATCTTATGCATTTATCAGAAAAATGACTAACAGAACACGGTAAAAAACAATTTCTATTTTGGCGCAGTTTTGTTGCATTGTTTCATTAATAGATTCAAGGTCTCGGTAAGGTCATGCGAAGAGCATAGTCGAATAAATAACAAATCGACCTTTACGTATCAACAACAATATAAAAACATCATAGGGTTAGGTATTCATAACCTTGATATGACCTCTACGACGACATTGAGAACGATTTTCTGTACACCGACGTACTATATACGGCCCCCGGTATGTTGCAACTTTTCCCAAGCATGTTCCCCTAATTTACAACAATAACGAAAGTAATAAAAAATACAGCGACTTGCCCAGCATAATTTAGTAGGGTTGACTATCAACGACCACCGCGGCAGATAACGTACGGCCGCCGTATGCAGTGCGATATCGTAAAATTTATTTTTTATTATTTATGGGGGTACGGCTGGTATTTATGGGTAATGACGGGACACTTTCCGCGGGCCACAGAGTTGCTAATTATTTACGGATAATTTATTGGTCGAACAGGGATTGATTTTTTTCGGCGACTCGCGGCTTTATGGTGTTGAATGAGCTACACGCGACGCGCACCATCGCCGTTTCCACCCCATCGCGCGTCCTTTACGGGGAGAAAACCGCTCGAGGCAGCGAGAGACGGGAAGATCTACTTTGTTTCCTTTGCCAGTACACACCGGCTCCGCTGAAATTGATATTCCTGGATATCGTGTGCGTATGATGCACGGACGGTTACATACAAATACGCGATACGTCGTAGAATTATCGCCCGGCACGTCGCGTCGCGTCGCGTGTTGCCGTAACATTTTGTTGCGCGTGTTTTAATTTCGCCGAGAGCTGCCAACTTCGCCGCTTCCGATCCCCGAGAGATATGTAAATTCGATTCTCGCTCGGATCTAGAAAAATCGAACGCCAGATTGTTGCCCGCCTTTCGAGTAATCATCGACAGCATGCCAATTTGCTGTGCATTTCGCGTAAAGCTATCTCCACAGTGACGCAACAACGAGCAACTTTTAGTTGACGTTGCATGTACCTTGTGGACGTAGCTTAAGATTCTCTCTGTCTCTCTAAGTAGTTAAGGGGGTGTGATTTAGCATGAGAAAGAAATTCGAGAATATCGAACTTGTGGACATAGCTTAAGATTCTCTGTCTCTCTAAATAGTTAAGGGGGTGATTCGGCATGAGAAAAAAATTCGAGAGTATCGAACAAATTTTCGCCTGTATAGAGAAATCTATACGAGAATTATGTTATCGCGCTTCTTCTCGAAATAAGAATTTTTACAAATTTCAATTTAGGTTCAGATCTGTAAGAAACATGTTTGAAACGTGCATCTAGCCCGTGGCAGTCACGCAACGTCGGAGAGCCTCGCTCATCTCACGTTCCACCCGAGTCGTATAGTTTCGTAGACGTTTTACACTTAGTTTCTTCGGAGTATCCAACGAAATAAGATTCATTATATTTTATTGCTTCTTTCAGCCTACAATGAATTGCCCAAAATCAGTTCTAGGAAAAGCATAGGCGCCGCGCCGTTGAAACGATATTCTAAGATCGGTTCTGGATTTGACCAGATATTTTCACCGGATATTCTTAACATATCAAACTTTCAGAAAATGTGAAAATTTAAAAATCGATTTATTTTACCTTGCTAGATGTATATGCCCCCTTAACGAGTTTTTTCAATAATTAATTTGTTGGAGAAATAACGAGCCGTCGGTTGAAACCGCTCGGAGATTACCTTAACGCTCGGAGTGTCCTTAACGAGCGTGAAGGTCAAGGTCGCCGGTGCTGTCTGCCCGAAAAGTAAATATCGACGAAATCTGTGCGAACGGTGGTCGATATCGACGCCGCCGGTCGACGTAACGTCGAACGCAGAAGCTTATCTTAGCCCGTGCACCGGCCTTATGGGTGTAATGATGTTATTTTCTTGTAGCAGTAAGTCTGCCGCGGCGCAAAAAGGAGGCCTCCACGGCAGTTACATGTCTGTACCACTTCGCATACCTAACTCCCTTCGACTTTAACCCCCTGTGTGTGTACCCGGGGCCCCCGGTACGCATTCCGTATTCTCCGGCGTGCCGTTACCGTAGTTACACACCTGGACGCCATTTGTAAACGGGCTTTTCCTTTTATTTTTGCGTGGGTAGGCTAGATCGAAGCCACCGTGGAATCCTCCTCAAGGTAAGCCGACGACGACGAGCCGGCTGTGCTGGCCACGAGAGAACCCACCCTCTCTTCCGCTCCACGAACCTCGTCCAGTTCGCCAGGGCTCGTTATTACGTCGCTCGGTTTGCGTAGCCTGGTTTTTTCGACCCGCTGAAAGAGCCGATAATTAAAGACAGCCTGGAATGCCGTGCACAAAGGGGACAGCGAACGGCTCCGCGACGCGCACTGCTTGTCGGGTGTGAAGAATACGTTAAGCCCCTTGCACTTTCGTGGAAGCTTCGCTGATAGATACCACGGTGACCATATATATCGTTTAACACTAATCCGACGCTGGTCCGTTTTCACAATTTCACATATTTTTGAAATCCTGCCATTTGCAGAATTTATTTGAACATTTTTAACATCTGATACATGTATACGGGGGCGAGCCAAATACTAGCTAAAATAACTTGGTATCCATTTTGGTTGTATAACAAAATATTTTAATGAATTACGCAGCATTTTAAGGGAATCCTAGAGCGAGTAATACTCGATATTTTAATATTTCATTTTTTCTGAGATATCCAAGGTAACCTTGACTTTTTTCAAGGTCAATTCAAGGTTATATTATAGGTCGCTGAGTTCGTCCTTTCGGCGGTAACAACGTAGTATTAAAAAAAGGTGCATTGACTTTGAAGAAACTCAAGGTCACCTTGAGATGAAATATCGAAACATTCAATATTTACAAATCTACACTAAAAAAAATGAAGGTGACCTTGAAATCTCCGAAACTCTTTCACCTAAAAAAACTGTTATTGCCATAGTTCTCTTTATACTGAAAAAACTTTGGCTCCTTATCACATAAAAATTTCAAAGTAAACCGAATTTTGTGAACTGTCCGAAGCTTCTGGAGGATGTTGCATAAACAATCGCATGGGAATCGAGAGGATCAGGGAACAGGTTCTATGGAAGCCAGCTCGAAAGGAGATTCTCCTCTCGCAGACACGGGTTCTACCCTGTGAACAGTTCTCGTGCAGCAGCTACTAGGGACGTGAAACAGATTTTTGCGGACTGGGTCGCGGGACGGTCGTAAACTGCGGGCTCGGGGTCCGGCAAAAACCGCGTGACGTGTGTTCGGTCTAGACATTGGTCTTACTTAAGCGGCGACTAACGTCACCTATCGCCGGTAGTCGGCTTCGTTTAATTTCCATAAGAACAATTTCGCGGTGCATAATGAGCGTTCTGCTCGACCGGCCCTCTCGGTTCACCGTTATTAAATTCTCGGTAGAAAGTGAACCGATATACCGAAGGCACACCGGTCCACTGCGGTGGCGTTTGCCGATTTAACGACCCCCGGCTCGGATTAGGGGTGTCGCTCGCGAGCATTATCGTGAAATATACATTATTAATGGAAATTCAACAGGCACTCTGCACTCTCTCGGACTGCTCTCTTTGTTCGGGACCGACGCGACTGCTCTCCGCGTATAACTCAAGAGGGCCGGGGGGCAGTAGGAAACCGTAAAAAATCGTTGAACCCTTTCAATGTACGCGCCGTGTCTAGTATAGTGATTACCAGTAGGCGGTAAAACATACCGCGAGAGCCACGATCCCTACGGTGCATAATTTTAAGAAGACGTTTTTGCGCTGATAGGCGAGGAACAGTTTGTTCCACGAACTTCTTCCGACCTGTTGCGCGAACCGTGTTTCTCTTGCAAATAATGCTGCCTACTTTATTATTTAGTCCACCTATCCGCGCCCCGCTTCTTAGTACCGTCGGTGCTCGTTGTTCGCGCGAATCAGAAATTGTATTTGATTTGCCGATTATCTCGATAGTTTTTTCGTCACCAGAAAGTCGGGTACAAGGAAAATTTACCAAAACTAATCTGGTATTTTAACCCGACTAGACCCGACTCGAGGGTCAGACCACTAGACCTTAATTTTTAAAAAATGGTTGCTATTTAAAATTACACTTAATAAAATTTATTATAAGAACTTTCATTAAAATTAATTTACTCCTCACAAATTAAATTTAATATGTAAATTCCTTTAAATTAATTTAAAAACTCGAGCCACGGGTACCAGCATACCCTTAAAATCGCGAAGGTGTCTCCGGCGAATAGATCGACCCGAAGCCGATCTCGAGTCGATAATTTCCCCGAACCGATCGAAACGGCGCGGCGGCGTTACGTAATTTCGGCCTCCGATTTCGGTATTTCACGAAACGCCCACGGACCCGGACGACGTCGATGTCGACGCTTCGATTTCCATGCGAGCATCAATTAGCGGGGCCTGGTCGATCGGCGCGATGCAAATCGCGTCCCACCCACGGCATCGTTATCCACGCTATCCGAATTCGTCGAACGAACCGGCCGAAATTGATTTATCGCTCGTATAAATAGCCACGGGTTCCGAATGGGATCTCCGGCGATGAGCATCCGGGCCTGATGGCGTAACGCACATCGCCGCCGAAATTCATCGTCGTGCGCGGGGCCCGACCGGACCCGACCGAACAAAAATTCGACCGACTCGGGACTCTCTTTTAATTACAAGGAACCGCGACCGTTTCTTTTTTACTCCCCACCTACCTAAGGAGCCTTTTAGGCTGTCAGTCGGTACGTCCTACCCGGTTGATGGTCTGCACTCTAATACGGACCGTCGACCGGGAGGAATCGTGACTAAACGCATTTCGATAAAGGCACACGATCCGAAACCGAGATACCGGAGGCGACACCGGACGAGGGATGAGGCCCTCGATTAGGATAGTCGGACATCGTGTACCGACTCCCACGGATTGAGACGTAAGTCTAGGGGGGGTGAGGGGGGAGGGTGTAGCCTGGACCGGGGAACTTGTGGGTCAAAAGTCATCCTGGATGGAAGACAGGCCCCGCGATATCCCAAGACAATGGACCCGCGGCGAACCGTGTGATTAATGATTCGATCGCGAATACGTGTGTGTGTATGTATGTCGTTTGCCTTCGATACGGCGTTTAATTGATTTTTCCTCTGTCTCTTCCTGCGGACGCTGTTTGACGCGGGGGGGAAGTTACTGTATCGGCTAAATCTTAACCTGCTAATTCATTTCCGTTATTATTAGACTGCGATTATTGGACACTGAAATGAAAAAAATTTTCTATTTTCAAGGTTCTCATCTCCAGTTTGTAGTTTCTTTTACCAACAACGAATAGTAACTACGTAATTTATTGTTCTCACACGCATATGAAAAGAATGTACGACAATCGTGTCGATTGACGTTGAAATAAAATTTATTTACATTTAATGTTAGACATCTAGGATAAACTTCCGAAAAGCCCATATCTCCGATATAAATAAATAAAAACATCGGAGGTATGGGCTTTTCGGAAGTACACCCGAGATCTAAATTAAAATTGAAGATTTATAGTTGAAAGTGAACTTATAATAAGCCTGTAAGAGTGTTTCTTCATCGAACAATCTAATATGATAATGTAAACGCGTTGACTTCCGGTGTCGTGCATGGTGCCGTTAATTGAGCGACAATTCTCCCAACACCTCGAGGCAAGCTCAAACATTTAGAACCATTTTGAAAAACATTATTCTGTGTTGAATGGTATACTTCTTTCGCAGACTGTACGTTCTTTATTAGCAGTTACATTTCGTTTAAAACGTACCGTAACGGAGGGAGACTGTCGTTCGGTCGCACCTACGATTCTTTTTACGTTAACCCAGTTCGGTTTAATGTTCTCGTTGAATTTTTCTTGCCGGACCTGTCGGTGTCTCGGTGTTCTGTGCGGTTGCGTCACGCGCCCAGACCTCGTCACCGTGAGGAACAATTTTCGCGCGGAGCGGATCGGATCGGATCGGATCGGATCGGATCGAAGCGGAGCAGAGCGGAGTAGCCGGGCCGGGCCGGGCCCGGCTATCCGCTCGCACGCGACTCCATTCTCGCGGAGAAAGTACTACGCGCGAGTAACGACCCTCGCGAGCATTCGGCATTCGGCTTGACGCCGCCGCGCCACCGAGAGATTTACTCGCGTGTACCACCGGTTTTGTCGCTCGTTTGTTTTTAAAGCAGCGCGTACACCTACCGCCGTTGTGTAGTTAGTTTGTCGGAGGATTACTCCCGGGTAACCGGGGGTTACGATATTTATGCGGCAAAGATATATCCAGTCGAGCGCACTTTAAAGGCTAGGTATTAAATCAGCAGGGCTTATTCTATAATCAACGGCTGGAATTGTGCCTCGGCCATTTTATCGGATTAGTTGATGAAACGACGACCTGTCACTTCGATCGTCGTGCACGTGTCTCGTGCATTACCCGTGGCTCCGTTCTTCGCGCGGTAATTGAAGGTTTCCGTTCGATACTGTGTGCACGACATTCGTAGTTCACGCTGTATTTATCACGGAATTCTCAACAGTTCTTCGAATCGGATATATTCAGAGACTTGGAATTACTAACTCGTTATTTCGTGAATTAATTAAAACGGGTGAAATAAGAATGAATTTCCAAGTTGATTAGTGTAAAATCAGTTTAAAACTTTGGGTGGTAACCGCACACAATAATCTAGTCGGTCGATCTTGAAATGCGATAGTATACACGTATACATTTTTACACTTCTATAAACCTGTTGTACAGAACTGAAATTACGTCAATTTTTAGCACGTTTTTGTTGGACAGAACGCTACTCTTCGTTCCTGTTAAAAAACATCCACACTATGAAATTCGTCAATGTCGCAATTAGTATAGTAATTTCGAGACCCGGTCTCGCCTCATCATCAATTAGAGCTGTTGACCAAAGTTCTTGTAAAAAAGCACAGGTGCGACCTTGAAATGTCCTTGTCCCGTCAAGTAAAAAATGACCACCTGTGTTACTAAATCTACAAATGTTCCTCTCAAGGATCAAGCATTTGCTACCAGAATTTATTTCCAAAATTCACAGTCACGAAACTATTTTAAAATGAACCATGCTTCATAAAATATTCCTGACGATATTTATGATCATCGAGTTCTCGCACACCTGTAGCTACCTGGATAGCATGTGGGAGCCTCGAAACTTGCATACTATTCCAGTCCCGTTTCGTGCAACTACCGAGGCACTACCGTAGAGCGTTTGATCGCTCTCGCACACCTGTAGTTATCTGGATAGCATGTGGGTGCCTCGAAACTTGCATACTATTCCAGTCCCGTTTCGTGCAACTACCGAGGCACTACCGTAGAGCGTTTGATCGCTCGATCGCGCGGCGGTAATTAGTCAGAGAAGTACGACGAGATCGTAAACCAAACCGTACTGACGGCAGGTTACCCTATAGATCTGTCACATCCGTCATACAGACGCATTCAGCTGACGCAACGAGGTATCGAACAATCGTACGTAGAACACCCACTGAGCTGGCTCGGTTACGTCACAGCCTACCGGTCGGTCGGTCCCTAGTGCTCGAACTTCAGCCACGTCGTTTTCCAGCCGCGGCGAAACCGTCTCGCGTCTGTTGCGCATGGTCAAAACGCACACGCGCGCATCTAACACACGCGCACGAGCCCGATCACGCGTGGCTGTATTCCGCTCGGCCTGCCGCGATAGAAAGTGAAAATAAGTTCTCCGTTTAAACGCGGACTCGGCTTTCCTCGTTCCGGAAGTGGTCCGCGGCGAGGGCCAATTAGAGACGTCTGTCCACCGCGGTAGGACTCTCGGTCTGACTCTTCATTAGCACCGAGAGCAGCCCCGGTAAGTTCAAGGCCGACGCTCATTCGGAGCTGAGACGAAGAACCGCGGCGGTGGGAGGGGGGAGGGGGGAGGAGGCAAGCAGCGAGCGCGGCGCGTTCGTTTGTAGGTACGCGGCTCCGAACAAGCAGTACCTTTCCATTTCAGTCGGCGTGCACCGCTACCGCGGGCATCATCATCATTATCATCATCATTATCTGCAGCAGTTTAGTCGTCACCCATTTACGCACGCCAATCGCGTGCGAGCGCGGGGCACGCGGTCCGCAGACGCAGACGCGCGGCGACTAAAGGAAAACTTTGATCCGCTAAGTGTCCGGGTGCCAGCATCGCGGGGTGACGTGAACACCTTATACTGTCATAAATCATCGGCGAGATCATTTCCAGTGGTTCTTGTCCCTCCGGGAGTAATAGGTCAGGTGCTGTTCTTCGTTACCGCGCGAGGTCGCCCTCGAGGTGAGGTCGAAGAGCATTCGGTTGATTATTCACTATTTTGCGTACTGGAGATAACAACAAGTATCACTGTACACTTGTATTACTTGTTGTTTTGTTGGTGGACGCGTCAAGGACTTACGAAGGTCAACTTTGATTCCTTAAATGGAACCATTGTATTCTCTTATGTACGAATAGCTGTCTAAAAATGATCAGTGTAGGAGTTATTTGAATAGCAATCTAATAATTAGGCACATCCACGATGCTTATGCAATATATAAAATTTAAGTAATCCACAGTGTTCCTGCGACTACGCTTGAAGCTAAAAAGTAGAAACAGTAAGCGCACGATGAAACTTTCGCTTTTCTTAGGTAAAACGCGGTACCTTTGACTGTTGGCATCGTTCGATGGTATCTGAAAAGCCTCGAGAAGTGTAGCAACCTTAGCAGAGATCGAGCGAGATCGAGCGAGAATAAAATAGCGGCGCGGAAAGTTCGTAGTCTCGTGGATTACTGTAAAGTCTAAATGAACAAAGGCCCCTGTGATCCGTCGATGTTACACAACAAAAGTAAATCCCCCGACACGTAACACCTCTCATGAGAGACATTCCGCTCCGAAGTCGCCAATGTTCAGTGAAACAGAACCCGGCGCGGCGTATGGCGTGTCGTTTCGCAACGGCGAACGTCGATCGAGTGGTGTAACACGGGGTGTGTTTTTCTCTTCCCGGTTTTACGCGTAACACAGATTTTTCAGGACACCGAGGTGCCGCATAATGATCCGGCAGCTGCTCATCATCGTCGCTGTGCCCCTGCGCAATAAGTCCGATCTGTTACGAGGCGCGTCCAATGTGGATCACTCGTCCTTCGTTGATCAGCTATAAGCAGAGGCCCCGTATCACGGGCTTTAAAGCTCAATTATTTATATACGGGGCTCGCCGCTTGGTGATTCGCCCATGCGATGATTACGCCAATCATAATCGCGGCCGGGGACCCGCTAAGAGCCGGGCATTGTGATTGGCCCGTCGCGTCGCGGATCAGGCTAACTACTCGCAGAAATCAAAGAAAATAGAAACAAGACCGATCCTCAATCACCTGTAATTGTACTCTGTCTGTACCGCCGCTGCTACACCCTTGATACTTAGCGATGCACAATCTTCTCTTCGCGGCTCGCTTCTGCGTGTCCGTTACACCACGCTTGTTGCCGATCCAGCTGGTTACTTTCGTGTTTACAGCCGTATTTATTAAGACGACATGCACATCCTGCGCGACGGATCACGGATCGAGCCTCCTGCCTCTCTTCCCCTTTCCGCGAGTACCCTTCGCAATTTATAATGACCGCATGATATCGTTATTAAATGATCCGATTTTTAACGCGACTCTGATATACCCGCGACCGACGTCCCTGCGAAATACCATGCATCTTGTGTGGTTTTTCTCGACTCGATCAGTTTTCACAATTATAGAAGAGATTTTCGACTTTTTGGAAACCTAGCCTGCTTTGGTCAACATTCAAGCAATAATTATCTTCGTTATCTCAATTCAATTCTTATATTTAGCTCTCCACTGTACATTCTGTAAATGTAAGTTTATTTCGCCTTTTTTGTCATAAATGACCTTCGCTGACCTTCAAAGATGTTAATGTTGCACCTCGTTGGATTCGTCTCGATAGCCGCTATCAGAAAACAGGCACCAAAACATAGCATTCTATTTTTAAAAAACGAAGGTGACCTTCGCATCTATTGTAGCGACTCCACCTAGGAAAAAAAGATTAACGCCATATTACAGCCCCTTGTTGTCCCATGAATCTTTTGTTTCGAAAACTTTTCTACTACTATCATGCTTTCGGAGTTATTGTAGGTGACAATAGTTACTGCCTCATCCTGTATACACATAGTGTACTGTGGCGTTATTTGGACTAGCATATTTATATTAATAATAAAGTGTATACGGCATAAAGTGTAGTTTATAAATAACGTACCCACATATAAAGACGTTTCCAACAATCCGGAGAAATAATTCGAGAACCACTCGTTTGTTAGAATCTGCTTACAGAAACGAAGAGATTTTCTTCACGTCATGGAAATCTGCCCACAAGCAGTCTTTTCGAAAGATGTTTTACGATATGTAAATACATCCTAGAAACCTGGCCTATTTTTGCGACGAGCAAGATGTAATTCAGTATTCCGCTATGTAACTTTCTAGAGCCAACGGAACCCACTCGCGGCCCATATTCTGTAAATTGCTGCTCTTCCAGCGCTCCCCGC
Organism: Lasioglossum lativentre; assembly: GCA_916610255.1. Lineage (NCBI taxonomy): Eukaryota > Metazoa > Arthropoda > Insecta > Hymenoptera > Halictidae > Lasioglossum > Lasioglossum lativentre. The sequence continues at coordinate 2,812,745 of OU744364.1, forward strand.
GGCCCGCGCTTCTGTCATTTTCTCAGATCATCGCCTACCGTTCATCGATGTCTCAATCCCCACCGAGTTAACCAACGCAATCCGTAAACCGTCCCGTCGTTCGAGTATCATCCTTCGCGGCCACGTTCTTCCACGAATCGAGTTCACCAGACGATCTCTGCCACCCTCGCACATCGAGAACCCAACGTGTCCCGCGCCAAGTATAGCGGTGAATAAGTTAGCAGGTGGCAAAGAGGATGTAGACACTGGTCGGGCTACGTTAAAGGCGAATTTTTCACTTTGGATGTACATGCTGTTGATTCATCCAAAATGATCATCAAAAGTGATAAAAATCATAGTTTTATCCATTTATTTCAGTCAATAATTGGAATTTTGAAAAATACTTCAGATAAAAGTTGCAGGTCTCGTCAAAATACACATTTTACGTTGTATCGACTTTTGTCATAAAGATAATACTTTCTGAGAAAAATGATAGGTAATTACGATAGCGATTTCAATGTCCTTTACATATGTAACGAGTATGGGCTTTTCGGAAGTTTATCCGAATTAAGTATTAAAAATTACAGTTTTTCATAATTATCAGCCTATTTCTGTCAATTTTCACAATTTTCAATCGTTTGTTACTCATAAAAACGGACTAATCAATCTCGATGAAGTTGTCGCCACGTACACGACTTATCTAGAAAACCCAATTTTCGAAATTCTCATCGCAAGCTTGAATCGTGTCGCAACGAAGCAACTTTTCCTATTTCGACTCTAAAAACCCAACCACCAAAAATTCAGTGTCCTCTATCACAAATTACTATTCGCTAAAAGACCTAACCCAGACTCTGGGAAATCCGGTACCCCAGCAAAGGGACACACAGCGTTCGCTTGCGCTGGTTTTCGGTGTGGGACCTTGACCGAGTGACGTTCTCCAAGCGGCAAAGGCAACGGCAAAGGCCGGGGGAGCAGCAGCAACAACGCGTGCACCAGGAGCAACGAGCACAGGTAACATCGTAGAGCAGAGGAGAAGAGAGCAGAGCAGAGCAGCACACAGCATCAGGTTCGCTTGGTGTAGCCGGGCATCGGTGCACCAGACCCGAGCGGCGTGTGTGTATATACCTGTTAAAGTCCTTATGTCCGTTGCTTCATCCGTTTCACCGTCCATCCGTGCTGCGTTCGTTCGTTCGTCCGTCCGTCCGTCCGTCCGTCCGTCTGTCCGTTCGTTCGTCCTTACGTCCGTCCGTCCGTCCGTGCATTCTCTCCTGCCTGTCTCTGTCGGGGCCCGGTCCGGTACGTCGGTGGGATAGGACGGAGCCGCGGTGGAAGGAGTAGTAAGCGGCCTACGCAGTATCAAGCTGGGTCCCAGCTTTTATTAGTTCTTCGGCGCTCGGCGGAGAACGGTGCGTGCCGAAGGAGTGGTAGCGTCCCTAAGTCGCGTCGCAGGTCCGGAAATTACCTAACGACCCCGTGTAATCGATGGGAGCGAGTCGTCGAAGTGAATCGTAGAGGTACAGGGTGTATACCCCCCCCCCCCCGGGATTACTCTTGATCCCGTTGTCGCGATCAGCGCAGAGAATCGTCCCGATCGCGATCGTTTTTCGTACAAACGAACACGCGTGTGGTATTCAGCTACGAAGCAAGTGACCTTACGGGGAACAAGTGTTTTTGCCAGACGGTTCGGATAAAGTTGTTGGTTCACGGGTAATCGAGTGTTGGCCGCGTGTCCAACGACACCTAACAGTGAAGAAGAGAGAAAGAGGGAGAGAGATAGAGAGAGAGAGAGAGAAAGGAATAGGCTAGACAGGTTGAAGAAGGGATAGAGTAATCTAGGGGATGCTGTGTTCTTAGACGATCGATGATAGGATCGTCGGCTAGGACGTCGTCTATGTTGCGTCGCATCAGGATCGGGCGCAAGGTGTTCGTCTCGCCGGGTCCCACGGGACGAGACACCCGGCTGCCACGGTGGCAGTGACAGTTGCTGTACGTGAGAGTGTTTTGTTCGGTAGAGAACCACAAGAGAGAGAGAGAGCCGGGGGTCCTCTCCCTCGATCCTCGTTCGATCCTCTTCTTGCTGGTACCGTAGCGGTCAAGGGGGATATCCTTAAAGAGCACACCAGAGCTACTACCGATCGGAATGCTACCGTGCCAGTGAAGGTAAATTGAATTCTGAAATTCGAACGGTCTTGCCATTGCCGGGTGCGTTCGCTAGGACTTAATGCGTGACATTCTCGTTCGTCACTGATCGTCGTCGTCGTCTCGGACGGGTTCGCCTAGGAGCTTCGTCGGCCAGGCGGATTGACTCGTAGACGACGACGACGACGACGACGACGACGACGACGACGTTCGATTCGTCTCTCCCATCGATCTTGCCACAAGGAATAACCGTGATCGTCGACCGCTGTGACGGGAAGTGGCGCGCGTTCAAGGAGATCGGCCCGCGAACAGGTGTCGTCTTTGACGGATCGGAACCGTGAGCTACCGGAACGCCGAAGTGCAGTGCAACGGAACGAACGTAGCTCGGCTAGGTGTTACGTAAATGTTTGTCGCTCCGGCTTCTGTGTGTCGCGAGAGAGACCTTCGGGAATCCAGGCTAGCACTCCCCGGGAGTGTTTGCGATTAGGTTTGACCGATGATGATGCGCGAAACACGTGAGACGATCCGCTAACGAGGTTGCAAATTGCTTCGGCGACCCGCTAGATTTTCCTTCCTACCTCGACGAACGTACTTGTTGCCGTGCGCAGCATCGCTTCTTTTCGTACCGCGTCACGACTTTCCCCGCGCACGACGACACGTACGTTTTACGGGTTGACTGACAAATCACGGTTCACAATCGGATCACTGTAATTATCGTGCCCCGGGACACCACGGGACATCAAACACGCGACATCATCCATCGCCTAGCGTTGCGTCGCGTCGCGCGTCGGCCCGCCGCGCCGCGCCGCCGTCAAACGGACCCCGGGAAACGTTAATCGAAAGGGAAATGACTTTCGTCGCGAATAGATTAGAGTCGGGAACGCGCGACTTACTCTACCGGTAAATTGGATCTTGTCGACGATAGGGAAACCAGAAATCCGAAGGGGGGTGGGGGAAAGCGACGTCTCGTTCGCTCGGAGATCAATTAACGCGCTTTAACCGACACTTTAATCAGCAGTGTACGCGCGAGATGAGAGTGAACGCTCCGTTGACGCTATTGGACGCTTGTCCGGACGTTGTCGGTCTGGAATTTTGATTATTGGGACGGACACGTGATCGTGGGACAGACAGGGCTGAATTATTGCGTTCCTTCTTTTGCTCGACTATCTACTTGGAACGCGCTTTTACCATGAACAATTAAATTCTTTACTCTAGGCAGTGATTGTTAGATGATTGTCGGAATGTTGGTTTATTTATTGGAATTTTGTTCTTTTGTGTCTCGTTTTAAACCGAGGATCGATGTTACGCATTGTTGCAATTTTGACAGATCAAAGAAAATTCAATTTGTTTTGTCAAGCTGTCAATTCAGTTAATAATAAATGTATCAATGCTCTCGGCGCACGGGTTCGATCATTTGTTTGTTTTGTAAATTTAACAATTTATTGCAAGTGGATGTAGAAGCGGTGATCATGTTGAATTTGTTCGTAACATTATTTTTGATGACATTTGGAATTATATCGTGTGATCTACAATTTTAATAGATCGAACCCGAGAGCATTAATACATTTATTATTAACAATTTACGATCGATGCAAGGAAACATTTGTCGATTCAGTGTTAATTTGTATCTAGAGGGTGATGTTTGCTGTTTTGAAGTTCGATCAAGTATAATATAGCAATAGACAAACTAATTACGGGAAAAATAAGTGAATCGTGTTTGCGAAACGATAGAAACTAAAATTATTATGTAGTTCCTGTACATTGGAATGAACGCAGATAATTTTTATTTTCCATAGAAATCCACTCTCTACTGCATACCAATGGTAGTTTGATACTGTTAGCACTTTGGAAAATGAATTTCGAAGAAATTTAAGCACTAAGCAGACGGTCGCGAGTTGTTCGCAAATAAATTAAACGAAGCTCGGTTTCATAGAGCGTGCGGGTATTGGAAAAGTCGGCAGAAGAAAAGGACGAGTAAGAACGGAATGGAAATGGGGGTCTGGAACGCGTTCGCGGTTCGGATAAAAATTGGGGCCGATGTTGACGCGCAATAAAAGGGCCACGTGGAGCTTGACACAGTTACGAGGCACGTCGTCGTCCTGTTTCAGCGTCCTTCTCGACACGTCCCTCGTTAAGTCCAGAAATAGACGCGCGGCGAGGGCTTATGAACAGCTCAATCCTTTTGCTTCTCTTTTCTCCCTTTCTTCTGCTCGCTCTTTTGTTTCGCCTGTCCGCTCGCAGCGAGCTTCGCGGAATGAAGATCGCGCCTCGATCTGACGTGCGAATCCCCGCGGCTCACCCGTGACCGAATCCCTCGTCTTTTATCGCGTCGGGAATACGTCGCCGCGACGCGATCATACTTCCAAAACGCACTCGATGCAGGAATTAACCCTCCTCGAGCAACCTGGGTCTCGTTAATATCTTCAATTTCTTTCTAATATTTACTTTTTTACCATTAATACGTTTAATCGATTATACGTCAAAATGGGGACCACTATGATTTTACAATTTTTCTTTAGATTTTTTGAGAGCCTGGAAAAAAATTAGGCTTGACCCAGGTTGCCCACGGAGGGATACCCTAGCCCTTGGCTGGGTCCGCTGTGACCCAGGCGCGGAGCATGCCTTCGCTATTTTAAAAAAATTTACCAAACGATCCTCTTGAGAATTTCGAACAATTAACACTACTGGTTGAAAGTGTGGGGAAAATACCTAAAACGTTGCTTTCCACAACTTCTTGACCTGTATTGAAATGTTTAAAAAATTGCGAAAATTAAATTATTGCCGATCATGATTCGGGTCATGAACCTCCGACCTTGCCTGTAGCCGAAGTATGTCAGAAATCTGCGAAAGTGATCGAACGACTCTTACGACTCCATTCGCTGGTTTCGCGTTTTTTTCGCAACACAGGAATCGATGTTGAATTCGAAAAGATGTAATAATAGATTTCAAACCATCAAACTACTTCATAAAAATCTACAGTGCAATTTTTAACCATTTCATATTCACTTGAACGGCATAATTAAATAAAAGTCAAAGGGCAATACCATTGTCGTTGGAATTCGTTCGTAGAATTTCCCAATTTTTTCCAAGTAGAATAGGAAAGTAATGGTCAGACGAGCATATACAGGAATCACGTGTGCTAAAAAATTGTGCAAGTGTAACTCTTCAGATTTTCTAGTAGTAATTGGTAAATTATGAATATTTGTGCAAATTTACAATTTCGTAAATATCTACGATGAAATTAGAACCGAATAAAATTGTGTTTCATATATTAATAGCTGCGATCCGATAATAATTGTACCTGTGTATTATTTATTTATTACAACACAAATATAGATATTCTTCTCGAAAGATCCGAGTTCATTTGCATCTCGAATTTATTTCCATTCACATACGTGTGGCTGTCGTTCGGGAATATAAACAACATTATCACGTTGGTGCAATAAACATTCAAAATTCAGAATCCGCGAGTGGCCTGCTCCGGACAAGGGGAGCTCTCCATACTGGTATTCGAAACGACATGTTTTCGTTGATAGCCGCGCGTAACGAGGACTTTTCAGGAACAGTTACGACAGTTCGCGGCAATTTATTAGTCAGCTTCGACATTACACGGTGAAGTGCGGCAGGTAAATTGGTTCACCGCGGAATGCCCTAAAACGAGTAACAAGTGGAAAAAACAAGTCCCCGCGAATCTTCATAGCCGTCTTATTGTTCCTCTCCGGAATCGAGAACGTTTATATAGTCGCGTCATAAATAATCGAGCAAAAATTCTCCGCATTCGGCCAACTCGTTTTATCATCTTGACATCGTTTTTTTTTATTACTCTTTTGTTTTTGCTCGTTATTTTCGCGTACTTTCGGGTTTCACGCGGTATAAGAATTATTTGCGTAATAATTAATGTCGCGATAGAATTTCATACTATTTTAGATATTGGAAAAAATATTCCATTCGGATTCCTAAAGATGTGTTTTCAAAAAAAAAAAGGAATATAACGTAATCACAACAATCAGACTGTGAAATTTATTAGAAGAATTTAAGAATATCGTTACATTATTTCCAATATTTGTTCAAACTAATAAAGGGATAAATACATATTTATTCAACTTCTGTTTCTCATAATTAACGCGTACAATTTTTCTTTTGTATAAATGTTCACAGTCTGCTATTAATAATCTCTGTTCTACCCCTCTGAAAGAACCAGTTTAATTTAATTCAACTATTACGCGCATTTACGTCCTGATAATTTCAAGCGATATTTATTTATATGGCCTTGGAAAAAGAATACGAAGGTAAAGTAGATGCGAACAGTGGAAAGTAGAAAGGACATAAAAGAGCTGAGCGCGTTCGTATCGAATCAGTGATCGTTTTCCAGGTTGATATTTTCTGTTATTTTTTTTTTTTTTTAGAAACCATTTAATGGAAACGTTAATTTACTTCCCAAGGCGACAGAGTCAGTTCGCGATCGTGTGATTCATTCCGGTAATTTTTTTTTTACCCGGCAATTGCCCACCATTTTTTCTTTTTTTTTTTTTTTGCGACGATATTAAAGAAACAGCCGACGGGATACCGACGGGTTGCTCCAGGCGCGAACCCGCGATTTTATCATTGAATCATTGAATGGACGGGCCGCAGCGGCCGGTTCAACAATAAAACAGGCAGGGGAAGGTGCTAAATATTTACGGGAGACACGTGACTGTTTATTGCGCCGAAGTCGCGGTCGAAGAACGCTAGGGAATCATATCGTACATTCTTGTAACGCTGCTTTTTAGTGTCGGCGTTCTTGATTACCCACGCAGAAAAGCTTGCTCCACGCTCGAACGTCATGCGAAATTGATTTTCCGTTTTACCTATTTTTTTTTCTGTCGTCATACCGCCGAGGTCAATGTCCCCAATTTCTGATCACGTGACAGTTCTGTAAAAACTGAAATGTTAAGTTTTAATGATATCACTGTTTCGGACCTCTTGCATTTTGCAAATGTAAAAACTAATTTTCAATTTTTTGGACAAATAATTTCGGCCGATGTAGGTGCCGATCGTTACAGAGGAACTGTAGGTTTTAAAAATCGGGTCCGACTGATTTTCTCGAGACCAGCTCTGCTTTGAAAATCTCGAGCGTAGAATTGATTACAAAATATGTATTATTTATAAGGGAAAATGGCGATTTTAACGAAGTCGCACGTTTTCTCTTCCTCGTAATTAGAGTTGTCCTAATTTAGTAACGCCTCGTATCTTCCATCGCGCACGTCCGAACCAGATCATGTCTGCAAACACACGGAAATTGCAATTGAATGGTAATCGTGTGTTTAGTTTCTTTAATGACTATCGTATTAAATATATTCTTGTTTCTTGAACTGAATATTTTCATGGTGTATTCTTCTTTCTTGAACTGAATATTTTCATGCTATATTCTTCTTTCTTGAACTGAATATTTTCATGCTATATTCTTCTTTCTTGAACTGAATATTTTCATGTTATATTCTTCTTTCTGTTTGTAAACTGATATTTCAAGTTAAACATTTAGCTGCAAAATTTTCATTTGTTATTTGACCATTATTTTCTTATTCCAATATCACCGTAGAATATATCGATTTCTTCTCGATTAGATGTCGTACATGCAAGTTCTTTGTCATCAGCACTTCTCAGAAAGAAACATTTGAGATCATCGGAAATTCTTCGATTAATTAACAAAGCGATGTCACTCGTGAACAAGGCGCAATTCGAACCGGCTAAATATTTTCACACCGTCCTCGCCATAAAACCATTCTCCCGGATTCTTTCTCTCCATTTGCGTCTTAGAATCACACTTTTTATTACCCACGTATCTCTGACGTCACCGTCACAAAGGATCCTCCTCAGCTTCAAAACGAAAAAACCGCATCTTTATTCCCCAAAAAAGTTAGCTCGATCGGACCCTCTCAAATTCAATCCCATGTTTACAACTAGGTGTATCGTCGAACGAGCGCGAAGGATCTCGGATTCGACGATTAGGGTGGAGCATGCGAGAGGTTAGGGGATGATGACGGTCTGGTCGAACTGAAAATCCCAGGTTCTTCGGGAAGGAAAAATGAACAGAAAAAAATTAGAGACACGTTGTCATTGGGTTTATGGCAACGGGCCAACATTCTGAGAACCATCGTTGGCAGAGGACACCTCGGTCGCGAGGATTCGCTCGCCTAATATGGACGCATCGACTTAGTCCTTCGCTGATGTGCAATCCCCGTTCATAAGTCATCGGACACCTCTCATACCGATTGATATTAATAAACAATCCATGAACGACTTTCTTTAGACTAGAAATATTTTAGAAATTCATCACCAACATATTCTGACTTGAAATAAATAGGTGGAATAAATTGTGCGATTTACTCTAATAATTTGATTTACTCACTGGAGAATTAATCGATATTGTTGAATATCATTATAAACAAAATTTACAGGCTAATTTGATCTGATTCTCCGTTTAACTATCCAGAATATACAGTGATTGAGCTCAATATTATAATTTTTCACTTAATATTATTGTAGTACAGTATTCATTGAATAGTATTCGGTATCTGTCCCTGTAATAGACCTACGTTAAAAACGAATAACTTTTTCAAAATTCCACCCAACAGCTTTGAGCATAAAAAAGTAAAGGTCACGATTTTGAAATTTTGTATCTGTGCCTGTAATGAAAATTTATAAGGTGCATTTGGTAGGTATAAGTAAGTTAAATCGATCAAGCTTGTTCTGAAATATAAATGATTGAAAATAGCAAATAATTTTTACATGTTAAAATGCCCATAGATTTTTTATGCGTCAACCGATTTCAATGAAACTTTGTACATGTATATAACTTACTTAGATTTACAAAATACATGTTTGAAATTTTTATTACAGGCACAGATAAAAAATTGTAAAAATCGTGACCTTTACTTTTCCCTTCGCAATAACCCAGACCAATAACAATTTAAAAAAAAAAATTATTTACTCATTAGCTAGTAAACTAATCCTTCTAACGCCTCAAAAAAACTCAAGCTGTTGGATAAAATTTTGAAAAAGTTATTCCTTTTCGAAAGGTGTACGAATACTTTGTACACCCACTGTATCTCTGAAATTGTTCTTCATCCGTCCCCATCCTCTTCAATATTAGGACGTTCTTGAAGAATATTCCACGTCTAAGCAGAACCTACCACAATGTCCCATAACTTTTTCCCTGCCGCAACGTTCTCCACGGTAATTTCAATTTAGCATTCTTGTCTCGCTCGGCCTCTCCTTTGTTTGAAACAGTATCCAGAAAAAAAAAGAAAGAATGAACGAATAAGAGGATATATATATATATACCTACGGTCCTAGACACGGCGATCTCGGCAGTCGTTGAAGGTCCCCCATGTACGGGTTTAATCCGGCGATCGCGATCATGGGAATTGTCTCATTTGAAAGTTGGCATGCTCGCCCCGTCCCTTCCGCCTAAGGGCTAATAAAGTCGTTGAGCGACAGGGACTTGCCCTTTGGTACGTGCTCGAAACGGACGTGTCGCGATTAGATGGCCTTGAGAGATGAAGAAGAGACGAGGTCACCGTTTGCTACCTCGAAGGGCGACCGAGATCCCTCGCGGATACTCCGCGAAACGCGCGGTGAATCTGAAATCGCGCGCGACGGATCCCATATACGCGAAGGGATCCCGCTTCTTCTTTGCGCCGCGCGCCGGAGCGAAGCTGGTTCCGCGGAAAGGATCGAGCCCCGGCCTCTACTTCGCATTCCCGAATGATAATCGGAGAGCTCGTGTGGCTTTCATTAGGCAGAACTGGCAGAATTGCTGGCTGCCTGCGCCTGCCTGCATCCGCGCCCAACCCGGTCCCCCGACGCGACGTCATCGGTACCTTCGGAGATCTTTTTATCGAATTTTTTTCATCCGCCTAACGCTTGCCTGCACTTTCGATCGGACGTGCAATGGCCGATCAAATTATTATGCAGGCTTCTTCGGCATTATCGATTTAAATTGCAGTGGAACGACGTTTAATACCGACCTCGTTTGCATCGACTAAATTTCGCCTGGTTAAATTAACGAAAAATCAAAACTATATATACGAATTAAATTCATTTCTAAAAATTCGAATTACATTTTACATGAAATTAAATATTTATAATCTTTATGTGCTACGAAAAAAATTTTATTTAATTAGCTCATTGCGGGAGACAGGTGGACTCCTATTATACAGGGTGGTTCGAATATCTCCTTTGTTTGTGATGACTAGACTGCGGATGTTTATGCAGTTTCCAATTTTTTAGAAAGTGGAATGGATTAAAATCCTATTTTTCGTGGGTTCTATCGAATTCTATATTATAGCATTTTTTGAATATTTTCATCCGCAGTCCAGTGATGACATAACAAACGTTTTTAATGCAATATAATTGCTAATGTCACTATAACGATACTTTAAATACGTGGGATGTCGTTGGAACAATTACTAAATAAATGTAGTGTCGAGTAGATTATAAAAAAAGATCACTTTATTAGCGAATTAGGATTCGGATAAAACTTCGATAGGTACTGTTTAATTCTCAATTTTGAAACATTCGAATAACCTTGAACAAGGTGGAATTTTTTATTTTCGGTTGAAAATCTGACGCGGTCCAATTCCTCAGGCCCGCGGACTATGACTAATTGTAAGAATAAAACGTCGCCGCGCCGCCTTGAACTCGATAAATGAAAAAATCACAAGCCATTGTTCTTTATGAAAAGTACCATACGGACAGTTCGAGATCGCAACGGACCGTGCAACGAGATCCTGGAGGGTTGCGTTCCGATTAAAGAATCGATAAGAGGATGTAACCAACGCGCGTCATGCTCGGAATCCGAGATTATAGCTTTGCATGACGCTTTACGAAAGATGGGGTAAAATAAGAAAATACGAGGTAGCTTATCGCACGATCACGAAGTCATTGTCAACTCTATTCCGCACCGTCATCGTCATCCCGGCAACTGTCAATAGACCGTTTGCACGTATCTCGAGCGTCTCATCGGGTTGCATGACGACAATGGGGACCATTATCACCCCGTCGCGTTCATCGCGATCATTGTCGGGGCACATGCACATGCTCACGCACCAACGTGTAACGAACACAACGCGCGTCTTTGTCGCGCGAACACACGCGCGAAAACACTCTTGTCACTGGTCGATCCTGCTGCGATTCGAGAAAAAATCAGATTCGATTTCGAGACGGAGCCGCGGAAAGAACAAACGATTCTACTCCCCCCCCCCCCCTCTTTGTTATTCGCTTTCTTGCATTTCATCGTGGTATCAATTTGCAAACAGCGATCGAAAGCATCGTAGAACTTGTTAGCCCTCGACTGATGGACGTTGGGTCCATTTTGACCCAGAATCTAAATTTTAATTTTTTCCCAGCCAGTTTGAATTGTTATGCAATTTTTATTCAAGTCTTATTTAAAGGCAGCTAACTATGCTTCTTATTCAATTTCATTCATAATTGTTGGAACGTGATTAGGTTTTTTTTTCGCAGCCAGTTTGAATTACTATGTAATTTTTATTTAAGTCTTATTTAAAGGTAACTAAATGGTAAATCTGCTATGCTTCTTATCCAATTTCATTCATAATTGTTGGAGCGTGATTAGGTTTTTTTTTACTATTTCGTTGAGAAAAAGTATGATGCCGATAATTTCTGAAAAATAATTTTCTACAGAAAACAGAACAAAACGATAATAATCGGCGATTGTAGTGAAAGATTTATATGCAAGAAAGTTTTACCGAGGAGGTTGTTACGTATTGAGAAATAAAATGAAACTTTTATCTTTTTCGCGGTGAAAGTTTGTTGCATTCTAATAAAACACTGGTTTCGCTAGGACCGGGTCTTTGTCACGATGACGCGATACGTTTACGAGGATTTCGTTTGACCGCGAAACAGTAAAAGATAATCGTACAGTTCGCTTTTTGAACGGAGTAAAAACGTCGCTATCGGTTACCGACGATCTCCTTGGTGGAATGTATTCGGGGCCAGCTCTCCCGGGACATTCTTTGTCCCGAGAAGAAAATTGCTGTTCCTGCAAATTGCGATCCGGGCAAAACGCAGAACGAACGAACGAACGAACCTCCGTCGTACTTTTACTTAGGATCGCAGGTGGCATTATTCCGGCTCGCCTCTAAATCGTCGGTAAACCGATTTCTCTAACCGCAGTAAGGACGACCGCAAATAGAGCAGCACTCGCCCACGACCTATAGAAAATGCATACAGGGTGAACGAAAAAAGAAACTGAACGTTTCGCACTCGAATACCGATTTTCTTAACCACCTTGTAATATCAAGTGGACTCGGTTGGTTTTTTTAAAAATCGTTTTCGGGAAAATATTTGAGTCATTATACCGATCCGGTGCAAAAATCATTTATTTCAGTTCGACGATATATTTGTATAATTTTGTTAATTTTTATCAGTAAACTCAAATACCTATTTTCTTAACCACCTTGTAATATCGAGCGGGCTCGGTTGGTTTTTTTAAAAATCGTTTTCAGGATAATATTCAGGTCATTATACCGATCCGGTGCAAAAATCATTTATTTCATTTAGACGATATATTTGTCAATTTTTATTAGTAAACTCGAATAGAGTATCTCACATTGTTCAACGTTGATTTTCGTCCACCCTGTACACGAACGCACCCACGCTTCTAATTGTAAGCTTGCCACTAGAGGTGCGCGAGAGCCGGAAAATGTTGGGTCGGGTCAAGAATAATCAGCATTCCCAAGCTTATTCTCTAATATGAGAACCCGACCCGGCCCGACCATAACCGACATTTCCAGGTCCTCGCGCACCTGTACTTGCCACAGAAGAAAGAACAAACGGGAAAATGATAAATCCGAAAATTTGATCCGGTGATCCGATGTACTAAGAGCGCAGCTTTGCTTGGCTTACAGGTTGGTTGGTGATCGGGTCTATCGGTGAGAGGGGAGAGATAGTGAGAGAGAGAGAGAGAGGAGGAAAGATTGGCGAATTTAGAGGCCGGGGGTGAAAATCGGTTTTTGGGGGTAACGAGGAGAGCAAAAGCAAAAAGAAGGGGGTAAGGAATCGGCGGTGCGTTCCGGCTGTGTGTTATGGTTGGGAGCAAAAGGCCGGGAAGATGCTCGAGGTTCATCGCTCGGACTTTTTAAGAGAGGAGGAAGCCTCCAACACCCCCACCGCCAATTTACTATCCCCCGACTCGACCGGGGCTTCCGTCTCCGGGTGGAAGCCCGCTGAGAGAACCGTCTCCTTCAATCGAGACGTCCACGTCAAGAGGATCGGTGAGTCCAGGCAATCACACCATATGAGCAAAGAATACCCGCAAATGGTAGAGAGAGAGAGAGAGAGAGAGAGAGAGAGAGAGCGCACGCGTGCTATAGCCAAGACAGAGAACCAGACTCATCATCGTTGCTTGACTTTGACGGTTCTTGCCTCGATTCCATGGAAATTGAACACGCCACCTTTCTTATTTTCTTATCCGACGATATTTGTTTGCGTTTAGAGTTCTTCGAACTGTGAAACGAGAACGGTAGCCGAACATAAATATTATTCTCTCTTTATACACTTCTCAATGACGAGCTGCGGTGACACAGTTTTTAAATAGTTATTTTCGTTTGAAACTTTCTGTGCCACGTTTGCCTGAAACGGGAGACGGAGTTATTCAAGTTTTTTAAAATTTTGACGCTATTCTAGCGATTTTGATTAAGATTTGATAAATGCAAGAAGATTGAGAAGTGCACGTTTTTACATTTCAATTTTTATTTTATGGAATTTTTGCGCAGATCGTGTCAATAATAGAACTAAATTTTTGGTTTCATAATTATTGGTACTATGTTTTCTTTATTTGTGTACGTATGGTAATGAAAATTGAAAACGTGGTGAATTCGATCTCTAAATATGTGCAAGGCAATATGAGGCTCTCGCTTTGGCTCATTAGAGATTATTAGATTGTATTTCTCAATTAATTTACTCGTGTCGAATTTCTTTTTGGAATTTTCAGAATTACGAAAATCACGCGCGGCAATAAGTAGAATTATATAACATGTAAATTGATTTTCGAAGAGATACTTATCGAAAAGGGAAAGTTCGTTACGTCGAAACTGTGGTACGTATAAAATTGGAATTTTGTCAGTCGGTTTCGCAAACAAGTTTTCGCAATTCCATGGGAACGGTGCTATATAGTTCGCGTATCATACTTCAGTCAAACCGGTGACCTCGGGAGTGGAGAAAATGCGAGATTACGAGAACGATTGCAACGAAGACACGGGTCTTGTGTTCCAGAAAAAATATGGCCAGGTCCTAGAGCGATCTCAGATTATGGAAATTATTTGTACCGGGGGCCTCTAGTTTCGCGTCGGGAATCTCGCACTGTCAGATCTGATTCTGAGAAACTCCCAGCTTCAGAAAAATTATATCAGTAATCTTCGCGCGCGGAGAGATATTTAGCATACAAAGTATTACGAAGTCTCCGCGACGCGACCGTACAATTGTGGCGTGAAAATTACTGGAGAATTCATTTTCATCTAGTTTTCAAAGAACTAACAATTTTCCATCGGATACAGAAATTCGACGCTAACGAAACTTTCTCATTTTGAAAAATTTTCGACTAGAGGGTTAATTTGACAAATTCACAAAATAAAATTTATAAAATATTCGTACAGTGAAAAACTGATTAATTTTAGTAAAGTAATATTCAGCTGAAATAAACGTAATTTTATACCAAATTCATTGTATTTACATATTACGAAGACTTTCTATATTAATATTGCAGAGTAGATTCACAAAATTATAATGCATCGATGTATCGTATGTTTATTACAATTATTCTACTAATACGATCGAGGACACGCATAATGGCCATTACAAATCATGCTACCGAGTCGATAGCGGCGAGTAAACACCTGTTGTACCAATAAGCGCAAAAGTCAAGCAACGATGTCGGTTTGGGAACGTGTTCCGCTTAACTTATATCTAACTGTTCCAAGCTCGAGCTCTCGATATCGATGTATAACACATTTAATCACAAGGCCCCTGCCGCTGACTAACGGCACGAACGATCGTTGCGCTCTCGCGATCGTCTCGATCGATCTTTTTTCCCCCTTTGTGTGTAATCATTAATAACGTATCAGTAATACCATTAATTGTTGTCTGTTTTTAATATCCGCTGATCTAGTAACAATAACTCAAAGAAAATGCGGTCGAATCGTCTCCGTGACCTTGACCTCGAAGTGACCTTCGGACGCCGAATTTCGACGCATTTTTTTTTTTGTCGTCGTCATATTTTTTTTATATATCGTGCTCTTTGTTTCCCGATTATATTTTGTGATACGTGGGCTCGTTACGGTAATGGTGTGTGCGCGCTGGACTCAGCCATTCCTCTTTCACCGCAAGCTTAATTATATTAATTACCATTAATCGCCCGTCTCCTCTCACCCCGAGCCAAGCGATTCACGCGTCCTCGAACGACCCACGTGTGTGTCCCACCGTAATCACGATGGTTTCCTTGCCATATCGTGTCGCTAAACCACGGAACGTTATGCAAATTCGGATAGATTGAAAAATTCAATAAAATACCGCGCCCATTTTATACATACCTCGCGGAAACGCTGTATGTCCACACGCTTTAAAAGACGTTCCGCGGTCTAGCGGTCACTTAACACGCGTATTAACACTGAAACCACTACATCAACATTATCAACTTCCGACTTTCTTTCGTAACACATACTTTCTCCGTTCTTTTGTAACTCCAAGCTAATTCATTGTTTAACAATTTGCTGAAAGAAGGAGAATTTTTTCTCCGAGTGTCACATATTTTTCTCTTTTCTTCAAAAATAATTGTTTACAGAGACTATATAACTTCAGGTTTTTGGATATGTTATAAATAAAAATCGTTCGCATTAATAGCAAGACATAGGAACCAAATAGGAATTTATTTCTCTCTGTAGTGGTTCAGCTGTATGAAAAATTATTGATACTCTTGTAACCTTTTTATTGTTTAAAATTACACCCAGCCATTTTTACATAAATACATAAAATTCGCAGTCTAGTGAGAATTCTAAATATTTTGAACAACTTTTTACCTTTATAGCAAAGAAATAAAAAAGTAAGGGAAGAAAACAGTATTCAGTTTGATATTTCTATTGTAAATCTGATCCTACAATATTGTTAAAAATGAGTTAAATTTGTTAAACTTGAGCATGGACGACTAACGGAGACACCAGTCAATCCGGATGTTTCGAACGATCCTAATAATTTGCTGTTTCCGTATTGTCTGTGTATCCTAGCGTTTTGTCTCTCTGTGTGTGTGTGTGACCTGCGAATAACATTACGGAAGTAAGTGGCATCTTAACTATATTTATATAATTTCAGTCGAAGCCGCAGCTGCGTTACATGGATTTATAGTTGTGCACGCTGCGTGGGAAAGTGAAAACTCTTATAAATTGCACAGACAATGACGACAGTAGTTTGTCACTCCCGGAAACAAACCAGTTACTTTTCAATGACCATTTTCCTAACATTTGCATCTTCCTGCGAGAAGATTACGTAGTAATACAGGCATCGTCCACGCATTTACTATGATAGTCTCACATAAAAGAATTCTTCATTTATCATAGTTTCATTTAGATTACTTATGGATTTTTGTCAACGCGTGATAATTTATTTGATAAAACTCGCGTTTAAATGGGAGGGAGCACGATTTGAGGGGAAAAGGTTACTACGCATGCGCGGCAGAGACGAAACGCGTCACGTGACCAGCGGCGGAAGAGTGGGGAATAGCGTCGTGGAAGGGGAAGGTAGAGTGGGGACATCAGTAGTGATCTGGCGACACTGTGCAGGGAATGTTTACTTTGCATAAGGACCTGCAGTCTATTAACACTTTCTCTACTTAATGTTGCAATAGAAGCATATTAACACTAAACCTACCATATTTCCGAATTATTGAAATTGTAAGAATTCATTTATGGAAAATAATGGAATAGATTTCCTCGCTCAATCATTTATCGTATTGAAAATTCCGGATAATCTGATAATAAGTTTAGTGTTGCCATTTTTGTAAGGTAACATTTCCCAGATACTTTTAATGCTGGGTATGTTTAGTGTTAATAAAATTTTCGAGTCCCCACCTTTGACACCAGTAGCCAATAGCGGAAGAGGTGTAGCGCGGAGTAGGGGTATCACGTGGTCCCTACAAGTTTCTCACTGGCTCCTGATGGACGATCAGTAGGCAAGGGACCGGAAGGACGAGGAAATTAGCGGAGACGTGGAGTTAGTGTCCCGACAGTTAGGCCTCTAATGGCATCGGCTAGTAACGCCGCGCGATGCGAACGGTTTTCGTGTGAGTGCAGAGACTTGCTCGCCAGTCCTCATCTTCGTCTTCGTCTTCGTCTTCGTCTTCGTCTTCGTCTTCGTCTTCGTCTTCGTCTTCCGAGCGTCGTTTTCTTCGTGGCAGCCGCGGCCAGGCTTTCGCCGCTGTCCATTGACGCGAGGCCGTTCATTTTTTCATTATCGAGCCAAGGAGATTGTCAAGGTCGAATGTCAAGATTGCGAATGAATGGTCAGCGAACCCATCATCCATTCACTTTTTGCTCGTGACGCCGCGCCGCGGCACGATCTTCGCCGCGTCGATTCACCGTGTAGACGTTCTACACAGATAGAGATGAGGAGAGGGAGAGAGACGCGAACAGAGAGAAAAAAAAATTGACAATCCTCTCTACCGGAGAGAATCGCTTTGACATTGGGGTAATCGACCGGACACGCGTAATTAAATTCGCTAATCTGTCATCGAGCCGGCGATCGAGTCGATCCTATCGTGTTTGTTGCAACGTGCACACTGTTTGATATGTTTGATATGTTAACGTTACTATGTTTCTCTTCAGCGTCGGTTCGTAATTTACTCTTTAAAATTTTTATCCGATTTTTTTTTTTGGTTCTATATCTTAAATCGAGATGAAGAAACAAATCTAGCGAATGCTAGTAATAATGATTGTAAACATTACCGAATAATTATACGCAGTTTTCAATGGTCTCGATTAGTAATCATTAGTATCTTCATGCAAAATAAAAATTGTTTGCAACAAACGGGGTACATATAAAAATTTTTTTCATTCTTCAATAATGTTCATAAGCTGCGACTAATACATTGATGTTTTTAAATTTTTTAAATCTGTCTTAAATTGCTACTCGTTTTTATCATAAATGCATAAAATCCACAGTAATCGTGTGAATCATCAACGAATTAGTAAAACACGAGTTACGATTGTTCGCAATAATGGAAAACGCGATTAGAGACGGAGTATTCTCGTGTTCGGTTCTCTCTGAGACCTCTATTTAGCGACTCGCCGTCAGAAATCACGGCGTGAAATTTGTTTACAAATCGGAGCGGCCATAATTCGAGCCGCGAAGGGTTAACGACACTCGGGCTTAACCAACGCCGGCACCTTGTCTTCCGATCAAGCTGCGTCGTTCCTTTGAATCTCGCGAGCCGAGACTAACCTGGGCAAATTGAATATCGCGCTCTCCTCGCGCTGACAGCGATCGCTCCGAGTCTTCTTGAACTTTAATGATATCCGTCGCTCGTGAGCCGCTGCGATGTCTGTATTAATTCGTTTCCTCGTTGCGTCACGGTTATATGGTTCTTTAACCTCGCGTGCTTCGAAAAGAATCCATCTCTTGCTCTCCCGGTCTTTTTTCTTTTTCTTGCCGCGCCGCCGCATTGTTCGGCCGTCAGTTCTGCGCGTTTTGTATACTCTCGGAAGGAGGATCGCGAAGATGGATCTGCGCCGATCCTCCTTGGATCATTTATAAATACAACGCACGGTGTATACGCGCACGGCACCGTGCGCAAATATGTGATTGCCGTTTCATTAAACTATCATACCGTTGGATTTACATATCAAATAGTTGACTAAACAAATGCAGTTACATAATTGCGCGATATAGTTTCTGATCGAAATCTATAGTTTAACCCTTTGCAAATAGTTAAACGAGCGAAGTCCGCACTAGAATTTTAGCTTTTATCATTTTTTTTTCGGTCGAATTGTATAATATTCTCTTCAGAAAAGTTGAAAATTTTTGGTCCCCCGAGCGAAAGTTCAGAATCCTAATGGATCACGATGAAATCGTCAAAAACGTCCACTGTTCACAAACATTCCTAGCAACAGCTTAAATAGATGTCCCGAAGGGAACGGAGCTTCTAAGTAAAAAAGCGATTCCTAATTATCGACTTGAATGATCAGCGTCGAATAGCATTATCTCGAAATAACGAAAGAGGAACAAGAGGATTCGGAGCGCGGAGGGGCTGGCTAGATTCAGAATTTCCGGACACGGTTAAAAAGAACTCCTAGTGATCGTAAAGCCGGCCTCAAAGAGATCCGGACACACATATATATATGTTTACACGGAGGTTAGTTGCTCCATAATCCGATTACGAAACTCGTCCACGTTCACCGTCGCGTTACACATCGGGTGCACCGGCTAGGCTCCGCGTCCTCTCGGGGTGGGGATTTATGCTTGGAACAAGAGTATGCTGTTGCCGAGAGGGAAGAGACGACGGTGGAAGGAGAGGAGGAGGACGAGGAGAAGGAATATGAGGAGGAAGAGGAGAAGAAGGAGGAGGAGGAGGAGGTGGTGGAGGATAAAGAGGGATGCGTCTTTTACGAAGGCGACTTTGCACCGCGGTAAAAAGTCTCGGCTCGGACCGGTGCATTAGCGGCTGCACCGTATTTCTTATTATCCCGGAGCGAGGTGTATGCTCCCTAGGAGCTATTCCTTTCTCTTTCCGATCCCGGGGGCAGCTCTAGGCGAGCTTGCTCGCTCGCCTCCTCTTCGTTCCACCGACGTCGTCAATGCGGGCGGTCCTGAGCAGTCAGCCTAGTTGGCCGGTGCAGCATTGCGTTCGTGCATGCACCTCGTCCAAGCTTGTTAAGGGCCCCTTGTGTCGTCCGCATTATCCCGCCTGCCGGCGTTTCCTGGATCGTCGCGTGCTCTGCCCCGTGGATCGGCCTTAAACCCGCCGCCGCGCCGCGCCGCGCCGGCGTGTATCGGTGTGCATAACGGGGTGTAATATGCTCTTGGATTGTGCCAGGATGTTCGTTACTTTGCCAATGAATGGGGAACGGGCACGGTTTCGACGCTCGATTAATACACGAGAGCCTTGAATAGCCTCGTTCTCGGTCACCCTTAACTGGCGCGAGCGCCCAAGTCTTTGCTAGCTTCTAACTTAACAGCGTACCGTGTTATCGAACTTTTCAAAGGATCAATCATTTCTTTGGAATCTCTGTAAAATTTGTTCCTGAACAGAACAAACACGATTTTGAAGTTGGCGCTTCTATGTGCTGGAAAATTGTCATATCTCCAACTTCCGATCGAATCGGGGCAGTTATGACAGTTTTCTTTTTGAGCTAGTTTATATTTCTAGTGGCAAGAACAGTTAGAGTCGATAGAGGTATCATTTTATACAGCCTAATTCAATTTACTTCTAAAAATATTTTTCTGAAAGATTGAAGATTATTCCGATGGAAATTTATGATTTTCTTAAAATCGTTATTGCGAGAATACTGCCAATTTTTAGTTATGTCGCTGTTCTTACCGGGGTGCGATATGTAAAAGAGGATTTTTTTTGAATTCGTTAAATTCATTTAGTTATAGCACATCTATTTGGTTCTGATGTGTGCGATTGCTGTAAATCGTTATTGCGAGAATACTGCAAATTTTTAGTTATGTCACTATTCTTACCGGGATGCGTACAAGAGGATTTTTTTTTGAATTCGTTAAATTCATTTAGTTATAGCACACATCTATTTGGTTCCGATGTGTGCGATTGCTGTAAACAATTTTTATTTCTCATAACGATCCGCTTATCGCTTACTCGTCGCGAGGATTCTTGCAATCGACGAAACAAAATTGTTCCGGTATTGTTGTCTCGGTAAAATCACCTGCGGAACCGACAATTTGCATTATAGTTGGAAATTCGCTTAATCGTCCGGGGCCGCGACTAGTGCGAAACAAAACAGCGACATCCTTGTTACCTTGTTTCTATTTATACACTGCCGTCGGTGCTTTCTCCGGGAGGATCGTAATATAAATATTGCAACATTGTCAGAACACATCAGCCCGTTTCTATTCCGGTCGGCTGGCGCGCGGGTTGTTGACGAAGGCCCGTATAATAACAGGTTTTCACGAAACGAACTGGTCGAGAGTGGTAACTGCGAAGAAGGCACAAGGAAGTACTTCTGTACTGAATGGGCCGATATCGCGAAGATCGCGTATCGAATAAACGGTGGTCATTTATGCCCCGGCCGACGCGTACCACGGTTTTTCGTAGAAAAGAAATTTAAACCCGGCCGACTTTACTAGCTGTTTCGATTTTAAAGCTGTCATACGTTCACTTTTATGCATCCCCGACTTCGCTGTAAACTTAATCTTATTTGCGCCGCGCTACGGAAAGCTTCGCAGTCGGCATCAATGAGAATTCCAGATGGAAATATAAGGTTACAGCGGTGAATCGAAGCTGTTCGGAATTTCTTTGTGATTTGGAAGATCGAATTTTTTTTTACAAATTTTACAATTTCGTTCCCAACAATTTTCTATCGTTTTAAGTGTTATTATTTGGAAATGTATTTCGAAAGACTTCGTTGGTACGAATTTTAAACAATTTTCTGTATTAAATATATGTGTATACTACTTATCTAAATAGAGAAAATTAATGTAATGCGCGATTAAACAGGCAATTTCATCGATAGAAATCAAGCAGAATTGTTCTTCATAGATTAGCTGTTCTGCACATACAAATATCACGGAAATTTAGTCAAATACTTCAAATTGTTAAACTATCGATCAAACAACTAACCAGAGGTGTGCAATATTTGGCGAAATAAATATTTTTGATTTTATTTGGCTTAAAAAAATAGTATTTTAAATAGGATATAATTTGAAAAATTAAATATTTTTATTCAAGGATCTGAATCATATAATGGGATCACATAAAATAGAATATTTTATTCTAATAATCTGGCATAATATACAATGAACAATATCAACATACAATGAATCTTGCTATTAGGAAACAATTTATACTCGTAAATGCATTGAATAGGACCCTTTATTTTGATAAATAAAGAAACTACTTCAGAACGAAATCCAAATAATTTTCAACGTTCTCCAAATAAAATATTTTACCCAGCTCTGCAACTAACGAGGGAATAATTTCTGGATTTGATTCCCGGTAGTCGATTAGGAAAAATCGAATTCAGGTGGAACTCGGCAGTCGATTAATTACGGTATCTGTGCTATAGCACGTCCTATCGGTGATTTTTCGACTGTTCCGGCCGTCCCTGTTTTCATGCCTGATCCGCTTAGATCGGCATCCTTGGTTGCGTGCCAAGGGGTCTTAAGGTAGACCCCGATCAGCTGAAACGAGGAAGTGCCGAGAGTATCCAATGGATCGGTATCGTTCGAGCGGAGAACGTGGAGGTCGCGCGAGCATCGCTTTACCGTGCTCGTTCGCGAGACCTCTCCGCGAGAGAGAGCAGGATAGAACACGGCCGAACGGAAAGAGCGAGACAGAACCGCAAGGGAGGTCGTGTAAATGAGACGAATCATGAGAATAGGATTAGCGATCGCATCGACGCGGAGCGTCACGTAAAACCGAATGTACAACGCCGAAACCAATACGAACGTGTTTTCTTCTCTGTCGATAAAGTTTCTTAACAATTTCTTGCACAACCAACTTCATTTGAAACGAGACGCGGACACAAAGCAAAACCATATCGTCTTATTTTTTAATTATTTCCACGATATTCATTTATTCTCTCAAACGCTTATTCTGTACAGGGTGGTCCACCTAAATATCTCCTTTATTTGCGATGACGTAACAAATGTTTTTAAAGCAATATAATCACAAGGTGAATTCTTGGCAAATGTTATCTTTTTCTCAAGGTTATTTCCTCCGGAGTGTTCATTTTAATTTTCAAAGATCAAGGTCGTTTGAAGGTCATGATTATTATACACATATCTGAATGTATTTTTCGCTCGGCTACACGATGCAATAAACAAAAAGAATGCTGTTACGTATCGAAAAACACCGATGACCTTGATTGGTCCATTGACACATTACGTAAGAAATAGTTTTTGCATCACAATAACCCGAAGAGATATTTAGGTCGCAGGCACCTATGTGTTTTACAATTTCCTTGCGAAATTTTGAAACCTCGGAAGGTCCACGCACGTTAGATTTTTTGCGAATGGTAATTCGGAGTTGCGTTACCGGTCAATTTATCATCGCACCGCTGTCCATACCCCCGTTACGATTTATCGTGCACGCATTATATATTTATTGGCAACGAAACCGCGCGAATCGTTACACGATTTAGTGTTACATAATCACCGTTTCGACGAAGATTTATCTCCACCAAATTAGGTTACCCCGTCTGTGTGTGTGTATGTGTGTGTGTATTTCAGGAAAAATTGTCGAGATTAATCTAACTCCCGATACACAGCGAACGAACCGCTACCATTTTGCGCGTACAATAACCGCTTTGATAGTTGCTTAGATCGGTTGATATGATATTTTTGCTACCATGAATGTCTATCGTATACAGTCCCTTGATAATACCGAATCGATGTTGCGCATTTTACGTCCAACTGCGGTGCGTGCAAGAATGTGATGTCGGTACATAATCATTTCATAATAAATTCTTTTGTTGCAATCTTGCTCGGAGGTCATTCCGGGGTCATTCCAAGTCACTTTCTCCTTTACGGAAATATTCTACGTGGCTTTTTTAAGGAGTTATTAACGAAAAACACGGACCAATCGGAGCGCGGCTATCTGGGACTCCGACTCGGCCGATGGCAACGCCGCGCTTAGCAGGACCTGTGCTGTGATTGGTCCGTGTGTTTTTCGTTGATAACTCCTTAAAAAAGCCGCGTAGAACATTTTCGTAAAGGAGAAAGTGATTTCAAATGACCTTCGGAATCACGTCCTTCTGAAGGAAATATAACAGTTTTGGGACACCCTGTATAGTCTCTGCAATAGTCCCTGTATTTTTAGATCTGATTAAATCTCAAAGTAGCTTCGTGTGCACAGATTAAACAATTTTTTTCAAAATGCAAGACTATCGTTAAGAGCGGAGAAAGTGAATTCAAATGACCTTCGGAATCACGTCCTTCTCAAGGAAATGTAACATTTTTGGGACACCCTGTATAGTCTCTGTAATAGTCCCTGTATTTTTAGATCCGATTAAATCTCAAAGTAGCTTCGTGTGCAAAGATTAAAAAAAATTTTTTTTAAATGCAACACTATCGTTAAGAGCGGCCAAGGGGGGGAGTAATAATTTTAAAAATTTCTAGAACTCGGCGAGATCTTGTTCAGAAATGGGATCCCGCGTGGGCGACGGGAAAAATGCTAATTAAAGTAGAACCGCCTCCCTAAGATAACGCGATCGCGAATGTACCGAGAGAGCCTTCGCGGAGTAACGATATCGTCGTTGTTCACGCGGAAGGATATCGTTTACGATTGGTGCTTTGACGACACCTTTCGTCTGTAGTTGTAACTGGAGACTGTAACTAGCTGCGAAACAGCTTATGGGTTTGTCCGAATGCGAACGATTCCTGCTAAAGTGAGATTCACTAACGCATAAACCACCTGGAATGAATATCTAAGGGGGGTGGTTGTTCTTTTGATGCCGCCTCCCATGGTATGTGTCTTGATTATACTAAGTAGATATCGGTGTAAAAGTTGCCGGAAAATTATCGTCGTTATCCCGTCGCAACATCGTGTGTGTTGCATCCTGTGTCGCATTCCGATCTGTTACTTTGGTGGGACAGCTTTATTGGGGCGTAAATCTTCTTTTATTTTCTTAATTCTTAGCGGTATTCGTCCATTTTATGGGCATACTGATAAACCTAACACCAATTAAACCTCATTCGCATCGGTGGATAATAACGATATCATTTACATCGGAATTGTCCATTAGCGGAGGGATTTTGTAGACAATTTTATACTCGACAGCAATTTATGTAATTGAATTAGAGGTTGTAGAAATTGTTTAACTGCCTCGCGGTCGTAACGAACAAAGTACTATTCTGCAAGCATGGCGCGGCGCGGCGCGCAGGCTGTAAAATTCTACCGAACGACTCGCAAAATTACGCGACTTCATTAAGCTCTTTAGTAGGGTTAATGTGTACTTTGCAGCTTTATACCAGTTTTTCGTATCGTTAAAAGTAGCAACGATGTATGTAACAGCTGAACACGCGATAGAATCGCTGCTTTAATATTATTATAATTATTCGACTGGGTATATCATTTTTATTTAATCCGAAAATCAACCCTTAACACTCGAATGGCGATTTTGAGGCACCAATGAAAATTAACACGTGTCGCTTTACCAATCGCCATACTGAGAATGATCTATCGATCGTACGCATCGATATTCGCACCATACATACTTGTGCTTACGCCAGAGGACTCTGCTGCGATACATACATGGCGCGAATTACAAACACTCATTCCTCAACAATAATAATAAATAAAATGAGTTAAAGTAGCTCCGAGTGCAAACTAAATCAAGTATAAACATCAACGATGCTGGATGAAGATGTTCGCATGATTCGGTGATCAACGGTTAATAGTTGTTACGAAACAATCATGTTCGAGCACGGTCGGCGAAACGGTTATTTATCATAATATTGTAGAGAGCGTGCCGATTAAAATGTTGCAAATTGAGCGGCGAGTAAAACGCGCGCGTGCGCGGTGAGAGCCTCGTCTCGGACCGTTGCGCGGTACCATTTTCGAGGCGTCCGCGCAACACCGTTAAGCATAATGAGACGTTCTACCTGTTTTCGAGGATGCATGCCTATTATAATGCAAGCGGATAGCACCGCGATCTATGCCTCGTGCAATTTACATTCATACTTATCGTAACAGTTATCGATCGCGGAGATCCGATCGGAGGGGTTAAATTCGTACGTGACCGGCCCCAGCCGGTAACGATCAGATAACCGCGATATTAATTTATGCTCGTGATCCTCCGCGAAATTACCGTTGGTTCGGTTCGCGCGATGATCCGTACCGTCGCTCGGGACCCGTGGAAGCGTTTACAACATTTACAGCCCTCGAAGCACTGGGTCAGCACCGCTGCGCGATCTTTGACCCACCACGGCAAGACGCCACCTGCACTTCCGGCAATTCTTCCCTCTCCCCACTCCCTCGCCCCTCTCCGTGGGCCTCGGGCCCCAACATCCCCCACCATACCGCCCGCAGACCCCCGGGTCCACGAAGCACCTGCTGTCAGGATTCATTCTCAAGACCCTACGCTGCTTGCTATCCCTTCCTGGACATCTCGCCGTAGATTACATTATTTCAATCTATTACACCGCATTCCTGTTGGTCGAGCTTTTACTATTTTGGGGACAGGGGTACAGTGGCGGAACTACAAATTTTGGGCATACTTTTTTCTTTGGATATTTTTATAGGATTGAGATTTTTCTGGTTAGGTAAAAATTCAATAAACGCAAAAAGTATGTTTTTTTTTGTCAGTGTACTTTTAATTGAAATTACGATCAATTAAACCGTAAATTACGATTGATCAATAATTTTATGTAGAAAAAAGTTAGAAATCAGACATATGCGAAAACTTTTATCAAGTATCAAGTTTTATTAAGATTATTAAGTAATGATATCAACGATTACAAGGGAGCCGCAATTACCAACGATTCTGTACTGAATTTGATCGAATTGTCCCCAAAGGCGGAAGCACGTCTGGTAGATCGGGGTTCACAGACATCGTCACTCGTGAGAAAAGCGACAGTGCACGGCGGCGATCCGGCGAAACCCGCGGAAGATAACGATTCGTGAGAATGTCGGGCTCTTAAAATCTACGTCGTGTATGAACCGCGCGCGAGCCTATTATCGATCCCGTGGATTATTACTCGAAAACGAGCGTTCTGTCATACCATCTGGAATTCATAACTCGTAATTACGAGTGTATTGAATGCTCATCAGTCGCACGATCAGCCACAGTGTATCCCAATTTCAGTAAAGCCTTGATGTAAGAAAAACCCTCGGGTCCGTGCTGTTTCTTAGATCATGCATACCGTCACTTAAACCAGACCTGGGCAACTAGTCCTCCGAGAGTCGCTCCGGTCGCCCGTCCGGACAGGTCCGGACAGGACTCGCGCTGGCCGGCCAGGTGGGGGTACCCGTGTCTACGGCATCGACTCACGGAGCACTAGTTGCCCAAGCCAGAATTAAACCACTAAATACGATTGAAATTATACCGTGTCATTTTAATAAGAGAAATGCCACAAATAACGTGAAAATCCCATAAAAATTGTGGATACTGGGGGAGAGAAATTAACGATCGTAATTATTTCCAATTAATTGGCGTTACTACTTTACGTCCGGAACAAGTTCCGGCGACGATATGGCGACGATGTGACAGACCTCTGTATCCGCTCGTAGAAGCTTCCCGATGACGTTGTTTCACATTACAAATTCATCAGGCGCGCGCGCGCTCGCGTTACTCCTTCCGGCTGCGCGTAATTGCTAATGACGCGATAATTAAATCTACGTATCCCTTACGAGACGTCTGCATAGTAATTAGCCACGAGGCACGCTGATCGAGGCCATTTAGGTGACGCAGTTTTTCTATTTGAACCGAGTAAAATTTGAAAGAAAAATGTGGTTAGGGTCTCGTGTAAGATGGCGGATGGTGTCATAATTTCGATGTAGAAAAAAACTTTTTTCCGATGATCAAATTCCAATGCGAAAAGCTCTTCGTAAACTTCGATATTAGCGAAAACTCGTCCCAATTTTCTGTAATTAAATATATTTTGTGAAACTTTACAACGTAACTTCTCTCGTTCGTTAAAATTTAGAAAGTTTGCGAGTATTACGATTTTGCTGTTGCAAAAGGTCCACGGTGATTGGTACCATATAAAATTTCGCAGCATGCAATGCGAAACTGGAAAATCACGAGTGATGCGAAACCCCTTTTTCTTTTTGTGTGCGCGGTTATTCATCTGTATCACGTGGCCAGCCTCGCGTCCAAAGCCACTACCACGTTTCAAGCATGAATCTATTCATTGCCCTCGCTCTCGCATTATGTACTCTCGGTATTACTCGTTTACCACGTTCCACAGTTCTTATATACCTCGATTATTTAACTTCGACCTAGCTAGACCGCTTCTTACTCGAACCGGTAGCCGCGGAGGGGGCACGGTTTGCTACCAGGAATGCTGATTGTTTTCAAGGCTTCCGAAGATATCGATCGTGTTTAATAAGATGTAGACTATATAGTGGTGCATCGTATACGGTTCCTCATTGGCTGTTGGAATTGTTTCTTCGGGGTTTAACAGAAAATTGCAATCTCTTTTGCGAATTGATAACCGCTAATTAAATCGACACGGTAATGACAATTTTTGTATTGGAACTCTTTAACATTTTCTGTATAGAGAGCTTCTAATTTTTCTGTGGGAGCAATTATAAGAAACAAAAGCTAAATGAAAATGTGTGTCCCCTGTTTAATAATTCGATTAAGTCAAAAATCGTGTAACAACATTCTTAAATTCTTCCAATATCTTATCACTAGGCTCCGGATCGTTATGCAAAATAAAAAGTTTCTGCATCAATTGCAATTTAATTATATTTTTCACTAATTTTAATATATTAATACTCTTAAAATCGTCTAATATTTTCACTGTTCCAAATTGCACGTACTCGATGCATAAAATCCGGAGTCTGCTTATCACTTTTGTATTTCAATTAATTAATTTTTCTCATAAATGTATAAAATCCAGTGACCTACTACGATCGTCCAGAACGTTCTATCGACGCTACTAATTTGTCTTCGGTCTCCGGGGCGAAAAGCGAACGAGCAAGAGCGAACAAAGGAAAAAGGGGGGGGGGGGTATATATCGAGTAAATATAGAAAATACCAGGACAGCCGTTTCCTTCCGTAACGCGCTCGAAATGCTTGGCTATTAGTCGCAGAAATGTGAGGGAAGAACGAGCCGCGAGTGGAGGTTGTTAGCGTAAACAGAAGCTCATAAAAGTTGGCAAGAATGGCCCCGTAGTGGATTCAGTCTCCATTTAACAACGATTTCCCACGAGAGACGTGCTCGGTGGAAATGGTGCACGGCATTATGGGTACACTGGAAGTGGTACGCCGGTTTTGTAGGCGAACAGGAACGCTAATCCCGGCGTGGCCCCGTTCCCGGGGTCTTCTCGTCGATGACCTCGACAAGATGTTCCTCGAATGAGGTCGCAAGCAACAGCTTCTCGGCCCGTGGAACCGCGCGACAATGACGCTGTAAATCCGTCAACGGCCTCAACGGCGGATCATTAGCTTGTTTATCATTGATTATAGAACCCACGCGTCCCCTCTAATTACCGTTACCGATCGTTCTCCGCTCGATTGTATGCGAGAGCCTTACTGATGTTTATTAATGCTCCGCGAAACACCATCGGTGCTGGATTAAATAACTATTCCGAACGTAGTAAATAGCATACGAGATTAACGACTCATTTACCAGCCGTGGAAGAATGCCACCACAGACCTGCTAGATAGTTTTATAATTAATAGACCGCGGATGTTTATGCAAAAGAAAAATTTGTCCGTGCATGTTTCAACAGGTGGGAGCCAAATAGAAATTGATTTGTTTAGGAATTTGTTTTCGAAGAACTCTTAAAACATACAATCTTGAAATTTTTACCATACGTTTACTGACATTTTAACAGTCTCTCAGAATTTTTTCAAACCAACATAACGAGTTGGATCGACTGTATACCGTTCGGAAGATACTCATTTGTAAGTAGGTTGATGGCGACTATGATTCCGGAGGTTTCGATCATCTGATATCAAAAAATCAAACGGCATTTTAATTTGTAGACCTGCGGCTGTCGCCGGTACCAAAATAATATAAAAATATCGAAAATTGAATTGTTGGCACTGTTTTAAATTCCAAGTTTCGTCATTTTTTTCGTCTTTTTCAGCTTAAAAAAAAAAAACTATAGCAGATATCAGAAATATTTTGGTACGGGCGAGAACTATAGATGTGCTGATTATACCATAAAAATTTTAGCGAAATCCGTTCAGTAGTTTTTGAGATATCGTGGTCGCCAATATGAAAAATACAGTTTGACCCCCTTTTCTTCCTTTTATTCTTCTCAATGAATGTTCTTTAGATAAAGTGTTAGATTATTATTTGAACTTTTGCGGACAATTATTTTCACCACGAATTGATTACTGGTGTAAAGTATGAAAATAAAAGAGAAATTGAACGATGTGATTATTTAAACTGTTCGTATCTGAATATATTCGAATTGGATTTAAGCAAAGTTTTAATTCGAGAAAATTATGCAGTTGCTCAGAACCCCGCGGCAGGAAGCGCAAAGATGCTTCGGTAAATACTTTCGAAAGTTAATAAGTAATTTCTCCCCGGTTGTCCAACGTGTAAAATGGATTTCATAAAAATCGTTCTCGTCGCTGCTGGCACGTCAATTAATTTCTGTCGAGAAACGTGCACCGGCTTGTGTTTGTGGATGGTATACACTATTACGGAAAGGTCACTGGTACATGATATTTGTTGAGAGCATCGAGTGATTACCCTCGGTTGTGCTGCACGCGAAGACGTAATATGAAGTGGAGATTAGAATCAGACACGGTTTCTCCTCTCTTTAATTATTCTATGGAAAATCGGAAAGGACGCGGAGGTATTTAGCACGAATTCGCAAGACAACCTTCATTTCCCACAGTGTCTTTCACTCGAACCATGCCAATGCAGAATTCTCTTCTGACCCGTACAAGCATGTCCACTACCTGTCGTTCTTTCACTCAAACACACACAAAAATTTTACAAGAATGATCGGGCTAGATTTAGATCAGGTTCTCCGAATTTCTTCCCTATATTCGGAGAGGAAGATAAAGTAAAAGTACATTCCGGTCTAAACTTCACCTTACGGGACCACAAATTTTGGACTTTTTTAAAATAAAATCCCGTCGATTCTGACGAGAAAATGCCAAAAAACCAAGTTTTAGTGTTAGGAATTCACTGGTTTAACAGTTATACGTAAAGTTGAGCGATTTAAGCGTTTTTGGCAGGTAAGAGTTAGGTTCTAGGAAGAAATAAGTTTTTAATCAAATTGGAAGATATTTTACAAGAACGATCAAATTATTGATATAGATAAACTTCTCTGAATTGTTCCCCTACATTTGGAAAGGAAGATAAAGTAAGATTCTGCATACAATGAAATAAGTTTTTTTGTCCAGTTGACAAACGTTTTAGTTCGCCGAATTTCTCTCGATAATCGAAAAGATGCAGGTAAAAATTTTCAAATCGATCACATGTGTACGTGGTTGCAATGGTTTATGGGATTTTCTCGAACGCCCCTCGCGGAATCCCGTCTGTTCGAGCGATTTCCCGCGGCCAGCCCGCCAGTTCACAAGGCGTGTGCACGCCGAAAAGGTCAAATTGCGTATTACGTTTATGCGCGAGCGTATGGGCTGAATTTTAAATTGAAGCACGATTTCCATTATCCGACTTACAAAAATACCGCGGAGCGAAAGTTGCGCGTGGCGCGGAGCGGCAGTCCGCATCGAGTTGGAACAATGTATGACGTGATTGCTGACGTTGTCGATAAAGGGAAACGCGTTGCCCTACCGCTAGCTCTGCACGAAAATGCTATGTAAATTCGAAGTAAAGTTTAAAGATACGAGAGCAAGCCTTCTTACAAGTAACACTACCCAACTGATACTCACTGATTTCAATGAAATTTAACGTACTTATTAAACACCAAAATGATTAGATACGTGTTTTTTTTTGTTTCGGCTAAATACGCTTTTTAAGGGTAGAAAGCACCCCTCAACCTCTGGAGATGGAAACGTCTGTGGCTAATTATTTCTTAAAGAATACAGTTTTTGAAAAAGTGCTAGATCCAGAGTTGTACAGTTCAGAGAGATGCACTTGATGGCGTCCTTGAAATCAACCTTGAGGTCGATTTTTATGCTAAATCCGGCAAGTCCATATTATTATTTCCAAATTTAATTGACCTTGAAAATCGACCTCAAGGTCGATTTCAAGGACGCCATCGAGTGCAACACTCTGAACTGTACAACTCTAGAAACTGTATCCTTTAAGAAATAATTAGCCACAAACGTTTCCATCTCCAGAGGGGTGCTTTCTACCCCTAAATAAGCGTAATTAGCTGAAATAAAAAAACACGTATTTAATCATTTTCGGTGTTCAATAAGTACGTTAAATTTCGTTCAAATCAGTGAGTATCAGTTGGGTAGTGTTACTTGTTGGATAGAGTGGTGAATTATTCGAAATCCCCGACGTTCGCGAAGATGCGACGATATGGGAGAAATAGAGAAGAAGGACGGTAACTCGCTGCTCGAACTATTATCCCAATGGTCTCCGGATGAGTTTCGCTGCCTAAACCTGATTGGACAGAGATTTTTATGCTAAACTCCCACTTGTAACAAGCTAATGATCGTCCGACGGATATACAGAGCTAGGTTGGCGTCTATTATGTCGACTGAATTGGACGGCAATTAAGAAAATTAAACGGGGCCCGTCTCGGTTTAACGATCGATCGAGGAGAAGACGCGTTTTCTTGTCGTTACCGAATTACAGAGACGACGGCACCGGGTGGTTCGTATCCAACTTCTGGTGTCTGCCAAGGTCTGATTAAACAAGACAATTAAAAAATAACGAGCATGCTTCGCCTAAAGCCGCAATTTAGAGATCTAATAATCTATTAGCCACGATAGAATTCGCGAGTCAAGATCACTAATGGTGATCCAATTAAAATGCCGCGATTCCTGTCCGTGGCCTAGGGCTAAATTTTTTGTGGAAAAACGTAGAACGACCGATTAAAATTTACTTTTGCCTGCCAGACTTTTTCCCTGTTAATTACCTGGATCCTTCGAGCAATAATTAACCCCTCTCTGTCCCTAACTGCGTTTAGAACCGAGTGTCGTCCCGCGGACGGAACGGACTGAAATTTTATTAGCATCAACAGATTTTAATAGATTGATCGTGTCAGATTAAATGAATGTTAATTAGCTCTTTCCGAGCGCGGCGCGACTATAATCGCGCGGCAATTAGGAGGAAACGGACTCGGAAATTACCCCACCGCGGTAAAAAGAACGTCTAATGCCCGAACGATTTACTAGAGAGGTCAACGCGAGGTAAAGTAAGCAGAAGAAGGAATTACGCGCCTCTTGACATTTCCTCTTAACGATTGAACCGCTTATTTGCCAAATCGATCAATTCGATCTATTCAATGCTATTATTCAATACCGTATGCTTACCATTCAGTACAACCCTGCATATAAGACACCACCCTGTATGTATAAGTTAACGTGGATGTTAAGGATCGAATTATTGATCATCGTAAGCACTTGAACTTTGATTGGCCAACCTTGATCCAGAAGCAGCGCATTTTCTTTTTCTGTTAAGCATTGAACTTTGATATCGACTGAACTTTGTCAGGCATTGAATGTTTTATGTACGTTAAGTATTTTAAGATTGAACTTTGTCAAATACCTTTCCTGTATGGTTAGGACAAGACAAAAATATCATTGAATGTATGTGGACTTGAAATACGAAAAACTACAAGTTTTAGTATTCCGTTCTTTTATTGATTCCTCGAAACATCATTCAACTGTTGTAAATACTAACCCTACATAATTCTGTGAAACATATGACGTACCAATAACATCAAAACCGCTAATGACTGTAATAAACCCAGCCATTATCTCTCATCATAAACTCTTTTATTAGAATTGTCTATAATTTAATAAGCTTCGGATCTCCAAGGCGCGTCTAATGAAAATCCGCAAATAACTTTCACTGTCCATTAGTAAATTACACGTATTTTAACTACACATTAATTGTCGTATAATTTCATAGAGTATAACTACAATCTCAACACAGAGTTTCTGGTAAAACATATCGATATTTTGCACGTTATCAAAATGGAGACATGTAATTATCAAACTTTATATAAGCTTTCATCATGCTTTTAATAACCCTTTTTGAAAATATTAAGAATACATATATGTATTGCCTGTCGTGTACGGTAATTGTTCTGAACCATAACTTGAGATTTCACAAATACACTAAAAGATTCGGCAAAAAATCGATAGTTTCACCAAAAAAAAAAAAGAACTCGACCTTGACGAGAATGCTCAGAGGGTGAAGCCTTTCGAAGGTCGTTTTTAACCATCGTGGTACGTTTGCTTGGATGTTTCAGGACGCGAAACACCCCGCGTGGCCGCGGCGCTCGTAGGAGATGGCGAAGGCAGGTTGATCGCCACCCCGGTGCACAAAGAGAGCATCGCGTCTAGGAGCAAGGAGGACTTGGCGCAGGAGGCGGCGCTGGTGCTTCAGCAAGCGGGCAGCCTTCATTGTGTCGCGCACGATAACCGACGACTGCCCGGTCGATTCAGCACATTACCGGCGCGTCGTAACAAGAAGAGGCCGGAACTGCCGCTCGATGTGAGACGCAGGAGCGAGGAGGAGATCGGTGGTACGGTGACGGGCGCGGACTCGGTCGAGACGCCCCGGCTCAAGAAGAAGGCACTGGAGCGAAGCTCTAGCGATGCCAGCGCGAAGAAGCTAAGAGGCACCCTAGCCAGGTTCTTCTCCCCGAAGCTCGAGCGGAAGAGGGGCGGCAACCCGGTGGGCCGTAGCGCGAGCGACGCGGGGGCGTCAACGCGATCGCACCGCAAAAGGAGCGGCAGCGAGAGCGAGGGCTCTCACCTGAGCAGCCTGCGCGCTAAGAAACAACTGTCACCGATAATCGAGGCGTCGCCGCACGTCGATCAGCAGCAGCCGTTCCACTTCGGCAGGATCGATGTGAACGAGGCCGCTAGCCGGCCGGAAGCGAAGAAGTCCAGGCAAGAGGAGTCCGATGCCAGAAAGGTAACAGAGCCGGAGCCGCCAGCAGAGACGCGAGACCAGCCCGAGGAACAGACGGCGGATACCGGCGAGCCACCGGTATCGCCCCCAAGAGCGAACAAGGGGACCGTGCGGCGCATACCCATCGAGCTAGAGGACGATAACAAGTCGAAACCGGTGGGGGAACAAAGGAAAGAGGAGAAGGCAGCCCGGAGGACCCCTTCACCGGCAAAGGACACCGGGCTCGACGAAGTGGACAAGGTCGCCGCTAGTAGCATGCTGCACAGCAGCCGATACGATCTCCAACAACGCGACGAAGAGTCAACGATACACAAGATGATTCACCGATTGTCCAACGACCGATCGCCGCCGCCCCAGCTGACCAGGACCATGGTCTCGCCCGGGCCGGGTTTCGGGCACAACAACAATCGACCGTTCTCCTACACCAGACCGAACGAGTCATGCGGCTCGCCGCCCCCGCAGACCAACGTGATCTACGCTCAGGTGCAGACCGACAAGAAGAAGGCCCAGAGGAGCCACTCGGACAGCGACGAAGGCCTGGGCCTGGAGCGGAAGGACTCATCCCGCGAGAACAGTCCCGCGGAGAAGGAGTACCGCAGGACGGATTACTCGTACAACAGCGAGCTGCGGCGCAACAACGAGATCAACACGTTCAAGTCGAGGTTCGAGGAGGACCGTAAGACCGCCGGCCACTTCACCGGTCATCATTACAGCAGCGCGCAGGATTACGCGTCCAGAAACTCGGACGGGAAACGACACCACGAGCAGATCGACCGACGGTTGTACGATAAACCGGAGAAGTACACGTCGACGGTGTTCGTCGATACTTCCGGCAGAGGCAGGGCCGACGGTACGGACGCCAGGCAACGGGAAACCAACGAGTATCATCCGAGACAGACGCAGCAGCCCGGCATATCGAACAAGACGTCCGAGCTGAGCGCGAGACGCGATCTGCTCGAGTCTCGGATCAAGTCGAGGCTGCTGGCCGACGAGATATTCGCCGCGAAGAACAGCGCGAACGTGCCGATCAAGAAGTCCGAGCACGAGATCATCGATAAGCCGATCGTGCCGTCGCCTGTCACGCCGAACCGGGTCGCGTCCCCGAAACGTTACATGGACACCTACATCACGGAGACGAGGACCAACAGCAACGGCGAGAAGTACATATTCGAGAAGGAGATACACGAGGACAACGGCAAGGTCTACGGTTACGAGAAGAAGATCACCAACAAAATACCGACCGACGGTTACATCGACGCCAAGCCGAGGGACGGGTACACCGTGGAGACCAGAACGGACAAATACGGCGACAAATACATCGTCGAGACGCGAACGCACGAGGGCTACGCGGACGATTTCAAGCTGGCCGGCAACCGAGTCAGAAACAGCCCCGACGAGCGTTTCCAGGGTATCAGGGGTTCCAGCAGCCCGTACAAGGTGTCCAATTTGCATCAGGAGGAGCATCCGCATCACTTCCGCGCGGAGTCCAAAGAGAACAACGCGCTGCCATCGCCTATCGTCGCGAAGAAGTTCACCACCGAGAGGAAGTTCTCGAAAAGCGAGGACTTCCTGGACCGCGAGACCAGGCCCAGGGAGCCGTACCTACCGAAGAAGAAGAACTTCGAGTCGATACGCGGCATGAGCAAGTCGACCCAGCGATTGGACGAGATAGGCGAGAACGCGAGAGTCAGGGCGCTCAGGAGCGAGTACACGACCAGGTCCCACGAGAACCTGACCAGCGGTCACGCGGACTATGTGAACGCCAGGGACATGCGTCGACCGTTGCTCGAGAGTCCCACGATAAATGGTAGGAAGGAAAGGTCACCATTCGCGAAGAGACACCTGGATAGCTTGAGAGAGGGGCCTAACGACGACTACGACACCGATATCTCCCAGATGACCAACAGTCAGCTAGAGTCAAAGTATTACAAGGAGACACGCACCACCCAACGGTACACCACCAGCAAGCACCCTAACCACGACGACTACGACAGTTCGCCGCCAAGGATACGCACCGATCGCGGTGGCTATAACTCGAGCAGATACGATTCGGACACCACCGCCAGAGACTCGATCCGCTGCGAGACCAGATACGACGAGACCTCTCGGACACTGAGAAAGGAGCATCGAGACCTGGACGAGGACCCGAAGAAGCCTATGCGCCGTTCTCGCAATCGGTTGGATTACTTCGACGACTCGGACGCCAGGGAGAGTCCTCGAGCGAAGGCCTCGGTCGGCAGACTGGAGCCCTTCGACGAGAGCCCTACCAGGCCGGCTAGGGCTTTCCACGAAGG
This sequence comes from Lasioglossum lativentre, assembly GCA_916610255.1. NCBI lineage: Eukaryota > Metazoa > Arthropoda > Insecta > Hymenoptera > Halictidae > Lasioglossum > Lasioglossum lativentre. Next base: position 2,850,076 of record OU744364.1, read on the forward strand.
CGGCAAGTCCAGGCACATCAGACAGGAGACTCGGTCGCACACCGAACGGCGTCAACGCGAGACGCGACTCAGCGACTCCGACCGGAAGGATCGTCTGGCCGATTCGGGGATCGAGAACGATTACAGGCGCGACTCGCAGGAGGTGGACAGACGGGAGCAGATCGAGTCCGAGGACGAGGGGTTCGTCACAAGACAGTTCGTCAAGCACGACCGAAGGCACACCGATCGGAACATGAACTTGACCGCGTCCGAGCAGCGGAAGTACGACAAGTATTCGAACGACGTAACGAAGTCGTCGTCGCCGCCGGTCACCGCGAAACCGCCGTCCGGCGCCGATAAAAAGTACGAGAAGAAGGCGGCGAAGAAGAGCGGCACGATGAGCAAAGTGAAGCAGCTGTTCAGCAAAAAGGAGAAGAAGGCGAAGGAGGAGAAGAACAAGAAGAACGCGAGGAGCGGCAGCGGTAGCGGCGCGCTCACCGACGACGAGGTCACCATCAGGTACAGGGAGTACCGAGGCGATCAGCTGAGGAGCGCGAAGAGCGCCAGGGATTTGGGCAGCGACATCAATCAGGTAAGGATCCTTTGCTTGTCTTGATCCGGATCACAGATTTAGAGAACCGTTGCGAGCCATCCTCTCTGCGATGACGCTACGATGATTGATCCGTTCAAATTCGCGGAAATTGATTAATTTACGAACATATCAACTGTGGGAGCATGAATTAAATGAAAGAAAAAGGAGATGGAGCGTTTCGTCCTAGACCAGCTAGAGGACTCATCGGTAAGGCTATCTAGCGGGCCCTGCCTTAGGGTACGGTTATAGTGGAGCGGCGAGCAACGATGATAGCGGAAACAAACTACTTTTTTCTATCTTTTTCTTTTTCATTTAATTACATCGGTTTGTTTCCATCGCGCTGCTCACTGCGCCGCTATCATCGCTGCTCGCCGCTCCACTATAACCGCAGACTTAGACGGTTTGGATGTTCGAAGGGTTTGAGGACGGTATATATACAAATCATTGAGAAATCGAGTACTAGCGGGAAAGGTCTTTCAACTACCTGTCCCTGTTGTGGCGCGAGTACTAGTTAGGCCACCATACAATGGTGTGTCAAGATTTTTATACCAAATAGGACTTGTTTTCAGGCACGAGAGCTACGTGTAGATCTTTACTATCGAACCATGTTTGTTGAAACATGAATATTGACTGTGTAAAAAAAAAGTCTACTGAAATTTTGTTTACTACCGTGTAACGAGCCGATTAGTGTGAAATTAAAGTTAATATCGCGTGATTTCGGTACGGGAGCGTTTCTGTCGCCAACGTTGAATGTTGTCGGCATCTTGCGCGGGGTTAAAACGTTAATCCGATGGTAGGAACGGGACATTGGAATTGTGAAACACATGGTGGTAAAGATATTAAGCCCGAGAGTCCATAGAATCGAAATAAAAATGCGTTTAACGACAAATGGTAGCCGCGAGAGAGTGAGAGAGAGAGAGAGAGAGAGAGAGAGAGAGAGAGAGAGCTATCTTTTCATTCTTCACTTTGGAAGACGGAAATCACTATGTATCGGCCAAGATAGATAGCCCGTGACAGTCGTATAATCTGAAGCCTTATAAACTTCTTTTACAACCACGATCTTCAGGCTTATCCGATCGTCGTGGATCACCGCGGACGGTTTCTTACGATCTTCAAAGACCACTTCCGCAATAACACGTGGAATGACTTTAGTGGACAGGGCCGCATCTCTGGTGTGTACCCTTTGATGCTTAACGTCATCAAGCTGCGCTTTAAGTGGATGTCTTCAATGTTATTCATTGCGCATAGTTAGTCATTGTTGGAATAACGAGCGAATTTCTTTGCCGTGTGACATTGTCCAGGTTCTTTTCTCGTAAACACGTTGACAACTGACGCCGTTATAATCGCTTGGGAGGGTTAATCGTCCGATCCTCGACGATAATAAGGAAACGGAAACCGAAAATTTTGATACAATATCACAATTAATAATTAGAGCGTTGCATAGCAAACCCCTTTTGTTTCTGAAATTTTTCGCACATTTTCAGAGAACTATAATGGAATTAAAGCATTGCCTTGAGATGACTATAATGGAATTAAAGCATTGCCTTGAGAGGACTATAATAGAATTAACCCTTTGCCCTACAATAACGTGTCAGACTGGTGATGTAGATTCTAAACATAGTCTAGAATCATGAAATTCTATTTTGGTTTTGTTAATGTACAGTTATTGGAGAGCATGCGTAGGCATACAATAGATATAAATTTTCTCTTTTTTTTAAGGAAGTTTCGAACTACAAAAACGTTCTAATCACTGAAATCGTAAAATAAATCGTATGGCAAGGGGTTAAAGCATTGCCCATGATTCTCAAGAGAGGGTGACGAAGAAATTCTATTGTGGTTTTGTTAATGTACAGTTATTGGAGAGCATGCGTAGGCATACAATAGATATAAATTTTCTCTTTTTTTTAAGGAAGTTTCGAACTACAAAAACGTTCTAATCACTGAAATCGTAAAATAAATCGTATGGCAAGGGGTTAAAGCATTGCCCATGATTCTCAAGAGAGGGTGACGAAGAAATTCTATTGTGGTTTTATTAATGTACAGTTATAGGAGAGCATGCGTAGGCATACAATAGATAAAAATTTTCTCTTTTTTTAAAGGAAGTTTCGAACTACAAAAACGTTCTAATCACTGAAATCGTAAAATAAATCGTAGGGCAAGGGGTTAAAGCATTGCCCATGATTCTCAAGAGAGGGTGACGAAGAAATTCTATTGTGGTTTTGTTAATGTACAGTTATAGGAGAGCATGCGTAGGCATACAATAGATATAAATTTTCTCTTTTTTTTTTAAGGAAGTTTCGAACTACAAAAACGTTCTAATCACTGAAATCGTAAAATAAATCGTATGCCAAGGGGTTAAAGCATTGCCCATAATTCTCAAGAGAGGGTGACAGCTGATAGCGGTCCTTAGCAGGATACCTGTCGTTTCGATTAGACAGCGATTCGAACAATAAGCTAACAATAGTGCGAGTCGACACTTCCCGCGGCGCAACCGGCCTCATCCCGGTATTCATCGCTCCAGGAACCTAAGCCAGCTAGGCGTTGTTCCACGCAAACCCGAGACCCTTAGAAACCGGAAGCATTCGATAATTGGGATCTCATACCGTTCTCTCGAGTGCGCGCGGTTGCGTCACGCCTAACTGTACACCAGACGGTGGAAAGTATCGTGCCGGTGCGCCGCGCCGGTGGACGCCGTACAAACCTAACCGGGATCGCGCTATCCCGCCCACGCAGCAGAAACGTTTTTCGGAGTATTTATCACGGTCGTGTGTGGAAACGAGGCGACGCGACGCGACGCGACGCGACGTGTTCTCGCCACAACCTTCCGCGGGCTTCCGCAGCTTCCTCGTACCGTTCCCGAGGCTTGCGGATTAAACGGGTTGAACGGTTAAGCCGCGTCTCCACTTGCACCGTTCATACCGAGCTGGGTACGTTTCGAATAAAAACTATTGGAAACAACGCTTAATAGTATTTAAACATTTATTTCAGTTCCAAGTACAGTAGAACCTCGATTATCCGAACACACGTGACTGTTCGATTATTAGAATTGATTATAGTGCTAGAGAAAATGCGTTTAATGTTTTCTTACATGTTAGCTACAGTGGGGGTATAAAGTATTATTACAGGTTTTAAAAACGAATAATTATTTTTGAAAATTCGACCTAACAGCTTGAGTGTTTTTGAGTCGTTAGCAGGCTTAGTGTACTAGCTAATGTGTAAATAATTTTTTTTTAAATTGTTATTGGTAGCAATTGCGAAGGGAAAGGTTACGATTTTTAAATTTTTTATCTGTGCCTGTAATGAAAATTTCAAACATGTATTTTGTAAATCTAAGCAAGTTATATACACACAAGTTACAATTACATTACATACATGTAGAAAGTTTCATTGAAATCTTTGAATTTAGGGTTTGCTCATTTATATTGCATAACAATCTTGATCGATTTCGATGAAACTTTGTACACGCATATAACTTACTTATACCTACCAAATACACCTCATACATTTTCATTACAGGCACAGATAAAAAAAATTTTAAAATCGTCACCTTTACTTTTTCATGCTCGGAGCTCGAAACGAATTTTGAACAACTTGTTCGTTTTTTAAAGCTGTACGAATTGTACACCCACTGTACATATAAAAAATCGTAGAATAGAAGTATTCCCCCAAAAAAAAATAAAAATTGATTTTTTCAAGGTTCTAGACCGGAAGACCCCCTCGAACGTATCCGTGACACCATTGTCCGTCGATGTCGAGCGCACTGTTCGACCCGTTCCGTCGAGATATTACGATCGATCTAATTTAATCTGCTCTCGTATCTGGCTTTGAAAATATGTAGAACGTGACGGAGCTCGATCCGTCGGTGATTTCGTCAACTACCTGTCGCAAGGTGCGCGCGCTCGCGCGCGGCGCGTTTACGATGTGTAAGCGTATACTCGGCCTTAAGGCCCCGGTAACGGAGCTCTCTCTCGGTGTCCGGGCCCTCTCGTACGAAGAGTAATGATATGGCGTTCAGACGATCATCGATGTAAAAGTCCGTCGCATTCTCTCCGGAAAGTGTGTCTGACGTCCGGAGATTTATCGGACGTAACATTTAACCCATATGATAAATAATTCTCCGTTTATGACCGTACCGGGAACGTCCGTCTTACCGATGGTGAATTCGTCGTGCTTATTGGGGCTGAGATCTCTTCCGTTAGGTTCGGGATGAAGGTTCATCAAGGTCGGATTGCTTGACGCGTATACGGAGTGAGTCGCTAGAAAATACCATCTAAAATCGATTTATGTACGCTCACTTCAGGAACGACGTGTTAAATAAATCGTCTTCGCTTAATGAAGAGGTACGCGCTTTATGCATTCGAACGTGCTCGAATGCCTCGTCATATTTATTGTGATATCAGAGCCACGGGCAAATAAACTCTGGATAACGAAAATTTAATCTCTTCCAGCCGCCGCCGCGCCGCGCCGCGAGCGTCGTCTCAGCATTATAGTATCGATTATCGAAACTATTCGAACTCTGCGCGGGAAGATCGCCGTCTTCACAAATATGATTGATGAGAAGAGGTTCGCGTTTGTCAAACAATCGAACAGTTTAACCCTTAATTGTGTCTGTCACACTAGGACCTTACTAATATTTTTTTATTTGTTTTTTTTTTTTTTGTTAATGCAATTTGAATCTCAAGGAAGAGATTATTTTGCAGTGCTGTACAGGCGTGTTTTAATACATTATGATACTCTAAATAATACGATAAAGATTATAAACATTCGTGTGCCTGCTAAACTAGCAGCCTTACTAACATTCTACAGGGTGTCCCGAAAATGTCGGAGAACCTTGAAAGGGGCGGTTCCTGAGATTATTTGAAATAACTTTTTCCTTAGCGAAAAGTTCCGCATCGGCTTCGTTATGGAGTTATTAAGGAAAAAGCACGCACCAATCGGAGCGCGGCTCAATCCAAAAGTGTTTCAGATCGTTAAAGAAGAAATATTTTATTTTCTGAATGAAATTGTTGAAATAGAAATATTTTATTTTCTGGATCAGATCGTTGAAATAGAAATATATTATTTTCTGAATGAAATTGTTGAAATAGAAATGTTTTATTTTCTGAATCAAATTGTTGAAATAGAAATATTTTATTTTGAGGTTCAGATTTTTAGATCAAATCTAAAATATTAAATAGTACTTGAAATATCCGTTTCGCCAAATAATGCCCACCTCTGTATAACAGTTACAGAACAGTAGAATCCAAACTGAATCTCATTCAGTTTTGTAGCATCCAAAGGGCTAAAGACTTAAAATCTAGTATTTAAATTGCTACGATTCGTAGGAATGTTGAGGTGACAGTTTGTCAGTCGGAGTAAAATAAATATTCCTTCTAAAGAGGCTGACGTCCGTTTCGAGCTACTTATCTGCGAAAGGGGAAGAACGTACAGCTGAGAGGGTTCACGAGGGAAATAACTGAACCGCGGACAGCAACTCGTAACTCTGTTTACGTTGCTCGTTTAACACATTTTGACTCGCAGCAATCGAAGCGCGAATAAAGGCGCGATAGGATCGCCGCGTCCCGTAAAACTGCCCGGTACAGAGCATCTAATCAGGCAAGAGACGTCAGCCACCAACATTGATAATTACTTCGCGCCGGCTTACAAGCGCTTCGGTGGTGAAACCGATCGATCGATCGTGATCGTCGTGGCGCTGTGGCTCCTATCGAAGGGATCGCTCCCGGTCGATTTTGCAAGCCACGATACGTATCGACATTCGTTCGCAGACGGAAAGATTAACGGACTGGACCCTGGACTCGCCTCGACTCGACTCGACTCGACTCGACTGTAGTGGACCGTGTGCCGGCGGCAGGGTTGGACATACCAGCCGAGGTCGGAATAACAATGGTAACGGCGTGAAAGAGCCTTGTAAAATCCATTTGCATGGTCCCACGGTGGTAGGGAAAATATCGTTTGCGAAACCGGCGCGCGTTTCGCGATCGAAACAGGTGGTTCTGTGGCGAATTGGACGTCTATTTGGATTTTCTACGGTCACCGTACCCCACCGCGACAATTAATGATCTTGTTTTACGCGCGGCCGAAACCCACCGCGGCCGGCTCTTCGGATTTTTATCGAGACGTTTTACCCGGCCGCGTAATGCGTTTTTCGTGTCCGGCGTTAATCCACGGTGTTAGACCGGCGAGCCATTATGTGTTTTATTATGCATTGTATCTCGGCCGAGCCAGGTGCAGGTCTAATGCCGTTGCGTAACAGTTAATAACCAGGGTGGCCAAGGGGCTGCGGGACTTTATGGTACGGTCCCGCGTTTACCGTTCCCCGGCTTGTGTTCCTTGATCATGACTCCGTCCGTGAGCCTGCTCCGATTCCACCCTCGAAATTCTTCCTACGATCGAGGATCATTCTTCTTCCGTGACCTGCTCCCAATTATGTTGCAAAGTACTTATTCTACGGGCAAATAATTGTACAAGCTGTGGGATATATTTGTAAATATAATATTTAATATAACAACGAATACAGATGATGTTCATAACGATTGGCAAATCTTTCAAACAGAAAACATTCTTCTTTTATCCATTGCACACTCATTTCGTTATGTTCACTTTATACATTTTGTCTCTCATTCATTATGTCTCTTTCTCATTCTCACACATTCACCTCCCCTGAAGGAAGGTCGATTGTGTTTACTTTGCCTGTACTTACGATATATTTCGTGTTTTCTGACTATTCATTGCAGCCACAGTAGTAGTATCAATGCAGAACAAAGTTTGTGTCAATGCAGAAGGTGGTCATATCGAAATGATGATTTAATCGCTATGGTATCCTTGTATTCCAACAGTAAATATTCTTAAAGTTTTTACTTTTAAGCGAATTTTTATATTATTCACTTTTCTTTTTAAACCGTTAAAACCAACCTGGTTAACAAAATTGCATGTGTTCGGTATGTAAATGAATTTAGTAGCGTTCTTGAAGAACAAGTTTCAATGACGGAATGCGATTTTATGCACGGGCCACTCTTTTCGTACTGCACTTTCATGCAACAGGTGTTGCAATTTCGCGTCCACGAGCGCCGTTAGCAAACCGGATTAAGAATCGCCACTCGGGTTGAAGTTTCCTTTTCTAAATCGTTGACATCGTTTCCCAGGTGTTTTGTGTGAGTCGCTGTGTTTCCTTGAAAAAGCTGCACCATCCTAGCGGCTTCGCCGGCAGTCCCCGTTAGACCGAAATATAAACAGCAACCTAATACGCGAATCGACATAGTAACTTCCTCGTCGGTCATACAGGGTGGTGGACCTGAACGTAGCCAGAATATTTTCTTCAACCGTGACGATATAGAAAATATTTAGAAATTAATTTCTGTACAGATGAAAATACTGAATTTAACAATATTTCTACCAAAACTGTCGCGAGACACCTTTTAAATTTTTAAATAAAAATTGATCGAGACTGCAAACATGCATTATAGGAAAATTATTCGATAATTTCTTTGAATATACAAGGTGTTCAAGCGTTTTTCTTGCAAATAATAAAGAGGAAAAAGTAGTAGTGTGTTTTCGCTAGCAACATAATGGCGTATGTAATTATTTTATGTTTACGCTATTTCTTTAGAATTGTAGGTGACCTTCAATCTCTTAAATGGAATAATATAGTTTTGTCTCTCCTATGAAAGCGCGTGGCCAGACAAATTCATTCGCATACGACACAATGACCTTCAAGGTCGCACAAGACTAGAAATGGAAGAAATATTTTGGATATCGTTCTAACTGCTAAATAAATTAATGTATAGTGGCTAATAGGTTACAAAAAACTGTGAACAAACAATACTGCATAAATTTCAACATATTATTTTTACGTTTAATAAAAATTACGTTCATTCGCTGGTTACGTCAGTTATAAATAAAGCTGTGGTAGAAACAGTGTTACAAAAAAAATCAGATCTCTTCAGCGAGACATCTGTGAACTAACAATACCGCATATTATATTTTCGTTTAATAAAAATTACGTTCGTTCGCTGGTTACGTCAACCAGTTACAAATAAATCTGTGGTAGAAATAGTGTTACAAAAAATCGGTTAAATCCGAGTCGACGAATCCCTCGCGCTCCTCGGGAGACGGTGAAAAAGCCCGGCCGCGCGTGTGGCTGACATTTCGGCGACATTTGGAATTTTTGCGAGAGGCCCGGCGCCGCTCGACGTCCGTCCGCGGACTAATAAAATAACCCGGTGTATCGCGATACATATTAACCTTTCGAGCGACCAGTCGACCAAAGAGATCCCTCGAGTCGATAGCTGGAAAGTATACATCCGCGCGGTGTGGCCGCGTCGATGAATCTCCTGGAGACAAAAAAAAAAAAAACAGGAAAAGAGGAGTTGCGCGTGCCAACGTTACCAAGATAACAAATTGTACACACCGTCGCGTCGTTGTCATTGGGACTAGACATTGACAGTCTGCGCGACGGGTTGCGCAATGCCTGGGAACACGGTGTCGTGGGACTCGTTTCACGGAGCTAGACACCGCTCCGGTTCGCCAGGTTGCGAGGAAGTTTCGCGAACAACAAGAACAACCGTGGATGGAGGGGATAAAGAAAAAAAAAAGAAAAAGGAGAGTACTACCGGGAATCCGGCCGAGCGAAATCACTCAACAGTGGTGACCCGCGGGCACGGGCATTCCGTGGCGCGCTCGCGAGCGCGGATTCCATGAAAACGCTTGAGCGCTGGCCAGCATCCGCGTGCAACGTGCATGCATATGCAGGGCGTGTCTAATGCGGCTCGGCTGGTTCCCCACGTTCAGAGATTCCTCGTTTGAAAAATTATCGCCGCCGTGCGATCGCGGCAACAATTCCTCTCGCCCAGCTCTGTGAGATGTGCAATATCTCCTTCTCTCTCTCTCTCTCTCTCTCTCTCTCTCTCTCTCCCTCTCCATCTCTCTATCTCTCTCTCAACGGGGGGAATTAACCTTGCCGCGATCGCGTAACTCACAGCTGGATCGAGAGCCGCTTATGATCGAGGAACGGTTGATCTCAATGGGAACGAGATTGTTTCCCTTGATGATGTCCGATGAAATGAATGAGCTTCAAGGCGACTTTACACGCTTCCTCACTTCGGAATGAATCATCAAGCGAGAAAGGTGAACGATGAAAATATTTACGCGTCTTCGATGATCTAACAGCGAGCGTGAAAACGTATTCGTATATACCCTTCAAATGGTAAACAACTTTCTTTCGATCGGAACAGCTTGAGTTGTTTTTTTGTTGTTGTTGGGAGGACTAGTTACAGTTTAGAATATCGTATAAACTAGGATTAACAATGAATTGGAACATTTCTGAATGTTGAACTAAAGGTATAAACAATGAGACCTAAGGAAGTGAAAAATATAAAATAAATGGCAGAGAGATGGTACACACAGAAGGGCATCTATTGTGTAGGGTGGAAAGTAGTAACCCTTGCCGCACAGTTTCTGGATCGGATCCTCTCTATTATCATTGTAATTCGGGCATTGCCATATCACATGATTTGTACCTCACAACCACAACTTGTGTCGTATGCGAATAAACGCATTTATATGTTGTACAAAAAGTCACAAAATTCTAAGAAATTGTGTCATTGTATGCATAATTGTTTTTCTAATTGAAATTAAAAAGCAGTCAAAATGACTTCCTTGGGAAATCTAGTGTTAAAAAACGATAACTTTTTCGAAATTGAACCGTACGATTTGAATTTGTTTTGAGAAGTGAGAGCAATTAGTTTGCTACATGATGTGAAAAGATATTTTTAGAAAAATTACAAATTAGTCAGAGTTGTAGAGAAAATATGAAAAGTTGCATTTTACAACTTTTTTATGACATCCACGTTGAATCGCATAGGAGCGTATGACCGTACTGTTTATTCGAGACAGCATCCTACCTCGAGAGATTTCTATATTCGCCGATGCTTAATCCCGTACACCTACATCGGAATTAGGGGACGTAATCCCATTGAACCGTGGTGCAAGATTTAAAACCACTCTAACCGAGGTATCGTTCGGGGAAGATAGCGAGCGAGAGTCAGGTTCCCTAGCCGGTCCCGTTTATTCGCCGAAATCAATCCCTAATCGCGTCGTGATACAGAGCCGCGAACAGGGCCGTGATAGGTGAGCTAATAAATCGTAATAATCCCGACGTTATACGTCGGCACGGCAAATGCCATTAGTGTGAACTTTCGATGGAAACGGGATACGCGGCCTCGTGGCGCGGTGCACACGCCAAGGCAAGCGAAGCCAAGCCAAGCCAAGCCGAGCCAAGCCAAACGAAGCCAAGCCAAGCCGAACGGAGCCGAGTAGAACCGAGACGAACCGAGCAGCGCGCGTTTGGGTGTAGGTCAGCCGGTGGGTGCAATGCTGAGGAGGTGTGGGCCCTGCATACCGGAGATCTCCCTGGATCGAGAATGATCCTTTCAGCGTTCGAGCCAGCCAGCACGATCACACGTGTTGCGAAGGGTGTGTCTAAACGCAGCGCACTTGCTCCACATACCGGGATTCGTTGCATTAACAATAGAAATTTCGCAATTCAGCGAACCAACAACCAGCGACCGTGTGTCATTTCTTCTTCAACGCTGAACCTACCAGCGCAGGGTATAAAATTTTTTATTTTCAAATTGGTGGAATTACAAAGACTCGTTTTTGTTGGAAATTGTTGAATAAATTTCTTAATCCGTCCCTCGTTTCACGAACCGAATCTGTTCCTCGGTGTCGAATTGACACAGTGGCAAAAGATTGATTAAATGATATGGTAAACAGTTATTTCGCGATGCTCCTATAGGTGAGAAAAAAATTTGTGCAAAGTTTGAGATCGATCAGATAATAGGATCACGTGGCGCATATAAATTTAAAGAAGGGCATATAATTTTTCCATTTTACAATTTAGAAAAAAAAAAGATAAATCCAACGATATGGCATACTCAATAGTTAAGACGAATTTCAAAATATTCCAAATTTTCAATTTAAATGCGCCACGTGATCCTTTTATCCGATCGATCTCAAACTTTGCACAAATTTGTTTCTCAACTAAAGGAACAATTCTGGTCGGCGTCGTGAAAAAAATTCGTTGTTCAAAACATAAGGTCCACCCTTGCGTACATACACGTGAAATAGTAACCTCTACCTGAAACGCGAATGCATGACCCAGATAGGTTTCTGACCAAGGAAAATCGCGAAATGACCCTGAAGAGGTATACGAAATTCGGTATACCAGTTTCCCATGGTCCCTGAAGAATATTGGCAATAGACGAGAGTTTCTTGACGAGGCTAGAGCGAAACGAATCTCGCTCGCATCTCTTAGGGCTATCAACGCGGTACAGCATGGCGCGCGCGCGCGCGCGCTGCTCTTCAGCTCCTCTCGGCTCTTCAGCAGGATGTTACACGGCCAGTTTCGTTACACGGACGCGAGCAACAGAGATGCAAGTAAGACCGGGGCCGATCATTATGCGATCTCGCGGAAGGTTTCCGTGATGGCACACCGTGGCATAGAGCATCGTGGCCAGAGGATAGCTGCCTAAGCTCGAGATATCAATAAATAACCTATCTGGCAATATTATCTCAACGGTTTTATGCCCCGTGGAGCGGGGAATGCGATCCAATTCTTCCGCGGCCACAGCGCCGACTCCTTTCCTTTAACCCAACCAAGCAATCGACTTGGCCTTCGCGAGCGGAGGTGCGAATGATCCGCCTACCATAACCGAACTCCATCCAACTACCAAAGCGGTCCCCGCTCGTTGTCTAACTACAACTACGATTCACGAGTGCACCAGATCTTCTCTCTATTCCGAACAACTGGGTCGCACTGCTCAGATTCTTTTCTCCTCCGACCAAACGGTCCAGATCGCATTGGATCGTTCAGAAAGTGATGTCGATACTTTTTTTTATTTTTTAAAGTCGATCCTACTCGTTATTTTGTTTTGAAAAAATTCCGAGAGACTGTTAGAATGTCGGTGAACGTGTGGTAAAAATTGCAAGATTGTATGTTTTAAGGGTCCTTCGAAAAAAATTCCCAAACACAAGAAAAAGTAGCTCTCACATGGGACGACCCCCGGTAAAGAAAAATGCAAATCGGGAAAATGAAGAAGCAGAATTCCTCCTAAAAGCGAATGATTCCTGCGACCGTGCGCACACACATGGTGAATTCATTGAATCGGCAGGCAGGCGTTTCGTTCCGCCCGCGCTCTCGGCGATTCAGAGTTCGCAAGCCTGGACACATTTGATACCCGTCGGATCATCAAAATTCAGGAATGTATTTTTCACGGGGACGGCGCGGCGCGGCGCGGCGCGGCGTGCCGGGGGAGTTCCGTATCTTATCCCCGTGACCCGAGCACACACGATACACCGCACCGGACGGGACAAGGGGCTGGCGAAAGGAACGTGAGCGGCTTTCACGTGCTTGGAAGCTGTCGTCCTATCGCTCCCCGATATTCCGGGAGTAAAATTCCTATATAGTGGTTTTCCTGGTCGGCTGGCACAGCGCGGCGCGGCGCGGCGCGTGCATGCGTGTGTAGGCATTCGGGTGTAGGTGTGAACACGTAGGCGCGAATATATCTCCTCGCGCGTATGGAATCGTATCTCCGCGGATCTGTTTTAGCGCGCGCGCGCGCGCGCAACCGCCGCGGCCAAACGAAGCGATATCTGGAACCGTGTGCGGTTTTAGACTTGTCGCCGGAGCTGGCGAATATTCGCGCGACGCTTTCCAATTTCTGTGTCCGCCCTCTCACTCCGTTTTAAGCTGCCACACACGACCGTAAACGTGATTTGCATGCTGGAAAACATGTTAAACAGAGCCAGCCGCGCGGCGATGGCTTTCCTCGTCGATGTTTTCCCTTGCACGCTGCGATTATTCTCGATTCGCACACGTTTCGCCGTGACGATCACTTTCCATCGTGTTAAACCCTCGACGGGCACAACCTGGGTCGTTTAGGTCCGCAGAGAAATTTCACTCTCGAATTTCCCTGGATGATAGGAAGGTAGGATCTCGTTGGTCCCTACCCTAAAAAATAAGATTCACTTGTTTATCTTTTTTGCATTTTTATAATTTCGTTAGAAAGCTATACATTAGTATTAACTTAGACCATATGTACTAATAGACCCGGCATAGGTATAGTATGTGTATAGGAAAACCAAGAATTCAGTGTCCGAAAGATGATGGGACACTATGTGACGTCACAAGATAAGTCTTAAGATAATTTCTTTCCGTGTACCGTGTATAACGGAAAAATTAGATTGAAACTAATATAAGACAATTACAGAACATTAAGTTACTGTTTCCTTTAAGTACAGACGTGATAATCGCTGAACAAAACATAGCTGCTTGTACTTTCATAGTTTTAAAAAAAAAATTGTAAACTTACAATTTACAATATCGTCGAACAATTTAGATACAAGCTTAAATTACGTAGTAATCTATATTACTGTATCAAACATTTTTTGTATAGCAGAAATAAGTCTCGCACGAGACTTCGAATACTTCATAAATACGAGTTTAATCTAAAATTTCTTAGAATTTTATAAGTTACGTCTAATTCGTTGCATTCGTGCATTCTGTTCGAAGCTGCCGGGGTCGCGTTTCTGTATAAAATCCCGCCAGTCCTTCGATTGCGTAATTCATTACGAGGCATTACAGATTCCCCATGATCCATTTGTCATCGCCGGCTGGCGATTCACCTTTAATTCCTGGTGGGGCTACGTGGATCGTACCAGTTACAGAGAGGAGAAATACGCGTGTAGAGGTATGCCGACAAAAATCGGCTCGCGAAAGTGGGCTCGATCAGTCGGCTCGAGGCATCTCTCGCTTATACTGTGGAGGAAAGATTTTTTCCCCACAGAGTATATGTGTGTGTGTGTGTGTGTGTGTGCTCCGCAACCGGGTCGGACGAAGGTTTCAGATCATTAATCGCTCGTTCCTGTAATTAATTGCTTCTAACCGGCGCGCACCGATCAGCATGGGACCGTGCTGTGTACACCCCGCGGAGGGAAATCTTGGCGCACACGTCGCTGTCTCTTCCAGCCGGGTTTCTCGTAATCCGCCTGTGTGTAATTTACCGATCGACTGGCTCGCGAGAAACGCGTCTCTCCCGCTCGTTTACCACGTTGAAATTATATCGGTTACCAACGGCGACCGTTTGCCCCTTTCGATGCCTGTAAGGTACAGGGTCGATTCGGTTTTATCCACTGCTTAATCATTCGAGGAAGCTTTGTCCTTAGCGAAAATGTCCGCATCGGATTTGTTGATTAACCCCTTGCACTATAATACCGAGTCGGACTCGTGACGAAGATTTCGAAGATAGTCTACGAAATATTCATGCTACTAATTTCCTTTAAACTTGAAATTGAAACAAAATTATATTTTCTTGTTGTTGAAACCATTGGACAGGTATAGGACATAGGTATAAATTACAATACAAACTTCTTTTTTCTATGAAATTAGAAACGACAAATAAGTTCTAATCACTGCAACCGTCAAATGAATCGTAGTGCAAGGGGTTAATTATTAACCCTTTCGCACTCGGAGCTATTCTAGCTGAAAAATGAAAGATTTTTCCACTCTAGAATATTCCCATTCCCATACAATTTCTTTTTCATTTCTTGCATATGAAACTGATACAATATCTCATGTAATATGTAAACGTCTAGTTTATTAAACACGAACAGAAATGATAAATGTGAAAAATATTTTTAAGAATGGCATAGCAATTTTCAGTGGTGCCTCAGAGTCGCCACATCCGAGTGCTAAGGGTTAACGAAAAATATGGACCGATCGGAGCGCTATTATAGCGAACGGATTCCGATAGGAGTTTGTGCATCCGTCCACGAATTTCTGCGCAACTCCTTCGAGTGTAAAAGCTCCGCGAGAATATGGTATAGGGGTCGAGAAAGCGTCAGCTGGTGACCGGTGTTCGATTCTCGCATGCTCGTTCAGCGAGTGTAAGCAGATTGCCTTTTCGGAAAAAGGAGGACTGTGGAGCAGAGCAAGAAGCGGTAATAGAGGCGGAATTCGTAAAAGGTGCGCGCGTCGCGCATGGTATCCATCGATATTGGCCCCGTATATATAATTGACCGTAACTAGAGAGTATCGCGGATAAGCGCCGTGCAGCGCCGCGTCGGAGACGAAGAAAGGAGCAATTAAGCGCGCCGCGTAACACACTTTCCGAATACGGCGCCGAAGGCCTCGTGCTCGGAATTGTTTACTAGCAAGGTTCCTGCCCATCTCGAGCCCGAGAGAGCCGCGTTGCATCAATGGACAGGATTTTATGAAACCGAAAGAGACTTGAAACAGAGAGAACGAGAAAGAGAGAAAGAGGTCACGGTGGCCGAGTTAAGAATGGGGGGGGTGGGGGGGGGTGCCCGTATCTGCGTTCTGGGATCGATGTGTGCCGTTCGAGACTTTGCTAATGAACGGGCCCGCCGCCGATTGTCCCGGCGAACATGATCGATTCGACCCTCGTACCGCTGATCAGCCTATCGATACATTCGAATTTCGTGAATTAAAGTGGACCGTAGTTGACATTCTGCTCGAAACATTTTTCTGTGACTCGAATCTGAGATGCGAACCGTCCCCGCTGATTGTGAGTGAACCCTTAATTTTGGTATACTTCGGTCACTCACAGTTCGTGTCAGTTTGTGCAATTCTGTAAATCGAATTTCCAATCAGCAGGATTGTTAAAATGACGGGTATTAAGATTTTTAATTGACAAACATTGAGATTGTAGAAATTATTCGACAATATTTCTTTGGGCATACAGGGTGTCCCACGTAACACTTTTCACGATTTTTCAAGTACTTACGATAATCTGAAGAAAACAATATTTTCAACAAAAGTTGATCAGCTTTCGATTGGCATAAATAATAAAAAAATTTATTTATTTCATTTATTTGAACGGCACTTTGTATTTTTGACTTACCAGTATTATAGCCCCTATCAAATTCAACTACCTAGTGCAGCATGACCTTCGAATGACCTCGAAGGCAAAGAAATGAAAATGTCAACAATGAAGGTGGCCTCGACAATAATCAAAAGAAATTTTCAAATTTTTTTATTGCAGTGTATAGCCAATCGGAAACTGATCAACTTTTATTTAGAATATTCTTTTATCAGATTGTATATTATAAAAATTTTGATAGACACATTCTTATTATTTTTATGTAGTAATGTAAAATAATCACGTTTAGCGCTCCGTAAACCTAGCGTTCAGAACATGCACTTGTGTGCTTAATGATTGTTAAGCTACCATTATTTAAATTTGATTAAACGGCAAATGCGAATGTTGTTCCTACATGACGAGTGTTAATTTATATATTGCCAGAATGCAAAGTATAATTGAAAATGAAGATTTAAATTTTTCCGCAGTCCGGTACAAAAACCGAAGATTACAAAACGAACGATAACTCCACAAATATTTTACTAATATTACATAAAGGAGAATGTGCTATGTCTCGGAAGCTTCTAGAAAGTAAGGCAAGAATAAAAAAAAAAACGATGGAACGAAGGCAACGAGTCACAACGAAGTGGAACAACGAAGCTAAATTCATCCAAGTTGCTGACGAAATCAACGAACATTAAAGATTGATCTTCATGCTGCTCCCTGCACTTCGGCTGGTATTACGCCAGAGCAGTTGAACTATCAGTAAAAGAAATATGCAAATCGAAGTCGGTGGTCGAGTTTCTTAACTGGATCGCGTAACGAACAGATCGAATCGAGAGATTCGAGCCGATTTTCCGTGCAATTATGGAAATCGAAGGGTCCCCGTCTGCTCATCTTTAGGCGATTATCATCGCTGAGTTAGAGTGGGATCGCACGAAGGATCAAAAGTTAAAAGATTATATCCGTCAGCGGCGGTACAATAGTGCACGGTTAAATTTACATCGGTTTACGAGCCAGCAGTTAAATTCTCAGGACACATTTTTTCTCAGAAGCAATATTCTTCCGATTAAATTCGACTATTATTATCAATTTAAGTGCATAATTAACACGTAGATTGCTGCATGTTAACACTAAACCTACCACGGTCAAATCACCGGCGTTTATTATTGCAATTATTGAAAATATAATTTGTAGAAACTAATGGAATAAATTTGCTTGTCCAAGCATTCATTTTATGTAAAATTATGGGCAATCTGAATAAATTTAGTGTTGACATTATTATAAGGCAATATTTACTTTTAATTCTTGGTAGGTTCAGTGTTAAATCGATAAAATTAGATTTAATGTTTTTACGTATCTGCACCTAACATTTTACATATATATCATCAGAAACGTTTATTTAAAGGTACATTAAAATCGAAGACGACCACCTCGGGTGTTAAGAGCATAGCGAGGTCTAGTCGTGTAAATTTAACCGTGCAGATTTTCGGTAAATTTAACCGTGCGCTACTGTACCAGTTCTACGTCACTCCACCTGAAGTTGAGAAGGTCGCGACGGCTGGTTACGCAATTAGCCAAGGGAACTGTTACGAGAACGCCGTGGCGTGGCGTCGTGTGGGTGGTCCACAACGACTGTTGCCGGCAAACGGTGGCACGATACTAGTCGTATATGTTGCATGTCGATACACCGATCGACGGTAACCTATTACTCACCGGTGCCATACACGCTTGTCCGCATTTCCTGTTCACGATTCCTACACGATCCGCCGCGCAAAGAAATGTCCCCCCACTGAAATTACAAATACCGATGCACCGATGCCAGGACATCGGTACACCGCACATCTCCTCGAGAACACGGATTTTTCTCAGCCGCGGTACTGTTCGAATTAATGTGAACACGGCATTATTTCTGACTTCTACGGATGGTCGCATTGTTGCGTTGCGATCGGCAACTGTTACTGTCCGATAAAGGGACGATACCAACGCCATCCGATACAGTGAACTTCCCTTCACACGGAATGAACGGAATTGAACGGAATTGGAAGAAAATATGGCTGTAGTAAGAGATCTGTAGTCCTATTTTTGTGACCCTGTCGCCAGATGAGGATAGAAAATGGACGATACCGTAAAAAAATAGTTTAAGGGTTGATGTTCCAGTTGAAGTTGCAGTTGCAGTTACAGTTGCAGTTTCAATTGCAGTTGCAGTTGCAGTTGCAGTTGCAGTTTCAATTGCAGTTGTAGTTGCAATTGTAGTTGCAATTGCAGTTGCAAGTGTAGTTACAATTGCAGTTGAAGTTGCAATTGCAGTTGAAGTTGCAATTGCAGCTGCAGTTTCAATTGCAGTTGTAGTTGCAATTGTAGTTGCAATTGCAGTTGCAAGTGTAGTTGCAGTTGCAGTTGAAGTTGCAATTGCAGTTGAAGTTGAAGTTGCAATTGCAGTTGCAGTTGCGGGGCGAGATCCGCGAAAAACGTCGGGCCCCGATCGGGCCCGGGCGGCGCGCGACAGTGTGCAACGTGCATACACTCTGTTCCCGGTTGAGCGACATAAGTGATCTATTTGCGGACTACCGGACGCGAAACGAACGAACGTGTAGCAAGATTACGTTGTCAGATGGAGTAACAAAGTGCGGCGCGCGAAACACTGGCGTGAGTTAATAAACTCGCAGCACGTACGCAAGCGTATGCGTACTTATACATACGTATGTACGTACGCGCGTCCTCGAGGATAAGTCTTGCGCCGCGCGGCCTTGCTGCGGGACACGCTTTAAGCACCTGATCGTTATAATCGATAGCGCCGGTCAGAAGTATGCAAAATACGCGCGGGTTAATCTCTTCTGCGAAACCCGGCGAGCGGTGGCCAGAATGGCAAAGGTAACGAGCTCCGCTCGCTTTCGACGCTCGAGCGTTTAACGCGTTTTCAATGGGGCAAATGGCGCGCCGATCCTCGTTGACGCGGCCTCAAAAGAGCCAATCAGGGAGCAAACATTTATCAAACGATCGGCAAACATTTTACGCTCCGCGGGAATATTCTCCTTTCCTCTCGATTCATACATTTCTTTTTTTCGCACCGGATAATATTTTTTGAATTTTCGCTCGGTTCGTGAGAAAAACGGATTTCGTATTGCTTGGATGATATGGTGATGTTTTGGGATAAATCAGATGCGGAGATTCGTGCATTTGTGAACAAAGAAAATTTTTACTGTATTTAAACTTAACATACTTATTTAACACTATACCTACCCAAGAGCACAAAACATAAAACTGAAACGCCTTAGAGAAGTGAGAAGATTTCATTATAATATGTGCTTAAACGAAGAAGTCAATTCGGTAATTTCCTATGAAAACGTTTTTATAATTTCAATAATTATGAATCAAAAAACCGGGTCATTTGACCGTGGTAGGTTTAAAAGATACATCGGCGACTTGTCAATTTGGTTTAAAATCGTTCAGGACACAATAGTGAACTTTTAAAAAAAATAGCCAATACTCGCCTGTTTTCTTATGCAAATTTCGAAAGTAAGAAACACGATTTTGACCCACTTCGCATCCAATTGTCCAGTGAAAAATGTGCAGCTAGAATAATAAGCCCCGTACTTGGACAAGGATTTGCAGTCTAGTTATTATCGTGGAGTGTACGGTGAGCCGCGTACGTTTGTTAAAGTGCACGTCGGTTCCGTGGTTTATGGACTGTCGCCAGGATCCCGTGAGATCACGGAGATAGGGACCGGGCCGTTTTGTTCCGTATATGTTAAGTATGTTACACGTAGATTATGCTCGCGCATGTTTGACTGAACATAATCGTCTCCTTCCCCGTTGCGCGACCCACTTCGCAAGGTCGTGGGATCAAGTATCCAGGAGGTTACTCGTAACCTGCCGTTGTTCATTGTGTTTCTCAACGGTCCGCGACGCCCGCGTTTCGTCCTGCGAATTTTCTGGAATTTCAAGCGAACTTTGCTCGCACGTCTGTTGTCCCCTTTGACGACGAGCAACACCGATCCGATGGAACTGGGTCGAATCTTGTCGCCGGACGATCGGAAGTCTCTCGTAGTATGTATGTAGAACGTACGTCCTGATATCGTTCCCAGCGGCCGTGCATTGTCCTAGATCCATTTACCTGAAAGTTGAACATGCAATTTTATTGTTCGATAAATTGAGTCTTTATGTTAATTTTTCGAGCATTTCGTATCCCCTACTTAATGACTCGTACGAGACGGAAACCTGTATTTCCTGTTGAGAATTCTGTCCGGGGCACAAACTTGGGACGAAATTTATTCAATCTTCTTGTAAACTAATAAAGCCCCCAGTTTATCGTTAACACTGTGAAAATTGTTCTAAACTTCAATTCTTCGAATTCTTCTATAAGCCTCGCTGAACCAATTAATATAATTAATTAATACGCTGTCGAATATAAACGTAATGGGGAAAATATTGTTAGCTATTAAAATCCTGGTACACTTAGGAAGTATGCTGTATTACATACAATATGCGTGTAAATACATTAGTGTTCTTGCGACTTGTTTACGAATCACTGTAATTATCTCAAGAAACATGTTTTCAACCAGTCTTCTGTTGGTATACCGTATACGTACGAATACACAGTTCGCAATCCCGGTTATTTCCCACAAGTAACACACCGTATGATTACCACTAATTAACCCACAGAGGACACACGGCGTCGGTTCATTAGATCTGGGAAAAGGCTTATCGCCTTGTCGTTGGGGAAATTTATTTAACGAATGAAACACAACCGTCGTTGCGTCGAAACAAAATACAATAGAAAATTGTTGGTACAATGCTGTTCGAACTACCTAGTCACCTATTTGCCTAGGTATTTACTACAGGTGATACTAAAATTTTGGGATTCTCGAATAGGTTAAACTTCAACCCAGAGAACCAAATTTTTTAAACTTTTTAATATCTAGTTCTGTAGATTTTTACGAGATAATGCCGAAATCCAAGTTTCGGTGTTAGGACTCCACTGGTTTAAAAGTTAGGCTTGTTTAAAGTTCAGCGATATACAGCGTTTTTGGCAGGTAAGTTATTATGGCAGCGCCCTTACCAGCCAAAAACTTTTACGATCGCTCAACTTTAAACACGCATAACTTTTTAACCAGTGAATTCCTAACAACAAAACTTGGATTTCAGCATTATCTCGTCAATATCTACAGGATTACAATTTTAAAATGTTTAAAATTTTTGGTTTCCCGAGGTGAAGTTCAGCCCTCGAATATACCGGGTGAATGTTCGGAACGCTCGAGAATAATCCTGATAGAATGTGGAACGTGCTCGGGAATGAAATTTTCGACAAGACATTTCCCGCATACTTTTAGTGTTTACCGATAAATATTTGGAATTCGAACGATTCGAACGGTTTCGGCCGAGAGTCCGCTCGAAACCCGAGATCGTTGGAAATAAGGTTGAGACCCGGAACAATGCCGATGAATCGACCGTTAGAAAGAAATCGATGGCTATCGAAATTGGAGGCCGATCGTGCGGTAAAAATGGCGATTCGCGTGCGAATTTCTCGGAGCCGGGGTACCAGCCACGGACAGCACATAGAAAGGCTCGGCTCTCCCGGAGATCACGTGCGAACCACCTACTCAGCCTCCACGTAAAAATCTGCCTCTCGTTACTCCGGGGCCGGTGAAAAATTACACGGCTTGCGAAAAATCGGAGAGAATAAGGCACCGGGCGATTATGAATAGCAGCCGGGCAGCGCAGCGGTTGCTCGTGGAATGCGCGGGATCGCGGCGCAGTATTCGAAACAGAGATCGGCGGCGCTCGCTTTCTCAGGCTTTGTTTCAACCGAGCTCTACGTGCTCGGGAAATGCTGAACGTTTAACCCCTTGTGCCGGTACCGTGTCCGCAAAATCTTTAAATCGTTTCGACGATTGCGAAATTATAATCGAGCCGGAAAAGTAATTGCTAACGAGTTAAAAGTAATCATCGGTCCTGGATATACCGTGCAAACTCGTCTCTTACGTAAACTCTGCTATATCGTGTGACCTCGATTGATCTTTGCGGAGAGCTTTCAGCAATTACATTTCAATCAGTTACAAATAATGATATTCTCATAAAATTCTCGAAAATCATTTTCATCAAATCCGCAGTCACATTTTTGCTAGTTACATTTTTGCACACTCCCATTCTCAAACTGAAAATAATGATATTCTTATACTTATTCGTACACTCCATTCTCAAACTAAAAATAATGATATTCTCATAAAATCTATTCTCTAAAATTATTTTCATAAAATCCGCAGTCACATTTTTGCACACTCCCATTCTCAAACTAAAAATAATGATATTCTTACACTTATTCGTACACTCTATTCTCAAACTAAAAATAATGATATTCTCATAAAATCATTTTCATAAAATCCGCAGTCACATTTTTGCAAGTTACATTTTTGCACACTCCCATTCTCAAACTAAAAATAATGATATTCTCATAAAATCTATTCTCTAAAATCATTTTCATAAAATCCGCAGTCTACCGATCTTACATTTTTGCATACTCCATTCTGAAACGAATTTAAAAGATTAATTTAACCTGTCGATATGTAACAATGTTTGAAATTGTCCTGACAAGCAAATACATAACAGGCTACATCGCTTCGATGGATCGATTAAAAGTCCGTATGGCGGCAGCATTTGTCATCGTTCGAGAAGGGAAACGACTTAAAGCGGCACAAAGTTGCCCGAAGAAAACACAATTAAAATAAAAGAGGGAACCCGCGACGACCGGCAGATTGAAATGGAACCACCGTGAAGGGGTATTAAGCTCGTTTCTTTGCATTTGCCACTCGATTACCATAACCAGAACGTCGCAACCCGCGTAGAGGGTATCATTATGATAGGTGGAATTGTAGGACGGTTCATCGGGATTTTTTGCCGGTGAATCGGAGATCGTGGCGCGCACACACCGGTTCTCGATCCTCTGTGCTCACGGTGCTCTCGGTGCTCGGGACGCGAAAGCCAGCTTTTTCATTCCGTCGCGGTTTGCAAATTGCAACACTGCTTGCCGGTAACTCCCCGTACGAAGAAGTGCCCTGCAATTATTTGCGCACCGTTAACGGTTCCACCGGTCTGGAATCCTCCAATCGACGGTGCACCGGGGGGATTTTTATGAATTTAACCCTTTCACGTATCAATCGGTGAACGTCTATTACACGCGAATTTTTAGACCCGCATCGGTACCTCGGGAACGCGTGTGATTATTCAGTGTTACGCTCTTCGCCAATTACGAGCACTTTCGAGAGCAAATTATCTGGCATTTATTTCGAAGATTCTCCCTTGTGGAACGGTCTCGCAACAATTGCCACGTATTCTTTTTTTCAAACTCGAAAGTATACTTGATGCGCATTATAAACGCCCTTTGTTAGCTTCTTCGGCAGGTACGAACAAGCATTTCGCGATATTTTGCTCAGTTGTTCGTGTATGCTTTTTATACGTTCATCGCCGTATCTGTCACTGCTAATAAGTTCTATAGTATAGTCTCTTTTGTTAGACCGTTTTTGGGCAACATCATAGTTTAACTATATTTGAATGATTCTGACTAATAAAATTACACACTCGTATACTTCTGTTAACGCGTTAAAACACACGTTTTATTATCGCAGTGGTAAACTCCTGTATAACGCGGTCAAAAATTTGTTTAACACTAAACCTACCACAAAACATATAAAAGTGAAACACCTTATAGCAGTGAGAAGATTGAATTTACTTAAACTTTGTACGGTTTTCATTACAATATGTGCTTAAATGAAGAAGTCAATTCATTTCCTATGAAAACGTTTTCATAATTTCAATAATTAAGAATTAGAAAACCGGTCATTTTTAGTGTTAAAAGTATACATGTATCTTCTGCAGCAGTATCTTTTTGTATATTTATTGTACTGCCATGTAAAATACATATGTACAATTTTTTGATACCGTTGTACGGGAGTTTACTGCATGAAAAATATACATGAAACCATCAACACCGATGAGAAATAAATAAAAACTTCGTCTCGGCTGCATCTCGAGTCAAGGCCAAACAAAACGAAATCCTGCGTATACACGTTCGATTGACAATATTTAGAATGTGCTTGTATGTCGTGGAGAAAAGAACTTATTTTCTTAGTTCCGTGGCAGAGTAGAGTCTCCAGATGAGGGGAGGGAGCACGAATTGAGGGGGAAAAGGCGTCACGTGACCGGCTCGCGGCGGAAGCGTGGGGACCAGCGTCGTAGAAGAGGACGGTAGAGTGGGGGCACAGGTCTCAATCTGGCGACTCTCGTATCGCAGATGATTATTGCAAAAACCGTCTCCCCGATCGCCGTTGCATTCTTTGTTTTCACTTTAGCCGTTGTTGCCGCGCCGCGTCGCGTCGCGCCGGTCAAACTCCAGGACACACCTGGTTACATAACGATGTTGTGTAAACACGTTTTATTAAATTCATCGGCGAACATGTCGAAAGAACGTGGATCGGCGTGTCCGGTAACACGCAGGTTGTTCTGCGGCCGCGGTCGATAAATTACAATGCCGACGGGAACGTGTATGTCGAGCGGCCATTACTATGCGCGCGCGTACCAATGCGCGCGCTAATAGCGAGGGGTGGTTCACAATTTCCTAGAACGGGCCACTAACGGATTACCGTGATAAACCTTTATCGCCGTTGATTATATTTTCCCCGAGTTTCGTAATTAACGTATCGGGCCGGGCCGTTTCGTCGATATCCGTCGATTATCGGCCAGGGAAAATCAATTCCGCGAATCGTCCAGGCCCGATTCGGCCCGCTAACACCGGACCGGCCAGATTGCGTCTCGCTTTTCCAAGGAAGCGTTTTTTCATCAACGTGTACCACCCTGTGTTCGGCTTTCATTCCCGTCGTTTAACCGCGATAGGACAGTGTCTTCCTTCGTATGCATTCACCGCGTCACAGTATTATGCAAACATGACGCGCGCAGTGTCGTTAGACCGCCACGGTGATCAGAGCCAAATGGCACGTTGCCATTTTTTCGTCGAGGCATGGACCGTTCCTCTGCGAGATAGAACGATTACTTCGCCGGAAAACTGCACCTTTCGAAGAAGATGTTCATACCTTACCGGCTCCGCTCGTTTGCACTTCGAAATCACCGAATAGATTACGGACGATGGCGCAACTTGATATTTTTAATTAACTTCGATCTATTCTAGAAGTTAGAATAATTCGTTTACTACATGACGTGGGGAAAAATTTGGAGAAAATTGCTATTGCAGAGAATTAATAATAAATTGCAGAGAAGATACTGAAAGTTGACGTTTACCACTTGTTTAGCTGGGCCTATATTGAAAATTTAAAGAAATACATTTTGTACATCTGTATCAATTATTCAAACTCTGAAAATTTCACCTCGGTTGATGCGGGAAAAAACCACAGGCATTGAAAGAAACTGTCATTTTTACCATTTTAAACGTGTCCAGCGATTTTCATAAAAGTTTGTACTACGCTTGTACTACAATTTCCGACCCACCCTGTATATAGACATATTCAAATGGTCAAGAAATACCATTCAGCTGTTTAACACTAAACTTACCGATCTCTAAAAATGGCATGTGTTGCTTTATAAAAATGACATCATAGTGACTGTGATGTTTACTATAATACGTGCTTGGAAAAATATGTGTATAATAATTTCCAGCGAAAGCGTCACTATAATTTCAATAAACGTTAAACAGAAAACCATCAGAAACCGGTCATTCGACCAGTGGTTTCTACCAAACATTAAACATGCAATGTACAACTGATTCGACAAAAATATATTCGACGTGCTATAGACAATTATTACGAAATGAACAATCGCCTTTCACGGGTTTCTCGACGACTGAAAAAAAAACAGTCAGGCATCTAGTTGTCGAAGAAAAAACGAAATGATAAAAGAATGAGATCCGTCCATCAGTAGTATTCGCGGTCCATCGTCGTCCACAGTGTCCCATTATCATAACCGGAAGGCGGTTGGCGATCGTGTCACGTGTTATTACAACGTTATGCAAACACGCGAGCCACGGTGGTTCATTAAGTTCTGTTTGCGGCGGGCTACGGGGCCCGAACACCGTGTGGACAGCCCATGCTCTCTCTCTCTCTCTGCTCTCGGGCCGGTCCGCAACACAGTCCTTGGCTCCGAGAGAGCGAGATGTAATTTACAAATTACAATGTCGCTCGGCGTTCGCGGCGGCAACGTCACTGCACCGTACACGGGGCATAATGCGGACGAACACCTGTGCTGTATGCAATCGCCGGAGGCGCCAACGTCTCTGTGCTGGCAGGCCCGAGCCCTGCGAACACGGAGAAAGGGACACGGAGAGTGAGAAAGGGAGGGGGAGAGAAAAATAGCGAGAGAGGAAAGGACACGCCAAGCAACGGGGGGAACCAGCGGACACCGAGAGAGCCGGGAGGGTATGTGCTCTCTTGGTGCATCGAGCCTCTACACCCACACCGGCAGCCCAGACGTGGCGGTTCACTTTCCGTTTCGTTCTCCCTCTGACCGACCTTTTTCTTCCTCTTTCTCTTCCTCGCGCGATACACGCCGAGCCAAGCCGGTGCGCTGTCTTCCTTTCGTTCTGATTTCCCTCCCATGATGCAAGGAGGTCGTCCCACAGTGGGCCAAACAGTAACAAAAATTCAATAGTTTACCATTTCTTAATATTAATTAATTATTCATTTGTTTCAGTTCCTAGACTCTCATACATTTACCAATAAACATTTTTCGAGTAAGCTGAAATAAGCGAAGATAGTTCAGGCATCAGAATTGAAACCCAAGAGAGAAAAGTGTTATCGCTAGACTCCGGATCTTTTGTGCATCAATTGCAAAACATAGGAGCTAAATATAAATTTATATATTTCACTAATAATTTTAATATATCGATACTCTTAGTCTTCGAATTTTTTCACTGTTCTGAATTGCACTCATTTTTGCCATAAATGCCTGAAATCTGAAGTCTGGTTATCACTAGGGATTTTATGCGGTCGTCAAAATGGGATGAACAAATGCAATTTAAAAGATAAGAAATACCGTTGTATTATTCACAAGTCGCTAAAATTATTTAAAGAATAAATAATACCGCAGTCTACAATAAATATAGGCCATAATAAATGAAGATAAGATAAGGCTTGCATTATTATATAGAGTCCGTAACAAACAATTTCGAGTACAGTAATGTGTAAAATTAGATCGATCGCTGTCAGAAATCAAGCCAATTTCCGATTAGGCTTGTCGCGCGATAATGATTCGGTTTCGCGAGATTTATGCGATACGTTTTCGCGTCGGCCGGGGAAACGGCGTTTCGCAAGCCGATACCACGTTGGCGGTAAATTCGAAACGATCGCGCGTAGGCATAATTGCGGGCACATCGGCGGACTCTCGATGATTATTAAGTAAGAGACACCTGTCAAGCCGAGTGGTGCGAGCTTTGCGAAACCGTCCCTCGAAAAGTATCGGCTCTGGGGCTCGGCGAGGTTCTGACAACCACTGATTTCATTCTACTGGGTGTCAGTACCGATTTACGGCGTGACACGAGTGCCGATAACCTGGCAGCGAGCATAACTCATATGCTCCGTGACAGCGGAGAACGGCCGCCGCCCGAGTCGAAATTTCGTTTTTCCCGCCTTGAATTTCACCGCCCTCGCGCGATATTGCAATAAAAGCATTAACCTTGTTTCGACTTTCGCGTCGCCGTTCTGGGCGACTGTAAAAAATCAATGTGCTCGGTGTGAACCACTACCCATCCTTTCTCCTTTATTTTTTATTCTTTTTTCGTGGGACTTTCATAAACTTATTTGTGCCATTTTTCCGATTAAAATCACACTAAACGCAATCAAATTTCAAGTGTATTTAGTGTTTTAATTCTGGGGCAACTTGTGCTCCAAGAGTCGATGACGTAGGAATCGGCTAACACCACCCGGCCGGTCTAGCGGGACAGGTCCGGACAGGACTCGCGCTGTACTTTATTACGTTCGACGCGGTCTACACGATCTATGTCGGAGCACGGACCCGAGGATCCGGCTTCGATCAAGACTTTCCTGTACGCACAATTGTTCACACCTCATCGAACAAATACAGAATAGACATTGCACTTGGATTTTATAAACAATTTTTGTCATAGTACCCAGTTTGCTCAGGTATGATGAACCACAATCTAATGAGCAAACTACAACGTACAAAAACAGTTTCAATATTACACAGTAAAACGGATACGAGTTGAATCGTTAACAATCTAATCTGAAGTGAGAAAATGAGAATGAACGGCAGCCTGAATGCGCTTTGACGTACAATTATCCAAAGAAATATCGCTTATCGCAAGGTGGAATGATTAATCCACAGAATCCGTTCTGACAATCATACTTCGCACGCATTGTGCGTTGCGCGACATTCCACTGGACGTGGAATGATTTAGCGCGCCGTCGAACGCAAAGCGGTACGGTCACCGAGCTGTAATTGAAATGTTATTAAATGTTAAGTGTCCCTTCGGGTCATAGGAACGGGCCCGTAACGCGACCCGTTGCCGGTTATAAATAATCATTACCGTGAAAATTTATGGCCGGCTCTCTCTCTCTCACCCGGGCACGGTGCGGCGAAATTTTTCACCTCCTGCACCTTTCAATATCGCAACCTTCGTATTTGCACATAAACGCGGAGAACAATGCAACTTCCAAGGGATAGCTGCCGTGGAAAGGTGGGCCCTGATCTAT
This sequence comes from Lasioglossum lativentre, assembly GCA_916610255.1. Taxonomy (NCBI): domain Eukaryota; kingdom Metazoa; phylum Arthropoda; class Insecta; order Hymenoptera; family Halictidae; genus Lasioglossum; species Lasioglossum lativentre. The sequence goes on from OU744364.1 coordinate 2,879,235, forward strand.
CACGCCCAGGCGGGAGCCGACCTTATCCCAGGCGGGAAAATCGTCATTTTATATCGCTTTGGGCGTGTACCGCGGTGTTATTAAACAGTCACTATTCGTTTTTCATATTTATTCGTATTAACAAAGGTCGAATCCACCTTGCAGTTACCAGCAATGAGACAAACCGAGATAGCCGCGTAAAATGCAGCCTCTAAATTGCTGAACGTTTTAAGGAAGAATGTCGGTAATTTTCTGAAATTTTCGGATCGGCTCTTGATGACTCGGGTCGGGTCGGGTCGAGTCGGGGTCCAAAAATTCGTGATACTCGGGTACCCGGAAATTTCAGGAACCCAATGTCCAAGTCGGGTCAGGTCGGGAACCCGAAAATCTACGACTTTTGGCTACCAGAATATTATAAATTTTCGGATTCCCGACCCAACCCGAGTATCACGAATTTTTGGGTCCCGACCCGAACCCGAATTTTCTCTCGCTTATTATCACATAGTTTGACCTTACAAGAAGAAAACGATTGCAGTCCGTTCTCCAGAAGCACAACCAGAAAAGTTGAAAATGGCGGCGGAGGCGTCCGACACCATCAACGACATTAATTAGCACAATTAGGGCCGATTCTAAAACTATTGTACAGTCTTATAGCTTCGTTGCAACGATATGAGCGTATTTCGTAAATATAGTTTTTTAAAATATAGAATTTAGTAAATATAGAGATGTAAATACTATTTACATCACTCTCTTTACATCTGATTCCGTTAAAATTAGCATTCGCAAATTCTTATTTCGTTTCCTGAATGCGGTTCCTACGCGACAAAACTATGAGACGTGTGTAAGAAAATCAATAAAAAGTGTATTGTTTACATAACACAGTATGCTATAGTTCCTATGCCTTCGCTACGCGTCCGAGCGTTTCTAGAAGAGATGTAAATATGTACTATTCTCTTGGAATGTAAACAATACACTTTTTACTTATTTTCTTATACACACGTCTTACAGTTTCGTCGCGTAGGAACAGCATTCAGGAAATGAAATAACGATTTGCGAATACTAATTTTAACGGGCAGGGGGCTTAAGTGTCCGCTGGACAGGTCGGCCTAGAATAAGCAAATCGAATTTATAGGATCAGTGCCCACGTATCGGTCCATCACGAACCGTCTCTCGGAGACGGGGCTGGATAATAACAAGTTACTTAAGGATTCCTAGGAAAGGTGCGATTATTTCGCAGCCGATGATAACGCGGGATCGCGCGCGCGAGCCTCTCGACGCTGCATACAATGGAGAGAGGATTTCGTTACGTCGGCGTCGATGAGGCATGCGTCACCTTCTCGGATTATAAATCCTGGCCAAAGCGATTCGCTCGGCTCGGCCGTTCTCGACGGCGCGGCGGCCGAGCGAGAGAACGACTTAAAAATCGTTTTTCTCGTTCCGGATAAGAGGCCAGTTTATATACGCCTAGGCGTGGTAGATCCGACCGATGTAATTCACCGCGTCCTGACAACAAATCCCCTGAAACTCGCATTGTTCGTCGCGCGTCGCTCGGAAATACAGGGTGTATTCGAATATTCTTCATCGAGAACTTGTTCCGCTAAATTCTAATTTCAGGTAAGATGCGATCTATCGAAAAAAAGAAATAAAATTGCTAGCTCTTTCGAGCCATCTGTGTCAACGGTGAATAATTGTTAAAGTATCGTACTCGATTTCCAAACCAGGAATCCAACATGATAACAGTGGCTAAATATCTATGGATAAATTGTTATGATGTTTCGCGAAAGTTCCTAAAATCTTCTTCCAGAATGCATCGAGAAATGTAAATAGTCTCTTCAATCTTGTACACAGCGTAGACTGCTATGGCATGACTTACGATTGGGATGCTTGTATGGCCGATGCCTTGCTCGCGATAGCCAAACGCTCTTTGACGACTTAATATGGCCGGGGCTAGTTGGAAATAGGTGTGACGCGATCTGATGAACGACGCGGACGCTTGTGGGCTACGTGGACATAGTTTAACTGGTGCGTGGGCAACCAAAATGCAAAATGCTAATAAGTTCTGATACTCAATAATTATATTTAGCAGTAAAAGTGTTTAAAGAAGCCTCCTCAAGAACGTAATTTCTGCGTTGGCTGTCGTTGTAGCCTATCGAGACTTTTCGAATTATAAGAACTGGCCTATCTGTGTATCGGTCGTGACACTTTTGCGACGGTGGTAGTGTCGATCGGAACTCTGCGCGATGCAATAATTCTTTGGCTACAGCCGACGTTTAAACTCCTATTTGTCCTTGTCTACAGTTCCGTCTCTCGTTGGCTCGGCTGCTCTCAGAAGTCAGCTATCCTCGCGCGGGGTATAGAGAACCCGGCTATCAACAAGCGAAGCTACCAAGCCAAAACTCGTTAGACCGCAACAAACAAGAATACTTACATACACCGAGGAACCATGTGTTCGCGGTTCACTTTCCGCCTTTTCTTCCTGAGTTATAGTTGCCAGCCTCGTTCTTTTCTTTCGTCGGGGTTGGTTTGCTATCTAGCGCCGTACGTCCAGGAAGATAAATTTGTCTGGCCGGTGCATTCTGTCGCGGACACTCTCCAATGCCCATAGTTATTACATGCGGGACGTGTTCCCTGGGACGGGACACGGTACACGTCCAAAGTTGGGCCCCGACGATTCTAGTACACCCCGTTGACAGGGCCGCGTTATCCTCCTCGCGGGCCCTAGACGCCTTCTTTCGGTAATCCTATTGAGTAGGATAGTTATTGAAATTACCAAAACATTTCCATTGGAAGCGATGAAATAAATTTCATTGTTCGAGCGAAACAAATTCACCCTTAGCGCTCGGATGGCGAATCCGAGGGCACCACTGAAAGTTGCTATGCCATTCTTAAAAATATTGTTCACACACTATTATTTTTTCGTATTTAATAAACTACTAGACATTTACATATTACTTACATGAGATATTATATCAGTTTCAGTTTCAAAAATTGTATAGAATGGAAATATTCTAGAATGGAAAAAATCTCTCGTTGTTTAGTTGAAATAGCTCCGAGTGCAAAGGGTTGAAATCCGGCTAAATCGACAATTTTCAGGGCTGTTTTCACCCTTTCAACATGGGCGATGACAGATAAGAAAAATATACGTGTGAAATATTTTTCTGACAACTACCATAATTTTCATCAAAATCGGTGTGTCCAGATTCGACGTGTACCCCCTTGTCAGATGCTGTGTCATGTCTGAAGTAACACGTATAAATGTCATCATTATTCATCTAAGACATTGTCGGTGATTCAAAAACATTTAATAACATGACATGAGATCATAAAAATGTTATAACTTTAACACAAATAATTTATAATGAATGTTAGAAAATAAGGATGCGTGTGTATGTACATGTATATCGAACGAACATAAGAGTGCGTTACCTGTTACCCCACTTCTGAGGTGCGATTAAAACATTTTTCAGTTAGTTGCACGAATGACGCGATGAGGCGATGAACATTTGATATGTATACGTGTTCTATAAGTTTATAATAAAGTTATATTAAAGGTATATTAGCTTTTCTTAACAATAAATTTCTGGGATAAAAAGCATCTCGAAAAAACTTTTGTCCCCTATAGCTAAGGACCACCCTAGTGCCCCGTAGGGGCCACGGGACGAGACGGCCCTGCCTGTAGGGGACAGCTAGACGTTCCTGCAGGTACATGAGGAATCGGGGCCCAGTGTCGTAGGGGAATGTGTCGCGCTCCCGGTGCATAAATCTAAATGTGCCTGTGTATTAGCGATACCGCGTGGCTCTGTTGGCCAGATGAACGTCGTTGATACCGGAGAGCGACGAGATCCCGAACGCGTCCATACGGTATCTGTGTTTCCCCCCGTGTAAGATCGCGATCCACCGCGAAGAAAGTCCTCGATGAGAGATAAGACGGTTATACGTTTCGAAACAGCCTCGAAGGACGGCGGGGCCAACAACGAGACCGATAATTTGTTGAATAATATCCTCGCCTGGTGCGCGCGCGCAAGAGCGTGAAAGCGGGTCGCCGACGCTGAAGAATTTCCTGAAACCAGGCGAAAGCCCGCCGGTGATGTTCGCGGATTCTCGCCAAGGCGAGGAGGAACAGGTTCATTGTTGCAGGGGCGAGGTGAAATTGGGAAACAGGCGAGAGGCTGCGGTCGTGACGAATCGCGAGGAATTCTCGCCTAAACGTTGTCATGATCTTCGCTGGCTACCAGAGGAATTTAATCCTAATTTATAAATTACTAGAACAATTTTGGGAATATATGAAAAGATAAATATTTGAAAGGTTTGGTAACTTTGCCAAGAATTCGCCTGAACGTTGTCATGATCTTCGCTGGCTACCAGAGGGATTTAATCCTAATTTATGAATTACTAGAACAATTTTGGGAATATATGAAAAGATAAATATTTGAAAGGTTTGGTAACTTTGCCAAGAATTCGCCTGAACGTTGTCATGATCTTCGCTGGCTACCAGAGGAATCTAATCCTAATTTATAAATTACTAGAACAATTTTGGGAATATATGCAAAGATAAATATTTCAAAGGTTTAGTAACTTCGCTAAGAATTCGCCTGAACATTGTCATGATCTTCGCTTGGTACCAGAGGGATTTAATCCTAATTTATAAATTACTAGAACAAGCTGGGAATAAATATTTCCAAAGTTTAGTAACTTCGCTAAGAATTCATGGTAACATCAGAGTCGCCAGATTAAGATTTGTCTCCCCACTCTACCTTCCCCTTCTACGATGCTATCCCCTCCTCCCGCTACTGCTACGGTCACGTGACTAATCCGGTACTGGCAGAGAGGGGGAAACGACCGAGTCAATTCGACCGAGTAGAACCGAAATTAAAAGGGTTAAATAAAGAACGCAAAATTCTAAATATTTTTACGCGCCCTAATTAATAGACGAAATCAATTTGTAACTCCCATCCTCGTAATCGATGCGGACAATATTTATTCCGCATAAACATTCGTCTAATAATAATGATTAGACTCCGGATCTTTATACTTCAATTGCAAGGCACAGGAGCTAAATATAAATTTATATTTTCAACCACTAATTTTAATATATTAATACTCTTAAAGTCTTCTAATTTGTTCACCGTTCTAAATTGCACTGTACTCATTTTTGCCATAAATGCATAAAACCCGGAGTCTAATAATGATCATAACAGAATAGGGAAGGCTTGTTTTTCAAAATTCGCGGGGACAGCGAACGTTTTCCGCAGATAATTTCCAGGGCTTCCGAAATGAAAAAAAAAAAAAAAAGAAAAATGCCGCGAAAGAGAGAATTTCCATGGGTGGAACTCGAAGAATGCAGAATTCATTAGGAACGAGGTTTTTTGCCGAGCGAGAGCGTATTGCCGCGGATAGCAAAGCATTTAGCGGATCGCGTACAGTCGAGCCATTTATAACCGTAATCGCGGCATTACACGTTAATCTGAGATAAATCTACGACGTAGACCGGCCGATCGGAACGTCGCGCGTCGCAGGAAATGATCAACGACGTTCTCCACCCGTATTTCCTTTTGTCAGAATCATTTACGATGATCCGGTGCTTCTCCTTCTCTCTTTCCCCCCCCCCCCCCCCTCCCGGTTAAGCAACACGGCCAACCTCTCTCTCTCTTCTCGCGCGTACGTTCCTCGCGGATCATTAAGATCGATCGATGAACATTTCTGCATATATTTCATGTCGTTGCACGATGATACAGTGACAGTGCCCCGGCCGAACGTGATACACGCGACAAGGTTCACGCACAGTGACGCGTATACGCGTACACGTCAACTTGCTACGATAGAAGATACATGCATACCTACATACATACATGGAAGCCGTTCGTTCGGTGTATAGAGCGGGGCAAAAAACATAAACAGAGAAAATGGTACGCCGATGGGCGGTGCGCGCCTGTACAAGCCGACTCTTCGAGCGATATCAATGACTCCGGCTTGGGGACAAGTTTGGAAATTAAGCCGCGCTCGGGGCAAAATATCGACCGCTTCGTAGCGTAGCGTCGCGTCGCGTCGCGTCGCGCAGCGTTTGTTGATTTTTCATAAGCGCGAAACGTAACGGCCGCTTGATGATCTCGTAACGAGCGCCGCTTTTCTTTCGAAAATGCTTTTTATCGCCGAGGTGCCGCCGGTCTAATCGCAATTTAATTACAACTGCCCGGGTTTGTAGCGTTAGAATGGAGCTCGACAATTTTCTTCGAAACGATAGCCGCGAGAAGAAATTATTGACTGGACATGTTGATTCATGACGGACATTCCTCAAGCAAAATAGAGAAATTTCAGAATAACTCTGTACTCTTCGTACGCCGCAACAAGTCCCTCGAGACGTCACAGGGGCAAAGGGGGTCCTCGCTCGCAGCCAATGGGTGTGCTGTGACGTCACACACTTTAGCCAATACGTAATTCGGCTAGAACCGAAAGTTCGCGTGGAATGAACCAATCGGATGCTGCCAGAAGACTTCTTGTGGCGTACGAAGAGTACGCGTTCGAGCTGCGTACTATAGCAACGCTCATGCGGCATGTTTGTGCAAACCGTGTTGATAAAAGTTTTTCGTAGACGTTCAACAGAAGACACGGTGAATCGCAGGTATATCCGGACACTTTTAAGTGGACGAAAAATTTTGGTATTACAAAGTATTACGGACAAAATACTGAAAGTTGTATTTTAAAACTTTTTCATGTCAGCCTATATTGAATTAGAAAATACATTTTGTAAATCTGTGTCGATACAGGGTGTCACTGAACGTTTTCACCTCAAATATCTTTGTTGTTTCTAAAGGTACGTAAAATATGGTAAGAACAAAGTTGAATGGTACAATGTAGGCTGACACGATGCCAAAAAAAATTATGTCATTTATTTAGAGGTCACCTTGACTTTTTTTAAATGGAACCACCCTTTTTTAAACACCTACAATGATAGTCCCTTTCATTAGGAATTCAGTGACTATAATTATTCCGAGGTCATTCAAGGTCACAGACAGAGAAAAAGTATTTTCGGGAGATTTTGGAATAAACTGCAACGTCATCTGCGAATTGAGAATTTCGCAGATATTTTTTGGCAAATTGTTAGTAATGTTTGAAACGTAAATAGACAAGTGAACTTAATACACCTTCTTGAGGGACACCTTTGCAATGTACAAGTATGTTAATCCTAATCCATAGCTTTATAACCCCCTATGGGGAGTTCCATTTAAGCTTTCAATAAAAAAAAAAAAAAAAAAACACAATATTCGACCCAGATGCGAGCTCCTTTAGAGAAAAAAAAATAGCAGGAGATAAAGGAAAGGAAAAGAGAGAGCTCACGCAAACGAAGGGGAATCGGCTGGATAATGCGTACGTGCAGGTACTCGAAGCATCGGGGAGAAACGGCTCTCACTTTCACAGAGTCGCCGTGACCGAGATAAAGATGGTGGCACCGCTTTACCATCACCATACGGCAGACTGACCACTAACGTCTCTGCACCATATATGGCTACCGTATATACACTGCCGCGCCGCGCCGCTCCGTTCATACGTATGTACCTGTTGCACACGCCAATACGCGTATCTATTGCACACGCACATGCGCACGAGATCGGTCCAGTCACAGGTAGCCGTCTCGCATGTCGACAGATCCGAGAGGATCGATAGATCAGTCATTTAATTACGACCCTGCGTACTGCTTTACCCGGGCCCCATACTACCGCTTCGCTAGATCCGATCCATGACGGGGTTCTACCGGCGTATGTGTCGCAGCCAATCGTTCGCGATGCTAATCGGGGATTCATAGTCAACCGATATCCTAATTGCCCGATCCTTGAAATCCTTTTTTTTTTTTTTCTTCCACCGTCCGTGGTCGGATCGAAAATCTGATGGACTAACGATAATCATTATCAACGGACACCTGGCTATAGAACGGAAATTATATTTCATTCGTGTCTATTAAAGCCAGTCGCGTGCTATTCGCCTGCATAGAGGTCCCGTCGCATCGGCGAGACAAGGTATGTATGTATGTATGTATGTATGTATGTATGTGTGTATGGCTGATAACGTAAGCGTTAAACGTTCCGTTGAACAACGTTGTCGGCGAACATTTCGATTCCTGTACACGTACGAATCTAATATTGATCGATATCTCGCCCGGGAAACAATAGATTGTGATTCATGGCTCTGTCGCCGTTCTTGGTTATTGTTATGAAGGTGTCGCTGCAGGTATTTATTACTCCGGTGTCGGGATACACACGGACTTCATCCGCTCGGAATAGCACGGATACGATGTTACCTTTGTTCGTCTATATTCATCTGCTTGAATTACTCGCAATGCTACTGTGCCAAATAGTTTTATATTTCATACGTTCTTGGAAAAATAGCTGCTATCGGAAAACAAATCACGCTAGCTGTCTTCGACTCGAGTAAAGCCAGGAATAACAATTATTCAAAGAGGAAAACGGTTTATATGTTATTTTATATTATTCCAATTAACGGGTATAATTTTATAGTGGGTATTTTTTTCTTGTAAATAGAGCATGGCACTAAACATAATGTCTTGAATATTATTTATTTTATATTATTCCAATTAGCGGGTATAATTTTATAGTAGGTATTTTTTTCTTGTAAATAGAGCATGGCACTAAATATAATGTCTTGAATATTATTTATTTTATATTATTCCAATTAACGGGTATAATTTTATAGTAGGTATTTTTTTCTTGTAAATAGAGCATGGCACTAAATATAATGTCTTGAATATTATTTATTTTATATTGTTCCAATTAACGGGTATAATTTTATAGTAGGTATTTTTTTCTTGTAAATAGAGCATGGCACTAAATATAATGTCTTGAATATTATTTATTTTATATTGTTCCAATTAACGGGTATAATTTTATAGTAGGTATTTTTTTTCTTGTAAATAGAGCATGGCACTGAATATAATGTCTTGAATATTTAATTAAAACGTCATAGACCAGAATGAAAAAGTCTATAAGTGTATAACTGGTAAAAGTCATCGTGAAATGCGTTAATATTTCTCGGTGAATAGCTAGACAACGGATTTTATGGATTTACGATAAAAATGAGTGAGTGTAATTTAACACAGTAAGAACATTAGAGGAATTTCAACATATTGTTATATTATGTTCAATCGATTTTGTGCATTTATGACAAAAATGAGTGAGTGTAATTTAACACGGTAAAAACATTAGAGGATTTCAACATATTGTTATATTATGTTCAATCGATTTTGTGCATTTATGACAAAAATGAGTGAGTGTAATTTAACACAGTAAGAACATTAGAGGAATTTCAACACATCGTTATATTATTTTCAATCTATTAAATACACTTTGAATGAAAATAATTTTGACAATTTTTATTAAAATAAAGATCCGCTGTCTAATCATAGCGTTCTCATAGAAATGTCGTGTTTTTCTGAATTTCCATTCGGTCAGTGTTCGGACGGGAGTCGCTGGCACGTGGTACACGGCTTCCACGTTTCGTCATTTTCTATTCAGACATTGTTCGGATTCCGTAAGCAGCGAGCGGGGATCGCGAGAGAGCCCCTCTCGGTGCACTTCCTTCCTATACTGGGAAAAATGAAAAGTTGCACATTGAAACGCACGTGTGGACGTTCTCGAGGCAATTCAACACCGGGTGCCCACGCAACTTTTCACGGTGAAACCGCGCTGAGGCTCGCGCGCGGCGCGGCGGCCTCCCTTTTTGGAATACAAGGGGACAAACGCGCATAGCAAAGGAGGACATAAAACAAAACGGGACGAAGGCATTATTTCAGAACGGGGAAATATGATTCCTACTGTGCCTAAGAAAAGATGCCGGAATTTCGTAATATCTCATCGAGGTACACGAACACTTGCACACACGCGCGCACACCGTCGCGCATAACCTGCCTCTGCCGTTCACCACAAAGACACATCTCTTAGAGGCGAATAGCGTCTACGAGATACAAACGAACGAACGCAGCCCGTAAACAAGTCCATATAGAAATCGAAAGTGGATTCTTAAGATTCGCCAAACTCGAAACGTTCACTGTCGGCCGTTCGGTGGACCTGCTCGAACCCTATATGGCCTCATCCACGAATCTATTCCACAGCTCGATTGTTATGATTCATCCTGTGTTGTTGCGCGAACTTGTCGCGAACAAAGAAAACTGCGAAACTTTCCACCTCGTAGTTTCATCTAGCGCGAAGAACCATCTGTGAACAAACTAATTAATCTTTCGAATTTAACTACTGTTTTCGATTCGTAACGCAGATTTTTATTTTTAAATAATACGGGGGTGAGTCTGGAGACATGACGACTTGAAATAACATAGTGATTGGTTGCACGAACATATTTTGTAAACAGGTGTTGGTTTCCAAGGTGCTTTAAAAAAATATTGGGCATGTCATTTAAAAAACTGAAGGTGACATTCGTATCTCGATAGAAAAGCATTACAGTACTGTAAGCATGCAACATTTGTTTGAACATTATTTTCGTATAACAAATAACTTAGGAGTCAGTCGATGTCGTCATGTAACGAGACTTGCAGGTTATGCAAATCACTTGGAAATCACTTATGTCATTTCTGAACAGCACCATAAATAATGTCTATCGACTAAGAGGAAGATATTTTGAAAGTGCTTGGATAATTTCGGCAAGCCTATCAAAAGTGATCGCTGCTGTTCAAGGTCAAACAGGACAGGCTGAACACTTTGGAGATTTGTTTACTCGAGTCATTTGTCACACGTCTTCACAGGTCATGCCAAGGACGTCGTTGATCCATAACGTTTAGTACGTTATTTAACTTTCAAAATATAAATATGAACAACGCGACAGTTATGGAATTGACGATTTTTTTTCTTTTTCACTTCATATTTCCTACCATTAACATCGGACAATTTTTTTTCTTTTCCACTTCATATTTCCTACCATTAACATCGGAGACGTCGGTAAAGTCTTGAACTCTAGTGCCCAAACGTAAATTTCAGAATTGAATTATATCCAACGCGATACGCCTCGATAACAACGACTGCACAACCCTCTCGTGCGAGTCCTTGTTGCAAAGTGCAAATCGCACGGCGAATGTCAACAAGCAAACACGAGGCTTACAAGGAATGTCTTTCGCTACGATGGCTGGGCCCACTTTAAGCTACTTAATACAGGATTAAATATACTTTGTTGAATCCAACATAGACAAGCGACAACAGGATTAAACGAGTCACAGGTTGCTGTTCCCGCCGTTATCTGTCCCATCGTTTCTGTCCGAAGCGTCTCGACTAATCTCAACACGCCAGTCGTACATCGGCGACTGAAAAGAATTCTTACGATTTACATATTCTCCAGAGTGAAGCATTTCAGTATAAAATGGCTTTGCTAATATTTTTCAATTCTCAAACATTTGTTTCCTCGGTGTCGATTTTATTTCCTCAAAAGTAAATGGAAAAGTATCCTGTCGGTGGAAGCTTTCTAAAAATTAACAATTTAATAGTCGAACGTAGGATTCGCTTTCCAAATTCGACCATTTTTAAGTTACAGCAGAACCTCCTACTTAAATTATTCTAAACACGATATAATAATTTTGAACATTTATTGATAATAATTCGAACTGTATTTAGTGATTTAATTGACGGTACATACCTCACCTTTTCTACGTTCAAGGTCTTAAAGAACTAGTGGAACTACACGATCTAAGAAACAGCACGGATCCGATGGTTTTTCTTAGATCAAATCAATACAGATTGAAGCTACCAATTTAATGTAATTACTGTTCTATTATACGAACTCTTTGGTGGTCTTGTTTAGTTCTTATAATCGAGGTTCTACTGTACTCGAGCGACGAATGTTCGTGCAGTTTTGACCGAAAGCTATTAAAACCGAACAGCGCGTGATTTCAATTTAGCGTCGCGGCGAATGGATCCGGCGCGGGAAAGATCGGAACGATGCCACGCGATTATTCATCCGACGGTGGTTGAGGGGGTAGCAGCACTCGAACTTCCACCATATTTAGATGTAAATTAATGAAGGTGAATCACGAATGGATAGGGTCGCTCTTTTCACGCGATATCGCGGCGCATGAATTTGTTTGAGTAATGAATTAGACCTGAATAAGATTTCTTATGTAATTTATCGGCCGAGTGACCGATGCATCATCGTCCGTCAGGGAAAAAACCGAATGAATTAATTCCAGGTAATTAAACGGGACGTACTCGCGTCGCGAGGAACAGTCCCGTCGTTTCGTTTTCGTGTTTCTCTCCGCGTTCACCTACATTCCGTGTTCGCGCACGAGACATGTTCCACATTTAGCACACGAGCAACTATCCCGGGGATCGTGAACCGTGTGCTCGTGTTATGCGCGAACAAACATTATCTCTTTTATGCCGCGAATAAACGGATACGGAGCCTTGAGCTTGATTTATACGGTGCAAATGTCACGCCAGTTATTAAACATTACATGTACACCCTGCGTACACGTGGTCTCGCGAGAAAACCGATTTCTCAGACTAATTTCAACAATTCCCCGCGATCCCTAATTTCACAATTTTCACAAAAACAATCAAGCACTTGTAAATGACTAATTTACGTGTGAAAAAGTCATGGAAAAAGTGTTCTCAGCACATTTTCAAAAATTCCGAAGTCGTTTTTATGCCACTGTATTTTTCTATTTTTCACATTGGAAACAATGGTGACATTGAACGAGGACGTTGTGTATCTATGCATTAAAGAAACGGAAATTGAATAAAATATTTTTTGTATATTCAATTCCACTAAACTACATTCCCCACCACCTCGCACACACAAAAAATGCAACTTTGATCGGGAGTACAATCTACTCTAGACGAAATTTAAAATACAGGGAAGATTAAAAAGATTACAGTATCTGAATTATTTTCAATCTATTAAAATTATAGAAAAACGAAGACTATTCTTGCAATCGATGAAAAAAATAATTTATTTTGCATAAAGACCCGCAGTCTACTAATAGGTGGATATAACGGATGAGAACTACTCTAGATGAAATTTAAAATACAGAGAAGATTAAAACGATCACAGTATGTACGTTATTTTCAATCTATTGAAATTATAGAAAAACAAAGACTATTCTTGCAATTGATAACAAAATATTTATTTTGCATAAAGATCCGCAGTCTACTAATAGGTGGATATAACGGATGAGAACTACTCTAGATGAAATTTAAAATACAGAGAAGATTAAAACGATTACAGTATGTACGTTATTTTCAATCTATTGAAATTATAGAAAAACAAAGACTATTCTTGCAATTGATAAAAAAATATTTATTTTGCATAAAGATCCGCAGTCTACTAATAAGGTGGCTTACAACTGATGAGAATGTTGGCAGAATAGTTTAGCTACCAGTGCACGCTCCCTGAACGATTTCTCGGATGCTTACGCGGCGCAGATCGAGCGCTGCCATGCCGCGCGCTCGTCGAGATAATGCGCCGCCGCCGCGCCATGTTGGTAGTTCCAATCAAGCGAGCGACGTTAGTTGATCATTGAGCAACCGTACGCCTATCGTTCCGTCTCTAATTTTACCTTCACCCACACCGCTCGGTACACGGGTGTATCTATTCATCTCGTTGCACCTGCGCGCGGGCCCCTATCGAGATTTTCGTAACCGATCTCTCTCGGCGAGCCGCGCCGAGCCGCGCCACGCCGGCTACATTTACACCCCATGTGAAAAGTCGTTAGCGCGTAATGGCGGCGCGCTACAACCATGTTGCCGTTGCCGGCGATCTCGCGAACCGCAGGGATCGCGTATCCCGAACACTTGACTCGCCGCGACCGTTCACACGGTACAAATTCGCTGGAAACAAAACGGGACCGTACTTTCAATATTGCCTTCACCTGCGGTCGAACGCCGCGCCGCGCCGGGCACCGCTCACTGACACCATAAACGGTGATAGCTGTACGCACCGGTACCGATGCATACCGTTTACCCGCGTATACCACTCGTATGCCAACCCGTACGTCTCAATGGCTGCTAGACGCCGATACGTAGGCAAACATGTTGGCATGTTGGCGGCTACATCGGCCCGGGCGCGATCCGTGCTCTTTATTACCCGGGGATTTTCGAAACGAGGCACCTTTACCATTATTTTTTTTTTTTTTTTCTTTTTTAGAGAGTGGAAATGCCGGTTCGTACCGATATCATTAGTAGTTCGATTACTCTTCGAGCCAGCGGGATAAGATTATTCGGTTGTCGAAGAAATGCCATTAGAATCTACAAGTTTGTTATACAACGTTTTAAGGTGCGAAGGTGACCTTTAAGGTCTTATCTTCAATTTAGATATGTTATTTTACGTTTGAATGTATTCTTTTTAGATGAGTGGAAAAATAACATACCGTGCGGTCCATTCGAGTATAAGTTCTCAAGGTCATCAGTGTTTTTTGATACATAACTGCATGTTTTGTTTGTTTACTGCGTCGTGTAGCTGAGCGATACATTCAGATATGTGTAATAACATCACCTTCGAATGACCTTGATATTTGAAAATTAGAGTGAACACTCCGGAAACGTATCATCTCAATAACATCTCAATAACATTGAGAAAAAGATAACGTTTGGAAAGAATTCACCTACATTGGAAACACTTGTTATGTTATCACTAGACATAGTCTGTATATCATCACTAGTACGTACAATTTAGAACAGTGAAAAAATTAGAACACTTTAAGGGTATTATATTTATATTTAAGGGTGAAAAATATTTTATATTTAGCTCTGTGTCTTGCAATTGATCCACAAACTTTTTATTTTGCATAAAGATTCGGAGTCTAGTCGTCACAAATAAAGGAGATATTTAGGTGGACCACCCTGTATTGACGATAGCATTAAATAAAATATATTTATTAGTCGAATGTAAACTATTCGCCGACAGTAAAGACGACTAAAAAATGAAGATGGAAATCTTGGTAATAAAGAACGCGATGAACCAAAAATCAAGAAATTGTAATACCATATTATCTATGGTCGTTTTTAACATTATTTTCTTCGTTTTCATCATTTGAATCGGCATAGACATACAATTATCCGACATGATTAGGAGCAAAGATTAGGGGAACAGCATCCAACAGAGAGTCGCCTGATTGAGACTCGTCTCCCCACTCTGGCTTCCGCTTCTACGACGCTATTCTCCCACCGCTCCACCTGGTCACGTGACGCATTCCGTATCTGTCGTGCATGCGTCAGAATGTCGCGTGACTAATTCGATACTGGCAGAGAGAGAGAGACAGAGAGAGAGAGAGAGGAGGTAACTTTTTGATCCAACAGTTCATCTTCGGAAAAACACGAGAGATAAACACGTTAAGGATTAGCGATCGAGTGTGCGAGTCGTAAATCCGCACCTTCGAGTAACACGTAATATAATCATGCTTCCACCAGGAGTTACCGTATCATCATCCTCGGCGGCGCGGCAGAAAACGAGCAACCGCGTAACGAACCCACGGACACGAATTAATCGTCGTGCGTACACAAAGGACGCAACAACACGTGGGGGGGAAGACCTAACCGTGTGCACGCGCGTTCGGATCGAGCCGAGCCGAGCCGAGCCGAGCGAAGCGGTGCGGAGCGGAGCCGCGTCACGGTGAAAACGAAACCGATATCTCCGCAGGATCTGCAATGGGGGTCAAGGGTCACCTGCGCAGGGAATTGCTTTATTTAATAATCCGCGCGGGAAGGACGTTAATAAAGCAGCCGGAGATAAATAATATGGAAAGGCGAGCCGTTCACGTGTCGTTCGACCCCCTTGTACCTCTCTCTCCTCTCTCTCTCTCTCTCTCTCTCTCTCTCTCTCTCTCTCTCGCCCTCTCTTTCTCGCTTCCTCTACGTCTCGATGTGCGCAGAAACCTGTGCACCAAGTCCACGAGGCATCGGTTAAGCAATCGTTAAGTTCCTGACCGAAGCCAGACTAGGGCGATGGAAAATGAAACGGGACAAACACGATTACGGACACTCGCGCGCTCCAACTGTCGATAATTATCAGCAGCGACGGTAATTCTTGCTGGTTTTATAAGGTTACGTTTACGGTGTGTTTCGCGGCCAATAAATATCGTGTTTTACACCGTGTACGGGAGCGCTACCACACTACCGTGCGCGATCCGTTTCGCAATACGTCCGCGACGTGTGCTCGTGTTGCTTTATCAATTAGACGGGAAGCGTAGAATTTTTTGCAACCTCGGGATCAAATAAAAAGTGTTAAATAATTTATAAAAGACTCAAATTTCCGCCGAGAGAAGTTCCTATTTAACAATTTTGTTAAGGTTAAAAGACTGAAATACCATCTGCTCAGAGTCGGTGTCCCCACTCTACCGTTCCCCTTCTACGACGCTGTTCCCCCACGCTGCCGCCCGGTCACGTGACGCGTTGCGTTTGTGATACTTTATATCACATATAATCATATAATCGCACATTTTTATTTGTTATTCGAAATTGTGATGTACATGAAAATTTTGCCCAACTCTGCTGCCACGGGACTCGTAACGATTTATTTCTTTCGAATTCGTAATCCAATCGGATTCGTTGCTTGTCCAGTCGAAGATCCCGTGGAAAAGCTGACGTTTGAAAGAAGCGCGAAACAGTCGTTAACCCAGTGAACATTTACAGCGGAGTGGTACATCGCTCGGTGGATAACGTAGGCAGAAGACGAGACGATAAGACGGAGATAGTCGATCGAGTTCAGAGCGACTCGACTCGACTCGACTCGACTCGACTCGACGTTGATACCCGTCAGAATTCGCGATTCACGCGGAGGCGTGTACGGAGAGAGAGGCCCGCGTGCATGCACAGGACTTGGATATATACGTGCATACGATGCACCGAGACCGTCGACGTAACGACCAATCCCGCCTACTGCCAGGGAATTTGTCGTTCTTAGTCCACGAGCGTATGCGTGATAGCCATACACGATTGTCCTCGTGTCTGAAGTTCGGCGCGCGATTCCCGATGGAATTCCGAGCCGACATACTGGGTGTCTTTTACTAGAGATTGGTATGCGGGATCGTCCCTATTATTGTTACTGCTCTCTTTCCTGTATGTTTTCCGTGACACAGATTTCCTGCTGAAATCTCATCGAAATCTTATCGTCCTCCGCATTCGCTCTTCGGTGTAACTGGATAACGCGTCTGGTCGTTGCTGGCTGTTTCTACTTGCTATAAATGAGGCCCATAGCGAGAGTATACTAAATCTTTTTTCATTCCGGCAAAATTACCATTTCTTCGGAATTTTTATATCTTGTTGCGGGAACAGTCATCGTTTGTACACAGATTTTTCGAAATCTCAAAACAATAAAAAATGTAGTCTGGAGAAACATATTGTTGGTGGAGGGTTCAAGTAGTATACATATATATAGCTTTATTGGTTCCCCTAATCCTCTTTCCCTTCCTCCTTATCCTAACCTTATTACTAACTTAACCTAACCTACGCTACCTCATCTACTTAACTCGAATCTAACTAAAACTAAAAATTATAAACATCTAAAAAGCTAGAGAAAGAGAAATCTATATACAAAAGAGGGTTCAAGTAGTAGTAATTATTTTTTTTAAATTAATTGAGGGGATTAATTTTGTATATTTTAAATTTTCATTGACAGCTGAAATAAAAATGCTGTTTCTCGTTTCATCGAATGGTCAACTCGATCGAAAACATCATTTTCCACTGCTGAGAGAGCTTTCGCGTCGATGGCTATATATAAAGAACATTTTTTTCGAAAATACAAGAAGAAACAGGCTGTAGCACGGAGTTCGTACACACCCATTGTGCCAGCGATGTTTAATTAAATCTGTAGTATCCGCGCGCATTGTATACGACCTGCACCGTTGCATCGCAATTAGAACGTGGGTTCGGCATGGTTCTTACCTTTACCATAGAATGCCGTTCCCGGGGCCGTTTGTAAATTGAGATTATATTCGTGCCCTTCGGTTTCGTATGGGAGCACCTTTATCTCCCATCGAGCGCTGTATGAACCGAACGACCTACCACGACCTCGCCCAACTCTGAATATCGCGTCGATGCCTCGTCTCGGTTCTACACCCACGTGATATGTATACCCCGCAAGGTTGTCCTGCCCAGAATCAAAAGTACCATGCACCTATAAGCCATTTTCTCCATTCGTCATTTCGAAAATCTCCTCCCACGAGATTCTCACGCTTTTACACACGTCATTCGCGGGTCGAAATAACGGCAGTCGAAAAAGTTTCAGTATAACTTTTCATAAACAACTTGTTTAACACTAAAGAGCATTAAAAGCGATGAAAATGTTTCAGCTTATAAAAACGACAAGACTCTAGTTATTTAGATTTTGTGCAATTTTTATCGCAATACGTGCATAGATAAATTAATTTCCATGTAAGCATAAAACCGATCATTTGACTGGCAGTGGTACAATGTAGTGTTAAAGCGAGTTCAGACGACTTTGGTCTTTTCATACCAACATTAAACACGCACAACTTTTGAACCAGTGCATTCCTAACATTAAAACATGAATTTCTGACAATTTTTCGTCAAAATCTACAGGATCGTGTATAAAAAATGTTGAAAATTTTTGGTTCCCTAAAGTTCAACCGTGATTTTGTTCCGTTTCTTTGAATTGAACCATTTTTCGTCATGCCAAAAGACAAACTGTTACCGAACAGATTTCCATAGTCGATATCGAGAAAGAAATTTTCTCCATGGTGGAAGTGATCCGAATATGTCCCGACATGAATTTCCGTGGAATGCAAATAGTGCAATAATTTGCCCGTCCGATTTTGTCTCGGCTAGATAAAGCACTTTCTTTCGTCATAATCGCGATACCAAAGTCGCATTCGCGTCGCCTCGAGGTAAATGTTCACCGTGACACGACACGAACTTTCTATTATTATCTACGGCTGTCTCTTGCGTCGGGATTTAAAACAGAATAATAACCGAGCTCCATTGTTTACTGTATACATATATATATATATGTATATGTACATACAATATATGTATACACGGGGAGTATGCGTGGTAACATGTGGACATAACTATGACGGTGGCCCCCGGACACCAAAAGTTCAGTAGTAAAGAAAGTTTATGCGAACATATGTATATCTCTCTGCTCGAGATCCTCCAGGCATTCACGATCCGTGCTATTGTAGCCGAGACTTGTTAGAAGCTTCTGGGCGTAGATCGTGATCTCGGAAAGGAAGTTCGACATTTCGTGAATCACCTTTGGAATCAACACGTTCGCGGCCGTCGTTCGTCTCGCTGCTGGCCGCCATACTTATTCCGCGAATTAAGGCGCGTTTATAATTTACGAAAATCTTGCAAGAAAATTCTTAGAAATATTATTTTGGCATTTCACAATGGCTTAACATACAAAAATCTATAAAGATTCGCCTGAAAAGGGTATAGAATCTATACTATACTATATAGTATATATACTATACTATACTAATCTATACTATACTACAGATGGTCAAAAGTGCCCTTGAGCCGAATTATATGGCCAATGGGTCATTCGATAGAGCATCGAGAAAACACATACTGTGCAAAGTTTCAACCCTATATCTCGATCGGGAGGGTAGTTATGGGGTAAAATCGAAAAATGAGTTTCTGGCCTATTTTCCCTAGTTAATGGTGTTTAAAAATTCTGAGAAAAATCTGACACACGTCGAGCAGCCAAATACATACTCTGCAATTCGTTTCAGATTTTTCAATTGAAAATCCTGCTTGTAAAAAATCAAAAACCTCGAAAAAATGCAGATTTCGCATGAAAGTTTTAAACTGACTTCTATTTTTACGGTATCGATATATTGTTATAAGTATCGTTAATGAATTTTTTTCAGATTTCGTAAAATCTAAAGAAATTGAAAATTCGAAAAATCCGAACAAATCGGAGGCTCCACTGTAAAATATTTCCAGTATGATTAAAGAAATGTTTCGCTAGGCAAAACACGAAGAGCTATGAATGAAAAGGAGAATGTCGAGCTATATCAATTTCCTGCATCCTCTTGTAGGGTTAATGAGCATCACCTGTTCCGAAGTTCCGCGAACTGGTTCCACCGATTAGCGGGAATTATTATTTTCTCGTTTCGCGTGGCGCATTAAGAGACACACGGTATCAGAGATACAGGAACACGGAAGTTCCAGCAAGTTCACGTTGAACGCGCGCGCGCGCGCCGCGCCGCTGCAGTCGGGCCCGGTCGGGCCCCGTACCCGGTCTCGGAGCTCGCGGAGCTCGCAGATCTCGCAGCTCGAAGGCACAAAGAGATGGTCCCCCCCCCCTCTTTGGAAACCGTTGCGCTTCGCTCGCGCGCCTTATCTTCGCGCTGACCGCTGGCGCATTTTCTATCGGTTTATCAAGCGCCTCTAATCGTTACGGGATAATAAACTTGGTTGCTCATTAAAGGAACGATAATCCGCGCTCGTCGAGGCCCTTTCCGCCGCTCGTGATTCAAACGTCAAACTATTTTCAATCAGCCGGCCATCGGAGATTAATGGGAATCCGCGGCGGCCGGCGATCCTTTCTTTTCAAACTTCTAAATACCATCGCGAATATAGATTTATGGATAGCGATCGTTCAATCTCCGGATTCGCCGCTCTGCGAATCCGCAAGATAAATCGCAACGCGCGCCGAAGAGGTCGTCCCGATCTCGATCGAGTTTCCGCGATCGAAACGCGACAGTGTATCGTTTCGCTGAAATACTGTACTGTGATCAAAAAATATTCTACACGGTGTCCCATCCGATTTTGACATCTTGATTGTCTCGCTATTGTTACTCGTAGCAAAAAATGTTTCACCGGAGGCTTGAATAATATTGCGCGATGTTCTGATGTTATTAGTTTTTTCATGAGTGGAGACTCGTAAAGGTCGTATAAAAAGGTCAACTTGGTTTTTTTTTAAATAGAATGAGGTATTTTAAAAAGTACTAACCTATATATGTCGAAAAGTTAGTAGTCCAGGAGATATTTTAATTTAAATAATTCTAAAACCATTGATTTTTTAAAAATGTGTATTTTTTAATGGGAAACGTAGTCGCGCAAGAATTTTTTAACAAACTTTTTTCTTTTCTCAAAAAATGTGGTTTTCACCCTTGACTTCGAGGGCTGTTTTCACCCCCTCAGAGTGGATGGTTGCCAACAAAAAAAAAAATACGTGTCAAATCCTCAATAATTGGAAATCTTGATTTGTCACAAAAATGAGAAGCCCCGGGGTCATCGCCAAAATCCTCAATAATTGGAAATCTTGATTTTTCACAAAAATGAGAAGCCCGAAGAACTATGGCTCACATAAGTTTCATCAAAATACCGAACGAACGAGGTTTCGATAAATTATAATACAAGTACAGAAGAAACAGATAGGAAGCTCGTTTAATTGAGCTGTATAATTTACTTTGAGAATGATTCTGTTTGGATGGAAGGGGATGGAGAGCAGAACCGGGAGAACGACCGGGTCGCTCCGGTGTGTGTCCGCTTTAAATCCCCCATGAAAGGCGACGCAACGATATACGCACTAATTATCGCGCAAACGCGCATTTACTTATCGGCGTTTCGTCATTCGGACAGCGGTTTACGTTCAACTGGCGAATAATGGTTTAATTAAACACCACGTGTACAACCGCAGCCGCCTTGTAAAGCTTCCGTCGATTGATTTACAGTGGCAATACTCGGTGGGCAACTTCCAACGTGTACACGCCGTGAAATAGCCCTCCGGAGAGTCCATTCTAGTAAGAACGCATACATTAGTCCTCTGCGTACACTCGCAATTAACCGTTGACATTTACTCCACTTCGCCGCGCTCTCTTTTTTCCGCTGGCACGAGTCCCTCGATTCTTCTTCTTCTTCTTCCTCTCTGATCCCTTCATTAGTTTCATCTAAACTAATTTCGTCCTTCCTCCGACTCTCATTTAGTACCTCGAGCCTTTTATCGATCTTCTAGCCGCGCAGCTTTACGATCGTCGCTTTCCGCTCGCGTCTCGTCGCGCAACGTATTTTCTTATTTCCATGTTACGGTTAGAGCCTCCCGTATCCGAACTGACGGAGGCGCAAAATTGCTCGGATAAAATCACCTTTACTACCTCACTTAATATTTTATTTGAATTAATTTCAGTCTTCATGATAATATAAGTAGAAAATGAAGAATAAAAAAATTGCGATTCCGGCTTCGTTATTTAATTATTAACCCGTAGCACTCGAGCGGCGACTCTGCGGCGCTACTAAAAATTGCTGTACCATTACTCAAAATATTATTTACATTATTAAATATGTTGGTATCTTTACTATAGATATATTCTATGAGGTATTACATAAATTTCATATCCATCAAATTTTAAAAATTAGAGGGAATATATAGGGTCGGAAGGAATGTTTAACTTTTAAATTAAAATAGCTCCGATTGCAAAGGGTTAACAATTAAAAATCCACGTAAAATGCGGCAACCCATAACTAAATAACAAAGTCGAAGTGGAAGACCTAACACAGACCTAACCGCATGCTTTCGTAATAATATATAATATACGAAAATCCAGAAGTAGAACCAGAAGTTGTTCAAAATGTCGAAATCTATAAAATATTTAAATTTCAACAAAATCTGAGTATGACCACCCTTTCGCAATAATTACCAACATTCTTATTTCCACTTGTAAGATATGTTGTCCAAGTTTGTCCATTAAAACCCGGGTCAACTGGTATAAATTATTTAAATTATTTTCGAGATAAATGAACCCACGAGCGACGTTGAGCGGAAAGACGCTTGTCTTCGATTTTTCTGCCGTTCCACTCTTTCGCAACTCCCTTTTTTCTATTAACGTTTTTATCCTTCATCGTCCTTGCCCAGCTTTTCTATCAACCGTTTCGCTCTCCTCCTATTCCGTTCGAGTTCTCCTTCCACTAAATTCCTCGGGTATCTACGCTAGACAGGGGGTGTTGTGTCGACCGCAGAAGGCCGTTGCTGCGTTCCAGCGCGCAACGACAGGTCAGATCTAGACACGAATTACCTGTTCCGCGCAGTCACTGGAACTCCTTGAGAAGTTCAGTCGAGTTTTCACGTAACACGCCACGCCACGCCACGCCACGCCACGCCACGCCACGCCACGCCGCGGTTTGTGCTCATACGGTTTCAGACGTCACCGGTCAACCGGAACGCTCGATTTACCCAGGACAACTTTTCCTTTCCTACGTAGCCGCGTTATCCGCAACGGAAAATCCTGCGATCTTTTGCTGCTGAACGTTACACGCAAAATTATTGCCCTTGAACAACGACAGACGCAAGGTTTTTACATGAAATGTCCGATTTTAGAATGAACATTTTATCAAGCGTTTTCACCAACAAATATTATTACGAACCACAGGTTTGTTACAGGGATTGAAAATTGTTCTGAGAGTAGGATGTTTGTGCAATTTTTAATTTTTGTAGGCAAGTTTCAAGAAAGTGGGACCAAATGGAATGTTACTTTCAGTGGTAAGAGTCTTTGTAGATCTGAAATAAATAAAAATCTTATTGAATTCTGTGGAATTTGATGTTCTAGCATTTTTTGAAAATTTTCATCATTGTTTCTGTCAAAACAGATATTATTGCATAATACTGGAAACAGTTATTTTCAGAACCTTTTCAGTCCCTGATTTAATATACATCATTTTAAGGCACTAGGATTAAGGTACTAGAAACAACTTATAGCAGTGAGAATATTGAATTTACTTAAACTGTGTACGGTTTTTAATATATTTTAAATGAAGAAGTCAATCGAGCCATTTCCTATGAAAGCGTTTATATAATTTCAATAATTATAGAATAGAAAACCCAGTCATTTGAACGTGGTAGGTTTAGCGTTAAGGTCTTACCGGAAGTTTTTATTCAGATGCCTAATTTCACTTTCATACGATGCCTCTTATTTCTGACGAATAAAAACGACGATTTCGCGAGAATGTGCCAAAGGAATGAAAGTTGTATAATTTCTCACTTAACCCTTAGCACTCGAATGGCGACTCTGAGGCACCACTGAATTTGCTATGCCATTCTTAAAAATATTGTTCACATTATTATTTTTGTTCGTATTTAATAAACGACTAGACATTTACATATTACATGAGGTAGTATATTAGTTTCATATGCAAAAAATGTAAAAAAAATTGTATAGAATGGAAATATTCTAGAATCGAAAAATCTTACGTTTTTGAGTTAAAATAGCTCCGAGTGCAAAGGGTTAATCTTTGCAATCTCAACAATGGGTAAATTGAAAAATACCCGTGAACCCAGTGTTGAAACAACTGTAACTCGAAATGGAAGATAGAAGTGAACGACCCCGGCGAAGTTATACACGTGTGTGCATACCAGAAGATGCGCGGCGCAGCGTACGGTAATTTCACCCTGATTTATCATAGTTATCGGTCTCGAACGTGAAGAAAGGGTTAATTTTTGGGGTATCGTGTACTGGAAGGATGAATGGACTCGCGAGATTTATAAGGGACACGATCGCGAGAGGTTTTAGCGGAAGAACGATGACGAGAAAAGTAGCGGCAGCACAGCCAGCAAACAACCGGGGTGCGGGCCCCGTTCGATAAGAAACGATAACTCGTACGACGGCGACAGTGAATTACGGCTACACGGCCAGCAACATAGTAATTCATACCGGGATGGCATGAGCGCACCACGATTAATTGCCACGATTAACAGTAATTAATAGTGTTGCCCCGGCGAGAGCAACTGCTGTATCCCGTTGATTGTTCGTTGCCACGCTCGACTTTTTCCAAGGAGGCCCCGCGAACCAACGCGTGCGAACGGACAGGTGTTTCGCTGAACAATGTGCCATCGAAGGGTACCTCGATTGCTCGAACTCGATTGTCGAGATTCGTTCGAACGAAGGCAATCGGGCGATTTTTATTTTTTTTTTTACCACGGCGCGACTCGCCGAAAAATCTGCAAAAATTTATAAATAATACGTATACCTATACAATGATACTGTAAAAATACGAACTATGTAGATTTTAAACTTCAATGCGAAAGCGCCATTTTTCCGATTTTTTACAACCAGGATGTTCAACTTAAAAATCCGAATTAATTGCAGTATATGTGTACGAGTATTTGACATCTATTCGATTTCTTTCGGAATTTTTGCATACGATTCAATAATAGGGGAAATAGTCCTTTATCCTTTAACGCGGAAAGAAATTAATTTTTTAAATGAAAATCCTATATTTACTTCTCTATATAAAATTTTCGAACACGATTCTTTGCTTGAGTCTAGAAACTAATTTTTACAGCAGAAGCTGTGCTTATCTTGTTTGTTTACTCTGGTTTTCTTAATCGTATATAACATTCGTAATAGGTAGACATTTCCTGTAATTATAGTTTCAACAAATAGTCCAAACAGAGGAAGACTCCATTAAAATTTCCATTCTATTCCCCTAAAAAAGACTTTATAAGCTATAAATAATATATGCAGGTCCGTGGTCTATTATTATATTCGTAACAACCATATAATTGTGTGCCATGTTTTACCGATCCATTACATTAATTGACTCGTCGATAAAAAGCAATTTTTATTATTTATCGGTGCAGAAATATAGTTGGACTTTTTTTTTAGGAACAATGCTATCTAAAAATATTTCGCAGAAGATCGTTTAAGTACCGTTTTTTTGCGACGTCATTGTGTCGCGTAATCGCGTAAACGAAAATTTTAATATTATCCGTGAGATTGTAAAAATTCGAGGAAAAAAAAAACAGATCCGCTGAAATAAATCGCGTCGACGACGAGATCCCGACAAATTAAACACCGCTAGAATGGTCTCATTATGACAAGCCAGGATGCACGGAGGACCGAACGATACGCGGTTTAATTAAATTACACGATATAATTTCCACTGATCTTATTAAAGCCTGTTTCGATAATAGTCGGTCGTACATTACGCCAGTTATCATCTACATAAATTAAACCCTTTCGACGGAGCGAATTTGCATTCCCATAAAAGCGTCCGACACCGGTTGATTACGACGTCGACATCGATCTACTTTAAAAATCGATTGCAAGCGCGAGGAGGGCTAAACACAGTAAAACGAATCGATACGTTCGAAAAATATCGAAATACGTGATACAAATTTCCGCAGATTTAAGTTATTAACAACTGGAAACGGATACTTGTATTTAATGATCTCTTACTAATCATAACTTGATTTATTTAATAATTATTTCCAAAAAAGGGCTCGATGTAACGTCCGTTTACATCTAGACATTTTTGGAATCGATAGAACTTCATTCTTTATCGGAGGTTTTCTTGGAAACATTTTTCGACATACATGGTGAAAATACTTTTTTATAGAGAATAAAAAGCTGCATTGATCGATGCATAAAAAATTGACGGATCCGTGTGAAAAATCAAAATTGACCTCCATAAGTCCTTGACGCGTCCGTGTACAAAGAAACCAATAACACAAGTATACAAACGTGAGACGCCATTTTAGAAAATATACTAAATTTTAACTCGCTAATCGGCGTTCATACAAATTTAATATTTACGACTGACTGTATACACGTGTTCCAGCTTATTTATTTCGAGCAACAATATTCTAGCAAATTACATTTCTCCGAAGCTATGTTTTCTTTATGTGCTCCGACGCGTGTTTTCATATTTGTGTTTACGGTTGTTTTTGTTCGGCAAGGAGCACCTTCCGCGAAGACCGCGACGAAAATCGCGTTTGTTTACCAATGGACACGCGTCGCTGAAAAATCACGTGTATATTGCGCGCGATCCTTTGGAATCGTTCGCTTCTCGCGGAAGCCAAAGGTGGTTCAATGACGACTATGGAAATCGGACAGGTTCGTTACGTCAGCCCGCGCGCAATGATCCGAGAATAACCGGCTGTTATTAAAACACAAGTATCCAGTATTGCGTTAAACGGCACACGAAACCGCCGGAATAATTGTGCTGTGTGTGTAGCTTTCTCGGGCTCTGCTCGCTGAAAATGTCAATTCCGATCCCGTCCGGAATCCAATCTTTCGCGTTAATTGGTTCCGATTGCGCTTTGCGAGAAAAATCGGCTAATCTAGAACGATGCACATTCACAACCAGAAAGTTGCTTAAAGCCAATAAACTGTTGCACTGGCTTCGGCAAAATGTTGCTTCTGCAAACCTCTGGAATATCTAAGGAATTGTGTTAATGGTAATTTTATGAAAATTTTCTATTCTAGTTGTGTATTAGGTATTCAAAAAATTGTAGTTAAATCACAAGAGAAATCCGTATTTACATGCTCTGTCCTTTTCTACGTTCGGCGCGGTCGACGCGACCATAAACGGTCGGCGCAGTCGTAAACATCCCACTCCAAAATTTTCTCCACTTCATGGAAAAACATTGAATCATGTTTTAGGGGGGGTGTAGCTATTTTACCACGTTTTTATTAGCTCGCTTTCTTGTCTGTCTGTTTGTTCGGTACTTTTGCAAACTAACTTCCCGATGAGCTAGAGTCTTGAAATTTTAAACATATCTCATAACTGGATGACAATGCAATATTTAAAAAAAAATTTTTTTAAAAAGCCTACTAGCGTCACAGTTTCTCTTGGTGTCATATAAAACATATCCATGTTAAAGAAAATTATTTAGAAGCTGAATATTATTGTGTGTCATTTTCTATATTTTTTACCATTGCATTGTTCAAATATTACGAACCGCTGATACAGTAAGAAAACACAATTCCCTTAATTAGGATTCGAGTAATGCGAATTAATATGAAGAATAGTGTGAACAACTACTGTCGTAACGATAATTGTCTCTTTAAATTGGACAAGTTAAGAAACTGTACATTTCCGTTTCTAGAGTAAAGACTGTTTTATGTAGACAGCCATCGATTTCGTAGCGCGACGACTTCGTGGCAGATAATCTTCGCGGATAGAGTCTCGGGGCCGTCTTCAAACATGTTTCTCGATGAGGATTTTTTTTTAGGGAGGGGGGGGGGTTGCAGCCAGTTATGTCGATGTCCGCGAAACAAAATCGAAAAGGTTTAATACAAATGGTTCAACCGTGCACAGCGAAACTAGTTAGATGTTTACGATCGAGAGAGGAGGCCTGGAGAGGAAAACTTCGCGCCGGCGATATTTATTTAATTAACCCACGGAAACGAGCGGAGTCAGTGACTAATCGGAATCACGTGGCAACAACGTCATGCGACCGGGCCGGCCGGCCCGGCTGCAATTAACAGAGATATCGCTACCGCGTGGCGCTTACTCCTTTTCTCTGTTGAGAAACTTATTAGTTGTGTGTAGTAATCCCGCAGTTTCCCATCGTTACACGTTCACCATGGTGCTCAATGATGAAGGTGCGCGCGTAAGCGAGTACGCGAGGCCCGATGGAGGAGTTCGGCCACGCAATATCGACGCAATGATACAAGGCAATGAAGCGATCAATGAATTTACACATTCATTCTTCCTGCGTGAGAATATCCTCCGGAAAGTGTATCCTTCGACCGGTCGATTAATAAATTACGCGACGGTTGCAAAACACTGAGGCAATTACAGAATAATGGCGCGTACACGGTTTTTTTTTTTTTACCGAAACCGATGAATTTTAATGGCGGTTTGATTCATTGCGTGTGCGATCGGAAATGGATTATTACTTACTAGTCGATTGCAGATGTTTATGCAAATGCACCGCATCTTTCACCAAAACGACAATAATACCAGAACTCGCATCATCCGGCGAGATCTGTTATTAGATTGAATATGCTTTCCGCTTATCGTTTTATTACGATCCTCACCTTTTTCGTCGGCGATCCGCAATGTTAATAATCAGTCGATACAGTGCCAACAGGAATGACGTGCAATCACACTGTATGCACATACATATCGATGACGACGCGGTGAGAATCGGTGAACTCGCCTTCCGGGAACTCTTTTACTTTCTCGATTGGTAATATAGTCGCTCTTTTTCCTGTAAACAACAACGCGTGTCCTGGTGCTTTATTGTATTAGATGCAGAAACAATTTTTTATGCATCGATTCACATGCAGTGACTCCCATTAATAGTCGGACGCGTTTAAAAAATTTCAACTGTTTTGATATTGCTTCGTACAATTTGTACTTTTTTGAGAAGTTAGAGCAATTAGTTTACTACGTGATGTGAAAAGAAATTTTTTCAAAAATTGCAATCAGAATTATAGAGAAAATTCTCTACAATACAATTCTCGGATTCTAGAATATTTCCACTCTATACAATTTTTGTTCATCTTTTGCATATGAAACTGATATAATATCTCGTGTAATATGTAAATGTCTAGTAGTTTATTAAATATGGCCAAAAATAATAATGTGAACAATATTTTTAAGAATGGCATAGCAATTTTCAGTGGTGCCTCAAAGTCGCCATCCGAGTGCTAAGGATTAAATATTGTGGGATCCTTGCCTCGAGGGTCCTACGAACTGTAGATGGAGCGCGTGTCTATGTTATCGGTATGAATGAGTGTGTGCGTGAAGAGGTCGTTTTCGGGAATTGAGAGATGCAGAGCAGTGTGTTGTGAATCGTGAGAGCGTGAAGAGTCGTGCGAGAGGTCGAGGAACGTGTTTACAGAGAAAGGGCGAGTTTAGAGGAAGAAAGCAAGCGAAGTGAGTGCATTCTATATAATTTTGTTTTCTTTATTTCCTACACTATTAAATATTCTTGTTTTTACTTTCGTCTTCGATAGAAACATCCTTATTCACTAAAAATCCCTACAATATTAATGAATTGGTCTTTCAAACAAAAAAGATTTTTCATCAATAGTTAACTGTTTGCGTTATTGTTTTAACTTTATAGCTCCCATTGTGGATCTGCGTTTCTACCCTGTAAAATTACAAGCCTCTTAAGCAATACCCAATCTAATATTCACGAAAAATGTATTTATTTTGTACAAGCAGTGGACATATTTATTTCTTAAAATATTCACACGGGTCTCGTTAACTTCTTTGTTTAATTTTCTTTTCCTTTTAACTCTTCCAACCACGCTCTGCTACCAATTTGTACGAGCAGTGGATATATTTATAAATATAATATTTAATAAAGTGAATTACGAAATTAGTGTGCAATGGATAAAAGAAGAATGTATTTTGTTTAAAAGATTTCCCAGTCGCAAACGTTAATTATATTAAATATTATATTTATAAATATATCCACTCCTTCTACATATTTCTATAATACAATATATTATTTCGGTGGGTCTGCGAGACCTCACCTTGCCACTTTCGATACATTTTCCCACCTAACGGAAAAATCCGGTACACCGCCAGTCGCGATGAGCCATTTCGTATAACAGCGTGGAACAGTTATTTTCCGAAGGTTTTCAATCGTGGTGATGCGTTATGCGTTGGACAGTGTATCGATCGGCGGCCGTACCTACAGGATCGTTCGAAAAAATGGTCGGATGATCGATGCTGCGGGGATTAAACGCGTCGTAAATTTTTATCGATCATCCTCCATTTTCCACCGGTAAGCGGTCTTCTAATTCGACGAATTAAAAGGGGCTATCGGGACGAGGGATCGGTAGTGCTCTCGGCTGATGAGCCTTCGTGTCGGTAGGCGGCCTCTTAACGAGGAATAATCGAAAATCGGCCGATATTCCCTATAATTTCCCGCGTCCTCGCGCCTCGCTCATGACTCATCCCCTATCCCGGTCCCATCGGCGTAAATCCTTGTAATTACAGGCTGCGGCAGAATCGGCCAAGTTAATTCGCGCCGTGGCCGCAGCCGATTCGACGCCGATGTAAATAACCAATAACGATTACGACGGGCACGCATTCTGCCGATAGGTGCTCTCGCCATGCCGCTCCGTGCCGCTCCGAGCCGAGCGGAGCCGAGCCGAACCGAGCCGATACGCGCCGACCCGATACGCGCTGCTCCGCGCCGCTCCAAGCCGAGCGGAGCCGAGCCGAACCGAACCGATACGCGCCGAACCGATACGCGCCGAACCGAACCGATAGGTGCTCTCGCCATGCAGCTCTAAGCCGAGCGGAGCCGAGCGGAGCCGAACCGATACGCGCCGAACCGATACGCTCCGAGCCGAACCGATACGCTCC
Organism: Lasioglossum lativentre; assembly: GCA_916610255.1. Classification (NCBI taxonomy): domain Eukaryota; kingdom Metazoa; phylum Arthropoda; class Insecta; order Hymenoptera; family Halictidae; genus Lasioglossum; species Lasioglossum lativentre. Next base: position 2,910,236 of record OU744364.1, read on the forward strand.
GAGCCGAACCGATACGCTCCGCGCCGCGCCGCGTTGCTGCGCCGACCGGTGCGGTATTAGCGAAGCGTATTTGTGTCACGGTACGCTTTCCGCCGGCGCACGCATAATTTCTCATTATGCAAATCGGCGAGAGAGGACTTTCCGCGCGCACCATGCCATGCCGCCGCGTATCTGTCGATGGGCCCGCGGAGGAACGCTCCGCATTAAGACGGCGAATTCCATCGACCGGTCGCCGATTTTCTGGTTGTCGCGGCGACCAGCGCCGATGACAACATCCTGATACTGAGGTCGATACGAACCGAGGAATTCCGCGAGGGCCACGCCTCGATTTTCGAGCGGTAGCACGCGGTGTGGTTCGATCGCTCTTTGCGCTAGCTGGACACAATTATGTTTCGCACGGTTTTCAGTATATTCGACACTGGATTTGTTGGAACACAAGTGTACTTTGTATTACAGTTTACATTTGGAAAGTTAGCGTTTTTTAAATTGAATATTCAAAGGTGAAACTGAGATGTTTATTCGGTAATGCGTTATGCAATTTCCAATTTTTATAGACTAGGGTTTTTACAGGCTAGTTATTAGGCTTCAAGGGTTTGATTAGGCTAGGAGTTTATTAGGAGGACATAATTGTCCTTAGAGATTGCGGGGCCCGAGGCAAGCCCGACACGAAAAATGTCTAATTCCGCAGATTACCTAAAAAATGACATAATGTGATAGTGCAGAATGGAAAATATGTTACCGAGTAAATCCGTGAATCTTGATATGTTATCTTTGAATTTTAATTTATCGCGATTCGTTCCCGGTGGATAACGTCACTTTTATACTCGTCGCGTGGCCCGGCTTCCACAGTTAGCATAAGCATAATCCGTAGCATTATACAGCCCCACGCCGCGCATTATCAGATCTACGCGTCGTGTGGGCACAATGACTGATCGTAGCATAGACGTACCAATTAATCGCATTGTATATTTCGCGCACGTAGGATTGGGATTCGCCGAAATTATAGTCGACACGTATGATTGTTTCATTGTAAAAAAAGTAAGCACTGATTTTCTGTTACTTCAGTAATTAAATACTTTGCATGCGAGCAGAATATTTCCAATATGGCGACGCCACGTTTGTCCTAAAAGTCCTAAACACTCTTTTATTTTTTGATTTCATTCAAGTTTCACGAGTCTAACGAAAGATGTCTAATTAATATATATATAATGTAAATTAAGAAATTGGAATTTGTTTACCGAAGGATGTGCGTTTATAATTGTTTATAATATTTCTGGAGCTTTACAAAAATATGTCTACGTGTCTTTCTCTGTGTAAATATTATAAATCTTTTTCCTCGTAACAGTGATAATTTAAATATTGTAAGAGATTTAATAACCGTAATCATGTCGTCTGACAAGTGATTCTCTATCACGGGTAAATGTGTTTCTAAAAAACAATTTTTTCAATTTTTAATAAGACAGATTTCTCTACACGAAGACAAAAAGACCGGCAGATGCATAAGTGGTGTGTTATTCTGTGTGTGTGTGTGTCTCCTTCGCCGTGCGAACCGCCCCTTTTTATACGCGACTTAATAGAAATCCGAGAAACTGTTCAAATGACAGACGGTAAGAAATCCGCGTGTACACAGTCTCGCGTCTCGCCGTGGCCCGAGGGAACTGTCACGTAATAGTGATTACACGATAACCGGAAATCGACGAGACACGTAACGATATAGTACCCGACAGACTACGGGGAACACAATAGTTTAATAATTATTCGACTTTTCTCCTCGCCGACGTTTCTACTGTTGTTCGAAAGGTCTGTTCGCTAAAGAATTCTGTGTCTTTCTTTTGTTGCAGGTGAGTGAGAAAATGCCCCCTGTTCTCAAGCTGTTGTTTCGGTGAGTGGGAATTTTAAGTTTCAATGCTTGCAAATATACTTTGCAAGTTATTTAAAAAAATATACTGTTTCTCTTACATTCTATTACATTACACGAATCGTCTGCTTATAAGGTTAAATAACATTTTAACCAAAGTAACCAAATAAATTATTTCCAATTTGGGGGAGGGCGATTCTACGAATCCACCAAATGGAAAATGTCTCGGAAACACATCATTCTTGTTCTTTAAAAAAAATGACCAATTTTGATTTATCACATTATTAAAAATATAGTTAAAGTACATACGATATGTACAGTTTAATCCAGAGAACAGTTAAATATCTCGAAAAAATGTTTTGTACAATGCCAAAAGAAACCTGTCACAATCTTATTTATTCGACCTTGGAGGGTCTTACAAATATGTCCATAAAAGGAGCCCGGCTGGGCCTGCAGCCCGAGTGGGTCCCAATCCGTTCAGGAGCATTAACCTAGGAGACTCGAATCTGGCCATGGCTACTCCCACAAGCCACCTGTGCGCCCGTGGCCGAATTCGACCCATGTCGGCCCGAGTTGTCCCGCACTGAGCCGTGTTGTTTTCAAGTTAGCTCCAGAAGGTCAGCCAGAAGGTCATCCAGCCTGACTGGATTCGAATTCGGACTATATCGAACATGAGCCCACATAAAATAGTTATAAAACATAACTTTTAGTATTTTCTCTGCAATTCCGACCAATTGCAATATTCTCAAAAATTCTGTTCACATTGCGTACCAAAAACCGATTGTCCTAGCTTCTACAAAAAAAATCCAATTTGTATTTGGCTTCTAAACAAAAATCCAAGTTGTATGGTCGAATATTGAAAAACTTCTCCACTTTTTAAGAGTGTCCGAATATTAGTGGGAGTCGCTGTCTACACGTGTCGACTGTTCTCGCACGTTAGCTACTCCCGCGCTACTGGTTGGACGCAGTTCTAAGGTTAAACGGTTGAAAACGATCTCCCGCCAAGGACGAAAGGAAGGTGCAGTGAAAATTTTCAAGTAGGTCGCGTCTCGGTTCGATTCCGATCGTAACACTTCCCCGACAGCGGCAGCGGCGCGGCGTTCCCATCGGTTTTCTCAGGTTCGACAGCTGTTCGTATTCGCCTCGGTCGTGTAGGTACGTGGGCATCAACTTGTCTCCGCCGGCTGACCGGGCCTCCATCTTGAAAGGAATGTCGCTCTCGCTCTCGCGACCAAGCGTGGGCTCACGAAATATATCGGTATAGTTTTGCGTGTGCCCACGCTCTCCTCTCGTCGTCGCGGCCACGGGAGCCTTTAGTGTTAAACACGTTTGCGAAATACGGTTGATTGGTTGCGCAACCGACCGTATCCTCTCGTTTCCCGAAACGAGCCCAGCTGAATATCGTACCAACGATTACGAAACCCTCTCCCCCCCCCCCCCCCTCCCCAAAATGTCAACCTGTTTCTCCGAGCCAGCCTCAATTTCGCCTGGAAAAGAAAGCGGTTCTCGTGATCCCGTTTCGCGAGCCTGATGAATCGACCACAACCGCATTCCCCGTTTTCGAGACAAACTTTCGTTATCGGGCTGCAAATATTCACGCAATTCTCATGTTAACGCTAGAACTACCGAGCCCTAAACGAGAGTGATGTATATTTCGTAGGATTTTTATGGTGACATGTACTTGAATACAGAAGCATACTAAAAAATTTCTCAAGAAAATACATCTGTAACTTCACGAATCGTAAAAGAATAAACCGGAAACCAGTCATTTTGATTGGTTCGGTAGTTCTAGTGTTAACCACCATGAAAGAGAAACGTCTATAAAGCACGCTAGGGGTGGCGAATCTACATATAGCACGCGTGCCATAGGTGGCACGTACAAAAATTTTACTGGCACGTGAACGGTTTACAAGTGATATCATGTATACATGTCATTTAATATGTATAACAGCAAAAATCTGCTTAATCGATATCGATTTTTCTATGTTATTATTTTATGTTATTTTTAAAATTGTCTAAATAAAATTCTGGAATAACAAAATTTTTATTCCCCTTTTGAAATACGCAATCGCACAGCAAAAATCGAAGGAGGGATCGTTGGTTCTTCAATCGTTACTTACTCTATGTCTTTAATAACTGAATACCGAATTAATTTTTACGCGTTGGCATAGATAAATACTATTTGTAAATTTTTGGCACGCGTACATACACATAGAAAGGTTCGCCACCACTGAAATACGCAATCGCACAACAAAAATCGAAGGAGGGATCGTTGGTTCTTCAATCGTTACTTACTCTATGTCTTTAATAACTGTATACCGAATTAATTTTTACGCGTTGGCATAGAAAAATACTATTTGTAAATTTTTGGCACGCGTACATACACACAGAAAGGTTTCGCCACCACTTAAATACGCAATCGCACAACAAAAATCGAAGGAGGAATCGTTAGTTCTTCGAATCGTTACTTACTCTATGTTCTTTATAACTGCATACCGAGTTGATTTTTACGCGTTGGCATAGATAAATAACGCGTACATACACATAGAAAGGTTTGCCACCACTGAAATACGCAATCGCACAACAAAAATCGAAGGAGGAATCGTTAGTTCTTCGAATCGTTACTTACTCTATGTTCTTAATAACTGCATACCGAGTTGATTTTTACGCGTTTGCATATCGCTTGGCAATTATCGAATTAGCCGTGGAAAAGTGGTCCGGCTAGTAAATCCCTCGAAGGGCGTACAAGGTCAAGGCCCGATGGCTTTTGTTTCGCGCGCGCTCGCGCGCTTTCTTCTTTTCGGTTAGGTTTAATATCGCAGTCACGAGAAACGGATACTTGCAACTCAAGCATTAACGAGGCCTGGCCAACATAAATTCACATCTGGGTTAGAATCTACCTCTGACCGGCGCGCCGCGGCGTCTGGTCACGTGGGGCCCACGGATAATTAGGGATCGTTACACGGTGCCCCGTGTGCTCGTCATTCATGGCTCGCCGGTATTATCGGGGCAAATTGCGTAACCTATTGATTATGCAACGATCGATCATTATTATTGCAGCGGAGCCGGCCATTATGGTGTGCCGTATCCTACTTACGCCGCGCGGCGAGTTTTCCCCGTACACGCGCGCGCGTTCCTCTTCGCGGCTCTCGGATTTCGTGATTTTCTTTATTGCTTTAAATTACACTGTTCCCCCCGCCACGTGTCGCGCGTGCAACATTGTCAGGATACTAAACCCCCCGACGCTCGATGATAAATCAACCATGGCGTGATGCACCAGGATTTTTTCTCCATGGTTGCTCAACCGTTGCACGGGGTGGTATCGGGTCCGAGATATTGGGTTCGGTCGTAAATTACTTTCGCTGTACTGGGGAAAAACTTCTCTTCGAACAGTAATATTAATTGTATAATAATCGCAGCGTCAAGATTGCCGGTAATTGGTGGTTTTGAAAAATCAAATTTCACTTTTCAATCTCGCTTATTTCTCGCGTTGTTTTAAACAAATGATTAATGCCACAAATTACTCAAATCTTTATCAACACCAAAATATCTCCGTTCAGGTTCTCTGTACTTAGAGACGCGCAAAATTTGTAAGAATGTCCCAGCAGCGGTGGAACAATTAAACAGGTCTGAAAATGGACGTCGACCTCGACCCATTTTCAAATCGAGACAACGACAGAGCCAAAATGGGAAATAAAGAGGTAGACGTGTCCTTTTTCGGAAGAATTGAAATTAAGGGGCTTACGCGATCCGCCGAGACGATGGACAGGTGAGAGAGACTGTCTCAAGGTGAACGATCCCCGAGTGAGAGTTGACAGCGAGCGCCTTGCTGAATTTCATTACCGCTCCGGTTAATAAATGACATTCCTCAATTCCCCAGAGTGCCAATAATACGCGTAATACTGCTATCGTAACGATATACCTAGAAATGTATCATTGACAGTGTACAGGGTGTCCCAAAATTCCTTCAAGTACCTGAAACGTTCCTGAGGTCATTAGAAGCAAAATTTTCCTTTTGCAAAATGTCTTGATTTGTTTAGGAGTTATTAACGAATCACAGCAGTCGTCTACAATACGCGAAAATCGTCCGTGTTGATATACGTCGTGACGTATCAGTCATAAAAACACTAGTGTGAACAGTAGAGTAATTTTCGCGCTATACCGCGATAGGTCGGTACGGCTTTCGTCGTATTTCGGCTCTGCTGGCGCGCGCCGGACCATTTTTGCCAACACGCGTGTAGGTCGCGCTCTGATTGGTCCGTGTTTTTCTCCTAAACAAAGCCGCGGCGGACATTTTGGAAAAGGAAAATTTTGCTTCGAATAACCTCAAGAACCGCTCATTTCAGTTGAAGGAATTTTTTAAATCAATTAAATAAATTTAAAACTTTGTGGAAGATTGAATAAAAAAATAACCTGGACAGATCCCTTAATCGCACTAACACGAAGCATTATGATACCGAGCGGAAAGAATCGGACGCAACAACACGTCCAGGAGAATACAATGGGTGCCCAGCGTGTCTAATTAAAAGAAAGGAAAAAGAAGAGAAGAGAAAGGGTAGACGCTGAGGAGGTAGAGGTAGAGAAAAAAAGAAGAAGAATCAATTGTGCGGTTTATCTCATTAGTATATCCGATCGTATGGCAGGCTGCGTGCCTCGGAGTTCGCATGTATGATATTATTATCGTCGAAGTTACCTGTCCCGGCTTCCTGCAGCCGCTCACGTCCAAGCATACCGATACTATAACGCGGTCGTCGGTACCTAGGCCTCTCCACATCGCATAAACGTGTAGCGCACACGTGCGCGCGCCACTGCGCGCCCAGCCATCGGCGGCCGACGATTGCTGGCTTGTTATTAATCTTAATTGCCATCTAGAGGCTGCCAATTAACAACGCCTGTCACTTGTTTTTCCTCGGGTAAGCACTATCTTAGCAGAGGGTCTGCGCCGGGTCCACTCACCACTCGGTTTCACTCCCTTTCGCGCAGCCCTCCCTCGCGATATTTATCCCCCGCCTCGATAATCCCTCTTTCTCCACCACCACCACCACCACCACCTCCTCCTCCTCCTACCTTCTCCACCGAGATCATCCGCAGGGACGCATCGTGCTACTTGTAGGCCCTAGGCACTTTTCTAATGACTCCGCCCATCAGCCACCCTAAATCCCCTCTGGCGTAGCGCACTCGTCGGCTACACCTTTTTTCTTTCGGCGAGAATCCTCTTCTTCCCAACCAGTCTCTTCTACCTCTCACACTTCAACCCCTCGCGTTCACCAAGGAATTTTTCGAATGTTCGCATTAGATTTTTCTCCATAATTTTAATTTATCTAATTAATGCTATTGGCGCACTGGTACGATCAATTTGTTACTATTAAGCACTTTTGCAAATTGTTACATCCGTTATACGTAAAACCGTTATAAATTTTAATTTGTGCGATTTCGCCCTTTCAGCAATATCGACGTCATCAGAGATCTCCGATGGCTAAAGTTTTATTCAGAACATTTGTTTACACGAGTATGACTGCAGGATGTCTGTGCGTTTATAGCAACCCAAGGTCAATCCTTCTCCCTCTTCATTATGAAATTTCCTATACACACTTCGGAATTAGTATCGGTATCGCGATTCTATTACGAACTGGACATTTTTCGCTAGGCAGTGTGTTCGCTGCAATGGCCGCCGAGTCTTCGGCCACTAGCAAGCGGTATTCTGTAATTATCACCGGCTATGGAAAATATAATTATTCAAGATTCCCTGCAGGGTGGTCGTGTTGTGGATACATTATCGTCGCGCGGTAATAAGCGAGAGCCGCTCACTTAATAGTATCAATTACCGTCCGATCGCGCGATCATGATGAAAAATCAACCCTCGACGGGCTCGCGGATAAGCGAAAAATCACGCGCGCCCCTAACCCCCCCCCCCCCGGGTTCCTTATATCGACTTTAAACGGATGCAATCACGGCGAGAGAGCCAGCTCTTAATCGACGCGCCGATGTTTATTTAATTACCGATTAATGTTAGCACGCATGCCAAGCCGGATCGCGGCTCTTAGAGGAATGATCGACGCCGCGGGAAACGGGTATATACATGCAAATAAATCGATAACCGTTCGACTGATTTCCTCTATCGAGCGTTGCGTTAGGTTACACGCTCGAAACTTGGAGCGGGGTTTCGATTTAATATCGGACCACGAATGCGGTTCGATCGGAGGATATGGTTAATCACTATCGACACGGTGAGTTAATTCAATTAATAACGCGGAGCGGTGAAAAAAACGCACGCGATTCGACCAGCGCCTGAAACTGGAAGCGTCGCGGTTACTCGTTTGTGCGATTGCTCGTTTGTGCGATTGCTCGTTTGTGCGATTGCTCGTTTGTGCGATTGCTCTTGTTTCTCACGGATGGATAGCGACGATGAATCTGAAAACTTGACTGTATATGTGCCTGTTCGCGTTTATTCGTGGAAACGATCGATCATGAATCTTCTCTTTCCTATTTTGTCTCGAAGGGAGAATGTTTCTTACGATGTAGGGACTTTTGAAGCTATGCGCGATAAAACGAACTTGTTAGACCTGAATCCTCTCCTCTGACACTTGCGTCGCGTTGCGCAACTAACAGCGAGGAGAGATTCGGCCGCGGAAATGTATGCAACCATCCGAGAGACGAAATGTCTGTTTCGTAAGAACTTGACGTCCACTTCCTTAACGATGAATCGCATCAAGGTCGTTTTGCGTTATGTCGTTGGAATATAATATTCTTACTTGACAATACACGGAGTTTCTAATTCTTAATAATCTTAATTTTAGCAAATTATCTCTTCTCAAAGATTTATAATTCTCAAGAATCGCACCACGTTCCTCTTACTTCTAATTACAATTCATAAATAATATTGCAGGTGCTTTTTTATACTTTTTCTACAATTATTTCCGGGACTACTGAAACTGATTCTAGAGTGTACATTATCGCAAAGTCCAATAAACTTGCAAGCGCCACGAACATTCGCAATCTAATTACAAGTTCGTGTGCTATTGCGCAACAGAGACATGCCCGCCATTTTGTAGAAGCAAAGTTGTTGCGAGCTCGCTGCTCCGATCAAGAAAATCCCACTGATCTACGGAAGTATTTATTTACTATTCATAAATATATTAACACTGCAGGTGCTTTTTTATATTTTTTCTACAATTATTTCCGGGACTACATATTCGAGAGTGTACAATTTTTATCGCAAAGTCCAATAAACTTGCAATCGCACGAACGTTCGCAATCTAATTACAAGTTCGTGTGCTATTGCGCAACAGAGACATGCCCGCCATTTTGTAGAAGCAAAGTTGTTGCGAGCTCGCTGCTCGGATCAAGAAAATCCCACTGATCTACGGAAGTATTTAATTACAATTCATAAATATATTAACGCTGCAGGTGCTTTTTTATAGTTTTCCTAAAATTATTTCCGGTACTACTGACAAACTGATTCGAGAGTGTACAATTTTTATCGCAAAGTCCAATAAACTTGCAATCGCACGAACATTCGCAATCTAATTACAAGTTCGTGTGCTATTGCGCAACAGAGACATGCCGCGGCCATGCCCGCCATTTTGTAGAAGCAAAAAAAAAGCACTAATCTACGGAAGTATTTAGCAAGTTGCGATTCGCGGCAGGTTGTGGTTGTAGAGCGGCGCGCAGCTCGAACAGATACACTGTGATCGGCGCTGTCTGAATACTTTCTAAATGGTATAGAGATCGAAACGTAAAGGATCAACGTTGCGGCGGGCGCGGATCAACGTTAAAATTCTAATTTGCCGGGAACCCCGGCTTTCTCGGTTGCCATTACACCGTCACGGATCTATGACCAATCGGACTTTAACATCATAATTTACTCACTTTTTCGGCGATGGTAGGAAGTGGACAGACATTCCTACCTCGGAGCTATGTTAGTAGTTCTCTCCGCGCAGCGCTACGTAATGTCTCGAGCGTGATTGATAATATTCCGAAGACTGTTTCTGCCCGTCGGCGCGCTCGAATCAGTCACGAAAAAGTGATTTAAACGGTGCATGTGGTTCCGATCTGATAGACGCGGCCTTATTTCCGCGCGACCAATATTTACCGAAAGAACTTGCCTCGGTCTAGGAACATGGAATTCAGGCTTTGAACGCCGGTGATTGTCCACGTGACTCGCGAACCGAACACGATATCAAACTTTTATCTTGATTATATTTCGCTAGGTATTGTGGACTGAGATAGAAATCAGTTGAGCGTGATTTTTTTTCATCCGAGAGTTTATTGCACAGCGTGACGTACGTTCGCTAATTACATTTGCCTTTTCGACATCCGTCTACAACAAATCGTTCGTTAATTTTTACCAGTCGTGCGCCTAATAATTCCTATGTTGCAATTACATCGAGTTTCTGTTATAATTCACAGACCTCCGGTATAGCAAAAAGTTATTATTCCCGAATAATATCGCACACAATTTTCGTTGAACACAACATCCTCGAGATATCTCGCACTTGCCGTATATGTCTGAGCGATAAGTAGACGGATCTTTATGCAAAATAAAAATTGTTTGCATTTGTTATTTGTTGCAAGACACAGAAGCCAAATAAAAATATCCTATCTCTTTACATTACACTGATGTCCCTAAATCTGTTTAATTCATCCATTTTTCTCATAAATGCATACAATCAGTTTTATAAATTGATAAAATCAGAAAAAGAGTTTCGGTAATTACAGAAGAAGAAAAAAATCGCTGGTGACAATATTACGTAAACGTAGAATGAACAAAAAAATAAGTAAAAAGCATCGATCACCGGGAAATTCTTTGAAAAATATAAATCGCTGATCAATGGCTATCAATAGCGGTGACGGTAATTAATGGCTGCCAACGGGAAGGAAGTTGAAAAACCCGTAAACGGGTAGGCAGTTTCTGTGCGAACATCCGCGTGTACGAAAACCGAGCCCGGGGTGGTCATTGAGCAAGATTAAGAACGTCACGGTTGGCCGGTCTCCGGGCCGGGCCGGGCCGGGCCCGTCCGATCGATGAACGATCGTCGATGCCGTTAATCGTTAATACGGGCGAAATGAAAGATTTACCGGATCGAAATTTAAGGCCCGATACGCGACCAGGCCCGGGCTGAGCCCGATCTGGTTCTATGCGCTGGATAACTAGTCCCCGGCGATCGAGCAAGGCCGTTTTGCGATCGCTCGTGCGCATCGGCCTTATGCAGTTGCGCTCGCGAGCGCGTTCGCGATCGCGCACAGTTCGCGCAACTGTTACGGCACCGTTTGAAAATTCACCGCGAGTTACGTTCGACTCGCCGAGAGTGAATTCCTTTGGCAAAAACGAGAGTGCCGCCGCGCGGGTTAACTGTGAACCGTCATAACTGCACATGCAGTTACATAATGAGCGCGATAGAGCCGATAGAGCTGACTTTGACTGACGTATCTACACCGCCAACCTGTGTGTCGGTCATTACGAAAGTGCTCTTAGAAGGAAGCGTGTTACGATAATCGCAACATTTTTATGAAACTATATGATGGAACATAGACGGTATATGTTCTTTAGCTGCTACCATTAGATCATCCGGCATGAGCGACGGCAGATTGAAAAGCGATGCGTTGAACGTTTTTCTGGGAACTGTATTCCAGCAATGGATTAAACTTTCGCTCAGGGGACCAAAAATTTTCACCTTCTTTTAATGTAATATTACACAATTCGACGAAAAGATGATGAATCTTTAAATTCTAGTGCGAGGTATCCAAGAACAAACCCCCATACCCGCTTCTATATCTGGAAACCAATACGGCAGCGTTCTAACCTCTCGAACGCGCTTGAAATCGAGCAACTTTCGTGTATAACTTTTAAACCAGTGACCTCCGCACACTGAAACTTGGATTCCGTGCCCTTTTTAAGTTTTTTATAATTTTTTCAGAAATGTTGAAAATTTTTGGTCCCCTGAGCGAAAGTTCAACCCAGTATCAGAATACAAATATTATCAAGTGTTTGAATCAAGAAATACGGTAACGCCTTGATCTAAGAAAACGGAAACTGTACGATCTAAGAAAACGAATATCCCCTAATGCTTTAATCGATAAGTTCGCTCTAGTGAAAAGTTATGTTTGTTTACAGTTACCGTTACGAATCGGACATATATCATACGCGACAACCTGATGAGTATCTTAATCATTTTCTTACGTGTATTGTAATTAACCTTGAAATCTTATGCAAACACGTGTTACCAAGTACGTAACCCATATTCATATGACCTATGTGACTCGCATAAATCGGAACGCATGCCGCGTGTTATAGGGGGGGGGGGGTCTGCCACACGCGGCTCTTCCCCCTATCCCATAAACCCCTCATCCATTCACGCGATCCTATCAGCGCACGGTACAAAAACGAAAGCGCCGGACGCGTTACTATCGGACGCTCGAATCCGGGCCGGGGACGGGTCTGTCTCTCTGTGTGTTACGCGCCGCGGATTCCAACCATCGCCATTCTTTCTTCCTAGAAATCCCTATTTTCGCGTCGTCGTCTCTTTCCTTTTCCATTCCCATTCTATCGCGTGGTAATTGCACATGTCTGCCCGACACCGTGCGAACTCCATTGAAGTCCATTGAACTCCATTTGTACGAATCATCGTTGTGGGGTTATCCTCGATTTATCAAACTCGTTGCTGAACTTCTGCGAAGTAACTGTTGTGCCTCGCCTGGCGGATGCCGGGTCGATTCGGACCCATACTCGCGCGGCTCCAGAGTCACAAACGTTCGATGTAGATAATATTTAAACGATCGGACGTACATACACTTCTACCCTTGCAGGGAACAAAATACAAAGACGATGTGAAAAGACAAAGGCATGACAAGATGGCGCTGTAGGGGAGGGACGAAGTTGGTTGAAATAAATCTCAAGTGGAGGACCATAGGCTACGTACATAGCTCGGAAGAACTGGAACAAGTTTTTTTCTTAAATTATTTATACCGGTCGCATCAAGGTCATTTGCGACCACTAGATTTTATACATGAAATTACATATTCGAAGAATATCTAGGCATAGTTACTGCTATAGTTACAGGGTGTACTGGGACAAGTTGGTTGAGATTTTTCAGGGGAACAAGATTGAAGGCAGAATATGGAAACGTACGTGGAAAGACAAAGGTATGAAAAAATGGCGCTGGAGGGGTGGCACGAAGTTGGTTCGAAAGAATGTCTCGGAGAGGAGCAGGGATAAAAGTTCATTGAGAACTTTTCCAAGATGGAAGACGGTATTCCGTTATGAAACGAACGTGGAAAGACTAAGGGAGGAAAAACTGGCCCCGGAGGGGAGGGACGAAGGTAGTCGAGAAGAATGTGGAGGGGAGGGCGAGCGAGGGGGTATATAGCTTAGAGGAAACGGGATAAGTTACAGCGTGCGAAGAAGTGGGCGAGGGTAGGGGCAGGGTAGGGGGTAGGGCGGAGGGTGCGATGCGGGCCGGGTAAAAGGAAGGCGTGGATCGTTACGGAGCGCGCACGGTCGGAGCCGCAGGCCTCGTAATTATAAATGCAGAAAAAAAGGGTAGCTGTAAAGGCCCCGATTACCGTGGTGTGCGAGAGAACGCGGATTCTAATTGACCACCTGCGATTGCATGGTGCCAGCCGCCGTTGCGCGCACATCTTCATTCCACTAGGCTCTCGGCCGCCTGCTTATACGCGCCTTCGATCAAAACGCGGGCCCAATACACGCACGCATGCACGCACGCACGCACGCACGCACGCACGAGCAAAGCGTGTGCAGCACAGTGTACACGCGTATGAGCGATCACGAAGAGGGAACTATACAACCACTACCGCCAGGGGTGGAGAGAGGAGAAAAGCCGCGGGGAGAGATGATCGCGGATCGGGCTTCAGATTCTGCGGATACCACACGTCATTTAACACTCTAAGGATTCTAAAGGCTGATCTATCCGTCGATAAGCCAGCCCCGCGGCACTCTCTGTTATGTATCTTGGGAAAATGTCAGCGCGGACGATCGGTTCGCTGGCTGCCTAATCGCTCGATCGAGATGCTGCTGCCGCGCGGAGAAAACGGATGACCTTGAAATTGGAGGAGCAATCGCGGCTACCACGGCCTCACCGAGAGTCGCGAGACTGCGGAGACGTGGAATCTTGAGCTCTTTTTGCTTCCATGTGCACACGGTCGCTTAAAGAACTTGTGTTAACACAGCATTCCGTGTATACGAATACTTGCACCGCGGGATACCGATTTCGAGAGAGTTTCGCGTTTGTTAGGTACTCGAGTAAAACCCGTCGATATATTACTCGACAATTTATCGAAAAAAACTTGAATTTCCAAATTTTAGCCTGGCGAGTTTTATTTGTGGTAAATCACACGGGATTTAGTTTTAAGACAATATATTTATTTATTGAAGATATTTACAAAACGATTAGTATTAACATTAATAGAAATCTTTTTCACCGCGTGTTTTCTCGTTGTATAATGGTATATCTCGTTACTCTCACTCTCTCGTGGTCTACAACGCACTCGCTCGTTCTCCCTACTCCCGTGTTTACCTCAGTCACAGAACATGCTGACTCCTAGAATGTTTTCTTATATTCGAAACAAACATACCAACGTTCACGCCATCATTCTACAATATATTCCTAAAACCAAGTTCACATTGACCTCTCGTGGCCGTGTAGCGTAATTTTGTAATAATTATCAATTTTTTGTGATTTTTATTCCATCCTTGTCACACTTCTTGCTTCTTTTGGGAATTTTTTTTTTGAAGAACCCTTAAAACATACAATTTTGAAATTTTTACCACACATTTATTGACATTTTAACAGTCTCTCAGAATTTTCTCAAACCAAAATTACGAGTTCGATCGACTATACACCGTACGGAAGACACCCGTGTGTTAAAAAAGTAGGTTGGTGGCGACCATGATTCCGGAGGTACGAAAATAATATAATAAAAATATCGAAAATTGAATTTTTGGCAGGGTTTAAAACGTTAAGTTCCAAGTTCGTGATTGTCATATTTTCGTGACGAGTATACTCGTCATATACACAGCTAAGAGAGGTTCATACAACTGGCACGTTGCACCTATTGAAATATTACGTCTGAGAATGTTTTCCGATGTTCCATACAAGCAGATATGCAGATTAACGAATGTTAATGGTGTTGCCCCGTTACGTTTATCGTGAAAGATCGGGTTGATTTCGTTTACTCAGGTTCGTTGGAAAATAATCTAGAATGCAGGAATTTGCATAGACATCCTTGCGGTGTGGTACATAATATGAAATCACCGGACGGTTCCGCCCAAGTATGTGGAACATTTTCGATCGGTTAAGCGATTCGCTTATGAAAACACGGCGCTGTGGTTCTATATCTCCGGCACTTCCCGAACAGCTGCCCCGGCTGGCTGGTTGGTGTTATTAATCTGAATCGCGTGTAGTTCTCGTTAGAAACCCGGCGTGGTATCTCCTTCGGGAGTATCTGCCGCATCCACGAGCTGCAATTCCTTTCCGATTGGCGTGTTATTAGTTAAGACACGCGCGGGACACGAAGGAAATGGAGCCGGGCGTGCAACACGATCGTACCGGAAACGATCAGCTTCCCGGGAATCCGAGTTCGCGTGTCGACCGCTTCGGTTCACGACGCTCTTGCCTCGAATCTATCTTCTCGTCGCGCGAGCTAATTTCCTGCTGAAGGATGTCCGTGTTCTTCTTGTCGTGGATACACCGCGTGAGCGCGTGCACGTGGCAGGATATTCGAATAATATTCACTGACTCGATTCTATTCGCCTTGGGCACACCCGTTAGATACCGCCCCCCCCCCGGATTACCTCGGAATAAATCGTTTGTTTAGTTTCATCGAGCTTTTCTTTCGTTACTAATGAATCCTTAGACATATATACATTATTATAGGTCATATAGGTATAGGACGTAGGCCATATTCACATTATCTGTATATGTATAATTACTACGTATCGTATACATATATGTATACATAATATGTTTGTAAATATATTATGATATATTATAATATAGTAAATATACTAATATTATGATATATTATAATATAGTAGATATCTTAGACCATATATACTAATAGACCCGGCATAGGTATAGTATGTGTATAGGAAAACCGAGAATTCAGTGTCCGAAAGATGATGGGACACTGTGACGTCACAAGATAAGTCTTCAGATAATTTCTTTCCATTCACTGTGTACATGGCGCACCCGCTGACCCCCTCTCCCCATGTAAGCCAAGCGTAGGCACTGTCGATGAGCATAGCTTGTACAAATGTGACGTCACAGTGTCTTACAGCTGATTTCATCTTTCGGACACGGAAAATTATCTACGCCGTGTCTATAGGTATATATGGTCTAAGAATGAATCACACAAACCTCTGAGACACCGTCAGGTCGAGTCGCGTCGCGTCGCGTCGTCACGGGAAACGATCGCTTTCTCGAGTGACTGCCTCCTCGGTAGACGGACTTCATTTTTTACTGCTTAGGTCTTTTTCATATCTATTTCTAACGGAGAGTGAAGCAACCACTCTTTTTCCTCTCGTTCGGAGGCAATCCTTTGCTACCCTACTTTCGAACTGTCGGCTAATTTGCTTCCCGGAACGAGTTCACACTGTTCTCCATTTCTGGATAGATACAGAAGCATTTAAAACAGGCCACCCGAATAAGTCTTGTTTGGTTTTGAGGATTGACATAATCTCATGTTATTTGTTTTTTTGTAGGAGTACGATTAGAGGACGTACGAAGGTTAGCTCGAAGTAAAATATTTTCCATCGCAGTTGACCTTCGTTGATCGTGGATGACCTTGAGTCACTGTATGTATCTGAAAATGCCCTATTGGATAGTAAATAGAAAAGAAATGTATCATCCGATTTAAAACAAAATAAACAGAGTTCACCTTCGCGTGTCCTCTGTGCGTCCACTTTCGTCTCAGATGAATGGTGCAACAGTACAGTTCAATGGACTGTGTTTACGCTAAACCTACCTAGCATTAAAAGTATCAGTAAATGTTGTCTAATAAAAATGGCAATACTAAAGTTATTCGGATTGCTCATAATTTTCAATATAAGATAAACACTTGGAGAAGGATTCCATTATTTTCCACAAATGAATTTTTATACTTTCAATAATTGCAATAACGAACACCGGTCACCGTGGTAGGTATAGTGTAAAATTGTTGATCAAAAATCGAAGACCATCGACAATCGAGAAATTTGAAGACGTCGAATGGAATTGTTTATTTCAAAAGGCAGTTTTCCTATCGGTGAGGACAAGCAAGATTTCCACAGAGTGCTCGAGTTAGGACAGTTGCTGCAATCGGTTGCATGCCGTTCGGGCCACGATCTCGGCTGCACCCTGTGCACCATAAATATTCAGTCCACCCTGTACATGACGCAGGGGGGCGTCGACGGTGGTTCGAGGAGCGCGGGGTCCAGTGAAAGAAAGAAAGAGAGAGAGAGAGGGGGGGAACTCGTGCGAGATTAGCAGCTGATGAAAAGGTGGAGCCTCGCGAGATGACGTTTTAAGTGCCGATGAAATTGTATAGCGATAAGTGCGGCCTCCAATACACCACCACGGGGTTAGGTCGGGCCTCCCATTACCCGTAGAAGGAGTGCGCACGCACACGCGTGCGTCCCCCGTCGGGCAGCTATGCGTGCCTGGCTCTCTCCGTGCCCTGCTCTAGAATATAATGGCACTCTGTGTTCGGTTGGGTCCGCGGGCATGAGAACCGATTCGCCATGGGAAGTTGGTATCGCGTATCGATTGGTCGGTGCCCGAGAGACCACGAAGAGACAGAGTTCCGACGAGGTTGTGAACGGGTTGCAGGGGGTTAAAGAGAGCGCGAGAGAGAGAGAGAGAGAGAGAGAGAGAGAGAGAGAGAGAGAGAGGAGGCCACTCGTGGCTAGAGGAAATCCCCGAAGGAATGGATCTCCCTCCAGGTTTTATATGGGCCCTTTACGTGGATTTATCGCCGCGCGGTAGACGCACTGCCGGGGCGGGGACAGCGGCGAGGAAGCAGAGCAGAAGAGAGCCTCTATATGGTGGAGGGAAAGGGAAAAAAGAATATGGTGGTACCCCGTGAAAGAGGAAGAAGAACCACGACGACGCTGGTTGTAGTCTCTACGTGGGATAAGATACTTCACGGGGACGTTAACGTAGGGCTGCCGCGGAGTGATCAAGGTGAAAAGGGTTCGGGGCAATTGTCGACTGGTTACTCCGTCGTAATAGACGTTCAACGAAAGCTTTTATACCGTTGAATAGCCTAGCGCGCTCTTTTGTCACCACCGGTGTATCGGGCACGCGTAAATCACCCGCGTGGATCCCCGTGACCACTCTCTAATGGTCTTCGGCCGCGGCCGGCCTGCGCCGCGCCGCGCCGCGCCGCGCCGTGTGATTGATACTTCTTTCGCGGAGAAAGCGCGTCCGCATTGTCGATTCGTTCCGACGGGACGCGACGGAGGTTCGCGAGTTTATCCGGACCCGGGATTGAATGGTTTTTAAACGTCCTTCGACGGATTGTCTAGCAGTCAACCGTATAGACACACACACATACACACGCAGTTTCTATTCTCGCCTCTAATAGCCGTTTTATGTTTATGTAATCTTCTCCAGGAGATCTTTATCGCACCGAGTTTGCCTTTACTCTCGATTAACCGAACCCGTTTGTAACAACGCTGGAAAAAAGCTACCGAAAATTTCGGGTACCTCGCCTTCGGCTTTCGATGACTCTGGTTGTTCAGATTAATGGACAATAATGTATTTGTATATCAAAAAACCACTATAATAATACCTTTTAATTTTACTACTGAAACACGTGTCTATTCTTCAATCTCTCGATCCATAGAGCGTTCAATGCTCACTCTAGATCCAACGTGGATCCTTCACTTCCGCAACACAAGAGGTCGACTCATGCATTCCGGCATAATACATGCATACTTCTAACACGGGTACCCCAATATTATAAATTTTCTGGTCTGGAAACCGACATTTTCGGGTACCCCTGCTAGTTACTATGTAAAAAGTATCGTTAAGGATTTTTTATACGATTTGTTGTTAAGAATTCCCGATTCGCATGAACAACATTCCCGGTCTACTCCGACCGGTAATAATATTACGGCTGTATCGATTTCCTCCCCATAAGCTGGTCACGTGGTGGTCGAAGCCCGAGTATCCTTTTTATCAGCTGCTTCTCGAGGACTCTCTCGTAAACACGTCGCAACAGCGAAATTTCAAAAGCTTGATTGCAAGGCGGAAGATTCAAGGCATAGCCCTCGTGTCCGCCTTATCCGCTCTAGCCGGCTCAAAGGCAGTAGGCTGGAAAGTTTGCTCGATAAAGCACACAGGGCCGCGATGATGAGAACCCTCCGGGAAACATGAGCGCGAGATAAGTAATCCTTGTATCTTAAACGCGCCCTGCCAACTCTCGCTGTGCCGCGCTTCGCCGGAGCTTTGTCAACCACTCCGAGCGTAATGGGACAGCGGAGTCATTGCGCAGCAATTTTAGCAATCCGCCGGTTACTTTAGCTGAAAGTCAAAAGTCTCCGTAAAACCAACAGGTTATTGCCGGTAGTACATTTAGAGTGTAGTCCGATTACAGCAAATTGTTCCGTTCGAATTGTGTTTGTGCTCGTGCACGATTATACCTCTTTAGACACAGCACATATTATGGGGGTGGGACCCTCTCTAGGGGGTCTCTAGAATACCCTAGAATACCATAAAAATACCATAAAATACCCTAGAAATACTCTAGAATACCCTGGAATACCCTAGAAATACTCTAGAATACCCTGGAATACCCTAGAAATACTCTAGAATACCCTATAATACCCTATAATACCCTATAATACCCTATAATACCCTATAATACCATAAAAATACCATAGAATACTCTAGAAATACTCTAGAATACTCTAGAAATACTCTAGAATACTCTAGAAATACTCTAGAATACCCTATAATACCCTATAATTCCATAAAAATACCATAAAATACCCTAGAATACCCTATAATAAGGTAATTTTGGCTTATTTCTAACACTTATATTACAAAATATATGCATAATTTCATATAACAAAGAGGCTGAGCCCCCTCCATTGAACCTTCCTCTTTCGAATGAGCCCTTGTTCAGCGAAAAATATGCTCATATAAGGACAAAAACCCATACCGTGCAAACCCACATTCCGCCCAGTTTTCTAGGGTATTCTAGGGACCCCCTAAAGGTGGCCCTACCACCTTAAGAAACTAAAGTCGAATCCTTGAAAAATGGGAATTATTTATCCGGATTTAAAATGATGTTGAGCGTATGAAAAGAGTATAGCAATTTTTATTAAATTGAATATAAATTACTTTGATTTTACTTTGATTTTCGATGTTGCTGGTTTGTCAGTCAGAGTGTTAATGAATGAAATATTACTAGCCGTTGCTCACCGCTTTGCTAGTCTAGACTCGATCGAAATCAATTTCTCAAGAACCAGACCCGTTATTAATTGCTAATATATGCTAAACTCGCAGGCACCGCGTCGTCGTCGATGCTTAGCAAATCATTAGGGCGGTTCGGATAGCTATAGCGCCTCGAACAACAACCCATGAATCGTTTGGCACCACGCTGCCACGGAGAAATTATTTTAGGGCCACAGATATTGAATTGTGTCGGATAACTATAAATACTCGAGAGGAACGTGTTACCGCGCCAATATGTCTGCGGAACCGCGAGCGGGCTTAACACATATTTTCTCCGCGGGTGCATGCATTATTCAAATGAGGCAAATATCGTGGAAACTCTTAGTCCATGCTCCGCTAAAGGTTCCTCCTATTTATGATTCAGAGTATTAATACGTTTTACAATTGCGAGCGTCTTTCGGTAAAACTCTCTGTTTACTATAAGATGGTTAACATTGTAACTATTGGACGAGATTCTCTGTTTCCAAAAAATATCGACCGAATAATTCAAGAAAGTATTCAAGCTGATTTACAACTTTATATTAGAATAAATAGGATTATATATATAGTATTATATAATTCGTGAATATTATCCGTTTAGCGTAAAGAATGGATAACGAGGAAATTAAGTGAAAGTTATATAAAACGCAATAACATCGAAGAGTGTTGGTCTTGTACAAGCCATGCTAAAATTATACAGGACTCACTTTATTTAACATTAGCTTCGCAGAGCACGAAAAATGACTGTTTCACATTACTTTATAAAAATAACAGGAATACGTCTATCCAAATGTTTAGCCATGCTTTTTACAACATATACCCAAAGAAATGTTGAATAATTCCTCATGGATGCATCTTTACAATAATCGTGAATTAAAAATTTAGATTTCGTCATTTTTACTGGTCCCTAGTGTTGATAATGATTAAAGACTGTGACAATACTGTTCTTTATATTTCACAAGAGGATCCATTGCAATTAATAAAATATTGTAACCATGACGGCTATTATTAAATTGCAGATCTTTGTGCAAAATAAAAATGTTCTGCATTTATTGTGAGTAGCAAGCATAAAATAAATATGTTCTGCATTTATTGTGAGTAGCAAGCATAAAATAAAAATGTTCTGCATTTATTGTGAGTAGCAAGCATAAAATAAAAATGTTCTGCATTTATTGTGAGTAGCAAGCATAAAATAAAAATGTTCTGCATTTATTGTGAGTAGCAAGAATAAAATAAAAATTGATTTCATCCTTTGACGACTTTGTTACATTAAAAATAACATTACAATATTCTTAATTAATCTTTCACTGTTTTGCATTTGACCCGGAAAATTTCTTCATAAAAGCATAAAGATCCACAGTCTAATAATAGCCGTCACAGTTACAATATTTTATTAATTGCAATGGATCCCCTTGTGAAATATAAAGAATATTGTCACAGTCTTTAACAATCATCAACACTAGGTTCACGGGACCGGTGAAAATGACGAATTCTAAATTTTCAAATAGCTATTACCGAAACAAATGTCGGTCACGAACGTGTCGAACGAGATCCATTAAAAAGCAAATTCATTTAAAATGTTCGAAACTGCATAGTATAATTCCCCGGTTAAAAGGCTTGGTGGGACTGGCCCTGACCAACGCACGGTAACCCTCGTTACAGGATACACTGATTAGAAACGTTCACTGTTCCATAGTATCCTTAAATTCCGCCGCGTAGAATTTCCATCGTCATCGCGAGTGAATGGCAGGAAAATTCATAGCGAGGCCCTTCAGAAATTCTTGCCGAGATAAAAGCCTCGGGTAACTCGGAGAGTTCCGATAAAACGGTCCCCGCACCTGCATCTGCATCTCACGCTCACGTTGACGCGAGTGCGCGCGAGTGCACGTTTTGCTCTCTCTCTCTCTCTCTCTCTCTCTCTCTGTCTCTCTCTCTCACCCGCTCGCATCTCGCGTCTCATTGCCGCGATGCGATGCGCGATGGAAGCGGCAAAGCGTAGTAGATAAATACGCGGGCGGGAGGCGCACAGGGCGTAGACTCGCGCCAATAACGACGGCAGATATAAAGGTACCGCCACCATATGGCCGGCACAGGCCAAAGCCGAGCGTTGCATAATCTTTCGCGGCGCAGGCTGCTCCCAAGCGAATGCACGGTCCCCGAGACGATAGGCAGACAGCCGTGTCACGCATCTGTCTGGCCTCACGCTCCGCTCCGCGCGGATGTCGTTCGACCGGCGAACGGAATCCGCGTCAACCACGCTTTACGGGAAACGCGCGCAAAAGGCCTCGTACGCGCATTCCCGGGCTCTTCGGGTATACTCGTGTTTTACAGATACCATGTGGTCCGTTTAAAACAGGCACCGAAATATCTCTTCAAGGTCATTGTGATGGGAAAATTGGTGTGTCGATGAACATTTTTTCCCCCAAGGTTATTTTTTCCGAGCTGTCAAGGTCATCGGTGTGTTTTGATACGTAACTGCATTCTTTTTGTTCATTGCATCGTGTAGCTGAGCGAGAAACACTTTTAGATATGTATAATAACATGATCTTCAAATGACCTTGATGTTTGAACACTCCGAAAAAAGTAACCTTAAGAGCAAAATAACATTTGAATTATATTGAATTAAAAACATTTATTATGTCGTCGCACTAGACTGCGGATCTTTATGCAAGATAAAAATTACTTCCTATCATTACGATTATAATTAATTTAAAATAACATATATGAATATTCTTAAATCATCTTAATGTTTTTACTATAAATTACATCCACTCATTTCTGTCGTAAATGCATAAAATCTGCAGTCTTAACAATTATCATCGCAAATAAAGAGGAGATATTTAGGTGGACCATTTGTTCTACAAAATTTTATTCAAAATTATTACCCGTTTTAAAGATTCTTGTGGAAGCTATCGAAAAGAAACGTAAAAATTTCTTGGTCATACGATGAACACACAGTATCTTCAACATAAGTAGATTCGAGCGTAGTGAAACGATAAAAAAATTACCACGGAAAACTGGTCTAGAATTCCAAGCAGAGAAACTGCTTACTCAACGATCGATATCGATCGATTGGAAGCATTTAACGATCCTTCGAGCGCAACCTTGTATGATTCTCGGTAAGGAAAGCGTCGATTTCGCAAACGCGCTGTATATGCATCGTCGCCTGGCATTTAAAGAAAATTCAGAACGAGGTTCGTTCGATCGCGCGAGTAAGTTACGCGGCGCGGCGTCCGGCGATCTAGCACGATCCATATACATACACCGATCTCGTCCCTTGATCGCCGGTAACTAACACAGACGGACAGCCTCGACGAACACTGGGGAATTCGTGTCTCGGCTTGGTCGTGCCGCCGGAATTAGGGTAAGGTCATTATCGCTGACCTCTGCGTGCCCTCGATCGTCCAATCGTCCGAGAGACGTCCTCCGCGGCTCCCAATATGGAATCGCGTTGCCCCAGTTGCGTTCAGCGTTATCCTTCGCGTCCACCTTACAAGGAGAGGCTGCCGTATGCGTCCTGCCGCTATTTATACACCATGATGAATAAGATCCGCCGAGGAAATGTACCGGAGCACCTTGAAAAGTCCGACGACCAGTCACGAAAAATTGCCGATATCTTGTTAAAAACAAGTTTTCCCAGGGCTGTCCCCGATCGCGAGCACTTTCCGAATCATCTAAGAACAATTTTTTAATTTCATCTGTATCAAGAAGAAATGATTATTGAATTTATTCGATAAACGCGAGCACTTTCCGAAACACCTAAGAAAAATTTTTTATTTCATCTGTATCAAGAAGAAAGGATTATTGAATTTATTCGATAAACGCGAGCACTTTCCGAATCACCTAAGAACAATTTTCTATTTCTTCTGTATAAAGATGAAAGGATTATTGAATTTATTCGATAAACTTACCCTCTGTGATCGCGTTAGGGAAGTAGATGGTTCAGTAAGGGACAGGGCCCTTATACAGGGTGATGGGAAGATAGTAATGCATCAGATCTAACTTACTTGGTATCGAGGCGCTGGTAATCTGATGTTACTAATTTTTTTATAGCTGGATACGTCAAGGAGATATGAAGGTCAACTCTGTTTTTTCAGAACGATCCTCGTTCGCGTCCTATTTGTCGTAAAGACGTGCCTCGCAACGTGTTTATTCAGATAAATTCTATTTTATATTTTATATTCAGAGTCTGATATCTTGTACCCATATTCCAATAATAATTAGTCTTAAATTAATCATCCCCGAGTCAGAGATTCGTAGACACATGGCGTGTAAATAACAGTCACCTTGAGTGACCTTCGCAATAAGTCAATGTTTTCATCTGCAAACCCGTGTCTATTTTATCGATTTTTAACCGGCGTCTATCCAAGCACGAAAATCTATTGTCGATGATAAATTGATGGTGTTCCGCCATGAGTTTTGAAATTGTGCGGGGCCGTGCGTGAGCGTGCAAGGGATGCTGAATAGTCGAGGATGCGGCGATTAAGAGGAAGAAGATTAATAAGCCACGTTATTGATCCGTTTGCAAATAGCGTGCATGAAATACTCGGTGCACGAGAGTCCGTTATCCGGTGTTGGTACTCCGAAAGTCTCGTTACAGCGGACAGTAGATCGCCGCAAAACAACTGAAAAGGCCAGAAAGATCAACAAAAGCCTGATCAAGTCGTTGTACGGGTGAAAACGTGCGGACAGCTGGATCCCGCACGAGGATACCGGAATTATATCGCACACTTGAGAAAGGGGGACGACGGCTGAAAAGAGGCAGCTAGCGATTCCCCGGTGCTCGTCTCATTAATCAGTATCAAGTTGTCCGCGTCAGTCTTTGAAAGACGCGGCTTACCAGTTTTGCCGATCCCCAGCGTCCCACGAGGAAAACTCCGATCCTACGAAACCGGGGTTGCTGAGGGTGCAAGAGGGAGCAAACAGGGAGATATTGCGTGTAAGAGAGAAAGAGAGAGAGAGGGTGAGGGGGAAGAGGCAGAGAGGACGTGTTCAGGATTAGGCTCGTTTCTGACTGTGGAAAGGTGTAAACGCTTCGCCGTGGGACCAGGGACGCGGCATTCCACTATGGCTATGCATAAACGGTCGGCACGGTCTACGCCGCTGCCCTCTCAAGAGGAGTAGTAAATTATCACCATAATAACCCCATGGAAGCGGATTGGATTTCTCACACAGTCTCTCTTTCGTTCCCTCTCGGCCTGTCTCTATTTCTCATTCGTCCGTCTACCCGGCCCGGCCGCCTCCTACGCCGAGAGAGGATAGGAGGAGGACGGGGAAGAGACCCTCTCTCACCGCCACCGTTTACGCTATCCGCGGTGTTTACACGCGGCGGCGGTTTTATGGGAATGTTAATGGGTGACATTCCACCCTCCGGACGGCACTGGAGATGGCGAGAGCCCAACCTGTCCTCCGCCGATGCTCGTCATTTCATGGCGAGTTTGTTTCACGAGCCGCTGCCGATTACCAGCCAACCGATCATCGTCTCACTTCTCGTACGAATATCCACTTCGTTATCGTTCCACATACTCTACTCTCTCCTAATAGTTCGGTATACGGGCCTGTAGGGGGATATTTTTACGCGAAATCAAGTACCCTATTCTTCGTACGCCACAAGATGTCCCTCGAGACGGCGCAGGAGCAAAGGGGGTCCTCGCTCGCAGCCAATGGTTATGCTTTGACGTCACACACTTTAGCCAATAATTCGGCTAGAACCGAAAGTTTGTTTGGAATTACCCAATCGGATGACTTGCTATCGGGTGACTTCTTGTGGCGTACGAAGAGTAAATAGTCAACATTTAGTAGTCTATCTTCTATATTTTCTATCTTCTATCTTAACTATGTTCTATCTTAACTATCTTCTATCTTAACTATCTTCTATCCTAGCTATCTTGTATCCTAGCTATCTTCTATCCTAGCTATCTTCTATCCTCTATCTTCTATCTTAACTATCTTAACTATCTTCTATCCTAGCTATCTTCTATCCTAGCTATCTTCTATCCTAGCTATCTTCTATCCTAGCTATCTTCTATCCTAGCTATCTTCCATCCTAACTATCTTCTATCCTAACTATCTTCTATCTTGTATCTTCTATCTTCTATCTTCAATTCCTCCCAGAAGACTTCTCGTGGCGTACACAGAGTACCAATTGCTCTTGATGCCTGGAAAACCGAACAAACAACAAACATTTAGCCACTAGTTGCCTCCCGGAACGGTTCGTGACGAAGCTTCGAAAAATGATCCAGAAATGATTCTACTTACATATACATTTGGATCCGCATTAAATAACCCTGACTGAATTTTTATCATTGCACGAAAACAAGAAAGTTTTTTAATTAAGATCTATATTGTTACAATATCGAACGTAAATATTCTTTAGAATCCAAAGCACTGCTTCGCGATTATTTTCAAAGATTTGGCTATATAAATGGATAAAAATTCGCAGAAGTTGGTCGAAAATAAACTACTTTGTAAGAGGATGTGAAAATCACTGAATTCTATTTCATTCTACATTTTACTGGTCGGAGTCGAACGATCGTAATCTACTTGGAGGGGCTTAACGAAGTATTTCCAGTCCGACTTCATTTCCCTATGTTCGCTGAAGTGTCTTCGAAACGTAAATATACAACTGAGAATTCAAGCTTATTACGGCATACCAGAGAAATATTTATTCAAGGAACCTTCCGTTATAATGAAGCGGAAGACACTCAAATAAATACTGCATAGTAGCACGGCTCGGCTATGGTTGAAGTAGAATATGTTTACCTGAGTCAGACGAGTACACCGATCTACCCGCGTGCCGCTCAACATTTACACACGGTTTTCGTAATTTCTGACAAACTCGCTGAGCCTTGACAATTTTTTTTATAAATATTCGTGATTTTACATTAACTTTGTACTTAACCCGTGAACATTTTTTCGGCAACACCAAACCGTAAACCATGGTCGAGTAGTCTTTAAACACTAAAGTACCACGACCAGTCAAATGACTTATGATTCTGGATTTTTTATTTTGCAATTAATAAATATTTATTACAGCACATATTACAATAAAAACCGCGCAAAGTCTAAATAAATGAAATCTTGTAATTTTTATAAGACAACATGTGCCTGCTATTTTTATAGCTCGGTACGTTTAGCGTTAAAAAATATGGAAAAATTTTAGCAATATCGTCCAACCTTTTAAATTGAGATTAGAATAAGAGATTTAAATAATAGACAAAAACATTCCTGGTTTACGCTTCTACGCAATTTCACCGGTAATCAATGGTGTAAAAAATGAACGACAATCTCCCGTCGACTATATTTTTGAACTTTAGTCCGTTCGTTCTAAATAAATTAAATCTTGTAATTTTTATAAGTAAACATGTGCCTGCTATTTTTATAGCTCGGTACGTTTAGTATTATAAAATATGGAAAAATTTTAGCTATATCGTCCAACCTTCTAAATTGAGATTTAAGTAATAGACAAAAACATTCCTGGTTTACGCTTCTACACAATTTCACCGGTAATAATCAATGGTGGTAAAAAATGAACGACAATCTCCCGTCGACAATATTTTTGAACTTTCTGTCCGTTCGTTCAAAATTTTTCGAAGGATTCTGCGTGCATACCGCGGAATCCATCGGCGCGAATGCAAATGCTGGGAATTAGCTTGGCACGTTGGAACAGGCGATAAACTTCAATTAGACGACGCGGCCTCTGCTCTCTCTCTCTCCCTCTCTGTCCCTTTTCTACAATTCCATCTTGGCTTCTTCACGATGCATATCGACGCAACAACTCGCGCGCGTAGAGCGCGTGCTCGCGGATGCAGAACGGATTTAAGGGCCGTTCGCAGTCGGGGATCGCCTAGACTATGAAGCAATTATACGGTTCTACGAATTCTGTGCACGATTGTCAACAGCCTCGTAACTCCTTGTCAGGGTTGGGCCTCGTGCTCCGTCGTCCAGAATTCTCCTTTTCTCCGTTGAGAATAGGAGTTGATTTTACCTCCGCCATAAACACTTCCCCGTTCTCTGTAAATTGCATTGAATTTGTATCCACTGGTTTTTCGAAAATCACGCTATCACAGTTTACTCTTAACCGGTCGCGTAACTTTATTTAGACCTCGACGCAAACTTCGATATTCGTGCTGGATATTCGAAAATTTCTTTTTTATTATTGTCAAGGCCACCTTCATTCTTTTAAATGACACTTCAAGGTCATCCGAAGATCATGGTATAGATCGTTGAATTCGTCTGGACACGGGCTGTAATACTGTTAAGTCAAAAATACAAAGTGCCATTTAAAACAATGAAGGTGACCTTGACAATACTATAAAAAAAATGTTTTTGGAACTTTTGTTTTATTGCAATATACAGGGTGTCCCAGCTAACTTGACCACCTTGAATATCTCGCTTAGCGTTAGTAATTGAAAAAACGTTATAGGACAATATTTACCTAACCGAAGCGGCAATGTAATGATTCGGAAAAAACTTTTTTCAAGGTCGTTTTTTCTAGATATCAAGGTCATCAAATGTTTTTCTAATGGAACTATATATTTTTTTTATCGCGATTTAATAGTAGGGGTGAAGACCTCTTCAATGACATATTATACAATGACCTTCGTGTGACCTTGGGTATGAAAAATCCAAAAAGCATTACAGGTATTATCAGTGATTAATTTACTACACTAATTGGTTTGGTTGAACTACTTTATTTCAATAAATTTTCGAAATGATGACCATTGTTTGCAATACATTTCTTGTATACAGAAAATAAATTAGTTTAATTCGATTTGACAATCGTGTGCGGAGGGCTCGATTCAGCGATCGCGAATGATAACGGGGGGGTGGGGGTAATCGCGGTGGATGAAATTCTTGGAAAAGCCGCGATAGGGAGAATTGAATGCTTATCGCGGCTAGCTGCTGTAAGTGGTTGCTCTCGCAGCTTAAGCTCGGGCCGCTCATATGGCCAGGGCTTGTCTGTTAGCGGCGATGCCGTATCTCCTTCCATCTCGTTTCTTCCGTCGTTGTAATTGCAAACTCTCGCGGCACTCTCGAGGGCCGCGCCGCAGATGAGTTATACTGGCGGCGCAGGGACTCGCACGGTGGGCCCCGGTGATGGGCCCGGTACCGAGGTGAGACTGTTCACCGGTCCTGACACCTGACGGCCAGCGGCCAGAAAGGGGAGCGGAGCCGCGCTAAGTGCGCCAAGCAACTCCACGCCGCTCCATGCCGCGCCGAGCCGGCTCTAAGTCGCGCCGCGCCGCGCCGCGCCGCGCAGGGCCTCCACACACCGTGCGCGCGAATACCCCGATTTATTTCCGCACGCGTAATGCTCGCCGGTGATCTATCCCCCTTACCTGCCTCGAGAAAATATCGCTAATTAGCTACCGGGATTAATCGGGACACGCGATTGTGTCGCCGTCGTCGTCCGTGAAAACTCGAGATCGAGTTATCTTACACGTTGTACCGACCGAAGACGATACAGATGTTCTACACGTGCCGGACGAAATGGTAATTGATATACAGTGACTGCCAAAAATATTCGGACACTAGGTACAGTAAACGCTTGATTCTTGTCCAACAGCCGTGTTTTTCATGGACAAGAATCGTGCCCAGAAGTGCTTTTTCATTTATGACTTGCGTCTAGACATCGCGCCGAGCGAGACTTCAATAGAGAGCCGAACATAGAGAAGGACAGAATGAAATACGCTGTCCTTCCTTGCGACCGAAACTTTCACCGTCGATTAAACCACTAAATACAGTTGAAACTATATCGTGTTTGGTGTCATTTTAATCAGAAAAATGCCAGAAATAAGGTAGTGAAAGTCCCATAAAGAAATAATGAAAATTAAGAGATTTGTAAAATCGATTTCTCGAGTCAATGGCGTGGTATTCGCACCGATATACCCGAACCGACATCAATGGTCGCCGCATGACGAGCTTCGACTTTTTAATTTTTTATTTAAAATATTGTTATTACCAATTATTTATATCAGAAAGTCCGTTTTTTTTTCCAAACGTCGCCATTTTTACAATTTTGCAAATTTTAAAAAAAGAAAAACGCCATGCTCAGCGTTTTCGCATAAACTAACGATTCCATTTGGATTTTTTTGTATCAGATTATTTTTGCGTACTCCTTTGGATCGGATGCTCCCAAAACACGGGTTTCTTTCCCCAACAGGAATTTTTCCCCAACAAGCTCCACTCTCGAGGACATACCAAGTTTTAATTTTTTTTTCCCCCGGAGCGAGAGCGGTTCTCGCAAAAGAGCAAACAAAATGCGCGCGGGAATAAGATTTCCCTTTCAACGAGACACGAGCTAGCCGGGTTTCTATAACGATTGTGCGGACGATCCACGGTTGAAAAGAGCACGGGTATACGCTTCGTCTTTATTACGAACAATGCCTCCGCGAGAGGTTTATTATCCTCGTTCGTTTGACGCGAGGGGGGGGGGGGGGGCTTACACGCGCGAACGGGAACAACACGCACACTCCGTTGAACGCGCGTGCGCGCGCGCAGGGCAAAGGACGTGCCTCGCAATGATTACTTTCGCAGAAAGTCCAGATAAGCAAATCAAGAGTAACAAAAGGAGAAACGCCGCGCCGTGACCGTATCGATAATCATTCGATTTCAATGCGGTGAGATAGCCGAAGCCCCCCCCCCTCCCCCCTCTCACCCTTCTCCTTTTATACGGGGACCGCTATCAACGCGCACCACTGTCCGTCCATGCACGACGGAGAACAAAGAGCAATGTATATACTCAGGGACGAATTGTGCTTGAGTTGACGCGCGGCAGTATGTTGGTCAAGTAGGGGACTTCGAGTCGTAATGATCTAGCTTCGGCATCACCGTTTTGCCCCCCTCTGGCTAACAGTGCGCGGCACGCATAAATATTCATACGCGCGCCTCGGGGATCACCGATTGCCATTCTACCGCGGTAACAAGGACGCGCGTGGCAATTTGAGTTTTGCGTTATTTGTCGTTAAAAGATGTTCTTTTTTCTTGTATGTTGTCGTATGGACCCGGTGCAGTCTCGAAGGATCATCGTCGGTGTATCGAACTTGCAGGTTGCAAACAGTATAATGACTTTGACAACGTATTTGAAGGTCATCGAAAACGGTGTGTACAGCCCTATTCTGATTAACTACCTGGTGTTTAACTCACTGATTAACTCCCTGAAATGAGCGGTTCCTGAGGTCAATCGAAGCAAAATGTTCCTTTTCCAAAATGTCCGCCGCGGCTTCGTTTAGGAGTTATTAACGAAAAACACGGACCAATCAGAGCGCGTCCTACACGCGTGTTGGCAAATATGGCGCGCCCGGACCATCTTTGCCAACACGCGTCTAGCTCGCGCTCCGATTGGTCCGCGTTTTTCGTTAATAACTCCTAAACAAAGCCGCAGAGAAACTTTTGGAAAAGGAACATTTTGCTTCGAATGACCTCGGGAACATTTCAGGGAGTCGAAGGAATTTTGGGACACCCTGTATACGACGTGTCCGACTTTTAGGATTAATTTTTCAACGAGCTCAACATTTTGTGTTCCCAGTTTTCTAACTGGAGCAAGTGGCCAGCAGTTCAGAAAAATCTATAAATAAACCAATTAAATTTTCAATACTCGTATCGCAGTAGATATATCTTAAAATCGCTTATCGACGACAGCTGTGTCATAAAATTTACGTTTCAATTAACGGCAAAAGTGTTATTGTGGGTATGCTTCGCTCTGCAGAGAACATATTAATAAGGGATGTTTAGCTTTCGGCGTTGTATCGTATTTACCTATGATCGTTGAAGAAGTTATAGTCCGCTCGAAGAATAATTAGTCACCTGTGTAGGCGTTATTCTTGTTTATGAAAAAGTGTTACCGTCAAGTATAAGAAGGGTGTGTCGTTGCAAAACGACGTACGAGGACGTTCAATTTAGAGGATTGATGGCTCCCTGTCTCTCAATGCTAGGATATATCTTGGTAACGGTTGCAATTTTATCAATTATAAATTGATTTATCCACGAAGCGTGGATAGGCGATTAGAGGATCGGACGGCACGACCGACTGTTCTCAGGTAACGCAGAAATACAGATGTCCGCTTTAGGCGGCGACGAGTTCACCGGCCCAGTTAATCAGGAGCGAACGACTGACGCTGACGCCGACGTTACACACACGCGTTATATTCCATCTTTTCCGGTTTACCGCTCGTAAATTATTAACGGTCGAGCGACGATCCCTTAAAACACACGACATAACCGGGCATAAATTCCGGTCGGCGCATGTACGCGCAGGGACGACGCGCGCGTGTGCTCGCCGCGCGCGTTACAACGGCGACCCCGATCGGGAAAAACATACCTCCAATTAGAACGCGCTTCCTAGGGCGAATGCCTTTTAGTGCGCGCGGCATTATAAATCAGATGATATGTGGCTCCGTTCTTGTGCATCTACATTCCTCCTAGGAAGGATTAATTGGTACCCTCGGCTTTCGGTGAAAGTCGTAATTACTGTTCGTCCCCGAGTGTATCATGTTTTACGAGGCTGTCGCCGGTTTTGATGGGCCGAGGCCTTTCCTTGTTCGTTGGATCATTGTTCCCCGTCGAATCGGTCCACTCGTACGGTCTACGAACATTTATATTTAGCTGTAACGTACATGAAATTTTGGTTTATCAGTGAACCGTTGATAAAGAAAATGGAAACTATAGGATCTATGAAAAACCAATATCCCCCTCCACTGCGGCCGAGATCGCGTAGAATCGGCTAACACCGTCCGGCCCGGCCAGCGGGAGTCCTGTCCGGACCTGTCTCGAATCTACGTCATCGAGTCTCGGAGCACTAGTTGCCCAGGCCTGGTTTAATAGACGGTATGTTTTCGACGAGGTTACAAAGAAATAGTGGAACTGTACGATCTAAGAAAGAGCACAGAACCGAGGGATTTTTTAGATGAAGGCTTTACTGTGTTTTATTAAAAAATCTTGTAATTTGTTGACGTATCGTGTACTGCTTTCAAGGGCAGAATTTCCTTCGCCAGAACCGGCCTTCGCTTGTTTTGTTCGTGCATACAATCTCACGTATTTGCTTCCCGACATGAAACATTCGTTATCACCAGAATCATTTTATAAAAATTTAATTAGAAAACTAGGAACTTGTTGGTAAAAATACGTGGAATCCAATAGTTGCTAATTTGATTAAAAGCATTTGTTACTAATGTTTGAAATTAATTCTAAACATGTATTCCAACAATTATTCTACAGATTATAGTCTGTTGGGTAAAAGAATAAGGCGTGACTTATTTCCGAGTTAACCAACGAATCAGCGAGCGCGATGAAAAGTGGAAAAGAATTTTCGGTGTGCTGTGCGCGTCGAGGCACGACCAGCCGTTTTTTTCGCGGGCCGATCGATCTAGTCAACTCGATCCAGTTACCTTTTCCAATCTAGATGGAATTCGATCCTTGGTTATAAATAGGACGACCGAGAGTGAAGGTACACCAACACACCAGCAACGGCAGACAGTAGGCAGCAGCAACAGCAGCAACAGGGGGCGCGCGCACACTTCGCCAACCTGCAAGATAGCCGATACAACTCGCACGCCAGCGGTTTAACAACCGGGTCAGTGTTTTTCGCTCTAGTTGTGTTGATATGTATAATCTTAGTAATTATATACCACCACCGGTGAAGATTTACCCGACGGTACGGTTTACCGAAGGAAATACGGGGAACGAGGTATCTCCACATTTTATTCCGTGCGCCAATCACAGCTGATTAGCACCGACTGTTATTTCTCGGGCTCGCGGAGGGGGGAGAAAAGCAACGAAAAAAATCTCACGTTCGAGCAAAAAGACCCTGTACCCGTTCGATGGTTTACTTCTACGTGTCCGAGACGGAAATAAATATGTTGTTAAAGGGTGGAAGAGAAGAATTGCCGACGGCAGGCCGCTCGAACTCTACCGAAATAATTGTCCAGGCGATCGGCACCGATTATCGTACTCGTTAGCCGACAAACGACCGCCGGTACTGGAATTTCCGTCCTGACCGATATTATCGAATGATAACGTTTAATGATTTCAACGTAACTAATTTCCAGCGATTGTTCCGCCGGATTCTCACGGAAACTGCTTTTGTTACGCGGCAGACGTCGCGACCCTAACAACGAGAGTAGTATGTAACACACAGAGAAACTGTCGGAATGCACATTGTGTAATTGTAATTATACTGAAAAATTTTTCACGGCAATTCCAAGAGACAGCAGCCAGATATACATCTCATTCTTTGTCCAATAATTTTAACAAGTCGAAAATAATATTTCGATAGTCTTATTTTTATCTGTCTACTGTTTCAAATTGCACTCTTAACCATTTTCACTGCGAATGCATAAAATCCGCAGTTTAATTATAATATACATTCAACGATTTTAGGAATGATTGATGTTGATTATAAAATATCGTAATATACGATCGGCATTTTTCTGTTCTTTCTTTTATCGTCTAATAAATTATTAGATAGGTACCAACCACGACAGTATTTTCTTTTTGTGGAACAGATACGAAGAGCAAGGTGTACCTTATATTACGATAAAGTTAGGCCTCCTAGAAGTTGGCCCCCCACTTGTTGAATTAAATAATTTTAACAGTTATGCTGAGTTGTGCTAGGTTTGTGCTACATTGTGCTCGAATATTAAAATTATAATATAAAAAATAAGACAGAAAATGTTAGCGGTACACATTTTATTCAACGCTTAGTAAAGTGTGTAAAAAAAATTGTATATCAGGTTCTGGAGGGTTGTTGTAACAGCGAAGCTTCAATCTTCAAATCTGTGGTTGATTCAGTCTGGAAACAAATTTTTAACAGTTTTAGTGACATTTCAATTTGAAGTATCTTCAAGAAGAAAATAAATTTTTGGGAAAAATGAATGACACAGTATGAGTAAAGTAGAGGCTTCGCCTCTACTTTTTGAAGTACGCCATTGGTTGCGAGTGCGTGAAGTTGTCGCAACATGTTTCTTTGCTGGAATTCGTGAGGTCGCCACAGATTTTTGCATTGAATAAAAAAGAGGGAGATCTCCCATAAGTGAATGTAGTAGGATGTTATATAACCTGCGTACGCTCGTTAGGTCTGATTTTATATGACCGTTGCCGCGAGTGAAAGTCGGGCGGGTCGAAGAACTGAGATAAAAAGGGGGGCGATTTCACGTGACGCGAAATTCACGCGCGTGCAATTACCAACGCGTGCAGGATGTGACGTCTGGATGTCTCTCGGAATTAAATTCGTTTGCTCTCCCTTTCAACTGAAATATCTATTGAACGATGATTTAATTAAGGCACAGATAAAAAATTTAAAAATCGTGACCTTTACTTTTTTCCTTCGCACTTACGACCAATAACAATAAACAAAAAAAACATTACACATTAGCTAGTAAACTAATCCTTCTAACGTCTCAAAAAAAAAAACTCAAGCTGTTGGGTCGAATTTTGAAAAAGTTATTCTTTTTTAAAACGTGTACGAATACTTTTTACACCCACTGTATACAGGGTGTCCCAAAACTACTGCGTTAAATTGAAATGGGAGGTTCCTTGGGTCATTTGAAGCGACATTCTCCTTAACAAAAATGGCGCCCGCGGCTTCGTTTAGGATTTATTACCGAAAAACACGGACCAATCAGAGCGCGACCTAGACGTTCAGCGCGGCGAGCCGGCAGACGGTTGGCTGAACGTGCCAACGAGCGTCTAGGTCGCGTTCTGATTGGTCCGTGTTTTTCGTTAATAACTCCTAAACAAAGCCACGGGCGCCATTTTTGTTAAGGAAAATGTCGCTTCAAATGACCCAAGGAACCTCACATTTCAATTTAACGCAGTAATTTTGGGACACCCTGTATAGTGGGTGTAGTACATAGTAAAAAAATTCGCACGGTACATGCGTTGTCGTCTTGTTGTCTCTATATACCAGAGGTTCTTAGTTCCACGGATAAATAGATTCCAGAGCTGAAAATATCGGTGCGCGCGGATCTGGTATACGGCCTGAGGGTATTTCGAAGAATTTGCAACATGCTTTCCGAGATTCTACCCTGTGTGGACGTTAACGCACGAGCGAAACGTATAATCAGCATACGGCGTGGTCTTGCACCGTATCATGTAAATGTTGCAAATGCTTTTCGATGTCTCTCGAGAGCGGAAGTGGCGCATGGTTTTTCTTTGCGTTCGAGTACATAGTGCCATACACACTGACACTGCGACGATAGTATAGTCTCGCGCTGCGCTGCGCTGCGCTGCGCTGCCGCGGAGAAGCGTGCGTGCGTGGCTGCGTGCGCGGCCTCCATTAAGTCTTTAAGCAATAGAAAGCATGAAACTATGAATTAGAAGCGAGCAGGCCTACCGGCGGCGGGAATACCGCTGGAACGCCACCTGCCACACGATGCCGGTTAATGGATTTGCAAAGCGCCAATTATATTTCCGATATAGAAGGAGGAACTCGCGGACGAGACGAGACGAGCGGAGCCGAGACGAGTCACGGCCTTAAGGCGCGTCCGCAAGCGCGCGACTTCTCCGTCGCGTCGAGCCGAGACGAGCCGCGCCGCGCGGCTGTGCGGTCCCGGTAGCTCCCGAGCGCTTCTCGTGGGAAAATTGGCGATTTCTCATGCCGAGCAAAACCCTGATACCTAACCTAAGCCTTTCTTTTGCGTGTCGACCGGCCGCGGATTACCGAGGACGTTTTGATTTATTCTCCCCGTCCCTTTTGTGCTGTGCGCGCGCGCGCGCGCGCGTTGTTACAACGCAAATTTTCTTTATAACGCCAGGGCTAGTAGAATACCTTCTTCTACGCCGAACGCGCGTTTCCCAGTGGAATGCGGCTGAACAGAACAGCCCCGGTTACAGGGGGATCGGGTTTTTGTTAAAAGCGTATTTTAGATAGGCCTGGCTCTCTCCAATCTGGAACTCCACTGTTTCTGAATGGTAAATCATAATTTTCGTTTACAGCAGGGGTTCCCAAGGTCACCTTGGGGGTCGATAGAAGTGTAAAAAGGATCTATAGTATTCCAGGGGTCAATTGGGGGTCGGTGATAAATTTTTCTGTTTTAAAATTTTATTTAATTTTTGGGGAATGTAATTATTAGATGTGTGTATTAATATGTATATTAATAAGTATAAAACATAAATCTAGTAAACCACTTTTTTCTAATTTTTTGTTTATATTCTTGGTCAATTTGCTATCTTTAAGTTTTTCGTGTGGAATTATTAGTATTATGTTTATTTTGTATGCTGTATATTATAGAGAAAAATTGAAGGGGGTGGAGAATGGAGGAGACGTTAGAACACCTCGTGGGGGAAGTGCAGGGTGATGGAAGAAATAGTAGGAAAAATAGAAGATATATTAGATGATATTGGGAAGGGAGCAAAATGGGGTAGAAAAAAGAGAGAAGAGTGGGGATCAAAACAAAGTATGCAGAGGTAAGGATAAAACGTAGGGGAATAATGATAGACAGTGAATATAAATATTAAATGTAAATATTAATTGTAAATAGTAGGTATGTTAGAAGTAAGAAACTGAAATTATAGGATTAAAAAAAAAGGCATCTATTGGTGAATAAAGAATTATATATATATATATATATATATATATGGAAGGGGGTGGATGAAGAAAACCATTCTTTTAAAAGGTGTAGGAAAAAATGTTGGGATCCCCCGGTTTACAGTCTGTCACAGTAATATTGGGACACTTTTAAACAAACTTTTTTAACATCGGACCGAATGACTCGGACATTGTTTTAAGTTAGAACAATTAGTCCACTCTGCGTGACGCGAAGAAGAAATTTTGAAAAAATTGTAATATATCGGGATTGCAGAGAATATTTCATGCGCGCCTATGTATATTGAAAAGTTAGAAAATACTGATTTTTGAAGAAACTTTGCTTTTTTCAATTTATTTGCTTTCACCGCTAACGTGCAGATAAAACAACCAACGGATACTTAGTTACGGAACAAAACAGCATCGCTAAAATACATTCGAGAGTTCCGTATTGGAGATAAGCAGCAGTCTCATATTAGAAGAGGTCTTTTAATAGGCTACTTTACCCGAAGGAAAACATTTTTAGTGCCCGGTGCTCGAAGCGTTGATCGTTAGACTTTGGATATTTCTAGAAATTCCTGTTTTACGCGGGGTATCCCAGGATGGGTGGTACAAGCGTGCGTGGGGTGATACCGTTTGCAAAAATAAGTAAAAAGAGCTGATAACATTTTCTCAGTTGATGCTTCTTCGTGTGTTCGAGAATTGGGTGGTCATGATCAGACGCGTCGGACGATTCAACATGCACGCATAGCTGCCTTATTTTCAAGCTCGACTTTCTCAGAAAGGAAACGTCCACTGAAGAACAATTTTTTTACTCGCTTTTCCAAATAAAATCACCCTGTACTATTATTATGCATATACAGGGCTGTCCTAAGATATGTCCTAAGCGTCCACTGAAAAAACATTTTTTTTTACTCACTTTTCCAAATAAAATCACCCTGTACTATTACTATGCATATAGGGTGTCCCGGTATTGATGGAACACCCGAGGAGGGGATGATTTTACACGAGAAACTAAGTCGAAAGTATACATAAAATTTGTTCATCCGAAGCTTCGTTTTCGAGAAAATCGAGTTTGAAAATGCAGCGAGTACGCGTATTATTCGATAGGAATCGTTTGACGCGTCTGATCATGGCCAACCAATTCTACTTCCTGCGTATACTATAGCACGCGAACCCGACAGATGTTTAAACTCGATTTTCTCGTAAACAAAGCGTCGAACGAAAAAAATTTATTCCGTATTTTCAACTTATTTTCTCATGTAGAATCACCCCCCCCCCCCCCCACGGTTGTACCATCAATATTGGGACACCCTGTATACAGGGCTGTTCTAAGATATGTCCTAAGCGTCCACTGAAGAAACATTTATTTTACTCACTTTTCCAAATAAAATCATCCTGTTCTATTACTATGCATATACAGAGATATCCTAAGATCCTACACGAGAGGGGAAGCCGGGAATCACTCGACATCACATTTGAAAAATGGAATGATCCACTGGATAGGATTCAGAGAGATGATCTATTTTCAAGGGGTTGCTTCTGGGCAATTTTAGAATGTGTACTCTAGGAATTTTTTAACTTTAATGGTTTCAAATGAAAGCTGGAAGATGAGCAGGGTGACCGGTGAAGTTTTACAAAAGATTCAGAAACAGTCAATATATGACCAATAAACAAATAAAAATAGAAAATTGCCGGGGCTATAGCCCATTTAGCCATCTGGTTAGGGTGGCCCTGTTATACAGCAAATGTGTAAAGAATTGTTTAAAAAGCACTTATAAACACTGTGAAAATTAGAATAACGTTTATAGGGATCGTAAGACGGTAAAGAATTGTTTAAAAAGCACTTATAAACACTGTGAAAATTAGAATAACGTTTATAGGGATCGTAAGACGCCAAATGGTAGAACGGTGGAGAGAGAGAGAGAGAGAGAGATCGGTTCGCTCGCAGACCGATACAAAACCATGGGTTCAGTTAGATAGAGGATGCATTTGAAGCTACCATTAAGCCCGTGATTGATAATGCCCGCAGACCCGTTCTGCGCCATCGCGTCCGTCCGATCAAGGTCTCTCTGGGTATACCGATCACGCAAAAAACGAAAAGCGCGTGGCGGCTGTGGCGCGCAACAACGCAAAATCGCTGGAAAAACCGAACCAAGTGACGTCCAGTGCACTGTCACCAACATTCCTCGTACAACTCTATACAGACGTCCACTCCCGTAACAAAAAAAAAAAGGTAATTAGCGTCGAATCTTTGCTCCACGATTTTTACCCACGTACCGAGTCGATCCCGTGCAAAATAGGTCGCGCAAAAACTCTATTTTACACAAGTTAATCGTCATCTTTAACACGCTGGAATTATTGCTAATTAGAAACTACAATATTCATTCTACTCTACGCCATTGTGCATTTAATCGGGCCATCATGAATTTTTATTATAGGCACAGATAGGAAAGAAAAATTTAAATGTTTTCGGCGCATTGGTTCGATCAATTATTACTAAACAACAATTTGCAAATTAACACAATATCGTTTCTCAACGTTTCGATCTTCATTTAGATAATTTTCAAGAGAATAACAAAAGCAACATGGTGGTCATTAAAATGTTTTTAAATTTTAAGTAAAAATTACCCTGCGACACTAAGCAAGTGAGTAAGGTTTTCTTTAATTTTCTTTTTTGGTTATTTTTCCGATGTTGTTTTCACAATGTATATATTGTATTATTCATTGTTATTTTACAGACGCAATGTTTTTGTTATTCTCTTGAAAATGATCTAAATGAAGATCGAAACGTCGAGCAACGATATTCTGTTAATTTGCAAATAGTTGTTTAGTAATAATTGATCGAACCAATGCGCCGAAAACATTTAAATTTTGCTTTAGCAACTTACGATCGACATCGTTTTAACATTTACAGATGGGAAAGTTAAAAACCATGACCTTGACTTTTTTAATCGGAAATCCGGGCAACAAGAATTTCAATAAAAATCTTTTTAGGCATCATCTAATGAACTAATACTTCTAACGTCTCGAGAGAAAAAATTAAAATTGGTTGGGCCACGTTTTACAAAGTGTTCATTCGATTTTGACTGTACATAATTGTTCGAAAGGTGGACGAATTTTTGTCAAGTAGAATCGATAAAGAAAATTCTTGGTCGACATTCGCTGGACCAACGCGTTGAGCTTAAATCGCATTGTCAATTGTAAAGTGTTATACTAATGTATGCTATATAAACCATACACGGTTTAGGGCATTAATAAATAAATAAATAAATACATAAATACTACACTCTTGTCAGTAAAATAAGTCTTCGTACACCCTTTAAAACGGAATAACTTTTTTATAATTCTGCTAAACGACCTGATGTTTTCTAACAAATTTTCTTTTTTCTCAAAAAATGTGGTTTCGACCCCTGACTTCGAGGGCTGTTTTCACCCCCCTCGGAGCGGATGGTTGCCGATAAAAAAAAATACGTGTCAAATATTTTTCGAACAACTATATCTCGCATAAGTTTCATCAACCGAATATGTACCTTTGCGAGCGTAAGTCCGCAATGTCATCGCGATAGATGTCGTCGAATACCACGTCTAAGCCCGTAAATATCGTAGTTGGAAAGTGCCGTTGCGAGAACAGGCTGTTTGCTGTAAAACGTGGCGGTATCGTGAGCGTTGTTGCCTTCCCTTCTCGCCGAAAGAAACGAATCCAAGAGGCGTGACTGTCGGGATAGGCGCAACGAGGATTTAAAAGACGATCCCGGGGAACAGAGATGTTCCCGGTGGTCGTGACAGCGACTTCAGGGAAGTGGATTGGTTCTTCGAGCTGTTGATGCGAGCCTGGTACGTATAGCCCTGAGGGTTTGAATCGTGCTCGACGTACAACGTTGGGCGCGAGCATCGCTTATTATCATATCCGGACGTTTCCTAGACCCGAAGGAAACCTTCTCCAACTAGAAGGTATGCCGGAGAGCAGCTCTAGAAAGTAATCTCTCGCGTGCCACACGAAACTTGGCACTGGTTATAATATGCCTCTCGTGCAATTTCTGATAGTTCGTTCCGAAACGAACCTACCCTTCCTCGTTAGAAAACTAAATCCACCGAGGGTAATAATAATATAAGATGGTTATTATACACCGAGGTTTTCATTCTCGCGCTTCTCGAACGGCCGTCTCGCGTAACGCGTTGAAAATTAGTCATTCGGCAAAATAATAAAAATTGTTATTATACAGTGACTCACGTTAATATTCGGACGCTCTTAAAGAAACGATAACTTTTTTGATATTGGACGCGTGACGCGTTGAAAATTAGTCATTCGGTAAAATAATAAAAATTGTTATTACACAGTGACTCGCATTAATATTCGGACGCTCTTAAAGAAACGATAACTTTTTTGATATGGGACCATACGATGCGAAAAGAAATTTTTGTAAAAATTGCTATTGATCGGAATTTGTAGAGAAAATACTAAAAGTTGCATTTTATAAATTTTTGATGTGGGTCTATATTGAAAATCAATTGTATGCATTGTAAAAGTTTCATCGAAATCGGTTGATGTGGGAAAAAACGAAGAAATCTTTTTAAAAATCGGACATGTCGTATGCAACAACTGTTTGTTGGAAGCATCGATAAAGGGTAGGTGACATTTTTGCGAGTGCTATTTACCATAGTTACTATTAATAAATTTCTGAATGACTACGCCAGGTTAAAACGAAAAAATCTTTTTTCACTATTAAAAATCGGACATATGCAACAACTGTTTGATGAAAGCGTCGATAAAGGGTAGGTGACATTTTTGCGAGTACTATTTATAGCTGGTGATGCTGATCCGGCGACCATCTTGATTCACGGCGTGTACAGCGATAGGTGAATGAA
The DNA here is from genome assembly GCA_916610255.1 of Lasioglossum lativentre. Taxonomy (NCBI): domain Eukaryota; kingdom Metazoa; phylum Arthropoda; class Insecta; order Hymenoptera; family Halictidae; genus Lasioglossum; species Lasioglossum lativentre. Next base: position 2,952,924 of record OU744364.1, read on the forward strand.
AAGCCGGCGAGGAGATCCGCGTGCCAGTGTAATTAAATTAAAAAAAACCGCGATATCGGGTGGAGCGGGACGCAGGTGGTCACGAGAGCGCTCGTCCCCGCGTAGCGAACTCTTCAATTGCGCAAATATCTCCGAGCCTCGATGGACGAAATTAGCATAATGCCGGGAAGCATTAGGCTCGCGAGCGCAAATTGTGCGGCGTGGATCGGCCTCAAAGAAACACACTGGGGAATACGCGAAGAAAGACAGAAAAACGGGAAAGGGGCGGAGGAACGAGCGAAAGAAAGGGACAGAGAACTGGGAGAAAAAAAAGAGAGGCGCGCAAGTATGTGGTCTTTCGTTCGTAATATGAAGTCACCCCGGGATAACTTGACACGGACAAGGACATTCGAAAAGCTGGACTCTAAGAATCTTTATGTAAAATCAAAATTGTCCGCGTCGATTGCTGGTAGCCGCGGAGAAATATCTTTCTTTAATGACCTTGGGAAATCGAAAATAATGTACAGACATTTTTAAATCCTTTTATTTGAAATTGAGTTGAAAAACTCGTTTTTGTTATGAATGATATGCACGAGATCCGAGATCCAATTATCTCCAATCAATGCCAGCGGTGCATATACTCTCCTAAATTGCGTTTGTTTTCGTTCCAAATGTTTATTTACCCAATTATCCGTTTATTAGAACAATTACGGTACTCCCTGCAGTTTGTCGGCAAAGGCATTAGAAAAATTGCTATACCCTTAAAATGAATGTATTTCTCTTACCGCGTATGATTTCTATGGAAACAATAAGAACGACTACTATAGTATAAAATTGAGGAATTTTATATGTATATTTATTGCAAGTACAAAAATCCAGCTGTATTTTATTCCTGCTTTTTAAAGCACTGAAAAAGAAAGGAAGATTTCGTTTTATTCCATATGATCATTCAAAATTGTTAATTATAATCACCAGCTGTATTTTATTCCTGCTTTTTAAAGCACTGACAAAGAAACGAAGATTTCGTTTTATTCCACGATCATTAAAATTGTTAATTAATAAAATCTAGCGCGTAGTTCAATGCACTTCTATAGACCATCCCTCAGCAGAAGCAAAGGAAGAAGACTATTCCCCAAAAAATCGCTGAAGTCGAGTAATAAATAAGTTTCTACGGTTCGCACAGTAGCGATCTACTGTCGATGATCAATGGAAGCTTTCTCCGAAGGATCGTTAATTCCGGCTCTAATTGACCAATATTCTTTGGCAAAAACCGAACGCGGTTTTCGTCGGACGTGTTGCGACGACTCCGTTAGGGGTGCGCGACGCGACGTAGAAATGAGCCCCACTTATTTTAATAAGGACGTTCGATCGACGAATACGGTGCTGCTCGCCGATCGAGAGTGGATCGCGAGAGCGGGAAACCGAGAGAGCTCGTTACCGGATGACGACACATGGACGGACGATCCATCGAAAGTCCATCCCATCTTGAACGTGAAAGTGTTGCAAGAAAAGCAGGTTATTACAGGTAGTTACAGGTGGTTACAGGTAGTTGAGGCACAGCGTCCCGCCGACTCTCTTTCGCACTTCCTAAAGGCCGTTTCCCCGTCCTACAACCGAGGGGCCCGACAACACCGCGACCGCATGCTCGTGTGCTCCTTTCTTTCCCGTGACGCAACGGTGTCTTTCGAGGCAATTCCTGTGGTTCGGGGGCCCCCAATATCAACGGAGGTGTACGTTTTCGTGGTGTAACTGACCTGTCCCGGGGAAACATTAGTTGCGCCGCGCGCCGCTCCGGCGAGCAGAGCCGAGCGGAGCCAAGCCAAGCCACTTTGTGCGTCGCGCGAAGCCAAGCCGAGCGAAGCTGCTTCGAGCGCCTCGGAGCTCCTCGGCTCCGCTCGGCACTGCACGGCTTCGCTCGGCGCGGCGCGGCGCGGCAGCGTCGGCGACCGCAGAGACCTGTCCGTTCTCGTCCCTTTTTCTGCTTCTTTTCTCGTTTCGTTGGCTCCCCCTCTCCTTCCGTCGCGCAATCGGAATGCCAGCCAACCAGCTGCAACGAAAGTAAATGCGCCGGGGAAGACATTGAATTAGCGCGATATATCGTGCACGGTTATCTCTCCGCAGCCCTCTTGACCACGCGGACAAATTCTTTGATAGACTGTACCCACCGACTCGTGAATACAATTACCGCCCCACGGTAAGCCCCGCGTTCCTCCGCGACGAAAACTTTATACGATTGGGGATTTTTGGCGTGCCTATTCCGCTGTTTCAGTTTTATTAACCCGTTCGAGTCACCGCTGAACATTGCTGTAACATTATTGAAAATATTGTTTATATTGTTTAGTTGATATCTAATCGATTACTAAACGTTTAAGTGTTGTATGAGATATCAATTTCATATCCATGAAATGAAGAAAAATCATATAGAATGGAATTATTCTAGGTAGGAAGAAATATTTAATTTTCAAGTTTAAATATCTCTGGATGCAAAGGTGCTTGCGCTACGATTTGTTTCATGGTTACAGTGATTCGAGTCTCTTTGTCGTTCATATAAATTCTTCTAAATGAAAAATGAAGTTTGTATTTATTGTATGCGTTCTCCAATGGCTCTGTATATAGACAGAGATAAACATAGAATTTTGTTCCGTCTTAACCCTTTGCACTCGGAAGCTATTTTCACTCAAAAACGAAAGATTTTTCCATTCGAGAATATTTTCATTCTATACAATTTCTTTTCATTTTTTTTGCATATGAAATTGATATAATATCTCATGTAATATGTAAATGTCTAGTAATTTATTAAATACGAACAAAAATAATAATCTGAACAATATGTTTAAAAATGACATAGCAATTTTCAATGGCGCCTCAGAGTCGCCAGTCGAGTGCTAAGGGTTAAAACCCTCTGCGAAGGGACAAGCGTGTTACCTTGAAGGTCAGTTAGCTGGAATACCTACTCGAGAAAATAACGACCCTAAATGCGAAAAACCCGAAAAAGCCAGCTGACAAACACACGTTGAACCGTCACTCCGTTAGCCTACCGAGTTTTATAGTTTTACAACCGTAGCCGCCGTCTATACCCAAATCTATCACTTCTCCTAATCTTCCTAATTTTCCACCACTTTCACCACTTTCCAAAATACACCCATCAACCAATCGCATACAATTTTCCAAGACCACGCCTACTTCCGAGCTTTCCTTAATTTGTTGCGAACTCTGCGAAGTCAGAACTGTTTCGACTATCGAACCATTAACGACTCCAAGCGCAGCCGAGTCTGACTTGGTGACAGCAAGCCAAGTCTTGCACTTATTTAATAAATACCAGTTTTCCGGAGTTTTGATTTTACAATTCATTTCGCCGTTAAACCTAGCCCGTGATACGATTACCCAATTTCGGGATCGACACGACACCACAAATTTTATCTCGATTTATAAGAGGTTAGTCACATAAATATTTACATAATCTTTGGATACAATTTTGCTAGTGATTTTTATTATTTGCTAACAAACAATATTTTTTGTCTGTTACAGGTAAGAATGCAAATATCACTCGAGGTGTACCATCCTTGATCAACACCGACATCTTTGTGAGTAGTACTGCAATATAAATAGTTCCACTCTTTTATGTGAAGATTTAAGAAATTATATAACCTCTTTATTCAGCGAAGTAAATTGTTCTCTGCGAGGTAGATTATCCACAATCTATTTTCTTATTTTAAACTAAATTTTAATCACGCGTCCAGACTATGAATTTATTGTGTGTCGATATATGGTTTTTCGAAAAAATCGAATTTCAAGATTCGTCAAGTGCTGTCGAGTAGAAATCAGCTGGTGCGTCTGAGCATGGTCGTCTGATTCTACTTATTCTACCACATGAGAACGAATACTGAAATCTGATTGTCTTGAAAGTCTTATTGGAACAAAATTTCATTTTCTATATTTTCCGTAGAATCATCCCCTTCCTATACCACCAAATGAATAACACTGTGTGTGTGTGTGTATATATATTATATACAGGGTGTTCATTTGAAAACTTTCCAGCCGAATATCTCGAAAAATATGAGATATTAAAAAAATGTGAAACACGTGTCCAAGGATTTCGAGGGGTAAAGGGGAGGGCAGTATCAGTTTTTTATTTGGGTGGCGTTTTCAAGGTCATTTGAAGGTCATTTGAAGGTCAACTTTGTTTTTCAAATGGAAACCTATATTTTTTATTATGGGATCTTATTGTACGTAAAAAGACATAATTTTCGTAGGATACTTTTTTTTATCCGCGCACTAGTTTATCCCCCCCCTTTCCCCCTCGAAATCCTTGGACACGTGTTTTACACTTTTTTAATATCTTTCATATTTTTCGAGATATTCGGCTGGAAAGTTTTCAAATGAACACCCTCTTGAGGATTCGTTTCTGTAAATAAATTAAACTGAATTTCACTAGACTGCGGATCTGTATGCATTTTATGGCTTCAGAAAATTTTCAAAAAATATTAGAACATAAGATCCCAACAGAATTTAGTACGATTTTAATTAATTTCAGATCTCCGAACACTACTATCATCAAAAATAACTATACATGAATCCACATTCTTAAAATATCCATAAAAAAATTGAAAATTGCATAAACATATCCGCAGTCTAATTACTACTTCAGTCGACTGGAAAGTATTGATTGGACGAGTACGAATTCGATGGTTGTACTCCGCGAATGCCTAAAGAAGATCCGCAGTCTCCTTAAGCGAATCTCCGAGCAGTATCTCCCGAACAAAGTTACAACTTCATTAATCGCGCGCAGGAACGGTAAGAAGATAGTTCTCAGGACAACTGAGAGAATCCGCTTCGGCACGAGGCAATCAGCCCGCGATCCGGCCCAGACGGGACTTTCTCCCACGGTGGAGAGGAACGAAATGAAAATCTCCTATTCCCGGGGTCTTGTCAGTCGATCTCGATAGAGCGTAACGCGATCCCCGTCTGGTGGTCGATGTGATCGTCGGTTCGGTGCCCGTCCGAATTCATCGGATCGGATCCGATCCGCGATCCATTGGATCTGCGCGCACTTGCTGGATCGCCGCGCATTTACCGCGCGCGCGCGCGAGCGCGGAAAGGCTTGGAAATCACTCGGCGATCGCCGGTAAATCTGAATTCTCGTTGTGGACGGTCGTTTATTCAACGGCGCGCGGGGAGCAGGAAGGGCAATTATGGAAGCATGAATATTTATGGAAACTCGTGCACCGTGTAATCTTTATGAGACAACGGCCGCGGGACGTCGCCCCGGTACCCGTGATACCTCACGGTTTACTTTGTCGGTGCGCACTCGCCGAACTCAATTACCCCGGCTGGCAAAGAGAGACGGAGAGAGAGAGAGAGAGAGAGAGAGAGAGGGAGAGATACGCGGGTGAAACTACGCGCGGTCGAAGAAGCGATCGATCCTTTGGTTAAGTGGCTACCTCCGCCGATATCTATTCGCTGACAAAAGGACGTGCGATGTACACACGACCGAGAAAATACGGTCCAGCTGCGGGGGAGAAGGGTTTTTTAATGGCGATTTTTGCGTGGACATTTTCCCAGGATTACAAAGTTGCTGAATTTTGAAATTCGAACAGTAGCGTTTCCTAAATGCGATGTGGGAATGATTTTGATGTACCTAACTGTTGGAGTTATACACGGTGAGTCTCCTAACATGGCGACCTCAAATAACTTTTTTTTTTTTTTTTAATTTTTATCGAGCCACTGAAACCTGTTATAGGTTTATTTCGGCTTTAACAAACATACATTGGGTTTACATAATGTAGAAAATTATAGACTTGATTACCGCTATCGAAAATTGCTATGCCATTCTTAAAGATATTGTTCACATTTAATAAACTAAATAGACATTTACATATTACGTGAGATATTATATCAGTTTCATACGCAAAAAATAGTATAGAATGGAAATATTCGCCAATGGAAAAATCTTTCTTTTTTTCGGTTAAAATAGCTCCGAGTGCAAACGGTTAAATAAAGTTCTATTTAATCACCTAAACTCATCATCCCAACAAAAAAATGACAACATCGTCGAATGTAAAGAATATCGAATTTCTAACCCATAAATCAGTATTACGGTCTGTTTGCACGAGAACGTATACCTAACCAGCAGGAAGGTCAACGTCCGACTCGTCATCATTGCGAAAAATCGGCGCGTGGGTAACGTAATATCACTTTTCCCTGGAAATAAAACGTTCCAAGTTATTGTTAACTGTATCACGGCTAGACGTGCCTCTCAATTACTTAGCAAAGCACGCGGTTGCGATGCCATTGTTGCGTTCGGTTATGCGCTAATTGGTGCAAACATTACGCGATTCGTTCTGCTAATTAGCAAACTGTTTAGAAAGCCGATCATATATACCCGCAGTTCCATTCATTATGCGTCATTCAGTCACTCGAGGAATATTACAGGTTTCGCACTCGAAATTAACCTTCGCACAGACCAAATTCTCATCGTTTTGCAAATTAAATAACTAGGGGTGTGCGGGTACCCGAAATCTCGGATACCCGAGCCTCGGGTCGGGTCGGGTCGGGTCGGGTCGGGTCGGGTCGTGATCCCGAAAGTTTGCAATTTTCGGGTACCCGAAGTTAAAGTTGGGGCAAGCCTGCGGTCAAATCAGCGATAAATAACTCTGTGCATATTAATATCTTCTCAATAATATTAAATTTTACTATAAAATTAATTTCTTCGTATAAATTCAATACCACCTCTCAATAATATTAAAATTTTACTGTAAAATTAAAATATGCACAGAGTTATTTATCGCTGATTTGACCGCAGGCTTGCCCCAACTTTAACTTCGGATACCCGAAAATTGCAAACTTTCGGGACCTCGACTCGACCCGACCCGAACCCGAAATTTCGGGTACCCCTAGAAATAACGCGGTACCATATTTTTTCGTGATTTTATTAGATATTGTGCGAATCCTATCGACTTCGCACTCGAACGGCAAACACTTTACTCGAAGCAAAGTACGAAGCCTATTATCGATTAGACGCGAATGATAATTCCGAATTATCCCCCTCTCGTTACAGGAACGTGTACCTCGCACCTATCATCTCTCCGAGTACTACGCTCTGTCTGAACGCCTTCTACATATACACCGCGAACGCGCGCTATAAGTCAGACGGTGCATTGTTCCCATGGCAGTGCATCGCACGTTTGTCGGGCTATCGATACGGGATACGCTTCACAGCCAATTATTATTGCCATTTAGATAAGGAACGCAGTTAGTTAAGCCTGGAGACCTCTCAGGATCATCGTGCGGTGCTTGCACCTTTTCCGCGGCGACTATTCACCGATGCAGAGATGCATTCGATAGGCACGTGTCCGGTTGACGCGCCTGTGACACACACACACACACACACACACACATACTGTCCACACGAACAGGTTGACAGTATTTGTCGTATCCAAAAATGGTATTTCAACATTTCCAATAGTTTTCGTTCTTATCAGTGTTACGAACACGTACGAATTCAACCCTTTTGCTTTTCGTAGTACAATTTCCAAAATTGTTTTCTCTATGAATTTGGCTGAATAATTTATTGAAGTAACCTCTTCCCTAGGTGAAATTATTCATATATTTTATTTCAACAATGTAATTGAAAGAAAAATTATTCGAGAGTATTATTTCAAACGTCAAATGAAAATGATTTTTTTTTATGTTATTCGTAATAATACAGTATTTAAAATAATTCGTTATTTCGAATGATTATTTGGAATTTCAAATGAAATGTGCCCAACTCTGCTACTTGCTAGGATTAATGTTTGCAACTGCTTCTAGATCAGCAATAATAATATACCTTTTTTCAAATAACAGGGTGAGCAGCTTTTTCATACCACCGTAGCTTTTATAACGAAAGAATGTTGAGATTTTTGTGGAAAAATCCCATGCGGAAAAGGAGTAGAACGATGGGGTCGTTTACGTTTCCGGATAGTTTCTCGGCGATCGAGCACACGAGGTTCCTTTTTCTCCTGTCTTTGTTTTCCACATCCTGAAAAAAATGGTTGGCCATTCGTGGCCGCTGACCGTAGCAGCAGCGGGTCGGTATCGTTTGCGAGGATCTACGATACTAGATGCAAATGGGCTGCGCGAGAGAAGTAACCAGGAGTCGCCGGGCCCGGCCGCCGCACCGCTTCGAATCTTAATAAGAATTCGCTTTCTGGTCTCGTTGATTACGGGATTAACCAAGAACCAACGGATGAAAGTTTAGTGGTTTCTCACAGTTGAGCAGAAACCGTGATCCGAAAGCGCACGAAGCAATCTTGCGCGCCAACCTAATTCAATCTAATCGCCGACACCTCGCGGATTTCGCCATCGGAAACGTCGTCGCCGCTTCGAAAGATGAGCATTCTGCCACCGTGAAGCGAATCCTTCGACGAATACATGTAATCAGCAGAGTCGTTACGCGATTTAGCCATTACGCAAGGCTGTTCCAACGTTTATGATCCCGGTCTTTTCAATGTTCGAGGATACTCGACCGTATTGATCGATGGCCCATTCCGTGGAAATCGATGGAACATAGTGTTACCCCAGGCTAATGACAACGTTTCTCGAACGCGTCGATTGTGACTTAGCCTATGCTCGGGGTATTTCTTAATTTCAAGTTACACGCGTAGTTTCTTTCACGCCGTAAACCAATTTCAAAGAGAATACGACAATTTTATTCGAGACAGTTCACAATTGACCCTTCAGGGACGACGTGTTCGCACTATACTGACTCTAAAGAGTATTTTCGTTCAAAACTTGACACGAAGAAGTAGAACTTGAAGAGATAGAACTTGAAGAAGTAGAACTTGAAGAAGTAGAACTTGAAGAGGTACAACTTGAAGAGGTAGAACTTGAAGAGGTAGAACTTGAAGAGGTAGAACTTGAAGAGGTAGAACTTGAAGAGGTAGAACTTGACGAAGTAGAACTTTAAGAAGTAGGACTTGAAGAGGTCGAACTTGAGGAGGTAGAACTTGAAGAGGTAAGAAGAGGTAGAACTTGACGAAGTAGAACTTGAAGAAGTAGAACTTGAAGCAGTAGAAGTAGCAATGAAGTTGCTGAAGTAATATATGAAGATATACGTTATTGTGATTGCTGTTCAGAGACAGTAGCACCGATAGCCTATCGGCGAAACGTCCGATACAATCGTCAAATGACGTAAGCCACGGAAAATATCGCATCCGTTCTTCTATTTCATTTTAATCCTGTTCGAGATGTCAGAGCACGCGTGACGCTGTCCGGTATCGCGGGCCCGTATAAGGGACCATGATGTATCGTCAATTTGAGAAGAACGAAATGAATACTTAAGCGATACACTGGATCACCCAGGCAGGCAAGCAAGCAAGCAAGCAAGCATGCAGGCAAACGGACAGGAGGCACAGGCTTACGTGCTGCTACCAAAGGGATGAAGTAGACGGGAAGATATCATCTTAACGATTCGTATCCATCATTCGATGCCAATTCTAGAATCCCGCTATCGCTGATTCCGTATCTGTTGAAAAAACCCGGTCAGAAATAAGCCACAACGCCGGGGACCACTTTCTTCGGCGGACTTGGTGGCCTGACTCGATTATGCTCGGGGTTCATCAGCGTTCGCGTGCGTTTCAATCAAGGGACAACGGTGTCGGATGATCCGGCACAGAAGCTGGCGCGCGCACACGCGTGAAATCAATCAAAAGTAACAGAACGAAGGCGACCAAAGGGAGCGAGAAAACCATCCGCGTGTTCGCCGAGAGGACGTGTGCGCGCCAATCGTGTGTAACGTTCGAGTTCGCTCGCGCGTGTATCCCCTATCTCGATAATAGAATGATCTATCTGCGACGAGCGGCAACAATAAGCTCTCGCGCGATATTATTCCAGCCCGCTGTGTATCGCAGACACGCGGGTACTTGATCTGGAAGCGAGAGCAGCGTGCCTAACCCAACAAATAACAATACGGTATTGCCCTCACGTAACCGTAGAGTGGCCAAGATCAGCGCCATTATGCGCCGCCAGCGAAAGAAGTTCCTCTTCGGGTTCCTCTTCGGGGAGATCTTTCTGTACCGTACACACACCCTTGGACAACAACGGACAGCATACGGAACATATAACTTCGATCCTCTTCTCTTCTCCATTCTCTCTGACCCCTTCTCCTCTCGCATCTCTTCGCTTCTCTTCTCTTCTCTTCTCTTCTCTTCCTGCCTCCGCTGTCTCACCGGATCCAGCACGTTTTCAATACTTAATGCACCACGGATGAAGCCCCGTTCAATTACTCGCAACACGATACCACGGCTATTTATTGTGGTCTGCCGAAGCTCGGGTATCCCTTTCCTCCGTAGCTCTGTCCTCTTTCGGTCAACTACACCGGATAGTCCCTCTTCTTCTTCTTCTTCTTCTTCTTCTTCTTGGACTTCTTTCTGTGTCTACGACTTCTCTTGGCCTCTACTATACTGTTCTTCTTTAGCGTCCCCATCTGGACAGAAACCATTCTGTCCATTGTGCTCGCGTCGCAAGTACCATCGACGGGCCAGGCTACGCTTCCGTGGCGTTTCTCAAGGCCGCTTCGTGCGTTGCACATTTTAGCCCCTCGGGATGGTGGAGGTTCTCGGAATAATCAACGATATCTAGATTCGTTCTTTACCTATCAGTTGCATTTCAAGTAACCCTGCAGGAGCAACCCTCGATTCTTCATTTATTTCTGTATCAGTTGTCTAGTGTCGTAGGCATGATACATTGATTAATTATACTTTTTTATTATCTAGTTATTGGTACTGATCGTCAGCTTCTTCAGAGTTAGACCTGGCCTCGTGTAATACATTTTTGGATGCGCGTTGCAGTCTTCGGTTCCTGAAGAATTAAGAGTTAGGAGTTCGACGACGATGTCGAATTTATTTAAATAACTATTCCAATCTAAAATTTTGTAATTATGTCTGACAGAGGCTACAATTACAAATTACCAAAGATTTTTAGGAAATTTTTCATCTTTATTTCTAGGAATTAAATCCAATTCGCGAAAACATTGTCGTTATGATTTTATTCATTATGACGAATACACAGGTTAGGTCTGGGTTATCTAGTTATTGGTACTGATCGTCAGCTTCTTCAGAGTTAGACCTGGCCTCGTGTAATACATTTTTGGATGCTTGTTGGAGTCTTCGTTCCTGAAGAATTAGGAGTTTGACGACGATGTCGAATTTATTTAAATAACTGTTCCAATCTAAAATTGTGTAATTATGTCTAACAGAGAGGCTACATTACAAATCACCAAAGATATTTAGGAAATTTTTATCTTTATTATTAGGAATTAAACATTGTCGTTACGATTTTATTCATTATGACGAATACACAGGTTTCTCACACATTTTTACAAATTGAGGGATCGCGAGTATGTAAAATAATTGTGTGAACATCTGTGGACAAATAATGCGAATACACGGTTTAAGGCAGGCGATCATGTTGGATTAAAATTGTTCACGGAAACGAAGTAAGTCATGGAACGGCTTGACAATTTGCGGAACGATAGTGATACGCGTCAAGAATAGCTCTCCCGAAGAAAAGGGCTTCCAATTGCTTCCTGGTTTCTCGATAACAGTCTCCACCCTGCCTCAGGACGATAATTCCGGATTAACAACAGCACGTCGGTATCGATTGTTTATCGTGTGAAAGCCGTTCGTGAACGATCGTCCATTACGTTCGCCATGTTGCACCAGCGTTTCACCGTTGCTGAGGGATGGTCTCGAACCTTCCTTTAGTATCTGCCCTCGGTAATCTCTCCTCGCAATGAAGAAGGCGCTCTCTCGATCCGGAAATTCACGTGATATCGACTACGAAGGCGATAGATTATAGGAAACCTATAACAAAAACCATGCAGATCGTGTCCTCTCCAAAAGAACCATCGAAAATCACAGGGATCGTTGGAGAATTCTCTGATCGCATTGTCTCGCATAATCTCTTGCTGGTTTGCTCACCATTGATTAGCAGACTGCGGATCTTTATGCATTATGGCTTCAGAAATTTTTTTAAAAATTCTGAACTATAAAGTTCCACAGTAATATTATTTTTATTCATCTCAGATCCACAAATGCTACTACCACTGAAAACAAGATTTTACATGATTCGACTCTCATAAAATGTTAATAAAAAATTTGAAATTTGCATAAACATTCCGCAGTCTATTGAACTGTTTTTATTTTTATCGTATTAATATCGAATATAACAGTGAATGCTTTATTATAAGGAATTTGTAATAAGAATTTACTTAGATCAAATACGACAATTTAAAATTGTTCTCATTGGTCAACGAATACTGACACAACCTTTTTCTATAAAATAAACAATTCCGAACACATGTACCCCTGATATCGAACCATATCGAGCCGACATTGAAACAAGCTGATTCGACTTTCATAAAATGTTAATACAAAAATTGAATATTGCATAAACATCCGCAGTCTATTGAACTGTTTTTATTTTTATCATATTAATATCGAATATAAAAGTGAATGCTTTATTCTAAGGAATTTGTAATAAGAATTTACTTAGATCAAGTACGACAATTTAAAATTGTTCTCATTGGTCAACGAATACTGACACAACCTTTTTCTATAAAATAAACAATTCCGAACACATGTACCCCAGATATCGAACCATATCGAGCCGACATTGAACTTTCAGGAACGACGACCAACGTGTCGATGCTCGCGGGTTCGTATCGATGTTGAACCGATGGGAAAAAAATTGCTCAGCTCAGCCCGTTCGGGAATATACAAAAATGATTAATTTTGCCGGTAACGAGGTTCGTTCCCCGAGAGATTATCGCCCCGCTAATGCGGGGTGTAGCTAGTGGAAAAACTGCGCCGATGAATAAGCGCGTGTTCCATTCGTTAAATAAATGATTTCGTTCCGCGTGATGGCTGAGGTGTCTTGTGGCGGCTGACGGTAACATCTATTCCGACGAGCGACCGCGACTTACGCCACTCTGTCTCGGCCGACATTGTAACGATCGCATCTGAATCCTCGGCTAACGTTACTTCTGCTTCGTGCCAGGGAGGTGGACGTTTCCACTCGATCGGCGCTGACTCTACGCTGAACGATAGGGTACGTCCGACGTGATCCTTTCAAATTGGAAACGTTCCCTTACCGATTTTCTTCCTCGGGTCTCTGCGGCAGCCCCGGGCAACTCTATACAGGGTGTCCCAAAACGACTGCGTAAGCGGGAAATGGGAGGTTCCTTGGATCATTTGAAGCGACATTTTCCTTAACAAAAATGGCGCCCGTGGCTTTGTTTACGAGTTATTAACGAAAAACACGGACCAATCAGAGCGCGACCTAGACGCGTGTTGGCACGTTCAGCGCGGCGAGCCGGCAGGCGGTTGGCTGTATGTGCCAACACGCGTCTAGATCGCGCTCTGATTGGTCCGTGTTTTTCGTTAATAACTCGTAAACAAAGCCGCGGCCGCCATTTTTGTTAAGGAAAATGTCGCTTCAAATGACCCAAGAAACCTCCCATTTCAATTTAACGCAGTCGTTTTGGGACACCCTGTATACAGGGTGTGACAGAACGCGCGCGCAACCCACTCCGGCAGATGGTAAGCTGATCCTTATTTTTCGACTTTCCATTTTTCCGAAACACTTTTCTCGATCTTGCCCCCTCCTAAACTCCAGAATTAGGCAAAATGTTCATCTGAATAAAAATTTCGAATAACGAATAAAAAATAAAAACATTTTTATCCATTTGTTAGAGTTTGTATTATGTAGTTGTGGAAAGATTTATTCGGAGCCTTCGAATAAAAGACACGGACAAAAGATGAAAAAATTATTCGAAGTTCGTATAAAAAAAATTATCTTTATTCGTCGAATCAATTCACGGCGAATATAATTATTTATTCGATGCTCGTCGAGTACAGATACTTTTTACCACGTTTTTATTAGCTCGCTTTCTTGTCTGTCTGTCTGTCTGTTCGGTACAAATCTTGCAATTGATTTTAAACTAACTTCCCGATGAGCTAGAGACTTGAAATTTTAAACGTAGCTCAGAACTGGATGACAATGCAATATTTAAAAAAAATTTTTTTTTAAAGTCAATGCATTTAGGATATATAAATTATTATTATTAATAAATTTAACCGTTATACCCCGTCGCACTACCTGTACGTCCCCACTCTACTATGTGTTCCCCCACTCTGACTCATCCCCACTCTGACTCATCCCCACTCTGACTCATCCCCACTCCACTGTGACCCGTTTCGCACCGAAGGAGCTCAGTGTGCGTCAGTGTGCGTCAGTGTGCGTTCGAGCTCCGTGCGGTGTTGTTTACAAAGTCACTACGTATTATTTGTTTACCAAGCGAAAGAACAGTTACACCGAGATTCTCCGTCGAACCTTTATTGAATAATAGTGGTATACTCCAATATGGCGGCGCCCATATCTGTCACTTTCTGAAGTGAAACAGTGAAAATTACTATAAAATTACTCAACTTTACGTGCTCATAACTTTTTAACGAGTGGTTTCCGTGATCTGGGACTTGGATATAGGAGTTTTCTCGCCGAAATGAACAAGGTAAGACATACAATAATCGAAAACTTGTGGCTAGGAAAAATTATTTTATACTTTTTAGTCCGTTTATTAAACATATTTTTATTTAAATTATTTTATACTTTTTAGTCCGTTTTAAAAACGTGGTATATTTTAAAAAATTTATTTTCATTGAAATAATTTTTACTATATTCGTTGCCTATTTCGTAAATTTTTACGAAAAGCCAGCTGGTTAAATTCAGCTAGTGTCAAGTTTTTTTTCAAAGTTTTGTCAAGATCCCTATGCTAATCACGCCCAATTAAAATATCATACATATCCAGTTACGGATTAATCGCGCGATGTGAAAATTACGAGCTTCTCTCGAGTATCCCTTCTGGGTTAGGTTGATTTAAGTCGGCGAAAACATCATCTGCTCGAACATGATCCAAGCGTATGGCGAAGCCCGCGAGGCTGGAATGGTTAGAACACGGAAAAGAACGACGCACGAGGAAATCCGTGTGTACCCTAATGAGTCAGTAAAAACGAATTACAGTTTCGTTTTGCTATGAAACCAAGTATACCGCGCGTGCATAGTCTCGTTAGTACCGCAAAAGGTTGGCACTAGTCTTTTCTAGTCTCCTCCCACTGCTTCCCTCGCTTTCATTAACTGCCAGGCATCAGAATAATGGCGTTTCCTTGCGCTCGTAAACATATGCGCGCAGTTAATGAAGCGACTCATACTAATCGCTTTTTTCCCGGTCCAATTTGAACGATGCCTAGTGAGTTACGGTAGAGTTCTTAATGGTTGTATGTATGTATGCGCGTGAAATGCGTACCACGCCCAAAAAATCTCACGAACATCTGTATTTCGTTGGCGACCCGTTATAATTTTCTATTTTTATAGCCTTAAACTCATCTACGCTGGATGAAAATTAATACATTTCGGATTCAGATTATTTTATTTTATAATTTTCTTTGAGATAACAGAGTTTTGGGCAAAATATTCATATCAATAAAAATTTCAAATAAAGAATAAAAAATAAACAATTTTTATTCATTATTCGATGATTCGCGTTGGCAATAGGATAACTGCACCAGCGAATAAACGGGCACCAGTAAATGAACGTTTTTGTATTTTTTGCTTTTCCATCATTGTTCAATTACTAGAATGTAGTGTTCATTGACTGGTATTTTTTATATTTTTTATTTAACGTTTAATAAAGACGAATAATAATAATTTCATTTTATTTGTGTTCATTTATTTTTGACAAATGAAGTATAGGGAGCCGTTTGGCATATATGAGATTCCTTTAATTCACATATTTTTTTTTTGAAATAAAATATCTTCCTGAACAATTTCTTTAAATGCTCATTCACTGGTGCAGTTACCCTAGTTGTGGAAAGATTTATTCGAAGCCTTCGAAACAAAAATACAGATAAAAGATGAAAAAATTATTTAAAGTACGAATAAAGCCGCTTCGTATAAAAAAAAATTTATCTTTATTGTGTGACTACATCTCGCATACTGCGACACACATATTCTCATATCAAGAGAGACTATATACATCGTGTAGCGGATACTGACGTGTACGAGAGCGTATACAACGATATATCCCCGGGTGTCATAAATCTCTCACAGCAGTCCCGATATCAATATTCCGCAGGCCCGGGTCTCCGATTGAAAAAAACCATCGAATTACCGTTCGCTTTCCGTGTCCCGTTCGGCCGTTATTTCGAAATAATAGCCGGCTGTTTCGGCGGAAACCCGTTGCGATTTATGGCCCGGGAAAGATTATTGCGTCCCTGGGACCCAGGGAACGTGTGCGAACTGACCCGGTCTTATCCCCAGGACAGCTTCGACTGTATGTATACATACATACACGTGCGTGTATGTATACATATAGAACGACCCACGCGTATGGAAAGCGGAAGGCATCAATGAAAACACCGGGTTGCGATTCCCGGAACGATCACGTACCGATAGCTTTTAGCCCCGAAGACCTAAACAATGCCGGATATTCGTATCACTTGCTGGATAACACAGATAACCTCTCGGTGTCTCTGTTCAGCGGGCCCCGGGGTATTCTCTCAACTCTCTCTCTCTCTCTCTCTCTCTCTCTCTCTCTCGCTCTATCTTCCTTCTGGCACCTTCCCTCTTGGCACAAGGAGTTGCCGACAAGGCGGTCGTCGATTGCAATTTGCCGATACGATTCTACCTGCCGCGCGCTGCACACCATGTTTCCTCCTCTCCTCTCTCTCTGCTCTATTATCCTCGTCCTCGTCCCCCGGCCTGGCCGCGCGCACTCTCACTATTCCCTTTCTCTCCCCGACTACTACCTGTATCTGCGTCTTCCTCTTTCTCCACGACTACCTGTATCTGCGTCTTCCTCTTTCCGCTCTCGGCCCCTGGCTCCTCCGCTCCGGCTTGAAAATCCTTATATCAAGGCTAAGTTGGTTTGTATTAGGTGGCACCGGTAGATACATCTTCCCTTTGGTAACTACCCGCGCCTCGTATCCGACCGGCGGCGGCGGCGGTGGCGGTCTTCGGCACGCTCTGACTGGTCAATAGGGATCGGAAAGAGCCGGGTCGTAGACACTGACGACTCGTGTGCGATTGCTACCCGGTGCTGCTGCTGCTGCTTGCTTCCGATTGAACGATGCGTTCCGCCGTGTGCAACGATACTTTGCAACCTTGTACCGGCAGATCTGTTACATTGTCCGCGCCTCCGAGACCAGCCGCAGTTAGGCTTGTCCGACGCGTTTGTTAACACTTTATTACCCCGGAAGCCCCCGTTAGCTAGAAGGCTTCTTGTCTTGCGGTCGCCGGTACGGACAAATTAATTCCCTCGAAGAATTTCGGAAAAATGTACCGCGATATTTTTTCACCCTTCGCACTCGGAGCTACTTTAACTGGAAAAAGAAAGATTTTTCTATTCTAGAACATTTCCGTTCTGTACAATTTTTTTCATTTGAAAACTGATATAATATTGTAATATGTACGAACAAAAATAATGATGTGAATAATATTTTTAAGAATTGTATAGCAATTTTCAGTGGTGCCTCAGAGTCGCCATCCGAGGGCTAAGGGTTAACATGGATTATGTTTTACGGCTGGGGGTCATTTCGAAATTTTGTGACATGACAACACCAAAAGGTGTAACGCTGATATACATACATATAGCCCCACCCCCCAAAATATATCCATGATTCAATGTTTTTCCATGAAGCGGAGAAAATTTCGAGAGGTTTTAATGTATTCACCCTCGTCCGTCCCTCCTGTCAATTTCACACATTCGTTTCACGTGTCATATTCTCTGCTATTTGTTGAGCAATCGATCTGAAACAGTGTGATTTTTCTTTTTTAGTCAAACTTCTCGAACAATGTTTATATCGATATTCATTGTACAACCTCTTCTGAATCCAGGTAGACAATTTTTATTCTCCAGAAAGATCCGCAGGCTAGTTGTTAGGCTTCAAGGATTTGATTAGGCTAGAAGTTTATTGGGAGGACATAAGTGTCAATAGAGACAATGCTTTCATATTCTAAATCTTATACGTTTTCTGTCTGTGACCTTGAATGACCTTGGAATAATTATAGTCACTGAATTCCTAATGAAAGGGACTATCATTGTAGGTGTTTAAAAAAGGGTGGTTCCATTTAAAAAAAAAGTCAAGGTGACCTCGATATCTCTAAAAAAAATGACATAAAAACAACATATTTTTTGGCAACGTGTCAGCCCCATTGTACCATTCAACCTTGTACTTACCATATTTTACGTATCTTTAGAAACAACAAAGATATTTGAGGTGCAAACGTTAGGTGACTCACTTAGGTACTCTGTAGCTAATAATTTTTCAGATTGGCGGAAAATGTTAATATAATTTTAATGTTTCCAGATATTGATAATAACTAGACGAATTTCCTAGGCAAATTTTAAGAAAGTGGAATCGTGTATTATTTTCAAGTAGTCTTGAAATAAATGAAAATCGTACCAAATTCTATGGAATTTCATATTCTAGCATTTTTTGAAAATTTTAATAATCGACAATTGTAACTTAGCACGACGATGAGAAACGAACTTAGCGAGGTACAATTGTTTTAAACAGTTTGCTTGTCTATATCTTTCGTTATAGACACAGCAAAAACCGTATTAAAAGAATGAATGTGCTTTAGCTTAACAGGTGAAGTGCGGGTTGCACCAGTTGCGTTTGTGCCGAAGGTGCGTTCATCTTGAGACATCCTGTAGACACCCATTGTATCGATCGTGGATTAGGATGTAGCTTGTCATCGCGAAAACCATGCTTGCGTGACGGTTCACAATGGGTCGGTTTTCTGGGCAGGCTCGACTCGATCGGAGCTCCGTGGATTTTTGCTATTTCCGAGATGCTTAACGACGCACAGTGACGAGGGATCTTGAACCATAACAATTGCGCCGCTTGTGGTCACCGCTTGTTCCTGTATTGTATATACATACACGTTGTTATATAAATTCGTGACAAGACAGTATACTATAAATATTCATCTTGCGGTCACCTCGGACCTCGCGTGCTGTTGCATAGGAATACATGAATGTATTTTAAGTAATCGTGAATCTGTTGGCGTCAAAACTTCGTGTCGATTTCATCTTTAACGCTAAACCTACCACTGCCGGTCAAACGACCGGTTTTATATTTTTCATTCTACCATTATTGAAATTATCAAGTTATATGGAAATTGATTCGATTGATTTTTTTATCTAAGCACATGTTGAAATAAAAATTGCACAAAATCCAAATAAATAGAACCTTGTCAATTTTATAAGTTAAAACGCTTTGATCGCTTCTAGCGCTCGGTGGGTTTAGCGTTAAATTATTTGGATATTCCGTTCGCATTCCTTCCGAATACAACGTTACGAGTAGACTGGAAATTGCAAAATAAAACTTTTCATCGTCAATTACAAGACGCAGGAACTGTATAAAAATTTCTTCCTGTCTTTAACAATTTTAGGAAATTGTTCACTCTGCGTATAGGGGTGTAACCACAATCTAATAAAAACATACATGAAAAGTTCCAGTGTTCTCTTAAGAATGCTTAGACATATTTCGCACACGATTAAAAAAGTATTTCAATTATTTATTATTTTTCATTTATACAAAATTTTATATTGAATTCAATTTTTTAATCTTTTCATACCTACTGTCATGAAAATCAATATTTCACAAATACTCGCGCAGTCTTTTCCTCACATTTTGCACTGAAAACATGGAGGGAGTGTGATAGCACATCCCAGTACAGGGTTAACATTAAAATTGTACGTACGCAGAGTGAAGGTGTTTCAACACTAAACCTACCAAGCACAAAACGTATAAAAGTGAAACACCTTATAGCAGTGATGAAGATGAAGATTTTGTGCTTAAATGAAGCGTTTTTATAATTTCAATAATTATAAAATAGAAAACCAGTCACTTAACCTTGGGTAGGTTTAGTGTTAAATTCCATCCGGCCATTTTTGTCATAAATGCATAAAATCCTCAGTCTAATTATGAAACATAGAATATACCCTAAGTTGCGATCAGCAGCCTCCCTCTCGAGAGGCGGACGGATCTAGCTATAGCAGGATCTCGTCACGATCGGAATAATTAATATTCATCAACATCGGCGAGAATGGCCACCAAGGCGTTCGTTCTTGGCGGAGGTTCGATCGGTCGTTGTTGTTCCCCGGCAGCCTCTCTCGCCTCGTAACTCTCGGGACATCGATAGTTTGTTGGTCGGGGGTCCCCCAGTTTCTTGGATCGCGCGGAGCTCTGCGCGATTTCTCGAGGCGGTTTTCGATCGCGTAGCTCCGATAGTCGCCGCGCGGCTCCATGGTTTCCAACCCCGGTGTCATTTCATCAATTATAAGCGCCGATGGAGATACAAGTACAAAAGCAGCACGGCACAGAAACACGCTTGTCCGGCGCGGCGTGGAAACGCGTGTACAGTGCACGTGCACCGTAGTAGAAGGGAACATGCACGGACAGGGCTGGGGGGGCCAGGGTGCCAACCCATCCGTAGGCGTTCCAGCCGATTCGCTCGAATAGTCTTGAAATGATCTCCGTGGCGTGGAGTCGGACTTTCCCATGGTGCGCCGTGCCGTACCCCTATATTGACAGCCAGGCAAGTGTATCACGCTGTGGACTTCCAAGTATTGTTGCTCCAAAGAAAGTAAACCGCACCACCACCGGACCGGGTCGGGCCGGGTCGGGCCGATCGACCAACCACCCACCCACCCATCCGCGTGGACCTTCGATTATTAATGGCAGCGGCGGTGGTCGCTGGTCCGTGCAGCACAGGCGCAAAAGTGTGCATCCGGTTTTCTACCGGTGCGGTGTTCTCACTCTCTTCTCTCTGGCAGCAGCAGCCTCCTAGAAACCTCGTGCCACGGCGTTGTACGTTCGAGTCCCGGAGCCGGCGACCTTGTGCCGGGCACCCAACAACAAGAAGCGAGCGACCATCGATGATTGTAAGGATCGATCCCCGTTTTCTTACGATTAGCTTCTTCGTTTGCTTTTTTTTTTTTTTCTCTCTTTCAATTTTTTTTTCTCCACCAGAGAGCGAAACCATTACCGCGCCGCAGCTGCGAAAATGGGCCACAACCGTAAGCATCATCGGATTCCTGCTGATTGTTCCGCGAACCGGATCATATTTGCTCGAATTTCCTCCGGAGATTATAGACGTCTGTCGACTCCGACCGGAAATGGAAACTCGTACTATCTGAAAAGAATTTGCATATGCACTTGGGCCTCTCCTTTGGGAGCGGTTCGTTATTATACGAACCCCAGCTTTTACGCAGATACTTGACGCGTTTCGTCAGTTTTCTAACGCGTTTACCAAGGGCATTTCGAAGTACTGTTCGTACGCCACAAGAAGTCCCTCGAGACTGCACAGGGGGAGGCTCTCGCTCGCGGCCAATGGTTATGCTTTGACGTCACACACTTTAGCCAATAATTCGGCTAGAAAGTTGGTGTCTTAACTATCATAACTATCTTCTATATCTTCTATATCTTCTATATCTTCTATATCTTCTATATCTTCTATATCTTCTATATCTTCTATATCTTCTATATCTTCTATATCTTCTATATCTTCTATATCTTCTATATCTTCTATATCTTTGTTAACTATCTTCTATATCTATCTTCTATATCTTCTATATCTATCTTCTATATCTATCTTCTATATCTTCTATATCTATCTTCTATATCTTCTATATCTATCTTCTATATCTATCTTCTATATCTTCTATATCTATCTTCTATATCTTCTATATCTATCTTCTATATCTTCTATATCTATCTTCTATGAATATCTTCTATATCTATCTTCTATGAATATCTTCTATATCTATCTTCTATATCTTCTATATCTATCTTCTATATCTTCTATATCTATCTTCTATATCTATCTTCTATATCTATCTTCTATATCTATCTTCTATATCTATCTTCTATATCTATCTTCTATATCTATCTTCTATATCTATCTTCTATATCTATCTTCTATATCTATCTTCTATATCTATCTTCTATATCTATCTTCTATATCTATCTTCTATATCTATCTTCTATATCTATCTTCTATATCTTCTATATCTATCTTCTATATCTATCTTCTATATCTTCTATATCTATCTTCTATATCTTCTATATCTTCTATATCTTCTATATCTATCTTCTATATCTTCTATATCTATCTTCTATATCTTCTATATCTATCTTCTATATCTTCTATATCTATCTTCTATATCTTCTATATCTATCTTCTCTATGTCTTCTATATCTATCTGCTATATCTTCTATATCTATCTTCTATATCTTCTATATCTATCTTCTATATCTTCTGTATCTATCTACTATATCTTCTATATCTATCTTCTATATCTATCTTCTATATCTATCTTCTATGTCTTCTATATCTATCTTCTATATCTTCTATATCTTCTATATCTATCTACTATATCGATCCTCGGTCGCGCTTGGCTTGCCTAAAATCCTCGGCTGGTAACACCAATAAAAATCGAAATCGACACAAACGAACGGACAAATAGCATTTTCCGTCTCCCAGGCTACTCACAATCGTCTTCTCGAAAACAATCGTTCGAGCCAGTCGAGATAAGAAGCGCAAGAAGGGGAATCGTTAATATCGCGATCAAACATAAAATGGTTTCGTTTGCGCGCGCGCGTGGTGACCGAACCGCATCCTCCGGTTTGCAAGAAGATGCGCACCGATATCCGAGAATCGAAGGGTTCTTTGTGTCGTGTCTCGCGGCTTTTTCCCCGGGGTTCTTTCACTTTTCTCTGTTGGCCGGCTCTCCTGCAGAACACGATCATCCCGCAGGTCTGTTTAACCAGCGATTACGCAGTTACACGCGTGTGCAGGTGAGCGCAGGGTATAGTATAGTGGGACAGCGCCGATACCCCATTACGCGTGGTTCGTTTATTTTGCGGCTTTGCACTTTACAGATCTTACTGTAATATTCCTTTGTACTTACAGCAGCGGCTGGATCCCCTCTCATTATACTTTTTATCGCGCCGGCATTATACGGTGTGCGTCCTATTTCTCGTCCGTTCTTTCCGCCCGTATCTTCTCGGGGATAGCTCCTTGTTCATCTACCCGGGCCCCGACGCGCCGCGCCGCGTCGTGCAGCGCCGCACAGTGTTGCAAAATGGCCAAAAAGCGGCAAAAAATCCGTAAAAACTATCGAACGGATTCGATTGAAATTTCGTGGAAAGATTGTCACAAGTACAACGCTTATTTTGCAATAATAATTTTGTAAAAAATTTGTTATAAACATTAAGTAATATGGGCTAATCGGAATTCTCTGTTTTATTTATGGAAGCATATCTAAAATCTGTTAAGCAGAGTCGATCTGGCACTAATCGTTTTGCCAAAGTATAATGTTGAACTAACTTTGTGTAAAAAATCTCGGCCTACTTCGAACCACTTTGGCCGCAATTTATGTTTAAATATCAACTTTTAGAATTTCCAAGAACAAATTTTAGATATGCTTCCAAAAATAAAAAAATGAGCGCAACGCAAAGAGGCTTCCGATTAATCCATATTCCTTAATGTTAAACAGCTTTATCGAAATATTATTTGTGCCAGTATTACAAGTAATAATCCATATAATTTTTAGACCCCCAAGTATTCAATTATAGGCGGAATAATTACATAACTATGGCACTGTAAACTGATGAATTCCCAAGGAGAGAAGAAAAGGTTATTTACCATGCCTACAGGGTGTCCCAAAATTACGGCGTTAAATTGAAATGGGAGGTTCCTTGGGTGATTCGAAGCGACATTTTCCTTAACAAAAATGGCGCCCGCGGCTTTGTTTAGGAGTTATTAACGAAAAACACGGACCAATCAGAGCGCGACCTAAACGCTCGTTGGCACGTTCAGCCAACCGCCTGCCGGCTCGCCGCGCTGGACGTCTAGGTCGCGCTCTGATTGGTCCGTGTTTTTTGTTAATAACTCCTAAACAAAGCCGGTGACGCCATTTTTGTAAAGGAAAATGTCGCTTCGAATAACCCAAGGAACCTCCCATTTCAATTTAACGCAGTAATTTTCGGACACGACGTGTATACAGGGTGTCCCAGTATTGATGAAGGGGTGATTCTACAGGGGAAAGGATGTCGAAAATACGGAGTAAATTTTTTTCGTTTGAGGCTTTGTTTTCGAGAAAATCGACTTTGAAAATCCGGTCAAGTTTTCGTGTCTAGCATTTGTAAGAAGTAGAATCAGTAGGTCATGATCAGACACGCCAGACGATTCCTATTCAATAACCCGCGTGTTCGTCGAATTTTCAAACTCAAAAAAAAGCATTCCATATTTTCGACTTATTTTCTCATATTGAATCATCCCCTCCACGGTTGTACCATCAACGCCGGAACACCCTGTATATATATCTTCGTAACAACATTTTTTTAAATCGGACTTTGACACATTATCCACTTACTATTCGGCAATACACGAAAGTAATTTCTTTTTTTGTTTTAACTCCTTGCACTATAATACCGAGTTGGTTTCAAACTTTAAAATGAAACAAAATTATATTTTTTTGTTGTTGAAACCATTGGAGAACCTGCATACGTATAAATTACATACAAACTTCATTTTTTCGAAGAAATTAGAAACGACAAATAAGTTCTAATCACTGCAACCGTAAAATAAGTGGTAGTGCAAGGGGTTAAATCGAGAATTTATAAAATTGATTTTTTGCCGCTTTGGCACCACTGTGCGCCGCGCAGCGCAGTGGTGTGCTCGCGTCCCCGTTCGCGTCCTTTCTCTGTTCATCAGCCGCGACCCTTGCTCGTCGCCCCCTCTCGCTCCCCGTTCGCTTTCAATTCCTTTAAACTCCCGGAGAAGTTGGCTCGGTTTTACGATACCCACGCCGCAATCCCCGAGAGTCTCTCTCTCGGCCAGCACCGATTCCAAAATAAACAGCAAAAAGACACCGCGCGCACCGCTGCTGCTGCTGCTGCCGCGCTTGGGATCCGACGAAGAGTTAGTTTCAATCTGCGTACATTCCATTTAAGATGAACAGTTTTTTGCGAGAGGCCGAGCAAGGCGCCGATTTACACGGCGTCCACTATACCACCAGAAACAGAAGCAAAACGGGGAAAATCGGCAAAACGAACGAAACCGCAGCGCAGTGCCGCCTCGCCGGGGTAAAGAGGGGGCGATAGAAAAAAATTATTCGTCGCTGAAGCCCGAAGACGTTGATCAGCTTCGTTAAAACACGCGCGCCTACCGTTTACCCGTGCTGGAGAGGGTGGGAACCCGGCTTAATTGGGAGAATTTACGCGGTGATTCGAACCCCACATAGTTTGCGTGTTATCGATGATGAGAATCTTGTAGATGTTAATGTCGATCTTACCGTATTAATACCCCGGGCATGCGCTACAAAGTTGCCTCGCGAACATTAGACCACTTTTCCACGTGGTTTTGCATAATTGCTAGGCAGAAACGAAAACGACCAGCATCCGGAATCCAGCAATGGCTGTCGCGGAAGCCGATCGACCAACTTTTCCGAAACTAATGGCGCACTATTTCTGGCGGACGCCATCTATTTGTTTGCCCGCGTTTGCCTCGAACTTATATCTCCCCGGCGCGGAGTTATGCTTCTCACGCTGCTGTTCGCTGGAAGTTTTAATGTTCTAAAGCACCGAGTTGGGCGTGTCGCGTCTCGTTAATTGAAACCACAAATTCACCCGGTAAATAATTTTTAACGAAAAAATTGTTAATTGTGGAAAATAGTGAATGGGTTTGTTTATACGTTCATAGTAAATGTAGTTGAAAGCGAAACTTGACTCGTTCAGATATGGCGGAGAAAATTGTAAACCTATTTCAAGAATTTTAAATTCATATATGTGTGACTATACATAGATTACTTATGAAGGATATAGACATAAACTTGTATTTTCATACAGTGGATTAACTACAACACTTCGTAACGCAGGGTGGCCCGTAATCGGAGGGGGCCCAAAATTTTTGCATTTGTTATATTGTTATTTTCACTAAAATTATACGTAATTTAAATTAAATTAAAAGCACACCGATAGAAAACACATACCTTTTCCTTCCTAAAAAGCATTAAATATATCGAAAGAAATAGGGGGCCTAAAATTTTTGCATTTATTATCCTGTTGTTTTCACTAAAATTGTACCTAATTTAAATTAAATTAAAAGTACACTCGCAGAAAAAACATACCTTTTCCTTCCTAAAAAGCATATTAAAAATATCGAAAGAAAAAAGGGGGCTCAAAATTTTTGCATTTTATTATCCTGTTATTTTCTCTACAATTATCCCGAATTTAAATTAAATTAAAAGTATACTGACAGAAAAAACATACCTTTTCCTTCCTAGAAAACATTAAAAATGTCTAAAGAAAAAAGGGGGCCCAAAATTTTTGCATTTTACTATCCTGTTACTTTCACTAAAATTATCGCGAATTTAAATTAAATTAAAAGTACACTGACAGAAAAACCATACCTTTTCCTTCCTAGAAAGCATATTAAAAATGTCGAAAGAAAAAAGGGGGCCCAAAATTATATTCTGCGGGGGGGGGGGGCCGAAAACGTGTGGTTCCGCCACTGACTTGATGCAACTCGGTGTTTTACGATGCTTTTAAAGATCCCGCAGTCTAGTTATGACATTCGGCGTTAATGGGTTCTTCTTTCCCGCCGAAAAACTTTTCTTAGACAAAGGAAGAGAAAATCCGTAAGGTTAAAAGGGGTGTCGGTTGACGTCGTAAATCGTCTCTCCCCTGAATTTATGCGTAATCTACGTTGACCTACGGCGGACGGTTTAATGTTGCAGAGTTATGCGTTGAGGATGAACAGGGCCGAGTGCCGGCGCTCGCGCGCGCTCGTGCGCGCCTATTACGACGATACACACGCTCGAATCTGCATACAGGACGTTCACACCGATATCAAACAGCAATTTACTCGTAACTGAAAAACGAAAGGAGCCCACGCGGTATATTTTATATATGTAGAGTACGATGATCTAAAACCAAACATTTTCCGGAGTGAGAAATAAATTACAAATGAAGACGGCAATCTTAATCCCCTTATCGGCAGGCCTGTAATTTTCATCGTATTATAACGAAAAGTCTCGTGTTTATTGAAAACTTACTTGAATCATGAAGTCCGGGTCGATCGTTAGTCGCTCCCTCGATTTAAGGCAACCGGTAAATCGTCGGGAGTTTCGCTAAAGTACTCGTATTTCTGTCGTAATAAGGCTAATAATGTATAACTGGTCCGCGGATTTACGAATTTATGGCACAAACGGGTGGGTGTAATTCCGACACGGTAAAAAGATGACAAGAATTTAACACTCGACCTGCCAAGGTCAAATGACCGATTTTACATATTTTACAATTATCGAAATTGTAAACCTACCACACGGACAAATGACCGATTTCATATTTAACAATTATCGAAATTGTAAACCTATACCATGGTGAAATGACCGATTTTATATTCAACAATTATCGAAATTTGTAAACCTATACCATCGTCAAATGACCGATTTTATATTTTACAATTATCGAAATTGTAAACCTACCACGGTCAAATGACCGATTTTATATTTCACAATTATCGTAATTGTAAAAATTCAATTATGGAAAATAGTGGAATAATTGTCCAAGCATCTATTATATTAAAAATTACGGACAATCTAAAAAAAATTTATTCTTGCCATTTTTACAAGGCAATATTTACCAGGTTCTGTTAAAACTTGGTAGGTTTAGTCTGAAGAGTATCGACCACGTTTCTCACAGCTTAATAAAACCACTAAAGATCAATTCCTGTCTCTAGCAATTAATGCAAACGATTTAAGTACACCAAGCGATTTGTCATCGTGTATGCTGTTTCAATTTAGCAAGAATTTTCGCTAAAAGCCGCCGAACCAACACGGCGCGGTACTTCGACAGTAGCCAACATGTCCCTAAAAGATGGCGGAGCGGAAATCGAACGTAGAGACGAGATTATCCCGAAAAAAAAAAATTAATTATAAAATAGTCTAACGAAGCACAAGCTTTGAACAGAGCTTGTACAAGGGTGGGAGGCCGAGCAGCGCGTCCTCTCGTCGGTGCGTGGAAGAGAGCGAAGAGGGCAGCTCTCGCACGCGTGTGCACTGTGCACGCGCCGATGCGACGGCGAAGCGGATGGCGGATTGCGGTTAGGAACATAACCGACCTAGCCCAATCTCGACGGCCCACGCGAGTCCCTGCGAGGGAGTAGCCGCGTATAACGCCGTTCCCCGATGAAGCCGGAGCAAGGAGAAGAGGCCGACATGCAGACGAGGGAAAAGAAGAATGAACCGGCGGCGTGCGAGGGAGGGAGGGGTGGAGGGGGCAAGTGGGGGGCAGAAAAAAAAGGAGGCGAAGA
This sequence comes from Lasioglossum lativentre, assembly GCA_916610255.1. Taxonomy (NCBI): domain Eukaryota; kingdom Metazoa; phylum Arthropoda; class Insecta; order Hymenoptera; family Halictidae; genus Lasioglossum; species Lasioglossum lativentre. The sequence goes on from OU744364.1 coordinate 2,981,328, forward strand.
GGAAGGCCAGGGTACCGGTGTGTGCTGTAAGAGTTAACAGGGCCGTGCGTGGGTCACAATGCCTTCGGGGTACGAAATCTCCTTTCTTCGTCTTCTTCTTCTTCTTCTTCTTCTTCTTCTTTCTCCATTTTCTTTCTTTTCCTCCTCTTCGTCGCCGTCATCGTCCCCGTCCTCAGCCTCATCCTCATCCTTAACCTCATCCTCGTCCTCATCCTCGTCCTCATCCTCGTCCCCGGCCTCATCCTGGTCGTCCTCGTCGTCGTCGTCGGGTACGTGCCACGACTCGTTATGGAAAGCATACGGGATATTGTTGCTCGTATATATGGAGAGTACGAGGGAAGCGCGCTGTGCTTGTACTATGCAGATGATTCCGCGATATGGGCTATTCATTGTGAGTCATTTAAGAGTTTATGCGGTGGGTACGGGCCACGGTCGCGTACCGCGCGATATGTTATTATATTGCGTATCGAAAGGTCCGCTGCGCTGCGCTGAGCTGAGCTGCACTGGTAACGCATGCAGCTCTCCAACGATCATAGCTCGCGGTCCTTCGCGCCATCCACGCCATCCGCGACGGGAACACCGAGGCGACTCCTTCGAGATGGAATATATAACGAGTGCAGGTGGATCCGCACCATCCCCCCACCCCCCGTGTCTTTCGGACTTCGCCGAGAAACCCACCCAAGGAACCATCACTGAGTTATGATTTTAGACGGGCTACGCTCGCTATGAATTAAGGAGCAACGATCCTATATAATGGCACCTTAACGTTAAGGATGTTCTGGAGGTGTACAGGGTGTACCAAAATTACTGCGTTAAATTGAAATGAGAGGTTCCTTGGGTCATTCGAAGCGACATTTTCCTTAACAAAAATGCCGTCCCCGGCTTCGTTTAGGAGTTATTAACCGAAAAACACGGACCAATCAGAGCGCGAGCTAGACGCTCGTTAGCATGGTCAGCCGCCTGCCGGCCCGCGCCGCGCTGAACGTGCCAGCGAGCGTCTAGCTCGCGCTCTGATTGGTCCGTGTTTTTCGGTTAATAACTCCCAAACGAAGCCTCGGACAACATTTTGCAAAAGGAAAATGGCGCTTGAAATGACCTCAGGAACCTCCCATTTCCGGGAGTTGAAGACAATTTGGGAAATCCTGTAAAATTTTCTTTTCTTTATTTTCTATAGTATTAAATATTCTTGCTTCCACTCTCGTCATCGAAAGAGACATCCCTCTCCACTAAAAATCCCTACAATGTTTTAGCTCATGGAAGGTGACAAGGCTCTATTTATTTAGATTTTGAGCAATTTTTATCCCAACATGTGCTTGGCTAAAAGAATTTGTCGAATCATATACAGAGTGTCATTTTGGGACACCCTGTATAATTTTGTTTTCTTTATTTTCTATAGGATTAAATATTCTTGCTTCCACTTTCGTCATCGAAAGAGACATCCCTCTCCACTAAAAATCCCTACAATCTTTTAGCTAATGGAAGGTGACAAGGCTCTATTTATTTAGATTTTGAGCAATTTTTATCCCAACATGTGCTTGGCTAAAAGAATTTGTCGACTCATATACAGGGTGTCATTTTGGGACACCCTGTATAATTTTCTTTTCTTTATTTTCTATAGTATTAAATATTCTTGCTTCCACTTTCGTCATCGAAAGAGACATCCCTCTCCACTAAAAATCCCTACAATGTTTTAGCTGATGGAAGGTGACAAGGCTCTATTTATTTAGATTTTGAGCAATTTTTATCCCAACATGTGCTTGGCTAAAATATCAAATCAATTTCCAGCGTGTAAGTAACTTGACAATAATTGCAAAATGAAAAATATGAAACCGTTCAATTCGATGTTAACAAGAATCGCAACGAGTGTGTAATAACGTAAAATCTCGCGGCCATGGCGAAAAACACTTGTCATCGAAGTACCACCACGATCAAGGTAACCTGAACGAGTAGAATTACGTAATTCCATGGACAGAATCGGACAGAATTTAACGAGGATGAAGGAGAGAAGTGAAGAAGAGGCTGCGGGGGGAGACCCAGCGAGAGGCATATATCGGCGAGCCGTGTTTTTCCCCGGCGGGAATCGTGCTCCTCCGCCGGGGACTAACATTTTCTTAGAGAGGAACACGGATAGAACACGCTAGATAGTCTCCGCAGCCGGTACGTACCGGGCTCTCTTTTGTAGAGTATCGATGAATAAACAGGCAGAGTTGCGATAAAACGCCCGGAGCCCTCTCGGTGTTCCCTCGGCGCGTTATGCATGCGAAAGACCAAGGGTAAAATGACGGAGGTGGCAGCGTTGATGATGGTGCTGATGCAAAACATGATAATAATAATGACGACGTAGACGTCGTCGGGAATGAAACGGACACGCGTCTGCCCGCGTCCCGCGGTTTTCTTCGAGTTTTATAAGGCCGAGTCCCGACGCGCTTGCTTGGCGATCTCGGCTAGCGGAATGAACACGCGATCCTCGGCCCCCCGGTGCCCTTCCTGGCCCTCCTTCTATATTTCTCTCTCTCTCTTTCTCTCTTTCTCTGTCTCTCTCTCTCTTTGACTGGTCACGGGAACCATCATTATCTCTATCTAATCCCCCTGGCCGCGACTTTGGGCAAAGGAATAATTGGAAGGGAAGAAAGGAGCCGACGAAGACCCCTCCAGCTCTACCAATACTCGAAGAACTCGCAACGTTCACGCGACTCTCGCTCCCCTTTTGGATTATAGTCTGTCAAACGAGAGAGATATCTCTCCGGTGAAATTAATCTGCGCCCAGCCGAAAGCTACTCTCTGGCTCTGAAGAAACGGTTAAAAACAGATTACGCGTTTACTTAGAGCTTTCGTGACCGGCGATTTAAGGGTGGCCCGCCGCCGCGCCGCACCGCCCCCCAAAGGTTGTCTTCTGCGAGCACATTTTAGGCGGTAGAGAGTGGGGGGCTGAATGATTGATAATTTGTAGGTAGGGGATACTGTGACTGTCTTGTAAATGGAGAACCTGAACCACCAAAAAAAAAATTTTTATTTTTATTCAACGCCTCGCACTGTAGTATCGAGTCAGACTCGCGATGAGGATGTCGAACAAAATTAGATGGTTACGTATTTTTATTAATATCTGTTAAACTGAAATAAAATTTTATTTTGTCGATGTGTAATTATTGGAGAATATGTAGGCATACCAGGCATTCTAGAAAATTATGATGAATTATGATTAGACTGCGGATTTTTATGCAAAATAAAAATTGTCTGCATTGATTGTTAGAGACAGGAACCAAATAAAAATATCTTGCATCCTTTAAACATTTTCTAGAGTTGAAAATAATATACTGACATCCTTAAATTTTTGTATTCCCTTCACTGTTTTAAATTTCATCTACTAAATTTTTCCATAAATGCATCAAATCCGCTGTCTAATTATGATAAAGCAGTGATCGAATCTCTGTAACCATCAAATCAATCGTAGTGCAAGAGCTTGTGGATTGCAATGGTGCTTGCGTTGATCGATGGGTTTTATTTAGGAAAATGTTGTGTTTGTTTAATATTGCTAAAAAGTTGTGTCTGTTTTAATATTGCAAAATATTTGTCAGGCATGATCGTGGTCGAGCTCCTTGCCGTAGATTTGTTAAAATTTGCTCGATATTAAAAATGGTTTCTTGTGCGTTCGCAGGAGGAGTACAGCCAACGCAGACGCCTATCCACTCCCAGCGGCAGTCCGAGTCCACCCAGACCGACGAGGCTGTCAAGATCGACAGGTACACTGACCAGAGATGAGGACACATTTTGCGACTCGACGCACACCCTTACCAGGGAGAACCAAGGGCAGGAAGCTGAGAGAAAAGGCTGGTTCAAGTCCTTGTCCAGGAAGAACAAATCGAATATGAAAGTGAGTTTCTGGTTCTCCAGTGTCTACTCGTTAGGACCTTCCTAAAATTGAATATAAATTTTTGTCGACCTCTAAATATACAATTTAAAATTAAGTAATCCGAATGTCCTTAAGTTAACTAGATATATGGAATTATTGTACAATACCAGAAATTTTGTTGGGAGACCTCGGTATATAGAGAGACGTACACTCGTAGACCTCGTGGAACCGTTTATTATGTATGATATATAGTCGTCTAGTTTGAAATTGTAAAAGGATACGTGATGGAATTTTTAGCAGTGACATACGATATAAATTATTCTTGTTCGTGACATCATTCATCCGGAACGGTTCTATAAAGTAATCAAATTCAACAAACGTACCCGCGAGACTCGCTCCAAAATTGGTAACGAGTGGGCGATGTTTTTATAGAGAATGGACTCTGTATATTTAAAACTTTGTTGCATGCATAATACCACTGTAAACGCCTACGCAGTGACGTGTGACACATAAGCACGAAAAATTAAAGATTCTTTCACCAAAAACGGTTATTCCTGGCAGCGACGAACGCGTTTCTTTCTAATATGAGACATTACCGATCAAGAATCTGAGGAGCGTATATATTTTTACTGAAAATCCTTAATCACCATCCATATTCATCTGACCCATCCACACGTCCATGGCAACGATCAGAAGTGTCACGCTAGACGAACATACGGATGACGTTGAAACAATAAGGGACATTATAAAGTTAATGAAAAAATTATTTTGTAATAGCCCAATCCTTTCCCAATAAAACAAAAAAAAGTATAGCTCGATCGGACAAACAGTTCCCGAGATAAAAATTCGTAAGCGAGGCCTATTTTCGCCAAAATGGGAAAAATGGCAAACTTCGAAGGCGTGCCATTACTAAAAAAAATTCGAAATCGTCAAAACGATGACTCAAACCCCACCTAATTTCACATGGACTACAACATATTCCAATTAGAACAAAATCGAAGATGGAGACCGCAAAAAGTGATCGATTCGGCATGGAATGATCCTAAAACGCTGAAGAGGACTACTTTGAAGGGGACTGCCATCGATTTAGCAGAAAATGGAAAAAATTATTTTATAATAGCCCAATCCTTTCCGAATAAAACAAAAAAAGGTATAGCTCGATCAGGCAAACAGCTGCCGAGATAAAAATTCGTAAGCGAGGCCTATTTTCGCCAAAATGGGAAAAATCGCAAACTTCGAAGGCGTGCCATTACTAAAAAAAAATCGAAATCGTCAAAACGATGACTCAAACCCCACCTAATTTCACATGGACTACAACATATTCCAATTAGAACAAAATCGAAGATGGAGACCGCAAAAAGTGATCGATTCGGAATGGAATGACCCTAAAACGCTGAAGAGGACTACTTTGAAGGGGACTACCATCGATTTAGCAGAAAATGGAAACTGATCAACTGCCGGAAAAAGAGTATCCGCGCGATTTTGATCGTCTGTTGAATAGAGCGTTCGTTGTTAGAGCCTAGCTAGGCATCATGACGCGGCTCCGCTCGAAACTGGAATAAACTCCGAACGGATGGATTTTTCCGAATCGCATCCGATAACGAGCGGAACGGTGGATCGTGGTTCCGGTTATCGGGTTCGCGGCGAGCCGCTGTGAGCCCGGTGCATTCATCAGTCAGAGCGCAGGTCGCTACGGAGCGGCGGAGCCATTAGGCTAGTACAACCTCCAATTACCAGTTTGATTAAATGCTTAACTAACTCCGCGCTCTGTGGTTTAATTTAATCGCGAGATTAAGTGCCGATCAGGGGGCTGCCTAGCTTAACCATCGGTCCGCGGAATAATCTCTGTCAGGGACCGATTCCGATCCTCTAGCCGCTTCGATAGGCCGTTCGGGATGATTGCGTGCGCGTGAATCTCGCTGTGGACGATGATCTATCGGATGAGCCGATGCTCCGAGAGAAAGAAGAGAAGAAGAAGAAGAAGATGGAGGAGAAGAAGAAGAAGAAGAAGATGGAGGAGGAGAAGAAGAAGAAGTAGAAGGAGGAGGAGGAAGATGATCATGACTCATGAAGGCGCCACGGATAGAAACGAGCCGGGAAGCCGCGATTTTTCTACTTTCTGCGCGAAGAATACACCTTTGTGCTCGGCTTTATTGTATTTCGTGTATCCGCTCTTTCTCTATCCACCTAGGAAACCGCTCGTTTTTCCTCGCCTTTCTCTTGTCCACCCGCGATCAGGCCTACGATACACGTTGATACACCTTGTTACCATCGCGTTCCCGTTTCCACGGGATTTTCTACCGGGAAACCCACCCGTCACCGTTACCGCCACTATAATCGACTATTTCGTTGTTACAGGCGGTGGATAAGAAGCCCAGGATACCAGAGAGCGAGATCTTGACGACCGGCACAGAGGACGAGGAGGCCTCCTCGGCGCCCGAACGGGTCTCCGTGCAGAAAAACTTGCGTTTCTTCGGCGATACCGATCAGGAGTCCGTTTCGTCTAATAGAGATCGCAGGTGAGCCACCGATGAACCGTTCTCTTACTTTCCCAGCGGACTGTTTCTCTCTCTCTCGTACAGCTCGTTCGGTGTTTGTGTAAGATTCGGTCTATGTTATCCGGAGATTCAGGCAACTTGTTAAAAATTTTTTAAAAGAATGGATATGTAAGGTAACTGCACCAGTGAATAAACGGGCACCAGTAAATGAACGCTTTTGTATTTTTATATTTTTTGCTTTTCCATCATTGTTCAATTATTAGGATGTAGTGTTCATTGACTGGTATTTTTTTATATTTTTTTATTTAACGTTTAATAAAGACAAATAATAATAATTTCATTTTATTTGTGTTCATTTAATTTTTGACAAATGAAGTGTAGGGAGCCATTTGGCATATATGAGATTCCTTTAATTCACATATTTTTTTTAAAATAAAATATGTATGTGCAGTTACCCTATAATGATTATTTTCAGTATTTATTAAGCTGATGTATGTACAATTGTAATTACCGTTCCAGAAGCAAACGAGCCGACGACCACGCTTGTTCAGGGCGTGACGTAACGACCTCCAGCCGTCATAGTCTGGGAATACTGTCACCACCCCGGAAACCACCGAGACTCACCGAAAGCGCGTTGTCTTCCGGTGAGAGTACAACGGGGGACAGCAGTCAACAGAGTCAAAATTCCCAGCGATCGCAAAGATCTGTCGTGTATCTTCATGCTGCTACAGGTCGGTCTTTCAAAATCATCTTATTAAAGAAATACAGTAGCGGCGCGATCTAAGCAACGGAGGAGTCCGATCTAAGCGCGTTCGCGTTTTAGAACATAGAAGAGTGGGCCAAATTGTAGTCTTGTTTGGTGTCATTTTAATCAGAAAAAGGTCGCAAATATATTGGTAAAATTTCATTAAAAATAAGTGAAGATTAAAGAAGTTTCGTTATTGCACTAGTATTGTCTCACCTATACGTTTTCTGTTGATTGCGCCGTCGGCCGCGCGGTCCGTGTGTTTACATGCTGTCCTTTTCTACGTTCGGCTCGGGTATATCGGTGTGAACACCATAATATTGACTCGAGAAATCGATTTTACAAATCTCTTAATTTTCATTATTTGTTTATAGGACTTTCACTACCTTATTGCTGGCATTTTTCTGATTAAAATGACACCAAACACGATATAGTTTCAATTGTATTTAGTGGTTTAATCGACGGTGAAAGTTTCGGTCGCAAGGAAGGACAGCGCATCGGAAAGAAAGAGACCCGGACAGTCACGCGAACCGTATTTCATTCTGTCCTTCTCTATGTTCGGCTCTCTATTGAAGTCTCGCTCGGCGCGGTCGGCGCGATATCTAGACGCAGTCATAAATCAAAAAGCACTTCTGGGCACGATTCTTGTCCATGAAAAACACGGCTGTTGGACAAGAATCAAGCGTTTACTGTAATGTAGTGTCCGGGCACGATCTAAGCGCACGCACACAACCGAGAAAGGCTTAAATGTATCACTCTATTCGTGTGCAAATAGTTTAGAGTATAAATAGTATAAATAGTAGTTTATTTTAATGTTAGTGGAAAAGCAATTTTTATGAAAAATCTCTGTATATTTCCAGTGGGCGAAATACCTGGTCCCAATGAGAGACGCAGAGCGGCGAGCAGGGAGGAATTAAATCGACCTCTACAATCTCACACGAGGACGGTATCGAGGAGCGTGAGCGTTCTCGCGCCCTGGAAGCCGAGACACTACAGAGAACCTTTTGAAATCAATTACGACCAACAACTGCATCCAAAGTCAATGGCGACCATGAGACGCAGACAAAGAAGTCGCGAGACACTGAGCCGTCGCGGAAAAGACGCTCGACGAAGCAAGGACAATCTCTCGAAAACCGGTAAATCTTACAGAAAGTCGACTTTTTGAAGTTAGAAAATCAGATAGGCCCACAGTGGTCCGATCTTAGCAGTCCATTTGGTAAAAGATGTTTTGTTGTCTCATATCGGTATTTAATGCATCTGCATTACTTTCTAGACGTTGAAATTTAATAAAAATTATAATTAGCACAAGCACTTAAAAATGAACAATTTGTGAATATGATTTTCAATAATTCTCTCGTGAACCCTGTCGAACGTATTTAATATTTCTAAAAAATGTTTTGTTTTTTTTTTTTTAACGAAGAGCATTCTTTTACCGTGAAAACGCATACCTCTAGAATTACAGTTGTTCATTTATTAAATAATTTGCATGTACCAGCGAATCTAAAAATCTGAAAGCGAACGTTCCCCGTTCTAGGTACAATCAATCGCAGTACGTTGAAATCGAAAGACAAGCAGAAGGTGGATAGAACCGTTTCCACGGAATCGTTGGCCACCAAGTCACGCAGCGTCAACTCGAAACCAGAACTAAGCAGGTCCACGTCTGTTCCACGCGATCCGAACAAGAGCGCGGGATGGTTCAAGCTGAAGAGCAAGAAGTCCCGAGCTTGAAGGGGAGGCCATTGATCAATGCTAGTCTTGAGTTTCATAAGTAATTCGTTAATTGTAAGGGTTTAAATACTAAACGTGTCGTCGTACCCACCGCCATTTGCGGTGAATAACTCGTACGGAGCTAATATTACCATTTTTTTTTTTGTTCTGTATTCGAATGTGCAATGCAAGAGCATCGAGGTACGAAAGAATTAACGATACTCTTTTATTAACCGAAGTTAAAATTATTCGACAATAATTCCTGCGCGATTGTAACCAGGAGCAATGTAAACGTTTTTAATTGCGTTCGCGAACCACTGGACTTATTGTATTCGAACTTTATCGCAAAACAAATTATGGCCACGTACACACATTCGTAACGAAATGTAAAATGTACTGTATGTAAGCATGTTCTGTTTCTCTCTGATTAAAATTTAATAAAATATAGGAAATCAATTTTATTTATAAAGAGATGCCCAAAAAATAGTATGATTGGATATCGTTCAAATTGAAGGAAATATAAATTTCTATACGAATCTTATCCTTGAAGATAGGATCTTCCTTCGATAATGGAGCCTTCTCTCTGCCAAATTTAACAAATTAAATTTGTTGGGTGAGATGAGAACGCGATCAGAATATATACTCCGCTGATCTTTCATAATGAACATGTTTATCCATCGCTTAATAAGTTCGTAACTGCATTCCAGCAATAAAAACATAAAACAAACATTTTCATGCATTTGTTCGTGTAATTGAAAGAACGTGAAGCGTGTGGTTTACAAAAAAAAAACAAAAAAAAAATAAAAAGAGAACAGAAGAAATTACTTTATTTCACCGTGAATCAGAGTGCCATTTCCGTTTCTATTAAGTGTACAAACATTGTTCCAAGATAAATCAAAATTTCTAAACGTGCAAGGTATTTTAATCTACGAATGTAACAAGGTAATATCGCATTAATATTAAGCTATAGTGTAATAGCGCGAAAATAAAATATTTTTCAAATTGTGTTCGCAACGATCATGCTGCGCAAGTGAATAACTAGCGATTATGTATTATTTTTAAATGTTTTATTGTGCATAGATCGGCCTGATCTTACTTACACATACTAATTGTAAATATTTGTAATAATAATCCTTATTTCTAACTATCTTCACTTTGCTTTATTGTGTGTCTCCACTTAATCTTTCTCTTCAGTTTTCAATAATCACAAACCGCAGTCTTTGTTACGGAGAAAAAGTTGTTTTACGAAAATAAGGTATATATACAATACTATCAACTGTGAATGATTCCTCGGAGAACTTTACGAAATTTTTAATAACTGTTATACTGTAATATACCACCATCTTTAAGAAACTTTTTACAACGTGAATTGTCAACTGGACCGCCAACAACTTTCACTTCCCCTATTTGGTGCTACTTGCGTTATATGTATATATGTGAACTATTATGGTTTGCATGTAAATATAATGGATATATAGACCATTTATATTGAATCATCAATAAGTTTGTATTAACTATTAACATAGTTATTATTTCATCATATATGTAAGAAAAAGTGTTAAAATGCCTAAAGATGAAAGTGTCAGAATAAACTATATTTTGTAACGCAATAATTAATTTGAAATAAACAAACATGTAAGCACAGTGTACCATACGTTAGTCTGTGCTGTGAGCATAACACAGAATATTTTCAGTACTAATAAAACATCGTAGCATCATATTTATATATACCATTTATTTCATAACAGCATGCAACCAATGTTTATATTTAACATTTACCTTTAAATGTATTTTTCTCTGTCAGTCTTACAACTACATGTATACACTCATATAGTTTCTCTTTTTTAACAAGTTGAATTTGAAGGTAACAGATTTATTTCCTTTCCACTAGTAAACCTATTACCTCCGGATCGAATGTATTGATCATTTGTCTGTTAAGTTTTTCGGAACAAAATATTTCCCCAATTTTCAAAAGATATAATCAATGAATTAAAACCATGATTTCAAGGTTGGACTGGGCAAAAAGTTTTTAAAATAGAATCATATATTTTTTTTCAACAAGCACATAATTTATAACATGTTATTTGGTATAATTTCAGCTCGACTTAAATAAATATAATAATGAAGCGACAACAATATTGTACGACAACTTATTTTTCATTATTTTTTTATAGGACTTTCACTAACATATTTGATGCATTTTTCTAATGAAAATGGTATCAAATATGATATAATTCCGTTGATATTTGCTTGTGTAATGAACGATGGAAATTTCGGACGCAAAGAAGGATAGCGTCTTCGACTGCTCGGTCTTCGCCTCGTTGTATAGTGTGCGCTGATAAGTGAATGACGTTTCAGGCAGTGGTTCAGAATGAAATAAAATCATGGCAAATGTTCCATTTAGGCAGAGTGCGCGGAACCACCGACGAGTACCTCCTCGATAGTGGAACTTTTAACGATGTGGTATTGCAGATCACTGTAAGTTCCACTTATCCCCGCGCCCACCTGTGCCCACTTTTTGCGCCGCTCAATAGCACTGAGGCTGGCAGTCTTTAATAGTATCTCGTCGGTGCATTCGTGTTCTAAATATTTAGAATATTGTAACGCGATAATCCCAGGGGCGCCGGGCGCCTCGCCACCACCCTGAAGGACAGAAGAATCGCGCCGTTGCCGAATTTTCTAGAAGACTCCGGAATCGAGAACCTTCCAAGATCCCTAGTAACGCGTTGTTGATAGAGCTAGCAACGAACTAGTATAAATACCGGTAAAGTATCGCGGAGCGGGCACTTTCGCTGCGCCTGTGGGAGAGGACGAGGTAAGACCATGGCCGCCCATAGATTGGGAGAGTACGAAACAATGCTATCGGACGCCCAGCAGCCCAGGAGAGGACAGGGGTTGCACTTGGACGTCTCTTTGCGTCACAATATAAGTTATGTACATGTACAATACAAACATTTTATGTCTGAAACTACAATTAATAAATAAATAAAGTATATCTGCGTATACATTTATTAAACCACCAATTTTTCCTGAACGTCCGACCTGTCGTAAAGTTACACTACCGACTTACGCAAAAATTTACACCGGTCTAACTTGTTATTCAGTAACTGTACTGATCTGGAATTGCAAAAATAGTGAAACATTGAAAAACAAAAATTTTCGGTCGTCTGGCTTGTCGTTGAGTTGCACTACTGAATTTTCGAAAATTTTTCGGGTGTCTGGCTTGTCGTTGAGTTGTACTACTGAATTTTCGAAAAAATTTCGGTCGCCTGGCTTGTCGTTGAGTTGTACTACTGAATTTTCGAAAATTTTTCGGTCGTCTGGCTTGACGTTGAGTTGTACTACTGAAATTTCATGCCACCTCTTCCTATGTCATGTTCTCCTAGTAGAAATATTAGGAGTGTATGATAGCGAAGAGGTGGCATGAAATTTCAGTAGTACAACTCAACGACAAGTCAGGCGGCCGAAAATTTTTCGGCCGGCTGACTTGTCGTTGAGTTGTACTACTGAAATTTCATGCCACCTCTTTCTTTGTCATGTTCTCCTAATAGAAATATTAGGAGTGTATGATAGCGAAGAGGTGGCATGAAATTTCAGTAGTACAACTCAACGTCAAGCCAGACGACCGAAAAATTTTCGGGCGCCTGGCTTGTCGTTGAGTTGCACTACTGAATTTTCGAAAATTTTCGGTCGGCTGGCTTGACGTTGAGTTGCACTACTGAATTTTCGAAAATTTTTCGGTCGGCTGGCTTGACGTTGAGTTGTACTACTGAAATTTCATGCCATCTCTTTCTCTGTCATGTTCTCCTAGTAGAAATATTAGGAGTGTATGATAGCGAAGAGGTGGCATGAAATTTCAGTAGTACAACTCAACGTCAAGCCAGACGACCGAAAAATTTTCGAAAATTCAGTAGTGCAACTCAACGACAAGCCAGGCGCCCGAAAATTTTTCGAAATTTCAGTAGTGCAACTCAACGACAAGCCAGACGATCGAAAATTTTTCGAAAATTCAGTAGAAATATTAGGAGAATATGATAGCGAAAGAGGTGGCACTCAATTTTCTGCCAACTCTTTTACTATGATATTCTCCTAATACAATGCTTAATTTTTGCCTAATTTCGAAAGTTTTCCTCTACCCCAAAATTTTGAAGATGTTACTCTAATTCTACTATTGAATATGTATGTACAGTGTAGGGAAATATGAAAACATTAACTGTTGTAACTAATATTCTTTATTTTTCAATCATAAAAATTACAATATTAAACGGTGAGTGGTGGTGTGATGAGAAGGTCAGGATTTTAGGTTAGAGGTGCGCATAGGCGGATCCAGTGATAGACTCCTCTTGACCCTGTGCTGTCGCGGGGCTAATCTTCTCATCACCCCAAAACATATACATATACAATATAAAACAAAATAAAATCTTAGACAACATAGAATATTCAGTTCTTGCTGATACGCTTAAATCCGCGAACTATCGGTAACATGGGGCGCGACACCGAAACGGTACGGGGGCTCTTAGAGGTAGATACAGTGTCGCCAGAAAGTGCCCAAACCGGCACTCGAGGGGAATACAAGGTACCCCCTCTCTGATGACCAGAGCGGCAGAGTCCGCATCGCGCACGCGCAACGTGTCACATACTCTACAGTCTACTCACCTGAACTCCTCTGCCGCTCTGTGAGAGAGGGGGTACATTTTTTCACCGTGACTCCCCTAACCTGGCGACACTGGGTAGATACAGTAGGATGTGAGACAGAAACGTACATTGCATGCAATGTCTGTACTAATTTTAAGTCCGTGGCTAATATCAATGTTATCGATAAAATAGAAAATTTATTTATTTCTATTCATTAATTATTTATTATTGTATTCATCATCTAAACAGACCTGGACAATCAGTGTCGCCAGATTATAACTTGCCTCCCACTCTACTCTTCTCCTTCTACGACGCTATTCTCCCATTATCCGACGGCGTTAAGTTGTCACGTGACTAATCCGGAAATGACAGAGAGAGGGTAACTGTATTCCCCTTAATTTCCCCGGTCTGGCAACACTGCTCACGAGGTGCCGACGCTCAAGCCGCTACTCTGATTAATTGCATTGATATGCATTAAAATAAATAACTTTTTATTGGTAAAATTATTAAATGTTTAGTAACATTGGCATTATTAAGTTTGATGTTTCATATGTACATAGTAATGTAATACTGATAACTGTATCATAATCATTGAAATGCTGAATGAAATTAGCTTGATATAGTTTCATCTACTTTATCCCAACAGCAAAGCATTGTTCCAACCAATATCAATGTCATTCCAATATACGTATCTAAAAAACATGTAAATCTAATAATTGTTGTAACAGAATTATAGTAGCTGCAAGAGAATAATAAAGAATATGCAAACTTCTATGTATTTTTTCTTCGCCCAACATCGAACCAGTGATTGCAGTTACCACAAAGGTAAGAGAATTTGTGACTGGTACAGCCAATGATATATCGGTACCACCTAGCATTAAAAAGTATAGGACAGAACCACACTGATTGATGACAAATGGTACTATATACTAGAATTGAGAATACAATTAAATAATATGCAAATATTATAAATATTATATGCAAACCCAATAAGACAAGTAAAATGAGCAACCTTCAATTTTGTAACGAGAAATGCCAGTTCTTTAAAAAATTGACCAATTTTTGAGGATGCTTTCACATTTTCAAGCCCTTCTGCTCCTTTTTTAATGTATGGATTGGTACCACCCCATAACAATGCCACGAAAAACAGATAGAAAACAGACTCTGAAAATTATAATTAAAATGCTGTATGAAACCTAAAACTATGGACTATATTTCGAGACATGATGAGCTACTTAACTAATACATTACTTTCGCATTCACAAATTAATTATTGGAAATAATCTGGTGCTAACAGTTACATCACAGTGTGAGGGTCACACAGTTATGGGTAGAATAAAGAATTTTTCTTGCTTGATGTAAACAGTTCAGGACCGAGCACTCACCCAATGATGCAGCCATTTCTATGTGCCTGTATGCTGTAATACAATGCCAAACAAAAGTATTGGCATAGCTCGGACGTTCATATAAAAAATTCTTTGTAAATCTGTAAAGAATATGATCGTCTATTTAATTTGTTTATAAAATATAACGTATACCATGAATTATGAATTTTAAAGATGTGTATAATAGAGAAAAATAATGGAATACACATAAAGGTGCATTTTCAGCGGAATAAAAATTTTGGCACACTTGAAGAATTTGTACGTATGGTTACTGCCGTTACTTACTGTGTGATGTCGCCCTAATTGAAACGAGCGCCATCCTGCGTATTGGTGTGGTACTGTCTAAAATTTGTGTTAGCCGCGCATGTTTGAATGCTGAAATGAGTAGATCCGTTGTTATGGTCCCGTGAATGCGTAGTTAACAAATAATGTGATAAAAATTAGAAGGTCACTCGAGTAGAGAGAGAGAATAAGAAGAAAGAAGACCATCAACCCTTCTGATTGGACGCCCCGCCAAAGATGCATCCTGAAACAGAAGCTTGACGAAAAAAAAAGGAGAAAAACAAAATTAATTAATGTTTGAAGTACGCGCAGAGATAAAAAATCATCGATTGATATCACATCGCCTCCAGAAAGCTTGTGTTTAAAATACAGAAAAGCCTTTTCAATCATAAATTCCTTCTTCATTATTTAATATTTATCCATTTCCTACATCAGTGAAGCCGCGCTCGGGAATTTATACTTCAGTATTTAAGGCGTACGAATCCCTGCCGTGAAAGCTGCAGCATTGTATCTGCTCGTGGCGTATCTAGAAGGAGTTTTGCAGTTTTGAAACCAAGCGGGATATCACAACTGGCAGAGAGGAATAATATTTATTCCTCTCTGTTACTCGTTACTGGGTTACTGGTGTGTACTGGTTTATTCTTCTCTGTGTATTCTGTCTAAATATTTTCAATGTTGGCACACTTGTTACGTCGCGGGTGCGTGGTAGCCAATGTGGTGCCTCTATCGGCGTCACGGAGTGATCGGCGTAGAGGTTGTCATTCTATGTATTTCATAACTTTGGGCGACATCCTTGTCTCTCCTACAGAGCTGAGACAGAGAGGAAGATATGTCACTCGCAGGAGAGACAAAGGCAGAGTAACCGCGCGCGGCTTGATTTTTCGATGAAGCTACTCCCATTTTTTGAAGCGAAGAAGCAATATTTTCTCACGTTTCTTTTTTTAAAATATTCTTTGTTCTATTTCGGGTAACCGTACAGAGCCCTTTTTTGCATTTTGGCTCTTGAAACTTTTATAAAAAATAAAACTGTACGTTTTTGTAGGTAGAAGAAATTTTGTTTCTGTACACTTTTTCCAAAAAAAAACGCTCTGTACGGTTACCCGAAATAATATAATGAATATTTCAACACAAAAATTATTAAAAAATATCGCTTCTTCGCTTCAAAAAATGGAAGTAGCTTCATCGAAAAATAAGCCACTTGGTTACTCTCTGTCTTTGTCTCTCCTGCCAGTGACATATCTCCCTCTCTATCCATGTTCTAGTTTATTTTTAGTTCACCTTTACGCCGATAGAGGCACCACATTGGCTCCCACGCACCCATAAGTGACACCTCCAACTCCAACTCCAGTCTATTGTTCATTCCTAGGTCAACAGCTACAGTTTGTTTATGAATCCGTTAGGTTAGATGTGCGATTGTTTCATAAATTGAACGACATAAGAATTGACGCACTTTCTGACTAAAACCACCACGTGCACGTAAAGAAAATGGGAAAGAAATTAAAAAGGTACACTTCTAAAAAAAAGAGCACTGTTAAAGATGCCGGTGAAGAAAATATATCCAAGGTAAAATATTTTGTTGGTCACAAAAATTTTCACGTAATTTGCAGAAATTTATTGCCTTTACTTTTTTAAAAATATACCTAATGCATTTCTATTATAATCATTATACACAGTTTTTTTTTTTTTCAGAAAAAAAAGCAAGCAGTTAATGCTCAACAGAATAATAAACCTGCTAAGGTCAAGGATCACAATGTAAAATTTAAAAATAAACATGGAAAGAGCACACAGAATCTTAAAAAAAAATTGAAGAAGTTACAAAAAAATGAAGGAACCCATTCATCTTCCAGTTTTCTTAATTCTAATATTGCAAATGTAACAAATATAAAAAAGAAGACTAAGAGCAACAAGACTAAGAGCAAGGAAACGAAGAGTCAAAAAAAAAATGAAAAAAAACAAGGAAACCTTCAGAAAGCTGGAAAGATCAAAAAGTCAAAACAAGGTGGAAATAAGTCTTTGAAACAAACTAATAAAAAGTCAAATAATGTGAGAGCACCTGCGAAGCAAGTAAAAAACTCTCTGTTGCTAAATACAAAGGAAATGAATAATGGTAAGCACAAGATGACAAAGAGACAAAAGAAAATTGCGAGTGATGACCAAGTAGCAAAAGTGAATTCGTTACCATTGAAGAAAAGAAAAGAAAAGAAAAAGAAACCTTTGGTCCCTCTCTCAGAAAAAAGTAAAAACTCTAACATGACATTAAAAAACTGTAAAATAGATATAAAAAGATTAGAAGAAATGCTTACTACTAAACAAACACAGGTAAAGGCAAAGAAAGGAATCGTGAAAACAGTGCCTTTAAGAGAAAGAATGATGATCAAATTAAAAGCATCCAGATTTAGGTATTTGAATGAAACAATGTATAGCAGTGAAAGTTCTGAATCAAAAAAGTACTTCAAAGATGATCCAGACGCATTTAAAGCATACCACGAGGGATACAACCAGCAAGTTGCACAATGGCCATTAAATCCTCTTGACGTTATAATATTATCTGTTAAGAAAATGTTAGTGAACAATGCAGAAAAATGATATCAATTAAGTTTTATTTTATAAATTAATACTTTATATTTCCTACATTATTATTGCAGGCCAAAGGATTATGTTATCGCAGACTTTGGTTGTGGAGAAGCAAGACTCGCTACTTCTGTTACCCAAAAAGTACATTCTTTCGATTTTATTTCTTTGAACAAAAATGTAACTGTATGCGACGTAGCGCATACTCCTTTATTGACTAATGGTGTACACGTGGTTGTGTTCTGTTTGTCACTTATGGGAACTAATCTTAAGGATTATATTATAGAAGCGAATAGGATTCTTAAAAAAGAGTAAGTATTCCCAATAATTAATATAAATATTGAATATTACAGTCTTGACTCGATTGAAATTTATATAAAATGTGTTTTTTCAGCGGTATTTTGAAAATAGCTGAAGTTGAAAGTCGATTTGACAGAATAGAAGATTTTATAAAAGTATTAAGTGGATATGGTTTTAAAAATACTTTAAAAGATTTGTCCCACAATTTGTTTTACTTCTTAGATTTTAAAAAGGAAAAAGACATAGATAGTAGAAAAGCCAAATTACCCCCTATTACTTTGAAACCATGTTTATATAAGAAACGCTAAAGTTTAAAAAACGCAGAAGTATTGCTGAATGTTATTAAAAACCAAATTTATGAAGTGTGTTTGTTTCAACAAAATTGTTATTTTTATGTTAGTTACATTTTATAAAATGACCATAATTAAATTATAAACATAATATTTGTACCACAATGGTTCGATATCGCATATCCTTAATGCAATATCGATCACATTTTGGATTTTTAATGTATGTGCCTGCTTAAACAATGTGTTGTTCTTGAAACACATTGATCTGTTTGGCACAATATGCAACCAGTACATATACACAAAATGAAACATTTGCTGTATATCTAACATGAAATATTTTAACCATTTCTGTATGCAAATTAATATTCAGTAGTTTATTTTCAATTTCAAGTATAAAAATAAATTAATAATGTATGTACAAAAATTAATATCGTTCTGTAAACCTTCAGCTGTACATATTCTGGTAAATTCTCACTTTATACAATAGTATAATAACAAAATTAGAAATTTATGTTTAAAGTTAGCATGTCTATACCATCTAGAATATCTTCTGTTTCTTCTTGAAGGTCTGCTATTTTTTTCAATATTAATAACTGTAAGGATAAAAGAGATTAAAGTTAACGCTTTTAATTTGGAAATATTGACTATAGATATATGAGTTAAACTTGAAAAGTGATTACTTTAGCAGCTTCGACAATTTGTATTGATGCCTTTTTACTTAAATATGGAATTCTTTCTTGTAAATCTATTGGTTTTACTTTAGCTATGCACTGTAACGTTTTGTAGCCTGCATTGTACAGTTGGCGTGCTCTTCCCTATGTAAAAAAATATCTTGTTACCTATGTAAAAAATACATTGATGGCCGTTGCATGAAATATATTGTCAATTATAACTTACAATTTTAACTAGTGGCAACTCCATTAATACCTCCAACTCCAATGGACAGCAATAAGATAATCGTTTACTAAACGTTCCTAACAGATCTCTAAATGCCCAAAATTGTTCCAGCTCCTAAAATGATTGATCAGTTTTTTTACAAAAGATAATTTTATAAATACAACTAATCCAGTACATTACCTGACAAAATCGAACTACAGACGAAGCAAACGACGAAACTGCAGTTAAGAGGTTTTGTATAATACCCCGATCTACTTGATATTTGTCTGCTACACTATAAACTGCATGTTGTGTCCACAAGTCGTACAATATTAATGTCACATAAAATCGTTGAATTATTCTTGGTTCTACAGTCTGTTAGATACGAAATTAAAAATTTAAATAAACTATTTAATGCAATGAAAACTAATACTATTACCTTAGGCATTATACCATCGCGTATTTTGATTATAGATGTCTCGTTAACCCCACAAAGTCTTGCTGTTTTCATTTGAGTCTCTGATAAATTAGTGACCTAAAAATAGGATAAAAACTTTTAAACAATATACATAAAAATAGACGTTGTAACATATAAAAAACAATAGATTACCACATCGTAATAAATGGATCCGTGTGGTTTTATTTGAGATACGATATCGTACGGAGTAACAAGATATAAAAGATGCAAATAATCGAGAATAATTAAATGATCCTGTGCTTTTTGTAAATCAGCATATAATGTATATGCAACCTCCATATCTATATTACCTGCAACATGAAACTAAATTTGAGACAAAAGAGAACTACAAAACATTTTGGTAATTTGTTTAATAAGTATATTAAGTCTACCTTTCATTGATGCTCGACCCAGATCACAAAGTTCTAATTCAGTTTCACCCAGTAGCATAAGAACTGTCTTTTTTTTGCTTTTTATTTCTGTAATTTTATCGGCACAGTCTTCATTTTGGGATGGGATAATAACACTTACATTTGGTCTGATCCCTCCGCAACTACTTTGATTCTGTTTCACTTTGATAACACCACTTTTTAAAAATTCTGTTATCGCCTGGTCTGCAATCTGTTTTATATTAACATTCAAACGTTCTTGTTGAATATTGAGTAAAGTGTTCCCTGTCAGTTTATGTAATTCGGATCTAGTTTTTGCTATAGAAAACAATATAGCACTTAAAATTAAATTATTAATGCCTCTATCTCTGTCTATATGTAATTTACTTAAAGAATCATCCATTTTAGACATTAAAAGTTCTTTCACCTGCGTAACAAAGAGTAATAAGATAGTTAAATAATTATTAAACTTATATGATATATTAAGATTACCCTGACCTCACTGACAAGCATTTCACCGATACAATTTCATACAATGAAATCGAGATGTCGATGAAATCGTGTCGGTGAGATCGAGGTAATCCAATGCATTGTAGTAGAAGACATAGTATTATTACTTTTGGTAATTCATGATTTTTACATATTAGTATACTTTCTCCAATATTGCCCATACCAGCGCGACCAGCTCTTCCAATCATTTGTTTGTATCTACTTAAATTCAAAAATTTATTGCCTACATACGGACTTCTCAGTATTACCTGCAATATTTGTCGAAATCAAAATCCGCAAGTAATTTTTAATGATACAAAGAGAAAGTGTAATAATAAAAGTACCCTTCTCGCTGGTAAATTTACTCCAGCAGCTAACGTTGAGGTGCAACATATAACGCAGAGGATTCCGGTTCTAAAAGCGTCCTCCAATAGCCGTCTTTCCTCGGCTGTAAGACCAGAGTGATGATAAGCTATACCAAATTTTATAGTTCGACGTAAAATAGGACAAAGACCTTCCTCGGTTTGAAGTGCAGTCAATAAATTTTGTTTCTCATCCTTTTTATGCTCTTCCAACGATCTAAAATTTATTTACCATCATATTCGATTACGCGAAATATAAATTCAGCACTGATATCGACGCATTGCAATTGAAAATTTCAAAATTGAGAATTACAGAAAAATTATATATCACCTGAATAAAACTTTGGTTAATAACACAGCAACATTTTCGCAATTCTTACGACTAGAACAGAATATGAGACAGGAATCTTGTGGAATTACATCCATTACTAAACCTCCAATTCTATCTGGATCCATGATCGCTGCATTCTGTGAATACTTGTTAAACAAAGATGTGATTAAAAAATAGCTATTAAATGTTTTTCCATTATCAAATCGATTGAAGTAAATAAACGTACGCGATAATTAATTTTTTTTGGATCTGTTAAAAGATCTTCGGATTTCAAGTCAACCAGCCAAATGTCATCGTCACACTTGACATACTCTTTTATTTCAATGGGTCTAAACTTTCCAGTGTATAAATCTGCTTTTAAAAATTCGCCAATTTCTTTCAAGTTGCCTATTGTTGCACTCATTCCAATAATTTGAATGTGTTCTGAAACAAAGTTAATTTAACACAAGATGTCTCCAAACTAATAGACAATAGTTACGAAGTGCGTAGATAAAGTAGGTAGATAATTCAGAATAAACTATAAAATATATATAATACATTTCATTTTTTCCTTGTTACCATTAACATATAGTGCCATTGTTAAGAGAACTTCTAACGTAGCTCCCCTTCCATTTTCACCAAGTATATGCAATTCATCCACAACCATGAGACCAATCTAGAATGTTTTTCAAGCGAACGTAATATATACCACACCTTGCAACTTTCTTTTAGGATACTATTACCTACTTCGTTCAAACGATTTTCTTCAATTAAACTGTTGATTAAACCCAATGCCTTTTCTATAGTGCATATGTATATGCTATTTTTTTTCCGTCGTTTTTTTGGTGGATAATGGCCTTTTGCTGCTGCATATTCCTCGATTAAAAAGTTTAATTCTAATGCGAATGGTGCCATTGTTCCGACCTATAAATTATAAATAAATAGTACAATAATCTGATATAGCATTGTATTGAACAAATCGATACGTACCTTTTCTTGTACCAGAGCAACAAATGGTAGTACAAATATTGCATCTCTTTTGTTACATATGATTTCTTTCAGCATTAATATTTCTGCAACTAAAGTTTTACCACCACTTGTCGGAAGAGCATAAATTAAATTTTTTCTTGTTTTTATTGCATCTGACCTTAAACACTCATCCTGCCATTCTATAAACATTAAATCACAATTATGAATACATTCAATAACGTAAAATATGAAAAATAGTGTACTTACCATAGACTTTATCAATACCCTTAATTTTTAAGACAAGGTCTTTTATACCATCTGGTAAACCATAAAATGTACAATCTTCTTTTAAACTTGCATTGACAGTATTCGAATATCGCTTGTTTATTTTTTCATTTTCTAAAGAGTGTCTTTTGTTTGGAATATTATTGTCATTGTCGTTGCTGTGTCTCTTTAATATATTTATACCTTTCCTTTTATTACTAGACGCAGATATTGAATGCGTGCTAACGTTGGAAACTGTTTCTTCAATGCGATTTTCATATTTTGGAGTACGAACCTATCGTATCAAAAGTAGATAATAAAATGTGTTTAAAATGAATAAAAGTAAAGATAAATTAGTCCGCCGATAGAGAAATATGTAACCTGATTAACATAATCCGAGGTATCATTTTTCTCATTAGAAGAAATCAATTGTGTAAATGATACGCTAAAGAATGTTTCATCTTGCCAATGATTAGTTTCTTTGCTAACTTTAAAAGAGCTATTTAAGAAACTTTTCTCATCGATTCTTGCTTCGAAATCATTAATGTCACAATTTGGTAATCTTTCAGATACATCATTTATATCAACTCTATCGCAAACACTCCATTCGTGTTCAAAACTATTCAAAGTTTTCTCATGTACACCAGGGCTGATAGACGATACTTCATTAGCTCCTTTTCCTATTTCAAGATTGTTTAGTATTGTATCGTCCATAGAAAGAATCGAATTAATAGCTTGTAACGATGAAGTTTTATTTTCTGTTATTTTTTTATACATGATTATTCGCGAACAGATTTTATTTAGAAAGTATAATTATTTCATTATTAATTGTAGGTAACATAAATAAACACTAATATAAAGAGTATGTATTTAGTACCTAATTCCAAAGTCAAATAATCACAAATCACAACTTTATCACAAAAGTAACAAAACGTTCTTTCCAAAGAAATAAGATATATTTAGACTATTTATATTGTTCTATTTTTATGTTAAGAATAAGTAAAGCGGCTAGGTTATGATCGATGATTTAACTGAGGTTTGTTTTCATGAAGTTCGACAACTTCAGACTGTCATCTTATACCTTGTACGGAAGAATTATTCAAAACTTGTCATTGAACATAACAACCAAGTCTTTAATAAAATTTCTTTTCTTTTCTATTGTAATAGTATCAATCATTTATTAATAAATTAATTTAAAGTTTTTTTGTGTGTGTAACCGGGTATCCATTTCTATGTTTCCTTCAATAATTTGTAATGTTCCTTGACAAAACTCCTCTTTGTCCGGAACAGATTGTTCCGATACTTTCCCGCCAATATCACTACCCCACTACCTTTTCCTTATAATGTACAGTCGGTGTGAAAAGTATTCGTACACCTTTTAAAAACGAATAACTTCTTCAAAATTCGACCGAACAGCTTGAATTTTTTTGAGACGTTAGAAGGATTAGTTTACTAGCTAATATGTAAATAATGTTTTTTTTTTTATTGTTATTGGTCGTAATTGCGAAAGAAAAAGTAAAGGTCACGATTTTTAAATTTTTTATCTGTGCCTGTAGTGAAAATTATTTATAAGGTGCATTTGGTAGGTATAAGTAAGTTATATACATGTACAAAGTTTCATCGAAATCGATCGAGGTTGTTACGAAATATAAATGATTGAAAATAGCAGAAATTGTAAGAATCCGCGATTTAAATGATTCGAAAATCCTAAATTCAAAGATTTTTACATGTTACAATGCCCATAGCTTTTTTATGCGTCAACCGATTTCAATGAAACTTTGTACATGTATATAACTAACTTATACCTACCAAATGCACCTTATAAATTTTCACTACAGGCACAAGTAAAAAATTTAAAAATCGTGACCTTTACTTTTTCTTTCGCAATTACGACCAATAACAATAAAAAAAAAAAAAATTATTTACGTATTAGCTAGTAAACTAATCCTTCTAACGTCTCAAAAAAACTCAAGCTGTTGGGTCGAATTTTGAAAAAGTTATTCGTTTTTAAAAGGTGTACGAATACTTTTCACACCGACTGTACACCTTGTCCCACGAGAGAAACGTAAGATTTCGCGCAGCTCGACTGATCGCGATTGGTAAACTAAATCCATGGCATGGGGGATCCCGTGATTGATAAGGGAGCGTATGGAGGGGGCATACGTACCAATCAGGGCGAAGATGCGGCGAAGATGCGCAGAAACGAACTGTTTTGGGCGCGCATGCGCGAGAAAACTTGGCCAATATCTCTTCACTTCACTGCCTTCATGCGAAATGTGTGGTAAACAGTATTGAACAACCACGTGGTTTAACCTTACATTGTTTCTATTTAAATAAGTTTTACGTACTGTTTACAGTTTATACTTTTCGAAAATGTGTTCGAAAGACAATTATGATATCTACACAGGCGGTAAATCAGGCGTCTTCAAAGGTAAGTCTTAATTGCAAATTAACTATTTGTAAACAATACATACATCGACTGATTAACTCTATAAATTCATTTATATGTTTTTTGTTTAATTGAAAATAATTTGTTACACTGTTTACCGGTAGTAATGTATGATAGGTATCATCTTTCAATGACGAATTTTCAGTACTACATTACTAAAATATAAAAATTATACCCAAATTTATAATATAAATATTTACATAAAAAGGATAAATACTTAGTATCAGTTAACTTTTGAATCTATTTATCACCTGCATATAAATATATTGTAATTGTTTTGGATATCGTTAAGTATTACGATTAGAAAATCATTTAACGCTAACATGTTAATTCAAATTTTAATGAAATAACTGACTAGAAAATCAGTTAACTGAACTTTGAAACCCATATTTATAGGCATAAGAATAGAGAAGAAAGAATGTGCAATGCAAAACATACAAAATTTAGTATCAATAACTGACAACGACAGTGTCACATCACTTTCATGGGGTGACAATGAAGAAAAAGAAATTTTGATTGCCTGTGGAGCGAGAGAAATTAGGAGGTATATAATCAGTAACTTACCAATTATACAATGGTTAAGCTTTTTGACTATTCCAATAAATATTTCAACTCCTTTTGGTTCACAGTGTAAAGGTTTATGATACAGAGTGTTCATCATATACATGTTCATTTTTCTGCAATGTTGGCAGAGGAAAAATAAATGGCATATCGCGATATGACGAGTAAGTAATTATTTTTTTTTTTAATGCAAGGCCCTCTCTGTAAAATGCTTTACAATAAAATGTTACGTTTACATCATCGATGTTTAGAGCAATTTTGACTGCGTTTCAATCTGGAGAAGTAAAGCTATGGCGATTCAAAGACGAGGACGGAATATTAATAAATGCTGGTGAAAATTTAGAGAGGATGCGCCATTCTAAAATAGATAAAAATATAATAGCTACTGGAGGCAATGAGAACATACTAAAATTATTCGATTTAGACAGACAAGAACAAGTATTTGCAGCAAAACGTCTACCCAATGATTGGTTAAGTTTGGTACAGCCTATTTGGATTTCTGATATTGATTTCCTTCCTGGCACAGAACAAATCGTCACAGTCGGCAGATATGGACATGTACGAAATTCGTAATTTATAAAATATTTCTATTTATTGCATTCAAACTTGTAAAGGTCTCGTCTGTTTATTGAAGGTACAATTGTATGACACAAAAGCACAGAAAAGGCCTGTTATAGATTTGGAAGTCAAAAATGAAGCACTTACAACTTTAGCTGTTACATCAAGAGAAAAGTGTGTAAAAGAAACGATTAGATCGTGAATTATAAGAACAGATACGAAATGGAAATTCATTTTTATGATTAAGGGTTTCTAATTGAAATTTAAATGAAGATGAAAACCAAACTGTAGTAGTTACAAATGTAAAGAGATAATATGTAATGTTTTTTTTTCTATTGTAGACAAATTATAGTAGGATCTGGCAAAGGTACAATGAATTTTGTAGATTTGAGAAATCCAGCTAAAGTGTTGAACACATACAAAGGTTTCGTTGGTGCTGTGACTGGTATATCTTGTAGTACTATTGAGCCTTACATTGTCAGCGTTAGTTTAGATAGATTCTTACGAGTACATGATATGTATACAAAAAAATTGTTAAGACAGGTAATTTATTCTGAAATTGAATACGAATAAGTAGATAACCAATTTATAGAGTGGGACTGCATTTACAAATTAATTTTTATTTTATGTTTCAGATTTATTTGACTTCAAAGATGTCATGCATGTTGTTGCGTTCAGGTTTTTCATTACCAAAGAAAAGTCAAATTACCGAAAATATTAAACGAATACATAATGATAAATATAGTGAATACAATGATATTAAAAATAAAAAGAATGGACAAACAGCTGTAGATAGTGATACAGAGTACGATACATTGTTCGAAAATATGCAAGTAATCAATAATAGAGAAGATAAAAAATTGATCAAAAGAAAAAAAGTTATTAATTTAGATAACGGAGAGGTAAGTAATTTAATATAAAAATTAGAATTAAATGTTTAAGAAAATAATACTATTTTCAATTATTATTTATTATATAGCTGGCGCCTAAGGTTGTTTCGAGAAAATATGAACCCAAAAGAAGAAAATCTAATTATTTTTAGCAATTGTACATAATTAATAAGATATTAGTGATATACGTGAGTAAACATACTTACAAATTATCAATAATACCAGCTGTTATTTTTAAATTAATTTCTTTTTCATTTAAACAAATGAAAAAGACTGTTTTATGTGTGTATGTAAATTGTATATACTATATCCTTATAATAATAATAATAATCTGTACCTACCGGAAACCTGTTATACTATTATATGAAAATCAGCTTCAAAATCTTAGTTTGTATAATAATCTTAAAAGGAATTATTAGATTGTTTGTTGGGACTGGCTTTCTGGCTCACGGTTGAAGTTGTAGTTGTTAAACAATTTGTTAAGAAATCATTAGCTTTTTAAAAATAAGTTAATCACGATGTAGATAATCTGTTAAGAAAATACGACAAGGATAAAAATCGGAGTTCATAATAAGGCGTAGAGAAATGATTAAAACCGATAAAATAAAATGTTTCTGTTATGATGTATTTTTTATCACTCAGCAATTTGCTTTTTTCCATTTGTAACTTACACGTATGTACGAGGGACATGAATAATCGCTAATCGATTTTTTCTTTCCGTCTTGGATATACGGTACTGAGACGCGACTGAAGAGTGTACTGCCTAATTTTATTCGATTAAGTTTTTTTTATTGTACAATTTATTTCTTAATACCTTGTCTATATATATAGTTTTGGTTCGCAAATGCAGCGTACACCGAGTTCAATGATTTTCTCGAGTGTGATAAACACTTACCGCAAATCCTGTTTTCTCTCAGGATCTTCGTAAATTGTGCTTTTCAACGCGGTTCGTAATATATATTGAAGTCGGATCCGCTGCAGGACGTAGGCTACTCGTAAATCTTTTTTTTATGTCTAGAAACTAGAAAAAAGTGAACGTGACAACTCGCAAAGTTGAAACGCATTTTGTACTAAAAGGAAATAACGTTTCGCAAACTACAGCACACTAAATCTTATTCGGCTATAAATTTCTTTTCAGCTGTACAAAAATCATTGTCCACTACGCCTCCCGATAATACTAAACGCAAACTTGCTTTTATCCTGACTGGGCTTACATCTGAAATGGAATAGCTTTCTTTTCTTTTTTTTAACTCTTATCCTCGTTAAACGTACCTAGGAATAAATTCACTAAATTACAGGCACTGTCTCCTTCAAGATCGAGTAGGTGGTTTTTCTTTCGTTACTCATACTTCTACAGAGCAAAATGGAGCTTTGCGCCGAACAGGAAATCACGTTCCTTGGGGCACAGAGGCCATTTTATATACAAATTTTCACATATATAGATGTAACACACAGATCTTCGCGTAATTCATTAAGTTCCATTTTTCTTCGTGCAGTTAAGCGTCGAATAAAGAAATATTTCGTGACGAAACTAAGTTTCTTCGGTTGATCGTGTTTTTGCATATGTATGCTTTCTACCACTTATTTTGTCGAGATTATGTATACATAATTTTTCTCCCTTTTTTTTTTTTAAATAGAATCCAGTGTCGGTACATTCTCAACCATCATACAGCATACTTATACATTATACAAAAAAAAAAAATAGGGATCAACATGACGTCAATTTGCGTGAAATTATTTGTATTCATCCAGAAAAAATTTGTCTTAAATAATCATTGATTACACGTGCGAATGCAAGACTTTCGTTTCACAATTCATTGTTACGCCTGTTACAATTTCATTCGCCATTATACATAATACAGAATTTTGGTCAGAAATCACATAAAAACCTTGTGATACGTTATTCTTCAACATAAAGCAGATACAAACGGAATATAAGTGTTCAAAGGATGTAAAATTAAGTTAAATTATATACATGTACACACAAATCTAAAATACGTGTAAAATGAATATTTTCACAATCAAACTGTTTTGTAAGTAACTTGAGTAAAGTACTGCGGATACCTCTAAATATTTAAAGCATTGATTAAAAGATTGGTGGCAGCGCATGCTCAAGGTAAGAAAAGATTTCATTTACCAATGCTTCGTAGGCCTGACACTTACTATTTAGTGATAGCTCTTGTAAATTGTTATCTTGTGACATATACAAAATAATGACATAAAAATCTAATGAAAGATTGCAGCTTAAATACATACAAGCATTTCCCTCCTGTAGATAAATCTTTTTCGAAGGTGTATAGCTGTATCAAAACAATAGATCGTACCGTAATTATTATTCATATTTCGAATTCATTCGATAATTATATCATAGTCGATTAATAACGTAAAATCAGAAGCACCAAAAAATTTAAATTTGTAAGACTGAACTGTGGTACTATGCAATTTCAGTTTCTAATTAAATCTTGAGCGTCCAATATTGAAACATTCTCGGACAAAGAAACTATAAATTATAAACAATCGAATCAAATCGAATGCACATGTTTAGAGACTTTTGATTAAAACTATAGTATTCGTTTCAGTAAGGGTATTGCATGGAAGGCCTTTGTAAAAACGGGGTCCATATTTATTCCTTATCCGGAGAAACGCTCCCTTTCTTTTTCCTCCTCTCATTTTTATCCCAGCCGCCAAATACTTTTTTAGTATACAGCTACTATTTCTTTCATATTTTGTGTACACGTCTATTAAACCAAAGTATGTTATATCTAAATCTTTAACCGGAAATAAAATACAAATGTTCCAATGTGTGAAAAAGCACAGTAGCATTATAAATGTAAAGGACGAAACTGTTATTTCTTTTACTCGAAATTCTTTTTTGAAACATTCCCAGTGTACGATAGAAGAAAGGGCGTGGAGAGAATTCATACCCTGAGCAATTAATGGCGTAGCGATCGTTCCTGGCAAGAAGCTCGAACGTCTATGCTGAGTAGCATTTGTACCATAAAAAATTAAGCTTACTCTCAACCTTATACAATTACGCAGCGTCGCGCGTTTTATTATTGTTTGTCGGCGTTCAGTAAAATTCGTTCACAAACATTCGCGCTCAACGTGGTATATAATAACGACGCCTGTGTAACAATTCTCTCGTCTCTAACTGGTTCGATGAGCACAGAATAATCGTCTCGTGTGTTTTTCATGAATTTTTAAGACAAGTGCAATTATCGCGAGTATTAAAAACGGATGAAAAATACACGCTAGTTTGTTCGCTGCTTACCGCTGTTCCACTGTAAACTTATTAATCTTAAATTCACAGTGATAAACCGGTCACAATATCATGCTCAATGGCACGATAGACTCGCGTTGCCTCATTCTCCCCCTGACACAGTTACTTCCCTCCATGCGGGTTCTTGAGACTGATTTACTAAATTAGATTGAGGTTCAGACATATCTGACGCTGCTGGACTCAGCGGTGGACTAGGTGTCGCGGGTGCTCCTTCGGATTGGTTTACATCAGCTGCGTCTGGTTCAGCTTCTTGTTCACCATCGGGAAGAGAAGCTTCCAACTGCACAGAACTCGCAGTCTTTGATAGAGAGTCCTGTGCTCTTAACGATATAGAACTATTTTTATTGCTACTGCCATCCTCACCTGAAAATTATCATCGGTTATTATAGCTATTGTCCTACACAATATTGTTAACGCGTTGACTGCCGAGCGTATTTTGCTGGTATAGCCTCTAGCGCCGAAGTGAAATTGTCTCACCCTAGTATTAGTCAATATATATATATGTCGATGAAAGCATATACATATTGGGGAAATAGTGAAAATCAACGACAGTCAACGTGTTAATTGTAATAACTTTATACGAAACTTCGGAAAGTATTCTTACCACAAGGCCTAAGAACGAGGTAGAAGAGTAGGTCTGATAGAGAAATTATACCAATCACTTTATCGTCATCATCAACCACTACTAGCCTATGGACCTAAAAAAACATACATATTTCCTGATTTAATAAATTCTATATAGTTATTTTACCTTTTATAAATGAAACAATAGAAAATATACCTCTGCCCGAACAATTCTCTCCATAACGGTAAACAGCGTTTCATCTAATTTACAACTTTGAACTCCCTCAAACCAGTCATTACGATGCTCATTTGCTTCTCTTAATGAAACATCTAGATTGTTATATGTTTTCTCTGCAGCTAAATTCTGAAAGATTGGAATACGATTAATTATGTATTATAAATGACAAATTTGGAATTCTGGGACTCGAGAAATCATAGTAATATGTATACTTACAATAACATCAAACTTTGAATAAATGTTGACCAATTTTCCTTCGGTATCGATGATCGGCAATGCTGACACTCTCCTCTCTACGAATTTCTTGAGTGCTAAAATTATACTAGTTTCTTCGGTTGCAGTTTCAATATTATCAAATGTACCTATCCTTAATTCCCTCAGTGTTTTATTTGTAAACGATGGTTTTGGTAACTCGTGAATCTGTTAAATTAAATCATTATAATGAATTTCATATTCTGATAGATGTCGTTCGTCATAAGTAGACTGCGGATTTCATGTGTTTACGACAAAAAAGTGAGCAGGTGCAATTTAAAACATTGAAAAGATTAAAAGACTTCAAGAGTGTTAATATATTATTTTCACTATATTAAAATGATTCGTGAAAGATATAAATTTCCATTTAGCTTCTGTGTCTTACAATTGATGCACACAATTTCCATTTTACATAAAGATCCACACAGTCCAGTCATTAGTATCTCGCTGTGTACTTACATAAAGGAAGAGAAACCTTAGTATTCGTTTATGTGTCAAGATATAGAGAACATTTCCAGTATCTGGGTCTATCACAGGCAAACGATGAATTCTGTTTTGTACAAGAGTCTTGATGGCCTCGTACAAAGACGCATCTGGGCTGATGCTTACTAACGGATGAACCTGATCCTTCAAAACTTCTAAAGCAGCAACATTTACAAAATATTGTCATTAGTAACTAATACGGTCTTACATCAAGAAACATCTGTACTTTGAGAGAAAGATACTTACTTCTCCATGTATCCAATTCATGTTCTTCCAATTCATCCATTGTTACAGACGGGCTGGTGTAATACATTTGCAGAATTTTTATAAAATCTGTTATAGTTAGCATCCCCACAAATTCTTGTCTCGAACTGTCCCATAATGGCGCAGCTCTCACACCTATGCAAAAGATTAGTCTGTAATGCTATATAATTTGTTTATGCGTATACCTAAAAGCGTGAACTACTAAGAACAAGTATAAATATGATTTTAATTATAACGAAGATGATATTTGTCGCTCACCGTTGTAGACAAGAGCGAAGAAGGCCTTCTTGACGAGGAGATGCGTGTCGAAAACGACCAACTTGGCACTGGTCGGTATTAGGTCGTAACATTTGTGAAATTTGAAAAACTTCACAAAGATCTGTGATTCGTCCTCCTCTGAAAGCCCAAACAGTTCACAGTAGAGTAGAGCTTTTTGGTTTCGACGAAGCATGTTTTCGCTTCTTTTGTTATTGTCTCTTAAAACGATGTCACAATGTTCTTTACGACACGTAATTGTTATAAATTATTTATATACGCATTCCGAAAAATAACGATTCACGGTTCTATTATCTTGTTTACCAAAACTTTGCACTTTCTAGTCCCTCGTCAACGAAGCACCTGTTTTGTTCTGCAATATTTATCAGATCATTTTCGAGTCACCGATTCATTATTGATTCGCATGCCGGATTTCGGATGACATTGCCTTGCATTATAGGTTAGGCTGGTGCAATATTTGGCGCCGAATCACATATTCTGGCGGAATATTCGAATTTTTTCGACAGGCAGCGAGCGAAATTGTAAATAGTCACGATTTTGAAAATTAATTATAATCTATCGTTCGACGATCGACCTGCACATACACAGCCTATCGTTCGTTTTATAATAAACAATTGTTTTTCAAAATGATCGAACACTATTTCATGTTATCACACTCTTCGTGCAGAAAGAACGATCATGTGAGTTACCAGTGCCTAATCTTCGCACGAGGGGTAGCGATGTTATGCAACGATAAAATCAGCCCAATTGGATGATTGATTAGGCGGGATGATAATGATCATGATTATCGCGTTAGAAACTGCGAGAAGCACGTCTTTTATCAAATGATACCTTTGGTACACTGATTGGCATACTAAATGACGTAGTTTCACTATAAATTATTAGAATATTCACGATATATATAAACATGCGAAATTTTATCATTCCGATGAAAAAGCAACAAAATATTCAATGAAGGGTATGGACATGTTTTCTTTTTTGAAGAGTAAATTTTTTAAATGTACGAATTTCTGGAAATTATGACTATTGTCCAGGGTGGTCCAATATCTCCTTTATTTGTAATGACATAACAAATGTTAATGCAATATAAATGGTATCACAAGGTGAATTCTTTGCAAATGTTATTTTTTCCGGAGTGTTCACTTTAATTTTCAGAGATCAAGGTCATTCGAAGGTCATGTTATTATACGTATATGTATTCTTGTCATTAGCGAGGTGCAATTCACAGCCTATAACAATTGAATTGTGGATTTTCGTGCGGGATACAATCGTATAAGTAATTTTATACAAATTAGAATTGGCTAAAGATATCTTTTGTTGACTAGTACGTTTATATAGTACGTTTAATAGTTTCCTGTAGAACACGAATGCACAGAGATCCACAGCCCATTAATAATGCAGATATTTCCTGTAGATAATTAAGTAAATGTGTTTTCCAGTGGTATGACTACTCGCCGCATTTAGTCAGTGTATCTTAGGAACGAGTTACTCATGCAGTACTAAGAAACTGCGCGAATAGAACATGTCCGGAGTGGCAAAAGATGATCGTAATGTCTAATCGTAGATGGAGAGGCAAATAAGAGAGGAAAATAATATATTACGGTTCTTAAATTCTTTTAAAACCCTTTGCAATCAGATCTATTTCTGAGACTCTCGGAGCAAACGATCTCGTTCTCCGAGGTGTTGTTTATTTTGTTTACTGTATCTTATCTCTCGAACGCTGCATGTGCGAGAGAATCCAATTACAGTAAACGCTTGATTCTTGTCCAACAGCCGTATTATTCATGGACAAGAATCGTGCCCAGAAGTGCTTTTTCATTTATGACTGCGTCTAGATATCGCGCCGACCGCGCCGAGCGAGACTTCAATAGAGAGCCGAACATAGAGAAGGACAGAATGAAATACGGTTCGCGTGACTGTCCGCGTCTTTTTCTTTCCGATGCGCTGTCCTTCCTTGCGACCGAAACTTTCACCGTCGATTAAACCATTAAATACAATTGAAACTATATCGTGTTTGGTGTCATTTTAATCAGAAAAATGCCAGAAATAAGGTGGTGAAAGTCCTATAAAGAAATAACGAAAATTAAGAGATTTGTAAAATCGATTCCTCGAGTCAATGCGTGGTGTTCACACCGATATACCCGACATCAAACGTCACCGCCCTGTGGAGCGACTCTGCGTTGACAGGCAGTGGGAGTGGGTAGGCACACTGGACAAGAATCGTGCTCTCGCTCCGGACAAGAATCAAGCTTTTACTGTACCTAGTGGAAAAGCGACGCACACAGTGTGGCAGAGAGGTCCACTTTCGCTCGGTGGTGCGAGAGAAGCATACGTATACACGACGACCTAGCCACCACGCGTTCGAATCGAGTTAGCTATTGGGAAAAAGTTGGTTCGTACGTTCGACGGTGGAAAAGTGTGTCAGGCGAACGGGTAACGAGCTAAACGATGCGACCACATTTCCCCGCGACCGAGATCACTGTTCGCGGAACACCGTTTGTTAAGCAACGAACACCCTGCACGTTTAAGTTGATTCGAGTCCACTTGGTACACCGTCGCACCGAATATGTACTCTCGGTCTCGCAACGAATTTCGCGACGAAATTCAACTTCCGCCAAGCCCGGAACTCCCGGACAACTTTCCCGATTAGACGACGACGTTGACGTGGCCGAACCGCGTACATAAAAGCAAAGCCAGGAAGAACGTTCGCAGCCAGCTCGCCGTGCTGTGATCATCAAGCTACTGACTGCCGAGGAGATTGTACAGCACGGTCGAGCGAACGTCCGCCGTTCGGGTTGCACGGACGAGGAACGCGGTGCAAATATACTGGCGTCGACGGCGGCGGTGAACCGTTCAGACACGCCTAAGCACGTTGTCCTCTTTGGCTCTTCAGGGCCGATTCACACGGGGAGTCCGCGGATATTTCCCATAAATTTCGTGCGGTTCGACAAGTACCGCCGCACAGTGCGGCCGAGGTGGACAAAAATGAAAAATGAAAATATTTCTATGGAACATTTAACATTACCAAGTTGTTAGTGGATAATTTCAGGTATATGAAATGGGTTTCAAAAAAACAAATAAATCAATGGTAGCCATGCTTTAGTACATTAAATTATTTCTTGCTGTTCGTGTCATATTTGTCGCGATTTGTTATTAGCCTATAATATTCTAGATAAAAGATAAAGGACGAAAAAATTATTCGAAGGTTCGAATAATAATAGTATCTCTATTCGACGAATAGATAATTTTTTTTATTCGAACTTCGAATAGTTTTTTCGTCCTTTATCTTTTATTCGAAGGTTTCGAATAACGAATAAAGATAAAGTATCTTTTATTCGAATCGTTATTTAAATAATTTTTTATCCAAGTAATACCCAACTCTGGTTTGCAGAAGGTTATGCTGCGTTGTCAGTTGCAATACTATCAAATGAAAAATGCACAAAGAACCGTATTTTGGTAACTTGAAATTTAGAAATTTATAACCATTTCGAAACTGATTAATTCTTCTTAGAAACATTTTCTTATTGCGAAAAGATTACTTCAATTGTTACTCTTAGCCAATTGTAAATAGAATCACGATTAAAAAAAAAAAACAATAAAAGTTCTAGTGTTTCAATTACGTCGATTCGCGTCCGATCTAATCTTGCTCCGTTTCAATTTCGATTGTTATCGTTAGAGTACTGATGCGCACCGATTGATCATTGTACTAGAGTAGGCTGAGCGAACGTTGACCCATGCGTGACGTGCACGTATACGTACGTATACGTACCAACGAGAGAGCGTGAATCGATGACCCTGAATCTCAATTGCATATTGTTCTTAAAATGGAGCCGCAGGGGTCACACGTTCGACGAACTCGGTTCGACGACGTCCAGACTTTCGTTCGTTTTGTTGGAATTATATAAATATAACTACATCGGAGTCGGAACGACTGACCGCGTCGAGGTTGTTACGGCGACTTCTGTGTTCCGTCCAGAAAATTACTATAATTCCGAAGCATGTTTCAAATTGATGTGATTTAGATAGGACCCCATTACCGTTCTAATAGAACGACATTGTGTCCCCCAGCAGTACAAGCTACTGACGACGCAATTAGATTATTGGGTCTTGTTCTCAGAATTTTCCTGGTAACGATTGCCATATTATTACAGAAAATTCTTTGGATTGCTCCTAGAAAGCTCTGACCTGTGCTGCGTTCATATTCTGTCGCTGCTATCTGTGATTTTTTTTGTTAGAAACTCGGTATTCTCAAATAAATAAGCACCGTGTACTGATCGTCCATGAGATGGCAGTGAGAAACTTGTAGGGACCACGTGATATCCCTACTCCGCGGCCAGGGACAATTATCGTCCAGGGATACTATTCTTTGACTTGTGCCGAACGTAGAAATGGACTGGGAAGCTCTACTGCGACTCGCCGCGTCTCTTTCTTTCCCATACGCTGTCCTGCCATGCGCACGAAAATTTTATCGTCCATTACACACGTAATTATCATCGGAATTATATCATATTTGGTATCATTTTCATTAGAAAAATGCCAGGAATATGTTGGTGAAAGTTCCATAAAAAAATCATGAAAAATAAAGAAACAAAATATGCTTGTATTAGTGGAACAGAGCGATGTGGTGCTGAGCTCCTATGTTCCCGCTAGGCTAGAACCTAAGCGTGAGAGTGGGGGTCGAAATCATTGCCATCTACTGATGGACGATCAGTACCAGTGGCGGAACTATAAATTTTCGGTTCCCCCGCAAAATTTTGGGCCCACTAGAATTTAAAGTTTTATCATTTCATCGTCGAATTGTATAATATTGCATTCAGAAAAGTTGGAAATTTTTGATCCCCTGAGCGAAAGTTTATCCAAACTATCTTTTAGCAGTCGGCAAGCTATTTATACCATGTCAAATAAGGGAAACGTTGATCTCAAAAAAGTATAGTGCAAAATGAATATCGTATACGAGGATTTGAATGAATCTATGGTCGTTTAAATGGGAAGGATCTTTCCAAGGACGTGAATTCGAGATTTACTAAAATCGACGTTATTTTTTTTAAGTCTTTCTCGGAATACCTTTTTTAAGGATCCAAGCGAGTTCGTCCTCGAGCGGTGGATTTTCCACTTCGAACTCCTTGATGAGATCTTTCGAGTAAATAGGCTCGTCGTCCTGGCTCCACCAAGCGGACGAAACCCGACTCAACGTGGCGCGAACTCCCTTAGAGTTCGAATAATAGTGCAGGGCCAACATTATTTCGCACTGTCATTTCTCGTAGCCGGACTTTTGGCCAAATTTTCCATCCTTTCCACGATGACATCGCCTTGAACTTTCTAATTATTGCCTCGCTAGCAACTCTGCTCACGGTCACGAGTACTCATCGTTAGAGTGTGCTCTTAAATCACAATTCTAATTGTTACGAATAACTGTAATTCTTCGTGAAATATATCTCTGTTGCATATTTTTAAACAAACTCGTTTCTGCATTCAACGTTCGTAAACACGCGCTAAACGTGTTCGATTTATTCGTGTAAAACGATTTAAACCATGAATTTTAGATCAAATTGAAAGTAAATATTAGTCCCCAGTGTTTATACACATTTCACTCGTTGATTTTTATGCATTTATTTTTCGCATCGACAGTGACGTATGCACCAGACGTTTATTACGTATTTCGTTCGGTGCTTCTCTGTATAAATAAAAAAAAAAGCTGTCCTTTTTATGGTTTTCATTTGCGCGAGGATTCTAATGGATCTCGGAAGCTGGGAGAACTCGTTCGTTCGAACAGAAAATTACGTTTCCCCCACTTTCACCGAAATGGTCTCCTCTCCCTCGTCTGAAATCGAAATCACGCAATCGAATAAAGAAAGTGCGGATACGTAAAAGAAGTGTCGCAAGACACGAACACCGATTTCTACACCGCTGTATAGCCGTAACCAGTTTTCCAATTACACGCGGATTCTTCGCAACAGTATATCTAGAATGAGTCAATTTAAAAGACGAGTGAATAATATCAAAGAAATTTTCCAATTTTGGTTTCTCAGCGGGAATGGAGGAGATTATGTCGTTGCAGAGGGTCCTTCGGAAGAATCGAGTAATTTCGTATACTATACAGGGTGTCCCGGAAATGTATTTCCTTGAATAGCGTGATTCCTAAGGTCATTTGAAATAACTTTTTCCTTTACGGAAATGTTCTCCGCGGCTTCGTTAAGGAGTTATTAACGAAAACCACGGGTTAATCAGCGCGCGACTACAATGGGCGGAGTCTGGCTCGGCCAATGGTAGCGCCGCGCTCAGCGAGACCTGTCACGGCGCCAGAATCCGTCCGCTGTAACAGGCGCTCTGATTGGCTCGGGTTTTTCCTTAATAACTCCTTAACGAGGCCGCGGAGAACATTTTCGCGAAGGAAAAAGTTATTTCAAATCACATCAGGTTTCACCCGTTACAAGGAAGCACAACATTTTTGGGACCCTGGTTTACAGATACTAGAATCGAATAAGAAATGTCTCCTTTGAGTTATTTGATTTACCAATAGATTGTTTACTAGTCGATCGTTCTCAGATTTCACAATTTGTTTTCAACAATAATATTTTCACAGGATAAAGTAGCGATAAACTTTGCATGTCAATAATCCCATGGATTTCGTTGCTGCGTGTTTTGAACGCGATTCAAATTATGCTGTAAACGGATAAAACTCGCACGCCTGGCTAATTAGTGCGCTGCAAAATTTACGTATTAATGGCATAAACAAATACCTGAAACCCGATATAGAAGAGGTTTGGTAGAACACGTAATGAGGCTCTTATTATACCTGCATTCTAATTTGATTTTGAATCGAGCGAACACGTTTCCGCTTTATTCCAGTCTCGGTAAATTAATCTCGAACGAGTTATATTTGCTCGAATATTCGTAATTAATCGAAGATCATTTAAACACATAATTTTCTGTTCGCTTTTGAATGGTAACGGGGTAAAAGACAATTTCGTTCGAGGGTCATTTCAACCTCGTGAAGATCATTTCGGGCGATTTCAAGGTTGATTATGACACTGTTTACCGCATCCAAGGAAATTTTCACGAATCCGATCATACGTTAATCGATTGCGGCAAATGTCCAATATTATAAAGCTCCGTAAATCAACTGTCCCGTTGACAAAGAGTCGCCTCTGTTGGCTTGCTAATGACACGTAACGTGCGGTTTTTCGTGGCATTGAATTCGCAATGTTAACTCCGTTCCAATTGTGTCGATTCATGAAATAATCGGTTTGCTAGTTAACATGCAAAAATCCAATTACCGTTGCCGCGATTGCATAAATACCAGGACAATGGGATTTATCCTACAATTAATATTAAAATTAATGGGCATTCTACATTTACAAATTTTATCTATAGACAGTCTTCGTTATTTTGTAATAAATGAAACGCTAAGATGCCATACTCAGCTTTTGTTGAAAAGAAATTTTTTTTTATTTAATTGAACTCTATACGTATTGCGAGAGAATTGATTTTCAATTTTGTCTCGGAGAATTTTCACGATAAACGTGCTCACGCTTTATCAGATAACAATAATTACCAAATAATTGGTATTATTATGTAGTAAAATTAAAATCGACGAATACCTCTCTCGCATACATCAACGTGCTAGAAGTTTTAAATAGACGCGTCTTTCTTGCCAATCGGGGAGTACGTGACAGGTAATTGACAGTTGGTCCATTGCCCTGACGTATTGTAGATTCTCTAACTTTTGATGGCAACGAGACATCTCGATCAAAACGGTTTGCATAACTATCATGGAAGTTAAAGTAGTTTATATCGATCGTATTATTGCTTATAACAATTAATAAATGATTTCGGCGATCATTTATTAATTGTTATACCATGGAAGTCTCTTGCAAATATTCCGATTTCTCAGACACTTGTTACAAAACGTCTAAACGTTCACTTATGAACGTACATTTATTTATTTGAAACTTAGACCATATATACTAATAGACCCGGCATAGGTATAGTATGTGTATAGGAAAACCGAGAATTCAGTGTCCGAAAGATGATGGGACACTGTGACGTCACAAGATAAGTCTTAAGATAATTTCTTTCCATGTACCGTGTACTTACATGGGGCACCCGCTGACCCCCCTCTCCCCATGTAAGCCAAGCGTAGATGGCGCACCCGCTGACCCCCTCTCCCCATGTAAGCCAAGCGTAGGCACTGTCGATGAGCATAGCTTGTACAAATGTGACGTCACAGTGTCTTTCAGCTGATTTCATCTTTCGGACACGGAAAATTATCTAGGCCGTGTCTATAGGTATATATGATCTAAGATTTGAAAGCTGGAAAAAGATATACAGACTTCCTGTACACTTGAGTTCGTGCATGTAAATGTAAAATTTGACAATTTCCAAAAAATTTTTCGCAACAATTGTTGAATCCGGTCGAATAACGCTTCGATCGAAATTGTCGGTCAATTATTTTGTGAGACGATGCTACCATAATTTTTTAGTAGACTAACAAAAAGCTTCTAAAAAGGTCAGAATCGATATAGCAAAACCTTCACGAAAAAAGAATCTGAACACATCGCGCGACCACTCCGATGAAAATCATCAAAGAGGATGACCATGAGAGGATCGCGTCAGCCGCACAACTGTCTCGCGCTGTTTCCTGTCTGTCACGATCATCAACGCACACACTCACGTACCGCACGCGTATCAACGGCGAATGGAATCGCGCGTAAACAATCAACAACAAAGTAACACATTAGGACGTTGGCACGTGTTGTCACTACACTTCCCCAGTGGCCATCGGCGGGATGGGACGAAATGAAGCATATCCATAGATCACCGAAGAGACAATGAACTCGTATCATTCGATGATGGTATCATCGAGCACCTTCTGTCGCGGAAACAACTCACAATTCGAAAGGTCGATCGGTTTCGGGGGTGGATCCGACGATCTATCGATCGTTTCGTCGGGGCTCTCTCGAGTGACACGCGTCGACGACGATGATCGTCGACCTTTGACCGGACACACGCGACGCGAATTCGGTGTTCTCCTCTACTTTGTCGCTGGCGAACCGAATAACCGTCCCGGACTGGTTTAGCGTCTTCCTTTAGTCTGCGGCCACCACCTCGTCGACGCTGCTCGTCATCGTCATGGACGATCGTGCCAAGAATAACCTCTACACGAAATCCAGGGATCTTGCCAAGAAAAAAGTTTCGCCGCGAAAATCCACCCGGCACCGCCTCTCCCTGTATTCATGATTAATTCGCTGTGATCGAGCAGCCGCTTCTCGTCGAATTATCGTCGATCGACCGGACGATATTCGCGGAGAGAACCGGAGGCAGCTGGCAGAGGCTTTTCTCGGATCGTTCCCGTCGGATTCCACACGGTTGCGGTCGCGATGGGGTTCGCGAATCGCGACGGCAACAGTCGACGCGCTCCTGTAAAGCTGGCGATCTACCAGCTAGGGGCTAGCGCCTGGCCAATTCCTCCTTTTACGACGTTACTGGCGCGCTGCGCTGCTGGTCACGTCTTCAAGGTAACACCGGTTGCTTCGGCCGATTTTAGTGCTTTCTATCACCGTGCTACAGCTTTCGCGCACCAAATCCTTTTGTTGATCATTTTCACCTTTTTTTTTTTGGATTCTAATTAAACTGTTTTGCAGGTCTTATTCACGATTTTGCAAATTAAATTCAGGCAGATTTGTTTTTTCTTAAAGTACTCGAAGTCATTTTCGCAAATCAAATTGGACATTTCACCGATCAAATTGGACCTTTCACAGATCACATTTTTGTAAATAAAATTCATCTCGTAGACGACACTCAACCGCGAAGTAATACAAATGTAATTTTTTGTGATTTTATTCGTAGTTGCACATTGTGTAATAAAATGTTCACAATAAATTACATTGTATTACTTCGCGGTCGAGTGTCGTCTACGAGATGAATTTTATTTACAAAAATGTGAAGTTGATCTGTGTGAAAGGTCCAATTTGATCAGTGAAATGTCCAATTTGATTTGCGAAACGGTTAATAAGACCTGCGAATGGGTTAATTTAGAGTGCAAAAACGGATTGTGTTGAAACTTTTAGGCTCTCAGTTGTATCTTTGTTATTTCAAATTCTAGAATATTTCCATTCTATACAATTTTTTTTCAATTTTTGCATATGAATATGCATATTTGTGCATTTATGATGAAAATGAGTTGGTGCAATTTAAAACAGTGAAGATATCAACAGATTTTAAGAGTATTAACATATCATTTTCACCACGTTAGAATTATTAACGAAAAATATAAAGTTATATTTACCTCCTGTCTAGTAATGATTATGTTCCCGGTTGCCTTCAAGGTATTCGATTTTCTCTATTTTCTCGATAGTATTCCCTTTATGTGTGTGGTGTCGTGTCGATCCCGAAATTGTGTAATCGTATCACGACCACGTTTAACGGCGAAATGAATTATAAAATCAAAACTCCGGAGAACTGGTAATTATTAAATAAGTGCAAGACTTGGTGCAAGAGTTGTTAATGGTTCGATAGTCGAAACAGTACTGACATGACAGAGGTCGCAACAAATTAAGGAAAGCTCGGAAGTAGGCGTGGTCTTGGAAAATTGTATGTGATTGGTTGAAGGGTGTATTTTGGAAAGTGGTGAAAGTGGTGAAAAATTAGGAAGAGTAGGAGAAGAGATAGATTTGGGTATAGGCGGCGGCTACGGTTGTAAAACTATAAAACTCGGTAGGCTAACGGAATGACGGTTCAACATGTGTTTGTTAGCTGGCTTTTTCGGGTTTTTCGGGTGCAGGTCTTATTCACCCTTTTGCAAATTAAATTCAGGCAGATTTGTTTTCTTAAAGTACTCACAGTCATCTTTCCGAAGGAAATATCTTATTACATGACCTGTGCAACTAACTACGAATAAAATCACAAAAAATGGCATTTTGATTTGCGAAACGGTGAATAAGACCTGCGAATGGGTTAATTTAGAGTGCAAAAACGGATTCTGTTGAAACTTTTAGGCTCTCAGTTGTATCTTTGTTATTTCAAATTCGAACAATTTTAAATTCTAGAATATCTCCATTCTATACAATTTTTGCATATGAAACTGATAATATCTTATGTACTATGTAAATGTCTAGTAGTTTATTTTTTGTGAATTCATGATGAAAATGAGTAGGTGCAATTTAAAACAGTGAAGATATTAACATTATCACCACGTTAGAATTATTAACGAAAAATATTAAGTTATATTTAGCTCCTGTCTAGTAATGATTCTGTTCCCTGTTTGCCTTTAAGGTATTCGATTTTCTCTTTATTTTCACGATAGTATTGTTCGTATTCGAAAAGTGGACAACGATATGGGAGATTAAATATGGTGATTAGAGTTCCGGTGTTGTCTTCGAAGTAACATTACCCGATTGTCTGAATCGTACTACTTTCTCACGATTTACTGGAACTGCAGGAAGTTTGTTTACGACAAATGAACGACGATGTAGAGGATGAAACAATGATTAATGTTCTCGCGTTGCCTTCGAGGTAGCATTACTCGGTCTTATCGATTTGTTCTACATTTTTGTGTTTATCCAGATTGCAGGAAGTTTGTTTTTGAAAAATAACCAAACGGAGAGGATCAAATGACGCTTACAGCTCTGACGTCATCTTCGAGATAACGTTATTCGAGTTGTATTCTTAGTTGTACTGCTTTCGTCGGATTCACTGGGATTGCCGGAAAGCTTGCGAGCAACGCACGATGGGAGATTAAAGTATTACGAGAATTTTGGATGACGTCTTGCAACAATTTTCTGATCCGTTCCGATTTTACTGGTTTTTCTCGGATTTACTGGAACCGCGTTCTTTATGGCAAATTTTTATTGCTATATTTTTACTGCTATTATTTTTACAGCAAATCAATTGGTACTCTCAATTATGTCATAGGTTTCCAAGAAAATATGTAATTGCAGTGTTAAGTTAAAGGGTTACAACAGCGATGGTGTAATTAATTAATACACGCTCTCAAAGATGAAAGACAGAATACAGGAGAACCTGTGGATCAGCTTTTACGTGTGCACGCACTATACTTAATAAAGTACAGAATACGCGACCACGTATCTTTACGTTTATTCTCGTGATAATTCGAGAACAAGTATGAAATTTTGTAATTTCG
Organism: Lasioglossum lativentre; assembly: GCA_916610255.1. Taxonomy (NCBI): domain Eukaryota; kingdom Metazoa; phylum Arthropoda; class Insecta; order Hymenoptera; family Halictidae; genus Lasioglossum; species Lasioglossum lativentre. The sequence goes on from OU744364.1 coordinate 3,025,664, forward strand.
GAGCAAAAGTGAGTTCCGAATCGAAACTTTTTCTTATGAAAAATTATTTTAACCGAGGTATCTCGACTGACATATTCACAAGTACTTTCTCTTTTATTCCCGGCGTGAAATCAGTTGAAAATTATCAGGATATTTTCCCACGGATTTTAATCATAGTAAGGAAGCATCGTATTTGGTTTGCCTTTTAAACGGTTCGTTATTAATGTGTCGCGTACGAGCTTACCGAAGATATGAAATTCATTTCGCTTTGACGCTTGAAATTATAAGGCTCTGAACACAGATGGCGTAAAGGTTGCGAACCTGGGACAGTTTTCGTTAATGGGAATTCAGGTTGCGACGAAGAAACGACGCATTCGAACACGTAATTTCCTAAATGGCAAGAGAAGGAAAATGATTATTATTAAAGAAATGGAAGAGGGGCACGCGAAAGCTCGATGACATTAAGCTCCTCCGAATTAATTGGGGTCGCAAATATTGATTTCGCAACCGTCTATTGTCTTCTTTTGTAAGGGCTGGCGACTAAATGGACTTGTTCTCCAATTACACCTTAATTAGAGGACCGAATAGAATTTCTATTTTAAATAACGAGCACAGAAATTCCCTTCCACCTGAAATATTTTGCCAATCGTTTAACAATTTCTTGTTGATTATTATTCAATTCAGAATTTCGAAATATTTTGTACGGTAGTTGTTTTGTATATATTCAGTGAAATTTCGAGTTTTACACACGTTATTGGAAAATACTGATGGTAAACGGAAGAGTTGTAAAAATAGAAAAGCATAAATCGTGTAGGCAGAATTCGATCAGAATCCCTTCCGGCGCTACAGTTATCGATTATTCTGGTTTAGTAACAAATATACAGCTGGCACAGTACTCACGGTTAATCGATAATAACTATTATCCGGATTATTATTGCGTAACAGCAGAAACAACTTCTTGCTGCGATAAACACTTCAAACAGGTTATTTACGCTACATTGTTGGTTGATATGTTGAAGGGAAAGTTTGCGAAGACTATGATCGAACAAAATAAGAATATCAAATAAATCGCCGTCCATCATTGTTCACTTTTAAAAGTTATTTAAAGTTGTCCGCGCAAAGCTTTCGCGGCGCAATTTAAACGCATTTCCACATGATTTTCTGCAGCGCCGGTAAGGGTGTTTATTTATAATGCAACTATATAGGTCGAGGTCTAGAATCAATCATTAGAACATGGAATCGCCCGTCGCTCGAATCGACCTAGCTCGTTTTATTAACTACAAATTACGTCGAGAGTAACATTAATCGTCATAATCGTTTTCAGTAAAATGTAATTGTTTCTTTTAGGTGTTTGTCGGCGCTCTGTCGAAAACATATGCGATGAAATAAACAGCATGAAAATATGCTCCACGTTTCTAAAAGTTATCTGAACACTGATAAATCTCGCAAGCGTGACTCAACGTTTGGCTCGTTTCTTTATACAATTCTACACAATTTATTTGCAAGTGATTACTTCATTCTTTTCATGGGAAACTCCAAGGATATTTCGAAATCTTAAAAATTGTTGGTTTTAGAAACGTGTAAAATAAAGTGTCGATCTATTTACAGTGAATTATAATGTATAAAGAGTTTTTAGGTACTTATAGTGAAAATATAAGAGTGTTTAATAAAAATTATCTCACCATTCACTTTCAAAATTGTTTTATACAAATGCAATGTTTCCTGGCAGGGGAAAATTGAAAAATTTTAATTGAAATGAAATCTTTCATTTCGTTCCTATTGTTGTTATGTGCCACTCGACAGGTGGCATTGAAACAGTATTAAAATTTAATTATGGGATCGTATTATATTAAATCCAGATTACTATCTTGCATGCAGTAAGTAGGCGCACATTAATCAAGTGAAAACTGTCCGTCTGGTTTTCATGGTAATAATAATTGCCGATTAATGGTATGCGAGGATCAAAGATAAATTATAATAATTTGAGATTCGTACAGTGCCGAATAAAACTATTGACACAATTTTCACGGTATGAATATCCACTACCACAAGCAATGACAAATCTCTTAATTTTCATTATTTGTTTATGGGACTTCCACTACCTTATTTCTGACATTTTTCTGATTAAAATGACACCAAACACGATATAGTTTCAATTGTATTTAGTGGTTTAATCGACGGTGAAAGTTTCGGTCGCAAGGAAGGACAGCGCATCGGAAAGAAAGAGACGCGGACAGTCACGCGAACCGTATTTCATTCTGTCCTTCTCAATGTTCGGCTCTCTATTGAAGTCTCGCTCGGCGCGGTCGGCGCGATATCTAGACGCAGTCATAAATCAAAAAGCACTTCTGGGGCACGATTCTTGTCCTTGACAAACATGGCTGTTGGACAAGAATCAAGCGTTTACTGTATTATATGTTTACGAGAATCGTTGAAATGACGGGCTCTAATATTTTTAATTTACGAATATTGTAACACAAGATGAGAAGCACAGATAAAAAACGAGACTAAAGCGCGCGACGGAGACGCGACGATCGAAGGGATGTTTTCGATGCCAGCAACGAAAAATAGGGAACACTCTGTCGCTCATTGTATCAGGGTTCCGTGTTATCGAACGCGTACCCCCCGCCCCATGACCCAGACCTGAATGCGAATGTGAAAATGCGTCACAGAATGAAAATCCCGTCGACCTTGTTAAAATGAAGCTTATCCATCCAGCTTGCAACCCTCTTCCGCTCAACTCCACTCTACTTTATTGTGCCCGGCTCTCTTCCCTTTCCTCTCGCTCTAATCCTTACACGCGTCCGCGGATTCTGTGGATTTGTCCAGTTGTCGGAATGCGCGAACAACGGTTCAAATATTGCATGGTGATCCCATAGCGATCCCATAGAAGCGCTGCGCAGAAATTGCACGGTTAGTGGGGGGATTATTTTATGGTCGTTTCACTGCAAAGGTCAGCGATATTCAAGGCTAACGCTCCTGGTGCGCTTCAACCCTCTTCCTACGTAACATCATTATTGTTAACTATGATTCATCGAGTTTACTTTTAAACGCAATTTCCAGAGAAATTTTATCGATTGGATTGTTTCACCCTCGTCTGTCCCTCGTGTCAATATGACACGTTCTGCATCGGATTTTTTTCTTGTACAATCCGTGAAGTTATTATTATTAGAAAAGTCACGTGTTACCATAAAAATTCTGTGAAAACTGAATTAATTCAATCCTGTTATTATTATAAAGCATGTGGTCCATTGAAGCGAGGCTACCTAAATATTTGTTCAAGTTATTGCGATGCAAAAACTATTTGTTACGTAATGTGTCAATGGATCTGACAAGAACATTCCCCCCCCCCCCCCCGAGGTCAATTTTTTCGGAATTATCAAGGTCATCGGTGTTTGTCGATACTTGATATCTGCGTAGCTCAGCGAAAATTACATTCAGTATAATACCATAACCTTCAAATGACCTCGATCTTTGAAAATTAAACTGAACACTCCGGAGAAAATAACCTTGAGAAAAAAATAACATTTGCAAAGATAATTCACACCTTGTGATACCATTTATATAGCATTAAAATAACCTTCAAATGACCTTGATTTTTGAAAATTAAAATGAACACTCCGGAGAAAATAACCTTGAGAAAAAAATAACATTTGCAAAGAATTCACACCTTGTGATACCATTTATATAGCATTAAAATAACCTTCAAATGACCTTGATTTTTGAAAATTAAAATGAACACTCCGGAGAAAATAACCTTGGGAAAAAAATAACATTTGCAAAGATAATTCACACCTTGTGATACCATTTATATAGCATTAAAATAACCTTCAAAATGACCTTGATCTTTGAAAATTAAAATGAACACTCCGGTGAAAATAACCTTGAGAAAAAAATAACATTTGCAAAGAATTCACACCTTGTGATACCATTTATATAGCATTAAAATAACCTTCAAATGACCTTGATCTTTGAAAATTAAAATGAACACTCCGGTGAAAATAACCTAGAGAAAAAAATAACATTTGCAAAGAATTCACACCTTGTGATACCATTTATACAGCATTAAAATAATAAAATTAGCTACAATTAATTAGGAGAACCGCGTCCTGTATACATCCGTCTCGATTAGGGCTTAGGTAGTTCTAGCGTTAATTTCAGGTCAGTCTAACTAGCAACAATAATCCGAGCTGGTCATGTTCCCGTGATTGACCCTAGTAGAATTCAACGTTCCTCGAATTTTCGCGAGAAAAGTGACCATTTACAATGATCCCCCGCCGCCTTCCCGAATCCTTTCGTCTGGTTTCCGGTGTGCGCGAGCGAGCTGAACCTCCCGGGAATTCATCGATCGGCACACCATACTCCCACGACAGAGCCGAGGAAGGATACTGTTGGACCGGGAAATCCCAGTGTACCACCCCGTTTCAAGGAGAAATCTACATAAACGGATCGTCGAGCACGTGGGATGCACTTCCCGGTTTGATTTCAAGCTCCGGGCTCACGCGGCCCGGAAAACGATTATGATCCCGGCTCCGGCTTCCGCGTTTTCATCGTTCGTGTGCTGTCGTTGTTGTTGTTGTTGTAGCACGGGGCTCGTCCAAAAAATTTGCCCATCCGGATAATCCCTGTACGCGCGCCGCTGCTCGAAAATATTCGATTAGTCGCCAGTTTACTGAATAAAAATGATACGCGATTTAACAGTCTGCTGTACCGTGAACACGCGAGGTCTGACTGCGTAAATGATCGACACCGTGTTCCAATCACATTGGGAATATTAGGTTGTTTCATCCGCAATTTTCTATGTTAGTGTTTCTGATTCCACAAGTTTTTCGTTCCTCGAGAAAGAGAAATTAAAAATTTTAATATCTGGCTTCTCTCGAAAATTTGTCGAAAAAGAATTCTCGAGAAGAAACACCAGTCTATGCAGAGGTGGGCATTTTTTGGCGAAACAGATATTTCAAATACTATTTCAATATTTTAGATTTTATTTTGCTCGAAGAAAATAGTATTTTATTTGAACAATCTGAACCTCAAAATAAAATATTTCTATTTCAACAATCTGATCCAGAAAATAAAATATTTCAACAATTTGATCCAGAAAATGAAATATATCTTCTTTAACAATCTGAAACACTTGTGGATTGTTATAATACTCCGAGAAACCGCATAAACATACACTGTACCTTATCGTTAAGAAACGATTTACACTCGTAAATGTATTGAATTCGAACCATTATTTTCAACAATAATATTTATAATTGAAATTGAAAATAAAGAGAGAGACAAAATATTATCAATATTATTCAAATAAAATACTATATTCAAAAATTACTGCATCGAATAAAATATTTTATTTTTAAAATTGTGCACATACTCTAAAATAAATAGGATTATTTAATATTTACTATTTCAAATACCATTTTCCTCAGCTCTGAGTCCATGTTTATTATCTATTTGAGCCCGGAGTATAAAAATCGTGAATTTATCATTCCATGTCTACCTATTCAATTAAATGAATATAAGCTAGGAACAAGAGAAATACTAATGAGTCTACAAGAACAATAAAAAAAAATGTTTAAAACAATGGATAAATAAGATGGTGAATGGTCCCAAGCATCATCAATTGTACAAAAATAGTTAATATTATTCAATAACATATATAATAATATACCATATAAATAATAATTCAATTTGTCATTGCTATTGAACAATCTACCATGTTAAGTCCCTACCAGTGAAATGTAGATTTCAGACGTACATTCGACTTTTGGATCGAATTTGATGTTCAATTGTATTAAAGTCGATTTCACTGGAAGAAGTTGAACGTACGATTTCCAATTATGTTCCGACGTTTAAAATCCTTCCCTTGAAATTGAATATCGGTGGAAGAGAGAGAGAGAGTTAATGGGATTCGAGGCTCGTTAATTTCTGCGAAGGGCCTTAAACAAGCTCTCGAATACGTGTTCGCAAGTAAACTTCAGCTTCCCGAAATGATTGGTGCATGTATTTCGAGTTTAATGGATACATTCCCGCGTTAAACTTAATTGAGAGGAACGCGGATACCGGTGATTGCTAATTTTCCAGCGAACAGGTGACTCGTTGGTAAAACGATCTGATTACTGGTGGGGCACGGTAATCCGATGATCTTCGTGTTAATTTAAATCGAACGCACCCACCTTCGTTTACGCACTGGCACTTACTTATAAATATATACATATTGTCCGGCTGCAAATCCCTTAATTTTCATTATTTGTTTATGGGACGTTCACTAACTTATTTCTGGCATTTTTCTGATTAAAATGACACCAAACACGATACAGTTTCAATTGTATTCAGTGGTTTAATCGACGGTGAAAGTTTCGGTCGCAAGGAAGGACAGCGCATCGGAAAGAAAGAGACGCGGACAGTCACGCGAACCGTACTGCATTCTGTCCTTCTCTATGTTCGGCTCTCTATTGAAGTCTCGCTCGGCGCGATATCTAGACGCAGTCATAAATCGAAAAACACTTCTGGGCACGATTCTTGTCCATGAAAAACACGGCTGTTGGACAAGAATCAAGCGTTTACTGTACCTCTCCTTCGCCAGGAAAGCTTTCGCGAGAACCGCTTTATCATCCGCAGGCGTTCGTCTCTACTCGCGGCAAGAAAATGGAACGTGGAACAGAGGACCGCGAAGAAATTAATGCGCCCGAAGAAAAGGTGTTCCGGGTAGAAGTCGAAAGAGCAATCCGTTACTACATTGTCACCGAGAGAGATCTCCCTCTTCCGACGAAGAAATTTGATGGAGTGCTCGGAAGCACGGCCAGATAAACGTTGTTAGTTAACGCCCGAGAGATTATAAATTGCTTCCACACTCCGCATCGTAGGCGCATTGTGACATCGTTCCGTTTTATTATTTATATATCATCACCGTTTAGAACATTATATGCTACAAATTGGTGAGATCGACTATTCTGATCGGTTCTTCGGAAAGTCTTGAAAAATTCAGTCAGCAGATTATTTGTTAAGAATATTTCCGTTTATATGAACTAAATTTTATCAGACAATTTTGTCTAGTTAACTCTACTCTAGCCGAGCTAAATCCTCTTATACGAACGTGAAAAATTATAGTCGGCGGTGGACTCCTATTATACGAACCACGTGATTATGCGAATTGGAGTTCTAAAATGAAAAAAGGAGTTCCACTGTATTTCCATTTTCTTTGTGTTCTGAACAGTCTACTAAAAATACCAAATTACACCAAAAAAAAAAGAACATCCCAGAACAGTCGATCCAACGATTAACATAAAATAATGAAATAACAACACTTACTGAGATCAGAGAGCGACACTTTCTCCAGGAAAGGATCAACGACAGGCAGCTGAAACAAGAAAACACAAAATGTTAGTCCACTTGTAAACGCTTTTAAAATCATTACGGGCAGTGTATTAATCAAGAGAAATATTGTTCGGTAATTATTGCAAATGCGCGTTTCTCTCTGTTGTTTTAACTGCTTCTCTCTCGAGTTTATTCGAGCGCGAATAAAGAGGGCACGATTGCGATTTCCGTGGCCCCTACTTTGAAGGTTGAATTTGTGTTCTAGGGGTCATTTTAAGAAAAAAAACTGTATATGTTATAGGTACCAAATCGGCCTGGTTTAGCCGGTAAAGTAGATTTCCTGTTTTTTATAAACTTGCAAATATCTCGGAAACTATGCGACATATGGCAAAATATACACCATTTTTGCTAATTAGAAAATCACTTGGACTACTATTTTCTATACTACGTACTTTTATTTTAAAATGAAATTTAATTAATTTTATTTTAAATATAAATTTTAAATTATCTTTGTATACCGCGACCTTTTTTTTGTAAGAAATTGAATTCCATAGAAAAAACATTAAAATGATGTTAAAATAACCCAGACCTAACCTAATACATCAATAATATTAACTTCTAATTGAGTTTTAATACATAGACATTTGCGTTCCCCCGACCATAATTTCGGGGGGGGGGGGAGGCAGTTGTTCTGCAACTTCATCGAAATATAAACAATACTCGGAAACTGCGCAGCTGATAAAAAAATGTCATGCGACAAAAATTGTTGGAAATTTAATTGTCTACAAAAAAGGTATCTTGATATTTTGCCATATTTCGCACAGTTACCGAGATATTTGCAGATTTATAGAAAACAGGAAATCTACTTTACCGGCTAAACCAGGCCCATTCGATACCTGCGACATATAAATTTTTTTTTCTTAAAATAACCCCAAGAACAGAAATTTCATCTCTAAACAAGGTGCCACGGAAATCGTAATCTCCCCATAAAGAGCAAACGAATGAGAACAAAGAGCAAGAATAAGTACCAACGCCTTCTTCAACAGAGATTTCGGACTGAACGGTTGTCTCTTCTTCACGTTCGTCGTTATTTTCGTGTACCAACTCGATAAGATACCGGAAGAGCTGGTACTGTGAGCCATCGCGGTGCCCGGAGTCTTCGCGACACTTCCGGTCGGTTCGCTGGTTTGCCGACGGAACAACATTTTCCCGTTGCGATATAATACTTCGGGCCAGGAACACGTAATCACAGAATTTTACACGATTACACACAGTCGTTCTAACACCTCGAGTCTCGAAAATCTTCGAGTACTCCGGAACTTCCGACGTGTCCACCAGCCGCCATATTGGTTCCCATCACTCGAACACTTTGTTCAACGAATCTTGCGTCACCGATTTCAACGATAGTTCCACGGTTCGGTAATCATTTCGAGAAATCTTCACAATTTTTCGACGTTCCCTTGTCACACCATTATCGCTGAACACGTTCTTCCAGGTTCGACGAGGAAATAATTGAACATCGAAATCAACAGGCAACTTATGAAGCACATTTTCTTATAATAGTTCTTCGAGTCTAATCGAATTAGTACAACAATTCGATGAGTTTTTATTGATTCGTTAAAATTGTCCACTGTTAATATCAATTCAACAAAGTCTTGGCGCAACTGTGCAGTTTAAATTGTACGGATTTCTGGTTGGGATCTTTAAAAAAGACGATTAATATTATTTATCTCCTCGGGCAGAAAATTGAAATCGTTAAAAAACACGTCTCGAGGTCGTAGCTCGGGTATTCTTTGTTTACGGTGATGAATGTTATTGCAAGTTCATAGAAATAATTACTCGAAGTCGCGTGTAGAATTTAGAGAATTGTAAACGACATGCCATAATGCTCATTTTAATGATTAAACTTCGCGGCGTTTATGCTAATGGCGGCGGAAAACCAGTTTCAGAACCGCTAGGGAACTACGTGTGTTACGGAAACGTTAATGAACGATAATCTCGGACTGTAATATTGCGTAAATATTACACCCGCACACATTTTAGAAAACGCGAGCCGTAAAGGAGAGGTAATTCTTTTCTCGTGTACTCTCTACGTCTTCTGAAAGAACAAATTTCATTTTCCAGACCTTAACGAGGACACCGAGCGTGTAATATTACATACTGCGACTTGAACAAATGCTTTATGCAGGACGTATAAAAATAAAGGTTAATTATCATTCTCATTTTGCTAACGCGCATTCTTCCGGGACACGTTAATGAAAAATTAATATTTCCTATCACACGCATTCAGGAACCGTTTGTGAACACCTCGAAAATCGACCGTCTGCTCACACCTCGAAAATCGACCGTCTGCTCACACCTCGAAAATCGACGGTCTGCTCACACTTCCGTAAAGGACCATCGAAGACAACGTATCGAACGAGCCTGCGGAAGCACCTACGAAATACACTCCGTCTAAATTAGCGTCGCATATGACATACTAATTGCACCGAATGCAGGCTGTGCATACAACACTATTTAACACGTTCGCTCCGAAGGTCAACACTGACCTAGTCTACAACATTACACGAAACAAACATTGGATTCACCGCCAACAGCTCCCAACAGTAGATTAAATTAAGCTTATGGACTTTATAAAAATATTCTCTAACTTTCCCTCTTTTTCTCTTTTTATTGTATGAAGAATCGAAGGATATCAAATTTTATTTTATCCCAGACTTATTAACTTTGCAGAAAGATTAAAAGTATAATGGAGAGACGTGAATATTTTTATCTTGGTTAAGGCATAATTATTCCACTTGTTTTCTCTTTTTATGATATGAAGAATATATTATCGAAGGATAGCAAAATTTATTTTAACCCTCAACTCTTGAAAATAAAATCGTAACTTTGCAGAAAGATTAAAAGTATAATGGAGAGACGTGAACATTTTTATCTTGGTTAAGGCATAATTATTCCACTTGTTTTCTCTTTTTATGATACGAAGAATATATTATCGAAGGATAGCAAATTTTATTTTAACCCTCAACTCTTGAAAATAAAATCGTAACTTTGCAGAAAGATTAAAAGTATAATGGAGAGACGTGAACATTTTTATCTTGGTTAAGGCATAATTATTCCACTTGTTTTCTCTTTCTATTGTATGAAGAATACATATTTTATCAAAGCATAGCAAAATTTATTTTAACCCTCAACTCTTGAAAATAAAAATGTAACTTTGCAGAAAGATTCAAATTATAATGGAGAGACGTGAACATTTTTATCTTGGTTAAGGCATAATTATTCCACTTGTTTTCTCTTTTTATGATACGAAGAATATATTATCGAAGGATAGCAAAATTTATTTTAACCCTCAACTCTTGAAAATAAAATCGTAACTTTGCAGAAAGATTAAAAGTATAATGGAGAGACGTGAACATTTTTATCTTGGTTAAGGCATAATTATTCCACTTGTTTTCTCTTTTTATGATACGAACAATATATTATCGAAGGATAGCAAATTTTATTTTATCCCAGAGCCGCAACTCTCGAAAATAAAAATGTAACTTTGCAGAAAGATTCAAAGTACAGAGAAACGTGAATGTTTTTATTTCGGTGAACGCACAATTATTCGCACTTGTTTTATCGCGATTGTCTTTGCAGCAAGCACTGTGGCAATGAACGTGGTTATCAGGGTCGACGAAGATGTTGCGCGACATCACTGTGAAACGATTTAGATGCCACGGCCTTCTCGGATGCACTGTGCGTCTTCGAGGAACGAACGACCGATTCGAGTATCACAGATGCCACATTGGCATTGGACGTCGATGACCACTGGCGCTGAATACAAATGAGCCGAGACAGAACTGTTCGCCGAAGGAAATGATTCCTTTGTGGCACGATCTATTGACACCGAGAAGTGGAACAATCTTGGACAAAGAACCGTTTTTTTTTTAATTTTTTCGCTAGGCCTCATCGGAAACTTGATCCGTGTTTCCCCCGTTGTTTACTAATCGGTCAGTTTAAAATTAGTTGTAGAAAAATAATATTGAGAATAGAAACTAAAATTATTATTTATATGATGACTAGACTGCGGATCTTTACGCGAAATAAAAAATTATGTTTGCATTGATCGCAAGACACAAGAGCGAAATAAAAATTTGTTTCTTAAAATAAATAAAAATCCGCTAGTTGATGATTTGTTTATCGAATAAAGTCATTTATTTATCCGTTCTTTGGATACTACCGTTTCTAATCTAACGAGCGAAGAATAGAAAGAGTAATTCAAGATTTATTTCAATTCTGTGCTGGAAATGTTCCAAAGTGAAACTGAAATTCCAGAGACGGTTTTAACGAAAAGTTACAAGAGTTGTAAAAGGCCATTGATAGATTCTAGATCGTGAAGTGCGTCGAGTTCGTTTATCTGTCCGGTAGATCTACGAAATGTCTCAACTGTAACAGCAACCCACGTAACAATTTCCTATAACGAAAGATAACTCGTTTTCCAACTGAATCCCTAACGATCCAGGGATCTAGCATTTCTTGCGGGCGAGTCTCGGCCGATGGGTTCGCCTAATCCACTTACGCTGAGAAACGAGCATGATAAAAATTCCTAGCAACCGGAGAAGTCGAGTTTTCTTCCCTTAAAAATCTGATTTTACAGGAAACGGAGACCCGGTTTACCGGTTTTGCTCGAGTGATAAATTACCTGCAACGTGTCTAAAGTATTCCAGAGATAGAAGACATGCCCCAAACGAGTGGCCATACTTTCCTAATAAAATAACCACGGTAGTTTGCGATCAAGCAAGCGTTCTGTCGGATCGGACGAAAAAATTTCTAACCCAGACCATTTTTACCTATTTTAGATTTTAACCCAGATCTAACCCAGACCATTTTTACCTATTTTAGATTTTACCAATTGTATCGAAGCAACGTTATCGACCATTATGATGTTGCTAGACACTCTTTATCGTTCTCGACTGTGTAGAAAAGTAAAAAGCTTTTGGATTTTTATTAACACTAAACCTACAGAGCTTTAAAAATGGCTGGCATGTGGTGTCGCCTTATAAAAATGACATCATAGAGTTTATATAGATTTTCTGTGGTTCTTATTATACAGGGTGTTCATTTGAAAACTTTCCAGCCGAATATCTCGAAAAATATGAAACATATTAAAAAAGTGTAAAACACGTGTCCAAGGATTTCGAGGGGGAAAGGGGGGGGGGGCAGTATCAGTTTTTTATTTGGGTGGCGTTTTCAAGGTCATTTGAAGGTCAACTTTGTTTTTTCAAATGGAAACCAATATTTTTTATTATGGGATCTTATTGTACGAAAATTATTGGTCTTTTTACGTACAATAAGATCCCATAATAAAAAATATAGGTTTCCATTTCCGGCCATATTCGGCTGGAAAGTTTTAAAATGAACACCCTGTATGTGTTTGGATACAAAAATATCGGTAATCATTTCCAGTAAAAGGATCATTATAATTTCAATAATTGTAAAATAAAATACCAGAAACAGTGGTAGTTCTCGTCACATTGTTCTCGTTTCGAAAAGTTGCCTTCAAAGAGATCAGTCGGAAAAATATTGAACAAAGAATCGCATAGACGCAACTCGGCCGTCGAAGGGTCACAGGTGACCCGAGAAAATTAGAAAGTCTGCGTCGTTTTTCGCGGTCTCCCGACAACGAAACAGGCAAATGCATGGTCGTTGCTAATACGGACGAACTGAGAATAAGTCATCTCACGAATAACTCACAGACAACCAGTCATTTTGCTCGCGACGAAGGTGTCGAGCAACGTGTTAACAGCTGGCCATTGCTAGCGCGTTCCTACTCTACGATGCAGACGCGCCAGAACCTTGCACTAAAGGAGCAAATGCGGCCTACTATAACCGTTCTTCAGAACACTATGGCACTCATTCGCACGTGGGCGACGCGTGTCATTCGTGATACCGTCAGAAATGGTCGGTACAGATTTGATGTTGGCTCGGGTATATCGGTGTGAACACCACGACATTGACTCGAGGAATCGATTTTACAAATCTCTTAATTTTTATTATTTGTTTATGGTACTTCCACCACCTTATTTCTGGCATTTTTCTGATTAAAATGACACCAAACACGATACAGTTTCAATTATATTTAGTGGTTTAATCGACGGTGAAAGTTTCGGTCGCAAGGAAGGACAGCGCATCGGAAAGAAAGAGACGCGGACAGTCACGCGAACCGTACTTCATTCTGTCCTTCTCTATGTTCGGCTTTCTATTGAAGTCTCGCTCGGCGCGATATCTAGACGCAGTCATAAATCGAAAAACACTTCTGGCCACGATTCTTGTCCATGAAAAACACACGGCTGTTGGACAAGAATCAAGCGTTTACACTTTACAGGGATTGCCGAAATCGCCGAGAATAAACCCTCGGTATGAGTAACGGGCGAGAGGCATCTTCTTAACAAATTGCTGCCAATTTGTACGGATTTCGCATATGCAGACAATCCGTGACTCGATAGGGGAAGGGGGTGGGGGAAACCGGCAGACAACAATGAAACGACGAAAAGCTGGACAAGTGACAACAACAGAAGATACGTGGTGGTTTCCGTGAATCACCCGCCGCGCGCACCTTTTCTCGTTTTCTTTCCTACGTACGTGTCCCTCTATACTTTTCAACCTGCACGGACGCATACATCGACGAAGTGGCACGCACACGACCGGCTGATTCGATCCGTGCCAAGAATAGTAATGCCGCGGATAGCCATACGAACGACCACGTAACAAGCACAATAAACGAACGCGCGGGATAGGATGAGGTAGGCGCCAAGCATCAGAGCCGACCGTTGGACATATACATATTTCAACGAGCCGCTTTCCCACCGCCCCTGGTAACTTTCCAAAGTGTCCGGAAAATTTCCTCGGACGTTTTCTAACGTCGAATGTACCTACTGCCTACACAAGATTCCGTTTTTATCGCGAGCGCACTCGAGATCGTTCTTGCTGTTTGCACATCCAGCTAGCGCCCTCGTTCTTCGTCAATGAGTCCTAAATACCGCACAGTGCTCGATATGCCTTATGAAAAAAGGAAAAATAGTTTTTCTAAACTAATTCATTTCAGGAGTTGTAATACATTTTTTAACAACGTACAAATATGCATCGATCGATGATCGGGATCTTTGTGCTAAATAAACATATTCTGCGTCAACTGTGGGAAGCAGTACTGAAATAAAAATTCATTTCACCCCTTGACAGTCTTTTTACGTTGTAAACAAACATAATAGTATTCTTAGATGTTTTATATTCATCACTGTTTTTTTTATAATTCACCCAGTTAATTTCTTCGTAAATGCATAACAATCCGCAGTCTAGTGAAAAAAAGAACACAATTTCGCTAAAAACATCGATGTGACCTTAATTTTTAACACAATAAGAATCTTTTTGTACATTTTATTTATTACCATGTAGTTTTTCTTCAAAATGAATTCTTGTTACAAATAATAAAAGTAAAATTTGATAGTATAAAGAACCAGTAACATAAAAAAATATTAGAAAACAAGAATTATTCTCATTACTCTTTTTTTATATTTGCACATAATGGTAACAAAAGTAACGATTAAAGATTAAACTAGAATACCAGAAGGCGCAAGCTTTACGTAGGAAATATTTTCCGGGTTAGGTCGCAAATAATGGCGACGTTGAAACGAAAGAGTATCACTAAAATGGGACACCTAGCGTTAATGGATCTTAACCCCTTAGGGTTATACCATGGGGAATGGGTTGGAACGCGCGGTATGTATGAGAATTTTTTATGAGAAATCTATGTGCTGAATTTTAATGATCCTCTCGCTATGAATAAAACATTCCTTGAACTTTACCATGTCCAATAAAATTGTATTTATAGTTTTCGTTTTGGTCGTTCGCTTTTGTCAGGTATTCGCTGACACAGATACTCTACGCTATTCGAATAAACTATATAAAATCTGAAAAAAATTCTCGCAGAAAAATCGTGGAAAAACGAAATTCTTGATTTTTCTGTTCTTGGTGAAAAAAAGTCAGTTCCGACAGCATGCTAAGTCCATGGTGAACGCGGAATTTTAATGATCAATGAATTATTCCCGGAACGTTTAAAATTGATGTGTAGTTTCGGTGTCGCGTGCCAACCAAAATAATCCAACTATTAATAGCGTTATTGCTTCGGGAATGAAATATAGAGGGCGCAACGAGTGCGTCTAATCGACATCAAACCGAAAAGTAAAAAAAATTAAGCCAACGATTCACTTATCCTGAGGAATGTAACAATCGAGCACATTCAATATTTATTCCAATTAAATTATTGTTAGCACTATACCTACCGAGCGGTAAAAGAGATTAAAATGTTTTCTGTTATAAAAATGACGAAGTTCTCATTTATTTAGATTTTGTGCAATTTTTATTTCAAAATGTGCTTGGATAAAAAAAATTGTATCGAATCAATTTCTATGTAAGTAACTTCAAAATTGCAATAATTGTAAAATGAAAAATATAAAACCGGTCATTTGACCGGCAGTGGTAGGTTCAGTGTTAAATTAAAATCCAAAGACGTAATTAATACATTTATTCATAGATATATAAATAAAATAATAATAAGAATAAATCATAGATATATAAATATCTATGAATAAAATATATAAGAATAAAAAAGTATTAGACCAGAATGGAAAATCTTTGAATTTTAATTAACAACATATTAGTATTGATAATTGAAGTTGTTAATGGTGGGCGTTCGATCTGCCGGAAGTTTACGAATCGCACGAATAGGCGCGCAGATGATATTTCCAGTAATCCACAACAATTTTATCGGCTCGTGCGCGGCGCACGATAGTCGATCGCGGTTGAATACACGCCAGAAGCTAGTACATATTATTTTTAGAATCGACTGCTTTGTCTCTTTTTAAGGCTCCAAGTCAACAAAGGTATCGCGAATGCCAAATGAACGGTCGCACGAAATCTATTCCCTTCGATCGACCGAGAAACCCATTATAAACGCGACATGCAACGACAAAGCATTGAATATCTCGGCCCTTCACCGGGGCTCTCTGAGAAATCAACGATATGGAACCGAGGCCTCGTAAAGCACAGAGCCGTGATAAAATTGGAGAAACGCAGCTTCGCGGAAGAACAGTTCGAAATAGCGCAATAACACTGTTTCTTATAATATCCCGTTTGCAATCGATATACACTGCGAATGTTTTCACAAACGCGCACTTTCGTGTGCTCGAATAAGCGAGATTTCAACAGAAATTGTGTTTCGTGATCGTACAGTTCAAGTATTTTCCTGTGACCGAACCGGTACTGGGTTTTTACTCGCTACAGTGAAGCCGCGATCTAAGAAAAACGCTCGGGTCCATGCTGTTTCTTAGATCCTGTCGTTCTACTATTTCTCTCGCAGTGTTCAAATACAGTTGAAATTATACCGTGTTTAGTGTCATTTTAATCAGAAAAATTCCACGAATAAGTTGGCGAAAGTTCTATGAAAAAATAATGAAAATTAAAGAAGTTTTGTAATTGGATTAGTAGTGGTTCACACCGATATCCCCCGTATCGCATGACGTGGCATGTTTACACTTTACGGCGACCGAGGAAGCTCAAGCTTCTTGACCGCGCAGTGGAGGGGGTTATTCGTTTTGCTTAGATCGTGCAGTTCCCGTTTCTTAGATCGAATATTCACATTATTCTTCAGAAATTCTATCGTCTCAGTAATATTTCCTGTACTTGTACCAGTTACATCTGGGTGCAGCGAAGCCGAAGAATTTTAATGAATTCACTCCAGCAAGTCTGAGCTTTACTCAGGTTCATCGAATAAAAGTTAACGATTAATTGAACCGGAGAAGGTGCTTCCAGCGACGAATTATGCTTCGACTGAGCGGTGAAGCTTCGTCGCGAAGATGGCGAGAAGTTCGCGCGCCGTTTCTTGAAGAAAAAAGAAAGCAGAAGAAAGGAGACCCGGGAGGAAGAATATATCTGCCGTTAACAGGTCGCCGTGCAAATAATAATCTGCTCTCCGTTGTCTAATGCTTGAAACAGACGCGCGGCTCGGGAGATGTCTGGTCTCATTTAAATGGGACGCCCACGCAAAACATTCCATCCGTGTACAGCGGTCGTGTAAATGACACAGGAGTCATTAACAACGAACGTGACAGCTACGGATCATTGACGTGTGCCATTCCGATTTCATGATGACGAAAGTAAGAATTTTGTCATTTGCACGACCCTCGACGCTCGTATCTACAGGCCAAAAATCGTCAAGGGGTTTAAAAAAGGATTATTTACACTGGTAAATGTTGAAAAAATACTTTTGTCCGTAACTATGGCAGAATAGTGCAATGGAGTTTAAGCCTCATTTATAAAATTGATTTTAATTTTTATTAAAATTTATAAATTTATTGTATTATCATAAGAATATTGTGTAAAAATTTTGAAGTTACTTACATGGATATTGATTCGATAAATTTATTTATCCAAGCACGTATTGAAATAAAAATTATACAAAATCTAAATAAATTGAGCCTTGTCATTTTTATAACCTAAAACGCTTACTCATTTTTGCCATAAAATCTGCTATCTAATAACGAGTTCTTGGAATTTCGAAATTTTATCTTCTCAGGTGACGCCCCCGCACATTTGATTATCTAAAATATTTTGGAGTCTTGAAGACATTTTATATAGTTCGTCGAGACGTTATTATAAAAACCGAGGTGCAACGAGAGGCAAACTTGCCTGACGAAATTCTGTCCGATGCCTATTTTCGAGAAGCACAGTTAGTAAACACGAGAATTTCACATAAACAACCGTTCTCGCCCGACGATGCGCTGATCGCTAGCGTCGCGATATTTCCTGCGCAGAATTCCAGACCGTGTTTTGGTCGTCGGAGACATTCTTATAATAGCGAAATTTATGTCCCCGCGCGAGCGTCTGTTATGTGCCAAATATTGGAACACACTACTTTTCGATGACGCCATGGTTCTTGCGACAGAATCACCACTGACTAATCTAAATATACACCAGCGCGGGGAAAATGTTTATAAACCGGCCAGAGTAAACACCGTCATCGACGCGGAGACGGGGGCGCGCGGAATCAATTAACAGGGGGGGCGTCGAGGCAAAATTTTGTAAATATCGGGAAACGCGTGAGACACTCGAGAACCTGAGAAATGGCATTTAGAAATTTTGAATAACAAAATCAGATTGTAGAAAACATTGAAGAAAATTTCATGGCTAGTCGAATATGTACATAACGATCAAAACAGGAAGTATCAATTTCAATGATAGATGGGGAACATAAAGGAAATGAAAAGCTCTGGTAAACATTTGCACTGCTCTGATACCCGTGTTGTTCGAATTGCAGCCATTTTCAGTGCACCGAAAATTGCGACGTTTGATTCGCACACAAATCACCGATTTATAACGAGTTTCATAGTTTCGATCATTCCGATTACTATTTACCTGAATTTTAATTCATTTAATTTTGATGAGAGTTTTTCGAAATTACAGCTACAGTAAAAGCGTTAGAATTAAAAAATTCTGTTATATTGTTTTCAGCCTATTGTACATATTAAGAAAGAAAATAAATTTCTATTTCATTCCAGGTTGTCGAAATTCGGGTGGAAAACTAGTTGATGACTATTCGCCACTAACAGATTTATTTCCTTGGGTTTACGAAAAGAATAGTTAAAAATTTGATAGATTCATTCATACATTAATTTTATAAAATAATGTGAAATAGTCACTTTCAGAGTTCCGTAAACCTAGCGTTAAAGAATTATCAGATCGCTCCCTTTTTGTAAACATTCGCCTACCGAAGAAGGAGATTCTCAAGCTTCTTGACCGCGCAGTGGAGGGGATTATTAGTTTTGCTTAGATCGTGCAGTTCCCGTTTCTTAGATCGAATATTCACATTATTCTTAAAAAATTCTGTCGTCTCAGTAATATTTCCTGTACTTGTACCAGTTACATCTGGGTGCAGCGAAGTCGAAGAATTTTAATGAATTCACTCCAGCAAGTCTGATCCGCCTACCTAACTGAAACCCTTTTTGTAAACATTCGCCTACCGAAGAAGGAGATAAATTTCTGCTTTCACGCAGAACATTTTCTCGTATGGAAATGCGAAATCTAATGGTAAATGACAGTGACAACCGTGCAGTGAAGGTTTGAGGGAGGCCGCTGAAGGCAGATTCGGTATTTCGGTGTACAAAGGGGAGCGGTAGTCCCACGGGCGCGGTAATTCCAACGGAGAGCAATGTCAGGGGGCAATAGAGTGGTCGACCGAACGCGGCTCTAGCAACAAGTGTTCGTCCCGCGTCTCGAGAAACGGCCGTTCCTCCCTGCCTGCAAATTCGATTCTACACTGACCTACGCCACCGTTCTGCGCGTTGCCGTCGTCTTATCGGTGTATCGCGTGTGCTCCTGAACCTTCGAGTCTAGCCGAAGCCGAGCTCGGCAATCGCCGGATGCGTGACCCAGTCTAGCGCCATTTTTCCGGGGATACAGAAACTTTTATCGGAAACAGAATTCCAACTTCTTCCGCCAATGAAAACAAATGGCAGTTCCCGCCGTCCGGGAGAACTGTCGAAATAGACATCTGTTGCTGGATGCTCAGAGTTCGTTCAGCCTTTTTTCTCGCTGCACGTGCGAATTTCTCTCAGATTTGGGTGACCTTTAGCGGCTCTAACATCGAAACTGATTTCATAGATTTTCTCGGGTGTTCTCTTGAAAGCAACTTTCTCTTTTAACCCTTTGCACTCGGAGCTATTTTAACTCGAAAATTAAACATTTCTTCCTACCTAGAACAATTCAATTCTATATGATTCTTTTTCATTTTGTGGATATGAAAAATTGATATAATACCTCATGCATACTTAAATGTTTAGTAATTAATTAGATAGCACCATATTTAATAATGTAAACAATATTGTGAATAATGGTAGAGCAAGTTTTAATGGCGATTCTGGGTCGCCACTCGAGTGCTAAGGGTTAATTTTGTCGTTCCAGCAAGTTTAACGCGAAATTCTTTCCACTAGAGAACTGATATTTATGTTTCGACCGACAGTATATATTCGAGGTATTTTTTGACGATTATAAATTTTCGGGTCCCGGACCTGACCCGAAATTTCCACCCCTAGTGTTTAATACAATAAATTTTGGACTATTAAGTCGTTGGGTATGAAATGTCCGGTTCGTACCATTAATTTCGAACAAAAATAATTTTCTCTAAATAAACCTGATCGATGAAGACAGTCCAATATTAAACAGCAGAAAATTACTTGAACGCTCCGTTGCCATCGGAAAGGTTAAACAGATTTTACAATCGGAGAAAGTGGGAATCAGAAGGAACGTCATTTTATCGAAAGACACCAACTGGATATTTTACTATAGTCTGATCAAGCGCTGAAAGTTTCGAAGCGAAGCACATTTGGTAGAATGTGTGCCATTCCGAGAACGTAAGAAAAAAAAAAGTAAACACCAGCTATAACGGCGACACACGAACGACCCGAGCGGTTCGAGCCTCTTATTAGGATTCATTGCTACCGGATTGAATTTGTTTTCGACGCGCGAACACTGTTCGCCACATGTTTCTACAGATAAGCCGCTGTGTATCCCCTTAAAGATGACATCACACACTTGCCACAAGTTACTCTCGGCGTATGTAAATGACAGTTGTCACCGAGACTCCGGACTAGCCTTGAAAGCTTTGCAATAAGATTTACAGCTAACGAACTGTACTTATTTCTGATACAAGTTCCTACACACCGTTACAAACCATAAATATTGACAAGTCGATCGGTGCACCTAGTCGATAAGCGTTACAAGGACAGAATTAGGCTGGATATGCATTTCATTAGAATTCACTGCTACCGTATTTATTTATTTATTTATTTCTCCGTCATTGTTAGACGTTTCTGGACACTAGCTGTACCCCATATGAAGACGATACCGACCGTTGCCAAGTGACTATATCACAATGTCACTATGTCACAATTTCAAAAAAATTCGAGTTCATGCATTAATTGAGCTTTCAGAGTAGATTTACGAAATTTACCAGAAAAACAAATTCGAAAGGCTGAAAAAATAATGCAATTTAACCGATTAGCGATCGAAACTTTAAACGGCAATACATAATGAATTTAATGATTTCGGCCACGAAATCGAAACCGCTGGAATTCTCAGCGTCACACGCAAATAGGTCTCTAGCAAAAAAAAAAAAAAACAAAAAACATTATCATGGATGGCGAAACATTTACAAAACACTAGTAACACTTTTTTTGCGTCAATGTCAAGGACGCTAGGCATCGAAACCGCTGGAATTCTCAGGGATTGGTCACAAACAAATAGGTCTCTAGCAAAAAAAAAAAAGCCGAAATCATTAAATTCATTATGTATTATAATTTCGATCGAGAAAAATTATTTAAACGGCAATATCTCGAATGTGAAAGTACGTGACATGCGGCGATCAATTCCTTACAACCACAGCTATAATACTGTCAATTGTTGCCGTGCCTAAGCTTTCCACTAGAATCGCTGCTATCGAATTGTACGCTATTCTCACCGAAAAAAAAAAAACGAAGCCGCCAGCTATAAGTTCGGACCGAGACAACTGGTGTCGGGACCGCGACAGATACCCCGAAATCACGGGAAAAATGGACCATCCCGATCGACTATCGACCCGGAATTACGTCGCGTAACAAACCTCCCCGATGGAGCACAATGCACCGTGTCAAGTGAAAACCGCGCGACTCCTCGGACCTTGACGACGTTACCTGTCGAACCTATCCGAAGTTTCGTCGCGTGGGAAACTCGGGCGGAAACTGGTTCCTGCACTTGGCCGAACGTTTCACCTTGAACTGCTGCACTGACCTAAATCACTTTGTACGAATTTAGCGGTCACATCGTGTGGACACGCCGGTGTTTTCTCTGGCAGAGGCCTGTCAATTTAGCCGGGTAAAAGATAGAGAGGAGATGACGCGGAGGGGGAAATGAAAATTTTGAACCCGGTCCCCCTCCCCCGGGTGCACACCGAATCGATACCACGGCCACCAAGCAAGTACGAAAATAGGGGATGTACGGAGGCGGTCACGAGGGAGGATTATGCTCGCGGACGATCGCGAGAGGTTCGGTGGTGTTTTCGACGCGGAAACGACTTCCACGATGATCGGGGACGACACCAGCACGGTCGCCAGTAGCGAACTGGATCCGCGCGCTTGCGAGAGCCGGCGGTACTCGCGGCGACACGTTGCGAGGAATTCACGGCGCATCGGGTGTACGCGCACCGATACGCACGCACACCGAGCCAAGACCACCCCCCGCTTGCTGATGCAATTTTACGGGAGTTTCGTTCCCCGTTCCGTTTCGATTCGATTTTTTCCTTGGGCCACGTGTGCTACACGAGTCTTCGTCCGCCAGATTTTTCTGTCGTCTTTTTTTAATCTACCGATGGCGGTCCAATATATCGGCTCGAAAACTGCCACAGTGAAAAGGCTGATGGGGTTGCACAAGATGCTGCTGAATCACCTTGTGGTAACCTTGATGTACGGTAGACGCCACAATTGTTACGTATTCCGAATGAGGTGGGGGAACCGCTTCGATTGAATTTAATTTTCGAAATATTGTACTATTTGCTCTAGAAAAAATTACCTGTGAAGCTTCTCTAAACGTAAAGTTTCTCTAAATCTAAGAATAAAGTATATATAAGTGATATGTAAAATTAGTATAGGGGAATTATTTGGGATTATAGGGAATTGTTACGTATTCCGAATGGGGTGGGGGAACCGCTTCGATTGAATTTCATTTTCGAAATATTGTACTATTTGCTCTAGAAAAAATTACGTGTGAAGCTTCTCTAAACGCAAAGTTTCTCTAAATCTAAGAATAAAGTATATATAAGTGCTATGTAAAATTAGTATAGGGGAATTATTTGGGATTATAGGGAATTGTTACGTATTCCGAATGAGGTGGGGGAACCGCTTCGATTGAGTTTCATTTTCGAAATATTGTACTATTTGCTCTAGAAAAAATTACCTGTGAAGCTTCTCTAAACGCAAAGTTTCTCTAAATCTAAGAATAAAGTATATATAAGTGCTATGTAAAATTAGTATAGGGGAATTATTTGGGATTATAGGGAATTGTTACGTATTCCGAATGAGGTGGGGGAACCGCTTCGATTGAGTTTCATTTTCGAAATATTGTACTATTTGCTCTAGAAAAAATTACCTGTGAAGCTTCTCTAAACGCAAAGTTTCTCTAAATCTAAGAATAAAGTATATATAAGTGATATGTAAAATTAGTATAGGGGAATTATTTGGGATTATAGGGAATTGTTACGTATTCCGAATGGGGTGGGGGAACCGCTTCGATTGAGTTTCATTTTCGAAATATTGTACTATTTGCTCTAGAAAAAATTACCTGTGAAGCTTCTCTAAACGTAAAGTTTCTCTAAATCTAAGAATAAAGTATATATAAGTGCTATGTAAAATTAGTATAGGGGAATTATTTGTGATTATAGGGAATTGTTACGTATTCCGAATGGGGTGGGGGCACCGCTTCGATTTAGTTTCATTTTCGAAATATTGTACTATTTGCTCTAGAAAAAATTACGTGTGAAGCTTCTCTAAACATAGAGTTTCTCTAAATCTAAGAATAAAGTATATATTAGTGCTATGTAAAATTAGTAACATGTATAGGGGAAATGTTGTACGGAATGTCGAGTTCTACGACATATTTAAATTTTATCAAAATTGGCGAGGTGTAACCGTTTCCGCATAATTACTAAATCGTATTGTTTATTGTATGTAAATCGAGTGTGGCTGCTAATGACCCTGAAGAGTCGATGCTACTTAACGAACCAAATGGAAAAGGTAAACACTGCCACAGGTTGATACATCGGCCCCACGCGTTTACGTTCAGATTAACGCTTTTCCGAGTGTCGAGTGGTGTTGTACTTGAAAACCTTAGAACTTATCAGAGTTGTACATGTATACATGAAATTGTATAAGAATTTTCAACTTCTAAAATAATTCTTTTTTTATTTTTGTGCGTCATGGTTTTTCTGCTCAGGATCGGTAAACATGTTCCTCGTGATGCGATCTGAAGGTCGATGGACAATTAGCATGTTTTGCTCCTTGTTGACATTTGCTTGTCCTTTTAACCCACACTTGGCAATACCAACATTTTGTGATCATACAATCGAGAGGGTGGAGAACGTTAGGGGTGGTTTTTTTTTTTTTGCCAGGCTTGACAAACACGTTCTTCACAGGACAATGTAAACGATGACGAACAATTAGCATTCGTTTTTAAATGTAACTTGAGAGGCAAACGTTTTCACCCCTTCACTTGTGACTCTTTTCTCAATTACCATAATTAAAACTACATTAAATGTAGAAAAGAACGGTGAGTAAACATAACACCGATAACGGCGTACCGGTGAGACAATACTAATTCAATGACGAAACTTTGTTAATTCTAATGATTTTCTAAATGTAATTTTTGCAAACATATTTGTGACATTTTTATTTGCCTAATTGTTTCGGATAATCGAGGTTACACCGAATCGTCAATCGAACCAGCAAGTATGTTCCGAATCATGCCGTGGTTGTTCTCATTTTAATCAGAAAAATGGTCAAAAACGTATATGTGAACGTTTCACGGAAACATAGTTAAAAACAACAACGTTTCGTTTTTCATATACATATTGTTCATTTTCAATCCAACTTTAGAGACAAAAGTTTCAAAAGAAGTTTAGGATCTATCGAGATATTGCATGGGTGGTTTGGCAATGGTAGTGCGAATTCAAGGTCAAGGGGTATTTAATAAAGAAGGAAACTTTGGTAACTTGAACGTAGTGATTTTCACGACACCTTCAGGTCGACAACAGCGTTGGAAAACTTCCTCTCTTTTCTCCAAGGTGGGAACATCCCTTGTATAAAGTGTAAAACGTAAAACAAATATTTACGAGGTAAATAAACCAGTTGATTAACCATTCACCCCCATTCTCATTTTACAAGCATAGAGTAACCAACGAAATACAGTATAAAAGCCTTGATTTAAGAAACCGGAAACTGTACTGAGAAAAACGAATATCCTGCTGGGTCGTTGAGCAGCGTAAAGGAGTGCGAAGTGTAAACATGCCGCGTAATCCGATACGGGGTCGGGTATATCGGTGTGAACCACTACTAATCCAATTACAAAACTTCTTTACTTTTCATTATTTTTTTATGGGGCTTTTGCCAATCTGTTTCTGGCATTTTTCTGATTAAAATGACACTAAACACGATACAATTTCAACTGTATTTGAAAACTGCGAGAGAAATAGTAGAACGACAGGATCTAAGAAACAGCACGGACTCGAGGGTTTTTCTTAGATCGAGGCTTTACTGTAGTGGGTAAATACCCAGTACCGGTCCCAAATTTCAATCTCATCCTGTACACAATTGTTTCACAACTTGATTACATGAAGTTGTTTAATAAAATCAATGATAGCGATATTTTTTTATGGGGCTTTTGCCAATCTATTCCTGGCATTTTTCTGATTAAAATGACACTAAACACGATACAATTTCAACTGTATTTGAAAACTGCGAGAGAAATAGTAGAACGACAGGATCTAAGAAACAGCACGGACCCGAGCGTTTTTCTTAGATCGAGGCTTTACTGTAGTGGGTAAAACCCCAGTACCGGTCCCAAATTTCAATCTCATCCTGTACACAATTGTTTCACAACTTGATTACATGAAGTTGTTTAATAGAATCAATGATAGCGATAATAAACTAATTACCTCGGAATGCTAAGAAAATAATCGAAACGATGAACATTTACAAATAAGAATAACAACCAGGAAATTTGAAAGAAATTGATGTTTTCTACGCACGGTAAGAGACAATTACCATTTACGTTTTACCGCGGGTCGTTGCATAGATTGGCTCGGCTCGTTCAAAGGCCGATTCTCGTGCACGATCGAATATTGATTATCTAAGCAGGCTGCGTTTCTGCCTGTCTCCGCGTTCAGTGATTGAAGTGCGAACAATCACCTGCATTTTACGCTCGGGCCGGTCTCTATCTCCGCGAGGTAACGTTCGCTCGCTCGCTCGCGTTTACATAACGTTACCTCGCGGTATATCCTCTCGCGCGTCTCGCAGCCGAGGCTTTGGCTAAATGTCTGAAAGAGGAACGTCGCGGGAAACAGGTTTTATCAGAAGGATTATACAACCCACGGAATACGCGACGCGCGCAACAGATAAAGCTACGAGACCGACGAACGTACCGACGAACGTACCAACGAATCGATCGAGACCGACAATGAGTCACGTTCGACGGTACCTCGAGAGCTTTGCACGATTTTACGAGTACAAGGCAGATTCAGGAAGAAAGGCAACTGCAAATTTTATTCTCGAATCACGTCGCCAATTAACGGAGACATTCCCCTCGTGACCAGACCCGGGCAAATTTTATTCGAAATGAAAATAAACAACTATTCGAAATCGATTCTTTCGCGCCCTTACTGCCACAATACTGTTATTTGAAAATAAATATATTTTTATATTAGCAATAACACATTTATCTGAAATCATTATAAAGTTACTAATATGTTAAATGTTACATCAATGTCGATCGTATGTTGCTAAAGCAAAATTTGAATGTTTTCGGCGCATTGGTTCGATCAATTAACACTAAACACTATTTGCAAATTAACACAATATCGTTTCTCAACGTTTCGATCTTCATTTAGATCATTATCAAGAGAATTACAATAACATCGCGTCTGTAAAATAACAATGAATAATACAATATATAAATTGTGAAAACAACATCGGAAAAATAACCAAAAAATAAAATTAACGAAAACCCTTACTCACTTGGTTAGTGTCGCAGGGTAATATTTACTTAAAATTCAGAAACATTTTAATTATTTTGAGAAACGATATTGTGTTAATTTGTAAATAGTGTATAGTATTAATTGATCGAACCAATGCGCCGAAAACATTCAAATTTTGCTTTACTAATATGTTATTCGAAAGAATATTTCATGTAATTCGAAGACGATCTCAGGGATGGAAGTAATTATAAAATAAACTAACATGATACTTGAAATATTTCATACAATGATATTTCACTCCAGGTATGACGTACGGAATGTTCTTGCGGTACTGCCAATACTGTTATTTGAAAATAAATATATTTATATATTAGCAATAACACGTTTATCTGAAATCGTTACAAAGTTACTAATATGTTATTCGAAATAATATTTCAAGTAATTCGAAGACGTACTCAGGGATGGAAGTAATTATAAAATAAACTAACATGATACTTGAAATATTTCATACAATGATATTTCACTGCAGGTACGACGTACGGAATGTTCTTGCGGTTTCTCTCGTGAAGAAAGCATAGAGCGCGACTCCGCGAAAATTCTCAGATAGTTTCCGAGTAGAATGGTGAATGAGGATTTTATGGTCGGCGAAATTGAATTCTTGGATCTTCGTCAAGAATGCATAGCGGGCCGATTGCGTAACAGTCGGTGACGTATAAGTTCGCAACAAGTTGGAGCAAAAAAATAATTTGTGGAAAATATGAAGTACGTGTTCCACCACTTTGCTTTATCCATTCGCAACGGACATTGAAAATTTCTTGTTACTCCGGACAATTCGTTACGATTATTATTTATAACCGGGTGAAAACAATTTTTTTCAGCTGCATCTTTTACTCTCGGTTCCTCCTACACGCGTCAATACACGAAAAACGTATTGTATATTTGCAAGCTTATCAGTTCTTATCGCTCGAACACATCCGCGGATGAACGACTGCAACTGATAAAAAAAAAGCATCGCTGGATTCCGCAATGCAACATGGGAACGCGACTAAAGGCCATCTGCCTTGTCACGAGATTATTGCTCGTAGACGTTTCCCTTTTTTTTTTTGGTTCGCGCGAGACTGACTGACACAATTAATCCATTCATTCGTCGGAGATAAGAAGCCCGAGGGCCTTTCATCTTTTTTGTTAATGCTACTTTTTTATCGGTTATTCCTCCCCGGTTTCCGTGTGACCGTATAAAAACAATTGGAACACTATACGACACTTCGGAAATGTGTAACATAATATTTGAAATTGCTAATATTTCGAATGAATCAATGTTATTTTAATTTTCAAATAGCAACATTGGAAATAACATATAATGATAATAATGATTTCGGCGCAAGGTTCGATCAAACCTTGATGATCGAACTTGCGCCGAAATCATTATTATCATTATATATTATAATTTCGATCGAGAAAAATTCACATTATATTGGAAATAACGGTGCGGAATAAACGTTCAAACATCAGCATCCACTGGTCCATTAAACACATACGCAGAAGAAAAAGTATCTTGTCTGGATAAATATAGCTAAATCGAATTTAGAAACATCAAATCGGTGACATCATTGGTAGTCTTCCAAAACGCGTCGAACCATATTCGTTCTTCAATCTGAAGGAAATTAAAGTGAACGTTACACTCCTGTCACTATCAGATCCGCACTACGAACACGTGCAGATTGCGTAAATCGACGCACGTGTTTCGCACGATCGTGTCGGTGACAGAAATAAATTGGAGAATTTTCAAAAATTATTGTAACTCAATACCCACGCAATTAGTAGTACACAGAAATCGTAAAAGTGAGATTCTGAACTTAGTGGGAAGTGCAGAATAAGATTTATTGATAAAATTTTAATCAGAACTATATTAGGCAAATATCAATTAAACACAAAATGACGAAGAAATATAAAAAAAAAAAAAAAACTAACGCTGTGTGTTTACAAATTAAAATATTTATAAAAACGAGAATTATACGCACAATTAATTGTTATATTAGGAATACTATTCAGTAAAAACTAGAGTCTCAGTCGTTACAAAAATTCCAAAAAATTCAACAAAATTTGTAACGCCCGCTTCGAGGAAACCCAATTGATATTGTACATTCCTGACTTATCATACGTTAAAAATTTAACATTATCGACGGTTGGTGCTTTCGATGTAACCCGTCGTTGATAATATAGAATGTCTGTTTTATCGACTGCCGGGAGTTTACCGACCGTCGGTACGGCGAACAATTTCGATCCTCGTAATTGGAAAAAAAGGTAATTAAAAAGCGCCTTATCAGCGTGAGCCTTTGTCAACCGGGCTTGTATAGGACGGGATGCGCCGAGAGAAAGAGTGACCTCGACCTAGTTCGCGATACGATAGAAACAACTATAGAAAAAGGTAGTCTACACTTCTAGAGATCTCTCCGTGAACTTGCCTTCTTTACATTTCGAGCTTTCATCGTGACCCAGATTGTCCGTCTCGCTTTTCGACGAATCGATATTTACAGACTATGCATACGTAGTTGTAAATCGTTCGGGAGGACTACGTGCCGAGGCGAACAAACTTGTGCGACTTGCGTTGTGTCGTTACACTCTCTTCTTGGTTACCGATCATAGAGTGTTCCAGAGGAAGCAGGAACGCGTCGCGAATCTGCAACGCAGATAATGCGTATCGATCGGGGGTTTTGTACACGTATAGTGCTGGACTTAGGCGACAATTTAAAAAAATTGGTCGCAACCAAGAACTTGAGGACACGACAAAAGGAGCGAAATAGACCCTCCTCTCCCTCCGAGTTCAACTCCTTATTTAATGCCAACCTTCAACATGCGAGCTATTCGATCAATATAAGTCCTGAAGGGTAGATTTCACAATGTTGCATCGCAAAATGTTCAACCCCGAAATCTCTGTTGGCCTACAGCAATCGTTCGGTCGCTGACCCGCTTGATCGAGTAAACGGCGTAGTAATTTCTGCGTAGTGATTTTGTGTTAGTGAAACCCGACAGGAGAGGCTTAATGGATAACCCTTGCTTGTATCTAGCCTCTGAAAAGTAGCACATAATGGTTTTTAATTGCTCAAACATCCGCAGACTGGTCTATTTTTTTCAACATACTTTGGTCAAAGCTTTTATAGCACCGTAAGTAGACTTTATGTACCACGTTGAAATGTTAGCAACTGTGCGAATTTGTTGCTTTGGCATCCCTAAAAACTGAATTACGTCATCTTATTGTGGCGTAACACATGCGCGATTGGCTGAACGGCGAAACTCTCCGACAAAATAAAAGTTTCCTTACACGTCGATCGTCAGGAACAGCAGTGAAATAAAAGTGTTTCGTGTCCATAACTTTAACAACCGAATTGTTCTCTTTTCTGAACAATCGAGGATGTTTGATGCTCTCGTTCCGGATGAGAAATAAAGGGTAATGTTCCAGAAGTCGTAACACAAACAACGTATGCCCCTGAATCTCTCGGAGATCTGGGAATGATCAATATGGAGGCGTTAAAATTAGCAGTGAAAATAAAGATATTTCACAGCGGAATATCCATCAAAGGATCGCCAACATCCAATGGCACTGGGAAATCGCTTCGAAACTAATTAAAGTTTGAGTAACAGCTCAACTTACCCCTCTCGCGTCCCTGAAGAGTATGGCAGCGTGGACAGGGTCTAGACAGGCGTCGGACGCTCGATGAGGTATTGCTGGAGTGCCCAGGGAGAACCTTCTTGCACCAGGATCCAGAGAACTCCTTCTGATCGCTCCTGTAATTCATCCATTATCTTCGTTAAAACTGAAATTTGTCAGTAGATATCAAGACCCGGAACCGAGTGTCTAATGTTTCGCGACGAATGCACGAGGCAGAAAGATAAATTAAGCTCTGCAGAAGTCAGATTGATCAAAATCGTGACGCAAAGAGAGGACACCATTTTTGAACCACGTAGAACTTACTACGTAGCAGAACAGTTCTTGCATACAACGGAGCTTTGTCTAATCTGTCTACCATTATTTGACAACTTTTACAAATTTTATAGATCTGTAAAGTATACCGGAACAATTTTAATACGTTATTTCCAATTTATCTATGAAGGAAACAAATATATTTTTCTGTAAATCTGATTTTCTGGGACCGGTGTATTATTATTAACGCACAACGGAGCATTGTCTAATCTGTGTACATTTGATTATGCATAAACATCTATTATTTGACAAATTTTATAAATTATATATAGATCTGTAAAGTATACCGGAACAATTTTAATACGTTATTTCCAATTGATCTATGAAGGAAACAAATATATTTTTCTGTAAATCTGATTTTCTGGGACCGGTGTAAAAAAAACTTCCATTTTAGTGAAGACGATCCGCAGTGTAATTAATTATTAACCTGCGACGTCAAGGTAATATTAGAATCTTCAATAACGATGGTAAAGTGATATACTAATTTTGTACGCTTTACAACGTATTCGTAAAATTGAGAGAACTGCAGGTTGTCGAGTTCGACAGCCAAAAATATCGACGTTCGATTTGAATCGCGATTGGTCGAGAGGCTGGACCAATGAATTCTTTTTGTTTCTGCGTGGCGAGAACACGTATGCGCGCCGTTCGGCCGCAATCGTTAGGATTAAGCCAAACGGAGTTATAGCGGTGACCTTAACTCGTTACAATTTAACACAATTTATGAGCAGACGTGCACAATCTTCTGCGGGGTTACGTAAAACGTGACTCGTTATTTACATTTCAATTGCGTCCACCGTTCGAACGTTTCCCGAGTTCGCGCGTCTGACTCACGCTTTTTCTTTGGTTTTTTTCGCACGGAAGGTTCTCGGCGTCAACGAAAACAGAAATATCCTTCGCCCTTTTACCCTTACGCAACACAAACTTGTGCTCGAATAAACTTGGAATAATAATATTGGCGCGCTGGTTCGATCAAATTCTACCCTATATATATAGCTAATTTGTTGTAAACTCAAACGTTTCGATTCGGATATAAATCTGTGCGTCATAAGACCACGTTTGCTATAGAATTTTGTTTTCTATTCGAGGAAAAGAGAGGTGGTGTGTTTCGTCCTGGACCCGCTAGAGGAATCGTCAGTAAGGCTATCTAGCGGGCCCTATCTTAGACACAAGCGTCGGAAGGAACGTTATTAATATACTAATTGGTGACAATTTAGTAACTACCGAGAAAGTTATTTATTCGACGATTTGTCCATCTTGTGGACGGGGTTCGAAACTAAGCCTTCTCGAACTCTGTAAATTTTTTCGCCATTCATGATAAACACATGATCGACAAAAATAAAAATTTAAACTTATGCTCGCTGACAAACGATTATCATTGCGCAATAGAACCGTAAATCGAATCCGTCGTGATCCGTGAAACACAACGGGATCCGGCAGCCTCCGAGCACGCACGTTTGTAACAGAAAACTCGTTGACAGAGATAACATAAAAACTGTGAGATTCGATACCGTGGGGAATCATAAAAAAAAAACAATAAATGAATCATTTCTTTTGCAACAGAACGAAAACACGATTCTACGCACGTGAGACAATATTTGTTCAGTTTTCTTCGCTTTCCTTATGTAATACGTCAATCGCGATCGAGAGCAGATACGACAATGTTTATCTTTCGTGTCGACCGCGATTGTAACTGAAAACATGATAACGAGGAAACTTCATGGGTTTCCGAATAAAAGCATTGCATTCTCTTCGTAACACCTTTTTACGAGTATTTTTCACGCCAGACCTGAGCGTTCAACAAAATGTTTGTTACTCTTTAAAATTATTTCAGCGATGATTGATATTATTTATAAATATATTGACAATATGTCGATTTCAGTGACATTTATTTTGAATGTTATGTCAGAGACAATTTCTCGATAAACAATTCGACATTATTCTTTCAAAAATAATCAGTTCTAACATTTAGTATTTTCCGAATTATTTGGACAGCTTTATTTACCAAATACTGAAGAGAATTATTTCTAGAATTTATGTAGAAATTAATATTCGAAATCAATTTCGTCCAGTTCCGGTGCACACCAAAGTTAACACTATAAACATCCAACGGGTCAAAATTACTTGTCACTTATCAAGGTTCAAACAAATCTGACATTCGAGGAACGATTAATTTTTTTTGTGGATCTTTCAACGAATCAATCGATTAAATGTACTCTCGAATAAAATCCAATTTATCTGTTCGCCATATTTCTAATAAATTACGGCCAGTGTTGTGACAATTGCTCGGAGAGGAAATATTGGATTCCGCTGAATATTTATTTGAACCCGACACTTTGCGCATTCAACAGGATTTCAGAGGTATGCGATAACAGCGTCGGAATTTTGATCCTTCGGCGTCGCACGCGGAACGTGCTCTCGCACACCACGGAATGTACGTGTTCTGCAAAATAAACTTTTACCTAGTCCCTCGTGAAACAGTCGAATGTTCGCCGAAAGTGACACGAAATCCGAATTCGTTCCCGATTGCGACCGCGCGATTGGTCTACTATAAATATAATCGCCTGTTTTCCGATACAAGCGGAAAATCGAATCATGTTATTTCATAGTCGGTAACGATTGTTCGACGACACCGACGCGGCGACGTTGCTACCGCGGAATTTGTATTGTAGCTTCACCCACGCTATTGTTTTGAAGTTCATTCCCAAGCTATAATACACCGACGAGAGATTCCTCCCACGCATCCACTACACAACTTCCATTCGAGCATCAACCGGGACAGGTACAAACATTAATAGAACGTTGCTTCTTTTTATAATATCAAGGGTTTAAATACTATTATTGTACAGGGTGTAAAGAAATGTTTGATCTTGGCTACCGTAGGCGTTATTCTACATCTTCGGATCGACGAAGATCTATTAAAAAAAGTTGCCGCAAAATTCTCCTTGACCTTGACATTCAAATATTTTTTTAATTGCACGATGCATAGAATACAATGCGATAAAAGAAATTTGACCTTCAAATTCAAGATCAAGGACAATTTTCCGGCACCTTTTTTTTTTACAGATCTTCGTCGATCCGAAGATGTAGAATACGACTATGGCAGCCAAAAGACCATACATTTCTTTACACCCTGTACGTTCGCGGACTGGCCAGTCTCCTCCCACGCATCGATCACGCATTTTGAGTAAATGTCCGACAGAAATATTTCTACAGTGTTGATCGCATTGTATAATGAACATGTAATTTTCAAATCCTACTTCTCCTGTTACAAACGTTTCTTGAATTATTTAACACATTCGCACCGGATAACGAATATATTAGATTGCCGCATACGAAATGTCCGATTTTTAAATAAATTTATGGCTGTTCCTTTATGTTGTTCAGAATTCCAGAAAACAATAAATGCCAGAAATGCTTCGAGTCCTACACTTTTTCTTGCCTTCGGAAAATACCAATTGTAAATGAAAACAGTGGTTCTCCTCTGAGCTATAATAATTATCGTGACAGCTGTTCATTCTATTCCCGTAACGCACGTAATTATATATAGCCTGCGGACCGCAGACATTTAACATGTGTACGCGAAGTATAAGATAAAAACTGTTGTATTCCGGGTGAGGGTAATAAACGTTAATGTGTTTATGGTAATAAATACTAGTTTATTAAAAACTCCTCAACTATAACTCCTCAACTATAACTCCGGTAAGAAGTGCTTGAAACGCGTTAACAATACTATACGTCGGAACGTCTGACAATTCAAGATGGATAAATATTCGACAGAGCGAGAGCTTAACTGTGCTGAAGGTTTCTACTAAAATGAACATGGTTTAGACTTTTGCGTGAACTTAAATAGAAGTCCCTTAAAGGGAGAGGTAGATGGAAAGGTAGTGACCGGTCGAAGTTCATTGTCGAAAACACCTATTTTACGATTAGTCACTATTTATCATAGAATAAATAGTTAGACAACAAACATCAGAATTTGGAGATACCGTTGTGTTCAAGTTAATTTATTACAATGGTTAGAAACATTTTCATGACAAAAATCCGGTCAGATCTCGTAGACCATTTTATCGGTTCCTGTATATCAGCGTTCGAAGTAAACAATAACATGACGCGGGAAAACACACGCAACGGGACGTGGTCGTCGATGCGTCGCCCGAGAAACATCAATATAAATTACGAACCACAAAAAAGTGGTTGGCGAAGTTCAAAACAGAAAAACGTGTTTTTACTAGCGACGAAGGTCACCGGCTCTCACACGTTTTTTACATTATAAAACTCTCGCTTTCTCAGCTCGAAATGTTAACGCGATACTCCGCGGCTTATCGTCCATATTTATTTCACTGCTGCATTCCCGTCAACGTTATCGCTGCCCGTCGACGGCCACCGACAACGGCGTTTTCGTCAACGACGAGCCCCGTAAGATACGAATATCTTACACGATAAATAATACACAGCCGACCGAATCTGATAGAAATTGTTTAGGACGCAATACGCGGGGTCTACGTTGACGCAAATTCGGGGTACAAACATATGGATGTCAAATTTGCTTGGAAAACAAGAAAGCCAGAAATGTGGACAGAACCGAAAACATAAATGTTTATCTGAACGAAAAATTTTTAACACGAAATCCGCTCGTGTGGCTAAAATTAATCATATTTGTTGTTTATATAGACCGCGGATTTTATGCAAGACTGCATTATTTTCTTATTTAATAAATATCAGATAAAGAGTTCCTCATTATGAAAATAAAATAAAAATGCTGTTCTCGTTAACGTATACATTTCCATGCATTTCACGAATCAGCATATGTCATAAATGCATAAAAATCCGCAGTCTAGCGTCTTGCAGTAAATAAATGACTTTCATTTCTTTGAAACAGAATAAATTGAAATAATTCACGAACATTGAAGATAAAATTATAATTCATTAGAAAATGTAAGAAATGTTTTGTTTTATTTGAAAGTATGTATTGATTGGAGATTAGTCAAGATGATAAAATAGTGTTCTAGTGTAAATGTCGATTTACATATCGGAATTCTGGCATGTTCTATCTAATACGTGAAAATGAAACGTTATCTGCTGTGTGTACGTATGTTTGGCATTCGATCAGTTGACAGATCGAGTAAGAACTTTGGATGTGGGTGAGCGATGAGTTGCATTAATATATAGGCCAACAAACATTACGAATTTCAGCTGTGTCAATACAGTGGATTTCATATTAAGCGTTATGAGTTGACCCAGAATCCGAAAATTGCATTTCCTACCCCCGCCATTGAAATATATGTAACTTCTCATTTCATAGCCACGGACAAATGAATCACGAGATAGTTAAGAAAACATCGTCATTTTTACACGACTGTAGAAATTGATCTAGGCATTAAAAATATCTAAAAAAAAAAATTAATATACGAGTGTTTCAAAAATGTACTTCCTTGAAAAGAATGATTCCTAAGGTCATTTGAAATAACTTTTTCCATTACGAAAATATTCTCCGCGGCTTTGTTAACGAGTTATTAACGAAAAACACGGCCCAATCAGAACGCAGCTACAATGTCTCGTTGAGCGCGGCGTTGTCATTGCCCGAGCCAGACTCCGCCCACTGTAACCTCGCTGCTCTGATTGGTCCGTGTTTTTCGTTAATAACTCCTTAACAAAGCCACGGAGAACATTTTCGCAAAGGAAAAAGTTACATCGAATGATCTCAGGAATCTCATAACAACTGGAGAAGTGTGATTAGAATTAGAAATTAGTAATAAATAAGAAAACCTTACGGAATTTGGGCAAGAGGAACAGATTTTGGAAAAGAGTAGTGTATGCTCGAGTATTGTTGAGAATCTATATTTTTCGTCCAACCAAAATATCGGGTATTGAATTTCCGATGGGACCAATTTTACCTGACTGAATTCTTGGGATCCATTTTCCCCGGTTAGGCTTAGATAAAAGAGACTCCCACAGAGCTTGTGTAGCTTGACCGATTAGATCAGTCGTCCGAAAAACGGAAGATCCGGGTTCAAAACCGGTCCTGTGACCCTGTTTAGCCTGATCTTCTTTCACCCTATAATTTCCAGAGCTGGGGTTCGCCCTTCTATTACGTCGCTTGGTATTATTTCAAGGTATCTCTTCGATCTAGATCTACTACGAAAATATTTTTAAACCTGTCGATCTGTCTTAAACTTATTGTTAACCTAATCGTTAACCTTGTAGTTTGTCAAATAGATTCGACGATAATTCGAGCATAATTGTTTTTCAATTTTGATTTTTCTGCAATCGTCAACAAACAAAATCTGACTTCGTGTAAACACTCGTAGTATCTCCAGATAATTGAATCGTGGATATGTTTCTTTGAATTTCAAGGCTTTATTTATAAATTCATTAAAATATGCGATAAACAGAATCTTGTGTGTTTTTATTGAGAGGTTCGGTTAGATTAAGGGGAGAGTAAACAAATTATCGAACTTTATCGACTTTTTATCTTATCCGGGTTTACGTCGACGGTGGGGCAATGGACCATTTATTTTGTAATCAACTTTTTTCAGCATGATTCTGAAGGGAGTAATTCGTGATGAATCGGTGAATTCATCTCTAGGCTAATTCGCTACGAGTAGGGGGAAAACTTGTTTCGATGCAGAACATCTTCATTGAATTTCATAGAAATTTACTTAGTCGTAGACAGTTTACGTATCCTACTACGGTACGAATGACTAAATGCAGCAATCCATTAATTGCTTAATTACTGTCACGAAGGTTACCGTCCGTATCCAAGGAACGTTATACGAGCTATTATATAACGTAAACATTGCAACTTGAACCGTGATAAATCGTTCTACAGTACCTATGTAACGCCTACTAGATACACTGTGCTCTCCCTCAATATCCCCTGCACTAATCACCCGAATCGAAAACACTATCTATTCACTGGCAAACCAAATTCCCTTTGAATTATACAGGGTGGTCCGTTTAAATAAGAACACCTAAATATCTCTTCAGATTATTGTGATGCAAAAATTATTTGTTACGTAATGTGCATGGTGTCAATGGACCAAATATTTGGCACGAATATTTTTTCCACCTAGGTAATTTTTTTCGGAGTTATCAAGGTCATCGGTGTTTTTTTGACACATAACTGCATTTGTTTTTTATTGCACCGTGTAGCTGAGCAAAAAATACAATCAGATATGTATAATAACGTGACCTTCAAACGACCTTAATCTTTGAAAATGAAAGTGAACACTCCGGAAAAGATAATCTTGAGAAAAAAAAATATTTGCAAAAAATTCACCTTGTGATACCATTTATATTGCATTAAAAACACTTGTTCTGTCATCACAAATAAAGGAGATATTTAGGTGGCTACATTTAGGTGTACACATTTAGGTGGACCACCCTGTATTCTCCGCCACCTCCTTCTCGTTCGATAAAAAATTAGATAATATTAAATAACACCGGAAATATAGATTGCATCGCTCTCAATTTAGCGTTTACGATACACATAATTTTTAGTAAAGTGAAAAAAAAAATCGCCCGAACAGGGACTCGAACCCTGGACCCTTAGATTAAAAGTCTAATGCTCTACCGACTGAGCTATTCAGGCATACACATAAGTTTTAGTAATAAATCTTATTGTATACGATAATAATTTTAATATGTTAACCACGGTGAAACTTTTGGACCAAAAAATATAACAGTGCTTGTCTTTCGTTTTTAACTCTTTCGAATAATAATTGACTGGATTCTCGAGTGACGCAATCATACTTTCCGGTAAAAAAACAATAAATTTTGCTAGAATTTGGATTCGTACGGGGTAATCGATATTTTCTAGTAGTATGTTGATATAGCAATTGTTTACCTGGGCCAGGTCTGATCGCATAGAAAGATTCAGTCATAACGTGCTCTTCGATCGCGATCAACTGTGGCATTGGTCAAAAAGATCCCACGAGGAGTCCAATAAAACGCGACGAACTCCTAATCGTTTATTTTATAACCTCGACAACGCGGTCCGACATTCTTCAGAAAATAACAGCGCTTGCGCCGGTCGAAGTATCGTTACGAGGCGGAGGCTATTATCATTATCGATGCAGCCGAGAGAAAGGAAACAGAAATCTTAACGAGCCACCAGCGGGTGCTCCGGAGAAAAGAAAAGTTTCAGATCCATTTGTTGGGTATCTAACAATTATCTGCGAAACGACGCGTTCACGCAAACTAGAAAAATGTAACCTTACGGCAAAACCCAGAAGCGTAATTTTCTTCATCCACATTTTAATATTAAGAATTTCTGGCAAACCGTTTCGATAAGTTCCAAAAATTGTATGTTAATCTTAAGTATAATGTATGAAAGAAAGATGCAAACAATCAGGTGCCTGAATTTATGCAACTCTCGATTTTTGCATTTTGGGTAAAAGATTTTGAAAGTTTATCTATTTAGACAATTAACCCTAGAACTACCGAACCAATCAAAAGAACTGGTTCCTAATTTTTTCTTTCACAATTACTGGAATTATAAAAATGTATGAGACAATATGCATAAGTTGTATTCATTACTCGGTAGATCTACTGTTAATGAAATGGCAAAGTATATTTTCAGGTACCTAAAGAAATGAAAGACTATTAATATTTTCAGGTACCTAAAGAAATGAAAGACTATTAATATTTTCAGGTACCTAAAGAAATGAAAGACTATTAATATTTTCTATTAACGTCCAGCTTTGACAAACAGTTTGTTGACTAGACTACGTCCCGACTGATGGTTACTATTTTGTTCTCACTCGTTCAGTAGATTAATATTCGAGTGAACCCGGCACGTTGCGAATTCATAGAAAATATTAATTGTTGTCATTCGACGGGCCGAGTTATTTTAGGCGTCGAGTTCAACGACGACCTTGGGTTGTAAAGTCTCAAATGGGATTCGAGAGAACTGCGTCGACCAACGTAGCAGCCGCGATCGCGAGCGTGCAACGTGCAGCATGCAACGTGCACCGCCGAAAGCCTGCAGCATCGACATTTATTAATTTGACGAAGCACTTTCTGTTGTTAAAAACTGATGCACCCTAAGGCAGCAGTTCCTTTACTTCGGACGGATTCGCGAATAATTTCCTCGGGACGTATCGTTTCATTTTCTAATCGTAAAATTTTTTATGTAAACAAGCATAAATAAAACAGTCGTTGATAAAATCGATTACACACACGCGCGCACATTGTGAAAGTTAAATTTAGAAGATCTAGAGAATGTTAGAATAATTAGTAACGAAGGATTTATTGTAGTTCATCTTGTAGAAAATAAAAATTGTTTGAATCTGTTTTACTACTTTACCGAATTTTTGTAAAGGATCCTGTAATAAAATTATTATTAAAGATAATTTGCATCGAATAGCAGCAACCTCTATCTATTTCTACGTGATTAACTGTATATCATCTGAGCTTAGTATGTTCTTACAATGTATATTA
This sequence comes from Lasioglossum lativentre, assembly GCA_916610255.1. NCBI lineage: Eukaryota > Metazoa > Arthropoda > Insecta > Hymenoptera > Halictidae > Lasioglossum > Lasioglossum lativentre. The sequence goes on from OU744364.1 coordinate 3,066,196, forward strand.
ATGTTTAATTAACTATCATTAACAATCAATTTCCCGGTATTAGATATTCACCGGCAATCTAAACATCTGCGTCAACCGCGTATCTAACACGAGAGCAAAATTATTCAATTTGGCACATCAAAATACAGAGAGAATAGGTGCAGCGGATCGTTGCGAAAACAAATTGCGTAATCGTATGCAGTCGAAAAGTTAACACGAGGAATCTGCCAACAATCGTTTCACGTGTCGTAATAAACAGATGTAGCTGGTATAATCGCGTAAACAGAAGCTTTGAAAACACAACCTTTTGTACAATACTTGAACTGTATACATGTAAACAAACGAACTCTGACAAAACTAACAAGTTCAGGGTTCAGATAGCGAATTTTGGGAGGCGATTCCAAAAAAAATGTTATATGGATTAAATAATTGTGTGCGCGCGAGTACAATATTTTCTACTCAAAGTTATTTCGTTTAAAAGACGTTCATTTTAATTTAATTACAACACTGTGCCTACTAAAACTCTATTAACAGGTTTCAAAATGGCTGTGCTTTTATCAAGGTGCTTATAAATTTTCTTTTCTTGTCGATTCACGATTACAATTATTATCGACAGTTAAGAAACTCTCAATTAGGAAACATAGATTTCGAAAAGCAATTACCTAAATGACCGCTGGTGAGTAATGTCAGGTATAAATAATATTTAAGTGATGCAATAAATGTTTCCAGTAAGGTATACATATATAATATACGAGCACGTTGAAAGCCGTGTAAGTTATGTTTAACTCGCGCTGTATTTAGTAAAAAGGTTGCATGTGTTACATGTAGTTGTAACTACGAATTGGATTGTACGATTCTACGTTCTGTAATCAAATATTCACTAATTGTTTACAAACAGATACTTCTGAACGTTTCGCGATGCCCTTGAAACATATGGTCAAGGTCAACGTTTTAAACAACATTCTTAACAACTAGCGGCGAGAAGCTTTCCCTAAGAATGGTTGTTCAGAACGCTGTGACCTTGACAAAATATTTCAAGGTCATCGGAAATTAGACAGGAATCCTGCGGTGCTATTAATTTTCTTTTCCTCTCGCTAAAATTCTCTGCTCTCGATCCTGTAAACCGGTCTCCGATGAACCCATCGGAGGACGATGATCGTCGTTTCGGTTACCTTGCCTGAGTATGCTTTCGTAGATCCTGTAAGTGGTCTCGCAGTCGGCATCCCTCAAGCTTGGGATCCTGGCCCCACCGTCCAGACTCTGGCTCCTGTTCCGGAAGTCCTGTTCGTCCTTTTTTCGCGGCACCACGTCCTGGCACTCGCTCTGCCTCCTCATGTGTCCTAGCCGTCTCCCGAAATGTTTGATCATCTCCTGAATACTGTGATGATGGTGATGGTGGCGTTTCTCTTCGTCGCCGGTGGGGCTCGGCGACGTGGGAGACGACGGCCTTCCGTTCGCGCTGTGGTGCATCTGATGCATATGCTGAAGAGGGTGATAATGATGATGGCTGGACTGATGGTGGTGGCCGCTACCGTGGATCGTGTGGTACACAGAGTGGCCCTGCACCGGATGGTGGAACAACGAGCTGTGATTCGAGGAGCTCGAGCCGTGAGAGGAACCGTAGGACGTCGAGGAACCATAAGAGTAGGTCGAGCTGACGGAACCGCGGGACACCCGTTTCTGGATGTGCTTCGGGTTCAGCAGCTCGTGAAGGAACTTGCTGTCGTGGTGCCTGATGGTGTCCGAGGTCGACGAGCTTTTCGACTCGTGGTTATGGTGGTTGGTTCTTGCGTCACCATTGTGGGATCCGTGATGGGATAACAAGTGTGTGATTCCATGCATCTCGATCAACGATTACACGATCAGTGATCTCCCTAAATCTATGTTACAGTAATCGGTTTAGACTCTCTTTGACAAATATTCCCCCGAGCGGAGAGATGCCGCGCGTTCAGTCTTCAGATTCGATCTCGTCTACTTCTTTGCGATTTTAGGTGTCCTCGGGACGAGATCTCTCGGTTGCTCGTCGACGTGGAAGACGCTAGAGGGCGGACGCTGTCGGTCGAACTGCGAAAAACATGATGAGACGGTATTGAAACGGACCTGACGAACTCGACGAGCGAGAGTTTCCGTGTCGAGAGCCGTTTGACGACATTGATTACGCGAAACCAATTACGCTACTTGAACGTGGACGCGAGTACTCGTTAGCGCTCGAGAATATACACGGTGTTTCAAAAATGCATATCGATACTTCGTCTTCTCTCACGCGTTCCCGATAAGCCGACAAAAAAGTTTTTCAAACAAAAGTAACTCTCGGTAATTGTATGACAACTTGTTAGAAAAAAAATTCCGTAAACTTTTTTTTTTAATAAAAAAAATTAAGATTATTTAACACTTTGTACTACTATTTATTTTTTAGTTATAGCGAGTAGAAGTTCTTCATCGTTCATCCATTTTGCAAGTATCATGCACATTATCCGTTGCATACAGAATAGTTTTTGACACGTATCTACTTAGACGTAGTACAGTAACTCGTGTTGAAGTACAAGGCGTGCACTGTGAATATATCAAACACAGTTTCTTCAATATCGGACATATGTCCATATGACATTTTTCACTTGCTATAGTAAGTGGATTTATCGCCTAATGTACAGTGTTTCCCAACGCAGAGAGCCCGTACCCTACAGGGGGGGCAATTCGAAAATGGACTCGTTCAGAGTTTAACCTATCATTTAAAAGTTTCTTCGGTGAACAATTCAATTTTAGAATATTAAAAATTATGTATATGTTACACAGGAGACGTAAGAATTTTAGAAAGGTGGGGCATGGCACAAAAAAGGTTGGGAAACACTGGCCTAAAGTATTGCCGTGCATTTATGAAACACCTTGTATACATGGCTCGACGAACTGGTCGGTAGCAACCGGTCGAAATGATCCACGGTCTCTGCTGTTGGATCTCCGCGAGAGAGCCGCGCAAAATAGTTGGATCAATCTGTCCCGTAAATAAGTTGCGCCGGCGAAAATCGAAATTGTCGCGGTTCCTAAATTTAGGCGAGGCTCCGAACTCTTACTGCTGGTTTGGATGACGCGGGTCACGGAGCTGGGTCGTCGAAACTGTCGTGTCAATTGAAAATAGTGATTCTACCGTGAGAGAAAAGGCTGTTCGTACATGGTAGATTGCTATAAATTGCCAACCGCTTCACCTATCTGAAAACTCTATTAATAGTTCTCTTCGCGACGAGTTGTTATCTATGTTCTTCCGTTTATGACCCCATCTTACTGATTATAAAAGTGTTCTTCCTTTTCTTAGACGAGTCCCAACCTTGGTAAACAACTCATCAGAAATAGTTTGGGATCATCGAGATTATGCAACCAAGAAATGATTTTTATAGTCCTCTCTGAAACTCATCAATTTCAGAGAAGAAGAATTTTTCTTTAAATAGTACACTAACTACAACGAGATGAGTTATTCATTCACGATTGCTACAGTAATGTTTTGATCTAAGTAAGCTGGACGGAGCTGTACGATCTTAGTCACCCCCCCCCCCCCCCTCCCGACATACCGCGCGAGCTGCCTCGGTCGCCGAGCAGTGTAAAGTCCAAACATGTCGCGTAATGAAAGCACAGCAAAGAGGTAAACAGTTTTCATCGTAAACTGGTGTACATATACTTTATTCTCCCACGCTGCGTACATGTATATCTACACACAGTGTATTCGCGCAAAGTCGTTACGTATGAATATGAAATTATCGATTTTAGAATGCAGATTTTATGAAGCGTTTTAATCAAGAAATTGTATTATGAAGGTACAGACCTATCGAATACTGTCTTCAGTTTCTATTTACACAGTACAATTTTACTTTTAACTAAAGTTTATTTCAATATCTCTCGATGTGAATGTCGTTTATATGAGTGGGAAAATGTTCAGTCAGAATTTAATAATAAATGAATATATTGTTAGTCAATGACACGGAAACTGTAATCGCAGTATAATGGAAAAAATTCTTAATAAGTTTTCTTTGGAGAAAAGTTATGTTTATTCAAAGTTACTGTTATGAATGGAACATTTCATATGCAACGACCTAATAGAAACTTTCAGTCGCCGCGTAACCAACTGCAAGATTGTTTTCTGTGCAAACGGAATGAAATTTGCACGTAAGCGAATACTGTGGAATCGATTTTTGGCAAGAGGAGCAACGAAGACCTGTGTAAACAAGAACTTCGGGAAATAGACGAGACTGTTCGTGCGCATCTGGCGAGATTACAAAATTAGTAATGCCATTGATGGATGCCTCTTTAGCCAAGAATGTTCAAACTTCTGCAAGTCTTTCATGAATGAAAATATTCCTGTTCTTGTTCGAGAACTATATCTCTTCTCTTCAGCATACGACACGACGATTTTAGAGACTGTTTCTAAAACTTTTCTGAAATCTTGCCCGAGACGAACATTTTCCATTTCGAGACACTGCGATTGAAAGTTTTAATAATGGCTGTGAAAGCAACACTGCAAGCTTATCTTGCAAAGTGGAATTTTCTAAATGTATCTTTGAAAATTTATGATCGATATACATATCGGATATTTTAGAGAATGCGATAAGATTCGCAGTAACATTGGATCGATGATTGATTGCAAATCAAAAGCCGAGTTAAATGCGATAGTAAATCAGCAATTAACAATTTATCGAATTATTTCAGTAATTGAGTATGCAAATTAATTGCCATTATTTCCCGCTCATTCCATTAGCGTTGATGCATATAACACAATCGGTACTGCCATATTGTTTGTCGTTCGAGTTTAATGTAAATTTATGCACATAAAGAGTCAGACCCAGGAATAAATTGTTACGCTTGTTTTTACGTTACAATGATAATATAGATAAAGAATTTATGTGAATTTATGTGATAGAAAGAACTTAAGTGAATTATGTGATAGAATTTATGTGATAGAAAGAACTTAAGTGAATTAAAACAGATCGGTAAAGTTCTTAATGAAGTTTATCGATGACGGGTTCAAGTGTTTCATTCCGAGCTCCCCAATTCGAAACAGATAGCTCCCACGAAGACAGTACAGTAAAGTCTTGATCTAAGCCGGACGGAGCTGTACGATCTTAGTAAATTCGCCTACCCCCTCCACTGGGCAGCATACCCTGCACGATCTATGTCCCGAGGATCCGACATAAATCAAAACTTTACTGTACGTTCTAAACCCGAATCTGACTCTGATTCGTCGGCATTGCCATACTAAAAATAACATCTAGAACAATAAATTGTCTTGGAAGACGTTTCGAACATACACATCGAAGAATTTTAAGATAAATTATAACTGGGGTGCAGTTGAACGTGTGCGATCGAATGTAAATGATAAACCAGCGATCATAAAATAATATTTGTTTTGTAAAATTTACAAAATTAATGGCGAACGCGGTGATGCAATATTTGAACGACCAACGTCGAAAGAATTTTCCGTTACCGAGCTGTCCAGAGAACTGACGTGAATTACGAGAGGAATGAAATCGTTACGCATTCGACGGAAGGATCAAGAGACGCGCGATTAACCGCGGAATTGAACTGCCGAGCGCATAGTCAGTCGAGGGTTAAATTAGAATTCACGAGAACACGTTTAGCACACGCGGTTGATTGCGAGATTAGAGGAAGTAGTCAGTGCCGTCGTCAATTATATAGTTGTTTCTGCGAGAACGACTCGACGGGCCGGGCCGGGCCGGGCCGGTCTTCCACGCTATCCGTATTCAATTCCTAACAATGCTGCCTCGGTAATTGTCGAAAGATTCCACTTTGAAAAATCGATCGGCGAAAGGTCAGCCGCCAGGCATATACGACGTACCACTCGATGCAGTATAAATGTAAATTTTCAATTTTCGCGAAAGTCTTTCCCGCTTGCGCGTTGACGTCACGGGACAAAGTTCTTTCGCGACTTGCTAATGATTGTTTTCCACATGTTGCGCGTTTAGTTAATTCCATCAACCTTGCTGGGTAACTGATTACCACTTAATTCGAATGATAAACAATTTCTTCGGCCGATAAAAATCATGAATATTTAACCCGTTGGCTTTATGATGTTGAGCCCAGACAGGTTACGAACACTTTGAAATCAATTTTAATAACTACGGATCGACTGTTAATAACGAAGAAGTTGCATGAACGAAGAATTGCGAGAAATTGAAAAAATCGCATAGAGTGACGATCGATATTGAACGTATTCGAACATTCACGTTATCGACTATTTGTTAAGGAAGAAAAGCAACAAGAAACGGTATTGTGCGATAAAGATGCTGGTGGGATGTAAATGGAAGTGTCGATAGTTCGCAAAGAAAGGAGGGTGGCTTCGAAGAATTCGTTGTTGAAACGAAAAACGATGTAATAGTTGAAAAAGTTTAAATTAACTTTATACTTCTGGTTCGCTTCGTGACTGCAGCTTATCGGGAAGCTGAAATCGCGGCATTGACCTTCCGGCGATACACACACTTGGAAATGTCCCGATTTTGACAACGGGGTCGTCGGTGTGGCAAATTTCGGGGTGGCGGTCGAGAAACTGGGTCGTATCGATTGACTGTCGTCCACCCATTCTCGAGAAGTGCACGCTCAAAGGCATTATTATAGGTCTCCTTCTTTTTCCCTCCTTTGTTCGGGGAGACCGAGGGCTGAATTGGTCGCTAACGCAAGAAACCCGGCAACTACGCCACAAAACAAGATTCGATTCCTCGATCTGCGAAAGGGTTGTCCCTTCTTCTATTTATTTTTCTACGGTTCTTTTGAATTTGGGGAAAAAATTCAAATTGCGATTCTCAGAACAGCGAGGAGAAATGGTTGTCGCGAAACGAAGGTTTCTTCTGGATTGCAGAAGTCACTGCTATTTTTATCTATCTCACGTTACGTGTTTGTAGATATAGTGAAGCCTTGATCTAAGAAAACGGTAAGTGTAGGATCTAAGAAAACGGTAAGTGTAGGATCTAAGAAAACGGTAAGTGTAGGATCTAAGAAAAACTAATATCCCCTCCACTGGGCATACACCGCGAGGGGCCCGAGAAGCTCGAGCTTTAGAGCCGATTAAAATTGTGGTAGTAAGTGAACACGCATTATTCTTCGATGGTAGAAAAAAAAACTGAAAATTGAGTGTTTAATGTTTACAGATATCATCACACCAGATGTTTCACTTATTTTGATTATCATCAATTACAGCTGGTCCGTAGTTGAAAATTGTTTTCATGTTCAATGTCACCTTGAATAATATTTTAAACTGCTGATTATGCAATATTAACAATTATTATTAGTAAAAGGTATGTTAAATTCTCGATTCTCATTGTGAATAATCAATTTCCAGACTTTTACCGACCTATTTATAATGTTAAGCAGTTAAAGATTTTTTATTTTATGCGAAGCCGAATTGCAAGAATTCTGTAACAGGGTTCTCTCGACGAACGTGCTATTAACTAATTACTGTTTCACGATGCACAACAATGGTTGAATTCGCTGTGACGTCGGCGACAGTGATTGTTCGTCCGCTCACGCACGTCTTTTGTAACGGAAATGATTTCCAATCCGGAGTTTACGAAAATGAAGCTGCACGAAGAACGAAGCGGTGCTCGCAAACGAAATCCACCGTGCTGTCAACCATATTAATCACGCCGTTTCGAAAATGAAACTCGTTTAAAACCAGTGAAACAATTTCACGCTGATTGAATGTTCGAAGCACCGTCTCTCTGCGTTCAAGTAATTATTTCCCCGTGTAGTAAACTTGCCTCGCAGTTCGAAACATTATCATCCTGGAGGATTTCCAAAACACTGTAGTACAGCAGACTTTAAACGCATTATTTATACAGGGTGTTCATTTGAAAACTTTCCAGCCGAATATCTCGAAAAATATGAAAGATATTAAAAAAGTGTAAGACACGTGTCCAAGGATTTCGAGGGGGGGGGGGATCAGTTTTTTATTTGCGTGGCGTTTTCAAGGTCATTTGAAGGTCAACTTTGTTTTTTCAAATGGAAACCTATATTTTTTATTATGGGATCTTATTGTACGTAAAGACCAATAATTTTCGTACAATAAGTACAATAAGATCCCATAATAAAAAATATAGGTTTCCATTTGAAAAAACAAAGTTGACCTTCAAATGACCTTGAAAACGCCACCCAAATAAAAAAACTGATACTGCCCCCCCCCCTTTCACCCTCGAAATCCTTGGACACGTGTTTCACACTTTTTTAATATCTTTCATATTTTTCGTGATATTCGGCTGGAAAGTTTTCAAATGAACACCCTGTAGAAACTAAAAACCACGTTATAAATGAACACATCTTCTGCTCAAAGATAAATGCAACATATTTGATTTCTTATTCTACTTTGAAAGAACGTATGGGTGTCCTTGTGTATAGGATTTACAAATCGAATCGCCTGTGCTGCTGTCCTTTGCGGCTGTTCACCTATTCCCTCTACTACAAAAGCATATCGCGTGTTCACCTCTCGACCGTTACTTTCACGCTAGAAGAAATTTCTCTCGTTTTGACGCAATTCCCAAGATATTTTGGCATCGAACGCGATCGAAAAACCCATCGCCAACCATCTAACCGAACATTCGAGGCAGTTTTAGAAAACCGGATAATTTTAGAGATTCGTCTATTATTTCGAATCGGAAATACGCGACTGAAAACATTGCTAAAATAGCATTTGATATTAACCCTTAGCACTCGAATGGCGACTCTGGGGCGCCATTGAAAATTGCTATGCCATTTTTAAACATATTGTTCAGATTATTATTTTTGTTGGTATTTAATAAATTACTGGACATTTACATATTACATGAGATATTATATCAGTTTCATATGCAAAAAATTAAAAGAAATTGTATAGATAGAAAATATTCTGGAATGGATAAATCTTTCGTTTTTTAGTTATAATAGCTCCGAGTGCAAAGGGTTAACCCTTAGAACTCGAGTGGCTACTCGGAGTCTCCACAAAAATTGCTGTGCTGTTGTTCAAAATATTGTTTACATTATTAAAACGAGTTGATGTTATATTAATTTCGTATCCATAAAATAAAAAGAAATCATATGGAATGGAATTATTCTAGGTAGGAAGAAATGTTTAATTTTCCAGTTAAAATAGCTCCGAGTGCAAATGGTTAAATAGAAAATCGAAGAATTTTAGCAATTTATCGTTATTAATATAATTATTAAACACCGATGTAATTAGAACGCGGAATATTTAATTAACATCCGTCATTTTCTGCGATAACTGTCAGGCACGACGTTAAAACGAATTTAACCGTGTTAAACAATATGACCCTCGAACGATGTTTAAGTGAATCCAATCGTGAAGCGTATTGGGACTTAATTGGTGTTTCTTATATCGCAATAATAACACGAGCAATAGTTTGTTCATTACTCGGTTCACAGTAATGAACGAACTCGACCATTTTTTATTCATCGCAAAATTATTATACATATTTTCCATGTCCGACAGCTTGTAATTCCAAATCTTATTAATACTATCTGCAATTTCAATGTAAACGGAAATTTTTCAAATGTACATTTCATTTAAAAAATTTAAGCATTTAACATTTCAAATATTTAAATCGCTTTCGAGTTTGAAATGGATGGCGGGTTTCCTGAACGACGTAATAATTCCCGACGTTTTCCCCCAGGAAGTGCGGCCACGTGTTCCGCGACGGGAGCAATACGCCGCTAAACAAAGAAATTTCAAAGGGACTATAAATACGTGGGTTTGTCAAGTTACACGCCGCGACGCGACGATGTAACTGTACACTCGTTACCTGGCTCGTTATCAGAGTTTACGCGATCGACCATTAAAACGTTAGACACAGAGCGTGTGGTCACGAAACGATACGGTCCCGCGAAAACTAGTCTTTGTTGTGCGTGCCCTAGCAATTCATACGCAATCGAGCTACCACCATGAAATCAAAATGTTTTCGTCGATATCGAACGAACATTAAATTACTGTCCCCAAAACATCGAGAGTGGCTGATTATGATTGATGAACGCGGAACGTGAACGTCGAACACATGTTTCCGAATAAATAGGGATTTTCGACAAACAGACGTCAACCGATAAATCTACCGAAAACATCTTTTCACGTAACGCACGACTAACATTATTTTTATTTCAGCCCATAGTTGTAATAAAGATAGAACAAAATTTATATAAATACAGTTTATTTTTATAAAGTTAAACATTTAATTCTTAGTGCTATAATTTTTTATTAAAATTTTCTTCAATTCTTTAGTGCGATCAAAGCACACTGGTGTACTTGTGGTCAGAGCTTTTGAATTTGAAAACGACATTTTTATTTCAGTCCATAGTGTAATAAAAATGGAACAAAATTGATATAAATACAGTTTATTTTTATAAAGTTAAACATTTAATTCTTAGTGCTATAATTTTTTATTAAAATTTTCTTCAATTCTTTAGTGCGATTAAAGCACACTGGTGTACTTGTGGTCAGAGCTTTTGAATTTGAAAACGACATTTTAGGCGATCGGGTGAAATTGTACTAGAATCTGAATTCGTTGAATTAGATTATTTCCGAAAGGGCAAATTTTCCATAAAAAAGAAATGTTTGAATTTCCAACATGATATTTGAATGTAAATAGAGATGTTATTTGCACTATCAACGCCACGGTGATCAATTGTTTGTCGCTTCGATCGTGATCACTTTATTAAATATGCACGGATCGTGTTTGTTCTTAAATTACCATATCCGAGAGTCTTGGTTTTTCCGTTTTGAAAAACACGCGTGGTTTTAACCGATTGAAAATATTGTTTGTTTATGTGCTGCGCGACGACACGGTTCTATTTTAAGAGGTCGAACAACGCAGCGACTGTCCGGCAATTGAACGGTCCACATCGAGAGTCCTTAACAGTTTATTAATGAAAACGCAAATGAGCTGCTTGAGCAATCGGGAATGGACGGAGGAGTTTAAGTATGCCTGTACTCGCGGCACGGTGTACGCGCTACTTTGCATTAACAAACAAGCGAATTAACGCACAAATAGAATCGTTCACATGGTCCTCGTACGATACTTATACTATGTACACTATTATCACCGGCAGTACAAATGTGTGCAAGTAATTAATTTCGCCTTCGTCTGAATTAGTGGACAACTAATATTGTAGGAAAAGTGGAAGAAGCGATCATTGTGGCATCGCCAACTTTCATTAGGCACTCTACGTTATCGTCGAATCAGACAACACTGTACGACGTACAGATTATTAATTAGATTCCCACTAATTCAGACGAAGGCGAAATTATGTACGAGATACTGTATATGTGGTCGCAAATGAGTTACAATGGAAATATTAACTTTCGAATTATGCGCTAACAACATCGGATAGCTTTATAAAGTATTTAGCAACTCGTATGCGCACCCTGGGAAATGTTAATTGCCCATTAAATGTCATAACTCGGCGGTATCAAATTATCGAAGGAACCAGTGAAACAGTTTTACTGTCTACGACAATATTATAATTAAGCATTTAATGCCTACTTATCGAGGTTTCAATAACTTTGTGAAAAACACAAACGAGTTAAATATGAAACTATCATTAGCACTGGATTCCAAAAATGAAGTTCATTCGAGGAAGACCATGAACGATTTTAATATGCTCTTTGAGAGGAAATTTCTCTCAAAAGTCTTGTGCAGGGTGTCTCAGTGAATTCTGCTTCCCTCATTATAATACTTGGTAAAATAAAAAAAAAAAAGTTCAGTTCAAGGTCGTGTTAACCTTCTTCACAGTAAATGAAAAGATACGTTGTCCTATTGAGAGAAACGTTGGTAAAGCATTTCAAAAGGTATGACCTTGACATGACCTTCGTCCACATAGTCTAATTTCACTTCTGAGAATGCAGTAAACTCCGACAAATTTTTGGATTATTACAAATGAAAAAAATAATTACCAGTGTAAGGTGACCTTCTATACAAGCTAATAGAATTCATGTTGATTAAATAAATGAGATCAATGTCTGGTTGAGAGTCCTCTGGGGCAAATGTCAATCTCATATGCAACCTCCTAATAGGTGTATGTAAATACCATGAACGTTTCTTTATCTGCGATTGATGAAGATCCAGTGCGTGACACGACCCGAGGTTCTAATTACGCGTATATTGTTATGGATGCTCGCTTGGAATATGTACATATTACCGAACCCGATAAACGCATGAGTACCGATTACATAAACCAACCAGCGTCGACGTGCGGATAAACAGGAAAACGATACCGACCTTCTGCACGTTGATCCGACTTTGTGTTCGCGTCCACCTGTCTATTATGGAATTATCGATTATTTTTTAGGTGGTAATCCTGTCTTTTGCGTGCGATTCAAAGTGTTGCATATAGTGCACGCGTGCTTACGTGTGGATACGTATCGATTGACAGGGAAAGTGGGCAGTGATCAATGAAAATTTTCAAAACCGTATCTGGAAAAGCTTTTAGTTTGTATGCTCGCTGTTGCAATGAATTTTTTAATGATTTGCATACACTCTGAATTGATACAGTAAATATTTTATATTTTAAAATTCTAACGACCTGCGTCATGACAACTGTACTACAGATGATAAAGGGAAAAAATAGAAAATTTACGTTTGCCGATTACCTACAGCCTCGAAAAGTATTATCGAAGCGACAATTCTGAATACTTTATGCCGACGAGGATTTTCCACTTTTTTACGTTTATCACGGACGAATATTAATATTTTGTTTACGAACTTGTATCTAGCTGAGATTTTTCAGGAAATTGTACGGCAACTTTGATAAAATGAATACTTCATCGTAAATCTTATGCAAGGTATATTTAAAAAGGCTTTAGCACACACTTTTCTTGAAAAACATTACAGATATCGATTTAATTTTTGCTTTCTTTATCGAGACTTTTATTATTTTGATACTACTATGACCATGTAATTATTTATAACAAAATCGTGTCTGTCATTATGAAAGAAACTGTGATAAACAAAATAAAAAATTTCTACCTGAATTGCAACCAACAGAGGGTGAAAGAGAAAATTATTTTCTTCTGTAATATCTTTAATAGGCTGAAAATAATAATATTTTTTTAATTGTTCTAATGTCCTCACTGTTTTCAGTTACCGCCTACTCATTTTTGTCATAAATAAAAGATCATGGGGAGGTTCACCCCCCAAAACAGTGCATAGCCTGAAATTCTTTTGTTTTTACCGTTTCGCCTAGCGAAGTTCGTGGTAAGCGCATAATAAAATTCGCAGTCGACTGGCTTGAAATGAAAGCTGCCGGTAAAGTGAAAAACGAACGAGGAAATATCGACGCCGAACGAAAGTATACAGGTCGTTGATACTGGTCGACGTAACCGGGTCCCCGCGACGTTACGTCACAACCCTGACGTGCACTTCAATACGCAAGACCGCAGAGACCACCGACGGGAAAAATCGACTAAAAACGATAACTATGCTCACGCAAAATTTGAATGTTTTCGGCGCATCGGTTCGATCAATTAATACTAAAACACTATTTGCAAATTAACACAACATAATTCCTCAACGTTTCCATCTTCATTTAGATCATTATCAAGAGAATAATAAAATCATTGCGTATGTAAAAGAACAATGAATAGAGCAATATATATATATATATATATATATATATATATATATATATATATATTGTGAAAACACCGTCAGAAAAATAACACAAAATAAAATTAATGAAACTTTACTCACTTGCTTAGTGTCGGTAATTTCTACTTAAATTTCAGAAACATTTTAATGACCACCATGTTGGTTTTGTTATTCTCTTGAAAATGGTCTAAATGAAGATCGAAACGTTGAGAAACGATATTGTGTTAATTTGCAAATAGTTGTTTAGTAATAATTTATCGAACCAATGCGCCGAAAACATTTAAATTTTGCTTTCCCATCTGTGCCTATAATGAAAATTCATGATGGTCCAGTTAAATGCACATGGCGCACAATGGAATGAATATTAAAGACTAACATGTTGCTGCTCGGACAGTATACATGGAAGTGAGGAAACGTGGAGACATTTGGAAATATAAGTAACCGATCGTCAATCGATCTATTGGTCAAATCGAAATTTGGCGGTAAATTCAAACATATAACCTACTACAAAAATGTAACCTTACTACATCTGCCAATATACCGACAAATAATGTGGTATTTTTTTTTTAGAAAATTGACATTCAAATTAGTTTGACAATGTTCCATCCGCGTATACGACTGGACGGCACAAGCCTCCTCTTTTCGGAAGACACGACAAGAAGGCATTCCACACGATACTATACCGCAGGACTGACCTATCTTCGTATCGGAGAATCTTGTGTATGTAAATGCTGATAAACTGGGTCACCGTGACGATATCATCGCGCAATACACAATATATCATTAGAATTTAAGCAGTTGACACTGAAAGCTCCGCTAGCTAATTCCATAACATAACGCGTATGTAATATTATTATCGCTGGGTAGGTTTATGCACATCCACGCTCGAACAACTTTGAAGAAACTGACACCGAATAGAATTGAATTTCTTTCGCGAACGGTTTTTCAGCCATTTCGAAACGAACTTGTTAACGATTTTCCTTATTTCGATCGACAATGTTGAATAAATCTAATTAATGCTATTGGCGCACTGGCACGATCATTTTGTTACTGTTAAGCACTTTTGCAAATTGTTACATCAACGAATTTTCGACGTTTCGATCTAAATTTAGATCATTTTCAAGAAATAATTATGTTGTAATTGCGTCTGTCGAAAATTAGTTGATGTAACAATTTGCAAAAGTGCTTAACGGTAACAAATGATCGTACCAGTGCGCCAATAGCATTAATTAGTAGTTGTTAACATTTAGAGGACCGGGGTGGCCCGCTGTAGTGGTCAGGATCACACTTGGGAATTTTGCGTAACATGTTGCGATTCCGTAACAATGATTCACATGTTTTCGTTAGAACTAACAAGAGAAGTTATCGAACCGGGTAAATTCAAAAAATTATATAATACAACCCTAATTCGTACTAACCAGCCATTGACAAAATTTCAGTATTTTCTTTTTTGGAAAATATCTCAAGGACGACAAACTATACTTTTTAAGAAGTCGTAACGAATGTTGCGTGGTATTACAGTGTCTATCAAACTGTGTAAAAAAAGATTTTCGTTTGAAGCATTTTTGTTTATTTCTCAAAAATTCCAATGTCTACCGTTTTAGACGTATATCTATTAACATTGAAAAACCTATTGCGTAACAACGCGTTAATTTGCAATTATTATTTTCGGATATCATAAAAGGAAACGATTGATAATTCTTATGCGAAATAGTCCTCGTCGACCAGCAATCGGTAAACATTTTTCAATCGTCAATGACGAAACTTCGCCCCGCACGTTATAGTAGCACCTGACTACATGCGCACAATGTACACAGTATCGGCTATAGTAAACTGCAGTGGCATTGCAGCAAAGACGACCGGCAACTGTTTCCGAGCATTTTCTGTTCGCAAGCTTGTTTCATATGTTTCCGCATTATTTTTCTCGACAAAGTGCTGTTTACATTAAATTTTTATCGATCCGACGGATAATTAAAATTTTAAATGAAAAGTATGAATGACCTACTTCTTCGGATAGGTCGCAACGAAGTAATGTGCGTGGGCGGTGGGGATCTGTGGCTTCCAGAAGTTTTCGAAACTGGAAAGGTTAGAGGGCAATACACGTGTGCGACGTTACGTTGTCTCGATATCTCCAAAATCAAATACATACCAACAGAATAAAAATTTATTTAACGACAGTGTTTCTTGCAAATCTGCCGACGGAAATAAAAATTTCCATAAATTCCCATAGACCACCAAAAGCGTCCTGTAGCGAGAGCTCTCGAGGGCTACAACATGTTTACGATTCGAATTTAAAAACATTTTGCACGCTGTAGCTTGAAACGCATTACATAATTAACAGACAATTCTAAACATAGAAAATTATAAATATATAATCCGACGGCGTTGTTTACGGATATAAATCGTTAATACCGCGGCGGTGTTTTTTCGTGTGGATTAAAAAGTTTAACGAAGTGTCGCGAGATTTTCAATCTACTTAAAACTTAATAGTATCGTTAATGCAAGTAGCGAACATTGTATCAGTAACAGGAATTGCATTAGCCACCTCTGATGTTACGTTAATTCTTGAATAAACATCTCATGGTGGTGATACATTAATGCTTCCGAGATTTCAAGGTGACCTCTATTTTTTTTCTACGGAATAGTATGTTTCTATTTAGGTGAGCATATAGCCTATCCCGAGAAGAATTCACTGACCTATAACACTTTCGGCTGCCAAGGTCATTGAAGGTCATTTAGTACCGTTCAAAAATTTAGGTTAACTGGAAACTCGTTCACAAGATGTCTCCCCCGAAACAGTGCAAGTTTCATTTGACATATTTTTTTTACAACGAGCTACAATTTGGGAAATAATCAAACTTCAAACGCTGGACACTGTATACGTTATTTCGATTTCGTGGAATTCAAACGTTCCGGCGAGAGAAAATAAAAAAAAAAAAAAAAATACCTAAGAGGAAATTTAGCGGCATGAATGGGTTCGCAAAAGCGGTCACACCAAGTCCAGGCAACTGTTATGAAACTTGACCCCATTTTTACTGTCGGGTGGACACATAAAAGCATATACTGGACCTGGGAGACCAGCACATTGCAACTGTAACACCAGCTTCAAAACTCGTGAGAGCAAAATTTGTTCAAATTGTATATGTATATTCGCGATTGTAAGCGCAGCATAACGCCAATGCCGTCACGACAAGAGGGTATTACGTCGCCGAAGACCTTGAGCCGCGTGGATTAAAGACCGCAGATGCAATTCCTCTCGACAAATTGTAATTCGATTTAGAGTGACAGAAGCGAACGGAATCTATAACGCGTTTGGTAAAAAGACTCGGGATCCATTTAACGAGATAGACTTGCTAACAAGATTCCAAAAGCTTTCACCGCTATTAACAGCCATAACCGCTACGAATCTTATTCTAAATGCAAAACATGTCGCACACTCGAACGTTTTCATCAGTTTTCGAGTACATTCGACCACAAACCATCGTTTCTCGAAATAGAAAATTGTTGTGTAAAACGGTTGTAACGATGCTTTTGCTTTATTTGGGCAAGTTCGTAGAATAAAACTTCACTTTAAAAATTCGAGAATCGAAAAATGTTTTCAAAAATTCAGGGCGATGTGGAAAAACTGAATAAAAAGTATATTCATACATTTGGAAATTAGAATCCCCCCCCCCCTAGTTCCCGGGTGAAATACAAACATCACAAAAATATCAGAAGTATCACCCTTCCAAAAATCAAATTTGCCTCTATCTTTAGCCGATTTGTCTCTCTAAAAACAGTACACATTTCCATAAACTTTCCACACGAATGCAGCAAGAATAACTTTTCGCATAATTATCGGCAAGGACAGCCTGGAGGTATGTTCCTTGAGACCGCTATTATATTCCTAGAGTGCAATTGAACTTTGGCTCGGTCTGTCGGTCGCGAGAGCGGAGTAACAGGTAAACATGAAAACGCAGCGACCTGTCTGCTATATTCGCAAAGGTCAAACTGACAGAAAAAATTCGAAAATGGAGTTTACCGAATCATAATACGATTCTCTCGAGTAATTGTTTTTTTTTCCAATGTAGAATGTTACGAAAATCGACTTTCGATCGCAGTCGGATCGTTTCGCGTCACCGGGCGACGCGTGTCTGCGACTCGACATCACGTTTCTCGGTCGCCACGTGACCGGGGGAACTGTTGTTTACAATCTCGCAGACAGAACGGTCGACGGAGACCGACCGTCGAGCCTGTTAACCGCGCGTCAATAACAACAATGCTCCGAACAACGGGTGGGGCCAAGTGCTGCCGCGCGAAGCTCGGCAATCAAACTGAACCAAGTGCGAACGCACACCGAAATTTTATTTTAACCACTCGTGAGAGTGGAAACAAGCGTTTCAACGTTTTCGCCTTCTACCAAAAACACGGTTTCCGGTTTCGAGCATCGATACGATCACAAACGCATGGATCTGGAAACCGGTTCCTCAAGGCCGACGAAGAGACCCCGGCTGCACCGCACGATGCACTTCCAGCCGAGGCTGTCGTCGCACGCTTGAATGGCGTGCACTTCGACGACCTACATATCTAGGGATCGTGGATACCCTCCTGTTGTGCAAACAATCGTAACAGCCTACGTTGCTCTGTCACTGCGTTCGGTTACTTTTTGGTAGGAACTTTGCTAATCCGTAGTACAGTAATACCTCGATACATGTGTACGAGATGTGCACGATAATTGTGAAATACTTATCTCTCCGCTACTGCAGGGTGTCGGGGAGAATAGGGTAATCGCGGTCAGCGAGCAATGATGGTCGGTATTATTATTAGAAAATTACGCGACGCATGTTTTTAAATTTTTCTTGTTTACTTTTCTTACTGCACTGTGCGCTGCACTCGTGTTAGATGTACTTAATATCTTCTGCACAGAATATTTTGCTATCCGTAGTACAGTAATACCTCGATACATGTCAACGAGATGTGCACGATAATTGTGAAATACTTATCTCTCCGCTACTGCAGGGGAGAATCAACACCCCCTAGAAAACAAAGCCAAACTGCTCCGAAAAATTGACTTGTGACGTCATGCACAAGAGGCCTTTAAAGACGTCAAGCCTTTTAGCGGTGACGTCGCAACGAAGCTGTTTGGCTTTGTTTTCTAGGGGGTGTTGGGGAGAATAGGGTAATCGCGGTCAGCGAGCAATGACGGTCAGTGTATTATTATTAGAAAATTACGCGACATATGTTTTTAATTTTTCTTGTTTACTTTTCTTACTCAGTGCGCTGCACTCGTGTTAGATGTACTTAATATCTTCTGCACAGAATATGAGACACCTAACCCAGACAATACTAATCGAATGATCAAAATTTCTTGTTTTTAATCGCTTTTTTTTTTAAATGAAATTTTGATCAACGTGTTTGTGACATTTTCCTGGGTCGAACGAGACCAAACATGACATCGTTAGAAGCGTATCTGGCCTGTCTAATTCACGATTCCGTAGAAACTCGACCATCCGAACCGATGCGACGGTATCCGAATGTAAACAGTTCAATCTAAAACAGCTCTATATACAATACGATTCGTTTTACAAATCAGTAATGATTGAGTCTGGCACTGTAACTAGGTAATTGTTCTATTATTCAAAGAAGCATTAGTGTTCATTCCAGTGATTAGTACGGATAATCGAGGCTCTACTATATCGTGTATTAAACAAGCGAATGTGATCCAAATTGTATCGTAATGGTGTAATTCCAGTTAGTATCAGAAATATGTAGTTAAAATTTTCATAACAAAGTCATTCGAAATATTACCATGCCAATATACATATTACACAATGAAGAGGTTTATATTCGAAGAAACGACAGCAGTATTTTTCGTTAATAATTTCTATATTATTTTTTGGTCAATGCAATATGTTTGGCCATGTGTTAAGAAAATGTAGGAGCAATGGCGACGGCTTTGCTATCTAAACCAGCGGAAACTTTGCTATACATATACAATCAAACTACCTAGGTTGCTCTTTGAGGTTGTTACCTTTGAACAGAAAGTTTGTATTGCTGATGGAGCGCGGAGTTTACGCTAATTTATATTTGTCTACGCTACTCCGCGGGAGAGTTTGTTAAGCTCGCTACTCGTTAAGAGAACAGATAGTAATGAAGTGTACAAATGTTTCTTTTCTTAATTAATTTCTAGAAATTACTATCGCTCTTGTGAACGCGTTGATCCATCAATTTAATAGCACTTACAACTCGTAGCAAGAGTTTAATAATTCTTTCGCTATTTAAAGTTTGGAAGAACTCTAAAAAACGAATGCATATAATTATAAATTTGCAAAGTCGTCTACAGTCTACTGGTAACATATGCATCAGTTATGAAAGAACGAAATCCATCACAATCACAGACATCTTTTTATCGAATCTTGCAGATGTTATCAGTGGTATTAAAAAGATGTTCAACATTTATCTAGAGGTGAACAAATCTCATGTAGATTTAATGTACACCCGCATTGTAAATTTTTTTCCGAGATTTAAATATGTAATGATAACGGAATGTACTTAATAAATCTCAGACATTTAAATATCGTTAATTCCATTCGCAAACGCGTATATGTACTGATCGTCCATCAGTAGATCGCAGTAAGTGACTTGTAGGGATGTCCCTACTCCGTCCTATATGTCTTCCGCTATTGGCCGAATCGTTTAACGAAAGCAGCATATGCTTGTATTAGTGTGACTGGAACAGAGCAATACGGTGACGCTGAAGCTCCTATGACGACCGTTCCCGCCAGAACGGAAGCGTATGGGGTCTCGCAGATCACGTGACAATACGTATTTGCGACTGGAATTAACGATATTTAAATGTCAGAGATTTATTAATTTTTTACAATTTCAATAATTGTAGATTTAAAAATGCTTAAGGGTCCAGTAGTTGACCTCCCTCGAGAACGACCAAATTTTGAGAGAAATGGCAAATCGTGAGAAAGGGTATTTAAGGATATTTAAACGTCAGAGATCAATTAATTTTTTACAATTTCATTAATCGTAGATTTAAAAATGCTTAAGGGTCCATTAGTTGACCTCCCTCGAGAACGACCAAATTTTTAGAGGAACGGCAAATCGTGAGAAAGGGTTCTCCGTTTAAAAGGAAAGCCCAATGACCTTGTTCTATCCTTGGACCGCTACTGCGAGGATCTCGAGAGTTGGCAGAATCGAGGATTGCGACGTTTATTGGCCGGCTCGCTCTACATTTACACAGGCACTCCTCCAGGGATACTACACCCTTGTCTACCCTCTCGCGAGTGGTATCTACGGATGCTGTTGTCAGACAGCCAGCCCACGCCCCTGTTTCGCGGCTCCATTCAGAGGTAGACATCTTTTTCAATATCCGCTACGATAGCTTTCGAGTATTTAGTTCAACGCGTTCGTTATCCGAGTAATAATAGATAACGAAGAACTGCTGCACGAGATGCACCATAGATATTGGATGATCAAGAACTTACGAAAATTTCTTTCTACCAGAGTACACAATAAAATATCGTTCACATGGAAATACCAAGATATAAAAAGTTCGCAAGCGACAATGGAGAACACGTTGTGCAACTGCGCGCATAAATCAATTCCGTCGCATATTAAAACGAATTTATCAGTTTCGTTTATTAAAGTTTCCTTATCGGCGCGAATAAAATAGGTCGAAGTTTTCGAGGCGAACCTTTTCATGGAAACATTTGCGAACTTCCTCGCGAAGTTGACTGTACCGTATTGCGATAAATAAGAACTCGTATATCGTGATAGTAATCGATCACTTTCACGAGCCGCGTTTATTTATAATGCGGTGAATGACAAACTTTGAAAAAAAAAAAATAGAAAAATATTCTTTTTTTTTCATGTACAAAGAAATTTCAACTTGCAAATTATGAAACCGTGTACTAAATAGCATAAAAAAATCTACGCGTGTACTATTTATTACCTAAACGGAAAGTGGATCGTCACAAAATAGTAACCTTCTTATTTACCATTTGAAATGTGCGTCGAAACTGTTCAAAATAAATATTCGCGCATAATCGAAACCGCGTTATGCGAAAGAGCGCTGTGATTTATAATCGAATGAACGAAGCTACCGAAGCTAACGAACATGTAATACAATTTAATCAGTACAATGTCTCCCAATTAGCAATCTATTAGCAACATTGGCTTCGTTATTGCATAAATATCTGATTCGACTGATCGAGTGAATTAATTCGACTCTGACGTTCTGCCAATTCCAAAAAGCCCGCGATTTTTCATAGTTATTAATATAACCTGGACATGTCCCAAACCGATTTTCTATCTTGTTAATACTAGTTTACCCGCAAAGATATAAACTTGATCGAATCAACAGATCTGATGCAACAAAAATGCAACTCTTAAAAATTAATTTTGAAAAATCCTCATTTTAAACATATAACAAAATGTGCATAATCAGTAAATTCCCAACGAAACGCCGATCGATTAAGAAGAAAAAAAATATATCACGTTATTCGGGAAACGTTAGTGATTGCGCGTGCAAAAGTTATGGTTGCCGGTCGTATTTCCCTTCAGGAAAAAAATTTCTCGAGGGAGGTCCATTAACCGAGTCGGCAAAGCAAGTTACCCCTTTAATCTGATTCTAATTTCATCCCGTTCGAAAATTCTTTCGACATTTCCATGGAACGTCGTAGTATGTACGTACCACGCGACGACTGTCAACGTAACTGAAAGGAAACATGACCTCACAATTAGCGGGAACGGCTAAATCGCCGGGAAATAGTAAACACAGCTCGGATCGACGGATAAAGTATAAACACATCACTGACCTGTTCTTATCCCGAGAGCAACTTTGTTATCTTTTCTATTTTCGTTTCAAAAGTTAAGCCAGACATGCTCTCGGTATCGCATTCAATTTTTTCGCGCGATTATTAAACGGTGTGGAGGCAAGTTGTAGAAAAACATATCCGGACTGTGTTTGTTTACACACGTTCAAGCGATCGCACGCAGTGCGCCGATGATGATTCTTGCCGGCCGACTATAGTACACTGGCTGGTTGTAGGCGGCAAGATTCATTTAGGCCAATAAGGTTGCACAATTTGGGCAAACGATTCTTGCTGTTTCTGGCCAGACACTGCGTGCGAAACTGGAGGTAAACATTTGGAATGGAACGTAACTAGAGACTCAAACTTGAAAATATGGTATATAAAAATAATTTGTTGAGAATTAACGGAGAATTACTGGAATTTAATTTGATCGTGTTTTTTTAAAATTATACATAGTGTACCTAACAATCTCTTTAAAGAACGGTTTCGCATCTTCGATACTTGCAAAATGAATAACCAAAGTGGGTCATTTTAACACGCCTTGGTAGTTGTTCCGTTAATTAGGTCAGCAATTCAATTTCGTTGAAATGCTCGGAGCTGATAGTTTCAATGTTAAGTTTACAATTATCGGTTTTAATGCGTCAACACCGTATCGCATATATTTAAGAAATGGGACTTATGCGTGCAGATGTGAAAATTCATTTACTTCTGCGAAATGCGAGAGTATTGAAAATATTATTAATTTCGTAGTTTTTGTTTTATGTAATAATAATTCCTTTGATTTCACCGAGTTACATGGTAGCTGCGTCCGGCGATCAACATGTTACAATTTATACTAATTATAAATTAAATTTTTTCTAGATCGTTACTATTGCTAGCAATTAGTCGAGAATCAGTTACTTAAACGACATCATTTACGAGAGTGTCTAATTGAGAGCTGACTATTCAGCTAAAAAACGAGCTGAGCTAAGCCCGAGTACTCGAGTATTTCAACTAGCTCGATCATTGGAGTAGTCTTTTTTTTTTATACTTCTCACTCACTCGAGTGTATTAATAGAACACAGTCGGGCAAACGAATTATAAACAAAACTTGAGCAACCTTTTTCTGCTAACGAATTAAAATAAAGAAAAGTTCAATAAAATCACTTTTAAAAAGTCACTTTTGCTTTGTACAAGTTTAAACGTAGATAAGCACACTCTTATCCTCGCAACCATAAACATGTCAATAAATTTGAACGCGAAGGATATACTCGGGAGGTCAACATAGAAAACAAAAATAATTTTTTCGAAAGATTTCTTATTCGACCTTTGAAAATTGATGAAAGTGACCTAAAAAAAAAAAAATTTGAATGTCTGTCAACACGTATGCTTAAACATTACCTATAAACTCTTCCGCACCTTATCGTCAAAAACATCTGATAATAATCAAGAATCTATGTTTCATAGCATTGGCGACTTTCGTAATAATACGAAATGTAATAAAATTTCCCAAAGGTCAAAATTTCCGAGCATTTGTCCCGGCCTTTTTCCTTTCTTGGTCACGTAGAAATAGATGGTACATATTTTCGTTACATATCGTCTATTTCTCTGTGACCAAGAAAAAGAAAAAGGCGGGACACAAATGTCCTGAAATATTGATCTTGAGAAATCTTCTTATTACATTTCGTATTATCACGAAAGTCGCCAATGAAATGCTCCGAAATTGCTTCGTTCACCTTAATTCCTATTTTCGTTTAAAATATGTTGTTTTAAAAGGAGAGTTTCGGTGAACAAAGCGGTGTTTCATAAAACATCGTATCTCTGTGCGGTCATACAAGGTGAGATAACAAAAGGAGACAACGAAAAAAGCAATCAAGTATCCCGAGAGAGTACGTGACGTTAGTCCCCGGATCCATTGTGCGGTAGAGTAGCAGCACTCGCCAAGAATCCCCGAATCCGACCATGATGACTCAATTCCCATCTGCATTGCCGCGAACGAAGAAAAAGAAAACGGGCGGAGAGCGTGTCGTTACGTGCCGACATCGGAAGAAACCAAGCAAAAACGCGTCACAGCGTCGAAAGCGGCTGTGGCCGCACGGGGGCCACCAGAATTTCGATGTTAATATGTGGGTCGCCGTTTGCGAATTTTGCAACGGACCGAGAGAGAAGAAGAAAAAAAAAACTCGAGAATTTCCGCGCGCGCGGAATTCCTAGGGTCCGTTAAACTGGAACACGCGCCGATTCATTCAGAGGTTCGCGAATCTCAACGTCGTCGCGTCGAGACCAGACTAAATCAATATACAAGCGAAGACCTTTGACAAGATCGGAGCGTGTCGTTCCGGGGGCCACGGGACTTCCACACAGGGTCATTGCTATTCGATTCTTTCGTTTCGCGTGGATTTTTCAGTGACGAACGAGATAACGCATCCTTGGGTATAAAGCGCGTGGCACACAGCAGTACGTTCGGAACCTCCGGCGGAGTTAGGCGATGCCGCCTTGGTTCTATCCGCGACTCTCGACAAAAGTTTACATAAAGGCGACATAGTGTAAAGATGCATGTGTGTGTGTGTGTACTTACCAACTGCTCAGGGTTTCGCGAAGCGAGATGCTCCCGAACACTTTTCACTTTCGAGTTCGCATTCGTCACACGATTCCGCGCGCACTTCGTCCACGAGAACCGTTGCAGGTTCGAACACGTTTCGCACAGTGAACAATTATCCGCAGGATCGAGCTGTACCGATATATAATCACTCCCGTCTCAGGGGCGGTTCAAACACGCTTCTCGATGCACACTCCGGTGTTCGTGGCGATCGTCACATCGGACAAGTGTCGCATTAGGCAGAAACTATCTCCGATGTATCAACGCAGATGGAAAAAACGTGCCCCGAGCTCGGTCGATGCAGGGCACCGCGCAGCACCCCGCGATAATGTTTACATAGACGACGATCGCGGGCCGTGTCGTTAATGGCACGATTTTGTCGCGACACGTTTGAAGAGCCATTCGATCGTTGATGTTACAAGGGGGTGGGGGGGGGGGGCGGTAACTGCGCAAGGAAAATCAAAAGGATGAAATAGGAAAACAAATCCACGGATACGCGCGTGTGCCGTGCTATGACGAATATGCCCGTCTACTACGTTACATTTCGCACGTAGAACTGTTGACTCGCGATCGTTCGCACTAGCGCCGCGGCGATCTAATTAACCGGGCCGATTAAAGCAGATTATCGTCCGGGTCAAGCCCCAAAGAAATTTTATCGAACGTCCCTGAATGATAACATTCGAAGGATCACTTGTGAAGTCCTGCTAACGTGAACGCAGAAGCGGGCTACTTTGAAGCACGTGCCACCGTACGCGTTGCAGTACAAAAACGTTCTGAGGCGCAGGTCCTAGCGGCAACGGCTGCCGTGCCGTGCCGTGCGTGCTTCGGAATGTGCCCGCCATGTTAACTATAGTCGCTGTGTGTCGACATCCCACGGCCATGTCGCGAACCGTTCACGACAGGTGTCGGACTCGATGGGTAAACGTCACTTTTATATTGACCCGTCTTGAGACGATAATTTTATAATCAGTTCGATTAAACTCCGCTACGCAATCCAATGATATTTACTTATTTACCGGGCCATGGTAAATATGTAATTTCAAATGTAATTGGTTTTATAAATCTAATTAATGCTATTGGCGCAACTGGTACGATCATTTGTTACTGTTAACCACTTTTGCAAATTGTTACATCAACTAATTTTCGACGTTTCGTTTCTTTTTGTTTTCTGTTCCAACCATATATTAATCAATGGGTAATAAAAAAAATTTTTTTGCAGACGCAATTACAACAAAATTATTTCTTGAAAATCATCTAAATTTAGATCGAAACGTCGAAAATTAGTTGATTGAACAATTTGCAAAAGTGCTTTTAACAGTAACAAATGATCGTACCAGTGCGCCAATAGCATTAATTAGATTTATTCAACATTGTCGATCGAAATAAGGAAAACACCGTTGTAATTGGTTTTAGATCGAGATCGATGCAGTTTTTGTAATTATTGCGCAGAAAACCCAATTTAAACTTCATCGCAGCTTTATGAAAATTTTATGAAATTTGTCTCGTTAAGTTATCGTGTTCGCATGACAGCCGCTGAGCGGCTGGTTGAAATAACTTTTTCATCGGATCGCACAGCGAAGAACTGAGAATTTCTGAGAACAAGAACGCATTGAAGCCGGTGATTTAATTTTGTCCATCGAAACGGATTTACCGTCTCGAGAAGACAGAGTTACGGTAGTTAACGAATTAAGCAAATGAAAGGCTTTTCCAGGAAATAGGTTGACAGACTGTCAACGTGCTTTCACACGACGCAGAATATAATCGAGTCTAAACGAATACATTTGTACTCATTTAAATATGCATTTTTTAATGCATTCCGGGAATGATTTTTCAGACGATATCAGCAACCGAGTGGCATTTCTCGGTTATCTTGACTCACGTGTTCTATCGTGACTGCTTCAGCACTTATGCAGCCGGCAATAATCAGACACTCGATTCGTAGTCTAATCAGTATAGTTGATATTATAGTTAGTACTTACCCTGCGCAGCTACTTGTACCTGGTGTTGGGCCGCTGCGGTCCTCTGTAACAAAATTTTTTTCGATATTAGTTATTTATCGATCAAAGTAATTTTTGTTCATTTCGTATTATTTCGCAAGTTGTGCTTGTTCTAAGAATCGAATTGTACACTATTCCTCTGAAATGTAGATAAGTCATCATCTGGCTCTACGATCATGCACCATACTAAATTCTTCATAAACTTAGGAATAATTTTGATCAAGAGATCATATACATCTAGAATGCATTCCTCGTGAAGTGTATTTCTAAAAAAAATTTACCAAAGAAGTTTACAGCAACTTACATTACATTACTTCATTTAATGGAAGGAGTTTTAGAGGGTAGTCCCAAATTTGGGGACTCACACAGTGTGTTAATTCTGGGAGGAAGCTGTTCAAAGTCGTTCATTATTCTTATTGATTGTATTTGCTAAATGCAGACGTGTAATGATAAAAATCGTTTTGTTAGTGTCATTAGAATTACGTATACTTATATACACGGTGTAAAGAAATTATTTGTCGCGACTATCATAGCGTAACTCTACACCCTCGGTTTGGTGGTAATTGATCGTACAAAAAGGTGCTGCAAAATTAACCTTGAACTTGAATTTCAAGGTCAAAAGGTCAAAAATGATTTTTATCGCGTCGTATTCTACTCGTCACAATGGTAGAAAGTGAAAAGGGAACCGTGGGTCAAAGCCTCGATAAAAATAATTTTCGACCTTTTGACCTTGAGATTCAAGGTCAATTTTGCAGCACCTTTTTGTACGATCAATTTCCACCAAACCGATGGTGTAGAATCATGATAGTCGCGACACATAAATTCTTTACACCCTATTTGTATGTATGTATGTATGACGCGATATCAGAGTGAATATTTAGCAATGTGCTGCGACTATAAATGTTTAAGTACATTTTGTACGATCAGACGTATACCGGAAGCCTCGAGGCTCTTCGAATCCAAGGAACGACTCCTCGGCTTCGCGCCGAAATAGTCGTCCTTCTTTCCACCCTTTATCCATCGAAAATATGAAGACATGTTGCACTTGCCACTTCCAACACACTGTCACGACAATATCAGTCACATAACTTTAGGTTCGACGGCACGATAATTTTCACTGTACTCCGGCGGTTCTATCTATCTTTTTAAGAGATGAAATAATAGATGAAAATTTTAATCCACCGACGCCGGGAAATTATAAGAGAAAATGGTACAACGATAAACGACACTTGTGCGACAGATCCAAACTAGATACTACTACGCCATCGAATGTTCAGTTATCAAGTAATTATTCCGGTACAACTCATCGCCGCGTAAATTAATCTATTTCAGTTACTTCGAATGATCGGGTGATATCGTACAAAATGAATGTTTATGAAGAAAGAAGTTATCTGTCGGAAGTTATCGAGAACGTTGAAACTTATACAACAAAATTTCAACGACTGAAGATCTGTCACGTTACAAATCACGTTACCAGTTGCTGTTAGAGTAATAAATTTATTTTGTACGTATACGTTTCATATGGGTCACATGTATTAATTAATATTCGTCGTTTCAGATGATATAATTCCGCAAAATTCGTAATTTATTAATAAATAATTGAACGAGGACGGTGAATAATTTTTCGCTGCACTAATATTATAAACAACGCGGACAATTCGACGCAATAAGGGGGTAATGCGATTCATGCGTGCATCGCGAGCAATTATTCACGCGGAAATATTCCATCGACATACGCGAGCATTTCCACCGATTCCAATATTATACGGATGACCCTTCCTCGTCAGATTCGCGACAAACAATGGCCGTGATTTACGCAGGTTGACGCTTTCATGAAATGTCCGACGAAAACAAAAATGCATGGCACAGTTCGCTTCTAAGAAACTGGGTCGGCAAAACAGAGGAAACACGAAGAATATCTCCGGGAAACGATGAACGGACTCCGCCTGATTTTTTTATTAAGATATAGTTTATAAGCAAATTGAACGTGTAACCTTTCGCGGCACGGCGATGCTTTACATACTCGTTAAAATTCTCGAACGAATCGACTTTGCTTACACTTTCTCGATTTAAACTCATTTAACCCTTTGCACTCGGAGCTATTTTAACTAAAAAAACGAAAAATTTTTCCATTTTAGAATATTTCCGTTCGATACAAATTTTTGTTCATTTTTTGCATATGAAACTGATATCTCATGTAATATGTGAATGTCTAGTAGTTTATTAAATACGAACAAAAATAATAGTCTGAAAAATATTTTTAAGAATGGCATTGCAATTTTCAGTGGCGCCTCAGAGTCGTCATCCGAGTGCTAAGGGTTAACTATCCCTTATAGTTTCTCGAAATCCATAATTAGACACGATAACCTTCAATTGCACAAATTATCCATTTTTTTAAAAAATTGGACCATTTGCATTAGGAAGACGCGAGAGAAAATGATATTCAATCAATTTAAATTGGAAAAATTTGAATGCTAAATATGCAAAACTATGTACTGTCAAAACTATCAGCGATGAGATATCCCATATGAAATACGAAAACTCTTATCTGAAATAATTCGTGCGACTATAAAGATAATTAATTGGAACAGGAAAACTATAAAACCGATAATATTTTATCCGTGATTTCGGTAAAGACTTTTGTAGTAACGGAAATCGAAGCGTCTTCGACAAAAATTATCATTCATTTGCCATTCTCGTTCTGGCTCGTAATCGTTTCGTCAGACCGTATCTTTACTTTACGATACTTTACATAAATGCGCTGCTTTTATTTCAATTTCTCATGCGGTGTCCACAAAAACCAATTACCCGCACACATACACATGGGCGGAACTATAGGAGGTAGGGGTTCGCAAAGAAAAAAAAAAAAGGAGAGGGGGTTGAAGACGCAACATCGCCAGATACGATGTTTAGAGTTTACGAAGAGAAAGAGGGGGACGGAAGAAGAGTGCAAAAAGAAGGGTAACGCGAACTGCTAGCTTTCAATTTAGAAGAGAACCGAACAATAGAGCAGCATCCTCGATGAACTCGAGACGTCCTCTGTGACCGCGAGTCATCATTCAGCGTCTTTTATAGCGCCACCGAGTAAACCGTAACGGAATAGACTTTCTTTTCTGTAAACATTATAATTATCGACAATATATCGTCAGACAAGAGAAGAGATGCTAACCTAACCTCAGGGATGCCACAAAACCTGATGCACGAGAATTCAAGAGAAGCCGCGTCACCCGATGTATTCGTGACAAATAAATTAACTTTTTAATACTGTGAAACCAGAACGTGTTACATCTACGATAAACGTTATGCAAAAGATATTCAGCAGAAGGTCGACTTTAAAAACATTCCACCGATACCTGTCTTAGTCCTCGAAGCTTTTTAATAATTCCTGTTAGGTCCTCGGAGTATCGCGCGTTTCGAAAATGCTTTTAGCGAATTTCCGTGCTGCGAGGAAAAAGGCAAGTTTGCAGGATTAATTGTACGGGAGATAAACAGTAGAGTGGACGTTGCAGTTAAACAAAACACAGACGAAATTTGCAATTCTAATTAACAACGATTCCTTGACTATACGAGACACAAGAATGCGTTAGCACCGGTTAATTTGCGAGAAATTTTATAACGTCACAATAACCCTAAAGTATCTATCGTGGTAAATGCTATACTGTCGAAAAGTCGATGTTGAAAATTACGATCGAATTTAGGAATCGAGTAAGTGAAGCACAGAGAGAGATTTTCAGTGAACAAAGTTACTGAGATATTAAAAATGGATCGTGCACACGTGCCACCGATATGATACACGGTTAGCCGCAAAGTGATGCCATGAATTAATAAGCAGTGTGTAAGTGAACTAATTACGACACACACACACACACGCACACACATTAAGTGAGGAAAGATGCGCGCGCTTTCCTAGCACCTTTAGCGTTCCAAGTTCCGCGAGTCACTGAGTGAAAAACACTTCTTTGAGCCTGTCTTTTTCTCAGCACCGGAGTCGCATATTACCCACACGCAAATCTACCGGTCACATATGCATGCACACACGCGCCTACTCCCACCGAAATCCGAACGTCATACTCCTTTCGCGGGCATTTAAACCAAGGACTCACCTCTGTATTGTTTCGTTGTTATATCGGTTAACACTTTATCTACACAGTGGGACGCGATTGCAACAAGTTGCACGAAATTCGTTATCTTTGTTTAACACTTGTGGCGCTCTCTAGCCTAATCTTTCGAAAAATTGGTGCAGCAACATAGGAACAAAGATAATTCTAGAATTAATTTGTTACCGAAACTCACGTAACAATCATATCATATTTAGAATGCGTGCGTTTCGAAAAACTGGCATACTACCAAAAGGAATATACAAAACAAATATATACAGGGTGTCCCCGAAAACTGTCGGATAACTTTGACAGGTTCCTTAGGTCATTCGAAGTAACTTTTTCTTTAGCGAAAATTTCCGCTTCGGATTGGTTACAGAGTTATTAACGAAAACCACGGACCAATCGGAGCGCGGCTACAGTGGGCGGACTACTCTCTGTCTCGGCCAACGGCAATGCGACGCCCAGCGGGACCTGTCCAGACCTGTCGCCGAGCCGGAATCCGTTCACTTATAGCCGCGCTCTGATTGGTCCGTGGTTTTCGTTAATAATTTCTGAACAAAGCCTCGGAGAACATTTCCGCAAAGGAAAAAGTTACTTCGAATCACCTAAGGAGCCACCTCTTTCAAGATCCTTCGACATTTTTTGGGTACCCTGTATAGAACGGAAATGACATAGTTCTCGTTATTTTTTACGATATTTTCTATTAAGATTCTCAAAGTGTAACTAATCGAAAAACGGTAGTAGATACATATTTTGTATCGATGCGCATGTCACCTGTCGAAAGAACTCGATTTGCATGTACCGCAGCGAGCCGTGGCAAATAAAAAATTATAATCACGCGAACTCGACTATCGACTTTGACACTGATGCAATGGAAACGACGGTAACGAACCGCGACCTTCTTTTTCGAATCGTATTGGTCGGGAAAACGAAGCTGATGTTTAATCGCTACCGCTTTGCTCTTTGCTTAATCGGCCGTTGAACAATAAAGTGTACCGCGCCGGCACTGCTTACTTTGGTAGATAAATTGTTCGTTTCAAGTCTCCGTTTAATTACGGAAATAGAGCGCGGAAGGTTTCGACGAGGAAAGCCAGGCCGAGTGCAAATTATTTTCATACAACCTCCGAGTACAATTTCTTAAAGACCGCAACTAATTTACAAACCAATTAATTTGTCAGATCGGGTTGCAGTCCGATAATATAATAATTTGCGTAATTTTATAAGTTGCTATCATTACACGGTTTGAAATTAAATGTTACGGTATGAAACGATTACTAATTGACTATAAACGATCGTCGCGTGCAACGCATAAATTGAAGCGTCCCGTCGAGTATAAAGATGTTCAGTAATGATACTCCATCGATAGTAACAATTACGGAAAATTGATCAACACGGGTAACAAATGTGATCCGGAGGAGGGCAATGAAATTTCTTTACAGCATTAAACGAATCCATGATAATGTGAATTTTTCTCGATCGAAATTATAATAATGATAATAATGATATCGGCGCAAAGTTCGATCATTTTAAAACCAACAGCAAATGTGCAATTAATACATCAAATTTGTCGACGTTTCGATCATAATGTTGATCATTTTCTAAGAGACATATTTTGCGTCTGAAAAATAAATTTTAGTGTATATAAGTGAACATAGTTAGACAAATTTCTAACTATGATATATTAATTTGATATATTAATTGCAAATTTTTCTAACTATGTTTACTTATATACAGTAAAATTTATTTTTCAGACGCAAAATATGTCGCGAAATCATTAAATTCATTGTGTATTAAACGAATCATTTGACACACAAAGCGAAACTGTTCGGACTCGAACGACAAGTTCGCCGAGAACGCGTTTCGGATCGGTAGTTATTTCAGACTGTGATGCGTTTATACGAGCCATAAACGGTTAGCATAAAAATCAAACCGAACGAAATCTGGCGTAGGAACACGTGGTGAACGTGCCATGGCACGCGTTACGCGAGAGCCAGCAGCGTAGAGATAAAATTTTAATGGGCCCACTTCGACTCGGGTATCGTCGTTAATTGTACAGGTAAACTCTCGGCTGTTCGGGATCCCCCAAGGTCTGTAACGTATTACGTTCACACAGTGAAAGGGCAGAGATGCTCGGATCTTATATTAAAATAATAATCGGAGACGCTACTCGCGTTAGTAACTTCAATGTTTGCACAGATGCAATTTACGACTTGATTGCAAACACCGCCGTTCGAGCAACCAGATTTCGAGTTTGTATCTCTTCTGATACGAGCTCGTTTTTCAAAACTCGCTACCCGATAAATTTTAAAGAAAAATCAAATGAAATTCTGCACACTGGAGTCATCGAGAATTACTTTTCCAGTTATGTTAATTTTTTACTTCAGCAGCATTTTTAACGAGCAAACTTTAGCATCTTTAACCATGGAATAAAGTCCAAAATTTGTAACTCAAAAATTTTTCTACAATGTGGTTATTTGTTTTCACAGCAAGTATGTGTTATATTTTATTTTCTTTTTTCCGGTTTGGATTTACACGGCTGTGTCGCAATGTTTCCTTCTAATTATGTTTACTTATATACAAAAAAATTTATTTTTCAGACGCAAAATATGTCTCTTAGAAAATGATCAACATTATGATCGAAACGTCGAGAAATTTGATGTATTAATTGCACATTTGCTGGTGGTTTTAAAATGATCGAACCTTGCGCCGAAATCATTATTATCATTATATATTTAACGAGCGAAGTTAGACTCTAGAGTTATATGAATTATTATTCATATCTACTATAAAAATTTTAAAAATATATATCGTTATTCGGATAAGAATATAATTCTTTATTTAAAAACGTCATGGTATCGTCTAGCAATTATTATTTACAGGCCCGTCTTTCGAAACGGATACTTTATGTAGATATAGTTTATAGGTGTACAGAAAATTTAAGTACACCTGTGGATATAGAATGAAATGATGAAGTAGTCAGGATAATTGTTTCAAAGAGAGTCGTCGTCAGGATGACTGGTTATGCGTTATTCGAGTAAACGGAAGTCATCGTTTTCTCGGTCCATCTGTGCACAATGGCGGATGTGTGGCCAAACTATTACGTGAAAGGCAAAGTGACAAGGTTTTCTAGTTATAGTCGTTCGAATCGGGGAGAGAGAAAAGACGGAGATGCATAATCGTCGACGTCAAAACACGTATTCTCTGCTTTCAGAGATGATCCTTTTGTTCGCGGAGATACCATTGTCAAGAACGGACCAACAGCGGTTCGTTCGTTTCAAAAAGTCACGCTCTGCTGAGAGCAGAAACGTACGGAACGAAGAGACACGCTGGAATTTCGTGTTCTCCAGTTGGACCGCAAAAGTCAATAGCCTATGTAAAACTACAGAGGACAGATCAATTTTTTCTCCGGATAGAAATTTTTGGCGTAACATACCGCAATTTCATAAAATTCCATTTCATTTTGAAATATTCTACTTAAAGAAATATACAATAAGAACTTCTAATTCTTTATAAAATGAATTTCATTAATATTTCTTAATGTATATTTAATAGAACAAGATATGATTTCCAGACGAGTGGGCTCAAAATTGAAAAAATATGTAAATCAATTCATATTGTAGTGGAAATAAACTAAAAAATATTTTTTTAGTATTAAAATATATCACAGACTTCCGAACGAGTTGCATTATTTCTATGGAAGTTGAGAGAAGTCAGCGTTTATGGGAATGAGTCTTTTCTGATAATGACTCGTATTTCTACGAGTATCGGTTTTCTGGATACAGACCGCGCGAAACATTATCCACTGCACCATTGATATTCGATACAATTCCTAGGCAAGAGGTTGGTGTCTTTATCAACAGTTACTCGTGAAGATAAAACAGGGAACTTCTCTGATCGCAGTATTCCTGTCTCGGTCGGTAATAGTACAGTGCAATTTCGTTGCATCGATGCATCGCCAAATAACATATAGATTTTTATTAATTGTCGAACTGTTGCGAAGAATTCAAATTACTCACCACTTTCCGTTTGTCGTCCCCAAGCAGAGCACTATGGCTCCTGTGTCTGATGAGATCCATAACCTTGCTGACGGGATTCCTGCTGCTTTCTGATCCTGCTCGAGGACGTCCCATAATCTCTTTACTATGATCTTTGCTGTCTTTGTGGTGATCTTTATCTGTACGCACGTCTATGGAGGAACTTCCATGCGAGCCTCTGTGCAAAGACTGCTGGAATACAAAGACAAAGTATTCATGAGGTCGACAAAACTTTTCTCTTGTTACTTTCTTTCAAAAATATATAGAAATATATGTATGTGGACTTGGGAGCATGAAAATTCTGAGACTAATATTCATAATTCTGTAGCGTTAAATTACCACAAATTATATGCTAGCTATTTTCTTTAAACCTATGCACAATGGAGATTCAGCCATATTCATAATTCTGTAGCATTAAATTACCACAAATTATGCTAGCTATTTTCTTGAAACCTATGCACAATGGAGATTCAGCCATTGATCTACAGAATGGATATAAGCAGAAGTTTGTCAAATTATAAGATAACTAGTTTTTATATACTTCCTCTTTTAAAAATGTAAATTTGAATTAGAATCCTAGCACTAGCTATCCTCGTATGTGTTTTGAATAAAAAGTATTTCAGAAATGGCTGATCTTGGAACTTGTGGTTTCTTAGAACTCTTCAGAAACAGAATATAAGGACCCCACTCGTATGGACACTAGTTAGGAGGATTTTGTATGGTCAGCATGGATATTTTTATGTGTACCTGCACAGCGTTTTTCATATTCGCTATAATACTGGGCTTCCTTTTACTAGCATCGGACTTGCTCCTTGGTCTGAAGGCGTCAAGGAGCGCAGGCTTCCTAGTTGGGCTGGCTGTGTCATCGACAGTCCCACCGCTTCTTCTACGTTCGACGCTGCTGCTGCGGCTGTTGCTACGGCTGGTGGATCCGGATCGAGTGCCGGAAGCTTTCCTGCCTCCTTTGCTCGAACTCGACGAACTTGAAGGTTCCACCGGTTGCGGAAGCGGCGTCGACTTTCCGGAGCCAGGAGCACTGCCAGAAGTCGGTTTCCTGATGGTTCTCGAGTGCGAACCCCATGTTCCTGCCACGCAAAACAAATTGTTTTCAAAAAAAAACTCGTAAAACATAGTGAAATACCAGCCCTTCCTATACTAGCAATGATTTTAAGAAAATATTTCCCATTCAAAGGGCCTAGCCGAATAAGATGGTCAAAACTGATCAAGCTGATCAAGAAAAACCCCTGTGAGCAAAATTTCAGCCCCCTAACTTGCCCGTGAGGGTAGTTATAGGGTAAATTAGATTTAGCGCTTTTCCACTCATTTTCCGCTCTCTGATGCTTTCTAAAATTCTGAAAAAAATGTGACATATTTTGGATCCCAAGGCGGATTTTATGGAATTTTTTCAGACTTTTCTGTTGCAAACTGTGTTTCGTCAGAGAGCGGAAAATGAGTGGAAAAGCGCTAAATCTAATTTACCCTATAACTACCCTCACGGACAAGTTAGGGGGCTGAAATTTTGCTCACAGGGGTTTTTCTTGGTCAGCTTTCGAATGGTTCAACAGCCATTGAAAAAGCTCTGAGGGCAGTTTTGACCATTTTATTCGGCTAGGCTCTTTCAAATTGCTATAAAATATTATTTCACTTAAGCCGTACCAGGTATTATTATTTTAAACTACTACCACCTCTGATTATTTATAATAGCAAAAAACTTGAAAGGTCATCGTACCTGCTCGAGGTCGCTGACCCTGATCCTGGGAAGCATGACTCGAATTATCGGCATCTTCAGTGACGATTGTTGGCAACGGCTGCGACCCAAGTTCCTGAAAAATATCACCGTTTAATTACATTTCATAATACACACGCACAGACATTACCGTTAAATAATTACTAGACTGAGGATCTTTATGTAAAATAAGAAATGTTTGCATCGATTGCAAGACACGGCAGGCAAATTAAAATTTCTTTCATCTTTTAATTATCTCACTGATCAATTCCTTTTAATATGCCCACTGTTTTAAATTGTACCCACCCAATTTTGTCATAAGCGAAATACGCAACCGTAAATGTACAGTCAGAGTATATATTAAAGGTGAATCATGCAGTGACAAAAACATGTGATTCATATTTATTTTCTATAAATATAGTATATCGTAAGTACACGTTCTAGTATACGTTTGTCGTAAAAATTTTTGCAAGTCATTTTCTCGTAACGGAAACAAAGATAATGTGTAACACGTACCGAGAAAACAAAAGCGATAAACAACCTGTTTGGAATTTCCCGAACTGTTCTTTACTGTTGATTCTTCCCTTCTTATCTTCACTATTACAGCTTTCTATTGCATAGGAGAGATTTTAATAACTCTTCTGTCAAACTGTTTATGTTCCGAATTGTTTACGAAACTGAAAATACGGCTTCAGAGCATTAGAGTACTTAGCTAGAATGATGTATCGACAGGTGTATTAAATTCTATTAGACGCGAATAAATTAATGAAATTTCCAAGCCATACTGATTCTTTCAAAATCGACTCACTGTGCAAATTCTCCCAGAAGCGGGTAGGCTAGATTTGCCTAAAATGGTACAGATCAACGGACGCAACTGCACACAGATCTACAATTGGTTCCTGCCGGTCCTAACCGGACGATGTATGGCAAAACCGGCACGAATCAATCACGCTACGTAATATACAACGTTTAAGTGCTGCAAGTGTTATTGATTACGATATAATATCCGGTAACCATTGTCTGAACGAGAACGTCAAATGAAAAAAATTGACAGGAAACAAGTAGTGATGAAATTTTATTGTCCGCAGATCTGTAGCCGTAGAACACAACGATTAGATATCGTTGTTTAATCAAGAAACGCTAGTTGACAAAGCATTTATATTTAGCGATATTATCATCCGTCACTTTTCTACACGGCGAAGTTCAGATCTGTTTTGTGACACCTTCTCGAAAATTGTTGCACGGACAATGAATGGCATCGCTTTGTCGTTTACTTTACACGGTAGAGATGAAAATTCCAATTGGCGTTAACAAAAAACTCAACATTTATTCACCGTGTGTCGATAGAAAAACTAACTGGTATACAGGGTGGTCCGTTTAAATAAGAACACCTAAATATCTCTTCAGGTTATTGTGATGCAAAAATTATTTGTTACGTAATGGACCAAATATTTGGCACGAATCTTTTTTTCCGAGGGTCATTTTTTTCGGAGTTGTCAAGATCATCGATGTTTTTTGGTACGTAACTAAATTTTTTTTTTTATTGCATCGTGTAACTGATGGAGAAATACATTCAGATATGTATAATAACATGACCTTGAAATGACCGTGATCCTCGAAAATTAATGTATAGGTGGATTGAAAGTGAAATTTTGTTGAACGGACATCGTGACGCTGTCAAAATTTGGTGTCAAGATATCCGAGCAGCGGAACAGCTTATTTTGTTATGCTTTTGTAGCAAAAGCACGTGCAAATTTATTACAATTTTAAAGGTGAACAACGTTGCACAAGATGCTGGAGCCAGCCAATCATTCCGAAGCATTGATTGGACCGTTTCCAGTGCACAACATCGAGTGACATTTTCAAATGACAACATTGCGAATGTCTCGACAGATGACAATCTCATCGTTGTTACATAATACAGGAAACTTTCTGGCAGTATTCCCGTTACGACGACGACGCGATTTAGATGTTTTTATCGCGTTCCGATGATACAACGCAACAATTTTGCCATATTTTTATCAACGGTATCTAATGAACATATACTTTAGCCGATACATGCATCGGCACACGTGATATTACATTCGCCTCAAGATCCAAAACAGACCACTTTTAACTGAACATTAGAGATAACCAGAGAGTCTTAATAGATTGGATCAAGATGGGGATACCCCATACTCAAAAGCTATTACATTAAATTCGAAGCAACTTGCATAGACGACAGTATCTCGACAAAAACAATTCAATCTTAAAGGATTCGTTAGCACGTTGACCGCTGCGTGAATTCTGAGTAACAGTCTTAATTTAACAAGGGAACATATTCAGTTGATGCACGCCGATTTTGATGAAACTTATGCGAGATATAGTTCTTCGAAAAATATTTGACACGTATTTTTTTTTATCGGCAACCGTCCACTCTGAGGGGGTGAAAACAGCCCTCGAAGTCAGGGCTCAAAACCACATTGTTTGAGAAAAAAAAAGTTTGTTAAAAAATTCTTGCGCGACTACATTTCCCATTGAAAAACGTACAATTTGAAAAAAAATTCAAATTTTTTCGACCACTGGTTTCCGAGATATCCAGAAAAATATGGTTTTGACTCCCAACTTTGAGGGCTGTTTTCACCCCTTCAAAGTGGATGGTTGCCGATAAAAAAAAATACGTGTCAAATATTTTTCGAAAAACCTCACATCAGTTTCATTCTCATCTGAATACGTTCCCTTGTAAGTCGGACTCTCGGGTCCGTGCTCCGACATAGATCATGTAGGGCTACTATTTTTTTTTGTGACCTCGCCGACCTTGCCGAACGCATAAAAAATGAGCGCGACCCAAAACTTAACCCTTTGCACTCGGAGCTATTTTAACTGAAAAACGAAAGATTTTTCCATTCTAGAATATTTCCATATTCTATACAATTATTTTTCAATTTTTGCATATGAAACTGATATGATATCTCATGTAATATGTAAACGTCTAGTATTTAATTAAATACGAACAAAAATTATAATGCGAACAATATTTTTAAGAATGGCACAGCAATTTTCAGTGGCGCCTCAAAGTCGCCATCCGAGTGCTAAGGGTTAATACATACCGTCAATTAAATCACTAAATACAGTTCAAATTAGATCTTGTTTAGTAACTTCAAATAAGCTCAGGGAATCGCCCCTTTCAAGGAAGTACAATATTTTTCGGATACCCTGTGCAAGTCCTAATCGGAAGGCATGTCAAAGTCAAAACAGTTTAACAAATGACCTAACTAGGAGAGAAATCACCGTGTCATGGAACTCGAAAAAATTGCCAGCTATTCGTGTTAATACGATAGCGTTCTTTTGTGGTGTTTATCTGAATTATTTGAAAAATACCCAATCTTACGTAAGAGAAAGCAATTCAAGCATTGTGATATCCTTATCTGCGATTTTCCAAGACCGCGCCACAGATTACTTTCTGATTTTGTATAAAGTTTGTTAAATACTATCATACCGGTTTTTTCCACTCCGTTGTCAGATCACATAGCACGCTCTCCGTAGCTTCTTGGAGGGTTCTCAACACGGAAGCTTTAAGGATCATCTCATGGTGAGTCTCGAAATCTTCGTTTAGTGTATTTTCATTCGCGGCAGAACACGCTTCATACGAACACAAACACTATTTTCTGCATCGGCGGTTTACGCAACCCGGCCCGGAATCGTATTTTTAATTTACCGCCTCAATAAAATCGAACGATCCGCCGTGTGTTCTCGCGGAAAGCCAACAATTGTTGCTATTGGATCGCGCTATCGATCGTGTTCACAAGCGACTCCGCGGATTCTAATTCTATCTTCGGTCGACATCGAATGCGCCTGAACTAGAAAATATTATTTGCTTTGGTCGACGAGTGAAATAGACTTCCGAGAATCTCTGCTTTCCTACAGAAATAATATATATATACAATTTCGAAATGTGGCGATTCGTTGCTCGATCCACTGGAAATAGCAAAATTCGATTTCATACATTTTGCCGATACCGAGTCGGATTTCATCTAAAAATTGTTCTTTACTGGTTCTCTGGTACTTTTAGTACCAGATGGTTTTGTTCAAATGAAAAAATTATTTCCGGATGATAGAATAAAAGAACTGCTACTCGTTAACATTTTATGTAGCCTCCCAGAAATTAAACGCAATTTTTTATTATACTGAAGGAAATAGACTTTTGGAAGTTATTCGATGATACGACTCGATCTTGGGGAATTTTAATCTAAAGCGGTTTTAGAAGCACTGATTATAAAACTCGCGCATATTCGTCACGCTGCCATGTTTGATTACCTTCTTATGAATGAGAATTATCAGCAAGAAAAATAGCACTTACTCATTAAGATAAAGCACTCGATGCATTATTTACGAGGCACTATACTTTCACGAGTAAAAACGATTCTGCGTGGGGAAAATTTGTTATTCAACTATTATCGTACAACTTCGCAACTTCTTACGACCAATAAGAGTATTCTGTCGAGAGGGTATCGCATAATAAAGACAATTTTGTTCTTTGCGACGACCATAGCGAATAAACTGAAGAAATCGGTTAATTCTTTTACAAAACAGTCGATGCGATTTGAGACGATTGTTAGCGAAACGCGCAACCGATCGCGAAGATCGTGAAACTCAATTGTGAAATGCGGACGACGCGTGCGAATATGCGGAATCAGTTTCGCGAGATGTTCGTTCGCGGTTCCGAGTCCGACTGGCATTTTCGATCACGACCGTCTGAGGTCTGTCAGAGAACCACGTGGTATAGTCGTCATAGCAATTTTATGAAACCGAAAATAAGCCCGGGCTGAAATCTGAAGAGAAAATGGAAATGTTCCTGGGGGGAAAGTCACAAAAAATTATTGTCCAGTAGTGGGGACGTTTGCTTGAATTGAGGCAAAACCGTTTTTTTTTTTTATTAACATAAAACAGATGGCCTGTACCTAGTGGCATAGGTGCCACTTTACCAGAGTGGAAGAAGAGTTAGTTGATTAAGAGAATGGTACTTTATAAAGGTAGGCGTTGCAATGTTGCAGGCGCAAATAGGTGGGGAATAAAATTTGCAAAATAGTACCCTAGCTTGCTTCAATTGAGGCAAAACCGTCCCCACCATAGCGTCTACTGTTCCCTAACAGTAAGCGCGGTTACCATGGAGAAAGGACGCGCCAAACATATGTCTTTTTATACACCCCGTATAAATGCGAGAAGACTTTTTGAAAAATGAGATGACGCGGTAGGCAATTGAAATAAGAGTAGTCAAAGCTCAAGTTACAATACTCGGGTCCACGATTGAACAAACACGCGCAATTAATTAAATAACAAAGAACAGCGATCCAAAAGGGATTAAGAATTAAATCAATCATACCATATAAAAATACCCGTTTCTTCGAACAAGAAAAATTCTATCCCTCTTTCTTAAGTCTAACGCGGTCTGTCAATAGTTAATCAGTACTTGAGCTCAATTAGATAAGATTACCAAATACCGTGATCGACAACAGAGGTCACAGACAGCCGACCGTTTGTAAACAAATCGACGGATTGTCTTCGGAAGATCTAGCCTATTCACAATATGGAATATTGTGAATAGGCTAGAATTATAGAATAGTTTATTATTGCATTCATGAAAGGATCAACACAAACAAAGTTGGCCTTCGCTCGTAGCAGATAAATTATTTCTATGCATCACCATGCCAAAGAATTTTGTATGTATGTACAATAGTAAATACACTACATCGTTTTCCTGATTGAACGACAGATTGTTTTGATAAATGTTTAAAATTAATTTTGAAATACATCAAATTAAATCAGTCGAGCGACTTCTCAGTTTTATACATAAATTACAGAACTTTTATAGTAATGGTTCCCTCGGTATAAAAGTAAGCTAAAACTTTGATATTTACCAGCCATGAATGCACAAACATCAGCTGTATGCACGTTAAGAAAATTTTATATTAAAATTATTGTTTGGGGGGAGAAATCGAGAGATCGAGAGATCGACACTCTCGGTTGATGAGAGTTTCCAGAATGACGACACTTTGATAAATGAAGTCCTTCAGTCTGTGGACCGATAGCATTAACGGGTACGTCTTTTACAGTGTGTAATCAAGACGCGTCCTTTTATACGCCGAATAGGTTTATTACGCAACGGCATGACTATAAACATGGTGAGAAGCGATTCAGATAAAATGATGAAACGAACGGGACACCAAAGACACGTGCGGTAATTAGACTGCGGATTTTAATGCTTTTGATGACAAAAATGAATAAGTAAAATTTGAAACAACGGAAAGATTAAAAGAATTTAATAGCGCTCATATATAATTTTTAACTCGTTAAAGTCATTAAAGGAAGAAAGAAATTTCTGTTTAGCTTCTGTCTGTGACAGAAGAAATTTTTATTTTGTAAAAAGATCCTCTACCTTTTAATTTTTCGGTACAAAATTTTCATATTAATTTACCACTTAATTAAGTTATGCAACTGAGTTAACCCGTAACCACTGTGACCCTATTTTAGTTTTAGAAATATTAATAATGCATATGGTCAAATTGACCCATCAACAGTGGTTACGGGTTAATAATAAATTATTAAATGATACGCGATCAG
Source organism: Lasioglossum lativentre (assembly GCA_916610255.1). Lineage (NCBI taxonomy): Eukaryota > Metazoa > Arthropoda > Insecta > Hymenoptera > Halictidae > Lasioglossum > Lasioglossum lativentre. Next base: position 3,109,633 of record OU744364.1, read on the forward strand.
TTTTTGCGACAAAATTCCTTCCAGTCTATTTGGGTCCATTCTTCCAGAGAGTTTAACCCGTAACCACTGTTGATGGGTCAATTTGACCATATACATTATTAATATTTGAATTACCCTGTGAGTCACAGTGGTTACGGGTTCACTTCTTTCTCCTAATATACATTAAACTGTTACATTTCTTATCGTTTTACCACTATTTCGAATAAAATGTGCTCACTGCATTTATATCCTCGATTTAAGATGTCGATTGAATTCGAGACGCGCTCTTTTGGAAGAGACGACACGGACTCTCTAAAATAAATTATCCATGTGCGAGAGTATCTAGCGTAACGGGGTCCCTTCGCGGATTTGTTTTCAGTACCTTGTAGGTCCCCTGGTCATCCGGACACCGATCCAAATATGGCACAAGGGAGTACTTCCGAAATCTGCCGAGCGCCGATGACATATTTCGCTGGGGCTAACAACGTCACTTAATTAAGTTATGCAACTGAGTTAATAATAAATTATTAAATAATACGCGATCAGTCCATTCTTCCGAGAGAGTTTAACTTCTTTCACCTAATATACATCAAACTGTTGAATTTATGATCGTTTTACCACTATATTTCGAATAAAATGTGCTCACTGCATTTATATCCTCGATTTAAGATGTCGATCGAATTCGAAACGCGTTCTTTTGGAAGAGACGACACAGACTCTCTAAAATAAGTTATTTATGCGCGTATTTAGCGTACGGGGTCCCATCGCGGATTTGTTTTCAGTACCTTGTAGGTCCCCTGGTCATCCGGACACCGATCCAAATATGGCACAAGGGAGTACTTCCGAACTCTGCCGAGCGCCGAGGACATATTTCGCCGGGGCTAACAACGAACGGAAATCGGCACAACACACCGTACAGCTTTTCAGACATTCATATCGCGGGAACGGACAATCGGTGTGTCCATCGAGATTTCAACGGTGACTGACAGCGCCGGCACTCTCGTGGGCGGTGCGTCGCACCTGGATGACTTCACTATCTCCTGGTTATCTTTTACATTTTGTCGAGGAACCGTATCGATAATAATTTTCCTCCGGAGGATTGTTGTAACGCCGTCTTATCGCGGATCAATTGTGATTAACACGATAAATCAGTCCCTTCTCGGCAAGCACCGTTCTTTCGCGGCCACGTGAAACACTCGACTGTAATTCTGTCGACCGACACCGTCGATTCGACACTGACACACTGGGTCGTCCTACAAATCCGTGTTTACATTTGCGGTGTGTTTCGTAAACACAACAACGATGCGCGACCGAAGGGAATTTATCCCATCGCGCTGGAAGGACGCGCGCCACACGCACGTAGAAATATTTTTTTTTTTTTTTTTTTTTTCATATTAAGGTTTAACGTCGCATCAACATCTAGGTCATTAGCGACGAACTTCTATTGTGTTTTTAGATTTTGTTGTGGTGGTTAATATCTTTAAGGAATTCAATGGTGTTTGTTATATGCTTTTCGGATGTTAGGGCCGTGTTCTGGTTGATTTCAAATTTGAGTCGCTGGGTGGAGTATTTTTGGCAGTCGTGTAAGATGTGGTGCACTGTGAGCGGGGTATTACAGCAGAGAGGATTTTGTCTTCTTTATGAGAAATTTATGTGTCATCTTAGAGTGACCCGTTCTTAGGCGGGAAAGGATGATTCTTTCTTGTCTGCTCGTGTGATCGCTTGGGATGTCTTGGAAACATTTTTTGATTATATTATGTATCTTAGATGATTTCGACTTCCATCGAAATATTTTTGTTCCAGGCTTTCACCCAAATTTGTTTTCTCAGAATTTTCGACGTTTTTATTCCTTCAGTTACATTTTATCTTTTATTCGGAAATGATTTATTTACTGTGCACGGTTGCCAAGAAGTTGACACCAGGTTTATGGGACCCATCAAAATGGCGGTCTCCAGTATTTTGAATTTACAATTATTCAGATTGTTAAGATGAGGAGTTATTCAATAAATTCATTTCTTTGAATGTATATTGTAAAAACACTGACTAAAACTTTAGATAGACGCATTCTTTGCATTTTTATAATAATGTAAAATAGTGCTAATGCTCTCTAAACATTTTCACGATTTTGTGGGAGTCATTGTTAGATTTGGTCAAATTCTTATGCTTGAATACTGTTTTCATACAGTCACACGCATTCATATTCGGACACTATTAAAAAGACGATAACTGTTGTAATATTGTACCAGAAGAGTTGGATTTTATATAGAAAAAGAAATTTTGAGAAAATTGCAATTGGTCGGTATTGCGCTGAAACTATTAAAAGTTATACATGTATACATATAAATTACTTATATCTACCAAATGCACCTTATAAATTTTCTCTACAGGCACAGATAAAAAATTAAAAAATCGTGACCTTTACTTTTTCCTTCGCAATTGCGACTAACAATTTTAAAAAAAAGTTAATTACACTTTGGCTAGTAAACTAATCCTTCTAACGTCACAAAAAAAAACTCAAGCTGTTGGGTCAGATTTTGAAAAAGTTATTCGTTTTTAAAAGGTGTACGAATACTTTTTTTCACCCATTGTATGTAAAAGCATCGAATTGCATAATTGGAGTTGTTTTGAAGCGTTCTATTCGCACCCATCGACGAAACAAGCTTAGCAATCTAGCTAATCACTTGAGCGCAGCGAGAAGTCAAAACAAAGGAGTAAATCAATTAATTTTGCGGAATGGACGGGTTACGTATGCGTGGTGGTTCGAACGCGCGATCTATTTCAGTTTTTCATTCAAATAACTCCGCAAAGATGGCAGCGTGTCTTTGCCCGAGTCGCGGCCGCCATCTATCGACGAATGCAACCAACAACATCTGCAAATCGTATCACGGAGGAGTGAGCGATCAATGATAACGAAATGCACCGAGTACTTTCTCGAGTGGTTTATTGACCGAGTTCTACAGAGAGACATGGTCTCACATACTGCAAAAGAAAAAGAAAAGTTTACGGTACACGTTCGTTCGCAAACAGAGACTTGAATTGCTCGTTAAATTCCGTGAAATTTTTACAGCCCGTAACTTATTACTTGAAGAACATCGTGTTGCGTACGCGGAGCTCTAGAGGGTGGCGGCCATTTTACTAAAAGTGGAACAGATGCTATAAAATTAGGAATCATATTGCAAACATATTGTCACGTATATTTAAACTATTTTCTCAGCGAGTTCTTCGCTCTGTTCAATTTTTACTCCGTTTCTGTGTGCAACGACGCTGCCATGGCAACCATTTTATTAGAATCACGGGTAACCGATGAATACGTAAACAATCTGTAGTCCACTTTCGATCTACTTTCACCATATTCGCGGTAATTCTTCTTTCTGTTCTCGTTTCACCGAATTGTTAATTATATTTGACGTTCGACGGAATTGTAATGACCTATTTTTTCCGATGCCCCCAAAAATCGATCGTTTCGTACTATTTTAGTACGATCCGTGAACGCAAATAAATTGTCATTGTTATTTAAGTTATGAATTGATTGGACTCCGATATTCCCGATAAAAACGGTTCTCGGAAAGAGAACTTCGATCGAGCGTTTCGATAAAAATCAGACATTTTCGGAATGCCATAATATTTCAGCTGTCTCCGCTTTGATGTTTCTTCTTATTCGAATTGTTGTTGCGGATGAATAATGATTGGTTGGCTGGCTCGGGACGCGTATTGGCGTGGTGCCGCGCCGCGTCGGGGCTCGATGATGATGCGTCGATCACACGGGAAAAAAAAAAATGATCGGAATCATCGAACGAGCCGAATGATAACCGGCTGTCCGGGCCGCGGGGATTTCAACGAAGAAAAGTCGCGCGAAAATGTCAGGACTGAAATAGATTAACGACACACACCGGGATGCAATTACTCAGTTCGGATGCCTGTCGCGAACCGGAGGCACGTGTAAAATTCTTTGTACTCTAAAACGGGCATATGAGTCGTCGCACGGCAGCCGCGGTTACGCAACAAACGGTGAAATATCGCAAACAACAAATAAACCGTGTTCACTTCGTTTAATTCCCTCCGTGTACCTCTATCGGAGAAAAGATACAACTCTCGAGAGCACGTGAGAAACGGAGACAGAGAAACGTGCGAAACACATTCCTGGAAAAACGTGTGCCGATTAGACGAAACGTGTCGCAACAATGTTCAATTATGCTAACCAACATCGTGGTTGAAAAAATTTCAAAGCATGCGATGCTCGTGAATTTTTCGGTATGCTATTCATCAACGTTACCTAACAATAAATTCTCACCGTGCACACGTTCTACCGATAAAACAAATGATCAGAGGACGTAGCCGGAAACGTGTAACAATTCTTGACCGTGACATTGATCCAGTGATAACAGAAATCATTGGAAGTCATTGAACACACGGTTACGTAAGTATAGTTGAAGTGTAAAAGTAAACGTTTGGATCAAGGTCAGCGCTTTATCACCAACGTTAATTATACTCTACCGTATAGTTTTATTTGTTGTTTCTGTTCTCGAGCTGTGATATATAGCTAATGACCTTCGGGCGACCTTGAACTTGACGATTCAATGCCAAGAGATTTCAAGATACAGATTTCTCGGTGACTCTGATCAGTTTATTTAAACGATTTTGGTAATTGAATTATCGGTACGGGGCAGTGTAGAACAATGTTCAAATTTTGAATTCAACATGTAGTAATTTTGGTATTGTATTCATTGACGAAAAGAAATTCTCTCTTACGCAAACCTTTAAACTTTCCCAATGCGGTTTCCTAATGCGATTCGTTTCCCGTGACACACCTTGTATGTGTACAGGGTGGGGCATGAACCATGAACTACTTCGATAGATTGATAAAAAGCAATTTTGACGATAATTGTATTCGCTCGAGCGTTGTTTAATGTCAAACCAGTCACGTCATCGAATCTTGTCAGAGTACCATTTTCAAGATTGTTAAAGCAGCCTCTGCTTAAAGTAAGAAAAATAGTAAGTAAATATACCCTTTATACATTGTGAATAAATGTACCCTTTCTCACAATAAGAATGTAATAGCACCCCGACATAAAGAAACAGGTGAGTTATGGCAGCTATGCCTTTCAACCCCAAGGTAAACGACTCTAGAGCCACTCGTATAAAAATGCGATGACCTTACAATAAACACATTGTAAAGTTGGTATCTGATAATTATTTTCTGTTCTTTTTTAACTTATTCTCAGATTGCAGTCTCTTGAACTTTGGTTTTCAGAACAGCGAATTTTCATGAAGCAACGATGTGGATTAAAATGACTTTTAATATTTTTTTAAATAATTTTTTTAACCCTCGCGCGTTAATATGTATAATAATAGATTATCGTAATTTTCAGCGTGACATCAATTTGGTAAACTTTGAATCGCCGACCTAATCCCCAGTGCATAGCTATTTACGTGGGCAATTCACGTACAATGGGATCGGCGAAGGAGGCCTTACGTGACACGGTATCCATCATAACAGTCTTCAACGCATTGTAATTCGTCTTTCGAACCGAATCGATAGAGCTTAAAGGAAGCCTTGCGCTCGAGTTCCCCCTTTCCTCCCTCCACCATGAATCATTAAAGCAACCACATCGAGATCTGGGACAAACGATATCGCGAGTTTTCGGAACACACGTCCCACGCGTGTCCCGGGCATGTTTTCGTCACCTGTAATCATTGCCCGATTCACCATTGATGATCGTACGTATGTATGTATTGAAATTACGAACGGCGAGCATTGGCCGCGCTGACCTGTCATTTATTATAGTTCGGAGCGAAACTTTCGTCGAGTTGTTCCGAACTCGATGTCTATACACCCCTTCTATTTACGCGAATGCACATTGTTTCTGTAACAAACTACAAACGCGAATTCCAGTTTTCAATTATTAATTGTACACAATGACAGATGAATAGAAAGCGACATTTCAAATGAATAATAAATGTATATACAACTGTTCCGACAAAAGATTTCAAAATACAGCAAAGCCTTGATCTAAGAAAAACCATCGGGTCCGTGCTGTTTCTTAGATCGCGTTGTTCCGAACTCGATGTCTATACACCCCTTCTATTTACGCGAATGCACATTGTTTCTGTAACAAACTACAAACGCCTGTGCGAATTCGAGCTTTTAATTATTAACTGTACAGAATGACAGATGAATAGAAAGCGACATTTCGAATGAATAATAAGAGTATATGCTCCGACTAAAGATTTCAAAATATAGTAAAGCCTTGATCTAAGAAAAACCCTCGGGTCCGTGCTATTTCTTAGATCGCGTAGTTCTACTATTTTTTTTGTGTGATCTCGCAGTAAAACTCCATTGAAAAGTGTCAGTATTTTAATACAAGTTATTGTGAATGCGTTTATTCCGAGGAGCAACAACGTGTACGCGAAAACAGAGTTAAGCGCGCAGAAACCAGCTCGGAAATCGATCTCGAATCTTCGTAAGGATGAAAAAAAGACTTCGTTAAAGCCAAGCCTGTGCTCGCAACGGTGAGACTTCGTGTCCAAGGTAATCTACCCTTTCCACAGAGAAAGAAGGTAAGGCACTCGAAGTACCCTGCGGCCAGTTCGTCGAACCTTCCTTTTTATAACCATGCAACGCCATAGTTATCCACCATGGAACGTCCGTTACCCGGCTTGTTTACGGAAGCTTCGACTCTCTGCGATTGTTGATTTCGTGGATGCACGATGTTCAACAACTAATTGGGATTCAACTGAACTGAAACTAGTATATTCGAATTTTAATTTAATTGTTATTACTAGACTGCAGATTTTATGCACTTATAACGAAAATGAATACACTAACATTTTCATATAATTAATACAAATCTACAAAACGGATTTTTTCAATTTTCAGTGTAAACAAAAGAAATCGTAAAAAACTACTTTTAGTATTTTCTCTTCGTGTATTAAGCTAATTGATCCGACTTCTTAATAAAAAAAATCCAAATCATATGGTTCAGTCAACGATTTTATAATCGATCGATTGAGATTCTCTGCTTTGTGAATAAACCAAAAGAAGATATCGAACTGATAACGACCCAATAAATTTCCACGTGCAACACTTGAATAAATAAAAATGATTACTTCTTATTTTCATACGAAATATATCGGGCCATCGGTAATCCCGATTCGTATCGATATTTCGATTACCATTGTTGTCCATATTTATTTTCGATTCAATTCGAATCGCGCGAACAAAAATAAATTGTAAGTGTCTATACCTCCGATTGTACACGAAAAAAGATTATCTTGATGAGATCATGCGCGAAACGAGGTGCCAATCTATGATCGTACACTCTCGTGATTGGCCGTTCGTGACAACCATAATTCCATCGGCGATCATGCCCAACGACCACACCTTGCTCGTTGTGAACCAGACTTTAAATGGTCACCGATGCATAAGCTGGCACAGACAGTTTCAAAAACGGATAATCATTCAAGAAGGTACAGAGTGAAGAGTACTCATTTACAGAAACTGTAAAAATTTGTCATTTTTTACTAATCTTCTGTAATTATATTCATAAATGTAAAATGTTTCTGCCATGCGCATCACGAACAATAACCCAACATACCTCAAGCGATGACAATATTTGATAAATATTAATAAATAATTGAAAATTCAAATTTCCTTGTAAAACACTGTTTGTCCAACAGTTACCAGTTCGGTCTGAAGATTGTATTTTCTTTAAAACGTCGTATAGTTCGCGTAAACAATTCTAAATAAAGCAAGAATGAAAGCAAAGTATCCGATGAAAATACTTTCAAACAACATTTGTTTTGCTAGAAACTATTTTGTATACGTAGCAAATAAAAAAGTGCGTCATTCACACGTTTCCGGTTCGAGGAATGGACGTTTCGCGCGAAAGTCACCGTTCGTTTCTTCCTCTCGCGTGTATAATGGTGAAAGAATTCCACGGATTTGGAAAATATGAGTTTCAGTCGTTGAAACGTTTTACCGCATCGTTTAGAGAAGTATGCGAGAGTCACGGTGTCGCAACATGAAACACAATCCTCAATTTCATTGTATCGCGAGTAAGCAGGATACGCTCTTGCGCCATTGACTTTCGCAAGAGTCCGCACCACGACCACGGTAAACAAATTTACGAGACCGTTCCTCCTCGCGGCAATTAGTCAATTACTACAATTAGACGGACGGACGGACGGACGGACGGGCTGACTGCTCACTGACTGTGTTGCTCTTCTACGATTGACGGGTGCATAGAAGTTGTTGCGAGAATCCTGTTATTCGAGTTCACGATTCTTCGAGTTTCGTTCACCCAACAATTTGTTCTAAAGTTTTTTAATCGAAGCAACTTTTAAATATTTATGTCATATTCAAATTTCTAAACAATGGCGTCGAATTATTGAATATGAACTATTTCACATTCACACAGAGTCGCCAGATGAAGTTTTGTGAGTCACGTAAGTCACGTGACACGTTTCCTCTCTGACGTGCTTGTGCCACAATGTCACGTGACTAATCCGGTACTGGCAGAGAGGGGGTAACTTTTTCCACTCGATTCGTGCTCTCTCCCCTCATCTGGCGACTCTGCATCCACACTCCAACTAACTCGAACTAACCGTAACTAACTCAAACTATTAGGTAACTGTATTACAGCCAGAACTTTTTGTCGATATTCGGGGGAAACTGGAACTAATTTACTCTGTAGCTCCCGGAGAATATAAATATTTAAACTGAATCGAATTCTCAAGGCTCAACCGATACACGTTTAAGCAAATTCGATCAGTTCATTTTCACATCAACATAGAGTTGGGCAAAATTTTTATCTAATAATAACGAATAAAAGATGAAAAAATTTTTATTCGTTATTCGAACGTTCGAATAAAAAAATTATCTTTATTCGACGAGGTTCGAATAAATATTTTTACATGCATACATACATTGTAAGCACCTGGGGAATCAAGCATTATTGACAATTTAAACTTTCATATTTTTATAATACGAACGAGTTGTAGAGATCATCCCGGTGAAAATGAGTCCAAACACGACATCATTTGGACTATCTTTAATAAGATTATAATTTTTATCGTAACATTACGTATCAATAAAAATTGTTCGATTACGCTCGAGTTTGGACTCATTTTCATCGGTACCATCGAATAACGAATAAAGATAGAGTATCTTTCATTCGAATCGTTATTTAAATAATTTTTTATCTAAATAATGCCCAACTCGGCTGATCAACACAATGTATCAATCTCTAAAAAGTTGCACATCCAATTTGCTGACTGGCAAAAAAATTCTGAAGACGTTAAAATCTTGCATCGATGCAGCTATCATTTCGGCTGCCGTTATAATGATAAAAACCCGAATTTCAAAAACGCCAGCCTTACCTTTCTCTTTCGTTCTTGAACGAAGTCGACCCTCCGAACCCAGACCTCCTCCGTGGAGTCGTAGTCCAGGGTGCTGGAGCTGCTGGCCTGGCTCTTCATCTCGATGAGGCTGATGTCGAAGTACCTTTTGTCGAGATGAGGGCTGGGCAGCGGGCTGGTCCTGGAGAAGGTCATGCTGGTGGAGTATGTCGGAGGATCGGTGGCCGGGAAGGTCATTCCGGGTCCGGTGGTGTGCCTCCTTCTCAAGGGTGGCTTGGTGGTGGATGTAGGGGAGGTGACCGTGCACGTGGTGAATCTCGAGGTGGTGGTGGTGGTGGTGGTGGTGGTGGCGACGATGACGGTGGTTGCGGTCGTCGTCGACGTGGTGGTCGTTGTCGGGGTGATCGCAGCCGTGATCTTCGCCTCGGACACCGAGGATCCGATCGATTTCTGATCGATCCTCTCCGAGCTGGACTTCTCGGAGGCGGATGGACTCGAGGCCTTCGAGGAGGCGTTCTCCGTCTTATCCTCGGCCTCCTCGGTCTTCGAGACATCGTTCTTGCTGCCAATGATCACCGCAGGCGTAACGTCCACGTTCTTCCCTGAAACATGCAGCGAAGAGATGTGAGATCGCCGTGTCTCACGATTCCCGACGGGTGACCCATGACAAAGCGATCATTGTTCGGCTCGGTTCCCACTCGCGCGCGACTCGACCCCGGACAAAGACAAGTCTGTCGCGAGGATCTTGCGCTGTGCGTAGCTCGTCGACGCGACGGATCGAGGCTCGCTCGCGTCTTTGCGACCTGTCAGCGCTTTTCTTCACCGGCAGGTTCTCTGCCCCTTTCGCGCGTGCTGTTCGCGTTATTAACACGTTTAGAACGGTGCGAACCGATGTCGATGCCGGACTCGCCGCTCGAACAGCTTTGACCCTTCGATAGTCGTTCACACCCAGTTTGCCAAGTACAGGGTGTAAAGAAATGTTTGGACTTGGCTGCCATAGATGTATTCTACATCTTCGGATCGATCAAGATCTGTGAAAAAAAGGTGCCACAAAATTGTCCTTGACCTTGAGTCTCAAGGTCAAATATGTTTTTAATTGCACGATGTCACGTCCGGTGGTCCACCCAGCGACGATATCTAATGTATTTCGGTAACAACAAATTAATATTTAGATAGGTCCACTTGGGACGTAACACATAGAATACAATGCGATAAAAAAAATTTGATCTTTACATTCAAGTTCAAGGACAATTTTGCGGCAACTTTTTTTTTTACAGATCTTCATCGATCCGAAGATATAGAATACGTCTACGGCGGCGAAGACCAAACATTTCTTTACACCCTGTACATTTTTAACCAGGGATCGAAAGAATGATGGAACGTTTTGAACGATTGTAAAGATTTTAATATCGAGAGTTGCGATGAAGATTATTAGTAGAAAAATAAAAATTGTTTGCCTCGATTGCAAGAGACAGTAACGTGTTAAACCAAACGTGTATAAGTGTGAACAGACCTTTTTTCGAAACAAGATTTATTTCGATCCCTGCTTTTAGGTCTTCGGAATCGAGGTTTTGTTGAAACAATAGCTATATTTTTTCGAACTACTAAATCACTAGAGTATTGTAACATCACAAAGCTTTAAATAAAGGTGTTCAGCACCAGTTGGGAAAACTGGAGTTACAGAATAAAAAGATTGCGATTTTAGCTTGGTTTCTATGTTATTAGCGATTAGAGATCTCTCTGATCCGTGAACAATGAGATCCTCTGAACGTGAACAATGACGCATCGTGCGAAAAACGCATAGTTGACTCGCGCGCCGTTATTCGTCGACCTTGATAGTTATTAAGTTAAAAGCAATACCGAGATCGCAATTCTCTTAGTCTTGATTTTCATTTTTTATACTGTCGTGAAGAATCGTCCCAAGAATTTTCGTCCATTCGTTGCTGAACACCCTGTATATCAGAGTCTGAAATTACGAAGAACAAAGACATTATGATGAGCTCGGTGATTATGCGGATAATGATTTTCCAGGGTAGCGCAAGGAATGAACGAACCAATTGCATAGAAATGTCACATAGAATGCGATTGCTTACCAATAAAATTTTATGAAAATTGTGCTTACCATAAATAATGCTTTCGTGATTTGTAATTTGTTCTCTCTCCTTTGAAATTAGAAGTCTACCTACATATATAGAACTGGAGTATGTATTTTCTTCTACGCTTTCCCCGACTCATCTTCTCATGACAAATGATCTGCAGCTTGTATCACTAGTTACGAAACACTCGTGTGTAATTTTGGATTTCATCGAGCATTAAGCGTTTGTTTAATTTGCCTGTTCCGTTCCGTAAGATTCTTCCATATCTGTTATGAATACCTATGTATAATTGCTCTCGTGTCGATTACTATACTACATTTTCAAACGACCATAGAAAAATGCTTTTCCAATGCTAGCAACTGTATTTAGCTTGAAAATATGATCAACCTCGATTGAAAATCTTACTTTGACTCTACAACTTCGCATTTTTGTATTACTTATTAAGTGCAGAAATGTTTATGCAAACATAGTAACAGGCAATCGAAATTGAATCGTTATCGTTATACAGCGAATGTTTATTGAATGTGCCAATTTTAAGAAAGTGGCGTCACATGGAATCTTATCCAAAAATACATAAAAATCGTACTTGAATCGAATTTTGTTTTAGGATTTTTAAAAAATTTTTATAAATTCATAAAAAGTCTAGTTATCATGTTAAATGTCGCGTAAGGTGGATCGCGGATTGAAACTGGGAATATTAAAGAGTGGATTGAAAACTGAAACTGGGAATATTAAAGTTAGCAACCGGACGGGTTTATTTAATAATAACAATTCCCGCGGGTATTGAGTTACCGCGATTCCCGTTACGGAAATAATCTATAAATATAAATCTAATCGTTGCCTAAGTGGAGTGACTTTTCGCGCTGTTGGTAGAATCGTTGCCAAACGGAACTAAACGAAGCTAAACCACCAGCCGCTACGCTAATCTTAGCTCTTATTGAACGAGTGCGAGGGCTCCTTCTAATAGCACGACGAGCGTTTTAATGCCCGAATCGTGTTTCGTAATATGCTGGTTTCCGTGCGGGCCGTCATACACGCGCAATCAACGTACGCGCCCAAACTAATCTACTCTTCGATTCATTAACGCGTTCGGTAATCGAAACGAGGTTCGCTCGAAATCTCTGCAACGATACAATCGTACCGAACGTGCAGTACTCTCATGGATGATGTTCTACCATTGTTTCGCCAATCTAAAATTTCTATTTTCATTGTATTTCATATTTCTAATCTCCGTTGTTTCTGAATGACAATTTACGAAACTCACTGGAATTCTATTAGCTAAATATTATTTTACACTCTCGACGATTTTATGACAGACCAGTAGATAAATACATGTAATATTGTTATTGTGTTATTTCTTCGAATTTCAGGATATTTTATATGGAATTATTTATACGTATAGATACAATTATGAAAATACCAACAAAGTTATTTACAATGTACTATAATACAGGGTGCGCCCAAAAATGTTGCATTTCCTTGAAAAGGGTGATTCCTAAGGTCATTTGAAATAACTTGTTCCTTTACGAAAATGTTCTCCGTGGCTTCGTTAACGAGTTATTAACGAAAAACACGGCCCAATCAGAACGCAGCTACAATGTCTCGCTGAGCGCGGCGTTGTCATTGGCCGAGCCAGACTCCGCCCACTGTAACCTCGTCGCTCTGATTGGTCCGTGTTTTTCGTTAATAACTCCTTAACGAAGCCACGGAGAATGTTTTCGCAAAGGAAAAAATTACTTCAAATGACCTTAGCTATCGTCCCTTTTAAGGAAGTACAACATTTTTGGGACACCCTGTATAACCTAAAGAGGACAAATAAATTCAGTATTCAATGTTTCTTAACCAACATTGAAAATTGTACATGTTATCAGCACTTGGACTTTCCAATTTCGGATATAATCTATGGAGCAAAGTCAATTATTACTGGATTGAACTTCTACGGTCACGCCTCACAATTTCGTTGCTCAAGGAACATGTAACGCAGAAATATTCCGACAACAACAAATTACCATATTAGCAAGACGTGTGATGTAAGCTGCTGCAAAAACCGGACACCATTACAGAACGCTGTCGATCATTTTACGTAATGAAAAGCTTAACCGATCCAGCATGATCCAGTGCGTTTACAGTACAGAAAGTCCGCGACAATAATTGAATTTAAATGAACGAGTTTGCGTCGTTAATGCGTGACACTTTTGTCAATGTTCGGCATGTGAATCTACAGGTAGAACTAGGCTGACGTTTCTAGCAACTTCCTCGTGAGCAATAATAATGTTTATCTGGTAATTTATCATTCGTAAACAGTGATGAGCTTTCAGAAAGGCTCGGCAGTCGATTAATTAATTCGTGCCTGAATGACGCGTGAATAACAAGCGGAATATTGTTTTTGCAATACAAACGACCTGAACAACATCACCTTTTGCAAATACCTCCGGACTACACAAAACAATCGAAGAACACATTAACATTATAAGAACACACAGTTTCACAAAATTCGAATAAAATCAAGAGAAACCCACAGTAGCCATATATAAATTGTTTTAAAAAAAAAAAAAAAGTGGGACTTTACCTTTATCCGGACGCCATTGCCAGCCCCAAACTAATGGGTGGAGGGCTGCAAAAATTCAAGCTAAATGAAACAAAATTTTGAAAGTTCGAGACAATGATTATTCCTAAAATTGAAATTTATCAGAAGAGCACAGATATAGGACGAGCACAAGAGAGAAATATTTGCAAAGTCAGAAAATAGCTTCGAATATCAGTGAGCCAACAACTTTTTAAGTAAGTGTCGATCCATAAAGTAGGAGCTCGTGAGTGGCGTCCGAACAGTGGAAGTGTAGTAACGAAAAAATGTTTAAAAACACAGCTGAACCGGTATACAGACACACGGAATCGAATTTAGAAGGTTATCTATGTATGTATACGTAGAAATAGTAGGAAGAAGTCGATAAAGAATCCGATGTGACAAACAGATTAGGAAATATATCCTTCGAATAAAATCGATGGAAAAGGTACAGTAAACAACGCAAAAAGGTATTCAAGTGGACTTTCGAATAACTTGATTAAACGATTATCCGAAGAATCTCTGAGCACACAAATTAGCTGGCAACTAATGTGTTAAAAAAAAAAAAAAGAACCAGTAGAAATAAATAAATGTTTTGTCATTGGATTGTCTGACGATTCGGCGAAGTCTTCTAAGCTAGAGTGAAGAAGCAAATGCTGTCGAGTGTCTGAAAAAACCCGAGACGTTAACAAGGGGAACACCGTACGTGTTCTATAGCGTCGCGAGAGTCGCCGGAAGCAACGGAGGAGGAATTCTTTTGTCTTCACCCTCGTCAGCTCGACTCGTCGTGATATGGTTGGGATGATAGAAGCGCGACGCCAAGGATAAAATACTATGTGTAATCGCTAACTCTGTATGTACATCCTAACTGAATTATTTGTTTAGGAATAAATAGGGGATGATGAAAGAGAAAGAGGAGAAAAGCCGCGTGGTAAGTCGCTTACCTTCCTCGGTCTCGTACTCGTCCTCCTCCCTGCACTCGGACAGTCTTCTACCCCAAGGATAAGGGCTGTGTGTTTGGTTTCTGGAGGGCAGCCTGTTCACGTGCGACAAAAAGTAATGATGAAAGAAACTGTCCACGCCGTCCGAGTTCTCCCCGGAGGACTGTAGCATGTCCTTGAGCGCGGCCAGCGAGGTAATGGTGTTGTAATTGATAGCGGAGATCAAGTCATCCTCGATGTCGCTGTCGTCGGTGGTGTCATCGTTCTTGGTCTGATCCTCCTTTTTGGTTTCCGGTTCGACCGTCTTGGTCTGCTCGGTCTTTGACGCCTCGGTCTTATCGTCCGAACTGGTTTCAGATTCGTCGTCGGAAGTGCTGGTGGACGTGGTACTGCTGGACGACTCCTCCTCTTTCTTCCCGTCGGTTTTCTCTTCCTTGGTATCCTCGTCGGATCCCTTGTCCTCGTCCCGTTCCTCATCGTCCTCGTCGTCGTTCGACCCGGACTTGGACAATTTGTTCTGGACGTTCCCGTCATTCTGGCCAATGTTCTCCAGATTCTTCAGGTTCTTCAGGGACTCCTCTTTGCAGAGGCCCTTGCCGCGCTTCGCGTTCGTGTCCTCCTGGCCAGTCATTTTGCTCACGTGCTGATTATTCCCGATCACATCACACTCGTCCGACTCGTTCTGCTTGTCACCACCGGCACTCTCCATCGAGGTATCTGAAAAACCAGGATCTCTTTTATTATCAGGCTTCGTCAACAGTTAGCAATTATCAGTACGCTGGTCTCTTCGCCAGGGACATATAACGCTTGAAAGTATAAATGGAAGTACAGTAAATGTTTGATTCTTGTCCGGGGTTAGTGGGCACGATTCCTGTCCAGTGCCTACCCACTCCACGGTGTAAACACCACTGCATTGCCACCATGAATCGAATGTTCAAACTTCTTAATTTTCATTATTTTTTTATGGGACTTTCACTGGCTTGTATATGGCATTTTTCTGATTAAAACAAGACCAAACACGATACAGTTTCAATTGTATTTAGTGGTTTAATCGACGGTGAAAGTTTCGGTCGCAATGAAGGACAGCGCATCGGAAAGAAAGAGACACGGACAGTCACGCGAACCGTATTTCATTCTGTCCTTCTCTATGTTCGGCTCTCTATTGAAGTTTCGCTCGAGGGTTTACTGTAAATTGGTTCTTATTATTAACAAAGAAATTTCGTAGAAATTCGAAACAAATTTGTTCTTGGGATAATAGTAAACATGTTGTTGGTAATATTGTCTATTCGTATTTAGCAATATTTTGCTTGAATGTGATCGATGCTTCAATGTGTAAATTCTTCAATTTTCCAAGAAACAATGTCTGATTAATCAACGATCGAACTTTAAGAAGAGGCGAATGTGTGTCTCTTCGTGTAGGAATCAGTTCTCGTGGATAGTGTTCGTGACTCAAGGTCACCCCGCGCGAAACACGTGAAAGAAGTTCCATTTCCCGCGAATGAATGATCTCCTTCGGGACAGTTAACGATGGGTAGAAGGTGACTGCTTGACTATTCATTGCACGACCGTGTCGCCCGTTCCTTGGACGGTCTCAAGACGCGGCGAAACGATTCGTCCAAGAGACACTTTCGCGATCCCCTCGACGTGGAAACGCGAACTTTTTTAGTAACCACGCGGCACGATGCGCAATCAGGCCGGGGATAAGTGGGGCACCGAAAAAGATGCAAGTAAAAATAACTTGCGAATCGATTAATTAGCGCCAATAATGTGCTCGCAAGTCACCGGGTCTCGTTTGTCTTTGTACTTTCTCCGAAAGTTCACCTTTATGCACTTTTGACATTCATCGAGTTCCTCTTCACGTTTCTTATACGTCGAATAAATAAACTTCATTTTTTAAAAGTTTTTGCGAATATGGAAAAAAATAGAGAAATTCAGATAGATGAATAATACCTTTGTACTACCTTTATAATTATGTATTTGTTTCAGAGCTGTTTCAAACGCCATAGGTAGATAAAAATTGCAACTTACAGTAGATTAAAAAATTGTTCTGACTCTATATGCATCCATAAATACCGGAAAGTATTTATGCAACGCACGTGGTTTATCTTGTATACTAATCTTAATATTATTTTTCCTGGCTCGAGCACTATCGTAGTAGCCTACATAAAAATTTTCATTAAAATATTTTTCGAGAGGGTTAAAGAAAAAACCGAAATTTCTATTTTTCTTCCGCGCAAAAATTTTCGGACCAAATTAGAGGAAACGAGGAGTGACGTTTGTGGCAAAGTCCACAGGATTGATTTGCGAGGACCGTATTTTTCCCCGCTATAAAATATTTCGACTCCTTTAGACTTGAGATCGTTCCAAAAATGTTTGAATGTGTTTTGCTCATCAGCTGCGTTTTTCAAGAAGCGAGGAACGCCTTGTTGCATACGTGAACACGTCACTGGCGCATTGCGGTAAGTACGCCCTCTATTTCGTAACCGTGGAAACGTTTGTCTGTATAGTGAGTTTCCCTAGATATACATTACACACCCGCGAGTCGATCTTTTCCAATGCCCGACACGAGAACGGCAAGTAAATCATCTCGGCGGCTTTTAGAGACAATCGCGAGAATCCGAGAAAAAAATTGCTGCGCGATCGTACAAAGACAGTGGGATGAAAAAATGATTCGATTCCAAACGGAGGATTTCTAGCTCGAAGTGGAAAATGTGTGACTTGGACAAAAATAATTCGATTATTGTTTTCTATAATGATAATAATGATTTCGGCGCAAGGTTCGATCATTTTAATGATCATAATGAAAAATTAAAATGATCGAACCTTGCGCCGAAATCATTATTATCATTATATATTATAATTTCGATCGAGAAAAATTCATATTATTGTTTTCTATTGCCCATTTTGTATTCGGTTCGTTATGCCTGCGTCAAAAACTATTTATGATCGCATGCCGAACAAATGTGAATGTTTATTTAATAGAACAATTTTTACGAAGCCGTTGGTTGCAAATTGCAGTCGCCAAATTGATAATTCAGGGAACATTATCGTGCTTAAGGTTAAATAAACTTTTTTGACAATGTTTATGCAACAGTGGCCAGCACTGATCTGGATTGAAATATCCTTCATCCATATCCATGAAATATTCTTCATTGCTCTGAAGAATACACGTACATATATCGGACAAATCAATACAGTTGTACTTTCGTTGTAAAACGATCGGCCATTTCGACTTTTACTGTCAAAGGAGCAACAGGTGTGTACCTAACAAAATGGTCTGTTCCGCGAACATACAAAAGGCGTTCAAAGCAGACATACATATACACACCACACGGACATATAAGAAATATTGTTGCGTGACATGCTTTAAATCTTCCTTTGTCGGAAGGAATTACACGACGGCAAATATTTACACGTCGCATTCATTTTAATGCATTCACCGACGCGAACCTGTAACCATAAAAATCCTATGAAAACAAAAGTCGCGGTTCGATCAACATTTTTAGTAACAATCACAGACTGCGGATTTTTATGCAAAATGAAAATTGCCCGAGTCAATTTTCCATTACCATTTCAATGGTAAGAGATTGAGGTGAAATGAAATTTTTTTTAAATTTTTCTAACGGCTTTACAATTTTGTTGTAAATTCAAAAAATCCCCAGTCACATGATGATCGACATTTTTAGTAACAATCACAGACTGCGGATTTTTATGCAAAATGAAAATTGCCCAATTTTCCATATTTTCCCATTACCATTTCAATGGTAAGAGATTGAGGTGAAATGAAATTTTTTTAATTTTTCTAATGGCTTTACAATTTTGTTGTAAATTCAAAAAATCACCAGTCAGATAATCTCCAATTTTCGCTGCCTTTCTAACTCTGCATTAAGAACATTCTCGTACATTATGAAGGAAACTGTACACGACTAATCGCCACATGTTGTAATCAATCTAGTACCGAAAATAGAACGTTCATTACGTTCTTCGTATCCCATTTGTATTTATTTCCGTATGATTTTGTAGGTGCCGCGAAGACTAGTCTACGAGAATCGAAGAAGAACTTACGTGTTTCGTCTATTAACGGCGCCATTTATGCGAACATCGAAACAACAAATTTTCCTCGAACTTGTTCATTTATTGCACATTCGCGTGCTCGAAAAGCCACGGTCACATTGCAACTGACGCGATTAACGCATTCTCGAACGAATATGCTCGAGTTGCTCCGTTTATTTTCGACAGTTTACATTGGAATAATTTTATCTATCGCGCGACAGATAACGAATAGACCGTCAAATCCGATAAGATAAGTGACATTATGCGCTATTATCCATCATTAGTCCATCGGAATGCAAAAATCTAATGGTTCCACCCCGGTGGTCGCAAAGTTCATCAAATCCATCTTGATTTTACAAAATTTAATTAACACTAATCTACCATTGCCGATGAAACAACCGGTTTCATATTTGACAACTAGTAAAATTATACAGCTACTTCTATTGGGAAATATTTGAATAAATTTCTTTATTTCAGTACATAATAAAAATTGTACGCAATCCAACTAAGTACAGTCATTTTTGTAAGATAAAACATTTTAATCTAATATTTTCCCAATCTATAAATGTGTATCAAATATAATTCGACTAGCATACGGCCAGACCACAGTGGTCAGATGAGGGAGGACGAATTGAGGGGAAAAAGTTGCCCCCTCTCTGCCATTACCGGATTAGTCACGTGACACAGCGACACTTAGAGGACACAGACGAAACGCGTCACGCGACCGCGCCGCGACCGAATAGCATCGTAGAAGGGGAAGGTAGAGTGGGGACACAAGTCTTAATCTGTCCACTATGGGCCAGACAACGACTACAGCGAAACGAACGAGAGTGGGCAAATACAATATATATATTCCCAATCTATAAATGTGTATCAAATATAATTCGACTAGCATACGGCCAGACCAGAGTGGTCAGATGAGGGAGCACGAATTGAGGGGGAAAAGTGGCCCCCTCTCTGCCATTACCGGATTAGTCACGTGACACAGCGACACTTAGAGGACACAGATGAAACGCGTCACGCGACCGCGCCGCGACGGAGTAGCATCGTAGAAGGGGACGGTAGAGTGGGGACACAAATCTTAATCTGTCCACTATGGGCCAGACAACGACTACAGCGAAACGAACGAGAGTGGGCAAATACTTAGCGACAGATCAAAGTGGAAAGAGTCCAGGATGGACATTTTTCAGCGAGGCTTTCAAACGAACCGGTGAAGAAAGAAAGAAAAAAAAACCGAGTAAACACTGCGAGGAAACACGCGTATCTCCATCAATAGGTGCCGCTTGGCAAGTGTCTGTTTGACGCCTCGCACATTGTCCTTTTCACCGACGACGACGCGACGGGACAACAGCTACGGATGAAAAGTTACGCGCGGATGATTTCATCGGGCACGGTGAATTTTAACCGGAAACTGAGGCGAGCAGACCGGCGGCCGGGTCGTTTAATACAATCTTGACAGAAGTTAAGTGACGGCGATACGAGCGGACAGATATCGCCGGGGAACATACGCGTGTCTTTGGCCGCGTGCCAGACCCGTCTCGCGATTACTTGTTTACCGCGTGCTAGAGAGTGACGTAAAGCTCTATTGGGGCTCGTGGACCGATCGGGGACACGTGACGATCTATGTACACAGACCACGCGACGATCCGCGTCGAGAGTCAACCCCGCAGACTGAAATTAAAGTCACGCCCCGACCATCTAATTCCGTTCTTTTTCCTGCAAACAGCCGTGAAACCGAAAGACACCGGCCATTTGTACAAACATCGCCCCTCCCCTCCCCCCCCCTCCCACCGGAGTCGAATGGATCAACATCACCGAATTTGTTCCTAACTGTACAAATTAATTCTTGACTCTACTGTGAGCTGTGCAACAAGAATGAATTGTGAAGAATTGAAAAAGTGCCATTTTTTCAAAAATTGTTTTTTCCGCAGAAAAGGATGTAAGTTCCAATGCAATCAAATAAGCATGAAGGTGCCCTGACGATTGGTTACAGGCAGAGTTGGGCAAAATTTTCATCTAAATAAAAATGTCCAATAACGAATAAAAAATAAAAAGATTTTTATTCATTATTCGATAGTTCGCGTTTATTAGAGTTGGCAGTAGTTGTGGAAGGATTTATTCGAAACCTCCGAATAAAAGATACAGATAATAGATGAAAAAATTATTCGAAGTTCGAATATAAAGCCACTTCGTATAAAAAAAATTATCTTTATTAGTTGGATAAATTCTCGTCGAATATAATTATTTATTCGATGCTGGTCGAGTAAAGGTACTTTTTTATATTCGAACCATCGAATAATGAATACAATTTTTTTTACGTTTTATTCGTTATTCGAAATTTTTATTTAGATGAGTGCCCAACTCTGGTTACAGGTATGTATCGAGTTGATTGCAAGACGATCTAGCAAAAGTTTTACATGGATCTGCACTTAGAGCCTTTTTGATTCCACACTTCGATTAGAAACGATTGGAGAAAACTGGTCGAAGGGAATTGGTCTTGTGTAAAGGAAAACCTAAACGTTCGAGTACCACTAATTTAAACAGTTCCGTAAAATGAACCTCGCTGAGCGAAGCCGAGCGTACAGCCGCGGCTGGCCGGTACTTGAATACTAAATTAGCTATAAAACTTCAATCCGAACAAATCCGGAACTAAACTTTGCTGGCTCGTAACGTAATGAGAGAGGAAAGAGCGTAGGATCTACATTCAGCACTATATGTATAGGAAAATACAGGGTGTCCCAAAATGTCTTCAACTCCCGGATATGGGAGGTTCCTGAGGTCATTTCAAGCGCCATTTTCCTTTTGCAAAATGTTGTCCGAGGCTTCGTTCGGGAGTTATTAACGAAAAACACGGACCAATCAGAGCGCGAGCTAGACGCTCGCTGGCACGTTCAGCGCGGCGAGCCGGCAGGCGGTTGGCTGAACATGCCAACGAGTGTCTAGGTCGCGCTCTGATTGGTCCGTGTTTTTCGTTAATTACTCCTAAACAAAGCCGCGGGCGCCATTTTTGTTAAGGAAAATGTCGCTTCAAATGACCCAAGGAACCTCCCATTTCAATTTAACGCAGTAATTTTGGGACACCCTGTATGTATAGGAAAATATAGTTGACGAGATCTTATAATCGTAAAAAGAATGATGGCAGATACGTGAAAAGCTTCTACTCCCTTAAGGGGGTATTCTTGGTTCAGAACTTTCAAAAAGTCAATTTTCTTTGTAATCCCTATATCGAAATCGAAGTGTTGAGAATGGCGATTGTATCAGTTTCGCAGAGACCTGTTTCTAGCCGAAAGAGAAAGCTAAAAGTTCAGCATCCTCGTGTTATTACACGTTCCTCGTAAAAGTTGGAGAACAGAAGGAACTCCATAAATCTTCTTAAGGGTTGCAGCGACCTCTTGACTTTCACTGGAGTGGCCGACGATAGCGTTCGACGGCTTGCATATTTGCAAGTTTCAATGTATGAAACATGTATGTCTCACTGATATATGTTCGAAACAGTACGGAATCTACAGGGTGTCCCTGGAGACTGATTTATTACAGGTAACTTTTATGTTTTTATTAACGAAAAACATCGGCCAACCAGTTAGGGAATTCGATGGAAGCATGATATACGTAAGAGTTGAAATATGGGAACGTAATAGACTTACAGGATGTTGTAACGAGTTCCGAAATGAAAGAAAGAATACACTTTGAACCACAAAGGGCTTCAGGAATAATCAACGATTTCAAGAAATTCTTCGGAACTCTCGCTTCAACGATTCGCAACTAAATAATGATGATTTGATACTGCTAAGTCAGAACTCCATACACCTTTAAGAAGCATTAGAAGACCAGGAATAGCTCGAAGGACAGTATAGCCATAGTACCCAAGGTCCAGTTAGCCAATCGGTGTTATATCAAAGTTAACAGTTCGAATGTCATCAGATCGATTCCCTTTTCCTTGGGGCCCTATTAATTTCGGATCCGATTCTATTAAATATAGAAATTAATTCGAATACATTTCAATATTTTCCTGCCATTGCAACAATCCTTGAAAACCTGATGTGCCATTATTTTTCAGCTGTTTTGTAGAACAGACGTAAGGAACAAGTTGGGTTGTGTAACGTTACAGCGTAGAAAACATTAAATTTTAATGGAATAGGATGTCCTATTCGTGAAAGGAAACACACATAGATTAAGATAAAACTTACATAGATTAAGATCCGGCTCCATTTACTACAGCTGGGATAGGAACTTCTAATTTAAAAGGATGTATTTCTATTTGTACGCTCGGGATCATCCCTTACGCTGAGACCAACGACTGTAAACGTTTCAAGAAACTCTTTGCTGTGTGCAATCGTGTGGAATAATACCTTCCAGGTCAAACCGTCAAATTTACCATCCCCAAAGCGAGCGCTTGTCTCTCATCCCTTCAGTTTCTTACGTATGTGTTTTCTCTGCTAGGATACAAGCATTTCTTAAGAATAATCTTCCTTGCGAAAGCTGTTTACAAAGAATTTTCTATAAACGCTTGATTCTTGTCCAACAGCCGTGTTTTTTCATGGACAAGAATCGTGCCCAGAAGTGCTTTTCGATTTATGAATGCGTCTAGATATCGCGCCCACAGCGCCGAGCGAGACTTCAATAGAGAGCCGAACATAGAGAAGGACAGAATGAAATACGTGACTGTCCGCGTCTCTTTCTTTCCGATGCGCTGTCCTTCCTTGCGACCGAAACTTTCACCGTCGATTAAACCACTAAATACAAATTGAAACTATATCGTGTTTGGTGTCATTTTAATCGGAAAAATGCCAGAAATAAGTTAGTGTAAGTCCCATAAACAAATAATGAAAATTAAGAGATTTGTAAAATCGATTCCTCGAGTCAATGTTGTGTTGTTAGAACGGATTGTGGAAGGTTGATCCAGCTGGTTTTCATATCGGTTTATTTGAAAAAAAAAAACAGAGATTAGTGGTACAGATAAGTTCTGCTAGATTTTTCAGTCACACTAAGCTGTTAAACCTCGTCGGTCCACTTATAACCATGATTTATCGGCCACCATGTATACCGTGTGGCTCTCGCTTATCGAGAAACAGTCACCAGGAAATTCACCGTGGACTTTTATCGGCCGCGGAAGCAAAATAGCAGCTTTGTAAAAGCACTCGACTTTACGCGCGAGCAACAATAACAATAATGCTGAAAGCACCGGTTACTCTAATGGCGGTAAACGCGCGAAAGAAGTGAAAGGTTCCTGTTCCTTGGAAAAGTCTGAGAAACGCTTCGCTCTCCTTTTATCACCGACACACTGAAGCCACCGTTCGCGAAAATAATAATTTTTGGTTAATTCAATTATTTGTTTCTGGAAATTAATTCGTTAAGAATTCTGCATTTAACGGAATTGTCAAACAGCATAATACATGTTCTTTCGACTTGGTTTGATCGAATACATTTCATCAGTCGCGTTTACTCACCGTTATCGATGAATAATTATCAAAGCGACGATATTTAATTATCAACGACCGTGCTTCGCAATGAGGTAAACAGGCACAATCGCCGGAATCTCGAGCCCACGAAATCTATTCAACGAAGTACATACGCCATTCTTCGCGAATCCTTTAGAATACGACATCGAAATCTTACCAGTGTGACAACAATTATGGAAAACATTCTGAGAAACTGGGTCAACAACAATAAGGACAATACCTGCGACGATAATGCACCGCGGGACAAGAGGCGAAAGGTCTATCTCTGGGAATTATCGACGATGCTTTCCCATTCCTGCGCTGCCATAGCTGTACATATTGATTCGCAGAACTTGACTGCTCGAGACACAGATAAAAATGGAAAAACGTGAAAATAAAAATAGACATACGACCGACAGAAACTTGCGGTTCGAGATGTGGTACGTTTTTATGCGCCGTCGTCGCCGAAAGCGTATCGAAAAAAAAAAACTTCGGGACAGAAAGTATCTGGCAGAAAAATTCAAAACGCAATATAAAATGTCCATAGAATTTCTTGAGAAAAAGCGAGAGGCTGCATTTGAATGTAGAAAAATGTTTTCTGATGCAGAAAGTCGTGCATCGCGGTCTAGCGTGTAAATAAGAGATACAACATATTGTATCATGCTACGATCGCTGAAAGAATTAAGCATGAAAACGGATTAACCCATCCGATTGACACTTGTTTATTTTCACTTTGGAGAAGACGTGACCATTTTATACAGAGCCTGAAGAAAAATGCAATTCTTTGAGAACTGTTGCTAACAAGACTACTTTCTAACTTCAATAGTTACAATCAATTTCTGCGATCGTTACGAAAATTGCTTTTTCGTGCAAAATATCGAAATGTTTGAAATGTACAGTCGATCACAAAAATATTCGAGAACTAATTATATCACCGATTTGATGGCGGTGCGTTAGCCTTTTTCTAAAATTATATGGAACCGGATGGGAGCAGGGAATTCTGGGAAATTCAGAAAAAATTTACGTTGATTCCGGCCTAATTTATTTGTAGACCAACGTCGTTCGATATCTATATAGCAGCTCATACATCACAAGTTTTATCTTTCAAATAAACCGTCAACGGAATACAACAAATGACCGGCCCAAAATGTGTTGACGAAGACGCAACGTTCGGGGCGAACAGATTCATAAATAAATCGGTGAATAAGAGATTCCGTGGTCTGATATTTTTGGAAGACACTGTATATGACGTAACCGATTCTCTTTCCCGCTAAAACCTGTTAACGATCCAATCCCCGTCGACGAGGCGCGCGACCACGTGAGTGTACACTCATCGACAAAAATAATACGAACGTGTTTGCACACAGAGTGATACATACATATTAAAATCGATTTCAGGAACGTAACACGCGCCGGACCGCACAGCGCCGCCTAGACGCACGCGGTGACCCTAAACTTTCTATCTATTATCGTCCCCCCTCCTCCTCTCCGCCCCCCCCCCACCCCCGTGCGGAAGTGGCTCTGAAAGTGAAATCGATAAAGGTCAATGCACCGGTAACCGAGCCGCGCGTAATAATTTGAAGATCTACGGGCAGGCTCCCGAGACTTGGATCGAATATCAAGTTTTCCCGCGCCTCTCGCTCCGGGTGGAGACTTTTAATGAATCGTTCGCGCGAACAAATTGATATTGTTCACCGGGCTCTAATTGTCTTCGCGGTAATCAACCATCGCGGAGCGTCTCGACACCGTTTCCCTAAAGTAGAACTCAGACTTCGTTACGCGAAATTAAACCTAACGAGAAACCTAGAAGCAATCCGTATAATTCAGTCAGAATTTAATCAACCGTTAAGCATACGCGTGTATACCTCATTCATTCGGTTAATGAATTTCTGGCCGCAAGTCTGGTTCAACGGAACCAATATTTTATATATTGAGTGTACGCTTTCATTTTTATTCCATTAACACGTTACTTGTACACTAGGGTGGACCTTAGCTATTGTACTTGGTGAAATTTTTTTCACGCCCCCCCTCCCCCCCCCATAATTGTGCTATTTCAATGAAACGCCAATATCAATGAAATTAATGTATTAGGTAAATTCTAAATGTTAAATCAATGTCGATCGTAAGTTGCTAAAGCAAAATTTGAATGTTTTCGGCGCATTGGTTCGATCAATTAATACTAAAACACTATTTGCAAATTAACACAACATAATTCCTCAACGTTTCGATCTACATTTAGATCATTATCAAGAGAATAATAAAATGGTCTGTAAAATAACAATGAATAGAGCAATATATATATATATTGTGAAAACACCATCAGAAAAATAACACAAAATAAAATTAATGAAAACCTTACTCACTTGCTTAGTGTCGCAGGGTAATTTCTACTTAAATTTCAGAAACTTTGTTATTTTACAGACGCAATGATTTGATTATTCTCTCGATAATGATCTAAATGAAGATCGAAACGTTGAGTTATGTTGTGTTAATTTGGAAATAGTGTTTTAGTATTAATTGATCGAACCAATGCGCCGAAAACATTCAAATTTTGCGTTAGGTAAATTCTCTTCGAAATCTTCATGACTAGGTCTTAATGATTACGATTATAGTGATTACACAAAAGTAATCGTACAATAATCGATTAATCTGACTCTAGATTCTAGCGTAGAACGATACGCGCGCGCGCGCGCGCCGCGTCCGAGCCAACCGAGCAGACAGGCTTTCGAGAACAGACGTTGCATGAATACATACTGGTCAACATTGAAAGCAAACAGCTGATTCAAGGCTGACGCCCACTGACGTCGCGCGTTCCTGTGATAGTAATGAGCCCGCGTTTGAGGTAACCTCCGACCTACCTTAAGCGTCCGAACGGGGCGCGCGCGCGCGCACGCGTGCGTTTGTTCGACGTCGGGCAGCAAACCTCTTCGCGTTTCCTTTCTCCGTGAGAAGGATCAAACTCTCCGGAGCAAACAAAGAGACACGTCGCTTTTTCGCGAAATCTTCCATTGTCGGCCGCGTAACTTTCCGTGCTCGGACGTTTGCATAAAATACATACGCGCGAAGGTCGTGCCAGAAGGTCGCCGCATCGTGCACGCACAAATTGCCTTCCCTTTTCGTTAATTGACCCTTGCACGGGCCACCGATTAATCAATTTTAAATTCTAAAAAAAAAATCGTTTTCTTGTTTTAGCTCGGCAACACTACTCCATTCCGTTTCATTTTCCTATTCCTAAAGACGAGTCCTCGAGCCTGCACAGCTTAGAGGAGCTGTATGCACTATTAGTGATAGTACATACAGTTCACATACTGAAGCACGGTCTTTAAACCCTTTCACTGTGAAAGACCTTATGCGTGCATCCTCGTGAGACTATTAATGCAACATATGTTTCACACAATTTAATTGTGAATTATTTTAGCTAGTCGAAATAATTGAATGGGTGTCTGGGCCCATTTTTAGAATAACCGTTTTTCCATTGCAGATTTATTTTGACATTTATTAAAACAATCCGGTAAAAAAAGTCTTTCGTTTCTCTGTCTTGGTCCAATGGAAGAAGGGTGAAAGACGTATGCATGCATCCTCGAGAGACTATTAATGCAACATATGTTTCACACAATTTAATTGTGAATTATTTTAGCTAGTCGAAATAATTGAATGGGTGTCTGGGCCCATTTTTAGAATAACCGTTTTTTTCATTTATTTTGACATTTATTAAAACAATCCGTAAAAAAAGTCTTTGTCTGTCCTGTTCCAATGGAAGAAGGGCCTATGTAATTTTCAGCTGGTTTTTATTATTCGCGTTTCAGTTCAAAATTGCAAAATTTTAAAAACCTGACATAGGTCCTTCTCCCAAGATACCCATTCAATTCTCATCAAAAGTTACTCAAAGTTCACATAAATCCCAATGTTCCATAACCAATGTATCGATAAAGAACGAAACCGAGGAATGATCTATAACTTTAAACGTGAGTACTCGAGTTGTAGGTATAGCAAATAATTGATTAGTAATTCACGCGAGTATTATGCGACCATAAGCGCCAGATGTCCAAATAAATGATCGCGCAGGTTTCGTAACGGCATTATGTACTCTGCGATAAAAAAAGGGTGCTCCCGTTGATAATGATTCAATTATTGGGTAAATATTCAATTAATTAATAGGGTAATTATTCAAATATATAGGGTAGCATTTGATCGAACCGTAGCGCTGAGATTATTATTCCAGAAAGTTGTTCAAAACACTTTACGATCGATAAAATTTCTCATTTATTGATTCAATTATTATTCCGTGTTCTTTTATGATCGAGTGTCGGCTGAAAAGCTTCTTGTCCGACGTAACACGCCCAATGCCGGCGAAGTGATTCCGTCCGCTTTAATTGGCAACGAGTATGAGTTATCCGACGTTATTTCCGACGGAATTTTTTGGCATCACTCGAAAGCAATTTGCCAGCAATTAAAGTGTTCCTTCGATAAGCCGCAGACTACTTTCCACGCTGCGCGCGTGCTGTATTGCTGTCATCAAGCTAGTGTCTCATTAATTCGCGTTAGCTCGTGAATTAATTATCCAACTCATCGACCACGCGAACAGTTCGCTTTCTGGTTCGGAATTGTACGTGTGGTAAAAAATCATAGGACACTTACACGTACCTATGGAGCAAATTTTCGAATAAACTTAGGTAACACGCTCGTAAATAAATTATTCGACTCGCAACTTTATAGTCACAGGGCTCGAAAAAATATTCGAAATTTCGAATAAACTTAGGTAACACGCTTGTAAATAAATTATTCGACTCGCAACTTTATAATCACAGGGCTCGAAAAAATATTCGAAATTTCGAATAAACTTAAGTAACGCGCTGTAAATAAATTATTCGACTCGCAACTTTATAGTCACAGGGCTCGAAAAAATATTCGAAATTTCGAATAAACTTAGGTAACACGCTTGTAAATAAATTATTCGACTCGCAAGTTTATAGTCACAGGGCTCGAAAAAATATTCGAAATTTCGAATAAACTTAGGTAACACGCTTGTAAATAAATTATTCGACTCGCAACTTTATAGTCACAGGGCTCGAAAAAATATTCGAAATTTCGAATAAACTTAAGTAACGCGCCGTAAATAAATTATTCGACTCGCAACTTTATAGTCACAGGGCTCGAAGAAATATTCGAAATTTCGAATAAACTTAGGTAACACGCTTGTAAATAAATTATTCGACTCGCAAGTTTATAGTCACAGAGGGGTTCGAAAAAATATTCCAACACTTAAATGTCCGTTTTCTGAAAAATTCCCTCACATTTGAAAATCATATTTCACGAGTTGATGTCAACGCAACATCTCTGAACATGAGCACAATGGGACGTTGTATGTAGTGGTCAATTTACTTGATACTCGTTAGCGGAAATAAAAACTGATTTACGAAACGAGAAAAGAACGAAATAACTAAAATATAGCAATCGAAGAAAATTTAATCTACCGAAAGAGTAACATTTTACTGAGAGAGCCATATCTTTGTCTCTCGGGGTGAAAGACCGTGCCAGTTCTTCGCGTCTGTTTCGATCACGAAATTGTCCAATTTCATAGATGTATGTATTTCGTGGTGTGAGGTTGATGAAACTCGAGCCACGAGATACATACATACATACATCCTGCAAAAAGGTTCTGCACACATCGAATGCAATACGTGCGCGCGAGGATGCCGCTACACACGCGAGCGCGGTACTACAGGCAATAAAGAAAGGAAACTTTCCACCGGTCTGGAGGCTGGAAAAGTACCGGAAACGTGTGACGCAAATTTTTCATGGAACACCAAGCTGCTGGGGACTCTGGGGCTGCGCCAATGTTCCACGCCATAAACGCGAGTAGCACTTGAATTCGTCGCGGCCGATGGCTATAATAAAAAAAAAACTCGATGAACATTCCGCCAACAAAATTCTTACATAAATATTTGCCTTTTTATTGGCGTCGTTAATGCTAACCAGGCGTATTTAACCGGAATTCGCGTTATTACATAGATACGGGACGTTGGAAAACCGACACGTGTCTCCGGGAAGCTTGTTTTATTCATCGGTCGGATTATTTGCTGCCGTTTATATAAAAGAATTCCCACGGGTACGACAAGATGATAAGATTAGATACATGGAAAATATTGAGGAAAGATTTACTTGTCCAAGCGCGATTTCGATTGATACTCGTGTGAAACACTATAGGAATGCTTCGAATATTTTTATGAAGAAATAGTAGCAGCAACCATTTTCTAAGAACCGCGCAAAGATATTGGGTTAATTAGTTATCGCGATCCTCACGAATTAAACCTATTGCGCGGATCTGACATTCAGACCTCGAGAGAATCGTGCAATAACACTCCAGTTTCACAATTTTGCGGCAGTTTTTCATCACAGCAGCGGTGGACACAATGTGTGTCTAACAAATTTGTATAATTTTTACCCGATACGATAATTGCGCGAACGTCAGTTTCACGGTAATGTTTCCTCGCATTATTCTGTTAACACTTAGGACAATTTCACCGGTGTAATGTTAACATTAATATTGTCGATCGTATGCGAGTGACAGAATTATTTTACCAAACTTTGAAATCCATTTTTTTTACAATCTTGTAAATTTTTTTAAATAAATTGAATCATTCGTGTACGATTAAATAAAACCGCCATTTGATTCCTCAATATCTGGCGATTGAATTAAATGAATTATTTTAGGTACATTAAAAAGACACCTCCAAAAATCTACATCCAAAAGGTACATCCAAAAATCTGTTTAGAAAATTGTCCCCAAACATGATCGATTTCAGTAGACTCCTCTTATTATACAGGCCCACCGTTTAATCGGTAGAGATGTTTATTTAGGGGAATTTATTCCTCGTCATCGCTGCGCAACCCCCACCATTGATTTTCTGGTCTCCCACTCTTCGGCACCACTCCTAACTTGACTTTATTTTCAGTGCTGGGGAACAGGCCCGCTTAATTTAATTATTTTTTTATGTGACTTCCGCCACCTTATTTCTGCCATTTTTCTGATTAAAATGACACTAAACACGACATAATTTCAACTGTATTTAGTGGTTTAATTGACGGTATGGAGTATCTTTAGCACATAGAAAAGGATAGCGAGTGGGCCAAATTGTATCTTGTTTGAAAAAAAGTCACGAATATATTGGAAAAATTCCATTAAAAATAAGTAAAAAATAAAGAAGTTTCATTATTGCACTAGCGTAGTCTCATCGATACGCTTTCTGTTGCGCCTTCGGCGGTGCGTGTTTGCATGCTGTCCTTTTCTACGATCGGCATCCTTCGTACTTTTGGCGCGGTGCGTGTTTACATGCTGTCCTTTTCTACGTTCGGCATCCTTGGTACTTTTGACGCGGTCGTAAAAAATAGTTTCCCTACAGGATCTCTGTCTCTGTCCCTGCTCGGAACAGGCGATTTAGATCGCGACTTCGCTCTGTATTTCTTTCGAAGGATACCAGTCGAATGGTGGGGGGACACCTTGACCACTAATTTCGCGCCGTAAACGGGACTTCTGTTCAGAATTCCGTTATGAGAGCCGGCGATAAATCTGTGCGAGCGCGAATCACGCGATTCTCGGACAAATCGCGGGAAACGGTCGATTGCGAGTGGCGATCCGCGCGCACGACACCACGTGACAATCACTCAGAGCACGTGCTCGGCATCAATTGTCGTCGAAACGAGCGGAGCATCCGCGAGGCAGAATTCCACGCGAACCGACGACCGGTCCCCTTCTCGAATACAGATGCGCCGCGGGATCGCATTGCGGGTGTTTCGCAAACGCGAAGAAAGACACTGATGCATCCCGGAAACAGATTATTCGATCAGCTCCGTTTCAATGGTGTCTCTTCTGGTCTAAAGGGTCTAGGACTTGTTCGGACATTTTTCGCGCGAAATCTACACGACCGTTTTGTATCGAGGTTCTGCATACGTATTTTCTATTATTTGGACTATAGAATATGATTTTTTTTAAAATCAAAATACTTAAAATTGTAGGAGTTATAGTTTATAGATGGCGACTTTGAGGCGCCACTGAAAATTGCTGTGCCATTCTTAAAAATATTGTTCGCATTATTATTTTTGTTCGTATTTGATAAACTACCAGATGTTTACATATTACATAAGATATCATATCAGTTTCATATGCAAAAATTGTAAAATAATTGTATAGAATGGAAATATTCTAGAATGGAACAAATCTTTCGTTTTTTTCAGTTAAACAAATATCAAAGGGTTAATTCTCGTTATAGTGTGTACAAAACTAATAACTTCGTTATTTATACAGATACGAACAAATGTTTTTGGGGAGAAAGTTATCGTATCTGGAGGGGGGCATAAGTCTATGTGGCTGAAGGTCATCTCAAGTACGTATTTTCCGAGATCATACGAACAGCAATGTTTTTTAAAATGGAATTGTATGACTTTTTGGGGCAATGGAAAATAAATTGCCTCAAAGCAATTATAATTAATCAGAAAACACACCAGTATCAGTGTGTCTTCCAAACTCTGATGAGGGGTCGCAATGCTTGCGAAACGAGTGTGCTTGATAATATGCATAATATAAATTTTTCAAGGTTCTAGTACAGAAGATCCCCTTAGGTGCGTGGCACGGCGTCGACCGGCATTCGAGAAAAATGAAAAAATTTCGTCGGGTTGATCACTCCCGATACGTGCAACACGCACGCCGGTATATTCGCTCTCAAATACTGTCTGCACTCTAACGCTCTTCTTATAAATAGACCGCGGAGCTTGACGCATTTATAGCGTTCGCGAGCATGCAAAAGATAACAAAAAGATCCGATCCGATGGATGTTCAACAATACCTTCTTTTTTCAACGCTAAACTGGGCAGAGTCAGAATTACGTAATTACGCGCATTTATTTATAAGCTTGCATGAATTAATTTAATTTTTTTATTTCATTACCATCCGCATCATTAATATCCGATCGTGCGACTAAAATTAGTCATTTCGCCGGCAATCGTCAACGACAGAATGATTAATGTCGGTCATATTAGTCATTTGTGTTTTACAGTAAACGAACGACTCTAGTTTCTCTAAATCGAAACGAGTTCAAACAGAGAGAGGGTGACTTTTTCCCCTTTATTCGTGCTCCCTCCCCTCATCTGGCGACACTGGTCAGGCGTACCACACACGCGTTGAGCAATTTTTCGAGCGTCGAGGCGCGAGTAACAAGGGCGATGATTACAACAGATTTACTCGGAAGCTCTGCTTATATACGCGTGTGATCTCATCTTTGGCATCTTCCCGCGAGAACGCTGGAAAACACACATCGCGCAAAGCCAAGGTGATGAGAGGTAATTGGGAAATTCGAGTAGATATTTCCACGTGGCTATCAAATCTTCCATCGATATCGTCACGCCATGACAATCTGTTTCGATGAAATTTCCATCGACTTACACAAACAAGCAAGAATTATTCAACGATTGCGAGTGTCACGATATTGACAAGTACAGTAAACGCTTGATTCTTATCCAGCAGCCGTGTTTTTCATAGACAAGAATCGTGTCCAGAAGTGCTGTTTGATTTATGAATGCGTCTAGATATCGCGCCGACCGCGCCGAGCGAGACTTCAATAGAGAGCCGAACATAGAGAAGGACAGAATGAAATACGTGACTGTCCGCGTCTCTTTCTTTCCGATGCGCTGTCCTTCCTTGCGACCGAAACTTTCACCGTCGATTAAACCGCTAAATACAATTGAAACTATATCGTGTTTGGTGTCATTTTAATCAGAAAAATGCCAGAAATAAGGTAGTGAAAGTTCCATAAACAAATAATGAAAATTAAGAGATTTGTAAAATCGATTCCTCGAGTCAATGGCGTGGTGTTCACACCGATATACCCGGGCCGACATCAATCGTCGCCGACCTGCGGAGCGACTCGGCGTTGACAAGCAGTGGAGTGGGTAGGCATTGGACAAGAATCAAGCGTTTACCGTAATTGGGAAATTCGAGTAGATATTTCCACGTGCCTATCAAATCTTCCATCGATATCGTCATGCCATGACAATCTGTTTCGATGAAATTTCCAATCGACTTACAAACAAGCAAGAATTATTCAACGATTGCGAGTGTCACGATATTGACAAGTAATGACAAGCGAAAATACATCCTGACGCTCGCATACTTTTTCCTCTCGAGTTTGAAGGATCATAGAGATGCAACAAAAGTGGCGTTATTATGCCTATCGTCGCGCGCCAGAGAACATCCGATCACGAGTCGACCAAGAAACTCGCGAAGACCTTGAACGGGGTAAATAGAAGCGCCTTGTTTTTAAAATTTCTTTCCATGACCTTTTCGAGTCGATCACAATAGATTCGTCGAGGAATGGTGACTGCCAAGAATTTTCCTATAGTAAAACCAGCAACGGGGACGAATGGCGACGACGAGAGTGTGATGGCGAGCCGCGTCGGCGACCCAGTCGGTAAATCCCCGTCGCCAGAATGTCTGCAACGGCGGAAGATAGTCTTCTTCTTCTCCGCACCACCACCACCCAACGATCTTGATACATACTCCGATCATTAGAACGAGCCGAGTACTATACCTCGGCCAAATAAAGCGAGAGATGCGCGTCGGCGACAACGCGACCGACAAAGGCCGACGAACGCACGACTCAGAATCCATTATTAGCGGTTGTTTAAATTACGAAACGTTCGATGATGGCATCTTGGCATTGATTTCTGCGCGTACAGGTTTGGCCGAGATTACGTTTACGTGAAGTTTAATCGATAATCAGTTTGTTCCACCTGTTAAATATCCAGAATATTAATTATATATATATCATTTCAGACGCATCTCTCTTGAGGATGATCCAAATCCGGATCGAAACGTTGACAATTTAAATATTGCAAAATTGCTTAGTTTTTATTATTGATCGAAACCGTGCGCCGAGAGCATTTTTCAGTTTATTAAACATTTACGATCGAGAAACAACAAATTAATTACGTTTACCCTCGAAGAAGCGGCTTCCCCAGCCGACCAGCTCAAACGCTTCCGATTTTTAACCGAATTCGAAAAAGGAGGAGGTTACTCAATTCGACCTGTATGTGCCTTTTTTTTTTTTTTCTTTATAGACCAACTGATCAATAAGAGTAGGTCAAAAAAGTCTCCATACACCGTTTAAAATTATATATAAAATGCACCGCATTATTCGAATTCTTTTAAGAATTTAGAAGGATTATAGTTTACTAAATTATATGAAAATTTCCGGTAAATTGTAATTTGACAGGAATTGCGGAAAAAAAATAGTAAATATCGATTTTACAACTACAACTTGCAAAAGTAGTTTAACCAATTAATGATGAACGGTCAAGTGTATAACCGATAACAAACAAGCCGGTATATACATATGCCGGGTGACTCTATATAAAGGTACTATAAAACAGAAATATCGATGGTAGCCATATTTAACTTTTCCGATGGCAAAGCCGATTATATATTCGCCGGCACACGATATCGATTGTATATTAAGAACTGTAACAGTAAATGGCTGCGAAGATGCTTATCGGACGAAAATTGCACGATAATGGGAGAATGAGCAAACGAGATTACGTAACTTATTATCAATCTTTATGCTAGCGCTCGGAATGAGAATAAACAACCAGAAATGGAATCGCCTTTATTATTAGAATAATATCTCTCTGAATTATTTCTCACTGCTGTAAACAGTACTAAGAAGTTCTGCACGTAAATATTCCAAGTGTAATTTATAAAAGCCATAAGGTACGAAACGAAATAAATAATGACACAAAAATAACAGCTTAAAAACGTTCATAAAAGCGATATGGACTGTACATGTTATAAATTTGTCATTTGGAAGTACTTTACTATTTTTTGGAAAAAAAACGTACAACTAGAGATCTTCCAGCAAAATGTCGAATGCGACTCAACATGTTAAAAGCGATGTTAGTACATTCCACGAATGCTTTTCTTAGTACAGTAGAACCTCGCTCGTTGCAACCTCGTTTACTACACGGAATTCTCGGTCGTTGCACACCAGCGATTCCCATCACGAGTTGTTAGAAGTTCTGGAACTCGTGGTGGGGATTGCGGTGGCTACGTAATACATATTCCGCGCAGCTTAGGGAGTGGGAAAATATGGAGTGGGAAAGTGGAAAAACAGATCGTATTCTTGGTTGCCTTTTCCGTTGCATAATTTCGATTTTGCCACGCATTTTCAGCCCTGTTTCGTGCAACGGACGAGGTTCTACTATATTATAATTGTATTCTTCGTTCACGAGAAGATGGCATAGACAAACTTGCAGGTATCTATGCACCCACTATCTCAAGTATTTCGCAATAGCCTAAGTCGCCTGACGAAGAAAACAAAAACGAATCTATCGAGTGTGACTAGAACAGAGCGATGCGGTCACGCGACCTTCCATTGCCCCTTCAGAATTTTGATGAAATTTTCAGAACATGTACAGTCGGTGTGAAAAGTATTCGTACACCTTTTAAAAACGAATAACTTCATTCACTTTCATTTCAATGAAACTTTGTACATGTATATAACTTACTTATACCTACCAAATGCACCTTATACATTTTCACTACAGGTACAGATAAAAAATTTAAAAATCGAGACCTTTACTTTTTCTTTCGCAATTACGACCAATAACAATAAAAAAAAAAATTATTTACATATTAGCTAGTAAACTAATCCTTCTAACGTCTCAAAAAAACTCAAGCTGTTGGGTCGAATTTGGAAAAAGTTATTCGTTTTTAAAAGGTGTACGAATACTTTTCACACCGACTGTATAACTGATACAGCTCTACAAACTGTATTTTTTAAAATATTCGATATAAAGCCACGTAAAAAAAAAAATGGTAGTTTCTCGTAATAAAAAATAATTTCAATATATTTATTTTATGTACAAATTATGAAAATATGTTATAGTTGGTAATGCAATGTTTGTCAAAATCATTTTGCTAAACTCGTTAACGTTCTTCGAACCACGTGTTCGGCTACAAAAGAGTGCATTTGATAGGTGGTTGATCAACGGTTGCGCACAATGGCGCACACAGAACAACGTGAAAAGAAACCTTCGTCCCGAGAATAGAGCGATTCGGAGAAAAAGAGTACGACTGTTTGAGAAGGGAGGGGGAAATCCAATGACGAATGATACGAAACGTGCAAGATTAGAGTGAATCCAATTTGTCTTGAATGCGACACGCGGCTGGCAAACGCGCACCAATATACGCGCGGCCGCGTGTGTACACGTGCATCATCTCCAATGCCCGGTGACGTTCTTTCTTTCTTCCGCAACAATGCCGACTAATTAACCGCTACGTATACTCGACCTTGCAATTAATCGTACTGTTGCGCGTGTCGCTACGTGTTTGCTTCCGGCGTAATCCCTGATATATGGCCGATAGTCTTACTAATTACGCGCGTTCCAAATTACGCTTTGCACCAGAAAATCAAAAATTCGAGTTTTAGTGTCCCTTGTACTTTAGCGTTCCCCCGTGTCGATGCCTGGATTAGGTCGGCATTGTTTTTGTCATCAGGAAACTGCATTTTTACCGAAACGATGAAAATATCTGTAGAATTTACGCAAAACTGTTACGTTATTTTCAACTCGTTACGATTATTAAAAGTATTCAGCAATTTTTATTTTCGTCATCAGTGTTCCGATGAAAGCGAAACCGAAATTCGTTGTTTGAAATTCTTCCAAAAGTTGGTAAAAATGAAGCCATTTACATTCGTTAACTATCCAGATGTTGCTTTAATTTTCTCTGTTGATTGAAATGTTGATACATCGTTTTTTAATCATCAAGATCTATTGTCGTTGTTTACGCAAATGTAAATTCGTATTCGATTTGAATGGAACCGAAAGGAAAACGGTAATAGTAAAAATGACATTTATTCGTGTGTCTATCGTCCAACAGACTTGATCTTATTTTTTAATGATTTTATCATCGCGGAAACGAAACGGTGAACGACACCAACGTGTTAAAGACATAAGAAACCTTTCAGCTGGTAGAACAAGAATTTCTCGATGTATACTCAAGAGTTTATGAGAGTTTATAAACCGCGTTCGATCCAACAGGTGGCCATTTTTAACCTTTTCTTTCGACACCGTCGATAAGACACTCGGTAGTAGCAGGAAGGTGACGCGGAAAAAATGGGTTCCAATAAAACTTCTACACCCAAATGGAATACAAATCGGAGCTATTTTAACTTGAAAATTAAACATTTCTTCCGACATAGAATAATTCCATTCTTGCATCTGATTTTTTTTCATTTTATGGATATGAAATTGATATATAATACCTCGTATAATACTTAAATGTTTAGTAATTAATTAGATATACCAACACACATGTTTGATAATGTAAACAATATTTTTAATAACGGCACAGCCATTTTTGGTGGTGACTCTGAGTGCTCAGAGTTAAACCTGATATGAGTTTCTGTAAGCTTTAAAGTAGCGTCCGAAAAACGGTGATAAAGATTGAATTTGGAAAGAATAAAGATACTTTTCCAGTTAATAATTC
Source organism: Lasioglossum lativentre (assembly GCA_916610255.1). Taxonomy (NCBI): domain Eukaryota; kingdom Metazoa; phylum Arthropoda; class Insecta; order Hymenoptera; family Halictidae; genus Lasioglossum; species Lasioglossum lativentre. Next base: position 3,148,596 of record OU744364.1, read on the forward strand.
GATGTGAGTTTGTATCGTTCTCTTCGGCATTATGGCACGCAGTCTGGACTGTTCGGAACATAACAGAAATCGATACCGATTAACCCAGAAAGGACACAGCCAATGCGAATGATTCCATACATTATGAGATTGAGCGTAAGCAACACTGGACTCGAGGCAAGGGCAATTCGTCCAGCAGTGAATCCGTGTAAAGCATACAAACGACATCAGAATCAAAACGCAAGTTTTTCTTTCTATACAAGACGACGATGTTTCTTTCGCAACAAGAAAATCTCTATCCCCTTTTGATGTTGTCCGCTGGACACCGCTTACAAGGGAACATATTCAGTTGATACACGCCGATTTTGATGAAACTTATGCGAGATATAGTTCTTCGAAAAATATTTGACACGTAATTTTTTTCATCGGCAACCATCCACTCTGTGAGGGTGAAAACAGCCCTCGAAGTCAGGGGTCAAAAGCACATTTTTTGAAAAAAAAAAAGTTTGTTAAAAAATTCTTGCGCGACTACATTTACCATTAAAAAACACACAATTAAAAAAAAATTAAATTTTTTCGATCTCTGGTTTCCGAGATATTTCAAAAAATATGATTTTGGCTCCCAACTTTGAGGGCTGTTTTCACCCCTTCAAAGTGGATGGTTGCCGATAAAAAAAAATACGTGTCAAATATTTTTCGAAGAACTATAGCTCACATTAGTTTCATCGAAATCGGTCATTCTCATCTGAATATGTTCCCTTGTTAGTGCCAAAACGAAGGGGTATCTCATGTTTTATCATTTTCCAACGAGAGATATCGCCGATCACTGTATGGCCGGACAATTTTATGGCACCCATAAACTCTTGACCCACCCAAGAAAAATGTCAAGCCGAATAGGTACCCCGATCCGCAATGCGTCGAAAGTCACCCCGGCCATCGTGTTAAAAGTCTTATATCGAAAAAAAACTGTGAAAACCAATTCGGCAGCTGGGGATGTTACAAAATTTCAATCTGGGCTCAAATGACCAAATAAAAATTAGTCACGAGTCAAAAAACTCAATAGGGAACATCCTGAACTCTTGCCGATGTAGATCATTTGAAGACTCGATCCTTTGGTAGTATACATAGATCATTAGTAGGAAGACTCTCAATTTTCATTCATCCCTATATCAATTTATGTAATAATTGTTCATATCATAAAACGTATGTCTTCCGATGCATTTATACTGTCCATTAGAGTAAAAATATCTTAAAAGTTTCATTAATTGTTATGAAAAATTACTTTTTTTTATTGTATATGTACTCCCTTACAGCAAAGAAAATTCATTTGGTCAATTTGAAAGATTTTCTACCGATGCATTCGATTCGAACATTTTCTAAACGCAAAGATACTTACGCATGCAACCCCCCCCCCCCCATTTCCAGTGATACATATCACAAATATTTGGGAAATAGGACGGTGACGCAAGTAGCGGTTACTAGCCGCCGGCATCGAAGTGTTTGCATTGGGAACAGAGTCAAATCCAATCTCGGATAAAAGCAAATTCACCAATCATTTCAATAATTTCTCTTACTTAATGATTCGCGTAATCGTGTAGACTGGAACCGTGAAAATTGCACGGAAATGTTCAAACTAGGAAATACACGGCTAAACTATTAGAATCTCTACTACATGAAAAATTATTAATAATCATCGATGAATAATATTAAATCGTCTCATCGTATGTATATCGTTTCTTTTTCTATTCTAAAAAACAAACAAGCTGTATTTTATTTTAACAATTCTAAAAAAATTAATTAATTTTTCAAAGCATCACGGAACGGTTTCTACTTAATATAACTAATGAAAATTTCTCATTAATGTATTCTCGGTATGCGCACCTTCGAAATAAATAAATTTTTCCGGTGAAAGGAATATTGTATGCACTCACAATGTTTATATCATTCTCTTTTCGCGGTATTATTTTGATTCCCTCGATGCATAAATTTTAACAACGTTCAATAAAACCGAGCAGGTTAATACGCAGCCTTTATTCCCGCAACGATACTAAACAGAAGAAAAAGGTGAAATAAAAGAAAATGCTTTCAACCCGACGCAGCAATACATAACGCTTGGTTGCACGTATAGAGTTCATCGAACGAGCCTTCGATTTACTCGCATATGTAACAGTAATTAACGCGAGTAATTAATAGCTTAACGGCGGCGTTCGACAGTCGCACTAATGCGCGCCGCTAAGTGATTACGAAAATATTTACACACAAATGGGTTTATCAGTGCCGTATAGAAAAGCAAGTTCGACGAAGGAAGGTTTGATCTGCAGAAATGTGCATTACCCTTTATCACAAGAAATTAATGCCATTTGGCCGTAAATTTTATAATTCTTTGTTAGGCTATATCACCCGATAAATGCAGAGAAGATCAATCACTACTGTGTATAAGTACAAACAACACTAAAAAGCTCACACATCAAGAAAAATGAAACGTTTAATCTACCTGTTGCGTACAAATAAATAAAATATATTATCCCATTAAAAAGGAAAACAGAAGCGACCACCGCATCTAATTAATTTATTCCAACAGAATAAACTAATTGTTAATACGCAGCCAACACAAAATTATGTAACATTTTTACGAACTCCCAACAATAGCAAAAATATTTCCGACTGACAATTTCAGATGAAACACTCTGTATATGTTAAACTGTAAATCTATTTATATCTACGTATATTTATTTGTGCTTGTTACTTCCTTTCTATTTAAAGCTAAAGCCGAGGGGTATGAGAAGAGCGCTCCACGTAGTACTTACGTATGTACATACATACATACATCTTATACGTAAGATGTTGCAAAGTAAGGGACATAATGTAGGTTATCTTGATTACTAAACAGAGGCATCTTCGTGAAAATGGGGGCCCATTATGCGCTTTCGCCGTTAAGGGAATGCCCTAGGCGCCTTTATCGTATATAACAATAAACACTTCAAAATTATTCAATAAAGTACACGGGGAAAACTTCACACCGACAGGCATAATCTCTTGTTCGTTGTAAAATAGAAATTACGAATTTCTATGTTCGTAAAAATGTCTGCGAAGAATTTTTACAACTATAAAATTGTAATAATAACAGCAAAACTTTTCGAAATTAAATAAATGCTTCGTACACATACACGTCAGGTAATATTAAAGTTCCCTTTATATCTCTTACATCACACGTTCGTATACAACACAATCTAAAACAAAAATGGCCGCATGATAATTTCACTTTTTAAGTGCAGAACCAATCATCCGTATATATGTAACTGTCTACTTATGTTTCACCATATAGAAAAGATAAAACTCTCCGGCTACCCACCCCTTGCATACCCCACCCTTAAGGGTGCCTATGCAACGGTACCATGTGCATCCCACAGACTCCCGTACGAAATGAATTAAAACTTCCCTACTCTTATCCCATTAGTTTCGAAGAAGCAAATACAACGCTGGTATAAAATTTATTTATCACCGCGCACGGATAATTGTCAGAAATTGATCGCGGGAGTGCAGCGGTATACGGTTCATGATTCTTGCCCCACCGGAACCATATGTTGTTCAGCTAGGAGCGGCACGAATAATTAAAGCGAACACGTGGCGTGTTTTGTACGAAATGCAGTAAATAAAAATTTTACTCACCTTGAAGCAATGCGCTGCACCGTGGAAACTATTTTTTTTCGGGAAGCGGTGACGTTTAATTTCCGTTAATAATCGACCTGGCGGCGTCTGTCACGATTGATAAATTTCTGTCCCCGGCCGCTGTCCCCGGCGGCAATAAATTATTAATATCTAAGAAGCGTTTCCCATAATACTCGACGTGCTCACTAAAGGAATTATTCACCACTGAACTGGTTTACACCGCCGATAAACAGGTAATGCCGGCACAGTGCTGTTGTTTCACCTCTGAAATTGGCGATTAAGTACAAACTTATTCGGCAACTTGCAAAATAAAGAATCGTCGACGACGTCGTTCGCGAACTGATCACACGCGATTCTTCATCGGTGGTCTGGGTCGATCGAGCTCGTGATGCAACGTTCTTCAATTTTCTAGTAATTCCTGTGTGTATCGGTTCCGTTGAGGTTAGGTTTAACATTTAAGTACGAAAATCATGCGAGCCGTTAAGTGACGTCATAACGGGCCCTACGATCCGCCAGAAACGCGTCGTCCTTACTACAGATTTTTGTCGGCGACGTTGCGTGCACATTCGCTTCCGGTTTCTTGCATCGGTAACACGATGGTGTGCGCGTATATACGAGCAATCGTCTGTTCACATTTACGGAATCCCGATGATCGATATCGTCACAGCCAAATTATAATACACCGTTCGCGTTCCTCTGAACGTTTAATTTATCGAAGCTTGCACTGCCGAAAACGCATTCTCAGTCGTCAGTGTGTGTGTACCATGTATATGCGCGCGCGTGTGTGTCGTGTACTTGTATACGTATATATGTGTCAGTCGGTAACACAAACGCGGAAGGTAATCCCAGGCGGCGGCGGCGGCGGCGGCGGCGGCGGCGTCGTCGATGAATCTCTTCAGTTTCCTTTTTCGAAACCTTTCGATGTATCGACCGGCTTGTTTTTTCCCCGGAAACTTACGGTACACTAAAGAACGAACACAGAGAGATATACATTGAATTTGACCTCTTGCAATGGCGAGAAGACAGAGAGAGAGAGAGAGAGAGAAAGAGAGAGAGAGCTCTGTATTTTTTTCCAAGCAATATGTATAGAAACGTTTTACTATCCGATGAGATCAGCATGCATGCACTGACATGACATCCGTGAGGAAAGAATCGTCGGAGCGACACGAGTATATATATATATATATATATATATATATATATACATATATATATCTCTCTCTCTCTCTGTTACTTCCGATTTGTCATTCTGTGTTCGGGGGGGCTCACGGATTAACACTTAACCTAACCGCGTCTCGTAGAAATGCCGACCACCCGTCGTCTGGATACATATAAAATGTAATATCGTCGTTTCTAACCTTGAAAACGTGAGTTTCGGTTTGGTAAGTTGAAACTTTGACGTGGGGTTAAATACACCGAACAGCGAAGCGACGAACGTGTGTTAAATCACTCGACAAGCTTCTCTTCCAAACCGGTGAGCCTTAATTCTTGTGTAAGTATAACGTCGATCACTGTTTCACACACCGGACGGATGAATATAAACCGCGTTCGGTTTTTCTTATTGAATGGCCGTTGGCTATGGTGCCGCGTTATAGGCCGTAAAGCGGCCGGCACTCAGAAAACCGGTGGCGGTCTTGAGAAGCGCACACCCCCGATCGCGCATCCTTCCTGGAGCCCTGGCGAGAGCCAACTGCCCCGCGCGCTTGTACGCCGACATTCAAGGCGATCCCACAAACGACCAGCTGATCGAACTAACGGCCTGGGTTAGGTCCGACCCGCGCACCGGCTCCTTTCCCTCGCTTGGCACACGCATCAATGTCACCTCACAACATCGAGCAACAACTCGAACGCGAGCACTACCGAAAAACCAGCTCGTCCGCAACTGCACTCAGCGAATTAAACGGAAAACGAATAAACCGGAAAAGACAAACGACGATCGTGCGCCGCCCCCCACCTCCTGCCTACGGTATCATTACCACCTTGTATTAGCGGATTCAATGTTTGATCGTAGGAGGGCACCACTAACCGCAATGGTTGCACAACCGTTCCTGTTATTTTTATTACCGATATCGTTGCTCGAATGAATAATCGTCGGATCGACGAAACAACAGGTTTTGTATTGCTTGACGTGTACAATGTGCTTTTGCGCTTCCAACTGAACGAAGAACTTTTAAAAATGTCTTTTCTGTAAAATATATGTCAATATGCTCGAAATTCAAAATTATCAGAAATGAACCGCAGTTTCAATGATTTACTATTATGCCGTTGCCACTGGCCAATAGAATGGTAAACCTAAAATAATTAAATAAATACCCGAAATATTTAAGAAATGTATTGAGAATGTATATTATGTATAATGATTTGTAATTTTGAATTAAAATGAATGATTATGGTATCGTTATAACGTGTGATAAGTATATGTAACTGTATTAATAAGTTCTTATCACATTAATAAGATTATAACTATTAATCGAATGTATTTTTCTGCATATTTATGGATCAATGTATAATTAGTATACGTAAAAGCAAAAAATAAAAACATATGGTATACATATAGTTGTTTCTAAAATTGTCGTAGAGGAATTATTTGTTATTTCTATTTCTGCAATTTTAGCATTCGGAGAATATTAAAAGAAATGGAATGAAAAATTATGCAATATTATATATATATTTGTTTTTACATTTCGACTACAATGCGCAGCCGCGCACAAATTTCCAAACGTGGTCCAGTCGCTGATGCAACATATTAAGTCGTAAGTGAATAAATACGCAAACGAACGGTGGTTATTTGTATTTTGTTCTTTAACGTTGTTCTACAATCATTCAAATAAAGAACATTCGAAAAATAAAACCAGATTCTTAATCGGGTAACAAAATTACAATATAAACATATTTTCCGTTTTTATATATTAAATTTAGTGTTACAGTGACAAAACAAAATGTGCGGAATTTGGGCCCTGTTTGGATTAAATGCACCTTTGACCTGCATTTGTGATAATTTTGAAAAAATAGTACATCGCGGTCCTGAAGCTTTTAAACTTGAATACGACCATTCAGTCAAAGTAAGATTTTGCTAAAAACTTTTAAATTTTGCAATAGTAATGCAATGATTTAAATAAACTATAGAATGTTATATTTCCTTTTTATAGAATGGCTATCTCGGATTTCACAGACTGGCAATTGTTGATGATCTCCATGGAATGCAACCAATGAGACTTCACAAGTATCCCCAAATTTTTCTATTGTGCAATGGTGAAATATATAATTATAAACAAGTAATGCTGATTTTACAACTTATTTTTTCGTTGCTATCAAAAATTTCATTGCTTCACGACTAAATTATACATTTAATTTTATAGATTAGCCAAAAACATGAATTTGAATGCGTTACACACTGTGATGTAGAAGTAATAATACACTTGTATGAACATTTTGGTGCCCAAAATGTTGCCAAAATGCTCGATGGTGTGTTTGGATTTTGTATAGTAGATACGAAGAAGAAAAGAATTTTGATTGCCAGAGATCCTTATGGCGTTAGACCTTTATTTCGATTATTTTCTGATGATGGACAGCTTGCAGTTTGCTCAGAAAGCAAGGTAAGAAAGAACCAGTAATTTATTACAAGGACAATCAAAATGTTATTACATTGGAATATGTATGCAGGGTCTTATAGGATTAACAAAACAAATAAAATCAAAATGGACATTGAAACCATTCCCACCAGGTCATTATGAAGAATATGAAATCTTAAATGATGGTCGTACAAAATTATTATCAACAGTAAATTATTATAAGCCGGGTGATAAACCCAGCTTTCAAGTGCATACTCCTTGGAATGGTTTGTTTGTGCGATTTAAAACTACTACCATAAAATTTTTGTAATAAAAAATAATAAAAATCCAATAATGTATTACATTTTTTGAAGTGTTGAGTAAAACAAATGTACACGAGAACATAAGATTGCTTCTCTCAGCTGCTGTGAAAAAAAGGCTAATGGCTGACAGGAAAGTAGGATGTTTACTATCAGGTGGTTTAGATTCAAGTTTGATTGCAGCGTTGCTAGTGAAACACGCCAAAGAAGAAAATCTGCCATATAAAATACAAAGTTTTGCTATTGGAATGGGCGATAGTCCAGACATTATTGCAGCTAGACAGGTTAGAGAGAACATTGTTATATTGCACTATATGAAACATTATATTAATATTTGAATGTATTAACATGCCTTTAATTAGGTTGCAGATCATATTGGAACAGAGCATTATGAAGTAATTTTTTCAAAAGAAGATGTGGAGGATGTATTGGACAAAGTGATTTATCATTTAGAAACTTTTGATATTACCACAATCCGAGCTTCCATTGGGTAAACTAAAATTATTGTAAGAGGATTCTTTCAACTTCAAATTCAATAATAATATTTTAAATTTCAGAATGTATCTTATCTCGAGATATATTAAGTATAATACAGATGCAACAGTAATATTCAGTGGAGAAGGTGCAGATGAACTTGCACAAGGATATATTTATTTCAGAGATGCACCTAACGAAGTAGAAGCTCATAATGAGTCTCTTAGATTACTTAGGGATATTTATTTATATGATGGTTTAAGAGCAGATAGAACAACTTGTGCGTTTAGTCTAGAACTACGAGTTCCGTTTTTAGACCTTCAATTTACAAATTATTATCTCTCACTGGATGCTGCTACTAGACAACCACAAGGTACAATTAATGAGTAGACTGCGGATCTTTATGCAAAATAAAAATTGTCTGCATTAATTGCAAAAAAAACAGGAGCTGCATAGACATTCGTTTCTCATCATAATAATTTTATTAAATCACATGCAATAAGTTTTTGTGCTTCACCTATTCATTTCTGCCATAAATGCATAAAATCTGTCATCTATTAAAGAGAATACCTACTTGAAAAGCATTGATGCTAAAATGACAATATTTATGCAATAAATTTGTTACAGGAGGGGTAGAAAAGCATTTATTAAGATCTGCATTTGATAACACTAATATATTACCATCAAATATACTATGGAGGCATAAAGAAGCATTCAGCGATGGCGTAACGTCGATTAAAAAATCTCTTTTCCAAATTATACATGAAATAGTAGACGATCGTATATCAGACACAGCATTAGAGAAAGCTCAATTAAAATATTCTCATTGTACTCCGAAAACTAAAGAAGCACTGTATTACAGGTAATAGAATATTATTTTTAAACATTTTCCAGATTATTATTTTGACAGATAAACTGTACTTTTTTTGTGTTGTTTAGAAACATTTTTGAATTCTATTATGGAGGACAAGCTGATAGTTTTACGCCATATTTTTGGATGCCCCGTTGGATAAAGGGAATTAATGATCCATCTGCACGATATATTGCGCATTATTCGGCAGAAAGTAAAAAATGATAACATTGATAATGAAGAAGAATAATTGACCTTGTTATCAAAATTATCAATGTATATACAATTAAAATGATAATTGTAATTATACAAATGTTAAAAAATATTTTTTAAATAAATTTCCTGGAAGAAATTATATTATATTAAACACAGTGTCAACTTTTTTTACACCCAATCAATAAAACTTAACATTCAAAATATATAATATTAAATAAAAAATTATAAGCAGATCATTTTCCATTTGTAGGAAAAAAAAATTGTTTGAATTACCCCTGGTGGGACTCGAACCCACAATCCCCGGTTTAGGAGACCGATGCCTTATCCATTAGGCCACAGGGGCGGTTGATAAATTTTGTTTCTTTCTTGAAATAGTTTTACACAAACTAAAAAGCATTTGCAAATTATGTAATAAAAGTAATCTTAATGGAAATATATTTTTCACAACATATGTAGCTTTTAATAGTAACACGTTTCTACAAATACCACAAAATAATAAGAAACGTACGAAACAGCTGTTATAGGAAATTTCAAGATGGTGACGCATGTTTTGTAACAGTCACCTGTGTATCATTTTTTTTTATAAAATGAGAACATATTTTATTAAAATAATGATGATTTCAATATAAATTCACAATCAGATATATTTCAATAGTGAGTGTATTATGTTTGACTTACAATAAAACTGTTTTTTAGTAACTGATTCTATATATATATATATAGTGTTATTAACTTTGTTTATTTTTCAATCAATTAATAGATGATGATGTCAACAAGATACTTTTCTTTCTTGTCTGGGGTAATAATAGCCTCCTTAACATGGACTTTCAGTTTGTATCTTTATTCAAGACTATCTCAAAACAATGACATCATTAATCCAACAATACTAGTGTCGGAGAGTTCGAAGTCATTAAAAGAACCAGGATTTGATCACAAAGTATACAATGATCGTGAACTTAGATTACGCGATAATCTAATATTTCATGATGAGAAGGAAGTACAGAAGGGTAGTTACAAATTAAAAGGATCTAGTTATAAGAACAGTAAAACTCTTATAGAACAATTACAACCTGTGCCAGTAAAACCTGCAGTTACTTTAGGAGAAGGTATTTTATGAATATAATGTTTTAATTATTAAGAAGAATCAATTTTTAATACCTTTGTTGTTTTTAGTGTGTTCCTTTGATTGAAAGTGTTAATCTATTTATAGGTTTGGATGAGCTGGGAATTGTAAAAAACTACGATGACCAGAGAAAACGAGACGAAGGTTTCAAAAATTATGCCTTTAATATTTTGGTATCAGATAATATTGGATCACGCAGAGTATTGCCTGATACAAGGCATAAATTGTGTAAAACACAACACTATGCTACTAACTTGCCACCGGCCAGCATTGTTATATGTTTTTATAATGAACATTATATGACACTTGTGAGATCTTTACATTCCATTATCCAAGGGACTCCTGATGATCTCTTGCATGAAATTATTTTAGTAAATGATTGGAGCGATGACAAAACTTTGCATGACAAAGTGAAAGTATACATTGATAACAATTTTAATGGTAAAATAAAATATTTCAAGACTGAAAGACGGGAAGGATTAATAAGAGCAAGAATGTTTGGCGCTAGGAAAGCAACTGGAGAAGTTTTAATCTTCCTAGACAGTCACATAGAAGTAAATGAAATGTGGATAGAACCTCTGCTTTCGCGTATTGCTTTCTCAAAAACTATTGTAGCAATGCCAGTAATTGATATTATCAATCCAGATACATTTCAATATACTAGTAGTCCTTTGGTAAGAGGTGGGTTTAACTGGGGCTTGCATTTTAAATGGGATAATTTACCAGTTGGCACTCTGGAACATGACGAAGATTTCATAAAACCCATAAGGTGAGATCATATAGTTACATATGCAAATCATTTTAATTATTTTTTATTTAGTAATTACCTTTAAATAGATCACCAACAATGGCCGGAGGGCTTTTTGCAATGAATAGAGAATATTTTACAAAAATAGGAGAGTACGATGCTGGCATGGATATCTGGGGTGGTGAAAATCTAGAAATATCATTCAGAGTAAGATAATGATTTACTTAAGTTTATGTCACTTTCAGTTTGATAATAATTTCTATTATCTTTTCAGATTTGGATGTGCGGTGGAAGCATTGAACTCATTCCCTGTTCAAGGGTTGGACACGTATTTAGAAGACGTAGACCATACGGTGGAAATGACAAACATGATACTATGTTAAAGAATTCATTGCGTGTTGCATATGTTTGGTTAGATGAATACAAAGATTACTTTTTAAAAAATGTTAAAAAAGTAGATTATGGCGATGTTACAGATAGATTAACCCTGCGCAAGGAATTAAATTGCAAAAGCTTTGCATGGTACCTAAAAGAAGTGTACCCTGAATTAACATTACCAACAGATAGCAAAAATAAATTGAAAGAGAAATGGGCAAGATTAGAACAGAGACCAATCCAACCTTGGCACTCTAGGAAAAGACATTACATTGATGAATATCAAATTAGACTGTCTAATACAGCATTATGCGTTCAGAGTGAAAAAGATATCAAAACCAAAGGTTCTAAGCTGATACTAACCACATGCTTGAGAGTTAAATCGCAGGTAATTAAGAGGAAAGACATTTCTGAAAAAGATATTTTATATAAGACTATTATAATTTATTGTAACACGTTCTTTTCGTAAGGAAGTTTATTATCTTTCATTTTTAACATCGATATGTTGTAACTTGTGCAGATGTGGTATGAAACAGACAAAAATGAATTAGTCCTTGGTGAAATATTGTGCATGGAAGGAGCGGAGAAAATACCAAAACTTGGAAAATGTCATGAAATGGGTGGCAATCAGGAATGGCGGCACAAGAGTGTTGTAAGTAGTACTTGTTAACTTCTTCATGGTAATTGTATTGATTAATTAAACTAAATTATTTATGTACAGAATGGCACACTCATATACAATATGGCAGCTGGTACATGTTTAGGAGTATTTCAAGCTACAAAAGGAAGTCCAGTTATAATGGATCTATGTATCAAACCAAATAAAACTCTTATAACATGGGATCTAGTACATTCGAAAATTCTTCAAAAGAATTAAACAACAAAAAATAAAGAACTACAGACGCGGAACAAAAGAGTATCAACTTCAGATTATTAGACAGGAGAATACGTATCAACAAATTAAATTGAAAGTTTGAAGTTTTGTGATACAAAGCAAGATATTATAGAAGTTAAAAATCCTTATTTTTCTTATTATTTTATGGCTCAAGAGTAAGAGGGGGATTAACATGTTATTTTATGTTTTGGTAGCAGATTAGATAATTTATTAATGAAACTTTTATATATTTCAAAGTAAAAGAGAACACCTATGAAGCTGCCAAATTAAAATAATACGAATTACCCATATAATGCAGCTTGCAAATAGTATACACAAGCAATACTCTGTACAATATATGTATCTATATTTGTTGTTTTTGTATTATTTGTTATATACATACACACATTTATACTAAAGTTTTATAAAATAAATTAATGTTTAACAAATTTATCTATTACAAATACATCATTGAATCCTAGAAATAAATGAAAATTGAACACAAGAAAGAAAGGATTTTTTTTCAATACTGTCTTTGTCTCTCCTGCGAGTGATATGTCTCCCTCTCTGTCATAGTTCTGTAGGAGAGACAAGGATGTCGCACAAAGTTATCAAATACAAAGAATGGCACCTCTACGCCGATAGAGGCACCACATTGGCTCCTGCTGTTTCATCCAAACATTATGCTTACATAACCTTAAATTTTTATATTTATAATTCTTCGTTTACTATCTGCTGTAATAGAAATGAAACCAAATTCATCGTACCGTAACGAGGCTACTGAGAAGATGTTACGGAGACGAGAATGGAAGCTAGAACAAGAACGACAACGGCAGCATGAGAGGTTAAAACAAAAGAAGATTTACGAGTATGAAATGCAACGCGCCCGTAAAAAAGGTTTGCTTCCTAAGAAACCTCCAAATTGTGGTAAGAGTCGAAGTACATCTCCACGAGGTCGACCTAAAAGAAGACCTTGTACTTCTAGCTCAACAAATACTCCAATTCTCTCTGAAAGGTAAATAAAACTTAATGAAAATCTATTATAGAAAAAAGAATGCAAAACTATTTGTTTTTTAACAACAACACAATAAAACAAGAGTCTAAAATTTATTCTAATGCTTTACTTTCCTATAAAAGATTAACATGTGGTCATTAAAAATTGGTTTGTTGTATTTCAGATTAGAATCAACAGATGGAACAGTACCATTATTTAATGGACCCGAAGGCACAAAGATTAGTGCACCTGAGCTACGCAGAATTAAAGTAGATATTCAACTAAATATTCCTGGGAAATTAATTGACTCAGATCTTCAACGGGATATTATCAATCCTGAAGATGTAGTAGTCAAAAGAAGAGCGGGTAAATTATTGTTTACATACTACAACTTTTTAACAACTTTTTGATTTATTCAACGAAGATTTGAAATGGAAAATAACATCGTCACTGAAGATGAATATTTCTAGGACTTCCTATAAGTCACAATTAGGAAATTGAATTTTGGAAAGGATATCTCCTTTCTCACGTAAAAATTAAGTTCATTATCATTCTTGTATTGGTTGCTAATTTTTAATTTGCTTAGATTATTTCTTGCAATATTTTATTGAGGCACAGGTAAATATTTCAACATGGTTACATCATGATTAAATAGCATCATTTGAAGATGGGAAAATTTTGTCTGACAACTTTTACAACTGTGAAGATTATGGATATCAATATTATAATGTGCCATCCATGATATTCAAGAATTTATCCAGGGATGCTTTTAATTTTCAAAGTTAATAACAGTTTTAATTTATCCAGGATGTAGCAAATTTGGAATACAACGTTGGATCACAGTCGCGATCACATAATGTGCAATATGTAAGCACAATATTTCTTATTTAGAGTGTTTAATGCTTTGCTTTGCATATCCTTTGCTTGTCTTTGTATGTACATTTTTAATTATGGTTTTGCACAAAGAATTATGCTTTAGCTGTATTAACAACAAAGGTTTTCTTGGTAGAAGTTAATTTTCCAAAGAATAGTATAGATCCTATAAATATATACATTCAAGTTTTGTGTATCTTGATGTTCTGATACATGTGGGAATGTATGCATGATGTATAATGTATAGTGCTCTTGACTTTTTAAAAATACTTCATTTGCTACAATGGCGACAATTTGAAGATCTACTATGAAAATTTTTTACATTGCAAAATTCTTCAACTGAGGGGCAGAAGTGACTATCAATTTTTTTTATGAAGATGTATGAATGAAAGAGACAGTATTGCTTAACTGCTTATTTCATACATATTGAAATTGTTTTCTTCATTAAAAATTTATGTCACTATAGGAGAAGGATCGAAACCAATATCTGCGAGGGAAGAATTCAAAGGAGTAGCCACCAATATAGAAGAAGTTGAACAACATCGTACTGTTGTTACTGTAAATGATGACACTTTAGGTATGATTATTGAAGAATTGAAAAATACAAATTTTGTATTTCATTTGTAATGGACTGCGATTTACATTTTACAAGTGTATAATATTTAATTTTTAGAAGGCAAATCGAAAACGTTTAAAAAACGCTCGACGTCTTTCAGTCCAATCAGAAACCGAAGTCACAGTCCTCGACGTACATTGTCTCGTCATTCCAGGTTTGTGCCTGTATTGGCAATGTTTCTTTGTGAGAAAGCAAAATTGTTACGATTAGTGTCAGCTGACTGTTATCAGACATTTCATTTAGTGATAAGATAAGGTTTCATAATTTTAATATGGATATTGATATACAATCAATTTTCGAACTATAAATTTAATAAATATGTACTGTTTAGGGATGGGAGGTATTATCAAGAGTATCGATTGAGATCCAGGGAACGCTCACGAGATACGAGGGACAGAGATAGATCCAGGGAACAAAGAGTTTCTCCGCAACATTATTTTGGACACATTCCTGTTCCTATTTATTGTACCGTACGTATATCAGTGATGATGAACATTTTCGAATTTATTAGACGGAATACTAATTTATTATATTTCAGCATTTCCCGCCAAGTCCAATAATGATGGGTATGCTACCAACTAATCGATATACTTCCATGATAGGACCATTAAGAACATTCTCGCCAAGATTTGTCTTCAATCCCAGTCATGACAGGTCCAAGAATTTTTAATGATTCTGTAAACAGATTTCTAATTGTTTTGCATTTTATACACTATTCGGGCCAATGTTTTAGTATAATTAGATCATTTTTTAACATTTTTATTGTTTTAAAATAAGACAAATTTATACCCATTTTAATCTGATTCTTGTACTTTCTGTATTATACTCGTATAATTTTTATGTAAAATGCATTAATATGTTTTAAAAATATGATGATAATGATTGTACACTAGTTTTCTATTGATTGATAATTGAGAATGAATAAATGTAAGATGATATTTAAAAAGTTTGGTGTAATTATTTAATTTATGTACGAAAGTATTAATAGTATTCAATAATCTTGAATGTCAAATATGTATATCACATTAAATTATTATCATGTTGCTTGTTTTATATTTTACTGTGGCGGCTACCTCCTACGCTCGCCGGCAGATGGACAAATAGTCAAACAGCTTTCCCGCTACTACCTGATCCGTCACCGATCTCTATATATACCATCCTCAAACGCTTGTTAATATCCTATTGTTTAAGGCAGGGCCCGCTAGATAGCATTATCGACAATTACTCTACAGCGGGCCTCTAGGACGAGAAAAACACTTTCCTCTCTCCTATGTCTCCTCTCACATACATTCGTCTGTTGTGAATGAAAATTATATGAACAAAAAATCCCCATTTATAAAATAAAAAAAAGACCTGTAATGACTCTAGGATTGAGTGAGGGTGTACACGACGTAATGTGTGTATGTACATCTGGAGAGGCATGAATCTCGGCAAGAATGTTTCTACTGGCCTTTCTCTACCATACCTATTGTGGGAGTATATCGATTAGTTGGTAGCGTAACCACTTGCCCACGAATTCGCTAGATCTTGGCGGAAAATGCTGAATAGATCCTATCTCTGTCCCCTCCCTATCTCGAGAGCCCTCTGCGGATACTCTCTCGATGCATCACATGGAAAATATCATTTCATGACACACCTGGGTCATTCCATGCCGAATCGATCACTTTTTGAAGTCACGATATTCGATTTTGTTCTAATTGAAATATTTTGTAGTCCATGTGAAATTAGCGGGGATTTAAGTCTTTTGTGGACTTACGCCACTTGGGAAAAATTTCGTCAAATGAGGATACAATAAATGTGTAGCTATTAGCTCGATATTATCCATTATTTGTAAGATAATTATTTTCCAAGCAATTACAGAATGGGTAATGTCAGCATTCTATATGTATTTATTACCCGCGGTACTAAATCTATTTACCTACGCCACTTGAGAAAATGTTCTATCAGAGAGTAATGAGAGTGCTCACGCCCGGGGTTTGGCCGTGCCCATTATAGTGCTGCCCCCTACTCTAGTGTTTAGCCTGGATCAGCTCCTATCTCCACACTCAGTCCGGACAAGAACCATTCTCCACACTCAGTTCGGACAAGAACCATTCTCCACGAGTGATGCCCGTTTGGACTCCGATCGATTGGACACGTCCCGATTGGACGCGTTCCTTTTCGACTCCGTGCCGATTGGACTCGTGCCGTTTGGACGCCGTGCCGATTGCACGCCGTGGCGGCTGAATTCATGACGATTGGACGCCGTAAATTTTATAATCATTAAATTTCGAAGTCTACATATGATGATATTGTATTCTGAAATATATGGTTAACAACGCCCGATTAACAACAACTTCAGTTATCTAGCCAAACCTAACCCAGACTAATGTTATTTCCACTCGCTCTTAAAATAAACTTTCCGGAGCAAGACTTCGGAATCACCCCCCTCCGAAGCTTTACATAATTATTTTTCATTAATAGATTTTTAATCATAATTTAATGGTTAACAACGCCCGATTAACAACAACTTCAGTTATCTAGCCAAACCTAACCCAGAATAATGTCATTTCCGCTCGCTCTTAAAATAAACTTTCCGGAGTAAGACTTAGGAATCACCCCCCTCCGAAGCTGTACATCATTATTTTTCATTAATAGATTCTTAATCATAATTTAAAATTTAATAGATTCCAAATCATATTTAATCATATATTTCACAATACAATATCACCATATGTAGACTTCAAAAAGCAATGATTATAAAATTTACGGCGTCCAAACGTCATGAATCCAACCGCCACGGCGTCCAATCGGCACGGCGTCCAAATGGCACGAGTCTCAAGAAACACATAAAAATTAAAATTCAGATCCAAATTTAATAGGTTCCCATATATTTCACAATACAATATCACCGTATGTAGACTTCGAAAAGCAATGATTGTAAAATTTACGGCGTCCAAACGTCATTAATACAGCCGCCAGGGCGTCCAATCGGCACGGCGTCCAAACGGCACGAGTCCAATCGGCACGGAGTCGAAAAGGAACGCGTCCAATCGGGACGTGTCCAATCGGTTGGACCCCAAGTGGGACACCCCCGCCTAAAACAGAACCGGTTTCGCCTTCAGCCTGGGACTGAACCGGTATCGTCTTTGGCCTGGACACAGATTTCAGTTGAAGGTGGGCCAAGGGTAATCAACAAAAGCATTGTAAAACCCTGTGGTCACCCCATGGTCAAGTGGTCAAGTGGTCAGTGGTCAAGTGGTCAAGTGGTCAAGTGGTCAAGTGGTCAAGTGGTCAGTGGTCAAGTGGTCAAGTGGTCAAGTGGTCAATGGTCAAGTGGTCAAGTGGTCAGTGGTCAAGTGGTCAAGTGGTCAAGTGGTCAAGGGGTCAAGTGGTCAAGTGGTCAAGTGGTCAATGGTCAAGTGGTCAGTGGTCAAGTGGTCAAGTGGTCAGTGGTCAAGTGGTCAAGTGGTCAAGTGGTCAAGTGGTCAAGTGGTCAAGTGGTCAGTGGTCAAGTGGTCAAGTGGTCAAGAGGTCAAGTGGTCAAGTGGTCAAGTGGTCAAGTGGTCAAGTGGTCAGTGGTCAAGTGGTCAAGTGGTCAAGTGGTGAGTGGTCAAGTGGTCAAGTGGTCAAGTGGTCAATGGTCAAGTCGTCAAGTGGTCAGTGGTCAAGTGGTCAAGTGGTCAAGTGGTCAAGTGGTCAAGTGGTCAAGTGGTCAAGTGGTCAAGTGGTCAAGTGGTCAGTGGTCAAGTGGTCAAGTGGTCAAGTGGTCAAGTGGTCAAGTGGTCAAGTGGTCAAGTGGTCAAGTGGTCAAGTGGTAAGTGGTCAAGTGGTCAAGTGGTCAAGTGGTCAAGTGGTCAAGTGGTCAAGTGGTCAAGTGGTCAAGTGGTCAAGTGGTCAGTGGTCAGTGGTCAAGTGGTCAAGTGGTCAAGTGGTCAAGTGGTCAAGTGGTCAATGGTCAAGTGGTCAGTGGTCAGTGGTCAAGTGGTCAATGGTCAAGTGGTCAAGTGGTCAAGTGGTCAAGTGGTCAAGTGGTGAGTGGTCAAGTGGTCAAGTGGTCAAGTGGTCAATGGTCAAGTCGTCAAGTGGTCAGTGGTCAAGTGGTCAAGTGGTCAAGTGGTCAAGTGGTCAAGAGGTCAAGTGGTCAAGTGGTCAAGTGGTCAAGTGGTCAAGTGGTCAAGTGGTCAGTGGTCAAGTGGTCAAGTGGTCAAGTGGTCAAGTGGTCAAGTGGTCAAGTGGTCAAGTGGTCAAGTGGTCAAGTGGTCAGTGGTCAAGTGGTCAAGTGGTCAAGTGGTCAAGTGGTCAAGTGGTCAAGTGGTCAAGTGGTCAAGTGGTCAAGTGGTCAGTGGTCAGTGGTCAAGTGGTCAAGTGGTCAAGTGGTCAAGTGGTCAAGTGGTCAATGGTCAAGTGGTCAGTGGTCAGTGGTCAAGTGGTCAGTGGTCAAGTGGTCAAGTGGTCAAGTGGTCAGTGGTCAAGTGGTCAAGAGGTCAAGTGGTCAAGTGGTCAAGTGGTCAAGTGGTCAAGTGGTCAAGTGGTCAAGTGGTCAAGTGGTCAAGTGGTCAAGTGGTCAAGTGGTCAAGTGGTCAAGTGGTCAAGTGGTCAAGTGGTCAAGTGGTGAGTGGTCAAGTGGTCAAGTGGTCAAGTGGTCAATGGTCAAGTGGTCAAGTGGTCAGTGGTCAAGTGGTCAAGTGGTCAAGTGGTCAAGTGGTGAGTGGTCAAGTGGTCAAGTGGTCAAGTGGTCAAGTGGTCAAGTGGTCAATGGTCAAGTGGTCAAGTGGTCAGTGGTCAAGTGGTCAAGTGGTCAAGTGGTCAAGTGGTCAAGTGGTCAAGTGGTCAAGTGGTCAATGGTCAAGTGGTCAGTGGTCAGTGGTCAAGTGGTCAAGTGGTCAAGTGGTCAAGTGGTCAAGTGGTCAAGTGGTCAAGTGGTCAAGTGGTCAAGTGGTCAAGTGGTCAAGTGGTCAAGTGGTCAAGTGGTCAAGTGGTGAGTGGTCAAGTGGTCAAGTGGTCAAGTGGTCAATGGTCAAGTCGTCAAGTGGTCAGTGGTCAAGTGGTCAAGTGGTCAAGTGGTCAAGTGGTCAAGAGGTCAAGTGGTCAAGTGGTCAAGTGGTCAAGTGGTCAAGTGGTCAGTGGTCAAGTGGTCAAGTGGTCAAGTGGTCAAGTGGTCAAGTGGTCAAGTGGTCAAGTGGTCAAGTGGTCAAGTGGTCAAGTGGTCAAGTGGTCAAGTGGTCAAGTGGTCAAGTGGTCAAGTGGTCAAGTGGTCAAGTGGTCAAGTGGTCAAGTGGTCAAGTGGTCAAGTGGTCAAGTGGTGAGTGGTCAAGTGGTCAAGTGGTCAAGTGGTCAATGGTCAAGTGGTCAAGTGGTCAGTGGTCAAGTGGTCAAGTGGTCAAGTGGTCAAGTGGTGAGTGGTCAAGTGGTCAAGTGGTCAAGTGGTCAAGTGGTCAAGTGGTCAATGGTCAAGTGGTCAAGTGGTCAGTGGTCAAGTGGTCAAGTGGTCAAGTGGTCAAGTGGTCAAGTGGTCAAGTGGTCAAGTGGTCAATGGTCAAGTGGTCAGTGGTCAGTGGTCAAGTGGTCAGTGGTCAAGTGGTCAAGTGGTCAAGTGGTCAAGTGGTCAAGTGGTCAAGTGGTCAAGTGGTCAAGTGGTCAAGTGGTCAAGTGGTCAATGGTCAAGTGGTCAAGTGGTCAGTGGTCAAGTGGTCAAGTGGTCAAGTGGTCAAGTGGTGAGTGGTCAAGTGGTCAAGTGGTCAAGTGGTCAATGGTCAAGTGGTCAAGTGGTCAGTGGTCAAGTGGTCAAGTGGTCAAGTGGTCAAGTGGTCAAGTGGTCAATGGTCAAGTGGTCAGTGGTCAGTGGTCAAGTGGTCAGTGGTCAAGTGGTCAAGTGGTCAAGTGGTCAAGTGGTCAAGTGGTGAGTGATTAAGTGGTCAGTGGTCAGTAGTGATGGGCGGGGGTGTCCCACGTGGACTCCGACCGATTGGACACGTCCCGATTGAAGTCGAAACACTAAGTCGAAACCGGTTCTGTTACAGGCTAAGTCGAAACAGGTTCTGTTACAGGCTAAGTCGAAATAGGTTCTGTTCTTGGCTAAGTCGAAACGAAACGAAAAGTGGCACGGCCAAAACCCGAGCGTGAGCACTCTCATCTACTCTCTGGTTCTATTTAGGTAGAGAGCGCGGAACTACCGACGAGTATCTCGTCGATAGTGGTACTTTTAGCGATGTGGTATTGCAGATCACTGTAAGTTCCACTTATCCCCGCGCCCACCGTAGCACGGTGGTGTCCCACTTGGACTCCGACCGATTGGACACGTGCCGTTTGGACGCCGTGCCGATTGGACGCCGTGGCGGTTGAATTCATAACGTTTGGATGCCGTAAATTTTATAATCATTGCTTTTCGAAGTCTACATATGGTGATATAGTATTGTGAAATATATGGGAATCTATTAAATTTGGATCTGAATTTTAATTTTTATGTGTTTCTTGTGTGTGAGGATATAACGTGTTCTTCCAAAAGTGAATACGTAATAAGAAATCTTCCGTCATTCAACAAGAATCATGATGTAGGTTCTAATCCACCCTACAGATTATGTAGGTTCTGATCTAGACTAAAAATTAGACTAGGGGCAGCACTGTACCGGGATCAGCGAAACTCCGGGCGTGAACACTCTCATATTATACTCTGTGTTAGATTATTTAAATTTGTATTATGCGATTGAGAACGTTTAATCAAATTGCCAACAGTTTGTTTTAACCCTAGTAATAAAATAGGAAATGAGAGAATAACGTTTTATAACAATTGTATTAATATCATTTATGTACAATGTTTACATGGCGATACAGAACATAAATCTGCAAGCCTGATGCATATAGTTATAATACACGAGAGTTGTCTAGTTGAAATCGCTTGTTATCAGTAAAAATAAAAAAATTTACCATAAAGATCCTTAACGATAAACGTACGTTGTAATTCACTATAGTACATTCATAAATACTTTGAAATGGAGAAATGGCATAACATAACTATTTGTTCGTGATTGTGGCTGTATACATTGGACAACTGCGATTTATTTAAGTACATTATTATCGAATACTATTTTTAAATGCTGAATGAAACGATATTATTGCTTATAATTTACATGTTACACTAATACAACGCAAACGGAATAAAAGTATATTTTTGTGTTAATATCTCGGTACCTTTTTTGATATGTACAAGACTGTAAATAAATCGTAACGATTGTTAAAATGATGGAAGCTCTTTGTTCGTATCTTGTTTAGTTCATTGATATACATTTTGATACATGTACACTTCTAATTATATCAAAACATGTATCTATACTTTACGTATACATTTATACTTAAAAATTAAACTCGTAGAAAAGTATTTACTTAGTCGACTATACATACAAAGTAAACGCAACACTCTTAACAAATCCGTGTTTTCGACTACGTAACTCATCGCTATTCCAATTTTCAACAGTTTGCCTTACCTCATACTCAGATTTATCAATATTTGTCATGGCTACTAGAATGATACAACACCTCGCACAAAGATTCTTTAGCTGCATGTTCTTGTCGGTGCTTTCGAAACAAAATAAACAAAATTATAGCAATCATTGTTAAATAGAAGCTGAATTAGTCAAATAAATTTCAGTTTACCATAACAAATTCTACGCAGATCTGTAAAATGTTACACTAGAAACTAATAATAAACTACAAACTCACGTTTCTCTTACGGCTATCGTAGTAGTTTAACAAATAGGCATGACTCTGCAATGTACAGGTATGAGCGTATGATAAGAACTGGCCGCGTGTAAAAACGGAAAGTGCCACCCAAGTGTTAAATACGAAATTCATCGAGACGTTCATCTGTTATTACCAGACTCCGGATGTTTATGCATTTATGAATAAATTGCCTGGGTGAAATATAAAACGATACAAGGTTTTAAAAAATCTAAGAATATTATTACCTTGTTTTCGATGTAAAAAAAAGAACTATTAAACAATGACATGAATTTTTATTTAACACACGTTTCCCAAAATCGATGCAGAACATTTTTATTTTGCATAAAGATCCGCAGTCTAGTTATTACAATACAGAGATTCTACTGACTTCGTTCTACTATAGCCTAAGCACACTCTATACGCTATCCTTTTTCAAAACTGTAATATTATCGTTGAATTAAAAAATGAAGTGCAGATATCTCTTTTTATCCCGCAAAAAAAAAGAAAACAGATAAGCGTTTTGAAGTAAGTAATGTTAAACGGTGAGCTCGATTCGATTCGGCTATAGCGATCATTATTGCAACAACTTATCCGTAAATCTTAACATAAACAGGTTGAATAGAGTTTGTCAGAACCTCCTCCGTAAAATCTATCGCTAAATGGTACATAAATACGATAATAAAAAAACAACCTCTATCGTGTCGACAATATATTAGTACAAACGATGCTAATATTAAAAAGCGATCGGTAGACTGCGAATTAGCTATCGTGCAAGCTATCGTCGATTGTTTACTAGAAAGCAGGATAAAGGAGAGTTCGATTTTGCTGATCGTAAAATGTTGATCGACTGTTAAAAAATTTTTTAATACGGTCAATGCGTAAAAAGTCGCAGTCTAACTATCAAACACCGTCGATACGGAGCATATACATAGCATACACCGGGGTATGAAAGCAAACCCTGGCATTGGTAACGTTCTCATCTCGTTCAATCGTACAATCGAAATTCTCAGTCTCAATATACGGTTATAACGCTCTCGAGCATACCGACTGGAGGTATATGGCCTCTTTCGTGAATGGTACCCGATCGTTGAGATCAGTGGTACGGTCACTCGACGCGACAAACTCTCGTCGTTTTGCGAGGTTCTTCAGGATCGCAATATCTTCTCACGTCTCTAAGTCGAAGAAGTCTTGGTCACCCCTTGGCTTGCACTTTTTGCACTTCTTCTTCTTTTTCGGTTTCGGCATGACCTCGCAGCTGCAGCCGCTTCGTACCCTGATGTAGTCCAACGTCCACATCGACCCACCCTCCGTGTTTGCGGTGAACGTCAGACGCTCTCTGTGGTGCCTCTTGTGCTCCCCTTTCACACCCTTCTAGAAACAAACGATTAACAAACTTTGGTTAGTGGAGAGGATAGTTGTTGTTACTCGGAGAATACTTATTATTCGTGCATTGCACGGGGAGGTGGTTGGGGCATCTTTATGCACCTTGTGGAACGTTGAGAAACTTGGGAGCTTTATACAGGGTGTCCCAAAACGACTGCGTAAGCGGGAAATGGGAGGTTCCTTGGGTCATTTGAAGCAACATTTTCCTTAACAAAATTTGCGTCCGTGGCTTTGTTTAGGAGTTATTAACGAAAAACATGGACCAATCAGAGCGCGACCTAGAATGCTCAGCGCGGCGAGCCGGCAGGCGGTTGGCTGAACGTGCCAGCGAGCGTCTAGGTCGCGCTCTGATTGGTCCGTGTTTTTCCTTAATAACTCCTAAACAAAGCCGCGGACGCAATTTTTGTTAAGGAAAATGTTGCTTCAAATGACCCAAGGAACCTCCCATTTCCCGCTTACGCAGTCGTTTTGGGACACCCTGTATGTACTGTCCGTACGCCACAAGAAGTCCCTTGAGACGGTTGAGGGGCAAAGGGGGTCCTCGCTCGCAGCCAATGACGTTATCTTTGACGTCACTTTAGTCAATAATTCGGCTGGAACCGAAAGTTCGTGTATAACGACCCAATCGGACGGTTTGTTGTCGAATTCCTGCCAGGAGACTTCTTGTGGCGTACGAACAGTATATTGACAATTAAATGGGGATTGTAAAGGGTGTTTTTTTTTTTTTTGTTGCCAAATTGATTCGCTCAAGGATTTCACAATCGGTACCTTCGGTCCAGAATTCTCAATGATAGCGTAAGTGTACGAGAACTTCTGCACACATCTGGACTGGTTACTGAACTTCCGGTCGATGAACCTGCACGGCTTGTCGAGGACGTCTGGCCTGCAGGAGTACTCGAAGAACCTCTGAGCGTTCTGGCCATCCCGATAGAGCTGGACGTACATGTCGTCCCGATTTCGACCGCCGACCGGTTCCACCATTTCCAATACCGTAGGGCAGCAATCGACTGGAAGCCCGTCCTCGCCTCCTTCCTGTCGCAGAATCATGTTCATCTCTCGATAAGTCATCCGCTTGGTCGTGTCGTCCGAGGTCTGCGTCCTGGAAAGTTCGCCGCGCCGCGCCGAGGCGGGGAGAAGGGAACAGAGAAAAAGAGAGAGAGAGGCATAGATCAGACAAGAGAACTACTTTTTCTTTTTTTTTTCTTTTTCTTTTTCTTCGTACAAAACAAAATCGAGAGGGTCCTGGTGCGCGCGTAGTCCCGGGATTCGACCAGGTTAAATTCGTGAGGGCAATTTAGACGGACAGAGCGAGCGAGCGAGCGAATGAGCGAGAGGGATATGAACAGAGCAGAAAAAGAAGAAAAAAATCCTGGGGAACCGGAACACGGTTCGATAGAACATTCCACTCGTGCCGGTGACTTAGTGGCTCGTGTCTAAATCGCGCGATAGAATGCAGTTCGTAGACTAACGTGTGGGGGGGTGTAGGAAAACGGGGGGGGGGGGGGAATAGAAAAGGAGATACCGCGCTTGTAAAACGATACCTTCGGCCGATTCCGTATTCGCCGGGCGAACGTATCGCGCGCGAGTCATTAATAATAATTAAGACAGGCTGACACTCGCGGTAATAAATATTGAGCAGGCTTCGCCGCGACGCCGATGAGATATACGGGCTCGCTCGCCGGCACTGATTGAAAATTGAAATTCTGCAGGTCGAAACGTGTCACGCGGCTCGCGATATAAACTTGCTACCCGCGCGAAGGTTGACACGGTGACGAGGTATGCGCACTGTGTAGTTGTTGCATGCGAAAGAGAGATGCGCACGATACAATTTCCGTACAACTTTGTCCCCGCTACCGCGGGCTTTTCCATTATTTTCTTTATCAAACTTTTTAGAAAAGGTAATCACACCGTAATACGTAATTCGTTACTTCGTTATTGTATATTTGCGGCAACCAACGCGGGAAACGGTTGTTGAAGCGAATCGGAGAAGAAAGTTAGCGCGCAACTTACCAGCGAGAGATATGTCCTCTGAAAGGATGTTCTCTGGTCCTACGAGAAGAGAAAGATAATGTGAGGTTGTTGGCGGCAACAAGCCGCGGACACAGGACTGCGGTCAGCCAAACCACCTGCAGAAAACAGAAAAAATCCCATCGAAATCAATATTGTTCTAAGCTTATTGCTGTTATAATGGTCGACACTATACAGGGTGTCCCAAAACGACTGCGTAAGCGGGAAATGGGAGGTTCCTTGGGTCATTCGAAGCAACATTTTCCTTAACAAAAATTGCGCCCGCGGCTTTGTTTAGGAGTTATTAAGGAAAAACACGGACCAATCAGAGTGCGACCTAGACGCTCGCTGGCACGTTCAGCCAACCGCCTGCCGGCTCGCCGCGCTGAGCGTCTAGGTCGCGCTCTGATTGGTCCGTGTTTTTCGTTAATAACTCCTAAACAAAGCTACGGGCGCCATTTTTGTTAAGGAAAATGTTGCTTCAAATGACCCAAGGAACCTCCCATTTCCGGCTTACGCAGTCGTTTTGGGACACCCTGTATAGGAGCAGTGTCGCCAGACGAGTCCGAATTCGGACTCATTTACTCCCCTACTTTTCCCCTTCCACTATCCCCTTCCAGCACCACGTCCCACTCAATCCTCGTCGCGCACGCGCAACGTGTCACATATTACGACTCTGGCCATCAGAGAGGGGGTACCTGTATTCCCCTCCATTATCTCGACCTGGCGACACTGTATAGGAGCATGCGTCGACGGAGTTTCAGAAAATACAGAAAAATAAAGAACTTTACGAACGAATGAAAGTCGCAATTGTCGTGGTGTATGTATGTGTTATTTCTTACTGAAAGAAATGTTTGATTCAGTGTCCGGTTTTATCGCATTGTATATTCCGGTTGGATAATACTGTTTTCTCTTATTTAATTAATCTATTCGAATTATATGGTAACAACTGCAATCGGAGCACATTGTGTGCGTATCAATCGGGTGTCCTTAGAAGATAATTTCCTCAAACAATGTTCCGTTAAAATTTAAAAACAACGTAAACCTATTTAATTTAAGCCAAATGTAATAATACTGTACTTGCTATATAAACCACTTGGTTTAAAGCAATAAATAAATAAAAAAATAAATGCTTGCGACATATTTAAACTACGAAGTACCTAAAAGCTTTAAAGCGAGAACTGTCGAAATCGAAGCTGGCAGAGAAAGGGGAGGGGGGGGGCGGAAATGAGGAACGAGAGAGAAATAAAATATAATTGAAAACGGAACCGAGAGAAGTTTGGTGGTGCAAAGTGACTGCATTCTTTCGAGAGTCATCGAGAGGGTCGGTCGAGGACCGCGCGTGAGAAAGTACCGGAGGTGCCGGATCAGTATTAACGTGCAATAAACCACTGTGTTAGTCACGCACCGGCCGACTGCAAACTACGTGTGGCGCATGAGCACACGGGGTACACGCGTTTACGGAGGTGAAAACATTAATTCGGCTTATAATTTTTATGCAAAACAGGCCTCGCGGCGGCGGCGGCGTTCGCCACTCGCCACTCGCTTCTCGCACGCACCTCGCCGCCTCTCCTCTCCTCTCCTCGCCTCTCGTCCTTCTTGCCCTTTCTCCGCCACGCTTTCGACTTAATTGCGGAATATATCTTGTCGCTAGAAATTAGAGGTCAGATAACGCTTCTCGTCCGTCGTTATCTGCTGTTTAATTCAATTTTGTCGTCGTCACCGACGGGAAAGCCGGGTACAAGACGACACCGGCGAACGCGCGTTGCCCAACGATTTTCCATCGAGTCGTGTCGTCCGTAACATCCAACATTATGTAAACGGCTAATTAATTACTGGGCAGACGTGTTAACGACGTGAGAATTAATACTCCTCCAAACGAAATTACACTTGCTGATGTGCTAGCTTCTTAGATGCGAGAATACGAAGCGAGAGTATCGAAACGAATGTCTCTCAGTTTTATTTTATTTTAGCGATACATGTAATTTGCTTAAAATGGCTGAACTTTTCACTCCCGAACCCACATATTTTCGATTGTTACATATCTTATCCTGTACATTTCGTCGAGAAAATACTAAATACGATGTCCCAGACCACGGACACCAGTCGTTTTTGAGTTACGAGCACGTAAAGTTGAGTAATTTAACATTAATTTTCATTGTTTCACGTCGGAAAGTGACGGGTATGGTCACCGCCATATTGGTAAGTAGGAAGCTCCTTATTTGTAGTGACTCGGTGAATTATAGAATTGGGAAAGAGAGTAGTTTTAGTTGTAGTTGTTTGAGATTGTGTCTGGGTTAGGTCTGTGTTAGTTCTGGTTAGATTTTCTATCGGTTTTATAATTGTAAGCATGACAAATTTAGATATCTTGATTGTGTGAATATGTATGTTATCGGCATTGCCCGTAACGTGTGCGATATGGGGGCGCCACTGAGTCACTACACGGGAGAGCTCTCTACTTACCAATATGGCGGCGCCCATACCTGCCACTTTCATCAAATTAGTCAACTTTACGTGCTCATAACTCAGAAACGAGTGGTGTCCGCGGTCTGGGACATCGTATTTAGTATTATCTCGACGAAATGTACAGGATAAGATATGTAACAATCGAAAATCTGCGGGTTCGGGAGGAAAAGTTTACCTCTTAAAATATTTCTTAACCCCCCTAATTGCAATTCAACTCTCTTGCGGATCTTTTTGCGATATAAAGATAGCGTATCAGAAGCACAATCCTATAATGATGCAGCACACTCGTTCTTCCAAGCTCGAGCGAATGTTCGTTCAGAATTGCGACGTTTGTGTCGAGAGATTCGTTTTGCAACGAGAGGACGTTGGCAAAAGGGTTAAAAGTGCGGTGGAGAGACGGAAGCTGCGCGTCGCGGCGCGGCGCGTCGGTGTCCAGAATAGCGAAGTCGGTTTCCGGAGATTTATAGGAATGGGACAATAAAAGATAAGTCGGCGCTGGTGCCGCTTAATTAAGCCATCGTTCGTCGGGGTGAACGGTTCACTGACTGGCGCCCAGCGTACGAGGAACTCACACGCCTTGATGGGACTCGGCGTGTAGATTAAACGGATATTTACAGACAACAGGCCACACGCAGGCTTCTCGGATTCTTATCGGTTACTTGCTACATACATATCCATACGTACACGCATAAGCCAACGGAATTCTCGACGGCGACGTGATTTTAATCGATCCGCGGACACTCGCGTGGTAACGCGCAACGTCACCGTGACTCGTCTCGAAACTATCAATCCGGACATTGATGTGCCAATTTCCTGAGGATCTACTCTTTTGTTCAGGCATCCTTTAACGTACCTTCCAATAACGATAGAAATGTTTTTAGCAAGTCTATTTCGCAACAAGTTCGCCCCAAGAAAAAGGAAACGAAACACTGTAAAATTAGCTAAACCGTAGAATAGTTACTTCTAAAACTAAACATTTTGAACAACTTTTCTCTGTACAAATAAGGCATACGCTCGCTTAGGTTCCTTAGGTATTTGCAAAAACTGCCGATACTAGAACACTGAATTCTGCCTGTTGTTGTGCGTCTGTGGCTGTGTACGTGTCAGTATTGGTGTCCATGGTCTCCATGCAAAAATGCCATTGATGCGATTTTGAAATGTGATCAAACGATATATCCTAATATTTAGAATTTATTAAAAATATTTGCAACGCTTCCGGTAACGACGTGCGTCAGTGAAAGAATCATTTTCTACGTAAAGAATTTTGAAAACATATTTAAGATCCACAATATGACACAACCACGACTGAATGGGTTGGCTTTGTTTATACATACACAGAGACATTCGTGTAACTATAACCGAAGTAATTGAAGAGCTATGTAAAAAGAAAAGAAAACTAGATTTTATTCTATAAATAAATTTATGTTTGAAAAAATCTGAAATAGGTCATTTTGTTCAACTCGTCCCCCTCTAAGATGAAATCCTGGGTGCGCCAGTGGTAGCAAGAAGGTATCAGTTTGAAAAAGAGTTCACCCAGTGAATGCGGCTTTTATGACAGCGAAGCAATTATTTAAATATACTTGGGGGTTCGCGGTTTTCTCGTTCAGACCCGCGTCCTCCGCAATTAAGAAAACCGTTGCCGGTAATTCGAAGAAATCGGCCGGGATCTCGCGTTTACGATAATCAGGGCCGGACCTCGTAAGTCCTCTCGATTATTATTATCAATCCACCGGATAAGGATTTATCGAAACCGACCAGGAGCGTAAAAGAGGCACTCGCCAAGTTACAGCGCTCCGATTGCAAACTCGTTTCGGGCCGTGTGCGCGTATCGCGAAATGGCGTTTCGACTAACAGAAAAATATTAGCCGATCGCTCATAAGTCACGGTGCTCCAGTCGATTCGAGAAGTTTTTACGTTCGAGACGCAACGAGAGAGAGGCTTCCGTGGGGATTTATAGGGCGCGTACTTTCAAATCAGTGAGCACACGGGGTGGTGCGTGTGCGTCGGGATTCGTTAAAATCAAATTGATAACAACGTCGCCTATTCGACTTTTTACAAAGCACCGAATAAATACTCATCTTGGTAAATTTATATTTTCATCGTGAAAATAGTATTCGCACGTTTTGCGCAGTTTTTTGTTTTAACCCTTAGCACTCGGACGGCGACTCTGAGGCGCCACTGAAAATTGCTATGCTATTCTTAAAAATATTGTTCACATTATTATTAATTTTTTTCATATTTAATAAACTACTAGACATTTACATATTACACGAGATATTATATCAGTTTGATATGCAAAATATTGAAAAAATTGTATAGAATGAAAATATTCCAGAATGGAATAATCATTTGTTACTCTCTCCTGAGGCAAATCAATTTCTACGTACCCGAACGCGTATTGAGAACTAGGACAGGATTAACTAGGACACATATGGATTAATAAATCCTTTAAATCGCATCGCAGCTAAATCCAACATTTTGTATCGTGATATTGACTTTTTTAATGGTTCGTTACTATCGTTTAAGAAAAAGTTGCGTGCGATTATATGATTATATGTGATATAATGTATTCCTGTAACTGTCAGCATGTCCATTACTATGTAACTTTATGCCAAGACTTTCTTTTTCTTTTTTTTTATGAATATCTTCTATTGTAAACATTTGTATAAAAGGACTTCGGTCCGTAAATAGTAATAAATAATAAATAATAATAATTTGTGTAGGAAGTGTGGATGAAGTGTGGATTTGTATGTTTCCTATTGTATAAAGGCAATTGAGGCCATATGTTTCTTTTTAGGACGGCCTAGTGTAGGATGTGTGGATTTGTATATTTCCTATTGTATGTATGTGTGAATCGTGTTTGTGCATGTGTGCCGCGACACTGCGACCGCGACACAAAAATAATCAATAAATAAATACATGACGTCTTCTAGAAGATTCGAAATAATCAATAAATAAATACACGACGTCTTCTAGAAGATTCGTAAAATAAAACATCCGAGCGAGTAGTATAATAAAAGGACGCGTTGACGTGGCGACTTGGCTTTTTTCGGGAAACACGAACAGGTCAAGTATTATTAATACGGAATTACGGAATTACGGTTGAAGAATTCAATGTTTATTCATTGTTTTGTCAAATTGTAGTTGTGTGCTTTCTTATTGTAATAAAATAACTGTTTAACATCTCTTCTCCTACATTTGTTTTTCAGTTAAAACAGCTCCGAGTGCAAAGGGTTAAATCACAATCGAAGGTTATTTTGAAGAAAATACATTTAAGGGGCGGCGTTTCGAAGACTTTGCATCGTATTGAGAAAAACTACCGCACGGCCCTGTGTATGTAAGTAGGTACCCTCGTGCACGGTGTGGACCGATAACATTCAAAGATGCAGAGCTGGTATCGGGAGGACGAGGTTTATCGACTTGTTTATGTCTGTCCGCGGCACACGCGTGTGCACACGTAGCAACCCCGTCCCCTTTGTGTTCCCGGTTACCGGCTCAAAATCGTTGGATTATCTCCCGCGCGACACGCAAGTTTATGCGTGTCCTCGCATCTGTTTAGGGTGTACCGCTACGCTAAAAGAGGGCGTGTCGCCGCGTTGGTTTTGCGCGAGATACCTACTTGCACGCTGCTCGATAGCGGCTCTCGCTGAAAAAAAAAAAACGTCTACAGCCGGGTCCAACAAAAATATTTGAACACTGAATTTCCCATTCTCGAAAATAAACTCTGATAACTGCGTTACAACAACAAAAATGGTGTACCAGCTTTCATACTATACTTTCACAGGCCATTGTTCATTTTATATGGTATTCGCATTGCGAGCAACTGTGAGATAGTGACCTAACTCATCCACCCAGTTATCTAATTTGGAATCTTGGGGATTTTTTTTGCTCGCTCCCTGAAGCACCAATGCCGGTGAAAGGGCACGTTTTAGGTCTGCAAACACGGTTTAAGTCGACACCGTTCATGACAAATATGTGCAACAATAATTTACCAATTGCTGGTCCCGTCTTTCAAGAAATCGAATTTCTGTAGGGCATCAATGCAGATATATTTAGCCAAATAAAATATGGATCATCGTAAACAGGATTTCAAGTAAAAAATTTCATCGTGTAAAATATTATGTTACGGTCGATTACGTCTCCCACATTCGGAATACGATTTTCTCGATAACAAGGTCTGGAATCGAAAAATATATATATATATTCTGCAATCTCCATAAAATTTTACTTTCAAACATTTAGCAACGAAACGGCTTACATCGATATGCGTGCTCGGTATCGTAACGTTTGTAAATCATTCCGAAATCGAAAAATAAATTGTTGTCCGCATCGGACACAATGGATGTCGCTGTAAAAATTGAGAAATAAATTTTCTTTTACGACTCGACTTCTCCTTAAAGTTTAACGCTTAAACCGTTCGGGGAACCTGGCGACAAATGGCGTATTTTATGGGTTGACAACGTGTACCTACGTTGTGTGTCCCGTCCACCGAAACCAACTGTTCGACATCGTACAATGTACAAAGTAATAAGAGTCACCGAGGCACAATGTACTTGGTCAAGGTGTACAGCATTGCGACATAACGCGAGATGATCTGTGCTTAACGGGCCATTAACTTCGAGCAAGGTGGACAAGCGCCGATGGTGAACCAAACGTAATCCGATATACGGGGTAACGTGAGTCCACGATAACGGGGTAATTGAATGTAAACTGTGGCTGGGTTATATGTATGTATAGCAGTAAGTCCATTGCGAATATTAATAGTCTTTCGCTGCGCTAGCTTTCGAGTTTTATTTCTTAAAAGAACCCTGAAGAAAAGCCTTCCCTGAAGAACAGCCTTCCCTGAAGAACAGCCTTCCCTGAAGAACAGCCTTCCCTGAAGAACAGCCTTCCCTGAAGAACAGCCTTCCCTGAAGAACAGCCTTCCCTGAAGAACAGCTTTCCCTGAAGAACAGCCTTCCCTGAAGAACAGCCTTCCCTGAAGAACAGCCTTCCCTGAAGAAAAGCCTTCCCTGAAGAGTTCAACTTTTCGGAACTATCGGTAAACGGTTCTTTCGACTGTTCAGAAACATTTGCTTTCCAATTTCTTCCGTGGCTACCTGTTCGAAACCTTCGAACTGGATAACACCAAAAACAAATTCGATTTAAAAGCAAAGAACGTATGCGCTGTTTAAAAGCGTTCAATTCTCAGGTGCACCATAGACAAACTCCGCGCATTCAAAGCGTTTAGCACCCGAGGGGTTAATCTTCAAAGTAACAGAGAAGTCACGCGTCGTTCATAGCATCGTAGAGCACGTTTTTAAACTCGTAACGATCCAGTTTCTTTTTGTTAAGAAATTTCAACTTCGTAAGTGTTGAGGATGTTCTGGAGGTACAATCATCGATGAGTTATATTTTCCATTGAAAAAATAGATTAATTTAAAAAGCTTTCGTTTGATTAGTGAATTTCGTGTTATATTTATTTTTTAATCAAATTGTCTATTAGAAAAAATTGTAAGTGACTTTTGCGAATAATTATACCCTCTGATTTGAACTTCAAGATAATTTTATGATATTCAATATAAATATATAATTACGCAATAAAAAGTTAAACATAAATATTTAAATAAATTAACTAATACTTCAGAAAGCAATATTCATGGTTATTATTGAGATGACAACACGATAAATTTGACGTTTTGTAACAGTTTATAATTGTTTGCTTTGTAACCGGTTAGTAAATCCTAATAAATTTCGAACACAATTAATTACATAATTTTTACTATATATATAAAAAAAACCGGAGTTTCTAGTTTCATTTTTTCGAGGTTTAAATAGGGGTTTGAAGTGGAATGTGTCAGAACGTGCAAACTTTGAGTTGCCATAATTCTTAAACGGTGCAGCGAATCGAACCGAAACTTTGGTAATTGCATTAATTCAGTAGGAATTATATCTCGTTAAATTTTCAAACATTTCATTGCGTTTTTATATACCTCCGGACCATCCTCAATACGAATCGTGTTCATTCACTGGACAGGTCACCCTAGTAGTTTGATAAACCTTGGGTCGCCAAGTAGAGGACATTCACGTAGAAACGATCGGGTAGTTAAACGGTTCGAGAGGGAATGTATATCCGTGTAACCATAATGTTGCCGGTGAATTGGCTTATCGCGAGCAACCGCGACGCGGATTATCGAAATGGCTGCCGCCCACGAGGTTGGCTCGTTAGCATCCTTGGCACCTTTCCGTCGCGGTGGCCGGCGTCGCGTCGCGTCGCGTCGCGTCCCGTCCCGTCCCGTCCCGTCCCGTACCAGGATCACACACAATTTTCAGGTCAGCGGAGCTGGAATTCCGGATGATGGATAGGCAGCGATTATCATACAATGCGATACGATCGGAATAATGGTAACGCTACAACGCCGGTATTCCCGATTTTACTGCGCCGCCGCCGTACCTCGAGGAGCTGGAGGCGGTGGTTACGAGCGCGGGCATGCGGAGCAGACATTCTCTGCCACGATTGGTCGCCATATTTTCTATAAACCGTTCACCGGCGAGCAGCGATTGGATAGACCGACGCCGGTAATTTATTGGTATATCCGCGAGAGACCGAGGCTCCGGCTCCCCCGTTGCTGAAACTGTGCCGTTAGACGACGACGACGACGACGACAACGGCGACGGCGGCGACTGCACCGACGCACAGTCTCGGCATGCAATTAGCGTTTCTTCTTGAGAATCCTTTCTCGAAAATATCTCGAGAAAAAGCTAAATATTTCAATTTAACGTTTTCAGTTACTTACGAAACATGAAGAAATTAATTATTATTATTTTTTTTATTGTGTTCCATATATGAAAATACGATATATCTGCAAACTAATGTGTTATTAAATCATTTCTACGAAAAAATGATTGCATTATGATGTCGTGATGTCGCAGACAAATTTTGAAACTAGATTTGAAATCAGCGTGAACAAATCTACGGGAAATGATGTTTAGCGAGTATTAAAAAAATTTTTTCCGCGCGTGGTGATTGAAAAATCACAATTTTCTTGAAATTGTACAAGTTTCACGAATTTTGTCAAGGTTAAAAAACGTTTTTAACCATAATCTCCCTATTTTTCCCATATTCTACAAAGGTTCAGCTTCAATTTAAACAAAAATTTCATCGCTCTGTCTCATTTCTATCGAAAGTTCTTTGATTTTGTCGCCGATTTCGTCCGAATTGCCCACTGTGCGGCGCGTCCGTACGTATCGTAGGTAATAACGACGCCGCATGATTTGAATATCGGCGTCCGCCGAGAGAGGCTTTCGAAACGCGCGGAAAATTTTTTACGCAACCCCGCCGCTGCCGACGACGACGACGCCGCGCCGGGTCGTAACGTGAGAAAATAGTGGCGCCGGTAATTGGAGCCTTCGGCAGCGCGACAAACACCGTTTTACCCATCGACAACGACGGTTTTCGAACCGTATCCTTGAAGCGGTTTTGATTTATCGTCCGTTGCGTTTACCGGTCGTGTCAACAATTAATATTCTTTCGCACGGATTATATCGCGTTCACCTTATTCTCAGGCTCTTGACGATCGCGAACGATTTTCACTGTACGCGTCCGTTCGTCTTTGGTGGCTCGAGGGTGAGAACAATCAGAGGGGTAACTTTTACACTTATTTTACAAGGGAACATATTCAGATGAGAATGGCCGATTTTGATGAAACTAATGTGAGCTATAGTTCTTCGAAAAATATTTGACACGCATTTTTTTTGTTATCGACAACCATTCACTCTGAAGGGGTGAAAACAGCCCTCAAAGTTGGGAGTGAAAACCATATTTTTTTAGATATCTTGGAAACCAGATAAATTATAATATATAATAAGCCATTAAAAATTGTATGTTTTTCAATGGCAAATGTAGTCGCGCAAGAATTTTCTAACAAACTTTTTTTTTCCTCAAAAAAATGTGGTTTTCACCCCTGACTTCGAGGGCTGTTTTCACCCCGTCAGAGTGGATGGTTGCCGACAATAAAAAAATACGTGTCAAATATTTTTCGAAGAACTATATCTCACATAAGTTTCATCACAATCGGCGTGTATCAATTGAATAGGTAACTTTGTTAGGTATAAATAAAATTTCGAAGATATACAGGGTGAGCCATCTTTTATGTCGGTATGCGAATATTGAATAACTTAAAAAAAAAACAACCGATTTCCACATACGAGGTATTTTTATTTAATTGGGTCCTTTACAATTTAGTTAGTTATTTAAAAACTAGTCCAAGTAAATTGTAAAAGACCCAATTAAATAAAAATACCTCGTATATGGAAATCGGTTGTTTTTTTTTTTAAAGTTATTCAATATTCACATACCGACATAAAAGATGGCGCACCCTGTATCTACCTACGTCGTATGTCTCTTTAGAGAAACGTTATCGAAACCGAACGCGTTGAACAAACATCTGCCGCCATTCAGAAGCCCCGAATGCAACTAGCATGAAGTGCTACCAGTTCACTCTTATCTAAAACCGAATTACGTATCTCCTATCTACGGAGGCAAATTTTGTGTTTGCCTGTTACAGATAACGTTAACGGACGTTGCATGTCCGATATCGTAGATCAATATTTAACTAGTAGCAGCAAGTTTCAATTAAACTTGAAATTAGTAGAAATTGCATTTTGTTCTAAGAGTCTCTCTTCCTATCTTGCCTCTATTATCTAATTAATAACATAGTATACAAGCTTGTTGTCGGATAGTATCTTATAATTGATAGTTTCCACTGTAGGTCAACTTGTCGTTTCATGTAACTTTTCGTTGAATAGTTGCTATTCGTACCAGTTGAGATTCTAGTAATTGGCACATTTACTCGCTGGTAACGTGCAATCACGACGATACTTCAGAAATAGTAGCCAATCGAGTGAAACTGAAATATCAACAAGATTCTGATGAACCTCTCCATTAGCATGACAGTTTCAAGAATCGATTATGTATATCCAAGTACGTGGTTGTCGTCTACTCTCTCGAAGTATTTTGTATAAAACTCCTAAAATGGGATTTTTCTTTTTCAATGCAGAATATTACCTCGCGAATAAATTTGTTTAGTATCAAGACGGCCGATCCGAAAGTCATTCGGAAGATAACGGCGCCCGAGGTGAAATCCACCCACAACACGCTAAATCACCGGAAGGCAGAAAGAACAAAGCGATCGCGGGACACGCGAACCGACCGACCAAACCCTCTTTTATAGTCCTAACTACGATTCGTAATATATTATTTGGAAATTGTTTTAAATTACAGGCTCGATGGCAACGATGCGTCCCGTCGATATAATGGGCGACGGCGACGGCGTTCATTCGGCAACATCCGGTTGCGTTTACTCTAAACGAACGTGGGCTTCTTCTGTATCGATAGATCGGCCATCTGCAAATCTCGCGAGGAAGATGTCCCAAGATTACACGAGGTATTTTGTTACACGGCAAATCCTGTAGCATAATATTATAGGATAATTATCGGGTACAGTAAAACTGTTATTGTAATCTGGTAAAAGAGCATACGAAATAATAAAAGTACAAGTGAAATTTACTAAAAATATCATGAGGACCTTAACCATGTTATTTGGCAATGTTCAGAATACGATTCAGAACGAGGGCATTTAATCGAACTGCTCCTCAAACGAAAATATTACCCTCCCTGAAAATAAAAATTAACGCTGTAATCTTAAAATTAAAACTGTAAGCGCTAAATGCGAATCTTACATTTTTTGAGAAAATTGAAAATAAAAATTAACGCTGTAATGTCTCGCACGCTTAGAGAGAAATTAACAATATATTATTAATATAATAAAATTATTAATATAATAAAATTAACAATATATTATTAATATAATAAAATTATTAATATAATAAAATTAACAATATATTATTAATATAATAAAATTATTAATATAATAAAATTAACAATATATTATTAATATAATAAAATTATTAATATAATAAAATTAACAATATATTATTAATATAATTAAAAATATATTGTTAATTTCTCTCTAAGCGTGCGAGACATTACAGCGTTAATTTTTATTTTCAATTTTCTCAAAAAATGTAAGATTCGCATTTAGCGATTATCGTTTATATTAATTTAACTTAGTATAATGATATACACCTCATTGTCAATTGTAAAGTATTACACTAATGTATGCTATATAAACCATACACGGTTTAGGGCATTAATAAATAAAAATATCATTGGACAGTGGATGCGTGCTTCAAAGTGCATAGATCATTTTATAAGATAAAAGTTTCTAGCACTGAAAAAGTCAAATGAGTAAAATTGATTGTAACGAACAAACGTACAGCTTCCGAACACACGATCAATCATTCGATCGACCAAGTGGCGAACGATTAGAAATCCGACATTCGATATTACACGACGTAATATGCTGCGTGTCCACAATGTATCTAAGAATCCGATCGCGCAGCTTCAAATTGCTACGCAGAGACACTTATTGCAAATAGAAACCATAGAAAAACCACCCTTTTCGCGTTCCCCCGATAGCGAGCCAACAATTAATTAAACGCGCGTTCGCGTCCGGCAATGATCGCTTAACCAACTATCCCTATTTTTCCGTGGAAGTACTTTCTACCAAGCCACCAATTAATTCTTCTAATTTCCCTTAAACCAGTTCCATCAAACCAGTTCCTCTGTGCAAGCGCACGTCGTCGATGCGAGCGTCGATTATCAAGATTGTTAAGATCGCGTCGTCGTTGGAACGTCCGCGCGAATAATAACCGCGATGATCGCTTTATTTCGCGATCGGACATGCGCGATTCTTGGATCGCGAGAAATTTGCCTGGGTGAACCGTGTAGAAAATTCCGGGAATGGTACCCACAATGTGATGATAAAATAAAGATAACTGAACAAAGATTGTTAAAATTATTAGTGATTTTGAAACTTTTAGCAATATATTAATAACACTATCCCGATTCAAACGACACCAAACACGATGCAATTCGCATACCATTTGCTCGTTTAATCCACGACACCGTAGAATCTCGATTATCCGAACTGCTCGCCTCGATCTTTTTATCCCGACTCGGATCTATCGTTGGTCGATCTACGGTGCCACGATCCATCCGCAACGCGACATTTAGCGTGCTGTTATCGGAACACGCGATCGTACACACTGGTGAATTTATTCGCAACCGATCAATTAATTAGTCGATCACTGTCATTAGAGGGCAAATTATATACGCCGGCGTAACGAAGGAATTACACGAGGCATTTTGCCGCGTTTATCGCCGCTCGCCTATATCGAAGCTGACGCGTGCCATAACACCCCAGGATTTTTTTATACAACAAAGTTGTGGCGCGTATGATCGATGGCGATTTGTTTGAACTTTGTAGAATTCTCTGAACGCTTCGCTACGTTGCGGTGCAGGGGATATACATACATTCGGGTTTGGTGAATCACGTAATTCTTAGTGAAAGTTTCGAGTAACGTAACGCCGTTACGAAGATAAACAGCGTGGGTTTACGAGTTATTGGGTTAGGTTAATTAATTAACGGTTCCGTGGCACGAGGTTTGTTTATACCGCGTGAATTATCTGACGCCATTACTTGAAATCGTTCTGGTGATAGCGGGTCGGTGCGAAATGTTTTATTTCACCAATCTTTTTTGTGAACCGTGTTCCCTGTCATTTATCAAACATTTTCTGAAAATGTCAAAACTCGTTGAAAGGCATTTTCAAACATTTACAGACATCCAAATACGAATGGGACATTCGCATATTCAAAGTTTGCCGAACGGCAAAAAATTCCTCGGTTCAAATTCTCAGATGCAACGTGGATTAAAATGAATACAGGGTGTCCCAAAATGTCTTCAACTCCCGGAAATGGGAGGTTCCTGAGGTGATTTCAAGCGCCATTTTCCTTTTGCAAAATGTTGTCCGCGGCTTTGTTTAGGAGTTATTAACGAAAAAACACGGACCAATCAGAGCGCGACCCAAACGCTCGCTGGCACGTTCAGCCAACTAACTGCCGGCTCGCCGCGCTGGACGTGCCTAGCGAGTCTAGATCGCGTTCTGATTGGTTCGTGTTTTTCGTTAATAACTCCTAAACAAAGCCGCGGACAACATTTTGCAAAAGGAAAATGGTGCTTGAAATGACCTGAGGAACCTCCCATTTCCGGGAGTTGAAGATATTTTGGGACACCCTGTATACATATGGTATATGCAAAACCGACGCGACGCGACGCGCGCCGTCTGTGGTACGTTCTGCCAAGAGAGTTAACGAGTGCTATCATCGGCGATGGCCTGGAGGAATCTCGGCTCTCCCTCGTCCTGCATTAGGCGACATCGAGATACTTTTAAATGGACGACGAAATAATCGCTGATCCCGATAATGATACACGCGAACCGACTGAAAATGAAATACAGCCGGTCGTCGTAATTTATTGCACGATCGGGTCCCGCGGAATCGGTGGATCGGTTCTTCTTCTTTTCTTTAGTTCTCGCATGGCATAAACCTAGAAAGTTATCAGACTGTCATCGGGCCCTGGGGAT
The DNA here is from genome assembly GCA_916610255.1 of Lasioglossum lativentre. NCBI lineage: Eukaryota > Metazoa > Arthropoda > Insecta > Hymenoptera > Halictidae > Lasioglossum > Lasioglossum lativentre. Next base: position 3,189,338 of record OU744364.1, read on the forward strand.
GCGCGTGTAACGGTAGCGGATATAACCAGCGCCGGGACAGCCTGTCCGCGTTAAGAGAATTATTTATTGAGACTATTGGCGCCGAGAGAACGATTAGCATACTAATGTCGCCGCGATTTTCTCGCATACGTCCGTCCGTTCGTGCACCGGCTGCGCTCGTCCGCGTCGGCTGTGCTCGCGCCGCTAATCTGCCATTATTAAATTATTCGCAGATGAGCGAGAGCTAACCACCGGCATCATTTATCAAAATCGCGGGACAGTATGTATCGACGCACGATGTTAGGCTGCGTATCCACTGGCGTCGTTCGCACAAATGCCCAAATGTTTAAACCCTTAGCACTCGTATGGCGACACTGAGGCACCAAAATTGCTGTGCTATTATTCTTAACAATATTGTTCGCATTATTATTTTTCTTCGTATTTAATAAACTACTAGATATTTACATATAGTACATGAGATAATCAGTGCCGTAACGAGGGTACGAATCGCCTGTGGCAAGTGTCTAATTTGCGCCTCCTCGTAACCCAATAATGACAAATAAAATTTTAATGTAACAATTGAAATTTTACTAAATGCAATATATTAAATACTATTAACCTCATCAGAAATGGGTCGCCTGTATATAAAATTTTCATGTGCCTCTTTCGCCACACGCCCTCGTTACGACGCTGGAGATAATTATATCAGTTTTATATGCAAAAAATGGAAGAAATTCTATGGAATCGAAAAAATTCTAGAATGGAGAAATCTTTCGTTTTTTCAGATAAAATAGCTCCGAGTGCAAACGGTACAATTTACCGAACGTAAACGCCGAGTATTGCAAAATGAATCGGCGCGTTGAAGGATTAAGTTCGATTTTCTGAAAAATTGCCAATAAATTAGCCACAATCGTGAGAAGTCTTCCGCATACGATCACGCGTCAGGATTCAGCGCAGTTAATTCGCAAATCCTGCATTTTCTCCGATGAGCAATGATTTATGCAGAAGCTTAAGATGAAATCGGTCCATTGTTCGTCGAGGAAACGACGTAATATTAAGCCTCTTTGGTACACGGTTTGCCACTTGAACAGCTTAAAGATCGGAATCCCTTGCTAGACCAGTTTTCGGGACTTTCAATTAGAGCCGCCGCCGCGCCGCCGCACTGCGAATTTGTAGCATTGTGCGCCGCCCCGGTAGCTCTAGCGACTCGTAATATTATAATCTGCGTTGCGACTCACAAATCGCCTTGGAAGTCTTGACTGGTGAAAGGCTGGATTTATTAATTTGCACCGGTAATCGATCTTCGCCGCAAAAATCCTCTATATTCTCGCAATGTCGGCGAACGAACGGTACGATTGCGCGCCGTTTAATGACTTAAAATCACGCGGCCTCAAGTGCCCCGGCCGCAATAACTCGCGTGTTTCTCCTCGCGGAAAAAAACGCCGACCAATAGGAATTTTTAAAACCAGCTACCATAACGTCTGGATTCTTTCGCGTATTATATACATAGAAACCGAGCGATCGTTTTTTTTTTTTTATTTTTGTTAAACAGATCTCTGCGGAATTTTACCTTGAGTGGCGTGTCTCGTGGAAATATATATGTAACCGCTGTTTTTAATGTTGCTCCTCAATATTCTAGAATGACGTTTGTATAATCGATCTAGAATATATCTCGACTTGTCTTGTTTTTCCGATCAGAAGACTTTTCGATCGCTGAATAGTTCAGTTTTAATGGAAGATGGTATTTTTTTTAAAAATAATGCAATTGCTGGAGAGATAATTTTATACAGTTCGGAATGAATCAGATATTTGCATTGGATGGTGAATTAAATATTTCATACAGTTGGAAACGTTTTACGAAAGAGCAAAGAAATCACCGATAACAGCATTCCGCAGATTTCGAAGGCAAGAGAGTGTTAATACTAAATCGCCATAAATCACGCGTATATTCGGTATAATCTAGGTAGGCTTTGTGACTGATTATTTCCCTCGGAAATCAACGAAAAGAGGCAATGCCAAACGTTTTTGGCGATGTTGACGAAATCACGCTGTGGAAAGGAAATTTTTCATCGTTCGATGGTTAATCCGTGGATCGCTTAAAATTATAATGGAATACGCGAGACGCCTAACCGACTGAGATTAGAAAGAGAACGATTAAAAACACATTTGCATTCGGCAGGTGAAGTATATATATTGTCCAAAATAATAAAAGGAAACGGTATCTATAACTGTCGCCATTGCGGTTCCCATGATAAATATGCAGGAGCACGCGTTACTCCGTTGCACGTCAATTACACCTACTCCGCCGGTCAGTGATTTACAAGCCGCATAGTTATCGTAATTATCGTTTCCGTCGACATGCTGTTCGCATGACGCTCATTGTCGCAACAAGGTGTAAAAGAGCGTCGTTTTAACGCACGACGACGAAACTGATATACCGTTACGCGATTTATAAACTGCCAACAGCCCGGACGGCCGCCATTTTCTCACCTGAACGTCTATGGCAATCTATTGCTAAGCTGAGCTCGGGAAAATAGTATTTGAAATAGTAAATATTAAATAATCCTATTTAGTTTAGAGTATGTGCACAATTTTTTAAAATAAAATAGTATTTTATTTGAATAATATTGATAATATTTGTATTTTGTCTCAATCTTTATTTTCAATTTCAATTATAAATATTATTGCTGAAAATAATGGTTCGAATTCAATACATTTATGAGTGTAAATCTCGTTTCTTAACGATAAGATACAGTGTATGTTTACGCGGTTTCTCAGAGTATTATAACAATCCAAAAGTGTTTCAGATTGTTAAAGAAGAAATATTTTATTTTCTGGATCAGATTGTTGAAATAGAAATATTTTATTTTCTGGATCAGATTGTTGAAATAGAAATATTTTATTTTCTGGATCAGATTGTTGAAATCGAAATATTTTATTTTCTGAATGAGATTGTTGAAATCGAAATATTTTATTTTCTGGATCAGATTGTTGAAATAGAAATATTTTATTTTCTGGATCAGATTGTTGAAATAGAAATATTTTATTTTCTGGATCAAATTGTTGACATAGAAATATGTTATTTTGAGGTACAGGTTGTTCAAATAAAATACTATTTTCTTTAAGCAAAATAAAATATTAAATAGTATTTGAAATATCTGTTTCCCCAAATAATGCCCACCTCTGTTGCTAACTTGCTAGAACGGCAATGTGTATTAGTATACAGTCTCAATTTTCAATTATGCGAAAGGAGTTTGCATTATGCAACGTTAACAATCCGATCGATTGAATTAGATGGTAATATAATTAGAGACAAATTATTTACCTTGGAAATTAGCAAGAAGCGCAGTTGCGAAACAGGTTCCATTTAATCTAGTTAATTGTGAGGCAGGTGATTAATTGCCGGCCGTGGCCTGGGTTAACGAGTTGAAAAACAAATGTTTGAACACAAACTTACCGCGACGAGGATGCTGAGAGCTTCAATTCGCATAGTAGCTGGCCAGGCCAGCGGAGAGGCCGTAGGTTGCGAGCTGTTGGACCGATCTCGTGTGTCGATCCCTGATTATTGGCCGACGATCAATCCGTGCTCGTTTTCACTGGATCCGAAGCGTGTCCGGCAAGCGATCCGATTCTCCTGGTTCTACGTCGATTTCTCGCGATCCGTAGTACGGATCCGGTGACATGGCTCCTACGCCGATCTGTCGACAATATACGTATATGTCCTTTATTGCAACACTCGGCCGCGGCACATAATTCAACACTTAACCTAACCAAACGATCCGCCATTGTTCCGATCGAATTTTTCTTTACTGCCCCGGAGCTTGCCGCGCAATACTACTTAATTACGGGTAGAATAGAGGCCACCGAAGACAATCATGTTACCCGATCGGTATATCAATTATCTGACATTGTGATCCGGACGTTCATAGAGTTCCGAGATCGCACCGACTCTCGATCGCTGTCCACGCGTTCGATCAGTATCAAAAGAATTCGCGAACGGTCGAATTTGTCTCGATGAGTATGACGACGCGACGGTGACATTCGAGCAGAAAAAAAAAAAAAGATATACGTTGTCACGAGTCGACGCGAGTCGGAGAGCCGAGACGATCGAAGCGGCACGTTGCGCCGGACTGGATCGATCTTTAAGATTTCCCGATAAAAGTAACGAGGGCAGAGTTAAACGCCGGCGTTTCGGTTAAAACAAGACCACCACGTTTCGTCACGCGGACGACCACGATAACGTCGCGAACCGACATAATCTTATCGGAAACTGGCTCCGATAGAACGTCAATTACATCCGCAGCCGACAGTCACTGACCTACCGAAGAGGTGGGCTCACCCCTTCGATTATGGCAAATGTTCTCCGCGAGACAAGCTTTTCTCTAACGTGACCGGCAATCGTTGCGGAAATTTGTTAAAAAATTCAATTAGAAATTAGTAACTGACTTACGGACGTTCAGAGTACAAGAAGCGCGCTTAAGAGGATTTAATCGAATGAAACGTCAATCAACGGATAGAAATTTAGAAATTATTACTTATCGCTAACTGCTAGTCCAGGATTGACCTTTGATCTTCTGGCTAGTATACCAATGTAAATGAACATGTGAAATTCACGTCGGTCCGTGTGGCATACTCGACGTGTTTCTCGTTAATTATTCAAACACATTTTCTGGCATCTGCTCAACGGTTCCCACGGCAGACAAATTAGGAATGTTATTCGAGCTCGAAACAAAAGAGGCGAGATTTATAGGATAGACGCGTGTTCAAACAATACAATTACAAGGCGGTTTATCTTGTTTAAGATCGTTCGGCGGATTGACATGCAATTAATCCCGGCGGGACCGGCGCGGCGTGTAATGGCTCATTTTCCGGTGTCCAAGCACGGAAGGCAGACGCAACGGAATGCAAGGACGCTGTTGTCTACTTTTGGACGGCTCGCGAATCCAACTTATCTTTAGCATGCGATCGCGGGCGCCCACGATTCTTTCTGTACGGGACTACCGACCGATTGACAGGGAATGGCGGTGTATCAGAGCCGCCGCTCCCAGTATCATTCGCTGCGTGCGTTAATGACACTCGAGAAATCATCGATTGGTCCGTCCCGAAGCCGCGACGCCTCTCACACTGTGTAAACACGCCTTCTCACGTAATGTAATGGACGAGGGTTACATTTCGAGCGGAACGTTCGTGCGCAGTTTAGCGCGCAACAGACAAACAGGATTTACAAATTGTTCAATTGGGTATATATTATTTTAAGTGGTATCGGCGCCAGGTTCGATCATTAATATTAATGATCGAACCTGGCGCCGATACCACTTAAAATAATATATACTTAATTTTCGATCGAGAAGAATTTATCCTTTGTTAAATTGGGTATTTAGAATTTTTCCAAGTGCCGCAGACAAACGGCATACAATGGTAAGCAGATGGGGAAAATCGCACACGAATGAAAGTTTAAACTTTTAGATTTTTCGATATTCCTTCGTAAAATTATATACGATTATATTCGGGTGCTTTTCCTGATGAAAATGAGCCCAAACTCGAGCGTAATCGAACAATTTTTATCGATACGTAATGTTATGATAAAAATGATAATCTTTAAAGATAGTCCAAACGATGTCGTGTTTGAACACTCATTTTCTTCGGGACGATCTCTACAACTCGTTCGTATTTATAAAAATATGAAAGTTTCAATTGTCTATGATGCTTGATTCGTTAATTTAAGAAAATTATTCGAAGTTCGAATAAATCCGCTTCGAATGAAAACAAATTATCTTTACTAGAATAAAGTTAAAGTATCTTTTATTCGGATCGTTATTTGAATAATTTTTTAACTAAATAATGCCCAACTCTGTCTACAGGATTCCAACAAAAATACACTTATGGATTAAGGGGTGTCGCATAATAATTCAACAAGACTTCAAATTCGATGACTAAATGTTTTCCAGAGAACAGGAGATCAGGAGTAAAAGGACGATTTCTACGGTCTCTAATCGTCCGCGGTTAACTACGACGTGACTCGCAAAAAATTCCGACTGTTTTGCATTCTAATTGCGAATCGTGTTTCCTCGCGATCCGAACGATCGTTCGATGCAGATTGCCTCTCTGTCCGGAGGGATCCGCGAACTTTCTCGTTGCGAAACGAGCCCGTAGTGAATTGCTGCGGTATCGTCGGAAGTGAGATTCGTAGGAATATTTGTTTTTTTTTTACACAACATTAAGGTTTTCGATGCAGAAAACGCAGCGTATGTCGGCTCGTTTGACCGTTGCTTGGATGTGTCGCGTACCCGGTTCGAGGTTCGATCGAGGAAGATCGAGGACCGGTGGAGCGGGCGGGTCCCGCGGATCGATAAAAGCAGCGGCTGCCCGCGTAATCGTAAGCGGATTAGGCATATAAGTTTGGATTAGCGGCTGCGCGCGGCGAGTTGAAGCGGATAGGTGCCGTTCGCAGTGAGTCATGGGTTGTTGCCGATAGGAATTCGTCGATAACGAGCGGAGAGGCAGACGCATTCGGCAACAGACGTCGTCGTCGGGAACCCCCCGCCATGTTATCGCAGTTTTTCCCGAGCCGGTGATCGAGTTGTTCTTAATAGGGGGGGAGGGGGGCAGGGGAGGGGGGTTAGTTGCGGGTCCAGGTCTCATTTCATCTTGCTCGCTCCCCCAGGTCGGGGTATGCGTTATCGTCGCTTATCGACGATACGCATTGCCCTGGAATGTCGTTCGCGCGTTCCTTCCAGATACGACGCGGACACCTTGCGTTACGCGTTCCACGCACGAATACCGGGAAACACGTGTTCCCTGGACGATGCGCAGTCGTCTTCCAATGTTAAAAATTATCGAAAATGTGAAATCTAGAAAAATATTCCATTTAGAATCAAATCATAAACACCGAAGGCGTATTATATAAATTTTGCATACGAGTCCGCAAAGAATTGAGACATTTTATGTCTTTACTTTGCTCCCCCCCCCCCACCCCCTCCCGCTCCCGCTTTTCTTCCTTTGCTGTCCTATATGAGTTGGTCAAGTGTATAGGTCAATTGAGAACATACGTCTTACGTCATACGTCTTACGTCATGTGGAAAGATTTATTTAAAACAAAAATAACCTATCAAAAAAAAAGTCCATTCGATCAAAAGTTATAAACAGCAACGTGCCCTCTCTCCCTCTTTCTCTCTCACTCTCTCCCTCGCTCTGACTCTCACTCTCTCTCTGTCTCTCTCTCTGGAAGGTTTTAGATCAAACCGCATTCGAAATTTTCGTGACACTTTTTCGTGACACTTTTCGGTAACGCTTTTTTCTGCTATGTGCCAAAGTAAAGACATAAAATGTCAAAATTTGTCATAGTTTTTACCGAATATTATTATTATTATTATTTATTACTATTTACGGATCGAAGTCCTTTTATACAAATGTTTACAATAGAAGATATTCATAAAAAAAGAAAGTCTTAGCATAAAGTTACATAGCAATGGACATGCTGACAGTTACAAGAATACATTATACAGGGTGGTCCACGCAACTTGCACACCTAGAATAACTTCCAAAGTATGCGTTGCACGAAAAAGTTTTGTATAGTATAGAAAGAAGTTGCATGGTTTGAAGGGGTACATTATGTAGTGTATATACTTTTTTTACTGGTGGAAGCGTTTCGGTGATTTGAAGGTCGACTTTGTTTTTTTAAATGGAATATTGTATTTTTTATACCAAAATATGGAAGAATGTCGAATTCTGAGTAAAAAAGTATTGATCTTCATTAGCCCTAAATCTAATAATTAAAGAGTAATTGCACTTTATTTTCTGAAAATTTTCTTCGCGTAATATGTGAAGAAGCTGCGGAAATCTGTGATAAGGTCGAATTTCTAACTTGATATTACGCGAAGAAAATTTTCAGAAAATAAAGTGCAATTACTCTTTAATTATTAGGTTTAGGGCTAATAAAGATCAATACTATTTTACTCGGAATTCGATATTCTTCCATATTTTGGTATCAAAAATATAGTATTCCATTTAAAAAAACAAAGTCGACCTTCAAATCTCCGAAACGCTTCCACCTATAAAAAAAATAAATACACTACATAATGTACCCCTTCAGACCATGCAACTTCTATATTATACAACACTTTTTCGTGCAACACATACTTTGGAAGTTATTATAGGTATGCAAGTTGCGTGGACCACCCTGTATATCACATATAATCGTATAATCGCACGCAACTTTTTCTTAAACGATAGTAACGAACCATTAAAAAAGTCAATATCACGATATCAAAAGGTTGGATTTAGCTGTGATGCGATTTATCAGGATTTATTATTAATCCATATGTGGATTTCGATTTAAATGTTTGAAATCCTGTCCTAGTTCTCAATACGCGTTCGGGTTCGTAGAAATTGATTTGCCTCAGGAGAGAGAGAGAGGAACAATCAAATTAAAGATAAAGCTCTGGTCGGATACTGTTCTTCGAGCTTTCAATGTTTCCATGTACCATCATGTACCATGATACCGTGTAAATATGAAACTCGATAACGGTAGGTATATGAAAATGTAGAACACGAACTGCGACTTCCTGTCGGGACTTTAACATGCGTCATCGCGTACTGCAAACAGGAAGAATGGTTACCTGCGACTCATTGATTCACCGATAAAGGGATATACATACATACATACAGTGGTAGCCGAGATTACCGCGCACCGATGCAAGTATGAATGCGAACCTTACAATTGGGTATTTAACGTGTGTCATTGCGTTCTGTGAATTAAGTTAGACTCACTTCCGATTCCCTTTTATCACGTTCAGCGAAGTAACAAGGGAGGGACTTGGCAACAGAGCTCTGACTTTGAAGAAACGAATCCCATGAATAAACGAAAAAGCACAAACGAATGAAGTGTCTTGATTTTCTTTTTCATGACCTGACAGCAATGTACATGAGAAAGTGCTGAGTCGGCTTTGATGTTGATTGATGAAATGCAAAGGCGTCTACCTACTACATACATTGCGATAGAATTGTATTAACCCGGTCATACGCGGCGGAATAATCAGTTTGTTCGCTTTGAAACAGTTTTGTTATTTGTGCTAATGCGAATATCATCGGATCGGATTAAACCGGACAATTTATTTGTCCCAGTTTCTATACTTGCAATGAAATCTGAGAAATAATCGCTTGGAACAGGATACGATTTTCCCATAAATTCAAGGTATACGACGATAAAAAGATTGCAAAAAGTTAATTATCTTGTCGCAGGAAATTTGTACACGATGTACCTCATCGACGAAGATAAAAAAGAGGATTTCTCGTTTGTAAAATATTTCGTCGTCGACGCAGAAACAGGAAGCGAGCTTTCGGTACAAAGTGAAAGTAATCTAGAAACTATATCACTGTCTATAAACCATAAAAATGTCCACCTACGACAGAAAATCTGGAAACTTTCTCTCCTCCTGCACGAGCAACCCTTCGGTATAAAACGCGGAACATTGTTCTCACTTTCGAGTAATAGCGCACGCATATGTATGTGTATGTAGATATTTCTCAAAAAATATATTTGTCATAGAATAGAATTTATAAATTTTCACTTCTCCAGTAATTTTACTGTTTAATATACCGATTTCGAGTAATAGCACACGCCTATGTATATGTACGTAGAGATCTCTAAAAAAATATATTTGTCATAGAATAGGATTTATAAATTTTCACTTCTCCAGTAATTTTACTGTTTAATATACCGATTTCGAGTAATAGCACACGCCTATGTATATGTACGTAGATACCTCTAAAAAAATATATTTGTCATAGAATAGGATTTATAAATGTTCACTTCTCCAGTAATTTTACTGTTTAATATACCGATTTCGAGTAATAGCACACGCCTATGTATATGTACGTATATATCTCTAAAAAAATATATTTGTCATAGAATAGAATTTATAAATTTTCACTTCTCCAGTAATTTTACTGTTTAATATACCGATTTCGAGTAATAGCACACGCCTATGTATATGTATGTAGATATTTCTCAAAAAATATATTTGTCATAGAATAGAATTTATAAATTTTCACTTCTCCAGTAATTTTACTGTTTAATATACCGATTTCGAGTAATAGCACACGCCTATGTATATGTATGTCGATATTTCTCAAAAAATATATTTGTCATAGAATAGAATTTATAAATTTTCACTTCTCCAGTAATTTTACTGTTTAATATACCGATTCCTTTTCCGTTTATTCTACGATCCTATATTTCAAATGTTCGTCTTGTAATTCGATCATTTTCTTGTAAGACAGCCTGCGAAACTGCGGATTTGCATAAACAGCCGTGCCGACTGAAATTTATGTGATCGTTGGAAAAAGTTTGGTCGAACGGTCCTCGTAAAATCCGGAAAGTTGCCAAACGCACACGGCGCCCGTGCATTAATTGAAACGTTATTTATGAAATAATGAACAACCGATAGGAGGCAATATTGTAGACCGCGTGTTCGACTCGAATGTAAATGGGCCGCGATTAACGTACATTATCCGGTGGCCCGCGGTGAAATATCGATCTCGGCGAGTATTGCGGATCGATCTCGGTGCCCGGGTAGCACGATCGCGGTACCGGATAGAATAGAAAGGCCTACCTATAGGCTGGGAAAACATCGAGATATCGACGGGAGTTAACCGTTTCGACTTGTACAAGAAACCCTATCCGCTTCTCGCGAGTTTCGTCGATATTATGAGAAAATTGCCTCCCGGTAATAATAGTAATCTTATCTAGGTTCTTTTAAACGGTCCCCGATGGCCTTTAATGTTATGTAATTACTCGGTTTAGTTGTAGAATAATGATCGTCATTATCGTCATTACGCTTGGGAAATGAATCGAGGTACAAACGCCCGGTCGCGGATCACCGTTCGATAAAGATAAATAATCCATACGGTGCGCGGCGATAGATTTATATTCAATGAGAACCCATATTCTAACACTTGCGACCGTACAATTGGTTACTCGCAATTAGGCAACGTGACTGGCCCGTAAAACCGATACAGCTTTTGAAGAATGCCAATGATACGTGGATTCATTACCGATTCGTTGTTAATTATCAAGAGAGGCGATCGATCGGACCTAGTTCGAACCAACAGGTGAGTCAGTCGATTGCTCGATGACTCGCGAATTCAGCACATATGTGATATACATATATATATATATCGCAGCGTGCCGATGTTCTGTAGAAATCGAGTGAAATTTTTCCCCGAATCGCTTATCAACGTTTAAATAGCCTCCGATAAAATCAACAAGGCATACTATGTACTAAAGATTTTTCAGAATCAAAGCGCCGGCGCTTAATCACTGAACTGTGGACTTTACAGAAATGTTGTATACTTGGACGCCGCCGATTAATTCAAAAACACCGTGGACACGTTTTATGATTAACGATAAGAACGCGTTCAAGTTCGTCGTTCTTTTGTAACAATTCCTAATGCATACGGCACATCGACTGCTGTGCATTGGCCGACATACAAGTGGGGTGTAACAAGTATTCGTACAGCTTTTAAAAACGTATAAGTTTTTCAAAATTCAACCCAATAGCTTGATGTTTTTCGTCGCGTTAGAAGGATTTAGTTTACCAGCTAATGTGTAAATTTTTTTTTTTATTCTTATCGGTCGCAATTGCGAAGGAAAAAGTAAAGGTAACGATTTTTAAATTTTTGTGCCTTTACTTTTTCCTTCGCAATTACGACCAATAACAGTAAAAAAAAAAAAAAGAATTATTTACACATTAGCTAGTAAACTAATCCTTCTAAGGTCACAAAAAAAAAAACTCCAGCTGTTGGGTCGAATTTTGAAAAAGTTATTCGTTTTTAAATGTTGTACGAACACTTTTTACACCCACTGTATATATGTATGTATTTAAGCAAATAAGAGGCAACGAAGCTGGTTTCGTTTGATCGGTGCGTGCGATGCAAAGTAGCTAACGCAAGATCTGGTTTCGAATTACGATAAGATCTCGGAAGAAGCACGCGACACGCGTGCGTCTGCGACGATTTCGCGGAAACGTTGTTACAGAGGACGATGCACAAACCATCAATTCCAACCTCGTAAATTTCTCTCTGGTCGTTTCGTTAAAATTTAACGTAAAACCCACGAAACTGATGTTTCTTCGAATCTGAAAGGCGCATCTAGTTCTCCCCGGTTTACACGCGTCGCAATTAGCCGGGGTGGAACATGTACGACGTTAATCCGAGGCCTCGCAGCGGACATTGAATTTGTGGAAAATTTGCATCGGCTCGGCAGTAAAACGATAAAACCAGCAGAGACGGTTGTTTAACCCGGACCTCGTCCGCGCCGTAGTTGTAAATATCGTTGACAAGCCGCATCGCGTAGAAATCGCGACCAGAAGAATCTAACTGTTGTGTCACGATGTTTTTACGATTCCTCTGGACGTTGCAATTACTCCTGGTTAGACGTCGCGTCTTAATGACCGTGCAACCGCCGTTCATTCGCGTCGGTGCTCGGTGCCACGGTAACGGGGAAGCGTTGTAAAACAAACAGCGTTGAACTATTATAGCGAATGGCTCGCGTCGAACCATTCTCACGCGGTTCTTACTCGCGTCGCGTGGAGAACGCATCGTGCATAACGCGCCGCGGGAAATTCATAACCGACAGAGAAAGACGATTAGATTCTCGCTTTCCGTCTCTTTCGCTGAAAAGAACATCGACCCCCTCTCGATTGTTTATCTCGTGGCTGAGAGCCACGCGGCGATTACTTCCTTGTTAATAATTTAGACGAGTTAAATTTTATTCAATTTATTCTAAATCCCCCCCCCGATGATTACTTGAACATCATTGAATTATTATACATACCAGACTTGAAACTTTTAGAAAGGGAAACCTAAATTACACACGATAAGCGTTCTTATTCGCTCGCGGTCGTCCTCTTCCTACCTTTCTCCTTCCACAATTCTTCTTCGACTTTCTTAAATACCGCAATCCGATTTCGTGTAATTTGCATAAAAGAACGATTAATGCGCGAGTTCGAGAGATCGGTAAGACGAGCCGAACCTGATTCGCTGTAAATATAAACTCCCCTGCGCGCGGCTGCTGCCCCCGAGGGGACGTCGTCGACGCTGGAACGAGGGGGGTATCGAGAAGTAACATATACTCCGTTCTTGTAAATTATACCGTAACACCTGGATACTTGGGCCGCTCGAAGAAGTTGTCCCATTACCAACCATGTGCCGACTTCTTTTACTGCTCCCGTACAGTCGAAGAAACGGTAATACGCGCAAGGTGTCCCGCGGCTTTATAGAACCTCCGTCGTATCTGCATATCTTGCGGCCAGGGCCGACTTACGCAATGTACGTGGCATAGACATCCTGTCCAGGACCTACCGAAAATGTCCTCGATAAAATTCTCAAATTCTTCTTAATTTTCCTGTTCTCCGATATCTCACAATTTTTTAAATAGTAATTTTTGAAAATCTATGGTCAATGGCTATGGATGGCCAACATGATGTTATTACTGTAATTTGTTGAAGATTTAGGTATTTCGATATTTTTCATAACTAACTTCATATTCTAAAAAGCAGAGTTGGGCAAAAATCAACTAATAATTGAAAATGACTAATAGTCTGATCGATTGTTAGTCAAAACTTTAAAAAATCAGTTAAATTTGTTTGATTAGTTAGTCGTAACTACATGGCACTAGTCAGTCACAACTCTAAGTAATCGTTAGTTATTGCTTGTTAGTCATTAGTCACTATTGTGCGATGATTGTCTTCGCAAAAATAAAATAAGAAAATCTGGAAAACTTTTCCTATTCAAGTGCCTTTTCTTTTCTAGTCAGCATAACTTATCATAATCTGTACTTTATATGTTTCTAAACTAATAGGATATTTTTTTGTTAATATTATGTCTTATTTCAACTGATAACCATTTTTAGTCATTAGTCATAGTGAAATTCTGATTGCGTATTTAATCATTAGTTATTCCAATATAGTCAGTAGTCAATAGTTACCCTTAATAAAAATTTAGTCATTAGTCATTAGTCATCACGCTCAAATAGTTATGTAGTCATTACTCATAGTCATGCTCAAGTATTGACTTAGTCATTAATCATTAGTCACTTTTGTCAACCTTATGAAGGTATTAGTCAATAATCATAATTGTGACTAGCGTTTGCCCAACTCTGCTAAAAAGTACACCTTCGTAATTAGAAATATAGCAACTCAAGTAATTAAGAAGAGATTTCCTGCAAAAATTAGTCTATCGGTCGCAGATACATGGCTCTCCGAAAATAAAATTTGCAAATCACAAAACTCGCTGGATGCGTGGCCCAGGGCATGCAGATACCACGATGCGTCCCTGTTCTTGGCCCGCGTGTTTTCACATGCGAATATAACTAACTCTCGATGGAAAGATAACAAGTAATATTCGCAGTCGTGCGAAGTACGTTTTATAGCGATAGAAAGAGCGCGAAGTTCGTAAAGTAACAGAAGAAGTGAAACGAGATACGTGCGTAGATGCAGTCTTGGATAAGGAAGGTGGACTCGTATGTTAATACGAAGAACGAATGTCTATAAACATTGATAAATGACTATTCATAATATGATTAATATAGTTTTGTGCTGTGTTAACATTCGAATTAATATCAAACATTTCTAAATACCTGCTTGTTTGTTCAAGTTGAAACCGAGAGCCGTTCGATTTAATAAAAAATCGTATACATATAAAAATTACAATGTGCTTCCTCTTTCGTATTAACCCTTTGGAGCTATTTTAACTGGAAAATTAAACATTTCTTCCCACCTAGAATAATTCCAATTCATATGATTTTTTCTATTTTATGGATATAAAAATTGATATAACATCTCGTACAATTCTTAAATGTTCAGTAATTGATTAGATACCAATTTATTTAATAATATGTAAACAAATATTTTGCAATATTCGTGGTGACTCTGAGTTGCCACTCCAGTGCTAAGGGTTAAATTATTTTCATTACGTGCAAAAAATATTTCCAACTTTTCTCTGTCTCTTCGAAAACTGTACTAGAACTTAATTAAATTAAAGTTAATTTAGAACAGAAAAGAAAGGTAAAGGTTGTACGATGAACAACTTTTGTTCGGAGAAGCTGAAACAGTTTCATTCGATCCTCGAGCGCCAGGCTAGTCGAATCGATCACCAGCAATCTAGCACGCATTGTTCTCCTTCCGGGAAAGTGAAATCTCGTCGATGGCGTCTGGTGATTAGGCCAGGATCGTTAATCGCACAGTTTTACACCAGGACTCGGGAAGCAGGGGTCAAGTGTCCGACGCAATTTAATCAACCGTATAAGAAACCAGTGGTAACTGTTTGACAACTACCGGGTGTAAACGCCCACGACCAGCTGTAAAGCAGGAACACATCGTGTCCGAAGCTAATCGTCAAATCCGTTAACCATGTCGTTCCCGGCTTCCCTAGAACCACACGGTTGTTCGTGCGTCTTTGGAAATATGTACATATAGCATCCTTTTCATCCTTGCTGTCGTATGATTTATTTGCTGGGGAAGCTGTTCATTTAGTTGTTTGCGTCTCGCAGTAAATAAACGACGCTACTTTCCTTAAGGGGTTACACCACCCTGGCGCTCGGAAAAATAGGTATAAAAATAAACTATTTTTTTTACGCTGCCATTAAGTATATAAAATGATCTTTATTTTACACACACACACATATATATATATATATATATATATATATATATATATATATATAAAAAATGGGGGAGATATAAGCCGATAAGTAGGACCCTCTATTCTATTGAAAATCTTTGCTGATGGTGTACATGATTTCTCTGTTAGGCATCGTCTAAAAAATAATAAATTTTTTCTTATTTATAACGGTAATAGCTACAATGTGACGTAGAGAAAAATTTTTAAAAATTTTTTTGTCGAAATGACAGCTGTTCGAAACAAAAAACTCGAATTTTCATCGAAATTTTGTGTTTAAAAAATTTATAACTTTCGAACATGGCACCCACTCACAAAAATCCTACGTCAAATTGTAGCTATGTATTACCCTTATAAACAAGAACAAAATTTATTTATTATATTTTAGACGATGCCTAACAGAGAAATCATGTACACCATCAGCAAAGATTTTCGATAGAATAGAGGGTCCTATTTATCGGCTTATATGTCCACCATTTTTTATTTTTTTTATAATAAACTACTATATATATGTGTAAAATAAAGATAATTTTATATACTTAACGGCAGCGTCAAAAAGAAAAGTTTATTTTTAATAAGTGGTGTAACCCATTAAATCAAATTGAATGAAAATAATTGATTAGAGAATATCAGGAAGAACGGAATTAAAATTCAGCCAAAAATTAAATAATTGCGCAATCTCGATCGAATCGATCAATCATATTCTGGGTGGCGCGTTTATAAAATGTCGAAATTGTACCGAGCAGTAGAACGCGTATCAAAGTATTCAACCAGTCCGGTCTACTTGTTTAATGAATTCACGGGAACGAGCGAATATTGGAAAATCGTGTAACCGTCCTGAAAGCTCTCCGGTACGCATGTCCGACCAGATAAGCTCGAATAATATAGTCGGCCATTCGTTACCGATTTTAATGAATTCCATAATATTTCAATCGGCGCTATTAGCGAGGCCATTTGTCACCGAAGCGTTTGCGTTCCGAGTATTAACTAGTTTTTTACCGATTCGCTTTTTTCGTTTTTTTTGTTGTTTCTACGAGCACACGATGGAAAACCTCGAGCAAGGAGATCGACCGGGACGAAACGGTGCGACGAACACGAATATCAGGTTTCCACGGGGTCGCTGGAAAAGAATATTAGAATGGGCTAAATGCGTAATAAACACGGTTCCATCGTCTTGACCAGTGTCGGTTTTAATTGGCGACCGGAGAAACCAGTCTTCATCTCGGGGCTTCACTCGCCAATGCGTCGCGCCGCGTAGCGTAGCGTCGTCGCGCCGGTATGGGCCAACTTTGTTCGCGAGGACCATTCACCGGCGACATCATGAATGAGTCTCTCTCACCCTCGTTCAATCTTCTCGGGACCGTTCCTCTTCTACCTCTCATTTTCGTTTTCTACGTGTGCGCGTGTGTAATCCCACCGGTGGATGTGGCGCGCGGTATATACACGCTCGTTCGTCACGCTTGCGTCATATATTATAAGTTTCCTTCCTGGGAAGATAATAAAGTTTTATGATCTTAATCCTGCGGGTTTTATCAACACTGGAACGAGGTAAAAGGAATTTCATGTTTCACGAATGGACTGCCGCCGCAGTGAAAAAAAAATATATTTGATGGTCCTCATTTTTCGTATACGCATTAAAAAATATTAAACGATTACTGTTGAGAGGAAACATAATTATAATAAGGTGGAAGAAAATATATTCAACTATAAGAAGACGTTGTCGGAAGGTGTCTACAAGACGGGCGCACGGATTAGAACTAAAGTGATATCGGCGCTACAGGTTCGATCAAAGATACAAAAATTAAGCAATTTTGCAGAATTATAATTTCAACGTTTCGGTTCGATTTTCAACCGTCATCAAGAAAAGTCCGCGTCTGTGGAATTTAATAGACACTGTTATTCATTAACGCAGGAAATTTTATGGTTTATGTGTTAATGAATAACAGTGTCTATTAAATTCCACAGACGCGGACTTTTCTTAATGATGGTTCAAAACCGAACTGTTAACGCGAACGCGTATTCTCTGTGTAATTTGTAATTCGCGCTATACTTGTTTTGTTTTCTCTGTGCTCGCTCTGATTAAATGTGTATATGTCGATCTATATCTTGTATGTTCTCTGTATGTCTGTATTGTCCTCAGACGAGGCAGTACAGCTCGCACCGTCATAATAAACGGATCAACCTCAAAAACCTGTATACTCTCTTTGTCTGTCGACTTCGCGGTAACAGAATCGCGTATTATCTCTCTCATTTTTACTAACGGGCTGCAACATTAAAATTAAAAGAATCGTTCTCTACACGAACCGAAACGTTGAAATTATAATTCTGCAAAATTGCTAATTTCTGTATCTTTGATCGAACCTGTAGCGCCGATATCACTTGTGCATAAACAACAATTTGCGATCGTTAAAACTCAAAATTATTAGAACTACCCAAACGCAAGAGCGGCGGTACGTAACCTTCATACCTGAAGGGAGGACGGCATTACTATAAAAATGAAGGGTCGTCAGGTATTTCCCAATACTTCTAGGATGTGGGCTTTTCCACAAAGTACCGTAATGTTTTACTTGAACAATTACGATATTAAATCCGTCGAGGACCTTTCGCGTCCGGTACTTGGAGAGCCTCTAATCTATATCTAATTGTTACGTGAAAATATAATTTTGATATCGGCGATAGGGAATAGCGTGTGGTTACAGTTTGTTACAATTTCAGAGCAACGCATAATAATTTTGACATTTTATGTCTTTACTTTGGCACATAGCAGAAAAAAGCGTTACCGAAAAGTGTCACGAAAAAGTGTCACGAAAATTTCGAATGCGGTTTGATCTAAAACCTTCCAGAGAGAGAGACAGAGAGAGAGAGTGAGAGTCAGAGCGAGGGAGAGAGTGAGAGAGAGAGAGAGAGAGGACACGTTGCTGTTTAAATAAATCTTTCCACATGACGTAAGACGTATGACGTAAGACGTATGTTCTCAATTGACCTATACACTTGACCAAATCATATAGGACAGCAAAGGAAGAAAAGCGGGAGCGGGAGGGGGTGGGGGGGGGGGGGGGGGAGCAAAGTTTGAAAGTATTTTTGAGGCTCTATACATTTATAAAATGCAATTGAAAAACATTTGATTTATCGGATCAGTTACACGAGAATCCGTAAGTACTATGTAGCTACCAAATGAACGGGATCCTTGGGAAGGAGGTAGCGGTGTGCCAGGATCTCTACGATTCGCGGCGCCGCATATATCGTGATAATGAAGGCAATTCATTCGCTTATTCACCGTGTCACTTTCGTGTAGGAGTAAGACATTAACGGCGCGGGCCGGTCGGGCCGCGAAAAATACAAAATCTGTGCTGACGTGGGCGAAAACACGCATTCAGATGCGTTTCTTTTCCCGCCGCGCCGGCTACCCACCCGCACAGCGAGCATGGTCCCCACGTGGCCCGCACGTAACCGTCGGCTCTTAGACGTACGCGATTTTGCCTCCGCTGTCTTTTCTGCAACGGGAAAGCGAATTGCGGCCGAATGATTCATGTACACGCTCGTTCTGCGCAGAGGGTGCTGTCTGTATACCGAAAAAAATATACCGAGAAAAACGGTGCTGCCGAGACGTTTCGCATTCCATATTTGCAAAGCTTTTCAGCTTCCCTTACAATATAGGGTCGGTCAATAGCCGAGTTACACCCACCGTCTAACTTCTGTTTTGTGGAAGGTACTTACGTCGATACATTTTTGCATACGTCTTAACGAGAACGTGACGTAAATGGTATTTCAGAATTGAATATTATTTTGAAACGATCGAGTAGCACAAAAATATTGGATAAATATCTGTTTCAAATATTGAAAAAATATTTTTTAAGCCACACTTTTTCATATGAAATAAATATTGTATACACGTACGAGAAATGTAAATTGAACGTTTAGAAAATATAAGCTAAATATTCAGAGAATATAAACTAGATATTTAAAAAATGTGAATACCAATATTCGAGAAATATAAATTCAATATTTAAATCACATTCAATACTGTATACTTTTCTATTCTATGCATTGCTTGAGGAAATCTTCCAATTTGTCTTCGAAAGGACCTTATTAGAATTCAGAAATTTTTATGCAGTTGGCAGGATTCGAACTCGAGGCTTACCGTTTTCATTACTTTTTATTCTTATAAAGGCTCCAATCATATCAAATCATGTAATTATTAAACAGATTATATATTAAAAACAGATTGAATCTCTTTTTAATATCATACGAACGCGTATACAATATTTTGTGCTACTAGGGTTCTGAATGAATAAGGTGTAGACCTACTTCTGCGAGGGTCCGTTTATCTGCTAAACGTATATGTATATTAGTGGAAACGTGACGTAAGTTGTATCTCGGTGCGGAACACTTCCCGTGGGCCGATTGTAATGACGTCCAGAACAATGGGCTCTCGGGAGGTACCTCGTGGTGATAAATCGCGCGGAATTCTCGCGGTATTCCGTGTAAATATCGAATGATTTAGATGACTATCGGCCGCGAGGCGACCCCGCCACTATTTCAAATGGAAATTACGCCCGCAACCAGCGACGCGGATACAATGGCTCGCGCGTTCCACGCGAATTTATTAAGTAGGCGCGCACGAGCCGCAAACGAGGCGACGACAGAGCGGTAGCCAGTCTACCAGCCAGCCGTCCGGTGTGTCGATGACTGAGAACTATGGTTTAACACCTTATCATCGCGCGATTGTGCTTTTGAATGCATCGTTCCGGGCCGCGACGATTTAATCCGTCACCAAGCCCGGCCCGGCCCGGCCCGACCCGACCCGACCGCAGCAGCCGCTGCGTATGCAGTATACGTCCACGCGATATCAACATGATCGTGTATCGTTCCATGGAAATCCCCATCGGTCCCCCGGCACCGTAAACGCATTTTTGCGTAACGATTTCCTATCGGCGGCTACGAAATTTAGTTCCCTGGAGATTGCTTTCTCGGAACATTTTCTCGGGAAAATCGTTCGAAGGAGATTTTTATTATCGAACACTCGCGCGTGTAACTCGAAACGTTAAACATCCGGGCTCTCTGAATGGACTTGCCGGGTTTTTTTCGTGGATACACGCGAAATTAAACATTCAGCTTGGTGACTTAACAATTATCAACGACTACGAGAGGACGCGACGAAAATTTTAGCATAATCGACGTAAAAATACAATATGGATACTTTATCGTTTCGCACGAATATTTTATGGTAATGGTACATTGCATACAGTGGGTGTAAAAAGTATTCCTACACCTTTTAAAAACGAATAACTTTTGTCAAAATTCGACCCAACAGCTTGAGTTTTTTTGTGACCTTAGAAGGATTAGTTTACTATAGCTAATGTGTAAATAACTTTTTTTTTTATTGTTATGCAAGGCACAGATAAAAAAATTTAAAAATTGTGACATTTATACTTTTTTTCTTCGCAATTGCGACCAATAACGATTGAAAAAAAAAAAGAATTATTTACACATTAGCTAGTAAAGTAATCCTTGTAACGTCACGAAAATTCAAGCTGTTGGGTCGAATTTTGAAAAAGTTATTCCTTTTTTAAATGGTGTTCGAATACTTTTTACGTCCACTGTATGCGTTACATAAGAATCTGTGAAAAATTGCCAGGAACTACAGCACGCGTTGCATCACGGATACGTTTACTACACGCGAAACGGAGTCTAATCTTGACTTTGCTCGGAGGAAGTTTCGCGGAGACTCGCGGAACAACCGTAATTACTGTCAAGTAAATCGACCACGATAACGGATAATCGACCACTTTCGTGGAATCCACTTGCGAGAGACTGCAAGGGTTGAGATTCTTTTTCGAAAACGATGACCGACGCTAACTTTCTTCGTCCGGGCCACTTAGAAACAATAGTTTCGACCGTCGAACGACGGCAGAGCGAAGAGCATGGTTTAGCGACATGATTATAAATCTTTCGACCGCGAAAAAAAGCGACACTGGCGACGTTTACCGGAACACGCCGCGCGACCGCAGAAACCACCGCCGAGAGGATGTTCACGTTTCTTTTGGACGTGTTTTATTGCTGTTGTTCTTCTTGCCAGGACATGTGCGGTAAATTTGTTGTAATAAGAAGTGGCACCGTAAAATAACGTTTCGACTGCAATGCTAATAGTATTTCGAAATGTTTGTATCGCCGGCGTTGCTTAATAAAAAAAAAAAAAACATCTTGCTTTGCATTTGAAAAGAAACGAAAAAATTTTAATAGCAAGAACGAAACGGGGACAAAAGTTGGATGAGAAAAAAAGTGATCGTGTTCCGATCACGGTAATTAAACCCTTTGCACTCGGAGCTATTTCAACTCGAGAAATTAAACATTTCTTTCGACTTAGAATAATTGCATTCTATTCAATTTTTTTGTTCATTCTATATGAGGTTGATATAATACCTCATACGATACTTAAATGTTTAGTAATTGATTGGATAAGAAAATATTTAATAATGTGAACAATATTTTGAAGAATGGCATAGCAATTTTCGGTGGTGCTTCAGAGTCGCCATCCGATGAATTAAATTTAAAGATAAGCGTAATTATTTAATGCACGTCGATAACACATACACATAGTCGCGTTCGAGGATTATCGAAGACAGTTTGTTCGACAGATTAGTAAAATTTTATCCATCTTTATGCAAATGATAGACAGGCGACCGCGGATTCTATGAATAACATGAATGACGAGTACAGTTTTATTCTAATAAGGATCGAAATATAAAATTGTATCCGAATAACTCTGTGTGTGTGTGTGTGTGTGTGTGTAAGTGCATGTTCGCTTAATAACGCGTGACGGCAAATTGGCTTATGGCTTTTAGGAAGTCGATCATTTCCATCGATACTGTTTTCATGTTTTATTCATACGTCGATATAAGTCTAGTAATTGAAGGAACGAGATCGAGGAGCACGCGGTGGCATAGACGCGGCTGGTTATTAATTTCGCGACGTATTTCTTCGTAACATTGTTTATCCGCGTCAATCGAGATCAACGGACGCTATACTTGTTTAACACGGTAGACTTGTTTTAAGTACATCTTATCGAGCATAGAAACGAGTATAATATTTTATAATATTAAAAATAAAGAAAAAGTAACAGAATACGATTAATCCATTTATCCGCGAATCATCATTTCGAGAATTAAATTGGATCGATAATAAGTATGAAATTGTATTGCCTGCTGGAGAAAAATACTTTGTTCGAGAAAATAAACGAGGGGTCGTGGGAAAAATTAGCATCGCCGATAACAAGGATCGATCGAATTCCTTCGGAACGGAATATTATATTAAATCATTCTCCATAATATATATATATATGTATATTAAATAATCAGAGCGATCGTCGCGTCGGTTATCATTATCCGCGATTGCTCAACGACCCAGAAAAAAAAAAAAAGGAAAGAGCGGACGCGCGGACTCGAGGAATTACGCGAAATTTGCATACGGTTTTAATCGTCTTTTACGATCAATTATCGTCTAACATGCTACCGATGCATTTAAAATGAACCAGAGGCGGTGGGGTTTGCATGTTACTTTGGTGAACCGCGAGTTTCCTACCGATTGTCATTAGTTCACGGTGGTCCCGCGGGATAAAAAGGTCCACGGGGAGAGAGAACGGCTTCGTGTTCCCGGGTGCAGTGTGCTCTCTTCGTCGGGCCGCGGCCGGGCGCGTCGTATTAGCATAAACGCAGCCGTTAAATCCGGATTCAAGGTTAACGGCACGTGAAACTCGGCCACCAGCAACGCGGCAGGTAGAGGCACGCCGAAAAAGAGGCAAAACGATCCACAACCGAACCAACGAAAGTTCCAACGATCCGGATCGGAAGCGACTTTCTTCGATCCCGTCGATCATTTCCCGAAATCTTGCTCGTCCAGATTTATAAACGAATTTTTCGTTTAAGTTTCATTAGGATCTGTTAATGTAGTTTGAAAACTAAAAAAAAAGATCCGTCGTCCAAAGGTTCGCCGTGACCAGTTTTTGAAAAAATATTTGCCCAGTCCCCCGATGTTAGAGCTCGCACTTCAAGGCTGACGAGACATTCCGCGTCCGAATCGGCCCGAAAAATACTCTCGCGATCTGGCGCGCACTTTCTAAATTCTAAACGACAAGATGGCGGCGTAAACAAAACCGTGGGGCCAGTGTTCAAGTGCATTCCAGTGCGAACAAGCACGAATGTTTTCCTTTTCGGAAATTCTTGCCGGTAAAAATTCTCGCCAACAGCTGGCGTGAATTACCATAGGTGAGCCTGTCTGTTCCCAGAGCCCGTATCTTCACACCGAGCCATAGAAGGCCTCTGCCAACGCCATGGAAACCACGGGGTTTGGTTCATTTACATCACTATAGCGCGGCATCGATGTCACCGTCTCGGTCAACTCCGAAGTTAAATAGAGGGAATGTTTCGGTTATACAGGCCTCGATGACAACGCCGGTAGTCTTCCTGCCCCTTACTCGGCCCCCATAGACTTCCAAGTCTCGCGATTACTATTTGTCGTTCGATCGATTCTACGGAAATATTTCAATGACATTATTATTATTATTATTTATTTATTATTTACGGACCGAAGTCCTTTTATACGAATGTTTACAATAGAAGAAATTCATATTAGTATGAAACGTGTATACACACGGTCACTAGGAGAACACGCAGCCCGGATAATTAGCACCATTGTTTTATGTATATTCCATTTTTCTTTCTTTGTACTTGTATCGCTTCACATTTGATTTTTCATTTAGTTAAACCATTCCAATATTCTCGAACTCGAGAATTGTCTTTTCTTGAAGAATATTTGTCGTTCGATTGATTCTACTCGGCCCCCATAGACTTCCAAGTCTCGCGATTACTATTTGTCGTTCGATCGATTCTACGGAAATATTTCAATGACATTATTATTATTATTATTTATTTATTATTTACGGACCGAAGTCCTTTTATACAAATGTTTACAATAGAAGAAATTCATATTAGTATGAAACGTGTATACACACGGTCACTAGGAGAACACGCAGCCCGGATAATTAGCACCATTGTTTTTATGTATATTCCATTTTTCTTTCTTTGTACTTGTATCGCTTCACATTTGATTTTTCATTTAGTTAAACCATTCCAATATTCTAGAACTCGAGAATTGTCTTTTCTTGAAGAAATATTTGTCGTTCGATTGATTCTGCTCGGCCCCCATAGACTTCCAAGTCTCGCGATACTATTTGTCGTTCGATCGATTCTACGGAAATATTTCAATGACATTATTATTATTATTATTTATTTATTATTCACGGACCGAAGTCCTTTTATACAAATGTTTACAATAGAAGAAATTCATATTATTAGTATGAATATTAGTATGAAACGTGTATACACACGGTCACTAGGAGAACACGCAGCCCGGATAATTAGCACCATTGTTTTATGTGTATTCCATTTTTCTTTCTTTGTACTTGCATCGCTTCACATTTGATTTTTCATTTAGTTAAACCATTCCAATATTCTCGAACTCGAGAATTGTCTTTTCTTGAAGAATATTTGTCCGTTCGATCGATTCTACCGGAAATATTTTAATGACAATATTAGTGTGAAACGTGTATACACACGGTCACTAGGAGAACACGCAGCCCGGATAATTAGCACCATTGTTTTATGTATATTCCATTTTTCTTTCTTTGTACTTGTTTCGCTTCTCATTTGATTTTTTGAATTTAAACCATTCGGATATTCTAGAAAATTGTCATCTCTTGCAGAATATATATCTTCAAAAACACGCTTGCATGGAAAACAACAAAGTAGTCTTTGAAATTAAGTTAACTTCCGTGTACCGTGGAGCGTTCACTCTTCCAAGTATTCTTAATTGGATTGGCTCTAATTTAGTTTGCAGATATTCTCGGTAAAGGTATTCCATAGAATGGAAATTTATGAGATGCTCAATTGCAACCGGTGACGCAGAAATGCGCGCGGGATACGCCCACCGGTGCTTGCTCGACGAGAACTTCTTTAATCGAGGATATAAAAGGTAATCGAATGGGAATGAATGGCGCGGACGAAATACGACAAGCAGAAATAATCTAGAGAAGAGTCTATCCGATTCACCGGACGTGTCCGTGCTAAAGTTGAAAAATGAAAAATATATAATAGTTGGTCGTCGCATGTATCACTCTTGCGGGATCAACGCGTAAATTGCCGTCGATGATCGGCCACGAACGGATGCATCGTTTTGCTCGTGCATCGTTCCGATCCCCCGTTTTTTTCTCCCTTGTTCGGTACGTTCGTGGTGCTCGCGCACGATTCATCTTGTTCGGCGCGTGCCGAAGGCGATGAGCGAGAGCGCCCGGTTTCAAACGTGTGTTTAGACCGAATATTTCTTCGTCGATGCGAAATTGCAATACGAAGCCTCGCGAGATATAATTCAAGGTCTATCCAGTTCCGTTTTCGTCCGGCTCAATTAAGTTCCTCGATCTGATGAAATTGCGCGGCCGAAGATTTATATGAAATTCGCGAAACGTGGGAAGACAAAACAAGTCCCTGGACACTGTTCCACTGTGCTAGACAGTAAAATATTTTTCTTTCATACTTCGTTTCACAATTATTCTTCTGATCCACTTTGCTCGATAGTAAAATATTTTTGTTCCGTCCTTCGTTTCAAAATTATTCTTCTCGTGCGTTTGATATTTTATAAACTTGAGATTAAACAGTTGATGGTAAAATTATAATAAAAATTAATATTAACGCATTCGTGTGTCAACCTACTTACGTCCATCGAAAATATTCAGGAACTAAGGTCAGAGTCAAAATGGCGTCGCCGATTGGAAACCGACGCGTCATAGAGTGGGCGAGAAAGATCGCCAACGCGAGACCCTATAAACTAACAAATAAAAGGCTCCCGTTATCGTCTGTGGATCGTAGGTCCATGTCAGTCGATAATTAATCTAAATCTCCGTCAATTAACGCAGCGTCGCGATCACGTCCGAGGATCTAGATCGTGGCTGTCCACGCCTCGGTCTCGATCGATCTACGCCAAGATTAAGTCGCAACAAGCGGAGCTTGAAAAGTGCCAACGCGCCAGGGTTTTAGGATATCCCCGGTCGTTCCGAGACACTGCCGTCGATGCGATCGAGGCGCAAGATCTAAGACCGTCTCGAAATACATCGATCCAGACGCGATTTAGATACGATCTACGGACAGCTGTTGCTTACGTTGCCGCACGCGAAAATAAACGCTGCCTCCGGTCAACGGAGTACCTGCAACGGGGTACTTAATTTACGATGTACGAGTGCCTTGGTAACTAGCTAATCATTATATGCACGCACGCGAACGAACCGTGTGTGTGGAATACATTCTGAATTTTTCCTCAATTTGCTTTAATTAATCTTGAAACGTTTATCTTGAATAGAAACCTTTTTTGTTTTCAATCATTCATATACTTCACCAACATATTCAATTTTATCTTAATTCTGTGGAATAGAGCGATACCATAACTAATATCGCTTGTAACACGGATTAATAATAATTAAAAGAAGCCGCACTCGTTGCAGTGCGTCCCTGAACTAGTGTACCCATGAAATAATAGGTATGTACTATAGTGTACCAGTGTTTCCGACCATAGCTACGGCCATCGAGTACGCATTACTCACGTCGATAGAGCGACAATGCTCAGGTCACGCACGGGACTCGTCGATTCATAGATCTTTTTCGTCGAAGATCACAGACAAGTCCCAGTGACGGTGGTTATCGGGTGAACTCTGCCCAACGACAACGGCTCATTGTTCGCCGTGGATCGGGATTGTATTTAGCAACAGTTTTGCGCCGCGAAAAAAAGGAACGTAGTGTGGGTCGAATGAATGAAACGTGTCGCAATCTCGGAGGAGAGATAGCAGGACCTCGTCGTTTCGCTGGACATTCGAAATAATACGGGTCCAATTGCGTCAGCGATCTGGTGTTCGAATAGGCACTGGGCGTAGGCACGGATTGCCCTGTGGGGCACTCACGTGGCTCCGTTAGACGCGAGAGCAACAAGGCCACGCCTACTCGATCTTCGCAAGTACCGATTGGCTTCCGATGGCAACGTCTCGGGACAAATCTGGTTAAACTGGGCGTGGTCAGTGTCGTAAATGGGCGTGGCCAGTGTCGTAAGTAGGCGTGGCTTCGTTGCTCCGAATGTCAACGTAGCCACTGTGAAAATTGACGTTCTATTCTGTATAATCTGATCAGCGTTGAGATTTATCGTGGTTTAATTGATTTTCAAACGATTCTTGTTAAACTGGGCGTGGTCAGTGTCGTAAGTGGGCGTGGCCAGTGTCGTAGGTAGGCGTGGCTTCGTTGCTCCGAATGTCAACGTAGCCACTGTGAAAATTGACGTTCTATTCTGCATAATCTGATCAGCGTTGAGATTTATCGTGGTTTAATTGATTTTCAAACGATTCTTGTTAAACTGGGCGTGGTCAGTGTCGTAAGTGGGCGTGGCCAGTGTCGTAGGTAGGCGTGGCTTCGTTGCTCCGAATGTCAACGTAGCCACTGTGAAAATTGACGTTCTATTCTGCATAATCTGATCAGCGTTGAGATTTATCGTGGTTTAATTGATTTTCAAACGATTCTTGTTAAACTGGGCGTGGTCAGTGTCGTAAGTGGGCGTGGCCAGTGTCGTAGGTAGGCGTGGCTTCGTTGCTCCGAATGTCAACGTAGCCACTGTGAAAATTGACGTTCTATTCTGCATAATCTGATCATCGTTGAGATTTATCGTGGTTTAATTGATTTTCAAACGATTACGTTTCGTCGAACAGCGATGGCGGTCAATGGCGGCCCGGCCTCCGCTAATTTCTTATTTCGGATGCAAATTGCCGGCTCGCGGTGAGGCCAATTAAATTACGATTTCACGGTCTAACGCCCCGCGACGCGGCTAACGTTTTATCACTCGATATCCCCGGCGGAACACGCGGCGCGGCGCGGCGCGGCGAGAAGAAGAAGAAGAGCCGCGCGGTGTTCACGGCTAACGGATTGCATCAGCGCGCCCTTAATCTCATTACGAATAAGTAATGGCTCTCGTGCGCCGGACCGAGGACCGTAAAAATGTTGTGTCAGATCCTATCCGACTGCCTGTCGTTTGGTAATTTACCGCGCGTCCGCTTCTTGTAACGTCGGCTAGAGGTCACGCGGCCTTTACGCCAGACCTGCGTTAATTTCAGCTTCCGAAGAAGCGTTCTCCTATAGCGTTCCTCGGGTTCCTGATGGCAGATGCCGACAGAATGAAGAGAAGAAATGTATTTATAGGTCACTCGGTTTCGCTCCGTCTCGAACGGAATGCGAGGAACTCCGATTAGGTGAGAATTAGAAGCGACCAGAATTTTTATCCGCACCGAGGTGTTTCCGAATAAACGATTCGAACATTGTCCCACGAGCCAAGAAAATTCGCGGTGATGGAATGGGACTCGCCAGAAACTGGTTGCAAGCATCTCCAAATTGTACAACTTGACGTATCTAATGCAAGTGGTAACATTGTTTCTCTAGATCTGTCTTGTTATAGCATTCCTAGCGCGCAACACGTGTCGTTGTCAATCGGGAAATACGGTGTTAACAAGAAAGTCCTCGTGTATATGGCTCAACAAGAAAAATCATCTCGTGTGATACAGAGGGATATCGATGGGTATCGTGTTACTACAAAAGCCATAAAGGTATCAAAAACTGGCTGGCAATATCGTAAAACCAAAGACAAGGTAAATCTATTTTCTCATAAAACTCTGGTTTCGTCGTTTAACGCGTTTCACCGTAACGGTACACGCGGTCGTTAGTTTTATTTCAATAATATCCGCCTCGATATCCATCGAGACTGTCCCCGTCAATCTGTGAGGCAAGAAACTAAGGGAAACGTTACTGCTTTTCTCTGGCATGCCGGAAATTAAACAGTTTAAGGGTTTAGTCGTAACCTTTACTCTGCGGGTTTCCACCACGGTCTTACGTTGAATATTTTCGGTATGCCAAGTATAGCCAAACGAATTCGTTCGGACAGTGATTTATCTGCAAAGGCAGATGCAAGAAACGACGAGCACACGGTGGATATGGTCAACGACGTAGCGAGAGTTACAGCCGTTAGGCGTTACGCGGGATGATTAAACCTGCACCATCTCGGCCGCTCTCTCATTATACTCGCCGCGTGTCTCCTCGATCTCCTCTCGCCTTCCTCGCACCCATCCCCCGAACCTTAGTTTACTTGCATAATGCATAAACAGGGTGAAAACACGAGGAAGCGGTAACGGTGTAACGTCATTACGCGGTAAACAGACTGCAAATTTACAAGAAGCTTCGTCCACGGCATATCAACGAGTTAGCTGCTGGCCCGCCGGAATTCTCATTCTGGAGCTCGGGTGTCTTCAGCCTCGAGGGATCCTCTTTGACAGGCGAGAAATGATATTGTTCTCGGAAATGTTCTCCAGCGAAACTGATCGACTTATCAGTTTCAAACTGTATGGTCATAAATAACAATACGGGAAGACATTCTTGACGCTAATTGAATCGATGGAAGATCAAGTTACCACAGTTCGAGATCTCCGGCAAAGATAGGCTTGCGAGAAATTTTTCAGAAAATGCTGCATTCGTATTACGAACGTTCACGTGAACGGGGACCGCGGCGGTAGTATGCGCGCGTCGGAGTTACTCTCGTACGTGGAATAGTTACGAGCCTCTAGGGTCCCGCTGCTTAATATGCATAGAAACGCTCATTGTTGTGGGAATGCACCCGCAACCTAGACCTAACTGTGTCAGTAACGACAGTTTTTTCCACAGAGATAACAGTAAACGCTTGATGCTTGTCCAACAGCCGTGTTTTACATGGACAAGAATCGTGCCCCAGAAGTGCTTTTTCATTTATTCGCGTGACTGTCCGCGTCTCTTTCTTTCCGAAGCGCTGTCCTTCCTTGCGACCGAAACTTTCACCGTCGATTAAACCACTAAATACAATTGAAACTGTATCGTGTTTGGTGTCATTTTAATCAGAAAAATGCCAGAAATAAGGTAGCGAAAATCCCATAAAGAAATAATGAAAATTAAGAGATCTGTAAAATCGATTACTCGAGTCGTAGGCACTGGACAGGAATCGTGTCCACGCTCTGAACAAGAATCAAGCGTTTACCGTACCTCGCTCTTTAGCGTCGATGAATTCGGAGTCGGACAGAGTCTTTTAAGATTGGCCATTTTAGCGTCGGAGCAACTCTCCCCGCTTCTTATCGACTGTCACATTTATCGGAATCTCGCGCGGGTATCGAGCTGACAGTCGCGTAAAAGCCACGTCAGGATGCGATCAGCACCGACCGCCGCGCCGCGGCGCGGAATCCTAACAAAGTTAGTGGAACCCTCTCGAGGTAGCGGGAGTCAGCTGCCGCGGCTGGATGACAAATCGTTGGTTCGCCGGCCTGACAGCCAACATCCATTGGCCGTTTTACAACTTGATAAATCGCGTCGGTACGCGGCGGACCCTTTGCGTTCCGGGACTTGGGACGCGTGTGTGCATTAACCGTGCACTTCGTCGTTGCTCCTGTATCACAATTTTTCTTCTTCCTCTTCTTCTGCTTCTTCGTTTTCGTCTTCTTCTTCTTCTTTTGCGCCGAACTCCCGGGAGACGAATTCGTTCCGCGAGCAATCACTGTCTTCGATGACTCATGTGCGGAAGACACTTTAAAGCATGTCCCGTTTGAACGACCACTATCGGTGCAATCGATTTTTTAAAAAGTTGGTTCGACACGTTTCCGCAAATGGCGTCCTGACGTCCTGAAATGGTGTCCTGATAAACGAATGACGGCTATATAACCATCATCATTTCTCAAAAGTATTAATCGATCCCTATGAGTAATTGTCCCTTCACCCAAGTTCACGCAGCAGCAAAGGAACCCGAATGAATATGTATCAAAAATTTCAATAATTTCGACATTTTTATTTTTAATAAAAGATATTGCCAATTTTTTTATCATTTTTTCAAATTTATTTTGAATCGTTACGTCAAGATTGGGATGAGCAATCCCATTTATATTTGGTATCAGTACAATGAATGAACACTTGGCAATTAAATCGTGGGTGTTCCGCGTAGATCACGATTAAACGATCTCCACGATACCATCGCTGATATTATCCCATAGCTTTTTAATCGATAATCGCGTCATTATGCAACGAACGTCCGCCATAGTTACAGGAAAGCCGCGTTTAACATAATAGGACTAGCCACCGTCGTATTATTTATTATTATTCGCAAATACGAAGAGCGAGATACCGTCGAGGGGTGAGGGAACCAGTTCTATGATCCCAAAAGGAGAATCCTTTAGTGAATAATTGCGTAATGGGACGAACGCTAATTAAACTGGGAATTAATAGCTGTCGTTATAATCGCTTAGCATGAATATACCCACGAGATAACATCTAGCAACAAAATCATAATAAATATTTCGAACGAGCCCCGGTATGAAAAGCAATCTCGCGTTTCCTACGTTTCCCGCTGTACTTTACGTTCGTTCATTAAAATTCCGTAGACTGTATATTATCGCTATCATATATTGCAAATATCTCCAATAATCGGGGCGATTTTTTACTGGAGAAAACACTTTTCTCCTCGTTAGAGAGGATTTATATTTCGGAAATGTATATTAATAATTTGCCTGGTTTCTCGTGCATCTGTCCGCACGGCTTTTTCTTGTTTATTAAAATAGCGAGTATATTTGGAAAATGTTGCTCGTTATTCTCGTTATGATCTCACGGTGGTTTCGTCACGAGGAGGAATGCGATACACGGGACAGTGACCTAATGGAGGCTTCGCGGATTAACCTAAAATCGTGGAAAAATAAATTCTCATAAATATCTGCGAGCGATCCAGTTTCGTGGCATTCGCGCTATTAAATCGGATTAAACTGCACACGGGGATGATAAATGCGCTGAGTTGTTCAGAGTGTAACAGAGCCGCTCCTTAAAAAACTCTCTCGCTCTATTTCCATCGTCTCGTGTTACCGCGTCAATTTTTTTTTTAATTCCCGATATTGAATTTTGCGTCATAGTTCGGTCACACGGTTGCGCGCTGCTAGCGCATATAAATATATTCTTAGAAATGAATAGTTATTAGAGCTCGTGGATCGAGATAACGTTGATCGATTGCAATATTTTGTGCAGCATGTTTGACAACTAAGTCGTGTAATATTTCCTTAAATGCCTGCGGTCTCGACTATGAAAAACATATAATTTACCATAATACGAGTAATAGCGCGTTTACGAGCATAATGCAATACTCGTACCTACCACAATGATAGAACAAGACGTCTATAAAGTTGCATCGATCCTCGAGCGAGCATGATCTTCTGTAAAATATTTTCCAATCATAAATTTGTTTGGTACTCGCGAAATTATGCGAACAAGTGAAATAAATTATGAAAACAAAAAATCGCAATCTCCGCAACAGAAGTGTCGTTAAATGTCCTCGGCGCGCTATCGTGAACAATTAAAAAATGCGTCTTATCGAGGTAATTCCCGCAACACTACAAAGTGGTCAAGTCTACATTAATAACATTAAATTTCCAGGTCAGTTTTAAATATACAACACGTGTTATCGAGTAATTTCTAGCTGTCATTAACCTACACCGATAAGGAAAGCGGAAATCGCATATGATCCGACGATTGTATCGACACGCAAATTCATAACACACCACGCTGCTCGCGTGCAAACCAATAATTTCATATCGGAAAATAATTTATCGACGTGTTCGGAAATCATTTAGCAACAAATTGTGCCTTATCTTCGACACCGGATTCGTATGTCTCTAAACGAATCAGTCCGATATTACCTAACCCTTAATGAAATCTTGCAGTTCGCGTCGTTACCGTGTTTTGATGTATGCGTTATAGATACCAACATTGCGAGTAAAAACTTTGTTGAGACAGATAGAAATAGAAGAAAAAATTCGACACGATAATCGGGATGACAATCGGATCGTATTTTCAACCGCGAAAGTAATTCATAGGCGGAATGTAGATATTTTGTTAGAATGGAACGACAAGAAATTCTCGATACTTGGTTATCGAACTGGTACCGATCGGGATCGATTGGAAAGCGGTGTTACTATAGTATAATGCGATTAAAGGCATGTGTAATAATCGGACAAATCCGGGCAAACAGTCACGATTTTTCGGTGTTCCCGTGGCTTTGTAATTAACATTCCGTGAGGATTAATGCCAGCCCCATGAGAAACGTTAATTAAATCGATAAGGCAATCATCCACGCTGACTACATAGTCAGTAACTACATAGTAGGCGGGAGAAAGTATCTGGCTAATGCTGGTTTTTCTCTGCCGTCTTTTTCGGACGGGCGAGCGGTGCGGGCACAGCCTCGCGCCGATTGTACGATTTTCAGTTTCAGATAACGGCGCTGAACTTTTACCGGGCGTTACTAAACGGCAATTAAGCAACAGCACAACCATGCATTGCTGCGCCGGGGCTGTCATAGTTGTCAGACGGCGCCACCTTAAAATGTCAAGAGCTAACCGAGCGCCGAGCAAATGAAGAACATTAATGCGAATTGACGGCGGGTGAACCGGATCCGATTGAAATGTTGCGTGTCCCTGAAGACACATGCGTGGCGGCATATTTTCGAAAGAATCCGATCGCTCTAACGGGAGAACGTTTCTCGGCTGCGCTGCCGGCGTGGCGCCTCGAATGATAAACTGGCCTGTCGCCACCCCCATTAAAACTCCGCGAATTTACCGAGAGAGCTGTACAGTTCCAGTCGCAAGTTTCTTCTTCTTTTAGCTGAAATATATCGATGAAAAGAGTGAAAACTTGGTCCATCTGAAACATTGTGTTACCCAAATTTCTTCAGTTCCGTTTATTTAAAAATATAGTATACCATTGACTATACTCTAAATTAGCAGTCTTTGAAAATTCGTGAAATAAAAATGTTCTGCATCGATTTCAAGAATTCGTTAACCCTCATCTTACGAACTGGATCTGTCCCTCGGTGTCGAATTGACACATTGGTAAAAAGATCAATTATAAATAACAAGGTAAACAGTTACTTTTCGATTTTTTTTAATTCAGTTCCGTTTCTTTAAAAATATAGTATACCATTGACTATCCTCTACATTAGCAGTCTTCGAAAATTCGTGAAATAAAAATGTTCTGCATCCATTTCAAGAATTCGTTAACCCTCATTACACGAACTGGATATGTCCCTCGGTGTCAAATTGACACATTGGTAAAAAGATCAATTAAATAACAAGGTAAGCAGTTACTTTCGATTTTTTTTAATTCAGTTCCGTTTGTTTAAAAATATAGTATACCATTGACTATCCTCTAAATTAACAGTCTTCGAAAATTCGTGAAATAAAAATGTTCTGCATCCATTTCAAGAATTCGTTAACCCTCATTTCACGAACTGGATCTGTCCCTCGGTGTCAAATTGACACATTGGTAAAAGATCAATTAAATATCAAGGTAAACAGTTACTTTTCAATTTTTTTTAATTCAAATTGATGAGTTAACATTTACATCTAAGATATTCGGTGAAGAGTTTCGCATTAAAAAACTAAAAGTCACGAAGTTTCGGGCAAATTTGCCTACAAATAAACAGGACAGTACAACTTATTTCGGGAAAACTGTGTGAAATTGACACGAGGGACGAATGAGGGACGAACTGGATCTGTCCCTCGGTGTCAAATTGACACATTGCTAAAAGATCAATTAAATAACAAGGTATACAGTTACTTTTCGATTTTTTAAAATTCAAATTGACGAGTTAACATTTACGTCTAAGATATTCGGTGAAGAGTTTCGCATTAAAAAACTAAAAGTCACGAAGTTTCGGGCAAATTTACCTACAAATAAACAGGACAGTACAACTTATTTCGGGAAAACTGTGTGAAATTGACACGAGGAACGGATGAGGGTTAAAAAAGGTGTCCTTTCCTGTTCTACGCGTAGAGAGCCACCCGGAATCGTAATCGCCATCAACGATACGACAAAAGGACGCCGTGGAAGCCACAGGCTAGAAACAAGAATCCGTGGGAGGGTGCCGATCAAACCGGGCCGTCATGCTACGAGGGCTTTATGGTTCGCAATGTCACGTGTGACAGGAACGACAGTGGCCCGCAGAAAACGATTCTTATTATTAGCCGGCATCCCCCTGTCTACCGCATTGATTTACTTCGACTGTCACAGCTCGATAAGCCGGCCGTAATGCATTGCTCGGCACTCGGCCCGGTGTACACCGATGTATGTACAATATGTGCGCGCGCGCGCGTGCACAGCGACGCGTCACGCGTCTACGGTTCAATCCGGTTCGTTCTCGCAACGATCCGCATTAATGTTCGTCACTTAACAAGATCTCGAGTTTCCGTGGCAGCAGTTCCGCGGGGTGATATATGGTATACGTATGTATACGTAGCGACGACCGTGTTTGCGACATTCGAAGCAAAACGTCCATTATAGGGTTCCGATGGCAACGACGAAAATTAGGCGAGTCTAATTACTCTGGACAACGAGCATGCTTGGCTCGTACGCGAGCTCGCCGTGATTCTGTCCGGATAAACATTTCTACTTCGTATGCGTCGCAGACGATTCGCTGCGATGCGATGGCTTGTAGTAAGTAATCCTGCATTATACTTTCCGACATACTGTAGCTTCCTGTGCGAGATGACTCGTACGCGTTCTGAATTCCAATTTTTATTTCATTATATAGAGAAATTATTCAAATGTATGTTAATATTGCTTACATACGATCGCGTTCCGAAAGGATCGATGAAGGGGTCGTTTACCTTGTAGATATCTGCGTTCGTAGAAGGGTGGAGACTAGCTTCGTTGAAAGCTGGATCGATATCAGGGAGTATGTATGTATGTATATCGCTGCGATATCGTCGACGTCGATAGTTACTGAATCGTGGACCTCCCAGGCACGATAACGTCACGAACCCTCCTTCCCCCTCCACCGAACGACGACTCGGTTTAGGTGACGATTTTATGACGAAGACCTGTTAACAGTCGTCTCCCGATGACGTTACAGATTACCTAACGTTTTCCGGGGTTCGATCGAAGATTATGTGTACTCGCGCTGTTAGATAAAGGTTTCACGTTGGTCCCCGCCGTAGATTAACACTGCACTCGAACGTCACGCGAAGCGCTCTTACGTATCGATGACGTGCGTCATCGCCACCTACGAATTCAACGATTCGTGGTAAAAAACCCGGCGCTGCGGGTAGCGACAGGAAGAGAGCAGCACGCGAGGGGAAAAAAAAGATACGGGATACGTCAGTGATCTGTGTAACGTCACCGGTACGCTGCGATTCAATAATATTTATACCCACCCCCGCGCTCGAACCACTTTCGACAGTGTTGTTTGCCGAGACGTGGGTGGTGGTGGTGGTGCGTAATGAGATCCGAAATTCTTCGTAGGTCGTTGATTGACACTGACTGGGGGCGGTCGACGATTTTACTCGGAACACCTCGCTTGTCCGAAATAATTATGGGAAACGAAGGTCCCGTTTATTTGATTGTATAATTCTGTAAATTCTTCGAATTCGGAAGGAACGCGTTTACCAAATAAATTGTTAACCGTTTGCACTCGGAGCTATTTTAATTAAAAAACGAATGATTTTTCCATTCTACAATATTTCCATTCTACATATACAATTTTTATCATTTCTTGCACATGAAAGTGATATTAATATCTTATGTAATATACATATTGAATACGAACAAAAATAATAATGTGAACAATATTTTTAAGAACGGCATAGCAATTTTCAGTGGTGCCTCAGAGTCGCCATCCGAGTGCTAAGGGTTAATATGCACAAGTGATATCGGCGCTACAGGTTCGATCAAGGATACTAAAAATTAGCAATTTTGCAGAATTATAATTTCAACGTTTCGGTTCGGTTTTGAACCATCGTCAAGAAAAGTCCGCGTCTTGTGAAATTTAATAGACACTGTTATTCGTTAACACAGGAAATTTTATGGTTTAGACAAGAGGTAATATATATACTTGCTAATTGCGAAGAGACACACAGAATGAAGAGCGTGAAAGAAATGGTACTTGTCAGTAAGAAGGTTTAAACTGTACTAGACTGTAACCGTTGCGACAAAGTCAAGGGTTAATATAATAGTGGACGTTGATTTTAGATATATTTTACAATTTAGTACGCTCTTCAATCGAGAATACAAAAGCTTTTTAAAAATCACGACCAAATCGAAGCTGCTCGTGGAAATTTAATAAATTCAAGAAATACCGACGCGGCCGATAATTACGCGAGAACTTGAGGATCGGTTTATTTATCGTTCTCACGTTTTAATCCCGGTGGAACGACTCGTGAGGAATTCGGTATCGTCGGGGGAGAGCGTCGAAGCTCTCCGAGTAGCCGAGATTTGGTCCTCGAAGGATAAGAACCCTGGCAGCCCCGATCGCCACGAGGATCCTTGTGCCGGGCCAGCAACAAGATACAGAAACAAAAGATCGGCCTAAGCAAACGAATCCCTCGAAGGGCGCGAGTCAAACACAGAACATCAGCGCGGCTTGTCGAGTGGCGCTAGCCGGTGGCTTCGAGAACGATTCTCACAGCAATTATGTAGATTCCCGAGGCCTCGAAACACAAGTCGGCCAAACAAACGATTCCACAGGATAAGGAACACCTTCCTCTGTTTGCTTTCGCGCGTCGAAACGATTGTCTTCGACAGTCGAGACTTTCCGTTCCTTTCTGGATTAGCTCTTCGGGTTCGACGGGCTCTCGAGGACTCGCTGGATGCGGCTGATTTTCCGAAATCAGTTTCAAAACGTGTATTGTGTATCTTGCGTGTCAGGGGGTTGTAATACAATACCGTGCTACCCCCTTTCGAGGGTTTATTTAGTCGAGATACAGCATAACTGTGAGAGTAGGTTAGAATCTAAATTAGGGGGTGCATACCTTCGAATGGTTGAAGAATAAGAGATATTCGACAATTTTTTTACACACAAAATTATGTTTCTCGAAAAATTAATATGTATGTCTTATCGTGGTTCGGTTTGATACAATTTTTGTATACATAAAATTATGTTTCTCTAAAGATTAATATGTATGTCTTATTGTGGTTCGGTTTGATACAATTTTTGTATACATAAAATTATGTTTCTCTAAAGATTAATATGTACGTCTTATTGTGGTTCGGTTTGATACAATTTTTGTATACATCAAATTATGTTTCTCTAAAGATTAATATGTACGTCTTATTGTGGTTCGGTTTGATACAATTTTTGTATACATAAAATTATGTTTCTCTAAAAATTAATATGTACGTCTTATTGTGGTTCGGTTCGATATACAGTTGTAAAACAGTTTTATCGCTCGATTAAATAGTTGGCAAACTAACAGGTTGATAGTAACTTACCGACCCGTTAATGGTTTGCAAGGAACTATATTTAGAGGGAACAATTAATTAATATCCAGCGTACTTTTGACGCACTCTCGGCCAGCGTCTGGCTCGTTTTCTTCGAAAGGACGGTTTAAGACTTCTTAATAAAACGAAGTACATCGAGAACAGTATTAAAGAAAACCGTTCGCGATAGAATGCAGTTTACGGACGGGCTCGAGCTCGTTTGTGTCTTTATGGTTACCGTTTATCGGGGCGACGCGATAAAAGCGGAAAGACGGGGCCGTGTGCATGTCTTGTAATGGTCGTTCCGTAATTAAAGCTCGTCCTGTGTAGGATCAAGCTTATGTTGTCATACCTGTCGGACAATAACGTAAGAATAGTGGCAAGAACCGAGAAACTGTTGCAGTTATTCTTCAATTAATGTCTGTGTGTGTACCTTTTTATTTTTATTCTCCAATTTGGTGAATTATTCGAAATTAGATTATTCAAGATATTAATGTTTAAAAATATTCTGAAAACAGTGTAAGCCCATCGAATCGTTCATATATTTGGATTCCAATATTTAGACGCGGAATATTTCTGGAGGAAAACAATAGTATATTTAGAGAAAGAGCAACGCGCTCCCAGCACAATTCGGTTATTTCAAGTTCGTAAAATTATTCGCAAGCATTTCAGAAGAAAACAGCATAATTTTTATAAATCGTGAGCAATCCTCAAGGCTAATTATTGCAGAACTTAAGGGGCTGTGCGCGCACCCAACTACCACCACCACCCTTCCCACTCACACATCGATAGATCCGCATATACGTATACGAAATGCAAGGGTTTACGGCAAAAGAAACTGACGCCTCAATATTGCAATTACAAGTTCAGACCCGGTCGATTATGTTTCCTAAGAGTTCTCGGCAGGGTCGTTCAGAGCCCAAATTTCATACTTTTACGTTGTTGAAGAGTAATTTGCAATAATCGGCAGCGCTGACTTGTGACAAAAAGTATTCTGCCGATTATTGCAAATTACTCTTCAACAACGTAAAAATATGAAATTTGGGCTCTGAACGACCCTGGCCAGAACTCTTAGGAAACATAATCGACCGGGTCTGAACTTGTAATTGCAATATTGAGGCGTCAGTTTCTTTTGCCGTAAACCCTTGCATTTCGTATACGTATATGCGGATCTATCGATGTGTGAGTGGTAAGGGTGGTGGTGGTAGTTGGGTGCGCACAGCCCCTTAATAAAACATTCTCCAGATATACCCACGTGTGCCCGTCAAGATGGCGTCAAGTCACAAATTGATGTCTCCACGCTCGCTGAAACGTGTCCGATATCTCCGAGAGACAACTTCGGCCCTCTGAAGTCCTCATTAAACTTTTATCAAGAGGGACATTTTCCATTGTTCGAACAATACCATAATAACTTTCACGCGGAGTCTTTTATGGGACAAGGTAATAAAGTCGAAATATTCCGTGACCCAAAAACATGGCCGCGATTCAACTCCGCCCCAATGATATTGCGACGAAGCAGCCGCCGCGTCGTATCCGCAACAGAGACGAATTTCGTCAAGTACACATTGTATAATGTAAAACCGCTTGAACGCCGGTGTCAAAGTTACGGCAACAGGCCGCCGGTGCAAATCCGGGCTGAATGCGCTTTAAACGAAGGCGTTTTTAACATTGTCAAACGGCGCTTTATGGACACAAAACGCGGCCCGTGCACGCGTGAATGCGCCCGTGAATGCCGTAACCCCTTAGCACATCTTAAACTGGCTGGTACAGCGTTTAAATAGCCGTCACGGTACACCATCTTACACGAGCAACACTAACGAGAGACAAGCTTAACAGTCGCGGTGTTTCATGCTGACGAGATTGTTCCATTAGTTCCTAGATTGTCAAAGATTCATTTTTCTTTCTTCTTAATTATTCTTGTAGGAAAGTTTTGACAATTATACGTTTCCTGATTAAACCGAGACCAATGTCTTTCTTTCTTTCTCTTCATACTGTTATTAATATTCTGGTTATAAAATTTGTACTACCTTGTATTATAGGGTAACTGCACCAGTGAATGAACATTTAAGAAATTGTTCGGGAAGATATTTTATTCACAAAACATATGTGAATTAAAGGAATCTCATATATGCCAAATGGCTCTCTATACCTCATTTGTCAAAAATAAATGAACACAAATAAAATGAAATTATTATTATTTGTCTTTATGAAACGTTAAATAAAAAATATAAAAAAAAATACCAGTCAATGAACACTACATTCTAGTAATTGAACAATGATGGAAAAGCAAAAAATACAAAAGCGTTCATTTACTGGTGCCAGTTTAATTCACTGGTGCAGTTACCCTATATTAATGGTGTAATAAATCTCATATGAGATTTCATAAATAAAAAAAAAACAAAAACGGGACCAAACATCGAACAAATCATACTGTAGCCGCCCAGGTGGTTCGGAACCCACCTTAATAAACTGTAGGTCCTTTAGCTATAAGTTAGTTATAGATTATAGTTATAAGTTATAGTTATAAGCTATAGTTATAAGCTATATATATATAAGTCGTCGCTAATGACCAAAGTAGTCGATGCGACGTAAAAACATAATATAACTAACTGACTCGAACAAATCTGTAACAACTACTGTAGAAAAAAACTACTTTCAAAAATCATAAAAATGCTTCAATTTACGTCGAAATTCTTACGTCGGAATTCGTAGGCGCGTGTACGGATAAATCGAAGAAAAAAATTTCCTATCGTAACACGTCCACGGGGGATCCACCAGCAGAAAAGATTCTGACGGAGCCTAGTACACTGATTGCTTCCATCGAAGCTTGCCGCAGACATTCGACGAAGAAAAAAAAAAAAAGGGATCCCAAAAGAATCAGAAGGAAAGGAAAAACACCGAGGTGCCCGGTGATTAAAACAAGCAAGCCGACCGGCACACGAAAACACTGACAGTTCTGACAGTCGACAGGATTGTAGGCGCGAGAGGCGTGAGCCCCTTCTGGCGCGATGGAAATTCGCGAGAAAATAAAATAGCTGCCCCTTTAGCCCGCCCTTTGTATCTGCCGAGGAGAAGCGTCCCTAATTGATCCCATTTCGTGTCACGCCACGATTCGCTGCTCCGCTCGAGCTACTTCTCGGTACGTCTCGTTTTCGAGGTAAACTGCCGTCGTTTAAAAACTACCAGACGCGCCTCGAACCTTATATCCGTGTTCAATCGATTCAACGCGAATCCGCTCGAGATTTTTGTTTTTCATCGAATCACCAAAATCTGTACAGTGATTTAAATGATAGCCCATCTATACTGAATTCTTATTATTCTCGTTACTAGCGATCTTTGCTTGATAAATATTTTTCGAAACAAAATCGGAAGGAATTAGAAAAACATGATCGACGTCGCTTTTACCTTCTGTTCTTTCTACTGGAAAAAAATAAGTGGACTCGATTCGAGGAACTGTAGGTGTAACCGGTAATTAAGAGGTATACGAGGTGAGAAATAGTAATTAAAACATGAAACGACTCTGTTGAGAATGTATAACAAAGTCGAGGAGATATATAGACTAAATTTTTCTGTTCTTGTTGATAAATAACAAAATTCTACTTTGTTGGATAATTACCAATTCACGTTTCAGACATAAACCTTATAAAAACCGTGAAGTCTAGACTATCATTTTATTGAGCGTCGTAGAACATTTTAGATTTTAGATAAGGGTTAACGAAGGGACTAGAGAAGTTTTATAGTCCATTGGGTGTATTCAAATTAGGCGTTCCCCGATTCTGGATATCCGAAAATCCAAACGACTTCAGGGATGGAGTCGTCTTCAGCTTTGCGAAGCCGTGCCAACGGTTTCTTGGAATCACAGCCGGCGGAGCTAGCTTTGATCGTAGATCACGCGGTTGTTTTGATTTGCAGAGCGCAATTGAAACCGTGGTTTCAGCGTCAACGCGGACGCATAAATTATTGCGACGGATTTGCCGGCTCTAAATGCGAATTTACGAGATGTGCGTGTGTGATGGGGCTAGTTGGATACTCGCCTTGGAAGCAATCAACTGTAAATATCGCCTACGTTGTGTCTGCTTATTGCAGTATTGTTGACGTGAATTAGGCACTCTACGAAATATAGATGTACAAAATGTAGCACAATTTCTGGTCTGTCACTTTCAACATATATTTCATAAATATCTTGAGGACCCAATCAACCCTATTCGTCGTCCTAAGTCTTTTCCCTCGTAAGCTTACTGGTAACAGAAATTATGTTTCCTCGTCAAAAACGTATCCAAATGAAGTCATGACATTCTAATTGCCTCGACCCAGGATCGTATCTCCTAAACCGAAAAAAATTATACTGCATCAGCCTGCTTAGAAAATGAATGATATTCCCACACTGTGAGAAGCATTAGCCTAAATAATTTTTTACCAGAAATTATTTTCTGTCGGGCACCCAGCGATCCACAATACCGAGACGTGAACATTGCGGCACCAATGAATAATTTTTATGACGATCGCTGGATAGAAAAAGCGACCGACAGTGCACCGTCATTATCATAATTTATAAATGCCGGTGTGGGGGCTTAACTTATGAAAACGCATGTTAATAAGTATGTACTAACAGTCGACGTATTCGGCCGACGAGGCGCGTGTGTCCAGAATGACGCGCAGACATCGCACGTGTGGCCCCTTGAGAAAAATTCCAACCATTTTCAAATGTTTACCCTCAATTTGCCTACTAATTAATGGCTCCTCAGACCCTTAATATTTCTAGACCGGACGAGAATCGGTCGCTGGCGTGCTCTGTGCTACTTTCCCTGTGATCGTGAAAAATTCTGGAGGCTCGTCCGGCAACAATGTTCCTCTTTTCTAAATGTGCGTGTGTGTGTGTATTCGTATGAAATATGTCGTCGGCAACGGGGAGACGAAGCGTTCGCAGCGACCTGATGGTTTCAAAGTTGTAACAACACTGTGGAAGGTAGTCCTCGAAGGTTTGATTTAAAGTGAACGCATGTGGATAGAGGTGGTATCGG
This sequence comes from Lasioglossum lativentre, assembly GCA_916610255.1. NCBI lineage: Eukaryota > Metazoa > Arthropoda > Insecta > Hymenoptera > Halictidae > Lasioglossum > Lasioglossum lativentre. The sequence goes on from OU744364.1 coordinate 3,233,388, forward strand.
TGAAAAAGATAAATGTACCCCGTAAACTCGAGATGCCACGGTTACGTGATCTCGTAACTCTTACGGTGCAACCTGGGACCGGTACCAGACCATGTGTCGGTCTCCACGAAAGAAATGTGACGGTTATGGGGATTACGATCCACGGTGTGTGCTCGGATGTAAATCATTCGACGTGCACCGAAAAAAAAATGAAACGTTTAAATGCAAGCCACACACTCTCTCTCTCTCTCCTCGGGCTTATTTGGAAATCTTCGGGTTGTCCTCGAGTCGGTTTCTCAAGTGGTTCCTAGGAAGAGCAGATGGATCCACGAGGAAAGCAGCAAACTGCAATCATCTGTTGCCACGTACTATGCGACGACGCGCAGTCGTGTTCCAGTCCAGTCCAGTTCCATATACCTTGTCGACATTTTTTTGCGAGATTTTTTCAACATTGTGCTATTGGGTGAGAAAATAATTCCTGCAAAAGACGAAGTTGATTGGATGAGGGGAAGGCATGCCTCGTTGACGTTCAAGTTGCGAAAAACATGAAATTTCATGTTTTATTAGCAATAGCACAATATTAGGGGGGGTCGTGAAAAAATCTTGCAAAACAATTTCGACAAGGTATAGCTAAGGTCCACCCTAGTGTACATAATGTAACTTATTTACAGGAAATCTTATTGGGTATTTTAAATGTTTTATCGGTGTGTAATATAAATACGGTTATGTTCCCTATCTTGGGGATCTCTGAAAGCAGATTCAAGGCGGACTCGTGAATCAGAATTGACAGTCGATTCATACTGTAGCCGCCCAGGTGGTTCGGAACCCACCTTAATAAACTGTAGGTCCTATAGCTATAAGTTAGTTATAAGTTATAGTTATAGTTATAAGTTATAAGTTATAGTTATAAGTTATAGTTATAAGTTATAGTTATAAGTTATAGTTATAAGTTATAGTTATAAGTTATAGTTATAAGTTATAGTTATAAGTTATAGTTATAAGTTATAGTTATAAGTTATAGTTATAAGTTATAGTTATAAGTTATAGTTATAAGTTATAGTTATAAGTTATAGTTATAAGTTATAGTTATAAGTTATAGTTATAAGTTATAGTTATAAGTTATAGTTATAAGTTATAGTTTATAAGTTATAGTTATAAGTTATAGTTATAAGTTATAGTTATAAGTTATAGTTATAAGTTATAGTTATAAGTTATAGTTATAAGTTATAAGTTATAGTTATAGGTTATAGTTATAAGTTATAGTTATAAGTTATAGTTATAAGTTATAGTTATAAGTTATAGTTATAAGTTATAGTTATAAGTTATAGTTATAAGTTATAGTTATAAGTTATAGTTATAAGTTATAGTTATAAGTTATAGTTATAAGTTATAGTTATAAGCTATAAGTCGTCGCTAATGACCAAAGTAGTCGATGCGACGTAAAAATATAATATAACTCTAACTCAGAATTGACAGTCACTCTCGGCGACATAAAGAAAAAACAATTTAGTTGTCGAGGAGCCTGGAAAATAAGGGCAGACAACCAGGCGAAGCGTGGTTATTGAAACATCAAAGGAAACGTCGACGATTTGTAGTCTTGCGGCAGGAATGAACGTGAAATTCCGTGGGCGAGCAGTCATCTGACTCACTCGAACGATCAGAGTCGGCACGGTACGAGAGCACGTGGTAGGCAGAAGGGTGCTGTGACCCCTCGCAACGGGGTGTGCGCAGCAGGGTGCCGTTCTCTTCGCGTTCTTACCTTGCCCGGAGTTTCCGACCCGACGGATTCTGTTTCCTAGGGGTACCGTTCTGTACAACGGTGGATCGGATAGGTAGTATGAACCAGGTTGTATGTCAACGCATCGCGAAGACAGGCTTCTTTGAACCGTTCCGGCCGCTCGCGCATCCCTTTCTTCTCGCCGAAGCTACCGCTGTTGGTCGCGTGCTTCTAGCTTCGACATACAGCTTCGCAAAACTTTTCGTAAAAATACTATCGTGCAGAGTGGAACTACAATTTAATCTTTGAAATCGTACGAGTAAGTTCGAACTTTGAATTATTCCCCATTTACATTTGATTTTCAACTGGAGAACATTGAACGAATTTATGCACCGTGCTTTTTAGAATTCGAAAAATTATATGGATTCAGATTAGTTAAGATTTCTTGGGAGATTGGATTACGGACGAATAAGGAAACGGAATCGGGTTCCTCGTGAGAATCGACAGGTTCGAATTTTCTCGGTAAAGCGGGGACTGTTAAACAGGAATAAACGTCCGAGAGGCAGTCACGTAACGCGAGAGGTTATTTCTACCAAAGCTACAAAATTTACAAAACGCGAGCACCTGAAGCGCGCGTGAGCCGGGTTTCAAGTTTCTGGTGCCATTTAATGGCGCGACTTACCAATAGCAACGCGCAAGTTCCAGACGCGTGTATTAGCATACCGAGTTAGCGACATTCCATGCAAAGTTGCGTACCCGCGACCGGGGGACTACGATTGTTGCAAAAAACCATCTGGCACTGATTAAGCCGGCATTACGATTCAATTAGCATGTTTCCCACCCTTTCAGCTTGAAGTGCAAGGCGTTTCAGGAAACACGGCAACAGTGTTGCTAAATGCTGAGAGGATACTACTCTCTGGAGCATTAGGACAAATGTGTGAATTTTCTTCGAGTGAACCATTTTCACTAAATATGTCGGAGAAGGTGTATTTCACTTCCATTTAGTGGAATTGACAATAAGCTTCGGTTCGATGAAGCAAAGAAATTTTCATTCGTTGTATCTGATCGATACACAAATTGCATTTTATAAATCGTCAACTAAAATTCTTTATGAAGAATTGCTATTTGCAAATTGCAAACGTACATTTAGCAACAGTGTAATCAACGATAGCGTTCGTATGAACGTAACATGTATATTTTTTGGATTATGATCCTATATGAATATGAAGTTAGAAAGCTATAAAAGGTGCACGCCGTTATTAAAAATAACTCGATTTTCTCTTCTTGTTAGTGGCAGATGTAATTTCCGCTGGTTGGTTTCATGCCACACCGTGACAGGTCGTCAAGTGAAACGAAACATTAGATTTAATCAATGATCTTACACGCGTCCGACTCCCTTTGTTCCGCGGTAAGTGGAGTTGGCATATATCCTTTGTAATCCGAAGACAAGGACACCGTTTATGGCGGCGTACAATTTCGAAACCAGTTCGACGTTCCTACTGGCAATCAGTTGCCAGAAGGAATTAACGAGCGTAACCAATCGATGACGCCCAGTTTATTTACTCGGATTTCTTTCATTCGGCTCGTTCCTCGTTGACAGCGACGTTTCGTTGTTTATAAGCATGACTCGCTCTCTCGGATCCTGTCTTTATCGCGGCCGGCGAATCGTATCGATGAACAAGATTGCGAGAGTTTACTTCGTTCCCGATCGACACCTCCCTTTCGAACGTTAATGAAATATAAAATTAATATAGAAACCTTATCGATATGTTAGGAGCTATCGAAATTTGGCCTTCTCCTTAACTGCTTTGCGCTACTGTAATCATCACCACCGATCCCCAGTTACATACCGATTACAAAGCGTATCGGAGTGTGACCGTGTCCCGCGTATTTCTGGCGCCATTCGACTGGTTAGGGGCTAGTCGACAGGCTCTCTCGTTCGTCGGTGCGGCGCAGCGTGTTTGCTCGACAGGTTAGCGAAATTCCAACGGAGGGAACGCAGCGCGCGTCGTCGCCGCCCTATCCATTTGCGTTTCTCGTGCGCTCGACAAAGCATCGGTCTCTGCCGTGCACCTTTCCGTTTGGCGCGCTTTAAATCGATCGAGGGCCGCGCTACAGTTCAATCGTCGTCGGTCCCAGAGCGCGAAATCGATTAACGTCTGGGCACGCTTCGGCTTTCGATTTCGGGGCCCAGTCCCGGACGGGGGGGGGGGGGCCCTATACGGGCGCGCAACGTTCCCGGAACACACCTTCTGCGCCTCGATCGAAAGATCGAATCTAGCCGCCCGTTAACCGCCTCGAGAACTCGATCGTCCGCTATTCTCGATTTTACGAGTCCTCGATCCCCCACCTCCGATCCTCGCAATCTGTATCGCGATAAATAAAACAATCGATAAAAATCCGACGCCGTCGTCGTCGTCGCGGGTACACCGCAACCCGGGGACCCATCACATCCGTAACGAAGCATAATCTCGACGGGAGTTATGCCCGTCATAAATGCGCCCTAGTCCGGGGCCCGGCTTACGAGCGAGCCGCTCGTGATTTTTCAGTGAAATCTCGAGGTTGCCTTCGGCCAATTCTCGGTTTATTCCTCGGCGATCTACGACGAGATATCTCGTCGCGAGACCCGCGGAAATTCCAGCCCTACCGCCAATTACCCCGTGATCTCTTGTATAACGAATCAATTACGCCGCGTTATTTATCGCCGCACCATCGATACCGGACCAGATACCGGAGAGATATGACTCGCGACCCGGGTTCTCGGGGTTATATTGGCATCGTTCTTTCTTTGCTTATTTTATTCTTTTTTTCACGGACGCTCGATGGAAAATAAAACGGGCGACGTTTTGACACGCAACGACGATTTACAGCGTGCCGAGCGTGATTCTCGCGAGATTTAACGGAACCGAGTGGAACTATCAAAATAACGCGCAGAGAAATAAAATCGAAGCGTTTCGGTTTATTGGTCTCCGATTAGTTTCCGTGCAGCTACGTTCGACACCGAATGAAATTCTGCGCAGGCGGGTATAATAAGCGCGTTTGTTACCATTTACGCGATGATTGGACCGTTCAAATGAGAACCGAGGGCCGAGTGTTTCCACCTAATCCCCGTTTACCAGTCGTAAACGTCCCGGCCTCGCAAACTGAAACGTCACTTTGGAATCCCTTGGCTACTTTTCTGTACTTGATGCGAGATTCCTTCTTCGGAAGGAACGGTAGTCACGTGACTTTACCTAGAGTACCCTAGAATACCGTAGAAATCTGGCCGAAACTTGGGTTTGCGGGAATACATTTGACGTCCTCATACGAGCAATTTGTCAACTGTATAAAGGCTCATTTGATAGAGGAAGGTTCAGCGCATAGTGCCCTGCTTACGATATTAGTAAAAAACTCAGTTTGTGACAGAAAAATACATTGCATTCTGTTTTCTCGACTTTTTTCCCTACTTTGCAGACTCATATTATTAAATGTCAACCATAAGCAGGGCGCTATGCGCTGAACCTTCCTCTATCAAACGAGCCTTTATACAGTTCAAAATTTGCTCGTATAAGAACGACAAATGTATTCAAGCAAACCCATGTTTCGTCCAGATTACTAGGGTTTTCTAGGGTACTCTAGGGAAAGTCACGTGACTACCGTTCCCCCTTAAGGGACCGTCAATTACGGAATTTTGCGGGCATCCAACGAACGACACAAAGACTGTTTTCGATTCTCAAAGCTGTCAAAGCAAAGGAACTATTTACAGCTTAGCTTCCGGCTTCGAAGAGTTATCGCAATCCTCGGTCACCCACAGAAAAAGGTATCCACACAGATCCCAGGCTCTCGATAAGAGGATTCGTCGAGCATTACTGTCACCGCATCGATATTACGTTCGCCTAATCCGCTATAGAGATCCACATTGCTTCCCGATCCGAATTCACTGGAACCGAGTTTGAAGAATCCCGTCGATCAGCGAATCGGTTTAATCCGCGGACAGAGAGTCGTACACGGTCGCGTTCCTTTTGTTCGTCGAACGCGAAGCCTGGCTCGATCTCGTTCCAAGACTCGTTATGCTCTACAATTTGTCTCTCGAGCTGCGTTTTACTCCGCGGCAGCCATGATTGCTTCCCCGGATTAAGCAGCGTGACTAGTCGGATTTCCCGTAGTGGAATTCGAACGACCGCCACAAGAGCCGGTGATCCGTTCGAGGTTCATCTTAGGGATCATCTTATAGTCTCCCTAACTCACGGTTGAAAGATCGGTGTCCGTCTCTGTTCGAACAAGCGGAACGCAGAAATCGCGGTGAATAGGCGCAAATGCTAGCAAACATGATCCGATTTTCCAGGATCATGCTGAAATCGAAGCAGATCGGATGATCCCACGGGAGGTTTCGTCGATGTCTCTTCCACAAAGGCCGAGTTGTACCTCTGTCTCTCCTGGGTACCTAGTAAATTGAAGGCTCTACCGTAAACACTAGGGGTGTGCGAGAACCCGAAATATCGGGAACCCGATGGTCGGGACGAGTCGAGAAGAGGTCGAGTCGGGTCGGGTCGGGTTCCCGAAAATTTCGATATTCTCGAATTTATCGGGATTCCCGAAAGAATCGAGATCCTCGAATTTATCGGGATTCCCGAAAGAATCGGGATTCTCGAATTTATCGGGATTCCCGAAAATTCCGAGAACCCAGTAATGAATAGTATTCATTAAAACGAATATAAATGATTACTGGGTTCTCGGAATTTTCGGGAATCCCGATAAATTCGAGAATCCCGATAAATTCGAGAATCTCGATTCTTTCGGGAATCCCGATAAATTCGAGAATATCGAAATTTTCGGGAACCCGACCCGACCCGACTCGACCTCGTCTCGACTCGTCCCGACCATCGGGTTCTCGCACACCCCTAGTGTTTACGGTAGAGCCTTCAATTTACTAGGTACCCAGGAGAGACAGAGGTACACTCGGCCTTTGTGGAAGAGACATCGACGAACCAGTAATCATTTATATTCGTTTTAATGAATACTATTCATTACTGGGTTCTCGGAATTTTCGGGAATCCCGATAAATTCGAGAATCCCGATTCTTTCGGGAATCCCGATAAATTCGAGAATTCCGATTCTTTCGGGAATCCCGATAAATTCGAGAATATCGAAATTTTCGGGTACCCGTCCCGATCCCGAAAAAATTTCGTGTTCCCGACCCGACCCGATATTTCGGGTTCTCGCACACCTCTAGTAAACACGCTTGCGCAACGCCAGGATTGTGAGACGATAATTTACGGGTCACGATACACTCGCCGAGGACTCTCCGATTTCTGGCCGCACATGTTGGTTCAGCGTCTTTTCTCACGCGTCGCGTTCACCGACTTTGTTTGTTTATCCATCGGGGTTGCACTTAACCGTGCTCTGCTCTTCGTGGGCCTGCTAGAAACGAATTTCGATTGTCGCAGTCGGTGTCGTGTTTACACGATAAATAAACTAGGTTATCCAATTCAAGATAATTCGAAAGAACAGCAGGGTCGACAAGTGAGCTGTTAGCTGGAACTTTGCACAATCACCCCAAACATCCAAAAACATTCCCGTCTCTTTACCTTGAATTTTGAAACTTCACAAAAAAATATTCCACGATAGCCTTTGAAAAATATCGTCCAAGAAGAAGAAAGATAAAGTGATACAGCACTAAATTAAATTAGAGACTATCAACAGCCTCTGTACTTCTAAACGCGTCCCTATTTTTTGTGGGTTCGTGAGTTGCGTTTTACCAATACATAAAACAGTTTCGATCCACTTATAATTCCAACAGTTTTCCTCGGAGTTCAAAAGATCGCGTGAGCCATTAATCAGAAATGCGTTTGTTAAATTACGCCTGTTTGCCTCCGATGATCATTAATCAAAATAATCGATAGCTCGGTAGATGTGACTGATATATTTGTTCACTCGAATACCTGTGCAACTATGCACAATGCTGCAGAGTTAGCTTGGCTATAATTTATTACTGTTCTGTTATTTCAACTATGTAGAATTGTTCAGGCACAATAGAAACACGTCAATTAGCATCGCTTGAGCTATGCTATTGCTATTTCGAATTCCTTTTTCATTCAGCTCTGATTCCGTACAATAAATGAATTTTTTAAAAATATTTACTAAAGCCGTTATAAAATGATGAGATCTGCGTAAAAAACCAAAAGGATCTGTAATAAGAATTTCAGGCTCGAATTCGATTAAAAACGAAGCAAACTGCTCGGTAACTGTAACAAGGGTATAAAAATCGAATCAGGGGAGATCAGGTATGCCAGGAGATCACCTAAATAAAAAAGCCGGTGCGGCGCCACGAGCCGTTCGGCGCCTGCTTTCATCCTCGCCCCAGGAATTTATCGTGACGTCACAATAAGATACAGAATTTATTGACACCTAGCGAGAAGACGTTTCTTCCATTTTCGGTACACTTTTAGAATTTCGGTTCGTGACGGGACACCGGTATCTCCGGCCGAAAAAGAGCATTCAATTTGTACACCGGACCGTGAACCTACTCATTTGAATACTAAATTTATCGTACGTTCACTACGATAATGGTTGAAAGCGAACAAGACGACTAGTTGTCCCGTCCAACGAAAAACTAGTTTGAATCGTTTTCCATCGCCGCGACGATACGGGAGTAATTGAAATAATCGACGCGACGGGACGTTCGCGAGAGCGAGACAACCTCGTACAGATTCGTGTGAAAGAAAACAGCGAGAGACACGGATCAAATGCGATTTAATTGAATTTTTTATGAAACTGCTCGTTCCGTTCGAGATTTCACGTGACGATACGTGAAACAAAATACAAATTGTTAACGGCGTGTCTCGTTTCTGCATATCGAAACGAACTATCCGCGCGATCTGATAGCACGCGAACCAGGCTAATCGGTTGCTGAGCCGCTTTTAATTACTTCCTCGAACAGCAAACAGTTCGAAACACAGCTCGAGACTCGTCAGAACCGCGGTTTAACGTTTTTCCATGTTAGTCTGTCGCGCGCGCGCGCGATCTCTCATCATTTCTCCCGATAGATTAGCATACTTATACGCTCGTGCATCGGTTTACACCTGTTTTCTATCGGAGACAAACGCGAGTAACAAGCTCGGGGAACAGACGAGGCCTGGGTAGTAACGAGGAACGTTGCGAGCGATCCACGAACGAGCATAATCCCGGGGATCGTTTTGACACGCGCAGCTGATTCACCGGTGTTCGAGGAACTGTTACCAAAACGCGACGAACCGGAACTGCTCGCCAGTGGACCAGAGCCGAAGACACAACCACGAGACAAGAGAGGCTACGTATGTATGTATTTATGTATGTATGTATGTATCTGGAGTAATTTACCTGTCGGATTATCGCCGTAGAATCGCGTCTCAATTACCGCACTGTCAACCATTCTGACGCCACACGGCCAGACGACATCTTATCGGTGAGAGCTGGAATGCGTGCATGGCGAAACTGTTATAATCGAAACACGGTTTCTCCCTTTCTTTCTTTCTTTCTTTCTTTCACCTTTCTTTATTTTCAGGCTTATTTTCACTTCGACAATTACCGAGCCGCGACGCGAGCTGACAGTGAACAGAATCGATCGAATGCTCGGGAATCGAATATGTATATGTATACAGGGTATCCCAAAATTTCTGCAGATCCCGGAAATGGGAGGGTCCTTGGACCATTTGAAGCAACATTTTCCTTTGCAAAAATGTAATCCGCGGCTTTGTTTAGGAGTTATTAACGAAAAACACGGACCAATCAGAGCGCGACCTAGACGCGAGTTGGCACAGACGGCCTGGCGCGCCAACAGTCTATTGGCCGGCTGTGTGAACTCGCGTCTAGGTCGCGCTCTGATTGGTCCGTGTTTTTCGTTAATAACTCCTAAACAAAGCCGCGGATTACATTTTTGCAAAGGAAAATGTTGCTTCAAATGATCTCAGGACCCTCCCGGGGATGTGCAGGAATTTTGGGACACCCTGTATATTTGTATATATTTTCATTCTCGTTTAAATAATGCCAAGAATGGAATAATTGTAGAACCGATCGATTCAGCGTGTAATGTTCAGGCCTGCTGCTATGGTGCAACGACTATGGGGGCTGCTGCAACCACGTATAAATTGCACGCACGCATAAGCGTCCTTACGAATGATTTATGCTTTATGCGACACGACTCTGGTGCACCGTGTATACGTAACCGAGGACCGTAGACAAAATATCAGCCATAAACGGATGATACTAGGAACCCATTGTTCGGCTCACGGAAAACGAGGTTGATAACTGCGAGTTCTACTCGGCGTCGACCATATTATCGCTACGGTTCGTGATAGACAAGAGTAATATTTATTTTTACCGTCACATTCGATTCTCTTGAGCGAACGTTATTAGAGGGATTTTTTTATTTATTATCGTGGCGATGTAAAAATTCCAGAAACTTTGTAGTAACGAACAGAACGTTGCATGTACTTTGCATAACTGAGTCCTAACGCGAGATTAATTTAGATTCCATTAATTAAACTCGATTTAAAAATGACGAACCCGTTGGTATATGCAAGATTGATAGTGAACGCTTCGCGTAGCAGCAATTTACAAATTGAAATGTTACACAGAAATCTCGAGTTCGTATGTACTAAAAATATGCCTGGTCTAAGAAAATGGCGAAAAAAGAGTTCATTAAGCTTCAGTGAAGCTTTCAGTTCGCGTTTCGCGTGACTCGTTGGCAAGACATGATTTATATGTAACGCTCCGCGTAGCAACAGTTTACAAACTGACAGATCAAATAGGAATGTTGATTTATCACTAAAAATGTGACCGGACTAACAAAATAATAAGCTACGAATACCTGCATCCCGTGACATAGGTCTTTTTAAGACGCGTTTTGGTATCCATAGTTATCTTAGTTTAAAGCTTCGAACTTGCATTCGAAAGAGGAAAAGTTGAAATCACCAGTTGGTAAGGTGTTAACGAGGACAAAGAAAATGTTAATAATTTCAGCTGTGAAGAAAATCGTAAGGATGTTCTGGAGGTACAATGGGAGACAAAAGTACAAGAAATCCTAAATCCATCAATATATTGGCAATGAAAGCCATTCGTGAGCATATTTTGCATTAAAAAAATAGATTAATTTAAAAAGCTTTCGTTTAATTAGTGAATTTCATGTTAGATTTATTTTTTAATCAAATTGTCTTCATATTATAAAAAATTGTAAGTGACAATTTTGCGAATAATTGTACCCTCTGATTGAAACTTCAACATAATAAATTTGTGATATTCAATATATATAATTACGCAATAAAAAGTTAAAAATACTTGAGATAGCAATATTCAAGGTTATTAAATGAGATGACAACACGATTTTGACGTTTTGTAACAGTTTATAATTTTTTGCTCTGTAACCGTTTAGCGAATCCTAATAAATTTTGAACACAATTACATAATTTTTACTATATTTAAAAAAAAAAAACTGTAGTTTCTAGTTGCGTTTTTACGAGGTTTAAGTAGGGTTTCAAGTGGAATTTTATGAATTCTCCATAAGAAGACCTAACCCAAACTTGGGTAATTTAATTTAGTAAGAATTATATCATGTGGAATGTTGCGTTTTTATATACCTCCGGAACATCCTTAAAAGTTCCATAAAATCCGTTGATCTCCGGGTTAAACTGAAAGTCCAGTTTCAGGAGCCGTGCCAGTTTGCCGAACGGTCTGCGCGAGAGACGCGACAATTATTCATAGAGCAGGACGGTTCGCGGCTTGGCAGAAGGGGAGAAAACTCGGATAATAATTAACCGGTGATCGAGCAATAAATCGGTCCAGGTTTCGACGCCTTGGGCCAGCCGGACGAGATCCAGACGAGAGCCGGAAGAACGACCGTGGCTGATTTAGCGTCGAGAGCAAAGGAAAAGCCGCTGCGCGCGGCTGCCTACGGCTGGAATTATGCAAGGTGACTGCGGTGTTTGTCTAACGATCGAAGGATAAATACGGCCTCCGTGACCAACAACCAATCACCTGGCCCGGCGTCGTAGTAAAATTACGCGCGAGTCGAGCGCCGGCTGTCGTTTATTGGCTCGATCGTTGTTCCGCCGCGCACACGGATAACCGACACAGCCGGCGATTGGCTGCAGCGAAAAAAAATCGATTTGCTCTCGTATGTACCTGCTCCCATACACGTTGCACACCGGTCCCTGCTCTCTTTAGAAGGGCGTGCATTATGTGCACGGCGGATCTGAAAGGATTCGAAAGCGATTCCGAGAGGCAGCACGTCGCGCCGCGACGGACGATCGAATCCGATTGACGCGCGCTCGCGATCGCTTTGTTACCGCTGTCGGTGCTCGATACATTAACCTCTTGACCGTGTAACGGCGCTTATAGGCAAAATCAAAATTTTCCAACCGAATCGCTACACACTGTGAAATAGACATTTATTTTCTTTCTTAACCCTTTAACCTACGATTTACGTACGCCACAAGAAGTCCTCGCTCGCAGCCAATGACGTTATCTTTGACGTCACACACTTTAGCCAATAATTCGACTAGAATGTTCGTGTGGAATCACCCAATCGGACGGTTTGTTGTCGAATTCCTGCCAGGAGACTTCTTGTGGCGTACGAACAGTACAACACAGCCTGGGTCCAAAATGGCCCGTGGCCGTGATATTTACATTTCGCCCGACCGATGTACCACGTGACAATCAATTTTGGCCCGAATACAAGACCACGTGTCTCACGCGTAGGGGTTAACCATGTTCAATAGGTTGAAAACAATATAACAGTATTTTTAGATTTTTCAAACCATTCGAGATAACGGTTATCAATAACGTGCATGCTTCGTGCAAGGTGCAACTTAATTGCAATTAGACATCGTAAAAGCTGACTCGATAGTTTGAGCAACTAATCTTGACTGTACAGACGTGTACCTATCGTACCTGAAACGTTTCGCTCGAGAATCCGCAGAGCTGGCGAAACTTGCGGCGATCGCGGAAGGAACGGCGAGCGTATCCTCGAAACGGGCGATCAACGTCATGACGTCCCCAGCAACGAGGACCAAAGCACACCGAGGCGAGGCGATGGGTTAAACAAGGCGATTCACACGCGAAACCACGCACCGTGCGTAGAACAACGGGTGTTGTTGTTCAGAAACCGTGGCCACTAATCGCGTCAAAACACGCGTTAAGGATCATCCTGGCCGACAGCCGACAAACGGAGTGCCGGGACGGACGAACGAAGGAACGAAACCGGACAGACAAACGTGGTAGAGAGAAACCATGTTGATGCCTGCCGGCTTTGGATCAGGTTGAGTGAGTTGTTTCGAGCTCAGCATTCCCCCAGCACGGCCATCTACGCGTCTACTCGTGTAAGATAATGCCGGCTACTCCGGATATCCTTCCAGCAAAAGACTCCTTTTTCCTTCTCTTTCGTCGCGTTTCGATATTGAAATCCTACGGACGCTCACTTTTCTTTACGACGGTCTCACCACCTGGCGAGCACTTGTCCGAATGCTACCTCGTCGTATGCTATTTTTTTCACAAAATTATAATGCAAATAAGTTGAGATAAAAGGAAGCTTGCGTTTGAAATATAGGGAAGTGGAAGTTAGCACTTGAGTGGCGACTCAGATTCGCCACTAACAATTGCTCTACCATTATTCACAATATTGTTTACATTGTTAAATATGGTGGCTACCTAATCAATTACTAAACATTTAAGTATTGTACGAGGTATTATATCAATTTCATATCCATAAAATGAACAAATATCATATAGAATGAAATTATTCTAGGTCGGAAGAAATGTTTAATTTTCGAGTTAAAATAGCACCGAGTGCAAAGGGTTAAGGCGTTTGAATCCTTCGTCTGAATTGTACCTTAATTAACCCTTAAGTGGGCGCGCCTATTTTTGTTACATAAGTGTAATAAAAACTACGTGTATCACTGTTCATTATCAGTTTCTTATGAAATTTTATGTCAATAAATGGAGCACTCAGTGCTATTGCGCGCCCACTTAAGGGTTAAATACCATTTAGTTGTACATTTCGTTTTTACGAAACGTGCAAACATCGCGATATAGCATCCTCGAATCGGTATCACGAATCGCCAGCGTTTTAATAGCATTATCGACGTTACAATGCGTTCGTGCGCAAACGAAATAAATTAGCAAGGTGTTTGGCAGCGGCACTAATTAAGCGTGTAACGTCACGGAAAAGCATCGTATTTACGGGCCCGACGAAGATTGTATCTTTGTGTTGTATCTTGTCGCGGATTCACCGTATGTAATTTATTTTAATGAGTGTTGCAGAGCTTGTATTTATTCGAGCACGGTGCGTCCGGTACGTGGCCATCGAATGAATTCATAACCGTCGGCGAAGAGTTAGGCGTTCATTAAAGACAGCGCGCGCGGCTGTCGCGGGACATTACAAACGAGCCAACCGCGTATCGTAATCGCATCGTATAACTTTCTCCGCTGCTATTGTCCTTTCCAACTCCTGTTTTTACGATCCACGCGTATACGCTCTGCACGCGCGTGGATTATTACGTTCCTGTCGCCAAGCGGAGACCATTTATCCTGGCAATCCGGTACCCGATGCCATTATTAGCAGTACATGTACCATTACGAGGACTGTCATCAAAAAGCAACAAGCTTAAATTACGTTATTACATAAATGCATGCTAGAGTCGAAATCACGATCGACGCTTTCACACAAAAATTTCAATGATCGAAGGGAAATAGACAAATTCAATGGTGGCTGTTCCGTCTTAAAACCCTCTGCGAAGGGACAAGAGCGTTACCTTGAAGGTCAGTTAGCTGGACTACCTACTCGAGACAATAACGACCGTAAACGCGAAAAACCCGAAAAAACCAGCTGACAAGCACATGTTGAACCGTCATTCCGTTACCCTACCGAGTTTTATAGTTTCACAGCCGTAGCCGCCTATACCAAAATCTATCTCTACTCCTACTCTTCCTAATTTTCCACCACTTTCACCACTTTCCAAAACACACCAATCACATAAATTTTCCAAGACCACACCTACTTCCGAGCTTTCCCTAATTGTTGCGAGCTCTGCGAAGTCAGAACTGAATCGACTAACGAAGCATCATCATCTCCAAACACAGCCGAGTCTTACTTGGAGACAGCAAGCAAAGTCTTGCATATTTTCAATAAATACCAGTTCTCCGGTATTTGAGTTTACATTAATTTTCGTCATTTACCCTAGTCGTGATACGATTTACCCAATTTCGGAATCGACACCACAGTGGCTAAATTCTTCGGTGGAACCTCGATTATCCGTACTAATCAATGGGACACGAGATTACAGTTACCTCTAGCTACAGTTTATCTCGCGATTCCCCATGACCGGACCGTGAAATCGCGGAAAGCTGGTTCTACGGACGGTCCACGGTGTTCCCGTGGTGTCGTTCGCGCGCCGCGTCTGTACTTCGCGGAAAGAGGCGAGCCAAAAAAAAAAAAAAAAAAAATGGCCTAAGTGCCAAGCAGGTTTACGAGACGTTTATTTCCGCTCGGTTGGCGATCCACCGGGCGTATCAGAGACGCACGGTGGCAGTTGTTCGTTCGGGTCTCTCGGGTGTCCTCGTGTCCCTCGTAAATCTCACTCGCGACAGGATTTAAAGGACACGGACGTCACGATTGAGTTATCGGGATCCTCGGCGCGTTTCACCGACGAAATTGGTCCCTTCGGTCAGGCGGAACAACTTTTTTCTTCTCGGTTTCGACGCGACGCTGCTCGCTTCTGACACCAGGGGCGATTAGGCCACGTGATTAATTACGCGGGGTCTCGTCTCGTTACACTTGTTTGATGAAGTTAGAATGGAAGAGCGAGTTGCCAACGATCGCGATCCATAGATTCGCAAGCTGATGGTAACTTACAAGGGAAACATATTCAGATGAGAATGGCCGATTTTGATGAAACTAATATGAGCTATGGTTGTTCGAAAAATATTTGACACGTATTTTTTGTTTATCGGTTAACCGTTCACTTTGAGGGGGTGAAAACAGCCCTCAAAGTTGGGTGTCAAAACCATATTTTTTCAGATATCTCGGAAACCAGAGGTCGAAAAAATTTGAATTTCTTTTTAAATTGTGTGTTTCTCAATGGGAAATGTAGTCGCGTAAGAATTTTTTAACAAACTTTTTTTTTCCCAAAAAATTTGGTTTTCACCCCCTCGGAGTGGATAGTTGCCGATAAAAAAAAAAATACGTGTCAAATATTTTTCGAACAACTATATCTCACATAAGGTTAGGGCCACGGCGAGACGTGACACAACATTTTGAATATTGCTATACTAGAAAAGATAACGAAAAAGTTAGTAACCAAGTAATGGTCGTAGAACTATAATTTGACTTTTACGTTTGTTTGCCAGGAAATCAGACAAACGATCCCCAAAGAGAAGCCCAAAGGTGCTTCGATTCCGAGACGTTTCTGCATATTGACGTGCTCGTTAACCAGGAGTACTCATGCGAACCCATAGCTGGAAGTTACGAGAATTGGTAATGATAGACACGCCTCGGAACAAGTCGGAAAGTATCAATTTTCGCAACGGTGAACTGGGCGTGGAAAGATCGCGTTCCTAGGGGGTTCTATGAGAATTTTCAATTCCACCCAATTCGATGTTTCAGATTAACACACGCCGCTTGGTTTAAGCAAAACGCTACCACGCAACGGAAAAACGTTTATTGTCTTTCTAATTCCTGTCCCGGCATGGGAGATAAAAAAAACCATTGCGAAGTCGAAGTAACATATACTTAACCGGTAACGGGCTCTAGTCAAATGACCGGTTTCACAGACTTCTTATCTGAAAATTGTTGAAATTACAAAGACACTTCCTATATCGACGAATACATTTCTAAATGATACACAATCGGAATGTTAAATGTCGCAAACGAACTGTGAAAGTTTAATGAAATATCGTAACGGTGAAGTCTCGTTGAAATAAATGGTGGTATGTAGTAGTAAGCGAACGTGTTAAATATCGCCGCGTCCTTCGGAGCGTATAATTTTTACCAGGGAAACACCGTGCTCCCTGAACACAAACGAGCCACGAACCGGAGACCGCGTGCGGAATAACAAATCAGCCGACAGGACTGACGATTAGAGATTTCGATCACGCAACACTTGATCCTTCGTCGCTACTTATCCAGCATCGATGCCCGACATCCTCGAGAACGCGTTGCAGGCGGCGGCGGCCGTCTCACAGGGGAACCTGAGACGCTGGGTCCAGTCTGTCGTATACGGAGAGCTCGGTATCGTAGCATAACAGGTACACCTGAACAAGTTGCCGGTGCTCTCGTTTCAGCCGGCGATGTGTACTTAAGCAGACCGAGTGACCGTGTCCCGTGCTGTAACTCATCGTAGGATAGCCATCTGTTCCGCGGACGCGCAGGACACGCGTATCAATTCGCCCCTTCTTCGATTCTACCTCCACTCCGGCCCCGTCTTCGGCTTCGGGGCACAGATCCGACAAGATGTTTTGCTTCGTCCCACGTACGCCCCTCTCCGCGAGTCTCTTGCTGCTTTGCTAAACAATCGGTAGAATATGTACAGGGTGTTAAGAAATGTTTGGTCTTGACAGTCATAGGCGTATTCCACATCTTCGGATCGATGAAGATCTGTGAAAACAAAGTTGCCGCAAAATTTGCCTTGACCTTGTGAATCTCAAGGTCAAATTTTTTATTCTCGGTGATGCGTAGAATCACTAATTTCACCGTGAAATTGATGGTCAAGGACAATTTTGCGGCAACTCTTTTTTACAGATCTTTATCGATACGAAGATGTGGAATACGCCTACGACTGCCAAGACCAAACATTTCTTGACACCCTGTACGAGACAACTTGATCACCACAGGAAATCGACTTATCGATGATCTTAATCGGATCTGAATTACAGTGGGAGTGTGAAAAGTATTCGTACACCTTTTAAAAACGAATAACTTTTTCAAAATTCGACCTCAACAGCTTGAGTTTTTTTGTGCGACGTTAGAAAGATTAGTTTACTAGCCAATGTGTAAATAATTCTTTTTTAATTGTTATTGGTCGTAGTAAATGTTTACTACAGGAACAGATAAACAATTTAAAAATCGTGACCGTTACTTTTTCCTTCGGAATTGCGACCAATAACGATTAAAAAAAAAATTATTTACACATTGGCTAGTAAACTAATCTATCTAACGTCACAAAAAAACTCAAGCTGTTGGGTCGAATTTTGAAAAAGTTATTCGTTTTTAAAAGGTGTACGAATACTTTTCACTCCCACTGTATGTCTTCTGACATCACAATTAGTGATATTAAATTTTGGACGTTGTCATCCGCACACATCACGATTTACCGACTCACTGTAGACCCAATCCATACTTAACCGTCAAACTGTGAAATTGGTTTTCGGACCGATTTCCAAATGAAAAACTAAATAATCTTATACATTGAATATACCAACGAGTAAGTTGAACTACGCGACCGGTCCTGTAACTGAAACCAGGAATCTCGTCTGTAATCTAATCCCGAAGGGTCAAGTATTCGTTGCGAGGATAATGAATAATACCGTGCACGTTCGAGCAATTAAAAGAATCGTACTGCTTGTAGGTGCGAAGTCGGCGTGTGCCGGTGACAAGAAGGAACGCCTATGTCGGAGAAAGAAAAGTTGCCAAGGTGACTCTGTTCGGTCGCGTCGCGTCGCGTCGCGTCGGTCCTGAGGCACCTGAAACTTTGCGAGCGCAGTAAGGATACAAAACGCTATTACCCCGATATTATCTCGCCTCGTGTAAATGCATATTGAAAAGCGGTTACGCACTTGATTCCGTTGAACCAGCACCGTTCTACCATTCGTCTTTATTATTAGAACACACGACTTCGATGAAATTTTCAGAATATAGTGGGGGATAGGGACCGGTGACGTCACGACTCGAGCCGAGAGTGGGGGTCTTACCGCGATCCTACAGTACGGGTCGTGACTAGGGATGGCGTGAACTGCTACTTTTGGATCACTCGTGATTCGATCACATTCGTTCCCGATCACGGTGATTTTTCACAGTAATTCGTGATTTTCGTGATCGGTTCCGTTTGGCGGAGAGCATAACTGTTCTTCGCGCAAGTCACAGAGACATTACCTGTATGTTTTATATTAACGACATCAAAACAAAATACGTTTCTCAAACTATCATTTGCGTTTCCTATAGTTGTTAAGTAATACATTGGTATTTTGTAAAATTTTATGCATGCATATGCATATACATATACACAAAAGAAATTGTCTGCACTGTTATACTATCTAAATAAATATTACGATTTCGAAATCGGGAGGAAGAATTAATATTTTATTTTTTAAAGTACCGAAATAAGATACGGAAAAGAAAATTGAATATTTTTTATTTTTAGCATTACATGAAGTAAATTTACGTTATATGTATACAGAAAACGTGATATAATTTTTAATTTACGGTATAATGCAGATATTTTCATGCAAGCTAATTGATGCGTTTAATAAAAGAACTAATTTAATCGAGATGAAGAATTAGAACGACAGTGAGCAAATTCACTCTAGATTAAAAAATCACAATCACGGCGTGTATGAAGTTCAAATCACGACCATGATCGTGATTCCCCGATCACTGTGATAAATCACGGTTAGTGATTTTGCACGCCATCCCTAGTCGTGACTGGTTACCCCCACTATTGGTACGTCGCGCGGACAAATCTCGGAATGTGACGTCATGTATTGCTTCGGAGGGTGTTTTTGCAGGAACGCGAGCACACATCATAGAAGCAATGAAAACAGAGAGGAAAGAGGAAAGAAATGTGGCTAAGTTTCCGTTCTGTTTTATAAATGTAATCATAGCAAATACAGTAAATGATCATCTACGATTACAATTCAAGCAAATTCGACGAACTAACCAGTCAGAATTATTGAAAATTTCGCTGAATGGAAGTGAATTGCCATGACAAACGAAAGCAGGTACAGGAGGCGATCTCGGTTATGTTTCGAGCAGAGAGTCCGTACAGCTCGTTGGCAAGAAGCCTTTAAGCCGAACCTTAACGCGTCAAATATTTGCACGCGACGACGAAGACGAAGACGTGTGGAGCGGCGCGGTAAATGTCATTTCTAATTTTTCGAAAGCAACAGCTCCGTTCTCGGTCAATGGCTGGGTGACAATGGCTTTAGCGACGACGTGCATTAAGATAATAATTGACTGTACAAACGGTAAAGCCCCGGCCCGATACCTCGCCACACCGTCACAGTTTATCGATGGACAGTTTCTCACAGCTAGGTCCTAGAAGAGGCCACCGATAATTGTCCTAATGCGCCATGTTTGCCGACTTCGTTTTCCGAGGACATTAGGGAACCGCTTTGATGGATTCGTGCAACCATTGAGCGAGACCGTGACCGAGACCGAGACCGTCCGATATCGGGAACGGCTCTACAAAAGAAAACGACGGGACTTTAATTAAGATAAAAGGAAATCCCGCGCGCAGGCGTCAAAATGAAGCATTTCGAGCGTCTCCAGCCCTTTTCCCGTCTTGTTTACTCGGTTTATCGGGATTCGTTCGCGCGGCGACAGTCGTTCACGCTGTGGGAATTTCCCACAATCTGATCCTTGAACGGAAACGATAACTATACTAATTCCGGGGATCCTCTTCTCGACCGTTTGTTGTCTTACGCTCGTGAGGAGGGCCAGGGGAATTTTTAGAATCTTTGTCCCGAGCGCCGGAGCGCAGTCTCGAGCTTCGGAAAAAGCTGAAAATTTGTGCAGCACGATGCAAAGTACGTTCATTTGCACATTTTAAACAGCTAAAATAGAGAAATATTAATGAAATTCATTTTTAAAAAGAATTAGAAGTTCTTATAATATATTTCTTTAATTTATATCAACCTACAAATTTCTTCGTAGCCAGAACTTCGTTGTATCTAGTCATTTCTTAGAATAAAAAGAAAATTTACATTAGTTGATAACGGTATTAACGAAGACATTTTTCCCTGTTTTACTAGATGGTTCGTTTCGCGTGGAACATCCTGTATACGTGGAAAGTGGAGAAATGTTTCCTAGGTATACACGTTCCATGACTTGTTTCTGTTCTTTGTCTTGTATCGACGAAGTTTGCGAAGCTCAGCTTTACAACAACCGCTGGATCCCAGTTCCAAGTTCTTTTTCACTCGGTAGTGCAGCGTATGATCAACGTAATGACGACTTTTAACGCTAACATGTTAAAAAGCGACGAGTTAACTGTGTTTACACGACACTTACCACCGCCGAAATTCCGTTAAACAGTTCTAATTTATTCGGACACATTGCCCGACAAACAAAGCTTATACTTTCAACTGCCCATGACCGACCGGTCTAAATCTCGTTAAATTCTAATTCACTGTCACGGGCTGTGTTTCCTGTACTTGTAGAAAAATTCGGAAAAATTCGAAAATCAATCTCAATGATCGAAGTTCTAGGACAAGGTAGGTGAAAAATTAGTCGAGTCGGCGTTAAGCAATTTTAGCAACGTGGAACGATCGGTTGCGCTTTAACGATCGCAATTTGGTCGCGGTAGTAGTGGTAGTAGTCTCGCTCTCTCGAGGCTGCACCCTTCGAACACGCGACACGTACTCGATTATATTTTCATGCACCCGGTAGCTACGTGGTATGCTTTATGAAGACAGATTTAGTAACAATCGGCTGCATCGGGTAGAGCAGCGGCTAAAATGTCAAACGGGGAGCGCAGTCACGCTCCAGAAGAAATATACGCGGCCTTTAATGGCGGAGAAATGGGAGCCGCGTATTAATGAGTCATAAGTTATAATGAATTCTGGCGCCGGCATTAATTTCCAGCTAATCTGATCGCGGTCTTTTGAACCGCATTGCTCTCTCCGTGTCGTAAAAAAAAAAAAAAAAAGAGAAAATAATACCGACAGTTATAAAGCGTCGGAATTCAGGTGTTCCATTTTCAGTTTATTACGCGCAATTAAACATATGTTGTTCGCCGGTACGCCGGACAGCAGAAAAACATTTCCACCGATCATTGTGTAGGAGAAAAATAAAGATTGCTTATAGGACCGTGTAATTATAGGATCCGTTTTACGAGTACAATTAACGGGTTCCTTAATGGAGACATAACCGGAAACGTCCTCGTAACGTACTAAAAACGACGTAATCAAAAGATACTTTAACTGTCGCTACGTATACGAATCAATTGAAATTGGTAGAGGCATTAAAGTCCACAGCGTAAACATTTTATTAACTGTAAAATCGCTTCTAATCGAATTCTAACGCGATGTACCCGCGGTGTCTCTGCGAACAACCACTTAAGGATTACCGGTAATCGAGCCGAATCACAATGTTACGTAAATGGGCTTGAATTGCAATGCGAATGAAGTTTTTGTAAACAAAGTGGCTCGCCGTGAATCACTAGTGGAATAATAGCCGAGCGGCCGTAAAATATCTTTAACGGCCGGTAATGTAACTAGAGTCGCGATCGTAATTGTCATCGAATAAATACGGTTATACGAGTTTCACGTTGAGCGGAAGGTGCCCCGCGGCATCTCTATGTCAAAGATCCGTTTATCTAATAAACGTCCGTAAATCACAGCCGGGACACTATTACACCGACCTAAAAGCTTTCCAACGCGCTGATCGGTCCCGGAGATTAGGTTCGTAACAATTGATTCGTCGAATTGGTAATCTGACGTTACCTGAAACATCGTTCCTGCCTTGATCCTTCCGAGGACTATCCTTCGATTCGCCCGAAATCCTAATATTTATTCAATACTATAACAGGGTGGGGCAATAACTATATGTCCAGTTTGAATATTGCCGTTATTTGTAATAATATGAAAAAATGTTATATAGAAAACGTACACGGTATAGAGGGGGACATATTGTGACACAAACATTTTCTGCGTGGGTGGAGGCATAGAGGAGATTTCAAGGTCATCTCAATTTTTTCAAATGGAATATGCCATGTTTTTTTTTTATCACGATGTGATAGCCAGTGTTGAGACGAATTCAGCGAGTTATCATTGATGGTCATGCAAGGTCAAATATGGTAGTAGAATAAACTTTATTACATTATGGCACAAACGGTCATCACAATTCGAGCATCTCCTGTAAGGTAATAAAGTTTACTTTACTACCATATTTGACCTTGCATGACCTTCAATGATAACTCGCTGAATTCGTCTCAACACTGGCTATCACACCGTGATTAAAAAAAAAACATAGCATTCCATTTAAAAAAATTGAGATGACCTTGAAATCTCCTCTATGCCTCCACCCACGCAGAAAATGTTCGTGTCACAATATGTCTCCCTCTATACCGTGTAAGTTTTCTATACAACATTTTTTCATATTATTACAAATAACGGCAATATTCAAACTGGACATTATACTATACATGGATATTATACTATACAGAAATAACTCGTATATTATTAACAACCGATCGAACTTATTAAGAGAAGAAATCAATTCTTATTCGACCTACATTTCTTATCTACTTATTTCAGAAACGAAAAGAATTAGAAATACCCATCGGCCGAATTTCAAAAGCAAAGTTTGCGAAGTGGCCACCATTTGCCAATTTTTTACGGCGGTAGCAAAAGGGTCCGTTTCCCATGGAAAGTGGTCTGGAGGCTGGCAAGACCGTGAATGGAACGGGAAAACTCTCTTTTACGGTTGCAGCAGGAGCTGTCGACGAATATTTACAAGCTCGGGACACCGGACACCGTGTCTGTCACACGTGTTCGCCGTGCTTGGGCGTGTATAACGTTATGCAATTTTATGACGAACAGAATTCTTTCACGGTGCCGGGGCAGCTCCGTAAAAATAAGAAATGCCCGCTGCGCGTCTCCCGATTAGCATACTAATACACACAGATAGAGAGAATAACTGTACGTATTCGCGGAGGGATCGTCGTTTAGCCGACGACGAGCTCCCTCGGAGAATTTATCAGGATTTCTCCGAGTCCTAAATCTAAATCGCCAACGCTCTCGAACGTCGTACGGGACACGTCAAATAAATCGTTTGGCCCTTTACACCGGTGTCCCGGTCTGTTCGCGCGACGTGCCGCTACGGAGATTACGAAGAGAAATCGGTATGCCGTCACCTGAAGCATTCTTGAGCAAGTTCTCTCCTCGGTGGACATTATCCTTGGGAGAAAACCTCGGGAGATCCGCCTTGAAATTCATTAAGTTCAATATTTCGGCCGACGCGGCGCGGCGATCACCTCCTCTCCGGTTTGTGGATTATAAATTTGAAATCGAGACCTGTACCGAACACCGGCTCCGCGTGGCAATTAATTAAAAGTCAACGTGTCGTGATCATTACACAGCCCCGTCCGACGCTGACGCGAATTATTCATTAGCCGGCGTACACACTTGCGCGTGTACATATTTTCCCTTCGAATTATCGGACACCGACGCGACGGAACACGCTCAATCCTAAACGTGGAACGCTCTTGTATTTGCAGTGTACACAATACACGCTCGGGAAACATTCGAGATATATTATTTTCGAAAACAACCACTCGACCGTAGAACGTGGCAGAGAATCATGTTCATTAAACCAGACCAAATTATTTTTTAATTTACTCGACCACTCTGCGTCGAATAAATTGTTCGAATGTCTGCCAGTCTGTATTATTGAATTCGTATTTTGAAAATTATTCGTCGGAGTCGAGCAAACACTTTCGAACAACTCGCTCTAATTTTACATGTTCAACTGAGGCAGCCGGACACTGTTGGAATAATCGTTTTGAAATTGAAGGCCACAGATTCTCGGCAGGTGCATTGGATCCTGGGAGCGTGATCCGCAGCCTCCGGTAAAAGTCTGCGGATTCTTGCCATTATTCTTCCGCGAGAGCCGAAATTACGGACAGTGCGAATCAAATGAGCCGATAATGTCGGAACGCACATAGCTTCGAGCCATGGGTTTCGGTGACTTATCGCGCGATGCTAATCAGCTTCACCGGATGTAGGTGGTTCGGCCAATTACGCGAGACCGCGGCGCGGTGTTTGAAAAATGGCCGTTTAGACGCGCGTCAATGTTTTCTAAACACGTTCAAATCTCTATTACGACTCTTTTCTCCGACGTGTCTGCCCTAAATCATTGCCCGATAGATGTAACAAAAGTATCGGAAAAAATGTAAACAGTGGGGATTTCACCATTCTCCGCACAAAAAACCAGACGATTAAAAAAAAATGTTGTTTTATAAACGATCGTTCCTCGAAGCTTACGACACACCGTCGCGAAAATTATGCTCGACTTTCAACGAGAATATGTATATGTATGTATATATATGTGTCTCCGGCGTGATATGCTCCGGCAGCAGGTGAATATTCGCCGGATCATAATTCAGCATCGGATACCGCGAAACAGGAACTGGATAAGCGACCCGTATCTACTAATTACGCGTCTATCAAGCGTCGTACATGTGTTTAATTGATGCTGCCCGCATCAACGGTATGCACCAATGAGGAATTATGCCAATTAGAAAAATTAGCGTTACACGCATGGCTAATGAATCCCCCCGCGGTCACATTTCCTAATTTGCATAGCCGACACGCATCGCGTTCTGTTGATTTTGCGCGCGGCCGGTATATCGGTTGTTTGGCTCCACGGCCGCGATTCATCAAACGGAATTTTATTATCGATAACCAGCAAATAATAAAGACGGTCTTATTTATGCATTTCCTGGTAGTCGAACTTGTTTACACGAGTGAAATCGCTTGACTGGAGCGAGGTCCGATTAAACCCGAGCCGGAGACTTCGATGCTCGGTAGAACGGTGATACGCGCGACTCGTGTCTGCTGTCCTTATTTTATCGAGTGTTCGGGAGGAGAACACCCTGCGCATTTATTTATCAGCGGGAATCGCTCCGTGCATCTTGTTGCAGTTCATTTTCATCCAAGTATATTTTTTTAATACGTTTCGTTTCAGTACGATACACGTACGCTTCTCTCCTCTCTCACAGTTCCCGAGATATATTTGGATAGCGTCTATTGTCCTACAACTAGATTCCCGGCAGCAACAGAATGGTTTAATAAATCGTACGGTAACCCGTTAATGGCGTGTAACATTGGCTATGAATGTACGCCACACCGGAGATAAACTTCCTCCGTGGGGTACGTCGACAGGAATAATGATCATCGTTTGTAAGACTCTTGTATCACTTCTTAAATCATTTACTACACTGCACCTGATGTAAGCTCGAACATACGCGTATATCTCTCACGGAAATCCTACCGCCCCGCTGTTACGTACATAGTATACGTGTACACGTAATTTCAACGAAAATATTACGTTCTTGAAATTCTTGTAAATTCAGATCTCTGTCAATAAGAAATAGACCGGTCTTATTGAATAAAAAAAAATATATATAAAAAATCCGTGGTAATACGAGGGTTAATAACAATTTCTGCCATATCACTGACCTTACGACCCACTCCTAAAATATAACGAGCCACCAACACGGGGATTCTCGCATGATCGCCTAGTTAATTTCCACCGATTCTCATCTCATTAATCTCGGTGTCCCGGGTCCGAAACCTCGTTTTGGCGGGGAATAAATTTATCGGAAGCTGCTCCTTATCATTTTCACGGTGCCCGTTAATGCATTAAAACCGTCGTAAATTGCACCGTGACGTAATAACGGCCCTTCCGCGCGGAACAACGCGCGCGACGGCGAATAATAAATAATAACGTTCAGCCGTGATGTGCCCCGCGCGCGCTACCAAGCGACCGAGGCCGGGCGCGTTTGCATAAAGCGGCCGTAATTTCGCCTTGTCGAAACACCATAACCGCGCTAGCGTTAAACGAGGCGTGCCAAAACATCGTATTGTGCCGCGGCGGCGTGGTGAATCGCCTTTACGGCGCGCGGCTTATCGTAACTGCCGCGTAAAGAACCATAACGCTTCGATCATTCCGATCATGAAATCACCGTTAATTGATTGGTCTCCCCGCGATAGGGCGAAAGGTCCGCCTGGCCAGGCTACTTATTTTACAAAAGTCGAGTCATATTTAGCATTTCCTTTATTCCCACATGGCAATATTCGATATGCCGATCATTTAAAAAATTTTGTATTCTCTCTTAGAAGAGCACAGTACCATAAACGTTAGCAAGACTGTGTTATCAGTATCACAGGTACTTTGCACCTTGCATCCGGTAAATTAATGTACGGTGGGAAACGCGGCGCGGCGCGGCGCGGCGCAGCGATTTGGAAGCGATCGGGCCGCGCAGCTTTCACTTTTCCGTATCGATTTTCCTCGATCACCCCGGCAGTTACCCACCGGCAATCGCGGCTCGCAATCTATTCTCCGCGGTGTGTTATTTAATGCTCGAAAAATCGTCCGCATTGCCGACGATAACTAGTTGCGCTGGAAGGTTGAACGTAACGAGCACTATCGGCCGGGCCCGGTAATGGCAACCCGCCGTGTAACCTCGAAACTCGTAAACTCGCCGCGAACGTCTTTATAATAATCACTTTACCGCTCCTATGTTGCGTGCACTCTCGCTGCCCCAACCATCGCATCGGCGGCTTCGCGCCATTTAATTCACACCTTTTGCCACTGTGCTTCGCCAACGACCAACTTCGTTCTAGGGTACTTGTTAAATAGCCGGTAAAAATGAGCTTGTAAAAATGAATAGGAAAAACTATTTTGTTTAATTGAATTTATAAACTATTAATATATATATGTCACACAAGGATATACAGGGTGTTCATTTGAAAACTTTCCAGCCGAATTATCTCGAAAAATATGAAAGATATTAAAAAAGTGTAACACACGTGTCCAAGGATTTCGAGGGGGAAAAGGGGAGGGGGCAGTATCGGTATTTTATTTGGTTGGCGTTTTCAAGGTCATTCGAAGGTCAACTTTGTTTTTTCAAATGGAAACTATTTTATTATGGGATCTTATTGTACGTAAAAAGACCAATAATTTTCGTTGGATACTTTTTTTTATCCTCCCCTTTCCCCCTCGAAATCCTTGGACACGTGTTTTACACTTTTTTTAATATCTTTCATATTTTTCGAGATATTAGGCTGGAAAGTTTTCATATGAACACCTTGTATATATCTATTTAGCAAATATTTGTTCTGACGTGAGTAAAACTGATTTGCGGTAAAGAGTCGCTAAACGAAATAGTTTAGTAAAGAAAAATGTAAAGGCTCGTCCGAGCACGAGTGGAAAGTCGATAGATCGCATCGACAAAGCCGACGACGAACTCATTAGGGAACACGTGGCGCATCAATCACGAGGTGGTTGTTGAAACGTCCACGAAGGTTACACAGTCGCGCGCATACTATACATTACTATACAACAAGCTCGCGCGCGCGGCGACGCGTGTCAACGCACCGTGGTGCGTCGCTCCTCGCGTGGAATGTCCCTTTTTTACCCACTAAATTTTCAAATTACATCGCGGTCTGGTCTGCGGTTTCGTCGATCATCGACTTCCGTGCGACGCCGTCGCCAATGGAAATTCAAATTTGCTTAAACACGCCTTTCGCAGCCGTGACCGTCGAAATACATGAATATCAATTGCGCTGGACAACGGAGGAACGCATTCTACGGTTAAACCATCGCACGCGTTTCTTCTTCCCGTTTTCTGTCTTCCGCGCGGAAAGTCGCGCCCGGAAATAACGCGTTTCTCTTTCCTCCTAATTCTCGGTTTTATCTGAAATCTTTATCTTTACCTCGAGAGATTTCTACCCACGTTTATTGCAAAAGGTTTCAGTTATACCGGAATCGTTCTGTAGCGATAACTATCTTTGTGTCCTCGTTCCAGCTAAAAACACACCGTTCGTTTAATAGAAATTTGTATTCCTCCATCCGATATTGTCTCGATATTGGAATACGAATTAGCAATAATCCATGTTAATACTCGATCATCGTGTTACTCCACCCAATTAGACGAGGTTACATCGAGATTCGTTATTCTATCCTAGAAATTCTCTAGCGGACCTTTAAACTGGTATCTTCAAGGAGATCAGCAAGCGCGTATAAACACTCGTCATTCCCGAGACGAAACTGTATAAATCATTCGGCCCGGTCAGAAAACGACCACCGATAAGATTACTCGAATAGTTCGGCATCCCGTTTGTACGTATTTTCGAGCCGGCGACTAACAATTAAAATGCCGTTTACACAACGGTTCACTGTCGCGGTACGGTCTTTTATTTCAGCCAATACGGTCTCGTGAATTTTTCACGCGATTAAACGGTATTCACCGAAGATAAACACAAGAAAATGACATTTAACGACCTTCTACTTGACCCCAACGGAATCGGTAAACATTGAAACTTGAGCGAGTATGTTTTGGTAAATATTTTTTTCCGAACGGTACGAGTCGAAATTGGTTAATACTAGAGGTGTGCGAGAACCCGAAATATCGGGTTGGGACGGGTACCCGAAAATTTCGATATTCTCGAATTTATCGGGATTCCCGAAAGAATCGGGATTCTCGAATGTATCGGGATTCTCGAATTTATCGGGATTCCCGAAAGAATCGGGATTCTCGAATTTATCGGGATTCCCGAAAATTCCGAGAACCCAGTAATCATTTATATTCGTTTTAATGAATACTATTCATTACTGGGTTCTCGGAATTTTCGGGAATCCCGATAAATTCGAGAATCCCGATTCTTTCGGGAATCCCGATAAATTCGAGAATCCCGATTCTTTCGGGAATCCCGATAAATTCGAGAATATCGAAATTTTCGGGAACCCGACCCGACCCGACTCGACCTCTTCTCGACTCGTCCCGACCATCGGGTTCCCGATATTTCGGGTTCTCACACACCCCTAGTTAATACCCAAAGATCGAATATATTCTTGACTGACCCGTTTACGCGGTATCTATATATTGTGGTAAATTATAGAATAAAGCGGTCCGCGGGGTCCTTTTTTTGCAGCGAGGCTAGGCAGCTCGGCCCGATCTTTATCTGGACGACGAGAAAACTGCCGGCGAATATACGACGGGCGATTCGTTATTACGTTGCCCAAGCGAAATAACTCTATTTCAGAAAAGTCGCTCGCTGATCGTTAAGCCACCTGAAGGCGCGCTAATTGCAGATATTGAAATCGACACCGTGGACCGGGTCGACGCACCGGGCGCCGATTAATTACTAACGTTCAATTAAATTCATCGCGGTGGCCAATCGCGCATAAACCTCCACTTAGCCGTCGTCGCCGCAACCGCCGCCGCCGCCGCCGCTGCACTATAAAAATTATACCCGGTCTAAACCGCGTACTTCGCGCGTTTCGAAACAAATTATGATCTTGACGCCCGCAGGATGACTGATTCTGTATCGGTGTGTACACGACCGCGCGCGTCTGTGTACGCCGCCGCCGGTTTTTCATGCGACGACGCCGCGCCACGCCGTTTCATAATTCGCCACACTGTAAAACGATCGCCGGGCATAAAAGCTTCTGAGGTATCGTGTTTCCTGGTGGAAATATCGGTGCTTTCGTATCGATGTCATTATTTTGTTCAAAACCAGTGTTGGAGGGGAGGTGTAACTCGCAACAGGCGACTTGTATCTTGCCAGCTTCGGTACAGCGTAACAAAGGTCTATTTCAATATGATAAAAGTTTATATACAGGGTTGTTCACGCTATTACTAGCCAGCGTTTTTCTTCTAAATAGTAAATATTAGAAAAAAAGGAAAGAGTAGTACTGTTTTTTTATACGCAACACAATGGCGTAAACATCATCTGATTCGTACGAATAAGGTATACTTGTAAACACATTGGTATGAAAGCATACAAAATGTTTCTTCCATTTCTGACCTTGGATGACCCTGAAGGTCACTGTGCAGTATACGGATGAATTCGTCTAGACACACGCTTTCTTTTGATATAAAACAATATACAGCATTTCGTTGAAAAAATTGAAGGTCACCTTTATATCTAACAAAATAGTGTAAACACAAAAAACGTACATACGCCATTGTGTTGCGTATAAAAAACAGTACTACTTTTTTCCTCTTTCTTTTTTTTTCTAATATTTACTATTTACAAGAAAAACGCTGACTAGTAATAGCGTGAACACCCTGTATATACAGCACGTGGCACGCAAGCTCGCTCGCATATTCATATTCAATTCTGACTATCAAATCGTCCGAATTTGTAATCGTCATTTAAAAAAAAAAAATTAATTTCTTATAAGTAAACTTCTTGCATGTTCTACAAAAATAAATATAAACATCTCGTTGGAACTTTGGAATTGGAACCGTAAGGAAAACTTTTGGGAACCCGTTCCCGAATCTCCTCGCATACGATTTTGACACGGATTCCTCGGGATTTTTCAGAAGACGCGCATTACGAATCGTGAAGAGAAAGTGTCCACAAAAAACGGAATCGTAATGCCTAAAGTGTATGTCACTCGCGACCTCGCATCAAATCAAGCACCCGGTACACAAATCCGAGTATGTACCACCACCTGTGTCATTGAGTGCTCCTTGGCCGTCGCTCACACGGATACGTGTCCCTTTGTAATCTTGGCAAACACGGTGCAGCACACACGGTTTTGAAAAAAGCTGCGGACGTACGAAAACAGATGTACCGAATGTTTAGACACTTTACTCTATTACGGTATTCTTCACGGTTGAAAACCGGGGCGAGCGGCACGTGTGATCATGCCCTGATCTTCCGCGTAATTGTTAATTCAAGTTAACGTTAGGTGTACCGACACAATTTTTTTTTTACTGGATTTCAACGTTAATTCCAACGGCGATAGAGTGAACCAACATTTTTTTAGTACCCACGAAGTTAAATTTCATATATTTATTTACAAGGAGAACCCCCGCTCTGTCCGGCACGGATTTAGTTCTTACTTCACAGAGTTATAGATCTCGTTCCCCTGATCACGAAAATACCCCATTATAGGCGCAGACGCTCAATAGTTTTCGAGATATTTGCAATTGAAGTTTCAATTTAACAGCTCGCTGCTGTTACGCCACGCCACTGCTTGGTCAAAATCTGAACTAAACAGATACTTTACGGTTATGAAACTTTAATTGCAAATATCTCGAAAACTATTGAGCGTCTGCGCCTATAATGGGGTATTTTCGTAATCAGGGGAACGCGATCTATAACTCTGTGAAGTATGAACTAAATCCGTGCCGGACAGAGCGGGGGTTCTCCTTGTTAGTAATTTAATATGAAGTTTGCAAATTTTTTCGGAAGACTGTAGCACACCGCGATTATTTCTTTTTAAAAGCACGTGGCCTGTAACGTTTGCCAGAACGAAGCAGCTTCCGAATGTGTTCTCTGGAAACATTTTTTCGGCGTGTTCCCAATTAACTCGGCCGGACGCGTGTCTCGCTAATTGTCACGGATTCGCGTAAACTCGCTCAATTTGTTCGAAATCCAGCTTCTTAATTGGACCCCGGGCCTGGTCGGCATCTCGCAAAGAGAAAAACTTTAGCTTTCGATCCAAGCATCGTTATTATTTTTACGTTCACGGGAGTCGGTTTAAAACGACGTCGGAGGGCTGCTCTCGTGTAATTGAACGTGGGTGATTGAAGATCAAGGTTGTCGCAAAAATGTGCATACTTGCACAATTATTTCAAAATTTTTTTTCGGCGTCGTCGTCTCGCGTAGAGACCACCGCAAGGTCCTGGTAATACAAACAATGAACTAGAAAGCAGCTGCGACGTTTTTCCGTGCCCGCGGGGATTCCCCGGAAATCGCTCCCCAGTCACGTAAAAACCAAAAACAGAGACGACGATACATGTGGCGCGGTTGACTTCTCGTGGTCGCGAATCGCACGGCTGTCGGCTTAAAATGTGAAGGCCGATAAGCAGGCGCGACCAAACGTCGGGAATTTCGCGGGCCGGGTCCGTCCGTCAGACCCGACTGTCACGCCGCGCCTCGCCGCGGCGCCGCGTTGCTCCGCCGACGCATGACTAATCCTGACAGTTACAAAAGCTATTTCCGTCGATCGCCGGTGATCGACTTACCGACGACGCCAGTAATTAACGCGACGCCTCGCAAAGACGATTGCCGGAGAGTTCGAATCGCCGGAAAATATCGGGTATTTACTGGAACTCTCACCGGACAGACGACGGCCATGATCGAGCCGTCTGGACCGGCTAATTTATCTCGTTAATTGCCATGGTAATCGACCAATCCGAGGGTATCCGTTGGCCACGGTTCGATCCGCCCAGTCATTGGTCCACGCCAAACGCAGTTAACGGTAGACGACGACGACGAAACTGGTACCGTAACCGTCGATCTACCCGACTCCGGAAACTTTCGACAGCGGATCCGACATGTTCCTTTCGTAATCCGTCGGTTCAGCTTTTCGAGACGCTTCGACGAAATCGCGCGTTCCGCGACTCCGCAGGTTCTCACGTTTCTTTAATTAAACGTCATACCCGATCGGATAAGCTTCTCGATTTATTCGTTCGCGAAGCTGATCGTTTTAAGGTGTATTTATACCGAAAAAAACACGGTGGGACCCCGGATCCGGGAAAAGTTTGGTTCCCCTGGTTTTGTATCTAGTACTTATATCAGTCCGGGCGGTCCCCGTATAATTGCTAGATACAAAACCAGGGGAACCAAACTTTTCCCGGATCCGGGGTCCCACCGTGTTTTCTTCGGTATGAATATACCTTTAACCGACCTCGTGCGGCCCGGCCGGCGAACGGGGAACAGTATTACTGGAATTCGTGCCAGATCACTTTTCAATGGTGTCCTTTCGTCAATTCCAGTTCAATATCATTTCCGATTGTTTCAACCACATTTCACGCAACTGCTGTAATCCTTTATCGAACAGATGCAATTCAATTCTATCGTGACAATTGATACATTGGACAATGCTCGTGTTGTCGATTGCATAAAGGTCATTGCTTTTCAATTACGACTGCGATATCTCTTGTTAAGCGTTATCGGCGCACTCGATTCGTTAAAGAAAAACCGCCACGGTTCAACTGATAATTTTCTGTCCGAGGAAAATGTCGAAACGCTCAAGGTCCAAGGGTACTCGAGAGTCAATATGGGGAACGTTTTTCCAATAATCGCGAGAATAGAGTGGATCGATAGGGTACCACGTTCCGCAAAGTTCTCGATAAAACTCGGAAATACCGACGGAAACACCATCGAACGGATCGGGTTCGACCGATATACCTCGAGAACCTTTTACCTGCGACAAACGGGAAAATACCGAGAAACACTATCGGCCAACTCTTTATCGAGCATTCCGCAGATAAGACGAGCCCTCTATCGGTTCTCTGCAACGTGTGGCGCCTGTGTATGTAGATTCGAACGCGGTCGCTCGACAATAATGCAAGGTGTTGTCGAACATCGCTATTTAAACAATCGTTATCGTAAAATTTTCAGTATTCAACAGTTTCAACTTTCCTGATTTCGACACGTTATTGTAATCCGAGGAGTCTTGGTCTCACACATATATCGAGACATTAATCTGTGGAGCAGTGATCGGTAGGAGTTCAAAGCCAGGCTTTTCCGACAATGGGTGTTATTTGGACGACGACAGCTAGTCGTTATCGCACGTGAAAATGTTCAGTATTCAACAGTTCCAATTTTCCTAATTTCCACACGTTATTTTAATCCGAGGAATCTTGGTCTCACACATATACCGAGACATTAATCTGTGGAGCAGTGATCGGTAAGAGTTCAAAGCCAGGCTTTTCCGACAATGGGTGTTATTTGGACGACGACAGCTAGTCGTTATCGCGCGTGAAAATGTTCAGTATTCAACAGTTCCAATTTTCCTGATTTCGACACGTTATTTTAATCCGAGGAGTCTTGGTCTCACACATATACCGAGACATTAATCGGTGGAGCAGTGATCGGTAAGAGTTCAAAGCCAGGCTTTTCCGACAATGGGTCTTATTTGGACGACGACAGCTAGTCGTTATCGCGCGTGAAAATGTTCAGTATTCAACAGTTCCAATTTTCCTAATTTCCACGCGTTATTTTAATCCGAGGAATCTTGGTCTCACACATATACCAAGACATTAATCGGTGGAGCAGTGATCGGTAAGAGTTCAAAGCCAGGCTTTCCCGAAAATGGGTGTTACAATTTGGTCAACGACAGCTAGTCGTTATCGCACGTGAAAATGTTCAGTATTCAACAGTTCCAATTTTCCTGATTTCGACACGCTATTTTAATCCGAGGAATCTTGGTCTCACACATATATCGAGACATTAATCCGTGGAACAGTGATCGGTAGGAGTTCAAAGCCAGGCTTTTCCGACAATGGGTGTTATTTGGTCGACGACAGCTAGTGGACAGAGTAGTCCCATTCTCGATCCGTAGCCACTCGTGGCACCCTCCCCATTCCGGTCGGGAAACGGGAAACGGGAGACTCGGCTCAACTAGAGAAGCAGCTCTGCTACGTTTCAAATGTCCCGGGCTCCTCGGGCGCATTTCTGTATAAACAGGAACGGAAATACACACCGATCCAACAAAACCGCGCGAGCTTCGGCTCCATTCAGAGAGCGCGTGGTTAGCTTCATTCACAGCTACCCCCACCCCTTTCTCGCAGCTATCTCAGTTGCACGCATCCGAGAGCAACCACCACCTATCCGCCAGACACGCGGGGAACGTGCCTAAACAACCGGCGCGCTTAGATCATTCGAAATTAGATGGACAGTGCCGAGAGGATGGGGTCTGCTCCCCGGCCGCGTCCCTGCCTGTATACGTCCGACGCACGGGCGGAAGTCGCTGCGAAAACGATAAACGCCGATTTCCCGGGCCAAGCCGATCCCGATCGAGTCCTCTCTCCTCGTTCGTTCAACTTGGCCGAACTCGGACGTGACTAACCATCGCATCGCCGTCCGCCAGACGATCGTTTTCATCGCGCGCTGATCGATTCTAATTAAAACTCGGCCCCTTCCCGAACGCGCGTTCAGATAATACGGTTCAAGCAACTTTAACCTTTAGAGGGCCCCGGCATTTTTCCATTGGTTTTGCTTGATAAATTGGTAGCGAAATGTTCATTCTCAAGTTTGGTAAAACAGCGAGTTAATTTGACAGAGAAGTTTAGGAAACATACTTACGTATGTATCTAGTTGTCTGAGAACAGAAACTAGTTCCTAGGGAAGGAATGACAATAAATCTGCCGGAGGTTAAAGAGAAAGTTCGACAAGATGTCCAATATTTACTCAATTACGATTTTCAAATATGTACAGGCTCCTCGAGTACAATTTATATGCGAGAAGTCGTGCATACGTGTGTAACAGAAGCAGGTCCATACATTCCCTTCCTAGTACCTATGTCACGCTGCCGTTATTGGCCGTACTGCGAGCAACGACAAATTCTAGAAACTGAAAACCATAGTAATTTGGGCGGTTCCTCTTTTCCTGTCCTCTCATCTTCGGCCCACTTTTACCGACCACACCTACTATCGCTAGGATCGATCGACCGTGTAAATATCCGCATGAATATTTATATATCTTTTTTTACTAACCAGTCTGGAACCGTAGATGACATTCGTGTTACTATTGTGTTTATCGTGTTGCTATTGATAGAGCCCCACCGTCAATTAAATTTCGGCCTTTGAGACAGAGACTGGTAAACCACGAATGCGACCGCGATGTACTTTCGTGCATCTGGTCTCGCGCCAATAAGCGCCACTTCAAACGACCACGAACGTAAACTGTGCCCCTTGAGGTTTGGAAGTTTCCAAACTACTAGTCGGATCGGTGAAGCTTTCGTTTTAAGCTTTGAACTTTAAAAAGTCCGACGATCCCGTACCGCGCAACCGTTGCAACCGGAACTAGTTACTAAGAATAAGTGGTTAACCGACCGTCGAACGAGTTATTGTTGGATAAACAAGCCGACGCGACGTTTAAAGGCCCGCGAAAACCGCAATCGCGTGCTAATTCGCCGATCCCGCGCGCTATTTAAATAATAAATATCAAGAGCCGCGCAACACGAACATGTAACCGAAAATGTTTATACGCGGTCCAAACGATGGAACGCTCGACGGCAATGCTCTTCTCGACGAGAGTGCTTACTTACATCGCCTCTGTTCAAGGTTCAAAATGGACGAATATAGTCAAGGTGTCCCTCCGAAATGTCGCGCGAGCGCGACCGTGCCTGTCGAATCTCTCTCCGTATACACTCGGCGGAGTGTTTGCCGCAAATATTTGTAAATAACTCCGCGAACAGCTTTTTTTTTTCATCTCGGGCTCGAAATTCCTGACCTCCCAGGGAAATCAAACCTCTCGGGAGATTCGCAAAGCGACTCAGGGACGTTCGCTCCACACGGAGGAACGAGGTTGACCCAACGTTTATCGGACCTGAGGAAAATATTATACAGACAATGATTCTATTATTATCTTTGTCGCTGGAAACCCGATTAAGAGCTTCTTTAATACAACAAGCTACGCGAAATCTGATGTCTGAAGTTGCAGATAAGATAAGCGACTTATATGTATACGTATGTATATAGAGACTTTTCGTTGTTGTCTAAAATTATCTTTAGTGTAAATACTACGATCTTATGTAATACATAGTACTATTCATAGACCTCAACTTTGTACTCTGTTCAATAAACAAAGGAAGGCAACATAAAAAAATTTTTTTCTTGTAGATCAACAAGACGTTCCACGAAAATTAATTTTTCGAAAGAAAACTTTATAACTATCGCTTACTTTTACAGCTGTCACAAGGAGAATCCTCCATTAATGAGCAAGACAAGCCTTGTATAACATTCTTCCGAGGCTCGAACCGCAGACAAAAACGTGTAATATCGCCTGGGGCTGGTGTTTGTACGCCGAAGTACCAACACGGCAAAAAGGTTCCCCCCCGTTTTCGTAGAGCCGTCGATTATCGTGTTTTCCACATTAGCATTGCTCACCGAACCTCGACGTCTAGACGCGAGCTTGTCGGATGTGCACTTCATTGAACCCCCCGGAACTCGTACGCTTGTCTTTCGTAAGCATCGCGCAAGTACCGCACGAAGAAAAAGACGAATGGACGTCGAACAAGGTGGATAGTTGGCACCGGACCTTGTCCAAGCTGCGCTGTGTTTCTTGTCTCTATGAAACCCGCGGCGAAAATTACGGCTTCATAAACCAATAAGAATGTGTCATCGTTAGACCGCGCGCTCGTTTATGCAAATATCAACTTTTCTCGATCGACATATAGAAACCGCGATTCACTTCGCAATTTCACTAACTTGTGACGTTTCCAGTATTTTTGCCGATCATAAATTTGCACGGGAGCCTGCGATCCAGTCGTCGGGTGCTTTTCAAGATGGACGATTAACTGGACAGTTCGACTTTGTATTTAGTAGATTTCTTGAATGCCAATACTGTACGATTCCTATTCTCCAGATAATGATAATTAATCAGCAATAATTTTCAAAGATAGTAGAATGTGCCTATTGTTGTTGAAGAGAATAAGTGTCAAAGCGTTAAAAAGAAGTACGTTCGTGGGAAACTGAATCGCGACAAGAAGTCGCAGCGATCGCGTTGTCCCGCACGTAGGCTTTTGCAATGTAAAATAAATCCAGGGGTCGCCCTTTACTGCGGAATTGCAGCGATGATCGGAGAAGCAGCCGGAGTGGGACAGGTTCCCGTAATAAATCGTGGTCGCGCGAGGAAGCCGTGCCGTGCAATCAGGCAACTATGCGTCTGCAATCTGAGGAGTTGCACGTACGCGTACGTGGTGCCTAACGAAACGGAATGAAACCGATCGGAACGGAACGAGTACCGCCGAAATTACAGCTATTATCGCGATAAAGGTGAGAACCCGGTCGCTGTTTGCTTAACCCGATCGAAAATCGTCGAGAGGTCGTACACGCGCGTCGTCTCGCTTGCTCGCGCAGTACCTTTCGGGTATTGCGAGCGTCGAACAGAGACCGATGGAAGCCGGTAAAATTGAAGAGAGGAAAAAGGAGTAGAAAATCTGGTTGCTCACCCCAAAAATGGGCGTGGACTCCACGTTTAACCCGTGAGTTAACGGGGCGTGTCCCAATGAAACGGTAAGACTACGATTTACGCTCTCACGTTTCCCCTATCTAGTACCGCTTACGATCTCTCTCGATCGCCCCTTCCCTCTCCCTTTCTCTCTCTCTCTCTCTCTCGCGCTGCACACGCGAATTTATTGTTTCCTTGTCCGATATTAACGAATGATCATGATCATCGAATCTCACGTGCGAGCATTCTCTCTACCCGTCCCGCCGCACGTGCACTGAACTCTGCTGCCTCGCCCGATTGTTTGTTTGGCCCTTTCGCGTCTCAGGATGCACTTTGTTCGTATAAACGGGGAGGATAGCCTGGCCAAATATTCCGATGTTAATCGTTTTCTCTTGGGCTCCTCTCCGCGTATCTTCGGTTATAGATGTTCTTAACTGTATACCATCTCGAGTGGAATTCCTGTCGAAGAATTTCAACGAAATGTAAGAACTAAATTACCGAATATATGATGTTACATTCCATTTTCTCAAGATACGAAATGTAAGAACAAAATTATCGAATATGCTGTTACATTCCATTTTCTTGAGATACAGTATTGAATTGAGAACAATTGTGTTTTTCCTATTTTTTAAAATGTTTCACTGTTTCCTTTAATTATTGAGGATATACAGTTGTTTCGATAGATGTCGAAAAGCAGAATAATGTTCAAACGAACGAGTCGAAAGTAAGTACGTCTTGTCTGAATCGACAAAGTTCTCTTTTCTAGAATACGTTTTCTACAGGATAATATTCAAACTGGCTTATCTGGATAAATGTAACAACTCG
Source organism: Lasioglossum lativentre (assembly GCA_916610255.1). Taxonomy (NCBI): domain Eukaryota; kingdom Metazoa; phylum Arthropoda; class Insecta; order Hymenoptera; family Halictidae; genus Lasioglossum; species Lasioglossum lativentre. The sequence goes on from OU744364.1 coordinate 3,272,773, forward strand.
TTGTTTGTTCGAGTATGTCCGCGCGCGAACCGTGTTAATCTGGTTCCGAGATTGCCGTGAATGTATTCGAGAATCTGTTCCATCGAATTCCACTCGTGGCTAAATCATAGTGCGTTGAGAACGTGTGTCCCCTGGTGGCCGTGCGTACTCGCACGCGTCCATGCCACGCCGCGCACCATTTCGCAACAGCACAACGATTGAATACCTTCGGATACATTTAAAGTACTTACAGACTGCTAACGTCGCTCTTATCGTATATGTTAATTCATGGTAATTTCGCTGCGTGGCGGCATCGTAAGTGGAGTAATGGTTAATCAACAAAGCGACGCGCGAGAGTGTTCGTGCTCCGTGAAAGGATACTTGTCTTTGCGAATAATCGAGGAAAACGGTCGGGTTTTACACGGTTGCAGAACAATAGGAAAGCTCACAAAAGCTTGAAACTCTGAAACTGAAAGTGAAAGTGAAATAAATAAAGATCCATATAGTCGTCCATTAATTCGATTTGTTTGATATTTATACCAGGAAACTTTTTTTATGGATCGCATAAATGGCCGAAGCGATGTGTAGCACAGAGTGAAACGGAAATTCGGCGAAATTTAAAAATCAGAGTCAACGAACGGGGACGTCCATCAAGCATTCGCGGCGTGGCCAGAATTTTTATTTCGGGTCTGCGCATACAAACGAACCTGTTCGGACCTGTTCATGCTTTACGAGATGCAATCTGCGATTAATAAAAAAAAAACTTTTGCTCGTTTATGATAAAACCGATAAGATCGAAAGATTTATAGGTGTTCGGCGTTAAACTCGTCGGTAACAAATACAAATAGACTGCGTCGGACTGTCCATCAATCACAGCAATAATTTTTTATTTCGGGCTGATTGCGTACGCCGAAACTCGCTTTAACACCGATTTACACTATTCGCGCAGACACGGAACTAGTGATGGGCACTATCGACTATTTACATTATTTAGTCGCGATATACTATCAACTATTTAGTCGATAGTTTTCAGTCGAGTGAATTGCTTTACCGTGTAGGGAGCTCAGACTATATACATATATGGTCTAAAAGTCAATAAGTATATTATGGTCTAACATAGACCATGCAGAATTCAGTAAAACACTCAACTGAAAATAGTAACCCCCATCACTGTAAAATTCGGTCGACAGTTCGGTAAAAATAGTCGACTGAAAATAGTAACAGCTACTATCGACTAATTCGATAGTTTTCAGTCGAGTGAATTGCTTTACCGTGTAGGGAGCTTAGACCATGGTCTAAGTCAATAAGTATATATGATCTAACATAGACCATGCAGAATTCAGTAAAAACTCTCAACTGAAAATAGTAACTCCCATCACTATAAAATTCGGTCGACACATCGGTAAAACTAGTCGACTGAAAATAGTAACAGCTACTATCGACTAATTCGATAGTTTTCAGTCGAGTGCATTGCTTTACCGTGTAGGGAGCTTAGACCATGGTCTAAGTCAATAAGTATATATGATCTAACATAGACTATGCAGAGTTCAGTAAAACAGTCAACTGAAAATAGTAACCCCTATCACTGTAAAATTCTAAGGACCGGCTTGTATTGGGCAAATAGAGCTCAGGCTCTTCAACGCCATCTTTATATACTACATATATATATATAAAGAGAAGAACATACCATACCATACTGTAAAATTCAGTCGACAGATCGGTAAAACTAGTCGACTCAAAATAGTAACAGCTACTATCGACTAATTCGATAGTTACTAGTCGAGAATGCCCATCGCTACACGGAACGATTCATTAGACATTATTCAACGTATAGCGAAATAATCCAATAATGCCGAGTACTTACCAAAACGAGTGTTGCACGAAGTTCGGCGGATAGCATTCGTGAAGAATTTCGTCACCGGGAAGCACAGACGTTATCCTTTACACAGTGTGTCTTCGACGGCAGCTTCTTTATCGACTCTGCACTGAACAATTTTCACCAGTAAATCCACGTCGAAGTACCACGATCGAAGTGAAATATACTATTGACGGATTACACTAGAAAACAATCGTCTCGCGATATCCGGCGTATATCGGGGTTATTATTTCGGAGGGCGCCGCGCCGGCCGATTTCGTAATCGTACCTGCGGTTCCAGGGTCAGCCGACGACAGTCGCGCGCGCGCGCGTCCACGAACCTCGAAATCTCAAGTAATTGCACTCTCGGACACGTGTCTGTTCACTTTCGAGATCTGGGTAAACGGTGACCGGCGTTAGAACACGGCCTAACGGTACACGATATGTTTCCTATTTTCACTGACAGCTGTGCGACGACGACACTGGCGCGACTATATATCTCCGACGATCAGCGGAATGGACATGTCGGTTCGGGCACACGCACGTCGTGTCCGTCATAGAAAAGATTGTCGTCCGTTACCGCGAGATTTCCGTACCACCGTTTCAAATCCGTCCGACATGTCAACGGTTAGAGCCACGGCGCGAACCTCTCCACTGTTTACTCGGCCGATCTCGAGCCGTTCGAAAAACCACTCGTTCTCACTTTCCTCGGGAGCTGTTGACCCGCTGTATCGGGAATTGTCCGATCGGTCGCGGGGATAATGATTTTGTCGCCGGTGTTGGTGTGCCGCGCGGCGAGAAAGGGGCGGGACTATCCGGTTCCTCGGAAATTCGTCGAGCGATGTCGATCACGAAACGACGTTCTCGGAACGAGCCGAAAAAAAAACTGTTCTTGGAGGGGGGGGGGGGCGTAAGCGGGAGAATCGAGCGCTGCTGCTTCTCTTGCACCTTGCTCGAAAAGCCGCAGGAAGATTCTCGCGGCGTGGGGCGCAGAGCGTCACGTAGATGAGGAATGCATGTAGAGTGCCGCGGCGGCACGCATGGACGTCCAACGAATTTCACGAATAAACGGACGGCCGAAAGCGGTTCAGTCCGAACGAACGAACGAACGAACGTAGCGATCGAACGAACGAACGAACGAACGAACGAACGAACGAACGGACAGGATCGTTTCTTTAACGGCGCAGAGAGAGAGGGAAGAACGAGACGAACGCCGTGGGATCACCACGGGGCGCGCGGGCCGAGCGGGGAGAGGGGGACGAGAAAGCGCGGCGTGGTAAAGCGTGGAAAGAATATGAAGAGCAAGGGGGGCAGAACATGAGTATCGGTGGACGCCGGACTATCCGTAAGCGTAAACGCGCGACCGGTGCCCGCTCCTCAGTGGCCATTGCTCCGTGGAACCGCATAATTTCCGCGCATTACTGCCGAGACGCGTATGACGCTCCGAGACGCCGACCACGAGTAACTATACTTCCCTCCCGATCTTACCCCTCCATACAAGACAGCGTTCGTTCTCCACCCCCGGACCTAAGCCAGTGGAATTTCCCGGGGGAAAGGTGGTACGGTAATTTTCGTTCCCGGGGATCGATCGCGATCTACGATCTTGCTCTCGTTCAGTCTACGCGCCGCGTTATCTGCGAGACGACACCAACGCTGATAATAACGATTGTTTTATACGTTCATCGACGACTCTTTCGATCGATCGCGTAGATTGCGAGAAACGTTCTTACGCGCGGTTTTGTATTTTTTTCTTCCGTTGACCCGTTTTCGAAAACCCGTGTCGTCGGATCTCTTTGAAGAACCTGTTGGAGGTGCTCTCTCTCTCTCTCTCTCTTCTTTTTCTTCTTGTTTATTCAAATCGCACGCGTTGATGAAATCGTCGTAACTTGCAAAATTTATCGATCGAGACCCAGTTATTCGTGTCCGGATTAAGAGGATTCCTATGTAACTTCGTGTCTTCGTAGACGACGGAATAATTGGCCCCCGTAGTTATGCAACGGGTGCGTGCGGTGCCCGTTTACGTCTCTCGCTCGGGTTTAATTACTCCGGCAACGAGACGTTGCGCCTCACGTCGGAAAATAGACGTTCAGGTTGGCGCCGCCGCTGCGCGATCCTTTTCACTTCCTTCTTCGAGAAATCGCCACTCGACGCTTGCGATTTCCAATGACCGTCGTCCGGCCGTCCACACGTAACCATTCCAGACGATTTTCTCGCTAGCAGTCACAGCCCGATGAAACCTCGCCGACGCGACGCGACGCGACGAGACAAGATCGCCGCGACGCAGCACACCGATCCTCGCTCGCACGACGGTCTCGTGTAGATTTTTTTCGTGGAAAAAAACACAGGCCACGATTCCGGATTGTTCAAGGCGACGCACGTGTCCGCGATAACGAAACCTCGTGGACAAAAAAAACAAAAAAAAAAGAAACGGAAGAACGAAACGAAGAAGCACCCAAGCGACTCGGCGAACAGGTACGTTTCTCGTCGAACCGTTAACGCGTCGGAAGAATTACGTTTATCGGATCGATACAGATCGCGATACACGCTAGCCTCGATAACAGTTTATCACGTTTATCTTCTGGGACTCGGTACAACCCGTTAGAGTTCATTCAGGAGACAAACAATCCCCGGAGATTCACTTGCTGTCATCGAAGAAAGGAGAGAAAAAAAACGGAAACACACAGATCTCGCACGCCACCCCGCGCGTTCGATTTCGGTCGGTCACTGGGTCGACAACGGAACAACACACTGTGGAACACCTACTCGAGAGGATCCTTCGCGCGACACAGGTTCCTCGGGGCGAATTTTTCGGCGAGACGAACTGTTTCACGGAAGAGAACGGATCTGTCGACGACAGGCACGAAGACGGCGCGGCGCGGCGCAGCGCGGCAGCGTCGCCGATCGTCGAAAACGAACGGAACAGATCGCTGGTATCGTCCCCGCTAGGCCGGGGCTGGCGCTCGCGCGGAAATCAAGAGTAACACTGACTCGGTCGTCGAGTCGTGGAGCGATAGGTGGACCGTACGCACGGGCTGGTCCTCCCGCGTGCGAACCCTGGCAAGTTCGGCTGCGTGTAACGCGGTTGCGACGCGTGTCACCGTCGCGTCGCGTCGCGTCGCGTCGTCGCGCGTCGCCACCAAATCGTTACTATATCCGCGTTTGTTTCCGATCGATACAGCCCCGATGGTGTCTTTATCCGAACGGGCAGAAATTTTGAATCGCTCGATCCTTGTGCGATCCTACCGGCTTTGGTGTCCTGCGCGCACTATCCGGCCGAGCAACCAACGTTCTTCCGAGAGACGACGACAAGTCTTTCTTTCGTGCGCCCCCGTGACAGGAGGCTCTCTATCTTTACCGCCCGAGCGGTCTCTCTTCCTATCTTCGCGTCGAGAGGACCGGCGGCTATCGTCACCGTGTTCGGATCTCCTCCTTCCGGATTCTGCTTTCTCCGACGAGCTTTTATCGTCGCGGGGATTAAAGCCGCTTGGAGGTGTTCGATGGAAATTCGTGCAACGTCGACGACGATGTCGAGGCGACGCATGGCCATACGGGACACCGTGAGGCCCGAAGATCGCCGCAGACTGCTCCGACCGAGAGCAGCGAGGCTTCTCCGCCGCTGCGGAACCGTGTACGTATGCTGTTCTCGTGCTGGCGATGTTGCTGATGCCCGATGCTGGTGCTGGTGGTGCTTGTGCTGCTGCCGGCGGCTGATTCTCCGGCACCGTACGAGCGCCTTGCTGCCGTGCTGGCTCCTCACCACCACGCAGAACCCTAATTCCTGCGTAACGCACGCCCCCACTCTCCCTCCAATGTCCCCCCACCACCAACACGCTTACACACAACATCCCCGATGCCGGAGATCGTCACGCGATCTACGTGTTTTAGGAAAGTCCGTTTCTACCTCCTGTTTCGACCGCGAAAACCACGCTTCGCTTATATGGTAATTTCATTATTTTGCCTAGTTACGATACGATGGTTAACGGTTCGACTGCCACGTCAGCCATACGAAGCGAACTTGAAAATTTGCTACTGATCAAACTTGAGGATTTGACAGGTCCCAGCACAACACTCGCACAGATTTATACACTGTCTCTGAATAATCGCGAATTCGGTGCACTCGAACAAGCCTGTACGAAATCGACAGTTTTCGTTGCGAACTTTCCGATAAGAGATCGAAGCTTGTTTCTCGGGTGGGAAACACTGTTCCCCGATCGGCCGTAACATGGTTCCCTCGCACGGAACCAGAGTTCGACGGGTTCTGTTCGAGATCCACCTGGAATGATGCATAACGCGAGGTCCATGCATAAAACATCCCCACTTCTCGGTGCAAAGCGACGTCAGACCAATCTCCGGCCACGCGAACAGGCTCAAACTACTTATTTCTTCGCAAGCCGCTTATCTCAATCTTGGAACCGATCGCGGGGTTCGATGCACCGGCCGCGTAGATACTGGTCGCCCGACAGAGAGCGCCGCTCTAAAAATAGCTGGACAAAAATTTTTACTCGTAGAGTCACGCGAATTACGGGATTCCTAGGGATTGCGGCGAAATTATACGAGACTTCGTTTTCAAGAAGATCGTGTCCGGTTTCGAACGATTCCATTTTTTTTTTCGACAACTCGCCTAGCAATTAAGCTAGCGAAACACTAGCATTTGGTACGTAAAGCAAATTTTCGAATTTAATCGAGTTATTAATTCGCTGCGTAGAACGTATTGTAGCGAATCATCTGTTTTTATTGGAGCAGCAGCGATCGGTCGGTCGGCTCTCGCATAATTTTTGGCTTTCGAATATGTATCAGGACTTTCTACGCGCGGAGACTTCATTTTTTTCCCCCCTTATTGCCGTAATTCGTCGGGTGACAAGCGTAATATGCGTAATTAAGTGGAAGCCATGAATAACTGTTGCAAATCCTGGGTGTTCGAGTGGCAACTGGTCATTGGACGCGCGAGATTTAACGATGGACGAACGTCGATACCAACGATCGGACAGTAAAGAGTAACAAAATGAGCCGTAAAATATGACGATCCTCCGAGGCCTTTCTACCCTTTATGCACGATGTAATTCATCTTGCCGAGCATTATAGGGTCCTTATCTCATCGTTCGAACCCGTTTAAGACTCGTTTCGGCACCTCTGTTCTCCCGATTGCGGCCGCTTCAATTATCCGCGGCTCTTGTTCGGAGAATGGACGCATCCTACCACCCTAGAATTTACGCTACCTGTAAATTTCATTCTTTGCCGCGGTGTTCCCGTGTCGCGGAACTAGGCAGAACCGCGTTATCTCACGGGAAGATTTAATGCCGATATAAAGCGAGAAACGAGACACACATTCAGCCGGCACTTACATCAGGATTAGGCTTCGGCTGGAGTAGTTCTTTCGATCCGGTCAATCTTTCCAGATAAAGCTCTTAAGGATTAATCCCGGCTGGATTTTGTAGCCCGAGATTATCATTTTTGCTAGGTTTAAATGCCATTCTGGTAGCTCTGCACGCAGTTATTCGATCAATAGTCTCAGGCGTAACGTCTCGTCGACGCGTCTTTCCCGCTGAACAAATTCTACTACGCGATAAATGTGCTATTCGACAACTTGTCGTATTAACTACTAATTATGGAAATTTATTATCCTTTATCTTTTATGTGAACTGTGATTAATTCGCCGTACGATACGCGATAATTTCTCATCTTTGGTTCGCATCGCACACGCGCGTTCATACGCGCTGAAAATCTGACGCGATGCGCGTTCACGTCGCAAGATGATCGGTCGAAATGGAACAATACGGCTTATAAATAAACGGCGGCATTGTTCGCGACAATTATCGAACTCCTTTTTCATTTGCATACGACCATCTGACACCACCGCGTCGCGTTCGAATGCATTCACGCTGCATGCGCGATACGATCGATTCATTCGTTCCCGACCTAATCGATCGACGCGACGCGACGGAAGGAAAGCAGTTATAATAGACAGAACTACTGTTCGTGCCTCGCAAGAAGTCGTCGTGCGGCGCGAAACCGGGGCGTGCCCTCTCCACTCTGACCAATCGGGACTTCTTGCGACATACTACATGCACAGTACATCGGCCATGTGTGATTCTCACGAGTCTAAATTAATTTATATGAAACTCAAGATCTGATAAAAAAATCCATTCAAGATATTAACATAAAAATCTGGATGAATAATTGTGTTGCTTATACGTACAGAGTAGTCGATGTATCAAAGCGGGGAACATGCGACATTTCTGATTGCGACTGTGAAATGAAACGCGTGGAAGGTGCAATCACTGTATCTCGGCCGTAACGAAGGGCACGACGCGCTTCTCGGACGCGACATTGCAAATCCATTATAAATTCGCCGCACGAAATCGTGGGCACGCTTCGCACCTCAATCACTGTAAGTCGATAATAATCTGGTGATTCTGCACGCAAACGCGGTATCAAACTTATATCTCGTACGTGCGCGAGCTGTTAACCACACGAAACTTTCAGCGGCGCGTCTGTTAATATTCTCGGTGAAGTATAATTACACGCAGTGGTTGCTCGAAATTACTCATATCGATATCGCCCTATAGATCTATGGAAATCTAAACGATCAGAATATTGTATTCGCACGTGATCGTACACACATACATACATAAACCACTGTGCTCATCAATAATATATGTACTCTGTGGCATAGGCCATTATCAATTTTCTTTTCACATTCTGTTCTATTCAAATCGCATCACAGCTAAATCCAACATTTTGTATCGTGATATTGACTTTTTTAATGGTTCGTTACTATCGTTTAAGAAAAAGTTGCGTGCGATTATATGATTATATGTGATATATAATGTATTCCTGTAACTGTCAGCATATGTCCATTACTATGTAACTTTATGCTAAGACTTTCTTTCTTTTTTATGAATATCTTCTATTATAAACATTTGTATAAAAGGACTTCGGTCCGTAAATAATAATAAATCTGACTTAAACACATAAATCTTACTTAAATTATACTTAAACACATACTCGCATTATTAGAACACGCATGCTTACCGTACGTTTTACCGCAAGGTATTAATTTGTTTAACAATAGAACGAATACGTGCTTCAGTAGAATTTATTATTCAGATTATTGACTACTTTCGTTTTGAATTCAGTCGATTGATCACATTTAGAGCTCTGAAACGAGACTAGCACAATGATCATCACCTAGTGCGCCGGTGCACGTGCCTTCGGCAGCCATTCCGTGAAAAAACGACAAGTAATTCAAGTACATACGCCGGTAGTTAAAGGCAAGCCTTTAACGCACGACCAAACGGACGAGTTAGCGGGTTTATTAATTATTGCCGATCGCGACTAAGAAATATGAGAATGCGTTCCTGGTGGGAATTAATGCACCGGGGGTCCCCGCGAAACACGATGCATCGCACCTCCCATCGTTGCCCAGCCGCAAATTAAAATCAGAAATGATCGCCAGCGAATAGAAGGTTTCGCTTACATCGCGACTGTCGATCGCTCGCGGCGAGGGAAGATATATATGCAAATATCATAATCGCGGTGCTCGATTCTGTTCGTCGATGAAAAGAACGTCCGTATTAAAATCGGCGAACAAGTTTTTTCTAAATTTCGGATATTCATGTACAGGGCCGCCGCGTGCGGTTGTGCAGGTTGTGCGCCGCACACGGGCGCATCGCCCAGGGGGCGCCGAGGTATTAAAATAAAAATTTTTTGAACTGAAATTAATTAAAAAAAAAAGGTAATTTATTGTACTCCTGGGAAAGGGGGGCGCCAGATTTCTCCTTGCACACGGGCGCCTCTTACCCACGCGGCGGCCCTGTTCATGTATTATTTTCAACTTGTTCAAAATGTTAAAGAACATTTATTTTGCACAAACACCCGCATTGTACGCGCATGGCGGATAAAAGACCACAGAGATCAAGGGTAAATAATAACCAGAGTTTTGCGAAATAACGAAATTCTTGCAGTTATTTATTTTCGGAGCCTTCAGTCGCAAGGATTTCTTCGGTTCCCGATGGAAACGACGATGAGGGACGAGGCTAATTCGCGAAACGGTGTCGGAGGCATCTTAGAGACCCAGCTCCGAGGAAGAGTCACGCCCTCCTTGTTACCCAGGTCTTCTCCCCTTTCCCTTTTCGCGATAATATCTCGACAAATACCGACCCAGGGAACCCTTTAGCCTCGGCCAGGCTGCCGCCTGCACGCGTAATGCCCTAAAATTAAACAGCCCACGGCGCCAGGGGCGACCTGATCGTCACGTTGCGTTGCCCCGAATCAGACCGTTCACTGGTAGACCACTTTACGTTCCTCGTACCAGTCGACGTTGACATTTCACGACGTATCTCCCAGATACGCTCTATCTTCAAGAAAAATAGAGCACGATTGGTATGCAAAATGGTAGATGCAGAATGTTGGTGCCTCTAATTCTAGAGTCTAGGATTTTCTGCGCTAATCAGTTCTTTGTAAAAGTTAGTTCTGGTTAGATTTTTAGGGAATCATTTTAAAGATTATTGTTTGTTTGAGGTGACCAAGATAGCCACGCATGTGGATAGTCTTCAATAGAAACTTTATTCTTTCAAAAATTTTCGTGATCGATAAAATGAACCTTGTCGTCTGAAATGTAAGTTCTTGAAAAATTCGGAGATCAAATGCTTTCTGCAACAAGAAACAATATAAATAGTAAACGAGAATTTCGAGGTGCAGCGTGCAACGGTTTTTGGGATTTCCCGAGCTGATCTTACTGTTCAGCAGCGTGTGTGACATTAGATTGGCAGTGTGGCACGTAAATTATCACAGTCTGTTTTCTCCGGTCACGAGCCAATGCGCAACACGTTTCGCCTGTCGGGTTCAATAGCGGAGCATCTAAAACGTGTTCCGATGAAAATAGATACGGCAACGTGGACGTAGACATTTTCCGTTGTTCCGTCGGTCGATGACGACGAATTCCGTTTTGCCGTTCCGAGTATCCAAGTATCGTTCACCGTGAAACGGGAATTCCACGTGGCTTTCGTAATTATCTATAGCCAGCCGATATACGAGACCAACGCTCTAATTAAACCGCACTTCTCGATTGAACACTTGCTCTCGCGCGCAATGAATTTCAACACTGTTCATTTTAAGCGCATTTCGTCGGCCGTTTAGCTTCGTGGGAATTGACTTGCAAAATTCTCTTCTTTACGGAAAAATACGGTCTAGCACACGTCGGACAAAAAGTCTGTCGGCATTTCCAGTTTACCTGAATCCGAACGACTACGAGTTTAAACTATATAGGTACAAGTTTAACTTATCCAAGTAACTCATCGACTCCGTTATGTTTCATGAAACAAGTGAAAGTTTATATTTCGATCGTACACTTTACTATTACCGGTTGCTAATAATTAATTAGTCGGCTGATCTATGTTGATTGCGAGTAAACTCCGCGTATTCCGCCAGCATATTTACGTGTGAGCATGATGTTCCACCAGCGGGGCTAGCGTAGAAAATCCTTGCGGTTCGTGGACTCTCATTTAATGGCACGTTAGCGTAGCGGCAACGATGACAGACTATTACCCGTCGACTATTAGCTTCCCTCTCGCGAGCTGATGAATTTTTTTAGTAACGCTTTACGGCGCAGGAACTTTATAAGATTTCATCCAAGCGAGTTTCACCGTTTCCCGCAAACTTGTTTTATTAAAAAAAAAAAAAAAACAAAAATACTGTCCTTCGCGAATTACTTGAAATAAACAGGAATTTGTAGTTTTTGGGAATTGAAAGGACATGAAATTCTTCGAAGGTACCCTACCGGAAAAAATGCGAGTCTATTCTCTGTTACTACCGAACGCGGCACGGATGGTTCCGCGACGCTGGAGCAACCCTACGATAGAGCCGGCTGAAAATTTACTTCTAAACCTTTCAGATAACATCGCCGACGCGCTGTCGTCGCCTCGATACCTGAATGCAACCGATTCTTCCTTTCTCGTTGGGGCCACCGCCGATAGAAAGGTTTTCGGCTTCGAATTTATTCTTCCTCATTCTTGTGTCGCGCGAGGAAAGTCCGATAGTAAAAGGAATAAACTGTGGCGAAGCCGTAGGGAGTCGGCGAGAACGAACGCTTCTCGAGCTATTTACCCGCCGAAAGTAAATGTTCATATTGACCGGGGCCAGACGGAAATAATTGGGTTTGTTTGATGATCCGTGGCTCTCTGCATAGCTGCTTTCTCCTCGGTCAAATTTCTTCGGTCGCATCATTTCCGTCTCCTCGCACAATTCTTTCTTTTCATTTAATGAAAAATCACATTTCTGGAATACCAGAATACCAAGCGATAAATATTTCCATCGAGCGTACGGCACGCGGTTAAGGGGCTGTGCGCACCCAACTACCACCACCACCCTTACCACTCACGCATCGATAGATCCGCATATACGTATACGAAATGCAAGGGTTTACGGCAAAAGAAACTGACGCCTCAATATTGCAATTACAAGTTGAGACCCGGTCGATTATGTTTCCTAAGAGTCCTGGCCAGGGTGGTTCAGAGAGCCAAAATTTCATATTTTTACGTTGTTGAAGAGTAATTTGCAATAATCGGCAGCTCTGACTTGTGAAAAAAATGTATTCTGCCGATTATTACAAATTACTCTTCAACAACGTAAAAATATGAAATTTCGGCTCTGAACCACCCTGGCCAGGACTCTTAGGAAACATGATCGACCGTATACGTATATGCGGATCTATCGATGTGTGAGTGTGGTAAGGGTGGTGGTGGTAGTTGGATGCGCACAGCCCTCCTTAAGGACAAGTCGAAGGAGAACAATGGCCGCCAAGAGGGAATCTTTCTGCAGGAGTCTCGATGACATAGGTAATTACCCCGGTGGACAATACACGCGTATCTACGGTTCTATTTCGAGGCTCAATTTCCGTGAAAACCGCAAGGCAATCGTTTCCACGTGGAACAAATCATTCGCTTATTTATGCGAACTCGCTGCCAATCGTAAACGCCGAGTGCGCGAACGCCGGACGTCAATAATCCTCTCGGCCTTAACGGCCATTAGAAGGCTCGACGATAAAATCGGTCTCAGCGCTGTGTGAAAGCAACATGTATCTGTGAGAAGAAGGCCCTTTCTAGAAGGGCCGACAGAAACCCTCCGAGAAGAAGACATTTCTTTCCGATTGGCCTTCGTAATTCACATTATGCGCATCTCAAGAGGGTCTCCCCCGAACCACATCCATGGACGAGGACTCGGAGAAGGTAGCTGCCGCTGAACGATACAGATTTTTATGGAGGCGTAAATCACACGACCGGTACAAGAAGCGACCAAGAATCGTGAAAGGCGCGGCCAATCCCCTAATGATTCTGATTTATTGCCGACGGTTTGTTCCGGTAACTCATTATCCTCGCAACGCACACGCACGAACACCCTTAGAGAGACCCCACGCGTCACGCGGCCAGTAAATAGCGGGGAGCATCGATTCTTGTCCTTAACACGTCGAACGCTCGTATTTCACGGCTTCTTATGTGTGCCGACTTCGATATTTTTCGTGTTTCCCCTATAGCAGATTCAAACCCGACGTTCGACCGTTGTCTTTCTACTGCACCTCTCAGCGACTGTCCCCTTTTTCTAATAATCAAGGTTCAAGGATTCGCCGAGCACGAAGTTCCTCCTGCAAAGGCACTAAAGGAATGAACCAAATGAATTTCCTAACATGAAAAATTGTTTTAACCCTTTGAACTCGGATGGCGACTCTGAGGCACCACTGAAAATTGCTGTGCTATTCATAAAAATATTGTTCGCATTATTATTTTTGCTCGTATTTAATAAACTACTAGACATTTACACATTACATGAGATATCGCATCAGTTTCGTACACGCAAAAAAAAATGAAAAAAAATTCTACAACGGACAAATCTTTCGTTTTTCAGTTAAAATAGCTCCGAGTGCAAAGGGTTAAAAATGAAAATTGGTCACAAGTGGAGAGAGATTACCTGCGACGGGTTTCCCGTATCTTCGAGGTAGAATAAAATCTCGCGGCGGAGTGATCGATGGGTCTTATTCGAACGGTGCTCGTGCCAATAAACACGTCTTTACCGACACTGGAAAAATGTCAGTCGATGCGGCGGGAATGTCTACGCTGTGCAACGCGTTACGCATAATTTTATGGTGGACGAGGATTCGCGGTTTGAATGGAAAACGAGAGTATCAACATTCCTTCAGAAAAGTATCCTACATAATTAAGCGTTGAATGAAAATCGTGCGAAACCAAGTGAATAATGTTCGACGTTGTTCTGGTCGGGGCGAAAAGAGTACCTGGTCTTTCAAAAAATTATCTTGAAAATGGTGCAAATTAGCACCGAAACGTCGATTTCTTTTTGACTATTAGCAAAACTGCTTTATGATTAATTTACTTTAGTTTTCTAATGATCGAACCGTAGCGCCGAAATCATATATTAATTGTTTTAAGCAATAATACGATCGATATAAACTACTTTATGTACCTGGTCTATGTTCGAAAGACACGTTGCGAAGAGAAAAGGAGGCAGCACACGTTTACTATACACGGCCGACAGGGCCGACGAATAGCAGGGATAGGTGACGATCGTTAGTTACAGGGTGGAAAAAGTTGGTAGATCGGCGCGGTGCGGTGGGACGGCTGAATGCGATAGTGCCTTGTGCGTGGCACGAATAAGGCATTAAAAAGCGTTATTTATCGGCGGATCTGCAGTCACGGGCGAACACGCCGATACCCGTGGCCGGCACGCCGGTATTAACATTAAGATTCTCATCGGACGATACCGTGGTCGGTGCGGTGGAAAAAGAAAACCGACTTTTCGAGTCGGGACTGTCAGCCGGCTAAGACGCACGACCGCCGCCGCCTCGTTCGCCTACTCTGTGTGTCCTCTGCTCCAGCAACGATTAACAGAACGCAATCGAACGGCCGAGAAAATCGAGTGCCGAGACCGCGACCGCGACCAAACGGACCCCTTATAATCCTTCTAATCTCTCCAATCAGGAGGACGGGGAGTATTCGTTACACACGCGGCACGTACTACTAATTTATGCTCGTGCCTCGAAAGTAAATACGACGGAACCCCGTCCGAGCCCCCGGCCACCGGTATCGTGAGAAAAATTTTCCAAAGTCCGACCTGAAGGCCGGTTTCGAACCAGCTACCATCGAGGTGCAGTAGTATTATGCTTATTTGGGTGGACCTTGGCTATACTTGGTGAAATTTTTTTCACGCCACCCACCCCTCGAATTGTGCTATTGGGTGGAGAAAATAATTCCTGCAAAAGTTGAAGTTGATCGGATAAGGGGAAGGCGTGCCTCGTTGACGTTGCGAAAAACATGAAATTTTGTACGAATGGGAATATTCGAAGGAAAGACTTATTTATTATGACTACATGTTCTTCTTGTGTCAAAATATTGATTATAATAGTACCAAAATGTAATATTTTCTAAATGTATATTTTTGTAAATATATGTATATGTTAAATTTTACGTATTTTATTGATAGTACCAATTCTTTTAGTTGTACATATTCTTATACTAATTTAAAAAGTAGAGAAATTAACGTTCGACATAAATATGTTGGATTTAACAAGAGTATAATATATTTTTCGCGAGAACGGCTATTTAATATGAAATAATCCTAAATCCGTTCAAAGTACATTTGTACTCGAAATGCATGTGAGGAATTAATCTATTTTTATAGGTGTAACATCACGGTCGATTAGGCACGCCTTCCCGACGTCCGATTGATCTAATACTTAGGATATATCATTTTTTTCATGACATGGAACAATATTAAGAGAGGGGGCATTCCCAAAATTTTTTGGTCAAAAAATAAGGTCCACCCTAATGCGTCCGAATTGTTGTAAAGCTTAAAAAATTCAACTTCGTATCGACATCGATCTAAATAGAGTCATCCTCTAACTCACCAGATATCTCCAAAAATATGGATTCTACGTTGACGTTCCTGCGAAAATTTCGTCGGTATCGCAGAGCTACGTTTATCGGAAGACGTACTTACGTTCTGTCGAGGCAGTAAAGAGAACTTTACAGCCGCCGAAAACCACATGTACGGAGGCTCAATCATCGTGCTTCCTCTTCCGCGTGTTCGCGGGAAAACAAATCGCCTTCGGCAGCGGAGACAGCCGTCATTTGCCTTTTATTGCCGCGGTTAGAGGGCTCCGGTTAAAAGCTCTGGGTTCCGTTGCGCACCGGAGTCTCAAGAGACACTAACCGTTCGCGGCCATAAAAATAAAATCATGAATCTAGAAGTCGCTTGCTTCTCGGTTATCCCGGATAGACCGGAAGCGGCTGGCACCGGGAAACACCGACGCAGCCCCGTGCCATGCCGAGGCCAGGGACTAATTGAGAAATGGAGCAAATCGGATCCGCGCCGGATGAATAATTGTTTACACGAGTCCGGGGCGGACGTTTAGCGTGTCGGGCGTGTTCTGCGCAGTGTATCCATCGCGCCTACTCATCCGTATCCCCTAGGATGAGAGATCGGACCCGTGTTTCGTGCACCGAGATACACCCGATAGCCTTCTCGGGCGAGGTTTGCGCCAACGAATCATCATTTCCTGCGGATAGATCCGACGATGACTCGGACAACAGGCACGCGAGTATCGCTCGGACGCAATCGAACAATCGCGGCAATGTTTGCGATGCGGGAACGTTTATATGCCATCCCGTCACTGTGTAACTGGAGTCGAACCTGAGAACGACACCGCAGACCCCCAAGCAACATCGCCAGCTTGATATCGCTTTACATTCTACAGGCACTCCTCGCATAACACGCTATTTTCCTACAAATCTCTTTATTTGGTTTCTTGAACAGACGCTCAAGCTAATTCGACTTGACTATCTAGAGCTAGCTTTTAACCCTTTCACTGCGGAAGGCGTAAATATACGTCCTGAGAAGTCCATCGATATATACGAAAGGCGTAAATATACGTCCTGAGAAGTCCATCGATATATACGAAAGGCGTAAATATACGTCCTGAGAAATCCATCGATATATACGAAAGGCGTAAATATATAATACATCCTCGGAAGTCCATCGATATATGTATACGAAAGGCGTAAATATACGCCATCTAAATTTTTATACTTTATGTTTTTACTTCTTTGTTTTACCGACTGATTCAAATGGACTTTATCGTCCTTTGAGACATACGAACTAAGGTATTGGCAATTGTTTTATTGTTTCGAACGATTGTTAATTAATTCTTATCATATTTGCTGTGCTATTGCAGTTACAAGTCTTCCAAAAAAAAATCATGCTCGAAAATGTGCAGTATGTAGTAAACATAAAATTCGTCGAGAAACTAGGTACGAATGTAAAGAATGTGATGTAGGTTTATGTGTTGATCCATGCTTTAGGATATACATATATCACACGGAAATGGATTATTATATTTTTATTATCTTTATTCGTTCATTATGTAAAATAGTTTGTCATTGTTAAGTTCAAAACGAATTTATTCCTCTTTATCAATTTCGGATTTTTTCCTTTATATTTAATTAGCCACTGTTATTGAAGAAATCTGTCAGTTGAGTTATGTAAAGTAAAATAGCATAAAAGGCTACTTAAAATAAATAAGAAATGGATGTTTTTAATTTATTTGTAACGATTGCTTTTTAAGTCATACGAATGGTATCAAATCTTCGGGTACTGTTTTGTTCACTATAGTTACTGGTCTGCGCGGCGCAGCGACCGACGTGCGTATAACGCGCCGTCCCTGTGGATGGATTATTCCGAAATCGCGCCGCAGTGAAAGGGTTAAACGTCGACTATCGAAAACTAAAAATTCAATAGAAATTCAAGCAAGATCTATCGGAGATCTCGCAAATTTAACGCCGTCGAACGGCAACCGCATCGACACAATGTCGCCAAAGACGATCGTATCGGCGTTATCATCGAACAACCTAGGATTTAATGACATTAGATCCGCGGGGATGCAGAACAGAACACGCACATTAGCGCGGCAGATTTGCAGCCAACAAAAGGACATATATTAACACTCGTGCAGCATTAAATCGTATCTCGCGACGGAAGATCTACGATAAGGTGCTCCGGTGGCGCAGGGCGTTTAGGTATAACTCACCGTTACTATTTGTTTCGATATAATTAATGGCACAACATATACCCCATAACCTATCAGATCGTAGAGAAGAAAGAAGTCCCCCGGTAGGGCCGGCCCGAAAGGCAGTGGCGCTTTGACAAAGTGGATTTCCACGGGATAAATCCCCTGGTCGGGGGTACAAAGGTGCGAAGATGAGCCGTGGGATCGGCTACCAATTTCAAGCTCCCATGAAGCCGAGTCGAACGTGCGTCCGCATAAGTATACCTAATGCCATCACGGTGGCCGTCCCCCATAAAACCTCCTTCCATCGTGTTAGTACATCATCGTCGCCGCCACCCCGGCTGTGAAGAAACTAATAAGAAAAGCTTCCGATTTCCACCGATTTGCCGTGCGGTGTCGATAAATCTGTTACTTAATGCCGGACAAAATAGCCAACTCCGTGCACCTGCTCCACAGTGTTTAATTCCGTTGCAAAGACCGTCTCTTAAAATAAATTTCTGTTTAAATATTTATCCTTGCGAAAATTGGTACCCGGTTGCCAACGCAAGCGGGACAAATCTTTGCAACCAATATAATTGCTCAGCTTTCATGGATATATACGAAAAGTGATTCTATTTGTTATTCGTGTAAATTCGAAAACACACTTTCGCCTCACGGCGTGTCTTGCCACGTGGTCTTATCTGGCCACGACCACGAGGCGAGAGGATACGAAGACAGGAATGTGTTCGGTTCGGATGCATTTATTGGACACGTACGCGTGAGATCTGTCACGTGGAGGAGCGAGGAGAACACACGTTCCCTTCGTGCCTCGTCGAGATCGACAGAGTGAAGACGACACTGCGTACACCGACGTTTCTTCACTTGAACGTGATTGAGGACCTCTTACGCTGACACTGCCGTTGTCGGGCACAAACTCCTCGCCAGTGGTAATATTAGCGGCGTTAACAGTTAGTCGAGTACGATCTGTCATGTCTGTAGAGTCGCCCATTATCCGAATAGCGTCTGCATTCAACCTAGAAACATTTATGGGAATATCACTTATTATACAAGTACGATATATGAGAGATTTACGCGTTCAACCTAGAAACATTTATGGGAATATCACTTATTATACGAGTACAATGTACGAGAGGCTTTTACCCGTAATAATAATAATTTTAATGCCACTAGTGCTATACGTTTCGCCCGCTTACGAACACGCATAAGACCCGCAGTCTACGAAGCACATCTGCGAGAAGAATACGTAGAGAATCTCTCGGAATCGCGTGATAATAGCCGAGAATACATATAATTTTAGTGTTCAACTATTTTCGCGCGCACATTCCAGCACACTTAATAAAGCAATTACTCGGAGCATAATTCAGCGGAACAAATAAATATTTCTGCCTCCGCCGTTGAAACAACAAATAATCTCGTCTGCTCATTCATCCGTGAAGATAGGACGCAAGCAAACGCCTAGCAAACAAATCTTTCAGACCTCGCCTACGCGGAATCGAACCAGCAATAATCGCCCGGACCTTCCTTATCCCGAGCACCTGCGCGTTATCATCGTACATCATCGAGAACGGATCTGTGCGATCGAAAGGTTCGCTATTGGAGGAATGCTCGGATTGGAAGCTGGCAAGTCGGTAAACGATCATTTCTCCCCCTATCAAAACAATGTTTCATGTTTAATGCATCGACGTTGAGCGGCCGTATTAACTTCGCCGCGCCGCGTCGTGGGCGAAACTATTTCAGGTGTAGGTCGACGTTGGCGGTGCGCAAACAAGCGAATCTGCCGACGCGACGCGATCTTCGTTCTTCGTGTTCGTGCGCCGAGGATGATCCTGTGCCCGTGTACACCTCTACTCGTCCGAAGAAATTTGATCGGGCCTGTAGATATTCCGTCTAATCCGTTTAAACCGTTGCCAGCTATGGCTGATCCGGAGCGAGCGTCGCATTAAGAGGACGCATCGGCCCGTTTTTTGATGCCGAAGAACACACAACCGACAAGGGATACGCTTCGGAACACAAATAAGGCTATTAAAACCGTGCTACCAGGAACGAGACGAAAAGCGAGCCGCAAGCATCAGCTTATGTATCTGCAACCGAAAGATTACCTAAACACCTTTCACGCCGCCGCGTCGTGAAACAGTGAATAAAAGATCGACAAGTTCATCGATGCAAGACTGTTGCATCAGTTACCGGAAACTGTTCATTAGTTCACTTAGAACCAGCACGGTGTAGTTTCTCTAAAAACGATTGGAAGCAACTTTTTGGAATGAAAGTATAAATATTCCATCCTCCTTGAAATAAATATTTAAATTGTAAAAGATGGTTCAAGGTACTACAATAGTCATTTCGACCCAAACGATATTGACACGTTCGACCTGCAACTTCTATAGCAGATGCACATTCAAGATCGCCTCCTAGTGCTTCAGTGATTCTGAATAATTGGTAATGTTCATTGAACTCGACGAAAAATAGTTTCGCAGAAATAAATGGGAAATCATTCAACGATTTCACCCGAGTCTCGCTATAATTTCATCTCGAATTGAAAAACGATTGTGAAAAACGGCTCTGCCGGACTCTCGCTGGCACAACGGTCGCCGGCCACGCATCAATAATTTCACAATAATTTATTGTCATAGTCGCGCCACATCGGCGGGGCGGCTCGCCGTCTATCGGTAGCCGTTATCTTCCAACAGGTAGCTCGTTTATTTTATTTAATTTAAAAGTCGACGACAGCACGTCATCCGGTGGCTCGGATCAGGCTGATCGGATCTGTGGAATCACGGCAGCGAGATCGTCTTGTGTTCCGCCGATAACGGGCAAGATCGGTCGGCGTGTCCGAAACGAGCCTACGTAATGGCGTCCAACCGGGAGACATCCTCGAGGATGTTGCCTCCACGATGCGGAGGTAGGCGAATGTTTGACATTCCTGTCGTGGTTGTGCGTTTTACCGACCGAGACTTTTAATTGTCGAGAGAGAGAGAGAGATCGGACTTCGAATACGTACACGTCGTCGGGTAGAACCGAGAGGAAATTAAATGGTTCTGTAACAATGAGAGAACGGGACTGGAATTCGTAGGAACGATCGTAAAAGATACGTCTCCGCGAATATTTACGATCCGCCGGCTTATCAGCGTTGACGCAACGTATGTATTAGAGCAACCACAGACAAATTGGAGACATCGACGACGGGACAGGCGATGTCGCGCCGCCGGTTTTATTCCATTTTAGACGCCCACGGGAGAAAGACGTTCTTACTACAACAGGTTGACCAACGATATGCAAGAAAATCGGTTTATAATTCATTTCTAAACCTGGTGACAAAATAGCGTCGTCTATACAATTTCGTGGAAATTAATTAGCTCGATCAACATTATAATCTTGAAACAGCGAAGAATAATATTTCGAACTTTCGTTGTAGATGTGGAACGAGTGGACGAACATATTATCTATTCCGAGCCATCCGATACATATTCGATGCGGAGACACGGTGGGACATTTTTTTGGACGAGGCCAGGAGTGTAAAGCGATAACAGTGAAAGTCGGCGTGGACTCTATCACCGGGATTCTAGTAAATTCTGATTGGACCCCATTGTGATAAGGGGCGACATCGAAATTTAATTAAACGGCCGGATTGACAGATTTACCCTTTTAGGAAGAGTTCGTCAGGTTTGGACCGTTACGGTCCCGGTATCCTATCTCTCGTGAGACCTGAATGAACTGCTTCTTGGAAGAGAGCGGCGTCAGAGTTAATCATATCCCTGAGAGGCACTTAAACGCGATTATGCATGCTTTACAAATTAAACAAGGCTTAATCTATTAATAGACACAGTTACGGTGAAATTACACACCCTATGTTCTTATCGGCCTATACGATCCACCTATGTTATCTTCTTCGGAGTAAATTCCTTCGTAACATATACTGTTGTGTGACTTCCTAATAACAATCGTTACGTTTTGAAATTGTGTTTACAGAAACGTATCGAGGGGGAGAGATGGAAAATTTAGTGGTTGGTGAAGAGGCAAATGTTTCTTTCGATAAGGTCGTTCACGTGTGTCACAGCGGGATAAAACGACAATTCCAAATCCATCGGATCGGCGAGATCTAAAGGAGTGCTCGTAACGCGTATTTCGGTGGACCACCGGCCATTGGTCACCATAAAATAATATTGTCCGACCGAATGCCTGACTACGGCCACGGAACCGAACAAACTATTTTAAGTAAACCGCGCGCAGTCTCTTTGTTTATTTACGAGCGCACTGCTTTCGTGACCTCGACAGACGGTGTTATTACAAGGACCTTCTTACGCGGCGCGGGAAACGATTCGGGCAGCGACGTTAAAGTGTACACGATGACACCGGTTCGGTCACCGTCGACGACTCTGGTTTCACGTTCCAAGGAGACTTCAATGATGACCGTGCGAAAGCAACGAACAAATCGGAGACACAATAATTCTGGGTATCGCACAACAAAGTATATTCATAATTGAAGGTGACAACGAGATGGAAAAACAGCAACAGTTATTAATCTGCGACCACCGATCGCGACAATTTAATAATTCCTCCCTGCGCCCTAGTTTCCATAACGCGAACATCTTTCAGCGGTTAATATGTATCAGAGGACGCAACCATAAATTAGCACACCGCACCAAGCGGAAAATATTTCGAGGGCAAGGACGTAAGTGTTCGTGCTGGTGCTTCTGCCAGTATTGGTGCCCGAACCACAGGAAGAAAGGGATCTTGTGTATACAAACAGACAGGAGAGCAGCATAAGTACAATCCGTTTTATATCGGGCGGGGCGCAAATCTTTTCGCTCGGAGATTCAAGACGATCGATCAATCGGGCGAGAGCATTGTTGGCTCTGTTGTGCAAAGACACCCGAGAGAACTTCGCCGAACGGCATTGTGCGAACCGATCCCGAAAAAGGACTCTCACCGCGCCGGGACAACAAATGCGAATAGGCTGGTTGTAAAGGCGGCTCCCAATTACGATTCGCAGCACGCGCGATTTGTATTTCGACCACCGTGCCGCGGGTCTGTTTCCACAGCAAACACGGCCACAATATTGCGTGTGGTCGAAAACATTTTTACGCCCGCGAAACCACCGACGAATCGCCCAAAGGACCCTTCAGCGATTCCTCGAAACGGCCGCGGGACCATGTCGCGCGTAGCCTACGCAGTTCTTTTCGATTTTACTCGTAGCCCCGGTATCCGTATTGTTCATGCGATTTGCAACAATCGCTGCATCGTTCGGTAGAATCCATTCTGCCTGCCACGGACACGGTTCCCATAATTAATAATCGTTTACTTATTGCTGGGTCTTTACTTGGGCCAGCTGTTCTCTAAATCAAATAGCGTCGAACGGCGAACGGTAGCCCTCGAGGAACGATCATAAGCCGATCGTTGTTCCATTAGCAGGAAATTTTCAGGTTTACGCCGCGCCGGGCGTAGTTAGAACAAACACGGTCGGCGAGAATCAAAGGGAAAGACCATCGAAACGATTGGCCGTGGCGCGTTCGTCCGGTCCGAGTAAATCTGCAAGCTCATGCCCTTGAAAATCCTTTCTCGCCGCGTAACTCGAGTGGCCCTCGTGTATCGCCGGTCCTCTCCAACTCGGAGCGCGCAACTTCGTACACCGTTTCTGTTGTTGTAACACATTTCTTCCGCGGCAAACAACGCCCCGCGATTTACCTGGTAATTGCTGGAAACACCGGACGAGTGTTTACAGTGTCATCGAGGTGCGGTCACACTTTGCCTACACCATCGCCGGGAAGAACCCCGTTTTCTTCGTCCGTTACCACACGCTTCGATACCTACCTCAGGAGCATTAAACTGTTCGAAGATACGCGAAAAAATTTTGAATATCATGGTCGACAGGGTAGACTTAAAAATTGGAGGAAGGGCTGCCTAAAAATCTGATTCGTAAATAAAATTGCTTAAAATGTGGATAACGTCGAATAACGTATTCCCAAAAATATGCACTTAATATTATTGAAATTAAAAGTGTAAATAAATATAATTGTACGCAGTATTTACCAAAAGAAGTAACATTAAAAGGACACAAAAATTACCTCCCAAAAATTTTCCCGTTTTCTTACGCCCTCTAGCATATGTTTTGTGGCCGGAGTAAGAGACAGAAGGCCAGCAAACGCTATCTCGTCGGTGAGAAGGCGAATCATCATGGAACCATATCGATTACACCGACTGCCAGCCTTATGGGACATCGCGTCGACAATAAACAAATTATGCCGTTCTCTTACGCCCTCTAGGATATATTGTCGTCGGAGTAAGAAACAGAAAGCCACCGACGGCATCTCGTCGGTGTAGAAGACCACTGAGGAGATTCTTGTCGGTAAAAAGGTGAATCATCACGGAACTTCAGCATTCTTCATTTATATTTATTACCTACGGTACTAAAGTAGCCGTCACCAGAGTCCAGACCTGCTCAGAAACCGATTTGCGTTCGTTCTGCGCATCCCCCACTTTTCTACACTGCCCCGAAGGGACATACGTCATTCGTAGCGTTCTACCGGGTGGATCGATATCGATTGTATTCCTGAGATCGTGTGTTTTTATTTCATGTTAATCCGTATTTGTTGTTTCACCATGTATATTAAACAAGTGAGAGTTTACGGGCTCGCAGCGCCACCTACCAACTTCCGCACTGCGCGAAACGAGTCTGGACTCTGGTGACGGCTACTTTAAATCGATTTACCTATTTACCATTTAGGGGTGGAATCAATGTTATCAGAACCCGGCATACTAGCGTCAGTCGGTGCATGATTGTTGACCGGCAAAGCTGATATTCTATCGTATCGACGAGTTTCTAAAGCAGTCCGTGGTAAAACCTTAGAAAACTGTATTGATCCCGACGGACGCATGCGTGCGGTATAATTGGATCACATGCGGGAGGATAATGTGCATCGGACAGACAGCAGTGGAAACAACTGTCTACGCTACATTCACACAGTGGACGGTTTGTACTCAAGTGGTTGCGGTGCGAAGAATTGTTCGTAGTTAGACACGTGTGTCAAAAAGTGGTCGTGACAAAACCGTAGCTGGACCATCCTCGACTGGACCTTTGCTTCACCACTGAACGGTATTCACCACTGATTCTTACAATAACAAACATATTTTAATTTACCGATAACATATAGCCAATGTATCTTGGAACTGAAACGAAAACATTGACAAATATATTTTTTTTCCGAACGAAACGTCAAAGCATACAAATTACTTAATTATTTAAAAAATCAAATTCAAAGCTTTCCATGTTGTTTTTTTTTGTTTCCTTCGATCGTACAATATTATGGCTTTACTAAAATCAACGTAACAAATAAACTAGACGAGTGTTTAATGCACAGTTGAGCGATAACGAGGACGAGATTGTTAAGGGAAAAGATTTTCCTTGAGAACAAACATAGATTTTTTCACATCGCGTTTCGTTGATTCGTATTATGCGATTTGGCAATTGAGTAATGGCCAGTATGGTGCAGAATAGCGCAGTATAGGCAAAGCTGCATTGCAGTAATATCCTGGCCTGGCTGCATGTACCCATCGTGTTTTCAGTGAAGTCAGTCGATCGGTTTGTTAACGATACAATCGCGTTCGACGGTTCGTTCGCAATCTGATTCGCTTTCCATCGACCATCATTATCATACAGATCATTCGCAATTGCGTTTCTAAATTGAACAGCGCAGCGTGTAAACACGGCGGAAATGTTTTCAAAGCCCCTAATTGTCTGTACCAGCTGATTTCCTACGACTTCTCTTATACTATCAGCCTTGTGGAAAATGTCCAAATATTAGTTATTTAACATATTACTTATCCATATGGAAATATTTTTATGCATACGCTGCAGTAGATCGACTACTATTTTTCGTTATTGTCAAATTCTATAAGATTTTCATTGTTATATGTTTGCGACTGGAATGTTATAACCATCGAGGAATATCGACTGGAACATTCATAAAATTGCTGTTAGAATTCCAATAGCCTTGGCATGCTTGTTGCACGATATTGCATCTGCCTCATCGCCACCTCCACAAATGTTTGCGGGCAAGTTAATTTGAAATTCTCGCGGCATCGAACTATGAATGGAGATGTTGGCGCGATCGATGATCCACTTTTAGATCCGCTCAGCAATTTTTAAAGAAATTTCCCCGGAACGTTTCACGGTACGGATTTCTTCGAACAGCAATGTGAAACTCGATAAAACGTGTTACAATTATTTACCAGTAAAAGGTTGTACGAGTCAAACAACGTTCTCCGGCGACAATAAAAATCGGAGAAGTCATTCTTTTCTGTAATTAACAATTAGGCAGCGCTTAATGTCGATGCTACGACCGTTAGGGTTTCGGCGATGCAAGTTATCTGGAAAAGCATCCGCTTTGTATCGCGAACGCTAATTGCAAAGTCCTCGTTGTTCACTTTGTATACGTGTAACGAACGTACGATAACGATAACGGAGCGGTAGGTAATCGTTGCGAACGTAACCGCCGACACAAATACTAGACATCGTATTATAGCGGGGATCGAGTTAAAGGAAAAAGATGATAGTATTTCTCGAGGACTTTATTTTAATGATTACGCTGAATCTTTATATTTATTATAATTTCCTTATAGTAAGGATCTTTTACTTTAATATATATAAGTATATATTTAATATATATATATATATATATATATATATATATATATATAATATATATAATACCTTATATTACGATAAGGAACTTATCGTAAGGAGCGTTTCGTTTTTTACAGAAAACATGTTTTGCCCCGTTAGTAGTCGCACGGTATCCCCAGCAATTCGCGAAACCAGTGCTGGCTTTACGGCTTCTCTGCGTCTCACTCGCAATCGATGTTTTTCACTCTAGTTCCCATTGTATTCAGAAGCTTTCAAGCTGAAGAATACTGTCGATAATTTCTGAAACTCCACCTCCCTCGATAGATCTACCTCCCTTCGCGATAAGGTAACAAATCCGCGATCACCAAAGAAGCACCGCCGCTCTTTTCTGCACGGAATATCTACGCCAGGGCTCGAAACAGTTCTACAAGTTTTTAATAAACTATATTGGAAACGTGGAACTTATTCAAAAAAATTCTCAAGATACGAGTTTCGACGAAATATTCTTTAAAAGCAAAACTGGATAGAACTGATCAAATATAGACGTAAAAGTTTTTCCTCGATGAGAAAGTGTTTGAACTATATATGTATTATTGAAATATGTTTCACATTTGTACTAAATGTCGAGCAACAATATGTCTAAAGTGATGTATATGACTATTTAATTAGAATAGTACCTCCACGTGTCTATACTTATCGTGTTTGAAATATTACGTGACTTTCTGTTACGGACATTGAAGCGATAAATTTACAAACTTCAAAGAAAGTTATACACTTGACCTACATATACAATCGCAATGCAAATTTTTCATCTTATCTGAAATTATTGTTTTCTTAGCTAACGGCCAACAAAAAATATTTAAACAAATTAACGTATTTTGAAAGAAGAGAGTTTTTTCCCGTCACATTACAGAACCGCAAGTAAAGAATTTATCGAAAAATTTAATAACACCACTTTGGTTCCCTTTATGTAAGGTTCGTTTTAAAGGAAAAACTAAGGAAGATATTTTTGGCACCATTTTAAAAAAATTCTTCCGCTTGCGACAGTTCAAGAATTGCAGCAATTTCACTAGAAATTTCTCGACCGCCCATGCACTCTTCAGTCCTGACCTCCTACACAGTGATCACCAGTTGTTCTGCATTTCAAGCAGTGGCTTGCACCGCAAAGCTTTGGAAATGATGAAGGATTACAGAACAGCTTTATTGGATAGCTGAAACCAGAAACGGAACATTTTTTAAAACTGACTAAAGAGTTTTCCACAGTTTTCGTATTCACATTTCTATTTTAAGACGAACTTTCGAAATTTTCGTTGTTAAGCAACCATGAAATTCAACATTCAGAAATTCGTATAAACTCGCCTGATGAAGTTCAGAAAAACAGAAAAATAATGACAACCGACGGGAACAGAAATATTAGCATTGTGCAGATAACGATTCTACGAACTAGCTGAAATGGTTCAAGTTTCGCAAACGTGAACAACTATTTTTTGTTATACATTTTTCGAGAAGTAACAGCATTTACATAAAAACGGAACAGTAACCTCCCACTCTTCCATTAAATGTCTAGTTTATTAACGATTTATTATCTTGATTTTATGTACTGTACCAATCCCGGTGCTCATGGTGTTGTTGAACTTTGGAGATGCTTATCCATTAAATGTCTAGTTTATTAACGATTTATTATCTTGATTTTATGTACTGTACCAATCCCGGTGCTTATGGTGTTGTTGAACTTTGGAGATGCTTATTACACGTGTTTGCTATAGAAGATGGTAGACGTAACAACGGCTCTACCATCCACCGGTGGAGCGACCCTAATTGGGCGCACCAGAGGTGCACTCAGGTCTGTTAGGTCTGCGTTGGGAGGCAGCGGTGAATATCTCCAGGGTTTGGGAAACAGGATAGGCTCGGCTCTAAGTAGCAGTTTAGAAGAAAGTGAAATGACCACGACCCCGTCTACGCCGCCCTCTTCGCCGCAAGCACCACCTCAGACTCCTAAACAGGAGGACCACCTGGCCAGAAGAAAATTAAGGCTCCCCAGGTACGTCTCTGTCTGAAAGACCCTATGACATTTTTTTTCAAACTGATTTATAAGTAAAAAGAGAAGAAAAAAAAATTAATTTCTCACTGTCGTCCGCCGGCAGATTCGGGGCTGGATTATCGTACGAAGACTACGAAGCGATGGCGAGGCACAAATTGGAACGTCAGGGTAGCGCGAATATGTCGAGATGTTCGCGGAAATACCCCCCGGGCATGACGTACGAGGAAATAGCATCCTCGAGAACGGCCACGAACAAAAAACAAGACAATAAAGTCGAGGAAGATAATAGCCCGGATAGAGACAGCCAGGAGAGCATAGAACCCCTTGAGGAGAAGGATATCAAAGCCACGGGGCCGGATCCGTTTGATAAATTACATTACAAAGCAGGTGAGTAACCAAAAGTGGATATTTCATTAAAACAATTATGAGAAGACTGCATAACCACTCGCAGAAACACGAGCCATATATTTTATCGTCGAGGCTCTTCTTTTCCTTGTTTTATGAAATATTCGTTGCAAACGGATCATAAACCGTATTTTAGTCACCGCGATTCGTAAAACGGAAATAAGTTGTGCAGTTTCCATCTCTTTTTGTAAACTTAGAATTAACGGCGAACACGTTATTTTTTTTACGAGAAAGTTGTTTAACGTGGCAGCGATTTTTTTATTTATGAATATAACATATGTCACTGTTTTGTTTTTTTTGTCACAAAGCCAGGGCCCCGACCCGCTATCAGACGGTCGTTTTTCGTATAGGTAAATGAACGTTGATGTGAATGTATTGTGAACCACAGCAGACGTCATTCGTATGCCACAAAATCCTTGTGTCTCAACCTCTTCCTACTGCACTGAGGGAATATAGTTTCATTCGGAATCTCGTTAAACGTGACATTTTTGCTAGAATGGGAATCAATATGCGAAACAGAGATAACAAAATTCGTGGTACAATCGAAAAAGTATTCTGTGCATAATTAACTAAAAAATACTTGTTAGAATGAAATTGTTGGGTTTACCTATATACCGAATTCATATGTGAGAAATGTTTGTTTGACGATATCCATGTTTCTATACATATATGCACGAAGTACGTCATTCCTTTCGTTTGTAACTTGGAATTTTGGTCGCCTTTTCATGCGTGGCAATGCGAGGGAGCTGATATATCGAAGCTTTCCCTTCAGTGCGGACACAATAGTGTCTATTTAGACTCATGCTGATTTTGCGAAAACTGTTTTCCCCCTTGGTGGCAGGGTGCTTTTGAACGCTTTCACGTGAATTTATCCTCTGCGTAAAGATGTTGTTCATAATTTACTGCTCGTTGTTGAGTAATTCTGAGATGTAGTCAGAATTTTTGCGAAATCACACGCTTTTTTAGTATAATATAGCCAGATAACTAAATAACGTATTAATAATCCGGCAGATGAACAATTAATTGGTAATACAAAAATTGTTAAAATATTTACAAAAAA
The DNA here is from genome assembly GCA_916610255.1 of Lasioglossum lativentre. Taxonomy (NCBI): domain Eukaryota; kingdom Metazoa; phylum Arthropoda; class Insecta; order Hymenoptera; family Halictidae; genus Lasioglossum; species Lasioglossum lativentre. The sequence continues at coordinate 3,302,802 of OU744364.1, forward strand.
CCGGTTAATAAGAAAATAGTTTCAAGACTACAATATGTGCAATTCTCGATGATAACTTTTCAAAGAAATCTGTCTGAACAATTCATTGTTTCTAACTTATATTCTTAATTATGCAGCAGACATGTTCACCTATGGATATTCAAGTTAGAATTTTTAGGATCGCCGTGTACTGCAAATTGTTTAAACTTAAAATGTTGCGCTTTTATGCAATCCGCCGTGTACCCTAAATTATATTTAAACGTAAAATCCAGCGCTTTCATGTAATCCGCCGTGTACCCCGAATTGTTTAAACGCAAAAATTTGCGCTTTTCTACAATCCACATCTTGAAAATGTGTGATTAGATTCTAAATGTGTCATAGTAGGATAGCATATCACTATACCCTTCTTGTTTCTGTAGACGTTTCTGCTTAGACGCGTCCTTGAAGGTGTTGAAATAACATAATAATGCGACATATACCATCCTTTAATGTGATATACGCACCATGTTTGAGTATCGATTAGAAAAATTAGTAGATATACTAGTCGAAAGTTAGAAGAGTGTTTCCTGTAGATTGTTATTTCAGATATGCCTTGTAGCAGCGACTCGACGAGCGATCAAGACGGCTACGGACCTAGCACGAGTTTAGATTCGAATATGGACGGTCGTAGAATGTGGCATAGATCAGGTACAGATCTTTTTTAACGAGTAATTCTCAATATAGTTTTCATAAGAAATTGATCGGAAATAAAAATGAAAATACAACGTTGATTGAAAATTTAGGCTCATCAGGATCAGTTCAATCTTGGGCTTCCAGTTTGTCAGCAGACAGTCAATCGGAAGAAGCTGCCGCAGACTTCATGAAAGACTTCGTACCTCTTTTGTTCGACGCTCCGAACACCGTTGAGCAAGAACAGAAAGCAAATTTTGGACAAATGGTTCTTGTATGTATTTATAAATGATTTGATACACTAAATTGCCAATGGAAACCAATAAGATACGAATAACTTCGGATTCTGTTAAAATAAACAACACGTTACTGAATGTTTTGCAGACAGAATCTGGTAGAATATGGTTCTCACGAGTGGTAAATGCGAGAAGAGCCCGCCCTTGCGTCACAGAGGCTTCGTTTTATTCCTTGGCGCAACATTTCGCAGTGGCGCTTTTCGAATGCCACGAGGCTGACGATTTTGCACCAGCGAAAAGCCTTATGAACATGTGTTTCACGTTCTACCATGAAGGTACTATAATCATTTTTCACTTCCTCACTTTGGCACAGTAGCATCAACATAAACGTAAAGTCTACACCGGTCCCTACGGACCGTGTGTACCATTTAACGTGTTAATTACAATTTAATTGAATTTTTCTTACGAAAAGTCGAAGTACCAGGCCTAGAACCATACCGAGAATATTTGTACACGCATCTACGAGTGCAACCGATTTGGACATCGATGAGATTTTGGACTGCAGCATTTTTCGATGCGGTGCAATGCGAAAGAGCTTCGAAACCAGTTCCCCCAAGACCTAAATCTCTAGATCAGGAAGCCATCGCTGCCGAAGATCGCAGGTTCCAGGCTAACATCGTGTTCGGTCAATTAGGGTAGATACACTTATAGTAGACCGCAGTTTAGAATTTCGTTGGTGTTTCTACTTTCTGTAGTTTTAATTTTTAATTTGTTGATTTTTTTAGAACATTCACGTGTAACATGCACGCATTCGGCCTGTCACGATCTCTGTGCTTAGAATTTCTTAGGAAGCAGTGTGTAATTGCTAATTTAACGAAAGGTAAGACCCTCACTCATCAATACGTGTTTGAAAATATTTATCTGTCTGTGTCGCTGCAATCTTTCATCAAAATTTATTTAAACGTTACACACAACTTCACAAGTTATCTTTACTACTTCTTCGTATTTTTTATAATTTCTTTTGAATTAGTATCGCTAACAAAAAGTAACTACTTTAACATTCTAGAAATAATCGTGTGTTAATTTTCCTTTTGAAATAATTCGTTCTATTTAGTACCATATATGTATGAATTTTTCTTTATGTAGTTAAATAATGTGAGTAGCAAAATTCGAACTCGTTTAGTACTTTTAAAATGGTGTAGTATATTATACGAGAATTTCAGATCCTGTGAAATTAGTGTACTATATAGCTTCAAACTAATTCGTCTTACACAGAGTTTTTTATTTTACAGATCAGGAGAAAATGTTACGTGACAACATAGAAAGAATGTATAACGAAACTGAACCTTGGCGGTAGTTTCGTTTGATCATGTTCCTACAACTTATGGAAACAATTTATCCAAATGATGTCCAGCTGTTTCAATTGCGATTTGCGGACACGATCAATGCGGAGTCAATTACAAATGCAACTCCAATGACAAGGGAAACGTTCGATTCCGAAAAGAAAACTGTCAATTTCATCGAGTAATAAGAGTCGAAATAAGAATGAAACAATACGAATTAACCATTTAACAATTTGAAATTGAAGTACAGGTGGTTTCTATTCGTTAAATGTATAGAATTGTGGAAGTTTTATCGAAACTGGAATCTTTAACCAAATGTAAAAGTAGTTTCATGATTTTCACTTGCTTTCATACACCCACTGTTCACAAGAATGAATTTAACCGATTTACTTGTTTATGAAACTTTAATTATTGACCATTTAGTTAAATCCCAAGAATTCGAGCCACGCGATAGGTAGATGAGATTTAATAAATTTTCAAGTAACAATTCTGGAATAATGAGAATTGATAACATTTAAATAAATGACAAAACTTCCATGTCCCGAATTTACGTAAATTATAAGTATAAACGGACAATAAATTGCGCGAAATAAAGTCGTATTGGTAACTGTTTCATAATAATCGATGACAAAATATGTATATTTCTGTATCAGTGATAAATAAGATAAATGCTTCACTAATCACTGCAAATTTTTTCTGCGACATCACGATTTATGATTTTCGACGACTAATGGATAATTAGAAGCCAAATTTACAATTTAAAATTAACATTTCAATAAATTTTTTAAGATCAGGTAGCGTCTAAATTATCTAGATATATCACTAAATACCAGGGGCCTCTTGCATAATTGAGTCAATATTATTTGTTACATATATAGTATTGTATAATTAGAAACGTTTGAAATGTCTTTCAAATTATAAAAATCACATACGCAAAGGAAATGTAGAAGTTATAAATTCTAACTTGTATATTGCATATTCATAGCTAAGCATATTCTGTGATCACACTAAATAAACTTTCTTTTGCAGCAGTCATGTAAATAAACGTGTATATTCAAAGACATATCACTGAATCAAAAAATACGGAGCTGTATGTAACTTATTTTGTATATCGGTCTGCACGTCATTCAAAGATTGTTAACAAACAAAACGAATCATCAATAAACTTCAATAACTTACTCTACCATTTCGTCATCTCAAATATTTATTCCAAAATATGTACACAGTTCATAACAAACATAAATGGACTTCCACAAAAGAAATTAATATATGTATATACATCTGAACATACGTAAATTACGTACAAAAATGTCCCCAAATTTCCCCAATTTTTCAAAAATTTTCAAAAAACATCCCCAATTTCAAGCCAGAGAATGATCTATGGGTGTACATTCAGCAATTTTCTTTGGAATAACAAACTTCTCCGGGTCCTGCTCCAATAAACATCCTAACAGCCTTGGCACTGACATCACAGTGCCGGATATCACCAAGGGATAGTCTCTTCCACCTTGTATTGGATATCCAATTAACAGTCTCTTACTAAAGTAGCTACCACACATAGAGATGTGTCCAACTTCAATATATTGTTTCGAGTACGGCGACCATAGTTCGAAAGAGACACGCATGGACTCCCAAGGTTTCAATTCTGAAGCAGATCTCAGAACAACTTGATAATGATCACAGACATTGTCGTACAACTTAGACACTGTATTTAGCAATCTATCAAACTGTTCCTGGTAATCTGAACTGTTTCCATCCTTGACCATAGTAAACACATGTGCAACAGAGGCCTGACACACGGTAAACAAACCAGTTGCCATAGAAGTTGCTGGGAAAGGAGTGTACTGTCTCCCAGTAGCAAAATACCTCAGTGGAAAATAAGTAGGGTTAATCATCTGCTTTGCGTGCATGGCTAGAAAAGACATCAAGCTCGCACCTCCAACAAGGTGCATGTAGTTTAAACCCTTCTTGTCCACTTCGCTATGGTTGTCTATCACAAAGGCATGCATTGGGTCCTCGTGATTCAAGCCAGATCCCTCCACCACAAGGCTGCGACTAAAGTCTGAGCCAATCACTCTGATCATGTTATCCTCGCTAAAAATCTTCCCAGCATAGCTCAAAGCACCCAACTCGAACAGAGCTGCATCGTTGCACAGATAATATTGCATGGGGTTCTTGTACTCCAATAGACCAAGGATCCTTCCAATTTCTACATGGTCCTTAATTCCCACTTCTGGAGACTTGCTCAACCGACCGATGGTTTTTGTTACGACTGGAGTGTGCAGTGGTGTCCTTTCATCCAAGTTGTTCGGCAGCTTCAGCATCTTCTCGATGATGCTCTCGCTCATATCCCACACAATGTCTCTGATAGCCTTGAAGTCTTCCTTCAGCATTTTGAACTGATGTCTCAATTCGGTTGCTTTTGCCTGTTCCGCGGCTGTCAAGTCTTCTTTCACGTAATGCTTCAATTGTTGCCCTAAGTTGTCCAATCTAACCTGTATATCGCTTTTATCCGCGCTCACTGATTTGTAGAGCTCCCATTCCTCCTTGATGTCCCTTGCATTTATCTTCAGGCCTCGAGAGTTTAGATCCTTTTGGAATTTATCAAGGTTAGATAACTTGTCGTCAAAGTCTAAGCATGGAGAGATGTATGAAAAGATTTCCATGCCCTTCCTCCCTGAAACGAATAGACACGAAGAGTAGTGTCTGTTCAGATTTAGTAGGGCACCAAAGTGTCTCAAAACTGTATGTTTCAGGACATTATGAGCCATGGAAGGTATATTGTTTGCCATTATTGGAGCATCAACATCGAATTTTCTTCGTAGAGTGTATTTAAATAGTAGCTGTCGCTTTCCATAGAAAGTTATTTCTATGCTTCAATTTTTGCCATTTTGGTTTGTGGAATGATATCCGATTCTGTGTCCATTTTGAAACTATCACGGGTTATGGTGTCAATTTTTCTTTTCTGGGGAGCTACGTAGTTTCCTTGACCAGCGGCTCGCACAGATTCCTCTATGCTGTAGGGTTCTAATTCAAGCGCTTTTAATCTCCTCTTGTGAATTTTCGTGGTGAAATGGTCTGACAATGCTGTGTTGTTGATGAAATGCCTCCTTTTAAAGGAAAATAAATTAGCAAATGATCTTATATCTTATATAGGTTAAGTCGCAAAGAATTTGTACTGCAGCAACCAATTTAAATAGAAAACACAGTGTAATACTTTGAACGCACAGAAAGTTAGGTTAGATCGCAAGGAATTACACAAGAGTTGAATGATAACTCACGCGCAATGTACACAATAAAATTGACCGGATCCAGGTTTGTCAAGATCTACTTCTTGATTAATAAGATTCTTCAAATTTTCATCCTTCAAGTCCTCATCGATCTGAAATAAAGGATATCCTAGAACAATTGCCGATCGCCGGAGAGTTTCACCCACGTGACACACATGCTGTTTAGTATGGTTATACTATTGCAAACCTCGTCCAAATCTTTCGTTCTTCTTTTTGTGCGCCAGCCTTTCTTCAAATGTGTATCTCCTCTGTGATATTTTTTGCGTTTGTAAGTCATCCTTTACAAATAATTAGTAAACTTTACAAACTTCGATCTAAATACCACGTTTATCACTGTGCAACAAAGATAGTTGACCTAATCGAGAAAGAACGTCAACAAGGATGCTTACAGTCATTCGTAATATTTATTGTATTGTCAAGAGAGAGTATATTTAATATTCATCAATATTATAAAAATTTTGCTTCTCTTTATTTATATTGGATTATATTGGATTAGTCGCTATTATACGGTACCAATTAGTTATAATAATTTTGAAAATAATTTTAGACAGTATGACGCCATCTACGGTAGAACGAACAAGTTTGTCACTGTTTAGTACCATAATTCTGTTGGTAGATGGTGCTACAATATCTCTTCAGAAATTGTTTTACTCGTAACTTTTGAATAGAGGTCAAAATTGGTTTCGTTGATAACAATAAATTTTTTAGTATTAAATAATAATTGTTCTTCCGAAAATTTTTTATTAAAATTACATTTTCTTGTATAAAATGAGTGCCTAAAAGTTACTGTAACGTCATTTAGCGATGACAATATGTTACTAATTGGTTTAACTAAAAAATTTTACCGTAAATGGAATGAGATGTATGCTTCATTACATTCACCTGAAATTACATTAATGAAAATTGTATAATTAACTATTATTAGTGTACAATATCTCTGAGAAATGATTCTAAAAACAGTCTTGCACTATGTTTAACAATATTTTTAATCAGGATTTTGTACGATTTTTTGTGTTTTACAAAATATTTCGTATGCCATTAAATATGATAGTATAAGAGAGGAAATTATGCTGACAAATTTCAATTTATTGGTATAGTGTGAACTAAGATTTCACTAACCAGGATAATTAACGAAATCTATCAATTAAACCGTAAAACGATTTTTAACATTTATAAACCAACAAAACAAATATAAATATTAATATTTATTGATGACATAAATGGAGTGTTATAGCGACGCACACTTCATAGGAACTCCTAAGAAGGTTATGTTGCTAATAAACGTAAGAACTGTATAAGTTGTAACAGTTGTAAATATAATATTCTAGTTTACCATATTATTCACATCACAGCATTTATTTTGCAGAACTTCAACATCTTTCGTACACAATTAACGAAGTTACAATAAATGTAATGTTTCCGGAAGTAGCGACTGCTAAACACTTTGACCGGTTTTTTTGCTCGAATTCACATAATTCCTAAAATTGAATATTTGCTACAATGACCATGTTATTAACAAATTACACGTTTATGCACTTTAATTAACAAAACGGAATTGAATTAAAACGACTGTAATGTATTGTGGAAGGTATAGGTTTACATTGATGCAACAAAGAATTTATAAAAAATTAGCAAGGCGAATCGAATACCGTCTGTATGGTGTAAAAACATTCAATGTCCCGATAATTCAGATAATTCAACGATAACAATATTATTTTGAACAATATTCAGTTCATAAAATTGTGTATATTCATTGTCCATTCTAAATAGTTTCCGACCATAGTCCATTTCAAATATTGCCGCGCTTTACAATGTATCCAATTTTTCTTCTTCCTCTTTCTTCCAGCGGTCCAGAGAAAGGGACGGAAATACTAGCTTGAAGAAGTGACACACTATAGCGTATCAAGGTCACTAAAATTAGGAAGGCGAACATCAAAGTTTTCATAAGAGTTTCGCCTCTGGTATACTTTCCTGGCGGCAAATTTGAACTGTCCTACACTAGAACTAGATCCGACTAATTTATATGACGTTTGCGAAGCGCCCACTTGCAGACGCACGCGCGTTGCAAATGATTAATCGAGAAACCTGGTGGTTCCGAATCCGTGAAGGATCGTTTGCGGACGGCGGCGTTTTACGAGGTGCCGACACAATACGAACGTGGCTTAACAACAAGCATGCGCAGGTCGCGGCATAAAGAGAGTTCCCCCCCCACTCCTGCGTCAGTCACCGAGCGTCGTCAGATGTCGCTCGGGTGCCGCCGGAGCAGGTCGCGCCTCTGCCGGCGAGTGTGACGATCAATTCAAACAAACGGTGCGCCACTGGCGAGGGGGGTCCCGAACCGTTTCGAAAGTAAAAATACTGCGCGACCCGGGATTTCGTTCGCACGGTTCGCAGACGGGTCCGAGGGTAAAAAATCGCGGTGGCACACGGGCGGTGTAGTTCTATCCGGGGTGCGTACGCGGTGGATTCCGGCCGCGTAAAATGACGTAGGGAATCCGCGGAAGTGTGCGTGTGCAGGGTGTGCCGCCGCGCGGTGCTGCGAGAGGAGGTTGTGTGTGGCAGAGCAGCGGAAACGGTGTCGCGGTTGTGTAGGGTTCGGCGCTGCTCGTCAGCGGCTATCGGTGTACACCGGGGGAAATTGGCCGTGGCTTCGCCAATGGATGCCAGGCAGGAGGAGACGCCATTTTGATATACGGGCGCACGTCAAGCGTTCCGCTCGCCTCCGAGGGAAAACGCGCTCTCCGCTCTCCGCTACGCGAGAACTGCTCCGGTGCCTGTGTTCAGCCGCGTCCGGTGGTCCGCCGCGCTCTCTCGAATATCGCCGATATACGGTCGGGACGCGCCGAGCAAAGAGACGGGGTTATCGTGGGTAATAAGGCGCGCGTGGCCGAGCGACGTATACCGAGTCGAGGCGTTTCGTTGACAAGTGACAGGTGAATCGATCGCGGACCGCGGGCCCGCGAGGAAACTCGCGTTGCGGCCCCCCGTGTTTCCATCGCGCTCTCTTTCTCTCTCTCTCTCTCTCTCTCTCTCGCCTACCGCGTACGTACGCTATCTCGCTTGCTCGCCCGCTTGCTCGCTCGCTCGCTCGCGCGGGGTCGATCGGCAGTGAACTACTGTGTGTGGAAGCTACTACGTGTACGCCACGAACCCGAGGATTCGGATTTTTCCCCACGCGTGGCCAGTTCACGGCGCGAGGGCTACACGCACCTAGTCTCTCGCAGTGTGTGTATATATCTTCGGTGTGTGTGTGTGTATATATATATATATATATCTATATATATATATACTCGACTCTGCGTGTGTGTGTATATATATATATATATATACATACATATATATATATATATCTCGGTGAACCGATTTTCTCCGGGTGTGTGCGTGTGTCTCTGTGTGTATACGGCCAGCCACAGAGGGACTCTCAGAGGGAAAAGCGAAGAAGCGGCGGTGGTGTGTCGGGTTTTCGCGCGCGCCTCGACACACACAGAAAGGCCACCGGCCGACACTTCGGGCCAGGACAAGACGACCCGATGTCGGGAGCGGGTCGCGACCCCGAGTCGACCCGCGGTCGTCCTCGTCCTCGTCCTCTCCTGTCCAACGTCGCCGTAGCCGTCACCACCGCCACGACCTCCTCCTGCCTCGTGCCACCAGGACGCTCCTGGCGTAAATGTGCTCTCATGAGCGCCCATGTGCTGCTGCGCCTGTTTCTCCGACCGCTGCCCCTGCGTGCCCTGTAAACCCAGAGCACACCCCGATTAGCACGCCCACGCACTCTACTCGATCGCGAACATGGCCAAGATCCTCAACAAGGACCCCGTCACCTACGAGAGGGAGAGGGAGAACTTTCTGAAGGACCTACGTCACTTTCACGAGACCAGAGGGTAAGGGACTTTTCAATCTTTCTTCTCTCCTTCTCTGTCTCTACGCTATATACACACACACACACACACACACACACACACACCAGTTTTATCACAGTTATTCATTTCAATTCTCCGATTTATTCTCTCGATCCTTTCGAAAGTATATTCTCTCGAAAAGAGAAAAGAAAGTTTGTCTCTTGCCGTTCGAAAGTAAAGCGACTTTGGCGTTTCTGCATAGAATGTGGACACGGAGTTGAGGTTATGTGCGGCCCCGAGCCTCGAGTTTTCCAGGGACTCTCTCGCCAGAATGAGAGACTCTTTGTGGCTATGCGCGATTTGTTTACACGTGTCTCGCGTGTTTTCTTTGTCGACGATGCGTATCTCGCCGCGATTGAGGTTAGGCGTTCGATCGGATCTAACGATATTGCGATGAACTTGCTCATTTTCTCTCTCTCTCTCTCTCTCTCTCTCTCTCTCTCTCCTTGTAACCCCACTCTTTCTTACTCTCTTTGTATGTGCGTATGTGTTTGACGATTTGTGCGTCTCTCTGCCAGTTGTTATGGTCATTGTAAACGCCACGTTCTCTCTCTCTTTTGATACACACAGTGCGTGTAGGTTTGAACGGTCGAATCAACGAAGATCGTTTCACGCGAAGACGCTACCGTTTATTACGTCATTGTTCGCGTGTGTTTCACTCGATTCGGAAATGGAAACAAAGCGTTCGGAATTGCACCGTGTAATCGCCGTTTCAGCGAGGATTCGAATAACGCGATTCGAGAGATATACAAGTGGGTAGAGCCCGCATCGTCTGCTTCAAAAATTGTTTCTCAGGAAAATAGATCCTATTCGTAACGCACTCTGTAGATCGCTGCTAACGAGTTGAACATTTTCACTCGAGAATACCGTGAAATATTTAGTGTTCGTTGAAGTATGTAAATCTGGTGTTGTACAGTCGGTGCTTCGAGCAGCCATGTTGTTTGTACATCTTTTTAGCAATATTAAATATTTAATGCCCGCGGGCGAATCCGCGATCGTTTGTGCGTGGAATATGTTTTTATTTATGGTGTGCGCTTTTAATGAATTCGAGTGATTGGATTTTGATTGTTTTTTTTTCTCTCTCCTGATTTGCAGGACTTCGTTCAAGAAATGCCCAAAAATCAACGGGAAAGATATAGATCTGTACTTGCTGTACGTCGTCGTCACTGCCCACGGGGGATGGATAAAGGTGAGTCGATTTGTTTAAATTTTTTTGTTGTTGTTACTCTCGTTACGGACGATTGTTAACGCATTACCGGCCGGATGCTTGTCAATACCATTATTCAATGATTCTGCTGCGTGTAAAAGAAACTTGGAAATTCTCTTTCAACCCTTTTCAGTCGAATGGCGACTCTGAGGTGTCAAAATTTTCGGGTACCGGAGTATCACGAATTTTTTGGTCCCAACCCGAACCAGGCGAAAATACCCGAACCCGAATTTTTTGGTACCCGCTCACCCTTATTAATTACTTCAAATTTAAGTATAATCAAATACACTTTATTTTTCATTTTTCTGCGTTTTGAAGTCGCAAAGCTTCGAGTGCATGGGGTTAAGTAAATAATCCTCCGAAAAGTTACTAGATTATTTTACTAAACTGCTATTGCTACCGCGCGAATAATTGATAATTTTAATAACGTAAAAATCTTTAACTCTATATCATAGTAGATTTAAAAAAACTGTTAAGCAACTGCTGGCAGGTAATGCGATAACAATTCTAAACAAAGTTCTCGAGGGAACAGAATACGCGAAAAATTATGTGATATCCTCCGTGTGACGTGCCTCCGTGCATCGTTAATGGGACGCGTGACTGTGATAGTGATACTATGGAATTCGTCTGTGTTCAAACACAGTCGATTCAAATCGTATACTTGTGCGAAAATCGTTACGCGATCATTAACAACGAATTAAAGATTTTCTACAAAATGACTAATATTATATAGTTTAGTTAAAGAAATTTTTTATAGTAATTTTAATGTTTGCATGTGGGAGTTGACAAAATGATTTTTGTGAACATTGAGGGTTTTATAATTATAAGATTTTTATGGCTGAAATCGATTCGTATTTCGATCATTAAACACGCTCAATCGTGTGTGGATCGGCCGTACGCGTGATTAAGGTTAGAAGAATGCGAGAAACGGCACAGAAACGCGGGAAAACGATTGTTCCGTGAAACGGCCGAGTCCAGTGTTGAACTGCGTGCTCGAAGAACGCGCGAGAATCGATCGGTCGAGCGTTATCTCTGTTGCCGCGAACATCTTCCTTTCGCAAGGAAAAAACAGAGGAAACAGTTGCCCTATTTTGGTTACGCACGTAACCCTGCTTCTATCAAAATTCAAAATATTCTATCTTTATACAGCAAGTTTCTGAACTCTTTAGTTCTTCAATTTTTATATTCAAACAAAAAGAGAAAATTTATAATACTGGAATCTATTATTGATAAATAAAAAATTTTTACGAAACCAGCATTCTTAATTTTTTAATACAATGGTTTTTATACTGCAATATGCAAATTAAATATTTTCATTTTTATATAGTATCCGAGATAAAAGAATTTTAATTTTTCCAAGGAGTATATTTTGCTCGCATTGCCACATACATACGCAATGCGAATTGCAGTTTGGAAACCGTTCTAGTTCCACGACTAACAACCTCTAATTTTTTCAAACCATCGTTAAGCTATCGATTATCCCAAGCGTGTATTGGGTTACACATTCAGATTTGTTGCTGCCCGGCTTTGCGTCACATGCCAGTTACGTTAACTATTGTATTCTCAACACGTTCAAGTTATATTTTTCGCATTTAAAGTCAAGGTACCTCGAGTAGTCGGTCTCTCCCGCTTAAGATAATTTATTGGGAACGTGATTTTTATGTAGGAACGCCTGCAGTGTTACCACTCACCGAAACTATTCCTCCGTAAAGAGAAACCAAGGATATCGCTTTTTTCCCCTAGCCGGGGTTTTCTTTTGCAATCGGCAAAAACGTTCTGTCAAATGACAACACTAACTCGGAATAAAAATTTATAAATAATATAGTAACCAGCCTGAGGACTTTGTTACATTTATAACGAAGGAAATCAGGTGCAATTTAAAACAATCAAGAAAGATAAAAAGAATTAAAATCATGTCGAATCATGATCTTGATAACAATTTTATAGAGAATCCGTTGAACATTTATATTACTCATTTCTATTAAATTCGAATAAAATTCTATCCCTAATAATAATAATAATATCGCTAATGAGAATTCCCACGTAAATTCTTTACATAAAAGAAAAATGCTATCCTTTCGTTATTACTGTTTAAGAGTACACTAAACCAGTTAACTGGTTTGCGATAAATGTTTATAGGAATATTCCTAGAAAATATGCAGCTCAGCCGGTGTGCTGACAAAGTGACTATACGCACACAACGTTCTTTCCCCCAGGTTACGAACCACTGGTCTATGTTTTCTTAAGAACCGAACGACGACGGTTCGACGGTCATGTATTTCTGTGGTAGTATGTGTGTACATAAATGGCTGGTATGTACTAGCTGGTAGCTCTGTGGCGGCGGAGCTTTTCACCTCTTCTTTCCCTTCACATCTATTCGCCGGCTTAACTCACCGAGTGTCAATGTGTGTTCTTCTTCCCCCCATCCCCCAAGCTTGTGTTCACTTATCCGTCTCGATTTTACGCTAATAGCGAATGTCACTAAACGCGATAAAAATTTCGCCGAACGAGAGAGAAGACAACGAGTTTCTCTAGTTCTATCGAATTGTTTTTTTGTTTTTTTCTGTAGCGTGGCACTCGGGTTTTTTTTTTGGTCTCGGAGTCTCTTTGTAGGGAATACGAATGAATAGATGACGCTCGCCGCGAAAGCCGATCTGTAGAACGCATTCCGCACAATGAAGAAGCGTCTGGCTTCTTACCTCGTGCTTCAAATCTCTTCTTTCAGCTCTCGTGGCGAACGTCGATGAAAAAGCGCCGGCATATAGAGGCAAGTAACCTCACCAGTCCGTCATCGAAGTTATCGTCAAGGGTATAACCCCTTGAGAGACGTACATAATCCATACCAGTGGCTCCCAAAGCGGCCGCCATGATGGAATTCTCAGGAAAAACTGAGGAATCCATCTTCCCGATCTTCATCTTCGAACACTCTAGGTGGTTACATGTAAATGGTATTTTGTGGTAGGAGAGGTGTTTTGATGTTTTCAACTGAGACACAGAATAGTTTCTTTCTTTCTACATTGTGCAATTCCTGCTGTTTTGAATTTTTTCCTATAGCAAGTGATACACAATGGTCCGAGTTGTTCATACTAGGTGTGCTTTCGCGCCGGTGATGCCTGACATGCTCACACACCTGACGCGCGTTACAATGCGTTAGCGATGAACACCTCGAACCGTTATGGCTTTTGATACGTGCGAAATTTTGCAATATATTTCCAGCAAAAATCACTCGCCCGTACCTTAAGATAGGTTTAAGACAATTGTGTTGACCTTGAAATCTTACAATTTAGAAAAGAGGCACCACCAGTCACGAGAGTACGTTATACAGCTATCAAGTTATAATAGGTTAATTAATACTACCGACTTATATCTAGATCGTGGATTTTTATGAAAAATAAAAATTATCTGGATTCGTGATAAAATGAAGAAACTACATATACATTTATTTCATTTTCTAATCATTCGAATAAGCAAAAAATAATATAATAATATTTTTAAACTCTTTTAAACTGTCTCATTTTTTTTTTTACAAATGCATAAAATCCGCAGTCTACTTATAACAGATTAACAGCTGCCAATATTTATTGGTAAAAAATTCGGGAATAGTTAATTCAGTAAAAAAGTAAGAGTTCACCTGAAGCTCTGAAGTCTGCGGACCTTGCAGGGTTCGATCACCGATTTTCAGGTGTCCAGTGTTTACCTGAACCGTTCGAGAACACAGGTGCACGATTCGTGAGGGTGCGCCCGGTTTCGGAAACCGGCGATTCCGTCCAAAATCCGCGTACGGAGACAATACGGAAGTTGATGCAAGGTCAGGGTCACTTGCCGAGGCACTGTTCGAGGGGTGGGGGGATAGATCATGAACCGAAGGTGGGAAGAAGGTGCGCGCGGGACTGAATGTTGGGGGGAAAGTGATCACGGGAGCGAGAGAAAGGAACGATGGGAAAGGGAGTCGGAGAGAGGGAGATCGAGAGAACGCGAGAGAGCCGGGCGGTGGTGGTGGACGTAGTGCTGGTCGAGGGCTTCCCCTCAACAAGTGTGATCGAAGCTTGCTAGACTATATAACCTGCGGCCGGGTCGCGAATACGCTCAGAATGCGTCGCGGAGTGCGGTTCTCCGATTCGTCGAACGGTGACGTCACTTTTTTGCCGGACGACCGGCGGACGCACGCGGAACAGAAACTTGGTCGCCGCGACACACACGGATGACTCACGGGGAAAGTCCTGGGATGTTTGCGAGGCGACGCACGGTGGTCGATAAGTATAAAAAATGGGACAACGATCTAAAAAAAAAATTATTCTAAAAATTCAAAGTTCTTATACAATTCGATTGATTAACATCTACTATGTACAACTGTAAGCTTTTTCGCTTTGACCGCGGTGGCCGGGTCATTTTTGACCCAATGTATAAAAATCATTTTCGGTTTCTTGCGATTAAATGAAATGAACAACTGTCACATTAGAAACGAAAGCAAGATTAACATATCTACCAAACAAAAAATTTTGATAAATAAAGCAGTAAATAATCGTGAACATCATCAATTATTATACTTGTAAGAATGACCCGTCGATTTTTTTCCCATTTAGAAAAATCGACCATTGTGCGAGTACTCTTAGATCAATAAGTTCGAGTACTGTTAGATCGGCACATAACACATCATTTCTCACAAATCATATAAATACTGTCAACATCATATAAACGTGTTAAACATGTTACAGTTCGGAATGCAGATTAAATTATGTGTTGATTCTTATGAAGACTGAGTGTACATAGCGGGCTAATTTGTAAATTTCTTACTTACTGTTTTCTATTAGAGATACAGTGCGCAAAGATAGTAACTTTGCTCAGAAACAATTGTTTTTGGTTCTTTCGGTGATAAGGAGGCAGTTAAAAAGTTTCGACACAAACGAGGACTTGCGAGGAGTCGGTATTACTTTTCGGCCGAGTTGCCCGCCAAAGAAAGAGGATGGAAATGATCTCTCGGTGCGTTTGTATACCGAATTTATCGCGGCGTCACGAGGCAAAGTCACTCTAGTTAAGCAGTAATCGCCGTGAAGTGAAAGTGTGCAGATAGAAATTATTGGCGGAGCCGATGTAGAATGTTCTTACGGTGGTAAACCGATTGGATAACCCGGGGCTCGCTTCCTTCGAAGGTACGGGGTGTTCACGCAGTTATTAACAATCATTTTTTATTGATATAGGAACATTCATCGAAAAAATGGTACATACTATTTTTAGCATTATCCTTTGAGGAAATAAAATTTTGATTTGTAACTGCACTGTCACCAGTATGTTTAACAACCTGAAGAATTACTAGAAAGGGATCTGTTGACTGCAATGATCAGTTAGGCTTCATTTATGTTGAAAAGTTTATACGAATAATTTAGGAAAAAGTTATTCTGTAATATGTTGTATTACATTAAAAAGATTTTGTATTTGTTGGACAATGGATTATGTCCCCACGTCGATCCAACATGGCGGCAGAAAAAGTTGCGTGACGGGGATTTTGTGCATTTGCCGCAATAAAGGCGGCGTAAAGGTCAGCGGGGAAGTTAATAGTAATAACCCGACTGCAGAAACAGTGATCAAATTATTATTGCACGTGTGACGGTAGCCACACCTAGTTGAAAATTCAGGCTATTGATTCTGTAGATTAAGCGGAATGCGCTTTCTCGTAATTGGTAATAAATTCTTGTTCGCGGCTAAGAGAGAAACGAGAACGATACACGCCGAGAACACAATAAAGGAAAAATTAACGGGACACGACGATAGAGTCGACGTTCGGTCACGCTCAAAGGCCTCCTTATTATTTCAGTTACAAAAATATTTCCGCCATATTGAAATGTATGTTGTGCTATTTATACCGGAGTCGAACAGATGGAAACGGTAAATGTCGATCAAAGTCGCGCGCGAGCCAGATTCGTAGTTCCGGCACGGCAATATATTTTCTGCGAAATAAGTCACTTAGGAGCGCGGTTTTAATCAAATATTTTCCACTAAATTATTACTAGACCGGTAGACGTTCGTACCTTGCGTTTAAATTACAATAAAACATACGATGAAATCGAGTACGATATTGTTTGCGCCGAATAACAATATATTAAAATCATTGACGAAGGAAATAAAATTCAGTTCGATTCCATTCTGTGCAAATTTTATTCGAACACGTATCCATGAAAAAATACGAACGGATGGAATTTCGAAGAAGTGAAAAAAAAACCTGCCGATATCCAGGTTTATTTGTTCGACAAAAAGATTGTCCCGGCAAAACGCCGAAAGTCCAGAAATATTCAGAGGCGCGCGTTTCTTGCCTGCTCACATGTCGGTTCACTGTTGCATACTAAGCGGCGCGGCGTCGAGTTCGTCAGGGCCTCTCTCGCGCGCCTAATCTAAATATTTTATCTTAAACTCTCGAAACCGCTGGCTTGGCTAGAAAATTAATCTGCTTCACAATTCCTTCGCCGCCGCGCCGCCAAGCGCGAGGGAATATAGCTAACCATAACCGAAGACGAAACTTCGGGAGCACTTTGCCGGCTCCCAGAGCGTTTACGTCCGTCGAGCGCCGAGCGAACTGGCTGAAAGCTAAGAGGTTAGGAACGGTCCGCGCCTCGAACCTATTCCCGATATGTACATCCAGACACGAGTTCCGGGATCTTCTACCTTTTATGAAACGATGGTACACTCTCGGGTGAAAGGGTAGAATGGTGTAGAAACTTGGGGAGCTTCAATGAATGACAAATAGAAATGTTAACAATGTCCACGTCTCAACAATGTTGTTACGGTCTTGCTACGGTATTAGTCAAATACAGTAAACTCTTGATTCTTGTCCAGGGCGTGGGCACGATTCCTGTCCAGTGCCTACCCACTCCACTGACTCGAGGAATCGATTTTACAAATCTCTTAATTTTCATTATTTGTTTATGGGACTTTCACTACCTTATTTCTGGCATTTTTCTGATTAAAATGATACCAAACACGATATAGTTTCAATTGTATTTAGTGGTTTAATCGACGGTGAAAGTTTCGGTCGCTATGAAGGACAGCGCATCGGAAAGAAAGAGACGCGGAGAGTCACGCGAACCGTATTTCATTCTGTCCTTCTCTATGTTCGGCTCTCTATTGAAGTCTCGCTCGGCGCGGTCGGCGCGATATCTAGACGCAGTCATAAAGACGCTGTCTGCTTAATGTTATTCAACAATGTTGACGACTACATTATAGCACAAGAGATCCGGTGGTTAGTACGCCAATGGCTTGAATACAGGGTGAGCATTTCGAGTACCTCCCTTATCATTGACATTACGAAAAAATTGCAGAGGAAGACACGATCGAATTTGAAGAGACTAATATTGTGGGATGTAAAAGATTAGTCTCGCGATTACAATTTTCAAGATATCGATGATATATGAAGGCGCTACAATTTAGACAGAATTTAACGACGAGAAAATCTGTTGATCAATTCGTGAAACACTTCCGGCAGCGTATGCTCGAGAAACGAACACGCTTCGGACTATGTATGTAGTACAAAAATCTATCGGGGCATTGTAAAGTCGTCGAGTCCGCGTCAGCAGCCAGTCGAAAACATAGGCGTAAACCATGCGGAAAATAAACCCGGCGAGGTTCTCCGCGTTCCGCCGGTGTGTAACGACTTGTCAAAGACCCAATGGCGGAACGTTCTACCGGTTCCGGCTAAGAAAAAGACGACGCTCTAAAGTGGTAGGAGGAGGAGTAGGAGGACGTGTGGGGGTTATAAGGGTCGAACGACCAAAAGAAAGAAAAGAAAAGGAGTGAGTGCGTGGGGGGTGGGGGGTGGGAGAGAAGGTAAAGAGGCAGAACTCACCGAGGAAAAGGACCGGAGAGAATCTGGCAGCCGCCACGGATCCGCAGAAAGAAAGAGCGACGGGGAGGGAAAGCGCGTTGACGCGATTCCACGCGGAGTGTCCGGGGGCTCTCTCGACTCGTTCAAGGGCGCGACTAGTACATATAACGAAGTGTTCGGCAGCAGTCGAATGGGCACGCACCGTAGTCTGGCATTGGTCTGCTCGCTCTACGCAGTGCGTGTTGCGAGTAATCCGCGACGAACTCGGTAATGCTGACTCAGTCAGGTGCTGCGGCGCCTTGCATCGTTTCGAAGTGCCCGGTAGAATGAGAAAGATTCAGAGAGGGAGGAGGAGGAGGAGGAGGAGGAGGAGGAAAGACGACGAAGCGTCCTGGAGGTATATACAGGGTGTCTGAGAAGACAGAATCTGATAGAATCTGATAGAATCTGATAGAATATCCAAACTGCTACGAGGGCTCCGTTTCCATGGTATAGGAGATTAGAGGGATGTTCGATCCGTTAACTATATATACGATAGATCAAAAAGAGAAAGGTTGCAAGAGCAAGAGCTTTTATTGTTAATAATTTTGATGGCAATTTGTATCACGGTCGGACACCCTGTATAGCGAGAAAGAAATTGCAAAGGGGACCAGAGAGAGAAAAGAGACGGAGCAGCGCGCAGGAAATATAAAAAGGAGAATGAAACGGACAGAGAGCGCGGAACGAGTGGGGCTGTCGGGGGGCGGGGAGTTGGGAGGAGGCGGCGGGCTTGCTCGGTCGCTCGTTCGCTCGCTCCCCGGCGCGTCGGTGAGGCACGGTCGATATGGCAACGCCGCGCCCTGCCGCACGCATACCGGCATCGCCGGTCGCACAGTCGGCAACGCTGCGCCGCTAGCTTGCGGGGGAGAGGGTAGCCGGGCTCTCACACATCGAACGACGAGGAGAGCGACCTCATGCCCTGCACACATGTGCACCCGGGGACACCAAAGCGACTGAGACGCCTGGTTGGCCGCGCTCGTTCGCTTGCTCGCTGCCTCCGCTATAGCTGGCTGGATGGCTTGCTCGCTTGTGCCCGTGCCCGTGCCCGCTTGCTTTCTTGCCTGACTCCGACTATTCCGGCTGTCCCACGCACGCGCTTCGACGACCAACACACCACCGGCCGTGTCCAAATTGGCGATGTACTTTTCACTTGGGAGATTCTTTCTTTCACCCGCCGCAAAAAATAGGCATCTGCTCTACCCCCACCCTCCGATGCCCGATAGTCAACGCCGCGCGTTCTGGCCTAGGGGATATCACGGACATTTTTGTCACGTAATATTTATTTATGTAATGGTGAACACCGATCGAAAGGTGTTCGTACTGATAGTACACTCCGCGCCTGGTTTTGGAAAGTTTATAGACCGATGGCTAGATCCGCTAGAATTGGCTAGATCGAGCGCTTTGGGATGCGAGCCCTCATACGTTGAACCTCAGGGTGAATATTTAACCATTCTCTATTTGTAGCTACTGTTTAACCCTTGTGTAGCCAACTAAAATTTATAGATAATTTAAGGAGAGTTGGACATTGTAACCCCCGTCCATATTTTTTACGACCTTTTCTATGACCTTCTTTTGTGTCAAGTTTTAAATAATTTCTTTGCTTTCCATCCCCCGATGGTTTTGCCATAATGCTCCTCCGTGAATCTGGGTCACGTCCAATCAGAACATCTAGGACATTTGCCGTTTAATTGAAGCGCTTTTCGAGATCAATTGTTGTCAACGCTTTTTCAGCATCGTCTTCCACAAAATGCAGTCCAGAACGTGCCCTCCCCGGAAATTGGCATCGTCGTACAGTGCGAGATTTCAGCAATCTACCGTTACTAAATTCATAATGTTGCAGTTGAGCGGAAATGTTGAATATAACGAAACTTATTTGCTGTACTAATGTGACAAGTAAGCGTTTAAACAGAACTCTGAAAAAAAAAATGGAAAAAAAATTTACTATAATATAATGTAGACATTTACGGTAAAGCAAGTAATCATTTTTTCCCTGTATGAAAGTGGCCATTTTGATAATGCTTTATAAATTCACAAAGACTGCGTTTATTCAAATTTTGAATGATGTTGCATAATTCTTCATAAATGCATCTTGGGAACTGCTACGCGACGAACACTGTCGAACAAAAACGTTTTCAACAACGTCAGTGACTAGCTAAACAATCAATCACTGTTATTAATAACCTTTAGCTGGCGCGAACGCCGAGTGTATTCAGCAAAATGGAAAACGAAAAAAGTCGCTGCTAATCGATACACACAGAGTCGGATCCTCTCCACATTTTCCATTTCGAGCCGGCTTTGAAAAGCGAATCGCATTTACGTTAGCGCAACGTTTCTTACGGGTTGTGTCCAATCGAGTTGCCGCAATTCTAACCATCTCTTCGTCCCCGGTACAATTTTTCATCTACTGGGTGTCCTCCTGGTACCAAACATTCCAAGTGATGTTCACAAGCCGAAGCAACAACAAAAAAAAATTTACAACTATAACGGTTTCAACTTGGTTTTAAACTTATTAACGGTCTAAGATATCCGGTAACAGCGGCGCGAGAATTGGGTCTCGCCACCTAACCTTATTCGTTCAAGGTCACAGGATAGTCATGTTATTACAAGTCATTGAATCCGTCTTGGCCTCGACAGTCACGTGACGATAATAAAAATATACGGTTCCATTTGAAGAAACATCGATGACCTTGAAATCTCGGAGAGTATGACCTTGAGAGAATTTTTCTGCTAGTTGCAACGTTTCTCCTATTAAACCTAATCATGTTGTCCTTTGGTATTTCTTTGTATTGTTAGTAATAAGCGAGATATTTAAGGTGTATTTGGGACACCCTGTATATCGAACACCTTACACATATATATATGGTGTTTCTTTTGCACGGAATATCATATTGAAAATGTGTTTTTCGAAATGTTCGGTACGAGGAAAGAAGTCGCATGATGTAAATAGTTTTTCAGGTTGGGAGAAATTTCAATAATTCGTTTTGTCCAATGGGACCGATATAACATATGTATTGTTCGACACATTTCGACGGTTCTATCAAACCAGCAAATCAGAGAAGACATCCGAAAACTAAATCTAGCGAACTCGCTAAATCGACGAGAAAATGCACCGCGAGAAAATAGTGTATTAGCATTAGCATTCTTCCTCGAACGTAACTGTCAAGTACACGCGTATGAGTGTGTCAATACATTTCGACTCCGCTGTGCACGTTTCTCGGTATTCTATACGAGCTCGCGAAACGCCAGCGCGAGCATAAAGGCACCGGCATATTCTGCTCGCGTGTTTCAGCAACGCGGTATAAAGGAAACACCCTGTATATCCTTCGCGCAAACGAAACAGACGTAGAAGCCCATAACCTCGTTCCAGCTCGAGCATCGGAGAGACCGCCACCGCAATATCGCCTGGACGATTCGTCTTTCGCACTGGAAACATTCCTCTTTTTTACTCGTCCCTTGGTCGTAGCTAACGACACCTACTACCTCCTTCGCGAGTGTCGCGCGAAACAGTATATCGCTGGTTGAACGCGTGCGACGAGGATGCCTATACCCGCCGGAGCGGCGGGGAGGGGGAACCCGGTGGCAGAGAGAGAGGGGCGAGCGCGGCGGAGGGGAGTAAAGCTTGCGCCAGTGAGGAGGGGGTGTGAAGAGGGAGCGCGGGGAAAATGGCGAGTGGAACGAAGACGGCGTGTGCGCGGCGTTGCCATTCCCGCGGCCGAGGACCGACCACTTCCGAGAGCACGCCTCGCACAGCCATGGCGACGGCAACGTCGCACCGATCAAACAGAGACAGCGGTAAGAGGTACGCGTCGCGCTACCTCCGTGCCAGCGTAAGATGGGCTCACCGTTAGTCGGCGAAGGAGTGAGACGGATAAAGGACAGCCAAAGGAAAGCGCATCACCTCGTTTCGAACCTGTCGATCGGCCCGGTGTGCCTCTCCACGGCGAAAACGTCTCCCATAATGTTCCTTTGGACGGTTCGTTCTCTATGCTGTGTGGTCGCTCTCATGATTTTTCGGAGATCCGGCATGCTCTTTAATGGGGAACGGGTGAACGAGTCCCGGAGAGGTATTTGACATCGATTGGGGGTTGCCGGCGATCACGGTGTGTCGTCCAATGGACAAAAGTCAGAAAATCAAAGTGTAAGATCTGTAAATTTATCTATCGTAAAATGTTCATAACAATACGTAGTTTCTAAAACTACCTTCAAATTTTGACTGAATAAATAAATTTGTTATTAAATTCGCAAGCTATTTGTTTTTACAGGGTGCATTTAGTATTATAAGACCTTCCACCTGCCAAACAAATTTGTTTTTTAAATAATCGCAATTTGTCCTCATTTTTTACGTTTAACATTTATCAACTTTGATTCGAGTTTTAAAAATAAACTTTTTGTTATTTACCAATCGATTCATCTTTGCATTTTATTTCAAAAACTATTAAGGTACTTTACTCGAAAATTAGCCGGGCGATCGGCTGGCACAGATTTTTAAAGTTACAATTTTTTCATCCGACCTGGAATAGACTTTTTTTTTTTTTTCATTTTATCCATATAAAACTGATCGAATTTACACATACAGATTTAATAATCCAACAAATATTTTGAATTATGTCTAACAATGTATAACAATTTTTCTTCAATTCCCATTGCATCAGTTCGATGATAATTACTTTTTGAACAGAGCCTTGAAGAACTGGGTCAAGACGGACCCAGGCACCGACGCGGCGGGTTACGATGAAGCACACCGGGAATCTTAACTCTTTTACGCGTTGAATACAGATCGTATTTTTTTTTTTGTCTCGGAATTGTTCAATCGTTGGACTGCTTAGTAGTCAACTCGGAAAATATGGTTGGTGCAGAAGAAAGGGAGCAACTTTCAGCCAGGCTGACACGTTACAGAATTATTTGGCACTGTGTCATCTTCGCTGGTCCAGAAGCATCTTGCTGTGTACGTTGGATTTCGGTCCATTAAAATTGCAATCTCGTTAACGTTAATCTGTATTGGCTTGCTACCTCGTTTTCGGTCGTCTGTCTTCGAATCTCCGCTATTAAACCTTTTAATCTATCTTCGCATTATACATACTACGCCAAGCCTTTGCACACGAATGAATAATCTGATGTGCCACAAAATGTTATTAGACTATTATTCAAAACATTTGTTACATTATTAAATTAAATAAACTTGGAATAATAATATTGGCGGTCCGGTTCGATCAAATTCTACCCAATATATAGCTAATTTGTTGTAAACTCAAACGTTTCATATCCGAATCGAAACGTTTGCGTTTACAACAAATTAGCTGTATATAGGGTAGAATTTGATCGAACCGGACCGCCAATATTATTATTCCAAGTTTATTTAAACACTGTACGATCGACAAAAATCAAATTTCTGATTTATTATTTAATTAATATTTTCCAAATTACTAAACGTCGGCGGCCCTAATGAACGTAGAAATTCGATTTCCTCCGGAACGTACATCGATTTCCCATAACCGTCCGGCGTGAAGATACACCTCGGTCCCATCAATTGGTCACGGACGAGCTCGTAATAAGCTAGAGATGAACGTCGAAGGAGGAAGAGGAGGACGAGGAGGAGATCTATACACGTTATGTACGCCGGACAAGTAGACTAATATTGATTCGGTGGAGGAGCGGCAACAGAGAAAAGGTGCAGTGACCTCTCCGGTGCTGATGGCTCGTGCTCGAATGATGGCTTACCCAAGTGGCACCGTCGTCGGCCAAGGCCATTAATGTCGATGTCTCCGGGACGGTCGCAGGCAAATACGAAAAGAAAGGACGAACAGGATCCCACTACGCTATACGGCCTTTCTATCGATACACGCGGTGCTCCCAGCCAATGGGATCTCAAAATAAAAACCATACCCCCCTGGCTTTTTATTTTGTATTCATAGAAATTTCAACAAATTTATTTGGAAAATTTTCTTTTTCGTAAATAGTCGCGTAAATAGTAATGTAATTTCAATACGGCCATAGGGTAACTTCACCAGTGAATGAACATTTAAGAAATTGTTCAGGAAGAAGTTTTTAAAAAAATATGCGAATTAAAGGAATCTCATATATGCCAAATGGCTCCCTATACTTCATTTGTCGAATATAAATGAACACAAATAAAATGAAATTATTATTATTTGTCTTTATTAACCCTTAGCACTCGGATGGCGACTCTGAGGCGCCACTGAAAATTGCTGCGCCATTCTTAAAAATATTGTTCACATTATTATTTTTGTTCGTATTTAATGAACTACTAGATATTTACATATTACATGAGATATTATATCAGTTTCGTATGCAAAAAATGAACAAAAATTGTATAGCATGGAAATATTCTAGAATGGAAAAATCATTCGTTTTTTAGTTAAAATAGCTCCGAGTGCAAAGGGTTAAACGTTAAATAAAAAATATAAAAAAATACCAGTCGATGAACACTACATTCTAGTAATTGAACAATGATGGAAAAGCAAAAAAATAGGTGCAGTTACCCTATAAATAAAAAAAAAATGACGTTTTCATAGTAAACGACGAAGGTTAATAAAGGAACGGTTCCGCGGGAAAACGAACACGGTCTCGTGGGCGGCCTCCCGTAATAAGTTAGCTCCGACGCGGCGCGGCGCGGCGCGGCGTCAAGAGCCAGCCGCTCTATCTCATCGGAGCAGTCGTCACGCTGGGACTCCGTCGTAGATTACTTTATCTTATGTAACGGGTTAGCGCGGCGGAGACAGAAAAGAGTGGTGGCCTTTGTTTAACCGGGCGACGACTGCTATACGAGTGCCATTGCCCGTGGAGGAGAAGTTAGGGCAACGTGTGGCGCCCGCATGCGATCGCCATCCTTGCACGGTTTTCGACCGACAACGGACGGAAAACGGAGAAGAAAAGAAAGGGAAAAAGTTGGAGGAAACAGCGAAACGTTAGATAGCACCGTGTACACACGCTCCGTCGAGCAAATTTCAGTGCGGCCCCGTGCAAATACTACTCCATGCAAATGCGCTCGCGCTGCATTCCTCGGATAAAACGGCTGCCCAGATGACGATCGTAAGGCACCGGTGCACCCGCGGCCTAGGAACAATGAGGAGCCGAATGCTAATGGCTAGACTGCTCACTTTTGTTACCAGTCTACTTACCGTTTTGTCGAGCTGCAATTTCAAGTCGAATTTTTATTTACCCTTAGGCTGCGGTTATAGTGGAGCGGCGAGCAGCGATGATAGCGGAAACAAAAACATACTACTTTTTTCTATCTTTTTCTTTTTCATTTAATTACATCGGTTCGTTTCCATCGCGCTGCTCACTGCGCCGCTCCACTATAACAGCACCCTAACAGTTGAAGTTTGGTAAAAAAAAAAGAAAGAGGAACTTACAATGTTACTATTTTTAACAGCCTCCTCTAATGTTTTTACTGTTTTAAATTACATCTACTGATTCTTGTCATAAATGCTATAAAATTCTGTTTGAAGAAGTCGTCTTTTGGCACAGACAGTACTTAATTTATTTCTGCTAGCGTCGCAGCACATTGTTACAATCTTGCTGCTTTCTATCTTCGGTTTGGATCACATTATTGACCCAAATGTTGCACCTGGTGCACTGAATTCCGCGTTAATTCGAGGCTTCCATTTGTACACGGTACGCGTATCCACGCTAATCATTCTCGTATCGAGTCGCAAAAAGCGTGCGTGTGCATGGTCGCTCACGGTACATGGATTCTAAACGTTGCCATATACGCAGAGAGCAAGCGCTGCTCTTCAACTTCCGACACTGATGCGCGCGGAGGATTATTTTCGAGAGCCTAATCGTCGCCGCGGCGGAGCGTGGCACGACGACGACGGTTCGTTACAACAAATGTTTGCGCCTGGTATATTTCATTCGAAATTGCACTCGTCGCCGCAACTTATCCGTAAACCGGAGGGACGAAGGGATCTTGCCAAGAAATGTTTGCTTCCACGAGACTTCGCGCGTTAGAACATCAAACCGAAGCTTCTATAAATACGGTCACATTTGACACTGAACCGTACGGCGTCGGATAATACCGCGGAAATACTATGAAAAAATTACTCCGCGGATACAGATTACATTTTGCGTGCTGTACATTTGTTGAAGTTGCATATTACAAATCTTTGCGCGGCTAATTAGGTATTTCTCTCTCGCGGCGTGCAAAATGGTCGATTAACGACTGCGTCTCGCGCGTGTCGTTTGGGTTTCGTATGCACGGTGCTCGCTTGTAATAAGCGTGCATGTAATCATTGACAATTGAACACGTGATACACGGTCGAGGGAGCGTGTAACGCGCCGCAGATGAACACACACGCTTCCCGTTCCACCGGAGACGTAGCAACACGGTACATAATTGTGTTCCCCGCGTTGCGAAGAAGTTTGGCGGTCTCCTGGTGGACAATATAATACGCGTCGGTATATGAAAGTATTAGATGATGTTACTGGGAGTGACTTGTTGGTTCACAATTTATATTGTTGTTGTTATTCCTCTACTCCAAAGGGTAGCCAAAGTCCCAGCAGAGTCTGCATACTAAGTGGTGCAGTCTCGGAAGAGATCACCTAGCAATACGATGAACATGATAGCCACCGACAGGACCACCTAACGGAGCATTCATCTTTCACCGTAACACCAAAATCAGGATACCTACGAAGAATCTTCGTGGGAGCCAGAACCGAGAAACCACGTGGTCATCCTGGTCTCGATCCTGGGCCACTTCCGCTGATACTAAACGCTCGTTCGCTCCCTCGCGAGAGTGCTCTGGCGCATAGTTAGGCAGGCACGCGCGCACACTCTCTCCCAGTCTCTCTTTCTCTCCCCCTCCCCGCGAGAGCTAGCGAGCGCGTCGACCGGGGCTCTCCCTATACGTGTACGCACGCGAAGACTTCTTCATCCGCGCGCGTTCAGTTCATTCAGAGAGTTCACAGTCAGTCAGTCACCAGCACACCTCCACCGATCAGCTGATCCGGGACGACGACGGCAGACTGCGCGTCGCCAACCCCTCCTCCTCCCTCTCCCTCCCTCCTTCCCTTCGTCTACAACCGCCACCCCCTCCCCCTCTTCCTACACCCCGTCGTCCACCTCCACCACCTCCTCGTGCTGCTACTGCTGCTACTGCTACTGCTACTGCTGGTGTGTGCTGCTGGTGCTGGTCTGTTGCCCCCCTCGCCCTTCCCGGTTGGACGATCAGCTGACTGGGAACTGACAGTCGTGTGCCGGTGCGCTGCCGTGGGCCTTCGAGTGCCCACGTGACACACACACACTCGCACGCCGTCGTCGTCGTGGGGCACTCTCCACAATCCGAGCTGCTTTCTGATCCGCAGGGACAACGACCACACCGCCACGCGACACAAGGTAGCACACCAGACAGCGCCAGTGATTCGACCGGCGCCGATTAACTTGGCCCCGGTGATATCGAGACTCTCGATACTATCAGGGGTTCTTTGACTTGTTCAACGTTGAGGCTGGTCGGGACACTCTGCGTTCGCCTCTTTTGGGATCTTGTCTTTCGGATGGCTTGGCGCAGGGTTAGGGATTGATAATTAAACAAAACTGTTTTATTTTCAATTTCTTTTTGTGAATCTTTCACCAACATGCCCATCACAATTTTCTGACCAAAATAAGCCCAAAAACGACATAATCTGGATCACAATACCATGACCTTCGTGTGACCTTAATTGTAACGGTTTGGACTTTGGTTATCAAGAGACTTAAAAATTCCGTAAAATCATATTTGAAAAGATCAAGAAGATTTTAATAAAATGTAGAATATAGTATATTAATAAATCATTTTTTAATTAGAAATTAAAACTAATTCCACGGTAGGTGTAACGTCTTAATGACTATTGCGAATAATTAGAAGAACGTATTTGAATGTAATAACCCCAAGTCGAACCACAAATTTTGTCGAGACCCGTACAAGAAATTAGTATTCCTCCATCGAAATCGTTGAACATTATTTCTCCCCGTCTCTCTCTTTCAAGCCGCAGTCGGAATTACGAGCAAGGGAACGCATTTATCCTCTGATCGACGATTAAGTAAAACCAGTATCTAGCATGAGTGCTGCCCGAGTGCCGCTCGTAACATGTTCGAAAGTAGCGGCGCGGAAGGTGCACGCCGCGGAAAAGAAGATAAATCGTCGCGGGCGTCGAACGATATTGATGACGTTGCAGACTGAGTGCATCAACGATATTAACGGGGTGGGGGTAATGCCGGAAAAAGTGGTCGTCAGTCTGCAAATCGATCCAATGATTAGAACTTGCAACGTTACAGCCCCCTGGAAGCCTCATAACAAAGTGTACTCGGAGACATTAAATAAGTCTGCCATTTAACGACAGACCCACTTTCCAACAATTGGAGGATATTTATGGAACCTACGGATTAACAGGTATTAGAAGACATTAAATAACTCTGTCATTTTATGATAGTGTAAATTCTAAAAAATTGGATAATAAAGCTAAAAAAAAAGTTTTCCACTGTCTACTTCGCCTCATAAAAATTCTAAAATACGCCCCAAATTTCACGAGAAGTGGACCGTCGATAATAGATCCGCCAGTTCCGCTGAACTATGCGATCCACGGATCGAGACGATACACACGGTTCGGCCGGTTATTACGAATTCCAAAGGCGACGATCCAAAATAAACAGCTAGGAGGGAGCCAAGAACCCTGTTCCAAGAATACCGCCAAGTAACGATGCCTCGGTTCGATCTGTTCTCTGGCAAGTTTTCGTAATCGATCGTTCCGAGTCGCCTGAAACGTCGCTCAGAACTTATGACAAAAATGAATTTAAGAATATATCAATGCATCATTTTCTATTTTCTAAGGTTATCGAAGAAAGAAAGGTATTTTTATTTAGTTCCTGTTCCTTGGAATTGGCAAGTTTTGCATTTGACTAAATATCGCTTATAATCACAAATTAAATAATTTAGGACCAATCGGCTATTAAATAAACAAACATTTTTACATATTTTTCTTTTTGTCCAGTATTTAAGACCTAGATGTACGATTTAATTTTTCAAGAAACAGCCTCGTAACATTTAAAAAAATCGCCCACAGGGGCTTAATGAATGACATTGTTTGAAAATGTTTGTACCGTCCGTCATTTAAGCACAGCATGTGTCCGACAGTGGCTTTATAAAGCCCGGTTCCGGGAATCCAGGCGCAACACCGTCCAGCCGTCGATGATGTCAGTGGAATTTACATGTTGCGACGCAATCCGTCGATTCATAAAGGCGGCGCGAGCGGGCAATTTGTACGACGGAACTACGGACGAAGTTTTCCTGCGCCGCTGTTTGTGTGTTACATCATCGGTTGTCTCTATCACGTGGCCCGCGACGCCGGAGTGGGGGATGCGAACGCGACGATTGTCCCGTTCCAGTTGAACAACCCCCGACGACCAACTTCGCGATCGAACGAGTCGCGACTTCACCCC
Organism: Lasioglossum lativentre; assembly: GCA_916610255.1. Lineage (NCBI taxonomy): Eukaryota > Metazoa > Arthropoda > Insecta > Hymenoptera > Halictidae > Lasioglossum > Lasioglossum lativentre. Next base: position 3,332,711 of record OU744364.1, read on the forward strand.
TGAAGAAGTTGCCAGAAGCGCCCCTCGGAACTTTCGTCGAACCTGACTTTCAGCCGTAACACTAACCGATCTATCGTGAATGCATTAAATTCCAGGCGTTCGTTCGTTCATCCTAAACGCAAAGACACAGAGACAAAATGATGACAAAATTACAAGAAATGATGACAAAATAACATACTAATATATAATTAGATTGCGGATTTTATACATTTATAAGAAAAATAGGTGAAAAATCAAATTAATTTAAAAATATCAATAGATTTCCAACGACTTAACAAAACCAGATCCGATCAATATATAAATAAATTTCTATTTTGATTTTTACAATTAATACGAACAATTTTTATTTTCTATAAAGATGGAGCAATTACCCCGCCACTTTCAACTGCGGAAATAATCCGTTAGTTCCAATTTAAATCTTCAACTGCACTCTAAGAAAAATTCATTAACACGGTTAAGAAGATTAAAACGGAATTCTAATCGCCGAGCGTCCAAGATGGCATCACGAATAATTCTTGCCGGTCATCCGCCGTAAGCGAACATACCGAGCGGCACGAATCAATCGGGCGTCGCGTAACAGGCTTAAAACCGTACCGAGAAATTGGCCAATCGAATTACGAGTTCGCATCGCGTATCCACGATCATGGTTCAGCGACTACCAACCCTCGGACGTATTCGGGAAAAGAAGATTTATAATGGTGGAAAAGTCTTTGTTAATAAATGAGAGCGTAGTAAGCTACTGGATGGAATTGTCACGTTACACGTAGTTAATTACCATACTTAAAGACACTGTATCTATCAGAGCAATCTTACACCAATCCCAGTTAACCCTTCCCCGGTAATGGGGTCTCTCGGGTCATTCTGGACCCAGTGCTCTAAGATCATCATCCGACTGCTCAGCGCATGGGGAACGCTTTAGGGCCGATTCATTGTGGAGTCACTGCGCGGTCTTTCCCATAAATTTTGTGCGGGTTGACAAGTCCCGCCGTGCCCCTGATGAGCGTGGCAGAGAAAAAAGGTCTCTATGGGCTCTACAACTCCTTTAGGTAAACTACCGATAGCTTTCCTTTAAGACATCATGGAAAATAGGAACCGTTCCTGCCACTTGGTGACCTTTTTTTTTTTCTGCCACGCTTATGCAGGGGCACAGCGGCACTTGTCAACCCGCGCGAAATTTTGTGGGAAAGACCGCGCGCAGCAAGTTAACGCATGGTTCCTTCGCTATGAATCGGTCCTTAAATGACCAGTGAAACAAGACGGTGTGCTTAACGACGTGTACAAGAAACATTAGTGGCAGACGCGAAAGCAGGTGCAAGAAGCGTGTTTAAACGGTCCTGGCGTTGCCAGCAGTTCAGTTGTCAGCAACGTGCACGCTCGAGGGTTAACCGCTCCGGCGCAGCAGATCGTCGGTCACCGGTGACCCCCACGGCACCTAACACTCGCCACGTGCTACCACGATCTCGTTCCGGTCGTTCCGCCGCGGGACGAGCGAACGAACACGACTGGCTCGAGCGAGTTCGGCGGAGCGAGTGCGAGAGATCGATCGGTCGTCGAAAGACGAGTGCGTCGCGCGAGGATGCGAGGCGCCCGCGCGCGCGCGCGCCCGCCCGCCCGCCCGATTGCTTGAAATACGAAAAACCGGCCGATAGAGAAGAAGCGCCACCGGAGGATACGGAACAACACGCGCGCGGAGGAGAGTCTCGCATAGTTGGATCTCGCGCGCGCGTTTCGAGGGGTGGGGTGGGGGGGAGGGAGAGAAGCGGACGCTGGTTGCAGCTCGCCAGGCGGTCGGTCGGTCGGTCTCGTTGGAAGGGCGGGAGTGGGGGGAGAGAGGAGCGTGTGCGAGAGGGGTGGGAGAGAGTAAGAGAGACCATGTCCTACCCCAACGAGACCACGTGGCGGCAAAGACACTTTCATCATGTAGTCCCTCGCCGGAGAGGCCGAACACGTGGATACGTTCGACGCTCCCGAAGAACGTCCTCCCTGCGCGCGTGCGCGGTGTAATTCATACTGTCAAGGTCAAGCAAAGTCGCGCGATTACGGCCGAGACACCGGGGATCCGCCGCCGCCGCGTGTTGCCCCGCCGCTACCTAATCGCGCTGACAGCCGTCCGCGCCGCGTATCTACACCTTCCCGCCGTTCTAACAAAGATACCGACCGGTTCCAGGCATCCTCTTCCGGCCCTGGCCGGGGTAGATGACTTCCGGTTCGGTTGGCTAGGCGCTTCAACACCTAGGCTAGGTCTGGATGCTTGTTCGATGACGATTCCGTTGCTAGATTTTTGGCATTCTGTACACCGGTTTACTTTGGTTATTCGTTCACCTCGATCGCTAAGTGCCTGGGACCCTACTGGCGGTGCCTGGGTTCGCTGCGACCCGTCATCTTCAAACTTTTATTTAGATAAGGATGAATTCAAACTTTTTCTTATATTTTTCAATTATAAATGACTCAGAATTTGTTGTCTTAGCTCTTATGTACTATTTAAGAAATAGGAACATATAATTTTTTTGAACATTAATTTGAGCCATAATCGACATTCAATTCTGAAATAGTCCTCGACTCACGAGCAATGTATACAAACAGTGAATACTCAATTAATTCATATATAATTCCGCAAAAATAAATTCCTTTTAAAAGCAAAGATCTACTTTGACTCTACTAGACTCTGCTAGACTCTGCTAGATTCTACATTCCTAGGACAATGCTCTAGGTTCTAGGTCATTGTTCTAGGATCTTCTATGCAACTATTTCCGAGGAACGTACAAGTGTTAACGGGTAACGTCAGTCGGTAGTCTAAACACTATCAATAAACGGTTCATGAATCGTGACCGGAGTTCTTTTGTGTCGAATCCTTTTTGCTGTTTCAACAAAGACGATACGCCCGGCGGCTTATCGTTTGATACGATACAGCTCTTGTTACCATTATTTCGAATTCCGGGAACAGATGGTGGTTAATCTCTTATCTGAGCCCGATGGACACCCTCTCTCCGTTAAACAGCGAGGAGATTATCGGCAATCGACACCCGTCGAGGGAATTTTGTTACAGAAACAAGATGCGCTTATGGGGTAACCCGAAATGCTAAGCCGTAGGCTCGGACCGCAAACATTTTATGCAGAATAAAAATTTGCATAGAAATTCTCTTAAAATACTTTTACTCCCAAGCAGAATCGGCGGGAAATTCAAAAATCCCGATCGCGCGACCCACGTTCATTGACTGCCTTCATAGATTGCATGGTAGACCCAGACTTAAGGGGCTACATCCCACACTAGAATTCCCCTAGAACACCCTAGAAATCTGGCCGAAACATGGGTTACGCGGTACCACTTTTCGCCCTTATACGAGCATATTTCTTGCTGGACAAGGGCTCATTCGATAGAGGAAGGTTAAATGAAGGGGTCTCTGCCCACGACAGCATCCAGAAAATTCATCCAATGGCATAAAAATGGCTTGGATTGCATGGCTGAACATCATCAATTTTGACTTACTTCTAACACTTATATTACAAAATATATGCATAATTTCATATAACAGAGGTGCAGAGACCCCTTCATTTAACCTTCCTCTATCGAACGAGCCCTTGTCCAGCAAGAAATATGCTCGTATAAGGGCGAAAAGTGGTACCGCGTAACCCATGTTTCGGCCAGATTTCTAGGGTATTCTAGGGGAATTCTAATGTGGGATGTAGCCTCTTAACCCGAAATGCTAAACCGTGGGCTCGGACCGCAAACATTTTATGCAGAATAAAAATTTGCATGAAAATTCTCTTGAAATACTTTTACTCCCAAGTAGAATCGGCGGGAAATTCAAAAATCCCGATCGCGCGACCCACGTTCATTGACTGCGTTCATAGATTGCATGGTAGGGCAGGGGTGTTCGTATCTGTTTTTCTGGAGCGAAGAGTGAGAGAGAGAGAGGGGGGGGGGGGGTCGGTTTTCGTCGAGACAACGGCGACGGTGTCGCGAGGTCGTCCACAGTGGGGCGCCACATTCTCGATTCATAAGGTTGAACGTCGCGGCGACGAGAATAGCAAAGAAACGGGCGCGGATCCAGAGAGCACTGACCCAGTATGTCCGTCCGTCGTCGATTTCACGACTCCTCTTCGGTTTCTCCCTCTCCCTTCGCATCGTTTCTCCCTTCCATACCCCTCGCCCCGCCCCCATCGGTGCCCAGTTGCTCCCCACCCCCCCCCAACCATATCGTACAGTTTTCACTCTCTTGGCGACAAGTGCGCGCCGTGCAATATTTCATTACGTCTACGGTTATCGCTCGGCACGTAGCATCTGCCCGCTCGGCCGACGGTTCATTGAATTTTATTTTCCTCGAATAATTAATACGGCGCGACGGCGGGAGATGCTAGCGGCGCCACGTTCCGTGCACAGCCCCTTTCCCTTGGATTGCACCCTCGGGACGCGATTTAGCTTGGAATGGCTCGGGTCCGAATAGACCCGGCATTTCAAATGTTTTGTGCACCGTTCGGCTACTTCGCTTCTCGCGATTAAAATATGAAGGCTTCTTCAATATTTGACGTTGAAGATGAATTTTAGATGAATATCGAATTACAGGCAAACGAATTGTTAAAATACTACTACACTGCGGATTTCATGCAATTGTGACAACAATGTAAAATAGTGAACCAGATTCAAAGAATTCAATACTGTCAACATAATCAAATTATTAACCCCTTGCACTATAATACCGAGTGACGAAGATTTCGAAGAGAGTCTACTAAATATTCATGCTATTAATTTCCTTCAAACTTTAAATTGAAACAAAATTATATTTTTCTTGTTGTTGAAACCTTTGGAGACTGCATAGGTATAAATTACATAGAACCCTCCTTTTTTTCTAAGAAATTGGAAACGACACGTAAGTTCTAATCACTGCAACCGTAAAATAAATAGTAGTGCAAGGGGTTGATGAGGTAAATAAATGTTTACTCGGCTCCTGTATCGTGTAACTGACGTATAAAAATATGATTTGGCGATAAAGATCCGCAGGGCTGGTTAAGAGGAACCATTTATAAAATTTCGTAAGAAATCCGAGTACCGTTTCCTTTTCTAGGACCTGTGCGTAAGCGAACGAAAACGGCCCACTCACCCTCTCGACCCGCGCCCATAAACACGCGCGACACATGTGCAAACGTAACCGGTACTGTTTCTGCGGTTGTTTTTCCAACGCGCCCCACAGAACAAATTTATATCCCCGGCCCGTTGGTGCTGCTCACATTTTATCTCGCGTCTCTCGCTACCAGGAATTCCCGTGGAATCGTGTTGCTGCTCTCGGTATAGAGTCGGGGTATGTATTCATCTTCGCTCTCTCGCGGTATATTCGGTACAACAGGAGCCATTGGCCCGCGGTGCCCTCGATGCAAGAATTTACCCACTGTTTGCCAGAAAACAAATTTTTCCGCCAATATTCCTTCCTGTGTACGGCATCGATGAAAATTAACGAATTAATTAAATGTACCAAAATTGGCAACTTGACGCGAACATTACATTTTCGGTAAAAAAAAAAAGTACATTGACTTTCTTAAAGAAATGTTTATTACATTTATTTTGGTTTCTCAAAAATGTTAAAATATGTTGACGACAGAAAATCTGGAAAAGCGTTTGCCGCGTTCACGCTTTAAGAGACTCTCCGAAGAAACGCGTTTAGGTTCATCGTTTGGTTCGCAGAAGCCTGGCGTCGCGCGATTCACGAGCATGCTCCAATTATAAATAGTGCGCTATAGGCCCGCCGTTCGAAAGGTATAAATAGGTCACCTGAAATACATTCAGGAGCCTTCTGAACATTCTAGCCGAGAGAGTCCCTTCGGCGCGTGGGTGGACTCGAGACGAAAAAGAAAAGTTTCGCGTAACGAGGCAACCGCGCGGTTCATTCACGTTTCTGATAAGGGACGCTATCGATCGCAGATATCGAGACTCGTTATCGAGCCTGGGTGTCGTAACAGACGCCGAGGTATTTATCAGAGTGTTAGCACATTGTTCGTCGTTGTTACGTTTTAATGAAAAGTAAACAATAGCTGTCGCCACTGAAAATATCCTGCTGTCTTTTCACGAAGTTTTCATCGGTGACCGGCGCCATTTACTTGCTCCAACACGATTGTCGTAAAATTAGTGGCATTTAATATCAATTTATTCGTTTTCGAATTAATTAAAGTTTAGGTGCAAACTTCAATAATATTTAGTATCGGACACGATCGTTGTTCGACGCTTAATCAAATTTGACGACAAAAATCGTGAAAAATCAAATTTCCTGGAAGATTTCCTATAAAATTTTACCTTCTCTCTCTCTCTCTCTCTATCTCTCTCTTCATTTCACGCTGCTGTTCAAACAGGCAGATGGCTATAAATAATATCAACTATAAATAGCCGCGTAAGTCCTTCCGTGGTTGCAAAACGAGCCCCGTTAACGAATATCGAGAGTAATTAGGCAGATCATAAATTTCGACAAGCATTGTTCCCTCTATTATTAATGCCTTCCGTCTACAGATTTATATTTACAATATTCCTAAAACAATTTTTCTTTCATGATTTTAAGGGATGATCAAATACAAAAATTTAATTACATATACATAATTTTATAAGTTGTGGAAAATATTCAGTTTCTCAAATTCAGATTATTTCTGGAATGCTGTCAATGATGAATTCAATGACGAATTCAACCTTTCGCTCAATTGTGCAGAAATTCGAACGCGACCGTTTTGCACCAACAGCCCCCCGATCCAGCACTAATTAGTCCCTCTTAATTCTTCTCCACCTTGTCTGGCTTCGAATTCCTCATTCCACTGCTATTAGCGCTTCACTCTGTTTCCGTAAATATGTTATTCCATTTTCATTAGCCCCCCCCCCCCCCTCTCTCTCTCTGCCCCTCGCCCCTCTATCTCTGTTAAATTCCCCACCACTTCAGCTCCTTGAGATTCTAGTGGACGATGTCTTACCAGAGGACCCCTGTCTCCGAACATAACTGACCTTAGGCAATACTCGACGAAACTAGAAGCTCGACAAACTGACCAAACAATTTCGAGCTGTTCTATGGATTCTTCCGTTGCGCTGCCATTAGCTCCTTTTACTTTTTGCTTGGGTCTATAAGTTACAACGTAACTTCTTCATTGTACATCTTTCTTATTCTTACGGTACAACATTCATATTGTTACCAATTGTTGATATTAATTGTTCTTTTTGTTTTCAGGTGAACACTAGGAACGAGTGGGCTTCGCTGTGCGAACAATTTCATCTACCTGGCGGCTGCGTGAACAGCGGGGTCGGCCTTAAACAAATTTATCTTAGGTAAGTACCCGCGATACGTAGTCGGCCATCGATCACTATGTTTCAGACACCGTTGCGTCGGTTATGCTCGCGCTTTTTCAAAGCCCGGATGCTCTTGCTCGAGACACGTCTTGCCGTTAATGAAGCATTAACAGTCGTTTTACATTACTTTATAAAAATAACAAGGACGTGTCCAGCGAAGAAAATTCTCAACTGTTGATCTTTGGTTTTGAAACCAAGAGTATGAAAAAATAGTGGAGACTTTCAAAAAATTGCATTTCCAAGTAAACTGTTAAGAACTGGGGGAAATTAGGTGTTCCTGGAGGCAGCTGGAGAAACAATAATATACTATAATAAATAGCATAACATAGTGAGAGAGAGAGAGAGAGAGAGAGTGGGGAGGGATTGATGACTAATAAGAGTGCATCGGTAGAAGTTTAATCGTTTCGATGAATGACTAATACAGCGAGAATTACTTGGAAAATAGACCGACTCGAAGAGACGGATTGCGTGGTAGGTCAGTTACCGTGTGGGGTCTACGTCGCTTATCACTTATCATGTAACTCTAAGAGATTGGAATTGCAGTTTAAAAATGTAGAAAGCTTCTACATTGGAAATAGTTACTAGCTGAAGAGTCTCTCAGCCAAAAATAAGACTAACGAGGGAACATATTCAGATGAGAATGGCCGATTTTGATGAAACTAATGTGAGCTATAGATCTTCGAAAAATATTTGACACGTATTTTTTTTTTTTATCGGCAACCATCCACTTTGAAGGGGTGAAAACAGCCCTCAAAGTTGGCAGTCAAAACCATATTTTTTTAGATATCTCGGAAACCAGAGGTGGAAAAAATTTGAATTTTTTAAAAAAATTGTTTGTTTTTCAATGGGAAATGTAGTGGCGCAAGAATTTTTTCTCAAAAAACTGTGGTTTTGACCCCTGACTTCGAGGGCTGTTTTCACCCCCTCAGAGTGGATGGTTGCCGATAAAAAAAAATACGTATCAAATATTTTTCGAAGAACTATATCTCACATATAAGGTTCATCAAAATCGGCGTGTATCAACTGAATATGTTCCCTTGTAACATTAGAAAATACCGCGGTGAAACGTACGCCCGAAGACAAAACACAACTACGAAGCTCTAAAATCTTGAAATTGGAGTTTAACGATCTGGAAACTTACCATTAATGGGAAGAAGTAACTGGGCTTCAAGACAAGTACCCGGTAGAGAAACTGCTGACCCAACCGGTGCATGATCAAGAAGACCACAAATGAAAATCGATAGATCGCGTGGTTACGTGGGTCGCAGGAAACACGATCCCCTAGTTTCCGACGGCAGGAAATGCATCAGGGAATCACCTCCGGTGGAAAAGAAGCAGAGTCGATAGTCGACCGAGCGCGACCGGTCGAAATGCAAATGGGTTCGTGGCAGGTTTCCCGGTTCGAGTGGCGCCACCCGCCCTCTCCCCACCCCTGTTCATTGTGATCGCGACACGACGCGACGCGACGCGACGCGACGCGACGCGACGTTCCATTGTGTCGTCTGGCCAGTGCAGCCAGATGACCGCCGAACGGCGGTCAATTTCTCGGAAATACTCTCCTCCTTTTCCCCTTCCACTATCTTATTCCATCGCCCTACCGTCCGTCCCCCACACTAAGACCGTAGACGCCGAGCTGTGTTGTCGCGCTTCGGTCATCAGAGAGGGGGTACGTCGTTTCACCGTGATTCCCCTCATCTGGCTGCACTGCGTCTGGCAGTCCGCGAGCGTCTGCAAGAGTAGAACGACGACGTTTTGCCGCACGTTGCCGGCACCACCGGCACCACCGGCACCGCGTATCGGCACTGATGTACCTACGTGTTCGGCCCTCCCCACCACCGGCACACCATTTTCCGTATCGTATAGTACGTTACGTTCGTCGGTTCGCCGCGTTCGTTCGTTCGTTCGTTCGTTCATTCATACTCTGGCCTCGCTGACGAGCCACGTGGTTCCTGAGTCGCTGTCCTCTCTCTGTCTCTCTCTCTGTGTCTCTCTCTCTCTCTCTCACTCTCTCCCGTTGGTTAAGCTCTCTGTGCAACCTTGTTACCGTGCGCCGCTTGCAAAACAAGGACGCGGTCAATTCGTCGCGCCCGACGCCAATGCACGCGGCGCGCCGTCCTTCGAGAACGTCTTTCACCGATCGTTCTCGTCGACCTGCCGATGGGTATATCACCCTTTTCAATCATCGAATTAGGTATACACTCGCTATTTACACTTTGGTACGTACGCGACGAATACGGTCGGGGGAATAGGTACGGCAATTATTCATGCAATAAAAACAATGAGTGTATGAAAACTGTACCCACAAAATAAACAAAACATCTTTTCCGATGCGTGCATTGTAATTAGAATGAATAAACAACATTTTATACCCTAAAAATGCTTTAATTTATTCTTAATCATAATAGTATTCTTCAAAATCGACAGAAAAAGACAGTCAAAATGAAAAAAAACCGAAAGAAGATGGCTGATTACTGAAACAGTTATTCTATTTTTAATGATAATTGAATTATTGCGAAGCATTGGTTGCTAAATCGGGAAGCGGAAAATTGAATAGAATGAATGGAGAGCTGGGTATTATAATCTATTTCTATTAACAGAAATTGCATTAGTATAAGGAACAAGTGAACCAATCGGAATATGAGAAGATAAATGGAACCTCTGTGAAAGCTAGATCAAAATGGTAAAAATTGTCAAAGTGTAATTTTATATTGCATCAGCATTCTGAAAAGCTGGTTCAAAATGGACCCTCCCGATATTACTCGAAGGTTAAGCTAGTGATGAAACTTGTTCAGTAAGTGTTACACGTGGGTACAGTGTTATCGGACAATATATCTCGTATAATTGAAGATGCTTCCAGCGAGTATTCATTTTCCAATTAATGCAGCAAGCCTAGCTGCTAACTATAATGCTATAACCGCGTAAAGGTTGCGGTATAATTATAGCACAACGACTCGCATATTTGATTTTAAGGTCAGATTGAAATAATTAGATGTATCCGTAGGATGATGGTCAAGAACTGATCAAGGTTCAGTTTTAATAATTAGTTGCGACAATAAATGGGTCAAGAATTGCATTAAAATTAAAAATAGTATGTATGTTACAGAAAATTGCTCTAAAAAAAGACAGATTTTTCATAATTGCAATCATTGTAAAATGAAACAGGTCATTCGACCTACCGGTGGGATGGTAGGTTTAGTGTTCAACAAACGAGAATCACAACAATGTTTTTCACCTGCAAAAAATCGCCAATCAAATAGATTATCTTTGATTCTTCGATCCTTCGTTCGCCATTGTCATTTACGATCAGCAAATTGCCCTCAAGACACGATTGGATAGCCTTGCTAGAATCTTCGTACGATCAGCCGACAAACGGCTGGATTTGCAGAGAGTCGACTGTAGAAATAAAAGAAAAAAAAAAAAAAAAAAAAAACAGATGGTATCTCCTAAGACGGCTCGTTACATAAGCACACAACGATAACGATCCAACCGGCTGCCGGTCGGCATTGGAGTTTCCAAGACGGATTTCTATGTCGCGACTTCGATCAATCTGCGTCGCCGGCGACGGACGTCGCGGTTTCCTTAGATCTATTTGCTTAACTATTTAGCATGGAGGAAGCTATGCATTTTCCAACCTGAGCGACGTAGTTATGGTCGGAATGCTGTCCTGCTGGAATAACCAAATGCGTTGACATATATGACCAATATCGAATACTTCTCGCAGTTTTATATGCATATGAAATTTATTGCCATTGCTTGTATTTATAGCACTTCGTAAATACAGTAGCGGCTCGATACACGTTAGTACGCACTAACGCAGCACCTTTTGTAAACACAGTAGCGTATCTAGTACTAGTACAGCGCGTTTCATAGTGACCCGAGCCCTCCGAGACTCGAAAGACGTGTACGACGACCTATGACCGAAGGTCGGCTCTCGTCGCCTCGAATCGGTGTTTGTTTCCCGGCATGCGTCGCGTTCGTCTGGTGTATCCAAAAGCAGGTTCATTCATGTACACGCGCGCGGCGCGTCGGCCGGTACACGTGACTCTGCCGGACCCTATAGTCACACAGAGTCCGTGTTCACGGCATGGCACCGCTAGTAGAAGAGCAGCAGCTTCCTACTCGCGATCTATACACACCGTGTGTATAGTAGGTGTTGGCTGTGTGTGTGTGTGTGTGTGTGTATGCGAGCATCGGAGGACCGGCAGAGTCGTGGGCACAGTAGCAGAGCCGAAGCGTCTGTGCTCAGTCTGCAGCCAGCAACGGCCAATCAGGCTCTGGCTGGGTGCTCCAACGCCTGCACCTTCCGTACTCTACGTTGGTGCATGAATGGATCCACTACACCTACCCCCACCACACTTTCTTTCGCCCACCCACGACTCTCCCTATCCTCTCTCCTCTCGCTCTCCCTCTCCCCCTCCACCTCCTCCTCCCTGCACACTCCTCTCTTTCCTTCCTGTTCGTATTATTATTATTGTCTCTCTTCAGTCGGTCGGTCGGTCGGTCGATCCGGCGCGGCGGTCGCCCTTGCGGTCGTCGGCCGTTGTAGAGTTTAGGTAACACCGTGGTTGCCGGCGATTATGCTTGCGACACCACTCGCAACCAGTTTTGACGGGTTGCTACAATGGTGCGCGGTGGTTGGAGCTGGTGATCTAGGGAGGTTCGTATAGGGAAGCATTTTTTGACATTGCTATCGCTAAAGATTTGGTTAGGTTCTCTCTATTGCTCTAGGAGGTCCCTGTTGGAGAAACTTTGACTTTGTGGTCCCGTTGAAAGTTTCACGTCAGTTTCTTGGTCTAGGGATATTGATTCTCTTTTATTTAGTTGCCCTAGGAGTAAACTCGATTGTAATTTTTTTTTTAATTTCTGAGGTATCATTTGCCGCAGGACAATTTGCTCTATTGTAATTTTTTTTTATTTCTGAGGTATCATTTGCCGCGGACAATTTGCTCTATTTTAATTTTTTTTTATTTCTAAGGTATCATTTGCCGCGGACAATTTGCTGTCTATGAACGAATAATTGTAAAATCTGAAGCGGATCGTGAGAAGTTAAAGAAATTTGTTGAAACACAGAAATTTTTTCTAGATCCGTATGACGAAAAGCTGTTCGACCGGTATCGATCAGCCAGTTCGGTAGCCGAAACAAGGGTGTCAGGTTCCGGTACACTCGAACACGAGCTTCCTGCTCGTATCGCTTTCGTCGCGCTATATGTACTTTGCCCTGACGTTGTTGTCAAAGGCATCGTTTTGCGGTGGTATTTTCATGGTCGATTACCATTTCTTCCGAGAAACAGAGGATCGCGCGTGCATTCGTATTCCGGCGGTCGTCCTCTACCGTGTCCTGAAAACTCGGGGACAGAGACGCTGACTGTTGTGCCGCGCGTGACGGTAAAGTGATTGTTCTTACCAATTTTTGTCAGAAATCGAACAATTTACAAATCATTCACATCGGTTGATTAAAAATTATTGTCAAATTCGAATCAACCTTTTGCAACAAATTTTTATTCTTCTATTCGATTCCCCCGAAATTCTCATTTGCGTAAAATATTTTACTAAAAACTTTAAAAGGATATTACGATCATATAGCGACTAACCTGTTTCATTTTTACAGATATCTGGACAGGTACGAGAAGGTGCACTTCCTAGGGGAGGATGGACAGCAAGCCGACGACGACGACGAGGACTCCAGACATAGAAAATGGTCCGCCAGGGCATTACACTCCGTTCCTCTTACATATAATCATCATCAACACAATGTCGCAGGTAATTGATACTCAATTTTATCTTTGGGGACCCACTTCTTCAATACTCTTTTCTATGGAGTTGATGCAAAAGCAACGAGAACATTAAAAATAGGATAACTGCACCAGTGAATGAACGCTTTTCTATTTTTGTTATTTTTTGCTTTTCCATCATTGTTCAATTACTAGAATGTAGTGTTCATTGACTGGTATTTTTTATATTTTTTGTTTAACGTTTAATAAAGACAAATAATAATTAATTTCATTTTATTTGTGTTCATTTATTTTTGACAAATGAAGTATAGGGAGCCATTTGGCATATATGAGAAGATAAAATTTCTTCCTGAACAATTTCTTAAATGTTCATTCACTGGTGCAGTTAGCCTACGCTAATATCACCGATGCAACAAGCACGTGTGGCGACCCAACAACACCAATATCTCAAAAATAGAATTTTTATCTCTTGTCACCGTGACGTCACTGGCCCCGCGCGGCGCCAGGAGCCACCGTTTATCGCTCCTTACCCGTCTAGCCCTGACGTAGTGTGTAGTGCGGGGGGGTCTCGCTGTCGAATGTACCGATCACAACGGAAAGGTTACCGTCGCGCTATCCAATTAGATTTTTGTCACGCAACGGTCGGGTTTCGCGTTCGCCGGGTCTCGGACAACGTTGAATTTACGATCGTTCTCGATCACGACCGTTTTTACCAACTTCTCTCTCTCGTCTCGGTGCTCGCGCGCTCGTCGCATTTCGCATGCACGTCCGCACACGCTCGAACGACTTTCAAATGCGTTTTCCGCCCGGGCAATTGTTCCACTGTTTTTCTCGCTCTTGCCAGCCGATACAGTCCTCTCGCGAGTGGTCACGCGAGAACACACGCATACGAACAGGCACACGAACAGGCACACGAACATACTGACACAGAGACGGACAGACACACACATACAGTCCCAGGACAAAATTAAGCGGTGGACACCCCTCAAAAACATTTTTATAATTGAATCATATGACTCGAGATTTTTTTAGATGCTAGAAGGATTAGTGCACTAGGTGAATGTGTAAAAAAATTTTTTTTTCAATATTTTTTCCTATCTGAAACTTCAAATCAACTTGTAAATCGATACTTCGAATTTCCCCGAAAAAGTCGAGTCGTTTGGTAAAATTTGAAAAAATTTATTCTGATTTAAAGGGCGTTCGCGATAGTTTCGCGAGTCACAGTAGATACACACATGGACAGTTGCGTGCACCATGCGGAGAACGTGTGTCCTGCACGCCACGGTTCAATAATTCGCCGTGTTAGCGATTTCCGTTTGCCCGGAGACCATTCTTTTTTCTTTTTTTCTTTTTTTTCCCCGTACGGCATTCGCCTGTCGACGACGACTTTTGTTCCCGTTTTCGTGTGTGTGTGTGGGAACGATCTACTATGCTGACTATCGAATTAAGTGTCCCTGGGTCGATCAAGTAATATGTTGCAAACGACCAGTTGCTTCCTTCCCGCTGTTTAATTCTGAAATACATCAAATATCCCCAAAGATTAAATATATCAAATATATACTATAATTGATCGAACCTTTGCGCCGAAAACATTTAAAATTTGTTATACCATAACTACATGAAGCCCTCGACAAGTAATTAACACGCATTCCACCCCCATTAACATATAATGCGTGTTCGAAGAGCGAAAGAGAAGCAAAGGCAAAATAAGTGGACAAGTATTTTAGACGAGGGTGGCAGTGGGGGTTGTGGATCGGGTTTGAAGGGGTGGGGATGGAACATATGCCATGAACGGAAAAATCTAAGCGCCCGGTCATCACCGGGGGCCTCCCTCGTTGGAGGATCGCGAAGCTCTGTGGAAACAGGTGAAAGCCCTCGAAACTCGTTCCATAAAAAAAGCATCGGGGTGGGGGGGGGGGGGGAGGATGGGTTAAAAGCGTGCGTCCGTGTGTGCGTATGCGTGGAGGTTCGCGCTCGCGCACCACAGGGGCACATGTGCGGGTCCTCGGAGCCGCTATAAACGCGCTATATGCAGCACGTCGAGGCGGCAACGGGTTATTGACGTGCTTCTGTGGAGCTGTTGTCGGTCGAAAGAGGGATATACAGATAGAGAGCCGGTCTGGCTGTGAATAAACGCGCATACGTGCGCGCGCGATACCTAGATGCGTCGCTCATACGGTACTGGGTGGTTCCAAAAGTACACCGACGACGCGACGCGAGCTAAATTGAAGGATCAGGAAAGCTTTTCGCGAAGGATTGCTGATATTCGATGCTTACGTCGAGATTCGAAATTTTACGCAACGTTGTAGACTTTTTTTTTTTAGCGCATTGTTTATTTACAGTCGGGGACAAAATTGGGTAGACACTATTCAAGAAATAATGAATTTTTCGAAGGAGGATTAGTTTACTAGGTAATTTGTAAACAAATTTTTTAAATATTACTATTGCTCGGAATTTCGAAGGCAAAAGTAAAGGTCATGCTTTTCAACTTCCTTCTATTTGTCCCAAAGTTTCATCCAAATCGATTGAGGTTTGTGCGAGTCATGAATTATTAAAAATGGCAAAATTTGTGAGAAACTGCGATTTTTCAGTGCA
Source organism: Lasioglossum lativentre (assembly GCA_916610255.1). Taxonomy (NCBI): domain Eukaryota; kingdom Metazoa; phylum Arthropoda; class Insecta; order Hymenoptera; family Halictidae; genus Lasioglossum; species Lasioglossum lativentre. The sequence goes on from OU744364.1 coordinate 3,348,350, forward strand.
TTGTTTATTTACAGTCGGGACAAAATTGGGTAGACGGTCTTCAAGAAATAATGAATTTTTAAAAATTGCATTCGTCGAGATGTTTGAAGGATTAGTTTACTAGGTAATATGTAAACAAATTTTTTAAATATTGCTATTGCCCGAAGACAAAAGTAAAGGTCATGCTTTTTAACTTCCTTCTATTTGTCCCAAACTTTCATCCAAATCGATTAAGGTTTGTGCGAGTGATGAATTATTAAAAATGGCAAAAATTGTGAGAAACTGCGATTTAGATAAATCTGAAGACCCAATTTTGTGTGGAAGGTACAAGTGGGTATTGTATGTAATAAACAGTATTTACAATGTATGTTGCAATATACAATCTATTTTATATAATTTTTAATCTACAGCATGTGGACAATGTACGACGTACAGTGCATGATGCATAGGCTGCATGATACGTAAAGTACATAATACACAATAATGCATAACACGACGCGCAAGAGAGGCGTCGCGTGTGGCGATGCATCTCTGCTGTGCGACGCGTGCAGATCCTCGCGCGCACGGTGTGCGGCGTGTGTCAGTCGCGGCGATCGTACTAGAACGCGCGCAACGTGCGCGAGATAATTTAATGGGCAATAATCATGACACACATAGAACCGCGCGCATACACCTCCGTGTCCACGGTCCGACTGTCGGAACGCGGGTCTATATTTCGCGCGCACGCGTACCGTAGTTTATCGCAGCAGCTTCGTCGACGCCGAGCACAAACTCTCTCTTCCCCCACCCTCTCTCTCTCTCTCTCCCTCTCCACCCCCGCTGCTTTCTTTCTGCACACCACCCCCGTCACCCCCACCTTTCCTGCTCGAGTTCTTACACGCATATACGTCTCTTCTGCACCTCGAACCGCGACGGGAAACGATCCTGCGATAACGAACCGTCGCGTTGCCAGCTGCAATCTTTCATCTTTCAGGGAAAAAAGTGGAAAGGAAAATTATCTCGTTTGATATCTCCGAAACGTGTAGAAACGTCTGCTTACTAATAAGCGAGTTTAAAGGACTCTAGATTTAATTCTCGAATTTTATCGAATTGTTTTGAAAAATTGAGAATAGTTTTTTAAGAGATGTGGAAAAGGCTGAGAGCAACCCTTGAGTTTAGGGGTTGAACCTGAATCTTTTTTCTAATACCCAGACAATTGTCAGATTGAAATGACAGAAAATGTTTAAATCAATATTTACCGAATTGTTTTGAAAAATTGAGAATAGTTTTTTAAGAGATGTGGAAAAGGCTGAGAGCAACCCTTGAGTTTAGGGGTTGAACCTGGATCTTTTTTCTAATACCCAGACAATTGTCAGATTGAAATGACAGAAAATGTTTAAATCAATATTTACCGAATTGTTTTGAAAAATTTAGAATAGTTCTTTAAGAGATGTGGAAAAGGCTGAGAGCAACCCTTGAGTTTAGGGGTTGAACCTGGATCTTTTTTCTAATATCCAGACAATTGTCAGATTGAAATGACAGAAAATGTTTAAATCAATATTTACCGAATTGTTTTGAAAAATTGAGAATAGTTTTTAAGAGATGTGGAAAAGGCTGAGAGCAACCCTTGAGTTTAAGGGTTGAACCTGGATCTTTTTTCTAATATCCAGACAATAAAATTGTTCGCATTGCGTGTCTGGACGGCGTTGCCGTAATATTTCCTTCGCTGAAGTGTGCACTAGGCGCATTAACGAGAAACGTTCTGCATTTTTCCTTGTACCATTGAGAATCGGGGAGTCCCGGGGAAAAAAAAAGACAAGTACTGCATAATGTATATCAGTCGCCTTCCAAAGTATGTACATTGTCAATCATCGACTTTACGCCCTCTGGCGACGGACGAGCACGGTAACATCGCTCTCAAAAAGTTCTCCGGGTTTCTATTCCGACGTCCACCGATTTAATTAAATTTATCGATTTTTCGACAAACAAGCGAGTAACGGTTGCTCTTTAACTCTGTCCCGCACCTATGCCGCGTTCCAATGGCCAATAGGCGATTCTTGCATACCTCTTACCGGTCTGAAAACGAATTCGAAAACACTCGTTCTCCCATCACTATTGAATTTTGAACAAATTAAGTAATAGGTCATATTTTTAGCATTGGGAATTTTGTATGGCTTTTTGCAATTTTTTTCTGTTCTATCATTAATTCTTACTGAGAATATGATTGATAGAAAATTATAAATCGTACAGCAATTTTCCTAGTTACGATCTAAAATGGTATTTCGTCCGTCGCAGCTATTAGATTGCCATTAAAATTAATTGAATATTAGCTCCTCAAATGGTCTGAAAACGAATTCGAAAACACTCGTTTTCCTATCACTCTTGAATTTTCAAGAAATTAAATAATTGGCCCCGTTTTTAGCATTGGGAATTTTGTATGCCTTTTTGCAATTTTTTCTGTTCTATCATTAATTCTTACTGAGAAAATGATTGATAGAAAATTATAAATCGTACAGCAATTTTCCTAGTTACGATCTAAAATGGTATTTCGTCCGTCGCAGCTATTAGATTGCCATTAAAATTAATTGAATATTAGCTCCTTAAATTAGCGATAGTCTGCCGACTATCGGTAAACCGATCGCGAGAATTTGTAGGTCATCGGAAGCGAGCATAAATTGCCGTCGCGACGAATTAATCCAGCGCGGAAGGAACGGAAGTCGAGAACCGGCTCGTGCGAGCTGCAAACTCAACGATTGCACGCCCGCGAATCGCCCGAGGGCGCGAGTCACGCGAGTTTCGTCCGTTTCGCGGCCACGCTATCAACGTTTTAATAAATATTGATGTATATCGATCTGAATTGGAAGTTTTGACAGAAAATAGAAAAATAGAAGTTTGTATTTTCATAAATGTATTGTATTAAAATCTGAGTTCGATAAAATGAAACACAAAACGCAGGTTTAACTTTAACGTTAACATTGTTTTGAATCGGACCAGGAAAAACGAAAAAATATGGGTTGTAAATATATTATGTTGTATTAAAATCTGAATTCGATAAAAAAGAAAACACAAAACGCAGGTTTAACTTTAACGTTAACATTGTTTTGAATCGGACCAGGAAAAACGAAAAAATATGGGTTGCGCAATTAGATGTTGTCTCTTGATTGGAATGCTATATAGATCGATTCTAAAGTTACGCAGGAACGCGCGAGAATTTTGCGCGCTGACACCGTCTCCTTAAACGTGGCATCGATTTTGCGGTGCACACGCCCATTATTTCATCACTGCCGGTGACATCTCGCTCGAACTTCATCCCGGTAGGTGACACGCAAAACTGATTTCGGTCCGAGTTGTCCCGAGTCATCGGAAAGTGGGTGACTCTCGAAACATAACACTCTCCAAACCCCCATTTTGAGTTTTCGTATCAGCATAAGTGGTGCTTGCCAATTTTTTAATACCCTCGCTACGATCCTGTAAATTGTTGTCCCTCGCCATCCTCATTTTTTTTTTTTTGTAGAAATTATAAGTTTTAATGAAAAGGTAGAATTGTCAACTTTGAGAATTTCTTGTGCTTCAATTGTAAAATCTAGATGAATGTTTCTTGCATAAAATGATTGCACAGACTCTCCCAATGCGTATCCTAGTCTGCATATGCCAATCAGAATTACTCTTACTTCATTCTCCTCGGATATGTGCATGTTAACCTTTATATTTTAATAATTATAATATTCGTTATCGGTAAGAATATTTTAATATTTTAACTCGTATTCGGTAACATTTTAATAATTCTTATCAGTACGAACCGTAACGAACACAGCGACCTTAATTGCATTGCAAAAAGAAGTACAAATAACATATACAAAATCAATGCAACTTGCGCAGAACCGTGGTACATCGATATTATATATCATACGTTATTTGTACTCATTTCTCAATGTGAACAATATCCAACGAACATCACAGTTCAATTTGAAATAAAAGAGTGAAACAAAATTAAAATATAAAGAGTAAAAATATTAAAATTATTAATGAAACAGTGCAATTTCTATTCGGTTAAAAAAATGAGTGCAAAAGACTAAAAAAAAGACTTCTCTATATATTGACCATCCTCTTATATATAATTGAACAGATATTAATTTCATCATTATTCCAAATTAATTCGATCAATATTCCTGACATACTGGATCAGACCTGACCCGGGCGCCGCACCGTGCTCTCCCAAGGATCAACAAAATCCCTTTTTTTCTCGCACAGTATTGTCTAGGACATACGATCGGGGGGAGCACAGTGTTTCCAAAACAGTGAGTGCGTTTCGGGGTGGGCCGGGTGCAGAAAACAACCCCCTGAAAGTTGCGCGCCCGCGCGCGACACAGCACGAAGCTCCGTCGAAAGAGACCACTTCGTTACCGGACGCGGGCGAGCCCCCGTGATAACGGGGAAACCGGGTAAAAAGGCGTCAAAGGGTTTGCAGAAAGAGACGAACCAGCAAAACTGTCGAAAAAAAGAGAGGGTGGTGGTGATGGTGGTGGTGGTGGTGGTGGTGGTGGCCAGCAAGCAAGCCAGCCAGGGGTAGCAGGAAAAAGAGCAAACGCTATCCAGGCGTTGTAGAAGAAGAGAGAAGAGGTTCGCGTCGGGATAGAGCGCGCGCGAGAGACACGATGCGAGAGTCACAATCAATAAGCGTTTGCGAGGGATATAGGTGTTCCGCGCGCCGCGTAGTCCTCGATCCTCTCTCTCTCCTTTCCCAGCGTAATACGGTGGTTCTTGACGCATGCGCGATACGCGGGAGAGCTCCGTAACTCCCGATATTCCGGCCCCCGAGCCTTTCCAGCTCTTCGCTTCCAGTTCGGGCTGCCTGCCCTTCCCACCACGGGTCGTTGCGTCGACCGAATCCGGCCGTCATCTAGGGAGAAAACCAGACCGCACAGGCGGCGATTGGTGACGTTTAGACCGCGTGCCATCGATGCACCCTCTTCTTCCACCCCCCCCCACCCCCCACTCTCTGTCGCTCTTCCCCACGCGACAGCTCGTTACAGCTTTCGGTGGCGCTCTCGACGCGACGCGGCCAATCGTTGCCTCTTTCTCGCGCACCTGCGAGCCACCGACTGTTGACTACCCCCGGAAGATTAGCTGTTTAGATCGCGGTGTACCTCTCGGTGCACCCTTTCCCCCACCCTTTATCCCCTCCTCAGCTTGCTCCGGTGCGCGGCGTCGTCGCTGGGTAGTCGGTTACTGCGCTTTTCCAGTCCTTCAGAGACTACTGCCTCTTTCTCGCGCACCTGCGAGCCCACCTACTGCCAACTCTCCCCCGGAAAATTAGGTATTTAGACCGCGGTGTGCCTCTCGGTGTACCTCGGTGTACCCCGGTCTACCTCGATGCACCCTTTCCCCCACTCTTTATCCCCCCTCTTGCTTCAATGCGTGGCATCGCTGGCTAGCTGGTTTGTGCTGCGATTTTGCAGTCCTTGAGAGACTACTACCGTTGCCTCTTTCTAACGTACCTGCGAGCCACCGACTTCCCCGGATGATTATGTCTTTAGGTCACGGTCTGCGTCGGTGCACCCTTTATCCCCCCCCCTCCCTTTCTTGCTCCCGGTGCATATTATGACATCGCTGAGAAGCTAGTTGCGTAGACCGCGCTCCAACAAACTTTCAACTCTACTGTCCCAATCTCATTCATGAAATTACTTTATAGAATTTTATTGTTAACTTTTGGAATCACACTTTTAACTGGTGAACATCCGCGGTATTCGACCGAGAGGCACACGTTTTGACTCTCTGTACCGCGCGTCTTGCCACCGGTGTTCGCAAACGGCGAGCACAATAGCATTTAAATTACGCTTGTATCAGTTATCATCGGCCCCCGTTATAAGACCGTTCATTTACACGCGAGCGGCGTTGACAGGACGCGCGAAAGGAAAACGAGAGCACAAACGCGCCGCTCTGCGCCGTACCGGTGCGTTGTACCCTCTGCTACTCCATTATAACAGCGAAGAACGAGAAGTAATACCACCTGCATGCGGGAACGTTCGACGCGCTTATCATCGGTTTATTAACAAAGGCGCCTGCACGTTGATTAATTACATACGACTTCGAACAACAGATCTCTCAAATTCAAAGAAACTTTGTTCCTCGCGTCGATGCCTTATTGCACCAAGAATCGAATTTTTCTTCAGATATTGGCACTACAGTAAACGCTTGATTCTTGTCCGGTGCGTGGGCACGATTCCTGTCCAGTGCCTACCCACTTCCACTGCCTGTCAACGCCGAGTTGAACATTGACTCGAGGAATCGATTTTACAAATCTCTTAATTTTCATTATTTGTTTATGGGACTTTCGCTACCTTATTTCTGGCATTTTTCTCATTAAAATGACACCAAACACGATATAGTTTCAATTGTATTTAGTGGTTTAATCGACGGCGAAAGTTTCGGTCGCAAGGAAGGACAGCGCATCGGAAAGAAAGAGACGCGGACAGTCACGCGAACCGTATATCATTCTGTCCTTCTCTATGTTCGGCTCTCTTTTGAAGTCTCGCTCGGCGCGGTCGCCGCGATATCTAGACGCAGTCATAAATGAAAAAGCACTTCTGGGCACGATTCATGTCCATGAAAAACACGGCTGTTGGACAAGTATCAAGCGTTTAACTGTACGTTGAATGTTATAAAACCTTACAAGCTGTCGGATGAAAATGCATTGCGTCAAGTTGAAGTATCACTTCGATTAATTTCAAGGCTCTTACACATTAAAACCTTGCAATAGCACATTCGCGCGTTAATTCCTACAATTTCGCATTAATCCAGAGTGTCATTTTTTAATTAAATCCGTGGTACTTTATTCTTCACGCTAATTCCCGGGGCTGTGATCCAAGGTTCAATCGATTCCCACGAGTGGGGATTTTTGCAGCTTGACGAAAGACATATTCGTCCCCACGGTGGCGGGCCTAACTTCCGCAAACTTTTCTACACGAGAAGTGGTTGTTGCTGAGCAAGTTCGCAACTTATCGACAGAATGATAGAATTACGAAACTCCGGGGGCTAATAGATACCTCGGAGTCGTCCCGAGGAAAGCTTGCGCGGGGCCGCGTCGAGAGTAAATCGTAACTCGATCGGACGTTGTTATTTCGCATTCCATTTAAAGTCGCGCGCGCGCCAGTCGGCCGAAATGGCGAAGCGAATGGAAGCAACGGTAATCGTGGTTGATAGGCGTTACACGAGAAGCAATTGCGGTTATTAAACGCGACCTCTGTTTCTTCATCCAACGATCCGCCATTACCACCGAATCAAATACCGATTTTCATTTTGCCTCGCGGCAAATGTTACTTAGTTACCGTTATCTCGTGAGACGAGCGTTGCTCTACTCCCGGTAAACCGGGGTGAAATTCTTTACCCATATCCGAGGTGCAGTCTTTACTTTAAAATTAATTTTTCCACCGAGAGAAGGTGTAAAATCCTGGAAATTGTTCGGACGATACATACTTTGCGCTAAACCGAGAGTGTATAGCCTTTACATTAATTTGAAGAATTTCACACTAATCCGGGGCGTATCGTTGGACTTCTAATCTGAGATCGGGTGAACACCACGAAATGGACTCTCGAGAAATCGATTTTACAAATCTCTTAATTTTCACTATTTGTTTATGGGACTTTCGCTACCTTATTTCTGGCATTTTTCTGATTAAAATGACACCAAACACGATATAATTTGAACTGTAATTAAGTGGTTTTATCGACCATTAAAGTTTCGAACGCAACGAAGGACAGCGCATCGGAAAGAAAGAGACGCGGACAGTCACGCGAAACGTATTTCATTCTTTCCTCTTCTGTGGGGCGGCTTTCTATTGAAGTCTCGCTTGGCGCGGTCGGCGCGATATCTAGACGCAGTCATAAATCAAAAAGCATGTCGGGGCACGCTCGTTGTCCGCTCAAACCCCCCGGCCTTTGGACAACGAACGAGCGTTTACTGTAATCCGAACCGTGCGCGTAAAAGTGAAAACCGCGCGCGAGGAGAAACGAGTGTTTTTATTCGGGCTCGGTTTCGGTAGCGTTTCTTTACCGGCGGAGGAGCCTGTAGATACCGCCGAAAGGCAACATTTCTCCCGGGGACGCGATATTGATCGCGGTTCTGCGGCTAAAAAGATTACCGCGAATCGCGATGATATTACTCTACGGCCGGCAATTCGGACCAATTTTCCCTGCAACGTTCCGCGCATCTTCGAGCTACGTGTTCCGAAGCACGGCGCCGAGGGACGAGCACATTTAATCACAACCCGTATACCACACGAAGCCCTTTAAAAGTATCATCCCCACCATTTCCTTATAATGCCAGTTACAATTGTTATCTCCTCGTTCGTAATTATTTGCCATTATTATTGGCCGGTGTTGCTTACGTACTACTCTCGATATCACGTGTTATTCATAATGAATCCGTCCGCGTCGAATTCTCGATTTATCCGCGTTATAATTGAGAACGGAATTCAGAATTTCGTTACATCGGGTCGATACCGGTCATATTTATATTTCGCTTGGTCGTATACACTGATTTCTCATCTGTCGTGTTTATTCGACTAATTAATCGCATTGCCAACTCTTTTTCACGAGCACAGGGTACTCGGACGCAAAAATAAATTTTCCTCATATTTAAATTCTCCATTTGCATAATATTCATAGTTCATTAGTCTCGTCTATATGGATCGAAAGATCGTACCAGTTGGCAGGTTAATTAAATTGCTGATATTTACGGGGAAAATTTCGTTGGTATCGCATGCGATGATCGATTAAATCGAGCAGGTTAAAGTCAAGCGAAAACCTTACCGCTCGATCCGGACGATTTTCGTTGGTTCGCTGGGATCTCTGACCCTGACCGGGTACAACCTACTTAGACTCGTGATTTGTCGATCGCACCAGTTGCGCGGGTGGTCATAGGTCGCCAGACTTGCATCTTTCCTTCGCCTCTTACGCCAGGGACGACGAACGTCTGCGATCTCGGGAGCAATTGTGGACCTGCAGAAAAATTGATTTTCCAACGGAAAGCTTAATTTTTCGTGCTCATTGAACTTTGATTGCACGTTTCTGTAGAAGATCGTTCGATAATTCACGTATGCGGGTGGCCTATCGGTGATTCGATTGTTCTGGGATTCCGTGACCTTGGACGTTTTATAGACCATCGCTGGATAATACAGAAAATACTGATTTATCAGTTGAAATTGTTTTGTAATATTTTCGGTTTCTACGCCATTGCGGAGAAGACACTGGAGGGGAAATACGTAACAATATCTTATTGTTTAGAATTTTTTTTCACTCCAAGAATACGTGAATTCAATATGTAATTCTGACTCTTACGCCACTGCAATCTAAAGAAAACACTAAGAACAGAAAGAACCAAAAATGTATGTTTTTGGAAGTTATGCTATTGTATTGCAGAGAAGACACTGGAAGGGAAAGACGTAACAATATCTTATTGTTCAGAATTTTGTTTTCAATAATACGTGAATTCAATATAATTCTGACTCTTACGCCACTGCAATCTAAAGAAAACACTAAGAACAGAAAGAACCAAAAACGTATGTTTTTGGAAGTTATGCTATTGTATTGCAGAGAAGACACTGGAGGGGAAAGACGTAACAATATCTTATTGTTCAGAATTTTGTTTTCAATAATACGTGAATTCAATATAATTCTGACTCTTACGCCACTGCAATCTAAAGAAAAACACTAAGAACAGAAAGAAACAAAAACATATGTTTTTGGAAGTTATGCTATTGAATTGAAATGCCAGAGTTTTGTTCGCGAATACACGCATGCCAATTGAAAAAATGATTTTACATAAATGTTGTTATTTTTTTTTTTGCAGAATCTCTTCGTGAATACAACGGCCTCTCGTCGGACCTGTACAAACCATCAAACTACGATAAGCTCGCACTCTCCCTATTGTCGCCGTTGCCGAACGAGCAGGATTTCGCGATCAACGTTTGCACGTTGCTGTCGAACGAGGGCAAGCACATCTTGCGGCTCGACAAGTATCCACGTCTGGTGAACATCCTGCTGGCGCACGCCGGCGTCTTCGACTCGCCGGGCACAAGGCAGCTCTTCATCGAGGTCTACTCCCGGGTGAGGAACTACTCGATCAACTCGTTCTGGTCGGACGTGCTCGACTCCCAGGACGTGATAGATCTCACGAACGAGAGGACGTTCATGAAGAAACCGGCGACCAGCCCGCAGACATTCTCCAGGCGGAAAATCTTGGAGAAGCAGAACAAAAGCGCCGCCCAGATCGAGAACGATGAGCCCTCAACGTCGATGGACGTCGACGGGGTAAGGCTAACTCTAATCAATTCAGTTAGACTAGCTTAGCCAAGCTCCTCTTGATATTCCTTTAGAAGGAAACTTGATTTCACTCGCCACAGAAAATACCGAGTGCGTACCGAGACTTTTCCAATAAATTCTGATAATCACGGTATTGCGTGAAATGGAGAAAGAGAGCTATTCTACATAGAATACCTAAAATCCTGAGAAGAGGTTCGGGAGACTTTGACACGACGATATTTCACTTTTAGGTGCTTCCGGACTGCTCGAGGCTGGACCCTCTACAGGACGAGAACTTGAAAGACCAGAACCAAAACTCCATCAAGTTCGAGGAGGAGGACAGAGACCTGTTCTGCGTCGGTAGAACGCTTGGCACGCAGGATCCATACGGTCAACGTGTCCTGCAGATAGCGTCGATCCTACGGAACCTGAGTTTCACGCCGGAGAACGCGGCGGTGCTCGGGAGGAATCGGTGTTTCTTAAGATTCGTGTTACTGTGCGTGAGAGCGAGGTGGAGCAACCTCCATCAGCTCGGCTTCGACATACTAGGGAACATTGCGAACGAAATCATCCTGAAAGAGGCCGGCGAGAGGATAACGGACGTCGTGTTGTCATGCGTCGCGAGGGGAATCGAGTCCCAGGACAGGTTTATCGTGATCTCCTGTTTGGAGGTGCTTAATAAAATTAGCCAACAAGACAGCAACGAAGAGATCGTCACGTTCGGGCTGGAGGACAATGTGTATGAACTTATATGCAGGTAAATGGATCCTCCGATGCACGATGCTTCGACCGGTGATGGTACCAGAAAATGTTAGTTGATTCTTGCGCCAGATGCAGCAACTCTAATTGACTAGACCTACGGATTCTATGCAATTACTTACCTTTGTAATAGATATCTAGTTACATGAAGGTTTCAAATACCAACATGAAAGTTGATTTTTTTATTTTTGTCCATTGTCAACGCACTGTGGAAACATCCGAATTCTAGAGTCGACGTAGCTTCGTGTGCATCGAAGACAGGCGATGATTATAGAGTGTGGTGTATTTTTGCAGGTTTCTGGCTCTGAACGACATAGCCCTTTTAGTATACACCTTGGAATGTTTGTACGCGTTGACATCGTTGGGCGAGAGGCCATGCACTAGCGTCGCGCGGGTACGCGGAGCTATCGACACGTTGGTGGCCCTTGTGACAGTGGAAGCGCAGAGCTACGGGCCAAAGGCTTGCATCCTGATGCGAGTGATCGAGACGGTGTCCACCGTAGCTGCGCCGCCAAGCACAACGCAAAACACTCCGGTCACTGCCGCTGCACCAGCCGCGACAGTGTCACCGTCAGTGCCAACCATACCAGCCACTATCACTGCTACACCTGCCCCGGTCAGTCCGGCTCCTGCGCGACCTACCACCCCCGCTGCAACCACGACGAAATCTACAACGCACAGTAAGTATCGTCTAGAAGTTCGCGACCCAGTCATTGTTGTTGTACACACAACAATTGGAACAAACTAGTCAAATGAGCTCCAAATCGTTTCCTAATATCTGTTTCTCTGTTTTGTCTGGACAGAAGCGGTGGAGACAACCAGTTCCATGCAACAACAACACGCTCACCAGCAAATCATCCAAGAAAACGAGCAGTTTGCCCTCGGTTGGTTGAGAGCAACGTTCGAATTGGCGCCTGGTGTGCGTATAGAGCAGGAAGAATTGTACAAGAAGTATCTCGGTTGCTGCACAAAGATTGGCAGGAGAGGAGTGATCGCTCCGCTTCATTTTCCAAGATGTGTTAGGTGGGCATTTGCATCCAAAAGTATATACATGTTGCACGTATACATATGTAACACTTTATTTGGCTGTATAGCGTATAGAGTCTGTTAGTGTTTGACAGGTGAATGAGAATGTTCAGTTCTATTGTGTTGTTTCAGATCTGTGTTTGGTGGAAGCGTTGGACCAAATCCGTTGAAAGGTGAAACAACTGGTACTCAGTATTACGAAGGAATCAGAGTACGGGCCACACCTCCCCAAGTAACTTATCCGAGCCAAACCGCAGTTGGGACTAACACAGCTCCAATTCCAGCGATCAACACAACTCCAGTAAAGGTGCTTCCCGTACAACAGCGTACAATCAAGAGTATTAGTCCTGCTCCTGATAGCACGGCCCTAGACAATCCTGCATCTGGGCCTCAAAAGCTCCTCCCCACCCCAGCGTCACCTATCCTGAAAGCCCAATTGTCTGCCCCACCGAAACCACCATCCAGTGCATCATCAAACACTTGTTCAACTCAATCCCAAAATCCAGTCACCAAGGTTGATTCTAAAAGTCAGGTGGGTCCGAGTCCTAGCTTTCTACCGTTCTCTCTACCACTCATGACCTGTTATTTTGGTTATGGTTTCACACGATATATTGGCTACTGTAATATGGGCTTTCCTTAACAACGTTACATTTTTTGCATGACTCGAGTCCCTGTGTACTCCCCATCGCTACCGTAATGCATGCAGATAAGTACGAACGTGTGCGGCGTCGACCATCTTATTTGAAACATTTTATTGTCTTCAAACTATAACATAAATTTTTAACTTTTATTGGGTGGTCATGCGGATTTTTATACACTAAACACAGATACAAATTTATTTATCGTCAGCACCTTCGGTGCTTTAGAAATTTCATTTCGTATTAAATCAAGAAGTATCTGGTAGAAATTCATGCATTAACTCGGTTTAAATATTTTTTAAATACCTTTAGACAGTGTTATTTTTAATCATTTATCGAAATATGTTAAAAAAAACTATAATTTCGCAGGAATAATAAAGATTCGATCATTCGTTTCAAATAAGCAGGCCGCGTCAGTGATTTGTATAAAGTATAAGTATCAAGTGAGATATCGATTCAAAGACAAACATCGAGTACACAATTCTTCCATTACTATGTGTGTGACGCGAGACATTAATTTCAACGAATTGAGTTTTCCATAACATAGAGAGATTCATTCGAGAGAGATATACAATTTGCTTGATATCTTTCATTTTTATACGTTCCAGAGCTTACAACCTTCATATATTTTTTCTCAGTAATTATTATTACAAGAACGACATTAGCTATGAGATTTTATTGCTGCATGATTAAAATTAGACCGTGCGTTTCTTCTGTATGTATGTATATTTTCGGATTTCTTTTCATACAGCTGTAATTCGTTTCATACACGATATTTCAACTATCTTATTATAACAAACAATATTAAAATTAATATTTAAGCTACCGAGTTTAACTTATCTTACTTGATCCACATGCTTAGCAATAAATACAACGCTATTATGAACAATGTTATGACTATTATTACAATGTTTCAAAAGATGCAGAAACAGTTACAAGTAAAGTAATTTCTAGTAGAAGTTGTTATGAACATTGACTCAATTGCAACATTTAAAACAATATTTAAGTAATTAAGCCTCTTCTACTAATAATATTTAAAAATAAACTCGCACGCATCGTAAGAATTTTTTTTTTTTATTGACAATTTGATTTTGCTTGGGATAATGATTGTTATCAAATATTACAATTAAAAGAACGATTAACTTTAATTGAGTTACAATATTGGAAATATTATCTTGATATCTGATTTTCTTTTCTTCTATTGTTAATGTAATTCTCTCATTAATATAAGCATCGTGAGAATATTTTTCTATGACTGAAAGTTTTATTTATCGTGGGATGGTGATTGTTGATCAGGTGTCAGTGTCGCATCCTCACTTGAGTCAAGCGTTACTGTCCAGCGGATCCCAGACTCAACCGCTGCAGCCACAGCTGGTGCAGCAACAGTCGCAAACTATCCAGGTAGTTGCGAAGGAGGATAATCGAAGTGGTACCACATCCAGTTCCATAATAAAAAGCCTACTGGCTACTAAGGTAACGGTCAGCAGCGACTGCATGCCCAGTACTGCTGCGACTTGTGTGTCTACCCCTACTGCCTGTGTAACAAACACTACTGCTAGCATCGCATCCAGCATCAGTGCGAACCAGCTAATAACCAGCAACCAGGTATCATTGTTGTATATTAACAATGAAAAACTGTAGTGTTATTTTTGTTGTTTTTTTTTCTGTACTATTCAGTTTGTAGGTTGTTCAGTGTGATATTTTATTTGACGATGGCCTTGTCCTGTAAAATAGCTGATAGTCAAATACGATTGCTGTACATCGACAGCGAAGATAATGTATTATCTTCTTTCGAGTCCAAAAATTATTAATTTTCATATACTGTTCTGTTTCTATAATTTTGCAAAAGTGGTATGGTCCGAAAATGTTTACGTGACAGAGTGTAATTTTGACTCTGCAGCTTTTTTATAGATCAAGATCAGACCTGAAAATGTTTTTCTGTTGTACGAATATTTATTTTGGAACATGCATTCGAGCAAAACTATTTTTGATTGTTTTACTCTTACATTCGACGATTACGTCCAGTAATACTTAACAAAATAATTTTATATGAACAAAGACGTTGACGTTTGAAATCTGACTAACAAAACGCATGGTGTGTTCGAGTTTGAAATGATTTTTAGCTCCGACGATAGTAAAAAGAAAGACTATATGAAAAGTGTTCTTTCGAAGAACAGCGAAGTGATTCTAGTTGGTTTAAATTGTGTTTCATTGGCAGGTTGCGCAACGCCAACAACAGCAGAGGCTACTTCAGCAACAACTGACTAACGTATCACAGCCACCTACAACAACAACAGCCACATCAACAATACTCCCAAAGACTTATGTCAACTCGAAGCAACAAAAGCCAGCTATTACACCCATTCCTGCCAAAAAAATACAAAGGCTTAACGGAGCCAAGTTTATTCTGACTAATAATTGTGACAAGGTACATTCAGAATAAATCAAGTAATTTCTTGGTACGATACCACAGTTGAGCAGAAATACAATTTGTATTAAAGTCGTGTAGTTCTTTTTCAAATGTGTTTATTAAATTCTTTTGCAAATTTCAAGTTCAATGCATCAAATCTGCAGTTCAATTATATAATCATCATAGTCGTGAGATATCGATTTGTGATACAAGCAATGATGTTTCAGACTGAAGTAAATGATAACGAGAACGTCAACCAAATCGCAATATCGACGAACGCTTCCCAGCTGTTGCTGAACTCGACCGAGAACCACATATCGTCCACGATCAAGCTGTGTCGACCACCAACGACGACAGTGACGACCGCCAACAAGACAACGCAGCGGTCGACGTGCACGTCGATCGCGGAGGACTCGGACTCTACGAACAACTCCTTGGCGTCCAGCAGTGGGATCGGTGGCAGTAGGGATTGCTCTGGCGTCGGTGTCGAAGAGGATAACTCTTTGACAAGTTTCGAGGGTATATTACTGAACGGTGCGCCGAGCAACATGGACATCGACGCGCAGGACGACGGGTCCTCGAAAGACTCCTCCAGCGTGACCTCTAAGGGGAAGCCTTTGCAAAGCATGATGCTGGCGGATCTCTTGGAAAGAAAGGTCGAGAAAGAGCCGATATTGAACGGCGTCCTCGGGAAGAATTCCATCAACGAGAAAGGGATCAATTTGGTAGAGAACCACATCAAGAAAGTGCTGAAAGAATCTCCAACGGACATGAAGCTGAAGACAGAGGTTGAAGAGGGGAACGTCCTGCAGACAGAGAACTCGGAGGACACGTTGATAGAGGCTCCTAGAGGGATCAAGAGGGCGGCCAGCGAGTCCGACGAGGTGGACGTGAAAAAACTCAAGTACTCTAACGGCACAATGTCGCCGGACCCAGCGGTGGACTCGACCACGGCCGAGTCGACGGTTTCCAGCATCAAATCCGAGGAGCAGGACGATGATAAGGACAGCGAAAAGGCGACGGTCTCATCCACCGCTGCCAATTTGTATGCAGCTTTGGCCGCTGATTGTATGGAAGACGAGACGGACCTCGACGAAAATGTAAACGTGACCAAGGAAGAGCCAGCTCCGACGATAAAGGAAGAGCCGCCGCATATGTTCGTCAATCAGATCAATCAGACAACTCCGCAGCCTCAGCCGCAGCCTCAACAACAGCCACCGCTGCCTCAACAACAGCCACCCTTGCCTCAACAACATCATCCTCAACCTCAACCTCAGCTGCAGCCGCAGCCGCTTCCTCAGATACAACAGCATCAGCAGCAACAACAGCTGATTGTCGCGGCCCCTAGACAGACACTGGTGGTGCAGCAAACCATCCAGCCGAATAACCAGGTGACTATAACTTTTTCCTTCTTTTTCGCCCACCTCCTCTCGTAGCATCTCCTTAGGATATGTTACAGAGATATTTAGATACCACGAATACCTAATTCTTTACGTTTATTCTAACTATCACAGACATTTTGCAAACAGGTGATCATACCTGCTGCGTCGATGAAGGCCAGACAAGCGCAGCCCCAGCCCCAGGTTCTCTTGCAACAAGGCGCAGGAGGACAGTTACAGTACGTAGTTTCCGGTGGCGTACCGGGCCAGAACTATGTCCTGGCGCAGCCTCAGACTACTTTGGTCCAGGGACAGGCGCAGACTGTCCTAGTGGCGCAGACGACGCAGCAGCAAGGAACCGGGGCGAAGACTATCATCATCCTGCAGCCGCAAGCAACGGCCCCGCCCACTCAGCAGAAAATGGTGGCCGTCACGCCTCAAGGACAACAAGTGGTCGTCACTCAAGTCTCCAGACCTATCCTGCAGAGTCCCGCGCTGGGCAACATACCGCCGCCGCTTGTCCCGACCTCTGGAACTATACCGCAAACCTCCATCATCGTAAACAGCTCCGTAGCGCAGACGAATCCTAACACTGTCACCGTCACCATACCAGCGATGGCCCAGCAAACACCCGTGTCCACCAGCGTGCCCTCCAGGGTCGTCACACCTACCCCGGCTTCGACACCACCCCCTACGAGACCGACCACTCCGCATCAAGCCGCTGCTACGCATGGACTGGCCGCGAAAATACCCCCGAAAATCATAAAGACTGTCAGTTCCTCTACCTCTACTGAACCGGAGTCGAAACCGTCGACCAGCCAGAACCAGCCGGAAAATAAGACCATCACCATTAAGATCGATCCTAACGCTTTTCTGTGCGAGTGGCGGGGGTGCTTGAGGTAATTTTAAAAAGAAACATGTTTGAGACTCAAGTAGATTTTAATGGTACATACTAACAAATGACTAAACCGATTAAGTACCCTCTAAGTAGGCTTTCGAGACACTTTTTCCGCGAAGTCACAAAGTATAAAAATAATATGACTGTGCCACGGTTTTTATGCCTTTTATATAATGTTTGTACGGTCTGTACATTATTGAATTTGTTGCAGGCAATTCAAAACATCGCACGAGGTGTACCTACACGTGTGCGAAGCACATTGTCCAACCGGTGGTGAAGAGATACTGTGTCTCTGGGCGAGTTGTGATGCCTTGAAAAGGCGTAGGTTCTCCTTGATGACACACTTGTATGATAGGCATTGCAACTCGGAGGTAAATCCATTAATCTTGCAGTAATAATACAGAAAATTGTTAGACTGCGGATTTTATGCATTTATGACAAACATGGGTATGTGTACATACAATTTAAAATAGTCTATGTCTAGAGTAACTGCGATACTCTTAAATCCTTTTTATCATTCTACTAATTTTTGCTATAAATGCATAAAATCTGCAGTTTAATTATGATGATCTGATCATTTGGACTAATGTGTTATTTTCGTAGACGATGTCGATGAGGAGGAAACAGTTAACGGTGACAGGAAAGACTGAAGTTTCGACGTCAACGCCACCGACGCCTCATCATCCTGGCTACGCACCGAACGCAGCATTCCATGCTATCAAACGGCACGCCTTGGAATTCGTTAATCCAAAAGAGCTGATGGTTAGTAGACTAATTTCTTTGATATCGTACACAGTGTTCTCTACGTAACTATGGAAAAGATCTCTACCATAACTGTTAACATTGTATTCTCCACCATTTGGGGATTCACAGTTATGGAGAGAATACTGTATATCTATCCAGCGGACAAACGGCATTCGCTTTAGCGACAAGTAAAGCGAAGAGTGTCTGTAAGAGCACGATTGCGCCTTCTCTGCCACGGTTCTAAGAATTGAACAATTCTACGTAGATTGTCTGTGATACCGCGGAATCCTCTTTCTAGCCCCACGGTTCCTAGAGTCGATCGTGTTTTGTTAATGTAATGAAATTTCTCTGATTTTTTCTCTTGGCGAAGCAGCAAAGGCCGACCAAGCCCGCTGCAGCCATCTCAAGCTCTTCTTCCCCAAGACCTGGGCAAAATCCTCCGCCAGAACAGGTAAAAACAAACGTGTTCAGACAAATTGACAAAAAAAGAAAAAAAACAGGACTCATGATCCATTCCACAGCCACAGCCCCTGTGCGCTGTTAACCTGCCGCCTTTTTATACCTTTGTTTTGCGCTTTATCTTTTCGTTTTCGCACCGTGCTGAGTTTTTTTTTATAAGTTTTAATCCTTGTGCGTCCTCCGATACATGAGATACGTGTGAATTTGAAGCGTTTCATCCGATGCAATTGACTCGTTTATCATATTTCAAAAATTTATCTAAAAGAATAGTTAATCTTTAAAAAAAAATTAATTGATTCCTCGCTGAACCCTTTAGGTATTTCATTTAATTTTTGAGAGTGTGAACTCAAAATATATGTATGTTCTTAATATTGGCAGAAATGTTGTTTAAAAGAGTCCCGGTGTTTCGATACGTTTTTGTAATAGGAAAGATGAGACAGTTGCTCTAGATGAAATGCTTAATCGATTCAATCTCTACATATTTTAGCATGGAGTTCATTTGACTTTCATTTTGGTAGCTAGCGCAGCTGTAATTTATGTGTTTGACGCAGTTCAAGTGCTCACAATGGGCAGGGTGTTGGTATAATATATAGTTTTTACTTTAAACAACGCCAAGTAGAACACAGTTGTTGCGCTTTACGATGCATAGGAGAGATTTGACACCTTAAACTTAAACCATTAATTTCTGACTCGGAATTGTAGCCACAGTTGTGTTAATTGAATTACGTTGTAATTTGATTGTATTGTGCTTCAATCATACATTGTAATTTCACTACATTATACTTCAAACACGTTGTAGTTTGTAATTGTACTGCTATTGCATATTCTATTGCAATTTAATGGAATGAAAAATTTGAATTACGAATTACAGTGTACAATGAATATAATGTAATTGAATTGCTTTGTAATTATAATTCACGGAGTAATTCAATTATAATTCACCCTTATACTTGAACATAGAGCTCTTGTAATATTTAATTCAATTTTAATATTCAACAGGACTTTAGATTGATTTAATTTTTTTTTTTGCTGTGAGGAATGGTTTGTTTGATAAATGCAAGGTACAATTGTAGCTTGTAAAGTGAGTAAATTTCTTAGTATGAGAATGTTTTGAGAATTCAGTGAAATTTATTTCAAAAGATCAAGTGTACATATTTGTAAGACTTTTGTGTGTATTTATGCAAACGAAGCGAATTTTTTTCTTCTGTTATACTTTACGTAGCATGCTGTAGTCTCACTATACTTTAGTAAGAATTTTCATTAAGTATAGAAGCTCCCAGTGTGTGACATGCTTGTTCTTTAATGTTTGTAGCATCGTTTTTTTTTTATAAATATTTAGCGCCACATATTATATTCGATTCTTGAATTAGCGTCTCCATCTTCTTTTTTTTTCACGTCCACATCTGACTAATGTGTTCAAAGTGTTGCAATTCATTTAATTCAGACATCATTCGAACAATATGCTATACTCGTGTACACGTAATTAATTTTTTCGACTTTAATTAAAACAGTGTGACCAGTTTTTGACAAGACAATGTTTCTTTTTGTATACATATATATTATTTTTCGCCGGTATATTGTTTGTATACATAGTCATGCTTCGAATTCATGAAAATTGCTTTACGCTTTTCCAACAGGACGACAACGAAGGTCCAGTGACCAAAAGTATTCGCTTGACAGCAGCTCTTATTCTCAGAAACCTAGTCATATATTCAACACATGGCAGAAGGTGAGATTATGCTTCCTAATTCCATTATATTAATTAAATATATATATATTGGTAGGTCATTGGAAAAATTCGTGCCTGATTTTGTATTACAATGCAATGAGAAATCAGGCAGGAACTGACTTACTAATATTTATCACGGATTATTACAAGTATTCCACTGATAAATAGAAATAAAACTATGTGAGAGATTGAAGAATACATAAAATCTGTTCTGTTTACTTAAGAACTACTGTAACATTATAAATACCTTATTATAACTATGACTGCAACTTTGAGAGATTGTTAATATTTATGGGGATGTTTGTGGGCCCAGTGATAACGTTCTGATTCTCTATTGCAGGCACCTTAGAGCATACGAACCACATCTGGCTGGTGTGGCATTAAGTAACGTTGAATCATCAAGAACAATCGCACAAGTTCTATACGATATGAACGATCAAAGCAGCAGTCACCATAGGTGACCTCTTGAACCAGGCCTCTAAGAGAAAGCTCTTTAAATGTTCTCCGAGCACCGATCAACCTGTTTTACTTTGAATTTTAGTGTAAAGTGTGAGAGAGCAAGCGCGCGCGCGAGAGAGGGAGAGAGAGTGTGAGAATGAGAACCAGCAAAGTAATAATGTAAGATTATGAGATTTGCAAAATAAATTGCAAACAAATAGATGCAAAGAAAAATGTGTGATTGTGAGTTGATAGAAGGAACAGTGACAAGAGGCGAAGAGAATAGAAGAAGAAGATGATGAAGAAGAAGATGAAGAGTATGACACGGCAATGTTCCATATTAATTAAAAAGAGGCCTATAAACTTACTAGGCAAGCCAATTTGCCGATCTAGACTATAATAATGTATTGAAAAAAAAACAAAAATGCTAGTAAACCACGAAACGAAAGACAGTAGCTCGAAGTGATGATGATGATGATGCGGAAGATCAGTGATACAAAACGAGAGAGAAAAAACGAAAAAAGTCGGGGAAAAAGAAGATACAAAACCAAGAAACGAGAATAATATTTCAAATTTAATATTAATATTTATTTTCTCAACAAGAAAGCGGAAGAAATGTTTTTAGTAATCGTGTACAAAAAATAACTGAAAGGGCGAAAGAAAAATACTTTATGGACGTTATAGTTAATTACGAATCAATATTATATTATTATTATTATATTATATTATTATTAATTATTATTAATATTATTATTATTATTGTATGTTTTTCATAAGTCACCAAGAAAGAAAAAACCTAGATTATAAAGAAACCTTTTTATGAAATGTATTTGTTAGGAATTTATCATCATTTCTCTTTTTTCTTTTTCGCTTTATAATAATTGCATATATTGCAGTCACACGTGGCTATATATTATTATATCGTCTCTCTTCTTTTGTTTTTATTGTCGAGTATAATTTTTGTTGCCGGAAAAAAAGTGTGTCTGTGAGGCAATCGCATGTATACATACATATATAGGATGAACCGTGTTAAAAGAAACATTGGCCAAGAAAACTATAGTCCATCGTGAAAATCTAAGAATTCTTCTTCTGCTTCAAATCAGTTGCTAGGTCGAACAGAAAATTATTCAATTCGAACGGACCTTTACCCTTCGCCTGGGACAAAAAGTATAATGCTCAATCTTGTAGGATTTTGGACCGTTAAGGTTGCAGCTTTCTATACAGGGTGTCCACAAATTTCTGCCATTAAAAACAACTATCAAAAAGTACATTATACGAAAAATATGTCATTATTTTTTACGTACATAAAGAACAATAAATAATGTTTTCACGTTTTTTTGTATAATATACCGTGTTCGACACTTGTTTCAAATGGCAAAAATTTTTCACACACCTTGTACATACAATAAAAAGATAAGACGTCACGAGAGACCGGTGACTATTGTTTCTAACACACTAATCAGGTGGGAATTTCATAACTTCAACAAAGCTATTGATGTCACTTATCTGTTATCTGATCCGAGTTAATTCCAGCCGCCATTTCTTTTTTACAGAAAATTGTCTGCCATCGAAAAAAAAACATTGACTCATGATTTATTTATATTTTTTTAATTATTACTGTAGGATGACAGAGACAACTAAAGCAGATAGAATTATTGGATCTGTACGCAGGGTGCTCCATTGATTGCAATTTAGGGTAATTCTATGGGAAATACTGAGCCAAAAACGTACAATAAATTTTTTTGTACAAAGTTCCGTTTTTTGAGAAAATCGAGTTGATTCATCGAACATGATTCACAAATTATAAAAACATTTTCATTGTACATATTAGGTCATTCCATAAGTTGTGTAATTTTTTGATGCTAGCTTTAAGTGTAAAATAGGAACTACTTTTAATCATCGATGTATCGACCATTATTTTCAATGATATTCTTCGATGTACCAATCAACTTTGTAATTCCATTTAAAATTTGTTTCTGCGGTTTTAAATGAGAAAGCTAGTGCCTCAATTAGAGGATTTCATTCTTGGATATCAAATATTGTTATTATATTTATCCATTCATATTGAATTATGTTCTCCATTTATATCGTAATTATGTTCTTCATATACATCACACGTATTTGTAATATCATCTTTAATTGTATTATATTTTTACATTCGTACAGCATGTAATATCACGAAGGATTTCGTTAACACTTGTTCTTCGATTTGTTTAAAAAAGAAAACATTGTAAATGTCTCGAATGAATATATTAGACTGACTAGAGAATACTTCGTGAAAGACATAAGAGAAAGTGTTTATAAAAATATTGCTTAAAATAAATATGGACGTTTATATAATGAAACAAAGTTGAAACACGACTTATGGGATAACCTAATACATTTTCAACTAATTTTCCCTGGAGGGAAAAAGAAGTGTCTGTTAAATTTGCTTTTCTCATTAATGTAGTGAAAGAAAGAATGTATAATTTTTCAGTTCCTTTTATGGGGCAACCTGTATAGAAATCGCTGCTGCCCTTAGCTCCAAAACGTCCTAAAAGCTGAAGCATTGCACTTCTAGCTAATAATCGTGTCGCAACAATGTTGTTTTCTCAATGGTCTGCGCACGTGAGACAAAAAAGAGATAACCGATTTTTTTTGCGGTGTGTGCGTGTTTGCGGAAAACGACCACCGGCCGGCGACCACCAAACAGAAAAAGCAACAGCTTCGAATTCGATCGGGTTTTAGAGAATGATCGGTTGACCGTATGTTGCAAAGGCACAGTCGTAAGTATATTTATACTTGACAATTAGCAAAGGCCTAAAAAACCTCGTTGAAGTCAGTGTTTTTTTTTCAAATTTTCAGAACTAGAGAGTGGAGGGACCTTGTTAGGACGCCATTTTCCATGGGGAACTGTTTCCGATAATACTCGTTTTAACCGATTCTCTTCGATCTAATAATCTGCGAGAGCGCTTCTCGAGGAAGAAATAACCGGATTTTCCGCCTAAAATTCGACCAGCTGTGCAATTGACCGCCACCCAGTATATAAATCTGAAAATTCGAATCGATATTATAAATCTTTCTTTTCAACTAATTTAAATATATTTTCGAATACTCGCATCGTAGATCAGAGCAATGGTAAGAGCCCTAATTCTTTCGAAAATTTGATTGGTTTTCTATTATATTCACTCTCAGTTAGCTTTCATTAGCAATATCACTTTCACAGAAGTCTCAAAAATGAGAACACGACTTTTGTAGCTGATAGTTGTTAGTTTTTTCTCGTCTCCTCGCATTGATCTACATTTTTTTTTTGTTCTCTGATAAACTTAAGAATACCATTGACTACTTTGTACGATAAGCTGTGCAAACAGGAACGAACATTAGAGAAAAGAATTCTGCTGTGGTAATCATATTTCAATCGATCCGTGCGGTCGATTCGAAAATGGAAAAATTGAACGAATTCTTTTCTTTTCCTACATAGTTTTTAGTTACTCCCGACTAATTGATACGTACGAAACATCGATTCTTACAAAATTAATGATCAAATCAAATTTCTTCATTTTT
Organism: Lasioglossum lativentre; assembly: GCA_916610255.1. Lineage (NCBI taxonomy): Eukaryota > Metazoa > Arthropoda > Insecta > Hymenoptera > Halictidae > Lasioglossum > Lasioglossum lativentre. The sequence goes on from OU744364.1 coordinate 3,372,633, forward strand.
CGAAAATGTAATAATTTTATTTTTTAAAATTTGACATTAATTTATTCATTTTCAAGTTACTCTCTTCAATCATCATCTAAAATCAAAGGATGAACATATATAGTCCTTGAAGTTAGGGACAGATCTTATTTACCTCAAAAATCATGAATCGCAGACAAAAATTTACAAACTATCGGATGCATTTTATTACGCTAAATTCGGTCAAGTAAATATCATTTTTTAAAATACATTTGCTTGAGAACGTGTATTAAAAATTGTTTCACGATGGTTGAAGAGGCTCTTAACGATACAGTGTGCTTTGATAGGAATTTTTTTAGAAAATTGAAGGATGCTTCGCGTGCACCAATTAATTGGAGAAACCGTTTTTTCTTTTATTTCTGGAACTGTCAATGAACCGATCGAGGATTTCGCCGTGATCAGAGATCGGAATCAGTTACGTTTGTGTGGGGAAAAACTCGCATTTGTGTATGTGTTGATTGTGTGCATGTGCGTGCGTGTATGAATTTGTTGTCCATGTCCGCGAAGTTACGATTTAAGCGATCATACTTGGAGTAAAAAGTAAAGGGAAGAAACTATCTTATACATATATGCATATATGTATAATTATAAATATTTGTACATAACGCCTGTATTTCATTCACGATGTTAATGAGCTCTGTATAAATATCTAATTAAGGGTGTAAGATTATATGAGACGTTTAGGTGAGCGTCGAGCGAAAGCGAGAAAGTTCTTGTATTATATTAGTTTATGACAAAACGGTAAGAAGTTGCAAGGTGTGAGATCTTTTTGTAATTACTGAGTCGACGAAACTAGTGGACGTCAACCGAGAGAAAAAATGAGAGGGAGAGAGAGAGAGAGAGAGCGAAAGCATGCGTGTGTATGAGAGCAAGGGAAAAAGTACTGGCTGGGCACCGATTGTAAACGAAAAAAAGCCGATACCTTTATGATTAAAAAAAAAACTCGTAAAAAACTTGTAAAACTTTGCGCGAGCCTCTATTATGTATTTTATATATAAATTATATGCACACACAGGAGAAACATACGTATATATATAAAATACATATATAAGTATAAACATATACATAATATACATAAATCAAATTGAATAGCTGAACGTTTAGGATGGAAGAAAAGAGAAAAGAGAATCTTATCGAGAGGCTTTTTATTTTTATTATTTGTAATTACCTAGTTTACATGTTCAACGTTTCGTACGATCATCGAGATCATAAACGTATGTGTAAAGGAATAAAAGAATGATATATAATAAATTACTGAATACGACGGAGAAAAAGCTATTAAAAACTGAACATACAAATCGTTTGGATATTGTTTATTCTATTTCTTTGGATGGGGATGATTTTAACACGGTGTCTACTGGTGGTTATTGAATATAAAATCGAGCATTTTTTTGTTAAGATTGTTCGGTAGAAAAAGTAACTTTATTCGTAAATCAATAAATTATCTTGAGCCATATAAATGTTGATAATTTCTATTTAAAAAATGACACCAACAATTTTGCGATTTAACGATCAACAAGTGGTCAATGTCAATTTTTATAAGTTTTGCGAAATTTACCTCTGAATAACTAAGCTTTCGTAAATATGAAAATTCAATACTAAATATAACTTTTACATTTTACTTGCACTATTTCTTCAGAAGGCAAAAGTACATTTGTTGCACGCGTTATAAGCTTAGTCGTCTAGGGTTAATTTCAAACGCAAAAAAAGAGTCCTAAAGTTAAATTAGAATTTGTTGGACAAAACTTGTTATTAAGAAAACTATATTAATAATTTTCCGGTAGCTAAAGTGTTAAGATACCTAATCGACCTATTTGTCGTGAGTACAAAACATTTTTCAATCAACTTTCTTAGGTTTTTATTTTAACACTAGGTTTACGGAGCACTAAAACCGAATATTATACGATACTTTATAAAAGTAACGTGAACGTGTTTATCCAAATTTTTAGCCATTTCTTTTTTATAATATAGTATATATCCAAAGAAATAAATTTGTTAAAATCTCAGTAATCGTAAATTAAAAATATTAGATTGCTTCATTTTATCGTGTCCAGTGAACCTTAGTGTTAAAAACGAAAACTGCATCTGAAAGAGTACAGTCTAACTCATTTTCTTATTCCATGAACAAATTACGTTATTTGCTGAACAAGTAAAACATAAAGCCTAGTACACAATAGAGAATATACTACTCCCTTGAAGTACCAGTCGTGGCTACAATACAGTAACAATTACTTTTAATATAGTCTTATAATTTATTCGTTCAACATGTACAATTATCCCTCCAGGTTTACAGCCGCTGCTACAAATTCCATGTTTACTAAGCTATTAAACATCTTCATACAAGTTAAACAATCTCTCTTCCTTATAGTACTACGGCTATATAATTCGTTCACCACGAATTTAAAAAAATAACTCTTCATAAATACAAGTTCAGTCTTCGGTGGCATTTTTCATTTGTACAAATACTTCGAATACTAAAAACTAAAGTCTTAAGACGGTCTTTAATTTTTTAAACATATTTATTGTAGACCCATTATACTTTCTGATGTTCCTAATGTGACATTTCATTTATTCGATTTAATCGCTAAAAAGTGAGTAATTAAATGTTAACATTAATACTCTGGGTCAAAACGGACCCAGCGCCGCCGCCGAAGTGTTAATACTACAAATGCTATAAATCTAATTTTAACTCAGTATACATGCTCCAGATCTGTCTGGAATACTCTCTTTATCATAATCATCCGAATTGTTTGCAAAACTGACACGTGAAACCGAGGTGGCAGTCGTGATATAGAAATTGGACGACTGTGTACAAACTGTGGTTAACAAATTAGACATTTTGCAGTTTGGCTGATTTCTAATACGACAGCAAATATTTTCATTGTTCTCAGTCGATTCGGAACACTCAATTTTACACTGCACAGACTTCAACTGTCTGAACACAGAAGGCACTTGTGATCTTCTCCTCTTTGATTTTTCATAATTCTTATTATTTGTTTCATTCATTAAACATTTCGGTTTAAAATGATTAAACTCTATTCGTTTGTGCTTGGACTTCAAATATGAATTATTAACTGGTTTAGTTAAAAATAACACTGCGATATTCTTATTCGGACAATTCGAACGATTTTGATTTATGTTCCCTAAACTAATAGTACGTTCTGTTTCCAAAGGCTGACTAATTAATCCACTCAAACTTGTTTTCTTTTCCTGTAGCTTTAACAAATTTCTGTTCGAAAAAATGCTCGTCTGATCGGGAAAAGGGCAGAGACATATCTTTTCACTTAAATCTCTGTCGTCGTCTACGGAGGCTGTGAGTGGTTTGAATTGTGTAGAACCAAAAGTATAATTTCCAATTTTTGTTTTTAAACTACCAGATTCGTTTGTGCTGGAATTACCATTGTTTTCTGATTTTTTAAGCAGTTTTTTAAAATTGTGGATTCTTACTCGTTCACTGTTATATTTAGAATTATCTTCCTTGTAACATTTAGGTTCCCCTAACATTCTTATACTAAAATTATGAATTTTCTCCCGTTCATTGCCATATTTAGAATTGTCTTCTCTGCAACATTTAGATTCCTCTAGTTTTTTTATCATTTTATCACTTTGCAACAATGTTTCCTTCTTAAAATTATTAATTCTCTCTCTTCCACTGCAACAAAGTTCTCGATGGACCTCCTTTAGCCTCCTACTCTTTTCGTCATTTTCCTGAAAACTTTTATCTACTGATTTACCTTTTTTCGAATCCACATTATTTTTCAACTTCCTCTCCAAATTCTGCGTACATTTGACAAACCTAAAATCATTAAAACTAGGCTCCTGTACGCAAATGTTTTCTTTCTCAGGTTCCTGCGTAACTATATCTTTTCTCTGCTTACTTTTCTTCATTTTTATACTCTTATTCATAATTGTTAACTGTTCTTCCAGCGTCTTTGTACATTCCTTAATTTCCTCAAGCATTCTTATGCATTCCGGCTTCATACAGTCAATCGAATTATGATTTACGTTTGTCGCAACATTGTAATCGATATTTCTGCATTTATCATGGTAGTTTTTTATTCCCAGTAACATTCCTTCGAGAGCGTCCATCGCTGTGCTGGCTGTACTTTTCGGTTCCTGTTGAAATTTACTGTAGTAAAAATTTCTTTCTGTAACTGGGGAGCTGTCAGTGACTGTATCGATCGATTTGCAACCCACTGTCGTGTTCACGCATTTAGTATCTTGTCCCGATAAAGTTATGTCCTTGGAAACGATCCTTAAATCATTTTCTGGGCCATTTCGATGAACAACTTTAGTGCTGGGATCGTCTACTGATCTGAAATTTATCGTAGAATAGTTAGTCGAGTCGCAATTTATGTTAGTACAGTAATTCGGAACATTTTCTGTCAATAAACCTTTGGAAACTGAGCTTTTCGGTGTACTGGTTAAAAACCTAACAGCGGTATTGCCTTTAAAATTTTCATACTTGGTCTCTTCACTCGTGTTCGGTTTACTATACCCCATAGAATTATAATTTGTATTAGATTTAAACTTCCTTTCTACATTAAATGGAGTATGATTAATTGAGTCACAATTGGCATTAGTGCAACAATTTTCTTCTCCACCATTACCAATATTTTTGGAAACAATTTTATTAAATATAGTTCTCTCAGATCTAAACGGAGCCTTATATTTTTTACAACTGCATACATGCTCTAGTTGGTCATTTTCAATTTTATTTCTAGTCAAAGTTTTATCAGACGTAGTAGAACAAGAACAAGAAAAACAGTCTTTCCGAGATTTGTGATTTGTAGAAAAATGTTTTAATGAATTTGCTTCCATGAAAGTCGAAATATTTTTTTGCACAGTTTCTTCATTATTTTTCGATTTCATAGGAATTTTATCTCCATACAGTCTCTCCGGACCATTTTCTAATGTTGTTATTGCATAAGTCTGCCACGCTGCAGGTCTAAAATACCTCAAGTGATCTCCACTCTCTTTTTCACTTCTATCATCGTCCGGTACAGTTTTATCAAAAATGTTTAAGCCTCCCGCAAGCTTTTCGCTGACAATTCTTGCACCAGGAGTCCTTACGTTGTCATCCGAATAAACTAACCTCTTCCTAATCAGTTCAACAGGATCTTTACTGACATTTGGTGCTTCAGAATATTTAAAACTGTACGGAGGTAGTTCGCTGCTAATGTAAGGACTCTTTCGACTGTTAGATAAGGTCAGTGCCTCTGACATCGAATCGAGTGGCTTCACTGTGCTCACTTGTTCGCACCTTCCATGAGGCGTACAAAAAATTGATCTCACATTTTCAGTGTCCTGATCTTCTACAATTTTGCTCTCATTCTGACTGCCATCCCTCTGGGCACAGTTATTCTGAGTGGATTTCACAGTGCAGTCCGACTGTAGTATTATATTTATACAAGGAACATCTCTGTAAACTTCATTCGCTGTTCGCAACCTGTTGCTCGCAGGATTCTGCTCTTCGCTCTGCAAAGATCTGTTGACCGATGGATGTTAGACAACATACTCTTATATAACCACATTTAAGTCTATGTTAAAACTGTCGGGTGTCGAGTTTAAAGACCTGTAAATAAAAAAAAAAGATCCTTTTTGCAAATTGTTTTCTATGGGACACTATATTCTACTAGACTGTTATCATATAAATTTGCACTACTTCAGTGACTTGTTTACACTTGTTAATTTTTTATTTAAAATTATTGAGATCACATTGATGTGGAACGTAGGACTGTGTTAGGACTGAATCTAGATGAAACCGTTCAATTATATTGTTGAGTTGTGCAAGCTCTGAGCATTTATTTGTTAGGAATATTCTGCTTTGCGGTAACTGCTTGGTTGTTCGACGGTGGAACCTTTTTCAGTGGCAAACACTTGCAATCCAATGGAAAGGAATGTCGCGCAGGTGTATGTGTATGGGAGTGTTTGAGATTGAAGGTGTACGGTATCTTCGGCCAGTCTACTTGCCTGGCAGGTTCAATTTTGTTTGTTAGTGTTGAAACACGAGTGGACACAATGATGCAGGAGTGGAGGACGCAGTGAAAAAAAATCTAGTCTTTTCAAAGGTTTAAAATTTTAGTTTGTGTATAGTTATTCTTTTTGTGAAAACAATTTGGGGCCTCCATTTCTGCATTAGGTCAGTTGTTAGACTACTCAAGTAGGGTCACCTGGACACTGCATCGTTGGAGCCATTAGGGATTCTGTTATTAGGAAACGGAGATGCTAATAGTTTGGACGAATCTTCATGGGGTTCAGGTTGTCTAAGGGATCAGTGATTCTCAAGATCATATTTCATCCACCGAACACACTGGATGAGTAAATTCTGGTGGCACGGTTAAGTGACTCGCCCAGTATACGTGTAAATATGTTTAAATAAAGTATACGTTTAAATAAATACCTCCGACTCTCTTCGTCCTTTCTAGCGCGATCAAACCTCTCGTTCGTCATCTGTCTACGAAGCTCGCTAATCTGTTTACAGTATTCGGCAGCCTGAGTTTGGTATTGTCGAAGCTTCGCAGACTCGGAGGATCTGCAACGTGGAATAAAATATAATAAAACGTGCATCGAACCATGCGGTAAATCGGATAACTCTTCCTTACAATTTGTTTTGGAGCTCGGACAGTTTTGTTCTCAATCTGGACATCTCGTTTTGCAGTTCTTGATTATTAGCTTGCACATTGATAGACTCCTGTCTGGCTTGATCCAAAAGCACTTCAAGGCGTTCCACAGTTGCGCGATCCCTGTTCATTTGATCCTGGATTATCGTTTGCTCGGCTTTCAGTTTAGCCATCTGCATGTCGTACTAAAAAATAACAAGAATACACTTATACGCATAAAAAAACAACACTTATACGCATACATAATTTTCTTTTATTCGTTTACTTGCGCTTTAAGCGAATCTTTGTCGTCCAACTGGTGCATAAGCGTGTCCTTCTGCTGATCCAGCTTCATACAGAGATCCCTAACAGCGGTTAGGTCAGACTCTGCTCTCTGCCTTTGATCGCCGTGCTGGCGTAGCTGGGTTTCCTTGCTGGCAACATTCATAGTCAGCTCGCTGATCTGAGAAACAGAGTCAATAAAAATCAACGCACTCTTCATAAATTATATCAATATTATCAGCATCCTGCCTGTGTCTCGTAGCCACTTATCAGGCTCTCTTTATCAGCCAGCTGCCTTTCCAAATCCATCATGCGATCTCTGGCTGTTTGAAGCGCTCCTCTTGCTTCCGCTGCCTCGGATTCCAAGCTATGATTGTTATTCTCTAAGACTGTCGCTTCCAAACTTAAGCTTCTGAAGTGGTTCAGCATCTCTGTTCTCTCGTTCTCCTGCGAAGCGCATGATTCATAATTAGTCTGTACAACAGTGTGCAAAATTCTGGTTTTCATTGATAAAAATACGAGCAAAACAGGTAATTCTGAAAGGGTTCCAGGATTCTCACCTTTCTGTTCAGGAGTTCTTCAGCCCTGCGCACCTCGCTGACATAAGTCTGCAGCTGCCTCTTCAGGTCGAAGGACTCGGCTTTCGACGCCTCCAATTCGCGTTGAAAATTCCTCACCTCGCAGGTACACGCTGCCAAATCGTCCTGGATCCTCAGATTCTCCTGCATAGCGTTTTCGCGGTCATAGGTCGTCGTCTGCAACTGACGTTGAATATTCTCCACCTCCAACTGCATCGACCTCATCTGCCTCTCTTGCTCTGCGGCTTGCCCGATAGTCAAACTGTCGATGTGCAATAAAAACATTAGCATTCTGCCAGGATTTCCATTTAGCACATTGGATTATTTATTTAAAAATTCTATCTTTTACTTTCAGCTGTTTGTCACATTAAGCGATTGGTATCGATTCTGTGGTGTTTCTACAGTTCGAACGAAAACGTCAGCCGCGACTGCAACATCATACTACAGTAAACGCTTGATTCTTGTCCAATAGCCGTGTTTTTTCATGGACAAGAATCGTGCACAGAAGTGCTTTTTGATTTATGACTGCTTCTAGATATCGCGCCGACCGCGCCGAGCGAGACTTCAATAGAGAGCCGAACATAGAGAAGGACAGAATGAAATACGGTTCGCGTGACTGTCCCCGTCTCTTTCTTTCCGATGCGCTGTCCTTCCTTGCGACCGAAACTTTCACCGTCGATTAAACCACTAAATACAATTGAAACTATATCGTGTTTGGTGTCATTTTAATGAGAAAAATGCCAGAAATATGGTAGTGAAAGTCCCGTAAACAAATAATGAAAATTAAGAGATTTGTAAAATCGATTCCTCGAGTCAAGCGTTTACTGTATTAATATTTATAATCGACGCCTACTCGATTACGCGAATCGCATGGTCATCCCTCGTGGCGCAAGTAACGTTCTCGAAAGAGGACAAGGGCACGTTGGATTTTATTCGACGACGAATTAGGCGAACTTGCTTAATCCTTCTTCGAAAACACATCAACGTAGCCAGATTTCGTTTAGCTTGTGGATCACGTAACGATCGAAGTATACAATTTTATTAGGGGCTAAATGCTGAATACGTGAGGACACGGTAGAATCGGATAGAAAGCTGTCGGAGGATGTTGAAGTTGATGCTTGTGGCGTGTGTCTTTGAAACATGATTGCTTCTTCGAACTTCGAACTTGCAAAACGCTGCTCATCGCGAAACTGGTTCGATCGATTTCCCGTCAACTCGGTGATCTTCTTTTCACTTTCGTACGCGCCGAGGCAAGAAAGATGAAGAAGACAGAACCGATAAGGAGCATCGAAGGGAAGCTGCCATCGCGGCGCCGAAGAAGGACGACCAGATGAGAGAAAGTCGTCTGTTCGCCGCGTGTTTGCTCGTAAACGGACTTTTTCCATTTCATACGGCGTTACCGGTTACGTCATCAAAGACAGCGTAATCGAGGGACGAGGAGGATCGATATCCTACGGCAGAGGAACGTCTCGCAGCATTCTTCGAAATGTCACTCTCGATTTTCACAGGAATTCATTTTAGAAATAAGACATTACCATCTTCTTCAGATACTATCTCTTCGGATCTCTGTTCTTTCTTAACGAAAACCAATTAGCTCTTTAAGTTGGCCAGCCAGCAGTCATAAAAATATCATCAAGTCGATGTAATTTATTTAATAATTTAAATAATCTTTTCATGCAGCTAGTCGTTAACATTGTCCCCGAAGCAAGACAATGTTAACATTCGATCGAAAGTCAGAACTGTGTCACGGACAAGAACAGTGCCTGCCTATTTAGAATTAAACGCGTGAGATTGCGCACCTAATTAATAACTAGCATCGCCGATACCTTTCTGTCACGCGATCAAGTGTAATTATTATGTATGAGTGCGATGGCCTCAGCTGTTTGTAAACAGATATCTTCAGAATTAATAATTTTAAATCATAAGTGGTTTCGTATTTCTAGTAGTAATATTAAATTTAACAATTTTTACAAAATTGTTTAAAAATGCAGATTGTTATAGGATTGTGAAACGGGTGTCTAAAACATCTTAAAGCTACATTGCCAATCGGCGACGACAGCGGAAGAAGAAAAAGCAGGTAGCTGAAACCTTGGTAATGGTCTTCAGGGACTTGGTGTTCGGCGAGAGAGAGATTTTCCTGATGTTGATATGATTGAAAACGCGGAAGATCCGGGGGCATCTTACGCACGCGGCAACCGTGAACACTGTCCGCGTGAAAATCAGTTTATCTCGCTCCGTACCTAGGCGATATCCGTGTCTCTTTCTCCGTTTCTCCGTGGAATTTGCACAAGTAGAAGGAAAGTTAACCCCCCCCCCCCGCCTGCGCGACGCTGGAGCGCAAGAGGAACAAGCGAGTCTCATAGAAAGTGTTATAGAAACTGCGGGTTTGGGTTGGGCAAAGTGCTTTTACCGGGTCGCAGGCTAATCTGCATTAGCGATCGTTCTCATGCACACGTCAGAGGAATTCTTTCAAACCCTTCTCAATCACTTACCGAATGCAATTACGCCTAATAGACTGATAGATCGAAATTAATAATTACCATCACAGGCACTTGAACAACTATTAGAGTATTGACCAGAGTTGGGCAGTAATCGATTACATGAGTAATTAATTACATCTTCAATTACATGAGCAAAACAGTAAAATAGTCCAAAACATCAAAATAGTGGTTTAAAAGAACAATTACTGTTATTGTAATTGTTAGACGCAATTACATGCAATTGTAATTGGTAATTGCAATTACTGGTTGAGCCAAAGTAATTGCAATTACAATTACAATTACATGTAATTGTACTTTTATTTCTGCAATTACAAGTAATTGTAATTGGTAGTTGCAATTACTTAACGCCAGAATGGCACTAAAAAAAAAAATTAGATATCTACTCAATGGAAATGTCTAAAAAGAACAAACAAAAAACATATGTTAGGAAATATTTATTATTTATTAAACTTCAACTCTTTTGGCGTTAAGTAATTGCAACTACCAATTACAATTACAGTGTTATTTCTATTTATTTAACTACAGTTTTATTTCTGCAATTACAAATTACAGGAATCGGTAAGTAATTGTAATTGTAATTGATATTACTTTTTGCCCAACTCTGGTATTGACGATGGGAATGTCAACAAAAATTCATGAACATTGCTTAATCTAGCGTCAAGAAGTTGGAAAACTTTTGTAAAGATATGTCGATTAGTCTGGCAGAAAAAATTGTCAGACTTTCAAAATTATGAAAGAAGAAGCACAATTCGTTACCATGACTAAATATAGTTCAATAAAACAGTCTAGAATCTGGATTCAGCTTCCGTAAACTCGGTAGCCGATAAAACAGGGGAAAAACTGTATGATTTACGACGTTCTCACCATGCCAGTAAGTTTAACCCACGAAACGATCGCGGAAGTTCACGCGGTATCCCATTTCCCCGGGCTCTTAATTGCACAGGCTGTGGAGAGTTCACTAATTTCCCTGCGAGCTATAGCGCTTTCATAATCAAGGATTTTACGGTTTCCATCGTCGATTCATACTATTAGTTGCGCATACGCTGCAACACCGCCGGCTGGGAGAAAAGGAATTCCGCGGAAACGCGTAGCTATTGCAAATAAAAGAATCGGCGCGGTGATGTGCTCGATCATAATTGAATCGGATTAAAGTTAGTATCCGTCAGCACTTTCTACAGAATACGAAAGTTCGAAAAACTTGTGCTCCTTGATCGTTGCGTAATGTTACCGATTCCTCGCGAATTTTTCGAACTCACCAGATCCTAATCAATCCTCAACGATATCTCGAATCTCCACGCTCGAATACTGAACAATTATGTACAGACTGTCTTCTCGGTTTTATCTGATCTTGCTTATCCAGTGGCAAGGATTGTTATACATCTTTATTCATGCAGTTTTTCCCTCGACGCAATTTTAATCGCTTTCCTCCCGATTGTTCAGACGACTTTGGTTAGTCTAATCGAGATTAGGGGGGTGGTGATCACCGAATTCTTTTTATTGAACCTCGATGTTGACAATGTTGATGGAAGCGTTAATGTTGACCGTTGTTGATGGTGTTGGAAATGTTGAATACGGTCCCGATGTTGACAAATGTTGATGCGTTGTAAATGATGACCGTATTTGCGGTAAACCCAATGTTCTCGATGGCAGTATTGTAAAATCTCCAAACTGTCATAAAAAATATTGTAAATCGAAGCAACAAAGAATTACTGAGGTTGACCAGTACTCCCGGCCCCGGAAATTGTCTGAAAACGGTACCTGTGTGCCTCGTACCGGCTCAAAGCGTCTCGATCACCGCGATCGCGGATCCAAGGATCGAGCAAGCAGAAGCACGATGGAAAGAGAATTGCGTGGATACTGTCGTAACAGCGGATCCGCAATAGGGCATGAAATCATGCCCGAATAAGTTTGCCAACAAGCATCATCGGTATCCGCTTGGTCTAGCCGGAACATAATTCAGAACGATTTACATAATTTCTCGTCCCGATTGCACTCGCGGATACATTCGTCGGTCGATTTCCTTGAGAATTCCCGTTTGCGAAAGAATTTCGCACCGGTACGGTGGAACGATGAGTATACTTTCATCGACGACGGGTTGACCTCCAGAAGGTCGATGCGGTCATGATCGCACCTCGTGTGGCGTCGTCGATCCCTCGTGACGGCACAATGTTGCGTCATTCGTGAGGAGAGGTCTCAGACTATGGTTCGAAATCAGTTGAATTCTCGACGAATTTTTAGGTAGGGCTGGATCGTATCTAATGTGTGATCTATTCCGATGTGAAATTTCTTCTAATACGAGACCTCTTCTACAGTACAATATACAAGGTGTTCATTTGAAAACTTCCCAGCCGAATATCTCGAAAAATATGAAAGATATTAAAAAAGTGTAAAACACGTGTCCAAGGATTTCGAGGGGAAAAGGGGGGGTAGTATCAGTTTTTTATTTGGGTGGCGTTTTCAAGGTCATTTGAAGGTCAACTTTGTTTTTTCAAATGGAAACCTATATTTTTTATTATGGGATCTTATTGTACGTAAAAAGAATAATAATTTTCGTAGGATACTTTTTTTTATCCGCGCACTTTTTCTGTCCCCCCCCCCCTTTCCCCCTCGAAATCCTTGAACACGTGTTTTACACTTTTTTAATATCTTTCATATTTTATCGAGATATTCGGCTGGAAAGTTTTCAAATGAACACCCTGTATATGTATAATGTAGAAAAAGATTTCTTTGTTGTCTCTGTTATTTGATCACGTATAAATATTTCAAGTGAAGTTGTTAGTTATATAGTAACTGGAATTTTTGGAAATCTACACATGTTTTACAAGTCATGTCTCCATATGTAATTTCATAGGAATTTTCGACAATGATCGTTTGCAATGATTTGCAACAATGGCGGGCAGAAACGAGCCTCGCATCGAATGCATCGACGAAGGTCATCGTACGTCCGTCTCCCGTCCCGTTACAGTTAACAGGCCCCGTCCATTGAGCAACGTGTAATACTTTCGTTCTCGTTCGTCCCGTGGAATCCGTAGCCGAAGTCGAAACCCTGCGTTCGAGACACCTCGTGGCTGGAATCGTGTCCTCGAGGACCTCGAATTCCTTTCGGAGAACTTATGAAAGCGTTGCTGCAATCGTCTTTGGTCCTTGGACGACATTTAACCGTGCGTCACCCGGTTCGAGGCTGACCGATCGCCGACGAACTTCTGTCCACGTTTGTCGTATGTCAAAGCGAGGCCGCCCTTATCCGTGTGCCGTTCACCTTTACCGTTAGAGGTAAAAAGGGCATTGCACGGTTCCTCGAAACCTCGCTGCGACGTGTGTATGTATGAGCGCATGAAACTGCTGGGCGAGCCGCAACAACCGTTGCATCGTCACATTTTCAGCGTTCCCGGAATCGCGGAGATTACGCGATCCTGTTGAACCTGATGAAATTACATCTGGACCGATGTTGGAAAATCTAGAAATTTTCCGAGAGTTTTATTTACAGTAAACGCTTGATTCTTGTCCAACAGCCGTGTTTTTCATGGACAAGAATCGTGCCCCAGAAGTGCTTTTTGATTTATGACTGCGTCTAGATATCGGGCCGACCGCGCCGAGCGAGACTTCAATAGAGAGCCGAACATAGAGAAGGACAGAATGAAATACGATTCGCGTGACTGTCCGCGTCTCTTTCTTTCCGATGCGCTGTCCTTCCTTGCGACCGAAACTTTCATCGTCGATTAAACCACTAAATACAATTGAAACTATATCGTGTTTGGTGTCATTTTAATGAGAAAAATGCCAGAAATAAGGTGGCGAAAGTCCCATAAATAAATAATGAAAATTAAGAGATTTGTAAAATCGATTACTCGTGCCCACGCTCTGGACAAGAATCAAGCGTTTACGTGCTATGTGTTTTAATTCAAACGTTTTATGTGCTCGAATAGAAAGATTTGTTTAACCATTTACCATAGAAAATTCTTCAAAAAAATTGACAATTTTTCAATAATTGTAAAATAAAATATATAATAATGATAAAACCAGTCAGTTGACCATTAGTGGTGAATTTAATGTAAATTTGAACTTAGAAAAAGCAGCTTTGGAGATCACCTTGCGCCGCGGCATAACCGAGGTATGATCTCACACTAAGAACGCCGGTTTTTACATAATCGAAGAAACCATAATCCCCCATAACTTCCCCCAATTTTCTCAAGGCTCGGCTCGGAACCGCCAAAAAAAAGGAAGGAAGGAAGGAAGGAAGGCGAACCGGAGGATTGATTCGGTGGTTGTCACACGGGGGCGGTTAGGTAACTGAAGCGACAGCATGAAGCCGCTTAGGCGCGTCCTCGGCACGGTGGTTTCAGTTCGAACGCGGCTCTCGTGCGGATAAGGTCGTTTATGGTCGCGTGTGCGGCCGATACGCGTGATGTCGAGGAACGATTTAAAGAAAAGGACTCTGTGAATTATCCTTGGAGTGTTGTATCTGTGATGTGACAATTGGTTTGTTTCGTCCTTGTGCTCTTTGACGAGAGTGTCACCATGGAAATCACGTCGTAAGTTTATAATAATTGATATTTTTAATTTTAACTAAATCATCCATTCGATTGAAACGAAAAGGTAAATTAAAATTGTAGTTGCGCGATTGTAAATTATGTAGATATTTTTTTTATTTGAGACGTTGGTGAAACATTCTAATAGAATAGTTGAAAAATAGTGGTATGTCCTAGTATTTTATAATACTTTCTCCATACACTATTATAACACTATAGAATTGTTTTGATTGAATATCTACTTCAATTCAATCTTAAAAAATTGAATATACTTTTATTTTAGTTTATAATATATATTAATATTATACTTCAATGGTCATTTAATTAAAAGTACCTACCCCCATCCTCTTAACTACTCGGAATCATCAACGTCATCATAGAATATATTTCTCAAGCAACAATCGGAAGACAGTTGCACAATGACAATGACTAACTTCGAAAAGGTCGTTCCGTTTCACCGGCAGAAATGTCACGGCGTGATCTTTACCGATATATCCTTGTCTTCATAAAGACCAGAGAAGATCAATTTGATCTTTCCTCTTTCATTATTCTATTATACACGGAGTCCTCGAGTTGCGTAATGTGTCTCTGCCTATTCGAAACGGATCTAATAAAACACCCTCTGTTTGTTAATGCGATATCTGTCCTAATAGCAGATGATCGAAGTTTGTCGAATTACTCTATCAGGACATGCGTGTGCTATTCGTTTCGAATAAATTCCGTGCTGTTTCGACACGAGAGAAGAGCCGAACCTTGACACTGTTTCTTTTATTTTTTCGCGCTGAACAAAAATAGCCTAACAAGGGAACATATTCAGATGATACACGCCGATTTTGATGAAACTTATGTGAGATATAGTTCTTCGAAAAATATTTGACACGTATTTTTTTTATCGGCAACCATCCACTCTGAGGGGTTGAAAACAGCCCTCGAAGTCAGGGGTCAAAACCACATTTTTTGAGAAAATAAAGTTTGTTAAAAAATTCTTGCGCGACTACATTTCCCATTGAAAAACACACAATTTAAAAAAAAATTTTTTCGACCTCTGGTTTCCTAGATATCTCAAAAAATATGATTTTGACTCCCAACTTTGAGGGCTGTTTTCACCCCTTCAAAGTGGATGGTTGCCGACAAAAAAAAAACGTGTCAAGTATTTTTCGAAGAACTATAGCTCACATTAGTTTCATCAAAATCGGCCATTCACATCTGAATATGTTCCCTTGTTCGTGTATTCGACAAAATAAAAACACTGCCCACGATCGGTGGATTTAATGATTAATTAAATGTGGCAGAGGACTCAATTTTCGTCCTTAGCCTAAAGCTATACTTTCAAGAATGAATGGGAGAAAATCAATAAAAATGTCGGGGGGGAGGGTTAAACGCTGAAGCTATCAAATTATCTCTACTTTTGCAATTCCGAGCAATTCATACATAGAATAAAATAAAATAAATTCATACATTTACTAGGAAATAAGCTACTTTTAAGAAGAAAGGGATCAGCCGAGCGGTTTCAACAAAAGAGAGGGGGTTGTACGAATCGTTTGCTCTAAATTGTAAAATAACAGGACTGGCTCGAATGACATAACGCCGGCGATTTTTATCGCGTATTACGCGGCCAGCATTGCGCAACCGCATCGTAAAAACTAAGAGAGGGAATCTGGACGTGAAAGAAAACATGAAATGTTGAATGCGTTGTCGCGGAAAGTAGTCCACGGAAGAGGGGCGCGGGGCGGCTATGCTATGTTTTGAACACCCTAATCAAAATAAACAGAACAATTTCGAGAAACCTTGTTCCGTCACAATAATTTATGATCGGTTCAAGGTGTGTACATATACATATTTTTCAGACACTCTGTGTTTATGCGATATTAATAAAAGAGCATCGTACCTGTACCGTCTGTCATCATTGCGGCGTGAACAGCAATGCGAGCAAACTTTCGTAGAATCCATGGTGGTTCCCATAAAAATATACTGCAGATTTTTGTGCTTTTATGTCAAACATGAATATAAAAAGTACAATAACAGAATTTTGTCAAGTGACAAAAATTTTTTGTTCAACCTCGATCTTTGAAAGGCGTAGCTGGATTTTCAAATTTGATTTTGCATAAAAATCCACAGTCTATAAACGACACTAATAATTTTCATAGATGAATTCTCCCGTCATCTTGTTATACAGGACGGTTTTTTTTGTTGTTGTGCATAAAACCACCCGCACACAAAGAATTTTGTACGGAACGCAAACGTGCCATCTGCCAACATTATTGCTAACTCTGTTGCTATGACTACGAGTTCAAGGCGCTCTCTTGTTCAATGCCGATCAAAATTTTATATGCAAAATTTCAAATAGATATGCGGTAGTTCGTTACACTGAAAATATTCGCAATAATTATTTAGTTTTATATTCATTGCAATACTCTCTGGTTGATTTGATTTTACAACGAGCAGTACACTTTTTGCATGAGAAATTGCTCGCGGTCGATATTAATTTTTGTGAAAATCGGAGATTAAAACGTGAAAGCAATTACGCAATCATCGCTCCCGGTAGCTAGGGTAATTAGATGATTGTGCAACGGGCAATTAGTTCGAGAACACCCACGTTATAAAGGATAACGAGGACCCCTGGTGTGTGTGTGTGTGTGTGTCTCTGTGGCCATGCTCCTATGAATATTCCAGGTTCCAGTTCGAACAAAGGTCTACTTACTTTTACTTCTCGTGTGCCCAAGCGGCCACAATAAAGCAATTACCCGGGAAGAAGGAACAAGCTAGCACACACCTGTTACCTGTTTTACCTGTTGTAATCCCGTGCGAGCGGCTCGCTTATTATCGGAGGCAGTCGCGGATGAAATCGCGTTATCGTAATCGTCGCGATCATTCTCGCAAATATACAATTTTTACATTCTAATATAGTCTGAATATTTTGAATGAAAAAATCGCGTTTTCAGTCTTTTCAGTCGCGGATGAAATCGCGTTATCGTAATCGTCGCGATCATTTTCGCAAATATACAATTTTTAAATTCTAATACAGTCTCTGAATATTTTGAATGAAAAATTCGCGTTTTCAGTCTTTTCGATTTTTATCTGAAACCGTGGTCGTCGTTGCTCTCACTTTTGATTCGAGTGAACCGGTTACACTGGTCCGACAGCGAGCCACAATAATTGCAACCGGAAGGGGAAGCGTGACATTCCGCGAATCGCGAAATAGTCCTCCATGACGGCACGCGACCCTCCTCTCTATCGTCTCGTCCGAGACGAAACGGCACCAGGCAATTTACTTCCCATTATAGCAACAAGAAAAAGAAATGTGAACGATGATTGACGACTGCTGATTTATGCAACTTCCCATTCTCATTGATTATTTAACAAAAACTACGATAATTGACAATTTATTTTGCAATTTAAAATGTTCCTCGTATCTTCAAAATATTGTATTGAAAATATTTTTGTACATAGGACGAGAATTTTCTCAATATTATATTAAAAACATATAACTATCATAATGGCGTCTTAGTAGCGTTAAAAACAATTATACATATGTATACTAAATCTAAAATCTAAATCAGGTAATTGGCTTCTACGACGAATGTTTTTGAACACTAGAAAACGGTGTAACAATTTGTCTAATCATTATATAATTATTATAATATTATATCGGTAATAATAGAAACAATGGGACCAGGAGAAAGAAAATATTTTCCAATGGAATATACCTCATGTACCCTAAGAATGGTTCGTCGAACAAGCTTCACGTATCTAACTGGAGCAACAGTCGAAAAAGTGTAATTAATAAAAGGATAGCGAGGGACCCATGAAACTAGTTCTACAACTGCAATGGGAAAGTCTTGGAGGAAAGCTTGCCGAGGCAAATGTTGTTCGAATTTAGATGCCAAGGTTCTCTATACATCCTGTAAATCGTTTCCTTGAGGTTGAAAGGAGGAGCATGGTCAGCCTTGTTGGCAAATGTTTCTACTCGGTTATATATAGCTTTAGTACTTCGTTAATGCATATAAGAAAAATTGGTAACACACTATATCATTCTCCTTCGACTTGCAAGCTTTAAAACATTTTGTAAAAGTTATTGCGGAAAGGATTCTCCATAGAGCTTTTAATAAAAAATATTTCACAATATGCATTGAACTGAAAAAAATCTCTTGCTGAAAGAAAGTAGTTTCAGGCAACAAAATTGCTAGTTCCGACAGAATGTAAGGATGCATTTAATAATGGAAGACGCACGATCTCTGAAAGCGTACACCGGATATACATAGCGTTCGGGTGACCGTCAACTTAAAATGCTCGGAGTCAATGGAAAAGAAACGAAGAAAGAGGAAAGTGTTTTTGCTTTCAGTTTGCAAGTCGCAAGGTAGTCGGTGCGGGATGGTATTCTTATTTGACATGCGTGTCGTCATTCCGAGCGCCCTGCCGCCAGGGACAATGCCATTGCCATAGTGAAACAGTGAAAGTATGGTCATTTTATTTCTGCCTTGCTCTTGCTCCTCCCTGTCGTTCCCTCAATCTTGACACACGCGTGTGTACTTGTTAGAAAATTTCCTATCGCAATTTTCACTCTCGTATTCCTCTATCGTACTGTGTATCTGTCTTCGCTTGAAATATTTCTGTATTTATAATTCTGCACATTCACAAACTATAAAGTGATGGGAACACTACTATTGTCTATGAACATGACTATAAATTACAAATCTGATATAGTAGATTTAACGATGAATTGAGTGCAAATTTACTTTTGTGTTTATAAGTTGTAAGACCATCGATTAACTATCGTCTCAGCTCCAGCTAATTCTAATTAACACAAACGTGTTTCAGCGCCTTGAGGAGTCTGCTGGTGGTCAGTTGGTTCCTATCACTGAACGTCAAATCAGCGATCATGCCTCCACCATGGGCAGATCCCTCGAGCAATCCCTGTGCTGCCCAACCACGTGGCTGGCAATTGTTATTTTGGCCGGCGGATGGAAAGTGTTACAAAATATTCCAGGCAGGTGCTGCATTTCTCTTTCTAAATAGAGAGACCGCTTGGGTGTGCACTCTTGATAAATCCTCTTTCGCATAACCTATCTTTCTCACAACTGTGACAGACTAAACACTTCTACACTCTGTTGAAGAAGAAATTTGCATTTCAGTAGCATATTGAGTTACAGGAAAAGCATAGACAGCTGTCAACATCAACAATGTGTCTCGGATTGATTTTCTTTCGATGATATAGTAAAAATATTCTTTTAAAACAGATTGGACCTCCGTGTCCAGAGACGATGGAGCTAGGACCTTCTGCCGGAGGGGGTGGAACTGTGGCAGAGTGCAGGTGTCCACCTGGAACTGCACAGTCACCTAGAGACGCGCTCTGTCATCTGATATACACCAAGGCGTCATGCCCGAAGGGCCAGTTTTTTGCACCGGTGCCCGAGACCTCTGGGAAGTCTAGGTAGCGTAGAATCGCTGTATCTAATAAATTTATCGAATGAAATCTTTAAGGTGTGACCGAATGAAACAGTCAGAATTTACCTTGAATGACCTTATCTAGACTATAGGGCTAGAATAACCTTATCTAGTATCTTATAGCCCAGAATAGTCATTGAGAAACAATATTTTTTAATAAAGATGGGGCGTCTGCCGTGATCCAGAACCGTGTCCAGAAAAGGGCGAGGTATACTGGCCCAGAGAAGACAAGTGTTACCCAAAGTTCACCAGAGGACCATGTCCAAAGGGTGAACTTCTCACTACGAATGAGGATGGCCTAGCAGTGTGCTCTTGCTCCGCAACAGGAGAACTTGGCAGGTATCACTGGCCAGGGAATGTAGGGGGCTGCCACGAACACTACACTAAAGGCCCATGCGCAGAACCTGGCGAACTGTTCCTGCCAGGTGGGGCATGTGGTTGCAACCATGAGCTACCACATTATCACAAGCTGACTGGGATGTGCTACCAATTGGGTAAGACAAGTAGTAAACTTGATGCAAAGTTGAGACGTTTACTATTTTTTTTGATATTGATATGTTAGATATTTTTTAAACGTGAAACAATTCTTGATTTATCCTGGTCACTGTAGCGATGTCCCTCATCAGTCTACTGTTACGCACAACTGATCTAATTTAAAAATCCCTTCGACAGGTGGTACCGGTCCATGTCCGAAGGGTCACCACTTCGTCATAGCAAGTACACTGGCCAGCGAAGACACAATTCAAGCCCAATGCGTATGCAAGCCCAACCATGTGCTCTACACAGACGGATTCTGTTATAGACTGTACACTAGAGGACCCTGCAAACACGGTCAGATGTTGACAGACTTAACGACTTGCGTGCCAGTGCCCTGCAAGAGAGGAAGACTCTACTTTCCTCAGGAGAAGACGTGTTACAAGGTGGGAACGAAAGGACCGTGCCCAAGTGGACAAATAGTTTTGTACGATCACAGTGTGCGACCTTCCATCGATGGAATCAGTTACAACGGAATCTGTGGCTGCACGAATGCACTCAGAGGGTCTGAGAAGTGCTCCGAAGACGTGACAGACAGCTGCGAGTCCACGCCAGGCATGGTAGTGATGAACAAAACCTGTTACAAACTTTACACGCAAGGTCCTTGCACCGCAGGGGAATGGTTGGTACCGAACAGAATACCGAAGCCGACTTTGTGGAAGAAAGAGGAGCCTGAACTGAAAGCTAGATGCGAGTGCAGGCCCGGATACAAAAGGGTCACGGATAGTTTGGAAGTGTCCGAGCTAGAGAGCAATAGCCTCCTGTCGCCGGGCGGTTGTCAGCCACCGGTTGTCAGTTTGGCGAAGTTCCTTAACGAGAACGTGAAGTCAACGAATTTCTAAAGACTGCTTTCGTGCTTACAAATACGTGTAAATAGAGTTGTACAAATACCGTGCGCGAGACACTTTTCTACGTTTAAGTGTCATTCCTATTTATTTTAGTGTGTTTTTCTAATGCACTGTTCTAATGTTTCTGCGACTTCCTAATCAATTCCTTATCAGATTTTATGCATTTATGATAAAATTGGGTAGTTCAAATTTTTAAATGGCAGGAAAATTAAAGGAATTTAAGGATGTCAATATACATATTCTTTTCAATCGATTGAAATCATTAGAGCAAGAAAGAATATTCTACTTGATTCCTGTTTCTTGCAATCGATACAGATAATTTTTATTTTGCATAAAAAAATCCGCCGTCTAATTATTATATCTACGTTTATGTAAATATATGTAATTCATACCAGTGTTTTAATTTGAGAACGAATTTGATAAACGATAAATGGAAGAAATGATGGTACTCACTCGTTCTTGTGCTGTAGCTCGCGAATCTGATCTTCGCTTCCTTGAACCTCTTGATCCTTCATCATCATTTCCCTCTCCAACGCAGCTATTTTTTCTGTTTTCTCGTCCAGTACCATCTAAAAATAATTATTCGATTTTATAATAAAGACTTACGGGAGAAGAGGTAGGGAAAGGAGACTAATGCAATCAACTAAAACTTAATGTTGTTGTTTTGTGAATTTATTTTTAATGATGAATTGAACATATATTACTTACTAGCAACTGATCCTTTTCCTGGTCCAGGTACTTCATATTCGTCTTCAGATGATTAATTTCCTGCTGCAGATCCCTTATTTCATTTTCCAGCTTCGATTGCTGTCGCTCTATTGTTCTATTGCGTTCCAACCCTTTATTCAATTCAGACTTCGATTGAGTTAATTGGTTCTGAGTGTCTCCCAGTGCCTGATCAGTCTGGTCTTGCAACGCCCTAACATATGTACATTGATTTGTGTTAATTTACAACAAAGTAAATCAGTGGTACACAATATAAGTAATAGCTAACGCTGTTACTGACAAATAGACTTTTTGCGTGAAATAAAAATTGTACAAAACAGGAGCTAAACAGAAATTTCATTCTTGCTTCAAGGATTTTAATCAGCTGACATTAACACATATTTTTCAATTCGTTTCTGTTGTATACAGTACAAGTTGCTTTCAAATGTAACTCTGATGGATTCATAAATAATTACTATTTTTCTGGCGAAAAATACCTAAGTTGAAAATACTGGCTACGTTGAGTGGATAGTTCTTGTTTGGTTCGCTTCAGCTCCTCTCGAAGGTCCTCCAACTGATCTTCTAATCCATTTATGGTTGCTTTTCGTGACCCTTGTGTCAGAAGAAGCTCCTGTCGTTCTTTTTCTATCTGCTTCAAACGAGTTTCCACTTCGGATAGGTTTTCTCTTAAACGACGCTGTTCGGACGTGTGTGCTTCTGCTGCTATCTAACCACAAAATAATACAATGTAATACAATATACAGAATGTTCAATGTAATTCGAGCACTAGATAATTAAATGAAAATTGTATTTCCTCTGTTACGAGTCGAGGGTTAGGCAGATTATGCGTGACCGAGGATTGTTTAGTTTTTACAGGATTTAATGTGGACTAGCCGGTGCCTGTTTCATTACCGGGTCACCACTAGGTAGGAACACGTGGACTAGCCGATGCTACGTGCGTCTATTGATTAGAATTGAATTCTCGAAACTTATGCAACTCGCTACATCGCCGAAAGACCCCTAGTTCTCTTCTATTTTGAGTAAGCCCTTTGTTCTTGAATAGGCCCTCTGTTCCGGCACAGAAGAATGCATTATTTTTGTTTCATTAAAATTATTTAAAAAAAGAAATAAAAGTCTATGTAACTCCCGTATCTTGCAATTAATACAGACAATTTTTATTTCGCATAAAAATTCGCAGTCCAATGACGACATAAAAATAAAATATGAATGTATAGAAATTACAATTTCTTACGAAAGCAAAATAATTAATAATAATTACCTTCAATCTTTCCCGCAATGCATCGCGTTCCTCTATCAATCGTTCAATGTCCGCTCGGGCCATGTCCCGTTCGTGTTCCAAATGTTCAATAATGCCCTAAAAAAATGATTTTATTATATATATTGTATACCTTGATACCACTATTTAAGTGTTTACCTTCGCTTTCTTAGTGTCCTTGAAAGTAGGAGAAGAACAATTGCACGAAATTCCGCGTTTGCATACACCGCAGGGCCGATGAGAGTGTTTGTGATCGGTTTTATAATTTTGCAATCGCGTCTCCAAATTGTTTTTTTCTCGAAACAGTTCATTCTTTTCTCGCTGTAATTCGTCCAGTGCGGTTTCCTTCTCGCTCAATTGGTGTTTTAATTCACGAATTCTTGACCACAGATCGTCCTATTTTAAAATAAGAAAAAGATCGATATTTGTAATGAGTAACTAACGTTTAAAGAAGTTACGAAACACAATCAAAAATATTTAAGTCTCACATGATCTTTTTCTATCGTTTTATTATGATGATCTTTCACGTTGTTGTATTCATTCTTGTAAAAGTCCCTTTCTCTCCTCAGCTTTTCAACTCCTTGTTCTAACTGCAATCGTTTTTAAATGCATAAGTATTTTGTATCGACTTGTATTGAATTGATTTATATTAAAATTCGTACATTACTTAATCGAGTTTCTTTCTCATCTAACTGTTTGCGTATGCTTTCGTATTCAATACTGTTTATATTAGCATCTCTTCCTCTATACGTGTTTTGAATGTCTATTCCGTTCTGACCTACCAAGAAATAATGTTTCTATATCATTACAAAAATTATAATGTATTCAATACCATACCTCTATTGTAATCGTTCTTCCTCCCTTTTTCTTGAACCATTCTCGAACAAACTCCGTCATCAGTTTGAGCCGTCTCCTTTGAATGCATTTGTTCTTTCAGTAATTTATTGGTATACTGTAACTGAATAATATCTTGTCTTTGCCTCTCGTGTTCTCTGCACAGTCTTTCTATCTCATCGTTTAAATTCTTTTCTGTAAAATCAGTTATGAAACATTCGTGAAATACGATAATATCGATGTTAAATTAAGGCTAGGTTTACAAAGCACTAAGAATGACTATTTTACGTTACTTCATAAAAATAACAAGAACACTACCCAAATTTTTAGTCATTCTTTTCAGTATAACCAAAGAACTAAATTTGTTGAATAATTCCTCATGGATGCATCTTTACAATCTCAATAATCGTAAATTAAAAATATTAGAACCCGTCATTTTGATGCGTCCCGTAAACCTAGCGTTAATTGTAGATTGTTAATAGAAATCTCGTGTACCGATCACTGTTAGTTCATTTATCCGATCTATTATACGCTTCTTCTCATCTAGTGTGGATTCCAAATTTCGTTGGATATTGCGTTTCTCCAACCTGCAAGCTTCGAGGTCTGCTCTCAACTCTTGCACTTCTCTGCGTTCCACAGTAAGTTCACCTTCCAGGACGTGCACTTGGGTCATCAGATCTTGCAACTTTTGCTAAATAAAAATAAAATGGAATAGAACGTCAGTATTACATAAAGATAGAACGTCAGCATTGCAAAATTACCTGAAGCTTAGAAACCATCTCATTGTTTTCCTTAACCGCAGTATTGCAGTCCGCTTCCACAGCCAAAGCAATGTGATCTATGTCCCTCAATTCCTTTTCTAGTTCTTCATTTCGGTCCGCAAGCTTCAGTGCTTGCGTCATGGCATCGTGTTGTTTGTTTAAAGCTTCTGTACAAAAATAGGTCATTTGAAGGTTAGGTTCAATTATCAAAATATAAACCACTTGTGGCTAAAAGCTATTAACTCAAAAAATGTTCTCATTTTTCCTTTTTACCTTTCAATTGTTGTTCCAACTCTGATTTTTCTTGTTGAAGAATCTTCAACTGATGAGGATCTATGTTATCAGCAGACGTTATAAAATTATTTTCGATCTTCTTACAGGGACAATCCTTTGAAACCGCAGAGTACGGTCTGCCACCCTCTAATAATTTCTTTAATCGTATGACCTCTTTCTCCTTGGCAGTTAACTGCAGACATAGTTGAATATAAATATACAAGATGTCTCACTCATCTTGACCACAGTAATATCTTTGTTACTTTTACAGATACAAATAAATATGAAAAAGTGAGATGCACGTGCAATATTGTAAATACGTACAAATCTGAATGTGTGCGTACATAAGAAACAATATTTCTGTATCCCCACTCCATTACAAGCGAACACATGCAAGAAGATAAATTTTTCCCAGGTCATGCAAACAAAAATATCAATAATATACCTGACTCTCTAACATTTGCACATTGTCAGTCTGTAATAAGAGTTCCCCCTTTAGTTTCGTTACCTCGTGAGTCAGACAATTCATTTTATGATCTGCCATACTCAATAAATCAACAGTTTTTGGTTCTACTGCACTCAAACTTGGTAAAGGACTGGCTTTAGTCCCAGTTTTTGGTAACGGATCGCTTTCTAAAACTGCTCTACGAAGAGGATAACAGGGACGCTTCTTAGAAGCTGAAACCATTGATAAATTACATAGAACTTCAGTTAAATATGTGCATATGTTAAAACATATGTAAGAAGAATATTTACCTAGCCCAACATTACTGATTGTCGGCTTCAAACACTTCCCTTGCAACTCCAGAATCTTTTTAGATTTTCTGGAAGATTCCGTCTCTAGCTCCTTGATTCTGTGTAAATTACGAGAAGATGCCAGTTGGAGATCGTTACATTCACGCTCCAACTTGTGTATATCTTTCTTGTGGTCCTTGATCAGCTTCTGATGACTATCCTTTGCCTTCAACAAATCCAAGTGAAGACGGTTGCATTCTTCAACCAATCTTGCATTGTCACATTTGTAAGGATCTATTGCAGACTGCAGCCGAGAGTGTGCCTAAATTTAAACGAAACACAACAAATTACATGAAAATATCTTAAATTTATGTGCGATTCGTTTTGTGTCGCTGCATGAAAATATCCGGTGCTTTTCATGAACTCATTGGCAGAATATTAATATTTAGTATTTGTTTTATACAAAGGGTGACCTAGAAATACAATACAAAATAAAAGACAAGTAGTGTTTCTTTTACTTTAATTTGTTGACGTACAGAAATGACTGGTCACACAAAGTTACACGTACCTCAATATTATCCTGCGCAATACTCTTGAAGTGTTTCAGACTTTCTGTCGTCTGAAGAAGATCGGCCAACAATTTTTCTATCAACGGCAACGCATCCAAGGTTATAGAATGCTTGTATCCCAAGCTGTCCAAATGCTTGCGAACAGTTCTATACCTAACTGCCACATTGTAATCGTTTTCCGAGTTCATTTTCATTAAATGTATAATTAATATCACTTCCACTAGTCTCCAAATATATATTACTTGCCGATTGCTTCGTTAACAATCCATTTTAAATAAAATCGATAAAATTACGAACGTGTTCGTTCGAACATTGTTTGATAATAATTTTAATGTACAATTGATAGAAATTTTATATATTTATTTACGCAGTCATAATATAACCAAGTTGCTACAGTGGTGTTTCGAATTTCGTCAAGATAACTTATCTGTCGCAGTTGTTACTTTTATTGTGAAGATCATTTTCTGTTTATTATGCATGCACATTTTTTTATTATATTCGAACACAACACTGTCAATTATTGTACACCTGCTTCGACAATAGACGCGCTCGCGCTAGCACAAGCACAAACATTATTCAAAAATGTTGCCAACGTTAGAAAGATTAACTGACTTGCGTCGTGGCTTGTCTTGGCGCCAAATTCAAAATTCGAAAATATAACAAGGTAGAAACTAAATAATGAATAAATTGCGACTACTTGTGCAAAAATCATCCTGAAAATAGAGAGTGGAAATGAACAAATTTTAGATAAATCAGAAGTGTATAAGATCCACTATTTAGTGACAAATGCAGCACATTAGCTTCGTAATTAATAAACATTTCTCTTTATTGCATATACATTTTTATATTGTCTATTTCTATTTTATTTGTACATTATAAAAGATTTTAAGTCCTTCATAATGGTTCAGTTTCACCTAAAATATAACTATTAATATTCTACTAATAGTTCAAATTTTACGAATATCTATAGACTTGTAAATATTTCCAAATATTTTATATTTCGTAATATAATGTAAAAGTTTGCAAAGGCTATTCGAATTATGCTTTATTGTTCATTAATGTTCGAAAGTGAGCATATATTGAAAAAGTGTGAAGTAATAACGATTCTAATAAAGTCTCTTTTCGAACTGTGAAGATAAAGATACTGATAAGAATATTTCAAAGTTCGATTAACGTTCCAATATTATGAATTGTTCTCCTGTAATTATATTTTTAGTAAGTCTGAAATTTTTGTATTATACGATGATGATTCTAATAATATATGTATACAAGTATAGGTTTCACATACAAGAGAGATTTCCACGAGATCGTTGTAAAAAAATTTGAATAAATATTACAGGAAATGTTGCATCACGTAGCCGTATTGTTATCCTTTAATTGCACTTACTGTCAACTCCATTCTTAAATGAAAAGTATTGCACTGTCGTCGGGACATAAAATATTACTATAAACTTCTACTATATAATTAATCATGTACATATGTATGTATCGGAATTTTTAAACTATGTGCTTTCGTTGGCTTATCTATAAACTTTACATTAAAAACTGTGTTTCACTTTGTTTAATTTTACAATAAAATATATTGAACGTTATGCGATTGAATGTTAAGTATAAATACTGAGGCATTTCGTACCCAGAAAACGGTACTTATACAATTAATAATACCCATATACATACATGTGTACACGTAACATTAAATTTAAATAAAATAATTATTAGAACGCCAGCGTCTTTCTACCAATTAAGTTTCGTCCAATGCTTAACACCTAATAACCTCTTCTATTGCTCTCGAATTTAAAATATACTTGTCCTATATATTCTATAAATTTCACTTTTTTATGACAAAAATAATATTGAATCTCTAACTTCGATGTTATGTCTGTACATCCTCATTTTCATCTTGAATATCACTTTTTTTCAACTTCGTTGTGACGATATAGAAACCATTGACAAATTGTCACAGATTGTTGGTCCATACAATTCCAGTACTTCTCGTTCGAAAGTGGAATCCACCAAAATCGTAATGCCTTTCATACCTGAATGCCTGTACTTTTCGAATATAGCTTTGGACGCCTTCCATAACTCTCGATTTTCTTCCAGCACGTAAATTAGCGGTCGCAGGATGGGAAACAACGTGGAAAGATTACTAGAAACAACGTTCAAAAAACAGTAATGTGGTTTTAGTGCACGAAAGGTACAAAGTATATCTGTAGAAATATATACTCACGTAAAAAGTGGAAGAACTATATTTGATATAAACTGAACTTGAAGTTCTGGTATAGAGGCGCGTTCTCTATCCATCATTTCTATGGGGGAGCCACCCATACTCTTTTCTAGGTCTCCTTGTGAGAAGAACTCATCGTAAACATGTTCCTACAATAAACGCAAAATTAATGTTAGGCAGGCGTGATCATTATTTATTAATGTTTAACATTTTACTCACTGCAGTCTTCTTCGAAACTGTCCAATGTTTAGTCTGATCGCTGAGATCGCAGCACGTCATAAGCATATCAAGAAACAGTCTTTGTTGTTTCGGATCGTTTTTCACATAATTATTTTGGATCATTTTCTCTTGCATTTCTACATCACGTAAATGAGCTGCCAGATCAGTCGCGAGGATGTTATTCTTCAATAAATCTAATGCTTCACTGTATTCCTCACTATTGAAATTTTCGAATATATTGCTGCCCTCTGTGTTCAAAATGCACATGGTCTGCGCCAAGTGATGTCTCTACCATACAACATAAAATAAAATTATTAACAATAGTTGTTCCATTAACAGCTCCTAGCAGTTACATCTTCGGAGATACAAGCTTACCTCCATCACAGAGCCTTCGGAACTATAAAGACTGGCCAGAACTGTGCTACACATCATTTGAAACGAGTTACTCGTTCCTCTGTGATCGATATCGTGGGATAAACAGGACACTAGGAAGACTAAGGCTTGCAAGTGTGTCATGTAGTTCTCGGAAATCAAATACAGGTTCTTCATTAGTAAATAGGCGAAGTGGGCTACGGAGAACGCGTGTACCCAGTTGTGATAAGGTGCATCTCTATATCCCCTCTTCACGTATAATACAAACCTGTAAAATTTTTTACTTAATCGTGCATCTCTCTCTCTCTCTCTCTCTCTCTTAACACTAGGTTTACGCAGTACTAAAAATCACTATTCTACATTACTTTATAAAAATAACGAGAACGTGTCTATTCAAAGTTTTAGCCATTTTTATTTATAATTTATACCTAAAGAAATAAATTTGTCGAATAATTCCTCATGATGCATCTTTACATCTCGATAATCGTAAATTAAAAATATTAGAACTCGTCATTCCGACGCGTCCTAGTAAACCTAGTGATAGAACACTCTTTCATTACCTAGCTAACGTCGATAGTTTCAGCTTCCAATGCTTAATGAGACCTAAATCGTTGAACATCTTGATTGTGTAACACGGCATGTGCTTGGAAGGTACATTTCTAGGTGCAAATTGGAATTTATTGAAGTCTTTTATGTTGTGTTCGTCTTTGCAAGTCAGCACTGCTTCGACATCGTCGTCCTCCACCTGCGAATAAGCATTTCGTTTGATGAATTAAATTCACTCGGTTGAAGCGAATACTGCGTAGTCGATGTTCCCAGAGCTCTACCTTCATATGATACATCATAACTTCGTTGCTGAGTTTGTTTCTCGCTTGAGCGTCCTGCATTTTCTTGTAAACGATACTATGCACTATGGATAGTCCACAGTAGATGCTGAACGCCATTGCTACTTCCTCGTCGAAGACGTCGAAGTAGAATCCATCCTTTTTGTTACAGAGCTGCGCAACACCTACGGCAAAACAATGTTGCGGTGATTTTAATTTATTATTCAGTTTCGAATCTCATTCGGTATTTTTTAGAGGTGTTCGAGAGAACCAGGAGAATGGTGGATCCGGACGGGTTGACAATTTTATTCGGGAATGGGTTCTCGAGAATATTCGAGATTCCCAATTTTCGGGAATCCCGTTCCGACCATCGGATATTCAACATTTTCGGGTTCTTTCACACCTATAATATTTTTGTAACAAGTGATTAATGAACGTTTCGCTCACCGACAATTCCTTTGTGGTCTCTGATCGGAAAGCACAAAATATTTCTAGTTCTAAAGCCTGTGACCTCGTCTATTCGACGATAGAAAAGAGGATGCTCGTACGCGTTTCTAATGTTTAGCAATTTGCCAGTGGTCGCAACGTGACCCGCTATACCCTGTTCTATCGGTATTCTCATTTTTTCCACAGACTAGAAACAATCGGGTCTTAAGTTTCATTTACCAGGCGTATGGCTTCGCCTCGGTGACTTTCAACTCACTTCTTTCATGGCAATGCCATCGAACACTTTGGCAACTAGATCTTCCTGATCCGGATCCAGAAGAAACAACGAGCATCGCTCTGCGTTCGTTAGGTTTCTTACTTCTGCCATGATCTCGCGCAGGAGATCGGAAAAGTCCCCTGGAAAAGTTCATTGTAGGATCAAAAAATGTTTCAAACAAAAATTGTTAGACATTAACTGGCACGTATAATGTAATTATTAGTTTTTTTTTATAAAAACGCAAAATATTACCTAAATGTGTAAGTAGTTTCCTAGAAACCGCAAGTAGGTTCTGGCACTGTTGCTTCTGACGTTTTTCTTCGTAACACGTGAATGAGGTCAATAAAAATCCCAAGCAGAATCTATACAAGGAAAAGATTGTATTACAGTCCTGTTTTAATTTGTTTTTTTGAAATTGTGAATCTTCTTTCAACGCAACAGAAAAGATACTTCACCGAAAACATTCTTGGACAATGTCTATGCACTTATCGGTAGCTTTGTCATTGTTATCGTCACCTAAACAAACTACCAAAGCTGTATAGTTTTGCTTAGGATGTTTTATAGGAATCATGAATAACGACATCGGCATGGGACATTTGCATTGACATTGGCACTGGATGTGTTGCAGTATTTCCTCGTCGAGCAATGCGATATCTATAGTTGTTGGCACCTTGCTTCGTATAGTCTTGTATAAAATATTATTCAGTACCTGAAAAGATATTAAAAATTGCATACATAAAACATGAAAATTTTAAGGGAGTATTTACAATATGAAACTATTACAGTGCAAAGAGTAAATGTTAATTGCAATGTCTTCAAGTTCAGTATATAAATATGAATACATGAGAGTATCGGAATTCTGATTGCAGCAAGCAGCTTGTGTCAATACATTATTATTTATTATCTTATCGGCAGAAAACTTTTTAATTTGTACAAATAAAAATTAGAAATGTATGTATAATGATAAGTAGTATCTCTGTCATTGACAATATTTTTCATCAGCTTCTGTGAAGGTTTGTACTATTATATCAATAGTAGCCTCGTCTATGGCTTCCTTCACGTAGATTTCTATGTATTCTATTTGAGGATTAAGCCATTGTCAGTCAACCAGACTACGCCACCAATGTAGGACAATCCTTGAAACTATTCTCTATACCAAGCTCTAAATTTTATTCCAACTGCTTAGTCGAGTTCAACACCCTAATCGACCCGGAATTTAAAAATCCTCTATCACTTTTAACTTTTGCAAAAAGTTGGAAAAAGTTGCAAAATTACATTTTCATTTTTAAAACTTTTTCTGCTTCAACTATAGAAAATATATGAATGTTTCTTTCGTAAAACAATTCTGTAGACTCTCCTAAATACAATATATTTTTTAACAACATTATAAACAATTTTTTAATTTTTCGGATATTATCCAATAAAAATTATTCAATAGAAATATAGTAATTTATGAAAATTTAGAGGGGGTACGAATACAGGAAAATTTAATAATACTGGAAATTACTTTTATAAATAAATGAAATTTAACTTACAGGGAACCGCAATGGTCTCTCTAAAATTTGCTCGCCTATCACATGGATCATTATCTCCTCCGATTTATCGAGGATGAGCGCTAAGAACGACATTCTCGTGTTAGTCGCTTTTTGTATCTGCAACATTAAAAACCGTATTAAAAATTCCATGATTAACGCGTGTGCGAAATGGAACGCGTTCAAACGCGGCCCGGGCTGCCGCCAAAAATTCGTGCGCGCAAACGTCACAACATTATAACTCACGTATCTGTTCAGCTTCTGCTGGATCTGCGGAAACGAAAGATCTGAGAATTCTTCCAGAAGCAGAAGTATTTTCTCCGAGTTCGACATACTCGAGTCGAACGAGCCCATCTTTCGTAGTTTCTCAAATACTTTTCCCGTTGACAGTCACTATTAACCGCTTATCTTGGCGATATTGCGATGCATTGGCCGCGCTCGTACATAGTGTCATTGTTTACAGTACACCATGAAGACGAGAGCGTTCTTAGATGTTCGCATAAAGAGACCGTAGGTTCGAAGCACAACTTAGGCGAGAATCATATTTTTTGAATTTGAATCCACGATCGGCGCACGAAACGGAAATGATACGAGAACAACTGCGAACCTCCGCGGAGACACATATCAGTACAGACATTGCATGCAATGCATTTTTCTGTCTACGGTTCTGAATTACCGACTCTGTAGAAAATGCCCTAGTACGACAGCGGACTCTATCGAAATGAAACGATCAACTAATTAACTATATATACACCAGCTCTGATATGTATGAGGTTGCAATTCATAGAGCCACTAATGACAACCTGTGACAACATTTTCGAAAACGATAGGATTAGCCAATTAAAAATTGTAACCCTTATTTTATCATTTTGACGAAAGATAAAAATACGCGAGAAAGTTAAATTTTTATGAACATTACTTAATTTAATTGTTATATTTGATTAATAAGATTTTTATGCTATAATTCTACTTGCAGGATTATTACAAAAAAAATGTAAAAAATCGAAACGCCCGAACAGGGACTTGAACCCTGGACCCTTAGATTAAAAGTCTAATGCTCTACCGACTGAGCTATTCAGGCCCGTTGATGTTTCATGACCTTATTTTCTAGTGGTCTTTCCTATTTTCCATTTACATAAAAATCAAATTAAACATTACTTCAATATGACTTTATAAAACAAATTTAGTACAATGTCCGGTCATTTTTAAATATACTCATTCGGTAACCTATTAAATAATACAATTACGATGCAAAAATTTAGTACTTAACCTGTACCGAATATTGACTGTTGAGGATGGACTCTTCGGAGTCTATTTAAGTGTAACTATAATTAGAAAAAAGTGATTTAACAAGCCGGTTCATCGTCTATATTTTTGTCAAGATCGTATTAAGTAAAATTTCTGACCTTTTATCAAAAATAAAAGCGTCATCAATAAAAATCGATTGCACCCTAACCTCATATTTACTCCAAAACGTAATAAATTCTTTTATTTAAATACAAACATTCATCATAGAAAGCATACTGAAATAGATTTTAATTTAGGTTTCTAGCTATTTCATGGGAAAATGGACATTGCCACTCCAACTCCTCAAGATCTACAGAGAAAACTGTATTTCTTGGTGGAGCAGCTCCAGCACATGGCTGGTGAGCTTCCTCCAAAGTATCAGATGAGGCTTCCTTATGAGTTGCTATCCGGATTGGCCAACTCTCTGTTAAATGACACGATATTCGAGATTGTGAAAGGATTGATGGAGATTCAGCACGTTACAGAGAAGCATCTTTTCCAGCAACGTCTCCAGCTGCTGAATCAGCAGAAGATTGAAACGCAGGAGACATTAACATCTACATCCACGGATGAGGAGAGGCTGGCGATAAAAACAGCATTGCACAAAAAGCACAGGGACGAATTGAAGCAACTGGATATGAAATTGGTTCTACAATTGGATCAGAAAGTAGCGGACCAGCAAAGCATTTTAGAAAAGGCTGGCGTGCCTGGATTCTACGTTACAAATAATCCTATCGAGATTCAGGTACAGATGAGACTGTGTGATTTTATAATAAGACTTAGCAAGATGGAAGTTCCTAGCTGATTGTAACGACAACTAATACTACACGTCTATCAGTATTCCTTCAATAAACTTTTAAGATTTACAATTCATTACAGCTATTTATTCGTATTCAACAGAAATTGTACATT
Source organism: Lasioglossum lativentre (assembly GCA_916610255.1). Lineage (NCBI taxonomy): Eukaryota > Metazoa > Arthropoda > Insecta > Hymenoptera > Halictidae > Lasioglossum > Lasioglossum lativentre. The sequence goes on from OU744364.1 coordinate 3,407,196, forward strand.
CGGTTTGTAATATAGCTTTCGTTTCTATACAAGCGGTATTATTTCTTTATAATCCATTTAAAATGATAGAAGCAAATGGTTCTCTGTAGGATTTCTGAAAAGACAGGGTGTTAGCCGTGACACGCTTATAGAAAATATATTGTTTTTATTAGTCAGAAAATGTCTAACGTCGACTTTCATCCATTATGTACACCATATTGTCTCCATATGCGTATAGAAAACAGTACTGTACAATACAAAACACAAGATTTTCTGCACGAGAACGATAAAACTTATTTACAACTGTATCGTGGCCGATATTAATTCTGATCATCCAATTGTTACATTGTACATGAAGAACGCAAAAGTTACTATATTGTATTTACAGTACCATTTTTGTTGTAACAAAAACGTTTACAAAAAACAGAAAATTATTTTTGCCTTTTTTCGACTTTGTTGACTTTGCTGAATTCGTTAATTCATCGATACCGGTAAGTAGGAAAACGTTTTATTAAATGGAATCTTAATAAAAATTTGTCTTCAAGAATAGATTCGTTCAGTTGTCTCGTTTACAGTTATCTTTCACCAGCGTACTGCTTTGAAGAAGATAGTACGTATTCAAAGTGTACTTTGTAGCCTGATGGTTTCGAATGAATCTGAACTTGTTTCTAAGTACTTAGCTTCTAGGAGGCAGTTTGACCTAGAAGATGGCAGTATACCGAGTTCGAATATTATGATCTACATATTCGTGGTCGCGAATACTCTCGGATCCTCGACATTTTCAAAACAAATGCGATGCACGTCGGCGAAAGTAGAGGCGAAGTGAACCTCAAGACCGTCCGTGATGTATTTAGGCAAGTCGTTGTAGTCCTTCTTGTTCTCCTCGGGCAGGATCACGCAATTCACACCGACTCGTTTCGCCTTTGAAAACACAGAATAACAAATATGAAACATTAGCATTAATGTTAGTGTTTTACAATGTTTGCGCCCTTAAAAGCTAATCATCTTTATTCAAGACGATGTTTATTTTGCATAAATATCCACAGACTATATATGCATAACAGTTTAAATGAGTTATTTGCAGAACCTGTTTCAGTCCCCTTTTTGAATACTTACGGCGATCGTTTTCTCCTTGATACCACCAACAGGCAGGACCCTTCCCATCAGACTGAGTTCCCCAGTCATCGCAACATTTTGCCTAATCGCTTTACCCTTAGCGAGCGATATGAACGCTATTGCGATAGTCACACCAGCACTAGGACCATCCTTCGGTGTCGCACCCTCAGGTACGTGCAGGTGTAAATGCGAATCATAGAGGAATGTGTTATTAGCATCCTCATCGTTCAAGAATTTTCTTGCTACTGTCATGGCTATCTGAATGGACTCCTTCATCACATCGCCCAAGTGTCCAGTGACTTCAAAGCTGCCTTCGCTCTTCTTTACGTTAGGTTTCCTAATTGTCGTTTCGATGAACAAAGTTGAGCCACCCATGGCTGTCCAAGCGAGTCCCATAACGACACCGGGGGGTGTTATCACGTACATCCTGTCGTGCGTGAACACAGGTTTCCCTACAAATTCGTGTAGATTCTCTGCAGTTACGTCGACCATCTCTGCTTCCTTCTTCACGACCTTGAAGGCCACCTTCCGATGAACTTTCTCTATGTGCTTTTGCAGATTTCGAACTCCCGATTCCCGACAGTAAAATTTAATTAGTAGATTGAGCGCGCTGTCGTTGAGTTTGATGTGCGTATCAGAGAGACCGGAATCGTTCATAGCTTGCGGTACCAAATACTGTTTAGCGATCGCGACCTTTTCATCGGCGACATAACCGGACATCTCTATCATTTCCATACGGTCCCGAAGGGGTTCCGGAATCGTGTCGATCACGTTCGCTGTACAAATGAAGAGAACCTTCGAAAGATCAACGGACACGTCCACGTAATGGTCGAGGAAGTTTGCATTTTGCTCTGGGTCCAGCATTTCTAGAAGAGCGGACGCAGGATCACCCTGATGTCCTCTAAAACACAATACCATATTTTGTAGTAATTTCTATTAGATACTGAATCACTTAACCGTACCACCTGAATTTACTCATAACCTACTTGTTGCATCAAAAAATGTATCAAACAAAATTTCCTAACATGACACGGTTTGGATCGTTAAGCGATTCACCCTGTATATAGATAGCATTTTATTTATTTAGTAACTTACTTTCCTATCTTATCGACCTCGTCAATAAGAACCAGCGGATTTTCAGTCTTAGTTTTCTTCAAACATTGAATAATTTTGCCAGGCATTGCTCCCACGTATGTTCGCCTGTGCCCCTTGATTTCTGCAACATCTGTCATACCTCCAACACTAAATCTGAAATACTCCCTGTTTAGCGCACGGGAAATTGATTTCGCGATCGACGTTTTTCCGACACCCGGTGGACCATGGAAACATAGTATCTTCCCTTGCGTTGAACCCTTCAATTGACTAACAGCGATAAATTCTATATTTGAAAAAACGAAAATAGACAAGCGTTACTGTTAGCCCTAGAAAACTAACAACTGATCCCCAACCCAGAAACTAAAAAAGTTATGTAACTTCGGGGATATGTAGTGCATATGTAGGTATTTATTACGCGATTTTTTTGCTCTCCAAATTCCCAATTCCCCAAATTTGAATTTGCGGGTTCGGGATCGTTCCTTGTAAGAATCCATTCAATGTAAGTTACCCAAAATTCGTTTCTTTATGTCTTCCATCCCATAGTGATCTTTATCCAATATCTCGATCGCCTGTTGAAGATGCAAATTTTCAGGGCTCGTCACACCCCAGGGTAAAGACGTGAGCCAGTCTAAATAATTCCTTGTAACACTGGAAATGAAGTAACACTACCATAGAGATCATATCTTCATCGCTTAAATTTTATAAAATCCCTTGATCGTGCGTTTATAAGAATTAGACGTACTTGAACTCACTGCTATGACTCTCCAAGAAATTCAGTTTATTCAATTCCTCATCAATAACATCCATCACTGGTTTTGGAACCGTTTTCGATCTTATTCGTTCTCTATACTTTTCCGCTATCGCGTCTTTGTCGTCCTTTTCTAATCCCAATTCTTTTTTTATGACTTTCAATTGTTCGTGGAGAATATACTTTCTGTGCTGTTGCTTGACTTTCTCCTCCACTTCCCTACCAATCTTTTGTTGCAATTTACTCAATTCATATTCTTTCTTTAGCAGCGCAAGAGATAATCTTAGTCTCTTCGAGATCTGTGAACAACATTGAGTTTGTAATTATTGAAATCAAATTTTCTATTTAGCGGCATCGCACAATGGGCCGTTTCTATAAAATAGGTGGAATTTATTAGAATTAGATTCTATACGTCAGGATTCGAATTCACTCACATCCATTTCTTCCAACACCTGTTGCAGTTCCTGTGCATCTGCTCCGGTCAGAGCTGCACCCAGATCGCTCAAGTAGACTGGATTGTCTACAACCCTCTGACCCTGGTGCAGCATTTGTTGCAAAGACTCGCGATACAGCGGGTTCATACTGATAATGTCCCGAATCGTCTTGATTAATTCTTGCGTTAAAGCCTGTGTCGATAAATATGAAATTAGCGACGTTACTACAGTAACTGTTCAACGATTATTTCTCGCACACGTCGCGTCGTTATGCTTGTCAAATCTTCGTATCCGACAGTCAACTGTTTGACAAAAGACGACTGCCCTCGAAACCGATTTTCGAGTGTTTCATTGGCAAAATTCACATTTGTTCGACCATTCTTTCGTACAACAAATAACTTACGAGTTATTTGAAGTCATCATGTTACGAGACTCACTCTGTATATTGATAGACATGTGAAAGCATATATATTTCGTAGTCAAAGAGTTTATGCTTACTTTTATCTCTTCAGTTTGTCTAAATTTCTCGTGGGTAATGTTTACTACTTCCACCATCAACAAAGGTTGAGTGTTATTAGCCTGTGGCTGAACACTATCAGATTCTGGCGACCCAAGTTTTTCTTCTCTACTCTCTTCCAACTTTTCAAACGCACCATTTTCCTGGATGTGATTCGCTTCATCGCTCTTTTTGGCTTTCTCTGCTTCAGAAATTCTGTTCTCTGATTTTTTGCGCATTAATGATCTACGACTTGGTTTACTAGTGGGTACCGTATCGTCTACAGGGACGTGAATTGTTGTATTTAGTAGCGGAAACGTCAGTTTCATCTCTGTGTATCAGGCAGTACAGTATACATTTATATATGAGATATTTTGATGATGAAAAAATTATTTGTGCAATGAACAATAACATAACAGCCTAATCTAACATTTGGCAGTGCAATACATTAAAACTAGGGTGTGAAAACAGCCTTTAAAGTTGGCAATATAAAGCACATTCGAACAAGGCATTTAGTCGCATGAGAAAATTTCTGAAGAAGTTAACTATACATTTGTATGGAATTTATTTAAAATTTTTATTGATATGTATAAAAATAAATATATATGTATGACCGATTTAAATACGTTTCTAGTATTTACCGTGCATGTTTTTCGGCGTGATATCTTCCAGTATCTGACCGACAATTTTAATCCTCCTATGTGCCATCACAACCAATCTCAGTCGATTCCCTAAATCTTGTACTTCATGTATCTGCGCAAATGTGCCAACCGGGTAAATATCGTTCATATTTTGTACAACTTCCGCTTCGTTTCTATCAAAACAATTACATATTCAAAAATAAGAACGTACAAACTGTTACGTTCGCTAAAACCAAAATTCCTGTTCGACTTACTCCTCCACCTTCTTTAAGAAGATACCGATGTACGGTTGATTCAATTTAACTTTTCTACGAACCAGATCCATGAGAATCGGATTGTTAAGCTCAATAAGCTTTATAAACCTAGGGAACACAGGATTCCTATTGATCGCTATGACAGGCACATGAGGCCAGACCTCTGGCACAACAACAGTCGCTGGCAACGAGGCTGGATCATCGATCTGATCTCCGTCGTTTTCGCTGCAAATCAAAATAAACGAATGATATGTACGTGTATGTGTGATATAGAGAGAGAGAGAGAGAGAGAGAGAGAGAGAGAGAGAGAGAGAGAGAGAGAGAGAGAGAGAATCATCACAGAGAGTTGGAGAAGAGATTGGGACTTACCTCGGTGGGTCCCTGTCGTTGTATTTCTTGGTCGCGAACGATCTTATCGAGATGATAGCCGCAGAATGACGATGATCACGCGTGTGTCTGGTGAATGATCCTAGACAATCGGCGAGGCCTGCTCTACGGAATTGCAGCGGTCGTATATGAGTCGACAACTCTTGAACGTCCGAGTGTCGATTTCTGCAGAATGATCGAACAATCGTCATGCGGTGCCGGAAGACAGGCAGCATCTTGAAATTGACCGCTGTCACGAAACGCATCGTTCCCCAAACTATTTCGCTAGCGATTCACATTAAACGGAGATAAATAGTTGTTCGTTCGATCTCTTATGTACTTGGTATTAAATAGACTCGTTGCGAGGTTAGAATCCCGGATCCGGCACTCGTAAACTGTTCTGATGAAACTCGGCTAACCTATAATGAAATTGTTTGTCGAGGCTCGATCAGCTGCTCGCGTGCATGTTACAGGAGAGAATCATGATCATCGATTCGGGTTGCGATCTCGAGACAGATCAAGACAGATTCATAGTTTTCCTTGTGAAATTTTTAACAAGACACCGGCCCCCGAGAAAAAGGAACGTTGATATTCGTTTGTTGTGTAACGCGACCAACGACGCATGCTTTCCTCCAAATCGCGCATTGATTTAAAATACAGTTCTGGCTGAGGGAAAATCGAAAGATAAAGCATTTGTAAACATGATGATTCTCCGCCGAAGATACTCGGAATAATTTCTTTCTAAATAGGTTATTGTCAATTATATTGTAAATTTATGAATAAATAAATCGACAGAGCAGCGAGAATTTATAAATGCATAATGAAAATAATGCGAAACATTAGAATGTGCTTTTGCTCTCAGTTAGAATCGCATGCTAAACCACTGCGAGAACTTTGCTACATTTGCCCGCAAAAATCGAAATTTGAATTGCCGATTGTATCGAATTGAAAATTTGAAAGAAAACACGCGTGGTAGTTCAAATTTAACTTAGAAAGTTAATGATTAACAATGAGAAGACAAAGTACATTTGAGAATTGTTCAGACTCATTTTTACGACATCTAAACAATGATGAGGAAGGTCAGATTTCTTCTAATAATTGTATAAACAGTGGACAATCTCAGACATCGGATTTAAAAAACTTAAGTTCAAGTAAATTTTTTAACATATTATACAGACGGTAGAAAATTTGTAATAATTATCTGGACTAAGTAATATAGTTTAATCGTTTTATTTGTAGGTATAATATGTTCTGCCAATATTACTAGAAAAAGTCTACTTCAGGAACGGAATATTATGAGTACATCGAATTATGATTATAATACTGTTGATGATGACGACGAAGAATTTTTTAAAAAAATAAAGATTGATATCGACAAAAATCTTTTACAGTAAGAATATTTTCATTGTGTTATAATTATGTTCTACAATAATTTTTTACATATAATATTCTTCTCAAATTCAGAAATTCAAAAGAAAATTACAAGCCTAACAATATTATCCAACAAGATATTTTCGCACTAAGAAAGAGAAAACCAATAATCGATGAAGATACTCAAAATATAATTAAGAGATTCAAGAAAGATGCAAATATTGATCGTACAAATTTTATGCAAACACCAACTAATAATATAAGTACTACACAGTCTAATTTTAACAATACCATAAGGCAGTATCCTTATGAAGCACCACGAAATATAAATAGCATTAAAAATATTATGAAACAACAAAATACTAAAAGATGTCCAATGTATAGTGTACCAACAAGTATAAATGATGTTGGAAATCTTGTCAAACAGAAAAATACCATAAACTGCCCAATGTACAATTTGCCAAGTACAAATGATAATGTTGGAAATATTATTAGACAAAAAGATACCTACAATTTACCAGGAAGTCCTACTGTGAGACAGGAAAATACCATACGTTGTCCCAAGTATAATTTACTAACAAATGCAAATGCTGTTGGGAATATTATGAAACAACAAACCATATTTACGTCTAATGACTTACATATTAGGTTGGATATTTTTACAGCATTTTTTTGCATATTGTCTATATTCGTTTACGAACTATATTTATATATACGTAATAGTTAATAACTAAAATATTAAATTGAGTCATAAATAATCCCTTTTCGATCGTCGCCATTATTTGTAATGATTTCATTGCCTTTTAATTCATTTCTAGAAATGGAAATTAGTTTTAAGTGGTCCTAATTAACATATTCGATATATGTGTATATATATGCACGATTTCAGAAATCCTAACAAATACGTGTTTAAAATGTGTTCGAAGACACGAAAGGACAAAATCGGAACAGCTGTTGTTCGCACAGAATGCAAAGAAGTTTCATATTATGCGACGATGTATTTGACACCTCCGAGAGGAAATTTCAGCGAGGACGATTAGAAATCAATAGTTGGAAATATCAAAAATCCTCAATATTTAGAAACAAAATTATACGAAAAAATAATCTCGATATTTAAGAGTGTCAACAGAAGATTTTATGTTATTTACAAATAATTGTTTTAATTTTGTCGTTCACAGCTCTGATTGAATAATGTTTATTTTCTGTAATATCGTTGAATTTATAATAATAAAATCACGTCTATCTTATTTATTCAATTGTGTGAGTAATTTGTAAGAAATGACGGAAGATATTATTTTTGCAAATTTTGAACAAGGGTATATCATTGGTTGTTTATAAATCGGAACGGCATGTTGTGTATCAGAAATTTGAAAAAATCTCAAGTTGATGAACCTTTTTATTATGAGTGTTTTTACGTATACTATTAATATTTTTTGTGTTAAATAGATATTAGCGTAATTATTTCCTGTTTAAGGTGAGCGGATCGTTTAATACTCCTTTGCAATGTCAATTTCTTTACACATAACCTAACTTTATACACGTCTAACGAAAGAACCGCGCGGACAGATTCATCGAACAATTCCTCGTAAATGTGTCATACGAATGTACCAATGATATCGGCAATTTCAAATGCGATCGCAGTATCGTAAGGAATTGTTTATGTCAACTAATGTGTGGTTGTTACTGTCTGATTGTGTGAGGCAAAGCATATAAATACATATTTATATATATTTATATACGCTGCTATTTATTTATAGTGCTGCTACATACAATCTCATTCACAACGTACCACGATGCCTCTAGCGGCGACGAGAGGATCTTCCATCTAAATATGTAAATATCACGAAAAGTCAACATTTACAAACAACAATTACAAAGCAATGAGTGAATTTAAATTGCATCATTTGGTGATTGAACTGATCGGACTGTTGGGGTAAACAATAATATAACAATAATAAAAGATGTGTATAATATAATAATAATAAATGTGTATAAACATTTAAAAATTATGTGTTGGTCTATAGGTCTACATCTGCACCCGAGAAGCATGTAGAAAGATTACAAAAGGAAGGTATACCTACGAGTGCCAGTGCGTTGACCATAGTCGCGTCGCAGAGCTGCATTCGCAACTTGGCGAAAGGTTCGCCCGTACCTGAACTGTTTCTTCAAAAATATGAGGAACTCAAAGCAAAGAAGTTGGTATCGTTGTACACTTTCTGATCTGAAACAAATGGATTTTATTAACACTTACATTTGTGGTTTCTCAGGATAGATCTGTTAGGCTTATTCGCACAAGTCTTGGAACTTATATCCGAAGACAAAGATCTGAAAAGTTACTTGGCCAAACAAGCAACTGCGGTAATCTCGAATTCTAGCAAAGATGCTGCTATCACGACAAAAGATTTGCCACAGGTCTTATTTTTCTGTTATAAATTATTGTAGCACTTCCAATGTTTAATTTATTATTTGTATGACGTTATAGATTTGCAAGAATGTGATTAAAGCTGCTGTGGAAGGTGAGAAGAAGTTAACTCAACAGGTGCACGCGATCGTGAAGAAAACGGAAACATCTGTGGTGAAACATAATTGGACTCATGAGAGACCACGGATGAGCTGGGATTTTTATAACGAGACAAATGTCTTGCCATGTCAGAGTAAGAATCTGTTCTAATATTAAGACATGCAGATGATTCGCTAAATGAAAGTGTTTGCAGAGATTGTACCAGCTGTGTCTCAGGAATCCATTTTACTTTGGGATATTCTGAATTGTCTGAAGGGTATAGATGGATCTTACATTATCTCTGAACCATTAACTAGTCCGTACACTGTGAAAACATTCAAAATATCTTCCGATGTTTGTAAGGGGCATGAAGATAATTCTATTATGTTTGTAAAGAACATAAAATATTGTACTTTTACATGGCATTGTTTATAGGTATATCCTACAAGCAAATGGCGCAGCAAATTTTACCACTCGCTTCACATTATTCCATGACAACAAGGTTTGTGGAAGAAAAAGTCTTACCGGAAGATGGTCAGGTCAATCATGCTTTAAGAGGAGCCATAAGAAGTTTGCTGAAGGATTATTTAGTAGGTGTATCACCTAAATTTTAATTGAGATATTCGATTGATATTCTATAGAATGATTAAACGTCTTTCAGTTGTTTGTCGTACAATTGGAAATGGAACACATCCGCGGCAAACTGAATTTGCAGAAACTGTGGTTCTTCATTCAGCCTACTATAATCGCAATGTCCGTTCTCTTCCAAATAACGTCCACGATCTGCAAAGTGAGTTAATCGATCGCTGTTACATTCTCCGAATTTCTGTACTAAATAAATTAATTTATAAATTCATTTCAGGCAAACGCGAAAGGTGGAAAGGTACTTAGTCTTTTACACGAGCAGGCGAATAACATAAGCGGCGAGGCGAAGTTTAAAGAATTGTGCATGTTTCTAATACAAACAGCGAGCGTTCCTTACATGCAAATTCTTGAAAAGTGGGTGTACAAAGGTGTAATATGCGATCCATACGAAGAGGTAGCTGTAGACCGTATTTATTTACATTTTTCCAGATTACACTACCGCTTGATTGTTGCATTTTATTTATTAAATATTTTTTCTTTTACAGTTCTTTGTAGAGGATAACGAACTGATTCATAGGGAAGAACTGCCGGTAGACTACTCCGCGGATTATTGGGAAAAAAGATACACTATGAGGTCAGAGAGAATCCCCACGTTCCTCAACGAACAGGCACAGACTATTCTAAGAACTGGAAAATACTTTAATGTAATTCGGCAATGTGGTATGTAATGTTTCTCATGCGGGCATAGCTACTAATTATTAATTAATTAGTTATTTTGAAGTTTTACTTGTCCAGGTAAGACAGTTCAGTGGGGAAAGCAAGAACCACTCATCTACCAGCATCAAGGACAGAAATACTTAGCTGCCATCGATAGAGCATATTCTGAAGCGGCGAAAACTTTGTTAGAAGTTCTCATACATGAAAGCGATTTAATGGGACGACTTCGTAGCGTGAAGAATTATTTCCTTCTTGCACAAGGAGATTTTGTGGTGAGTTTATATATTTTCTGTTCTCAAATAGAAGGTATTAAATAGATAAGAATTTAATAATTTAATTATAGGTACAATTTATGAATCTCTGCGAAGCAGAATTAAATAAAAATATGTACGACATCGTGATCCATCGTTTAGCGTCCCTTTTGGAAGTAGCGCTGCGCATGTCGACTGCGGATTCTGATCCTTACAAAGATGATCTGAAACCTGAACTGTTACCGTACGACCTTCAGTTTCAAATGTTCAGAATACTCTCCATTCAAACCAGGGAAGAGGAAGGTAGATCTTCTTAACTTGCCTACACCTTTATTGAAGTTGACAATATTCTACAACTTGATCCTTTTTTTCCAAAGAGTATTGCTTCAAGAACGATAAAACTTTAACCGGTTTGGAAGCGTTTGTGTTTAACTACGACGTCAAGTGGCCCGTCTCCTTGATACTCAATAGAAAAGCGATCGCCTGTTATCAGATGCTGTTCAGACATCTGTTTTACTGCAAATACATCGAAAGACGTTTATGCAGGTCGGTACAGAAGTTTTCGGTGAAATTTTCGAAAACAGGTCACACCTGATTGCGAATAGCTTCATTTTGCATTAGAAACATGGTTGCGAGAAAGATTTTTGTGATTCTGTGTAGCAGAGTTTTTATAATTATACTCTGCTCTCTTTGATCAACATTTTCTTTCTTTTAGGGTATGGGTCAGTAACAAAATCGCCAAGACTTTCTGCCATAAAGTGGCGATGTTTTACAGAAAAGCATTTTCGTTGCGTCAACGCATGCTCGATTGCATCCAGCATCTGGCGTACTACATGATGGTTGAAGTGATCGAGCCAAACTGGTTGATGTTTATAAATAAAATGAGTAAAGTATGATCAGCTTTTAGAAACGTCATTTCAATTGTGAAAGGTATACGAACTTTTAAATAATTCGACCAGGTCAGTAATGTGGATGACGTCCTGAGCGTGCATCAGGATTTGCAGGACAGCTACTTGAAGGAATGCATGTTGACCGATCCAGATCTGCTCGCCTGCATCACTGACATTTGCGCCGCCTGCATCGACTTTTGCGACTTCATGGAGGTGAGTTACTCTAACTTGTTAACGATCGAATGTGCACAGGTAACTGAACTTTTATACAGACGTGTATACGGTACACATACATACACCAGATAAGGATCAAACACTTTTTCTGAGTTGCGTTTTTTGCTTTGAGTGGGATTTATTCGATTGCCTTTGGTTATTTAATACGATACGAAACGGATTCCTCAGGTGTTGCGAACTTAATATGTATACAGGTGGTAGAGATGCACTAACAATGTCCAACTGATTAGAATTTCTTTCTTTCCAAATTTATTTAGATTTCGATGCATCGAATCTGAAAGTTGTTTTCTCAGATATTGAATTTAAGAAAGAAAGTGTTGGGCAGTGGGTAAAGCCGATAATTTATATTAGGCATATAAGTTATCAGGAATATTCGATAGTGATTAAATATATGTACTATCGAGATCGGATTCGGCTGCAATAATTTCTGTATTAAATGTTTGTAAAAAAATCTTTAAAGTTAGTAGTAAATTGAACGTTAATTTTTTACTAATGTTAAGCGTATGAGCCCATACTACATTGACGCCGAATTGACTTCCATGATTGGCGCCTATCAGGAAGATGTCTATGATTCTGAGGTATATTCCAAAAGTTCTAACTCCGCTTTCATGCATTTTACGTAGTCTTAGAATCACAAAGCTTTTTTTTCTAGCAAACAGAAATCAGTATAGAAGTCATTTTTCCCATTCTCACCGAGAATACTTTCTCGAACTCGCATGGTAATCTGTACGTACAATGTTCAAACACTATGAATTTGTTCGAAAACGATTAAATTTCTTTTTATGTTGATAGTTTGTGGACCATGTAAATGTAAATTTTACAGATTGTGTTCATTTAGAGATAATGTAGTATGAAACGTTTAGTTAATTTAGTTCATCATGATAATACGAATATTATTTATAAATTGTCAACATATATATCTAGTAAAAACATTTTCGGATTATCATCAGCAATTTTATTAGGAACATAGACGAATTAATAGTTTTATTTATAATATGCCTTCTTGTGCAATCACGTGATTCATATACACGCTATACACATTGTATATCAACACAATACATAATTAAGATCTAAGATGCACATTCAGAAACCAAATAGCATAATCTATATATAAAAATTATTCTCGAACATTTTGACAAATTTTGCAAGCATAATATAGCCCATACTAGTAGGAGAATAAAATATTTTGATCCGTAGATGCATAATGTCTTTTTTAGTTCCAGAAATTTACTGTCTGACTATGTAGCATTATTCTACTTGTTCCGATGTTACTGTTGCATGCAGACTTCGTATTAAATATGAATATACAGGGTGGAACATTTTAAACAGGTCATCCGAATTGTATCTTTATTGCTGTTGATTTTTTTCAAGAGCAAGAGAGCTATCTAGATCTGTTTCGAATGCCCCACCCAGTATATTTGTCCATTTATATATGTCGCCGAGTGTATATTTGATTTATTTAAGGTTCATTTTTATATTTGATACTTGAATCTTATTCGGACACAGCATGATTCAACAAGTAACATGTTTTCAACATACATATATATAGTTATATTTATAGCGATCTTGTTTTTACATTACAGGTATGTTAAATTCAAACAATAAAATGCATTCGCTTTATTTTTAGCCTGCCAATCATACGTATACGTCAGTGGAATATTTCAGACATCATTGTGTACATTACACTCATTTTCAAAGATGTGCGTTTCTTAATCTTACAATTAGCTCCACAAAGGGTCTACGATGCGCGCCGAATAAAACTCGAAGATAACAAGTTTGTTTCTGTTTATATTGTTAGAACGATGTCGAAGACACGTCGAAAACAAACCCAGGAAGCTTCGAAGAAACAATTGTATCGCTGGACGATAAGTTTACGCAAGTATTAATGCGCCTTCTGGATCGAATCTGTGATCTAGGAAGTGGTAACAATAATGAGAAACTGTTGAACGTATTCTGTAGGTGAGTAGCCGGCTTGCAAATGTTTTAGCCTTCCATAGTCGCTGATCATATTCATGTAAATATGTAATTCTTTTTATCAGGCTAGATTTCAATTTATTTTATACCGATATTTTAATACGACGTGGAAAAGAGAAGGCAACCACGCAAGAGGAGGTCTCCGGTTAGCTACTAAACATTCGTACACGGTAAAATTAATTTACAAGGGCTCACACACACACTATTGCGTTGCGGATTGAATTATGAGAGGCATCGAGTATTTATATGCCATACGGAAATATTCACAAATATCGATTCTAAATTTTACAGTTCATAAAAGTGTAGGTTCTCGACATTTTATCGTCTGTTATAAATGCATACAATCCGCAGTCTATTTATCACGTACTCGTCAAAAGCGCGACGCGTGTTAGATATAAAGTTTTTGTACCGACTGTTCGCACTATGTAGATCTTATTTATTGTAAAATTACAATACTCGAATGTACGAAGCGTTAAAAAATGAATTCTATCATAGAACTCGATAAAATGCTTATTTTTTTTTTACAGTCTGGATATAATAATTTATATTTAAACATAAGTATAAAACTCCTCGAACATCTTAATCGTAAGTCAACATAATATATTGTAACAACACTTAAAATCAACGATTGTAGATGATCATTCGCAAAATGAAATATCTTAACTGGACGACAATGGCATAGCAATATCTATTATAATTAATGATTTTTCTATTTTTCTATTTTTCTATTTTTCTATTTTGTCAGCATCGCTGTTGACGTAACAACGTATCATTGAAAACCGGACATTTGGCACTTGTAAGAGAAAGAATACTACACAAAAAATATAATATTTAAAAAAGTCCTTAACGAACAGTCTTCAACTATCTCTGCCGACGTTAACATTATTATTATCGAGGCCAAGTTTCAGGGAGCTCAGCATATCTTTCACTTTCTCCAATTCACCGATGATCCTTTCAGTGTCCGTTTCCCGATCTCTTCTCGAGAGTATTTCTCTAGCTCGCTTGACGATACCGGAGTCCATCTTGGAGATGTTCGGATCGATTTTGAGCTTGCTGCCTTCGAAATATTTTGGTGACACAAGGACCTGGTCCGCCAGGAAAGGGATGGGTCTGGCCCTCCAGAAGCATAAACTGGTGTTGAACAGCCAGCAATGTGGCGAATGATCACGGGGCGTGCTGATCGCTAAATTCTCAACGTCAGAGATCATCCTGATCTTGGAGATCAGACCGACGAGCTCGGCCTTGCCGACGATCTCGGCAGTGTCGTTAACAGCCAAACCGTTCAGGAGATTGAACAACACTATGGTGATCATGAAGACAAACACCACGAAGACCAGGTGGCTGGTGAACGGTTCCGCGTCGAACGATATGTTTTCCGTGTCGAACTCGCCGGTGAGCATGATAATCGTCTTGAACATCGAGTGGCCGAGGTTCAGGAAGCTCTTCTGGTCCTTGAACAGGACGAAGAAAGCGACCGCGAACGAGAAGATCAGGATAGCGTAAACGGCCAGGAACCGAACGAACTTCCGGAACACCGTTATAAACATCTCGATGTCCATGGACAGCATAGAGTAGTGGCCCATCTTGACCACCAGCAGCCAAGCGAACGACAGTATCACCACGGCAGCAATGCTGTTAGAAATAACCTCGCCGTACAACATAAAGAACCCAAGAACGGCCAATCCCATCTCGCACCAGTTTTTAATGTTCGACAAGTAGCAGCACGGCGATAAAATCAGTTGAAACAGCTTCCAAAGCGCGAACACTGCCAGCAACATGCCAGCGAGAATACCGAAGACGCTAACAGTAGTTTGCTCCGGTGACGCCTGATCCGTTGGGTTTTCATTTTCGTCGCTTATTTTACTTATGATGTACACGCTCAGTAGAATGTAGAGGAGCAAGTGAAAAACGAAGCTCACGTTGAGCACGAGGCCTATTCTCTGCCACTTCAGATCGATGAACGAGGAGAGCAGCGGGTGCTTCAGCAGATGTTTCAAACCAGAGTTGCCGGCGATACTCTGAAAGACGTCCATTTGACGGTAGCGTTGTTGGTTGTTGTTTTGAGGGATCAAGCATTTGTAGTCGAACTCGATCAGGTAGCCGTTCCTCCCTTCTTTTCGGGCTTGAATGCAGTCGTCGAAATACTGAGACAGTGCGGATGATGATATGTCGGCAACTGCTGGCGAGCCGTACTTGTTCGTTTGACCGATGTAGCTTCCTTTTTCTAGAAGCATCACCACTGCTTCGCGGCTATCGGCCCTGGCCGCATGGTGCAGCGGTGTGTTTCTTTTCTCTGTAAACATTTTTCTTTTTCGTTTTATTCGGCTTTGGAGATATCGATGGAGGTTTTTTAACAGTAATGCAACTTGGAAAAAAAAAAATGAATTTATTGATCAAAGTAAGCACCATTGTTATCGACGGTAGACGACGATACTTACCATCGGTGCAGTGAACGTCCACATCCTCTCTGTCCAGGATAAGCCTGAGACATTCGAGGCGGTTTGAGACACTTTTCTTGGAGGCCCCACCGGGGATTCCCAGTTCGATGCAGGCGGTCAGCAGCAGCCTGTTCGCAGCGCCAGGATCCGCATCATCGAAGTTGTCCATTATCCGACGGAGAATATGCGGCGAGCCCTTCTGGATCGCTATGTCCGCGGCTTTCTCCAAGTTGTACCTGGTCGTTCGTCTCTCGAGCAGCTCGGAGACCGCGTTCTTGAAGTTTTGCTGAACGGCCTCCACGATCAGATCCTCGATCTCGATCGGTGCGTTGTTCGGCATCGTTCTCAAGCATTCCAGGAAACTAGTCTCGTCGTTCGCTTTCAGGTGATATCTGAGATCATTGACGTCCGGCCGTCTCTCTATGCGCGGAGGTAGCAGCAGTTCTGGCATGTTCCTACCTAGGACATCCCTCGTGGTCTCCCCGTTGTAATCCTTGTAGCTGTCCAGGTCCGGAGTGCGCTCCGATGTATCTAAGATCAGTTCAGCCATGGGTCTCTGTTTCTTCATTGCTGCCACGTGGAGAGCGGTTAGGCCCTTGCTGTTGGGCACGTTCGGGCTAGCTCCTTTCGCCAGGAGTAGCTTCGCGCATCTCAAGTTTTTCGTAGTCACCGCGATGTGTAGGGCGGTCTGACCACCAGCTCGCAAGTTAGGATTGATCTGTGGGTCCTCCAACAGCACCTGTCAACGGCAACGTGTCTTTTGGTGGAGTCGTCCGAGTATTCGAATACCCGCCCAATTTAAGTATTATCGGAGTAAATTGGTCTCCGGAATTCAAACACTCATTCTACTAAGATCCGAGTACCTTCGTACCAATACAATTTATAATACATTCAGGTATTCAGATACTCCATTCATTTGGCGCCGAGTACTCGGATACTTGCAGTGCAACTTGAATACGGGCACTCAAATACTCATACTCAGAAAAAATCCGTAGACATTGGAATCTCTTTGACCAATGATCTTTGGAAAAGAATCTTTCAAGAATAATACACGATTCGTTTAATCAACTATTATATGTGACTCGTTCAATAATCAATATCATATCAATAATCATCTATTAGCGATATCTATACTTATGGCTGTATTCTTCTGATAACATTGTTATATCTACGAATTTGAGCAAATCCGTTTGCAGGCATATTTTTAAAGACGTACGTGCTTTAAGACAATTCAGACAAAGAGAAATCGATTTTTTTCAAGATTCTAGATCAGAAGACCCACTTGATCCGTTAACTGTTTTGCTTAATTTCAAGAGTGTCCACTTATGTGCTTAATTATTATTTTTTTGAACTTGCTATTACATTTTATTTACCAGGTTAAGGGTTAACACTTAACGTCCGACGTACCTGAAGAACATCCTCGTGACCCTTTTCCGTGGCGTAGTGGATCGCAGCACGGCTCTCCTCCTCGTTGATCCTGTTCACGTTGGCCCCGTTCTCCAGAAGGATCCGAACGAATTCGTGCAGGCCTTTCTTGCAGACTATGTCCAAACATGTCTCGTTCGATCCGTTCGGGTACACACGGTTCACGTCGATGCCGCTTTTCGGCAGTTTCTCGAGCAGGCTTCTGAAGCTCTTGGTGTTCTGCGAACGCAGACAGCCCAGAAGCTGTCCGTTCACCACCCGAGAATTAATCGGAGACAAACCGTATTCGGTCAACAGGTGCATCTGCAAACACTCGTCCTCCGGATCCATTGTTCTAACTGGAATACGATAAACGACAGGCATATTTGACGGAATTTCAATCGAGTACACGGATTCTCTATGGATTTCGACACGAGAGCCTAAATACCCACTCAATTACAATAGGAGTACTCAGGTACTCATTTAGTTTGGAAACAAGTTTGAAAATGGGGACTTAAATACCCGCTCGATTTAATACTAAGTACTCAGATGCTGAACTAATTTAGGTAAAGTTTGAATACCTACTCAATTTAAATCGGGGTACTCAGGTGCACGATTAGTTCGGAAATCGGAGTAGGGTACTCGGATACTCGATTAATTTAAGTACTTAAATAACCCCTTAATTTAAATTTGCATACTCTAATAACGACGTTCTTAAAATGTCATTATAGAAGTTACAAAGCGTTGGAAATAGCGACGGTAACGACAGTATACGACATAGTACAAACACAATTGAACCAATTTACAGAATAATGTATCATAAAGACACCTATATACATAGCTTAAACACTCTAATAAAACATTACCGCACGAATGATAATGACACATCACGAAAGAAACTTGTCGGACGACTTAATAATATAGAGAATTTCTATATTCTAGCGTTAGATAAACAGCTGAAACGTGAAGCTTACTTTAGAATTGGTAATGTGACTTTTGTCCAGAATTTCGTCGGTGGACGATGAGGTTGTTTGTCATGCAGAGCGACAGAAACGCTGTCCGGATGCGTTTCCTGTTGCCAGCTCGGGTTCGAGCGAACGCGACAGCGAGACCGTGAACAGGAATTCCAGCGTACAGCGCACAATTTGTGTGGGCGTTATCACCTGCGGAGTATCATGGATCGCCATTGTAATCGCGCTGAATCAATTCGAATCGATCCGCGAAACGCGAGATCCGAAGCGAACGGCAACATGCCGGATCCTACATAAATCGCTTCGACGATTCCTCCACCGTGAAACAACCACGTGGCTCCACGAAACAATCGCATTGAAATGTTAAATAGCTCCAATATTAACCGCACCGAACATCCCGATGCGATTTTCCGTTTGCCTCGTTGAATTCGACCCGAAACACTTGTCGCACTGATACACTACAGGGATCTATATTTATTGATCGTGTTCACGAGGTTCGAACGTGTCATCGGATTAATAAATTTCGGTGTCCTACCATGGGTCACTGTCCTCGGCGAAGACGGAACGATTCGACGACTCTCGGAACATGAAACTCTCTCAGGACTACCTTTCACAACGAGCACACTGACAACGAGCCACAGTCTGCTGACCAAGTCCCGCCGCATGGTGATGTCAGCGTGGCGAATGAGAGGGGAAAGATTAAATGTCCGGACAGTGTTCAGAATGCCTCTGCGCACTCGACAGCACTTCTATTGTCGTTAAACTACCTAGTCATAACTCACTTTGATCGTTCTTTTTTTCTGTAACTGTTTTATTAGAAATTAGGTATTTCAATAAAATTTAATATAAAATTATTCAGTATATTAAAAATTCAATTCAATTTCTTAATACTCTCTGGTCCGCAGAATTCTGTTGGAACACTATACTCCTCCTGTTTAAATATTTAGCTTAATCTACGTCATCTACGATAAAGGCCGAGATTCATCGTTCGACAAAAAAGCCTGTGTGGATATGTTTTTTTTTTTTTAGGGGCACAGTAGTCGAAAGCGGAAGTAGGTCTCGCGTTTTCGCGTCATCATCCGCGACGATAACGTGAGCCCCTAATTTTAGCTGGTTATATTGCTCCGGGCGCAGGATACAGTATAGTCGAAAGTCGAGGATCGCTACCAAGAACGTTGGGGTGTGTGGGTTGCGAAATCAAGAGTACCCAATAAGGGAGTCAAGGCGATACGTATGCGATACCATCTCCGATGTATCATTGCCGAGTGCCCGGTGTCTTTCCTGCAACATGTTCCAACGAACGACGATTTTAGTCCGCCTACCATAGACTCGAATGTACCTTGCCATTTTTTTTTTTCAATTACCATCGAAGCGCTAGAAGCGACTACTTTATATGTACACCTTGAAAAACATGGCAAGACTGCATTCGTTCAGATTTTGCAAATATTTTATTATAATGTGCGTCCGAATAAAGATATCTATATTAAATAATCTGTCATAAAATCCATGGACTGTTTTTGATTCAATGTCCTCACAAACTGGAGAAAAACGGAACAATTAAGAATCATAATAATTATTACCCTTCCGATAATTCCATATTTTACAGCAGTGCCGTAACGAGGGCGTGGCGAAAGAGGCGCCTGCCGCGGGCGCAACTGAGTTTGGGGCGCAAATTCATAGTATTTAATATATTGCATTTAGTAAAATTTAACTTGTCACATTAAAATTTGTTATTTTTTTTGTCATTATTGGGTTACGGGGAGGCGCAAATTAGACACTTGCCACATACCCTCGTTACGGCACTGTTTTACAGATCGTAACCAAAGGTGCACTTGCTATATCAATCTAGCAACAATTCAGTTTCAAATGTGATTAGACACCTTCGTCATCAAGATTGGTAACGGTGACACACCAGTTATCGTGTGAACATCTCCACCGTCACGATCGTTACCGGTGACCGTCACGATCATCAACGATTCATCAACGATTCATCAACGATTCATTAACGTGGCAATCACCAATAACCACCGCAACGTCAATGACGGTCGTCCCTTAAGTAAAAGTATTACAATTATTATTTCGGATACATTTTATTTGAAATGCACCTAGCACTGTGAAAGAACGCGCCAGGATAACGGAGAGCCACGCATGCGCTCGATAACCTGAATCACGGAGTGGGGATCGAGGGACGCACGTCGCACATGCCCGTGGTACTTGCTACGCTTGATTTTCAGTCAGGAACGCGTCTTCGGTGCGAGCACGTCGATTACTGGTGCTTCCGTGATCTCTCCTGTGAACCGTTCGAACGATTAAATCTGTGATTCAATTAGTTACCTTGCTGCTCCTTCGCATCATCCTTGCACCATTTAAGGGAGCTTGCTGTCACATAATATACACAGGTAATTAATGAAAATTGCGAATCGAACAGTGCTGGCTAAAATATTGTTTTGCGCGTAGAATTACAGTGTATGTATTTAGAAAAACTGACGGTGAATCGCATTTCTTCGTGACAAATGATAAACGTATTTTATGAGAAAAGATGAAAGATATTACTACTCATTTTTATTTGGACAGTCTTATGTGAACAATCTGCAGATCACTGTACTTCCGAAACCGTGTGGTATCGGTTGATTTGAAACAATAACTTATTTTGGTATTAACTTAAGTACTAGACGGACTATTTATCGGATTTTACTGATATGCAATATAAATTCTATTTTTCAGTATTTACTCGGGATAATTGAAACGAACATTTATAAAATCATTTTTGTCTGTGCCAATAAAATAATATTTTATATATACATGAACGAATAAGTTAATCAAATTAATTGTGTACAAATTAGTTACGTATAAATACGCTATAATATCGGTGTATAAAATATTTCAACCTCAATGATAATTCGAAGTGCTAAGTGAAATACTTTAATCTTACATCGCAAATATTTGCTCAAGACATTCCGCGACGATAAAAATTAGTTTATCATTGTAAATATACTTAGTAACGCAGAAAATTGATATTTGTTGAGGCCAATGAAATAATGTTTTCGAAAATTGTAAAACATGTAAGGTTTTCGATCTTTATAGTTACACTATAACATGATATTTTACTACAATATTTATTATCCATTTTCAAGGATATCTTGGAAAAAATACGATATGATAAATTTCAACTAGATATTCGGATACCTGTGTACTCAAATTCGAGTTTGTATACTTGAGTACTGGGGTGCAAGTTTAAATACTCGTGTCCTGAAATTGGAGTATTCAGATTTAAGATTTATTACTTGGATATTGAAAATAAAGTTTAAATACTCGAGTAGCCACATTCAATATATCGAACAACCGAATAAGATGGAATACTGTACCGATTAAAGCACGACCGAGTCGTAACAAGACAATTAATTTATCCTTAGATAGAATGAAACCTATAAAACTCTAGTTACAATGATTCTCTGCCATTCGGAGAAAATGATGATCGTCGGTCAGCTTCATCATCCGACGAAATTATCGCGCTAATTGACAACATTACTGTTGATTTAATGACTCGTTTACGCTCGTATCGCGTTTTCTCAAGCGAGGAAAAATTCGAACATATTCGACAATCCTTGAGTCCTTGTTATCAGCTAAAGACCAACAGTTCGAGCAACATTTCGGAGAAGTTTTCGATGTCGTCGCGTTATCGAATTATTCAAGCGACTTGACTATTAAGACAGCATGAGTCATCGAATTATTACGAACAATAATAGTCGAAGTCTAAGATAAATTGCCATTTATGTCTTTCCGATCCCCGACGACGACGCGAGAGCGGTGACATAATATTTGTTTACGGCACGCTCCATTACTCAGAATTACTCATCGCCACCGTTTCTTACGGTAAAGGTGTAATCGAAGCCGAAATATCCTTGACGGTAGCGTGTTACCCGACCTATGAATGAAATTTCAGATACCATTGTTTCCTTAACCCAGATACGACCGAACTTTTATACAGCATCTGTCGAAATTGGGTCGGTTTTATCCCCCGCAATTCAAACGAAGCCGATTAACTGAATTTTCGTTTTGTTGTTGGATATACGTACAGGGTGTTCGACTACGGGTGGGAGAAAATTTAAGGGGTGGTTCTCCATGACAATATAAGTCGAAAATGAAGAATAAAAAAATTGCGATTCCGGCTTCGTTATTTAGTTCTTAAATCCATAGCACTCGAGTGGCGACTTTGCGGCGCCATTAAAAATTACTGTACCATTATTCAAAATATTGTTCACATTATTAAATATGTTGGTATCTAATCAATTACTAAACATCTAATTGTAAGTATTCTACGAGACATTATATCAATTTCATATCCATCAAATTTAGAAAATCAGAGGGAATATGTAGGTCGGAAGAAATGTTTAACTTTCGAATTAAAATAGCTCCGAGTGCAAAGGGTTAGCAATTAAAAATCCACCTAAAATGCGGAAACCCATAACTAAATAACGAAGTCGAAATCGCAATTTTTTTATTCTTCATTTTCGACTTATATTGTCAAGGAGAACCACCCCTTAAATTTTCTCCCAACCGTAGTCCAACACCCTGTATACATAGTATACAGTGCTACATAAAAGCATTCATAATACACTATTTAGGTTGTATTTAATATGTTATGTTGGTTCTGTCTATTCGGGTACTATTTAGGTTTCACCTAGCTCGATATTCTTCTAAAAAATATCAAAAAGTCCGAATATTCATCGTTCGAACACCGTTTACATCGATCTATGTATATTTTCGACGTGAAAAATTCACAAGAGAAAATTGCAAACACATTTTGTAGGTTTCACAATCTGAAACCATCGAGTGCAAATATCAATCGTTCGATCTCTTCGCGGTCTCGGTTTGTTCTAACGGCGCAGCGATCGCTGCTTTCTCCTTATAATTTCGAATAAATATCCGACGACAGCACAGCATTCTCTAATTTCTACTCTGCTCTGAAAGCAACGCGCGCTTTCCCCGCGAGAACATAATTCCTCGAGATCTGATTTACCGCGACGCGACGCGACGGTGGATTTCCCTCGAGGTAAATCAGTGGAAAAAAAAATCGCGGGGAACGTGAGAGTGAACCAAAGTCGCTTGAAAAGGCGATGATTTTTCGTCTTCCACGAATCATCCGCGCTTGCACTCGTTTTGGTCATGCACGCGGCCTGTGTGGCTCACGCCTACTCCGTATTCGGAAAATGAATTATTTTCACCTATGCGGTCGGGATCGTGCGATTTGCCTGTTCATTGTTCAGCAGCCGTTTCGTAACACACGTCGTCGGTGGTTCACCGATCCGTGCAGAGGAAACGGGCGAGTGAAATTGACGGTGGATCACTCGATTCACATTTTTTAGATCACGCCTCTGTCAGTCGATTGATTTCGCGGTCGACTTTCTGTCTGGAGCCGGTCTGGGTTAGACTAGCAAGGGAACATATTCAATTGATACACGCCGATTTTGATGAAACTTATGTGAGATATAGTTCTTCGAAAAATATTTGACACGTATTCAAAAAATTCAAATTTTTTCGACCACTGGTTTCCGAGATATCTAAAAAAATATGGTTTTGACTCCCAACTTTGAGGGCTGTTTTGCACCCCTTCAAAGTGGATGGTTGCCGATAAAAAAAAATACGTGTCAAATATTTTTCGAGAAACTATAGCTCACATCAGTTTCATCAAAATCGGCCATTCTCTTCTGAATATGTTCCCTTGTAGGTGTTAAATGTACACAGGTAGGATCGAAGACGCGAGCAGGTTTGAACGCATGGAAATTGATACCGGAGCTGCCTGAGAGATTAAAATGACTCGCTTCGGAGATTTTGTTAATATTAACTCTTAAATGGACCGTTAAATGGTCTTCGGTGATGCAACAAGTCTTAAACCTTATACCCAATCGTCAACAATCGTGATCCTCAACATATCATCTAGAGGGATGATCTAAAATTACGTAAGGGATGATAGCGCGGTTCACATAGTGAACGCAGTGTCCGCAGAATCCTGCAAAACATTAGGCGCGCGAAATTGAGCTGTTTGTCCGCGTCGTGATCGTGAAATATTCACATAAATCACCATAATCCTGATCCGGCTCGAGGATCGTTCCAAATACAATTATTACCGTCGCACGATATACACATAGCGCAGGCTACAAAAGCACTATAAGTACCTGCACTATATAAGTAGGCCATGAGTCATCTGGTTCTGGCCGTATTTATTCGGGTTGTTTGAAAACCGTCTCGTACAATTTGTGATATTCATGTTTTATTCAGTCCAATGCCGAATGGTGGGCGATTCTGGCTGCCCACCATGGACATACGCTTATATGGAACTTCGTGAGTCGTTTCTGTGGCCCGGCTTTCGAAGGCCGTGTGTGTGTTGCGCAATCCCCGAGGAAAGCTTGCTTGTACCTCGCGAAGGGAAAAAGGACATAGCTGATGCGATGAAGCTCCTTGAAGTGTCTATAGGCGACTATCGTCGCGTTGATCGGGAATAGCCTGGAACAAGTAAACACGGTTTAGATAGAAATTTGATTTGTTTTCTCGATCGTAATTTTTTTGATAAAAATTTTAAAAAATTTTAATTGCAAAATTGCTTTGTTTAGTCGTTATTGATCGAACATGTGCGCCGAAAGCATCACTGGTTTAGATAGAGGCTGGTAGGTCTGAACGATTCTAAAGATCGTTTTCAAGCTAATTATACCGTTTATCGTCCGAATAGATCGAACTGGATCAAGCATCAATTGAACTAGACTCGATTTGTTCTGCGCGAATTTCGTTAGATCGAGTATTGAGATGTACAGCAAACAATGAACTTCTGTTATTACATACTATTCTATACTTATTGTTTTATTATTGTTTCTTTGACCTAGGAAGAAAGATAAGGTAATCCCGAGAAGAATGGTCGGTATAACTCAAAGACCATGGACACCAACGAAAAGGCGAGGTCCCATCGCAGCCGAGTACACCAGCCCGGGTCCAGCCTGTGTCACACTGCCGCCATTAATCGGTAGTTACGATTTTTCTTGTCGCATGTGTCCTCACGAGGTGCAGACGAGTGGGTATCTTAAGTATAGTGATATAAATCAACTTCCAGGAAAGACCGTTCCCGACTCGAAGCGAGGCAGAGCTCCGGCCTTCTCTTTCGGAAGCAGGTAATAGGGAAAGCTTTGGGACTTTGTTCGGACTAGTTAGGAGATAAACATACTAAAAGTCCCCACTCCTAGGAGGTGAGCGGGGTGCAGGGGGGCGCGTAGAAGGTCCCGTTTTTCGGTTTTTCGCTTATATCTCGGAAACTAGGCGTCCTAGCGATAAGACCATTCTATATAAAATTAATACTGACAAACTGTGCCATAAGATTGATCGCATTCAGTTTCTCGCTATCTCGCATAGTTTCCGAGATATTCGCGCTCAAAGTTCACTAATTTTGAAAAAAAAAAACATTTTTTGCCTATACACCCCCTACACCCCCTTTTAAGCATTCATTGACTGGACTATTGAGTGAAAATTGTAACATCGATTTCGTAGTATGCTAATGTGAATTCTCGTAACGGTTCAAAGGCACTCTGCGAAAAACGACAGCCCCGGACCAGGCCCCGGCCAATACAACGTTTCCGGTCTCAGCGCGAAAGGTGAAATTTTCACAATTCTTTTTGTTAACAATTCACGAATCTACATTGTCAATCCAACAATCTACCATCACGGAAAGTCTGAACGTATACGGTCTCGTTTATTATACACTACTTATGTAGTTATATGAACCAGTTTTACCGATCGGCCGAATCTAACGTCATTTAATGACTCTGTAGCACAATCGGTCACCGCTGATCGCTCTATTTGCGAAACACTGTTCGCGAGTCGGTTCCCTTTGAAAGGGAACTCGGTCGAAGAGATGATATTGCGAGCGTCGCTATTCAGTGTACAGATGAGGTATCGATCAAACTCTCCGGAGCACCGTTATTTCGCAACAGTGTATAGGCCTTTTAATGGAGGCAATTCACGAAATTCCTTCACCCTCGCGACCCATAATTTATGGGGTAATCTTATCAACAATGCCTCAATTTTTTATTATTATTTTTCTGACCCGATAGAACTCTCGCTAAAAGGACTAGATTCTCATTTAAATCGAATTTACATTTTCTCCATAAAAATTTGGACTTCCATGAAAATCCACAATACCCACAATCATCGTCCAATGATGATTTCAATAAATTAAGAATTTCGATGCAGATCGTTTTAATCTGTACGATAGGACTAACTTCCAATGATGCTAAAACAACTAGATTCTCATTTAAATCGAATTTACATTTTCTCGATAAAAATTTGGACTTCCATGAAAATCCACAATAACCACGATCATCGTCCAATGATGATTTCAATAAATTAAGAATTTCGATGCAGATCGTTTTAATCTGTACGATAGGACTAACTTTAAAGTTGAAGGAGCGTGATTGCATGTTAGACCGTTTTGAATTTGAAGGGAAGGACGCAGCGCCTGCATCGTCGTTGCATGGCCGCAGCAAGTCGTCGAGACAAGAAGTGACACCGGCGCCGGGCGACTATAATCCAGAGAAAGCGGAGAAGATTATTCTGGACAGCTCGCCGAAGTACTCGTTCGGCATCAAATCTCAAACCGAAAAAGTCAGCTGTACACCTGGTAAGCTATCTCGAAATGTACACCGACTTCGATCACAGAAAGAGAATAAAACGTCAAAGAAAAACAATGATTTTTCGACAGTTTCACTTACTCGTAGGTCTAGTTGTAATAATTTCTAATCGAATCTTGATCGTAGCGCCGAACGACTATTGCACCGAAAAGGTGAATCTCGACAAAGCCCCCGAGTATAGTTTCGGCTTAAAGCCGAACTTGGACAAATCGAGCGATGCTCCTGGTAATTACACGATCAAGCCTAGCAACTCCCTCTTACCTTCGAGAAACGCTAATTGACAATTGGTTAAAACTACTAATCAAAAGTAAATCGAGTTTGCAACTTAAAATATTGCTTTGAGTAATTCTAACAAATAAACGTCAATACTATTTTTTACGATATTAACGCTAGAACTACCAGAAACGAATCATTTTATTACAGTATTCGCAGATCTATTCGTTAATTCCAATAAAATTAAATTAAATATACTTCATCCTTGTGAACGAACACGTTCAAACAGTAATGTGTATTTACAAATCACCGTTGATTATTAGTGTTAAGTGTTAATTAGGAGAAGAAAGAATATGACAGTAAATCGCAGTGTTAATTTCGAAATTACGATACAGTTACCGAGGAACTATAAAATAAAAAATGAATTGGCACTATTTTAATTATTTCTTCTCCAACAGCAGGTTAAACTCGAAGTAAATTGTTAAATATTGTTAATTCGTTACACGAGACAGAAGCAACGAAATAGGCGTCTTAGGAAGATCGATGAACCAAGATGAACAAACGAGGAATAAAACCTCAAATAAGCTTTAGGTATATTCGATTGTTAATTTCGTTATGAATTTTAAAGGATGACCTACGATACTACTCTCGCGCAGTTGCAACCCTTTGCTCGGCTACTCATCTGATTTCGCAGCTTGGTAAACTATATTAATTAATTCGCTTGCTCGCTGTTCGAGACTTCCTCTTT
The DNA here is from genome assembly GCA_916610255.1 of Lasioglossum lativentre. Classification (NCBI taxonomy): domain Eukaryota; kingdom Metazoa; phylum Arthropoda; class Insecta; order Hymenoptera; family Halictidae; genus Lasioglossum; species Lasioglossum lativentre. Next base: position 3,435,293 of record OU744364.1, read on the forward strand.
GAAGTAGACTATTAATACCCTCGTAGGTATAGTATACCGTTTGGATCAACAGTGCATGAACCGAATCGTATGAAATGCATGCATTATGCTTACTAAGAATGTTTTCGAAGGAATGTATTATTTATTTTCGATGTTATACCTTCATGAACGCCAGCCAGAAATAATTTCTGTTCTCAATTATTCGATTGTAGTGTTGTTGTATTTAGTAGTTCGGTAATATCTAAAAAAATTATAACGGAACTTATTGACGGCTGAATAGACTGTAAACATTGTTTAAACATTTGCCTCTGTTGCGACACACAGCACCCGGAGCTTACTGTCCCGAAAAGGTAAGATTGGACAACGCTCCGCAGTTCAGCTTCGGGCTCAGGCCGTCTCTCGACAAGCCAAGTGACACTCCAGGTAATCGAAAAATTTGCTAGATTAGCGCTTTGCCGATCAAACCGTCCCAAGGACTCTCGACAATAGCAATCCAACTGTGGTGGTACCCAACGCGGTTACGTCAACGATATTATTGAAACGATTACAAATTGTTTACTTAATCACTCCGAAAATTTAATTTCGTCGAAAACGACGCTGTTGAATAACGAGTACAAATTGATACTTCCGAGAGACTCGGGAAAATGTAAATATACTATTATGTTCTGTTGATTTTTGGTTGGACAGTTTGATGATTCAGTAGAAGTTTATCGAAACGTTGGTCGGCGAAGCGACAAATATAAAGAGTGTTTCGTTTATCTTGTCCGCATAACGTCTTCGTTATTCTTACCGTGGAGAGAAAAACATGTGCCAATGGCAAACTTTTTGTGCTCACAGATATAATCGTAGTTCATGAGGTCTTCCGAGTATTCGAGATTATTGATGATTATGTAGTACATTTGTGTGTTTATATCGATCTATAAAATTAATTGTGCAAACGAAACATTCTGCAGAATCGCGTGGCACAAATAATAGTTATCGACGCACGCTTACTTATTTCTTGTAGCGCCTGGCACCTATAGCCCCGAGAAGGTGAACTTGAACAAAGGTCCTCAATACAGCCTCACAGGTAAAGGGCGCATGGAGAAACCGGATGACACACCTGGTACGTCAATCTCTTTTCTTATACATTGTTCGCTGCCGAAAAAAAAAACATTGAAATTATAAATTCGATTTTATTGTAGACAATATTTAGTCATTGGAGAGCACGTGGGTACGCAATAAATATAAATTTTCGTTTTTTCCTAGTAAATTATTATAAGCATTAAAGAAGTTCTAATCATTGTAGTCGTATAATAAATCGTAGTGCAAGTGGTTAACTCAACTCGTTGAACGAAGTATAGTTTCCGCGGAAGAGCAGCTCATAGATTAGGGTCGTTTTTTCGCAGCTCCCGGCACTTACAGTCCAGAGAAGGTCAACTTAGACCGGGGACCGCAGTACAGCTTGAGCGGTAAAGCTGCACACGAGAAACCGGACGACACGCCAGGTTTGTTATACACTCTGTGAGAATGCAACACAATCAAGAAAAATGAAGAGCTTCGTGTGAACACATGCAAAGTAGTTTAAAAAGGGTGACGGAATGAATGGGATTTAATAGAGACGTCTTTCACGTTCACTTTCCCTGTAAAAGCATTTTTCCCATTCATTATGTCCTGGAATTTTCATGAAGTTACGCAGATTTGTAGAAAAGTAATAACTAAGAGTGCAATTTCCCTCGTTAGAATTGTCATGAAGCAGATTTGTAAAAAAGCTAAAAATAGAATAGCGTAATCTTTCAAATTTAGATTTATATCGTGTATGACTTGCAGCACCTGGAGCCTACTCCCCTGAGAAGGTAAACCTTAACAGATCACCTGAGTATAGTTTTGGACTGAAAACATCACTGGACAAGCCGAACAATAATCCAGGTAGAGAGCCCCACGATAGAATGTTTTTTTCATGTTTGCCTTGTTTTCATTAGTAGAGAAATAAATACGGGTAATTTGTAGCGCCTGGAGATTACTGCCCGGAAAGGGTGAACTTACACAAGGGTCCAGAGTATAGTTTGAGTGGTAAGGGCCCATCTGAGAAGCTGAGCGACACACCAGGTTAGTATAAAAAATCTTTACTCTCTGCAGTACATGTACAAAATTTTTATTTTTTGTATGCTAGCTCCAGGAACTTATAGTCCCGAAAAAGTAAATTTACATAAGGGCCCAGAGTATAGTTTGAGCGGTAAGGGCCCATCTGAGAAGCTGAGCGACACACCAGGTTAGTATAAAAAATCTTTACTCTCTGCAGTACATGTACAAAATTTTTATTTTTTGTATGCTAGCTCCAGGAACTTATAGTCCCGAAAAAGTAAATTTACATAAGGGCCCAGAGTATAGTTTGAGCGGTAAGGGCCCGTCTGAGAAGCTGAGCGACACACCAGGTTAGTATAAAAAATCTTTACTCTCTGCAGTACATGTACAAAATTTTTATTTTTTGTATGCTAGCTCCAGGAACGTATAGTCCCGAAAAAGTAAATTTACACAAAGGCCCAGAGTATAGTTTGAGCGGTAAGGGCCCGTCTGAGAAGCTGAGCGACACACCAGGTTAGTATAAAAAATCTTTACTCACTGCAGTATGTAAAAATTTATTTTTATTTTTTGTATGCTAGCTCCAGGAACATATAGTCCCGAAAAAGTAAATTTACACAAAGGCCCCGAGTATAGTTTGTCAGGGAAAGGGATGCCAGAGAAACCCAATGAAAATCCAGGTGATTACTCTAAAAATAAACGACAAAGATTTTCGCAGTAGATAATACATATATGCATATTGCATCTGTTATGACAGCACCTGGCACGTATAGTCCTGAGAAGGTAAATTTGGATAGAGGTCCTCAGTACAGTTTAACTGGCAAAGGATTATCAGAAAGGATCAATAATAATCCAGGTAATTATCTCAAGAAATACGAGGATTGATCACGATATACTGATTTATATGCATATTGCACCTGTTGTCGTAGCACCGGGGACATACAGTCCCGAAAAAGTAAATTTGGATAGAGGTCCTCAATACAGTTTAACTGGCAAAGGATCACCAGAGAAGATCAATGATAATCCAGGTAACTAACCCAACAAATATTCAAATACAGAAAGCGAATCGCTTAACTGTACCACCTGAATTTACTCGTAAGTGACTCACCCTGTATGGCATAGCAAACGAATTAACTTTAGACTTATCATTGTAGCCCCAGGGACGTATAGCCCTGAAAAAGTAAACCTAAATAAAGGGCCTCAATATAGCCTATCCGGGAAAGGATCGCCGGAAAAGCCCAATAACAATCCAGGTGAATTGATTTGGACTGTTGCTGAAGCTTTGTTACATTTGGAAAAGTTCAGTTGGTATAGGTTTAACAGTTGGTATACACGAATACTAATGTTTTGATTGCCTCGGTAGGCCCTGCTGATTACTATCCAGAGAAAGTAGTAAATTTGGAACATAAACCTTATTTCAGTTTTGGTAACAGAAAGCCATTGGATAAGCCTAGGGATACGCCAGGTAATGGTGTGGATTTAACAACTTACTAACAACGTTCACTGTAGTTGAGCTTACCATCCAGTCAATGTTGGTGCAGCTATCAATTACAATTAGGGCTTTTACTATTCACTGAACAGTATTCAGATATACAGGCCATTTCAGCTAAATGGAATCACCTAAATCTCTGCGTCATTTGCTCATCGAATAACTATACTGTATTCTCTCTGTAACTGGAGAGAACCAGTGACCGAGGCAGCAAGACTCACACTAATGCAAGCAAACCAAAAGTATACAACTTTTCTAATCGTCAGTAAAAATGTAGTATCTCTTCTATAACTGTGACTCTGTAGATTCGAAGTTTTCACAGTTACAGAGAGAATTCTGTACGGCTAATATTTCATACTTCTCATTACGGACCTGTATCACTGTATGCTCGATAAACTCGAAATGAAACAGTTGGGGTCTTGCGAGAAATTCTGTACTGAAACAGTAAGGGCTCTAATTAGAACACATAATGCTTTTCACGCTACGAAAGAAGATGCTCTAGCCTTCTTCGCTTCTATTTACCTACACTTCTTACACGTAACAGTTTCACCATGAACATGGCTTTCATTTAGAATCGGAGTATATTAATAATTACTCAAATGAAACGTATCGACAATATGTTAGTATTATACCTTTAATTTTGTAGCTCCTGGCACCTATTCCCCAGAGAAAGTCAATTTAGATAAGTCTCCAGAGTATTCGTTTGGCGTGAAGGCGTACGTCGACAAACCCGACAACCTTCCTGGTAATAAATATTTTTAAAATGTTTTATCATTAGACTGCGGATTTTATGCGTTTATGACAAAAGCGGATAGGTTTAATTTAAAATAGTAACAAGGTAAAAAGAGTTTGAGAACATTAATACATTATTGAACCTATTCAAATTTATTAAAAGAAGAAAGACATTTTGTTCTTACCTCTTGAAGTTGAGGCAGATAATTTTTATTTTGCATAAAGATCCGCAGTCTATCATTGTCAATATAAAATGAAGTTTGTATTTGTAAAACGTTTTTGTATTAAATGTAGCACCTGGAAGCTACCACCCAGAAAAGGTAAACCTAAACAAATCTCCGCAGTACAGCTTCGGACTGAGGACCAACGTACACGAAGCTGTTGCGACTCCAGGTACAGAAACACACTGAAATCTATCTTTTCATTCTTTCCTATGGTAATATTCACCTAGTATAACTCGTTTAAAGGTCCAGGCGAGTACAGTCCAGAAAAAGCTATGCTTTTGTTGGAAAAAGCATTGCGATTTACTTTCGGTCTCAGGACGAACGTAGACAGACCGAACGATATTCCAGGTACAGCTGCGAAACTGTCTTTTCTGCTTCTTTGACATTACTTTGCTGTGTACCATCAATAATCTGGAAATATCAAACCCTAACTAATAACTAGACTGCGGATTTTATGCATCTATGTAAAAAATAAGTAGCTGCAGTTTGAAACAGGAAAAATATTAAAAGAATTGAAGAGTATCAATATCGTAATGCTTTCTACGAGACATAATTTCTTTAAAAAATCATATTTGCTCTATTTTGATCTGTTCTAGCCCCAAACGTTTACAACATCCCATCCACGCTTGGTGGCACAAAGGAAGGCAACAAAAAGACAGCGCCAGCTTATTCGATTTCCGGTAGACAAAAAGTGTTCACCGACGATAGGGTTTTAGTCCCAGGACCTGGGACCTACGAAGCAGTCAAGCCGGACGCTGTTAGAGTGAAAAGTCCCGCTTACAGCATGAGCGCTCGCTTTCAACTGCCCGATGATCATTCGCAAATCCCAGGACCCGGAGCACACTGTCCGGAAAAAGTATTAACAATTTCCCTACAGCGTAGACAGTCGTGGACAGCCTTCCGAAAATTTTCCCTTCTGATCTAAAAAATTAATTCTTTATTGTCGAAAATTATTTTTCTTTCTTTTTATTGTTGAGTTTCAAAAATTGGTTTGTAAAATTAGTGTATAATTGTCGTTTGCAGGTAGTTCTTGATATTCCTCCGGCACATTCATTCGGCATTAGACACTCACCATACATATGCAACCTGAAGGACGTTGTTTATTAACATAAGTGCCTCGCCTGGAGCCTGATGTTCATTATCCTACTCCAACAGAGAGACTTGCATACCATCGACGTAACAGTAATAATATCTCATTTTCAAAACGGTGATTTTACGCGCAAGTATACGTGATTACCTTAACGCTTCGCAAAACTGCAGAACCTGATGTAGCTAACTAATTAAGTATGCTATCCACAAAAAAAACCAGCATACTTTCATACGAGACAGATTCTACGCTCGGTACTACCACTCTCTCTGTGTGTGCTATAAACTATAATAATCGCGTTAGTACGAGTACTAACGGTTCTCCTTTTTACTCAAAGTACGTGCTAAGTTTTACTATATTGAACATATGACAGATGGATAATGTAACTTTTATAATAAAATTTGCATTTTCGTGTAACGTATATATTCATTGAGTTCGATGAATAGTCATTATTTAGACTGAGGATTTTGTGCGTTTACGACATAAATGAGATCAAATGCAAAACAATAGAGATATTTACCGCAAGGTTTACAGTGACTATTTTACATTACTTAATAAAAATAACGAGAATATATCTGCAATCTAATAATCATTTACTTAGGAAAGTGACAAAAGGATGTTCTGGTAATTTGAAAAAGCCTCGGCTTATAAAATAAACGTTTGTTTATTGATCAACAATCGAGACTGTTTATCAGTAAATTTTCTAAAATTAAAAAACAGTATTCTTTAAATATGTATATATAAGTATATAAGTGTATATAAGTAGAAAAAAGTGACTGATATTGATGTTAAAGTACATCGTTAATTGTGTTAGCACCAGACTACACAAGACACAGTAATCCTGTGGATTAACAATATTCATGGACGTATGAAACGTATATAAAATATATCCTTTAGCTGGACTTTGTATATAAAATATCCGATTATGCCATACAAATGAATACTTTCATCGCTAGATTAATATTCACAGCCATTCTTTTTTTTATATATAAAATGAATATAGTCGTTTGAAATGGCCTTTAAAATTAAAGTATTACTGGCCGTTTTCGGAACACTTACTGTTATACACACATTGACCGTATATCCACGTGGATAACACTTCCAAATTGTCATCTAACAACACTAAATCTGCGTCTGCACCGTAAGTCAAGACTCCCTTCGTTTTTTCAATGCCAAGAGTCCTTGCTGGATGAAGCGTTGCAGCTTCCAAAGCCTCCACAATCGAACAATCTATAAAAATAGACAAAAATAACATAACAAACAGGTTAGAAACAAATACAATGACCTATGAAGGTCGTTCAAGGTCGCCAATATTTCTGAAGATTTTCAAATGAGCCTATTTGCTCAAGTCAATTAGTAGATTACAATCAGGTAGATAACTCATGAGAATTATTAGATTTACCTGTTGCTTCTTTGAAGAGACGAACACATTTCGACATCCCTGTCGTACTACCACACAGAGTGTTTGTCTCAGCAATGTATGCTCGACCTGCGCGCATCTCTATATTCAATTGCCCTAATTGGTGCATGCCTTCCTCCAAACCAAGCGCTGATATTGCATCAGTCACCAAAACAAGCCCTAAAATATGCAATAAAATATAGCAATGCAAAAAATATAGAAAGAAGAGTATTTAAAAAAATACAGAACCTTCTGGAAGCGTCCTATGAGCTATACGCAGTGCAGCAGGATGAGTATGAATACCATCTGCAATTATACCATAATGAATGCCTCTCCCTTTTGGAATTTTGTTAGATGTTAGAAGCCCAACTAGTCCTGGATCTCTATGGTGGAACTGTAAACATAAATTTCGTATTCATAGCACCATACTTCTCGTATACAATACAACAGTTTGCATAATTACCGGTAACATTGCGTTAAACAGGTGAGTGATAAATGAAGCTCCATTTTTCACAGCAGCTTCGCCTTCGTGCAAATTGCCCACGGAGTGTCCTGCAATATTCCCACTGTTAATATTAATAATTAAACAAAGCTATTTGCATCGGTTACAAGCAACAGCAGTTAAATAAAGATTTATTTTGACTTTTAATAAGTTCGATAGAAAATAATATTGTGATATACTTAAATTCTTCTAATGTTTCTGCTGCCTTATATTTCACTAGTAATAATAATCATGTTAATAATAATGAGCTGTCTCACCAAGGGAAACCCTAATGTCCCGTTTGCACAATTCCTCAATGACGCTCTGAACATTGGCAAGTTCCGGTGCCAAAGTAACAAGAGACACGTTCTCCAAAGACCCATACATATCGAGCAACGACTCAAAACCCTAAAATGTGAATCGGTTAATTTAAACATAAATATCTAAATAATGAATTCATGATCAATAAATAGCTGATGTTCTCTTGCGTTAAAGTTTGTGTTCTATGTTCGTCGGAAGCATACAAAAAACTTGCTTTTTCTAAAGGTCTAATACAATTTTCTGGATGAGCACCCTTTTTCCAGGGACTAATAAATGGTCCTTCCAAGTGAACACCCAAAATAGATGCTCCGTGAATTCCACCGTTTTTCCTCTTCATTTTTGGCAGTATTTTGTAGTATGTTTCGCTGGGCGATGTCACCAGTGTCGGACAAAACGACGTCACACCGAATTCCAATAATTTCTTCGATACTTTATCGAGCCCTTCTTGCACTTCGTTAACGTTGTGCGTGAAATCCACACCGAAGCCACCTAATTAAAACCACATTAAATATTCTATTAACTATATTTTCATTAAAAATGCGAACAAACAAATAAATATCGATCTATTACAATGCAATTTCCTAGAAAATATATTGTTAATCTATTATTTAATTACAATTACCGTTAATTTGAAGATCGATGTATCCAGGTGAAATGATCGCCCCGCCACAGTCGATTCGAATATTCGGTTTGATTTTTTCGTCGAAAAAGATTTTTTCCGGATCGACGATTTTTCCATCGCGAACCCATAAATCCTCGAACCAGATCTTACCATCGCGTAAAATTCGACACTTGTGGAATTGTTTCAAAATCCCTTGGCTCTTCTGTGTCATGTTGACTTTAAAGACAGTCGTTCTCAGATTTTCAAACGTCTCCTCGCGAGAATCCAATCACCGATACAACACCCTGTTTTGCATTATCAGTCACGCGCAGTTATGTTATCAAATCATACAAACCACAAAGGCTCGTCAAGTGACACTGACCTTATTACCGCATAATTTTTTAAAGATGTCGCCCAAAGTGACGAGCATGTCGCATGAAGGAAAAGAGTGCGAAAATTTGTGGTTACGATCACCGCTTTTTACATCCTGTAACTATAGCACTTTGTGTTTATTAGAAAAAATGTTAGAAAATCTGTTCAGCTCTTTTTCAAAACTACGTATTTCTTTTAAGCGCCAAAGTGTTCAAAATATAAAAATAATATATATATACATATATTTAGATACTTTACTTACCTTACTTGAAATAATACTTTCAAAAATCATATTTATAATTTCGATCGAATATTCCATGTCAGAGAGTAACAATTTAAAAAATAATTGATCAACGTGACTCATATTGATCATAAATTGAGAACAATTTATTTTTCGGAAAAATGTGACCTGTAATCCTGCAACCCATGAGTGGTTTACGTATTTACAATATATAAATTATAAGAATATGACGATGACGGACATCTATTATGCCCGTTGATGTGTCCCAAATTCCTTCTTTAACAGTTGAACAAGCACCAGAAAATGTTTCCCAAAGCAGCCAGTATATTTATTAATTATTTTTAGTTCCTTCAGATCCCAACCAAATTTAGTTTACGCGAGTATATAATTAAATTGCATCATCCAATTATGACTGACGTAATAGTGAACATGTTAAGTAATAATTTAATGAAATTATATCAACCTAAAGAAAGGACTAAGATTTCCTTCTTACCAGTATTCAAGGATTTAACAAAAGGATTAATAACAAGGAGGAATCATTATACTATCTTTGTAAGTACATCAAGGAAATAAAGGACTATCTCCAGTTTTCAGAAGTTTTATATTAAAAATGCTTTAACAGTACCGAAAAATTTATCCATTAGTCAACGTGCGTTTTGAAAAAAATTCAACTATCTTCTTCGTATATAAACGTAACAATATAGTATAAAATGAATCCAATTAAAAATGACAATGATTATTTGTGTAGAGTTGAGAGCGCAATTCGTTCTGTTCTTTTTTTTTTGTCTGTTTGTTTATACTTATCATACGACAATCATAGGTTTCAATAAAGCCGTATTTCTTTTTCACCGTCAATGTTGGATAAAGGGAGGGTACGCATAATTTTGTCATTGGTATGTTGAAGAGTTTTTTTTTAAGCTTGATCTGGAATAGGAAATATGATATGATTAGATGACTGATACAAACAGGGATTGCGTTGGAGCCACAGGTGGAGGATGGATAGCTAGGCAGTTATCGGTCAGGTTTTGTTAGTGTTGTTTTTTCTTTTCGTTTTCTTACTGTACGCACGAACGACCTTTTTTTTCTTTTTTCGAATTGTTGTTAGAGAACTCTACTGTGTTTTACACTCGGAAAGATCATTTCCTTGTTGTTTCCCACCTGCTGGTGCATTAGTTAATGAGAACTCCTCGTCATCTTCATTCTCCTCGTCGGCATCATCCACATCATCCTCCTCCTCTTCATCGTAGTCTTCGTCTTCATCCTCCAAGGCTTCTCCTGCAATCACATACGATATTTTAGAACCCTTTCAATCAACGAGAAAAATTACTTCTCGAAGCAACTTGTCCGTAATATTTAGTTTTGTTAAATCGGAAGTACCTGTGAAGTATAATACAGATCTAGGAACTATACGTTCCCTAATATAATGACCGATCTCAAAATCGCTGGCCAATATGCCTTGCGTCTCTTCATCTAACTCTGCTTCTGCATCATCTGGCACTGGAATAAATAATAATGCATTATTAAACTTGTACAGTCATGAAACGATGTTACCATAAAATAGAAGAAATTTGCTTACCAACTGGTGGACTGAAAAAGTTGAAGAACGAATCATTCTGAACAGTTTGCATTACAGTTCGTGTGGACCCTCGGGATTTATGTTTCTGATTTTTCTTAATCGTTTTTACTGTAACATTCTTCCCCTTTTTCCAGTTAATTGCACATCCCTGTTAGAAAAAGACACGGTGTTTGTTACAGATTTTTTTAACTCGTCGTCGATATTGGACAGTATTATTTAAGAGGGTAATCTGGTTTTCCAGGTCGTTTTTGCACGAATTTTTAGGAATTTTTTCCGAAAAACCAGAATACGTTCTTAAATTCAAAGCACTCACCTTACACTTGTAAATTTCGGGACCTTCGAAGCTGAATGGATCATTTGCGTCCGGAGTGCATTTCATAATGTATTCTTTAGTTAGAGTAGTGTTGGTGAAATATTCGTTCGGCTCAAAATAGAACTCAAGAATAAAGCCCTATAAAAGGTTTTGTCATGTTTTAATGCAACACACTTCCGTATGGCGAACTTATGATTTACATTATCGATATTCGTGCTGTATACACGCTTATTATATGGTCATGTCATAATTTAATATTTTTTGTGCAGTGCACGACTTACCATTGGATTAGACTCAAAGAATTTAACTTTAATATCATACAAATGTTTTAATATCGGTTCATCATGTTCTTGAACCATAACAGCTAATGGTTCAACATTCTTAAATATTGTCAACCAAAATTCTGGGATGCCTTTAACGTCCTCCTTTTCGCTTCTAAAACGATAAACAATTTTTAAAAAATTATTCTCAACAATTACATTATACATACTCGTTTAAACACGTGTTCCTCGAGTAATTATGAAAACAAAACATGAAGAAAATAGTAGAACGAATGTAAAGTTAAATCGAAGTAAAAAAAACATACTCTTCTTTTTTTTGCTCTTTATCTTCTTCTGCTCCTTCGAGATTCGCTTTTGCTTTCAGATCACTGACTAATCCATCTTCTTCTTCGTCGCTTTCCCATTCACACTGTTCATCCGTTGGCTCGTGAGCACCGGATATTATCTTTTTCCTCATTTCGTAAAGAGGAACACACATTTTGTGGTAAGCGCATTCCAAAGCATGTACCTCCTCGTAGAATTTTGCTTCAATATTTATCGTAAGGACTTGCAACTTTTTCAGTGCTTTGATTCTGCGTTTTACTGGTGCTGGAAGAGCCTGCATTTGCTAAAAATTAAAAGCATTGTGTAAAATATGGTCTTTGTTACAGAGTCACGTATATTGTCAAAGCATTATATCGATTTTTTCTCCTCATAGTTTGAAAATTTAAATCGAGATAAACAAACAAGTGCAAAAAATAAATAATGAATTTTTTCTGTGAGTTGATGACTAGCTAAATAAATAATAATACAATGCGCAAGAAGTTGTTTAATGACAATTTCTACAGCAAGCAACTAATGTTAATAAGTATTATAAAATATTCTGTATTGTAAGAATGTGTTTTTATAATTCACACGATAGTGGAATACCTCTATCCCTGGCACACAGATACGACCTCGCAGAGCTGCTAACAAGTCTGTGGAAATCTCTGTGGTCTTGTTATCATCTTCGTCTTCAACAGATTCCATATCACTGTTATCACCAGCGCGTTTTGTATCGGTTGTCATACTACTACAATTCAGATTTGTTTTGCTTTTAGAGAACTGTTCATGGACAGCGTAAGGGAAGAGTAAAGTTCTTTCACCATTTTAGTGTCGAGGTTCATTTCAAATACCATGTTGAACAGTGCCAAACAGCATGATTGCGCTATTCAGATTTCATATTCGATAATGTCAAGCTGTGTTTCGACCAGTTTTCGCAGTTATCACACTACTAATTAAGCATTGCAACCAAACCTCGTGGCATTATTCGACATGAAATCTGAACAGTTTACTGGAATTTTATTCTATATCAAACAGAGTCGAGATAGAGACATCTAAAATTTGTTTAAATTATTTCTGCGAATAAGACAATTTGATCTCAAAAAATATCGAAGCAGTAATTTATGTTCTAGTACAATTTATATTAATTTAACTTAGTTTCGTTTCGCGAAGTTCGCTAGTAAAACCAACAGAAATTAGTTCACTTAAACTATTTGCTTGAGCAAGACACTCGAAAAAACGTGAGAAACAAAATAAGTTTACACAATAAAGCGACTAAAGAGTTATGAACATATGTACACGAGAAAGGAAGATGATCAAAATGATTTTTACGTGTGAACGAAGAGCAGGAGTTTTAGCGAAACGATAATTCGGCAAATGTGTCGGAATTTGGTTGCACGTTGTCATTTCAACCTCTGTCCTTGTGCGCATTGGGGAATATTCTTGAATCTCGGCGGCGTGCACGCGTGCGACACAAGACAATAATCATCTCGCGAGAAAAAGAACGCGTATTTCTTGCGGACGTCCGTCGAATTCAGTGAAATCCGTGCGCGACATTAAACTGACATTTAAAAGTCACCATATTTGCAAGGGATGAATTCGACGGGCCGTACAACGATCGGTGGGAGAAAAACGGAGGATACTGTAGATTTTTTTTAATTGCCGATTAATTCGATCCTGTCGCTTTAAACGCATTCACGACAAGCCGTTTACTCTGTTATTAATTAAACACGACAAAGCTGCGTAAATCGACGAACATTGTTGCATCGGTTCGGTGTCTCTCGGGGCATAAAAAGTGCGTGCACATGGGACAGATGAAAGAAAGCAACGATTTTTCGGGGTTATAAATGCGTGAAAACGCGTAAAGAAATCGAAATACTGCCGTTCTTTAGTGGAAGCGTTACGCGGAATTATTTCGATGGATATGCAGAATGATATTCGCTTTAAAGAGAGAACTCACCTTTTCGAATTCGAAGCTGATTATAAAAGATGAAAGGAACCACGGAACGAACAACGAACCGGCCGTTGTGTCGGTAGTTTCGTGCAGTAAATCGCACAATACGAAATTCGTTCCTTTTCTATCCTTTTCTGCTCACAGCAAGCGCCGCCAAATTCCAAACGAAAAATTCCCTAGCATTTTTACATAACTGTACATAACCACGATAACCACTCCCACCACATGAATTTTTATACGATCTTCATCTTCTAAAAATAAATTTTCAGAGGTTCGAACAGGTTCGAATCTTCGAATATTTTCGAAAAAATACGAGAACTATAAAAATATTGATTACTCGTTTCAGTGGTGAACTATAGGTACCAGTAGGTACCAGAGAGGTACATAGAATTTTCTCTAATATATAGGACAGGTTTTACGAATACCTAATAATTTTCGAATTTTTAAAAAAAAATTTTCAACAAAGTTAAAATTTGCGAATCCAAATTCATTTTTTAAAATGTCGAAGCGCTAGATTTGTTAACAATATTTATGTATAAATTTGCATGTTCAGATTTCGCTTTGTTTTTTTTTTTTGGACCGCAGAAACGTTTGATTTTTCGAATTTTAATTTCAGTGTTTTGTTCAGTTGGTAAGCCACGTGATCTGGCGCGCTTTTTCTCGTCACTGAATATGTATACATATTACAGTTAGAACTCTTATAATAAAAGGGATAAGGTGAATTTAATATAATTTTCACATAATTATACTATAAAAATAGGACATGGATTATTAAAACAGTTATTTAGTAAAACCCCCGACTAGGTATAAGGATAGACCTATCGTCCAATGTATTTTTGCGGCCCACTTTTGTTGGGTCACGTCACCGCATGCGATTCGTGACACGCTAGCCTTCGATTTTTCCCGCTCTTTGTTTTCAGCCAATAGGAAAAATGGACCTCAGCTCGGCGTTGATTGGTCGGCGGTTCCCTCTTACTATTGGAGTTCAATGGGGGTAAAAAGTAAAAACCCACCAAAATTGGACGCGGATACAACTTCAAGCTGTAAAATATGGTTCGAGAAAGTTCGAGAAATATTTAACTGAAAATTGTCGATTTCTCGCATGGTTCAGGATCTTGATTCGTACTAACAACGTGAAATAATTCAATAATTTTATACAAATATACACAAATATCTTTTACAATAGTATAAGAATAAGTCCTGAATTTCTCGCTTCAAATCTCGCGTCCATTTCCAACGTTACCGTAGCCAACTTCGCAGAGTCGCGCAACATCGGATCGCGTGCGCACTGGAAATTTAGTGATTGGAAAAGGTTTCGCATCTAGTGCAAACCGCGTTCGCTTATCGTCGAAACAAGAGGCAAGATGGCGCAGTGACGTCACGTCCGTTCATCGGTCGGAACGTAACGTAATTCGCTAACACGTTTTCTCCTATAGACAAGACCGTGGGCCCTTTAGGCTTGGCGGCTTCGTCAAATGCAGTGAGCGTCGGTGTACGTAAAATGGCGGACGGTGACATTGATTTGTACGCCGACGATCTCGAGCAAGATTTCGCGCAGGTAATTCGATTTTCTCATTGTTAATAAACCGACACGCGATTGGCACGCGTGACCGTGGATCGGCCGGTCCCGTGAAAAATCCTCCGGACTGTGAGAAAAAGCGCTGATAGCTGAGCGGGGTGTCCGGCGTCATGGTGGAGAGACGGTAACGATTGCGAGCGGCGCCCTTGTTATCCTCCTCTTCGGTTTCGCGTTCTGTGTCTCTGTTCTGTTCGGGACCAAGTAGCCTGTCGCGTTCGATCAGCCACGGTCGACGAACGTTCCCCGATATTTCGTTGTTCCGAGCCATATAGTGTGCCACGGGTCGTCGTGCGCGTTCACGCTCGCATTGGGAAAAACTCGAACCGAATACGTGTTATAATACAGATACACGGCGAGCAAATCAAAATGGTGTTAGCGGTAAGGCGAATGTCGTGCAGTAGTGTTTCTCTTCCGCTTCGTTCGACGATACATGTAGCTCTCACTGAAATCTCTTTCTATTTAACTCTTGGCTTCAGACGTCTTTTTACACGAACTCAACGATGGCGTTCGAAATAGTGTTTCGTTAGGGTGGACGCCGAGCAGAACGCGAGTGAAAACGCTTACACGGAATGTAACATGGAAACTGTGCTCCAAGCGGATTTTTACGGGTCGTTGTTTTTCGATTGAAAAATTCAGTCCTTACCGATCATCGAAATATTCGTGATTTTAGCTTGTAGCATCAATGGCCGAAATAAATGACTCGAATTGTGAACTGTTTGATACGAAAAGTTCAGTTTCCATGCAACATTGATATACTATTTTATTTACACGCAGTTCGGTGTCTGACACTCGAAATGCTATTTTGAATACCCGTAGAGTATGTAATGTTTAATTAAATCATTTTTCTTCACGTAATTCTTCTAAACGTTTTATTTATAATTCGAGAAGTTTGAGTTTGTAGTTGTTACATCGTCAGATTTATTTGTAGAAATTTTTTTATCTGCTTCACATCCTTTTTAATCTGTTAATCAAAAATACGTGCTTAGTATTAATGTGGTTTACGTCGAAGGAGGATGGCTAGTCACCATTCGGTTCTTTCGGTAAGAACACTGTGTTTCGCACGGCATTTACCCTGGAACCATATAGGAATAATATTTCTAACTTATTAAAAATTTAACATATGTCTTTAAAAATTTGTAACAGCTATGGGCGTAACAATATTATAACACAACAGCTTGATAACACGCTCCTTGTAAACGTTATGCTCGGAATGTTTACAATACTACCTTAGCTTAATTTTCGATTGCACTGAGATCAATCTGAACATAAATCTGCATAAGAAATTCAGTATTTCTGGTTAACAGATTAAGTTACTGGTTTACTTTATAAAACTTGTGTTATTTATTTATTATCTTCTCTTGATCGTATTTTTAACGATTTCTTGCAGGATGAGTTTGCTGGTGACGGCGTTGATTTGTACGATGACGTGATAGCAGCTCCTGCTGGCGGAAATGGTGGTGTCTCTACCGGTAACAGTGGAGACGGCGGAGGAGATACTACATCGCCGAATGAAGAAACAAATGGCAGTGCTCCGTATCATCAACTTGGGAATAACATTCAGCCAAACCAAATTGGAAGGCGTCATCAATTATATGTTGGAAATTTAACTTGGGTATGCGATTTGAGAACAATTGATATCTTTTCCATTGTTTCTATCCTATTAGGAAATGTTTGTACATTACAGTGGACGAGCGATCAAGACATAACAGACGCAGTACAAAGTATTGGCGTGTCCGACTTCGTGGAAGTGAAGTTCTTTGAGAATCGGGCAAATGGACAATCCAAAGGATTCTGCGTGATATCTCTGGGTTCAGAACAAAGCATGAGGATATGCATGGAAAGACTGCCCAAGAAAGAATTGCATGGACAGAACCCAGTAGTAACGTTTCCGACCAAACAAGCACTGAACCAAGTGAGTTTCTCAGAAGAAAGTGATACTGATAAAATTACTCCAATTCCAGCTGATTAAATGACTTTCTTGTGTTCTCAGTTCGAGTCTCAGTGCAAAACACGTCCAGCTCCGGCTCCTCAGCAAAGTCAAAGTCAGCGACCCCATAATCCACATCAGCATCAGCCACCAATGCCACCTCATCAACAGCATCCACAGCATCCTCAACACCCTCAGCATTCGCAACAAAATCACGGTCCCAGGATGATGATGGGTCCTCCGCAGGGTGTGAGACCGCAAAGAATGCCACCTCCAGGTATGGGTCCTCCGGGTCCAGGTGGACCTGGCCAACAAGGTCCACCGCGCATACATGGTCCACCCATGGGTCCTGGACCTGGGCCGCATCATCCCCTGCCTGGACATCCTAATCAAGGTCCACCGCCTCCTGGATATCAGCAAGGACCATGGAACGGTCCCAGACCTAATGGTCCACCTGGACCACCCAGAGGTCCGAGTGGACCTGGTGGTCCTCCACAGCAAGGACCTCCCGGACCAGGTCCTGGCCAGCATAGACCACCAGGAATGGTATGTATGGCCTCTATGTTAAAAAATATTCATGGTTCTGCATAATTTATCACTGATTAACAATTATTTATATTTGATGTACGGTTAGAGACAAAAAGATGGGGCACTGTATTAATTCAAGTATTACGATTAGATTGTGGATTTTATACAGTTATAACAAACATTAATAGATGAAATGCAACACTGAACTAAACTTCCAAAATATTTATAACATATGTTCTATAAACCGTTGATTAATTATTGTACAAGTTACAAGAATATTTTCTGCACTTACATGTCTTACTCTTCGCGTAAACAGAGTTGCACTAGAGACCTTTCAGAAGCCAGTTACCATATGCCACAGGTAACGCAGTGTGTTGTTTCTTTCTGCTTTTCACGTTGTAAGACTTTTATAAAACTTTTAAATCATTCAGGATGTTCGAAAGCATTTGTTGAACTCGAATCGAATAAAGATTCTTTATTACACATTTTTGTTGAAGTTGTTTATTCAGAATAATTTATACAGTGCATGAGACACGTATAACATGAAAAGCTTGGAAGGTCGATGTTATTTCATTTGTGTTAACTTGACCTGGACAACGAAAAGGTTTTAACGGATTAATAACTGGCTCTGATACATAGTATTAGATCTAGTATTTAGGCTCCCCTTTAGCTACTTGAATTTTGCGAACAGAAATTTCAAGTATGTACTCATTCCAATATTTTAATCATTAAGGAGGTATTCTGATTTTTCTTGTTTTGCATTTTCTATAACTATAAAAAGTTACCAAAACATTCGAGCAAAACGGCTTCGAAAATAAGAATACCGCCTTAAGTATTACTTATTGATAGATTAAGTTATCGCTACTTTTGAACATAGAACGTGATTTTTAATGGAACAATAATTCAATTTGTGTCCCTTTGTGTCTCTTTAGCAATTTCACGGTGGTCCACCTGGTCCGCCTGGTCAAGGGCCCCCACGTGGCCCTCCTGGACACCCTGGTGGACCTCCAGGTGATCCGAGAGGCGCCCAGCCACGCCCCGAATGGAATCGACCACCAGGTTCGTGATCTTTTTCCCACCTCGTTCACAGAAAACATACTGAAACATCTTGAACGTGAATACTCTGTTCTATTCCTTCATCTCATATATTATGATCTTTTCAAGTTCTTCTTTTCGTAGTGTGTAGTGTGCATGATAGAATAGATGCATGACAATAATTGTAATATCGTGACAAAAGTGTACTCTTTGCGTTCAAAAGCATCGAACGATGCGAAACGAATAAAGAAAACACGACACAGACACAATATGAACATTAAGTAAGCGATTCGAATTAAGTGTGAGAAATCACCGTCTAACGAAGCTGCTGCGAAAGAACGTTCACTTACGTATTATTCAATGTGCATAGGAATGCATCACGGGCCTCAGGGACCACCAGGTTTCCCTCAACATCAACATATGCAAGGCCCGCAACCTGGTCAAGGCCCACCACAGAGAGGACCTCCTCCAGGTTCGATGGGTGGTGAGAAATTTCGGACGTTTATTGAATATTAACAATATATAATATACCGTGTTTTTATGTTACCACACCTTCCACACGATAATGCATGATATTGAGGGAAATTTTCGTGCTTAGGAGTATGAAGGTACAAGGTGTTTCAGACAGTGATAACATGGAAAATAATCTTAGTTTTCATGTTATCGTCCGAGAAATCATTTTAAGACCCGAATTGACGAGGTATATGGATCAACGGGGACTTTACAGGGTGTCCCAAAAATCTTGTACTTCCTTGAAAGGGGGGTAGTTCACGAAGTAACTTTTTCCTTTTCGTAAATGTTCTCCGTGGCTTTCGTAAAGGAAAAAGTTACATCGAATGATGTCGGAAATCACTCCTTTCAAGAAAGTACATTTTTGGGACACCCTGTATTTTTTAAAATGAATTCGGCATCGTGTTATTGTGCAAGCATATCCTAAAGCAAGACAGCACACGCTGTCGAGTGCACTAAGGGGGTAGCTTGGTTTAGGATAATAATTTATTTTAATCAACTGTAGACCGGTTTTTATTTTTAAACCCCGCATGATTTTTGGAACACGTTTAAGTTTAACAAAGGAATATATTCAAGTTGAATAGTTTAAATATGTTCCCGTGTAAGTTTTCCGGGCTGCCTCTTTTTAACAGTGAATATAAACCGCAGTATTCTCTACGAGCTTGCTGTACAGTTGCAAGCTAACATAGATATTGATCAGGAATGTTGCCAGGTCCAGGAGGACCACCGCCGGGACATGGAGGACCGCCTCAAGGACCTCCACAAGGACCTCCGGCGCCGCACGTTAATCCCGCGTTCTTCCCGCAAGGACCACCCCATCAGCATCCAGGACAGCATCCTCCAGGCCCTCCTGGTCCACCTCACGGGCCTCCGCATGGCCCACCACATGGTCCACCTCATGGTCCTCCTCATGGACCTCCTCACGGTCAGCCTCATGGTCCACCTCACGTACCACCTCACGGTTACGGGCCACCTGCGACACAAGTATAATCAGTTTATACGTTTTTAATTAATATAGGTGTCTTCTGTTGAACATTAGTTACCATGATGAAATCCGACAAACATTTGCAGCCACCTTACGGTGCGCCAGGACCCGATCATCGTCCTGAAGGACCCCCACCGCTTACGGAACAGGAGTTTGAGGAAATAATGACCAGAAACAGAACAGTATCCTCGTCTGCCATTGGTCGAGCAGTGTCAGACGCCGCGGCAGGAGAGTATGCGAGCGCCATTGAGACTCTGGTCACTGCTATCTCATTGATAAAGCAGTCCAAGGTCGCTGCCGATGACAGATGCAAGATTCTGATCAGCTCTCTGCAAGATACACTGCGCGGCGTTGAAACTAAGAGCTATGGGTCTGCGCGAAGAGGTAATCTTGATTCCTTCCAATTAGCCATTAATGACTACGATTAAAATATTTGATTATCAGTTGCAATTTCACGATTCAATGTTTAATGTAGCTACAGTTTATTAGAAGCGTACAAAATCTAGTCGTGAATGTCTAACAAGGGAATATGATTGACTAACATCACTTCATAGCAAGTTCTAATGTAAAAGAGAGGGAAGTAGTTATCCGCAAAGGGTTATCCATTGATTTCTTGATGATGTACGATTATGTCTAGCCTATTGCGTTTAGGGGAGAAGTGGTAGGATGTTTTGTGAGTGTATTAGAATGTTCTAACGTTGGCTTGGTGATTGCAGAACGGTCTCGTTCTCGCGATAGAGAGCGCAGTCACAGAAGGAGACGAGAGCGATCAAGAAGCCGTGACAGAGAGTACAGAGAAAGAAGCAGGGATAGGGACAGGGAACGGGACAGAGAACGTGATCGCGAGAGGGAAAGGGATCGTGATCGCGACAGGGAACGTTATTACAGCGAAGCATATCCACGGGAACGATCACGAAGCAGGGAGAGGGATCGTGAACGCGAAAGAGATCGCGAGTATAGAGAGCGAAGCAGAGAAGAAAGGTAAGCTCAACACAATCTCCTCACATAATTCAAATTTTATTCACTGTGACAACAACTGAACATGTGTCTTGTCATATTATGAATAATACGCGCGTGTCACACAACAGAACTTGTGTTTTCATGAAATAGTCCACGTTGTACACGTAATTTGTATATTATTACTATTAATTATTATTATTATTATTATAAACAGTACACTGAAAAGCATCGCGTGTTGCTAATACAAAATCGTTAGCACAACGATACACACTGTACCCGGTAACGTAAGCTTGTCTCGCTGGGAGAAACGTTCTTTTCACGGAGCAATTATCTCGTATAATTAATTCGGTGTCCAGCGAGGATTCGAGTTAATTAAGTATAACCGTAGGTGAATGGGCGATAAAGAATGCATTAATGTGTTCTGCGAGTTTTAGGCTGCTGACTAGAACTTATTGTTAAACTTCCGTTGATGCAGAGTTGGGCAATATATATCGTAGTTAACTGATTGTAAAAATAAAATCTTTGATAATCTTGCATAATCTTAACTGAAACAGATGTTGATTCATCAATTGGATTAATGTGTAAATTATTTAATCATCGGTTGGATTCGTGATTAACTATTAAAATAATTTTTACTATCAAATAAATTCAATTATACTTATTATTATTATATTAATTGACGATATTCGTTATGACCAATTTTTTCCAGTGATAAGCATTAATTGATAAAATCAATGAATTAAAAATGTTGACCAATGCCCAACTGTGCGATGATGTTTATTTATCAATTAGAGAAGAAAATTTTAACAATTGTCGTCGAACGTGTCAGGATCATTGTCGTCAGCATTCGTTGTAATTCTGTAATTGCTGTATTACTACCATCTATATTGCTTCATTATTTAAAATAGATTAACGAAAGATTACAGACAAGGATCGTAGATAATTTTACAGTCTCGTTAACATAATTTATAAGTCAATTTATAAAGTTATATAAAATTAATTAACCCTCTCACTGTGACATGATTTTAAAAATAGACTCGAATATAAATTATTTCGAATTTAATGTGGCACGTTTAGAGAACAATTTCGATTTGATTAGTTGGACGTTGTTGCTGGTTTAAATAACAGTAACTGGGTTAAACGAGAATAAATTTATAATTCGACATATTAATTGCTATTTAATATTTATTTATGTCTTGAATGTTTTAAAAATTTTTAAGAAAATGTTTGTAGTATTTTTGCAACTTTTCATACAATGATCATATTCGAATTTTTGTAATTTAATGACTTTTCACATGTCTTAAAATTAAGTTATCTTTTTTATTGCTTGAAGTAAAGATAAAGGTACATTAAAAGAAAAGGAGGTTTTTTTACAGTTCTCAATGAAGTCATATAGCTAGTACTGCGATCTCAGCTTTTACATAAAAAACTGTTCTAGGAAGATTATATATATATATACATATATAAATAATGATAATTATACTAATGTATCTAGAGCTATACAACTGGAATAAGAATATTCACTTTACGAATTGTAAATTTTCTAGTGTTCAAAATTTGACTACGAAAAACTAAAAAGTAAGATTATAATTTTAGTCGATTCGTTTATTACCCAGAAATATTCAGTATAAGCAAACGGAAAGCTGTCTTTTGAATATTAAATACGATTCTGAAGTTTGCAAATTGTAAATTTGATAGTGAGCTGTTCAAAATTTTACTAAAAGACTAAAACGTACATATGATTTTAATTTTAGTCGATTCGTTTGTTATCTAGAAATATTCAGTATAAGCAAATGAAATTCGTCTTTTGAATATTGAATATGATTTTTATTGGAGTTTAGTAATTAATACATGCATTGGATACGAATTAGGAAAAATTAAGCATGCTACAGTGATAAAAAGAGGAGACGCGTCAGCACACTTATTTTATACTGTATATCTGAGAAAGAAACGAATTTCGTTACAATTATACATAGTATCTGAAATGTGTATGTGAGTGCACTCGATATCGCAAAATGTTCGCTGAATTTTACATTGATTTGCATCAATAAAAGTTTAATGGGCGAAGCTGTGTAACATAGTCTTCCTGATGCGTTAAGTGTTTATTTAATCGAACAAATTGAGAGATCAAACGAATTGTAGCTTGTTTAAGATATATACACATATCTCTGTCGTTTTTCCCTTTTGTTTCCTCCTGTATGATTTTAATTTCTTTCTCAAGATCAGAACTTGATAAATGTGTAAAACCATCATGTGAACATGCAATTTCTGACATGAATACTACTTGATATTTTTTTAAATGCTTCGGTACAGAGACTGATCAATGTATTTACAGTACAATGAAAATTAATTTTTTAGTTTATGAACTGCTTGCACAGTGTGGCAGGCTCTTCGTTGGATAAACTAATGGAAACAGTGTTAAATTATATAAATTATATTTTGGGGGAATTTAATGTTTAATGGAAGACTGCAATTTATGTAATTTGTAGGGAGAATTCAATGTTTAACAGAAGATTGCAAGTTTTGTAATTTAAATAATCTTAAGAATATAATGCATGATTAATGAGTTTCCATTATTTTTCCATTGCTTTTTTATTTTGTTTACGAAGAGCAGTTCATAAATTAATGATTAATTCTTGTACATTAAAAACCGACAATGTGTGTTCGACGGAATATGTGAAACAAAATCTTTATAACTTCAACATTATTGATATAACGTGTAATTATTATTCGATGAGGATATACAATTATGTTTTCTGCTTCGAAGCAATGTACGGAATAATAATTTAGGGAAAACATGATTCTATTGAAAAATGAGATAATACTTACTCAGAGCTCGTACTAGTGCAACATTGTACTATGTTAGTATTTATTAATCATACAGATATTATTCGTTTATTAATTATACAGTTCTTACATCATGGTAGTATGTATAAACATTTTATTACAATGGGATTATTAACCCTGGAACTATATAGATGCATCAGATATTGATAATTTATTATACATTATGTGTTATACTGATTTATAGTGCAGTATAGGTGGATGGAAGTATAGTTTCAGGTTTAAGAAATTACATAAAATATACATCATAAGGTTTCTTGCGCAAGTGTGTACAGTTGCACTTGTGTAGAACCATTAATTGTAATTTATATTAATTAGCATAACATGCTGATAATAGAAATCGGTAATCAACTGCAGAGTTGGGCAATATTTAATATAATTAACGATTAACGAGTGGAACACTGTAATTAAAGTTTGTAATTTAGCTGATGTATAATTTCAATTAATTGAAGCAGTTATTTAATCATAAATTATTACATTTCTTCATGATGAAATAAATATTTACATAGTATTCGGTTATCTATATATATTTTATTGCAATATATTTTTTAGAAAAATTTACTTTACGTATTCATGATTACTCCAGTAATTGACAATTAATCTTATGAGTAAATTCAATCAATTACTATATGTGACAATTAATTCCTTTTAATCGTAAGCATTAATAAATCGAACAAAACTCTGTTCAATTATAAGCATAATTAATGCCTAGTCAGAAGCACTGATTAATTATTTTTAATCCGTGATGAATCAAATAGAAAATTTTAATTGATCAATGCCCAACTCTGCAGAACTATGAATGCGTATGTCTATACACAGTAATGTCTCCAAATATGTAAAAAAAAGAGGTGTCATAAGAAAAATCATTAAAAACAAAAAAGTTTTTTCAATACATTCATGCTAACGACAAATCAAATAGAACAGTGTTTGTACACGATATAAGTGACTTTTTCCGAAGTTTTCACATATATCGAGACATTATTAGTTTATGCCAACCGATGCATATGCAGGAAACAATTCACAGATTGGTGTTTCCCTTAAGAGTAATATCGAGCTGTTATAACCGAAGTGTGCGGTCATACTCGTAGACAGAGACAACAAAATTTAATATTTTCTTGTTTTAACTTAAAGCAACGTACTAAGCCCCCCGGGTAACAGTATAAGTCCATAACAAAGTGTATGCATTTTCCATTAGTACGACACGTCAGTCAGCCAGGCCAAGAGTAAAAGAAGAACCGCCAGAGACGCCTCCCGTCTCGTCTTCCAAGGCGTCTAGGTAATTTATACTTTTTTTCCATTAAAGTGAATGCATGTAGTATTTCTCAAAACAGACAAAAAAAAATATGTTCTATCCGTTGTTCGATGCAAAAGAGGTTCAAACAGTGCCACAAGCACTCGGTCACCCGTGCCGGGTCTATTTATACCCAAGTTACAAAAAATACACAGGGTGTTCTGTTTAATAATAATTGGATGCAAGTATTTTTTTCGTGGGTGGATGCTTAGAGGTCATACGAAGGTCAACTTTTTTTAATTTAATGCTATGATGTATTTTTTAATACAGTGGTTGGATGCAGTATACGATTCTTTTTATTCATTTATTCATATTTTTTAAATAGAAAAATTATCGAGAGTCACAAGTACTAGTTCCTATAAAATTTTTAATAGTTCAAAAAGTAAATTATGTATGTATGGGTCAATATTGACCTGCCACGGGTCGCCGAGGGTCAAGTGTTAAGCCTCGATGATAAAGGTTCGGTTACGAGGGATACTTACGAAAGTAGAAAGAGAAAGGGAAGTGGTTCAGTGTTCAAGTAGCTACTATTGTTGTTACACATATAAAACAAATAATTGTATTGTAATGGTGTGGAGAAGCTTGATCGATCGAGTAATTAGTTTGTTTATTCCAGCCCCTATTTGCATCGTACAGTTTGATCGTTTAGGTGCCAATATACAGGGTGTCCCATGATCCCAGAACCGACATATCGTTGTCGTTTTTAATGGCATAAAAAAGTCTCAAGAGAACAAATGTTGTTACGAAAAGGACTCCTTTTTCACACTCATTTTTAAATATTTCAGGGTCATACATCCGTTTTAATGAAACCATGTAATTTTGAATGCATTTATTATAAATTAATGCATATATTTAATGGCAAATTGCATTTTGAAAATTGTATGATTTCATTGAAAAATGCAACGGTAATGTAAGAGTATGACCTTAAAAAATTTTTACGCCATTAAAACCAACATAAATATTTTGCGTTCCAGTTTCAAGTGACCCACCCCATATATAGTACATTATAGAGAACTTTTCGAGTATTAATATTATAAAAATTGTCTTTTACGTATGATATATTTGCTTAACTTTAAAACGAATTGATATTTTCGATACTCTGCCCCTGGCAAAAAGCGATTATCCTAAGAAATGTAAAAAAATGTTTCACTGATTTCACGAAAAAATGGAACGAAATAGTTAATTAATCAGCATAAGTATTTTTCAAATACAAAGTATAACAATTAAAACTTGTTCCTTTTTTCTGCAAAATGATTTTGCCAAGCAAATTACATGTATTTATAACTCAAAAAGATCTTTGTTAAAAATAGCGTTTCGATATTTATGTAAAATTTTCGTCAATGACAACCGCATCGTCTAATATTAAATAGAGTACACAAAAACAATTTAAAAATATGTATATGCTTGATAGTAATTTTATATTATTGATGATTTCTCACTTTTTGCCAGGGGTAGCCAAATTCCTACCGTGCTACACTCGTCTTCAACCCTATACTCTAACCGGTCGTACAGTTCCACAAACAAAGAGGAGTACAAGCTATTAAAAAAAAGAAAAAAAGAATAAAACGAACTTGTATACAAAGAGAGGGAGAGAGTTGTCACACAAGGGAGCTTAGCGTAACGATAAGATAATTCAATGTTGTACATCTTAATGACAAAAACAAAAAAAAAAGTAAATAAACCAAAAAAAACAAACTGGTACCACCGTTAAAGTAAGATAATTGGCTGACGTGACTTGTGTAGGTATTATGACGATCGCTACAGAGAGCGTGAACGAGACAGAGATCGAGAACGAGAATCAAGCCGCAGACCATCGGAGAGAGAACGAGAACCAGAACGTGAACGGGAACGAGAACGGGAAAGAGATCGCCGCGACGAACGTGGAGACTCCTCGCATCGTTCGAGACATTAAAGAACAACAACAAACAGACAAAATATATAATAAATGATAGAAATGATAGAAAAAGAGAAAGAGGACTTCACAGCGGAAGCGAAGAGGAACATCAACAAGACATGGTAGAGTGAGCTAGTCGAGGACATCTCGTCGTTTGGTTCCTTTGCGAAGACTTCTGGGACGAAAAACAGACCCAAGAGGACACGCGTTTTTCCTGTTCAACACTGGATCTCTGAATATCTTAACACTTTCCTGATCAATGATCATTCCTGATCAAGATCACCAGACGATTCTCTCTTCAACGTTCTACGACTCTTTGTGTCAGCATTGAAACTTAGCTCGACTGTGGTTTGTTCATGGAGAGGTTGAAATGCGTTGACTTCGAATTATAGTCTTTTGACAATTGAGTTATATCGATAGATAGTCTCAATTGTTGAATCAGCAGCATGTTGACTTGTGAGATTTTGACGGAGCAGTTTGTTCAAGGTGTATGTGACCTTGGTTCTTTGCTTGCGAGTAGTTCGTAAGAAAAGTATTTTTGCGGAGAATGTTGAACGTCGTCTACAGTTTGTTTTTATCTCTTTAATAATTTTGAAAAATAAGGAAATGGAGGCTCGTTGCAGACAAAGCATTCTTCTTTGCTGAAAGAAATCATTTTACAGTGTCTAGAAACAAAGGTGACAAATGATTAACATTTATCTCGCACGATATGTAATAATTTTCAGTGTGTCTACGCATACAAAACTTTAAGAAAAAGCAAGAAAGAATCTCTTGACGTTGACACGGTTGCATACGCCTTTAATAAAAGAACTGCTCGTGATCTACGAAACAGTAATTTTAATCTTGTTTATTTATCTTCACAGTGGCAAAAGTGAAAAGAGTCGATCATTGTATAACGAGCCACACAATCATAATATTTAATGAAACTTAAACATCGACTTACATTATCTTCGCATTAAAAACAATTACCAGAAAAATGGATTATTAAGATTAACACACAGTCGACGTGCTGATTTAAATGAAACAAAATCTTGATCCTAACCTAACAGGAAAGTGTTAAGCCAACCGCGAGTTTTACCAAGTTACCGTATGGATTCTCATGGGATTCTTATATATATACACATATGTGTATATGTCATATGTATATACATGTATGTGTATATATTTATATACGCTGTAAAATTTTACGCGCATACGTTTCATTTTAAAGTAGCTACTTTCTTGATCCTCTCTTTTAACGCAGCGTAGGCATACATGTATGTGTACATACAAAGAATATATATATATATATATATATATATATATATGTGTACATACGTGTATATGATATGCGATTGAAACGCGTAGACACACAACACAAGGAAACATATATATATATGTATATATATATATATATATATATATATATATAACTCTATGTAACGTTCCCAGATGAGACTCAGTTTAGTTTTTCTCGAGAGGTATACACGAGATAAAACCTGTTCTAATTACACGGAAACAAAAAAGCAGGAAAAGAGAGATGAACTGTGTGACAAGCCTCTGGCACGCGGGGATGGTTTTGTTTCACGGGAGTCGTGTTCAGTTGCGGTTTACAGAGAAGCTGAAAATACGTTGGAGCTGTCTGTTGGCCTCCGGGAAGAACGAAGACGACTTCTCTCCCTTTTGTTGCGGACTCTTCGAACTTCTGAAGCTTTGCGACGAACGCAAGATTGTATCTCAATATATATATATAACATATATATATATATACACACACCCACACACATATATATATATATATACGCTTTCAAAAAATGATCAAATATACGTGATAAACGTGTCTTTAATTTATTCGTCAGTACACACAATCTCCTGATATTCAAAGAATGTTATTTTTGTTTTTGTGCCAGACACACTTGTCCTAAACGTCGATCGAAAGGTGAAACCGAATTATGATTCTTTCGACTCCCTGATTATTTGTTTATATGTAAACGTTGCTCGTGGCGATTGGGAGTTGAAAGATGACAAGGGAATTCGCTAGAAAGTCTCGTGCGATCGGGAAACTAATTTGTTGAGAATTGTAAATTTATTTGAATGACTCTGTGTAATCCTTTGGTGAGCTGGGTCTGTTCTGACCTACAGTGAATTTATTAGTATTTAGTTTGTGTTGTCTCTAAACTGCGAATTTTATACATTAACAAAATGTATAACAGTATAGATTTTTTAATATTTGAATAACATTTTTATCCAATTTTAACTTCTTCAGGAACATCTAGACAAATTCTTGTTTAGCTAATCTATTTCGAAATTACTTCTGACAAATTAGTTTCCATTTCAACTGTCACCTCCTGTTTTAATACTTGTTTCAAACATCGTCCAACACTATTGTGAAAGCGTAGAATGTTCTTTTGAACGGTGTCTAACTCACTAGCAGTTCCTGCATCATTTGCAGAACAGTTTTTCTCCTTAATCCTCTTGCGATCAAGAGTCTTGCATACAGTGTTGTAACTAGCTCACCTATTCCTATGTGCTAAATTTTTATAAGTTATACAGGGTCAGTCACTCAACTGTACTACCTGAATTTACTCGTAACATACTCGATGCGTAACGACAAGTGTGAAACAACCGCCTCCGTATCTCGATAATTATTACATTGTATGCACCGGTTAATCTCTACCAACTTTTGTTCGAACTATTGTTCGACGCAACAAGTAGGTTGTGAGTAAATTCAGTACAGTTAAGTGAGTTAGTATAAGAATTGACATCAGAGAGACAAAACATACATTAGAAGTGTAGTTACAGCACAACCATTGTACCAAATTGAATTACATACGAGTTGTATGTAGCATTTAAAATAGCAGTCCTTGATCACAGGGGTATTAAACATTAATTGCACTGATGCGACAGCATAACTCTTTCATGTCCCAGTCGATAGAGCTCGGTACCAGAGTACCAATAATACTCAGCATGACATTTTACGATCTTCGTCTCCCAAGATCTCCCTCCAATTTCGGGAACCACCCTCTTACGTTATTTATTATAATTTATTGATCGAAATGTCGTCGAGTGAACAGTACAACTGTAAGCAAAACTATAGCACGCATGAAAGAGTTACAAAATGTTCACAAAAGGAGAAACTGCCATAAGAAAGCACTTGAACACGAACGATTCGCCTTTCGATGGGACCTTTTATCATATATTTTTACAAAAAAAAAAAAAATCAACGACTCTGCTCTGTGAGATTACACGCTGTACATAATTGAACTCCTATTGTATCGGACGATCGTTGCCAAGCTGAACCCTTTACGGTCCACTTTTGTCCACGATTATCGTTCTGCGAGTGAGAGCGTGAGCGAGAGCGAGAGAAAGAGAGCATCTTGAACAACGAGAGTCACGCGTTGAACATATTCCTTGGAAGAGACACAATCTCTTTTCTGCGACTCTGTAACACCCACTGATTTATTATGATTTGTATGTGTGAACGTGTTTCCGTTTGGATTTTTTCTTTTTTTTTTCTTTGTGTGGAGCTTTCCGCAGTTGGAGAGAGATTTTTTTTAATACGTCGGATCATTTTCTAGAGACTATGAGAAGGGAAGAGGATCGCAAAGGGCTGAGCGTCCGGTACCTTTTAACAAGTACCAGGAAACGGACGAGGAACACTCACAGAGCACGGTACAGGATAGTTAATCCTGGTCCCAAAGAAAATCGAAGGAGATCCCGAGAGAGAGAGAGAGAGAGAGAGAGAGCTTTTTATAGTTGTATAACTTTGACGAGTACCGTCAGTTTGCATGATCGGGAACGATATATGTTTCTCTATGTGCCATTCTACATATATAGTAAAAACTAGAGCTCTTACTAAACGGGTATCCGAGTACTCGGAGTACTCAATAAAGTTAGAAAATTGCAAGTACACTACTTTATTTATTAATTTTTTAAAACCTTTTTGAAGGAGTATTATCACCACACGTTAGTCTTTCTGGCATTCCTTTGAGGTTATGTGGTTCGGCTCCTTCACACATTCTTTAAACTGGAAAACCGCAAGAAGTCTGTCGATGAGGATACTATACAAATTTATGAGGTTTGCTAGAGGCCAGGTCCTGAGGAATTTCAATACTGAAAATGAACTCGTTAAGTGTCGCACAGACTTCACTCCCTCGGCATCATGATCTTTCCCTGAGCTCTGATTGTCTAGCTCCTCTACGTTTCCTTTCGTTAATACATTTTCTCCTGCGGTAGGTTCTTTCATGATCAATTGATGTCTCAACTGTTTAATATCTTCTTATATCGTCACGTAGTATATCATGCATATTTAGTATTGACAAGGGGTTTGTAGTAACCATTTTGACTATTCCTCGCAAATATGATTACTCGACGTATTAACTGTTTATTAAAAACGAAAAATCTAAATTGGATGAGTATCTATGTATATACTTATGAGTATCTGAATACTCGAATTCAAATCAAATTAGTACCCAAGTACTCGGTGCCCGGTTCAAAATCGAATATGAGATCGAAAAGCACAAGACTCTTGGTCGAAATCAAGTAAGTATCCAAGAACTCGAGTGCTGAGATCCAAGTACTCAAATGAGTACTCAGGTACTCCAATCTTTATTTGAGTACTCGGATACTAAAGTACGGGTACCCGTGAATCCGAGTAATCGTAAGAGCCCTAGTTGAGATACTATACGGGTTAGCGATAAGACCTACGCCGGTTTTAGCATGACCAACTCATAGTCCAATTGTTTGAGTTATTCTGCATTTAATCCTTTGCGATTCCGTTACTTTTTTCTGTCTTTGTTTTAGACTTAATCTAAAAAGAAATTGTTAAATTATATTAATGGAAGTAACAGTTTAGTACACTTAGAAAAGTTATATTACTGTCACGACTTTCTTTTTTAATTTTAACACAAAATTTAACATTTTATTAATGTGTGAGTCAGAGATGAAATTCACTAATTTTCTCATGTTTTATTCAACTATGTCTATTGTCAATGCATAAACATGCAGTTACGTTTCAAGAAAGAACAAACGGTTTCTATGTTAGTCTCAGAATAGTTTTTACATTATATACAATATTAAAATCACAGCAGCAAATCCAACTCACCGCAAAAAATGATTCGAGAATCATTTGATAATTCTGAACACGTAAGAATAAATACGAAACCATTATTTATATTAAATACTAAAGTCTAACGACAATAATCAGACTTTGGATTTTTACACCTAGTTTCACTCAACTTTAAATATTCTAAAACGAATATTTCTTGACCAACTAAAAAAAAAGTCCTAACAAACATATTATTTATATATAAATTTAAAAATCCACAGTCTGCTAATCATTTACAATGTGTTTTTCAGGCAGTACGCCATCGAAGTATTTAAAATAGTATTTCCCCTTTTAAAACACGTTTGTGCAAATGTTCTGCAACAGGGAACAGCTTGTTTACGTTTAAAATTGCTCAACAAACAATGGGGGATCGCAAAGGATTTGGCTGGAGTATTCTTTCGCTCCGAAAAAGAGTCATTAAAAAAAAAGCACAGTGCAGTCATCGATTCACCAGAGTACAATGACGTTCATTTCTCTCGGTTAAACCATTCAGAACGACAATTCGACTATAAGCGTAGTTTTAGGCGAATCAAATGTACACGTAGTCTTAAAAGCCCTTTTTGTACAAAGCTCGAAGAACTTCGTTTCCGTTTCTTTTGATCTTTTATGTTACTTTCGTACGGTAGTCTTGTGGGCTTGAACGAGCTTTACTTTCTCCAACGAGTTTTCCATCCCTGAACACCCGGACGACCGAGGCAATTAACGATCAAACCTTTATTTATAATATAAAAAAAGAACTGCATCGTACCTTCAAAAAAAAAAAATCTTGTCTCATAGTTTCCAATGTACCATATTATCTTTCTGCGTGCTGACAGGGATTGTGCATTCAAAACGCAGCTCATAGAGTATAGTATTGATTCTCGAAAATGTACGATCGACTTTCAGATCATTGATTTTTAGCGATTTATCGAACAATTTTGATAATTGCGTTTTGAATGAATAATTCGAGTATTTATCAACACATTTTCCTCATTGAGAGTCTAAAGAGCCACGAGATCTCTTTACCTATATAGCTTTATTTTTTAATCATTTATATTTAACAGCACACATGACTTTTAGGGATTTTGTATTTCGTTCGCGTGTTTATAGAATATTTGACAAAAGCAGAGAGCAAAGAATTCTAATTTTACGGATACAGTGGGAGAGGATAAAAAGAAACCGTTCCTGGAATAATCAATACAAACAAACAAACAAAAAGAAGCGCTTTGTATACTGAATAGTGTTACAAATAGGATTTAGTTTAGCATAAATAATCCAAAAAAGACACGTGCGTCAAGGAAAATCTCTGCAAAGAGTCGAGAGACAGTTGTTAGTACTTGATTGTTTTCTAAGTTGATTAAGTACACGAGAAAAAACGCAGAATAGTCTTTCAGTATTTAAGTACTCTTCACATTCCATTTAGAAACACCAATTATTCGAAAGACCAATGCAACTAGCAATATAGATAAGCGAAAAAAAAAACTGTAAAGAAGCATTGCGTCAGAATTAACTAATGATATATTAATTAGCGTATTAGATCAATTATCAATGATCAATTATCAGAAGCGTTTAAAAAAAAGAGAAATTTAGTGCTCAAAACGCATACCGGAAGCAAGCAGCTGATATTATCTCACTTTTACGAACTTTCAATGGCACGAAGGAATTATATACTTTTTTAATACTACGAAAATTTTTAAAAACTAAGTAGTACAAGCAAAACAAACGAGAAAACGTTTACGTGTAAGTTATGAATTCTCTTCTGTGATCTCACAAAGCATATTAAGGTATCGAGCGATTTTTAATGTATATATTGCAAGCTGAGCGTCGAAAAAGATAGTAGAGAAAGTCGAATATACATAGTTTTGTGTGATTTTTTTTTTATTAAGCACAGAACTGAGAAATTGAACGAAGAGAGACATTCTAGAAACATTTTTCTGTCTATTATAATTGCTATGATCTACTCGCGTGAAGTGTCACAATGCATCATGCTATGTTTAGTTAAAGATCAGTTTTTCTTGGGTACGACGATCAACGTATGAGTGTACACGATATATCATACGGTGATCACTTGTTACGATCTTTTTCGCTAATATCTTCTCTTCTGCATAGCATGTTTTGTATCTTCTTTAAACGAAAAATTAGAAATTGCCTGGAGAGCTATGTATGGAGTCGAGGGGTAAGTGTAATTGAATATAGCTTTAAGTGACTCTCATCACCATAGACCAATCTTTTTTGTGTATAATATTTTGATTAGACAAGTCTGCGACGATTTTAGACGACACGATCAAGCTGCAAATTTTGTTCTTATATCTCATTCTCCCGGTCCTTCCAAGTCTAGTCTATAGATAGATAATTGTCTTAATTCTGTAAGTCCTAAACGGTTCACCGCCAACATGTTAACCGTCGAAAATCGCAATTATAGTTGACACTACTATATTAATTATTACTGAATTGTGAGCCGATGTTCTTTCCCCACAAGATTTCATTTTGCGATTAACATGTTGGCGACCACGATCTCTCGAAAGTGTCAAACCAACGAATGTTCAAATTTCGTCCGACAGTGATGACTCGAAACTATCGTAGATTAGACGTTCAGAAATTTGAGCATCGTCGTAACAATAATTTTACGAATGCCATGTGTCTTTATAATATCAAAATTCCATCGCTTTTTGTATCCGTGCGGATTTGAAACAAGTTCGCTGTCTGTGCTTCTGTTGAAGGAAGATGACATTTTAATCGAATTAAACGGATAATTATCGATCGATGATTAATTAAATATAACTTGAATCAGTTCTGTAGTGTGCTCGATTGTAGCGGATACTTCAGTAAACGATTCTACGAGTCGAAATAAGACGATATTGAAGAATAAAGAAATCGCGTCGGAGGCACCGTTTTTAAATTATTGGCTTAGATCGGGGGCGCGCGAGAGTCAAGCGCGGGCAATGACGCGTCGTACGATTGGTGGAGGCCCGACTCACGCGCGCTTTCATTGGCGGAGCTTGAACGGTCGATAATTTGAAGCAGACTCCCACACAATTTCATCATTCTTTATTTTTTGACTCGTAAAATCGCCTGTCGAAGTATTTACTCGCCTAATCGAACACCCGGTACTCGGTAGTCAAAACTATGCGAAGCTTTAATGCAATATATTCTCTCAAAAGTAATTCCATATCTATGAAAGATCTTGTTTTATACAGTGAAAGAAAACGATAGTCGATATTTTATATCGTTAGGTTCGTTACCATTGTATTGCAACAACTAAGAGCTAATAATCGAAGTTGTAAAACTTTGTAATAGATGTAAGTCTCATGCGACAGAACAAAAAGGCTGTTACTTGTCTAGTCGATCACGATCACTGGTTAAAAATCAATTAAACTTGCAGTTTCTGCGTGATAAACGAATGTTACCAAACAAACTCGCATTCATTTATGGTGGTTCGAAAACGTTCGACAATATATTTCGTACGATTCTGTACGGAACAGATTCGATATAGAACAAACTTATGCAGATTGAGGCGACACAATCGATTTTTCAAAATTTCCTTTCAAAGACTTGTAAGTAATCCTACACGTACAGTGAGACAAGAAAATATTCATTTTAATGCTGGAAGCTTCATATTGATGCAGTATTAATATAGAATAATAAAAGCTGCACGAATACTTTCTTCCCACACTGTATTACGCACAGTGAACGCAGTGTTTAGCCACAACCGTAGTGGCTAGCATTCGTCACTTTTATTGACAGGATGGTATAGAAAGTGAATTCAATATGTTCCGCGAGATTGATCTCGAACAATAATAATTTAAGTGAAGCAGTAGTGTCCATGCAGACAATTTGAATGACTATGGGGCGAGGTTATGTGACGATCTCTAGCAATACCAGAGATCTCTGGCAATACTAAGTTATTTTTACGGCTGGGCAACTTCGACCTTCCCAAACGATTTTAATTGCCACAATTGGTACTATAAGTGCATGGCCAACAATGATTCGTATGAACACTCAATTGACTTACACAACTGGTGCTTTATCGTATTTTATTTTCCGTTCCTAATATTCTCCGTAATTGAGTATTCGTAGCGATCGAGTCCTTTGAAAGGATCAACGATTACTTTTTCATCCAGTACAGGATCGAATGCCTCATTCTGTATAAATTTTGTTAAACCGAGCAATCAAATTTATGAAATAAGGTAAGTGTTCAATTGAAACTAGAATTTTATTGTTTAATTAAATATATATATATATATTAAGTATTGTAGTTGAACGGTACATATTCTGTACATGATTATTAAGGAAGAGAGAGACAGCGTGAATATTATTTTTCTAAACGATTTTAAAATAAATCTAATGTACATAGCAAAACTATAACGGATATCAAGAAACGTTTAATCTATAAAAATAATCTTGATTCTCAACAGTAGTTAGAAATATCAATAATTCAACATCAACATTATAATTTATCTCAAAGAATGTATGTATCTGTATATATATATTTATTTATTCGAAGCGTAATTTTATATTCTTCAGTATTTCATCAAAGAGTTATTTAGTCGTATCACAATAAACTCGGGCATGAATTATTTATTAAGTTTTGTCCTACGAGAGAGGGAGACCTGTACAGCGACAATAAATTTGTACGAACGCTTACAAAGTTACTTCTTGTTTTTAAATTTTCTTACGAAGTCACGTATCAAAAAGTCTTCTATATCTTCGTGACTATATAGATAAGCAACGTTTGACAAAATCATTACAAACGTTCGCCTAACACATTCAAACGTTCTGTTATGAGACTCCTTTTATTTTCGTCAAGTATGTATATACATTTAAGAATGCAGATTACACGTCGTCAGCTTCTTCTCGATCATACAATTCACGTGGTAAGCATGACCGCAACCAAATATCGCGATTCCATTGTTACCTAACAAAACCGGCGTTTGCAGGGACAGAGTGCAGCACGGACACGTTGAGAACTTGTTCTGATAGTGCATCCCCCAGTGGTGTGCCCCATTGCCAAAAATATTCTTCCCAATAGGTCTGCCTAGATCTTTCTCGAGGACTTCCACCAAATCGTCTCGAACCTGCAAAAAGCAACACAATTTTTATTAAAAATTGTACAATTATCCTAAAATTCTCTACAGATATGAGAAACTCTATTAAACTCTTATTTTTCTCACTGAATAGTCAAGTACCTTTGCTGAGCACATTGTATTATACTCGGACGAGTCGAGGTCGAGACTGTTCTTATTAAAGTTAATTGTGCGCTTCATTCCATGTTGGTACAAGATTTTTGTAAATACAAGTGACTGGAACACGCTGCAACAATTCATTAGCAATTACATTTCATGATCGAATTGTGAAAAAATCCCTTCCATATAATTAAAGATTACCTTTTATCGATAGAAATGTTTGGAACAGCCTTCTCTAACTTAACTAGTAGTGCCATAGCAAGATCAGGTCCCTGTTTCTTTATAATTTCATGTATCACAGCGCTCCACTCTATCGACTCTAATGCATCGTTGTTTCCATGCTTAATATACTTCCCACAGAACAGACACTGTCCCTCATGAGTCTGTTTCGCCTGTGTTGCGAAAACACTCCACAATTTTCCATCCAACGATGGCAGAAGCATGGACAGCGCAACAGTGTCTCTGATCTGAAGGCACTGACGTAGCGAATCACTCATCAGCACACCATTCTGCTCCACACACACTGACAAATACTCCCTCCACATGTAAGGTACACTGTTGCAAAAATCGACACACTGTTCTTGGTTCTCATTTGTGAACTTTTTGAGAAGGGCCCTGCCGATCTCCAGGAACTTTGGTTCCGCTAACTCGTTGATCGAGTACGGACTACCACAGGTACATCTTCTGCAGCTGTGAGCGTTTATGTTGACAAAGGCTTTCGTTATTTGTTTCACAATGTGCGTATTATCTGTATATTGAAGCAGCTGCATCGAAATGTTCTCCAACAGAGTGTTGAAGTAATACAGCTCCGCGCTCCTCAATATTTCGTATAGGAAGCTCTTCAGGTCAGTTAGTGTCTCGTAGAAGTCTTTGATCACGTTCATTCTCCAATCAACGTCTGACATTATATTTTCTAACTCCCCTTCACTCATGGACTGTCTAATATTCGCAATTAAAGCATTTACAGCTTCCAAGTCTGCTTGTATTTTCTGCATCGCATTTCTGTTCGAATCTAACTCCTCTGGTACATCTTCAACATTATTTTCCTCATGCGCTGTGTTACAGTTAGCATCTTCAGGTCTGTTAACCTCATTGGTTTCCTCCTTCGATTCAGTCTTGGAGCAATGAGACACAGACTTCGACATAAAAATCTCCTCGTCGTTTGAGTTCCCAGAATTGACTACGACAATCCCCGAGTCTAATTTCTTGGGGCTAGCCTTTGAATTAGACTCCAGAAGATTTATCAGAGGGTGTAGCAACGTTGACAGCTCGTCATCCCTGAGTATCTGCAATTTGTTCTCCACGTCGCACACCTTGCCGATCTCCAAGTTGCTCACCAGCTTCCTCAGTTGTACTTTGTGCATCAGACATAACTCTAAGCATTCATAGTAGCTTTTTCTATTGTACAGGCACAATATTAAAGAGTCTAAGAAAGACAGAGTCAAACAGTGAAACTCCCCATTGGTCGTCATCAAATATATCCTGTTCTCGACAGTCTCTGCCATGGTTATGTTTGAAAATTCGTTGTTCCACAGTATCACGGTCGCGGTCACTGGGTCGAGTATGTATAGGCCTCTGGAAGTGTACGAAAATAAATATTTCTTCGCAGTAACGAATAAATGTGAGAAGTTGACGGACTGCGGTGTCCAAGTAGTTTGCTCCATTTGCTTCTGGTACGTGGATTTTCTAAGATTAGGTTTGCATATTGTCACAGGCGGAGTGGCCAGAGCCTCTTTGAACTGATGAGTCTTCATCACCACCCCATTCGCGGACACTTCCCACAGTCTGGAACCTGGTCGAGCACAGAATATCTGTGGGAAGTTCTCCTCTTGCACATTGCTGTTGCCTTCGGGAATGAAACTGAATGTACGCTTTCTGTTCATCAGCTTCTCCTCCTTTTGAGCAACCGGTGTACTGGTATTTTCTTTAGAATACGTCTTATAGAAACAGGCACCGAATTCACCGTTGCGAGCCTTGTTTCCCACCTGTTTATACTGTTCTTGTACAGTATCGCAAATGTAGCAACGCGTCAAGGTCGATGCTAATAACAAAGGTGAAGAAAAACTAAGCTGCACGATGGCTGAATCAAGATCCATCAGGGCGCACGCTGGTGTTTGAAACATGCCATTAACCTGAAATCATTTTTATTCAATCGGTACATAGTTGTTTATGTATTTACATGCATGTAGATTGAACATATTACTCACCTTAAAAATTGACAATACCATAACTGAGATTTTACCATTCCAATCCCCTGCATACACTTCGGAGCTACTGTCATTCCAACAGAGGCTGTTAATCTGCTCATTTATATGCTCTGTCGATACCGCTATTAATTTTGGTGTGGGCTTCAATGATACTAGACAAACCGATCCACGTACAGTGGCTAATGCAATCGTTTTCTCGTCAGGTGATATCAGAACTCGACAGACAGCTCCCTCCTTTCATAGTAAAGGTAAAAAAAATTAGCATAGTATTATAAAGTTGTTATACCTTTATGACCATCGCTGACTGAATAGCACTGCACATGAACGACACCGGCCCAACGTCCATGTATTTACATTATTATATTACAGCACAGCATCGATATTCCTCTTTTTTAATTTTTCCTCCATTCAGTAGGAACGAGTACGTTGACATTGGTCTAATGTTGTTCATATGCTGTGTTAAGCGAACGACAGACTTTAATCTAATAGCACCAATTTACCGATAGCGGTATTAGTTGCAGAAAGGTACATGGCTTCCTCGAAAACAGGTAGATGCTGCCACTGGTGGAGCCCAGGATGATATAGTTGGAGGACGCGTTGAAACATGTGTACTGTGAATTAATGAGCATACAGTTCGTTGTCAGGTTATGAAACGGTTTAATATTATTACCATTTTCTGTCATTATTATAACATTCATATTCGCAAATAAAGAAAAACAAAACTATTTTCTCCGGTTAACGGAACAATCGAACGACAGTTAATTCGAATTTGACAAGCCGAGTGACAGTGAACTGTGGATGGGTGTATGTACACGCGATAACAATGGGACAGAGAATTAATCGATAAAGGTGTCTCAGGTATTGTGATTGCCGCGCAGCATAATCACTCTATTTTATTATGTAAGAATAGCTTGATAATTGAATAAAGTACCTTGATCCGTTGGGTAGAATTGATAGGTTTGTACAGGAGAGAATTTATTTCCTCATACTCTGACAACACGTACGGAAACTCCTGCATAGTTTGTCGGGGTCTCGTGCGTAACGACACAACACTGTAATACGCCCCACCGAAAGTTAACCGTGATAAATCCTGACAAGTTCTGACATGTATTTATATATTTATTTCAACACTGTGTCGCATGTACGACCCGTACGGTCGATCATTGAATGTTCTCACGTAAACAGTCGTCGCTGCGGGAATACCTGGCCGGAGCAGTGGTTCTCAACATTGTCATTGATATTTTGATATTTAGTGTCAGCTGTCAGTAAGAATGCCATTGTTCAACAAATATTTACTTTCTTTTTGCACTTCGATAACCGATAGACGATTTTCACAGGTTTTATTTTATTATTGTATAAATATGTGTAGATTATGTACAGATTAATGTTCTGAAACTGGTGTTACCATGCCTATTCAGATATATAGGTTATTGTGAAGTAATGTTCAAGAGCTGTACAAAATTAGGTTATGGCAGTCCGATTTTCACGAGCTGTACAAATATAGGTTATGGCAGGTCTATTGAAAAAAAAAGTACAATTATTGTAAAAATATATGTAAATGACGTGGGGCTCTAATTTTCAAGATCCGACCTTAATATACGAATATAGATTATGACGAGTTAATCTTCAAAAAAAATGCAATCAAACAAAAATTTTATTAATAGCCAACGGATTTATTGAGTTCCAAATGAAAATTTATTTAGCGCGCACCCAACTACCACACCACCACCCTTACCACTCACACATCGATAAATTCGCATATACGTATACGAAATGCAAGGGTTTACGGCAAAAGAAACTGACGCCTCAATATTGCAATTAGAAGTTCAGACCCGGTCGATTATGTTTCTTAAGAGTCCTGGCCAGGGTGGTTCAGAGCCCAAATTTCATATTTTTACGTTGTTGAAGAGTAATTTGCAATAATCGGCAGCGCTGACTTGTGACAAAAAGTATTCTGCCGATATTATTACTCTTCAACAACGTAAAAATATGAAATTTGGGCTCTGAACCACCCTGGCCAGAACTCTTAGGAAACATAATCGACCGGGTCTGAAATTCTAATTGCAATATTGAGGTGTCAGTTTCTTTTGCCGTAAACCCTTGCATTTCGTATACGTATATGCGGATCTATCGATGTGTGAGTGGTAAGGGTGGCGGTGGTAGTTGGGTGAGACAGCCCCCCCCGAAATTTTTGCTATTTTTACGTCTACATATACGCGTCGTGTTTTAGTCAGAATAGTACAGATTCATGGAATCCACGGTCTATTTAGTAATGACAGTTCTCGTTTCAGTACCGTTCCCCTTTCGTTAATAACTATTTCCAACGGGTAGTTATTCTGCCGTCATTCCGTGAGTTATCCGTTGACTGGGAAAGGCGTTTCGCCATGTCTTTAATTACGGATGGCTTGATGAGGTTTTCCACACTTCCCTTCATCGCGAAATTTCTCTGATTCTCCTTGTTTCTCGCGAGAACCTCCAAAAGCTGTTCGTTCCTTTTCCCACCGTAAATAGGATGTATCGTTGCTTTCTGTGTCTTGATCTATAAACGTAATAACATATTAAATTAATTACTGTCGTAATCAAGTATTGCTGTGTGTCTGTCTGTACTGAGCACTCTCATATCCGCTCTGCTATGAAAGATTATATATTTGAATGAATCAACATGCAAATGTTAGCTGCGCTCTACTGCTGTATTTCGTAAATTTTTCTCAAAATTCTAGATTCACTTTTTAAGTACAGAAAAAAAAAATCTTTTCTATTACCATGTCCTACGTAACACACACACACACACAACGTCACCAGTTTACCTGAATTATGGGACTTACCTCGCAATTCTCGAGCACAACAGCGTTCAAAGAAGAAGCCCTAGACAATTGTTTAACATTCTCCTTGTCGAAAATCTGCGAGTTATCTACCAAATGATCACAGGACATATATTTCCGTGGTTTCTGCTTCCTGTTCGACTTCTTCCACTTGATCATGGACCCCAAAAAATCTTTAAAGGACCTCTTCCGATCATGTTTTTTTCTCGAGTCCTTTACACCAATCTCCTGTTTAAATTCTGTATCTGTAAATATCCTCTCCAAAGTGCACCTGTTCAAATCATTTGTACTTCTCCCGAATCGTCTCGAATTTGCAAAATCCGCACTATTTCTTTGCAACAATTTATCCACTTTATCGTCAATTGTAATATCTTCAAACAAAAATTCCTCATTCTCCCTATTATCGATAACTGGCAGTTTTTTGGAAACTAAATCAGGTCCGCAACGATGATTATCCAAAAAATTTTCACTGGACCTTGGACCAGAAAATCGACAATTTTCACTCGTTTCTTCGATATTTTGCAATCTTTCGCTCAAAAAATCAGAATTAGGATTTGAGTAATCGTTTCTTCTGTAGTATTCACTGAAAAATTCATCGTCGGCTTTGCAGGCCTCGTTTTTTTTCTCTAAAGATGCTAGAAGCTTCTTCAGAAGATTTTGCGATTTTTTTGGTTCATGTTTCTTCGCGAATTTTCGTTTTTCCTGTTGAAAATCTGTTAAAGTGTAAGTTCTGTAGCAATCTTCTGGAATGTTTCGTATTCTACCCGTCATCTTATCGCTTGCAACTTCGTCGAGTATGTTCGAAGTTGATTTGAAACGACGATCTACAATTTTCCCAGCCATTTCTGATACTTATTCCTATATTCTGCTTGATTCTTCAAATTTTTCTGTTCTTATTTAGCGAGATTGATTCACTTCGACTTCACGTCTGACTGTTGTTTTGGTAATTTGTCAACGACGCAGATTTGCTGCGTCGTTTCTGCCCGCTTGATAGAGTTATACTAATTCCTTGTCGAACGATAAATACCATAGAGGTCGACTGTTATCGTACATAAACGATTTAATCCCTTTTTTCGAGTCCTGAGGGGAAATCTAGCTGGTGTTAACAGTTTGGTAACTAGACTGCGGATCTTCATGCAAAATAAAAATTGTCTAATTGTAAGAAATATTAGAAGTTAAATACAAATGTTTCCTGCTTCATTTAATAATTTTCATGATTGGAAAATAATACAAGAACATATTTCTGAATGCAATGTTTTTACAGTTTTGCAGATTATGCATCAAATTCACAATCTATTGGTGACTGCGAATGAAAATCATGTTGAAAATAATTTCGCATCGATTTTTCCATTTTTATGGTTAAATATTGTGTTTGTAATCGTATATATATATATGTTCAATGTTTTGAAACGTTCATTCGGTTAAATATTGTATCGATATAAAGTAGTAGAAAAGGTGAAACAAAATCGATCTTGCAATCATTTTGCGAGCGTTGATTTAGTATTTTTGCGCAAGCATGCGTAACGAGCAGCGATTATTCATTCATTTCATTCGATCATGCCACGGATTTCTTCGGTAGACAGGGAATTAGCAATTCGACACGCGAGAAGATTGTTAAACAACTGTTTGCGATGCTGGATTATCGATTGCACAGACGAGATCTGTTGTATCAACTCACAGAAATAGACTCGATGCAATCTTTGAATTAAAAATATCGACGAAAAGAAATTATCAGCGTTTATTTTTTTGCTCCGCAGAATAATAAAAGGTAATATAAATCATAATTGAAGATCGATGAAAACGGCAGAAAATGTTTATATAATGTATTTATTTATTTACTATTCAATAGACTGCGAATCTTTATGCAAATTCTCATTTTTACACTCGATTTCTCGAAAACTGAAATAAAGTAGAAATTATTCTTCCGACTAAAAAAATTACTTGTAGTAAAAATGAAATAAAAATATCAATTTTTATATATGTTTTAATATTTAATTTTTAACAGGTTTCATAAAAGCATAAAAATTTGAAGTCTATTCATCATCGAAAGGAAACAATAAAGTGACTCAATGTCAAGTAATTTGTTCTTTATTTTTGTCTTCTCGTGTTCTCGTATTAATTACAAAATCTTTACAAATCGAAAACACACGATCTTCGCACAAACTTGGAAGTTGAACGACAACTCAAAAGATACCGCTTTGCAATTAATATACACGTGCGCAAAACTTCCTCTCGTTTTGCGCCACATTATCCACTGCTCAGCAAATAAGTCAACGATAAAAATTTCATGATTTAAAATTGTTTGGAAGCTTCTATTGTTTTATACTTCACACACACACACGCATACGCGCGCACATTTTCATAATAAATGCATAATATTGGCGAATAATAGATTAACATAATCAAATATAAAAGACAAGTTATTTAACTAGTTCTTCTCATTTATCGCGACAAGAAATATTCCGTCTTTTCCGAAGAACGTGAATAATGGACAGAGAAACCTCTCTTGCCATGTTTATTAATAATTATGCGTTCGTGGACGTGTTTATTTATCACTAAATAGCATCCAGGAAAGCTCGACGACTGTGCGTAACACCGTGTTTCGTTCAACACATATATATTTCGAAATCAAAATATATTCTTTTTCGATGATATTAAATAATTTTATTCAAAAACACAATTTTCAACATATCGCAATTTAATGATCTA
Source organism: Lasioglossum lativentre (assembly GCA_916610255.1). Classification (NCBI taxonomy): domain Eukaryota; kingdom Metazoa; phylum Arthropoda; class Insecta; order Hymenoptera; family Halictidae; genus Lasioglossum; species Lasioglossum lativentre. Next base: position 3,480,243 of record OU744364.1, read on the forward strand.
TCACGATTTATACTCAGGTGTACAGAAAGTGGATTGATGTAGAGCTTCACTTTTCTGGTTAATAATTTTCCTATGTACAAAATAACTAGTTTCTTCTTACCCCTAAAATTCTATTTTTTAAACAACAACGAATGATATAATTGTCCTAGAGGGCAACTGCTCACCATTTAATCACTAACACGAAACGTAGCTCCAATACCAGACCTCCTCCTGGACGCTCTCGTGATCCTGTTCTTACTAACTTCGGCTTCACTCGTATACTGCGTGTCTTCGGACCAGTTGCTATCAGTCATCGAGCAGCCCACAGCCGATTTATCAGATCTATCAGAGTACCCAGAATCGAGGACGACGGTTTCATCGATCCTGAAGAGTTTCCTGGACAGGACACGAGTCCTTTTGAAGGTTGCTCCCCATGGAGCCTGTTGTTCGTTTTCGTTCTCACTGTCGCTCCTGATGGGGCTGACACACGGAGACGAATCGGCGTTAGTTGACAATCTGGACATCATGCTGAGGAGTGAGCTGGTCCTGGGCAGCTTGCATCTGGCCACCGGAATCCAATAGACGGAGTCATCATCTTGACGATTTTTCTGCTCCAAAGCCTTGCTGGTGTCCAGGGACGCATCAAAGTCAAAGGTCTTGCGACTATCATCGCTTTCCAACAAAACTGGAGATCTTTGATCAGACTCGCAGCTGCTTTCGGTGTCCTTGGAAGATACTGTCGGAGAGGAGGATTTGATGTCCGACTCGCTAGCACTTCCTAGATCATCGTCGTTCCTGATCGTAGAATTGAATGATCTCTGAATAGTTTCATCCAGGAGCGACGAGTCCCCCTTCTCCAAAGCGTCCACCACGGTTTTCACAAAATTCTGCTGTGCTCCAGGGACGTTGTTGCTCCGTTTTCGCAACAAGGCTTGCTTGACAGCCGTCGCTGTCATAGCTTTAATGATCTCATTAACCACGCTCTTCTGTTTAGGTGGCTGCTTACTCCTCACCACGTTCTCCAGCTCTATCGACTTCCTCCTGGAGTTCAGGAACCTGGTGCTGGGAGAGCTTGCGTCCGCCTCCAGCTGAGTGTCCTTCCTCTGCTGCACCGGCGTCTTTGAGGAGCTCTTTCTAAGATCTTCCAACTCCTCGGGAACTATCGACATCCTTCTGGACTTCGAGAAACTGGTGCTGGGAGACTCCACGTTCTTCTTCTTGAGCTCCTTGTTCTCCCTCTGCTGCAACGGAGTCTTTGAAAGCTCTCCAATATCCTTCAAATCCTCAGGAACCATCGACATTCTCCTGGAGTTCCGGGACTTGGAAGAGTGTGCATCCTTTTTCAGCTGCACCGGAGTCTTTGTAGACTCTCCAATATTTGTCAACTCCTCAGGTATCATCTCCATCCTTTTGAAGCTCGGGAATCTGCTGCTGGAAGAGTCTGCATCGTTCTTCTCCAGATCCTTTTTCAGCTGCACCGGAGTCTTTGGAGACTCTCCAATATTCTTCAACTCCTCAGGTATCATCGACGTCCTTCTGTTGTTCGGGAATCTGCTGCTGGAAGAGGCTGCATCGTTCTTCTCCAGCTCCTTTTTCAGCTGCACCGGAGTCTTTGGAGACTCTCCAATATTCTTCAACTCCTCAGGTATCATCGACGTCCTTCTGTAGTTCGGGAATCTGCTGCTGGAAGAGTCTGCATCGTTCTTCTCCAGCTCCTTTTTCAGCTGCACCGGAGTCTTTGGAGACTCTTCAAGATCCGTCGACTCCGCGGGGACCGTTGATTTCTTCCATTTCAGGTGGGATCGCTTCACAGGAGTGCTCTCGTTGATAACAATGTTCTCCACGTTCTTCACGATCTCTCGAACCGAAGTTGCTCCGAGAAGCTCGAATTTAAGAGAGTCCACTGGCTCGAACATGATGGGGTCAATGGACTGGATGTTCCTCTCAAACAAGCCTCGTAGTCTCGGTCTAGCTGTAGGTGTCTCCTCGTAGCTGATTGATAGGGGTTTCTCACGCCAGCTGGATTTCAAGGTCGAAGTTTTATCTTGCATACTCTGCGAGGCCTTCTCAGAGTCATCGAGCATCGATGTGTCTTTCCAGCTGTCCTCGAAGAACGAGAGTTTCTCCAGAATGTTCTTCGATGGTGCTCTCTTTGCTTTTGGAGTCTCTTCAAGGATTGTCGATGAGAAGAGGCAGACTGGAGAGAATTTTGGTGTCGAAGTTGCGCGGACATTGAAGCTGGATTTTGCGTCAGGCGTTATTGGAGCGTAGATCGGTTCTGGAGGTTTGATGTAGTCTTCCTGTTGCTTGCTAGACGAGCTTGTCTTACATGGAGTGCTTTCAGAGTCTTCTGCAGACTTGGACAAGTCGTTGTTGGTCTTCTTGGCCGATTTCTTGCGTTTTATTATCAAGAACGTGTTGTTATTGGATGTATCAAGCATCAGATCCTCGTCAAATTGGTACGATAGGTCCAAAGGGGGCTCTCCACCGAGCACGATGTTTATGTTGTGGAGCTTTCGTGACGGAGACATTTTTGGGAACGTCTTGCTGATGTAACGTTTTTTTTTTATGTCTGGGATAGTAGTGTCCATCTTTTCTGTCGTTGCTGCTGGAGATTTCTGTTGGCGTTGGACCTTGTAGGTGCCTGTAGACGGATAGTTCGATTCTGATATTTCCGACGATTTTGACGATGCTGTATCTGTAAGCGATGATAGAAGTTTGTTAGTGTTAGCGCATTTTTTGGGGATCCTTGTAATTCCCAAATTTTAAAATTATATCTTGTAAGATAGATACCTGATGTATTTAAGGTGGTCAAATTCGTTACAGAAGTTTTCTTCCAATCAGAATTTTTCCAAGATGGCGTACGACAATCAAGCGGAGTGTTGTTTAAAATTTTTGGCGGGTTCGAGCGTTTGTTCAGGTACCACTCCGGAATGGAAAGACTCTCCAGAGATTTCTGAACCTTCAATTCTGCGTCTGTTAATTGTCTCCCCTGTAAAATAATAACATAAACATTAGAATCCTCCATTTCGAATAATCAACCGAAAAAAATCTACTTTGCAAATGTTGTATGAAAATTTATTTTATTAAATAACAGTCTGACGAATTAAAGTATAAAATAAAAACAAGTTATTTTAAAGAACATGTTGGGGTTCGATAACAGCACTGTCTCAGAAGGCATTGTTTGTTTCTTTGTCATGTAACTCGAATACGTTGAACCTTGCGAGCACGTTTTTATACAGGTGTGACAGTCACAGGTACACAATAAGCATAACGATGATTCAGAATTTGCGAAAATACTTCTTTTTTAAGTTAGATTATTTAAAAACTATAAAAACACTATCTATTGATTATTGACCGTACTCTAACATATTTCTTTGTTGCATAAACAATCTTAGATTAAATGATTTGACTTGGAAAGGAAAATATAAAAAATCCTTAATGTAAACGTATTAATTAATCACCGAAGCTACCAATTACCATGCCAAGAATTAACAAAAAAACTTAGCAGTCCACTTATAATAATATTTAAACAAACACTCACAAGTTTGTCGGTGGACAGCATGTTGTTTCTCATCCAAACCACCGGCACAGACATTTTCGTAAAAATTCAACAACATAAATTGGAAGAAAACACAATAACAACGGGCTAATTGTCACAACTTTGAATTCTATTTGTTAAACTACAAACGGCACGATACTAATCTAAACGCGTGTTTAAATAACGGTTTGTTTATACAGCGAGTCGACTGACGAACGTTCCACAAACTTCGAGCCACGAATGAACCAATCAACCCTGACGGGCCTCATTATATAGTCGCAAGGGGTAGCTACCCCCACTACGCGCCATTCGGCCGCAAGGAATGAGACCCCCTACCGTGCAGAGGTAAGGCTACTCATCGCATAATTAATTTTTCATTACAATCTTAGTTCTTCTGCGGATGTTTCAGTTTCGGCATTTTTCCTACAGTGACAACAATTTTCGGCAACTAAAAAAGAACTGTTACGTACATCGTTCCTAAACTTTTTTGTTGCATTATTCAATGTTGTAGATGAGTTAAGGGCTGTACAATAAAATTAAACAATTAAAAAATAACTATAACTAGACTTTCATTTCATAGTTCGGAAAATAGCAGTATCATATTTCTGATAATTTCCTTCACAACGGGTCAGTTTACACTTACAAGGGAACATATTCAGTTGATACACGCCGATTTTGATGAAACTTATGCGAGATACAGTTCTTCGAAAAATATTTGACACGTATTTTTTTTTATCGGCAACCATCCACTCTGAGGGGGTGAAAACAGCCCTCGACGTCAGGGGTCAAAACCACATTTTTTGAGAAAAAAAAAGTTTGTTAAAAAATTCTTGCGTGACTACATTTCCCATTAAAAAATACATATTAAAAAAAAAATCAATTTTTTTCGACTTCTAATTTCCCAGATATCTCAAAAAATGTGGATTTGACCCCTGACTTCGAGGGCTGTTTTCACCCCCTCAGAGTGGATGGTTGCCGATACAAAAAAATACGTGTCAAATATTTTTCGAAGAACTGTATCTCGCATAAGTTTCATCAAAATCGGCGTGTATCAACTGAATATGTTCCCTTGTTAGTCAGCAAGAATATTATGAACAGAGGTGTTTCAAAAATTATATGAACTTCAACATTATTTTTTAAGAGAACGGTTGAGTTGCGACCTATGTTCCTCTCATAATATTGGTCCTCGTGACCAGTAGAACACGATTACAAAACTGGTTTTTTTTAACCTTGTTTTCCGTGTAGAATCACGCTATGGTGTCCGCGATATATAATTTTGCGATACCCTGTACAATTGTACAGAATTCCGGGGAAAACTCGGAAGGGGAGATTGCAGGGGCATTAAATATGGCGTGGAAGAACCCACGGTGCCCGTGAGGATAATCCCCGGTCGCCTAGAGTGGCCAGAACTATTGCGAGAGGTAAAACGAACGGCGACATTAAAGACAATATAAATCCTCGGAAGCGTCTACCTGTCTGTATGACCTTTCCTTCCCGTATTACGTTTGTTTTCCCATCGAATCGCCGTTTCAATGAGCGTGAAACGCTCCCTAAACGTGGAACGGTCGACAATAACCACAGTGTGTCACTGTGAGTGAGATATCATTATTTTACCGTGCATACGATTTATCATTAGACACGCACGTGAGCTCATTGTGGTCTCACGTAACCGAAGAAGGATCATGCGAGCAAAATATTGTCTTTTCTGCTGTTTCAGGATTTTTCGTTTGAAAAGTATGAAGCATTTTCTCGGACTTTTGAACTATGCTTTTGCAGTGATACAGCAGAAGGGGAACTTTCGGAAAGCAGATTCTGACACTCAAAAAATTTTATAAAAATGAGCATGGGGGTTAAACCAGAAGAAACGCTGGAAAAGGGGGTCCCGTTTCAGGATTTTTCGTTTGAAAAGTATGAAGCATTTTCTCAGACTTTTGAACTATGCTTTTGCAGTGGTACAGCAGAAGGGGAACTTTCGGAAAGCAGATTCTGACACTCAAAAAATTTTATAAAAATGAGTATGGGGGTTAAACCAGAAGAAACGCTGGAAAAGGGGGTACCGCGATCGGGAAAATTGATGTCGGTCGCGTTAACAAAGAAAGTCGAGTGGAAATTAGAGTGGAGTGAAAGGGAGGGCGTGAAAGTGGTCGCGGCCGGGATGCTCTTCCTCGTAGCGGGCCCCGGAATTCGGACCGTTATCTACCGGGTGGGGGATTAATCGCGTGTGTGGAGGGGAGGGCTGGACGCGGGACCAGATCCAGTGGTCCCATTTGACGTCGAGTCTCGTGCGAAGTGCGCTTGTCAACGAGAGACGATCGTGTTAGTATAATATATCACGATTTTCGCGCGACCCAGTTCGATCCCGCGTCCCTGGACAGGTGCTAAAAGCTCCAGGACCCGCGTCTCTCCAGGCCCAAGAGATTAGAATGGTAACGCGATCGGGCCCGATTTACGATCGTTGACCACGGCGAAGCGAGAAGAACTTAACGGGACAGTGGATAAAGGGGATCCGGGGAACGACCAAGACGGGCCCCTCGATGGTTTACAGGTAAGGGTGGATTTCTGGGGACTGAATTGCGCGCCCAGGTAACCAATTGGGTCTAATTGCACCGCTCTGAACCGCTCTGTACGATGAAAGTTTGAATGTATCGGTGCTTGGGGTTTTCTGGAATGTAAGTGTACGAATTGCATTGACGGTGTGTATTGAATTGTTGCTTGCACTTCTTGGAGTGAGAAGACTGGGAGATTGGAGTTGCCTTGTGTTGTACAAGTGAAGAGAATTGATTTGGCAATGAATTAAGAAATAATAAAAATTGTTCGTGCTAATTGTCAGAAGTGGAAGCTAAATGAAAATGCACTTCCTCTTTTAATAATTATCATTTTAGTTGTAATCGAATAAAAAATTGTCCACGGTGTACTTGAATTATGTATCTATAGATATAAAGGATAAGAGAAAATGCTTGAATGTCTTCGAAATTTTGCTTGAGATTTTGCATGTCTGACTGTATATATTGATAGCCGAACAAAAATACGAAATGGAACCTTCACCGAAAGAAGCATAGAAGTTTATGGCATGCGTGGAATGAAGAGAAGAAAATTGTCAACGTGTATATGTAAATTTATGTAAAGCTAGTTTTCGGAATGCTGTGGAAGAACCATGTCAACTTACTTGACATACCTGACTCCGTCAATTTACTTTGCTCCTCAACCGTATATATTAATACAAAAGGTATAAATCTTTTTTATCCGATTAAATTTTGTTTAAAAATCTCGAAGGACATCCTTTTCGTGTTCAGCGGTTATTGTCCTTACAGTATTCGCGATTATCTGTACTAATTAATCTCATGCTTCGCAGAATGAACCGGCAGCTGCAGTTGATCGTGAAATGCCAATTTCATCAAGCACGGGATGCAATTCAACGCAATCTTTGTACAGGTAAAAAAAGATTCACATACATATTTAGTAACAATACAAATATTAGATCTGTCACGAAATTCTATCCACTTTTAAAAACGATGTTTAATAAAAATTACATTTATCGCTTCATTAAACTTATACAGTGTAAAAGCACAATTGTGTTTTTGATAAAAATTAATAACGTTACTTTTTGGTGCACCTAATATTGTGCTGTAATTATAAACATAGAAGAGTTTTTGCTGCCGAAGAAAGCGCTTCGAAATCGTTCAAACTTAATCAAGCATTCAGCGCGTGTCCAATGCTTCTCCATTGTGCGTTTAGGCGCGGGAACGGTGACCTCGACGAGGATTTGCAGTCTGGATCATGATACTTCGATCCAGGCGAGGCCGTACGATGACATCCCGGGACCGAAACCGATCCCGATCCTTGGGAACACCTGGAGACTGTTTCCGGTAATCGGTCAATACCAAATTTCGGACATGGCGAAAGTGTCGCAAATGTTCCACGACGAATATGGAATCATCTGTCGGCTGAGTGGATTAATCGGCAGACCGGATCTATTGTTCATCTACGATGCTGACGAGATCGAGAAGATCTACAGACAGGAAGGTCCGACGCCTTTCAGACCATCGATGCCGTGTTTGGTGCGATACAAAAGCGTCGTGCGCAAGGATTTCTTTGGAAATCTGCCTGGTGTTGTTGGAGTGTATGTAGAATTTAATATTATCTTTTTATTGAAAGTACACAATCTTGAGTCAACGCGACTAAAGTTTCTTTAAATAACAAGGATTGATAAATCTATTAACCCTTAGCACTCGAATGGCGACTCTGAGGCGCCATTGAAAATTGCTATGCCATTTTTAAACGTATTGTTCAGATTATTATTTTAGTTCGTATTTAATAAATTACTAGACATTTACATATTACATGAGATATTGTATCAGTTTCATATGCAAAAAAATGAAAAGAAATTATATAGATAGAAAATATTCTGTAATGGAAAAATCTTTCGTTTTTTAGTTAAAATTGCTCCGAGTGCAAAGGGTTAAATTGAACATTGATCACCGTAACTACAACGCAACAAATCGACCAACTTATCCGGTTCCATCAATTAGGAAACTAAAAAGTTGCTGTACACGATCATCAACGAATCAATGCATCATCCCCGTTGAACAGGATAGCGGATCTTATAAAATTGCATTCTTGTAAAAGATTCCGCTTTGTTGCCAATTAATAACGGCTTAATGCCAAGTCGATAAGATATTCTTAATGCAACACGGTTTGTGCATTACATTCTATGCAATCACCGCATGACTGCATCGAGAACAAACTCAACTTCGCGTATGGTATCCGTTGGATCACGCGCGCGGTTCCCCTTGGCCCTCAAACAACTCGCGAGAACGTCCGGCTAACAAGCATATGAGTTACACCGGAGATGACATAATAAAATATTTGCTTGTTCTAGACACGGGGAACCTTGGCGAGAATTTCGTACGCGCGTGCAGAAACCAGTTCTACAACCGCATACTGTTCGAAAGTACATCACGCCCATCGAGGTGGTCACTGTCGATTTCATCAAAAGGTAATTTCGGTTTGACCTTACGTTTCGAGGTCCGTACTATCTCGATCGACAGCCTTGGCTCGTCTAAATGACGAAAGTTTCACCCGAGTGCCGATTAACTTCTCCTCTTTTTGAAAAACAATTAATTCGTTCCACAATAACATATTTTTATATCGCACACTTAATCATAATTGCAGCATTATTGTTGTTGAAATTAATAGGTGGTCTATAGTTTTTATACTCGCTACTATAACACTGTTGTTTTTTAATCCCACAAGAATTATGAACATAATTGTGAACGATTTGTTTCAGGATCGAAGATATTAAAGCGGAGGATGGAGAATTACCTGGCGACTTTGACAATGAAATACACAAATGGGCTCTAGAGTGTTGGTATACGTTTTTAATAAGAATTGAAGTATATTATTAGGTTTATCAGAAACTGTTGTCCATTTTTCAAATTTAGTTTGCATACTTAAAGCTATAAAAAGCAGATGAAATATTTAATTATTTAATATTTACTATATCATATTATTTTACTTTTCATCGCAAGGAAAATTTGCACGTATAAGGTTAACAAGCTTTTTGTAGAATTTCAAATATTAGAACAATGTATATAGGTATCGGTCGAGTGGCTCTCGACGTTAGATTAGGCTGTCTAGGAGGTACGCTGACTCCAGACTCGGAGCCTCAGAAGATTATTGATGCAGCAAAGTTTGCTCTGAGGAACGTAGCAGTGCTCGAGCTGAAAGCTCCCTTCTGGAGGTATTTGCCTTCTCGTCTCTGGACAAGATACGTACGCAACATGGATTACTTCAAGGAGTGAGTCAAACTGGACATGCATACTGAAGAACACACGACATTGCTAGATTGCGGATCTTTATTTAAAATAAAAACTGCCTGCATCAAATGCAATACACGGTAGTCATTTAGAAGCCACTTTCTTCCTTTAGAAGATTGAGAATGGTACATCAGCATTCTTAAATTCTTTTAACCTTTTTAATTGTTTTAAAAATCCGCAGTCTATATATTATGCAGCAGCGTTAGACACAGTTCTGCGAGGAGTAAATATCTCTATTGCTCAGGGTATGCATGAAGTACATTGACGCTGCGATGGAGAGGTTGAAGACCAAGCAGGCTGTCAACGACTCTGATTTGTCTTTGATGGAGAGAATCCTAGCCAAAGAGACTGACCCCAAAATGGCTTACATCCTTGCATTGGATTTGATTCTGGTTGGAATAGACACTGTACGTACAGAGGAATAGCATTCACAATTACATTGACAACAATTTTCGATGAACAAAAGAGTAGGACGATAAGCAAGTATTTATTTGTTTTATGATGTTTTGCAGATCTCTATGGCTGTCTGTTCTATACTATATCAGTTGGCAACAAGACCAGAGGAACAGGAAAAGATTTACGAGGAGCTTGTTAAAATTCTTCCTGATCCATCTGTTCCTCTTACCACGAAACACCTTGATCAGGCTGTCTACATGAAAGCCTTTATACGCGAAGTCTTTAGGTAAAATATTGAAATGCTCTGTATAAAAGATCGTTAACAAATGAAATATATTGAAAGTATAATAAACAATGTTACATTTCAGAGTATATTCTACAGTCATCGGAAACGGCAGGACACTGCAAAATGACACTGTAATCTGCGGCTACAAAGTACCGAAGGGAGTAAGTAATGCATTTTTAACGATATAGTTCTCTTATTGATAAATGCAAGAGCTTTTTCCTGAACACTTTATAAAATTGAACATAAATCAAATTACAGATACAAGTGGTATTCCCAACAGTCGTAACAGGAAATATGGAAGAGTACGTGAAAGATGCTAAAACGTTTAGGCCTATGAGGTGGATCGAGGAATCTACGAAAGAGGAATTGCACCCTTTTGCGTCTTTGCCCTATGGTCATGGTGCTCGCATGTGTTTAGGTAGAAGGTTTGCCGATTTGGAGATGCAGGTGCTACTTGCCAAGGTAGGCAAAAATAAATGCTATACTATCTACAAAAAGTAATTTATATTTTTAAACGAGTTCTACCAATTCTTCCGATTTATATTTTCAAAATGAATTCGACTAATTCTTTCAACTTATATTTAGGAACGAATTCAATCAGTCTCGTATGTCTTTTCATATGTTTCAGTTAATAAGGTCTTACAAATTGGAGTACCACCACGAACCACTCAAATACAAAATCACGTTCATGTATGCTCCTGATGGTGAACTCAAGTTCAAGGTGATACGAAGATAATAAATAAGAATCGTATAGACCGTAATACATGTAAAATGAAGATACACCCTGTAAATTTTTATAAAAATCGAGACGATTTTATACAAACGGTCTCGCAGTATAATTTTTACACATTTATACATAGTTTTAAAAAAATACGATAAATGTATAGCCTAAAATCCCCAATCCACAAATAACGGATTTATTGGTCGCTGCTTCCTCGAAGTGGTCTACCTCTCGATGAACTTCAAGTTTAGGGGTCCTTTCGGCGTGTACATAGGGTTGATATAGTAATCCAGCTTCTCGTAATGATATTCAATCTTGTAACGCTGAAGAATCTTGAAAAAAAAAAAATTGACAACAATAGAACACGAAAAAATTGAAACAGTGTGTATATAGCTCTGTTGTACCAAATAAACATTATTTTTTTGTTACAGGCACCGTACATTTCACACAAAAAAAAAAAACCGTGAAACATGATTTACCGAACGTGTTCGCATTACCTTCACGCTCTCTCGCCATTCTTTTCCTCTCAATTATGTCTGTTTCGTCCACGGTGACCTAAATGATTAATGGGGTTCTGGAAAACGATGGAGGAACGTGAAGTGAAATTTCTTAAGGCAAAGAACTAGAAAGCGAGCACAACCGACTTCTTACTGACAAGAAGAAGTTTCTCTTGTACAATTGTCGCAGTTTCAATTGCTCTTATTGTTAGCTGCAAGACTTTGTTCAATATTATCGTGGCTTTCTGCCAATTCCTGTGTTTGCAAATTATAGAGAGTCACATTAATATGTTCTAAATTCATGCTACACACAAATTGTTATTCAACTGGCTTCAATTATTCTTTGGTAAATCTTTGTAAATCAAATTGGACGATTATGTGAAAATTTGCTTGCCAAACGAAAGTTCAGAGAAAAGGTTCACGTAATTTTGTGTCGTATTACATAATTTGATTATGGGGAAACGAAGCGCGCGCAATAAACAGTGTTCGAAAATCCGGGGTTGGTTTGGGTTAGGTATACCCTGGATTTATTATTAGCCCTCGCGACGGTGAAAGTAATTTCCCAGTTTTATCGACGACATTTCTTTTCTTCGTTTACCCTGATATAAAGCAGCGAAAACCTAGGTGTACTAAAGGTCCGCATTACAGCCAGGTATACGTAGGATTATCGCGGTACCTAGGCGACAGATTAAGGCACCCCGGTAATAAACGGCGAATTCTCGGACGTTTATTGTTCCTGAGCATTTACCGTGACTACCAAGGACACTAACGGGGACTATAATTAAATTCTGTTCCCCTCTTCACCGACTCCTTTTTCGTTTCATTTATACTTTATACACAGAGTGGTTCAGTACATATATTAGCACATCATTATGTCCGCTATTTTCGAAAATATGAACAAACTTTATTAACCAAAGTTTTTCAATATAAAGAGCGGACTGTGATATGACAATAACAGTTTTCTTTTTGTACGTGAAAGATTTTCGGAGATTTCAAGTGGTCACCTTCATTTTTTAAAACAGAAACATACATTTTTCTACGCACTGTTCTATTCAACTATATAATTAGGTATAATTACCTTGCTAATGACCACCAGCATTTCCAATTCAGCAAATCGTCGTCCCAAACACATCCTCCTCCCATAACCGAACGGAAGTGATGCGAAACTATGACGAACACCATCGGCTTGCAACCATCGTTCCGGAAGGAATTCGCTGCTTCGCGGAAAGTACTTGTCCAGATTACTTATCACGTAATGCTGGAAGACCACTTGGACCTAATTGCATAGACAAGGTCGTTAATTGAAGAGAAACCGCCTTGCGTGTTCGTCGTTTACTGCTCGTTGTGTTGCATTTAATTACATTGTTTCTCCTACTATGGTGACGAATGGACGCAATTTGTTTTCATTTTCTAAAGTCTAAATTATGTTATCATCACTGTTTGAGTCTCCAGTGCACTAGACGAGATTTAATTTTTATTCGTATTGATATTAGCAAATGTGTAAATTGACACATTTACTTATACTTGAAGACTGCTTCAAAAAAACTATTTTAAAGTAATAAATAATTTTAATCTAGATTTATAGAAAAATCTAATTTAAAGTTATACATTTTTTTTTAAAGACAAAGTCGAAAGAATTGTTTCTTACTCCTTTAGGCACTTGATATCCACTGATAACCGTGTCCTTGGTCATACAGCGTCCATTACCGATAACGACCGGATACATTCTAATAAACAATAAGAAAATCATAAAAACTTTATTATATAATTCATTACTCGAGTCTCTCGTCATATTTACTTCGTAAATGTTCACGAAATAACAAAGAGGTAAATTAACACAACAACTCGCAACTCCTCAGGCGCGAAAGCAACATTCAATAATTACTCATCGTCAGAATACTAATATCAATGCGTGTACTCTAACATTTTTAATTTTCTAGAGCTTTGACTGTGGTCAAAGAGATTAAGGTTGTCACCATCGTTTCAAGAGATTAGGACGAAACTGTTAATCCTTTTCTTTTAGATTTTAGGAGTTGAAGAGTTACTATATACCTGAAAAGGGATTTTTGTGGGTCATTCAATTTTGCAGATCATTGTGGGAATATTCTGTAGAAGTGGCTAATTTGTTCGTTCGAGTTCAGAAATCATTTGTAATTAAAATAAAATGTACATAAGCAGAGGAAATACCGAGGATAACAAATAATAAAAATAGTCTACAGTCTGCATCACTCGCATGGAACTGGCACCAAGCAGTTTCTTTCCTTCACTCTACTATACTCTTAACCCTTTGCGCTCGGAGCTATTTTAACACGAAAATTAAACTTTTCTTCCGACCTAGAATAATTTCAATCACACAATACTTAAATGTTTAGTAATTGATTAGGTAGCACCACATTTAATAATGTAAACAATATTGTGAATAATGGTAGAGCAAGTTTTAGTGGCGACTCTGAGTCGCCACTCGAGTGCTAAGGGTTAAAAATTCTCTTTCGAATTGTGCCTACCCATTTCTGCCATAAATGCATAAAAAATCCGCTGTCTAGTAATAAATAACTTGTCTAAATGCTCGAACCTTTGGGTTTCTTTGACGCAGGCCTTCAGGTACTTCAACTGATCCAAGTGTTTCCCTTCGAGCTGCATATCTTTGCTCGGCAGCATACTGCATACTTCATTATATGCCAAGTCTTGCTTATCTGGATGGAGGGCTAGCTGATACAGCACCGACGCCACAGAATTCGAAGTCTGCGCAGTAAGTAAATACATATAATTATCAATCCATTATACTAACTGTGAAAATGTGAATTTTTCTCGATCGAAATTATAATATATAATGATAATAATGATTTCGGCGCAAGGTTCGATCATTTTTTATTTTGTAAATGTTTTGCCATCCATGATAATGTGAATTTTTCTCGATCGAAATTATAATATATAATGATAATAATGATTTCGCCGCAAGATTCGATCATTTTAATCAAACCTTGCGCCGAAATCATTATTATCATTATATATTATAATTTCGATCGAGAAAAATTCACATTATCATGGATGGCGAAATATATACAAAAAAAAAAATAAAAATGATCGAACCTTGCGCCGAAATCATTATTATCATTATATACTAACTGTGAATGGTTTGTGCTTGATATTTGTGTCAATAGACGAACTGGTAACATATAATACTAACAGTGTCAATCCCAACTAGAAACAGGTCCAGTGAGAGAATAGTGGCCAGTTTAGTATCATTCTCAAGAGTCAATACTCTTTCTAATAAAGAAGGCTCTTTGTCATTATCCTTTGCTTGCTGTATCCTTGCAAGTGCGGCTGCGGTGTACTTTGAAGTTGTACTGCAAAATCAATTACTATATTTAGATATCCAGATTCGTCCAGTTGAATTAATCATTCGGAAATTATTTGTTTCTCTATCAAGAATTTTTGGAATTATCCATTATTTTCAAAAAAACTTATTATATTGTCTTCATTTTTAAACTCGTGTATCCTACGTCATATTTTTACCGTATCATTTTTACACCAAACAAAAATTGCCTAATTCTGCTATCTCTCCCTCTCTTTTTGTTTTCATCTATAAAATGGGCTAAGTGGGCGTGGCCTCGGCGGGATCACCCTATTGCCGCACAGGGCAAACAAGTGCCTGCTATTTACGAAATTTCTCAATGAAATTGAATTTACTCGACAATGGTGTCCAAGGCTTTCACGTATTGTATCCACGTAGGCGTGTTGAACAGTTTCCAGAACGGTATCTTCAGTTCGAGTATTCCCACATTGACAAAGAACGTGCAGACAGCGTCTATTAACCTTTGGGTTTCAGCATTCGCGTTGTCATCCATACAACCCAATCGAACGTCCAATGCTACACGTGCTATGGCTAAACAGAGAATTTCAGCAATTGATTCCATATGCTATTTATAGTTCTTAGGTTTGGGACTTTGCCTGAGGCGGGGACCCGAGTTCAGCATATTTTTTGCTCGTTAAAACGAAAGTGACACGCGGTCAAAAAGACATAAAAATTCAAGATTTGATTTATTTCGGCCCACCTGTTCCATGACTTTCAAATTACCGTGAACTTCAACTATGAAAAAGCTTGATGATAACCAGTCGGTATAAATAAGCTGAAGTGGATGTAGATTTATTTGTTCTCGAAACAAAAATATGTACAATTTTTAGATTAGCAAGGACCCTAAATGTTTTAAAAATTCAAGATTTGATTTATTTCGGCACACCTGTTCCATGACTTTCAAATTACCGTGAACTTCAACTATGAGAAAAAGCTTGATAACCAGTCGGTATAAAAATAGCTGAAGTGAATGTAGATTTATTTGTTCTCGAAACAAATATGTACAATTTTTAGATTAGCAAGGACCCTAAATGTTTTAAAAACTCAGCTTTCCCATAGTTGTTCTAACGATCATAAACGATTCGTATTGCGACATTATGCTTTCTACTCACACTCGAGGGACCATTTGTGAATCTCGTTGAGAAAATCGTCGGGCACCTCATCGTTCGCGTCTCGTATCGCCGAGATTCTGAAAAACACGAAAGAGAGAGGGATTGCTTCAGTGACGAATCGATGAGAGAAATAGGGATTGGGAAATGTCTAGAAGTGTTGATAAATGTTTGAGACACGTGTGGGACGCGTTCGAGGGGGACTCTGTTTGTCGGCGAACCTTTGAAGGAATGCTAAACTCGCCTCCTCGATGGAAGAAATGTACATTCTTGCAGTCCGCGGTTGCAGCATCACCTGTTGCACCTTGCTACGGAAGTTGTACCAGTCCTCGCCATGTCTGAAACCAACGACTTTCGTTAAAAAGATCTAGCACCCCTGAGCTACTTTTTCGCGGAACCACACTCGAGCAATTAAAAGTTTGACTGCAATTTACTAAATTAACCCGTAACCACTGTGACCCTATTTTAGTTACATAGTTTAATAATGTATATGGTCAAATTGACCCATCAACAGTGGTTACGGGTTAACCATGTGAAGAAACAGCTTTAAATATTAATTGAACATGCTTAAATATTAGACGCATTAAAAGCATTAAACATTCATCTACAACATTTCTTTGCACGAATAGTAACAAGCGATAAATCGGTCGATATAAATAAAGTTGCAAATATCAAGTGGATCGGATAATATCGCATATGCATATTTTAATTGAATGGAATAGAAGAACTGTTATACTAAAATCGGACTAAAGAGGACATGATAATGGTTTGGTGAAAGGCGAGGCAAAAATAGAAACGACGAATTATCTCGACATTTTAGACCAACAGGAGAACCATCATATAAACAGTGGGCCTTGAACTATGAATATAAGAAACGATAATAATAAGCTTTCTAATTCTAATGCATGTAAACCATCATCAATGAGGGAGTAGAATTTTTACTAACACAAGGATAAATATGAACAAAATATGAGAATGTAACGATTAGCAAAGGATAAATTCTTGTCGCGAAAATCTTGAAATGAAAAAGTAAATAATACTAAAAAAAAATTAGAAACAGAATACTGAACTAAGAAATAATAAAAACTGTGGAGTACTGGCAAACAAGATCAAAAATTTAAAAAAAAAAAAGGAAATAAGCGAATGGAAAACTTTGAAATTTTCATTGAAATTAATTTTAATTGGCCTGAAATGTACGCTCCCCGTTTAGGAAAATGTCAATTATAGTAGTTTCAACAGTCTCCCAGAAGAAAAAGAACGCATGATTAGACAAAATGAAACGAGTTCTGCCAAAACGGGGGTGAACGATACGTTACACATGCGGGTTTCGCTATTCGCAATAAACGAAAGGTTACGTCACCTGTTAGCAGGCTATCACTTCCTGCATGACAACATATTGACAACTATATGTATAGAGCTGCAATATTGTGCATCATGGCAACGACCCCCTATTCACGATATGTATATGCATATACGATTGTGCAGGGGTCTCGTGTTTCGATTTTATAACTAGATCCTGATTTCTCTTTACACGGTGCATTGATTATGCCAATCGACCACAGTAACTTATTATGCGTGACATTAATATTGTACTCCAATATAACAGAAAAAAATTCTATGGAAATTGACGCAAGGTAAATCGTCCACATTTTCAGGTGGAATTTTATTTCTATTTATTTTAATTGTTCTTTTATTTTGTTTGATTAAGTTCGAATTTTATTTATTCATTGATGATTTTATTTCTCTCTATTTCGTTTCTTTGAATTCGTTCAGAGAAATTCGTGTTTCATTTATTCAATTATATATACCTACTTGTTTATTTTAGTTCTTTTACATCGCGGGAATTTTATTTCTTATTATTTGTTAATATAATTGCAACAAGTTGACTCGAACATAATAAATATTTTTGCTATTTTATATTTACGTTTTATGCATTCTTTAAAAAAATTAATTGTATTTGCACAAACTTGCTCTGTCAATTTATTACATCGCAAATGATCTTCGTATATCGTGTAAGCCGTAAGCAAACGGCATATGCAAATACAGGAAATGGTTTCTGTCAATTCCAGGACAAACAGCAACGTGAGATTAGAAAGAAAGCGAGCATAGCCGAAGCGTGTCTAAAAATGAAAGTACAACGGAATCGTTGTAGCGGCTCATCATCAGAGTTGTCCGCGGCCTGTTTAAAGACAGTCGCAAAACATTTGCGATTCGACAACGAGTTTGCCAAGCGAGAGGGTTACCCGCGTGGCCACCGTGCGAATCGCAAAGTCAATATTTCCCTATTACGCGAGAGCTAATGGAATCTGCAAACATCTTTAAGCCGCGAGGACGCGTGTCCGATCGCAAACATATTAGTCCACTGAATTGAAGTAGGTATCAGTTTATCAGTGCTGGACTATTACTTCATACGTTCATTATTGTCTTTGACTCTCAGATAATTGCCAGATCTATCGAAATTGAAAAGACAATTATTGACATCCTTCCGGAACTTGCCATTTTCGTAATTGCAATGGCGACATCCTTTGAATCGTTTTACGACTGACCTACCTGACCCGGAAGTGCTGCAACGCACCTGTCGGTATTATTAAGTAACCGGCGCTATCGATAATTCCCTTCGATTGTTTTAATGTTAGTAATAACTAGTGTTTCTTCTCGAGAATTCTTTCACGAGAAATTCTCGAGATAAGCCAAATATTTAAATTTTGCACTTCTCGAGAATATATTGTTATTTTTCGAGAATTTACATACTAGGTATATTTGAAACAGGTGGTGAAAAATACTTTTTAATATCAATATATTTTATTTCTTAACTACTTGTGTGTGTATAAAATTAGGATAGTTAATAAATAATAAAAATTCAATTGAGCTTTATGTGATTTTCTTTAATTATACATAATTTTTCAAAAGAGATTTTTCTCGAGATTTCTCGAGAATTATCGAGAAATCAAAATTGTACTTATCTCTTTCTCGAGAAACGGAAAAAGTCGAGAAATCAGAAACACTAGTAATAACGTTCTCATTGACTAGACTCCAGAACATGGATAATCATCGAATAACGCGTCTACAACATGTAACTGTAAAACTAAACCTCATCATTTATAAATGTCTTATCGTAACTAACTAGAATCGAATGGCGAAAGTAAAGGTTTTGTTTCGAGTTCTTCGCACAACACTCCAAAAAATATTGGTTTTTTCGCAGCCAACGGAACCGGTGGAGGTAATCGTAGCATAATTGGTTTGGTACTCTCGGAACGTAGTACCTGCCACTTTCAACCGGCCCGTTTATGGCCTAAACGGCGGCTGCCATTCACCTGTTCGAGTCGATACTGAAAGTGCGACTGACAAAAGATCGTGCAGCAGCAGGTGCATCGAGAAGCAGCTATTGTCATCTATACACAATCGCTGTAGTAGAAATGAACGGGACCTCTGTGACTTGACGACTTTCAGGTAGACGACGATTTAGAGACATGCAAACAACTCGAAACTTTGTACATACAACAGGGGCCACGTAACGTATTAGACGTTTATGAAGAAATTTAATGTACGGCAATTTCGAACTGATTGATAGTACAACGATTTAAAATCTTACACAGCGATTACGCCAGCGTTGTCACGGAAGAAATCCTTTCGCAGCACGTGCTTGTAATAGTTGAGAGAAGGCATCGATGGCCTGTAAGGCATTCTCTCCTCCTGTCTGAAGATACGTTCGATTTCGTTAGCGTCGTAAATGAAAACCATATCAGGCCTGCCTAACAGGCCCTCCATTTTTACAATTTCGCCGTACTCCTCGTACAACCGTTTGGAAACTTTATCCACCGCCTGGATCTGGAAATCACCTGGAACAGTGATTACAAAAATCAGCCTGACGTAGGTAGGGTAACTGCACCACTGAATGAACATTTCAGAAATTGTTCAGGAAGATATTTTATTTTTAAAAAAATATGTGAATTAAAGGAATCTCATATATGCCAAATGGCTCCCTATACTTCATTTGTCAAAAATAAATTAACACAAATTAAATGAAATTATTATTATTTGTCTTTATTAAACGTTAAATAAAAAATACCAGTCAATGAACACTACAATTTACAACACTACTACTAATTTATTGAAATATACAAAAGCGTTCATATACTGGTGCCCGTTTATTCACTGGTGCAGTTACCCTTAGGAAGTCATTCAGCATTACCGAAATCATTTTCAGGGATGAATATGCAAAATACGAATTCTCTCATTATCTCCAACGAGTGAACGATGACTTAAATTCCCCCTAATTTCACGTGAACTACATCATGCTTCTGATTGCAATTATAAAAATTGGTCAATTTGGCGTAGAATTTGCCCGCGTTATAGGCTTTCCTTCCGCCATCAATTTTAGGTGAACAGAACCAAACACGGGAAAACTGAATTGCTCAACTATAATTGCAAAACATTTTCCACAGCAACGAGAAAAAAAATTCCAATCTTGATGGACTCGATTGAATTAGAAACTCTTAAATGTACTAGCTTAATTTTTTACGAATGAGTCACATGGAATTGATCGAATTGGTAGGATTTACCCAGCTGATGGAGAAACATAATTGCATAGTAGGGAACGATCGGAGAGTTGCCAATCCAGTTTAAGATAGAATCTTATTGCTCGATAAAATGTTTATTGATAAACATTAGAGAGATCGCACTTCAAGGCTGTATATGTTGTGGAATGAAGTTAACGGGGGAAATGGGATAGAATGATGTAAAACGAAGTGGACTTATGTAGAATGATGTAGGATGAAGTAGAACGATGCAGAACGCGTTACAACAAAGTATAATGAAATTAAGTAAAATAAAAACGAAGGGCACCAGAGGAAACTACAGACGAGTGTCCCTCGCCTCGTTTCAGGTTTGAAGATATGGATCAGAGAATGAAACGAAGGGCATCAATGAAGAATACCTATGAAAGGTATGAACCGCCACGTGTTACCCAAAAGCGGAATTGGCTTCGGTCCAGGAATTTCGATGTAAGGACGACATCGAGACAAATCTTGTTCTCCTATCTCTGTGGCCAAAGTCTCGATCGCTCGAACTATACCTTTCCATTGTCTGTAGCAGTACGTGAACGATCGGACGTGTTTACCATGTAATATGCTCATCTTTTTCACTGAAACACAAAAAATATACGAGCTCAAAAATGAAGTCCCGAATAATAATGAATTAAGGACGTTTACGTTCATGAGAGAATTTAAGAAACCGACTTTTCTGATACGATCTTCAAAAAGATAGATTTTTTTTTAATTTGATATCGGACACGAAATCCTTGTAAAAATTTTAATTCTGCCAACGTTGATTATATGTATTATTAAGCTTGTCTCGTAGAATTTTTGACCGAAAGGTGTTGCATAATCGCATTGTTGCAGAAATATTAGGTCAAGGCATAAAAATGCAAACCGGAAGTGTCGAAGTATGATGATTTCAAACATCTCGAATACTTTTCAAATTGTTGGTTTTCTAAGTAGTCGTGCCAATAATTGTTTGAGGAAAAATTTGTCGGAACAAGAGGTCTGCGGAAAAATTGGAAAGAAGAAAAGGAAATGGCAATAATGGAATGTAGCTATCATAAAGGTTGCTAAACTCCATAAATTACTCGAGGAACGTGACTGGTGTCCCAGACTCGCCTAGATTCTTTGTACTAAAGGCATAGTTTCCTTGAATATCGACAAATTACCTCGCGGAATCCACGGCAACCCTTTCAGGTGAAACTACAAGCACGATCGTTTCATGCTCGCGGCTCGAATCGTTCATGGAACTCGTTTCACAGTTTGAAAACATGAATTTCTATTGCCGTTCCAGAATTGTTGCAACATTCTATTCTGTCAATCGACTATATTAACATTGTGGCGTGGGCTCGCCGAACACCCATAAGCTAAACCGTACTAAAAACATTTACTTTCTCTTGCAAAAGATCTAAAATAAGGTTTTATGATTTGGCAATAGCTATCCTATGAAATTTTGTATGTAAATATTTTTCAACAAATGTTATAAGTCTCAATTGTTTGTACACTCCAAGACGTTTCGCCTTGACCAAATTTCCGGTCCGCCAGTTCTCCAATAATTATTATTAGTTAAATTGAATGGAGGTAACGAGGTATCAACAGTCTACAAAATAAATAGAAACAAATTTATTTATTTATTCATTTATTTATGCCTGATTTATTCAGTCTACCAACTTTCATCAATATCAATTTCCTTTAAAACACTCATAATTAACAATAATTTTCTGTAGTACCGAAACGACGTACACCTAAGAGCAAATTTTTCAAAATAAAATACGGCTATTGTTAGTCAACACACTGTCAACACGTAATTGTAGATCCAAAGTGTGTATGTATTTATTTAATTTATTTTTTAAAATAGTACTCACCACGGTACAGTTAAAAGTGAATTTCTTTTTTCAAAAAGTTTCACCCGCACTCGCAGTGCCCCGTCACTTGCATTCAGTTTTCACTCTCTGTGTAAACGCAATTGTCACTATTTATGTGTATTTAAATGGGGACCCACTCTCGGTTTTCGTAAGTGACGTTCATTAGTATCAATTACCGGGTTGTGTTAATTGCACACCTGGTACCCGTTGCACGTGCATCGTGCATCGATCAACCGTTTCCGAATGACTGACAGCTAGATCCAAGATATATCGGATGCCCTTTTACTGTTTGACGGTTCCCGCCAACTATTAAGTACTATGACGAAAAGAAGGAGACCAGGTGGGAGGACAGTTGGGTGGGGTACGGTCCGCGAATATCATCGGATTAACATTAAAAGAAACAAATCTTATTTCCCTCGGTGATTTATTACACTATTACGTCTCTTTCGTTGCCGTACATATTTTTATAATTTTTTATTACATTAAATAGTAAATTCGGACAAAAAAACAATGATTTTGTGGCTTTGGAGAATTTCGTATCTTTGAATTGACCCTTTCGATGACCCTCTCTTACTACTAAAACGCAAACAGGTGTCTATTGGTTATAAGAGTTTTAAGCGTTTGCGATTGGCTAGTTCTTGGCGTACCACGTGATCGGCGGTAACTACAAACATATTTTACAGAATGCTATGAATTGGTATACATTTTATACATTTCAGGCAGGGCCGCCGCGTGCAGTTGTGCAGGTTTTGCAAGGCACACGGGCGCATCGTCCAGGGGCGCCGAGGGGGCGCCGAAACATACACGGGCAATGGCGCCCGTCGCTGTGCAGCAGTGCAGTTTGTGGGCCGTACACAGGCACATCGTCCAAAGGGCGCCAAATTTCTTCTTGCACACGGGCGCCTCTTACCCACGCGGCGCCCCTGATTTCAGGATTAATAAAATTAAAATGTAAGTTGCTGATATATATATTTCTAATTATATCTTCCATTTTGCGATATTGTTTTTAAAATATGAAAGAAGATTATGAATCTCTTCGAACGATCTTCAATGTACGAACTTTACGATTCGTACCATTTGGATTTCTTTAACTCTATCGATTTTAATTTATTCTTATAACTATTTACAAGTCTATCTAAGTTTACATCTTCGGCTTTCAACTTCGTCCTCTGTTTTGGCTGCAAAAAAGACCAAAAATTAGAATATTAGTAAATGAATCGGAATGAAAACATTGTAGCAGACTGCGGATCTTTATGCAAAATAAAAATTCTCAGCATCCAATGCAAGCAACGAAAGTACGTTTTACATTTTCCGTGCATGTTTTATGTTCCTTCATTTTTGTTATAAATGCATAAAATTCACAGTCTGATTTTAAAGCATCGTGATTAGATGGAATACTAACTTTGATCTCATTTTTACTTTCATTCCTATTTTTCCTCTTCTCCTTCAGCTTCTGAGAAAACTTCTTCATCTTTTTCTCTTTCTTCACTGTCTGATGGTGCACCGCAGCTTGGTTCCTCAATTTGAACTTCGACCTCATTTTATTTTCACCTTGCTTGGCAACCATTCCTACAAATGGTTTTCTACTTGATTCATTATCCTCGGCTTTACTCGATTCACCGAATTTCGATTTTTTTATTGGGGTTTCTTCATTTGTCGCTTCCCCTTTCCTTTTTGCTTTGTTCCCTGGCCAGGTAGGATTGTTCTCACGACTCTTTTGAATTCGTTTCTGTTTGGCGTTTACCATAACTCGATTTTCTATCGAGAAGGACACTATTGGTCGCTATAAGAATAATCAAGGCGTTATAATCTTAACTTCAAACAAAATAAATAATAAAAATATAAAATATAATTGTGGAGGTACATACTCTTTTGGGATTGAACACGTTAGGATTATTGTTTATACTTCTCAGTGCTTGAAGTGCATCGTCGTGTCTTGTATACGAAACGAATCCGTATTCTTTTGATTTTCCTACTCCTTTTGCGTCAACGTTCCTGAGATCTCGCATGACACGCGCCTTGAACAAAATTACTTGTTATAAATAAATTATCGTGTAACAGCCAAGCTCAATTTACAAATAATTGAATTGAGTTTAGAAGCACCTCTCGAATGATTGCCCCTGCAGGTCCATGACGTTCAACGACTTTGCGAAACTTTGCGTCGTCTAGCGTCGGTGGTAGATTGTGAATAACAAGCCTAACTCTAGAGACAAACATATTCAAATTGCGCAGTATCTGAGACTTCCACTGTTCAATTTGCAATCGTTTCGCCATATCTGCTGCCGAGACTCCACTGGCTGCTGCACTCCCGGCCATTATAACTAAACAATAAATTCAAATAATTACAAGTTTCTTTAAAAAACAATGAACTGATATTCAATCAAATGTTTTAAAACCTTACCGCCTTCTTTCACGAGGTAAAGATTCCTAGTGTCTTTCTGTTTCAGTTGCTTCGAATTTGCTTTATTTACGATCTCGTTTCTGTCTATTGCCAATTGCGCCTCTATTATCTGATCATCTATTTCCAGTTCCTTTCCTGCGGACAAACATTTCTCGGCATCCTCAACATTCTACAAAATAATAGAATAACTTAACTATAATAATACACAATTTACAGATTGAGTAAGAAGTAAATATGTACCCTAAATTTAACGAATGCCGTGCCCTTTGAGTACTCTGTAAGCGGGTCTATGCACACCAGAGCATAGAAAACGGGTCCAAATTGCTCCACGAATTTTTTCAGTTGCTCATTTTTCACGGAAAACGGCACATTTTTAAAGAAAATCGTCTTCCCTTCAGAAACATCGTGAGACTCGTAACGAGGACGTGTTTGTTCCTTTATATCCTTTTTTTCTTCTTCTTCCACATCGTCGTCATCTTCAGATAATTCCTCGTCATTGGTTTTACCCTTTCTCTCAAATTCAATATTTATCTCTTGATCTTCCTCGTCAGATTCATCTGACTCTGACGAAGGATCTTCCAGTTCCCTATTGCTGTGAAAAAGAACATTTATAAATCCCATCTTAAAGGCAATATTAATTAGATTTAATAAATACGTTTACTTACCTACCTAACTCTTCATTCGAATTCGATTTCTCTGCAGTATCTTCAGTAGGTCCATCTTCAGTATCGCTCTCTTTCTCAACCTTCACTTTCACTTCATCATCTTCCTCGACCTTCACTTTTACTTCACTCTCGTCGGTGTTATCAGTGTCATTTGTACCGAACTTATTCTTGGGTACCGCCCAGTCGACAACAATAGGTCTGTTGAGGAGTGGTTGCAAATTTGCATAATGTATAGCTTTCGCTGCACTTTGCACAAGATCAAATTGCAGAAATGCGCAGCCAACACTTTTTCCGTCGCCTCGTTTCAAGATGTTTACATCTTCTATTGTTCCATATTGGGCAAAATGCTGTCTTAGATTTTCCTCGGTCGCCTAAAACAAATGAACATACAAATAAACATTGTGTTTAACAAATTTAGGGAAAGATAATTATTTGAAAGTCTCTCCTTACCTCGAACGATAAATTTCTTATTACAACCCTTGCTCTCTTCTTCTTATTCTTTTCCTTTAGAAACTTTCTATGCTCCTTTTTCGCTGGTTCCACTTTCTTGGGTGATTCTTTCTCTGTCTTTATTTGCATTGGTTCTCTTTTAGGCGATAGTTCTCTCCTTTCTTGTTTTTCTTCTTGCACATCTCCGTCGTCTTCTTCATCTCCCTCAACATCCTCATTTTCCTGGTCTTCTTCATCTTGATCTGCAGCATCTGCATTTTCTGCTTCCTTTTTTAGCTTCTCACAGTATCTCGACTTTGATATAGCCCAACTACTATTTATTACTCTGCCTAAAATAACAGTTGTTTAGCTTAATGCAATTAATAAATAATATTGTACAGGAGAGCATCAGAACAATGTTTTACCAAGGAATTCCTTTTTATTTGTATTAAATATTGCCTTTGATGCATCTCCTAATTGTTTAAACTGGACAAAGCAACATCCTACAGGTGAACCATCAGCACGTTTTGGAAAATTGATGTCCTCTATTTGACCAAATGGCTCGTACAACTTTTTGATATCTTCCGGTGTCGCCTGTGACCAAAATATAAATAAATTTCAACATTTTGATTTTTACATAACATGGTAATAGAATCTACTCACCTTAAACGAAAGATTACGAATAATAATCCTTGGCTTTTTATTGTCATTCGCATTGTCATTTGCATTGTTATTTGCATTGCTATCCGAGTTCTGTGCCGCTCTTTTATATTTTTGTGCTTTAACTTTCTTTCTATAGATCCAAGAAAGTTTCTTTTTGTCTCCTTTATTCCCTACAGAATTAGAAAGAAACACGAATTAAAAGGTCGTAAATAATCATTTTATTGGGAACACAAAAATTGCTGTAAACATGACGTTAATACTTACTAGAATTTGTATTCCGCATGTTGAACGTGCACCAAATACCACAATAGCACAGTAAAACGTCTAATTATTTAACGTAATTAATATATTCCAGTCTAACGCGGAATGTACAGTATATAATGATAGATAAAACTTTATAAAACGTAAGTTATTTAACTCGTTCTCATGCTGCATGTTACAATTGTTTATAGTTGAGGTTATGGCAACCGCGTGTACTAAATACATGAGCAGATGGCGCTAATTACTGGTGATCAAATAATTACTCCTCTCTGCCCATGAATTATACAGAAAAATACCAAATTATATACAATTTTCTTATTTTGTAACCTTTTATTACCACAATTAATAATCATAATTTCCACTCTTGTAAATAAATAATATGTAATTATCGATCTTTCAATACAGATTACAAATTTCGCGCGGAATGTTCGCCAAGCCTGTTATCGCTCTCCGGATTGGTCAGTTAAATCAAGAACTATAAAACTGACATAGACAGCGAAATGAACAAAAATAACAAAGCATAAAAATTTTCCGTAGTAACGTAGTAACACGACAGGATTGGACAAGCCATATTAAACATAAGTATAATAAATTAATAATAGATATGTGATAAACAATTATTTATGCAATAAAACTATTAACTGTAATGTAATGAAATACACAGAATGAAGAGTAAATTTGTCTCAAACTTGTGTAATTGACAATAACATCGATATCCGTATGATCGATACACACATTACACATTACAAAGTGCACTATAATTTATATATTATATACATATACCTAAAGTAGAAAGGATCAAATCACCAGCAGATACTTTGTAATGAAAATCAATCTCAGTCGTCGTTTCGAGCAGTTCAAAAGCGTTCGATCCAACGCAAAAATTCCCGTCGAAAATAGACTCATCGAACGTCGAAAGTTGTCCACGGACCGAACAACGATTCGACAAGCGAACCTAATTGCGAACGAGAGGCCCGACGGATTAATGGATAAGCATCAGGATATCAGCCGTGTATCGATATAATAATAAAAAGATGCGAGAAGCGGACATAATCTATCTCGTTTCGGTCGCTCGCGCAAGAAAATCCGTTGTTGAAGAGGTTTCAAATCGGACGGAAGTAGAATCGATACTCCAGAATTCGATAGTGGCGAAAGTATGGCCGAAAGCGGATTTTCATTTCTGCTAAAGACAAAACAGCAAACAACACAGTGAAACGCGATTATTATGACCGAGTTAAAAGCACTTTATTGCCTCCTTTTGTTAACGTTTCTCGAGTTGACGTCACAAATTCGACCGTCCTTACACGGACACAATAATGGTAAGCGCGTATTTACGCTATTTCAACGTTTCGCGATTACACCGAGACGATACACAGCCGAAACGATAACCAGTGCATTGTTAGTTTATGCAAAGTTCGATGTTTTCAACCTGCATCGGGACTTTTCTATCTCAACGTTTCGTATCGCGATTTCCAAAGGTCGAGGATTTGTCATTTTTCCGTGGGAATCGGATGAATGCGAGTCCGAAAAAAATATTGATGTTTTTGTGTACAATGATAACATATTTTCTATGTCAGTCGTGCACAAAAACATCTCTGTTTACTTGGAAAAACTTCATTTTCATTTCTTTGGTCTGTTCATTTCAAACGGAACAGTTCTAATGCATGCTGGTCTTAGCTGTGCTGACAGCAATCTGCAGCTTCTGTGACAACATCTCGTAACACAACACTGTACTATACTTTGCTTTAAATCTACAGTAATTGCAACTTCTTTGTCATTCATAATTTTTTAGATGAACAAGGATATTTCTATATTTTCACTAATCATTGAATCAACAACAATGTATTAGATCTCTGTTCCAATATCAACACAGGAAATTGTTCCTTTTTTTCTGTTCATAACAACCTCGAACCAAATCTTTTATATTCGGAATGCCAAGCAGCACGATTGCCCTGATTTTGGTACTGTTTTCATAGTTCTCGCACAATCAATTGAACATCATGCGTGATTGTGCTGGGTGACGGTAAAACGGTTAAGAAGACAATCTCGTAAAATGGTTACTAATTAACGGTTCTATCCTTTTCAGCATTCGTACAAGATGACAATGATGTTCAATACCTTTTGGACAACATACCTATGTCTGTGCATAAGGTCAGTTATACCAGTTCGTCTCACGTTTAAATACTATTGTTTAATAATGATTTTATTGATTGATTTATTTTCTAGGAATTTACGAATACAGTGCACGGTGCTGGGTAAGCATAATACGCATTAAAATAATGGTGAGTGGAAGTAGGAAAGGTTTTCATTACAAATTTCCTTCCTTACTCTCGAAACATTTGCACACAGTATCGTAGTCTCGCGTTGATGATTTGATTACTTGTGATAAGATTAGAACAAGTCTTCTATGAAAAAAGAAAGAAATACTAGCTCTAGAATCATTTTTTTTTTGGACTTAATAATACAGGCTTTATTATGTACATTAATGTTTTAATCATTTAATCATCTCATCATAGTACCACGTCTGAACAATGCTTTGAAATTCTAAACACTGCTTTACTAACTGTGATCGTTTCGAACTAATTTTTCTTGTACCTTTCCTATTTTCAATTTCCACTATTAGAAGTATACGGAACGATCTCTGGCGCGTTTATTCAAATACTCGAATTGTCTTTTTAGGGATGCCCCGGCCAATGAAGACAAAACGCAAGATGCATTGTCCCATGTTTATTTCCAACCACATGTTTTGGACTTCAAAGAAAGGTGAGCGAGGTGCGATGTTAATGTTGATTGTACTATTGTACATAGAACTGCATACAATGGATATATATTTTTTTCTTAGACAACTTGGTATACCCCACCAAGAAACTGTGATCTTGTTTAATAAAGATCACAACAAAACGATCCATCTTTTATCGATATCTGGAAATACACGACATTTCCATTCATCGTTCTTTCGAAGTAAAGTAAGTCCCAAGCGATATACGACTACACTTGTATGCAATAAATGGTTCTCGAGATGCGAATGGTATTACGAATGTCTGTATATTAATTATTAGACTGCGGATTTTATCTATTTATGACGAAAATGAATTAGTCAAATGCAAAACGGTAAAAACATTTAACTAGGAGCTTGAAATTAATGCAGACAATTTTTATTTTGTATGAAAACCCGCAGCCTATTAATTATGGTTTGTTTAACGAGTAAAAGACAAATTTTTCGAGTAAATCTGAACAAAGGCTTGAAGACATATAGTAGTAAAAAAAAGTATAACTATTATATAGTGACTAGTATTTACTGTGACTAGCGAACAGAAATATTTTATCTAAAAATAGAATTTGACAAGATGGTAATTATTATAATTTGATTTGCGTAGGTAATACCATCGCTCGGGAACACAACGTTCAATGTTGTTTTTCTCGGTCGAGAAGAAGGCGATATTGATACGCATCTCTTTATACATACTACAGATGGAACTATAAAATACCAAGTAACCCATTGAAGATATCTTTAATGGCATAGCTTCAATTATTTTCACACTCGCTAACAATATGATTCACTATTTCAGGTAAAAGGAATAAGTGTCAGTAGTCCTTATCGACTCAGACCTGTAGTGGGTGTTAAATTACCTTTAAATGCAACATTTACTCCACTTATATATATGCACAATCCACATGCAGAAGCTTTACAAGTATGTATTCAAATATAATCATTTTAATTTACATTTTTTTTATGCGTCCATCTTTAAATTGTGTTTTATTAAAGGTTCTAGAAGTATATAGTAGTGGTGGAGAATTTCAGCTAGAATTGCCATCAGGAGAGGCAGAGGGTTCGCGCGAACTATGGGAAATCCCACCATATCAAACAAAGCCTATTATAAGACTACATTTTAATGCTTACGCAGAGAAAAACCATACCACGTATATTAGGTATGTAGCTTTATATTACAATATAAAATAAAAATATAAAATATATTGTAATATATTTATGTTATAGGCTTAAAGTAAACAACACTTCGGAACTGCTTGTCGTGACAGTCGAAGTTGAAGTGAAAAGTGGTTCTGGTCTCCATTGGGGCGGAAGTTCTGGTGTAATCAATTTAGGTATGGGTGGCTCGTTACAGCCCCCCATACAATACCCCATCGCTTTGAAGAATTCGGCAAAAAAACCGATTAAAATTATGGTGAGCGTCTCGTCGCTCTTTAGCATTGTTTGTCTGTTCTATTATCGTTACAAACGAACGTACTATTTTTGTCGCAGAATATAATTAGCACGCCGGTGTCCAAAGCGTTGAAACTTCACTTTGAACAAGCGATAATTCCAGGAGACACGGACATACCGATTGCGATTGGAGCACTTGTTTATGACTGTATGTGACCTAATATTACGGAGCACTAAAAGCGACTATTTTACATTGCTTTATAAAAATTACGAGAATGTGTCTATAAAAATTTTTAGCCATTTCTTAAATAATATATACCCAAACAAATACGTTGAATAATTCCTCATGGATACGTCTTGAAAATCTCAACAATCGTAATTAAATATATTAGAATGCGTCTCGTAAACATAGTGTTAATAAAATCGTGTGCATATATTTGAGCTGTGCATGTAGAATGCAACTTATTATTTATGGGTTTATGTTTTTTTTTTCAGGGAAGACAGGTTTAGAGTTACAACATTTTAAAGGGAAATTAGTAATCAAAGCGATGGGTCCCGGCGGCACCAATCAGAAACTGACGATACCATGGATAGCACAAGTTCTACAGGGTGGTTTAGAAGTAAACGCATCAACTACGCATTATTGCTCCCTTCAGTCAAATCAGGCGCGGAACTTTAGCGTCGTTAACAAATTCAAATTGCCGTTAGCCATCACGAACGTCACAATGTCGACACACGTGAAGTCGTTGTTCACGGTAAGTATACTTTAAAATCCCACAACCCCAGTTTCAGGTAACACATAATAAAGATACTCTCACGCAAATAATCTCGTATATTTTTCAGATAAAAAATTTTATCCCGAGGGTGCTAAAGCCCGAGCAGAAGGTGAATATTTTTTCATTGCAACTTGCCAAAGATAGGAAGACAGACAACGTGAAGATGGAGTCGTCGATTTTGATTCATTCGAATGTTTCCGTGACGGAGGTTCCACTGCTCAGTTACGATGGCAAAGTAAGGAAAATCGTGCCCGAAGAGAGGGATACTGACGAGGGCACAATGAATTTTGGCACAGTTAGCAGTGGGACCGAGAGCGAAGCTATCTTTGCTCTGGAAAATCAGAATCCAATTAATATCGATCTGCACGTGTGGGGCGTGAACATGCCGGGAGCAGTGCTGGAGCTCATGGGATGTCACAGGGGGCCAGCTGATTTTCTGGACAAGGAGCTGCGCAATATAACTGTGTGCAGTCACACCGGCAATGTAGGAAAATCTCTTTATAATTTAATCTATTTGTTCTATTAATCACAATTTTTAGATCTCGAGAAAATATTAATTGGAAAAACATTTCCTATAATTTTAGCAATACATAAAGCCTGGTTACTTAGCCATCTTTAAGATTAAAGTAAAAACCCCCATGGTCGAGGAGGACACCATAGTGGGCGACGTTTTTGTTCGGACCACCTACGAAAAATTCATTTTACCAGTTTATATGCGGGTGGCGTACGGGAGGCTCTCTTTGAAAAAACTTATTTTTACCGATTGTTTTCCAGTGAGTCGTCACAATATCTTTGTACGATAAAAAAAAGTTGAATATCTTGTGAAATGGTATTTCCTTGCAGGGGTCGATTTGTGTACAACAAGTGAAAGTGTATTCAACGTTCGTAAGACCCATGCAGGTGACTCGAATCGCACCTGTTTATAAAGATCATAGAATAAAGTATATTCCTTTGGAAGAGGCGTCGATGCCGGTTATAACGAAAGGCGAAAGTTATGTTGGTTCAGTCAGAATCGAACAGTCGATGACCTGTAAACATCATTGTTATCTGGGTCTGTCGTTGGAAACTAATGGTGAGCGTTAAATTCAAATATATTCTCAATGTTTGTCAATTATTTATTTAGGGGTACATCCATAAAATCCGCAGTTTAATAATTTAGTTAATATTTGTATGATAATTGCAACAGTTCGATAACGCAACGCTGTATTGCAGCTGGCAAACAGTGGCTAAACACATTGGACCTCCCGTCGCACACAAGGGACTCCGATTTGAATCTGTTGAACACGAAATACACGCGTTTCCTGAACTCGACGGGCGGCCGTTCGTGGGAGAACATAACGATGCGTCTAGACACCACCGAAGTTCGCGGGCACAAATTTTTCTTGAACATTAAACCGTATTGGCCCAGTCTATTGACTGGTTTCGGTAACAATAAGAATAAAGTCGTCGTGGTGTTTCCGTTAACGCAGGTCGGGAATACGTCTTACAGATCGATTAAACTGTACAATCCGGGTACCAGTCCTTTGTTCATACAGCTGGTAATGGATTGGAATTACCCGCAAGGGACGAGGCTCTATCATTCGTTGCCAGCTAAGTATGTGGTTTTCATTTATAAACAAAAAGAAAGAGCTCTTGCTATCCTGGTCTCTGGGTGTTCCGAGTACTCGTTGCGATTACAACTCTGAACATTATGATACTTTAGACTTTAGATATATATATGTATATCTCGGTACTCGTGTTCAAATACTCGGATTCGAGAAATAGTACGAGCGCTATCAAAATATTTTGACTAAACTTTCGAAAACCAGTCAAATCCGATTGGGCTAAAATTTGGTAAAAATAGCTTCATTTTGCATAAAAACTACGTTTTCGAGAATGATTTTTGGCGATTCGAAATTTTGGAAAACTTTTTTTATGTAAAACAAAGCTCTATGCAAAAATGGATCCGAAAGTTTCGTCGATCTTTTAATTGTATTTTAATTTGTAAGATGTCTAATGCGTTGGGTCTTGTTTGTAGGTTTAAATTCGCGTGTGTAGAATGCGGGTCTGCGGTGGCAGAGGAGTTTAAGTTAGAGGAGAGTGTAGAGGATAGAGAACATTTTGAGAAACAGTGGGACGTTTCGGTAGCGTCACAAACGATTTCTGTGTATTTGAAACGTTCGGAGTCGAGGACGATACGAGTGTCATACACTCCGGTCTCGCCCACTTTGTCGTCCGGCCTTTTATACATTAGGTATATTTCTTTCTGTCAAGTAATACACGTAGTTAGATGCAATCACTGTCGATGGCGAAAGAGAAGGCAAATCAGTTTAGCCAATCGCTGCGAATACCGTTTAAAAAACATTATCTTTCTTCTAGAAACAACATGACGATTTTGGAGGTACTTCGTGTAATGGGGCAAGGGGCGAATGCACAATTTAGATTCGGAAATCGAAAGCCAGGTTCCACTACACCTTTACTTTTCGAACTCGCCGACAAACACCTAAAAGATTGCGAACGTATGTACGTTTCTTTACCTTGGTGCTACCGTTTAAGCAATACACAGTGTTTACAAGGTCTATCCTCTAAGGGTGCGGTTATAGTGGAGCGGCGAGCAGCGGTGATAGCGGAAACAAAAACAAACTACTTTATTCTATGTTTTTCTTTTTCATTTAATTACAACGGTTTGTTTCCATCGCGCTGCTCACTGCGCCGCTGTCATCGCTGCTCGCCGCTCCACTATAACCGCAGACTAAGATTTGGTGTCTAATCTTAAGCTATGTCCATACTGAAGCAGCATCGAGCCACTTTTTTGTCGCCTTTTATTCGATAAAAAAACGAGAAGGCAACAAGATGCGATAAAAAGTTGCTCGATGTTGCTTTGTATCATTCTACATATTAAAAATATTAAAAAATTAGTCCAGCACGAATCAGACTAACAGTTTATTTATTTATCGATTATAGGAGAGCAATTTAAAAGGAATCCCGCGCCGAACATAACAGTGAAGAGGTCCTTCATGGCCAGGAATACTGGCGAATTGCCTATAGAAGTGTACGACTTTTTTATCAACGGTCTCCGCTGCGAAGGCTACGGGTTCCGAGTCCTGAACTGCATGCCGTTCAGCCTGGCCCCCAACGCGACCAAGAAGATTGAGATAGCCTTCACTCCAGACTTCACATTGTCACGGATCGAGAGAAAACTCGTGATAGCAACGAGCTTAGGGTCGGACAGCGACATAGAGAACGGCATGGTGACGCTAAATTTGCTGGCGACGCTGCCTCCACAGTCTTTAGAGGACTGTAGCGCAGCTTTGACGAGACCTTCGTGGGAGTGCGGGCTTCAGTGGGCAGCTATGTGTCTGTCTTCGTTCTTGTTGATCTGTATCCTCTTTATCTCGTTCCTTGAAGCGGAAAGAGTGCTCAGAGGACCTCTGAATCTCACCAGAGAGACTCCGAGGCAGCCTCCTTTCGACTTGAGATTGCTATCGAACATGCCGGTACACTCGACGCAGGACGCGCCTCTAAAGGAGAAGCTGATGAACGAGGAGAAGCAGAAAGCAGCGAAGAAGGAGGATACTTATCCGGACTGGGGATTGATGAACGTGAAGAAGTACAAAGAGAAGGAGAACACACAGAAGGGCCTGAAGATCCCGGACTGGTCCGCTGACGAAGAACGCAGGTTCAAACTGGACACCGAGACGAAGGACTTGCTGTCGTTCAAACGCTGCGACGAACTGTCCTTGGATAACAGTAATAATGTCATGAACAATATCGCGCTCGGGGCCAAGAAGAGGAACAACAAGAAGCAGAATAACGTGCAGGAGGTACAGACCGACAACTGTTTGTCAGAGACCGTGTTCCCGGACGTTCAGGGGACGCAGGAGAAGAAGTATACTGTGAACACGTACATGAAGTCGAGTCCTGTGACGAACAGGAAAGGCAAGTCGAGTCAGATGGTCAAGGAGGAGACGAAACTGGTGGATCACGAGGTGCAGGTCGACACAACGGGGTTGTTGAGCAATACCAGGAACAGCAAGCTGGATAGCAAGAGGAAACCAAGCTCAGTCGGTAGTAGCAATAATAGTCACGTTTCGTTTAAGAAGTTCGAGTCGAATAGCAACCACAGGAGTATTCAGCTGTCCGAGGAGGAGACGTCTTCTACAACAACCGAGAGCTCTATTCAGGATGACCCGCCGCCGTGCAAGGTGCATATATAAATTCTCATAGATTTTGACACGCCAAATGTAAGGTCGAAAGTCGTTTCTCTTTCGAGTCGTCAAAACGCCTCCTCGCAAACATTTTTTTAATACAAAATTAAGCTATTTGCATATTTTAACCGAATTGGATTTGACCGGTTTCGGAAGTGTAGCATTTTATTCTTGTTTTATGAAATATACATAAAAAAAAGTTTCAGGTCAAATGTCATGCGAACAGAGTCATTATTTTCAATGTTACACTGTTCTATACGATGAATTGTTCGTTAGAAGATTTTTCCTTTAGCGGAGAGATCTATATTAAGCTTTTCTTTACTGCAGAACTTTGATCAGCCATGTGGAAAGTCCGAGAAGCTGCAAAGAAAGCCTGTAACCAAGAAGACTAAGCCGCAATCGATCACGCCTGTGCCATGTGTGGACTATAGGGATAATTACGAGGGAGACTGCGACGACGACGAGTATGATAAAGAGAGGCATAATAATCCGAATAGGTGGAAAACGAGCACGACAAGATCAACTATAAAGCATCATATCCACTCGTCCCGCACCGTAGAGTCGTCGTGCAAGCTGCCTCGACAGAACAAGAATCCTCCGAGGAAAGACAAAGGATCTCAGAAGCGGCGTGGAATGGACAAAACGCATGCGAAAGGTGTCCTACCCTCCATGTTCTTTTTACAATAATGCTTTTCTTCTCTATCACACTCAGTTACTTAAAAAATCTACTCTAACAAGAAGTTTTTTCTCCTAGATGTTTAAAAAATATTTAAAGCCAGTATGTTTACAAGGGTGATTCAAGAATTACAGCAAAAGTGGAGGATCGATGATTAATTTGCGAATTTAATTTTGCAGCAACATCGTTAAACGGAAGCACTAGCCAAAGAGAAGACTCATCGCGATCGTTGGGTGCAGTATCAGCTCCATTACCTCCGCCCCCGTCCTGTTGGGGTGAAAATCGAGCGAAATTCAGCGACGTCGTGGCCAGGAGTCCAGAGAGCATCTCCCCGTTCTCGAGCTTGAACAAGCTACACAAACCGCAGACGACCACGCATACACTGTCGACAGTCTTCAGCAACGATACCAAAGATATAGATTATACTAACCAACAGTCCAGTCAGGAGTTGATACATGCCGCGAACGACTACAGAATGTTGTCGAGCTCCCCACCCCTCCGTGTTCAGTCTATCGAGGAGAAGCCGCTTAGTCAGGACCCCCTGAAGATCCAGAATACCTTGCAGCATTCAAATAGCTACTTCATGAACGCTTTCACTGAACCGCCGGTAAATCACACAATCGTCTAACTTCGACTTAAACATTCAATTTGGACCTTCTGTTAATTACTCTGACCAACATCAATTCATTACTATTTAACACTCAGTTTAGAGATCGTAAAGATGCACCAATGAAGAATTATTCAAAAAATTTATTTCTTTGGGTATTGTATTTAAAAATTGACTAATAATTTGGATAAACACATTCTCGTTATTGTTATGAGGTAATGTAAAATGGTCACATTTAGTACTCCGTAAACCTAGTGTTAAATGGGATTTCTTACATTTTTTCTGGCTTATGAATCAGTCGTTCCAAAGCCTATTCTCAATAAAATAAATAAATAAATAAATAAATAAATAAATGGGATTTAGCATGAAGGTTTATTGTGCTAAAAGTCCATTTGAACATCAGAGTCTAGAATATATATAGTCGACTTTCTGATGTGTTTAACCTTGCGTCCTTAAATTTTAGTTTGAACGAGAACTGGTGCCGTACGATGATCTTCCAGAGACGGACGAGCCCCTAATGGAACTGGAGAGCCCCGAAGAGGACACGCGATGTCAGTTATGGGAAGACAGTAGTCCCGTATACAATAATTTATTGCCGGACAACACGAGCGGGTTTTACACGGAATCGTCAAGGTCCCCTGAGAAGCCATCTTCGATGCTGGCGGATACGTTAAGGGGTAAGAAACTAACTTGACTGTTGAAATTAAATATTGTTCTGTATTTATAATGTTTCTATTGGGTTTGCAGATAATTGGATGTCAGTCGAAGCAAATTGGGAACCGTTATACACAAGGGCAGCAGTTGGAGAAGAAAGAAGTTGCGTGTGGGGGGTGAACACAGGTGGTGTTTGGGCTGCGGGTCCATGGGGGGCAGCTACCCCACCTGTAAATTCACAATTGTCCTCTTTACCGACCGAACCGGACACACAGGTGAGAAAAAGATATTACCACAGACAAGGCATAGGAATAGACCAATCACCATATGGAGTTTCGTGTCTCACGATCTAAAATACCACAGCCTACTCACCGTGTTGCCACATCCTTCAGCATGGCTAGCACTAGAGTAGGCTGTGAAAATACCCATATCGTTAACAACAACTCGATATCTTTTATCGATTTGTTTTATCGACTGTCGACGTAGGTACTTAGCTATCAAAGAACATTTTTAATGAATCAATTGAACTGTGATTGCAGGAAAGGTCCGGTTTCGACCCGTTTCGTTCTCTTAGTACAATATGGACACCGTCATCCACCGAAACATGGAAAAAGAAGCACGAAGACTAAACCTGTTCCCAAAATTCCCGATATTATACCTTGTGATATCGTATAGACTTGGTTGAACGACATTTTTCTTTTCGAATACGAGAAGTAAATAACGTAATTTATTAGTGACACAATTTTGTGATTGACAACGCTTAAAGAGGGAAAACTGCTGGGTTTTTTCGTTGTTCTTCAATGTTTCTTGCGGATTTGTGATATTTTGTTGAATAGTACCTCGCATAATAACACCGAATAATTCGTTTTTCGGTCAAAATTGACTTTGTGACTTGTTGAAGAATCATCCACGTGTTGCGACATTGTTAATCTGTGTTATTAATTGAGGCTCGAAACAATGTGATACGTTGTAATTTTTTCTGTTGACCTGGGGAATCGCACATTTAACGTTCGCTTTTCTTTTTCTTCTGTTTCTCGTGACTTCAAGTCCGAACACGATGCACTGTGGGCGAAAAGAATATACATGCCTCAATTCGAAGTGAGATTCTCTATTCGCAGCAATTGAAGCACAGATTAATCCGGAGGGCGAAAAATAATAAGGTATCTGATTTATGGAATTTAATGCCTCTCGGTTGTCTACCGTCTTCGTTTCTCGTCGTACTTTCTACACAAAAAGTATATAAAAAAAAGAAAGAAATGGTGATCACAATACTCAGAGAACGTTGGTCTTGGTGTTACACAAAAAAAATGAAGTAATAATTAAGTTACTTGGAACGAGTGAGAACTGTGATTTTTATAGTCTTGACTTGTAGAAATTTCTTTGGTAAGTTTCCAAAATATTTTACAAAGTTGTGATGTATACAAAACAAAATAAAAATGTGTACCTACACTTCAAGACTGGTAATTGCTGTGTTTTAATCATGTGTTGTCTTAATTTTACACAGCATTCGTCGTACACATTATTAAAAAAAAGAAAAAAGAGTGAGATCGTACACAACAGTAATTTTGTTAAAAATATATTTCCTATGAATTTACTCATAATTTCCAAAGATCCAAGTTCAAGTTACAATATTCCGTGGCACAAAGAAGACAATATATCACAATCGTGATTTAAACTACACTCTAATAGTACAAAGTATAGAAATCTTATCACATCGAAGTACAAAATTTGATTTGTATAAACCACATGGAAAAAGTTTTATATAACAAATTACAAAATTGTCTGTCTACATCCAGGTTTCGTTGCGGCGTTCATAACACGTGATTTGGTCTGTTGTAGTCTTTGGAGCAGCAACTGTAATCGTAAACAACATTAGCATAATCACTTGCAACCTTTTACCTAATTTCGAATTTTTATATTTCGGGATTCTTGAATATGCTCTGGAATATTCTCCGGAGTAGAATTCCCGACCCGACATTTTCAGGTTCTCGCACACCTCTATTAATTTCTAATCTCTTCTTCTATACGTACTATATTTTCGCTTTCAATTTTTCTCTGCAATTTCTTCCTATTGATCTCAGAACTGCTTTGTCTAGTTTGCGGCCCATTTTCATGAAGTATCTTCTCTTTCGGTTTTTGCTGAGCCATAATCTTCCTCAGAAGAAGCTGATTCTCCCACTCGATCTTCCTGAGCTCCTCATCAGTGAAACTCATGTTCTTCCTTCTGCATTTGACCGGTTTCAGTATTGTGGACCTATCGTCTGAAATTGAGCTACCGGAACAAAGTGAATTTACATTTCCACCGGCCCTTATTGGGCTCTCGCATTTTTCTTCATTGTCTTTCTTCTCGCACTCATGCTCAGCTGCTTTAGACGTGTAACGAGACTCGTTCAAAGTCCTTGATGTGACATTGGTCTCATCGGAAGACTCGTCCGAGCAAAATGATTCGTTGCTGTATATCGAATCATCGTCCGCAATATTTTCCGCCAGGCCTGCGTCTTGTTGGACATCGTCATTTACGGTCGGAGAGTCTTGATCGTAAATATATTCTTCATCGGTGTCCTCCTCGACCACTTCGTGAATGCTAGGAACATGATTAAAATTGTCCTTGGTCTCCGAGAGCTGTCCTTGCACTATTTCATTCATCACCATCAACGTGTACTGACACTCGCAATCGGTTTCCATTACTATTGACTAAAAAGGTAATGAATCGCATTAAAATACAGGCTAAAATAAAAATCAATTGTCGTACAAAGCTAACTCTACACTCTACACCATTTCCAGGTTACAAAAGTCAAGTAAGAAGCACTCTGTGTGTGTATGCTTCTAGTTGCCATGTCAACTGTTCCATAACAGTGGAGCATTAGACAATATTAATTCATTTATGATCAGCGAACACAGCTACAAAAGGTAAGTTCCCACCTCTGTCACCGCTCCACTATATATACAGTCGCATTTAATTACATTGGTTTGATTTTGCCGCGATGTACACCTCGTTGCTATCCTCGATTTTCGCCGCTCCACTATATTTTGTGGCCTTATGTATAATACCAATGGAAAATTGCAGTGAAAACTATAATCTTTTTTAATTTTATATATATATCAGAGGAAAACATAATTAGATTTAAAGAGGTAAACATTGCGGTAGATAACAAATTCTTCTCAAGGCCACATTTACAAGGACAATGTCATGACTCGACTGGTAGATCTTTATGTAAAATAAAAATTGACCAAGCCAATTGTAAGAATTTTAAAAGATCGAAAATTACGTAACAATATCCTGAGATTCTCTTCTAATGTCTTTTCAATTTAGTATTAGAACTATTCATTTTTGTGATAAATGTATAAAATCCGCAGTCTAGTCGTGAACTTCTTGTGACCTCGAGTACCAAAAATAAATGAGCATACAGGGCTCTAATTAAGGTGCTCGATTAACTAGATTTCCTAATTACATCGACTACTTTAAAACACATCGTAGAGGCTTGGATTTCTAAAATAGACTGCAGCTTTCTCCCAGAATAGTATATTTCAATAAAAATATTGATCATTCAATCGTTGGCAAATCCGTACACCTTCAGACTGCCAGCGTCTCGCTTCCTATCATAGGTATCTTTGTCATCGCATGCATACGCTAACAAATATTGTTTCGGATGCCACGCAACTGTGAAGGTCGCCGCCTCCACAGGTATATCCGCAATCTTCTCCCCGGTTTCGACCTCGCCGATGTCAATAACGAGGTCCTCGGACGCAGCTGCCAAAAGCTGGCCATCGTAAGAGAATGAAATAGTCCTAACCGGCCATTCTAATCTGGAGAACGTCCTTAAACAGCATAATTCGTCCGCGTCCCACAGTGAAACTAACGCATCGGCTGAACCAGTAGCAAAATATCTCCCGGTGGGATCGAATTCTATGCAAATGCAAGTTCCTGGATGCGCTTTGATTACATGCAACAGCTCCAAGTCCGGATAGCTAAGAATATGTACACAGCCCTGCCCGTTTGTCAGGTAAAACGTATCGGAGTCTTTGTTCCATGAAATTTCGTTCACTTCAAAGTTGAATTGCTCCTCCGCACGGATTTTCATCACTCGTGCGTCGATGAAGGTGACCAGATCTTCTTTGTTCCCTACTGCTATCGTGTTGCCGTCAGGGGACCATGATATGTTGATGTTTTCCCCTCGCGTACTGATGTTCGCTGTGCATTTCTGTGTTCTCGTGTCCCATATCCGCACAGTTTTGTCTCCGCTCGCTGTGGATAACAGTTCTGGGTAGAACGCGTGCCAGCAAAGCTGGTCGACACTGCCACCATGACCTCTGAACGTTGTCTCTTGTTTCTGAAAGAGGTTTATTGAACTGTATTACTGTCTGAATACTTCGGATGAATACGAGGAGGGCTTTGATGGTTTGAGGGTACAGAAAGAATGTAACTGTACGTAGTTGTTGATGTTCAAAACTTTGCAACAAAAATATTAAAACAAAATGTTACTTTAGTTTATTTCCATTCGAACAAATCAAATTTAATATAAAAAAACTTTTGTGTCCCTATTAGTCAGATATTGGTGCTTCTACTCTGTAACCTCGAAAATGTTTAGAGAGGTTATGTTTATTTACCAAACGATCCGGTCCCAGTGAAAAAATGCAGACAGACTTATCGAATGAACCGGAGGCCAAAAGTTTTCCATCGCAACTCCATCCTACACTGTGCACCTTTGCAGAATGACTCTGTTGCTCTCTAATTTTGTTATGGGACTTGAAATAGGTAATTAGTTCTTCGACCCGAGAACCAGACATTATGGTTATGTTTATCACTGTTTTGCGACGTTTCCAACCGATTACTTCTGTTGAATAGTGAAATTATGAATGATGATTTGGCGTGATACATCTGTTTTAGTATTTCAATCGGTTGATGATCATGGCTTGAGCTGATTTTTGTCAAGAAAGGGTCATAAAATGAGAAAATAGTTGATCTTCTAAAGCGCATTCAGTTCCATGGTTCCATCTAAACTATTTATGCCAATCAGAGAGGAATAAGAGAGTGATCAACAACCCCATTGTTAGAAGTTGGCCACCATACGGTGCTGCCACCAGTTCCATTTCTAGCTTGGAACAGCTCCTACATCCACTCTTCCCCGGACAAGAACCTACACCCACCTTAGCCTGGATCAGATCCCACATCATTTTGAAGCAAGAGGTAAGAGGTAAGTTTTTACAAAAGAGGTAAGTTTTTATTTTTCATTCTTTTTTTATACAACTTTGACAAACATATTTGTGAGATTTTGCTAATCAAAATTAGTCTAAACACGGCACTATTTCGATCACATTTACTTGTTTAATGAGTGATCGTAACTCGCTATGATATAAATATAAGTAAATAGTAAATACATATATGATTAAGACTGTATCAGGTTTGGTCCCCTTTTAACCAGAAAAGTCTCACAAATCTGTTGATGAAAGTTTGGTACACACCGACGAGTATCTCGTCGATAGTGGAACTTTTAACGATGTGGTATTTCAGATCACTGTAAGTTCCACTTATCGCCGGGCCCCCTGTGCCCACTTTTTGCGCCGCTCAATAGCACAGAGGCCGGCAGTCTTCAATAGTATCTCGTCGGTGCATTCGTGTTCTAAATATTTAGAATATAAGTTATGTACATGTACAATACAAACATTTTATGTATGAATCTACAATTTATAAATAAAGACAATCTAGTGAAAAAGTATATCTGCGTATACATTTATTAAACCACCAATTTTTCCTGAACGTCCGACTTGTCGTAGAGTTACACTACTGACTTACGCAAAAATTTACACCGGTCTAAATTGTTATTCAGTAACTGTACTGATCTGGAATTGCAAAAATAGTGAAACATTGATCGCCTGGCTTGACGTTGAGTTGCACTACTGAATGTTCTAAAATTTTTCGGCCGCCTGGCTTGTCGCTGAGTCGCACTACTGAAATTTCGAAAAATTTTCGGCCGCCTGGCTTGTCGTTGAGTTGTACTACTGAATTTTCGAAAATTTTCGGTCGGCTGGCTTGACGTTGAGTTGTACTACTGAAATTTCATGCCACCTCTTTGTCCATCATGTTCTCCTAGTAGAAATATTAGGAGTGTATGAAAGCGAAAGAGGTGGAATGAAATTTCAGTAGAACAACTCAACGTCAAGCCAGACGACAGAAAAATTTTCGGTCGGCTGGCTTGACGTTGAGTTGTACTACTGAATTTTCGAAAATTTTCGGTCGGCTGGCTTGACGTTGAGTTGTACTACTGAAATTTCATGCCACCTCTTTGTCCATCATGTTCTCCTAGTAGAAATATTAGGAGTGTATGAAAGCGAAAGAGGTGGCATGAAATTTCAGTAGTACAACTCAACGTCAAGCCAGCCGACCGAAAATTTTCGAAAATTCAGTAGTACAACTCAACGTCAAGCCAGACGACCGAAAA
This sequence comes from Lasioglossum lativentre, assembly GCA_916610255.1. Lineage (NCBI taxonomy): Eukaryota > Metazoa > Arthropoda > Insecta > Hymenoptera > Halictidae > Lasioglossum > Lasioglossum lativentre. Next base: position 3,524,267 of record OU744364.1, read on the forward strand.
ATTTTCGAAAATTCAGTAGTACAACTCAACGTCAAGCCAGCCGACCGAAAATTTTTCTGTCGTCTGGCTTGACGTTGAGTTGTACTACTGAAATTTCATGCCACCTCTTTCGCTTTCATACACTCCTAATATTTCTACTAGGAGAACATGATGGACAAAGAGGTGGCATGAAATTTCAGTAGTACAACTCAACGTCAAGCCAGCCGACCGAAAATTTTCGAAAATTCAGTAGTACAACTCAACGACAAGCCAGGCGGCCGAAAATTTTCCTGCCACCTCTTTTACTATGATATTCTCCTAATACAATGCTTAATTTTTGCCTAATTTCAAAAGTTTTCCGCTGCCCCAAAATTTTGAAGATGTTACTCTAATTCTACTATTGAATATGTATGTACAGTGTGGGGAAAAAAGAAAACATTAACTGTTGTAACTAGTATTCTTTATTTTTCAATCATAAAAATTACAATATTAAACGGTGAGTGGTGGTATGATGAGAAGGTCAGGATTTTATTTTAGTAGTATATAGCAGTATATAGGTTCTGCCAGAGAGGGCAGGTCAGGCAGGTTGAACTTATTTTGAGGTTCTTGTCCGAGACAGAGTGGTTGTAGGAGCTGTTCCGGGCTAAGAAATGGGACCAGTGGCAGCACCATAGCGCGACCACTTTGTAACAATGGGATGATCGCTCTCCTATTCCTCTCTGTGCCATTCTATGCACTGCTATCATCCATGACTCCTATGCACTCACAAACCACGTGATATTTTCATGATTTTCATCAATATTAGCAGAGAGGAATTCCTCTCTGATATTAATTATATAGAACCATAGACTATACAATACATACACACAAGGTATATATAAAAGTAGATGGAGTGTCGCCAGATGAAGATTTGTCTTCCATTCTATCTTACTATGTATTTTCCGGCGCGTATTACGAATGCGTGACTGATTGGATCAGAGTGGAATGGGAACGCCTTGTTCCACACGCACTTTCGGCTCTAAACGAACTACTGGCTAATGCTGTCACACAACTATGTATATATATATATATCATATATACAACTGATATATATATTTATATAGTGTGTGACGTCAAAGCGTAAACATTGGGACAGAGAGGATATTCCCCTCCGATTGGGACTAGGGAAGCGTTAGAGGTGGGGATAGGCGGGCCTGATGATAGTCTCCTCTTGCCCCTATGCCGTTGCGGGACTAATCTTCTTATATCACGAAACATATACATATGTAGTTAATTTAGAAACCAACGGACAATGAAATTGATTATAATTTATAATTTTTTCACACGGATTTTGTAAATTCAAATTTTCGCAGACCCCTGGCGGTAAATTCAACGAACGTCCCGTTAATTCGATCAATGTGAACGAACCATAAGAGCGTATCGAGGTTTTCAGTCGTGCGGTTGCCTAGGTAGCCATAGGCGACGAAATATGTTTGGCGTAAACAAACTGGTTCTCTGACAAGTTGAATTGTTCGGTGAAAATCAATCGCATATGACAGTTGCCGTCAGCGTGTATCGGCAAAATGACATCTCTAGATTTAAGGCAACAGAAACTCGAACAACAGGTAGGGGATTCGATTCACATTCAAATATGCATTTCTATCTGTCGATTTGTTCGTCCGACTCGCTTTTACAATTGCTCGATGCATATTTTTTAATATTCCACGAAACAATACAGTCCACGGCGTTACGCATTTTTCGCATAGTACAATTCGTGCTGTGTATATTTTATTGCAATTTATAATTAATCCGATTTCGTATGTAATAGCAATGATTTATTATAAATTCGATTCGAACTAGGTCAGATTTAAATATTCATCGAACTTTGCATAAAAACACCACTAGCAAGAACAAACACTGTGTTTTATATATTTGACAAGCTGTGTCGTGTACGATAGAGACATTTTGTATTAAACAATTTAATCTTTGGTCAAATTGTAAGTGACAGAAAGATTCGTAACATTATTCGAATATATAGATTGTTGTTTTATCGTCATCCCGATTTTTTTAATAATCATTTATTATTATTACAGAGGCAACTGATAGCCCAGAAAATGAAACAGAAGAGACAAAGCGGTGCCGGTGGAATGGTTCAAGCGTCTAATATATTAAGCACTCAACTCACCAGTCACTCCACCAAGTGGATGAACCCTAACAAGGAGCTACGTGGTAATTTTGTATAACTATCGAACAAAAAAATACAGTCAAACCTCGGTAGCTCGAACCTCTAGCAATTTCCATCATTGATTTCTGCTCTGAACAAAGATTTCATTTTTTCTTTGAAATTCATGTCTTACCGAGGTTCGACTGTATACTCAAAGTTCGAAATATATGCTTTTGAATTTTCATTGATTTCAGGGTACGATGGGCCACTACAATTCAATGTGTCGCAGACGAGCACAGAATTGAGCACGTTTACAGAAAATAAGGATATGGAAGCCAGAATAAACGGTACGCTAAGCTAATTAATAGATCGAATATCTTTTTCCTTTTAGTCATAGATGCGAGGAATGTGAATAACGGTTCTGTTTGCGTAGAAGTAAGTACCGAAGGAGGATTTTACCAAGGTACGGAGGCTGCTGATTGCGCGGATGAGGAGTCCTCGCCAATAGAAATTCATTCTCCTTCAGAGTCCTTACCATGCCCTTCTCCACTGAGAGTGGCGCCTTCGGATGGAGCTAACACATTTATTAATAGAGAGAACAATTCTTCGGTAAATGGATAATTGACTATATGTCTCGTTAAGGATAATGACTGGACCAAGGAGAATAATATTGAACAGCATTGAAACTAATTATTGTTATGTTACGACAGAGTCCAGAACTGGAAGGCAACGTTGAAGGAAATGTTGAGCATTTTGTACTACAACCGGCAAATAAAAAGATGCATTATAAATGTAGAATAACACGCGATAGAAAGGGTATGGATCGCGGACTGTATCCTACATATTTTCTACATTTAGAGCGTGACTACGGGAAGAAGGTACGCATTGATTACATATCATTATTTCCGCTTGAAAGCCCCATTATTAAACTGCGTCGAAATAAACAGTTATGTTTCGCTATAAATATCTTTAGAAACATAACTGTTCATTTCTGTGAACTCTATCTCCGTGAGCTCTATATAAAAAGACAAATTCCCGTGCAATTTTTATTACGCATTGTAACCTTTTTAAGAAGCGTTCTCACGAAACAGATATTTTCGAATTATTGTGCTAAAAGTAATAATAATGATATTATTATTTATTAAGTAAAAATATGTGTTCCTAGTAAAAAAAATTCTATGTTTCTAATAGAACGTACTAAACAGTTGCATAAACAGTTTTTATCGTCGTTAATGAGTATTGATGTTTCCCAGATATTCTTATTGGCGGGTCGGAAGAGGAAAAAGAGTACGACAAGTAATTATTTAATTTCCACCGATCCCACGGATCTTTCAAGGGCAGGAGAGTCATATATTGGAAAATTAAGGTCAAACCTTTTGGGGACGCAGTTCACGGTTTATGATAACGGGTACTCGCTAATGAAGGACGACAAACGGGATGAACGCTTTAATCCGCGGCAAGAATTGGCTGCGGTGATATACGATACTAACGTGTTAGGGTTCAAAGGGCCCAGGAAGATGACTGTTATCATTCCTGGCATGACGACGGATCAGAAGAGGGTCGAGATTTGTCCTAGAGACGAGTCTGAAACTCTGCTTGGTAAAAATAGCTGTGGTAATACAATTCCTGTAGTAAAATAACCAATTGAATGTTTGTTATTTGCGTAGAACGTTGGAAAACAAAGAACATGGACAATTTAATTGAATTGCACAACAAGACTCCCGTCTGGAACGACGACACACAATCGTATGTGCTGAATTTCCATGGACGAGTCACGCAAGCTTCAGTGAAGAATTTTCAAGTCGTGCACGATAGCGATGGTTCGTATAAAACACCTACAATCAAGACCTCCAGGAAAGGGTATAGAAAGAAAATCCTTTGTGGCAAGTTTCAAGTCGGTACCCGTGCTCATCATATGATAATGAGGAGGATGATGATAAGGGTAGTTATATAACTACCCTTGTGATAGGGATGGCGACTTGAAACTTGCCACAGAGGATGTTCTTCGGTCGCCTTATCGAATGGTATGACGAAAGATCACTTTGGTTTGGACTATATACCCTTTGTGAAATTTGACTTTAACATGCGATTCTGATGTGAGTTTTTCTTTTGCAGTCGATTACGTTGTCATGCAATTCGGCCGCGTAGCGGAAGACGTGTTCACGATGGACTACAGATTCCCATTATGCACGTTGCAAGCGTTCGCCATAGCTCTGAGCAGTTTCGACAGTAAGTTGGCCTGCGAGTAACAACCTGAATCCACCATGGGATTCTTAATCCTCAACAATGGGAAAAACAATACCGATCGGAACGATCTACAAATGGACAATCAATAGATCGTACTGTCTTTTTTTCACCTTTTTTTTTTAAAGTTAGAACATCTAGGAACGATAGTTGTTCTACCGAAACCTGATATGTAACGATACGAGTATAAATTCTGTGTTCACAATTTCTTATAATACGGGAAAAGCGTTTTTAAGTACTCGGTATAATATACATGTTTTCTAGTTCCTTCGTACGTCGATAGGATAATTGGCGGGGGCTTTGTTATTAACTAAATAACGAAGACGACAGCGTAGTTTGAGCATTCGATGATCCGACAAATAACGTTCATACTAACGATGAGTCATCTTTTAACGGAGAAACATATCATGGGATTTTGATTTCGAACATGTTTCATTTGGTAGACCCATTGTTTGATTATTCTATTTTTTTCTGTGAGCTGGGAGAATCACGCTCGTGATTGGAATTCCTGTACTATAATGATACTAATACACTGCGCAATTTACTGCCCAAGAAAATTTTTTCTTGCGTCGAGAGTTGAAGCATGCGTTCGAACTTTTTAATGGTAGCTCGATGATTGCTAGACTGTTGAAACTTATGCGAATATGTAATTTTTAATAATAGAAAAGTTTGAAGAAATTGGCACGAAATGAAAAATTTGATTTTTGTAAAAGTAAAGACCGAGTGTTTAAATGCAGTATGAACGAATAATGTTCCGCAGTCTAATGATCACATAGTGCAAGGTTTATGCGAATTTGGAGCACGTTGAAACGTAAAAGTATCACTTTGAGAAAAACAGCATTGGAACAAGAGTATCTATTCGCACACTATTGTTGGATATAAACGACTATTCACACTTCAAGAAAATTATCGCACTGTACGATTACTATTTTCTACACCTTTTTATTACGTTTTCTTGCGGACGTATAGTTTCGTGTATACGAACGATATTGTTGTATATTTTGAGGTGTCTTCGACATTTGCACCGATCCAAGTGATTGTTATTAAAAATCATTGTTCATGGTATTCATGTATAGGGTAGGTCGCCTCACTCTGCCACGTTAAATCACATGTGGATTACTGTTGAATAACTATATAGCATGTTTGCAATAACAATGTGCAAACAATCATATACGCAGCTTAAACATATAAAAATAACTCTGTAATGCTTCATACAGATACGTTGTTTATAGTTTGTTTATAGTTTGTTTAAAAAAACTTCTCAAATTATACCTTCTATTCTAAAGTGAACCTTGTTGAACAATGTTACTTGATTAAAAAATTTCTTGGTATTACGAATAGTTTACACAAAATACTTAAGGTGGCAGATTAGGCGATTCTTGCGAGTTCATCATTCGATAATTCACGAAAATATTAGACTGCGGATTTTATGTATTTATAACAAAAAATGGCAATTCGGAGAGGTTCACAAATTAATTTCACTTGTGCTGTTTGCGATTGATGCACAACAATTTTTCTATCGTATAAAAGTCCGCAGTCTAGCAAATATCATTCCAGGTACATATCGTGTATATTTATTTGATCGAGCTTATTCGAATCGCTCGTCTCTGTCATCGATGTGTGTAAGATTTAGTGGAAAACAAAAACCAAAGATGCAACTGTACTCGTGTGTGTGATGCGGACAGAATTAGTGGACAAAGCGAAAAAAAAAAATAATAACGTAGAAAACGTTTTCAATGCCGTGTGCCTTTGTGTAAACGTTGATTGACACATGGAAATCAATTGTTCTGGGAGAGTCTGCGCGCGATATCCGGTATTCAGCAATATACATACATACAGTCCAGACAATATTTCGATAATATTCATACGCGTGCAGGAACATCTTTGAATAGTATTATCGGTTATAGTCGGACTGCGGACTTTGGTGCATACAATTAGGTCTATGGCTCGTTAGGGTACTGCAAAGTTAGACATTTATGCAGCCAACCGATTGCTATATGGAATGGAAAGATAAAAATTTTACTAAACCCTCGTGCTGGTACCGTACTTGGTATTTTATATTCTTCGTACTCTTAGTATTTTTTTGGAATTCATGATACGTTGACTACTCTGGTACTTGGTACACTTACAAGGGAACATATTCAATTGATACACGCCGATTTTGATGAAACTTATGTCAGATATAGTTCTTCGAAAAATATTTGACACGTATTTTTTTTTATCGGCGACCATCCACTCTCTGAGGGGGTGAAAACAGCCCTCGAAGTCAGGGGTCAAAACCAATTTCTTGAGAAAAAAAAGTTTGTTAAAAAATTCTTCCGCGACTACATTTCCCATTGAAAAACACACAATTAAAAAAAAATTCAAATTTTTTCGACCTCTGGTTTCCGAGATATCTAAAAAAATATGGTTTCGACTCCCAATTTTGAGGGCTGTTTTCATCTCTTCAAACTGGATGGTTGCCGATAAAAAAAAAATACGTGTCAAATATTTTTCGAAGAACTATAGTTCACATTAGTTTCATCAAAATCGGCCATTCTCATCTGAATATGTTCCCTTGTTAGTACTAATGGTATTCTTGGTATTCTTGGTAATCTTGGTACTCGTGGTACTCGCCGTACATAGCATTAAATCATTCTGAGTAATTCTTTGAACCGATCGATGGTTTCAAAAGAAATCTTCATGCAAGGGAACCAAAGTTTTGAAATAGTTTATAAAATTAAGGTTGCTCGCACGAGGGTGAATGTGTAAAATTCGATAAAATACAAATATATGCACAAACGTCTGTGGTCCAGTTACAGTAAAAAGGGTACCCATCAAATTAGTTACCGGTGTGGAACAATCAAGAGTTTTGTTTAGAGCGCACCACGGAACGCGAAGTTTGTACTTATTCCTTCAAGACTCCAAGACTAATTATTATTTCTGTGTCAGTTTTTGTTGCCCGTTTAAAAGCTCGGACTCTAAATGGTTAGCGACTAATACCAGTAGACCTAGAAGCCGAAGAATAAGAAACGTGAATGATCTGTCAAATTGCACAAGAGATCACGAAAGTGCTGAACGGTTTATATCTTTGTAAATTTTATACTCCCCGAGTTTCGTTCATTACACTATACGCGACTTCATCAAACCTGAAAGGTGCTATTTAGAAAAAAAAAACTGCTAAAAAAAACTGATTTGTCGAACGAGGGATATTATTATATATATATATATAACTATATATATTTGTAATTAAAAAAGGACAGTATTAATATTGTTTAGAACGCCAATTGGATAATTTTATAATAAGTGTAATATTTCATTTTCTCATTTTGATATTGTTTAAAATATCGAAACTTAGATCTTAAGAATACATTGGATACCGCTTAAAACACGTGCGCGCGCGCCAGTGTGTGTGCGTGTGTGCGCGCGCGCGTGTGCGTGTGTGTATTAGGAGACAATTGAACAAGACCTGTAACTAGCTTATCACGATCAATATTGTAAATTACATTCAAGTGTTCAATGCGTGTTATATTTTCGACGGTCACCTGGAAATAAATACAAACTGCAAATCGCATTTGCGTTTCCTTTGTATAGCTAGTCTACAGATCTTTATGCAAACATAGATTTTTCTGATATCCGCGGAGCATATAAAAATCATTTATTGCCTTTTTATAAGACGTTTTAACACAGAGTTTCAGAAGACCAGAAAAGATTGTCTTTTCCAGAGAAAAGACAGTATAAAAATACTAAACATCCTGAGTCTGGTATTTTCCAAGGGTTGATTATAATAATGCAAAAACGTAGCAATTTTAGCAATCGTTTGCTACGGCTCGACGTCGTTTTTTTTTTCAATTGCATTAAATAATCGAATCACGTATTTTTCAGTCATTATTTTTTTCCAGGAAACAATAGTTTCGCGAAATTATGCAGGCCTGCATTCCTGTCGATCAGCATTCTCTGGCCAGTCGCAATTGTGGTTCGCTGTATGCCAAATCAGACCGTTGGGACACGAGAATTTCACTGGCCGACCATGAGCGCATTCATAGTACTGTAAAAACAAACAAGAAATACATACATCGTTACGAAGGATGCAGCATTTAACTAAATAAGAAATCGAAGTAGAATTTTCGATTGCTATATACTCACTATATTACAGTTTTCCGACGTGAGGAACTTGTCACTGTCTTTACAAACTAGTTTTTCGTCTACATTGTCGCCGTTTGGTGAATCGGTAGGTTTCCATTTGTTTGTGTCCTCGGTGTTCGAAGAAGACGCTTCCGTTGTGGATGCGGGTGCTTCCGGTTTGTTCGTGGTTGAAGCAGTAGGTGGTTGAGTCGATGGTTGAGTAGATGATTGAGTAGTAGGTGGCTGACTAGGTTTCTCAAAAGGTTTCGTCGATGGTTGAATCGGTCGTAGACCGTCCGACGAAGTCGTGCTTGGCGGTCTGGCCCATTCAGGCTAAAAATTTAGCGATACTAAATGAAATTTGCTAGTGTCTCGAGACCTCAAAAGTCTCTGGACCATTAAAAATTATTTTTGTTGATATAAGTATTAATTTTTAAAAAAGCGAGATATGTTATTCCATTTTAAAAGGTGGTCCAATGACTCTTGGACCACCCTCCTGTACGTTTGTTAATTTTTAAAAAAGCGAGATACGTTATTCCATTTTAAAAGGGTCCAATGACTCTTTGACCACCCTCCTGTACGTTTGTTAATTTTTAAAAAAGCGAGATATGTTATTCCATTTTAAAAGGTGGTCCAATGACTCTTGGACCACCCTCCTGTGCGTTTGTTAATTTTTAAAAAAGCGAGATACGTTATTCCATTTTAAAAGGGTCCAATGACTCTTGGACCACCCTCCTGTGCGTTTGTTAATTTTTAAAAAAGCGAGATACGTTATTCCATTTTAAAAGGGTCCAATGACTCTTGGACCACCATCCTGTACGTTTGTTAATTTTTAAAAAAGCGAGATACGTTATTCCATTTTAAAAGGGTCCAATGACTCTTGGACCACCCTCCTGTACGTTTGTTAATTAGGCTTTCATGGGTTATTACCGTGGGTGTAGTATGAAAGTCTTTGTCCTTAACAACGTATCCTTCCAAGCCTTTGTTGATGGTCTTCATCAGGATATTGGGTTCACCGCAAAGTCCCTGGAAGTCGTCCATGTCGATAGCCCAAACCATGGCGCCTGCATATTGCTTCTCCTTGATGAAGTCGGTCTTGTACTTGATGCTTTCCACATCCTCATAACCGACCCATTGCGTTCCTACAATTATAATTGCCAAAATAATTATATTTCTGCGTTGCCTACAAGTATATTCGATGGTATCAAAAAATTGTAATGCATTTACCCTGGTACGTGTACGGGACTCGGCCAACGTCTTCGAATTTCTTGGTCCAGTTGCTATTCGGGGCTTGCAACATCGTGCAGATCTGAAAATTTTCATTCGCTTATTTATACCTATAACACAGGGTAAATCTTCGGAGCAGTGCCGTAACGAGGGTATGAATCGCCTGTGGCAAGTGTCTAATTTCGCCTCCCTCGTAACCCAATAATGACGAAAAAAAAATAACAAATTTTAATGTAACAAGTTAAATTTTACTAAATGCAATATATTAAAATACTATTAAAATTCAGTTGCAAACTCAGTTGCGCCCGTGGCAGGCGCCTCTTTCGCCACGCCCTCGTTACGGCACTGCTTCGAAGTATTCAAACTGAAATACCAATGAAAATAGAAACAGAGAGTAGACAGAGTGGGAGAACAAAAGATCGATCAACGATACCTCGTAATAAGCGAGGAATCCTTTGGCTTGAGTGTAATGCCCTGGTGCACCTCCTCCAGCCTCTTTATTGATATAAGTACCGGGCGCGTAATTATTGTTGCTTTGGCTTAAGGTAAAGGTGCGACCATACAACGGGATCCCGACGACCAGTTTCCTCGCAGGACAGCCCTTCTCTTCCCAAAGCTGAAGACCATCGTGCTGCAACAATGGACACCATTAATCTCGCATATCTTCCATTTCTATCGACTATATACTTCTGTCGGGGCGCAATGCACGAAATAAATAGATGATTATTATTCGAACACTCGTGTTCCGGAATCCGTACCACGTTCAATTTCTCATATGCCCACTGGTCGTGAGGTCGACGATAAAGAGGACTGTGGACGTCCGCGAATCCAGCCCAGTTACCGCGAAGATCGTAAGACATCACGTGGATAGCGTCCATGTTTCTGTGGACGAAATTCGTCAATTGTCAAAAGTTCCCGAAGCCTTTCATCCACAAATAGTCCAGTCAATGAATGCTTAAAAGGGGGTGTAGAGGGAAATTGAAGGAACACAATTTTTGACTTTGGGACTTTGTTTGGACTAGTTAGGAGATAAACATACTATGTCTTTAACAAGACGCCTTGTTTCCGAGATATAAGCGAAAAACCGAAAATCGGGACCTTCTACGCGCCCCCCTGCACCCCGCTCACCTCCTAGGAGTGGGGACTTTTAGTATGTTTATCTCCTAACTACTCCAAACAAAGTCCCAAAGTCAAAAATTGTGTTCCTTCCATTTCCCTCTACAACTTTTCGTTGACCGGACTAATACTAGATCGATGATTTCAGTGTCAAACGAAATAAACAAAATAATGAGATATTTATGTGTTGGTTTCCACTGACTGGCATATTTCAGGAACGTGATAGCCTTCGTCCAAACGGAATTTGGCCAATGGCACCGCCATAGTGAGCTCCCATCCCTTCTCCTCTTTATCGAAGGCGCGTCTCAGCTCCTCGACAAAGTAGAAGAAGCTGTTCTTGTCGGAGAAGCTGCCACCTCTGTCGGAGGCTCCAGGATACTCCCAATCGAGATCGAAACCGTCGAAACCGTATTTATGCATGAACTCTGCGAAAAAAAAAAATAGAGAACAATCTACGAATGGTTTTTCCAAATACGGAAATTTTCCAAAATTTATTTAGAGGTGATCGCAAAAGATTTTCAAGGAAACGCAAAGAGATTCCTCACCAACGACGCTCCTGATGAAAGTATCTCTCCTCTCCTTCACACCAACGAGCGCGCTATACTTCCTGCCACCCTCTCCCCAGCCACCAACAGCCACGGAGGTCTTCAGATGAGGATACTTGATCCTCAGATCGTTGAAAGCCTTGTAATTCTGCTGATCGACGTCCAGCTCCGGATCTAGGACCAACACCTCCCAGGTTACATTGCTCACACCTATGAACGAGTAAACGATATGCGTGCATAATTCTCCTGGGATGTCTTTGACAGCGTAACTGCCGTTGTCCGGTCGGTAGACCGCCCATTGGCTGAAGTAACACGTTATTCTGTGAGGTTGGTCCCCTGAAGAGCAGAAAATTATTATTGAACAGCTATGACAAATATTGGTGAGTGAGAATGCGTTTATCTTATCGAGTACTGCACTCACCTGTCGCCACTGCCAACGTAGCTAACACCACTGTCAACCAGAGCAAACTCTTTCCTGGTGCCATCTTTGCAGCTGGGAACAATTAAACAATTAAATTAAAAATTAAATTAAATCGGTTCGATTAACGCCCAATCGGTTGTTTCGTGAATTTTAAATAGCCACTAAACAAGCCCACCGAAACACAGCAATATTTTTTAAAAATAGAATGCCGATTGTTTAACTATGCCTAAAAATATATATATGACTCGAGCAGGACACCGTGTTTAACGCACCAATTCGTTCCGGATATATCTTTCGACGTCCGCTCAGCTCGAGGATCGACGCGGATCTAGAAGAGCCACCGAAGAGCGTAGGTGGTTGATTAGCGGTTCCCGGGTGGTGGCTATACTGATCTATCGATCGAGGCGTTGTTCTTCAAACGGGGGAACGATCAACGCCCGACCGGTTTCCGCTAAAGCAAACACCGTGACATCCTCGCGAAATCTTTCTCGAATGGTTCTGTTCTTTTTTTTTTTATCTTGAAATCGGTTGTTTTTCTGAACCCGAGGATAAGTGTCCCGTCAACGTCCCGTCACAAAAATCCACCAAATAATCTCGCTGATCTTCCGATTTTTTGCAAACGATTTTTTTCCATCGACAAGGTTTTGCAGAAATTGGTGAAAACAGACGGATAAGAATTCTTGTATTTAAATAAATTTTAAAAAAAATACCACGTTGTTAAAACGGACTAAAAAGTATAAAATAATTTAAATAAAGATATGTTTAAAAAACGGACTAAAAAGTATAAAATAATTTTTCCTAGCCACGTACAGGTTCCTAACCCCATGCCCCATACAGATAATCCTGAGTGATTGTGAATTTTTAATAGCTATGAAAATACTTGTAAGATTTAAAACGAAAGTTTCATCTCAGAAAGTGACAGATATGGGCGCCGCCATATTGGTGTATACCAATATTATTCAATAAAGGTTCGACGGAGAATCTCGGTGTAACTGTTCTTTCGCTTGGTAAACAAATAATACGTAGTGACTTTGTAAACACTGCACGGAGCTCGAACGCACACTGACGCACACTGACGCACACTGAGCTCCTTTGGTGCGAAACAGGTCAGTGGAGTGGGGATGAGTCAGAGTGGGGATGAGTCAGAGTGGGGATGAGTCAGAGTGGGGATGAGTCAGAGTGGGGATGAGTCAGAGTGGGGATGAGTCAGAGTGGGGATGAGTCAGAGTGGGGATGAGTCAGAGTGGGGATGAGTCAGAGTGGGGGAACACATAGTAGAGTGGGGACGTACAGGTAGTGCGATGGGGTATAACGGTTAGATTTATTAATAATAATTTATATATCCTAAACGCATAGGCTTTTTAAAAAAATTTTTTTTAAATATTGCATTGTCATCCAGTTCTGAGCTATGTTTAAAATTTCAAGTCTCTAGCTCATCGGGAAGTTAGTTTAAAATCAATTGCAAGATTTGTACCGAACAGACAGACAGACAAGAAAGCGAGCTAATAAAAACGTGGTAAAATACTAACATTTTAAAGACCGTCGAACCATTGTTGTTAAAATGTAAAAAGTGTTTTCGGGTTCTCGATACGTCCCTTATAAATATATATTGTCCACTTATTAGGACACACCCTGTACATCAATTCTTCTGGCAATTTTATGTCAGCAATTACAAAACAATAAAACATGAAGGACCTTTTTGGGGATCACTCGGGTGTGTAACATTTTAACGGTAAATTTTTTATGCCCCACCGAAAACCTGTTGGTCGCATGGTGTGCACGTCGAAAAAAAGAGTTGAATTCGAACGTTATTAGAGCCTGTTAACGTGACAAAAAAAAAATGTCCAGGAGCTTTTTATCGTCGAATTCGCGTCGATAGGGGTCCTGCGAGGGGCACACTGTTCCCCGACAGTTTTTTACGACCACAATTTCGCTGGTTAATCGACGCGAAAAACGTGCAAAAAGAATTTTATCTGGATTGGTCGTCGTTTTCATGCAGAATCCAGTCGTGGGGGTGCTTGAACCTTTGAAATCCTTTTTCGGTTCGATATAGGGACCTGTTTCAGCGTCCCGTATCAATTTTATTATTTACTTATTTCATTTCATAAATTGAGAGACAAACTTGCAGTTTTCTTTGCAGCGGGTCGTTAAAATTTCCAATGGCGACCGCAAAGTATGAAGAACACCGGAGAACACGCTTTGTTTCGAGTGAACGCGTTCACAATTGCTTTCTTTTACCATCGAAAACGCTTCGACAAACTTTGAGAAGGAAAACTATAGTCGACGGAGAAAGGCTTCTCATAGTTTCTCGATGTTTTGTTCGAGTCAGACGTAAGTAGCACAAAATAAGCAAAAAGATGAAATTGTTTAGAAAGACTTATTATACTGTTTACCTATAATAACAATAAATAGTCATTTGAAAACACGGACACGTGTTTTACACTTTTTTAATATCTTTCATATTTTTCGAGATATTCGGCTGGAAAGTTTTCAAATGAACAACCCTGTATATGATTATTTCAAATTGGCATGTGGCCAAATAGGATAATATTATCTTGAACGATTATTTTACAAATAATTTATTTCGATAATGACCGAGCCTGTAATCACCGGAACAAATAATTTTTTCGAGCCACCGTGCAATGATCATATTTTCTCGAAACCGCAGATGAAATCGTTCGCCTAAGCCCCTAAGCCTTTCCGGAATGACAATGATCGGACCGAGAGGACGGTGGACAAAGAACGCTGCGCGTTCAAAGGACCTTGAGTTTCAAGTGAAATGGAGGAGGGCTAGATAATGGTCCTCGAGGTTCGCGAAAATAAAGGAAATAAGGAAGAGAAAGACAGCAACGGAGAAGAAAGAGAGCAAACGAGGCTTTTTCGTCGCGCGAATTAAAATGCCGGCTGCATCGGATCCTTCGGCTAGTATTCCGCCGGATGCACCACGAATACAAACGCAACGGACCTACACCGGACCCTGAGGAACGTTTACTGTCTCCACGGATAACTGATCGCGCCTTTTTAACCCTCCTCAATCTAGAACTATTTCTACCGTATCGTTCTGCAATATACAGGGTCTACGCGTTAAGTTATGTCACCATTTTTTAGGCATTTTAGCCATTTTAGTGCCATTTAAAAAAGTCAACGTGACCTTTACATTTTTATGTAAAAAGCATCTTTTCAGATTTATGAATATGCGAAAATGTAGCTCTCACCAAGTACTGATAAATTTTTGTTTAAAACATTTTTTAATTGCACTACCGGAAATGCCCAAAAAAAATGGTGACGTAACTTAACGGGTAGACCCTGTATAATTGCTGTATTTCTCCGTAAAACAAACTTAACGCACTGAACACTGTTCAATGAACAATTTGCTATAATCAAGTCAAAAATGATCTCTGTTCATTGCACGAGACCATAGGTTCTTCGAGTACATGATACACTTTGTCCATTAGCAGGCATCAAGACATTGATATTTGTATTCTGGATGAGTACAGTATGGTCTCGGCGATGTTCTTCGGTGTCATGACGTTCTGTTATGTCTGTTTCTGTGTCGTCTTCGATCCAGGAAGCTAAAGGTGCGTCAACGTTTACGATTTTACCGGTTCGAGTTCGCGATAGATAAAAGCAAAGACAACGAGAGCTGGGGGGACACGAGACACTATATAGGTGTTCCGCTATCGTTTCGAATGACGGTCACGTCAGATTATAAAGCGAAGGCTGTGTATCATCGATCTATTCGTCGTAGCCGTGAGTCAATCAAATCCTCGGTACTGATGCGACGATAAAAATATATAGGAAAGGAAGAGAGCATCGATCTCGATGAAGAATCGAAGTCGAACCTTGAAACGACAAAAATTGAGAACACCAATTGTCACGATCCGGATGTGATCGTCCACCTAAACTCGAGGATCCGTCGAAGCCTGTACTCGAGGACTCGTCACCGACGACAATGCTCGTCCGGTTCAAATATTTATGAAAATGAATCCGCAGAAAATCCATTCACGAACGACCTTCGGTCCAATAGGGAGGAAACGAAGAAAACGAGGAAAGAAGCAAAAATGAAAAAAAAAATCGAGACGAAGGGAGTGGAGCATCGCCCACGTGACTTGTCAGCGAAATTCCATCGTCCTCTTTTGTGTAAACAAACAGTATAAACGCGACCGTCAGGGATCGTCCTGTTGATCTCGCTCGGAAATCCTTGTGGTTCGGGGTCCAGGTATTTGACGTTTTGTCGATAGATTTTAATGTTTTGTTTTTTTACTATTACAGTTAATAATTACTAGATTATGGATTGTTATGAAATTTTCAATTTTCATCAATTATTTCGTAGAAACAGGAATCCGGAAAAAATGTATTTTGTTAACAAAAATATTCTTTGTTAAAGGAATAGAGTAGAGATACTATATTAATGTTCATCATTTCAACTGTTTTCCAGCATTTCGACAATTTACAAATGCAGCAAAATTCGCAAATATAGTGTTTTTGGACACTCTCGATTTGACAAAAGAGAGAGAGAGAGAGAGAGAAAAAGTAAAGATAAGAGGACTCACCTTCGCGACAACCGGGGTACCACAGAAAAATCGTGGCTCCGGCCGCTGTTAAGCCCTCATATATACCCAGGTGGACCTCATTAGAATTCAGGTGCAGGGGATCTCGCACGATTGGCTGGTTCGTCGACCCTCTGCCTCCCGTCAACAACGAGGAGGAGAGAACAATCCTCATCCGTTACTCTCGGATTGATTTGCTGATCATTTACTAATCGTTTGTTGATGCGTCCCTCAACATTTTCCGCGGACATCATCTTCCATTATATTCGCCTCTTAATGTAGCGGAGAGAATTATTGATTTATTTATAACTTATTTATTGCTCGCTTAAAAACAGTTCTTATTTTATCGCATAAAAGTTTCACGACTTTCCGACGCGTAGTAGTTGTTGCACAATTTATCAGTAACAGCGATTTATCGATGCTGTCTATGGCTTCGATCATTTTTCTAGGAACGATAACATTATATTTATTTAGTTGCATAATACAGGATTACGGTAATGTCTTTGAAATCATTTATGCCACGAGTAGTGTAACATATGATACGGAATTAGATCTTTCGGTCGGACTAATCCAATGACAATGATTTTGTGATTTTTAATTGTTTCTTTCTGAAACTTTTAGAAACATATTTTTCTGACTATGTAATACTTATGTTCAATTCACGATTTAGCAGTTTTTTTTTTGTCCACGCTATTCTTTTGTACATTCAACGCTAGATCAAAGCAATAGAGATGGATGAATAATATTTGTAAACATTATAAATTATATACATGTATCGAGACGTTACTGTAATTCAAGGTTGTACACACTGTACACAGTGAATGAATAAAACAGTTATTGTGGATCGAAGGAGGGGAAGGAGCGAGAGGACCGGTTCGACGTAAGATCGTCGTTCGTGTAATATGGATTTTATTTTATTCGTGTAACAATAACAGTTCCTGTTTCCACAGTGTTAGTTTCTCTTACGGTACAGTGTCTCGGCGTTTTTCGACGTGGAAACCAACCCTCTCGCCGGTTTCTCAGGCACCGCGTGGGCCACCATTTTGAGGGCCGATATTATAATCAGCGTCGTTTATCGAGCATTGACTCTCTTCCTCTCTTTCTCTCTGTTTCTCTTTTACAAGAAGACCTCACGGTTTACGAAATCGCTTTCCCGAAAAAAATACTTCGGTCTTGTACCATATTATACATTGAAAAATTAAACGAAACTTGTTAAATGCAGTTTAACTTTAAATACAGTAAACTTTAATTTATTCCTCTAAATTTTGACCACTTTTGTCAACATTATCGAGATCCATGGACATTTAGAGATATAAATTCAACATAATGCTCGTATGAGAAAATTGATTGTCCTAATTTTGATTTATTCAAAGCTTTTTATATAGAACGTTTCTCTAAGGTTCTCTCTTAGAGAACATTTTTATAAAGGAGAACAAGTTATTTCAAATTACCCTTTTTTCAACGAAATACACCATTTTTGGGACACCCTGTACGATGTATACTACAAGATTTAGGTATTTTTTTTCTGAAAATCGATTTTCGATTACATGCGACCTCCTTATAGTTCGCGACGGAAGCGGTGAAAAAACGGGGCGTGTGACCGAATCGAAATCCTCCGTTGATTTCTCGCGAGATTAATATATTAATCTCCAGAGGTGAGAGAATCTCTCACAGCTGTGAGCGAGTCGGTGGTCGATCATCTTGTAAAAAATTTAATCCCTAACATCAGCGAGAGTAGATAAGGAGCTTCTCTCGATTAATTAGAAACGCGCGTTGACGCCTACCCTTAATTATCGTGATTAGCGAGATACCGTTCTCGTGGCCTAGACAATATCGACCATGTTTGTTTGTTCCTTTCGGTCCTTACGGTTATTAAGCTGTGTTTTGTGCTGTCGGTTCTTTTTTATTCTTCTTCTTCTTCTTCTTTTTTTAATTTAATTGACGAGAACAGTCGCGAACGAGCTGTGCTGTAATTTGGCACTCTTCGATGCTGCCTTGGAATTGCTATAGTTTTCGCATTCAAGTTTTCTATAGTATCATGGCTACCGTTTTGCTAGCAGAGTTAGAACCGTGTGCGGAACACTTGAACTGGTTCTGTGAACATGTTCAAAGCGTGAACACTATCATTCGAGCGAAGGTGGGATTTCCTAGGTGCGTTTTGACACCGCGTTTTTCGATCCATACTCCATTCGTCGTAACTCCCTTGGACGCACAAGTTTGCGTTGCTACGATGCTCTTGCCTCTTTCTTCTAAAGTGAAAAACAAGGAAAGATATACCAAATCGCATCGTAGCAACGCAGCCGCTCGCGTTCTGATGAAGTATGACGAATGGAGTATAAGACGCGCTGATATCGCAAAACGTACCTAGGAAATCCCACCATTACACAGAACTCTTTCGAACGCGGTTTACTCTGCATTCTTTTTCTCGCTTGCAGAACGAACAACGAATTTTACCTAGGAGAACAGACCTTCAGAAGGTACGAAACACACTGCGTTTGTACGTTACAACACACGTTACGTTGAACGTTATATCGTGCAGCTGGGATCAATGCAGAACGCTAGTACAGGACGTTTCTAAAGCGTGTATAATACAAAGTAGAACAATTAAAAAACAGTGCATCTATAGATATCTTGCTTACTATGAATAATAAAAAGAGAAATATGCATCGGATAACATTTTCTTGGTTTAACTTGAACGACCTTTACAATGTAAGTCGTTGAACTCATCTCGCAACGGTCTATCGGAATGTAAATAATAAAAGAACATATCGTTCCACTCAAAGAAAAAAAGTTGACCTTTACATGTCCTCTACGTGTTTATCTATAACGTGTCTCTCAAAACAAAGCGACTTTCATCCGACGCAATATTTTCCGGCAATAATAATAAGCAAGATATTCAGATGATTGGTTTTTTAATGCTCCACCCCGTGTGTATATTTATTTACATATATATGTATTCCTTAGTATTCACTGTCCAACAAATTTTAATTATTTCTCTTGCACTCCCAGCAGGATTTCGTGTGCTTTAAAATCGATGAGAATTTCGAAATGTTGGACAGCGTTTAACAACAACCAGGTGGGTACTTGCATGTACGATTTGTTTTAGCAAGAAACGTGTCGGATAGGACGTCGGGTAAATGTGTTCGTACACGTTCGTCCACCTCATTGCGTCAAACTGGAACCGATTTTGCGGTCTTGACACAAGCGATACAAATTTTTTGAATTTTATGAATAAACGAGAATGCTCGCTACGATTCATAAAGATTTGCACAGAAGATTTCGAACAACTCGAAGCAATAAATCATTCCCAATACTTCATCGCTTATAATAAAATTCATAAAGATTTTCAGACTAAAAATAAATACACAAAATAAGAACTAAAAATAAACAAATCCTTTCCAACACTTTATTGCTCTATTATTATCAGAAATAACATACGAAACGTAAATTAATTTCCGGACGAAATCAAGCAAACGATTTGCTAATAATTTTCAATTCATTCGAATAAAATCAAAATTGCATGATTAGTTGACTATATATAGCATCGAAACAAATATATTTTTAAGGATCACGCGGATCGAGAAAATCTTTGATCGATGTCCGCGGCCGCGAAATCGTGCCCGTTTCATTCAGTCGTTCCACGTCGTTCGCAGTTCATTAATAATCTTTGTTAATGTCTCGCTATGTTGCGCAGCTTGTAGCACCTATATCGTAAACGCAACCTTAGATCCTAAAAACTTATTTCGTTATCTTATTCGCTAGCTTTCGTTTATCTCGCTTCTTAGATCGCTATACGCTCCGAACTCAAAGAAATGTACAAGAATTATGTAAACGAACGTTCTCCGAGAACTATAACTCGAAGAACATCATTTCGAGCGAAGGAACTCGATCCTAACAGTGAGCGAATTTCGCTGACAATCTTATAGCATGCTAACGCTTTGACGGACGTTTCACAATTTTCCTCTTCAACTATTTTTTTCCACCAAAAAATAATACAAAAATTTAATACAAAATTTTACTGTCAATCGACTCATTTTCGTCATAAATATGCATTAAATTCTCAGTCTACTGATATCATAAAAATTAATTTCTAAGCAATTTAATTATCACTTGCACAAATCCGCGGACTCGGATTAAAGCAATCGATGTATCAATAAAAGCAAGATAAATAATTATTTAAAAAATAAAATTAAATATGGCACGGGCCGTCAAAGTGTTAACATTTTATCCATTAATTACTTCATAGTGCTTCATTGTGCTGCCTCGGTATCCTAATCCATCGTTATTGCTACCGACAGAGAGCCTCTTGGAAGCATTTGTCGTCAACGAAAGGCAAGATCGAGACAGAACAGCGCTTAGAACAATCGTTCTCGATTCTACGACAGCTTTCAGCTATCTTTTGCTGTCGTTGTTGGTAGTGTATACAATTTCATTCACACGGTGCCAGGATTCTAGGGCACTATATGTGCTCTATACACTCGCGTGATATTTATATATCCTAGTCGAAATAAAAACGTCGTTAAACTTTATATAGATAAATTTTAGATTAATGTTCGCTGGTTAATTTAGTTGAACGCGTTGCACAAATTTGGCAGCATTCATATTTCGAAATGTTTCGGGGTTTTCAAATGAGAATACAGAAAACATTTTATTATTTAAGCCGAGAGGATTTGGTAATTGTGAATTTTTATACGTTATAAAATTTGCAAATTTACGCAAGTAATGTATTAGCTTTTATGATTATCGATTGCTTGTTTCAATTGAAAACTCGTGAGACATTTGAGAAACTGGATGCGGCCATAGTTGTGCAAGGCGAAAAATTGTAAAATTTGTCGAAATTCCGTGTAGAAAATGGTAAATCGATCGAACCAAGGCACACGCTTGCACTGAACGGGGCCGGAAATCGCTCGAGAAGAAAAGAACACGTTGTAGGACAACTGAGAAGCTCCTCTATTTGATAGGCGACCGAAGAACAGTGTTTCATAAAATCAAGATAAAAATTACTGATTAATTATACAAGGAGTTACATGCCTATAATACAAAAACGACACGAATTCTCTCTGTCTTATTGAATTATTTTCTCCTATAGTGAACAGTACATGGCTAAATCTGCTTAACACCGATTACATCTAGCTGTTCGTTCGTGTATTAATTAGTTCTATTTAGTTTAACCGATGATTATGTACAATATATCGACGCAAATAAAAAAACGCCTTAACAGTTAACACGATCGTAGATAACGGTTTTGTTTAAACGATTAACCGTGTGTAGATCGTCAATGACTGGAGGAAAGATGGTTGTTTTTCTCTGTTGTTCCGGGCTGGCAGTTTGTTGGATTCTCTTTGTGCTTGTGAAGGATTTTTCCCTTTTATGTTTTGACCTAACCAAGTCGTTTCTTGGCGTTCTTTTTTATCTTTTTTGTATTTTTTTTTTTTTGGTAGTTTTCGAAGAATGTTTGTCCTTACGAATAATAATTTTCTCTTTGCTGGTAGAGTGGCAATGGCGTAACTGGCGACAGGTCCTCGTCGTCTAAGCTCGATTCACTTTTTAGAGGCAGCGTGGCCAGGGCTTTCACTGTAGACCAACAAAATTAATTAGTTCCCCCAATGAGTTTAATTACATACATTCCGCTTTAATTCAGTTTAATATAATTTCCCTCAAAAAGTAATGGGAACAAAAAAATAGTAGGAAAATGTCAATAATAGCTCGTTAAGCCAGGTATTTAAGATAACCAAATTAGATATGGAACATCCTGTACACATTTCCATAAATAAACATTGGAGAGTCCGTTCTGCAATTAAATTAAAAAAGATAACAATCGATGGAGGAGTCGTATGCGAGAGGGGGTATGAATAAAATGAAAGAAAAAATATAAACAAACCTGAAAAACGATAATATGATGTGCGTGTCCTATATGGGAGGATGGAGAAAGCATGTCAGTCAGTGTGCCTGGTTACCTATACACAGCACAAACAATCCAAACAACACTCTCTACGTATGACGGTACTATCGTATGTATAATAATAACACGTCGATAAAAAAAAAGCTTCCGGAGAAGTTAATTACAATTAATATCAAACATGAAAATCAAAATCAATCACTGTACCGCATGCCAATGAGGGCTCCCTTTGGCCCGGAAAAAAGAAATTTAAATCAATCAAATCTTTACGAGGTTAAATAAAAAATATAAAAACAAACAATCGCAGGAACTTGTTGGAAAGCTACACGTCCTTATGAATTTGCATGGGAAAAATGAAAACATTTTTTAATTTCTTTATCAATGTGTGCACGCTAGAAGAAAAATTATTAAAATGTTGAACGTCAATGAACTTGAAAAAAAATAAAATGTGGCTGTGTGTATACTATTTAGCAACTGTTTCTGTTTAAATAAATTATCATTCAATTATTTTCTTGTGTTATTTTGTAAAAAAAGTTCCATCATTTAGTTTGTCGATAAATCGATTGCGCGTCTTTATGGAACATTCTATTTCAGAATGTTTTAAAAAAATTAGAAGTGTAAGTTCAGTCGATATAGAGAAAAAAGTAATTATACTGTTAATACTTTTTACTGTACACATTTTCTATTATTTATTGCCCACACTGTAAACATAAAATAATTATACTGTACGTTACGTTTCATTGCGAACATTTTCTACTATTTTACAAACATGCCGATGCCATAAATGCACAAAGATCTACCATCACTAAATAACCTAGGTGCCCGTTTCATTATTTTTCTGTTAAAAAAATTAAAACTGAAATTGCTAAGACAAGATCTTGTTTAAATTCATAAGTAAAGTAATTTTTTGACAAGTTCGTTAAAATAATTGTTTGTCTAACTTCTCAGAAGACATCAATGTACAACGGGGAGAGAAAAATGGTATAATTTCGCAAGCGTAAATTATCCGTCTGCACTATAGAGAAACTTGGAGGGTGAAAGAAAGCCACTCTACACATTGGTCATGCTGCCATTTGAACTAGACGATAAAATATTCGTGCAAAATGAATCGAACGAACACGAATTAATGGATGTTGTTTTGGAAACGTACCCGCCACCATCTTACTTTTCTCCATCACTTGCTTGGCCAAGATCTGGTTCAATTGGAGGATGTGATCCCTCTGACGTTTCTCTTCGACCACCTTCCTCTTCAGATTGTCCGATTGTTCAACGTTTTTATTGTCGTCTGTAAGATTTAATAACATGCTCGTTTCAGTCCCGTTCATAAAACAGAATAGAACATCCGATGGTGAAACATTACAGTTTCTCACGATTTTTAGCCTATTTTTGCCGTTCTATTTTATTATATTCGGCGATTCACGCCATTCTTAATTGTTTATAACTCATAAACCAATTGACCAATTTCGAGGAAATGGTCGGCATGTACATAACTTATACGTTCGGTCCGTTTAGAAAAAAGAGCCTGACTGTAGGTGCAATGATGCAAAACATGTTGAAATAGTACCGTTCCCATCCGGCGCAGTGACGGTAGTCTCTGACAGCATTTTTCTGATAGCCTCAGCCTTCTTCAGACGCTGCTCCTGCTCCTCTGCACTTAACTCTGGTGTCTAGAATAAAAATGTAGAGATAGTAGAAGAATTTAAGAACATTTTTTTACTCATTTTCGATCTATTCGATCATTTAAGTGCTTTCTCACCTGCTCAGGTATATATCTCTCAGGAATTACGATCTTATTCGGAGTGCCAAGTAGCTGATCAATGGTGCTCTCGTTATACTTGAGTTCCTTGTGACTCAACGTCGACCTAACGACATCCGGAGCATTGATCCTTGGCCTGAGCGCTCGTTCCATGTCAAGGTCATCCCTCGCTCTGCCCATTCCCTGCGAAACGCAAGATCAATCTAAAAAAATCAATTCCAAAAAATCTACCAACAAACCCTCTCCTACCAAACAAACATTGTTAACAAACTGAACACTCATTTAAATTACATATCTACCTCATAATAGTATATTCAGACAGTAGATCGTTTCAGTTAGCTTTACTTAACCGAAGCAGGACAAGGATATATACGATAAATAAACTCCAACGAAAAATAAAAGAAAGGTATAGGAAAGAATGCTACAGAGAGGACGGAGAAACAGAGCAAACGAAAAAAGATAAAGAAAACAAAATACCATCTTCGAGAACGTGTCCTCAAGGTCGAGGACGGGTTTGCTACTGGATACTGTATAATGGCGTCTTTTCTCTCTGGGTATCTGTCTCCTCCTAGGCCCTTCGACCTTTTTCTCCGTCATCTCCTTGATTATCTGTTTGGCAGCCTCGCTCTTGAACACTGGCGACAGTTGCGGCGAGTTTGAAGTGTTCACTGTCAAAGTCGAACCGAAAGGTCTCTCTTGCACTTCCGGTTTCGTTGGTATCTCAGGACTCACAGGATCCAGCGGACTGTTAGTCTTCTCGGATATCGGGCTATCGTAGTGTCTGTATTGAGGATAGTATTGCTGCTGCTGAAGTTGTTGTTGTTGTTGTTGTTGATGATGATTAGGCGGCTGCTGCTGATGATGTTGGCTCGATCGGATCATCGGCGAGTAATTCTGATGGCACGGACTGTACGAAGGGCTGGTAGAGTAATTCGGAGAGCTCATTGCCACTTGGGAACTTGAGCCGAGGCTCTCCGTGTACGGTGACAGCGTGCTATCCGAACTGCCGTCCTGACTTTCGAACTGTCATGATTGGTAAACAAAAGAGGAGCTAGAGTAGGTTCGGTGGGAGCAACATAATTGGAGGACTAATCAAAATACTGTGGAGGAGATGGTTAATCGAGCGATGATTGGCGAATAGAGCGAGGATCTGTATAAGAGTTAACATTTTTGCTAGTTAAACCCCGGTACTATGGCTTTCGTTTATAATGATTAAGGGCTTCTTTGTTGTTCATAATTTTATAAAAGAAGGGGGACAATTTATATTGCTTGTGTTTCGGTACTTTTATTATATTAGACTGCAGAGTTTTTCGTAATAAAATCGTTCTTACTGATTCCCATTTTCCTGTATGTATGTGTAATTTAAAAAGTGAGAATAGAGTAAATGTCCTCACGGTATTTGTTGTTTTTTTGGATTCGTCTATATAATTTTCTCAATAGATACTCTAAGTAAGATTCAAACTACTCACCCTAACTTTGTTTCGCCGGGCAAGCATACTCCTCAGGGCGTGCATGCTGTCGCTTCTTGGCGGAGG
The DNA here is from genome assembly GCA_916610255.1 of Lasioglossum lativentre. NCBI lineage: Eukaryota > Metazoa > Arthropoda > Insecta > Hymenoptera > Halictidae > Lasioglossum > Lasioglossum lativentre. Next base: position 3,549,786 of record OU744364.1, read on the forward strand.
CACCACCGGACCCTGATGAATCTCAGGTTGCTGTTGTCGTTGTCCACCGAATCCTCTTGGTAGCGACATGCTTCTTTGGAACTGCACGTCGTCCAAATCCGTCAGCTGGACCGTGCTTTGAGCATGAATCATCGGCGATTCCTCGACCACTCTTCCCAATTGGGCCTTCTAAAAGTAAAATCAATCGAAAATTGAGCCAGAACAGACCACCGCGATCGTCCCCATCAAGACACAGATTTTCCACGAATCTCTGCAGTTTAAAAACAAACAAGAAACAACGCAATTTGTGATGGAACGAAGTGGGGGAATAATCGTCAGAAATTACCTCGAATTTCTGCGAGCCCCCCAGATCATCGTCGCATAGTCGTTTCGCACCCCCAGGCGCCTGCAAGCCATTCGTTAATGGGATTCCAATGTTCCCGGTCCTATCGCCTCGATCTCGTTGCCGTCTCTCCGATTCCCGTTTCACGATTCGCACGGTCTTGATCTCTTGTTTCTCACGGTTGTGTATCAAGCCTTCAAACAGGAGAAATCGAACGTGAGCATTTTACACTACATCCATCTATCGATTGATCTATCTCGTTGCGACAGAATGGTTCATTTAAAAAGCATTGTATTACACTCACCGGCGAACTTGTTCTCCTCGTTCAGACGGTAATTATCGTTCGATTCTTCGTTCAGGGGCGGAGGAGGCGGGGGTGGGGGAACGTATTCTGGTGCGGGGATTGACGTGCCGTTGGACAACTTTTCATCGTGCTTGTTGTTATCTGTGCATTTATAAAAAAAAATTAACGTGGATTTTTGTGTAAATAATTAAATTGTCGAATTTGTATGTTTGAGAGATTGAAAAGTGCAGCTTTGGGATTTTTTTGTTAACAAGCAATCTTAAGCTACGTACGTATAGTAAGAAAACTTCATTAAAATTATATTACTAAAAAGTTCTAAACAAACTCAAAAAATACATCCTCGTTAACATCTCACCTTGCCCCCTGGTGTCCGTGTTGACATACAACGGCGCCACATTCACCTGTATCAAGCTCCCCTTACCCTGCATTTGATCCTTCAGCAGCTGTTGCTTCAGCTGATGCTGCTGTATCTGTTCTCTCAGCTGAGGAGACAACGCGGAGATATGATTCTGCTGTGTCTGAGGATACGGCTGATGGTTCTGCAGCGGTTGATGATTCTGCATAGACTGAGTGTACGGCTGATGATTCTGTTGATGGTTTTGCTGGTGATTCTGTTGACGATTCGTAGGTGAAGACTCCTTCAAATGCGTCGGCGAGGAGAACTGGGGATAGTGGACGCCATTTTGTTTGCCACGTGGCGAGGACGACAGCGCTGGACTCGACGGAGAGTCCAGGCCATGGTCCAAAGTGATTCCCGAGTCTAAATCAGTCTCCAGCCAGGAATTCTGCGTCCTTTTCTTCGGCTGATGCACTTGCGGTGCTGTAAAAATTTGTTTGCAAATGGTTATAACAATTATTTTTTTGAATGAAAATGTTACCACATAATTATTCGTCACATTTTTCCGATTAAAATGAGCAGGAACGATCGCGTCGATTGCACCGTTTCATAAATTAACGCAAATCGAAAAATTTCAAATGCAACTCACCCGAAGGTGGTTGCGGTCTGATCTGCTGCACCAGACTATGCGATTTCTCGGTCAACTGCCTAACTTGCACGCTCAATTCTTTTCTTTGCCTCTGCAAATCTCCGACCAGCTGCTGAACTCTTCTCAATTCCGCTTCGAGGGGACCGGTCGTAGCCGATGTGTCTCTGGTCATGTTCCCAGCGTACCTTCTCGAAGCCTGAAGCTTCTGTCTGAGCACCACCAGGTCCTGTTCCAGCCTAGCATTCTCTGCGACTGTCTCCTCCAGCTTCTGCAAATTAGAAATCAATAGATTAGACAGGATTTTTGCGACAAAAGGTACAGCTGGTAGGAAAGCTACCGCGAAACGTGGATTAATGATAATTGAGAGAACAGAATATAAACCGGTAACTGAAAACGCTATCTTTCTGTGCTTTGGATCATTTACCTGGTAGCATACCGGCTCTACCTGCGAACAACCAATTGAACTTGATTGAAATTAACCAATATCGATGAAATTTTCAGCATGTATATCATTTATTTGCGTCTATAGAACACCATTTGTATAATAAAGTCTCAATACAGACCCAAATTAAAAAGTTGTAAAAATCAGCTTTTACAACTTTTGTAAATACATATACATAGTTGGAAAAATATGTAAAAAAATTGAATGCGTAAGGGTTTGTGTGAATCTAGCCTGGCTGCTATGAAATTGTTAAAAGCATTCGTCTTGCGAGGGAATTAAACATTGAAATCTTTGTTGGAATTGAAAGTTTGCTTAGGGAAAGCTAGTTGAAAGTATTGCATAAGAGTTCCTACCTTAGAATTATGGGCGAGCAACACCCTCACTCTGCTGAGCTCCCGTTCCAGCATCAGCTGCTGCTTCCGGTACCTCTCGGCTTCCGCCAGGTTGCTCCTGCTGCCCTGCAGCTTGTGCCGCAGGCCGCCGAGCGCTTTCTCCAGGATCTCCTGTTTCAAACATTCACAAAAAAATCTCCAATAACAATGACATTAAACGAAATTCTTCTCAAAATAATTCATCCACGATCATCGTTACGAATTCATTCTTACGAGAATGGCATAAAAAAAGTTAATTGAAACATAAGAAACGATCATAGAAACTGAAGATGAATACTTGAACGATTCAAAATATAAACTACAGTCGGTGTGAAAAGTATTCGTACACCTTTTAAAAACGAATAACTTGTTCAAAATTCGACCCAACAGCTTGAGTTTTTTTGAGACGTTAGTAGGATTAGTTTACTAGCTAATATGTAAATAATGTTTTGTTTTTTATTGTTATTGGTCGTAATTGCGAAAGAAAAAGTAAAGGTCACGATTTTTAAATTTTTTATCTGTGCCTGTAGTGAAAATTTATAAGGTGCATTTGGTAGGTATAAGTAAGTTATATATGTACATAGTATACATGTACAAAGTTTCATCGAAATCGATCGAGGTTGTTACGAAATATAAATGATTGAAAATAGCAAAAATTGTAAGAATCCGCGATTTAAATGATTCGAAAACCCTAAATTCAAAGATTTTTACATGTTACAATGCCAATAGCTTTTTTATGCGTCAACCGATTTCAATGAAACTTTGTACATGTGTACATTCAAGAAAATTAATATTAATTTCTCTAATCTCCAAAATTAATATTTTTATATAAACTATATCTTATTTATAACTTACTTATACCTACCAAATGCACCTTATAAATATTTTCACTACAGGCACAGATAAAAAATTTAAAAATCGTGACCTTTATTTATTTTATATTAGCTAGTAAACTAATCCTTCTAACGTCTAAAAAAAACTCAAGCTGTTGGGTCGAATTTTGAAAAAGTTATTCGTTTTTAAAAGGTGTACGAATACTTATCACACCGACTGTACATTAATTTCCTCGTTTACAAAATAATTACAAAACGAGATTACTTTTGTGATGACCTAACAGATATGTATTTTAAAAGTTTCCACATACCATAAACGCGCAAAGATCTCCGGTCTACATTCAACAAAACCTGTTTACAACACTTGCGTGTAAATAAAACAGACGATAGATTTAATTGAAACTGAAATGAGGAGGTATGCACTTCAGCAGTAGCTTAGAACTTAGAATCGCGAATCACTTGCCTTGTCCTGTTGAAGACTGTGCAGCGTTCCGGATTCCTCCTGGAGCAGCCGATCCAGCTTGTATAGTTGCTGCACCTTGGCCTACGACACACACACACACACACACAAAGAGTGAACCAGAGTTAACCTTGAGGTGTAAACCGCACGGTCGGAGGACTACGTTCAACTACGTTGGGAGTCGCGTTCCAACCGGAATCGCGACAACGACTACGACGGTGTCATAATCAAGCACCCGAAAAAATGTAACTGCATACCGACACGCGCTGTCGGCGTGCACTTTTATTTTTTTTGTCCACCGAATATTGTGTTTCATCGGTTCGCGGTTCGCCGCGTCTTCCTTGTTTTGTCGTCCTTCCGATGGAATTCGAAGGGTACTCGACAATAAACAACCACGATCGACTGCGGTATTGGGTAACTGTTATTGGAAACGTCGCGTGTGACAAAATAACAAATCAATTTTTGACTGTTGTGATTCGCGAGTACTATTTCTTAATTGTTCTTTTTTACCACGTTTTTATTAGCTCGCTTTCTTGTCTGTATGTCTGTCTGTTCGGTACTGTTGAGTGCTGACAAGAAGGTCCCCGGGGGGGCACAGAGGGGTCTCCAGCTAGCTCCGCCCATCCCCACCTCTGACGCTCCCGTAGTCGCCGCGTGATCACGCCGTTTCGACTGCTTACGTCACACGACGCATAATATGTAGTAGGATTCCCGTATTTACTCGAGTAGTGTGTGTGACTGCTTCGGCCAATAGAACGCTCTAGCCGAAATTGCGTGTGAGCCTAGCCGCGCCCCTTCCAAGCCAACCAATCGGGTGTGCATTCTTGCCTACGTCACCGGGGATCTTCTTGTCAGCACTCAACAGTACAAATTTTGCAATTGATTTTAAACTAACTTCCCGATGAGCTAGAGACTTGAAATTTTAAACATAGCTCAGAACTGGATGACAATGCAATATTAAAAAAAAAAATTTTCAAAAAGCCTATGTTATTTCTTAAGATTCTGAAAAACCCCTACGATACCAGCGGAAAGAGATCGAAAATCGGGGTCTGTTGTTTGTGGATGTTATAAATAATTGGACAATTCGGTGCGGAATTTGTCGCGTATATCGAGAAACGACTGTGCCTAAAGCAGAAGGGCGTATCAAAGGCGCGTGTCGCACGTGGGAACGTGGGAACGTGGTTCTCGTCTCACGAAAGCACGCGCGCGCACGCTCTTGTGCGTAACAGTGTCCGCGTTCCCGACGCGACGTACGTTTTGTAACGTTACGCGTTCCCGTTCACAATATTCCACGCATTCCTTCAACACAACGGGCAACAATGTCGCGTTATCCGTCGGCGGCCCCTCCCACCTGCGATCTCTTCGCGTGGGCATTATCCACCGTTACCAGGGGATTCCGTGACGCGTAATTCGTATTTATTGCGACGTCTTTCACTGATGTAATTCGAGCGAATCAGGACGTCCGCGTTCCGTACGACAGCGGCTATTTATTTCGCGAGAATACCCAAGCCATACAAGTCCGGTACAATACTTGATATGTATACAGGGTCTAAGCGTTATGTCACCATTTTTTTTTTTTTGGGCATTTCCGGTAGTGCAATTAAAAAATGTTTTAAACAAAAGTTTATCAGTGTACTTGGCGAGCTACATTTTCGCATATTCATAAATTTGAAAAAATGCTTTTTACATAACATTGTAAAGGTCACCTTGACTTTTTTAAATGCCACCATATGTTTTGGACGTCATAGGATTGTTGCTGACGTCGAGGCGAATTCAACAATGTATTATACTATGACCTTGAAATGACCTCAAACTCAAAAATTTTTGTGCAACCTCCCCCTTTACCTATATTATGTTTTTTTATTTAATTTTTCCTCTCTCTTCTCACCTGCTATTAACTAAAATTTTTTTAATCAGCTCGCATTTCAATTCATATCATGTTCAACATACTTTAACAAAAGGAAATTTTCTACCAATAATACTTATTAGTATTGTTGTATACCCGATAACCCTAGTCAGAGCTTATTGTTGCACACTTCAGTGCAGAAGGTCACATCGTTGTATCTTAAACTCGCCACCGTGTATATTCTTAAATAAAACTCTTCTCGATTTTATTATAAATTGTTGTACTCGATTTCCAAACCCGGAATCCAACAGTATAATGCGGATTTTATAGCGATTGCGAACTTTTACCTGCAATTGTCCGTGATCAGGGCTCAGCCTGTCCCAATCTCGGCGTTCTTCAGCTAATAAACGTTGCTCCTGCACCTTCTGGTTGAACTCCAGCCGATGGTCCCTGGAATTGTCGTGCATCAGGTCGTGTCGCGAACCCGTGACACTGCTGGTCCCGTTGGCAGTGTTGCGATTGTACAGCGAGCCTAACTTCACCATGTTGTCGACCAGGTTCACCAGCGGCTTGCCCTTCTCGTACTTGAACCCAAGGACATCGCACAGTTACATTAATTATAATCGAAACATTAATATAATCTATCGATTGAAAGCCTTTCTATGAAGTTAAAAAACAATCCAAACAAACTATATTAATATGATTAATACATTAAAATACTATTAAAGCGAATTTCTGAATTTTTTGTCCTTTCGAAATATTCTACAATTTACTAAAAATAATAATATCGGCGTTACGGTTCGATCAAATTCTACCCTATATCGAACCGTAGCGCCGATATTATTATTATTCCAAGGTTATTCAAAACACTTTACGATCGACAAAAAAAATTTCTCATTTACTAAAAATAGTCTGAGATTTTTACAAAAATTTGAATTTAATACTTTTCACAGGAGAGAAGCAATTTGCATTGCTGTGGCACGACGATCATGTCAAAGCGGTTTTATACCGAGAGATCAGTCTTACTCGAGACCATTATCATGCGTCGGAGACCATGGTAAGGAAGAAGGAATATAAAAGGACGTAGAAGAGTGGCTTATTTCGAAGTTTCTTAATTAAACCGGACCACGGCTTGAAAAACTCGACGCGAACGGGAAAGTTCGACGCGGAATAATTAAATCCTGGGATACTGAACGCGCGGCGTCCAGACGAATTTTCGCGTCGCTGCAAATATTTCTTTTTTTACTAGTTGGATCTTTCGTGTTGATCTTCCGGCGACGGTCTTTCAAGTGGCGCTACACCGAATTTTCCGACAGACAAAAAAAAAAAGAAATCGAATTTCTTGTATGTGTACACTTCAAGTTTCAATTCTATCTTAATTTCGATCACGTACAAAATTTCCAATAGTTCCACAAAACTGTTTTTGGTTTTAATTAATTTTTGTATAAAAGTTTTACTATAATGTTCGTGAGATTTTTCTGATTGAAATGTGTCCGCATACGATACGATTCGTCTATACATATACTCTAGAGGAGTCGGCTCACTAAAGAGTCTCTAGGTCGAGCTTTCACCTAATCGAACCACCATGATTGCTCACCTGCTTCTCGAGATCCATCAGGTGCTTTTTCAGTTCCTCCAGCTTCTGAAGATTCTCCAATCGTCTTGGGGTATCGAGCTCGGCCAGTCTAGCCTGCGAGTCACAAAGGATCGACAAGTTCAGAGGAAGAGAGAAAGCATACACCTGGTAGGTAAGAGTATCGTGCACCGTTTCCATGATCCGTCTTGTCGCAGCCGGTCACGTCGTCGCGTTTCATGAAAATGCAACGAGAATACGTGGCACCGAACGCCGTACACCGACGGAATAACGTTCGGAAAAATTGCTAAGGTAATTACCAAACACGCCGCGAAAGCTCGAAACGAGACTTCGACTTTCCAGCGTGTAAGAATTTTACAGAGTTCTGCGAAAAACGCTGCTGTCGTTCGCGGGCTGCGGATCCTTCTGCAATTTATACCGTATCTTTCCTCATTTCTATGCGATAATTTGTCAATTTTCTTTTCTTGGTAAAAAGAATATTTTCCTTTATTTGCACTATTAAGTAAAATAATAGATCATCTGGTTTTTTCTTGCTGAAAAAATATTTAAAACGAACGAAACTATCTGTTTGTATATATATGTATAATGAATTTAATGATTTCTGCGCAAGGTTCGATCATTTAAAAACCAAACAGCAAATGTGCAATTAATACATCATACTTCTCGACGTTTCGATCATAATGTTGATCATTTTCTAAGAGACATATTTTGCGTCTGAAAAATACATTTTTGTGTTATATATGTAAACACAATTAGAAGGAAACATTGCGACACAGCCGTGTAAATCCAAAACGGAAAAATAAAAAATAAAATATAACACATACTTGATTACTTGTATTTATATTTTATTTTCTTTTTTCCGTTTTTCCGTTTTAATTATGTTTACATATATTACAAGAAAATTTATTTTTCAGACGCAAAATATGTCTCTTAGAGAATGATCAACATTATGATCGAAACGTCGAGAAGTATGATGTATTTAATCGCACATTTGCTGTTTGGTTTTGAAATGATCGAACCTTGCGCCGAAATCATTAAATTTCATTATTGGACAGCGGATTTTATGCATTTATGGAAAAATTTAGTAGATGAAATTTAAAACAGTGAAGGGAATACAAAAATTTAAGGATGTCAGTATATTATTTTCAACTCTAGAAAATGTTTAAAGGATGCAAGATATTTTTATTTGGTTCCTGTCTCTAACAATCAATGCAGACAATTTTTTATTTTGCATAAAAATCCGCAGTCTATTCATTATAATATTATAATTTCGATCGAGAAAAATTCACGTTATCTGTTTGTATTTTGCACAATTTGGGGAGAACTGCATAAAGATCCGTTAGTCCGGTGACAAACATCGAGGTGCAACGACGAAGGTGCAAAAACGTGACTGTACGAGAGCGAGCATTCTCACAGGACGACAGAGTTTGGAGTGATCGAACAAGCAAATGGGGAACATCAATCATCGTAGCACGCGTCGGGTTTCATTCGACAATATTAACACAGAATATTACGGATCGCGCGATCGAAATTGTTACCAGCGAAAAATTGGCGTGTTCTGGTTTCCCGCGTGTCGCTACGGATTATTCTTTCCAATGTGCCGTGCGTTTCATTCGGCACTCGGTTAACGAGAAGACTGTGTGTGGGATGAAAAAAAATATATAAAAACGGATTGGCACACTGGGCGACAAAGTTGTTAACCCGTTAACCGAGTCGAATCTCGGGCAGGAAAAAATTTTTAAATATATATACGTATGTGTATATAATGTCGGTTGAAGATGAAACGAGCGGATTTACGATCGGTTGCGGAATTGGAATTGCGAAGTAATTGGACCGGCTGTTTTGAAAAAAGGTGGTATCGTGAAAATTCGTTTACGTTTCTAAACCTGTTACCGTCATAAAGAACGTGTTAGCGTCTCGCAAACCTGTTAGTATAACAAAAATCCGCTAGCGATTCTAAATCTATCCAAGAGAGCATTTTCTATTTGCGAAATGTGTTCAAATGGCATTATGTATTTTGACGTTAACAAATTTCACGTATTTCGACAGTATTGCAATCATATCACTGGTGACCGTCAGCAGGATTTACGGATAATTACAGAAACCGAAAGCTACTTGACAATTGTTATCGATTATTATTATCGCATACCTCGAGCGACAGCACCTCGAAATCGTCGTATCAATGAATCTTTCCAGTGGTCGTCGTATCAACTTACAGTCGTCGCACTAACTATACACGTCCGACCGACTAACAGGTTAACAAACGTGGCTGACAAACAGGTGCACGTGGAAACGCGACGACTTTTCCAGCGGACAGTAGACTGCCGCTGCGTTCACCGGCCGAGGTGAACGGCAGGTTTCGCCATGGGGGGAAAAAGTAGTCGGAGAAAATGGCTGTAACACTTCGCGCGATCCATCCTGTGCCCCCATATGTCCCCCGTACCCCCCACGATTTATTTACAATCGTGAATACATTCACCGGAAAATGTAGAAAGCTTTGTCGATGACATATGGGACGTTCAAGCGTGATGTCGATAGGCGAACCGACGGATCATCGGTTAATCCACGGATAGACTGTCGGACAGGGTTGTGGCACGCCCACCCGGGGCTGTTTACGTATAGAACGCCGCGAGGCCACGCCCACCCGGGGCTGTTTACGTACAGAACGCCGCGAGGCCACGCCCACTCAGCAATTTTGCACGAGAATACTATGTAATACCGATAGGACTCCCAAATTTAAGGATTTAAAACGATGCGCGAGTCCAATAAAGCCATTCAAATGCTTGAATGGTATTTTTTGTACATTTATTTTTTTCTCTGACGTAATTTGCCCCAGGAAGCAACCCCCGGAGCGCTTCCCAGCCCTGTCCGGATCAATCGATGACGTCGGAGACCTTTAATGAGTGTTGAAAGGCTCGCGAGCGTTCAAAAGCTGAGTCGATGTTGCAAACTATTCAGTTTCGCTGACAGGATTTTGCCCGCAGGAGGAGTTTTATTCTGCAAGGAGCACAGTCATCAGAATTTCAATTCGCTCAGCGTTTGACCTCGCAGAGACGAGAGACTACTCGCATGAAAGGCACACTAAAAGCTTGAACACCGTGTACGAGTACAAAGCGAGGCAGGAATTCTTCTCCCGGAGGAAAGTCACTATTCTAATAGCGTTCGCTTCGGACCGGTTCCTCTCGCGAAACGTTCGCGCGCGCGCGCTGCCATCCGTCAACGTCCGAAGACGTCCGGCTACGTTAATTTATTGGACGTCGCCGGATACCGGACGATGATCCTTCGTTTTGGGACTCCACGGAACTAGTCGGGAGTTTTGTTTCGTATTGTTTAGCGAGCAACGTCGCCAATTCGTTAATTTATACTCTACTTCTACAGTTGGAAATTCTCGGTTCAAAAATGTTTAATCGCTCCTGGACCCGGATCGGAAATCACTGAAAATGTCGGCGGACCTGTGCCTCGATCTCCACGTGACAGTGCTCCATCGCTTTGTAGATGGTCGCGTTCTGCCGTCGTAGCTGGATCAGCAGGAGTACCAGCTCTTCGTGGGTCCTGCCGAGTAGTTCGCCAGCGGACACCCGAACAAGACCTTGGGCCCCTGGCTGGGACAGCTTCGACGATGTTTCTGCTCGATGGGATCCCGTGTTGTTCTGTCGAGATGCATGCAATATCTATGGTTAACTAGGCAAACTGGGCCGCGACGCGACCGCTCTCTCTTTTCAATTAAGATCCTCGAATCAGTGTCGCCAGGTCGAGAAAATCGAGGGGAATACAGGTACCCCCCCCTCTCTGATGGCCAGAGTCGTAATATGTGTCACGTTGCGCGTGCGCGACGGGGATTCAGTGGGACGTGGTGCTGCAATGGGATAGTGGAAGGGGAAAAGTAGGGGAGTAAATGAGTCCGGATTCGGACTCAACTGGCGACACTGCCTCGAATCCCCTCGCAATCAGTGATGCCGAAATCGTGGTACTGTGGCACTAAGCCGTGGAACTAGACCCCCCCACTACGACCTACTGTTGCCCCTACAGTCCTTCTCCAACGCGCTCGCGCGCTACACGCACTGGCGTACTACTATATAGTAGAGGTACGCTCAGTGATGCCGAAATCGTGGTACTGTGGTACTAAGCCGTGGAACTAGACCCCCCCCCCCCACTACGACCTACTGTTGCCCCTACAGTCCTTCTCCAACGCGCTCGCGCGCTACACGCACTGGCGTACTACTGTATAGTAGAGGTACGCTGGTGCGTGTAGCGCGCGAGCGCGTTGGAGAAGGACTGTGGGGGCAACAGTAGGTCGTAGTGGGGGAGTCTAGTTCCACGGCTTAGTACCACAGTAGTACCACGATTTCGGCATCACTGGGTACGCTAGTGCGTGTAGCGCGCGAGCGCGTTGGAGAAGGACTGTAGGGGCAACAGTAGGTCGTAGTGGGGGGGGGGGGGGGGGTCTAGTTCCACGGCTTAGTACCACAGTACCACGATTTCGGCATCACTGCTCGCAATCCCCCGCGAACAGTGTCGCCAGATCAAGACTTCTCTCCCACTCTACCTTACCCCCTCCACGAAGGCATTCCACCATTTCAGAACCCGCAACGGAGCCGCGCGCAATTTGAAACGCTTTCGTCTCGACTGGCATGGAAAAGATGAAAAGGAACGCAGTATGTATCTGTATTATATTGTCGGCTTACCGCGGCTTACGGTATCCCGTAAGACGTAAAGAATTCTCGCTCGACAGGCGAAACGAACGCTTGGCGCAATTGTCACGCAAACAAACAATAAACTGAGCAAACCTACGGCTCAGACGCTACCAACGACACGACGACGTTTCTGCGGTTCTGAGACGGAACCACGGCAGTTACTACTGTACACGATAAGAATGTAGCACTCATTATAATAACAAAGCAAACACAAGAGTTCGTACAGCAAATTATCTTTCCACGTTGGAAAAATGTATTTCTATTTTTTCAAATACGATGCAGCTTACCAAACGATCTGCACAAAATTCAAGCACGATAGTTATGGCAAATATGTTAAACGTATAAAGATCGTCGCTTTTGAACTTCTACGAGAAAACTTTTTCCGTGTTTTTGATTTTCGGCGTCGAGGATTTGCAGCGAAAAAATTTGAAAAAATTGCATAATATGTGGCCTCAATTATCGAGTTACGGTGGAATTTTTTCAAAATTTTTGCCATCTAGTTTATGGTGCTAACATTGCTAATTTCTCTTTAGTAGTCAGATTTTTTGATTTTTAGTTGCCTTTGGCCGTTCTATTTGTCGGCGTAAACTTTTGCACATTTTAATTCGGATTCCTCAGGCATGGCGCTCTCGTTACCTCGCGCACTATGATCAAAGAGCTGATGCAGCCGCATTCGTGATTAGAAATAGTCTTTTGGTTTTTGGTTCTGGAAGACGGATCAAAGGTCGTTGCTCGCCGCGAGATTAGTGTTCCCATTGTTCTTTCTCTTCGTGGGATTCTCGTTTTGGTGATAGTAGAAAGACGCTATTGTTCGGGAAGCAAATACGATTTGATTTTGTTTTACTGTAGGAGAAAGTTTAGCACGTTGCTTCTTACTTCGTACGTCCGGAAACATGTTTGACGTTTCGCCTAGGTTTCGCTCTCGTCGTTCTGATCATTCGTCTTATTGTCAATTATTCGTCAATTGAGAAAATTGAAAAAAAAAAAATGAAACGTGGGGGGCTACTCAAAAAATCGTTTTTCTCAATTTTTCATCTTATTTTTCATATTATAGTGATAATATTCGAGCACAATATAGCACAAACCTAGCACGATTCAGCGCAACTGTTGAAATTGTTTAATTCAACAAGTGGGGATCTTCTAGGAGGCTTCGTCTTAGCTCCGATATACATAGTATTCAGTATAATAAATGCACTTTTAAACCAAAAAATAATTAAATTGTGTAGCTGTTGCAGACATCGAGCAGAAAACGTGGTGAATAAACGAAAATAGTTGTAAATAAATCCGGACGTTTCCAGGATCGTCTGTTCGCCCTAACTATATGGCATGATCACGTACCGCGTGCACATCGATCCAAAGGCGTATCCAAAGCGGACGCTGCCGCAGAGCGTCAAACAAAACACCGAACGAACGCTCCTCTCGAAACCCTTTTCAAGTGGCTCGACCAGGCTCCATCCTTGCAGCCTCGAAGACTAGACAAAATATCCTTCTTCAAGTTCTTTTCTCAAGAGAGTCTCCCGAGACTCTCGTCCGTTCAAGGTCAACAAAACGGGCAGAGTTTTCCGAAGAAACCGGCAGAGAGTACAACAGTGTCTCGTATCATCGCGAGGACTTTTGCGTTTTGCAGGAACCGACCGAAGAAGAAACACACACGCACACAATCGAAACAGAGAGTAATCCGAAGAAGAGACTCGCGTTCCCCGAGCGAAGGTGGAACACGAAGACTTTGGGTAGACTGGCGTGATGCCGAGCCTGTTCTGTTCACCAACTCCTACAGTACCCGGCATGCACCGTGGTTCCTTGCTCGGCTTGCCGAGGATGTCGTTTTCTTCGTTTTGCTCTGGCTGAGATCTCTCCGGCCGAGCGTAAGGCTGCCTTTGTAACTGACAAAACCCCGGGGCCTCGCACCCGATTCCCAATCGTTTCTTCATTTTATTTCAGCGTTTCGCTCCTCTCTTCACCGTACATTTTCCGAGCCATTTGCGAGACGATGCGATGATTTGGTTTGTTGCGATTGCTACGACGCGTGCGAGCTTCTTGTTTGGAAATTGAGGCTGCGTTTATAACCGGATAAACCGCGCGCAGTTTATTCGTTCCGATTCCTGGCTCGTACTTCCTCGATTTTCTTTTGTTCCGAATATGTCTCGCTCTGTCAGGGCTTTGTTGTTTACGAGCCATTCGAGGAGGCTCAATACGGTTCTACATTATAATACCGTATGCGTATAACTATGAAACATCGTTCGCTCGGAATGAGCTTAAATTGTTTCATTCTCTGTTCCATTATCGAGGGATTAAGATCGCCGACAAATGTAATTAATGTCAAGGATCAAAGAGATCGCGTGAGATTCGATGATTGGGTTGGTGCGAATGGAATGCTTGAATCGCTACCGCGTTCGTCATCGATACACGCTGCACACGCCTTTGTGCATTTATAGCTCACGATAATCTTCCATAAACATTCGAATACGTGCGATATCATTGAATATTGTAGAAGATTTAAATCGAACCTCGAACAACAAGAATTTAGGAGTTTCGATAATAAATCGATCGAGGATGAAGAAAAAAAATCGACATTTTGACTCGCTGTCTTGTACTTCGGATTTTCCCCTATCTTTTCCAAGGTATCTGCGATTATCCCTCGATAAGCCATAACCCGCACGAATAGCGACGCCGACGAACCCCGATCCGCCATTACACATGTACACACACACACAGGTCGTGGTCCACAAAACGTTTTAGGACGAGCGAGATTTTCGATTCTACCCGAACTCGAGAGCACTACTCGACTTTCCGAACCCTTCGAGAGACTATCAAGATCCTGGGTTTCGAGTGTCTCGAGAGCTTAAGGTCCTCGGGACACGCCGCGGGCTTTTAAGGACTCCAGAAAATCGTCTTATTCCCCGGTTGTCCACGCGAAACGATCCCATTCTGAATAACGAGTACGTTCACGGGCTTCTCTTGGAAAGTTCTCCAATACTGCTGCTTCCCCCACTTATCCAGGGTGTAGGTACGTACGTCCACCACCTGAATGCATTCAATACCGAATTGGCGACCATAAAAATGCCATGAAAATACCGTAAAATGCAAAATCGAGACAAACTTCTTCCCGTAGCAAGAAAATTTATCATTCTCTTTGACCTCGGATTTTCTCCAAGCAGCCAAAGTTTGTGTTTCGACGGTACAGTATTTCATCGATAATTGTCCCAGCCACGGGTCCGGCCAGGGACAATTATGTGTGAGGTGATATTATTCTTTGACTTGTGCCGAACGTAGAAATGGAATGGGAAACTCGAGAGGCCTCGGTCGCCGAGAAATGTAAACATACACCACTATTAATCCGATGGCAAAACTTCTTTATTTTTCATTATTTTTTTATGGATCTTTCACAAACATATTCCTGGCATTTTTCTAATAAAAATGATACCAAATATCATATAATTCCGATTATATTTACGCGTGTAATGGACGTCCCCGCGTAACTTCTCATTGAAATTATATGAACGGAAAATTTATTGTAAATACGATGGAAATTATATCGTGTTTGGTATCGTTGTAATCAGAAAAATGTGACAAATATATTGGTGAAAGTCTCATACAAAAATAAGTAATAATAAAAAAGTTTTTTATTGGGATTACATTGCGAGAACGCCACGCGGGCCTTTGAACTGTGCCGGCGACTGCGACTCTCCGCGTCTCTTTCTTTCCCATACGCTGTCCTTCCATGCGTACGAAAATTTTATCATCCATTACATACGTAAATATCATCGGAATCATATCATATTTGGTATCATTTTCATTAGAAAAATGCCAGGAATATGTTGGTGAATGTTCCATAAAAAAATAATGAAAAACAAAGAAGTTTTGTCATCTGATTAGTAGTGGTCTCCTGGTCTCACACCGATATATCCGACCCGGATCATGTTACTCAAGGGGTATAACACCGCAGGAGTGGGGATAGTTCAGGGACAATTATGTGTGAGACATTTGGGACATTTATCGATGAAATACTGTAAAATGAAATTAAACTTTGTACCGCAGACATACGATCAAGGAAAATTATCGGTTTGTACATTTTGGCATTAGTCTTTCAAGACGTTTTTTTTTCATGAATGGCTGTTCGGGTAAGAGAAGGAGCGTGGTTCGAGAAAGATCCTCCAAGGCTCCAGAGCTACTCTCGCAGGAGCTCTAACTCAAACAGCGTCCGTTTCCAAGTTCCTCGACGCAAACAGCCGAACAAAAGAAGTTCCCAGACTGTTTAATCAAGCGATATAACGGTTTTTGTGCCGACCAGAGACCGACGAATCCATAATTTAAATACACAAGGAGCGCGCCTTCTACGTATATCCGAATTAATTGGATGATTCAAAGTGCTACGGATAAAGGAACTTCCGGTTGATGGAACGATCGTTCTCCGGGTGAATGATAGCCAGTTTCATTAATCTAAAATGGGGATTATGGAGATTGACTGGTTTTTCGATGCATCCGATACTGTTATGCGGGATTGATAACACTCTCGGTTATGGTTGAAGTGATTCATTTGATCGTAGAATGCGATTCGCGAGAGCTGAAATGATTTATTCGTTCAGTTATTGACAATTTATTAATTAGAATAGGAAATTGATAAATAAAATTATCATTCGCGATGTTAAATGAAATGTTTGTCCCGATCAACGTCGTAAGTACGAGTCAAAAAAGGTTGAAATAAAGAAGCTAAGCCCATTTCCGGTAGCTGGACGGTTTCGAGGACAAAGCTCCATTGTGAGGGAGGCTTAAGGACCGTCTGCAGTTCCCTGGCACGGTGCCCTTGCTGACCATCGCTGACCGTATGCAGGATCGACCCTGGCCCACGGTTTTCTTAATCCTCTTTCTCCCTCTCCTTCTCGCTCGGCCGAACTTTCTCTCCGTCTCCGAGTTAGGTCCTCTCTCCGGCTTCTCTCCACGATCCATGGCTCCGCACAGAGACAGGCTTCTTCTCTTGCTCCAACACCACGGAGCGGAGGATCCAGCCTTTCGGACCGTTCGTTCTCCGCGCACGTTGCGAACAACGACAACGGGAGGACGACACTTGTGTCGTTACTTTCTCGCCGGACCGTGTCCTGCAGACTCCGGATAGAGATACCATTCGGTCCCCTGTCTGGATCGGCTTGTACCCTCGACTACAGAGTGTTGCCAGACTGCGGGTGTTCATGGAAATTGCGGTTCCGACCGCTCCCCGCTGCGAGGTGTACTCGATTCGACTACCAGTCCAATTATTTACCATATCGAATCTTGACATTTTTCCGGGGATTTTAATTACGTTTAATGGAAACTTTTACTGTACTATTCGTGACGTTTTTCCGAGTAAAACGATACCCCACATGATATGGTTCGGACCGTGCTTTTGCTTGTTTGTTTGTTTGTTTAATCGACGATTTAGTGGAACCTCGATTATCCGCACCGATGATCTATGTTTGATGATAACATTTTTTTACAGACGATTGTCCCGGGACCAAACGAAATTAGAATCAGCTCCATTCGCCGAGCCAGGAATATTAAATAATTCTTCCAAGAGCGTCCTCGACACGGTCACATACCATATATCTGTCCTCGCCCTGACCCCCGTTTATGCTAATGAATTTCTGCGACGAGCCGCCTCCGCTTCTCATTAGTCAAACACAACCGAGCAGTCGGCTTCAAACGAAACGCTATTGAATCGAATATGTTCCCTCTCTTTGCCGGGCCGACATAGTCTGCAACCTGATTTCAATGGCTTTCAGGGGTATACCTCTGTCCAATCGCATAATCGGCGTATTGCTGAAGTAATGCCAATGGAGCAGACAGCTATTACAATTTCAGGTATGTTCTTCTATATTAGACAGCGGATCTTTATGTAAAATAAACATTTTCTACCTCAATTTTATACCAATTCATATGTTTAATGGTTTCAAAACGAAATATCGAGCTACTACCGTAAATAAGATAATAAATCGTTGTTCAAGAAGAGTTAATCAAGAGAAAATCTCTCGGACTGTCTAGTTCTTGGCCGAATCCTGTCGCGGACCGCAGAAACGCGATTAATTTGGTTAGGCAGGTTCGGGGGATAGTGCGACGGGGGTTGTTAGCCCCCGGGCAACATTCTAATTAATTGGGCTAATGGAATTTACATGCTGGGACGATAATGCGGACTACTGCACACTCGCTGAACAAAACTCTCGAGCAATTCGGTACGGGTGAACGTGCTTGCTTTGCTTTGCTTATTTGATTTGCTTTGCTTGATTGCTTGTCACGTTAACACATTGACTGCCCAACTATTGTCCAATAATCATCTCAACCATATCAATAAATATAATTGTACCGACTCGATCCCCATATTCAATCAATTTTATATACAGACTGGTTTAAAAATTAATGAAAATTGGCCCTTACGATTTTTCTCGTAAGAACAAAAAAAATTGTTCCAAACAAGAATTTAGCAGTTTTGAATCGATTACAAAGTGCAATAACTATTTAAAAAATTATCATCGAGGCAGTCAACGTGTCAATGGCGTGAGAATATGTGGAAAAATGACAGTGAAACGCACATGTAGAGTGGGAGGGCGTGTCGCGTGAGGCGATGGTGGGGGGACTAGATATAGTGCGAGAAAAAATAAACTAAAAAATTGTAATAGAAGCGGCTAATCAGCTGTGAGAGGCCGGAGTCGCTGCGTTCGGTTCCTTTCTCTTTCCATGCTTCGCCATGCCAATCAACTCGAAGGTTTCCGTAGCGCGGAACGTGTGTCTTTCACTCACCCTTTTGTGCAGCAGCTCGTTGCACTCCCAAGCACGATGGTTGTCACGATGATTTTCACGATGATTTTCACGATGATTTTCGCGATGATTCTGACGGGACACCGAGCCCCCGCCTCGATCCACCTCGCGGCCGATCGGGCTCACCATTTTCCTTTCAACTGGAACAAACAATAACAACGAAATTAATAAAAAGAACGCAGAAAGAGAAACAGGTCAAATATCACACGACGAGTACCATGACCATACATCAATACCATCATTTGATCTCGAGATATTTGTGTCTGAAAAAATAAAAAATTTACGTTTCAACACACAAATATCTCGAGATCGAATGATCGTAACTATATGGTCATTGTACTCGTTGGATTCGTCGTTTTGTGCTCTACAAGAATATCTAAGCAAAAATATATGGTGTCACTTGGAAAAAACACCTCTGAAAAAATAAAAAATTTACGTTTCAACACACAAATATCTCGAGATCGAATGATCGTCACTATATGGTCATTGTACTCGTTGGATTCGTCGTTTTGTGCTCTACAAGAATATCTAAGCAAAAATATATGGTGTCACTTGGAAAAAACACCTCTGAAGAAATAAAAAATTTACGTTTTAACACACAAATATCTCGAGATCGAATGATCGTTACTATATAGTCATTGTACTCGTTGGATTCGTCGTTTTGTGCTCTACAAGAATATCTAAGCAAAAATATATGGTGTCACTTGGAAAAAACACCTCTGAAGAAAT
The DNA here is from genome assembly GCA_916610255.1 of Lasioglossum lativentre. Taxonomy (NCBI): domain Eukaryota; kingdom Metazoa; phylum Arthropoda; class Insecta; order Hymenoptera; family Halictidae; genus Lasioglossum; species Lasioglossum lativentre. Next base: position 3,569,153 of record OU744364.1, read on the forward strand.
AAAAAATTTACGTTTCAACACACAAATATCTCGAGATCGAATGATCGTTACTATATGGTCATTGTACTCGTTGGATTCGTCGTTTTGTGCTCTACAAGAATATCTAAGCAAAAACATATGGTGTCACTTGGAAAAAACACCTCTGAAAAAATAAAAAATTTACGTTTCAACACACAAATATCTCGAGATCGAATGATCGTCACTATATGGTCATTGTACTCGTTGGATTCGTCGTTTTGTGCTCTACAAGAATATCTAAGCAAAAATATATGGTGTCACTTGGAAAAAACACCTCTGAAAAAATAAAAAATTTACGTTTCAACACACAAATATCTCGAGATCGAATGATCGTTACTATATGGTCATTGTACTCGTTGGATTCGTCGTTTTGTGCTCTACAAGAATATCTAAGCAAAAATATATGGTGTCACTTGAAAAAAATACCAATGAACTTCAAATCTTAGAGAGATTGTATTTATTTTACAACCCAACATTTCTCGAAAGAAGTTTCGAAAAGTAGGACGTTAGAGTGTATCGGACACAAGTATATCTAACTAACTTCGTCTTCCAGAGGGAAGAAAGTTGGTATATAGTTGGCAGGGTGGGATGCGCAGCGCCAATTCCCGTCGCGAGCGACTACTATTTAGCAAAGACTGCGAGGCCATCGGGGACGAAGTTAGGTTCGTCGGCGCGGGCTGAATACACGCGGGATTTCTATTATTCCTCGCGCCGCTTTATGCCACACCCCCCCCCCACCTTCCTCACCCCTCGGCGGTTATTTGAATAATTAACCGGAACAGCACGGCGAACTTCCGCCGTTGAATCCGCGCGCGTCCTTTTCAACAGCGTCGGGAGAGAACCGGCTATCAAATCTTCGGATCCGAGGCTCATTCACTCGGCTCGTTTGCCGATTGGTTCGCTGACCCGTTTTTCAATTATGCGGACCATCACGCTGCGGCATTATACCGGTTGTCGAAATCGTATGTCCGAAAAATTTTTATCGGACGTTTCGATCCCGTGAATTCATTTTTTATAACTTCTTCCGAATATGTACCATTTCCGAATTCCGAATGGTATTCAGATTAATGTAATTAATTTATGCTTGATATTTGTTCGTACTAATTTAATTCGGTTCGAGAAAAAATTCTTGACCCCATTTTCTAGTGCTTGCATCAAACGTATCTAAACAAGGGAACATATTCACTTGATACAAGCCGATTTTGATGAAACTTATGCGAGATATAGTTTTTCGAAAAATATTTGACACTCTGTGGGGGTGAAAACAGCCCTCGAAGTCAGGGTCAAAACCACATTTTTTGAGAGAAAAAAAGTTTGTTAAAAAATTCTCGAGCGACTACATTTCCCATTGAAAAGCACACAATTTAAAAAAAAAATTCAAATTTTTCGACCTCTGGTTTCCGAGATATCTGAAAAAATATAGTTTTGACTCCCAACTTTGAGGGCTGTTTTGCACCCCTTCAAAGTGGATGGTTGCCGATAAAAAACAATACGTGTCAAATATTTTTCGAAGAACTATAGCTCACATTAGTTTCATCAAAATCGGCCATTCTCATCTGAATATGTTCCCTTGTAAGATTAGAACAGAGAAGAGAGAACGTTGTACTATAAGGAAAAGAAAAAGAAGACATAGAGGACGAGGACGAGGAAGAAGAGATGGAGGAAGAAACTGTGTACATACTTGGACTATGAACTCTTATGTCGCTGTCGCTGGGGCTGGAGACTCGATGGTCGCTCAAAGAAACAACCCTTAAGGGTCCGGCCGGGCTGATCAGTCGTTGAGTGGAATGGCCGCCCGGTGACGTTAACCTCAGGTCCTTTCCTTCGCTGCTGTTCAACCTGCAATATTTGAAACCAACCCATTATACTCCTCAAAACACCGTGCAGAAAAAAAGCAATGAAAACTGATATTATTTTAACCAAAAAGTATTTCAACATAATATTACAGGGTGAACGAAACCCTATGAAAAAAAAAAAAAAAAAAAAATGCAACTCACATAGATGGCGAGCTGGAGCCAATGTCCCCGATGCTCGCCGCCCTGAGGATCTGCGAGCTGACAGCTATATCGTTGTCGGACTGTCTGACCGACTGAGGGGTGGATTGGTGCAGCGGTAGGGGTTGTCTATGCGAGGCGTTGCCCCTGGACAGCGGCAACGTGGACACGGTGACCGGTGGTGGCGGCGGCAGCTGTGGGGGCGTCTGTAACTGTGTCTTCTGTGCCAGCTGCGACGTGCTGACCGCCCTCGGTGGAAGCGGATCCCTTCCTATCACCGACCCGGATCCGGAAGCTGCGAACCAAATATATTTCACTCGATAAAAACTCGACGTTCTAAAACCACCTTTTGAAAAATTTATCGCCTCTCGCATATATACGGCCGTGTGAATTTTTAATGCGAACCGAAATGTTTTAGAGCCGAGAGAACTAGCTGCTTGCCGCGGTGCATAAACGGCACACGATGGCTGTTGTGCACGTACCTTGTGTTATTTTATTTAGACTTTTTTCCGTTTGGTATACAATATATAGTGTTTTATCCTGCACTTGTTCGGTTGTTCGAACTTGAGCAGCGTGTGTAAGGACACTCTTGTGCGCGCCGATTACACTATCGACTCTGACTCTAACGGAGTCGATATGTAAAAAATATATCTTGTGGTATGAGCCTAGTTGCTCGACTGCCTTCACTTGACTGACTCTTTAAGCTCCAGTCCGTTTGGAGCTACCCTCGCTGTGAGCGGGGAGTAAGAATCCTATCTCCTAATTGGTCGGCGTCTTTTCGCGAACTCACCCCTCGAGTATGGGGGTTGGTTCGAGGTGACCGCGCGCGGTCCCTCGTTTGATGGGCCCGGTGGGTGTTGTAAACCTGGGCCAGGTACAGTGCAGTAAACCTTGGCCCGCCTCGTTGCTTTTATTGCTAGTGCAATTGGGAGGATGGCAAGACTGCGCATAGACAGAGGTCTGCCATCCCAGACGTTTTTTATGCAATAAAACATCTGTTTTCGTCTTGGGACGGAACATATAGTATTAATACAAATATAAAAATTATGAAATAAATTAAATACCGTCCATACAGATAGCTCTCGATAAAAGATAAATGTTCAGTCGATCCATAATATGTACCTTCATCCAAAATTCAAATAGTTCGAACAAACGTGTATAGTACGTGCAGTACACATTTCGAATAATTTAGATTGTATTCGCCTGTGCCACGGACCTTAATATTACAATTGAAGCGTTCGAACGGCACACGATGGCTGTTGTGTACGTACCTTGTGTTATTTTATTTAGACTTTTTTGTGGTTTGGTATATAATAGTATTAATACAAATATAAAAATTATAAATTAAATACCGCCCATACAGACTTGATAGCTCTCGATAAAAGATAATGTTCAGTCGATCCATAATATTGTAAGGAATAAGCCGTATTTATTAGTAAATTTGACAGACGTGTTTATCGCGGGCGCGTTCGTTTCGATCTGCCTTCTTTTTCAAATCGTTGGCAATTGTAAATTTATAATTCATCTGTTATTTGCGTTATGTATGTACACACGTACATACATACGATGCACACACATCATTAACCCATCATTAACCCTATAGTTTGTACCTTCACCAAAAATTGAAATAGTTCGAACAAACGTGTGTAGTACGTGCAGTACACATTTCGAATAATTTAGATTGTATTCGCCTGTACCACGGACCTTAATATTACAATTGAAGCGTTCGAACGGCACACGATGGCTGTTGTGTACGTACCTTGTGTTATTTTATTTAGACTTTTTTTTCGTTTGGTATATAATAGTATTAATAAAAATATAAAAATTATAAATTAAATACCGCCCATACAGACTTGATAGCTCTCGATAAAGGATAATGTTCAGTCGATCCATAATATGTACCTTCACCCAAAATTCAAATAGTTCGAACAAACGTGTATAGTACGTGCAGTACACATTTCGAATAATTTAGATTGTATTCGCCTGTGCCACGGACCTTAATATTACAATTGAAACGTTCGAACGGTGCACGAGTTGAATTTTTCCGGTCTAATTTAGGCGTATTGATTTTCAATATCCAGCGACAATGAAGTTCTCTCTACCGCGGCGCACGGAAATGAACTATAATTACCATTGAATTCAATACGCCGGATTCGTTTAGACGCATTTCCGAAACAGCGAGCGCGCGTTTCCACGCGCAAATCGTCCGCCATTATTCCATCTCGCGCGAAACAAATGCGCGGAAATCGCTCGATCTAATCGCATCCACAATGCAATTAATAAATTTAATCGGTTGCGGTGCGCGCTGGCAGGAAATTTGCAGGATTGTTCGTTTATAACCTTCCCTTTCTAGATCTACAACGAGATCTCTAAACGTTACTTGTTCAAATTAACAATGTTCCATGCAAATTCAAAGTTCGAGAAAAATCTAATTTGCAGCCGACACATCCGATGCGCTACATGGAAATATTTATTTTAACAGTCATCGAGTGTCATACTCTCGATTTATGCAACAAGTATACACACACTATAAATTGATATGTGATATAAATTTATATTTCAGACGCAAAATATGTCGCTTAGAAAATGATCAACATTATGATCGAAACGTCGAGAAATTTGATGTATTAATTGCACATTTGCTGTTGGTTTGAAAATGATCGAACATCGCGCCGAAATCATTAAATTCATTATATATTATAATTTCGATCGAGAAAAATTCACACTATAAATTGATATGTGAATTTCTAAATTGTTCCTGATAAAGCCATTAGCTCCGAATATCGTCGTTGTATTCCGTAACAATGAGACTGCTCGAACCAGCAAACAATCGTTTATCGGGCTCGATCAAGAAACACATGCGCACGTTACATGCTAATTATAATCGCGTTCCATTAGCAGAGACGCTCGGGCCGAGCAGTTAGCCGGCGAACACAACCGCATCGTTTTCCATTGAACACCCGTGTTCGAGATGCAGTTTCGCGACAGGAGAGCTGCAGCGAAATGGCACGACGACGCTGCATCGCATCCCCGCGACTGCGATCTTCGGTTCTCGGAAAAACGATGCAATCGCTGCGGCACTTTCACTGCAAGAATTTCCTGCTCGCACTTCGCGCCGATCGCGCCATTATTTATAGTTAACTAGCGGCGCGCGTTCGGCAGTGCATCCATCGAAGAAGCGACCGATGCGCCCGACACGTTGCACATACAACTGCATACAATTCATCGGCGTAGTCGTTAACCTTCTCCAGACAAGCAGAAATTGTACTTGTTGTTTTGAAAAACATAGTTTACAATTTTTCGGAAATGTTTTAGATATTCATCTGGATGCATTCTTATGCAATTCAGAGTTCATGAAAATAAAATGCATTAATCGGGACACCGCAATCGTTGCACAATATAATTCTAAAATTCATGCAGAAATTGCACTTGTTGTTTGAAAAACACAGTTTACAATTTTTCGGAAATGTTTTAGATATTCATCTGGATGCATTCTTATGCAATTCAGAGTTCATGAAAATAAAATGCATTAATCGGGACACCGCAATCGTTGCACAATATAATTCTAAAATTCATGCAGAAATTGCACTTGTTGTTTGAAAAACATAGTTTACAATTTTTCGGAAATGTTTTAGACATTCATCTGGATGCATTTTTATGCAATTCAGAGTTCATGAAAATAAAATGCATTAATCGGGACACCGCAATCGTTGCACAATATAATTCTAAAATTCATGCAGAAATTGCACTTGTTGTTTGAAAAACACAGTTTACAATTTTTCGGAAATGTTTTAGATATTCATCTGGATGCATTCTTATGCAATTCAGAGTTCATGAAAATAAAATGCATTAATCGGGACACCGCAATCGTTGCACAATATAATTCTAAAATTCATGCAGAAATTGCACTTGTTGTTTGAAAAACACAGTTTACAATTTTTCGGAAATGTTTTAGATATTCATCTGGATGCATTCTTATGCAATTCAGAGTTCATGAAAATAAAATGCATTAATCGGGACACCGCAATCGTTGCACAATATAATTCTAAAATTCATGCAGAAATTGCACTTGTTGTTTGAAAAACATAGTTTACAATTTTTCGGAAATGTTTCAGACATTCATCTGGATGCATTTTTATGCAATTCAGAGTTCATGAAAATAAAATGCATTAATCGGGACACCGCAATCGTTGCACAATATAATTCTAAAATTCATGCAGCAATTGCACTTGTTGTTTGAAAAACATAGTTTACAATTTTTCGGAAATGTTTTAGATATTCATCTGGATGCATTCTTATGCAATTCAGAGTTCATGAAAATAAAATGCATTAATCGGGACACCGCAATCGTTGCACAATATAATTCTAAAATTCATGCAGAAATTGCACTTGTTGTTTGAAAAACATAGTTTACAATTTTTCGGAAATGTTTTAGATATTCATCTGGATGCATTTTTATGCAATTCAGAGTTCATGAAAATAAAATGCATTAATCGGGACACCGCAATCGTTGCACGATGTAGTTCTAAAATTCATACCAGAAACTGCTGTTAGAATGTATACATATATACGTAGTGGTGCATCGAAAAAATTTCCATTTTCCAAGTGCACGTGCCCGGATGCATCCCGTCGCGAGGTGAGTTCTGCAATCAATGACGAATCCGCGCGCGCGCCCGCAACAAACCAAAATTCAATTTTCAAAATTCCGCGCCGAGAACAATGATGGTTGATCAACCGTGGAGAGAAACGAGAGTCGACGGATGGATCTACATTCCTGCGTTGATCATTATCGATTGTAGGAGGATCGGAAAATCAAGGGATGCTACCGAGCTATTTCAGCGGGTCTTGGTTTCATCAGCAAACTATCTACATACTCGCCGAACGTGATCGAGTCTGTTTAAATTGCTCGATTGTTCCGGTTAATTGAGTGGCGCGTGGATGTTGTGTAATGTAGAATCTATATGATGAACAATTTGTATGTACCCGATATATGCGAGTATAAAGTGTATAACACACAATATGCATGTTACGCGAGATAATGAAGCGTGTACACAATGTAGAGTGCACGCAATGTAAAAAGCATCGTGTACACTAAATATACATATATACAGGGTGTCCCAAAATGTCTCTTCAACTCCCGGAAATGGGAGGTTCCTGAGGTCATTTCAAGCGACATATTCCTTTTGCAAAATGTTGTCCGAGGCTTCGTTTGGGAGTTATTAACCGAAAAACACGGACCAATCAGAGCGCGAGCTAGACGCTCGCTGGCACGTTCAGCGCGGCGGCGAGCCGGCAGGCGGTTGGCTGAACATGCCAAACGAGCGCGTCTAGGTCGCGTTCTGATTGGTCCGTGTTTTTCGTTGATAACTCCCAAACGAAGCCTCGGACAACATTTTGCAAAAGGAAAATGGCGCTTGAAATTACCTCAGGAACCTCCCATTTCCGGGAGTTGAAGACATTTTGGCAAAATGTCTAGAACGTACACCGTATACACTGTACGTATACAGTACACACGATAAATGATCGATACAAGCAGGATCGGTTAAAATCCGTCGAAATTCGTGGGCAAAGAAAGATCGTCGCATCGATCATTGAAAGAGAGGATCGCGTACACGCGCCGCACGTGTTCACCGTCATGTCGGCGAGAATGCGTCTTAGTCGAAGACACAAAAACTATGGAATTGGCCGCGAAGCGAATCGTTTGACGCTCATAACGCGTCGTCACGCATTCCATTCGAGGCAAAGCGGCCGAGATGGTGACAATCGTTCGATGCAGCGGCTGGTTCCGGTATTAAATGCATTCCGCTCGAATGCATCTGGTCCCCGGCGCGACGCGGCGCGGACAATTTCCTTTCGACGATATTTACGGAAAATAGGAATGTCACAGTGGCGACCAGAGACACACTCTCTCTCTGTATGCGAAATAAAACTGACTTACGCTACTGTTGCTTCGCTTTAAACCGAGATGAATTCTCTCGAAGATTCTTCAAACCATCATTTCACCGATTGTGTCTTCACCGTGAAATACAGGGTGTCCCATTTCAGGCGGACCACTCGAACATCTCCGAGATTATATAAATAATATTGAAAAATTTTTTCCAGCAAAAGTTGTACGATTTCTAGGAGGACACGATCCCATGCTAATGGTTTTTAACCCGTAACCACTGTGACCCTATTTTAGTTACATAGTTACTGTTGTATATGGTCAAATTGACCCATCAACAGTGGTTACGGGTTAATTCTAGGTGGACTAGTAGAGATGCATTTCGCGTTCGCGCAGTTCGCGAGATCGAGTTACGTTTCGCCGAAAGATTTCACGCCAAAGGGAGTAGCGTTGCTGGTCGGTGTCTGGCTAACGCTGGATCATTCTCCTTGCGTAAGAGAACGCGGTGGTGGCTGGCCTGATTTCGTAGGCCGGGGGGTAATTGCACGCGATAAATTGTCCCTTCCCGTGTCTCCGGGCCGGGGGTCTCTGTTTTCAAACGAGGCGGTTCCTGCGGTAATTCCCCCGTCAGACGTTCGCGCGCGCGCTCGCCAAGTTCCGTTCTATTTCGTCCCCAAAGCCGTTCCCATGTCCGCGAAACATCCGGTCGCTCATTATGCTCGCTCACCGCCGCTAACAGCCCGCCACCGTGAGATTCAATTACGTCCTCCGACGTTTAAACTTCTTCCCCCCCTCGATCCCCCCCGTTCCTTCTTTCTCCCTCTTTCTCGTTCATTGTTTATACTTTTGTGTCGAGTGTCTCGAAACGACACGTGCCCGCAGCACTGATATCTGTACAGGGTGTCCCAAAAATGTCGTAATCGAAAGCCGTGATCTTTGAGGCGATTTGAAGTAACTCTTTCCTTTGCGAAAAGTTACTTCGAATCATCTCAGGAATCACCCCATTCGAGGAAGTACAAACGAATATGCACTTAAAAAAATTACTATACTTTATAAGCAGTCTAAAACAAGAAAAAACGCAGGTTTCAACTTTCAATCGTTTCCCACGACCTCATAATCCGACGAGACTTGAGCTTCATCGACCGCTTCCAGTTCCCAGCGTACACTAATTCCTAGTAGAAAAATAATTATTATACGAGCCTATAAGGAAAGTTGAATCTATAGCTCCGCCTCGACGAAAACAAGGTAACTTGTTTATTTCTCTCCGCAACGCGGTCTATGAAACAACACGAAAAAAACACGCGCCGCGCGCAGAAAGAATCGCGTTAACGTTTCGCGGACGAAACTCTTGTTCGAATATTCATCCCGTGAAATTAGCAATTTCGAAATAACGCGCGGCTCGGGATAGAGCGACAGTGCTGTCGGAGGTAATTGAATCCAGCGTCGCTATTTTTGCGAACGAGGCGAGTCTGTTACCACGGAGGATCCTAAACGATGCTGCTAAAATGTGGGACGTGACGGAAGCAAAATAACCAGATCTTTTCGAATTTTTGACGAGGCAATCTTTTGTCATTTTCATACGATGAGATTCAAGATACGAGAGCATGTTGAAACTATAAAAAAAATGGATTTACCGTCAAAGGGTATACAATCGATTAATAAATATGGAGGGAGTGACTGTAAGGTGGCTTTTTTGAATATTTAACTGCGGAACGGTAGTCGGATATTCGGAGCACGGTGAAAATTCGTTTTCTTCGGCTTGTCTCGCGAGAATTCCGGAACTATGCTAGCCCGACGCGGCAGCAACGTTTTGAAACGGCGCAATATCGAAACTCATCGGGGGCCGAATATTTTGACAGGGCGGAATAATTTTGCGGAATGCCGGAACGGAAACTGGGTCTCGTTTCCGACAAACGCGTTTAATATGCGCGCCAGCCGAGCCCAGCCGGCCGTTCCCGATATATCTACGCGCGTATTCCCAACCTTCTCCGGTTATTTTCATTAATCCGCGAGGGCAACAATGCACTCGGCCTTCAACTCTTTCGGGGAGGACGAATCTAATTAACGATAATTAAGGTTGAGGTCCAAACGATAAAGATTCCGGGTCAGGTTAAATTAGATCTGTTCCTTTTTTATTATTGCATTAACCCGTAACCACTGTGTCCCAATTTTAGTTTTAGAAATATTAATAATGTATATGGTCAAATTTGGCCCATCAACAGTGGTTACGGGTTAATTGTGACCACCAATTGTGCACAACGAATGCCCATCTAAATAACACAAACTCGCCAATTCCCAAACCCAACATTTCGGATTTAATAAAAAAAATCGATTTTGCAACAAAAAATTCTGAAATAATTCACTGTCATATATGTGTGTGTTATTAGGTAGAATATTTAATGAATTTTTTCGTAATTTTCTTTGAGCAGAACAGAAGAAATAGAGCATAATTCACTAAACCGTGCTCACCCTATAACTATCCTTGCGACAGTGGTACCAACTTGAAATTTGTCACAGAGATTTTTCTTTGGAAGCCCTATCGAATGGTCCAACCAAATATCAATTTAGTTTTGGGGGCATTTTTCAGCATCTTATCCGGCTATACCCTTCGGTGGGTTTCCTCTGCTCGCAAACCAGCAGTACAATTTATGGACCATCGTCCAAGTCGGAAAGATCGCTGCGAAAGATGAATCGCCCGTATGGATCGGCAGAAGAAGAAGAAGGATCGTCGAGAGGAGAACCAGAGAGCACAGAAATTGATCGAGTCAGTTTCGGCCAGGATGAACGCACTTCCAGGATCATTTGTATCGTTGCTCGACCTGTTGCTGCCGTCCGTCCAACAGGGGTGTTGATTTTCCCTCTCCTCTCTCCTCTCTTCTCTCCTTATAGTACTCTCCATCGTTCTCCACTTCCTCTTTTTATTACGAAGGATTGTGAAAAGATAGGCGAGCCGAAGTTTGCGGCCAGCCGTAATAAATATTTTACGCTCCTCGCGGTGAGGCGAGGCGAGGATTCGCCGCGGTTTACTGCATCGGCGAACCAACAGGAATTTCGGGTTTCCTCCTTTTGTCGGGGAAACTCGGCTCGTTTCCCTTCGGGGAATCGTAAAACCCGCGCGTGACACGGATTCCTCACTCGACGGTGCTACGAACGATGTACGGTTTTGAACATGATCCGTTAGCTCTGGTAGCAGCATGACACCGTCGGGTCCCCCGTGACCCAAGAAAAATTATCCATACACTGGTTTTTGACGTGATGCGTCTTTAAAATCACACCGAAACGTACGGGTACCAGAACAGAAATTCGTAACGAAAAGGCCTGTATCGTCTTTCCTTGATAACTCCCAAAATATTTGTCTCAGAGACGTAAATGCGGTGTCATAATTTAACATACAGTAAACGCTTGATTCTTGTCCGTAGCGCGGGCACGATTCCTGTCCAGTGCCTACCCACTCCAGCGGCGACGATTGATGTCAGCTCGGTTATATCGGTGTGAACACCACACGCCATTCACTCGAGGAATCGATTTTACAAATCTCTTAATTTTCATTATTTGTTTATGGGACTTTCACTACCTTATTTCTGGCATTTTTCTGATTAAAATTACACCAAACACGATATAGTTTCAAATTGTATTTAGTGGTTTAATCGACGGTGAAAGTTTCGGTCGCAAGGAAGGACAGCGCATCGGAAAGAAAGAGACGCGAACAGTCACGCGAACCGTATTTCATTCTGTCCTTCTCTATGCTCGGCTCTCTATTGAAGTCTCGCTCGGCGCGGTCACGAATTCAATTTGGAAAATGATTAACAATAAAAAAAGTTCTGTCGGTTTTTCCAAGCTCTTACAGCAACTAGAGGAATGTACAGCGACTGTTTCACCGACTGTATCCTGTTCTCGAAGTTATCCACAACGCGCCTGGACGATTGGCCGGCAAATTTGTCTGTGCAAAAACGAGTTGTCGTCTATCGAAACAGTTAATCGAGAGGTCAGAAGCGGGCTGGAGCACATGCCGTGGATCGACATAACGGCGTCGTTCCGCGACACCTTGATCTTTTCTGCGCCAGTGCCAAGTGGAACGACTATATTTACCGTCTGCATACGTATACACACACAAGTGGCCAGAGACACGCAGAGAACAGTTCCTGCTTCTCGGGGAGTAGATAATAATGTCGGCGGATTGAATAAGCCCGCACGGAATTAAACGGCGCCGGTGCATTTCTCTACGGTGAAATAGGTCGTGGATTTTCTTGCGTATCGAAACGAATTATTTCACGTAGGGACGCGTGCGCGTTTCTCTTGTTGTTCGTGAAAAATGTCGTACTCGTTGGCGTATAAGAAAGTTATTGCAATAATTTTCCTCGGGGATGGAAATACGGTTCCCGGATACCTTTCCGAGGATTTTCGCCGACGTGCGTGGGCGTCTCGTCTGGAATTCGCGTGACGCGAATGCATTATTTTCGATCAGTCTCGCGGACTGCTCGCGTGCAACTTATGCGAGCTCGTATTTCGTCTAGCTAGGCGACCTCAGGTTTTTTCAGCTACCAGCAAGACGACGCGACGCGACGCGACGCGACGCGACGCTACGCGGCTGCTACACAAGCAAATTCATTTGTTTATTAATAACCCCGACATGGCACATGGCAGCTAAGACGAGAGTAACGAACGGTAACGGCGACGCTGGCCGAGAATCGATTTTTTCAATCTTTCAAAGTAAACGAGTGCTCACTGTTAGTTTAGAGGGAAGTGCAATACACTGCAGCATTGGGGAGCACATTCTTTAATGTTCGATTACGTTGCATTGTGTTCAGAGTTTAAAGTTGATAAAAAGTCACATAAGATTATATCAATATGTATTCCATGTAGGGTAACTGCACCAGTGAATAAACGGGCACCAGTAAACGAACGCTTTTGTATAATTTCAACAAATTAGCAGCAGTGTTGTAAATTGTAGTGTTCATTGACTGGGTATTTTTTATATTTTTTATTTAACGTTTAATAAAGACAAATAATAATAATTTCATTTCCTTTCCTTTTCCGAGATTCCTTTAATTGACATATTTTTTTAAAAATAAAATATCTTCCCGAACAATTTCTTAAATGTTCATTCGCTGGTGCAGTTACCCTATATTGTATTTGTATTTCGTATATTCCAAATTATGTGTATACGATTCTATTGTACATATCAGAAACGTACAGTTATATTTCTGAATGGGATTGTTTAAAAATTCAGTTTCTCAGGGCATCGCAGAAATTCGCTCGGCTTGAGAGCAACTACCCTCGTAAGTCCTCGAAAGGCGTAAAGCTTTCGACAGACGATTCGAAACCGAGCTTTGCTCGAGGCATGCGAATCCCCCATGACGCAATCCCCCAATAAACACTCCCCCAATAGATCCTACCCCGAATCCTCGAATAGATCCTCCCTGGGACGTCCCTTCGGCGCCACTTCCGGCGTCGCCACCGCGCGCACACACAGAATCGGTCTTTATGGCGCCTTTTCGGTAGGATCATGGGGTGAACAACCCTCCAAGTCGAAACGAGGACTCTCCCCTAACCTAGACCACCCTATTCGCTGTTAGCACGGACTCTGTTAAATTGCACGCTTGCTGACACGGTGTGTGTGAAATTGGTGTACACTGTCCAACACCAATCTTGTACTTTAATAACCAACATACGTCATACATATGTTTCTTAAATACATTATACACACTTGTACATATTTAAACAATATTCAAAGCGTGCAAGGCACTCCTAAATGCACGGCTTTTCTCGGGCATTTTACAAATTATTAACCCTTAGCACTCGGATGGCGACTCCGAGGCGCCACTGAAAATTGCTATGCCATTCTTAAAAATATTGTTCAGATCACTATTTTGGTTCGTATTTAATAAACTACTACACATTTATATATTACATGAGCTATTATATTAGTCTCGTATGCAAAAAAAAATGAGAAAAAAATTGTATAGAATGGAAAAATCTTTCGTTTTTTAGTTAAAATAGCTCCGAGTGCAAAGGGTTAAAAAAATTAATAGTCCCAGGCAAAATCTAATTGCACGAGGAGATAGAGCGAAGCATCCCCCCATATATTAAACGTTGAAAAAAGTTCGAATAGCAGATTTGATTTTCGATCTACGGAAAGAAAAAGGCAACGAAAAAAAAGTGGCTCTCGGTTCTCGAGTGGTATAATACGCGGAAACGCATCGACGCGACGCGACGCGACGTAGCGCACCGTTTCATTCCTGGTTCGCTGATGTGGACGGTCCGGCATGCTTCGATCACCGAATCGCAGTTTCACCGGCGGCTATCGTGTTACCGTGCAGCGACAAATTGCGGGTACACCAGCCACTCTCGATTCCTGGAAACTCGACCCTTTCTCCGCTCGCTCTGGACACCATATAAATGCTAATTTCTAATTCCTGATACGGTATATCGATTAACCGTACCATCGATCCAAGTGGGGCTTTGAAACACTATTATTCCGTGCTACTCGTCGTCTTTAATTTGCAAATAGAGAGAGAGAGAGAGAGAGAAAATGTGCGTTATATCTAAAATTTTGCTATTATCTCTGTCGCTACTCATTATTCATTCTCACGGGTTGCTATGTAGGATCCTATTTCGGAACAAGATCGATTTCAAATTCTTCTGTGGCCAGATCGTTCGTCCCATCGAAACCCAACCATCGCATCGTTCCCTTCTGCTGGGATATTAATTCTGCTCGAGTAATACGTTTGGAATTCTGATCGCGGCCATTAATTCGGGCCGGAGAGTGTCATGGGCCGACACGTTTCACCCTCGGACACGTGCTAACACGAAAAGCGGCACGTTTCAGGGCTGGTCAAGCGACGAGACGAGACGAGACGAGACGAGACGAGACGAGACGGTTAATCGCGAAGACAAAGCGGGATAGCACACGGGGCGGTGGCGGCGGTGGCGGCGGCTATCGGCTCTCGTCTGACCCACTTGATCACTACAGATCCCGTTAGCTGGCATCGAGTCGACACGATTACCGGCACACGCTGCCCCTCGCGATCAACCGAGAATGATCAAGGTGGAAGATCGTTGATTGCTAGCCGCAAATACCAGCGGAGAAAATGATTCCGACGAACGGAAACCGAGTCGAAGGACACGGTACTGTTGTTCTAGGCTGTTTCTTTGGAAATATATCAGGTGCGAAGAGGATGCATCTTAATATAAATAATATTTCACGTAAAATACTTTACTAAAATTTTCATTAGAATATTATTTTCCTTCGAATCAAATTTCTTCAACCCCTATTTGATTTTTAGTAAACCGTTACGTTAGCATCGTTTCGTTATCAGCACGTTTCGTAAGACTTTCTACAGGACTGTAATTTCTTCAACCCCTATTTGATTTTTAGTAAACCGTTACGTTAGCATCGTTTCGTTATCAGCACGTTTCGTAAGACTTTCTACAGGACTTGAATTTCGACGGAAACGTTAATTCAGTCATGAATAAACTTTTGGACCCCGAGGCCCCCGTTACGTAGCTCACGGCCGAGAGCCATAATCTCTGCCAGGAGGACTGGCTCCGTGCAACAGTGATTTTGGCACGGTTCCCGGCAGCACCGTGAATCGGAAAGCCGTCCGAG
The DNA here is from genome assembly GCA_916610255.1 of Lasioglossum lativentre. Classification (NCBI taxonomy): domain Eukaryota; kingdom Metazoa; phylum Arthropoda; class Insecta; order Hymenoptera; family Halictidae; genus Lasioglossum; species Lasioglossum lativentre. The sequence continues at coordinate 3,584,658 of OU744364.1, forward strand.
TTCTGTTCTGTTTTTCGCGATCCATTAACCCAGTGCCTCGCGGCGCGAAACTGTTCCGCGAATTCTCCCTTCGTCGTCAACCCCCCACACACCCTTCGACCTAGACTGTCTTCCGAGACGCTATACTTACCCTCGACGACGGTAGTCTTCAACGAAGTTCGACGACCAAGTCAAAATTCCAAACAGTAGGTAATGAAAAATGTCAGAACATCAAAGTCTATGAAAATTATTTGAGAAAGAAAGAAACTATGTTTATTCGATATCTGCTTCTTGCGATTCACACAGTTTTTCATTCGCAACGGTCCACAGTCTATCGCCGATTTTCACGGTGAAAATAGCGAACAACTTTTCAAAAATTCTCAACATCGTAAAGACAGCTGCCTCTCGAAATTCTCCGGACACGTTCGTCTGGACTACTCCCTCTACTCGGCAGTCTCCAGAGCGCGGGGGAGCTCGAATAATTTAGTTCGTTGAACTTCTGAGTCTCCGAGAAGAGACGCTCTTGAAATTTTGACAAACCTCGGAAGACTTCGCTGACAGTTTCAAGAGAGATATATTAGTGAAGGTAACTGGCGAAGTCGGCGGAGCCAAAAACGGAACAACTGTACCTAAAGGTAGTGTCAGCGCCTAATGATAAATTCAACCGATCACTTTTGGTCGATCTAAAACGGTACGCCTTGATAATCATTCTCCATCCATAGGGAGCTGATAAATTATAGACTAAAAGTGAAATAAGATTATAACAAGCGAAATAGATAACAAGAGAAATAAGAATGTGACGAATATTCTAATAGTGACAATTTCAAAAGAAAATATTCTAATTACTATGCGGCTCGGGTATATCGGTGTGAACACCACGACATTGCCTCGATGAATCGATTTTACAAATCTCTTAATTTTCATTATTTGTTTATGGGACTTTCACTACCTTATTTCTGGCATTTTTCTGATTAAAATGACACCAAACACGATATAGTTTCAATTGTATTTAGTGGTTTAATCGACGGTGGAAGTTTCGGTCGCAAGGAAGGACAGCGCATCGGAAAGAAAGAGACGCGGACAGTCACGCGAACCGTATTTCATTCTGTCCTTTTCTATGTTCGGCTCTCTATTGAAGTCTCGCTCGGCGCGGTCGGCGCGATATCTAGACGCAGTCATAAATCAAAAAGCACTTCTGGGCACGATTCTTGTCCATGAAAAACACGGCTGTTGGACAAGAATCAAGCGTTTACTGTATTGTCAAAAATGGCTACCGTGTACGAGCAACGACCGATACCGAATAACTGCAGCAGAGTGAAACGAACGCTGAAAGAAAGTTCCCGTGTATCTCAGAATGAACAGGATCGGTCGAAACGTGTCCGTAGACGTCAAAGCGCCCGTTACAGGTCCAGTTGCTGCGGTAGAAAAACAATTCCATCCGAGACGAAATCTCCGGGCGCGCGCGCGCGCGACCGGCCACGCTCGGGTCCAGTTTTTGCTCGGCGGCGGGTTCAGTCTCGGGACCCGCTCCGCCTCGGATTCCCGATCTTTTTCCGCGGCGCCGATTTCTCGTCCGCAAACGGCAGGTGATCCGTCGATCGGGCTTCCCGTTTCAATGCTCTCCTTTCAATCGGTCTTTTTCTACTGACAATCGACGCATCACCCTTTCTCTCCGATTCTATTCGAGCAATCGATATACATCGAACAATTCGCCTCGTTATGGTACACTAGAGCTGAAAACGCCATTTTATCATTGCATCAACTTACAGATAACACGCTTACGTCAAATTGTACAGCTTTTCAAACCATTCACCTTTTATCTAAAACATTTTTCTCTATAACCAATAGTTCCGTAGATATTCGAGAAAAACGACTGCGTAGTGGGCGTGGCTTAATTGCCCCGGCTCTCGCGTGCCAATAGCTGCATTAAGCCACCAAATCAAGTCTCTCGGAACGTCGACAGTTAACAGAAACGTATTTATTTCACAATAGAACGACTTCATCCACGATTGTTCGAACTTTGCTCCAGTTTTCTCTTCAGGGGTGGAGTGGAGGGGGTAATGGGAGGGGCATACGTGTATCAGCGGTGCCGGATAATTGCTTCGCATGCATATGATATCAAGAAACCAGACAATTCCGTTGTACGTGACTCCCGCTAATTACCTTGGCCCTCGTAAAGCTAAACGCAAAACTATAACCCGCCGGTGGGTGGGGAAATAAAGTGGCGGGGTAGGGGGTGGGAGGTGGTTATGCCCTGAACGTTCACCCTAATCGCACGAAATTTCTCCGAGTCAAGTATAAATATGGAGCACGGTGAAATATCGTCCTCGCGTTAGTTTCTCGTTTAATTACGCCGACCGTTCGCTGTCTACCCCCACCACTCGTCGAACAATTTATTAACCAACACTTTGTACAACCCCCCCCCCTTCCCTTACACCTCTACTCGCTCTGTCTCTCTCTCGCTTTCCTAGTTCACGATCCCATATCGCGAATTGCATCGATCACCCGGACTCTCGAAATTCGACTACACTTTGCGCGCTCGTGTTTCGGACAATGTACAGGTGTCCGATTTTAATCCATAATTAATATAATCTGCATCGTGGATCATTCGTTGGTCAACGCAATGTTGCAAATAGAATTTGTCCTGTTTTGTGCAGGATACAAAGTTTGAAACACTTTCTTTGGTTTGAAAAAGATAATTAGGGTAACTGCACCAGTGAATGAACATTTAAGAAATTGTTCAGGAAGATATTTTATTTAAAAAAAAAGAAAAAGTGAATTAAAGGAATCTCATATATGCCAAATGGCTCCCTATACTTCATTTGTCAAAAATTAAATGAACACAAATAAAATGAAATTATTATTATTTGTCTTCATTAAACGTTAAATAAAAAATATAAAAAATACCAGTCAATGAACACTACAATTTACAACACTGCTACTAATTTGTTGAAATATACAAAAGCGTTCATTTACTGGTGCAGTTACCCTACAAATATAGATCCAAGATTCAAATATAAATTCAATTAAAGATCCAAGTAAAGATTAAAGATCCATGATCCCAGTAAATGTTCGAGGAAAATAAAGGAAAATCGAAGGAAGTTCAGGCGCGTATTTAGACGAAATTGCTTTGAAAGTTGCTGCTGCGTTCGTCAAAGTTCGAAGAACAGCTGTTGAGAGGAAGTTGTGGACACGTCGGACAAGGACGACACGCATGAAACTAGTTTGAAAGGAGCAGCCTAACGACTCTCGCGGATCCATCGGGAATCCGGACCGCGACCCGAGAACGTAACCAGGGTACCATGTCGAAAAATCGGACCCGGTGCCGCGGCCCGCAACGAGAGAATTATGTAATGAATCGTGGAGGGAACGCGAGAGGCGAGTAACGGTATACTGTATATACATATACTGTATACTCGCTGCCAGTCCTCGGCCAGAATGGTTCTGCATCGCGTGGCCTGTTAGACCATGTAAAATCACGTTTCTTAACGGTTCATAAGCCGAATCCATGATCCCCCTTGGATCTGATCACCGCGTATACTGGATTCTCGAACTTCGGAATTTACAGAGACATTGATTTGTTACGCATTCCACGTTCTTTTGAAAAACAGCTAAGGGAAATTAAACAATTTTCTTAGTATTGACAATTATGGTTCTTCTTTTAAATAATCAATATATATATATATATATACAGGGTGGTCCACCCAACGTGTGCACCGTTATAACTACCAAAATATGCGAATTGCACGAAAGAATATTATATACAAATTACATTAAAAGGGTACACTATGTAGTGTGTTAATTTTCTTTATAGGTGGAGGCGTCAAGGAGATATGAAGGTCAACTCAGTTTTTTTTTTAATAGAATACAATTCGATACTCTATCATATTTTGGTATAAAAAATATAGTATTCTATTTAAAAAAAACTGAGTTGACCTTCATATCTCCTTGACGCCTCCACCTATAAAGAAAATTAACACACTACATAGTGTACCCTTTTAAACCATGTAATTTGTATATGTATCAAATTCTTTCGTGCAATTCGCATATTTTGGTAGTTATGACGGTGCACACGTTAGGTGGACCACCCTGTATAATACATATTATTGCGCGATATTTAAAGTGTGTTTCCTAAAAGTTTCTTCTCTTCAACATTTACGAGGTTGATATAATCAGTAGCGCGAGCGAGTCAGATTGTCACATTAGCATCGCGAAAATTAATTATGTACATTATATCGCACAATCGCGGCGAATCGAATCGAAAAATACGCTGTTGAATGAATGCCGAGCCAATAGAAAAAGTAATCCAGAGATTACCTTCGATTCCCGCGTATTTTTCTAGCGGCCAAGGGGTTTCTTTTGTTATTTCACCGAGCTTTTTCACACGCACGCCACCGGAAACATCTATGTACACGCGCCTATACGTTGTTATTGTTGTTGCGATCTAGTTTTCGCTTCTATTTTCGAAATCACTGCGGTGTCCCTATACGTATACAGAGGATGTTTATTCTGTGCTCTCTGTTCTTTAGTTCTCATAATATTATTTGTTTGACGAACAACTGGATTGTGTCTGCTTTACGAAAAGAAATATTGCTTTGCAGATTTGATTCGATATTAAACGGCGGTGCTGGTTAAATTAATTGGACGAATGAAACGTTCGATTAAAATCAAAATTGGTTTGGTGTTTTTGCGAAGAAATATTGTAATTAAAGTTTTAGTTGATGATTCGATTGTTCAGAATTGAATATATATATCGATCGGATGAAGATTTTATCTAAAATTGAATTTATTGAGGATGGCATAAATTGGGTCCGGTGAAAATGTTATGTAAAATTCAAATTACGAGGAAATTCTTATACTCGAGGAGTTTTGTTAAAAAATATATATTTAGCCAAGGATCGAAGAGATCGATCGACTGAAAATTTACTTAAAAATTCATTCAAGTGCTAAATCAAATTGATCGGATAAAGAATTTTATAACGAGTGAAAATTATCATGACACATACTATACTTGCCGGACCAGCAGCTTCCACAGATCAGCCCGACTTTCCCGCCCATTTTCCTCCAGATCCAGATCCTCTTGATTATGGCAATCCGGTTGTTTCCCTTCCTCGCGACAGATTCCAGCACACGTGGCCATGCGCGTGTCATGGGTCTGTCATGCGACTTTTCTCTCTTTTATTATTCTTGTACATGTACATGTTGTACATGCGGCTTTTCGGTTTCTTTATTTTTGTCCCGGTCGATAGAGCACACGCCAAGTAGATAGAACACAGTTTTATCGGAGACACACGAGAGCAAACACTTTAGCGAGCTATAATCTAGGAAAGTTTCCCGATTTCGAAACTTTTTCCAGCGAGATCCACCGGCTCCGACCACGTCTGAAACTGTCCTTTGAGGCCGTGGCTGTGTGCTCGCTTTCACACCTTTCACTCTACGGATCAACGGATTATTCGCAATGATAGTGCCTAGGTCCAACTACCATGGTTTTGCGGCTTACGGCTGATGCTATTGTTTGCGCGATTATCGTTTGATCGCGCAAAGTATCGGTGCCACGAGAAATCGTACGCTGGAGAAAATTTTAATCAGAAAATTAACACTTTGCACTCGGAGCTATTTTAACTGGAAAATTAAACATTTCTTCCGATCTAGAATAATTCCATTCTATATGATTTTTTTTTCATTTTGTGGATATGAAAAATTGATATAATACCTCATACAATACTTAAATGTTTAGTAATTGATTAGATAGCACCATATTTAATAATGTAAACAATATTGTGAATAATGGTAGAGCAAGTTTTAGTGGCGACTCTGGATCGCCACTCGAGTACTAAGGGTTAAATACACGATTTTCAAATAACACAATTGTTAACAATATCTCGCAAAGTATTGGTACCACGAGAAATCGTACGCTGGAGAAAATTTTAATCAGAAAATTAACACTTTGCACTCGGAGCTATTTTAACTGGACAATTAAACATTTCTTCCGACCTAGAATAATTCCATTCTATATGATTTTTTTTCATTTTGTGGATATGAAAAATTGATGTAATACCTCATACAATACTTAAATGTTTAGTAATTGATTAGATACCACCATATTTAATAATGTAAACAATATTGTGAATAATGGTAGAGCAAGTTTTAGTGGCGACTCTGGGTCGCCACTCGAGTACTAAGGGTTAAATACACGATTTTCAAATAACACAATTGTTAAACAATATCTCGAAATTTCGAAAGCTGTGTCACAAGCCCCATGAAAATTATATGTGCTACGGGCTCGAACGGTGTCCCAGCAAAGTCGGAACAAAGCTTGCGTGTGCGGGAGAACTCCGCAACCATAATTTCCAAGCAGAAGAGCCTGCGAACTTACTTCGAGGCGCGGCGTATTCATATAATCCGCCAGCAACAAAGGGAAAAGAGATTCAACGGGGGGAAAATGGTGGCAGTTTCGCCGATAATCCGAGCAACTTCCTCAAGAACACCGATAGATCCTCCGAGAGGATTTCTGTCGCACGAAATGTCTCGATAATTTTCCACTTGCGTCCAACACTGTGTATTATTACCCGCGGAGTTTGAACATTTATAGCAAAACTGAATAGGTGCGATTTCAAACAGGAAAACATGTTTTCAACAACAGTTTTAGTCTATTTTAATACTAACAAAGTTCTCTTCTATTTTAATACTAACAAAGTTCTCTTCAATTTTAAATGAAAATCTTTTTGGCGTTCTCTGCTATTCTAAATATAAAATTCAAGTGCACAGAAAATTATAGATTGTTTGTATGTAGTTACAAGAATGTATGTCAATCGTGAGTACATCGTTAAAAAATTCACGAACGAAAGAGTTACGAATTAATTTGTACAGCTAACACAATAAGTAAGCGAGTAAAAATGGTCCCGAGAGAACGGGTTTCCTGTTTCTCTTGGAAGCTCTTATCGACTCGAGCCTCTTCTGCTGCTGCGAGCTCTCGATTATACAACGAGGATTTTAAATCGAGAAGTCGTTCCAGGCTCCGCGATCGACTATTTACTTTCAATTTTTCTGGCGAGCCTCTCGGAGACCAAGGATTCTTTTCACAATCTTTTAATATTTTCCAGCGATCGGGAGAATTATTAATATTTAACCTTGTGTAAAAATTCTATGTAAAATCGAATGTAAGAATTTATAAATGACTGCCGGCTGCGAAAAAGGTTAAAAAATAAGTTCTGGTAATTGTTTTGAAGAACGCTTCGACCAACTATTTTTTTTTCGTACGGACTCGTCACGGTAGCAAGTGTGTGCTGTTTCAAAAAAAAAAAAATCGAAATTGAGTCCCCAGTTTGCGAATCTTGATCGACGCATCGATCAAAGTCTTGCGTCGCCTGTTACGTGTACGCGGGTTCACTGACCCACCTTTCTCTCTCTCTTTCTTTCTCTTTTTCTCCGTGACTCTCGATTCAATATAATTTCACGATGACTTTTTAACCTTTCGCTGTTATAACTGTTCCGCGACCACCTGGCCACCACGTGAAAATTGTTTTCGCAGATTAAACGGTCACGTGCCGCAATTCAAATTGTTCTACCTTCGATTAATAACGCGAGCTTAAATGCGATTTTTCATTGCCAGCACCCGTAAATCAACGCACGCATGATTTCTTGGGGAGATTGGTTGGTATACATGTATGAATAACATGAAATGAAAAAAAAGAGAATAATCAGTGAAAATAAATTAATTTCGAGAACTAATAAATAAATAATTTAAATTGAAAAGAAATTAATTTAATTTTAATATGAAATACTTAACGATAAAATTTGGTTATTTGAAAAATAGATGAAATGAAAAAAAAAGAGAATAATCAGTGAAAATAAATTTATTTCGAGAACTAATAAATAAATAATTTAAATTGAAAAGAAATTAATTTAATTTTAATATGAAATACTTAACGATAAAATTTGGTTATTTGAAAAATAGATGAAATGAAAAAAAGAGAGAATAATCAGTGAAAATAAATTTATTTCGAGAACTAATAAATAAATAATTTAATTGAATAGAAATTAATATTAATATGAAATACTTAACGATAAAATTTGGTTATTTGAAAAATAGATTATTTCTGAAATAACTTTGGAATGGAATTTAAAAATAATGTTATTTAAGAATTTTTTTGGCCCGGAATGATGTTGAGGCTAGACATGGAAAAATTTCGAGGTTCGAGCTGACGGTGTGTAAGTGGAACGCGCAGGGCTTGTATTTAAAGACGAGAGTTCAGACGGTTTAATGGACGTTATAAATTTCGTGTCGCGTGTATCGTTACCGGCTCGTAAACCTCAGCGACCTTGTTCGAACGCGGATCGCTCGAACGAGGCTCGATTGGACAATGGTCTTTCAACGCCACCGAAAATACTTTTGCTGACACGCGATTCGATTCGAGTCGATTCGATACGATTCTGCCTGTGTTGTGGCGCGAAACGTTCGATTCACACTTCAGTGCACGAATTTTTGGCAGTTTAAACCTCGGGTCAAGATGGACCCAAAGATCGCCATTAAAGAATTGAAATAAAAATCGTGAAGAACATAAACACTGTCGTAAAATGATATTTTGTAACTTAAAATTTTTTTAGTCTATTAGTTCTAAAATACTAAACTGCTGGATCAAAATAGACCCAGGCACCGCAGGCCAAGGATGACTATAAAGATCAAAATCTAAATTTATATTGCTTTGTCACTGTAATATATGATAATACAAATTCTAGTAGTTCTAATATACTATAAACAAAGTTAGGGTCTAAATAAACCCAGTTGACAAATGTCTAATTAAAAATCGTGCATAATCTGAATAAATGCTTTCTCGTCATTTTTATACGCAATACAATATAAGCTTTGTCACGTTGAACGTTTGGTGATTCTAGCCTTGAAACTTGTTGACAAATGTCAACAATCTGTCATTCACGAAATGACGTATCAGGCGGATAAATCAATCAACTCTGTCGGTTTGAAAATTAATTGCAAAATAATCCATGAAAAAGTTACGAAACTCACAGTCGAAACCGATTCTGAAAATACAACGACAATCAAACTGGAAAAACATTTAACCAAACACAATACAAATTCTCCGCGTTGATCGCAAAAACCACCCTCGTTATTAAAGTTTACAAGCGAATAGTTAAAAATCGTGAAAACTATTGTCACTATTCATACCGTGCGCCGAAAGAGAAAAATGTGAAAACAATTTGAAAAAAACCTTTGAAACCGTTTCAGGTCAACCATGGCAGTTTTTAAAGGAGAGATACCTCGTGAGAAGCACACTAACCTCTCCAGCTTCGTGGTAGGACCGAAAAACGTGTCAAAATAATTTCAAAAAATTCTACAGAACGTTATCCAAAAAGGAAAATAAAAAAGATCACACGAAAACATTGTACGGGGTGTTCCGTAGATTCACTTTTGTAGGTAGCACACGAGAGAAAAGTCGAAACAAACACAGAAACTGTCACACCGAGAGATAGCGGTCGTTAGATCGCGATCTACGACGCGGATCGATGGTGCCGCGCGGAGCGCCATCGGCTGACTGACTGCGTATCTCGTGAACTGTTTGCTGCATGCTGCATGAGAGCGCTGTATGCTGTGTATGTATGTGTATGGTCGCGGTATGGGGACGATTCAAGGACCGCTCCAGTTCTATGACAGGCTTAGGCGCATTCCCATCTAATTTACTAGTGTTACCCCAGATGTTATTAATTTTATTGTTGATAGATAAGAGCGTAGCTAAAGTAATTTCATTTTTAGAGAGGTTCGAGTAAATCGTTTCGAACTAATGTCGAGTTAAAACGTATATTATTTTTATTGTATCCAGTGTAATGGTATAGAGAAATAAATACGATTTTACGAGAAATTCTTTACGAACTTTCCGAGGAAAATCACACATACAGTCGGTGTGAAAAAATTTATGTGATTCGAAAACCCTAAATTCAAAGATTTTTACATGTTACAATGCCCATAGCTTTTTTATACGTCAACCGATTTCAATGAAACTTTGTACATGTATATAACTTACTTATACCTACCAAATGCACCTTATAAATGTTCACTACAGGCACAGATAAAAAAATTTAAAAATCGTGACCATTACTTTTTCTTTCGCAATTACGACCAATAACAATAAAAAAAAAAAATCATTTACATATTAGCTAGTATAAACTAATCCTTCTAACGTCTCAAAAATACTCAAGCTGTTGGGTCGGAATTTTGAAAAAGTTATTCGTTTTTAAATGGTGTACGAATACTTTTCACACCGACTGTGTATAAATAAACTATATAACATTTAGGAGTACTGTATTGTTTCAAGTAATAAATTATTTTGATTTCAGTAACATTTTTTATGTTATTCTATAGGAAAAGTAATTTTGTGTGAAATTCGAATAAATTATTTCCCAATGATATTCTAAATAAGAAATTACTCGAGGAAGCTACGAGATTGAATAATAATTTTTCGAATATATTGTGATGAAATAATACGTACGGCTGGCATATGGTTTGAAAAAGGGAGAGCATGGGAGTGTCTCCGTCCGTTTCATCGGCGTCGTTGTTCTTTGTTAATAGGAACGTATGGTATGGTATAGTAATAGTGAGAGTGGAAGGGCCTAATCGCACGCGGCGGAGACGTCCGTCCACGAGCCTCCCTTTTGTCGTCGGAGCCGCGGTAGGTGTCTCGCCATGGGCGAATGAAATACTCTGAATAGCGTGTCGGGCTTTCAATACCGAATAAAAGTCCTGATATTTCGATTGTTTACCATTCGACCGGTTAGGTTGCCCGTTGGCTCGACGATCGTGCCACCGACGCACAATGGTCTCTCACGATCCTGCTCCACCTCCCTCCCTTACTTGCTTTACCCCCATCAAAAATTGCATGGTCAACTGAACCAGAAAATTTTGCAATATTTTTACAAAATAAAGGATCTGTCAAATCTTGCAAACTTTATCGTTGGCATAAGGGTAATTTTAATTTAAATTTTAAAACGAAGGGTAATTTTCATTTTGAAACGAAGGGTAATTTTCATTTTTTTTCTAGGGAAATATGCTAAGACAGGATGATAGAGACGACAGTGATGCAGTCTGGAAAAAACGGCTAGAAAATCGGGTCGCCGATTTCCAACCAAGGAAAAAGTTGTCCGGAAATTGGAATACTCATCGGACGATTTATTCCATAGCAGGTGGCCTGGATCCTGCGCGCGCACGTAATTTCATAGTTTCTCCTAGCCTAAAGAAATGCTGGTAAAAGCGGGCACGACACAGGAAATAGATCAGACCCGAACCTTTGATAATTATTGATTAGTTAACCGAGAGAAAACGTAAATATAGTTTCTCTATGAAATAGAAAATAATAAATAAATAAATAAAACATTTGTCAATCGGTTAGAAAAATTGACGATTTTTAAAGAAAAATTCTGGAGGTACGATTGGCCCTGTGAAGAATTTAGGGGATCGCGTCGGCCCGTCAAAATCTCGCAAAGTCGTTCAAATTGAATTCCCTCCGGTGCCCTGGAAATAGGAAAGGAGAATCATGAGTCCGAGGACGACCTTAATTGGCTGGGAAATCAAATGGCAGAGCATATTTCCTAGCCGAAGGAACAGGGATGAGAAGTTTGAAAGAGATTTCGGGAGAAGATAGTGTTGGAGCATGGCGATCCGCGGAAACATCCGCAGGATTTATTTTCGGGGCTAATAAAAAATTCAACGCGTTTCGGACTTCCAGGTGCTCGTTCTTTCGTGATCCAGATAAATGTGGCCGGGTCGGATAAATACGAATCGGTTTTTCCGCGATATACTGGTTATTTATTTATTCGCGGAAACCCGGATTTATCGCGAGATGGTAGAAAGGTTATACTGCCGGAAAGAGGATTTCGTGGGCTTTTGCGAAACGTTGTCAACACGTAGAAATCGTTCTTGTAACATCGTTTTATAGTGAGCGAGTCTATTAACAGTTATAAAAGCCTGTCAAATTACCAGTTTTTTATTTGTTATCTTAGAATTGTAAGACTCGAGAAAATTGAGATAACGAAGTCTCTTAGGCAATGAAGTTGTAAGAAAATATTAATTAACTATTTTTTTTTTTGTGAAACTTTTACCAACGTATTAGTGGCGTTTTTCTGATTAAAACGAGTACAAACACGATATCATTCGGTGCACACTTGCTTGTTTAGTAAAACCTCGACTATGCAAACGAATGATGTCTGAAAATTGTATCGTGCATTAAATAGGCAAATACGATCCAAATTGCGTCGTGTTTGGACTCATTTTAATCAGAAAAATGTCAGGAATATGTCGCTAAAAGTTACAAAAAAAAAAAAAATCGTTATAAAAAATAAATTTTTTTTACTTGATAAAGAAAATAAGAAATTGTCAAGGCGGCAGTTGTTTCTTACAACAGATGCACGACATTTGTATTTTGCATAAGGATGTACGATATAATAATAAACAATGGAATTTTAAGATTCTCCCTCGTCAGAGGACAAGTGTAGAACATTGTGCGACAATCGAGCGGGCATAGAAGCTAATCAAATATTCTGCGCTGGAGTGCACCGTTGCATCGAACGACCCTAATGCTCTCGCTCGCATACGACTGAAATATTTCTCGTCGGAGAAGCAGTCTCGGGGAATTGATCCGCGAGGAACTGACAGCCGATCCCCGGCGATTGATGGATTAAAAAGCCCCATCCGAGCCTCTCATCGATATTTCAAGGCGCCCAAAGAAGTCGAGGCATCGATCTCTGATGCGGCCTGCCGCGCAACTGAATTATACAAGCGAACTCGCTGACCGCGATTTTCCACCCCAATCCCGGAGAAATCGCCGATTTTCGAAACGACAATTTTCTTCAATTTTAATAAAACCTGTGTTAGAGACAATCTCCAAATCAGTAGCGTAACTCAATCGCAAGTTAGACGACCGTAAATTTTTGCGGAAATCAGTAGTATAACTCGACGACAAGTCGGACGTTCCGATTTTTTTTTATTACACTGTCTTCGCTTATTCATTGTAGACTCGTCCATAAAATATTTGTATTTTACATGTACATATAACTTATATTCTAAGCATTTATAACAAGAAAAATTTAAATGTTTTCGGGCGCATTGGTTCGATCAATTATTACTAAACACTATTTGCAAATTAACACAATATCGTTTCTCAACGTTTATTTTACAGACGCAATGTTATTGTAATTCTCTTGATAATGATCTAAATGAAGATCGAAACGTTGAGAAACGATATTGTGTGAATTTGTAAATAGCGTTTAGTAATAATTGATCGAACCAATGCGCCGAAAACGTTTAAATTTTGCTTTAGCAACTTACGATCGATATTGTTGTAACATTTATAACAAGAATGTAGATTGGCTCAGAGAGACTCGGCACACCGTCAGACTTCCACTGGAATACTGCGGACTGTGGTGAGGTACAGACAATTATATTATTTAATGGATTGACGAGACAAAGAAGGTGCAGTGGCCAGCTCAGGCTAGCTCAGGAAACTAATTGAAGGATGTAACCATAGATCCTAACCGGAAGTATCGATCAGGCTTCGCTGTAAAATGTTTGGAAGGTCCCTTGACTAGTCCGGATCTCCTCTTTACCCTCTTTACCCTCTTTAACGAGGGTCGGGTAGCAAATTCACCGAAGGACCCTAATTAACGGAGGCCAGCCATTAGCCTCAGGACCCGTTAGGGTCTCTCGCTAGAGCCTGAAGATGGGTTTAACGGCGTGTCAATCAGTTCTGAACAGGTCGGACTAAACTCTGCGACGCTTTCGTGTGGTTGGCCAATCCGCAAAACCGCTTGGTTTTCAATTTATTAGCTGTCATCCACACTAGTTAATCACCAGACTGCATATTTGATGCGTTCATCACAAAATTTAGTAAGTGGAAATACCACTTAAAACAGTAGGAGGATTAAGATTAAAATTTAACAATATTAAAAATCGAACACAACCAGATCGCAATTATCAGGGATTAAAAATCGCCTAACAGTCAGCGCTATACTTGCTGTCTCACTCGACTGCATATTTGATGCGTTCATCACAAAATTTAGTAAGTGGAAATACTCCTTAAAACAGTAGGAGGATTAAGATTAAAATTTAACAATATTAAAAATTGAACACAACCAGATCGCAGTTATCAGGGATTAAAAATCGCCTAACAGCCGGCACTATACTTGCTGTCTCACTCGACTGCATATTTGATGCGTTCATCACAAAATTTAGTAAGTGGAAATACCACTTAAAACAGTAGGAGGATTAAGATTAAAATTTAACAATATTAAAAATTGAACACAACCAGATCGCAGTTATCAGGGATTAAAAATCGCCTAACAGCCGGCGCTATACTTGCTGTCTCACTCGACTGCATATTTGATGCGTTCATCACAAGTAAGTGGAAATACTACTTAAAACAGTAGGAGGATTAAGATTAAAATTTAACAATATTAAAAATCGAACACAACCAGATCGCAGTTATCAGGGATTAAAAATCGCCTAACAGTCAGCGCTATACTTGCTGTCTCACTCGACTGCATATTTGATGCGTTCATCACAAAATTTAGTAAGTGGAAATACCACTTAAAACAGTAGGAGGATTAAGATTAAAATTTAACAATATTAAAAATTGAACACAACCAGATCGCAGTTATCAGGGATTAAAAATCGCCTAACAGCCGGCGCTATACTTGCTGTCTCACTCGACTGCATATTTGATGCGTTCATCACAAGTAAGTGGAAATACTACTTAAAACAGTAGGAGGATTAAGATTAAAATTTAACAATATTAAAAATCGAACACAACCAGATCGCAGTTATCAGGGATTAAAAATCGCCTAACAGTCAGCGCTATACTTGCTGTCTCACTCGACTGCATATTTGATGCGTTCATCACAAGTAAGTGGAAATACTACTTAAAACAGTAGGAGGATTAAGATTAAAATTTAACAATATTAAAAATCGAACACAACCAGATCGCAGTTATCAGGGATTAAAAATCGCCTAACAGTCAGCGCTATACTTGCTGTCTCACTCGACTGCATATTTGATGCGTTCATCACAAGTAAGTGGAAATACTACTTAAAACAGTAGGAGGATTAAGATTAAAATTTAACAATATTAAAAATCGAACACAACCAGATCGCAGTTATCAGGGATTAAAAATCGCCTAACAGTCAGCGCTATACTTGCTGTCTCACTCGACTGCATATTTGATGCGTTCATCACAAGTAAGTGGAAATACTACTTAAAACAGTAGGAGGATTAAGATTAAAATTTAACAATATTAAAAATTGAACACAACCAGACCGCAATTATCAGGGATTAAAAATCGCCTAACAGCCAGCGCTATACTTGCTGTCTCACTCGACTGCATATTTGATGCGTTCATCACAAGTAAGTGGAAATACTACTTAAAACAGTAGGAGGATTAAGATTAAAATTTAACAATATTAAAAATTGAACACAACCAGATCGCAGTTATCAGGGATTAAAAATCGCCTAACAGCCGGCGCTATACTTGCTGTCTCACTCGACTGCATATTTGATGCGTTCATCACAAGTAAGTGGAAATACTACTTAAAACAGTAGGAGGATTAAGATTAAAATTTAACAATATTAAAAATTGAACACAACCAGATCGCAGTTATCAGGGATTAAAAATCGCCTAACAGCCGCCGGCGCTATACTTGCTGTCTCCGCGGCAATTTTTCTGGCCAGCAGCGTAATTAAGTTCGCAAGGGTGGCTCGCAACATTAATTCCATGCAGCCCCTGTGTTCCGTGCTGACGTTGTTCGCGGTTGCTTTCAGCCGTCCACGTCGTCGTCGTCGTCGTCGTTCACGTCGCGTCGTCGGAAAGAAGAAAGTGCACGCGGTGTGCAACGGCGTGCAACGTGCACAACGTGCAACCGTGTGTCGTGTCGTGTCGTCCATCGATTGTCGGTGGTGCTGTTGAACCCGGCGACACAAAGTGCAACGTACAACGACCGTGTAACGCGCTTAGCGCGTTATGACCGACCGCGTTTATGGCGCAGCGGTCGCCATTGCTGCGGCCGACGCGACGACCAAATGCCAGCCGTTGCATAGATCGCGATTTCTAAAGGTCTTCGACGCTACCTGTTCGACGCTCACTATACCCAACGAAGCCCATCCTAACTCCTCGTCCTTCTAATCGGAGATCCTGCATAATCGATTCCCCCGGCGAGATCACGCGTCAGTTTTCTCGTTCGCTGGATTTAATTGTTTCGGCACGTTGGAATTTTATTTGGTGGAATATCAATTATCAAAAAAAATATAACACGTTCTCGTGAAGAAAAAAATATATGTTTAGAGAATAGAATGTGTTATGCAATATATCTTTCATCGTGAATACGATTTTCGTCGAGAGGAAGCTTTAAAAATTATATTCGTATTTAATTGAAGCTTTAAAAGCGAATAGAAACATTTTTGGGGAATTGTGTCCCTAGATAATATTAGTTGTTAGGCCCCCGACGAGATGACGCGTCAGTTTGCTCGTTCGCTGGATTTCATTATTTCGGCACGTTGGAATTTGATTTGGTAGAATATCAATTATCAAAAAAAATATAACACGTTCTCGTGAAGAAAAAAATATATGTTTAGAGAATAGAATGTGTTATGCAATATATCTTTCATCGTGAATACGATTTTCGTCGAGAGGAAGCTTTAAAAATTATATTCGTATTTAATTGAAGCTTTAAAAGCGAATAGAAACATTTTTGGGGAATTGTGTCGCTAGATAATAGTAGTTGTTAGGCGAACGAACGGTGCGTGGGTGGTCGAAATGCAGGCTCCAGGTCGGTCCAACCCATTATTTGGCTTTGGAGGTCGGATTTAATCGAATTTATGCGGATTATCCGAGTGCTGACGCAGTTGGTTGTCGTACGCATTCTCCGCTCTCGCGTTCGTCTTTACTTTTGACTTTTTTTTCTTTTCTTTTCTCTCGCCGCGCGACCTTCTCCTCGAACTCGTTCTCGCGATTCCGGTCAACGGACCTCCCCACCTCTTACTCTCTCTCGCTCTCTCTCTCTCTCTCTCTTTCTCTCTTTCTCGATCATCGTCTTTTTCTCGCCTCCGCCGAACGAGAATGCAGCCGCGTCCACTTTGATCCAGGCGTTTTCGGTGTCCAAGCGAAGGTGAACGCACTTATTAAGAGAGGAGGCTCTCCTCTCTCCGACGCGACCGTTATACAAACTTCTTGCACACGAGAGAGCATCCAGTAGGATTTGTTTTAAACCTCTGTTACCGAGCGGACGTTACTGGACAATCTTTATGCAAAATACAAAATGTTCTGACAATCGATTAATCGAAGTGCTAGTTAAATAATATTAACACCTTTCTTCTCTAGAAACCACGAAGAATACTGAAAATCGTGGGTGCTTCTAATTTTTAGGAGCTGTACAATCCTCCTCGACGAACCAATTCGAATAATGGTTCTGCCATAATTACTCACAGGATCCGCATCAACCGGAAATGTCCTCGCCAACCTGTAAAAATCTCTCTAGAAGGGTGTCCCAGTAACTCCTCAGCATAACTTCCGTTCCTCAGCATTTATTTGACAGTGCCGGCCGATCCTCGCTTGAAAATTTTGATCGATCGATCCTTCGATCCATAGTTTGTGGCGCGTGACGCGAAAACCTAAGCGACCCCGGAGCCGCAGATAAAAATACGCGACGTTACAGATATAGTTAGAGTGTACGGTATACTCTGGTGGTATAGCACGTCGCTAGGCAGTGTCGTGAGTTTCGCGAATAAATTCGGGCTTATCGGTGGGGCCCGAGAAATGATCGCGGTCTCTCTCGGATTTTCGGGCCACCCCCGGGGAACCGTGAATCGTTGCAATTTTACGAACCTGCAAATCTCTCCGAAATAACGTTCCCCGCGAATTCTCTCCGTTCGCTTCGAACGTGATCGGCAATTCGGATCGGCCGCGTGTACAAAGTGTACATATATATATATATGTATGAGAAACGACAGATTTCTTACAAACAGAATTATTATTCGTATCAAGAGAATTAATTTTCTTACAAAGAGAATTATTTTCTTACAAAGAATATTCGAACCGATATTCTCGCGAGAACAAATCGTTCAGTTCCATTTTTGCGTCTTGTGAGCTTCTTTTTTTTTAGACGCGTTTCAAAAAAATATTAAACTTGTATGCTTGATGAAAATATTCCTTACGATTGGTTTATATACACACACACACACACACACAAGCGCATACACACGAGTACACTTACACGAGGAGAACTTAATTGTTAAGTAGAAAAAGTGAATTCGCGGCAGAAAATGCTAGTGGCAAACACCGATCCCTTATTTGTATGGTTTAAATATGTTGATTAAATTTTTCACTTTCGGCGTAGATGACCGTGGAAATTGTTTATGATAATCTGACCAACAATTACGTTTCTTTAGGCACTTTAGTTTCCCCCCCCAAAAAAAAATTCCAAAGACTCGATATGCTTGATAGATGACCTAATAATTTCTGGTTTCCGGGAAACGGTATCGAGAAACAAAGGTACACCTTGCAAAGGTACACCCAGTCGGTATATTAGATCTATCGTTAACGAACAGGTAGAGCGCAACGATACACCGATCATGTGAGCATTATGATCGGGTATCCGCGTGGCCAGGACACCGGCCGATAACAAGCTCGGCCCTTTCCCTGACAATAGGCCCTAACGAGGGCCACTCTCTCACACACACACACACATATCAACTCTCTGCCTCGCTCTCGCACACATAATACTCTCATCTGTCAGGCCGTGTTCCAACTCGCACTAATTAGGTCACCGCGTTGTTCGAAGCTCTAGCTTTCGCTGTTCGAGGGGAGTGATCAAGAGTATACTCCCTCTCTCTCTCTCTCTCTCTTCGACGTAATCGCGATCGATGGAGAGGCTAGAGAGAATTTAGAAGGACACAGAAATGAGAGACAACCGCGAAAAATGCAAGTTGGAACGCGGTCTGCGTTGCGGCTGGTACCTACGACTGCATTCTTCTGCAACGACGCATGCAGTATTCGGTACTCTGAACAATTGTTGAACAATCCTCAAAATTTGATTATCTATACTCGGCGACAGTCTCCTTAACACCTCGAGCGTCACGTGTTTTACGACACAGTTGACGATGCTTAACAGTCTCCTAATTAATACAGTCTGTTGTTGTTCGTTAATTTACAAAGAGCTAAGCGAATGAAGAACGAAGTTTGCTTTTGCGGGTGCACGAGGATAGAGAGCACTCAATGGAAGAAGTATAAAAATGCATCAATATCAAAATTCACTGGGACATCGTAAAAAGCTGTATAAATATTATAGTTATAGTTTTCTATGCTACTTCCAGCGAGTGCCATAGTGCAATGATGCAGTCGTAGCCACTGAAATTACCCCACTCTTTACAAACAGAATTTTCTCGAATATTCAAATATTTTCAATCGTCACAACTAATTCGATCGTTTGTAGCGTGGTCTTTCGATGTTTTACACACACAATTCGTTGCGATATTTATAATAAAGCTTTGATGCTTTTAACCCTTTCGTTGCATTGGAATCGATTCACAGTGTATCGTAGACTGTGGATTTTTATGAAAAGTTTGTCTCTTATAAATTGGAAGATTTTTCTTTTGATAAAAATAGAATAAAAATACTGTTCCTTCTTTTTTGGTACTATATACGTGATATTTTATATTTTACAAAGATTGTACCATAAATGCATAAAAGTCCGCGGTCTACTAGCACTTTTCAAGCTGATACACCAAATAGTGTCGATAAAGTAGGTACCATCAACATTATCTAGAAAAAAAAAATTGATAAACTACCGTCAATATAAATAATCTCTTGCGAACGAAAGGGTATCGAAGTACTTCGAACCGGCCACGCGCGACCTCCGCGAAGCTCCACATCTCTCGCAAGACCTCGAAAAATCTCGAAAAATTGTCCAGACCAACCTCCAAAAAGAAAACACCAACAGAAGAACAACACAGAAGGACAAAGTCAGTCCGGCGACCAGTGTCGATGCCACCGTGAGATATCATACCGCAGGTACATTTGGTAGTGCAAGCTCGTCCATCGATCGTTCGATCGTTCGATCCCGCCTAGACAGAGATCTCATATTATCCACCGCATCCATCAGATGACGAGGGATCAATCATCGGGGGGGCGAGTGTGGACTGGTTATTTGGAACACGGCCAGCCAGTCATGATCATCATCACCATCAAAGTTCAGTTCCTGAAGACACCACCGGTCTTGAGGAGCCACTCACCTGTAGCCCTGTTACAAGCCTGCTTGGTCTCGGCCATCTCCTGCCTGATGATCTGCTCGGCGTCTCTCTTGTCGACAGGCTTCTCCGCGATCGTAGCAGTCGTTTGGGTGTTCACGGCGGTGATGTCGGTGCCAGTCGTCGCGCGACCGCTGTTCCGTGGACCTAGAACGTCTCCAGGTCGTTCTGGCGCCGGGGTAACAGGCAACCCTCGCCCCGAGTCCGCCATCGAGCCGCGCTGCTGTTCCTGGAGCAAGCAGGCGCTCGACAACAGGTCCCACTGGCGTAGCTTCTCGCGGTCGAGCTCGAACGGCCCGGAGGCGGAGCCCGGCGCAGGCCCCGCCCCGTCCTGGCTCCTGATCGAGCGGCCCGGGGGAAGGTTGCCCTCCTCTAAAAAATGATTCGCGTCCTCGACGGTCGCCTTTCTGTATGCCTCGTTTTGAGCGTCCCACACGTATCCACCAGCATGGATCCTGTCCATCGACAGGCTCTCATAGGTGAGGTCATCCACCACTGTTACATCGTTAGGCCTCCTCTTCACTCTGGGCCTCTCGCAGTTCTCCTCCAAACAGTTCTCCCTTCTGATCACACTATCGTTCACATAAGTAGCCCCCCTGGTCACTTTGTTCCTCCCCTTTGGATCAGAAGAGGATCCAGCTGTTCTGGGTGGGCTATCCAGGTTGTCTAGGGATCTGGCGTTTCTCAGGCTCACCCTTCTCAGACTCTCTCGCCATAGGGAGTCTTGCTCCCAAGGGTCCTCTGAACTAAAGTTACTGCTGGACGCTATATTACTGACGCTCTGTTGTCTCTCTTCGATCTGAGTCGGTTGCACCGTTGCCACTCTGTTACTTCTATTCCTCTGTTCCACTAAATTCTGCAAACCCACATCATCTAGTAAACCTTCCAACGACCTTGATCTCCTATGCGAAGTCTGCGCCAGGTCAAAAGTCTCACGATTATTCTGATCACTCGACTTATCCCTCAACCCATGAGGATACAGGTTCCTGGTATTAATCTCCGGAGAGGATATATCAGGCAGAGGATCAGTGGATTTAACTCTCCTCAAGGTGTCTGCTTCGTAGAAGTTCTTCTTGTCCACCAGATCCGCCTTATTATCACCTAACAACTGACACGTCGTCTTTCGAAGCTCCGCTGCTATGCGCCTGGCTTCATCGATGTCCTCCACCTGAATCTGTCTAGGTAGCTGTCTGGTGATGGGATTGATGATGCGTCCGATGTCATTGCGCTTGTTCAAGGCCGTCGCAGCGTCGTCGCGTTGGTTGTTCAGCTGTGGGAGGCGGGAGGTGTGGCCTATCGGCTTGGCAGCCTCTGTGTCAGCTGCGCTGACGCTGGCTTGGAGGTCTGAGTAGTAGTAGGGAGCACCTGACTCGTTCTGCGCACGCGTCTCGACAGGGAGGTAGGACTGTGGGGCGGGGCTAGGTTTGGGTGGGGCCACGGGGGCGGGATAGTGGCTGGAGTCCTGGCTGGAGGAGGATCTGTGGTTGGAGATCATAGAGTAGCGGGCAGAATCTTGACTGGCGGACCTGGAGTGGCTCTGGAAACGGTCGGAAAAAGGACTGGCGGTTCTTAGGACATTAGCAAGTAGATTAGCTCCAGTGGGCGAATTTATAGAGGAGGATTGAGCGCTGGCGGGCCGCTGGCAGGCCATGGAAGTGGAAATTGAAGCCACGCCCATGGAGTAGCTGGAGTCCCTGCTGTGCGACGCTGATAATAAATTATTCTGGGAGCTCCTGCGCAATCTATCTCTATTATGATCATGATCAGACCGAACAGCATGGCAAGAAGCAGGGGAACTTCTCAAAGGAGAGAAGCTGGTGATGTTTTCATAGTGAGCGTCGCCTGTGAATGATTGGGAGTGTTGATGGGAGGGCGGAATGTCGCAGACTCTCATAGAGGGTAGGCTACTCGCGGAGCCCATTTTGCCAGCATCATAACGCAGTGATTGTTCCAAGCTACCCAGGTTAGACTGCCTTGTGAGACAGGTGCTTTTTTGGAGCTTGTCCACCACCATCATGTTCTCGTTGAACCCGTAGATGCTGTTGTAGCTGAGGTCCTTGGCGTATAGGTCCACGTTGAAGGCATCTCTAGCTTGGAGTTCCTCCAAGTACTGGTCTAGGTCGATGCTGGCCCCATCGAAGCGGCTGCCTAGGGACTCCAGCTCGTCCAAGCTGTCCAGGACTTCGCAGACTTCGCTGACGGGCCTGGTCTTCAGCTGTCTATGTCTGGCCTCTTCTTCAGGGGTCCTCAAATCGACCGAATCACTACCTGACGCACTTTCCAGGGATATTCGACTGTCCCTGAAGGTGGAGCTGATGGTAGCGTCTGAGAACCGTGATGGGCTCCTGTGGGTCTCGACTTGAGCCATCGGCTTGTTCCAGGATTTAGGAGAGTCTCTATTGGAGCCGCCATCTTTCTTCACCTGGGAGCATGCTTTCTTGATCTCCATCGACTCCTGCAGATCCAGGGAGTCGAGATCGTCCAACGGAGGAGGGGAAGTGGGGATCGGTGGTGGGGACACCAGCTCACTATCGGAAGAGTCGTGTAGCTCCGCTATCATCGTCCTACTAGCCCCTAGGTAGTAAGAAGCAGGTCTGAAGGTGTCTGATAAACTGAACCTAGGATGTCTAGGTGCGTCAATGGAATCCAAGTCCTTGGACGACTCGTCATCTGCATCCGAGCTGTCAGTCTTCAGTGTGGTTAGAATGTCCGGCAGGTCTGACCTCGAGTGGCCGGAGTCGTCGTGAGACGTTCTCTTCTTCAGGGACATCTTACTACCTTCCTGCTCGTCCTTTTCCGATAATTGACTAACCTCCATGTACACCGGCTCCATCTTGCTGTCGGACACGCAGACGAACTCGTAATGAGGCGTGTCTAAAGTTGAATAATCCCCGGAGTCCAGCTTCCTGTTATCCTCATTGGGCGCTAGCAGAGACCTAGCCATGCCATTCTGAGCCATCTCCACGTAAGAGCTCTCTTCGTGGCCTAGATTAGCAAAAAGACTCTCCATCATTTTCGGGTTCGGTCGGTCATCGCAGTTGGGGTCCAGAATAGCCTTCCTTGGTGACATGGGAAGATAATGCTCTTCGGGGCAGACGTCCTCCTGCTTCAGCTCTGGACTGTCCTCTCCACTTTCGCCGGAAAACTGATCGCCATGAGTCAGCAAAGATTCTGTCACGCTTAGCCTATTGCAGCTTGGGCTTGGCTCTGCCTCCAGGTCCTCGGAGGGCGTAGCTTGCTCTTCGGGGGGCGTGCCGCACTCTCTGGAGGCGGACCTTTTCTTCCGTCTTAAAGAGGTGTCTCCCTTTTTCTTCATCCCATCGTAGTAAAACTTGCCCTCGTCTGTAACCTCGGGCACGACTTGATCCACCCCGAGTTCCACCTCCTCGCCACGCCCCTCCCTTTCTTCGCTCTTGTCTCTTTGGTCCAGGTCGCTCCCGGTGTCGTACAGTAAAGCCTCCGAGTCGCTAAACACTCCTCGGTGCTTAACCTCCTGTCTCCTATTGTACTCCTGCCTCTGCACCTGTTGAGATTTCCTCTCAAAGTCCGCCAGCAGATCCTTGACCGACTTGTTGCTATCGGTGGACGCCTGCTTGGCGTGGCCGTCCCTGACGCCACGCCCCTTCAGCTCCTCAGACTCCGCCTCCCCCAGAGCAAAATTCTTAAGGTTCGATGGATGCTTTTTCGAGGAGTCCTGCCTAGAAACAAACGCCTCGGTGCTCTGCAGTGGAGACACTTTCAACGGCTCATGCATGGCGAGCACCTCCTTTACCGGCGTCGAGCTGTCCATACTCAGTTCAAACGATCTGATCCTACACTGCACCAGGTTCATAAGCTCCGGGGGCTCCATCTCCCTCGACTCCGCCCACCTAGACTCCGCTTCTCTCGGTTCCGCCCATCTCGACTCCGCCTCCCTGAACTCCGCCCCTTCTTTTGATCTGATATACTGGTAGGAGAACTCCTTGATCACCTTGCTCTCGTCGATGTTCGAATCCCAGCCTTCCAGTCCACTCTCTCTTTTCGTGGTCCATTGGACTGTCTTCTGCGAAGGCCAAGTGTCAGTTGTGTATCCTGCAGTTGGCACCACGGCCTTTTTGATCTCGTCTGTTCCGTAGGCGGTCGATGTCTTCAAGATCCCAGATGGCCTCTTCTTTAACCCCTCGTCATATGATGTATCCAAATCTTGGTCTAAGTGAATTCCTCCTGGATTTCTTGATCTCTCGATGGTGGGGTATGTACGCTCCGCCCTTTGAGTGGAGGGGAAGCTGACCTCCTCGTAGCCGGCGTCGGGCGGAATCCCGCCCAGGTTCGGGAACTGGGAGGGGCTCGGTTTCCGGTCGGGCGGGGCTCGAGGAGTGCTCGCGATGTGACGGCCCGCCCCCGCCACGCCCTCTTCGTCCGCGAGCACCGATGAACGACCGTCTCCCACCTGCCGGGGGCTCCTTCCTGCATGCGAGGGTCTGCGCGTGCGTTTCCTCCGGACATCGCCCAGCTCTGATTCGTCCGTTACAAAACAAACACACGAGGACGATCGTTACTCACGAGTCACGATTAGAGTACAATCAACCAACCCCTACGGCGCACTCCAAGCTGGCGCCGAGCTCTGACGGGATCGTTGCGAGCGTATCAGAGATCTATTCTTATTAGATTTTTTGTAATCTTATTAGATATAGCGCAAAATTTTCGGATACACGAGTAAAAGAACCTCCGATCAATTATTAGGTAATTTTCTGCTCGAACGAATGAGATGTCCAACCCTCAAATGGCGATGCCTGGGTCTATTTTGACCCAGGGAAATAGAACGTTGACATTTTGTTAAAAATTGTGTAAAAATTTATCAAAATACTCCGGGTTGCCTATATTCCATGTCAAATTTGAAATGCTTTGAATCTGGTGTTTCCAATTTTCAATTGAGTTTCGAAATGCTTTGAATAGAACTGTTTCAAATCTTTAATCAGCTTCAACTTGGTATTCGGTACACTGTGTATATTTTACATCAAACTATTTCCAACGTTAAACCGATTTCCCTATTCTCGACAAAACTCTGAATGCTCAATCACTTTCCAAAGCGATCCCGCAACGATCCTCGACTGGCCCGGCAGCGTGCACGGTGAACAGAGCATAAGGCGTCAAAATGTTAGTGAACATACTCTCCTCTGTGCATGCCATGCGGACCCACATCAAAACTCGCAGAATAATCAAAAGAACAACAAAATTCCTTTGTACCGGGCACGGGTGTTAGATCGTAACGGACGGTTTATTTCGATTTCGGTTAAATGCCCCGCGGAATCGAGGGTGTGTTAATCCATTAATTCCCATCCACCAGTCACAGCACCAGACCCGACAGCAGCAAAAGAGAAGGAGCCCCCAACAACGGAGAGAATTTCTCGCTTTTATAATTTTTTTTTTTTTTGTCATCCCGCTATCTCTCGTTTGAACTCACGCTTGCATGTATTATACATACGCGAAATATATGTATAATTATATATATGTATATATATATATAGATATTTATATGTGTATGTATATACTTTCTATGTGTTTCCTGCCACCTTTCGAGTCCACCAACAATTATTATCTACAGAACTCGTTGACTGTCGTGTCGACAGAGAGTGTTGATTCTGATAGAGAGCAGAAATACAGCAACAGAAAGAACAGAGAGAGAGAGAGAGAGAGAGGAGAGAGTTTTGTTTCTTTCTCAGTTTTCGATTTCGTGTTAGTCGACGAGCACGTTTGTTATAAAAAACGAACAACAATCGGATGCGCTCTCGATGCAAGAATTATAGACAAATTTAATTTCAACCGTAACACGTAATATTTTTAGCACACGCAGCGATTAGAAATTTGTTGAAATTAATTGTTCGGACGCTGATTTTTATTACATGATTCTTTGGTTTCATGCGCAAGGACGAGACATTATTGTTGAGTTTTTTTTTCTTTTTTTAACGAGGCAGTCTCGAGACGTGCATTACAGAAAAGCTTCTCGTTCTCTCGGCGCGGTTTTTTGGTTTCGTTTTTTTTTTTTTTTTTTGGTGAGGTATTTCGTCACCGGGTTAGAGCGATGTTATTAATTAGTATACAGCTAGCTACTGCGAGCGCGTCGACTCGCTGGTAAAGCGCGATCGTGGATCTCCCAAAAAAAATTTTTATTTTGTACCGCAATTTAATCGTTCTCAGCGAATTATAAATTTGAAAACAGGAGAGGAATAATGTCAGCGTGTCGAGGACAACGTTTTCCTGCTTACGACAGCCACGATCCGTCGAGACGTAGCAGTCGAGGAACGTGTCGAAGTAACGTTCGCGATCTTGAGGAGTGCAACTTGGCCTTGCCGAGGCGAACAACTCGAGCGGAAGCAACGAAAATCGTGTATCGAGGTTGCTTTATACGAAAGGCGTGTGCAGAGACACTTTTGACCGTGTATTCTTGTACCACATTATACGCATATCACGGAGGAGCACGTTCGATGTTTGATGTTCGATCCGAAGAAGGGGAGACCCACGAGCGGCCCGGGCGAAGCCATAAAACTCTCAGATAAAAAGTTCAGGCGAGTCGTCCCTACCTTCGTCGTCGCTGGAGTAGCTGTTGTACCGAGAAACGTTCGCGACGGTGCGCCTGCCGTCGGTGCTCTTGCTGCGCACGTGTGAACGGTGACCGTCGTCCCTCAACTCCCGGCGCCTAGAGTGACGGACCTCGGCGACCGACGCCTCGTGGGCGGCCAATTCCAACAGCGCCTGTTGCTTGTAGTAGCTCGACAGCTCGTTCGAAGCTCTGCTACCCCTGTTCGCCGACGCCGTCGCCGACGCCGACGGTTTGCGTGTCAACGGCGACTGCAGCATACGCTGCTTCCACTCCAGCAGACGCTTCATCGACTCCTCCCGCTGCAATATTATCAATGTTATTTTATTTATTTACGCAATCATTCTCAATCTAACAAAAATCCAGAGATACCATTTTGTTCGTATTTCGGAAAAATATTTTCAAATATTCAATCAAAATTTTTCTCTACTTGAATCCCTTTTATCGTGATCTCGTCGCGAATAAAAATATTCATAAAAAAAAAAAATAATTCCTCCATGACAACAATATTTCGAAACAACTCGTTCTTCAATAAACTTGGAATAATGATATCGGCGTTACGGTTCGATCAAATTCTATACATACAGCTAATTTGTAGTAAACTCAAACGTTTTCGATTCCGATTTTTGAATCTGTGCGTCACAAGACCACGTTTGCTATATAGTTGTTTTCTGTTAGAGGAAAAGAAAGGTGGTGTTTCGTCCGAATTGAAAACGTTTGAGTTTACTACAAATTAGCTATATATGTATAGGGTAGAATTTGATCGAACCGTAGCGCCGATATTATTATTCCAAGTTTATTTAAACAATTTACGATCGACAAAACTAAACATTTCCAACTCGTTCTTCGGTCTAAGCATATGTAACAAACGATTTCCGATAACAGTAACACCCGCGTGAAGCTCCGTTATCAATCGGAAGCACTTTCGCAGATAGAAGCCGGCCAATTAATCTTGCTCGGCGCGTAATGCGCAACGTGTACAACGAAAGTCGTTTTCCTTTTTTTTTTTTTTTTTTTTGTTGCACGATTCCAGGGATTATGATTTATAAAGGGTTAGGCAGCTTATGATTGAACGGGTCGCGGTGAAAGCGTTATTACGGAACGGCACGCGGTGGAAGCGACTTCAAAATGCCGGATAGAACGCAGGTTGCAAGCCGGGTGAATCATCGAGTTTGGCTGCGGGCCGAACGAATTGTTCTGTCCGTCATCGCACCGGTTGGACACGGTTCGAGATCACGCGAGGAAAGTGAACGATGCCGACGAACCGAACCTCTGACTCATCTCCCGGTAACCTCGTGGTTGCTACGTGAACCGGTAACGCGATCCTGAGACATCCTGCTCTAACGGCTCCTCGTCGCCAGGCAATTTTCGAAATCTGTGGTCTGCATATTTCACCGATGACTGTGCCCTCCTGTTTCGTAATTTAATCATTGGAGCCGTCGTTTTCGTGGAAACCGAGTGCGAACAATTGTCGAGTAGGCTTAATTTAGTTTCAATTAAACGCAAGCGATCTTCACAAATAACTTCTTTCTTTCACAAATAAATCTTGACAAATAAGTCGAAGATGTGTAATAAGAAATTTTCGTTTATATCTCTTCGGATATAATAACGATCTGAACCTCAGATTCTGTAGCATCTCTGTTTTGGATGGTAATTATTAACGAGGCAATGTTAAGCGGTGTTACGACGTGCCTCAATTGTAAGCAATTGGATCGCTGGTGCTCTGACGGATGTTGTCTGGCAAGGTCATCGAGACTGTCCCTTTCAGCGAAGAAAGTTGTCTCGTTAAGGTAATTGACTCGTGGACTGGCGAACACTCCGGGAGCAGCTGGGTTAATTGAAATTAGTAGATAGATAAGCGTCCGACATAGATTTATTAGCCTGCTTCCTGAGGTGGTAACACTAGCACAATGCCGCCGCCGCCGCCGCCGCCGCCGCCGCCTCCGTCGTCGTCGTTACGAAACGTTTTCGAAAAGAATTCCCCCTGTGATCTAATTCCATAATGATCCGATTCCACGCAACTGTTTAACATTACATGCTTGCCTACACAGTGTTTCGGAATTAATGATCATGGTAGAGTAATAATTTTTTCATAATTGAATTTCTAATCACCCGATTCCACGCGAATCTTTATTTTACATGCTTGCACGAGCTGTTTGTGGTTAACGATGGCATACAAGAAATAATTTTTTTTTTTATTGAATGTCTAATGATCTCGTTTCACGCGAATGTTCATAGCACATGCTTACCTTCTACAGTATATGCTTCGGAATTAATTGTTACTTGCGCGTCAGACAAATGTTTTTTTTTTTTGTGTTTTTACAGCATGCTAGGTAAACTGGGTTAGACACGTGGAAAATGACGTTCTTTCTAAGCAATTTGTATATCACATTGGTACACATTCCAGATACAGTAAACGCTTGATTCTTGTCCAACAGCCGTGTTTTTCATGGACAAGAATCGTGACCAGAAGTGCTTTTTAATTTATGACTGCGTCTAGATATCGTGCCGAACGCGCCGAGCGAGACGTTCAATCGAGAGCCGAACATAGAGAAGGACAGAATGAAATACGGTTCGCGTGACTGTCCGCGTCTCTTTCTTTCCGATGCGCTGCCCTTCATTGCGACCGAAACTTTCACCGTCGATTAAACCACTAAATACAATTGAAACTGTATCGTGCTTGGTGTCATTTTAATCAGAAAAATGCCAGAAATAAGGTAGTGAAAGTCCCATAAACAAATAATGAAAATTATTTTCTTATCCTAGATTACTTATCCTAGACTTCTAGACATTCTGGACATTCGTTTGAATAAGATGAGGTGTAAGTCGTGGCGTACTAACCTGCTGGATCTTGCGTTCACCGTCCCTCGAGTCCTGCTCGGAGGATCGTTCGGCGTAGTCGTCGTCGTCCGGGTCGAGGGCAGCCGGGTGTCTTGTCCTCGGTAGCCGCGCGGACGCGGACCTGCAGAACTGTTGCTGGTCGTTCCATCGCCTTTGGGAGGCGCGAGTCGTGTGACACGTCTGAGCCACGTGAGTTCCCTGACTCGTGTGACTCGTGTGACTTGTGTGACTCGTGTGACTCGCCGGCCTCCCCCACCCCTCGTACTCTCTCGGAATTCTTCGGGGAACCGAAGAGCTGCCGTCCTCGACGTGACTCAACTCCCGGCCAGTCGGCTCGTAGCTTTTCTCGCGCAACGATCGCCTCAGCTTTGCCTCGCTGCTGCTGGAAAGCCTAATTTCCAAAAACAGACCGTTTGCTACCCTCAGTAGATCTTTGATAATTGGTCGTCGGCGGATTCACTTTTTTTTAATAGGTTTGTGTCTAATGTCTACCATTTTTATTATTGGACAAGATTCTTGTCCCGAACAATGTTATATTTTTTATAATCGCTCTGCCCTTTCAGCAACATTAGCAGTAACGTTGTCAGCACCAAGAGCTTTTGAATCGCAGAGTTGCTGAACGAAAGCGAACGCGTGTTTGACAATTGATTTTCTATGGTAAGACGAGCATTCCATTCAAGAGCGAGTCCACGAACAATGACTATCGATACGATGTTCTCGCGAGCTCGACGCGCCCTTGGAATTTTAATAAAGCCACACCTAATCGAATTCTGGCGATGTTCCAAACCGTACATACTGATACGAGACTCATTGGCGAATCTGTCTGCCCTCGATGGCCAATAAAACTTGAACTTTGATCATGCTATTTCAAGAGAGTCAACTCTATTCATTACGTTAGACGAAAATAGATCATGCTTAAGAATTTTTTAAAACATTCTATTGTGTCTGTATAAATAACAAAGTAATTAGTAGTGGCAGAGGTAAATCAGACACCCTGTATATTAATATATGTTAGAAAGCAACCAACACCGACAGAAGAGAATTATAGTCCAACACTAAAACAACTCCAATATTACTTCAAACATTGTGTATACTATACAACCAACAAACTTTGAGATCGCATATCTCCGAAAGAATTGTACAATAAAAATTGGTATTGGTGAAAAATCATGATTTAATTGTTCCGAGATGAAATACGATACATAAATGTTTAAAAAAAAAACAAGGAAACAATTTTTTCACTTTCGGCCAGAATTTCGAAACTTGCCAGCAGTGAGTCGTCCTATTCGATATGGAGGACGGACAAGGATTAAGTGGCTGAAAGGGAGGATTGACGTATGATCGACAGGGGATTCTACGCAAGGTAGACTCACTCGGTGTGCCTCTGCAACGATGGATGCGACATCACGTGCTGCTGATGGACGTGCTCGCGTTGTCCTCGCCTCAGCCCCGAGCAGGATGCTTCCGGCAACGTGGCTATCCTACTTTCGTCGGCCCTATCACGGCCTCCCGTTAGCTTCGCCGGCATTGTCGCCCTGGAAAGCGATTGGTTCCTTTGTTGCTGATGGTGCTGCGGCGCCTGGTGTAGATAAACCGACGACTGCCGCATCTGGGCCGCGTATCTGATCCAAACATATCGAAAATAACAGTGTCCCATTGTCACGTCGAACGATGTTTCTCGCTCGATAGTTCTTAACCCCAGAAATACTATCGCGAGAGGGACCTCCGACTGTCAAACTTCAACTAGCTTTTCTACGATAACCGTACAGTAACGTTTGAAAACTTCCAAAATGAGGCTTTGTCATTGTGCTAGGGAATGGATGGAGAGGTGTTGTGCAGCTATAGTTACCGTTCTTCGGAGTAGAAGTATCCATCGCTGGCCGCGTCTGATGGTGTCACTATGTCTAAACTCGATTTAGGCCTCTGTGGACGCCTCTGTTGGTTCAGCGTGTCGTCACAGTGGGTTGGCATTTGTTGCTGAGGCCTCCTGGTGGCTTCGTACTCTAGGAAATCCGCGCTGTGAGGTCGTGGGGGCGGTTGTGCACGTGGTTGCCTCATTATGGGCACTGTTTAGCAAAAATAATTATAGTGAACGACTAAACTACACATACTCCGATTCGCTCTCGCAACTCAAGATTATTTTATCAACCATACTAACTATTAGCCGTAGCAGCCGGAGAAAGCATTTGCTGCTGATGCTGCTGCTGATACTGCTGATGCTGTTGAGCATACAGAGGAATAGGAATAGGCGCCGGCGAGGCTCCCTTCGAATACCCAACAGGCCCGGCTGGTCTCTGATAAAGCTGCGGTGCTCCATAGACTTCCTCGTAGTCCCCATTCCCTCTGGAAGACCTAGGCTTCGCCGCGCTACGACCATAAGTATCCGGCGTGCGTCTTTCGGTTTGCACCTGGCTGTAGCCGTAGGTCAAACCCGATTTGTCCGTTCTCAGACTCTGTTGACTCGGCTGACTCATTCTCGTCCCGTAGATCATGCTGCCTCTATCGTAATCGGACATAGGACTCTTGCTTGTCACGGTGACATCCGGGGACACCGGTGACTTCCGGTAATCGGGATCGGGCGAAGGCGTCGAATACTCTGTCGAACCGTCTGTTAACCTTCTTGGTTTCGGAGGTGCATTCGCGTAGATTGGTTGGCCGAATTTTCTGGGCATTGGTTGGACCGTTTGAACTGTTACCGGGGACTGGGTTGATTGCTGTTGGAACTTCTGCTGATGAACCTGAAGACAATACGAGATCGATGTGATCAATGCTAAAGATATTTAGGTAATCTTCAGTCCAGACATTCTGTATCTTTGCATCTTGAAAAATTAATATCGCAACGAAAAAAAGACACTGTTACCTGATGATGGGCCTGGACAGTGTTCTGATGACTCAAATGTTGGTGCATCAAGGCCTGATGAGGATAGACTTGTTGCATCTGCTGTCCAGCCTGCATCAACGTCCCATATTGTTGCTGTTGTTGATGCTGCGATGTCCCAGGCTGTCCGTACTGGGATTGTTGCTGGATCCAACCGTTTACCATAGGCTGAACAACCTCATTCTGATTGTTATTCGTTATATTCATCGTAACACTGCTGCTGTTGTTATTGTTGTTGTTGTTCATATTATTGTTGTTCCCGTTGTTGGTGCTCGAATTGCCGTTGCTGCCACTGAGGTTCGGGAAGGAGGCTGTGTTCACGCTATTTGGGCTAGAATTGTTGTTCGACGCGTGGCTGGGTTCATCTCTCGATTGAAAACCGTGGAAACCGGAATCACTGTCGTCCGCGCTCTGATTTAGGATCGACGAGATCGATGAGACGCTGGGACGCGCGCTGCGCTCGCCATCTTGCTGTCCTGCGATCTCGATCACCACTGCTGCTTCCCCGGCTCTTCTGCAAGCATTTTAAAATTATTCCTAGATCTATAGACCCTTTGCTCACGATTCCCTCAAACGAGCTCCGAAAAGTCTGTTCAGCGTCAAAATCGCTTGCTCGCGCGCGGTTAATTCGAAAAGCCAGTGGTCAAATAAGGGCTGGCTACTCTCTCTCTCTCTCTCTATCTCTCTCCCGAACATAGGAGAACCAGACAAGATTTATGGTCGTGTTCGGAGTCGCAGTCATTAGCTTTGAGCAAACTCGAAACCGCTGACGAACCCGGGACAGAAGGAAAATTCGCTGGCAAATGAAACGAGCGTCGTCTCGCAGTTCATTTTTTTTTTCCCTCCGTTGGGGACAACGGGGTGCAACGACAAACCACCCCCCGCATAGTAACCGAGCCCTCTGGAAAACTCCGGTTTATCCACGGTTAACTTCCAGGAAGCAAACTAACGAGTTGGGATAGTTGGGCCGCGATTACGCGCGGAACGAGAACAGCCGCGATGCAACGCGCGGATCGCTGCATTCGCTTGCATTCGCTTGCATTCGATGCTAAACTAGAGTCGCTACCCCTGCCATACTCTCGTGGGAAAACAAAGCGAATTTCGCGTTCCGTTTGCCAGACTCGGGTTGCTTCTTCGGCGCAGGCTAATTGCTCGGCAAATCGGCTGATTCTGTAATCACTTCGATCCTGCCGTCGTCTCGACATTTTCTACAGGCAGATCGGGACAGATTTTATTTGAAATCGAAATAAGAGATAACTATTTCAAGTGATTTCAAATAGTATATTATTTCGATATTTCTTTATTTTAACCCTTTGCGGTCCGCGCTGCATTCGCAATTTCGTACCAGCCGGTCCACGCTTTATTTGCAGGTTCGTACCAGATTTCAGATGCACACATTCTTTGAAATTCTTCTTTAAAAAAAAACAAATTATCTCATGAAAATTTAGACTTTGAAAATGCTTTCTAGTTGTGCTACAAATTCGAACTGTACGCCACGATGGGTTTTGAAAAGACTAAAACTAAGCCCTCAGTTTCAAGAGGCATGGCCTAATCCGGATATTAGAGCAAGATCATATTAGAGTAAGATCATATTAGAGTAAGATTGAGACATTGTCTGGACTGCAAAGGGCTAACCCTTTGACCGAGTATTGACAATGAATATACCAGTAAAATTTGTCGCTACATCGAAATAGAACCGAGCATTCTTCGAAACATTTTGATAATGTAGACGTAAGAAGGTGCTAAAATGTTCTGGTGGCTATGTAAAGATGATTGGGTGAAGACAAGAGACCGCGTCTTAGGTTCGCGAGCATCGTGAGAACGGAACGATGCGTCCAGGGGCGTTGAGAGCCTGCGAATCTCTGACGGTAGCTTGGTTTTCCCTAGGCGTTTCGCGAAGTGCTGGATAATATCGACGCGACGGTGGAAAATCAACAGCGAATGCACTCACGGATTGGGGTCCTGCAGTAGAGTCGCCAGAGTCAACGCGTTCACCCACTGGTTCATGCTATCGCGGCTGTCCGCCGCGAAGTGGTAGGTCCTCATGTTCGCGTGCTCCGCTTTGAACGCGAACTTTCTGTTAACCTTGTCCTCGGGCTTGCAGACGGTGACCCGATACGACGGCAGCAGTATCGAGCCGAGCAGCTTCTCCTCTTCCGGTCCTACAATCACACGAAAACACGAAACGTTCACTATTTTCCTGGAAAACTAGGAAATTACAATGCAACCAGATTACATGCTCTTGGCGTCTATGCTTTATTTACGTCTGTGTTTCTGAAATGAACTCACAATGGAACATATTCAGATGAGAATGGCCGATTTTGATGAAACTAATGTGAGCTTATAGTTCTTCGAAAAATATTTAACACGTATTTTTTTTTTATCGGCAACCATCCACTTTGAAGAGGTGAAAACACCCCTCAAAATTGGGAGTCAAAATTATATTTTTTGAGATATCTCGGAAACCAGAGGTCGACGAAAATTTGAATTTTTTTTTTTAATTGTGTGCTTTTCAATGGGAAATATAGTCGCTCAAGAATTTTTTAACAAACTTTTTTTTTCCTCAAAAAATGTGGTTTTGATCCCTGACTTCGAGGGCTGTTTTCACCACCACAGAGTGGATGGTTGCCGATGAAAAAAAAATACGTGTCAAATATTTTTCGAAGAACTATATCTCGCATAAGTTTCATCAAAATCGGCTTGTATCAAGTGAATATGTTCCCTTGCCAGATTAATTTTGATTTTTCCACGCTATTCTTTCCAAGAGAAATCTCTCTATCACCGACAACTAGACGATTCGTTGGAAAGATTACTGTTCTCAAATGTTATAAAATCTGCTTTCATGTATTTTTTAAGTTTGTAAAAAGCAGTGAGCGCACAGAGAGATCCGCAGTCTGGTCGCGAGAAGAAAAATTTGCCCCGGGGGCGGAAAAATTGAAGAAAATCCAGGTTTCTCTCGGGAAAGAGAGGCGGAGAGTGCAGGTGGCTTCTACGTAAGAACGTGATCGAGGGAACTCGCGCAATTAGTGTTCCTCGGGAACGATCTTGGAGGGAAAGATTTAAGGGTAAAGCAGTATGACGGTCGGAAATTGGTCGAGCGTAACGCCGCGCCGCGCCGCGCTGCTGGAAAGCAACGGGTGCAGAGCGAGATGAGGGTTGAAGCTGTGCCAAATGTCTTTCTCCTACGGAATGAAAAATTGTTAATTCCGTCGGTATCCTCTTATCGGAATACGCATTTCGCTGATGGTTACCCGGGGACGATTAAGAGATATCGTATTTTTCCCTCGGGTCGTCTGTTTCCTCATTTGCCGACGTAGAAACAGTTCTACTCTTGCAGACTTTTGCAAAACTGGTTTCTTACGTACGGTATCAGTGGCGCACCCAGGGGGGGGGGGGTGGAGCCAGGGGTCCAAGTCCCCCTCCAAGAAAAAGGAAACGAAACACTGGAAAATTAGCTAAACCGTAGAATAGTTACTTCTAAAACTAAACATTTTGAACAACTTTTCTCTATACAAATAAGGCATACGCTCACTTAGGTTCCGACGTATCTGCAAAAACTGCCGATACTAGAACACTGTATTCTGCCTATTGTTGTGCGTCTGTGGCTGTGTGTCAGTATTGGTGTCCATGGTCTCCATGCAAAAATGCCATTGATGCGATTTTGAAATGTGATCAAACGATATATCCTAATATTTATAATTTATTAAAAATATTTGCAACGCTTCCGGTAACTACGTGCGTCAGTGAAAGATCATTTTCTACATTAAGACTTTTGAAAACATATTTAAGATCCACAATATGACACAACCACGACTGAATGGGTTGGCTTTGTTATATACATATACACAGAGACATTCGTGTAACTATAACCGAAGTAATTGAAGAGCTATGTAAAAAGAAAAGAAAACTAGATTTTATTCTATAAATAAAATGTTTAAAAAAATCTAAAATAGGTCATTTTGTTCAACTCGTCCCCCTCTATAAGATGCAACCACCGAAACAGAATTAAAAGAAAAATGTCCAGTGAATAAGAGCTTGTTTAATTCGCATAGACGATGTTCGATTGTCGAGGAGAATCGAGGGTTTCCGGAAGAAAAGTCGGAGAGAAGTCGACGCGGAAATCGAGGTTCGCGATTGAAACGGGCCTGTTCCGGTGCTATAGCGTTCGGCCCGACGTCCACGGCGAAATTTATGGCAGTTTTTCCTCGGGTTCCTCTTGTGCTCTGTCCACGGCTCGCGCGTTGATTTATGCTCGCCCCCGGGGGCAGCGAACCGGCCGCTACCGCTGCCGCTCTGCCGCCGCTGCCACTGCCGCTGCTCGATATCTAACGCGTGTCAATGGCGTTCGAGCTGTCGAAACTGTCGAATCGAGCCTTTCGATTTGTCAGGCTTCTGTCGTATTCGCGGAATCATTTCCGTCCGTGTTCGCGGATCCGAGTGCTCGATCTCTGCGATCGATCGATCAATCTCTCTCGCTCGCTCGCTCGCTCGCTCTCCCTCCCTCTGGCACCTTGAACCAATCGCTGGAAGCCCCTAGCGAAGCCGCTAGTATCATAATGACGTTAGCGTATTCAATGGAAGCCTCTCAACGTTGAAAAGTGTATTTCTGGTAACGTCGTTTCTTCGATAATGCTCGAAAAATCATGAAAGTTTTCTCAGTGTGTCTGACCAAAGGCTGTCTTGTTCTACTGCGTTGGACCGAATAAGGCAATCGTATGTAAAAATGGATAGATTAAATGAGCATAACAGTGACGATACTCACGGAATCTCAAAATGATTTTGCATTATTTTCAATCTATTAAAGTTATTTAACCTTGCCCTACAATAACGTGTCAGACTCGTGATGAAGATTCTGAACAGAGTCTAATTAAACATTTATGTTATTAATTTCCATTAAATCGAGATGAAATTCTATTTTGGTTTTGTTAATGTACAGTTATTGGACAACGTGTATAGGCATACAATTGATATAAATTTTCTGTATTGTTAGGAAATTGCGAACTACAAAAAAGTTTTAATCACTGAAACTGTCAAATAAATCGTAGGGCAAGGGGTTAAGAATGAAAATGATTATTTTTTCGTCGGTTCCAGCAGAAATTCAATTTAAAAGAAACTATTCTGAAAAAATCGCGTGCACTCTAATTTCCCGGTAAGAAAATCATTGAAGAAGAGGCGACAACGACTGTATGTACAATGTCCGTTGACAGTTTCACGGGGATCTATAGTCGGGAATTGCCTCTCGAAGAAAATATTCTCGTGCTCTCAATTCCGTTGACTCTCGCTTTCGAGTGCGGTTCTGTCACCGTCTCGCTGAAAGTCTTAAAACGATACTGTACACGTTCCGCGGTCGACAATGCACGACAGTTTCGCAGCAATCAGCGTTGCAGAGCGTGCATATAGTATACGGGTGCACAGTGCGCCGCGCCGCGCCGTTCATTCAGGGCTCGTCGCGTCAAACGATTTCAGGAAGATCGTTTTGTCTGTGCTCCATTCCGGATCCATTCGGTGGCTCGTCGCGGAAACCTCGCGAAAAAGGCCGAGGCAGAGGAGGGTCGACGTACTCGTTCATTAATGAGAAATATTCATCCGACTTTCCGAGGCAACGGGAAATCCGTGAGTGAAAGGGATTTGGAGCCGCAACACAGTTCTCCATCTTGCTCCCGCGAATTTGCCAATCTTTTTGTTTTTTGTCGTTTGATCACTTAGGGTATAATTATTTATCCGAACGATTTATTTTTCCTTTTTTCATTCAGCTCAATTCGTCTCCGTTGTTGCGAAAGGGATTTGGAGCCGCAACAGTTCTCCATCTTGCTCCCGCGAATTTGCCAATCTTTTTGTTTTTTGTCGTTTGATCACTTAGGGTATAAATTATTTATCCGAACGATTTATTTTTCCTTTTTTCATTCAGCTCAATTCGTCTCCGTTGTTGTGAAAGGGATTTGAAGCCGCAACAATTCTCCATCTTGCTCCCGCGAATTTGCCAATCTTTTTGTTTTTTGTCGTTTGATCACTTAGGGTATAATTATTTATCCGAACGATTTATTTTTCCTTTTTTGATTCAGCTCAATTCGTCTCCGTTGTTGTGAAAGGGGTTTGGAGCCGCAACAGTTCTCCATCTTGCTCCCGCGAATTTGCCAATCTTTTTGTTTTTTGTCGTTTGATCACTTAGCGTATAATTATTTATCCGAACGATTTATTTTTCCTTTTTTCATTCAGCTCAATTCGTCTCCGTTGTTGTGAAAGGGATTT
This sequence comes from Lasioglossum lativentre, assembly GCA_916610255.1. Classification (NCBI taxonomy): domain Eukaryota; kingdom Metazoa; phylum Arthropoda; class Insecta; order Hymenoptera; family Halictidae; genus Lasioglossum; species Lasioglossum lativentre. The sequence goes on from OU744364.1 coordinate 3,623,478, forward strand.
GGAGCCGCAACAGTTCTCCATCTTGCTCCCGTGAATTTGCCAATCTTTTTGTTTTTTGTCGTTTGATCACTTAGCGTATAATTATTTATATGAACGATTTATTTTTCCTTTTTTCATTCAGCTCAATTCGTCTCCGTTGTTGTGAAAGGGATTTGGAGCCGCAACAGTTCTCCATCTTGCTCCCGCGAATTTGCCAATCTTTTTGTTTTTTGTCGTTTGATCACTTAGCGTATAATTATTTATATGAACGATTTATTTTTCGCTTTTTTCATTCAGCTCAATTCGTCTCCGTTGCGCGATAGCTCGCTTTTAGAATCGATCTGCCTGCGTGTTATGAATTTAGGAGATGGGATGAGAACTGCTCATTCCGAATCACTTGTGATTCGATCACGTTCGTTCTAAATCACGGTGTTTTTTTTTCACAAGTGATTCGTGATTTTGCGATCACTGTGATAAATCACCGTGAATGATTTTAAACGCCATCTCTGGTTATGATCGCGAAGGTGCTTCGAATATTTGTTTTGTTAGGATGTTGGAACGTAAGTACACGCGGGGCTATGCGTTTACAGGCGCCATTTACAGTTCCGTTGTTCATTGTCGCGAATATTAAAATCCCGCATTAAACGGGTTTACGGCCGGATGGAGTAGAACGGTCCGCTAAATGGATTTACACCGTGCGGAATAATAACCCAGACGCGCGTTGTTCCTATTGTGTGTCCTCTCTCGTCATATAATATCGCGTTAATTAACACGATATTCGCGCGAGCGCAAACGACTAGCCGTCCCCCGTCCCTGCTAGTCGCAAGAAAGGAACAACGCGACACGAAAATCAGCCGATTGTTCAACGGTGAACAACATCAACGCGCACACGTACAGTCACAGTCGTCCCCTCGACGCGTTTAACCGCGAATAATTTCACTGGGTTACACTCGTTGATGCACTCCTAACGACTTCTAAATGACTGCTGCACAATTCTCACGATTGTTCGGATTTTCAAAGACGCGCTTTGCGGGACAATTTATTCGATAAATTCATCGGATAATTGTTCATATCGATTATCGTTTTGTAAACAAAGTTATATCGTTTCAAGGGCCGCGTACAATTTCTTCTCAAGGTCGTTCAATTTTACGAAATTTCAAGGTCACCGGAATTTTTTAATATCGAAATTTATGGTTTCCAACGAGCACTATATACTGTTCCGATCATTTGATCTCGAGATATTTGTGTCCAAATGGTCGGATTTTTTTGATCATTTTCTAAGAATAAAAGAATCTTGCGTTTTTCTTTCCAGAAACGAATAAACAACGACAATGAATTTTCTGCTTTCAGAAATCATAATGTGCGCGTTAATTGAAAGCAATTTCTCTGGTCCCATTATCATCTCGAACCGTGGCGCGTCGGCAGGAAAAAGAAACGAGGCCGAAAGAAACGGAAGTCGACGTATACATACATACATCGGACCAAACACCCCCCCGGTCCGAATTACGAGTGTCTGGGTGTTGTGCCAAGAATGCACGGAGCGAAAAACGAGAAACCAGAGATAGGAGTGCGTTTTCTTTTCCCCCGATCGTTTTTGTCACGAACCAGGAGGAGGAGGAGTCGAAGGGATGAAGGAAGGTGACACGTAATTCCGCGGAAATACAGGAAACTAGTGTTGCGAATGGCAACGGAGCGAAGGTAAATTATGCCGGTGGTAGTGTTTGCCCATCAGCTTTAGCAAGTAAAATTTCATTTATTTCTGAGCGGAGTTGAGCTCTGGACACGTGCGAATATTGCGCGTGATGAATTGATAAGATGATGGTGTAACGTTGTATAGAAATCTGAATAGGTAGAGAACCGAATAGATGGGAAGCTAGATGAATGGATGGAGTGTTAAATAGAGAACTAGATAAATAGAAAGCTAGGTGGAATACGAGATGGATAGAGGTACAGTAAACGCTTGATTCTTGTCCAGAGCGGGGGCATGATTTTACAAATCTCTTAATTTTCATTATTTGTTTATGGGACTTTCACTAACTTATTTCTGGCATTTTTCTCATTAAAATGACACCCAACACGATACAGTTTCAATTGTATTTAGTGGTTTAATCGACGGTGAAAGTTTCCGTCGCAATGAAGGACAGCGCATCGGAAAGAAAGAGACGCGGACAGTCACGCGCACCGTGTTTCATTCTGTCCTTCTCTACGTTCGGCTCTCTATTGAAGTCTCGCTCGGCGCGGTTTGCTCGATATCTAGACGCAGTCATAAATCGAAAAGCACTTCTGGGCACGATTCTTGTCCACGAATAACACGGCTGTTGGACAAGAATCAAGCGTTTACTGTATATGGTAGAGGTATATGTCTAACCTTTGTAATAAAAGAGGCAGTACTCGGAGAGGACGAACCACCGTTTCTTCCAGAGCATGAGACCCTCGGAGCCCTGTTTGTGCAGCCAGCCCTGAAGGGCGACCGGGGCGGAGAGTGGCCTCTTCGCGGCCGGCGATCGCAGCCCCTGCGAGCCGCTTCGTCTGCGAACGCCCGACACCGACGCCGCCACCACACCCGAGCCATCGTTCTTGCTGCGCACCTGCACAGGCACAGGCACGGCAAGTGGCGCCGCCTGGACAACCTGAAATCATCGTTCAGACATTACATTAGATTAGACTTCCATCATATTTTCGCTGAATCAAAGATTTAACCCTTTGCACTCGGAGCTATTTTAACTCGAATTAAATAGAAATAAATTTTTTAAAAAATACCACGTTTTTCAAACGGACTAAAACCTCAGAAAGTGACAGATATGGGCGCCGCCATATTGGTGTATACCAATATTATTCAATAAAGGTTCGACGGAGAATCTCGGTGTAACTGTTCTTTCGCTGGGTAAACAAATAATACGTAGTAACTTTGTAAACACCGCACGGAGCTCGATCGCACACTGACGCACACTGACGCACGCTGAGCTCCTTCGGTGCGAAACGGGTCAGTGGAGTGGGGATGAGTCAGAGTGGGAACACGTAGTAGAGTGGGGACGTACAGGTAGTGCGATGGGGTATAACGGTTAGATTTTATTAATAACAATTTATATATCCTAAACGCATAGGCTTTTTAAAAAAATTTTTTTTTTAAATATTGCATTGTCATTCAGTTCTCAGCTATGTTGAAAATTTCAAGTCTCTAGCTCATCGGGAAGTTAGTTTAAAATCAATTGCAAGATTTGTACCCAACAGGCAGGCAAGAAAGCGAGTTAATAAAAACGTGGTAAAAACGTGGTAAAATATAACATTTCTTCCGACCTAGAATAATTCCATTCTATATATGATTTTTTTTTATCTTATGGATATGAAATTGATATAACACCTCGTACAACACTTAAATGTTCAGTAATTGATTAGCTACCAACTTATTTAATATTGTAAACAATATTTTGAATAACAGCACAGCAATTCTTGTGGTGACTCTGGGTTGCCGCTCGAGTGCTAAGGGTTAAAGAACAATAAGTGTCTTTGGTTTTTCCCAGATTTTTGAGACCGACTAACGAAGCCGAACCGATCGCGTCCCGTCGATTTTCCTCCGGGAAAACACTTGTCTCCTCCTCGAACGAAAAGTCTTCCCGGACGGTGCGCGCAGAGTTCGAGAACTGGAGGAGAGCTCGGTCCGAACGATTTTTCCGTCGTTTTTCCTCAATTATACCGGATCTCGGGGGGGGGGCCCGGTTCCGAAAATTCCGAGTTCCCGACGGAAACTGATTTAATTGCCGACAAATTCGCGACGCTAGCCACTTTTAATCAAGCCACGGTGCCTGCATCAACGAATTCACTGACATTTCGGTGTCACCGCGGAAATGAGCCTTAATAGACTTCTGTCCGATTTTACACTGTCAAGCTACAGCGTTTTAAATATCGATCGTCCTCGCTGTATGAATTAGCGACCCCATTAATTGCAATTAAATGTAATAAAACGACAAAAAAAAAAAAAAAAACTGGTACATAAAATTTCATGGAAAATTCGATTCGTCAAATAATTTTACCCACGAAAGTAGAAAAAATTGCATACAATTTCGCAGTCTGCTACACATATGTACGTAGTTCCAAAAAATATATACTAAAATTCAATGGACTTTAATACGCGGGCTGTTAGCCATTGTAAATGAAATTTTTATTTGATCCCGTTTCCTTGAAACTACTTTGTCTACGGAAATGCATAAATTCCATACAGTTTCGCGACCTATTTATTATACAGTTATATCCATATAGCACGGGTACAGCATTAACTCCGTTCTCTTATCGTGTCGATGTAATCGCGTTAACTTCGAACGACATCGTTAACCTCGCCAGAGGCCCGTATCAGACCGCTGGAAACCTTTACAACCACCATAAACCCGTATCGCTGGTATCGATTATCTGCGACTTTCGCGAGACTGTGCAATTTTGGCAAGTTACCGTAGAGAGCTATATGTGCATCAACGACGCCGCCGCGCGTCATCTTCCTCCAACGAGTTCAAGTTTCCGTGGAATTTTTTCAGGCGCTGCGCTGATTCGACAGCCAATGTATAGGATTAACTGCACCAATGAATGAACATTTAAGAAATTGTTCAGGAAGATATTTTATTTTTAAAAAAAATATGTGAATTAAAGGAATCCCATATATGCCAAATGGCTCCCTATACTTCATTTGTCAAAAATAAATGAACAGAAATAAAATGAAATTATTATTATTTGTCTTTATTAAACGTTAAATAAAAAATATCAAAAATACCAGTCAATGAACACTACATTCTAGAACACTACAAAAAATACAAAACGGTTCATTTACTGGTGCCTGTTTATTCACTGTGGTGCAGTTACCCTAATATCAATATTATCAAATAAAGCATCGTTCGTACCTTTTTGCTGTCCATTCCGGACGTCGAGCTGGTCACCGGCTGGTCGAGCCTGTAACAAAAAGAAAAGAGGTTCGTGAACCAGCTGTCCCAATGTCTATAAACGTATGCAATAAAATATGTAGAATCACAGACATAAATTTCATCAGGACCCGTATAGAAAAGTCTGCGGACATATCTCGCAGAAACTTTCGAATTCCTTTGAGCGGTTCAAACAAAGTTTCGAGATTCGCAGGGTTTTCGCAAAAGACAGTCGTTCCGCCGCAGGATTCCGCGCTCCATCGCATCGACTGCCTCGTCGTCGGCCGAGATTTTTTCCCCGTTTCCGTTTCAGAGCGACACTTGTTAACAAGTTCGCAACCCCGTTCGCGGGGGTGCATACGGAATCGACTGCGAAACCCCTTTGAGCAGCACTTTGCACGACCCTGTCAATTAGAACGAACAGAGAGAGAACCCCGTCCCATACTGTTCCGTTCGTTTTTGCGACTCGACTCGACGCGACGTTCCGCCATTACCGGACACGGATTTTCCTTAACGAACCCCCACGCACTATAGTCGACCGGATCGAAGAATTTAGCGAGCTTTTGTGAAAGAGTTCACCCCTCCTGGATCGATATATACTCTGCTAAAAACCGTGGCAAGAAAACTAATGGAAACTTTTCAGAGAATCCTTGGCATTACTGTTTCTAAGGAACATATAATATAGTTAATCCGTGCTTAACGCACAATTAACTTAATGTTCGCACAAAGTGCAAACACTCTCCTTGTAACCTGTTTACACAACGTATCGCATACAACTTGAAACAAATGCGAGGTCCAAGATGCTTAACAAGAAAAATGCTACAAAGCGAGTCGGGTACGTACAAAAAGAGAATGAAAGGGAGAAAAAGCGAAAACTGAATGAGAGAGAGAGAGAGAGAGAGAGAGAGAGAGAGAGAGAGAGAGAGAGGTCAAAGCGCTCCGAGGGAACTCGCAAAGGAAGAAAGGCGCGATTAAAAAACAGTATAGAAGCTAAAGGGTCCGGGAATAGAAGAGCCGTTACAGAAAAGGTGTGAAAGAATGAACGAGCCTGGAACAGAGCCGCGCTTGGCCCGTAAAAAAATCCTGCAAAACGCGGGAAGAAGTTTAAGAATCTACGAGGGGGCGTGGGGCGTGTGGGCGGGGTGCAGGGAAATCTGCAGCGGCGACAAGAAATCCGGGAAAAGTCCGCGGGAATGTAGTGAACCGGAGAAAGAAAAGAAGTGTAGTCGAAGAAACCTATGGCGGGAGAAATAAAACACGAGAAGCAAGAGAGACGTTAGACGATCTGCAGGGTGTCCCAAAAATACAGGGTGTTCCAAAACGACTGCGTAAGCGGGAAATGGGAGGTTCCTTGGGTCATTTGAAGCAACATTTTCCTTAACAAAAATGACGTCCGCGGCTTTGTTTAGGAGTTATTAACGAAAAACACGGACCAATCAGAGCGCGACCTAGACGCTCGCTGGCACGTTCAGCCAACCGCCTGCCGGCTCGCCGCGCTGAGCGTCTAGGTCGCGCTCTGATTGGTCCGTTGTTTTCGTTAATAACTCCTAAACAAAGCCGCGGACGCCATTTTTGTTAAGGAAAATGTTGCTTCAAATGACCCAAGGAACCTCCCATTTCCCGCTTACGCAGTCGTTTTGGGACACTCTATATTTAACCTGCAAAACTGACTCGCCACGTATGTTTCATCTATAAAATTTACGCTATTATTATTTTCCCATTTATAACAATATTATGATGCCTCGAATCGCAAAACGCCACCGGTCTTCTCGACGCGTATTTTCAAGTAGAATTTTTATACGGCCACAATGTTTTTGCGACACCCTATAGAAGAGACTGTAGAAGCAAAGGATAGGTGGGTTCGCGGAATCGGAAGTTGCCGGCGGTTCTGCCGGATGGAATTCCGGCGCGGTGGAAATTCTTTTCGGAGGCAAATAAAATATTCTGCGAGAGCAAGGTGGCGCGGGCCGACTGCTTCTTCCCAACACCCCCTCTCGGCTGCTTTTGTCGAAAAACTTCTCTCGACGCGACGCGACGCGACGCGACGCGACGCGCTCGAGGATTTCGAAGTGTATTTGGGCAATTTTCCAGCTGGCCCGTAGACCGGGGGCTTTCGGGATTTACACCTGGCGGTTTTCCGTGATCGATTGTTTGCGTTCGTACTTTTTTTACCGACAGAAACCGTGAATCGTCTTGTTCGATTTTACCGGAACATCAATTCCCATCTGTACAGTCTCCTTTCATCTCTATCTGTTTCAATCGCGAGTGCATAAAATTTGTTCTAATGATCTTTTTTTTAAAACGTTACCTATTAATTGGAAGAAACAATTTTTATTCTGCCTGAGTGAGAATGAGAAAGAAACATGAAACATAATGAGTGAGAGTGTGCTTAAATGAGTGTGCAATGGATAAAAGAAGAATATATTTTGTTTAAAAAGATTTGCCAGTCGTCGTTAATATGTCAAAGAGTAAACATCACTTGTAATCGTTAATATTATATTAAATATATATTTATACATATATTCACTGTTTGAACAAAATTTTCCATCGATAAAAATATCCTCGTCTAAGCGAATATTTAACGAACAAGACCGTTCCAGTGGTTACGAGACAAAATGACGTTTCCAAGGCCATTAATATTTGCAGATGGAGTCGCGAAGATATCGCGCGGAACAATCGATCTCCCCGTATCGTGTCAAACGCGGTCCTATCGCGGATAATCGTAGAAAGCAATTTGCAAAAAAAAAGTTGCACGATGATTGATTGCTGAAACGATGACGACGACTACGACGACGAGGACTACGACTACAACTTTCGACGATGGCGCAACAGTGGCGTGTTGCTTCTCCTTATATTTTCGCGGCTATTGCGCCGAGTAATAAGCCGAGCTATTTTCCCTTCGAGGTGATCGTTACAGGAACAGCCAATTCGCGATTCCTTCGTGCCAGGGCACGTGGTTGTATACAGTGTGTATGAGTTTGCATTTTCTAGCAGTCCTGCGGGCGAAGTTATATCTTTACTATCATTACTACCGCGCGGAACACGTAATCGTTTTCGGGCTGCTTTAACAAAACTGCGCTCGACACGAGACCCTATGAGTATAGTTCACAAGCACGCGTTAACAGCTTTATGAAGCTGTGCCGATAGAGTTCGTCGGCGTTGCAGGTATACCATTAGGCTAAAACCAGCGCAAAGATTAGCTTGAAACTAGGTTTCGTCGATTTTTCATCCAGTAAGAGAATTTCTGTCTTTCGTTGCAAAGAATTTTTCCTAAGACAGTTACATTTATTGTCTCGGTAGATTTAACGTTAAACAGATTTTGTAAATAGAGCTAGCTTCTAATGCAAGCCGAAGCAATATATTTATGCAAAATTGGTGGACGGTACCGCGCGGCTAATAAAGTTCGATAGGTCGATAAGGCTGCGTGTACTAGGAGGGTAGCTAATCTACGCAGGAACGGTTTTCGTCGATTTTTCATCCAATAAGAGAATTTCTGTCTTTCGTTGCAAAGAATTTTTCCTAAGACAGTTACATTTATTGTCTCGGTAGATTTAACGTTAAACAGATTTTGTAAATAGAGGTCGCTTCTAATGCAAGCCGAAGCAATATATTTATGCAAAATTGGTGGACGGTACCGCGCGGCTAATAAAGTTCGATAGGTCGATAAGGCTGCGTGTACTAGGAGGGTAGCTAATCTACGCAGGAACGGTTTTCGTCGATTTTTCATCCAATAAGAGAATTTCTGTATTTCGTTGCAAAGAATTTTTCCTAAGACAGTTACATTTATTGTCTCGGTAGATTTAACGTTAAACAGATTTTGTAAATAGAGCTCGCTTCTAATGCAAGCCGAAGCAATATATTTATGCAAAATTGGTGGACGGTACCGCGCGGCTAATAAAGTTCGATAGGTCGATAAGGCTGCGTGTACTAGGAGGGTAGCTAATCTACGCAGGAACGGTTTTCGTCGATTTTTCATCCAATAAGAGAATTTCTGTCTTTCGTTGCAAAGAATTTTTCCTAAGACAGTTACATTTATTGTCTCGGTAGATTTAACGTTAAACAGATTTTGTAAATAGAGGTCGCTTCTAATGCAAGCCGAAGCAATATATTTATGCAAAATTGGTGGACGGTACCGCGCGGCTAATAAAGTTCGATAGGTCGATAAGGCTGCGTGTACTAGGAGGGTAGCTAATCTACGCAGGAACGGTTTTCGTCGATTTTTCATCCAATAAGAGAATTTCTGTATTTCGTTGCAAAGAATTTTTCCTAAGACAGTTACATTTATTGTCTCGGTAGATTTAACGTTAAACAGATTTTGTAAATAGAGCTCGCTTCTAATGCAAGCCGAAGCAATATATTTATGTAAAATTGGTGGACGGTACCGCACGACTAATAAAGTTCGATAGGTCGATAAGGCTGCGTAGGAGGGTAGCTAATCTACTCAGGAACGGTTTTCCGCGCGTCGAATAGGTACGAGAATCCTGGGACATTACCGGAAATTCTTCCATCAGCCGCGTCGCGAAGATACTGGCCACGCAGGCGCCACTTCCGGGCTAGCATAATTTTTATGGTAAAAGCTTTCATAAAAATACATGACCGGCTCCTAAAGCCAGGGGAATTATTTCAGACGGGCATTATCTCTCTTTCCCTCGAGACCGAGCGAACGATCCACCGTTTCGATTTTACCATAAAGTTCGGTAATTAATACTTGCCTAATACAATCATTGTAAAAAGTAACGAATCATAAAATTTTTATAAATAAAGAATATAATATATATATATATATATGTCGGGGCGTGTAAATTTGTATTATTATTATTATTCTCATGTTTGTTTTATTGATTGTAATTTATAAATTTGTGTTACTGTTACGTTCGTTTTATTTTTGAAGAAATGCGAGACAAGGTCCTTTAGGAAAATGGTTTAGGTCCTTGTTGAACGTGACCACGGGTGGTAGAATGGACACGTTCCTGATGGCTACAGTGTATATGAGAACATGACAATATCAATGAGATATTGATTGATTTGCGTTGTCAACGTGAGTAGTCTTTTCATATAAACAGAATCAATAAGAATTTTGACGGGAAAAGACGTGTCAGATTAATTCTACGAATCGAACAAGGGGTCGGCAGCCTGCCACGACATATATATATATATATATATATATATGTATATATATATATTTTATTACTGATTCACCTTAGGGTTACAGCTCCATTACAACATTTCCCCTTCTTCCCCTTCACGCCTCTTCTAATAAAGAATATAATATAATCATTACAAACATTTCATTTCTATGGCCGCGTGCGGTAATTTATACTCTCGGTTATTATATGGACATTAATTTCACAGAGAAATGAAATAAATTCGAAGATATTTGAAAAACTTCGGTATTTTTTTCGCAGATATTGCGCATATCGATCACGTTCGTAAAGAATCTTCTTTTCGTCGTTGAGGTCAAGCGTAATCGTTTTGCGGGAACGTCTCTATTGGCAAGCGTTTGTTAACCGGATCGTATATATTCAACGAGCGAATCTGTGCGCGGCGCCGTGTTACACGTTGCACACCGATTACAGGGCGTGCAAATGTTACCCCCATATTCCACGGGGAACGGCGCGCGATCCCATAAATCGCCGCTAGAGATTCTCCCGGTACCGGAGGAACACCGAAACTCCATTTAACGACCGCTGTATCGTATATTACCCCTAATTCTGAATTCGGAATTTTCAAGTTACCCGAACAAAATGATCCGGGAATCGAACTTGACAAGACCCGATATAGTTATTCGATTCTCAGAAGTTAAAGATAGCTTAGGGGTAGGTGGGTGGGTAGCCTGATAAAACGGTCCTCGTGTAAAAATTGGGTAGAATTCGGTTCCGGTGGAATTCACCATAGATTCGCACGGTGTCCTGGCGTTTGTACAATCTGTTTATGGGTTACGGGGCTAGCAGAGGGTGTGTCTCCGGAGACATAGGGGTAAAGACCGTGCAAGAATTTGGCCCTCGGTGGTCTTTATATTCTTTGTAGGTTGGCAGGATGACACGGCCGCGTTCGATCTCTTGCGCCCTCCTTTCTTTCTCGTTTACAACGTGAAGCACGTTTTTAATCGGCCCCGACCCATTGTTGAATTCTGGCGTGTTTTACGGGCTCCTTTTGTTTTCGGCCGGCTTGCTCGTCGTTCCAGTTATTTTTTCTTTCTTTTTTTTGTTTGTTTTCGGCGGACGCCGAAAGAAGAAATCAGTCCACGATCATTTTTTCGGCCCGGTCGTGTAAATCATGCGTCGCGGGAAATTGAACAAAGCCGAGGGCCGAATGCCTAAAAACGAGTCTGTGAGAGAGAGAGAGAGAGAGAGAGAGAGAGAAAATAGCGGAGAGGAAAATAGTGGAAACACCGAGGAGAACGTCCCCCGTAACACACGCGTTCTCCTCCATTTCGCGTTTTCTGCCTTTGAATTATTCGAACCGTGCTCCCCGGAACGCAATTCCGTTCCATGTAACGACACGTTCGGGAGTTTCGACTCATTCCCAGGAATGGGGACACGGTCGCGTGCTGGGTACGGATGCTGGGTCCTTCTGACCCAACCTCCAAATACTTTGCATCCAGAGCGGTCGACGCGTTTTGCCCCGAAAGATTGCAAACTGTTTCGTAAATATTTCCAAATTTCTCCGACAATTTTGTGGGATACTTTCTAGATATTTCGTACTTCGAATAAACTTAAAAGTGAAATGTTCGAGAAATTTTGAGTAGATTCTTTGTCTAGACACACGCTTTCATCTGATTTAAAAAAATATATACAGCATTTCATTTAAAAAATTGAAGGTCACCTTCGTATCTAACAAAATAGTATAAACACAAAAAAATTACATGTGCCATTGTGACGCGTATAAAAACCGGCCCTACTTTTTCCTCTCATTTTTTTCTCATACCAGTCGAGAAAAACGCTGGCTAAGTAAATCTCTGAACACCCGGTATATCTAGACTCGCAATTTTTACGACCTACCTCGCATATACCATACAGGGTGTTCGACTACAGGGTGGGAGAAAATTTAAGGGGTGGTTCTCCATGACAATACAAGTCGGAAATGAAGAATAAAAAAAATTGCCATTTCGATTTCGTTATTTAGTTAAGGATCGCCGCATTTTAGGCGGATTTTTAATTGTTAACCCTTTGCACTCTCGGAGCTATTTTAATTCGAAAGTTAAACATTTCTTCCGACCTAGATATACCCTCTGATTTTTTTAAATTTCATGGACACGAAATTGATATAATACCTCATAGAATACTTAGATGTTTAGTAATTGATTAGATACTAACATATTTAATATTGTAAACGATATTTTGAATAATGGCACAGCAATTTTTAGTGGCGCCGCAGAATCGCCACTCGTGTGCTATTGATTAATAACTAAATAACGATGCCGGAATTGCAATTTTTTTTATTCTTCATTCTCGACTTATATTGTCATGGAGAACCATCCCTTAAATTTTCTCCCACCCGTAGTCGAACACCCTGTATAGGCCGATCGTCGTATACTAGACTCCTGCAATTCTATTTATTGTTTCGTGCCATAATAGAAGAAATAAACGATCTACGATCGAGCAGGTGATGTATCGTTACTTCCTCCCTGGGATACGCATCACCGACTTTTAAACTTTTCCCCGGACTTCGAAGGCAGTCGTCGGACGGTTTGGCAGCGGTTAGCGTTGTCGAAGCTTAACTCCCGCTTAACAGTATTTCCGTCTGACAGGGCAAGTTCTGGTTAAGTTGTGCGCGTGTCGCGCCGTCGCGTCATGGCAATTCTTCCCGGATACTTCGAACATCGCGTCGCGTCGCGGCGCGGCGCCTAGAAGTTTTCCGAGAGTGTCAAGCCACGAGGGTGGCAGATATCCTTGGATATCCTGAGGGTGAGATGGAACCAGGATGTAAAACGATTCTGAAAATAACTGTTCGAAACAAGCCCGTGATTAATCCTTTCCCGACAGGTAATTCTTCCGTCGTATTTCTTTATGCAAAAATTGAAACGCTCCTCGGATCCGCTGAAAATTTCCCAGTTGATTTGTAAGAGTTGGTCGGCGAGAGAGGTTCTTCGTAGCTGTTCGGAAGAGCCGAAATCGATAGTTGAAGAGTTTCCCCGAGTGGCACCGATCGCAAAACTCCTATTTCGCCGCCATTGTCCGCGAGCTCAGCGAGCATCGCCATTTATTCGCGGCGTGCTGCGGCGATCTTAGCGAGGACTAACGCCGCTGCCATTATTCACTCCCGAAGTTTACGCTTCCTTCAGACGATCGTGTGTAACTCGCAGCTGCACAAGCCCGCTTTGCATAATGCAGCACACGGGAAACGTTTAAGCGTCCCACGGAATTCGAACGGGGCCATTACTTAAGGAGGACGGCGGCGCTCTGCACGCGGCGCTGCTGCACGGCGCGTGTGACACGCCGAAAAATAACGCGATCCTTGCGAATTTTTTATAGGGACACCGTGCCGCGGGGCTTGCTGGGAATTATCTATATCGGAGCATGGTCAGTGTGTCTATTCGGCCAGGTCCTCGAAAGCCATCGTTTGAATTACATGTACCGAAAGATGAGCAGAGTTACCCAGTTCGTTATCTCCTCATACATGACAAGCGTAACCTCGTCGCCTCCGCAGCCGAGGCTGCTGCCTAACAACGTTCCCTCGTCTAGATACGAGCTAGGTTCTACTTAATTACCGCGTCTTCTGCATTCGAGCACGTCAATTTCCTCGAGCCTTAGACCATGTCGCTCCTATGCAGACGTCTTATCTAGCGAGGGTAGATAGCGAGCTTACATCATGCTATCGGTATCAGGATGATGCTGGGAAATATTCGGTTAAAGTTCCCACGGGAACAGTGTCATCCCCACGCTTCTATGGAAAATCACTTTCTATTAAAATTCTTCATTTTTCACAAGCGAAGATTGCGACTAACAGACATTGAATAAAAATTTCTCTATGATGCACCCTAAAGTCACAGATTTTCCTAATTTTCGATTTTCCAGAATCTACCAGTTTTACACGCGGTTAATCAACAGTCCGTTCACTTTTCCTCGTATTGGTAACATTGGAATAAACCATAAAGATAATGAAGGAGAGAAAATTTTTGCAATAACGATGCGCCAAGCTTACATCATGTTATCGGTATCAGGATGATGCTGTGAAATATTCGGTTAAAGTTCCCACGGGAACAGTGTCATCCCTACACTTCTATGGAAAATCACTTTCTATTAAAATTCTTTATTTTTCACAAGCGAAGATTGCGACTAACAGACATTGAATAAAAATTTCTCTATGATGCACCCTAAAGTCACAGATTTTCCTAATTTCCGATTTTCCAGAAACTACCAGTTTTACACGCGGTTAATCAGCAGTCTAACGATGCGCCTTAAATCATGCTATCGGTATCAGGATGATGCTGTGAAATATTCGGTTAAAGTTCCCACGGAAACAGTGTCATCCCTACACTTCCATAGAAAATCACTTTCTGTTAAAATTCTTCATTTTGCACAAGCGAAGATTGCGACTAACAGACATTGAATAAAAATTCTCTATAACAATTAATAAATGATTTCGGCGCTACGGTTCGATCATTTGAAAAATAAAGTAAATTAATTAATTCTCTATGCTGCACCCTAAAGTCACAGATTTTCCTAATTTTCGATTTTCCAGAAACTACCAGTTTTACACGCGGTTATAATCAGCAGCCTAACGATGCGCCACCAGAGTATCGGGGCCGGTATCGCCGTAGAAAATTTGTTTAGAATGCAACAAGCAAGTTGCATCGGCCGAATTCCAGTTCGGTTGTTGCAGTCGTTTCGCGCGCGCCCCCCCCCCCCCCCCCCGTGTAGATATGAATTTATATGGATTGCATTCGCGGCGCGCGACCCGCTGTATACGGTGCATTGATGCGATATGGAAATTTCACCGTGATGTTAATGCCACCGATAGACGTCACGCCGACAAGGGAATTTCACTGTACAGTCGGGGAAATCGATCTCGAAGGTCGATACGCGCGCGCCCCTGTCAACCGGGCTTTGATTTTTATGGGGGATTTTTCCAGATGGAAATTTATTTTAACAGGAATGCATTTTCTGCATTTTACTTTAAGCTTCATCTATATTACATTCATAGAACAGGCTCGACGAACGGACTGCGTATGTTTATTCAAAATAAAAATTGTTTACATCAATTACAAAGAACAGGAGCCAAAGAGAAGCTTCGTTCTTCTTTTTATTATTTAATACGGTGCATGATAACGTAATAAATATGCTGAATAGTAGGGGTGTGCGAAATCTCGGGTACTCGAGCCTCGGGTCGGGTCGGCTCGAGTCGGGTCGGGATTCCGAAAGTTTACAAAGTTCGGGTACCCGAAATGGCAGTCGGGTCGGGTCGGGTCGAGGTCCCGAAAGTTTGCAATTTTCGGGTACCCGAAATTAAAGTTGGGGCAAGCCTGCGGTCACATCAGCGATAAATAACTCTGTGCATATTAATATCTTCTCAATAATGTTTACTATAAAATTAATTTCTTCATATAAATTCAATACCACCTCTCAATAATATTAAATTTTACTGTAAAATTCAAATATGCACAGAATTATTTATCGCTGATTTGACCTCAGGCTTGCCCCAACTTTAACTTCGTGTACCCGAAAATTGCAAACTTTCGGGACCTCGACTCGACCCGACCCGACTGCTATTTCGGGTACCCGAAGTTTATGAACTTTCGGGATCCCGATCCGAACCCGAACAAATTTCCCGACCCCCCGACCCCCCTACCGAATAGTAATCACAGAAAACGTAATTACAGAGAGCGTTACCTACCAATCATCGATACTATAAAATCAACATACATATAAAAATCGATTTCTCCAGCAGTAATTTTTGTTCGATAGAACTGTTTGATCCCCGATCGGAAATTACTACGTCTGAGGTGGGCGTAGCCCCTCAGGTGCGTTTCCACTCGCATTTCTCGTTTCAGGAGGTTCGATTCGTTTTCTCCGACACGGGGCGCGAGCTTCTGTACGTTCGCGATCACCATCTCCTCCAGCGTGTTCTTTTTCGTGGAAAGGAGAGAGAGGGAGAGAGAGAGGGGAGATAGGTTCCAGGGGGTGCATAAGCGACGAGAATCATCCTTGAACCGCGCGCGCGCCGCGTCGGAGCTTTCCATCTCGACTGAATTATTACTGCGAACGTATCCGGGGTTTCCGGTTCGCTTGTAACCGCGATTTCAAGAAAAATAGAAACGATCGTACCGGATGAAAATGGAGGAACTCATCCCGGGCCAGTGCGTGTACCACCGCCGCACCACCGTCTCTGATATTATTGAACGAGTTGCTTCGACCACCACGAAATTCACTCGGCGCTCAAAGATTTATTCCTCGGACAATTTCCTAGGTCTGTTTCGAGGTTTTAAACGAAACGAGAGCTGTTCGACTCGTCTATGGTTCACCAATGTGTTGTATAAGTTCGTTGGAAGATTTAGTGTTCCGGTGTCGCGTCGCTTCTTTCGTATCTACCATTGATTCGATACGATTTCGACCAGCTTCGTTTTGGTTCTGTTGCAAGCAACATTTCATTTCGTACCTTGTGTTGACTCGATAAGATTTCTACTAGCTCCGTTTTATATATAGTATATAACAGTGGGTGTAAAAAGTATTCGTACACCTTTTAAAAACGAATAACTTTTTCAAAATTCGACCCAACAGCTTGAGTTTTTTTGTGACGTTAGAAGGATTAAGTTTACTAGCTAATGTGTAAATAATTTTTTTTTTTAATTGTTATCGAATCATCGTAAATGTCACGATTTTTAAATTTTTTTATCTGTGCCTGCAGTGAAAATTTATAAGATGCATTTGGTAAGTATAAGTAAGTTATAAACATATACAAAGTTTCATCGAAATCGATCAAAGTTGTTATGAAATATAAATGATTGAAAGTAGCAAAAATTGTCAAAGATTTTTACATGTTACAATGCCCATAGCTTTTTTATGCGTCAACCGATTTCAATGAAAACTTTGTACATGTATGTAACTTACTTAGATTTGCAAAATATATGTTTGAAATTTTTACTACAGGCACAGATAAAAAATTTAAAAATCGTGACCTTTACTTTTTCCTTCGCAATTGCGACCAATAACAATTAAAAAAAAAAAATTATTTACACATTAGCTAATAAACTAATCCTTCTAACGTCACAAAAAAAACTCAAGCTGTTGGGTCGAATTTTGAAAAAGTTATTCGATTTAAAAGGTGTACGAATACTTTTCACACTCGCTGTATATCGACGTTTAAAAAATCGCTGTTTTCTAAATGCATACAAAATTTAGATAACAACGATCGTAATTAAGCGTTCGTAGAAATTTTTCGTTGATTCCGGAGGAAATCGCGATAGAAGACCTTGCGATTTTCCATCGATCTCAGGAACGAAATAAAATTTCTTCGCGATCTGTCGAGGAATCAGGAAAGGTCCTCGAGAACAAACGTCCTCAGGTTCCCTTTCCCGCGTCGTCACGTTCCGCAAACGACGACGGAACCGCCGCACCGCACCGCACCGCACCGCACCGCATCGCGTCGCGTCTTTGATAAACATCGTTCCCCGCTTAAGTGGATTCGGTTTATTAGAGGCCGCAGCGTCGCGTCGCGTCGCGTCGCGTCGCTCTGGCACTCGCGAGCAACGAGAACCCCCGAACAGGATCGATCCAGGCCCTATCCGTAATTGAATCTGATTCCCCGTGAAACCGTTGTGTTCCGAGGAGAACTTGCGCTTGATCATTGCGTAGATGTGTGGAGGTAAGTTCATTGTGTTTGGCGATTCGCGATACGAAACTTTGCCCCCGGAGTTTCGGTAATGATGTGTACGAATGCTTCGATTATCCTAGGGCGCGAGCTCGCCATTTAATCGCTGGACAATTTCTGTTCGAGTGCAAATTGTCTATGCCGATTTAGATCATCCTGCGATTTAATCGTCTTTCGACCACGTTTTGCTTTATTAATTGCAATTCAGATATTCTTTCGTACTCGTTATGTATCTCCTGCGGCACGTAAATGTACTGTTCGTACACCACAACAAGTCTCTTGTCAAACCGTCCGATTGGGTCATTCCACACGAACTTTCGGTTCTAGCCGAATTATTATTGGCTAAAGTGTGTGACGTCAAAGATAACCATTGGTTGCGAGCGAGGACCCCCGTTGCCCCTCAGCCGTCTCGAGGGACTTCTTGCGGCGGACTGACAGTACAACAAATTGTTCTGCATATTTAGAAAAAATTGAAAGAAAACGAAAAACCGGAAGTGCTTCCGCACCATTTTTGCGATCTATCGAATCGAGAGAGGCCCGGCCGGGTTGTATCATTGTTTCTTGTTCGTCCGGTCAGTGGACATAGCGGTGGCGACCTGGTTTCGAGACAATGGCGTCGGCGGCGTTTTTGCGCTGATGCCGTTGCAAACTTATCGAGCGTCGCGACGGAAAACGCTCGACTTCTTGCGAAAGCTCTCGCGCGGAAACCTCGGAATCAGAAGAGGGATCCTCTTCAGGCCTTTCTGCGGAGACACTTTGCTCGATGTCTTTTCCTTTCGCGAACAATTCGAACACACAATGTGTCTACGAGCTGTCCCACCATCTTCTTTTCACCACCTTAAATATCCCACTCTGTAATTTGAGACGTCGCGACGTCGTTGCTGTCTCTTCATCTGTAGCGAGCATCCGTGTCTAGTTTGAACGACGAATTTTAAGAAAATTCGTTATATCCGTCTCCCTCTCAAAGGAACGTAACGCTATTACCATTTCTCCGGCTAGAATTCGCTCGAGCCACCTTAACGAACGCTTAATTAAAATTTAATTAAGAACGCCTCGATGTAACGTTTCCTCCTACTTCTTCTTCTTCTTCTTCTTCTTCTCCCCTCTTCTTTTCTTCTATCCCGGATCAAAAGAATCGTCTCCCGTTTTCATCCTCGCTTTAATAACAAACTTTCCTTTCCTTCGAGGGACTCGTGCCTTTGAGACTCATTTGCCTGTGCGCGATCACTATACAGTAAATGCTTGATTCTTGTCCGAGGTCGTGGGCACCATTCCTGTCCAGTGCCTACCCACTCCACTGCCTGTCAACGCAGCGCTGCTACGTAGAGCGGCGACGATTTATGTAGGCTCGGGTATATCGGTGTGAACACACCACTACATTCACACCATGAATCGAATGTTCAAACTTCTTAATTTTCATAATTTTTTTATGGGACATTCACTGGCTTGTTTCTGGCATTTTTCTGATTAAAACAACACCAAACACGATATAGTTTCAATTGTATTTAGTGGTTTAATCCACGGTGAAAGTTTCGGTCGCAAGGAAGGACAGCGCATCGGAAAGAAAGAGACGCGGACAGTCACGCGAACCGTATTTCATTCTGTCGATATCTGCGCGATATCTAGACGCAGTCATATATCAAAAAGCACTTCTGGGGCACGATTCTTGGCCATGAAAAACACGGCTGTTGGACAACAATCAAGCGTTTACTGTACTATCAGAAAAGTGACCGATTGTTTCACGGAAATGTCGTGCGAAAACGTTACCGTTCGCGACCGTTGCGTCGATAAATTTACAAAAATTAATTTCCACGAAAGCTGTATTTTCCAGCATTGCCAACCGTACAAAAATACAATGACGCGGCACAAGCTCGAGACAGTCGGCTCGCCAAATTTCCGTCCGGCAGACGTCGAACAAATCGTAGCTCGTCGCTCGCTACGCGATCGATCCCGCACGGGTTGCAAGTTGCAAGCTGCAAGTCGCAACTCGCGACAAGATTACATCGCGAAACACAGTGTTTCGCGAAACGCGTACCCCCGGACACTGACACGGCAAACAGCATCGATCACTGTCCCATTCGTTCGATCCTGCCGATTCGTCGCTGGGAAATCGGTGGACACTTATCGGGACGCGGGGGGCAGAAAACGGGATGGCAAACGTCGAGGAATTCTTTTCAATTCGCAAGCAGCAAGCACCATCGGTCCGTTCGATACGCGTCGCGACGCACGGCCCGGAGATTGCAAAAGGTTCACCAAAAAGTTTGCAAACAGCTACATACACCGGTGACTGACTGGCTGGCAAAAATAAAGGAAACACTGTGTTTATCTTCCACCTTTTTCGATTTCAAACGAATCTCGGAGCACGGACGTATTAGCGTGTCTGTTCGGATCGAATGGAATTTATGTTTCGATGCATTGCGAATTTCATTTCATACTCTTCAAGGATGAAGCGCGGAATGATGAATTGCAAATATTATTCTTTTGCAAGTACATACAACACATTCTTTTATACATAGGTACATTCTTCGCATATACATATAGAATTGTTTTATTCATCCTTTGTGAATCTTTAATAAAAACCATTCTAAAATGGTCTAGTGATTTTTGGACCACCTTGTAGTTGGCGTTGAATTGCGATAGAAGTTTTAGAGTGCCAAAAAACTGAGACTACCAGGTTCTCCTAAGAGAGGCTCTGATCGTGCTATCAATTACTCGGCATGCACCGGACGGGAGGAATATATAGCAGGCTACTTAAGGTGTACTCAGGTGTTCGGGAAACGATACCCTCAGGGGCAGGAACAATCTATAGTGGACCTCGGAGGAACTTTGCATTATTGGTGGCGGCTGTGCTGAAATATAGACTACATTACCCAACAGGCCTACCAAGCGTTGGTGGAAGCCCGCGGTTGCAATGCAATCACCTTAATAAATGTTTCCAATAATTCTCACCCTGTTTCGATAAGAACTATGCTAGAATTACATCGTTCCGATAAACAAGATCATTGCCAGTTTATATACAAGCAAATCCGAAACGGACACTGAACATCCGATATCCAAAACTTCACAATTCCCTGTTGTTTCCTTTACAAAATGTTCAGATAAAAATACAGTCTTTTCAAAGAAAATGAAATATAATTAAACAAACCTTGTTCTGTTTTAATTATTATATAACGAAACTTTTACTTTTATTTTCACAATGCTATTTCAGAGTCTCGAATCAAGGCTCCGAATGGGTTCCCGTCGCGAAATGTTGCAAACTAAATCTGTTTTTCAATGAAACGGTCTGCGTATCGAGTTATCGCACTTTATCAATCGCTGGGCAGGAGCCTGCACGGCTCGTGAACAAACGAGCAGGGTCGTACGGAAGGTCAGTTCAGTTTCGAGGGGAAAATCGATCGATCGACCACCAGCGCGCACACGATTTTCCGGCTGAAAGCCGCGGGACGCGACCCTCGAAACCGACGCGACGTCGACGACGACGATCCCGCGGCGCCGCGCCGCGTCACTATTCGCCTCTGCCGCTCCACGATTTTTTTCTCGCCACGAATTATCCAGCAATTTGCTCGCCCGTGTCGAACCAGTCCTGCATCGGTGCGCGTCGGTGCGCGTCGGTGCGCGTCGGTGCGCGTCGATGCGCGTCGAAAACGCTCGACGAATCGATTTCACCGAATCGTTAATTATTACTGGGATTGCCTCTTCTGCGAAATCCAATTTTTCGATGTTCTTTTTGAAACAGGCTCGAAGTAACAGATTCTGAACAATGTAACAGTATCTTTAAATCCTTCTAACGGTTTTTGTTACTATATCAGGTTGTTGAATTTTTCCCATAAATTGATAAAAATCCACGCATCGTATACAGCAGTTCCTATCTCTCAGATAGAGAGCGGAATGAATATTCTCGCTGACAAGAATATATCGAGAGCACAGCGTAAATCTTGGGTGAACCCCGGTGCCATAATTCAGTGGCTCTAAGTCCAAGTCCTGGAGGGAACATAGCGATTCGGTATTCACGGCGTTCCAGATCGTGACGAGATAGGGATCGACGCCTAATTGTTTCGGCCTCGAAAAAGTCACGCGATCGAGGAAGGCAATAACATTATTGCGTCCCGTGCCGCAACGGTTGAACAAGCGAATAGATACATACATACATACATACATACATACATAGAACAGTTCTGGAAATTTTGATCTTCCTAATACACCTGAAAAGCGGTTTAATTTCCGGTCGGGAAGCCTGCCCGGAGCTGCTTTCACGGTTAGTGCAGCGCGCGTTCGCCCCCGTGGATATGCAAGGAGAGAGAATATTAGAGCTTCCGAATGACAGGGACGTGCAACGAGGTTCACGCGCGACGATGCAGCCCTCGTTCCAACGTTCGAACAAACTCTCGCCAAACTCTCGCAATCTCCCGTCTACCTCTCTCGTTGCCGCGGAAATCGCTGCACCTGCACTACACCGTGCACCGTGTGCATCAGCACCGATGCACCCGGATTGTCGGATTTCCCGATACAGTAAACGCTTGATTCTTGTCCGGAGCGAGGGCACGATTCTTGTCCAGTGCCTACCCACTCCACTGCCTGTCAACGCCGAGTTGCTCCGCAGGGCGGCGACGATTGATGTCGGCTCGGGTATATCGGTGTGAACACCACGCCATTGACTCGAGGAATCGATTTTACAAATCTCTTAATTTTCATTATTTGTTTATGGGACTTTCACTACCTTATTTCTGGCATTTTTCTCATTAAAATGACACCAAACACGATATAGTTTCAATTGTATTTAGTGGTTTAATCGACGGTGAAAGTTTCGGTCGCAAGGAAGGACAGCGCATCGGAAAGAAAGAGACGCGGACAGTCACGTATTTCATTCTGTCCTTCTCTATGTTCGGCTCCCTATTGAAGTCTCGCTCGGCGCGGTCGCCGCGATATCTAGACGCAGTCATAAATTAAAAAGCACTTCTGGGGCACGATGCTTGGCCATGAAAAACACGACCGTTGGACAAGAATCAAGCGTTTACTCTTGTTTGTCTCGGACTGTCTGCGGGACTCGTTCGGGAACCGTATCGCACCTGCACGGAGAACAGAGAATGCACAGAGGTGGAAGAAAGGGACGGGAGAAAAGGAAGAATGTCGAGAGATGGGCGTGGATCGTTGGTGAATCCGGAAGGGAAGACGAACGAGCCAGCTTTATCGACTGGCCCGGCATATTGGCGGAGAGAAAAGGAGAAGAGAGATGATAGAAGGAGAAGGGAGGAAAGAGAAACCGCACCCTCTGGACGCGGGCTTGTTTATCCTCGTTGCCTCGTAATTTCTGTGGCGAGAGAGGCTGTTCACCGAGCTCAGAAGCAGACGCGACACTGTCGAAATGTGCATGCAGAGTGCAGAGTGCAGAGTGCATAGAATGCATAGTGCATACAGTGGGTTCAAAAAGCCCGCACACTGTACTGTCTCGTCTAAATTAGTGCATCCCCTTACACCTTACACAAATAATATTGATTTTTCTGTCAATATTCCCCTAACTCAGTTTTTCAATTTTGGCTATCACTGTCTCGAAATGTGCATACAGAGTGCAGAGTGCATAGTGCATAGTGCATACAGTGGGTTGAAAAAGCCCGCACACTGTACTGTCTCGTTCAAATTAGTGGATACTTCTCATTATTGATTTTTCTTTCAATATTCCGCTAACTCAGTTTTT
Source organism: Lasioglossum lativentre (assembly GCA_916610255.1). Classification (NCBI taxonomy): domain Eukaryota; kingdom Metazoa; phylum Arthropoda; class Insecta; order Hymenoptera; family Halictidae; genus Lasioglossum; species Lasioglossum lativentre. The sequence goes on from OU744364.1 coordinate 3,646,863, forward strand.
CAATTTTGGCTATTTTTTGAGTCCATACACGACACCGTTCGGGTCGTATTTGATGTGGAGAATTCTGGCCTGGATCGGTTCTACTATATCGTGGATTAAACGAGTAAATACGCTCCGGACTATATCGTGTTTGTACTCGTTTTAATCGGGAAAATGTGACGAATAATAATAATAATTGGCGAGTGAGCCGAACCAAAATTTTGATCGAAACGCAATACAATATTTTCTTCGTTGTTTCCCACCGGTCCGGAAGCTTTTCGAATATAGCGTGTGTACACTTGGGAGGCCGGTGTCTGTCGGGAAATTGTGTCTGGATCCCGTCGAGGGGGAGCCAGACGGAAGGATAGCTTTCCGCTCAGTCTGCCGGATTATAAAGGGAAGATTTTCCGGGTGATAGGTTCGATCGACCTACCGAGAGGCGTCGGTTAGTTAGGGAAATGGCACCGCGATTGTTTTTCACGATATCGAGTACACCGAGCGAAGAAACTACACTTTATCGGCGTTGCACCTCGTTTGATGTCTCTCCTAGACTTTTCCTATTTCTATTTTTTTTTTTTTTTAATCGATTTTATGTCGTTGCAGTGCAACAAAACAGGAAGAAAATATTGCACGATACAGTTCCATAGGATTTCTCTCTTGAATTTCTGCGACCTTCTAATTACGAAGCAAACGTGCAACGAAACAAGAAAAATCGTATTTTACAGGGACGTTGCAAAAAGGGAACATTGAAATTTTCTCGTATATCGATACATTACCGCATTGTGCACCGTTCAAATCATTGTTAAAAACGCGAATCGAAATTGGCGCATCTGGGGTCCTCGAGTGCATTCGTTCGAGCGTCGAGTGCATTCAATTACTCGACGCCTCTTGCACATCTACATCATCAGCAGGGTGTATCGATCCTCTTTTTTTTCTATATAGTTTTGATACATAAAGTTCGAGGTCAAGCGGGCTATTCGCGTAGCGAATGGAAAATGCACACACACGTCCCGCCGTTTCCCCGCTGCTGATCCGTTATTCGTGGGTGCAATACCATATCGGGCCATCCCGGCGAATGCGCGCAATATCCATCATCCGGGCAAACATTTGTAGCCTATAAACCCCACATATTTTTCCGGATAGTTATTCGGAAATTTCAATTCCGCCCTGGCCATGTGTATGTATATCGCGGCTTTACCGGTATATATCCACGTTCCCCTAACTTTAATCCGCATTCATAGTACATTCGTTCGTAGCGCATCCATAGTGCATTCGATTCACTTGGAAGATTGCGAGTGCGCCTCGTGTTTGTCCGGTGATCCAATCTTTCCCTATTCCGGATCTTATTCTGTCCTTTTTATGCGATTTCGCAATACGCGTCCGAAGTGCATTCGAACAGTAGCGTGAAAATATACAATCAACATTTTTATAAATTAACGAAAGAAAGATTGTCCCATTCGGGAATATTTTCATTCTGTACAATTTCTTTTCATTTTTTGCATATGAAACACTGATATAATATCTCATGTAATATGTAAATGTCTAGTAATTTATTAAATACGAACAAAAATAATAATCTGAACAATATGTTTAAAAAATGGCATAGCAATTTTCAATGGCGCCTCAGAGTCGCCATTAGAGTGTTGTGGGGTTAATACATTTCTATCGAATAATTTTTATAAACTCGTTTACCGATCAGACCGTAAGAGCATTGCGAATTATTTAATATCATAAAAATACCATAAGCTTGACCGCTCGCCCGTCGAATTATTCTGCACGCTGCGACAATTAGGTGTGCACGGACGTTTCTCGATCGTGCTGCAGGATTACGGTGACGCCTCGATCTTCGAGCTCCGAATTTTGCGAAGCTGAAGAAGATCGTCCTAAACCCAGCACTCGGAACTTTAATCTCCTTCGAAGCCGGGAAAAGTGTCTAGAGTTTCGAAACTCGACGCTGGAATCTTGTCGCGACGCGTGTTGTCGATGCTTAGGAGCGTCGAGAGAGAGAGAGAGAGAGAGAGAGAGAGAGAGAGAGATCGATCTTCTCGGTTTTATCTTACATAATCGGGATCGGTACGATGTGTCTTGACTCGCACTGGAAATTAGGTCGGCGCTATGCGCCACGATGCACCAATACTCGCTGTTTAACCCCATTGCGCTATTACATCGAATAGGACCCCGATGCTGTTATAACAAAATTCATTCGTTCCACTTTTCCGGTTAAAACGAGTCCAAACACGACACAGTTCGGAACGGATTTACGGTAGAACCTCGATTATGCGAACACTCGCACCGATTAGCGTCGTGGATTGAACAAGCAAATACAATCGGAAGTGCGTCGTGTTTGGACACATTTTAATCGGCAAAATGTCAGGAATATTACGGCGGGAGTGTCGCTATAAAAAAAAAACCATTGAAAATAAAATAAAAGTTCTAGCACCGAAGAGGATACGGACGACGCTGCTCCGCCATCGAGATTTTCGCGCGTATCGAGACATTACCGTGCTCTCAAGCAGGATCGCGTTCCGCAGGACTATAAACTATAAATCCTCGTTGACTTTGCGCCGTGCGGCGAGGGTAGCGATCTCGAGGCTGTTTGTTAACGATAACGTCCGCGAGGGCGGCGCGACGGCGGCGCTCGGCGGTATGTATAAGCCGAGCGCTTGCACTCCGCTCGTGCATTTCCCCATCCATTTCTAGCTGACGATGCATTCGGCTAGGCTGTGCTCGGTATGCCGCGAACGTCGCCGTTAATGAATACCGGCAATTACGCAGGTGACGAAGTAAACAGCGTAAATCAGCGATAGCGGCGCGAGAGCGAGCTGGCTAGGCGGCTCTCGCTCGATCGTAATTCAGCCGCTCGATATCGGCCCATTGTAATCCTTGTGTTCGAGCAAACTTTACAAGCCACATTGCCCCTCCCTCACCTCACCACTCCTCTCCACTCCTCTTCGAGCTACTCGCTTTCTAGCGGGTCTTGAATTATTTGTCGCGCGGTTTAATTAAATTCTGTCGAGTCAAAGGCGACCCTTTTGTCCGCGCATTCTTCGACCCTTCGACTGTCCTGCTCGCTTTCCATTCAACGATTCCGCACCGAATACCGCAGTCCTCTTTCACTTTTCCGCACAATGCGCTGCAGGAAAGTGCTCTGCGCTCCGAACGGTTATTAAATTTTTGTATTTACAGTAAACGCTCGATACTTGTCCAACAGCCGTGTTTTTCATGGACAAGAATCGTGCCCCAGAAGTGCTTTTTGATTTATCAATAGAGAGCCGAACGTAGAGAAGGACAGAATGAAACACGGTGCGCGTGACTGTCCGCGTCTCTTTCTTTCCGATGCGCTGTCCTTCATTGCGACCGAAACTTTCACCGTCGATTAAACCACTAAATACAATTGAAACTGTATCGTGTTTGGTGTCATTTTAATGAGAAAAATGCCAGAAACAAGGTAGTGAAAGTCCCATAAACGAATAATGAAAATTAAGAGATTTGTAAAATCGATTCATCGAGTCGAAACACGGCTTCGTTGTTTTTAACCTTCTGCGATTTTCTTCGCACGGTAAAGGAACACGGAGAAGTCGGAAGCCATTGGCGAGACGATGAAGGGTATAGTTGGCTCGCATCATCCCTATCCGGCGCCGTTCCTCATTCCTGATCGCGCTGATTTATCACCCGGCGAAGCATTATCACCGCAACGACTGCCGGCTACGGTTATCGATAGCGTCCAGCGGAAGAACGCGGCTAGCCTCTGCCTCCGGCGACGAAACCTCATCGATCCAACGGTATCCACCGATATCCAACAGTATCCATCGGTATACGTGCCACTGTTTCTGCTCTGTGAACCGTTTAAAGTCGCCCGGCTGCCACGGTGCTCGCAATAATTGCCACTACATATAACCATCCTCTTTATTACCCAACGGTACGTATCGAAAAGCCCCATCGATATAGCACAACACAATAGTTTTACCTATCCAATAACAATCCCGTTTTTAATGTTCATTATTTTCTTAGAAATCCTTCATCAACAAATTCCTGACATTTTCCCGATTCAAACGAGTCCAAACACGATACACTTTGGATGATATTTATCTGATAACTCCGCGAAGCTAATCGGTGGAACGCGAGCGTTCGCATAATCGAGGTTCCGCTTTATCGTGGATCAAACGAGTAAAGGCGATGCGAAAGGTATCGTGTTTGGGCTCGTTTTAATCGGAAGAACACCACGAACGCGTTGGCGAGAGTTTTATCGTTTCTTTGAAATGTTTCGAAGCAAGGGAATTTCTAGTCGATGCGTGCGTACTTGGAAAATGAAGTTTCGGATCAGCTATCCGAGAGAAACGCGGCACGGTGGGCAGAGCCGGCCGCGGGTGGATCCGTTACACCACTTTATCGAATGAACGCCGTGGCCACAGCCTTCGCGAACAAAGCACTCGGAGCACTGTAAATCGATTCATCTCGAACCGTTGCTCGCGCCGAGCCGGCTTCCATCTGATACCGGTGGCCCGGGCTGAATTCAAAAGAGACGCTCGCGCGGCCCACATTCGATTACATTGTTCCCCGACCGGGCAGAATCGAAATTACGAACGACGGGATCGGTGACGAAACTCGCGTTCCGCTCGAGGAAAAACCAACTACGGTGGTTTTACTCTGAAAACGATGGAATATGGAAGAAAAAACCATATTTTTAGCATTTCATACCGAACGGGCTATTCTACAGGGATCATCTCAATTTACCTTCCCGATCTCAAACTATTTTCTCAATATCAATCGATTTTCCTAACTGGCAACATCTCGATGCGAACGTCCCACAGTTAAACGACAGAACGCATCTTCTTATCAGAGACAGACTAATTGCCAGTTAATAGCCCCGTCGCGTCGGTTTCCGGGCGTAAACGGTGTCCCTTCGGAGGGGACTTCCGGGTTTTATCAGCTGGGATAGAAGACAATAGCCGCGCGGTGCTGTCTCGAGGCTGCTCGGGATGTTTAGTATGTCCCACGAAAGGACGCCTCCCGTCTCGTTCTACGCCCCCAAGGAAACTTGAAATGCTATTAACCGGCAAGAATCGGAACTGCTACGGTGTCGGGACCCGTGGAACAGAGTGTCCTGTTGCTTTGTCATCTGCAAAAGCGCGATAACTTCGTTCCGTATCTTCTCCAATTTCGTAGATGCGACGGGATAGACTGAGAAACTTTGTGTACTTTGTTCCGATTTTCGATCGGGCGCGGCCGTATCAAATTGTTCTGTTCTACGGGCGCCATTGTTCGTATCGCTGGACCGTCGAATATGTAAAGCGTCAGGGGGTAAAAATTAAATACATGTAGGAAAGAAGGAAATTCTTGGAGAACAATCCAAACCATTCAAAGATGGGATTTCCTAGGTGCGTTTTGCGATCCATACTTCATTCGTCGTAACTCCCTTGGACGCACAAGTTTGCGTTGCTACGATGCGCGATTTGGTATATCTTTCCTTGTTTCTCGCTTTACCAAATCGCATCGCAGCAACGCGGCCGCTCGCGTTCTGATGAAGTATGACGAATGGAGTATAAGAGGCGCCGATATCGCAAAACGCACCTAGGAAATCCCATCTTTAAAATAGAAGAATAATTTATTCGTCCTTTCCAGGACAAGAACTTGCGAATTCCACGAAAAGTGTTCTAAGGCTAGAATAAATAAAGGGTGCTCCTAGGAGAAGACTTCGCAACGTGTATATCGCAAAGCGAAGTTTCGAGGGAAACTCGAAGTTTCGTTCGTCTTTGCATACGGGATTGACCAACGAGGCGAAATGCTACGAAGAGACATCATCGTGTTCCGGGACGAATCGAGAGGTGCACACAGAGAGGAGAGGAGAGGAGAGGAGAGGAGAGGGGAGGAGAGGGGAGAGCTAGTCAGTTCGAAGTCAGTTATCGAGCGCGGGAAAGCCTGCCAGCAATCAGACCTCTCCGACAGTTAGTTAGTCGTCATTTCGGAATCCCTTGGAAATCCGGAGGAGCTTTTAGACTTCCGGCGGGCAGCTACGAGTCGGGCAACTTCTCCGGGAGGCTGTTGGGAAGATAGTCTTCTTCGGTTAGGGCATCGGTCCGAGGCGTCGGAGATTGTGAAGCGTCGTTGATTAAACCCGAACTCGGGGATTATTTAAAAATCCAATTGAATGGGAGTCGATCTCGCGAAATAATTGATATTTAGGCGATCCTCGAAAGTCGGGTTCGCTATCTTCGAGAACCAGGATGAACAAGCTACTTCCTTTGCTGGATCCGTTCGATCCATTCTCCTGCACCGATTTCTGCTTTTATAGAATCGACAAATTAACACTTTATATGTACAATAAAATAGACTTTAAAGCTTCCTTAAAGTTTATACAACAACGCAATGTAATTTACTATTGAAAAATCCATTAGAGTCCTCTCACAAAATGTAAAAGAGAGAAAAAGCTTCTAGCTTCTAGGAAAAAGGAACGGCGAACGAAATTGCGGCTAGAATAACTATGCCGAGCATGATAACGAGACTAATTCGACGACTGGACCGGGTGAATTATCACGGAATAGAGGAGGAATCTCTACCGGCGACGGCGCGACGCGACGCGGCCTGGTGCCCGCCGGTTTTTCACGGATCGAAATAAAACTTCCACCCGCGACAGTTTAATAAAAGTTCTTCCAAGTAATTTCACGCCCGGTTCGCGTTCTTTGAGCCGAATCGCTGATCCGTGCTCGAAACGGAGCCGCAACTTTCTCGAGCAACCCTTCTCTCTGTACGGCGAAACGTTTCGTTATTTCCGTTTTCTGTCGGCCAGCTCCGACACGTGGCCATTCCTCGCGCGATATTGTGGTACCGCTGATCCTCTTGCTTCTTCAAATTCCATTTTAACGCGTTACTATACTGTTCCTTTGGACGTTCCACAATTCCCTGGTCATTGTGTGCACCACTTAATTCTCATGTTCTTTAATTTTTCGAAACTTTCCACAATTTTCTCTAAACTGTACAATTTCTCTGGACGTTCTACAATTTTTTTTGGACAGTTTCAGTCGTAGAATTATCTTCTACGTACCGTTTCCGTGCCAGCCTGCCAACCTCCCAGCACATTACTATGTGTCGCACGCGATCGAAAAACGCATCCAATAGAACCCCACCCAAACGCACGCACACACACACACACACACGCGAAAAACTGACCAGTCGCAATAAACCTCTGGACCCTATGTTCCGCTGCGTTCTTTCCGCAGCTGAAATACGGCTGCAATATTCCCGGAATTTAGGGTTGCACGTTTCACCAGAGTCAAACGCGATTCTACAACCTGCTAAAAACTTCTAAAAGAATTGAATTTTTCCTTTTTGGTTGTTAAACAATTTTTTTTTTTATAAATTCTACGATTCTTCTAAATCCCACAATTTTTTTATACCAACAAAGGTACTGCAACGGTTTTTGTAAATCGTACAATTCTCCCGAATGTACTAAAAATATTTTTTTAAATTTCACATAATCTCTAGAATTTTTCGGCAAGCCGCACAATTTATTCCTGAAATCCCAGAATCCTTTTCAACTTGTACGTAGACCCTAAAATTTACTCGAAGCCCCCCTAAAATTTTCTAGTAAACTTCAAAAATTGATTCGGAGCTCCGTAGAATTCTTTTCGGTGGTCGTATTCCCGTGACAAGCCTCGAACTTTTTCGTATTCTACCGAACTCCTTCGAGATCCTTACACAACTTTTCTTTGAGCCGTAAAGTTTATTTGCACGCCCTACAATTTTTATGCAGGATCTCTCGAACACTCGGTGAAGATACCGGGCTCGCAGCATCGTCTCTCTGTACAGAATTGAAAAGCGAATCCAGGTGCAATCGATTCCCCTTTGGCCTCGGCAATCGATATCGCTAGACAATTCGTAGCCGTGGCCCCCAGCTTTGTCTTCTTCTTTCTACTCGGCATTCATCGTTCCGGGGCTGGGAAAAGTTTGACGCGATAAAAGGAATCGCGTGTAAGAACGCCGACTGGGATTCTCTATGGTTCGTTCACCGAAAATTCCGAATGCAACATTGTCGGTCACTTCGCAAATCACTCCGGAATTTCATACTTCCGGTGCGGTATTTTGCTCTCGCGTTGCTTATACGCGCAGCCCTGTTTTGTCGGAGATTCGAGAAAATGCACAGTGTTCCTCGTGTTGTATTTTTACGACGAGTACATATTTTTGAAAAGTAGTATCACAGTATTTTGTTGAGAAAATTTGTAAAGAAGAAAAGTAATGCTCGTAGAACAAGTGCAAGTGAGTTTTCTCGTACCTCTCGAACCTGGAAAATTCATAATCGCATCTAAATCGGTCGACTTATAATGCAAAAGAGGTTAAAGCGTAAAGAAATAATGACGAAATAACATTTTCTGCCGGTTATAATCCAGATTCGTGAAACCGCTCGAAGTCCCGCCCGGGTAACACATACATATTTCAGCGACCGGTTTCAATATTTCCCGGTGTTCGAAAGGAGGGTGGAGAAGGGCGGACTGTAAAGGGCTCGTTTCCGCACTTCGTCGATGCAATTTTTCGGCGTGGAAATTCAATTCCGAGGAGCCGTGAAACGAATCATCGCCGGTGTCCGGTGGCTGTGCGCTGGCAATCAACCTGGATTATTTTCACGGAACAGTCGACTCGGCCTAGAAAAATTGGCCTGATGCATATCTATCTATACTTGTGCCTCGATCAGCTCCGAAATCACCGACCAATTAGCGAAACAAATCGTTTCCAACCCGGCAACAATTATTTTGTTGCGCGTCCCGCGTCGCGTCGATCATTCGTTTCAAAACAATTACCACGCCTTTATTCGTTTCAATATTCACGAAAATTCCCCCGACCGATCCGAAGGAGAATCCCCTTTAACCTTTTCGATCAACGTTCTATTTACCGGAAGCTGCTCAGATTATTAATAATCCTCTTAGCGGATTTATCGAACCTCGATAATTTTCTTTTAACCTTTCGCTCGATGCATCTTTTATTTTTCTGAGAGAGGATTAATTTTATAGCGACCGAATATAATCGTGGTTCTCGTGTACAATAAACGCTTGATTCTTGTCCAACAGCCGTGTTTTTCATGGACAAGAATCGTGCCCAGCAGTGCTTTTTCATTTACGACTGCGTCTAGATATCGCGGCGACCGCGCCGTGCGAGACTTCAATAGAGAGCCGAGTTAGTTAGTTAGTTATATTGTGTTTTTACGTCGCATCGACAACTTTGGTCATTAGCGACGACTTATATATAGCTTATAACTATAGCTTATAACTATAACTTATAACTATAATCTATAACTAACTTATAGCTATGGGACCTACAGTTTATTAAGGTGGGTTCCGAACCACCTGGGCCGCTACAGTATGAATCACTTGAGAAAAATCTCAGAGGAATAGAGAGCCGAACATGGAGAAGGACAGAACGAAATACGTGACTGTCCGCGTCTCTTTCTTTCCGATGCGCTGTCCTTCCTTGCGACCGAAACTTTCACCGTCGATTAAACCACTAAATACAATTGAAAATATATCGTGTTTGGTGTCATTTTAATCAGAAAAATGCCAGAAATAAGGTAGCGAAAGTCCCATAAACAAATAATGAAAATTAAGAGATTTGTAAAATCGATCCCTCGAGTCAATGTCGTGGTGTTCACACCGATATACTCGAGCCGACATCAATCGTCGCCGCCCTGCGGAGCGACTCGGCGTTGACAGGCAGTGGAGTGGGTAGGCACTGGACAAGAATCGTGCCCTCGCTCCGGACAAGAATCAAGCGTTTACTGTACTAGTTTTACCGAACGCAGCAATTTTGTGAAATTTAAATCAATACGAGGTTGGTTGGAGAGATCGATGTTAAATAGAGTCACCAGAGGCTCACTCGGCCCACCGACAATCAGTTCGTCGCTGTCGTCGTCGAGCATCATTGTCATCAACGCGTCATGGCGGAAGGGTGCGACAATAAGTAGCTTAAAGCGAGACAATGTGAACTCGGTGATGATGCTCGGCCATGTGGAATCGGGCGATACGACCGCGGGCCCGCGTAGCTTACGTACATACAAAATGTACAAACTGTGCAAACCACGCGGAATTCTGCAGAATACCGCGACTAATTTGCACCTCGAGGAGTAATGTAAGCTTCCCGGTGAACACTTCTGTAATCCCATTAACGTCACGGCTAAGATCGAGTTTGTTTGTTTGTTCGTTCGTTCGTTTTCGCTCGACTTGTGCTTCGTCGGGAGTCGCGCGAAATGATAATTCGAAATCGACTAGGAAGCTCCCAGTTTGCGAAAACGCTGACAGGAATTCCACGAAATGAATTGACGCGAACTACTATAACAAAATATAATTTACGCGAATATAGAACTTACCAGTCGAAGAAATTCCAGAGGCACGTGAACATGTTGGCGGTGAGTCTCGCACATTGATATCGAACCTCACGAGTCACACGCGGTTTCACACTCGCGGCACAACACACAGGCACGTTTATTTATTTATTCATCCATTCATTTATTTATTTATTTATTTACGGTTTTACCTAACTATTTCGTCCCCAATTTCTCGCGAGATTTCCGCATCGTGCGAGCGGTTCTCTCGGTGAACAGGAATATTCGCGTTGCTTTCTTCATTTTTCAAAGTTGAACCTTGCCAATCGAACAAAAGTCGACAAAGTTGATTTTTGGCGGTCTCCTTTGACCCGGGATCCTTTGGCCGGAACATGTTCAACCTTTCTAATGAAATATTCCGGTTTCAAAGGAACCCCGGGCGATACCGGCCCGCGAAAACGGAACGGAATATCCATTTTCGCGAAGAAAGAAACAGCCTGACCAGTTTTTCCCCTTTGTCGCGACGTCGCCATTGTGGAGAGGGCTTTTCGGTTCGGGGGCCGACTCAAAGAAGACTCTCTTTGCCGACACACGAAACTCGTTCTAATTTTCGCTGCTAGACTCGAGACGGATATCGTATCGTGTCCCCGGACGGAAACGAATCAGCAATGGACAGCTTTTTCGTTTTGCTCGAAAAAAAAAAAACGTTTTTCCAGCAGATATTTTAATTTAGATATTGCCAAGAATTATTTTCAATCATTTTAGCGAGCTATTAGAAAAGCCAATTACGTTACAGTAAAAATTTCGCTTGCACGTTGCATGTATTTTTAACATTACGGTAAAGCGTCTTTAAATTGTTCGAATTGTATAATGGTCGGCCGCCATCTTGTGGTTTCGCGAATTCGATGAATACGTCGGAGTCCGCGTACGAACATGAACCCTGCTTTCCTGTCTCACCCACCCCCCGTTCTTCTATTTCGTTTTTTTCATTTTTTTTCGCGAGTTCATCCGTAGAGTGTGCTCTCGACTGCGCCGAGTGTTGTTAATGCTTCGAGCATCGGCGTAATTGGGCAATTGAAAGCGAGCAAAAGGAAAACGCGGACAGAGAGACGGCCGCCCGCGCGACTGCCATGCCGCGCGGCAAATGATCTTCGTTTCGATTCACTTTATCCACAGCGAAACGCTGTCCCTCTCGTCGCTCTACGATTTTAATGGATTTCTATCCGGCTACTCGACTCGGCACGATGTTTTTTTCGAGAGCGTGGAAACACGAGCACGCGATACCATTCGCTGCGTAATGCAGTCCCGTCTTTCTCTGCTCGTTGCGTCTCTTGTTATGGGCGATGCTGAATAAATATGGCAATCTTCGTCCGACAAGACGCTGCCTCTCAGAGAAACTGGGTAGTTTTCTTGTATGAAGTTGCCTTTATACTTTGAAACTGCCTTTTCCTGCCTAAACTGCCATTTATTTTATACAAGACCCTATTTTGTCGCATTTTTGAGAAATTAAGACTACCGCGGTAGTCTTATTTTTTCGAAACTGCCTCCTGAATGAAAATGCTTTCTTGGAGAAACTGGGTAGGTTTATACTTCCGTAGACTGTCAGACGATCAATATTGTATTTCTCTTTTTAATAAATTTTTCGTAAATACTTGCTTCAACATCACACAATATAACAGTAAACGCTTGATTCTTGTCCAACAGTCGTGTTTTTCGTGGACAAGAATCATGCCCAGAAGTGCTTTTTGATTTATGACCAGAGTTGGGCAAAAATCAACTAATAATTGAAAATGACTAATACTCTGATTGATTGTTAGTCAAAACTTAAAAAAATCAGTTGAATTTTTTTGATTAGTTAGTCATAACTACATGGCACTAGTTAGTCACAACTCTAAGTAATCGTTAGTTATTGCTTGTTAGTTATGATTAGTCATTAATTAGTTTAAATGATCAGTCATCAATCTTTAGTCATTAGTCACTATTGTGCGATGACTAATTGTGCGATGATTGTCTTCACAAAAATAAAATAAGAAAATCAGGAAAACTTTTCCTATTCAAGTGCCTTTTCCTTTCTAGTCAGCATAACTTATCATAATCTGTACTTTATATGTTTATAAACTAATAAGATATTTTTTATTAATATTATGTCTTATTTCAACTTATAACCATTTTTAGTCATTAGTCATAGTGAAATTCTGATTGCGTATTTAATCATTAGTTATGCCAATATAGTCAGTAGTCAATAGTTATCCTTAATAAAAATTTAGTCATTAGTCATAACGCTCAAATAGTTATGTAGTCATTACTCATAGTCATGCTCAAGTATTTACTTAGTCATTAACCATTAGTCACTTTTGTAAAGCTTATGAAGGTACTAGTCAGTAATCATAATTGTGACTAGCGTTTGCCCAACTCTGTTTATGACTGCGTCTAGATATCGCGCCGAGCGAGACTTCAATCGAGAGCCGAACATAGAGAAGGACAGAATGAAATACGTGACTGTCCGCGTCTCTTTCTTTCCGATGCGCTGTCCTTCCTTGCGACCGAAACTTTCACCGTGGATTAAACCACTAAATACAATTGAAACTATATCGTGTTTGGTGTCATTTTAATCAGAAAAATGCCAGAAATAAGGTAGTGAAAGTTCCATAAACAAATAATGAAAATTAAGAGATTTGTAAAATCGATTCCTCGAGTCAATGGCGTGGTGTTCACACCGATATACCCGAGCCCACATCAATCGTCTCCGCCCTGCGGAGCTACTCGGCGTTGACAGGCAGTGGAGCGGATAGGCACTGGACAGGAATCGTGCTCACGCTCTGGACAAGAATCAAGCGTTTACTGTACATCTTGATTTTTAATTAAATTACGTAACTACTCTTTATATAGCAACCGGTTGGTTAGGGACACGCGGTTAAAATTTCATTGGCTGTTGAAGAGGTCAAGTTTGTAGCATCTTCATGTTGAGCAGCAGTGTCGTCGTTCGCTCCTCAGGGACGCGTTTATTTCGGATAATCGAAATTGTGGCCTCCGCCGAGGTGAATAACAGAAGGCCAAGGGCAAATCTCTCTCTCTCTCTCTCTCTCTCTCTCTCTCTCTCTCTCTCTCTCCCTCTCTCTCTATCTCCGAGGGAAGTTCAAGGATAGAATATTGTGGGAATGAAAGGCTGAAATATTCAGCGACGAATAGAATGCCGAACGAGGTTCCATCGTCCCGCGCTATCACACCGGAAATAGCTAATCTCGGCAAGTTTGATCGAGTCGACAAACTTCACCGTTGTTGCCGAGAGCTCAGAGTATTCTCTAATCTGGAAGACTACCTCGGTTTTGGCCCTTGAAAACGCGGTTGCCCCAGCGGACTACGAGGATCGTTGTCGGTCCGTTGAGATCTTCATAAACCTTCAATATTCGTCCATTTTTGGCCTCGCTCCTCTAAATTTATAACCAATGCCACACGATACTGTTGCAACAATGGAAAATTAGGGAAATCTAACAATTCTGTTTATCTACGAAATTATTATCTTTGAAAAAATCAACATAGAAATTTTGTTGCACGATGTTTAAATAGTATTTACTGAAAATTTTAGCGAAATATCTGAAACCGGTAGGACGCGGAAGCCATTTTCCCAAACCCATCCCTCTGCAAAACACGAGGGGGAACCGGAAAAGATTTAGGAGAAGGAAGTCGGCGCGGCGGTTCGGCCGGATCCAGAAGATTTACCGTGCAGAAATTAGCGTTGCGGGGAGCAATTAAAATCGGCAAACATCGAAAATAAAACGCTTCGCTCCGATTCAGCGAGCGTTCAGCGGACCATTGTTCCCGCACCAGTGCTTCATTCCGACTTCGCAAATATTGAATCGAGTCCCACCCCCTAGCAACTTCTGGTTTTCTCCACCAGGTTCTCCTCTCTTTCTCTTGTTCCAACCCCCTTTCCCAATGGTGACATCCTTCAACGAACCTGAGCGCAGAAGTAAATGCTAATCGCGGCCCGTTTCACCCCCCATCACCCTCTACCTTCTTTTCGAGTCAAAGAATTTCGGGTGCTCTACCCTTTTTTTCCGGTGAAATATCAAGATCTTGCCGAATTTTTATTTTCCCGATTTTATTCGAAAATTTTACGACCAAAATTGTATCGATTATGCATCGATGGAAAAATGAGTTTAAATTTAAAAAGGTAAAAAGATTGAATAAATTATTATATAAAAAGACGAATATATAAAATATAAAAAAAGTTCTCGAAATAAATGGTGGTACAAAGAGATGAAGTTTTCGGCAAAAGCGATTTTTTTTTCTACAGTGTAATGAGAAGCGGCACTTTAACCGCGGAATAATAAAGTGCACCTTATGTAAAACGCTGTGGAGACAAGATTGAACTTCAGGAATTTTTTCTTGATGAAACGCGACAGTGAATCTCTCTGGAACTTTTCATACATTTTCAAACGACGTTCTTAAATATAAATGAAAATTGTTCTGTACCGACACTGTATAAATTACTAGAAAAATTCAAACGTCGAAGACCATTAATAATCGATCCATCGCGTTATAGTGGCACCATTTTCTTAATTAAAATATGAATTGCAAGAGAGCGACCGGGGGTGTCTCGCGAAATAAATTCGCAGAGGTTCCTCTGTAAGCGGGAAGGCCTCGTTAACGCCGGCTCTTATTTCTCGGGGAATAAAAATGTAGGTTGCCGGGGGGGGGGGGGGGGATTAATGTCCGAGGGCCCGAAAAATTTCCGGGTCGGACGCGTATCGCGTTTCATTAATCCCGGCGATTAAACGCGGCAACTTTTTCAGAGTCCCGTCTCGCGGCAAGATAAACGCGTCAAGCCCGACGACCCAGCCCGGCCCGGCCCGCGACGAGAGAGCTGCTTCTCTATTCTTCATGAACTTGCGCGACCCGGCCGGCTAACTACCCTTTAAACAAATAAAGTAATTTACATGCCGACAGACGCCGGTATCTAGCACGCTGCGAAACCCATTTTTCTCGGGGACGCTCGCGACACGAGGGGACAAAAGCAGCTCCCTTCAACATTACTATGCCGACTATACGTATAACATTAGTATGCGAGGAGACGGTGCGGCGGCGACGACGCCGACAGCGTCTACTGATAAGAAAATGTCGCGGAATGAGAGCGCAACTGTTAAGGGACACGTACGGGTCGTTCGTTTATCGTGAGAGGGAATCGTAACGATGCACAGTGTGCTCTTTAATTAATTTTGTGGTAATTAATCCATTAGTTACAAACGCGGACGACGCGACGCGACGACGCGGCGGATGTGCGGTCGTGTATCTTGCTGTCTGCGTCCGTATATTAGAAAGCTCATAGAGATAAAATTCATTTTTCTTGCCAGCCGATGTTGAAACTATTAATGATTTTCACAGACAACAATTATTAAACGGTACACAGTGACAAACTACCATTTTGATACAAACTTGTATCACCCGAGAAATAAATTCCCAAACAATCGCTGTTTTCTCGTTAACACAGAACCACCCCTCCGCTATTAACATAATAATTATTTTCCGTAGCTCCAAGGTAAAAATCGGGGATAAAATTGACATGGTTGTCGGTGACGGGACCTTCGCGGTTAGTCGATCGCGAATCGAGATATTCGCAGGAGGAACGAAACGGCAAGGAGAAAAAAAAAATAGTAATTGAACAGCGAGAGAGAGGGAGCTCGCGGCGAAACGTGGCCGCAGAAAAAAGGAACGGGAAAACCCGAGGGGTGGGGAACGGGGGTGAAAGGTCGCCGGGGAATAATTCTCCGGGCGGGCAACGGTAAAGAGAAAAAGGGGTTTGTATTTGCGTTTGTCCCGTATGGGCACGCTCGCTGCATTGTTAAATTCCTCCTGCGGCGATGCGCTCTTTTCAACCCCCATTTTCTCGTGAAATCCGTTTCGGCGTGCGGCGTAACACACCCCGCAAAACGCTCGCGACTTTTTCCCCGCGCGCGATTCGACAAAGTTGTTTGCTTTGAGCGTAATTAATCCCGGTTTCCGCGGAATCGGGGGAAAAAATGAATCGGCCGGAACCACTTTCTCCACCGTTCGTCGCGCGAGCCGTCCGTTCGGAACATCTGTTTACCAAATGTCCGCGGAATGAATTTTTTTTTGCCGGGGGGTTGGAGCTTTGTGTGCGCGAACGGTGTAGTTGGCGTGAAGCTTCGGCTAGCACGCGCGTTCGTTTTTGTACGGTCGTTTGGTTTCTGTGCAATTTTTTGCCAGGTATGGTTGTTGCAATTTTATTTCAGTGAAAGGAAGACCAGTACAGTAAATGCTTGATTCTTGTCCGGGGTCGTGGCCACGATTGATGTATATCGGTGTAAACATCACTACATTGACGCCATGAATCGAATGTTCAAACTTCTTAATTTTCATTATTTTTTTATGGGCCTTTCACTACCATATTTCTGGCATTTTTCTGATTAAAATGACACCAAACACGATACAAGTTTCAATTGTATTTAGTGGTTTAATCGACGGTGAAAGTTTCGGTCGCAAGGAAGGACAGCGCATCGGAAAGAAAGAGACGCGGACAGTCACGCGAACCGTATTTCATTCTGTCCTTCTCTATGTTCGGCTCTCTATTGAAGTCTCGCTCGGCGCGGTCGGCTCGATATCTAGACGCAGTCGTAAATCAAAAAGACATCTGAGCACGATTCTTGTCCATGAAAAACACGGCTGTTGGACAAGAATCAAGCGTTTACCGTAATTTGTTTTTGTTCTGGAATTTTTTGCGGCCGAGCCCCCTTTTATTCGACGTGTGACGATTAAACGATAATTTGGTTTGCTTTGTTCCTTATCTTCCCAGTGGCTAACCCCATGGTGAAAGCGACGCGCAGCCTCGGTGACACGCGTCACTCGTGCTTGATTGCTTGCATCCCTGTCCGCCTGATATGGAAATTCGTGGCGGTCGCATCACTCTGTGACATCGGGGTCGTCGAATTATCAGGAAATATGTACCTGCTGGTCGGGTCAATCATCATCCGTGCAGTTTATCGACTTCGTTACAACAACAATGGGGCAATTAAATTGTTCGGTGAATTTCAACAATTTTTTGTGCCCCAACCGTAATAGCCGTTCAAATGATTCTACACACGCTCTCTCAAAATACAACAGAATATTTTCATTACAACCACCAACATTCGAATGCGGTTAAACAATATATTTTAACAGCACAGAATAATCTCCTCCTCTCCATTCGTCACCAAACAGCAACCGAGAAATCAGAGATCCGAACGCGAAGCGAGGAAGAACGAACCGCGAAAAATCGAACCATTCGAGACCTCTTCAATCGAAACTTCGAATAGCCGACAACTCCTGATGGAAACTTTCACGGTAAACCATCGTTGTCGAGTTTTCGAACAATGGGGGGGGGGGGGGGACCCTTCGAAGTTCATTTTCTTTATTTCGGAAGCAAGGACTGGCCTCGACAGAATGTAAGTGCGATTAAAATCGTGAATATCGGTTTTAAAAGATATTACTTTTCTGGAAAGTAAACTGAATTATTTCAGCGTGTATAAAAATTGAGAAACTGTAGAAAAATGTCTACAGAAATTTTTAAATATCTTGGAGGACAAAAGGAATAATCGCGAGCGAAAGTAGAGTCTTCGAGATTTAAAATGAGTCCAAGTTGATCGCTGTACGATCGTTTTTTACGAAATTACAACAGGTCGTATATCGTCGATTTCCATCGAGAATCAGAAATTTGTCGATTCTCGAGAGTTTCGAGTTTGAGAGACAGAGGAAAAAACTGAATTATTTCAGCGTGTATAAAAATTGAGAAACTGTAGAAGAATGTCTATAGAAATTTTTTAAAATCTTGGAGGACAAAAGGAATAATCGTGAGCGAAAGTAGAGTCTTCGAGCTTTAAAATGAGTCCAAGTTGATCGCTGTACGATCGTTTTTTACGAAATTACAACAGGTCGTATATCGTCGATTTCCATCGAGAATCAGAAATTTGTCGATTCACGAGAGTTTCGAGTTTGAGAGACAGAGGAAAAAACTGAATTATTTCAGCGTGTATAAAAATTGAGAAACTATAGAAAAATGTATACAGAAATTTTTAAATATCTTGAAGGACAAAAGGAATAATCGTGAGCGAAAGTAGAGTCTTCGAGCTTTAAAATGAGTCCAAGTTGATCGCTGTACGATCGTTTTTTACGAAATTACAACAGGTCGTACATCGTCGATTTCCATCGAGAATCAGAAA
Organism: Lasioglossum lativentre; assembly: GCA_916610255.1. Classification (NCBI taxonomy): domain Eukaryota; kingdom Metazoa; phylum Arthropoda; class Insecta; order Hymenoptera; family Halictidae; genus Lasioglossum; species Lasioglossum lativentre. Next base: position 3,665,364 of record OU744364.1, read on the forward strand.
TTTTTCGATTCTCGAGAGTTTCGAGTTTTAGAGACAGAGGGAAAAAAAATGCTAGAGACGGAAAAACGTAGATGGAAAAGCTATTTCCCTGTAGAGGGAGAGCACGAGCCTCTTTTGTTCTCCCAGAGGGGCGTTGCGTGGGAAAAAGTCAAGGTCGACACTCGTGCTAATTGTTCCGCTTTAAGAGAGCCGAGAGAGAGAGAGAGAGTCGAGGTTCTCTGACTCTCGAGGCGCACACCTCGGCCAATTTTGAGAATTCTACTTCCAAATTTAGAAGACGTATTTTGTCTAGACACATCAAACATTGCAACGGTGAAATGAAAATTTTCATTATTTTATCCTGACGTACCGGAACAACCCATCTCGAAGAAACGAGAAACGGTGTAACGGTAAATGATTTTTATCAATGTATATTTACAAAACTATTAAAAATATGGGTGTAAACCTTTTTCGATTAAATAACTTCTTCGGTCGTAAATAACACGGAGCCGCGATCCCATTGGTTGCCATTCTGAACGCGCAGATACAGTTTTTGATTTTCGAAAGCCGAGAAGCACAATGGCGGCCTCGCGAGGCGGAAACTTATCGCGAGCCATTATCCCGGCGAGAAAATTGCCGGTCTTCGCGCGCTTCCGTTCGTAGGTACGCGACCCGATAAAAATGCCGAGAGAGAGAACCTGTACAATATACTATTCCAACTTCCAATGGAAATTCGGTGCCGGCACACCTCCGAAAGCGGCGCATGATCGATCGCGAGTAAACCGTTCGATTTAACCTCGGGCAACTAACCTTCCCCAAAAATCACAATCGAGAAGAAAACCATCGCATCGCGACAAACTTTATCGCGTTCGAAAATCCTCGCTGAAAAGAACAATAAATTTCTATTTAGTTCCTACGTCTTACAATTTTTGCAAAAAAAAAAAAAAATCATTGAACTGACTTTCTCGCGTTTTTTAAATTATGACGAAAAGCAGAAGGTTTAGGTTCGTAATCGCAATCATTTGCCAAAATTCGATAAACCGTAACGACACGAGAAAACGTCTAAATCCTCGAGCATAGTGCACGTTTTCACTCTGGGAAAACGTTTCGCATAATGAACAGGGAACGCCGTTGGAAACGGGATCAAAGCGTTCCCATTATACGAATTTCCCGCGCTCGGATAATTATTAAATCTAGATCCCAGAGAGAGGGAGAGAGGGGGAGAGAGAGAGAGAGAGAGCGCGAGGATAGTGGGAATGGCCAAGTCCCATTGGGAGAGTTCTCTATCGACAATTTCTGTTCTCTCTCTCTCGGCACGAGGTTCTCTGCCAGGGATTTAAAACGATGGAGGATGATGCAGAATTCGCGTTAGAACGGTCCGATGCGTCTTCTCCGGAAACATAATTCGCGCATTTGCCCACCAATCCCATTTACATCGCGAAATTCGAAGCCGGTTAGAACCGCGCCTGCAACTTTTCCGACTTGCGGATGCAGCGGCATGAATTCGGGTGCAGTTTACACCTGCTTTAAAGTGGATTAAAAAACTGTTTGTACACTTGGCTCCTTGGATATAATTTTGCTGGAAATAGTTGGTACACTATAATGGAATGTACAGCCTTTAAAAGCGCGTTGTAAAGAATTTCGTTTCATATTAAAATCCTTCCGCTATTTATTTGCCGCTAGATTTTTATGCAAAATAAAAATTGCATTGTTCGTTGTTTTTTTTATTTCTTTCCGACACAGATAAATAATCCACCGACTGTCTTGTCGTGTAAAAACTGTCCCCCATAAATGTAAACGAGCGTCAACCCCCTTCATAATCAATCATGACCCCTCGAACATCCACAAAAATTGTCTCCACCACCCCTAAACGCGTTTTCACCCCTTCCTCGTTCTACCATTCACCAATATCACAATTGATTTCTATGTCGAATCCTTCGTTATTTATTATCCGGTGCGACAAATAATTCTTGTTAGGCAAAAAATGTTTCCCCTGCTCTCAATCATCCTTCAAGCCCCTGATAATGATCCATTCACGAGAATTATAGTGTGTCTCTTGCAATTTCATTCAAATAGTTCTCAAATAATAGCAAAATAAAATTATTTTCTGCAACCCCATTCGTAATTAACTATTCGCTATTGTTACATTGTTAGGTTTCAGCCCCCTTCATAATGATTCATTCGCCGCCAGAATTCTAGTTGGTCCTAGCAATTTATTTCCTTGTCCCATTTGCTACTTCTCGCTGCAACAAATAACCCTCGAGCAGCATCCGCACAAATTGTCTCCTTTACGCCTAAATGCATTTTCACAACCCCTCCCACGTTCTTCACCCTCTTCTTACACTTTACCCGTTACTTCTAACAATTAATTTACTTAAACAATTCATTCCCACCCGTTTGTTACGACCCTCGGACATCCGTACAAATTTTCTCGTATACCTCTAAGCGCGTTTCACAACCCCCTTCACAGTCAACCAGTTACTTCTAGCAATTGGATTCCGTATTAAATTACGTCAGTAGTAACGTCAGTTACTACCCCAAACGTGTTTCAAGCCCTCTCCACATTTTCCCTTTAACCATTATTATATATTCGATATTTATTTTCCATTGGAATAATTAATCTTCAAACTGCTTCGTTAAGCAAACGCTATTTTTTCTTCTGAACCCCTTACAAAATCGATTGCTTGCTACTATGTATTCTCACAAATCTCAGAATTTATTCTCCCCCCAAGATCGTCAAAAACCAACCCCAAACATCTCCCCAGCCCTCTCACACACCCATCCAACCCTCTCCAACTACAATTCTATACCCCACAACAAACCTCTCACAATCCAACTCCCACATCCTCTCCAAAAAATCCTCGAGCTCGATCCTCCGGCGGCAGATCCTCCAACAACATTCCCTCATCTCTTGATCAAAAGCAAACAGCCATCGGTATATGTAGCATCGATATCGATATCGACATAGCTGGAAGATGATTGCCGGCGCACGTGAATCGCGAGGCGTCTCTTCAGGGCGCGGACGGCGTGATCGCCCCGAAGAATCGGAATCAGAAATGAGAGGAACTCTCTCGGTCGATCGGAAGAATAAAGACGCTGGGCAACGCAAGCAAGCAAGCAAGCAAGCAAACAAAACAAGCAAGCGAGCAGGGTCGATGCCCTTCACCGAGAAGCCGCACACCGCTAATTGTCGAAAAGAAAATCGATCGGCGCCGCGAAAATGCAGGCCGGCTCTCACTGTCGATGCACTCGTCGCGTCATCGCGAGCCGCTCCCGCAAACTTTTCTTGTCACTTTCAACAATCTCGATATACCGAAAGAAACAAAAAAAAATTATTGCACGTCGCTCTTCCAGGTGATATCCTGTTCGGTCGAGACACACCGGAACACTGACAACCAACCACACAAACCCACCGGCATAGAATACGCGGAAGATTCACCCGGAACGACGACCCAGGCTGGCCCGACTCGGAACGCGGCGACGGCACAACTGGCATGCGCCTTTACCACCCTCCTTTCAACCCTGTCGGGATACCCACACCCCCCCTCCTCGCAACCTCTAAACCCCTCGCAAACCCTCGAACGCCCCCTGTGGCGTGTGCCTCTGCCTCTGCTTCTGCTCTGACTCTGACTCTGCTGGCTCTGGCTGGCGCATCAACCACCCCCCGTTCAACCACCCTTACTTGCTAGACTACTACCCCCACCGACGTATGGCTGGAGGGGACGTGGCGCATGCTGGTCTGGAAACTGATGATTTCGATGTTTGGTTTATGGGAATTTTCTTATTTTCTTCATGGCGATTTTTCCCCTAAATATTTTAAGTGTTGAACCTTTTCGGTACCGACGGATCATTGCACTTGTGTCCATTTTTTAATGTTCGTGAATCATTAGGATCGCGATGTTGATGGAATTTCCGTGAAGATTTTCTTCATGGCGATTTTTCCCCTAAATATTTTAAGTCGAACCTTCTTTGGTACCGATGGATCATTGCACTTGTGTCCATTTTTTAATGTTCGTGAATCATTAGGATCGCGATGTTGATGGAATATCCGTGCAGATTTTCTTCATGGCGATTTTTGCCCTAAATATTTTAAGTCGAACCTTCTTTGGTACCGATGGATCATTGCACTTGTGTCCATTTTTTAATGTTCGTGAATCATTAGGATCGCGATGTTGATGGAATATCCGTGAAGATTTTCTTCATGGCGATTTTTGCCCTAAATATTTTAAGTTGAACCTTCTTTGGTACCGATGGATCATTGCACTTGTGTCCATTTTTTAATGTTCGTGAATCATTAGGATCGCGATGTTGATGGAATTTCCGTGAAGATTTTCTTCATGGCGATTTTTGCCCTAAATATTTTAAGTCGAACCTTCTTTGGTACCGATGGATCATTGCACTTGTGTCCACTTTTTAATGTTCGTGAATCATTAGGATCGCGATGTTCATGGAATTTCCGTGAAGATTACAATCAAAATAAACTTTTACCGATGATCCTGTCACGCGTGGTTAAACAATTCCCAAAGCGAGCATATCGCTGTAACACGTATTCGAGAAAATTGGTTGTTCCCTCGTTCCGGACATTTTGCGAACGTTTTGAAACATTTATTCTGTTATACAATATACACGATTCTATTCACGGCTGTGTATACATAGAATCGTTCTGTATGAGAATCATTTGTGTAGCCTCCACGATCGAACCACAGATAAACATTCTAAAACATTGACATAACCCTCATCAATTCGATCGCATTAAGTATCGTTTCACCATTGTTAGACACTCGCATTATTATAAAAACAAACATCGCTCTATTCAGTGGACAATGTATGAAATCGTATCGTTCGATGATAATCATTTACAATACCTTTCACGTTCAACCCACAAAAAATGTATTTATAATATATTGTTAATTACGTTTTGTGTTCGTAAAAATTTTCGAAAATCGCGAGTGCTAATTGTTCGACAAAGGCTCTCGTAACGACGCTCCTTGTCGTTGGTGTCGGTGGAAAATGTGTCCTTTGAAGTCAGCAAACTGGTCCCAAGAATCGAGTTTACCGAAGACGTAGTATGGCCCGCGAAACTTCGGCACCGACCTAATACAGCGTCTATCAAAGTAGCCTACTTCCCGAGAGAGAGAGAGAGAGAGAGAGAGAGAGAGAGAGAGAGAGAGAGAGAGGGGGGGGGGGGAGAGCGGAGGGGGGGAGAGAGAGAGAGAGAGAGAGAGAAATATCGCGGAAAGCTTTAGCTGACTGTCGGACGCAGTGTCACGAGGCCGAACGTCGTCCCGAGGAACGCGTGTCGCGCACAATTACCCGAAAGTTATTCGTCGTCTATAAACGTAACTGCCGCCGATATTTCATGGCTCTTTTTTTATCCGCTCGACTAATTAACCGGCTAAATAACGAGGAACCGTGAAACTCTTGTTCACAATGCCACGGTGCGCCGCGCCGCGGCGAAATTCCCAATCGTTTGATCTTTATTAGCACAGTTTTCCTGTTTGTAATTGGAGAGAGGGAGGGTGTGGGAGAGATTGCAAGTTCTAATTACGGGAAAGTCGAGGAAAAACTCGGCCAATTCTGGAATTTTTCACCGGTCGCAATTTCTTGTAAGCGCCGCAGCAGCAACAACGTTAATTAGCTAATAAAGCGATAAACCTTGCTGCACCGGATATCTGGTAAATATCTATGTTCCTTTTCTTCGTTTTACCGGAAGATTCCTCGGCTTCGGTGAAAATTTCGCGTTTTTTTTAACTGGTAGATTTAACGCAATAGGAAATTGCTAAAAAAACATCGTTGCACGCGGGGGGAGTTTATATATTACGATTTCGTGGAATAATCATTTGCACAGCTTTCGCAGTTGAATCAGAAAAATTGACTAAAGTTGTAAATTCAACGATGCGATTATCCGACTCATTAAATTCGAATTTCGCCCGATCGTCCGCAGTTAATTATATCATCGCAATCAAGTTGAGCAAGGTCCGGGACAACCCTCGACCTAATTCGCCCGCGTTTGCGGATGCGTGCTCGGGACAGGCTCGACGGGGTGTGCGTGGGTGCGCGTGGGTGCGTATACCCGTCGAGCGAGTTTCATTCATGGACTCTACCCTCGATCGAATCAACGAGAATCAACGGAACGGAGGGAACAACCTTGCTCTTCGAGAAGTCTTCTTCAACCCTCGAACCCTCCTCCTTAACCTCCGCTTATCACTTTGTCGTTCATGATTTTCATCTAGATATTTTCTACACGTCCTTCAGCTCCAAGTGTTCATGTTCATAACGCGCTAATGTCTTCGTATCTTACAGATCGAATAAATTCAAATCAAAGGACGATAAAAGTAGAATCAAAGCGGAGCAACATAAAAAATAGAGTCAAAGTGTAGCAACATAAAAATAGAATCAAAGTATAGCAACATCGAAATACATAGATTCGATGCAAACATACAAAATAATTGATCGAAAGCAGAGCAACATAAAATTTGAAATGAATGCAGGACCAACGCAAAAATAAACCGTTACTCCGAATTCGCTAATGAAACACAGTTTGAGAAACGGTGGCCGCATCTTCATTTTTCATTTGCAAAGCTTCGCGGAGAATCGGCCGAGCTGGACTCGTCTGCGAAAATAACGATAATAAAGCTTGGCCGTCGGATGCGTTCATTCAAGAGGGATAATCGCGGCAACGCTAATTGCGAGTCTCGCGATTAGACGAATGAGGAGAGCTCGCCGCCGAGAGCCGTGAAATGTTCAAGCAGAACATTCCTGGTTCTTTTTTCCCTGGCAGACCTGTGATTAACTTGGATCGCGACTGTGTTTCACAATCAGAGAGAGAGAGAGAGAGAGAGAGAGAGAGAGAGAGAGAGAGAGAGAGAGAGAGAGAGAAAAGAGGGACCCTCTGAATTTGGACCTCAATGCAAATATTAAGTTGCTGGCCGGCGCTCCGTTCCGCGCCGCGTGGAAATTAAATTCTTGCGAACGGTCCGCCAGCTTGAAATTAGTTAGCTTCGAGATGACGACACAGTAATAAACACGGACGGGTTTCCGGAGCCTTTGAGAACCGAACCAGGAATCCCGAGGACGATTTTTCGGCTCGGAATTCCGCGGTCTTTGCGGTGACAAAAAGACAGCGAACCGTTTTCTATTCTATTTGATATTTCAAGGATACATTCACAATTTTTAGATTCTAATGAATTGATAAAGCGAGACTGGGTAGCTTGCAATGTGCGAAACACTCGTGGTATAATTTTAATTATAACATAAATCTTTCAGTTTGCCGAAGATAGCTTTTTCCAGTGCGCAACTTGGCTTTTTTACTATTACAGCATTTATCTTTATTCGCAGTGAAAGATTCAATTTTAAATATTCCGTGGCCGCTGAATACGATATTGCTCTTTTGAACTTGGCCAAGCCAGTTACGCGAATTTAGAACAACATAATTTAATAATTTTGTATACTATTACATTCGAGGAACCCCGTCCTTCATCGTTTCAGTCTAGTTAGAACTTTGTTCGTAGTTTCCGTGCTATACCTAATTTTCGGAACGCGGCTCTACATAATTTCTTCATCTTGTAATCGTTAGTACATCGTATCAGCGCTTGTTTAAACTTTGATAGCCATTCGCGTAAATTCAGAAGTGAATAATTTAATAATACTCTACTACACCGAAACACCCAGATTTAATTTTGAAATCTCGAGATCGCCTGCTTCGCTGTATATTGCAACAAGAGATACATACAATATATATATCTTTCTTGAAATTGTTCGCAAGAATTCAGGTTTTTGTTCGAGCGGATCAAAGCAGACTTTCTTCCGAACAAAGCACTCCAGAAATGAAAAGTTGGTTTCTATCCGAGGTTTGAACAGATCTGCGGGTTCCCGTGTCTTCGCGAATCCTCGCAGAATTACAGTGCTCGCGCGTCGTCCGTCGGACGAAAGAAAATAGCGCGTGGAAACAATCGCGGAGACGAGTTTCCACCCGGTGGAAACCTCTCAGACGGGTTTTCCCGTGTTGACGATTTTACGGGGGGGGGGCAGACGTCTGTGTCTACAGCGAAACGCGGTTCCGCCATTTCGACTCTTACCTTGCGTTACCAGCACCGCACCGGGGGCAAACAGCCTCGGCAAATATTTAAGAAAACAGATGGGGACTCACCTGCAACAGAAAAAAGAACAACGGAACGGTGAGCAAACAGACCCATCGGAGAAAATAAATGCGCGAAGGCCGAACCGAGAGCAGCCATTTTCTCTGGCTCGTTTCGAGTTCAAAGCGGTCAAATAATAATCGTATGGAATCGCGGGAAAAGTGCATACATAATTCTTGGATATGCGTGTGGGCCACAAAATTAAACATAGAAATGTGTAATTAATATTAAATGTTCAAACAGTGAATATATGTATAAATATATATTTAATATAATATTAACGATTGCAAGTGATGTTTACACTTTGACATATTAACGACGACTGGCGAATCTTTTTAAACAAAATACATTCTTCTTTTATCCATTGCACACTCATTCATGCACACTCATTTCGTAATTTCTCTTTATACATTTTGTCTCTCTCTCACTCATTATGTTTCATGTTTCTTTCTCATTCTCACATTACATTCACTGTTTTGTGACTAGTAGATTTTTTTGTGGATGTGCTTTTATATGTCAATGAATATAATGAGTGTAATGAGAATGCGGTATGAGGATAAATGCGATGTACTGTCTATGTTGTGTGATTGTCGATGACCGAGTGCGAGGTGAGAGAATGACCGGGGAAGAAGTCTGTCTGTAGACAACCGTCAGCGAGAGTGGATCTATGTGCGAGAGTAAGAGTGAGAGATAATATGAGAGAGAACTGTATTCGCGAGAGCACGTGTTGAACATTATCGCTTCAGCAGTTATACATAGTAATTCCGTTTAAAGTTATATTTCAATAAACCATTTATTTTTCCAAACCACGTTAAATTTATTGTGTTTAATAATTTAATAATTGGGTGTACTGTCGTGTTCAAGGAACTGTCCCTTATCATTCGTGCCTAGGTAGACCCATCTATCGTGTGCCACTGCCACGAAATGCGATAACGCATTTTTCAGCAGCAACTTCACTCCCACATTGTCGTGTCTCTGGAACCGAGGGTGACGTAGCAATTCTGTTTCCGAATCCACGTTCTCCAATTGTTAATTGCTCCGACAGCTTATCGTTCCGGTGGAAACCGTCCCGCGCGCGGAACAGAATCGCGGGAACGTTTCAATTATCCGATCGTTGACCGAGTTCTCGATCGTTTCGCAGTCGCGAACAAGAGCGAAATCGATCGTCGATCGTCTACGCGACCGTGTTCTCTTCCCGCCAGAGATAGAAACCAATTGATTATCCGGCGGATCGTTCCGCTCGTTTTGTTTTCCGAGACCTAATCGACTGAAATCGTTACCCTCGACACCTGGAAATCACGTACCGCCGCTGCTGGCACGAATCTCTACGATTTTCTTAAGTCAAACCCCTCGTTAACCAATTTCTTCGATGAAAAACCACAAAAACAAGAAAAAAACTGCGAACTTTTCGAAAATGCTCAATTTTCGCAAGAAGGAATTTACTAACGAATCATGTGGATTCGTGAGTTGGGTCGAAAGTTAAAGCGGTCACGGTGCAGAAATTATTAAGCGACAGTGATAAGAATAAATATCGCCGTCGCCCGAACATGTATTAATAATGTTTGCTCGCATTCGTTGGTCACCGTTTTATAAATACTTGTCTGCTATCGATTCTTTCTCGGCCGAGTACGAGTGCACACGCACACCTAACTCCCTCGATGTTCTACCTACAATATTCTATCGAAATCCACGCTCCTAATGGAAAATTGAACTTTGTCGTATTAACAAAATACAAAAAATCTTTTTTGGGTAGGTAATCGAAATCGATTTTTTTGGAACGATGTTGTAGTTTACACCCTTGGGAATGTCTCTGCAAAATTTCAAGTTGCAACACGTCGTATTTTCAAAGTTATCAACTATTGAAGCGTGGTTCGAACTTCCAAGGCATTTTTCTCGAAACTATCTCTTCATCGCTGATTCACATAATTCATTGCAGAGAAAGTATTGAACTTAAAATTTTAACTGTACATCAAGAAAGAGTCCTATTATCATCTAGACTAGAATAAAAAGGATAGGTCGAGCGAAATTCTTCCAACGTAAAAAAAAATCGTGTCGTAATTTCCAAGTTAAGATTAAAGGAATTCCCACAAATTTTTCTAAACCCGACATCAAAGGCTCGCTCTAATAAATCAATCTAATTTTCACTGGCATCTTTCGCAGCATTGTTCCCCAATTAATTTCCCACAATTCCCAACGGAATCGCACAACGGGTTCGACGCCAACGTGTCACGGTAGAAAATTGCAGTTTCAATGGGAAATTACGGAGCGAAACGGGAGATTCCTGTGCTTTTCAGTGGGACCGGAGTTTTTCTCTGTAGTCGTTCTCTCGCGTTTATGAAAAATAAAAGTTCGAGAACATACCTATCCTTGGCCCTCCATTTTTTCCCTTGTAGTTTTCTAATTAAAAGAGTACTGACGACGAGAACACGGTGATTCGCGGAAGTTTGACGAGCGAGAGAGGCGTCGTTGTGTCCTCGGCCGCGACTGTTGCGAAGTTCAAACGGTTCCGCTGGAAATTTCATTGAAAACCCTGGTTGTGTCTCTGCAGAGGAACCTGTTCCATGTATGTAATGTGCGCTACACGAGCAGATTTTTGTTTATTTGTTAGCGAGTGGAACTACAGGAGGAATGCGTTCGAAAATTGCTGTGTTGCCTCGATCTTTCATGAAAAACATGTGCTTTGATATTGTCAATTTGGGATGCTTAGGATATGATAAACATTCTTTCGATAATGTAGGAGATTGCTAAATACGTTACGGCCGGTTTCTCTAAAACTCTAAACCAACATGCGCTCTTTATCTTCTGAACTCTCTCTCCCTCTCCCTTCCCCTCCCTACCTCTCCCTCCCTCTCCCTCCCTCTCCCTTCCTCCCTCCCTCCCTCTGTCTCTCTCTCTCTATCTCTATCTCTAAACTACTCGAACTTTGAATCGGAACTCTACGCTATGTATCTCTCTATCTCGACTCGGTATTTTTACTCTGAGGCGCGACCGCGACCTACCTCGCATATATAGGTCGATCGTCGCACCTTTTTCGTCTTCTCTCTCGCACTCACGCTCTCACTCTCTCACACTCTATCGTCCTCACCGCCGATCGCACCTAACGGCTCCGACTCCTACAATAATATAATTTCTTTGCTTTTAACGCTACATTTTACACCCATTGAATCAGCCATTTTTTAAATAATATATACCCAAAGAAATAAATTTGTTCAACAATTCCTCATGGATATACATGTATGTGTAATCTCAATGATCGTTAAATTAGAAATATTAGAGAGTCTGAAACCCTTATGCTCGTTCCCCAGAGATATTTTCCGCGCGAATCAAAATATTATCTTTTATTTGACCGTTCCGATTGGCTATTTCCACAGCGAACGGTTTCCCTAACGGTTACAGCCCCGCGAAAGAAGGGTTGCGAAGGGCTTCGGGGGCGGCACCGGAAACATAGGGGGTGGTCGGCATTGGCGTAGGTTATCCGTGATAGCTCGGATTCGATGTTTGTGCACCCGGGAACGACTCTACGGATAGTGTTTGTGTTTCGCAGCTGGTGCCGCTGATAATTCTCGTATTTAAAGAGGGAAACGAATGAACGCGAAACCAACCGATATAAACTCCATCTCCGAGATTAACCATGCTCGGGTTCATTTCATTGGATTAGTATGTATTTATGACAAAAATGAATATATATGTACACTGTTCCCTTCGTAACTGGGAAAACTTCAGGTCCGCACAATTTATAGAAGAAGTACATTCTTAGTGTTCCGAACGTAGAGAAGTATATAATGACAATGAATTTAATGATTTCGGCGCAAGGTTCGATCATTCAAAACCAAACAGCAAATGTGCAATTTAATAATTCATGCTTCTCGACGTTTCGATCATAATGCTGATCATTTTCAAAGAGACATATTTTGCGTCTGAAAAATAAATTTTTGTGTAATATAAAAGAAAATCGAATATAACACGTACTTGCTGTGAAAACAATAACCACATTGAAGAAAAAAAATTTTTGAGTTACACAAATTGGACTTTATTCCATGGTGGCAGATATGTAACTGAAGCAAGTGTCCCAGCTGAACGTAAGACAGAATATGTCATAAAGGACGACCTATTCAGTGATTGGTTTGTCGATATCGATCGATGGTGATTCGAAAGCATATTAGGCGGCAAATTTGAATAGCGTAGCTGAACAGTCTATTATAATAGAGAGAAAATGCGAACACACTTCGAACAAATTATGAAAAAACACAACATAATTTCTTGCAGACAAGCAAAAAATATCTGCATTCAAGGAAAATTGTACAAAAATTTCACAAGAAATAAGAATCAAGGTTGATATACATAAAGCGAAGAATGAAAAGGAAACAAAATTTGTAGAGAAGTATAGCGTTTAAAAAAGAAGAACTCTTGCATGAACGAACCAGAAAACTAACGGGAGGGTCCGAGCGACCGAACAAAATTTTAGAAATACGTATCGATACTTTGCATTCGGTACCGAAAATTTGCTAGATGGAAGACGTTGGCGAAGTAAAGCGCGAAGAGAAATACGAGGCAGTCGATATCGCGGGGTTCTTCTTCGTTCGATGGAAAATTCATATCGGTCCGCTTTCTGTTTAACGATTCCATCTCAGCCGATGGGCCGGTTCACTTATTCATGGGGGTTGCAGTTCTCTCACGGTGCATATTTCTCTCGCGCTTCTCGCGGCCAGCAGCCCAAGGAGACATGCATAATTTCGAGGTGAATGCGCGCATTCCATCTCTCTCTCTCTCTCTCTCTCTATCTCTCTTTCTGCTTCTTTCTCGCGTGCGTGCGCGTGCGTAAGCGCAGCTAAGTGCACTCGCGTTTTGCATAATGCACGAGACAGGGAACAGAGCGAGGGAACTAAGGGAGAAGCGTCGAGGCTCTCTTCTCTCTGTGTCACGTGCCCGCGCCGGGGCACACGTGTGTGCAGCTGCAGCATGCACCGGCACGTGCACGTGCAACGGAAAGTCTTCGCATAAATAGCGTTCCTGGTTCGGTGTTTCGCTGAAATTGCGACGACCCTTCGAGGGCCCGAAACGGACGCGCGAATGCATTGTGGTGCAAGTGCAGCAGAGCTGGGCAAACGCTAGTCACAATTATGATTATTGACTAATACCTTCATAAGCTTTACAAAAGTGACTAATGATCAATGACTAAGTAAATACTTGAGCATGACTATATGAGTAATGACTACATAACTATTTGAGCGTGATGACTAATGACTAATGACTAAATTTTTATTAAGGATAACTAATTGACTACTGACTATATTGGCATAACTAATGATTAAATACGCAATCAGAATTTCACTATGACTAATGACTAAAAATGGTTATAAGTTCAAATAAGACATAATATTAACAAAAAAATATCCAATCAGTTTATAAACATATAAAGTACAGATTATGATAAGTTATGCTGACTAGAAAGGAAAAGGCACTTGAATAGGAAAAGTTTTCCAGATTTTCTTATTTTATTTTTGTGAAGACAATCATCGCACAATAGTGACTAATGACTAAAGATTGATGACTGATCATTTAAACTAATTAATGACTAATCATAACTAACAAGCAATAGCTAACGATTACTTAGAGTTGTGACTAACTAGTGCCATGTAGTTATGACTAACTAATCAAAAAAATTTAACTGATTTTTTTAAGTTTTCACTAACAATCAATCAGACTATTAGTCATTTTCAATTATTAGTTGATTTTTGCCCAACTCTGAAGTGCAGTGCCCGAATAAAAATCATTAAATCCTCGTTACCGAAAACTAATATTTCTGTAGAATTGAAAAAAATTTCATTCACCCCGTTTACGGCCAGTTATTCGATCTAGGGTGTCATAGGGGCGAAAGGGTGTCGGAGGGAGAAACTAGCATAAAATAGCAGATTCGAGCGATGGAGATCGCCGAGGGGGCTCGCGATAAACCAGCATCGCGTATTAATGACGGAGAGGTACGGCTTTACTCTCTCCCTCTCTCTCTCTCTCTCTCTCTCTCTCTCTCTCTCTCTCTCTCTCTCTCTCTCTCTCTCTCTCTCTCTCTCTCTCTCTCTCTCCCTCTCTCTCTCTCTCTCTCTACCATCTCTCCGACTGTGGAAGTTTGCGCGGCCGACTATCCGGCCAGAAGTTTACTTTCATCGACCGCAGCGCACGCTAGCAAACGCTTCCGAACGCAACTACTATCCTGCTCTGCTACTGCTGTTAGGGGATCAGGGGTTGTGCGCGGGGGTGGTCGAGGAATTATCGTCGGTACGTTCGGAAAGCTCGCCCCCGTGTAATTGGCTTCGATACACTCTCCTCGGATTTCCCTGAGAGCAAACATCGACTGCAATTCACGCGTACCTCGGCTATCCGACTCTCTTCGATATAATGTATCACACACACAATCAGTGTACGTTGAAACTGCGAACTTTTAGTTAATAATACACTGGCCACGCGATACGCATGATAGACGGTGCTGGTTTCAGGATTTTTATGTTTATCCCCCGGCACACGCGCCGTTAGGCGAAATTTTTATATTGGCTACATCTCGGTATTTAAAATTCTTTGTGTAAATCGATTTTTCTAGTACCTGTTCGAAGAACTAATAAAATTGTTGGAGGAATTATAGTTAACTGTCAATTAATTTTTTCCACCCTTAATGGTTCTCTTAAAATTCCATTTAACGAAGCTCTTACCTGCAATTACTATGCCCATTTCGATTCACTCGAATATCGCGAACAGTGACTGCGAACGAAAAACACTTCCAATGTTCAACATAATTATAATTCAACAAAGAGCTATAATTCGCACGACCGTAAATAGTAAAAATGCTGTTTGTGGCGGAATCTTGGAATGCATTGGCGACGACACTCCGCGAATTGCGCCAAACGCAACGAAACACAATCGAGAGCTCACCGGGGGGAAACAGTTAACGAACTCGACGATGGATTTATCGTAGCTTCGCATAAATTTCTCGTTATCGAGAAAAACCCCGAGGCGAGATGAGAAGAGAAGAGTCTAAAGAAAAAGAATGGAAGCAATAAAAGAACCGGCAGAGACTCGAAACGGTGGATACACGCGAAGGATTCGCGGGCTAGAGCGAAACGGAGAAACACGCGGTGGGAGGACAAACGAAAAAGAAAGGAGAAAGGCGAAGAGACTCTTCCGGTTGATTATTTAAATGGCTCCGGCACCGAGCGAAAAAGCAGCTCGTAAAGAGTGAAGCAAGAGGGTTCGGCTTGCGGGGTTGGGGCTGAGCTACTCGATAGAGGAAACGGTTTATTTTCTTTACCGGTGACCGAGGAGGACGCGCACTCCGCAGTCGTATACAATGTACAGGGTGGTGAAGCAGTGATAATCGCATCGAGAATTTCTAGTGACACGAAAAATTCTTAATCCGGCTAGACCTTTGATTCCTTTCGATATATACATTATAATGAAAATTACTAAAAATGTGCACAGACAGATTCTTGTTACTTTTAGAAAGTAATGTAAAATAATCACTGTCAGTGTTCCGCAAGCCTAGTACTAAAATTCTCCTCTTGATCATTCGACAAAGAAAGACAATGGCGTCGAGCAGAGTTGGGCATTAATCGATTAAAATTTTAATCATGATTGATTGATTAATGTATACGATTAAAAAAAGAAATCGTCGAAAAATCGGCGATTGATTCAATTGATTGATTTAATCGTCGATCGTTGATTTAAAAAAAAGGGATCATCGAAAAATCGAGTTTACATTCTTTTCAGTATTCATACAATTCTGATTACGTATTTCATTTCGAAATTTCAGCAATAATCATTAATCAATTGTATCCGATTGACGATTAATAATCGTTAATCGCAACTAACGACTAAAGTAGAAAAAACTGCAGTATCGATCCAGATCGGTGTACAGAAAAGGTATTTCGAAAATTCTGATTCGGTTTAGCGGAAAAATATGATTTTTCCCGACGATCGACTTCAGGATCGTTAATCGCAAGACGTAACGAGACGCCCGGAGCGTGTTCGCAACGCGATTCCTTCCCCTAAGCGTGTGCCACCTGTAAAATTGCTCGCCTAACTGGGACGCGGGGACCGGGGCATGGCATGGCAGCCGGGAATCGAGTAGGAAATTCGGTTCTTAGCGCGGGAAATCGAATTTTTCCTGGGGAGGAAATTCAATTTGAAGGGAGCAGTCTTTTTTAAATAGCGTCGATCGCCAAGGGAAAATAGAACGACGCACAGTTGTCGCGAATCAAGGTTTAAACAACTCGGAATCACCGTAAATTCACGTAACATTCCCAAACAAAACTGTACATACGAAAAATGATCCTCGAATCCTTGCAATTAATAGCTAATATACATTGGTACGTACAAATGTTGGTATTAAACACGAAAATTATCTGTTACTCGAATCTATGGTTCTTCGTGTTCGTCAACGAAGTTTCAATGTTCAACTGGGTTGCAACGTTCGGATTTTCGCGGATTTTTCGCAGATTTTCGGCGGCCGAGGCTCAACTGATTTTTCCCGTTGAATTGGACAAAGACCACGTACCTACATTTTTCGCGGATTATTCGCGGTGCCCGTGGTCCGATGGACCGTCGCGTCGCGTCGCGACGCGTTGGCGTGTTCCAATTTCCACGAGGCCACTGAAATATTTGCGCGGGATCCATTAGGCTCGCTGCGTTTTTAATGAAACGATCGGGCCTGCGATTTAATTCAGTCGACGAGAGACGCGCGGTAGAGATAACCATAAATCCGAGCGAGGAAATAGAGTTCGCGTGTAATCGAGCAGATCTCACCCCCGGTTTCGCAGCGAACAATTTTTCTAAACAAAAGTTTCGCCGATAAATCGTGGCTGGCGAAGAATCTGCGTTGATTCCGCGGGTATATCTCGTGGAAGATTTTCCTTTAAGGCAGTTTAAGGGGTTAACACCACCCTGGCGCTCGGAAAAATAGGTATAAAAATAAACTTTTTTTATTTTACACATGTATATAGTAGTTTTATGAACAATTTGCAATATTAACGATTAAAAAAAATAAAAAATGCCGGAGATATAAGCCGATAAGTAGGACCCTCTTTTAAAAATCCTTGCTGATGGTGTACATGATTTCTCTGTTAGGCATCGTCTAAAAAATAATAAATAAATTTTTTCGTATTTATAAGGCTAATAGCTACAATGTGACGTAGGGACAAATTTTAAAAAATTTTTTTTGTAGAAATGACAGCTGTTTGAAACAAAAAACTAGAATTTTCATCGAAATTTTGCGTTTAAAAACTTTACAACTTTCGAACATGGCACCCAATCACAAAAATCCTACGTCACATTGTAGCTATTACCCTAATAAATAAGAAAAAATTTATTTATTATTTTTTAGACGATGCGTAACGGAGAAATCATGTACACCATCAGCAAGGATTTTCAAAAGAGGTTCCTACTTATCGGCTTATATCTCCGGCATCTTTTATTTTTTCGTAATCGTTAATATTGCAAATTGTTCATAAAACTACTATATACATGTGTAAAATAAAGATCATTTTATATACTTAATGGCAACGTGAAAAAAAAAGTTTATTTTTATACCTATTTTTCCGAGCGCCAGGGTGGTGTAACCCCTTAAAGGGTTACACACACCTAAAACATTTTTGGGACACTCTGTATAACAAAATAAATGTTTTAATCTCACTGTTACAGGGATAATTTTGTGACGCGCGCACCCCAGGGTTAAACGCGGACAATTTCCGCGGGAAATGGTGAATTTACCGTTGGAGAATACTTTCTGTAGCCACTGTACAGACATCGAGATAGACCAGCAGCGGTGGCGGTGGGTTTTGCTTGTCGAGGATAAGCGAAGGTTTTTACGACGCGATAAAACAGAAGCCCCTTCTGCGCGCGGGAAAACCAACCGCGTCCGACGTTTTACCCGCGTGCAACGCGGATAAAAGACGACGGTGCCCGATGAAACATCGGAGATTCGTCAAAGGAGTTTTCCCGCGATACTTTCCAACAAGCACGGATCCCCGCGAACGTCACTTCCTCTAATCTCGCTTGTAACTCGCCTCCTTTCGAGGGAGAAAAACTTCTCCCTCCGGACCGATACGGAGCGGCGCGGCGGCGGGCCCTTTGATCGCTACTCTATGCCCAAAGCAACAAAGTGTGTTTACCGAACGCGATCAAAGATCGGTTGCAACTTGCAACTTTGCAACAGCCGTTGCGCTGGTGCAATACTCGCTTCGACGCAAACTCGATACGAGAACCAGAGTTCGGCAAAATTTTCATCTAAATAAAAATTTCGAATAACGAATAAAAAAAATTTTATTCATTATTCGATGGCTCGCGTTTATTACAGTTGGCAGTAGTTATGGAAAGATTTAGATAAAGATAAAAAAATTATTCGAAGTTCGAATAAAGCCACTTCGTATAAAAGAAATTATCTTTATTCGTCGGATAAATTAGCGTCGAATATAAATTATTTATTCGATGCTGGTCGAATAAAGATAATTTTTATATTCGATACTCGTCGAATAAAGATACTTTTTATATTCGAACCATCGAATAATGAATAAAAATTTTTTTACGTTTTAATTCGTTATACGAAATTTGTTAGATTTTATTAGGTTGTTGCATACGAATCGAGGGGGAAAAGTTACCCTCTCTCTCTCTCTGCCAGTACCGGATTAGTCACGTGACATTGCGAACCGTGGGGGAATAAATTTTACATATTCAGTTTTGTTTTAAGTGCATGCAATCCGCAGTCTAATCAGAATTGTCCCTCTCGAATGAATTTGTTTCGCGTCGATTAATCTCGACGACGCGACGACGGTACTTTATCGATCATCGTTGAACGGTGTTTTCTCTTAAATGTGACCCACGGAAAAAGAACAAAACAAAGAGAGAAAAGCAAAGTAAAATATCGAAAAAAGTTCGCATCCATAGTGGTCCCGATCCGTTTTCCGAGCGGTCTCGGCTCCTAAAACGTTTCGGTTCAACGAGTCCAAAGTTCGCTCGCGACCATTAAAACTCCTCATCGACTCTTCTAATTAACTTTACCCGGGGACGGTATGTACAGTGTATATAAAAGTGTATCGGCCCCCAGGAAATCCGGGACAGCGGAGAGCTGATTTTTCTATTCTTTTTTATATCGGCCCTTCGTTCCCTTCGACCGATCGAAAGTCGTCGATGCGGTGTACGTAGGCACGTAGAGTATCGGTACAGTGGCTCAGGAAAGTATTCGAACGCCTTCTTTAAAATCGGACTAACTTTTTTAATATTGAACCAAACGACTCGACTTTTTTTTAGCAACCATACACATTGTCTTCTATTGAATATTAAATATTTTAAATTTTCATTACGGGCTCGAATAAAGAAGTTTTAAAAAGTACCGTTTCTATTTTTTCTTGTAATACCTTGCCAATTGCAATTTCTACAAAATCTTTTTTGCACTTCGTTCGTGAAAGCTGTGCTTCTAATTGCTAAGAAAAAAGGTCAAGTTGTTCGATCCAATGTTAAAAAAGTTATTCCGTTTTAACCCTTAGCACTCGAGTGGCGACCCAGAGTCGCCGCTAAAACTTGCTCTACCATTATTCACAATATTGTTTACATTATTAATTATGGCGCTATCTAATCAATTACTAAACATTTCAGTATTGTATGAGGTATTATATCAATTTTTCATGTCCACAAAATGAAAAAAAAAAAAATCATATAGAATGGAATTTATTCTAGGTCGAAAGAAATGTTTAATTAGCGAGTTAAAATAGCTCCGAGTGCAAAGGGTTGAAAAGGGCGCGTTCAAATACTTTCGTGGGCCACTGTATATACACTTCGGTTCACGGCGCAACTTCGCTGGCCGTAATTGGATTTCTTTACGGGCCAATATCACGCATCTCTTTAAACCAGAAATTGAAGGAAATTAGGACTTCGCCATCGACCGACCGCTTAATCTTGATCACGGTCCGACGATTTTCCACTCTTTTTTTCTCTCCTCACTTTTAAAACAGCGAGCAAACCGTTTCGTTCGACGATTTGAACTGTTGATTCTGAACTTCCCACCACCATCGCCCCGCTACATAGTAAAGGCCGCGGCCAAGTTTGTATACGTATAGAAACCTGCTAGACCCACGTCAGTCTTCCGTACTTTTTAGCTTTTATTGTAGCGCGCGCGGCTCGCTGTCAAGCAGCACGCTCCATAATTTCGTGACACGGGTCGCGTTACCCGGATGACAGCCGGTGGTTCTCGAATAACCATACGTTACCCGAAGTCACAACGTTTTATAAAAGGTGTCTGCTGCCATTAATTTCTCGCCTGCCGTTCCGTTTATTAGACGGCAGACAGTGTGTGTACGGAAATAAAATAACAGTCGAGCGCGGTACCAGCTAATTTATCGTATGACGAGTTCTTAATGAAACGGTTCAGCAGGATTATTTTTGTTTGGTTGGTGTGTGGGATTTGACAGTGTTTGGATTGTCGAGGAGACATTTGAAATCTTTGAAAGGTTTATTGTTCGGGTTAGGGGACCACAAATAGATTACATTAAAAAACGCATGCGCCATACCGGATTAGAGAGAGAGCGAAACGTCGCGTCGCGTCGGTGGGATTCGCCGATAACCGAACGAGGGAACGAGGGCTAAGGAAGGAAGGCAAGTGGACGGTGGAATAACGAGTGGTAGAGCCGCACGCGTTTCGAGCGGAATGAAACGGAATGAAACGGAGTCGCGTTTAAAGCTCTCGCCGAAAGGAGTCTAGTGGCTGCGAAGAGCCTGTTTCCGTGCTCGTTGCTTACTTGCTTGCTTGCTTGCTTGCTTGCTTGCTTGCTTTGCAAGAACAGCCACTACTAACGCCTGCCGGTAACGACCTCGAGCCGAGCCAACAAGGCCTTAAAACTGTTTGACGAACTTCACGCGTGTACAAACCCGTTCAAACGAGTCCAAACGCTAGTGGTTGCGAACTTTTGCTTAACGCACGGCTGTCATGTACAGGGTGTATTCTATACCTCTGGATCGGTGGAGATCTTTCGAAAAAATGGATCGCAAAATTGACCTTGACCGTTTCTTTCATGGTGCAAAAATTTTTTGTCGCATCGTATAGTATTCATCGCAAAGAACAAAAGTCTCGTAGGAACAATGGTTCTCAAGTCAATCGTTCTCCGAAGAAACGACTTCGAAGTTTCGTCAAGTAATTTCTTCCATATGTCTACAGGGTGTCCCAAAATGGTATAAGCGTGGAGGGAATGTTTCTACACGAGATAATAAAGTGAAAATACGGAATAAATTTTTTTTATTATTTATTTGACGCCTCGTTTTCAGCGAGCACATGGGTGCTCTTGAATAGCAATTGTCTGATGAGTCCGATCATGATCTACTAATTCTACTTCTTAAAATATTAGGCACGCGAACTCGACGGATTTTTAAAGCCAATTTTTCTCGAAAACGAATCATCAAATGAAAAAAATGTGTTCTAGACACATTGTTCCTTTGAGATTTTTGTTCCTTGCGATGACTGCTATACGATGCGATAAAATGTTTTTTGACCTTGAAAGAAAGGGTCAAGCTCAATTTTGCGGTCCAATTGTTTAACAGATCTCCACCGATCCAGAGGTACGCAATCCCTCCGTGGTATTCGTGACATATAATTTTTATACACCCTGTACGTTTCCAGCGATAGTACGCTTATGTCATTATAATCATAACGAACGAAGAAAAAATTTTACTTTTCGCAAAGATTCGCAGTGTAGTCGTTATAGCTGAATTTCTGGGGCTCTTTGAATAAGCATAAGGCGCTCGTACGATCCTTTTACGCGCGTTCTATTGTCGCAAGTTCGACGGAGCCGGTTCGCCTAATTGTCATGATTCGCGAACGGTTTTGCAGGCACATCTCGTGCGCCTCGCGTCGCGTCAACCGCAAGTTGCGCCGCGTGCAATTCAGCTTCCGTCATCGCACACACGCAACAATTACCCCGACACACTGCTACACACCCACTTTCCAACCCCCCATGCAACCCCCATAGAACCAGACTTTTATAGCGAACAATCCACCGATTGTGTCTCTATACCGCGTCTCGCGGAGAATGCGTCGTTTAATTAGACTGTCGTCGTCGACGTCGTCGTCGTCGTCGTCGTCGATGTCGTCGTCGTCGTCATCGACGTTGTCGAGTACGTCGACCTCCTGTTAGTAGGAAGCAAGTTTCGAAACCCGCGACTTTCGAACCTTCCCAAAGTTAGGCTACCGCCGAGCAAAGTTGGATACATCGATTTTCAATTTCGCGCCCGATTGAAATTTCAGCGTGTCGCGAACACGAGACTCGTCGAAGCTAGATGATAAAGCGACTGTCTAAAGTGACTACCAATCGCGTGGGGATTGTTATTATCGTTGGTGGCGTGAGATATCAGCTAAGGAGCAAATTGGAGTACATTCGAGGAGCATTAGCAAATTTTCGCCCCCCCCCCCCCCCGCAAAATATAATTTTAGGCCCCCATTTTCTTTTGAAATTTTTAATGCTTTCAGAAACGAGAATTGTAAAAATTCAATAAACGCAAAAAATAAATTAAAAGTACACCGACAGAAAAAAAACATATTTTTTGCGTTTAGTTGAATTTTTACAATTCTCCTTTCTAAAAGCATTAAAAATTTCAAAAGAAAAAAGGGGGCCCAAAATTACATTTTGCGGGAGGGGGCGAAAATTTGTTAATGCTCCTCAAATGTACCCCAATTTGCTGCTTAAATTAAAAGTACACTGACAGAAAAAAAAGCATAATTGAAATTAGGCATAATTTTAGTAAAATTACGTGATAATAAATGCAAAAATTTGGTATTGCGGTATTATAGTTCCGCCGCTGCATGTAAGAAATCTTTTTACCGTTACAGATTTCCCAAACGAAGAAAAGCGTTTGTATCTCGTCCACAAGTGTACCAACGATAGCCGGACGAAAACATTCGTTTCACAACCCCTCGCAGACAGTGGAAAAAAGAAAATGCAACCTGAGACTAGATTAATCGAGGGAGTGGGAGAGGGGGGCCGTGGGTTTTCAAAGGATAAAGAGAGCCACGGGTAGAATTGAAACACCGTGGTGTGGCTCTGACGTGGGTGTATACGCGGTGTGTTCGGTCGGTAACCGGTACATATGTACGACACAATTAAGCCCCGTCGTGTGTACACGGTGGATGGATGGATGGGATGGGATGAAATGGGGATGGGGAGATGCTACGGAATGGAATGGCAACGGAGAGATAGAGATAGAGAGAGAGAGAGAGAGAGAGAGAGAGAGAGAGAGAGAGAGAGAGAGAGAGAGAGAGAGAGAGAGAGAAGGAGACTTACCTCGAATGCAGGGCGCAGCCACGCTGCACTGTGGGGAAACTAGAGGACACCGGCGGAGGCGGAGCGCAATAAGCCGGTGGCGGCGGTGGATCATGTCTGTGGAGATGGTTATGCCGGTGGCTGTGGGAATAGCTCAGGGAACCTCGTAGACTCCCGGGCAGCTGGCGATGCGGCGTCGACTGGTCGCTGGAACCACCAAAATTAAATTCTTTTCATATTTTCTCTCTGCAAGCCGAGAGACCCTTAACGGGAGATTCTCGTGTAACAGGTTCAAAAAATCAAGAAAATTTTTTTTTTACGTAAATCGAATGCACAACCACAGCCTACTCTAGTGTTAGCCATGCTGAAGGATGTGGTAACACGGTGAGAGTCCTACTGTATCTATATCTATATATATAATATAATATAATATATATATATAGATATAGATACAACAGGACTCTCACCGTGTTGCCACATCCTTCAGCATGGCTAGCACTAGAGTAGGCTGTGGCACAACCTTTCGAAAATATATTTCCAAAATCTGAAAGCTTAATTCTAAAACATGCAGATTTTACATCTTGTTTATACACTGCTGTGATTAATGTTAGGTAATCCAAGTAATTTCTGCGAAGAAATGTCAGGAATTATTACATTCGGTCGGGAACACATTTTAAAATCGATTCGAAGTAACCTCTTAAAAGAAGACGTATAAATAGAATATTCTATTCGTTCGAACAAATTTAAATTCATAAATTTATCGATCGCGTCAAGCGTGTCACGAGAATGTCAACGGGGCTCTGGCGCCCCATAAATGGGACCATAATAATATTTTAAATGTTAGATGTATTTCTGTACATCGCACCTGTGATAGTTCTCTAAATAACTGCCATCCGTGAGAAGAGAAATTCAGTCTTCGATCACCGAAAAGACAAAGTTTCATAACAGATTACATATAAACTCTTGAAAATCGTGACCTTTGCTTTCCTTCTTCGCAATCGCAATCCAAAACGTTCTCTTGATAAATGAAAAGAACCAAAATTCTTCAGAATCGGCAATTCAGAACTGTGATCATTAAAAATTACAAGGGGAAACATAGTGTAAAATCACAAACGTTAGCCTTACGAGACATCATGACGTTCTTACGCCCTCTAGGATATATTGTGGCCGGAGTAAGAGGCAGAAGGCGGCCAGCAACGCTATCTCGTCGGTAGAGAAGACCACAGATTCACTAAGGACACCGACGAGATACTATCAGTACTATTAAAGACTGCCAGCCTCTGTGCCACCGACGAGATACTATCTCGTCGGTGCCTGTGCTATTGAGCGGCGCAAAAAGTGGGCACAGGTGGGCGCGGGGATAACGTGGAACTTACAGTGATCTGCAATACCACATTGCTAAAAGTTCCACTATCGACGAGATACTCGTCGGCGGTTCCGCGCTCTCTACCTAAATAGAACATTTTCTCAAGTGGCGTAGGTAAATAGATTTAGTACCGCGGCTAATAAATACATGTAGAATGCTGACATTACCCATTCTGTAATTGCTTAGAAAATAATTATCTTACAAATAGTGGATAATATCGAGCTAATAGCTACACATTTATAATTTGCGTGAATATTTTATCCTCATTTGACACCATTTTTCCCAAGTGGCGTAAGTCCACAAAATGACTATGATCACTAATTTCGTCACAACTGTTGAACGAATGGACTTTTTGGAATGAAATTTGTGGGAGAACCTTCCCGCAGAATTTCCGCGTCGAATGGTTCAAGATTCAGCTCTCTGCGTGCAGCCGTTCTCATTTGACGCCATTTTTCCCAAGTGACGTAAGTCGACAAATTTATCATTGTATTGTGTTGAATAAATTAATGCGTGCGAATATTCATGGATTAAAAGTTCTTCTGTACATCGAGTTCTATTACCTACTTTTACTAAAAAATTAGATGGTCAAGGTGGTCAAGGGAGTGCTTGTCGACATCGTTGGCAAAAGGAATTGTTATAAACATTAAACAGACAGAAATAATAAATTTATCAATAATTACTATCACGACGATCGATATCGATCGATATTAGATGGAGCGGGGGGAGTTGCGCATCGCCACATAGGTGCGCGCGCCTGAACTCGGCGAGTGCGCTCAGTCAGTCAGACGGGCCAGGGATTCCGGCAGGAGCGCTCGGGCGCCGGGACCAGGAGAGGACCTGGGGAGGACCACAGACCGCCCTGGGAGTGACCAGCCACTGATCAGAGATTTACCAGTGCTTGATTTACCAGTGATTTACCTGTGACTGATCAGAGATTTACCAGTGATTGATTTATCAGTGATTTACCTGTGACTGATCAGAGATTTACCAGTGATTGATTTACCAGTGATTTACAAGTGATTTAAAAGGATTTAAAAGTGATTTAAAAGTGATTTACGAGTGATTTAAAAGTGATTTAAAAGTGATTTACGAGTGATTTAAAAGTGAATTCCAAGGGAATTCCAAGTAAATTGCAAGTGAATTACAAGTGAATTACAAGTGAATTACAAGTGAATTACAAGTGAATTACAAGTGAATTACATGTGAATTACATGTGAATTACATGTGAATTACATGTGAATTACACGTGAATTACGAGTGTTTTACGAGTGATTTACGATGGATATACGAGTGATTTACGATGGATATACGAGTGATTTACGAGTGATTTGCGAGTGACTGACCACCTGGCTGACCCGTGATTTACCAGTGACTGACCGCCTGGCTGACCAGTGACTAACCAGAGGCTGCCAAGTGTTTATTCGCCTTGCTGACTAGTCTACTCCACCTGCACCACTTTCAACAATGGTAAGTCTCAACAATTTTATTTTTATTTGTGAGTGTTATGCGCTTTACAGCACAGGGTGGGCCAAGGGTTTTACAATGCTTGTGTTGATTACCCTTGGCCCACCTTCAACAATTTTCTCCGTCAACTGTAAATTCAACGAACACCGTCGATTATTATTTCTCATAACCTAATTGAAATTTCCACCGGAACTTTCAATCTTCTAAAAATGTATATTTCTGATTTAAAATTGGTATTCCTTCGAATGGATATCCCTCAGGGGCTCACTCGCGGATAGTGAAACCGTGAGTGAGTACGGGGTGTCGCGTCCCCGGGGTCCCGAAGCGCCTATAGGCCGCACTCGTGTGCGGGGTTAGTTTGGCTCTCGTGAGCTGGCTTTAGGTTGGCTCTCGTGAGCTGGTTAGATTCGCACTCGTGTGCGAGGTATGTAGGCCGTACTCGTGTACGGGGTTTATAGTTGCTTCTCATCGAATCTTCATTATCGTCATTTTTGTTACTCGATTTCTACTTGAAATTTGGTTCTGAACTTTCACAAGTTCCTCTTGGTATGTGGGGTTAGTTTGGCTCTCGTGAGCTGGTGTTAGGTTGGCTCTCGAGAGCTGGTTAGATTTGCACTCGTGTGCGAGGTATGTAGGCCGTACTCGTGTACGGGGTTCACAGTTTCATCCCGTCGCATCTTCATCATCGTCATTTTTATTTCTAACGTCGACGAAGAACATACATCGAACGAAGAGGATACATCGAACGAAGAGGATACGTCGCACGAAGAGGATACATCGAACGAAGAGGATACATCGAATGAAGAGGACACACCAACGAAGACTGCGGCGTATTTTTAAGTTAATTATATTTGCTGAGCAATTATTGTCTTAGAGTCACCCCCGAACCAGAGCCTTCTGCTCTGGTTCATGTTTCTTCTTTGCGAATCAAAGCCTTCTGCTTTGATTCTTCCTTTTATTGCGATTTAGTTTATTTGCTGACAATATTTGCTTGGCTTGCGTGCGTGCGTTAATTATTAAGATTGTCTATCGTCGTTGTAAATATGTCGAGTAATTATTGCCGTAACTTCACTTTGCTCGGCTCGTTTTTTTTGACTCCGACACAGCCCTCTGCTGTGTCGGACCTTGCTTGTATGTACCAGACCGGTTGGTACCGGTATTCGGCGTGGATACATTGAGAGTGGGTGGTTGAGAGGCTGTTGTTCATCGTGTTACACTGTTAAGTGAAAAATCCTCTCTTTTGTAATACCATCCGAGCCACCTCAACGTTTCGTTGTTTGGTGGCAGGTGGTTTTAGGAGTAAATGGGATATCGTTTGAACACGTCTCTTGGCCATCGCTCTTGGTGAGGACACGTCGGGTATCGTTGCTGGCTGGAGTTGGGCTGCAAGCATTGTACGCGTCGCGTCACTCTCGAACCAGAGCCCTCTGCTCTGGTTCGCTCTTGTTTCTCTCTTTGTAAGAATCAGAGCCTTCTGCCTGATTCGCCTTTTGTCCCCCGTGGATCGGAGACTTCTTCTCCGATTCACACCTTTTGCTCCGCAATAATTACTCGACATACTGCGTTAATATAAGTTCGTCGCTGTTAGGAAAGGGAGCCAGAAGGAATATTGTATTCGTTCTGACTCCCTTTCCGGGTCTCTGGTGCAGCAACCTCCTCGTGGTGAGACCTGGGCAATCGGTATTATCCTCTATTTGTCAGAACTTCTGGTATCTTACAAATAGAGGATAATATCGAGCTAATAGCTGCACACTTAGAATTTCCGTTTATATTGTATACTAGTATGTAAGACATGCTAGATGTAAGAACAAATGTATTGAAAGATTTTCAATAAAGATTTTGTAATCAATATCCATGATTATTTCAAACCTATTCCCTTCCATAACATTTTCCATTGTCACTTTCCCTCAAAACAAAACGTTTCGAGCTGGTTCATTTGATTTTTCTATACATATATGTATAGTCATCTATTATTATTCACGTTAATATATGTATATATTCCAGCTATTATTTTTCTGCCACTTTCCCCAAGTGCCCCTATACAAAGTAGCACGGTATAGTTTTAGTGAATATTAGTAGGAAAACGTCGAACTGGTTAATATTTATAATAATTCCTTTTACTAACGATGTCGACAAGCACTCCCTTGACATTTTTTACATGTAATTTTTTACAGTAAAGTCTTGATCTAACTTTTGATCTTACTCAGTTTTTCAACATATGAAATTTGAAGTATTACGTACAATATTTCTTGGAATTTTTTGTCCTTGATATTAGTTTTGATTTTAATATTTCAAAAATCAATGCCAAAATATTGTCTGAAATATTTGAATACGGCTGCACGTAGAGAGCTGAATCTTGAACGATTCGACGCGGAGATTCTGCGGGAAGGTTCTCCCACAAATTTCATTCCAAAAAGTCCATTCGTTCAAAAGTTGTGACGAAATTAGTGATCATAGTAATTTTGTGGACTTACGCCACTTGGGAAAAATGGTGTCAAATGAGGATAAAATATTAACGCAAATTATAAATGTGTAGCTATTAGCTCGATATTATCCATTATTTGTAAGATAATTATTTTCTAAGCAATTACAGAATGGGTAATGTCAGCATTCTACATGTATTTATTAGCCGCGGTACTAAATCTATTTACCTACGCCACTTGAGAAAATGTTCTATTTAGGTAGAGAGCGCGGAACCACCGACGAGTATCTCGTCGATAGTGGAACTTTTAGCGATGTGGTATTTTAGATCACTGTTAGTTCCACATTATCCCCGCGCCTACCTGTGCCCACTTTTGGCGCCGCTGAATAACACCGTTAAATTGTGACAATTGACAATTGATTCTGATAGCGAAGAACACGAAATTATTTTGTTGGAGAAGTTTTCAAATGCTTGGAAATAATGGAAATTCAATTGCCGACCATTGAGAACATGGAATCTTCTGCATCGCGGCTTTACCTTTCAGAGGTAAGGTAGGAACCTGTTAGACAATTCACGGTAAAATTACTATGACATGGTACAGAAGAATAAAATGCAAATCCGCCACCAAATTCAAGCATATTGTAGACTGTAGACATTCTTCAAAAACAAGAAGAACTATATTTGAGATATTTATAGAGTCTTATCAACCACAACACCTTTCATCGCCGATAACGTCTTATCCAAGTTGATAATAGCTAACAAAATAAAAAAGAAAACCAATTATATTAGCTCGAGACTGTTAACTTGTTTAATCTTCACAGCGGCAAACAACGATACGTGGTCGTTGATTGTACGATTTGATAAAAATTTTTAGATTGGAAATTGAAAGAACTTGTAGAAATGGATTTATTCACTGTGTGGCTTTATTGTAACAGTAAATATAACAAGTAATTGATTTAGGAAATGAGCGGCTCAAATATTGCTTCGAGTATTACTGTTTGTGTTTAGCATGGTGAAGGAACCGATTACAAAGTTTCCGAAAGCCGCATAGTTATTTGTTTGATCGTTCGCATCGATCTCACAGCTGCTAAATAATTACTCACGAAGGAACTCTCGTCGCATCCGGTGACGGCACAGTAACCCACCTGGACGCTCGAATTCCCACGAACCGGTGTTTCAGAGATAACAAGCCGACACCTGAACAGACCTTTAAGTCCCCGATAAAAATACAACACGAAATAAATTATCTTGCCACTAGAAAACCAGTTCCGATTTCCCGTGTTCTACATTTAAATTCAATTAAACCAGCAGCGGTTCTTCCATGAAAAATCAAACGCAGAAATATTTCTTGTGCCACGAAACGACGCAATGCTCTTATAATACACGCATAGAATTTAGGTTAACAAAGTTTTATGTACATATAAATTCTGTTTAAACAAATTGTGAATATTCGTTTGTTCGTAGGTGTAGACTAACTGTTCGACTATCACCTTGGCAACCAATGCCCCAACGTTTCGATTTCTATCATTTTCGAATACTTCACGGTCCCGCGAGCAGAGTACGTCCAGCACCGTGACGTCCGTCCAATTTCAAGTACGCGTTACGCGTTATCCGGATCTCGAATTTCGCGGCTATTGTTGCGCGCGTAATTAAAACTTCGCGCCGCTATACATTGCCAACGAATGCTCAAAAATTCCAATTCTCCACCGGAGTTTCGATCAAACCACGCATCTTCGTCGTGCCGATCTCAAATCCTTGAAAATCTTTCGTCCGGATAATAATACAGGGTGTAGTCGACTACAGGTGGGAGAAAATTTATGGGCTGGTTCTCCATGACAATATAAATCGAAAATGAAGATTAAAAAAATTGTGATTCGGGCTTCGTTATTTAGTTATTTTAACCCATAGCACTCGAGTGGCGACTCCGCGTCGCCACTAAAAATTGCTGTACCATTATTCAAAATATTGTTTACATTATTAAATATGTTGGTATCTAATCAATTTCTAAACATGTTAGTAAATGTTTATCGTTCAAAATAAAATAGCTCCGAGTGCAAAGGGTTAACGATTAAAAATTCGCCTAAAATGCGGCAACCCATAACTAAATAACAAAAATCGAAATCGCAATTTTTTTATCCTTCATTTTCGACTTGTATTGTCATGGAGAACCACCCCTTAAATTTTCTCCCACCTGTAGTCGAACACCCTGTATATGAACATAAAACACAAGTGCAATTTGCCAAAATATTCACATGATATATCAACGCGATACTTGTTGTCCACCACAAACCAACGCAGGAAGAATAAAAGAGAAGAATCGCGGAACAAAGGAAGAAGAAAATAAACAATCGGAGCAAAGTGGGTACTCCCCGGGTTACGGTCCCTATAAACAGGTTGAACGTCGTTAACGTCCCACTAAACGTCTTATTAAACAGTTGAACGGTGTAGCAAACGGAGAAAAAATGAAAAGCCAAGAAACGCGTTGCCAGACGACGGTTAGTTTCGTGCGGCGATATAATTCCACCGAGCAAACACGATTTTATCTAGTGTCTACGAGAAAACCAGTGTGAGACCGGAAGTGTCGAAAGGGCTGACTGCTATATGCTATATGTATGTACGTGTAGGAGCCTCCATCGCAACGGTTGCATTCTTATCTAATAACCAAACACTAACGCTGTTGGTATCTCCTCGAAAACTGATAAAAGGGAGGTCGACGAACAACCGGGGGCCCTTGTAAAGGGCCTCGGAGCGACTGCACATGTTTTCAATTCGTCAACGATATTTCCTCTCATTTCTAATCTTTTATAACTAGAGAAAATGCAACTTTTTCTAAATTTTTTTTTGTTTTTTTGGAATTCCGACCAATATCAATTTTTTCAAAATTTTGTTCACCAGTTATTCAGCAAAATAATTTACGATTGAATCATCTAAGAGATGAATTTGACTTTTAATAAGACTTTGAAAAGATTTGGGGTGCAAAAAGGTGAACATGATAAAGAAAAGTATGAATTTGGAAGGCTAGATCTGCGAAGAACAACAGGTTCGTTAACGGTGCAATCGGCTAGCAAACAGTTATCGGTACAATTAGATGATAACGCGAAAGGATTATAGGAAACAGCATCTGGCCAAGATTTTGCACGGCCCCGTGCAGAAAGCACTGTGCCAAATGGTTTCACTTAGGACGACGTAATTACCGAAGTCGATCCTAGCCCTCGCTCTCTCTCTCTCTCTCTCGCCCTCTTGTATGCAATGTCGGCGTGCAATGTCGGCTGCAACGTCGCAGAAACTAGATCCCCGACAAATAAATTACACGAGCTTAACCCCTTGGAACCTGAAGGAGACGCTCAAAGAGCCTGGGTTTCAATTAAGAAGAAAATATGCGCACGAAATACATCAGAGTGAAATATCACCGTGACGTATCGCCGGAAGGCGATAATTTTCATTAGAGACGGGGGAAAAAAAAAGTGTTGAAGTCGAGATTTCGAGACGAACCAGTTTATCGTAATTTTCACCGATAAAAATGTTTGTGCTGTTTATCTTTTCCATCGAGCTCGACCTCATTATTAAATGCGAGGTAAGAAGCGTCATAATGTCTGCTTGAAAATTAAAAGATTGTTTTCTGTTGAAAAATTGGAGGATCGATTGTGTTCAAAGTTTTGTTTAATCGAATCGCTTCGATTTGACGGAACTCTTCGGAATAGTTTCCCCATTCGACGGTGAACAAATTAGAATTTTTCTTTCATTTGCATCGATACAAAGGGGCGCGACGCGGGGCGGCCTTTTTAAACATTTCTGTCTCGCTTTCGAACGTACCCGAAGCAAATAGGGACAAATAGTTGAATTGCTCACAGGTCGTTTATTCTCCGGCATCTTCTATCGGAGGAACTTTACTTTGAATTGGATCTTTGATCGTGCCGGAGCGTTCGAAATGAAACTGGGTAAAGACGCGGGAGAGACAGAGAGGGAGGGAAAATTAACAGGAGAAATCAAGGATCGTGGAAAGATCGTTTGCGACGCGATTAATTAGCGATTGAACAGAGTATCGATAAAATGAGAGGGACAACCATAGTCGGCGATAATAAGGCCCAAACGAAATTTTCAGTTGATATTCGAGGTTTACTAGCCTTCTCCCTGCTCGTTAACTTAAAACTGCTCCTACCGTCTTCGCTTTCAGCTATAAATGGCATTTAGACCCGTGTTCTTCGTTTCAAAAACTTCTTGTTAAAAATTCTCCATTCGTAAATTCTAAACCGTACAAACTAAAAACACGAAATTTTTATTAATATTCCGTGTACCGAAATAAAATTCAATTTAATCTGTAGCGAATATATGGTCATCGGAGAACATATAGTTATTAGAACAAATTCTAATTATTATCGTAAAATAAATCCTAGTGCGAGGGGCTAATGGCTCTCGGAACGATTACTATATTACTATGTCCGAGAAATCGCTTAATGTGTAACTCAATTAACCGTACCCTAATTTTTCCCGATAATCACGGTCGAATAATAATCACGGTCGCGCATTAATTACGCGCAAACGAGGGTACACGCGCGCGACGCGACGTGTCACCACTTTTGCAAACTCGCGAAGGATTCTGTGAAAGCCGAGCTTCCGGTCGCACGATCCTGCCTAACGAGCAAAGAAGAACAACGAGAAAGGAGACGATGGGGGCGATACGAAGATAACGACGACGAGCACCGACTCTCAACAGCGAAAAAAATCCAACTTTGTAATACGACTTTGCCAGGGGAGTATCATTAGGGCGACGCGTCGCGTCGCGTCGCGTTGCCTCGAATTCCCTCCAGGACCCCAACCTAAGGAGACGAATTCAAGCTCCAGAGGATTTCGAGGAGTTTCGCGTGCAAGCCAGAATTGCCACCCACCTGGAAACATCTCTCGTAAAACTGACGAAAAAACGGGCCGAGTGGCTCTAACGGCGATTATGCTAGTTGGAACGATACACTCCAATTAACCCTTCCGTACATTTATCGATCGTAAATTGTTTATAAGAAATGTGTTAATGTTATCGGCGCACGGGTTCGATCAGTTTTTACTAGTTACTGGCAAATTTGCAACTTATTAATTTCCAACGTTTCGCAATTGTTTTCTTGAGAATGGTCTAAAATAAGACCGAAACCGTTGGAAATTAATAAGTTGCAAATTTGCCAGTTACTAGTAAAAAACTGATCGAACCCGTGCGCCGATAACATTAACACATTTCTTATTTACAGACTATTCATCAGGAATTTTTGTTCGCGTAAACTAAATTGTATTTGGAAAATCTTGAATGTCTTCGGAAAGTACGTTTCTTGAACCATTTTCACTGTAATACGCAGCAGTGCATATGATGCATTTAAAATTCGTTGCGTGCCGTCTCGTTCCGCGTCGGAGAAACGAAACGCAAAAGGAACTTTCGACACGGCCGATTCGCCGATTCCAGCTGCCATAAGTGAACTTGGAACGTAGTTTCGCAACCATGGGACAAGCTACGAAATCGGCCAAGGAATCCGAAACGCGCGTTACCACGAAATTTTTACATAATCCGTAAACCTGCTCGTTCGTGAACGCGGTCACGCTGCGCTTTTCAGAGCGTCGAGAATGAGAGGGAAAAAAAAGTGTTTCATTCGAGAAAAAAAACACTTCTTTTCGTTACTCCTTCCGTCTCTTTCTCTTGGCAAATTTTTGACAAAAAGTGCACGTCCCACAATAAAAAATCTAAAAAAATTGGAGGACACTGCCTGTTATCGTACTATATCAGGGTACTGAACAGCAAAATAGCACGTTTTCATATTTTTGAGAAACCTCCATTTATCCGATTTTTTGAGGTTTTTCATTTTTTACGACCACAGTTTGCAACAAAAAAATCTGAAAAAATTCCATAAAATCCGCCTTGGGATCCAAAAATATGTGACATTTTTTTCAGAATTTTAGAAAGCATCGGAGAGCGGAAAATGAGTGGAGAAACGCTAAATCTAATTTACCCTATAACTACCCTCACGGGCAAGTTAGGGGGCTGAAATTTTGCTCACAGGGGTTTTTCTTGATCAGCTTTCGAATGGTTCAACAGCCATTGAAAAAGCTCTAAGGGCAGTTTTGACCATCTTATTCGGCTAGGCCCTTTAATTGACTAACCGACACAGTATTGGAGTTAAAAAAAATGTTATCGAGCTACGTAAATTTCGTTTCGAACAAAAATTTTTATTCATCGACGTATGAAGAAACGTTTCTTCGTTGATTAAAAGCATTTATAACAGTTGCGAAAGAAATATGTTTGCACGCGACGTGTTTGGCCCACTCTCTATCTGGAGCGACGCGTCCCAATTTTGGCGACTCGTTTTCAAGGTTCCACGGTCGCTATGGTTTTTTCTGCGAGATGCCCCGTGGAGGGTGGTGCACTGGTTGTCCAAAATTCGTCGAAGCCGCAGCCAAGTTTAGACAAGGGACGGCGCTATACTTGACCTTAATGGCATCGGTCCAATGCACAAACTTTGCGGTGGTCCCTCGACGCTCGCACACCCCCCGCCTTCTTCTTCGTCTTCGTGTTCCCGATATCCGACAACTTCGCGAACCACGTCGCCAATAATAAGGACATCTTTTACGAGATTGAATCCTCCGAGATCTTCGTGTAGGTAGGTATGCGTTCGCGCGAGAGCGTACATTTAGGTAATATCGGTGAACTGCGGATCCACCCTCTCGTTAATCAAACTTCAAAGACAGCTCGCCGAAACTTTGTAACGGTTCATCGAAACTGCTCCGGTTACGATTTATTACGCCTCCTTGCGGCGATTAATTAACCGCAAACCGAGCAATCGAACAATTTCTCTGCTCCCCGATTTATTCGTAGAGTCGCTGCTTACAAAAGGGAACATATTCAGTTGATACACGCCAATTTTGATGAAACTTATGCGAGATATAGTTCTTCGAAAAATATTTGACACGTATTTTTTTTTATCGACAACCATCCACTCTGAGGAGGTGAAAACAGCCCTCGAAGTCAGGGGTCAAAACCACATTTTTTGAGAAAAAAAAGTTTGTTAAAAAATTCTTTCGCGACTGCATTTCCCATTGAAAAACAAACAATTTAAAAAAAATTCTTTCGGACCTCTGGTTTCCGAGATATCTCAAAAAATATGGTTTTCACTCCCAACTTTGAGGGCCGTTTTCACCCCTTCGAAGTGGATGGTTGCTGATAAAAAAAAAATACGTGTCAAATATTTTTCGAAGAACTATAGCTCACATTTGTTTCATCAAAATCGGCCATTCTCATCCGAATATGTTCCCTTGTTAGAATGACAGGAGACATTTTTTTTCGCTGCTGGGGAATGGGGGGAATAGCGTCGCAAAGGGTAGAGTGGGAGACAACTCTTAATCCGGCGACACTACCCAGACTGTCGCGTCGCGAAGATAGTTGATTCGGAAATGTCCGAGAAGGGGTTCTCGTTAGGATCCTCAAAATGGCCGAACGGGTGCGTGACAATGTAAGCAACCGAAATTTCCATTTATCTCTCGACGATGGGATATGCATCTCTTGGCTCCGATAACCCGTCGAAAGGAGAACCGCACCGTGCAATTGTGCATATCCCCTCGGCTAAAATCCTACACTCGGATTCGCGAGTAGCGTCGGCTGAGATTAATCCGGCACACGAATATCGTTTGCCGGTCTGACGAGGATCGTATCGAACACCGCAATCTCCCTAAGCCCGCCATAATCCTCAAGATCCAATCAGAACGACGACGGAACGCGATCTATCGCACCGGAAACGTATGCTGCGCCGTTCGCAATTTTAACCTCGAAAAATTTCGCGATTGACACGAACAATTTTTACGAACACTGTCGAGACCTCTCGGATCTTTGTGTGGATTAAAAATTATTTTACTACAACGCCGAATGCAAGACACATTTATGACAATAACTGTTAATATAGTAGAAATAATAACCCTTGGCACTCGAATGGCGACTCTGAGACGCCATTGAAAATTGCTATGGCATTTTTAAACATATTGTTCAGATTATTATTTTTATTCGTATTTAATAAATTACTAGACATTTACATATTACATATGAGATATGATATCAGTTTCATATGCAAAAAATGAAAAAAAATTGTATAGAATGAAAATATGCTGGAATAGAAAAAAATCTTTCGTTTTCGAGTTAAAATAGCTCCGAGTGCAAAGGGTTAAAACAATTGTAGAATTTCTGCATACCATTTTCAACATGTTAAAATTATTAATGTCAAAATAAAATGTCTATCCGGTTTCTGTCTCTCGCAATCGATGCAAACAATTTTTATTTTGTCAACGATCGATTCAGACTGAAAGCCACGCCGACCGGTGATCCTAACTCAAAATAGGTGTTGACAGTGTCATCACCGATATTTATCTTCCGTTATCGAAGTCCGTCAATAACGATATAAGTTTGCGCAACGTCGAATTCACTCGACGTCGCGTCGGTCCGTAGAAAATAATGTGTTTTATTGGATAGAACAACGCGCGACGCGACGGACCGATATTGTTTACGATACAGCAGAGGTATAACAACGCTGGCTCGTCTTCGTTTCTTTTTAATAAAAGAAACAGCTTTCGTATTTTGTTATCGAATAACGTATTATTGCGGAAGCTTTTTAATAATTTTCTATTATTCAGGACCACAATGCGCTCCTCCATTCGCATTTATACTCCTAAGTATTTAGTCTGTTCTACCAATTCTGAATTCCGAATCATCCTCTAAAGCCGATCTCTCGACAGTCGTAGCCTAACCGTGGACAAGATTAAATTCCTTCCAGTTTCACGGAGGAATCTCTCGCGTAGCGGTATCATCGAACAACGTCATGGTCGTGACTGTCGACGTCATCGTCGCGCGTCAAGATCGTTCCAAAAAATGTTTATCGAATCCTCGACTGTAGTTAAAATAATTCATAAACCTACACGACACAGACACTTATTTCTTCTCTTGATAATTTGAATGCAAGAAAATACAATATTTCCAAATTCCTGAAATATTTTCGCCATTTCTCATTTACTCTACTAATTTTTCTTATAAATGCATAGAATCCGCGGGTCTAATAATAAACATTGTGTTAAGGCACATTGTCTCGAAGCAGTGACACGCGACTCGATTTGCAACCGTTATCAGAGGTTATCTGTGCGAAACAGAGGGGAAATAGAGTGGACTTCGGTTAAAAAATAAAATATATTTCACCTAACAAAGAAACGGTGTTTGCGGTTTTGCCTTTAACTGTGAATTCTGAGAGCATGTGTGTACGTGTATGGTGGACCACGGTGGGGCGAGCAAGTGTACGACGTTTCCGGTCCCCGGCACGGACCCCTCCGGAAAGTAACAGTCCACACTTCGCACAGTATAGTATAGTACTTTCGATGTGTATTGCCACTCTATTGCCACTATTGCCTTATTGCCCGGGCGTTCACTTCGTCACGTTCGCGGTCGCGTTTTTCGATCGGTTCTCTGAACTACGATTCCAGGTATAGATTTGTGCACAAGGGTCCTCCGGTCGTACGACCATAATTTGCCTGGTGCTACTGCAGCACAGCACTGTATGTAGAATGTTAATATTGTAGTACTATAAGCGGTGTACGTTTCTTTGAAATTTTTCTTTTAATCAGCCAATAAAAATTGATTTTCTCCACCATTCTTAAATTGATCATCATGGAAAATTTCTCAACATAATCTTCAACCAACCTAACCATATTACACTCTTATTTTTCTGAAGAAAATACCTGAAGCCTGCAGCACGCTGCTAGACATAATAGCCGTCCCTATATGTCTCGAGCATGAACCAACGGAAGCGCAGAGGACAGCTATTATGACAACGAGCTTATACTCCAACAAACGTCTTCCTTCGAAAAACAAACCACTACGAAAATCGATCGTACAAATATAACGAAGCAACAAACATAATTTCTGTTGCTTTTCCAAGGCTGTACAGAACCTTCCTCTCCTACTTTAAACGCTATGTAGACTACACAATTCTGCATACATACATATAACCCCCATTTGCATGGAGATTCACATAAACGACAGAGATTAATGTCTTCGGTACTGAAAGCGTCGCGAACAAAAGACAGAAATTCGCATGTCAAGTCCAAGAAATAACATTATTTAAGTGATAATAATAACTTATTTCGTGCAATAAAAACAATAAGTAATCAAAAAAAAAATGAGTAAGCTCTTAGGGTAAAAATGATTTCATTGAAAGTTTTAATATCAGTGGGTCACAGGCACAATCGGTACTGAACGATATCGATTTAAAAAATGCAAATAACACAATCGATACAATGAATAAGAAACGTATTAGTCGACGAGAATACGTACGGCAGCAAAAATGACAAGAAATAATCAAGAATAGGAAAAATGGACAATTTCTATCTGAACGAAAAACCTCGACTGTCTCGCAGGTTAATATTCACTGTGGGAACGAGTCCCTCCGATCGTCCTTCCTACCTGTCCACGTTGTTGTTCTTGAAGCTGACCATTCCTGCGTAGACAGCCTCTCTCATAATGCACGTTAGCTCACTCGTCACGCACTGCACGATCACCACCGGCCTCGTCAAGACGAGGCAACACGAACAGGAACAACAGGAGAACCGTACGAAGAAGACGAAGAAGTGGCAGGGAGAAGAAGTAGAAGAAGAAGAAGAAGAAGAAACGAGCAGCACAAAGGAACATCGTCGCGTCGCGTCGCGTCGCGTCACGTGCACAACACCCACTCTAACTTAACCGGTAACATAGAAGATCCTCACGGTACCGCGTTTGCGGACCAACTGAAGAGAAGCCACGCTTCGCGGCCGATCTACCCCCACCCTACGATCCTCCCCCACTACCAGGTTTAATTGCACCGTTCGACGACGAGGCCAGCTGACGCGTCCTTTCGTTGTCATTCCCGAGCCATCTCCGATGACGATCGACGAAACGATCGCGATCCGATGAATCGCGAGACACCCGGGAACCGAGACACGTTGTCCAGGGTCACGTCCGATTCGAGACCATCCCCTAGCACACGAGCTGCAACGCGAGGTGGTGCATGGAAATGCAAGTAAATGTTCGTCATTTTTTTTTAGGATTTTCAGATGTGGGCATAATATGTACTGTCCGTACGCCACAGGAAGTCCCTCGAGACAGCTGAGGAGCAAAGGGGGTCCTCGCTAGCAGCCAATGGTTATCTTTGACGTCACACACTTTAGCCAATAATTCGGCTAGAACCGAAAGTTCCTGTGGAATGATCCAATCAGACGGTTTGTTGTCGAATTCCTGCCAGGAGATTTCTTCTGGCGTACGAACATTAAGTGGTATATGGTAGCATATATGGCTATAGTATACGAAACAGAATTCTCGGCAGGTATTCGAGAGAATGCACCACTGTGCTATGCGCGACGTAACGGAGTACTTTAGAGGCTCCGGAGCGACAGGAAGGTGACCCAGTCGAACGGAAAACGGATATGCGTTTCGGTACACCCTTGGGAAAGGGTTTTTAAACCTTAAACAGAGGCGAATTTGTAGAAGAAATATTTGGACAACCATTACTCTTGGCAGGAACAGAGCTGGGTGAAATTTTTAACTAACTCCTGCTGCCCACAATCGTTGTAAAACATTTTTATCTTGCACAAAGATCCGCAGTGTCTACTCCATCGTACATTGAAACTGCCGCGACCGAACGCTATCGGATAACTATCAAAGATTTTAGTAATAATATTTGCTACAAACGTGGTATGTAGTTCCTGCGCAATATTAGTTCAAGCTCAAATAGTTAGTTTCGTCCCCATTCTCGATTATCCACAGATAATTCTAATGTCTTCTACAACTTTGTCTAATAGATCGTTTAAAATTCAAGTGGGAACAAACCTTAAATTCATAATCGAGGCGCATAGGCTTCGAAATAAGCCCTTCCCGCTGGAAATCTCGCGGTCGCTAATAATAGATTTTCAGGGAGTCGGAGACAGCGATGCTATTTGAGGCTGGAGATGGCTGTTTTCGCGGATAAAAGGGTCGAGCATGATCGTTATACCCTGGATAAGAATCCTAGATGGATTCACCAGGTGAATTTCGAAAATTGGAGATTCCGTTGATCGAAAGGTGAGTCTGTGAAAAATCGTAATAAATATCGTATAAATGTAATTTTTTAAAAAATTAAAAGTGTTATTCCCATTTTTAAATGTCATAGTGACTTTCGTACCAGTACATATACTTGGGTATCGCGTCGATACCAAGAGGAAAGTAGGAAACTGGGTCTATTAGACGCCTCCTGTATCTTTTTTTCTTTCCGAGCATAATACACGTGCCCCACTTGGTCGCAAATAAATCACCGACGCGTCGCTTATTCCCTATTATTCGCTGATATCTCACGATCGGGATTGCCGTGCGAAAAAGATTGCGGTGATTGTCGAACGATCTCTCGTGTGAACGATGCGATCGTTGCAAGTACGCTTCTTCTTCGGCATTATACTCAGCGCGTAGAAAAATGCTAAAACACGGTTAAGAGAATTTTATTTCAAAGAAACTATCCGACAGAATCGGATCGATTCGCAGCTGATTTCGCGTTGCACAATTCGGCGCACGGTTCGATTTTGTTTGACTGTCGGCTAACAAGGTTGTTCTCGCTAGCGAACGTAGCCAGGCAAACTACCGCAATTTCTGTCCCAGGGAAATTGTCGATGCACCGGTAATGCGAGTTCAACGAGATCCTAAGTTAATTTTCGGCTCGCCGCGCTGAGAGAGAGAGGGTCGAAGATACGCTTCACGGAATAAAAACACGAACTAAAATTATGGCACTTCCATATTTATGCCTTAATTCCCGTGAACTAAACGATTTTAGGCTCTACTCTTCGGCCTAGAAACCCCAACCATTTACTATTGCGTGTAGTTTCCTTATTATAATATTTTCAAGCGATTAGCACAAAGGTTCAAATATATCCTCCATTTAATCATAAGCTTTACACTGGAATTTTAACGATATCGATATAATTGGTCGAGCGAATACGCTCGAAACCGCGGATCGTTTTAAAATTCTCGTAGTCTCGGAACAAGAATTAATTCACCGAGACGAAAAGCGTCGCGTTTCTTAATGCCTCGAAAAGAGAAGAGCCGGTCTTAATTGCAAATGTTGTTGTTCCGCGCGGTTAACAAAGCTGCCCCATTCAACATTTGTACCCGAGTGAAAGAAAAGTTTGTTCTCGTTCGGTAGACCCCGGGTGGCTTTTCATCGAAATAAATTAACGAGCGCGCGTGCATAGCGAATAGAGTCCACGGTGCATACCTGTGCGCCCTCATTCATCCGTTCCCCCGTGTTGAATATGAAATTTCGACCAATTCCCATTTACGTACCGTGTACAACAATGCCACCGTCCAAGAAAAGGGGTCCCCTTTTACCTGAGGTGTTCACCTGTGTCCCCGGAGCCTCGTCAGGTGCATTCCGCGTGACTCACCTAACTGCATTTAACACTCGTAAGGACCTTTGATCTCCTCGTGCGTTTCTTACCTGGAACATAACCGATATTCCAAATTGTAAACGAGCAAGTTACAATTATTCTAAAATTAAAATTACAGTTACAGAAAATGCTTGTGTAATCGTATCTTAGGGAAATTATATTTTCTACTTAGACTATTTTTCACTATAATAAGTAATTGTATCTTCCGCTATATTTTGTACAATATTGGTTCGCATCGAACGGAACCGAGTCGAATAGATTCACAAATTGTAAACGAGCAAGTTACAATTATTCTACAATTAAAATTACAGTTACAGAAAATGCTTGTGTAATCGTATCTTAGGGAAATTATATTTTCTACTAGAGTATTTTTCACTATAATAAGTAATTGTATCTTCCGCTATATT
Source organism: Lasioglossum lativentre (assembly GCA_916610255.1). Lineage (NCBI taxonomy): Eukaryota > Metazoa > Arthropoda > Insecta > Hymenoptera > Halictidae > Lasioglossum > Lasioglossum lativentre. Next base: position 3,707,870 of record OU744364.1, read on the forward strand.
TTGTACAATATTGGTTCGCATCGAACGGAACCGAGTCGAACAGATTCACAAATTGTAAACGAGCAAGTTACAATTATTCTACAATTAAAATTACAGTTACAGAAAATGCTTGTGTGATCGTATCTTAGGGAAATTATATTTTCTACTTAGAGTATTTTTCGCTATAATAAGTAATTGTATCTTCCGCTATATTTTGTACAGTATTGGTTCGCATCGAACGGAACCGAGTCGAATAGATTCACAAATTGTAAACGAACAAGTTACAATTATTCTACAATTAAAATTTCAGTTACAGAAAATGCTTGTATTATCGTATCTTAGAGAAATTATATTTTCTACTAAATTTAGAGTATTTTTCGCTATAATAAGTAATTGTATCTTCCGCTATATTTTGTACAATATTGGTTCGCATCGAACGGAACCGAGTCGAATAGATTCACAAATTTTCCTTTCCAGGAGGATCCTCGGGACCCGCGATTGCGCTTAGTTTCAATTCCAGTTTTCTGCTAGCTGTCGTCAGATACACGATACACAATCCGGGGTCCCCGCGGTTTCAATTTGCAGACTCCGGTGTCTTGATATTGTTGCGGTCGCAGGAACAAATTGGCAATGCCCGTGCAATCTAATTTCGCTTCCGGTCCACGCGAACTTTGATCGCGACCACGGGCTCGGGAAGACGAGCATAAACTTGCAAAGTAGCTGGCCGATTCGAAAACAGAGCAGAAGATACCGTTTCCAAGAACGGAGAGTTATCATCGTACACTTTTCAGCCACGAATCCCTACAGACACGAAATAAAAATTGATTTGTTCCTTTAATAATTTTAATAGGTTGCAAATAATGTACACCGGTGATATTAAATTCATTCGATGTTTCTTCTGTTTCGTGTTTCACCTACTCATCTTTGACATGAATGCTTAAGTCTATTCATTATACAAATGTATGTACAGGGTGTAACGAAATATTTGGTCTTGGATACCGATGGGCGTATTCTATATCTTCGGATCCATGAAGATCTGTTAAAAAAAAGTTTCCGCAAAATTGTCCTTGACCTTGAACGTCAAGGTCAAATAATTTTTGAATTGCACGATGCATAGAATACAATGGGATAAAGAAAATTTGACCTTTAAATTCAAGATCAAGGACAATTTTGTCTATGGCAGCAAAGACCAAACATTTCTTTACACCCTGTACATATTAGCAGAGAAAGAAAGGGCGGGAGAGAAGAGAGAGAGGGAGAGTACCGAAATGCTTCGACGCAAAAGCATCAGAGAAACGATCCCCGTCGCGGGAGCGTTTCCGGGTAGAGTCGCAACCACGTTGGCCCCATTGAAAAATCCTGACATGCAATAAGAAACGATCGCTGTGTCCCGAGCAGCCGGCGCGGCGCGGCGTGCTCGCGTTTTATCTCGTGGGGCCGCGCGCGCGATAAAAGGAAAACGGATAGCCGGATAGAGCCGGGGAACGAGGACGAGAACCACGGGGAGGAAGTAGAGAGGAAGTAGATCGTGCACAAGAGAACCGGAGAACTGGAGGACGAGCCTGGAAAACCGCTTTTTCCGTGGACGCTTTCAGAGTAACCGCACACCATCCCCGAGCAATTATCGAGCCCACTGCTGACGCGACCCCCTTTTACGCCTTAGTGGGCTTCTCTGGCTGAAAAAAATATCGATTTTTGGACAAATTGTGGATACGGCAATCCTTTTTGAAAGGTTTGCCGAAGTCTCGTTTCGAAATTTGTGAGATTGTTGAATTTATAAACGGGGAAGTAAGTAGTTTTCGTTTGTGGCATAATGTGTTCTACGAATGAACGATCGGCGAGAGATTCAAGGTGGCAGATCGGGGCGACTGTATCTCGTATTTGCAGCACGTTCCCCGGTTTGCAGATCCTCCGATCCTCCTCCGATCCTCCTCCGATCTTCCGATATCCGAGGCGTTCCCATTGCTTCCCCAAGAATCAATCCGTATAAAAGCAGCTTACCACGCTCGATGAAATTCGCGAGCCGCGCTCCCGGAAACACGACCAAGATTCCGCCGAATGAGGCATTCTTACAATTTTCTTCCGAATTCCTACGAAATGCAATTCTTTCAAAAATTTTCATTTCGAACACGTCATCCCCTAAACTAATTTAGGAGAGAGAGAGAGAGAGTCGTCGCTAGTGTCGCCATCAATAGAAGGGGAATACAAGCCAAAACTTCGATCAGCAATATTAATCACCCGTTATACATCCCGTTGGAATCGTAAAACGTTCCTGAAGTTTCCCGGGCCCCTGTTTACAGCGCGTTGTCCATCGTTGACCGAGTTTCTTCCCCGACGATGTCTCTGCTACAAGAAGTTCCAGAGGTCCAAGGGATCTCTTCAGCGATTCTTCCGGATAACTGATAACAGGTCGTCGCATCCTTCCGGGATGTACCGCCGCCGGTGCAATTTCTCACGCAGGATATCCCGAGCGTTTGCTCTCTCTCTCTCGCATCGCGCGTATAAATCTTGCTTTTCGGTGATTCCGCCGTTTCCATCGCGGAAGGAAAAGTTACGCGGAATCTCGTCCGGGGGAATTTCGAATGGCGGTCTCGGGCTGGGAGAAACTTTTCCGGGAAAGGATCCTTGCGAGGAATGCGGGACCGAAAAGGATGCCTCAACCTCTCTGCTGCCTCTCCCTCTTCCTTTTTCTACTTTTGTCCAGAATCCGAAGTATTTCCCCCGACGCTTTTCCGCCGTTTTCTTTTACTGTCGACCGAACTGCGGGGAATCTACCAGTGGCATCATAATATTGGACAACTAATTTAATATGTGCAGTAGTATCGAACAACCGATTTTAACCACTCATTCGGTCGAACTATAACTTTAATTTTCGAGGATCAAGGTCATTTCAAGGTCATGTTATTATACATATCTGAATGTATTTTTCCATCGGTTACACGATGCAATAAAAAAACAAAAAATGTAGTTATGTACCAAAAAACATCGATGACCTTGACAACTCCGAGAAAAATGACCCTCGGAAAAAAATATTCGTGCCAAATATTTGGTCCATTGACACCATGCACGTTACGTAACAAATAATTTTTGCGTCACAATAACCTGAAGAGATATTTAGGTGTTCTTATTTAAACGGACCACCCTGTATACAGTTCACTCTTTGCACTCGAAGCAACGCTGGCGTGCAAAATTCACCCGTTGTACAATAAACTTTGTATGCACAATGGGAAGTAAATCATGAACAATATATGTAAATACTCCAAAGAAATATTTTGATTTTTTAAAGGGCTAATATAATAATTATAATTTTTAGTTGCGCTTTGGAGTGGTGTCCCTTTATGCACGAAGTAAACTGCTAAAACAAGATGGTGGAGCAGAATGCATGGTTGGGAATTCCGCAGACGACGCGACAACGAGCCTAATTCCTCGGAAAAAGGGGGCAATTGTTTTGCCGAGCAGACGGCGCTCTGCGTAATCTGTTATTTCGCGATTCAATTAATAAAACGTCAAGGCCAGCCGCGGCGTCGGCGTCTGCGACAACGTCTGCGAGGGTGTCTGGGACTTTTTATTATCCCGTAGAACGCCCGGGGGACGTCGTCTTTTACCGGTGAAAAAATTGCACGCTCGAGGGCATCGAACCGCTTCGAACATTTTTCGTTTCTATCGGCGCTTCTAAAGGGAATGAATTGTCCCCTGGATCCCAATATCTCTTCAAAAGTAGAACTTCCCACGGAATCCGCCCAAGTTTCTTCGCCGGAAGTTCCTCCACTCATCTGCGTAACCCGCCCACCGACCCCAAACTTGCTATCTGTTCGACCGAGGAACGCTAGCTATTTATGGTTGGCCAATCATTGTTTCTCCGAAAACCGAACCGAACCGATCGATCAACGATTCTTACCTATTAGAATGTGTACGAATTATAAAATGTCTGCAGAGGAAGCAGAACAGGTTTATAGCCTAAAGTAAAAATCAATTCTAGAATCACTTTTCGTGACTTTTATAATTGTTTTTGCCAAGTTTTCTAAAGTACGCTAAGCGATTGACGACTACAGAAAAGCACATGGTCTTTCTGTTTTTCGAACAAGCTCGTCGAATTTTATGCGACCAAGGATCTTTATGACCCCCGAAACGTCGTAAAGCCTCCTCGGACATCCGGTCACCACGTGTGGCATTCGAGAAAGTCAACAGGCCTGGAGGATCGACAACGTCAGGCAGAATTGTTCGAGGACCTGGCTAAATACCCATGGCGACGCACGTGAAGCTTACATCCGTGTTTACGACACGTCAATCGCTGTTCCGTTGAGGTAGTGCCCTAAAACTGCACGTGTTCGCCAAAAATGTGCTGTTGTAAATTATTGTTCTAATAGTCCGACCCTCGAATACTAACAGACTGACGCTTGGGGCCGGTAATTTTTTTTGTGCTGTTGCTTGGGTATCCATTTTTTGCAATGGTAGCGTCAATATTCTTGGGAAAATAGTTTTTCATATATGTATGGACACGTTATATTTACATTCGAGAATTATAATTCTTAATGAGAAAAAATGATTAGGGAAAATAAAGAAATTTTTAGGGTCAAGGATGAGGGTTGAGAATATTTTTTTTTTGTTATTACGCGTTCAAGGTCACATACACCTACTGAGGTTATTAGTGACACCTGTGGATGTGTATATGGCTTAGAACGTGTCTACATATATCAGGTGGTATAACCCGATATCTTTCAGGAAGTTTAGCACTGTTTCGCAAGGGTTAAGAATATTGATTTGAGAAAATTTAAGAGTAGATTCGCGAAGAAACCGAAACGGGAAATATGTTTATGGGAAAATCATATTGCGGATAAGTAAGTGTATTTATGACCGGGGGTGTACTCCGAATAACTTTCCGAACCCTTCGTTATCCGACGCGGCAGTGACGCGACAAAAGAAAAAAGGAGAGGAGAGGAGAGACGAAGCCGTAAAATGGAGAAAGTGCAGTCCGCACGCGAATGCAAGCGAATGCACCGCACTGGGAGCCGGGGGGAAAGTATTACTCGCGACTCACGCGCCGCAAAGTAGGTATTCGTCTCTCGTCCTGTCGACCGACAATGGGGCTTTTAGCGCGACAGCTGAGATCGAATCTCTATGCAAATTTTCCCAGGGTATTTTATATTAGCCTGTTACGCTTCTCTATGTGGAACGTGCATACGTACGATTTTCTGGTGGCAATTTTATGGAGCTCTTTCACGGAGAAACGGTGTTGCGTTGCGTGCGTCTGTGTTTGTTGGGTGTGTAATGCACGCCATTTTCAACAGATTCATTTTTCTTTCCAATTCTCGGACCACTGATAATCTCTTTTTATCGGTAAGAACGAAATAACAAAAATCTCCACGATTCTTTGCTACAGTCGCGAGAAACGAAAACATGAAAATTTGCCAGGACAGTGTGTTTTTTTAACCAAGCTGGTGGCAGAGTAAACATTCGACGGGAAAGTCAAGCACTCGGAGCACGGAGAGCAGCTCCAAGTGGGGAACCCTGTTGGAACAGACCGGGAGTACCTGTTCCCAGACGCGTCTCGTTAATAAGGGCCAGCCGTTGCTCCTTCTCTTCTCTTCCCTTACCCTGTCCTTGTTTTAAGCCTCTTACGTATAGTATATGTACCTGTGCGATAGCGGCTTAACGATCCCACCGAGTCGAACTTCCTTCATCCTCGCGACGCAGCACGTGTACACTATGTTTACCGCTGCTCTTCAGCCCTGCGCTTTAGGATAGGCCCTAACACCCTAACGAATTCCTTCAAGTTGTCAGGTTAACCCTTGGACGGCAGCGATTTTCTAAGACTTCGAACGCAACTTTCTTACGTGTTACATCATAACCAGCAGAAGCAGAGAGGTGTTAAACAATTTTTGTATAATTTAGTAGTACCTTGATTATCCGAACTAGAATAATGTCTCCTATATACTTCCGAAAGAAACATTGATCTTCCTTTCTAAAAGACCTCCAACTCGACTCGACAGCCGGGAACTAAAAACTTGGATTAAGCTTCATCCGAGCTAGGTCACAAATGACCCAGGCTGCGTCATTCGAGAGTTAACCAAGTTTTTTTACTGGGCACCGTAGAACGGTAAAGGACGACGTCTAGTTACTCCCCGGACGTGTACCCTGTACTCTCTTTCTCTCCCCCCCCCCCCCCCCCACTCTCTTCTCTCTCTCCTGCTTCCACGACCGTCCGTAATAAAGATGAAAGCGATAGCAGACGGGTGTTCTGGGTTTTACTTAATAATAGAGTGCAACTTAGGTGCACTCGAGCAAATGAGAATCCCTTGTTCCAGGGTAAGAGCGTTTGTTAATTCGTGAATCTCGTCGGAGGCGGCGCGACTCGGCGCGGCGCACCGTTTTCTCCAATGAATTCTTATTGTTGCTAACGAACCCCGTCGAACGTGAATCGATTCGTGGCAACGCGTTAGCATACGCGATGTTATGGTTCTTGAAATATTTCGAGCTGAAACCTCCCGATTTGCATTTTAAATGCGATCCACCTCGACTGTTGTTATCGCTGTTATTTTTTGGCCTCTGCTAATATAACAGTAAGAATAACACGTTCGCACTTCCCGAGGAAAAGGTTCTCGAACCCTTTCTCCGGGACATGTTGCAAAGGCTCATGGGAACTGGAGGGGGACAGAGGACAAAAGTTTAGAAGTATTCTCGTCGAGATCTCGGATTGCAGTTCGCCCCGTGGACGTGCGACGACGACGATAGCCGAAGATCCGAGAGAACTCTGTCTTCTCCCCACGTGGCGCGCATATGCTCGAAACGTTGGATTTCCATGAGAACCGTACGTACGCGATCGACAGAAAAGTTTCGGGGCGCGCGCCACGTGACGCCGCCCCAGGGACACCGTGAGAATTGGTAACGGGGGTAGCAGGAGGAGATGGGCGCATCGCGAATAAAAGGATGCTGCTCTCGGTAACTACCTTCCGGGCCATTGTCTTCCGAACGGACCAGACTCCTCGAAAGAAACCGGTGTCCGGCGTCCTGCTGAGACGAACTTCCGGGGAACAGGGTCCGGATGACGGAAAACGAGGATGCGTCTTCCACGTACAAATAGGATAAGTGCATCTACAGGATTGCTTCTATAGTCGCAACTGCAGCGGTAGAGTCAATATTTTACCACGTTTTTATTAGCTCGCTTTCTTGTCTGTCTGTATACGGGGTGCTCGACTACGGGTGGGAGAAAATTTTAGGGGTGGTTTCTCCGTGACAATGTCAGTCGAAAATGAAGAATAAAAAAATTGCGATTCCGGCTTCGTTATTTAGTTATTAACCCGTAGCACTATAGAGTGACGACTCTCTGCGGCGCCACTAAAAATTACTGTACAATAATGAGTACTTGTAACGAGTAGAACAGTATATGCAAGAACAAAAAATTTGACCTTGAATCTCAAGGTCAAGGTCAATTTTGCGGGACGCTTTTTTTAAGAGATCTTCACCGATCGGAAGATCGGTAGAAGCCATATCTATGATAGTCACGATAAAACATTTTTTTACACCCTGTACCGTTATTCAAAATATTGTTTACATTATTAAATATGTTGGTATCTAATCAATTACTAAATATTTTAAAAATCAGAGGGAATATCTAGGTCGAAAGAAATGTTTAATTTTCGAATTAAAATAGCTCCGAGCGCAAAGGGTTAACAATTAAAAATCCACCTAAAACGCGGCAACCCGTAACTAAATAACGAAGTCGAAATAGCAATTTTTTTATTCTTCATTTTAGACTTATATTGTCATGGAGAAACACCCTTTAAATTTTCTCCCACCTGTAGTCGAACACCCTGTATATATATCTGTTTGTCGGTACAAATTTTGCAATTGATTTTAAACTAACATCCCGATGAGCTAGAGACTTGAAATTTTAAACATAGCTCAGAACTAGATGACAACGCAATATTTAAAAATTAAAATTTTTTCAAAAAGCCTACGCGTTTATTTCATAGTAATTTTCTCAGAGATTTCGAGCCCTCGGTCGTTTTTTTTAAAATGGAATCGCGCTAAAGTTCGGTTTCCGAGAAAACAATTCAAAAGTCAAACAGCGTCGTCGCGTCGTCGGTAGGAAACGTCGCGTGCATCGCGTCGGGTGCAACGGCAGTTAATAAAGTCGGAACCGATAGAATTCCCCCGTCTATTTCCTGTCCCCGGGTTTCAAGTTTCCACCGCAACTCGACTCGCCTAACATCGAGCAGACCGCTGCGCCGCGATAAGTTTGCAACTCGGGCCGAAAGTTTTGCGGCCGTTCGTCGATTCCGTGCTAATGGCCGGGATAACGAGAGCTCCGTCGAATTCGCCGATCGGTTGCGAGCGCGATCTGCAATCGATGAAACGTCCGAGACGTTCGCGAAACTTTTCCGAATCGGTATAAGGACGATGACGGAGTTGTTCGGAGAGAGAGAGAGCGTGTCGATCGCGTTGACAGACCAATTCCTCTGGGAAAAATTCGGCGGCCCCCGGGGGTGGAGGAAATTTAATTAAGAAACCCGGTCGAGGAGAATTTGTCGGCGTCGGAACCGGTTCGACGGAACGGAAGCTTTTGGCGAACGTTCTCTCTTCCCTGTAAACGCGAACGGAATGAACCGAGGAAATTGTAAGGGGGTTTCAGTGGGGGCCAACGAAGGGGGCGGGAGGGGGCTGGTCTCCTCGGATAAGATGATCCCGGAGTCGCCGCACGCTCCGCTCGTTTCTTCCGAGCCGGTAAACTTCTGCAGAGATTTCGTATTTACGAGGCAAGTTACATACATACGCTGCCGCGAACAACGAATGCATGGTGCCCATGGACCCATCACGTTGACACCTGCGAATTTATGGTAATGGGGCTCGATGCGTGTGCAAAAAAATTAGTGGAACATTGTTCGCGGCTATGTTCTAGCGGCAAGAGATCAAGGAATCGCGTTTATTCACGGTATAAGTGACATTTCGGTCCCGAAGTTTTCACATATATCGAGACATTACTGTACTCGCAACTACCTTCGCAAGGAACACATTTCGCGAGCACAGACTTGCGAAGGCATGGAAGAGAAAGCTCGGAGCTTGGACTTGCTCGAAATGGGACAAGTTATGGTTCTGAATAAGTGATAGCACGACATGAATTACTATTCTTTCATACGATAAAAGGAACCTATAACATTGTCCGTAGGAATTTCTTGCTGGGGCTCGCGAAACTGTGCGAACGATATTATATATTATTAACTTCAATTTTATATAAAGAATTCCGATTGAAATTTAATTTTACAGGAATGTTTTTATAATAAATTCATTTTTCTGCTTATTAGACTGCCAGATCTTTTTGGAAAATAAAAATTGTCTGCACTAATTGCAGCGCACAGAAACCAAACAAGAATTCATCCCTCTTCTTTGGAAGTTTTATTAAAATGCAAAATAATGCTGGTATTGTCGGTATCCCCAAACTTTTAAAATTTTTCCGCTCTTTTCACTGCCAGCAATTTTCATTGCAAATGCATAAAATTAGTCGAACGACGAGTCATAGGAGAAGATAAATGCTTGCGTCAGATACGGGGCTAATTAAAATCCAAGGGTAGTATTTTCCGAAGCATTGCGAGGTAAAGGAGATGAAGCGTTACCGAAGTTTATATTCGACAATTTTACGAAGATTTTTATGCGACCTAGATGCGGGAACTTCCGAGGTCCGATGGTAACGGGTTAGTTACAAGGTTTACGGTACCCTGAAAAATTAAAGAGAGTTTCCACGGGTATCCCTCCCATAAATGGTTGCTTCTTCTTGGTGCATAGGCCATTAGGTCGAGCACTCGTTAACCTACTTAAAAGATGTCTCGCGATGGATCGTAATCAACGCAATCCACATTATTCGAATGTGCCAATATTCCTCCCATTCCACAAAACGCTCGGCAAGCATTATACATTTTTATCAATCGTATTTCTTTCAATATATTTAGTATATTTGTATACTTTCACTTGGAATCGATGTTGAACATTTTTATTTTGCATAAAAATACAATAAGGGCTAAAACAATTATTATTTTGCACAAAAACACAAAGGGCTAAAACAATTTTTATTTTGCCCGAAGATCCGCCGTCTAATAATAATAATAGACGTTCTTGTACGAGGAACGTTAACAGTTTCGGTTTAATTTACGTTGATTCCAGCATAACTTTTGCGGGAAATTCACAAACCGAAGAGATCGAGCGAAGTTCGATGCATGGAACGGAACCTCCGCGAGATTGCTTCTCGCAGGAATGAAGTTCGACTTCGAAAGGGGGGACCCGGAGGAATCCGAATTGCAGGTGATACGCGAATCGAGAACCCGGCATTGTCTTCCGGAATTGGAATTCCTTTGACAGAGTCGGATCTCTGACGTGTACCCGTTGCCGGATTCAATCGAGTGCTGCTTGCCGATGCCTCGTAATTAACACGGAATGGAACGACGATGACCTGATCCGCGATCACCGCGAAGATCGCAGCTTCGTCGATCTTCGCGATTCGAGAGTTCGGCGGAATGCGTGTCTCTGCCTGTTTTTGCTCGAACAATATTATACGGGGAATATTAGAAAATTATTATTATTAGATTTATTTATATTATTATTAGAATTATTAGAAAATATTCGGTGTTGCTTGAAAAATTGTCAATATTCAATGTATTGTAGCTCCACGAAAAAAAAAACGCGGTGCCACGTGCCTAGGCTTATTTTGTAGAGCGAAAAACCTCTGCCTCGACACGCTCCAGTGGTTTTCTTTCGCAAAAATTCTGCACAAAGATTCCAAGGCGTTGTTCCACGGTGCGCGGCGCGCTTAATTACGTTCGCGGCTACGGTATCGCGGCGCGTTACCGGAAATTAATAAATATCCGGCCGGATATTCGTCGCGGGCATCTATGCCGTGAATCTTGGTTGCCGACGGATCTTGAGAATCCAATGGCATCGACGCGACGCGAAACACCATCGATCATGTCATCGGTTTAATCGGCTCGTAAACAACATTATATTTCTGGACATCGAGAACTGTGAATTTTTTCGCGGGTAACTACCGATTGGAAAAATTGCAATTTTTTTTATAATACGTACATACAACATTCACGTTTGTATCTCGATTTTTTAACCGAGCAAATATTACAAAATATCAAAGATATCGATACAGAGAAATACATAAGAATTGTGTACACCACACAAATCTTTAAATTCTTTTAAAAAAATAACGCGTCTTCATCAATTTTCGCCAACTATAGTATAGTAGGGTAACTGCACCAGCGAATGAACATTTAAGAAATTGTTCAGGAAGATATTTTATTTAAAAAAAAAAAAATATGTGAATTAAAGGAATCTCATTTATGCCAAACGGCTCCCTATACTTCATTTGTCAAAAATAAATGAACACGAATAAAATGAAATTATTATTATTTGTCTTTATGAAACGTTAAATGAAAACTATAAAAAATACCAGTCAATGAGCACTACATTCTGGTAATTGAACAATGATGGAAAAGCAAAAAATACAAAAATACAAAAGCGTTCATTTACTGGTGCCCGTTTATTCACTGGTATGCAGTTACCCTATGTACCTATAGTTTCGAAAACTGTCAAGCGTCAGAGAAACGAAACTCTGTTAACGATACATTGACAGCAAGGTTTCAACGGAGCCGGTCGCAAGCTGTTTGCGAACGATTGACGCTGTTCCAAAGGGTATTAAATTATAGCCAGCTTGCAAGATCGTCCTGTCGATCGACGGACGCGCACCGTGAGCAGACGTAGAACGCGGTTTCCGTCCAGCTTGGAACGAGCTTGGTGTGCCTGAGTTTGATTAAATTCGCTTTCCACGCTGCGCCGCCGGGACTTTTGATTACAGGATTACGCGTCGAGACTTTCGCGAAGTTTGGATACGCGTTAGCCCATCGCAGTGCTCCGCGCAAAGTTTCCTCGACCGTCGTCGTCCTTCTCTTTGTCCGAAATCGTGAATTCGCTTGTCGAATCCTCAACATTCGTCTCTTGCGTCGATCGGACACATTTTTCGTTAATAGATTGCGAATTATTAATAAATATTGTTTTCGTTTATTGCAGGGACCTAAGTGACATAATGTGACAATGTTTGTATCATTCACAAATTGCGTTGGTCGTGGTTCATTGCAGCGTGGTGAGATAAGACTAAACATTTTTGTTTTTAATGATGTTTTCGTGAGACTTGTCAACGTATTAAACTTATCAACTCGGCACCGTATTCGGGACACTTTCCCGACTAAAATCAGTCCAAACACGACGCAGTTTGGTTCATGGTTACTTGTTCGACCCACGGAATTCAAGAGCCTCTCTTATCCGAACCGATCAAACAGATTATTTGTATAACAGTTGCCTAGCGATATAGCAGTGAGCTAAATCTCTTCTGATTTGTGCGATGAATGGTGTTTGTTGCGTACCCCGCGCACGGAGGAGGGGGAAAAACGCAACTCCTCCCCGCGGGAGTGCGTTGCGGCCCGTTAAACTTTATCGTTCGGCGATTCCGCGAACAGTTGTCGCCGGTTTATAGCTCGCGGGCCTTTATGGCCCGGCCGATCCGTCACGTTTCGCACGATTCGCGATAAAAAGCTAGGTTATAAAAGCGCGGCCGGAAGTCCGCGGTGCCGTTTTCTTCACGGTGGTGCCATGCGTCGCGTTACGTTTTGGGTCAGCGTGGCCGCGATCCTTGCCGTTTTCTGTTTCTCGATCGAGGATGCCCTCGCGACATCTTCTCCCGATCCAAGGCATCTGATCTATATCATCACGCATGGACACAGGAGAAGGCACGGGGACGTCATCATCATCAATCGGCGTAGGAGAAAGCATAGGACTCGCATCTATTACTTCACGCCTTGAGAAAGGAGCCGAGAAAAATTTGTTGGTAATTTAAATTCTTTTTAAAAACGATTACTACGCGGTGATCGAGAAAACTAGACGAATAACTAGATCACCTGTAAGAAGACGTTGAGATTATTAAGTAATTAGTAATTGTGGCTTTTCTGAAAATTTTCTAAGAATGATAGATTAATAAATTCCGACAGAATTTAGTACGATTTGAATTTATTTCAGATCTAAAAAGGGTAATTACCACGGAAAATAAGATTTCATTTGATTCGACTTTCTCAAAATTCGTCTACAAAAATTGGATAAACATCGGCTGTCTAGTAATTACATAATAAACGTCTATGTAGCTCCTATGTACTATAGCTTGCAATTAATCCACGCAATGTTTATTATGCGGAAGAATCGGTTACCTATTGGGAACTATTTTTATTTACCTAACGAATAAAAAATAAAATTATATTCGTTATTTCGTTTATTTAATAGACGTTTTTATCATTTCTGACTTTTTTAATTATTTGTTTATTAATCGTTCATACATTATTCGTATATATCGAACACTTTCTGTGTGTTTTGTTTATTATAATTTCTGTTCGAAAAATAGGTGCGCAGGCAGGAAAGTGACGGCACGGTGCACGCAGAGAGGGAAAACGATAGATTGCAGTTGCAGCGCGAGTGTGCAGTGTGCATACTGCGTGCACAGAGGCAACGTCTTACCTTGACCGAGCGCTTCCGGTATCCCGTTTGCTCGCGGTGCACGGTGCATCCGATGCACTCTGCCGATTCCCGATGTATTAGTATTATAGAATAAGTATTTTTAATACTAATTTTTAACTACCACCGACTTTTCGTACAATATTGATTTTTAACTACACCATCGATGTTTCCAAATATAATAATAATTTTCAACTATCACCGACTATTCGTACAATATTGATTTTTAACTACCATCGATGTTTCCAAATATATAATAATTTTCAACTATCGCTGACTTTTCTCGCAATATTTTATGAATCGAAATCAATAAAAAAATGCTCGTCCGACAAAAAGAGAAAAGACTAGTCCACAATTTTCCTTCGAATAACAGAGGAGATATAATTGGAAACAGAGGTTTTACGATCGAGCCAGCCCGAAAGCTGTTTATACAGCGCAAACACCGAAACGATGTTTAATAACCGAGAGATAAACGGTGTTGCGAGTTAGAAGAGACACGGCGCACGTTAGAACAGAGACACAGACCGGCACAGAGGAAATTGAGTGGGCCCAGGAGAATCGGAAACGAGATCGGGATCGTGCTTCTATTTAACTAAGCCTGGGACGATCAGCCGGTCCGTCGACACCAATAAACGATCACGACCCGATCGTGTTCTCGCCGAGTCGATTTATCTCGATTCTGTTCGACACCGTGGCTCCACAGCTCGATTCTTCTGGCAGTATAGCCGCCGCGCAGCGCCGCGCCGCGCCGTCTCTCTTGGCTGCTGAACCGTTTATCTCAACTATTCGCTGGTCCCTAAAGTCTCTAACGAATGAATTCGACGTGCGCAATTTTTTCGACGACTTATCTTGTTGTTAAACTATGGATCTTTGGTTGCGAGGAACAGAGACAACACATTTTTATTTTTATCGCTTTCTTTACGAAGCTTTTATTAACGTGTTCAACGCATTCGTGACATTCATGACTCGAGGAATCGATTTTACAAATCTCTTAATTTTCATTATTTGTTTATGGGACTTTCACTACCTTATTTCTGGCATTTTTCTCATTAAAATGACACCAAACACGATATAGTTTCAATTGTATTTAGTGGTTTAATCGACGGTGAAAGTTTCGGTCGCAAGGAAGGACAGCGCATCGGAAAGAAAGAGACGCGAACCGTATTTCATTCTGTCCTTCTCTATGTTCGGCTCTCTATTGAAGTCTCGCTCGGCTCGGTCGCCGCGATATCTAGACGCAGTCATAATTCAAAAAGCACTTCTGGTCACGATTCTTGTCCATGAAAAACACGGCTGTTGGACAAGAATCAAGCGTTTACTGTATCGTACGAATTTCTGACCTAAATATAAATGTACTTGGATATGTGGCAAGTACTGTAAGTAGCCAGTACCAGATCGACTGCTTCGAGACGTAGCTTCCACTGTAATGCATTTATTTTGTTTGTTCGACCTTGCCACGGGCTTCTCCGAAGTTTCCAGGGGAAGGTAAACACGATGGATGGAGGATTCTAAACGAGACGGTGATAAATGGAAGGTAAATTAAGGATGCGGCGGGTTCTTGCGAATTAAGACACGGGCGCCGATCAATTTCCTGCAATTTGTTACTCGGGTCTTGCGAATTTCCAGCCGCGATAGAGCACAATCATTTACAAAAACAATTTACCACATTATGCGTTACGGTATCAAAGTGTTCGGCGACTGTAGGGCACCGGTATGTATTCACAGTATTGCATTGTTCCATACATGTACAGGAGTCCGACTGTATCCACGGCGCCTACAATCTTCCAATAACGAGAACCAGTATCGCAGCGTGTACCATTTCCGTATATAATTAGCATGCAAAACACCGAGTTTCACGGAATCAAGAAACCCGGGGCAGCAGAGGCAAGCTAAAAGCGAGGATAAGTAGTCGGGCAACAATTTTTCTCGCGTGTGCGCGAATAAAAGCGCTATCCACGGGGTTATCCCAGTGAGAAAGAAAAACCGGTTCGACTGGCCGACGCGGCGCGGCGCGGCTCTCGACAGAGAAAATCCGGATAGAGATTCACGGTTCTCGCAAACAGTAGCAGGGAATCATTATTCGATGGTTTACGAGCAGTTGGCAGGGCTCTCGGGGACGTCGTTCCTTGCTTGCCAAAGGAAATCGGGAATTCTGCGCTCGTCCTTCCCTTCGCTTCTCTCTCTCTCTCTCTCTCTCTCTCTCTCTCTCACTCACACTCTCTCTCTCTCTTCCTCCTCTCTTCTGAAACCCTTCGGCAGCTCGTCGGTTTACATTTCGCGAGGAACAGCGAAAAGAAGCCCGGAGAATGGCGGTTCGCTCGCATCCCCGCAGCTTTCTGGATTTTTACCGCCCGACGGAAGGAGAGTGTTTACTAGCGGCACCGAGAGTGGCCTCCGCCTCGCCTTCCTCTTTACCGCGAACGTTTTTCTTCCGCTTTATTCCACCTGGAAGCGAACGTTTCTTCGAGAAGAAAATAGGAAAGGAATCGTCCAGTCTGCTGGCCATTGCGACTCTGTCTAGTGTCTTTAGTGGGCTGAACCTTTGCCAAACGCGAAAATTAACCTCTCTCAGCCGACTATCGTTGTCCAGTACAATGATGCCTCGATATATCTGTGTGCATAATTTTGCGCAATGCCATTTAGATTGCAGAGAAACTTATATTAAAGATTTTACATATTTCCAAATAATTATTTTCCGGGTCTTGATCGCGTGAAATATATTTTGCGCAGAGTGAAATTTGTTCGGATGAGAAGATCTCGTTCAGAAAATCGCTCTCGGTTTCCCCCCCCCGATTTATTCATGTTTCTAGGTGAATTCGACTGGACGAGCGATGCCAACGGTTCGTTATAGAAAAGTTCGAGGCGGAATTGCTGGGAAATATCGACAGGAGGCTTCCGAGGCAATTACGAGGAACGAGCGAGTCGTTAAGCGAGAGTTATCGTTCGACCTTGGCTCGAAAACCCGCGACGATATCGAAAAACCGCGAAAATACTATACGGGCTCGATAGTACGCGGTTCTCGCGCGTTTATTGCAACAACTTGCATGTTTTAATCCGGCCGTTTGCTTACGGACGACTATAATCAGACGCTGTTACGCGTACTTTCTACGCAGGGGCAGAAAAAATATTTCAGTAACGAGGTTCTCTCGTTCGCCTTGACGAAAATCGGACGATCTCCCAAAACAAAACTTGCTGTTACAACAGAGCGTAATTTGCATTTTATTTTATGTGCGAGCTTTCGCGTGGAAAATCTCTTGTCGATGGAGGTTCAAAATTTCTCTATAAATTTCCAAATATCGTGTATTCAATTCGGATTAATAATAATAAATGATATCTTAATTCCGAATTCTAATTTCAACGAATACCTTTAAAATCAACTAATTTCCAACGACCCAGAAGGAACATTGCCGACCAAAGTACAATATTTTTCTCGGTCTCCGAACTCGAACAACGAGCAGCTCGTTAATTTCTGCTGGCCGGACAGCGGGGGATAGTTATTCACTTTTTATCTGGCTGCAACGTGAACGCACCACGCGGTGAGTAGAAACACACCTAAAACCGGACAACGATATTCATAACAACGTCAGGGCTTTTTACAAGGCATTCTTCTTCGTTTTAGTCGACTTCCCGGAGTCCGTGGACCGCACAGATTTCCGACAGAATCTGGTTTCCGTTTTCCGTGTCTGTTATATTATGCACACATACACACACGTATGTACGGTTCTTTCTCTATTCTTTCTAGTAGTTATCTTTGTCACCGTACAGTTCGTTGTTTTCACTCGTGTCTATGATTTACGGCGGTCGCCGTATGACGTTCTCGCGGTTCTAGGATTTGCTGTTTTGGTACATGGGATAAACAAATAAATCCTGCGCATCCACCGAACTATAAATGTCTCGAGTTGCTGCGACGAGGTCGTCTACGAGATTTTTCGAGAACGCTTTCCGCATTAGTATTTCCTCTTTTATTATGCTTAAACTTACAAAACATTTCGTTAGAATTTTTACCGTGTTCGTTATACGACAGGACAGGAATGAAACATTTCGCGAGAGATAATAGCTTTCCCAGATTTGTAATCGCAGATCCGTTCTTTTCCAATCGAACGAGTTAGCATTGAAAGCTATACGAGGAGTAATTGCGGAAGCAAGATCAGCCAATTCCGTTTAACTTGGATCGGTGAAACCAATTTTGTCGCGGGTATTGCGACTAACTCCGCGGCAGAGTCAACGATTAATTTAATTGCTCCTGGCTGCGACTGATTTTATCGCGACTAATTCCGCGACATCGCGGTGATTACATCTAGTCGGTTTGTGATCGATTTTACGCGATCGCAATTCGATCAATTTCAAATCGTTGAAAGGCCACTATGCAAATTTTCCGCATTTATGCTGAAACTTCGTATAATACGATGTAAAACGATTAGGGGTGTGCGAGAACCCGAAATATCGGGAACCCGATGGTCGGGACGAGTCGAGAAGAGGTCGAGTCGGGTCGGGTCGGGTTCCCGAAAATTTCGATATTCTCGAATTTATCGGGATTCCCGAAAGAATCGGGATTCTCGAATTTATCGGGATTCCCGAAAATTCCGAGAACCCAGTAATGAATAGTATTCATTAAAACGAATATAAATGATTACTGGGTTCTCGGAATTTTCGGGAATCCCGATAAATTCGAGAATCCCGATTCTTTCGGGAATCCCGATAAATTCGAGAATATCGAAATTTTCGGGTACCCGTCCCGATCCCGAAAAAATTTCGTGTTCCCGACCCGACCCGATATTTCGGGTTCTCGCACACCTCTAAAAACGATAATACATATTTTCGAAAAATTTGTCGCGCATCATTGACAATAGCAAATTAATTCTAGCGAACTGTGAAAAAATTTGGTTCGCGTAGAATATATCGTTGCGAAGAGGGAGGTCCTGCAAATTGCATTAGTACACGACGGTCATTAAAAGTTTCAGAGCCGGCCGACCATCGCATCGGACAAATGCAGAAAAGAAGAGGTGCAGCAGTGCGCCGCTAAACGATAAAGTTCCGCGTTACCCGGCGTCGCGCCGTGAGAATGAGAGAAGACGGCGAAATTAGTTAAATCCCAGTGGACCGAGCCTAATCCGGCGAAAAGGTGGGTCGGACATGCGAGAGAGGTTCACCGCTGAGGCCGCTTGAACCGTTTCAAACAGGTTTCTCTTTCTCACTGTCGCGCCGTCTCTCTTGTTTAGCAGCTAACGAGAGAACAGTGCAAAACTTTGTGCTAACGATTTTGATGAAACTTCTGCGAGAAATATTTATGGGAAACTCGGAAACACGTGCAACATTTAGAATCTGTCCTCCTATCGTTGTAATATTAGACTGCTAATTTTATGCGTTTACGAGAAA
Source organism: Lasioglossum lativentre (assembly GCA_916610255.1). Lineage (NCBI taxonomy): Eukaryota > Metazoa > Arthropoda > Insecta > Hymenoptera > Halictidae > Lasioglossum > Lasioglossum lativentre. The sequence goes on from OU744364.1 coordinate 3,726,773, forward strand.
AATGAGTGGGTATGACTAGAAACAGTAAAACCATTAGAAGAATCTAAAAATATGGAGACGGTTATTTCCACGCAACTAAAATGATTTACAATAAGAAATCAAGTTAAAATTGTCGATTTTCCTGCATTACACGATAAATCACCGTTCAATGTTTTTCTAAAAAAAATGATATTAGACTGCTAATTTTATGCGTTTACGACAAAAATGAGTGGGTATAACTAAAAACAGTAAAACCATTAGAAGAATCTAAAAATATGGAGACGGTTATTTCCACGCAACTAAAATGATTTACAATAAGAAATCAAGTTAAAATTGTCGATTTTCCTGCATTACACGATAAATCACCGTTCAATGTTTTTCTAAAAAAAATGATATTAGACTGCTAATTTTATGCGTTTACGACAAAAATGAGTGGGTATAACTAAAAACAGTAAAACCATTAGAAGAATCTAAAAATATGGAGACGGTTATTTCTACGCAACTAAAATGATTTACAATAAGAAATCAAGTTAAAATTGTCGATTTTCCTGCATTACACGATAAATCACCGTTCAATGTTTTTCTAAAAAAATTATTCATTGGCTCGGATTAGCTCACCGCTGTATTCCTGCATTGTCAGAGAATATACCGTGGTGCCGGTGGTTTCCGGGAAAATGATTCATCACAGTGGAAACGTGCAGAAACGAGCGAAATTAACGAGTGGCGAGCGACGTTGCGCGAAAAAAAGCCGCCGCGAAGCAATGCGAGTCGTCGAGAAGGCAACGCGCGAGTCAGTTGCGGAAAAAGTTGTGCGGAAGAATCGTGCCAGTTTCCTTGGTTCGGCTTTTCAAATAACCGCGACGACCCTGAGCCTTCGTCTCGTGAAAAGGGACACGGTTGCGTATTCATCCGAGCCGCCTTTATCTCTCTCCTGCACCGATATATTTTTCCTATCCTCCGACCCCGATCCCCGAGTGGACCGACGCGACGCGACGGTTGTTTAAAAAACCATCGCCGCGGAAATGTCAGAAGGCACCTTCTTTTCCTCGGACCTATTAATTCGCCCCCTTTTGGAATTTTCGTCCTGCCTTGGGAGTGCCGCCTTCCAGGTCCACGTCGTCGTTTCCTTTTATCTCGCGACCCGGTTTCCGTGCTAAATACAGGCACGGCAATGCAATTGGGACAAGCCCCGTTCGAAATAGAAGAAAAACCTTGTAGAACGGAACGCCGAATGATAGAGGAACGTCTAATCTTTGCAATACACCGCGTCGAATATACCTATGTAGTTAGAATCCCTTTTTAAGGATGTTCCGGAGGTATGTAAAAACGAAACAAAATTTTTGAAAATTTGACAAGATATAATTCTTACTAAATTCATGCAATTACCAAAGTTTGGGTTCGATTCGCTGCATCGTTTAGGAATTATAGCAACTTAAAGTTTGCACACTTCGACACGTCTTCTTATGGAGAATTCATAAAATTCCACTTCAAACCCCATTTAAACCTTGAAAAAACGCAACTAGAAACTACAGTTTTTTTTTTATATATATATATAGTAAAAATTATGTAATTAATTATGTTGAAAATTTATTAGAATTCACTGAACAGTTACAGAGAAAAAAATTATAAACTGTTACAAAACGTCAAATTTATCTAGTTGTCATCTGAATAATAACCATGAATATTGCTTTCTGAAGTATTTTGTAATTTATTTAAATATTTATTTTTAACTTTTTATTGCGTAATTATATATATATTGACTATCACAAATTTATTATCTTGAAGTTCAAATCAGAGGGTACAATTGTTCGCAAAAGTCACTTGAAATTTTTTATAATACGAAGACAATTTGATTAAAAAATAAATATAACATGAAATTCACTAATTAAACGAAAGCTTTTCATTGCCAATATATTGATGGATTTCGAATTTCTTGTACTTTTCTCTCCCATTGTACCTCCAGAACATCCATAAACTATTTCCTGTGAACTCTGAGTAGGACTAGAATTCTAAGTCGCGTATTAAACAAGCAAATGTTTGTCCGTTGTACCGCGATACGCAGATTCGTTAATATATTTGATTTGCAAATTAAATTACTGTTCGAAAACACTATGCAAGACCATTGTCGCGACACCCGATGTAAGAACAACACGGCGAGCTAATTAGCCGGAAGAATGTCGTGCTCGCGGAACATTTTACAACGAGATTCACGCGCGAAGCATCGTTCAGCTTCCTAATGTTTCTCGACTGTCTTTCGCGGACGTAGTTTCTCACTGGGTCGGTCGTTGTTTACACTTGGCGACGCGACGCGACGCGACGCCACGGCAAGCATTAAGAGACGAGAGCTGAATGCCCGTGTTTTAAATTACATCGGACGAGTGCCACCGCTTCCGAAACATCGAGCAACTCCGGAAGACGAGAAAAGTTCGCCGAAACCGTCCCCCCTGCTGTCTTTTTCTCCAACTTCTCCTCCTTTGACTCGATTTCTTGTAAAGTATATAAACGACTGCCACTCGAAAACGGCTACCGAACGAAGTCGACGAGTGCTGCTATCCAAGGACTTGCTAAAGGTTCACCGAAAAGGTAGCTGCCCTTTTGCGAAGCCCCAGAACTGGCAAGTTCTAAACTGTAAGCGGAGAGCTTCTGCTCGAAGCACGGGATACTAAATTCCCTCGTAAAACGAAATTCATTTTTTAATGATACAAAAATTCCTCAAGTAGACTCAACGTTAACGGTGAAAACTTGAAAAGATTCAACTTGGTCTGACGAGGATAGTTTCCGAGATATAAATTCGTAAGTGCGATAAGCGCATAATCTTCGAAGAGAAATTAATTTTTTAATAAGATAAAAATTCCTAAGGTAGCATAAAAAAACCTTAAATAACATCGAAGGTCTCTCAAGAAAACAATGCATACCTCAGTGTGGTATCCAGCGTACGACGAGGGCGTTAGATCGACTGCTCGATCTGTCCCGTGTATGCAGCGCAGTATCGCGTGTAGCCTATTCAAGGGGCAGCCAGTGGCGCCGACACCTCTTCAAATTCACTTTCACTCTCACTCCGTACCGACAAAGCCAGCAAAACCGGCAAAGACGCGACAGCTCTCTCGCCACGCTGCAAACAGCGCGGCTCGTTAGCAACAACACCGAAACATCCTCGAGAATTTTCCCTAACGGGATTCCCTCTAGCACGATTCCCTACTGCCGGTGACACCAATGGGAAAACGGGAGTGTTGGGATCAACTGAATATTTAAAAGCTCGTCCTCGCATAATCGAATGCGACCCACTGCAACCTCCGCGGAATTATTTCGACGTCGTTCGACCAGCCAAGAATCGTTTGCATACCGAAACGGACTATGTTTAACGCGGTTTATGTGTCCCTCGATGGGAAGAGCGTGTTCTTCGGGTAGCAAAATGGAGATTCGAGGATTTTCGAATGTAGTTCAAATAGATGCAACGGGATCGTGATCTTGCCGAGAGTGTTCTTTTTAATGAGTTGTGCGTGCTGGATTTTTCGATTCTCGAGATTTCAAGATTCTTGTTTTACTGAATACATTCAGATTGTTCTTGGAGACTTTAATGTTACATTTTTAATTGGTTTATGGGCAGATTTCTATTGTAAAATCGTGAAAACAGTGAAAAACGTTGTTCTATTCACGACAAAAATCCAACGATTGCGGGGGGCTGCATGATTTTTCGATTCTTGTTTTACTGAATATTTCAGATTGTTCTTGGAGACTGGAATGTTACATTTTTTATTGATTTATGGGCAGATTTCTATTGTAAAATCTAAAAATCGTGAAAACAGTGAAAAACATTGTTCTATTCACGACAAAAATCCAACGATTGCGGGGGCGCGGGCGGTTAGTTTGCAGAGGGTGTGCGAATTCCATCGGGACTCGGTCCGTAGCCGGGCCGAGAGAATTGGGGAGCAAGCATAATCAAAATCGCTTTGTCGGCCGGGGCGATGGGCTAGGTCGCGGACCCGGAGATAGTTGCAGAATGTGCCGCGCCGAGCCGGCATTAATCAGAGTGGTTCGGAGGCCGAGGGTTCGGTGGTTCGGTTGACGGCAAATTTTCATTTATTCCGGCGGTGGTCTACCCTCTCGCGTTATTTGCACGATTCGGAGCCCAGGGGATCGGCAAAGCGTGGAAAAATCGCGACAAGTGAAACGCCGGAGCATGAAAGCATGATTTCCAACGTCGCGCTTCGCACGCTGGAAAACCGGCGACAAGCCTCGAACACGGTTCGTCGAACCCTCGCCTCGGTATAATAACGGAGCCATTCACGAACGAGCTATGGTTCGGTCGCGCACAATTTCCATGGGGTTCGTCGATATTTCTTAAAGTCGCGGGACTCGTGTTGCCTTTCGAAACAAAATTTTTGCATTCTTCTTTTAGAAGCTTTTGTGGTTTCACTTAGTTTTTAAAGGGGTGAGGTTTTAAAATGATTTTTTAGTTGGTTAATGCCAGGATTGATTATAGGGTAACTGCACCAGTGAATGAACATTTAAGAAATTGCTCAGGAAGATATTTTATTTTTAAAAAAATATGTGAATTAAAGGAATCTCATATATACCAAATGGCTCCCTATACTTCATTTGTCAAAAATAAATGAACACAAATAAAATGAAATTCTTATTATTTGTCTTTATTAAACGTTAAATAAAAAATATAAAAAATACCAGTCAATGAACACTACATTCTAGTAATTGAACAATGATGGAAAAGCAAAAAATACAAAAGCGTTCATTTACTGGTGCCCGTTTATTCACTGGTGCAGTTACCCTAGTTGTCTAGTTGTTTAAATATTATTCCAACGACACGATTGGATTAGGGAAAATATCTTCGTCTTTAGGATGAGCACTCCAAAAAGATCATGCTATTTTAGAGAATAAAATGAAATGTACAACTCTTTTCTGCTCGTGTTTCTTTTTCAGAGATCAATCAATGTTTTTTTAGTTCTCGCACCAAACACATGAATCAGCGCATTTTATGACACGCGGTCGATTTCAAACGGTGCACGATATAAACCAAAAAAAAAAGTGCGAACGATTTAGGAGTCGAAACATGCTACCGGAGTCCATAACCGTATCGTAAGCTCTACCAGCCGAAACACGTCGTTTAATGATTCACTGATCCGCGGTGGAACCGGCCGACCAAACCCGCAGCGATCGCATGAATACTGTTTTCGCGATGGGTTTCGATAAATTTACATCTGCTGGAAATTGTGTCACGCTTTCGGAAACTGTTCCGCGACAGATAAACGTAGGTTACTACACATGTATCAGAACTTTCCATTATTATCGTGAAAGCATCCGATGACTCAAGTAAGGTAAGACTTAAAAACGTCCCACTCGACAGATTTAAATTGAAAACTAGATAAAAATAAAAATCGACAACAGGCCACATTGATAAAATTACAATCATCGGTAGCATCATACTAATCCGTTAAACTTACCGACAAACAATATACCCAACAACGCAAAGAACCCGAAAAATGTCTCATTTAACGCAGTTCCACTTTAAAAATCACAGTAGAGCTTTGACATTTCCAAAATCCATACAGCGTATACAGAAATTCTAAGACGATTATGCGAGGCAGACTGATGAATCAATTGTACCTATATATCTCGAATGAAACAGGATGAGAACAGATTGCTCCGAGGTAAAACAATTTGCAGATCGATGCCGGAAACAAGCGGCGAACGATCACGCAAGAGAGCACGCACGCAGAAGCAAGCACGCACGCACGCACACGCTAGGAAGATCGCGATCGAGGATCGACAGAGTGATAAAGAGAGAGAGGAAGTGAGACAGACTCGCGGACGTCCGAGTCGCGCGAGAGTTCCTGCGGAACTGGCCGGCTCCTACGATCCTCGAAATATCACGAGCGTATCCCCCCCACCACCACTGGGGTGCGCGGTGCTCACGTGACCGAATGCAACCCCGTTGCACTCGCCCCGCTGCAACGCGATGCACCCAGAGATGCACCGACCCCTAATCTACGCGTATAAACGCTTTTTAATGTAACTTTCGAACCGTAACTCGTATCTACATGAAATTTTTACTGAAAATTGCTAAAAAAATATCAGCTTTATGCCCGTATACAATATGATATACTTTATGTTCGTTTATTAGCTGTTTTCTTCATTTTCTATTTTTCAATTACTATTTCCGAAGGTGTATCGGACACTTGGAAATCACTGGAGATTGTAAATTTTTTCAGATTTTCGGCGATTTCTGCTGCAAGCGACTTATGGACAAAATGTCACTAACAGTTTCCGACTAGGACAATCACAGTGCGCCAGTCGAGGCACCGGATGAATGATCGCCGAAAAACCGCAAGGGCTGCGTGCGTATTACTGCAAAATATTGCAGACCCGCGAGATATGGGGGTGAACGGACACGAACCTCAACATCGATTGCCCCTCCTCCCCATCCCCATCCCTTCCCGAAAACCTATCAAACTTGCGAGAAATTGCTTTTTCGCGATTTTATATGGCCCCCGTCGATCGAAAGCGATTGCTATTCGACAAGTTAGCTGCAGAATTGTACCGGGTCACGAATTAGCATTTGACCTTTTACTATCTTGGTTCATGAATCCTACGTCTACGCTGGACTCACCTGCAACATAAATCAGAGGAATAATTTGTTAGATGGACTGAGAAATTTTTTGCTTTATTCAGGAACACATAATTAAGCATATTGAACCGGAATTGTGTATCTTGGAGAAAATGTAATTTTTGCAAACAGTTAATAATCGTTCGCATTTGGCAATTAACCTTGCAGCCCCGGCAGGTCTGACAGCGTCGTAACGTACACTCGGCTTTCTCCGATGATTCCTCGGGCTTCTGAGAGCTTCTCTGGCATCTTTTGGAAGCTTGACGGTGCTTGCAAAAGAGATTTGCGAGCTGAGCGGCTGATAAGTGTCCGATGTACGGCCGCGGATGCAGCCGCAGCAATTCGACATTGTACTCTTTCCGAGACACTTATCCGTTTGTCACTAGCACGGTGTTACCCCAGGACGTGGGGAAATTTGCACAGTCTGTTAATTCGGTACTTAAGTTATCGATAATAGAGCCTTCTTTTATTTGGTGCGGAGTCAAACTTTTCTGCATCAATGATCCGAGACAATTTCACTTTTCCACTATGGCTAGATCGTACAAAAATTTTTTAGATAAAAATTAACTGCAAATAACCTAAACCAACAAACAATATCTATTTAATTGTTTCGTAAAAGTTTGAATGCACGCGAAATCCAATGCACAAACGAATTTAGAAACTTGGTGAAACGTTTGAATTTTTCGCGACACAGTTTTCTGCATCTCATTTGCCTAATTTCGAAGGAATTTAGGGATCTAGGAATTCCAGTTTTCATTCCTCGCGTAGATAGTCCGTTTTGCCTCTCCCTCCCCCCAACAATTCTACGTGTCCTTTAAACTCGCGTCTCGCCGGGCTTCTCTTTTATTTCTTCTTTCTTTGGCCTCGGTTTATCCTTGCTATCATTCGTTCCGCTGCGCGCACCACGTCTCCTCTGGGACCGGATTTGCGCGCGTTGTGTCCCCAGGAATCCCACTTGCACGGTTCATTCGACTCTTTTCTACGTTTTCCGAGCCCTCTCGGTGTGTTCTATCCACGACCCGACGTTTCCTTGTTTAATGAATCGGTGATTGGATAACTGTGCATCGCGCGACGTGCAGCTGATGCGGTAAAAACGTCAACGACCTGCAGATTCCGAATCTTTATGCGTTTCTAACGTTATTTTCTATTCACCTATTTTGCGGATTTTACGCATTTATGACAAAAATTATTTAACCAGTGTGTTTGTTTCAGCTTAACGAGATCGTGAAAAGAACAATGACATTTTTATTTGGGTCAGTTGGCAAGACAACATGTTTAAAAAAATTGATGAACAATTGTCCAAGTAGAAAAACTATGGCGGACCGTCATGTCACCGTCTCGTCACCGTCACGTGCATCACGATGTATGTATGCGTTTCTAACGTTATTTTATCGGTGTGTTTGTTTCAACGTCACGAGATCATGAAAAGAAGAATGACATTTTTATTTGGGTCAATTGGCAAGACAATATGTTTAAAAAAATTGATGAACAATTGTCCAAGTAGAAAAACTATGGCGGACCGTCATGTCACCGTCACGTGCATCACGATGTATGTATGAGTTTCTAACGTTATTTTCTATTCACCTATTTTGCGGATTTTACGCATTTATGGCAAAAATTATTTAAGCATATCGGTGTGTTTGTTTCAACGTCACGAGATCATGAAAAGAAGAATGACATTTTTATTTGGGTCAGTTGGCAAGACAGTATGTTGTAAAACATTGATGAACAATTGTCCAAGGTAGAAAAACTATGGCGGACCGTCATGTCACCGTCACGTGCATCACGATGTATGTATGCGTTTCTAACGTTATTTTCTATTCACCTATTTTGCGGATTTTACGCATTTATGACAAAAATTATTTAAGCATATCGGTGTGTTTGTTTCAACGTCACGAGATCATGAAAAGAAGAATGACATTTTTATTTGGGTCAGTTGGCAAGACAGTATGTTGTAAAAAATTGATGAACAATTGTCCAAGGTAGAAAAACTATGGCGGACCGTCATGTCACCGTCTCGTCACCGTCACGTGCATCACGATGTATGTATAATAGAATCAACTCGGCACGCAAGGCTTGAATATTAAGAATCGTCGAACAATTATCGAAGGCGGTGCGCAGGGAAGAGGGAATAAGAAGAAGAAGAAGAATAAAAGTTGTACATAGCGCGTCGGAGAGGGACGATGTTCTACGAGTATATACACGGTGTACGTGCTTGAAATGCGCGACGAGTGTCGGCCGCGGAACCTAACCGGTCCTTCTCGAGCAACATTGTTCGTTGTCCGATCGTGTACAGCGCAGAGACCTCGTGCCTCCGCGAATTTCGATCGTGGCTGGAATCGCGGCCGAATCGTTGGAACGCGATAATCGATCTCTGTTTGCCCGTGGAACGGGAACCATTAACGTCTATCGATCGACCCTTGAATAGCTGGACCTTTCCCAACACTATTATTGGATCGCAACCGTTATCATTAGACGTATATAGATTTTACGCGTTTAGAAACACTAAATGAATTGAAGATCGTCGATAAATGTAAAATATGTAGTAATTTTTTAGGTCTCCGGTGGTTTTGTATCTCACCTATTAACCCTTAGCACTCGAATGGCGACTCTGAGGCGCCACTAAAAAATGCTATATACCATTATCAAAAACATTCTACCTTGTAAACTAATAAATTACTGAAGATTCAAATACTGTAGAAATAAATTGTATCAGTTTTCGTATGCACAAAAAGAGATTACATAGAATGGAAATATTCTAAGGTCGGAAGAAATGTTAGGAGTTAAAATGGCTCCGAGTGCAAAGGGTTAATTTTTCTCATAAATGCATGAAACCCGCAGTCTACTTATTAAGATAGAAAATCGACTTTTACGTTGCTCCGGTTCGTTGCAAATCGAGGTTTTACATTTGCATAAAGATCCTATTTATTTGCAACTGATCCCGTCCTCGCAGCTTCTTTCGTAGATTCAGCATGAACGTGTCACGAACGTGCGCCTAAACGCTTATGGTCCGCGAATTTCCACGCGCGGCAAGACAAATCGGACAACGAGCGTCCCACGGATCAACGAGTTTTCGGGGAACGCGAAATTTTCTGAAGGATCACCACCGCGTAAAATCGGGACTGTTCTCCGCGAAACGAATTCCGATTAGAGAGCGCACGCATTGGCGGGTCATCGAGAGTTCTTTCACGCCGGCTGTTTGGAACGGTACTAACCGGCCAGGACTTCGCGCTCGGAATCAACCAGCCGGCGAATAAATGGAAAGAGGAGAGAGGAGAGAGAGAGAGAGAGCGAGAGACGAACAGAAGAGAAGTGGAGAGGCACACACGTGTCCGTGAAACCTTCTGCCGAAGACGTTTCGAGACTTACAATCCATGGACAAGATTCAGTGGACGTCGACACCCTTTAAAAACTAATAACTTTCTTCAAAATTGAACGATTTGAGATTTTAGAAGGATTCGTTTTACAGTAAACGCTTGATTCTTGACCAACAGCCGTGTTTTTCATGGACAAGAATCGTGCCCAGAAGTGCTTTTTGATTTATGACTGCGTCTGCGAGACTTCAATAGAGAGCCGAACATAGAAAAGGACAGAATGAAATACGGTTCGCGTGACTGTCCGCGTCTCTTTCTTTCCGATGCGCTGTCCTTCCTTGCGACCGAAACATTCACCGTCGATTAAACCACTAAATACAATTGAAACTATATCGTGTTGGGTGTCATTTTAATCAGAAAAATGCCAGAAATAAGTTAGTGAACGGCATTAACAGTGTTAAGCGTTGACATAAGTTAGGCGTTGACAGGCAGTGGAGTGGGTAGGCACTGGACAAGAATCGTGCCCACGATCCGGACAAGAATCAAGCGTTTACTGTACCAGGTAATGCGTGGAAACAAATTTTTAGAAAATTGCTACTACTCGGAATTTCGAAGAGAAAAATGAAGCTAGCGTTTTTTAACTTTTTTTATCTGCGCCAATAATGAAAATTTAAAATACGCCTTTTCCAGATCTAACTATGTTATACAACTTTCTAGATTAATCGGAGGAAATAGGAACGAAATATAGAGTCCTGTATCTCTTTAATAATTTTAATAGGTGACGAAGAACGGATTTTTCCGGTTCGTTTCAACGCGATTCGCAGCGGACATGATCAATGGGCGCTCCTCCCATCGGCGCGGCGTTTCTTCCTCGAAAAGCAACAGGAACGTTCGTTTGCTCGCTCCTAAACGAGATAATTTCGCGGGATGGCCGACGCTTCTTCAACCGGAGCGTTTCCCAGAAGGCTGCGAGAGCAACTTGTTTGCGCATTAGGCAGAACCTCGGGTAGGAAAAAGACCGTTCTCGATCTCGAAGAAGCGAGTCCCGGTTCTTCTGGGCGTCTTAGGCACACGGGCACAAGACGAGGATCAAACACGAATGGCTAACAGTCGAAAAATTCCGCGGCCGAGCACTCAAATTACAGGTGAGCGCACTGCCTCTGCCGCAACTCTCTCTTCGTTTCCGGTTCGAGAACTTGATGCACAGGGCCTTGCTAACGATGTTTACAATTACGAGGTTACGCTGATCGCCGGACTCGGGATTCTTTCTGCAAGTTGCAGCGGCTTTGAATTTGTGGAATTCATGCAAAAATCTGTGCATCAACGTAAATCGATGGTATTTTTCTTTCAAGATTTAACACGATTCACTAGGCCATTTATAAATATCGAATTAAGCATCGAGCGAACGCAATTGCGAATCGAGATCTATTCGAGGGTCATCGCACGCGAAAGCTCGAGCAACGCAGAAAAGGTATTCGCATGTGCGGTTATGACAGGCTGCTACGCCAATGCCCGGGACACATGCGGATCGCATCCGAGTGCCTACGAGTGCAAGAACGTTCATCAGCACACTCGACGAGTGCGTCTCTGTGCACTCCAGACGCGGCGCGGTCGGATCAACAACCGGACGAGCCTGAGCTTCTTTCGCCTCTCCGAGGACTATGCTTTGCGTGCGATGTCTTTGGGCATGTGCAGGAAGCATGAATGAACTGGTAGAATTTCTCATAATTGCATAAACATCCGCTGGTTATTCACTAGATTTCAATTTCTTTTATATTTTCTTCCAAACTAGTACCTTGTACTTTGTGAAAGACAGTTTTCTATTATTATTAAATTTAAAGAATTTCATTTAGTAATTATTGGATCGCGAATCTTCATGGAAAATAAAAATGTTCCGCATCGACTGCAGCACAGAGGAACCGACTAAAAATGTCTTCCATTCTTCAATGATTCGAACGAGTTGCATGCGATGTCCCAAACGCGATGTTCGATCGATAGGACACGATCGATGGATCAAAGGCCGTTAAAATTAGTTTTCGGGGTGTCGGAGCGTCGTAGTTGGGCAGCCTGCGGGCTCCTCGACGTGATTTTCGAGAGCGACGCAGAAGGAGCGCGATGAAATCAGCTCCAAAATTACCATCGTGTCGTTATCCGCTTTGCGGTGTATAATGAAGCTCTCCCGACGCGTGGTAATAAAGCTCCCGAAACCTGATTGATAGATGTAAAGCGTGTGTTAGGGGTGAGCCACTTAAATTCTGATCAGTATACTGTGGCCCTTTACGCAAAATAAACATTATTAGAGATACGTAAAAATTTGTTTCTTCTCTCAAGTATTGTCATAAGTTGAAGCTACAATAGCATTAATTTTTTCACTGTTTTATATGTCGTCGAAAACTAGCTTCATGTTTCTATTTATTGTTAAATGTACAAGAGTAGTGTTTCTGATTTCTCAACATTTTCCGTTTCTCGAGAAAGAGAAATACAAATTTGATTTCTCGATGATTCTCGAGAAATCTCGAGAAAAATCTAATTAAAGCTAATATAATTAATATAATTAAAGCAAATCACACGAAGCTCAATTGAATTTTTATTATTTATTAACTATCCTAATTTTATACACACACAACGTATTGTAATGTATGTATATAAATTTTATACATTTAGTAGTTAAGAAATAAAATATATTGATATTCAAAACAATTATTATTGAATAATTGAAATATATATATCTTTGACAGAACTTTCTAAAAAAAAAAAAAATTTGTAAAGAACATTTTTCACTTGTAAGATAAAAAAAAATGTTAATTTTCTTATATAAACCATGTAACAGCTAGTAACATTTAAAGTAAAAAAATTTAAATGTTTTATTTCTAGCTGCGATTTGAAATAGTTTTTTTTAAAAAACACAAAGCATCATTTTGTGTGTAGGTCGGTTTAATTGTAGACAATGCACCAAATAGTTGTAGCATATTTTTAGTTTTCTCACCACCTGTTTCAAATATACTTAGTAAATTCCATTCTCGAAAAATAACAATAATTTCCCGAGAAGTGCAAAATTTAAATATTTGGCTTATTTCGAGAATTTCTCGAGAAAGAATTCTCAAAAGCATTTGGTGCAATGCAGTTTAAGGATCGGTAGACTATTCTAATTCTAATATGATAAAATCAGTTCCAGTCTCGTATTTTCGATTATAAACCGATTTGAATTTATCGGCGAGTACTATTTAAAGCTGTCGGTCCGAGAATGGGATGAAATTGATCGATGATGAGTCAAGAGCGGAATTAGGTATCGACGAGGGAAGCCAGAGCGGAAAAACGAGAGCCAAGCGATCGAACAAATACGGTCTCGTGTCCGTATATTCAATGAGCGCCGTTCAAAATGGCAACGATCTCGTAACTCACAGCCTCGGCTGGCAATATCGAAGATCTACAGTCTACAGGGATGCAGCGACAGCGCAGCTTTCGCATTTCATGCGAAACAGGTGGATATTGCCGACGATGTATCATCGCGACCGCGGTTCAACCGATTTTCGATTGCCTTTCTACATATTTGTTCTCATCGATGCGACGCGTTCTTAAACGGATGCACTCATCAATTATGCACTTCTCTGCAAATTATGGTTCTTTTCCTGTGCCAGTTGTTCACTGTACAGAGTCGGTAAATTATTTCTAGTTGCTTGCAAATTAAACATTTACGAAGAAGCAGTGTAGTTATAGAGAATGAAAAGGCAAATTGAACCGAGAGTAAGATAACATCTAAAGGTTTGATTTGGTAACGAAACGCAAATGTTAAATGCACAGATGCCCGCCAGAATCTCGCGGTCTCACGCTCTTCGTCGATCCGGATATGGTTTTTAGGCTTCGAGTCCTTGTGAATGAAAGTCCGGTTGTTACTGCTACATATATGGGATCCCTCGTTACAGAATGAAAGATACTCGCTGATGCAGTAGCTGTTCCGTTGACAACGACATTCTGCATATTTTAACGTATAATTTGAACTCGACGAGGCACCGCGATTTTATACAAGGTGGTTCGATTACTCGAATCGTTGTCCGAATTTCATCCCAGACACTTCAATCTGAAACAATTTTCGGTATAAGGAAATGCGTGCACGTGCGACACAGTTCGTTGTAAAAATCAATAAAAAGGAGTATGAAAGCGAAGATTCGAGGCGACACGGTGCGGCTTCACCGAAAAATGCGTCTTCTCTCGGCCGAGGGAGAAAAAGGAGCTTACCAGAAGACGCGGAGGAAAGGATAAAGGCAAAGTCAGTTTGCCGTAAAGCAGCGGTGTCGCCGGATCAGGGGAATTGGCACGAATCGAGGGGAAAAAGTTACCCTCTCTCTCTCTGCCGGTACCGGATTAGTCACGTGACATTGTGACGCATATGCACGACAGAGGCGGAACGCGTCACGTGACCGGGCCGTGGCGGAAGCGTGGGGGAATAGCGTCGTAGAAGGGGAACGGTAGAGTGGGGAGACATGTCTTAATGTAAGCTGCGGTGAAGAGAAGACCTCTCCGCGGTTGTAATACGGCTTCCGATAGGGTCGGACTTCCTGCAACAAGCCGTTTCTTCTTTCGCGGCTCGTTTTTTCCCGCCCCCGGTTCTTCCGAGCCCCGTGCAATTTAACTGCACGGGAAACTACCTTGATATCTATACCTATATACCAAGTGAATACCCGGCGAAAAGCTGTAACCCGTGAAAACGAGACTGCTTTTTCCGTTTTCCCTTACTCTCTCGACTCCCGAGCGAACGTGACTAGCCAGTCGGCTTGTAACTCCTCGGCTAAATGGTTTCCCAATTTTCCTAGGGGCTCCGAATGTTCCTAGATAGAGTGTTTCCTCCGGTTAATAATTTAAGAGCAGTTGGAACACTATGGCCGTGTGACACTTGCAACTTTATTCGCTTGAAACGCGAAACAACTGCCACCGGAGTTTGCATCTGTAGTGAAAATTGAAAAACTATGTTTTGTGTAATTCGTGTCTGTTACGTGCATGCAGAAAATAATTTAGGTGTGTTTAGGAGAGTATGCGCGTGTTAGTTTTGGAAGTTCGTACGGTCCAAACGAGAATGGTCCACGTGTGTGGATTTGCATTTTTTAGATTCCGGCTGGAAGTTCCTGCAGTCGAAATAATTTTTATTCAGCCGTATGTTCCAGTTTAATATTTCAGATACGGCTGGGGAAACTATGGTCGCGACGTTTGCGGTTTTGTTCGCTCGAAACGCGAAGGGTCTGTACGTGTGCATTTGCATTTTTTAAATTTTCCTGGAAATTCTTGCAGTCCAAATGATTTTTGGGCACTGTACAAAGCTTGCTGAAAGTGTTTGTCAACCGAGGGGAATAAAAACTTACGTTCCAGCGAATCGTAAAAAAATGAAACTGCGAATGTTGGCAAATCTTGTTTTCAGTCGATCTAGGAAAAATCGTGAGCGGTTCGATTCGGCGCGGCGCGGCGCGGCGCGACGATAACGTTCGCCGATTTTTTCGCGACTTGTTGGCCAGGGATCACGGATTTCCTGGGATTCAAAGGATCGCGGATTGAAATCGTTCCAAGACCGTGCCGCACGCCGCGCCGCCGGAGATGGGAGTTAAACCGCACAGTCGCGGATACCATAAGCCATATTGGTTTAGGTTAGATTGAATCCGAGCTCTGCGGAGAGCGGCCGACTTTCCAGCAGCGATGCTAAATGAAAATTGAAATAGAGTTACGGATCCTAAATATTGCGACCCCCTTTTTCCCCCAGCGGAATCGATCGATCGCCGTTCTCGAGCAAAGTGGGTCACTCGATCTGTCCTGGATCGTTTTAGCCACTCAATCCTCCTGAAAGTCCTTTCGCCTTAAGAAATACTACAGTTTGTTGTTTTCCTTTGTTCGTATCTTTTTGAAATGTTCATAGTTTATCCGTTCGTAATTTTTGTTGTTGAACTCTTTAAAAAATTTCCCTGCGTAATCTCAAGTTAAAATTGACAATACTGTCGAAGTTTATTCATAGGACACATCTGTGATTCAGGACCGCATAAAACGGGAATTTTGCGCATTGACATAAGGTCGTACTGTGAGCGGGGGCAAGAAAACGCGATTGGTCAGGATCTTGAAGACGAAGGCAGGACGCCCGTAGGATAAAGGTAGAATTTCATTCTGTGTTATGGTCGCCCGGCGAATTTTCCCGAGTGGCCGCCTTCTCTCGGCGAAACGTCCATTACACTCGTTCGCTTTCTCCACCGTTGCTGCTGTTGCCTGCATTCATTCTACTTACGCTTGTGCGCGCGTATATCTCTGCAGTTGTGCAGTTTGCAGCGCTGCTGCGTTGCGTTCACCTTCGCTGCGAGAGGGAAACAGAGTTCGTTATACATATACATATACTACCTATATATGTAGTACGCGTTATAGCACGCGACGAGATCTCTCGGCTCTAGAGCATCAACGAGATTCTGGGATAAGTGGAGATAAGAGCGACGAGGGCTCTAGAGATGCGGTTTGCATCGGTACACTTCGTTGCATTCGCTGCAGGCCAATCGACTAGTAGACTCTAACGATTCGTGCTCTTATATTTTTTCGCAACGAAAAATCGTACAGCGATTTTGAAAGAGGTGGTTCCGTATATTTTTCTCATTACCTCTTCGTTAACTATGAAACTTGTTTAAATAGTGGATCGATAGTAGCACAGATAGGAAACACCGAAGCACAGATCCAGTAAACGCTTGATTCTTGTCCAACAGCCGTGTTTTTCATGGACAAGAATCGTGCCCAGAAGTGCTTTTTGATTTATGACTGCGTCTAGATATCGCGCCGACCGCGCCGAGCGAGAATTCAATAGAGAGCCGAACATAGAGAAGGACAGAATGAAATACGGTTCGCGTGACTGTCCGCGTCTCTTTCTTTCCGATGCGCTGTCCTTCCTTGCGACCGAAACTTTCACCGTCGATTAAACCACTAAATACAATTGGAACTATATCGTGTTTGGCGTCATTTTAATCAGAAAAATGCCAGAAATAAGGTAGTGAAAGTCCCATAAACAAATAACGAAAATTAAGAGATTTGTAAAATCGATTCCTCGAGTCAATGGCGTGGTGTTCACACCGATTGACAAGCAGTGGAGTGGGTAGGAACTGGACAGGAATCGTGTCTACGCTCTGGACAAGAATCAAGCGTTTACTGTATATAGTTCTCAATTGAGAGAAAAATTTAGCCCTGCAGTTTTCCAAAGGAAACCAAATGGAAAACGATTAGGGACCAGGCCGAATGCGAGGATGGTGCTAGAAGAGAGCAGTTGCATTCCATAAAGCTGGTAGGAATAGGAACCAGTCGCGAACGTGCAACGGGACTCGCTGCACTCCGGGGAATTAATTCGCGAACGTGCAACGTTCATTTCGTATTCGCAACCCGCTGTCGATACTGGTTCCTAGAAAAAGCACAGCCAGCGAATTTAATTACCGGCTCTCTGTTTCTTCCGTCCTCGACGACGACCACGAAGAAAGAAGCGACGAAGTCCTGACTCACGATTCTTCCGGTCTAGGCGCGATTAGGTTCTTCGGAGAATTAACCGTTCGCTGTGTAGATTATACACAAACACGTTCTGAAAACGACAGAATTTTGCTTGTCCGCATGAAAATTTCGCGCGTTAGCATGAATCGCTATTGTACAGCAACGGCAACAGATGAGTTCGGAGATCGAGCTCGACAAGAAAGCGTGCAAACTGGCCCCGCCAACATTCGACAAAGAAAGAGAGCGAGAGCGAGAGCGAGAGAGAGAGAGAGAGAGAGAGAGAGAGAGCGAGAGAGAGAGAGATAAAAATGAAGAGAAGTGGAATGCGGCGCGGTCACAACATCAAAGTGAAACGAGATGGCGAGCCGTCTGGCCGCAAATGAGCGAGCGAGCCAACAAACACGTTCAATTCGAGATACGAAAGTTATGGCAGGGAGATGAAGCACTGAGAACGAACTTGAAAATTAACCCAACGCAAACCTGGTCATCGCTCAATAATTTCTCATTTTCGTCCAGTGCGATTCTATCGCACCGAATAAAATTGATTACGATTAAGATCGCGAATTAGTAACAATAAAAATGTTCTCTATAAATTGCCAGATTTAATCATGAATCAGCAGAGCCAATAAATAATTTCGCGAGTGTTTAGCCTCGAGTCCAAGGGCTTCGAGAGAGCAACATCGAATTCGAATCTCCGCGACACGAGCTCTAAATACTTAAACAACCCAGCAACAAGATTTTCGCCTGTGTACACACTGTACACCGGTTCCCCGCGGTGCATCGTGCATCCTGATCACGATGCAACGCGTGACATTGTTCCCGATTCGCTGCAAGCCACGCTAAATCTATATTGTTCCTTCGTATCGGACGCATTATCGCATTCCGTGCAGAATTCCTATGGCGTTGCGCGCTGTTCTAATTCGAACAGGAACGCTTGCCCGAAGAAAACAGATCGCGATACGCGTTATCGATGCGGGGGTGACTATCATGCCGAAAGAATGCGACAGACGTTTGTCACGGCCCAGTTAACGCCAATTAAATTAAGTTTACCGGAGGCATATGGGGATCCTCGATTCTCCGGGAGTAGGTATATTGTACGAACGCTGCATACTTTTTTTTTGTTGTTTTTTTTCGACATCAGATTAGACCACAAGTTGACCTAATCCACTGTTCCTGTTTCACAAGGGACGAAACAAACTCTACGACATGAGCGCGACCGATTGCTCGCAGGCTGACCCAGTGTTCCACTCTATCATCACCTTTCTATCTGCTGTTGTTCCTCGAACAAACCCACGTCGACCCACTTGCTCGAGTAAAAAACGATTACATACGAAAAATCTGACGAGTTTCCCACGAGTTAGTCGACGATTTGTCCGAACTGGAGGAAGAACGAAGACCGATGCTTGATCGTTAGTATAATCAGTCCAATGGTTAAATAGTGATAACGAAAAGATTGTGTTTCGAAAGAAACGAATAAGGTGAATGTTTAGTAGATTCTGTTCGATGTTGTATTTGATTCTGATTCCGAGTGGATACGACCAGGCAGATGGTTAAAAATCATAAGGAATAAACACGGGTTCCTCTTTGAGAAACGTGGACACCTGAAAGAGCATCGATGAAGTTGATGGTTCGGTAGGAACGCGAGGAGCAAACGCAACATTCCAAGGAGAAGAGAGCGGACACTCACCTCTGGTTGCGGTTTCAGCTTCTCCGCGTTCTCCGCTCTTCGTTTATATCTCCTCCCGCCAGTTTCTGCTGCGTGTGCACGTAATCGGAGACTTTGCCCTGCGACAAATTGTTCACCGATTAAGATTTGCCATCGCTCATTCGCATTTTCTCGATCTAAAATGTTTGCTGATTGCGGTGTTGGACCACCATCTTTATCGGGCGCTCGATATACAGTCAATTATACCCATCAGAAGTAACTAGAAAGGAACTAGAATCTCACTAGATTTTGGGTCGAATCATGGGTATGCGCGCAAAGATTTTTCGTCCTTATCCGAGCAGATTTTGGGCTGCACACAGGTTCATTTGATAGAGGAAAGTCCATCGCGGCGTGCTCTTCTCATCAAATCGGTGAAAAAAAATCTCTTAGAGACTGAAAAATACATTGGAATCTGCGGTTGTGTTTCTCGATGTTTTCCTCTACTTTGGACACTCATATTATTAGATATAAACATAATCTCGTTATAATAATGAGAAGAGCACGCCGCGTTTAACCTTCCTCTTTAGAATGAGCCCTTACCCAGCCCAAAATCTGCTCAAATAATTCGACCCAAAATCTAGTGAGATTCTAGTTCCTTTCTAGTTACTTCTGATGGGTATACTTTCCCCCTTAAGGGGGAAGGGTACCCTAAAACTGTCCCTAGAATTTCCCTAGAATACCCTAGAAATCTGGTCGAAACTTGGGTTTGCGGGAATACGTTTGACGTCGTTATACGAGCATATTTTGGGCTGGGTGAGGGCTCAATCGAAAGAGGAAGGTTCAGCGCATGGTGCGCTGGTCATGACGTAACGAGATTATGTTGATATCTAATAATATGAGTGTCCAAAGTAGGGAAAAAAGTCGAGAAATCACCCGCAGAATCCCAATGTATTTTTCTGTTACAAAAAGAGTTTTTGACTGCTGTCATAACCAGCGCACCATGCAATGAACCTTCCTCTTTCGATTGAGCCCTCACCCAGCCCAAAATATGCTCGTATAAGGACGTCAAACGTATTCCCGCAAACCCAAGTTTCGGCCAGATTTCTAGGGTATTCTAGGGAAATTCTAGGGACAAATCCTGAAAAGTCACGTGACTACCCTTCCCTCTTAATCATATTTCTGTGTTTCTTTTAAATTTGTTGTGTAAGAGGATTTGTTGTTGTATAATACGGTATGGTTTAACCCTCGAACGGATCTTTTTTATAATTATACGATTCACGATGCTCAGGACCGATAGATTTGCTAGCCAACCGTGAAACACGCCGAAAACGCGTTGCACAATGGCATAGAATAGGCTCGGAGCAAAAAGACGGCTTTGCTTCTTTATTTAATCGACGCGACGCGACGGTTGAACGATCGTTTCCCCAACGAGCTCGAGCGTTCCCGGCCGAGTGCTAACGACACGACAAGAATTCGAGAGGCCGCCCACCATTCAAATGCCTCCTACCTGCCCGTGCAGTTCGCTTCGAGGTTATGAGTCACGAGGCCGTGTTGTCGCACGCTTTACCAAATATCCCGAGACATTTTGTCACGCGTTCCCTCCAACCTCGATCACGACGGCCTCCGCGTTCCATCGTTCGTTCGTTCATGAAAGTGGAATCAGTTTTTCCGATTGCTCAATATTCTTCGATTATTCGTAAATAAAAATTGTAAGGAATATTGCTTCATGCGAGTCTCAATGTCTCGATTTACGTCATTCAATGTGGAAAATTCGGGACCGAAACGTTACTTGTATCGTGTACTAACACTAATCCAGTGCCTGAAGTATTGTATCTTTAACTATTTTTTTATGCAAGGTGTACCATCGTATCTGTGACATTTTCCTGGTCAGAATTCGTCCAAACACCACGAAATTCCGATCGAATTTACTTGCAAAATCCTCGATACAGCAGAACCTCTGTTATCCGAATCGATAATACGCTCTCGTCGTAAAACCATAAAAGTACGGTAATTGAAATGGCTTATTAACAAAGTTGGTATACCAAACAAAGAATAATGTAAATTCGAAATCTCTAATACTGTTAAGTCTAATAACTCTAAATCTCTACTAATCTGTGAGATTAATTATCCGAACGAAAGATCCTGCAAAGAAGAAGCTCACCGTAACCGAAGATCGCTGTAGGCCGAAGCGAGCCGTAATGGACGTCCAGAAACGGTACACACGACTCACTGGATTTTACTTCACTGCACCTCGCGCGAAACACACAGGCACACAGCAAAACACCCACATCCACAACACACAAACCAACCAAGCTGAAGAGAACCCGCTTCTCTCCCGTAGAGAGCGTTTCGCTCTTACAGGAACGATTCCTTTTTTCTCTCTCTCTCTCTCGCGACCGCGGCCTCGTCGAGACGTCCGTCGATCGCGTCACCGCAAAACCCGAGAAATCGCGAGTTCCCTTTCCCAGCAACAATCCCAAACTCCCAGCTGTACACACAGACATCAACCAGCCATCCCGATCTCCGCTACACTCTCTGGAATCCACCGATACTGCGAACCGAAGATCTAGCAGAAAATCGACGAGATCGCTGGAATAAATTTTCCCACGGTTTCCCACGGATGTGTGTTATAGCACCATCGGAATCCTCAGAGTTCGGCCGAATAGCGCCTCCTTTTGTGTTCGCCAAAGGCAAAAATCGGTGTCGCTGTCGATCCAAGCTAGTAGAAGCTCGGAAATCGTTCTCAGAGTATTCGACGTAGTTTCCAGAGATTCTCACAGGTCTAAACGAGGTTCGAGGAATCCGATCGAGGTTCGAGTGATTCAAATGAGGTTCGGGAGATGGATCTAGCATGGCAGCGTCGGTCGGGGGACGCCGATCTCCTCGATCGGAGTCGGAATTGCGACACGATCCTCGAGATCTCCACGTACGCGGTCGAACGAGACGGTCCCATCGTGTCTCTGGGACCAGTCTATGGTTGCTGAGGTCATTTTCGAGGATCACTAGAAGCTACCGATCCATCAAACTTGCTCTTACGTCTTCTTAGGAGCTAGCAGCCGAGATCCAACACCGATAAATTCCACCAATAACGATTTTTAGACGATTCTCGATGAAGCTCCAGGATCCTTCATGTTCCTTGATCGGGTTTTCCGATGATTTTCGATGGGTTTCGATGCGTTTCTCGACGGTTACCGTACAGGAGTTGTTTTTAGGTTGAATTGCCGAGGCTGTTGTAGAAGCGGTGAACGATTCGAAGGATTTCGATGATCTGTACCGATATCGATTAATCCGCGGAGAACGTTGAAGAGGAACAAGAGCGGCGATGAATCGCGCACGACCGCCGTGAAAGCGACACGACACTGGATGAGAACGGGCAACAGGTTCGTCGGGTTGCCCTGAGGAACGTGACCACAGTGAGAACAGGAGGGGAGAGAGGATAGGTAGGTATACTCGCCAGGTAAACCAGTGCCGCCATTGCTGCTCCTGACGCAGCATCCACCGATTTGCAGTGGCGTAAACGCCAGCGCCGATCCGGCCCGATCCTGACCGACCATGTCCAGGCTCCCCACTATCAAACAATTTCATTCGCATTGCGCGTTTCCATTAGATTACACTCTATTTTCAATTTCTTGTGAATTACAATAAACCTACCGAGCACGAAACATAAAAAAGTGAAACGACAGGTCGCTCGGTAACGTCGGACAGTTATGTAAAAATATTCATGTCACAATTTTCCTTGTAAAATGTAACAACACTTTGACATAGTCACAATCCAAAGTGAAATTAAAAAAAGTTTTGTTAAGTGAATTTACATTGTCTACGTCCGACGCTACCGGCGAGTGTTCAATGAATCGGTAGAACGGAGAAATGTTCGTCGGTGAGAAAAGTTAAAAATAAAATCGGCTACAGAAAACGAATCCAAGCGCGAGCGTGCGACCGGTTCGCTTCGCGGACGCGTTTACACCGAAACGGAGTTATTAACCATTGAACCGTATCAAAGGGAAACACAGAAAGAGCATTGTGCGGATACTTTCATTTCCCGTTAAGCGCCTCTTGCGCGTACCTTTTGTGCTCGGATAAATGCCCAAGGCGAGGATCCTCGAGAGTATCCACAAAACGACCGAATAAAAGCGTTAATGGCCGCGTCAGCTGGAGTTCGCGAATACCCGCGGACGATTGGCGATTCCTCCTCCTCTCCTCGACACAGCTTTTTCGTACACATTCTTTGCTTGCGAAACACTAAAAAAAAAACATTCTCTGCGCAACGTCAGCTCCGTTCACTGATCTACGCCACTGCCGGACCGATGCGATGGATCTTCCACCGTTCAAGAACAATGCCGGCTACCTGTGTTGTACAGGTACGATTCGAACTATAGGGACAGGGACTCATTGAGCTGCACTGCACCTGCTTCTATTTACCTGTATATATATATATATATATATATATATATATATATATATATTTATATATCTGTTCTGTTTAGTCGTTTCGGAAATCCTTCTTCTACGGTGTTGTGTAATTGTTGGGAAAATAAAATCGAGCGTCCTTGCTTTATCGATTTTCTTGTTTAGGCTCGTTTCAGAAGGTATTTTATACAGGGTGACCCACGCAACTCGAACAGGCTGTATCTCTTAAACTTTAAATCAGAGTTGGGCATTAATCGATTAAAATTTTAATCATGATTGATTGATTAATGTATACGATTAAAAAAATCGATCGATATAATCGATTGATGAAGTTAATCGTCAATCGTTCATTAAATGAAGAAATCGTCGAAAAATCGGCGATTGATTCATGCAATTGATTGATTTAATCGTCGATCGTTGATTAAAAAAAGGAATCATCGAAAAATCGAGTTTACATTTTTTTCAGTATTCATACAGTTCTGATTACGTATTTCATTTCGAAATTTCAGCGATAATCATTAATCAATTATCCGATTGTCGATTAATAATCGTTAATCGCAACTAACGACTAAAGTAGAAAAATCGTTGACCGTAATTAACGACTAAACTAGGAGATTAATTGTTAATTGCGATTAACGATTGAAGTAAAAATTTAGTCGTCAATCGTTGATTAAGTTTTTGCCCAACACTGCTTTAAACGATTGGAAATCGAAGAAATTCTTATAGATCAAAGTTATATGGTATCGGACGGTGTATAATATGCAAACAATTTTATGCACTCTTGTGCATCAGAAAAATGCAACCGCCCCTTTTTTTTAAAAAAAGAAACCTGTGTTTTTGAGAATCTGACAAGAAAGAAAGTGAATCGCATAAAAATTGTTTTCTTCTCTTAATAATTTTTATATGTTTTAAATCATGTAATAATAATAATTCATCAGATTTTTCGTCTATTTTGTCTATTCATTTTTCCTGTAAACGTATAAAATCTGCAGTCTACGCAGAGTTCAAATCTGACGCGCCGCCGCTCGGCCGATAAAGCAGATCGCTGCGCAGATAAAGTCACCGTACGTATTCGGGTCGGGTATCGCTAGCACCGACGAGATACTATTAAAGACCGCCAGCCCCTGTGCTATTCAGCGAGACCAGTAACCGGGCGCGACCGGGCGCGGGGATAACGTGGAACTTACAGTGATCTGATATACCACATAGCTAAAAGTTCCACGACCGACGAGATACAGTTGGTGATTCCGCGCTCTCTACCTAAATAAGACATTTATTCGTGAACCACGTAAGACTGCGTCAGTGGCGTAGGTAAATAGATTTAGTACCGCAGGTAATAAATAAATGTAGAATGCTGACATTACCCATTCTGTAACTGTTTGGAAAAAAATGACTTTTTATTCTATAATTTCATTATACTCTTATTCCTTTCTTATTTCCCTTATTGTTCACCATTGTAATTATTGTTTTATAATCGACAGTGAATACATATAGGAAAAATGAAAGTAATTACTACGCAATATTCCAAAAAAGTATCGGAATTTAAAATTAATTTGGAAAATATTCTGTAATAATCGTTATTTATTGTTATTTATAATTCATACAATTGTTAAATAAATACATTTTAATAATTTGTTTTTATATTCGTTATTTAAATTATTATTTCAATACATACGAATGTATTGTAATCTCGGATGACCTTGACACTACCCGGCGCTCAGTCTTAGTTTCCGAGATAATTGCACAAAACTAGTGCTAGTACTGAAATGAATTTTCCCTATTCGTGCACACTCCGTGGCAATGTAAGCCTGCTCCGGCGCGGAGTCAGATTACTGTTTTTGTAAACACATTGTGGAGATCAGACAGAAAACAGGGTCTCACTCTGGTAATACATTTATAAGATGAGCTTTTAATTTTGAGAGACTACTCCTGGATTTTCGTCTGCATGGTCGGTTGACCAATTTTTCCATTACTAGGAGTAATGGAACTGCTAGTGGGAGGGGCGGAGAGGGACGGCCGTTAGGGCATGCAGACGAAAATCCAGGAGTAGACTCTCAAAATTGAAAGCTCACCTTATACAGGGTGTCCCACGCAAATGTTATAAGTAAAAATTGAATGGTATCAGACGGTGCATAATATGCAACTAATTGTATGCACTCTTGTGCATCGGTGCATCAGAAAAATGCAACTGTCCTGTTTTTTATAGATCGATAGAGTATCAAATTCTGAGTATAATAATGTTGCCACGGAGCGTGCAAGAATACGAAAAATTCTATACAGTATTAGCAATAGTTTTTTGCGAATATCCTATATGTAAAAAGGAAAAAGTTGTTCAAAATGTCGAAATCTATAACATATTTAAATTTTATCAAAATCGGAGAGGAGTATCCCTCTTTCTAAATAATTACCAAAACTTCTCTTGTTTATAACTTTTTAATAAAAAACGAGCTGACGGCTAAAACCTCTTGGAGGTTACTTAGAAAGGTGACCTTGATATCATATGTCAATTCAGTATATCGTTGTAGCCTTTATTACTTAAAATAACTGCTATATTTTGAAAACTTAAATTCTTTTGTTTATAACTTTTTAATAAACAACTAACACCGGCTAAAACTTCTTGAGGGTTACTCAGAATGTTGTCCTTGACAACATATGTCAAGCTCAAGGTCATCCGAGGTGCCACGCCTAGGCTTACCTCTATATTTATTATTTGAATTATTATTTCCATAATAATTTCCATAATAATTTATTTAAACAATTATTTTAACAATAAATTATCATTGAAATAATAATTCAGATAGTGAATACAGTAAATGTTCGATAGACGCGAAAAGTTCTATACGATAGATGCGAAAAAAATATCCCCTCCAACTTAATACACTGATCTCGGCTCGGTATATCGGTGTGAACCACTACTAACGCGACGCGGAGAATCGCAGTCGTCGGCACAGTTCAAACGCCCGTGCGTCATCACAATGTAACACCAATATTTAATCTTCTTTATTTTTCATTATTTTTTTATGGAACTTTCAGCAACATATTCCTGGCATTTTTCTAATGCAAAATGATACCAAACACGATATAATTTCAGTGGTTTAATTGACGATGAAAAGAAAGAGACGCGGAGAGTCGCAGTCGCCGGCACAGTTGAAAGGCCCGCGCCGGCGCAGTTGAAAGGACCGCGCGTGGTCTCGCTTTACACGCGCAGTCCTTCTCTACGTTCGGATCGGCCTTTGATGTTCCACAAAATAGCTTCCCTATACGATAGATGCGAAGAAATCCCCCCGAGGCGTTCGCGTCTATCGAACATTTGCTGTATAGAAACAAATTATAAACATTTATTTATTTAAAAATTGTTTACATTATAAATAACAATAAATAACTACTTAAATAATAAATATATAAGGCCGAATACAATACGGACTTCAATATGACAGAATCGAAACCGGAACCGTAACCGATATAAGCCAGAACCGATATTCTCGTAACAGTTATAACATCATCTCGGTTTTCATAACAGTTTTCAATCCCAGCTTTCAATTTCAATGCGTGTTGTTTTCTTCTGCGTCAACCGATTTTAATGAAATTTTCAGTACGTGTATCATTAACGTAGATTCGTAGATGTACAGACACATTTTAAATTTTCATTGCGAATTGAAATAAAAAATTTTTAAAAAGTCTTTTATTTTTTCATGTAATTCCTACCAATTGTAATTTTTATAAAATCTGTTTTACACGTCATTTAGTAAATCAATGTACAATTTTAAAAAGGGTATCCGTGCTGTACGCGGACTGTCTGCGGACAATTGTCCGTCAGTTTGAACAAGACTTTCAAAATAAAATCATAAAATTATGGTAATTGTGCATAAAAGGTAACATCTTGCTGATTTTGATAAAATTTAAATATGTTGTCAAAACTCAACATTTCGAACAACTTTTTCGTTTCTGAGATATTCGCGAAAAACTGTCTGTAGCGCGCGTATGCATCAAGAGTCAACTGTTTCTACAGATACATCACGACGAGCAGCAAACGATCTATACATATACCGCGTGAACTTTTTACTACAAATGATAATGAAAGTTTGATTTTTTACACCAGACCTAGTCAGTTGGTTTAGGTTTGGGTTAGGTTTTAGATTAGGTTGTGGATTAGGTTTGGGTTCAATTTCAAAGTCTCGGATTTATTTATGGGTTGGTTTTCGGCAACGCTTGCGCAAATAATAGCTTTTTTTAAATGACCCATAACGATATAAAAATAACTGAAAACTAACCAAAACTTGAGCCAAAAAGGCGGTAACCACCATATATTACGCCATTATTATTATTCACAACGCGAAATGTTTAGATAGAGATTAAATGGTTTCAAGAGATGCACGTAGTGGTGTTATGAGCTTTTTTCGTCACAACTTTTGAACGAATGGACTTTTTGGAATGAAATTTGTGGGAGGACCTTCCCGCAGAATCTCCGCGTCGAATGCTTCAAGATTCAGCTCTCTACGTGCAGCCGTTCTCATTTGACGCCATTTTCCCCATTTGGCCTAAGTCCACAAAATTACTATGATCACTATTTTCGTCACAACTTTTGAACGAATGGACTTTTTGGAATGAAATTTGCGGGAGGACCTTCCCGCAGAATCTCCGCGTCGAATGCTTCAAGATTCAGCTCTCTACGTGCAGCCGTTCTCATTTGACGCCATTTTCCCCATTTGGCCTAAGTCCACAAAATTACTATGATCACTATTTTCCTCGCAACTTTTGAACGAATGGACTTTTTGGAATGAAATTTGTGGGATAACCTTCCCGCAGAATTTCCGCGTCGAATGCTTCAAGATTCAGCTCTCTACGTGCAGCCGTTCTCATTTGACGCCATTTTCCCCATTTGGCCTAAGTCCACAAAATTACTATGATCACTATTTTCGTCACAACTTTTGAACGAATGGACTTTTTGGAATGAAATTTACGGGAGGACCTTCCCGCAGAATCTCCGCGTCGAATGCTTCAAGATTCAGCTCTCTACGTGCAGCCGTTCTCATTTGACGCCATTTTCCCCATTTGGCCTAAGTCCACAAAATTACTATGATCACTATTTTCGTCACAACTTTTGAACGAATTAGGAATCACCCCCCTCCGAAGCTGTACATCATTATTTTTCATTAATAGATTCTTAATCATAATTTAAGATTTAATAGATTCTTAATCATAATTTAAAATTTAATAGATTCCAAATCATATTTAATCATATATTTCACAATATAATATCACCATATGTAGACTTCAAAAAGCAATGATTATAAAATTTACGGCGTCCAAACGTCATGAATCCAACCGCCACGGCGTCCAATCGGCACGGCGTCCAAATGGCACGAGTCTCAAGAAACACATAAAAATTAAAATTCAGATCCAAATTTAATAGGTTCCCATATATTTCACAATACAATATCACCGTATGTAGACTTCGAAAAGCAATGATTATAAAATTTACGGCGTCCAAACGTCATTAATACAGCCGCCAGGGCGTCCAATCGGCACGGCGTCCAAACGGCACGAGTCCAATCGGCACGGAGTCGAAAAGGAACGCGTCCAATCGGGACGTGTCCAATCGGTTGGACCCCAAGTGGGACACCCCCGCCTAAAACAGAACCGGTTTCGCCTTCAGCCTGGGACTGAACCGGTATCGTCTTTGGCCTGGACACAGATTTCAGTTGAAGGTGGGCCAAGGGTAATCAACAAAAGCATTGTAAAACCCTGTGGTCACCCCATGGTCAAGTGGTCAAGTGGTCAAGTGGTCAGTGGTCAAGTGGTCAGAGGTCAAGTGGTCAAGTGGTCAATGGTCAAGTGGTCGAGTGGTCGAGTGGTCGAGTGGTCGAGTGGTCGAGTGGTCGAGTGGTCGAGTGGTCGAGTGGTCGAGTGGTCGAGTGGTCGAGTGGTCGAGTGGTCGAGTGGTCATGTGGTCATGTGGTCATGTGGTCATGTGGTCATGTGGTCATGTGGTCATGTGGTCATGTGGTCAAGTGGTCAAGTGGTCAAGTGGTCAAGTGGTCAAGTGGTCAAGTGGTCAGTGGTCAAGTGGTCAAGTGGTCAAGTGGTCAAGTGGTCAAGTGGTCAAGTGGTCAGTGGTCAAGTGGTCAAGTGGTCAAGTGGTCAAGTGGTCAGTGGTCAAGTGGTCAAGTGGTCAAGTGGTCAAGTGGTCAAGTGGTCAAGTGGTCAAGTGGTCAAGAAGTCAAGTGGTCAGTGGTCAAGTGGTCAAGTGGTCAAGTGGTCAGTGGTCAAGTGGTCAAGTGGTCAAGTGATCAGTGGTCAAGTGGTCAAGTGGTCAAGTGGTCAAGTGGTCAGTGGTCAAGTGGTCAAGTGGTCAGTGGTCAAGTGGTCAAGTGGTCAGTGGTCAAGTGGTCAAGTGGTCAAGTGGTCAAGTGGTCAAGTGGTCAAGTGGTCAAGAAGTCAAGTGGTCAGTGGTCAAGTGGTCAAGTGGTCAGTGGTCAAGTGGTCAAGTGGTCAGTGGTCAAGTGGTCAAGTGGTCAAGTGGTCAGTGGTCAAGTGGTCAAGTGGTCAAGTGGTCAAGTGGTCATGTGGTCATGTGGTCAAGTGGTCAGAGGTCAAGTGGTCAAGTGGTCAAGAAGTCAAGTGGTCAAGTGGTCAAGTGGTCAGTGGTCAAGTGGTCAAGTGGTCAGTGGTCAAGTGGTCAAGTGGTCAAGTGGTCAAGTGGTCAGTGGTCAAGTGGTCAAGTGGTCAAGTGGTCAAGTGGTCAAGTGGTCAAGTGGTCAAGTGGTCAAGAAGTCAAGTGGTCAGTGGTCAAGTGGTCAAGTGGTCAAGTGGTCAGTGGTCAAGTGGTCAAGTGGTCAAGTGATCAGTGGTCAAGTGGTCAAGTGGTCAAGTGGTCAAGTGGTCAGTGGTCAAGTGGTCAAGTGGTCAGTGGTCAAGTGGTCAAGTGGTCAGTGGTCAAGTGGTCAAGTGGTCAAGTGGTCAAGTGGTCAAGTGGTCAAGTGGTCAAGAAGTCAAGTGGTCAGTGGTCAAGTGGTCAAGTGGTCAGTGGTCAAGTGGTCAAGTGGTCAGTGGTCAAGTGGTCAAGTGGTCAAGTGGTCAGTGGTCAAGTGGTCAAGTGGTCAAGTGGTCAAGTGGTCATGTGGTCATGTGGTCAAGTGGTCAGAGGTCAAGTGGTCAAGTGGTCAAGAAGTCAAGTGGTCAAGTGGTCAAGTGGTCAGTGGTCAAGTGGTCAAGTGGTCAGTGGTCAAGTGGTCAAGTGGTCAAGTGGTCAGTGGTCAAGTGGTCAAGTGGTCAAGTGGTCAAGTGGTCAAGTGGTCAAGTGGTCATGTGGTCATGTGGTCAAGTGGTCAGAGGTCAAGTGGTCAGTGGTCAAGTGGTCAAGTGGTCAAGTGGTCAAGTGGTCAAGTGGTCAAGTGGTCAAGTGGTCAAGTGGTCAGTGGTCAAGTGGTCAAGTGGTCAAGTGGTCAAGTGGTCAAGTGGTCAGTGGTCAAGTGGTCAAGTGGTCAAGTGGTCATGTGGTCATGTGGTCAAGTGGTCAAGAGGTCAAGTGGTCAAGTGGTCAAGTGGTCAAGTGGTCAGTGGTCAAGTGGTCAAGTGGTCAAGTGGTCAAGTGTTCAAGTGGTCAAGTGGTCAAGTGGTCAAGTGGTCAAGTGGTCAAGTGGTCAAGTGGTCAAGTGGTCAAGTGGTCAGTGGTCAAGTGGTCAGTGGTCAAGTGGTCAAGTAGTCAAGTGGTCAGTGGTCAGTGGTCAAGTGGTCAAGTTGTCAAGTGGTCAAGTGGTCAGTGGTCAAGTGGTCAAGTGGTCAAGTGGTCAAGTGGTCAGTGGTCAAGTGGTCAAGTGGTCAAGTGGTCAAGTGGTCAAGTGTTCAAGTGGTCAGTGGTCAAGTGGTCAAGTGGTCAAGTGGTCAAGTGGTCAGTGGTCAAGTGGTCAAGAATTCAAGAAGTCAAGTGGTCAAGTGGTCAATGGTCAAGTGGTCAAGTGGTCAAGTGGTCAAGTGGTCAAGTGGTCAGTGGTCAAGTGGTCAAGTGGTCAAGTGGTCAGTGGTCAAGTGGTCAAGTGGTCAAGTGGTCAGTGGTCAAGTGGTCAAGTGGTCAAGTTGTCAAGTGGTCAAGTGGTCAAGTGGTCAAGTGGTCAAGTGGTCAAGTGGTCAAGTGGTCAGTGGTCAAGTGGTCAAGTGGTCAAGTGGTCAAGTGTTCAAGTGGTCAGTGGTCAAGTGGTCAAGTGGTCAAGTGGTCAAGTGGTCAGTGGTCAAGTGGTCAAGAATTCAAGAAGTCAAGTGGTCAGTGGTCAAGTGGTCAATGGTCAAGTGGTCAAGTGGTCAAGTGGTCAAGTGGTCAAGTGGTCAGTGGTCAAGTGGTCAAGTGGTCAAGTGGTCAGTGGTCAAGTGGTCAAGTGGTCAAGTGGTCAAGTGGTCAGTGGTCAAGTGGTCAGTGGTCAAGTGGTCAAGTGGTCAAGTGGTCAAGTGGTCAGTGGTCAAGTGGTCAAGTGGTCAAGTGGTCAAATGGTCAAGTGGTCAAGTGGTCAAGTGGTCAAGTGGTCAAGTGGTCAGTGGTCAAGTGGTCAAGTGGTCAAGTGGTCAAGTGGTCAATGGTCGAGTGGTCGAGTGGTCGAGTGGTCGAGTGGTCGAGTGGTCAGTGGTCAGTGGTCAAATGGTCAAGTGGTCAAGTGGTCAAGTGGTCAAGTGTTCAAGTGGTCAAGTGGTCGAGTGGTCGAGTGGTCAAGTGGTCAGTGGTCAAGTGGTCAGTGGTCAAGTGGTCAAGTGGTCAAGTGGTCAAGTGGTCAAGTGGTCAAGTGGTCAGTGGTCAAGTGGTCAAGTGTTCAAGTGGTCAAGTGGTCAATGGTCGAGTGGTCGAGTGGTCGAGTGGTCGAGTGGTCGAGTGGTCGAGTGGTCGAGTGGTCAAGTGGTCAGTGGTCAAGTGGTCAGTGGTCAAGTGGTCAAGTGGTCAAGTGGTCAAGTGGTCAAGTGGTCAAGTGGTCAGTGGTCAAGTGGTCAAGTGTTCAAGTGGTCAAGTGGTCAGTGGTCAAGTGGTCAAGTGGTCGAGTGGTCGAGTGGTCAAGTGGTCAAGTGGTCAAGTGGTCAAGTGGTCAAGTGGTCAAGTGGTCAAGTGGTCAGTGGTCAAGTGGTCAGTGGTCAAGTGGTCAAGTGGTCAAGTGGTCAAGTGGTCAAGTGGTCAGTGGTCAAGTGGTCAAGTGTTCAAGTGGTCAAGTGGTCAAGTGGTCAAGTGGTCAAGTGGTCAAGTGGTCAAGTGGTCAAGTGGTCAAGTGGTCAAGTGGTCAAGTGGTCAGTGGTCAATGGTCAAGTGGTCAAGTGGTCAAGTGGTCAAGTGGTCAAGTGGTCAAGTGGTCAGTGGTCAAGTGGTCAGTGGTCAAGTGGTCAAGTGGTCAATAGTGATGGGCGGGGGTGTCCCACGTGGACTCCGACCGATTGGACACGTCCCGATTGAAGTCGAAACACTAAGTCGAAACCGGTTCTGTTACAGGCTAAGTCGAAACAGGTTCTGTTACAGGCTAAGTCGAAATAGGTTCTGTTCTTGGCTAAGTCGAAACGAAACGAAAAGTGGCACGGCCAAAACCCGAGCGTGAGCACTCTCATCTACTCTCTGCTAGCACCGACGAGATACTGACGAGACTGTCAGCCTTATGGGACATCGCGTCGTCAAACAAATTTTGCCGTTCTCTTACGCCCTCTGGAATATATTGTCGCCGGAGTAAGAAACAGAAAGCCACCAACGGCATCTCGTCGGTGTAGAAGACCACTGAGGAGATTCTTGTCGATGATAAGGTGAATCATCACGGAACCATATCGGTTATCATGAAATGTTACATACTCCGACGAACGCATTCAAATATTTCAGACAATATTTTGGCGTTGATTGAAATCATGTCATAGGATTGTTAAATTTTCGCAGCTATTAGCTCGATGTGATTGTCGATTTTTAATATTTTATAGAGTAACTGATCTTCGCCAAAGAAAATATTATTAATCGAGAATCACACCGATTGCCCGAGTCTCACCACGTGGAGGTTGCTGCGAGGGAGACTCACCCACCCACTTAGTATTTATTTAAATCCCGATGGATTCAGACACGCCGGAAACCGCGCGTTTTCCTCCATGTCTGAATCCGTCGGGGTCTTATCGTCCCACCCGACGGAAAGTTACAACATTCCAAAATTACAAAATACAAAAAAAATCCGTTTATATGTACTATATGTATACTCTTCCTAATACACATTTGACAGTATTCTATTTTTGACCACTGTGCAAACGAATAACAAGAAGATCATAATTGCAAGCCTACCCGTCCGAATTCTAACCTGCCTAGTATAACATCTAATTGTCCCCTTGCATGCGCATGTATATGCTTTTTGCATATTTATTTTCATTTTATTTCACCTTTTGTGATTTTTTTTTTAAGTACTTAATCCCCGTGTATTTTCTACATATATTTGCATATTTACTTTCACTTAGTGATATTTTTGCCTATATGTATGTGTGTCTATGTGTGTAGTGGGTAGCTAACCCAATTTTGCTGAAATGAAAATACAGTTAATTAAATGAAACATGCAACACAACCCGACAAACGACACAACATGCAACCATGCACAGATAACAATTTACATGCACAATACAATTTCTATAACAATCACAAACTACTTCTACTTGAAATCAAATTCCTCCTCTTCGCTTTTTTCATTTTGTAGAAAATGATCTAAAACAAACTTAACTTCGAATTAGTACATGAAAACAAAATTTGAAAAAAGTAACATAGGAAATATCATTGTCCACTCGATCGATGTATATTTCAAACAAACCCGCGAGTGGACCATTTTCTCGCAACGCTAATTTACAAAGTACGTATCGAACGTCACAAAAAACAAACGCGAGCAGTGCATTATTATTCGCGATGTTAATTAAACAAATACAATATGGAAAACTCCCGTGCACTTTAATTTGTATGCGCAACTCTACAAGGAAACATCCTGGATTGCCATTTTATTTGTCTTACCAATATTCACTGAGAAGGGACGAAATACCTGAAACAGACTTAATCTTGCGTTAACAAATGAAACAAAAATAAAAAATAAATATGTAGAATAATTGTCCACTCGATATACTTCAAACAACGCGCGAGTGGACCATTTTTGCGCAACGCTACTCTACAAAATGCAAAATGTCAACGCGAGCAGTGCATTATCTACCGCGAAGCTAATTTCTTTAATGCAAACCGGAAAACATCCGTGCACTTTCGTTTATTTTTACGCAACTCTAAATGGAAACGCGATAGCAGCCATTTGAATTTATGGTGGGGAACAAAGCCGAATAATTCTTTCGCAACGCTAACCTACAAATGATAAGTAATAAATATCTTGAAACAAACGCGAGCAGTGCATTATTTGTTGCGACGCTAATTTAATAAATTCGATATAGAAAACTCCCGTGCACCTTATAATTTCTTTTCACGCAATTCTAAGTGGGAAGCAATGGCTGCGGCTATTCAAGGGCAGGTACACTGGCTGCGAGTACTCAGGGGCAGCCACATCGACTACCAGTAAACAGGGGCAGTCATGTCAGGGTGCAGCGCGGCACGTCATTTGTCGCAACTCTAATTTTAAGAGGCGGGATTTTCTACCACACGCATATTGGAAAACTTTCACCGGTTCGATAATTCGAATTCTCACCGTACATACGCGAAAGGGGACTATACGTCACGGCCTCGAATATTATTACAGATTCGGACATTGCAAAAACCAGTTTTGCAGAGCACGACGAAGACTAAATTCCATCGACAAAGCTACTGCACTTTCAACGTAAAGATACCTCGTCTTTTACCTTACGGGCCGACGAGGCGTTCGATAAGCTGTATACACATTGTGTATGGCTACTAACGCGATCGAACCACTACGTTGGGGGGTTAGTCGAAAATAATACATACTGGGGAAACGCAGTGGTACGTTCCCTGCATTTAGCGCTCACACACCACCAAATGGCCAAAGGCACACATCGCTACGTTCAGATGAAGCTACGATTTCCGCCATCGTAAGTCACGCCGCAACACCATGGATCGCATTAGATGCTAATGGTCACCATGACATTGTCGTGCGTACCGCCACAGGTGACGTAACTTAATACGTCTTCTTTTTGCGTACGGTACTTTCGTACGACAGCGGAAACACTTGTTCCATTGCTGGAACGGCAAACGAAGTCGTGTGTTACGGCACACCGCGGGGAACTGAACGTAGTAACGTGCACCGTGATTTTGCGCTAACTGCTTACGGCAACCTGGCCTCAGAACGTACCAATACGTTTCTTCTCTACGTAGTGGTCCGGTGGGCGTATGCTCCACGTTTTGACGGTATCAAAAACTCTAAAGTAATGTCCAGATACATCTGGATATCAATAAAGTATCTCCGGAATTTAATGCTCGTATGCTCCGTGCGCGACTGACTCTGCAATGTCAGTCCTCTACTCTAATACGAGGTCGCGACATTTAATCTCATCTTTTAGGTGCGTTTTCCAATATGCGTGTAGCCCCGATCGTTCAGGCATCGCATCCACTTTAATCCCGCCTTAACACAACGCGTTCGTATTTTTCGCGACACTAAGACAATCGCGACAACAAATTCTCGCAACGCTAATTCCTCGCACAGATATGGTGTTTCGCGGTCTATTGATTCATTCGCGGCATGCAGTAAGAATGGCAAAGTCTACCGGTGGAGAGGACCGGTTCCCCCACTATCTTTCTTTGCCATTGTCAAAAACGGTAGCTAAACAAATTCTAATGTCGCAACGCTAAGTCACAACCCGCTGTGATTTTCTCGGATCTCTAATCGAAATGAAGCAGAGGCGAAGCGAGATAGCTAGCGACTGGGTTTCCAAGCCCATAGAATCCACCCCGGATCCAAACGCAATGACACCATCCACCTGCCTGGACGTCGTAACGCCAGGACAGATGCGCCTCTTCGCTCAAAACGTTAGTTCAACTCGCGAGTATACACTCCACGAGCTGGCCGCTTTGAGTATAGACCGGTCTAGTAACGCTGGCTTTTTTACCCAGAGATGGTATCACGCGGTCACGTGCTGCGAGGTCCCCTACTTGAAGAGTAGGTGCCGAACCTCCGCTAATCTCGCCCCAGACATTCTCTACTTCAATTTCAATTTCCATAAATGCAACCCTAATTCACAACCCGTTCCTGATTTTCTCGCAACTCTAATCGAAATCGCGTATGCCTGCGCCACACCCGGCAGCCGTTTCGACTGCGACCACTTTTGCAGTGGTTTCGTTGCAGCTGGAGCATGGGCGTCTGAAATGTCGAAAGACTCGAACGCAAACGCGATTCTTTTGCTGCGCAACACTAATTCAACGAACAGAGGATCCAAAAGACTACTTTATATTTTCTGCAAAATAACTATAAGAAAATTTTAAACTCTTATAAAATTGGTAGATGTTAAATATTGCTTCAAGCAGCAATCAAAATGGGAATGGGAAAGGGAATCGCGAGTATTTTCGCAACGCTAACTTTGATCTCTGTTCAAAATCGGCTAATGCAACACGCGTGGTTTCTTTCGCAACGCTTCTGCAAATCGCGGACGTGCCCATCTCGGCTGATCGGTGGGGCGGCGATGCCTGCCCATGTGTATAACTAACTACTTCTACAACTACTATTTCTACAGACGAGTACAGTGCGACAAGATAGTACCGAAATGACTTCGCATCCGAAGATGCGAGGCCATTGTAGTTGCCCTCTTGAGCGACAGTTTGTCGGGGCCTCTTCGGCATATAGCCTCTTCTTTTTTTCTTCGGCGGTCCGCCAAGCAACTGAAATCCTAAACGTGCTCGCAGCGAAAACGATCGACAACTTCCGAAACGAATGACAAGTTTCGATAGAAGCCGATCGTTCCGCTGGTGCGATCGAGCAGGTGCGCAACGTTTCGAGGCCCTAATCCGCGCGCGTTCGCGTTCGCGACCGCGAGAAGCTACACGAGCAGAAGGAATCGAGCACGAAGCATCCATTCGAACGTCATGCCTCGTTCGATTTAGCTCCGTGACGAAACTTCCAGCTCTTCCAGTTACTGGCTACCGTGCGAATCGCGGCCTACCCGAAAGAGAAAACGGTAGCCAGCCCTGGCCCCTACCTACTTAGAATGAACAGTCACACCAAGAAGGAAAGCTACCTACCTACCTAGCCCTATATTTAAAAAATGGCAAAAGACACAAGCTCTCCAACACAATCGCTCCACGGTCCTCACACAGACGCCAGGGTGCAACAGCCTAACACCTAGGGAGGTCGTCCCGGGACGCCTCCGTCACCCTAACGTTCGAATCTCACGCAAGCACACTCTAAGGTACGTACCATTTTCCTGAAATCGACTGACAATGGCAGTGATCATTGCGGGATAAATCGAAATAACAACTGTATGGTAAACTGAATTATATTAAGCGTAATTCTAAATATTGTTTTTAATAAATTGCGAACACATTCCACGAAGATCCATGTAGCATGTCACAGATCAACAGGAATATGCGCTACTGAATCTAGGTTAAAAAGAGCCGACGCAATTCCACTGCCTAACAGACACACACACAAGTGGAAAATGCGTCGTGCACGATACACTAACCATCGTCAGTCGCCACAAATATGATTAATACACTATTCCATGTGCCCGTTGCTCTCACCCTCCCGAGTAGCGCCTGGGCACGCGAGAGGATTCGAGCAACGAACAGGGAATCTTAATATTCTGAAAATCCTAACTAAAAGAATCCGTTAGATTTTGTACGGGCTAATGTTCTTGCATTCTTGCAAAATGATTCTACTTTCAATTCAAAAAATATGAATTTACTAATGAAATATTTAATTATTGGAAAGGGTATTGATATTTTATTGTCGACAAAAAGAGATTATGCAAGATTTTAATAAAGCTTCTAATAAAGATTTTAATTTATTAATTTATTTATTCTGAATATTATATAATGGATATATTTAAAAACCCTCGGACGACCCTTTCGACAAAGCAAAGTGACGAAATATTGGAAAAAGTACTCTACTAAATGTAGAGTATTCGTGAAGGTAATATAGGTTAATTTGCTTTGTCTAAAGAATCTATCCGTCGCGAATCATCTTTTTGTACGTGGTATCTAATGCTTCAGAGCAATTCAAACAATTTCAAAATACGACAGATTATTTTGATGACAAAAAGCAACTGTAGTAATTATGTATCAAATTAAGGAAGATTTTTATCTTCTCGCAATTTGGAGATTCAATTATCGAAATTTTTATATTTATAAAAAAACGCGACGTACAAAAAGACCCTACCTAGCTAGGAAACAGATTACCACCCGTGAGAACGCCTGGCGTTTTCAACGGTCACT
This sequence comes from Lasioglossum lativentre, assembly GCA_916610255.1. Lineage (NCBI taxonomy): Eukaryota > Metazoa > Arthropoda > Insecta > Hymenoptera > Halictidae > Lasioglossum > Lasioglossum lativentre. The sequence continues at coordinate 3,765,577 of OU744364.1, forward strand.
GTACTCGTCAAAATCAACTACTAATGAAATCTAGTAATAAAAAGGACAGTTGTTTATTCACTCACTACTTGTTGGAGGAAGAGAAAGCTGCGTTAGAGTCCTGGAAAAAAAAAGAAACAAGATATTAAAAAATCGAATCGTACAATTCCATCGGGATATAAAAAGTCTATGTAAGGTATTCTCGAAATAAAAATAGAAAAGCGGTGGGAACTTCTTAATGTAATCTAATATGGAAAATTTATTAAACTTGTGTAATATGGACAATTTTTCATTAATACTTTGAATAGAAAATGTTCGATAATAAAATTTAATTGTGAAGATATCTTGGTACTTACATTCTCTCCCCCTTGAAGGAAGTACGACACGTTGGCCCTCGATCTCGGGTACTCCAGGTAGCTACAGGCATCCAGGTAGGCAGCCTCAAAATATTCTGCACCCTCAGGGCTCTGTAACAGAATAAAATGTAGAAAATGTACCAGAACTATAAAAATATTATGAAGTAATATGTACAAAATGTACAAAATGTACAAAATGTACTAGAGCTATAAAAATATTTTAAAAAAATATGTACAAAATGTACCTAACTCCTAAACACGTTCACGAATGAATTCTACAAAACGTGGAAACAAAGTATCCTCGTCGGGATACGGTTGCCTTTAAAATATTGGTTCGAAACAAATAAATTAGAATTTGTTTAGAACTTTCCGGAAAGTACAATACATTAAAATGAAACAAACAGAAAAAAATATATATATATTTATTTGATATTATATTATATATTTATATTAAATATTTATACATATTATACCGCAAAAAAATTTAGGCAAAGATCGAAAGGATTGGGGATTTGTAATCCTGGTGAACAACGCTTTCATTGCGATTAAAAAATATATTAGAAGCTATTTTTACGTGAATTAAATAATGAAAGAGTTTCATTAATAGCTTTTTTCAATAAATTGAAAGTGAAGTAATAATTGAAGACTATTAATTTTTCCTTATTAATTTGAAAAAAGATGTTAAATAACAAAGTGTAATTGGGAAGATATATTGGTACTCACGTTCTCTGCTGCTTGAAGAAAGTACAACTCGTTGCGTCTCAAACTCGACTATATCGATCTCGGCTATCGATATCATCGTTGAATCGATGGATCCTTCTCACACAGGCTATGTGACTGAAAGAATAAACTCAATAATTTTTCAAACGACCAATCGTCCAAGTCTAAATCCTAATTAATAGGAAATAAATAATTCAAGTTGAATATAAAATTAAAATTAATATGAACGGAAAATAAATAAATAAGTTAAATATATAAATACAATTGATCGTCGAGACACAAGAATAAATTATCGCGAGAAGGCAGGTATCCAAATTTAAAAAAAAAAAGAACAAAAACTACTTCCCATGTAAGAAAAATATTGGGACCCCCCCCCCCCCCGAAGTTTCCATTAAAAAAATTGAATACATATTAAAGTATTTCTCCGAGAATTCTTTTTATTGCGCCATAAAAGATTTTATGAAATACCAGGGGAGGAAAGAGAGAGAAGGGACACAACGACATCTTACTATTTTAATTTGTTACTGAATGAATGTTATACAAATGAATATGTTAGTACTTACATTCTCTCCACCTCGAAGCGGATATGACATCTTTTGAAGGATGGATGGATGGCTTTCCCTTTGGCTCTGTAACAGGAAGAACAAATTTATTTAAATTCAATCGATCAACCGTCAAACAATAAATCTGGATCAATAGAAAAGAGAAACACTTTACCATCGTTCGCACGCAAGTGACAGAAATTAGACGCGAATGAAAGATCGCGGGAACGACCGATAACGGCAAGCAGGGAGAATCGATCGCGTATCGATCGATCGCGACATGCTTCATGCGGCATTCGTAAAGCGCGAGATTCAAACCTCAACAAAGTACTACAATGTAAAATCAAAACTAAATAAACTAGATTTCTATTGCACGATAAAACACAAATAACAAATTCGTTTAAATTAAATCGATTGTCGGGATGCAAGTGTAAATTATCGCGAGAAGGCAGGTAGCCAAATAAAAAAAAGACAAACTATTTCCCATGCAAGAAAAATATTCGGACCCCCCCCCCCCCCCCGAAAGGTTACCCTCAAAATATTGAATACATAATAAAGTATTTCTTCGAGGATCGTTTTTATTGCGCCATAAAAGATTTCATGAAATAGCAGGGGAGAAAAGAGAGAGAAGGGACACAACGACATCTTACTATTTTAATTTGTTACTGAATGAATGTTATACAAATGAATATGTTAGTACTTACATTCTCTCCACCTCGAAGCGGATATGACATCTTTTGAAGGATGGATGGATGGCTTTCCCTTTGGCTCTGTAACAGGAAGAACAAATTTATTTAAATTCAATCGATCAACCGTCAAACAATAAATCTGGATCAATAGAAAAGAGAAACACTTTACCATCGTTCGCACGCAAGTGACAGAAATTAGACGCGAATGAAAGATCGCGAGAACGACCGATAACGGCAAGCAGGAAGAATCGATCGCGTATCGATCGATCGCGACATGCTTCATGCGGCATTCGTAAAGCGCGAGATTCAAACCTCAACAAAGTACTACAATGTAAAATCAAAACTAAATAAACTAGATTTCTATTGCACGATAAAACACAAATAACAAATTCGTTTAAATTAAATCGATTGTCGTGATCCAAGAGAAAATTATCGCGAAAGGCAACGACACGATTGCAGAAAATATATAAATCGTTGAAAAATATATAATTCACTTAAATACAGAATTAATTTAAAAAATAATGAGAATCCAAATAATCTTGATACCTATCAAGCGGATGAAACAAGACAACGGTACTCACCACGTAACGGTCACCGTATTGCGTCGTACTCTTGTACGCTTTCTGCGTCTCGACAACAAACGACGCGAGTGTCACGATCACTCACAGAAACTCACGTGTGTTTATCTTTTGACTCTCATTATACGAATGATAGTGCGTCCAAAACCTTAGGTCCGCGAGGGTTGCTGGTACGGCGCGGCGCGGCGGTGGGGTAGGGTGGCTAACCTAGCGAATTTTTAATTGGTGGAGAGGGGCGAGAGACCCGAACAGAGTTCCCGACGATGGGCGATTGCCACCGAAATGGGACCGATGCGGGGGGAGGCTCGGCGATCGGTCCATCGGGTTCGTACGTAAGTAACATAAATTCCCTTGGAGACGTCACGAATCGTACTATGCATTCTTATTGGAATTTTCGAACGTTTCAGGGTGGTGGATCGCACTTTATGATAGGAACATTTGGGTTTAAACGAAAGTCGGAAGAATATAAACATAAAATTAAAATATATTATCATAATATAAATGAAAGTATGTAAAAGTATTGTTACATACTTTCTTTAATGACATGAGTAATAAACCAAAATTGATTTTGCTATATACATTTCGTATTTTTTTAATACATTGTTCACAATGGGGAACTATTACATGTTCGTATTATCTTCAAAAAAGTCTGACGCAGTCTTACGTGGTTCACAAGAAAATATTCTATTTAGGTAGAGCGCGTGGAAGATACTCGTCGGTTGTGGAACTTTTAGCAGTGTGGTATTTCAGATCACTGTAAGTTCCACGTTATCCCCGCGCCCACCTGTGCCCACTTTTTGCGCCGCTCAATAGCACAGGGGCTGGCAGTCTTTAATAGTATCTCGTCGGTGTCGCTAGTCGCTGTCGCTGTCAAAGATGTACGCTCCGATGAAATTGCGCTACGTAGCGAGAGGAGGATCCGGGAAAAAGGCGCGCCCGTAGAAACAACAGAGTACGATGCACCGTACGGATAACGCTCGTCCCTCTCTCTGATGCAAAACAGCCGATATTGTCAGCCTCTCCTGTCCGCGATCGAGGATAACCTCTCGGCCCGATCGAAAGACAGTAACAACTTTATTGCCACGTACAAGCCTGACACGATCGCCGAGGCCACTCCTCCGCAGGATGGCGTGTCTTCTGTTGAACCAGGACGACGTTCAAATCAAAATACCGTCGACGGACACCGTCGACGGTGTCACCTATTATTGCATCGAGGTTGGGATCGCTTCGATCAAATGGACTGTGAGACACAGGTGAGCAGCCATTGTGTCACAAAGACACAATGGCCTACATATTACGCATATCTTATTGTCCTTGAAGAAACGTTACGGAGACTTCAGATTTTTTCAAGGACACTCCTATTGAGACGGTACCGTGGTGCCAAGCCCTTCGAGGACTCCCAAGCTGTTGCGACATTAATATGTACTTGTTAATAAATTTACTTGATCTGTGACAGATACAACGACTTCGCAGAGCTGCACGACAAGCTGGTCACGGAGCACTGCGTCGAGAAGGACATACTGCCACCCAAGAAGCTGATAGGCAACAAGTGCGAAGCCTTCGTGGAGAAGCGAAGAATTAGCCTAGAGGTCTACCTCGTCGCAGTCTACCGTTACCTAAAGAAAGCGATGCCCAGAGAATTGGCTGTGTTTCTAGATCTGCATGTCTACGATATATTTTTCTTACTACAAAGCATGGCTTTGGAGTTCTTCACAGAGGGCGCGAGTATCCTACAGAAGTCCAAGATCTACAAATTTAATCCTCTACAGGTAAGTTCGATCAAACTTTGAAGTTCGACTCGATTAGAAACCTAACAAAATCACTTGTTTCCAGTTGTACGCGATCAGCGAGAGATTGAAGCACCCCTGTCCAACGCTGGAGGTCGTAGACAAGAAGTACGACTTCAGCCACGTCCTAGACTTCAATTCCCACTTAACTGGCCTCGTAATCGAAGGCAGCTCGGAGCCCTACAAAGTCAGCAACATCGACACATCCACGCTATCGATAGAACTTTCTACCTTCAAGAACATAGAGGACCTAACGATCGATCAGTACCCTGTGGAGAAAATCTACAACATGGGTAATCTCAGGGACACCGTCGTCAGACTGTCGGTGAACCACACGAAGCTGAAGAACATCGTCGAGTTCACTATGTGCGAAGAAGTGCACAAGGGCATCGAGAACGCGAACGACTCCCACGTTTGGTTAAAAGTGACCCATCTAGACCTGAGTGAAAACAGAATTGAGGTGATAGACGAGGCAATCAAGTTGCTGCCTCACATAGAATGTCTGACCTTGAACAACAACCTCCTATCAGAGATTTCAAATGTGACCTTGCTACCAAGACTCTCGCACCTGTACCTGGCATCAAACAATTTTACAATGTTGCCAGATAATCTGCACACGAAGCTCGGTTACATCGTATACATTGACTTGTCGCAGAACAAGTTGACATCGTTATCAAGCTTCTCGAAGTTGTATTCGCTAGAAGGTCTGGATGTCAGCTGCAATCGGATAGAGAAGATCGAAGAGGTGAAGAATATAGGACACCTGCCTTGTTTGGAGAATTTGAGGCTCACCGGTAATCCTGTGTCTACTATTGTTGATTATAGAGTGAAGGTCTTGGAGCCCTTCGGTAAAAGAGCAGCTGATATCTGTTTGGATAACGAGAAACCTAATCAAAAGGAGCTGGACACCGTGTCCGTTCACCAAGCGCTTCGCATTGCCAGAGAGGGAAAATCTCCAACGTTCACAGCGTCCGATGCGCCACTTTTCTCTGCGGAGATACCGGGAATATAGAACAGAGAGGGCGACAGGAGCTCTGTGCCCCATGGGGCAACGCTTTGGAGCAAATGCCGCCGGAGCCACAAGAGTGCGGGAACCACAGTGGTTAATGACTGAAACGACAGCTGTGCGACGGTAAATAATTCTGGTAAACAATGGGAGGATGGATTTTTATGCTGAAAGCGAATCTGGAAACCGTTTTGCTCACCCTCGATTCTGAAATCGCATTATCGAGGTTGAGAATTTTTTTAGATTCAATTGTGAAGGGTATAGAAGTTTTCTAGTTAAAAAAATCTATAGACTCTGCCAAGTATAATGGTATATTTTCTAATAATACGAATATTTGAATAAGGATGATAGAAAGCTTACAGTACATAGTCGTATTTTGACTTCTACAATTTTTTCTACTCGAACCGTGAAAATTATACGAATGTTTTGTACTCGAAAAAGTCCCATAGACTTTCCCGAACAGAATAGTATATTTTGCTGTGATATTTTTTTAATCGAACGGGACACTGTTGTCGCACCATTTTTGGGATGCTTTTTAATTTATTTTAAAAAATAAGGGTTTGAAAAAAAATAGAAATAGTCTTTGTACAGAAGCCATTGAACAAAAAGGAGCAATAAATATTTTGTTTCTGATTTTAAAAAAAGATATTTTCACTAGTGATTCTCAACGCCAACGACTATTACAAAGAAAATTGGTTTCAGATTTGCATTCAGCTTATGAAAATCTGAAAAATAACTTGTTTACCATGAGCGGAGAACAAAGAACAAAAACAGTGCTCCACAGGGCAACTCGTGTCCTACAGCTAAAGTAGGGGAGCATTAATTTTATTCTGGAGGCAATAGACTTTCCACGCAACAATAAACTTTGATACGAATCTTTATAAACAATTTGTGGGAAGGAGGTGAGCCGAAACCAAGGTTTAACGAGCCTTTGGGGTTCCATTAAGGCGACATAACCTGTACGAACAAAACGATGTTACCTCGGAACCATTACACAAAACGGATCGAACGCACGGAGAGAGGGGTTCACATTTTGAAGATCCTCTGCGAATTGGCGAGCATCAGTCTCGAAACCTCGGAGCCTGTTTTATATCGTATTTATTAAAGATCGATCGCGTCGATGCTTTTTATCGCCTTTTGACATGATGGTATCCAGTCAGTATGTTATTATACCAAATCAGTAAACGAGTAGTTTAAGCTTTAGACACGTCGGTTGTATTTACGTTGTAATTCTAATTGTGACGTTAGGACGATTAGGACAGTCGGTTGTAACAGTTGGTGTGCTATTTTGAAATTTGATATGGATTGGCAGCGTTTTTTAGAATTTTCTAAAAACACTGATCCATTTTAGACAATTGAAAAGCAACGTTTTACATATTTTATGAACACATTTATGAACAATTTCTTAAAAGTAGACGGATTCTAAAAAGACAATCGTTTGTTTACTACAAAATATTAATGAACTAATAAATATGCGAAGATTTATGTGATCGGATAATGGAGTTTGCCTAATTAATATTAATGCATCAAAAATTTGTTTTTGTAATAATAATGGTAATTACAACAATTACGATCCCAGGTGAACAAGTATCTACCTTTAATGAACGCGTTCGTAAAATATGTAGAATCGTAGTTGTTTTTTAATTGTCTGAAGTCTATTCAATATATGCAGACTTTTGTCATTGACTGTAAGTTGCGAGAACGATCGAAGTGAACAAAACGAGTTTCCGAGATTCTTCTGTGTATATAAATAATTGCTTTTAAATTGAATATTGCGTGTTAACCGTTGTATATTTTTTATACTCGAAGGCAATTGTAAATCGAAGTGATCGGATTTGGTTGAAGATTATTTTTGGATTTATAGGAACTTGGTTCGAGCGTAGTGGTTCTCAACTTAAAAATTTAAGAAATACAAAATTATTAACTATACTGCGGCACTATCGTCGCGTCCTTCAATTTCGAGAACCACAGCTTCAAACGTCAATTGCTTAAACAAAAAAAAAAAACAGATAATTATTCCCGCTCGTATGCCGATTTTTAAGGTTCGTTGTTTGTTGTATAAATATCTTCGACACTTTTAAGGTCCGTTGGCGTTGTCATTTCGTTTCGTCAATTTTCGGTCTGTTGCAAAAATTCAAATCGCAATCCGCGAAGCGTTAACGCGACCATGTTTTGAACAGTGTAATCGGTTTCACGCGACCTATCTATACACAATCTGTACATACATAAGAAGATAGAATATTTTGTTAATAAACGATTACAATAATGAATCAATAAACTGTGATAATCCGTGAAAAAAACTTTGACATTTTTTAATTTTCTTTGGGAAGTTTGGAGAAGCACCATGGATCGGAGAGTAAAAACGCATGTAACACCTTGAAGGTTTGTTTTTATTTAAACTTCCACATTGTTCGCATTACCTTTTAAACATTGTACGTATCTCGACAATAGTAAAATATTCATAAATAATAATAGTAATCATCATCATCCTCACTCTCATCATCATCATCATCATCATCATCATCATAGCAATGCTTACATACTCTAAGCATTCTCGTGTTATAGTCTTTTAACGTAGTACCTAAAACTAACACATACATAAGTTATCGTTCACGGAAGATCTCTTCCGTTCGCGTTCGATTGCACACGACAGTAATATTTTAATTTGTTGTTGTTTGTTTCTGCTCGTGTTTCCCCCACGAAACAACATCCAAAGGTATAGAATTAATTATTAATAGTTCTCGTTTTAGTTTGTTTCGTTTTGTTCGACTTTCAAAGGCAATGCGTGTTTCTGAAAAAGTTTTCTGTTACTTCTAAAAAGGAAGTATATATCAAAGCGTCAAAAAAGCTGCTCGTACCAAAAAATCAAGAATAATTTATCAAACATTCTCCTATAATTATACTCTGACGCTTTCGCGCCTAAACGATCGTGATATCGTTTACTTTTTCGATTTTACGTCGAGAAACCGACTGGTCTTGCTCTGTTCCGCCATTCGATCCCCTAGAACGCCTAAATTAGGCGACTTTTGTAAAAATTACTTTCAATCGACCAAAAAAATCCGCAATCTATTGCCGACAGTTTTTATTTTTGTAGAATAATCCACAGTTTACTGCAGACAATTTTTATTTTTATAGAAATATTCAGTCTACCGCACACAATTTTTGTTTTTGTAGACAAATCCACAGTCCATTAATTAATAAATTGTTCAACAGCGATAGCAATTTTATTTGCACAGGACAATGTTTATTTTTGCAAGGGTTGCTATTAAAAAATAAATGATTAAGCTGCCTCCCAGACAAAGCACAATCATTACAATCCTTCAAGTATATTGCTACTTGATAAACAAAAGTAAAGTAAAGTATTAAATTGTTCAAACGTATCCGTGTCTATCTGTGTCAACACAGCGGAACAACTGAAAGTGAAAACGTTTTCTGATACCTCTAATAATCAGAGACAGTCCCTCTAATTAATTTTCGATTGATCGAATAAACAAAGTCGCCTAACATAAACGCTTAAATATATATATAACCGTCGAAAAAGGAGCTGCGTATCAAACACTTATTCTCGAAATTTATCATACAAAACTAGGCGATTCGAACGAACGTTCCTGCGCCCTCCTCGAAAGTTTCATTCTCTAAAGCTCGATCCGTTAAAATCTCTGTAAAAAAAAAAAAGACCGGTCGACGATCCTTGATCTTTAAAAAGTACAAAATGGTTCTGACTGTCGTTTCCCTGTCATCCTCGAAGAGGGTCTATCAGATCGTACAGTTTTGATTTTGACTAAAACTCGAAACGTTTTCGTTCGAACGCGTTTTCCTTTGTCGGACAGGGAGCCAAAATGGTAAAATGGTGGAGAGATTTCTTAAACAATTTAGTTTATCGTGGGAAATGAAAGATCACGGTGGCTTGAAAGAAGATCAAGAGAGACAATTGGATGTTACACAGAGTAGAAGGTTAGAGAGGAGGAGTTGTTGTCGGGACTTACCTCGAAGAGGATTTTTCACGAGGAACAGGACAGAGGAAGCAGCGATCTGATATCACGGAACGCGCATCGGATGATGGAATTTCAGGGGGATCGTTCTCGCGCGTTCGTGACAGTGTTTTTTTTAATGGTGGTGTTTTTACTGCTGCGCGATGGGTATTAATTTTTCGCCGGAGCCGATCGCTGGAAGAGGAGCTTCCACGGTCAGGACGCCATCCTTGCTCAACGAGGACTTGATGCTCTCGGGGTTGGTTCCCTTCGGCAACAGGAACTCGCGATTGTACTCCCGGTACACCGATTTGCTCTCTGTCTTCTCCTCGTGCTTCGCGTGGACCTGCAACAACAAACAAATATACATTTTGTATATTATTTTTCAAGTTTTACAGCGAAATCAGCGAAATAAAAAGATTCGTCCATTATTAGGATTACACGAACTGAGAATTAGCGCAAAGTTCCAAACACTCTCCCCAACTTCCCAAACTCCCCCAAGTCACTACCAGTTTCCCAGAACACTCTAATCGAACTAAAATTAAAGCAAACTCAATTTACAAGTCGCTCGCAAGAAGAAACTTTCGTTTCAACCCTATACTACATATTACATTGCAGAGATAAAACGACGCTCCTTTTACCTCGATACTGAAAATATTTTCGTCAAATAGATCCGGTCGAGCCGCGGCCAAGGTAGGATAAAAACGATGGCCATTTGTCCGAATGAAAAACGGCGCAAATACAAAACCGACCCCAATACGCTATCGCACCCCTTGACCACTACGAGCCACGATCGACTTTCAGCGATCGCGTGATCGCAGAAACGAGCCTGTCGCAGCTGATTTATTAATACTGCTACTTAATCGAACCTGTTGACCTGATTCCGTGGCCTTGTCTACGTGGAAATTGCTAAATTTCCCTGGAAAACGGGCTATCGACGCTGCTAATATTAAATCTAGTGTTTCTTCTCGAGAATTCTTTCTCGAGAAATTATTGTTATTTTTCGAGAATTTACATACTGGGTATATTTGAAACATGAGCGCAATTTTCCAATGTCAATGATTTTGTTACAAAGAAAAGATCTCGACTGGCAGACGCAACGCTAGATGCTTTGCGTTTTTTAAAAAACTATTTCAAATCACAGCTAGAAATAAAACATTAAAATTTGTTTACTTTAAATGTTCATGGTGTATATGAGAAAATTAAAATTTTTTGTTATCTTACAAGTTAAACATGTTCTGTACAAATGTTTTTTTTTTTTAGAAAGTTCTGTCAAAGATATATATTTAAATTATTTAATCATAATCTTTTGAATATCAATATATTTTATTTCTTAACTACTTGTGTGTGTATAAAATTAGGATAGTTAATAAATAATAAAAATTCAATTGAGCTTTATGTGATTTTCTTTAATTATACGTGTAATTTTTCAAAAGAGATTTTTCTCGAGATTTCTCGAGAATTATCGAGAAATCAAAATTGTATTTCTCTTTCTCGAGAAACGGAAAAAGTTGAGAGATCGGAAACACTAATTAAATCTGCCACACAACGCGATATCTGGCACTGTGCGCGACAGTGAATGAAAATGTGGATCAGGTTGGAAAATAATTTTTCGCACCCAGTAGATTTCCAGCAAATAGGGTGAATAGTCACTGTAGGAAGAGGATGGGGGATGAGAGCATAGCTCGTAAAGCGACGCAAACATGCTAGGTAACTAGGTTAGGGGAGACAGCGATAATGCCGCGAAACCCGAGAATACTTTACTAGACTCTGCTATCGTTTCGACGACGGAGAAAACGTGGCCGTGGATAGAACAACGAAATTGAGGATAATAAGACGAGGAAAATGGCGACAGAGGGGCGCCACAGATTCGGCAACGACTTCCATGGCGTCCCTGGACCGAATCGATATCTCAAAAAGAGATTGCTATCGCTCCAGTTCCGTTCTCTTCAAAGATTGTAAGATCTTAAAATTGCATAATTATAAAAGATTGTGTAATTCCTGCACCAAACGATCAACAATTTTGCTAGAAAATACATATACCTGTTCAGTTTCGTGCACCAAGAATTTCACATTATTATATGCTTGGCCCAATATTTCGCGTGATTATGCACATATGTATCTATAAATGTTTACCAACAGCCAAATCGGTAACTCAACTATGTTTTCGTCGCAATTTTGTGTTTCAAACAAATACGCTATTGTGCGAAATTAATGGAGCAATAAACCTTCGTCTAAAAGCAGCTAACATGACGTGGAAACTGGTTTAATTCTGGCGGCACACAGTTTTCATTCAAACTTCGATAAAACGGTGACAAAAACTCGTACATCAACTTTTCAAAGCTCATTGTAACGAAGCGACTCTAATCTTTGCATCTGCGATAATCTTAGTTGCCAAAAAAAAATTTTCAACGCCAAAGAGTGAATTGAATTTGACGCTTTTTCATGTCATACGATGCAGAAATGTCTTTGTAAAATTCAATTGAGAATACTGTTAGCCTAATTTTGTATATTGTTTAGCCGAGTGTGAAATAATATATCGAAAAATATGTTGTATTCCGGGTGAGGGTAATAAACGTTAATAGTGTTTATGGTAATAAATACTAGTTTATTAAAAACTCCTCAACTATAGCTCCGGTAAGAAGTACTTGAAGCGCGTTAACAATACGATACGTCGGAACGTCTGACAATTCAAGATGGATAAATATTCGACAGAGCGAGAGCTTAATTGTGCTGAAGGTTTTTACTAAAACGAACATGGTTCAGACTTTTGCGTAAACTTAAATAGAAGTCCCTTAAAGGGAGAGGTAGATAATACAGTGGTGTGTCAGTGCTGATTACTGCGTGACTAAAGGTAGTGACCGGTCCAAGTTCATTGTCGAAAACACCTATTTTACGATTAGTCACTATTTATCGTAGAATAAATAGTTAGTCGTACAACAAAATATTAAGAGATCTGCCTCGGTCACCGACAGTAGATGGATTCGATTGTACCGATAAATAATGATCGATGAGGATTTCCAAAATTCACACAGGTATCGGGTATCAGGTATCGTCTACGCAAAGAGGAATCTCTGGCCCGGTTGCCAATTCGAATGATGAAACTCTGTTGGCAGAGAGGATGAGGTCGCTGGGAATAAGATCGTTTGGCAACAGTGTCGCCGACTAATCGTAACAGGTGGCTGATTATTATAATAATTCTACTTTGATGTTACCCGAGCGCTCCGAAACAGTTCAATATAACAAAACATCTACAATTAATAATCGCAATGTATTTAAGAAGCTTCGCACAATTTCATTCAAGAAAGATCAACTTCGCAATTTTATATAAAATTCTTATCAAAATTTAATTTCAGTCGATCAAAAGTGTATTGACAGTTTTCAATTCTTTTAAATTCATAAAATCTGCAGTTCACTTCCATATTCTCAGGGATCGGTTCAAACGAGACACCCTGTAGATCAAGGGACCCCAGATCGCAGATTCTATCAGAAAAGCGATCCCCCAAGTGTAACGGCTAACAAAGAAACGCTCACGCGAACGCAACGTTCCACGAACGTGGACTCGTAGCGGGCCGATCGATGATACGCAAATGCCCCATAATTATTAATAATTCGACCCGTCTCGTCTGGAACTCGTCTGAAAGTGGTGATAACGTACAGTTGATAAGCCGGTAGGAAGAAAAGGATGACGAAGAAGGATACGACGTCCAGGAAAATGGCGATCGATAGGACGCCGTTGCACGCTAGCAAACAAAAGTGCGATTATCCTGACGGACGTTTCTGGGACGATGAAAGTTTACAGCGAGGAATCGATCCTCCAAGGATTATGATCTAAACGAGGCGACAAAAAATTCGGTTCTCCCACAAGAAATTCTCAACAATCACCCCTACCTCCTGGACCATCGAGAAAATAATTTCTCTGAAACTGAATGATTCGAGGTTATTTCTCTTCGCTGACATCATCAACGAATTCGATCCCTCGGTTACGCGAATGTGTCAGGAATCAGTCATTATTATTATTATCATCTCTCTCGATCAGCGGTACACCTTGTCGCAACTGCAATTTCCGCGATTACGAGCACCGGCGAGAAACATACGGCAGAGAACGATCAATCTGGATAGACTCTAAATTGCAAATGAGAGTCCGTAAGCGTGTGCGATGTATAAAACAAAAATAGAGCATGATAACGAGAAACCGTGGGGAGACGAGATGCAAGGAAATGCATCGTTAAACCTATGAAGAATATAATAAAAGCAGAAAATGCGTCGACAATCGAGGTAAGTTGTTTGAACACGCTAAATTGATTTATACTTTAATTCAATCACCCCTTCTTTTACAATGCACTCTGCAACTTCGTAGGAAGTCGTATCGTGTCTAATTCGATTATGTTATTCGATCAATTTTATGGGATTTGGAACAATAGGAACGTGCAAAGAATTTTTGTAAAATTTCGAACATCGAGCAATGTGGAAAAATATGTACAACAAGTACAATTTTTAAATTCTGACGCCAAAGAATGATCAATATATATATAAATATGTTGCACTACGAAAAAATGGATATGCCAAAGTCCCAGATACTATAACAATTTTGCAGATCTGTTTGGCCACGCGATTGCTAAATACGTCGATGACACCATAGCAATTTGGAACAATAGGAACATGCAAAAAATTTTTGTAAAATTTCGAACATCGAGCAATGTGAAAAAGTATGTACAAGTACAATTTTTAAATTCTGACGCCAAAGAATGATCAATATATATATAAATATGTTGCACTACGAAAAAATGAATATGCCAAAGTCCCAGATACGATAACAATTTTGCAGATCTGTTTGGCCACGCGATTGCTAAATACGTCGATGACACCATAGCACTGTCGATCGGTCTCCGCTAATCGCCGTGACGTAACTCGCTCGCTAATGAGATTCATTTATACGAAATCCCGTAAGACAGTGGCCGCGGAGTGCCGTGATATTTGCATGGCATCGAATGGATACTCGATGCCTGGCTGTACGCGAGTGATGCAATCTCTATTTTTAATACGCCTGCAGGCGTAAGTCGGTCTAGGTGCTGGCCGATTTTACGAACCGCGGCTTCGAAACCGCGGAGGAACGGCAAACGGGACTTTCTACCAGTTTGTTAACGTTTTGCTTGCATATCGTTGACACTCGCAGAATGCTAGTCTCGTCGATTCCTATCTTGTGCTGCTAGAAATACAGGGTGTTCCAAAACGACTGCGTAAGCGGGAAGTGGGAGGTTCCTTGGGTCATTTGAAGCAACATTTTCCTTAACAAAAATGGCGTCCGCGGCTTTGTTTAGGAATTATTAACGAAAAACACGGACCACTCAGAGTGCGACCTAGACGCTAGCTGGTACGTTCAGCGCGGCGAGCTGGCAGGCGATTGGCTCAACGTTCCAGCGAGCGTCTAGGTCGCGCTCTGATTGGTCCGTGTTTATTCGTTAATAACTCCTAAACAAAGCCACGGACGCCATTTTTGTTAAGGAAAATGTCGCTTCAAATGACCCAATCAACCTCCCATTTCCCGCTTACGCAGTCGTTTTGGGACACCCTGTATATTCTACATTTCAATCCAGGCAACACACAATCAACGTATCGTCACACCGATAGGCGATGGCGAACGGATGAAGCGTGTCCAAGTAGATTCGCCAGTTAAAAAATGCAGGTGTAAAAATGCGTTTGGACCGCACCCAGAGGCAGACGCGTGAAAAGGCAGCGAGGCTGATCCGCGTTAGCGGGCGAGGGTGGGCGAGGCTCGTCGCGCTAATTGCGTTACGCAAACGACGCTAATGAGAGCTGCGTTTCGGTGTCCTCTCCTCGACTATGCAGACGAGAAGCAACGCGACGCGACGCGACGCGACGCGAGGAATTCTCGTTCTTGGACCAGTTTCGACCGATCTGTCCGCGCGTTCATTCCTTGCCAACGAACCAAATAGCCTGGCCTTCACCTTGCGAGAAATCGCGGAACGAATCGAACTGTACAATTCACTGTACACTCTAATTCGATTCATCGAATCCGTAGTCTAGCTTCTGAGCACGGGTAACGAAGTTTATAAATGCATCGTTATAATTTTAATAATTTGAAACCCTCGAAGGCACTCGAAATAATAAATCAAAAGAAAGTTGAGATCAAAAGGACCAACAGTTAGAGAAACCAACGATAGAAAATTGGCAAACATGAAAATCTAACTAGTCTTCGAACGAGATTAAAAAATTCAAGACTAATGCCGCAAATTGGGCAATTTCAGCGAGAGCGTGGCTCGTGCCGCTTCGCGATCCACGATTCGCGTGCAGCAGCAGCGCGGCGTCTCGAGTGCATCGTTCGCCGGAAGTGCGCTAACTCGCAACAGAAAAACATCGCGGAGTAGCCGTTAATCGGATCAGAACGTTTGACTAGCAGCGAGCAGGGCTGCAATTCAGCCTGCTGGTCGTCTACAGGATTATTTTAATGCTCCCCTTCCGCGTAAACTCGTTAACCGCCGGTTAGGTCTCTAGTCCTTGCTTCCACGGTTATACAGGGTGTCCCAAAAATGTTGTACTTCAACGGGGTCGTTCTCGAGGTCATTTGTAGTAACTATTTCCTTTGCTAAAATCTTCTCCGCGACTTTATTAAGGAGTTATTAACAGAAAACGCGGACCAATCAGGGCGCGGTTACAGCGGACGGATGCCGACTCGGCGAGAGGTCTCGTTGGAGCCCGAACAGAGTCCGAGACCCGACGAGTCTCGGTTGGTCTCGGTGGATCGTTCCGGCAGAGAAGACGATTAGAAAGGTGGCGACGGTTAGGGTAAAGCAACCGGAGAATCGCGGGTTTTCTGCTCGGGTAGAACCGTGTTGCGGTGTAGAGGTCGCGGGACCCGTTTCACCGTCTGAGAATCGTCTTTTTAACCAGCGGATTGCGTTACGCTCCGCTGTAAACGTAAACGGAAACCGAAATGCACGAAGACCCTGCCCGATAGCCTGACAGCTTTACATGGAACTGAACAGAAACGCAAAGATTATTGCCCATTTAACCTTTAGAGCAGAGTCAGTACCGGATTAGCTTGACCGGGCCGTGGCGGAAGCGTGGGGGAAAAACGTCTTAGAAGGGGAAGGGTAGAGTGGAAGACAAGTCTTAACCCGTAACCACTGTTGATGGGTCAATTTGACCATATACATATTATTAATATTTCTAAAACTAAAATAGGGTCACAGTGGTTACGGGTTAATCTGGTGACTCTGCTTTGGAGGACCGGCATTTTTCCAATCGAAAGCTAAATAGTGAACTTGGTCAAGTCCGAAATGGAAGAATCGATGGTCCTCGAGGAAATTGACGGTCATCGGCTCGTCGAATGAAGGGTTCAACGCAGAGCAAGTGGATCATCGACTCTTGTTACCGCGGGTGTCCTTTTTGTCCATGAACTAGCAGCGTCTATAATCGATGCGAAAAGACAGATAGAACGAGCAAGGGGCAACGAAGAAGATTCGTCGAGCCTCGAGCGTCCGCGAGTAGGTATATTCCCCTCTTTCTCTTTTGGGGATCTCCGCACTGTTCAGCTGCGTTCACAGCAAAGCAGACTGTCTGTTCGCGATATCGATCGTTGCTGGCCGTAAAAGACGAAAAGCGGCCGAGCAAGCGAGGCAAGCAACCGGAGCAGCGGCGCAGGTAACCCTAGACACAGAGGGAAACGGAGGGGAAACGGAGGGGAAACGGAGGGGAAACGGAGGGGAAACGGAGGGAAATCGCGGAGAGCAAAGGGAGCCACCGGTGGACGAGCCCCTCGGTAACTGGTAACTCAACTCTAGCGAGGATCTAAGCTTTCCGCCTCGGTATCGTCTTACCGGACCGCGGGGATTACGCAAACTGTGGAACCGGCTACCCGACGACACCCGATCATCAATTTGCCGGCATCGGAATCCTGGGAACTCGCCTTTTACCCCATAACAACGAAATCTATCTTCGGGATTGTCCACTCGGACTTCAGAATCGAATCTGTCTTGACAGATCCGTTTCATCGAAACCAACACTTATAGAATCTTCTCCCATTATTAGAGTAACATTAATTTTTTTTATTTGTAATTATTTCGTCGGGAAATTTTTATCGTCGTGTTCGTGACAATTTTTCTGGTGAAAATGAGAGTCCAAGCACGATACAGTTCGGATCGTATTTGCCCGTTTAATCCGCAGACGAACCGTCCACTCAATAAAACTGAATGGAGTGTTTTTTAAAAGGCGCGGGACCATTACCTTGTTTGGCGTTAAAATTTAGGTCGCGGATGAAGCTGTTATGAAAACACGTGGCACAGCGTCGTCGGTCGTCGCGGGCTTTCCTTTTTCGGTCAAGGAGAGTATACGCCATTAGATAGTCCGGAAAAGAGTCTCGCGTTACGCCGACGCCGCGGTCAGTTTTAATTGACTTTCGAAAGCCCGGACACGTGTTACCGAGGGGCATTCTCTACTCGGCCGCGATCGCGTATGAAATTTTATCTGTTTTACCAACCCAATTTGTCCCGTTGCTCGATCAGCTGAATAGCAAATAGAAACAACACTATTAACAAGTCTATCAACTAATATTTTGTACGATACAAAAATACGATATATGCGACACTTCGGTCTTCAATTTTCCACACATTACCGAAACAAAATTACTTCTCCTATAAAATCAACTGTGCGCATCAATCGAGCGGACTTTCTAGGACACTAGGTGTCAGAGGATCGAGCCAACAGACACCTGTAGCGGTTCCAGACGTACAAGACCATTAGATCAAGGTGTTATCGACGGCGCCCATTAAAAATCGATTCGAGCCGAATCGAGGGAGGCGTTCGCGACCCAGTTGCCCTAAATGGGCGCGAACTAACGAGAGGACTATACGAGACGACCACAACGAGACAAGACGAGACGAGATATTTCGCAACACGACCCACGCGTGCGTGCCCTCCGTCGCGTCGCGCGTGGTGTTTGAATAAAACCGGTCCATGCTCCTATTTATCCGGGCCGCGTGTGCTTTATCGAGCGGGAGGCGTGACGTCACAGCGCGAACTCTCTCGCATTCTTCGCTTCGTCTGGTACTATGCTCATCCTTCGGAACGCGTCCTTGGGCCAGCCCTTTAAGGACCAGGCGACGACCAGCGAGAGCTCGACCCCGATTCGAGACGGACCTTGACCACGATTACACCGGGACAACCTGTTTCGAGGTGGTCGGCGGTCGTTCTTTAGCTGGTTCTGCACCGTCGCGTGACTAATTGTTCGCGAAATGCTCCGCTGAATTGTTTATATAGAATTTCTTGCCCTTTTATCCGCTATGCGGATAGAGATCCGGTTGAAAAATTGTTTCAGTCCGAAATTGCTTGGTTTTTCTGTGATAAAGATGATAAGCTTTTTGTATAATTTCATAGAGTGGCATCTTTAAAAAAGGAACGACGACGTCCGTCGGCGGTCGTTTGACCAAAGAAATCGAAATAAAGCGGCGCCTGTTCGCGGATGCACAAGATCCTCCTCCGCTTTGATCTTTCCTTCATCGCACCGAGAGAGTGCACTATCACGGTGCAACGACCTCTCGTTCTCCTCTTCCCTTTTGCATCGACGGTGGTGCATTATTTTTCTGTCGCGACAGTCTAAAGTGTCGAAAACTCGCGTTGCTGTTTCTACAAACCAGCCAAACGTAAAATCATTTCACAGAAAAAAAAGGATATAATACGCAAATCTATAGGTTAGTTAAAGATTAACCAGTCCAGAGGTGAGTTGAAAAAATGATTTGTCTAAAGTTCGACAATTCTAAAAATTTAATTCTGCGCCAAAGAAAATCGGTAATACGAACTGTTTATTGGTTAAAGTAATCTAACCCAGACCTTTCTGAGAAGAAGCTTTGTTGTACTTGAAGTATGAAAACTTCGATTTGTCAATAGTGCGGCACTCGTGACAAATAAGAACAGTTTTTAAAATTGTCGTCGGCGCCAGCCAAGTTTTTGCTATTTTGTTTTCAAACGGACAGACAAAATTCGTAACGATGCGATGCACGAAGAGTCGAGGAGACAAACCGATTGGAGAACGACGAAGCAGCTCGGAAGAATCTCGGCGCTGCCAGATTCGCGTTTATGAGCTTCACAATGGCCGAACATTATTCTAAGCCGTCGCGGTGTGACGAGCGCCGTGAACTTATTTTCGTCGGCGGCTATTTCCGTCGACGGAACACGCCGACCACGACCAGAGAAGAAACTTCAACGCGAGAGAGCACGCTTCGCCGAAAATTCTGGTTCCCACTTCCAGGGAGAATTGGCCCTGCCACGATTGGGGAAAACATGGAAGGATTCGTCAAAATGTCTTGGAAAATGTTTGACGGTTTCGAATTTCAATTATTTTTTACCGAAATAAGTGGAAGGATTTTCATGAAAAAATGTAGGGCCTTCATTTTAATAGAACATAATTTTTTTCATCAGAAATTGAAGAGTTCGATGAATAGAAAAATTGTCGAATCCACTCATATACTTCTTGTAGTATCTAAAAATGGTTCAGGCTTTGAAGAACGAATTACCAGTAACTTGAAGAAGTTTGCAGGATTCAAAAAGTATCGGAAAGCACAGTGCCGGTCTATTTGAGGACTAGAGAGACTTAAATGTTGCCTGTACGAGCATATCGAAAGATTTACGATCGCCTGGAGCGACCAGGAAGCGGAGGTTCAGAATTTTCCGCCGCTTTGCCATCTCGGCTCTCCGTGGCTCCTCGCGAACGATGTAGAACGTTCTAATTGGTGTTGTTGCGTCACTTCCCGGCAGGAAGTCGACTCCACCGTGTGTAACTCGCGAAAGGGCAATTCTCGTTACTCGAGAGCGCGTCTTCGTAATTAAGCACGGAGAGCGAGATGCACCCGTACATTGTCAAACGGATTCTCGAGCTTTCACGAAACTAATCCTTCACAATTGCTATAGAAACCTCGCTTTAGTACCTAATTCCAACATTTTCGATAACAAATTAATTTATCTTCTAATCCGATCCTTCCACTGGTTCTATCTACAGTAAATGCTTGATTCTTGTCCGAAGTCGTGGGCACGACTTTCAAACTTCTTAATTTTCATTATTTTTTTATGGGACTTTCACTGGCTTGTTTCTGGCATTTTTCTGATTAAAACAAGACCAAACACGATATAGTTTCAATTGTATTTAGTGGTTTAATCAACGGTGAAAGTTTCGGTCGCAAGGAAGGACAGCGCATCGGAAAGAAAGAGACGCGGACAGTCACGCGAACCGTATTTCATTCTGTCCTTCTCTATGTTCGGCTCTCTATTGAAGTCTCGCTCGGCGCGGTCGGTGCGATATCTAGACGCAGTCATAAGTCAAAAAGCATTTCTGGGCACGATTCTTGTCCGGGAAAAACACGGCTGTTGGACAAGAATCAAGCGTTTACTGTAAATAAAATATTCCCAAATTCACTGTATATTCGCTTCTACTCGGTGAACCGAGTCTTCATAACTGGATCTTTCTGTACCTAGATCTCCGCGAAATCTTCGGAGGGTAAAAATAAGAAGCATAGAACGGACAGAAATACGCAAATAGGTTTTCGAGAATGTAATCGAAAAGCTTTGATGGTACGTTAAACGGTGGTCGTCGAAGCGGATTGCGTAAAAAGATGGACCAGTTTCGGCCGGTGCCAAGTTGCGCAACAGTCGGTTGGTTCTCGCTGCGAAATATGCGCTCGATGAGTCAGGCGTAATAATTTCGCATTTGTCGCGCGCGGCGGGACGTCGGTAGTCACGGTCTCAAAGAAGAAAGTACCAAAGCCAATTGTCTTTCCGTTCTGATTAAGTGACCGGCCGATAGAAGCATCGCGCGAAATCGACCCGGCAAATCGCAACAGCAATTGGCAGCGATTTGCACACGCCCACGGAAATAACCGATTCGCCGATTCTCACCGCCGCGCATCGGTTCGTTCGTTCTCTAAAATCCCAATCCTTCGAGAACCCTCTATCGACTTCGCGTCAATTTTAAAGATTAATGCAATTTTTTTTCATTCAAGTTTCTTATAATTTCTACGAGAAACGCTTGTTCGGAACAGGGACTCACCAGCAGCTTGTTGTCCACAGTCTTGACAACGATCTCTTCGGGGGTGTACTGGGAGACATCGAATCTCAGTTTCAGCATCTTGCTGTCACCTTCGTCCTGGATGAGTGGGCTGTTGAGTCCGTCGAGCCATGCGGAGTCCTGTTGCGGGCTGAGAGAGCTGTTCTGAGTGCTCTGGGTGGTCGTGCTGTAATTTACAACAAACAATGTCTCGATTATCCATCGTATCCTCCTTTGATGCTACATCTATATAATACAAATAAGTGCGGGACAAGTGCGCTCGAACGATGAACGAAAAAAAAACAAAGTGTAATATGTGTTGACGACTCGATGAGACCCGGATGAGAGAAGATATGCGTATATACTCTCATGGGCCGGAAACGTGTCTCGGCTCGGCTGCAAACCCTTACCTAGGCGGTGATGATGCTAACTATTGCAAACGTATAGGAAAAACAACATAGAGACTGGTCACGAATGGAGGAGTATCGTGCGCAAACTATAATGTAACTCTCGTGGGTCAAAGCTCCGAGGGTGAAAATGCTCCGATAACAAAATTCACGGGGAAAAAAAAACGAAATCACACACCAAAGCTCTGCTACGTTCGCTGCTGTGCTGGGTTGTGTTAGGTTAATCGTGAGGCGTGGAGTTAGGTCGCTGAAACGTGAGCAATGCGTGACCCCATTACCTCTGTGCGAGCTCGATGGTGAGATTCTGATTGACTACGGGACTTGTCAGTCTTCGTGTCAACGACTGGATATCGATGGCACTGTCCATGGAATTTTATTTATCTTGCACCTGCTATCTATTGCATTCAGCACATTTATGTTGTTACATTATTAGAAAACTTATGGGGACTAAGGAAATTCGTACACCAATGCATTATCAATTATTTATATAATTATTGGAAGATTCAGGGAGTGCCATCGACTTTCAGTTACGTTCACACGATTTACATGACTCGACGAGCTGTGCAGGATGACAAACAAGATGGCGGAAGTCTTCATCTACGGTGCTTTGCACAATTTTAGCACCGGCCATATTTTCAAGTGTTTCAGAGTTTCAAGTGGAAATAGAAAAATTTCAAATATACAGGCAACGTTAACGAAACAATTAATTTAATAAACAATTTAAAAATTGATGCGAAAAAAGCTCGTCCGAATTTTACGTTTGATTCGAGAACTCTGAAAAATTTGAAATTATGGTCGATGCACCAGTGATGCAACGCGCTGCAGTCGGCTAAAATAAAGGCGTCCCGGAACACGATTCTTGTTGGCGGCTATTGTTCGTTTGTTTATTTTTTTCTGTGCGTGTTTTTGTTTACAGTGGCGTCACCTTTTGAAGCTGTCGAATGCGGACCGCTTTGGCGGTGCTGCAGGGTCGACCTTGTCCCAACCTTCGGTCTTCGAGGACGTCGACGTACGATGTTCGCTGGAGCTCGTGTGATGTCGACTTCAAGTTAGTCACCAACGTGCCAATGCAGAGAGAGCCAATCAGAAGGCGAGACAGAAGTCGAGCAGGGGGGAAACGGGGGGCATTATTATTTTTGTTAAAATTCTCGGATAGTTAGTTTTTCTTTCGGATCGCTTTCGTTTTTTTTTAATCGTTATCATCTTATAATTTGTCTTTTTATTTTTCGTTTCAGCGCAGCGGTTCAATGTTACTTCGGACAAAATCGCTAACACTCTCCACGAACATTTCTATCGTTCCCTGGCGACAAACCACAATCATACCACAATTATTCTTTAACAATGTGTGCACTAAATATACCTCGTTAATTAATTCCGGCTTTTTCGGTCCAATTGAATAAATTATTTGAACTTTGCGTTACTCAATGGTGATTTGGCGATCATTGTGTTAACCATGATAGAAAATGGTCGAGATTCAAGGACCATAATCGACGAAACGTTGAGGTTCGTCGCCAAGAAACTTTGCGTGCAAGAGGTGTTCCAAAAAAGGTCCATTCCCAGGATAGAATTAGACGGTTCCTTTCGTATTTACAAGTGTGAGAGAGAAAGAGAGAGAGAGGTGTAAAGTATTATACAGCATCGGAAGCTTCAACCCTGTCATTATTATTTAAAAAAAAACACGCGTTTGTAAATAGCACTCTTGTTTAGAGCCTCTGTGCTTCCGTCTGCTGGTCGGATTGCCGAGCAATGTATAATAACGCTGCGAATAAGAAGACCATAATTATCGAGAGACGTTCGCGAGCCTAACAATAAGCATTAAACATCGATCACGCCCGTCTGGTGGACAGGATTAGCTGTTTCGATCACTGCAAAGCCAAACAACGACTCACTGTGCTACCAATCCGGGAAAACGTGAACTAAAAAGTTAGGATTGTTTCAGTTGGATTTTTATCGAGACAGAGAAAAAGGTGTTGGATAATTTTTCTGCTGAGAATTCAATTGAGAAAACATTTCGTTCACGTTTACAGGATACAGGCCACAGTGACGACGATTAACCTGATCATACCTGTTCGCGTTCTCTTCCAAAATCAGGAAATCGGTTGGTACTGCCTCGACTCGACTCAAAACACGTCACACACACGGTGCTGATTAATGCCATAAGCGAAATCGTCCCGATTATGGGACACGTATCGATCGATGCTGCGTTAAATTGTTTCCATTAACCCTTAACACATCCCATTAGCGTACGGTTAGGTCAGGTTTGATAAATAGGCGTGCTGGGATTGTCAGGGGATGGTCGCGAATTAATTTGTCAACGAACCGGGCCCAGGTTATTTATAGAAAAACCAGATATAGGCTTCATAAAACCGATAACCGGAAGTGGCGACGCGTCCTCTTCGAGGAGGCCGCCGACCTGGAGGATACTAAAATAGTGCACCAGCTGCGACGCGGTGTCATGGCTCGATATTAACCCCCTGGCTCGTTTTCTCTGTCCTTCCACAGAGAACACGGCTATTTTAAGGAATTCGATAATCCCTTGTCGTTCCAGTTCTGCTCGTAACGGAGAAACAGCTGTTACCATGCGATCACGGGACTTGTGATTTACTTTCACGTTTCGCGTCCCATGGGGGATGGATCCTGGAAATGGGGATCCTCGAGGCATCCCATAAACCCGTCAGGTTGCCCTAACAACACTGATTTTTATAGGACTATTCGTAGAAAACTTTCGTAATTGAATGCTCGAAATAGAAAGCCACGCAGAAGAAGATTTCTAACAGTTTCAAATAAAACTCGGCGTACAAGTAGGCAAAAATATTTTTTTCTACCAAAAATCGAGGGGTTGAAATGGTAAAAAAATTGTTAAAAAATCATTGCAAAAGAATATTTAAGAACGAGATCAACAATTCATATAGAATGGTATTTTAGAGACAGTCTTGTACCTTCCATTCCACAATAAAAAAGGATAATCGCATTATTCGTGAATGATCGGTAGTTTGGTAATAAAAGCACCGAACATGATCGAGTTTCGAAACGACAAAAGGCTCGATCGACTCTCTAATGGGCCGCGAACGGAAGATATTATTTCACGTGAAACGTTTCGCCGACAAATATTCGTTGCCATCGCAAATTGCACCGAATGGGACAATTTCGACGAGGAAATCGTGGTCTGTATATCCCGTCACGCGACCTAACGTGTCGGCACGCTCCATTTTATCCGTTGCGATCGCGAAAAAGAAATAAATAGGTAGGAACGAGCCAACATGAGAGAAGTGGAACGATAAAAAAAGAAGACAATAATCTCAAAGATATGTCTTGATAGTACTAAATTGAATGCACGGTCATTAACCTCGGACAGGAAGAAATTAGTTCCTGCTGGCAGCAAAAACGAAGTCGAGATGACGGAATCGAGAGAGGCCACGCTCCTTAATTATTAAGATGCATTTTAATTTAAGTTGAAATTCTTTAATTAGATCTGCTATACATTTAAAATTTTCGTACGAGAGAATGCAGTCCCCGTGCGTGCGGACCCCTATTACCAACGGACTCCTAGGAATGCAAACGAGGAAAAGCTTGCAGCTCGGTGAATCGAAGGGCGATCATCGGTCAATCCATTGTCGTGACCGTGTGTCAGTCATCGATTTTTCTTCAAGCCGTCTTTCTAGGTCAAGTACGCCTCGGCGAACGCCGTAGACACTATGTTTATGCCCGATGTTTATAAATTATACGTTGACAGGCTGCCAGAGGGAAATTAGAAGTTCTGTGTCTATCTTTACGCTTGTCGAACAACGTTCGAACTGTGTATAGATCGAGGTAATAACTTTGTACTCGAGAGGACATTTATAATTCTAAAAAGAGAATTCCAATTCGATTTTGCTCGCAACTCGTATTCAATTTGCACGGGTGGAACTTCAGTCTCGTTAGAACAGTTAGAGTGGATTACCACGTTTCCGTGTCAGGGGCCCGTCCATTTTCCCTCCGAAATTCCGCTTGCCACATTCTAGTCGCCGCGGCACGAGAAGCCCAGTCACGAAATAGCATAATTGTCCAGAGTGTAGAGTCTAGAGTATAGAGTCTAGAGTTAGATGGTAAAATATCGTGTGGCCTTTCTCGACGATTCATTCCTCGGGAGAGAGATCCTGCTCGGCATGGTTGACCTCTCCTGGCCGTTTCTCTCGAGACCTTAGCCTAGGACCTTTCTCCTCCAGAGGATAATTGTTGTCTGAGGCTCTCATGCTCCTCCCGCTCGTTTTACTCTAAAAGACATTTTGACAGAGATCGCGATCTACTCGATATAGCTTGGCCTTTGTGCCGTGTGAAAGGGGTCGGTCCTAAACAGAAAAGAGACCTCTTTTAATTTCACTGGCTCTCTTCTTCCTCTTCTTCTTCTTGTTCTGGGGATGACCAATTGTGGCCGAGCCAAAGACGTTGCTTCTTCCTGCACACGATTACTTTCCTCACCCTCTTCTTCGTTTTTTCTTTGCTTTAAACGGATGTTTGCGGAAACACGCCCCTTCTTTGTGCTCTTTGTTCGAGCTACTGAACGAGAGCCGGCTCTCGCTTTACACGGGGTCCACACGCACGGGCTCCGCGACGCTCTCGAAAATTCGCGATCTTGAAGAAGTTGAGGAGAGGTTGAGAGAGGTAGATCACGGAAATATTAATTCTTTCATGTACAGAAGGAAATAGAACTCGCACCTAGCTTAGTTATCTAGGACTGAACGCAATATGTAACAAAAATTTTACTATTATGTTGAATCATACCCGAATGCATAGCAAAATCATTTCACCTTTTCATTGTTATCTCATGTGGTATCCCTATAATAAATTCATAAAAATGAGCTACTGGTTAGTGTTTTTTTTTTTTGTGTGATTGGAAAGTTAGAACAATTACGAATTTGAGTGTAATTAAGAAGTTGTTCGTTTTCAAAGAATCCGATGGCGATGCGATCACGACTTTGGAACAATTGACGTAATTCTATTTTCTTGTTACGCATTATGAATGGTTAACGGCGAGTCAATCGCTTAATTCAATCACAGGGAATAGGTCAAGCGGCAACAGATTAGCCTGAGCCTATGCGAGAGCGCACATTGTAGATACATTATCTACCGTGTGTGTATCCTAGATCGTAGATCGTAGATCGCGGGCATTAAAGCTATTTTGTCTGGCTTACGAAATGGATATAATACGTACACGTAATTCAAATCTCTTGCATTCTCGATGCGACGGTAGTCATATCGGAAAACAAAGCATTGTTTAATACCAGGTGCTGTCAGCTATGTTAAAACTAATTTGAAAAATTTTTTTAAGCACCTTATGGGTGCTTCTTACTTTTAAAACAATGTTCAAAAAATTGGTGAACTACCCATAAAACGATGTAGAAAAAAAGACTAGAAAAAATGACCGGAAATGGACCCAAGCCTCGACTTTCACACAATTTTCAAAAGCGTCCGCTTTCTAAGGGGTTGAAGAACCATTGTCTTCCTCTGCATTCGAGCTTAAATCTATGAATAGTGAACGCGATGAGGTCCCTGGCCTTGAAGACAGAGAACAAGGGGCTAATTGTAAGTCTAAAAGGAAAGGCAGGCACCTTGTTGGACCGAGAATCACGCTTTGCTCTGGAGAACATTTTCGTTCGGAGCACTCTGAAGAATAAACGAGTAAATATGAACCAAACTATAGTAAGAGTAAATATGAATCGTGCTTGGACTCATTTTAATTGGAAAAATGTGACGAACATTCTAGTCAAAGTCCCATAAAAATATAATAAAAAATAAAAAAGTTATGTCACTGAATTAGCATTGTCTCTTTCATTTACTCAATACCATTTTCGTTTCGACCGATTCCAATGGTAAGAAATCTTGTTGGAAAGTGAAAAGAAATACAGTGTCTACACACGATACAAGTGACATTTCGAAGTTTTCTCATACATCGACACACTACCGGAATCGTTCGAATAGAATCGAGCAGCACGAGAGTGTGAAACGCTGCGCTAATCATTCCCGGGCACGCCATACACAGCCACAGGCCTTATTGTTAGCTGAGAGAGGGCATAAATCTCAGCTGTAGACGACGACGACGACGGCGCGGCACGGTGCGGCGCGGCGGCTGCACGTTCCTCAAGTTTCGAGCATCGATTCCGCGTCTACTCGTACACCGAATGCAACGTGTTGCAGGCGATTAATTTCCATCCGACGAAGCATTGCGAAACTATTGTACGAAGGAAAATACCATTGCTCGAGGAAATGCAAATGTTTGCCTTTTGGGCAATAGGGTACAGATTCTACAAAGATTCTGTAGAATTTCTTGTGCTAGTTACAATTATGCAAATCGCTCTTCTCCGTCACCTGAAATTTTTACCAAATTTATTTTTAAGGAAGTAGACAATTTTTAGGTTTAAGAATGTTCCCTGCTTCAACCCTAAGTTGTATAATTCGAAGAGAGTAAATTTCTAAATTTAAGAATTTTGCACGTTTCAACCCTAACAAGGGAACCTATTCGGTTGATACACGCCGATTTTGATGAAACTTATGTGAGATATAGTTCTTCGAAAAATATTTGACACGTATTTTTTATTGTCGGCAACCATCCACTCTGAGGGGGTGAAAACAGCCCTCGAAGTCAGGGGTCAAAACCACATTTTTTGAGGAAAAAAAAAGTTTGTTAAAAAATTCTTGCGCGACTACATTTACCATTGAAAAACATACAATTTTTAAAAAATTCAAATTTTTTCGAACTCTGGTTTCCGAGATATCTCAAAAAATATGGTTTTCACTCCCAACTTTGAGGGCTGTTTTCACCCCTTCAAAGTGGACGGTTGCCGATAAAAAAAACTATAGCTCACATTAGTTTCATCAAAAACGGCCATTCTCATCTGAATATGTTCCCTTTGTAAGTTGTATAATTTCAGTTTGGGGGTGGAAAATCGCGAAGATTGCGCAACAGATTCCGCAATCGGCAGAAGATCATTTTCACAGAGTTACACTATGCGTCTGCGGGGCCGAATGCTCTCCGATCATCATCGCTATAAATACATCCGCGAAACCCAACACGTCTCTATCATTAATTAAAATCGGATCTCGTCTCGATTTCCAACGGATCTCGAGACGAGATTCTTTCGCGCGAATCCGAGACGGTTCCGCTTTGTTTACTTGTCCCGATGAACATATCGAAAGAGGGGTAGGTAAAACGACATTGGGAATGATTCGCGCGGTGCTTTTGCCTGAGTCATCGACGAGCAAGCGGGAGAGGAGGATCGCACGCACTATTTAGAAAACATTTTCGAAAGAAGCTCTCGCCGGAGAGCATTTATTTCGAACGATACTTGTCTATTTGCGGCGAGCCGTCCCTGAGCAGCAACGATTGCGTCACCGCCAACCATGAGTCCTCGGACCTCGTAATGGACCATATTCACCTCCCACGGGTAAACCGACGATCTGTGATCGACTATAACACACCTGAATACGTATGCAAACGTATACATATTCGCTTTCGATTATAGCTGGTTTTCGGTTTGTCGGACCGGAAATGGACCACCCTTTTGGTGTCGCGAGTCCAAAAATCCGCGCGCGCCGTAACACGAGACGAGCTCAAATTTCACCTGGATTGGATTCGATTCGATACGATTCGATTCGATTCAAACGAGGGAGGAGGGCTCTATTTCTGCTGGTCTTGTGTTCTTGTCTAAAACGGGAACTCGATCTAGACGCCGCGCGAATAATTTATAACTTTTACACAACCAAGACCTTGACAGACAAGTTTCTTCGCGGCTAGTTCGTGCGTCGCTTACGGACAAGCGTTACGCGAATTTGTCTCGTATATGAAATCAAAAATACCCGAGTTTTTTAACGCTAAGGAAATACACATCGAATAAACAGTGACGCAACTGTTTCGTAATCCTCGTTAAAAAAAAATACGATTCGACGCTTCTCGATACAAATATTCATTTATAGACCTGCGATACAAATCTGTAAACATGCGAACTTTTCTTGTTTCCGTATTTTTTACAACCAAAAAATTTCCATTTGAAAAATAGGGAAAAATTCCTTGTGGTACAACTCGATGCCTACAACATGGTATTTTTTTTTCAATTTTTGCATTGAATAAAATGGCAGAAATGCAAAAGAGACATTCACCTATGGACCTAGGATGATAATCTTTATTTACTTGTAATTAAACTTGTAATATTTGCACAGAAAAATGACTACAAAACACAAATAAGAATGATAAATTATGGATGTATATTTGCCGGCAGAAGGTTAACGATCACAATGACTATTTCCAGACACACAATTCCTCTGGTTTCAATGAACGAGATGATCGATCATTCCCGCGAACCGATCGCTTGCCATAAGTAAACCGTCCGAGCGCGCACTTGTCATCGTCCACGATCGTTTGCTTGCGGTCTGGATCGCAGCCAAACCGATACGAGAGATCATCGGGGATCAATCTCATTGTAGGGTCTCTACCTACCGTAGCTTGATCACCGTTTTATGATCCGCCGGATAAAAGTCCCTGTCGACGAACATGCTTTCTCCGTTCCGAAAAAGATCCAACCGATCGCCGAAGATCGAACGAAGTCTCGATCGATCCATGCGGAACACACTACGCCGGGGACCGTGTTTCCGTGTTGCTTTCAACGTGACGGAAAAATTACTGCGTAAAACGAGGCGGGATCAACGCGGGCATCCTCCTCACCTTTTCCGCACGTCGCGATTGCAATTTAGTGCAGGATTCCGAGTGGGGGGGGGGGTTGCATGGAGTCACTGTCAAGGATGCCATCGTTGACGCAACAGGCGTTTATGCCTGTATCTGTTTGCTGACGCGCAGCTATTGCCGATAGACTTTCGAACCGATTGCACGGTGTTACGTCAAATTACCGTTTTCGCATCGTCTAATTGTTCGTTTACAATGATACTCGATCTTGTAAGGTGTATGTGCTTTTCACGATTTCGTGGCTGCCCATCGGTAGAAATCCAGTCAGATCCTTACGTATTTATTTTTTTTTAAGCTTCGTTTTGAATTTTTATTGAAAGTTAGATAGACCTATCGTAAAGTACATACAATCTTCCAGCTTTAATTTCAGCCCTCGAAAGTTGAAAAATTCGTACGGGGAACAGATCCAAAAATTTCTTTCAATAGTAAACCAATTTTAAATATTTTTTCGTGTGTAATAGACTTCTACAGAGTTTAGTAACCGTAACGCAATTTTTATGTACCGGCTAACTAGTTCTTACACACAAACCATTTTATTTATAAAAATATAAAATAGTCAGTGTGTACACCGTGGATTTGGCGTTTACGAGTGTAGTTCATCTTTAGGAGCGTAGACAGGGCAAACGAGTTCCGACGAACAGTAATTCGGCAGCGAAATTGTAAATTGCACGGCTAACCGGCAGCCGCTAATAGAAAATTGCCCACCGCAATTGCACGGTACCGAAACTAATCGTTCATCGGATCGTGGAGCAGCAGCAGTTTATCGTATCGCGAGACCATCATTATGCAAACGTGTTCGACGGCCTATCATACATAGGCTCAGGAACGATAGGTTGCATAATGAAGTGCCGTTTAACGCGACTTGTTGCGCCGACAAAGCACACGCTTCTTCGTGCAATCTGGAATGCATCTCGGACGCGTCTCGGATGCATCGGGTATGTCATCGCATCATTTACAAGATTTTCCTCGAACCAAAGAGTCTCTGATGGATTAGTTTCGGTCCGCTGATTAATCTCGCACCGGAACGTGAGTTTGATGTGCATGTTTGCTGCTTAATCACCCACGCGTTATCAAAATAATTTAGTCTGCTTATTAGGCCCCAAGCAGTTACATAAGACGATCTTTATGTCTACCATTATTTGTTAATTGTAACAGTGTACGTACCGAGAAGGATTATTCAGATTTTTTGCTATTTTCACAGCTGAATGTCCAGACGGTTTGAAGCTCGCTATGTATGCATATAGTCTTTAGATTTAGATTGATCGATACCTTCGATTTCGGTATCGCGGTCGATAGACCCCGTGGTTGCGAAATTTCTCGTAAATTTCGCGTGGCCCGAATTCGCGTTTGCCAAGAAACAGCCGAAAATCGGTCGAGCCTGTCGCGAAAGACGCTCTCATAAAATTTATCGAGGAAGAAATTTATCGAGCAATCCCCTGGCTAGATAACCAAACTAAGAATTCCTGGCAGACGGAGGAAACTGCGATTTTTCTTGAAACGAGAGAACGCAAGGAAACGAGCTTCGATGGTCTCGAACTTTTCGAATCGGCGAGAGAGAGAGTATTAAATGTAGAACGCTGCGAGACTCTATAATTAGTTGTTACCGAGGGATGGCGAGAGCAACGATATCATCCACGTTCGAACAGACCACCTATTAAAATAACACGACTGTTGGGTTTTCGACGCTGGCATGCAAAAACCCGAGGCACATGGCACGCATTCGTTCCTTTTATCCGACGCGAGATGAAATGAATTTACTAAATTGCTTTTAGCGAAGAATTTAGACATTCGAGAATGTTTATTCTGTCGCGCAGGTCGTATCAATATTGTTACTGTTTAAATGGTACCGGCAATATTTCTATAAACGATGGTGGTGTACGAATAATACCAAAAATATTTATATAAATATGTTTCGAATTTTCCTATCCTATCAAAAAGTGTGATATCTTCCAGCTTTCATTCAAGCCCATTGAAATGTTCAATTCCATCTCAAAAGAAATTCCTACTAAAGTTGTACAAGTAACAAATCTCCTTCGAAAAGAAACTTCTAGCGAACCTCTAAGGGTTCAAAATGGCGGTCGGTACGGGTCTCCAGAGTAGCAGGTGGGAATTTTCGTCTCGCAATAGTTTGTTTTTCATCTACCCCCTAGCAAGAGAGAGCCAGCAACGAAAGAGAAGTTCGAGGGGGCTGGAGCCGTACAGCAGTACGCACTGACGAAGGCTCTATAAATAGTACGTCGCTGAAATACGTGAAACGAATCTACACATTCGCGCGCGTGTGTGTGCACGCACGCGTGAACGAGAGCAACGAAAAATGAAAAAAAAAAAAAAAAAAGAAAAAGAACTCGACAGAAACGCGACCTTAATTTACACGCGGCTCGGGAGGAGATCGAGCAACGATTTTCATTATCTTGGGATAATAAATACGTTGGCGCGAATGTTTCGCGTGCCGGCGAGCGCCGCTCTTTTTCGCATCCGTCCGTTCCCCGGCGTGGCTTGTAACCGCGCGAAACGTTTCCTGCAATTCGCCTAAACAACCCAGAACGTTTTCGCACCGATCCCCCTCGCAGTGGTATTTCAGAGATGCTTGTTGTTACTTGTCCGCGAATGTTTGCGCATTCACCGTCTCCCTCGGAGACTTACACACGTTTATGCGTGATTTTGTTTAATGGACAACATTTATTTTCTTTGGGACGGTTTACGGGATAGAAAAATTGCATATACATATTTTGTATCTAGTAATGTTCTTTGAAGTGTGTGGAAAAAAGTTTTAGAAAAATTCGTTGAATCATTTCTTTGGAAAATATTTCCGACGTTCAAGGGTTAAAGCGAAAATTCTCAAAACCCGAAGACGATACGGGAAAACGTGTTTTGTGAATCGAAATCCCTAAGAATCACCAATTACTAATCGGTCCGAGCTCCACAAAACCAGCTCAGTATTTACACCTGTTGGCTGACGCACCGTTATGCTAATTGCCGTTAAAAAATCAACAACCGTTGCATAAGCGACACAGGAGAAATAAGTTACACGCGTTGGATTCCCTGCTGGGCTCCGCGTCCATGTATCCTTTATTGTATCGGTGTGCATACATAATACACATGTATTATACACACGTGTACGCACGATTACAAAATTCATTTCAAACGATCGATAATTTCGTTTCCGCGTTTGTTTCGTTTTTACCGTGGCCGGAATCACGCGACATAAATATAGTGAACGCAATTGTTCGTTGCAATTTTATACAATCGCTGTGTACGTAATTTATAATTGACCGTTTCGTTGATCTGGATTTAATTTTAACACAGCTCTCTCGGTATAATTGTATCTGTTTAGACATATGCATAGAGTGCTTGCCAACAGTTTCCGGCCAAGATGTAATTTTATCGTAACAGCCAAGTAAAAGGCTATGAAACCACGGTAAAATTATAATGTTTTTTTCTAACTCAAAAGTAGGATTCATTGAACTTCAACTAGCCTTAACATTTCCGAACAGTGCACACATTCATTATTATATAATTCAGAAGAATATTACTTCAATATTTATTCGGTCTGAAATAATTATTAGTAATCCAACACCCTCCGCTATAGCGGCCAAATACTTTCAATCCCAATAGCGCAGCATCGATCAGTGTCCCTAAATCCATATCGATAAAACACAAAGATCGAGTCTTGGCGTCAAGGTAAACGACCGTATACAATAATCAAGAACAAGTTATAATAAAAAAAAAACACAGGCGGCGCTTCTTAGTTTTGCAGCGTTAAAATATCAGCCTATAATAAGTAGTAACACGTTATACTCGTCGATTCTCCTTCGCTTGCGTTCGCGACGTATTTTTCTCTTAGAATTTATTATTTGCATCTATTCGAGAACGAACACGACATTTCCATACGACGCGTAAACAAACCGTGCTGGAACTCCAATGAAACAGACTCGGCACACCGGAGACCTTGCTTGTTCATAACAAACAAGATACACAACAAGTCCAAACATATGTAAGTAAATACATATACTAACGTGTCTTTCCTTTTATTTTCTTTCTCGTTTATCCTTGCCGAATTACGGCAAAGTTACGCGTAAAAGACTTACGCGTACGACGAAACAAAAGAAATTTTTATTTACATTCTCTGTACAATAAATGTATCGAAACGTGGCAACGTTAGTTTAGAATTTTAATTTTCAACAATATAGAACATACTGTACACGCACGTTATTCAAACTTTAATAATACTGACTAATGTAGAGCATAAGAATGCATTATTCAAACAAATACGCGGAGAGATAGCGAGCAAGCCATAATTTGGTCCAATGTACTATGTAAATACCGCGAATACATTATTCAAATAAGTTCACTGAAAAATGACTATCAGTTTCTACTAATTTTTTTCGTATACACATAAAAAGGACTTTAAAGCATTTATGAGAAAAATGAGTGGCTACAATTAAAAACAACTGAAAAGATTAAAAGAATTGAAATCTGCGAATATATGACTCCGAAGATTCTAGAATTATTGAAAGAAAGAAAGAAAGAAATTCCTAAGTCTCTTCTTTTCGTTGCTATATCGAAGCAGAAAAATTGTATTTTGCATTAAAAATTCGCAGTCTACTCGCGATATAAACGACTAATTAGAGAAAGATCGTACAGGCAAAGACGGGATCAAAGTCGACGAATTAACTCGTTGCGAGCGCAATAATCGAAGGTAGAATCGTGGCGGGTAGATGTGTGTGCGCGCGCGGGTAAAAAGGTTAGGTGTGCGTTTCGGGCAGCGGTACGCCGGTAATATACAGCAACATACCTGGTGGTGCTCTTAAAGAAGTTGTTGCTCTCGCGGTTCATCAGCTCGCTGCGGAACCGTGACATCTCGTCCTCCATCTTTCTCATCTCGGCGTCGAATCGTTCCCGTATGTTCGAAAACTCGGTGTCGATCACGCTGAAGTCACCGATCTTGATGGGAATATTACGCTTGATACCACTGTCAGCCATGATTCCTTTCTCCTTGCGACCGCACTTGTGTTCTCTAATTCACCAAAAAGCCACTTAATAAAGAGGTAAGAATAATTAAGCACTGACTGCTATCTTTCTCTATTCCTCCTCTATTCTGTTTCTCTTGACTCGCGAACGATCGTTTCTTATGAATAAGCGAATTGTTACAGGCCACTTGTCAACCGTACTGCGCGCTGCCTCGCCTAAGAATGAGCGCGGCTCACCGACTGTCCCTTAAATAGGCCCGGCGCAATCGCCGAGCCGCTCGTGGGAGCTCGGTAACGCTCGACGCGGCTCGGTAATCCTCGGCGCCGTACACGCGGTCCGGCGCACCGCGAGAATCCCCGAATACCTGGCCAAAAGCAGAGCGTTGCCCGTTTCAATCGATCACAAATTTTAAACTCTATTGATCCCACCATCGATTGCGATTTCAAATCGTTGATTAAAGGCGGTAATCGAGATAATTGATTGCGTCGAATGTAGCTGGCAATTACTGATCCGTAAATAGCTATCGTTCATCGGGGTACGTTGATTGAAAATATTAATCTTTAACTTGGTCTTAGGGAAAATTGGAGGCCTTTGTTTGATTCGTGGTTTTAATCGATTGTATATGTTAATGGGATTTTTAGAACACTTATTATATATTGATTGACGTTTATATTGTAATAGCGAAGAGGTAAAAATATGTTGCAGTAGAGACGTGTTTATTTATAACAGGACTGTAATACGTTATAGTATGTACAATGAGTCAGATGTTATTTTTTAATGTATATTGACTGAGACATTTCTTTTTTAATGCATATGAATATAGTACAAAATATTTTCAACTTTTAAAGCAAACTACCGATATATTTTGTTTATTAAATCAACTAGATATTGAAGATTTATGGAAATTATTACTGGACGGAATGGACATGATAATTTTATGAGGATTGTTACAAAATTGATTGCGTCACAGGAAAACTTTCAGAGTAGCATCTGTGGAGACCTTAATAAAACATAACGAAGACCTCTGTCGGCAACTGGGTCACCACGGTAATCGAGGTCCTGCTGTTTCTTTGTAGACTTCAGAAAACCCTTGATGTACCGTGTAATCTAATTCACCAATTGATATCGTGAAAATCGGATTGTTCATGATTATGGCTTGTTAGCGGGAATAGTGCGAAAAACAGCGCTATTGAGAGAATGTAATTTCAGAATATGTTCTTTCAACCGTTTGATCAATAGCAATTAATTATAAGCAGATCATTACACAAGCTCCAAATTTCATCGGTGATTTTAGAAAAATTAGGATGAAATGCAAACTTCTTTTTTTGAATAAAACATTTTTCGGGGAAAGAGTAATAGAATAATACTACCAATTTTTTCGTATAAAAATTTTTCAAGTGCCATAACAAACACAGTATAAGAGAAATTAATACTAATTGTTAGACTTAATTCCCATTTGCACAGTTGACTATATAAAAATGAAAAGAGGGAACAATTTAACTAAAATAGAATTTCGTCAATTTCTCGAGGTAAAATTGAAACAAATATCATCAGTGTTTTATTAATATACAATGTACACGTTTCCTAGGATTCTAGAAATTCGCATGTGTCATAAATGCATACAGATCGTCAGTCTAAGAATTCTATTGTAATGTGAATAAAGTGGACCATGTTTGTAGTTCAAAGTCCTCAATTTTCAGCAATTCGATACTAAAGGAAACATCTCTGTTGCATCGTTACATACGTCCACGTACATCTTCGTGGGAGACAATCAATAAGGAAATGATCGCGTGGTCGTATTAGTCATCGTTTCCCGCGTAAAACACAATGCTTCCTAGTCGCTGTGAAATCGTAACCCTCCTACGCCCACGAATTCTTCTCGTTAGATCATTTATTTATCTAGGATGTTTGCAGGCTTACGTATACACTTCCGAACAATTTCCATAAGTGTGTGACTAATTCCACGAGTGTGGATTTTATGCGTCTCATTTTCCGGAATGATCTAAAATGGTCAAATATTCAAAAAGAAAATTCATTAGTTCCATTTACGAAATCAATTTATTTTTAACTCTTGTCCCCTACAATTTTGCACGAAGATCCGTAGTCTATCGTTTTAGATAACGCCAAACATAAAGTTATTTTAATCTTCTTTAATCTTCTTCGACGCTAGTAACGAACGTGTTAAATGCTTTCAGTTGCGATCGCCCATAAAAAAATCATGAAAAATCGATTTTTCAACACGAATCACGGTGTGGATCTGTCTCGAACCCGCTTCAGGTGTTCTAATTCGGCTCGAAGAAGCGCGAAGGCCGCGCGTTATGCCGGGGCGCGTAATTCTTTTTCTTTCTCTTTTTCTTTTCTCTTTCTCTCTCTCGGCGCATTAAATCAAGCTGCAAATGATGCCGACGCTATTTTCGACGGTTGCAGCGTCACCGTGCGCCGAACTGAATGAAGCGCCGCGTCACGACGCGACGCCTCCTTATTGTTCATAAATAGTCCTGGTGCGGCGGCGTCGCGTCGCGTCGCACCGCGTCGTCCGCGATTTCCGGTGAATCAAACCGTGCGGAATGCTTCCTCGAGAACTGTGTCAGGATACGATCGGGGGTGGCGGATGCCAACAGGGGCTGATTCACCCTCCTCGCCATCAACCACGATGAATAACAGCCGAGCCCTATATCGTTTCCTTTATTCCCGCGAGCGTAGTGCTCCGATACGTGATCAGCCCGAAACTTTTCGATGAGAACGCGATTTTTGCTTCTGTTACGTGACCGATCGATCAATCGATATCTGTCATTTCAAAAAGGAAGATTCCCCCATTAATTGCAGATTTTTAATCCTGTTACACTTTCCTATCGTTTTTGTTTTCATAAATTATTTTGATAAAGGTAATAAGAATCTGATTTCAAACAAAATTCACTAAATGTTTTTCCTTTATGACGAACTAAAAATTCATTTGCAACCAATATAGTCAGATATCGAAGTAAATGTAGTCATACGTATAAATCTTTAATTATTGTAGTCACGAATAAGAAACTGATATAGCAAATAAGGGATTAGCCTCGTAAAATATTCAAAACGGAATTGTTTGGCCAGTTTTACAGTTACGCGACTGCAAAATAGAAACGATGAGGACGAAGATCGAGATCTTTGATAAAGTATGTCAATGTCAAACTACTCCCCGAGTGTCTCTAGACAGTGTCTTGAACTCTGGCCGAGAACAAATTCGTTTCTGGTCCGTGTGTTTCTGAAACGAGCACGGAATCCTTAAGTTTCTGTGTCCCGACTCTTTGCGTGGGAGAACGTTGGCAACATGACGTCACCTATGTGGGGGTTTTAGTGATCGATAAAACGCGTCACAATGGTCCCTAATATGGATCGGGCTCACGCTCATTACGTAGCACGGGTTTGCCTGCTACATATAGGTATATGTTTCTTCTTTTCCGACGAGGTTCCTTTTTCAGAGATCTCTTGGTCATCCAAGAAATGCACTTAGAAGGCAACCGGTCGCAAGAATGATCGTTTTGCGAAATGTAAATCCTCTGCGGGAGCTATTCGCGTGGATCGAGCGATCCGGGGAAACAAATACATATTTTCCAAACGATGATCTTGAGTCTTGAGATATTTGGAGGATGAGGTGATCCGGGAAGTTCTCTTCGTTGTAACTGGTATCTTTAACTTTTCCTGCCTGGAAATCTTCAAATTTTAAATTTTTATATCTTGTACTACTTTGTTGCTGAAACCTTTCACTTTCTAAGTCTTCAAATCTTTTTTCATTCTTCCAATCTTTAGCTTTCTCACTCTCCTCACTCGTAATTCCCTAAGACTCTCTGCAACTCTCTGTAATTCTCTTTAACGCTCTTTAATTCTGTATAGCTTCCTGTAACTCTTTTTAACACTCTTTAACTCTCTGTAACCCTCTTTAACACCCTTCAAGGATTTATTCTGATTTTAAGCCTGTAAAAAATCAATTTTATGCATTTTCTTTAAGTCTAAGTATTCTTCAATGCATTCTTGATGCGTGCAAATGGTATTCTTGATGCGGGCAAAGGGATTTGTTTAAATATGTAAAATTATTTTAATTACAGGTGTTTGGGGAATTGAATTAAGAAATAATGAACAGTCGGTATTTTAATTTAATTCCAATGATTTGGAAGACGGAAGAGGGATCGTTCGTCGAGCAATTATAATCGGTATACAGAGCATGCCGAATAAAACAATTAAACTCGAGTCTGCTGAAAAGATAGTAGATCTCCTCGGTACACGCCATCGACTATTAATAGCCGACGAAGTCCGAGAGTGCTATAGTAGCCGAGGCCAGATTCGACCGAAGGAATTCTTTCAGCATTCGACCCTTTCGACTGTCATTCCTGAACGATTCAATGTCGAGGGTACGGTCCGAAGTAGCACGATTTTCGTGACCTCTCATGCTGCGCCAACTTCCTTCAACTACACACGTCCGGAGAACAATAAAATCGAATCATCGCTTCCTTCGCGGGGCACGGTGAAAATAGATTTAAAGTCCGCAATCGCGATCAGTGGAACGAGTATTCTGGTTTTCTCGATCGATTTTTCAATCGATTTCGCGATTTTTTCTATCTAGAACAATTTATTCCGAATTTATCCAATTAATTAATTTTTTTTCTGTCATATATTGACATAATGCCGAAAGATTATACGATGGAAAAATAAAGATAGAAATGTCTTCGTAATTGTGAAAAATTTAAGACTGATATATGTCACTTATATTACAAGTATCGTGCACGTTTCTTTCGCATACATTGAGACATAGTATTATGTTAATTTCTATTAGATTTGAAAGTATGAATTTCACGGATGGATTCGGATAGATTTTCGCCACAGTGCGTCGGCAGGACAGACACTGGAGTAATAAAAGATGATTACATTCAATGTTTCGCTACCAAGCAGACAATGAGCACTTAATAGTAATTTGTACTTGGCTTACTTAGAGCGATTGAACGAGAAGCACGAGTCGTTGTCGTCGTGCGACGACTTCGCATCGGTATCGCTGACTTGAGTGCAAATGGGGCTTGAGGTTAACGCGCCGTGATGTCATTGTCTGATATCATAATGTCCACTTTCTATAATATGTGTACTTTGCCGGTCGACTTCTACCAAAATACTGGCCTCGGGTCCACAGTTGCATAACCGCAGTCATTCATCAATTATTTATCATTTTTACCTTCACCTTATATTACCATCAATCCCCGAATAGTGGAAGTTTCCGTCATAAAATCGTCCGGCGCTAAGGATTAATTATTATTCGTTCGACGTTCGTTCCATCAGATTTCAGATTTTACGAAATTACTACCGAACCGATGGAACCGGTTTGTTGGAACATTCGCGTGGTACGTGGGTTCGCAATGTGATCTGGTTTGCAACCACTATAGCGGACAAGCGTGTATATTTACTCGTCATACTAAAGAGACACCATGAATAAACCAAACTGGTTGCTCGTTAACTCATATTTTAGCTCATCGTGTGGATCGCGAACGGTAACCGAACGATGCTGACTCTCTATTCGAACATTCTAAAAGTCATAATTTTCCATGTTTTTGCGCAGTTTATATAGTATTATAAAAATTTTAAAACGTGATTCTACAACTCTTTTTTCTCAGGGTATTTTTATAAGACACATGCCAATTACTTTTAGTATTCTGTAATGTTTAATGTAAAATTGTTTGTGTGGAAAGTTGGTTAAGAATTCGCATTCCTTAGCAGTGGCAAGATGTTTTTACTGACGATGTAAAACGAAGTCGCTAGTTGTTTACAACATGTTAAACGGAGCAACCAAGTTGTCCTTTATGCCTGGTACCAGTTGGTTATCGTCTTTTATCTTCGGTGCGCGTGAAAAAATGCCGTTACACGCAAGTTTAATGTGGCAGTGGCCAATGTCACTGCCACGAATAAACCGAGAATACGTAACGCGTCGACAAGCGTC
Source organism: Lasioglossum lativentre (assembly GCA_916610255.1). NCBI lineage: Eukaryota > Metazoa > Arthropoda > Insecta > Hymenoptera > Halictidae > Lasioglossum > Lasioglossum lativentre. The sequence continues at coordinate 3,807,310 of OU744364.1, forward strand.
CGTGGTAAATTGAACTGATTGTGCAAGTGCCATTCTTTTATGGTCCGCTTTGTTTAATATACAGCGCGCAAACGGTACCTGACATTGCGTGTACACCTGCCAACAAGGAAACATTAATTGTTTATAAATATCCTGTTGATTTTCACACAACTTTCCTATTCCATTGCTTATTTTATAAACATCAAAATAAGCAAACAATATGACCACCACAGATCAATAAATTGTACCTAATAAAAATATCAATTACTTCAATTTAAAGTATAGTCGATTCAAGTATAGTTGATTAAATTAGAGGGTAACTGCACCAGTGAATGAACATTTAAGAAATTGTTCAGGAAGATATTTTATTTAAGAAAAAAAATGTGAATTAAAGGAATCTCATATATGTCAAAAGGCTCCCTATACTTCATTTGTCAAAAATAAATGAACACAATAATAAAATGAAATTATTATTATTAGTCTTTATTAAACGTTAAATAAAAAATATAAAAAATACAAAAATACAAAAGCGTTCATTTACTGGTGCCCGTTTATTCACCGGTGCAGTTACCCTATATAAATTATACTTCGGTATAATTGATTAAAAACGAAATTTCAATTCGATTTCGATTAAAAACTAATTGTTAATGATCAACGATTAATATTTATAGAATCGATAACCAACGATCAACGATTAAGATATGCTAAACTCGTGTAAAGTAACAATTATTTCTTGTTCCAGTCAAGGTGTTAAAACATTTAAACAGTTGATGGTGTTACAATTGTGTAATCCAGCTTATTGTTAGATTGAATAAAGGAAGGCGGAATTCCATTTGAATTGCCGTCACTTGTCGCGCTGGTTGATTGCTCTTAAGTCCCCCTTGCGTTTACCATCGGTACTAAATGAACGTCTTTGCGAAGAAGTTTGTCAATGTTGTCAACGATCATGAAGGGACGCGTGAAAACAGCACCGAACGAGCAACCGTCAAAAAGTGGCGATGAAAGTCGAACGAACACGAAGAAACCATTCGACAAAAAGAAATATCGAGCGCAAAAGTACAGCAACAAATACAAAAGTATGTCTTTGATCGTGTAACACGCGAGTCACGCTTGTATAGGTTAGATTGTACAATGTTTGTTGTGGGATCATTGTACTGTTTCTGATTACTACGATATTTTGGCAGTTAATCAATGGGACGACCGCAGGAAGAAGGCGATTTTACGAGATTATTATAAAGAGCTTGACAAGAGCCAACGCGGGGATCCAAAGCAGACAGTTTCATTGAAAATCGGTGATCAGAATGAAAATGATCAACAGTATGTATTATTTTACAATTCTTCCTCTCTTTACGATTAACGACAACATTGCTGTAATTCAATGCATTTTTCTTAGGACAGAGTCGAGGAAAATGAGCGCATTTCATAAAGCCAAGCGAGAATTCCTGCGCAAGAAGGACGAGAAGAGGAAACGAAAAGAGGAGGCTAAGAGAGTAAAGTCGGAAAAAGATGAAGCGCTCAACAAGTATAAAGAAAAAAGAATGCAAACTTATAAGAGACTTTCGAAGAAAACTAGGAAAGGACAACCTGTAATGAAAGGCAGGATGGAAATGTTACTAGAAAAAATACAGCAGCAGGTATCCGACTAACGAAGATCGGAGACGAATGCGTTTGTTATTTACTCGGTCCTTATGTACATATTTGTTGACACGAATGTTCAATAAAAGAGCATTGTTTTGTATTACAGACCCATATTCTACAAATGTCATGACACTGTAAACATAATTTGCCAATGACCGCCTTGGTGTCATCGGTGATTGACAATTATACTGTTCGACGCATTCATAGATTTAGAGATGTATCGTGACGGTCATCGGTGACCGTCGCTCATTTTGTCGGTAACGCCATTGGGGTCACCGGTGACCGTCGTTTAATTTACCGGTGGTGATAAATCATCGACGAAACGCATAACTGTGATGTTTATTGCATCAGTATATTTGATTAACACGAATTTCATGGAGGTCTCCGGTGACCGACACTAGATTATTCGGTAGCGCTGTGGGAGTCACCGGTGACCGGCGATTATAGCCTATTACCCGGGGGTATTCAATTAACAGATTGATTCGATTGAATAGCGAAGTTCTTAAAAAGTTTAACATCGCTAATAAAGCCAGCGAAATAAACGAGCAAAGATTGCTAACGCGGCTCGATTAAATAATTGAAGATATTTTACCATTACACTTGTCATTGTCGAAGCATAGGAAAATCGGCTGACATTCAACGGGTCGTGTAATCCATTGAGACATCACTGTGTTATATAGATACATATACTTTCTCCTGATCCGAAAGAATGAAAGTAAGAAACGGCATTGTTTCGTTTCGAATTCAGAGCGGATAACGATGGGCACGGTGACGGATAAAATGATAAAAATGTTAAGAATCGATGCGATTTTCCGCGATTCGAAATATATGAATTTGGCTGCGCAACGGGCAGGGCGCAGGCGCAGTGGCATTTGACGGGCAGCCGTCAGCTAGTCAGCGGTTGCAAATGGCGACAGCCACGAAATCTCTGGCACCGACTCGCGAATAGTTTCACGCCTACCGAGTGCTGCGTGATCGAGCCGTGCGTGAAAGTTACCCTAACTCCGATCGGTATGTACTCGAAACAGATCGTATAATCGGCGCGCGGAGACCGTATAACCTCTCTCGGCCAGCGAAAACCGTATAGTCGCGCTTGGTGGCCACTCTCTTGGCCTCTCTTGTACACGACAGCTCTTTTTGCGGGCCAGATAGAAAAGACACTGGTGTCCTATACCATCTTCGAAACCGTGGTTTCGCTCGCACGATCGATGCACCACGATCTCCTCGATATTGTATTACGACGGTCGTTGCCACGGTCCGCCACCGCTGCCGAAACCGTCCCGAAAAGTTTTCACGTAACGGGTGCCACTATCAACGTTCGCACGGCACTGCTGTCAAAAAGTGTTTGGCAAGCGGAATCTAGGACGCGGCACCGGCTTAATCGCTCGATTTTCCTTTCGAGCGTCTACGGTATTCCGTTCGGTTTCGTGCCCGCCTTATCTTCCACGATTTCTCTGTCTCTCTCTTTCGTGCTGGTCACTCTCGACGAGCACAGATATTCACCGCTCGGGTACATCGATGCACCGGAACGATTTTTCAAAGTTGCTCTCGTCACCGAAGGGCTCGTCGCCTCGAGCACTCTTAATCAACGAATCGCGCTCGGACCGCTTTTTTGAGCCCCGTCCCCCTCGTACGGACGACCGTCTGTCATTAAATGATCGTGCACCGTGACCGACGAAATAACGTGCACGAAATTTCAAACTCGAAACACTACTATATCACACGATACCGCAAGTAGAAACAATTCAATCTATTTATTAATGAAAATTTCATTGTGTATATAATGCTCGATTAATTTTCCAAATTTTATATTGTACGTTGCTCGATCAATTTTGCAAATTTCATACATTAAACCTTCTCTATGTAATTACATTCGGTACGTGGCTTTGCAGCTGTTGCGAAAGATCGACCGAGTGAATCGTTAATAAATGTGCAGTATCGATGAGTTCTGTACCGTAAACAGGTACCATTCAATATGCTTTGCTTCACAGGTGGTTTCTAAGAAGAGGACAAAATGCCGGCTGTCAGAGGAGATGGAATGCGCGGACTGGCTGTGTTCATTTCCGATATCAGGAATTGTGAGTTGAATTCGGCGTACGATGTTTAATCGATATACCTTTTGTACAAGGTTGTTTTACATGCTTTATTATATTGTATTGCATTATAAGAGCACCGCGTTTGTAAGCAACTTTACAGCATTAGATAACCAGGAACAGAAGTTTGTATTTGGTTCATTGAAATTTTTACCGGTCTTCTATCCATTCAGAGATATGATGCCATTGAAACTAATGCGACACGCAAAGTATTTTGAGGCAGCAGAGAGTAGGAGACAGGGGGCGGAGCTCTGATATAGTCATATCTGTGTCTGATTATGGCTTGTCTCTTGTACACTAATATGTAATACTTGGCGTAATGTAATAAACATCTATCACGGCTAACACTCTGAATTCCCTGAAGAAATTTTTATAAAAATAATTACACATCGATATGTCGAATAAATCTCTAGAATAAAGAGTCTATGTAGAGCAAATCAATACATGCATACTTTGATGCCAGTCCAAGTGGCATGCAGCCATTGTACTTTCCTATGAAAACTATGACAAATGTTCGCTTGTACATACAATGTATACATACTAAATATTTGTATATATTTTGTATGTATTAATAGCTTATGCAATTATATGTAAATTCTGAAATATGAAATACATGGACATTGGTTCCACCAGGCAAAAGTAAAGAAGCAGAAATCAAGAGAATAAACAAAGAATTGGCAAATATTCGAAGTAAATTTAAAGGAGACAAACCACTAGATGGTTACCAAAAGAAGAAATATGTATGCAAGCTCCTTTTCATTTTTCTCCTTGGTCACGATATTGACTTTGGCCATATGGAGGCTGTCAATTTACTTTCGTCCAATAAGTACTCAGAAAAACAAATTGTAAGTAACAATTCATTAAAAGAACTTTATTATATTTTTCAGAGAAAATTTAATATAATTATTTTGTTCGTTTTAGGGATACCTTTTCATATCAGTCTTAGTAAATACGAATAGCGATCTCATTAAGTTGATCATTCAAAGTATAAAGAATGATCTTGGATCCCGTAATCCGATTCACGTTAATCTTGCGCTTCAATGCATTGCCAATATCGGCAGCAAGGAAATGGCCGAGGCTTTTGGTAACGAGATACCAAAACTGCTTGTTTCCGGGTAGGTTCTTGTAACAATTATTTTATTAACACTAGGTTTACGGAACGCGTTCTAATTAGACGTGTGCGGGTTCTCGCATATATTGGGATTTTGGAGAACCTAATTTAACATTTGTCTTATTCTACATTCACAGAGACACTATGGATGTAGTGAAACAAAGCGCAGCACTATGCTTGTTAAGACTATTGCGTACAGCACCAGATGTTGTTCCCGGAGGAGAATGGACTTCGCGTATAGTTCATCTGCTGAACGACCAACATCTTGGAGTTGTCACTGCGGCAGCATCCCTGATCGATGCACTTGTAAAAAGAAACCCGGACGAGTACAAGGGATGCGTTAGCTTGGCAGTCTCAAGACTGAGCAGGGTATGGCACATTTGTTTGTTAATTCCGGACAGAGACGGCTGAAGGATAGCTCTTTGATATTTGCTCTATCTCGTTAGATTGTGACATCGAGCTACACAGACCTACAGGATTATACATATTATTTTGTGCCAGCACCATGGTTGTCCATTAAATTACTGCGATTACTGCAGAATTACACTCCGCCTGGTATATTATCTTGATTTCATTATTTTTAACTAAGCACCTAAACGGAAATGAGAACGATTATTATGATTCGCTAAAATCTTTCCTAGTCGTTTTGAGATTTTCATCTACTTATACGGATATCGATAGCTTTCTATTTAGGTACTTAATGAAACGCCGCATGGTGGGCTATTTCGCCGGAAAAACCGGAAAAAACTGTACCAGCGTCGTTTACAGGTTCAAGGCTTTTCCAATTTTTTCCGCTTTTTCGGATCAAATACATAGCTCACTGTGCGCCTTTTTTGCGAAGCAATTTAAATTTGAAAGATTAACATTTTGACAGCCGAGGATCCGGGTGTGAGGGGTAGGTTAAACGAGTGTCTAGAGACCATATTGAACAAAGCGCAGGAGCCGCCGAAATCGAAGAAAGTGCAGCACTCGAACGCGAAGAACGCGGTGCTGTTCGAGGCGATTAGTTTAATTATACACAACGACAGCGAGCTGCCATTGTCGGTCAGGGCGTGCAACCAACTCGGCCAATTTCTGTCGAACCGCGAGACCAATCTCCGCTACTTGGCTCTGGAGTCCATGTGTCATTTGGCCAGGTCCGAGCTGTCGCACGACGCCGTGAAAAAGCATCAAGAGGTCGTTATACTATCGATGAAAATGGAGAAGGACGTGTCCGTCAGGCAACAGGCGGTCGACCTTCTGTACGCTCTGTGCGACAAGAGCAACGCCGAGGAAATAGTACAGGAGATGTTGAACTATCTCGAAACGGCCGACTATTCGATTCGGGAGGAGATGGTTCTAAAGGTTGCAATTTTGGCTGAAAAGTACGCGACCGATTACACTTGGTACGTTGACGTTATATTGAATCTCATTAGGATAGCTGGTGACTACGTATCGGAAGAGGTTTGGTACAGAGTCATCCAGATAGTCATCAACAGAGACGACGTGCAGGGATACGCCGCGAAAACCGTGTTCGAGGTAATTGTTCATAAATATAATAATTCATCGGGACTCTTACTTGTTGCTTTGGATCAGAGTACTTGGGGATCTACTCAATTTAAAGTACTTGGATAGTCGCACAATCTAGACTCGAGCCCTCGAATATACTCACTTGTTGAATTCATACAGGGTGATCACGCTATTGGAAGCCATCGTTTTTCTTGCAAATAATAAATATTAGAAAAAAGTGAAAGAGGAAAAAGTAATACCGTTTTTTACAAGCACGAGTACACGAGTGCACCAAGTGCTCAGATACCTCACCAGTAAGAGCTATATAATTCATATGCACCCAAAAGCACTAACAATTTACAGACATCTTCATTTTTCTTTTCCAGGCCTTGCAAGCGCCAGCTTGCCACGCAAACATGGTCAAAGTCGGTGGCTATATACTCGGCGAATTTGGAAATCTCATTGCTGGCGATCAACGTTCATCCCCAGCCGTGCAATTTCAGTTATTACATTCCAAAGTAAATGTTCAATGTTTTCCCTACACTCGTCGTCGTATTTCACGTACTAACATTAACGTTATTTTTAGTATCACTTATGCTCCCCGATGACTCGAGCATTGTTGTTATCGACGTATATCAAATTCATTAACTTGTTCCCCGAAATGAGAAGCCAAATACAAGATGTGTTTCGACAACACAACAATTTACGCAGCGCGGACGCGGAATTGCAGCAGAGGGCTTCGGAGTACCTGCAACTAAGTATTATCGCATCCAGCGAAGTATTGGTAAGAACAATCTTTTAAAATGAAAGTGGTGAAAGTCATATATATTTTGTTTCGAGATATTTAGACTTTCCCATTTGAACATGTTAAAAACTATTTTTCCATCGTGGCAGAAAATGTTTCGTAAAATCATAAAAAACATGGTAAATCGGAATTTTTTTGTTTTCGCACTTAAATCACTTTCATAATTATCAACGCAAGTTTTGAACGTACGATTAATGGTTTACACTTTTCTTGAAGGCTACCGTTTTGGAAGAGATGCCCGCATTTCCAGAAAGGGAATCCTCGATTCTCGCCGTATTGAAGAAGAAGAAGCCTGGCCGGGTGCCCGAGAACGAAATTAGGGAAAGTAAAAGTCCCGCGCCGAATGCTAATCATCATGCGGAAGCACCTGCAGCCCCAGCAGCTACTGTTAACAACACGTCTGCAGATCTGTTAGGGCTTTCCACGCCGCCATCTTCCCAGCCGGCAAGCAATACAGGGGTTCTTCTCGATGTATTGGGAGATATTTATAATATGTCGAACAAAGTCGGTGCTACGAATGGTGCCCAAAACACGTACAATCCCAAAAAGTAAGACATAATTTTTAAGGAGGGTGGTGGGTTCTCCCACAAGTCAAATTTATTATTTTAATTTGATTTTAATTCTGCATTTTGTCAGGTTTGTTTGTAAAAACAACGGCGTGCTATTCGAGAACGATCTAATCCAAATCGGAGTGAAGTCGGAGTTCAGACAAAATTTGGGACGCGTCAGTCTGTTCTACGGCAACAAGACTCAATACGCTCTACACAGTTTTCAAACTCAACTCTCCTGGACGGAGGAGAACCAAGCGAAACTGGCCGTGCAAGTGAAGCCGGTCGATCCAGTCCTGGAGGCTGGTGCTCAGATTCAGCAGATAATTAACGCGGAATGTATTGACGACTACAACGGTACGGGAAAACATGTTGCGTAACGACGCTAACGTTCTAAGAATGATTTAAGTTTTATAAGCGAGTCAAATTGATCGTTGGTAGCATGCCATTAAATTGTTTTCGATCCTCGCAGATGCGCCGAGTATGCTCATCTCTTTTATTTACAACAACGTGCCACAGAAGATTACAATGAAACTACCGTTGACGATCAACAAGTTCTTTGAACCGACGGAGATGAACGGAGAGTCGTTCTTCGCGCGATGGAAGAACCTTGGAGGGTATGTTTGAGACTGTATAAAGTTTGTTAAAATGTTAGCTTCTAGCGTTCACGTAAATATTGTACGCGTGTGAACATCGAATCTTCTGTTGCAGAGCTAATCAACAGCGTTCGCAGAAGATATTTAAGGCCCAGCAGCCAATAGAACTCGCGCAGGTCCGCACGAAACTGCAAGGATTCGGAATGCAGTTGCTCGACGGTATCGACCCGAATCCCGATAATTTCGTCTGCGCGGGTATCGTACACATGAGGGCGCAACAAGTAGGATGTTTGCTGCGTTTGGAACCTAATAAACAAGCGCAGGTAAGTTTATAGTTATACGAATTTCTACCCGAACACTTCAGCATCCAACCTTGGATCTGAATATTCAACCATCCGGACTTCGACCAAACCTTTCCATTTCTAAATTTTAATATGTTGTTGAAAATACGTCTTGGAACTTCTTACTTTAAGGGCTGTTTTCATCCGCTAGATATGGATCGTTCTAGATAAAAATACAAAAATGAGTAGGTGAAATTTAATACTAGATTTACGAGACGCGGTCTAATATTTTAAATTTACAATTATTGAGATTGTAAAGATACATGAAAATTTATTTATTTCTTTAGGTACATATATAGAAATGCTACAAATTTTTGGATAGACATATTCTTCTTCTTTTATAAAGTAATGTAAAATAGCCAATCTAGCAATTGACGAAGCAAATTGTAATTTTGCATGATTCATAGTCTACAAATGAGTATTTGATTGCTTAAATACTCGGATTTAAATTGAGTACTCAATGGTATCGGGTGATCCAAGCAACAAAGCCTCAATGAAGATGAATGACTAACTATACCTAATTTCCCAGATGTTCCGCCTGACAGTGCGCTCGAGTAAGGAATCGATGTCAGTAGAGATCTGCGACCTGCTGGTGGACCAATTTTAAACGGCCTAGCAGGCGTAAAGCTATTCTAAGGTACCATTAAAAAAAAAAAAAACAAAAACGAAAGGAAAGAAAAGGAAAACACACAAGAAAAACGCCGTGGGAAGACATATCGTGATTATAAAAGAATGTCGTCTCTCAACGTTCGAGAAAGATACTGATGATTACTTGTTAAGAGAATATTCGTTGTACCCAAGCTTACGCTCACAGCGCGGTCGTAAGAACTGAAACCCATTGTGTAGACGAAGCGTTGTTACCATACGTATAATCCTGAATGAAAAAAAAAACAAAAATTAAGAGACACGGAACGTGTCGGAAAAAAACACACATACGTACACACAAAAAACACATAATACACGATCAACATTATCGCGTATAAATTACCGCATATAATTACGCATGAGAAGCAAAACGAAAACGACAAAAAAAAAGAAGAAATAATGCAAACGAGAAGCGAGAACAACACATGCAATTGACTACGGAAAAAAATAAAACAAGCGTGGACGTGACTCGTTTTGGTCCACGGGAGCGAAGGTAACGATCATGAAAAAAAAAGAATTACCTTTGTCCTCTCTTCTGCTCCTTTTTGTTCGTTTGAAAAATCAACGAGTTCTTAAGCGAATGGTTAATCCAAATGACGTATAGATGTTCATGGCCACGAGTATTAGCAAACGATGTTCGGGGAACAGCGTCCGATATTACCGACACGCATTTCTTACAAGAGATTTCTAAGTTCGTTTCTTCTTTTTTTTGTAAATCAGTTTACATACATACATACATACATCCACACACACACACACACACACACACACACACACAGACACCTGTATCGTTTCGATCGATTATTATGCAGTTGTGCAGTTACGTTCTCGTGGCTCGCGACTAACCATCTATTTTTCGTGTTTCGTACCGATTTCGGTTTTTTGAGATTATTATTATTATTATTATAACGAACTATCGTATTGTTGCGTCGGCGAGAGTAAATTTGGGCACGATGACAGTAGCTGTATGATATTAGTTGTTTATCGTAGATTTCCTTGTATTTAACGGAGCTCAAAATTTCTCTTGTAATTAGTAGGTTCGATGTCATCGCTCCTGTCCCGGTCCTCCCCCCCCCTCCCTCTTATTCTCTCTCCCCCCCATACCCCCACCCTTTTAGAAATTTTTCATTTTTACCTCAGACGTTGGTGTATAAATCCATGGCTGGTCACCATTGTTTTGGCTCGCGAGGAGGAGCGAGGCGAATTTTCTTGGCAAAAGAAAAAAATGGAGAAGAATATACGAACGAACGAACGAACGAACGAACATTTTTCTAATTAACGAGTCTTGTGTGAGATGTATATTTCCATAGTATATCTTGTACAGATGATATATCCGCGGATGATGCGTTCGAACGTTCATTTTGTGTTTCGACGTGCTTTAGGGCGTCCTGGAAAACGGAAAAAGGGAAAATCCTGAGAAAAGGAAAATCATGGAAATACACAATAGAGCAGCTCTCTGCGGGAAATAAACGCTTGAACCGCGTTTCGCATTGCGACGATCCCCACGCTTCTTCGATTTACTCTCCTTGTGTCTATTCTCTTTGTTATAAATGGAAATTTGTAAAGCTCTAATAATTGAATTGTACATAAGAACTTATCCGTTGATTAAATGTGCTGATGAAGAGCTGTTGCATCGAGACACACTAGACAGTCCACAGTCCAACAACGATTGCTGGCTGCGAGGATCTACGATCTATATTATATCTGAGTCTCTTCCTGCTGTTTCATTTGTATTTTCTTTATCATGCGAACACACACGAGATGTATATTATTTGTTTTTTTTTATGTTCGTATAGCATAAATTTATATTGGAAATCCTTCTTCCTTATTCCACCTGTAATTTTTTTCGTTTCTTACTTTTATTATTATTATTATTATTATTATTATTATACGTACATACACACGTGAAATTGCGTTTGGCTGTTTGCATGAATCGAGAGGATCGAGCATGACGATTACATATATATTAGTATCACCGAATCAAAAGACTTTGCGTGCGTTTAATATATATATATATATATATATATATATATTTTAATGATTTAATTAAGAATCGGACGCGCGAGGAACGCCAAAGGTTTCTTGAATAGAAGGAAAATCGAAAAGATATTCTGCGCTGTTTTCTTCTATTTTCGACATTCTTCCTTTTTAGTCGACTTTTAGAGACACAAAACTACTTTTTTGTATAGCCAATTTTTTTCGTGGAATGTAATTTTTTACATCCGAAAGATTTTTTTTGAGAAACAGGCTTTTATTGAAGACCAATCGCACGAGTTTTAGCGACGAAATGATATTTAATTGGTTTTTACTTGGAAACGAAACGATTTTTATATCGTAGAGAGAGAGGGGGGAACCAAACATTCCTTGAAGAGAGTCGATGTAGACGTAGAATTGTAGAGCTCTTACACCGGTATCTGAGTATTCAGTATTCGTTATAATTCTAAATGAATAAATTGAAAAATATATTGGAGTATGAGGACTTCAGTATTTAATTCAAGTTTTGATATGCTGAACATACCGTACACTGGAGTACTCCTTTTCTAAATGAAGTGAGTACTTGAGTACTCGTATCTAATTTGAATGAGTACCTATAAGTATTTATATCTGAGTTAAATGAGTACCAGAATTTTTGGATTTAAATTAATTGAGTACCTGATTTGTTAATCTAAATTATTTGAGTACTTGAGTTTTTGAATCTAAATAGTTTGACTATAATCCAAGTATTATTAATATCTGAGTATTCGTTTTTGTATCGATTCTGTATCCAAGTACTCAAGTCCCAAGTACCATAACAATAAGGGCTCTACATATAGACTTATTTTGTAAGTCGGTCACCGAATCCCGACCATTACAATTATACGTATCTGTACAGGCTCAATGATTTAGATTTAATTCGAAATTAAGTCTCTTACGTTACCATTAACTCACCCTACGCCCTACGTACATTTTTTCAACTATGCTTCTCCGTTTTATAGATTCGATTTCATTTTCCTGTACATATGTGTGCGTGTGTGTGTATGTGTGTTATTAGCAAGTGTTCTATTTGCACGCTCTCGGCACTGAAAAGGCAAGAACACTCCACGCGGAAACAATAATAATGTAAATACAACACGAGCCAGCCCCTCGGACACAATGAATCGCCCCCAGTCATGGATTTGTTAGCGCGATTTACGTTTCGGAATGGCTGACCAGGTTCATGTTTATCCTACACCACTATATCACAGGAATCTGTATATGTATACACGCTTATCATTACGGGAATGTGAATCATGTTGTTTCGCACGATTAGATTCACACACTCGAGCGACTCGCATACACACGTGTATCTACGGGGCGAGTCGAGAGGAACTGACGTCACGAAATTAATTCTTGTGTATCTATTCGATCAAAAAATGTTATATCAAATATACAGGGTGTTCAATAATTAGTCACCGTTTTTCTCGAAAATAGGATTTAAAATATAATGTATGCACTCCCTGCATATATAGTTGCATAAAGTTTAACTTTTACAATTTTATATCTCGTATTTTTTAAGACATCAAGATTCCTTTCGGGAGCATCGAAAGTAACACTTTCTCAATATTTCTGTTTAAATAATGTCGATGGATCTCTATCAATTCTTCATATTTCAGAAAATTTGAAAAGAATGGAATTGCAGTATATTTTATATAAAATATTTTTCGATCGAGTTGATAGGTAACGAGTAGACTGCGGATTTTATGGATTTAAGACAATGTTGAGTTGATGAAAATTGAAATAGTAGGAAAATTAAAGTTGAAATAATTAAAGAAAGAACAAATTTCAATTTTTGCATACAAGTGCATAAAAATTCTGCAGTCTAGTCACGATTTACTTTAGATGGCAGTTCTTGCTAACTCATTCTGTAAATACATGTAATATGTATATTATATTTAGGATGCTCGACAATTTTTTTCCTTGTTTAGCAAACATATTTGACCACCGAAGCGGATGAAACAATCGAAGAGACATAGTAGATGTAGATATAGTAGTCTCGAGTCAACATTACACAACTTACTTCTTCAACTAGGACTCTATTTCTACTTATTTTCATCTTCCATTCGCGTACAGGTGTAGATAGATTAACCCTAACCTCTATTTCTAAACACTGTAAAATCTTCAAATTCTTTCTATTTATGAAATACATTTCTTCGAAATGTGAAAATGTTGATGAAACACCATTTAGTGATTCGAAATGCACAGCTTCTGTGCAACTATCTTCAAGGAGCTTATGAGAGTACCAGAGTGTGGTTGGAAATTGTCGGACATCCTCTATGCATCCCATAAACATATTAGAATTAATCGCCTAAATCCGGACTCGCGAATGCTTGTCGAAATTAAAACATTAAGCTGCAAATATTGTTGGGAATTTTTCGGCACATTATTTTGTGATAATGGATGATTAACCAACGGGGGTTATATTAAGAATTGTATATGATCGGATTCATTCGAATGTCTATTTATCATTTTCTATTAATTTATGGCAAAATTCAATAAGTGAAATTCAAAATAGTAGATTAAAAGAATTTCATTGTTTATTCGTTCGTGAATCCAGTATTAGGCGATTTGCCCTGTATACACACGCGCGAGGATACGTATATATATACATATAAATAAAGTACACGGGGTGTCCCCGTGTATTATTCATATAAGAAATATATATTATATATACGAATTATTGAACAAATTGGATACGCGTGGCGGCACACGCGATTGTTAGACTATTATGTTGCCACGAAACGGGCCGCGTATGTTAAAACGCTACAGAGATTTATTCCGGTAAATCCTTTGTCGTTTCTCCTCGCTGCTTTCTCACACCTTCGTGTAATGGATTTAATGTAGGAATTCGATAGGAACGCGATAGCGAACGCGGCTGTTCATTGTCGACGTTTCAAATCATGCAACAACTGCGATCCTACACAATCATTTTCCATCGAAATCATCGCTTCAGTCCGGATGTTCTAATCGACGCCAATTAAAGCGATGTTTCGCTTATTTAATACTAATGTCCAAAGTTCAAGGCAGATTGCGCAGAATTATAATTGAATTATTCAATACAAAGACCAAAAGAGACTAATTGAAAAATTGCAAATTTGAAAATACAAACACAAGTTTATTTACTATTGTTTATTACTGTATAATCTGTCTCTGTGTACACGTTGATATAATTTCGTTCAATGCAGAATTTTTGAAAATCATTTTGACACAATGTTCTACATACTTGGAACTTTCAGAATATCAGATAAAAAGTTGAGAAATTCAAGAATTAACGAATCGATATCACATCGATCGAAAGATTTTCTACAAACGACGAAAAAATTATTTTTACAACAAATGTACACATTTGTTCAATTAAAAATCATCAGTGCTTGTTCCTTCGCATAATTAAACCCAAACCATCAAATCATTGTAATAATTAGCATAAAATTGGCAGACTAGTAATGTCAGGAAGGATTTCTACATTCAATCTTTACGCGGGACACAGTCACATCTTCCTCCGTGATCAGCGAGTCCTTAATTAGATATCGACCCCAAGTCTGTTCATAGACACTCGTTTTCGCCATCGGCGTACACGAACGTATGTAAAATGCCTACCGTTTGTATCGCGATCGTGAAACTAAGTATGTATACACGTGTAAACATATAATAATCTCGTACAAAGCGCGCCCTTTCGATCGATCGACGCAACATCCCGTGATCCACGCCGCATCAAGGTTGAATGATCTGTTGAACGATCAATTAACAATACTACTCGCGCGTTGGAACGTCAAAATTATCGACGATTGAAAATTGAACGCGGATGGTCGTGGTCGATCGTCGTCAGACTGCGGGTCTTTATGCAAAATAAACGTTTTCCAAGTTTATTATAAAATACAGATAAATATTTCCTCGTACAATAATGTTTAAAAAATCGAGAATCATTTAATTCTTCTAATGTCGTCACAGTTTTGTATTTTATCTACTCATTTTTGTCGTACATGCAGAAAAAATCCGCAGTCTAATCATCACTGTTCTGCGAAACTTCGTGCGATCATGTCGATAAAGCTCTTTCGAAAATTACAAGATAAGGATTTTCGCATCATCTTGTTTTTGATTCAGTTGGTGCGAAAACAATGGCCGAATTCTATCGCAAATAAAATTGCTTGTTATACATCATTCGGAGCTTCTTTATTCATTAATCTGTCCACCTGGTGATAATTTTTCATCGAATGTGTAATAAAATCCATCTTTCCATTTATTAGCTTGGTCGAGATTGATTATTATTATATTGGTTGAAATTGTTTAAAAGACGTTTAGAGTTCTCAGAAGTCGCATGAATTCTCGCAGCCTATCAATCGAAGTTCATTGTTAGTGCCAAAAAGGTGGACAAGTCACAGTTTCGTCTACGATTTGAAAGTACGGAAAAATTCTACGGGGTCCATTTTACGCGAGTGCATGATTGTAACCGATTACAGTAATGCCTCGATGTGTGTGTGTGTGTATGTGTGTGACAAACTCGCGGTAGTGGGGACAAATTTTTCAGAAATATCGTGCGCATCTCTTTCACATACATCCAGACGTTACTGTACAACATGATGGCGAACGGAGAACGTTGCCGTGAAATTAGCCTAACTCAACGAACGTCCTGAAACGTCCCGCGTTTACGACGTCTTTTGGCACGCGGGTGGCCGACTCGAATCGATCCACATTTTTGGAAACTTTTTCTCGATCGGTGCAACCCCTGCCGGCAACAGGTCAAGTCAGGTGGCAGTAGAGATTTTTCCCAGCAGTGCGCGAGTATGCGAGTGCGTGTGTATTATGTTCTGTAACTCGAGCAAGCACGCAGAGAACCGCTTTTCGTATTGTTATTGCAGCACTGTGTCGAAACAGGACGTTGATAGTTTTCTGGAAAAATCGGCTGGGAATCATGCGATTTTCCCCCAAAGAAAATTGCAGAGCATTACACAACACACAAGCATAGCAATGTTCGCATTTACAGTAGTTTTAGAATTTTCGAAAACAGAGAAATAAAGAATTGTTGCTTGTATAAGTTATAGGAGAATTAATTTATAATTGATTTATAATTTTTCAAACTGAAAAACCGTCAATTTGTCAATTTCGTGAACTGAAGCAGGACCGATTTGAATCGAAGGAGAACCGAATTGTGTGTTTCTAAAAAGTTCAGAGCTTTCGACTAAAAGTTCAACTCTGCTTCGAAGTAAAGCCTAGAATCGTTTTTTTTTGTGAAATTGTGTATGATTTTCTTTGGTAAAAATCGTGAAAATCGCACATTGGACGATTTTTCCGGAGTGAAATCCAGAAAAAACTTTTTCAAGCTGACCCTGTTAGCCGAACAGCGAGCGTTTTGTATCTGCTCTCAAAGTTCCTTAGAACGATAGAAGACACGTAGCCGAGGTTACCTTCACCACTAGATTCGATAGATAGTTAACGCAGTTGAACGGATGCGATGCGAGGATCATTTTTAATCGTGTTTCACCCATCATGGCATGGTTTTACAGCGACTACTTATTTTTATAGTTAGGTTTTACGGTGCGAGAGTATATCGACGTTGTTTCAAATCATTTATAGAGAGCGTTAATATTATCGTCACTGTAGCGAATCGTCGAGGTAGCGAATCATCGATCGACCATATACAGTCATGAATAGATGACGAATTTTCGTTGCTACTGGTTCATTGAACGAAAACTGAATGGGGAATTGCGTATGGCGAATGGCGGTCCGAATGGTTGATCTAGGAACACAGAAATACGTAAATCCGTAAAATTACCGCTGTTCAATAAATATTGGTGTACTGCATTTGTACACTTTTTCTTGTAATCGACCTAGATCGACCATTTCGATCATCGGGGCGAGGACAGGCTAAGAGGGCAGGGAACAGCACAGGATACAAAAGTGTCCTCGCGAGTGAACATATAGTCTACGCGTTTTGTACTTATCGGTTTTCTATGCATTTTGTCGGAAGTGACGAAAACGAACTCCAATCTTATTGTTAGCTCGGCAAGTTATCGGGAGCTGTTTTTCACGGCCGCCAATGCAGTGCACCGAAGTAGCAGCGAGAACATCGAATATCAAAC
Organism: Lasioglossum lativentre; assembly: GCA_916610255.1. Lineage (NCBI taxonomy): Eukaryota > Metazoa > Arthropoda > Insecta > Hymenoptera > Halictidae > Lasioglossum > Lasioglossum lativentre. The sequence goes on from OU744364.1 coordinate 3,824,647, forward strand.
GTTATCGCGGAATCATCGTGTCGATTCGTTCTCCACTTTAATTTCTAGCTGAAACGTATCGTTTCGTTCGTGTACCTATAACGAAACTTACGAAACTCGAGAGAAAGACAGCCAGGAAAATTGCGATGCTCTTCTGTGTAGTGGTTATAACAAAAGCACTCGTACACCGTGTACATACAAAACATTTGTTCTTCATATTATTCTCTTATTCGTTTCTCAACAAGCAGTTTCCTTTATTAACCCTTTGCACTCGGAGCTATTTTAACTGAAAAACGAAACATTTCTCCATTGTAGAATATTTCCATTCTATACAATTATTTTTCAATTTTTGCATACGAAACTGATATGATATCTCATGTAATATGTAAACGTCTTAGTAGTTTATTAAATATCGAACAAAAATAATAATGCGAACAATATTTTTAAGAATGGCACAGCAATTTTCAGTGGCGCCTCAAAGTCGCCATCCGAGTGCTAAGGGTTAATTTGAAATTAACTTGGAAATATATATAGCAAGGCGAAATTTTCTGTCAAATCGCTCTAAACAAAGATTATATTTTTTTTTATTTTGTTCTATTTCGATTTTCGAAAAACCGGGAAGGAAATTCGCATTGTTTATAGTTTATGGGATGGCGAAACACAATATTTCTCACTTCCCTTATACATTTTCCGTTCTCGCGCAACCCGGTTGTATCTCGTGTGTACGAATACTTTTGTTTATCGACGCAGCATCGAGGAATGGTTATACTCGTTTTATATTTTCCTCCGACAATATCACTGACATTTGTATCGTAGCGCCATCGTGTATAGCGATGTTCCATGTGTATCGACAAATACCTGACGGATCACGTAAATTACCTGATAAATAAACGTACACCTGAGTCTCCTTTCACACGGTGTACATACATATACGTAAACGAGTTCGCTAAACAATTGATTTGATACGAAGCGCCCAACTTGCAACAAACAGTCACGAAACAATAACAAGAAGCAATTTAAAACATGGAAAAATGCATTCTCTGAAAGCAATCTATCTAAAAAGTGTATAAAAAATAAATTGTTAATATACGAGAGGCAGTTTAAAATATCGAAAAATGCATTCACTGTGTGTGTTCTATTTAAAAAGTGTATAAAAAAATTGTTAACGTGTCGAAGAAAATTAACTGACGCGAAACGTACGAGAAACAGTTTGAAATATTGAAAAATGCATTCGGTGCGTGTATTCTAATAACGCGAATACGAAAAGCAATTTAAAATTTAGAATAAAATGCATTCATTGGGAAAATTCTATTCAAAAAATTTATAAAAGGAAAGTTAGTTTATCGAAGAAAATCAATTACGGTGAAAGAAATACAGGAAGCTATTTAAGTAGACAGAAAAGTACATTCATTGAAAACATTTTATTTAATAAGAACAAAAAGCAATGGTTCGTGTCTCGAGCAAAATTAATTAGAGTGAAAGAAATTCAATAAGCCATTCGGGATACAGAAAAATGCGTTCGTTGAGAAAATTCTATTTAGCAAAACGCATAAAGGACAATTTTACATGTTAAAAAAGATTAATTAACTAAAGATCGTACAAAAATTGATATGAAATACAGAAATGCATTCACCGGAATATGTTCTATTCGATAAACATGTAAAAGACAATTTTACGTGTCGATGAAAATTAATTAACTAAAAGTGATATAAAAGTCAATTGAAAATATAAAAATGTATTCGCTGGAAGCATTCTATTTAAAGAACGCACGAAACAAAAGTGAATGCATCGAGGGAAGCTAAACAAAATAAAATTTTTCTGAAGCATCGGACATTATTAACCATTGCTCTTTAGTCTAATAGTTAACGAGTTCGTTTTCTTACAACTGCAGCAAAAGCATGTTCCTCATGAGTGAAAAGAGCCGCGCGAATGAGTTTAATCATAAAACTAGTTAAAAAGATCGTGAAACAGCGAGCGCAGCAAAAGGAGCCGTGTAAATGTGAAAAATAAAAATTGTAAAAAATAATAAACCGTGTAACAAGAGAGCCAGGTATACGTGTGTACTTCGTGAAGACGCGACAATAGGTGAGAAACTACGAGAGGCGGTATGTAGCTATGAAAAAGAAAAAAATAACCATGTATATGTGCATCGAAGAACCGTATTAATATATATAAATATACATATATATATATAATATATATAAAATATATAATATATATGTATATATTATATATATATATATAAATATGAATATACGTATATTCTCTTTCTATCGTTTCGCGCGTGGACGTGATCAGAGGAGGGGGTTGTAATAAACGGAATCTTAGATTATTATATCTGTATACTTTATTGTGTCTTTAGTAGGCTACGTTCATCGACGGAACGAACGCGATGACGTGAATAAATAATAAAAACGAATAAACAGAACATTACAACTATACTTTGGTGAATTTCCATCCGCGGCGCGCGGCAACGTCTGCTGATCGGACTATAGTTCTCTATTCGCTTCCATAAGACTCCTAAGCAAATTTTTCTGTAGATTTTAGATATTTGCTTTTGGCAGCAATTTCTTTGTATTTTCTGTGCGTTCATTTTTAGCGTTGTATTGAAAGATAGTTTTCTAAAAAAAAAAAATTTTTGCAAAATCGACCGAGCACGACTTTTCAAAAACCGACAGCAGACGTTCCCGAGGTTTTCTCGAAAAGTGCGGTTCCCGCGTTACGGAAAACGGAAATCCCCGACTCGATTCCAGTCTTAACAATTAAACGATCGATCTCAGTATCGACTACGTCGCAGCGTCGTTCTTTTTCTACATACATTTATGTACAGAAGTGTATTTACAAGGTATACGCGGTGGATATCGCGTGCTCTCGGTGGTCCGCGAATTCTGAAGCACCTCTCTCCGGAGAGACAGCGAGGAGAGCGAGGAGAGAGCGAGGAGAGAGCTCGGGGGCCTGTGGACGCGCTCGGAATCTGCTTTGGAGGAGAGAGGCAACGTTGAATTTTCCAGCCGATCTTCAAAAAATTTCCCTCGGGGCCACTCGCGGCTTTTCCTGCCGTCCCTTTTTCCGGCTTTTCCCGTTACTTCCGACCGACTTCCTTCCGTTAACCAACGAACAAGACATAAACTCCAATCTCCAAAGGAAACTGCGCGCCCCGAGACCGCCGAAGAGATCTTTGGACATGCACAAATGGATGCACTTCGACTGTATTCTACGGAGATCTATAACTGGTCTGTGATCTGGAATTTTTCTAGTCTCACGGCTTCGTCCTTATGCCTTCTTATTCGGCAGATAAAAACTCGTATAATCTCGTATAATCGCGATTATCTCACCCATACGGTGTGAAAAGTATTCCGTACACCTTTTAAAAACGAATAACTTTTTCAAAATTCGACCCAACAGCTTGAGTTTTTTTTTGGAGACGTTAGAAAGGATTAGTTTACTAGCTAATATGTAAATAATTTTTTTTTTTTTTTATTGTTATTGGTCGTAATTGCGAAAGAAAAAGTAAAGGTCACGATTTTTCAAATTTTTTTATCTGTGCCTGTAGTGATATTCTCATACCTGGTGTAAGAAAGAAGCAAAATAGAAAAAATTACAAGCGAATAAAATTCGCAGTCCACAACTTTTACAAATGTTAAATGTCGTTTTTTAGTTGTTTTTTTTTTATTGAGAAAATATTGAAGCAGCGAGATTAGAAAGAATCCATGATAGCAAGCGTCTCAACCTTTCGGTTTCAGTAACTTTTCCATTCGATTTCACTTATTTTACTATAATAATTGTAACCGCGATTTTATTGCGCCGCGGGGCAGCTCGATGCAGCGCGCCGCGTCGCGACATTCCTGTGTCGGAATAAACCGCGTTTATCATCGCATCGAATTCGCACCGCAAACGAAACGCTCTCTTGCCGATCGCTTGTACATCGTATATTACACCGTAATGGCTACTTATCGGCTAACTGACTAGCAATCGGGGATCGAAGGACAAGGAACACCGGTCGATCGACCCTCTTTTCGAAGGTTTTCTTAAACGTACGAGAGAAAATTACGCGAGCACGCACACCGATGCGCGAGTCACTGGACAATTGCTTCGATCATCGTGTTCGTTAACAACCGAACTGGTTTTAAATTAACCGAACTGGTTGAAATTTTTATGAAAACATGTTTTCCGATACTTCTTACAAGGGAACATATTCAGTTGATACACGCCGATTTCGATGAAACTTATGCGAGATATAGTTCTTCGAAAAATATTTGACACGTATTTTTTTATCGGCAACCATCCACACTGAGGGGGTGAAAACAGCCCTCGAAGTCAGGGTTCAAAACCAATTTTTTGAGAAAAAAAAAGTTTGTTAAAAAATTCTTGCGCGACTACATTTCCCATTGAAAAACGCACAATTAAAAAAAAAATTCAAATTTTTTCGACCACTGGTTTCCGAGATATCTAAAAAAAAATGTGGTTTTGACTCCCAACTTTGAGGGCTGTTTTCACCCCTTCAAAGTGGATGGTTGCCGATAAAAAAAAATACGTGTCAAATATTTTTCGAAAAACTATAGCTCACATCAGTTCATCTGAATATGTTCCCTCGTTAGCATCAATTGAATTTCTTTTTTACACGGCATTCTTACTCTTTCCAGTAAGACGATCTAGAAACATCTTTTGGAACGTATATCGAGGAACAGATCAACAGAACATCTTCCACAGCACATCGAAAATTGTATACACACAACTAATTACTGCTTCGCGAATTCCGTAAAACTTTCACATGCTAATTGCCATAAATCAAACACAAGTCCTTGGACTCGCGAACCCGTGCACATACCATACATCGATAAAACGAGCACCAGAGTTAACAAGTACTTCTAAAACAGTTCACCAAACATTCGCCGACCATACATTGGCTCAAATACTAAATCCCCCATCGATTTTCCTAGTTGTCAGTCCAGTTACATACACACCGAACCTCGTCCGACGAAAATACTCGATCCAAGGGAAAATCCAACATACCCGGATCCCAAGGACACATGATTAACCCCAACAGTTAATATTTCACGCCAACTATCCTCTATCTGTGCGCTCTATGAATCCGAAAGAGGTCGTCCAATCTTCCTTCCGCTGAAATGTTAAAACGCAGAACCGATTCCGCAGGGCTGTTTCCATCCGCTGCGTTCCCATGAATTCTTAAAACGGCTCCCCGCTTCTCCACTTGGTCGACGAACCGAAAACCTCATTTACAGCCCGATGCTCCGAAAAAAAGCCTCGATTCGAGCCGACGAGAACAAACCCAGATCCACGGTCTAGAATCGCATTCGATATCCTTGGGAAACGGTTTCCGTCGCGTTAAGACACCCATCTAGGTAGATCCTCGTCTCTGCTCGAGCAAATCCCGCAGGATCCTTGGCTGGAGACTGGCGACGCGTTCCAATTTCCTGGAAGCGCATCAGGATCCAGGAAGGTCTAAAGATCCTCCGGGACTCGGTTGCATTCGTCCTTTCGGATCCTCCGCGGTGAGGAGAATGGAGAAACGGGGATGAGACACGGCTGGAACTTGCGGAGGTCATCTTCTGGGTTGTCTTCTTCAGGCCCTGGTTGTCTTGGTCAAGAAAATTCTCATTCTTAATGGGAGCATTCATAGGCCAAGGACATTCTCATTCTTAATGGGAGTTTTCGCAGGCCGAGGTCCTTCTCATTCTTAATGGGAGCTTTCCCAGGTCAATGACATGCTCATTATTAATTGGGCTTTCGCAGGTCAATGACCTTCACATTCTTAATGCGAGCTTTCGAGCTTAATGCCTCTCCAACGAGTTCAACTCCCCGATAACAGCCTCGGCATCTTTCTCGAGCACCTCCTTCCCATCCTCTATCAGATCCTGGCCGTCAGGATCGTTGACCAGAATGCTCTCCTCTCCGGTGTCCTGTGCATCTTCGGGAGCTAAGAACGGATTAGCTCTGCCCTTGCACTTTCTTTGATAGTCCAAATTATCCGGAGCCGGCCTATGGCAGGAATCGCACACGGTGTCCGTTTTCGAAGTGCAAGGATGCGCCTCGTACAATCCTGGACCGCATCGCGAGCAGATCCAACACGGTTGGATGCTGTGGTGAGGACTGTAGGTGCCCGGATCGCATTTGCCGCATTCTGTGTCTCTTCCGCGGATGCATCGGTTCACCACGCCCCAGCCTGGACCGCATCTGCTGCAATGGGTGCCGCCTTTTTGGTGCCTGATGCGCGGCGGCCTGCACTCGCCCACCTGGAACAACGACAGATGCACTCGGTTAGAGGCGACTGTATTCGGACTACCCGTTCGTTCGCTTGGCAACAACACAGTCTTGAATTCGCCCATAAATTACAATTACTAGACTGCCGATTTTTCTGTGGAATAACAATGTTCGATGTCGATTTGAAGCTACAGAAATCGGATGAAATTGACGTTTTTCTTTTTATAATTTTACCAAGTCTCGAGCGGTACAATGTTCTTAAATTCTTCTCTTGTGACTCCTATTTCTTACAATCTATCAAGACAATTTTGATTTTGCATAAAGATCCGCAGTTTAGTTACGATAAATTTTGTCTTATGGTTGAAAACCGCTATACCATTTAAAATTCAAACTTGTTTATGAAATACATGTCACTTTTTAGAAAAGCTAAAAGGTAGCCTCCTAGAAGTTAGCCCCCCACTTGTTGAATTAAACAATTTCAACAGTTGTGCTGAATTGTGCTATAATTTTGCTCGAATATTATCACTATAATATGAAAAATAATGATGAAAAATTGAGAAAAACGATTTTTTGAGTAGCCCCCCACTTTTCATTTTTTTCAATTTTCTCAATTGTGCTAATTTGTGCTAGGTTGTGCTAAGATTGTGCTCAAGTATTACTTTAAAAAAAATTACAAATAAAAAAGTTATAGTGAAAAAACTGTTGAAATCGTTTAATTCAACAAGTGGGGGGCTAACTTCTAGGAGGCTAAAAGGTAAAAGCATTTTAGAAGATTTTGCTGCAGCGATTTTTGGAACATCGATGACGATAGAACCGTGTAGAATTGACAGTGTGTTGTTGAAGGATTCTTAGCTAGCAAGTGGTCAGACAAGTCTCGAATTCAAGAAGGACCAGCCTCGAAGCCCTTTTCATCTAAATTGACTCTGCGGCACCGAGGAAACAGGTGCCAAAGGGTAAGGCCAGCTGACTGGTTGTACACCTTGCGCCTTTCTTTCGTCGCGCATCGGACCACGATCAAGATATACAGCGCGGCCGAGATGTAAATTAGGATTTCTTGCAGCCTCGGGTTTCCTCATTATGCTTTCGTGCCTTCGTGCCTTCTCGTAGCTTTCATGCTGCAGTCGTCTCTCGGACAGCGAATGATTTTTCACCGATCGTCTCTGATCCCGTATCTCTTTATCAAGTTTCTTCACGCCGTGTCCAATAAAATCGACGCAGGGTAACTGCACCAGTGAAATGAACATTTAAGAAATTGTTCAGGAAGATATTTTATTAAAAAAAAAAAATATATGTGAATTAAAGGGGAATCACATATATGTCAAATGGCTCCCTATACTTCATTCGTCAAAAATAAATGAACACAAATAAAATGAAATTATTATTATTTGTCTTTATTAAACGTTAAATAAAAAATATAAAAAATACCAGTCAACGAACACTACAATTTACAACGCTACTACTAATTTGTTGAAATATACAAAAGCGTTCATTTACTGGTGCCCGTTTATTCACTGGTGCAGTTAACCCTATTATAAAACAAAACAATATTTTTCTGTATTACTATATGAACATTGAATATGAAGTTTTTACAAAATCTCCAGAATCCAGAAGTTGACAAGGGGGACACAAAGGGATTGTCTCTCTTCCTGGTCATTTGTGGAGGTTCAGGGTGGCCGCGAAGAGCAATTAGTAGCCGCGTCCAATTAACGGAAGCCCAAAGAGGGCGAAGTCGGCGATAAACTTGGTAAAATTGAGGAAGCGACGCGACGCGACGCGACGCTACGGGAGTTTTCGACGTTGAGAAAAAGTTACTTATATTATATAGGGTATAGAGATTGTGGTGTTGTAATGAAAAGTAGAAGATCGGGTCCACGGCTCGCAGCTGGCAGTAACCGGCTACTGGCACGCGCCAACGGTCATCGAGGCATCAGGTGCATCATTGCACCGGGCCCTGCCTCGTGAAACTGTCGATCTTTTTCTTCGTTTTCGCCGCTTTCATTTTCTCTTCTTAATCACGGATACCTTGCTCTCGGGTTTGCTCTCGGTTTGTTCTCTCGAGATCTTCGACGTTCCACGGGGATTTCAAAAAATTGATAAATAAAACTGCAATTTTTCAAGAATGTCCAGGTGTACATAAAAGGATAATTGAAAGGTGAAATGGCGCGGGATCGATGAAACGAAAGGATATAGAGTTTCGGGAAACGCCTCGATGACTTCCAGCAGAGAACATAATTTTGTGAGCAGCAGCAATTTCGTAAGGAGAGAGAGAGAGAGAGAGAGAGAAAGTGGATAAAAATTCAGGCACGAAGAACACGTACAAGTACTCGAGTGGTTGCAGGTAATATAAGGGGGTTGGGGGGTGTACAGCCCGGAGAGTGTCACCTTATCGGTGGCGTAACACGAGCCAGGCTCCTCTCACGTAAGGATGCACCCTGTCAATTTGCGGGTGAAACGAGTCTGGTGAAAAGGGTTAATAATACCGACTCCCGCTGGACAAATTACCCGACCATACCCCGGTCATCGCGAGCGACATATGCCCCGCTCCCTTAATAAATTGCAGTCGGTGATCAAATTATGAACGACTCGAAATTATTGCTCGAATGTACTCGAAAGTACTCGAAAGTACTGGAAAGTATACTTGAACGATACCTCTTTGATCACGAAATATGTATTCTGCTTTCAGCCGTTAACGGTTAGGTAGAGACCCTTTGCTGGCGTTGCCATATATAATTTTCTTAATCGGTTACTACCTGGGATTTTTCGTTTACACAATTTCCGTTTCCTTCTATTTTGAAGGAGAATTTTTGCCAACGTTCTTGCTTCGATTTCTTCGACGGTCGTCGGGGAACTCGTCGCCGGAGCCGGTAACCGGGTCACGCGGCACGAACAGGAAACTGAACGCAAACAACGCCCAAAGATGATAATTGCCTCTTCCCTCTGTCGACTAATCACTGCTATTTGCGTATTTCGCGGTTTAGGTCACCACAAAGGCCAATTTCCCCCTGCCAGTCGGAATTAGTTGCGAGTTCAGGCTACCGGGAACGTCTTTGATTTGCAAAAATTGCCGGGAGTTCAAACGATAGACTGCGGAGCTTAATCCATTTTGTAATTAAGTGGTACAATGTATGAGAGAAATATTTAATATTATTATTTCGGCTGCGGCAGTTCTGTTCTTGATGGAAGTGTTAATCCCTTATAAAATAATATCTTAATAAAATGTTTTAAACTGTCTGCTAAATACACTCTGTATAAATTTCGTACATGTGATCTATTTTCAAGCTCTAAGATCAATATAGAAAGTTTGTGGTCAATATTCAACCTTTCAGCTCAATATCGACCGTCTCATCGGACTCCAAAGAAACATCTACTAATGTAATCAGCCAAGAAATGATTAAGAACTTGGAAATGAAAATTTCGACGCGACTCTCGATCAAAAATGTTCCAGCTTCCACCACCGCAAAGTTAAAGTCTCCATCGCCGGCATTTTTAAAAAGGATGCGAAAAAATCAAGCAGGAAAATTGGCTTACGTCTGCCCAGATAGGCGAAACGAAACGAAACGCAACGAGAATCGCGCCCCATCGCATCGCCTCTCTGTATTTTACAGCCAGGAAAAACGGTCGGAAATTATTAAAACCCGTTTCCATGGGGCTCGTCTCGTCCTTCGTTGATTGCACCGGCTCCTCGCAAGGACGTAATTTCCTAGCTTCCCGTCCGCGAACCCCTTTCGTTATCGATTAAAGTTAAGAACCCTCTTCGAGGACGGTTCCATTCCTTACGAGAGAGAGCACGCTTCACCGGTTACCCAGAGCCGAACACAATTATTTTTCAGTTCTCTTTACACGGTTCCTAGACGTTGTTGCGCGCGTATCCTGGGCCACGGCCGCGACTTCGCGCCGAAAGTATCCTCCGTTCTCCAACGGGAGGCCGTTTTATGACGATCCGGATCGGAGAACCTAACCCAGACCTAACCCGGACCTAACCTCTTGACGCTTCGTGAAAAAGGCAACAGAACTTTGTTGCTCTTCGTACATTGATACTACATTGATACTTTACGCTTTCATTCTGCTGGTATAAATTGTGTTCCTAGTCACTTTTTCCCATAAATTGATGAAAATCCGCACGATAGCCGGTCGCTCCGCGCGCCGCTATTAGCCGGGTCAAATATTTTTAGCGAGCCCGGAGTGGATCCGGGCGCCTAAAACTGTAAAAGCGCGAATCGGCGAGCGTCATCGAACGTTCTTGTTAAATTAGGCGACGCTCTCTCGGTTGTGCTCGTCGTTACGCGAGAGCACGGCAGAGTGCACCCATTAAAACGAACGCTGTTTTCAGCTAAGTGCTGAATCTGCGTCGATACTCGAAAGAGGTCGCGCGCGCACACAGTCATCGCTAAATATAGGTGGCTTCGAAAGCCTCTACAACGCGTTACTTTTATTCGAGGGAGAGAGAGAGAGAGAGAGAGAGAGAGAGAGAGAGAGAGAGAGAGAGAGAGAGAGAGAGATGTAACAGCGCGTTTTATTCTCTTTCGAAAAAGAGAGAAAAGAGTATTTCATCGATTGCCCATAAATCGATGAAGCGCGCCGAATCTACTCGCGAATCGACGCGGGGAAATACAATAAAAAAAAAACCGCGGAGGGGAAATTTCTATGGCGCCATGCTGCTCGTCGACCAGGAAGGAATGATTTTCGATTGAAATTTATCGGCGCGTCGATACACCGGCACGTTGTACAAAAAAAAAAGAGAAAATAGGAAAAAGAGAGGAAAGACACAAAAGCCATCGCAATTACCGCTTCCGGTTTGCCTGTAGTTGCCGGAAGTCCTATTCACACGCGTCACTACCAACACCGTCGCTTCCGTCGTTATTGTGGATCCACGGACGCCTATAAATCACAGACCCCTTTATTTCCTCCTCCTCCTCCTCCTCCTCCTCCTTCTCACCCCCCTCCCCTAAACTACCTTGTGCCGGTGAATCTTTTGCTCGATGAGCCGCAATTAACGTTGGCAACATTTTCCACGCGAGATTACAAGATCGCGCTGCGCATCTTTTCTTTTCACTTGACAGACTCGCCGCAATTGGTATACCATCTCGTTGCGTTCTTAATCGTGCTCGGTATATCCTGAAAATTCTTCTGTGAAAATGTTTTGCCATTTTTTTTTTTTTTTTTAACACGAACGTTTGCGATGTGGAAAAATGGTTAATGAAAATTGTAAAATGGAACTGGAGGATCTGAAAACTTGACTTTGCAGAAAATGTCACATAGTCTAATAGCGAGTCTAAATGTTACAGTATGTTGTCTTTCAGCAGGTAGATACTGTAAATACACGCGGTTAAAGTTGCCCGCCCCCGTCACGAACGAACGCAACGCAATACAACTGTCACTTATATTACCACTGGCAGCTTCGATATTTCGACAGTCTGCTAAATTGGCATCCCCGACCCCTGCCCACTGTGTTTAGTCAGCGGCGCGTGCAGCGACCAACGAGTCAACCGACTTTTGTCTTCGCCTTCCTGTCCTGTGCGAGTGCCAGCGACACGCATCCGATATACATGTATATACAATATACAAACCACCGAATGCATCGAACGCAGTCGATCATTTTACCACTGGAATTCCAAAAAAAGGTCGTTACCCTAACAATGAAACCACGTAACGGTAATCTTGAACGTTACTGCGAAGCCTCGATTTTAAACAATTTATCAGTGAAATATATATATATATATATATTTAGATACTGTCTTGCGATCGATGCACAACGTTTTTATTTTGCGTAAAGATCCAGAGTCTAGTCTTCCCAATGCTGTTCTTAATGTTTCATTCGACGAAAAGTAATCCAGAAGGTCATACAAGGTGTTGGATTCCGGGTTTGGAAATCGAGTACAACAATTTCTAATAGAATCGAGAAGAGTTTTATTTAAGAATATACACGGTGGCGAGTTTAAGGTAGAACGATGTGATCTTCTGCACTGGAGTATGCAAGAAGAAGCTCTGAATCTGTTTCGACGGGCTGCTATATATATATATATGTAGTTTTTTAGAGGAAATTGTGGAAGGGAGTAGAAAATGTTGTGGAAAGGATCACGTGAAAGAGACAAAGTCTAAGGGTCTGTTTGGTCCTGATGATTCAAGGGTTTTGGTTGACATGTCTATGGCATGATTATCATGATGCGTTGGCGTTTGACTAGGGCCTAGGGTTATCGGGTATACAACAAAGGTAAAGGACCGTCTTCACCCAGTTCCCCAGTTGACAAACAAAGAATCGGCACGGAAGGTGAGTACAACGCGAAGACTCAAGGCAAAGAAAAGAAAACACAGGAAGGCGACTTTTCCCGAAGCAGCGTCGGCCGTCGCACCCTGTTGCACCGCGGTGCAACGGTCCGTGGAGCCGAAGGGGTTGCTAGCCCGCGCACGTGTTCGAGAGGCGGTGGACAGGACAGGCGAGACAGAAGACAAGAGGTCATTCTGCGATGCAATGACTACGAAACAACACACTAACCCTACACACACACACTGCCGCTCGAAAATATGTGGACACTATATACGTATGCGTACGCATGTCTAATGTAAGTACGTGTCACGGCACGATGAACTTTTCCCCATAGGTCCCCATAGGTGGAGGAAGGGCGAGGGGGCCCCAGTTACAGCAGGAAGGCCCACCGACGCTCGAGGGTGAAACGAATCGGCGCAGCTGCCGAGCCAACGCTGATAATTATCTGCGGTCGACGCCACCCCATTGTTCCTTCCCCTCTCCATCTCGCGCGCAAGAAGCACAGTCGGTCGACCGACTTGTGGCCGTAGGGCCGTAGGGCCCAGACACTCGATTCGATTCGAGTCGACCGAGAGAGAGCGCCTACGCAGCTGCGCTTCGAGACGAGATCGAGAACGAGGGGGCGGGAGACTCGAAAACTTGGTACACTCGGTCGCCTTCGGGCTCGATCTTCTTTACCGAACAGCGATCCGACTGATATATGGGGCCTTATTTTGGTTTGCGGCCCCTCCAGCAAGTAAATTCTGCTGTTGCTAACCCGGGAGAGAGACTCGCCAAGTTGCAAAAGGGGGCTGCGAGGGTGAGAATGCGCGTGTAAATGTTTGAGAGAGTTTTTCGGAGAACGAATTTTACATGAAAATATTTGTACCGATACAAAATTAACCCTTTCGAAGCGCGAGAAATTTTACGTTGACGTCGCCATCGCGACGATGTGAAATTTGCAAAATTGCAAAAATTCATTTCATAGTCTGGACACATAATTCCATCGCCCGTATACGAGTGACACCGGCAGCCACCGCGTTAATAGGCACAAAATTACCAATCTAAATGAAGGACTTTTGTCGAGGCAGATAGTTCACGTAGCACCCTCGTTTCGTATTCCTCGCCACGCCTTCGCCCACCTGTCCCTCAACTCTTATTTGCGAAAAACTTTTTCCTCTCCAGCAATTCCCACACCGCGGTACACACGCACGCACCGGCTTCCGTTACCGACGCGGCGCGATGGCACGGTGTGTTGGTCCCGTGGCATAAATAAGCAAAAAGCGGCGTGGTCCACGCGGGGAAACAGAATATATACAAGAAACAGAAAACCGACGCAGCAGGGTATCCAATCCTCGAACGTCGCGTCGTACGTCTAACACAGCAGCTAAAAAAAAAGAGAGACAAAGAGAAAGGGTTGCGGGTAAGTAACCAGTTCGCCCTTTCCTTCGGTCTCGTGAAAAAACTAAAGCCACCGAATAAAATCCAGCCAACCCGCGTGTCTCCCAGCCTCCGAGGGCTTTTGTATTCTGTTTACACGTGTATCTTTCTGCCATGCCGTGGCCATTCATTCCGCGCCCGCCATCTTTTGATCTCTCGCCCTTCCCGCCCCGCTTATAATGTTCTATTCCGTTTCCGCGTGACTCCTTTTGTTTCATCCTCGGCCCTCCCCGGTTTCTGTTGTTCCACTCGGTTTACCTCTGTGTCCTCCTCATTTCTCTCTTTCTCTTTACGTTTTCTCGCGACTCCTTTTCTGGTCAACGTTTTCATCTCCCCGTTCTGCGAGTAGCGAATGTATTCCACGGGTTTTCTGTTAATTTCGCCAAGCCCTCGACGCACCGTACAGTTATCTCCGGTGTTCGTCGACCTTTCGGCCCGAATCCTAATGCATATATGCATGCATCGAGCACGCGGACAAGGAATAAAGGGCTCCCCCACCGCCCTGCCGCGCCGCGCCGCGCCGCGCCGCGTCGTCCTTCCGATTGTCGTTACCGGGACACACACACCGACATGCGAGCGCTGTTTATCTATACCCGATCGTTCTCCCGCCTGTTGGATAATTAGCCGTCCCGGAATTGAAGCCGGAGGAGGCTCGCACACAGCGTGGCCTGTAAGTTCTTCTCGACCAAAATTGCATTTTTCAACAAATTTTTTGTATACATCAATCGATAACCCTTCGAGGCTTCGAAATACAAAATATTCGTATGTTCGGTACAAAATTGTGGCTAGCACTATGCAGACTACATTACAGTAAACGCTTGATTCTTGTCCAACAGCAGTGTTTTTCATGGACAAGAATCGTGCCCCAGAAGTGCTTTTTGATTTATGACCGCGTCTAGATATCGCGCCGAGCGAGACTTCAATAGAGAGCCGAACATAGAGAAGGACAGAATGAAATACCGGTTCGCGTGACTGTCCGCGTCTCTTTCTTTCCGATGCGCTGTCCTTCCTTGCGACCGAAACTTTCACCGTCGATTAAACCACTAAATACAATTGAAACTATATCGTGTTGGGTGTCGTTTTAATCAGAAAAATGCCAGAAATAAGGCAGTGAAAGTCCCATAAACAAATAATGAAAAGTAAGAGATTTGTAAAATCAATTCCTCGAGTGAATGTCGTGGTGTTCACACCGATATACCCGAGCTGACATCAATCGTCGCCGCTCTGCGGAGCGACTCGGCGTTAATAGGCAGTGGAGTGGGTAGACACAGGACAGGAATCGTGCCCGCGCCAGTGTCGCCAGGTTAGGGGAGTCACGGTGAAAAAATGTACCCCCTCTGTCACAGAGCGGCAGAGGAGTTCAGGAGAGTAGACTGTAGAGTATGTGACACGTTGCGCGTAAGCGATGCGGCCTCTGCCGCTCTGGTCATCAGAGAGGGGGTACCTTGTATTCCCCTCGAGTGCCGGTTTGGGCACTTTCTGGCGACACTGGCCCGCGCTCCGGACAAGAATCAAGCGTTTACTGTATATCGATAATGTTATGCGACAAAATTCTTTCTAGATTTCATACTACCCCAAGTGGACATTGTTTTAGCATTGTCTCGAACAGTGTGGTGGCCGAGGGTTAAACTATCGTTTCACACGTTTACGTTAGATCAGCGATTCCTTTGCATCGGAAGCCGCAGTAACCGGCGCGTTTAAGAAGAAAAGCTTCCCCATGGGTAAAAACGGATGCAGAACAGGAATAAGAAGAAGAGGAAGAAGAGCGGACGAATACGAAACGAGAACGACAACGACGACAACGTTGACGTCGACGTCTAGATAAAAAAGTAGAGAAAAAGGTAAATTCGAGGGGTCGTGGGGGTTGAGAAGGAAACTGCAGGTTTAATGCCGGACGGCTAGGGAGCGAGGAAACTGGAAGACCCGGCGTCGGAAGGATCAGACACGATGACAAGTTGGAATCGCGCGGGCCAGAAGCCGTGGGAGCTGACAAAAGGCTAGCTATGTTCCTGAGAAAGCTCGTTTCCACCAGTACGATGCAACTCCCTCTCTCTCTCTATCTCTCTCTTTGTTAGATAGTCCGGCTCTATTCCCGCGCGTGCTAACAAAGTGCGGAACACTGTCACTGTCCACTCGCACGCGAGCGTGGGTGGAGTCGAATACCGACGATCAAGGGAACCGTTTTAACCTGTCACTGGCCCCCGGGAAACTTATATATCTCCTTAAATGAATTCCTACGTGGGAAATTGGCGGTAGACGGTTCCCGAACTTTGGCTCGAGGATTGTCCGAGAGCCCTGGGATTTTATTGCGATTTTCCTTATCATGTATGTTGCGCTGCACAATGCCTATTTCCTTGAACAACATCGGAACAAGATGCGATGCGTTCTATATGTATCTTTGACTTCATTAGAATTATGTACAGAAGATTAGAGAAACTCGAACGTTTTAACTTGAAATTGCTCTCGCGTGCAAGCATAGTATACATATTAGTAGAACTAATATCCGTGAATCGACCTAATGTTTGACGTGCAAATCCACAAACGGATTACGTTATGCTATTCTCTGTTTGCAACATACAGAGCGACTAACCCACGATAACGCATGGTGTTCATTGAATATTTTTTTTAAATTCGGTAAAGAAGTAATACTAAATAATATGAAAAAAAGGATAAACAATATTTTGTTTGCTTTTTGTAAAAATTCTAAAACTGGTTCAACAGGTCCTGTAAAAATTTTGACTTTCTTTATAATTGTATTGCAATTTGATTACCATATATACATATACTTATTCAAAATGTGAACGAATGGTTGCATTGAAAGGCAAAACAAAAATATATACGACAACCACTAACAAAATCTTTTATGCCATTGTTTTTAAAAAGCGTACGAGGGTCGATATTCTTGGAGCACATTCTTATGCAGCAAATGTAAATTAATTTATATAACAGAGGAGCTTATTCGAGTAGAGTGTACTCCGCCATTTTGAAATTTAAAAAAATGCAATATGCATGAAAGCTGAACATTGCGGTAATTATCTAGCAAAAAGAATTTTAAATTTACCAAGCTTTCCGGACTTAAATGACCGTGCGCCCCGTTTATACATAACAAATGTAACATATAGTACTCGCATTTTCCCAAAAAACTAAGAAAAATTCAATTTCACGCGCAGACATCATGATCACCGGTAAATAAACAATAGCGAACGCGTTGATTCGTCTTATCGGTGGCCACTCGAGCGGCCGATTTGCGCGGTCTTTTTCAATTGTTCGGGTGCCCGGGGGCTATCGATTTCCGCGGTGGCTTGTGTAACGACGCTCCTGGAAATACCCCCTTTGTGCATACGCCACCGTAAAATCGTTAAATATTCGATAGGACTCGCGAGACTCGCCGCGAAACGCGAAATTCGCCGAAGGAACGTGCCTCGTGAAAGGCGACCCATTTATCCCGGGCTCTGAGCCGAGCCCGAGCCCGAGCCAGGGCGGAGTGGGTTAAGGAGGAATGCAGAAATTCGCATCCGCGAAAGTCTGTTTCGCCCGTTCGGCCGTGCCCTTGTTTATTTATCCAATCGGAGACACGCTCCGCAACGCTCAATTCCGCTTTTACTCGGATTCGCAGAGTTTCCCGGGTAAAACGGGCATCCTCGAAGTACCTACGTCTTTGTGTTTCGCGATTAGAGAATCGGGTGCAAATTCATGAGGGAATGTGTGTCGCATACATATCTTAGAATGTTATTGTCACTGTCATTATCATTATCATTGTCATTGTTATATTGGGTTGTCGGGAAAGTCATGACGCATTTATCGTATCCATCTCTTGCAAAAATGCGTCATGACTTTCCCGACAACCCAATATAACCAATGACAATGACAATGCCATTTTCATTATTCGGTAGAAGCGTTAGTACCCCTTGAAAAATCAATTTAAAAAATACTATTGGCTTGTCGGGAAAGTCGTGACGCATGTTTCGTATCCATCTCTTGCAAAAATGCGTCATGACTTTCCCGACAACCCAATATAACAATGACAATGACAATGCCATTTTCATTATTCGGTAGAAGCGTTAGTACCCCTTGAAAAATCA
Source organism: Lasioglossum lativentre (assembly GCA_916610255.1). Taxonomy (NCBI): domain Eukaryota; kingdom Metazoa; phylum Arthropoda; class Insecta; order Hymenoptera; family Halictidae; genus Lasioglossum; species Lasioglossum lativentre. Next base: position 3,842,614 of record OU744364.1, read on the forward strand.
ATTTAAAAAATACTATTGGCTTGTCGGGAATGTCGTGACGCATTTTTCGTATCCATCTCTTGCAAAAATGCGTCATGACTTTCCCGACAAGCCAATAGTATTTTTTAAATTGATTTTTCAAGGGGTACTAACGCTTCTACCGAAAAATGAAAATGGCAGAATGAAGGGGCGCATATACCTATACGTATATAAGCGACCGTAGCAAAGCCATAAAATATTTTCGCGACAACGCAAGGCAACCGACAAGGTGTTCTACTTGATCGCAGCTCGTATAATCAGCTTCAAACACGATAGGGCACGACTTCTCGCACCCGGTAGCGGTATCGTCAAAGTCAAAGCATATCCACGGGGGATAGACTAGGTGAAGGGGACGTGCGGTCTGGGTTAGATAGATGTTGTCAGCGGAGCTGGGTATTCAGTTCACTGGGGTATTTCGTGGTTCGCGGGGCTCATTAGCATGCCATGGGAACGCGGAGAAGGTAGATCCGCCAGTCCCCGACCCTGCCGCGACCTACGCGCCTCCTCAGCCCACGGACACCAAGGCAGAGAGCATGGTAGCAAGGCTGCGAGGTAGTAGGATAGGCTACCAGTCTCTGCCTACATGCTTCTTCGGGGATATCCGGCTTCCGGTGTATCCGCTGTGCCGCGCCGCGCCGCGCCGCGCCGACCTCCGGTAACATCTTACCGAGAATGGGAACGTTTCGTTTCACTTTCACGGACAACCCCGTCGCGAGGGGAATTGCAATTGCGATGGAAACTGATGCACCCTGGCCTTAGACGTAGCCCCTGCCTGCCCCGACTCATTAATTTTTCCGAGGAAACTAGGATGGTGGAAACTCCGGGAATAAAACTGCTGTTTTCCCAGGGATAGTTGCTACAGAGTGCCTTTTAATCCTTTATAATCTTATCTGTATTCATCTTTGTTACACGCGTGCATAAAATGTCTTGTAATAAATATAATTTGTCAAATAGAAAACCGGTCATCCGACCGTGGTAGGGTAACTGAACCAGTGAATAAACGGGCACCAGTAAACGAACGCTTTTGTATTTTTTGCTTTTCCATCATTGTTCAATTACTAGAATGTAGTGTTCATTGACTGGTATTTTTTATATTTTTTATTTAACGTTTAATAAAGACAAAATAATAATAATTTCATTTTATTTGTGTTCATTTATTTTTGACAAATGAAGTATATAGGGAGCCATTTGGTATATATGATTTTTTTTTAAAATAAAATATCTTCCTGAACAATTTCTTAAATGTTTATTCACTGGTGCAGTTACCCTAGTCGCCAATTCATAAATTAATTTTATGAAATTTTGTGAGGCTGTTGCTTTTGGTGGTCGAAATGTGAACGTTTTAGTCGACCAATGGGGCAAGATTATAATTTAGGTTCGAGGTATAAAGTTGTTTGAATTATAAAGTGCAACGTCATTACGTATATCGTAGCGAATTTTGGTCATTGGCACGAGTGTTATATCGTATTATTCGGAGAGGGGTAATTTTCGAGGAAGGAATAGCTTCCCGCTGTTCCCGGTGATGCAGTAGGCATCCGTTACCAGGGAAAATTCATTTCGGCGCGAAGAATAACGGCCCTCGAAAATAGAAGAAAGGAAACGGCAGCAGCGGCAGCAAACGGAAAAAAGTGTGCAGGAAACCGTGGCGCAAAAATAGACAATTAAAAAAAGGACGAGGGTCCGAGAGCTCGTTATTCCGGTAAGACGCGGCGCTGCGGGGGCGCGGCGAGAAAGTCGCCGCTGAGAAAACTGTAACGGTGCTCGGCGCGCGTTTTCAAAGTCGCTTTTGCGAGTCGCTCGAGCGCACCGATGCCCGTTAACGAGCCCCCGAAAATTAACGAGACGCGAACCTTCCCGAGGAACATTGCGAAAATTCCGCGACTTCGACGTGCCTTCGACGCGAATCCCATAGAACGAGTCGGAATTTATTTGCCATCGATATCACAGTCGATCGGACCATTTAACCCTTTAATTATATTTTTATTAATCTCTTGCCAACATGTTTGTGGCGTTTTTCCGATTAAAACGAGTCCAAACGCGACATAGTTTAGATGACATTTGCTCGATGAATTCACAAAACTGACCAGTGTGGAGCACCAGTGTTCGCATAATCGAGATTCTAACAGGATCGTGGATCGAACAAACAAACATGCTTCGAATTCTGTCGTGTTTCGACTCGTTTTAATCAGAAAAATGTCACCGATGTGTTCGTAAAATTTTTATTTAAAAATCAGTAAACTGTGTTCGTGAACACATATAGTTAAAAACAAACAACGATTGTAACGGGTTCATGTTGCTCTCGATGATTCAGCATCTGAATTGCATCCTACCGTAGCGAAGATATTTTTGATAAATATATAGTGTAGATCTTTTACGGATATATCGAGGCATTACTATATATAATCGAGTGAATCGTGCTCTAATTCGCCGCTCGACACTTCAAACACGGAAATCTCGAAGGTTTCGCGAGAGGCTCCGATGTCTTAGCTGTTGTACAAGACACAAAGATAGCACCGGCCTCCTCTTCGAGCCGCTAAACGAGTGGCTTTTATCTCGCGAACGGTTCAAGGGACACGAGTGCCCCGAACAACAATGACGGCGAGTATGGTCGTGTCCCAGATATCCCGGCAGGGGAGCTTCAGACACAAAAACGAAAAGGGGGTTGGGGCGTCGAGCGAGCCCCACTCGAGGAGTCAATCTTTTTTACTCGCGTTCTTCAAAGAGCGAGAAGGAGGAAGAAAGAGGAAGAGTAGAGAATGGCAAATTTGTTGGACCTCGCTTTTGCACGCTTTCGGGGTTACTATCTTAAGGGGGTATGCAACCCTGTAAGCCTAATAAAATGGAGTAAATCCACTATATTTTTTTCGCGTATAAAGATACTGTAAAAATACAATTTCTTTTAGGGAACATTAAGCATTATTTTCATTTTTTTTTAATTATATAAAATTACCAAATCCAGAAAAAGCTTGCTGCCGCCTGCGACACGTAATTTAAAAAATTCGTATTAACGAAGATGATAAAATATTTGATATTGGAAAATCCGTTTAAGCGATTCGATATCGACTGGCAAAGCTGTTAGCGGCAACGATAGATCCCGCAAGAAATATTCGCTGGCGTAATTGCCAAGAATTATAGTTTCCTTCGTTCAAGAACGACGCACCGGCGCGTTCCTTGCGCAATTCATCCTGTTTCGGTTTGTATTATAAATCCTGTCCCGCCGCGTGTGCGTTTACGCGGAGAAAACTGAGTCTCCTCGTGAAACTAAATTTATTTATGATTATGTATCTCGTAGGTATAGTCGGGTGGGGAGGATTTTCTAAAGATCAGCGATGCTGGAGGTTCGATCCAAGAGAATCGGACACCACATTCGCTGCGGATAAATCAGAATCAATCTCTAATCCACTGTCAAGGGACAAATGCGTTCGATAGAGATTTATACGCCTGACCAGCGAGTCTATTTTCCTTCTTCGAGCTTGTTTACTATCTCTTGCAAAATCGTATACTGTCTCGCGAGAAACTCATTTATTTATTGCTGTCCAACCTATTCGAATTTTTTCTTTGAGATATACGTCAGCATTAAATCACGCACACTAGATAAACCACTTTGAATTTCAGAAATTGTTGATTCTGTAAAATGCAGTTAAACAAATATCGGTGGTCTAAAATTATATAGTCGCGTTAGTTACCTACACAGGAGCCGAATAGTTAACTATTAATTTTTGGCAATAATAAATTCTGCGAACACCGTAAAACTACTCCCTTGAAGGTTCATTCTTATTCGGATCCAATTACAACGATGTCAAGTAACAAACGATAAAAACTTGTGCAGAAAATCTTATTAACTCGTGTTTAAAATTATTTCCACAAAGCTCGAATACAACCATTTCCGATATGAGGCAATCAACGTCCCTGTAAAACTTGCAAAACCCACCCCCGTCGAGCAGAAAACTCTCTTACCTCGATAATAGTAGCCAGGAAACAAGCGCCAAGGGCGACGAAGATTAATCCTCGAGCAGGAATCATCTCCGACACCTTCTCCACCCTCTTCTTAATATTTTCTTGACACTCTTAGAGGGTAGGGCACCACCCTTACAGCATCCCCCGGATCCTCGGCACACTTTCGGTCACCGATATCAATCGGCAAATTGAAATTCGAACAAATCCTTTTCGAACATCCAGTCTCGTTACTCCTTTAATCACTGAACGTTCAATAATTTGCAACAATTTTCGATGTAGAATCTTCGATCAACAGTCTACGATTTACAAATGTTCAGTCTATGGTTTGTAAACAATGTCCTACGATTTATGATCTTTCACGTACGAAGAACGGATACAATATTTAGCAACACCGAAGAGCAATTTTGTTGAACTTTTCTTCGAAGAGAACGGAGTCGAGAGGACTCGGAGGGACCGCTTTGCAGAGGTCCTGCTTCGGAGGAGGCTGGACGTGAATTGAGGCAAGTGCAACAGTGCAGCTGTTATTGTTGGAACACGCGCTCGGTCACGTGACCGTCCCCCACCAGTGACCACACGCACCGCCCGCCCGCCCCCCGCCGCCCGCCACCCGCTGCACACCGTTCGCGAACTTCTGCCACCGAATCGGCACCCTTACGATTTTCGCGATGGTCGATGACCCGGCTGATCCCGATCCCCTTTCTGACCTGTTAACACTCGCCCGGCCGCAGCTGGGTCTCCGCAGACCCGACAATTAGCACAATTAGCCCTCCTCTCTCTCTCTCTCTCTCTCTCTCTCTCTCTCTCTTATTCAACTTCTACTTACAGTGACTCCAATTAATATTTGGACACTCTTGAAAGGACGACAACTTAAAAAATATTTTAAGGAATTTCGACCATTTTGTGCGAAAGTTAACAAGGTTGATATTCACCCTACCCCTCTCTCTATTTTTCGGATTAGAATTGCTCGCGATCATCTTGCGTGACTAATCGCGCGAAGAATGTTGTTTTCGTAAAAGCATAGTTTCATATAGTGTCACGCGAGATGCGTTTCGAAACTTTTTTCCGAGCGATCGAACGGGAAACTCGAGACCAACCTGCACACGTTCCTCGACCCGGTTAAAAAAAAATCTTGGATTTTTGGGGAGGTGTTTCGATCGAAACCCAACCCTGACACGCGCCGTAAATTTCTATCGCGGGTGCATCCATGTGGACGTTATATCGAATCTTACATCATGCATCCACCGTGTCGCATATTCTTCGGTGTCGCTCTTCGTGTATGCGTACACACGAGACAACACGTTTTTGGCAACTTGAAAATTCAAGAAAAATTGAACACGGTGCCCCAGGGCAAATGTGACATAAATTTTTTATTTCCAATGATATATTTTTATGAAACTTTCATTATTATTTTATTTAGTCTACTCGGTGGACTCTGATCAAATGGAACTGAAACTACCAAGTAGACTAATCAATGGAAACGAGTAATAGTAAGTCTACTATTGACAGTTTCAGTTACCATCGATTAGTCCAATTTCGGGCTGATAGGTTGATACCGAGCAGTTAAAAAGCAGCCGATCGAAAAAATTCCTAGCAGCATGCAGTTGATGGCAGATGGTTCCTGAGACGACCTTTGATTCGGTCGCGTTAGTTTGGTTCGAGCTAGATCACGCTAACCCCATCCGTCCCGATGAAACGTTATCCATAGGCGAGAGAGACGACGGTGGCCTATCGACAGATTGAAAAATCTGTGGATCGCAGCCGTTCGTGAAACTCGAGAATAAGCACGGTCCCGCGCACACCAGCATGATGTATGTACGTACGGGGGACTTCGAGGACGCCGAGCGAGGACCGATCGAAAGGGGGACTTTTTCGATCCACATAAGCGTCATCTCGGCGATCGGTTACCTCAGCTGCTCCGGCGCAGCTGACAAACCTTCTGCCGAGTAGCCACCGGTGGATAAGTGGATATTTTCTGTAGGACAGGTGCTCGCAATCTGCTCGGACAACAGCCGGCGCCCGCGCGTACGATTATTACTATAAATTCGTGCTAGTTATAGATGAAAAACTATGTCGACGTGTGACGATTTTTTCAATAAAATTCCATCGTTTATCCATTATTGCGTGTTGTCGGACATGTTATATATACGTCGTCTCCTATAGATTTTGTGACGACGAATACAAATCCGGCGCCAGATTTTATCCATCCACTCGGAATTTTGAAGGAAAAAGCTATTTAAGAGAAAACATGTATTAAAATCGTGATTTTCAATTTTCGCGAAGCTCATCTCGGTTGAAAATTTTTATGTTTTGTTTACATCGACATGACAGCGCGCGAATTGTGTCGGATTTCGAAGATGGAGACGAGTTGGTCGGAGGTTTGCTCGAGAGCAGGCGGTGTCTAGGGACAGGGATGAAGCAACGAGAGAACAGACCGGATAATGAGTGGTTGATATAATACGATATAATGGGAACATATAATACGGTGGGTGTAGGCGAGGCGTTATTTATGTATGGGAAACGCTCGGTCTATACAGTCTACAGGGATCGTGGAATCAACAGCTGGACTACATCTTTCGCAACAATCTTCGTTTCGCCGTCTATCCCTGCGGCAAACGGCTTCCACCTAACAAACTTCTCGATTAGTTTGCTGATTAGTCGATTTCTTGACCACGAATATATGTCAAAAGAATGTTTCCCCTTTGAATGCTTTAAAAATTTGACGTTCCGACGATTGAATATTAAAAAAATTAAAATAATTCGGTTGTGGACAGATAGTCCGGTAGGATGACAGTGATTAGCGTGTTCCGAAAAGGGCGGCCGTTGTCTCCGATCGAAAAGATAATCGTGCCGTGCAGAGATAATTAGAATGAAAGGGGCGCGCGTCTGTCGAGCCGCGTGGAGGAAATGATTTTGGTCGGCCGAAAACGGAAACGAGGAGTCGATTTCGAACGCTCTTGGTCGGGCTGGCGCGGCGGGCCCGTGAACGATCGCATGAATTAACATTTTGATGCCGAGAATTGTCGGATGGTCGTTTCAATTTATAATTAAGACCCCCGGGCTAATTGCAGTCGAGCGGGCAGCGTGCTTGTAACCGCGGTGCCGAATAATTAATGATCGTTCGCGTTCCACGGTCTGGCATATCGAATCGTGTTTGCAACCCGGTGAGCCGCGCGGTTTGCAATTTTCCTCGGTGTCCTCCTGATCGACGGTTCCGTCCAATTCTTTATCCGGATTCCTATAAATCGAATCGATAATCAGCCGAGTTTCGATTGTTCCACGAGTACAGTATATTCTGGCCGTAACTGTCTGAAAACTTCGAGTCTGCGGAGTAACAGTTATAGAAAACGTAAATTCTTTTGTACATATATGTATATATGTAGTCTTGCGAACGTAAAGAAGGATATAGCGATTGTGAAATAAAAAGGGACAAAGCTCAGCCTTTTCAATTAAAACAAAATCAAAATTACTTTTCTTTCGTTTTTGTCAATGGAACTTTTACCGTCGTAATCGTCTCGTTCTATACAATTACGATCGTAATTTCTTGTGTGGCTAGCGATTCATGTTTTCGCACTTCACATTTACAGAATTCGCGTCTCTACCATAAATGTCAAGTCTCAACTTCTCTAATGTATATATACATATATATATGTATATGTATGTATATGTTTATATATATATATACTTCTATATATAAGTCTCAACTTCTCTAATGTATATATACATATATATATGTATATGTATGTATATGTTTATATATATACTTATATGTATAATATTGTATAAGGTCTAAAGTGCTCGTGGATCTAGTTCCAACATTTATCGTTCGTCAGCGTAGAGGGCGTAAGAAATCGAGTTGTTGTTAACGATGTCGGTATTTCAGATCGTGAGACAGGAAACCCCATATCACCGACGAGTTAGCCCCTGTGTTATTCAGCGAGACCAGTAACCGGGCACGACCGGGCGCGGGGATAACGTGGAACTTACAGTGATCTGAAATACCACCCCGCTAAAAGTTCCACAACCAACGAGTATCTTCCACGCCCTCTACATAAATACTATGTAGGTATAAATGAACCCGCGTTTTCGAGGCGATGGACCGATCGCCGAGCCTCCCCCCGCATCGGTCCCATTTCGGTGGCAATCGCCCATCGTCGGGAACTTTGTTCGGGTCTCTCGCACCTCTCGACCAATTAAAAATTCGCTTGATTAGCCACACCACCGCCGCGCCGCGCCGTACCTGCGACCCTCGCGGACCCAAAGTGAGCCAGCGGAGGGGAAAAATACCCAGCGCCCACGATTCTGGCATCACTGCTGCCAGCCTTATGGGACAGACAAATTTTGCCGTTCTCTTACGCCCTCTAGGATATATTGTCGTCGGAGTAAGAAACAGAAAGCTACCGACCGCATCTCGTCGGTGTAGAAGACCACTGAGGAGATTCTTGTCGGTAAAAAGGTGAATCATCACGGAACCATATCGGTTATCATGAAATGTTACATTCTCCGACGAACGTATTCAAATATTTCAGACAATATTTTGGCGTTGATTTCTAAACTATTGAAATGAAAATTAATATCGAGGACAAAAAATTCCAAGAAATATCTTCAAATTTCATACGAGATACCTCAATTTTTAATATAAAAATATTTCATAAACGAGCATTATTTCCTTCACTTGTTTTTATACATAATTGTTCCAAAAATCGATCTGTGGGAACAGAAATATGTTGAATAACATTTATTCCGAATAATAAACAGTTCGAGATAGAATAACGTGGAGGAATTAATATAATATATAACTGTAGAAGCAGAGATGGGAAAATTTTTATTGAAATAGATCAGAGATGGGTATTATTTAGAAAAAAATTATTTAAATAACGATTCGAATAAAACATATTATAACTTTACTCGTTATTCGAAGGTTCGAATTATAAGGTATCTTTATTCAACGAGTATCGAATAAATAATTTTATTCAACAAATAAAGATAATTTGTTTTATTCGAAGCGGATTAATTCGAACTTTGAATAATTTTTTCATCTTTTATTCGAAGCCGTTGAAAAAATCTTCGAATAATTTTTGCCAGCTCGAATAAACGGCGACGAGGCTCGACGAGTGCTGAACTTGAAAGACCAGCGACAGCGACCAACCAAAGCTGGAATTTGAACCATTCGACGCGGAGATTCTGCGGGAATGTTCTCTCACAAATTTCATTCCAAAAAGTCGATTCGTTCAAAAGTTGTGACGAAACTAGTGATCATAGTAATTTTGTGGACTTAGGCCAAATGGGGAAAATGGCGTCAAACGAGAACGACTTAGAGAGCTGAATCTTGAACCATTCGACGCGGAAATTCTGCGGGAAGGTTCTCCCACAAATTTCATTCCAAAAAGTCGATCCGTTCAAAAGTTGTGAAGATCCACCAATTTTTCCCCAATGTCCGACTTGTTATAGAGTTATGCTACTGATTCCCGCAAAAATGTACGCCCGTCTATCTTGTCATTGAGTTACTTGTACTGATTTTTAATCGCAAAAATAGCGAAAGTTTGAAAAATCAAAATTTTCGGATTTCTGACTTTTTGGTGACTTCTACCACTGACTTTTCGTGCCACCTCTTTCGCACTCAGGTCTATGGGCAGAATGTGCCTAAGACCAATACAGAGATAATACAAATATCTTGACAAAAAATGGAAATGTATTTATTCAGATTGTTAGCAATTTTTGTGACAGCCTGCATAAAAATAAATTACAATAAATCAATGGAAATAAATTAACGACAGATGACGTTCTTTGACTCGATAGTCATAGCATACGGACAGACGAAGAAGCTGTAGGACTGTTACGAAACGAAAGCCAGAAGTTCCTTTAATTATCTCAGGATATTAACGGAAGGGGTCTCCCCAATTAGTTATTACAACGCAAAAGTACCTGCAATCTAAATGTATTTTTTCTGAACCCATTTCTTCGATCGTTATTCCATCAAACGATACTTTGTTCGAAAAAGGAACGTTTTAACGAGAAAACTTGTCCACGTTACACCTAGCTAACTTACAAATCGAGTACATAGTTTATTATTACTGGACTGCCGATGTTTATGCAATTTTCAATTTTTCTAGGCTAAGAAAGTGGAATCAAGTAAAATATTATTTTCTTATAGTCTTTGTAGTTCTGAAATAAATAAAAATCGTACCAAATTCTATGGAATTTTATATTCTAGCATTTTGTGAGAATTGTCAGAAGCCATAAATGCATAAAGATCCGCAGTCTAATTATTACCAGAGTGCGGATTACCCTTGTGCAAAATAAAACCTGTTTGGGAAATTCTTTCTTTATCAATTTTAGTGGGTCCAAAGTCGTATAATATCGACACACTTCAATTTTCACGGTTTCAAATTACAGCTAGCCCATTTTTGTAAAAAATCGATAAAAGTTCAATTGCAGTCTAATTATTACTATGTCAAACTCCGTCGCGTTGAAAACGAAATCAAATTTACTATTAGTGGACAAAAGCAGGTTACACGATATGCTGAATCAAAGAAGAGCGGCAGCATAATCGCGTCCGACTAATCAGCGGTGCAACTAATAATTCAATATCCCCGAACGTCACCATTCGTCCAGATATTGGGCCACCGTATGAAATATTGAGGAAGATCATTGGAAACACGTCAGGCTGCGACATCACAGATTGCTCTTTGATCCGACGGTTGTCGCATTGTGGCCGATCGATGCGAAAACTTCGCAATGGAATTGATTTAACCGACGTGCGGTATTTTGGTCATTTTTGACCAATTGGAAATTTTTTTGGTCATTGTAAAATTGATCGTAATTTTGCTTCAAATTTTTGAGGGAACAAGCTTATTTTCGATTCTGAAGAAATGGCAACGAAAGTGTTTTCCAAATCATTTTACGTTAAATGTCTTCGTGATCGAAAATGATCATTAAATAAAATTCAAATTATAATTATCTGATTGCACTGTAATTCGGAAAACAAACTAAAATGTCCATTACTATGTAACTTTATGCTAAGACTTTCTTTTTCTTTTTTTTTTATGAATATCTTCTATTGTATAAACATTTGTATAAAAGGACTTCGGTCCGTAAATAATAATAAATAATAATAATAATAATAAAATATTGTAACATTTTATCAATTGTTGCATTTGCTTTTAGCGTGTATTGCAGGTAAAATATTTAGCGAAATACATATAAGCAACCAGTACGTCCTTTCCCGTTTATACAATTATTGTTTCTTCTGCTTCGTGCCGACAATTTTTATTTTCCATAAAGATCTACTTGCGAAAGTTGCTACGTCACAACGGAACGATACAAGTGTTTCGATGGGAGTCTCCGTTTGGGATCAGTCGTCTGTCTCAGACTAGCAGAATCGCAGATGAGCCTGAGGGAAGCTTGGTGTTCGTAACGTCCGACGGTGAAGAGTATCCGGGGGCTAGTTGCTTCGACAAGGGGTTTCAAAGACTCAAGGACGATGGATCCGTGGATCTCGTGCAGCCAGCTAGACCAGGAACAAAAAGAATGCGTTAGCTTTGAATAACGGACCGAACTCGACTGAAACTCCATTTTGTCAAATCTGTCTATTTGCCTGTTCCTGCTTCGTGTTTCTATTATACTAAACCTCTGTCAGCTATTTTACCAAATTCTTTCACGATTTTTAACTCCAACGCCTAGCCTAACCTTGGTGCACAAAATCGAGCACATCCATTTTTCCCATAAAATCTTGTTGAAGTTTCACAATAATGCCTCGGTACTAATTGAGAGACTCTATCGTTAATTGACCAATTTCAAACTACAGAAATAACATATTTTTAATTCCACACAATTAATGGGCTCGGGGCAACCTCTTCTTGGTCTTCTTTCTAAGGGTCGCATCACTTGACATTATTTTTATTCATCCTACTTCATCTTTATTCATCTATTCACCCGATAACGGGTCAAGATTACGCTTTCAAACAATTTGATGAATGTAAAGTACACAGAACAGATTAGATGTAAAAGTATCAACCGGTAGAACAATACTTAATTGTACTACAGATTTCCAATTGTAGAATCTTCAACTACCCGAGATACAATATTGCAACTAAATCGTTTGTGAAATTCAGATGACCTCGACGAGTGAGATCAAAGAAAAATTATCGAATTTAAGGGGTCATTTCAAATCAATTCTAAATTGCTTTCCAAGCAATCCCTACCCTTCCACTTTTACGATGTTATTCCCCCATTTTCCGGTGGTGAGCATCCCCACTCTTCCGCCACGGACTGGTCACGTGACATGACGCGCGTGCTACGTCGCCACAATGGTCAAAAGTCAATTTTCGAAGTAGAACATTCTGAAAAACTTGTTTTGCTATAAAGTAACAATACTTCAAACCTTAAAAATCCAAAATGTTATTCATTTCAGATACTTGTGTAATCGAGGGTAACGTTCTGAAGACAAAATTCTGAAATTCAAAGAGAAATTAATTATTCTAAGAACTCATTATAGAGCATTATATAACAGGTTTGAATAAATTTTTTACATGTATATATATATATATTAATAGGCATCTTTTCATTATTTAATTAGATTGTGAGCATTATTTAATCCATGTACAAATGCTGCAATATTATTAACAATTTAAACTTTGGGTAGCCTCTTAAAATTCTGAACACAGTTCATCAAATTAGAATGTGAAGCAAAGACAAACGAAGCATGATCTCACGCAACAATGTTAGCATGCCCGGCGTCTGAAGAACCAGCAATCCCATCTTCATAACAGGTTTGAAGAAACGATCCAGCAAAGATTGTCCAACTCTGTTCGATGCAGTGTTTCCGAGATTATCATAATGCGCATAAAGTTTCATGACGCAATCATGCTCGACGCCTACGTGTCCTGCATCGGAATCGGCTGCATTCTTTGCAACAAAAACAACAGTATCAAAACAAGTGATGTTTGTGACTGATCGCGAGATGCACGTGCCCGCAGGCAATGAAATAACACCGCGGATTCTTTGATGCAATTATGTAAATCTCATTCGATTCCTAAATTGAAATTAATCATATACAGGGTGTTTGCCATAATTTGTACCAACGTTTTTTTTTCCCTAAACGGTGAACATTAGAAAAAATCAAACAGGAGGAAGTTGTAGGATATCTTACTAGCATAATGTAATTTTTTGTATTTTCAATATTTTTCTACAAACGAAGGTGACCTTCATTTTTTAAAATGGATTGCTACCTATTTTTTACATTATATGAAAGCGGACATTAAGACGAGTTCAACCGTGTAGTATACTATGGTCTTCAAGGTCGTACAAGGGCAGAAATAAAAGAAATAAATTTAATATTTTGTAATATTGTATTTAAGTACTAGTATTTTGTATTGATAAGGCTACGTATCGTGTTCAATGTGCAAGAATGCATTTCTGAGTTCTGCTGACCACGCACCTAGTAGTTTCTGCCAATGTTGCAATAGATATGGATGCACACGCTACTTTTATCTTTTAGTTTGCAAGACCGATTACCTTGGCATAATTTCATAAAGTTCTTATCTCATTGAATGTGTTTAATAATTATTATTTTTCCCCGAGATAGGGAGATTCGTCGAGTTTTCGACGTAATTTTCAATTCTCTTGCAAAATTCAATGTTCCTAAAATCTCTCAGTAATTTTGTTACCTCCAAAAGTTACTAAATTCCATATCTAAACTACATTTTAAAATTGATTCGAGGTTGCCCCCGGAAAAGTTAACTATTTTTTCTCCGAGCCATCGACCGGGATTGATCCGAGTTTTCGACATACTCTTCAATTTTCTTGCAAACTTAGATGGTTCTATCGCAAAGTACAATCTTCCAGCTTTAATTTCCGCTCGTACAAGTTAATCAATTCCCTCCGGGAATACATTTTAAAATCGTTCCGAAGTAACCCTTTGAGGTTTAATCAGTTTTCTCCGATCTATCGAAGACAATTAACGCCCTTAAAAAATAGTACATACATGTGAAAATTGATTCAATATAACCGGTTGAGAATTCAATATTTTGCAGACTCCACGATCTGTGTGTTGTGGACCCCTCTGTGTTTACGGGGGCCCATAATCTTTTCACTGGCCATTTTCGTAAAGCTGACAATTTTTTTCATGTACCTCGCAATTTTCCCGGTGATCCCGTCAAACAGCTGATCGTCCGCGTATTCTCGGTGTGCATATGTGCAAGGATGGTCCCGCGTTGTTGGTGCGCCGCGTTCCGGCGGGTCAGTAGGTGTTGCAGGTGCATATCGGCTGCACCGGTGCACCGTTGCGGCCGTCGTCGGGGGTGGCTTTGACGCCGGTGCCGACTCGAGGCGCAGAACGTGTTCGATCGACCCGCGGAACGCGGCCCGTAGCCTCACACTGCGACACAGAGAGTTCACTTCAGTCAGTCGCTGTTCGGCCACCGAGCGGGTACAAGGTCGGGTCTCGCAGTCCGGTCACCGTTTGCATTCTTCGACTAGTCGACTAGCGAGAAACGCCAACAATAAATCACTCGAAACTTTTTCCCGGGCCCGGTGAACGTTCACGTCACTCTACTCTATAACTGTCGCTCTCTCTAACTGCTTACGATTAATTCGCCACTCGCGAAACAAAGTTCCCTCGCGGTTTTTCCGCGCGCGCGAAAACCTCGCTTGCGGGACACATGGACTCCCAGACACGAGGGATGGAGGAGGGATCAGCGTGATGCACCTTCCAGGTGACTTTTGCAACAACATTCGCACCAACATATTCGCTCCCTCGATTGGCTCCCAAACTACCGCGTCTCTGCAACTGTGTATTTTCTTTGCAGTCCATGGGTCTTTGCATTTTTTATTTTGTTGACTGGTGATTGATGGGTCAGTTAGGGGGTTGCGGATTTTTGGAGGTCCTCGTGGTGGGAGGACCGTCGTCTCTAGCGTGGTGTTTGGAAGGTTATGGTTGGGAAAAGTTTAATCGAGTGGCTTTTTGTTTCGCTTGAGAATCGCTAGTTAACCCCTTGCACTACGATTTATTTTACGGTTGCAGTGATTAGAACTTATTTGTCGTTTCTAATTTCTTAGAAAAAAAGGAAGTTTGTATGCAATTTATACCTATGCAGTCTCCAATTGATTCAACAATAAGAAAATATAATTTTGTTTCAATTGAAAGTTTAAAGGAAATTAGTAGCATGAATATTTTAGTAGACTATCTTCGAAATCTTCGTCACGAGTCCGACTCGGTATTATAGTGCAAGGGGTTAATTATTTATATTAGCTCGATACATAATGTCCGATTTTAGAATGCAAATTTAAAACGAGGCATTTTCGTCTGGATATGCTATTGCGGTCTGTAAGCTTTTGTGTTTTCATGGGGGGTTGTATTTGAATTCATGGGTTCGCGATTGATGTGTCGGTTAGGGGGTTGCGGATTTTTGGAGGCTCTCGTGGTGGGAGGACCATGATCTCTAGCGTGATGTTTGGAGGGTTGTGATTGGAAAAGTTTGATCGAGTGGGTCTTGTTTGGTTTGAGTATCCTGAGATGATAGTATTAATGTTATTGTAGTATATGTATAAGATGACCGATTTTAGAATGATAATTTAAAATGAAATCTTTTGATCTAGAAATACTATTATTGTCTCGTAGATCAAGGCAATTTGACAGAATATGTGGATTGTAATAGTGCTTGATCAATTAGTTTTATTTGGGAAAAGGTTGTGGTGGCTTAACGTTGTTAGAAATTGCACATTTTATATGCAACAACCCAATAGAATGTAGTTAAAATCTCATGTTTCCATTCGATTTACAATCGTGAATATCGCTCTTTTTACCCCATTAAAAATCGAGAAAATTCCTACAATTTTTCATTCTATTTAAAAATGGGGAAATTACTGTTTCTTGTCCTTATGAAAAATTGTGAACAATTAGATTCTTTTGACCTTTCAAAAACCGTGAAAATTGCAGTTTTTGTTCCATTAAAAATTGTCAAAAATTCAAGTTCTTTTGATCTTTCAAAAACCGTGAAAATTGCAGTTTTTGTCCCATTAAAAATGGTAAAACATTCAAGTTCTTTTATCCTTTTAAAAATTGTAAAAATAACAGTTCTTTATCCTATTAAAAATTGTGAAATTCTCAGTTCTTCATATTACCCAAAACTCCTGAGAATCTCAATTTTCCGCACAATTAAAAATCATTAAAAAATCACGGTATAATTAAAAATCACGAAAAATCGTAGATTTTTTATCCTGTAAAAAGGGTGGAGCTTGACCATGAACTTTACATCACTCTAAAGCCGTCAACTTGTCACTTAACAAGATTAGAATTCGATTAAGCTCGTGGGACATAAACATTTCATCACAATTTCGTAATTTTTACGGAACTTCATGAAAGCTTGACCATGAATATTATTAACTCCCGCCTTGTTAAATAATTTACTATTAAGATGAAAAATTAGTCGAATACATTGAACACTTTCGCAGAATTCTGATCAATTTTTCATTTTCTCTTGCAAACTTGACCATGAATTACACACGCTCATCATGGCAACAGTCAACACATTTTTCATAAAACATGCTCTATAAAAGAAAAATATAACTCGCGTAATTTCGATTATTTTTAATTGAAAAAAAATCATTTATGTACTTCGAATGTCCATAAATGCGCGCGCAAAATCCCAATGTAAACGGTTGGATGGTTCTTCTGAAAAAAAATGTCCAAAAAGAAAATGGCATTCAAGCAGCAGAATAGCGGTGTAATTCGCCGCGTCTGCGATGGAAGTCGGGGTGTGGTGGCCGATATACAGAGGCTGATTGTAAACCACTTTCACAACAGTCGCGGCCCGTACTCCCGCGCCCCCAGACCTGAAAAACTTTTACTAAATCACTTTTTCACGGTATGATCAACTCGTAAATAGACTGCGGAGATCGCTGCGCATTTTCGCCGCACGCCCTCGGCCCAGCGCAACGTCCAGCAAGACGTTTACTTTCACGAACATTAACATCCAAATGGAAATTCGCGTAAACACTCGCAGGCCCACCGTAAATATTGTCGGGGAAAACAATTCGAGAGCGGGAAGCTGTAGAACTTCATTTTACCCGGGGAAGAAATTCAGAAAAGCGATGTTCCAAAACTCTTTGACTGCTTCAGGCTGTTTGGTGTTTCCTTACAGATTGCATTATGGCAAACATTAAATTAGTATATTCGTAACCGCAATTCTAGAATTTTTTTATTCTATTCAGTATTTATCAATTTTTTCAACGATTCATCAATATACCGTTTCAAGATAAAACACGAAGCTTAAAGATTTCTTTAGATTGTTTAGATTGAATTACCAACGCATTGGCGACGTTTTCCTGAGTAAAACGAGCCCAAACACGATACAATTTGGATCGCGTTTACTCGTTTAATCCACGATTTAGTAGAACCTCGATTATCCGAACCGATACCAATAGTTCAATCTGAAGCGATCCATATACCATATGTTGATTCATTGTACAAATAAGTGGAGATTTAAGCTGGCACTATAGCTAGGTAAATGAACTATTGTTAGAACGCATGCTTCACTGATTGGTTCGGATAATTGAGCTTCGATTAAATCGTGGATTAAACGAGCAAACATACTCCAAACTATGTCGTGTTTGTACTCCTTTTACCCGGAAAAATGTCGCGAATATTTTAGGATAGGTGTGATATAAAAATAATTAAGAAGAAAGGAGCTTCGTATAAATAAACTACTTGGAAATTTCAGTTACCTATAACAATTACTGGGAACAAAGGTTTCGAGATGGTAACAGTTCTCAAGGCCCACGTTCGTTCCACAGAGACTGTTACAAATTGTTGCAAACAAATTCTCGACGCAATGGCTCTCGAACAGGACGGATCATAATTAAATTGCAATTACTCTGCGAACGGGATTTTCGTGTTGTCGCTGATTGTCCGGGCCGCTAAACGATCGACCTTAATCACTGTACCGGGGCTCAGTGACGCAGACTTAGGTTCGCTCGGACACGGTATAATCGGCCGACATTTTCGCCGGTCTCATTGTTATTAAATCAAGCGCGTCTCATTGTTCCCCGGTTGTCAAGGTGTTGGAATAATAGGCCCGGCACGTGATCACCGGCGAATCCTCGTCCGGAAAGAGGTCCTCGTTAAATTTCGCAATCGTTATATATCGGGACACGGTTTCAACTTCGCCCTTCGAAACGAGCAATTAACGCGTGCCCGGCCGAACTAGTTAATTAAGTGATAACGTACAGAATTAATTAACGGCCGCGTTTGTTTTTGCACGGCGTGCTCTCCGGCGTTATACGATCGTCGTCGACTTTGATTTTGATGCACCAGAACTTCGAAATAATTAGACTGGACCTGGTTTCGCGAAACTTTCGCAATTTAGGTCTTTTTATTATTGCAATTTTTTTTTTTAGACCGATGGAAATATTTTCTTCGGGAGAAATCGATTAAATAGTACAGTGGCAACGGTGGACCGATTAAATATATAATTAGCGGCCTGTGGATCTTTATGCAAAATAAAATTGCACCGCTTGCAAGAACCAGGGAGACAACAAATTTATTTTCTATGTTAACCCCTTGCACTGTAATACCGAGTCGGACTCGTGACGAAGATTTCGAAGATAGTCTACTAAATATTCATACTACTAATTTCCTTTAAACTTGAAATTGAAACAAAATTATATTTTCTTGTTGTTGAAACCATTGGAGACTGCATAGGTATCAATTACATACAAACTTCTTTTTTTCTAAGAAATTAGAAACGACAAATAAGTTCTAATCACTGCAACCGTAAAATTAATCGTAGTGCAAGGGGTTAATATATAATTTTGATTATTATTTAAAGTTGACTATTCGACGAAACGTCTCCGAGTTGTTCGATCCGGATCGATGCGCGGCTGTCCGGTCGCGCCGTCA
This sequence comes from Lasioglossum lativentre, assembly GCA_916610255.1. NCBI lineage: Eukaryota > Metazoa > Arthropoda > Insecta > Hymenoptera > Halictidae > Lasioglossum > Lasioglossum lativentre. The sequence continues at coordinate 3,861,485 of OU744364.1, forward strand.
CGCTTTCAATTAATCCCATTAACGAGCGGTTTCCACGACTGCAATAATTTCGGACGAAATCGGGCTGTAACGACACTGTATCGGCATTGACGTCAGACTCACCGAGTTTCCGTATTAAGGTCGATTATTTGGGTTAAGAATTTCGTTTCCGAGGACCACCGAGGCCAAGAAAATTGTAGAACGCGGCCCGCGTTCGCGCTTCCATAGTTTCTGGCAGCGAGAGCGAGCCTTTTTCATTCATCGACATAGGTAGTGTTGCTCTTATGCCCGTGGGAGTCAAGTATACCATCGGCGTGATTCTGCTTGTACTTGAAACTTTAAATTAGGGGTGGAAAACACATTTCACACAGTAATCAGATCAGTATTGTTTCCCTTTGCTTTTTATTCCATAGATTGGTATTGAAAATGTTTTTAGTGATAAATAGATTGCGGATCTTTAAGGATGTATGGCTAATGAACATTTTCAGAACATATTAAAACCATATTTGGAAACTAGATTAAAACTATGTTTGGAAAGAATATTTAGGTACGATTTTTATTTATTTTTGATCTACGAAGACTATTACCACTGAAAATAGGATTTGATTCTAGTTTCTTAAACTTTGTCTAAAAATTGCATAAACATCCGCAGTCCAGTGACAAACTCCTATGTTAAGGGTTGAAAATACACTTTCTACCTATACAATCATATTACAACTTTTATTTTACGTTTTATTTTTGGATTCGTGTTATAAATTGTTTCAGGTTCATTTTATAAATATAAAAATCGATCCAGTCACTTTTATAGACATCTCGATGGAAACATATAATTACGTCTGAGGGTTGCAAAAAATCAAAGACTCTATTGGCCGTAAAAGTTTGTACGACGCGTTGACTATAAGTCTGCCAATAATACACCTGATTAGAAACGTTCGTAGTACAATTTTATTTTTTACACAATTGTATTTTTTTATTTTACCAACTTGATGTATTTTTCCGTGTAGAGTTTGGAAGAATTAAGAGTCGTAAAACTATGCACATTTTCAGGTTTTGTTTTCTGCGTAGACAATTGTAATAGGAACAATTGATCTTTATATATTGTACCGTCCCTGCAAAATTTTGTTTGTAGCAACAATATATAAATTGCAGAATTTATCAATCGCGGAGTAATGTATATTTTCTATAAAATGGAGTTGGACAGATAAAATTTATTTAAAAGCTTACGGTACACAAATACAGGAAAGTTAAATGTGACTTCCAGGGTCATATTCACCGGAACACGGTGCAAAGGTAATATTTCACAAATTAAATTGGACCACACTCGACATCCAATTAAAGGGAGACTTTGTAGCTGGTTCCACTATAAAATATAAATTAGTGCTATCAATTTCGGTTATATATTAAATAATTACACTGCCAACCAAGTATGTCCTAGAATAAATCAGGGTAACGTAACCTTTAACACGAAAGTTATGGAGCACTCAAAATGATTGATTCTTACGTAATGCTTTCACGAAAATGACAAAGCAAAAGTCCACTAAGATTTTTCACAATTTCGATTATAATTAGACTGCGGATATTTAGGCAAAATAAAAATTTTCTACGTCGATGATAAGCAATAGTAATAATTTCAGTAATTTTAATTAGGAAATAATATAACAATATTTTTAAATTCTTCTAATATATTTACAATTATGTTTTTCATCCATTTTATGCATTTATGACAAAAATGGAAGCTTTTTATGAGCATAGTTTTGTAGTTTAGCAGGAACTGGTAAAACTGGAACAGTAATTCTGACCAGTGGAGTATTACAAAAATCGTCAACCTCAAAGGGTCAAGCACCTAAGGAGCCATTATGGCAGCGTTGGCAGTCGACGCAGTGGCAACGTCAGTCAATGGCAAACGCGTTTACCTGCTAGCGAATGTGTGACGCGTGAATAATGGAGCAAAGGGTGGCAATCGGCACGCACGCGAGCCGTGCCCCGACACGGCATTAGGCGAATGTGGAAACTGCAATCATCTATGCCAGTTCAAAGGCCGCCGATGTTCGAGGGTGTGCTCACCTAAATTATTTTTTAAGCGGGCAAAATACAATTAGTGTCTCGACGTATATGCTAAAAATTCAAAAACGTTAAACTATATTTTTTATTTCCACTTATTCTTTCATGAAACTCTTAGCAACATATTTTTCACACTTTCCCGATTAAAACGAGCCCGAACACGATGCAATTTGGATCATGTTCACTTGTTTGTGTATCGGTTCGGATAATCGAGGTTCTATTACATCATGGATTAAACAATTAAATACCGTCCGAATTATATCGTGTTTGGACTCGTTTCAATCAGAAAAATGTCACGAATATTCCGGTAGAAGTTTTGTCCAAAAATGATAAAAAAAATTAAAAAAGTTTTGTAATTATTCCTTCGGTCGGTGCGTCCGGCGATTGACGAGTACGATGTTCATTTCGCATGAAGATCAGCAGCCATTCATTCATTTTGATTGTCATTTCAATGAAAGCGGAATAACAAGAATCGATTTCTTGCAACAACGTGAAAATACCACTTTACGTTCGTTTAGCTTACTTCCCTCGTCAGTGTTTCATCCGGGGAAAGGAATCTCGGCAAACAGAACCGATTGCGGATACCGCATTACGCCAGTAGCAGTTCGCGTAAACGCGATTGGCCCTCTTGCAAAGACTTTAGCCGAAGTCGCAGCTGTTACGTTAGGCGTTTACATAACGCGGGGAATTCTTGTAAAACTGCGGATAATACGATCGAACAACGGTAACCTGCTGGGAACAACGCCATTAACTGGATATCGGAGCTCGCGGGTATTCCGCTCGACAAATAGCCTAGATTTGTCAATTTCCACGGAACATTGACAACCGAACCAACACAACGCGAAGAAAACGGGGACGGTAAGACGTTCCGCGCGCCGTGCATGCGTCGATAATCGAAATCAAGCCTATTCTAGTAATTACATGTTATTTTCAGCCCTCGCGACATCGACTTTTCCGCGGTATGGTCGATCAGCAACCTCGATTTATTATTACGCTTCGGAAAGCGCCGACGACGAGCGAAAAACGTTTTAAGCATTTAGGTATATTCGAACAGTTCGGAAAGAATGTCCCGAGGAAAGAGGGGCTGTCTTCATGATTAAAATCATGAAAACCAGGCGAAGCGCCCTCGCGATTTCCGTCGCGTTAATTCCAGTAATTGAATTCTTCGCAGAACTTTCGACACGCGTCGAAACCGAAGGCTTCAGGTGGTTTTCACGCGATCATGGCCGCCGGAGCGGGGGTGTGTTTCACGCGTGTAGCTCCGGCTCTCCAGAACTCGTTCGCCTAGTTTTTGCAGGTGCGGAATCGTTTCCGCAACAATGGGAACACGAAAATTAGGGTGGTGACGATTCTGTCACGCGAGCACAACGTCCCCCTCCTGGAGAACGAGACTCGTTGGAAGGCTTCGGTGTTTCCCTTTTCGCGATTACAGAAAACACTGTCTTAAGGGCGGGTCTTAAGGGGGTTTAGGAAAATTAAACATTTTTTTCCAATAATTGTTAAATGAAAAGATCTTAGGGGATACTTGGCACACCTTGACTATCATATTTTTTTTTAATTTAAAATTACAAAGTTCTTCTGGTTTACGCTGCGGAGCTTAGTTTTTCAGTAAATATTATTTAAACATCGCACAACAAGATGCACCTATCGCTTTTCCAATGAAACTTAATTTTATATATAAAGAAGATTGTTCAACTTCCCCTATTATCGAAAGACGTTCAACCCCTTGTAAGGTACCCCTAAGGACGTGCTTACGAGAAAATGGCTGCCACGTTCTTAGTTTAAGCTACCGAGCTCAATTTTTCAGCGAATATTATTTAAACATCACATAACAAGATGCACCTATCGATTTTCCAAAGAAACTTAATTTTATATATAAATAAGATTGTTCAACTTCCCCTATTCTCGAAAGACGTTCAACCCCTTGTAAGGTACCCCTAAGGACGTGCTTACGAGAAAATGGCTGCCACGTTCTTAGTTTAAGCTACCGAGCTCAATTTTTCAGCGAATATTATTTAAACATCACATAACAAGATGTATATATTGATTGTTCAAAGAATGACAATTTTGCTCATGAAAAAAATTGTCGAACTTCTCCTATTCTCGAAAGACGTTCAACCCCTTGTAAGGTACCCCTAAGGACGTGCTTACGAGAAAATGGCTGCCACGTTCTTAGTTTAAGCTATCGAGCTCCATTTTTCAGCGAATATTATTTAAACATCGCATAACAAGATGTATATATTGATTGTTCAAAGAATCACAATTTTGCTCATGAAAAAAATTGTCGAATTTCCTTTATTTTTAAAGGAAATGCAACCCTTTAGAGGACAGCCGGGGGACATTGAAGGGGACAGGCAGGATAACGAAATGCGTCGCGAGTTCAAGAGATAAACGCACAATTCCGCTGGCACGATAGCAAGTACAAAGGCTTCCGTGAATGTCGCCTTCAGGTTTTAACCCCCTTCCCATCCCCGACTCGTTTTCATCCCTCTCCCCCTTGTACGACGTGAGCCCCGTCGAGGGATCGCGACAGAGTTCATAATACGGAATCCTCTCTACTTTCGGGGCTTAGCGTGTCCGCTTCCTTCCTTCCTTCCTCCATCGGCCTGGATGTTTTCAACCTCGATTACAACGTAATAGAAAGAAAATTCAATTGTTACACCTCGCCTGTCGACGTTTCCTGCCAGCCACCGGAACGATATTAATCTCGTTCACGAAATTGCGTCGAACGGGTGACGGTCCACCACCACTGCGAAATATTCCGCAGTCTGTTATAATGATTACGGTTCGTACAATGAATATTAACTGTTGTTGTTCTTGCCGAACCGTTATTACGTCGCAAACGTCACGATTTTCGAGAAAGCTAGTTTAAATTGTTTAAATTGATGCAGCTTTTTAAGAACGTTGTATTGCAATGGGAAAAGAATTTTTTTTAGAAGTATGATAGAATTTTTATTTGTTATTTATACAGTCTGAGATACTCTGAAAATGCCCCTGTTATGGTCCGTGATACTGTTTATGCGAAGTCCATTCTTCTCGAGTTGTTGGCGAACTGTAGGCCCATGTATGGTGACATGAAAAATGAAACGGTAACTAATTTAACGATATAACTCTGTTGTTTTTTTATTATTTTTGAACGAAACTTTTGGGAACATATTCCCGAAATTTTTCTGATTAAAACGAGTGCAAACACGACACTGTTTCGATTATATTTACCTGTTTAATCCACGATATAGTAGAACCTCTATTATCCGAACTGAACAGTGGAACATGGATATTCGATTAATGGAACAGTTAGTTTATGCTATCTGTCCTAGATTGAACATTCACAGACTTTCACGACGAATCCTGCTGCGTACATGAAGAGTAATGGAGAATTTAGATATCGGTTCGGAAAATCGAGGTTCTACTAAATGATGGACTAACAAACAAACATGCTCTGAAGTATGCCATGTTTGGACTCATTCTAATCATAGCAATGTCACGAATCTGCTGATCATATTTTCACGAAGAAATAATAAAAATTAAAAACCTAAACGTTTTGTCGTACTTTTTCGTGGACATCTCTTTCACATGATTACTATAGGCGGTTTTAGTACCCCGAGGAATTAGTATTAAGGGTTTTCCCGCGATGCAAGGGTTGCATCGAATCCACAATATAATTAATCCCATTGCTGCCAGGTGTTGTCACAGTGTCACATGTGTACGTACATGGGTTCGTGCGTCATTTACGAGGCGTTTGCGAGTGACGTGCAACGCCGTGCAATAATTTAACAGACAGTTGTTACGGCGGCGGCGTGTCTTGCGCGTACCGGTTTCGCCCTGTGTTTGCAGTGGACAGCTAATTTAGTAGTAGAATTATTTAACTGCCACCGTAGAGACAAGCAGAGAAAGAATGTGTGTGTGTGTGTGTGTGTGCGTGAGAGAGAGAGAGAGAAAGAGAGAGAGAGAGAGAGAGAGAGAGAGAGAGAGAGAGATATGTAGTAACCGATATTACCGTTTTCTCCTATTTTTATAGCCAGGTGACCCCATTCACCGTAAAAGCTTCAACAACTAATGGTTCTTATTCTTTTCTTAATCCACTTTAAAAAACCAGAGAGCAGCATTTGTAAACTAGTTAAAATGTAAGGGGGGTCGTTAAAGACCCAAGGATCGCAGCAGGGTTAAAAACGTTCACTATTAAGTTCTTCAATCCATCCTCAATTGCAAAAGTATCAAACAATCACAATATCATCACAGAAAAAATATGAAACAAGCGTGGGTCGTCAAAGACCCAGGGATCACAGCAGGGTTAAAAACGTTCACTATTAAATTCTTCAATCCATCCTCAATTGCAAAAGTATCAAACAATCACAATATTATCACAGAAAAAATGAAACAAGCGTGGGTCGTCGAAGACCCAGGGATCGCAGCAGGGTTAAAAACGTTCGCTATTAAGCTTCTCAGTGCGTCTTCAATTATAAAAACAGCAATATTTTCAACGAAAGAAAAAGCGAGCTTGGGTCGTTGAGGACCCAGTGGTCGCGGCATGTTTACTCGCAAAAGATCCAGCCGGTTATTGTTTTTCAATCTGTTCCCAGTTATGGGTCACGATTTCCTGTAGACACGTGTCGCGACAGAATTAATTCGCGAAGACGTTCGCGCGCCTAATCACGAAAGAGTCCTGCTAGCGATAATGCGCAGTCATTTACGGGGCAATCAAGCGGTTAAGGTCGTCCGCGCGTCGCTGCGCAATTATCCCGCGTTAGGGCCAATCAGGGGAGTCCCACGCGAGTTAAAAACGAGTGACAAACGGTTGTGTTATTATACTGATTTCTGTCGTGTCAGATACGATGCTCCTGGCCGCAGTACGTGGACGGTGGTTGCTGGAATAGTCGGCCCTCGTGCGACACAAGCAAGGCGCTAGTCACGGCTGCGAGACACCTTTGTCCTTCGCCCTACGCCGCACCCACGATCCGAGGACGATGGAGAGATCTTCGAGCCGTCACTCGAGGATCCTCGCCTCGATTTTCTGCCTGTTCGCCGTTCTGCTGCTTCCTTCGAGGACCAGTGAGTAGTACAATACTTTGCGTATAGATCGGAGAGCTGTCCATGGGATTCGTGTCTTGGATAGGTGTCTTTTATGGGGGGTTGATGCTTTCGACGGTGGAAGGTTGCTTGTTGTTTAGAGATAGGTGATCAATGATTGTCAGTCTCGTGTATAACGATTACGTGGAACCTGGTAGTACTTCAAATATCGAGGATCGGCATTTGTTGAGGAATGAATATTTTTTAAACAATCAATTAACAATGCTTGTGAATGTAATGGTTTTTCAAGAAATAAGGGACTGCTATTGTGAACAGTTATGAAAAAGGATTGAAAACGACTTTATTCAATATTTATATAAAATTGAAATAGACCAGCAGAATTCATTTGGATATAAAATTGAAGAGGAAAATAGTGAATTCATTTTAACGATAAATTGAGCTAGAACGATTGAATTTATTTTGCTGTAACATTGAAGTAGAATGACTCGATTCGTTGTTGTATTTTGATATCAAATTGGATTAGAACGACTTAATTTGTTGTTGCATAGAATTGTAGTTCAATTCCTCCGAATACAAAATTGGTGAACTCCCAATTCACCCCGAATACAAAATCACTGAAACGCATAAAAATATTTAAAAAATTCGATTTCATTCAGATGATTATACTATCTCGGCCCGAGGAAAGAATTTTATATTTTAATATTCGAAGCTGCCTAACGGCTCGAGGACTACTAATGAGAATTGAGTGAGAGTGAAAGTGCAATTACACGGAAGGAATTAGATTTATTAGGACGAATTCCGAGGACTTTGGTCGAGACGTGCTCGACCGTGGACCTCTCTTGTCGACAGAGACGCCCGAGGAATCGCAAGAATGCGTAGACAATGCGCGGGATGCGATTCAATGTCGGACGGAAGACCATAATGGCGGCCACTTCGGCCACCGGCCATAGTTCGGGCAAGATTCGCGAAACACTCATGCTCTTTGGCAATCTGACGGTGGTCAGCTCGAGCAATCACCGGATTAGCTAATCTATTTAGCTGTGCTTGATAGAAGCCTCTGCAAAGATATTTCCGTCATATTCCACTTCGCCGTAAAATAAATTTATGCATTTTTGCCATTAGTAAATTTTTAAAAAGTTTTAATAGAAAAAAGTACAAATGAATGAATTTCGCTGCTTAGAATCATGTCAATGGAAAAAGCTGAAAATATGAAAGTGACACGTACAAATACGCTTCAGCTTGCTCTCTCGTGTTCCGTCATGCATTTCTGCATTTGCATAGCAATGATATTCCCATCGCGGCTCGTCATATTAATAATTTGCCTCTGATGGAAACAGATAAATCGCTTTGAACGTTGGATAATTGAAAAGACTTTCCGGCCGGAGTGGTGAATAATATTGGGACTTTAAAAGGATGACACGTGTGTAATGGTGATAATCCTTCTTTTAATTATACATTCGCATTGGACGGCAGAAATTCTACCACTTATAGGTTCTTTAATTATTCCGACGCGTTGCTTGAAAATAGGCTTCGCGTATTTCGCAGGAAACCATATTCTTCTCTTGGGCCACGATCATGTTCGTATTATCTTCAAAAAATTCAAGAATCTCGTCCCTAACTGAAATAATTCTTCAAAAGACTCTTAAACATTCATGGAAAATAAAAATTGTCCAATAGTGAAACAAAGAGATAAAACGAAATTATATTTTCTTTTTTTTTTCTCTTCTTATCCTCGTCCATGACAACAATCTCGACTGCATAATCGATCGAATCGATCATTTACGTAATACAGTGTAATTTACTCGTTCAAAGAGCCCACCAATCGAAACTTTCGCGCTCGGCCAACGATTCGGGCGGAACAAAAATTGCCACTGTTTCCAGTGGTCTGTAATTCGCACAAAGCGTTTAATTTGCCGGCAATCGTCCACTGTTGCGGTAATTTAGTGAACAAAAAAAAAAAAAATTGTTTCAGATGCTATGGAGGAGAACTGTACGGATTTCCAGGGCAACACTGTTCGACACGGCGAGTTGTACGTGCCGGGACCTGCGGTCTGCAGTCTCTGCGTTTGCTATCATTCGGAGCCAATGTGGTGTAAAGCCATCTACTGTGCCCCACCCTACGTAAGTATCTTCCCGCTATCACCCTCTCATAACACGGTTCCTAAATAACATAATTTACTGACCTACCACTACCCTTCTGCAACACCGACAGGAACATAGTAATTCCTTGCTATAAACAGATTTATTTATAAAAATTATTGTTACTACTATTTCACTATATTCGAATTTTACAATATTTGGAAAGTTCGTAGCATTTTTAAATTGAAATTCAAAGATAAAATTATGTGTTCTATTATTCTTGGCATTTTCGAGGTAATTTATCATTGAATAAACCTAAGAACGAGTTGACATTTTATTTAGAAACCATTTTTAAATTGACATTCAAAGATAAAATTATGTGTTCTATTATTCTTGACATTTTCGAGGTAATTTATCATTGAATAAACCTAAGAACGAGTTGACATTTTATTTAGAAACCATTTTTAAATTGAAATTCAAAGATAAAATTATGTGTTCTATTATTCTTGGCATTTTCGAGGTAATTTATCATTGAATAAACCTAAGAACGAGTTGACATTTTATTTAGAAACCATTTTTAAATTGAAATTCAAAGATAAAATTATGTGTTCTGTTATTCTTGGCATTTTCGAGGTAATTTATCATTGAATAAACCTAAGAACGAGTTGACATTTTATTTAGAAACGCTAAGAACTTTCGTTCCAAACTACATATACATTTAACCAAACCTTTTTTGCGTTATTTTTACGTCTCCTTTAACACGGTTTCGGTAGTACACGGAATGAATTGACCGTGTTACCTGGTTTTGCGAGTGTTTTCATCGGTTTTTACCGGTCTCAACCAATTCCGCAGCCGCTTTTATCACCGACGATTCCTCCGAAAGCAACTCGAATGAAATCCGACGCCTCGCAAAAAGGATTGCACCCATTGCAAAGGAGCGCGATCTCGAAAGTTGCGCACGATTGACGGCTTTTTCGAGCTACGAAATCGAATCAACGGACGATAAGCTTCAAATAACAGATCCTGAAAGGATCCCCGCGAGGATTCTCGCTTTTGTTGGGGGATTTCGAACGACTGGTGTTGCAAGTCAATTTGGGGTTGGTATTGTGCGTGTTTGAAAGATTTTTTCACGGTACGGACAATCTAGAAATTAATCGAATTTTGATTTTATTGTCAGAGGGTTCCTTGTGTTTAGGATTTAGAAACGTGATTTTTGGAGAAGTGGCTTTATTATTGAGACAATAATGCACATATAAAAAATGTCAAGTTTCTCTATTAAATAACAATCTAAGAAATAAGAATATCTTCGCTGCACTAATGTTGGTAGATTCATTAAATATCTGTGTTCAGTCGAACAAATGTGTCGATAAAAGAGATTGGTTCGAACCGTCATTGGTTTAATGACCACCGTCGACAATCAACCAGAAATTACTGTTTAAGTGGCATTAGGTTCGGTTATACGACATATTTTCCAAGTTATTGTTTCCGAATGAGCACTTGCGTCAACGATCCGTGCAAGCGCCAGTACGCGAGAGAGCCTTCATTCTGAAAAACATTTGATAACAAGAAAGGCCGACGTTATTAAACGGATCGATATACACCTACAACTAGAACTGGGTTAACCATTTATTATTTACATCCACCATCCTTCTATATTCCATTAAGTCACCACTATCTCGCCTGTTCTTTAACATCTGCGATCCGATGAATAAAAGATTTCTCATTTTACGTCGTGGCCGAGTGTCCGAGTGATATCTGGATATCGATTCATATAGGATCATCGATAATCATTGTTTAGAGGACTCTATCTAATGAATTATAAGAGGATATAATATACGCAATCCTCGAATAACATGGTTAATTGCTCGTGTGCCATTTAAAATCATATTATAAGGGACGTACAATTAATTCCTTAATTCATAAAAATTGTGCAGTTAATCGAAGCACAGTAATGCTTCGATACATGTGCAGCTCTCGAAAAGCCACGAGGCTCGAACAGATAATGTTAATTTAATGATAAAGCATTTTAGTTTTTAATTATTTATTTTATGAAACTTTCACCAGCGCACTCGTGACATTTTTCCGATTAAAATTACTACAAACACGATACAACTTACAACAGAACCTTGATTATCCGAACTAATCGGTGGAGTATGATTCTTTAGCTGCAGTGTTCGTTTAAATTGCTAGTATTTTGTACAGTGAATCACATTGAATTAAACAATTGAAATTAGATTCCAGACCAGCGGTTCGGAAAATGGAGGTTCCACGGGATCGCGAATTAAACGAGTACACACGATGCATATTGTGTCATGTTTGGGCTCATTTTAAAGAGAAAAATGTGAGGAATATTCCGGTCAAATTGTGCACAATAAAATAACCAAAAGCAAGAAATTTCGTGATTGAATTAGTGTCGTGTCCCTATTACCAGAGTGCCTCGTAGGGAATCAGTATTACTGGAACGTATGTATGCTCGAAATTTTGCCATTTGGATATTTTCGCGAGGATACGGCGGCAGTGACGTCACCGCGCCCTTCACCGGAAACAGAGGCCCTCCAGCATCCGGAATTTCATCCGCGAACGCGAGCTCATTAAAATCATTTACACCGGTCGCATCCGTGGCGCGTAATCGATTCCGCGCGCTTCGATGCGGCGCAATTTCGTCACGCTTGAAATAACATTTCTCTTTTCTCGTACTCTCTCCCCCCCCCCCCCCCCCCCCTCCTTCTCTCGTTCTCTCTCGCTTTTATTTTGCAGCTACGACCCATATGCAGCGCCATTCATTTGTCCCGCGCGTATTTCGACGATTAATAAGCGACCCGGATCGAGAAAATCGAGAAAACGACGGAATTTTTTGCGCGTCCACAAGTCTGACGGGCTAAAATAGTATTTCGAATGGCGGATGATAAATAGTCTGCTCTTGTTCGGCAATTTACTCTGGCTGACAGTAGCAACTTGGCACTAAAACTACACGTCGTGTACATTGTTTCTTGAATTTTTACCGATGACGTAACTTGTTCGTTTTGCATTATTTCTGTATAAAACTTGCATGAACGTATATTTGACATTTTTCCGATTAAAATGAGCCCAAGCACGGTATAGTTTGGATCACATTTGCTCGTTCAATCCCCGATATAGTAGAACCTCGATTACCCAAACTATACCTAAATTCTCCATAGTGAACACGACTCTGTGAATTATGATCCAAATGGTATCGTGTTTGGACTCATTTTAACGAGAAAAATGCCACGAGGTTGCTGGTAAAACATTCATAAAGAAATAATTAAGAACAAAAAATTATTGTCACTGTCCCTAAAATGCAAATCGGAATCGACGTTATCGAAAACGTACGAAATTGTAGCCTCTGGTTCATCAGCAGTAAAAAACAATTTTTTAAACTCGGTGAGGATTGCGGGTCGATCCTTCATCCGACGGGACAAGGGTCTGCCGGGAACATCTTCGCCTTTGAATCGACGTCGCGACGTCTCGGAGCCAGCGAAATTGCCGGATGATTTAATTAAACCGGGAATCGCAGTGTCCACTCGACCCAAGCGATGATCGCGAGCAGACTTCTTTGAACTCTTCGACCGCCGAAATCGAGCGCGAGCCATTCTTTACACCTTTGACAACCCTTTTAAGCTTTTCTACTCTTGGTTACTGGGTCGACGTAGGTGGAACAGCATTATGAGATTTATTTTCGCCAATTCGTCGTCATTTCTCGAGTGTTTGACTGAGATTGAGGTATTGCTGGGGAAAATGGGGGATTTACGATGTGGAGAGGGCCATTTTGATCGATGGCCGCTTTAGGCACTGTGGAGAAGCTTTAGTATCCCCTAAAGGGATTCTTGTTTTAAATAATAGTAATTTATCAATTTTTAGTGAAAAAAATTTCGGAGCTTGCAAAAAGAAACAATAGAAATTGATTTACAATTTGTGAAAGTAAATTGCAACTCCAGTTAAAATTTCTGAAACATAAATTGCACCTCTAGTTAAAATTTCTGAAAAATAAATTGCACCTCTAGTTAAAATTTCCGAAAAATAAATTGCACCTCTAGTTAAAATTTCTGAAAAATAAATTGCACCATCTAGTTAAAATTGCTATAAAAACAAAAATAGTGAAACCTATAAAATAAAATTGTCGAATGTGTAGAGGGAGCTAGTTATCATTTTCGTAAAATAGCGGTGAAGCACGCCCGATCAAATGTGTATTGCGTCGCGACATTTATACTAATCGAAAACATCGTTTCGCGAGCAGGAAGCGAGGAAGAAAGCACGCGAAGCCCGAAAGAATAATAATCACTCTCGATTAAGAAGAGGCCTGGACCGAGAATCGCAATTAGCGGCCATTACGGGAATTATCTGTAGCTACGAGATTATTAAGCGCTTGCGGGGATACGAAAGAGGCTCGGAGAAAATAATGAATATTATTCGTTTAACGAGGATTCGTTGCGGATCGGTGTCTTTTTTTCCTTTCATTCCCCGTTGAACAATGATCACTCTCTCTCTCTCTCTCTCCCTCCTCCCCTCTCCTCCGTCTTTCTTTCTTTCCTTTTTTATCGGAAAGGGACCGAACGGTGATTAAAGTTTGTTCTCGGAATTAATTACCGCTCGCAGGAAGTTGCATTACCGAGTGAACTTTCATTTACGCCGACTAACGGGGCGGGCTTCTCTTTTTTCAATGCTTTGTGTCAGTTTCAGAAAATATTCGAGTAATATTCATCTTGTAAAAAAAGTAGTGCTGACGACAAGAATAATGGATTAGACTGCGGAGTTCATGCATTTACAACAAAATTGACTAAAATTTTAAACAGCGAAGATATTCAAAGAATTAATGAGCGGGGATGTATTAATTTACAACTCTTAAAATAAAGAAGCAATTTCAAAGTGGCAGCTCTTTCTTGCAATTAATGCAGACAATTTTTCTAGACTGTTGGTTTTTTTTTTTTAGAGAGTCTCGTAAATAATATTTCGGTGAATTGAACCCGTTGGGAATCGCTGTTTGATTAATTTCCAAGTGCCGATAATTTTCCGCGCGTTTCCTTCATTTTTCTCCGGTTTCTCCGATTTATAAAGGGGCCGTTTCATCTTCCACGATTCGGCCAGCCCTAAACGCGCAAACAGCCCCTAAATCGAGGAATTCGCTCACGCATCGAGACCGCCGTTCAATTACTGAATTATTAACGCGAACGAATTCCCGGGGTTCATGAATATCGCATAAGGACTCGCAGGAGCTGCGTGTGTACCGGCGGAAGTCGGTGTGTCAGACAGTTTAAGTGGAATCATCGGGAACGGAAATAGTCGGGTCGAATCATTCTCGTCCGAGTCATTTCAATAACCTTCCAGCAAACTAGAATTTCCTGCGAACGACAATTCATTCCGGAAACCGGTTTCAAACATTCCCTTCCGATTATTAGAACTGACCCAATAATTTTGCTGTGATGTCAATTTTAAATCTGTTCAATTCTATAAATACAAATATTGCATTAAACCGTAGTGGTTTCCGACAAGTGTCAATCATTCGGGCCCGTTTGAAATTAGTTCAAACAATTCAATTTTACAAATACGGAAAATCGCATTAAAATTTTAGGAATAAGAAAATCGCTATATTATTAACAGTACATAATGAATTTAATGATTTCGGCGCAAGGTTCGATCATTCAAAACCAAACAGCAAATGCGCAATTAATAGCACATGCTTCTAATACGTTTTTCAGACGCAAAATATGTCTCTTTGAAAATGATCAACATTATGATCGAAACGTCGAGAAGCATGTATTATTAATTGCACATTTGCTGTTTGGTTTTGAATGATCGAACCTTGCGCCGAAATCATTAAATTCATTATGTATTATAATTTCGATCGAGAAAAATTCACGTTATTATTAACAGTATTAATATCCATTAAATCATAACCAACTAACTAACCGAATAGGACATAGTGTTAAAGGAAACATTGAGTTTAATATTAACAATAACACAAATTAATTTCTTTGTCAAAAATTGTTTCCCCCGAGCCAATATAACAATTTGCAAGTTGGAAAAGTAGGAAAAATTTGCAGTTTCTAAAGAGAGCGAAAATCGAAGGGATGAATATTCGAGGGTGTATAGGACGAGAATGAAATTGCGATTTCGCGATTTGCGAAGGGGTCAGGAGGATCCTCGTTAAGATGACTCGGTTAGAGACTGTTCGAGCTCACCTTGAAATCGATACGCGTAATCTCGATATCAGACACTCCATCTAAAGTGTCGCTCTCACGCGCCGCGATTTCACATTTCAATTTTCCCGGCCGTATTTCACGCGTGCGATCCGAACCCCTATCGGCTGCTGAAAGTAACGACCGACGCGACGTGTATAGGCTGCATAGAAATGCATTCGAGCTTTCACTGACGGTTCTGCGCACACAGTCATCGAGGAAGAAAATGCTGAAAATCCTTCGACGAGTGAACGACTCGCCTCGATATCTGAAATTGAAACTTTTTCAACCCTCCGCGGAGAATTTTCACTGTTCCGTCGAATCTAATCTGTTTGTCTATATAGTTTTATCTGTAGATGTCACTATTTTTGTTGGTACATCAATTCAGTTGTTTTTGTCTTCAACGAAATGAATAAATTCGGTGTTATTTAATGACATTGAATAAATTCGATTTTATTTAATGAGATTGAATGAATTCGATTTTATTTAATGAGATTGAATAAATTCGATTTTATTTAATGAGATTGAATAAATTCGACTTTATTTAATGAGATTGAATAAATTCGACTTTATTTAATGAGATTGAATAAATTCGATTTTATTTAATGAATTGAATACGTAGATTCTAGTTTGTGTAATGAACTGAATAAATTCTACTTTACTTAATGAAGTGAACAAATGGTGTTGCATCGAGTAAAATGTATAAATTGTGCTTTATTGAATGAAACGAATAAATTCTATTTTATTGAATGAAACGAATAAATTCCATTTTATTCGTAGCCTCAAAACAAATACATACATCGAATTGGCACAGCACAGCAACAGAGGAGCAGCAAATATTGCAGTATCTGAAACGGGAAATGCATGAATTTTTATAGCGTGAAGGTTAAAAAAAGATTATTGTTTTGTGTCCCGTGGATGTTTCTTGATGCTTGAGCGTGGCAGAGTGGATGGAATGAAGGGCAGCTGTTGTTTCCGGGGCTGATTAAAATGTTAAAAATACGGGAGTGGCGGGGCTGGTTCGCAAGCATCCGCCGTGAAAACGGCGTTTCCCATTTTTGCCAGCCGGGAGAAACACGACGTGGCCCGGTAATTATGCGAGCCGCGATCGGCGACGATGTGAAACGACTCCCGTCACGAAACGCCGCTTTGTCTCTGACAAACCGGACATATTCGCGATCGAAGATTGTTTTTAATAAGCTGCACGATAAGCCTTACCCAGTTTCACGGCGAATCGCTTTTGCAAATCGTGAAATGGCCCATTAACAATTTCACTGACAACCGTGACTGGAAACCGTTCCGAAAATAACTTGTCGGAACTGTTATAGAAAGACATTGATTAGAACAGTTCTGAAGATCCCTTATTCCGCAGAACTGTTCTGAACTGCCGAAATTTTTAGTGCTCGACAATTTTTACAGTAATGCATCGATACTTGTGAAAGACTGAGAACTTTTTTATTTTTAATTATTCTTTTATGAAAATTTTCACCAGTATGTTCGGGGCATTTTTCTGGTAAAATGAGTCCAAGTATGACGTAATTCGGAAAATTTCTTTTTTTTTATATTTATCATTTTCGAAAACAAGCTGGATAATAATAACGAGTACATACTGTGTACACAACACTACAATTGTACAAATCAGTAACTATTTTATATTATAATTTTATCGCCTCGACACTCATGTATTCCATTGATAATCTAGATTGTACTATATCGTGAATTAAACGAGTAAATATAATCCAAACCGTGTCTTGTTTGAACTCATTTTACTAAGGAAAATGTCGCGAGTTAAAAGTTTCATAAAAAAATAATTAAAAACAAATAAGTTAGAGAGTATTGTCTCAACACCACGGATTTATGCCTCCCACTAATTCCTTCGCGTATTTAATTGTGGTGTAACTAGCATGGACCTAAACATTTTTTTTTTTTTTAATTTCGCGGTTCACTTTTGGACTTCTGATTCACTAATTGAGATTGCCTCGCGGAGAAGACCGCGCGTAAAAATGAGACCGCGGCTGTTAGCTTGATTTATCATGGAGGAGAGTTGCTCGGGAAACAGAAGCGAGAAGTTTCTTTTACCAGGGAGGCTTTGTTTTCGAGAAAATTAATTTCGAGCGGCTGAACACACGCTAGTTGAGGCGTCTGCCAATTGTTTTCACCTCGGCGCAAGAATTTACCTTCTGTAACGAGAGAGACTGCTGTCTAAAGTATACTATTCCGGTTAAAATGTTACCGCGAGAGTAAAACGTGTTTCTGCGGAATTTAGTTCAACGAGTTCGTTAGCTGTCGCGTGTGCTTGCGACGACCGCCATTTTGTAGTTTCTGCGAAGTTCAAGCAATATATACACAATGCGTTAGCTGTTGAACTTGTTCTATATTTGTTTAAAATTTTGACATTGAAAATTGAAAGGTAATTCTTCTGAACACTTCCTATTTTGGTTAATTATTGTAATCTGTAGCACTGATTTTTATATTACATCGTTTTTATATTCTCAACTTCGTGTGTTAGTGATTTTAACAATATACAAGGGTGTTCACGCTATTACTAGCCAGCGTTTTTCTTGTAAATAGTACGAGTTCATCCGTATACTGCACAATGACCTTCAAGGTCATGCAAGGTCAGAAATGGCAGAAACATTTTGAATATTTCATACCAAAACATCATCTGATTCGTATGAATAAGGAACACTTGTAAACGCATTGGTATGAAACCATACAAAATGTTTCTTCCATTTCTGACCTTGCATGACCTTGAAGATCACTGTACAGTATACGAATGAATTCGTCTAGACACACGCTTTCATGTGATATAAAAAAATATACAGTATTCTATTTAAAAAAATTGAAGGTCACCTTCATATCTAACAAAATAGTATAAACACAAAAAAATTACATACGCCATTGTGTTGCGTATAAAAAACAGTACTACTTTTATCTCTCATTTTTTTCCAATATTTACAAGAAAAACGTTGGTTAGTAATGGCGCGAACACCCTGTACATAAAAAATCATTTTCTCTGGATTCCCCTTTCCTCGAGAGGACAATTTCGAAAGAAGAAGGGGGGACCGAGATTTTCTTGTTACGAAGAAAATTATCGTCGTTTTATATCGAAAGAGAACAGTAATAGGGCCAAGTACCCTAGTAATTAACCCTTTGCACTCGGAGCTATTTTAACTAAAAAACGAAAGATTTTTCCATTCCAGAATATTTTCATTCTATACAATTTCTTTTAATTTTTTTGCATATGAAACTGATTATAATATCCTATGTAATATGTAAATGTCTAGTAATTTATTAAATACGAACAAAAATAATAATCTGAACAATATGTTTAAAAATGGCTTAGCAATTTTCAATGGCGCCTCAGAGTCGCCATTCGAGTGCTAATGGTTAATAAAGCTTCGCGAAGTACATAAATATTTCTTCGTGGATCACAGTTATTTGAAAATTGCGTGCAGTCGCTGTTAACGTTCCGTAAATCTAGCGTTAAAAAGGATTGCACGAAGGTTGTTAAATTTTCCCGGAAGAATGGCACGTCGAAAGCGTCGATTCTCGACGGAGAGGTGCACAAAGTCCATGGTACACGTGTAATCTGCCTATCGGGAATAGGATTTCATCGATTAAGCTCGTCAGCAGGGAAAGCCGTGAGAAGTATCAGCCTCTAAGTAGAGTTTTCCACGGAGTGGCGATAAACGCCGCGCCGGTTAATTTTCCTTCGACCTTTCTTTGCCCGACTTCCCCTCGGCCGTTTTCCGAGCTTTCCGTGAAAAGCACGTTATCGATCCTTTTAGCCGTTCTCCACCACCACCACCGACGGAAACTGTTCGATCAAAATCGTAAACGCGATCAACGAGAAATTACAGTCGGTTCCACAAGTGTTCCTGCTCTCACCGTACACCGGGTTTGCTCGCGGTAGCTATTATTAGAACCGTTCGATTCTAATACTATTTATGCGTTGCAAAATCCGTAATATTATCAAATCGCATGTTGTTGTATTCAGGAGACTTTACAGAATTATTCTACATTGCGAAATATTCGCATAACTATTACGGTTGATGGACAACAAATTCTTAGAGCTTCAAAATGCTGGAGACAATTGTTCCCTTAACGTCGCTCGCTTTAAATATTTTTTAAATATGTTCCAATAATAACAACAATCTAAACAAAAATATCACTGTCTTCAGTAAAGTCTACAGAATCATTCCACATTAGAAATATTCGCCTAACTGTTACGGTTGAAGCACAACAAATTCTTAAAGCTTCAAAATACTCGAAACAATTGTTCCCATAACGTCGCTCGCTTTAAATATTTTTTAAATATGTTCCAATAGTAACAACAGTCTAAACAAAAATATCACTGTCTTCAGGAAAGTCTACAGAATCATTCCACATTAGAAATATTCACCTAACTGTTACGGTTGAAGCACAACAAATTCTTAAAGCTTCAAAATACTCGAAACAATTGTTCCCTTAACGTCGCTCGCTTTAAATATTTTTTAAATATGTTCCGATAGTAACAACAGTCTAAACAAAAATATCGCGGTGTTCAGTAAAGTCAGCAGAATTATTCTACGCAAGAAAGAGTCCTCTGCGCTTCACAATTCCTGCACAAAAAATCTTCAAGCTCCGCAACGGTAAATGGTCCGCGCATAATTCGGTTGCAGCGTTGGTCCTACACAGTTAGCAGCCAGGTTTGCGAATCCGTCAACGATTAGGCGAGCCCTGTTTGCCAACGAATCCGTCGACAGCGGGGTGGCAAGGTGGTGGGAACCGTGTCAGCCGAAGATTCGCCGGTTTCCGGGGCCAATTAATGGTCCCGTTCTGCGGCGCGTTTCCGGCGACGCGACGTTTCCGTAAACAGACAGCTAACTTGTTCACGGAATCGGGCGCAACGCGATTCCCGTTCCCTGGTTAATGCCGTTAGTAATCGCCTTATTGAATTTTTGCTTAACGCGACATCGCCTAACGAGATTTTTCCGGGCGGCGCGGCGCGGCGCCCGGGGGAACCGGGAGACCTCTCCCGCGTATTTTCCGCGTCCCGACGGGAAGCGTCGCAACATTTGCATGAAATTGATCGTTCCACGAGCCTTGTTCCTCTAGGCGCCGACAGAATCCGGTTGCCACGTCGGCCGTGAAATTATTTTCGACTCGAGCCGACTCCGGAATTTTCCCGGAGCCTTTTGTCCCCGAAAGATAGTTCGTTTAACCGTCGCGTCGACCCGACGCTTTTTCTCCTACCCGCTATTTTAAACACTGTCGATCCAATATCCAACGTCGACGGTAAGTTTCGCAAACTCGCACAACGAAACTTCTGCACTGCGAAGAAATATTGATGCACCTCCCGAAGCTTAATTAATTTATACTACTCGTCCCTATTAGCGAGCCTAGAAACATCGAAAAATTTTTTCCATCAACGAATCTTCCCGTGGATTTGACGATTGAAGTGTAATATTTATAACATCAAGAAACTTGATGCACGATTTTTTTCAGTCGATTTATTCAGATTTAAATGGAAGATGTACGGGCAAATTTTACGGTACTCCACAGAACTTTTGGTCCTCGTGAATGAACATTTAAGAAATTGTTCAGGAAGATATTTTATTTAAAAAAAAAATATGTGAATTAAAGGAATCTCATATATGCCAAATGGCTCCCTATACTTCATTTGTCAAAAATAAACGTACACAAATAAA
This sequence comes from Lasioglossum lativentre, assembly GCA_916610255.1. Taxonomy (NCBI): domain Eukaryota; kingdom Metazoa; phylum Arthropoda; class Insecta; order Hymenoptera; family Halictidae; genus Lasioglossum; species Lasioglossum lativentre. The sequence continues at coordinate 3,882,519 of OU744364.1, forward strand.
ATGAAATTATTATTAATTGTCTTTATTAAACGTTTAATAAAATACATAAAGAATACCAGTCAATGAACACTACATTCTAGTAATTGAACAATGATTGGAAAAGCAAAAAATACAAAAGCGTTCATTTACTGGTGCCCGTTTATTCACTGGTGCAGTTACCCTACATCAATTTTTGAGATGACTTTTGACGACTCTGACTTTGCGTTTAAGACGCCACGTTTAGCACGTTCAGAGGAAAATTTCAATTTGCCTCGCGGTTTGCAGTGTTTGCGTGGAAAAACACGCGAGATCGATACGTCGCGCACGTGCCCGCTTGTCGACGGCCACTCATTCGCAAACATACCCATTCGTACCGCGGAAAAAACAACCTGTTTCGAATCATAATGAATTTTCATACCGCGCGCCGCCGCGTCCCTTGTCTCTTCTGCCGTCTTCGTACCAAGGGAATCCGATATCTTGCTGTGCGAAGAGTATAACGAAGAAACGAAAACAGAGGCTTCTGATTTATTCCGATATTCCTTTCCACTCTATTTATTGCACTTATTCCGATTAATTCTTAATCCCTTACGAACGAGAATTTATTCATTTAATGTCCGAGAGAAAGAGAATATATTAATTAAAAATTGTAACACGAGCCGAACTGAATTTCTTCGTTTTTATCTCATAAATCTAAAAAAAATCGTACACGATGTTTTGAGGTCTGATTGTGGTGGATTGAATCAGGAAAAAAATTTATTATTGTTTTTACGGACGTCTGAACGTGTCCTCAATTTTTCACAAAAATTTTTTTTTCGTAAAAAATGAATGACGTTTTGAGAAAATAGAGGATTCAAGGTTAAAAATGAGCCCACGTTTGTTGTTGTGCTATTTGTTTTAACGAAATTATTGCTGTTTAAATGGCCAGAATTTTCAAATACTTACACTGTGTGTCCCTGAAAAATTGAAGAATGTGTTTAAGTGAATGACGACAGATACTTTTGTGAAAGTAATCGCAAGCACGAACACTGGCACTACGTAGCCCCTTGATACCCCGAAACTTTTGCCGGAGAAATTTTTCCTTATCTTCCACACTTTTTCCATGTTTCTCCTCCCTCCACATTTTGTTTCTTATCTTCCATTTTCTACCATATTTTCCAAGATATCTGCTTATCTCCAGTTTTCCTTTCGTATTTTTCGAGATATTTACCTGAGGAGATTGAAATAGGACGCTCTACATATCCGGCGAGGATGCGGCAAAATATCGCAAGGAATGCCGGTCCGTGATACTGAAACTTTTGGAAATACTATACTGTTCCGATACCTGTCACAGAGATGTGCACGATATTTGCGAAAACATTGTCCCCACTACTCGAGGGGTCTGAAAGCTACGGAATTCAATATAAGAGGGACAATACTAATCCAGTGATCCTGTTTTGCATTAATTATTTTGTTATGACACTTCCACCACAATATTTGTCACATTTTTCTGATTAAAATGAGTCCAAACACGGCACAATTTCCATTACGTTTACTCGTTTAATTTACGATATAATAGAACCTCGACTATCCAAATCCCGTCGATGTAAAATCTGAATTAAATTTAAACAGTTCAATTTAAAGCTCTATCTATACATAGGGTGTACGAAAAGTAAGTTAAAGCTGCTCTCGATCGGTGGAAATGTATATAAAGTCCGTGGAAAATTGACCTTGAGTATGATTTTCAAGGTCAAAGTTTTCTTTTTGTTGCAAACTTGTAGTACTCGATACGAGGAACAAAAATTTTTCAGAAACCATGGGTCGCAAATGACCCGTTCCCTCGGAAAAAAATGTTGAAAGTTTTTATTCTTATTTCTGATCTGTTAATTTAAGACTAGCTTTCCCCAAATCGAAATAATGTTTACCGAAATCATAGTAAACACAGGTTTATACAGTATGTATTATATAAGAGGACAAGTCGATTAGGCTAGTGGTTTCGGAGAAAATCGCGGGGCCAACAAAGTTTCACGAGAAACGAGCTGAAAGTTTCATCAAACTACATCAACGTTCCCGAAATCCTTTAAAGCCTCCATAACTTTTACAATTTCGCGATTACTATTAAATCCCTTTGAAGGTACACACACACACACTTCGAACAATATGGAGATTGAAAAATTGTAAAAAGACTCTTTCTGACCCGGTGAACTATACATAGAAGACTGCCTCTCGAGAACCGTGTTGTACAACCGGAGACCAATAAAATCGCAACACGCCCCTTAAGAACACAGTTTCTTGAATATTTAAATGCGTCACAGGCGAAGCAGCCCGAGGGAATTGCTTTAGCATGGAGTTTTAACAGTTTTACATAAATTTATGCAACAATATTGTAATAACCGAGCCGGGAAAGTTTATGCAAACCTCGCGTCCTCGTCGAGAAGTCGAAAGCCACCGTTGTGATTTTCCTCGAGAACCGTTTCAGTGAATTATTAATTAAACGAGACCGTTGCATTCTGGTCAAATTTTACGTTCGACCAGTAAAACTGCAATTACTGTCTATATGCTTTAGTTAAAAATAGATTGATTATAAATATCTTTTTGCAAAGATTAATCACCGACGATTATTAGTTTTTGTTATTGCGTTTAACAGAAGATTTTTTATTACATGTTTGCATTAAAGGGGACTTAAATTGTATTTCCATGCGAGATCAATTCTAGTTGCTGAAAAAAAAACCGAAGATAGCCATAAATTCACAAGTTTCTTACCGTTCGCGAGGGAGAGTTAAACCAAAGACAGATACTTTCGAACCGATGTGATTCCAGTGGCCACTATAGTGTTGTTAAATGTTTCACGGTATCGCTGCTTCGATCGCTGCTTCCCCGATAGACCCTTAAGAAGTTCACCGAAGAACGTTGTTCGTTAACACAGCTTTCGTGGTAAAGCTGATAGTCAGTTGAATCGAATTTTCACCGAATAATTACCTATTACTAGACTGCGAATGTTTATGCAATTATCAATTTATGTAGGCAAATTTTAAGAAAGTGACATCATGTCAAATTATATTCGGGTGATAATAATCTTCAAATTTCTGAAATAAATCAAAATCGTACTGAATTCTATGCAAATTTTATATTCTAGCATTTATTGAAAATTTGTCGGAGCCATAAATAGATAAAAATCCGCTATCTGATTATTACAAAATAAATACATTTTAAGTATTCACAATAATTTGCGTTTGTTCGTGTATTTTCTTCATTCATAAAAATTCTGCAAAAAAATGTGCCATAAGGCAGATTACCCTCACTAAAAAGAAAAATGATCAACCCTAAGATTTGTAGACCAGTATTGGAGGACTCTTGGTCAACCGTCAGCTGGTTGAAAGTTGGTCAGGGTAGTTCTAGATGACCGCTGGTCAGTCCCTGATAAGCCCCAGGTCCTCCTGGTCCCGGAGTCCGTTCGCTCCTGCCGCAATCCTCGGCCCGACTGACTGACTTACTGAGCGTGCTCGCCGAGCTCATTCAGAGCGTGCGCAGTGATGCGAAATTTTCCCCATGGTTGATTTAGATCGCTGGGATAGTAATTATTGATAAATTTATTATTTCTAGCTGTTTAACGTTTATAACAATTCCTTTTGCTAACGATGTCGACCGGCACGCATCCTAGAAGTTAGCCCCCCACTTTTAGAGTTATGTAATCTCTCTGATCACCTAATTTTTTTAAATTTTATAATTTAAAGGCCTGAAAATTATTTTCGATTTCATAAAGTTACGCTCAATTAAAATTTAATCTCAATCAGGTAGTTGTAACCTACCAAATTAATGTAAACTAATTATAAGTTAAACACTGAGGCATATTGTAACATAATCATATATTGTAGAATTTGTAAGGTATATGCTATATAATCCTTATATGATTTAAAGCAATATTAATAATTTTTAAACCATGATTATTCACACGCATTAATTTATTAAGTACAATTGACTTATAAATTTATTATTTCGAGCTGGTTAATATTCATAGCTTTTTGTTAACGATGTCGACTAGCACTCCTTTGGCCATCTAATTTTTCAGTAAAAACAAGTAATACAGAATAACTTTCAATCTAGAATGCAGTCACGATCGGTTCGGATAATCGAGGTTCTACTAGTTTCGTGGATTAAAGAACCCAATAAGTTCCGAAGGATATATAAAAAATGCAACGAACACGCCGATAAAAGTTTCACGGTGAAATAATAAATAATAAAGAAAAGTGATGTCTCCCTGAAGACATTCTTCCCACGAGAGCGGGGATAAATTTTCAGCAAAAACTATCGCACATATATCGGGACACATCGCAGCATGTGTATAGCCATTCCCGTTGCCGGGTTTATCCAGGCCAGCAGGCAGACTCGGCAGTTCGCATGCGACGACTTTTATGCTAATCCCCCTCCGCGCAATTACAATATCTTTCGGGCCGTTTACAAGAAAACGAGACGAAACGAGTCGGCGGTAGTTGCGTGCCCGGCAACAACCACACGCAGCCTCAACTCGCCCCCGCCCCCCCCCCCCCCAAGTGTATACAGATACACCTGCACGAGATATTTACCTGTTCAACCCCCGTTTTCTTCGTCCCCTAGCACACAAACGGCTCCCCGACTTCGTTCAGCCATTCTTACGTCTTCGTGCCAGTTTCGAACTGGAAATAGAACGCGGTACTGCGGCCGTGTCCGATATAAATCCTCGCGGCTCAAGCGCACCACTTTGCGCCACTCCGAAACGCATTGCTGATCAATCTATGAATCTCTCGCGTCGATCCACTTCATCCGTCTAGATGCAGCGAGGAACTTTCGCTTCTATGGAACCCGACCAAACATCGCTAGATCGGCTTCTATCATTTGATGCTTGACTCTCGATCATACGAGAAAATGCTTCACCCTCGACACTTTTGACAATTCGGTAACAACTATGATTAAGGGGGGTACAGCACCGTCTGAGTTTCAAATTATTGGTAAAATTAAAAATGTTCTCTTTCGCTAACAACTATGATTAAGGGGGGTACAGCACCGTCTGAGTTTCAAATTATTGGTAAAATTAAAATTGTTCTCTTTCGGTAACAACTATGACTAAGGGAGGTACAGCATTATCCGAGTTTCAAATTATTGCTAAAATTAAAATTGTTCTCTTTCGGTAACAACTATATTTAAGGGTAGTACAACACCGTCTGAGTTTCAAATTATTGGTAAAATTAAAATTGTTCTCATTCGGTAACAACTATGATTTAGGGTGGTACAGCATCGTCCGAGTTTAAAATTATTGGTAAAATTAAAAATGTTCTCTTTCGGTAACAACTATATTTAAGGGTAGTACAACACCGTCTGAGTTTCAAATTATTGATAAAATTACAAATGTTCTCATTCGGTAACAACTATGTTTAACCCTTTGCACTCGGAGCTATTTTAACTAAAAAACGAAAGATTTTTCCATTCTAAAATATTTCCATGCTATACAATTTTTGCTCAATTTTTTGCATATGAAACTGATATATAATATCGCACGTAATATGTAAATGTCTAGTAGTTTATTAAATACGAACAAAAATAATAATGTGAACAATATTTTTAAGAATGGCACAGCAATTTTCAGTGGCGCCTCAGAGTTGCCATCCGAGTGCTAAGAGTTAAGGGGGGTACAGCACCGTCTGAGTTTCAAATTATTGCTAAAATTAAAATTGTTCTCATTCGGTAACAACTATATTTAAGGGTGGTACAACACCGTCCGAGTTTCAAATTATTGCTAAAATTAAAATTGTTCTCATTCGGTAACAACTATGTTTAAGGGGGGTACAGCACCGTCGTAGTTTCAAAATGGCGATCCTGCAGGATCTCCTAACCCCAAGACCCGACCTTGAATCATCCCAGCATCCACTGGTTCATCGAGTGCAACCGACGCGACGCGACGCATCGTCGCGATGCTGCAACACGGCGGTTAAGCAACGCGTCTAGCAGCATAATACACATTTCCGTTGCATCGGTTGGTCCTCGAGGGAGGCTTCTAGTAATCGCAACGCATACACATACATACATACATACACACACACTGACACACCGACACTTACGAAAATTCTTGGCTCGAAGCCTGCGTTCGAAAACCACCAACCTCTCACGGTTTCGCGCGGCTGTCGGCGTACCGACGAATCTCGGGATTGTCGTCGGCAACAAGAACAACGAGAGAAAAATCTGCGGAGAACACATCAAACCACGCGGGGCGACCGCTGCTTTGCTGAAGCTGCGCTTTCTATACCCTGTGTGTGTCCCTGTTTCCAGGACGGAAAAAGACTGCATACCTAGTTTCTCCTACTCTCTCTCTCTATCTCTCTCTGTACATGGCTCTGCAGTCCGCAGTGGCCTCGTATCTTATTGTGCATTTAATCGCGCGGACCACTGCCGCGGAATTGTTCCTTCGAACCGACCGAAATCTCGAGTCCGGATGCACGACACAAACGGATCTCTGACGTGTTTGAATAGTTTCGGTAATTGGGGGGAGCTTGGTAATTGAACAAGCGAACATATTACAGCGAAGCTTTGATCTAAGAAAAACCCTCGGGTCCGTGCTGTTCCTTAGATCCTGTGGTTCTACCATTTCTTTGTGACCGCGCTGAACGTAGAAAAAGAACAGCGCGACCGAAAACTAACCGCATACCGTCAATTAAACGGGGCAACTAGTGCTCAGAGAGTCGATGACGTAGAATCGGCTGAAACAGGTCCTGACAGGCCGTCTCGCGCTGGCCGGTCGGGTGGGGGTAGCCGATTCTACGTCATCGACTCTCGGAGCACTAGTTGCCCCGGCCAGAATTAAACCACTAGATATAGTTGAAATTATATTTGTTGTACACTATGTACACATCAGGTATGGAAGAACAAATTTTGAACATGAATGGTTGATCTCGGTTGGCCATAAATGTTAGGACGTTTGATATGTTTGAGTAATCCGTACAATTAGAAGTAGAGAAGCTGTATTTCATAGCACTCTGTGTATCGAGTATGCAAAAGATGTACAACTGTGTATTGCAGCTAGATGTATTACGTAGCTCGCTGCCAGAAAGTTGAGGAAGTCATCAGAAATGTCGTTCATTTGTTGCAATAGGCCAAGTGCATGGAGAATCGCGAATCGAATGCAGCGAGCGACAAGAGAGTTCTAAATAAGGAACGGTGCATTGAATGCTTCGGGAGATAGCGACTGAACAGTTTCAATACACGTATTGCTTCTAAATCTCGAGTGCATAGGTTGCTCAGTAGAAATTGCATCCATAAAGAAAATTGTTCCTCTTCCGTTCGACAACTATTGACAACTATTCGTATATTCACGTACGGTCCGTCTACCTTGATGGGAATTAAAATTTGTCGAATCTCCCTTTTAACTATTCAACTGTACGGTAATTTACATTAGATCAGTATCACACCGATAATTCATCATTAGCACTACCGGATCAAATGACCGGTTTTATATTTTTCATTTTACGATTATTGAAATTGCGTGGGTACATGAGAATTCGATTTTATAAGTTTTTTTTTATCCGAGCACATATTCTGTTAAAAATTGCATAAAATCTAAATGAAATAGAACCTTGTCATTTTTGTAAGCTAAAATATTGAGAGGATTAAATTTAAAATTAGTGAAATTTTATTTAGAGTGATTTTAAATTTGTACATTAATTTTATCGCTTTTAGTGCTCCGGTGAGTTTAATGTTGGACAGCGGATCTTTGTGCAAAATAAAAATTTTCTGCAAAAGATGGGAACAATTTCGGGTAGCAGAGTTTTCGACTACAATTTTTTGGCACCCAAACTTTATAAATTTTTGTGATCCCGACCCGAGCCCGAAATGTCCGGTACCCTTTATTAACCAGCAATTTAAATCTTCTTTTCGCAGAGATGCAAGAGGTTTCGGGTCGGCGAGCGTTGCTGCGAGTTCGAGTGTCTGAACGACACTGACGCGGACTGGACCGGACCTGACCTAATCATCGCATCCGCGTCCGGACAGGTACACGAACCGTACTTGATCGCGTACTGGATGCTCGGGTTGGCCACCTTGCTGAAGGCGCTCTAGTTCTTCGGGTCCCGGTATCCAGAAGACCCGGGCGACTGGACTTCAGGGACATCAGGAGCAGGTACGGAGACGGTATGGAGCGGGTACGGGCCGGCAGGGGAAGGTACGGGGGATGAAACGTCCGCTTAGCGGCCACCAGTTTTCTGCATTAACCCTTTCAGGACGAATTTCAATATGTTGACTACATTGTATAAAAATGAATTTGAAAAATTGCTTATAATTATATACTCCTCTCCGTATGGAAACTAGAAACGGATCGATCGATTTGCATCACTTTTGCATTGAAATTGTTTAAATGATTATATATTGAAATGTTGTTTAGTCTTATCGTAGCTAAGAGATGAATGTACATTAGGGAATAACAAGTGTATATTAATTATTTTTCCAATTGTTTAAGGCTCGTTAATGCAAAATCTGCTATAACTGAGGAAAATTTTTTGACAAATCCTCGTCCGCAAAGGGTTAAACGATACCCGAGGCGACACGCGTTTCCTGCGAAGCTGCTCGAAAGCTGACCTTGTTTCTCGATCCTCTGGATCCTAGAGTCTGGATCCCGAAGTCGAGGATTTCGAGTCTGGGATTTTTAGAGTATAGAGCTTAGTACCTGCGAAACTGGCGGAGCTTTTCACTCGATTGTAACGAACAGACTGCGGATTCTTGTGCAACATGCAAAATGTGCCGATCGTTGATAGAAAGAATGTTGCTTGTTCTTTCGAGTTGGTGAAAAATAATCTTTTGTGGAAATGTCCGTTCGTATTTCGATAGTTTATTTTTTATTTAAACGCAGACAATCCGCAGTCTAGCGAATGAAAGTTTGAACAGAGTCACGAGGAGTGTTGTTATATTATAGTTATGTTGTTCGATTAAGTTTGATTAAGTCGATTGAAGATTGTGGATCTTTGTCACTGGAGCTGCCGACTATCGTGTGCGAGTGAAATTTTGATTATTTTGATCTGTAAGATCAAATTGTGGTAAGATTGAGTTCGTTCGGATTTTGTACGATTTTTATTGTTGTAAGGATGGTAGCAACAAATCATTTTTTAGCAGCTCGGTAGTTCTAGTGTTGTACATTTATGACGTCAAGATCGAAGTAATAAATTAATGTGTACATTAATGAAAGTTAGATAGTATTTTTCAGAATGAGATGCTTGTTACGTTCTCTGTCGAACGATTTATAAAAATAGTTAACTTAAATATGAAGATCCACAGTCTAATTGTTACACTTTACTTTAATAATGCGTCGGGTTATCCTCTTTGTTTGTAACCTTTGTATTTTTAATTAACCTTTCGCGAATCAGGAGTTGGTCCTGCATTAGGCGCAATGTTAAAAAAAAACGATGCATACAATAATGCATTTTTTTGTTGTTGCAACTGCACTTCTGAAATGCATAGACCAAGAGAAACGTAAGAAAATCGCCTAATTCAGGGTTAAATGGGCTCCAACAATTTCGATCGTTAGATAATCAGAATTAATCACATTGTTATCGTTTTTTTTATAATAAATATTTATTTTTAAGAGATGAATCTTCGTTTAAGCTGACAATTGGGGCATAAAGGGTTGAACTATGGCCTCCCTTCCGAGCTATATTTACCTTCAGGACGGGTTTATTCGACTAAAAATTCATTTTCCACTCTGAACAATTTTTCTGTTGCGGTAAAAAGAAATGTTACACCGCGAAATAGTCGACGATGCAGCGGCTGATGCGAAATTTTGTGCATTTTAAGAGCAAACTGACTACATTTTGTTTGCTATGGTGTTCGCTGCAATGATAAAATTAATTTTCTTCATTTTTTTTTTGTAATGTTACGAAAAATTCGAAGAAAGAAAAATCAAGATGAAAAATTGATTGCACGAATCGTAGGTAATTTTCAAATGCAGTGAACATGATGGTACGGCGTTCCGTTATGCTGTTTCGTTTGTGGTAGGGTATGCAATTGCAATTCACAGTCGAAGATGCTGGATGGAATCTTAATCACAGAAAATCGACAATCCTCGAAATATTCGGGTCACCAGATACGGTGCACCCGGCCTGATTCGGACAACCTCTTGCCTTATAAGTTCCTCTGCAACTCATCGGAACTACATCATTAATAACTTCCTATGCAGATGGGTTCTATATTCGTTGGAAAAATAATAATACCACGTCTCAATTTAGAACGGCTGAAAATCGTGTAACCAGACCACGGAAGTTTATGTAAGCGTGAAATTCCCGATTCTATACGTTGAATTGAAAGCAAGCTTATATTCTGTCAAAGTTAATTAGCGGAAACCCTATCAAAATTCATTCTAAATCTTGTATATTAAATTCTACAACATAACACTATGACATCATAAAACAAGGGACTGCAATGGCGTAAGGCAAGGGGTTAAATAATTCCGATGCCAATTCGCCTTCATAATTCGCCTTCATTCTGCATTTCATCTTTTGCAGTTCAAGACAAGCAAAACTTATATTGTTCTTTTATTAAACCAAAAACTCTGTTCTGTTTCGTGCATATGGTTCGCGAGAGATTTAACAGTGTTGGATGATCTATAGATTTTGATCACTGTGTTGGAGGATTTATAGACCTTGATCACTGTGTCGAAGGATCCAACGACCTCGATCACTGTGTCGGAAGATCTAACGACCTCGATCACTGCGTCGAAGGGTCTACTGACACTTGATTACAATTTCGGAGGATCCAAGAACCTCAGATCATAATTGCGGAGGATCCAACGACCTCAGACGACAATTTCGAGGGATCCAACGATCTCTCCATCATAGTTTCGGAGGATCCAACAACCTTAAACTATAGTTCGGGAGGGACCAATGACCTTAAGTTACAGTTTGGGAGGATCCAACGACCTTAAGTTACAGTTTGGGAGGATCCAACGACCTTAAGTTACAGTTTGGGAGGATCCAACGACCTTAAGTTACAGTTTGGGAGGATCCAACGACCTTGATCGTTGTATCGAAGAGTCCATTGGCACTTGATTATAGTTTGGGAGGATCCAAAGACCTCAGGCCATAATTTAGGAGGATCCAACGACTGCTATCATAGTTTCAGGGGATCTAACGACCTTCGATCACTGTATCGATTGATCTAAAGATCTCGATAGTAGTGTCGAGGTGTTTTCAGCACAGGTAGTATCGCCTTTCCTCTCCGATGAAAGCTCCCGATAACGAGGTTAGCCTCGCAAACGAGGCGCTTCATAGTGATGACGTGGGCGCCTCGTCCTTCGAGGGAGCCGCACGCGTGGTTACGTTTCAGAAAGTTTTATTTTTTCATGCGAGTGATAACAAACATGTGATAACGAACGCCGGGCTGCGTGACCACAGGACTGACGATGGGACTGGTACGAATTCTCCTAACATTCAAGCTTCTTGATCCTTGATCAGGATAGCCAATCAGCCGCGGAATGTTTAATAATATTGGTATATACATTGTAGAAACAGATATTCGATCTGCGTAGCTTATCGCGAATAAATAAAGACAGAACAATCACCTGCAATCGCGCAAAACAATTTGGCCACTTTTGTTATGAACATTAGTATAAAATCTACAGTATGGAAGAATTATTGTCGGAGAAGTTCTGTGGCTTTTCGAGGTAATAAATAGTAAGGGATACTTAAGTAAGCAAACTATTAAGGAATACATAAATAAGACAAGTATTAAGGATACAGATTTTAAGGGAGATAGATAAGAAAAGTAACTAGAAACAATGAAAGTATATGAATTATCGTCGAAGACGCTAGAAAGTTTCTAAAAGTAACATTCCAAGAAAAGATGTAGAACTGCTCCGATAGTTCAATATTTTGTTGATTATAAATAGACAGCGGATCTTTATGGATAATAAAAATTTTCTACCTGAATTGCAACAAACTAGAGTGAAATAGAAATTAAATTTGTTTTTTAATATATTTAATAGGTTGAAAATAATGTAACAATATTTTTAAATTCTTGGAATGTTTTTACTGTTTCAAATTACACCTACTCTCTACTCTCTACTACTGTCTAGTTATAAATATCAATTATTCCTTGACGATGGTTATTAGGAATTAATATTTATTATGATTTATTCGAACCAACCAATTTTAACGAAGTTAAAAATTATACAATTGCATTATAAATGCAAATAATAAATTGGTACATTGGTACAGACTGCGCATGAAATATTCAATAAATCAATCCAATAATATACTATTAAATTTTCTAACAGGAAGCTAGCTGTACACAATATTTTTATTTGCGACTGTACGTTGCCAGTAAACGCCAATATTGGCAGCTGACCTTAAGAGCGTTAATAAACTTCCAGTAAGTAAATTGTTAACTACAGAATCAAATTGGTAAAGACAAATCCTGTCAAGCCCCTTAGCATGTTGCCAGCATACAAGATCTAACAATAAGAGAGATCCGATACCGTGTCCCATCGTCGTTCCGTCGGAAGTATCGATCAAGGCGGATGGATCTCGATCGAGATCATCGGGTGGAAAGGTCGGAGGCTGTCTGGTTCGATGCTTCAACAGTCAGCCACTTTTCGAAATTAGCTTTGAAATTCATGGTTGAACGCGTCGCCTCTTGGCATCCCTTTTTAGACGGTTTCGTTCGATGAACCAAGGCCTAGATTCGACGCCATTTTCCCTGATCATTTCGAGATTGGCGAATGGGTGATCAAGCCTCTCGAATTAGCTCGAGCCACCGAAACACGAAGTGTTCCAAGGCTGGCTTGGTTTTCAAAAGATTATTCGATCGAATCTTTTAATTGACAAGAGTGGTGGATAAATTTAATTGACAAATTATGCACTCGGCAAGTGAAATATTAAACAGGTCGGATAACAAATTGATTAAATATCGGGACATTCGCAAGCGATTTAAACGGCACATTTTTATACTTTAAATTGTTCAGTGTCCAAAACAATTCTATTCTCCCCATTATCTATTAACCCTTTGCACTCGGTGCTATTTTAACTCGAAAATTAAACATTTCTTCCGACCTAGAATAATTCCATTCTATATGATTTTTTTTTTCATTTTATGGATATGAAATTGATATAATACCGCATACAATATTGAAATGTTTGGTAATTGATTACATAGCACCATATTTAATAATGTAAACAATACTGTGAATAATGGTAGAGCAATTTTTAGTGGCGACTCTGAGTCAGGGTTAACCCTTAGCACTCGAATGGCGACTCTGAGTTCCCATTATACAATTGTTTCGTATTTAATAAATTACTGGAGATTCAAATACTGTAGGAATAAATTGTATCAGTTTCGTATGCACAAAAAAAGAGATCACATAGAATGGAAATATTCTAGGTCGGAAGAAATGTTAGGAGTTAAAATGGCTCCGAGTGCAAAGGGTTAAAACAATAATGAAACTTCAAAAAAAGAAAACTACCACAGACAACAACTTCCTCCTTTAGACATAATCAAAAGTCCTCGAACAAAGCGTCAGAAAATACAAAATTACCAAGTCTAACAAGAATCTTTCGCGCAAGGATCTTCAACAAGGATCATTAAAGAGGATTTTTCCCCAGGTACTATCGGAGAGGTATAATTAATCGTTGATTAAAAGAATGTGCTATGAAAAGGGAGCAGATTCTAAGGAAATAAGTCCGGGGCTCGGTCTTTCAGGGTTCGAACCCGAGCCGTGTCTGCAGGGGATAGTTCTCGATCCTCTGGATCTCCACTTACCTTCGGACACGGCTTAATAAGATCGCAGCGGGTCTCTTCGGATGGTTTCCCGCGTTCCCGTGTTCCCGGAAGTTCGATCGCAAACACGCGGAGATTCCAGGAACTGAACGTTATTCCCAGAGGGAGAGAGAGAGAGAGAGAGAGAGAGAGAGAGAGAGAGAGAGAGAGAGAGAGAGAGAGAGTGAGTCGAAGCAACGCGGAACAGGGATCGCTTAATTAATTCCAATCAATCCATCCATTTGTTCGACGGCCTACGCGTTTCCGATGGCCGAACATATCATTTCTGTGAGAAAGAGAGAGAGAGATAGAGAGAGAGAGAGAGTGAAAGAGAAATTGAAATAGAGAGAAAGATTTGTGCTATGAGACTGTGAGCCAGAGACGCGAACGTATTTTCGAACGATAACAATAAATTTCTAGGACCCATGCACAGCATTAACGTTAAAAATTTAAGGTGATATCTTTCAGGATGTCTTCGGGTACCTTCGGCGGACCGGAAGTCCTTCAGACTTGACGTGTGCTATTCAGGGAGGACGTGTGGATTCTGAGATCGATTGGAAAATACATTCGAAAAGACAATTTTTTCATTTGTTTATGTATGTGTCTAGGTTAATTGGTTCGTCGCCATTTTAACTCGAGGAGCAACACTGCGGGATAATAAATTGTACGGCGGTGAATTTTGTGGAATAACTTTGTTTTAGTAATGTGAAAAATGCAGCAGTGGAAATTGTTCAATAAAAATCGAATTATTATTTGTATCTTTTGTTTTTGAGTATTTTTGAATTCTGGGAAGCTTTATATTGAAACAGCGATATATCTTGCAACCTTCTTCCCGCAAAATTATCAGTTTCTCGTCTTCGGGAGATGATGAAGAAAAATCCATGTTTGCAAAACTTCCGGAGTCAATTTATTATCCACAGAGAACCACCGAGTCGAGGGAAGCTAAGATGGCGGCGAACGCGATCGAAGGCAATAAATCTCAGTCAGATTATACTTACATGCTCGTTGAAAGCGACTGTCGACAGAATCTATACCGTATCTCTCCCGCAAAACTCTGAACTTATAACATGGTCGCCATTGGAACAAGAAACTTTCCGCGTTCTTTTGCGAAGACGTGAAATAAATCGACGGTATTCAATCGAGTGCATCGTTCAACCCTTCAGCGGCGGCTGGGTCAATATTGACCATGGTTTGTCGGATATTATTCAGCATCTCAATTTTCAGTGTGAAATATCGAGAATCGTTCTTGTCGAGTTCGGAAACATATCGATGCACATTTGCAAATATACAGGGTGTCCCTATCGCGTTATACTTTGTTTATAATATCTCTAAAATTTGCGTTAGAAATTTTAAGAAAAGTTTTAGTACTTCGATAAACATTCAAAATTGATACAAAACAGTTTTCTCCAGATTGCAGGAAGCGATTGAAAAATAGTTTGGACTAAATTTTGAACGAGCCTGTATAAAAATTGTTGATAGCCGTCGTGAGAGGGTTTTATTGAAACATCGAGCCGCCGATGTAATCCAACTTGACTCTGTCAGAACCACTGTGAACGAACGACACGTATTTTCTAAATGTACAAAGGTGTATATTACAATACTTGATTCGTATACTGCATGTACATATTTGTGGGGGCCGCCGGGTGACACTTATCCGTGGGTGGCCCTCGAAAGAGATATTTAGTTACGACGACGAATTCGGGGGGAAACGATTATAAAAATCTAGAACAAGTTAAAAATCATTGAGACGCTCCATATTTCTGTACCTTGTGGTATTTATTATTAATAAATTTTATGATATAGTCGGCCGGGCATCGAGAGTAACGTTACGCTGTAACATTTATCCATTGAGTAATAGGCAACGTGCTCAATTAAACCTAGCGTGTAATTAAAGAAATAAACTCCGTTGAATATACATATTATAAAACATAGAGGTTAAAATACAGGGAGGGTTGCAGCGGACTCAATTTTAAACATAATCCTACACAAGTTACTGTCACCGTCGCGTTGGCAAATCTTTCCTTTCCGCGTGTCGATGCTGTGTTAACGGTAACTGTGTCGATGGAGGCGATTCTCTTGTATACGAAACTGTTTTATCATCCAAACACATTTCACTGTTCGGATAATAGAGGTTCCACGTTATCGCGGATTAAAACAGTAAATACGAACCAAATTGCATCGTGTTTGGACTCATTTTAATCGGTAAAGCGTCACGAATATGTTGCTAAAAGTTCCATAAAAAAAATATAATTAAAAACGAAAACATTTTCATCATCGAATTATGTAAACATTTCCATTCGGTCTCAAAGTCTACGTATGCGTCGAGGCATTACCGTAATTCCGGCAGCATGATTTCACCGTGGACCTGATTAGACAGCAAGTAAACTGTCCGAATAGTGATCGTACAATTACCGGCGCGGTAAATGGGGCATCGTTGTTTCGCCGCCGGCCATTGTTATTCGATGGCTCGTCGAAAATGCAGCGACAGTAATTATTTCGCGTTATTTACATTTATTTCCTGTGCAGCCGCTTGTGTCCTAATTGCGCCGAAGGGCGCCGGATGCTCGCTAAACCCAGCTGGCCAAATTAAAACGTCCGAATGCCATGGAACCGTGGAGCAAGGTCGCTGCTTCCGGTTCACGGTTTTCGCAAAACTTTTTTCCGCGGAAAAGAGCATCGCCTCCTCGACTCTCTGAAACGAACAACGAATTTCCTCGAGCAGATTTCGGTGCCTGTGTGGAACAATCGGACTTTTTATTCGTTTCGTACGCGGGAAATTTGAGTTACCTGAGCGAACGGAGCGGAAAATCCTCCATCTTTAAATTGCTATAATTTCATAAATAAAAATCGTACGATATTCTACCAGAGCTCATTTCGAAGAGCGAAGCTTCTATTTTACTGTCCCCAAACAGAGTTTTTCCTGAACAGATGGTTTCAAAACGATAAATAAAAGCAACAAGCTTCTATCTTCCTAGAACGTTATTCTATCTCAAGGAATCCTCTATCTTTAAATTGCTATAATTTCATAAATAAAAATCGTACGATATTCTACCAGAGCTCATTTTAAAGAGCGAAGCTTCTATTT
This sequence comes from Lasioglossum lativentre, assembly GCA_916610255.1. Taxonomy (NCBI): domain Eukaryota; kingdom Metazoa; phylum Arthropoda; class Insecta; order Hymenoptera; family Halictidae; genus Lasioglossum; species Lasioglossum lativentre. Next base: position 3,899,320 of record OU744364.1, read on the forward strand.
TACTGTCCCCAAACAGAGTTTTTCCTGAACAGATGGTTTCAAAACGATAAATAAAAGCAACAAGCTTCTATCTTCCTAGAACGTTATTCTATCTCAAGGAATCCTCTATCTTTAAATTGCTATAATTTCATAAATAAAAATCGTACGATATTCTACCAGAGCTCATTTTAAAGAGCGAAGCTTCTATTTTGTTGTCTGAAAACACAGTTTTGCCTGAACAGATGGTTTCAAAACGATAAGTAAAAACAACAAGCTTCTATCTTCCTAGAACGTTATTCTATCTCAAGGAATCCTCTATCTTTAAATTGCTATAATTTCATAAATAAAAATCGTACGATATTCTACCAGAGCTCATTTTAAAGAGCGAAGCTTCTATTTTACTGTCCCCAAACAGAGTTTTTCCTGAACAGATGGTTTCAAAACGATAAATAAAAGCAACAAGCTTCTATCTTCCTAGAACGTTATTCTATCTCAAGGAATCCTCTATCTTTAAATTGCTATAATTTCATAAATAAAAATCGTACGATATTCTACCAGAGCTCATTTTAAAGAGCGAAGCTTCTATTTTACTGTCCCCAAACAGAGTTTTTCCTGAACAGATGGTTTCAAAACGATAAATAAAAGCAACAAGCTTCTATCTTCCTAGAACGTTATTCTATCTCAAGAAATCCTCCATCTTTAAATTGCTATAATTTCATAAATAAAAATCGTACGATATTCTACGAGAGCTCATTTCAAAAACCGAAGCTTCTCTTTTCCTGTCCCCAAACAGAGTTTTTCCTGAACAGATGGTTTCAAAACTATAAATAAAAGCAACAAGTTTCTACCTACCTAAAACGTTATTCTATCTCAAGAAATCCTCCATCTTTAAATTTCTATAACTTCGTAAATAAAAATGTTACGACACTCTACCAGAGCTCATTTTAAAAGGCGAAGCCTTTTCTTTCTCGCCGTTAAAACAAAATTTCTCCAGAAACCACATGACACGAGCAACGAAACGAAAAACGGGCCCCGGTGTCAGCCGCAGACCATTTTACAAATTCCAACGACCGTGCAAAAGGGTGAAATTTTTAGTTTCAGTTTTATCGTACGGATGGTTGAAATTGCACAGGGCGGAGGGAGAGAGTTGCCTCGGAAAAACGTCGGAGCCGTCCCTAATCCAGGATAGCATCGTTTCACTAATCCCGGACCTTATTGTGCTTGTCGCGCAGTTTATTCGCCGGCAGATTGTGGCGTCTCGCAATTAACGAGAACGAAGGCCACGAAAATAAACCGGCGTTCTCGCGTTACGTATACAATTTCCATCTTTTCCGTGGGACATGGGGGGGGGGGAGGAATGCGTTTTACCGTGCCCGTGGCTCGTAAAGACTTTTCACGCCCATAATGAAAAGAAAAAAAAAAGAAAAGGCGAGAAAAAGTTTTCACGCCCGCACACGTCGAGCACCCTTCCGCTCGGTTCGCAGCGATTTTAATTCGTTCAAGCCCGGAAAAAGAGCAAGAAACAAGGCCGTACACATATTTCCACGTGTGTAATCGTTTCCCGGGAAGTTGTTAATCGTTTCCGCGTCCGTTAACAAATCGAATTGTCGCCGACCGTCTTCGACAAACGGGATCGCAAAGAATCATTCGCGATTGTCAACGTGGCGCCGATGAAACAAGAAACCGGCTCACCACTGGTCCTTCGAAACCGTGAAGACCTGGAAAAAATTTATTTTTCTGTTAATAATTTTGTATTTGTATTTGTTAATAATTTGTATTCTGTATTTTGTTAATAACTCTTACAATTTTCGAGAGAATGACTTGTAAAAATTTGTAGTATCACTTCAATGTCGTATAAATATGACTGCAAAAATTCAGCTTGATAAGTCTGTTCATAATCTAGCAAGAAATTAATAAAATATTCGGAGCAGGTTTTCCGGGTTCCGTGGGACCGTGCGCGGTTTTCAGGAGCATGATCGGTACTCGCATGATTTCTCAACGATCGACAGAAGAATAGGCTTCTCGTTGCAAATCGATCTGGACGCCTGTTTCCCTCGGTATCTTTGAAGGTTTCGTTTTCGTAGGGATTCCACGATAGAGCAAAAAGTCGAGTAAAAAGAAAATTGTGATCGATCAGCTTCGATCGGCATCGAGCGTTTATGGCATTTTTACCAGGCGATTCCCTTTACACGTTCGTCCCCATTCAATGGAAATTGATCGTAGAGTCTCCTCCGCCGGGGACGATAAGGTTTCAATAACGCAACTTTACCGGCGACCTTTTAATACGATGAATGCCATCGAAACTTTTTAATTAGCGGCGTCGAAGTTTCGAAGTCTTCTCAAACGACGAGCACTCATCCTAATTTACGCGACACCGAGACCGGCAATTTGTTGCCACTTTACATTGGGAGAATTCCAATCGATTGTTCTCGAAAAGGCTCGCGGGAACTATTAATTAAAATTATTCGATTTCGCCTTCGTTAAAATCTACATTGTTACTTTCATCATGCAATCCTTTGACGTTTATAACGATGGACGTACGATTGAAAGTTTAAATAAATCCCACTGCAATTGTCGCTACATAGGTATCTCGCTAACAAAAATATCATAGCAAACATATTCGTGAAATTTTTCTGATTCAAATGAGTCCAAACACGAAACAATTCGGAACACGTTTACTTGTTTAATACGATGATTTTGTAAAAGCTCCATTATCCGAACCGATCTCTGAATTTTCAGTTCAAGTTTAATCTAAATTCATATGGATCGCTGTATGTTCAAACGAATTTAATCTAAAACTGTAGCTAGGCAGTTAATAATAAATTCCACCGATTAGTTCGGATAATCGAGATTCGATTATATCGTGGATTAAACAATCAAATGCGTTCCGAACGGTGTCGTGTTGGGTATCATTTTAATTAGAAAAATGCCACGATTACAACGAACAAACTACTAAAAATTAATTATAACAACGAAGTTTTTCCTCTGCATCACTCGTGACGTCGATTGACAACGCCATACTGGAATCGTCACCGCACACGAACGAGTCGTACCGCCATGAAATTCGAGCCAATGATACACTAGACTATTGTTTACACGATCCAATTGGAGAAATGTCCGCAGCGTTGCCGATGCGAGAGAGAAAAAATTGTCCCGCGACCTTTTCGTCCACAACTTGTTTTGCCGAGCGAATGCGATGATTCAACCGAACGAAGCGATTAATTCATTAGTCGCGGGAACTCATTCGAAATTGTCGCACGGCTCTCGTTCGAGGGTCTTGAATTGCGTGCTGTTCATTACCGAGGCTCTCTGCTCGTCGTACAGGGTATATTAATTAATGATTCGCGACGAAGGCGCGTCCGAATCCAGTTCGAGCTTAAAGTCCAACACATATTACGCCGCGACAATAGTCATTCGACATAATCTTGTCCTTTCGCTTACCATTTCTCGAGAACGAGCATCCGTTGGGACGACCTTTCCAAAATATGTACTAACACGTTGACCACCGTCTCACCTATATGTATATGTATAGGAATTATTCGTCCATATTTAAACGTGAACTTTTGCGGTAAATATTCGTTTTATCGATTGAGATCCGAAAAATACAAGAAGGTTGAAGAACTGATAGGTATCATACATTTTAATATTTCAATTTTTAATTCATTAAATTTATGGGGTTGCTGGTTTGGCTGTCAAGATGTTAATAAGTAATTATTTTTGCAACAATTTTTGCAAGTCACCTGACAAATTGATGGCTTTAAACAGAGCAGCAAAGTAAAAGGAAAGTATGCGTGTTAATAATGAGAAAAATGATTTTACCCCTGGCAAATTAATGGTTTTTAAAAAAAAACAAGAAAGCTGAAAAGAAAATATATAGGTGTCGATAATGAGAATTATTTTTCCAACAATTTTTTGCTAGTCACCTGGCTATAATTAATTATTTCAATCGAAGCGACAAATTAAAATGTGAATTAACAAGGCGGTAACAAGGAAAGTAGCGACATTTACGATCGTCGATAGCGAGGAAAACTATTCAATAATGAGCCAATAAAAATAGTCTTCGAAATAAATAGACGTACAAAAAATTGACGATCCAAAGGACGGTCACGTCCCACGTTGATTACGTATTTATAAAGGGCCGTCGATTCGACGGATGCTCGTGGTAAATTTAAATTGTAAATAGACGCATTGCAGATTTAAAGTAAAGCCATCGATAAGGGAGTAGAGTAAACGTGTATACAGAGAAAAAGGAAGAGGGGGGAGGGGGAGGTGGGAGGAGAAGATAAGAGAAACGACGGCTGGAAAAATGATAACCGATCGATGTGAAAAAAAGAAGGCGATTTTTTTTCATTTTCAAAAAAAAAATACTGTTCACGACGATCGCGTGAATATCTGCGAAAGCCGACGTTCGAGCACGTTTCCAACTAACGTGTTGTGCGATTGATAGCATAACTGGCACACCATGAATCCTGAAAATCATGCGGCACTGTATTATTAGACTGCGGATCTGCGATGTACTGTTATCGATGCTGCAATTATCGAATCAGCTGATAGAACTGGCTCGAAATGTCTTCATGAGAAGACTGGGAATACTGTAAAAATAGAAATCACTTAACATCAGCACGAACAAAGTTAATTTTAATGCCAAGTGATACTGACATTGAATTTTATGCAATGAAACTTTCATTTGTTAAATTGTGCCATAATTTGGCACAGTAATAATGAACCCAGGCGAAATAACTGCGGTTTCGAATTTGTTTATGCGACGATTAATGAAATTGTAAGAACGCTTTCGTAAGTTCTATTGCAATAAATATTGCGAAAATGTTTTCGTAAATTCTATTGTAATAGATACTTAGTTGTATCGAGATAAACGCAGTTAATTTTAATGCTGATTAGCAATAAATTTGAAACAACAAGATTTCTTCAGCTGTGCTGATTAGCAATAAATTTGAAACAACAAGATTTCTTCAGCTGTGCTATAGTTTAACTCTAGAACTGCAAAATTATTTGGAACCAGTCGAAATAATTAGTTCATTCTTTATTCTACGATTATTGAAATTGTTAAAATATCTGTATGTCATAAAATCCGAATAAATACAGTTAATTAAAGCGTTTTGCAGTTCCAACGTTAAATTTAATTGTAAATTTTTATTTCCTGTGCTATACCGTAATTTAACACTGGAACTATGAAACTAATCGAAAACAACTGGTTTCAAATTCTCAATTGTATTTTATAATTGTTACTAATATTCAGACTGTGGATCTCCATGCATTTGTCGCATGATCATCTGCAAAAATTTTAAAGTAACAATGTTACCTTATAATTTAGCCTAAAAAGATCTTTCAGTAGACAATTTTATTACTCATCTTGCTTTTTTCATAAAGCAGCCAACTGAGAATAGGAATTTGCAAGAAGATCTGCAGTCAGGTGTATCATGTCAATCGCCAAAAAACGAAACGAATACGTTCCCGTTACTTTTATAAAATAATATAAAATAATAATTTTTAGTACTACATGAATTTAACGTTAAGGTACCGTAAAATATCGGATCGCATGATTTTCGGGGCGTTGCGTGGGACGAAGAATGCTAACAAAATCGATCTCATGTGTGCGCAAATTACGTTTATGGCAGACATTGTTGGGCATTTTTCCTACGAAAGTAATTTCTATTTGTTCCTCGTTTCTGGAAAATGATGTTCAAAAATTTTATTATGTTCAGTCTCAAAGAAGCAAAGACAATATTTATTTTACGTAAAGACGTTATTGTTTGAAGTATCTTGCTTCACTCTAGTTACTATTCATGCAAAATCTTGAACGAATATTGCCCAACACAGTTGGCAAAGACGCGTGTGACACGCTCGGAAGACAAAAGCCGGGAAGAAATGTAATTTCTGCGAGTTCGGCCGGAAAGTTTGGCGCCGTCTCGGCGTTTTCTGGAGCGAGAGCTCGTCTCGAACCGGGGGGTGGCTTTTCGTCTTTCTCACCCCCGTGTCGAAGAGAGGGATGATTCTCGAGGAGCATTTCCAGCTGGCGAGCAGCCGAGACGGCCCCCGTATTTCCCGTATTCCCCAATCGCGTCGCGTCGCACCGCGGCGAAAACGTTTTGCCTCTTTGACTATCTCCGTCGAGAAAACACTGTGTATATTGTATTGTATAGTATATTAACAGAACATTAATCGACCAATTTCTCTAAGCTTATACTTCGATCTAACGTTTACATAATGTGAAGGAAACCATTTTCTTTTCTTCGTCTATTTCAATATGTAAATATTATACTTTTAGAGGATAGATTTAATATTGCTACCGGATGCGTAAATACCTTTGATTGCGATTACAACACGTCGTCTTATCATCGAGGGGCCTTTCATGTACGAGTAATCATTCTGTAACGACTACAGATGTATTATGGTAATTCATTGGATCGATATATTAAAGATATTTCAAATCGTACCGGCGTATCAACTTTTTGTCCCGTTTTATTCTTGTAGGTAGACTGCGAATTTTTATGAAATATAAGACAGCGAAAGATCAATTGTTCTGTTGTTTTCAGTGTATCAAAATTGTTAAGAGTTGATATTAATATTTATTTATTTATCTCCTGATTCCTACAATCCCATATTTATATTTATAGATTCGCAGTCTGGCTGTGGGTAAGTAAATTGCAATCTTTGATTATTATCATTGCATATATCAGTATTTAGATATTACAGTATAAATGTAGAAAATCCCCATTTTATAACGTAGAATAGATTTATAGTTTCATCCTAGGATGGCGGACCTTTTTGACGATCACATAATTTGTTTATACTTATTTTAATTATTATCCAAGGAGTAAAAAGGATGGTTTGGGCATGATTATGTTAGTTCTTCTTCCAGACAGAATCGTACAACTCGGTGCGCCTCTGAGAGAACGTTGGAATCTGAGCTCTTACTTCCTCCACGACCTTGAGGTCTGAAAAACAATACATTAGTGTTAAATAAATATTCTAGAACCTCTTCCATATCTTCGATATAACATCCCAACAGATCTCATATACAAAGAATATAAAAACGTGCTGTAGACTTTGGCAATTTCCTCCGAAAGAAAATTATTTTTATAATATTAATTAAATTTGAAGTATCAATTCTTTAGAAGACGTCCATGTTTAAGCTACTGTAACTTCGTCAAGAAAGATTGGATAAAAATTGGGCACATTTTACAAAGTAAAGTCTCCGCTTTTACTTCCCTAAGGTGGTTCTATCAAATATTTTCTAGCAACGAAACTTTTTCGACGTTTTGCAGTAAAGGAACCGATGGTAAGGTAAAGGTGCTTGTTTGCCGAAGAGGTTTACGAATTCAAACATCTCTGCGAAGCTGGGACAACTTTTTTCAAAGATTAAAAAGAGAAACCTCGAAGATTAATCTTCCTCAATCAGTGTACATACAAGTCACCCTGTACTGTTGACCCTTGTTCTTTACAGTATTTCTAAACAATAAAATAAAAATAAAAATTGTTTGCTCTAATTACCAGCAAGAGGGTCCAAGTAGAAATTTTGTTTCTTTACTTAAACGATTTCAATAAGCTGACACTAACATCAGTGCCGTAACGAGGGTATGAATCGCCTGTGGCAAGTGTCTAATTTGCGCCTCCCCGTAACCCAATAATGAAAATAACAAATTTTAATGTAACAAGTTAAATTTTTCTAAATGCAATATATTAAATACTATTAACCTCGTCAAAATGAGTTGCCTGTATATAAAATTTTGATGTGCGCCCCAAACCCAGTTGCGCCCGTGGCAGGCGCCTCTTTCGCCACGCCCTCGTTACGGCACTGACTAACATATTAATATTCTTTAAATTGCACATTTTTGTGATAAATATTTAGCCATTGGAGAACACTACGTACGTATAGAATAAATTTTCTTTTCTCTATTTTTTTGCAATTTACTTTACGCGAAAAATGTGTCAAATTGACAGGAAGGACGGATGAGGGTTAATATCGTAGTAATCTGGCAAGCCAATAAATCAAGAGGAGCGGCTCGTGGAGAGCGCAGGGGTCTAAAGTGGCAATTACCTATATCGGCGACAAGCATGTCCTCGCCGGCATCCAGCTCGCGAAGAATCTCTCCCCAAGGGTTGGTTAGCTGGGTATGTCCCCATGCAACGTATCCTGGTGGAGAGCCGCGGGCCGGCGACACGCAAGCCACGTATAATTGATTGTCATTTGCCCTGGAACGTTGCAACAGCGACCAGTGCAGCGGGCCGGTCGTCAGATTGAATGCCCCCGGATATATCAGCATCTGGCAACCTGACCAACAGAGAAAACAAGGAAATATGAAAACACCGAAATGCACCCTCCATTTACAGTAGCGCACGCTTAAATGTCCGCATTCGGTCCCGAGCGGGAAAACTGGCTTCTGCGAGAATTCCCAACTAAAACAGCGCTTTTTATTTTTTTTTTTTTCTACTATGGCGCACCCCAACGAAAAATCTGGTAAACGATGGAAATAAGGAAATATGAAGACACTGATTGTGTGACACAGAACTGCCCGGACCACCTGTCCACCTTGTTCCTCAATTTACTTTTTCAACCCCCTCGGGTATCAGGGATCTGATACCGAGGCAATCACGCCCTCGTACTTTATCCTGTATGTGCCCTCTCCCAAGCTTGGACTCGACGCGAAATTACTTCTGTACCCAATCCTTCTCCTTGGACCTCTGGGGATATTTTGCCGATAAGGTGAGCTGTAAACTTGTGCGATTATTTATTTGGTTTGTTCTGTAGTCATATTATAGGAACGAGGGAGGTAATTGAAATTGATTCGTGGTGGTAGAGGATGCTGTAGTAATTGTTTCGTGTGTGACTTTATCGAAATTAACGATTGCCAAGTGCGATAAGCGTCAGCGAAAAATGATTTGTTCCCGCAGCTATTGCAATAAACTGTTTTTCATGGTTGATGAATTTTCTGCGACGTATACCTTTGTTCCTGTATAGACGTGCCATTTCCTCGAACCGGATGTCGTAGCAAATACCGATGCCTATTTTACAGCCTTTCGCCTCGAACGTGGTCAAAGAGTTTCCAGGACTGAGGCAATCGCTCTCGCGGAAAGTCATTTTTCCTGGAATGTCGATGTCGAATAAATGCATCTGGAAGCAAAAGGCAATTTATTTAAAGGCTACCGTAAGTCAATTTATAATGCTGCTATAGTACTTTTAATTTACCCATTTGGTCGATACTTTTAAGAACTTCCAGCTGTAATTAAATTTAAGGTCAGGAGGTCGGAAAGGACTCGAGGATACTGTTACAACGTTTTTCCTTATTTCGATCGACAATATTGAATAAATCTAATTAATGCTATCGGCGCACTGGTACGATCATTTGTTACTATTAAGCACTTTTGCAAATTGTTACATCAACCAATTTTCGACGTTTCGATCTAAATTTAGATCATTTTCAACAAATAATTTTGTTGTAATTGCGTCTGTAAAAAAATTTGTTGTTATTACCCATTGATTAATATTTGGTTGACTAAAACAGTCAAGCCAAATTGTAGGAACAGAAAACAAAATAGTAACAAATAGCTTAATAGTAACAAATGATCGTACCAGTGCGCCAATTAGCATTAATTAGATACTGTTACAGGGTTGAAAATATGTAAAGTAAGATTGATACTCAAATCTTCGAAAGTATATATCCAGCTTACGAGGATTGGAACATTTGTGTTTCAGTGTTTCCCATAATTTATTAAGATCAGCCATTAGCAAAATCGCTTGTAAAAGCGAGAATCGTTTACCTTCCTGTACTTGGCCACTAGAGTCCCATCGGGAGCCCAAACGGTGCACGTGTTGTATAATTTATCGGATTCTCTTTCGGGTATTGTACCACCGATGACGTAAACATTATTCTTCTTGGCTGCATCCGACAATGCGACGCACGTTTCGCCGTCTGGAATGCTCTCCGCATACTTTGGAAAATGCGCTGCGTTAAAAAATGTAAATATAACAAATTATACCCGTTTGTCTCGGAATTTGTCATCCATATTTTCTTAGTCGAAACAACATATTCCTATTACGACCTATAACATCGTGACCTTCTTGTGACCTTGAGCACCAAAAATAAATGAAAGTAGTTCAATTTAGAAAAACACATCGATGACCCTCGAATCTCGTTGAATATATTCTTTAAACAAATTATTTGACACATATTTTTCTCTAAAATTTTTTTGTATTATCAACAATAAGCAAAATATTGAAGCTGTTCTCTAAAAATTTTCTATTTCTATTATATTCAAATTCAATTATCGATACTCGCTAGTCAAAAGCACATTCAAACTATAAAAATCAATGTAAAAGTCTGTCTCTTCGATCTTTATAAAATCGCGCTATAATTTTGAACTATAAAAACAATGAAAGAGGAAGTAGGCTATTGTTGTTCTCATGAAATAAACCACCCCCTTGTGGCGCGCGCGAGAGTTGAACCGATGGGGTGTGCAATTCGTTTGAGCAATTTTTTAAATAATTTTCGGAGTGGAATTAGTGTAAAAGGTGGCAATAGAATGTTATTACATGTTCCGTACGGCGAGTTGAAGCATTCGGGCAGTGCAACAATGTCAGCGTTTTGTTGTTTCGCTGTTTCGATAAAAGAAACTGCTCGTGCCACGTTCACCGATTTATTTTCGCCGACTGCGAGCTGTACTAGCGCCAAACGGAACGCTAAAAAAGTATGATCATTATTAAACATTATTCGCGGAACAATTTACAATATCTTCATTGTAATACTCCAAAAAGAAGTAAGCGTACGTACTCGACATTTTTCGGAACCCTTGTTTCACGATGTTCGCACATAACATGATACTTTTCGAGGTTATGTACGCTTACTGCTACTTTATCGGGCATTACGTAAGCCGTTGCCAGATATGCAAATACTCGAATTTTTATCGTTAACGTATCACAGTTTTTTTTATAAAAACATTCATGAATTCATTTTCTTGCCTAAAACGCGTTCCAGCCTTAAATAGATAAGAAAATGGAGACAGCTTTGTAAAAATAAGTTTTATTACAAAATGTATATAAACAAAATTGTACAATTCATCACGAAAGTAAAACAACGGGAGTCCCCGCAATGTATTATCGTTTAGTGGACGACCGAGACCTTGACCTGCCCCGCTTTTTGTGTTTCCGTTTGTCCGTGTGGTCTCTCGACTTCCGGTCTCTGTTTCTTTCCCTTTCCTTATCTTTCTTTTTGTGTTTTCTGCTGGACCTCTCCGGCGAACTGTCATGCTTCTTGTGCTTTTTTGATTTTTTCGTTTTCTTTGATTTGTAGGAATCGGTGCTGCTCGATCTGCTTTTTCCTCTTCTCCGCCTTTTGCCATGATCACTGTCGTCTTCGCTCTCCGAATGCCTTTTCCTGCTTCTCGATTTTTTATCGTCCGTTTTACTGCCTTTCTCTTTGTCGTGTTTTCTCTTATGTTTTTCCTCAACGAAGTTTTTATCGTCTTCGTCGCTGCTTTTAGAATGCTCGGACGAGCTTGATCGCTTTTTCTTCACCGATTTAGGCTCCTGTTCGATGGACTCCTTGTCTTTGTATTCTTCATACTTCTTCGCGTCTAAAATTAACACCATAAAATACTAAAGGCTAAAATCTCTTATATTTATTGCGGTCCTAAAGCGATGAGAAGGGACTTTTAAAAGCAGATTGTCAACCAAACATTAATGTGAAATTTTCAGATCTTATACACCATTGATTCTACAATTTGAAATATTCTTTTAAAAGTCCCCTGACTAAATCCAGATATTGATACTAACTTAGAACTTTCGCGTTCTTCGAGTACTCCGACTTGGTCACAGGCTGCACCATGAATTCGCTCACGGATATAGTGTTCCCTCCGAGAGCCAGTTTTATTATAAGCCGTCCCGCATCGTCGTCGAATCCTTCAATCTGACCATAATTGTTACTCTGCTTGCCAGCTATGATCTTCACGAATGTACCCTTCTCAATTTTCAGTTCCTCTTCTGGCTTCTTAGAGTCTGTTATTTTCTTCTGCAATGCTACTTTGTCTGCACCCAGCCCCATGCCTTTAGGTCGCAGTTCTGGTATCGCAGCAGATACTATTCTGTAACAAGGACATTCGGAAGCTATAAAATATAAATGCATAAAGCAGCGTCGATTTAAACTATGACTCTTACTTTTCGTTTTTACCAATTCCTTTGCCAGGCTGCCATCCCATTCCCCTCAACATCGCCAGACCGAAAGCATCAACAGGAATTTTCTCGTAGTCCTCTAGCGTCGACTAAAAGGAATAATATCCATTGTAATACAATTAATATCACGCTGAAGCATAATTATAAAATTGTACCTGTTCTTGACCTCGTAGAGACTGTTCCTCTGCTATCGGCAGAGTCAGCGCCTGCGTTTGAGTTCCCTCTTTGTCGTCAGTCTTTAAATCTGCTATGATCTCCTTCGCAGCCTGTTCTTCCAAGGTAGTAACTTTGTTCTCATTTTCCTCTAGCGGTTCCTGTTTTATTTTAACAATATTTTTTGGCAACGCATTGCCATTGGTCAGCTCTGAAGCGTCTGGGTTAGGTTCCTGTTTGATTTCTATTGTATCCTCCTTCGCTACTTTGGGTTCAAAAATATCGGCGTCGATTTTATTAACAATTCTATCGAGCCAGGTTTTTGAACCCAACAACGGGATGATCAACGGTTCATCTTTCTTCTCTTCTTCACTGTAATAAAGGATTATTTCAATAATTCTTTTCATTCGAGGATCTGATGTTTGGTTAGCTTTATAGGTTATGTTGGCGACGCAAATTTGGACAAAAATGTAACTTACCCTATTACTTTGATAGCCTTCTCGTCGAGACACTCTATATAATCGACTTTCTTCGTTTCTTGGGGAACATTAGTTTTCAAAACAGGCTTTTTAATGGATTTCGCGAATCCGAACGAGATTTTCTTCCCTTCTTCTGCCATTACATATCTGTGCCTCTGAACGTTTACGAAAACACAGCGTCGAGTCGAAGTCGAAGGACCACTAACTTAATCGTAGTAAGATTGACATACTCTTTATTGAAATGAATGTGAACTGGTGGTCGCGTTTACATGAACGCGAGCGGAACGTTTCCACTGGAATTAGAAGCTGATAGGCTGTTCTTTTTAAGGTAATTTACAATGAGAATAGCTTTCTTTTTAAATTGTTATTTGAGTGAAAAATGTATTTTTGTAGTCGAGTAGCTTAAACCAGTTTCTCTGATAGAATGATTACAAGAAAATTGTATTACGAGGATGAAAATTGTGGGCAATTATTTTTTGAAAAAAAATTTATTTTTTAGTAACAGAATGAATTGTTTATTCCTGGTATAAATTACTGTAGATTGTCAGAAAATGAGCAGGCATTTGAAGAACAATTTTTAAAATCAGGTCTTTTCTGAGCGATTTTTTAAAAAAGAAATAGAAGTTACAAGAATTATTGTTAAAAAAAGAGGCAGTTTGGATACGATTTTTTCAATAAATAAAAAGAAATTGGTATTTTGGAAATAATTTAAAAAATTTTATTTGACTCACAAAGGATTAATGTTGAGGATAAGAAAACACTGTTATAAAACTATTAAAATAAAATGATAAAAAAAAAAATTGAGAATGATTATTCAGTAATTTTTACATTTTTAAGGACCGAGAATTTTGTATATTTGATCTTGCAACAATGTTGATTCTACTCTACCCTAATTTATGCACCGCAGCGCGTGACTTTACCATTATGCACCGTGTCGTACGCAATTTATTTAAAATCAGTCTATTTTCAGACTGGGTTCATTATCCCAACTTTGTTGTATTCTAGAAATAACAATTTGGAAAAATCTTTTGCCATTAAAATATTTTGTAAAAAATTTTATTTGAGCCATTCTTTACATACTCATATACCGTACAATCAACAAATCGACATTAATTGTATGCTTGTACAATCGATTATACAGACAATAGGCAATCAAACAATAGCTGCGACATCGTATACGTACACACATTACGCATGTTGGATTAATTTTCCCCTTTCATTAATTATGCTATATCGCTTTAATTGCATACAAATTCGATACTGTGCTTTTCTGTTGCGATACTTCATTAACTGGGATAGTAAATAATTATTTATTGGAACAATTCTCTGAACCTGTACAATTAACAACCTGAACAAAATTAATGAATCTGTAAAATTAACAACCTGAACAATATGAGCAAATCTGTAAAATTAATAAACTGAACAAAATTAATAAATCTGTAAAATAAACAACCCGAAAATGATGGATAAATCTGTAAAATTAATAACCCGAACAAAATTTCTAAATCAGTAAAATTTGAGAAAAACAATGAGAAAGTTACGAAAATATTTTTTTTTGTCGCGTACTAAAAGAGCAGACGACAAAGACAAAATTGCATGGTGTCTGGAATGTTTTTAGAAGTAACTGTAGTCGATGCATTTCCATCCTCTGCCAGCGCTGAAGGAGGAAGTCATTCTCTTATCTTTCGGTGCAAGAATTACAGTTAAAATCGGCGACCAGTTGGGGACAGTAGTCACGGCTTGTGAGTCGAAGTGTCAACGTGTTTCAGAAGCAATTACTAGCGATGGGACTGAGACTTGCTTAACATCAAACTTTTGAAAATCTCATTTTTCAAATAGCTAATCAGGCCCTTTTATTCCAGACGATTCAACTGAATGAAAAAAGCTGTTACTCGCTCATTTTTTAAGATTTCGCAACGAAAAAATTCCTACAAGCGCTAAAATATACACACTTTCGAACAATGTACTTGTTAAAAAAATAGGTCCCTCAGATTTTTCCGAAAAAATTCTTGAAGTTACCATTTTTCCAGATTATTAATCAGAAATGATTATTTTATCCAGACGACTGCGGCGCAGTCATTTTTAAAGATTTTGCAACAAAAAAATTCCCACAAGTACCACAATGTACATACTTTCGAAGAACGTATTTGTTGTCAAAATAGGTACGTCAGATTTTTCCGAAAAAATTCTTGAATTTACTATTTTTCCAGATTATTAACCAGAAATGATTATTTTATACAGACGACTGCGGCGCAGTCATTTTTAAAGATTTTGCAACAAAAAAATTCCCACAAGTACCACAATGTACATACTTTCGAAGAACGTATTTGTTGTCAAAATAGGTACGTCAGATTTTTCCGAAGAAATTGCTGAAAATCCCGCGTTTTTCCAGATAGTTAAGCAGGCACGACCCTTAATATCGATTTCGACTTGGTAGTTCTAGTGTTAATGAGCAGGTCGTTGAATTTGTCCCACCACTAGCACGTAGTCGCAGACCTCCAGGTAGAGGGGTTAGCGTGTTTTAGAGGCGACAACAGCACGGTATGCAGATACGAAGCCAGGGTAAACCGGGAAGCCGTAGTCCGCGGACCATAGTAATCGTAGCAGCTCCGAACAGTCGACGACATTCGGAAGCCGCGGACACTCTGGAATCCAGGTAAACGATTTTTCTCTCAGACATCGGACAGACATTCGCTTGAAAGCTCTTCCTGCAGCTGGAACCGCAGTTTCATTGACTGCGTCGATCGTATGTGGGTCATGCGGTTCCTCATCTGCAGTGGGTGATCAAATTAATTCAGTCAAATTCATTTTCAACATTTAAATTCATTTTTTAATCTCGCGATGAATAGACTACGCATATTTATATAAACGTCTTCCGAGTCGTAGAAAAGAGACGTTAAATAAAAATGTGTTTCTTCTATTAAAAATTCTGTTTGAATAGAAACAATGCAACAGCTGATATTCTTCCAATGCTTTTATACATATATGTATAGTGTTTTGTATTCTAGTCAGTGTTGCATTAATTCATAAAATTCACGGTTGAGTGATTAATTACGTAGTCTACGGTGCTGTTAAATGTGCACTTGTAAGTTGCAAATATTAATACTAGGCAGACTTTCATTTAAAAATTGTTTTAATGGGAAATTTGTCAACTTGTGGTCCGAATACTTTGATTACCCACTGTAGAAAATATTATTCACTTCTTGCATTTTATATTTAATTTCAGTTTCCCGTAAAGTAGGCCATCCAAATTTACATTTGCACGAACATCTGGAATCTAGCTATACCTTTTTGTTATTATTGGCAATTTAAACCCCTCGGGTTTGTTTAGTTATTATCCAGCTATAATTAAAGACCTGGGTGCAAGACATGGGTAACTCAAGATTTTGTAAATCGTGTTTCAAACACTCAACAACATAAAAATTGAATAGAGCTTCAATAAGTACAATTTTATTGCAAAATGGACTTGCCCAGCTTTTGAACCAAGGCCTCAAATTATTATTGCTTAAATTATATTCCTTTATCAGAACCAGGTGTCTTCCAAGTTTCATTTAATTTCAACGATGAATTTGTTTCATATCAAAAAATTCACTATACTCTTTATCTCGAAAAATTGATTATACCATCATCCTCAATTTCGTCGTTCATACGGTACTCAACAGATTATCTTCCATTATCCAGTCCCATTGCCAAAATCACGTTCCCAAAATCAGCAATTACGTCACCACCGAAATACAGTGGCGAATTAAAACGGTCCACGGTGTTAACTGTAAAACGGTGACCATAATCTCGCGATTCTGATGCTAACGGAGAAGATCCTGCAGCCGATTTGTTCCGCTAAGAAGTCCTATCCTCCGCTTCCGTGTTTTTGTTCTCCGAGGTTAAGAACGAACATAAGAAGCTAGAAGTTCTTGGAAACTTTTGCCTCGATACGGTCCATCAATTTGCGAACTAAACGACGATCAGTCGGTGACAATGCTACCGTTTTTTTTCTCTAACATCAATGGGATAGATAAACGATTCTATAAACTGTTTTATACAGTCTAACTATCTGGAAAGAACATGATTTTTAAGAATTTTTTCTGGAAGGATTAGAGGACATTTTTTAAAACGGAGAGATTGCCTGAAAGCATATAGTTTGTACTAACTGTAGGAATTTTTTTTATTGCAAAATCTTTAAAAATGACTGACAGCCTCTTTCTTTAAGACGAATCGTTGGGAATGGAAGAGTCATTTTTAGGAACTCTTTTTTATGAAATTAGAGAAACTTTTCTAAAAACGAGTACGTTGTTTGAAAGCATATAGATTGTTACTAATTATAGCAATTTCATTGCAGAGGATTTCAATAAAAAAAAATCCGATAAAATTTGTCGAAAATCGACTCCGAACGAGTTAAACAGAAAATCGATAGCATTTTTGTAGTCGGTAGGAAACAACTAGCGATCAACGATCGACATTTCGAGAGATAGACCACCCATTGTCATTGAAAATTTCGCAACCGGAATCGGTATCGACAGAATCATGCGGTGCGCGGGGTGCATTAAACTTATACGCTCTCTCGCATCGTATCAACAAGTTGGATTCTAGTTCGATGCCACCGTAAATGTAGTCGAGTGAACAATTGCTCCCGACCGGATCTACGTGTTGCCCCGGAACTCGGTGTATAATACCGCGGAAACGGCCAGGGAAATTATATTTGTTATGGGGAATCGGACACTGGCCGCCATGCCGCCGGAGGACGATCTCATCTGACCGCGCGTGGCTACCGGACGGAACGGTCATTAAACGTCTGTCGCACATAGTGTTCCTTTTTTTTTTCATAGTTCTCGCTGCCTTCATAGTTCAGTGAAAGCTTCGGATGGCATTCATCCTCGATACAGTCTGCTGACAATTGCGGCTGCGCGCGACTATTTTTCTCAAAAACCTACGACGCGCTCACAGAGACTCCATTTTGCTGAAAAGCACCGATTTTGCAGAATTTCTTTCGGAAAAAATTAGTCACCCTTTTTTAAACGAGTATGTACATTGTTTGAAACTATACAGATTGTACTACTTGCAGGAATTTTTTCGTCGCAAAATATTTAAAAATGGCGTAGTAACAGACTCCCTTCCAGAAGCTGTGTTCTCACTTTATCTAGGGGATGTTTAGGAATTTTTTTTGAAAAAATCGGGTGGATCATTTTTTAAACGAGTAGGTTGTTTGAAAGTGTATAGATTGTACTACTTGCAGGAATTTTTTCGTCCCAAAATATTTAAAAATGGCGTAGTAACAGACTCCCTTCCAGAAGCTGTGTTCTCACTTTATCTAGCGGATGTTTAGGAATTTTTTTGGAAAAATCGGGTGGGTAATTTTTTAAACGAGCAGGTTGTTTGAAAGTGTACAGATTGTACAAGATGTAGGAATTTTTATTTTGCAAAATCTTCAAAATTAACTTATAAAATAATTGCCCTTTGCAACTTTATGATCCTTCCAGTATTAAGGTATCATACTGTCCCTAAAACTTTCTTATGTTTGGACAATTTTTAGATAAACAATGCGGCTGCTCCTCTTCCAAGTGTACCCGCTACTGTTCTTCCTGACGGGTATCGTCGCATCAGGTATCGGCAAAGCGTGGCAGGTGCTGCCATACGCGACTTATGCTTGGACTCACCCATCCTGGCCGCGATCAGACTCCTCCGCGTTCGAGATTCGCAGCGTGAGCGGCGTTGGTCGTCTAGATTCTCCAGGAAATGCTCAAACGGATCTCAAACACGACAAAATCGATTTCAACACCGAGCAAATAGAACCGAACAGTCTCCCGGCGCCATCTTTGCTCGGTAACAAGCCTCATGGAAGATTCCAACGAATCCTGTTGACTCCTGACGATGAACAGAGGAACATCGATGAGTAAGATACGCAGAGAAAATATTTATAGTGAACCGCAACGAAAAGAATTTGTTCAGATCAATTTTATACAGGGCCTACGCGTTAAGTTATGTCACCATTTTTTAGTCACCATTTTGCACAAAATTTTTGAGTTTGAGGTCATTTCAAGGTCATAGTATAATACATTGTTGAATTCGCCTCGACGTCAGCAACAATCCTATGACGTCCAAAAGATATGGTCCAATTTAAAAAAGTCAAGGTGACCTTTACATTTTTATGTAAAAAGCATTTTTTCAGATTTATGAATATGCGAAAATGTAGCTCATCAAGTACTGATAAACTTTTGTTTAAAACATTTTTTAATTGCACTACCGGAAATGCCTAAAAAATGGTGACATAACTTAACGCGTAGACCCTGTAGAGCATATCAGCGAGACAATTGAAAATTGGTTCAAAAATTGGCAAAATCTTTTTGTTCATAATTATTTTTCTATGAAATTCTTATCGACGCATTCGTGGCATTTTTATGATTAAAATTTGTCAAACATTTTGTTCAACGTTTCATTTTTATTTAACGAACCTTGACGAGTTAGACGTCCTTGGAGTTCAAGGTCAAAACACTCTTTTTTTCTCGCTTTCGCCCAGAAATCGAGACGAGACAGACGACTCGGAGATCAACGATAAGATCTTCCAAACGGGGATCATGATGACGGTCCTGCGTCCCGATGACGGTCCCGGAGGCGTCACTGCCAACGCTGGTGATGGCGTGTCAAGGGTCCGAAGAGATGCCGACAACGAAACAAAAATGGAGCAGATCGCAACCACGAAAAACGTCCGAGAAGGTCGCATGAGTTCTCCGGAGTCTTGGTCCTCGCAATCATTGTCCGTCGAGTTTCCTCATCGAGGCTTGGATCAGATGATCCAGCAGACAGAGGAGGACGAAGAGTCTCCTAATTCGAGAAGCTACCAGACTCGCAGAGCCGACTTCGTTACCAGCCATCATAGACGCAGTTATGATCACAGAGACGCTAGAGACATGCCTGTGTCCAGAGGATACGACGACTATGATTACTATAGGAACATGCCTAGAGATCGGGAGTATGATCCTCTGGTTTATCGGAGGAGATATAGTTATTATTATCCTGATCGCTACCGAATGGAGAGGAACTACTACATGCATGTGCCTCAGGAGAATTCTTATTACTATGACAGGTAAAGAAATACGATTCAATTTATTCAATTTATAGTTATTACATTACTTTGTGAAAATTATTTAGCCATTCCCGAGTACCTAATTTTTAGTTATTCCTAATTGAACGATTAAAAATCATCTTGTGTCTGTGAAGAAGACTGAATGGACAACTAAGTTCTTCTCTATGCTCTATAGCACTCTCCAGACCTAACACAGTGTACTATACTTGATCAGATACAGAGACGAGGACCTGGACCTCTACAGAGGGCCCAGACCAACACCAAAACCAAAGAGGATTATCTATTACGCGACGCTTCCTGAAATAGTTCGCAAACCCGTGGACCTGAGGAACTATCCCAGACCCTACGAAGCTCCAAGGACACCAGTGGCCAGGGACAGGACCTACAAACGAATTCCTGGGAACGTCGATCCCAGCGGTTACCGTTTCAGACGACTCTACGATGCTTACGACTCCTATCTGAAGAGGTCCAGCTTCGACAGGCCTTATTCCTACCCTGACGAGGAGGCTAGACGCAAGATGGCGATAGAGAGCCTCAGGAATAACGAGCCAATCGATCAGAGCACCGACAGGAAGCTGGCCAATCAGGTGTCCGTCAGGGACGATGGAAAACTGCCCTGGCCGGTGCAGATTGGTACCGAAGTCAGCGTTAAGGATGACGACAGAGTCCCCGGAAGAAAGATCTATGGGGACAGCAATGGCTACGAGAGATTCCAGAGTGCTCAGCTGCAGAAGGCGCCTGATGCCACCGGGTCCAGCGAGCTCCAGAGCGATAATTAAGAAATGGCAGTCCGAGTGGTCCTTTGATCAAAGTAGTTCATTCCGAGGAAGCCTTTTTCTGATAATTTTTCACTTTGATACGCTGTCATTTTTTTATTATTACTAGACTGCGGGTTTTATGCATTTATCGCATAATAAAATGGATAAATAAAAGAAACTGAAAAAATTTAAAAAGTCAAAAAATATTGTTACAGTATTTTCGTCTACTTAAAATAATTAAAAGAATAAATACATTTTTATATCATATTTGTTTCGCATAAAAATCCGCAGTCTAGAAATATTTATTGTACTATTGTATATTATTACTAGACTGCGGGTTTTATGCATTTATCGCATAATAAAATGGATAAATAAAAGAAACTGAAAAAATTTAAAAAGTCAAAAAATATTGTTACAGTATTTTCGTCTACTTAAAATAATTAAAAGAATAAATACATTTTTTATATCATTTTTGTTTCGCATAAAAATCCGCAGTCTAGCAATATTTATTGTACTATTGTGATCCGCGGAGTGATTCCGTTTCCTTTCCTAAGCATTTATCGCTGTTTATAACTCATGCGACTTACTCGTGGTACTTTAACCCTAATTATCGATAATCGTCGTTCGAATTATACTTACCACTTCATAGGAACATAATCGCATTTTTAATACCAAATACATTCTTCCAAAATACTTGTCCAATTCTCTCCCAATCAATGAAATTGTGCATCAGTGTTTAAAGTCGTTTTCTTCACACGAAAAAAGTGTTACAAATAGAAACATTAAATACATTCAATACTAAACCATTAATCAAAATATTATACCGTACACTTGTTCCTTAATACACAAGCGAACAATTTAGAAAAATGTTTATTTAAAAATATCATTTAAATTGCGCTTCGTAGATCCTCCATTACGATTTCAGTCTTCTCGTTGCTTTCTTCAGCAAAAACTTTGATAGATTTTCGGAAAAATTAGTCTTCGTCACTATGCGGTTCAGTTCTAATGTCCAGTTGTTAACCTAGTTTGCAAATGTTGTGGGCGTAAGATTGTTGGAAAAATGAATGTACAGAATGTTTATTAATTATCTTCAATACCTACGATGGTATGAGAACTTTTGTTGTACGTTGCAACTACAGTAGTGTCTCAATGTATGTAAAAAATGTGTGAAAACTTTTTTGTTTTTGATTATTGTTTTATGAAATTTTTATCGACATATTCGGGACATTTACCAAAAATACCAAAAATAATTAGTTAGCCTGACACAAAATGAAATATACTGCATTTAATGATAAATAATTTTGAAGAACAATTTACCGAGTTAGTTGTCTTTTCGTTGATGAAGCCAGATAATTCTTCTGGTGTCATGTTGAGAATATTGCACGCGGTTTTCTGAGCCTCTTTTTCACTAGGTTCATCCTCTTTTGGATTTTTCTTCTTCTCGTAGTCATTTTGAGAGTCGCAGAGCCTCTTCAAGAAGTCCTGGAATCGTTAAAAAAGATCCAAAATAAAAATCCTCCACAATTTTTGATGAATATTTTCGTTTATACCTTCACGCTCTTCAAGTACTCCACGTTCTGACTTTTCACAGCTGATAATTTCGCTGTCATTGATTTAATAGTCTCCTCATAGTTAACTCTCATGTTTTCAACCTTTTGTTGCACTGCGTCTTCGAAGTTTTTATTAGTTTGCGTTTCTGACTAAAAATGAGACAGTCAACATGCATTATCAATATTGTATTCTTTTGTTGCATCAATCGTGTAATTTATTTTAAATTTAATCATTTTCCGCCATTTTAATTTCGAAGCGCCCACATAAGTGATATTTAAAATGTTTAAAGTGACAGAAATCGATGTTATTGGACATTATTGAACATGTATTGTAATTCAATAATCCTTCCATTATTAATCTTTCGATCACAGTTATTATTTCACTATTTCAATCCATTACGCAATATTATTACGAATATTTTACTAGTATAATTAGGATTATTGATTAGATATACTACATAGTTAGTATTATAGCTTTGTTCCTTCGAATCGAATATTTTTATCATTTCACACTTATCCTGTTATACAAAATAAACAAGATATGTTTTATAAAAATGTCTGATTTTTGTTAAAAGACAAACTTTGTTCAATGCTATTGATTGAAGTGTGTATACCTGTACCTTTTCCATGTCAGTCTTCGATTTCTCGTTGTGCGAATGCAATTTCTCCTTCTCGCTGTTCAAAAGGGAGATCTACGGAACAATGCTCATTAACAAGAGAAAATACCAATGAAATATTAAACAATTTTCATTTAGAATATCCACCTTGGCTTTCAATTGCGAATTGTTAGATTTCACAGCTGCAATCTCGTTCTCCAAGTTGCTGATTTTCGACAACAATTGGTTCTTCTCCTTGTTCAAGTCTGTCAACTGGCTTTTGTAGCTGTTCAGCAAGAACCCCTTGTTGGCATTCGTTGATTCCGATCTTATCAACCTAGATCATTCAATTTATTAACTGTTATTCTAGATGACTAACCTGATTCATTACTACACTCCAGATCTCCCGGGTTCGATCTACGTTCGATCCAAGTGTGAACACACTTGCTTCTCAGCTGCGTGATCATTGTAAAGTCCTCTTCCGCCTTCTTCTTCAAGTTCGTCAACTCCCTGCCCCTCTGTATGTCTCTATAATGAACAGCGTTGCTTTTATCATGGTTCTCCTTGCTGATATTGTTCTGCACCCATTCCCGAGTGTCATCTATCCTCTTTCGAAGCTCCAGGTTCTCCGAAATCAATTTATTCAAGTTGACCTCGCTCATGTTCATCTCCTGTTGCAGTTTCTCGAAGCATTTGTGGATCGATTCGCATTTCTCCGTTTTGCTCTTCAGGGCTTCCCTCGTCATCGTCAACTCCCGTTTTAATTTGTCCGAACTCATCGCTACCACCCGCAACTGACAAAATCGTTAATTGTTAATTCATTGTTTTGTAGACTTTTCTTAGCGAATTTTTCGATGACTAAACTGCGGATCTTTGTGCAAACTAAAAATGTTCCGCATCTGTTACAAGAAACAGGAGCCACTTAAAAGTTTCATGTTTCGATCGACGCATATTCAAATCCATAATAATTTAATAAATTTATATAAAAATAACCAAATAAAATTACAATTAATCACAATAGATAATACATTGCAAAATTACATAACAAAATACATTGAACAAACAATTCACCTTTTTGCGCAGTTTGCTGAAGAGATTCTCGCGACATCTCAGATGTTTGCTGCATTTCAGTTGACAGTTGTTCCCTCGTTTTTCGGCTATGCGAGGACCGAAATGCTCAAGGACAGATGTGCAGATTCGAACAATTCTCTCTTGAAGCATCTCGTTCTCCTTTCGAGCTTCCGATTTCACGTCCTCCAAAGTTCTGCGATATTTTAGCATATTTTCGCTTCAGTTAGGAAAAGGGAGAAACAGCAGTAATTTACTTGTAAAAATGCAATTACTTTTTGTACTTCTCTTTCGCTATGAATTTTTTCTTCAGGGCTTCCTCAAGATCCATTTTCGTACGACTGAGTTTCTGTTCGAGTTCCGAAATCATCGACTCGTATCTGTTAATTACAGTTATTACTATACACAAAAATACTGCAATATACGTATGTTACAATGTATTACTGTACGTACACGAAGTTCAATAACAATGTAAAACTCCACGTTTAGTAATTTTAAGGCAGTACAAAAATCATGAAAATAGATTTAAGACGTTGGATTCACTCGATTGTATAATACGGTAGTGCTCTCTTAAATTTGCACAGTTTGAGCGAAAGTAAGAAATTTGAGTGCAATAAAGAAAATTTCAAATTCAGTAATTCTTGTCCTATCTTCTCTAACGTAGTGCCAATGGATTGCTGAGATTTTTCCGATTAAAACGAGTCCAAACACGACATATATCCGACTAGTTTTATAGACTTGATATAAATGACATACGTATGATTGCTATAATAAATTATGTAAAAGTAGACCGATGTATGTCGTGTTTGGACTCGTTTTAATCGGAAGAATCTCAGCAATGCATTGGTACTACGTTTGAGAAGATAGGACAAAAATTACTGAAAAGGCTTTTCGGGGCAGGAAGTGGTGGGGGAAGAGTGGGGATGGGTCGTGCAATTATAAGTGAGCACTAACCCCTCTACTTGCTCGTCGTTTGGGAGCAGCGGCGAGCAAGCAGCAAGTCACGGCGTCGTTTTCGTTGGATATTTGGAAGTAACAGATTCGGTGAAATTTAAGCGAGCACTACCGTATCAGGCTCCGAGGAACGTACGTCCCGCAACGTTCGCGAAATTCCGCGATCGTAGGAATGATTGTAAAATTTCTCCGTCGCGTTTGACACAGGAGAAATGTCTACAATTACCGCACGAAATCGCCGGCCAGCATATTACGATTTACGTGTTGGAATTTCATCGGATACTTTTATGAATTCCATTTTATTATGGAGCGGCGTGCAACGTGCACGCGTCCACGGAGAAATTCGATGAATCCGGCCAGCAATCATTTCGGCCGCCTCGAATTGTTGCCGACAGCCGAAAAAATCGGCAGGTTTTTTTTATTAAAATTAAAAAAAAAAAAAAAAAATTGGAGAAAAAAGGGAATTTTTTCGGCTGTTTTTCATTGGCCGAACAACTCACTCGGTCTCTTTGCTCGACGATGCTTCCACCTTTGTCCGTCGCTCGCTGTGCTGATTCGATTCGATCGGTCGATATCGCGTGCCGGGAAAACAACGGAAAAAACATTTGCGTTAACTGTACTCCATTATCCGTCGAATAGCGTTTCCGAAAGCTCGTACAAGAAATATTTAACGCTAAACCCTACCACTGTCGGTCGAAATGACCAAACTTTTCTTTTATATAATTATTGAAATTATTAAAAATGGCAGGCAGTTGCAATAAATACAATCTTGCCATTTTAGTGTCAAGGGGGTATTCCGGTTTTTCATTTTAAAAAGAAATCAAGATTTTCAATGTTTCCGAAATGAAAATAGTGTACTGAAAACTGAGAGGAAGTCTGATATTCGTCGGGGTGAATTGTAACGATAAATTGTAAATGTGAAAGTTATTGCTCGCATACCTCGGTGGTCCTATTGACAGCAGATAGTGCTTCCGCTATCAGCCATTGAGGTGCTGGATCTTCGTCGACGCTCCAAAATGTCGACGATCTTTTTTGCTTCAAATAAATACATCTCGGAGACAACCGGTTTATATATGCAGTCTCTTCTGTTGACGAGGTTTGCGTGAAAGTAGTTTTCGTTGTGGTGTCGATTTTCTGTCCTGGAGAAAAAGCTATTCATTTGAATGGGCAGTTGTTTGGTGTTAGTACGATGAAACTGGTGTTTTTTTTTACTAACATTATTAATTACTTAGTCTGCTAATTTGTATGCATTTATGACAAAAATGTGTCCTTTAAATTTAACGCATTAGAAAGATTTAAAAAATGCAGGAACTCCATATTATCTCCAGTTTACTAAACTACTTAAAAGGAGGACATTTGTATTTTGCTCCTATCCCTTAGAATCATAGAAAATTATGTTTATTTTGCGTAAAGATCCGCAGTCTATTAATTACATAAACTTTAAAGCTACTAAGCAGTTGGCCGGTACAATTTTTTCATTTCTGAGAATTATTAATCTTTATGGTAAAGTTTTGAGAAAAGATTCATATTAAAAATTATATTTTTTCGTAATTTTTGCATAAAATCAGCAGATAAAAAAAAATGAAGTATACTTCAGCAACATTATCGAACGAGCAACGTGATCATTCTGAGCGCTGCTGCTACCTGGTGTAACTATTCGCTACTACTTTGGGCTTCCCGTTTGCTTGGTTGATAAGTAAGCAACCTGTCAGGTCGATATTATGCGAGAATGAAAATAGCAAGAACGGTTTGACGCAATTTTGCGAATTGTTAAGATTAATATTGATTAAGAGTACAATTTTTAACAAAATACGGATCTTTATGCCTTCATGCCTTCTGCAAATATATAAATACGAATCAAACAGTACTTTTCTTTCATTTTTACTAGAAGTGACCACTGCAAAATTCATCCAAAATGAATTTCTACATTAATTTCCCTAATTATGGGGAAATACGATCTGACAAATCGACAGAAAATGTCGCGACAGCAAAAACCGGCTAGATCGTCGTCGGCGTGCAAAATAAACGGTACTTTTCTTTCATTTTTACTAGAAGTGACCACTTCAAAATTCATCCAAAATCAATTCTACATTAATTCCCCTAATTATGGGGAAATACGATCTGACAAATCGACAGAAAATGTCGCGACAGCAAAAACCGGCTAGATTGTCGTCGGCGTGCAAAATAAACGGAACGTTCGCGACACAATGGAACGATTAGCCCGAGAGAATGTTATTCGCAGCAGCTGGGGTGCGGGAAACGGGGAAAAAATTCGTTAGCAACGTCCGGTCCGTTTCATAATGGAATTCGCTGGTCGGCGGGTGTGGGATACACACTATACACCATATACACCATACAATATACCATATACCTACCGGAGGTTAAAGAGGACGACAATCGGGGACATATGGAGGATCGTTGCAGAACTACGCGTTAGGGTACACATGTAACGCCTTCAAATTACAGAGTGGCCAACCTCCATCCATCACAACTGGGGCCCCATGGGACTCACGGTCCCTGCAAGCACCGCCCCAAACGTTTAAGTCGTTAGCAATTTCCTGCACGGGACTATTTTCGGGCCCAAATTCCATATGGCCCGATAATACCCGATAATACGACCATGGGAGATTGGAGAAAGGATCTTCGTCTCATCCCATAAAATGGTACTCATCCATCGGATTATGGGATCATTCGAGAAAATAATTTTTTCTACATCCATACACATCCTCGTTTGGTTTTGATTCTATAGAAAAATTGTTTAACTCGTTCGGCAATGGCGGATAATGTTTTTCATGGTTGTCGGGAGATTGGAGAAAGGATCTTCGTCTCATCCCATAAAATGGTACTCATCCATCGGATTATGGGATCATTCGAGAAAATAATTTTTTCTACATCCACACTTCCTCGTTTGGTTTTGATTCCATAGAAAAATTGTTTAACTCGTTCGGCAATGGGGGATAATGTTTTTTCATGGTTGTCGATTGCAGAATTTTACGAAACAGATACAATTTATTATAGTGATTATTCATTGAACTTTGCGAAAATTTCTCCAATTTGTTCTCCGATTTGTTTCTCCAGGGTCAGGCCTCGATAACAAGTAAATTAATTGACAAATATAAAATAATTTGAAATCCTTGTTTCAATGTTTCGCATATTCGAGAGGTATGGTCGAGGCCATTAAATAGTTTTTCAAAATACTAAACTAGTCGTTCCACGCCGAAAGACCGCTTAATTATATTGAATAAAATCGCTCGGGGTTAGGGGGAACGAAATTTTCCATCGGCTCGTCGCGTGTCGCTTTTCCACCAATTATTTCAAAGCTAATCAATTGAAATTAAAATGATCTAGACAGCCAATTTAGTGAAACGCGATTTCAAAGAATAACGATGCACGACTGTCCTTCGTTAATGTAGTCAAATTATGACAAAAATTAATAGGTGAAATAAATCGATTTTCATTTTATTGGCAATATTTCAAGAAGAAACATATTGTCAATTATCTTCTGTTCGTTGCAATCGAGTTAGCCAATTTTTATTTTGAATAAAGATCCGTAGACGTATTAAAAATTGTAATAATTATCAAGCTATAATATATTGATATTCTCATATTTGCTATTTTAACCCTTAGAACTCGAGTGGCGACTCAGAAAATCGCCACTAAAACTTTACCATTATTCACAATATTGTTTACATTATTAAATATGGTGCTACCTAAACACTTACTAAACATTTAAGTATTGTACGAGGTATTATATCAACTTCATATCCATAGAATGAAAGAAAATCATATAGATTGGAATTATTCTAGGTCGGAAGAAATATTTAATTTTCGTGTTAAAATAACTCCGAGTGCAAATGTAACTAATTAGAAAGGTTTTATAATATTCGAAAAATCATCAAATGTTTCTAATCATATGGCTCAACTAATTTGTGACATAAAATCTTCAGCTTAGTAATGAGCACAGCAGCCAATGAAAAAATTGTCTTGACAGCTGATTTGAAGTCAGAACACAGCCAATTATCGGCGAATCGCTAGAGCGAAAATTTCGCAAAATAACGAGCGGGGGAAAATTAAACGAATGCCACGGGTTCGTGTTCGTAGGGCATCACGGGGAAGGTTAACGAACGCAATGAGATCGGCGTCGTATGTGCACGCGTATACATACTGTATACATCGAGGTTGGGGGGGGGGGGGGTCTGACCAATAAAACGATCACGTTCAATAAAGTATCGCCGATTATACGGAGCAGGTCGAAACGGCAAATGAAATTTGTTTGTCAATTAAATGGCGATGCCGAGGCGAGTTTTCCCTATACTTTGCCCGTCGGTACACTAATTAATTTCCACGCTCGGGTTCACTTTATTTACGCGCGACAGGACTCAAAATTACTGCCGGAGAGCCGGTAAATAAAGCCAAAAACAGCTTGCCCTCGTATCGAGAGTCCGGGGCATCCGATGGGAGGCATTGTGCAAACGTTCATATTATTCTTTAATGATCCTGTGGAAGCAATGCTCTTCCATTTTCGCGGAGATTATTATGCCGTTCAATATGACGGGACCGTCGTAGTAACGAACTTTTTATTTATCCACAATATCTTTTCAAGTCTTTTAATTAGACTGCAAATTACGTAATTTCTTTTTGCGACAGGCAAATATTCAAGTTCATTACTCTTCAGCAGTTTGCATCAAGCTCCCTCCTCAACGACTACCTGAACATAATAGTATTAATAGTTCCTCTCAACTGGAAAAAATTGCATTATTTACTTCGATAGCGTAGCATAATATCCCCACAATTTCGAAAAGCTTCTCCCGCGGTATTCCTCGAAATAAATTCACAAAGTCTCATTAATTACATGAGCAGGTCTCTCCGCAGTCACAACAAACGTTCATATTTTTTTTTAATGATCCTGCGGAAGCAATGCTCTTCCATTTTCGCGGAGATTATTATGCCGTTCAATATAAGGGGACCTACCCGTCCAAGTAACGAACTTTTTATTTATCCACAATATCTTTTGCAGTCTTTTAATTAGACTGCAAATGCGTAATTTCTTTTTGCAAATATTCACAAAAGTTCATTACTCGTCAGCAGTTTGCATCAAGGACCCTCCTCAACGACTAATTTAACATAATAGTGAAAGTATTAATAGTTCCTCTCGACTGGAAAAAATTGCATTATTTACTTCAATAGCGTAGCAAAATATCCCCACAACCTCGAAATAAATTCACAAAGTCTCATTAATTATATCAGCAGGTCTCTCAGCAGTCACAACAAAAATCCTTCCGAACACAATCAAGATCGCATCACAATAAAATTTCTAGCTTACATTCTTCACCTAGCTCGATTATCGAAACCCCATAGACATCGTCTCGTACCTCCCCCCCCCCCCCCCTCGGTAGAATCTCTGAAATCGATTCGCGTCGCCCGGTCGAATGGGACCCCGGCGTTCCCCCCTCCACTCGGTTACTATGGAATTATTGTAGATAATATGTGGATAGTTAGTGCGCGATTAGTCTGTCCAACGGATTATATTCCTCCCCTTTTCATTCCCGTGGTGCCCCGGGGGCCAGCAGCGCCGTGATAAATGACCGAATCCTTTAGTGTTTTTTACCCGCGGACCGCTTAGCTGATTCGTTCCCGTTCCCTCCTGTACCCTCCTCGTAGCCCCCCCTATAGCACCCCCCACCCCCCATAGCGTCATGGTGTCCCGGAACCGTGGTTTCGCTGGCCGAAGGTCGCCGGCACAATTTCGCCGTAAATCACTGCAAATCGTTGACGTAAACGGCAAGGGTAATTAGATACACTTACCCGCGATAAGCCGCGCTCCTTCGACGTTCACGAGCGCCCTTCGATCTTCCAACGGGCCCCCCTCGGTCTTCTGTAACAATAGTTCCTTCACTTTATTATTAATCTATTCGGTCGATTTGATTCGTTCGATTAACGTAGAAATTATTTTCAAGTGGTCCGAGGATTTTTCAATTGATCACGACAATAGCAATGAACAACTCAACCTCGCAGTAATTTTGTTTAGAATTTCATTACGAAAGATTATTTTTTAGGTACGGTACAAATGCCAAATTATATCCAGCTTTTTCAAGTAGAACAAAATTGCATTATTCACTCCAATTGTATATGGTAAAATGTCCTTGCTCAAACATTTGAAAATAAATTTGCAAAAGTTATTCTTCAGCAGTTCGGTTAAACAGAAAAAGACGAGGATTAGTTAAAAGAGTAACTTGTTGCAGACAGTTCGGCGAGGTACGATTATATTCTTGAATTTCTACGCTAGATTCGGAATTGCAGTTCAGTTCGTTGCTTCTTAATAAAATATTCGTGATAGTCTAATGCTGGGTCAACAAAATATTCACTAACCCTGTGTATGCTCCATCAAGTAACCCCAGCTGTTATCATAATTATCATTATTATCGTATCAAGCACGAAAACTACTGTAGACGACGAGTACACGAGTTCTCCGGATCTTATTTGCATAACTCTACACTGGTATGCTGAAGCATGTACACTATATTTATGATCGTAGTCAAAATATTACTACGATTAGAACACTCGAGGATGGTTGTTTTCTGGTCATGTGTAACAGATGCTAACAAAATTTTGGAGCAACTGCTTGCATATAATAATTCCTATACATGCTTCCTAGAGATGGTCACTATAATTACTGTAAGTACAACAAATAAAATATTTTAATTTCTCCTGCCTCTCCTTCATTTACATCACATTTAATCTAGTTCATCTAATCAATTCACTACCCAATGTTTAATCTAATTCGTTAACATCGTTAATCCATTGCCTGTCCAGCATCCGGGTGGGGGGTGGTATGCGAGGTACGAGGGGTTTTTGACGCAGACTTGCGCCCGGCGTCGCCTAATTTCGAGGCTCACCGTTGTTTATTGTCGAATCCTTTTAGCCGGGAATTGCTCGTAAGAAGTTCCATCGGAGAAGCCGGGCGAAGGAAAAACCCGGGGGAGGGCAGGGGGTGGAAGAGATTCCGTCATTAACGCGACCGAGACCACCCCCCACCCACCCCCGTCGTCTATAACGACGAGGCTCGTATTTCGTTCACTTAAGAATCCGCCGGGATCGTTACCGTTTTAATGCGTGGACTACTCTCCCCTCGAATCGGTGGCACTCGCTGCTACACGGGTTCGCTCTTTTTTTTTTTTTTCGCCGAATTCATATTTTCATTTCGGCGCGTTAATGAACACCGACGCGCCTTAAAAGTCTCGCGTAAACCAAAATATCGCATTAAGACGTACGTTCTCTTTAGCACAGTACCTCGCCGACCATAAAAAACCGAGATTCTGCTTCGTTAGTGATGCGACGACATCGTTCTCTACTTATTTCGGCTTTTTTTTTTATTGATTCTGTGGAACAGCAAGGGGAACAATAATTGACAGTATCGTTTACAGATGGTTTTCTTTGATCTGATGATGTGAGAATATTGAGGAGGAAATATAAATGTAATGGAAATAACGAGCGAGACAATATTAATTTATTGACAAAAATTGTTCACTTTTTATTATTCCTTTCACTGGTATATACGCGACATTTTTCTGATTAGAATGAGCCCAAACACGATGTAGTTTGGATCATGTTTACTCGTTTAATCCACGATATTGTAGAACCTCGATTATCCGAACGGGCGAACGATATTATTATCTCGATCAAATTTTGCTTCGAATTATGTCGTGTTTGGGCTCGTTTCAATCAGAAAAATGTGACAAATATGTTGGTAACAGTTTCATTGGCAATTATCAGAACTTAATTCGATTAAAATCATTTATGTCGAAACTATGAAGGCTCCATCTGGTCTTCTAGAAATGACAGCCCTTCAAGATCGAAACGAGAAGAAAGGAAACACGCATTCCGGTGACTGGAGGTTAAAATTAATTTTCCCCTGGAATTGTATTTTCCAGCGGCAACGTTCTGAATAAGCGTGTGTATGTATTTCATCGGGAAGTGGTCGGAGCCAGAGATCCCGATTACGGGAGCGGCTTTCAGCGTCGGCCAAGCAAACCGAGAGCTCTAGAAATTCCGTTTCGAAGTGGACGTTCGTTCCGCTCTTGTGCGCGATTCGCTGGCCTAGGTCACCTCATATTTATAATAGATGTGCCTCGGTGAATACCGCAGGCCTCGAACGAATATAACGTTACGAAATGGCGAAACCAGCCGGCGGGGATTTCGCGAGAGAATGGGATAGAACGAGAGAGAGAATGATAGAGGTACGGCTCGTTAAAGACACGCCCGTGGAAAATACACGGGGGCCGGTCCAGAGCCCGCTTGACATTAAAATCGCATTTGCCGCTTTTCCGCGGAATCCGCGAGCGGTTTAATCCATCGATTACTCCGGACGATGTTACTCGCGATGCACGAACAACATTAAATTGTAATTTAACCAACGACAACGGCGGCGGCGGCGGCGGCGGCGGCGGCGCGCGGCGTTGCGCTGCGCTTCTCCTAACGATAAGTGACTCCATCGCGACTCGGAACGATCACGAGAGACCGATTCCGCGTTCGTATCCGTTTCGCGTGAGGTCCCGTAATTCGAGACGCGATTCGACTCGCGGATTCGTTCCTTTCGCGTGTTTGTATCCTTGTATCGCCTCGCTTTTGCACGCCTCGGAAAAATCGCAAGATTGAATTCGCTCGGATTGCTACTCGCAGCGTTTATAACATGGCGCGCGATTGGTTGGACAATCTCGTTCAATTATTTTTCGTTGCGAGCATCTTTGTCCGTTTCTCTCGATTTCATTTTTTGGCGATGTCGAATTTTTGTTTAAGACATTGCCCAAATTAAAATTATTCTAAAAATTCCATTTAACACTATATTGCCCAAGGAAGTCATTTTGACTGCTTTTTAATTTCAATTAGAAAAACAATTATGTATATAATGACACAATTTCTTAGAATTTTGTGACTTTTTGTACAACATATAAATGCGTTTATTAATAATTGTAGTTACCTCCCCCCCTCCTTCATTTCCGGTACATATATGTGTGTTATACCTATATTGCCCAAAAGCAGTCAGTCTTTCTAGTGTTAATTAGTTTGAATATTTCATTTTATATAATTTAAAGTTAATGTCAATAAATAATTTCTTAATAAAATTGAACGGATGTGGTCAGACGAAAACTTCAATATAAAATCGGCAATTTCATGGTTCCGGATTTTTTGAGAACCACAAACGGTCCTCGCAGTCATAAACCTCCCATTTTCTCACTTCATGGAAAAACAATGAATCATGGTTATGTTTAGGGAGGAGGGGATGAGGCTATGTGAGCGTCACAATTTTTGGTGGCGTCATCACGCAAATTATGGAATGACCCTATAACTCTAAAACATATATCCATGTTAAATCGATCTTGCGACCAAAAATTCTGAAAAAATTCACAGTCCTGTGTGCTCTTGCTTAGAATGTTCATAAATATTTTCGTAATTTTTTACACGATCAGAACAGAAGAAATAGAAGACAATTCACTAATATCAAATCCACTTTTGTGATAGGGGTGCAGAGTTGGAACTTGTCGGGTTTTCTTTTGGGAGCAAAATTGCAAAATAATTTGTAGCGCAAAAATGTAAGGTCTGGTTTAAGGTTGAAGGAATCATATTCAGATAGTCTCCAAAATTCACAGTCCTGTGTGCTATTGCGTATAGAATGTTCATAAGTATTTTCGTAATTTTTTACACGATCAGAACAGAAGAAATAGAAGACAATTCACTAATATCAAATCCACTTTTGTGATAGGGGTGCAGAGTTGGAACTTGTCGGGTTTTCTTTTGGGAGCAAAATTGCAAAATAATTTGTAGCGCAAAAATGTAAGGTCTGGTTTAAGGTTGAAGGAATCATTTTCAGATAGTCTCCAAAATTCACAGTCCTGTGTGCTATTGCGTATAGAATGTTCATAAATATTTTCGTAATTTTTTACACGATCAGAACAGAAGAAATAGAAGACAATTCACTAATATCATATCCACTTTTGTGATAGGGGTGCAGAGTTGGAACTTGTCGGGTTTTCTTTTGAGAGCAAAATTGCAAAATAATTTGTAGCGCAAAAATGTAAGGTCTGGTTTAAGGTTGAGGGAATCATTTTCAGATAGTCTCCAAAATTCACAGTCCTGTGTGCTATTGCGTATAGAATGTTCATAAATATTTTCATAATTTTTTACACGATCAGAACAGAAGAAATAGAAGACAATTCATTAATATCAAATCCACTTTTGTGATAGGGGTGCAGAGTTGGAACTTGTTGGGTTTTCTTTTGGGAGGAAAATTGCAAAATAATAAAAAAATGTAAGGTCTGGTTTAAGGTTGAAGGAATCATTTTCAGACAGTCTTCCCTCGAAAAAACTATGTTCTCGCCGCGCGGAGGTTTCGTCGGGCCGATTAATCATCCGTCTGAGGGGCAGGAGTCGATCGAGTCGCAGAGGATCGAGCGTTAATTCCTGTTCCGAAATCTGGCGTCAGCGGTTTTTGCGCGTCGCGTACTCTCCTCTCGCCGCCAATAACACTCTGATCAGAAGCGACGCTCTCGCAAGGGAGGAAAACGCCGAGCGCATATCGGTTCCCTCGTTTCATCGGGGCTCTCCAACGAGAGTACACCTATAATTTGTAACGTGGCCGGGGCACCGGCCTAATGGAAAAATGCGTTCCGGCCAATTTTACGCGCAGCCGTCAGGCGGGTTATTGGCCGACGCGAGACGAACAGGTAGGCAATGAAACGAGAGGAGCAAGGGAGGACAGACGAAACCTGAGGAGACCTGGTCCCGAGGGACGTCCCACAATGTTGCGAATCTAGTGTCTAGGTACGTTCGTAGTTTCCTGATGAGTAGCTAGCAGGCTGGCGCCACCTTTTGTATTTCCCTTGTAACTTTAACCCTTCGACGAATCATGTTCACTATTGTAGCCAAACAACACCCTTTACTCCGAGAGATATAGTTTTCTGATTGGCACTTCGCCGGTGGTTGAGATTGCGTAGAAGGAAAGGATAAAAAACTAAATTTTACGACCTTCGCATCTCAAGGTGACTGCAATACAATCATCATTAGACTCCGGATTTTATGCATTTATGGGAGAAATGAGTACGTGCAATTTCGAACAGTGTAACAATTCGAAGACTTTAAGAGTATTAATATGTTATTTTCACAGAATATTAAAATTATTAGTGAAAAATGTCTGTCATGCAATTGATGCACAAACGTTATATTTTGCATAACGATCCGGAAGTCTGATCATCATATATAATGAATTTAATGATTTCGCCGCAAGGTTCGATCATTTTAAAACCAAACAGCAAATGTGCAATTAATACATCATACTTCTCGACGTTTCGATCATATAATGTTGATCATTTTCTAAGAGACATATTTTGCGTCTGAAAAATAAATTTTTGTGTAATATAATGTAAACATAATTAGAAGGAAACATTGCGATACAGCCGTGTAAATCCAAATCTAATCATCATATATTCTTTATGCCCTACAACTTTTGTCAGAAACATGTTTTTTGTTTATCACTTGTATTTTTTAACATATTTTTGTCTAGGACATTCTGACGCACTGCGCGACGAGAACAAATAAGCGAATTCCATCGCCGTGCGACGCGGACGGTTAAAACACAGAACGTCCATGTATCCTGTTCCCGTTTCGCTGGACGTCTCTTCGACAAATAAATGTTATCCGATATAGCGCGGAGGGGTGCCTCTGTTCCACGATCCCGCCGACAGATTTTCATTTACGATTCGCGGCCCGTTGGAACGGGATTCAAAACCGACACGGTATATCGCTGTATCAGCGAACGGGGGTGGTCGACGAGGAGGATGGGGGCAGGGGGGTTGGTGGACGGTCGTTGAACCGTTCACGGTGTTCATTTCAATTCGCCTCTAATTGAACGCTGTTCAATATTGACGAGTTAAATAATTGTCTTTGGAAAACTGAGCCCGGCCGCGTAACCGTTAATCATCCCTTCTCGGGCTGCTGGTCCCGTCGTCGTTTTGCACGCGATCCCGGAATAATTCGCGACCCGACGCGCACTGGGCAACTTCTCGCCGAAATCCTCGCGAAAAGTGAAAATTTCTTCATTTATGCATCGCGTTGCATTTAGGAATCAATGTTATTGACAAAAATATAAAACACACAAATCAGAAAAATGCTGAGTTTCGTATCGAAATTCCAGAGCGACATCGTTTGTATTTTTTACAGTATGGGTACAAATATTCTTCAAGGAATTTTTTCAAATTTTTCTTTCAAACTGCGTGTCTCTAAACTTATAAAATCGAAGTTTCTACATTTTCGACACAGCATTTTTAATACTTCTCGTATAGTAGGGTAACTGCACCAGTAAATGAACGCTTTTGTATTTTTGTATTTTTTACTTTTCCATCATTGTTCAATTACTAGAACGTAGTGTTCATTGACTGGTATTTTTTATATTTTTTATTTAACGTTTAACAAATACAATTAACCCCTTGCCCTACAATAACGTGTCAGACTCGTGATGAAGATTCTGAACAGAGCCTAATAAATATGTATGTTATTAATTTTCTATAAATCGAGATGAAATTCTATTTTGGTTTTGTTAATGTACAGTTATTGGAGAGCATGTATAGGCATACAATAGATATAATTTTCTTTTTTTTTTTTAGGAAATTGCGAACTACAAAAACGTTCTAATCACTGAAACCATAAAATAAATGGTAGGGCATTTATTTTTGACAAATGAAGTATATAGGGAGCCATTTGGCATATATGAGATTCCTTTAATTCACATATTTTTTAAAAAATTAAAATATCTTCCTGAACAATTTCTTAAATGTTCATTCACTGGTGCAGTTACCCTACTAGTGTGTACTATTTTTATAATAAGTTTTTATATTTATGGTACACTACTAGTTACTAAAAGAAGTAATTTTCACCTGTCAATTTTTATTACGAATTGCGATTCCCCAACGAATGGTGACGGTGACTCAATGTTTTCAGGTTCCATCGATATAATCGTATTATTTTGAATAAAACAGAATTTCCGATTCGACAGGGAAACGTAACGTTTTCAACGGCGCAGGCATTTTTGCGATATTTTCTCGGTGCTCGAGAGCGACGTCTCTCGTCCAGCAATGAGACAGCGTGAAACGCGCCGGGTTTTTACAAATTACCATCACAACAAATTACCGGGCGAGACGACAATCACTTGGAATACACGGTGCAGCACACGATGATACGTGACGCGCATTATTTGCGGGTTGTCGCGGCCCTCGCGTTCCCTTCCGCGAGACTGGCAGCGAATGACAGGCGAATATTTAATATTTTTCGTTTACAGCGTCGCGGCAAACATTTATCCACGCCGCGCGTTGTTTGCACAACCGAAATGCGAAAAACGACGTATCCGCCGCGCCGGTGCACTCGTCAATTTTGCAGCCGTGCTCCGAGCTGATATCTGTGCTCGACATAATTAATCCGCTTGTTCAATTCAGGTTGTATAATTCACTTTGTTTGCTTGACAATACTATTGTGTCTCTGAAAATTGTCATTTAAAATTACTTTTCCCTTAGCGAACATTTCCGCCTCGGCTTTGTTAAGGAGTTATTAACGAAAAACACGGACCAATCAGAGCGAAGCTACTGCGGACGGATTCCGGCTCGGCCAACTCCAACGCCGCGCTCTGATTGGTCCGTGTTTCTCGTTAACAATTCCTTAACAAAGCCGAGACGGAAATGTTTTTTCAAAGTTTTTCCACATTATTGCGACACCCTGTATAGGAAAGGTCGGATCTCAAGTTATGTGAAGTTTAATTTAATTTGCAATAGAAGAATAATTGATTATAGTTAGCGGATTTTAGGTATCTATGGTAACCAGTTGCTGCAATTTAAAACTGTAAAAAAATTATAGTTTTTTATGGAAATGCAGATCATTAGTCTGCCGTAGGTACGGACAGCTGAAGATCAACCATAAATTTCGCACTTTTATCCGAAGCATTTTGCTCTTGTGAGCTTAACAGTCTCCGCGATGCCAAAGGTCGTAGCGATCGGTAATCCCGAGGACAGTCATCGGCAGCCATTTTAAGCGTGCCACTAATGGCCGGCGTCGTTTATTGCTCGTCTGGTTTGATTAACAACGACGCTGGCTCGAGAGAACGAACAAGGACGACGGATAATGACGATAGCCTCAAGATATGTACTTCTCATTGGCCCATTGTTTTCGAGCTTTTCGCCATTTTTATTAGCGTTTATGCGAGGTATAAATCTCATTTGGGTCTCACAATTTCAACATTAGACTGCCGATCTTTATGCAAAATAATAATTATTCATATATTTATATATTATATTCATTTATTTCCTATTTCAATTATTTCCAAAAAGTCGAAAATAATGGAACTATGTCCTCAAATCGGAGGTGGGCAAATTTTCATCTAAATAAAAATTTCGAATAACGAATAAAAAATATATTATTCGATGGTTCGCGTTTATTAGAGTTGGCAGGAGTTGCGGCAAGATTTATTCGAAGCCTCCGAATAAAAGATGCAGATAAAAGATGAAGAAATTATTCGAAGTTCGTATAAAAAAAATTATCTTTATTCGTCGGATAAATTCTCGTCGAATAAAGATACTTTTTATATTCGAACCATCGAATAATGAATAAAAATTTTGTTATGTTTTATTGGTTATCCGAAATTTTTATTCAGATGAAAATTTTGCCCAACTCTGCCTCAAATTCGGTCTTTTCAGTTTTCCATTTGAATTCTTCATTTTCCCGATAAACGCATAAAATCCGCAATCTAGTTACATTATGGTGAATTTTTTTCGCATTTCAAATCGAGAGTGTGTGCTTTCGCGCGATGGACTGCAAGCGTACGCCACGGTGCAAGGAAGAGGAGGTCGGAAGCGAGTCTTCAGCATCGTCCGCATCGTACGCAGCGAGTAACAAGCCAGGCATTCTCGAACGTAAAGATGTCTCGGCAGTCGGCTCGGTTATATCTTCATTATAAGGCCCGGTCAGAGTTACGTACTGGAGCTTGGCGGCCTCGTGGTGCTCAAAATTATGCGCCGCCCGCAGTTATCATTGCCTTCAGGGTCAGCCGCACGAATAATTGGCTTCCACCCATATAATACCGGTCCGCGGCGCGGCGGCACATACGGACGCGCTTATGGCAGTCGACGGCATCGTCCCACGATCATCTCCTCGCGTTCTAAGCGAGCCATCATCGGCCGATCCCCGTTATCGAATTAAAAACCTCCAGCTAACGGGACTCGCGCTGATTCGTTAAATTGGAATTCGCGTTTCCGCTCGCGATCTCTCGAAAATGAGAATCGAGGACGAATATTGTGTCAGGGGGATCGTAAGTTACATAATGTGCAAGCTTTTTCCCTTTCGGTTTTCCCCTAGCTCTATCTAATCTATTTTAGGAAACTCCTCTAGGGATTTACTAGATTATAGTCGGACTGGGGAAATTTATGCAATTTTTCTAGACGAGTAAATCTAGAAGATTTTATACACATTACCTAGTAAACTAATCCTTCTAACATCTGAGAAAAAGTCGTGTGGTCCAATTTTTAAAAAGTTATTCGTTTTTCAAATATTTCGTACACCTGCTGTTTATACCTGTAAAGAAAGTACCTAAGTGCATTTCTTTAAACTAAATTTCCCTTTTAGTTTCCCCCTAGCTTTATCTAATCTCTTTTAGGAAACTCCTCTAGGGTTTTACTAGATTATAGTCAGACTGCGGAAATTTATGCAATTTTTCTAGACGAGTAAATCTAGAAAATTTTATACACATTACCTAGTAAACTAATCCTTCTAACATCTGAGAAAAAGTCGTGTGGTCCAATTTTTAAAAAGTTATTCGTTTTTCAAATATTTCGTACAGCTGCTGTTTATACTTGTAAAGAAAGTGCCTAAGTGCATTTCTTTAAATTAAATTGCGAACAAGATTGAGAGAATTGTTTAAGTAAATTAGTTTAGTGTAATTTGGGTAATTGCACAAGGGAATTGACGTATAGTATAGAATAGACTTTAATGTCGTTTCTCTTCGTTACAGGTAGGAATAGAATAAAGTAATGTACATAATTAGGAGACATAAGTTACGAATAAATTAACCTCTTCGTTACAGAAACTCAGTATCGTTTATTTGACTGTGTCATCGATAGAACTATTGTCATTATATACTTATAATAGTTTTCTTTCGATATAAGACGACAGCTCGGGACAGTTTTCGGCTTATTGCGGACCCATTTTAATTCATCGTGTTAACACAGTTTTAATTACGATTAGCGAGAACACTAAATCACTGGATCATTGTACAATAAAAGCTAGTCTCGATAAATGCACAACGCTGCTTTCGAAACAAACGTTGACCGTCTGCAACGCGACTTTCTGGACAGCGAGCCGATAGATGTCCGGAGTTTATCGAACCTGGTAGCTCGGGCGAGCAGAAGGGAGGCAGTTAGGCACTTCTAGGCGAATCGTGAGCATCTCTAGACGAAGTCGTGGCTCGGCCCGTGTCCGGAACGCTCGCGTTTTCTTACGAAACGAACGGAATGCATAAGTATTTCCGGCGGAGGGAGGATTCTCTCGGTGGCGACTTCCGGCTGCGAGGCGAGCTAGTGTCCCTAATTACCGTGTCGGTTCATGAATACGATTGCTGCCGCGCGACTCTGTCCCCCTCCTCTCTCTCCCTCTCTTTCTCTTTCTCTTTCTCTTTCTCTTCAGGTTGTTTCTGTTCGCCTCGACCGCGGCACGGAAGCTA
This sequence comes from Lasioglossum lativentre, assembly GCA_916610255.1. Lineage (NCBI taxonomy): Eukaryota > Metazoa > Arthropoda > Insecta > Hymenoptera > Halictidae > Lasioglossum > Lasioglossum lativentre. The sequence continues at coordinate 3,940,872 of OU744364.1, forward strand.
GCGTGGCGTCACCGGTTGTTACTCCGCTCATGAATTTATGTATCTGCATTCTCCAACGCAGTTCGAGGCACCCCGATGAAGAAGAAGAAGAAGAAGTAGAAGAAGAAGGATCGTCCTCTCTTCTCCGACGGTGTGTTCTGGCCGCTTCCTTACCCTTTGGCACGCCTCGGTACCCTCGAACGATGTCGCGGATTCGAGGCGGCCGGATGAGCCTGACGGTTCCCCGCTGCTTTATTCACTGCCGTGGTCCACGCAACTGGAACCGTTCGCCTTTTCTTTATTTTGCTGTGTTTGCCTTTCCCATTATCAACCGCCACCGATGGATCCCAAATTATTTTTATGCAGGATTGACACCGAGACGTTCAATCGATTTTTCAGGCTCTAATCATTAATCTTTGTGCAACTTTTTCGAATTTTGTGAAGTCTTAATTGAAAAGGGAAGAATTCGAGATCTTTCTAAGTGCTGGAACACAGATTGTCTCAAAAATGTACTTCCTTGAGCGAGGCGATTCCCAAAGTCATTTGAAATAACTTTTTCCTTTGCGAAAATCTTCTCCGCGGCTTCGTTAAGGAGTTATTAACGAAAAACACGGACCAATCAGAGCGCGGCCACAGTAGAGGGTACCTACAGTAGCGCGCAGCTACAGTAGAGCGCGGCGTTGAGTAGCGCAGTAGCCGCGCTCTGATTGGTCCGTGGTTTTTCGTTAATAACTGCTCAGCAAAGCCGCGGAGAAGGTTTTCGCAAAGGAAAAAGTTTCTTCAAATGATCCCAGGAATCGCCCTTTTCAATCAAGTACATTTTTGGGACGCTCTGCATAGGAAAATGTTTACATTGAAGTACATAACAACATAAATTGTATAAATGCATCCTCATTTCCAAAACATTTGTGGCTGAAGTACATAATCAATGTACTTCAGCATAAGTGGCATAATCAATGAACAGATAGTATTGTATTTCACAAATTCGCACAACTAATTTCAACCACGAAGTACAACAATAGCAAGAAACAGAGTGAATCTCGATTATGAATCGATTAACGCTGACGGATCCGATCTCGCCGGAGCGTGTCCGAGAGAAGGAAGGTGTTACGTTGGCAACGGCCTCGATTTTAATGGCAGAGGTGAACGGGACAGTCCCACGGTGACTGTCAACGGTGTACACTGCGCTTCTCGAATGTCAGAACGTCGGAAGACAGCGACGCGCAGCACCACGCGGAAACGGCTCCTGAATATGGATGAGTCTCCGGAGCGGACACAGTCTCATGCTCGCTACGCGGGGACATAATTGCCTTAATTAACGCTAATATGTTAAGTCGCGGTGGTTTCTTTTGTTCATCGTGCCGGGCCGGGGACGCGTTCAGGCATCGCCGGGTAACCGGTGAACGCGACTAGACGTGATTCCTGTCCGTAACCAGGCCTATCCTTATGAGATATTGACGTTTGCGCCAAGATCCATAGATAGGTGGCCTAATCGGCGCAGAAATGGTAATCCGCCGCTGACATTGCCGGCTCTGCGCAGCCGGCAAACCGACTTCGACGAAACGGCACGGGGAAAATGGAAAATTGCTGCCGGTGTTACGTAAAAGTGGCGAGCACCATGGTGTCTCGGAGCGTGTTATGTAAAGAGCAGGAAGATTGAGTTTCTAGGAAGGTGATGATGACATGTTTTCGATTTGTTCGCCAATTTCGATCGAACAACATGCAAAGCAACACCGACACTTATCAATCCCCATTTCCGATCACCCACCACAATTCATGAAACACCCCAAAATTGACGATCAGGAATAGCCTCCTCTAGGCAGCTTGCAGGGCCAAATCGATGTACGCGACAAACAATCCTATCCACATTTCCACAATCCCTACCACACCCAACGGTGCAAATGCGACCAGCTCCACGTTCGCATAGACGCAAGCTGTTCGCCGATTTCGATCGAACAACATGCAAAGCAACACTGACACAGACTTATCAATCCCCATTTCCGATCACCCACCACAACTCATGAAACACCCCAAAATTGACGATCAGGAATAGCCTCCTCTAAGCAGCTTGCAAGGCCAAATCGATGTATGCGACAAACAATTCGATCCACATTTCCACAATCCCTACCACACCCAACGGTGCAAATGCGACCACGTTCACATAGACGCAAGCTGGTGCAGCCTCGTCAATTCGGTCCCGCATCAATGGGCCGCCGCTGATTACGGTCCGTAGTCGATACTTTGGACAGTAGCAACGAGGAGACGTTGCGCAAAAAAGGAGGAAAAAGGCGGAAAAGCGCGGGAATGGTATCCACGGTATAGGATGGGTTTCCAGAGACATAGAGAGACACACAGGGGGTGGGATGCAGAGGGACAGCGGGGGGTGGGTCGAGTCGGGGTCGAGTCTGCGAGGAGGATGAAGCAGACACAAGAGTCAGCGAGGAGAGGAGAGGATGAGAGGGAGGGTGAACGAGTCTGGGCAGGTCGGCTGGTGGATACATATACATAGATATAGGAAAGGGGTGGTTGGACGGAAGAGGGCGAAGAGGACAAGCCCCAGCAGAGGAGGTGGAGGATGAAGAGGGAGAAGAGGAAAGGAGAAAACCGGGCACGTCTAGGTTTTGCTATGACCAATGGCAGACGGGGACACAGCGCGCGCCGTTCGTATCGATCCAAGAGACTACCCTGGTGGACTCCGTCGAGTGCCTCTCTCTCGGCCCGGGTCACCTCATCCGTCCTCCACGAATCTTCATCGTCCACCTTTTTCGCCCCCGGGTCGATGCCACTTTATGCTCTTGTTCCCCCGGAATTTATCCCCGGACGATACGTCTTTTCTTCGCTTCCTGGCCAATCCCTTTACCTAGACGTTCTCTTGCTCTCTTTTTGCTGATGGTGTCTGGGCCTCTTATCGAGTCTACGTAGCTAAGTCGTTATAGAAATGTGATTCTCTTTCTGATAGGCTTGATCAAACGGGCATAACAGTCACTTTACGTAGATCCTCTTACTCTGCTCTTGCTTGGATCCTTTTGTCTGTTGGTGTCTTATTGCGTCTAGGTAGCCAAGCTGTTGCGTAGGGAATGTTTGTGCGTCCTTGTGTCAACTAAACATTTGTTGCTATGTTTTCCTTTAATGATTTGAATCAGTTGAGAATACCCATTCTGATTGTGCATTTTGGGGACCGATTTTAGAGACTCATCATGAGTTTAGAGGAGTCTCGACAAAAGCTGATCCAAGGTCCCCGAAGGTACTGCAACCGGTGAAATCAAGAGTGCACCTTGAGGAAGGAAGAACGTGTGTACCTCAGCACCTCCGGGCAAGGTCCTAAGAGCGCCTGCGCAAAACCCTCGACAGGACACAGCCTAGGTCCTCCCTGCTCGGGGACACGTTGAATCGGGGGGTTGAATCGAGCAACCAGGGCTTGTCTCGGTAGGGAGGGAAAGAGGACTCGACTATGTCACCGAGGGTGCGTGTCGCCACGGTGGTGACACTCTACTGGACATGCGTACTCTTTCGACCTATCGTTGCTCGGGTTATTAAAATTTTCGAGCCAATGAACATTCGCCGTTCGAGTGACAGGGGTTGCGCCCTGCTACCATTTGCTGGTGAGGATAAAGGGTGTCCTCTGTTCTCACTTTTTCTTTCTCTCGTTCCTCCCACCCTTCTTACTCCTGCTGTTCTTTCTTGTTATTTCTCCCAAGTTACTCCGAACCTGCCAGCGAACGTGTGCAACTAAAAAATTGAAACTTCTGTTAACTCAAGACAATTGACAAATTTTCAACGTGTTTATTGAAATAGACTAGTTATAATGCAAAATCGAAAAACGAGTCGATTACACCCCCATAAACTGAACGCGGACAGCAAGAAAAAATCGCAAAAATTATCGGCTCCCGGATAATTCCTTGTAGATCGACAATATCCTCGTAACGAGGCTGTCTGCTAACTCGGTCGTAGAGAGCAAAGAGTTCAAACTCGTTCATCCCGAGTCTTCAGAGATCGTGCCGGCTTCCTCATTGATCGATATCTCCTGGTTCCGTCATCGAGGAGTTTCTCGGGCAATTTACTTTTTGCTCGCAAATCATTCCGGCCATTAGCCCACGCTGAGGAGGATGTGTATCGGAGATGAAGAGGGCAAGGGACGTTGAAGAATTGAGGGGGAACGAGGTTCCCGAGGTGGCAGGAGACTCGGAGGAAGCTACGAAGGAAGGGTAATCCTTCGGCTGATGTGTGTTACGAGGTCCACACCCGCCCGCGCACTCATCATCACCGAGATAATGGAGTGGGCGGTGCACCGGGCAGCGCGTTCTTCAAGTTGGACTGTTCGGGGCCCAGTCCACCAACAAAAACCGCCACTCAACGACCCTGCCCCGGCTCGCACGACCATAAAAATCATCCTAGTTCCCTGGCACCCTGACCCTCCTACTTTTCTGAGTTACCTCTTTGCTCGAATCGATGTTACCACGAAACGCAAGCAACGCGTGCTTCTAGACCTTTCCCTGACCCGATAACAAGGCCGAGAGTCCTTTTCCCTTTTTCACCAGTTTTCTCCGTTTCTCTGATAGTATAGGCCGATTTATACTATTCGCACAGACAATGTTAAATAACTTGGACTAAAAAAATCGTAAAGCGACGATTTTGAGCTCGTTTCAAAGCTGAGACTCCAATCTTCAAATCTCCGTTGGTCTCATTCACGAAAAAAATTTTTTAACCCCCGTAGGAACGTTCGAATTTGCAAAATTCTTGGGACAATAATTTCCACGTTCTCACCCGTTGCATACTGTGGAGAATTTTGCTGAGAACAATGAACAATGCACTTCGGAAGCAGAAGGTTCAATCTTTGGAATTGGACCAGAAAGTATATTCTACGGCGTTTTTTTAATGAAGTTACAAAATATTTTGAACAATTTAATCCTTTTGTACGTGGGAGGTAATTTCTTAGCAATGAGCGATGTTATGAAATAGTTTATGATAATATTGTGGAGTGTACAGAGGTTCAATCTTTGGAATTGGACCAGAACGAATATTCTACGGCGTTTTTTAATGAAGTTACAATATTTCGAACAATTTAATCCTTTTGTACGCGCGAGGTAATTTCTTAGCAATGTAATGAAATTGTTTATGATAATATTGTGATGTGTACAGCGTATGGTCGAGGCAGGCCCAGTTTTACAGGGCCCAATTGTAGTTTTTGGTGGTGCACCGGTCACCGGATCCGGGTTTTTGCAAGGTTGTCACGTAGCAGCATGAACGATGTCAGGCCGCGGATCGACTTGCAGGATCGCCACGGCGACCCGGGACAATCTTATCTTCCGGGGAAAAAAATTGAGACGTCGGTTCGCGTCTTTGTGAACTTCTGGACGGATATACATAACAGCCGTGGCCGTATCAGGTTTTCTGCCGGCCGATGCGGGGGAGATAGGGCCCCGGGGCGAGCTTATGCGTAATCAGACCCGTATCCCCACATATTAACGAGCGACGCGTGCGTGCACGGCTATGCTAAAGCTGTGTACGCGTTCTCTCTTCTCCTCTCTGTCTCTCCTTCTTTCTCTCTTCGCATGCGCCCGACAGATTCGCATCAAGGAGTCGCGTCCAGTCGCGACAAATCGGCCAGCGCCGACGAGGATTCGAGTTGCTATGGTTTTCGCGTTCGGTGTATGGCGTTCCGATGCTCCGAGTAGTAAAATTAAATGGAAATCATTGGTACCTCGTTAACATTAAATTTACCGAGTCTTAAAAGAAACATGTTCTCTTATAAAAATGACAAGATTAATTTTATTTAGCCCTTAGCACTCGAGTGGCGACTCAGAGTCACCACAAGAATTGCTGTGCTATTATTCAAAATATTGTTTACATTATTAAATCAGTTGGTAGCTAATCAATTACTGAACATTTAAGTATTGTATGAGGTGTTACATCAATTTCATATCGATAAGATAAAAAAAAATTATATAGAATTAATTTTCGAGTTAAAATAGCTCCGAGTGCAAAGGGTTAGACTTTGTACGGCTCCTATTGTAATACCTGCTCTACTAAAGACATCTGTACATTAATTTCTTATGAAATCAATTTTATAATTTCGATAATTGTAAAATCAAAAATATGGAACCGGTCATTTTGACCGGTGGTGGTCGGTTTAGTGTCAATAGACATTTATATACATATTAAAAATGGTCTGCATGGATAGTAAAATATATAGTATAATATATATAGACATTTTTTAATAATTCTAATCAGAGGAAAATAATATTTGAAATTCTTTAAATGTATTTCCTATTTTGCAATTTGATATCCGAATTTTTATCTTGAATATTCGGTATGGTGATAAATCTACAGTATAATGATTTATTATTGAAAAAATGCTTGACCTTTTGACCTTGAGATTCAATGTTAATTTTTCGGTACCCTTACATCGATGTCCACCAAACCGAGGGTGCAGAATATATAGATGTATAATTTCTAGCACACCCGGTACATCGAAATTCCACCAAATTGTCTACGGTCGCATTTATGCGAATCCCTGCAGAGGGTTAGCAGTTCCATCTGTTTTCCATCGCGAAAGTTAATAATCTCCGACTAGCCACCCCCGCAGCGTCTCTCTCGCGAACTTTGCAATTAGCACCGTCCAACTATAGCAGAGCCACGCGGCGGGTCCGGGCTCACCGGAAACGGTTAGCATTGCCCGCGGGAGGCGGTGCGGGGAGGCGAGGAAAGAAGCAAAAACCCGTCGGAGAAAGACAATTCCGGTTTCCGGTGAATAATGCACGGGGCCGAGTATACGGGTGCAACCGTAGCAGCAGCGACATTATTCGCGGCGTATCCCGAAGGAAATTAGGAAACGCGCGGTGCAAACGCAACAACCCCCTCCCGCCCCTCCCCGATCCCCCCTTTACACCGCCCCCGTCGACATGCTGGCCAAGTCACAAATGTAATATTCACGAAATAATACAGCCGACCTTTTCGCCGCTTTCTCTCGCAGCGTTTTTTCACTGTTCCGTTTATTTTTTCCTTTTTCTTTCATCCCCTCTCCCCCCCCCCTCCAACCGGTCTCCCTGGCACTGCGAGGTTTAAATAGGAACACCGGGTGCTCTTGGTACACTTGGTGCTCGAATGCCTAGAATTAAACTATGGAAATCCATATAGAACCACTCAGGTAAATGGTGTTTCACTCTCTCATGCAAATGGTGGCGGTTTTACCGCGAGGGCGGGATCGTTTTAATGTGGTTTTTATATTTTTATATAGGCACGCGGAAGCAGGGCGGTTGGTTCTGTGTTTGAGGTAAACTGTGTTAATGTTCACCGACAACCGCATTGTCGGGATGATTGAATCAGAGTTTGCTTGTTTTGCGAACAGCTTGCGTGTGGAAGAGAGAGAGAAAGTGCGAGGGAGAGCGTATTGGTTTTTTGTTATGATGGTACTAATTGTCCGAATTTCTAGTTACGTTTTCGTAGGATAAAATATACCAGAGATGTGATCAGCTGTTTATTTAGATTCTTATAAGTAAAAATGCATTTTTAAAGGGCGTTGCTCGGGCGAAAATTGACCAAAACTCAGATCAGAAAGGGACCTGGTAAGAAAGGAACTAGATACCTAGGGACTAGGGAAGAGATCTAGGTACTAAGAAAGAGGGTGAGGGACGGGACCTAGGGACTACGAAATGGAACTAGAATTTAGGGAAAAGGAACTTGGAACTAGGAAGGAGCATTAAGATCTAGGGGAGGGACCTAGGTACTTAGGGAACGGATCCAGAAATTAGGGAAGGGAACTTGGGGAGCTATCTAGGGACTACAAAATGGAACTAGAATCTAGAGAAAAGGAACTAGCAAAGTAGGAAGGGACCTAAGAACTAGGAAAGAGCACTAAGATATAGGGGAGGGACTTAGGTACTTAGGGAACGGATTTAGAAATTAGGGAAGGAACTTGGGGAGCGATCTAGGGACTAGGAAATGGAACTAGAATCTAGGGAAAAGGAACTAACAAAGTAGGAAGGGACCTAGGAACTAGGAAAGTGCACTAAGATGTAGGGGAGGTCCTAGGTACTTAGGGAACGGATCCAGAAATTAGAGAAGGGAACTTGAGGAGCGATCTATGGACTAGAAGATGGAACTAGAATCTAGGGAAAAGGAACTAGCAAAGTAGGAAGGGACCTAAGAACTAGGAAAGAACACTAAGATCTAGGGGAGGTTCTAGGTACTTAGGGAACGGATCCAGAAATTAGGGAAGGAACTTGGGGAGCGGTCTAGGGACTAGAAAATGGAACTAGAATGTAGGGAAAAGGAACTAGCAAGTAGGGAAGGAACCTAGGAACTAGGACATACCACTAAGATATAGGGGAGGTCCTAGGTACATAGGAAACGGATCCAGAAATTAGAGAAGGGAACTTGGGGAGCGATCTATGGACTAGGAAATGCAACTAGAATTTAGGGATAGGGAACTAGGAACTATGGGAGGAGCCGAGAAACCAGAAAATGGAATTGGAGTCTAGGGGACTAGAATATATCTCGAAGAGAAAGGAATCCGTAAAATCACTTCTTCGTAGCCAGCACGCTAAACACGCGGCCCCTCAAGGGTTGATCTAGAAAAGAGAAGACTGGAAAATTGACAGCCGGCAAAATTGCCAACACTGAGAGCAACAAGATTCCTCTGGTGGCTGGTGTCCCGTCAGTCGAGAACAAACCATTTTCCGTGAGCTGTAAGGTGGGCGCCCGGAGGGTTAAGGTTATAAATAGTCCGCGTTCGGGAGGCAGTAAAGAAGCGGCGCGAGAGAGAGAGAGAAATTCACAGCACAGCGAAGAGATAGTAGAAGAGAGAAGTAGAAGAGAGAAGTAGAAGAGAGAAGTAGAAGAGAGAGAGTCGAAGATGGGAAGAGGGAAGTTGCTCGGAAGAAGCCGAGGGGGTTGCAGAGTTTGTCAGCGAGGAGCCAAATGAAATTGTATTAAAGTTTCACCTCGCAGTACGTGGGACGAGCAACGCTGAAGAAAGAGAGGATCCACCGTCTCCCCGGTGGGAGAAGCGCGCAAAGGAAACGAGTAGAACGACCGGGCCCAGGATATTAAAGCTTGTCGCTTTAGGACAAAATGAAGGCAAGAGTTCGGTGTTCCCAGCCTCCGAACAACACTCCCTCAAGACGAACACCACCGTTCGTCCCTGGAAATATGAGATCCTTCGGAAGATACGCGCCCGTAAACCGTTTTTATACCCTAACGCGTATTTATGCCCGTGGAAGTGCCTGCCGCGCTGCTAAACAAGTCCGTATATCTATTTACGTTTATCATTAACACGTTTTCCTCGTCCCGCGAGGGGACGGATTTATTAATATAGTACTTTGGCCCGAGCAAACCCTAATTCTTCGCTGCGCTCGCTTCGCACCCCCGCGAAATTCATCGAAATTATACTGCGGATTTTATGCACTTATGACATGAAAATATAGGTGAATGTAATTTAAAACGGTAAAAACATTCACGACGATTTAAGAACGTCTATATGTTATTTTCGATTTATTAAAATTATAGATAGAAAGAAATTTTCATACTTGTAATTGACGAAGAAAAGTTTTAATGCTATTTTAATTGCTATTTAAGTGTATTTTCTATTGCAGTTGACATTGAGTAACCTTGAATGACCTTCGTAATAGGTTATTGCATTTGCCTTGAAACACACTATGCCAACAACCAGAGAACTATTTGACTAGTGCTTTCAGACAATTTATTTTCTATTGCAGTTGACCTTGCATGACCTTGAACGGCCTTCATAATAGGTTATTGCATTCGCCTTGAAACACACTATCAGATGGTAATTAAAAAATCATACCGTTCCATTAAAAAAAAAAAAACAGAGTTGACCTTCATATCTCCTTGACGCCTCCACCTATGAAAAAATTATTAACATTACATTACGTGCCCCTCGATACCGAGTAAGTTTGATCTCACGTGACCTGTTTTAAATGCCCCTGAATATTGAAAAAATTTCGATGGACGCATTTTTGTTATTGTTATTGCTCCGTAAACCTAGTGTTAAGACTGTCACCCAATCGAATGGCAGTACCTGACAGTGAGGCACCAATTTGTCATTCACACTCGTGGGGGCAAAATATATTCCAATAAGGATGACATAGCAACATTCGTCGCTGCAGCTGTTGTGTTCACCAATAATAGAGCAACGAATTTGGGAAACAGGGACGCCAGGACACGTACCGAAAAATCTGCTGCGTCAAGATGGAAAGTCGATGGATATTAAAGTTTGACGGCCCGGCCTCGAGGAACTGGGTTATGCTCGTACACAGCCCCGAGGAGGCAGATCGGTCGCCACGGCTTTATATCCTCGCCGGGAGACAGTTCGGGGCGAGGCAGAGAGGGGCGGCGGACGTTAAACGCGTTTAAAATTTAACTTTCCGCGCGGAGTTTTGTTCGGCTTCGCGCCCCCGGAAATCTCCGCGGGAATTTCGTTTCTTTCTATTCCGCTAACGCGCAACGGATTGCCGGGGGAAACTTCCATGGGCCCCCGTAAGATCCCCATTCCCCGTAGCTCTAACGTTTACGCTTCATTGCTGCGAATACCTCTTTAAGTCTGCATTCTATTTCGTAACACAGAAATTTGCTGCCAGGCACAGTGACAATGGACAAAAATAAATAAGTCGAAAATTCCTAGGTTGTGCTATTGTAAAATACTAATTTGCATTCTATTTCGTAACACAGAAATTTGCTGCCAGGCACAGTGACAATGGACAAAAATAAATAAGTCGAAAATTCCTAGGTTGTGCTATTGTAAAATACTAATTTGCATTCTATTTCGTAACACAGAAATTTGCTGCCAGGCACAGTGACAATGGACGAAAGTAAACAAGTCGAAAATTCATAGGTTGTGCTATTGTAAAATAGTAATTAAATTTAATTCACATTTTAAATTGAATTTTCCAATTTGCTGTCGGTGCTTGAAATTTTTTCAAAATTTACAGTGCATTCATTTAAACACGTGTCATTTGTCAAAGATTTATCTGTTTAATGTTTATTAGGCATGTTTACCAGTACAAGGCCTTCCAAGCTGCAGAGTAATTTTTTTTAGAACTAATGTTAATAAAATTTTCATTTTTCACAAAGATCTACCTATAAACTCTTATGGACATTGTGCTCGTCATTGTCGTCGAATTCTCACGGACGGGAAAAATCGATTCAAGGGCGAGAAGTAGAAAGTTAGCTGCTGTGAGGAGAGGAGAGCGCGAGAGAGAGAGAGAGACCAAGGAAAGCAAAAAGTAGATAGAAAGAGAAAGAGAGAGGGGAGAGGGGAAACAGGTTCGCTAACGGACACCTCGGCTGCCAATTTACCGGGCGCACGCAACTAGCCGGTCATATTTTATTTACGATATAATTGAGATATATTGAAACGTGAGATACGGACGTCCAGCTGCGCTGCTCGCGGAAGAGCGAGCCGCGTCCACGGACGAGCGGTAATTTCACGTTGCCCGCCAAAACGAACCCCTAAACTCTGGTCTTATTAGACCCGGTGCAAAATAGAGGCGCGAGGAGAGCCGCACTCCGCACGCATTAACAGACCGTCACGTGGTTTTTGCCACTTAATGATACAGCCCCGTTCCCAAGTCAACGTCTCTGCTCGAACTGTTCCGATAGCTGCGAGTCCTAGACCAGTGAAACCGTTCCGAGATTGTCAGCGGACCCGATGGGAAAACGGATACGGCAATGCTGGAATTTCTATTAGGAAGTCGCACCGGGACCGGAACTATCGCCCCCTGTCAATTAATCGACATTGCTAATTTTGATTTGCACTTTTAACAATTAGTGATGGATTTATCAAGGAGCTAGGTACGCGCATTAGGAGGGGCACCAAAGAAATTTTTTCTGAATTTTACATCGTTTACATAGTAATAATTAGACTGCGCAAGTTTATGCAATTGTTATTGACTTATGCAATTTGGAATTAGAGAAATTGCAACAGGAACACTTTTAAAGAAATTTTTAGTTTTATGAAATGTCAATAGGATGTATTTCTGCTAGGGTTGCGCGAGATCTCGAAAATGTCGAGACGAGTTCTTCGAACCTTCAAGAATCTCGACATAATCGAGAATCGAGATCATTACATTTTCGAGATCTCGCACACCCGTTCTGCAGATAATGTTCTTGTTTAAACAAATTATTAATTATGAAATTATGTGGCTCAGTGGAAGAAGTCGTCCACAAGCCAGACATTTTCCTCAACTATGAATTGCGTGAATCAGTAGAAAAGGTCGTCCATAAGCCAGACATATTTTCTCGTTTACGAAATTGAAATTTTTTGAGGGAGTAGGAGATGTCATGATTCATGAATCAGTCATTTTTTTCCCAATTTAGACATTGTACAGGCAAGTAGAAAAGGTCGTCCACGAGTCGGACACATTTCTTCTGAATTTAGAATATTTTATGTGCGAGTAGAAGAGATCGTCCACGGGTCGGGCGTATTTTTCTGTCGTCTCAGAAAAATTTTACCATGAGTATCATTGACACTAATTTTTTGCTGCCTAAAATATTGAGTAGTAATTTTTTAAATAAATTCATAAAATCCTCTGTCTATAACTAGTACTAAACTACAAACTAAAACTGTGCATCCATTGGAAGAAAGATTCACCATGAGTATCGTTAACATTAATTTTTTGCTGCCTAAAATATTGAGTAGTAATTTTTTTAAATAAATTCATAAAATCCTCTGTCTATAACTAGTAGACTACAAACTAAAACTGTGCATCCGTTGCAAGGAAGATTCACCATGAGTATCGTTAATATTAATTTTTTGCTGCCTAAAATATTGAGTAGTAATTTTTTAAATGAATTCATAAAATCCTCTGTCTATAACTAGTAGACTACAAACTAAAACTGTGCATCCGTTGCAAGGAAGATTCACCATGAGTATCGTTAACAATAATTTTTTGCTGCCTAAAATATTGAGTAGTAATTTTTTTAAATAAATTCATAAAATCCTCTGTCTATAACTAGTAGACTACAAACTAAAACTGTGCATCCGTTGCAAGGAAGATTGACCATGATACTCGGGTAGCCAATCCAATTCCGCGGGACACTAAAATCAGTGAAAAAAATCGAAACGCAGCTAAAGAGCAAGAAGGTCGTTGAGGAATGTCATCGTCGCGTCCCACGGGCAATCAAGCTCGGTAAAAAAAGCTCTGTCGTAAAGTTATTACGCTCGCTAATTACACGATTAGCGTAAGTTTACACGGCCGGGGCCCGGCGAGCAGAACGGGGCTCGTCCAATCAGCGTTGGCCGGCGTCGTATTGTCGGTTAATCGAGCCTGGACACGAGCAAAAATCGTCGAGCTGCGGAAAATTGTTGGAAACCACCGCACAGCACAGCACCGCGGCGCGGCGTAACAACTCACTCAGCGCGGCGTCGATTAGCCGGGGACTTTTTTCCGGAAATTGCATCGGCGCGTCGTCGTTTATTACCTGAAATTTATGCAGCCATTACACCTATAGCCGCCGATCGGCTTAGAACGCCAGGTGTACACGGGGTACGCGCGTGCCCCTCCGGAGCCCCCTTCTGACCCTCACGTCGTTCCCTCCCGTTTTTATTGCTCCTTTCTCTACGGTTTCATTCGAACGGAGTCCTGCTTCCAGCGACGACGCAGCCAGAGGACTATGATGGTCCTTTAGAACGGGACGCTGAAGAAATCCATGGACTGTATACTTAACGATTGACACACCGTTTTTCTTACGAGTCGGCTCGGTTTCGCGGACTAACTATCCTAATCTATTGAGTTCCGCGAATTTCTCATCGCGGTTGACCTTCAACGATCTTGAATGACCTTGAATGACCTTAAAACGCCTTATTATAGATTGTAAATAGAAAAGGAACATCATTCTAATTTTAAAAACATAGTTGACCTTCGTGTGTCCTCTACGAGTCCACCTGCGGTTACCGGCCTCTCTGTCAATACCAGTCACGTGACATTGTGACACATGTCCCACAGAGGCGAAACGCGTCACGTGATCGTAGCGGAACTGTGGGAGAATAGCGCAGTAGAAGGGGAAGGGTAGAGTGGGGGACAAGTCTTAATCTGGGGATTTTTCTTTTCGACCACAGGTACACGAGCAAGTAACCCCTTTCGTTCACGTAATCGTTGAATGATTTCGCGGACTAACTATCCTAATCTATTGAGTTCCGCGAATTTCTCATCGCAGTTGACCTTCAACGATCTTGAATGACCTTAAAACGCCTTATTACAGATAGTAAATAGAAAAGTACATCATTCTAATTTTAAAAACATAGTTGACCTTCGTGTGTCCTCTACGAGTCCACCTGCAGTTACCGGCCTCTCTGTCAATACCAGTCACGTGACATTGTGACACATGCACCACAGAGACGAAACGCGTCACGTGATTGTAGCGGAACTGTGGGAGAATAGTGCAGTAGAAGGGGTAGGATGGGAGACTTAATCTGGGGATTTTTCTTTTCAGCAAGTAACCCCTTTCGTTCGCGTAATCGTTGAATGATTTCGCGGTCTACCTGTCGGTTGGCTAGCCTTTCACGGCGAAGGTCATTGTCATCGTGCCACCACCGGTGATCAGATTACGACCGTGACCCTCGGAATTGAATAATAAACCTATGATAATTTCACGGCGGCGGCGCGCGGCAGGTGTACCCACCGCACACCGGTGCGACAAGAAATGCGGAACGCTGGACTCGTCCTCCTTAAAGAGGGATGGAACTTATTCGCGGGAACAGCAAACCCCTGGAAGAAACAATCGGCAGGTGCGTAAATTCGAACGCGACCGTGTGTCCACGCCCACTGTGAATTAAGGGTCGCCTAACAACCTCGCGAGTAATAACACGAATCGGTTTTTATCGCGACACGTGTTCCGCTGGGGACATCGGACCCGCACGCCATCGACGCACATTCGAGTGTCCTTAGCATAATTGCTTTTCCACCGTTTAGACCGCGCACGAACCCTCCCTCTGCAGGATCGTGCGAGATACATCCGACCGCTCGGTATTAAGTGGTTTTGCGACCGAGACCGGTCATTAGACGTTTTTCCCCACGATCATTGCGTTCGTATCACGATTGCTTCCGCGAGGGCCGTGCGAATGTTGGATTAAACAATTTTCATAAATATTTTCACGAGCGACGCACAGCGCGTTGTTACGGGACAAAAATTAAAAAATAAACTTCAGGGTTGTTATACGATGTCGTCACTGGACGGTTCTTTGGTATACAGCTTTTAAACATAAGCTGATCATTGAATTTATATGACGAAATTAATTTTACAGTAAAATTTAATATTATTGGGGGGATCAGTTTTCGATTGGCTATACATCTACAAAACATATTTTTTAAATTTTCAATATAGACCCACATAAAAAAGTTGTAAAATGCAACTTGTAGTATTTTCTCTACAATTCCGACCAATTGAAATTTTTGAAAAAATTTTTTTTCACATCATGCAGTCAATTAATCGCTCTAACTTCTCAAAAATAGTTCAAATCGTATGGTGCAATATCAAAAAAGTTATCGTTTTTTTAAGAGCGACCGAATATCAATGGGTGTCACTGTATTACTATGATTAGAAGTGAGATTGGAAGAAATAAACAATCGTTCACAAAAATTTCAGTTGCTATTCATCATTCAAGCGAGCTACTGTACCAGTGTAATAAATACTTCTAATTTTTTCACTGTTTTGATTCTTATGTTCACTTTTTTAGACTTGAAGTTTTTCAAAATTCCGAACAATAACAATATTTTAACAAATTTTGTTTCTACACATCACCTAGTAAACTAATCCTTCAAACATCTGAAAAAGACTCAAGTGGTTTGGTCCAATTTTAAAAAAGTTATTAGTTTTTAACACTAAACCTACCACGGTCAAATTGACCGGTTTTATATTCTCCAACTATTGGAATTATTGAAAATCCATTTATGGAAAATAATGAAATTTGTCCAAGAATCTATTAATCTATTATATTGAAAATTACAGACAATCTCAATTTTAGTGTTACCATTTTTATATGACAATATTTACTAGATAACCACTTGGTTTAAAGCAATAAATAAATAAATAAATATTTACTAGTTACTTTTAATGCTTGGTACATTCAGTGTTAAAGACTGTCCTACCACCTTCACAGCTACAAACAACCGAACCGTCCTAACGACCACAATCCCGAAGACCTTCGGCGGATCACCGTAAACTTGAAGAGAATCATCCTCTAATTCCACCAGCAGCAGCAGCATCAGCGGGAGGGTCAAAGTATGATCGATGCTGTGTCTCGTTTCAGGACTCTCGAAGGGACTTCATTAAAAATGTATGAAAGCGAGCGGAGGAATCCCGTCCCACCGTTCCCGGCCTAGGAACGATCTAGGAGATCCTCGGCTAGGCAGAAGGTTAGGATAGATCCTAGATCGGGAGCGTGGCTACGACTACCGGCTCGGCGCGAGATTTATCCGCGAGTAATCACAGGGTTCGCCTTCCCCGGGTTAAGGATTGTTATTGGTGCATTTTAATGCGGCCGGGTTCGCGCAGGGGGTGTTATTATTCTTGCGGTTTTGCGGTTGTCCGAGAAAATTAGCGGTTCCCCCGATGGAACGAGGAAGAATGGGGGCGGACGCGCAGCCATGAGATCCATCTGTCACAGCGAGGGCGTTCGCAATTCGTCAGCTCGCCGGAGGTCTGCGGGATTGAAAAGTTTAGCCGCGGCGAAATTCACGTGCCCGTTCCACGCGAACTGATTTCGCACAAGGTATACACCTCTCTCTCTCTCTCGCCTCTCTCTCTCTCTTTCTCACCCTATCTCTCGCTCCCCCTGCTTGCAATAGAATCAAACGCCGACGTACGGTCTAACGTTGCCGGGGAACGCGGAGAAATTGCGCGCGAGAGACTCCGCGCAATTTTCCGCCGCGATTGCCGCCCCCTTGCGTTTTCTTTATCCGGAAATAGACCTGTCCAATGAACGAACGCTTGAGCTGCGTTGTTCGTTAAAATAGAACGTTACTTCTGATTCCCTGAATAATAGTACGTTTACTATTAATATTTTATTTATTTTTTTTTTTTATTAAAGTGTACTATCAGGACTTTCCAGGTGTAACGTAAACTTTAAACGACATTTCAACCCTTTGTACTCGGAGCTATTTTAAAAAAACAAAAGATTTTTCCATTTCAGAATATTTCCATTCTATATAATTATTTTTATTCATTTTTTGCATATGAAACTGATATAATATCTCATATTATGTGTAAATGTCTAGTAGTTTATTAAATACGAACAAAAATAATAATGTAAACAATATTTTGAAGAATGGCATAGCAATTTTCAGTGGTGCCTCAGAGTCGTCATCCGAGTGCTAAGGGTTAACTTAAAACCAAAAGATTTTTGCATTCCAGAATATTTTCATTCTATACAATTTTTGTTTATTTTTTATATATGAAACTGATATAATATCTCATGTAATATAATATAAAAATAATAATGTGAACAATATTTTTAAAATTGTTCCAACCCGATAGAATATTATTTCTTCCCTTAACCATATTTTAACCCTTTGCACTCGGAACTATTGTAACTAAAAAACGAAAGATTTTTCCATTCTATAGAATTTTTTTTCCTTTTTTACATATGAAACTGATATAATATCTGATGTAATATGTAAATGTCTAATAGTTTATTAAATACGAACAAAAATAGTACTGTGGACAATATTTTTAAGGATGGCATAGCAATTTTCAGTGGTGCCTCAGAGTCGCCATCCGAGTGTGCTAAGGGTTAAGGGACACAGTGCAAAAGTCGTGATAAAATTTTGAAATCTCGCGTTCCGTTCCGTTTCATCGAAGGACGAGCGGCGCGGCGCGGCGCTCGCAGCTCGCGCTTCCCACGCATCAATAATCATCCTCCGAGGCAGCTCGCTTAGGTTAATTGCGAGCCGATCGGGGACCGGTCCGCCGCGCCGGGATTAAACAGAAAATTCCTGCGCGTCGCGAGAGTAAATCCAGGAACTAATCTCGCCCGATACGAAACGGTTAGCGGTGGATCAGAGGCTGGTTAATGGGCGGCGGCCATAGGTCGAGTATGGTTTCACGCCTATCACGTCTCGCGGGCCTTGTTTCGCAATTTTCGCCGCGGAATTTCGTGTTACGAGACGGTCGATGCTGCTCGACATGTTAATACAGTGCCATTCGTGATCGCTAACATGATCTATCAGTATTAGCAGCCAATAACAATTTTGTTTTCGTAATCAATTAAAAATCTAGAATAATAGTGGCATTTGTCGCGAAAAATATTAAAGGAGTTTGAAATACTAATTGAAAGTGGGTTAATATATTTTGCCCCTCGGAAGCGTGAAACAAAATTTGCATTGCTCGTGGGCAAATTTAATAATCGTTATTCGAGTCGTTTGATTAAAAAATTGGTGCACATAAACACAGTTAATAATTTAAGAGAAAGTTCTATGAGGGACAATAATAGGATCAATAAGGATTCTAAAATTACAATTTATTTCATTTAATGACGATTCAACCCTTGGTGGTGAAAATTTAATAATCGTTATTCGAGTCGTTTGATTAAAAAATTGGTGCACATAAACACAGTTAATAATTTAAGTGAAAGTTCTATGGGAAACAATAACTCGTCACAATAAATCATCATTTAATGACGATTCAATGAAACGGCTCATTTATTAATGCAACGCGAATTAGCAAGATAAGCGACTCCATCGGTGCGAAAGTCACTGTCGAAAGGGTTTAACGAGGTCAAAGGGAGTCCTTCCCAGGGCTCCGTGCTCCCTTATCAATCCTTTCTGCCGGGCGTGGAATTTATTAGCGGCCGGAAACGAGCTGGTTCGAGTGGGAACCGGCGATCGTATCTTTTTGTCGTTGGATACGCCACGATACTCTCCCGTGGATCCCTGTACATCATGCACAACGTGTTTTTAACGCCGTCGCCGGTCACGGGTGCTTTGCTTGATTGTTTAAAGACCGCTCTGCCAGGGTAGCGTTCTGTGAAACAGTCGCCAGAACACCGTCTAGAAAATTGATATCGCTGTCGTACACCGACTACCGCGCCTTTGACCGTGATCGCACGATTCCGATCTTGATCTTAAACGAGAAACTGCGTCATTGGACGCCTGCTCGTAGTAGAGGCTCTGGATTATGCTAATGTGGACGTGGTATTAAACGTCCTAACTGCAGTGGATCATCGGAAACTGCAGTATGGAAAGTGTAGTTCACGTGCGACGCTTTATATTGGAAAATGTTAACAATTATTCACATTTAATAACTAGATTTTAATGTATTGCGAACACCTAATCTAAGCTACCTAGCTAAAATATTCAACATATACTATTTGATTATTCTTGATATTTTGAAAAAGAATTGTGGAGATTCCCTTATTTTTTAAATCGTGGGAAGCGTCAATGCTATAACAAAATGGATGCCACGTCCTTCTAGTTTATGCTACTTGGCTCAAATTTTTCCAGCATTCACTAATTAAAGGTAGAATAAGATCTATATCTTGATTTTCTAAAGAACCTAATTTTGCACGTAAAAAAGTTTATCGAATTTCGCTGATGTTTTAACGGTTGGGGTAACCCTTGAACGCGTGAGCGCGTTGATCTAGGATCGAGGCTAACGGTAGGCCGGTCGATCGGCGAGTCAGGTGGATCCGCTGGTGGCGGGTGAATAAAGCGTCGTCATTTCCAGTGTGTCCCAATTAAGACTGATTTTCTCCGTTTCCTTTCCGGTATTAGTGTCACGGTGAGCGCGCAATCTCGGAATCTACGGTATTGTGTGGCCGTCGCAGACCGCGCTAGCGAGCGCGCGCGCGCGCGCGTTCGCGGGCTCCTCGTCTCGTCCACTTACGATCCACGGCATGAATATTACATGGCTTCTTACCCACCGGAAAGATAATTGTCAAGAGCTCTAAATACGGCCTGGAAACGGGTGGACAGAAAATGCATAATACATTATGCGACGAGAAAACGAAAATTTACGACGCGCATGGCCACCGTTTCTTCGCGGAACGACGGCCACAGGATGATACCTTTCTGTATGTGTGTGTGTGTGTGTGTGTGTATGGACAGGTATAGAACTCGCTATACTGGTGGCGGCTGATGGTGACTCGGCACCGACTGAATTAATTTGTCGTTTCACGCGGTGAAAACCGTAAGGCGAGCTAACGCAAACCAACCCACGTGGATCCAGACGACCGATTTCATTCGTCACATCCCGCTGAACGTTGAATCCGCCGTGGAATTCTTTTTTTCTAGGATCCGCACCGTTCATACTTCCTGCCCGACGTCCGCCATTTTGCCGATCTAGCGGCCATTTCGATCTGGATACTGTCCGATCACCGAGACAGGAAAATCGTACTTCGGAGATTTCGAAAGACGCAATTTAAATTGCAGTCGCCTCTATATTACTCCATTTGCATTTGTTACTACGGATTTTATTACTTGTTACCATTTTTCAGGTAGCTATCACTGTATAAACTTATGAAGAAATATCGTAATATTTTAAATTCAATTTAGAAACGCTACGAACTTTCGTTCCAACCCAATAAAACGTTACTTCTAATTCCCTGAATAATAGTACATTTACTATTAACATTTTATTAATCTTTTTTTTTTTATTAAAATATACTATCAGGAATTTCCAGGTGTAACATAAACTTTAATCAACATTTGCACTCGGAGCTATTTTAACTAAAAAACGAAAGATTTTTCCATTCTAAAGAATTTTTATTCATTTTTTGCATATGAAACTGATATAATATTTCATGTAATATGTAAATGTCTAATAGTTTATTAAATACGAACAAAAATAATACTGTGAACAATATTTTTAAGGATGGCATAGCAATTTTCAGTGGTGCCTCAGAGTCGCCATCCGAGTGCTAAGGGTTAATAATAAAAATAATTTCTTTTTTTGTCCTGAATGTTTTAATTTCATCTGCTTCACTTTCTCGTAAACTCATAAAATCTAATTATAAAAAAAAAACAAGTAGGGAAAAAAGAGATATACCCTTTACCTTATTTATGTTTGTATAGGTTTCTTGTTCTATATATTTTGTTCTGTTCCTAAAGTTGTAATAAATCTCTTATATTTCCTCAATAAAAAAAAATCTAATTATGATTGACTTACCTATTCTTCTAAAACGGTATCTTCGACTATTAACCCTTAGCACTCGAGTGGCGACTCAGAGTCACCACAAGAATTACTCTGCTATTATTCAAAATATTGTTTACATTATTAAATAAGTTGGTAGCTAATCAATTACCGAACATTTAAGTATTGTATGAGGTGTTATATCAATTTCATATCCATAAAATAAAAAAAAAATCATATAGAATGGAATTATTCTAGGTCGGAAGAAATGTTTAATTTTCCAGTTAAAATAGCTCCGAGTGCAGAGGGTTAATTGCCAAAGATCCGCGAGCCCGTAATTCAATCGTCGAAACGCGATAAATGTGATTTTTGTCGTTTGCTAAAATTGCCTGCGCAGACGTATCTCTTGTCTCGATATATTACGCGCATATACACTATGATTTGAGACTTCCGGATGGTAACAGATGCTCGTAGTCACTCGCTATCAGTGTCACTCCTGACCCTGAGGAAACTAGCGGCGGTAAACGCCGTCATCAAAACGCTATCGGCGAACTTGTACCCGGAAGTGTTGGTTCGGATAGAATCTTTCGAATCGCGGGAGAACGTACGAAATTATATGCAGATAATCTACAGCTGGCTCCATCGAAAGAACTTCAAAGTAGCATTATCTGCAACGTGTACATCATATCTCGCGTTTTACTGCGTTGCGCGGTTTATTACATTCATTCGACATCGAATAAACAATTTCAGCAGCTGGAGGAGTTTTTTTTAACGACTGGAACAGCGTTTTGACGCGAATCATTTTTATGCTAACAAAAACTGTAGAGAAAGATATTGTATTATCAATTTTTTTTAGATTTTCGTTATTTCTAATTCACAGCAATAAATTCGGTGTCTTTGTATTTCAATATTTTATGCATTTGTGATAAAAATGGGTACGCATAATTTAAAGCAGCGGTCATATTAGGATTTATTTTATTATTTGAGGATATCGGCGCATTAGTTTCAGTTTAATGAGATGATTAAAGGAAGGACAAATTTTGGCCAAATTTGGGCAATCAATGCAGACCTTTTTTATTGTGCACAAAGATCTGCAGTCTAGTCATTACTAAATTACAGATAATCATTAAAATCTCACTTTAAAATAGCAATTAGAAAAGTAATTTGTAAAACGCAGAAATTGTATTAAAAGTTTCTCTAAATCCGTAATAACAGGTAATGAAACTGTAGTATGTTGAGGAACAATAGTGGAGTCAATGAACGAGAGAGGGAGACGCGAATAGAAGAGATTAGAGTGGAGTCGCGGGCAGCTCTGAGCGCAATTCCAAAATCAGCTTACGAAGCAACGTTTCGAGCTCTTAAGTGGAGATTTCAACGCTGCGTAGTTAGAAATTCATATTTCGATGATAACGGGTAAATAATATATATGTGTAAACGCCGATCAAAATTGGCGAATAGTGCAGTAGCATATACTACACCATTTTTGTATACTTATCGCATACTCCAAGATAAACTTTTACTATTTTTTTTCTTGCAATTCCAACCAGATGCAAATATTCCAAATGTTCATTACACCTATTTCACTAAACTAATCCTTCCAGGTTCGCAGAGAACCTGAAATTTATTTGATCCATTTGTATAAAGTGTTTTATTTATAATGTGTTTAATCAATAGACTGCAGATCTTTATGTAAAATAACAATTTTCTACCTCGACTGCAACAAACTGTATCGAAAGAAAATGTATCGAAAGTGGTAAGGTGTGGTCTCACAGACCCACCGAAATAATATATTGTATTATAGAAATAAATACCTTTTTCATAAATATAAGATTAGGTATTGCTTAAGAGGCTTGTAATTTTACAATAATTAAATTTTATACACAAAATTAAATTTTTATTCAAAATACAGAAATTATTCAAAAATACTGAACACAATGAAACATCTTTATTTTTCAACGAAAATCTAAAATCTCTCGGGTCTGTGAGAACCCACCTAACTAACTAACGGCTTAATATGTTTAATAGGCTGAAAATAATCCTTTTGCTTTTACCGTTTTAAATTACATCTACTAATTTTTCTCACAAATGCATAAAATCCACCGTCTACTAACTTAATCACCGTACGTACACTAACTTAATTTTAGCAAATTCAATTTTTGACACAACTGCCAAGAAAAATGTCGAGTAGAAGGGCTGAAGAGGAAGTGGAGGAACGAGGCAGCACGTCCCTGGAAATCCGGCGGACGTAAATCTAGACTCGGGGCCCGGCTAAGAGTGCATAAGAGTGCATAAGAGTGCATTAGAGTCGGCGCTCTCGGGATCCGCGTAAACGATACGATCTTCGTGGCTCGCCAGATACGGCTATCCGAGGGCCGGCGGTTTTTGCATGGTTGCAGCGCGTTGCAGCGCGTTGCAGAGCGTTGCAGGGCCGTTTGAAAGCCGTTGCAGCGCGTTGCAGCTCGCGTCGCAGGTACCGGGGCATCTGTTAGAACCCTATGACAGGTATACCGGCGGTGATTTATAAACAGTTTATGATGTCTGGCCGTGCCACGAGGCGCGCCGTCTCCACTTTCCTGCTACCGGCTCTCTCTCCCTCCTGCCGAGGGAGAGAGCTCTCTTTTAATAGGGGCCCGACCGTTTTCTGACGAAACGGCTCCTTCGCAGACGACCGTTTCGCGACCGGTGCCTAGCCTGGAAGGCACGACCCATTTCCCGGACATAAATCAATCCTGACACCACGGGACCGGGAACGTTTTCGTGCCCGGTCGTTAGATCGACCGGCTAATCTCTAATTAAGGGCCCAGTCTCCCGTGGACCGGTCAAACAATCGTTTTTTATTTTTATCGTATTTTTTAAAGGCGAAATTTTGACAAGCACCAGAGAACGGAGAAGCGATCAGCAAAACCATCAAACTTTGTTTTATACAGGGTGTCCCATAAATGAACCTCTTCCTAAGGGATGATTCCTCGGATCATTTGATTTAACTTTTTCCTTTGCGAAAATGTTCTCCGTAGATCTGTTGAGGAGTTATTAACGAAAAACACGGACCAATCGGAGCGCGGGTACTCCGGACGGATTCCGGCTAGGCCAACGACAACGCCGCGCTCTACTGCAGCCGCGCTCTGATTGGCCCGTGTTTCTCGTTAATAACTTCTTAACGAAGCCGCGAAGAACATTTTTGCAATGGAAAAAGTTACTTCAAATGTCCTCAGCAAGAACACCGTTCGAGGCAGTACAACATTTTTGTGACACCCTGTATACAGTATTGAAAAGAAAAAAAATTTTTTTTTAATTGCAATTGGTCGGATTTGTAAAGAAAATATTAAAAGTTGCTTTTTCCAACTTTAACAGAGTTATAAAAATAATGAATTTTTCGAGTATCCAGTGTTGAAATACTTTTTGGATGCACCGTATATCGTAGCAATAAATAAAGATTTGTTTACAGCACTGTCCGTATATAAAATTCACAATTCTGATAACAGTATGTCGGCGTCATCGATGGAAAACCACCCCCGAAGACGCTCGCGAAGATTAAGCAACGCCGTGATTCGAGGGTGAGTGGGGTGTTTAAACACAAAGCGGGGAGCGGGGGTTGCGCCGGCATTCCAGCGGATTATAAATTATTTAATCAAGCTCGAAGTAAGCGGAAAGAAAATATTTGACCTATTAGGAGGAGTGAGAGGAGAAACGCGGGGTTGAAGAGGGGTGGTATCGGGGGGTTGCTCGAGAAACGGCGGAAACAACGGGGGAGTAGGAGGTGGAGGGTGGCTTAGGTCAGGGTGGCTCCGGGCGGTAATAAGAACGACGGCATAGTTTTAACTTCTCTTTTATGCCGGCATCCGCGGCGGTGCTCGGGCTTTGTGCGAATGAAGGCACAAATTGCCGGGGCAAGCCTTCTGGGAGACATTGAGACACGCTCGACTATCTCTCCCTCCCCTTCTTCGACGTTCTATACTGTTTTCTGCCACCCCCCCTCCACTTCTCCTTTTTTCCTCATCGAGCCGCCATACCATGCACACGGTATCTTTGAAACAGAGTCTCTCAACTGTCTGTGATCGCTACCCCTACTCTGGATCTGTTGAAAAACGTGGATCGCAAATTTGACCTTGACGCTTTTCTCAAGGTCAACACAGTTTTTCATTTCATCGTATAGTACACATCGCGAGGAACAAAAGTCTAAAAGGAACCATGGGTCTCGAGTCAACCGTTCTCTTAAAAAACGTGTTTATAGAGTCTTGTAAACTATTTTACGCCTATGTGTATACAGGGTGTTCCAAAATAAACATGGAGAGGGCGATTCTACCTGAGAAAACGAATAGAAAATATAGAATAAATTTGTTTCGTTTGAAGTCTCTTTGTCGAAAAAATTGACTCTGCCCCCGGGGGGCCAAGCGTGGCCCGTCGGTTGAGCACGGCTGTTTCAAAGCGCGGCGTAAAAGCTCCGTCGTTGCGTAAGCTTCTCGCTTTCGTTGTAAATTCTTATAGTCGTCGGGAAGACGCTCTAAGTCGACGGTGTATCTTCTCCGTTCCCTCGGGGAGTTGGATGCAACGAGATGCTCGAGACACGATTGCTCGCTAGCCCCTCGGGTAATTGTTAATTCGAGAGACTTTTACAATCGCTCGCGATTCCAGTATTCTTTTCTCTCGCTGCACAGTGTATTATAAATTCGATCGATGCGATCGCAATTTCGATGGAAATTGCAAGTGTTAATGGAAACAGAATAAAATTCGGATATTCGGATGACGGGGGTGTTAATACTCAAAGTGTCAAAGAAACAAACGTTTGTTACTGTACAGGGTGTAAAGAAATATTCTACATCTTCGGATCGATGAAGATCTGTAAAAAAAAAGTTGCCGCAAAATTGTCCTTGACGTCGAATTTTAAGGTCAATTTTTTTTTAATCGCATTGTATTCTACGCATCATGCAACTAAACAAATATTTGACCTTGAAATTTAAGGTCAAGGACAATTTTGCGGACACTTTTTTTAACAGATCTTCATCGATCCGTAGAAAAAAGTTGCCGTAAAATTGTCCTTGATCTTCAATTTTAAGGTCAAAGTTTTTTCATCGCATTGTATTCTACGCATCGTGCAACTAAAAAAATATTTGACCTTGAAATTTAATGTCAATTTTGCGGCCACTTTTTTAAACAGATCTTCATCGATCCGTAGAATACGCCTATGGCAGCCAAGACCAAACATTTCTTTACAGGCTGTACAGCGTTGTTTCGGTCAAAGGGTCAATAAATTTAATTTCCAGAGCAGAAAAACCAGGAATACTGATAGCGACACGGAAAGAAACAGCTTCGAGTCAGCGGAGAATTAGCGACTCGGAATCAACGCGCGATCGCATGCTTTTTCACTTGGCAGAAAAATGCGCTAGCCTAATGCACTCGTACCGTTCCGTGGAAGCGAAACGCGACCGAGAAACGACGTTCACGGCCGGTTTGGCCGGCTGAAAAGCGGGGAAAACGCGGTATTAACAATTAGGGTAATAAAAACGGCGGCGAGAGGGAGGGCCGAGGAATGTCACAAGATGATGGAAAAGGGCGCGCACCAGCGGCCGGAGTAATGGATTGCACGCCGCGGCGTGTGTACGTACGGTATGGCTCTCCGAGATGCACTATCGAATGTTTTATTCATAAGCCGAGAACAAAGCCTGCCTGTTTATCCTGAGGACATCTCGGTGTGTACGCAACAAGGCACCGCGCTTCCCAGAGCCACGACGAGTTGCACTTACGCGTCCTCTAAGTCCAGTTGCATCGAACGAGATGCACCTACGCGTCGCGTCGCGTCGCGCCGCGCCGCGCCGCGCCGTCGCTTCCTCGACAGATAAACTGCAGCCTGGGCCACTGCGCCCTCCCCTTCCTTCGCAATCTCTGCCGAAAATCTCGTGATCATTCATCGATCGTACTCAAATATTAGATCGTTGCATATGAAATGTTTTTTAAAGATCGCAACTTTTTTTATAAATAAACTTATTCATCGAGGGTTCGGGAACCCCACCTTCCTTTGTAACAAATATCTAGGAATACTTGTACGAAGGTTTTAAATAACAACATGAAAGTTGATTGTTATATTTTTGTCCATTTTCAACGTACATTGTGATATTTTTATTATTAGGGGAATTAAATTGTTGATGATATTGTTTCTGTTTTTAGCATGTATTTTGTTAAAACTACTCAAAATATGATGACTTCTTTCGCAATCTCTGCCGAAAATCTCGCGTCTCGATCATTCATCGATTGCACTCAAATATTAAGTTGTTGCATATGAAATGTTTTTTAACGATCGCAACTTTTTTATAAATAAACTTGTTCATCGAGGGTTCAGGGGACCCACCTTCCTTTGTAGCAAATGTCTAGGAACACTTGTCCGAAGGTTTTAAATAACAACATGAAAGTTGATTGTTATATTTTTGTCCATTTGAACGCACAGTGTGACACTTCGATCATTAGGGGAATTAAATTGTTGATGATATTGTTTCTTTTTTTAGCATGTATTTTGTTAAAACTGCCCAAAATATTATGATTTCTAATTACTTTAATATGATTTTTATTGCATTGAGCGAAAATACGTATTTTAACTCTTTCAAATTACTGTTTGAAAGGGTATTTAATTTAAATGATACACACAGTCTTACATAAATATATTAAAAGTTTATCAAAAATAAATACACGTAGAAAAATGCACTGAACAAATTTTTCTATAACGATACTACATACAGGGTATTTCGTAAATGGTGGGCAAAACTTTTTAGAAATAGATTCCTAATGCTTAGGAAAAAAAAAAATATTTTCTAAATCGATGTGACGAGAATTATGGCACAAAAACTATAATCCCTCAAAAATTAGTCGTTTCCGGATCTATGTTAATATAACTTTCTTGTCTTTTCTAAGCATTAGGCATCTATTCCTAAATTCATGCCCACCATTTACGAAACACCCAGTATACATATGTATACTGTCTATATTAACTTTCTTTGTCAGAACAGGAGTCATCTTCGAATGAAATTCATATTCGCTCATACATATAGTGAAATTTTACTGTATATAGCTAAACAATGTGTTCTTCAATTTTTTATGGCAATTTTTATTACTGGTCATAAATTATGTAGGGTTTCTAAAGTATATACAACATTTTTAAACGAAGAATGTTGGAAACTTACCTTGAGGAGTGAAATAATCGCCAAAATAAACAAAAGAGTTCACTTGAGGTTTATTTTTCATAATTGAGTGCAATGAAAAATTTTAAAAAATAGTAATTCCGGATTACAGAGGTATTGCTTTCAAAGTAGGAGTCGCAATTTTAAAAAATTTTCAATTTCGGAATTGAATTCCCCTAAATGATCGAAATATCACACTGTGGCGTGGTCCCGATATCTCGATGGAACTTGATCGATCTGCCATAGAGCCTGGAAATTCCCGATTCTCCAGCATCCGAGAATACGATTCCCTGTCGTGTACGCGCGCGGCAACATTAATATTTGTCAATTACGGAATTACGGGGGCACGGTGGGAGTCTGCTAGGCCGTAGATTCATCGTGGCCACGCGAGAATCCGCTTCCATAGAGCGCGACAGAACCGGCGAAAGCAATTATAATTCTCTCCCCGTATCGTCTGCCCGTTATAATTGGAGCACGAGGCTCTCCGATAATGGAGCACCAAAGAAGATTAAGAATCGGATGTTTGCGTGTGGAGCGACCGAGAGAAAAAAAAGGGGAACTGTGAACGCGCGAGAAAGAGGAACAACCGAGTCCGGCTCTGAAGAAGACTGGAAAAGAATGGAGGAAGAAAAGAGGGGGAAAAAGAGAGGGAGAGAGAGAGAGGATGAGGAGAGACCCCTAGGTACAGTCTCGATGACTTATGTGGCTCTGACGCTATCAGTGAAGCGTCTCTAGAGTCCAGCCTGAGCCCCGGAACGCCGGTCCTCGTAAATCATTGCGATCCACCCACGCCCGCACCGCCTCGCGCCGAGTTCGAGCTTCAGCTTCGAGAGATGCGATATGACAATTAACGAGGTCAAAGGGAGGACCGTGCTTCGCACGCGAAACCCGATGCACAGTGGGCTGGAAACCTGTTTTTGGCGGCCAAAATCGAATTCATGAAATTTCATCTTTCGAACAAAGTTTTTTGTACAATCGATAACTCTTCACAATTTCGAAATGCAGAATACTTGTCCGGTTTAAATAAAATTCTAAGGAGATTATTCTATGAACTCGTTACAGGGTATGAAATAACAGAGGTGTGAATTAATATTTTATATAACTTGACGGGGGATCTTTATGTATTTATAGCAAAATTAAATAGATGAAATTCAAAATTGTTTGGACAATTTTACAAATTGAAGTTGTCAATATATGATTTCTTCTCTATTAAAATCATTAGGGGAAGAAATGATATTGAATTTGGTTTCATATACAACATATACAACAACGTTCTTACCAATGCGACTGAATAGAGAGTTCGGATAATCGAGGCTCCACTATATCTTGTATTACAGGAGTAACGATGATGCAAATTGTGCCTTGTTTGGACTCATTTTATATAGAAAACTGCGACCAATATACCTGTAAAGTATTCACCGAAGAGATAACGAAACGCAGAAGAGTTCCACCATAAAATTCGTATTCTAATTTCTTTTGTTCCAATGTTCCGGGCCACTTAACACTAGATTGCCCAATGAAGTCATTTTGACTGCTTTTTAATTTCAATTAGAAAAACAATTATGTATATAATGACACAATTTCTTAGAATTTTGTGACTTTTTGTACAACATACAAATGCGTTTATTAATAATTGTAGTTACCTCCCCCCCTCCTTCATTTCCGGTATATATATGTGTGTTATACCTATATTGCCCAAAAGCAGTCAGTCTTTCTAGTGTTAAGGACAAACCCCTGGGGCACCGGTGCAAAATTTTTCACAACTATCGATCGCATCTCTTTCCTATACACATATCGAGACGTACATCTAAATTTCGTGCTCCCTAGTCCCAAGAAAAAGGACCAAGGCCCAAAAAGAGACTCGAGGAGAAAAGGCGCAACGTTAAGAATGCGTGGAATATAATATACCGGCGGATCGCAGAGCGGCGACCACTCGCGGGCCTCGTTGAATTGCCCTAATAAAAATGTTACGTCGCCTCCGCGCGTTGTTTTTGTTTTTTGGTGCGTGGGAGTCGGGCAACTGCCGACCGAAAAAAAGAAGTAGGCCCTCTAGTCAGCCCGAGACCGAGACCGAGACGATCATGCTCGTAGATAACCGTGAACGCGGTAGCCGGGGGCCACGGGGCCGTATCTTTGTCATTTGTATCTCCACGGGTGCACCCTGCCACCGGATGACAATCAAAGGACCACTGCCTCCGCTCATGGCAGCGGCACGATGTCCCCGCTCCCAACCGGACGCAGATACGTTTCATACTGTTTTTCTTAGAAGCTCGCGAATAGCTCTAGTTCGCGAAACCGGACGAGCAACAGTCGAACTGTCTAAAAATGTTCCATCTCGAGAATTTGTTTTTATTAATGTATCCTAAGCAATCCTTTTTAGACAATCCAGTAGTTATAAATTAAAAAAAATATACGTTGGGCTTGCTAACCGACCCACCGTCGTTAATGCACCTAATGGATAAAGAGGCGGGGGCGGCGGAAAATGTTCCATCTGGAGAATTTTTTTTTTTATTAATGTATCCTAAGCAATCCTTTTTAGACAATCCAGTAGTTATAAATTAAAAAAAAATATACGTTGGGCTTGCTAATCGACCCACCGTCGTTAATGCACCTAATAGATAAAGGGGCGGGGGCGGCGGAAAATGTTCCATCTGTGGAGAATTTTTTTTTTTATTAATGTATCCTAAGCAATCCTTTTTAGACAATCCAGTAGTTATAAATTTAAAAAAAATATACGTTGGGCTTGCTAACCGATCCACCGTCGTTAATGCACCTAATGGATAAGGGGGCGGGGGCGGCGGAAAATGTTCCACCTGGAGAATTTTTTTTTTTATTGATGTATCCCAACCAATCTTTCTTAGACAATCCAGTAGTTATAAATTTAAAAAAAAATATACTTTGGGGTTGCTAACCGACCCACCGTCGTTAATGCACCTAATGGATAAGGGGGCGGGGGCGGTGGTGGGCCGAGCTCGATTCGCGAATTTCCCGGCGGCAACAAACGGCAGCTGTTGAAACGTTCTAATCGCGATACGGCAAACAGAGGCGTTGTAATGCGGGCAAATCTAGTCGGCCGTGTTGGTCCGGCGAATCAAGTATTCGACCGGCCGGCGGATTACACCTAGAAAATTATGCCGGCGAGCGTACAGTTCCCGAACAATGGCCCCCGGTTCCTCGAAACATGGCCGCGCGATAAGCCGCTACAACGGCTGAAAATCGCTGGATACAATAACCTAAATAATAGTTACGTAAACAATGGTTGAACCGTTGCGTTCGCTGTTTCGCCGCGGCTTGTCCGCTTTGGTTACCCGGAACCCGCGTTACGTTACGACTGGTCCTCGTTCGCCGAATAATACCCGAACGGAAACCGCGCCGTGCGCCTCCCCCCCCCCCCCCCTCTTCCGTGATCAATGAGCATCGGCTACATGTAATTCCTTTCCCGAACCGCGATTTGTTTATGCAAATCCACGAATTCTGAGGATAGCTGTCCCCGAAAGATCAAATTCGATTTTTATCAACTCTCGCATGCTACTCAAAAATAGTTACAGGGGGAAAAAAATGATAAGTTGAACCAACAAATTATGCTGCATTTATAACGTTACATTTTTAACGTCTCACGACACAGACGGGGAGATATGCTGTGTAAAATTTTAATCCTCGTCTCGACCGAGGGGGTAGTTACGGGGTGAAATGGAAAGTATTAGTCTTTGGCCTATTTGACTTATTTAGTCGCACGCGAAAATTCTGAAGAAAATTTAACAGGTGTGAACTGCCCAGATCCACATACTATAATTAATTCAGATTTTTAATTATTGAATTTATATAAAAATTTATTTCAGAATAAAATTTAATATTATTGGGGGATGGTATTGAATTAAGTGATTTGGTTTTACGATAAACAAGGTGCATGAAATGCATAAATTAGAGGAGAGTTCCAACGTCGCAAATTAATTTCTTCATATAAATTCAATATCGTTCCTCAATAATATTAAATTTTATTATGAAATTAATCGCGTCGCCTTGGTATTTTCAATGCAATATTCCCTATGAGGTTATAGTTTATTTTATTTTCAATGCTATACTACATAATACGTTATTTCTTAAGGTATTTTCAATGCTATACTATTTGTATATTACGTTATATTATATGGTATTTTAAAAAGATTTGGTTTTACGATAAACAAGGTGCATGAAATGCATAAATCAGAGAAGAGTTCCAACGTCGCGTCGCCTTGGTATTTTCAATGCAATATTCCCTATGAGGTGATAGTTTATTTTATTTTCAATGCTATACTACATATTACGTTATTTTCAATGTTATACTATACATTACGTTATATTATATTGTAGTTTACAAAGATTTGGTTTTACGATAAACAATATGCATGAAATGCATAAATCAGAGGAGAGTTGCAACGTCGCGTCGCCTTGAAATATCCTTCCCACGTTTTAAATAACAAATGACAGGAGTTGTCTTTTTTCTCGATAGCGTCTCACAATGTGAACAGCGACACAGCTACATGAACAGCAAGACACACCAGGGGAAATGTGAACGCGTCGCGCATTAAATCAACGGTGACATCACGAGACACGTGGGAACAGTTTCCGCGGGGACCGCGCGCGACAAAGCCAACTCCCGTCGACGCAATCGCGAATAATTACAGTTTCCTCATTATTTTCCGTCGCGAAAGGGGAGCACGTCCCGTGAAAACTCGGTGAAACTCTCTGATTGCGCAACTGTACATTGTACGTATACGTAGGCACCCACATATGTACAATACGTGACGACACGTGCTGCACTGGATGCAATCGCGGTTTTGCGACGCTTCGGGCGAATCTGAACTCTGTTAACAGAAATAAACGTGCGCATGGGACTCTTTTTTTCAGATAAGCAAGGGAAAGCCGTGTGGAAAAAATGATTGCGAAACAATTGATCCGAGAGAAAGTGTAATTTTCAATGTAGAATAGACTGCAGTTTTTATGCATTTCTCCCGTTGCTTGCAAGTAAGGCAACCGTTATTTTGCATAAAAATTCGCTAATAATAACATTTTATTCGACAAACTAACGAATAAAATGTGTTAAAATTTTTTAAATATTCTTTTTCATTTATATCACAGAGTGCAATACAATTTAATATACTAAATAATATTTATATACTTATTCACTAAAATATATTAAACATAGTATAATTCATTATATACATAATATATATAATAATGTATACTAGACTATAACATAATAAGCTAGAACACAATACAACAGAATGTAGTATAGAATATACAAAAATAAAATAGAAGAAACATTTGATGTAGCAAAAAGTCTAAAAAAAAGTAAAATGATTACAAAAAAATATTCTATTAAAATTAGATCAAAGCTCACAAATGACAAAACAACCAATTATCATGACAATGGTTAAATCACGAAATTCCGAATACATTATTCAGAGTCACTGTAGTACAGCAGCATTTTTATAAGAATTTGCAACAGCGAAAGTACGCCAACTTCGAAGGAAAGTTTCCCGAGCGCAATTTTACTATGTCACTGGTGGAATACCGCAGCTAAAAGCATCCCCTAAGCTCGCCCTAACCCTCGGTTGAAGTCGGCGAGCCTGATTACAGGAGGAAAGCGTAAAACCACGCGACATACTTTAATCAAAGTATAGCAAGAGAAATAAAGAGAGAGAGAGAGAGAGGAAGAAGAGAGCTGTTACGGTGCTCGCGACCCCTTAATTTTTCCTTGCCTCGTCGTCGCCGCGAGATATTTGACATATTTGAATCGCGGTCCGTAAGAATGCTCCCTTCGAAATAACTTCGGTTAACGCGGTCGCTTTGAACCTGACCCGGACCAGGCAATTTCGTTTCGTTTCGTTTCGCGCAATTTCGAAAATGCACCGTGTTTGCCCCGGTTGCGATCAACCAGAGTCGCGTCAGGAACGTCGACGATCGGCCGTGCCAGGAACAAAAGGATCGAGAGATCGCGACAAACGCGTTCCGTTTCGATCCCAAAAATTCGACTGGATGAAATAGCATTGAGTCTATTTTGTATGTACACTGTGAATTTGTGTTCGTCATTGTTCATTCAATCGACGTCAATGAAAATACCACCCCTCAATAATATACTATGAAATTAATTTTATTTAATTGACATCAATAAAAATTCAACACTACCCCTCAATAATATTAAAATAGACTTTTAAAACATGAAGGTGACTTTGAAAAAAAAAAAACTGTTATAGTAGTCCTCCTTATACTGAAAAACTTTGGTCGATAAAATTTTTTTACATACCGAACCACCCTGTTACTTAATTAAACAAGTTGATGATAATTAATTAACTAAACAAATACAAATATGCATAGCCAATATAACCAAAGAAATTGATCAGGACAGGAAAATCTAAGGCTAGGATTATGGAATGCTAGAAGCATATCAAACAAAATTATGGAAATAAAAAATGCAATGGAGGAGTATGAAATACTCGCGATAACTGAAACATGGACAGATAACTATAATAATATAAGAGGTAATGGTATCAACACATATAGTAACGAAAACTCTATGAACTCCAATAAAACTGCTGGTAGAGGTGTGGTATTTTTGGTAAAAGACCAAATTATTAAAAATAAAGAAATGTATATTGAAGATAGCCATGAATCCTTAATATTTAATTCATTAATTGAAATTAATTAAATTTAAAAATTTTAAACTTATCTGGTATCGTGCTTGGTTTCATTTTAACCAGAAAAATGTCACGAATGCTCCGCTACGAGAGATAAAAAGAAAAAATTTCTGATTATTTACAGTTACCATTTCTCAGCATCGAGATTCTAGACCGCTCGGGTAGATGGTAGGGATAAAGACAGAGAATCGTGGAGACATTATCGTAATTGCGCCACCATAAACAGTGACGAGAAACACGGTCGAGCAAATCCACCGCATGGTCGTTCCCCGAGAGTTCTCCTGTTCGCGGCGCGGGGGCAACGTGTGGGCTCTCCTCCGTGGAACTGGATTAAAAATGAGAAGCCACGACGAGGATGTCGCCGTTTCGCGTCCCGTGCGAACCTGCGCGCGAGAGCATGGCAAAAAGATCGTTTGGCAACACGAGAGCGTGTCCCCGGTGCGTTTTAAAACGGCCCTCCACCGTACAGGCGAATATCCGCGCTTGTAGATATGTATCCGTCGTGCTTTATGCCCGGCCACCGGTGTGTATGAGTGCGAGAGGGCCGTTGTTATATTCAAATTCAGTCGCTTGGCTAGTCCATGATTGTGCGTCGCGCCGGCGAATATTCCAATACGCCCCGGCCATATTGCGATTCTATTACCGCGGAATTCCACGACTGGCATAAGCAGCACCACGGCCCTCCTGAGAACCCTCGGATAGCCTCGATCTCCTATTCCAACCCTCCCGCACCCTCCATACATATACACCCTTCTGCTCCTCGTTCACTGCTCCAACGCTCCGACAAATTGTTTAGGATTATTGCGATATGATTTTATGCGAACACTTTACCCGCCGCTTGTAGATACGCTCCTGTATCGGCCACATTTCGCGCTTCCTGTACAGTGTGTTTACGAGCGATGGTCTCTTCGAGGTGTTCCATGTTTCATCCCCTTGCTCCCCGCTCGTTCTTAAGTTCGATTTTATTGCTCGCTTTGTGGATGTCGTTTTATGTCTCTTGTTCTGTTTTACGTTGTACATATTATGTTCTGCCCACTTTCAATGTAATTCTTAACGGCCATATATGCCATAAATGTGACATATATCATATATATACATGCCATAAATGTGACAGAAACGTGGAGAAATTTGATGTATTAATTGCACATTTGCTGTTGGTTTTAAAATAATCGAACCTTGCGCCGAAATCATTATTATCATTATGTAATTCTTAACGTTCCGGAATCCTATTAGCAGAATTTTCAGTAGTTGTACTGTATCTGAAAGAAGCATAGAAATTAACTAGTATCTCCGTAACTGTCGTATCGTCGGGTCTGCTGAATCACAGTTACAGAAGAGGTGATACACTCTTTGTCGCGCAGACAATCGTTTCGTATAAAAATTGCGCGGTCTGTTTATTATTTATGGATATAGGTGTGCACGTATATATGTGCGCTGGTGTCCTTGCAGATGTGAATCGTTTCTCACGGCATATTGAGTAGCATCGTCACCAAACGCGTCCGACCGTATCAACAGCTTCGTAACGGATTGTTTTCATTATCTCGGTTCCCTCGTTTCATCGAAAACGTTGAAACGCATCGATCAAACACGGTTCACAGTGCGACTGCGACACGTCGCGCTGACAAAGAATGATTACATCTCATAAACGTGCCCTATCAGCGTCATCTCCTGCTAGTCCTGCCGATCATCTTTTCGTTCACCGACAGTCTCCACGACAGAAAAAAAAAAACATAATTCACGTTAAACAAAAAACAACATTTATGATGCTCGCATCGTATCGACATTTATACAGTAATTCTATCCTGTAGATTCAGAGATGTCTAAGATAATTTTTTCCATTAAAAAAACTGTCCTCGGAAGACAAAAGTGAAGGTAACGATTTTGAACTTTTTTGTCTATGTCTATAATGAAAATTTAAAATATGGCTTTTGTAGATCTCGATGATTTTATTGCACCCCCCCCCCCTCCCCCCCCGTGGATATTGTATTGCCGTGCCGATGTTTTTTTATCTGTGTGTATAATGAAAATTTTAAATATGCCTTTTGTAGATCTTAACGTTTTTATTGCACCCCCCGCCCCCCGTGGATATTGTATTGCCGTGTCGATGTTCTTGCAATTATATTGATCCACCTGGAATCGCGAATGTTAACGTATTGGTTCGACAGGCTCTAAAAATATTGACAATTTCAACGTGTCCCGTAAACCAAGTGTTAAAGTAAAGTCGCGATCTAGCTCCCATCGCCTGTTTCAAGCAGGGATAGAGATCGTGTAGGGAAACAATTTTTTCTAACTGCGACGACCGCGCCAAAAGTATATACAAAGGATGTCGAACGTAGAAAAGGACAGCATGTAAACACGGACCGCGCGGCCGACGACGCAACAACAGAAAGCGTATCGGTGAGACAATACTATTGCCATAATGAAACTTCTTTATTTTTTACTTATTTTTAATGAAATTTTACCAATATATTTGCGACATTTTTCCGATTAAAATGACACCAAACAAGATACAATTTGGCCCACTATCCACTTCTATGTCCTAACGTTACTCCATACTGAAATAAATATTTTCGAACACGAACACCAGGACACGCAGCCGTCGACGCAACAACAGAAAGCGTATCGGTGAGACAATACTATTGCCATAATGAAACTTCTTTAATTTTTACTTATTTTTAATGAAATTTTACCAATATATTTGCGACATTTTTCCGATTAAAATGACACCAAACAAGATACAATTTGGCCCACTATATCCACTTCTATGTCCTAACGTTACTCCATACTGAAATAAATATTATCGAACACCAGGACACTTTGTTCGTTACGGATTCTTCCTAAACTATACCCAAACAGTGTCCAACGTGTCGGTTGCTTCGCAAAGTTCCCGTGCCCCTCTCGGCCCCCCTCTTCAGATCACAAGCGGATTCCTCGAGCTTGAACAGCGCAGAACGCGGTTTGCGTGTGCTGTTTGCAGTTCGCGCTGCATTTCTGCCGCGAATCTAACAGAGGTGGGGGTGGGGGGTGTCTCTCTGGCCGCGGCGCGGCGCGCCGTGCTCTTAGCTTTATATAATTGCGAGCTTTCATATTTGATGTTGCCGAGCCGCGTTCGTAGCCAGTTTGCACGGGGCTTTACACACGGTCCATTTCTAGCATTTTCAAGCAGAGACGGGCCAGGTATGCGGCGACCTGCAAACACCGCTAACTGTGCCTTGTTTGAAGCCGGGATTTACCGTGTGCGTTATTCCCGGATTTGTGGGAACCACGATGTTAGACTCTCTTGCGCGGTCCTTGGTCTTCAGTCGGGCTTTTTCGAGCCCCACGGACGCCTCTCTCTCTCTCTCTCTCTCTCTCCCCACCACTCTTTGTTTTACGCCCGAGATCCCCTGGACGAACAGAAGATCGTTCGCTAGGATTAGCTTGGACCTCTGACTTTTCTGCTTCCTAGACAGTTCATTATGATGATAGTAGCATTCGCAAGAGCGAATCATGTATTTAAATATCACACGTTATAGTAGAAAAACTCCAGGTCACCTTCATATCTCGATAATATATCAAGACAAAAAACCATTGCTTGCACGTCTTATTCGATATAAATAGTTATGCGTTTATGGCAAACGTGCAATTTAGAACAGTGAAAAAATTATAGAAGACTTTAAAAGTATTAATATATAGGGTGTCCCAAAATTACTGCGTTAAATTGAAATGGGGGGTTCTTTGGGTCATTCGAAGCGACATTTTCCTTAACAAAATTGGCGTCCCCGGCTTTGTTTAGGAGTTATTAACGAAAAACACGGACCAATCAGAGCGCTCGTTGGCACGTTCAGCGCGGCGAGCCGGCAGGCGGTTGGCTGAACGTGCCAATGGGCGTCTAGGTCGCGCTCTGATTGGTCCGTGTTTTTCGGTTAATAACTCCTAAACAAAGCCGCGGGCGCCATTTTTGTTAAGGAAAATGTCGCTTCGAATGACCCAAGGAACCTCCCATTTCAATTTAACGCAGTAATTTTGGGACACCCTGTATTATTTTCATGTATTAAAATGATTAGTGAAACATATTATATTTAGCTCCTGTGTCTACCAATTGATGCACAAACTATTTATTTTGCATAAAGATCCACAGTGCAGATATGAAGGAACTTTTGTTTCGAACTTTTTGTTATGCAATTTGATTATGATTTAAGTGGTACGTTTAAATGACTCACCCGGTACATTAAAGTCTCCGCGTGTCTACTTTTAAGGGACAGTGCGCTTGTTCCACAGGTGCTCGCACAGCCAAGTCTCGTCAATCGGTCGAATGGCTAATTGCCAGTATAGCCTGCCGAACCAATACGCTGACATTCGCGATCCCGGCTGGATCAATATAATTGCAAGAACATCGGCACCGGCAAAACAATAACCACGGGGGAAAATGCAATAAAACCGTAGAGCGATCTTGCGATCTCGAGAGCACGATCGGAACACACCCCCGCCTCGTCTTGTTATTCTTGACCGAAGAACAATGCAAATTGGCGCAGCCAATTCGGATCTCGTTCGGGTTGGTCGCGCTTCATCGAGCCCGTTATTAATACAGCTAATATTTGCCGAGCGGTTCAAAAGATCCTCTCTCGATCCTTTCGAATGGAGGAGGGAGGAGGAGGAGGAGGAGGAGGAGGGAGGAAGAGGAGGAGGCAGTTTCTCCTTCGTCCTTTCTTCGATCAGAGGGAGAAGGAGCACACTCACCCTCCGGGCGCAATATGACATTTAATTAAGAAACTTGGGCGAGCTCGCCGAGTGATATTTGAGGTAATTAAAAATGTATCCGTCGCGGTTCTTTGAGACAAGCCATTTTCATTGCTGCACAAAGGAGCCTCCCGAGGCTAATCTCTGCGATCCTCTCTCTCTCTCTAACGGCTTCTCTCTCCTCCTCTAGTGCTATCTTGCTTTCACTTTGTCCGCCTATAATCTTTCTATCTTTCTCTTTCTTCCGTCGTCGTCCTCCCACGCGACTTCGCACGAAATTGCCCGGAAGGTGACCGAGGACAGCAGGTTCAAAGAAAGAGAAACAGTGTAATCGAATAATCACTGTACGACCTTTCTTCTTGCGAGATTAGTGTCGTTTTAGGCTGAAGATTATCAATAGGATCTAGAAAATAAAAATTGTTTCGTTCGATTTACAAGCTGGAGGAGCCATGTAGAAATGTTTTTCTTTATTCAATGATAGTAACATATTTCCAAAAATTTCTAATCTACTATATCGTTTTAAATCGCATCTGCTCATTTTTGTTATAAATATAGAAACTCCGCAAACTAATATTAACAGACTGCGTATCTTTATACAATATAAAAATTGTCTAAGTCAATTGTAAAAACAGTATAAAAATACAGTGAAGAGGACAGATGCATATGTACGTCATGTGTTCTTTAAATTTTTAATATAAGCCCCTATAAAAAAAGTTAGAAACAACAACTTTTTATTATCACTTTTCTGATCACTAGGATCTAGAAAATAAAAATTGTTTCGTTCAATTTACAAGCTGGAGGAGCCAAGTAGAAATGTTTATTCAATGTTACTAACATATTAATATTCCCAAAAATTTCTAATCTATTACATCGTTTTAAATCGCACCTGCTCATTTTTGTCATAAATGCAGAAACTCCGCAAAGTAATACTAACAGACTGCGTATCTTTATACAATATAAAAATTGTCCAAGTCAATTGTAAAAACAGTATAAATTCACAGTGAAGAAGACAGATGGACAGACCGTGGATTTTCGAGCAAAATAAAAAACTTCTGATGAAATTGTCAGAATATGTATAATTGATGCATATGTACGTCATGTACTCTTTAAATATTCAATATAGGCCCCTATAAAAAAGTTACAAACAACAACTTGCAACCAATTGCAATCATTTCAAAATGATTTTCACGTAGTAAACTAATTGTAACTTCTCGTAAGAAAATCCAATATTAGAAAAATTATCGTCGTTCCAACTGTGGCCGAATATTATTATTGCGAGTGGCTGTGGTAGTGACGAACGTCGACTATCCAGGGCAGGGACAGACCGTGGATTTTCGAGCAAAATAAAAAACTTCTGATGAGATTTTCAGAATATGTATAATTGATGCATATGTACGTCATGTGTTCTTTAAATTTTCAATATAGGCCCCCGTAAAATGTTAGAAAAAAACAACTTGCAACCAATTGCAATCTTTTCGAAATGATTTTCACGTAGTAAACTAATTGTAACATCTCGCAAAAAAATCAAATATTAGAAAACTGGCCGTCGCGTCGTTTTAACTGTGGCCGAATAATTATTATTGCTATCCAGGGCAGGGACAGACCATGGATTTTCGAGCAAAATAAAAAACTTCTGATGAGCTTGTCAGAATATGTATAATTGATGAGTACGTCATGTGTTCTTTAAATTTTCAATATAGGCCCCCATAAAAAAAGTTAGAAACAACAACTTGCAACCACTTGCAATCTTTTCAAACTAATTTTCACGTAGTAAACTAATTGTAACTTCTCGCAAAAAAAATGCAATATTAGCAAAGTGACCGTCGTTTCAACTGTGGCCGAATATTATTATTGCGAGTGGCTGTGGTAGTGACGAACGTCGACTATCCAGGGCAGGGACAGACTCGCGTGTCGCTGTACGTCCGATGGTAGATAGAAAGATGAGCCCGGCTTCCGTGGAAGCCGAAGGACGGGAGCGTCTCGTAGTATACGCGTCGCGTCGCGTCGTCCGGGTAGCATAATACGCGCGATGCACACGAGCCGGCTCATCTGCATAACACCGGCGGACGCAGCCTCGACATGAATATTTACCGGTCATTTATAAGTCCCCGGTGCAGGGGCGTTTATCGCGATTCGTCCTCGTCCTGGTCGTCGAAACGACGCGACGACGAGGCACCACCGATCCTATTCGATCGGTACCGGGGCGGGAGGGGGGGGATCTTCAGGACGGACTTACACACCGGAAGAAGAAACCGCACCGGCGCGGCGCGGCGCGGCGGCCACGAGAACCGCGGCCAAGGGGACCTAACTTTCTGCCATGGTGATTGCCGGGGCCCAACCGAGTTTACGATATACGGCCGTTTACTTTATTGCCGGCTGCCTCGTCTCGTTACTTTCGACCGTTCCGGGAAATTTCGCAGATTTCTCGTACCGATTCGCGAGCACCGATCGATTCGAGTCCCTTGCCGTCCCTGCTTCCACGAAACCGATGCCACCGTCGCCATTTTTTTTCTCGCGCGATCCAGCCAACGATGCTGCGAATTATCTGTTTACTAGTGCGTCAAAACTGTATACCATACGATTTATTAATTTATTTTATTAATCTGTATCGCCGTCAAGCTCAAGATGAAGATTTCGAACGGAGATCTAATTTTTCGTTATTGTCAATGTAACAGCTGGACTGCGGATCTTTATGGAAAATAAAACATTTCTGCATCGATTACGAGGGCAGAAGCCACTTAGAACTATTTTTCCGTTTTTAACCGTTTGCACTCAGAGCTATTTTAATTCAAAAACGAAAGATTTTTCCGTTCTAGAATATTTCCATTCTATAAAATATTTTCTAATTTTTTGCATATGAAACTGAAATAATGTCTCATGTAATATGTAAATGTCTAGTAGTTTGTTAAATGCGAACAAAAATAATAAAGCGAACAATATTTTTAAGAATGGCATAGCAATTATCAGTGGTGCCTCAGAGGGTTAAGGGTTAACCCTTAGCACTCGGATGGCGATGCTATGCCATTCTTAATAATATTGTTCACATTATTATTTTTGTTCGTATTTAATAAACTACTAGACTAGATTACATGAGATATTATATCAGTTTCATATGCAAAAAATGAGAAAAAGATTGTATAGAATGGAAATAATCTAGAATGGAAAAATTTTCCGTTTTTAAGTCAAAATAGTTCCGAGTGCAAAGGGTTAATAATATAGTAGATGAT
This sequence comes from Lasioglossum lativentre, assembly GCA_916610255.1. Classification (NCBI taxonomy): domain Eukaryota; kingdom Metazoa; phylum Arthropoda; class Insecta; order Hymenoptera; family Halictidae; genus Lasioglossum; species Lasioglossum lativentre. The sequence continues at coordinate 3,983,724 of OU744364.1, forward strand.
AAACTTTGACCCCTTGCCCTATAATAAAATTTTTATTTTACATAAAAAAACAGCAGTACATTAAAATAATGATTAAAATAATATAATTGTATATTTAACACCTGTGTCTTGCAATCGATGCAAAATCAGCAGTACATTAAAATAATGATTAAAATAATATAAATGTATATTTAACACCTGTGTCTTGCAATCGATGCACAAAACTTCTAATGTTGCATAACGATCCGAAGTGCATTGATCACCGCAAAGGAAATCGAACGGCAAGGTGTATTACAATCGACCGGATGATCGATCAGAATCGTCTGAAGGTCGTAGAAAGGTTAAGGGATGAAGATAAAGGTTGACCAATGGACGAGTGGCACCGATAAAAGAAAAACAGGATGGTCGGTGGTGTGCGGCACAGGGGAGTTAATTTAATAAAACCGCGAGTCCGTGGTTACGCGGCGAGAATCAGCGTGAAAGAGAGAGAGAGGAAGAACGAATAACCAAGCGCTTTGGAACGGTAGAGAAAGAGAGAGAGAGAGAGAGTAGAAAGAGTAGAAAGAGAGACGAGGGTGGCGAGAAGCGAGGGAGAATTTTTCATATGCTTACTTGCACAGAAATAATGAGCTTGTCCATAAATAAAGAATAGAAGCCGCTCGCGGCGAATGGGTAATGAAGTCTCTCGTGGATAATTGTTATCGTTGGAAAACGTTGCCAGCCTTGCGTTTTCCACCCGCGAAACGATGCAGACGCGGCCAAACGAAATACAACCACCCCCTCCTGCCCCCGCCTCCAAAGCATAACGGGAACCCGTAGCGAAGCGTTTCCCAGCTCGACTTTTTGGAAGCTCGTCCAACGCGCGGACGGAATCAAAGCGACCAGCCTCGAGGCTTCAACCGGATTGCGAGACGATCTCTCCCGATGGGTCGTTTCATTTTGCAATCCGGCGAACAATTTTCGCGACCCGAGATTTTTCAATCTTCTCTCACTCATTTTCGCTTTCGATCGTTTTTGACGGTACGATTTTTCGATCACTCGTGCAAACCGAGAAAATTCAGTCGATTATTCCTTGCAGTTTAAACATTCAATATATGTTTAAAGATTACAGATCAATTTCAGATGTTCATGATCGAACTGATCGCGACAACGACAGTGGTTACCCACCCCCCCCCCCCCACCCCCAGAATCAGCTCGCTCTTTCCGTCCGTTCTCAGCGCTCGCCGGAATCACAAGAACAAGAAGAAGTCTCGGCGAAAGGGGGAATCGTGTTCCGCGCTCGTAACCATTATCACCGGTGCCCTTCTTCGATAGGGTCGGCACGAGGTCGCTGAAATAGCGACACGAAAGGGCCCCTAGCCTCGATTTATGTAGCGGCGGACGACGACGCCGGGATCTCCTCTCCTCTGAAGCGTCCATACAGGTTTTGCACTCCAAATTGATCCTTTTGCAAATCAAATTCACCATTTTGTAAATTCATCTTGTGAACGGCTCAAAACTGAAGTAAACTCAGACGAGGTGCAGTTTATTATTTGTTGGGATACAACGATACCATAGAGTATAGAGTCTTAGGTATAAGGGTATATTTTAGGTATAAGGCGTAAGGGGCGGTTTAGCTCAAGGACGGAGGGGCCCAGGCGAGGGCATGAAGTCAGGACCGTCGTCAGTCCGGTAGAAACAGCTAACCTAAGCAGATCGCAACATTGTACAGTTCACTAAATGCAAGATGCGCGGAAACACTGTGGCGTTATTTACATTAGCTTGTTTATATTAGTAATAAAGTATATACTGTATAAAGTGTAGTTGATTAAATAACATATCCACTTAAAGACATTTCCAACATTATTTCCACCATATTGTCCAATGACGAACCCCATCGAAGACGCATTCTCAAAAGAGATTAAATAAAAAAAAGGCTGATACAAAAGACGAAGAAAGAAGAAGAGAACGTTAACACTGTCCAACGAAAATATCCTGGAGTAAGAAAGAATGACACTGAGAGACAGAGGGGCAAGGTGGAAAGAGATGGAAGAGGAACCTCTCGTCGGGAGATCCGGTATAGTTAGATCGTATCGGGGGTGGCTGTCTCTGCTTGCTGTGCTTACTCTGGTGCTTACTGCGCGCACAGCCACTCCGTCTAGCTCGGAGGTATTTGATATTGACTTGCCGAGGCTCGACTTTGAACTCGCAGACCGGCAGGCAGCTCGAAACCGGGACGGGGGTGGCAAACGGCGCGGCGGTGTGGGGGTTGGCGACGGGAAAAAGAGAGCCGGGCCGAGCCACGTTTAATTAAAAAGCTTTCTGCACCCCCCGCGACCCCGGTTCTTGCACCCTTTTCCACCCCCGCGATATGTGCGGGCCCCGATAGTCGACACATTGGTGATACCCGGAAAACCGACCCACCTACCTTCCCCCCCTGCAACCCCCTAAGTACACACCGGCGGCTCCTCACAAAGGAAATGGAATCCTTTACTTTCCGGATGGAATTAACTCGAAAACTCGGCGAACACACCCCGGCACACCGGGCACCAGCTGAGGCTTGATTATTTTAACCTGGGTTATCGCCGGCTGCTTTCGAATTAGCTACCTCGTTTGGAGACGATTCTGCGTGGGAGTTGTTTTTGCGGGATTGGTGATTGGCGATGATCTCGAGTGGTACTGAGAGAGCACTCAAAGTTTTTGTTTTTGACTCGCGCGGTGTTCGAGTGCTCGACGTATTTGTTGTATTGTTCGTTATACTCCTCATGGCACTGTTCGTGGTGATATGTATTGTACCAGTCATTGTGCTATTCAATTTACTACTCGTGGCACTACTCATTTTACTACTTGTTATACTACTGACTATAGTATTGAATGTACTACTCATGGCACTACTCATTGTTCTACTCATTGTTCTACTCTTTGTTCTACTCATTATACTACTCATTGTATTATTTATTGTACTATTCACTGCAATACCTATTGCACTACTCATGGCACTATTCATGGTGCTACATATTGTACCACTCATTGTGCTATTCAATTTACTACTCGTGGCACTACTCATTTTACTACTTATTATACTACTGACTATAGTATTGAATGTACTACTCATGGCACTACTCATTGTTCTACTCATTGTTCTACTCATTGTTCTACTTATTATACTACTCATTGTATTATTTATTGTACTATTTACTGCAATACCTACTGCACTACTCATGACACTATTCATGGTGCTACATATTGTACCATTCATTGTGCTATTCAAGGTACTACTCGTGGCACTACCCATTACACTACTCATTGTACTATTTGTTGTACTATTCATGGCACTACATTCATGGCGCTATTTATTGCACTATTCATTATACTATTGATTGTACTATTCAATGTACTACTATAATGGTTCTACTAATAGAACGACGCTATTCATTGTGCTATTCATTGTGCTATTCATTGTGCTATTCATTGTGCTATTCATTGTGCTATTCATTGTGCTATTCATTGCACTCTTCATTGTACTATGCACTGTACTGTTCGTTGTACTGTTCATAGTAATGTTCACCGTTCTATTCACTGCACTATTCATTTTACTATTCATTGTAGTATTGATTGTACTATACATTCTACTATCCACGCGCCAACAGAATCCTAAACTCCAAGTTCTCCAACAACTTCTGATCAAGACCGTCATTCATCAGACAGCCAAGAAGCGAACACGCCGTATCCGAATGAGATAACTGTGATGTGTAAAAATGTTTTTTTCAACGTTCCCCGTCACACATGCCCGCCTCCATAAAGAATAAAGAAGTGTAGATAGCATCGTCGAATTAAACAACGCGCTGCCTAAAATTTAATTGGACAACAGTCTACAGCGAGAAGATAGAACCGTGACGCTACACCGCGGAAGTCATCGCAATTAAAAACGAAGATGAACGAAAGAACGAATCATCGCTGTATCACGGTTTCTCAGCGGTGTTTCGGGTGAAGTTCGAAATCCTGAACAATGTAGATGGAAAGCCGCCGCCGCCGGACGCAATAGAACCACGGTCTGATTAGAACGAAAACCTCGGTGGCAACGTTCCGTGTTCCCGTTTCTGGGAAAACGTTTCTCCAAGAAACCGACTGCACTAAACTGCGCATCTTTGCGCGAAACAAACATTTTTCATACGAATCATACTAACAAAATTTCCTAACATATTCTTAATCCTCCATAGCTGTCAACTTTGGTGATCTACAGGGTCTACGCGTTAAGTTATGTCACCATTTTTTAGGCATTTCCGGTAGTTAAAAAATGTTTTAAACAAAAGTTTACCAGTACTTGGTGAGCTACATTTTCGCATATTCATAAATCTGAAAAAATGTTTTTTACATAAAAATGTAAAGGTCACCTTGACTTTTTTAAATGACACCATATGTTTTGGACATCACAGGATTGTTGCTGACGTCGAGGCGAATTCAACAGTGTATTATACTATGACCTTGAAATAACCTCAAATTCAAAAATTTTGTGCAAACGTAATTTGAATGAAAAGTTATTTCTTACAAAATAAATCAGATGTTCGAACTGCGATCCACCTTCTATGATACCGAGCTCCGCTCTTTGTATTAAACTTTTCGTTGTCGCCATAATTAGTATCTTAATAACAAGTTTAGAAAAAATGGTGACATAACTTAACGCGTAGACCCTGTATAAAATGAATAAAAATCGTACTAAATTCTGTCGACTCCGATGCTCTAGCATTTTCTAAACATTTTTAGGTGATGCATAAATTCCAATTAATTTGACATGAACGCGCAAACAAATTAGCAAAACGGTGAACCGACGAGATTCGAACGGTGTTTCGGTATCTCGACGAAATTCCGGGCAAAGTGAGCTCTCGGTTGCTATGAAAAGGATGCGAAAGGACCAGAAAAAGAGAGAGAGAGGATCCCTGATATTTCGCGGACACCGACCAGCAGAGCATTAGCCACGCAACGGTCGCTTTCTTGCGACCGCAAAAACCGCGACGGACACAAAGTCGCGTGTGCCCGTCGTATTTCGCATTAGCACGTCTCCTAGCGTGTCGGGGTCCGTGCCGGTAAATGATACACGATGGCGAAATGACGTGAAATAACGCGAGGCTTTCCATCTGTTCGCCGGTGTTTTCTAACGAGAGAGCCTTCCCCCTCACCCCCCTTCTTCTGCTTCCCTTCCCGTCGTTCCTAGCTATATACAACAACCGCTCGTAACCGATGAAATTCGCGAATGAATTATTCATTTAATCGCTCCACGGACAATTTATTTGCGAACAAGAGCGTTCCGCCGCCCGTGTCCACGGAAATCGGCTTAAGAAACACACGATGCCGGGTTTCACCGATCCTCGAACGCTGCAACCGCGTTTGCGAAACGGCTCCACTACTTTGCTTTCGCGGCTCGACGCGAAATTCTTTGCCACTTTGCTGCGTGTCGCAAAAGTAACCTTTTGCTCGATTTTCATCGAGAAAGATCACCGTGACATCTAAAAGTAAAATTTCTTGGCTGATACTGTCCTTTCACAGAAAAATTAATTGTTTTAATGTAATTTTAATTATATCTGTCACAGACCTTTCATCGAGATATTCGTCACATCCATAATTTTCTACACTACGTAAACCTACTGTATAATTGTTAAAGCCGAAATAATTTTATTCTTTAAATGAATATTCGTTACATTTTCCCGATTGAAACGAGACCCAACACGATACACTTCGCGGCATATTTTTTTGTTTAAATCGCAGTTCAAGGGAACCTCGATTATCCGAACCGAGGCGCGTAAAAATTCCCATTGACCGGACCTTTTTGTTCGATTTTCATAGAGAAAGAGCACGGTAATATGTAAAAGTAATATTTCTTGGCTGATACTGTCCTGTACTTCCACATAAAAATTAATTGTTTTAATGTAATTTTGATTATTTCTTTCACAGACCTTTCACCGAGATATTCGTTACATAATTATCTGCACTATGTAAACCTAATGTATAATTGTTAAAGCCGAAATAATTCTATTCTTTCAATAAATATTCGTTACGTTTTCCCAATTGAAACGAGACCCAACACGATATTCTTCGCAGCATATTCGTTTAAATCGCAGTTCAAGGGAACCTCGATTATCCGAACCGAGGCGCGTATAAATTCCCATTGACCAGACCGTAGGTTTGTTTTACTTTTAAAGAAATATAGATAACTTATTTATTCGATGACCTTGAAGTACGTTGTCAAGGTCATTTGCAACTGTCAGTTCCATTACAACGAATTCCGGCATTTCGAATAGTTTTAGGACGGATAGTTTCCGGGGACAGACTTCCGGCGAGTGACGGATCTGCGCTGTAGAAGAGCGAAGAAGGTATCAAGCGTGTTCGAACCTGTTCGAAATGCGGAAACGGTGGCGCGTTATTTCTTTCTGAATCGGCTTAATTGCGGGACGATATATGCATCCGCGAACCACGGGCTGCTCCCGGCACGTATCGCCCTTTGTCTACCTATGGACGAAGAGAAAGAGTCGGAAAGAGGGGAGGGGAGGGACAGAGAGATCCGAGTCGGGGGCTTAGGGAATCGCGCGCGCGCTTAACGGCACCGCGGAAATTGCTTTTTCTCCGGGCTCGGTGTATGACGCGATCAAGGATGCCCGTGAGAGCAGCCGTGTCCCTTGATAAACGTGACTCACGAACGCACACCTGCTCTCCCAGTACCGAAGAGAGTCCTCTCCTCCATCCAGATTCGCACGCGAATCGCCTCTTAACGATTTCCTCGTGTCCTCCGTGGAAAATCGCCTCGACCGACCCGGAACGGTTCTCGTTCGAACGATGCGAGGACATTAAGGAGGAATCCTTGGTTTTTTTTTTTCATTCTCGAAAAACTCGTTTCTTCTGCGTTCTCTTGAACAATCTACCGGGCGAGTCTAGCCATTCGAAGTATGATCGTACAATTTTCAAGATCTTTCAGAGTTGCTGGAACGCAGATTGTCTCATAAATGCATTTTGCTTGAACGAGGCTATTCCCAAGGTCATTTGAAATCACTTTTTCCTTTGCGAAAATGTCCTACGCGGCTTCGTTCAGGAGTTATTAACGAAAAACACGGACCAATCACAACGCGGCTACCGCGGACGGATTCCGGCTCGTCGCCAACGCCGCGCTCTGATTGGTCCGTGTTTTTCGTTGATAACTCCTGAACGAAGCCGCGGAGAACATTTCCGTAAAGGAAAATGTTGTTTCAAAAGAGCTCAGGAATCACGCGGTTCAAGGAAATACATTTTCTATAAAAAAAAACGTGGTAATATATATATAATAAACTTCTTTCTCGACAAAGAAGAAGCTATAATCACTATAACCGAAAATAACTTGTAGCGTCTAGCATCTAATGGTGTCTCTACATACCGGAGCACAGCAGTACAGTAGCCCGTACAACAAAAGTGAAGAAAAATGGAAGAGGAGCACTCGTGACAGTCATAAAATCAGCGTGAGCTGTCTTCGAGGATTCCTCTCGGAGGGGTCTCACGCGAGAATCTCTGCCACCTGGAGAGCGTCGCCGCTCCTTAGCGGAGAGGAGGATCGAGGATCGAGGAGTCGGATCGACACCAAATTAGTGACGACTTCGATTCGTGGCCGTGTCGGCGGATAGAACGTATCGTTTCCCGATGGTCCTCTCAAAGATGGGAAGAGAGGAGCGTAGAAAAAGGAGAGGGTGAGAGAAAGAAAGGGAAACGTAGGACCGTGCACGCGAGGGCTCCCGGTGGCCGCTTGTCAGCGCTATCTTCGGCACGGCGCACGTTTCCAAGCTCTCCTCTTCTCTTCTCTCCTCTCCTCTCCTCTCCGTTGGGGTCCTTTTAGTCCCGGAGGGAACATCCTCCTGCGAACGACGTGCATCCGTGTGTTTCGGGTGATGTATATCGAGCGGTTGGCGACAATCATCGGCAACGGATGCGCTCTCTCACGGAGCCAATTACAAGGATACCAACGCCGCCGCGAGATCATTGCGATTTATTTTCTCAGCCAGCTCTCTCACCCGCCGATTCCCATTTCCTGCCGTGTTCCACTGAACGGATCCTCCGACAATTCCTCTCTAGCGAAATCACCCAAAAAATATTTCCACCTTCGTCCACCGTACTCGGAAACTGCGCGGCTGACAAAAAAATGTCATACCACATAAATTGTTGGAAATTTAATTTTCTACAAAAAAGGTCTCTCGATATTTAGCCATATTTCGCATAGTTACCGAGATATTTGCAGATTTATAAAAAACAGGAAATCTACTTTACCGGCTAAACCAGGCCCCATTCGATACCTGTGACATATACATTTTTTTCTTCAAATAAACCCAAGAACACAAATTTAACCTCTAAACAAGGGCCCATTCGATACCTGTGACATATACATTTTTTTTTTAAATAACCCCAAGAACACAAAAACCTCTAAATAAGGGCCCATTCGATACCTGTGACGTATACATTTTTTTCTTAAAATAACCCCAAGAACACAAATTTAACCTGTAAACAAGGGCCCATTCGATACCTGTGACATATACATTTTTTTTTTTTTAAATAACCCCAACAACACAAATTTAACCTCTAAACAAGGTCCCATTCGATACCTGTGACATGTACATTTTTTTCTTAAAATAACCCCAAGAACACAAATTTAACCTGTAAACAAGGGCCCATTTGATACCTGTGAAATGTACATTTTTTTCTTAAAATAACCCCAAGAACACAAATTTAACCTCTAAACAAGGCCCCATTCGATACCTGTGACATTTACATTTTTTTCTTAAAATAACCCCAAGAACACAAATTTAACCTGTAAACAAGGGCCCATTCGATACCTGTGACACATACATTTTTTTTTTTTAAATAACCCCAACAACACAAATTTAACCTCTAAACAAGGCCCCATTCGATACCTGTAACATGTACATTTTTTTTTTAAATAACCCCAACAACACAAATTTAACCTGTAAACAAGGGCCCATTTGATACCTGTGAAATGTACATTTTTTTCTTAAAATAACCCCAACAACACAAATTTAACCTCTAAAGAAGGCCCCATTCGATACCTGTGACATGTACATTTTTTTCTTAAAATAACCCCAACAACACAAATTTAACCTCTAAACAAGGCCCCATTCGATACCTGTGACATGTACATTTTTTTCTTAAAATAACCCCAACAACACAAATTTAACCTCTAAACAAGGCCCCACGGAAATCGTAATCTCCCGATTCCGCGAAACTCCGTGTAAGGCCCCGAGTCGCCATAAGCTTCACCAGGCTGAGGAAAACGCGTCAGGTAGCCGCGTTCGTTGTAATCGGTCGGCTCGCGAAAATTTCAATCGAGTCAAGCCCGTTATGCGAAGCCTCGGACGGCAGGGGACACCTTTTTTCTCGTCAGCATCGGTTCCATGTACGTAGTGGATGTCGGCGTCGGCCACGACATGCCTTCGCGAACACGGGACCGGATCGCGTCTCTCTATCTCTCTCTCTCTTTCTCTCTCTTCCTCTTTTTCTCTGCTCACTCGCGCGGTGTCGCCAAGACGCATTGCGCGTCGCGCTATCGGCAAAAAGGCCGGCTTTCCAATTGAATTTATTCGCCTAACGAGTGTAGATTCCCTTCGCGCCGAGAGACCGGCTATGGCCAGGACAAATGGCGCATCTCGCCGCCATGTAGCCGGAACGAGAGAATTCCGTTACCAGAGTGGAAAGCGTCGGGAATTACCGGCGACAGCGTTACAGGATCACGGGCGAGCACAACGTGATCCTGCTCCCTTGTCTCGAGACGGTCATGTTCTATTGAAATTTCCGTTCGACCGCCATTTTTTCCCGCAATCTAATTACCTGGTGCGCCGGCACTCTGCTCAATGAAAATCGGTCTTGCGGACCAAGGGATTTTATTTGTTGCTGACGGGACACGCTTTGAACAGTATTCGACCGTATCGTTCGACGTGATTCGGTCGTTTGTAATTGGAGCTGTTGTTGCTGTTGGAAAATCGGGAACTACGTACGTGTGTGTGTGATATTGATAAAATTGGATTTTCAAGATCGATAAATCAATTTAGTCGGTCGTACACTACCGCTGAAAAGTATGAAGACACTTTACCGGTGTTCGTTTGTAATATATAATGTACAGTTGTATTATTAAACAATATTTGTTGCTAGATTCTATTATGAATATGTATGTACTGTATTTTAATAGTACTAAATTAATGTAATAATAATTAAAATAATAAGTCTATCCGGTGGTTGGAAAACTGCATTATACATATTTCGTCACGTCCGAAAACGATGTCCCAAATCTGATAAACATTTGTGGGAATAATTAGAAAACATTAGTGAAATAATGAAAAAGTTAATAGCCAGGACACCACGATTAGTAATCGCGGTCCTAAAAGCACGCGGTGCATATGTAGATGAAAAGAAGATATAATATTAACACTAAACGTACCGAGCATTAAAAGTATCTAGTAAATATTGCCATATAAAACGGGTAACATTAAATTTATCGAGATTGTCTGTAATTTTCAATGTAATATATTAATAGATACTTGGACAAATTCCATTAATGGATTTTTATAATTCCAACAATTGGAAAATATAAAAATTTTCACCGTGACAGGTTTAGTGTTAATAAATAATTATTAAAATATATTCTCTAACGCTGTGCGAACTGGAATATATACAATTTACTAAAGATATCATAACTTTTTTCAGGTAGTTACAAGAATTAAGTCCACATACTTTTGAGCGGCAGTGTAGTGTTAATAATAAATATTAGATGTTATCGGCGCTACGGTTAGATCATTAAATACTAAGAATTTAGAAAGCAATTTTGCTGATTATCAAATAATCATCCGCGTCTGTAAGAATAAATGTGTAATACCATTTTCAAAGTATAATGATAAACTGATCGAAAGTAAGAACAAAAATTGTTTATAAATAATGTTCATAAAACCTACTCATTTGCTTTTGGTGTGATTCAATCAGTTAATATGGACATTGTGATGCACGTGTGTTCCGTGTGTCGTCAATGCTTGTTGTAGTGTAGCGTTAATAGAATCTCCAGTTATCAAAGGTAGTGTCAAGGGGATGAAGTAATTTATCGAAATGTATTCCCAAGTGATTGCAATTAATCTATATCGATCCGGATCGATAATCTGAGTGACCGTGGTGCGTGGAGGGGTGTCCGGGAATGGGAACAGCCACGGGGATCAGCCCCATAGATCCGTCAGAGGCCTGACCCTAGGAGCGGCGAGAGTGCAAGAGCGCGCGGCGGAAGAGTGCATCGTGTCCGGTTGTGCACTCGATCCCCCGGGTGTATCGCGCGCAGTCACAGAGAGAGCCTGCATTACGTATGGCGATTGCGTCAGGGTGATATCGTCATCGGACAGGCCGAACACGACTTTAGCCTTCTCGGCTAAGGACACGGGAGAGGAGAGCAGAGGTGCGTGTCCCGACACGGCTTGCCCATTAGGTGGACCCGCCGCGCCATCAGATTAGATTCCGTTTCGTTCTCGGTTGGTCCGCAACAATGCGGCTGAACCGCGATGCATCGCCGGAACGACGACGTCCTGGCTAACACGCTTCCTGGATTCGTGAATCTCTGGGTCCAGAATCCTCTCTTCAGCCTCCCCTCTCTCTCTCTCTCTCTCTCTTCCTCTATTCCTCTCTTCAGCCCCCCCCTCTCTCTCTCTCTTCCTCTCTTCAGCCCCCCCCCTCTCTCTCTCTCTCTCTTCCTCCCTACCCCTCTCTTCTTCATCCGTGGCCGCCAAGCGAATTTCTTCTTGGCCGACACGCATCTCGCCGCGGCATAGTTTGCTCTCTATCTTGAAGCGAAATTGCACTTGAACACACTACTGGGTCAATGACAGTGTCAAGGCTTCCTCTTTCGAAATGTTAGGAGTGAGAGAAACATTCATTTTTAAAAACGTCTGAATGAAGAAGAAAGCATTGTTTTACATTTAGTAGGAAAATTAGCTATTTTAATGTTTAGAAATCGGAACTATAATGACTAGACTGCGGATCGATAAGCAAAATAAAAATTTTCTTCGTCGGTTACAAGATGCAGGAATAGCATAAAAATTGCTTCCTATCGTTAACGATTTTAGCAAATTGAAAATAAATGGACGTTCTTAAATCGTCTTAATGTTTTTACTGTTTTAAATTACATCCACCCATTTTTGTCATAAATGCATAAAATCCAAATCATGACTGTAAAGAAGTCTCTGTAAATCCTCTAATCTATGAAAATGTGTTTGAATAAAGCTGAGTAAATTCTGAATAATCTTTATGCAAAATAAAAATTTTCTTCGCCGATTACAAGATGCAGGAATAGCATAAAAATTGCTTCCTATCTTTAACGATTTTAGCAAATTGAGAATAAATGGACGTTCTTAAATCGTCTTAATGTTTTTACTGTTTTAAATTACATCCACCCATTCATAAAATCCGAAGTCTAATAATGACTATAACGAAGTCTTTGTGAATCCTCCAATCTATGAAAATGTGTTTGAATAAAGCTGAGTAAATTCTGAATAATCTTTATGCAAAATATAAGTTGTCTTAGTCGATTACAAGATGAAGTAACCGTATAAAAATGTCTTCCTATCTTTAACGATTTTAGTAAATTGAAAATAAATGGACGTTCTTAAATCGTCTTAATGTTTTTACTGTTTTAAATTACATTCACCCATTTTTGTCGTAAATGCATAAAATCTAAATAATGACTATAAAGAACTCTCTGTGAATCTTCCAATCGATGAAAATGTGTTTGAACAAAGCTGAGTAAATTCTGAAATAAATTGTTCAGCCGGCCCCGACTGATTGGACCCAGTGTCCAATAAGTGTCCATAGTGATTCCAAAAGGGATGAACGGAGCCCCTAAGAACGTCGACGAGCATTTAATAGGTGGCAACAGATAGCGAGGAGTATATTGTTCGCAGGATATCGGACGGCGTAAAAGCGCGAGCATTTTCTACAGTGGTTCACGCGGTCCAGGACAAAAGTGGAAACGAGCCGATACGATAGGAGCGAAGCGGAAGCGTGCTGCGCCACGGAGGAAGAGAGTGAGAGAGAGAGAGAGAGAGAGAGAGAGACTCGATAACAAAGCTCCGAGAAAGCATCAACCGGGCCCGACAAAAGCCCGATAAGATTAAGTGCGCCTCGGGGCAAAGGAGCATCCTTTACTGCTCGCGGCTCCGCCGCGAAAGCCCGATCCCATAATCGAAACGATCGATCGAGCCCTTTCGACCTTCGTCTCGGCCGGGAAAAATCTGTCTTTCCGAAAAGCTGACGATTCTCTATACTGTGGATTTTATGCATTTATAATAGGAGTGCATATAGTTGCGATCTAAAACGCTTCAGAGATTACAAGAACATGACGCCATTTTATTGAAATTATTAAGAATAGTACTTAACTTCTGCTTGGTGTAATTAATGCGGGAAATTTTATTTTTGCGTAGTGATCAATACGCCATTTTATTAAAATTATTAAGAATAGAATTGTACTTAACCGTTGCTTGTTGTAATTAATGCAGGAAATTTTATTTTTGTATAGTGATCAATACGCCATTTTATTGAAATTATTAAGAATAGTACTTAACTGTTGCTTATTGTAATTAATGCAGGAAATTTTATTTTTGCATAGGGATTCGCAGTTTGCCAGTCCGCAGCTTGGAAATTATAAAAATCAATATATGTTATAAATTATAACTGTTGTAAATACTGAATATTTCAACATCAGCCAATCTTCTATGTCGATACCCGCGGCGCCATTTCTATTTAGTTGTAAACGAGCCTAGAGAGATGAGCGCACATAGAAACACACGTTTGTATCCTACAGATCTAACTATACTCAGTCAGTGGTTGTCGTCACTCTAACAGAACAACGCGTGTGTAAAGCCTAACGAATATTAAATAAGTATAAAATAGAGAACTAATTATTTCCACCATTAACCCGATTATTTCCAACAATAACGAAAATAGCAAAATATTTTGATAGAAATTCTTGTCATTCTTATACCGTAAACTAGTAATAGCGAACATAATGTTAATATTTTGTTAAAACCCTTTTAATCTGTCAACTGCATGAAATTACTCATTTTCGTCATGAACGCGTAAAATCCGCTAGTAATTATTTTCAACTTCAAAGTCTACGGTGCGTGATTTATTTGTTTATGGTTCCCAGCAGCACGTGCGTTGGAATACAGTTGTGTCGTCATCGCGGTCCCGCAGAATCGTTCGTATGGAGATCGCGCGTGATCTGCGAGGTCGTTGGGACGTCCGCGAACACAATTTTCCAGCTGGCCCATTCTTAGAAAGCGCGTGGAATTATCGAAGAAAGAGGGGCGTGTCCCGATGGGGAATTTATTCGAGGACTTATAACGTACACGGCCGGGGCCCGCATTAATGTATCTGCCCCGTGAAATCGGTGTCCTCGGAATCGGCGCGACACGCACTCGATGTTGTTGCGGCTTTTTTCGATTCGGGCATACCGGTTCGGGACACGTTGCGGTTCCGCGCGGACTATCGGCATCTGAGAAACGATCTTTGACGCGACGATCATGCCTCGTCGCCGGGACAAGTCGCATAATTACCCTCGCGATTCATTAACACTGGATTTACGAGTCCTGTCGAATGATGGGTTCTACATTTTTTAATTTACGATTATAGAGACTGCATTTAGCCCTTGGAATATTTATTATGGTCGCAGTTCGCTAAAAATCTTGCTAAATGTACTCGAGTTATTTTTACCACGTTTTTATTAGCTCGCTTTCTTGTCTGTCTGTCTGCACGGTACAAATTTCGGGTGCATGCAATACATAGATAATTGATACATGCATTGTTCACCTAAGTCACTAACAATTTTATTGCATTACAAATGACATGAACTGTTGTGTGTGCTTTCTCAACGACAGCTACTCTCTACACTCCTTACTATTATCTTGCGCCCCACGTTTTTCGTTTTAAATCTTACAAGTATTTTCACAGCTATTCAAAATTCACAATCACAAATTTTCAGGACTGTCTGTATGGGGTTAGGAACCTGTACGTGGCTAGGAAAAATTATTTTATACTTTTTAGTCCGTTTTAAAAACGTGGTACTTTTTAAAAAATTTATTTTTATTTAAATAATTATTATGAAATAAACCTAGCGTTAATAGAGGGTTTTCGTGCAAAATAAAAATTGTCTGCATCGAGTATACTGCACTGTTGTCCATATACTGAAGCTATTAAACGAAAAAGTACATTTTTAATTAGCTCCAGTTTTCTATTGGGTTAGAAAGTGCGTTTTTAAATTAAAATTCAAAGTTAAAAATTGCCCTACAATTATTTATTTCTTTTAAACCGAAATAAAATTTTGTTCTCGTATATATATGTATAGCCTTTGAAGAAAACATTTTTTCTATGAAATTCTGAACGACGAAAAATTTTGTTAAATATTGATTCTTAAGATTGACGATAACTCTTGATAATACTGAAGGATTTCACACGGTTAAACTCGCCACAGTTATTCAATGTTCAAGTAAATGAAAAAATGCACTCCTTCGAGAGAACAGGAACTCACCGTTTCCCTACTATCTACAAATTAGACAGCTCGCGATGATTGAGTTGTTAGAACCGATCAAACACATCATTAAAGTGGTCGACGAGGAAGAAGCCTGATCAACATACCGTTGACTCGAAGACACACAGATTACAGAGATCGGTCTAGACGTTCCGCGTTCAAACCAGAAAGTTAAACACTTGATCATAGAGGATTGCATAAATAAAGTTAGTAGAAGGTATTGGTAATAAGAAAAGGTTGCTCATCGAACACTTACCTCGTCAGCGTCGTGGACCTCCTGGTTTCCTTCGCCTAATCGAACTAACGGAGATGATCCTGTTCCAGTGGCTCTGTAACAGAACGAAACGCACGCAATAGTTTATTCATCGGCAAACAATCGTCGGTAGACTGTGAATTTTTATACAAAATTTTAAGTCAGTCGATCAACTAGAACTTGACATGGCAATTGTTTAAAGAAAATGTGCTTAGAGAAAACACGTTTAAAGATTTATTAACTCTATGAAAAATATTGAAAATGTCAGGATTTTTACAGAATCTAGTAATTTGTCCAAATTCAATTCTATTATACATATTTTACTTAAATTGACAATACTGCTTCCAGTATTGCCAAGTACCGTCTACCAATTTTTACATTAAGATTTAAAATGTTAATGAAAAAATTGGTACACGGTAATTGGCAATATTGGAAGCAATATTGTAAATTTAAATAAAATATGTATAATAGAATTGAATTTGGACAAATTACTAGATTCTGTGAAAATCCTAAGTTTCCAAGTTTCTTTTAATAATTTTACAGTTTGGTATCGCTACGGTTTTGCAATAAAATGAATGTGGTAACGAGTAAAGTTTGCTTAGGGCTAATTCAATCATTATCCGCGCGGGCGAATTAGTATCGCGAGAATTAAAGTTTCCTCCGACTGGAAGCTCCGGTAGATTTGTGAACGCCTGTAATAAATAATTACCGAAGCAAGACACAGCGGACGGCATCCTCTCTATTCTTTTTACGTTTAAAGATTTATCTATATTCACTCTATGAAAATTATTGAAAATATTAATGGAAACATTGGTGCATAGAAATATGTTTGAAATATGTATAATAGAATTGAATTTGGACAAATTACTAGATTCTGTGAAAATCCTAAGTTTCCAAGTTTCTTTTAATAATTTTACAGTTTGGTATCGCTACGGTTTTGCAATAAAATGAATGTGGTAACGAGTAAAGTTTGCTTAGGGCTAATTCAATCATTATCCGCGCGGGCGAATTAGTATCGCGTGAATTAAAGTTTCCTCCGACTGGAAGCTCCGGTAGATTTGTGAACGCCTGTAATAAATAATTACCGAAGCAAGACACAACGGACGGCATCCTCTATTCTTTTTTTCACGCGATTTTAACGACGCATGCGTAGGAGGGAACACCGGTGTGGAGAATGAAGGGGTGGGAGGGGGGAGGGAGAAGTAATCATAGAGCGCGCGTAATGATTCGCGGTTAATTCTTTGACCTAGCTTATTAGATTAATTAAGAGCCGGCAGAACGATCGAACGAGTGAGACTGAGACGCGTGACAGCCCGCGGAATAATAGTTCTAATCACGTTTCCCGGTAACGTTAATAAATTGGCTCGGGACATGGTACACGGCGCGGCACACACGCGCACACACACATCGACGATCCGCCATTTTCACGCGAGTCTTTGTTCAAAACAGTCACGATGGAAAACGAACGGGACTTTTATTATTGGCCTAAGTAGTTTCCTGCAAATCGGAGAACTGTGAGACAGAAATTTGCATAAATACCAGTACATAATTTTCGAACAGCTAGATGCCTGTACATAATTTTTAAACAGGTGCCTGTACATAATTTTAGAACAGGTAGATATTTTTTGAAACAGCTAGATGCCTGTACGTAATTTTTAAACAGTTGCCTGTAAATAATTTTAGAACAGGTACATATTTTTCAAACATCTAGATGCCTGTACATAATATTTAAACAGTTGTCTGTAAATAATTTTAGAACAGGTACATATTTTTCAAACAGCTAGATGCCTGTACGTAATTGTTAAACGGTTGCCTGTAAATAATTTTAGAACAGGTACATATTTTTCAAACAGCTAGATGCCTGTACATAATTTTTAAACGGGTGCCTGTAAATAATTTTAGAACAGGTACATATTTTTCAAACAGCTAGATGCCAGTACATAATTTTTAAAAAGGTGCCTGCAAATAATTTTAGAACAGGTACATAATTTTCAAACCTGATTTTTTAAGGGAAATGCAGTACAGATAAATTTTCGTGGCTTCCAGAATTTCGAAACAGAGGTCAAGAAACCCATAAAAAGAATTACGTGCGAACACCAAAAAAAAAAGAACAGCCTGAAACAGCATTAAGCCGACAATGCAACACTGTAAAACTTCGTTTAGATGCATTCTGCACTGTTGGCTTCGACCACAGGAAAAAAGGAAGACACGTTCTTCCCTCCCCGCTCTTCCGCAGAACTTCATTCACGTTACTTCTCGCGCCTATTAACACGTTCATTGCCAGAACAATATCCATAATAGCCGGATGCCTAGTGGCTCATTCTAATTGAATTTTAATTGAACGAACCATAGACAAATTTAATTCAATTATTACGCGAACGAGAGCAGCGCTTTTGTTCGATTTCTATTCTAATGCGTTCATATTTAGGCTAAAACGAATTTTTATGTTAAGCTGTACTAATCGCGCCGACTTGAAAAAATTCACACAACTCGACAAACGTACAACAAAAGCCTGCAAAAAGTTTCAGATTAATCGCATCGCTCCGTGTTAAACAAAAAAATCCGAACTCTCTCATCGATTGGGTAAAAGGAAACAGAAATTTCGTCTAAAGGGAAATCAATCGAAAATCGGCGGCAGCTCCGTTGGAATACGTGTGAACGGGGCCTTGTTCGTCGGGTAGGCTCGCTCCTAGCGGTTCCACCGCCTCGTGGGGCCGCATCGGTCCCCCATCGGTCCCCCCATGAATATTCATCGCTTTTCCGGCCGTCGTCGTCTGGTACGCGAGCGTGCGTTGCTCCCAATTTGTCACACACCGTGGCATTATCCCATTTCGCTAATAAAGTAATATTACAGTGAAGATGCGGGGAGACGTAGGCACGGGACTGATTTATTTTTTTCCCTCTCTCTCTCTCTCTCTCTCTCTCTCTCTCTCTCTCTCTCTCTCCATCTTCCTTCCCGTACTCCCCTCTTTTACCTGTTATTCCTCGCCCTGTTACTCTTCCTCGTTTTCTGCGCGCCACTCGCGTCTTACTCTGTTACCACGCCGCAATTATGCAACTTGGTAATTGCACGGCGCCTTGCCCGCCAGGTAGCCGTATCATCGTATAACGAGACGCGACTTTATTACCGAGTTCCTTTCGTCCGGCCTCTTCCAGGTGTCTGACGCGTGGAAAAAAACGACGAGTATCCGGCTGGAAGGACGAACACGCGAAAATACAGGAGACGGAGGACACGAAACGGCGGTGTCGGGCCCCGGCCGGGCCCACGGGCCCGACGTTTCCTTCGGTGGGCCCTGCGCGCGCCTCCAACCCCTTGCACTTGTGATTCATTCGACACCATTTAGAATTCTATTCTAAATTATACAGGGTGTTCATTTGAAAACTTTCCTGCCGAATATCTCGAAAAATATGAATGATATTAAAAAAGTGTATAACACGTGACCAAGGATTTCGAGGGGGAAGTTATTGGTCTTTCTACGTACAATAAGATCTCATAATAAAAAATATAGGTTTCCATTTGAAAAAACAAAGTTGACCTTCAAATGACCTTAAAAACGCCATCCAAATGAAAAACTGATACTGCCCCCCCCCCTTTCCCCCTCGAAATCCTTGGACACGTGTTTTACACTTTTTTAATATCTTTCATATTTTCCGAGATATTTGGCTGGAAAGTTTTGAAATGAACACCCTGTATATTTCATTCTCTAATGGCTAAATGTCAACTGTAACAAAATCGAAATTTATTTCAGAGGAAATTAATTACATATCCAGTAGACCCATAATTACAAAAGAATTGTGGATTAGTAATTGTCGAAACAGTAGAAGAATTACTAGAATTGTAGATTAGTAGATCAGTAGCGAGTTAAATATATCATTCTACAGTTAGTAAATCATCGTCAGCTATCATCAGTTCTCTAACATCGAGCGAGGCCAAAAATTACAATTCCCCGCGTGGAAAGCATAACGATAAATTCCAGAGAGAATCCAATTCCTCTTCTAATAACGATCCGGCAATACCGTAACGCGGTATAGTTCTCTTGAAAAATGGCCGGAGCACTCAAGAAACTCGACGCTCGCGATAAGAAGTTAACGTCACCGGTAATTGAATCGGCGGAAAGGAAGCGGATCGCGAATTCGCTGGTTTGCAATTACAAGCCCCCGAGAGAGTCCGGCAATGGGAGAAAAAACCCGTGACGCCGATTCGTTGCGTTTCGAGCCGGAGATAATAACAGCTCGGCCGGGTAATTAAGTGTTAAATAATTGCTTAATTGAATTTATCGGCTCTGACGCGTACGCGCCGCGCTTCCGGATCAATTAGGCCTCGGGTCATCCCCGGTTCCTGTGTCCACCGGTCGAATCGATCGATCGACCATTTTTCTGAAATTCCCATCAATGATTATTGGATCATAGATCTTCATCTGTTGCCAGAAAATGGAGACCAGAGATTTATTGAATTAAATTTTTAAAAATTCCTATAAGAATTGGTGAATTCTTCTGAAATTCCCATGGAATCAATGATTATTGGATCAAGGATCCTAATCTGTGGCCACAAAAAGGACACCAGAGATTTATTGAATTAAATTTCATGATTATTGGATCAAGGATCTTCTTCATCTGTTGCCAGAAAAAGGAGACCACAGATTTATTGAATTAAATTTCATGATTATTGGATCAAGGATCTTCTTCATCTGTTGCCAGAAAAAAATGCCCAGAGATTTATTGAATTAAATTTTTAAAAATTCCTATAAAAATTGGCGAATTCTTCTGAAATTCCCATGGTATCGATGATTTTTGGATCAAGGATCTTAATCTGTGGCCAGAAAAAGGACACCAGAGATTTATTGAATTGAATTTCATGATTATTGGATCAAGGATATTCTTCATCTGTTGCCAGAAAAAGGAGACCAGAGATTGATTGAATTAAATTTTTTTAAATTCCAATAAAAATTAGTGAATTCTTCTGAAATTCCCATGGAATCAATGATTATTGGATCAAGGATCTTCACCTGTTGCCAGAAAAAGGAGACCAGAGATTTATTGAATTAAGGATCTTCTTCATCTGTTGCCAGAAAAAAGAGACCAGAGATTTATTTAATTAAATTTCATCTGTTACCAGGAAAAGGAGACAAGAGATTTATTGAATTAAATTTAATAAAAGTTCCTATAAAAATAGCTGAAATATAAAAAAGATGTTGCTTCAGTGCGGACAAAGTTGAATGAGTGAGACGGACAGATTCCATGGTAGCTGTTTAAAGGAACGGTTCGAGGATGATTAATCCGAATGGACAGCGTTTAATGAACGATCTCGGCGAGGCGCAGCCGGCTCGGATTTTCCTCGAACGTCCAAACTAATTCACCGCGCCGGGCCCCGTGCTATATTACGACATTACTTTGTACCGTAATACAAGCCGATGTTGCCCGATTAACATCCGAGATTACAGGCCAGGCTCCTTACGCCAATGAATGTACTTAGGCGGTGAGAAACGATCGGTGCTGGCGAAGATAACGGCGACAACGCTTGGCGACGAGCAAGACTACGATTACCAGGCTCCTTTGTCCCCTTGCACCACGATCCGCCTGCATACGCCGTGTTCCCTCGCGATTTTAATAACGATTCGACACTCGACCCTTCTCCTTCAACTACGCTCACCACGGAAAATAAGTTAACCATCGCAATTTCAATGGGAAAATTAACGTTTCGAGTAATTAACCCTTAGCACTCGAGTGAGGACTCAGACTTGCCACTAAAATTTGCTTCACCATTATTCACAATATTGTTTACATTATTAAATATGGTGCTATCTAATCAATTATTAAACGTTTAAATATTCTATGAGGTACTACATCAATTTCATATATATATATAAAAAGGAAAATAATTATATACACTACTTTATACATATTAGTTTTCATCTTAAAAAATAAATATTTAAATTTAAACTTATTAAAAAATCATAATATTGAAATTTTATGAACTGTTGTAGAATGGAATTATTCTAGGTCGGAAGAAATGTTTAATTTTCGAGTTAAAATAGCTCCGAGTGCAAAGGGTTAAAAAAAACAATTGTCCCCCCAAGCTTTTGATACCTACGTCATTCTACTCGTTTCGCTAAATACCAATATAACTTTCCTTTTTGGCGAAAATGAAAATTTTCTTACCAGCAGATTCAATTCTGCGCATAAGTGTGCGTCTGTGACTATGCCTTGCGTTTAATTTTGCACGAAAATCCTCGGTATACCGATCAGATGGCGTTCTCGAGTGTTTGGAAGCGATTTTTCAAGGACTTAAGTCCAACAGATTGAGGAAACGGTCGATTATATCCGAAGCTCCAGTCGCGATCCGAAGTCAAGCTCATTATCCCGGAGAAAATGAGTTCTACGCTAATACCACTCTCTACGGGCGGAAAGAAATTGATTCGAGAACAAAAAAAAAACGTTCTACATCTCATCGCGGGTTATTACTCGTTATCCCGATAGCAGGCATCCTTGGATCCACGTTCTACCTGATACGACGTTGCTCCTTAAATTCTGGAGAATCCACGGGAGCGGAAGAATCGACTCGTTCGAGGCCTATTGCGAAATTGCTTCGGAGTCTGCGAATTTGCAGAGATCGAAATTTTTGAAAAGCACGCAATTTTCTTCTCTTACGAGATCTAAGATTCTGATGCACGATCTATTCCTGCGAAAAAAGATATTTTCAAGTATCCTCGGGCCTACAGGGCTAATAAATAAAATTCGGATCTTTATAGGAAATAAAAATTTTCCAGGTCAATTATAAAACATAGAATTGGTCTTTTTAATAATTTTAATCATAGCGGTGTAACAATATTCTTAAACAAACTGGTGTCTTCAAATAATAAAATCTTCAATAGGTTTTCTATTCTATTATTACTAGACTCCGGATCTTTATGCAAAATAACAATTTAGTCCATCAATTGCAAGCCACGGGAACTAAATTTATATTTGCCACTAATAATTTTAATATAGTGAAAACAATAAATTTAATACTCTAAAAATCTTTTAACAAATGTTAATAAAATTTTAATAAAATCCAAAGTCTAATTATTACTGTATACGCGACAGACAAGATCAACGTGCCAATAAATTTTCGAACTAATCTTTTGTCGAGACTAGCCCCTAGGAACACAAAAAAACAGACTCGATTTGATCGAATCGTATTAATTAAATAAATAAGCCAGACAAGGCAAACGTGCCGTGCGACACAAGCGTGAACCAATGGACAAGAAACAGTGGAAAACCAGTCGCCTAACGAACTCTCGCACGAGAGAATCACGTTTGCTCTCTCGCGAGTCAGCGGACTTGAAATATAACGTCCGGGTAATGAATCGCAACATTCAATTACGCATTAATAACAGGGCGGCGGAGACGGGGCCCGGTCGATTATCTCGCGGCGGACAATGTGCGAAAGCCAGCGGCCTGTTTTATAACAAACAAACTGACGGTTATAGCCGGGACCGTGGACAGAGACCATAAATACGAGGAGAGGGCCCGCGAGCGAACTATAGCGAGACGAGAAAGACTCGTCGTCTTTCTGCGCGCGATTTCCTTAATTGATCGGCCATCGGCTCCGCTGACAATCTTATCAATTAAGCATCGTCCCAGATGTTTTCATTCTAAACTCTGCGAGGATACTATTAAATCATATTATACAAAATCACATCAATCGACGTTACGAAGAATTTTTTCTTTTTTTAATACCTGGCAAAAATTATTCGATCGGACGACTCAAGTGTTTATCGTTGTAACAATGTGGAAAATGTTGAGAACATGGTGATTTTGCCTTGGCAGGCCTGTCGACTTTAGAGTCGGGCGTCTTCGACACACATCGGTCGCGCTCGGCTTTCTAGAACAAACGCGATCAAACTGCGTCATACACTCCTTTGTAAGACGTTTATGTAAACGTTTTACATTGCCGTGTATAAATGTAAAACGTTCGCTCTGATAAAAGTACTGTTGTTCATATTACTAAGTATAATAAATATAATATTCTTTCTCTCACTTCCACGCTTACAATTATTTTAACAGAAAATTTTTGCATTCACGACAAAAGCAAGTGTAGTGATCAAATCCATCGTTAGTCTGCGGATTTTATTATAAAACATAGTAGACAGTGCACACATTTGAACCATTCGAAAAGACTGTTGTATTGTATTGTACAGGGTGTCACAAAATTATATGTCGCGGACACCATAGCGCGATTCTACATCCCTGATTTAGTCGAAAATGACATAAGAAACCCCCCGGCAAAATTGTTCTTGAACGTGAAAAACAGGATCAATAAAAACCAAAATTTTGTTTTCAGTAGAACACGATTAAAAAAAAAATTTTCAAGGGTTGTAGCGACATATAATTTTGTGACACCCTGTACATAATACAGTGAACACTAGTATACACACGACATGATGCAAACTAGTAAACGCACAATTCAATGAACAGTTATAAACACAGAATATAAGAAACACTAGTAAACACACGACATGCTGGACACTAGTAAACACACAGTTCAATGAACAGTTGTAAACACAGAATATAAGAAACACTAGTAAACACAGAATATAAGAAACACTAGTAAACACACGACATGATGGACACTAGTAAACACACAATTCAATGAACAGTTGTAAACACAGAATATAAGAAACACTAGTAAACACAGAATATAAGAAACACTGGTAAACACGGAATATAAGAAACACTAGTAAACACAGAATATAAGAAACACTAGTAAACACACGACATGATGGACACTAGTAAACACACAATTCAATGAACAGTTGTAAACACAGAATATAAGAAACACTGGTAAACACAGAATATAAGAAACACTGGTAAACACGGAATATAAGAAACACTAGTAAACACAGAATATAAGAAACACTAGTAAACACAGGATATAACGAACACTAGTAAACACATAATATGATACAGACTCTGGGAAAACACACAACATAATAAACACTGGTAAACACGCAATAGGAAGGACTAAAGACGAATTTTCTTCCAAGCCAGAAGTGATTATAATTACAGTGTTTACGATGTCCCTGCGTGCAATTTCAATATTTCCGTCTTCCCGATCGAAGGAACAAGGATTAGCCAGCCCATAAGTCCAGTTAATTTCATAGCGAGCGTACTTCCTGCAAGGAACTTAGCCGCAGTGCTATTTCACAGGCTCGGGGAACAACTTAACAAAGTTTATCTCGCATCTATCGAGGACTTTGTCGACTATTTTCGACGGGGATCGGACGTCGCCTGGACGTTCTAGCGAGAGGTCGCTAAGCTGTCTCCTAGGCTGCTATCGGTCGTGTAATTAAAAGAATGCGCCCCGGTGCCATACCGGTGCGAATATCCGCGAGTTTACGAGCCGCTCGAGCGCGATAAGTCCGCGCGCGGAAATGCTTCGCTGGCTAATATTACGATCGGGAACGATGCGGATCACCCACGCTTCTCGGGACACTTTAAACGTTGGATTTGCCGGACACCTTCGCGCGAACCTTTATGCGCTCCGACCAAACGGAAACGCAGTAATCCGCGGTTAAATTTCACTGATGTTCGCTTGGTTAAATATCCTGTCCCTAATTTTTCCCCTACCACCAGCTAACCTACTCAACAAATGTGTCCCCAACCGATCTTTTTTTATATCATTCGATACGTTCCTAAAAGAAAACCCATTGTGGCAAGTTTCAACTCGGCACCCCTACCGCAGGGGTAGTTATAGGCTGAACAAGGTTTCAGTGAATTATGCTTTATTTCTTCCGCTCTGCGCTACGAAAAATTACAAAAAAAATTCATGAACAATCTATCTAAGATCACACACGACCGTGAATTTTTTCCGAATTTTTTACTGCGAAATCGATTTTTAAATAATTCCTATAAAGTTGCTGGTTTTATATTGAAGTTGCCCAATGACTACGGTTACATTATTATGCTATTTGCGTTGTATTGTGATTCTTAATGTGTATTTTTTTCAGATTTTTTGGATTAGAAAAACGTGTTGAAAAAAATTGATAGACTTTACAAATTCGGGAAAAATGCACATTTCTCATAAAAGTTTTAAAGACACCAATTTTAGAAAAATTCAGTAGTCGGAAAATGTAGAAAGCGGTGTTCTCAATTATTTTCCAGATCTGAACGCATAATTATGGTTGTCGAAAGAAATAATTTTTGTATTTCAAATAGCAATCGACCGCGATACAATCGAATCCCTCCGCGTTCTGAGGGTTCAACCATGTTTCAGCGACATTTAGCGCGCGCCGTCGCGTCGGATTCCGTGTCGGCGATTATGCGAACGCAATCATTGCCGGCACGAGCGCGCGGTTCCGCGCTGTCTCGGCCGTTAGACCTCGGTCAGAATCGTTTAATTATTTGAGCCGGCGACGCGGAACCGGCAAATACACTCACTCGACAAACGTTAACGCGCACACACACACAATGATCGCTTTAAAAATCCACGGTAATTCCCAAGTCGATCAATTCATTTTCAATTCCGATTTGACGTTGCATTTCCAGTCACGGTTCCTTTTCAATTCCAACCGCTGCATCTCGAAAACAGGAAGTCTACAGTAATTTACGTTTTCGTATTTAATTATTAACTTTTCAGCTTAGTGACTCAATCCATTTAGGAAGACGTAACGAAATAATATTAACATAAATTTTGTCACAATTAACGTTAATACGACATAGTTTACACTAAATATGTCTCTTCTATCGATCGTATTATTGTTGATAGTAAATGTTAGATGTTATCGGCGCTACGGTTCGATCCTTTAATAATAATAATTTTAAAAAGCAATTTTGCTGATTAACAAATAATCATTGACGTTTCGATTCTGGTTTGAATCCTTTTCAAGATTAATTTGCATCGCGTCTGTAAGATTCTTACGTTCAACATTATACTTTGAAAATTGTATTACACATTTATTCTTACAGACGCGATGCAAATTAATCTTGAAAAGAATTCAAACCAGAATCAAAACGTCGATGATTATTTGTTAATCAGCAAAATTGCTTTTCAAAATTATTATTATTAAATGATCGAACCGTAGCGCCGATAACATCTAACATTTATTAGTTTACACTAACGTGGATATTAGGACGGAGTGAAAGAATTATTTGTTAAAAATAGCCAATTTTCAAACAAAATTTTCGGAAAAAATCGAGTAATAATTTTTTGGATTTCCTGGAGGATTTTGCTGGAGAATTTCATGAGCGTATTTTTGTTTGGCCCAGCATTGTTTTTGTCCAGCATCGGTCCCCGCGAAAAAAAATGGCGTCGAATCGCGAAGTGGCGTATTTTTTCAGCGGCCACGTGCGATACTTCGCATCGTTCACGGGTCTGCTCGGGTACAGTTATGCTTAACGCCGGCTGGCAAAACATAGTGCCGCGAGTCACGCAGCATCTCGCCGCTGTCAGCCGCGGGAGACTTACTCCGGTAATTAACCGGTAATGAGCTATGGTCGGGCACGGGCCGTGTCGAGTGGATAAATAAAGTCTTAGGCTGTACGATATCGGGCCACCGCCGGTCCACCACCATGGTCTAATGGAATATAAATCTCGTTGGGCTGCGGGGGTGGACCGTCCCTTTTCGTCCTTGCTAAATGGCTCGGACTCGAGACTGCGTTTCGAGCCTAGCGAGAAGAAATTTGCAGAAACTCTCACAAGGGAGCATACCGAAGTGATAGGATGATCTGTTCATTGAGTAACACTTGAGCTGCGTGTCTGTTAAAATTATTGTTTGCAAATGGTTATTTAATTTTCTGAGTATTATTTCTATAATAGAGCCAATGAATGTGAGTGAAAAATCCCCTAGGAAAAGGTTCAATAATTTCCCTGAAGAAAATTCCCAAGAACAGCGTTGAAAATCAGAATATTTATTCTATAAAAAATATATAACTCAGGGAATTTTGATTGTTTGTACTTTGTAAAAATCACACGTGTGCTTCAAGTACCAATGAATATCTGTGAAAAATCCCAAAGGTAAAGGTTCAATAATATTCCTGGAAAAAAATTCCCAAATATCCGTCGAAAGACAGTGTTGAGAATCAGAATATCTACTCTATAAAAAAATATATAACTCAGGGAATTTTGATTGTTTGTACTTTGTAAAAATCACACGTGTGCTTCAAGTACCAATGAATATCTGTGAAAAATCCCAAAGGTAAAGGTTCAATAATTTTCCTAGAAAAAAATTCCCAAAAGAGGTGTTGGAAACCAGAATACCCCCTCGAAGCGCATTCGCGCGGTTGGAACGAGCAGCTCGTTAATTGCCGAATGTTACGGTTATCCAGAAACCGTGTAGTCCGTGGCGCAAAGTAGCTAACTAGATCTTCCTCATCGGAACAGCATCCTGGTCCGATAAGGGTTTCGTTAGATAGCGTGTCGACCAGTGTTATCAGGCCCGGGTTGCCGTTTACCGTTGTCAAAGCCGACTACACCGGCCAATACCGTGCTCGTACAAGACGACCGGTGCCATTCCGAGATAATCCTCGCGTTGGTGGTCCGGACAGAACGCGGAAACGATGGGAACGACGTCGCATGACTGTCGCCGTCGTTCGCGATAACGAGGAAACACGTCGAAACTATCCTCATTTCCACGGAAATGAAATGTCATTGCCGCGAGGATCGAAAATCGGTGTCCATTTTCACGGTGCCGTTCCTAGAAACACTGATGTCCTCGTCTCGATTACAGTATGTTCGATTGTACGTCGATGATGATTTATTAAAATTGCTGGGGGCTTATTGCAGGCACAAGATGAATGACGTTTTTCTCTTGACAGGGAAGCTTCGTGACCTGGCTGCGGAAGTTTATGCAAAATGAAAATTAAGGTTCGATCATTTTAACCCCTTGCCTACGATTTATTTTACGGTTTCAATGATTAGATCTTTTTTGTAGTTCGCAATTTCCTAAAAAATGAGAAAATTTATATCTATTGTATGCCTATACATGCTCTCCAATAACTGTACATTAACAAAACCAAAATAGAATTTCATCTCGATTTATTGGAAATTAATAACATACATATTCATTAGACTCTGTTCAGAATCTTCATCACGAGTCTGACACGTTATTGTAGGGCAAGGGGTTAATGGACCTTTTTCATGTATCTGGTTTGTAAGTGCAACAATTTGTCATGAGTGGATGGAAGCGGTGGCGATGAACAAATTTTTCTTCGTGACATTTTTGAAAATTTGGAATAATGTTGTTAGTTCTACATTTTAAAAGAAACAGTTTTCTGTTACTTATCTTTGCTAGAGACCTATTTGTGTGTGACCAATCCCTGAGAATTCCAACGGTTTCAATGCCTAGCGTCCTTGACATTGACGCAAAAAAAGTGTTACTACA
Source organism: Lasioglossum lativentre (assembly GCA_916610255.1). Lineage (NCBI taxonomy): Eukaryota > Metazoa > Arthropoda > Insecta > Hymenoptera > Halictidae > Lasioglossum > Lasioglossum lativentre. Next base: position 4,012,873 of record OU744364.1, read on the forward strand.
GTGTTTGTAAATGTTTCGCCATCCATGACAACGTGAATTTTTCTCGATCGAAATTATAATACATAATGAATTTAATGATTTCGGCGCAAGGTTCGATCATTGATCGAATCATTATGTATTATAATTTCGATGAAGAAAAATTCACGTTATGCAAAATAAAAATGTTGTGCGTCAATTGCATAGAAACCGGATAAAAATATTATTGCTTCTAATAGTTGTAATAAATTGCTGGTTCGCTCCAGTTTGTTGCGATAGAAAATGTTTATTTTGCATCTTTCGCGAATAACTGTAATACACGTGGTTTGTCTTTAAAGAACATTGTAAAACAATTTCAACGGAGATAATCCCGTGTGCCGTATACTTTGTAGACATTCAACCAGAGAAATATCATCACGCGGTATCAATGATCGGTTGCCTTTCGAAGCGAGCACACTGTCGCACACGTTGGCGATTATGATAGCCGGTGGTCCACGAAAGGGCAGAGACCGGCGGCTGGTTATTACATTGCTGAAGATTACCGGGCAGCCTGACTCTCTCGACTCTCTGTCTATCACGAGATACACAACAGAGAGTGTCGCGCGCAAAGAACGTTCTTCTGTCGAGGCCGTGAGAGAAGAAGAGAGAACCCTGACACGCTGTTAGAGCAGCAAGCGAAACACCTCGTTCCTCTGACTACAAACTATCAATCCGCTGGGCAACGTTCCACAAGACACGATCCTAGTCATTACCGGTACGATGACGACATTACAGGATCGAATGGACCGAGACTAAACTGGCGAACGAGAAAGGCAACTTCTTTTACGCGGCTACCCACACTCCTCCTGTGGGAATCGATCCTCTTTGCGGAAATGCCTAGAGCTCCTATGTACGCTAGGGTGCACCTTAGCTATACTTGGTGAAATTTTTTTTTGGTAACAAAGGGGATAACAAAATTGTGCTATTGGGTAAGAAAATAATTGCTGCAAAAATTCAAGTTGATCGGATAAGGGGAAGGCGTGCCGCATCGAGCGCAAAGGTCAAGAGTAAACCTTATTTTTCGACCAAAAAATATTGGGCACGCCCCCTCCCAATATTGTTCAATTTCCTGAAAAAATGATGTATCCAAAATTTTAGTCTAATCGAGCGCGTAGTTTTGAAATAGAATAAGTAACTGCGCGCTCAATGCGAAGAGTATACTGCAGTATACTGTATTCGCGCTCGATTAGGCACGCCTTCCCGACGTCCGATTGATCTAAACTTTTGCATATATTATTTTTTCATGACATGGAACAATATTGGGGTGGGGGGTTCCTAAAATTTTTTGCTCGAAAAATAAGTTTTACTCTTGACCTTCGACCTCGATGCGACACGCCTTCCCGACGTCCGATTCGTCTAAAACGTTGGATATATCATTTTTTCATGACATGGAACAATATTGGGGGGAGGCGTGCCCAAAATTTTTTGGTTGAAAAATAAGGTGCACCCTAGTGTACGCTATCGGGAAATTAGGATCGATCCGTCGTACTTGAATCTGGAGTTATTCTTCGGTTTACTTGAGTTTTATCTAGATCGATGTGCAAAACGATATCTTCGGGGGATCGTCGAGTGGCCGATCTCGAGGACGATTAATTTGTCATGCACTGTCCATGTAACAAGCGTGTATCTCGGCCGGTTTGGCGCGGCCGAGTGATATTATACGCGTTCGCCGACGATTCCTCATATTACGCGGCGAAACCGTCCTCCATTAATATCGGGACCGTTCCTCCGGGGCCCCGGCTACACGGCAGAAGGGGGTCCTGGACCCCACGTCGGGATACGCCGTGATTAAATGGCCATTTTTTCGGCGATGATAAAGGACGCCCGGCTCGATTACCGTCGGCATTAAAACCAATAGAACGAGCTCGCCCTGCGCAGCGGTGCGCTACTCTTTTCGCGCTGCTCAGCCAGGAACAGCATATGATCGGCCTTCCCCTCACTCTCTCTCTCTCTCTCTCTCTCTCGCTCGCTTGCTGCTTTCTCCTTTTCTTCGTTTTTCTCTTCTTTTTTTTAGCCGTTCCCATTCTTTTTTTCTCTTATTCGTTGCTCGTCCACGCTAACCTCTCGATATTTTCTCGGTTACCAGGGTGACGGCTGATGAACGACGTGTACGAGCCGCGAATGCCTCGTTAGTCAATTAGCCACTCGCTCGCTTTCGTACATCGACATCTGTTTCTTCGGGAGCCGTGGATCCCGCCTATGCTCGCAGACAACCATGCGATTTTTATCGGGCTAATCGATCCTCTTTGCGAGAGCCCACGGATTTTCATGTGGATCGGCGTGTTCGAAATTCGTATTAGAACTTGAATTGAAACGAACCTGGGCGAGCGAATATGTGAATAAATAAATAACAATTTTTGCCTGTGCTCGGTCTCAGCATTAACCCGGCGTTAGTTAGGTGGGGTCTCGCAGACCCCAGAGATTTTAGATTTTCGTTGAGAGATAAAGATGTTTCATTGCGTTCAGTATTTTTGAATAATAAAAAATTACAAGTCTTGAAAATTACAAGTCTCTTAAGCAATACCTAATCTTATTTTATTCGTCTGTGAGACCTAGCCTTACCACTTTCTATACATTTCCCCACCTTACCAACACCGGGTTAATTCGCGTTATAGGAAACTCAAAATTAGTAAATTGCAATTTTTGCTACCCGTTGTAGGAGGATTTACTGTAATTATTAGACCGCTAATCTTTATGGAAAATTTTTCGAACCGTTGGTAGAATGTTATTTCTTCCCTTAATAATTTTGATACGTAGGTGGGTTGGGTTGTGAGACGGGTTTTGTTTTTGGGCTGTAACTTTTTGCTTGATGAAGATATCAAAGAGTTTTATATACCGTTGTAAAGGTGAAGGAAATATGCAACTTTTATACGAAAAGTGTTTAGTGATTTGATCAACAAGTAAAATTTTATGGCCAATTTTCCGGGGACATGTTTTTTGGCTTCCTGAAAAAAGTGGTTGGGTCGTGAGACACTCGAAAAAATCAATTAAAAGTGGTAAAATATAAAGTAAAACTTTAGGTAATTTATACCCACCAACTATCGGTGTGCGAGTGAGATAGAAATACATACATCCTGCCGCCATTTTAGGCTTCGACGCTTCATACGGGCCGCGCAGTCTGTCTCCATAAGTCTATGAGTAATTATTAATAGGAAAGACACGTTAGAACAACGAGAAATAAAACGATCGAATTTTTGCGACGATTCGAAAACCAGAATATCGGCGAACTTCTGACCCAGGATAAGCGATCGTAAAAATCAAAGCGCAGCGTCGAGAGCGAAGCTTGTGGACGCGCGGCGCGGCGTTAAACAAATCGCGAGCAATTATCGAGCAACGGGGCAACGAGAATCGGCACGATGGCGACCGCGTGCCGATTAAAGGCGGCGTTTCCGCGTGTCGTCCATCACCGGACAAGATCGAGCGGATTTCTCCAGCCTCGATAATTCTCGCGTCCACGCTCTCGCTCGTTCCAGCCGATTCACGGGCTCTCTTTGCGCGCTCGTACGTCTTCGGACGCGCGTATACGTATATGTATATATCTACGTGGAACCGTATACTATAAGATACGTCGTGTTCGGCCGCGGATATTACGGGGGACGTCCGAAGGAAATCGTCGACGAGGAATCCCGTCCACTGACATTCCGGCTCCGTGCGTGCAGCCGCGCTCTCAACATTGCGAGCATTCCGCTTGATCCGCGCCGCGAACTCTCGCGCCGATCGGCAGCCGCCCTCCCTCGCCATTTTTATTGCCGGTCGCATGCAAATTACCACCTGTTACGACCACCGACTCGGACCAATCAGGTTTTTGCTCGTGACTCCGCCGGTGAATGGTTAAACTTCGCTTTAAGGGTACCTGAAATTTTCAACTTTTAAAAAATAATAATCCTGTAGATTTTGTTACGAAATGTAAGTTTTTCGGAGTCCACTGTAATGTTGGCCGATTTCAAGCATTTTTACCGGTTAGAATGGGGTATTAACTTTTTTTTTGTCGAATTCACGTTTTATTATTTTTTATTTAAGAAACTGTAACTTTCATTCGTACGAAACTTTGCACATGTTTTTATTATACTTTCATCGAGTTATGAAAATTGTTTTACCCTGATTGGTTAAAAACTACAGTTTGTATGGTTGGTACAGGTGGACTAGAACGCTTTTTATAGTTGACATGACGTCACCCCTTCAGGTAACATGAAATCAAAAATTTCAGTGGGGTTCCTTTTCATACACAGTTATCTACCTACAATGATAAACAATTTTTTTTTAGTGTAACAGCAGCTGTTTAAACCCTCGTACTTTTAATAATTAAAGCAATCAAGCCTCTTCCCGAAGATACAGTTAAAATTTCAAGTTGATCTTTAATTTTCAGTCGCACCTAAAAAAGCTGTGAAATACAACTTTTACTATTTTCTCTGCAACTCCGACCAATGGAGGTAAACAAATGTTCTAACTTCCCAAAAACATCCATACGGTGAAATATTAAAAAGAGTCTTCTCAAGAGTGTCCGAATATCACTGGGACCCACTGTACAGGGTGTTAAAAAATATTTGGTCTTGACAGTCGTAGGCCTATCCCACATCTTCGGATCGATCTGTAACAAAAACTGAAACATTGTCCTCGACCTTGAAATTCACGGTCAAATTTGATTGCATTGTATTTAAAAAAAAATGTTGACCTTGATATTCAAGGTCAAAGACAATTTTGCCACTTTCTTTTTTACAGCTCGATCCAAGGTTTTGGAATAGCCCTACGACTGCCAAGACCAAACACTTCTCAACACCCTGTACATGGCTCACACTCTAACATAGTGTCACCCGAAGTTACTTGTTTTCAGGTGACGTGTGTCTTTTTAAAGCCGGGTAGGTTTACCGTTTCCAAGATGTCCTCGTCTGCAAAGGGCCAAGTCCCTTCCCATGCCGTTCGACATCCGATACGCATCCCCGAATAATTCGTAGCCCACGAATATATTCAACGATCGATCTCTAGAAAGTAGCAGCAGCAGCAGCAGCAGCAATCTATTTCCGCGGACGGCGGCAATTAACCTTGATATCGGTCACCGCGTGCGATCAGAGATAGTCCACCGGCGTGTCCGACGTATCTGGCAACGGTGTCGAGACCGATCTCCATCGATTCGATCGGCTGATCAAGACGTGACAGAGAAAAGGACCATTCGCGATCGTCAAGAGAGAGAGAGAGAGAGAGGTACTGCAAATCGAGAGAGGGACTACGCCCCACTCATTAACCCTGTTCACCCGACCTGGAATCCGATCAGCCCGAAAAATAACCGATCTCGCCTAGATCCCGTAACGTGGCCCTCGAACTCGCAGACAGTCGTCCAGATAACGCAGCAGGAAGCGAAACACGCGGGAAAATCGCGCGACGTGTACACACACGGGTATATACACACACATACACACACGGGTAGGTACATGCATACGGGTACAGAACGGGGGACCCGTTCGTTCGATGGAACGCGCAAGAAAATCACGTTCGTTACAGGTGTTCGGCCGTGTTCCGCCGCGTAATCCGCTCGTACGATCTTATCGGGTGAAATTAACCTTCTGCAGGACCCGAAGCGAGTCAGTCCCCGTGACAGACCCCTCCTCCCTGCCCCCTCCCCACCGTGCTCCATGGGGCCCCGCATACCGTCGGTGCATCCATCGTGACGCGCGAGAGGACATCGAATAAACGCCGCGTGCTCGCGCGCGCGCGCGCGCGCGCTCACAGTTTCCAAAGAGGTCGACCGGGGCCACTCCTCTGCCCGGTTGATAATCGTCGACTTTGTAACGGACTTGCTCGCGAGCCACGTCGCCTACCGTTCAAAGCTGATTGCCCCGTAATACGGCCACCTGAGATATCGAGGACCCTATGTACCACCTGTACACGCCTGAATGCTCCCGATGATGCATCGTCGGATGTTAAGAGAATTCCTTCGCCGGGCAACTCGAGATTTTCGGCGAACATTCGCTGATTAGCTAGCACCATATTTAATAATTATACTGCGGATCTTTGTTTGCAAAATAAAAAATGTCTGCGTCGATTCCGAGACACAGAAGCTAAATAAAAATGTCCTTTCAATTATTTCATTAAACTGAAACTGATACGTTGATGTTCTTGAATTTTTTAAATATGTCCATTGCTTTAAATTGTACGCCAACCAATTTTTTTTTATAAATGCATAAAATTTCCGCAGTCTATTGATAATGTAAACAATACTGTGAATAATGGTAGAGCAATTTTTAGTGGCGACTCAAAATCAAAAAGTCCGATTATGTCGTTTATTATTGGCTAAATTGTGTGACGTCAAAGCATAAACATAGGCTGCGAGCAGGACCCCCTTTGCCCCTGTGCCGTCTCGAAGTACTTGTTATGGGGCACGGAGTATTGCTCCGTCATGTTTACATTTTCTGTTTTGGTGTTTTCTCTTCACGAAGCAGAGTTGCAGTGCGAAGATTGCTTTCCGAGTGTCGAACGAGAAATGAGAAATTTTTGTCGATCGTAAAGTGTTTTGAATAACCTTGAATAGAAAACAATTCTATAGCAAACGTGGTCTTATGACGCACAGATTCGTATCCGAATCGAAACGTATGAGTTTTACTACAAATTATTATTCCAAGGTTAGTCAAACGAGAAGATTGGAAATTTCCTCGTCTGCAGATAATGGCGTCGAATCGTCGTTCGATGATCAGTTGAGAAAAAGGTGGTGCCTGTTGGAAAATCCGACCACCCGCAACGACCGCGAGTAGGCGTATCACCGGTGTTCGACCATGCGAGAATAAAATAGTGTGGGAGAGCCGGTGCAGCTCGAGAAGTCGTCGGCCCGTTCGAGAGAAACACTTTCTCCGGTCGCCGGCCGATCCTGAGGACACCGAACGACCTAGTTTGCCGGTTCGCGCTCTGTTCCTCGAGTCGCTTCGTCGATCTCGTTCACCTGCGTTTTTCATCCTCGACGATCTCGCGACGATCGCGCGCACCTTCGTCGCTAATGATGCCTCCAGGCACTGCTCGGTTCATCGTGGTTGGCTTCTATGGGGTGTCCGAACTACATGGGACTGTCCGAGAAAAAGTGGACCCTCCTATAACACGGTTCATTCCTTTCACGACGTATCGTGTTAACACTAGAAAGACTGACTGCTTTTGGGCAATATATATACCGGAAATGAAGGAGGGAGGGAGGTAACTACAATTATCAATAAACGCATTTATATGTTGTACAAAAAGTCACAAAATTCCAAGAAATTGTGTCATTATATACATAATTGTTTTTCTAATTGAAATTAAAAAGAAGTCAAAATGACTGCCTTGGGCAATCTAGTGTTAAACTAGTGTTAAACAAAATCGTGGAAATGCGTTCCGTGTTGTATCGAAACCGTGTGAAACGAAACGTAAAAATAATGAAAATCGTGGAAATGCGTTTCGTGTTGTATCGAAACCGTGTCAAACGAAACGTAAAAATAATGAAAATCGTGGAAATGCGTTTCGTGTTGTATCGAAACCGTGTTAAACGAAACTTAAAAATAATAAAAATGCGTTCCGTGTTGTATCGAAACCGTGTCAAACGAAACGTAAAAATAATAAAAATCGTGGAAATTGCGTTCCGTGTTGTATCGAAACCGTGTTAAACGAAATGTAAAAATAATAAAAATCGTGGAAATGCTTTTCGCGTCGTATCGAAACCGTGTTAAACATAAAGTAATACGAATAAGAAAATACGTCATTAATTTTCATCTTCACAGAGTCGATTAATCTACTTGAATTGTAGATCGACATAATAAAACCATACGGTGTAAAACTCGGTTGAATTCTCGATTTCACAAATTTTGAATAGGATAATTGCATAAAGTTCCCTAGTCTACGCAGAACACTTGGAATATCGACGATTTATTGATCCTTTAATTATGCGCGGCACGGTAGTCCACTAAATGAAGCCATAAACGATCTCGAGTTAATGCATTTTCTTTTCCTGTAGCTAACGATATTGCCAGTTAAGAAATCCTTGTATTGCTGCTCGAGTATGTTTTCTAATTGCCAGGCATTCCATTTTGCCGTTCAAATCGTAATGGGAATAACGCTGGAATCGTTGCACGTCCGCATTGATAGTTGAATTAGTCAGATTCTCGAAAAGAAGATCTTCATTTTTCTTCTCACTGCTTCGTGTAAAAATTATTAGAATATTATTAGAATATTATTAGAATATATCATACAAATTATTGTACAATTTTTCGCACGCGACGAGTGGGCTCAATAAATAAATAAATTTGGAGTGAATACTTTTCTAATTACCAAGCGTTTCATCCTGCCAATCAAATTGTGTTTATCACAATAATTGCATCGATACTTGAATTAGTATAATTTAAAATTTAGAAAAGAAGAAAATTAATTTTTCTACCTGCACAAAAATATAAATATGAAGATTGCAATAATTTAAAATTCATTGTTATACAATTTTCTTCAAGTAGGTAAAAATTCACCAAATTCTTAATCGTCTAAAATATATTCAAACGTTAATTTTTCAAGCGCAATGCACAGAATAAAACAATAACCAAGCTTGCGTTAAACTGTTTGCTTTTACCATAGACTCTCTACCTTTTATTTTCTTTAACAGATATATATAGACACGCTTTAAATAATAACAATTTTGTTAACAAAACTGATAACTACAATTAACAGCACGGTTTAGGGCATTAATAAATAAATAAATAAAACACTACAATTAACAGCACCGTTTCGGGCATTAATAAATAAATAAATAAAATACTACAATCAACAGCACCGTTTAGGGCATTAATAAATAAATAAATAAAATACTACAATTAACAGCACCGTTTCGGGCATTAATAAATAAATAAATAAAGTACTACAATTAACAGAATAATAAGGTTTTTGGCGCTTCCACTGCAATAGTCGCGCCTCCCAGGTTGGAAACCACTGCGTTAGTGTCAATTGAGAAACGCTCGTATCTCGAGCATGTTTTCTAATTGCCATGCATTCCATCTCGCCATTCAAATCGTAATGGGCCTCCTCGGGATCGTTGCGCGATTCCCTGTCACTCTCGTTTCGACTTGTTCGTCTCGCGACAATGATCGAGCTGTGGTCTTGGTTAGGAAAAACCACGTTGTCGGCGGTTCGACACGAAACAGGTAGTCCTCTCGTAGAAGATCCCGTCGACTGGTTGGAAAAGGCATCTGGTCGGACGACGAAGCCGTTCAATTTCAATGATCCGGCAGCGCACATCCAGCATCATCCACACACTCGCGTGTCCCTCGGTGTAAATATGGCAGTGGATAGACTTTTGCTTTTACGACGCCTCCGGACCCGAGCGATGTCTTTCACAACGAGCATCGGGAATAATTTATAGAGCAAGCAAGCAGGCGAGCGAGCGAGCAAGCCAGCCAACCATCGACTGCCGCCAGGTCAAAGTTCCCATTCGTTGTGAAATTTTCCTTTATGTACCCTTTGACACGCGGAAGAATTTCTAAGCCGCGGCCGCAACGCTGTTTTCTATACTGTTCGACACGACGATACCCTGTGTGTACCCTTTTGGCAACGCATCGAATTCAACTTTCTCTGTTCCTCGTCTCGCGAACACGTTTTCGTGGTGTCATCCATATTTAGGTTTCGAGATTGGTTGCTGAGGTAATTGTGCCGTTACCGAAACTGGAAATCGTTCCGGACGGAGGATCGTGAGCATAGTCGAGGTTCGTAATGAGATTTGCCAGACTGCCATTTTGTGGGAAATTGATCGATGATTTTGTTCGGGGGGTTGCGTGGCCTCGAACGATTCGGAAGAACATATTTTAGTATCGTTTAAGAAAAAGTTGCGTGCGATTATATGATTATGTGTGATATAACGTATTCCTGTAACTATCAGCATGTCCATTACTATATAACTTTATAACGGTTTTCCTTATTTCGATCGACAATGTTGAATAAATCTAATTAATGCTATTGGCGCACTGGTACGATCATTTGACCAGAATGAGATTAATTAATAAAATGTTGAATTTTACTACGCATCCATACAAAGCACATAATAAATTGTTGTCGAAATCCGAAATTAAAGAAGTAAAACAATTTTTAAAACAAAATGATAATTTAATATTATTGAAGTCTGACAAAGGCAATACAACAGTATTAGTAGATAGAGAGACATACAACAAGGAAGTCTTAAGCATGTTAAATGATACTGACACGTACAAAGTTAGTAGATTTTAATAAAAAAAAAAACAAATGATCGTACCAGTGCGCCAATAGCATTAATTAGATTTATGTAACTTTATGCTAAGACTTTCTTTTTCTTTTTTTAAAATGAATATCTTCTATTGTAAACATTTGTATAAAAGGACTTGGGTACGTAAATAGTAATAAATAATAATATTTTCATGTAGAATATTATGTTTCCTTAAAAATTCGATATGCGTGTTTTATTGTGTACGATGTTTGTACGTCCATAAAATTTAGAGCTACGTATAGCTCGAACTGGAAACACGTGGCGGCCATTTTGTTGTTTACAACTGCAATCGGTATTTCCTACGGGGGCGCAGTTTCTCGAAAACCGCAGAAAATCGAGTGCGTCCTCGGCGATTTTTATTATAGCGCGGGCACGGCTCTCGTCAGGGGTCCCGATCGGCCGTAAAGATCAAAGACGCCGACGTCCGGCGATAACAAGCCTAAGGACAGCCACGAAATCGACGACGCGTCCCCTTTTGCTGCGAAATTCTGACCCGCGGAATGCGGACGCGATCCAGCCTCGTTAAATTAAGCGTCGCGTCCCGAGGAGAGTAATCGAGCGAGGCTTATGGACTCTGTCTTCCTCCTCGCTTACGGTTGTCGACTGTGAGAAGCGTTTGTGGGAGATACGCCGACTTCCTGAGACATTCAGCCACCTCTCGACGTCGTCGTGCTTCGCTGTTGTCCTCGGTTTCCTTTGGAGACTGGCGGAACTGCGGTAATGCCTCGATATGTGTCACCGAGATGTGCACGATATTTCAGCTAAATTTATTCCCACCATCAATTTTTATTTCAAACTGTTTCCTAGTGAAACTTTTACCGGCGTATTGGTGGCATTTTTCTGATTAAAATGAGACCAAACACGATACAATTTAAATTATATTTATTCGCTTAATTAAGGATTTAGTAGAACTGAAGATATGTCAATTCTAAAGTGATCAATATGTAAGATTAATTGTATAAATCAGTCAAAATTAATGCTAGCACTGTAGCTAGATTAATAGAACACGCATGTTGCTCTGATTAGTTCGGATAATCGAGATTCCACTATATCGTGGATTAAACAATTATGATCCAAATTGTACGGTGTTTGGAGTCGTTTTACTAAGGAAAGCGTCGCGAATATGTTGGTAATAGTTACATAAAAAATCATTAGAATTAAAAAAAGGTTTTTTCAATGAACCTTTCGCAGATGAGAATTTTTACCGAAAAAAGATTATAGGTACTGAAGAATGATAGGAGTTAAATTAAGATGATGTTTATAAGTCTCCTAAAAGCGTATTATTAATTTTAACGATGAGAGAAGAGAGAGATAAATGAGAAAGCGTTCCCGCAACAATCTGTACACACAATGTCGAATTCTAATCAATCCTAGATACCAGAGATCCATAAAATCTCGCACTCTATTTAACGATTCGTCCACCATAGTATCTGAACGAGTCGTAACACTCTCTTTTTCGTCGTCCGGCTCGACTAGTTTGCCAAGCCAAGATAGATTCCGCGACGGTCCGTACAGGGTATCTCTCGCGGAATTGACGGTGATTCTCGGTAAATTACACGCTCGGCTGCGCAGAAGGTGTCTCCGAAATCGTGAGATAGCACCACGACCGAGACTAATGACACTCGCTAATGACGCGCGCCGTGCCGCGCTTCCTGCTCTCTTGTTTCAAATTTAACACGGCGACAGAACGATAAGCGAAATCGTTCCTTCAGACTCCGCTAAATTGCTCCTATAATTTTACGATCTCTTTATTTCGTGTTTCACAGACGCCTACAAAATAACGCTATGCCCCGCTTTGACGATCTATAGCTCCTACAATTTTAAGTGTATCGACTTCAAAAAATTCTGTTGTGTGGTCCAAATAATAGAAAATATGTGTGCAAAAGCTCGATACAAAACAGTTACCTGACGTCTTCATAAAAATTTCGGAACGCGGTCTACAAAATGTCACTATGCCTCTATGCAAGGAACTATATGTGTACACACAGAATATTAAGAATTTCGATTTAAAAAATTGTGTAATGTGGCCCAAATAATAACCAAAATATGTATGCAAAATCCCAAGAAAAAATAGTTATGTGATTTTTTTTTTAATTTCAAAACGAAGCCTGCAAATGACACTACGCCACTATGCAAGGAACTACAACTACAATTTTAAGTATTTTGACTTGAAAAAATTCTATCGTATGGTCCAAATAATAGAAAATATGTATGCAAAACCGCAATACAAAATAGTGACCTGACGTCTTCAAAAAAATTTCGAAACGAAGTCTACAAAATGACACTATGCCTCTATGCAAGGAAATGTATACACCCAGAATTTTAAGAATTTCGATTTCAAAAAATTGTGTTACCTGGCCCAAATAATAGAAAATATGTATGCAAAGCTCCAACAAAAAATAGTTATTTGATTTTTTTTTAATTTCAAAACGAAGCCTGCAAATGACACTACGCCTCTATGCAAGGAACTACAACTACAATTTTAAGTATTTTGACTTGAAAAAATTCTATCGTATGGTCCAAATAATAGAAAATACGTGTGCAAAAGCTCGATACAAAATATTTACCGGATTTCTTTATAAAAATGTACCTAACAAGGCCTACAGAATGAGGCTTCGGTGAGCATATATCGGTAGTCGGTGGGCCTGGGAAAGCGGCGCGGATTTATGAATCGCGATCCAGCTTCGCGGATTATGATCAGCGGTCGTAAACGGTCCAGGACTCTCGGTTCGAGTGTCTCCTCTTAATGGCCATTGCGAAACGGCTCACGGCTGAGAACGGTCGTTTTGAAATGCACGCGAAAGCTGCGTCGCCGCTTTGATCGATGCATGCTCGTTGTCGCCAGTCTCGTGCGGCGATTTCCTCTCGCCGAGAGAGAAACAGAGAGAGTGAGAGAGAGAGAGAGAGAGAGAGATCGAGAGAGAAGACTATTAATAAGTCGCTAATGGAATCTCGATTTGCGTGGGCGAACCGATAAATTACACCGGTAAAAGCACGCCGACAGGTTGCAGTAACGCGATGTAACACCCCGGCCGCGGTTTAGATGCAATTAACAATCCTGCGCGATGACACTATGCGCCAATCGGTGCCCTTTATTCCCACGAACAACATTTGTAGCGCGCGCAAAGAAATTCGCGTGGAATCGCAATGGCACTGTGCTAAATGTTCACTGTGTTTTCGAACGTTCACTGCGTGTCCTCGCGGTGGTAATTTGTAGGGGTGTGAGTCTGTGTGAGTATGTCGGATTCCCGAAAATTTCGAGAATATGACATAAGGATAAATGAATTTTAACCCCTTGCACTATAATACCGAGTCGAACTCGTGACGAAGATTTCAATTTCCTTTAAACTTTAAATTGAAACAAAATTATATTTTCTTGTTGTTGAAACCATTGGAGACTGCATAGGTATAAATTACCATACAAACTTCTTTTTTTTTCTAAGAAATTAGAAACGACAAATAAGTTCTAATCACTGCAACCGTAAAATAAATCATAGTGCAAGGGGTTAATGAAAATTCTTATAATAAATTTTCTAAAGTGTAATTTCAAATAGTTACTATTATTTTTATATTAATTGAAAGGAATTTATTAAATTTCATTTGTGTGACACTCTTGAAAAGAATTCGTGATGGACAACATTCTTTCAATTTCAATTTCTGCCATTTTTTCGTGAAGTTATTGGAAACACAGATTCCAGGAATCGTGTGGACCTGATTTAAACATGTTCTCGGAATTTTCAGATATCCCGATTCTTTGGAGAATCCCGATAGATCCGAGAATCTCGAAATTTTCGAGAATCCCGATATATTCAAGAATCTCGAAATTTCGGGACCTCGCACACCCCTAGTAATTTGACATTGGTAACGCGATTCGTAGACGAGCGTAACTTCGTAGTACGTTCACGTGTGCCATCGGCGTTGCACGACAGCGGCCGATTACACATCGACGTGCACAGGCTCCCGCGCGTTACGCACGTCCGATAGTAATTGACGCACGGCAACAATATCGTCCTTATTATGACAATTACAAGCGGCGGTTGATTCGAGCGGTAATTGGATTCGCCGGATGAAACCGCCTTTATACGCGGCGCTGCCATTTATCCGCGCCTTTATTTGCGTCCGGAGAGATTCGTTCTCTCTTCAAATTGCCCGATTTCTTGTTAACGCTTCTGAACGAGAGGATGCTGTCAATTCCCGCGACGTACCAGCTGATATTAGGCCAACCGTTCGCTGATAGAACGCCATTGCTTGTTGTCCTTTTTCAACGCTCCGATGAGCTAATGATCATTCTCTTCGATTGACGTGATTACTATAATTTGTATCACTCTGGTGCCATTTATTGGCCTTCGTTCGCAAAACATTTTCGTTGTTCATCGTTCTTGCGTTAAACTTTCGGCGACGTATTCGTGACATTTTTCTGGTTAAAATGAGTCCAAGCGTGACGTCATTCGGAGCAGGTTTTCTTGTGAAAAACACTGTTCGGTGGAGCCTCGATTATCCGAACGGATTTTGTCTATATTCGTCGAATACGTTGATACCATCGAACCATCTCAGAAACCATCCCCCTTTCGAGGAAGTACTTTTTGACAACCTTTATAATATTAACCCGTAACCACTGTTGATGGGTCAATTCGACAATATACGTTATTAATATTTGGGTCTAAAATAGGGTCACAGTGGTTACGGGTTAAAGGAAACTCTGAAATAAAGGATATTTCCGGCGTTCAAGGGTTAAAGAATGAAAAAACGAAAAAGGACCACGATGAGAAACGGTGGTAACTTTGACAAGCGAGGGTGCGGAGGGGTTGGGCGAGGCATTCGATTTTGGGAGCATGGTTTCCCGATGAAACCGACGGCGCAGAACGAACCGGTAGCGGCCAGGAGGATGCCAGCGATCCGTAATATCGGCTCGCGGCGGTAACGCTTGTATTTACAGGATTTAGGCGCGGTTACAGGGGCCGGCTAACGGCGAGAGAGTAACGAGCGGCGAGCACGAACGTGGCCGCGATGGAATTCAAGCGCGATCATCGTCTCTCTCTCTCTCTCTCTCTCTCTCTCTCTCTCTCTCTCTCTCTCTCTCTCTCTCTCTCTCTCTCCCCACCCACCGTCTCTCTTCGTAGCCAGTATCTTCTCCCGCCGATAGGCAGCCTGTTTTCATCGCGAAAATGCCTCCTTACGTGCCCCGCGAGTTCCACCTCCGCCACGATCCATCGATCGTTTTGCCACTCGGCCGCCGCATTCAGACCGAGAGATCGATTAACCGTGGAAAAGTGGAGTCGTGTTGGTCCGGCCCGCGCTAGGTTCGTTTCGCCACGGATGCGAGCGATAAGCAGGAAATCATGCTGTCTGTTCATGCGTGTCCTGGGAAATGCGATTTTCAGGACACCCGGTAGATACGATTTTCCACGGGTGTTCAGTTTGATCCATAAGGCGACAAACTCACGAATCGACGATTAAATAAACTTTATGAAACTTGCTGATTAACAGACAGCGTATATTTATGGAAAATTAAATTTTTCTAGCTGAATTGCAACAAACTCGGGTGAAATAGAAATTTATTCTCTGTTTTAATATGCGTAATAGATTGGAAATGATAGAATAGTATTTTTAAATTCTTCTATTGTTTTTACTGTTTTCAATTACTCATTTTTGCCATAAATGCATTTTCGCTGTCTAGCGATTAAGCTTCACGTCAAATGACCGGATTTATATTTTTCACAATTATTGAAATTATGAAGCTTCTTACGTGCGAATTGATTGCATAAAGTTTTTTTATCCAAATTGTGATAAAAATTGCACCAAATCTAAATAAACAGAGCCTGCGATTATTGTAAGCAAAAAGATTTCAATCACTTTTACTGCTCGGTAGATTTAGTGTTAAAGTCATGAGCGTAAAATCGTACACAGGAGCTAAATATAAATTTATATTTTTCACTAATAATTTTAATGTAGCGAAAATAATATATCAACACACTGGTTTAAAATGCACCTACTCATTTTTGTAAAAAGTTTCTAAAAACCGTAGGCTAGTCATGAATGTTAAATACATTGAAACCCACGCTATACTTAATTACACATATTTAACACAAAACCTACCGCGCACTAAAATCGAGCTGATAAAAACGACAAAGCTCTATTTATAAAGATTTTATTGAATTTTGTATATCAATATGTGCTTGAATCAAAAAATCTATCGAATCAATTTCCTTGCGAGTAACTTCATAATTTTAATAATTCTAAAATTAAAATATCAAACCGGTCACATGACCGATAGGTTCAGCGTCGAGCACGATTAGGAACAACGGCGAACACAATGAAACCGGAACGAACCGTAGATAAATAGCAATAAAAGGAACACAATTAAGGAGAATCGAACTACGATAAACGGAGTTCAAGACGGCGAAACGGACCGGTACCGAGGATCAACCCTCCGGCAAACGCATTTCGGTCGGATCGCAATCTAGTACGGTCTCTCGACGGACTCCTGTCGAGGGAGCGGTCGCGAGTGGTCACGCGCGATCGGTATTTTTCGATTCCGTAGGCCCGGGAGTCGTAAAGTGTCCTCGACCCGTCTCCCGGCGTGATCAGATATAAAACGCGAGGGGTTTTACCCGGGCTTTTTCACCGGGCGAATCCTAATTGTATCTCCGGGAGCGTCCGTCCGTCGGCCTCGGATTTACACGGCAGCAACGAACCGAAGGCCGTACTGTACTCGCTTGCGCGCGGGCTTTCGTCTGGAGGCTTGCGTGAGGAAATCTCGAGGGTGGTCGACCGCGATCGCGAGCCACGGAACGGCGAAAGATCATTCCGTGATTACAAACTCGAGTGCCGGTGGATCTTCGCTTATTCCCTATTAATCTCGTATACGCCGATACGGCAGCCAGATACGCGGCGGCCGCGTTCCCTCGCCGCGATGAGTGATCGCCGATACCTTTCGCTCGGGTCAACGACGACTCGTCTTCGTTATCCTTATAGCCGGGTTTCAATACGCCTTGTTATATTCTGCGAATCTGCGCCCTGTTTCGAAAGAGAGCACCTGGATCGAGGAGACTATGGTGTTTCATATCCTTCGACACGATGTTCCAGTCCAAATAATCGATACTCCTTAATCGATTGACTATTTTATATTGCTTTGTGGAAATAACAAAAATTTTATTTATTTAGATATATTTTTGTTATTTTCACAAAGCAATATAATTTTTAGCAATTTTTATCGTCATATTTGACGAGGGAAATAAAGCTATTGAATAATTCTTCGCGAATGCATCCTTTTAATAATTGTAAATTAAAAAATTTGTCATTTTTACGTGTCCCATAAATCTAGTGTTAAAAAAAAAGGAAACGAAGGAGCCAAAAAAACTGATAATAGTTAACAATTAGTGCAATTTAAAACAGTAGAAAGACTAGAGCGATTTAATTATTATTCCCAGCTTGTTGAATTTATTCAAGTAGGAACGAACTGTCTGGCTTCAGTAACTAATTGGTGCAATTTTGATTTTGCATAAAAATCCTTGTTATATTCTGCGAACCTGCGCCGTCTTTCGAAAGAATCAATATTTGTTAATCGTTCATTTTAGACGCAGTCGATACAGTTGCCTTCCGTGAATACTCCTGGAGCAATAAATATAACTATTTTACGTTGCTTCGTAAAAATAACAACAATGTATTTATCTAGATTTTTAGCCATTTTTATCAGAATATACGGTGAGGGAACTAAATAATTGAATAATTCTTCACGAAGGCATCCTTTCACTCTTAATAATTGTAAATTAAAAAATTCGTCATTTTTACGTGTCCCGTAAATCTAGTGTTAAAAAAGGAACCGAAGGAGCCAAAAATTAGTGCAATTTAGAACAGTAGAAAGACTAGAGTGATTTAATTATTATTCCCAGTCTGGCTTCAGTCCCTGATTGACGCAATTTTTATTTCGCATAGATATCCGCAGTTTAAATTTTACCATTCAAGCGTGACTTATGGTCGTGGATGACGTGCATTATTTTTATGTGTATCGTTTAATACGGTTGAAATATGGAACGAATTGTTGTAGGACAGTTGGCTGTATTTTTGTGGGGACCTGGTCCGGAGCTGGTTTCCGGTTTGACCGTCGAGACGGCTAGCGCCAGTGGCGCATTATTAATATTATTTAACGGACAGCGACGCGTTTCATCATCGGGATCCGGCCACGTCATGATGAAGCCAGTTACGTTGATCCTCGGACCAGGGATGCTGCGTGTGACTCGTGCGGCGCAACGATGAATTCGTGGAATCGCCGACAGCGGGACGAACGGCTGTCCCTTCGGGGAGATCCAGGCTGGAATGCCAACGCGCCTCGCGAAATCCTGATCTCTCCAAGCACGTGTGCCGTAAATATGCGCGTCAAGACCGAATTAATTCCTTCACTGTGTTCATGGAATCGCAGCGTTCCTCTTCTTCTTCTTCGATCGACTTTCCAGCCATTTTCAGGGCCAACCATCATCAGACGTCACCACTAGATCATTCTTAATCCTCGATGTTGGTGCTTTAAACTGAATAAAATTTTCAGACTAATTGAAGCAGATCTACTAAACGTATTTCTTAAAATTTTCAATACAGGCCCACATAATAAAATTGCGAACAACAATTTTTAGTATTTGCTCTGTAATTCCGACCAGTTGCAATTTTTTCAAAATTTAATTCCTTCACTGCGTTCCTCTTCTTCTTCGATCGACTCTCGTGCCATTTTCAGGGGAATGTCCAACCATCATCAGACGTCACCGATAGATCATTCTTCATCCTCGATGTTGGTGCTTTAAACTGAATAAAATTTTCAGACTAATTGAAGCAGATCTACTAAACGTATTTCTTAAAATTTTCAATATAGGCCCACATAATAAAATTCTGGCCAACAATTTTTAGTATTTGCTCTGTAATTCCGACCAGTTGATATTTTTTCAAAATTTTTCTTTCGCGTCATGTAGTACAAAATGTATTTCTTAACGAATTAATTCCTTCACTCCGTCCCTCTTCATCTTCGATCGACTCTCGTGCCATTTTCAGGGGAATGTCCAACCATCATCGGACGTCACCACTAGATCATTCTTAATCCTCGATGTTGGTGCTTTAAACTGAATAAAATTTTCAGACTAATTGAAGCAGATCTACAAAACGTATTTCTTAACAAATTAATTCCTTCACTGCGTCCCTCTTCATCTTCGATCGACTCTTGTGCCATTTTCAGGGGAATGTCCAACCATCATCTGACGTCACCACTAGATCATTCTTAATCCTCGATGTCGGTGCTTTAAACTGATTAAAACTTTTAGACTCATTGAAGCAGATCTACCAAAACGTATTTCTTAAAATTTTCAATATAGGCCCACATAATAAAATTGTGAACAACAATTTTCGTGAACAAATATTTCTTTCGCGTCATGTGGTATACTGATTGTATACTTCTAAAAAAAGATCCAAGTCGTATGGTTCAATATAAAAAAAAAGGTATCAGTCATTTTTGTCTGGTCTGGGTTACGTGGAGTTAATCCGCTGGAAAAAATCGCAGTAAGCCAAATTAAAAAACAGGGAGGCTCGCACGATGTTATAAAACGGCTGAGACGCGTGTGCCATAGTTTCGCGATTCGGACGACCCCGGAGTTACTATCTCTTCTTAAGAATTCACGACGACGTTGCGGAGCCTGAACGATAACCTAGAAAATCCAGGGAACGGCCTAGAGTCTCGGGCATAGGGAAACGGATTACGTGCTCTGATCCTGGATCCGTGGATCCTGTGTATCCGGAAGTCTACCGCGTTGGATCCAAGGGCGAATCTCTTGCGTTTACGTCTCGCCTTATACGATCGGCCGTTCGTTCGGGGCCGATGGCTGCCGCGGATTGTAAAACTCCGTCGATTTTCCACGGCCTAAGCGCGCACCGCGCGAGCGCCGTTCCATCGCGCTATCTTAATAAACCGCAGATATACGGTAATCTTTCGAGTTATACGCCGGGGCACGGAGCAAACATTAAACCGCGCGCGGCGCGGTGGTAGCATGGACGAACGGTCCCGCCCCGATTTACGAGCCCCGACGCCTTATCGAACCCGGCGTTAATCAGTTGCACAAGGATAATAACGTTCCGCGGATTCCGAACGGAGATTAATGGAGGACTTCGCGTGTAAAGTGAAAACAACTGATTTAAACAAATTTTTATCAGAGTCACTATAGGTTGGTACTGGACCCTTTTGGCGGAGATCGATGTAGGAAAGCAAAATTAATTTCAAGGTCAAAAGGTGAACAATTTTTTTTAAATTTTTAACGTGTTTGCACAAGGATAATAACGTTCCGCGGATTCCGAACGGAGATTAATGGGGGACTTCGCGTGTAAAGTGAGAACAACTGATTTAAACAAATTTTTATCAGAGTCACTATAGGTTGTACGGAACTGGACCCTTTTTTTAATTTTTTAGCGTATTATTCGAATCATCACAAAGATAAAAAGTACAGAAGATACTATGGGTCAAAACTCAACCGTTCTCTTGAAAAATTATAATAAAGTTTTCGATATATTTCACGCTCATTTGTTTAATTCAGAATAATGAATAAAAATTTTTTTTACGTTTTATTCGTTATTCGATATTTTTATTTAGATGAAAATTTTGCCCAACTCTGGTTAACTTCAACAAAATACAAGGATCTTTATCGTCGACAGTCGCGCACCTTAACAAACGTCCTGCAAATTCATCCTGAAAAATTGCCATAGTAGCAAAGTCACTTGTCCGCCGCCTATACCTGATTTTTTCTCAACAATGGTTGATAAGGCTAGTGCAAGGTACGATGAACTTGTAAGATCGTATAAGGCGTAAGCCTGGCACAATGTTTGCACGCTGAAGGACAGCGATCGTGATAAAGGGTCCGGCGGAGTCTGGAAGACGTGTCTCCTCGCAGGATCCTAATAGTCGTAAAGAACACGCTTACGTCTGTTAGGCTGTGGCTTAACTTTTCCATTACCGAAGGTGCATATAATAGTCACCTGAAGTATAAGAGATACAGCGAAGTAATACCCGCCGAAGATAACTGTAATTGCCCGTTGCTGAGCACTTCTTGCTTCTTGAAGATAGCAACCGCAGTCGTATGTCAAAATTTTCAATGTTTATCAGGATGAGGGTTGGAAAGCCTTATCATTGCCGCGATAAATGAGATAAGGAGACGCTGTAACGGTTCTTCGCGAGTACAGACGCTATCGTAAAATAAAATGCTGTGGATGACCGATGGAGTCGATTTTTTTAAATTATATTTTCCAAATAATAAAATTTCTATATCATCTATACATATGTATACAGGGTGAGTTACCTAACATTATCACCTCAAATATCTTTGTTGTTTTCAAAGATACATTAGATGTCTTGAGGACAAAGTTGAATGGTAAAATGGAGCTTACACGATACAAAAAAGTTTTTGTTATTATGTCATTTTTTTTTAGAGATATCAAGGTCACCTTTATTTTTTTTAAATGGAACCACATTTTTTAAACACCTACAATGATAGTCCCTTTCATTACGAATTCAGCGACTAGAATTACTCAAGGTCATTCAAGATCACAGACAGAGGGAACGTATATAACAAAAATGTGGAAGCAGAATACGTTTATCAACAGTGAGACTTGTAGTAAACATGCTAAGGTCCTTCAATGCTATTGAATGTTTTCAAACATCCTCTAGCCGATTACATGTTTGATTGTATGTTCCCAAATAATACAATTTTTAATGTAACGACACTCGTCCTCAAAATTCGAAACCTACGCGTCCACCGAAAATAACATCTCAAAAATTGTTTTTCCAGCCTACTTGATCATCAATTCGCTCACAACCCACTTCGCCAATCGACAAAACGTGAAAATCAGTTAATCGTCAAAATACCATAAAATTCGTCAACCACCTACTCTCAACCCTTGACGCACCCTAGCTCCGAAGGGCAACCCCTTCCGTCCCGTTCAAAGCGTCTCTTATCCGGGGACGTTTTCCACTCTCTCCTCCTTTCTCCCTCTGTTGGTCAGCATCGAGAGCGTACGTGTGTGCGCGCGCGCGCGAGAGAGCGTAGGTCGTCGCTCGGCGCTCTTCCCGGCCGATGACGTGTTCAACGTGTGTTTCGCGGAATGCCACGAGCAGCTCTCATTGTAACGGAGTTAGGCCCGCGGGCCACTCTCTCGTCAGAATGCGCCCCGCGTTCCGCCCCGCCCCCCGGTCCTCCCCCCACCGTGCTGCGCGCTCTGCCCCACCCCTCTCCGCGCTCCGCTCGGCACCGATCCGCGCTCCGTGTGCCCCGCGTGCACCGCGTGCACGTACAGGGCAAGGCGAGCACGCTGCGTGGGCGTTTGACTCGGGCAGGTGGATGCTTGCCCCACGGCGCTAACACCGTGATCAACCACGCACCGGCCCAACCACGAGAACTACGGTGTGGGAGTCGGCTGTCCGGAGCTGAAATCCTGCGAGCCGACACCGAATCCTTCGACCGACGCCGCCTTCTTTACGAATTTCATAGCTAATCTCGAATTAGACACCCAATTAAACAATGCTAATTATGTTTGACGGCGAGTCGACTCGGCTTGTTCGGTTGCCCGGTACCATTAACCCCTTGCACTATAATACCGAGTCGGACTCGTGACGAAGATTTCGAAGATAGTCTACTAAATATTCATGCTGCTAATTTCCTTTAAACTTTCAATTGAAACAAAATTATATTTTCTTGTTGTTGAAACCATTGGAGACTGCATAGATATAAATTACATAGAAACTTCTTTTTTTTTAAGAAATTAGAAACGACAAATAAGTTCTAATCACTGCAACCGTAAAATAAATCGTAGTGCAAGGGGTTAAGGAACTAGTTTCTGATCATTTTAGAGGGCGTAACATAACCCCAGACCAGGGGTGGCCAACCTTTTACATACCATGCGTCAATTTTTTTTTTCACATAGGAGTTTTTCAAGCACTTTTTTTACCTTCTTAAGTTCATTGTTGCGGTTGGAAAATAGGGAGGAGAAGGGATAACTCAATCACACAACTAAATTAATTGATTTCTGCCAGTTTGAAAGACACACGTTTATTGGATCGCCAATCTACAATAGTGAGAAATGATCTCTTGGAAGACAGGGCGATCACTGTTTGCGAGGACTCTGCAATTGTATCCTAAAATTGTAAACTGACCGAAAAAATTGCAACGATTAGCAAGAAGGCTGTACGAATTGAACAGAAAGCAAAAGTAAAATAAGTAGGCGCAAGGATGCAATGCGCCACCGATTGGCCACCCCTGCCCTAGATCACAGATTTTCTTGCTACTAATAGATAAATTTATGTTCAAATCTCAAGGAAAAATGTCTAAAAGTTGAATATAAGTATAACTTAATTTGTAAGCAAGATAATAGTTAGGTCTGGGAAAACTGGTTCTTGATCACCTAAGTATATACAAGGCAACTAATTTTTGATCAGATATTTTTGAAATAATTGAAATAAAAAATGTCTAAAAGTTGAATATAAGTATAATTTAATTTGTAAGCAAGATAATAGTTAGGTCTGGGAAAACTGGTTCTTGATCACCTAAGTATATACAAGGCAACTAATTTTTGATCAGATATTTTTGAAATAATTGAAATAAAAAATGTCTAAAAGTTGAATATAAGTATAATTTAATTTGTAAGCAATATAATAGTTAGTTGCCTTGTGTATATTTAGGTGACCAAGAACCAGTTTTCCACAGCTAACTATTATATTGCTTACAAATTAAATTATAAATTATAAAAATAATTTTCCACAGCTAACTATTATATTGCTTACAAATTAAATTATAAATTATAAAAATATCTGATCAAAAATGAGTTGCCTTGTGTATATTTAGGTGACCAAGAACCAGTTTTCCACAGCTAATTTTTGATCAGAGATTTTTGAAATAATTGAAATAAAAAATGTCTAAAAGTTGAATATAAGCATAATTTAATTTGTAAGCAATATAATAGTTAGGTCTGGGAAAACTGGTTCTCGATCACCTAAATATATACAAGGCAACTAATTTTTGATCAGATATTTTTGCCAGGAACAAATCATTATTCTGCCTCAAGATTCGCAGTGTCTGCCGATCGCGTTAATCACCCGGAAGATATCCGAAATGATCGATCAAAGGTTGAAAAATTTCTAAAAGTTGAATATAAGTATAATTTAATTTTTAAGCAATATAATAGTTAGCTGTGGAAAACTGATTCTTGATCACCTAAATATATGTATACAAGGCAACTAATTTTTGATGAGATATTTTTGAAATAATTGAACTAAAAAATGTCTAAAAGTTGAATATAAGTATAATTTAATTTGTAAGCAAGATAATAGTTGGAAAACTGGTTCTTGATGACCTAAATATATACAAGGCAACTAATTTTTGATCAGATATTTTTGCCAGGAACAAATCATTATTCTGCCTCAAGATTCGCAGTGTCTGCCGATCGCGTTAATCACCCGGAAGGTATCCGAAATGATCGATCAAAGTGGTATCTCGCGGGATGGGCTGTCGATGAAAGCGGGCTCAGCAATCAGAAAAGAGACAGGGGCCAGCCCACAGCTCGGGGACAATTAACGATCGGACGCGGCCGGATCGGCAGGGACACGGAACAGACGGTGCTCGGCCGTAGGAGGTTTTCTTTGGCGGGCACAATAAATGGATAGGCCGGGGTTTTGTTTGTGTTATTCGTGGTCAGGAGCTTGGGAGCATGTGCGGTGATTGCCGTAACCATCGGGCACGCCTGCCTCGCTGGCTGACTGGCTGACTAGCTGGCTGCTAGGCTCGTACAGCTCTCCGCTTCACCTAGGCCACTCTCTTCGATCTCCCCCGTGTGTCGCTCTCGCCTCGTTGCCTCCGCTATCTTTTCCAACCGGTGCGCTGCTCGCCGAATGCACTTTTGCTGCACGCTGCTGCACTGAAAACGCCGATGCATCGCGCATCTACCTGCGCCTGGACGCCGCTGACCCCCTTGCACCCTCCTCTCCTCAGCTTCCTTTCTTCCTCTTCTTCTTCTGATCTTGGATCTTTGTAGATTAGATTTTTGGTACTTTTTTGTTTATGTCCTTTCTTTGGTGCGATTCGATCAGTGAAATTGATTCTGACGCACAGTGATCACTAGATTCTGAATTTTAGGCATTTATGGCAAAAATGACTACGTGCAATTTAGGGAAAAAATTAAAAGACTTTAAAATTCTTAGTGGAAAATATAAATTTATATTTAGCTCCTGTGTCTTGCAATTGTTGCCTCCGCTATCTTTTCCACCGGTGCGCTGCTCGCCGAATGCACTTTTGCTGCACGCTGCTGCACTGAAAACGCCGATGCATCGTGCATCTACCTGCGCCTGGACGCGGCTGACCCCCTTGCACCCTCCTCCCCTCAGCTTCCTTTCTTCTTCTTCATCTTTTTCTTCTGATCTTGGATCTTTGTAGATTAGATTTTTGGTACTTTTTTGTTTCTGTCCATTGTTTGGTGCGATTCGATCAGTGAAATTGATTCTGACGCACAGTGATCACTAGATTCTGGATTTTAGGTATTTATGGCAAAAATGACTACGTGCAATTTAGGACAATATGAAAAATTAGGAACATATAAATTTATATTTAGCTCCTGTGTCTTGCAATTGATGCACAAACTTTTTATTTTGCCTGAAGATCCGGAGTCTAGTGATCGCTAAACTGCTGAACTTTATGGAAAATAAAAAATATTTTCATTGGACACAGGAGCCAGATAAACATTTTTTTTCGTCTTTCAATTATTTTATTAAGCTGACGTCAATACACTGATGACTAGACTGCGGATTTTATGCATTTCTGACAAAATTGGGTATGTGCAATTTAGAACAGAGGAACAATTAAAGGGGCGTATCAATACATTATTTTCAACTCCTTAGAATAATTAAAAATGAGAAATGCCCTTCTATTTGGCTCCTGAGAATTTTTTATTTTGCATAATGGTCCGTAGTGTACCGACGACGTTAATTTTCTTGGATTGCTAAATCTGCCTTTTTGAATATCATTAGAATGCTTTTCTCGGGCTCAAAAAACGAGAGGAAAACAATATTTACACGACACTGTTACTTCATCGCCATAATAGAAAGAAATTTATTCAATGTAATTCATCTTGACGCCGCAGCTGTAAGTAAGACCAACAAACGTACATAGAGTACTGTGCCAAATAAAACGAGAAACGAGAGGGAAGGTTGGAGAGCAAATAAAAGCAAAGAAAAGGTATCAAGCAAAGAGAGCTGTAGAAAGGGAAACAAGACAACTCGCGATTAATCCAGCCCCGCGGGGCCAGGTTCCCGCGAGCGTATAAACAATAGCGCCTCGCAATGAGATTCAAATTGGCCGTGCATCGACCAGCATTAATCTGAATTAAATAACGCACCGGTTACGATCGCGTGGAACTCGCGTGGAACAGAGAGATACGGAACGACGTCGAGAGAAACTCTCGAGGAAGAAAAGCGGATGGAGTGGTCGGACTGTAAGGGAAAGTAAACACAGCGAACTTGAAGAACTCGCGGCAGACAGAAATCCGAGCAATTAAATACACATTATCTAATCTAGCTAGACGAGAGACTTCTGTTCCGTAGAGATTGAAATTAAACGATAGCGAATAGTTTCATTAGGTTCTTGATTGATTAATGTCCGATCTGTTTACTCCTTTAGTTTTCTGTTCGAATTAAATTGTACTCGTTCGTTTCTGTGTTGAGAATTAATTAATTGTTGCCTTGTTTCACTTGCATTTCACTTTCTCTTTCTATTTTAACTAGCAATCGTTCGCCACTCTATCTCAACGCTATTTCTTTCTGTATTCACTATAGGGTAACTGCACCAGTGAATGAACAATGAACATTTAAGAATTGGCATAGACACAACACGTGTTTTATGTGTTTCAAATTTGTTCTTTAAAAATTTTCATAAAGCAAATGAGTAAATCAATATGGTGTTTGGATTCTGTATTTAATTTTGTTGTCATTACAATATAATTAAAAATTTTCAGACGCAGTTTTCTTCTTTCTTGAAAAAGACCCACATAAGGGTCGAAACGTTGAAAGTTTAATTTAACTAGCACAATTGCTTTATTTTGTTTAAAATTGATCGAAACGTTGCGCCGAGAGCATAAGCATTTTCCTTGAATTTAAGAAATTGTTCAGGAAGATATTTTATTTAAAAAAAAATATGTGAATTAAAGGAATCTCGTATATGCCAAATGGCTCCCTATACTTAATTTGTCAAAAATAAATGAACACGAATAAAATGAAATTATTATTATTTGTCTTTGTTAAACGTTAAATAAAAAATATAAAAAATACCAGTCAATGAACACTACATTCTAGTAATTGAACAATGATGGAAAAGTAAAAAAAAATACAAAAGCGTTCATTTACTGGTGCCTGTTTATTCACTGGTGCAGTTACCCTAATTGTTATTTTCGAGTTTCCACTTTTCTACTGTCTCAAGATTTCAGATTTAAATCATCCTCAGCTCCATTTCCATTTCTACTCTCCATACATCTCTCTCTCTCTCTCTCTCTCTCTCTCTCTCACTCACTCACAACTTTCCCTCTTTCTCAACCATCGTTCCATCTCCCTCCCTCGCACTCTCAGCTCTCCCCTCCCTCAGGCCCACCAGTCCCCGTTCCCCCTCTCCTCGGTCCCCGGTGCCCGAGAGCACCTTCCTCAATCCAGCTTATCTATAAGCACGGCGAAGTGACTCACCGGCTCGGCGGTGAGTGGTACGAGCACTTGTCGCGACTCGCGAGTAGCCGTGCGACGCGGATGCCGATTCCCGGGGCCCGATCCGGGGCCCGATCCAGCCAGGCCCCTATGCAACGAGTACCACACCGCTAGGAAAGGTTCTCGGGCATGTCGCCGTTGCGTAAGATGATTTTATGTCCGTGCAGGTGGACACGGAGCCTGGCCAGCGTCGCCGCGAACCTTTCCGCGTGAGAACTCGCAGTCTCTCAAGCCACGATCCCCGTCGTTCCTTTAGCCCGACTACCATGTGTCCTTTCCGTGTCCTCGTTTCTAATTAACGACAACTCTGCACGAAAATGATAATCGTTCGCGTCGATACTGAACACGAGAGCAAAATAAATTGTTGTCGTTCTTTCTCTGCTAATTTCAACGGATGAAAATAATATAAGGAAAAACGGGTTTGTTAAACGAAATTGGGCACACGGATAACCAGTGTTAACAAACCTTCTTTTTGCAATCCGTTGGCGATCGTAATTTTACAATTCTTCTATTATTTCTGATTTTCTATTTTTATAAATTCAGCTATACACTCTATATCGATACTTCAACTATATATATATTTAACGATATTAAAAATTACTGCAACAGAAAACCTACTGTACATATTTAACGATATCTATTATTATATATATGGGAATAATAGATATCGTTAAATATCTACAGTAGGTTTTCTGTTGCAGTAATTTTTTTTACATTTGTAACGAAAATTCAAAATATGGAGAACTGAACGGTGAACTATATGAGAACAAATATAAATACTTCAAACGAAAGTAACTCGATGAACGCAACGCAACCGTTAAAAATCGATCCCGATCCAGATCCAGAATCCCACGGGGCCCAATGAAATAAGATCGACGGTGACTCGGTATAGCCACTCAAGAGAGATATCTCGAATCGCGAGGAAGAGTCGCGTTCGCGCCAAAGTCTGCGTGCTCCGCGGCCATCTTCTTCGTGGACATATTCGACACGCTTCATCGACATGCAAATCGCTGGATCGCGAGACTCGGTGCTCGCGGAATTCGCATTTATCGATGCGCCTTCGACGGAGTCGAAACGATCTTGAGCGAAAAGAAAACGGAATCGGAAAGAGAGAGAGAGAGAGAGAGAGAGAGAGAGAGAGAGAGAGAGAGAGAGAGAGCAAGAGAGAGAGAGAGAGAGAGAGAGAGATGAAGAACTCTCTCCTCGTCGACATCGTCGTCCGCGTCGGCACACGTGGCCCGATCCACGGAGCGTGTCGATCACGTTCGCCGGAATCATTATCATTGATCATCCTCTCCGCCTTCTCTCGAGCGTCCAGGGGCCTATCGGCTAATTGCCATCGTGCCCGGCGATCTCGCGGGCGTAAAATCGTGAACGCTCGGTCGCGTACGATCGTGAGAGCTGCTTCCACGAGGATTTTCTTATTTTTCGACCGTTCGGAGATCGCTCGTCGAGATTCCGAGATGCTGGAATCGGTTTGGCGATGGAAATGACTGGGAAAAGGAGCCGGGCATCTTCGACTGAGAGCTGTGGATCGGTTGGAAATCGGTGATCTATGCCTTGGGAGCAAGAGATTTGTGGAGTCAAAGATCGAGGCGAAGGCAGAATCCCCGATTTTTAAAAACTTGAAGATCTTCGAAAGAGAACCAGGTGTGCCGATTTTGTACTTAATTCGGAGAATGGGTTTTTGTTGTTTGGGAATGATAATTAGTAGACTGCGGATCTTTATGCAAAATACAAATTTTCTGAGTCAATTGCACGAAATAGGACCTCAATAAACACTTATTCCTTCCCTTAATAATTTTATTAAGCCACAGGCAATAAAATCGTATTCTTCAAATCGTCAGTATCTTTATACAAAATACAAATTTTTTAGCCAATTGCACGAAATAGGACTGGAATAAACATTTATTCCTTCCCTTAATAATTTTATTAAGCCACAGACAATAAAATTGTATTTTTCAAAACGTCAGTATCTTTGTGCAAAATAAAAATTTTCCAAGTAAATTGCAAGAAATAGGAGCTACATAAACATTTATTCCTTCTCTTAATAGTTTTATTAAACCAGAGGCTATAAAATCGTATTTTTCAAATCGTAGTCCCCATTTTTGTCATAAATACATAAAATCCGCTGTCTATTAATTACTCATAAATGAAGAAAAGTTGAATAAAATGTTCCGGAGCACATGAAAAATCCAATTAGAAAACAGTTGTTCTCTTCCAAAGAGACGTTCGGAGAATTTTCAGATTGGAACGAACAGCGTTGTACCGGAAGTGTTAAAGAGGTGACGAAAGGAAAAAGGAAAGGCGAATCTGACAAGAAGGAAGAAGAGCGGCCGTCGCGAAAAGGGAAGAGTAGAAGGCAGAGGATATCCTAATAGATTATTAATTTACACGTCGACTCGTGGCTCATGATGGCGGCGAGTAGGGAGGAGGGGGGGGGGGCGAGGTGCGCCGACACACACCTGTCCCAAACCCGTCTCGCTCGATTATCTTGCATTATGCAAAATGCGTTTTTTTTACCGAGCCGCAACCCCGTAATAAACGGTTGTCCGCGGTACGGTTGACATAATGCGTCGGCTATTACTGCCGGGAGCCGAGCGCTTCCTCGATGCACTTGCATCCTCTTCTGCAACCGAGACTTCCTTGCTACTCTTCGTAACGATAACCGTTCAACAATCCACACTCTCCAAACTTTACAAAAATTTTAGAAATATTTAGGATTCTCCCAAATTTCGATCAGTTGCGTTTCACACAAAGTGTGCTATTGGTAAATCTCTTCAAGTTTGGGATTTCAGCTGCCATTGGACGTATGCTCCTAGCTGGCCCCAATGTCATAGCCAGTCTTCATAACATTTTTAAATAAATTGTAACTTGCGCGTATAAGGAAAAAAAACAAGTAGGGAAAAAGAGATATACCCTTGCCCTTATTTGTGTTTGTATAGGTTTCTTGTTTTATATATTTGGTTCTGTTCCTAAAGTTGTAATAAATCTCTAGACTGCGGATCTTTATGCAAAATAAAAATATTCTGCATCGATTGTGGGAAGCAGGAGAGTTCGATCAATATTCCGTTCATCCCTTAATGGTGTCTTCCCATTGAAAACAACGTAGCACCGCTGTTAGATTTTTCTAATCTTTTATTGTTTCATATTTCAGCCAGCTAATTTCTCCATAAATGCATAAAAATCCGTAGTCTATAAATCTCTTATGAGATTTCCTCAATAAAAAAAAAACAAGTAGGGAAAAAAGAGATATACCCTTATCCTTATTTATGTTTGTATAGGTTTCTTGTTCTATATATTTGGTTCTGTTTCTAAAGTTGTAATAAATATCTTATGAGATTTCCTCAATAAAAAATAAAAAACAAGTAGGGAAAAAAGAGATATTCCCATACCCTTATTTATGTTCGTATAGGTTTCTTGTTCTATAGATTTTGTTCTGTTTCTAAAGTTGTAATAAATATCTTATGAGATTTCCTCAATAAAAAATAAAAAACAAGTAGGGAAAAAAGAGATATTCCCATACCCTTATTTATGTTCGTATAGGTTTCTTGTTCTATAGATTTTGTTCTGTTTCTAAAGTTGTAATAAATCTCTTGTGAGATATCCTCAATTAAAAAAAAAAAATTTACTCTGCAAAAAATTTCACTGTGTCTAAAAAGAACGTTTCCACTTCCTAAGATCTGTATCATGAAGTGACGAAGTGGAACCGAAAGTGGGGCCGGTTCCTTGAAGATAATCGTTCGAACATCGGTTTCGGATTTATCCGAAGCGACCGATAGATCGGCCGCCCGGTCTCCATTGTGAGGCCTTGTGTACGGATCTTTACGAGCGACATTTTTCGCGGCTCCTCTCTGATAACCGGGCCGGGGCCCCGGAGATTATATTCCACGGCGCTGATATTTCCGCGGCTGCGTGGGAGTGCGAGATCGGATCTCGTTCAATTTCGTCGAGAGTTAATGGCCACGACTTCGCTTCACGTAACGGCACGGCTGTCCGCGTTTTTACCGGAGCGCCCCCGGTACAATGGCGCATTCAAACCTTGCGAGAGCTGACTCTCGATTACTCGATTACCGCTGCACGATTGAAATTTTCACCGTAGAACGCTCCCTTCGGACTGTCCTACCTGTCCGGAACCCTTTCTTCTTTTTTATTATTTATATTCTGTTACACTGATGAATATTAGTCAAACACTGATAAAGAAGGGATCGACCGCTCATTGCGATTACGTCACACGTTTATCTCTTTTTCACTTGTCTATTTATCTCTTTATAATGTACAAGTATAAGCCAGTAAATATTTTTATCGTTTGCACAAATGAGAAGTAACCAACAATTACTGATATACTGTGTACCGAGCTGAAAAAATTGTTTAAAACTCTTCCTTAAACAATATTAAGAAAAAGTTGCGTGCGATTATATGATTATATTCTTTTTCTTTTTTTTGTTATGAATATCTTCTATTGTAAACATTTGTATAAAAGGACATTAGTCCGTAAATAGTAATAAATAATAATAATAATAATAATATGTTGAACGTGTTAGACTACTGTACTAACCCAGCACTACTTAGGACGAGGATCGAGGATCCGCGGGTTAAATCGAATCGATCGACGATGGCTGGCAGGCGAGTATCGATCCACTTGTAGAGCCAACAACAATTTGTCACTGTCATTATCCGCTTGTCACCTGCAGCCTAGCCTCGCCCATGTAGATCGCGAGTCGAGGACGACAAATCAATGGGACCGGGCCCAGTTATCAATCGCGCGATAAATTATGCTCGGAAAGATCGATCCGATCGGATCCGATCCTATCGGACCGCGGGGTCTGATGATTTACGTAAATCTCCCGGGCGTCGATCCAATCTAATCGATCCTGCCACTCGAGAGGGTTGAATCGAAAGATTAAATCGACTTGCGCTCGCTTTGGCAAATGAAAATTCGGTACAGCTGAATTTCCAAAGTCGACGCCCATGCATTCGTAGGCTGTCCGAATTCTATTTTTTCTATTTATAATTAACAGCAAAGATGCAGTTATTTCACATAAAAATCCTTGGTCTACACATGATCAATTCATCATTCCCTTTTCACGATAAATGAAAACACGTGACTCGACGTGACGGTTCTTTATTCAAGATAAAAAATTTCTAAGTCTAAAAAAATGGATTTTTACCACAAACGGATTTACGATAAATTGGGGATTTACCCAAAAACAATGGATCGGAATAGCGATCGCGTTGCATAATATTCTCCATCGCAGAGGATCGCGCAGATTCCCAATTGTTCACGGTTGTTTATAAAGGAAAATTGCCCGCAATTTCGTTTCCCACACTGGCCGCGCGGAAAGCACA
Organism: Lasioglossum lativentre; assembly: GCA_916610255.1. NCBI lineage: Eukaryota > Metazoa > Arthropoda > Insecta > Hymenoptera > Halictidae > Lasioglossum > Lasioglossum lativentre. Next base: position 4,046,217 of record OU744364.1, read on the forward strand.
TCGCGAACGTTCAACTTTGCTGAAATTCGTAACGTTATTACCGTTAGTAGGTCGAGAAATGTTGTAAATGCACAAACATCCACCTCGGTCTAATAACAATAATAATAATAATCATAATAACACGGCAGTGACTGCTGAACATTGTCCGGTGGAACAAGTGCGGCCGGTGGTAGACAAGAATCGTGTAATCGATTCCCGGCGATCGACTTTCATCGCTTATCGCCACGAGGATCGGCAGTCCCGGGGCTTGTGCTCGCGGATCTGTCCGCTGCAAAACGATTTGCCTCGACGAGGACACGATCCGATCGATCGGGGACCGAGCCTAATCGCCGAGGAACGTCGGCTTCTTAAGTATAGCTCGCCGCGAAATGTCATCGGAAAGTGAAATTGAAATTCTTCCGCGAATACGTCGCCGATTACGTTTCAATGAAATTTTACCTATCGTATTTTACATGATTACAGAATATGGTGTTTAGACGTTTAAGGAAATTAGGGGTTGAATAACCACGAGTGACCTTGAATGACCTTGAATGACCTTGGCAGAACTGTAGATCAACGAATTCATCAGATACGGGTTATGTATCAGGAAATAATAATTTCCGTTTCCTCCAATTTATATCGGTGCACTATATATATTTAATAATTAATAAACATGTCCTATAATCGCGCTCTCCATTATACTTGCTAATTGACACGTAACCTGATAATTAACACCGTTTCATGCGACTTCAGTAATTTTTTAATGCGACTCAAACCGATAAATCAGAAGGTTATCTCTTTTCGTCTTTCTCTTCTTTTTTCGTTTTCTTTCTCGCACTCGCTCTTTCCTTCTCTCTTTGTCTCTTTGCCCGGCGGGTTCTTTTTGCTCGCGGCTCATAACATATAGGCGCAGCGAATCGGCCATTTGGAAGCTCGATTAGCCGTTAATCTTCCTCGGGCAGAGCTACGAAAAATCTTCCCCCTGCCGGCCCCTTTTACCCCTTCGCCGTGTGTTCGGAGCACCCTTTTCGCCGTACGTTTTCTTTCTCGCCCCGGCAACGCGATAAAACTTCGGCTAATTTGTGGGTCGATCGACTTCGAATTGCGTCCTCGATCTTCCCAGCTGTGTGCCAGGGGCCTCTCTCGAATGCGCACGATTCGCCGTGTGTTCTCGTCCGCAGGGGAATTTCTGAGAGTCTCTCGGCTGTACGCTTGTAAATTCTCCGACGGCTGTTATTAATGTTGATACGATCGTGTTTCAATTTCTACGGAAGGCTGACCGGCTGCTAATTGAGACCGTGAATTAACGGTCGGTGACCTGTATCATTTTAATCTGTCTCCTCTGTCGCTTTTTTTCGAGAGAGGGGTTCGTAAGAGCGATCGAGTCCATTTCTACTTTATCGATCTCTTGGTTACGTGTCTATGTAATTGCGCCTGTTGTTTCGTGTACTTTTTACACACACACTCTCTCTCTCTCTCTCTCTCTCTCTGCTTTGCTCTTTCTCTCTCTCTCTCTCTGCAGCTGGTATAATAATAATAATTCATTTTAAAGCATATATGTACAGAAATCTTTTTAAATAATTATATGTGCTTATTAGTAGACTGCGGAGTTTTGTGCATAATAAAAATTGTCTGTATTAACCCTTTGCACTCGAAGCTATTTTAACTAAAAAAACGAAAGATTTTTCCATTCTAGGATATTTCCATTCTATAAAATTTTGTTAGAGATTTTGTTAGGGAAGTGAACGAGCAACATTGCTTTTATAATTACACACAATGGAAAAGTATATTTTGATATATAAGAGAAATTAACAATTTTAGTATATAGAGCACGTGGTGGCGAGGAACACACTAGAGCTTGTAATAATGTCTATATATAACTAACAGGTGTCGCTGGAAGAACAAAAACTAAACGCGCGCATTACAAGACGATTCAAATATAATTCCAACAAAATTTTTTTCATTTTTTGCATTTGAAATTGATATAATATCTCATGTAATATGTAAATGTCACAACAACAATATAATATCTCATGTAATATGTAAATGTCACTAACAAAAATAATAGAGTGAACAATATTTTTAAGAATGGCATAGCAATTTTCAGTGGTTCCTCAGAGTCCGAGTGCTAAGGGTTAAATGCAAGCAACAGCAGCAAAATGAAAAGTTCATTCTTCCTGTACTAATGTTCCTGTAGCAATATGGAGAACTGAAATAAATAGAGAGAAGAATGCAGACAAAAATAAGTAATGAAAAATTAAATAAGAGCAAAAGGAAGAAAGAGGAAGATGGAAACAGAAAGATCGTGTGGGATCGTTCCAAGGTGCCCTTGAATGGAAAGCCGCCGCCGCCGCCGCCGCCGCCGTCGTGGGGTTATTCGCTTTAACCCCGGTTAAATGCATATCTCGAGCGGCCCTGTACGACATCCTTCTGGATGGCGTTTATGTAAGACGATCATCGGCGATCACGACTTCTAGATCCCGGATCCCGCGGATGCTTTCTGTGTCGCGCCCGCGATACCCGGCTCCTTTCGCAATCGATCATCGTACGGTTAATTAGTCCGGCTCTTTCACCTGTTCGATTCCATTCGACGCGCGAGACGAACGAACACGTCGCAACTGTTCGATTTTCTGCGTCGCTATTCGGATTCGAATTTACCGCCATTCGTATCAGACATTTTTATCTTGCATAAAGATCCGCTATTTGTAACTCGCGTCATTCCAAGAGAAAAATTGTAAATCGAGAGTCGACTAGATTTCCCCATTATTTCTTCTAGGATCGACGCCCTAAGTCTTCAGGCTCTCGCCAGATAGAGAATACGTCACATTAATTTCATTGATCCTTCCACAGGAGAATAGTCGAGAGAATTTTTATTGTTTCGTAAACCGTGCACGACCCTAATATTTCCGATAAACAAACGCCCGATAAATTATTGGCAATCGGTTTTATTCGGCGATACAGCGTCGCCTAGAGGTGTTGGGCCGCTATAGTAATCTCTCCTCGAGTTCTAACGCACTTAGAGCGATAATATCTCAGACATCTCCGCGACACCGATAATAATCTAATAAGATATAGCCTTGATCGGATTACTTTTCCACCTAACTCTACGCCTATCCGCGGATTTCCTTGAAAATAAAGCTACCTCGGCCATCTTTAATCATTACAATTTTTTATGCGCTCGTGAAGCAGTATACTTAGTCATATATTCTACTTTGACTTATTAGTAGACTGTGGATCTTCAAAATAAAAATGTTATCGATCACTTCTAAGGAGCAGGAATAAAATGAAAAAGGAGAGATTCCTTGTTTCGACAATTTTAACGAGTTCAAATTTCAAGTTATCATAATCATTAAATGAAGGAAGAACTTCTCAATTGGCTCCAGGTCCTTGCAAACAAAAATTTTCTATTTTGCATAAAAATCCGCTTTTTAGCAATAATATTCTTAACTATACTGCATTTGTCTTAATTTTTATTAGATTCTTCTACAATTTATTAGAACTCCTACAATTTTAAATATTTCGACTTCAAAAAATTCCGGTGTCTGGTCCAGATAATAGAAAACAAGCACGCGAAACCTCGGTACAAAAAAGTTGCCTGACTTCTTTAAAAAAAAAAAAGTTTTCAAACCGGGCCTGCAAAAGACGCTTCAGACCCGAAGACCCCCGTAAATGAGCCTCTCGCAATGGTTCGCCGGCCAGGGAATTTCAATTTGTCCGTCGTTAAAATTCATCTCGAGCGAGCTAAGTACCCCGGAAGTGGTCGGTCCAGGCTCTGGATCTAGATCCAGGCGACACTGGCCCCTTTACGAGCGGGTCTCTCGCAGATGCACCGCGACTTAAAACGGAACGGTACTTTTACGAGGTCCGCTCTACAGAAGTCGCTTCGACTGTTCTTTTTCTTCTTTCTTTCTCTTTCTCTTATTCTCTCATGAGAGCCGGAGGAACACGTGCTACAGTGCTGAGTGATTACGAGAGAGTCCACGTGGGAATTGTACCACACAGGTGGAAACGCTGTTGGAGAGGATCCTGACGCTGTGGGCTAGGTCAGTGCTGTGGACCCAGTCACACCCAAATTGCTCGAAAGAACTGCTTCAACCCTTTAACCTACATATTTTTCTCAAGGAAATTCGATAGAATCTCTATGGCTAGAAATTAGCCTGTTCACCTTTTCCCTCCCGACATGTCAACAATGTGGACTTTCGAATTGCCCCCCCACCCCCGAGCGTTTGGCACCTGTTATGTGGAATTTTACTGGTTTTTATGTGCTAAATACGCATATGACTTTCGCTTTTGGCGGAAATTACAAAAAACTTACACTAGCACATTCAATTCTGCCTGTAGGGCATCGTTGAGCTGGAAAGGGTGGAGGGGGTATTCTGATTTTAGTATGTTGTAATATATTTTAGTATATTCTAGTATATTATAGTATATTTTAGTATATTTTAGAATATTAATATAGAACTTACTAGAATTCCAGTGTATTCTAGTATATTAATATAGAACTTACTAGAATGCCAGTGTATTCTAGTATATTAATATAGAACTTATTAGAATTCTAGTGTATTCTAGTATATTAATATAGAACTTACTAGAATTCTAGTATATTTTAATATATTCTAGTATATTTTAGTATGTTCTAGTATATTTTAGTATATTTTAATATATTCTAGTATATTTTAGAATATTAATATAGAACTTACTAGAATTCCAGTGTATTCTAATATATTAATATAGAACTTACTAGAATTCTAGTGTATTCTAGTATATTAATATAGAACTTACTAGAATTCTAGTGTATTATTAGTATATTAATATAGAACTTACTAGAATTCTAGTATATTTTAATATATTCTAGTATATTTTAATATATTTTAATATATTCTAGTATATTCTAGTATATTTTAGTATATTCTAGTATATTCTAATATATTCTAATGTAGGTGTATAGTATAGAATCAGCGAACGAATGACGATCGATCATCAGCGCGAATGAGCGTTAGGCGATCAGTTCCACGGTCGATAAGGAACTGCGATCGGTTAGGCGTGCGCGTGGATCGGACGAGCTTGTTTCGCGATCGCATTCACGGGGTCAGGTACGCGAGAGAGCTACCTGCAACTGCAGCCGGTGCAGTCACGAGCCAGAAAACGGGCTTCGTGAAAACGTATCCGCGAGACTGTCTGGCTGCGCACGTATGTACAGGATGGTCCATCGAAAGAACCCGCTTATCCCTTTCGACGTGTCGTATAATTCAATTTCTGACACCCGAAACATTCACTATTTTTAACCCATTGTAATTTCTTACAACAATGAACGTGGACTTCTTTAAAGCTTGAAGACTCTACTTTCGCAGGACATCATTCATTTATTCCCAGAACAATTGTGCATGATGTAGGAGGTCAAAGACTGGGGACAGATTTTTGGTCGAAAATGCTACAACTTAAATCCTCTGTAAATATACAGGGTGTCCCAAAACGACTGCGAAAGCGGGAAATGGGAGTATCCTTGGGTCATTTGAAGCAACATTTTCCTTAACAATAATGGCGCCGGCGGCTTTGTTTAGGAGTTATTAACGAAATACACGGACCAATCAGAGCGCGACCTAGACGCTCGCTGGCACGTTCATCGCGGCGAGCCGGCAGGCGGTTGGCTGAACGTGCCAGCGAGCGTCTAGGTCGCGCTCTGATTGGTCCGTGTTTTTCGTTAATAACTCCTAAACAAAGCCGCGGGCGTCATTTTTGTTAAGGAAAATGTTGCTTCAAATGACCCAAGGAACCTCCCATTTCCCGCTTACGCAGTCGTTTTGAGACACCCTGTATATTATCTGAATGAATCTTCCACAGATTCGAAGATGGAAGTCTCCTCGTTATGGAACCAAAAGAAGGAAGAAATTCAGTGCACAAAATCGTCTTCCGTTACCCAGCCACTATGTACTGTCCGTACCCCACAAGAAGTCCCTCGAGACGGCTGAGAGGCAAAGGGGGGGACCTCGCTCGTAGCCAATGGTTATCTTTGACGTCACACACTTTAGCCAATAATTCGGCTAGAACCAAAAGTCCATGTGGAATGACCCAATCGGACGATTTATTGTCGAATTCCTGCCAGGAGACTTCTTGTGGCGCACGAACAGTACCATTCCCCTTGATGGACCAGCCTGTATAGTTGTCTGGGGTCTAAAGTCTAAACCGACCGGTATCGTTGGGCATAGGTAGGCATAGAGGCATAGTCATAGGCGCGGTGGGTGTCGGTGTCGGTGCAAATGCCGGGGCGTGTGAACGCTGTGACATATGCGGCGTGTCGCTTTCTTTAATCGCCTCTGGCCGCGCGAGTGCCTCTACGTTCCTGCATATCCATTCGCCTCGCCTTCCTTCCACTCGGTGCTGCTCAGACCTCATAGAGCTACGCGTTCAGAACTCTCGGATAGTTTTCATGCCTGGGTTTTCTCGGGGACCGTCCTCGACTGCGTAACCGATCGATCAGGTAGGGGACCAGTTAGGGGACCCCTGGTAGGGGACGTACTATACAGGTGGGGAACGAGGAAGCGTCGTCGGAAAATCGGATTTCTTCAGCGAGAGCTCCGACCGGCAAATTGGACCCGGTCGCCACGCGGTAGTCTCTCTCTCGTTCGACGCTCTTTGAGGCTCCTTTCGCGGACCGGAATGCTGAACGGCCGGCTGCCTCCAGCTTCTTATTAGGAACACCGGCCGATTTGTATGAAACTGGGTTACGTGTGTCGCAGGGACAGCCAAGATGGATTCGCGAAACCGTGCGCCGACGTGTGATCGATGCCGACGACTCCGCCGGGGTACGCTAAGCATGGGAACATGGCCCTACGATTGTCGATCGGTTTCCATATCCACGGAAAAATATTGTAAGCCGCTCAAACTACACCTGGATCTAACAATGGAAACCGCGAAACTAGTTGTATCAACAGGGATATGTTTCATCATCTGGACAATTTATATTTTTTCCTGGGATCTACTCATTTTTCAATTTTCAATCAAGATTTTATGCATTTACGACTAAAATTAGTAGGTGTAATGCGAAACTAGTTGTATCAACACGGATATGTTTCATCATCTGGACAATTTCTATTTTTTCCATATGTGATCTACTCATTTTTCAATTTTTAATCAAGATTTTATGCATTTATGAGAAAAATTAGTAGGCGTAATGCGAAACATTAGAAGAATTTGAAAATACTATTATATTATTTCGAATTAATTGAACATGTTAAGAAAATAAATTTCTAATTCACTCCAATTTGTTGCAATTCAGGTAGAAAATTTCAATTTTGCATTTGACATTCTTATCAAAAATGCATAAAATAGTCTAATGATTAAGAAAAAAATACTTGTTCATTTAACTTCTGTTTCTTACAATTAATGTAGACAATTTTTATTCTGCTCGAAGATCTACTTATTATCCAAAGATTAACTGTATAGTAGAATTTAACATCAGAAAAATTTAAAAATCTTGCTAAATTATTTCCAACATTTCAAGATGATTAAAAATACATACTCCTTCAATTTCGATATCTTAAAATTAAGATAATATTTGTTTTGCATGAAGATCTACTCATATTCCAATGATTAACCAGTAGAATTTAAGATTTAAGAAACTTTTAAATCTTGCTAAATTATTTTCGACTTTCAAAGACACGACTAAAATGAAACAAATTGCATTTTCATTTAACTTCGGTATCTTACAATTTTTATTTTCCATGAAGATCTACTTATTATCCAACGATTGACTGTTTAGTAGACTTTACCATCAGAAAAAATTTGAAAATCTTGCTAAATTATTTTCAACATTTCAAGATGATTAAAAATACATGCTCCTTTAATTTCGATATATCTACTCATATTCCAATGATTAACCAGTAGAATTTAAGATTGAAAATATTTTTAAATCTTGCTAAATTATTTTCGACTTTCGACGACACGACTAAAATGAAAAAAAAATTGCATTTTCATTTAACATCGGTATCTTACAATTAATCTAGCCAATTTTTATTTTCCATGAAGATCTACTCACTATCCAATTAACTATTTTGCAGAGACTTCCAATCCAAAGTGACACACATACTCAGGGGCACGCCTCCTGTACAATCAATCAGAAAAATCGTTTCGATCAGTTTGCGAACGCCTCGAAGCACAAGCATGTTTCATATTTCACGACTTGGCTCATTGAAGAAGTAGAGTCAGTCGGTGGTGGCGCGAAAGCGGGGCCGAGGTGAAATATCGCGGCAGGTAAACTTTGCAGCAATGTTGCGAAGGCAGGAAAATCTGCGTGCGATTTTTCCTTAACGACCGGATCCGGCTTAGCGCGCGAAAGGACGAGGCTGCCCCGCGGACAGCGTCGTCTTTCGCTTGTGCCGTAAATTCGTGGCCATCCATCGCGGCTCGAACCTCGGCCCGTAGATTAATAACGCGATAAATTCAACGCTTAGCCAGGTGGGCGTGCGTAGGAACAGGTAGACTTCTTCGAGAGTCTCTACGTGTGATACTGCAACACACGTTCTCTCGCTCCTCCTTCGTCTGCCCGATATATGCACGCGTGCGCGCGCGCGCGCACGCGTTATTAACCGATGCCCAATTAACTATGAGTCCTTCCGATTGACGGAGGCCACTCGTTTATCATTTACATATTGTTGCGTAACGAGACTGCGATTCGCAATTGTTCCTGCGGCACGTGCATGATTATGACTGCGGATGTTTATGCAATTTTTAATTTCTGTATTGACATTTTAAAAAAGTGGAAACATGTAAAATATTATGTGGTAGTGATCCTTTCTGGATCTGAGATATACAAAAATCATAATAATTCTGTGGAATTTTATATTTTATTTTACACATCATTTAGTAAACCGACGCTTCTAATTGCTTACAAAACATCAGGTCGTTTATTAACAATTATAAAAAAGTTATTCTGTTTTAAAGGGTGTACGGAGACTTATTTTACTGACAAGGGAACATATTCTTCGAAAAATATTTGACACGTATTCTTTTTATCGGCAACCATCCACTCAGAGGGGGGTGAAACCAGCCCTCGAAGTCGGGGGTCAAAACCACATTTTTTGGGAAAAAAAAGTTTCCCATTAAAAAATACACATTTAAAAAAAAATTTTTTCGACTTCTAGTTTCCCAGATATCTCAAAAAATGTGGTTTTGACCACTGACTTCGAGGGCTGTTTCCACCCTCTCAGAGTGGATGGTTGCCGATAAAAAAAAATACGTGTCAAATATTTTTCGAAGAACTATATTGTGAGCGTATATAAACCATACACGGTTTAGGGCATTAATAAATAATGAATCGTCCATCGAATCGCTGTCCGCTAAACTGCAGCTCCGTGAGTTGCATGCTTGCAACTTCGCATGTTTCCCATAAATGCAGTTTCTAGGGCACCGCGGTGAGCATATCGACGCTCTCGAGGAACTCTGCGAGGGTTCACGGTTCCGGTGCATCGCGAAAGGAACGAGGAAGGCAGAGATGGTTGCATCGTTGCAGCGCGTGCAGCCCGCAACTGTCCGCGAGACGAGAGGAAAAAGAGAAAGAGAGAGAGAGAGAGAGAGGGTGAGAGAGAGAGAGAGAGAGAGAGAGAGAGAGAGAGAGAGAGAGAGAGAGAGAGAGAGAGAGAGAGAGATGAGAGACAGATCGGAAGGTTCGCAGACCGACGCGGCGTACCAACCGTAAAATAAACAACCCGGTAATAAACCGGCAGCGATGTCCAGCGTTGTAAATTACCGCGGCGTGGAGTCCTAACGCGGCACGGAGCCGCGTTTTATGGACCGCCCTGCACAATTCCCGGATCCGCGATGATGGCTCAATACGTCCGAGGGACATAGTTACTTGTAGGTATCTCTCTGCCTCTACCTGTATTTCGTATCTACCCGCGATTGTACCCGCGCTTCTAACAGAAGCGATTCTCGGAACCGCGGATTCTTTCGCTCGGTGTTGCTGCTCGGTGCACGCGGCGCGGCGCGGCGCGGCGCGGCGCGGCGCGGCGCGGCGCGGCGTAGTGTTCCGGGCGAGCAAAGTCGCGCCATTGTGTTCGGGAGACAGTTAGTCAGCGGATGCAGGATCCAGGACCGATTCAATGCCACTTATTTATTGCAAGAGTCCTCCTCCCTCGTCTCGAAAGCTTCGTCGAACCGCCATTGTTCGCGCACTCGAACCTGTCCTGTCTGAAATTTCTTATGTACCTTGAGAATGATATAAACGAAACGGTGCCGTGTTTCATAAAAATGTGTGCTATTATTTGAGGATAATAATTACTGCGGATCTTTATGCGAAATAAAAAGTTTGCAAGACACAGGAGCTAAATGTATACAGGGTGACATAAAATTTCTTCAACTCCCTGAAATGGGCGGTTCCTGAGGTAATTTGAAGCGACATTTTCCTTTTCGGAAATGTCCGCCGCGGCTTCGTTTAGGAGTTATTAACGAAAAACGCGGACCAATCGGAGCGCGACCTACACGCGTGTTGGCAAACATGGTCCGGCGCGCCAGCAGAGTCGAAACACGACGAATGCCGTCTCGACCCATCGCGTTATATCGAAAATTACTGTTTACACTAGTGTTTTTATGACTGATACGTCACGATGTATATCAACACGGACGATTTCCACGCATCTGCGATGACGAAAGTCCTCGTATCAACGACTCACAGACCCAGACGACTGCTGACACGCCGGACCATCTTTGTCAACACGCGTCTAGGTCGCGCTCCGACTGGTCCTTGTTTTTCGTTAATAACTCCTAAACAAACCCTCGGCGGACAATTTCGAAAAGGAAAATTTTGCTTCGAATTACCTCAAGAACCACTGATTTCAAGGAGTTGAAGGAATCTACATATCCTGTATATCCTTTATTCGATCCCCTAAGGGTTACAATTTTCTTCACAATCTCCTACATCCTTAACCTACTATAGTATACAGTCTTAAACCTACTCGCTCGTCGCAATCCCCTTTCCCCCGAAAATATAAATTTATATTTTTCGTTAATAATTTTAATATAGTCGAAATAATATATTAATACTCTTAAAGTGTTCTAATATTTCACTGTTCTATATAATCCGGAGTCTAATAATAAATTTTGGCGATCAAAACGCAGTCTGTGCGCCAGTTAGATCGCGCACCTTGCGCATCGATCGGATCAAGTTCAGCGGCTGACTCACAGCGCTATCGATCCGATCCGAACAACTTGTACGATCGATTCTGAATCCGAATCGGATATCGGCGCGCCACGGGCATTCCCGCGGCTCGTAATTTACCGTTTCGTCATATTTCCAAGGCGATCCGGAATCGGTCCGCCTCTGCGACGAGAAAAACAGGCAAAAGTCACTCGACTGGATTCCCGGTAAATGAAAGAGAGTCGTCCCGGCTGTAATTGCACGATGATAACGGACTCCGGCGCAGCATCTGCATAGAATAGGCGCGGGTTAAAAGCAATTAATTTGATCGGTTCGTGGAAGTTGAACTTCGAACAGAAACAATCGTCGGAAGACGAGTCGATTTTCAAAGGAAACTCGAGAGCATCGGGACAATCAGTCGATGATCATCGTAGAACTAGCAGGAGTGAGTGCTAGCTAATCAACCGAATTTATCGAATAAAATAAAAATCGAAAGGTTGAACAATCACTCTGAGAATACTCTGTCATCCCTCTGGTATTTTTCTCAGTTGCATTTTCTAGTACATAAAAATTTTTTCTGTATTTCACTCAATACATAAAAATTCCTTTACGAATATCAACAAATAATTTTGTCTCCAATTTTTGGTAGATGTGGCACTCAAGGTGTTAGAAAGAACAATATTCTTTTTCACTTTTCTGGCATTTTTCAGATCAAGGTCGAATTTTCTACACTCTGTACATAAAAATTCCTTTACGAATATCAACAAATAATACCGTCTACAATTTTACGTAGATGTGGCACTCGAAGAACAATATTCTGTCATCGAAGTTGCATTGTCATATCGATATATCTAACCTCCATTATAAATTCGATCTTCCCAGTTTCGGTGCCTCGCACTAAATTATTATGATTCCCATCTTGATTTTCGGAATTTTTTGGGAGTCCCGATGAAGCGTTGTGTTGTTCAATGTACAAAAGAAGAGTGTAAGACTCATAGTGTTAAAAGGAGACGTAGATCGGTGCGAGGAGATCGTGTACGCTCGATATGTGCCAGGGGAATAGTGTTCGCTCGCCGCTAGCACGTCGATCGGCGAAACACACGCGTTGACCTTTCGCTAGGACGAAGATCGAGGATGATCTACGCCGTCCGCGTCTACATCCTCGATCGATCGACCTTCGTATTTGGCAAAGAAACTGCGCCCGCGCGAGAGGTCGATCGGCATTGACCTAGGTTCGAACGTTCCCGTTAACGCTCCTTCCTTTCGCGGCTCGAAACTTCCGCGGTGAATGATAAATCTTGTAATTTCACCTATCGAGTGTACAAGAAATAGACACCGAACAGGAAGTTCTCTCTTTCTTGAATAATTTAATAATTATATTAACATCCTCGGCACCCCACTAGTTATTTCAAATGACCTTCTAGGAATCATCCTTTTCAACGAAATATAGAATTTTTGGGACACCGTGTATAGTAGTGTTGCGGCGAATGGTATTGGTATTAATTATTATGCATCTTGAATAATTTAATAGAATATTAACATCCTCGGCACCCTACTAGTTATTTCAAATGATAGGAATCAGCCTTCTCAACGAAATACAGAATTGTTTGGACACCGTGTATAGTAGTGTTGCGGCGCATGGTATTGGTATTAATTTTTATGTATCTTGAATAATTTAATATAATACACGATTAACATCCTCGGCACCCTACTAGTTATTTCAAATGATCTTCTAGGAATCACCCTTCTCAACGAAATACAGAATTTTTGGGACACTGTATATAGCAATAATGCGACGATTAGTATTGGTATTAATTTTTTTTGTATCGACGAAACTAACGCAAAACGACACTAGAAGTACCCTGAGTGGAAATGGCAGTTTCCAGATTTGTTCTTTCAGGTTCAGGTACAATTTTCTACGATACTGTAATTAAATAAAAAATTGATATTTTGAGAAATGACTGAAATAGAAAATTGGAGAAAGGGTCCGGTTCGTATTTAACCGACTCCTTGTCCACGCATCGTTGTCGCGCGAGTCGATCGAAAGCGACTAGCGTTGCCCGTAGGTTCCCGCGGTTCTCGCAGAAAGCGCGATGCAACCGCATCGTCCTGCGAGTGGTTTCGTAATCAAACGAACAAGGCGATGCACCGGTTACACGTACTGGTTCCGAACGGTCGCGCACGTACCACCGTTCCCGTGGTACGCAAGCCCCGCGTATACACGAGTCGCGTCTCTCGCGTGTATCGCGCCGACACGCACCGCTGATAATATCTTTAATTACCGGCACCTCTGCGAGGAGGGGCACCCCCCGGCTCCTATCGACCAATGACAGCCGCACACCGATCCAACTTCGACAACCACCGATCCGACGATCCGACCAACACCGAGGCTTTTAACCCTTTCGATTTTCCACTGAAACGAGAACTACGGTAGTGCCTCGATATTTGCGAAAATCAAATTATCTGGAACCCAATGTCATTCATAGACTGTGGTAAAAATGAGTAAGTGCAATTTAAAGTAGTGGACAGATCGAAAGAATTTAAGAACTGAAAATTCAGCTGTTTGTGAAAAGTATCTTCGTGAACATTTTAATATCTATTACAAAAGTTAATATTTCAAGCTGAAGTTTTTTCAATACGTTCCTCAAAGCTCTACCTAAATGTACCAAAATTTTTACAAACCCACGTTCACCCACTTCAATGTAAAGAATTTGTCAAAATCAGGTGAATCTACTTGGCCATTCAAAAAGAACGTCCCCTCATAAAAATTGTAACATCTACCACAAAAGTTAAAATTATAAACTGAAATTTTTTCAACACGTTCCTCAAAGCTATACCTAAATATACCAAAACTTTCACAAACCCACATTCGCCCACTTCAATGTAAAAAATTTTACAAAATCAGATGTATCTACTTGTCCATTCAAAAACAAAGTCCCCTCGTAAAAATAGTAATATCTGCTACAAAAATTTAAATTTTAAATTGAAATTTTTCCCATATATTCCTCACAGCCTCACCTAAATATACCAAAAATTTCACAAATCCACATTCGCCCACTTCAATGTAAAGAATTTGTCAAAATCAGAGGTATCTACTTGTCCATTCAAAAACAAAGTCCCCTCGTAAAAATTGTAACATCTTCCACAAAAATTAAAATTTTAAATTGAAATTTTTCCCATATATTCCTCACAGCCCCACCTAAATATACCAAAAATTTCACAGATCCACATTCACCCCCACCATTATCAACAATTCCCAAACAAGCCGACTTTCCACGCATATCTCAGTAAGCTCGCCCCTAGGTCGAACAATTCATCGAAAATGTACCAAAAAATGCGAGAAAAAATAGCATAAAAATTATGCGCGGTGTTAGCAACGCGGCAGTTGCACAAGGCGACCCCGTTCGTGCCCGTTCTCCGCGGATTCCGAATAATCGCGAGCGAATAGTCGCTTGGGTATCGCCGTCCGAGGTATGCGGTTGTCGGAAAAATCGGCGGCCGGATTCTTTTTCCAGCGACGTATCGGTGCGCGCGGCGCATTTCCATGGCTCCGTGTGTTACTCCGTGGCATGGAGTAACATCATAAATTTCCGTGGCTGCGTTGTAATTACCATTATTAAGTTCCCTAGCGCGGACCGCGGTGCGGCGCGCTTTATCGGCTGGCTTTTGCTTTTGCGTTCGCGGACCCGAGGCTGCCCCTGTCGCTCGCCGAGATGGTACCGGATACCGATCTCCAGGTGCTGCTAATTGAAAGCAATACCGGGCGTGTCTTTGGGACGTTGAACGAGTGGAGAGGTTCTCCAGGTTGCCGTTCGTGGAGACTCCACCGGCTCGAACTGTTTCCTCGCGAGAATTTCACGTTTATGGGGGTATACTCGTTTTCCATTTTTCCGTGAATTTTTAGAAATTTTTTCCCGGTAAAACTAGCGAACCTTTGGCATTGCGATTTTTCACACATATGTGTTGGTAATTCAGGTACGTGCGTGATTTTTTTCAAGTAAGAATAATGAAAATTCGGCGAGTTATATAGTTTATTGTAGAGTAGATGTTTTCTGGTTTCCGGGGCCATTTTTGCACGATTGTTTAAGAATTGTTCTGGGAGAACTAGTAAACCTTTGGTATTGAGATTATTCACACATATGTATTGGTAGTTCAGGTACCTGTGTGATTTTTTTTTCAAGTAAGAATAATCAAAATTCGGCGAGTTATATAGTTTTTTGTGGAGTAGATATTTTCTGGTTTTCGGGGCCATTTTTGCACGAACGTTTAAGAATTTTTACGGGAAAACTAGTGAACCATTTTAATTGCGATTTTTCACACATATGTATTCATAGTTCAGGTACCTGTGTGATTTTTTTCAGGTGAAAGTATTCGAAATTACACGAGTTATATATTTTCTTATAAGGTATGTGTTCCAAAAGATTTTTTGATACTATATTGGTATTATATTTTTGATAATGTAATTGCACAGACAATTCTCAAATATATTGTGCTCCATAAAGTTTGAAATATTTCTTTACTGCTGACTGATTGGTTCAATATAAATAAACGAATATTCAAAATGTGGACTCGGACAGTTCTCGAACCGTGTCCTCGATTGCGGTAAACCACACGTTGCCAGTGAGTCGATTATAAAGGCGTTCCTCATTATAAGAACATTGTATGTTCGTTGATTCTCGATTACCTGGACATGCGAGGCCAATTGGCTCTCGCCAGAATAATCGAGATCAGACGTGCTATTATCGACTGATTGACTCGTGACTTGTGACCAAGTTGTCTTTCAGTTGGCTTTCTGGATGATGGAGGATCGCTAGATCCCGGTCGCTCAACGATCGTAATCATCGTAGTCGAACATCGTCGAACAGAAGACGATTTATGAACGGTAGAAAAACTGAATCGCTTAATTCTTCTTCGAAGGCTGAATCGGTTCTTTGTTAACGACTTGGGGACTGACAAATAAATATCTCTGCGAGGCTGTGATTTATCGTGATGATCGATAATGAACTTGCGTTAACGTTCATTATGGTCGCGGAATCGATTTTTCCCTTTTGGAAAAATGTAAATCGCATTTTTCTTTTCGGAATCATGGCTGTAGAGAGAAACAGGGAATTGTAAATAATTTTTATAGGTGAAACACTATTTTATAAATCAAATTTTTACAGAAAATATTAAATTTCACTAATAGTTAAATCGCTCGGTTTCGAGTAGAATAATAATATATTAAATATATATTACAGGAGCTATAATAATTCTAAGAGAGAAACGGGAATTGTAAATAATTTTTATAGGTGAAACGCTATTTTATAAATGGAATTTTTACATAAAATATTAAATTTCACTGATAGTTAAATTGCTCGGTTTCAAGTAGAATAAAAATATATTAAATATAAATTACAGGAGCTATAATAATTCTAATCAGTAGAAAATATATAACAGCTCTCCTAATCTCTACAATAAATTTTTTTCCGTTCCAACGTTAATAAAGCAGTTTATGAAAATAGATAATTTGCAAATTTCTCCAGAACTCGTGCGGCTCACGAGACGTGTCTTCTATGAAAATCTACTGAATATTTACGAAGTGTACTATAGTTGTTTGCAGAATGATCGAGGAAACGAAGTGTGTACAACTTGTACCGATCGTCCGGTATGATTTTCGATCGGATAAAAAGCGGATAAACGCGTACAAGACCGGAACGATTCGCATGATTTTATTATTTTATCGGGGTTATTAACGTGATAATCCGTTGCGGCGATGTTCGGATCGTCATTTTAATCGCATGTTTAGGGAAACTGGCAAGGAAATAATCTCGACAAAGTAACGATCGACTCCCGGGGCCCCGACAACAACCGACGTATCCCAGATTACCGGCAAACATCGTTTAATCGACGTGTTTATCCTGCGCCGGGGCTCTCTTTTTTCGTCCCATTATCGCGATATTATTCATCGGCGCGCTAATAACATGTGACTCACGACAGAAACGCAGAAAAACCGTATACACTCCGGTTTTTGCCGCGGCGATTACGGGGACCTTGCGTATTATACTTATCCTGTCACGAGTTCCGCTTTAATCTCATTAACTTGTCAGCCTATTTTTGCCTCCGACTCGCTAATCGACTCCGTGGACGCAATATACTATTTTCACGCACGATACTCGCTCGCTCTAAAACACTCGCTTGTCTGCCGAAACTTTTTATTTGGACAATCGTCGGTAATCTTTTCAGTTGTTGCTCGGAAAGACAGATGGTACGCAATTATCAATTTACGTCGTCTCTTTTTCTGTTGCGAATTTAATTGTGAATTTTGCTCGTAAGTCTTTTTTACTGAGAAATTATAATTAGAGATTTAATATGTTGTATCGAGATTTTAGGGTTTAAATTAATATTGTGGAGCTTAGCGATATTTGAAATACACTGTATGCAAGAGATTATAATTGTGGGATTTCAGAAAACGGGGGAAAAGGTGCCAGCCACCCACGAAACCCTCTGACTTTTCCTAGTTTCCATACATATTTGGTCTGGGTGGTCCTGATAAGGGCTTCCATAAAGATTGTAATATCTATTGCAAAAGTTAATGTTCTAAGCTGAATATTTTTTCATGCCTTCCTCAAAACCATATGTAAATGAAATAAAAATTTCAAAAATCTGCATTCAGCCGTTCCTCTATGAACATTTTTTCGAAAACAGTTGTATCTACTTGTCCATCCAAAAAGAAAGTCCCGTTCATAAAAATTGCAATATCTACTACAAAAATTAATATTTCAAGCTGAAATTTTTTCCACATATTCCTCAAAGCGCTACCTAAACATATAAAAAATTTCACAAACCTATATTCACCGCCTGCACTGTAAAATTTTTTTACAAAATCAGTTAAATCTACATGTCCATTCAAAAAGAAAGTCCCCTCATAAAAATTGTGCTATATACTACAACAGTAAAAATTTTAAACTGAAATTTTTCCAACACGTTCCTTAAAACCCTATCTAAACATATAAAAAATTTCACAAACCCACATTCACCGCCTGCGCTATAAAAAATTTTACAAAATCAGGTGTATCTATTTGTCCATTCAAAAAGAACGTCCCCTCATAAGAATTGTAACATCTACCACAAAAGTTAAAATTATAAACTGAAATTTTTTCAACACTTTTCTCAAAGCTATACCTAAATATACCAAAAATTTCACAGATTCGCCCACTTCAATGTAAAAAATTTTACAAAATCACATGTATCTACTTGTCCATTCAAAAAGAAAGTTCCTTCGCAAAAATTGTAATATCTAATTCAAAAGTAATAATTTCAAGTTGAAAATTTTTTCACACGTTCCTCAAAACTGTATGGAAATCTAGAAAAAGTTTCAGATACGTCCCTACTTGAACAATCATTATCATCGTACGCTATATGCCTAAGCATTCTTGCGCGCAGATACGGACAGTCTCTTCTGTCTCGTTGACATTTCAACAAGCACCATAATCGTACCGCAACGACGCCACGTGACACAACAACTTAATTTCCCCGGTACCAACGACATATCATTTCCATACCCGTTTGATAGCATGATTGCCCGGGGAACCGATACACATCGGCATTAATAGATACGTCATTGAATTTGTTGCAGCGCCGCAAACGTTGCCGCCGCGATGTTTACACCGCGTTGCACGAGCCTGTGTGTCATTATGGAAGCGGACTGCAACACGCTTTACCATTTATGTATTTATAAACCACTTTGCGGCGACGGGGACTCTCGATTAAAAGAAATCGCATGTGTCCGCGAGCAACTTTTTCAGAACAGGACGACCTAAGTATTGCGACTAATTGCTACTTGATTTTCTCAGTCCGAGTCATAAGTGACTCTAATACCCAATCACTGATACGTTGCATTTTCTACTCTCTCTCTTAATACTTTCGTTAATCTCTTTCGTCTCGAGCTATTTTAACTGTGAAACAAAACTTTTCATTGGAATATTTGTACATAATTTTATACGAAGTTGGTACAATACATCATACAATAGCAAAAACAGCACTCCTCAACTCTGATAAACACCCATCAAACCTTCTACAATTTTAAAAAATGACTCATTCAAGTAATGACCTCTGCCGTCCTACTAATGACCTCTGCTGTTAAAGCCACGTTAAAAATGTGTATCAAAAAAACTTCGGTTCACATAATCTAATTCAGGATAGTCAGGGAATTTTGCCATTAATAATTGACATGTTCAATAGGAACAGCATCAAAATTGCCATCCTTCGGTTCACGTAACCTCATTCAGGATAGTCAGAGAATTTTGTCATGAATAATTGACATGTTCAATAGGAACAGCATCAAAATTGCCATCCTTCGGCTCACGTGACCTCATTCAGGATAGTTAGGGAATTTTGCCATTAATAATTGACTTGTTGAATAGGAGCAGCATCAAAATTGCTATCCTTCGATTCACGTAACCTCATTCAGGATAGTCAGGGAATTTTGCCATTAATAATTGACATGTTCAATAGAAACAGCATTATCAGGATCGTCAGGCAATTTTGCCATTAATAATTGACATGTTCAATAGGAACAGCATCAAAATTGCCATCCTTCGGCTCACATAACCTCACTCAGGATCGTCAGGGAATTTTGCCATTAATAATTGACATGTTCAATAGGAACAGCATCAAAATTGCCATCCTTCGGATCACGTAACCTCATTCAGGATAGTCAGAGAATTTTGTCATGAATAATTGACATGTTCTATAGGAACAGCATCAAAATTGCCATTCTTCGGCTCACGTGACCTCATTCAGGATAGTTAGGGAATTTTGCCATTAATAATTGACTTGTTGAATAGGAGCAGCATCAAAATTGCTATCCTTCGATTCACGTAACCTCATTCAGGATAGTCAGGGAATTTTGCCATTAATAATTGACATGTTCAATAGAAACAGCATTATCAGGATCGTCAGGCAATTTTGCCATTAATAATTGACATGTTCAATAGGAACAGCATCAAAATTGCCATCCTTCGGCTCACATTATCTCACTCAGGATCTCAGGGAATTTTGCCATTAATAATTGACATGTTCAATAGGAACAGCATCAAAATTGCCATCCTTCGGCTCACGTAACCTCATTCAGGATACTCAGTTAATTTTGTCATTAATAATTGACATGTTCAATAGGAACAGCGTTATCAGGATCGTCAGGCAATTTTGCCATTAATAATTGACTGGTTCTCCTAGGACAGCATGCAAATGGTGTTCCGGTTAGCAGAAGCATGTTTCGGGAGAATGATCGAAGAAATCAGCAGGTGAGCAGGCAAACACGTCCACTAGTGATTCGAAAATGCGATTCTCTCGAGGTCAAGGAACATCGGACGCGGTTTGATCCCATTTTTCGTGGCCAGTGGAAACAGCAGCGTCGGGCTCGGTGAACGCGTCTCTCTGTAGAACCGAGCAGAGGATCGCGGTGTTACCGATGTTAAATGGGTGCCACGGCACACCTGGACGCAAACTAATGTCCGCGTCCACCTCGTATATAGCATCGCGACTGCTACCGCGATGCAAATGCCGGATTCCGCGGGCCACCGCATAATGAATCCACTTTGCGCCGAGCGGCGTTTCTTCGCTGCTTCTTTCGTCCGGTTCCACGTTCCTCGCTGTTACCTCTCTCTCCCTCTTTCCCCTGTTTCTTTTTCACTCTTAACTCTCCGGGCACCGGGTCTGTTCAGACCCGTAGTAACGCAATCGTCATTCGATCAATCAGTTTCTAATTATTAGATGAACTGTACTCAGGGGACAATAAAAAGATTAACCTGCAAAAATGTGTTTTCGCCCACTCGTTCCTGTCAGAAATGTAGGGTAACTGCACCAGTGAATGAACATTTAAGAAATTGTTCGGGAAGATATTTTATTTAAAAAAAAATATGTGAATTAAAGGAATCTCATGTATGCCAAATGGCTCCCTATACTTCATCTGTCAAAAATAAATGAAAACGTTAAATAAAAAATATAAAAAATACCAGTCAATGAACACTACATTGTAGTAATTGAACAATGATGGAAAAGCAAAAAATACAAAAGCGTTCATTTACTGGTGCGGTTACCCTATAAAGACTGGATCTTTGCGCAAAATGGAATATTCCTCCTGAAACGAAGATCTAAACATTTAACAATATGTATCCAGCAACTCTGACAAGTTCAACAGAATGCAATAAATTAGTAAAAATCACCGGAATCATCTACCATCAAATTCACAGAGCCTATTCATCACAAGTTCAACGAACACTTGATGAATTCCGGAAAAACTTGACTGTTCGAAACTCGTCGTTTTCCATGGCCGGCGCATTCCCCATACGCCGAGGACGCTCCACACCCTTACGAGACGGAATGCAATCCCGGGGCTATGGAAAATTAATTAACCCAGTCACGACAAACTTCCGCGGGCATCCAATCGAAATCGCCGGTGTCTCGCGGCGAATCTCGCCGCGGTAATCGAAAGCAATCGTCGGCGAGTTGTTCAGCGGCGATCCAGCGGAGACCTCTTGGTCCCCGGACTCGGAGAAGATAAGATTCCAGGATCGGAAGAGGATCGTCGAGAGAATTGCTGAGAGAGACCGAACGAGCGTACGTACGTATGTATGTATGTATGTATGTATGTATGTATGTATGTATGTATGTATGTATACTCGGACATTGCTCGACTCGAATCGCTAGGACGCCAGATTGCCGTGTGTGACCAGCCACCGGTATCTTTGTCGTCATCTTCGCGGCATTCCGCGTAAAGTCGAAATCGCGCGCGCGGACCCGCTCGATTCCGCTCGACGACGACGAGAGGCGGGGTATGGGAAGCCGGCGACATTTAGCTCGGCAATCGGTAGGACACCTGTGACATTTCATTAAGTGGCGGTCGCACGGCCGAGCAACGGCGAGCATAGGAGACACTCGCCGCGAAACCGACCGCAGGACCAAGAAAAAGACAGTGGGAGACTGCCAGTGTCGGTAAGAGACAGTAGAAGGCTGTACGGGACGGTAGGAGCCTGTATGAAAGTAAGGGAGAACGAGACAGAAAATGAACAGGGGACAGTGAAGCTTTAGGAATTTTTTTCAAAGAGACCATTGAACTTTTTGTAATTAAATTTTGTACACCCATTCACGGATATCTAGAGCATGTAATTTATTATTTTCGAGTGAAAACTGTAAAAATTGTACGAGTTATATATTTTTTAATAGAGAGAGAAAATGAGAAAGTAATGAGGATATCGAGACAGAAAATGAACAAGGGACGGTGAAGCTATAGTAATTTTTTTCAAAGAGACTATTAAACTTTTTGTAATTAAATTTTGTACACCCATTCACGGATATCTAGAGCATATAAATTATTTTTTCCAAGTAAGAACTGTAAAAATTGTAGGAGTTACATATTTTTTAATAGACGAATGTTCTGGAAGAAATGAATTTTAATCGAAAACAAATACACGAGGACGTAAATCTTAGTTAGTATGGATTTGGCTGTGGTCTGAAACATAATAAATAAAAAATTTCGATCATTTACAAAATGGCCAGATTTTGAATTCAGATTATTGATTTTTAGTCTCGAAATTGTTTTACAACTTTCGGAAAAGAGGAAACGTCTATCTTCGACTACCCGGAGTTTAATAACTATACTCGCGGATAGTAATGATATAGTAAAGCTTCAATAAAATTCAACTGGCTATTAACCCATCCGCCGCAAAAGGTAGTTAACTTGAGAGCCGTCTGATCTTAGGCTCGTGCGTGCAATTAGCGCGATCTATTTAGCTAAGAAATGAAAACAAACGTAAAACAGTTAACCTGGAATATTTATCTATATGAGACGATATTAAATATCATTTTACTGGTATTAATCTTCTCGAGGTTGTAAGATCGTTTAACGCTATAACCGTACCGAGCACAAAATGTGATTGGTGTAGCTAGTTTAAAAAAAATTACAATATTGAATTTCTTTAGACTTTTCAGAATGTTTATAAGAATGACGAATGAAGAAATTATTTGATAACGTATTTTCCAACCATAAAATTTTTAGTCACTATTACTTCAATATATGATGTCTTTGCATTAGTCTCTGTAGTCATGTAATTCTTACACGAACAATGTCCACTCATATTGTTACCAAATCACTGAATGGACTCCAATATAAAATAGAAAGTGTTGCAAAGCTGAAACTAACTGAGCGTGCTCAGTTGTCAAATCGATTATATCCACGAGACAAAAAGCAGAGAAAATTGATAAAATAATATATATTAAGTTGACCACAAAGTCCTTGCCTTTTCTTCTAAGTCCATCGATGGTATACTATTTACGAGAACAAATATTGAAACAAAATGAAAACAGTGCAAGTTGTCTAAATGTTTACAGATTTTCAAAAAATTCATAAAATGCCCTGCGAATGTTTTAATGCGAATATCGAATCTAAACGATTTAAAAAAAAAATTTTCTGTACCATTTATGTCATTTGCTGGTATTAAGTCGAATTATTAAGCAAGTTCATTTCAATCATAAAAAGTGTGTCAATAAATTGGGAAATGAAATTTTCAAAAAGTTCATGAAACGGCTCAATTATAGACAAGGTGCAAAAATAATGGATCTAAACGAATTGAACAAATGTTTATCAGATTATGCGGTAAATAATGCACTGAGGAAAAACTGCGATAAAAAAGACGTGCGCTATTCCTCGCGAAAGACTGGCAATGCGATACACGATCGTTTCTCGATCGGCTAGATCGGTTCAGCAGCGATTTTCCCGTCGGTCTGTTTCGCAGTCTAAATTACGACAACGGTTACGCGCGGTTTCCACCGATCGGACATGGATTATTTAATTAAGCATTATTTAGCAATTAAGTCAGTTGCGCGGCGAGTCGCGAAATGCATTTTACGGCGGTGTCGCAACCGGTCGGGTTTGCATAACGCGTCCTTGCCGGGCGTTAGGAAATCGGCCGTCAAAGAAAAATAAAATAAAGCTACCGGTTCGTACACGGCAGAAGATGAGAATGGTGTCACCGGAGGAATAAACTGGTCGTTCACCCATCGAACCACTGAATTACTTCTCGTGATTCATCGCTGGATGACTGATCGATCGGGAATGCCAACATGCTAATCGAACCGCGGTTTTCTCGAGGCCGAGTTGTCTGGAAAATCGAGCCTCGATTTTACACACGATCGAACAAGTCGCTTACCTTTTTAATTACAGGCCGATTTGCCTCGCGATACAGATCGCCTGCTGTATATTAAGTATTCACACTTGTTTCTGTCCGATTAATCTTGATCGATCGCTTTGTTCTCGCCGAACCCAATTCAATACAAGGCGAACGCTAACAGAGACTTCGCTTCTGGCTGGAAAGATGATGTTTGGAGATGTATTTGTTAAGCACACGAATTTTCAGTAAAAATTACAACCAACTTCGATCAGAAGAATTTCATGTACACGCATCGACCATTTTTTTCGATAA
Organism: Lasioglossum lativentre; assembly: GCA_916610255.1. Taxonomy (NCBI): domain Eukaryota; kingdom Metazoa; phylum Arthropoda; class Insecta; order Hymenoptera; family Halictidae; genus Lasioglossum; species Lasioglossum lativentre. Next base: position 4,070,787 of record OU744364.1, read on the forward strand.
GGTTGGGTTAGCGCAATTCTTGATTTTTCATGTTGCTATGTATGAATATTCTTTTGTTTAAATTAATGTTACTATGTTTTTCTGATTTCTGTTCGTTCTGTAGAATTTGAAGAACAGTCTTTCCATGAAAACAATGTTTAGACTTTAGATTTTATGCATTTATAACGAAAATGGTGCATCACAAAACCGAAGACTTGAGAAGGATTCAAATTGGACATCCTGTATATACCACTGCAACACTGCTGTTAACGGAGCCGATTAAAGAATTGGTGTGAAAAGTGTCGTTTATATAATGTCAAATGATTGTTTCCGTAAGGTGGGCGATTTATGTAGCGAGCCTGGTCACCGAACCTTGGATAAGCTGCGTTTCCATGAGGCCTCGCGCGCTGTTCGCTCTATGGCGGAAGGGACGCACTTTGTTCCGCGGTTGCGAACGTATCCCCGGGCTCTGATCCACCCACAAGGAAGCACCGACTCGAAGAAACCGGAGAGGAAAAGATAGCTGGTCGCTGGGGGAAGCCACCTCGAGGAAGATCGTTGGGAACGACATGAGGCCACTTCTATAGGGTGTTGCAGGCGCAAATGTTGGGATCGAAGAGACAGGATTAACTGTAAAGCTTCTGTATGAAGGTCCCCGAAGATTCCGACTTCTTCGTCAAAGAGTTTAACAAACTCTTCGTTATCCACGTACCATTCATTTTATTGCCACATTCCGTCTTCCAAAGCATCAGACTCAGCAGAGGTGTTAGCAAAGGTACCTATCATCTAGCAATGAGGATCGTTGCAGTGAGACACCCTGCATAAAAATAACAATCTTCCCAAGTATCAACCAGACCTGGTCCTGATCTAGCAAAAGTACCGCTAGATTAGCAATGAGGATCATTGCAGTCATAGCAATCTTCCCAAGCATCACCTGGACCTGAACCTGATCTAGCAAAGGTACCCATCATCTAGCAATGAGGATCGTTGCAGTGAGACACCCTGTATGAAATTCCAAATCAATAGCCAAACAGAAAGGAAGGAACGCCACAATCCACCATTGGTGGGACATTAGCAGTCTTTCCGAATGGACCTGGGTCTAGCAAAGGTACGGATGGATTAGCAATGAGGATCGTTGCAGCGAGACACCCTACATGAAAATAGCAATCTTCCCAAGCATCAACCGGACCTGGACCTGATCTAGTAAAGGTACCGATCAACTAGCAATGAGGATCGTTGCAGTGAGACACCCTGTATGAAAACAGCAATCTTCCCAAGTATCAACCAGACCTGGTCCTAGATTAGCAATGAGGATCATTGCAGTCATAGGAATCTTCCCAAGCATCAACCGGACCTGGACCTGATCTAGCAGAGGTACCGATCAACTAGCAATGAGGATCGTTGCAGCGAGACACCCTACATGAAAATAGCAATCTTCCCAAGCATCAACCGGACCTGGACCTGATCTAGCAAAGGTACCGATCAACTAGCAATGAGGATCGTTGCAGCGAGACACCCTACATGAAAATAGCAATCTTCCCAAGCATCAACCGGACCTGGACCTGATCTAGCAAAGGTACCGATCAACTAGCAACGAGGATCGTTGCAGTGACACACCCTGTATGCAAATCCAGATCGAAAGCCGAACAAAAAGGAAGGAACATCACAATTCACCATTGACGAAGAACATTAGCAGTCTTTTCGAATAGACCTGGGTCTAGCAAAGGTACGGATTAGCGATGAGGATCGTTGGAGTGAGACACCCTGTATGAAAATCCAAGCCGAAAGGCGTACAGAAAGGACGGTCAGAGCTGCAGGGGCAAGAAGGAGAGACCCGGCAGGTGAGGTGTCACGAGGCGCGCGAGTAATATATCGTTGCTCGGCCCATCGTAGGTGGGTGTGCTCGTCCCGTACCCGTCCCGTACCCGTCCTTATTCTCGCAGGACGGCTGGGTCCGGGCTCGGGTATCTCACCCGAGCCCCTGGCGCTAAGAGAAAGAAGGGTAATGCCGGTATAAACGCGCCCGATCACCTTTTTTCTCTCTCTCTTCCTCGTTCTCTTTGCGCGGGAGGAGAACAAAGTCTCGTCTCGACCCTCCTTGGGCTCTCCTCTCTTTCCATCTTTCCAGCTCTCCCCTTCTTCGGGATTGCCATTAGCAAATGCCAACGTGAAACGCGCACGCCCGCGCTCACCTGCCTGCCACCACACCTCGTGGACGTTCCTCTTCTGCCTCGTGCTGTCTCTCTTCTTCTTCTTCTTCTTCTTCTTCGTCGTCGTCCGTCGCCTTCTTCTTCTTCTTCTGCAGCTTCTCCTTCGACCTCTTCCGACTGTTTTTGTTGTCTTACTGCATGCGTGTCTTATACGCGAGTATTCACAGAGAGACGTGTCTTTGCTGATCTAGCGGGAGTTGAGTCTGGGTGTGTTCGTTCTGATCGGGTATAGTAAGCGGAAGCTAGTGTGTATAGAGCACCGGAGGTCCTCCTTGCGAGGTTCTTGTTGTTGTAACGTACAGGGTGTAAAGAAATAATACGTAGCGACTATCATAACGTGACTCGACACCCTCGGTTTGGTGGAAATTGATGTAAGAAAACTGGCGCGAAATGAATTTCAAGGTCAAAAGGTCAATAATTTTTTTTTGATCGTGTCTTACTCTACTCATGATAAGAGTAAAAAGTGCGTAAGATACCATGTTTTTGACAAAGTTTCTTTTACCATAATTTTTTAAGAAGGAACAACAACATTATTTGGATTTTCCTTGATTTTTATAATAATACCTACTCGGGCAAAGAATTTCGTTGAATTATTTCCATCGAAGGTATCTTCTCGATTTCAATAATAGTGAGCTAAAAAAATCGAAAACCGGTCATTTGATCGCGGTAGGTCCAGTGTTAATTAATCAACGAGCTCTACGATTACAATGTGTAAAAGAACATGGGAGGAATACTACCGAGGGCAGAACGTTTCACGGGCCTAAAACGAGACGAATCGATTCCGTGAAGGATTTCAGGGTTCCGTATCCTCGCAGACTCTATTAATATGTATGATTGGCCGGGAGTCCTTTAGGGCATCTCGCAGGATACCGTGCAGCAGGGGCAGATGTTGCTTGGCCCCGTGTCACAGCATAAATCGCGAAACTGGCCGCCAATTAGCCGGACGCAGAAATTACACGACGTGGAATTAGAAACCGGCCCCGCCTTTCCGGGAACAGTCTCGTCCTCTATCGATCTTTCGTCGACGATAACTAAAAATACACTCCCGTTGTTCGCGTAAATCGCACGATTAAATAGCTATCGGACTGGTCGATCCTCTTCGGCGTATTTAATTCAACGCGCTCCGCTATTCTCGTTAGCTAGGGACCTATGTCGCCTCCAGCATCGATTAATAATTATTAGCATTTTTATACAGAATAAAAATTACTGGTACAGGGTGTATAGAAATTATGCTCCTCGTTTATGTTCCATAAAACGGTGAAAAAAAATCGTACATCAATTTTTAAGGTCTCGTTCGAAAGAAGAGGCTTCAATCTTCAAATCTGTGGAAGATTCATTCCCGGAAAAAATTTTTTAATGTTTTCGCACAGGTTTCAATTTATCGAATTTTTCGGAAAAATGGGGACCAAGTTTTTCGTGTGCTATATCATATAAAAATATTTTAGAGGAAAAATGAATAACGGTGTACGAAAGTAGAATCTTCAAGCTTTAAAACGAGTCCAAGTTTGTTGCTGTACAATTATTTTTTACAAAGTGACGACAGGTTGAATATCGTCAATTTCTCAGAACTTGTACATTTTCTTACTTTTTTTACAGGGTTTGTTAAGGGGTAGAAAAAAAAGGTTTGGGTGTAACTGGACCAATCGAATGTTGCAGTGCACCTCAACTTCCCATCGCATCGCATCAAATAATTAGCGATCCCACGGGGTGCATCGATGGGGAACGGCGGCGTTCGTATCCTCCGTTCGCCGGCCCACTAAAAAACGAACCCGAGGATCGTTCCATTTCATCGGTAAAAGTAGCTTTCTAGCGTTTCTTCGATCTCGTTGCTCCCCATTGACCCCGTCATAGATTTGCATAAATCGACCGAGTGGATTTCCCGCGGCTGGCATAAACAGGAAAAAAGAAAGAGAGGCAATAGCACTGCCTCCGAAGTCGGACACACCGCGTGCATGCATGTTCGCCAACCTCGGTCTCTCTTCTAAGTCCCGGTTCCGCTTCCTCGAGCGGTGCGATTCGTTCCGCACGCGCGTCGCGATTTTGCACCGGCTTCTGACATGAGATCATGCTATTGCACACGTGTGCACCAACACATCAATACCGCGTGTGAACCCTAAAGGGAATCCCACAGGACCGAAATAATCGAATACAATCGCAGTTTATCCCCGTTAGGGGTCATCCAATGACAACATTTGTTTGTCTTTCGTTCGCGATACAAAAGGGAGGTCATACCATTGAAAGAAATCAAGGTGACCTTGAAATCTCCAAGATGAATGTACTCGTAAAAGAAATGTGTGCATCGGAATATTCCATCCTCTATACTCTGTGCAAGTTTTCATATTATTGAATTATAATATATTTCATATAATATAAATATATTATTGAAATATCTCCTATTTCATATAATATAAATATATTATTGAAATATCTCCTATTTCATATTAAATAGGAGAAATATTTCAGGTCAAACTTGAATTCAGAAATTTACTCAAATCTCTGCAATGAGAGTCTAATTCGAAAAATTTTAAAATGGGAAATCCTAAGATACGAGCTAGGTAGGTTCGCTGTTAAAATCAGTTAGGCGACTTCCCTCGGAGTCCGAGGCCGCTGTCTTCGGCAGGCAGGTGAGGTCACCGGACCCGGCGCGCGTCGACTTTCTCCTGGGTCCTGGAGAGCGTGCCTCGATCGATAATAATCGGCCGGATGCTTAATTGTCCGCGCCGGATCAGCCGGTCGGGAGACCGATGCAAGCGATCCAGCGATCTCGCGAGATCGCGAGCGTTACGCCTCGCGGAGAGAGAGTTCTCAGCCGACTCCCAGCCCCGTTCAATTTATGGAAAGGCCCGGGAAAACGACTGGCCGCTACCCGCTTTCACCCGCTCGCTGATTTTTCTTAGGCGTCCCGCTAGGCCAACTGCAACCGAAAAGCCCGATCGAGGCCCGCCGCAGGTGTTAATTAGCCGCAGACCTAGACCGAAACCAGCGATCCCGTAATTGCCGACCTCCTACCGTGACCATTTCCCGTGGTTTAATGTGTTTTCGAGAGATCCTGCAGTTTTTACTTCGGTTCGAGCGGTATTTATTTTTGAACTCGGAGCGGGGTAGGGGTTGCTAGAATGGGACACCCAGGGAGACCAGATTAAGACTTTTCCCCCACTCTACTCTTCCCCTTCTACGACGCTATTTCACCCACTCTTACGCCTCGACCCGGTCACGTGACGAGTTTCGTCGCTGTCGTGCATGCGTCACCTTAGACCATATATGTATACTAATAGACCCGGCATAGGTATAGTATGTGTATAGGAAAACCGAGAATTCAGTATCCGAAAGATGATGGGACACTGTGACGTCACAAGATAAGTCTTAAGATAATTTCTTTCCATGTACTGTGTACATGGCGCACACGCTGACCCCCCTCTCTCCATGTAAGCCAAGCGTAGGCACTGTCGATGAGCATAGCTTGTACAAATGTGACGTCACAGTGTCTTTCAGCTGATTTCATCTATCGGACACGGAAAATTATCTACGCCGTGTCTATAGGTATATATGGTCTAAGTGCGTCACAATGTCACGTGACTAGTCCGGTACTAGCAGAGTACTGGCGACTCTGGTGACATCTGGTGTTGAGAGGTTTCTTTTGAAACTTATATACAGTGGCCTGCTAAATTCTGCATAATGTTTCACAAAAAACCGTGTGATAAAAATGAAAACAGAACAAGATTCTTGGATACAGTCAGTTCAAAAGACGAAAACGTTTTTTTAACGTTGACGAAACGTTAGGACAATTATTTTACTGCATGGAAAAAAATTTTTCGCACCACACCGTCCGGTTGAATTACGATTGAGGCGACTCTGCGCTAGTGTTCCAGGTCCGTGCAGAAATCGCGAGGCTCGCGATAAATCCGCAAAGATCCATCTGGCCACACCCAGCCAGAAGATCGAGGTTCCCCGGGTTCGGCAGAAAGGAGATAGAAAGTTATTTTCGTTATTAACGCGAGTTAGTCACGCGCGCGAAGGGTCAATTCGTAAGGAAATTTCATCGATCAATCACCGGTAGCGGAACCATCCACTATATGCACTGGGTGTCAACGAAGTAGTATTTATAAATGTTAGTAAGTACGTTGACTGCTATGTTCTAAAACACGCCTGGGAGGTGAACAAAATTTATTTAACCTGAATTTAATAAAAAAAATCAAATTCCACAATTTCGTTGGCCATCGGTAAAAACCGAGCACCGTTATCGCTCGATCCCTGGATCCCTGTTCAAAATTTATTTTACCGGACCTGAATTTAATAAAAAAAATCAAATTCTACAATTTCGTTAGCGATCGGTAAAAACCGAGCACCGTTATCGCTCGATCCCTGGATCCCTGTTCAAAATTTATTTTATCGGATCTGAATTTAATAAAAAATCAAATTATACAATTTCGTTAGGCATCGGTAAGAACCGAGCACCGTTATCGCTCGATCCCTGGATCCCTGTTCAAAATTTATTTTACCGGACCTGAATTTAATAAAAAAAATCAAATTCTACAATTTCGTTAGCGATCGGTAAGAACCGAGCACCGTTATCGCTCGATCCCTGGATCCCTGTTGAAAAATCGAGCAATCGTTGCCGGTGGGAAAAAAAGGCTGCGGGCCCATTGTGCCCGAGGATGAAGGGCCCGTGATCGGTGCACGCGCGACCGGTTCGAATAATCGAGATTCCATCGTGATTAATTCGATCCGGAAGACACGCGTTCCATTGAGGATCGAGCAAGAAGAACCGTTGTCGGGGCCTCCACGGACGTCTTCATCTGCGAGAGCGTACAGCCGATGCTCGCTGTGACCCGGCAGAAAGAGAGAAAGGATCAAAGAGAGCGTACGGGATGAGAGAGAAAGGGAGAGAGGGATATACATATAGAGGATATACCGGGGTCGGAATTAGAAGTCTCTACGCGCGTCCACGGTTCTTGTTAACATATTTTTCGTCCCCGGCGAGCCGAGAGAGGAACAACTCACTCGAGGAGAGACGGTGCACGCGAGTCCCGGTCACGCACGGTCACGCACGGTCACGCACTCGGCCGATATGTAGCCCATACATCAGCCGACGAATATGTGCGAATCTGCGCTGCTGCGAGCCTGTATCTACATACAGGCTGTTCCAAAACTTGAATGTATCGCATAACACACCTACCGTGACAGGTAAAGAAAAATCGGCAATTTGTAAAAAATCTGAGAAAAATTGAGAACGTTGCTATCAACGCACTACTGAATTTTTATGAAACTTGTGAAAACTATTTATCATTTCAGAATTATTTTTTTTTATTTCTTTTTTATTGAGCCTATCTTCACTGTGCTATTGCTCCGAGTATTGAAATTGGAATAATCTGACCCCCTAAGAATATTATTATATTTAATCCATATCTTAATTAACTTTATTTATCATTTCATAATTATTTTTTTTGTATTTCTTTTTTTTTGAGCCTATCTTCACTGTGCTATTGCTCCGAGTATTGAAATTGGAATAATCTGACCCCCTAAGAATATTATTATATTCAATCCATATCTTAATTAACTTCTTTACAAAACTTCTGTGACAAATATGCTCTTTTCTGGAGTTTTGGAGACTTTCTTTCAAACTTGTTTGCCTCATTTGAACAGTCTGGGAAGAATACACGTTAATAACCGTGATAGGACGCAACTATCATAATTATATGAACGTTGTCATGTGTACCTTCAATGTAAAATTAGTGATTTCAAGTTTTTGGGATTTTTTAAAAATCGATTCTACAGTTGAAAATTTGGTAAAAATTCAGAGTCTGATGTCGAAATTACGAGAACCAAAATGGCGGACGTGTGACTCAAAGAATCGTTGGATTTTCATGAAAATCAGTATTGCTATATTGATCGCTGAATACGAATCCGATGGAAAAATTTTTCAACTAGGTTTACTTCACAGAATTTGCATAAGCTCCTCGATCCACTTCTCGACCAACAACTTAATGCATCCTCAATAAAAGTTCGCAGCAGATTAGATAATGGGAATTAGAAAGATCATCGGAGCACGGCTACAACTATACAATATTTCCGTAACGTAATTCGCGGATGACCATATAGAGCCTCGATTGGAACTTTAATTAAAATTGCGCGCAGGGACATTAGAATCTCCCTGGTTCGGAGGATCGACCAATTACTGCTCGGCAGCGTAACCTTTCGTAGCATATAAACTCTCTATCAACGTCGTGCCACGCATACCGCGGACTTAGTATCGCGGGCGCACGGATTATACGATTCCCCTAAAAATCCGATGTAAGTTAGCGGCCGTTTGTAGCTCGACAGGACTTTCGATTAGTGGCGACTGTAATTAGTACCGTTCGGTAACAATCGTACGATCGATAATCCACGTTCTATCCTTTCGAAACGGCGAGGCTGCGTTTCGCTCTGACGGATCTCAGGACTTCGCAACGACGCCGATTCGATGTATCCTTTCAGCACTGCATTTTTATGATCGCGATCGAAACATGGGGCAACACTGCCACGACGAGCGACGTTATGGTTGTCCGTTGCGAATCGTACCCGGCGAACCATCTAACGCGATTGGTACACCGAAGATCGGTACACTTTATGCATTTGCGCAAAAACATTTTTTTTTTAAAGACTGCATATGCATCTTTTGTGGTAGTGTACAGTCTTTTTAATATTGTACTGTTTATATTTACTGCCAAAATAATATACATTTGCAGAGGCACCATTTTTTCCGAAAACTGTTCAGTGTACGAAAAAAAGTGATAGAATATAAACAATAGGTCCCATCCAGATCTACAAGTTTTGTCTGAAAGGTTTTTCGATATCATCGATAATGTACGAGATATTGTACAGTTTATATTTACTGCCAAAATAATATACATTTGCAGAGGCACCATTTTGTCCAGAAACTGTTCAGTGTACGAAAAAAAGTGATAGAATATAAACAATAGGTCCCATCCAGATCTACAAGTTTTGTCTGAAATGTTTTTCGATATCATCGATAATGTACGAGATAACCGCGAAAAAGATGCACTTGAACTAGCAAATTAGAATATCTCTCGAATGTCTCTCGTAATAAATACACGGATAACGATTTTCTAGAAAAATTGTTGCAATTTTCCTCCTGACCGTAAACACAGCGGTTTTCCCAGGCGAGACCAGGCAGCCGGAGAAACTCGGCAGTCCGCCATTTTAGCGGAATTTTTCCGGCCGCGACGCGCGACAGTGTCTCTTAGTGCGATATCGTCGAGCGGGCGCGACTCGTGAAAGTATTTCGCGAGATCGGCTTGCGAAAACCGCGGCCGCACGGAACCGTGAAATTCCGTTCGATCTGTTGTGACTAACGCCCGGCCGATTAATATAAATCGCCTCATGTTACGAGTGTCTAATTGCGCCGAGAGGATCGGCGGCTGGCCTGGAACCTGCTCGCGTTCCCGTTTCTCGATCCTCTGAGTCACCGTGCCACGCCGATCTCTGCCTCCGATACGGACGATAAGTCCGCGCGAGAGCTCTTACCGGCCGTTTTGCTCGCGTTTTCATCCTTTTTCCCCCCCTCGTTGCGTAAGCGAGACGCGTCCTGTTCCTTTACGCAGGATCGCTGCGCCTACAGCACGTATAAAGCTTCGTTAACACCACTTTGCGGCCCAGTTTCTTTCGTAGGGTCATTGCAAATATTCGAACAGGCTTTATTCCTGTAACCGTGGAATTGAACAAATTCAGCTCAATTCCTGAGGTGATTACAAGTTACTTTTTCCTTTGCCAAAATGTTCTACGCGTCTTTGTTAAGGAGTTATCGTAGAAAAACATGGGACCAATCAGAGCGCGGCTACAGCGGCAGGTCCCGCTGAGCGGGGGTTTGCCATTGGCCGAACCGAACACGTCCGCTGTGGCCGCGCTCTGATTGGTCCCGTGTTTTTCGTCACCTACGCCAATAATGGGCATTTTTGACTGCCGCAGTCAAGAACAGTGTCGCCAGTTGAGTGCGAGTTCGGACTCATTTACTCCCCTACTTTTCCCCTTCCACTATCCCATTCCAGCACCATTCCGCAACGTGTCACATATTACGACTCTTGCCATCAGAGAGGGAGTACCTGTATTCCCCTCGATTTTCTTGACCTGGCGACACTGGTCAAGAAGGATCCGCGGAGCTTCCCCCACCAACCACTCTTTCGTGCAGCGTGCACCTTCGCTGCGCAGCGGTGCCTTCGTTTTCCCCCTCATAGGTCCCTCCATAGCCGACTAGGTTGGTGGGGGAAGCAGGCAACTCAGGGGCCCCTACCGTGCCCATCACTGACCTACGCGGTACAGTGTCGCCTGATTAAGACTTGTGTCCCCACTCTACTTTCCCCTTCTACGACGCTATTCCCCCACGCTTTCACCGGGACCCTATGTGTCCGGTACTGGGAGAGGGAGGGGGTAACCTTTTCCCCTCAATTCCTGCTCCCTCATCCGCCGATACTGAAGCATAGTCAAGCGGACAACTTCGAATAAGAAGAGGGGATAGAGATTTTCTTGTTGCGAATAGAATATCGTCGTCTAATATCGATAGAAAACTAGTGACACGAATTAACGCCAGTGAATAAATGATTCGAAAAAATTAACTGAGATCATCAGAATTTGAACTTTTATTAAAATTTATTTCATAAGAAAATTTAATATTATAAGTTCTTCTCAGCCCGCCATTTGTCAACCAGGTACAGACAACCGACAAAATTCGAGGGGAACGCGTTTCGGGCGTAATTTTTCGTACCGGAGGAAAGTGCGAACCGGAAACGGTTGTAAATCGGTACGGAACTCTCTGAAAGACTTCAGAATGGCGCACACGGTCTCCCACTTATCCCGTAAACCGGTAATTTGTCCGGGACAACGCGATGCGAGGAGCGAGGGAACGCATCCAGCTGTTCGTTTTGATCGGCGAGCGACGCCGCGCCGACGCGACGCGACGGTTCGCACGGGCAATTCAACTGGAAAACCGACGATTAACGTTCGACCGGTGTTAGGCAGGCTTGGCAGGCCAGGCGAGTTTCACTCGGTCGTGCAAATATTTACGATTCATAAAGCGTCTGTACGCCGTCTAATTTACGGAGTGATATATCGCCGAGGAGTTCGACAGCGTGCGGGACAAGCCGCGTGAAGCGAGAGCCCTCGCGAATACGCGCGGATATCTGCGCTGTTAATTAACGAGAACGTGGGTCTGTCGATGGCCCAACAATTTCGAAAATGAAACTTCCCACCCGGCTATTTAGGAACGTTTATCTGCTCGATAATAAATACTAGGATAATATGGTTCTCACAATTGATATACCGGCGGCAGAGTTGGGCAAAATTTGTATCTAAATAAAAATTTCGAATAACGAATAAAAGATAAGAAAAATTTTTATTCGTTATTCGAAGGTTCGAATGAAAAAATTATCTTTATTCGATGAGGTTCGAATAAATAATTTTATCCGACGAGAATTTATCCGACGAATAAAGATATTTCTTTTGATTCGAAGCGGATTTATTCGAATAATTTTTTCATCATTTATCTGTATCTTTTATTTGAATAAATCTTCCCACAACTACTGCCAACTCTAATAAACGCGAACCATCGAGAAATGAATAAAATTTTTTTATTTTTTATTCGTTATTCGAAATTTTTATTCAGATGAAAATGTTGCCCAACTCTGACCGGCGGATATAAATTCTTGATATTTGCAATATTTTTCAAGAAACGTGGATTTTTATTCGCCATTTTCTTCACGATTCTGATAAAATGCATGATAGAAATTTTATGAATTTTACATATGAATAATATTGTAGTACAAAACGCTAATTCCTGTTAAAAATAATTTTTAGTCAAATTAGGCAAATGGGGGCCTCGAAATCTGTGCGTAGGGTCTTTAAATTTCTCAATCCGGCACTGCGAAAGAACGATGATTAATTAGATCTGCAACCACAGTTATCAATATTGTGATAAAAACCGTCTCATATCCTTGCGTGAAAAGTTTTCGTCAGCGAGTGAACTCGATTTCCGGCTGTCGGAGGCCGGCAAGGGCGAGCATTCCCTCGATTTAAGCCGGTCACGGTGTTTCCGCGCGTATTCCGGCCGAGGCGGTGCGGTGGTACGTCTCCCGGGGACAGTTTACGGGTTTTACGGGCGGCGTGCACGCGAAATAAGAAGATAACGCGCGGCGGCGCAGGATGTAACCGGTGTCCGGAGTCCGCGCGCATAAGAAATCGCGGCGACTCGGGACCTTTCTCGGCAATGTGCTGTCCGTTCGCTCGCTCGGCTCGGCTCGGCTCGAGCGTGAGAAAGGTAACGATGACCATTCGTATGCGCCGGGACGATTAACGGCGCGAATTTTTCGCGATCGACCGCTATTAACGCTCCTGCAAGTCATCCGTCCGTGGTGCTGCCGCCGCTCTGCCCCGCAGCTCGCGACCCCACTTTTAACGGGGACGGCCTGTCCGTAGGATTGCGAGCTCGTTTCAGCTCGCCGCGGGACGCATTTCCTCGATTTTGCTCGAGCCCGTTGACAAATGTATGAAAAGTATGCTCGAACGCTCGTTCTTGTCGCATAAAATCCCGGGGCTGCTAATGGTTTTTGATTAATAATAATAAATGTATTGAAATTTCTTCCCGGCTTTAACACTGAACCTACCAGTGACGGAAAATGACCGGTTTTATATTTTTCAGTTTACAATTATTGAAATTATGAAGTTGCTTAGACAAATTTTTTTATCCAAGCACATATTGAGATAAAAGTTGCTTAGACAAATTTTTTTATCCAAGCACATATTGAGATAAAAGTTGCTTAGACAAATTTTTTTATCCAAGCACATATTGAGATAAAAGTTTCTCGACGTCTAGAGCCTTGTTATTTTTATAAGATGAAACATTTTAATCGCTTTTTGTGCTCGGGATATTTTTATTGTTAATGATCTCAATAAATTGTAAATAATACAGCGACGTCCACAGATTCTTTTAATTTCTTTACCGTTTTATTGCGTAATATCCGTAGTTTAATAATTAGACTGCAGATGTTGAGTGAGTGAAATTTAAAATAGTGAAAGATGTTGATATACCTTGCAATTGGTACCTACAGAAAATCGTTATTCCATTTTTTGAGTCAAAGTAATTGCAATTTTCTAGCTTTTCAGGAAGAATCGAAGAGCAAATTAATTTTTTGGAGTCTATACCTTGCAATTGGTACCTACAGAAAATTGTTATTCAATTTTTTGAGTCAAAGTAACTGCAATTTTCAAGAAGAATCGATGAGGAAATTAATTTTTTGGTTTCTATACCTTGCAATTGGAACCTACAGAAAATTGTTATTCCATTTTTTAAGTCAAAGTAATTGCAATTTTCTAGCTTTTCAAGAAGAATCGAAGAGGAAATTAATTTTTTGGTTTCTATACCTTGCAATTGATATTAACCCAGACCTACAGAAAATCGTTATTCCATTTTTTGAGTCAAAGTAATTGTAATTTTCTAGCTTTTCAAGAAGAATCGAAGAGGAAATTAATTTTTTGATTTCTATACCTTGCAATTCGTATCTACCGAAAATCGTTATTCCATTTTTTGAGTCAAAGTAATTGCAATTTTCAAGGTTTTCAGGAAGAATCGAGGAGGATCCGAAGATTGAGAATCGTGGGAATAGATCAAGTTCAAATTGATGTCGAAGGAAAATTCACAGAGGACGGAAGTTCGATTGCTAACCTGACGTAAATAAGTTCGAAGATTACGGAATACCAGAGGGCAATCGTACCGTGACCAAACCTCCTGTAGATCATGCTTAAAGGCACTAAAATCGAGTTAAGGAAAATCAATTACAATGTCCAGTGAGACGGAACTAATTTGCGGCCTGTCCTTCGGACGACGATATATCCTTCCGTTGATTGTCCTAGTCGGTGAACAGAAGCTAGCATTAAAACTGGATTAAATTCATGCGTAGATAAATCGAACGAAATCGTAGCGCAAATTGAATGCAGTTCAAGGTGCCGTTCTCTCCGCGGTATCTTTCGATATTAACTAAAACTCAACCTTTCCGAGACTTTCTTCTCTTCGTAATATGTTTTAATGAAGATATACAGGGTGTTTCGTATATATCTAAATTGTATCAAAAGATGAATCAGATGGACCAATCGTTTTTTATCAATTGTAATTTTTTAATGGTCAAATTACTGTTAGAGTTCTGCATTAATCAGCAAATTTTAGAGTCCACGGTCATTTCAAGGTCGTGCTATTAAACATACAACAACAAAAAAAAGTGTGTACATGCGGAAGAAAACACGAGTGACCTTGAGCGTGACCCTGATTCATCTTTTGAAACCATTTAGATTACGCTAGAAACATTTTTTGTATTTTCAGAAAGAGAGATATATTTTTAGGTGGTTTATTTTAAACGAAACACCCTGTACTAATAGGCAGATAAACATTTTCGAAGAAGGTGACGACAAACAATTATTGAAAAATACAGAGAGGTACAATTTAATTTCCACCCAAAAGCATCAGTTCGAACAAACCTGAAGAAGCTGACTTTAATCGCTAGACTCGGATTGGTCTGCAAGATAAAAAGTGCGTATTAATTACAGGAGCTGTGCAAACATTAATTTCTTAATAATTGCATACAGTTGGAAACAATACAGTGGTATTTCTAAATCTACACAGTTTCTTATGTTTGTAAAATCCTACTGATCAGCGAAGGTAGAACTTAATTTAAAAAAAGAAAATGATGGAACTGGTAATCCCAAGAAGTTCACGGTAATTGTAGAGTCTGGCCGGGCCGCCCACGCGGCAAGTTTCAATTTCTATAATGACACTCGTAAACCAATCGATCGTACGATCCGCAAACAAAGTCGAAGGTGTGGAAGATCAGAGCTTGTACGAACATACAGAGAGACGGGGGAGATAGTCTTTCGATCAGCGATCACGTCCGTGACGCGAGAAAGAGCGGAAAGCTCGGGTGTCGATTACTCTCGGACACACACCGGCCAAGAAAATGGCTAGGCAGTTAGAAGGGGCCGATAAAATAGCCGGCGAAATCGTTTCCGCGGCGCGGCGCGGCATGGTGGCGCGTACAAATGCACCGTGGAACATGATATCTATTTCATAACACCCACAAAGCGTCTCCCGTGCGAACGCAATCGCCGTTTGCGTAATCCGGCCTTAAAGACACATTCGCGAGAGAGTCGGGAGAAAGAGATCCTCGGTCGCGTAACCGACCGTTCTAATTTTCTACGTCGATAGATCACCGACCAACGGAGCATAGAATCGTCAACAGAAGATCGCCAGGACTCGCTCCTGGCCAAAAGGAGACAATGCACCGGGTGATGTATGTCGACGATCCTTCGTCGCGATCTTGAAAAATCGACGGCCGACGCGGTCCCGTTTCACCTGACGAGCCATTCAACGGCATAATGAGCTAGATGATGGCAACGCGGGCAACCCGGTTGCGAAACTCCGGAACCTGTGTTCGTCGCACCTGCACGATGATCTGCTGGATCGCAGAAATTTTGTTAGAGTATTTCACGAAAATACGTTTCAATGTTTTTCAGATGTAGTAACCCTTCAATAAGTACTAACCCTTCAATAAGTACTAACCCTTTAATAAGTACCAACCCTTTAATAACCCTAACACTTTTAGCTAGGCCATGGTTTTTCGGTATCCGCGAAGTTGTTTATTTATTGCACCATTTTTAGCCTAGGAAGTGCATTGTGTTTGTTACATTCTACTTGTCGTGTTTGCTGATTTCAAGTAGTATCAGACAATATATAATCAGACACTATTGCGACAGAACACTCACTCAAACATATCAAACAGTGCGAACGAATTTCATTTCAACGAATTTAATAATAATCAGTGGCTTATGGTGCTTGATCAGACATAGTTGTGGTAGCAGTGGCGCTCTCAGGATTTAATCTTGGGGGAGGGGGCCGAGTTGAACGGATAAAATTTTGGTGCAAAAATTGCCAGTGTACATACTTCATAAATAGTGACATTGAAACTTGTATCAGACCATAGAAAGATTTTTAATGCCCATTAAATAAGATCTATTAGATGATTACAGAAATTTATTTACAGAATAAAATTTAGTTTCCTGGCCCTGCCCCCTGAGTACGCCACTGTGTGATCACTTCAAACAAATTCCAATATGCCTGAACAATCTCCAAGACCATTCATGCTGACTCCAGTAACTCATTTTGAAAAGATCCTACTTAAAAGAACAACTAACAGGTTTGCACAAACATGTACTCAAACTCTTCAATTAGTGCAAACAAATGAATTTCCTGATGGATAATCACCATGTAATACTGTATATTGTTGACCCTGGCTGAATTCATTTATTTGCATCAATTGGAAGGTTTGCACAAACCTGTCAGATTTCAAACGAGTTACCAAAGTCCACGTAGAAGGTCTTGGAGATCATTTAGACACTGAATTCATAGATGCTGACTCCAGTGACTCATTTTGAAAAGATCCTACTTAAAAGAACAACTAGCAGGTTTGCACAAACAAGTACTCAAACTCTTCAATTAGTGCAAACAAATGAATTTCCTGATGGATAATCACCATGTAATACTGCATATTGTTAACCCTGGCTAAATTCGTTTATTTGCATGAATTGAAAGGTTTGCACAAACCTGTCAGATTTCAAACGAGTTACCAAAGTCCACGTAGAAGGTCTTGGAGATCATTTAGACACTGAATTCATAGATGCTGACTCCAGTGACTCATTTTGAAAAGATCCTACTTAAAAGAACAACTAACAGGTTTGCACAAACAAGTACTCAAACTCTTCAATTAGTGCAAACAAATGAATTTCCTGATGTATAATCACCATGTAATACTGTATATTGTTAACCCTGGCTAAATTCGTTTATTTGCATCAATTGGAAGGTTTGCACAAACCTGTCAGATTTCAAACGAGTTACCAAAGTCCACGTAGAAGGTCTTGGAGATCATTTAGACTCTGAAGTACCCAATCGAACGCGGGGGACACCAACATCCCGAGGAGGGGGTTCGATCGCGAGGAAGAGGGTCCAGGTAATCGTGTTCGAGGTGGACGCATTAAAGGGGTCCACTTCGCGAGCATAAATTCGCCGGTTCGTTTGAGGCCGGCGGCTCGGTAACTCAATATTGGTGCGCCTTAACTAGCCGGGGCCCGGAGTTTTCTGTCCGGTTGTAATTCCCCGCGATGTATAAAGCAGCCCCGGGGCGAGTTAGTGTAGGGAGAACGCCGGGCGTTTTCTGGCGCGGGGCCACGCGCGTGTGTATCTCCGCGTCTCTCGGGCTACCTTTAATGAGGCCGGCTCCCGGCGTGGGTGAACGTCTGCCCCGACGATTAATAGTTCGCCGATCGACGATATAGAGAGGAGAAGCCGAGCGACGATACCCTAGAGAAATAACGCGGCTCGATACCGATCGCCGATACGCCTCGGCCATCGCCGCGCCGCGCCGCGCCGCATCGCACGCTCCGCGAGCAAGCACAATGCGTCACAGATCTCTCGCGATTTTTCCTAACGTCCGACCACTGTCGCATACCGATTGCCGGACCCCGCCGGAAGAGATACAGCTTGCTAGTCGGTCTTCGCGGTTGTACGACAGAGTTCCAATTTGTTTGAGAGCGTTTGAAGAGAGCTGTCTGCTACCGTGTTTGATGGAGTGGTTATAGATGGCAAGATTGATGCACGTTTAGGTCTGAAAGTCGGTGTGAGGATTGTCAGAGGGTGTGCAACAGAGTTTCAATTTGTTTGAGAGCGTTTGAAGAGAGCTGTCTGCTACCGTGTTTGATGGAGTGGTTATAGATGGCAAGATTGATGCACGTTTAGGTCTGAAAGTCGGTGTGAAAATTGTCAGAGGGTGTCCGACAGAGTTCCAATTTGTTTGAGAGCGTTTGAAGAGAACTGTCTGCTACCGTGTTTGATGGAGTGGATATAGATGGCAAGATTGATGCACGTTTAGGTCTGAGAGTCGGTGTTGAAGATTGTCAGAGGGTGTACAACAGGGTTTGAATTTGTTTGAGAGCGTTTGAAGAGAGCTATTTGCTACCGTGTTTGATGGACTGGTTATAGATGGCAAGATTGATGCACTTTTCAGTCCAAAAGTCGGTGCGAGTATTTGCAGAGGGTGTCCGACAGGGTTTGAATTTGTTTGGGAGCGTTTGAAGAGAACTGTCTTCAAGATCGACTTTGGATATTTGTTGTTAGCTTTTACAGTGAGCATCTTGCGGAAACGTTGAAGTCTGTGCTGGTTTGCGAAGGTTTGACGATGAATGATTCTCATAAATTATTTCTATTCCAGGACCATCATGAATTGTTAAAAAAAGAAGCGCTATACGGCAGCTATAATGAATTCAGCCACGATTTCCTCGGATTCCTTTCGGTTTCTATTAGGGGACGCGATTTCCCGGTTCAGGTACAAATAATCGTCGTCGGACGTTCGCGGCGCGAAATCCGTGTGCGACTTTGCAGGCCGGCTGACAGAACAGTGGCGAACGCAGTGCAGCGTTGGCTGCATCCAATTGCATCAGACCGTGTGTGCGCGGTGCCGTAAGGACCAGCGTCGAGATCCGATCGCAGAGGCCGCAAATGGTAGCAGACGGTGCAGCCACGGCGACAAAAGGATCCGGGCTCGATGAGTTTTCAAGGAGTAGCCTAACGCCGCGAGATATCTCCCTCGGTTTTCGATCGTTATCCCATTTAGGGGAGTCGGATCTACGCGCAGCTGCGACGATTTATCGATCCCGCTGTGCCCTGCACCTCCGCTACCCGATCTGCGTCCGATTTCTGTGGGATCGATCGATCCTCGATTTTCGGTAGGGACGGCAGCAGTTTTTTGAAAATATCTACAAGTGGTCAAATCAAATTTTTTTTAACCAATCGCACAAAAAATAGTAGTTGTATCAATTTCCAGAGTGGTCGCTCTGAAACTTGAATACGAAATTTATTTTTTCGTGTTTTTCATTTACAACGAGAGTCGTCGACCGAAAAATCGGAAAAAATTCTCGAATGTGAGGACCGATATGTCGAACATGTCAGATTTTTTTTAGAATTTTCAAATGCAATTGAATTGGGAAAATGGGGTGAAAACTGGTATTTTGTTCGGTCCCCGTAACTACCCTTGCAGATGAGATATGGAGCTGAAACTTTGCAGAAAATGTGAGCAGATTTCTTGGTAAGCTATCTAACGAGCCATTTCCGGTTAAAATCGGATGAAGGGCGT
Organism: Lasioglossum lativentre; assembly: GCA_916610255.1. Classification (NCBI taxonomy): domain Eukaryota; kingdom Metazoa; phylum Arthropoda; class Insecta; order Hymenoptera; family Halictidae; genus Lasioglossum; species Lasioglossum lativentre. Next base: position 4,090,192 of record OU744364.1, read on the forward strand.
TTTTGACTCCCTTAACCCTTCGAGTACCAGAAGGGCCATATATGACCACAAAATTGTTTCGCTAATCTTGAAAATCAATTTTTAGTACAATTTATTAACCCCTATTGGGATCTGCAAGATGTGAAAATGTTCCAAAAATTATAATAATAAACTTTGTCTTTCTTTATACAAGTTGCTTTGATTTCGTGTGACTGTGACCATTGGCGTCGCACTCGATGTGTTAACTGGCGAATGAAAATTTGTCACGATGAAATACTACTTCGGGTTGTTGAAACTCTACAAAAAACTAACAGACTTATTTTTTTCGGAGGATATAGAAAAGGACAATGGAGGGAGAGGATGATCTCGGGACCGTAAAGAAAACGCATCGCGACGGAAGAGCAACGGGAAGGTTGGTCGAGCAACTTGTCCCGGAGGTATAAAGCTCGGCGTGTGCACGTGTCTCTCGCTGGCAAAGAGGATATCAACGCGGAAGCGGCGGCCCTCGTGTCGCCGCGACGAGAATCACGGCTCGTCCCCGCAGTTTCTCTTCGGGGTACCGAGACACCGCGTCCCCCGATGCACACGCAGTGCTGCACCGCGCGGTGCAACGTCGTCGTCGTCGTCGTCGTCGTTGCAACGCGCGCAGCGTTCGCTTCTGCGACCTGTTACCGTGCCGTGATGGTTTTGTTTCGAAGAGCCCGGGACACGCTTGCCACCGCTCTTACCGAGACATTGATTCATCCTGCTCTTCCATGTCTCCACCGTTACTCGCCGGTGTGCAATTGTGCACGTTGCATGCCCAGGATGCAACGCTCGATGCGTGTACCGCGCGGTGCAGACGCTGCGACCATGATCAAACCCATTCCGGAACCGTTCCTCTTTTCTTTTAGTATTTAGTATCCTCTTGCTTATTACGTCGATCGATTTTGCTAATAATAACGAAGTGAACAAATTATACATTTATACGTGATCAATGGTAAAATAGTTTTTCACCAAATCAGAAAATCATTGAAAATATATAATGAATTTAATGATTTCGGTGCAAGGTTCGATCATTCAAAAACAATCAGCAAATGTGCAATTAATAAAGCATGCTTGTCGACGTTTCGATCATAATGTTGATCATTTTCAGAGAGACATATTTTGCGTCTGGGTTAGGTTCGGATTTGCACGGCTGTCTCGCAATGTTCTTTCTAATTATGTTTACATATATTATACAAAAATTTATTTTTCACACGCAAAGAATGTCTCTCTGAAAATGATCAACATTATGATCGAAACGTCGAGAAGCATGCTTTATTAATTGCACGTTTGCTGATTGTTTTTGAATGATCGAACCTTGCGCCGAAATCATTAAATTCATTATATATTATAATTTCGATCGAGAAAAATTCACGTTATCATTGAAAATCATTGAAATGGTTATAAATAGTGGTAATTTGGTCAAAGCGAAGCAGAAAAATGTATTTTTAATCGAATCTGTGTCTAGGAACTGGAGAAACCGAATTTTGAAATGTTATAATTAATTTTACATTTGTATTACAGGAGCCGATAATGGATAAAATATTAGGTGTACGAATTAAGAAAAATATCAATTCCCATCGACCCAAAAGAAGTAGGTCTTGTCTTCCTTAATCGCAATATTTCGACATTCATCTGATTTTTCTATAAAAAATTTGCTTTCATAGAAATTAATTATTATACACGTAAGTATCGGCTCGAGCTGTACTGTACAGTGTACAGTGTAAAATTGAAAAGTTTAGCTCAATACTTACATGTGCAATAATTAATTTCTATATGTGAAGAGCATTTTCCAATAAAAGCAAGATTTTATAGAAAAATCAGATGAACGTCGAAATATTGCGAAGAAGGAAGACAAGACCTACTTCTTCCGGGTCGATGGGAATTGATATTTTTCTTAATTCGTACACCTAATATTTTATCCATTATCGGCCGCTGTAATAAAAATGTGAAATTAATTATAACATTTCGCCGGTGACCGTTTCCGAAAATTCAGTACACCCAGAAGAAGTAGGTCTTGTCTTCCTTCTTCGCAATATTTCGACGTTCATCTGATTTTTCTATAAAATCCTGCTGTTATTGGAAAATGCTCTTCACATATAGAAATTAATTATTATACATGTAAGTATCGGCTTGAGCTAAACTTTTCAATTTGACACTGTACACTGTACAGTACAGCTCGAGCCGATACTTACATGTATAATAATTAATTTCTATATGTGAAGAGCATTTTCCAATAAAAGCAACATTTTATAGAAAAATCAGATGAACGTCGAAATATTGCGACGAAGGAAGACCTACTTCTTCCGGGTCGATGGGAATTGATATTTTTCTTAATTCGTACACCTAATATTTTATCCATTATCGGCCACTGTAATAAAAATGTGAAATTAATTATAACATTTCGCCGGCGATCGTTTCCGAAAATTCGGTTTCTCCGAGCATCTGCATACAGCGATTGTTGCGCCGCGGACCGAAAATTGCCGAAAGCGAACCGATCCGCCGATTACCTCGCAATCACGCGTCCAAGAAAATCGTTATAATTCCGTGCCGGGCAACTGTGTACCAAATTTCAATGCCGGCTCGAGCGACATACTTCCGTGCGTTGCACCTGTTAATTTCTCGGCGCGCAGGTTAGCGGCTCGAGCGGAGGATTTTTTTCGGGAGTGTTGTACAGAGGGATCGGTGCTCGGGGTGGTCCAATTAACGGGGAAGCAAAAACCCCCCTCGGGGGGCCCCGAGGTATCGATTATACGGCTCGTTTTTCTGATTCCGCGTCGGTAATCACCGAAATTTCGGCTTCCTGCGGATAGCACTCGCCGTGTCGTCTTTTAATGAGACACATATATACACCGGTTTCCGTGTGTGTCCGCGACCGCTATTATCGAGCAGATCGGCTGGGCGTGACTGGACCCATCGAAAAGTAATTGCCGGTTTACCCTTAGAACAACTGCAACGAGGAGCCGATACCTCGATACCGATCTCTCTCGACGATCCGCCAATCGTTCTCGCACTAACGCCGAACAGTTCTCGAATCGGTATTGCCGGACAACTATGCAACAACTTAATACTACATCTAATTCTGAAACTAAATTTTTCTTCCAAACTAAATGGGTGTTTTTAAGAGGTTTGTTTTTCAAATTGGCACCACTGTTTCTAGTGACGCTCAATTGGACAATTGACACCTGATCGGTGTTCGGTATGTTTTGCCATTTCACCATAGAATAGACTTACGTCGGAACAACGCTTGCAAATTGTACAAATCACAACAAAACACAATCAATTTATTGCAGGAAACGTTCGATGAGCGCATAATGCTTTGGCCTCCCACCATCGTGCGATATCACACTTCTGCATTATTTTCTGTGGGGATATGTAAAATCGTTAGCCTATAAACCACAGACTTTGGACCACTTGGTAGGCAACAGAGATCTTCGTTCGATCCAGCTACGGCACACATGTTCCAGAAATCATATAATAAGCACTAATGGCACAAAATTATATTATATATGTTTTATTTCATTTTAAAGTTCTATACCTCTCAAAAAAAAGAACACCCTTACATGCATTTTATACTTTTTCCAAGACTTTCTGCATTTATGCCAAAATCTAAAATATTCTTCAGAATAAATGATTAAAGACGGAACATTTGGTTCGGATTTTTCGCAATTGATAAATTTCGATAAAAATCCGCAGTCTCTACTTGCGAGGACAATTTAACGAAAACGTTTCTCACGTTCCGAAAAACAGTAACATAGTCTGAAATCCTCGCGGCCGCGATATTTCGCAAGAAATAATCCCGTGGATCGTTAGAGACAAAGAGAGACCGGGACCGCGGAGGCGGCCGTAGGGCGGGAAACTATTCGAAAATTGAATGTTCGGGGTTCATCAATCTTTTGAAGACGTTGTTTCAAAATCCGGCCGGTCCAGGGAAATCGTTCGGTCGATCAATCACCGTGTGTGCGGTGTGTCGCAACGCTTTCTGTAACAGCCTGTACAATCTACCCAGGCACTACGACTCTCTGTCTTTGGCTCGCATAGGTGTAGATAGTTAGCCGGTACGTATCGTCTGCGCTCCGGGCACGACCGATGATTATCTCTCTTTCTCTCTGTGTGCCTCGGTTTACAGCCACAAAGCACCGAGGCGCACCGAGCAACGGCAGTCCCACGCACGCCTTGTCGAGTTATTAATCGCCACATAATTCTACAATTACAAAGGTTAATCCGGCGTTTTCACGCTCCGAGAGCGCGTCGTGGGTGCTGCGCGACAGGCCACGGGAGCAAAAGAGAGCGGTCCCGTTGTCAGGCCAATCGGTGTCACTTTACTTTCGATCCTCACCTTTGCCTCTCTCCTTTCTCTCTCTCTCTCTCTCTCTCTCTCTCTCTCCCTCTCTCTCTCTCTTTCTCTCTCCTCTTTCTCCTTTCCAGTCGGGTTACTCGGGAATTTCGCGTTCCGCTTGGATAGCCTCGCGTGATATACCATCGGCGAGCGCGAGTGTCAACGCGAAACCGTTCTCGGATGCTAAATTGATGAAGTATTGTTGGACGAGCATTAGTCGGGCCGGGAACTTGGGAAAGGTGAGTTTAGTCGAGAGGAGTCGAGAATGAAACGAGGATTAAGCACTCCCGACAGACTTGGGGAGATCGAGTGTTGGCGTTGTGTGCGATATGGAAAAATTTGTTACTCGATGATCCGGTATCCAGAGATGTAAGAGTAGCTTCGCTGTTTATCTTCGTTAGATCGGTGTACTCTTTTGTGCAAGTCAATAATGATGGGCTCTTTTTCTGCGGTTAGATTCGATTTGATGATTGGAGATCGAAAGATCCGAGAGCTGTCTTTGCTGTTCGTCTTCGTGTCAAGGTAACTTGTTCGTGTATACGACTGTGCACGATCATCTGCAAAGAAATTGATTTCTATCTTGAACTATTTGGATAAGGTGAAGACAATATATGCTGACAGTTCTCCGATTCTATTAACTTTTTCACTGTTCTAACCTCGAGGATATTTTTATTTACACCATTGGCACCACCATTTATTACATTATTGTATAATTACACACCATTTGGCACTCCTCCAATTTGTAATCAGCCGACACGTGACAAATACTCTGCACTCTTGTAATTACGTAATTGCATGCGAAGCAATGCAAAATGATTTCGATGGAAATGAAAATTTGCTGGACCAATTTCAGGATTATCTCGAATGGATTGTTTTGCTTGTGACATATGCATACCTCTGATGCAGTAAAAGTAATAATTATCAAGAAAAAGGTGTAACAGTTTGGAAATATTACGACCTAACATTAAAGCTTGTTTCCTCATTGTTAATTTTTTGAAATACTGTAAGCTAAGAATTTAATTTGATTTAATGTAGCCTGTGTATGTATGAATATGTGTATACTGTATCTCACTTAGTGTACCAGAGATTTGAAATGCTTGAATAAAAGAAAAAGAAGGGGTAGTGTTTAAGGTACAGTGCAGAACAAAGGAAACATTTGTATCTCAATAAATTACCGTCGTAATTTTCACTGGTAAGTTTAACATGTTCTCTACGTAACCTCAAAAATTCCTTACGGCCCGATCGGAAAGTTTAGCGCGCATGCGCCTCGCATAGTCTCCGGATGAGGGGAGGGAGTACAAATCGAGGGGCAAAGGTTACCCCCTCTGCTCACGAAACGCGTCACGTGACCGGGGAGGTAGAGTGGGGACACAAGCCTTAATCTGGCCACTCTGTAGATTTGTATCTCAATAAATTGCCATCGTAATGTTAACTGGTAAGTTTAACATGTTCTCTACGTAACCTCAAAAATTCCTTACGGCCCGATCGGAAAGTTTAGCGCGCATGCGCCTCGCATAGTCTCCGGATGAGGGGAGGGAGTACGAATCGAGGGGCAAAGGTTACCCCCTCTGCCGCTGCTCACGAAACGCGTCACGTGACCGGAGAGGTAGAGTGGGGACTCTGCAGATACGTGTTATAATAAAAAGTAATAATAATTTCTATAAAATGTATGTGCTTGTTTCCCGTCGGCCCGAATCTTTCGAGAGCGGTATCACCGAGGGATTTCGTAACCGATCAAGGGAACGATCACGTGGAACAATCGTCTATCACAGGCGAAAAGTCGCCAGCGAATGATTAATCGAGCGTGCACACCGGGAATCCAGGTATATCGTTGTTTTATCTCGAACTTCCTCGGCAACGCTTGCCATTTGAACGCGCCGCCGGCTAATAACGAGAGGTGGTAAAAGGGTAGGATAGTTCCGCGCATTGTTCCTCTGTAATAAACGATAGGAATTCCACGGTTTGTCCCGATTGCTCCTTTCCCGATCCCGGGAACAGAATTCCATCGAAAAGTCAAGATGCGTGAGAACCCACGGGGATTTTCCCTTGCGACCCTTCGCGAATTCCTCGGACGCCATTTTCTGTGCCCTTATTACCACCTTACAAGAGTCGTTGGTGTGTCGGACGAGCGACTTATAAGCGATTAGAAGATTTATTTCACCGTACAGATATTTATCGGAAATTCACTGTCTGAGCTGCAAGTGGGAAACGTAGTCGAGCGTGATGTTATTGATTAGATGTGTGCAGACTGTAAGCAGCGGTTGGGAAATCTGTTTGGATTGTATCGAAACAAGAAATTTATTCGATTCTTGTGATAACGAAGTATGCCAGTTGATACTGTACAGATTGTACACCGACTATAAAGCAATCGATTCGATTCTTGCGATACCAAACTGTACGTATCTATTTGAACTGTACTGACTGCAAGCTTGATGACTGTAAGCGAGCAGACAATTTACACGAATGTTGTACAGATACTGACTACACTTGTTCAGACTGCAAACAATCCGAATGGTGTACTTAACTACTACTCCACTGTACAGCCACTTACTATAGATGATTAAGTATGTGTACAGATAATGTCTGTAAAGCATTCAGACATTTTATTATGAAAATGCTTTCACGATCATTTAACAATTTGATATTTGTAGGGGTCAGGATTGAAATATATATATTTGAAAGAACTATTTATTTACGTAATCACTGGACTATGGATATTTATGCAAAATTGTCTGCGTCGACTGCAAGGAATAGAAACTAAATAGAATGTTATTTCTTCCCTTAATAATTCTAACACTTTGCAGCTATTTTAACTCAAAAACGAAAGATTTTTCCATTCTAGAATACTTCCATTCTATACACTTTTTTTTCATTTTTTGCATATGAGACTGATATAATATCTCATGCAATTAAATGTCTAGCAGTTTATTAAATACGAACAAAAATAATAATGTGAACAATATTTTTAAGAATGGCATAGCAATTTTCAGTGGTTCCTCAGAGTAGCCATCCGAGTGCTAAGGGTTAATAGATGAGAACTCGTATACATCTTCAAATTTCAAAATTTTCGTACAATTTTCAATTTCATCTACTCAATTTTGCTATAAATGCATGAAAGATCCACAGTCTAGTAATTTCCAATAATTTGCCAAGTATCACTCGAAACAACAAAAATATTAATTTCCATTCATCTATCTAAATAATCCATTTTCCCCCAGCTCAGGTAGTCCCGAGTGGTTCAAAAGCATATAAAATGCGTACAATTACGGATAATTGTAGAACGAAGAAGTTATTTTCTGATGGAAGCAGCGAGTACAGCAGAGGCAATTTATACCACCCACTTACCGTCCGATTAGAGGCGCGATCAAAAGGTAGCAAGCGTGGTCCGATTGAATGCAGCAAAAAAGTCTGGAGCAGCCGAGATTACGGGCCAGGGGAATGGTCCACCGTGGGCGATATTCCGTGTTTCCACGGGAACGGTCCCTTTGTGTCCTCTGTGCCACGGGGGAACAGCCACGTAACAAATGGGCCCGCTTTCAGCCGAGCATTACGCATTGGTCGCGCTGAATTACGCACGGAAGTAGCGAGTTACGATGTCACCGGGCCACCGAATAGGTGCACGCTTCTTGGGAGGCGAGTCGCCGCGATAATTGATTAGGCTCGCTTCTTATCGGGCCCCGCTAATATCCTCGATTGCCTAGTAACTGCTCCTCGTTCCGTCCTGATCGCCTTGCGAGCCGCTTCTGAACCATGCTCAGCAATTCCGAAACGATCGATAAACTCGATTTACAAGAAATAATCCAATACAACTTTTTTTTGTTCATAACAATACTTGGGTGAAACTTTTACTGGGATATTCCTGACACTTCTCCGGTTAGAATGACTCCAAACACGATACTGTTCGAGTCGCATTTGCGCGTTTCATCCGCGGTATACAGGGTGTTCCAAAACGACTGCGTTAAATTGCAGTGGGAGGTTCCTTGGGTCATTTGAAGCGACATTTTCCTTAACAAAAATAGTGCCCGTGGCTTTGTTTAGGAGTTATTAACGAAAAACACGGACCAATCAGAGCCCGACCTAGACGCGTGTTGGCACGTGCAGCCAACCGCCTGCCGGCTCGCCGCGCTGAACGTACCAACACGCGTCTAGGTCGCGCTCTGATTGGTCCGTGTTTTTCGTTAATAACTCCTAAACAAAGCCGCGGGCGCCATTTTTGTTAAGGAAAATGTCGCTTCAAATGACCCAAGGAACCTCCCATTTCAATTTAACGCAGTCGTTTTGGGACAGCCTGTAGTGGAACCTCGATTATCCGAACCGATATCCCAGCTGCTTAGCACGTTACAGTTTGCACAAATTTCAATTTTTGTGTGTAAAGAGAGTTCTAGCTGGTTTCCCCAAAAATTGGAACATATTTGCTAAATATGTTCCAATTTCTGGGGAAACGAGGCTGGCGAATGTTAATTTTGACGCAGCCTGTACACTCAATTTTTCATCCAATTTTCTCGAAGATTCGATCGTTCAGGTTCGAATTGCGGCGGCTTCGAAGCAGTTTTTTAATAAGTCGATGACACCGGTGAGGTCCCCGCGAGGTAATTTGTCTGGAATGACGACAGATTATTGAAAAAAAGAACCGGTTATTAATTGAGGCGGTCTTGTTAAGGTGCCGATGGGAGACGCGGGAGCATTGAATCAACCCTCCCATATACCGTGCATCCCGACACCGTTAAAGCGAATAATAATGAAATTGAGATCGTAAACAGGAAAAACGTATTATAAAGTAACCGATCTTCTCCGAGACGCGACGCTCGCGTGGGTATAATTAACACCACCGACCGTCTTACGGTAATTACGTCCAGTACAATTATCGTAGATTATCCGCGCGTCCGGCTTCTTACGCAGTTCTACAGACCCGGGGAATATAAACTCGATGATAATAATCGGACAAAGAATTAATTGTTTAGCATCGTTTTCAGTTTCGAGTGGGGAGAATTCCAGGGGGGGGGGGAATGTAAAATAGTCGATTTTAACCCTTAGCAAAATTGCTCTACCATTATTCATAGTATTGTTTACATTATTAAATATGGTGCTATGTAATCAATTACCAAACATTTCAGTATTGTATGTGGTATTATATCAATTTCTTATCCATAGAATGAAAAAAAAATCATATAGAATGGACATATTCTAGGTCGGAAGAAATGTTTAATTTTCGAGTTAAAATAGCTCCGAGTGCAAAGGGTTAAGTAAATCTAGTGTTGAAAATAAGCAATTCACTTTGTTGGAAGATTAAAACCAGAGGGTATAGAACCCATTTAGGTCAATTATAGTGAGCAATAAATTCATCGACTTGTCATGTTGGTTGACCAGTGAACGCGCAACGCGCGTCTCCTCGACGCGCAATAATAAAGGACGTAGAATGTCAAAGGATCGAAGGATCCAAACGGTGACTAGCCAAGACCAGGCTCGTCTCGGTTTTCCCTCGGCTCTCAGCCAGCTTATCGCGATAGAATATGGAAATGTCCCAACGTGGGTGCGCTGGAACGAGGATTAACGTCGAAGATAATTTTCCAGCGTCGCCTAGGCCGTTACGTAAAACGCGGACGGTATCGCGTTCCCTGTTAACATTTCCGTCAACCATTTTCGCTGGAATATTCAAAGCGGCGACTCGGTGTTAATCCGAAATACAATGCGAAATTCAAGGATCGTTAAATTTTTGTTCACAAATCGCACATATTCAAAGCATATTGATTATTCGTTCTGATCTCATTTTAAAGCTTGAATCTTCTACTTTCGAAATCCATTGTTCTTCTCGACAGATTTTTTTCACTATGTAAAGGGTGAGAAAATGAACGTACTTCCCGAAAATTTTGCAAATTCTAGTGGGATGAGTGCACACAATTCATTTATCGCTGCAACCTGCTGTGCCTTTAGAGATCAAGAGAGAGAGAGAGAGAGAGAGAGAGAAAGGATGACCGTGACCGCTGTTAACGATTCCGCGATTAAGTCGAGGATCATCGGCTCGCATTTAGCATGCTCATGCATGCGTAAGTTCGAGGGCAGGATACGGTTATACCGATCGGGTGTGTCATCGATGATCGTGCACCGAGCTGCAGAGTCATCGAAATTGCTCGAGGGTTGCTCTCTTACAATTAGATGAGAATAGACTAAATAATATTCACTGAACCCAGGACGATGAATTAACAATGATCAAATTTATAATACTATTATTACATCATATGCATTTATGCTGGTCAAATAACTGGTTCCAAATTGTTTGCTTTCCAACGCAAAGAGAATTCAAGGTGACCTCAAGGTGACCTCAATGTCTCAAAGGTCACTGTAAGTATACAAACTTGCAGTGTTTACCCTTGGTCCCTTGTGTTTACCATCTCCAAGAAGAAACCTCGACAATAACAACGCGGACACACTTTGTTATTTACATGAAAACCAGCAAAGCGAACCGTCCCTATAAGAAACGTCTTCTGGCCCACTCGATCCCGTTCAGCGTCGTTCGCAGTGTCCCGGCGACTTTCACCGAAAACCGTCGAATTCAATTCGCAATCCGTGCTTTCTTTTTCTCCGGCTCCCCAGAAGTCCGGCGTAACTTTCAACCGATATCTGCGGATACTCATTAATCACCGTTCCACACGTCGACACGTAGCGTTTATTAAGTACCACACCGCGCGTTGCGGCGAACTGTTAATCAGTGAGAACTGCCAGTTTAATTTCCCTCACGACATGCGTGCCCGTAATAAGCATCGACTTTGTTCTATTATAACGGTATACCCCCCTTTAGCCGACCAGACACCTGCCATTTTCATTAGACGTAAATATCCCGAACGAAAGTTTCTGCGTTTTTCCGACGCGGATATCGCACGCTCCGGCAAACGTGAAAGCATAATTAACCGGACGAGCGCTGATTGGCGTTTCAGCATCGCCGCTCGGTACGGTCAGTTCCTTATCTTTCGATCCATGCCCATTTCGCATGATTTTGTCATAGTTTTCGACTGTAATCTCAGCGCACTGTGCTCTCGTTCAAAAGATTTTCATGGTTGAACTTTGTTCTTCTGGATAAAGCTTTTTACTGTGAAATTTTCGGCTCAAGGTCGTGTCAAGGTCACGATAGGTCATTCGAGGACTCGTTGTAATACAGATTGCACAGAATATAAATAATGCCTTGGCATTTTATTTCCTGATTTTTGAGAGTCTATGGTACACAACTAAGTAATTTTGTTTATTTTTTTTTTAAGTTTGTTTAAGGTCGCATCACTATATCACAGGTTATTAGCGACCGCGTTACATTGCATTACATTACATTAAGTTACATTGTGTGTGATTATGGGTAAATTTATATTTTACTCCTCAGATTCATGTGTGTGACAACAACTAAATATTTTTTAATAGAAAATTTCAATTAGAAAATGTCCGGAGAATTGCAAGCTCATGGGAAGAAAACCTAGGAGGATTACTATGGTGGACAAATCGGCCGATCGTGATTCGGCGTGGCCCGTTAACTTTAATTCCTGGGGGGGGGGGGGGGGGGAGGAGCAAACGACAAGAAAATTCCTCAGCCGATGGTTCGCGCCTCTCACGTGAACGTCGCTTCGCTTAATTGTCCGGAGATAATTGGACCGGTAGCGGCGACCGGTGACGATCGTTCCCGATGTCACTCGAATGCTTTCCCGTCGCGTCGGTTCGCGGAAGGAATTTGTATTGGCTCGATATTCAAATGAGAAATCACTCTGTCTCTCTCACTCTCTCTTTCTCTCTCTCTCTCCCCGGGCAAACGCGATTTTATCGATCCGGCCGATACCGAGGGATTAATTAACCCGTGGAACGAGGAAGCTGGACACGCTCGGGCTCCGATCGATTTTTTACTACCGATTCGGCGAGCTTCCGAGAAAAATCGCTGAAAAGGATTCTCCGAATGTCGACCGGTCTCGCGATTCATCGAACCCTCGACGATTTTTCGAAATCGACCAACGAAATTGTTAGACCGCGGATTTTCGTGCTAAGTAAAAATTGTTTTTCTTCAACGATCTTAAAAATAACACATTGGCGTACTTAAATTATTTTGTATTTCTTTATTAAAAGTCACAGTTTAGTTATAAATTAAACGAACCGCCCAAACATAAACATCTCCTAATAAATTATTCGGTCTCGCTTAAGACGACTAACTGCTAACCACAAAAAACCATATAACTCGCATAATTTTGTAAAAGATGTACTTCAAATACTAAACAATACAAAGTGAAAAGTCGCAACGTATAATAGTTTCCCCGGAAAAAAATTCCTATACTCATGAAAAATCGCAAAAACTATAATACCCTGTTACGAAGTATTTGCATTTACTGGCACATGTACAAAGTACACGTGTACACGGTTTTTTCGACGAATGTTTTGTTGGTCGTGTTGTACGGGAGCGTGGATTGTTTATTTTGCAGAAAGTCGAGGCCACATCGATCAAGCATAAAGCCGCGAGCGACACAAACATAGCGAGAGCCTTGCGAGCGAGGTTAAGGTCGTCGGCATCGTCCCCAGGTCGTCGTCGGCTTCAGGATTCCACGAACGTTACGCAATTCCTTGGTTCGTAGTCGAACTCGTTGCCGGTGCACCATAAATTCCCATTCCCCCTGGGTGACCACGTTGGTTGCACGCGGAAACCCCAGACCAGGTATTAATTTTCTAATACGATTCCACGTTTCGCTACGACCCGGTCTCCGCGAGCGGTCCAGAAGATCGCGCGGGTACCTCGATACTACCTGGTCCCACTATGGCCGTTGATCCCCCATGGATACTGGTAGATAGACACACGGTTATGGACACCACAGGTATACGTATACGGCGCTATCGTCGTTACCCGCTCTGTGTCATAGCGGCGTCGTTAACTTAATCGCCGGTAAATGCGAGGCGAGGTCTCGTTTACAAGGACCCCGTTGCACCTGTGCGCTTCCCTCCTGATGGCACTCCGCAGCGGTTTGATAACTTTCCTCCTTAATAGATACCGCCCGGCGAAATTATTTCTGGTATTTAGTCTGCTCGGAATGGCTCCGTCCACCGCGATCTGTGCAATAGTCTTTCGCGTTCTTTCGTTATTGCACACTCGTCCTGCTTACTTTATGGCTGGCCATTGAATGTTGGAAATTAACAGAAATCATGCGGACGACGCGAGAGTCAATGCTTCTTGCCAAGGTCGTATATATGTACAATCTGTGCTGGGTAGCCTGGTGACAAAAATTAATACTCGTCGAACGAACATTTTAAAGTGGCGTCCGCATCTCGTAATTTATTCGAAGATAATTATTTTTATACACTTTTGAAATCCGGTACACAGCTTAATGTTCAGAGACTTCACGAGGGCAGTTTTCTATTAAATTGTTTTAATTATTCATAGAACAGGTGCACTAGATTCAATAAAATAATATAAGACTTACTAATAAGACTACAAAAGGAAGAAACAGACTACTATTTAGTTCCCGCGAGCTACCTTTAGGGGTAAATAGTGGGGGAAATGCTATAGTGAGGACCCGAGTGACGTCACGAAGCTATAGTCTAACCCAGTGACTCATCGCGAAGATAGACTAATTATTTTTATACACTTTACAAATTGAAATCCGGTACACAGCTTAATGTTCAGAGACTTCACGAGGGGGCAGTTTGCTATTAAATTGTTTTAATTATTCATAAAGCAGGTGCACTAGGTTCAATAAAATAATATAAGGCTTACTGATAAGACTATAAAAGGAAGAAACAGGCTACTATTTAGTTCCCGCGACCTTTAGGGGTAAATAGTGGGGGAAATGCTATAGTGAGAACCCTGGTGACGTCACGAAGCTATAGTCTAACCCAGTGACTCATCGCGATTCGTGCCGAGGGTGGGGATCCTACCACGATCCTATAGTAAGGATCGTGACGTCACTAGGTTAAACTATAGCTTCGTGACGTCACTCGGGTTCTCACTATAGCATTTCCCCTAACCTGCATTTCACCTAACCCAGACCCACTATTGGCGTGTGGGTGGGGCATTTCTCAGCACGTCATGTATTTCCTCGCAGTATAAGTTTCTCTTACAATTAAACAAGATGTAAAAATTCGATTGCTTGATAAATTAAACCAACGGGCAATTAGAATTTCTGCTTATACCGTTGCGTGACAAAAGAGATTCTCAACGATCGAGATCAATAAAAGCGATCACGAGATAGCGAAGAAAAGCCACTGGAGAAAATCGAACGGATCGCCATTGACGATCGCGATCGACGATCTCCCTCCGTGAGCTAACTAAGAGAGTAAAGATCGGCGCGGCTCGTTAGCCGCGTGCATCTGCATCAAATCCAGCAATTAAACGCGGAAAAGACGGGACGGCGCGGCGCGGCGCGGCGCGGCGCGGCGCGGCGATCGCGTTCCAGCCCGAGATAAGTGCCGGTCATTTCACCGGACAGAACACGAGAGACTTATGGTTCGGAGGAGAGGATCGCAAACGCAGCAGAAAGGCGACAGCGCCGGCAGATATCCGCAAAGACGAGAAACGGCCGCTCCCCTGCGTTCTCGCCGCTATCGAACGCGCATCTTCCGCTTAGGCTACCTGGTCGACGACCTCTTCATCCCGTCGACGCACTCTTTATTCTGGTTCCGAGCTCTCGACAAATCAATTTTTCGTTGCATTTTCTTTCGCCCTACTGCAATCTCACTCTTAAATGTCTTTCTTTCTTGACCTTCGAACTTGGTCTCATTTTGGTCAGAAAAGAATTTTTTTATTATTGGATTAACATATTTTCTCACTGATATACCAGTGTTGATATTTTGATGATTCAGTGCAATTTCGGTCCCAAAGCTTTCATATACAGGATGGGATCTTTGTCCACCTTGAATATTTCTGTTACTTGTAATAATATGAAAAAATTATTTATACAAAAGCTGCATGGTACAGAGGGGGAAATATTGTGATATAAACAGTTTTTATGTGCGTGAAGACGGTCCGGAGATTTGAAGGTCACCTTGATTTCTTTAAATGGAGAGACCTACTTTTTGTATGATGAATCGATAGAGTATCGAATTCTGCGTAAAAGTGGGTTGACCTTCATATGTCCTTGATCTAATAGTTAACGAGATATTCTACTGTTGAATATGGTGAGTACATATGGACAATTATTTCGATAATATCTCGTTAACTATTAGGTCAAGGACATATGAAGGTCAGATGAGGGACATCAGTTCGAGCACCGACCAGCTACGTATTAAAAATTATTTCAAATATATCCCGTAAACTATTAGGTTTAGGACATATGAAGGTCAATATATTTTTACGCAAAATTCGATATCGATTCACGATACAAAAGGTATGTCTTTCTAATGACAGAAATCAAGATGACCTTGAAATCGCCGAGACGCCCACATAAAAAGTGTTCACATCGGAATATTTCCCCCTCTATACCAGGAATAGTGTTGAATTTTCATTAAAATTTATTTGATAAGAAAATTTCATATTCTTGAGGGGTAGTATTGAATTTTCATTAAAATTTATTTCATAAGAAAATTTAATATTCTTGAGGGGTAGTATTTTTATTGAAATCCGTTTTATAGGGAAATTTAATATTATTGAGGTATAGTATTGAATGCAAGGATTGCAATTGTTTTGCGGTTGGATCGAGGGTTTCCGAAACCGGTGGCCGGCAAGAGGAGTCACCGAGCCGAGAGATATCGAATAACCCCCGCGCAAATTGGCGAACACTAGAAGCGATCCCGATTATAACGTCGAGCTGTCAAGGGATTTACGGAAGACGATCGATTCCGGCGGACATCCCCGCGGACCATGTCACCGACGTCGCTCGATATGCAAACGTCGATAGTCACTTAGCGGCTCATCAGAAGCCGCTAATCTTAATTCGCTTATCGGATTATTCGCGGGCCCCGCCGATGGAGATGTTTCGCGCTCGAAAGATAATCCGGCCGGTATGGTAATTCAAGAGTGGACCGGGCCCGTCGTCTTCTTTCTTGTCCCGCAACTCGTCTCCTATCAAATCTCGTTTTTCAACACGCTCGTTGCCGAACATCCACCCCCCAAAACAAAGTCAAAATAGCCTAACACATTATCTACCGATAGACACACAATATTTTTCAATTTTGCACAGCTGAGGATCGCTCAATCATTTTTCGGAATTTTTTTCGGGAAAATTACTGAACCCTTTTCTTTGGAATTTTTAACACATATTTATTAGTATTTCAAGCACACGTGTAATTTTTTTCAAGAGATATATTTTTTAGAGTACGTTTTGAAAAATTTTGCCACGATTCCAATCTTCCTACTGATTAGAAAACAAATAGATGGAGTTTTTTTTATGACTCAGTATGAATGCAGCTGTGATCCCACCCAAAAGAAATGGTGTTTCAAGCATACGTGTCAATTTTCTTTTAATCAAAAATTATGAAAATTACAAGGGTTATATATCTTTTAGAGTACGTTTTGAAAAATTTTGCCACGATTCCAATCTTCCTACTGATTCGGAAACATAGATATGTTTATTAATCAGTATGAATGCAGTTATGATCCCACCGAAAAGAAATCGAAAATTTTTATTACCTACAAAATGGCGATATTTTGGAGTTAAATTACCAATTGTTAAAATATTTTCAGACTTCGGCACGACAAAAAATTAGAAAAAAAATGTATGCAATTTAAAAATTGTGGGCCATCCGATTACAGAATGTAGGCTCAAGATTTTCTCAAAATTTCAAGTGGCTCAAGTAGATCTGGAGATATCCTGCGAGCCGTGTCGCGAAAAATGCGTTTAATGGTGGTAATTTCCAATAAATTAAACTACACTCCTGAAAAGCGGAAATGTAGCAATAAACATTAAAAGATACATTACAGCCTCTGATCCCGGTATCTCGTGTTACGCTTCACCAAATACAATTCGATATAATGTATCGGCAGGTGAATGAGATAAAACAGTAGAAAGAAAAAAGGAGAATCGCAATTGACGGAAACACTCAGGCGTGAAAGTTGAATGCAATTTATTGGCGTCTCTGCTAAAATCTACGAAAGGAGACTGAGACTTGAGGATCGATCCTCCAGTTGACTCCTTCGCTGAAAGTGTCAGTCAGTTCCCACGATAATGTACGCATAAACCTTGATACACGAAGTTTTCATCGTTTCAACCATTGTAGAAAAGAGGAGAGCTTTATTCTAGCTTCAAAATGGCTGTAAAAAATGGTAATTTGGTCAAAGTGAGGCAGAAATATTGATTTTTAATCGAATCGGTGTTTGGGACAGTGTCAAATTGAAAAATTTAGCATAACATGATGCTTATAATTGATTTCTGAATGGAGGGAGCATTTTCTTTTACAAGAATGCAAATTCATGTGCAGTCACTCCCATTAATATTCGGACACTCTTAAAAAGACGATAACTTTTTTAATATTCGACCTTACAACTTGGATTTTTTTGAGAAGTTGGAACAATCGATTTTGCAATCGAAATTGCAATTGGTCGGAATTGCAGAGAAAATTCTAAATTGACACAAATCTACAACACATATTTTTTAAATTTTCAATATAGACCCTCACATATAAAGTTCTCTACAATTCCGACCAATTGCAATTTTTGAAAAAATTTCTTTTCACACATCATGTAGTAAATTAATTGCTCTAACTTCTGAAAAAAGTTCAAATCGTATGGTGCAATAACAAAAAAGTTATCGTTTTTCTAATAGCGTCAGAATATTAATGGGAGTCACTGTACGTACAAAGGGCACTTTTTTTTATTCAAAATGGCTATAAAAAGTGGTAATTTAGTCAAAGCGAAGCAGAAATATTGATTTTTAATCGGACGGTGTCTGGGAAGAGTGTCAAATTGAAAAGTTTAGCTCAAGCCGATACTTGGGTATAATAATTAAATAGAGGGAGCATTTTCCCATGAAAGCAATTTTGTTATAGGTAAAGATCCCAGCTTGAAGACTATAAAAACCAGTGATTTACTAAACGCAGAACAGAAATATCAATGTCCAATCAAACGAACGTTCTTAAACCTAAATTTTGCAATACACACACAGGTTCTGGCGGGTTTTCCGTGGCGAATACCGCACAGTGCGAAATTCGCATGTGCGCGGATCCCGTCGCCGGGTTTGTTATTGTACCCGGTGGCTCTAAAGTAGGCGCGTTTACGACGTCCCGTGGAAAAACGGGGCCGTAAACGTGTGCGTCGCGGATCGGACTTGTCGTAAATTGCTTCGGAGGCCGGTGCTCTCACGTTCCGGGCCATTGAGATCTGGGCCCGTGGACAGGGAAAGAAAAGGGAGTCAGTCGCACGCCTCCGGAGCAGCTGAAAGGATACTTTCTCCGTCGTCGCGTCGGTCGGTTTGCACGACCAGAGAACAGCGCCAAACGAGACGAGACGAGACGAGACGAGACGAGAGAAGACGAGAGGAGACGAGACGTCGATCGGCACGGCGCGATCGGCACCCGGCTCTCGAGCGATAGATCGACACCGGACGGTGATAAAACGACCGTGTTGCAACAGAGAACGACAGCACCGGGACCGTCCACGATTGATAGCCGACCAGTCGAGATCATCTCCGCTTTAGAAACCAGTCATTTGTTCAGAGAGATTCTTCTTTCTGACCGATCTTACGCGAGCTCTGCGCGCGCCTGCCACATGCTCGGCTTTTCGGAATTTTTTATCGGCAATTGGAGAAAACGTGCTGGATAAATTGTTCTCCGATCACTTGACTGGACTTTTCAGAATATTTGCTAACTTTTTTTACATCGAAGATATGAGTCTGAAATGTACGTTGCGACTTCGGGAAGCGCAGGAGAAAATTCATTAGTTACAGGATTTTTGTACGTGTTGTAATAGACGGTTTTTATGCATTTGTGACAAAAATGTCATTTCAAACAGTGAAAACATTAGAAGAATTTAAAAATACAAATTACGTTATCTTCGACCTATTAAATATATTAAGAAAGAAAACATATTACAGTTTGTTGCAATTCAAGTAGAATATTTTTATTTTGCATAAAGATACTTCTAGGTATGAATGATCAAAAAATTCTGGATTTTTACAGTGATATTAATATAGCTCTTCACTTTATTCTCCATTTTTTTCAGAACAAAATCGCTACAGTAAACGCTTGATTCTTGTCCGGAGCGAGACATTGACTCGAGGAATCGATTTTAAAAATCTCTTAATTTTCATTATTTGTTCACGGGACTTTCACTACTATATTTCTGGCATTTTTCTGATTAAAATGACACCAAACACGATATAGTTTCAATTGTATTTAGTGGTTTAATCGACGGTGAAAGTTTCGGTCGCAAGGGAGGACAGCGCATCGGAAAGAAAGAGACGCGGACAGTCACGCGACCCGTATTTCATTCTGTCCTTCTCTATGTTCGGCTCTCTATTGAAGTCTCGGTCGGCGCGATATCTAGACGCAGTCATAAATCAAAAAGCACTTCTGGGGCACGATTCTTGTCCATGAAAAACACAGCAGTTGAACAAGTATCAAGCGTTTACTGTACTTGAAAAAATGAGAAATCTGAAACGGAGAATGTTGTTTGTATAAAATATTTGTTACAAAATTTTGAACAATTTTTATCGACTATAGAGAATTGTTATAAATGGACGTCAATAATGGTACATAGTTTAGTCTTCGCGCTTCACCCTGTAAGTGGCGTCGAAGAGCATCGAGCCTCGAGGAGTCTCGTCCCGGCAAAGGGTATCGCGTTCCGGGAGGACATTGGAGGAGCGGGAAACCAATGGAGCTTCCACCCATAAGAATTATTAAATTGTGCTCGCGGTTCGAATCGCAGTGGTCACGAAGCTTGGGGATCGGCGACGAGCGCGAGTCACGAGACAGAGTTGCTCGCTCGAGCGATTTTCGAGGCGGTAAACGGTCGGCTGGAAGCGACCAGACCAGATGGAATCGTCTTTTATCGTCTCCGCTCGCTCGGGAAAATGAACGAAGGAAAGGCGGGCGTTGCGATCGAAGACGAAGAAACCCGCGGACAATGTAGCTTCGCGAGCCTCGAGCACCCGGCAATTACCGCTCGAGCCGGTGCTACTCTGCTCGCGGATGAAATTCGCGTGACTATGCCTCGTACAGCTTTCCTTTAACCGAACTTCGTGGTTCGCCAGGCTTTCCTAAGTACCCCGGCACGTTTCGAGCCAACATGGCCGCCGAACGTGCCGGACAGTATCGTTTATTCGTTCGAGTGCCACTGTTTCTTGTTCGCCACCAGTTACCGATCATACAGTCACGGACTAATGTACTCGCAATGCCATTAGGTTATTGCATATGTCCATAACAGTAACGTTAAACAACGTTTTGCAATGTCAGTTTTTAAAAGGAAGATTCTGAAGAGAAAGAAATATTTTTTCAACGTGAAATGGGTGAATTTCAACCCCCGAGGAATTAAAAGAATCAAAACAAGCGACTTCTCTCTGAAACATCTTACATTATCTTCAAGCAGAAAATGTTTGCATTTTTACCTTGAGGAGCTCTCGCGAGGGTTGGAAGAAAGTAACACTTGTCTTAAATGGATTCTTTCTCAGTGTATCTCGAACCGGAAAATACATGAATTTTAACCCTGAGGAGCTGAAAGGATTAAAAGAAGCGACTTCTCTGTGAAACATCTTACATTACGTGGATGCGGAAAATTCATTTTTTACCATGAGGAACGTATAAGGCTTGAAAAAAGCTACTTTTGTCTTAAATTTCTTGAATGTATTCATTTTTACCTTGAGGAAAGCATAAAGCTGGAAATACTAAGATTCCCTTTAAGCGAAACATTCTACAGTATCCGGGACCAAAAATTCTATGAATTTTTACCCCGAAGAATAAATAAAAATTGAACGAAGTTAACAACCAAGTACAGAAATTGCATAAATGTTCCCCTGAAGAATCTCCGAGGTTCGGAACAAGCAGCCTTTGTGAAAAATCCGTGTTTTCTTCGTCAGCTATCGGTACGCTGGAACGACAACAGACAAAATGTCGGAATTGTCGCTATTGGTCACGGAGAGAGCTGGTGGCTCGTGGAGTCACGTGAACGGAAGTATCGGTGCAGCACGTTGCTAAACGCGACAGAAAGAGACAGCAGTAGCTAGGGGTATAGAGGAGAGGAGAGGAGAGAGAGTTTCGTGACAGAATGACATAGTCGCTTTCTACGGTGTGGCAGGGTCATCTCGGTGCACAGAGACACGGCTGCTGCCAATCGTGAGCGGTCACCGCACGATTCTATTGTTCCGCTCCGCTGGGATGCATTGTGGAAGCTGGCTGAAGAAATTAATCGGCGAACGCCATATTCGAAGTGCGAAGAAACCTAACTTTTTCTCGATTGAACCTGACCCAGATAGCACACGACGTTTTAAAGACGTCTATTTTAGGTCTGAAAGACTTACGTCCTAAACAGATGTCTGATAGACGTCGTTTGAACGCCTGAAATAAGACTAAATGACTTGAATTTTTTACAGATGTTATGTCAGTTTATTGTACAATCACTAAAATATTTTTGTCATTTTGCTATTACTTGGAATGACAAAAAAAAAATTAAAAACTCACTTCTTTTAACTTTCTCATCTGAGCTTATTTATAAAATTTCATTCAAATCAGCATCGACGTTGTTAAAGTTGCAAACAATTAAAGATCGCAGCTTTTCCACGATTTCAAAAAGTGCAATTGTTTGAAGTGACAAAAAAAAAACTAGGCTCAGATTAAAAAGTTAAGAAACGTGAGTTATTATCTTTTTCTTGTCACTCCGACTAATTGCAATTTTTTAGCCATTGTTTATAGAATTTTTTCAGACTTTTCTAGTTGATGTTTCCGCTCAAGAAATATCTACTCTGTCTCTTCAGCCTCGGTTCTCTCGCTCTGTCTCTCTCTCGCTCTGCTGTCCCCGTAAAATAGATTCGACCCTGAATTATTCTCCACGGGCGATTCACCCTTGTCTCTTTCCCGCGTGGCTTTATCGCCAAGAGGAATCGACTGCGGACTCGCCGCTAAATTACCGGGTGGCAGCGGGTACGCGAGCGTGATAGACGCGGCAACACCTAACGCCAGTCACGCGCGAAACGGCCATCCTCTTCTTCTTCGGCTTCGGTACAAAGTGCACCGACGCACGGCGGCGCTGCGCGAGAGCGACATTTCCTGGCCGAAACCCAACGTTTTGATGGACCTGCATTTCTAGGAGAATATACAGTGTTGAAATGTGGAGACCTGTGGAGATATGTAGAAATGAGGAAACATTTAGAGACATGTAGAAGTGAAGAAACATTTAGAGACATGTAGAAATGAAGAAACATTTAGAGACATGTAGAAATGAAGAAACAGTTATAGACATGTACAAATGAAGAAACATTTAGAGACATGTAGATGGGAAGGAACATTTAGAGACATGTAGAAATGAAGAAACATTTAGAGACATGTAGAAATGAAGTAACATTTAGAGACATGTAGAAATGAAGACACATTTAGAGACACATAGAAATCAAGAAACATTTAGAGACACATAGAAATGAAGACACATTTAGAGACATGTAGAAATGAAGAAACAAGTAGAGACACATAGAAATCAAGAAACATTTAGAGACATGTAGAAATGAAGAAACATTTAGAGACATGTAGAAATGTACATCTAGAAAAACGACAGTAGAATCTTATAAAAGGACACAATAATCGACCAGAATACACTTGAATCTCGAAGCTATAAAACCTTGTTATTTCATAACTAAAATCTGTTCCTGAAATATGGAAGGATCAGAGTGAGAAAATGTCACGTCCCAGACCACAGTAAGGCGGTTTCGGATCACGATCGATTATTCCGAGGGCAGCCCCCCTAACGGATTGATCCACGGACGTGTTCGATCGTTCCCGTACCCTGACCTGTCCTACTAGCCCCCTCGCGAGTCTTCTTCAAGGTACATTGTTCCCTGGAACCGATCGCGATAACGGGACGGACACCAAACGTTACGCGGTATTAGCTCGCGGGCCGATCTCCCCTTTGTTTGCAACTCTGTACGCTGGTGCTCGGATGATCTATGCTCGTAGAATGATGTCGGATAGAACGGGACTATGAAGAGATTGACCTAGTTTTCATTTCGATGACGAAAATGATCAATTTCGGATTTTTGTGGAATTTCTGTTCGAGCTGACTGTCTTCGTATTTACCATCTTTTAATTGTTTACTTATATCGATCGTATATAGTTGACATAATTTCGGCGCACTGGTTCATAAGAGTTTTCTCCACCTTTTCATTCTTTTTCACAATAAATTTGAAATTAATTAAAAAAAAATTTTTTGGTAATTTATAGACGCAATTTTGTTAATTTCTTGAAAATG
Organism: Lasioglossum lativentre; assembly: GCA_916610255.1. Lineage (NCBI taxonomy): Eukaryota > Metazoa > Arthropoda > Insecta > Hymenoptera > Halictidae > Lasioglossum > Lasioglossum lativentre. The sequence continues at coordinate 4,113,867 of OU744364.1, forward strand.
ATCTAAAATAAAGATCGAAATTTGCAAATAGTGTAGTTAATTTCTAAAATTTGATCGAAACAGTGGGCTGAAATCATTTAACTTAATCATTACCATCTTTTGTCATAAATGTAATATAATCAGTTTATTATCAGGATTGTACGATTTTCGTTGACAAACATATAGTAATAAAAATCGCAGAAAATATAATTGAGTAGACTTTTGTCATTTTCGTGAGACGACATAGACGTCAGGTATTTTTAGCGGTTGTTGAGTCTGGCGTTTACAAACAATCGCCAAAATGTTTGCAGCAGCGACGTGACACAGTTCTCTCGCGTGTCCGCGTGAGAATGCGGGTTTCCTCGAAACACGTCGTTATCAAACTAGATGGATTACAAGCCGCAGCTTCCGCGCCGTGATCTTTTCCCAAACAACCGTCGGCGTACAAAGCGTGGGAGGAAGTCTTTGTTGCGACCTCGGAATTAGAGAAAACAGCTCGTCATCGCCTTCATTCATATGTATGAGCGCAACATTGTCGAGATGAATCGCGATCACAGCTAACGACCGTTCGCATTTGCGAACGCAACGAATACCTCTCTCGCTCTTGCTCCGGGAACAACTTCCGGTTCGATTTAGGTACTGGGTGGCTCGCATGTTACTCTCATCGATCCAATCCCTGCGCGGTACGTATGTACTTCGCTTTACCAGTTGCTGCGTCATGCAAAAATGTCTTTGGAGAAAATGAATGGTAGATTGTGAAGTTAGACGATTCGACATTATAACAATTTTGCCTATCAGCTGTGTACATACCTATCTGGATTTTTCAAGACACGAAAAGATTACTTTCAATTTTCAGAATAATGGCAAATAATTAATTTTATTCCCTGGCAAGTATACTCGGCGTGCGCAGGCGAGATATTTAATATCGGAAATTTAGGATTCCGAACCTCTTTGCATTAATGAACATTAACACTACACCTACCAAGCACTAAAAGCGATTAAAATGTTTCAGTTTACAAAACTGACAAGGCTCTATTTATTTAGATTTTGTGCAATTTTTATTGTGATATGTGCTTGGATAAAAAAATTCGTCTAATCAATTTCCATGTAAGAAACTTCAAGTTGACCCTCATCTCACCTTGGAGCGTCCACCGGGAAAAATAAAAGTCCCACCACACGAATGTCCACCTCTGTACTGTACAACTTTCGTCTGAAACATTTTTGCGTATAATCAATATTTTCGGAGATATTCGTAACACTTTATAATTTCCACCCTGTATTGTAGAATCGAAACGACAAGCATAGTAACCTACATAGAAACCTCTATCTACAAGCATAGAAACCTACACAGAAAGGTCTACACCCGGTAATAATTGCCCCTATCAAAACAAGATCTCCAATCGCGGTAATCCTTTCACCCGTCAACCGGCCATCAAATCATCCGGAGATTTCAACAACGGTACATCTTCCTCCATTCTGGGGACCTTCGAAATCATGTTCCCGGTAGGGTCACCCTGGGTCCCGGAGCGTATCCTCTTCGGGACACGCGTGACACGAGCGAAAGGGACCTCGAAGTCGGCGATTCGACTGGCCCGGGGTCGCTCCACACAGCTCCATTATGCTTCACACATAGCTTCACATACATCTCCACACATTTCTACACAGCTCCAGCCCGCTCCAGCCCGCTCCGGCCCGCTCCAGCCCGCTCCGTTTCGCGACACGGGTACACAGAGTGTGTCCGCGATTAAATCAACCGGCCGCGATGTCACCTCTCGCGCGCGGTATGCGGCTCGGGGTATCCTTGACAGGAGGTCGCCGGATCCTGGTGGGGCCCCCTGCGGCGCATGAATCACATGGCCCCGCCCCGTCGGGGCCCCGGAGCGTCTTGTCGCCCCTCTCGCAAGGTGACAGCTGTCAGACGACTGCTGTACCGCGCGGGTATAGCAGTCTCGTAGCCCTTAACCGCGTGTAGGAGGCTGTAGCATCTCTCCGCGTGAAGTCTCCTCTCGCGGACTGTCGCGTCTGTGCTTTTGCGCTTTCAGCTCTGCTCACCGCGAGAGCTTCGAGCCTCGCTTTGAGCCCGCTTTTGCGCCGGCCACCTGACACATTCCTGCTCCTATCGTAAATTGCCGTGGCAGTTTGAACCTTTCGGGAAGAGCGGCTCTTAACCGGGGAGTGATTAACTCGCTTGCCCGTGTTCCCCGCGACTCGAACACACCGTTTGTCCGAGGGACCGATTTTATTGCGACGCGCGTTCCCCAAGCAAGGACAACGGTTGTCCTTTGTCGCGTCACGCCATTTGTATCGTGGCCACCGACCTTGGACCCTAGCGTGTTGTCTCGGCGCAGAAAACACTTTTTCAAGTAGTTGATATGGTAAACAGTCTGTTATTTGGAATCATACTTTTGAAAAGAAATTATTTTATTTGTTACTTAATATGGTTTTAAAACTGTATTCATAATAGCGTTTTATTTATTTATTTATTTATTTATGCCCTGAACCGTGTATGGTTTATATAGCATAGTACATTAGTATAACACTTTACAATTGACAATGAGGTGTATATAGTTATACTAAGTTAAATTAACATAAACGATAAACGCTAAATGCGAATCTTACATTTTTGGAGAAAATTGAAAATAAAAATTAACGCTGTAATGTCTCGCACGCTTACAAAGAAATTAATAATATAGGGAGGGTAATATTTTCGATTGAGGAGCAGTTTGATTAAATGCCCTCGTTCTGAATCGTATTCTGGACATTGTCAAATAACAATAGCGTGTTATCTGAATTGTAGGACGACAATTTCTTGAAGGACGAGTCAGTATGTTACAGAAATGGGGTGGAACATCGAGCCAACAACAGAGGGGTTAAACCAGTGTTTCCCTCAGGGGGGCAATTCGAAACCTAAAAATTAATTAAATTAAATCATTTAAGTTTCTCCAGTGAACAATCTTTGAATATTAAAAATATATGTCAGGGGGCATAAGAATTTTATTTGCGCCCTATGTAAATATCGTCATCTTCCTGCAAATAAAAATTAAAAAAAAAAATGAATTTTAGAAAGAGGGTGGGGGCATGGCGCAAAAAAGGTTGGGAAACACTGGGTTAAACACACGTGTCGAACGGTCTGTTCTCATCGGAGCGCGTCTCTCGAGCAATCAAGAAAATGGCAGAGAGCGCAATAGTTGTACAGAGTCGGTGGAGTAACGCAAAGTCACCTTCGAAACGTTAACAACCACGGTCCCGTTCCGGATTTCGTCGGGGTCCAAACGGAAGCGTCTCGGCGAATTATTCCAGAGCAACAGAGAACAAGGGAGAGAACAAGGGAGAGGGAGAGCGAGGAGGGAATGCGACGACACACGCGGGCTGTTTGACGAGCCTCGTTGCCGCTCATTACTCTCCGGTGGCCGCGTCATTTGTCTCCGGAGAATAATCGACGAGTCTCCTTCGAGCGCAACCCAAGAGAAAAAGGGAGAGGGGATGGGAGGGGAGGGGAGGGGAGAGTAATGGGGGCTGTCGCTGCGCGGAGTCAACGAGAGCCCCGCAATTATGTAATCGCTGTGTCATTGCGTTAAAGTAATTCCATTAGCTAACGAACACACCGGCGGCGGCGCGCGGCGGCTGCGGCGGCTGCCAACGAAAAAGCATCTGACCCCGAGCGCCGGTTTACATTGTACAACGGGGGTCACGTTCTCACCTTCCGCTCGTTCCCCTTTTGCACAACCATCCTCTATCAAAGCCACAGTGTTCGGGCCCTTCGACGCCGAGAGTCAATCGGATCGAAGACTTTAATGCCCTGTCGGGAACAACGATCTGCACAGTCACCTCGTGCACTCGATTCGATTCCTCGAGCGATTCCGATCTCCACTCCGCGCACCAGAAATCAGAGTTTTTCTAGAGATGCACCGGGCGCGCTGCGTCGTCTTTGTTTTATGGCCGTTCGAATGTTTAGTTGGGAACACGTTCGATGGTAGTTTAATGGGAGGTGTATGTCGGACCTGTCGAATCGACGGTTCTGAGATTTTTATTTCGAGGTTATTGACCATTTGGATCAGTTTGAATATTTGAGCATTTTAACATTTCGTAATTTTGCTGTTTGAGCATTTTATCATTTTGCAATTTGAACGTTGTACTATTTATATTTATAGTATTTATAATTTTTCTATTTGGACACTTGAACATTTCATCCTTCTCTTATATTGGACCAGTCGAATCGGCGGTTCTGAGATTTTTATTTCGAGGTTATTGACCATTTGGATCAGTTTGAATATTTGAGCATTTTAACATTTCATAATTTTGCTGTTTGAGCATTTTATCATTTTGCAATTTGAACGTTGTACTATTTATGTTTATAGTATTTATAATTTTTCTATTTGGACACTTGAACATTTCATCCTTCTCTTATATTGGACCAGTCGAATAATTGAACAATTTTATCAGATTTGCACTACGTTATATTATAAGGTATTTTCAATGCAATACTACATTGTACGTTATATTATAAGGTATTCTCAGTGCTACACTTAATCTGATCTATCAGTTTGCAATGTAAACACTTGAATTGAACTGCTAGTAATGTCTACACTACGGATTTCTTCATTTATGGAGAAATTGACTGGGTGAAATATAAAACAGTAAACGATTAGAAACGTTTATTAAGAATATTGTAATGTTAAGTCGTTAAGGGATGAAATCAATTTTCATTTTACTCCAGCTTCCCACAGTCAATGCGGAACATTTTTATTTTGCATAAAGTTCCACAGTCTAGTAATATCGAATTCGTCGCATTATGCGATGAAAGACGGAATTTCGGTCCCGGCCGTTTAAATAATTAATAACTAGACTCCGGATCTCCAAAATAAAAAGTTTGTCCATCAATTTGCCAACGCAGGAGCTAAATATGAATTTATATTTTTCCCGAATAACTTCACTGTAGCGAAAACAATGTATATATCGATCTACTCTTAAAATTTTTTAAACTCTTAACCGTTTTGAATGTCACCGATTTTTGTCATGTATACCTAAAATCCGGAATCTAGTCGGTACTTTCAGTCGCAAGCCCCGAGCGTCCGCGATACCGCGCAATTCTGTGCGATAAAGGGGCGGCAGTTTTAAATCGATACGCGGGACCGGGGGCCGTGCAGTTTCTAACCTTGGTGTCTGGCCGTTCCACGGTCCGCGATAACCATCTAACAATCGCCAGAAATAGAAGGAACGAGCTTGCGCTCCGCAACCTTTAAATATAGGATCGACGGGTCGCGGAATCGGCGATCACGGAGACCGGAAGGAAGAAAGGAAGCAGCAGCACCGACAACTTTCTTGCCATTCCCGAGGCTTAATAAAGCCGCCACTAAGGGGGAACATAATAACGAGAACAGTGTACAGTATGCACATACTAGGTTTCGAGTCTTAGCTCGGTCGACTACCGCATTCGTTCCTGGATATTCCCAGCTAAAACGCCTCGGCCAACTTTCTTGGCGCGTTACCGTCTCCCGCGAGCTAACAAAGCTGGCTTTCTTGTTCCGCCGCGGAAATGGAAGCGGCGAACGACTAATGGCCCTCTCGAGGTACCCGCATTTCCGCGGAATTAGCGCGACGACCGATGCTGCAGGTTCCCCGCTGCGGAGAATCGATCATTCCTTTCCAGCGAGGGCAATAAATAGAAGCTCTCGCGATGTTTGTTGCTGTGGCCCCTTGATTGGCAGCAAGAAGAACCGCGATGGAAACGACCTGCCCGCCAAGCTCTCTTGCACGAAACCAACTATTTCTCTTTTCGCTTACTTTCCGGCTTCCGGGGGAGTCCTCCGATGAAATTCATTTTGCCTATGCAGGCTGGTCTACCCGAAGCTATTCTTCTAAATTCGTAGATCTTGATTATTCGTCGATTTGGCTGCTTCGCTGCTTCCGGTGGAGTCCTCCGATGAAGTTCATTTTGCCTGCAGGGGCTGGTCTACCCGAAGCTATTCTCCTGAATACGTAGAACTTGAAATTTAGGCCATTTGATTGCTTCACCCCAACCGGAAGAGTCCTCCGATGAAGTTCGTTTTGCTTGCACAGGCTTCGTTTTCCTTGCACAGGCTTCATTTTGCTTGCACAGGCTGGTCTACCCGAAGCTATTCTTCTAAATACGTAGAACTTGAAATTTAGGCCATTTGATTGCTTCACCCCATCCGGAGGAGTCCTCCGATGAAGTTCGTTTTGCTTGCACAGGCTTCATTTTGCTTGCACAGGCTGGTCTACCGGTAGCTATTCTTCTAAATAGGTAGAACTTGACTATTCGGCCATTTGATTACTTCACCGATTCCGGAGGAGTCCTCCAATGAAGTTCATTTTTCCTGCAGGGGCTGATCTATCCGAAGCTATTCTTCTAAAAACGTAGAACTTGAAAAGGCCATTTGATTGCTTCACCCCATCCGGAGGAGTCCTCCGATGAAGTTCATTTTGCTTGCACAGGCTGGTCTACCCGAAGCTATTCTTCTAAATACGTAGAACTTGACTATTCGTCCATTTGGTTGCTTCACCGCTTACGGAGGAGTCCTCCGATGAAGTTAATTTTGCCTGCACAAGCTGGTCTACCTGAATGTATTGGCTGAGAGTTGGCAGCGCTGAGGTTGGAGGTTAGGATCGCCGCGTGTGCATGATACTGTGTGTCTAACAGATTGTGTGCTGTTGATGGAGTAAGTAGATATTTTCTGCAAAATTGCAGAATGTAAAACTTACGTAGACGTTGATTACTTCTTTTGAAAAATTGTAATCGCGTGAAAACAGCATTTTTAACATTTTGATGTATTAATGTTTTTATCGTGAATTCATAAAATCCGCAATCTAATGATTAAATTGTTTTTGTGGGACTTAAAATTAATTGAGGGATTAATTTTAATAAAAGTTCTTATAGTAAATTTAATTAAGTGCAATTTTGGGGGTTGATTGTTCGCCAGGCAACGTGTTAGTAGCTCCGGCATGATTTTCTCGGTTTCTGCTGCGGAAGGAGTCTTGTTGACGGAGTACGGAGGCCGAAGAGGAAGCTGAGGAGGGGGAATCGGGTTTCCTTAAGTTACAACCGAGTCACCGGTGGTTCTCGACGTAATAAGGTCGATAAGCCGAAGACAGGGCACGAGTCGTCGCAAGAAAGAAGCCGACGGGACGGACGCGTCGAGGGACACTCGTCCCGCGAGGGGACAAGGTCCGAGCACACGTATCGTTACACACGGCGACACCAGAAAGCCCGTGGACGTCATTGCCGAGTTATCCTCGCCTTCGCCGACAGGTTGGCGTTAATCACGCCACGTGGATCCACGGTACGGACGTTCCCGAATCGTCGATACATCAATGTCCATTAAATCCCTTTGGACGAGGAGAGCTCTCGCGATTTATATAGGTCGCAACGGTGCCGCGGCGAAAGTTCCTCGCGATCGCTGGATAATTCCGACCGCTTTTGCCGACCAATGGAAGTGTCTTTCACTTCATTTTGGTTTATTAACCCTTTGCACTCGGTGCCGTCGCACAGGTTAACCTGTCGGCGCTTGACCTTTCTTGGAAAACCTAGGCAAACAGAAATCCTGGCATACTCACACTTTCAACTTCACTGAATTATTACACTATAATTCAAAACAACACTTACATTACCGTCTTTTTATATCATAAATTGCTGAACGTTCAAGCGTGTCTGGATACAGTCGATTTCATCTCGACGAAATGAAAAAGGTCATGAAGAAAATACTATTGGTTAGATGTCCAAATGCTGGAGTGAAGCTTCCAGTGCAAAAGGTTAAATAGTCTTCAAATGTTCCTACGTCCAAGTGTTGAAACTCCCAAGTCTTCAAATGTGAATATGTTCAAAGTCCCAAGTCTTCAAATGTGCAAATGTTCAAACTCCCAAGTCTTCAAATGTGGAAATGTTCAAACTCCAACTTCTTCAAATGTGAACATGTTCAAACTCCAACATCACCAAATGTGAACATGTTCAAACTCCAACGTCTCCAAATGTGAAAATGTTCAAACTCCAACGTCTCCAAATGTGAACATGTTCAAGCTTCAACGTCTCCAAATGTGAACATGTTCAGACTCCAACGTCTCCAAATGTGAACATGTTCAAACTCCAACGTCTCCAAATGTGAACATGTTCAAACTCCAACGTCTCCAAATGTGAACATGTTCAAACTCCAACGTCTTCAAATGTTAAAAATCTTTTGAAAAGTTGAAAATGTTGATAAGTGTTGAAGATGTTGAAAAATGTGTAAGATGTTGAAGATGTTGAAAAATGTGGAAGCTGTTGAAGAATGTTGAAAATGTTGAAATTTTAAAATGTCCCACTGCCTAATTCTCAGGTAATCTCACTGGCAACTCTGATTTGAACACTCTCATTTATCTTCTAAACGCGTAAAATCTTCCATCTGCTCTTAAATATCGCAGTGCCACCCCTTTCCGCGCGCAAGGGGAAGTAAAAAAAATCATCGGAGGAGCAAAAGAACGAAAGAAAGAAATGGAGCACCGGAGAAGCAAAGGGGGGAGGGGGGGAGGTAGCAAGCGGCGCACGGTGCCGTTACAGAGGAGTCACGACCCTCGCTCGATCGTTTTCCCCAGGGTGCCGCGAGCGTAAAGCTTTATGCACGCGTTTCCATCATACCGCTCGGCGATTAGGACGTATCGCCGTTAAAAATGCATGCAATTAGCGTCGCGGCGCGCGTTTCTTCTTAGGAGAAGCCTTCCGAACCCCTTTCTTCGCCGGGTGACAAAATTACGATCTACCGGGTGTCGTTAATATCAGCGTCTCGCGAAGGGAGGATGAAGGGATAAAAAAAAAAAAGAACGGCAAAGGGAGAAGATACTCTCGGTGGGGGTGGGGGAGAATGAGGATGATCTGTGAGATACCGGCGGCTGCTCGGAACGGCCGCGTAATCTACAAATGTAAACGTACTGCCGTAATCAAACGGCTGCGAACCGAGCGCTATATACTTGTACGTGTAACCGTGCTATACTGCGCGGAAATTGCAACGCAAGGGGAAAACCGAATTGCAACTCTCTCGCGTTGTAGAACGATATTGTACGCGAGGGTGAACGCGTTGTTGCGCACACTTTGCTGCGAACGCTGTGATTTCTATCTCCGAGTCCACTAAATGCTTTTAACCCTTTCAAAATTGTTCAAAAATATTAAACGAGTTTGAGAATAGCACGGTGATTATTAATATTAACCCCTACTCGGTGTAATACAATTTTTACGCAGAATTTAGGGCTTCGTCTAAATTCGAGAAGAAATATTAGGCATTTTGTTGGAGTGACATAGTCACACATACATCATGCGTTTCTTTTTATATATGAGATGCGTTCACTCTGATGCGTGCGCAGCAGAAGGTTATTGTTTTTTTTCTGAATTGCTTCTTCTTTTTTTCTTTTCTTCGGACGGCTCACTCGCCTTTTGTCCGTGCTCTGTACAACACATTGAACTATACATTTTTACGTGTGTCCTTTTTTGGAGTAACCCTCTCCCTCAACAGGTTATGGGCCAGGGACGTCCATATTCTAATTTGGTTACTGTTGACAACGTTTTGTGAGAAGTTTTCTGTGTCGTGTGTCCTTTTTGGAGTAACCCAGTCCCTCAGCAGGTTATAAAAAGCTGAAGTTGACCCTCGTATCTCGATGAAAAGCAAAGTAGCAAAAAACAGATTACAGCACTGTATGTCTTTCTGGAAACCGTGTAATAATTGTTTAAAAATTTGTTTCGTATAACTCACGAGTTAATTGAAGTCCTGTTTCGAGGCTCACCCTGCATATGCATTTTCTGACAGTACAGTCTTTTCAAAAAAATTTTTGGCCGCGTTAAACGGGAGGCTACGGTGTATTATTTTGTAGCAAATTCCGAAGTGACAGAGAGGGAACACATTTGACAACGAAGGGTTGGGACGGTCCCGCTTTCAACAAACGTGTCTCCCGATTCCTCGGGATCCCCGGACGAGCAGGATCGGTGTATCATTGCTGTTAGGACATTTATGAGCCGGTCGGATCCGCGGCAATAACGAACGAGCGAATCGCGCGCGAACGAGGACCATTTATTTCTCAAACTGAGTTACGAGGAACGCGACGCGTCCGGTATAGGCTTCTCGATAAATTACAGGACAAGGCCTGGTGTGCCCGGTGCCTCGGTGAAGCCTAAGACCGGACCACGGGTCCTCGTTTGCTCGATTCCCTGTTATCCCCTAATCAAGATCAAAAGCTGGTAGTCGCGCGAAAACCGGCGCCACGGCCACCGTCGCACGGACTCGTTAAGCTTGACCGCGGTAAATTAGTGGCGGGCTCCTTTTGCGGGCCAACCACGATGACAAATAACGATAAATGTTGCCGGGGGACTTTCCCAGATTCCTTCGAATCGATCGGTAGCCCTCGCCCGATCCCGCGGACTTCAGCGACTGGGTATAGTAATTTCTGAAACGAATCATCTATTTTTATTTTTTTGACCTCGCCAAAAAATCTGCAAAAATTCTTGAACAATATTTATACCTACACTGATACCGTAAAGATATGTCGCTCTTATACTTCAATGCGAAATCTGCATTTTTCCGATTATTTTTTTCTTTTTTTGAGGTTTTTGATTTTTTACGACCAGGGATGTTCGACTTAAAAATCTGAGGTAATCACTGTGTATGTATCTGGGTGTTCTATAGCTGTAACGATTTTTTAAAAAATTTTCGCATAGGACTAAATTGTTAAAATAAACCGAAAACTAATATTTTCTATTTTACCCCATAACTACCCTCCTTGTGAAGATATTGGGTTAATATTATGTTCGACTTAAAAATCTGAGGTAATTACTGTGTATGCATCTGGGTGTTCTATAGCTGTAACGATTTTTTAAAAAATGTTCGCATAGGACTAAGTTGTTAAAATAAACCGAAAACTAATATTTTCTATTTTACCCCATAACTACCCTCCTTGTGAAGATATTGGGTTAATATTTTAAACAACATAGTTTTTCTTGATGCCCTACCGAATGTTAGCTTCAATTTCGACCTATGGCATTTTAAACATAAATTAATTAAATCCACAGTCTGCCTATAAGAAATTGGTCCTCGTAACAAATTAAAAGTTTTTCAACTTTAGTATCCAGTGTCTTAAGCTGAGCTCGGGTTCGTCGGAAGTCTTTTGGCGGTTCGACCGAGAAAGTTCCAACAGTGGGAACAGTAACCATTGCCAAAGGAAATATGAAACGCTGTCCACGTTCCCCGAGCAATGATTTTCCGATTAGCCACTCTAAATTCAGCTGTTCAACGAACCTGAAAATTGCTCCGACAATCGCAAACGAGCCTCGTCCAGCAATCAAATCGTTTTCTTCGTCTTGCGGACTTTCTTTTACAATAATTCGCGTGATTCGTTCGAGTCGTTTTTCCGGCCGTTCACTCGCGGGAAAGAAGCGTTGAGGAGTTAATTAAAGAACAGAGGATCAGGTACATGCTGAGTCGTTTAACGATCGACGAATTCATTCGGCTCCTTTCTCCGACATTGTGGCCAGAAAATATGTCTTTAACTCTTGAGAAACGAGACACGAACGAGGTACGTACAGTCGGTCAAAAAAGTCTCCTTACACTCTTTAAAAAATTTTTTCTCAAACACAACTTGAATTTTCCAAGAATTTAGAAGAATTAGTCTAATGGGTCTCTTGAAATTTTTCATTGAACAATCTTTTCTGCTTTTCCAGAGCATACTCGTAATTTTTACCAATTAATTTGCCACCTCTATTTATAAAACTATAGGTCTCTTCAAATTTTTCATTGAACAATCTTTTCTGCTTTTCCAGAGCATACTCGTAATTTTTACCCATTAATTTGTCACCTCTATTTATAAAACTATAGGTCTCTTCAAATTTTTCATTGAACAATCTTTGAATTAGTCTAATAAATAAATTTTCGATATAGACCTAAATAAAAAATTTTCAGAAAACAGCTTTTAGTACTTTCTCTGCAATTTTTCCAAAGTTTTGTACACCAGCTGGTAAACCAATGCTTTTAATATCTGAAAAAATCTCAACACGTTTGAACCCATTTAAAAAAGGTTAGTTATGTGTTAAAGTGTGTAACGGAGAGACTTTCGACTGACTGTATGACTGTTATCGATAGATCGAGATGGATTTGTCGTAACGCCTCAGCTTTTCGAGTTCTAATTGCCAGGGCAAAAACGATCTCGATTCGTCCCGCTTCCCGGTAGACAGGCCCGATAGCGACGAGTTAAACGACTGGCACTCCGAAGACAAAAAGCTTCCTGTCTCATGATAATTAGGTTTCTTTGTCGTGTGTGGGCGCAGCTCCCAGGTTGCTCCTCGTTTTTGAGAATGTTGCAGGAGTGCTGGTTTTTATTCGTACAAAAGGGAAAGTTCGATCGTATCGAATATAAAAGGATAATGTGTCGATATATTCTTGCAGTGTCGCGGATATATTCCGCAGTCGATGAAACACACGGCCATTTTGCAAAAAGATGCAGCTGGGAATGCGATACTTTTCTTCGCGATGAGAGAAAGTTATCGTGAACAGACAAGGATTTGTCGAATTGATGGAAGTTTAAATAAAAAGGACTTGATAGGTTACATTGTTGAAAGCATAAAATGTGCAGCTGAAAGCTTCGTGCCGTTTGTTGGTTTTGTGGCATTGAGATAATAAATCATTTTTGTGCGAAACAATTAGGTTGTGGCTTTCATGCATTTACGTGTACCATTAACCGACTATAAATAATTTAGCAGGATTTTTTTCGAGTCACGTGACTGCATAAAGAACAATGCTAATGAATTCTTTCGGTGACCTTTAAAGCCGACGCTGTTGACGCCATCGGGCGTTGTCAGCCGTGCGAAAAATCTGCCGGTCGAAAGATCCAGCGTAGATCGATCACGACGCGAGGGGACAAGATCCAAGGATCCAGGATCCGCACGGCGACACCGAAACGTCTCTCGCCTCGATTTTGACAGTCCCCGCTGTCCCGCGCCATGATGAATGAAGGACCCGCGAGGAACGATCGACGTTATCGTAAATCTCTCGACTCGGGGCTATTGTGAAGTCACTCGTCATCCGTTTCGATCTTGTCGCACCTCGCGTTTACTCGCTCTTGCCACGCTTGAAACCGCTCGTTTACTCGCTTGCACGCTTGCTCGCGCGGACGAGCACCGATCGAGCATACTGAGGTCAGATCGTTATCGGGAACGGGGGAAGCCCGGCGAACTCGATTCGAATTCCGATTAAGACCTTTTAGAACGTTCGTAAATGTCGTACAAGGCTGTGAAATCGACGGGAACCCGCGTCGTCCTCGTGAACCATCGCGATCCTTTTTTCAACGACTGACCCGATGATGCGCGCAGACTTGGACGCGACCCCTGGCCGCCATCTTGGATGCGCGGGCAAAATGTGACGCGAAATAATATTCAAGAAATATTTCCTGAAATACTTTCGCATGTCCAAATCTGCAGTATTCAATTATCCAAAGCAAGTTTGGTTCCACTTAAGAGGGAACGGTAGTCACGTGACTTTCCTTAGAAGTTCCCTAGAATACCCTAGAAATCTGGCCGAAACTTGGGTTTGCGGGAATACATTTGACGTCCTTATACGAGCAAATTTTGAACTGTATAAAGGCTCATTTGATAGAGGAAGTTTCAGCGCATAGTGCCCTGCTTATGATAGAAGCTCCCCCTTAAGGGGGTAGGACCACCTCTAGAATACCCTAGAAAACCCTAGAAATCTGGGCGAAACATGGGTTTGTGCGGTAGGGGTTTTCGTCCATTTTGTAATATAAGTGTTAGAAATAAGCCAAAATTGATGATGTTCAGTCATGTGGTCCAAGCCATTTTTATGCCATTGGATGAGTTTGCTGGATGCTGTCGTGAGGGGCCTTCTTTTGCGCACAGACGATTGCGCACAATGTTATGGCGTCGGTTCTTTTGGAGACGATATTATTAGCCCAGACCTAACCCAGACCTAATTATTACTATACTATATTATACTAATTATTACTAATCCAGAACCGTGTGCTACACCGCTGTGCGCAAAAGAGCTATCCCCATCGTGGGCTGAGCCCCCTACATTGAACCTTCCTCTTTCGAATGAGCCCTTGTCCAGAGAAATATATGCTCGTATAAGGACGAAAACCCGTACCTAACCTAACCCAGACCTAACCCAGACATAATTATTACTATAGTATACTATACTAATTATTACTAATCCAGAACCGTGTGCTATACCGCTGTGCGCAAAAATGCTATCCCTATCGTGGGCTGAGCCCCCTACAATGAACCTTCCTCTTTCGAATGAGCCCTTGTCCAGAAAACTATAAGCTCATATAAGGACGAAAACCCGTACCGCACAAACCCATATTTCGCCCAAATTTCTAGGGTATTCTAGGGTATTCTAGAGGGGGTCCTACCCCCTTAATAATGTTTCATATCAAGTACCATAATTTATTTACGAACTTGTACACAGTGGAGCACGATGGATCTATTAACTAAAATTATTAACGTGAAATAGTGTTTCTCTCAGTAATGACTCTGTCGAAACAGTACAGGACGGGAGATTCGGTGGTCGGTAAGAATGCACGGAAAAAGGGCTATCGCACGGTGATTAAGATCCAGCTATGGTGTTCAACGAGCAAGAAACTTTTGCTGGGTTTATGCTCTTTTTGCCGGGCCTTTTCCCCCGGAAAGGATCGGGGCCAGACCGGCTAGCGGCTGCGACAACAGAGAGGATGAAACGGGACACTGAAAAACAGAGGACGGACGACAGTAATCGCCTCTGATTATCGGACCGAGCGGACAGATTACGACCACAGGACGGGCAACATCTGTTGCTCCTTTAGCGGGCCGTGGTTACACATCGCAAAGGAGCATTCCTCTGGCACACGGTTGTCGCTTGCGAGTGCAAACCACCTTTCATTTGCTGCTGCCCGCGCCAGCCGATTAATTCGTTCGGGACGATGATGTTTCTGATGACCGGAGAATTGCCGTTCGGGGTTCACGAGGTTGATTCAACGGTGAGCTTTAGGAACTCTGGGCACTAGGGACCAGAGATTAACAACCAGGGACTGGGGATTTGGTACTAGACAAAATATACAGGGTCTAGGGAAAATGTCCAGGTTCTAGAGACCAGAGATTAGGGACTAGGGGCTGGGGATTTGGTACTAGACAAAATATCCAGGGTTTAGGGAAAATGTCCAGGGCCAAGAGACCATAGATTAGGGACTAGGGATTAGGAAAAATGACCAGGGTGTAGGGACTAGGTACTAGAGACAATATCCAGGGACTAGGGAAAATCTCCAGGGTCTAGAGACCAGAGATTAGGGACTAGAGACTAGGAAAAATGACCAGAGATTACTGACTAGGGACCAGAGACTAGGGACTACTTACTAGGGAAAATATCCAGGGACCAGAGAAAATGTCCAGGGTCTAGAGACCAGAGATTAGGGGCTAGAGGCTAGAAAACATGACCAGGGAGTAGGGACTGAGGACCAGAGACCAGGGACTATGAACTAGGTACTAAGAAAAATATTCAGGGACTAGAGAAAATGTCCAGGGTCTAGAGACCAGAGATTAGGGACTAGGGACTAGGAAAAATGACCAGGGAGTAGGGACTAGGTACTAGAGACAATATCCAGGGACTAGGGAAAATCTCCAGGGTCTAGAGACCAGAGATTAGGGACTAGGGACTAGGAAAAATGATCAGGGAGTAGGACCTAGGCAGAGACTAAGGTCTAGGAAATGATCCAAGGAAAGGGTAGGGATTTTTAGACCCGGGAAGGGTCCAGGGGATAGATGTATTGTACACATATTTGTAAGCTCTGGGTACACAACTTATTAACCAATCTTCATCTCGCAGATCTCTACGCCAATCAGCTTCGACGCACAAAATACACGCGAACTAGAAAGTCCGTTCCTATCATTTACAGCATTAATCAGTATCATTTCATTAAAGAGAGAGAGAGAGCCCATACAATAATTTGCTACAAAGATCAGCTGTTACAATAGTAGCACAGCTCTCTTTCCAAGCTAAAAATGATTATCTTCCTGCAATTAATCATGCGAAAATTACACGTGCCCGAGATAGATTCGCGTGGATTCGAAGACGCAAAAGATCTAGGGGGGGAAAAAAGCCAATTATTTCAGGATCGGTTATTAGAAATCCAACAAGACACAGCGAAATGAATGAAACAGAGTAATCGATCGGTCACTCCCGAAGATCCCCGAGAGTTCCCATTTGCCGCGGAGGTTTTTTTCCACGGCAATGTGCTCGCGCGCGCGCGCGCGCGTTTACCACTCGAGCCGAACGTGTAATCGGATTACGGAGAGAAACGATTGCGAACCCGTGCGCGATTTATTGCCGCGTTGACGCGCCCGGCCCCGATGAACTCGATATTCCGCGGGTTTGCGCGCACAGTTGTACCGTTAAGCGAAACCCGCGTGCGCGCTAGCGAGCTCGGGCGCATTATTAGTCCGCGAGTAATTTGTTTTCTTGCGAGAGTCGCCTAATGCGACAATCCTTCCCAGCTCGGTTTATCAACCGCGGGTACCGTTAGCAGAACGTGCTGCTGTCATCTAATTTCTGCCTGTAACGCGTGACCGTTTCGCGCGCGCGGACGTGCGGATCGAGATTTCCGAGAGGTTTTGCGCGCTCAGGAATATAGATCACTCCGTAGAGGCTCTCCGTGCAGGAAATTGCAAAAACCTTCCTGGTCACTTACGGTGCCGGGATGATCCCTGATATCCTCGAAAAAGTAGCTATTAACGTGACCATTACCTTCGCTAGGAATAGAACCACTGAAAATGTAAGGATGTTGTTAGAGTGTGTTGTGGTTGCAAGATGTCGTTGACGTCTTCGTGTTCAGAAGCTCGAGCAACGGCTCGTGGGATCGGTTATGTTTTGTTGGTATTGGCAATTTTCCCGCCCACTAACATTCTATCACTAATTATCCAAAATTCGTAGTTGCTAGTGCAATATCTGTGGTAACGAGAATGTTTTCAGATGAAAGTTGTATGGTTGCAAGAGTAGCATACAATGTAATATTTAGGGTTTTTCTTGTGTTGCTTTTTTATCGATACGAAAGGTCACCTTCAGTTTCTTCATTGGAAACAGTCAAGCTTGTAGTTGAAGCGAGAATTGAATGCTGAATAAAAAAATATAAGGGTACATGGGATTGTTGTATACCCGATAACCCTAGGCCCTAATCATAATAATAATCATGCCATAGACACGTCTGCCAATCACACTTGAATCATCAGGACCAAACAGACCCTTAGACTTTGCCTCTTCCACGTCATCCTTTCCTACTCCCTTCCACATTTTCCTCTCAAAAACTACATATACAATTGAGGGATAGTATTGAATTTATATGAGGAAATTAATTTTACAGTAAAATTTAATATTATATAGCAGCCCGTCGAAAATGATTCAGAGCTTCTTCTAGCATACACCAGTGCAGAAGGTTACGTCGTTGTACCCTAACTCGCTACCAGTGTACATACTTGAATAAAACTGTTCTCGATTTTATTACAAACTGTTGTTCTCGATTTCCAAACCCGGAATCCAACAGGATGAAAAACTAATAGTTAACGGGGTATTCTCTGTAAATGATTTTTAATGCAACTAATGTTCTAAATGTTCTGCACCGTTTTACAAAAGGGTGAATTTGATTCGCAAGAGGACGATGATGACCTGCGAAGGGGTGACTTCAGTTTGCGAAAAGGGGAATATAATCTGCAAAATGGTGAACAGTGGAGAACCAGTAGAATCGAATGACAGTGTCCCCGAAGAATGCAGGCACGTCGAAGCCGTTGGAGCATGAGAGAGGTGGCTTGCGAACGGGGTCCGAAAAGTCACGGGAGGAGGCCGGCCCTAGCTCCGCTATAGCTTATGCATGGAAGCCGATCGACCGTCAGCATTGACAGTTTTTGCGTGGTGTCATTATGGCCGGCGACGGCACAAAAGACCGTCGTCGACCGGCCAGCCATCCGTGACGAACGCGGCGACTCCCGAAAGAAAGAGGAGATCTTGCGCCGCGGAAAAGAGAGCACGAGGAGGACGATGATGGAGAGGAACAGGCGGAAGAAGGATCACCAGGGTCCGCTGTGAAAGAAGGACGAAACGAAAGCCGGGAGAAGAGACCGTGGGACGTCGGGCCTGGTTCGGGCCCGGGGGGGGCCCCCCGGGCTCTTATCATCGCCGGGCAATCGGCGAGAGGCGACACTTTTGCCCCGGCTTTTGCTCCGGTTTTGCTTTCGTTTTGCTCGGCCGTTTGCTCCCTTTGTCTTATACACGGTCCAGAAAATTAATACCAAGGGAGGCAGCAGAGAATAGGCGGCCGTGCGTGTCCGCTCGGATAAGCGAGACGATGCTCACTCTCGGCTCCTCCTCGGGCCACGATGAAAAACACCCGGGGAAACGGGAGCACGTCGATCTGCTTCGTAAAAGGAGTTAGCCGGGGCTGCGGTTGCGTGTACTACAATGTACGAAGCACGTCGCCTCGCGACGTCCATGCCCGTGAAATCGTTCTCGACGGACTGAGAGAACCTATATCCTCCATGGTTCAGGAGTTTCAGGCCTGTAATCCGAGGCGAGCGCTGCCACGGCCGACCTGCCGGCGAACAGGTCCGACGATTACTTGGAAGTGCTCTGGTTGATCCATTCTTCCTCTTTCACCATGCTAGCGTATGCGAATATGCGAAAAATTCGAGACCCAAGTGTCAATCCTGTGGGGACACCTTCATCCGATGCAGCTAGCGTGTAAACGATTGTTTGATTTCGAATGATAGTTTTCTGAAACATTTACCAGCATATTGCTGACGTTTTTCCGAGTAAAATGAGTCCAAGCATGATATTCTTTAATCCATGATATAGTAGGACCTCTCTTAACCGAACTAATAAGTGAAAATGTTCGAACAGTACAATATACAGGGTGTTCACGCTATTACTAGCCAGCGTTTTTCTTGTAAATAGTAAATATTAGAAAAAAAGAAGGAGGAAAAAAGTAGTGTAATTTTTTGGTGTTTACACTATTTTGTTAGACATGAAGGTGACCTTCAATTTTTTAAATGAAATGCTGTGTATATGTTTTTATATCACACGAAAGCGTGTGTCTAGACGAATTCGTCCGTATACTGCACAGTGACCTTCAGGGTCATGCAAGGTCAGAAATGGAAGAAACATTTTGTATGCTTTCACACCAATGTGTTTATAAGTATTTCTTATTCGTACGAATCAGACGATGTTTTAGTATGAAATGTACAAAATGTTTCTTCCAGTTCTGACCTTGCATGAACTTGAAGGTCACTGTGCAGTATATACAGATGAATACACACTCTTTCATGTGAAAAAAACAGCATTCCATTTTAAAAATTGAAAGTCACCTTCATATCTAACAATAAAATTACATACGCCATTGTGTTGCGTATAAAAAACAGTACTACACTTTCCTCTTTCATTTTTTTCCAATATTTACCGTTTAGAAGAAAAACGCTGGCTAACAATAGCATGAACACCCTGTATACTAGAAATAAATACTAATCTGTTCTAAATTTTAGATCAACATGTTAAATGCAAAAACTGTTTATTTCTTCGTATAAATATCAGCAGTTTAATAACAACAATTGGTACAAGGGCTGCGATCTCGAACACCTCGTTGAATCGGCGAGTACCGGTACCCACTTACGACAAATCGACGTAGTTTGACAGACCGAGCAGGGTAAACACCTCCGAGGAGCAGATCGAGCAGATGAAACGAGATAGAAGAGGAGTGTAGCCGGGTATAACTGGGAATCAAAACCACTAAGGAGGTGCACGTGCAGGTTCGTACACGTTGTCGCTCGGTTTGCCTGAAATCGGTCGATTTTCGTTGAGCCGCGAGATCGGATGCCAACAGCTTTTTCATCGATCCGACCGAGTTCATCTGCGGAGAACTTAATCGAGCTCGGCCGATCTCATCCGCAATCCGCGGCCGAGGAAAAACCGTGACGATCGTATCTGCGGTTACAAAGTAGACTGCCGATATTACGTATTCGATGGGATTCCTTTCTTGAACTGATCGCTGGATCCTTTAAGGAGCTTTTGAGTGCTATCGAATTTTTTTTTTGCCGAGGAATCGTTACACTCTTTGCGGTAGGATTTCGCATACACATTTGCACGTGCATTATTTTTTTATGTAAAAATTTCTTGACCCTACATCGTTTAATAGATCCTTTTGGCTTCCATTGGCTTTACACATTTTTCTTGGAATTAAAGGATATATTTTGCATACACATTTGCAGGTGTATTATGTTTTTAAGTAAACATTAAAGGATATATTTCTTGGCCCTACATCGTTTAATAGATCCTTTTAGCTTCCATTAGCTTTGCACATTTTTCTCCCAGCTTCCTAACAAAAACTGATCGATCGTTTTGCTTTCGACCGTTTCATAAATTCTTGGAATTAAAGGATAAATTTTGCATACACATTTGCAGGTGCATTATTTTTTTAAGTAAAAATTAAAGGATATATTTCTTGGCCATACATCGTTTAATAGATCCTTTTAGCTTCCATTGGCTTTGCACATTTTTCTCTCGGCTTCCTAACAAAAACTGATCGATCGTTTCATAAATTCTTGGTATTAAAGGATATATTTTTTATGAAATTTTAAAAAATCATTCACATTGCGATTATGCTAACGAAGCGATTTAGATGACCGACTATATATTTCGTAATTAATACAGAATTTTTATTTTCCATCAAAGATCCGAGCTGATGAAACCAAAAAGGCAAAGAATCTAGCGACGGAACGGACGTTCCATCGACGGATAGAGCAACAGGATAGAGCAACGCCGGTTAATTGGTGTATCAATCCCGTCGGAAACGCGAGATAACTCTTCGAGAGGCAGAGAGGCGATCGAGGTCCCGGCAGGTTAATAAAGTTACGGCAGCTCATGCGGCCGGCCGATTAAGCGTGTTTCGGCTGACGCTCGGGACACGTCGATTAATCGAATATGAAAAATCGGCAGGCTCGAGAGAGTGAGAGAGAGGAGCGTAAACCCGTGAAACCCGTAACCGGGACGAGCCTGTCCCGGAATTGATATTGCGAGCGGGACGGCTGCCGGACGGGAACGTGTGCTATGGGAAATGAGATAACGGTGCGGCCGCAGCTGCCGCAGTGGCAATTACTTACTTATTAAAAGACCGAGATGGACTGCATTACCGTGGACGGTGCACCGATGCCGATACACGGCGAAATCGACCGGTTATTTCTATCGGTATCTCTTAATTTGCGAACGCCGTTTTACCGCGGAATTATTCATTTCCAATATATTATTCTTTCGTGACAGATTTTTATGCGTTTTACGATAGACAAATATTTGTCTGTGAAGAGCATAACCGGATCGATTGATCATTCTTCATACTATTCGATGAAACGTCCCTAGGAAACCCTCTGTGGAAAGTTTCAAGTTGGTACCTCTACCATAAGGGTAGTTACAGGGTGAACAGCGTTTAATGAATTATGCTCCATTTCTTCCGTTCTGCTTGACAAAAAATTACGAAAAAATTCTCGAACATTCTAGTTGATGAGACGCACGACTGTGAATTTTTTCCAAATTTTGGACCGCGAAATCGATTTTTAAAAAATGTATCGATTTTAGAAGCCTAACCGAGACTCTGGCATTTTTAAAAAATCGATTTCGCAGTCCAAAATTTGGAAAAAATTCACAGTCGTGTGTCTCATCAACTAGAACGTTCGAGAATTTTTTCGTAATTTTTTGTCAAGCAGAACAGAAGAAACACAGCATGATCTATTAAACCATATTCACCCTGTAACTACCCCCGTGGCAAGGGTAACGACTTGAATCTTTCGAGACAGGGTTTCCATCGAATCCCGTATCGAATGGTAAAGATCAATTAGGTTAGATCACTTAGGATCGATCAATTTTAAGATCAATTTAAGGCTTGGTCACAGAAACGTGGTAAATCGAGCTAAATCGGCGCCGTTTCAGGATAGCGTGTGGTAGCCAGAAACAATTTTCTCCAGGTTGATCGAGTACCGTACGATCGAGTACAACAATCGGGCCCGATGGGGCCCCGAAGAACGCAGCCGATCTCAAGCGAGCAATTAACAGAAACAAGAAAGGGGGATGTTTCTTTGGTAATTATAGCCGTTGCGGAGAAAACGCTCGGTGCGGCCGCGTTCGGGAATCGATGGGGAATACTTTGTGTTGGGAAAAAGGGGGAGGAGTGTACGTTTGTATAGCGATTCCGGTGCGATCGCCGCGGCCAAAGGAGACCGTCGCTCAGGTAATAACGACGCACGATTAATTTGCATGGTAAGCCGGCGCAATCGGAATCGCTGTTACACGATTCGAGAGCCATAAACGAGCAACGCGGCTCGAGATCGGATCGTGTACCGCACACGGCAGATCGGTATCTGCCTCGGAGTGCTCCTCGGACCCCGGTGTATCGATATCGTGTGCCGCTGCCGTGTCGTAACGACTTTATAACGGATATATCGGTGCCGGGATCGAAGAGAGAGAGAGAGAGAAAGGGAGAGAGACCATTGACGTCAATTTTCCTCTCGATCGCTGCTTCGTGACGGCCCTTTGTTATGTTTGTATAATGTCGAGCCGTGGACACGACAATCGTTGTTGTGTGTAATCGCCGGTGAATTACATTCAATCGAGAGTCGTTTTAATCGCTCGCCGATAGAATATCGTGCAACCATACTCGCCGCGTGGGTGGTGGACACCGAGATCTGACAAAGAACGCGGGGGAGTGACCTGGCAGAGGCTTCGGAACTTTGAAAAATTTTATTTCGTCGCCTGTTATCGAATTTCAGATCCTCGCTCTCGAAGGAAAAATTTATTTATATCTACAAATGAAAATTGTCTCCAATTGGAGGAAAAATTTTTTTCTTAACGATTCTGTGCTTTTAATTTTTGAGCTTCGGTTTTACTAAATTTTAATATTCGATTATCTCGAATTCTTTGAATCTCGCAGTTTCAAATTTTTGTTATCGATTCGCGTGGTCGTTGTGGAAACTTCGCAGTCAATTAGTGCGTCTCGCATAGCGTTCGACCAGGAAAGAGGAAGATAATCGTACCGACGGTGATCGTAAATTGTTCGCCTGTTAACCGGATGCGTTTTCCATTACGAAAACGCATGGACATGGTTAGGGATGATTGATAACGACCCCGAGCGAATGGTATCGTAATAAATCTGGTAGGATGTAATTGAGTCTATTAAGTGGAGGAAATGAAGCGTGCGGTGCTGCGAAGAAAAGTATGGATGGAACGATGAAAGAGTTAACGTTAAGCGAGCATCCGATTATACTTGAATTACCTACGGATGGCGGTGGCCGGGTCTGTCTTGACCCAGACAATTTTATCCCCGTTGGCTTTTGGCAGCTGACGAAAAAGTCTTTGCAATGACGATCATAGATGAGAGAAGAATTCCGGTTGACCGGAGTGGATTAATCACGGGTCGAGAGCTGCGGGTCTGGCAAACGAATGCAAAAAGCTCGGTGCTTGCAATGGACTCTGGTCAGTTGCATGACGGAGCTCGATGGGTACTGAGCTAGCCAAATACTGAGCTAGATAGATACTAGCTAGACTCTGGTCATTTGGAAGATGGGGCTCTATAGGTACTGAGCTGGCCAAATACTGAGCTAGCTAGATACTGAGCTAGCTAGGTACTAGCTAGACTCTGGTCATTTGGAAGATGGGGCTCTATAGATACTGAGCTAGCCAGATACTGAGTTAGATAGATACTAGCTAGACTCTGGTCATTTGGGAGACGGGGCTCTATAGATACTGAGCTAGCCAGATACTGAGCTAGCTAGATACTAGCTAGACTCTGGTCATTTGGAAGACGGGGCTCTATAGATACTGAGCTAGCCAGATACTGAGCTAGTTAGCTACTAGCTAGACTCTGCTCATTTGGAAGACGGGGCTCTATAGGTACTGAGCTAGCCAAATACTGAGCTGGCTAGATACTGAGCTAGCTAGCTACTAGCTAGACTCTGGTCATTTGGAAGACTGGCTCTATAAGTACTGAGCTAGCCAAATACTGAGTTAGCTACTTACTGAGCTAGGCAGATACTGAGCTAGCTAGAAACTAGCTAGACTCTGGTCATTTGGAAGATGGGGCTTTATAGGTACTGAGCTAGCCCAATACTGAGCTAGCTGGATACTGAGCTAGCTGTATACTGAGCTAGCTAGCTACTAGCTAGACTCTGGTCATTTGGAAGACTGGCTCTATAAGTACTCAGCTAGCCAAATACTGAGCTAGCTAGATACTGAGCTAGGCAGATACTGAGCTACGTAGGTAGTAGCTAGACAGCGAGGTAGCTGGATAGCTCGGTAGATAGCGAGATCGAGCGGGTCCTCGACGCTGCGGTGCAATCAATTTGCAGAAGCGCGGGTACGCCGCGCCGCGCCGATGCGATATCGCGGCCGGAACGGATTTGCGGTGTGACCGACGATGCGTGACGCCGCGGAAGACCACAACAGAGAGGGGCCGCCGATTGCGTACGCTCCACTTTGCCGTGTTGCACCGTACGCAAAGGCGAAAAGCTTGCGTGCCATCGCGTCGAATATGTATGCGATACGTTCCTCGCCGGGTCACGTCATCCGGAGCCTCTTTTCTGTCAATATCTGATAGCTAACTTAGCCTGCTCTCGGTATCCAGCTCTCTATCTACCTAGCTCCAGTATCTATCAAATTATCCAGCTATTTCGCTACCTAGCTACCCAGCTAGTTCAATGTGTATCTACGCAGTTATTAGCAATCACCCGCAAACTACCAACTTGTCCTAGCCACTCCGTCCACCGCGGCGCAAAACCAAGTTAAAAATGAATTTGCAGGCCCGGCCACCGCCAGCAAACAAATTACAGTGCAAGTGGCGGATTCGCTCGCGCGAGAAGCCGCTTCTCTTGGAAACGATTAACCTTCGTCCGCATAGTTGACCTCCTAGGTCCTCGGCGAGCGGCCCGCGTAACGAGGAGAGTAGACGAAGAAACGAAACGCTCTCCTCGCGAGGCGTTTCGGTGCGGCCGACTTTTCAGCGAGGGCAGGAGAGCCGGGGCGTTTACGCGCACGATACCAACGTAACGAGCAATTGGCAAGGCGTTTTGTCGGCCGCGTTAAAGCGAGAACACACCGGCCGAGCCCGGCTATTTTTGAGTAATTACCGGTATCACGCGACGGTCGAAGGTGTTACTTGGTTGCAAACCTACGATCGTGCTCTATCCTTCTCTATCCGCGTCCCTCTTTCTCTTTCGTTTCTGCGAGCCCGGTCTGGTTTTCCCTTCGCAGACGGCGGCGCGGCGCGGCGCGGCGCGGGTCTCGGGGCGGTTCAGCGAAACTTGGAAACTGGTAGTTCGACGGTCGCATGACTCCGATAAACGATTATGCCGGAACGGACTAACGGAGGGGCCTTTAACGACCGGTTGCTTCATTGCTTTCTCACGACACCGCCGACACCTGGGCTTAGGGGACCGAGGATGCACGACGATTAGCCGGCCGGGTTAATTGACCGAATTGAACCGCGCCTCGAGTGTCTTTTCGAGCTTGCCACCCTCTAATCCTAGCTACCAAACGCGCAGCAGCTTTTACACAGGCTTTAAATTCAACTAGGCTTAGATTCCATGGTCGAAATTGAACGATCGCATAGAAGACAAAAGGAGACAGAAGGCAAAATCAACATTTAATCACGAATTGTATCGTGCTTGGACTCATTTCGCTCAGAAAAACGTCACGTTTCTCAAAACCATTGGAACTTGGACAAAAATTTCTCGAATCACAATTTAAATATTTTTAAGCGTTCACTATTTCACAGCCTACTCGTAGCGTGTGCTTAGAAGTTCCAAAAGCTACGATAAAATCTAGTTAGACACTAATTAGACTCTGGTCATTTGGAAGACGGGACTGTATAGGTACTGAGCTAGCCAAATACTGAGCTAGCTAGATACTGAGCTAGCTAGATACTAGCTATACTCTGGTCATTTGGAAGATGGGGATCTATAGGTACTGAGCTATCCAAATACTGAGCTAGCCAAATACTGAGCTAGCTAGATACTGAGCTAGCTAGCTACTAGCTAGACTCTGGTCATTTGGAAGATGGGGCTCTATAGGTACAGAGCTAGCCAAATACTGAGCTAGTTAGCCACTAGCTAGACTCTGGTAATTTGGAAGACGGGGCTCTATAGATACTGAGCTAGCCAAATACTGAGCTAGCCAAATACTGAGCTAGCTAGATACTAGCTAGACTCTGGTCATTTGGAAGATGGGGCTCTATAGGTACAGAGCTAGCCAAATACTGAGCTAGGTAGCCACTAGCTAGACTCTGGTCATTTGGAAGACGGGACTCTATAGGTACTGAGCTAAAAAACGTCACGATTCTCAAAACCACTGGAACTTGTAAAAAATGTCTCGAATCACAATTTCAATATTTTTAAGAGTTCACTATTTCACAGCCTACTCGCAGTGTGTGTGCTTAGAAGTTCCAAAAGCTGCGATAAAATCCGTGGAGAATTCTCCCCAACACCAATTCGCTGTCAAAGCCCGAAGCTCTACCCGGCACGAGCTGCTAAATCGGCCAATAACAAAATTGCCGAGGCACGATTAGCGTAACATCTAAATATATCGCCTCGCGTATCGGCGTAATACGTGCGATTTATAACGCAATTTACATGCGCGATTTGATAGAAGAAATTCTATACTACACTTTCCAGACCCCGCGTTTTCTTTCGCATTACGTTAATGGGCAAAGCTATTAGACGCACGTATAGGCCGGGGCTCGCCGAGGTAGCACCGGCCGAAGAGAGGAAAACGGTGTCACGTGTTCGGTGTACTAAGTTATCGATTAATGTCTAAATTACAAATCTGTCGGTACCCTTTTACGCGTTCGTTAAGTTGGAAGTTTCGAGCCACGGCTAGCTTCCCAGTCGATATATTTCACAGCCGTCCGTGACGTTTGTTGCGCGGCCGAGGAAATCAAACCGATTTCAGTCGATTTAATTCGCTCGTTGCCGAGAGAAGGAACACAACCTGTCCGAACCAACAATTTCCATCTCGGTCACGGAACAGACCGGAAACCAGTTACCGGAATCGTGTCATGTCCCTTCGGCTGCCTAATCTTCGAAACAATTCTCAAGACGCTAGTCAACGAGCTCTACCAGTCACGGAAACCTGGCGAACCAGTTCCACTTGTCCCCACCCCCTCCCGCCCCCACCTTCCCAACCCCCCGGAACCGCGCGTCATTCGAGCACTTCATTTCGAAGGATACTTTTCGGAGAGCGATCTAAAGCGATCACGGAACGGAACCGCCGCCGTCGGGGATTCCGTCGAAATTCCGGCGGAACTTCGCCGACTTCGAAAACTGGTAACGCTAGTCTGTAATTATGGAAAAAGTTCCGCATGATATCGACGGCCCCGACGTGCCGCAACCACTTTCTTTTCGGCACCATTCGGAAGACTTTTCGTGCATGTGAAGTAGACTCTATTAGGGTAATGCAGATTCTAGATACGGTTTTCATTGGTCAGGTTGTTCTAGGTGAATTGTGGCATTTTGTAATTACGTTTGGTTTTGTACGAAGATAATTATTTGTGGAATATACGTAATTTCTACTTTGAGGTTTAGTAGTCGAGTTTCAATGTTCAATTACTGATAGTCTCGGTTCTAGATGCACGATTTAAGGTTCAATGCTCGAGAGTTAGCATTCAATATCCAAGGTTTAGGGTGTGAGGTTACATGTACGAGGTTCAAGGTTCAATGTTCAATGTTTGGGTTCTGTGTTCAACGCTCAACGCCCAATTCTTAGAATTCGAGGGCACAAGGTACGAGGTTCGAAGGTGGAGGTTCAATGTTCAAGGTTGAACATCGAATGTTTATGGTTGAAAGTCAAATATTAAAGGTTAAACCTAGAATGTTCGGGTTTCAATATCTAAGGTTCAAGGATCCAGTTTCAATATTTAATATTCAAGGTTTAAAGTGCAAGGTAAGAGGTGCAATGTTCAAGTGTTATAAGTTCAATGTTCAAGTGTTATAAGTTCAATGTTCAAGTGTTATAAGTTCAATGTTCATGTATTAGAAGTTCAAGGTTTAATGTACACGGTTCGTAGTTCAACGTGTTCGAGGTTAGATCTGGGTTAGGGTATATGGTTGAAAGTCAAATATTCAAGGTTAAACATAGAATGTTCGGGTTTCAATATCGAAGGTTCAAGGATCAAGTTTCAATATTTAACATTCAAGGTTCAAAGTGCAAGGTAAGAGGTGCAATGTTCAAGTGTTATAAGTTCAATGTTCATGTGTTAGAAGTTCAAGGTTTAATGTACACGGTTCATAGTTCAACGTGTTCGAGGTTCATGAGTCTATGTTGAGGGTTCGTGGTTCGAAGTTAGAAGTTCAAGGTTTAACGTACACGGTTCGTAGTTGGACGTGTTCGAGGTTCACGAGTCTATGTTGAGGGTTCGTGGTTCAAAGTTAGAAGTTCAAACGTCACGGTCTTAAACCCTACCTAGCAAGATTCGAACTTCAAGCAGCTACATCGAAGGTCCGAGTGCTGCAAGCCGCCGCATTCACAGAGCTGCACAATGTAACCAACAGAAAAGTATCGTGTGCGTTCGCAGGTAGGCTTCGAAGAAGCGATGTCCCGCGTTTGAGAAAGCGAAGTGCTCTCGCATCCCCGAGATCAGATTCGGTGCGCGCGTAGCCGCCGGGTGTGGCTTCCTCGAGCGGCTCGTAGCGCGGGCGAGTGGCTCTCCTTCACAGAAAACGACAATTTTTCAATGTACCGGAAACAGGTACGAAAATTGTGTACGACGGCGCATGAAATCGCGGTGTAAGAGGGCCGTGCAACTAAGAGAGAGAGAAGGAGAGAGAAGGAGGGAGGGAGTGGAGGTCGTGTAGCGTGTTTATCGACGCGAACGTTATCGCGAGCGGATCTTCCGCGAAGAGCAGCAGTCGTTCGGGTGGTACCAATTTGTCGTTCCTTTATCAAGCGTCATCTGATGGCGACCCGACACCGCGCTCCGCCGAATGGCAACGTTACCTTGAAGTGACACCGGCCACAATGGGAACAAAGCGGCGCGGCGTCCTCGCCGGGGTTTTGTTTCATTCCGCGGTGGACAAGCCGCGTTATTTGTCACGCATTTTGACCCTCGCCGATTTCATCTTGAATATTTTTCTCTGCCTCGCTCTCCAACTCCACTCCGGCCCCGCTCTCTTCGCGCAAAACTTGCGCGCTCTCGTACGGCGGTCGCACTCGCGCCAATTCTATGGGGCCCCATATAGCTCCCACTCTTTCTCTCTCCCGTCGGGGGCCTCGCCTGCCACTTCAACGTCCCGCCAACAAAAACCGCTTGTCCGACGCGCAACAGTCAACCGACACGGAGCGAACGGGATCGAGAGGCAAGAAGAAGGTGTCCTTACCGATCTGATAGTCGAACATCCTCTCGACCGTTTTCAATGGACCACTGGCCTAGCCATTCTACTAACCACACCCTTTCATACTTCGTCGCTGGAATAACACGGTTATCCTCTGCACTCGCTTTATAATCCATACCTGGCGAATACTCTGGACGAAATTTCTACATCACTATGATTCACGGGAAGGAATATTAATGTACTTCGCGAACCTTTACTAGCTATACACCTGAAACTTCAGGAATACTATGATATGTCCTTATTGTAATCATTGATTTATCGGCTGGTCGGGATCAGTTGAAAATAGAAACAGTCATGTTCATCACTGTTACGATATTTTATTCGTTCAATATATACAAGTAACAGTTTAAAAAGTCAAGTCGAGAGTTAAGGTTCAATAGTCATGGTTCAAGGTTCAAGGTTCTGGGTTCAAAGTTAAACGCTTGAGGTTCAAAGGTTCAATGTTCGTAATTTAAGGGTGGACGTTCAAGGCTCGAGG
The DNA here is from genome assembly GCA_916610255.1 of Lasioglossum lativentre. NCBI lineage: Eukaryota > Metazoa > Arthropoda > Insecta > Hymenoptera > Halictidae > Lasioglossum > Lasioglossum lativentre. Next base: position 4,143,740 of record OU744364.1, read on the forward strand.
TTCCTAATTTAAGGTTGAACATTTAAAGTTCAAGGTTCGATATTTGAGGTTGAACATTCAAAGTTCAAGGTTCGATATTTGAGGTTCACCTGGAAGGTTCGGGGTTCAAGGTTCACGACTCCAAAAGCTAAGACGTATCAACATTTGAGTTTTAAAGTAATATTATTGTTAAAGATACAGTAACACAATCCCCTTTGAAACAATTGGAATATTGAAGCTATCCAAGTGAATGTGAAACAGGAGAGAAATCCCGGAAATTGAACAGAAACTGGAGATTGGCCGTAAAAGTTTCGATCTTTTCTCGCAAATCGTAGCGCTGTTTGGATCGCGATCCGATCTACGTTCGGAGAACAAAGGGCTCGGACTGAGGCCAAAACGGTGCCCGAGAATTTCACAAGTCGATCGTTCCGAAAGATTCATCGGACCGTCCGGGATGGGTTCGTCTTACGACATAGACAACCTCGCAGAACATCGTTACAAGAAAACCGGAGTCTGCTCGTCCTCTTTCCTCCCGTTGTTGCGGGGCCACGATCGGCCGCGATGATTGACTCGGATGACATCGACGGTTATTAAATCAAGATAACCGGTTTACACCGGCCGCCTCCAGCCGCCGCCGCCGCCGCCGCCGCCAGGAAATAATAGCGATTGAGTTTGTACGGATATGTGCGCCGTGACAAAGGGAGGACGCGGACCGTGTACAAAGCTGGTTCAATCACGAGTTACAAGCGATCGGAGGAACGTCCTCTTTGTCCGGACCAGTGGCGTAATCTTTCCCCGTGATTTTTCATCGGGCCTCGATCGACTATCTGCCTAGAAGAAATGCTTCTGCAATTGCGAGACGATGCAGAAGCTATTCACCAAGAGTTGATACAAATGCAGCGTCATCGGTGATTTAGGACTCCGAGTACTGTGACTGGAGTTTTAAGCGTCAATTTTTGGATGTTAGAGCTTGCTTACATAATTTTCTGTTTTCTTGTAAGTTTATGGATTTAAAGTACGAAAATTTAGCATGTATGGTATACAGGGTTTAGTGTCTGGCTGCAGGAAAAAAAGGTTCGATATGGGGTCACTGTTTGAAGATTGAAGGTTCAGGGTTCAGTATTCAAGGTTCAAGATACGAGCTTCAGGTTTCAAGGTTCTCAAGGTTCACGATTCGAACTCCAAGACCAGGATGCAAGTTTCTCTAGGTTCGAGGCTTAAGGTTCAAGGCTCAATGTTCACGATCCGAACTTCAAGTTTCGAAGTCGAAAAGTTCAGTATTCAAAATTCAGGATCAGAGCTTAAGGTTCAATGTTCACGATTCGATCTTAAGGTTCAATGTTCACGATTCTATCTTAAGATTCAATGTTCACGATTCGATCTTAAGGTTCAATGTTCACGATTCGAGCTGAAGGTTCAATATTCAAGAGTCGATCTTAAGGTTCAATGTTCACGATTCGAGCTGAAGGTTCAATGTTCACGACTCGATCTTAAGGTTCAATGTTCACGATTCTATCTTAAGGTTCAATGTTCACGATTGGATCTTAAGGTTCAATGTTCACGATTCGAGCTTAAGATTGCGTCCTCATTCCCAAAAGACATCCAAGCAGAAATCGGTACCAAGTCGATGCAGGTTCACCTGGTTGCGATATCTTGGCGACCGATAATTCCTCGGGTCGCGCCCACGCAAAATGGCGGCGAGTTTCGCTCAAAGGATGATTCCTCGCGGTGAGAGCCGGAAGTCTCCCTAGAGAAAACATCGGCAGACACCTCCCGGCGAGAGAGGAGGCACTCGCACAACAACAGCCGCGCCGCCGCGCCGGTCGAAATAATGAACCGTGTTCTCGGGTGCTTTACGTGCTCGACGGGCCGGTCCCGTTCCCGTAAATTATAACCATTAGCGGCAGTTCGCGTCCGCGTAATTTCCCCCGGAATTAAACGGGCCGAATCAATTACTCGTTGCCCGGATCGAGCGGATCGCCGCGCCGCGCGGTTCGTTGGAGGAAAATTGCTGTCCCCGCGTGTGTCAAACGGAGAGAGTCCCGCGGTATCCGGTTGCAAGAAAACGGCGCGCGTAATGTCCGGTCCGCGTCACGGAACGGCCATAAAAATGCAATTTGCTCGGCGATTACGCGGCCCGGCCGGCCGGCCCCGACGATCTCAGGACGATTTATACAATGTGCTGCTCTTGGCTCGGTTAAACGATCACCGTGCGGAATAATTGAACATGCGGGGAACACGGTGACGCGGGCAACCGGTTCCCGGCAACTTCCGTTTAACAGTGACTTATCGACGCCTTGGACTCGGCAACCCCTTCCTGCACGCCCCGCTGATACGGCCGATTATGATACCCGCGAAACCATACCCTCGCGGTTCACGCTCTCCCTCATTTTTCTTTGCCACTGCCCGGCTATTCCTGTTGCTTTCTCGATACGATAGAATCAACGTTCCGACGTATTTCATTTTGAGAGAGGTTCGATACTCTCGCTGAACGTAAGTGAAGTTTATCAAGCTTTGTCAGCATTCGCGAAGCGAGTTTCAAGGTTCGAGGTTCAAGAGTTCAAGTTCCAGGTACAGTAAACGCTTGATTCTTGTTCGGAGCGAGGGCACGATTCTTGTCCAGTGCCTACCCACTCCACTGCCTGTCAACGCCGAGTTGCTCCGCAGGGCAGCGACGATTGATGTCGGCTCGGGTATATCGATTCACTCGAGGAATCGATTTTACAAATCTGTTAATTTTCATTATTTGTTTATGGGACTTCCACTACCTTATTTCTGGCATTTTTCTGATTAAAATGACACCAAACACGATATAGTTTCAATTGCATTTAGTGGTTTAATCGACGGTGAAAGTTTCGGTCGCAAGGAAGGACAGCGCATCTGAAAGAAAGAGACGCGGACAGTCACGCGAACCGTATTTCATTCTGTCCTTCTCTATGGTCGGCTCTCTATTGAAGTCTCGCTCGGCGCAGTCGGCGCGATATCAAAAAGCACTTCTGGGGTACGATTCTTGTCCATCAAAACCACGGCTGTTGAACAAGAATCAAGCGTTTACCGTACATGGTTCGTCAACCAAGAATCGAGGTTCAAGTTTTGAAGTTCAAGCGTGGTTCGAACGAAGCTTTCGAAAATTTCTGATTTCGTCCCGTGACACAAAGAGCCCCGGAGCAGTGCTCGAGGACTCTGGATATTGTGTTCCGAGAGCCGACAACCGTGACGGATGAGCGGGAACGCGGGTCAAGGAGCGACACGCCTTTTAAGGAGGAGGACGCGGGTCGCAGGACGAACTTTTCTGTCAGAAGTCGTCGAGTTTCGCGCCCGCTTAAGCAACCTCGGGACCCACCTCGACGCCGAGCCGCTCACGACCGACAACTTTCTGATGAACTCGCTGGGATTTTGATTGATCGAACGCCAGGCCGGTCCTGTGCCTTTATCATTCCCCTCCAGTCCTTTTTTTTCCTCGTCGCCTGTCCTCATATTTCACGATTAACTACACGAAAACTCACGTAATACATACTGTTTAATATTGTTCGACAAGCGCCGAGATTTATCGCCGCCTTCACCGTTAAATTGTCAGCGTATCGTGCCGCTGTAACTGATGCGTTAATCTTTTCGAATTTGTCGCCGTTTTGATCGTGCAGCAACGTTCAGAGGTTCGAGGTTCAAGTTTTCAGTTCAAAGTTCACAGTTTCAATGTTAACAGTTGACAATTACCAACGTCACAATTCTAATGTTCACAACTCCAAAGTTCACAGCTTTGAAGCTCACAGTTCACAATTCCAAGGTTCACAGTTGACAATTACCAACTTCACAATTCTAATGTTCACAACTCCAAAGTTCACAGCTTTGAAGCTCACAGTTCACAATTCCAAGGTTCACAGTTCTAAAGCTGACGGTTCCAAAGTTCTCAGTTCCACAGCTTACAACTCCAAAGTTCACCGTTCCAAAGCTCACAATTCCAAAGTTCACCGTTCCAAGCTCGCAATTCCAAAGTTCACTGTTCCAAAGCTCCCGATACCAATGCTCAGAATTCCAAAGTTCACAGTCCCAAAGTTCACAGCTTTGAAGCTCACAGTTCACAATTCCAAGGTTCACAGTTCTAAAGCTGACGGTTACAATGCTCTCAGTTCCAAAGCTTACAACTCCAAAGTTCACAGTTCCAATGCTCACAATTCCAAAGCTCACAATTCCAAAGTTCGCCGTTCCAAAGCTCACAATTCCAAAGTTCACCGTTCCAAAGCTCACAATTCCAATATTCACCGTTCCAAAGCTCGCAATTCCAAAGTTCACTGTTCCAAAGCTCACGATACAAATGCTCAGAATTCCAAAGTTCAAAGTCCCAAAGTTCACAGCGTCAAACGATTAAAATACAAAATAGCAACATTGATGCAGCTTTTATAAATCATTAAAAATATTTTCAAAAACCCCATTTATAAATGTTATCTAAAAATAAAACAATAATTTCTACATGCACGTGTTAACTATTGCTAATGCACGCCACGAATTTGCATGATGCAGAAACCTGGTTAATCACGGACGAGAGCCGCACAGACCTAACAGTAAATATAAATTGTTGTAAATCTACGTCACCGCAAATTTGCATTTTGAGTTTATTCGTTCCGATCGCTGTGCAGCAACAGGCTCTTTTTTTTCCTGAATACCAGTTTCAACGATTTTTCATGCTCACTGGTCTCGTGCAATTTGTTGCAGCGACTTTCGAGCGGATTAAAATTGAGCTACGATGTTAGGATTTTTCGAAACCTAATCGTTTCCAGTCGATTAAATCCTCTTAACGTTCATGGAGCGACGAGACGTATGACTAATTGGCCGAGTCGCCTCGGACAAGTTACAAACAGGAAACACCGCTGCGACACACTGTTCATTCGAATTAGACACAGTTGTCGGGTTCGCCTCAGCCCGTCGTCGGTTCGATTCCTGAAGAACAACGATATTGATTTCTTCGTCTTGCTTAACTGTACACCGAGACCGTACGTACGGTTTTTGCACGGACAATTGATATTAGTCGCTGCGTTTCACCAAGGGGATAAAGAAACGAAAACCGTGTATTTATTTTAATTGACCGTGAGACGGAGTTTCAGCGCGACAAAACACATTTTGCGAGATCATTTCGTTTGCATGCCTGAACCGTTCGATTAAATAAAAGCCGTTTTATTCGTCGTAACGAACCGATTTAGTATTAAAGTCAATGTTGCAGCAAAAATTTGATTGAAATTCACTACAAGAAAAATAGTTATCGTTTCATGTTGCGGACTAGGAAAAACTGCTATGCTAGAAATACTACAATAGACTTTAGTCACTGGGTATTTTAATAAAAATTTTATGCTAACATACAGGAAGAAATTCAGTTGGTAATCCAAACAGATCGTTGGAAAGAAGTTCGAAAGTTTCATGTTCCAGGTTCAAGGTTCAATGTTCACTATTCAAGGATAAAAATTCGCTATTCTCGGTACAGGATTCACTATTCAAGGTTCAACATTTACTATTCGGGGTTCAAGGTTCAAGATTCAATATTCACTATTCAAGGATAAAAATTCGCTATTCTCGGTACAGGATTCACTATTCAAGGTTCAAGATTTACTATTCGGGGTTCAAGGTTCAAGATTAAATATTCACTATTCAAGGATAAAAATTCGCTATTCTCGGTACAGGATTCACTATTCAAGGTTCAAAATTTACTATTCGGGGGTCAAGGTTCAAGATTCAATATTCACTATTCAAGGATAAAAATTCGCTATTCTCGGTACAGGATTCACTATTCAAGGTTCAAGATTTACTATTCGGGGTTCAAGGTTCAAGATTAAATATTCACTATTCAAGGATAAAAATTCGCTATTCTCGGTACAGGATTCACTATTCAAGGTTCAAAATTTACTATTCGGGGGTCAAGGTTCAAGATTCAATATTCACTATTCAAGGATAAAAATTCGCTATTCTCGGTACAGGATTCACTATTCAAGGTTCAGGATTTACTATTCGGGGTTCAAGGTTCAAGATTTGCTGTTCGAGGTTCGAGGTTCAAGATTTGCTGTTCAGGGTTCAAGGTTCGAGGTTCAATGTATAGAAAAACAATTTTTTGATTTCAAGTATAATGCTATCAAATATATGAAGTATTATCCTAGGATCTTACGTGGAACTATTCCCGAGGCTCGCAGTCAACGTCCACGAACAGCATCGTAGCACGATCTCCGATCCGAATTCATCGGATCCCAATAAAATCCGACCGACACGCCTGCCGATAATAAATAAAACGAACAAAGTAAAAGAAGGCATAACTTGCACGGTACGCGGAAACGCGCAATTTATTCCCTTCAAACCCGGCCCCGATAAGAGGGCCGTGATCCCTGAACGAGCAACACGCCGGTCATTCGATTTGACCTGGATTTATGCGATCGCGATCGCGATCGCGGGCTTCTTCCACGCGAGAGAGATCAGTTTCTTCTGATCGTCAACGGTCTTGATTTGTTTCTGGTGCATAGCGTGCGGACTTTGTAATGCGCGAGTCATCCCGGCTGCTTCGCGCTGGGATGCCTTGATAAATCGCCTCGGTGTGTCTTGCCTCTCTGTGACCGCTTCCGTGACCGTATCGACCAACCAATCTCTTATACTTATCCGAAAAACACTATCTTTGTCCTTCGAACGCGAATGTGAATTTTCAGGACATTTATGGTGGAATGATATTAGAGCAATTGATGAGTACACTGTTGATTGCCTTAAAAGTTTTATATCGCATATAATACCTAACCCAGACTAAACAATCTCTTATACTTATCCGAAAAACACTATCTTTGTCCTTCGAACACGAATTGGAATTTTATTTATCACTTCGGTCCAGCATCCTGTCACAAATATTATTTAGGGCTCTGATCCTTGCTACTCTGTACCTTCAGGACATTTATGGTGGAATGATATTAGAGTAATTGATGAGTACACTGTTGATTGCCTTAAAAGTTTTATATCGCATATAATACCTAACCCAGACCAAACAATCTCTTATACTTATCCGAAAAACACTATCTTTGTCCTTCGAACGCGAATGTGAATTTTATTCGTCGCTTCGGTCCAGCATCTTGTCACAAATATTATTTAGGGCTCTGATCCTTGCTACTCTGTACCTTCAGGACATTTATGGTGGACTGATATTAGAGCAATTGACGAGTACACTGTTGATTGCCTTAAAATTTTTATTTCGCATAAAGATTCGCTGTCCGCTGATAAATGTTTCATTAAACCATCTGATCATTCTGGAAGCTCATCGTAGCAGTTTGACCACTCCAGCATCTTGTCGCAAATATTATTTAGGGCTCTGATCCTTGCTACTCTGTACCTTCAGGACATTTATGGTGGACTTATATTAGAGCAATTGACGAGTACACTGTTGATTGCCTTAAAATGTTTATTTCGCATAAAGATTCGCTGTCCACTGATAAATTTTTCATTAAACCATCTGATCATTCTGGAAGCACATCGTAGCAGTTCGACCACTCCCATTGAAATCAACCATGTTCGATCTTTCCCTCGAACTAAATAAACAAGAGTACGAACGCGCGCGATCACAAAAGGCAGCGTGTATCCAAGCAGATGCGTGTCGTCCCGAGGAACCTTGAGGCCAGCTAGAGTAAAAGTATCGTTAAAAAAGGAGCAGCCATAATTCGGAGCACGAGCGATTAAGCGACGGCTCTTCCCCGGGCGAAAGCCGCGGTCGCATTAATAAAATCAACATTGTAAACGGGTCGTAAGCGATGAAGAAATTATACAAACGCGAAAAGAAGGGAATAAAAAGCGTTTATATACCGGGCTCGTTTATGGTGGCTCGGAGCCACTGAAAATTCTTCGAGCAAGCTATTCAGATCGAATAACGAGATACAGAGAGAGACTCGGCCTGTGGCTCGATTTGAATATGCAACAGCTGCGATGGATTCCGCGCGCATTTATTTCAGCCACACGGCTGAGAGACACGTAACGGCTTCACACTTTCTAGCTCGAAAAAATGCCGCCGCCTCGATACCAACGCGTACCCTAAATTGCCCAGGCGGGCGTCCGGGGGCCGAATCGCGATCGCTTTTCCACGATTTCACCCGCGGGGCCTCCGTCCTCCATGAAAAATCTCCAACTTTCTCGTGCGGACATCGCGCGCACCTGGACGATCGCCTTTCACGCTAACCGTTTTCCGCTTCGAATACAAGCGGGATGATTCCGAAAGAAACTGTTAAAGTAAAACATTACGGTACTTTGTGGAAAACCCCATATCCTAGAAATATTGGGAAATACCTGACGCCCCTTCATTTTTATAGTAAGCCGTCCTTCCCTTCAGGTATGAAGGTACGTACCGCCGCTCTCGCGCTTTTGGGTAGTTCAGTTCGAATCGTGCGCCCGTCTTGCAGACACCTTCCGACAACATCTTCTTATAGTTAAATATATTTTCTTCCACCGTCTTCGTATAATTATTTTTTCCACATAACCTCTCAACAGAAACACGCGGAAACTGGGCTAAGGGTATAGCGATGTTTAACCAGTAAACGTACAGAATATGAAAACTTTAATTTCATATTATTTCGCATTGAAAACGTAAAAAAGGCGGTTTTCAATTTTTTTTATCACCGGCGTACCTCACCGAAAAATATGAAAAAATTCTTAAACAATACTTATACCTATACACTTATACTGTGAAAATATGAATGGTGTCGCGCTGATACTTCAATGCGAAGTCTGCACATTTACGGATTTTCTCGAGGTTTTTGATTTTTCACAATCAGGATTTTCAACTTAAAAATCCAAATTAATTTCAGTGGATGTACCTGGCTATTTGACATCCGTTCAATTTTTTCCATAATTTTCTAACATGACAAACAAATGCACGAAACGGTAGAAAGATAAATGGGATTTACGAGTATCGTCAACCTAATAAAATGATTAGAGGAGAAAACAAATGTTTTATTTGCTTCCTGAAAATCATGGAAAATCTCAGGGAATTCAGTGGAGCTAGAAAATTTTCAATCAGGTAGCCGAGGACATCCGCAGGCCTGAACTGCACCGGTTGCACAAGTGGACTGCATCGGAGGACGACCATAACGGGCGAGACAGTGAGAAACAGCGATGCAACGAGTCTGGAGGGATCGGTGATTGATGAACGGCGAGCAATACGGTGAGCAACGAGCCGAAGACAATGCAGGAGAATTAAAACTGTCCTCGGCTGGCAGAAATTGATTTGACGCGCGACCGCGCGCGGCACGGCCAGCGAAGCAGGTGGAAACGAGCACGCGTGCGAGCGCGAGCGGCACAGGTTCGCGAAAGCATCGGGTAATCTAGCTCGGAATGCCGAACGTACGGAGGAGCGATCCTCTCGAGGAGTGACTCCTCTGCTTTCACGATAACGAGCCACCGTCTATAAATCATGGCGCCGCGGCTGGAATCGTTTCCGCGTAGCCTCTCGGCCAGCTAGAGGATTTTCAAGCTTCCCCCGTCTAATGGCGAGATGGACGCAACAAGGCATCGAAATCGAGCCGCGTGGGACGAATGGGGATCGACGGAAATCCTTCAACAGTGGATCCTTTGCTCCTTGAACATCCGCGATCGAGGAATGGAGATCGCAATAAGTCCCTGAACAGAGGACTCTTTGCTCCTTGAACATGTGGACACGTTCACAGTTCAGAATTCGTGGAATTGAGGTCGCAAGAAGTCCCAGAACAGAGGACTCTTTGCTCCTTGAACATGTGGACACGTTCACAGTTCAGAATTCGAGAAATGGATATTGCAAGAAGTCCCTGAACAGAGAATCCTTTGCTCCTTGAACATCTACGATCGATGGACCAACGTTCACTGTTCAGAATTCGTGGAATGGAGGTCGCAAGAAGTCCCTGAACAGTGGATCCTTTGCTCCTTGAACATCCGCGATCAGTGGACCAACGTTCACTGTTCAGAATTCGTGGAATTGAGGTCGCAAGAAGTCCCTGAACAGAGGACTCTTTACTCCTTGAACATGTGGACACGTTCACAGTTCAGAATTCGAGAAATGGATATTGCAAGAAGTCCCTGAACAGAGGATCCTTTGCTCCTTGATCATCTGCGATCGGTGGACCAACGTTCACAGTTCAGAATTCGAGGAATGAAGATCGCAAGAAGTCCCTGAACAGTGGATCCTTTGCTCCTTGAACGTGTGGACACGTTCACAGTTACAAATTCGAGAGTCAGTGCTTGAAGTCCAAAGTGCAAAGTACGTAAGGTTCAAGGTTCAAAGTCAAAGTTAGACTTACTTTTGCAAGTTCGACTCATCGTAAAAAATTGATTATCGAACGATAATGCTAAAATTACAGATAATAATCGCAGACCTTAAACTTTCTATCGTTCATCAGAGTGATTGTTAATAATTCTCCGCGAATCGAGAAGACGGAATACATAGTGCAGCAGGTCGCTTGAAAAATTCCACAGCGCAACGTCGACGAAGCTCGCGCTAACCACGGCCATTAAAAACTAAATTACACCGATGAAAATTCATGAGCAGAGTCATTAACGCGTAGTTTCGCAGAAAATCACGGTTGGAAATTAAATGATAAACCGGCCTAGCCGTGTGTCGGAGGCTTGCCGAAAGTACGCGCGACAGGCTCTCCGTTCGCGGAGCAGTATGTTCTCTACGCGTTTGCTATATCCTTTCTACTCGCTCCTCCCTTCCCGTCATTCACCGCGGCGCGGCGCGGCGCGGCGCGGCGCTGCGGTGTCACGGGAACCAATTAAAATCTGGAAAAACGAAAATCCCGTTCGGCGTTGCGGCGGCGGCGGCGCGCGATTAATTCGTCGCCGGCCAATTAAGCGCCGCGATACCGAGGAATTAATTCGATCGCGATTTAGTGCGGAATGGTATCAATTACCCGGTTCCCCCGCTAATTAACAGCCACGCTCTTAATTGATAGAGGCAACGTTGACCTTCGCAGGAAAGTCAATTCGCAACCGGCTCTCTGTCTAATTACCCGGTGAAAACGGTCCGCGTAATCGGCTCGAAGCGCGGAGCACACCACCTGTGCGTTTCGCCGGATCGATTTTACACGTGACGTCAATCGGAAAAGTTAGGTGAAAACGTGATTTTCAAGCCCTCCGATCAATCCCAGTGCAAAGCTTGCAAGCCCCATTCGATGCCAAATCCATGCCAAGTCCATGGCAAATACATGCCAAATACATGTCAACTCCATGCCAAATACATGCCAAATACATGTCAACTCCATGCCAAATACATGTCAACTTCATGCCGTCGCGAAGAGGGCAGGTCGGTCACACTACGAACGGACCTAACCTTGCTCTAAGAGTAAATATCGTGCAAAATCGGAGTAAACGCCCTCTTCAGGAAGCCATGGTTTGGCATGTATTTGGCATGTTTTTGGCATGGAGTTGACATGTATTTGGCATGTATTTGGTATGGAGTTGACATGTATTTGACATGTGTCTGACATGGAACTGCGCATTAAATAAAATAGAAATATCAAATATGAAAAAAGTTTCTCTCACCTAAAAAATGTTATAGCAACCAGCACGCTGTGAATCGACCGGCTCGAAGAAAGTAACATAGTAGCAAGCGGATCGCGCCGCCCAGAACGCGCATCATAATTAAACTAATTCGAGAGGTTCGTCGAACAGCAGAGAATAGTCGAGGCTAATTCAGCGATACAGATCTAGAAATCTTATTGTTCGATAATGACCGGTGAACAGGCGAGTCGTCTAATTTGCAAAAATATGAAGACGGTACACGGACTCTTGTCCGTGAGTATCGCGTTGCTAATGAATTTCCTCATGAATTTTCATCGGCGAGAACCAGGGCTATTTTTAACCGAGCCGATCTCAATCAATGTTAAGGTTGCAATGAAAATCTGACAAGCGAGAGTAACATAGTGGCATCCTTGAATTTTTACCGGCGTGCACGCGTCCCACGCACGAAAGCGTGAATCGTTTCAAAGGTATTATACCGTGCTTGTGCGCGTAAACGAAATCGTATCTAGTCGCCGGTTATGCGAACCGGAGGACTGTTGGGACACAATGCCAACTTATCTGTGCTCCCCTCGTTATTTATCGGGTCACAAGCTAGAACAATTACTCACAATATTATGACATACGATTCAATATGGCCGTCACGTTGAACTCACGTTTCAGGAAACTTCGTCGATTGCATTTTTAAATACAATTCTATGTTTGTTATTAAATGTACATATATTCACTGTACATGTTGAGATGTGAAAAATACAAGAACTCGGTTTCATACATTCTAACTTTTCAATTTTTAGATCACTAAATAAATTACTTTTGGAATTCTTGAGCCTGCTGATTGACAGTCAAAAAATACATATATTTACATATATTTCCAAATGTCTCCACGTTTTCTCACTCCCATGTATACTGTCCGAGTAGCAACATGGTGGTCATTAAAATGTTTTTAAATTTTAAGTAAAAATTACCCTGCTACACTAAGCAAGCGAGTAAGGTTTTCTTTAATTTTCTTTTTTGGTTATTTTTCCGATGTTGTTTTCACAATGTATATATTGTATTATTCATTGTTATTTTACAGACGCAATGATTTTGTTATTCTCTTGAAAATGATCTAAATGAAGATCGAAACGTTGAGAAACGATATTGTGTTAATTTGCAAATAGTTGTCTAGTAATAATTGATCGAACCAATGCGCTGAAAACATTTAAAATCTACAGTCAAAAAATGTTTAAAAATTGTGTAGAAAGCTTTTCAAGCAAAAATTTGATCATTTAAGACCTGCAAAATTTTTCTTTAAGAAATAAATAAATAAAATTTGAGGGTTTGCAAGTTACCAAAAATTTCTTCGTAACTGATGCACCACTGTCTCAATCTGAGTTTTTGAGACTCGTAAACTAAAAAATGAAGGAGGTCGTTTAAACTGTCGGTGACCCGTCAGCTCCCCGAAAGCTCGTGGCAGGCGTCGAAAATCGCTCGCAGGTGTTCCCGTGCAGGTTAACAACGCCTGCGTCCGAATTTTCACCGAGAGTCGGCCGCGGCACAGCAATTTGACAGTGGCAATTTATCAAGGAAACTCTCTCGAAAATGAGCGGACGGGCCCCGGGGCATGGAAGGAAGAGAAGAAAGACAAAAGAAAAGGAGGCGCAAGAAAGTCGTGCTCTCCGGCCCGGGCCCCGCAACGACGGTCGATTTGTTAGGCGTACACACCTGCCCGGGCGTCGTTCCCGGGACAATAAGCTCTATCTCGATCTCCCGAAAGGTCCTTTTACCGTCTTGCCAGCAGCCAGAGACTCACGGGGGCGATATATCGCTCGAAATAATCGTGTATAGCGTTTCACTGCGAACGTACCAACGGCCATTGTCCTTCGACGGCTAAGTAGTCGCTTGGCCACACTCGATACACTGAGAGAGAGAGAGAGCCTAATCGCTGTGGGATCGATTTTAACGTGATCGTTCCACTGTGGACGAATGATATCGATGGGACTCGTATCGCCAATGATTGGTCGTTTTGTGATTCCTGTTGTTTTTGGACTATTTTTGTATATGTAAAATTATGTTCCTCCGAAAAATCAATGTACAGGGTGTTCAAAGATTTACAGCATTTTTCTTGTAAATGGTAAATATTGGACAAAAATAAAAGAGGAAAATGTAGTACTGTGTTTCATACGCAACACACAATGGCGTATGTAATTTTTCGGTGTTTACACTATTTTGTTAGATATGAAGGTGGCCTTTAATGTTTTAAATGGAATGCTGTATATTTTTTACATCACATGAAAGTGTGTGTCTAGACGAATTCAATCCGTATACTACACAGTGACCTTGAAGGTCATGCAAGGTCAGAAATGGAAGAAACATTTTGAATATTTCATACCAAAACATCATCTGATTCGTGTGAATAAGGAATACTTGTAAACACATTGGTATGAAAGCATACAAAATGTTTCTTCCTGTATACATCTTGTTGCGCGATGTTTAAATAATAATATACTGAAAAACTGAGCTACGTGGCATCAACTAGAAGAACGTGGCAGCCATTTTCCCCGAAGGCATTTCTGCTGAATACTGAATATGGCTAAATATTAACTCATAAATGACGATCGATGTCAGCTAATTGCAATTCTTAAAAAATTATGTTCACACATCACCTGGCGAACTAATCCTTCTGAATTAGCAAAAAGGTTTGACCTGTTTCATTGATTTTTAAAGAAGTTATTATACTTTAAAGAGCGTGTCTGACTGCTAATAGGAGTGACACATATAGATTGTTGCATATTGAAATTTTCCAAGAGCGGTCACAGCGTAGACATGTCTCGATAATCGAAATAAAAATGACATCAGGCATCGCATGCTTCTGAATCATCGATATCAGCCGAGAGAATCGAGCGGACTTGAAAAATCGTCAGATGTTCGCACGAAAGATAGGCGTACCAGCCTCCTCGCGCATAATCTCACGCATCGTTGGATAGTAATTAACGGGGATCAGGCCGGCGCAGGCTGTAATTATTAAATTGGCTGCGTACACAACGCTTTGACACTGTAACAGGACTTGGTTGCACAATGGTGTGCTGACGCAAGAGGCAGGCTCGCCGGAACGTTTGCGAACGAGGAAAAGTTTCGGTGGACGATTAAGCGATTCGTTTTCCCGGAGTTCGCGTGGAACAGCGAGTCGGTCCGAGCTGGTATGTGTAACGAGCACCGGACAGGTACAGGAAAGCGGGATTCTTCCAGGGTTATAGACCCTCCGAGGATTACACATCGTTCGCGGACTCTCTCGGATGCAAGAGCCAAGCGGCAACGCGCGGCGCGGTGGACTTCTCTCGCGGACCACGTGTGTGCATGTACAAAGTATGCCCGTTTCAAATTACAATGTCCTCCTGTATTATTTTTCCGTACGAGCAACGGCCAGCAATCGCGAAACGAGTTCGAGATTTACGAGCCTGCTAATCTTCCTGGATTTTCGCTGAAACGGACCAGTTCTGACGTGCCGGCACCTGAGAGAAACGCCTAACCGGCCACCACCGTGAAGCGGTATCGGGAACTCAACTGGACGAGTACCGCGAACGATTAATTATAAACGCCTGGTTAATAATAAATCGACCAAGGATATTCGTGCGAAAATTTGCTCGCTTTGGTTGCCGGACACGTACGAGACCGAATGGGAATCCGTTTTTGTTCGGTGGGGTTGTTAAAGTTCATAAATTACCATTTTGGTATTTGAAATATTTAATTAAAGGGGGACTTCGACAATTTCTTTTATATACAAAATTATGTTTCCTTCTAAAAATCAGGATCTTATTGTATAATGTTTTAGTAATATTTATAAAAAAAAATTGAAACAAATAGCTTGAAGTAGAAGGACGATATGTTTCATTTATACTGATTGTATATTGTACTTATATGTATATTTGCTCACTGAGAAAATAGTTCTTCAAAAATGATGAAAACAGGAACCAACTTCAGCGGAACATTGTTCAGTGCATCGAACAGTACATCACACTACTATACGAAACATCATGTTGCGAAAACGCAACGGGCTTATGGGACTTCAAGGATTTGTTGAAATTGATAAATTACATTTTCGTATTAAAAGGGAACCTCGACAATTTTTTTTATACACAAAATTATGTTTCCTTAAAAAATCAGGATCTTATTGTATAATGTTTTAGTAATATTTCTAAAAAAAAATTGAAACAAATAGCTTAGAAGGACGATATGTTTCATTTATACTTATTGTATATTGTACTTATATGTATATTATAGTTTTTCAAAAATGAAGAAAACAGGAACCAACTTCAGGCGGAACATTGTTCAGTGCATCGAACAGTAGACCACACTACTATATACGGAACCCCATGTTGCGAAAACGCAAGGGGCTCATGGGACTTCAAGGAGAGTACAGTTCGACCGTAGCACAATATCTGACTCTGCGGAGCACAGGTAACAAGCTCGGGCGCATAAACAGCGAGACAAGGTGCATTAAACTAGTTCGAGATCGTGGCTGGTTTGGTATGCATTAGCCGAAGTGTCTGCGATGATCTAGGAGCTTTAGATTCCCATGTTAATGATCAACAATGATATATCAATGATAAATCAATTTTTGATAGAGGCAATGTTGTGTTGACGAAAAAATTTTAGAATGGAAAAAAGATTTCGATCGACCAAGTGAAATTTTATAAAATATAATCATTGCTTATTTCTACTGGAACGTCCAAAAAATTTTCGTCCAGGAAATTTATACACTATTTGGAATATTATAAAAATCCGCCAATTTATAATATATAACTGCTCTATAAAAAATGATACTTGCTCGTCATTCTACTGATTTTATCGTACGTAATATAATCACTGTGCTGAAAGGAATAACGACAAGGCCTTACCCGGTATGTACCTAATAAATTAGAATGGCTGAAGTTATTATACCTTCGGATAAAACGTTGTGTCATACTCCGTGAAAATCGTGATAGCAAGCGCGTGAAAATTTTCTGCGGAACGACACGACCCACGTAAAGATACAGAACGGAGATTGTCGGTGACTGCTTTGTATGGTAAACACCCTTCACCCGGCGACGACGTTCAGCATAATCAGAGACCACGAGAATTATTGCTCCTGTTTGCGCGGTTTCTTTTTTCTATTTTTTTTTGTTCCAAGTTCGATAACCTTTCAGTTGAAAGGATGAGAAAGTAGCGACTTTAATCGTCTATCATTTCCTTTCCACGGACTGGTGGGTTCCGAGCGCGAATCGGCAACAGGTTTTCCTGGAGACACCGTTCCCTTAACGCGACGACGACGACCGGTTGACCTTCTTGCATTTTCCCATGACGAGCTACGTTCTATACTATTTTCCCATGCGCGCGGGCCGATCATCGCCGGATAACGATCCTAAGCGCCCTCCGGCGCGGTTTGTTTTGCTGCTGGTCGTGTCGGGACTGTGACAAGGTCGTCCGAGTGTTTGGACTCTTGCGTCTACCTCGCGCAGTGCAGGACACGATCAAAATACAGTAAACGCTTGTTCGTTGTCCTGAATCAGGGGCACGCTCGTTGTCCAGTGCCTACCCACTCCACTGCCTGTCGACGCAGAGTCTATCGGTGTGAATACCACCAACATTGACTCGAGGAATCGATTTTACAAATCTCTTGATTTTCATTATTTGTTTATGGGACTTTCACTACCTTATTTCTGGCATTTTTCTGATTAAAATGACACCAAACACGATATAATTTGAACTGTATTAAGTGGTTTTATCGACCATTAAAGTTTCGACCGCAAGGAAGGACAGCAAATCGGAAAGAAAGAGACGCGGACAGTCACGCGAACCGTATTTCATTCTGTCCTTCTCTATGTTCAGCTTTCTATTGAAGTCTCGCTTGGCGCGGTCGGCGCGATATCTAAACGCAGTCATAAATGAAAAAGCATGTCGGGGCACGCTCGTTGTCCGCTCAAACCCCCGGCCTTTGGACAACGAACGAGCGTTTACTGTATTACGAATTTACGCTAGACTCGCCTGGCACAAAAAGTAACTTGTGTGTTATACAAATGGAGAAGTAGCATTTATATAGACTCTGCAAGATTTTCATGGTAACGTGTGTTTCAACGATGACGTTTATTCGCTCGTTTTCCATGGTTCTCTGTAGTTTCTAACCCTTTGCACTCGGAGCTATTTTAACTAAAAAATTCAGCATTTCTTCCGACCTAGAATATTCAATTTAGTACTAGCAATAGTTTTTTGCAATCATTTCGAAAAAAGAGCACTGGGTAGTTGTAATGACAAAAGTTGTTCAGAATGTTGTCCTTGATAACATATGTCAAGGTGAAGGTCATCGGAGCTGCCTCCCCTAAACGTAATAATTACCGAATTCCATTCTATTGTATATTTTTTCACTTTATGGATATGCAATTGATATAATACTTCGTAGGGTGACTGCACCAGTGAATGAACATTTAAGAAATTGATCAGGAAGATATTTTATTTAAAAAAAAAATATGTGAATTAAAGGAATATGCCATTTGCTCAAATATACCAAATTATAATTATTTGTCTTTATTAAACGTTAAATAAAAAATATAAAAAATACCAGTCAATGAACACTACATTCTAGTAATTGAACAATGATGGAAAAGCAAAAAATACCCGTTTATTCACTGGTGCAGTTACCCTACAATACTTAAATGTTTAGTAATTGATTAGATACCAAAATAATTTGAATAATGGTACAGCAATTTTTAGTGGTGTCTCCGACACAGTGCTAAGGGTTAATAACAAAGTACAGAACCAGTAGAAAATACAAGGTCGTCCAAGTGTTCCGGCACTTGTCGCGAAGTATAATAAATGATCGAAACAGGTGATGATCCAGTGAACGTCTAGTGATCCTGAACCGTTGAATCCTGATTCGCGAGGACCGAACCTCCGTCCTTCGACGGTCTCGTCCTTCGATCGGGCTCCCATTGGTAACGGTCGACCGTTAGCGGACCTTGAACGGTCCGGGTCGGGTCGGGCCTTGCATGAGCACTCGCGTAATTCACTATGGCGATCGCCGGAGGCGGCGCGGCGCGGCGGTGGCGGCGTCGTTCTCGTTAGTTGGTTCGATCGGGGAATTAAGAGGAGAGAAAGGAGGAGAGAAAGAGAACGTGAAAGTAAGAGGATCACCGGCTACCGGCTCGTTCCAAAGGATCGACCGAAAGACCGCGAGGATCGAGAGGAGAGACAAGGAAGGGACGGCGAAGAGGGATCGATCGATGAATCACGATCGAGGTCGCGGATAAGCCGGAGGTACGCGTCAGTTTGCATACAGCAAAGTTAGCGGCGGGATGCGTTGTCGCTTCCCGATGCCCTCGACAACGTCCCCATAGTCGTTTATGCTAATCGGCCGGGTCCTTCGACGTCCCTCGAAGCCCTCTGGCCCTTCGGTCTCTCGATAAAACCCGGCGATCGTCGCTCATTTTCGTCCCCGGGAAACGTCCGGGAGATTGCTAATCGGCCAATGGAGAGATAGCGGCTGTCTTCTCTTTTCTCTCTCTCCACCCCTCTACCCCTCCCTCTGTTTCGCTGATCACGCATATCGGCTTCTTCAGGGGCTGTTGAACGCGCCACAGGACCAAACCACCAGCCTCGTTAATTTCGCAGTCTAATATGAACGATTATCGACGGCATCGGCGGCGGCCAAGAATTCGACGGAATCCGCTCGTTGTTTTCTTCTTCTTCGGTATACAGAGGTTTCGTGGCGGGCGTTCTTATGCCACGATGCCGATAAGGAAATACCTGAAGACTTCCTACACGCGAGATAGCGTTGGAAGTTTTTTGATGCGGCCGAGAATGGAATCTTTGATAGCGTCGGGTTCGTTGGTTGGTTTTGGTTGGCTGCTGTTGGCGAAGGTGGGGGGCAGTGGTGGGTGAGATCGTTTTGTATGTTCAGATTAGGAAAATATTTACAAAATTAACACTGCATTGAAAATTGAAAAAACACCTTCTGGTACACGTTTTGTACGTGAACATTTCATATTAACGTATATAGCGTTTTTCTTGTGAATAGTAAATATTAGAAAAAAAATGGAAGAGAAAAAAGTAATACTGTCTTTTAAACGCAACGCAATGGCGTATGTAACTTTTTTGGTGTTTATACTATTTTGTTAGATATGAAGGTGACCTTCAATTTTTCAAATGGAATTCTGTCCGTATCGAATTCATCCGTATACTGCACAGTGATCTTCAAGGTCATGCAAGGTCAAAAATGGAAGAAACATTTTGAATATTTCATACGAAAACACCGTCTGCATTCGTATGAATACAATATTTGTAAACACATTGGTATGAAAGCATACAAAATGTTTCTTCTATTTCTGACCTTGCATGACCTTCAAGATGACCGTGCAGTATACGGATGAATTCGTCTAGACACACGCTTTCATGAAAAAATATACAGCATTCCATTGAAAAAATTGAAGGTCACCTTCCATATCTAACAAAATAGTATAAACACAATTTGTATAAAAAACAGTACTACTTTTTCCTCAATCACTTTTTTCTAATATTTACTATTTACAAGAAAAACGCCAGCTAGTAATAGCGCGAACACCCTGCACATAAAAATCCGAAGAAGATGGATCGATGCAAATTAAAAAAAAAAAAAAGACAATGAAGGATGCATGACGCGGCCCTGGGAACACCAGAAATCCTTTCGCTCTCCTACGATCATTTCCATCGAAGGTGATTCCGATTTCACGAGACGTCCGAAAGAGGAGCTAGTTCCCTCGATCGTCGCGTTATCTGCTCCCGCGAATCTCGGAATCAAAGCGTGTAACCGAGGGACAAGCCGAGGAGAAAAAGAGAGATGCTAGAGGCTGTCAAGCAAACAGGCAACAGAACTCGACGGTAGCGAGCTTTAATTGGTGGTTCGGCAGCTTCGCGCAACGTGCTATGGCGAAAAGAAACGCGCGGAACGTGCGCGGAGTGAAGATGCCACTTCGTTTTCTGCCGATTCGGTCCCGATCGAACGCCCCGTTACCTTTGTCACCGTTCCTCTCTTTCTCTCCCTCTCTTCTCTCTATCTTTTTCTCTCGGGTTACTGTCTATCCGGCTGCTCCGCTTTTAATGTCCGCCACAGTGTCACCTGAGATTCTGCTAATTGGACGGTATAAATTCAACCGGCGCGCACGGAAAGTTGATACGACGGGAACGTGACGAGCAACGGGAACGTTAGTGACACTCCGCGGGGCTCTGCGATCGTTATCGAACGGATTGACGAATGGGCCGCTTTCCAGAGGCGTGTCAATGGAAAGACAAAAATGGAAGACGGCTCGACACAACGCGGGTCAACGAAACAGTTAAAAATTGCTAACAGCTACTTTCAGATTTAATTGTGCGCACCGAATTTTCCAAAAATATTTTGCAAATATAAAGTTTCGGTAAGGCGGATATAAAACTCGCGCGACATCCAACGCGTTGGAGTGCAATAAAACCGAAATAAAAAATCGCAGATCAATTTTTGAGAGCTTATTAGAAAGAGGAGAGCTTTTTTTACAACCTCACATCGAAACAAATACGAAATAAAATTGTTCAGGCCCCGGGCGTTTAAACCTATAAAATACTAAAAATTCTAAAACTGTTGAAAATTTTTCTCAAAACTGTTGAGCTTTGTCTGATGAGAAAATAAGAGGAGCAGATTAAACGCGATCTCTGTAGGTAAACAAAAGGTCCAAGATACTTTCAGATTTAATTGTGCGCACTGAATTTTCAAAAAATATTGCAAATATAAAGTTTCGGTATAAGGCGGATAAAAACTCGCGCGACATCCAACGCGTTCGAGTGCAATAAAACCGAAATAAAAAATCGCAGATCATTTTTTGAGAGCTTATTAGAAAGAGGAGAGCTTTTTTTACAACCTCACATCGAAACAAATACGAAATAAAATTGTTCAGGCCCCGGACGTTTGAACCTATAAAATACTAAAAATTCTAAAACTGTTGAAAATTTTTCTGAAAACTGTTGAGCTTTGCCTTATGGGAAAAATAACAGGAGCAGATTAAACGTAGGTAAACAAAAGGTCCGAGATAAAATTGCGAATCATTTCGAGATTCGATCCCGATTTCGAGGAAGCCCACGGAAGAAATCGATGCCTGTTCGAAAAGCCTCGGATATCGTCCGATCGAGATAGCGCAGCGACGAGCCGTCCACGTGGACGTCCGAGTCAATGGTCGTTAAATTTAATGGGCCCGCTCGTTAATTCCGTACACCGACGGTTTCACGTACGCAATAACAAATTACGCAAACGACTCGGCTCGGCTCGGCCCGGCTCGAACTGACGCGCTCTCCGCCGAACTGCGCGCGTATTTTCATAATATTCTCTCCGGGTACGTCGTCAATTAATGCGCTTGCGAGTTCACCCTCTCCTGCTCGCTCTCTGCCCGCTCGTGCTCGCGAGCTGAAATTCGAAGCTGGTAGCGGAATTTCGGAACGTACAGGATTAATTTCGACGTTGGAACGCCGGTCACGATAACGCTCGTCATCGAATTATGACCGCGATCCCATAAAGATGCATCGGCTACCGACGTTTTTTATTCGACGTCCTCGCAAGGACCCGAGGTGATAATGTAAATAAGAAAACAACGTCCCCTTCGATCTCAATTTGCCCGGCACGCGCATAATTAAATTGCTGCATTATGCGAGACGGTCAGAGGTTGTTTACGACCCTGTCGCTCGTGCGTTCTCTGAATCCTGATAGTTTTCCGTCGTACGAGGAGAATGGTCAAAAAGTACCATTTTGATATAACCTATGAGATAAATATCTTTTTCCGATGTGTTATTTCGTCGTTTACATTCACACAACAGAACAAATCAATTGAAGAAAAAATTTTCTTGAATTGTTTCTGTCGAATATGGAGAATAGCCAAAAATTACCATTTCGATCTACGAGACAAATATTTTTTTCGGATGCTTTATTTTCTCAATTAGACTCGCAACGACAGAACAAATAATTTATCCTTCAATTTTTTCTCTCGTATAAGAGAAATGGTAAAAAGGGCCATTTTGATCCATCAGATAAATATTTTTTTCTGATGCTCCATTGATCTCAATTAGATGCGCACATTAGAACTAATCATTTTTCCTTCAACTTTTTCTGTCGAATATGGAGAATGATCAAAAGGGGCCATTTTGATCTATGGGACAATTATGGGAGAGGAAATGCTGTCGGAATGACAACGGTAGGGTTCGCCGATTTTCTTTTTGGCACGGGGTCGTTCGTTATCGTTTTGCTCTTGTTAAGCTGGCCCCGATGCGATCTACGGACACGCGAGCCTCGTAAAGACGCAGACAGTTATTTTTTTTAGATTGTTCCGCGTTAAACCACGCGGAAACATGTAATTAAGTCGAATGTATCGCGTACGTGGCGGGGCATTAACTGTTGCCCCTTTAATTATTGCGCGTTCGGGGCCGCGCGCGGCTGTTTCACGGAAACCGACAGGATGCGGTGATACCTTCTTCTTTTATGTACAGAGCATAATTTCGGGGTGAAACGTGTGTACACGACTTGGAAAGTGAAAGGTGTTGACCGGCTGTCTCGTTGAGAAGTTTACTCCTTGCGATTGTTGTGAGATCAACGTGAACTGACGAAACGAAATTTTTCATTTCGTTTTCCGAAATGCGCGAATAGCTCGATCTTCGTGAATTTGCAACAAATAGAAAGTACTGTCGTTCGTTAATAATTTTAACAACATTCGCGAATACGTCAGATACAAAAGATATTAGAAGGAGATTCAAGTATATCTAAAGAATATTTGTAAAAATAAAACTTTGGTACTAAGTGACCAATAGAATTCTATCAACCCCTGTTTATTTTAGTATCGATTCGAACATAAATGGCCATTTCAGTAGGAAACAGCCAGAGGGACAGGTGAGGGTTAACAGGTGAAAATTTCGCGTAACCCATTTCCGGTTGGAACGGCGAGCAACTGGAAACCGGCGGAACAGCATCATCCCCCAAAACAAGGGGGATGGGGATGGTCGGATTCTCTCGTTTTCGATGCGCGTGCGAGAACGAGCTCTCTTTTCCCATCGGTTGCTCGATCGGGCAATCCTCGTTACGGCCAGCCGTAATCAATTTCACGCATTGATTAATACGAAGTAAATGAATACCTGGGAATCGTTCCAGGGCTCTCGATAGCGCGCGCGAGAGAGAGAGAGAGAGAGAGAGAGAGAGAGAGAGAGAGAGAGAGAGATAGGGAGAGAGTGGGGAGCAAGAGGGATCGCGATAGAGAGGCCAGGCCACAGCGAGAGCGAGAGATGATTTATCCGGCGTGGGTCGAGGGCTGGCTGCCACGCGTAATTATCATACGACAGCCGATTAAAATTGCGGCGGTGCTCGCGTTCAACATCAATTTCAGCTAATTACATGCATTTTCATGTCTATGGCGCGGGACCCGGCCATAGGAAAAATCGTCCGATACGTGCTGCTAGATCGCTGCTAGATCGCTGCTTAGACCGGATTAGATCGCGCCAGCCGGTGCATTATGGGAGCGATCAGTGTCTCTCAACTTTGTCCAGATCGAGTTCTAGCTCAGGCTGTTTGACGCGCCTTTGCTAATTGAACAGGTGGTTGCTCCTCATTTTCTCGCAATTTTAGTATTCATGGTTTTCAACGTATTGAAAACAATTGTTTAACTGACTTTGACCCGCGCATCTTTGCTACCCTAAAATTGACGTAGTCCATGCTAATCGCTCTTACAAATAATAATCAATCGCTCGGTTCATCCACAAAACCATCGTCTAAAAAATGAAACATCAATAAATTTCACTCACCGCACCGGAGGAAACGTCTTGAACTCCCCAGCACGTCTCCCAGATCTCAGCTCGATTCCCCTAAGTTTCCTCCTTAAGCTGCGTTTCGCTCTAATTCTCGGCACACTCGAGGTGGCCCGGGAAATCCTGAATCCTCGTTGATCCTGATTTAAAACGGATCCACCGATCCTGCTCTCGTCAAGATCTCTCTCGGACACTGCCTTTTCCAACCTGACCGCTTGCTTCATGTTAAAATCACCCTCTCCCGAAGCCATCTTCTTCTCGGCGTCCAATCTCTCCTCGTCTCTGACCGTCTTCAGGGTTGTTTCGGACTTTGCGTTTCCCAGATCAGGCTTGCTAGCCTTTTTAACAACCCGAGGATCGTTCTGATCGCCATTGATCAGACGATTGAAGTACTTCTTCCTTTCAAGGACAAGGTCCACGGCTGGGGTAGTGAAGACGTCGTCAGAGTTCGTCACCGAGGACTTCGTCAGGCTCAAATGAGGCACCGAGAGATCTTGATCCGACAAAATGTCGCGAGCTTCGTCCGTCTTTCTGTCCTTGGTAGAGACGCTGAGATTGCTGGTCGAGTCGTCATCGGTTTTCAGCGAGCTTTGGTTACGGGTGAGCTGGCTATGCTCCGAAGTATCGTCTCTGCTGCGATCCAGCATCGATAGGTGCGAAGAGGTCTGGAGATTGATCTCGATGGACGCTGTAGCGTCTTCAAGTTCGGCCACGCGTTTTTCCAAGAAGGCGATGCGACTGTCACGGGATTTCAGCAGGAATAGAGCCTTCTGGGCACGCTCCTCCTCGTCCATGGCGTTCCTGAAACGATATTTCCGTTGTTAGAATCACTGGTAGCCTAGCAAAACACCTAACCCAGAAAAAGACTCTTGGTATTTGTTCAGTTGAATGAAACTTGATCTTTTGGTTTCTGGGTTGATAAAAGTTTGTGCAGGGATTGGGGTTCCTTTGAAGTTGATTGGGGATTTTTATGCAAAATAAGGCTGAACTTTTCCTCCGGAACCCACAGATTTTCGATTGTTACATATCTTATCCTGTACATTTCGTTGAGAAAATACTAAATACAAGGTCCCAGACCGCGGACACCACTCGTTTTTGAGTTACGAGCACGTAAAGTTGAGTAATTTAACATTAATTGTCATTGTATCACGTCGGAAAGCGACAGGTATGGGCGCCGCCATATTGGTAAGTAGGGAGCTCCTTATTTGTAGTGACTCAGTGAATTATAGAATTAGGAAAGAGAGTAGTTTTAGTTGTAGTTGTTTGAGATTGGGTCTGGGTTAGTTCTG
Organism: Lasioglossum lativentre; assembly: GCA_916610255.1. NCBI lineage: Eukaryota > Metazoa > Arthropoda > Insecta > Hymenoptera > Halictidae > Lasioglossum > Lasioglossum lativentre. The sequence continues at coordinate 4,169,293 of OU744364.1, forward strand.
GTTAGATTTTGTATCGGTTTTATAATTGTAAGCATGAAAAATTTAGATATCTTGATTGTTATCGGCATTGCCCGTAACGTGTGCGATATGGGGGCGCCACTGAGTCACTACACGGGAGAGCTCCCTACTTACCAATATGGCGGCGCCCATACCTGTCACTTTCTCAGGTGAAACAACGAAAATTAATGTTAAATTAGTCAACTTTACGTGCTCATAACTCAAAAACGAGTGGTGTCCGCGGCCCGGGACATCGTATTTAGTATTTTCTCGACGAAATGTACAGGATAAGATATGTAACAATCGAAAATCTGTGGGTTCGGGAGGAAAAGTTAACCCCAAAATAAGAATTGTTTGCCTCGATAGCGGGAAAACGAAATTGTCATTGATTCGATGACCACGACACACCTCAGGCTGCAGTATGTGTCCATGGTCAAGATAAAACCGTGGCAGGAGAGCTTTTCGCAGGACCCCGTCGTCAATTAATATCCCGCGAAGCCATTATTAACGTCCGTGGAAAGCGCCGGCGAGTTCCCGACGACTTAAAGCGCTTAAGGAAACCGAAATAAATTACGCCGCGGAGAGAGGTGCATATTTAATTCGAGCAATTAATGCCGTCTTGTAAAACACGCCGCTGGGGTGGCTGTTGCTGTAGTCCTCCCTCTTTCCTGGCAGTAATGAGCCCGATAAATCAACCGGCTCTGCACTCGAAACTTCGCGGATAACTTCGGGCTCCTGCAGTTTCTTCTCCCGGCTACCAAACGGCTTCGGAGAACGGCACACCGTTCCTTCGTGTCTGGCCGAATGATTGATAAATAACCGGGGAAAGTGTCCCGACCTTACTACCAACCCCTCTTGTCCCCATTCTCCCTTGATTATACCGCTGTTAATAATTTTATGGAATTTTAAAAATTTCTCAATTTCGTTCAAATTCAAAGTGATTAAATTTAACGAGACTGAAACTACATAGTTAAAATTGATCACAGTTCTTTGATCGCTCATGTTAACAGTAATCCTACGAATTCCTAAAAAAATTCGAGTTTTTTTCAAATATGTCTAAAAACTATTTAAAAATTTTGTGGAATAAATAAAGCTAATTGGCGATCCGACAATAAAATAGTGTCGAAATTGCCGAGCCGATTTGTCACAGCGCGAGTCAATACGCCAGCGCACGCGGCGTAATTAATAGCGAGAGGAGATTGATCGCGGGCGTTTCTGTAAAACCTAATTAAGAGGGGTATAATTTCCTAATCGCGGGCACAAATCACCGCATCGCCCCAGCTGAAAGAAGGTATCGCGCGCGAATTTCGCCGTAATCCTCGTTCCCCGCCCTCGGATATACCCGGCGATTAATTAAGCATAAAAATCTGGTCGTTTGCGAGGAACGGGAGAAAGAGAAAGAAAGAAAAAAAAAAGAAACAAAGAAAAGAGAAATGCCGCAGATTGCCCCACTTAATCCCCCGGGCAACCGCCTTCTGCGCTGGGGATGACGCCTCCTGACGTCCCGTTGGAAATTCATTAAAGCGATATCCCATTTATTCCGAACGACCCCCGCGTCTTCGCCAAATGAAAGAACAAACGCGTAATCTGCTACGCTAATACGCGTGCGACCCTCGCAAAACGTTTCATTTCCCGTGCAAATTACTCGATGTTAAATATTTCTGGTACGAATCGAACAAAACATTTGCTATCTAGACATCCAGTATAATAGTGTTTTGTAGACTCATATAAGTTATACACATTCTCGATAAAGGATATGATCAATATACACAAAAAGTTTCGCTATTTTATACAAATTTCTTAGTTCGAGGTCAACTCAAGGTCATATGTATAGTAGGTCATTAAATTCTTCTTGAAATTGAACAAAACTATACAGTCAGATGTACATAGTACCATTTAACATTGAGTATATATTTAGCACTGAAAGTTGCTATTTCACAATACTTTATAAAAATAACAAGAATGTGGCCCAAATTTTTTGACCATTTTTTTTATAATACACACCCAGAGAAATGTTGAATAATTCCCCATGAATGCATGTTTACAATCACGATAATTATAAAATACAAATATTGGAACACTTCATTTAAAACGTAAAACTAGTGTTAAAGTAGTCAAGGTGACCTTGACTTTTCACCCAAACGATATTATTTTTTTTAAATTCTCAATTTTTGAGAAGTGCCGAACGTGTTTTCTAAATTGTAGACCACCGCGTAGAAAATTTCGAGATTCGATAGAGTCTGTGGGTTAAGCAGTCGGAAGCTTCTAACGCAAAGGGTTATGGTTGGGAATCGTTCGGAAGACATCGGGGACGGTGTTTAGCAGAAGGGGAGGCCCGGCCGTTTCCGTAGACAGGGGCTCGTAATATGGCTTATTAAAATTACAGGGATGGAGGGTTTGCGAGTGTCGACCGCATCCCGACTAGGGACAGACCGCGACAGAGCCAAGACAGCTCGTGACCAGAGCCGGGGGGGAGGAGCCGTGCTTCGCATAAGTCCATTCCAACGGTCTGCTGCTTTAATACAACCATAGTCCAGGAGAGCTCGACCGCCAGGGATTGCTCTCCGCGGACCACACCGGCAGGCCTTCCTGGATGAATGTTATAGTCTTCGGCCGGCCTTCGACCACGAGGAACACCGGACAACTGCTCGTCAGTTTCCCGGTGACCTCAAACTGCGTCGCCTGGGTATGATTTAATCGGCTGATTCTGATAACCCGGCGAAATTGCCGCTCGAGCTACCCTCCTAACTGTCTGGACGACCCAAGCATAGCATTCGTCTTAACAGCTAAACCCTACAGACCCTAAATCATTCTCTATACATATACTGTTCCTTATCTTTTAATTCCGAATAACTGGACCGAGGAACAAATTTTTTTTTTATTCATTATAGCGCACAAATAATAACAAGTTGAAATTAACCCTTTGCACTAGAGCTATTTTAACCAGAATAATTCCACTCTACATGATTTTTCTTCATTTCATGAAGATAAAATTAATGTAATACCTCATGCTATACTTGAATGTTTTGCAATTGATTAGATACCAACATACTTAATAATGTAAACAATACTTTAAATAATGGTACAACAATTTTGAGTGGTTATTTTTAGTCACCACTCGACTGCTAAGGGTTAATGTATCGATATTATCAATTTTCTCATGTAGAACCACCCCCTCCACGTGTATACCATTTTTGTGACACCCTACAGACATAATCAAATAGATTAATCTTTAAAGTCGCTTATCACGAGAACGGTCGATTTGCGACCTGCGGCTCCTTCGAGACTATTGTGCCCCTTGACGAGCGCAAAACGATGCGATGGAAACAAAAATTTGACCTTGAAAATTTTGCTCAAGGTCAACCTTGCGGCCACGGTTTCTTGTAAAATTTCCAGCGATCCGAAGACGTATCGCCCCCGGGGAAACCATGACAAAACATCTTGTTACAGCCTGTACGTAGCGTTCCATCGAAACGAGCCGCAATAAAACAAAACTACGAGTCACAGATCGTCTACGTGACCCGAAGGGAGACATCCTCACGGAGCCCACGTCGTCGAGAACGCGCATCCACGAAGGAAACCGAAAAGGGTCCAAGGGAGAGGCGAGGGCACAGGGTCGGGCCATTAACACCTCCCGGACAAATCACTCGATTTTCTCGGACGATTTTCCCGCAGCACGTCCGGCAAATAAGAAAACACGATGTATCACCGGTGGGACGTGGACAAGGAGTTCCTCGGACATCGGGGTGGAAAGTGGGATGGGTGGTTTACTGGCCGTTGGTAATGACGAAACAGATGGCCCTTTCTTCAAGGAACGCGGGTAGCAGCACGCGTGTCCCGCAGGAAGAAGAGGGGACCTTCGCTCGGAGAAACCGTTGATGAAGTGCCGCCATTATCGGTACAGGACAAAACCCACTTCTGCCTTGGACGTCCGGCGACTTTATTACCCGCGAACACACGCATCCACCACGGGTCCCACACCGGGACCAGCCTGTCATTCTCGTAGAGGAGAGGACTGGAACGGGGAGCTTAACGAGCTTACCGTTCACTATCGGACCTTCTTCTTCTTCTCATCGCGCACTTCGGTTAGTATACCGACGGTACACAGTATAGTTTGCCACCGGTCGAATCTCTCTTCCTCGTGAACGACCCTGCCGCCATATTCGAGGCGGTCTTCAGGAATCCTCGGACAACGCTCGTTTGGGAAAATGGATGGGAAACGCTGATGGATCTGCGGAGCTTACCTTTGCAGCGAAAACAAAGCAAAGATTCGAACAATCTAATTCATTCCGCGGTCCGATGCCCACGGAATTTCTCATCGTGGACAGTTCTGATTCGACGAACTCTAGCGGATAGACTCAAGACCTTTCTCACAACTATGAAATTAATTATCAATTTTTTCAACTTATTTTTGACCATTTTTCTCGTACAGTTCATATTCTGATGATCCTAACGCAACATTTTATTCGTTTCATTCGATCACTAAGAAGCGAGTAGAATTGAATGGCTACTTGAATGCTCTGGGTCAAAATAGACCCCAGCTACGCCGACAAAGTATTAATACTAGGGTTCTAATAGTTTTAATTTAGGATTAATGAGATTGTAACCGTGCATCCATTAGGAATTCAACAAATATATTTACTTATTATTACAGAAATGGTTATAAATTCTGATGGACATATTCTTGTTATTTTTATAATGTAGAATGGTCAGTTTTAGCAGTCTGTATCTAATACTGAAAGACTATACAGTGGTCGATTCCACATTTGTTGATAGTAAAAATACAATGTAGTGCTTTTTGTCACATCAGAGCGATTTTTGCTAATTATGTCAAAAGTATACCGTCAACTTATAATTTCAGAAGCCGCTTTCCCCTATTGTGATCGTGCCCCACTTCCTAAATTCAATATTAAATGGTTTAACGTTCGAACGATTCGAGAAACCGATTCTAATAGAATTGATTTATTGAGTCACTGCTGGGAGACACCTCGACATGCACGATCGAATACACAGCATTACCGTTTGCAATTCCTACTTTTTCTTGCAGGCTTTTGGCAAAGCGTTTATAGATCGAGATTAGGTATGCACGGAAACCTGTCGAATAGCTTGTTAGTCATGCTGAAAGTATGACTGGTAAAAGTGAAACGGTGCGACAAAATATTAGCTCCGGCATTTTTGCGAACAGCGTTTACCTTTCGGTTTCTTTTTCGTTATTACTCATTGTTAAATTAAATCTGCAATCACAGACGATCGATGAAGCGTCGTATTCAGAGTTTAGGGTCGCAATAATGTTTCAACTGGTAATATTTTCAATGCTTATGCTATTTTTATTCGTTTTATTACTGCGTGCATATAATTGGCTCCACTTCAAACTCGTCTACAACATTTTAATTAAAATACTGTTACTCCTATATATATTGCAAGAAAAATTGTTCACTTCACCGCGCAATTTCGATCGGCTAGATAAGAAAGAATGTTCGTTGTTGTGTAAGTTTTAATATCACAAATTGAATGGCAATTAAATGTTAATATTTACACCCGGGAATATTAAATTATCCTCCTGTTTGACTCGAGCAATTAAACGAGGAGTGCTCCTCATTACGGATTCTAATTTAAAGATAGACTTTTAATACCTTTCCCCCATTATTTATGCACCTGATTTGCATTCATTAAGTACTCGTTCGCAGGAAAATGTTACATTTAAGGAAGAAGAATTAAGTGGGGTCGTAGGTGACATTCACTTGAACCGACCAACTTCTTTACAACATGTTCGCAGTGATATTATAATCAGGCGATACAGAAAACAGTCAAAAGTATCAGAAAATCATGAAAAACAAAAAAGTTTCAGATTATTAGGAAATAATTTTTCTTTTCATCGTAATTCTTCCCTACGTCCAACACTATCGTTAAGAGATATTCGAGCATTATCTTCGACACATCCTACACAGAAATACGGACGCAGAAGTCAGCATTCGCATAATCTTAACGAGCAAACGGCAACTCATCGAAACCAGAATCGGCGAAGTTTCGATCGACGGTCGAGGCTTCATTAGCCGACTTTAATTACTGGGCGACCAAGATCGTTGTCGCTAGACGGGAGATGGTGGCCGGTCTCAATAGACGGGCCGCGTTCATTAATCATCTCGCGGTCGCAATTATCGTAATTAATATCGCCGGCACAGTACACGCCGTTAAGTCGCGCGATTTTTCAGCCGCTCGAAATCCACGGATTCATCGAATCGCTACAGTACAAAGTATTGATACCTTTAAGTACCAATTATAGTCGATCAAGGAAAACACGATCGAGGTTGCTATGAGCTAATTAAAAATGGCATAAACTGTGGGCCCAAAATTCAAAGATTCTTACATTTTCCAATGTCTGCAGCTTTTTTATCCGTCAACCGATTACGATAAAACTTGACACATGTATACAGGGTGTTCCACGTAACAGTATTCATGATTCTTTAAGAATGTACATGCGATAATCTGACAAAACTATTTTAAACAAAAGCTGATCAGTTTTCGATTGGCTATACATTCCAATAAAAAAAATGTTCGAAAATTTCTTTTTTATTATCGTCAAGGCCACCTTCATTTTTTTAAATGGCACTTCAAGGTCATCCGAAGGTCATGGTATACTAGATCGTGGAATTCGTCTTGACACGGGCTGTTAAGTCAAAAATACATAGTGCCATTTAAAAAAATGATTATCGCAAGTACTTAAAAAATCGTGAAAACTGTTACGTGGGACACCCTGTATAACTTCCTTATATCTGCAGGAGGCATCTATTAAATTTGTAGTATAGGCACAGATACAAAAGTTAAAAATTGTGACTTTTATTTTTGAAAAAAATTTTTTACACATTACCTAGTAAACTAATCCTTGTAACATATCGAAAAATCTAAAGCGGTTCGGTTCAATTTTAAACAAGTTATTAGTTTTGAAAGGGTGCAATTTTCATTAATTTGAAAAATAGTAAGAAAATCGAAAGCTCCGTGTAAGACTCGCAATATTTATTTATTAAATTCCTTAAATTTCTACGTTTGATTTCTCTATTTACACCCATTTTCGGAATTTCTAGATTAAAAACGTGGGTATCTCATATTCCCAACCCCTATCCGTTTTGCAGAATCCTAAGCAATACGAGCACAAAACAGAAAATCGGCAATTTCGCGAAACCGTGACCAGGAAACGAATCAAAATCGGAAAAATGACAGGCAAACCGGTTCTATTAGAGCGTCGTCCGCGCGCGATAATCGGCAAAAAACGCGATCGCCGGTGATTTATTCGTTCCGGGGGTCGGATTCCCGTAAAACGCGAAAATTTACGACTGTTGTTTAGCGCTGCAAATCGCGGGTTCGCAGACCCGCGCGCCGGTGATATCAAGCGATTACGCGGACGTTGATGGTCTGCGTTTGACAACTACTCGCAAATTAACTGGCCGAAGTGTCTCTCTCTCTCTCTCTCTCTCTCTCGTCTCCGAGCGACTAGGTTGTTAGGGCTGTTTTTTGTAATTTATGCTGTTACAATTACTCCTGAACGGACGGGGGGGATTTTAATATCCACCCGGACGATTTCAATGGGATTAACGCGTTCGCGGATCACCGCAAGAACGACTCTAGATTTGTCTTTGTACGATCGCGAAAGATCCAACCACGCAAGAAACCGCCATTTGGATCGACCAGGTTACAGGAAGATCTGTTTTTCAACCAGAACCATTCGCACTGGTGAGATTCGCTCGGTGTAAAATGCAATTACTGTGTCAGAAGTGTCGTCGCTTCTGGGATGCTGTATCGGAGACGCTAATTTGAAGTCTGATGGTGTGCGATCAGTTCTTGCTTCGGTGTGGATCCAGCGTAATTATGTTCTGAGTGTTTCGATTGTATTTCTGCTCTTGTATCATCGTTTTATAGCGTCGTTATTGCACCAGGATGACGATAAGCTGCATGTGTCCTGAATCTTGACAATTTCTCTGTTACCTCGGACAATCTTCTGTTTTTATTTTGTTACAGTATTTATCGGTGGCACCATATTTATATGGTTTTTGTGTGTTGCAATCGACGAAGAAAATTTTTCATTTTACATAAAGATCCACAGTGTAATTATAACTGTGCTGTTTTCTTTCGATGTATAGTGGGTGTACAAAGTATTCCTACTTTATTTAAAAACGAATAACTTTTTCAAAATTCGATCCAACAGCTTCAGTTTTGTTTTGAGACGTTAGAAGGATTAGTTTACTAGCTAATATGTAAATAATTTTTTTGTAATTGTTATCGGCCGCAATTGCGAAGGAAAAATAAAGGTCACGATTTTAAAATTTTTTATCTGTGCCTATAATGAAAATTTCAAACATGTATTTTGTAAATCTAAGTAAGTTATACACATGTACAAAGTTTCATTGAAATCGGTTGACGCATAGAAAAGCTATGAGCATTATAACATAAAAATCATTGAATATAGGATTTGCGATTCCTACAATTTTTGCTATTTTCAATCATTTATATATAAGCACAGATAAAAAATTTTGAAATCATGACCTTCACTTTTTCCTCCGAAATTGCGACCAATAACAAGTTTTAAAAAAAATTATTTACACATTAGCTAGTAAACAAGCTGTTGGGTCGAATTTTGAAAAAGTTATTTGTTTTTAAAAGGTGTAGGCATTGTTCTGCAATCGACCAATTCGCCCAGGTATTGTTCTCGAGTGGGAGAGTCTATGGGTCCCATAAAGTTAGCAGGTGACATATCGTTCTAGCACTGAGCGATCGAGCGAACAACATCAAAAGAAGAATAAATGATATTCTTATCGCGAAGAATCGCTCTAATATTCGTAACAATCGTGTATCCCCGTTCGGTTCGGATAATCGAGGTATTATCTCGAAAGAATTCCGCCGCAGGAATACCTCTAGGAATCCTCTGAGTCTAACCTCAGACTCTCGTCGGGAGAAGGTATTAAACGGGCCGATCAGGCATCGAGACAAGAGTGTGCTCGGTGTGTATCATCGATCGACGTGTATTTCATCGGTTCAGTAATTACATAACGTCACCGTGTGCCGGGTATAGAAAGCGGAGAGCAAAGCTCTCTCGGGCGGAGAACGTTGTGTGTCGGCGCGTTCCTTTTACAGGCTGCTGCTGCTGCTGCTGCAGTTGCAGTTGCAGCTCCTTAACGATCTCTCGCGCGATACCGCCTAATGACTAGCGGCGCGGGCATCATCGTGTCCCGATACGGCATTCGAAGAAAAGCATCGGGACCCGGGCATCCGTCAGAGCTCTCTGTGCCAGAAATCGAGCTGCAAGTCACGCCGGCCAGCTTCCGAGATCCGAGGGACCATATCCTCTTCTCACCTTCGTTCAACCCTCCCCTTCTTCTTCGCAAGAGAGAGAGAGGGAGGATCGACAGGGATCGACACTCTCTCATTCTTTCTCGTTCTTTCTAACCGGCACTTCTTTTAGGCCATCGAACAGGCGGCGGCTCGGAATCCACCTTATTGACAGGTTCACGGCTCCCGAAGATACTCCTCTGCTACGGTATACGCGGCACGTATCGCTTCTACCTTTCTTTCATCCTTGTCATCTCTATCTCTCGGAGCTGATGAGAAGATTGAGAATTTTTCTGTTTAGTAGAAATCGTATCGAAGCGGAACCTCGTTGCACGGAACGATAATGCGTGCAAAAATCTAGTGCAACGGACCAGACGGCCAATCATAGCGATCGGTAGCGTCGTCGTTCTTTCGTTTCTACGTAGCCGTCGCAACCCCCCCCCACCACCAGTTCTAGATAGTGTGTGACATCTCGCGGTGGGAATCGCAAGTGTCGAGGTTGCAACGCGCGGGATTCTATTGCGTTTCTCAAAATTGAATAAAAGTGAGCACAGGTTCGGAGATCGACAATTTTTTGTCACAGTGATCGCAGAATCACGGTGGTGATTTTAATATCATTCACGGTGCGATTGTGATTTTTTTAATCCAGAGTGAATTTTCTCACTGTCATCCTAATGCTCAATGACTTTGTTCATTGTTCCTCTACTTTTTACCTTTTGTTTTGATGTCGTTGATATAAAGCACATCGGTTATGCTTTGTGATTTGCGCGAGGTTATGCTCTCCGCCAATCGGAAGCAATCACGAGAATCCCGAATCACTGTGAAAAATCACCATCGATCCAACAGTAGTAGTTCCTCACGCCATGCCATCCCTACTGTTCAGTGTCGGACTAGGTTAAATACAGTAAGACCAAGTCATACGCAGTTAAATTGAGTGATACAAAATTGGAACCTATGTCAGCCGCAGTTTAACAGTGCCAAACACTAGTAAAACAGAATGAAAGACAGTTCACTTAAGGGAGTAGGACCCCCTCTAGGGTGTCCCTAGAATACCCTACTACAGGTTTTCGTCCTTATATGAGCATATTTTTCGCTGGACAAGGGCTCATCCGAAAGAGGAAGGTTAAATGAAGGGGTCTCAGCCCACGATAGCATACAGAAAACTCATCCAATGGCACAAAAATGGATTACATGGCTGAACATCAATTTTGGCTTACTTCTAACACTTATAATAAAAAATATATGCATAATTTCATATAACAAAGGGGCTGAGCCCCGTTCATTGAACCTTCATCTTTCGAATGAGCCCTTGTCCAGCCTCGTATCGCGCAAACTCATGTTTCGGCCAGATTTCTAGGGTATTCTAGGGTATTCTAGAGTATTCTAGAGACCCCCTAGAAAGGGTCCTACCCCCTTAACTTGTATTTGGAACATGGAAATCCTAATTGCCAGAGCAGGAAAAAGGGAGTAGGCTATCACAAAACGTTGGATGACTCCGTCGTGGTCGATCTCGATCCCGATCGTCGCAAGAGCCCTAGAGTGATCGGGCTAATCCAGCGATTCACACGAGGCAAGGACGTGGAACGGCCTCTTGAAAGGTGCGACGGGGACGATCGTTCTCGCCACCGCATTTACAATCGTTAGTCCTCTCCTCCGGGCCCCTCTCTCTCTCTCTCTCTCTCTCTCTGCCCCACGGTAGGGGAATCGTTTAGCGTAATTACGGCTCTTGTCACGGTTGCTCCGTCCCTTTCCCCTCGGACTCTCACAGAAGACCCGCCGACAAATGTAACCGGTCGATTTTTTCCCTGGTGGACCAGCCGCTCGAGACGTGGCCACTGTAACCCAACAACTCTCTTTCTTTCTTTCTTTCTTTCTTTCTTTCTCTCGGCTCTGTTGGTATCGTTGATGGATACCCGATGGATGACTGCATTCCTTACGCTGGCGACGACATTAAGCCGATGCAACGGATCGGATCCGCGCGATGAATTCCCGCGAGGCGAGGCGAGGCGAGCGCCGCGTATGCGAAACGTCTCGGGCCGCCTTTCATTCACTCACGGTATAATGCACCGAGCATAATCGAGCGTTAATTCATTGGCCCACGGACAAAGGACCCCGGGTCCAGAGTGATACAAAGTCGCCGTTACGCTGCGGCGAGCTCGCCCGAGAGAAGAGCAGCAGCACCGACGCGATCGGCTTTTTGCGATCCTAACCCGACACGTTTCACTCGCCTCGATCTTTCTTTTCGATCCGCGGAGAGATGAACAGAGTCCGGCTCAACGGAGAGTAAAACACCACAGGGTAAATACCGTGGAACTGTTTTACGGGGAATTCTTGTTAACCGGCGCGGCGCGGCGCGGCGCGGCGGCGGACGCGATCTCCTCGGATAGAGTGGAATCTTCGGGTGCTATTGTGTTTTAGTTTGGTACCACGCCCTTCGTTATTAACTATTTTTCATTGCCCGGGCAATCTTGCTCCTCGTGCATGAAATACGCTGCTCCGTGAAATTGAACGTTGTGTTCGAAAAATTGTCGATAGGTGTTGGGTTAAACTTCACTTTGGGGGTCCAAAAAATTTCTAATTTTTTTTATATTATCCTAGAGATTTTGACGAAAAATGCCGAAAATTGTAAGTTTCGATGGCCGGAGTTCACTGGTTCCAAACATTTGCCTTCAACTCTCTGTTTCTGTGTGAGAGAATATGGTCTTACCACTCACACACGCACTGTACAGTGTTGTAAAGAAATGTTTTGTCTTGGCTGTCGTAGGAGTATTCTACATCTTCGGATCGATGAAGATCTGTACAAAAAAGTTGACGCAAATTTGTCCTTGATCTTGAATTTTAAGGTCAAATTTTTTTATTGCACTGTATTCTACGTACCATGCAATTGAAAAGATTTTTGACCTTGAAATTCAAGGTCATGGACAATTTTGCGGCAACTTTGAAGATGTAGAATACGCCTATTGCAGCCAAGACCAAACATTTATTTAAACCCTGTACTAATAGTTCATCGGGCGTCTGTACAGAGAAATGGATTTGCGATCAAAGATTTTTTAACGATCCCGAAAATCTCGCGCGACTCGTCCAATCGCTGGTGGTATAAGTCGTGCCCGTGGCAATATTTCTATGTCAAGGCCGGTAAGTCAATCCCCGGCGGTACCGGCATTAATCGCGTAATTATTCGCGAAACCAGTTATGCATAATTGGCCGGATAATTGCCGCGTAACAGGCTGCGCACGCCGCCGCCCAGAATACAAAGTATTAATTCCACGCGAAAATGTTGATGATCGGTGGCAGGGTAGTCTCGTAACTTATCGTATCGGGACTCGTATAACTAATTTATCGCGGAAAATTGCAGGATGTCCTTCTACGGAGGACTTGTGTGTCGTCGATGGATTGCGAGAGGCCCGTGGGCGTCGATGCACGCGGAATGCATAAGTATAAGTGTCGCCGGGCCTCTCTTCCTTTCCGTAATGAAACATTCCCTCTTATCGTGATCACCGTTCGAATGCCGCTTATTTTCCCCATTAAACTACCCGATGACACAACCGGAGAGCTGTTCGATGATCGCTTAATGACCTTGGAATATGCGGATCTCCTTTTCAACGAGCAGTACGGAAAAATTCGGAGAAAATAGGTTCGCTTCGGAGCGGTTGCTATAAATAGACCGAGGAATGCAGTTGTGCGCAAAAATTGCTATACTGGATTTTATGCATTTCTGACGAAAATTAGTGGATGGTTGAAAAGGTAACAATCCGGTCTATTGTCTACCGGTGTGTACTGTTCTCTACTATCGGCATACTACCACTCCGCCTCTATCGCGCTCCGGTCGCTCGTTCGGACAGGTCCGGACAGGACTCGCGCTGGCTGGCCGGGTGGGGGTAGCAGATTCCTACGTCATCGACTCTCGGAGCACCAGTTGCCCAGGCCTAGTGTACTGTACTGTACTGTTGTCTTCTATACTGTTGCATATTGTTGTCTGCTATACTGTTGCATATTGTTGTCTTCTATACTGTTGCATACTGTTGTTTTCTTTACTGTTATCTACTGTCGTCTACAGTAATGTACTGTCTACTGTGTACTAATTCCTTCTACAACAGATTACAGAAAATCTCAAAAAATTCATACAATCCAAATCCGTTCAATTTCATGTCACTGTCGATTAACCAACAGCAATAAAAAATAAAATTCTATGAAAAAATCAACGGTCGCCATCGCTTGCCCCACTCGATAGAAAACAACTCTCGTTCGAAACAATTTTTTATACAACCAGCTTACGAATAAATGTCATTCGCAAGTGATCTTGGGTGGTAAAGCGACTCCGTTCGTGACCGTGATTGCGCAAAAAATTCACGTTTGGTTAAAAAAGTAAAATTTATATAAATTACTTGAATTTATAGGACATTTGAGGTCGGGGGGACCCGCGCAACACAACGAGCATAATCGCGTAATTAGAATTGTATTCGTGTCGTTATTGCCCGACCGGTAAGCAGAACTTAATTTATACACCGGCCTGGGTATTTTATAATATTCCTCGGTGCGGCAGGCGCGGCGGAGGCTCATTACGACTTTCTCTGTTCGTTTACGGTGCACCGTGGCTATTGCACGGCGATTTATCGCGTCGAGTCCGGAGATCAATTACGGATAAATAAACTAGGATCGTTTCGCCTTGTCCACCGGGGACACTGTGGAATTTTGAATTCCCCGATCCCACGGATAATAATTAGTAGTCCGTAGATCTTTATGCGAGGGTAAGTGTTCTGCATCAAGTATACGAGGTTGAAATTACGTGTAAAAATTTATCTGCTGTTTGTCTGTAAATTGTAATGCTATTTATAATTTTCTCCGGGAGAAGAAAATGCATGTGGACGGTATAATAAATCGAAATGAACCTTCGAGATTTAGAATGGCTGCCGGCCAAGAAGAAAAGTCCCATGAGCCAGCGTTGCAGTCGATGAACCATCACCAAAGGGATGAAACGCAGATCGCATGATCGCGATGCACCGTTACCCACCGGTGAACACGGACGAATAAAAGGACGCCGCGAGAGATATCGATTGGCACAGTAAATGATTTCTAAATTGGATCGAAGGCGCGTGGCGCTCGCGCTCGCTCGTGCATAACGCGAAAAATCATCCGCGCAAAAATCGTCGGTGATCTCTGCTCGATTCGAAATACGGAAGAGATTTCGCGAAGCTGCGGTCGGAGTCGCGGCAGAAACAATTTTCCAGGAGAGGAACGGTGGAAACAAAGTCGTCGACGAGAATGAATATTTGACGGAAAACATTCTACTTAGCTAGGCTCTTTAAAAAAAACATTGATTCATCTTTTAATGAAAAATCGTCAAGTTTAATCTACCAGTGATTATGTCATAATTTTTTAAGTCTATGTCAATTTTTAAGTCTTTTTTAAGTCTGTATCTAAGGACCTATTAAACACACTAGATTTACGCCAAAATGGCGGATTCTGATATTTACAATCATTTAAAATATGCATCCACTTTATTTTAAAAATGGTTAAAAATCTATGTCTATGGTCTGTAGTTAAGGACCTATTAACACACTAGATTTACGCCAAAATGGCGGATTCTGATATTTACAATCATTTAAAATATGCATCCACTTTATTTTAAAAATGGTTAAAAAATCTGAAGTGACACATTTTTGTTATTTTTATAAAGTAATGAAAGACTGTTGATCAGCCATTGTAGATTCGCAATTTGATCGACCCGACGGATTTCCGATCGATATAAAGAATTCCCGGCCGAGAGAGAGTATGGTTGTTTGTGCGCGGCGCCAGCGTGTCCATGCTCGCGTCGAGCAACAACAAACGTCGTCGTCGTGTAGAGCACGCCGAAAAACTTTATGAACGGTTTATGAGCGCAATAATCCGCTCGCGAGTAACACAATACAGGCTAATTATAGAGGACGAGGTCCAGGCCGGTCGACAGGCATTAACGTACCCGTTAAACTCGCGGCCACGACAGCCTGGGTGGCTTCCCTATTTTCGTCGTTTTTTTTCTCTTATTTTTCCTCCTCCTTTCCACCCCCTCCCGCTCTCCCTCTCTTTTACTCTCGTTCCGCGTTCGTCTCTCTTTCTCCCGATGTTCGTCGCCGGTGTTCCCTCGCACTTTGATCCTCGCGACGCTAATGCGTCTCTGTTATTTCAGTCCTTATCCCTGACAGCTAGACCCCGGCGAGACGCTTGACAACGACTTTTTCGATTCGTGTGTAAACCGATCTCGAACGACCTCGCGGGCCGATCACCGCGGTGACGCGTTCCCGAGGTGTTTTATCGAATCGCGAGTGGTTGTCGTATTTTGCGAACCAATTAAGCGATCGACTAGAAGAACTGGAAACGATTCGAATAGTTGCGATTTTGGCAAAAATGGCAATATCGGTGAAAAATCATTCGAAATGGAGTCTCTAGTTAATTTAAATGTAGTTGAAAAAATTTGTTGGGACGACTGGATCTATATAGAACATTGAAATTTACTGAAATTGCAGGGTCACCTCTACGAATGCAAAAATTGAGATCAAGGTCAAATGATCCGGTAAAAAATGGCTATATCAACATCGTTAAAAAATCATTCGGTACTTTGGAATCTCTAGTCAAATTAAATGTATTTGCAAAGTCCGAATCTCCATGCAAAATTGAAATGTTCCGAAATCAAGTGTTCTCTATAAATCCGCAAAACAGAGTCAAGGTCGAAAGGTCATAACTCCAGCAAAAGTATATTATCGCATAATCCATGATTGCATTCTCGTCTTTTTCCTTTTTCGAATCATTCTGCTCCACTTAAAACTTGACAAGGTCAGAAACCACCACGCGCCTCCACGAGTTAAAGATGTGATGAATCGCCGGGAACCATTTTTTTTTTTACTGAGGCTCGTGCGGTCGTGCGATCCCAAAACCGACAGAAACATAATCGACCGACGAAGATTTTCGTTCGGCTGACGCACTGCGATCAGTCACTGTAATTGGTACCCCCTCGCGAGACGAATGTTAATACATCGCGGAGAGGAGAAAAAACCAGGGAACAAATTGAATCACCCGGTGCATCGCGGGATCAGGAGGTCACCACTGGGATCTCGACCTTGTTCCCAACTGAGCCCCGGCAACGGGCTGATAATTAAAATTCTCCGAGCGATCCCCGGGTTCGAAATTAATCGCCACCGTAACTACTTTTCTTAAATCGAATCGCGCAAAAATGGGTCGCTCTCGACATTTATTATCGGGAAAATTAAATGAAGCACAGATGAAAAACTTTTTGGAATATGTTCCGGTACGATTCAGTATCGTGGACAAATTTTTGTAACCTGGTGCTTCGATTAATTAACCCTACTTAGAACTTATTTTATTTATTAGAATTTATTACCTATGCAGTCTCCAATGGTTTCAACAACAAGATAATATAATGTTGTTTCAATTTAAAGTTTAAAGGAAATTAGTAGCATGAATATTTAGTAGACTATCTTCGAAATCTTCGTCACGAGTCCGACTCGGTATTATAGTGCAACGGGTTAATAATTAAATCAGTCGTGAAGCAAAAATAGAAAAAAAATATTTTCTGGGTTATCCGAGGGTTTCGCGCGGAATCGTCCCGGATAAGGTCGTTTTACATAGCGGTAGACGCGATTACGGTATCGGATTACGCTCCCGGTTCGGGGTATTAATGTTGATTCCGCAACGCGGAAAAATTGGAGCGATTTGCGGTCGGGGGTTCGCCAGCCTCCGAGAAAAACTGGCTGCAAACTCGATTTCAGACGCGGCGCTGCTGACCGCAAATCGTTTCCATTCTTTTCCGCCGGGCGAAACCTGTCCGCCACGCCGCCTTATCTTGAAATCGAACTTCCCCACCGGGCACTGGGTGCGAAAGGTCACCACCAGTCATCACGATGATGGGAAAGTGGAGACGGTTTCCGCCGGCCAACAAAACCTCAAGGTCACCTCTGCTCGAGCCGCCAAGGTCGCGGGAACTTCCTCGAAAACACTCTCCTAGTAAACGCATCATCTACCGGCGATTATTCCGTGATTTTTTAAATATTTCTTAACAAACATCAATCGCGAATCAACAACTTGCCCTCAATGAGGTAATATAGTAATTTCGTTTTCGATTATTGTGTAAAAGATTTTTAAGAATTGATGACGCTTGAGACTGATTTATTTAACTATTTTTTTTAATATATCTGTGGTCACACATACTTTCACTTTCGAGCTATTGCGGTTTAATATTTTGATCACTTTGTATATATGACGTCGGTTAAATTGCATTATTTTTTTGAGCCTTTCGAATTTGTTTCATGACTTCTTTCCTGGTAAATCCTATACTCTAAAGCTCAATGAATGTATGATATAAAATTTTTTTGGAATGACGTAATCTAGTAATTTCGTTTTCGATTATTGTGTAAAAGATTTTTAAGAATCGATGACGCTTGAGACTGATTTATTTAACTATTTTTTATATATAACTGTGGTCACACATACTTTCACTATCGAGCTATTGCGGTTTAATATTTTGATCACTAATTTTTTGTATATAACTGTGGTCACACATACTTTCACTATCGAGCTATTGCTGTTTAATATTTTGATCACTAATTCTTTGTATATATGACGTCGGTTAAATTGCATTATTTTTTTGAGCCTTTCGAATTTGCTTCATGACTTCTTTCCTGGTAAATCCTATACTCTAAAGCTCAATGTATGATATCAAATTTTTTGAAATTGTGACATACGGCGTTTTTAATTACTACCACAGATATTTTTTCTAAACCCATTCGTGTTCCTATCGTTTCCAATATAATTCATTACATGCTAGAAATTCTTTGTAATTCCATAACGATTTCTATACTATGAGAGAAATTATACCCGACCATCGCTGTCGGATGGTTAAATAAATAATTAAGAATTTTCCACAGCGCAACACCGCGAATTTCCACCGAGATTGCGTGTCGCTCGGGCGACAGAAAAATGCCAGGAGATTGCATCGAGATCCGTCGTACCGCGGAACGAAGGTAAATCGAGGTCCTGTAAAAAGGACCCGTGGAATAATTCGAGTCCGTGTCGGAGACGCCGTGTACAGATTACACCGGTGATGCGATGTCAAGAGTCATCTCGTGACGCTCGTGTTTCTTGTCGGCGACAAGTAATCCGGAATCAATTACTAGCTAGCAGCCCTAAGGAACTGCTTCGTCGAGAGACAGAGAGCAAGAGAGAGAGTGAGAGAGGGAAAGAGAGTGGGAGAGAGGGAGAGAAACGGCCCGTGGGACGCGACGACCTTTTTAGAGGCCGGGCGATCATTAATCACCCGGTTTTTAGCTCGAAATTCCCTCGCGCCTAGTTTACAAAACGAGGGTCGTCGAAATCGCCCCGTCACCCACGACAAGGGTGCTGGTTTTTGTACTTTCACCGGCCCGGACAGACGATCCCCGGCTTCCACGGGTATACACAACAACGATCGTTCTGCCCGTTGTACGTACATATATCGTGTTCTGCTCGTTTCCGTGCGATTACTTCGACCTCTTACTTATCCGACGATCGCGTCGTCGTCTCTTTCGACTCTCGCGGTGGGCGGTGAAAATATGCCTGCTCCATTAACTGCACGCCGATTCGCTGCGTGTGAAAGTTTACGAGTAGCTGCGGGTTATAATTGATCGGGCTCGAAACCGGAAAACCACTGTTGCAACACAATGCTCGGCTCTTTCTTAACCCTCGACCGTGCGCGCGTGCCCTCTCTGCCGGGCTGGTGCGTTTGCTTCACCCGGTAATTCCAAGTTTTGTTTAGACATTTATAAGTAGACTGCAGATCTTTAGTCGAAAGAAAAATTGTCTGCATTGAGTGCAACGTGCAAAGGCACAGGGATGTATGTTTATTTATTTTTCATAATCTTGTGCAGATGGGAACGATACAACCCCTGGCAAAATGTTTCTTATGGATTTAAGATTTATGTGAAATTAAAGGGGGCTTATTATAGAATAAAAAACAACAAAATAACATAAGCTTGTATAAGAGTGTTTTGGAGTTCAAATGTTTTTACTGTACTGGGTGAGGTTTCTTATGGATTTAAGATTTATGTGAAATTAAAGGGGGCTTATTATAGAATAAAAATAAAATAAAATAACACGAGCTTGTACAAGAGTGTTTTGGAGTTCAAATGTTTTTACTGTACTGTACCCTTAAGTAAATAACCAAAATTTTCAACGCACAATTTTATGCCTCAATATACGAATTCATCTATGTCCACCTGTGAACATAAAAATCTATGATAATATTGCTATTCATTTCGAAAGACATTAAAGAAGTTTCAAAAAGAAATTGAAAGTGTAGTGATAAATAGTTGACTAGTAATAATAATTTTACTATCTCAGTACGTTTCTATTTACCATTTTGATGGATAGTAGACATGAATATAATATTAAATATAGTTGAATTGAATCATTGCAAAATTGAAGATTTTTGAATTCAAATGAAATTTCAGATTTATCATTAACCAAAACAATATTAATGAGGAAGATGTTGCTGTGACCGGGTTAGTATCTCAGTACGATTCTATTTACCATTTGATGGATATTAGACATAAATATAATATTAAATATAGTTGAATTGAATCATTGCAAAATTGAAGATTTTTGAATTCAAATGAAATTTCAGATTTATCATTAACTAAAACAATATTAATGATGAAGATGTTGCTGAGACCGGGTTAGAGAAAACGAGAAAAATTGTTTGAATGTTGATAATCCGTAACAAGAACGGTTGTACGGTTTTGTTGCAGAGCTCATTACGATCGAATTCCTCTTGGCGGCGGCATTTCTAGTGAAAAAAATTGTCCATCGCCCATGTATTTCTGGCTCTCGTAGCCCCCGGTGTCGCGTCACAAGTCACACCGCGTGACAAATGAGACGTTGTCGTACGTTTGTTCAAATTACTCCCGGCATTCCTTGTGCCACGGTCCTCTCTCTAGCGCCCAACAAGCTTTGAAATATTACCCTCGTCGCCTCAACAACGCCTCGACGATCGCCTAACGGTTCGTACTCGCGGCGACGACGACGACGCGTTTCGTTTTTACCGAACCGAGCCAGAAAGACGGCACCAAGAAAGACAGAGATATCCAAGATACACAAAGGCTCTTTTGTGATAGCAATGTGTGGTCTTGTTAAAACCATTTAAATTTCTAATCAATTATTATAATGAATTTGTAGCCAGAAAGACGGCACCAAGAAAGACAGAGATCCAAGATACACAAAGGCTCTTTTGTGATAGCAAGCGTGGTCTCGTTAAAACCATTTAAATTTCCAATGAATTATTATAATGAATTTGTGTACATTTATTGCACATTTACTGCCACATAAAACGCTACTGTACTTTTTCAGACACTATCGGACTTTCTCCATCATTTTCTCCGGAAACTGATCACCCTACGAAAAAAAGTAATACAATATAAATAATGGGTCCTACCTAGATCTACAAGTTTTGTTCGACACGGTTTTTGATACAATCAAGAATCTGCGAGATAACTGAAAAAAACAACTGTAAATGCACTCGATCAATTATTTTATCGTGATTCGATCGATTTCAAATTTCGCACAGCTTATTTCATTCTCAATTAAAATTATTTTCTTGGATCTTTACTTTATGGGATTTTTTGAGGTAGATCCAGGGAGATAGAGATCCAGACAGAGATCACTGTCTAAGACTAGTAGCCAACGCGAGTCCTCGATTCTACCGTTTCTTGCGGACTCGTCGCGTTTTCTTGTCGCGCGAGGAGAATTCCGCTTCCTACGATTTCTCAGGCTTAACGGCGTCATTTGTGTCATAAGTATCAAACTTCTTTCGCGCGAGAATGCGTCGCGAAATGACTGCGCACTGATGTTCGTGATTCGATGCTGAATCGTACGAGCGATTGCAATTTTCCTCCGGTAAACGCGAGTTCCGAGATCGTGTAAATATTTTTCGCCAATCAGCGGACTGCGAATTCTTATGAAAAATAAAAATTGCATCGATTACAAAAACAGGGGACTCGCATCACACCTAATTTCTTCCCTTCATAATTTTGATAGTAAATTCAGCTGATGTGTCTTCTACTAATTTTTCCCATAAATGCATAAAATTCACGTAGTCTTGTCTTCTAGGCAGTATGTTGACTAGGACTATTTTCCTTGGCTAAATATTTTTAGCCAATCAGTAGACTGCGAATTCTTACGAAAAATAAAAATTGCATCGATTACAAAAACAGGGGACTCGCATCACATCTAATTTCTTCTCTTCATAATTTTCATACTAAATTCAGCTGATGTGTCTTCTACTAATTTTTCCTATAAATGCATAAAATTCACGTAGTCTTGTCTTCTAGACAGTATGTTGACCAGGACTATTTTCCTCCGGTAAACCCGTGTTTCGAGATCGTGTAAATATTTTTAGAAAAATAAAAATTGCATCGATTACAAAAACAGGGGACTCGCATCACAACTAATTTCTTCTCTTCATAATTTTGACAGTAAATTCAGCTGATGTGTCTTCTACTAATTTTTCCCATAAATGCATAAAATTCACGTAGTCCTGTCTTCTAGATAGTATGTTGACCAGGACTATTGACAATCGGAAACACGTTTCGTTCTGCAGTGATAAAATCGAGGAAGACTCCCGATAGCGAGCTAGCTATCAAAGCAGAGAGTCGGTCCGAGAGGAAAGCTCATGCTGGATGGCAAATAGTCAAAGATCCTAGTCAGAATTTTTCCTTTGAAATCGGCCCGGCGAGCCGCGAGCACGATAGAAGCCAGATTGCCGGATGTTTGCGAGGAGCAAACGTTGCTAATTAAAATCCCGCGGCTCTGCTCAGTCGGTAATCAACGAATGCCTTTGGGCTGCGAGGATGGTCAACGATCCTCGACCCTTCAACCCCTTTTCGTCCCTTCCTTGTCCCTTCCTGAACTCGTTCGACTCGCCGAGTTCCCCGTTAACCAATTCGAATTTTTCGCTCGATCGGTTGATGCTAGCGGTTGAAAAAAGTCGGCGTAAAAACCGTGAAAACATCGGTGCAAAATAAAAAATTGTGCGTCGATTGTGACGTGGCAGATTTACCCAGACTTTGTTAAGGTTAGGCAATTGCATCTACGTTGATAAATTTTTGCCATTAATTAAATCATCGTGGTTTCGGAGATCGAAGCCTCCTCTTTATGACGACGTTTCAAAATTTGATCTACGATTTTTTCCCGACGTTTTATCGAATTTTGAATGGCAAGAAGCCGAGAGACAAAAATGGGGTGTGTTTCTCAGTACAGTGCAACTGTGTCTTTTGAGAATTATTTTTGAGACGCACAAACTTTGCAGAAATTTTATAAATAGTGGGTTCGAAGGAGCACATTTTGGTCGACAATTGAGAATTTTTCTTCATTTATATTAATACTCCATTGACCTAAAATTAATCTTCATTAATGTAATTTCAATCGAGCTTAAGAAATTTTAGTGCCACCAATTTTTACGAAAAACGACACGAATCGAAACAATTAAAACAGTTTTAGAAAAAGAATTTCGAGGAGCTGAAAAATTGGGTGAGAAACTATGGTACAGTTAAGAGTATAAGGGATCGTGAAAGACATACCTAACGATGCATCCCTCGATCTTCTTCGCGAGTCTCCTCGGCGTGCACTCGGCGTCGTCTGGCATCGTCTGCGAACACACAAACAGATCGTTCAGGCTTTTCGTGTTCCGGCTAAGTGAACGGAGCTTAATTCTTTCAATTCGCCGCGAGTCGGTTTCGAAAACACGTGTCACTTTTTAGCTCGTAAATTGGCCCGGGTTGGAACGAGGGTGCAAACGAGGTACACGATTTCCGCTTTATTTTAGAGCGACGATAGCACGTGCTCGTCAACCACTTCCGCGTGATGTACGAGCGAAAACTTAGTCTTCTTGGTGACATACTTATGATCCCGGTGCCTAAACACATGGAGCTTTCGTTTCCGAGCCGTTGTGCCACTGACGGATCTATGACGACGGTTACCCTCGGCTAAAACATGGTTGTTTTAGTCTATCAAAATTTCATGTTCAACAACTTGAGAATCTTTACTGAAGAATTTGATGAGGATTCATGGTTAACAATTTTAGCACTTGGATGACGGAACCCATTTTGATCCAGTCTTTTAAATGTGTTATATAAATTTTAGTATTTCTTTCCCTTGAACAAAAATATTTTATGAAGATGAAGGATCTACAGGGATCTAGTCACACTATAAAATTAGCTCTCCTAACCCAGACCTAATCTAGTGTTTTAAATGTGTTATATAAATTTTAATATTTCTTTCCGTTGAACGAAAATATTTTTTGAAGATGAAGGATCTACAGGGATCTAGTCACACTATAAAATTAGCTCTCCTAACCCAGACCTAATCTAGTGTTTTAAATGTGTTATATAAATTTTAGTATTTCTTTCCGTTGAACGAAAATATTTTTTGAAGATGAAGGATCTACAGGGATCTAGTCACACTATAAAATTAGCTCTCATTTCTGCATCAATCCAATCTTGCCGCAACAAATTCCCAAAAAAAAAAAACAATTTTCAACAGCAAATTCGAGCTACCGCCGCAGCAATCTTCTCCGGCAACTTTCCTCGTCCAACCGCATCGATCACGATCCATGCACACTTTCTCCAATCCCGTTTTCCCAACACACTCATCCCTCTGAAAGGATCCTCTCACCAGGCCAGCCCAGGTGGACCTCGTTCATCAACCACGTTGGTATCCGAAAAATCAGGATTCCAGCGTATCGGTCTGGCAAAAAGAACGTCGCGCAAAAACGAGCAGAGCAAGCATCATCCTAGAGATCTCGAAGAAGCAGCCACCGTTGGTTGCGCACCGAGAGTGCAAAGAACGTCGTCCTCGGGACGTCCTCCTCCATCAAACGAATTCCGATCGAAGAAGTTTGTCGGGCTCTCGGATCTGAAACCCGGCACCCCGAAAATTTTTCCCACTGGCCTCCTAAGTCCCTCAGATGGTATCTTAGGAGCTGGCTCGATCCGTGCCCGAGGTCTCGGAAAGAGTTTCGCCGGGGGCAGGGCTATTAATAATGTTGGGCGCGAAGGCGCGTGCTCGTGGTGCGCTAGGTCGTGTGTCGCGTAACGGGTGGCGAGGAGCGTTTGTTTGCTCCCGGTGGCCACCGGGTTGACAAACTGGCCGCAGCAGTCAACGTGACCCGCCACGGGACGTGCCTCAAGCCGCCTATCCACTTCGAGGTAACGCTTCTTTACTGCAAATCAATGGATTCCGGTGATTACTAAGAGAAATTTTTGTTTTGATATTGTTGATTTGCTGGAAAATTCTTTTACTTCGTTAAATTCTCCGTTTCGAAACACGCTATTGAAAAAAAAATTTGTTCTTCTACACCCCATCGTTCGCGAGATATACCGGAAAATAGGTTTCCACCCCTAAGTGACAGCTGTTTCCACCCTCTACGTGGAGGTATGATGAAAACGAAGCTGGACTATAGTATCCTTGCGGAAGTATAAGGTGACGTTTGATGGCTCTGGTAATCACTTATCTGGACTCTCGTGTACCATTTTATCAGATTTCATAGATCATTCAAGGAAATTGTAAAATATTTTTCAATAAGTTATATTGTCTGTCCGATTAAAATCGGCGTGTTACATTTCAGTAAGGGAAACTGTAGAGGGTGTCGTCTGAAACTTAATGATAAACTTGTTAATAAAAAATGCATTAACACTAGATTGCCCAAGGAAGTCATTTTGACTGCTTTTTAATTTCACTTAGAAAAACAATTATGTATATAATGACACGATTTCTTAGAATTTTGTGCCTTTTTGTACAACATATAAATGCGTTTATTAATAATTGTAGTTACCTGCCCCCATCCTTCATTTCTTTTATATTGCCCAAAAGCAGTCAGTCTTTCTAGTGTTAATAAAATTGTTAAAATTCTTATCGAAAGAATAAAATATCTATCTAGCTCCTGTCTCCTGCGGTCGACGACAATATTTATTTTGCATGAAGATTCGCGGTCTACCTATTTAAAATAATTAGAAATGATATAAGCGAATCTACCCTTAAAAGGGGGTTACTGTATTCTAAAATGCAAGTATCGAAGTAGCCTGTCGAATGTACATGCACCTTCAGTGTGCAGAAGAGAGAAAGGGACAGAAACGAAGAGGAAAACAGAGAGGGTGAGCGAGAGGGTGCGGGGGAGAACGATGTTTTCACGCCGGATGAAAATAGTGCGTAACGATCCGTCCACGGCCGGGGCCGAGAGATTTATCAGGGCTTAATGGCCCCGGGATCGTAAAAAGAAAGGCTGCAACCGAGACATTGTCAACGGGTTTGTCGAACTTGTGTCAACAGAGGCACGCTGCCAACAGCTGCCATGCCGGGCGGCGATGGCTGGCTGCTGCCACGCCGTTATTTCGACGTTAACGACGACTTGTTTATAGCCACGACACCGGGGGACCGTGGCGCGAGCCGGAAAACGAGCGTTCGAAGAACGGGGCCGACGTTCCTTTCCTGGACAATTTGTTTATTCGATGGACGAGATAAAGAACGAGCCCGTTGTCCCGTCTCCCGACGCTGCAAAGAAAGCTTCTCGGTAAATTTGGAGCAAGCTTATTTCGGTCCCGGGGTCAAAAGTTCGAGCTCGTCTGTTTATTGGAAATTTAACGGGTTGACCGAAATCGATTTTTCACAAATTCCAAATTGTCAGCCTCCAAAGATAAAATACTTCTAGCAAGTGAAAAAAAAACCGTGCACCCAAAAAATACTTCGGTACCTGTTAGTTGGCATTTAAAACTTTTTTTTCAACACTCGATTTTTATTTCTTTCTCGTATTTTTTTTTATAGCAGTACCAATCTTTTATTTAAAATTTTAAAAAGCGTCTTTTCACATATTAACCCTTTGCACTCGGAGCTATTTTAACTCGAAAATTAAACATTTCTTCCGACCTATAATAATTCCATTCTATATGATTTTTTTTTCATTTTGTGGATATGAGAAATTGATATAATACCTCATACAATACTTAAATGTTTAGTAATTGATTAGATAGCACCATATTTAATAATGTAAACAATACTGTGAGTAATGGTAGAGCAATTTTTAATGGCGACTCTGAGTCGCCGCTCGAGTGCTAAGGGTTAAAAGTTAGATTGCCACTGAATATCAATTTGTTAACTGTCACTATCTGTCTGACTGACACTATCAAGTAACTAATAATTTTGATAATTCTTCGAGAATCGGAGTGTTCGCTTCTCGGATTCGCTGTATTATTCTTTGTTTTCGCGAGACCTCGGTGTGTTTCGATCAAGAGCGCTCGATCATCGAGAATTCGATTAGGACATTCGTCACGAGCACAATTAATTCGAGTGTGCTGCCGGCTGTTCCCAAGAAAAGTTATTGCGTTCGTCGTAACGAGGAAACGATTTCGATCCTCGGTATGGGAACTCGAATACAATCGTCATCAGCCTCCCTCTGTCGATGATCGTCTTGTCTTCCAAATGAAATGGAGGTTCGCGAGAGGAAAAGAAATTAAGGGGATCTCTCGTCGCGAGGAACGAGATTGATCAAGCCGTGGCCGTTCAATTAATTTCAGCTGTGATCGGAAAATATGACAAAAACGAATCGGCAAATTTTTATTTTGCCCGAATTACAAACTAATCTCGAACATATTCAGATGAGAATGGCCGATTTTGATGAAACTATTGTGAGCTATAGTTCTTCGAAAAAGATTTGACACGTATTTTTTTTAATCGGCAACCATCCACTTTGAAGGGGTGAAAACAGCCCTCAAAGTTGGGAGTCATATTTTTTGAGACATCTCGGAAACCAGAGGTCGAAAAAATTTGAATTTTTTTTTAAATTGTGTGTTTTTCAATGGGAAATGTAGTCGCGCAAGAATTTTTTAACAAACTTTTTTTTTCTCAAAAAATGTGGTTTTGACCCCTGACTTCGAGGGCTGTTTTCATCCCCTCAGAGTGGACGGTTGTCGATAAAAAAAAATACGTGTCAAATATTTTTCGAAGAACTATATCTCACATAAGTTTCATCAAAATCGGCGTGTGTCAACCGAATATGTTCCCTTGTCAGCATGTCCGAGAACTTCATGAGTGAATACTCAAAAGCATCAAGCCATATTAAAAGTTTTAAAAAACGTACTATTATTGTAAATTACGTTATTAAATTTATTAAGTAAAATCTATTGTGTTATTAATGTAAAGTAAAAAAACATTATGTGAGATATTATTCCCAGGATCTTTTATTGCATATCCAACACGCAGTTTCCTTCCACCCTGTAATTCGAACTCTCCGAAAAGATTATCACCGGAATCACTATACCGAGCAGATCCAGACCCCTAAGATCCTCGGAGAATCCAGTTTTCGTAAAGGAATATGCAGAGGAACGTGTCGCAAACAGCGAGCGTCTGCAGCACGTGTTTAAATCGGTATTAAGCGCATCGGCGCGGCGGTAGGAACAGTGCCAAGAGAGGCGAAGTCAAACAGACGTTTATCTAATGTGTAATGGCATAATTTGCGAAGGGGCTTAATCACATCAGTGTTACTTGGCCGTCCAGCAGAGTGGAATAAGCTGATCGTGTCTCAGACTTCCCTCCGCCTTCGGTGTGCTTACCGTTCGTCCGTGGAGAACCAAATTGCATTACACCGTAAAATTAGGGGCCCGCGAACCGTGATTAATCGGTTGACAAGATTCGCAGCGACAAACGACTGTATATCGCCGCGAAAACCGCGAACACATGTCCTGCGATCTACTATAGTCGGCTACGAGCTGTACGAATCACTATACTTTGCGGATCTTCGTACGAAATTCAAAGTATCCTGTGTTTGGAAATTCAAAAAAGTATTCTTCTCATTTTCTTTAAGCGTGTAAGTATTTTTGAATTACAGAAGGATTTCGAAAACCGCGTATATTTCCGGTATAATTGCAGAGGAGCGTAAGATACTAATTAGGGTAACAGCCCCTGCACAAATCGTTTTTCACCGCCCCAGATAATCCTGGGAAAAGACAGCGGTTCGAGTGTCAGTCGCTAGGGAAAGCCTGTTGTTTCAGTAGTGTGCTCGAATTAGGTCATTTGACCATGCTGCCTACATGTGTTGATAAAGATATTACAAGAACCAAAAAATAATTCCTGGACATTAATAAAAATTGGAAGGCAACGGATGGATATTTGACACAATTTTGTCAATTTATCAAACTGTGGTGATATTAGAACTATTTAAACAAACACAAACTTGAAGTGAAGAAAATTAATGAAACAGTTGACGAAATAGAGATACATTTTTCTGTAAATTTTTGTCAATCGGTGGTGAAACGTCTGTTTGCAACTTACGAATATTATTAAGGAGTTACTTTAATTTTTATTTAATTCCCGTGGCTTGCTATCGACTCGGAAAATTTTTATTTCGAATAAACACTGAAGTTATCGAACTAAACTCTAGTTATTAGTTTAGACTGCTCAATAAATTAGTTTTCGAGCTACAGCCCGGTATTTTCTCGATTACCGATCTTACGATAGTAAATTGCAATGGAAACTGGCCGGGAGAGCGTGAAACACGAAAATTCGATGGGAACAGTGATTTAACCTTTTCGTAAACGATCTGTGCTTTTGTCAGAGGTCCTGGGAAAAGGGATGTTAAAATAGTATAATGATGTATGCTGTCGTAGATTATTATGAATTAAACTAAGCACATCAACTGTTAATTCGAGAGGAACAGTCTTATCCTGCGGCGTGTTTGAGAAAATGAAATTCTATGGTACGCAACAATGGTTTTATTCAAGCTTGAAAGTACTGCAGTCCTTTCGCTGCAACGGGACTGCGGGAACGGGCACGCATTTATGGCGGGGGAGTGTCTGAAGTCTAAACTATGATGGGGAACTGAAAACAGAATCATTTATAGGAGATAGCGAGATAATTCCAGGTAATTTAATTCAATAATTCAAAGCAATCCAATTCATTCGTTCAAAGCACTTGAGAACAATCATTCGAAACATTTCAATTCAATAATTTCAAAGCAATTCAATAATTCAAGGCAATTCAATAATTCAAGGAAATTCAATAATTCAAAGCAATTCAAAGCAATTCAATAATTCAAACCAACTTAATTCTGCAATTATTTTCCATCTTCAATAATAACCGAGTTATACCTCATCCCACATACTAGACGCACCCCACACACACACATTCGAACGTTGTAAATATGTACCACGTGTCAAATAGCCTAATAAGGGAACATATTCAGTTGATACACGCCCATTTTGATGAAACTTATGTGAGATATAGTTCTTCGAAAAATATTTGACACGTAGTTTTTTCTATCGGCAACCATCCACTTTGAGGGGGTGAAAACAGCCCTCGAAGTCAGGGGTCAAAACCACATTTTTTGAGAAAAAAAAAGTATGTTAAAACATTCTTGAGCGACTACATTTCCCATTGAAAAACACACAATTTAAAAAAAAAATTCTAATTTTTTCGACCTCTGGTTTCCGAGATATCTCAAAAAATATGGTTTTGACTCCCAACTTTGAGGGCTGTTTTCACCCCTTCAAAGTGGATGGTTGCCGATAAAAAAAAATACGTGTCAAATATTTTTCGACGAACTATAGCTCAGATTAGTTTCATCAAAATCGGCCATTCTCATCTGAATATGTTCCCTTGTAAGCTCCTCATTTCCAAAGTCGATCCCCCCCGGAAAACCTAATTTCTTCGAACTTTTCTCGAGCCATTTCGATCCTTCCGAAATCGAAAAATCAGTCGACCGCCGCGTCTCGATCTCCCAAGATCAGTCAAGATCGTCCGCAGGAACGTGACAAGGTCCGAAGTCAAGGGGTGCAAGTCACCCCCCGATCATTCGACGCAATCCTCGCGTCACGAGGCGACGCGACGCGACGCGGCGTTCGTAGTGACATCACAAAAAATCACGGGGCTGCTTTCCGGCCGGATATCTTTCAATTACCCGTTAATATGATAGGCGGCGGGGCTATGTTGCAAGTCACCGGTACGTCGTTGCCCGCAGCCACGCACGCTGGCCGCAGTGATTAATCGACGTCAACCGCAGGCCTCGCCGCACAATTCTCCGCGGGGAGAATCGTCGAACGCGTTGACACGTCGATCCGTGGATTTACCGCCCCCCGATACGCGATACCACCCCCGTGACAACCAGTCCCCGAACCTAACCGGGAATTACTCGCCTCGGTGCGTAGCGACCCGTGGTTCAATTTTCTTGTTCGTCGCTGATGTGACGAACGGTGTAGGATTTATATAAAAAATTAATTTGCAATTGTATGAATTATTCAAATGTGGGAAGATATGAGGTGTTCCACTTCGTGATACTTTTCCGTTTAAAACGAGTACAAACACGCCGCGACGTAGTAGAACACTCGCCTTACACTGATTTCGGTTAATGGAGGTTATATCATATCATGGATTAAATAATTACCTATGGTTGAAAGTGGGTCGTGTTTGGACTCGTTTTACGCAGAAAAGTGCGGCGAGTATGTCGGTAAAAGTTTCGTGAAAGAATAATAAAAATTGGAAAAATTGTGTCATCGAATTAGCATTGTTTCGCCGATATATCTTGTGTTATACTTTTCGATACTGAAGCTTCTGGGCAACGTAGAACGAATTAGTACATGTGACGATGCAACAATAAAAGAAAAGTTGTGTTTATGGAGGCGTTATCGTTTCCGCGATTCGCTGGTCAACGGCGTCCCCCGATACTTTGTCTCTTTCCTCGGTTGTCTAACGGCCCGTGGTAACGAGTTTCGCACGATCGGCACGATGATGATTCCCGCTCGAAGGACTCGGTATCTAGAGGGAACCAGAGGGAATCGCAGCATGGCAATCAGCGTGTCGTTACGATCCTCGATTTTTAAAGATCGACGCGATTCAGTCGGACTTTTCACCGCGGCCCCCGTGAGCTCTGGGGGAATCGAACGGAATCGTAGTGTACCGTTCGATCTGATTTTTAGGCGATCTCTGAGCAACCTGGCGAACATTCGAAATAGCTGGATAGAGTAAGAGGTTGCCAACTGAAATTATTTTGGCTAGCCAATGCGTTGAATATAATTAAAATAACATTGCCAGATTGCAAAATACAATAAAGCCTTGATTTAAGAAAACGATAACTGTACGATCTAAGAAAAACGAATATCCCGTTCACTGCGGGGCATACTCCACGAGGGGCCCAGAAGCTCGAGCTGCCTCTGTCGCCGAGCAATGTAAAGTGTGAACATGCCGCGTAATCCGATACGGGTATATCGGTGTGAACCACTACTAATCCAATTACAAAACTTCTTTATTTTTCATTATTCTGTTTATAGAACTTTGGCCAACTTATAACACGATATAACTTGAACTGTATTTAGAGGTTGAATTTACGCTATGGAACTGCAGGATCTAAGAAACACCGCGGACCCGTGGGTTTTTCTTAGATCGAGGCTTTACCGCGCCGACTGTGCAACAGTGACTCGATCTCGTAAAATCTCGTCGGACCTTGTCACATTTGGCGGTATCTCGGCAAAATCTAAAATCGCACGGGTCCGTTATAAATTTTCCCGAGTTTTCTAGAGTTCGCAAGAGGTAACGCACTGCCCTCGGACAGGTACTCGGAGGTCCAGGATTGGCATTGGTAGCAGACACGGTTTTATTTACGACTAGAATCGCTGACTGCTCCGGGTTCGCTCCTCCTTGACCCTCTCCTCTGGTTCGCGCGGGGGTTAGAACGATCCTATCTCGGCCCGACGTTGGCCGCGGATCATTCCCTTCGGAGTCCCTGCACTATAAAAGATCGCCCTATGGTTGTATATTACTCACGCCACCGTGTTTTCACTTGGCGCGGCGATCGGCGCCGATATCATAACTCCTTGTCGTACCGTCGTCGTTCAGTCCGGCGAATCCTACCCGACGACGAGGCATCCTCTTCCTTCGCGATAGCAAATGCCGATATACACGGCAGCTCTGTAACGCGAGGACGAGCATCTCGATTAGATAACGTTTTACTCGTTGCTTGACCTTGACGCGCCTTTCGTCGCACGCGGAACTCAAAAATTCACCGAGTACACTCTGACCGGTGAGGAAAGTGTGATCCATCGAGGAGTTACAGTAGTGCCTCGATAGACGTCAAAACGTAGGCCGAATTACTTACATTGAATTTATTACTCACATTGTGCACGGGGATGTTATTCTTGCCCGTAACATTCAACGCAACAAGTGAACAAAACAATTGATATAACTTTTTTAGCTCTCATGATTTCTTTACGAAGCCTTTACCATCACATTCGTGACATTTTTCTGATTAAAACGAGCCCAAGCTCGATGCACTTTGGATTGTATTTACTCGTTTAATCCACGATATAGTAGAACCTCGATTATCCGAACTAACTCAGCTACGGTGCTAGATTAAATTTTCACCGATTAGTACGATGAATATGCACAGAGTTTAATATCAATTGAATTAAACGGATGATTCGGATAGCGTTCGTTCGAATCGTGGATTAAATAAGCAGATATGCTTCGAATTGAGTCGTGTTTGGTCTCATTTTAAT
The DNA here is from genome assembly GCA_916610255.1 of Lasioglossum lativentre. Lineage (NCBI taxonomy): Eukaryota > Metazoa > Arthropoda > Insecta > Hymenoptera > Halictidae > Lasioglossum > Lasioglossum lativentre. The sequence goes on from OU744364.1 coordinate 4,202,166, forward strand.
CAGGGAAGCGTCATGATTACATCAATAGAAGTCTGATGAAAGTATCTCGCGGGATCGGGGAGAAATTTTTCCCAAATACTGTGCACATCTTTTTCACATGTGTCCAGTAGGTATATTACTGTAGTTATTCTTGGAGGATCAGGCTGACGGGCCAAAGATGACGAGTGACGGAAAAAAGCGATCGAGGAGCGTGTCGGGCGAGCCGATAACGCGACGTAGGCCGCGATTATTCCCGTCGGGACACCGAAATAGATGGTTTACAGCCTCCCTTAAATACGTCAACGTTTACGCGTGAATTCCCGAAAGTAAATCGACGAAGAATGTTTTCGTACGAGACGGCCGCCGTCACGAGCCGAAGCCAACTTAAACGCTGGAAGCTGAAACGCACCGCGTCTCCCTGCCTCTCCGTTTCACAGCCGAAATCGGCGCTCCGGTTATTATTAATAACGGGGGAGGGTGGGAGGAGGCGGCGGAGGAGGAGGAAGAGTGTATGGTACACGCGGGCTTTGTTTACGGTGTCGCGGGCTTTAAGCTGACGAGAGGCCCCCGAAGCCTTCGACGTCGAGCACGCGAGAGCCTTTAACAACCCACGACGGAGGATTTTCGAACGCTGCCAAGTGTCGTAAAGTTAATTGCTCGTGTAATCACGGCCCGCTCGAACGCGCCTTAAAATCGAACCAGCTGTTCACCTTCGCAACCACCTTTCGGGAAAACCTTTTCCGGAATACTGAGCCCTTTGACCCGGCGATCTCCAAAATTCCGCGGAATCGGAGAGACCTGTTCGGTGAAATCGAAACTCAAAGCGATTCAATTTAATAATCGGAAACAACTCGATTCGACCGTTCAAAGCGATTCAGGAAAATTGGATCAAAGGAATTCGAAGCAACTCAATTCAAACCAATTCAAAGCAATTCAGAGGAACTCGAATCAAAAGAATTCAAAGCAATTCAGAGCAACTCAAATCTAAGGAATTCAAAGCAACTGAAATCAAAGGAATTCAAAGCAATTCAAAGCAACTGAAATCAAAAGAATTCAAAGCAATTCAGAGCAACTCAAATCTAAGGAATTCAAAGTAATACAGAGCAACTCGAATCAAAGGGATTCAAAGCAACTTAATTCAAAGCAACTCAAATCAAAGGAATTCAAAGCAATTCAGAGCAACTCAAATCAAAGGAATTCAAAGCAATTCAGAGCAACTCAAATCTAAGGAATTGAAAGTAATACAGAGCAACTCAAATCTAAGGAATTCAAAGTAATTCAGAGCAACTCGAATCAAAGGGATTCAAAGCAACATAATTCAAAGCAACTCAAATCAAAAGAATTCAAAGCAATTCAGAGCAACTCAAATCAAAGGAATTCAAAGCAATTCAGAGCAACTCAAATCAAAGCTAATCAAAGTAATTCAGAGCGACTCAAATCAAAGGGATTCAAAGCAATTCAATTCGAAGCAATTCAAAGGAATTCAGAGCTATTCAGAGCAACTCAGATCGAAGGAATTCAGAGCAATTCAAAGCAATTCAGAGCAACTCAACCCTCAATCAATAACTCGTACGCTTATCCAGTAAATAAAGTTGAAATCCGGAATAATTGAAGAGTGGATTTCGCCGAACGATTTCCGGTGAAGATCAAGGGAAATCGCCACACGCGGCGCGGCGCGCAATAGGATCTCCCCCGGTGGATCCTGGCGGATCGGGGAGAGGAGATCGCGCGTTAATCCGCACCGGACACACCTGTCGAGGATCGGCGGCGGGGCGGGAAGGGTGATAAGGCGGAGAACGATCGGCTAGGTCGCCGGAACCGACACGTGTACTTAGCGCAGCCGTGTGCAGTCTGCAACGGCGGCGCGGCGTGCGCGTGTGTGCAATAGCCGTGGATCGGAGAAAGAGGATGCGGCACGTTGTTCCGTGCGAACTATCGACCCGCGGAGATGCGTGCCTACCGGTCACGAACACGGGCCCGTTTCCAGCCCCGGAGGCTGTTATTTCACCGGCGGCAACAGCATCTCCGAATCGTCTCGACCCTATCTAATCATTCAAATCGCAGCCGGTCCTAATCAAGGTACACAAGGCCCTGTACCGTTGCGTATACCTCGATTCTTTCCGCCCCTTTCCTACCCTCGACAACGCAATCAGTCCAGGGAATAATGCTAGATTGGACCACCTGATTGCCCTTCGGAACCTGGTGAACCCGTTCAGCTTCCCCGAGACGGCAGATGCGCTGATAAGTTTTTTCTTAAGGGATCCAGCGTTTCGGAAGCGTCGATCGTGATCGAGACCACCGTGATATTTCAGTGATCTAGTTCCCGTTCTTCAGGTAAAATAATCTTCCGACCGTTTTACATTTCACTTAGCAATTCTTGGTTAGAAGTAATCACTTATAAGTAATAGATATAGATCCGTTTACCTACGCAAGTATGAACATAGTGAGAAAATACAGTGTACATTTAGCAATATGTATTAATTCAGTCACAGTGTAATTTTTAACAAAAGTTAGAAAGCTAGAAAAATAGATACTTCAACGTTCCAATGATTTAATCTCAGTCCTTCGATAATATGAAATTTTACTGTAAAATTAATTCTTCATATACTCAATTAAATTTACTGTAAGAATTTTTATTAAAATTAATCAAAACTCACCTGGACTCGTGCAGGTTAGAACCTCCTATGCGAATCGAAAATGGCACGCGAATGACCCTGGATTTGAAGAGGATCGTTAGGCTGTTAGGCATGTGTCTTGACGAGATCGGTGGATCGTGCGATGGAGGATCGACGAGATTGTAGAACGCGGCGAGGTGTTTCGTCGCGAAAGTTGGGTTAGGTTCGCGCGAACGATCTTTGATCGGAACTGTCACTGTTACCTATTTCAGGGGAGACGATTAGGCGATCCAATGCCAATTGAATACTGCTCGCTCATACCGATGCGATGGGGTTATTGCAAATTTTAAGCCTTGGGCAATGACATCTGTGTCAATTTTAAAATTAGGGTAATTAAATCGTCATCCGACCATGGGGTGTCGTGTCTCACGCAATAACAACTAGTTTTCTTACGCCCTCTACGCTGACGAACGATAAATGTTGGAACTAGATCCACGAAATCGATCAAATACCAACGACTAACGAGTTATGTTCAAATTATATTATTTTATTTGATGTCATTATGGTATATATCTACATTTATCTTTATCAGTAATAATATTAATAAAGACCAAATTTTCAAATGATATTTCTACAGAAAAAATAAAAATCGTAAAGCTAACAAATCAGACACCTCGTAATCTAAAAGTGGACAGCTGTTACGACAATCAATATTCTTCAATATCTAACTAGTATTAATTAATTTAATTTATAACAATATAACTTGGTTTCCTTCTTCGAGAAACAGATTCCAGTAAATCAAGAGAAATAAATTCCTCGTTAACATAGAAAAGAAAAGAAATTAATAAATGATGATGTTAAGTAATCTACGTTAGATCAAGAATAATAATGGTGGTCAGAAACAGAAACTGATTCATTTAAAAATTCATTTAATATTACTTTCGAAAAGCAATCGAAATATACATAGCAGACGATGTTATTTGATCTACTGCGAGTAGTATTTTTCATTGATTGTCAGATGTTGGTCGAGATCCTTGATCATTGGCACGCGGGACATTGAAGCGCAGGTTCTTCATCTCCTCGGGCTGAAGATACGCGTAATTTTTATGTTCGTATATTTCCTCGATTTCCTTCTTGCTCACCGCTATAGAACATAAAAATATCTTTTAATTAGCTTGCGTGTATATAGTAATAAATAAAAATTGTCTAAATCAATTGTAAGAAACAGATCCTACATAAAAATGTATTCAATAATTTGAAGAGAGTGTAAGAATTCACGTAGAGCAATAAGAAAAATAATTTTATCATTAATTTATTATATTTACAATATAATTAATGACAATTAACATACACATTAAGCGTTTCTTCCTAGTGATGTGAAAATTCTCTTCTATGATCCTCTTTTCATTGGATGTATTGTTCAGAATCAAGTTTGCTACTTTGGATTTTACTCTCTTTCTAGCTGCAATAATAATCACAAATTGTTCATATAATCAGGTCTTGAAAACATTTAATTATTTCTAGAAAATATTAGATCGATTCATAAACAATTTCAGCTATATCAATGGTATTTATCAGTAAAAGAAGCAAATTATTCTATTATTTATGCTTTGCTATTTACCTGCGAGTACAATATTTGCTAATTGAGAAGATTTTCCTTAACTTTCTGGGAAGGTTTACATTCTAAAAAGTTACCTTCTGAAACATTCGGCTTCGAAATATTGTTCCCAGGCAACGTATGATGCGAATCAGGGTGTATAGTTCCCTCGCGAGATGAAGGTCTGTCGTCTTCGTGTCTTCTATCTTCCGGTTTGTCGAGACCGTCGATCGCGTGCATCGATGATGATAATGACGAGTCACCGCTATCGTGGGGATTCGACAGACTCGTTGGATTGTCTGTCATGATCGGATTTCGAGCATCTATTCAAAACAATCCACATATTTAAGCTTATAAAATTTAGTAAAAAAAAGAAATCCATTTTCACTTCTGTTTCTTAAAAATTAATGGTACTCTGCTTGGACTCGTTTTAGTCAGAAAAGAGTCACGAATATGTCCGGTAAGGAAATAATAAAAAATAAAAAAGGTTCAGCATTTTATTATTCTAACGAGAATAGATCAAAATAAGCATCTGTAGCGGATGCAAGCGACTGCGAATTTTATGCATTTTATGACTAGAATTGGTCAAATTATAAAATGTGCATTTAAACAACTTTCTGGAATAATAATCTCGGTAACTAACTAACTAACTAACTAATATGTTAACATAACATATTAGCTATATTTAGGGTAGAATTTTGTTTAAAAATTGGTAGGAAAGTTGTTTAAAAACACTTTACGATCGACAAAATTTCTCATTTTATAAAATGTGCAATTTGAAATAAGCGAAAGTTCGAGGGAGTGCAGGGGGGCGTTATTTCGAACTGATTAAAATCAGTAAAAAAAAAAAAAACGAAGAATTTATTTCATCCAATCGATGTACAAAATTTTTATTTCGCATAAAGATTCGCAGTCTACAAACGAGATTTCGGTCTCGAAATTTTCACACATACGGAGACAATACTTCGCGCGCATCTGCGTATCGCGTCTGCAAAAAGCTCACGCATTCTCGATCGGCCATTAGACCGCATCCCGGGCTTCCGCGGCGAATAATGCCTTTGTTCCGCAATTACACCGCTCCAATTAAGGGACGACATCGAGAGCCGGGGCTTTAACGACTATTCCGCGGGCGCGGTAATTCGGTAATAAAATGACTTTCCGCCGGCAGCTTATTAATCGAACCGGCGCGCGGCGCGCGGTCTCGTTTGTTACGGGAACGATCCACTCAGCGCTAATGTAACGCAAATAGGCTCGATCGAAACGTTAATTACGATTCGACCGTCCGATCGTCGTACGACCGACACCCTACGCAAAAACCAAGAATCAAGAACCATGAGCCAAGAATCAAGAAGTCGTAATCATCGGTTCAGAGTCGGGATCCAGGAACTCTCGCGTTAAACGTTCCAGGTATCACCTGGTTTTTCTAATTACCATCAGAGAGACGATGCCTAGCGCTCGATCCACTTTGTATCCCGTCTTTATCACCGTGGAAATCGTTTCCTCGAGATCCACCTCGATCCTTCCACTCTATGTATAGCCTGTCTTTACCGCGTTCATGGCAACGCATAATCGGCTGAAAACCCGTTTTTCATGGGCAAAATTTTTGACGTTTCATATTTTTAACAAATTTTTGTATTTTCGAACCTTCAAGATCCAAAATATTAGACAGGCTCCGTGAGTCGATGACGTAGAATCACACTCGGGGCGCCCGTCGGGACAGGTCCGGACAGGACTCGCGCTGGCCGGCTGGGTGGTGGTCGCCAATTCTACGTCATCGACTCTCGGAGCACCATTTGCCTCGGCGTGGCTTAGATAATTGTCATAAGCGGCACGTAAATTTCAAGTACAACTAATTTCTAAGAAGATTTTTTAAGAATTTTAAGAAACGGATGCTCGAAGTAACTGAATGTTCAAAATTTTCTGGCCCGAAAAAGCTGATCAGTACTCGCTTTCCTACAAATTTCAATATCAAATATTTCAAGAAAAAGTTTTTTTATAAAAAATCGAGGTCACATTGAAATATTAATATACATTTTTGAGTTCACAGTATTCCAGCTAGTGTCGTAACCTTAAAATAATGTCGTCGAAAAAAGAAATGGGTTTCAGTCCACTGTGCGATCGAGATCAACTGGATAAATGGAAAAAGGAAATTATCCACTTACCAAGAAGTCACAATGGCCGACAGCGACTCGACCATCCATGGAATCGCCGCGGCACTTGGTCTTTCGCTAGCCAATCTTCCTCGTCCAAAGTTCTATTCGACCATGTCGTCACTGCTGATCGAGGAATGAGGAAGTATCTCTCTGGTGTCTCGCGACGTAGGCATTCCGGGATCAAGCGACGATCTACAGACGACACGCAGAATCTGCTCACTCTTCGTCTTTCGTGCCTGGATTTTGATCCAAGACCACGTCTCATTCCTGAAGATGCTGACAGGTTATTGTCTGTTACAGTGAAATCTGTTCCCAATCGTGGACATATTTTTCAGAATTTCGAATAAGCTCTTACTTAACGCTTCATCTATTGGGAGCGTCTAAAATAAATTTTAATAATTATAATGTACCGAAAGGAGGCATAAAAATTTTCTTTTATATTTTTATTAGATTACGGTACTGAACTTGACGGTTCCCGATTAAAATTACGATGATATCATATTATGATATGGCAACATACACAATCATACCATCTATATAAAATCCAATGATATTTATTTTGATTTCATAGTCTACTGACAAACAATTTCTATATTCTTATTTCTCAACGTGGACTTCGCGAATCATACTACAGTAATGGATGAATAATTATAATTATATAAAATTATATATTTTAGCAAACGAGAGACAGGACGATACAAAAATTTAGTCAGACGTTCCGGGTGATTCGATTCTCGAATCAACAAACTGATCATTGAAAACCAAACTATCGCTCTAATTAGGCACACCTTTGCCTCGCGACAACTGGTTCCTCAGGTGGACGTCGTGGGATATGCTCCTGGTAGGTGGCAGATTCTCAATCTGTCTAGGCCTCGCGTCACCAGCCGGAGCTTCATCAGGTTCGACGTCCTTCGTCGTTTCGCCAACGAACGAACCGATATTGATCTCTTCCTTGGTCATCCTCCATCTCTCGAAATACTGCTTGCTGTATGGATAAGGATCCCCTGGAACTTTTATGTACTCGCCTTCGCTGACATAATTGTTAACATTGTTGCCTGGAGATTCATTCTCATTGTAACCATCGTCGTCTGTAGATTGGTCCTGTTTCTGCTCCTCTTTTGCCGACCTCTCTGGAAAACCGTTTCTTATGTTCTTAATTGGATCAACAACTGACCAAAAACAATAATAATGATACAAATTTGTTGTTCTTAATTATTTTTTTATGCAGCGTTTACCAACACATTCGCCACAATATTCTGTTTGAAACGAGTCCAAACACGATACAGTTTGAATCATGCTTATTTCTTTAATCCACGTTTCGGTACAACCTCGATTATGCGAACTATGTCGGTAAAAGTTTCATGAAAAAAATAATGAGAAACAACACAGTTTCACTGGATATTGTCTCACTATTCTGATCACCAGACTGCGGATCTTTATGCAAAGTTTCATGGTTCTAAACAATAAATGCATAAAAATCGTCAGCCTACCGATCACACAACTCACCTTGCGTCGTCGGTTCCAGAGACATAGCCTCATAATCGGGCACAAAGTCATCCTCGAACTGGGTGAAGCTGTTAGGATGCTGATGACGATCCTCGGCCTCCATAGCTATCGAATCCTTGTCAGCCATGGTCATGTTGCTATCATCAACATCGTGCTCCTCTTGCGTACTTTGCAAAGACATCTCGATCCCACTATCCGCAATTCGACTATCCCCAAACTCGGAATCAACGTCTGGCTGGTTGGTCTGATATTGCTTAGTGTTTCTCAACAGCTGTTGCTGATCGGGACTCGCAGCTTCCTCCATCTTCCCAACGCTTGCCAAATCTACGTCTTCAGGACTCGTTGGTTTGCCAGCAAGAGCAGCTTCGGCCCCTTTAGTCTCGTTGATCTTCTCAGCACTGGCCCGGTTCTTGGAACTGGTCGAGAAGGACATCACGTTCAGTCCAGGTAGCCCACTCATGGTCGACCATGTCCATAATCCTCTAGATTTACTTGTGGAGGAACAACGATCCAAATCGGACGACTGCGACGTGTGCAGCTTCTTGCTGTCTATCTTGTGCACGTCGCTGGTCCGTTTGCCATCCAGCTTCTTCAAGTTAGCCTTCAACAGCTTCGAAATGTCCTCTTCGTCGTCATCTTTCGTGACGCCTTCGTTCGTCGATGGGATCGCTTGTACGTCCAGCTTCGGTAACGGTGGCTCTGGACGGATGCTGAGGTAGTCCGCCGATGAGGTATCTGGCACAAACTCGTGTTTGTTGGAGGTCTCGATGGGCATTTTCGACTTCAGAACTAGGTCCTTCCAAGCCGAGATCTCGGCGTCGAACTCCGTCCCCATTGGAATGTTGTAGTCCTCGTCGTTAGGTTGATTTTCTTTCGACGTGCCTGACACTTTCTTCCCAATCTTCTCGGGCTCCCTTTTGTCTATCCCCGTTGTCTCGTCGATGGCGCTGGTGGGTTCCGTCGGCTGGCTCGGAGGATTCTGCGCGGTTGTTTCGGCTTTTTTGCTTGATTTGTCCATGTCCGAGGTGCTCATCGTCACGATCAGAGCCTTCGCACTGTCGGTGACCGAGTTCGCGGCTGAATGAAAATAACATTCTTAGTACAGTAAACGCTTGATTCGTGTCCAACAGCCGTGTTTTTCATGGACAAGAATCGTGCCCAGAAGTGCTTTTTGATTTATGACTGCGTCTAGATATCGCGCCGACCGCGCCGAGCGAGACTTCAATAGAGAGCCGAACATAGAGAAGGACAGAATGAAATACGGCTCGCGTGACTGTCCGCGTCTCTTTCTTTCCGATGCGCTGTCCTTCTTTGCGACCGAAACTTTCACCGTCGATTAAACCACTAAATACAATTGAAACTACTATCGTGTTTGGTGTCATTTTAATCAGAGAAATGCCAGAAATAAGGTAGTGAAAGTCCCATAAACAAATAATGAAAATTCAGAGATTTGTAAAATCGATTCCTCGAGTCAATGTAGGCACTGGACAGGAATCGTGCCCGCGCTCCGGACAAGAATCAAGCATTTACTGTATTTTGTGAAAGCTTTATTATTACCACCATAAAAATATCATTGGAAGCAAAGAATTTGTTAGTAAACGGACTAGTTCATTTTTTAGGCTGACAATGTACAAACCTTGGCCCCAAATATATTCGCTTTGGACAATCTTGGACACCTGGGACGTTTCTTCTGGGATCTTGATGCCCCACTGGTACCGGAAGTTCGCATCCGGGTTATCACGAAGACCCTGGCCAGCCTCCATAGTAACGATATCAGGAAACTCTTCGGGAGTTGCATCGGTTCGCAACACCGGTTTCTTTTTCTTCTTCTTCTTCTCTTTGTCGTCCTTCCTTTGTTGCTTCTCCGGCATGTTAGGTTCTCTGATTGGTGGCTTTGTGTTTCTAGGGTAGCAATTCGCAACTCCTCGGAACTGGGTATCGAGTCCGTGAGCTATCAACACGAGATTGCTGCTCACAGGAGAAGGGTACCATCCAAAATGGCCAATGATCTCTGTTGTCGAGCTGATTTTGGCATCCACGATCTTTTCAACTACGCTGACTACCTCTGAGGACGAGTAACTTTGAATATTACTGGCGAAGTTTCGCGGGTAACCCTTCGGAGTGTCCTTGATTTGGACATCTAGCGAGTTTCGAGCTTCTTCGACCCTAACCTCTACAAAGCGTTACATTAGCGCTGGTTTAGTTTAGCTTGTGGATCGTGTCACGGAATTTTGCAACCGAGGAAAATGTTTGTTTTAGTTGTCGACGATTAATTAGCGTTAATTATAGCGAGTGGGCGAATGTTTCTAACCTGACTGGAAGATGTCCTTGAGCCAGGAAAATACACCCTTCACCTTCTTCCTGTCGTTATCGTCTGAGCATCGCACCGATGCTGTGAAAACATGTGCGTGCAGTGACGAACAACGATGAACTAATGCAATCATTTTTTCAAAAAATCTCATTTATTTATTAAGACGTACTAAAAATACTGATTTAAAAATTATGCGGATATTTAGGAAATGTCGGTGTAACAATTGTTCGCATTAAAAATATAATAAACATTCTATTTTTGTACAAATATAACGAGTCGAAATGAAGGTAATCAATAGTAATCGGTTTTTTGGTGAAACTAACCCCGTAAACGCCAAAAACAAAACCTCAGGAAAACAATAAAATGTGGCAGGAGAATCTAAAATTAATGTTTCTCAGAAATTCGACGAATTAAATTCCGTTTTAGTGAAAACGATTGTTGTTGAAGCAACTCACTTGCGGTAAAATGTCTCCGGGTAATGGGGTTGATAATACCCCGTATGAGCTCTAGAGAGCCAGCATGTCCCCGCAGCATGATGTCCGGCGTTCGATGGAAAAATTCTGCAGGACTATGAATACTGGGTGAATTTTGTGGACAGACCGGACGTGGCAGACAGAGTTCCCCGATTTCCCTGGCTCGATTGATCTCTTCAGGGTTTGTTGACAGGTTCGACAGACTGTCTGATTTTCCCCGGACCGTTTCTCTGTTTTCTCCACTCGATTTTCCTTTCGAAATCGAGCGCGAGCTACCTATCCCCGATTTATTTCGTAAATATTAACTTTTCCCTAAAATTTCAACAATTCGCTTCCCGACGACTCGCCCGAAACAAATTAAATCTGCCATGGGAATTTGGAATGTTTAGGATTAAAGTAAAAAGAAACAGTTTTTTATTACTATTATACATTATTTATTATACATTTGAAGCAAACGTAAGTCACCAAAATAAATTTTTAAGAAATATTTGGATAAATTTAAAATTAATAAGACACAGAAAACAATATAAAGCAAATATAAAAAAACTTATGATAAAATAATAGATTATCCATTTAAAGCGACTACAACTCTCCACCGAGGCTAAGAAATAAATTTTTGAAAAATTTTAGATGAATGTCAAATTAATGGGACACAAAAAGAGAAATTGCAATAAAGATATATATCTCCACAAAAAGTTGCAGTGCTTAAAATAAATAATAAAGGTTTGAAGCTATCAGGACTCGAATCAATATAACAAATATAAAATATTGTGCGTTTAAAAGCAAAAAAAAAGCGACCATGGCCGAAAGGTCAAAATACTTAAAACAAATAAGAAGAATAAATAATGAAGGTTTCGAAGGTATCAGGACCGGAATCGATACGACTAATATAAAATAATGGATCGTTCAGGGATGCGGCCTAACGGCGCGAGGATATTTGTCAGAAGAGATTGAATTCGTGAGCGTTTCCTTTGTCTGTCAACGAAAATGAAATATCAGGTTGACGTATCACGGCTCTCGGAATCTGATCGAGCACTCCCGCAGCGAAGTTCCGCGACGAGAAGTTCCCGTCCGGGACATAATTATTCTCGGTAAATCAAGCGAGCCGGAGAGAGAGTTCCATCGACTCATCGAAGCCGCCGCTGGCCGGGACTTCGGTTAATCATTGCCAAAACTTTTCTCCCCATGAGACCCAGAGAGACCCTCTCTCGCGCGGTTAATGCCATAATGGACACTTCTCTTTTCTCTTTCGGATTGCCTCTCCCTATTGATCCGAAACCACTAAACACGCGGGCATCGTTGCGCACACATTCTTTTTCGCCTCTGACAACCCCTGTAACAACCATCGGGGAACTTTCGACCTATTGTTTTCGCCGGACTTCGTTGTACGACTCGGTAATTGCGTTTTCGTTACATGCAGGATCAATCAGATGAATTTTTTATATTGTTCGAGAATTTTTAGTCAGGTTTTTTAAGTATCTCACGCACGCGTGGATCAACGCGATAATTATTACAATTATTACCCGACTTGTAAATTAATTTTATCAGTGTGACGATTTTTACAATTTTTAGATTTAATACTCGAGTCAATTCAGTTTTTTTAAGTATCTCACGAACGCGTGGATCAACGCGATAATTATTACAATTTTTACCCGACTTGTAAATTAATTTTATCAGTGCGACGATTTTTACAATTTTTAGATTTAATACTCGAGTCAATTCAGGTTTTTTAAGTATCTCACGCACGCATGGATCAACGCGATAATTATTACAAATTTTACCCGACTTGTAAATTAATTTTATCAGTGCGACGATTTTTACAATTTTTAGATTTAATACTCGAGTCAATTCAGTTTTTTCAAGTATCTCACGCACGCGTGGACCAACGCGATAATTATTACAATTTTTACCCGACATGTAAATTAATTTTATCAGTGTGACGATTTTTACAATTTTTAGATTTAATACTTCATTCGATTCAGTTTTTTAAGTATCTCACGCACGCGTGGATCAACGCGATAATTATTACAATTTTTGGGAAACTTAATACTTAGAATTCAATTTTTTCTTACTCTTTTTCAATACTTCCTTCATCTTAATTTATTCGATCTCTGTTTTTCTTAATTTTTGCAATTATTGGAAAACTTAGTACTTGATCTAAATAAATTTATTCAACTTATGATACACAAACGATCTATTCAAAGATACTACTTGCGATTTAATTTTCGGCTTACACCCGATCAAATGGACATTTAAAAAATTTTTTGACCTAGTTAATTCAACAAATTTATAACAATCAAGTTAATTGAACATCATACGTAAAAAGAAAGAAATTCAGTAGTCGATTTAAACAATTTTTACTTTGCACAAAAATCCTCTGTCCCATGATTAGCTACGCAAACAAGCGTTCGTAAGGCTAATGAAGGGGCAAGAAGAGTAACCCCCGAACATCTGGACATACAGCAATGTTTGTTTTGATTGCACGAAGGACACATCCCCGGGCAGAGGTTTTCACCCTTGCTACGGGTGTATGATCCCCTTGCGATTGGTATTCAGTTGGGCAGATCCCCCGGATCCATGTAACAGCATCGGGGACATGTGTCACCCGAGGACGATAGGTGGCAGCGGCCGGAAATAGCTGTTTAAAATTGCATCGAGGGCCCCGCCGTTAACGGCACGTGCGCTTTTTAATGTCCCGACGAATGCTTACGATAATGTCTTTTAAGCTTTTATTAACGGTTAGCAGCGGTACGTGGCCCGAATCGCCATGGCCATTCGCATGCGACATCACGAACCCGGCCTCGGATATCTCCTTCGACCGATAACACCCACGGACATTCGTTCTTTTCACAAGAAACGCCCCACAATTCATTTCGACCTTACTCCTTTTCTTCGTCCTCCTCACAATGCTATTTTTTCAATTTACAGATCAATTCTGCGACTCGTTTACCTAACATTACAACTGCTCAATGTGAAAGGCAGAGAAAATTATAAATAATATGCAGTCGATAATTTGTGGGACCAAAAATGGTAAAAATTTGCTGGATCGAATAGAATTGTGAATAACTATAATTTCATGAATTTTTAATCGTTCATATTCGTCCAAGTTCCTAGCGTTTTTAAATTAAAATTCACACATAGAGATATTTATTCATAGATTTATTCGATAACTTATTTCTAATTCTATTACTTTTTCTGCGACTGGTTTACCTAACATTACAACTCCTCAATGTGAAAGGCAGAGAAAATTATAAATAATATGCAGTCGATCTCATAATTTGTGGGACCAAAAATGGTAAAAATTTTCTGGATTGAATAAAATGAACTATAATTTCATGAATTTTTAATCGTTCATATTCGTCCAAGTTCCAAGCGTTTTTAAATTAAAATTCACACATAGAGATATTTATTCATAGATTTATTCGACAATTTATTTCTAATTCAATTACTTTTTTCCAATTTCGAGGTTATGTTATCGAATATAAGCTGAAGAAATAAATATATAAACGTTGTCTTTGCTTATCCAATTGCAGCGGATATCCGAGTAAAAATAATCGGAAAAGGCCAATCAATTGTTGGAAGACCAGAGGCACGAAAAATCGAGGAAGATACAAGAGCACTCGTAGGAAGCTCACGTTTCTCGTAGGACCTCCAGGGAACGATGTCTCAAACGACCACGAGGGAATGACGCACCTGCAGCAAAAAGCCCGTGTGTCGTTCGAGAAAAGTATCGACCCCTTGGTGCGGGGGTGGCACTGGGCCACCTCTCTCTCTCTCGGTTGACTCTCACGCGCGTGCCACCGGGACGATAAGTTTGTCATAGCCAATTTATACAATTGGCATGGCAGACGGTGGCCTACGTATTTGCCACTGGGGAGCCACGAATTTATGGCTAATGTCCCACCCTCTCACGGCCCGCAGTATCTTTCTCGCCCCGTGAAAAAATAACCGCTATTTCCGCGCTGGGAATGATGGCGCGTCGTGACCGCTAGTCCTCGCGATGATTCAAACCCGAACCGGGATGCTCTGGAACACGTCCTGCCTGGATTTTCGTGTCCCGAGACATTACCGCGTCGCGTTCGAGTCCTTCGGAGCTGTCCTTGGCTGATCCTTTGCTATTTTAAGCGATCGTCTTACATTTTATTTATACCGTTGGATGAATTAATTATGTAATTGTTCCAGTAGTCGGGCTCGTTAAATATCTACCTGCCTATTAGTAGAATTTTCAATAAGTTTGGTTGCTGAGAAATCTTTCACAGTTTTCTTTCGATATAAGACGACAGCTCGGGGCGACTTTCGCCGTATTACGGACGAGGGTACCTATACGGCTTGACATTGATGTAATTTAAAATAGTAGTACCATTAGACAATTTAAGAACATTCATTAGTTTCAATTTGTTAAAATTGTTAAAGAAATTTTTATATTATTTTTATGGCCTGTAATTGACCAAGAAAATGGTCATTTTGCGTGGACAGTTTTCTTTCGATATAAGACGATAGCTCGGAGCGACTTTCGCCGTATTACGGACGAGGGTACCTATACGGCTTGACATTGATGTAATTTAAAATAGTAGAAGCATTAGACAATTTAAGAATATTCATTATTTTCAATTCGTTAAAATTTTTATATTGTTTTTATGGCCTGTAATCGACCAATAAAATGGTCATTTTGCGTGGAGACTTTTCTTTCGAAGGGCGACGGCGGAGAATTCTTCGGCAATTAGGTTGCCCGTCACGGGTCCGCGAATCGGAATCGCGACGACGATTAATTCCGGGTCTGTCGTCGACAATCGTTTAAGTTTGGAAACGATTTACACCGTAGTCTACCTCGGCGCGAGGTTGAAGCGTGTCGAGTAAGAAGGGTGAGTTTGCATTCACGGGGGTAGCTTTCGAAGGTAGAGCGAGAGGGGTGGAGGGTTTGAAACCGCTCGTTTATCAGTAACCGACTCTAGTGAAAGCGACACCGAGCCTCTACGCCGCACGAATAACAATCCCCCGAGCCCCCTGTGTCGGCCCCGATGCGAAAAGTATTGCCCGAACCACCCCTTACGGTCGCTTTTCCACCACGGACATAATTTACGCCGGCTCGTTTCCTCTCTCCTTTCTTTCCACTCTTCTTTTTTCTATTTTCAATTCACTTAGGACCCCGGACGAGAAATTCCCCGGGTTTAAAACCACCCCCGGACTTCGAAACCACCCCCACCCCCCTCCCGCAGACTCGCGAACCGCGAACTCGAGACGTCGCCTCTGATTTCCGACGATTTCGCGTTTCGACCGTTTAAACGGTAATTGCACGAAACGTCGAGTTTTGCGTGGGGGTTTTATTTTCAGTATTTGTTGTTTGTTTTGGTTTTCGTTCGTTCGTTTTTTTTTTTTAGCGTTGATAAGGGGAGTTGGACGAGAACCCGTCGAGAGAATTGCTCGCGCGATTCTCATTTAATAAAGGCGAACGGTGTCGGCGAACTTTTCGGGGTGAGAATCGATCCAGCCCTCCGCCGGAGTCGGGTAAGATCATATTCTAAATTGTAGCTTTAACACTTTGGCTGGAGGGAAGCTCTATTTAATAGCATTCCCAGCGGTTATTGTATTTTTGTTTCGTTTGCAGATCCGCGGGGCTTCCGCGTTCGCCAACTAAAATCCGAGCCAGACTAATGCTCCTCCATTAACTGGTAAATCTACACCCCCGTTCATAAGTCACCGGACATTCATTCATTTATTCGAATTGGACAATTTTTTATTATTAAAGGATCTACAGGATGTCCCACGTAACAGTTTTCATGATTTTTTAAGTATGTACTTGCGATGATCTGACAAAAAATATTTTAAACAAAAGCTGATCAGTTTCCGATTGGCCTTACATTCCAATAAAAAAAATTTTCATATCAGACACCCTGTATAACTTCCTTATATCTGCTGGAGGCATCTTTTAAATTTGTAGTATAGGCACAGATACAAAAGTTAAAAATCGTGACTTTTATTTTTGAAAAAAATTTTTTTACGCATTACCTAGTAAACTAATCCTTGTAACATCTCGAACAATATTAAGTGGTCCGGTTCAATTTTAAACAAGTTATTAGTTTTTAAAGGGTGCCATTATATATTATTGTCAAGGCCACATTAATTTTTTTTCATTAGCACTTCAAGGTCATCCGATGGTCATGAATTAATAAATAAAAATGCGTATACGATCTTAATATATCCGAATTATTAAATAAAGATGTGTATTCGGTTCCAGCGTTCCCATATTAACAAACAAAAAAGAAATGTGTGTACGACCCCCAAGCGTTTCCAAATTCACGAATAAAAATGGGTGTTCGATTCTAAACAAGAGGAGTCCCTTAACATAAAAATCGTAGGCTGGCGATCAGGGTCGAACGATCGATCACCGGTGCCGGTTTTCGATCGAGGGTTGGGTGACCGATAACCGGAAGGGGGTCGAGTATCGTTCAGGGCTGTCTACCAGGGTGGAAATTGACTCCGACAAACACGGGCTCGAATCTCATCGAGGTGGGTCCTCGTCAAATTCGCAGAGCGGTGTAACCGGGCATCTTCTTGTCGACCCATTTTGCAAGTGTCGTCGTGGCGGCGGGCTAATTTGTCAGTTGTCGAGTTAGCGTCCTCCGGGGGATTCCCCTTTTCCGTGGGCCCGCACCCCATCGGGACGGTAATCAACCGGTGAATATCTAAACTGCAGCCTCGAAACTCGTCGTCCCATCCCCGGAACGTCCACCCCCTTCGTTCTCTCATTTATAAAGAAGAGGCTATTCCGGCCCGGGGAGGTGCGATTGATCCACCCCTCGAACCCACCCCCGACCTCCCGAAACCCTCCCTCTGTTCCTGCCCGTTCCGGCTCTATTATTCTCTTCTTTTCATGGAAAACTCGCCGATAGCGGCTTCCCGAGGCTTTCGAACCGAATCCCCGGCGTCGAAATTGAATTAGAGGGATAGGATTGATTTAGATTAGGCGAGCAGGTAGACTTCCGACTTCTTAACCCTTCGCGGTAGACAGCGTTCTCTGTGCTTTGTTGCTAAATTTGTTTTATTGTTCTTTTCACTCGAGCTTCGGGAGTAATTCTGTGAAAGATCCTTCACCGGTGTCTCGGCCACTTTTGATTTCGTAAATTGCAAAAAATGGAATATCAAATATAGCAATGTTTCTAATTTCTTTCAGATTTTTTTCCAAAGTCGTGTTAATTTAAAATATACAGGACGTCCCAAGAATAGAGCAACATGGGTTTGCATATATTAATCTTGTTTTAATATCTTCATAAAGCAAGTGAGTAATTTAATACAATATTATAATACAGTAATTTGATAGTGTATTGAATCCGTTGTTTTTTACTATATTGTAATCAAATGACATTAATGATTTCGGCGCAAGGTTCGATCATTTTTAAACCAACAGCAAATGTTGGCAATTTTTAAAAATTTATTTTTCAGACGCAAAATATGTCTCTTAGAAAATGATCAACATTATGATCGAAACGTCGAGAAGTATGATGTATTAATTGCACATTTGCTGTTGGTTTTAAAATGATCGAACCTTGCGCCGAAATCATTAATTTCATTATATATTATAATTTCGATCGAGAAAAATTCACATTATTGTAATCAAAATCATAAAAATTTTTCAGACGCAGTTTTTTCCTTTTTTTTTCTTGAAAAAGATCCAAATATGGATCGAAACGTCTAAAAAAGTTTAAACAAACTTGCAAAATAGCTTTATATTGTTTATATTAGATCGAACCGTGCGCCGAAAACATCACACATCGTTATTTCAACAATTATACGATCGAAAACCTCAATAACACGTCCTAAGAATGTCGGGAAACCTTGATGGGGTAGTTTCCAATGTGATTTGAAGTAACTTTTTAAAAAACGCATATCCTCCCAGTTCTACAAAAATCCAGTACATCAGTTTAAAAGTGATCAGCCTCCCACGCAGTCGTTTACAATCGAAAGAAGAGAGTTCCCTGGTGTTTCTCGGAAGAGAGCGATTCTCATAGGGAGCGGTGCCGAAGGGGTGGCATCGCGGAACGATCTGAGAAAAATCCTCCTCTCGCGGTACTTGGGTCGCGAAAATGCGCAAAACTGCCGGCTAATGTTCCTCTCGACGTGACAGGTGGATTGGCTCGGTTGTCACGGAGCTGTGTTTCGAGAGGGAGAGGGAGAAATAGAGAAAGCGAGAGAGTCTTGTAGCGGTTCCCGGGGCTTTGTAGTCATCCATTCCCGGGGCTCACCCCTGTGCATTATTTAAATAAACAAGAGAAGCTGGGGCAGATTGGCTCTCGCGTCTCTCTGTTCTCCTCCGAAGCAGTTCCAGTGACGAACAATTATCCCCTCCAGCCGCCGGGGTGAAACGGTAGCAAAGGCTCGGCTGAAGTGACAGGCCAAGGGTGGCGCCGACACAGTGTACCCCCAGAAAGCGTTCTAATGAATTTTAAATTGCCTCGCATTCATAATGCAGGCCCGTTGACAGTCGGGATGAACCGGAGATGACAAAGTAAAACGGCCGACTTAATATTTCCGGGCGGACGCCGAACCTGACGGGAAAATTACCGGGAAACTAGACGTTGATTCTAGCCGACTGTTATGGTAGCACTTTCTTTCTACGCGGAATGAGTTATTTGGCAAGTGGATTGTACTGGTCATTGCCACCTGCTGGGAGTCGCGGCCACCCTTCAATTATATAGAAAATAGTTCGGAATTGATAAAAAGATTGTATTGATGAAACTAAGTCACTTTTTAAATACTTCTTTGTAAAGGGTGTTTCGAAATTACATGTCGTAAATACTGTAGCGTGATTCTTCATCTCCGAGTAGCAAACTTGACCTTGACCTAGAATTTCAAGGTCAGATTTTGTTGTCATTGGGTCGTATGGTACTCATCAGGGGGGACGAAAGTCTGAAAGGAACCATGGGTCAAAAGGGACCGTCAATACAAATAAAATATTTGCTCATTTATTACCTATAAATATTCCAGGATTATTAAGAATTTTCAGTCGCTTGAAAATTGACGTTAAAGCTCAAATAAGGTTTGAAGTTGTTGTACAATTGAACAGAAATATTGGCGTATATACGAGCAAAATAAAATTATTCGAGACATTACACAGCTATTTGGATTCCATTTAACTACAAAAGAAACGTATCATGGAAATAGAACAATTTTTGACCCATGGTTCTTTTCAGACTTTTGTTCCCCCTGATGAGTACTATACGACGCAATGAAAAAAAACTTTGACCTTGAAATTAAAGGTCAAGGTCAATTCTGCGGTAAGTTTTTGTAACAAATCTCCACCCATCCAGAGATAAAGAATCACGCTAGAATAGACAGGACATATAATTTTGAAACACCCTGTACAGCAGTGTCTTGTAATCGTGCTTGGATTTATTTCAATAAGAAAAATGTCACAAATCTGTTAGTAAGAGTATCAAGAAAGAATGATAAGAAGCAAAAGAGTTTTAACAATATATTGTTTTCATTCACTACCCTCAATCTAAAAATATCCTGTACAGCAGTGTCTTGTAATCGTGTTTGGACTCATTTCAATAAGAAAAATGTCACAAATATGTCAGTAAGAGTATCAAGAAAGAATGATAAGAAACAAAAGAGTTTTAACAATATTTTGTTCACTCACTACCCTCAGTTCAATCTAAAAACATACAACACGATTTATCGAACAAATCAATAGAGATTGAATCTAGTTCGGATAATCGAGGTTCTACGTTATCGTGGATTAAACAATATGATCTGCAATTGTACCGTGTTTGGACTCGTTTTAATCAGGAAAATGCCTATGTTAGTAAGTGTATCACGAAAGAATCGCAAGGAAGAAAATATAGCTTAAATGTTTAATGTAAATCGGTTCCGAAGATCTCGCACTCGTATGGAAACAATACCCGGCCACGATCGCAAGAAAAATAGTGTCGAGCAGCGTACATGCTCGCATTCCATCGAAGAACGTCTGAGGACAGGTCTCCGAAGGCTCGGCGGACGTTCTTCCTTGAAACTGTGACTGGAGAATGCAAAACAGAGGCATAACTCTTTCAAGATACGTTTACGCGGGGCGGTTCAATAAGTAAGGAACGGTTTATTGTTCCTCGGCACGAGTGAGTCACTCGAGACATGCCACTCAACAACGAACGGCCGCCGCCGCCGAAGAAGAAGAAGAAGAAGAAGAAGAAGAAGAAGAAGAAGCTGCGGGCTTCTGCGCGAAGAGAGAGCGGCCGGGCATCAAGGAGGAGGAGGAGGACTCGCGTCGCGTGTACTCATCCGTATTTTTGTACCTCGTTCCGAGATAATTACAGAATGCCCCCGTTTACGAGTTCGACCAATTATAACCCCGGCTCTTGTTCGCGAGCGTCGAATTAGCAACACCCGAAAAACGATTAGTCCCGAGCGACGACTAAATGTCAGTAATTTCGCCAACCGATCGAAAACGAAAAAGATGGAGAGGACTTCCGCTCTGTAATACCGATTCCGGTCCCGGAAAAAGAACAAAATTAATTTCCGGCGCGCGGCCGTGCTCGGCCGGCGAATTAAAGAGTCCCCCGGGACACAATGTATTTAACGGATCGAACGGATGGATCCGCCGAGATGGATCGGCGATCGGCAATGATAATTTACGCGCATGTAAATCGAGCACCACTACCAATCGCGCCACCGTTCGTTCGTTCGTTCGTTCGTTCGCTCGCCATTAAGTAACTGTAACGCCGGCACCGATGAGACGCTTTTAATCTACGAGCGGCACGGAACCGAGCCGAACCCGACCGATCTCTCTGTAATTGGCTCTTTCGCGATCGGAATCGGCCCCGGCGAAATTATACGCGCGTATTATGTTACGGTGCTTTGTCTTGTTGCGTGAACGATGATGGCATTACTACCAATGAACGTCCGATTAATTCTACCCGGGAAAATTTAACGTCCAAGTCCGGAAACGATTTTTTCATACGGGGAAGATCGGTGACATTACCGACAGAACTACCAGAAGTGTTGTTGTATAGGGTGACCACTGTTTCTACGAATTCTGCTCTATTTCTTCCATTCTGTTGGACGAAAAAATTCACCTACATTCTTCTTAACATCACGCACGAGTGTGAATTTTTTCCAAATTTTTCACTGCATCATTGATTTTTTAATAATTTCACATTGCTCGTCGGATGACTACGTTTATATTATTATGGTAGTTCTTCCGTTCCGTTGGACAAATAATTACGAAAAAATTCACCTACATTCTTCCTAACATCACGCACGAGTGTGAATTTTTTCCAAATTTTTCATAATCGATTTTTAAAAAATTTCACATTGCTCATCGGATGACTGCGTTTATATTATTATGGTAGTTCTTCCGTTCCGTTGGACAAAAAATTACGAAAAAATTCACCTACATTCTTCCTAACATCACGCACGACTGTGAATTTTTTAAAAATTTTTCACTGCATAATCGATTTTTAAAAAATTTCACATTAGTCGTCGGATGACTACGTTTATATTATTATGGTAGTTCCGTATGATAATGATTATTAATGTATATTTTTGTCAAACGTTTCTAATTAGGATAACATGTATTGAAATTCATTAAATGGCCTGCGACTGTAGAATTTTTCTGCGACTTTCTCAAGTCATGATATCGGTTTATGCCAGTTTGTGGGCGACTATAAAGGTCGATTCGCGTCGGGGAAAAATGCGGGACTAGCCAGACAGCGTGATCGATCGGCAGAAACGCGGAAAGATCGCGGAAGACGCGGGCGTGAAGTCGGGCCGGGCGTTCCCTGCCGAAAACACGTCGAAGTAATTATCGCCGGGTGGTGGAGCAGCCATTCCGGAACCGCATTCTCCCCAAAAATACCCGAGCACCGAGCACCGAGCACCGAGAGCAGCGCGGCAGGGTTAACATTACGGCGTACCGTAAATTGCTGGTGGGTACGGGTAGCTGCATCGAATTGCCGGTGCCTGACGTGCATAAACCGCGAACAATTCGCGCGGCAGAACGCGAAGATGCTGCTGCTGTCCGCGGAATCGGCGTCTTGGGAGCCGTGCACTCGTTGCACATGCTCTCGGCCCGTGAGATCGGTCCAATTGCAGCTGCCTAGCCGGCCAGTGCACTGTCGGCCGACGCAGCTTCGAACGTCGCAAAATCTCAATTGTTAACAAAAAAAATATTGACAAGCAGGAATTTCATGCAGACAGTTCATTGAGCTGAAATCTACTGTTTTTATTCTGCACATTAGTTGCTTGGTGATGTTCACTTGCAATTAAGAATTATTAATTTTCTGAAGTAAACATTATTAAATATTTAAAGTATAAATTATTAAATTTTTGATGTATAAATTTGCGGATAAAAATTGCAAATTAATATTAGAAATACTGAGGAGTAACTTGACAGTACTCTATAATTTCTGAAGTAAAAATTATTAAATATTTAAAGTAAAACTTATTAAATATTTAAAGTAAAAATTATTAAATATTTAAAGTAAAAGTTATTAAATTTTTGAAGTAAAAATTTGCGAATAAAAATTGCAAATTAATATTAGAAATACCGAGCACTAACGTGACAGTACTCTATCACTTTTTCAAACTAATTGTAGAATTTTTTCTGCATAATACTCGAGATGTTCCAACTTGAAGTGTCCCTTCTTTACACAGACATTTTATTGCAACAACTGTCAAATGAATTTTAAATTTTTACAGATCCTGCGGTCCAGGAGGATTTTGCGAAGTGAAGGGATTTCGCGAAGATGGAAATGATTTGTCCAGCGGGATCGGCCAGCCACGGATTCCGCGGAATCCGGGCCGAGCGGTGTTTATTGTTCGCGATCGGCCCAGCGGTGGCTCGGTTTGTGAGAAAACACGAGACAGGTAGCCACCACGTTCTGCCTGGCAGGCACCAACGGACACCGAAATAGACTCGCGTCTGGCCAACGTCCTCGCCGAGCCGATAAACACGCCACTCGAGCCCCCAACCGCCCCAAAAATCCTCCTATCTGCCGAGTCGAAGAGTATTCTTTGATCTACGGAACGACCTCGACTGTGTTGGCCCTTCTGCGACTTCGATCAAAGGACAACGAGCCTGCACTATTCTTGTACGAAACCGTCGAACGCAGATGTCGATAAGAGTCGATAGGGAAGATGCTCGTTAGACGTCTTTGTTGCGTCCTGAAGCTGGTTTAACAATCAAAGTGGACTGCAAAATAGAAACCTTATAAACAATCTCATTGGACAAAGTCACTGAAAATATGCAAGCTCTCTGGGCCCCAGAATTTTTAATTAGAATTACTTTGGATTATAAATTTTTTATCAAAGATTGATACAGTAAACGCTTGATTCTTGTCCAACAGCGGTGTTTTTCATGGACAAGAATCGTGCCCAGAAGTGCTTTTTGATTTATGACTGCGTCTAGATATCGCGCCGAGCGAGACTTCAATAGGGAGCCGAACATAGAGAAGGACAGAATGAAATACGGTTCGCGTGACTGTCCGCGTCTCTTTCTTTCCGGTGCGCTGTCCTTCCTTGCGACCGAAACTTTCACCGTCGATTAAACCACTAAATACAATTGAAACTGTATCGTGTTTGGTGTCATTTTAATCAGAAAAATGCCAGAAATAAGTTAGTGAAAGTCCCATAAACGAATAATGAAAATTAAGAGATTTGTAAAATCGATTCCTCGAGTCGATGTGTGGTGTTCATACCGACATACCGGTTCATACCGATAAAGTGGACTGCAAAATAGCAATCGTGTAGACAATCTCATTGGACAAAGTCACTGAAAATATGCAAGCTCTCTGGGCCCCAGAATTTTTAATTACAAATTCTTTGAATTATAAATTTTTCATCAAAGATTGAAATATTTCGCGATAATCTACAACCACAGCGATCAGCGGATCTTCCAAATGATCGCAAACAGGAAGCATCACTGTTTCCAAGGGGTCTAATCCGTAATTCCATCAGTCCGACCCGCGGGTACCATCCAAAGTCTCCGCGAGAACCTGGCTTCGAATCGAACCGACTTCGAACTCTGTCTCTGGCGTTGGTTGGCAGGCTGCGGTAGCAAAAGGGGGATGATAGTTGAGCCAGGGGATGGGAGTAACGAGGGGGGGGGGGTTGGTTGGTTGGTTGGTTTTGCGTAGCGAGTTGTCGGATGTCGGTGTCTGCGGCCGGATGTTGCGTCAGTGATACAACCGGATGATACTTGGCGCCCCGGGGCCATTCCGCGTCTGTAAGTTAGCCACGTACAATTACCATGCGTCTCGGTACTCGCGATGCCGTTACAGCGTTTTCGACGAAACGTTATGGATGGATGGATGGGAGAAGCACGGCCAGAAACCGACACAGGTTAGCACAACTTCTCGCGGATAGAGAGAGAGAGAGAGAGAGAGAGAGAGAGAGAGAGAGGGAGCTGGTTTTGACGAGCATGATCGCAAACTCGAGCGATCCGAAGATTAAGTCCTGGGTAATCGGCGATGCACGCGTCGAATGCAACTTCTGCTTCCTTGCAACAGTGCATTCTTGTGCTGCAGAATTTTGTACATACGTGGTGCGTTTGTTTCGTGCGTTCGTCTCGAATTCTGTGTGTGGAATTTTAAATGAAAATTAAAAGGACAGCATCGAACGAGAGTGTCTGAATAAAATAAAAACGGATTTGAAGAAGTTGATTTTTCTACTGAATCTCTAGTTGAAAAATTTAATTTCTGCTATAACAACAATCAAGGCGAATTCTTTGTTCTCCTGCAATAAAAATGTTGTAACTCGTGTATTTGTTTAGAAGGGGTTGACACATTTGTCTAAATTGCGGGTTTTAAACGATATCTAAAAAGAATATCAGTTTTGTGAAACACGTTAAATTAATGGAAGAGAGAAATTTGTTGGGGCAAACACACCTGAATAGGATGAACGAAACCGGGGGTGTAAAAGCGAAGAAATTATTAATTAAGGTGTAGGAGGCGTCCGCGAGCATGTGCGACAGCCAGCAGGTTAGGATGACGAGTGTGGGATGCAGGAAACACGAGGAACAATGGGATCTTGATACGTTAAACGAGAATGGTAAAGGAATAATGTAGCAGGTTCCAACGTCTCTATATATTAGTTAGTGTCTTTATTTTTCATTCATCTTGGAACCGTTTTGCGCCGGTTCACCAGGTCAAATCGCTTTAACTGTTGCATTCGTGAGTTATTTCATTGTTGCTTAATCAGTTTAGCTGGAGGAGTCTGGTGTTACACTTGTAGTATGGAATCTCTCTTCTATTATAAGCTTTCTGACAATTAATTGATTAGTCTTACTTTAACTTTTTAATTGTAGATCTTTGTTAGCGTCGTTAAGCGAGAGCTTCGTTTTAAATTTTATTGTGGATCTTTATTAGTGTCATTAAGCGAGAGCTTCGTTTTAAATTTTATTGTGGATCATTGTTACGTCGACATTGCTAAAGAGCGTTGTTTAACATTTTTTTTGTAGTACGTTATTAGTGATATTAATAAAGAGAGTTACTTTAATGTTTCATGTAAGTCATTGCTACGCAAGGTTCGAGGTAATCGAGGAAAGATTTAGGACACGATCGTTGATAGTCGAGGATCGTGATTGTAAAGTCGAACGAGAGTATCGAAAGTTGTACGGCCCGTTCATCTTTTCGGTAGTAAACCCGGCGAAGTGTTGATTTACGAAACAGATAAAATTTCAGGTGAATCTCAGTGGCTCGTATTTTACATGTTGCGTACTCCTCGCCCTAATCTACTTCGGCCGTCTGACCTAGTATACTTCGAATCCCCTTTCGAGATTAACCCTTCGACATTATATCTTTGTGTTCGTCGTTCAAACAAACTTTTATTTCGCTAAAAATGTTCTTACTGACGCATACGTCATTCGTAAGTCATAGATTAATCCAATGATATTTTTCGTTTTTTATTTATTACTTAATCAAATCTTTGCACATTCAACTTTTACCAAATTCTGCTTTGATACGATTTCTAAGCGCAAATATATTAATATTTGTACGAATTTGTAAATTTTGTTAAAACATACGAGTCAAGAGTTATGTTTCTTTAAACATTGATTCGAGGGAAAAATTTTTTTGACATAACTTTTTCAACTGAAAATGCAATTAACATTCAATCAACACAAAAACTTGCACATTCGCAAAATAAAAAAAAACCTTGCACAACTTGCAAAATAAAAATTCTCTGCATCTGTTTCAAGAAGCAATAGCCACTTAAGGGTTTATTTACTCCTTGAATAATATCTCTTTAATTGTTTTAATATTTTTACTGTCTCAAATTGCAGCTAGTCATTTCGGTCGTAAATGCATAAAATCCGTCTAGTTATTGGTTTTTGAAAACCGTTTGGTCTGTCGCATTGAAATCGGTTGTTCCAGACGCATTAAAGCTTCTCAAACAACCATCCCCTCTGATCGTACATTTAGAGAGTGATTCCGACTCGGACTTAATTGCTCTACAAACGAGCCGACTACACTTCCATTCCCCGCGAAATCGATAACTCGTCCGCAAGTGGGTCACCCCTTCGTCTGGATCGGAACGTGACGTAGGGTGTTTTTCGTTTGAATCCGTCCATGCCGACCCATTCATACATGTTACAAAAATCTCGGAAAGTCTAGCATATATAACAAACCACCTGACGCGAGCATTTCAAATTTTTCAATCATTAGGGGACAGATTAAAAAATTTTCTAATTAATCAACACCTTTATGATTTCCAATTCCTAACAACCCTTACACTTGACCACGTGAAAATATTTTTTTAAGTATATTCTAACAAGCTGGATAATTTTATAGCTTCAAATTATTTCTCAAGTCACCTACAATTATCGTCGAATTACATAAAAATATTTTTGAGACACATTTTCAATTCTTCCAACTGAAGCCACCCTTTGGAGATATTTTTTCGAATATATTCTACAAGCACATTTTTCGTTCAATTACTCAAAAATATTTCAACGTGGATAAATAACACTAGAAATTATTTACACTTACTTTCGTTTCACAATTAATGAAACTATGAAATTGTGCATTTATGACAAAAATGAGTAAGTAGGTGTAATTTAAAACAGTAAAAACATTTAAAAAATTTAAAACTACTATTACATTATTTTCAACCTATTAAACATATTAAGAAAGAAAGTATGTTGTTACGTTTCAAGTAAAAAATGTTTATTTCTACGGTCTACATATTACGATAAAAATTGTACAAAGCCTTCTTATTATCATAAACGAATATACTTATTGGCATTTGGTGTTCGGTAGTTACGTTATTAATTATAAAATAATTTAGGGAATATATTCCGAAAGCTAAATCGTATTCTGTCGCAACGATTAGAGACAGTCCCCGTGGAAAATCTGCTCGTTTATTCAAACAAGGCGACGAACTAATAGGAGGCATCGATTCGCGTAGGTGGCCCCGAAGAATTAGGTAAATCGTGTGCAAATGGCTGGCCGTGACGTTTTCGTGGCCGCACGGTCTTAGGTCACGCAAGATACCCGGCCAGATATTTGGTTAAATATTAATGACGTCGTTAAAACAACGCATTTGCGGTTCGTTAAACCGTGAGGGGGCGCCGTCTAACGACTGGCCGACGAGGGCTCGCTTCCACTAGCCATTCCGGTAAACCAACCACCGGCGATACCACGTCCTGGTTACCTCCTAGAATCCTATTATATTCTTCACTATACACCGGTTACAATGTAACCCCGCGATCAAATTTCCGATTAATCCGCCCCCGCGTTCTTGATGGCGCCCACGAGATCGTTTTAGAAATATTACAATCCCGCATGTGAATATTCAATTTTCAGCCGCAAAAATTTACTTCTATTTTTCGGTATTACAATTTTCTTCAAATTATAGTAGTACGTCTTCCATAATGGTCTTCGATGTTTATACTTGCATTAAAATGTCGAGTGTGTAAAACTTGTTACGAAGGTTTCGAATACAATCTACTAAAATTTGGAATTTTGTTTTTTTTTTTTATGAGATAACAATTTTCTTATTCCATCAAATCATTTTCTTACAATATTGATAATAAATCTACTAAAATTTGAAATTTTGTTTTTTTTATGAGAAAAAGAATTTTCTTATTCCATCAAATCATTTTCTTACAATATTGGTAATAAAGCGGTTTGAATATTTGTCTGTATTAATATTAATAGTTTCACGCGGATAATCTTTGTATTTTGTGTATTAGTATTCAGGTTTATTGGGCTCGATGGGTAATCTATGTGTATGTACGCGACGGATCCACCATTTAGGAAGACAAGAAAGTTAGATAAAAAGTTGCCGGGGAAGTTGCGTCAAATGAAAAGCTATTGCTCTCGCGATGGAGTTTCGAAAGTCTTTCGATTTGCATCTCCTTCGCAGGGATGACCATAAATCCGTCCGGCTAAATCCACGCGAACTTTCTTCGGATCCTCTCCGCCTTCGACGGGAAATTTCGAAATGAGTTTCTTTCGACAATTTCCATGTATCGCGGCTCCCCGAAAATAATATACCCATTAATCCATTCTCTTAAAACGACACGGATTAAGTCAAGCTTTACCACTAAAAATTACTGCACTATAAATGTTATTAAAGTTATCGATCGTACAATTGTTAACATCCAAAGATGTGTTAATGTTTTCGGCGCAAAGGTTCGATCTAGTAGAAAAAATAAAGCTATTTTGCTACTAGATCGAACCTTTGCGCCGAAAACATTAACACATCTTTGGTTATTACTGCACTATAATTGGAACTAACCCCTGCATTGTTAAATGTACTAAAAAATATTCTAAATTGAATGGAATGTTAAAATTCCGAGTTCACATTTTCGAGTGCGAAGGATTAAAAAAGTCCTCAGCCATGGACAATGAACTTCAAAAAATTATAAAATGATCCCCGATAGGCTAATCTTCGAGTGCGAGGGGTTAAAAAATCCTCAGCCATGTACAATGAACTTCAAAAAATTATAAAATGATCCCCGGATAGGCTAAGCTCGAAAAACAAATCCCACAGCCCGAACTCGACCAAAGCACGAAACATTTCGGAATCGGGAAAGCCACCCCAGAGCATCGGCGATAAAAGAAAGGCTTAAAAGTCACCCCCGATCCATTCCCGGTAGGCAATCAAGTTAAAAACATCGAGGGCGGCGGCCCCCCGAAGAGCAACTGGTCCCGATCGAACACCACTAAATTCGAAAGCTAATCTCGAAGGGCAGGAGCCACCCCCGCGCGAGGGGGTTGCGCCCGATAAAACCGACGGTGGTATGTAAATTCCGTCGTCTCGTGTATATCGGATCGCGGGTTCTCTCTCTAGCAGTTTCGTATATGGAGAAGCTGAGAAAAGTGGCGAAAAAAATCGAGACAAGGATGGCCGGCCACGATAAACTCGAGGAAGGGGCGGAGTGGTGATATTTCAAGGGTGGCCCGCCCCCCGGAGTCCGGCTCCTTAGACAACAGGCTCGAGGAAGCGAGACTAGTTAGGCGCAGGGACAACGAGCATAAATTCTCGAACGAGGGATGACCGGGCTGCACGCAAAGTCCCATGATCTCCCTACACTCTGGCCAACCCCTACGACCTTCGCCACCACCCCCATCGGCCACCCCCCTCGCCGAATCCTTTATCCACCTTGCTGGACGATGGGGATGCTTGATCTCCAGGTTTCAAGGTTCATTCGAGTCGAGGATTGTTCAGGGTGCTTTTTGGGCTATCGGATTTTTCGAGCCACGGGGGTGAACTTTTCAGAGAGGGTCGCTCTCGAGGTGAACCTCTTGTATTCCTCGGGAATGTTTAACCTATCGAGCGTTAAAATTGGCCAGTGTGCGCGCCGCCTTATCAAAATAACAAGATTTCATTTATTTCGATTTTCTGCCATTTTTATCGCAATATACAGGGTGTCTCGTTTAACTTTGCCACTCGTGATAACTTCATTTATACAGATACAAAAATATGTTCGGAAGTTATCGTTATTTGGAGGGGGACATAAGTGTCCATGAAGGTTGTCTCAAGGTCATGTTTCAAGGTAATGTTTGTTTTCAATGGAATGACTCATTTTTTATGCTGGATTTCGATCGAAGTATTAAGAAACGTTTCAGCAATGTTGGCACATGATGGGTTACGAAAAACGCGATTCGGTGATTACGGAATGTGGTGTCGGCATCTCGAAAATCGATCAATCTCGAACGAATCTCGGTGACGCGGCGAAGGGACACGCGACGGACATGCGAAAGGCAGTCGGCGGCGTCTTGGAATCCGAAATATGTTCGACGAAAGGACGAAGTCTCGGTACCGAGAAGAGGTTCCTTGGTATTTCGGAGCCGATCGGTATGTGTCGAGAATGTGTCCAACGTGTGACGTCCTAACGCCATGTCACCCTGTCGACCTTTGCGTGCCGGAGTATCCCCCTCGAGACATTCCACGGCTGTTCCGGAACGTCCGAGAACGTCTTGGAACATTAATTGTGGAAAAAGGCCGCTCGTTAAGCTTCGATTCGAACTCCTGAATGAACGCCGCCCTCGAGAACGACGACGGTAGACTGCCCTTTCGCTTGCGTGGTGATAAAAATTGATTTCGTACTACCTTTATATACGTACTATACCTTGTATACGTTGTGCAGGTTGTATACATCGCATACTTTGTATACGTTGTGTACGTTGTATACATCCCATACTCTTTGTATACGTTGTGTACGTTGTATACATCGCATACTCTGTTGTGTACGTTGTGTACGTTGTGTATGTTGTGTATGTTGTTTACATCGCATACTTCGTATACGTTGTGTACGTTGTATACATCTCATACTTCGTATACGTTGTGTACGTTGTATACATCTCATACTTCGTATACGTTGTGTACGTTGTATACATCGCATACTCTGTTGTGTACGTTGTGTACGTTGTGTATGTTGTGTACGTTGTTTACATCGCATACTTCGTATACATTGTGTACGTTGTATACGTTGTGTACGTTGTGTACGTTGTATACGTTGTGTACGTTGTGTATGTTGTGTACGTTGTTTACATCGCATACTTTGTATACATTGTGTACGTTGTATACGTTGTGTACGTTGTTTACATCGCATACTTTGTATACGTTATTCACGTTGTGTACGTTGTATACATCTCATACTTCGTATACGTTGTATACATCTCATACTTCATATACGTTGTGTACTACGTTGCATACATCGCATACTTTGTATACGTTGTGTATTATGTTGTATACATCGCATACTTTGTATAAGTTGTGTACGTTGTATACATCCCATACTCTTTGTATACGTTGTGTACGTTGTATACATCGCATACTCTGTTGTGTACGTTGTTTACATCGCATACTTTGTATACGTTGTGCACGTTGTGTACGTTGTATACGTTGTGTACGTTGTTTACATCGCATACTTTGTATACGTTGTGCACGTTGTGTACGTTGTATACATCTCATACTTTGTATAAGTTGTGTACGTTGTTTACATCGGATACTTTGTATACGTTGTGTACGTTGTATACACTTGTATTTTTGTTTACATTTGCTTGTATACTTGTATACTTTACATACTTGTTTTACGTCATAGGAAGTCTCCTGGAAGGAATTCGAAAGAAATGCGGCAGCAAGCCGTCCGATTGGATCATTCCACACCAACTTTAGGTTCTAGCTGAATTATTGGCTAAAGCGTGTGACGTCATAGCGTAACCATTGGCTGCGTGCGAGGACCCCCTTTGCCTCTGTGCCCTCTCGAGGGACTTCTTGCGGCGTACAAAGAGTACTTATACTATTGTATACGTTACGTACTTGTGTACTTGTATTTTTGTAGAGGTCGTACGCGTTGTCTACACACCCACGGGGTATCACAGAAGGTGTCCGTCGAGTGACACTCGGTTTTCGAGGCTCGGCCCTCGAGCCTGGTCGGCGGCGTCGGAGAATTGCGGCGATAAATTTGATTTCGCCGGCAGCCGGCTCCGTGACTAGAAGTTATTACGAACGAAAGTAGAACTCGTTCCGACGGCGGTGGGTAGCGACGGCCTTACTGTCATAGAATAATACTGGATGCCATTGTAAACGTCAGCGTGCGACGCCGCGGCGTTGATCGATGGCCACCCGTCAGTTGGCACCACTTTTAATTAAACCGCCCTCAAGATTAGCTCCCCCTGGTTCTTCCGGGGCCACCTCCCCCCCCCCCCTCCCGACTCCTTGTAATTGTTTTAAATCTCACCCCCCGTGGCCGGGCAGTTTTGCTCTCCCTGCTCTAACGTTTTCAGCCCGCCGCCACGGTGAAAAAAAAACCGCAGCTTGTCAACGTGACAGATTCACCGGCTTCGCAGACATTTATAAGCTCAGACAAGATGGGGTTGCAACTTCCACCCCCGGTTCGACTGTCGAAACGAATCTCTTCATTTTTTCGCCTTGCACTTGGACCTGCCGTACAAGTCTAAACGTCTTTCTTTCTCTTTCTTATTCTTTGTTTCATCTTCTCTTTTTTTTTGTAGATCCATCTTGAGGATTAGAGCATTCTCCAGTTCATTTTTTATATAAATATTTTATATAATATGGGTCTATTTGCTTGCTGTATTAATCGTCTGTGGTTGCTCTTCAGCTATTAATTAGTCCGCGGATTTTAGTGCAAAATAAAATTTGTTTATATTAAGAAAAACTAATATAATTGTGAACCGAATGATGAGAAGCTTTTCTGAACTGAACAACTAACTTTATTAGAAACACTTATAATAGAGCACGCATTTAACATGTGCATCGCCTCATGGCGTCTTTCGAGTAACTAATGTAATAGTTTTGATCAATAACAAATATATCTTGTCCTAGCTTGTCATTTGCACCTAACTTCATTCAATTCGTGACACACTTGTAATAACTCAGAAGTGGGGGAACAGGTAATGCTCTCATATGTTCGTTCGTTCGTACAATATTCATACATCCCTATTTTCTAACAGTTTATAAATTGCAAATAACTGAAGACAAAGTGGAAGTTCCTTTCTGCTGTTATAGATTTTAACAAGTTAATACATTAATAGATTTTCCATCGAATTAATACAGTATTGTTATAAATGAACTGAACACACTAATAATAATTCACAACGTAGAGCATAAAGTATTCGCAGTCCAAATATCACGGAGTGTATTAAAAAATTATCCAACGATTTCGCAAACATCCCCGACGTGTTTCTCTCGGAAATGTAGCAGAGTCATCAGCGATTCTGTGCTCTTAACTATGGTTTCCGGATCTCGGTAGGACCAAAGTCCGCTAACTAGGCCGCTTCTAGAACGGCTAACTAATTTTTCTAATTACGGTGCCGCTTCGGTCGCGACGGAGAGTTTCTTTCGTTGATAAACTTAGGTGTCGAACGTGCAGCTCGCGCGTTTCTCTGTTGGTTCGGGAGTCGAGTGTGTGTCTGCAGGGGGTTGGGGACGGTAAGGGGGGTTCGGGAAGGTCGAGGGGGTGGACCCTTTGCTAGATCAAAGCGCCCCCAAAGATCAATACGCTCTTGAGACGCGGGCAGGGGCGAACCAGAAAGAGAGAGAGAGACAAAGAGAGAGAGAGAGAGAGAGAGAGAGAGAGAGAGAGAGAAAAGAGAGGCAGGGAACGGTGAAGAGAATGGGAGAGCGAGACACAGGCCGGTTGATTGAGGGCACGGGGCATTAGTGGTCCTATAGTGACCTATAGTTCGTCTCGCTTTCTTTCTCTGGGTTTTCTCTTTAGAAACGCGTCACGTACTACTTTTCGGCCGAGCGGAAGCAAAGGGGCATAAATAGGCGCAATTAAGGGTGACTCGGGAAAATTCCGGCGACCCGCCGCCGGAAGCAATCTTCTTCTACGGATTGCTATCTCTCCTCGGGCCGAGAACGAGCCAAGGAGGTATGGTTGCGAGATGGCCCGGCCGATGACTGAAAACTATGCGTACACAAGAGATCCGGGAGGCCCGGCACCGTCCGGATGCTGTTTGCTTTCGCTGCGGGCCGAAATCTGGCGACCGTTCTGCGCGGCATCTTCGAAATTCCGTGGGCTCGTGTGGTTTCTGTATCGAGAACCACGGTGGTTCTACAGTGCCAGAAATTTCCATAAAGCCACCACATTTTTTGGTTATATCTTATAATTATTCTGTACTTCTGATGAAGAGTATGATTTCATGTTAGGCATATGTATAAAGAAATTCCTACTTTGCATAAATTATAGGTCGGAAGTAACGTTTCGTTCTAGAGATAAAATAGTTCCGGGTGCAAAGGATTAATTTTCGTGACGAATGCACCAAATCTGAAGTGCTATTAACCTTCTCTCTTTGTACTGCTATTCGAATGCTAACCCTGTGTAGGGGGGTAGTTGCACCTGTTAGATATATGTAGATAACTGTAAAAATATATAATATTTAGGTTTACCGTAACACCGGTACACGCGACATCTGTATAATTACATTGTAATACTGACATGCGTCTAGACTATTCTGTAGATCGTCGTAGTCAGACGTACAACGACTTCAGTAGAATAAACACGTGTCTGAGAAAGCTTGCTGCGTAATAGTAATACATCCACTGCCTAATAAATTCATACTTATAACAGCATCACATTTTTCCATCAAAATTAAAGAAACGTAGTCTGCCTAATTATTTGTGAAATTTTATTGATTTTTAAAAGATAAGTATACAATACTTAAAAAATTTTTAAACAAATCACAGATAACATTCCTAGAAAAATTTTTTCGAAATTTTCCATTCGTCAGCATTTTATTGTCGTTTTTTGTCAGCCTGGAATATATTTGCACCCCATACACAGAAAAGGTGTAATCGCAACCCTGCTGCAAAACTGGAACTGTAGACTGAAACCAAAATTCGCTCGATTTCACAGCGAACCGAGTAAAATAAAATGAACCGGCCCAGAAAATAGCGAAGCCCGTCCAAGGTTCTCGAGTAGGTCCGAAATTCCAGGAATACCTGCAGTCAATCAACCCCGTTGCACCGTCAACCCTTAAGAAGCGTTGCTCGCGTTGGTCCGAGTACGAATTACAAATTTCCGCGAGAACGAACGGGCCGCAGATAGTTTCCGTGCTTTTTGGCAGACGAATGCCAGCCTGCTGTTTAATTAGGAACGGCGAAACCGACAGAGAGAAGCTGCTTCACGAGAGCGAGAGAGAGAGAGAGAGAGAGAGAGAAGGGGAGGGGGTAGGGCGCGCGAAAGTTAAAATGCAGGGACATCCTGCGGAAGGAATTTACGAGACAGCCGAGCTGCTCGCGCAGTTCTAATAAAATATATCGGCAATTAACTCCCTAAATATTCTCGGCCGGCGTGAAACGTCGTGATCTATAGGGGCCCCTCCGCGTCCGTTCGGCTAAATTACTTTGAATCGCCATTTTTTAGAGGCCCGGCCAATTGCCTCCGTGCGGTTGCCAATTATTCCGGTACCGGCGGCGCGGAGTCCTCGCCGTTTCCCCGGGCTACTTTTTGCGCTCGAGTTTCCGAAGACACGGTTTTTCGACTGGAATTCTCCGCGGAATTTCATTACCGAGCCCGTAGTACCGGTCGCTCCTTTGTGAGATACTACGGGAACGTAGTAGCTTGCTGCGAACCCGGAGCCGTTGGTCTTTCTTCTTCCCTTCGAGGAGGGACTGACAAATATTTGACAAACGCTAATGCCTGCGCAATCAGACCCCGGCGATATTAATTCCTGCCACGGTACGCGACCTCGATACCCCCCACCGGAAACAATTATTCGCCCAGGGGATCTCTTGTTTGTAGTTTACAAGCGTTGGAAAATTGCTTTCACCGATTGATCCCGTAGACGGTGTCAAAAAGAGGATATAGTATAGAATAGTATAGAGGATGTAGTATACACACAGGAACCTGTTCCAAACTCGTCCGAGATTACCTTGTGCAAAAAACTGAAATGTCACAGCAGACATACAGTTGACCTTGAGTGACCTTCACAATAGCTCATTGTATTCGTCTTGGAATAGATCAGAATATAAACACAAAACCACAGCGTTCGATTAAAAAAACAAACAAAAACAAAGTTGACCTTCGTATCACCTTGACGCCTCAACCTACAAAAACATCAGTAACATCAAATTACGATCATCGTTTCAAATGCCCCACCCTCTAGACATGTTCTGTAGCAGTAAGAAGAATTATGTTCCAAACTCGTCCGAGATTACCTTATGCTAAAAACTGAAATGTCACAGCAGACATACAGTTGACCTTGAGTGACCTTCACAATAGCTCATTGTATTCGTCTTAGAAAATGTAAACACAAAACCAGAGCGTTCCATTAAAAAAAAACAAAAACAAAGTTGACCTTCGTATCACCTTGACGCCTGAACCTAACCCAAACCACATCGTTCCATTAAAAAAAAACAAAAACAAAGTTGACCTTCGTATCACCTTGACGCCTCAACCTACAAAAACATTGATAACATTAAATTACGATCATCGTTTCAAATGCCCCACCCTGTAGACATCTTTAAGATTTAAAAAGAATTATTTTGCATATTTATTGTACGTTTACTAGCACGTAAAATGCACAAATGCAATCTTTCCTTCGCCAAGGATGGAAGATCAGAGAACGGCTGTGATACGCAAGGGAGGAGACCGGAATCGATGCGGTTCGATTCGAGACGGCTACATCTGGCCCGTCTTCGCGTTCCGGGTAATTAATCCGCCGCGAGTACCGACGACACAGCCCGCGGGCCTCCTCTCAAGTTCCCGTTTGTAGTAACTAAATGCGTTTGACAACGGGAGCTTGTGTCTCCCCTGTGCTAGCCGTGAGCGATGTTCGCCGCGGAGAATAATCGCAGCGTATGCCTACGCACCGGAGAGCCTTCCTCCCGTTAATTTGATTCACCGGCGTGTAACGCGTCGAGGCTTCTTCTTCTTCGTACGTCGACGCTCGCGTTTGCTTGCTCTTCATACATGTTGCCGCATCGATTGGTGCTGGATAGATCTGGGTTAGGTCTGAGTTAGGTCTGAGTTAAGTCTTACCGGAACTATAGTATGTCCGAAGCGAAAAGCTTGACCTGGCGGTGATGCGTCAGAGTAAACGTAGGAGATATGCGGAAAGCGGGGCCCTACGTTTACTTGAGCGGGTTAGAAGACCCCGAGAGGAGGAGTTTAGTGGGTAGGGGTTGATCCTTCTGATCAACCGAGTCCCACACTACCCCCTATTTGGGGGTGTGCGTAAATGCATTCTCCTCCTTTCAGACAAAAAAAAAAGTCTGGGTCAGGTCATCCGCAACACGTCGAAAGCTGTCCCGAGCCATCGTCTTATATCGAAAAAAGGGAAACTGTGTACACTTTAACGAACAGTTTTCACGGAGAATCTTGCACTCTCGGTCGTCGCAGGAAAAATGCGACGCCATTCATTTCACGGACGAAGATTTCACGGGTAAGCGGATACGTCCCTAAAAGGCGTCCGGCAGCTGGAAGAGATTCCGTTCTGCGTTCGTGACTGACATTAGTAACTCTTTGCTCACTCTTCTTCCCGCACACCCCTTTGCAACCCTTGTCCTCGTCATCCCCTTTCGATTCGCCTCCAGCTACCACCAAGATCGTTCTACCGGCGACGGGCACTTCGACATGTTAGGCACTCTGATAGAGCCTGGAAGACTTACATGCAACACTATCCAACTCGACCTTGAAGTCGATTTTCAAGGTCATTTGAAAATCATTTCATGTTTATCAAAGGGAGTTAATTGACCTTGAAAATGGACCTCAAGGTCGATTTCAAGGACGCCATCTCAAGGGCATCACTCTGAACTGTACAATTCAGGATGTAGCACTTTTTTCAGAAACTGTATCCTTTAAGAAATAATTAGCCACAAAAGTTTCCATCTCCATAGGTTGAGGGGTGCTTTTTACCCCTAAAAAGCGTATTTAGCCGAAACAAAAAAACACGTATTTAATATTTTCCGGTGTTTAATGAGTACGTTAAATTTCATTCAAATCAGTGAGTATCAGTTGGGTAGTGTTACTTGTTAGACCCTCCACGATGATGAAGATTTGGGACATTCGTTGTACAGTCCACGCTGATCGTTAGGCTGCGTATTTTAATAGGAAAAATAAATTGGTGAAAATTGTACTTCACCGAAGAAAGATGTTCTAGCGCCAACGTCTCCGATAGATCCTGTTAAACGAAAAATACATTCGGCCAGGAACGAACGTCTCCAAGGGCCCCGAAGGGTTGCGTCTCTGTGTCTAATGAAGCCGACCGAGGGCGTTAACGGTTTCAATGAAGAGGAAACCGAATCAGCGTGCGGCTCGCGTTTTTCTGTTTACAACCGGCTACGTGATCCACCCTCCAGCAGCGGAATTCCATCGCAGGGAATAATAGGGCCCTTCGATTCCCTGCCCCTTAAATCCTTATGTCGTCCCGTAACCCCTTAGGGTCGCGGACGTGCGATGAAATCAACAAGAACAACAACCGGCGTTGTCCGGAGCCCTATGGAAGCCCTTTGCAAAAGCCCTCGCAGCCTCGAGTGACATTCCCGAAAGGGTTAGGACCCTTACCCTTTCTTCGTCGATCTAGAAGATTCTTCTCGACGTTGTTCTTATAGGGCAGGGGTGGTTCCTTGTCTGATTGCCAGCGAACGTTATTGCCTGTCAATTGTTCCCCCGTTCCACGTTATTAAATTAATATTAGGGGCTGTTCGAGTCTCGTTGTCCAGTTTTTCCTTTATTTCGACAGTTTCCCAGGGGGATTCGGACACCGGCTATACCCTTCAACCCTTCCGTGACACTTGCCACGGTCAGCTGCGAAACTCGACGACAATGACGATTGACCCTTTGATTGATAATTGCTCGCGATGGGATGGCAGTGTTTGCTGTTGGCGCATTATGGGGTGCGAACGGGGGCCTGTTGGTAGCGTAACGCGATTATCGATGACGCTTGCCATACGGTTTATGGGTGCGCACGTTTGTTGATTCGCAGGATCGATGGTGGAGCTTTCATGATTTTTGCTAAATGTATTTCTACCTTTGGGGAACAAAAAGTCTTTTTAAAAATGCCAGCAATAGAATTTACTGAGACTTATTTAACCATAGATGACGTACCTAAAAAAATGGCGATGAAAACTTTTGAATAAATTCGATGGTAAATTTACAGGCTGTGCAACAGTATTAAAATATTTTTCCAGATAGATAAAAAGAACAACATATCTTGTTTATTGAACGATAATATCTTTTCCATAATGATATCGTCGAATGATAAAATGGTAGGCTATAGTTTAATTGTCGAAGGTTAAAATCTTCAAACGAGATATTAATAGAAAGGGATTTTTCACTAATTTCCGTTTATCGAACGATCTTTTCGATATCGTCGAATGATAAATTGGTGGGCTGATTTAATTGTCTTAGGTTAATATCATCATAAAATATCGTTCAAACGAGATACATAATAGAAAGGGTTTTTTCACTAATTTCTGTTTATTGAACGATCTTTTCGATAATGATATCGTCGAATGATAAAATGGTTAGTTTAATTGACCAAGGTTACAATCATCATAAAATTCAAACGAGATATTAATAGAAAGGGTTTTTTTCACTAATTTTTCATTCCCCCACGTGGCTCTACGAGCACAATGGCAAACAACGTAAATCTGCATAAAGTTTTGTGATCTAGTAAGTAATAAGAGCAGGATGCACGCTTCCGTTCATAATTCAGTTCTCACTTAGGCACGTCCGAGTCCGTAGTATAAGAACGAAGAAGAGGACTCGAAATCATAACAAACGGAACGGTGGCCATTTTATAATTCTCCGTGATCCGGAGGAAATGTAAATCACCGGTTGTATCTCGTGAACAATCTGGGTTGAAATTCTCGGGACTCGGGTTATCGAGACCCCATTGTTCTTCCTCATCGATCTATCTCTCCCCGGTTTAGAAACCGGTGCACGGAGCGAGCATGGGAATCCAGGAAAATGGGAAACCTCCCTGCGAACGTCTCACGGTTCCCAAAAGTCGTATCCACGTTGCTCCTGCAAAATGGAATCCGCATTATGGTTACGTATCGAAAGAGTTTCTCGACAGTTTCTTATTACCGTTAGATCACGAAAGAGAAAAAAAAATTTTTCAAACAATTGCCAATTGTATTTTTCATTCGTGTAAACTTTGTACATTGCTCTAAAGCAGTTTCATGGACCACTCTTTGGATAGTATTACTTTACCTATTTTTCTTTTTTAATACCTGAACTCGACAAATTGAGCTTCGTTTCTAGTTTTTCCACAGAAATACAATTTTCCAGCAGAAATAAAAAGAAACGAATTTGGAGAATGTATAAAACATCCTAGGATCGTATTGCACACGATTTTTCCTTTTTACTATACTTGAAATCAATAAAAGGAGTTTCTAGCGTACGATTTTTCTGTGGAAATTGAAATACAATTTGCAATAGTAATGGAAAGAAATTTAAACATTTTGGAGAACCTGTGTGAGACGTATTAAACGTTTTATAACATTTTTTAACAGGAAATGTCTTCTCTTTCTAGATATTATAAGAGCACACTTGAATCGTTTAGAAAACTTTTTTTAATTTTTTTTTTTTAACATTATTTATTTATGAAGGCCGCATCAACATCGAGGTCATTAGCGACCACTTTTGGTACATAATTATTCGTACAGTGTTTTGTTGTTACAATAGTACATGGGTGAAGGTATAATTAAATCTTGCAGTATAGGTCCACATTTTTGAGAAAGGTAAGAACACTTGTAATGGTCTTCTGGTCGTTAAGGCACTCACTCAGGTCGGCTTTTTAAAATTATTTTAATTTAATCGTATATTGCAACTCCAGCTAATTTTCGACGAATTCAAACGAATGGTTATGTACACATTCTAGAGCACATGTACTTGAAGAGGATGCAAAAAATTGATTTTTCGAAAGTTCAGTACCAGAATACGCCCATAAATCATTCGGTGCAGATTGCGGGGGAGGTGTACGGTCGGGTGCTCGCGGAAAAAATAGAATCCATCGGTGTCGTGAGGTCACCCCGTCGACGGTATAAATATTTGAAGTCCCGAATTAAGACGAGATGATAAAGCGGCTCAGAGTAAACGGCTCCGGCCGGCTTCTGGCTCGTATCAGAGAACGTCCGCTCTTGTGCTGCTCGTCTTCAGTCCTAATACTCTTTCGCTATCTGACCTCCGTTGCTCGTATCGCACCGCCGCCCCCGCAATCTCCGCACCCAGGACGGGACGGTGTCTTCTCGAGGGCTGTCAATCTCGATCCGTTAGTGGATCCTACAGGGTCCTTCAATTCGATCCAATGAAATCGCTCGGATCAGCGTTACAGCAAATTTTTATATAAAAAGAATTGTACAATATTTATTAGCAAAGAAAATCATAAATTTTACGGGTAGCTAATTCGAATAATTATTTGCAAAGAGAATGCACTCTGCCGATTTCGATTAACTTATACATGGTGTCTCAAATTTAACCCTTAAACTGTAAAGGGGTTGGTACAATTTCGAATTTGTAAAATTCACGTATTTTTCATGATACTATTTAGAATATAAAATTTTTTCTACGAATTGTTTGTCAAAATGAGAGTGATAATATCAATTTAGAATGCCCAGAGATAAGGTCTTGATCTAAGAAAATGGTAGCTGTACGATCTAAGAAAAACGAATACCCCCTCCACCGAGGGACTAAGAGCTAAAGTGCTCGAGGGAATTCGATTAAAAATATTTGAAAGTGGGGGATTATTGACGGTTTATTCTTAATAAAAAAAATGGCAGGTAGTTTCCGATGGAAGGCCCTGTATGTCCAAAAGTGATCATGCGAAACTGACTCGTCGGCCACTTCAGAAACGTCGTGACGTCAGGAGGCGACGGCCGACAACGAAAATGAGAACGTGCACACTCGAGAAAGGTCTACGAGGAGTTTATCGTGGCAACCGAGTGGGCGAATTTCCAGCTCGGATCAAAGGGTGACGGAAGTCGTTCGATAACGTTGCACGGTAGTCCCATAAAACGTGCAGACGATCCAGCTAATCCTGTCTGGAAATATCAATTTTAAAAAAATCAAGTTGGAAGCAATATGAAAATATTTTCAAAATTCTAAACGATTTCACCGTTTAGTGCAAATGCATAAAATCCGCCAATAATCATTTCCTACAAGCTAAATTAAAGCTGGCATTATCATAAAGATGCGCTGTCCAGTAATAATAACCGAGTGGCCCAATAAACTGGAGGACCGTGTATCAGCTATAAAACCGAATCGAATATGTAGCGAACGTTTTCATTAAACGTCGATAAGGAAAATAGCAATTTTACGAGTGTGTCAAGAACATCGAGGGACGAGGAACGGCGAGCACCGGCGAACGATATGGGGCTCGTTATCTAAATGCTCGACTAGTCCAGAGAGAATAAAAAGCAGTAAGAGCTTGCAGACACGCGTCAGGCTTGCGACCATGCGTTCGCGATAACCGACGTCCGGCTCTCTCCGACAGAAATATCCCACCATCGACAAAGTAACACGTTTCTGCATCGAATTCTGCAACGGGGCACGTCCATTCCATTTTTAACTCGACTGCGATAGAAAATTGTTCACGTGCCTGCGAAACCATTGTCCTCCACTCGCGATATAGCTAAAGTGATCGGCATCGAGTGAACATCGCCGGCACCATTTTTATTCGCAATTATTATTTATGAACAATTATTTCCCAGAATTCGAAATTGCCTCTAATTTTTTTGCATTATAAAACGGAAAGGATTCAATTTATTTAGACTCACTCTTCATTCGAATATGCGCTTGAACAATAAATTATTCAATAATTTCAATAATTGACACTCGACTGGAGTCTCCGAGACTTCGCAAAGCTTGACTATATGAAAATTGATTATGAATCAATATGGAGTCAACTGATTTTTTATTTTTGTGCGAAAAGAGACAATATTTAATTTATAAGAAATTTTTTCAATTGGCTTCAACTTGTCTGCGAGCTAAATGTTCTTAGACAATTTATTACGATGTTTCTCTACTAAATAAATAGTACGAGCACTGAAATAACAAGTATCCTCAGTCTGTATACTACGTTTAGTTACAAATAAACAAAGATACCACAATCCGATAACACCGCTTTCATTTCCCACAAGCCTCGGCCGGTGATAATAAAATTTTATCGAGACTCTATCAGCAATAAATAAATAATAATCTGGGAAGGCCCTGGATCACGCAACATCAGCATTAAGCAATATAAACTACGATCTGGAAGCAATACGTAAACTCCGCAAAATAGAATGATCGCAGAAAAACGAACGTCTATCAATCAAGAAGCCTATCATCCGATATCCTCTTTCTCATCTTTTCCCGGAGATTTGAATCAACCGTCCAAGTATTGGCTTCTGCGAACGTTGTGCATCGACAGTGGAAATAAAGAACAGAGAGACAGAGAGAGAGAGAGAAAGAGAGAGGAGAGGAGAGGAGAGGAATAAGGTAGATACGTAGAGCAGGTAGCAGTACGGCGAGATCGTTCGAGCCGCAATCCAGTAGGACGTGCCTTGATGCGCCGTGCTGGCTCGAGATACGTGCGCGAAGATGCTACTTCTTCTGTGCAATGTGCAACTAGCCGGGGTAATGCACCAGGGGGACCGGCCACCGCGGCAAGTGCATCGAGAGCACGGTGCAGCACACCGGTGCAGCCGCCGCGCCGCGCCGCGCCGCGCCGTGCCACGGCCCCGAGATAATTTGCCCTCCAGAAAATAACAGGGTGGCGCTCGCTGGGACGCTCGCCGTGGAACGACGTGCACTCTTCTGCACTCTTCTGCAGTCGCCTGTGCACTCTCCTGTGCAGTCTTCTGCACTGTGCAACGACGCGGCGGCGGCGGCCGAACGTTTCTGCGTATCTACTTACGCTATCCCCGGGAAACAAAGGGGAAACCAGGCGGAATTGCTGATACAGGAATTGCAGATGCAGCAGTTAGCCATTGTTCCATCCGCAGTGACAATTTTCTGTAACAGTAAGAAGGAGTTATGTTCCAAACTCGTCCGAGATTACCTTGTGCAAACACTGAAATGTCACAGCAGACATACAGT
Source organism: Lasioglossum lativentre (assembly GCA_916610255.1). Taxonomy (NCBI): domain Eukaryota; kingdom Metazoa; phylum Arthropoda; class Insecta; order Hymenoptera; family Halictidae; genus Lasioglossum; species Lasioglossum lativentre. Next base: position 4,246,791 of record OU744364.1, read on the forward strand.
TGACCTTGAGTGACCTTCACAATAGCTCATTGTATTCGTCTTGGATCAGACTATAAACACAAAACCATAGTTCCATTAAAAAGACAAAAACAAAGTTGACCTTCGTATAACCTTGACGCCTCAACCTACAAAAACATTAATAACATAAAATTAGGATCATCGTTTCAAATGCCCCACCCTCTAGACATCTTCTGCAGCAGTAAGAAGAATTATTTTGCATATTTATTGTACGTTTACTAGCGCGTAAAATGCGCAAAATGCAATCTTTCTTTTTTGGGAATTGTTTCAAGTTTCATTAATGAGAAATGTTTGAACACAAAGGCAATTTTTATTTTGTCTAAGGATCCACCATTTAATTAAAAGGAATAACTACATCATTACTAATTCGTACGTAGAAGCTGCTACCTACTGTTTCTAAATTGCATACATTTTTCTACATTCACCAAAGGAACCAGAAGCTTACATAGAAGAATGAACTTGCTGGAAAACCAAATGGTCAGAATTTCGAGTACTGCAGTGGGAAGAAGAGTGTCGCAGGGACGTCCCCAAGGGACAGCAGCGCCCGGCATCATCATCGCCAGTTCCAAGGACTGCGAAGTGACGGGTGTTGGAGGTGCGGGGGCGTAAATCCGGGTGTAGGTCGTCCAAGGGGAACGCGTTCTAGGAGATGCCCTGGCATTCGGCAAAGGGGCAGGCCGTACTGACCGTACTTCATTACCCAGAGGAGCCCCCGAGCCTCACCGGTCATCCGTTATCATTTTTACAACTGCCGCCATTCAACAATGTCGAATAAACTCCGTTAGGTATTGCGGCCGTTCTGGCCCGTCCCTGGACCGGTCCGCAAGGGGATCCAGAAGAGCCAGTGCTTTTAAACCCATCGATCGCCAATCCTCGCTCGCTCCTCCGGTTGTGGCACCTATTTTCAAATTTACCGGGGTCCCTACATCAGTTCTCCAGCCCCTAAGTGAACTACTAAGTGGCTGCGCCTTTAACCCCTTCTCGTATTATTATACGTCGTGACGAAGACTCATGACGAAGGTGGTTGCTTCTATAACCCCTTTTCGTAGAACACCGAGTCGTGACGAAGCCTCGTGTTGATGATTTCGAACAGAGTCTATGAAATATCTATGTTAGAGCACTTTCTTCTAGGTCAAGCTCTAATTCTACTCTTCCGCGATCAATATTCAACAGTAGAACTGCCAAGCACTAAAACTCTAGTTCGTATTGCTTCGATCAGCCACGGTATCTGGTTCCCGAGGGACTAGCTTCGCAAGGACCTAGTCTACTTAGGACCTAGCACCATCAGGATCTGTCTTTGTGAGGATAGGGCTTGAGAAGGATCTAGCTCCACAAGTATCTACTTCCATTATAACTCTGGAAGTATTTAGAACTCATTAGGTATCCATTATCTAGCTCCGTATTCATGAGGTCTTGAGGAGGATCTAGCTCCGCAAGTATCTGGTCCTATTAGGATCTAGCTCCGCGAACATCTAGCCTCTTTGTCACCTAGATCCTCTGCCACATATAGCCTCTTTGGGACCTAGCTCCGCTGCAATCTAGCCTCTTCGTCACCTAGCCCCGCTGCCATATAGCCTCTTTGCGACGCAGCTCTGCGGACATCTAGCCTCTTCGCCACCTAGCTCCGCTGCCATATAGCCTCTTTGCCACCTAGCTCCGATGCAATCTAGCCTCTTTGTCACCTAGCTCCGCGGACATCTAGCCTCATTGGGACCTAGCTCTGCTGCAATCTAGCCTCTTTGCCACTTAGCTCCGCTGGAATCTATCCTCTTTGTCACCTAGCTCCGCTACCATATATAGTCTCTTTGCTACCTAGCTCCGCTGCAATCTATCCTCTTTGTCACCTAGCTCCGCTGCCACACATAGCCTCCTTGGGACCTAGCTCCGCTACAATCTAGCCTCTTTGTCACCTAGCTCCGCTGCCATATAGCCTCTTTGCCACCTAGTTCCGCTGCCATATAGCCTCTTTGCCACCTAGCTCCGCTGCAATCTATCCTCTTTGTCACCTAGCTCCGATACCATATATACCCTCTTTGCGACCTAGCACCGCGGACTACTAGCCTCTTTGGGACCCAGCTCCGCTGAAATCTAGTCTCTTTGGGACCTAGCTCCGTCAATATCTAGCTCCACCAAGGTGAGGCTCGAAGATGGGCGAGGACCGTCATCGTCCCCGAACAAAGACAGTCCTTCCGTGGCCACGGCACTAACGAGAACAACGAACTCGTCTCGTCTTGCTCCCTCATCCGTCTCCTGGTCCCCGGGTGTTCCTCCCTCCGGCAGCTCTCTCCGTGGAGAGGCTGGTGCCGTCGAGTCATTCGTTACGAGGCCGCGAACAAGAGCAATAAACGTGTCGGAGTGCAGTAACGGGTGATACGTACGACGTGAACCCCCGGCCCCCACGACCTTCGCTTTATAGGTCTACTTCGGCACGACCCCCCCGAGACTCGATTTGTCAACTCGTTAGTGGAACTCGTTTAACCCCGGGGCCACGTTTCGTGCCATAGGCGCTGACCGTTCTCTCTCTCTCTCTCTCTTTTTCTTCCTTCATTCCCTGTCGGAACCGTCTCTCTTTTCTACCTCGATCCAGGCTACAGCGGTCTCTACAAATGCTGAAATGTGTGCTGCGTTGTTTAGTGACAGCTGGAAGAGTGTTTATCCACCTCGGGAATTGACGTGCGGTGTCTCTGATGGGATGGATTGGGCCATTTAGGTACCAATGCTGGAGACAAGTTGAATAAAATTGTTATCCGACTCCGTTGTCGATAAATAAGTATTGGAAAGTCGGCGTTTTTAACAGATATCTTCGGCCTATTTGCTGGATTCAGCTGTAAATACGTAAAGATCCACATGTCGCTTTCATTTTACAGAAAATTTAATAGCACCCCTAATATTAGAATTACTACTTGACTCTACTAGCAAGAAATAAATACTAGAAACTCTATATTTTTAATAAATAAACTGGAGATTTTATACATTCGTAACACAAAAACATTCACGTACAAAAATCATTGCTTGACAGGTATTACGCAAACCGAGGATCGTCTTCGGAACAACTTGGACGGTGTTTATCTCGTTTATCTCGTTTATCTCGTTTATCTCGTTTATCTCGTTTATCTCGGAACAAATCGGGAACAACGCTTTCTCGAGGTTCAGCTCCGAAGATCGTCGCATCACCATACCGTAATGTCACGCTCGTAGAGAACGAAGAACAGGTACTTCCTAGGACCCGGTGTCACGGCAGCGACGTTCGATCGTTGACAAGCAGTCGTCACTGTCAAAGCACTGGATCTAAACAGCGTTTTAATACCTCCGTGTCATCCTCGTTGATTGTCGCTATATGCTCGCCGGACGTTGATTTCGTTGAAGGTCTTCGATCCCGTGTGCGTACAATTAGACGATCGACAGAGACGATCCTTGTGCTGGAGACGAAATGACGTAAACTTTTGCGTGAAATGCCATTAGACTGCAGATTTTACGCGTTTATAACGGGCCAGGGGCCTTTCTGATGATAAATAAGAAACTGGTTTCTCGGTTATTGTTGATTCCATAGAATTCCATACTTTGACCATTTTTTTCACCCCGAGGTTTTTTCATTTTCTTGCCACTTTTTACAAATTGTTAGCTTGGCAAATGATCCTGTTCAATTATCGATTATCTGAAAAATTGTTTAACCCCATTTCTCGACAATTCATTTCCACGGGTTCAGATTAAAACATAGCTCTATAGGGTAACTGCACCAGTGAATGAACATTTAAGAAATTGTTCAGGAAGATATTTTATTTAAAAAAAAATATGTGAATTAAAGGAATCTCATATATGCCAAATGGCTCCCTATAGTTCATTTGTCAAAAATAAATGAACACAAATAAAATGAAACTATTATTATTTGTTATTAAATGTTAAATAAAAAATATAAAAAAATACCAGTCAATAAACACTACATTCTAGTAATTGAACAATGATGGAAAAGCAAAAAATACAAAAGCGTTCATTTACTGGTGCCCGTTTATTCACTGGTGCGGTTACCCTACATCGGTGAAAAATAAAATAATTAGTATTGCTTCAAGTTACAGGGTGTTAAGAAATGTTTGGTCTCGGCTGTTACGGATCGATGAAGATGAAAAAGAAGTTGACGCAAAATTGTCCTTGACCCCGAATTTCAAGGTCAAATTTTTTTTCACTTCATTGTATTCTACGCATCATAGTGATAAAAGTAGAATTCTGCTGTGTGTTGCAATTAATGCAGACAATTTTTATTTTGCGTAGAAATCTGCTAACGAGAATGATGGCCCTAGTTCAACAGCTGCAGACAAGGGCGTAGGTCGATTCCTCCTTTCGGAACGTTGCTGGACACTTTCCATGGGGGCAGAAGGATTTCCAGCGTCGCTGGAGAATGGTGGTCGGTGCTCCGTAACGGGGTGCTCCAGTTATAACGGCCCCGGGTGCCACGGTGACGGATGTCGGACCGTACCCCATTACAGGGAATAGAGAGCCATTGGTCACTCCGCCGGAACGTAGCTCAAATTGACGAATGGTAATGAGTTCGGCTTGTTAAAGCGACTACGCGCCGCTCCTCCAGTTTCGTATCTCCTACACACACACACACATATACACTCTCTTTCTCTCTCTCTCTCTCTCTCCCTTTCGATTTCTCTTTCTCTTCATCCCTCTGCCCATCGGGGTCGTTTCTGCTGGAATTAAACTTCGGTACACAGAACCGCACCTGCCGATGAGCCACACGAAGGATTGCAGCGACGATTCATCGCCGATGCAGAGATTAACTGGCCCGAGAACCTAACCGAGATAGCACACTGCGAAAAACTGCTCGCGATTTTCCCGGGAATTACTGGGCCACCGCGATTTCAGTCGAAACAGGAACATCGACTTTGTTCGACTTTCTTGTCTGCGTTTATTAGATGTAGAAATTTAGGCAATTACTTTCAGTTCTCAAGAATTTTAATAGGTCGGAAATAATATAATAGTATTCGTATGGATTCTTGAAATATCTGCATAATATTCTCCAGAATAAAAATGTTCCCCATTAGTTGCAAAAATTGGGGTCGAAATGGAAATTTTTAATTCTTTCTTTATAATTACTTCGGGAAGCTGGAAATAATCCTAATCGATATTTTTAAATGTAATTTACCCAATTTAAATCGTACACATTTTTGTCGGAAATGCATGAAATCTGAAATTTTCAGAATATATGTATATAATCGACAGAGATCCGCAAAACGTATTTTAAAAATGTTCAATTCAGGCCTGGTAAAAAAGAATTGCAAAATTTTTCAAAATTTCTTTTTGACACCATCGTAGTAAACTACTTCTAACTTCTAAAAAATATCCAAGTTGTGTGGTCCGATATTAAAAAAGTTATCGTCTATTTAAGTGTTCGAATATTAACTCTTTGCACTCAACGCTATTTCAACTCGAAAATTAAACATTTCTTCCAACATAGAATAATTCCATTCTATATGATTTTTCTTCATATTATGGATATGATATTGATATAATACCTCATACAATACTTAACCCTTAGGACTCGGGTGGTGACTCTGAGGCACCACTGAAAATTGCTGTACTGTTGTAAATGTTGTTATCTAATCAATTACTAAACATTTAAGTCTCGCATGAGGTACTATACCAATCTCATATCCATAGAATGGAAAAAAGTCAAATAGAATGCAATTATTCTAGGTCGGAGGAAATGTTTAATTTTCGAGTTAAAATAGCTCCAAGTGCAAAGGGTTAAATGCTTAGTAATTGTAATAATAATGTAAACAATATTTTGAATAATGGTACAGCAATTTTTAGAGTTGACTCTGAGTGACCACTCGAGTGCTAAGGGTTAATAAAGGTTGTCGCACACTACAACAAGTTCTATAGGGTCTTATCGTCCCTTAAAAAAATTTAAGCATTTTTACTTAACATTTAAATTTACTATTTAATATTGAAACAATTTATATTTCATTCCCCCTTTCATTCCAGCCCTCAATTAAAAGACAAATGATTATTATACCTTTGTACAGTCAGAATACTGCAGCTTTAGTGTCACAGAAATGATCGATAACAAAACGAAGAAACAAATGATCATGGCAGGAGACATAGGACGAAGGAACAAGCTACAGAAAGCACGAAAGAAGGGCGCCGGTTTTCCAAGAGAGAGAGAGAGCGGTGGTCGCCGGCTAACGACGAACGGCTCTGGTCATTTCAACTTTATTGCAAGGGCGTTCTCCGGCGAGATGAGGGAGACCGCACGGTACTAATGCATCGTCAAGTGCTAATTACAGGCTGCGTCGTGTTTCCCGGTAGGAGCACAAGAATTTTATGAAGGCTGCCTGGTATCGTCGTCGTGCGCGTTCTCTGTGTAGTAGGCCCTCGCGTTTCCTCCCTTTGCGACCGCCCTTCGAGACAAGACGATTCGGTTGCGCCACGAGTTTTACGATCGCGACTTTGTTTCCTCGAGCACCGATCGAAATCAGGATACCCGGACCAGCCTGCAATTAAAACTAATCGGACGCCAGCGGCACACGACCACAACAAAATTGTGCATTAAACTTTTACTATCGACAAGAAACTGTCTGCCGTGAGGTCTGCAATGTTATCTTCGTCTGTGGCAAAAGTAATAGAAAATTAGTGACGATACATTTTCCACATAGATCCACGGTGTAATAATTAAAAAATTGTTCAAATTAGTACCGAATTAAGGAACTGTTTTTGAATTATAAACAAAACACTTGGAATTAGGGGTGTGCATGATCCAGAAAATAAAATGCTTTCAAAATAAAATATCAGCTCGAGAAATAATGTTTCGAATCAAATATCGGGTCCCGAGCAAGTTACGAGTTTCGGGACCTGTCTGGCCCGACCCGGCCCGAAATTTCGGGATCGCGCACACTTATGCAAGAAACGATCAGGATTCCCCGAGGGGAAAAAGAGAAATTTTATTTAATTAATATCAATAAAAATTCGATACTATTCTATAAATATAATAATATTTTTAGGGGGTCAAGTTATTCCAATTTCAATACTTGGGGCAATAGCACAGTCAATAATCTTAAATTGTATTATAAAATAAATTTCAATAAAAATTCAATACTACCCCTTAATAATATTAAATTTTGCTATGGAACAAATTTTATTTAATTAATATCAATAAAAATTCAATACTATTCTATAAATATAATAATATTTTTAGGGGGTCAAGTTATTCCAATTTCAATACTTGGGGCAATAGCACAGCCAATAATCTTAAATTGTATGATAAAATAAATTTCAATAAAAATTCAATAGTACCCCTCAACAATATTAAATTTTGCTATGAAACAAATTTTATTTAATTAGTATCAATACAACTTCAATACTATTCTATAAATATAATAATATTTTTCGGGGGTCAAGTTATTCCAATCGCAATACTTGGGGCAATAGCACAGTCAATAACCTTAAATTAATGTCAATCAAGTAAACTCAATAAAAATTCAATACTGGAAAGGGGGAAGAGGGGAAAATTTCTCGAGAGAAAACTCGTAGGTATAAGGGTTATGCGAATAAACCAAGACCTAATAAATCAATCGATGAATGCTTATAGCACAATCTCGATCGTTCCGAATTTCTTCCAGGCGATTCCGAACACCACGCGACGCTCGTAAAACCGCGAGTGAAAATTCCGGATAATTAGAACCTCTCGAATTCCAGAGGCTGACTTCCTCTTCTTCCTCGATTCGATAACTGACCCGTGACTTACAGGTTCCCAGTTTTACGAGCAAACCAAGCGTGCTCTCGGGGTCCGCCATAAACTTGCACACTTAATTTCCGCAATAAGAGCCATTCCTCCGCGAGATCTTCGTCATAATAAGTTCCCGAACCAACGATCGGCAACGATCGTACATTCTACGCTTGTCCGCCGTTTGATACCTACTTACACATACACGCGGAAGCTTTCGCGTCGCACGTGTGTGCACGCGTTACACATTGTTCGCTCGAGATTTAGGCTAAACGGGCATAGGTTGTAAAGGCTCGAGAAAACTCTTCCGGCGAGCAGGAAAAATCTTTTCAGGATGTTCGATCATTTTCTAGATCCATGTTTCTTGTCTGCATGCGAAATTCTAGAGTTTCAGATCGCTATACTATACATGCGAGCCGAGAGCATGATAACAAGCTGCGAACGCGATTCGACGCGTTAAGAACATGTATTAGGAGAATTGCCAGCCGAGAAGAAGACGTCATTCTTGTATGTTAATCATCGAATGTTGTTTGTGAATCTGTGCGAACCTGAGCCAGACATTACGAAAATTGAGACTGAACTCAATAAATTAGTTACAGTGACTCCCACTAATATTCTGACACTCTTAAAAAGAACTTTTTTAATATACGACCATACAACTTTTTTTGTTACAAGTTAGAACAATCGGTTTTGTTACGTAACGAGAAAAGACTTTTTGAAAAAATTGCAATTGGTCGAAATTGCAGAGAAAATATTAAAAGTTATGTTTTACAACTTTTTTATGTGGACTCGTATTGAAAATGTAGAAAACACGTTTCGTAGATCTGTATCAATTAAACATATTCTGAAAATTTCATTAATATCGGTCAACGTTGCAATGAGCTACAAAAGTTTAAAGATGGTAAAAATTGCCATTTTTCACGATTTTCGGCCTCTAAACGACTCTGGACGACCGTATTTCCCACATCGACCGATTTCGATGAAACTTTTACAATGCATATATTTGACACAGATCTACAAAATATATTTTTTAAATTTTCAATATAGAACCACATAAAAAAGTTTCAGTATTTTCTTTACAATTCCTACAACTGTAATTTTTGAAAAAATTTCTTTTCACATCATGTAGTAAACTCATTGCTCTCACATCTCAAAAAGTGTTCAAATCGTATGGTCCAATATCAAAAATGTAGATGTAGATGTAAATGGAGTTTAGTAATCAACTTTGAAATATTCCTCAGAGTACAAATCATTTATCGAAATTCTACATAGGCTGTCAAATGTCTGTTGAAACCTCCGCAGACTCCCACAACTCTGTTGCAACAACTTTCATTCAAGCTTTCCCGAGTTCCTGGAAAGCTCCAAACATTTTTCCGAAAAAAATAGCTGTACTACGTCCCGCTCGTGGCGATTCCGTTGCAACACGAGCATATACGCTGCGCAGCATAAACGTCCCCATTAGTGGAAGTTGCTCGAAGTCTTACGCCGTCGCTAAATCAAATTATATTTCCTCGACTTCGCAATTAGTGTCACCAGCGAGAACCGGAAATTCTGTGGCCCGTGTCTTTCGAAAGGCCTCCGCTCTCGCCTTGGCCAGCGATCCTCGCTGGTTTTAACCCACCGTGGTAGAATAAACTTCTCGCGTTTCCGACATCGAAGGGAATTTATTGCACGGTCGACTATGGGGACCCGTGCCCGCCGCGCCACGGTCCCCTTGGAAATCTTCTATAACGTATCAATCGTGGAACTTAATGCGACGGAATCGTTAGCGGGACGTGGAACACCATTGGTATTGCAATTATCGACTCGGATCTTGTTATCCGGCGTCCTCGATCGTGAGTCCGGCTAACAAACGCAGATAATAATAACGATCAACGTTGACAGTGGTTGTAAATGACTTTGAATGCGTTGTATTACCATTTTCTTCTCTCTCCTGTTGCCGTTTACCATTCTTGCTCTTATTTTATGTAAATCTCTGTAGAGACACAATAATAGTGTTCGCTAGACTGCGGATTTTATGCATTTATGATAAAAATGGATACGCATAGTTTAAAGCAATAGTCGTATTAAAAAGATTTAAGGTCATCAGTGTATTAGTTTCACTTCGATAAGGTAATCAATTGAAGAAAACATTTTTTATTTTGCTCCTGTGTCTTGCAATCAATGGAAACTTTTATTTTCCATAAAGATTCGCAGTGATTACCGTTGATTTTAGTTGTAAATGATTAAATTGCACTATTTTACCATTTTGTTCTGTTACCATTTTTCTTGCTCTCCCTTATTTTCTATCAACTTTGGCATCGTACAAACGCGATAATAGCAACGATTACCTTTCGTGATGATAATAAATGACCCAACTGCAGTATTTTACCATTTTATTTTTTCTCCTGTTGCCATTTTTCTGTCATGCTCTTATTTTATGTACATCATTGTACTGCGAAGACACAATAATAATAACGATTACCGTCGATATTAGTTGTAAATGACCTAACTGCGCTATTTTACCATTTTGCCTTCTTCCCGTTATTTTATGGCAACTTTGGTATCATACAAAGCGATAATAGGAACGATTACCTTTCGTGATAATAATAAATGACCGAACTGCAGTATTTTACCATTTTCTATTTTCTCCTGTTGCCATTTTTCTGTCGTGCTCTTATTTCATGTACATCATTGTACTGCGAAGACACAATAATAATAACGATTACCGTCGATATTAGTTGTAAATGACCTAACTGCGCTATTTTACCATTTTTCTAGCTCCCCCGTATTTTGTGTCAACTTTGGTACAGTAGAAACGCAATAATAACAACGATTACCGCTAACGATGCCAATAAATGACTGACTAATCTCACTCGAACCATTAAAATGGTTGGACGGGCCAGAACGAACGGAAACGCGAAGGGCCATCGATCGAGCCGCGCTTCACTCCGTGCCCGTTTCATTTTTCTTATTCCGTTCGAATCGCAGATTGCATCGGCCGGGCCGCGCCGGTGAATCCCGAAGGAATACACATTTTCCGATACATAATCTCAAATTACGATCGTTAACGCGAGAAACGAGCAAATGAACGACCGAGCGCCGATAATGAATCGCGGGTACCTTGTTCGACAAGCGTGTACGGAGATCCTGAAAATTGCATCGCGTGGACGTGCGGGATCGGCTGCTGCGTCGATGCAATCCTATTCCCCGATCGAGTAAAGGTATATTCATTCCGAAAAAACACGGTGGGACCACGGATCCGGGAAAAGTTTGTGGATATGGTTTTATGAAAAATGAGTGTAATGAGAATGAGGCATGAGAATAAGTGTGATAGACTATCTATGTTGTGTGATTGTCGATGACTGAGTGTAAGGTGAGAGAACTTAAGTAAGAGTGAGAGAGATAGCGAGTGAGAGAACAGTATAAGTATTCTATAGCAAATCTGTTTTACGTTATATTCAAATAAATCTTTTCTTTTGCAAATCCACGTAAAACTTATTGTGTTCAATCCACAAAGTTTGGTTACCCTGGTTTTGTATCTAGCACTTATATCAGTCCGGGCGGTCCACGTATAAATGCTAGATACAAAACCAGGGTAACGAAACTTTTCCCGGATCCGGGGTCCCACCGTGTTTTCTTCGGTATAAATATACCTTAAAACTGCTGGCTTGTTCGCTTAACGGTCCGGCAGAAATTTTGACAAAGAAACCACCTATAAAAACAAGCGTAAAAACAACTGGCATTCGTTTATCTTTATATGGACGAAGCAAAGGTATCTTTTCGCTAAATCGTGAAAAATCCGCGAAAATCGCAGCGACCGAAATTGAAATTGATACTTGCAGTCGCAGCAGCCCGCTGAGAAACCAGCCAATGGCCGAACGGCGGTCGAGCATTCCGCGGGACGTAGTTTCGAGCTCGTAAAAATCGTTCGCCGAAAGTACGCCCGTGTTCGAGGTCATTACAGGTTCGGTCACGGGCGGGACATTAAAGGGAAGGTCGTTGGATGTTGGAGTCGGTGCAATTGTCGGCGCGGCTCGGCACGGATCGGTCGAGATCGGTTCGACTCGCGGATCGGCTCGTCCGAGATCGTCGCGGCCGACGGGATCCGGTTCGGTCGAGATCGGCCGCGCTCGCCGGTGGGCGCGGCCTCACTCCAGGGGCCGAGAGGTCGTCCGGAGCCGCTGGGAACCGGCGATTGTCGCTCGGGCGGCCCGAGTCGGCCCGAGAGAGCGCTCCGACAGAGCCGAGGAGCACGCACCGGTCTCTCTCGCGGGCAACCTGCGATTACCGGACGATTTTGCAGATCGGTAGCGGCCGAGCGTCCCGGATTTTTTCGCACGCTGGGCCGCGCCGCGCCGCGCAGCGCCGCCCGATCGGCTCTCCGACGCGGGACACGTCTGTCCGTTCCTCACGACGACGGCTCCCGGGAATAGAAGTAAACGGGGTACCCCACTGGCCCCCTGGTGCAATTACGCCCCGCGCGCGCGCGCGCGCGCGAGCAAGAGCGCGCGTCCTTACATTGTAGACCGGTTGCTTTATTTTCTGCGGATTCTTCCGTAATCGCTCGCCGCCCCGCGATCCTCGGACTCCCGATACACCGTGGCACAGTGGGCCGTTTCTGGAAAATCGCTGGAATTAATTCGGAAGTCTTTCGTGTCATGGAACAGATCTTGTTGATTAATATTGTTGAGACGCGATGTAATACGAGACACACGAATGTGTCTCTACAATGAATTCGGCATCTAAGACTTCGACCACCCGATCAGAGGAAATAAATCAGTCGAAGAGTCGAAGGCTCTTACCCAGATAGCACACTACGTCTTAGAGACGTCGTTTTTTCGTCTCCGTTACGTCTTTACGTCTTACGTACTGAATAGATGTCTTTAAGACGAATTGAAGACGTCTTCCTGGAGACGTCGTGTGAGCATCTGAAGTAATACGTCTTTAAGACGTATTTGCGAGCCGTTTAAACGACGTCTCAGTTCAGGCGTCTTAGAGACGTCTCAAACACGTATTTTAGAGGGACTCGTCCATTTATTGTGAGACGTTCCGGCGCCATAATACTTACACTTTAAGACAACGTCTGGACCATTTTCTAAAGCTCACCCCCAATTTTCTCCCACTTTGTTTTACCACCTCCGCCACGAATTTCTGTAACAAGTATCTCTGCGTTTGAATCCTCAGTCTTCAGCCAGTTCTCACATAAGCTATAACTTTTGTGCAGTTGATTTAGCTAAATATAAGTTATCGTTAGTAAAATACGTTAACCAAATCATTTCACCATCCCTTCAAAACGCCTCACCCTTTACTAACTACCTAGCATGGTTTTTTAAGTAACCAAGCCAGGAGTGATAGATGCGAGGAAAGTCATTTGTACAGGGTGTAAAGAAATGTTTGGTCTTGGCTGCCATAGACGTATTCTACATCTTCGGATCGATGAAGATCTTGATCTTGAATTTTAAGGTCAAATTTTTTTATCGCATTGTATTCTATACATCATGCAATTAAAAAAATATTTCACCTTCACAGTCAAGGTCAAGGACAATTTTGCAGCAACTTTTATTAACAGATCTTCATCGATCCGAAGATATACACAGAATACGCCTATGGTAGCCAAGACCAAACATTTCTTTACACCCTGTACAAATATGTTTATCATTAAGTTCTTTTTAAAAATGTATAAAATCCGCAGTCTAGTTTCGATTGCGACGATTGAGCTGCTTCGATTTTGTTGGACTTTTTCGAGCTGTAGTCGCGATCGGGAAACAGTGGGAGTGCTCGGATTCGTGCAATTAGGCACGGAAGCGGCCGAGGGGCGTGCCGATTTCGAAGCTCGCATTAATCCTGTGGCGGGCGTCGTCGTGTTGGTCCGAAAGACGGAAGTCGTAAAAATCCGCGCGTTGCGAGCGCGCACGTAGAAAACGCAACCGGAGGCGGGTATCACGCGATCTCGGTCTTCCGTGGTCTCGAGCGGGATTTTTCCGCGGGACGTTATTGCTTCGGAAGCAATTACAAGTACGGTAGCCCCGGACAGAATTGCATACTGCACACAACACGGGCCCCGTCCATCGGTCGGTCTATAATTGTTTCGAGGATTCCCCCGGACTGCTCGCTCCGCACGGCCAATTGCACCTGCTTCGATTTTGCTCGCTTTTTGTGGGAGGAGCTATCTCCTTACTCTCTTTCTCTCTTCCGTTCTCTCTTTCTCTCTTCCGTTCTCTCTTTCTCTCTTTCTCTTTCTCTCTTTCTCTTTCTCTCTCTCTCTGCCGACAGTACAATCCCCGTGACCTCAAGCACGCAACGATTATGCGATTGGTACGACCCCGAAGACGCAGCATGAATCTCCTGCTGGCGACCCTGAAGTCCTCCGCTGTAGATCCTCGATCGGCTCGCGATCGACGTGATCCAAGAGTAGAGTGCACTGGGGATCAAAAGCTTGTCCCACGAATTTTTGTCAAAACTAATTAACGTATCATTTATTAATAAGAACTTTCAAAAGCAATTTTGCAACTTAGCAAAAAATCATCGACGTTTCGATTCTGATTTGAATCCTTTTCAAGATTTATTTTGTATCGCGTTTGCTTCTGGTGTGATTCAATATTTTAATTTAATATGGACATTATGATACACATGTGTTACGTGTATCATCACTGCTAGCTGTCCTAATGGTAAAATTGATACTGCTGAAGACCATTCGCAATTTTATTTATAAATTTGAGCCTACTCTCTGTACAATCACGCGTCAGGTCGACTTTTTCAGAGAATTCTCCGGTCCGATTCGTTTCCGGAAACGCGCCGGGGCGTTTATCAGCGGCTCCTCGAGAGATTTACAGGCGAGAAGGTTAATTGAGTCGCCATAATACCCGTGACTCACGGCGATGGTATGCGTATCCCGAGTTTATTCCCGGTCAGAATCGGAGTAAATTTGAATGAATGGCCTCGTAATACCGGCGATAATGAGAAAACCGCGGTGGATCCCGTTAGTACCCCGGTCGACGATGACTATTTTTCCATGGGAGCATCCCAGCCATGAAGAGGCGGGAACACTTAACAAGTGAGCCTTCTTCTTGTTTTCCTTAATCCGCGTGCAACAGGTATTTATTATTTTTTTTTAAACCGTGAAAATTGCGTTCGCGGCGACCACCGTGGACACGAGAAGTCGGAATTAGCACGAGAGGCTCTTGATTGCGTTTTGTTCATTTGTCTTACAAGGGAACATATTCAGATGAGAATGGCCGATTTTGATGAAACTAATGCGAGCTATAGTTCTTCGAAAAATATTTGACACGTATTTTTTTTGATCGGCAACCATCCACTTTGAAGGGGTGAAAACAGCCCTCAAAGTTTGGGAGTCAAAACCATATTTTTTGAGATATCTCGGAAACCAGAGTTCGAAAAAAATTTGAATTTTTTAAAAATTGTATGTTTTTCAATGGTAAATGTAGTCGCGCAAGAATTTTTTAACAAACTTTTTTTTTCCTCAAAGAATGTGGTTTTGACCCCTGACTTCGAGGGCTGTTTTCACCCCCTCGGAGTGGATGGTTGCCGACAATAAAAAATACGTGTCAAATATTTTTCGAAGAACTATTATCTCACATAAGTTTCACCAAAATCGGCGTGTATCAACTGAATAGGTTCCCTTGTTAGTGTTGATTTTTAGGACACTGAATAAATAGAATAACTAAAAAAAAAATGGTTAGATCATTTTTGCTTGACCGCTGCGAATTCGCGGTTTGAGGTGCCACACCCAGTATACTATTTGCCAGTACTTCGTTGCGCTGGCGTCTTTCGACGCTAATTGCTATCGCGATCCCACTCGAGGGAGATCCTCTTAAGAGCTTCCAGATTGATACGACGGAGATCCAAAGCAGGGGCCGGATATTTCGACGCTCGAGAGGGTAGAACCGGAAGTAGCTGTGCGCGCGTGCCTTTCGATGGAGAGTGGCCCTGGATATCCCGTGGTACATTGTACACATATATGTATACATTGATATATATGTATGTATATTTATATTTATAGCGCATCACCGTGTTGGTCTCGTTTGTCATTTACTCCGCTGCTGCCCCGGAGATCGGCCATCGTCTATTTCGCTTCGGTGCTTTATTTGTCGGGCGATACGTCCTAATGCGCTGATACGGGCGAACGCGCTCGTGTAATTAATATTAATTAACCACGTGAAGATAACCCGGGGATCGATGCTCTCCTATCCGACGATTAGACCGACCGCGGGAAAATATTTTATTATATCGCCGACCAATGGATATATGCTCCCTTGTAATTCCCCAGAAGCAGTTTGTCGGTTCTGGTATTGCATAATACGTAGTTTAGGGGGAAAAACGATTAGTGGTATTTTATAACATGTTCGCATACCAGATTGCACTCGACCTCCTAAAAAAGTCCATTTTACGTTCATTTCATAAAAACACGACTTTTTCGAGACTAAATGACCTGAATTTTTTGGAGATGTTATGAGACGTTAGTTAGTACAATCACTGAAATACTTTTGTAATTTTGCAACTACTTGGAATGACAAAAAAATTAACACATATTTTTTAACTATCTCATCTGAGCTTATTTATCAAATTTCTTCGAAATCAGCATTGACGTTGTTGCGAGTCACAAACAATTAAAGATCGCGAAAATCGCAGCTTTTCAAAGATGTCTTTGTGCTATATGGGTTGGATCGAGTGGAAATGTTTATCCATTTCAATGAGGAATTAAAGCATGTGCTATATGTCTTTGTGCTATATGGGTTGGATCGAGTGGAAATATTTATCCATTTCAATGAGGAATTAAAGCATGTGCTATATGTCTTTCTGGTATATGGGTTGGATCGAGTGGAAATATTTATCCATTTCAATGAGGAATTAAAGCATGTGCTATATGTCTTTCTGGTATATGGGTTGGATCGAGTGGAAATATTTATCCATTTCAATGAGGAATTAAAGCATGTGCTATATGTCTTTGTGCTATATGGGTTGGATCGAGTGAAAATATTTATCCATTTCAATGAGGAATTAAAGCATGTGCTATATGTCTTTGTGTTATATGGGTTAGATCGATTGGAAAAAATATTGATCCATTTCAATGAGGAATTAAACTAAAAAGTAAAAAGGAGTTTTAATAAAAAAGTAAAAAGGAATTAATTTGTCCGATTATTATTTCAAACACTCTATTCACTCTCACGAACCAATATCGATCTCCTATGCTCCAAAGTTCAAACGTCAAACTTAGCTTACACCAAACATACTGAAAAATTTCGATAACAGGACCAGGAGACCACGGTCTTAGTAGACGTACACCCGAATCGTTTCCCCAGGGGCACGTGTGCAATCCCCAAGGGAAAAGGCTCGGCTGAAAAGCGAGAGAATAAGAGGAGAAAAACAGGGATCGTTGAAATTTCCTCGATGAAAGTTTCGACTCGGCATGATCGGCTCTCTACGACGACGTTAGGCGTACCGGGGTACCGCGGAGGTGTATGGGGGCAGTCGGGAAGATCCGCGAGGACGTCAGGGATAATTCCACGTCTGCGAGAGTAACGACTTCCGAGGATCAGCCATAAAACAGGGCAGTTTTACCGAAAGCCACGAACTCGGAGCCGGAGTAATATAAATTTGTCGGGCGTGTTGCGATATCGTTTTCTGCCTTCAGCTTCGGTTCTTCTCTCGCTCTCCTCTCCTGTTCAGCGCGGCTCTGGTCTTCTGGGAGAGGATCGTGTGCCGACCTCTCTCTCTCTCTCTCACTCTCTCTCTCTTTCTCTCTGCTTCTTCTTCTCTCTCTCGGACGATCTCTTTGGTCATTATCCTTTTATTACCGGCGCGTTATTTAGAGAGCCGGAGCCGATCCTTGGGAGCGTTCATACTCGCGGCCGATCGCTCGACTGGAAAACGACCCGTACGGGCACGCTGCATCATCGCTGCAACGCCCGCCCGTTGCACGTTGGATCTCGTAAATAAAATACCGTTCGATCGTGCGCCCCTTCGTACCTCTGTGCACCCCGTGAGGAGCTTGCACACCGAGAGATCCACTGCGCCGGTCGCTTACGGTCGCGATCTTTACGATTTATGGCGCCGACCAGCCGATACGGAACTTCGTCTAACGACACACGTTGGTTTTTTAGTGCCCGCTGCCTTCCGGGAAAAGGCTTGCTACTGTTATCAGCGAGCTGGGATGGTCAGCGTTGGATGTCGACCGATTCGGGAACGATTTTGAATTCTCTTTCAAATTTGTAATCTCTTCTCTTGTAAAACAGTTGTACTGTTCAAGAAGGTAGATACGAAGATATAGAAATATTTCTTATTGTTGTCGTGCTCAAGGACTTCTGAAGGTCATCGATATTTTTCTAAATGGCACCATACAATATTTTTAAATTTACAGGGCAGTAGACGATATCGAATTTACCACTATTAAAATAACCCTTGTTCTTCGCAAGCACCTGATGCCTTGGCAAATAGGTCTACTGTCATCAATGAGCTAGGAAAACCAAGGTTGTGCATACTGGGTGATTAAAGAGAAACAACATAATCTTCATTAGGATTGAAAAGGAAATGATACAGGAAACAGTTGTGCTATTCAAGGAGGTAAATACGAAGGTATAGAAAGATTCCTTATTGTTGTCGTGCTCAAGGACTTCTGAAGGTCATCGATATTTTTCTAAATGGCACCATATATTTTTAAATTTACAAGGCAGTAGACGATATCAAATATACCTTTTAAATAACCCTTGTTCTTCGCAAACACCTGATGCCTTGGCAAAAAGGCCTACTGTCATCAATGAGCTAGGAAAACCAAGGTTGTGCATACTGGGTGATTAAAGAGAAACTACCTAATTTCCATTAGGATTGCAAAAAGAAATGCCAAACAAAACAGTTGTACCATTCAAGAAGGTAAATACGATTATCCTTATTGTTGACGTGCTCAAGGACTTCTGAAGGTCATCGATATTTTTCTGAATGGCACCATATATTTTTAAATTTACAGGCCGGTAAACGATATCAAATATACCCCTAAAATAACCATTGTTCTTCGCAAGCACCTGAAGCCTTGGCCTACTGTCATCAATGGGCTAAGATAGCAAAGGTTGTGCATATTGGGTGATTCACAAGAAACAGCCTAATCTCCATTAGTTTTGCAAAAAAAAATGCCAAACAAAACAGTTGTACTGTTCAAGAAGGTAAATACGATTATCCTTATTGTTGTCGTGCTCAAGGTCTTCCGAAGGTCATCGATGTTTTCCTAAATTGCACGGCGCAGTTTTATCTTCCAATCGCCAACTTTGGAACCGTATAACATTACAGCACAGTGTTTATAAATTGTCCACATAATATTGAGAAGCAACGCGAGTGTTATGCGAGTAAATTCACGAAGTTTCACCAGCAAAAAGAACGTGTCTCGGTGCACACAATGCACACGCGTGTAATGTATGCAGATTGCCGGAGTTACGTGTGTCTTTCTCGCACTGTCAGCCCCTATTCTTCCACGCTCTCGCGCGGTACACCTCCCATAGGTAGATTCCCCCCTTTTCCACGGGGGCCCGGAGACCCCTAGCGGGCCCCGCGAGACCATTCCTGCGGAAAGCGCGGCGAGATGCCACGATAATTAGCCTTGATTACGCAATAATCACCGACACCGGGCATCTTCCTTCGGAACCGCTCCTCTCGCACGTCGACCTGCGGACGAGCGATGCACGATGCACGATGCACCGTGCAACTACCGCGCTCCGGATGACCCTAAGGGTTAACAGACTTCTTCACCGTGAAACGTTGCATGCGCTTCCGGATTTCCTTCGCGCGTGACCGTGCGCCGCGCCGTGCCCTGTATTTTCTGAGAGCAGATCCGATGCATCGCACCCTGAAAAGACGATTGAACCCTGAACAATTCTGGCACGTTTATGGCAGAAACGAGTTAGGCCAATTTGAAACTGTGAGGTAATTAAAATCGTCTCACCACGTCGATTTATTATTTTTCGACTCCAGATTTTATGCATCTATGGTAAAAATGAGTATGTGCAATTTAGAACAGTGAAAAAATTAGAAGACTAATATATTATTTTCACTATATTAAAATTATTAGTATTAAATTTATATTTAGCTCCTTAGCTCCTAACTTTTTATTTTGCATAATGATCCAGGGTATAATTATTTTCAATTCATTAAAAGCATGAAAGAGTACAAGAAATTTTTATGCTTTCTGCTTCGTGCAGTTGATCCAAAAAAAATTTTATTTTGCTTATTTACACAAAAGTAATTTACACATCTATTTCTCTTATTTCTGACCTTGTATGACCTTGGAAGTCATTGTGTTACGAATCAGTGAATCCGTCTTGACCCACGGTTTCGCATGACATTGAAAAACAAATAACACTGCATGTAAATAACTGAAGGTCACCTCCGTTTCTCGAAAAATAATGTACACATAGTAAAATATAAATATTTTTTAAATACTTACCGTTTACGAGAGTAACACGAACACCCTGTATAATGATTACACCGCGGATTTTTATGCAACAAATAATAATAGACGCACGTTTCGAAACGACCTCCCCGCCGCCGCAGTAAAATCGACGGGGGCTTTAACCAACCGATTAACGCGATAATAATAACTGATATTTATGTCGGCTTTTTCCGGCAGACGAAAAAAGGAGAAAAGGACCGCAGACAACCGACGAATACATACTGTTTGCAGAGTGCGAGTCGCCGGCGGGTGAATAAATCGCGGGCCGCTTTCATGCTAGCGATACATTCGATTTTCACGCATGACCACCGACGGCCGGGGAAATTAATCTCAATATTACAAGCCCGTGCCGAGTTCCTCGGACTTGGAAACACAGAAAACCCGGAGGAACGCGAAAGAAAGGTCGCCCGAGTTCCGCGGATGATAACCCGCCGTAAACGCAACCGGTCGGAACGATTTACGGGAAACAGAAATGATTCGGTACACGGTTACCGGTCGCGGAAACGATATTATTAAACCGGGATCGTATTCTATAATATTAACGATCATCCGTCGCGGGGCCGCACCGGCGAATTTTTACAAATGCGGTGAACGCGATCGGAAAAATGTTCAAAGCGTGTGCGTTTGATCGTGCTAGTATAAGTACAGTAAATGAGCAAGAATTATTTAAAAAGGCTATATTGCCACAGAAAGTTTACGCATATGCAGTCTCTTTAAATAATTTTTTAAAGTCTATTCTTACAAAATGTTATATTTCCACAGGAGGTACACATACGCAGTGCCTCTTGTTAAAATGACACTAAACAAGATATAATTTGGACTTTATTTAGTGGTTTAATCCTTGCCTGGGCAACTAATATCGGTTACCCCCACCTTCGCGCTCCAGTCGCCCGCCCGGACAGGTCCGGACACGACTCGCGCTGGCCGGCCGGGTGGGGATAGCCGATTCTACGTCATCGACTCTCGGTCGGCCAACGCGAGTCCTGTCCGGACCTGTCCGGACTGTATATCCAAAGCATTTCATTTATTTAACCATCTCCACATTTACAGAAGCTGTTATTCAGAACCAATGTAACATATTCGAAGTTGAGGACGTGGAATTAAATCAAACATTTCAGAACATAGCCTGATAAACAAACGGTGGCAGCGAGGATATTAAGGGGTTGAACACTCGACAACGTTCGAGTACATTCATGGTTGATCGTGTATGAATTCGCAACAAATTGCTATTGTTTACGCGCGGCAGCGTAGGCGCAACACTTTGTCCCCGGCGTTTCTCACGGAAGCTGGTTCGAAACGCATGACGGTCCCAAGGTCTCATTGAATAAGCCAAGTAAGAGAGAGAGAGAGAGAGAGAGAGAGAGAGAGAGAGAGAGAGAGAGAGAGAGAGAGAGAGAGAGAGAAGAATCGGCTCACCGGTTCTCCAGTTATCCGCAGAGTATCGCGCAAAGTATCCTAGGCCGCCCCAGGAATCAAGCGGCGCAGCCATCCGGTTTCCGGTGTCGTTTACCCTAAGCCGCCGACAGCTAATGGCGGAAGAATTTCTGATTAGATCAAGGAGAGATACACCGGCGAAAGCGTAATTGAAATCGCGGGCCGTTTCGCTGCGAGCCGCGCGGCTTTTTCTGCCCGGTTCTTTTTTCTTCGCGGTGGGGAGCTGCTCTTCGTGTACCCCTCTTCTTATCGAGGGGGAACAAAAGGAATCGAGATATTTCCAATATGTCGAAACTGATGGAATAATATTGTTAGATTTTTTTAGTCTCTCAGCTTAATTTTTCACCCTTGTGCCGTTACGATTAACAATTTAACAAATTCAATTTTATGTCGACATAATGAAAATTAGTAACATGTTTAGTAGAACCTGTCCGAAAGCTTCGTCCGTAGTCCTTGTTAATCGCAATAGCACAAGGGTTGAAAATTAAGCTGAGCCGACTCGTAACGAAGCTTTCGGACAGGTTACTAATTTTCATTATGTCGACATAAAATTTAATTTTCGAATGAAAAATAGACATACAATAAATGATACAAAGACATACAATAAATTGTAAAATGACTTGTACTGCAAAGGGTTGTCTTCAGCAATAGTTCACATAAAAGACCATCGCCTGTAGGACTTGTCAGATTCGCAGAAGCTGAAGAGACACCGAAAGCTTACCTTGCCGAAGCTGTTCATTCTGAACACGATAAAAAAATGATTTGCAAGAATTTCGATGCCTAAACTCCGCGTATATCGCTGAAAGGGACAGCCTAATCTTGCTTTGGCGATCAAGTAAATGTCGTGGGCATGTTTCAGCGGAGATTCACGCGAAGGAGAGCATATCATCTCTAACAAGTGTCTGGCCAGCTCTAGCTAAGGATCCTGTTTCCGGATGACCAGACACAGGCGTTCAGAGGGAATCGTAAGGCGGGCGTAAGACGGTCGTTCGTCGTTTAAAGTGGCGAGCAGTAATGTCCCTTGTTTGTCAGAGGGCCGAAACCACGTTTCTAGCCCGGTTCTCCGCCGTGGGCTAGTTAAAGTTAGCAAGGGACTCTGCGGATACCGCAGAAGGAGAGCTGCGGGAAGTCGTGAGGACAGAGACGGAGCCCGGCCGCCCGCAGATTACTTAGGTAATTGGTAAATACGAGGGTTACCTTCCAGTTTTCACCAAGGGGTTGTTGCCGGATGGCTGCTGGCCCGAAGTAAGATGCCTCGCGGGTTTCTTCCCCTCCTCCTCTTTCTCTCTCTCTCTCAACCTCTCACTCTCTCTTTCTCTCTCTTTTCCACGACCTCCTACGTAGGTCCTTCCTTCGATGCTTCACCACCCCCTCTACCTTCCCACGTCCCCCAAGCAGGATATTCGCTTTAAGGGGGGAAATGAGCCTTAAAATTGTTTAAAGCGGTCGGAAGAAGGGTCTCGTATATCCCCTCGCGCAGGATGGAGCCGAAAAGCCTTGGGGAAACCTCGACACTTGCTGCGACAAGGATCCTCACGATCCACGGGAGAAAAGTCCACGATCGGCGCGACGCCGCCGATTGATCCCCATGCTCCGGTGAATCCGAATGATCTATTAAGCGCAAGGAACTGGTTCGGGATGACTTATTGATATCTCGGATAGGCGTGCGATATACTCGCTCAGACCCCGGAAGATTGTGCCAGGTTCGTTGAAGAGGTCTTAAAGGGAACATATTCAAGTAACGCAAGCCGATTTTGATGAAACTTAGGGGAGACATAGTTCTTTGAAAAATATTTTTTTTATCGGCAATCATCCACATGGAAGGGGTGAAATCGGACCTCAAAGTTGGACTCAAAACAAGATGAAAGAAATAGAATTTTTGTTGTAAGATCTGTGTTTCTGAATGGAAAATTCAGTCGCGTAAGAAAATTTTAACAGAAGTTATTTGTTTAACACTAGAAAGACTGACTGCTTTTGGGCAATATAGGTATAGCACACATATACAGGGTGGTCCGTTTAAATAAGAACAAAACTAAATATCTCTTCAGGTTATTGTGATGCAAAAATTATTTGTTACGTAATGTGCATGGTGTCAATGGACCAAATATTTGGCACGAATATTTTTTCCACCTATTGCATTTGTTTTTTATTGCACCGTGTAGCTGAGCAAAAAATTCACCTTGTGATATCATTTATATTGCATTAAAAACACTTGTTATGTCATCACAAATAAAGGAGATATTTAGGTGGCTTCATTTAGGTGTACACACATTTAAGTGGACCACCCTGTATATACCGAAAATGAAGGAGGGGGGAGGTAACTACAATTATTAATAAACGCATTTATATGTTGTACAAAAAGTCACAAAATTCTAAGAAATTGTGTCATTATATACATAATTGTTTTTCTAATTGAAATTAAAAAGCAGTCATAATAACTTCCTTGGGCAATCTAGTGTTAAGCAATATGTTAAAAATTTGATTTTTGTTTTGCAGTTGCTCCTATTTATTGTTAATTCATTTTCATATATAAACTCGGGTGCCATTTAACAATAATTATACATAATAAATGATAGTCTAGCACCTCCTGCGGCGGAAGGTACTCTGGCTTGTTTTGATCGAAGAATTGTCGATGTTCGAGCTATCGTACCATCGCGGAAAAATATGTGATACTCTACCCGGCTTTATTTTAAAGGGCTAAACCTCTATTTTCGCGTCCGCGTATCGAATTTTTTCGAAAGCCCGTTTACATTTTTTAAAAAACCAGGGTGGTAGGTAAAGGGAAGTTGATTTTTGTTTTAACGAATGCTACACATTCAAACGATTCTACAGAGTTTAAAAAAATTGTTTTCGTTGTTCATTTTACAATAGCTAACATAGGGGAATGCCTATGGTTCACAACGATCCTGGAAAAATTGCGGAGCGATTTTTTGTCGCTGTTTTATCGCACTTTCAATGAAAAGTATGAATAAAACGCGCGTGTTCCGTGTTTGTCGAGTACGAAATCATATTCCTTATATTTACTGGAGAACAAATGTTATTAGTTCCACTAACATTGGCATAATTGAATGTTTCGAAATTTTGTAGAAACTGAAGCTTTCGTAAGACCCTGATAAAACAAAATTTTATGTTTTTATTATCATACATATAAACATGCAATTATTTATACGCTGACTTGTAAATCAAGCTAAATTCTAAATTCATTTAGCAACGTATTAATTGCAAGCTGAATTCTAAATATATTTCCAACGTATTAATTGCAAGCTAAATTCTAAATTTATTTATAACATATTAGCCGCAAACTAAATTCTAAATTTATTTATCACATGTTAACTGCAAGCTAAATTCCAAATTAATTAATTAGCGACATATATGAACTACAAGCTAAATTCTAAATTTATTTGCAACGAATTAACTGCTAAATTCCATATTAATTCGTGACACACTAACTGCCAGGTAAATTCTAAATTTATTGCAACAAAATTCCAAATTAATAACATACTTGCGAGCAAGCTTCGAAAATTCAGTTTGATCGCAATCGTTAATCTGACACGTCAACGTGTAAAAATAAAAAGTCGCCCGATCTCATCAGTCGCTATTACAGTTAGTGTCATAAAATCGAATTTATCCCCGCATTCCTATTGGCAACTGGACACCGACGGTCCTTGCCATAAACCCGACACGACATAGCGTTCGGGCAAGAAAGCGGCGGCAGAAACAATTATGCTGGTTTCGATGCATAAATTATATATCGTATGAAAAGCGAGGCAAACGAGTCCATTAATTCTTTATCGAATCAGGAAGAGTAGCGATTTCGTCGAACACAGCACCGGTGACCCCACGTGAAAGTCGATATCGAATGGCACAGAGTGGAAGCATTAGTTTCTCTCGCCTCGATGTAAATTGCAGGGGAAATTGGATATCGGCCGATGGATTTTTACCGAACCTTTCGGTTATCCGTGTTTTCCCGCGGTATTTATCGATTATGGCCTGGCTACGATTGATTGAATTATCAGCCCGCCCCGTCGGGACCGACTGGAATTTTTCAGATCCATTGAATATCTGAAAGCGAAAATAACCTGTACTTCATACTTCTCTACTCGACTTAATTAATTGGGACACACGGTCGCCGACAGAAATTATACGGCTGCTTTGAATGGACCTCTTTACTCGAGCATATTACGTATAATCCTAATATACAAATTTAAATAAATTGATTCTGGTCATTTTTTAAATCAATACATTTTTGTACACCATGGGTTCACTACTCGATTCAATTACTTGGGACAGAAATTCGTTTACTGAAATTTTACTTCCATTGTTGAATTATTTTATTATATTATTGTATACAAATCCTAATATACAAATTAAATAAATTCAGTCTTGTCAGCTTTTAAATCGATACTTCATTTTCATCCACTATGGGTTCACTACTCGATTCAATTAATTGAGACAGAGATTTGTTTACAGAAATTTTACTTCCATTATTGAATTAATATACTAATATACAAATTAAATAAATTCAGTCTTGTCAGTTTTTAAATCGATACTTCATTTTCATCCACTATGGGTTCACTACTGGATTCAATTAATTCGGACACAAATTCGTTTACAGAAATTTTACGTCCATTATTGAATTATTTTATTATATTATTGTATACAATCCTAATATACAAATTAAATAAATTCAGACTTGTCATTTTTTAAATCAATAGTTCATTTTCATCCACTATGGGTTCACTACTCGATTCAATTAATTTGGACACAATTTTATTTTATTTCATTCGTTTACCGATATTTTACATTCATTATTGAATTATTTCATTATATAATTATAGACAATCCTAATATACAAATTAACTATATTGACGCTTGTCATTTTTGGAAGCAACACTTCATCTAACGCTATGGATGTAATTAATTGGGACACAGACTGGTTGTACACTCGCAATCGCGATAATATTTTGCAATAAACATGAATCGAAGAAATGTTATAGTACGCAAGTGCAGCGTAGCAGGATGCGTTCACGCTCAGCTGACAATAATCGCGGACGTTTCATAGACGATACATTGTTGACGATCGTTCGCCGTCGGTGTTCGTGTTCACACGATGAACGCAGTCCCTCCCCTCCCCTCTCTCACCCCCCGCGTAATTAAAAAATTAGCCACGCTCGGGAACGAATAGGAAAAGATCTCGGCGAGGTTGCCGCGATTTGTCGAGAGCCGTGCGCGAGACAGCGCGTGCGTGCGGTAATTATTTCGACGGAATCGGCTCTGACGGGCTTAATGGCAGCGACTCGGTCTCGGAGCACCGGCAATTAATCACTATTCATTAGGAGGCCGAGCCGGAAGACTCCACGAGGAAAACGAAATTAGAAGTCGGCCGTCTTCCGACGGAATCCTTCCCGTTTCCATTGGAACCGAAGCGACCATCCTTCCGTCATCGTTCTCACCTTTTCTATCCTGTGCAACAGCAGCCATTTTGTTCGTTTCTTTAATCGATTCAATTGTTTCCCGCAGACTTATCGGTAGCAATGTGCACTAAGTGCATAAAATTTTCAATTACCAAATATTTAGAATCGTTGTCACATGTTACTAAAAAACAGAGTTGGGCAAAATTTTCTAAATAAAAATTTCGAGTAACGAATAGAAAATAAAAATATTCATTATTCGATGGTTCGCGGTTTATTAGAGTTGGCAATAGCTGTGGAAATGTTCGAATAAAAGATACAGATAGAAGATGAAAAAATTATTCGAAATTTAAGTAGCTTCGTATAAAACAAAATTATCTTTATTCGTCGGATAAATTCTCGTCGAATATAATTATTCGATGCTCGTCGAATAAAGATACTTTTTATATTCGAACCATCGATTAATGAATAAAACTATTTTTATCTTTTATTCGTTATTCGAAATTTTTATTTAGATGAACATTTTGCCCAACTCTGCTATAAAACGTTCCAATATATCTCGCAACAGAAAAATATCATTTTTGTAGGTCTGTTCCATTTTTCAATGAAATCTAGTCAGTTCGGATAAGCGAGGTTCCACTCTATCGTGAATTAAACGAGTAAACGTGATCCAAACTGTGCCATGTTCGGACTCATTTTAAACAGAAAAGTGTCACCAACATGTTGGTAAACCTATCATGGACTAAACAATTGATCACAAAATGGTTTCATCAGTAAATTACCATTAGCTGCCTTCAACGAGTAACATTTCGGTCCCTTTCCTACTGTAGAGAGCGATTCTTTTAATTTTAATGTTGCAGCCCGATAGTAAAAATGAGATTGATAATACGAGATTCTGTTACCGCGAAGTGGACAGACAAAGAGAGTCCACAGGTTTTTGAGGTTGATCCGTTTATTATGACGGTGCGAACTGTACTGCCTCGTCTGAGGAGAATACGGACATACAGAGAACATACAAGATATAGATCGACATATACATTTAATTAGAGCGAGCACAGGTGACGAGAAAACAAAAACCAAGTATAGCGCGAAATACAAATTACATAGAGAATACGTTCTCGAATCTAGACGAAATTTTTGGACACACGGGTTATCCGCGTTTTTGTAGATCAGGGGTGCCGATTCAGGATATCGTCGTTTCGACGGAGAGCAAAAGCGTGAGAGGGCCAGGCCGACTGGCAACGTTAAGTTCCAAGTAGCAAACCGGCGTGGCGGGACGTAACCTATCGGATCGTTGAATAATAAATGCGCGGGACAGGGACGGTCACGCTACCAAGGAACACCGGCTTGTCACTCGAAATGTCAGAAGGAGAGACGTCCGTGGGCCTGTGGACTATACGGAGCCTATTAATTAATGAACCGTCCGCCATCGCTGCCGCTGGCAAACATCTGGCCCGACGTTCGCTACAACGACCGACGGACATTTTCTGCGAAGACGTGGCCCGGCTCTCCTAGGCTACCGATATGCCATCGCATCGGTGCGGTGGCCGCCGCTAATTATACCCACGGAATTACCCATTCCCCGACTACCCGATGGAACAGCATCGTCGTGGAAAATCATCCCGGGGATTTCAATTAGCCGGCCGGCCGCCGATCCGTCGCATCTGATTGCTCCGGGATATGTATACCTTCTTCTGTTTCTTGCATCGCCGACGAGCACTAGCGTGCGCGCATCTCTTCGCTGCCCAAGAGAAATCGCGTGCGTTTGCATCAGGGGCGGGGACGATTGCCAATTAATATAGGATAACTTGTTTCAAGTGGAACGGCCGTGATGCATTGACACGCGCCTTCGCGAACCACGACATTTTAAACGATACACGCGGAATCGAAATGATTTCGATACCTGCTGAAACTGGTCGATTTTGTTGCACTTTCCCTGCCGCTGAATTTTTAACGCGTCGGCTGACAAGCCGTCAATTTAAATATGTTGTTACAAAATCAAAGTAATTTAGTTGATACTGAACGTGCGCTATTAATCTTATTCCGCTCGCTGTGCAACAATTTCTGACAAACTGTAATTAAAGGATCGTAGTTGCAACGGTTACAAAAATACAGCTGAACAATTTTATTAGGTTTTTAATAACATTCTTGTGCTTAATCGAGGCTTTATGGACTTCCTTAAGCATATTTGCTGTCATTAATCATCAATCCCCGTCGCAAATAATATTGTTTGGACCAATAGCACAAACAATAGTGACAGTGGGCGGGTCTATCAAAGTCGCCCAGTAGGGGGGACGATTAGCAATAATATTAAAATTGTTCTACACGTGCAAGATCACATTCATAGCCACTAACCATTAATCTCAGTCACAAACAATATTGTTTCGACCAATAGCACAAACAAAAGTGACAGTGGGCGGGTCTATCAAAGTCACCAAGTAGGGGGGACGATTAGCAATAATATTAAAATTTTTCTACACGTTCAAGATCACATTGATTGCCACTAACCATCAATCTCAGTCACAAATAATATTGTTTGGACCAATAGCACAAACAAAAGTGACAGTGGGCGGGTCTATCAAAGTCGCCAAGTAGGGGGGACGATTAGTAATAATATAAAAATTTTGCTACACATGCAAGATCACATTGATGGCCACTAACCATCAATATCAGTCGCAAACAATATTGTTTCGACCAATAACACAAACAAAAGTGACAGTGGGCGGGTCCATAAAAATCCTGGCAGTGGTGGGAGACGATTAATAATAACATTCTTACGTCTTATTGAGGCTTCTACACATTCACAATCGCAATCACAGTCGACATGATTTCGCCTAGCAACAAAAACAAACATCGCAGTAGGCGTGTCCAGCGCGGTCCCCGGAGTAGTGGGGAGCCTTGGTCGGCCAATCAGCGCCAAGTAGCCTGGCCCAGTCAACTTGTCATCTCCTCGCAGACAGTGCATCAAGATTTCTATCGGTCCCACACAACCGGGGAATCCCTCCTCGGGATCCAAGAACGCGATTAACTTCTGGGATCCTGAAAACAGCTCTAAATTGCCAGAGGGGAATTGTCGGGCAAACGTCATTACCATTCCGGCGGCGGCGGTCCCGATGCATGAGCGCGATTACGTGTTTCGTTGCGATCGACACTCCACGAGGCGATCATTCCGGCCGATAACAGCCGTGGATTTCGCGAACGCGGATAATATACCACGGGTCCCCGTCGAAAGACGTGAGAAACCCGGCGAGAAATTGCCGGGCCGACGCGCCTAGTCTCTCTTTCTCTGGATTGTTTGCACTGTAAAGGGAGACGTCGGGACTGATTCCAGTCTGGTCTATTATTACCGAGGATTTAGTTTGTTAATAAGCTTACTCGGATCCGTGCGAGGTGAGAGCCTCGCCACTTGCAATCTATCGTCTCCCACGCGGCCTGACCAGTTTCTAGCGCTAATATCGCTAGTCATTATTGCTTCGTTTACACTGTTCTTTTCGTTATTAACTTTTCTGTTTCTACCGAGCGATTCAATTGTTTGTTGGGTCGTGTGGTTTTCGCGATGCGGTTTCAACCCCATATACTGATCTCTCCAGTGAATGTACATTGAAACATTTTTTCTGCTATCGAATCCGTTCACTTTTCTGGAAAGAAGATTTTTATCGGTTGAAATGAACATTAGGGAACATTCCCATATTTTTTTCGTGACGATACTTTCATTAGTTGCGTTTTCAAAAATTGTTGAACTTGATTATGCTTCGGTAGTTCGGGACTATGAAATATAGACTGAAACATTTTTTTTTTGTTATTGAACCAGTGTTCACTTTTTGGTAAGGAATATTTTTGTCTGTTAAAATGAAGGTAGAGGAACATTCCTGTATTTTTTTTTGTGACGATACTTTCATTAGTTGCGTTTTAAAAAATTGTTAAACTTGATTATGCTTCGGTAGTTCGAGACTACGGAATTAAAAATTGAGACATTTTTTTTGCTATGGAACCCGTGTTCACTTTTCCATGAGGAATATTTTTGTCTGTTAAAATAATGTTTGGGGAACATTCCCCGTATTTTTTTGTGACGATACTTTCATCGGTCGCGTGTTAAAAAATTGTTAAAGTCGACAGTGTCTTTCTTACGAAGAAGCTCGTCTCGTTAGGGGCTCTCGGTCTCTCATTGTATCGTGAAATAATCGGGCTCGTGGCCCGATAGCGGGGTAAAGGTCTGGTTGGAAAGGCGAGGCAGACATTTCTTATCCCGGATATCGATTGCCGGGTACCCAGCGGGAGCCCTGAGGGGCTCGGTGGCACTGGGAAACGCCGCGGCGAAGGGGCGAAGGGCGAGAGAAGAAGGGTGTTCTTAGCAGGGGCGGTGTGTATCGCGGGGCATTACTTTTATTCCGTGTCATTTGAGCCCACACTCGCCTCCCGGACACGAACACGACCCACGGATGCAATAGATTTCGTTCGAAGTGGTTCTCTCCGTGGCCCTCGCGGCGAGCCACGACGACGCAGTAAGTCCTCCGGAGCTGTTCGGAGCTGTACGAAACGGTGCGGAGCGGGTGCGGAGCGGTGCGGAGCGGTGCGGAGCAGTGCCGGAGCTGTAAGGAGAGAGGAGTATCGTATCTTTTACCCCGTCGATACACTCCCGGTCGCTCGTCGACTTCCTTTTGTTGTCGTAAATTCGAAATGGGCTGCGGCGGTGCTGGCCCCGGTCTCCTTTTCGCCCTCCCTTTTACTCTTTCCCTTTTGCTCGCTTTTGGCTACGGCGATGGCCATTCGGCGCAAGGTGGTACGACGCTCTGCCCTCCTTCCTCGACCCCATAATTAATTGTTCCACGAAATTGTTCGGTTTTCATACCGATCCTTAGCCCCCTGCGATCGCGCTGCCCCCCTTCACTCCTGCTGTCTGGGGATGAGAGGCGAAGCCTGCGGTCACGCTGTTTTTCAAAGAGTACGGATCACCGTCGGGCTAATGCGACGAGCAGGATATCTCTGTGCGAAATTTAAATGTTAGCTGTTGTGCTCCATACAGGAGCCAGGATCTCTCTCTTCGTTTAATCAGTTTTGTAGATCGGAAGACTCGCAGTAATATTCAGGCACTTTTTTAAGCTTGAACTTGGAAGAAGAAAGTCTTGGCGTAAAATTACCCAGGAATGGACATGCAGAAAGTTTCAGGAATACATTATACTTCATATAAATTCAATTCCACTCCTCAATAATATTAAATTTCGTTGTAAAATTTATTACATACAATCATATAATCGCACGCAACTTTTTCTTAAATGATTGTAACGAACCATTTAAAAACAAAGTCAATGTTACGATATAAAATGTTAGAGTTAGCAGTAATGCGATTTAAAGGATTTATTAATCCATATATGTGGATTTGGATTTAAATGTTTGAAATCCTGCCCTGGTTCTCAAAACGCGTTCGGGTACATAGAAATTGATTTATCTCAGGAGAGAGACAATCAATATTATTATTAATCAAATTAAAGATAAAGCTCTGGTCGGATACTGTTCTTCGAGCTGTCAATGTTTCGAAGTGAACTGTGTTCGATATTGTAGAGAATATATATTAAATAGAGTAAATTCTATTTTATATTTCCTATACAGGGTGTTCGACTACAGATGGGAGAAAATTTAAGGGGTGGTTCTCCATGACAATATAAGTCTAAAATGAAAAATAAAAAAATTGCGATTTCGGCTTCGTTATTTAGTTATTGATGGCCACATTTTAGGCGGATTTTAAATTGTTAAACTTTTGCACTCGGAGCTATTTTAACTCGAAAGGTAAACACTTCTTCCGACCTAGAATATTTCCATTCTCTCTGATATCTAATACCTATAATTTTCTTTCTTTTTCTTTTTGTTTTCTGTTCCTACAATTTGGCTTGACTGTTTTAGTCAACCATATATTAATCAATGGGTAATAAAAAAAAATTTTTTACAGACGCAATTACAACAAAATTATTTCTTGAAAATGATCTAAATTTAGATCGAAACGTCGAAAATTGGTGGATGTAACAATTTTCAAAATTGCTTAATAGTAACAAATGATCGTACCAGTGCGCCAATAGCATTAATTAGATTTACCTACAATACCTCATAGAATACTTACATGTGTTGTAATTGATTAGATACCAATATATATTTAATACAGTAAACAATATTTTGAACAATGGTACAGCAATTGTTAGTCGCCGCTCAGAGTCGTCACTCGATTTCCTAAGGGTTAATAACTAAATAACGAAGCCGATATCGCGATTTTTTTATTCTTCATTTTCGACTTATATCGTCATGGAGTACCACCCCTTAAATTTTCTCCCACCTGTAGTTGAACACCCTATGTATATACAGTCTGTTTCATTGTACCCCTATTCCAATATTGAAAAATCGAGGTTCCCATAAGAACCGTTATACTAGCTACACCTTCAGTACCATGAGTCCTTTCTCAACGCGTAATTTACCGATTAATACAAGATTAATTACAAGTTAAGAACCGCGCCGTGAACCCAACGAAAACTGCCAAAGCTCACGCGACGCTGTTCGCGAAACTTCTTGCGACAAGGATCTGCGCCGACGACGCGACGACGCGACGCGACCTGACGCTACGCTACGTCCCGAATTAGCATACGGAAACCTTGTCCAGCATTTTCGCACAGCGCATCGGCGAGCAGAAGGTGCGCGCTCCCGATACGTCGACGTTAATTCCGCAGCAGGCTCGAGTCACGAGGCGGATCGGTCGACAATTACACGCGGCGCGCGGATCCCTATGTGGTTTCGCAACGGGGTCCTCGTGGAAACGCGGAAGGAGGTCGATGCGCGTCACGAGTTTATAACATTTCTCGCTCCCCGCACAGGAATTGCAGTTGCATGCGGTACGACAAAGATAGAGAGAGAGAGAGAGAGAGAGAGAGAGAGAAAGAGAGAGATCCGTCCCGCATATCTCTGTCTCTCTCTTTGTCTCTCTCTCTCTCTCTCTCGATGCAGCAGTCACGGCCGTTACATAGTCGGTCGCGTTAAACGCGCCATTATACTTGTAAATTCCGAACAATTAGCCGTAATCAAGCACAGGAAACCATCGCAACTGGGTACGCAATTATTTTTAAATAAGATTCCGGCCGGACTGTTTCGTAGGACTCGGAACGACCGTGATTATTAATCCGAGCTGAGGAAGATCGTTAGGCAGATTACACACCGGACGTTGCGCGGCTCGTCGCCTCTTCGACCCACCTCGGGAGCCACCTCGATGCAGCTCCGGAGAGACTCGCAACACTTGCAGCTGCATCGACTTTGACATCGCGATGATGATCCTCTACCTCTCGTCCCCCCCCCTCTCTCTCTCTCTTTCTCTCTCCTTTCGTTCGCGTTTTCGCGCTCGTTAACGAGCACCGCTCGCCGAATAATTCATGGATTCGCCGGCTAAGAAAGTGCCAAGTAATTGCATCCTACGGGAGATACACCGACACCGCTGGAACGCGACGAGTCCCGCGAATATTGATGCTAATTACAATGTAATGCAGTGCGGTCGTCCTGTCCCGCCACTGCGCCATGCACTCCTCGTTGCAGCCGACCAGTGCCCGAGGAAAGTCGCTCCGCTTTTAACACTTAACCTACCGTAAGCACGAACAAGTGAAACCCTTATAGAACCGAGAAGATTGAATTTACTTAACGCTGTATCTGCCGAGCATTAAAAGTATCGGTTGCCTTATAAAAATGACAACACTACATTTACTATAGTTTCTACAAATAAATTTTTACACTTTCAATAATTGCAATAATAAACGCCGGTCATTTGACTGTGGTAAGGTTTAGTCTTAAACCTTGTATTTTTATCATTAATTCTGTAGAGCTTATAGTATAAAAGTCATTTATTACATTGACATGTTTTTCGGTTTACAGTCAACGAGGTACTGCTCGTATGTATCTTGTTATAACATACATCGGATGCCTTGGCAGCAGCCATGGATTATAAACTATCACAATTTGTGGTTAGGTAATTTCCTAAAGCAGTTTTATAATCTGAATAATTATCAAATCGTCATTTCGCCGTGGTAGGTTTAGTGTTAAACCTTGTTTTTATTATTAATTTGTCGTTAAGTTATTTCCTAAAGCAGTTTTATAATCTCAATAATTATATAATCGTCATTTCACCGTGGTAGGTTTAGTGTTAAACCTTGTTTTTATCATTAATTTGTGGTTAAATCCTGTAAAAGCAGATTTATAATTTCAATAATTATCAAATCATCATTTCACTGTGTTCGGTTCAATTTTTCTCGAGGTACATACCTCTATTATCCGAAGTCCGAAGTCATTGGTAGACCTCCATGCGAAATAAAAATATTCTGCGTCGATTATGGAAAGCAGATAATCAATAGAATGTCATTTCCACCTTGTAACAGCGTTTATCAAAATTTTTCAGTTCCACAACGAGGCTTCAAGTATTATAAGTAATTTTGTCACCTGTTGGAGGATGAACGCATGACTTGTGCGGCCAAGGCTGCCGGCCTCGATTCAACCGGGCTACTCCCACTAATCTCGCTCGACACGCTCAACGACTCCGCGATAATGAATTATGGAGGAATATTTTAATTGAATGCCCCTCGTCTACCACGCTCCACGTATCCGCCGAGTCCCCGCTCTCTTTACCCTAACTGCCGCGCGATTATAAAACCCTTGACGCTTCGCGAAGCCTCGCTTTCTTATCGGTATCCATTCCTTTGTACTCGCATTTACTGAAAAAGAACCATCTCAAATATTCGATAAGATAACTACGCTTTTATTTTATCCTATAGCAGGGGCGAAGCATACAATGAAACTACATTACTTCTGACGGGAAATGTTCGATAGGGGATGATCGAAGTCGACAACAGTAAAGCGGCTGGAATAAAATAGTGGAAGTGTATTATACTACTTCCGATAAAAATCGTAGAGAATTTATGACAAAAATAGGTGAGATGACAAAAATTATTAATTTTATGAAAAAAATTTTACCAAGATTATTCAAGAAACAAAGAAAATTCTACACGGTTCCTTTGTTCTGTAACAAGTGCAAAACAATTTACTAAGATTATTCAAGAAACAAAGAAAATTCTACATGGTTCCCTTTGTTCTGTAATAAGTGCAAAAACATTTACTATGATTATTCAAGAAACAAAGAAAATTCTACATGATTCCTTTGTCCTGTAATAAGTGCAAAAAAATTGTATTTTACAAAAAATGAGCCCAATTCATCGAAAAGAGTAACTTCCTGAAATGAAAGAATAGAGAAAGCTGATGAAACATTGTAAATTAATTTTTAAAAGTATGGATGTTAACACACTATGTATTTCATAAATATTCTTCATCTTCTGAAGCAGAGTCTAGTCCACCGTCTTCACACAAAATTTTTAACACAGTGAACAATTTTAACCACATTTTGTATAAATTATCTGAAAGAAAGTCGCTGTAGCCTATTCTCAATATTGTTGGACAGGTCTAATTAATGCAATTGGCGCACTGGTACGATCATTTGTTACTATTAAGCACTTTTGCAAATTGTTACATCAACCAATTTTCGACGTTTCGATCTAAAATTTTTTACAGACGCAATTACAACAAAATTATTTCTTGAGAATGATCTAAATTCAGATCGAAACGTCGAAAATTGCTTGATGTAACAATTTTCAAAAGTGCTTAATAGTAACAAATGATCGTACCAATAGCATTAATTAGATTTATTCAACATTGTCGATCGAAATAAGGAAAACCGTTATTGTAGGACAGGTCATTGAATAAAAGCCAGCCGTTCAGCTTCGTTGGCGGCCGAAGAAGATCAAAAAGCTTCCGCGATTTCAATTTCGCGAAATGCTGCCGAGCGCCGTTTTTTGTGAAATTAGGCTCGATCGGGGGATGAAAGTTGCTGGTCCGGGAGAACGAACGAGCCACTTCGTCATCCGGTTAGGGTGAAACAGAACGACGAGCGTCGATTAAAAGTTCTCGTCTACGTTCTCGCTCATTGGCCACCAGACGCCGAACAACAGCGACAGAGTTTCCGTTCGTTTGGTTTTTGCGCTAGTATGGTTTTTCGCGCGACTAAGCCGATAGTGGGATTGCCTGGCCGGTTTCTTCCGTTTCTCTCGCCCTCGATCATTTTTTCGGCCGGCGACTTCGATCATGCTTTATCGCCTCGGTCCGATTGAAAAACAGTCCAGTAAAAACAATATTATTTTTGTTAATGCGCTGCGGAACTTTCGACGTGCGAGAATAATTGGAAGGAGAGCTTATGCAAAAAATCCTTTTCAGATAAATATTCAGATCACGTTCTTTATTCATACTTTTGTAATATGTCCTGTGATTGTTCGATCGACAAAATTGAGAAAATTTTCAATACGAGCAAGTCTGGCTGATAGACGTCATCTCCTCTTTAATGCCAGCAGACCCCATGGACCAAAATATCGATCCCACCATGGTGTGTACCCACCGTTCTGAATTACCCCTACGTACGAAAGCGGAGTGACGTCATACCACATATCCTTTTACTAGGTCAGTATGTCTCTCCTTTGAACAACTTTATCGATCTACACGGTACAGACATTTTGAACATTTTATGGAATGATCGATTATTAATCTTCGCACTATTATACATAAAAATCCGTACATCTTCGGACGAAAAACATATTTGATGTTGACCTTGAGTGACCTTGAATGAACTTCATAATACATCATCGTATTCGTCCTGAAAGACGCTATATCGGAATGTAAATAAAAGACCGTTCCATTAAAAAATGAAAACATAGTTGACCTTCGTATCTCCTTGACGCCTCTACCTATAAAAAAATTAGTAACATCAGATTATGAGTTCCTCGAAACCAAATAAGTTTGGCCTGATGCATTCTTTTCTATTTTCGAAAGTGCTGTCCACGTGGATGAAAGGTGAGTCGAGCTCCACCCCTGAAATATTAAAAACATATCAATAATAAAGCAAAAAGTAAATTAAAGTTAAATTACACATAATTCAATTTTTACCCAGATCAAACATGAAGAAGCTACAAGCTTGCACAAAACTGATGTCCACGTGGATGAAACGCGAGTCGAGCTCCACCACCCAAATATTGAGAACATATCAATAAAGGGTTGTAGATGGTCATAGACGGTACAGACGACGTTTAAATTACACATAATTCATATTTAACCCAGTTCAGACTTGAAGAAGGTAGAAGCTAGCACACAACTGATGTCCACGTGGATGAAAGGTGAGTTGAGCACTTTCAATCAAAAATTGAGAGCATATTAAGAAAGTAGAAAGGGTTGTAGATGGATGTATATGATACAGACGACGTTTAAATTACACATAATTCATATTTAACCGAGATCATACTTGAGGAAGCTAGAAGCTAGCACAAAACTGACGTCCACGTGGATGAAAGGTGAGTCAAGCTCCACCACCCAAATATTGAGAACATATCAATAAAGGGTTGTAGATGGTCATAGACGGTACAGACGACGTTTAAATTACACATAATTCATATTTAACCCAGTTCAGACTTGAAGAAGGTAGAAGCTAGCACACAACTGATGTCCACGTGGATGAAAGGTGAGTCAAGCTCCACCACCCAAATATTGAGAACATATCAATAAAGGGTTGTAGATGGACGTATACGGTACAGACGACGTCTAAATTACACATAATTCATATTTAACCCAGATCAGACTTGAAGAAGCTAGAAGCTAGCACAAAACTGACGTCCACATGGATGAAAGGTGAGTCAAGCTCCACCACCCAAATCTTGAGAACATATCAATAAAGGGTTGTAGATGGACGTATACGGTACAGACGACGTCTAAATTACACATAATTCATATTTAACCCAGATCAGACTTGAAGAAGCTAGAAGCTCGCGCAAAACTGACGTCCACGTGGATGAAAGGAGAGTTAGGGTCCCAAAGATTGAAAGCACACGAACGTAGACCCTTGAAGTAGGGTAAAGCGAGGGTGGTGGATGGGACAGACGGCGTTTACGTGGAATCACATCGCAGGTTCTCGCGAATGTTCGTCGGATCGAGTGAGGGTCGGGCTGATGGTGGCGCTTGACAAACCGCGTCCTACGAGGGGCGGTTTGCTCCCGTGGCAGTTTGGAGGCAGGGGGGCAGAGCATATCGTTCGCGCGGGTCCGTGGCCGGCGGCGTACGAGTATAATCGTAGATTCGGGGTGGGGGTGGGGGTGGCGTTGCATATTTGATGTCGCATGCTCCACGATCGGCAGAAATTTTCCCCGGTGGATCGTGGGCGGTCATAAGAGGGCCCAGTGATTGAGGGTTAAGGGCGGAGGGAGCCGATATGCCGTCTGACGGCGGTGGTGCTCCCGTGCCGCCATTAACTTTTCATCTTTATATAATTCCACGGTCATAGAGCTCGGCCGGAGAGCTCGTGCTACTCGCAGCTTTTTCCGGAACGCGCGCGCCGGAACCGGCCCGTAATTGCCGGCCATAAAGATCCGCCGAGATACGGGCTCTCGTTACGAGATTTGCCACCGGTGGGACCGATTCACCGTCTCCGCGTGTCCTCCTCTTTCTTCCTCGTCTTCTTCTTCGTCTTGTTCTTCTTCTTCTTCTTTTCTCCCTTATTCCGCTGTCTCTCCCGGCAGACCGGCATTTGCGTATTCAACGGGACGGACTTTTACGAGCCACGCTTTTCTGGCCAGAACACTCGACCAACCGACGATTAGCCCGCTTCTTCGGCTTCGACGATTGCGTGCACTCCGCTTTCTACGACCGTGGCGATCATTTCATGGAAATTGGTGTCTTCGCCAAATCGATATACTGCCGCGCGGATAACCCTTTCTCGCTGTCGCTCGTCAGAGGGGCGCGGGAGAGCTTAGCCGAGTCAGGGGATATTTGACAATTTTTCTGGGCTCGCTATAGTCCTTGATCGAGAAATTGGTATATTCGTTTTGAAGTATGCACTTCCATCTCAATATTCTGAAATTTTGATTGAAAAAGAAATGGTGCTATTGACAGGGTAGATTATTTCCTGAAACAGCTTTCACAAGGGGTGAGCTTTCACAATTACTCCTTTTTAACTGTGATTCTTAAAAAATTGATTTTAACATTCGGACGCTCTTAAAAAAATTATAACTTTTTTGATATTGCACCATACGATTTGAACTTTTGTTTAGAAGTGAGAGCAATTAGTTTATTACACTATGCAATTGCAATTGGTCGGAGTTGTAGAGAAAATGTGGGTCTATATTGAAAATCTGAAAAATATGTTTTGTAGATCTGTGCCAATTATATACATTGTAAAAGTTTCATCGAAATCGGTTGATGTGGGAAAAAACGACAGGCATTGAAAGGATATATGAATCCTTAGATTTATTGCAGTTAGAGGCTGAAAATCGTGAAAAATTAGACTTATTGCAGTTAGAGGAATTTTTACCATCTTTAAACGTTTGCAGCTCATTGCAACGTTGACCGATTTTAATGAAATTTTCAGAATATATTTAATTGTTACAGATCTACGAAACGTGTTTTCTACATTTTCAATATGAGCCCACATAAAAAAAGTTGTGAAACATAACTTTCAGTATTTTCTCTTCAATTCCGACCAATTACAATTTTTTCAAACATTCTTTTCACGTTACGTAACAAAACCGATTTTTCTAACTTCGCAAAAATAA
Source organism: Lasioglossum lativentre (assembly GCA_916610255.1). NCBI lineage: Eukaryota > Metazoa > Arthropoda > Insecta > Hymenoptera > Halictidae > Lasioglossum > Lasioglossum lativentre. Next base: position 4,287,468 of record OU744364.1, read on the forward strand.
CCAAGTTGTATGGTCGAATATTAAAAAAGTTATCGTTTTTTTTAAGACTGTCCCAATATTCTAATATGTTTATTGAAAATGAAATGGTGCTATTGACAGGATAGACAATTTCCTGAAACAGCTTTCGCAAGGGGTGAGCTTTCACAATTTTTGCTTTTTAACTATGATTCATAAAAAATTGATATTAACATCTAAGGTATGTATGTACCTGTCTCTATTAATATCGCGTCTTGTTCTGAAGATTTTCATCGAACAAGTCCTTTTTCCATACAACAAAGTATTAGCCTAGTCGATAGCAGAGTTTATCGAGTCGAACGAGACTAGAAGAGCTTGTCGATTAGATCGTGTGTCTGTCCATCGCAGAGCAATTCTACTTGGGGCACTCGTCGAGGACGCCGATCTTATCTCGCTACGCGGGACTTTTCGCTTAATTTCCGCCGCCGATACTGCCGCTCAATTATTCCACATATAAAGTTTAATACCAGATTTTCCACGTGGCCCGTAGATTACTTTCTTCGATCGTGTAATTGCCACCAGCCCCGCCAATTAAGCCCCGCGCAAACGCTTTCTAACGTTCGACTGGAGAGGATTTTTTTTCAGCGAACGATGTAATTGGCTGGCTCGACGATAAATGCCTGCCGGTCGATTGAGTTTTCACGTGGATCCTTGCGCAATGTTTATGTAATTCCAGCGATTAATTAACTTTCCAGGAGAGCTACGCGGCGCATCGCGTTCCACGGGGGATGAAGTTATTTGCAACGTGCACGGACTGTTTGACGAACCGGGAAAAACAAAAATTGAGAGAATCTTCTCCCGTCCCTCCCCCCTCTCCCCCTCTCCCATCGAATAATAAAATTAACACGGAAACTCGTTTCCAATGATTTTCGCGAAGTCCGCACTGCCGCGGTGCTAGAAACGGTGAACGCGCGTTTAAACTGCTCCCCGAAGAAAACGACACCCACTTAATAGTTAGTTAGTTGCAATGTGGCGTTGCTGGCGACTCGAGAACGACGCTCGACGTAACCACAGCCTGCAAACGAAACGCTTGACTAATAACGGGATGCGGACCGCTCGTAAAGGTCTAAGAATATTCGAAAACCTTTTTACTCGTGCCGCAGCAAGGACACGGGCCATCAGCGAAACTGCTCGCCCCGAGACTTAATCATACCTCTCTAACGTAATCGCGGCGTCCTACGAGCTGTCTCTTACACTTTTACCGACTCCCGTCCTCCTGCTAGCTGTCGGTGATTGTTACAAAATTGCTTCTCACTTTTGTTCTTGGCTTTCCAGATGGAAATTAGTCGACGATGTTTGCCGCGGGAAAATCTTTGGTTCGCTTTTTAAATAAAAATTACCAGAAAAAAAGTTCTATCATAATTTCTGAAAAATTTTATTAAAAGCTTTTAAACAAAAATCGTTGGAGACGAGTTTCAGGTAAACCCATCGAGCGGGGTAAGTATAACATTCGGGCGTGTTTGCGTATTTTTAGATTTTGAAGAAATACAACCGGATATGCTAAACAATAATGTCATTCTGTAACATAGTGTAAACTACGTTCAACTGTATAGACTTCACTTGAGGTCTCGTTATGCTTAAATAAAAAAAAAATGAAAAATAGCATTAGTATTTTTACTTTTTTTGAAGGAATGCAACCGGATATGCTAAACAATAATGTCAATCAAACTGTATTCTGTAATATAGTGTAAACTACGTTCAGCTGTATAGACTTCACTTGAGGTGTGGATATGCTTACATAAAAAAAAAATAAAAAATAGCATTAGCCCTTCCTCAACAAAACTTTCAAGACAGAAGAATGGAACAAGACTTTAAACGAGACACTTGTTTGAAAGGGAAGTTCATTAACCCTCGTCCGTCCCTCATTTCAGGAACTGAATCTGTCCCTTGGTGTCAAATTGACACTGTGGCAAAAGATTGATTAAATAATAAGGTAAGTAATTATTTTTCGATGCTTTTTTATTCAAATTGATGAGTTAACATTTAAGGTGTTTCGGTTATGAGTTTCGCATTAAAAAATAAAAATCACAAAGTTTCGGGCTTTATCTACAAATAGCACAGAACAGTATAACTTATTTCGGGAAAACTGTGTCAAATTGACACAGTGGTAAAAGATTGATTAAATAATATTTTTCGATGTTGTTTTATTCAAATTGATGAGTTAACATTTAAGGTGTTTCGGTTATGAGTTTCGCATTAAAAAATAAAAATCACAAAGTTTCGGGCTTTACCTACAAATAGCACAGAACAGTATAACTTATTTCAGGAAAACTGTATCAAATTGACACGAGGGACGGATGAGGGTAAACGATCGTTCGAAAAACTGTTTAAAAAGCCATTTTCTTCAATTTAAAGAAATCTGAAGCACACTTCTCCCGAGAAAAGGAATAGCCATCTATTTCTAAACACTTCAGTCTGCCTGAAATCGCATTTCCTCCAACCGGCATAATGCTCCCGATGCAGATCGCGGAGTTCTCGTAGGTATCATTATTCCCCGGGAAAATCCGTACCGCTCTGACCCGGAAAAAACCGGACGGAAACCGAAAAACCGTCTCTCACAAAGGACCCAGCCGCGGCTCATCCGGTTTCCTTGGCTGGAAACTTGCGGGGGGAAAAAAGAGGGGGTGCCGTTTCCTTTTTCCCCGACGGTGAAAAAAGCTCGGAGCAGCCATGCCGCGAGATTCTCGACTTTTTTCGGCGGCGCGGCGGCGGTTAGGTCGACGAGTAGCCGGAGTTCGCCCGGGGGCCGTCTTTTTCCAAAGAAGTCAAACGCAAAGAGTCAACGACGAGAGCTGGTGCTCTCTGGGAGGAAGGGTGGTCGGTTCGATTCTAGGGGGTAGCAGCCAGGGTAGTCTTCTTTCACGTTGAATCGAGAGATGCAAGAGGCAGATTTTGTTTCGTGGCCATTCAGAGACCGTGTGCCGGTGCGACTTCGAGACTGTTTTCTCTGCACACACGTTGCTGCCGGTTATAGAGAGAGATAGAGAGAGAGTTGGGTACAGTCTCTCGCCCCGACAGAAGAACTGGCAGCACGGCGGACCTTCGAAGGGAGGCGAGAGAGCCATTCAGCCATTCACCGAAGGTTGAACCCTCGCGGGTCGGCCCTTCCTTTTATACATGTTATATTCGCCGGGTTTTAGGCGCAGAAAACTAAAAAGCTAATTTACTTTAAAAGTATCCCGGCCGCGCCCGGGCCGCGTCGGGTCGGGCCGGTCCGGGCCGGGTACTGCCTCCGCTTCATCAAACGGCCGCGTTTTCAAAAGGCAACCAACCCCCGCAGGGGCTAATGCAGCCAGCGACAGATTGGCGGTGGCCGATTCTGCCCGGCCTCTTTCTCTCTGTCGAACTGTGCGCGAGACCGCTCTTCCGACAGCGATATACACACCCTGCCGAATGGTCATTTCGCTGATAGCTGGAACCGATCGCGAAAATGTGTCCAAACAAGCCGATGTAAAAGACGTTGCCTCCCCCCCCCCGACCTGGAACAAGAGGGCACAATGCAAACCGTGCTAGCCGAATGGTTTTAAACTGGACACGCGGCGGGGGCGGGGGCATGGGTCGTTGATTAATGGGACAGACGATTCGGCGAATGAAGAAACCGCGGTTCGAGTTTGATCCAGGGTGGGGCGATGGTCATTTGGAAATTGGATGTCGAAGGCTGCTGGAAGTGGAGCCCTGTATGAACCAAGAGTACTATTGGATTTTATTATGCATTTATGACAGAAATGTAGAACCGTGAAAGGGATTTCACACTAAACCTACCACTGCTGGTCGAATGATTGGTTTCATATTTTTCATTTTACAATTATGGACATTATGAAGTTGCTTACATGGAAATTGATTCAACGAATTTCTTTATCCAACCACGTACACTGCATTAATATTCGGAAGCTCCTAAAAAAACGATAACTTGTTTGATATTGCACCACACAGTTTGAACTTTTTCGAGAAGTTAGAGCAATTAATTTACTATACGATGTGAAAAGAAATGATTTTCAAAAATTACAATTGGTCGGAATTGCATTTTATAACTTTTTTTATGTGGGTCTATATTGAAAATTTAAAAAATATGTTTTGTAGATCTGTGTCAATTATATGCATTGTAAAAATCCAAGTTGTATGGTCGAATATTAAAAAAGTTATCGTCTTTTTAAGAGTATCCAAATATTTAGTGGGAGTCGCTGTATTGTGTTAAAAATTGCATAAAATCTACATAAATAGAGCCTTGTCATTTTTAACAGCTGAAACATTTTTATCGCTTTTAGTGCTCGGTAGGTTTAGTGTTAAGAATATTAGTATATTAGTAGACTGCGGATTTTATGCATTTATGACAAAAATGATTAGCTGCAGTTTGAAATAGGAAAAAGATTAAAAGAATTTCAGAGTATCGATACATTGCTTTCGATCTACTGAAATTATTAACGAAAGAAAGACACTTCTAAGTGGCCCCTGTTTGTCGCAGTTAATACAGAAAATTTTCATTTTGCATAAAGATCCGCAGGCTACGTATTAGACAGCGGATAAAAATGTTCAGTTGCAACAAACTGGAGTGAAATAGAATTCCATTATTCTTCTAATGTGTTTTCACTGTTTTAAATTATTCATTATTCATGCATAAAATCCGCTGTCTATAATTATCATCGACTTATTAGAATTAACCTCTTGCACTGTAACAATCCTTGACGAGGATTAACGAACATCAATTTTCTATTTGTTCGAGAAAACTAAGAATGATGTTTCTACTCACTGCAATCAAGTCAAGGGGTTAAAACATAAATGTTAACGCTTTCAGCGCAAGGTTCGATCAATTTGTTACTAAATTTAAAAATCAATTTTGCAAATTTTGCACTTTTTACTTTGTTCATTTGCAAAATTGCTTTGTAAATTTAGTGGCAAATTGATCGAACCTTTTGCTGAGAGCATTAACATTAATGTATTAACAACAAATACGATCGGTATAAAGATACTATTATCAAGGGGTTAACCCCTTGCACTGCCACTTATTTTACGGTTGCAGTGCTAATTTCTTCGAAAAAAGGAAGTTTATATGTAATTTATACGTATGCAGTTTCCAATGGTTTCAACAAAAATAAAAAAAAAAATTTTGTTTCAATTTAAAGTTTGAAGGAAATTAATAGCATGAATATTTAGTTAGACTCTCTTCGAAATCTTCGTCGCGAGTCCAACTCGGTATTATAGTGCAAGGGGTTAAAGGAAGAAACAAATTTTTCTTTCATTCTAGAATCTCTTCGACCAAGTAATTGTTCCAGGAAAAGCCACTTCCGAGGACTCCGTAGGTGAACATCGCAGAGCCCTCGAGTTTTTCAATTAATTTCAGCAAATGGTAGGAAGTTATTCCGTGTCGTCGAAGGGTATCGACACCGGGGCGGCTGCACATGTGGAGCAGGTCGAGATCGGGCCGACGGAACGAGAGGGCATCTAATAAAAATGTTAATTGCACGGCTCGTTAGAAGACCCCCCGCGATCTCTGCTAGAAGTTCAGAGCCGGGGTCGCCTCGCGGGGAGTCCGCGAGTATTTGCCTTTAAACGTTCGTCGTTTTGCTCGCTTTTCGGCCACGGTGGTTTTTCTGCCTCCCCGGCCACGATTATTTATCGCCGGCCCGTCCCGGCCCGACGAGGAATCTGGATTACGTTTCTCGCCCGTTTCCTACATCGAACGCCAGCCGGAAACCGCGCGCTCCTAATGAGAGAGCCGCTCGACTTTCACGCCGCCCCGATCGATACAGATGATCTAGATACGAGGTACGAATGATCGACACTTTTCCTGGCGGGATGCTAAAATATTTCCTCTCCGCGGAGGAGTCATCGTTCACTAGTAGGTGCCCGTGGAGATCCATCATGCGAGACTGGTTCCACGCAGCAAGTTTCCTTCCTCTTCTTCTTCGAGAATAGCTCTGCAATCCTAAACCAGTCGGCGCAAAATCCAAAAATTTCTTGAGCAATCTGTACACTTTACACTCGTAGCTCTATTTGCATTTCGAAACCAAGAAATTTCTTCTAGTCCAGAACATTTAACCCTTAGAATTAAGAATTGCTCTACCATTATTCACAATATTATTTACATTATTAATAGACCACAGAAAGACAGTGGTCATAAACCCTTTGCACTCGGAGCTATTTTAACGCGAAAATTAAACATTTCTTCCTAACTAGAATAATTCCATTCCATATGATTTTTTTTTATTTTATGGATATAAAATTGCACCTCAAACGTAACCCCAAACACTCCATAAAATTGCACCCTAAACATAACACCTCGTACAATACTTAAATGTTCAGTAATTGATTAGATACAAACTTATTTAATAATGTAAACAGTATTTTGAATAATGCCACAGTAATTTTTGTGGTGACTCTGAGTCGCCACTCGAGTGCTAAGGGTTAAAACATTTAAGAACATCAACGTATTAGTTTTAGTTTCATAAAATAATTAAAAACAAGTAGATTTTTATTTAGCTTCTGTGTCTCGGAATCGTCGCAGACATTTTTTATTTTGCAAAAAGATCCGTAGTCTAATTATTAAATACGGTGTGCTAACTAATCAATTACTAAACATTTAAACATCGTTTGAGGTATTATATATATATATATGTATATCAATTTCATATCGTTAAAATGGAAAAAAAATCGTATAGAATGGAATTATTCTAGGTCCGAAGAACTGTTTAATTTTCGAGTGAAAATAGCTCCAAGTTCAAAGGATTAATACAAAACACGAATTTTAAGTTTGTCCTTCATTTTCGAAGGTCATTCGAAGGTCATGTCACAAAACATACTAGGATGTATATTTTTCACGATGCACGCGATATGTAATATACGAAAAGAATGAAAAACAACGAAAATAGGTTCAACAATTTCTCTGTGCAACAGCCAAGATTTCAAGAAGCTGGATTTCGAATGAAATCAGGATCTTGCCGATCCGAAATCCGTGGAGGATCGGTGGTTTCGGTAGTTGCAGCATGCATGCGGCGCCCGTCTAGTCGGTGCACTGTCGGCCCGTTTTTCCAGGTCATTCGGTCTCGTTTGGGCGGCGGTGGAAACGCGAGCGAAACGTAAATGGAAACCGCGTTACACGACGCCGCGCGAATTTCTGAACAATGCTATGGTGGAAAGAGGGGGGTAGGGGGGGCGTGTGGGTGTCGGGGCGTGGAGCGACGCTGGCAACGGGGTCTACACGCGTAAATAGATGCCGGTGTCGGGTCGGGTACAGGGTACAACGGGTACGCGAAACGAGTAGAGGGGAAGAGGGGGATGTTGTAGAAGAGGGTACAGGGAGTAAGAGAGAGAGAGAGGGAGTGCGGGAATCATGCGCGCATCCCATACGAAACGCAAACGTAAAAGCGAAACGCGAATTGGCCTCATCAAAGCGAGCAAACAATGCTGGATGCCGCCGATGGCTCAACAACGTGTGGTTAGCCAAATCACCGTACGGCACGTAGCACACCGATGCACATCGAATGCCGAACAATGCTCGATGTACCGGGCCAGGCGCCGCGCTGCACCGACGCTGCACCGCGATGCAACGCGATGCATCGGCTCTCTCTGTGTGCCATTCCCGTCGTCGTGCCACCCTCTTTCTCCGACTATAGTTCGCCTCTATATGTATGTAGGTATCTACCGATACTTATGCGCCGATACACCTCCTCCCCTTCGACGATAACCCTTGTTTGTTTTCCGTTGAGGGACCGAGGGATAATCATAATGCCAGGCGCGAACGGTATCGCGCGCCGCCGACTCGCGGTGCCATTTTTCGCGAGTTCAACGATGGTTTCGCGAGAGCCAATGGACCGTGACTCTTCCGCAGAGAGCTGTAAACTCGTCTTCAAGGCGCGAGCCGATAATCTCTTCCTTTCGGTCGGGGAACTTTGTTCGGTTGTTTGTTTCGCGAACCGTTCTATGGGAAATTCCATTGGTAACAAAAAAGGACCCCCGGAACAATGAATACCATGGATAAAATATCTAGAATGCAAATATTTTCACGATTCAGCAACAATGGAATTTATATGATTATAACGCAGCCATTGGTGCAAGCTTATAAAAATCGGTATCCTAACAAAAAGCTCCGCAAAACAATGAATACCTTATTGGATAAAATATCTAGAATGCAAATTTCTTCACGATTTACCAGCAACAATGGAATTTATATATGATTATAACGCAGCCATTGGTGCAAGCTTATAAAAATCGGTATCCTAACAAAAAGCTCCGCAAAACAATGAATACCATGGGCAAAAAGTCTAGAATGCAAATATTTTCACGATTCAGCAACAATGGAATTTATATATGATTATAACGCAGCCATTGGTGCAAGCTTATAAAAATCGGTATCCTAATAAAAAGCTCCGCAAAACAATGAATACCTTGGAGAAATATTCTGGAATGAAAAATGCAAATTTTTTCGCCATTTGGCAACAACAATGGAGTCTATACGATTATAAAGCACCCATTATTGCAAGCTTATAAAAATTGGTATCCTTGCGAAAAGCTTCCCCAAAAGATGATCATTAGACTGCCGATTTTATGCATTTATGGCAAAAATGAGTAGGTGTAAATTAACCCTTAGCACTCGGATGGCTGCCATTCTTAAAAATATTGTTCACATTATTATTTTTGTTCGTATTTAATAAACGACTAGACATTTACATATTACAAGAGATAGTATATTAGTTTCATATGCAAAAAATGTAAAAAAATTGTATAGAATGGAAATATATTCTAGAATTGAAAAATCTTTCCTTTTTATTTAAAATAGCTCCGAGTGCAAAGGGTTAAAACAGTAGAAAGAATAAAATTATTTAAAAATGCCAATTTATTATTTTCAGCTTGTTAAAATGATTAAAGTAATAATTAATTACCTATTTGGCTGCAGTCTCCTGCAATTTACATAAAGATCCGCAGTCCAATGATTATAGTGAAACGGAATTCTGAAAATTAAGAATGCATATTTCAGCGGGTTTCGGCGCCACCAATGGATTTCGAGGACGCTATCGCAGCGTCCGCCAGCTGAGACTAGTGCAAGAAACAATTCACCGTGCTCGCATCCTGCCATTACCCGCGCAACACGTGATAAAACGCGAAGGGAAACCTCGAACTGCTCTCGTCGATGCGAGTAACTATAATCTGCGACAGTGTCGTGCCAGTAGGGATCGTTAGAAAAGGCGTAATGGAGGCCCGTGTGCACGGTGGTCGGTGTTGATAGCCCTGCCACGGTGAGAGCGAATCCCCGGGTCATCGCCGGGGTCACTAATGACATACGCAGCCCCCGTACACGCATACTCTACACACTTGAACACGGAGCGTACACGTACATACATACAGACATAATACAGCTCTTCAGAAATCCAGTTCCGCGCCGAGTCGACCCCTCTATTTCCTATGGATATATGTATAGATTGCAATTCGGTCTCGAGAAAAGAGACCACCACGCGGAGATCTCAATTTATTTCACTTTTATAGAATAGCACACCTTTTTACCGAATTACTTATGTATTAGGGAAACGTCGCGACGCGTCCACCGAGCTCGTCATTTCCAACGGTTGTGGCAGAAATCGAAAATTTATAAAATTCTCGTGGAAATTGTCATTTTGTTCAATGAGGTGGCAGTGGAATTTTTTATTTACAATCGAAACACCTCGTGTAATTGATGGATTTTCATTATGGTGGATAAAAAGATGTAGATCTAAAATAATATTAACCCTTAGCACTCGGATGGCGACTCTGAGGCACCACTGAAAATTGCTATGCCATTCTTAAAAATATTGTTCACATTATTATTTTTGTTCGTATTCAATAAACTACTTGACACATTACCTGAGGCATTATATCAGTTTCATATGCAAAAAATGAAAAAAACAATTGTATAGACTGGAAATATTCTAGAATGGAAAAATCTTTCGTTTTTCAGTGAAAATAGCTCCGAGTGCAAAGGGTTAAATGAGAACCAGGAGAAATAATTTTTACTAATTTCACCCTTGAGTTTGAGTAAAAATTTTGAAGAAACGAAGACAGGGATGAAAAATCTGTCGTTTTTCAGTGAAAATAGCTCCGAGTGCAAAGGGTTAAAGTGAGAACCACGAGAAATAATTTTTACTAATTGCACCGTTGAGTTTGAGTAAAAATTTTGAAGAAACATGGATGAAAAATCTTTCGGGGGCTGGCGAAGAGCAGAATTCAGAGTGGCGATCGATCCAGCATGGGACGGCTGTAAGAGTGTAATAACTAAGTACGTATGCGAAAGGTTCACCTGTAACGATACTGCTTTTGGTCGTCCTGGTATGCCTCCACCGAACTGGTAACTGCTGCCGCTATTAAATGCAGACACGAGCGAGCACAGCCCGGAAATTGCCTAATTTCCTGAGTGCGCACGCCGATCCGTCAACCTGACGTGACGGGGACGTGGTTGCACGAATACCGTGACTTTTAATGTCAAGTGTCAAAAGAAACTCGGTGAACACGCCGGTAATACCACCCGCTATACCACTGGACCCTGTTTCGTCCCTCGAACAACCTCAGACCTACTCGAGCGTCGAGCATCCTTCCAAAAATTGATTCTCTTTCGGCTCCCTTCCTATCCTTGGAGCTGAGGAAACGTTCCGCGATAGAAAATCAATTGGAATTTAGCGAGGATGATTAACGCTAAACCACTACCTAGCACTAAAAGCGATTAAAATGTTTCAGCTAGCAAAAATGACGAGGCTCTATTTATTTGTATTTTGTGCAATTTGTTATTATAATATGTGCACGGATAAAGAAATATATCAAATCAATTTTCATGTAGACAACGTCGTCGTTTTAATAATTGTAAAATGATAAATAGAAAACCGGTCATTTGGCCGGCGGTGGCATAGGTTTGGTGTTAAATTAATGGTCGCCACTCTTGAAAATTAACGATTTGTCTACTTGTCATTCTGTCCTAATTGTTAACACCACTGCGTCCAAACAAAAGAATATTAAACTAAAAATTTTCGTGAGACAAAAATCAAAAAATTGCGTATTATTATACAATGTCGTCACTAGAGGGTTCTTTGATATATGTACATATTACTAAGATAAGAAGTGAGATTGGAAGAAATAATAAAAAATTTTTTAAAATTGAAAATTTTGTATTGTCGAAATGGAACGTGTTTTTGAGGATAAGTACTTCTAATTTTTACATTGTGTTGATTCTTATGTTCACTTTTTTAAAGTAGACTTACAATTAGCAGCAGAAATTGCAATGCTTTTTGTAACTTTAAGGTTTAAGAAAATACTCCTCAAAACTCTGCCATGATTTTTATTGGAAAATATGCATTCATGTATCCTGCAGAGAAATACACAAGAATTAGCTGCCCCTAGCTCCCCGAAAATTTTAAAACAGTTGTTTTCAGATTCTGAGCAAACAAGGATTTATAAATAATATTATTGCTTATGTCAGTAATAGAGTAAAACATCCCAGAATAAAACTGATGACATAAATATCGATGAATTTTTTGTTATGAAAGATACGACAACCATCGACGAATATAATCTGTCTGTTAATGACGTTGAAGGTATACTTTTCTGAGAAAATGATACTACATCAATTGATGAAGAATAGATTCTTGCTGCCAAATGACCGGGTTTTTGCTGCAAAAATATTTTGTTAAATTTATAATTTGACTATCTATTTGTAAATATTTGTAAAAAGAACACTCAAAATATAATAAATTAGTTGACATGTATGTAAATAACTTATTTAAACTGCATCTATGATTATTGTCCCGAAATGCAAGGTATACAGCCATTTTCCATGTCTAACATGTACAAATAGTTATCCGTAGTTAAAATTGCTAGTCTGTCATTAAAAACTGTGTATTTGCCCGGAGCGTATTGGTTCGCACCGAAATCAGCAACAAAATCATTGTTCTCGCGTGAAAGACAGCCCCGGGGCCGTCGACAAACGATTTCCCGAAAACTCACGTGTCGGTCGGACGCGTCTCGAAGGATTGACGTCTCTTAATTGTGGCTTTTCTCTTATCTACTGTCACCTTATCCCCTTGTTCGGCGCTAAGTCCCCCGGATTAGTCTCTCTATCACCGGCGACCCACGTCGAACGCCTAATCTTTCCCTCGATAGCCACTCTCGGTGTTCGCGCGGGGGGTTCTCGCACAGAGAGGCGGGGGCGAGGGGGGAGGGGGGAGAGTGGGAGGGGTAGTTTATATCGTATCGATCGGTCACTCCGGTTGCTCGATACATTCCAGCTCGAAGGAATTCTCTAGACAAATGTCGGCGTGTCCGTCTGTCCGCCTCCGCGCGTCGAATGTATGCGCGCCATTCCGTGGCCTCTAATTAATTACCGTCAGGTATTAGGTACGTCGGGGCCATCGATCGACGGATTAACGTGCGAGAGCGGATTCGTCGAACACGGGACTCGTGAACTCGTTTCGGCAACTCTTACACCTCTGTTACCCGGTCTCCCGCGAGAAGTCCTCGAACGGCGAAATCGCTAATTGAAGCGTGTACCCGGCATAATTTTCGGCTCCGTTTCCATCCCGAAGTTCCACAACCGGCCCGAGCCCGAAACGAAAACCGACACCCGAGGAATATAGCTGTCCCGAGCCCCTCGATCGATTTTTAGAGCGACCTTCGGAGATTCCACCCTGTTAACGGGTTAGACCATTTTCGCCTAGATTCATGTTGGATTCGTAGCAATGTTTTTCTTGTGAAAGAATGAAATTAAAATAAAATTTGGAGTACGATCTTCATTATGCAGGTTTCATGGAATAATTCTGTTGTTTTCCTTTCTTTACGATACGGGTTGGCAGAAATTTTTTAATACTTAATTTAAAAGATATAATGATAATAATGATTTCGGCGCAAGGTTCGATCATTTTAAAACCAACAGCAAATGTGCAATTAATATATCAAATTTCTCGACGTTTCGATCATAATGTTGATCATTTTCTAAGACATATTTTGAGTCTGAAAAATAAATTTTTGTGTATATAAGTAAACATAATTAGAAGGAACCATTGCGACACAGCCGTGTAAATCCAAACCGGAAAAAAGAAAATAAATATAACACGTACTTGCTCTGAACACAAATAACCACATTGTAGAAAAATTGTTGAGTTACAAATTTTGGACTTTATTCCATGGTGGCAGATATGTATCTGAAGCAAGTGCCAGCTGAACGTAAGAAGGAATATGTCCTAAAGGACGACCTATTCAGTGATTGGTTTGTCGATATCGATCGATGGTGATTCGAAAACATATTAGGCGGCAAATTTGAATAGCGTAACTGAACAAGTCAATTATATAATAGAGACAAAATGCGGAAACATTTGAATAAATTATGAAAAATTTAAAATCGATGGCGTTGTTTCCACATAAGATTTACTAGGGAAGTACCTTGGGGAAGTACCTAGGGAAGTACCTAGGGAAGTATCTAAGTATGTCGAGTAAAAATGTTTACTTCGACGAAAATGTTTGTTTCACGTTACCGTTAGTCGTCGGACATTTAATGCAACCACCTGTAATCTTGAATTAATCAGCGTGCAAATTAACAAATTTCTGGTACACGAATTAAAAATCAATTTGCACACCTGTCTAAAAGTTCAAGCAGCAATCGCAGACGTCGGAAGCTCGGACCGCGAAATGTTGCAACAATATCCCCGTGGTCGTCGTCCTTTCACGGCAAGCGCAATTTTCGCCGTGTTTCGCGAAATTGGCCGATCTAATCGGCAAGAAGCGAGCAGCGAAATGCATTGCAGCAAGTGCACGCGACGACGCGACGCCGCCGCTTCGATTGCAACGAAAGAACGCTTGCGCGCGCGCGCGCGCTCGCGCTCGCACAGCTATGCATAAGTTTTCCGGTCGGGGTTTTACGAGAGCCCCACGGATTTCCAACGGCGGCAATTGCAGCGGTGCAGCGATTCCTCGTGCGTCTCGCTTAGGTCAACGGTGTCGGCGCAGGTTTCTTTTCAACGAGAGAGCGGTCATTTTGTTCGAGTAGACTGTCCGTGGCCACGAGCCATGACGAAGAAGCCCCGTAAGGAAATTTATGCGCATAGCTACCGACTAGAACCGGGCACCGTGCGCGCCCATGGACAGATATTCCGCAACCCGACTCGCCCGCTGACAAAGCCTTCTTGCGATTTTTCACGCGCGAAAGAAGATCGACGCGAAACACGGCTCGTTCTTGCCCCGACGTTGCTCCGTAAGCGAGATTATGCTAGCTATGTGTAAGCCACAATGCTGATCTTCAGTGTTGTATATTCAGTTATTTAATTTTAAATCAATTTTACTTCAACGTCAATCTTTTTACACGAGTTGGTATACAGAATAATTATTCGTATAGAATTAAGAGCCCCTGGAATATGAATTAATACTGACCAAATTTATAATACAATTATATAATATATTGTACTGACGAAAACATTACCGCGATGTTTGCTCAAAATGTTGTACTAAATGATAGAAAAAGGAACAAAAATAGATAACCCTAATAAATGTTCACCGTAGTAGCCTGTATCGAATGGGAGCAGGTTTCGTCTCGAGACAAAGGAATTCCGGAGACCCGCGGGTCCCTAATTCAGTGCAGGAGGATCGCCTAACGGTTCGGAGCGATTCGTTTGCTCGGCCGCGTCTGGCGCACGTAGCTCTCGTACGCGTAGAATCGGACGCCACATGCGCCTCGGTCGGCGCAGGCCAAGACGTCCCCCACCACAGCTGCTGTGGGCGTGTGCAGGCGTCCCCCACCTCTGCACGGATTCCCCTACGACCCCTACGCCGCTCTCCCCACCAGGCGGCTCGGCGACCGTGTGACCGTGGTCACCGACACAGACGCGGCCGAGGAGCCGAGAGGAAAGGAGGGACGGCTCCTGTCGCTCGAGAGTCCCCTTCTTTCTCCGGTGTCGTCCGCTTGCTGTCCTCTGCCACCGCGATCCACGCCTCCCCACCTTCCCATTGGCTCGATCTGTCCCCCGGCCGCGCTTGGTGACACACGCCCCTTTCGCGAGCGTTCTCCAGGAAACGCTCGATCAGACCCGAGAGAGCCCCTCGGACAGGATTCTTCGCGAATTCCCGGCCGCGAATGCTCTCTCCGCCTTGCGTACCACGGCTTCTCTGACCCGGCGAGATTGGATTTCCGAGCATCCCGAACGGTGGGAAGCTGATCTCGCTGGTCCCGAGACTGCAGAAATGGGATTGCCACCGTTCGAACAATTTTACTTTAACTCTGTAGATTTATTCTAATTGCTGAACCGTTCCGCTCGAACTGCACTTTTCATCGATTTACATTGTACATGATTTAGGTAGTTCCTTTTATTAAGGTAGACGAATTTTGTCTATTTATTGCAACAATGAGTGATTTAAAGTAGTAGAGAATGAGAGTTTAAAAGAATGATATTACTTTGAACTTATTAAGATTATTAGAGAAAGGAAAAATCTTTAAAATTTTTAGCAACTTCTTATAAATACAAGCGATCCTTGCAAACGACTTCTTATACATAAATACTTCTCGATACGTTCTCTAATGGTTTCTGTATTTTTAAAGCCTCCAGCCTTCGACTTTATTTAACACTAGATAACTACCGAGCTCTAAACGAGAGTGGTGTATATTCTTCTATAATAATAACAGAATTGAGTTTATTTAACACTAGAACTACCGAGCCCTAAACGAGAGTGATGTATATTCTTTTATAATAATAACAGAATTTATTTGGATTTCGTAGGATTTTTATGTAACATATACTTGAATGCAGAAGCATACTAAAAAATTTTTCTAGAAAGTACATCTGTAACTTCACGAATCGTAAAAAGAAAAAACCGGAAACCAGTCCATTTTGACTGGCTCGGTAGTTCTATTGTTAATCCAGTTAAAAATATTTTCTCACTGCGTTGTGTTGTTGTGGAAAACAATGTTCACTATATCAATATGAACTAAAATTCGTGTTAAACTTTCATTAAAGCAGCAGGTCTAGTCTAGGATACACAGTGCAGCAGGTCTGAAGCGATTTAAAGGAGAACATTGCGGGGCCAAGTGTTGAAGAATATGTGAAAGATCGATAGGTAATTTAGGTTTTACGTTTTCTCTGCGTGTAAGTGTGGCTTTTGGGGTGAAATTTTTTGGTATGATTTTTGCAGTCTAAAATTATTGTACGAAAGACAGAATTATACCTTATGGGAATTTATTGGAGAGTTGCTCCAATATGGAATACATTTGATCGCATCTTTAAATGACCCGTAGTATAAAAATTGTCACACAATTTCGTCTGATTAAAAGAAATAATTAATACGTATGTTAGAATTAGGAACAACAAAGAGACTCGCAAAAAGCCTTCAGAAATCGGTGAAAAAAAATGTATAGTTGTATCCCAAGCATCCTCAGTTGTTATAAACAGAGCTCGTGGTATGATTTTTCTAAAATTATTGTACGAAAGACAGAATTATACCTTATGGAAATTTATTGGAGAGTTGCTCCAATATGGAATACAACACTATTTGATCGCGTCTTTTAGTGACCCGTAGTATAAAAATTGTCACACAATTTCGTCTGATTAAAACAAATAATTAATATGTATGTTACATATTAGGAACAACAAAGAGACTCGCAAAGAGCCTTCAGAAATCGGTTAAAAAAATTGTATAGATGTATCCCAAGCATCCTCAATTGTTATAAACAATGGCTCGGTGGGTTAATGAAAAAACTGATAAACTGAAGTTTCAGCGCTGCGCCCATTCAGAAGCCACAGACCTCTTTCCGAGAGGTAAACACGACGGTTATTATTAAAAATTTGCGTCAGCGGGGAGGCAAAGGCGGTCAGCCCGGAAATAGGACTAATTTCTGGATGATCGGGTGGGCGTAAGGGCGGGGCGCGACGAAGGGGGAGAGGCGATGGTGGGGGGAGGAAGAGAGTATCACCGTGTAATCTAAACAAGCCGGTAATCGATGTACGCGGCTGACGTGGGCTTGTTTTTCTTTGCTGTACGATACCACCACGCAGCCGCCCCTCGGCTCCCCTTCCCGGAGCTGCGATCGGACAGCTGGGAAGCGTGGCCCGATTGCGTAACCGAGGACCGGCACAACTCGGCCTCGTAAAACATAATCGTTTAGCTTGGACCGATCCCCGCGGTTTATCGCGCGGGAAACCGCGTTATCTGGCGACCGGCTGCGCCGCGTCGCGGAAAGCGGAAACAAGGTTAAAAAATCGGCAACGACGTTTAAAGGTCGCGGCCGATCTCTGGCATTTTTCGGTCCCGATACGTCGCTGTCATACTCTATCTACGGCCGCTCGACAGCATTTATCGACCGGCGATTTTTATTAGCCGGACGGCGATTAGGGTAACTGCACCATAGTGAATAAACGAGCACCAGTAAATGAACGCTTTTGTATTTTTTGCTTTTCCATCATTGTTCAATTACTAGAATGTAGTGTTCATTGACTGGTATTTTTTATATTTTTTAATTTCATTTTATTTGTGTTCATTTATTTTTGACAAATGAAGTATAGGGAGCCATTTGGCATATATGAGATTCCTTCAATTCACATATTTAAATAAAATATCTTCCTGAACAATTTCTTAAATGTTCATTCACTGGTGCAGTTACCCTACGTTCTTGCAAATTGTCCGGCGAATTTAACCGACCGCATGAATAATAAAATAAATTTAAAGACGGTGTAAATTCTTACCGATTTTGGTACAATGAAACAATGGGTTTTGTATTATAGCGTGTGGACCGTAAAGAATGCAGCGGGGATCAATGCCGAAGAGTCGATGAGGAAACCCATCCTCGACCCGTGGAACAGGGTATCCATCATTTTCGATTCCTCGTTGCCGATAGAGAACTTCCATCCGCGGTTTCAGGTACGCGCCGTTACACGATATATCAGATTACACATCCGTTGCGTCCAGTAAATTGATACTCGAACCCGCGGCGCGCGTTTATTCCAGTAATATATTATCGTAACGTCGAACCGTCATCCTTTCAATTCCAATTTCGCTAACTAGATCGCACTAGGCGACGCGACGCGTCGGCGGAGGCGGACTTTAAACCTGAACGGACGCCTAACTGCCTCTCCGCGGGACGGAGACAATGGCGACGCGAGGCACGGTGCTAATATGTATACAATATAAGTGTATGTATATAAATTAAAAAAAATACATTGCTATAAATACATATATGTTGTTGTATATAAATATGTCTCATGCATGAGAAGTGACCATCCTTGTACGAACAAAAGTCCTGAGCACAGATATAAGACTTAAAAAATAAACGTACTTTGGACATCCGAAATTCAAGTGCAGCAGAAGTCTCTGGGACGAAAAAAATTGACGTCCCCGGGAAATCCGAAATTTTGGTCCCACGGATGTCCTTAGGACGTAAAACACGGATGTCCATAGGACGTCCGAAATTCAAGTCCAACGGAAGTCCCTGGGACGAAAAAAATGGATGTCCCTGGAACATCCAGAATTTAGGTCCCACGGACGTCCTGAGGACGTAAAAAACGGACGTCCTATGGACGTAAACGGTACATAAAACGGACGTCTCGTGGACGTACGGTGCTACTTGGGAAAATATTAGAGAAATCTGAATTTAAACTTATTTGCTGTTATTTGCTATTTATTATACGTTATCTGCCGGATGTGCTCGGACAGTGGAATCTTTGCTAAACATTGCTGAAAAATTGTACAAGGTATCCTCGGTAAAAATAAATGTTCCAAACAACTTTTTGTGCCATAATAATTGTTTACTGACGCGAAGGTATCTATGGAAACCAACTTTGAAACCAACATCTGAAAACTGCGAGTATCGGTGCTGAATTGTTCAGAAAGTGAAACATTTTTGTGAGATGTTGAAATGTAATATGAAAATAAAATAAAATCGCGCATACCAGCAGCGCAATCCATGGCGTCCGATTCACCTACAGCCCTCGAAGCTTATCCCAGTTCGCTAGTCCCGCTACGTTCCAACTATGCCATACTTCGTTCCCCTACTTTCTGGCCTGCTGTCGACCTACGATGTTATAGTATGGCGTTTTTTGGACTCCCTGCAAAGAGGGGCACGCATATTCGGTAGGCCCTCGTTGCAAGTAACCTCTACGTACGCCTACCTGTGCTCCGGTTTCAGCACAAAAGGGACGAGACCCTTGGTCTCCCTTCGGTAGACTGGCTCATGGGATTGGCTAGGGTGCACCTATACAGCGTGTCCAGGTAATCCTTGAATGAACGATGCTCGCCCCTACGAAAAATAAAATCTATCACGCTGCTTGCGAGCTGTTATTCTTGCACGTAACCGAGGACGGCTTAGATCGAATAAATTGGCAACTGTTCCAGTAGTCAGCCATCTTGAACGTTTTCGTTAAGTGTGTGTTTCCCAATTATTTTATGAAATGGGGATTAAGGCTGCACATGAACATTATTATTAATAGCACAGTATTTTCTATAATAATTTTATAAAACGTCTTTGCATCACGAATTAGCTTAACAAGAGGAAACCTACCCCTTCACCAGGACAAAAGGGACACATACAGCGTGTCCAGGTAATCTTTGAATGAACGATGCTCGCCCCTACGAAAAATAAAATCTATCACGCTACTCGCGAGCTGTTATTCTTGATCGAATAAATCGGCAACTGTTCCAGTAGTCAGCCATCTTGAACGTTCTCGTTAAGTGTGTGTTTTCCAATAATTTATGACATGGGGATAGAATTAAAGGCTGCGCATGAACATTAATTATTAATAGCACAGTATTTTCTATAATAATTTTATAAAACGTCTTAGCATCACGAATCAGCTTAACAAGAGGAAACCAACCCCTTCGCCAGGACAAAAGGGACACCGTGTATGTTCGCAGCAGGATGACTGGTGAGAGAATTCAATTTCCACCGTCGTTATCGTGCCTCCATCTTCCGCTCTCTGCTCGTTCCCCGTTTTTTTCTCCGGCGGACATCGAATCTCGTGCGAGTGCCTCTGCATCGGTGCAAAAGGGGGTTCTCTCGGCTAGGGACTACCAGGGGTGGGGGCTGGGGGGCAGCCGATATAGACCCGTCGTTTTGCTCGAAGCTACCCTTTGTGTCCGGAGACTATTACGTCAAACGAGAGGACTTCGGTTACGCGCACCGCACCGCCGCCAAAAAACTTAATGGACCCGATTACGGTCCGTTCGAAGAATCGATTAACCAGCGGCGCGGACGCGGGTACAGCGGGTACAGAGCGGGTTCGTTTCCGTGCCGGTGGAACCGGAGTACCCGTGACTGTTTAACTTGTCGCGCACTCGTTTACCCCGACGGAAGAGCCGTCACGCTGTTTTTATCCGGAACCGATACGCCGGAATTAATTGGACTTTTTTGCGGGGTACTGTAGACAGCCGGCCCCCACGGTTCTTACCCCGACATTCTTCGCGGGACGGTCGTTAATTTGCCTTTCGGGGAACGTTTACATTTTGCGCGCGATGTTGCAAATCGACCGTCGTGTGGGAAATCGGCCGGTCAGGCTTCGCGATTTTACTTAAATCGAGACGCGCGAACAAGTTTTCCAAAATACATTTTGGACAGCTGGGTCGATTGATATCCCCTTTTTGCCGTGTAATAGACTTGCCATCATAGAACTATCTGTTTTTTTTTTTAATAATTTTATACCAGCGTGCGAAATCGAGTGTTAAGTAATCCATAGAATTTACAGTTGGAGTCAGGTAACTGATGTTATTATCGTTTTCCTAATTTCCATAACGATCCGTTGCATCAATTAGCGCAATCTGGGCAATCGTACAAATTCATGCGAAATCTACCCCATCTAACTCGCACATCGCAGCAAGTCCCGTTGACCGCTGCAACAACTAGACTGTGGAAGTTTATGGAAAATAAAAATTGTTTACATCGGTTGCAAGCAGCCAGGACCAAGCAGCAATTTTTATCCTTTTTTAACCACATTGCCCTACGATGTATTTTACGGTTTCATTGGTTAGAACTTTTTTGTAGTTCGCAATTTCCTAAAAGAAGAGAAAACTTATATCTAATGTACATTAACAAAAGCAAAATAGAATTTCATCTCGATTTAAAAGAAATTAATAACATACATATTTATTAAACTCTGTTCAGAATCTTCGTCACGGAGTCTGACACGTTATTGTAGGACAAGGAGTTAAGAAACTGGGAAAAAAATACGTTATGGTTCTCTTATAATTCTTTCCACTTTGTCGAATTCCACCTATCCATCTTTACCACAAACGCATAAAATCTGCAGTCTAATAATAACCATTATCGAAGAGTTTCATCAGTTCCGGTCTCATTAAACTAAATCGCGATGATCGCGGATGATTTTTCCGGGTGATTCAGCGGTCAACGCGTCAACGAGTGAATTATGATAAACTATAACAGAATGATAGATCACGGAGATCGTGGGGGTCGCGATAAGTTCGAGAGCCAAAGCGGAATCGGCTCGGGAGGTTTGACGAGTGCGCGTCCGTGAGTAATTGCACGCCCGGCCGCTGCCAACTTAACGGAAAGAAATATCGAGCGCGAGCAGTTAGCGAGCACTCCCATTCCATTAAAAGATCATTAATATACGGCGAAGCACCGCGAGAGAAAAAGAACGAGCGATCCAGCGCGCTCGCGCAAGAAACGCGAAACAGGCGGCGTCCCTTTGATGTGCGCGCGTGTGCGCTGTGCAGCCATCGCTTGCGCACCGAGTGACACGCGGTGGTTGCTGCACGCCTAATCCAGTCATAAAATTTCTTTTGCCGGTCTCTGATTCCTCAATCCTTAACAGTTGCAGCTGTTCGGATTATTTTGGATTTCTCCTACCCAATTTTCTCATAAATAAATCAAATGAAACCCAATTATTCAAAATTTCGTTGACAGCTGAAAAAATGGTAGAAAGTTGAAGAACTACTCGGCATCGCACATTTCAAATTTTCAATTTTCATTTCATTAAATTAATTTGCTTTAATTTTAGGGACCCCTACAGACTCCTGCTTCGATAGTCAAAATGTTAAACGATCAGTTTATAATTTTAGGAATCGCACACATGATTCCCATAGACTAACAACCTATTACCCAAACTATGAAGGTATTATTCTTATCATCTAAACAGACATCGTGCATCAGGTTCATAAACACTGGGAACAAATATAAATACGATACTTGATCGTTTCAATAATTAAATCATTATTGCCATTACTACTACTTTGATTTTAGGGACCCTTTCAGACTCCTGCTTCGATAGTAAAAGTGTTAAACGATCAGTTTATAATTTTAGGAATCGCACACATGATTATTCTCATAGAGTAACTATTCCCAAACTATGAAGCTATTCTTATATCGTCTAAACAGACTTCGTGCATCAGGTTCATAAACACTGGGAACATATACATATAATACGATCCCTGATCGTTTCAATAATTAAATCCTTATTGCCATAACCACTACTTTGATTTTAGGGACCCTTTCAGACTCCTGCTTCGATAGTAAAAGTGTTAAACGATCAGTTTATAATTTTAGGAATCGCACACATGATTATTCTCATAGAGTAACTATTCCTAAACTATGAAGCTATTCTTATATCGTCTAAACAGACTTCGTGCATCAGGTTCATAAACACTGGTAACAAATATAAAAACGATCCCTGATCGTTTCAATACTTAAATCATTATTGCCATAACCACTACTTTGATTTTAGGGACGATTTTAAACGATCAGTTTATAATTTTAGGAATCGCACACATGATTATTCTCATAGAGTAACTATTCCTAAACTATGAAGTTATTCTTATATCGTCTAAACAGACTTCGTGCATCAGGTTCATAAACACTGGGAACAAATACATATAAAGGCGATCCCTGATCGTTCAATAATTAAATCATTATGCCATAACCACTACTTTGATTTTAGGGACACTTTCAGACTCCTGCTTCGATAGTCAAAGTGTTAAACGATCAGTTTATAATTTTAGGAATCGCACACATGATTATTCTCATAGTGTAACTATTCCCAAACTATGAAGCTATTATTATCGTCTAAACAGACTTCGTGCATCAGGTTCATAAACACTGGGAACAAATATAAAAACGATCCCTGATCGTTTCAATACTTAAATCATTATTGCCATAACCACTACTTTGATTTTAGGGACGATTTTAAACGATCAGTTTATAATTTTAGGAATCGCACACATGATTATTCTCATAGAGTAACTATTCCTAAACTATGAAGTTATTCTTATCGTCTAAACAGACTTCGTGCATCAGGTTCATAAACACTGGGCACAAATATAAATACGATCCCTGATCAATAATTAAATCATCAATTTCAAATTTTCAGAATCGGATACACGGTCCCCAGCACCCTACACAACAATCGGTATCTCCACCTGAATTTCCCAGCCACGTTCCCGAAGCCCATTCGCCCGGCCCATACCCAGAAGCGGGAGCCCGTGGCTCAGCCTCTTCCACGGATCTCGGCAGAAAGAAATTCACTGGTTGAATAGAATCCGTCGGCGTCCGTCCGACAAAAGACCAGCCAAGGCCCGCGGTTCTATGTTCTATCGTTTTCGAGGAGAGAGCGAGAGAGCGTGCAACGCCGCTCCGCGCCGCGCCGCGCAGCGGAAGGCGGGAGGCCTCCTCGGCTCCGACTCCGTCTCGGTATCCGGCGAGTGTAGATATATCGTGTGGCTCGGGCGTATTCGGCCGGGTTCGTGCGTTCCCGGTGGCTGGTGGTGGCCGCGCGCACCTCCGCCAAGAGTTTCACGCTGCGTGGAACGAAACTCGTACGCGATCAGCCCGACCGAGGCCGCAATCCCGGGATCCTTGGATACAACGTATGGCCGCGTCGCCGTGTGTCCGACGTTGATATTCGTGTTCCCGTTGATCGGCGCGACGGGACGGGACGGTTCGAACCGTGCGACAACCGTAAAGAGAGTATATACACGCGCACACACACCCGGTGCGAGTAAAGGTGGCGGGTCGCGGGTTCGTCGGGTTCCTGGCGGGTCTCGGGTTCGATCCACCCCCGCGCAGAGCCGCGTCGGAGCCCCGGTCGCGAGCTGGTATCGGACGGCAGCGCGCCCGGAGAGGCCAGTGTACCGTAAAAAGTCCGCGGACAACGGTGAGAAGGAAAGACCGCACCGCACCGCCGCCGCGCCGCGCGTTTCGTCGAGAATCGTCGCGTCTCGTCGCCGCTTCCGGACGAAGGAGGAGGAGCCCCGGAGCCCGGTAGGAGGGAGAGAGAGCAGCCTAGGAGCACGGCGCGCGTTGACAACCCCCGTGTGCCGTTCGGTCGCGAGTGTCAACCCCCCACCCCTCTCCCCGCCCCAGTGAGATACCCCCTCTCTCCCTCTCGCTCGCTCTTCTCGTTCTACACGTACCGTCGTTTGTCTGTCTGTCTCTCTCCTATATAATATCTCGGTGTGTCTCGGAAGAGAGGACGGAGAAGAGGCTCTCCTCCGTGTGCGAATCGCGCGAACGACGGACGGCGAATGACGAGGAGGCAAAGGTCCAGCTAACGATCCGTCCGCCGCCGCCCGCAGGAAAATCGTGGTCGTAGGCGGGGCCTAAGGTCGGGGACACGTGACACGGAAACTGTCACGCCGCCCTTGTCGCCTCCCCTCCTCCCTCGGCCCCCCCTCCACTCGACCGAAAACCAGCCAGGCTATACGAGCGCCGCTTCTACCAACCGACTGACTGCGTGACGCCGCCGCCGCGCGCTTCTGCACGCTCCGTCGAGCCACTGGCTGCCGCTGCTACCTTTTTCAGGAGACCCCACGGCGACCATCGCGACGCTGGCTAAGACGCGTTCCGATCGTATGCCTTCTCACCGTCTTGCCGAATTAAACCGCTGAAATTAGAAGGAGAACGATGCTTCTCTCCTGCTCGGATGATTCGACAGTGATTTTGTCGTTCGGCTTCTTCGGACTTTCACCTGGTGTCTTTTAACGTTGAGTAGACGAGGTGATCGGTCCAGGCGGATGATTATGCTTCATTGTTTAGGCTCGTTCTTCTTTTATCGAACGTAGAAGGTTCGGACGATCCGAGACCGACTGCCGTCGGAGACTGCGACGACGAGGCTCGCGAGCATCCTCGATATTTCATGACCAAGGATTTTGAGGAGAATTTCTTTCACTCTTCTTCCGACGATTAGTTGATGGAGAATTTGCTGGAAAGAGCTGATAAACTTACGTGCTGAACAGGATTTATTGTGTTGAACGATTTTATTCGATAGCTGTGTCCAGGTGTATTTCTATCCAGAGTTTAAGAATCATCTTTCAACCCTGTTGCTGACATTTGATTTCACGAAGAATTTGTTAATGGAGACGATTCTCGTATGGCAGACAAGTTAAAGTGTATTTTGTTGCAGACTTTAGAAATCGTCTTTTAACTTGCTTTCTGGCGATCAATTTAAGTTGCTACCGACTTTCTTCTAGCAAGAATTGAAAGACTGATATGTGCTGAGAAGACATACTTTCGAAAATGTAGAATAACAGTGGTCTACCTCGATGCAGTGATTTAAAATCGTTCGTTAACCCAGTTTCTGACGATCAATAAGAAAATAACGCTACCTTCAAGAAGACGCTAAAAAGAATTGTTCAATAAGCGTGTGTAAACATTCCTAAACATCAACAACGTTCAATCGTGAATGCAGCTGAATGAATAAAATGCTTTACATCGTACATCGATTCGCACGTTAGCCTCGAACTTTCAATCGATTGCACTCGATACGCCCATCGACGTTTAATAAAATAGACAAACAAGGTTGCAAATAATCCCGAACATTCTCGACAGTGTAACTAATGAAAAGTATCACGTTCAGACGTCCATATCCTTCTTGCACCTTCTCCAATTCAGAAGTGCTATCCAGGATTCTTCAACGTGATCAATAAGATCCACAATCCTGTCAGAGATCTTGAGTCCAACGGAATCATTGACAGCCTCGACACCTTCTCAATTTTTCACAAAATTGATCCTGAAGTGTGCAAAGGGTTCCCAAAAAAGTCGTCAACAGTGTCCCCATCAACTCCAAACATAATCTACCGTATTGAACAAAATTAATCCAACAGTCTACGAACACTGCTGAACAATCAAACATCGTTAAAGATCGTGAGCCTTGTTACACCATCTTCAAGAGACCTACTCGGAAACGTGTCAGCATCGTCAATCGTGTAATTACCAAAAAGATCCATACAAGCGATCCAACATCACCAGTCCCGTCACCAAACCAAAACCCAATCATCGAAGATCGTCGATCGAGGATATCATTCGATCGAATCCTCCTGAACAGAAAAATGCGTGTTCCATCGCACCAGCTGAACTTTAACACCACCATCGATTCGAAAACAGTTTGACGCGAGTCCCCCGCGATTAGGCCAGCCCAGAGCCATCGCGCGTGGCTCCTCGAGGATGCAGCAGGGCAGCGTGGGTAGCTGCGACGGGGACTCGGTCCCCGAAGCTCGGAAATCGCGGGCCTCTTACAAAGAGTCCGAAATCGGCAGGAACGAGTCCGAGAGGGTGCGAGTGAAAGTCGAGGTGCCCGAGTCGAAGGTGTTCGAGGTGAAACGAGAGCCGCAAGACGACTGTCCGGTTGGTCCCCAGGACTACCAATACGACAGGAAGGCGATAGTGTCCTCTAAAATCGAGGGAAACCCTGAAATCCCAGGTCACTGTCATGTCCAGCATCCGGGATACAGACCGATCACGGGTTTGCCGAATTCTTACGGGTTCCCGCACTTCTACGCTCATTCTTCCATGTCGGCCATGCTGCCGCCTCCTTTCCCAGGTGCCAGACCCTCTCCTGACCGGTCCATGGTCAAGCTGGAGGATCACGAGCACGATCAAGAACGATTGAGAGTGCCCGGTGACGGTTTTCTGCATCACGAGCATCAACGGTACGATCTCGGTGATTATCATCATGGCAAACCGCCTGGATACCCTGGAATGACTTATCCACACTTTCGACCGTCCATTCAGCAACGATACGCTGGACATCAGAACAACAGCTACGCCAGAGCCGCGCACTTTCAGAACAGACATAAGTGGAGCGGCGCTGCGCTTAGGGGACTGCATCCTGCCATGCCTGTGAGTTGCGCAAGTTTTTTCTTAATTAACTATCTTAACTTCCATAGGGGATTTTAGGGTCCTCTAGTGGAGGCTTCGAGCTCTAGAATGAGCCTAGAGCGATTGTCCTGTGACCTATTGTTGTGGTGTTATGACAATTTGAGTATGGAAAATTTATTGACGCGAGGCTTCTTCAATTTAGGAAATTTTTAATCGAATGGAATTTTGTTGGCTGTGGTATTTAAATATTATTAACACTGATAGACTAGGGTCTTCTGTTGGTATAAAAGTAAATTTTTCCATTCACCTAATCGCAGTTGCCCCTAACGAAAATGAAGGAATCTCTAACTATATCACTGATAGACTATTCTGTTACTATAAAAGTAAATTTTTCCATTCACCTAATCACAGTTGTCCCTAACGAGAATGAAGAAATCTCTAACTATATCACTGATAGACCAGGGTCTTCTGTTGGTATGAAAGTACATTTTTCCATTCACCTAATCACCAGTTGCCCCTGACGAAACAGAAGAAATCTCTGACTATATTGTTGCAATTTCGGGTGGTTTAAGGGTTACGAACAATTGGAACCGTCGAATCGATTATTGCTATCGCGGACTCGAAGCGAGACTCCAACGGACAATGTTAGGAAAAGCGCAAACAATAGGCTAATGTTTCTATCCGACTTTCACTCTGATTGCTTGGACTACGTCCAATCACGGAACACCACCTGTGTGCTAGGAATCGATAATGCAAACGCAGGCGTCAAGTTCCGGGGAAGAATGAAGGGAATGTTAATGGCAGCGGTGCCAGAGCAGCGCTGGGAACGCCGTTTCGATAGGCCTACGGTTTCGATAGGTCGTGGAAAGTGAGCTGTTAACTTGACCCATAGCTTCGTATACGTGTCCGATGGATTTGCATTTGATTGCTATTATTAGAGCGCACGAGTGGAGCTTGTTTTTTAAATAGGCTCGTCTATAGTCCTGTAGCTACCCTCGTACCGGCCACTCTGGATCCATAATATGTGGACTACTGGAGCAAAGTGCGCGTCTATGGTGTCTTTGTTATTATGCGAACAATTACTACTGACTCATACTAGTTAAATAGAGAGACATCAGTTCGGATAATCGAGGCTCCACTATATCGCCGATTAAACAAGTAAATTTCACCCAAACTGTACCGTGTTTGGACTCATTTTAATCAGAAAAATGTCACGAATATATTCGTAATAGTTGCATAAAGGAACAATTTTTAATAAAAAAAAGTCTCGAGCTGTTCCCACAAATATGAGAGTATTCGTTCAGAATCAGTGGGAAATGTATAAAATTGATTGATTCCAGAATAGGAAAATTATAGCGAATGAAATTGAAGTATTATAATTAGGATTGAAAGTATGATTTTTGTCACCGAGTTTTCGGTCCCGAAACAGGACAAGAACATTAATTGACCGATGCTCGTATCACGTATTGAACTTGATACCCACCGCTAATGACGTTCGATGCAGCGGTGCAGGATGCGCTTGCGGTGCAGTTATTATTATGCGCGAAATCGAAACGCAAAAGAGTCCGTGTTCTCAGTCGAGTTCCTCCGCTTTGGATTACGATATACCAACTCGTTAATATCGACACATACCTGAAGAATGCCTTTTGTTCCGGGACGCGGAAGCACAAACGTTGGCGATTTTACTTGCAGATTAGTTTTAATTGCGCCCCGCGCGCTAATAATCCATTGAACGCCGCTTTCTTTCGTTGCGTTCGACACGGTGCATTGTAAACAGTGTGCCGCATTATGCAACGGACGCGTTTTATGGATTTTTAGGATATTTTCATTGATGTATGGATATCCTTGTTTTTAATATTTTTGGTAGAATCTTTTACTTATCAATTTGTTATATTCTTTCTTATATTTTTAAAAACTGTATGTTATTTTAGTGTGTTTTATCATTTGCGAATACTGCAAAGAACTCATTTCAGTAGATACTATCTCGTTCATTTATTTTTAATAATGGAAGTTACAAATTCAATTTATTTTGTCCACTGTGACAAATTATTTCAATTCTATTTCAGTTTGTCAGAAATTTATTTTTCCAGTACGTTTCTCTCCATTTTGTTCCCCTCTTGTTCCTTCAATAAAAAAATTTACGAACTTCAAGTATTTGTTTTTCCGCAACTGAGAAAGAAGCAATATTTATTAGCCATCGCGATTTAATTCGAAAGCGAGAAAGCAATTTATTTCATCCAAATAAATACTCTTGGCAATGATTTTTATTTTTTTTGGTGTTCATTTTTAAACGGAACAGCGGTCATTGAAATAGCACAAACTGAAAAAATATTTTTCTTCGTTTCTAGTTAAACTCCCACACGAACGGTAACCCCGTCTGTATTATTACTAGACTGTGGAACTTTATGCAAATTCACGTTTTTGCACGCAAATTCAAAGAAACTGCAATCAAGTGAAATTTTATTCCCTTCGCGAGCGTATTCTCAGCTGAGGATAAAACGGAACGCTGTATTCTATTTGACTACATTTTTATTTTATAATTCGCATGTGCTGTACACGCATAAAGCTTTCTAGCGAATTCATGTACAATTTTGTAGTTAGTTTAACTTTTTGAAATTCAAAATGGACAGTTTGGACATCACAAACAGTAATGGACAGTTTTGCGTTCATTCCATTCGGAAAATCCAGGTCTTCACAATCTTGTATGAACAAATGCGATAACTTGAACATTATAAACTTTATAAGAAACTCTTTTAGTTTAGTAGCAAATAAAACCATGTAACTTTTATTCAACCTCTTTTTAGGTAGTTTCGAATAATAAAATTTCAATTTTTTCAAGGGGTAGTTTCATCCCTTAAAATTTAATTATTATGGCAGCAACAATAGACAATATTTGACAATATCAAAATCCCAAAAAATTGAAGAATATAACCAACGGAATGTACAAAATCGACGACGTCTCATAAAAATGTAAATATCGAATTTATTTAGGAACAGTTCTCACCGTCGATGGTAAAATTTCGGAAAACCTGCAGCAAAACGCAGGGTAAAACGCGTCAGTGCGACAGAATGCCCGGTCGGCCTGCATTTGGCACGGTGCCATTTTCCGCGGGTTCGTAAAACAAAGATAAGCCGGAGGGTGACGTCGGGATTTTGCGAATCCTCGCGAAAACTCGCACTAAATCACAGTGGTTAGATCGATCGGCCCTCAGAGTGGACCTAAGAAAGAAACATTATCTCCGTAACTGTCGCAGAGGTGTCTCTACCGTAACTGTCAAAATTTTATCCCCACCACTGGGCGGATCCCCCTTGGAACCAGTCGAGCGGTAACAATCAGTGAATCGGTGAACCATAACTGTCGCTGGGCAGACATGACGATGCGACAGTTACGGAGATACTGGTGTAACTGTGCTCCTGATGGACAGGACCTTGCGCACCGTGGTTCTCGGTCACGTCGCGTTATCGTCGCTCGGCAGACATGACGATGCGACAGTTACGGAGATACTGGTGTAACTGTGCTCCCGATGGACAGGACCTTGCGCACCGTGGTTCTCGGTCACGTCGCGTTATCGTCGCTCGGCAGACATGACGATGCGACAGTTACGGAGATACTGGTGTAAAACTCTGCTCCCGATGGACAGGACCTTGCGCACCGTGGTTCTCGGTCACGTCGCGTTATCGTCGCTCGGCAGACATGACGATGCGACAGTTACGGAGATACTGGTGTAAAACTCTGCTCCCGATGGACAGGACCTTGCGCACCGTGGTTCTCGGTCACGTCGCGTTATCGTCGCACGACCTGCGAAGAACTGCCACGAGGGTTGGCCAGTGTATACCACGGGAGTATTAATGAAATCGAATGAAAGCTCGCGATCGCTGGGCCAAAAATTACCGGCGGTCCGCGCCCGAAATTACAGTGATTACACGCGAGCGTGTCGGTTTGGCCCCTGCGGGAAAGACTCTCCCTCCCTCTATCTCTCTCTCTCGCTCTTTTTATTCTCTTTCTCTTTATTCTGTTCGGAACCGCGTGCCCAGATCCACGGGGCCCCATTCAGCGCAGAACGCCGTTCGATTACGAGCGGGAAACGGCGAGCGCGCGGAACGGTTTGCTCAACGATTATTATAATAATATCGGAGTATTAAAATAGATGCGGGGCAGACGCGTTCTCTTGACGGACTTCTCGGGTCCCCGCGACTTGCCACCGAGCGCATTACGTATTCTATCGTTATATAATGTGTTGTACCAAATAACGCGTGGCGTAATGTGGTTACTTTACAAATTACGCCCGCGGCCAGATATGCCGGGGAGGCGGGCTTCGATTAATTCAAATTGCCCGCCGCGATACACTCATCGCTTCTTTGCCATAATCCTCCGTGCATCGGACTCTCTTTCTTCTTCCGAGCATAAATTGCTCGGTTTTCTTTGCCGGTGGACGATGATCCATGTGTCGGGGCGAGAACACGCGCATCAACATGAATGATAAATGCGGATTTTATGCATTTATGACGAACGCGAGGCATTGCGCATACAAAATCATGCAGACATATTCATTGAAATTATTAAAAGACGAAAAACTGCCATTCAGCTTGTGTTCCTTACAATCAACGTAGGAGATTTTTATTTTGCATTAAAATCCGCATCCATTGATAAATAACGTCTTGACCATCACGCAATACAAAATTATGCAGACATATTCATTAAAATTATTAAAAGACGAAAAAATTACCATTCAGCTTGTGTTCCTTAACGTAGGAGATTTTTATTTTGCATTAAAATCCGCAATCCATTGATAAATAACGTCTTGACCGCCACAATTGTTTTTTCAAATTTTACTGCCCTGCTAAAAATTGCCGTAATATTATTTAAAATAATTTCAGCATTACAGGAGATTTCTATTTTCCATAAAAATCCGCAATCCTTTGACAAATAACGTCTTAACCGACACAAATGTTTTATAAAATTTCACTGCCCTACTAAAAATTGCCGTATTATTATTTAAAATAATTTCAACGTTGCTATATTTGTATCTAACACTACTTCTTTATTCAAGTATTGTTAATTGACCATAAGGATGCGCGATGCGGATCTCCGCGAGAATTGATCTATGTAGAATGTAGAGCATTGCAGATCATGCGCAGATCCGGAATTCAACAAGTGTACATTATAATGAAAATCGCAGGAGCAGATCGACGAGCAGAGTCCGCGAGAACGGCGCCGCTAGTGATTGCGAAATCGACTCGCATTTGCCGCGATTCCACCGCGGATCGTCGAGTTAACGACAACTAGGCGTACGACAAAAAGCGTGTGCTCGGCGCGTTATTACCTCGAAATGAGGCATCCCGATGATACACCGTCCCACGTAGCACGGGTATGACGGCTGTTTTGTACCGGTGTCCGCACTCTATCTCTGCCGGTCACCCCTTTCGATACAATTCGCGGTGGCTTTGCATGTCACTCGACACGCCGTACGAATAATTAATGGCTGCCCCCCCCACGGTTTTACGCGGCGGTTTTACCCCCGGCTCTCTTTTTCATTCCCGGCGTTTCCGCAAAACCGGAGAGGAAAAAACCGGATAGGAGACTCGACCGTCACGGCTCATTGCGACAAAGTGATTGTCGTCGCGATTGCGTTCCTCGTGCGCCAAGTAATTGCTTGTCTCGAGTTTTCTCTTCGATTCAGAAACGCAATTTAACAATTTTGTTAATTAAGTTTGAAAATCGATTTTTACCGTTAGACGATGCCGAACGTCCCATTTGATAATGAAACGCAAGCATTGTGTCGACAAATTGTTAAATAACAATTTATTTATGTCCGGAAAAATGTACTTGAAAGCGGTGATTCCTGAGGTCATCTGAAGTCACTTTTCCCTTTGCGAAAATTTTCTCCTAGGCTTTGTTAAGGAGTTATTAACGAAAATGTTGGACCAATCGGAGCACAGGCCCCGTTGAGCACGGCCTTGACATTGGTCGAGCCGGAAGCCGTCCGCGGTAGCCGCGCTCTGATTGGTCCGTGTTTTTCGTTAATAACTCCTTAAGGAGACTGCGGAGAATTTATTTCGAACGACCTTAAGAATCGCCCTTTTTAAGGGCACATTTTTTGGAACATCCTGTATGGTTGCTGTTTTCTTGCAATTTTCTTCTTACACAAAAATCCAGTTTATTAATGACTTGTTAAAAAAGTGCGTCGAAAGGCACGGTTAAGGCGAGTACACAATAAAGACAACGTAATAATCAGCGATATTTGCGTGTCCCGATAGAAGCACACTCATTCCGCCTCATTTCCTCGGAAATGTCGGCGTGTCCCCCGTCCACGGTGAGTGTTTTTTTTTTTTTGTTGTTGTGCGTGGCGCGGCGTGCGTCGGCTCAATTAAATGCACGTCGGCTAGGTGTACAAAACTGCATTGTGCCGGTAACGTGGCAAGACTTGTTTTCACGGCGGATACGAGTCGAGACGAATCGGCGGCGCCATGTGTTGCGCCCAATTGGACGCCCTCCAGGTAGAAAAACGCGGCGGGGCCCGGGCCCAGGGGCCCAGAGGCCACGGACGCATCTGGCGAGCGGAATCGCTCCGGGCCCCGTCATAGTGTGACGCATAGCGCAGCAAAACGCGAGCCGAAATCGAATTTTCGGCCTCGTCGGAAATCCATGCTGTCCTGGACACGGTGGCGGCCATTTACTCGCGTAAAAGTCGTACTTCAAATGGATTAGGGTACTTATTAATTCATCAATTATTTAATTTGAATTCCATGTGTTCAAAATTTATATGGATCCTCAAACTGTTATATTTTTTTCAAGTTGTTAATATTTCAAAGAAAATATTGATTATCTATTTATTCAATTCTGTTGGAAGTTCTTGGAAAAGTGTTTAATGTACTTTAAGTGTTAAAAAATTTCGTTGTGACTCATCTATTTATGTAATTATCCAAGTGAATTTTTACTGCTTATTTAAATAAGTCATGTTCCTGGGAAGCTTGCATAAATTTCCGAAGCGTATTTTCTGTAATGTTCTAAAGTATCTGTAATGTTTCTGTGAATTTGCAAGTAAAACGGATAAATGGCACGCCGGATGTTCCGTTTCGAATCGATGTCACGTTCGTACGTAATCCCGTGCGGATAACTATGCAAAAATGATTACGTCGTCAGGCAGGCCGAGCATGGTCGCGCTAATTACCTCGCAGACGAGTTCGACTCAGCCGGGCACGGTACAATGTTTACAGTTACGCGCGTAATTAAGTGCATATAATTATGGAAATCTGGTTGCGTCGGTGCGCGTGCGCGTTTCGAACCTAGAATAGGGGAGAACAAATTGTCTTATGCGCGACCATGTGCTCTCGTCGCTGGCTCCCGTTATCCTCTTGTTATCCGCGGGACAATGGAACAACAAAATTATTAATTAAGCGGCTGTCTCGTGGCACACTAACGGGATCGATTAGATCACTGTTACCCGTGAGACCGCCGCGCGGACCTTTAACATTAAATCTACTATGATGCCCAGTTTCAGTTATTTTCGACCACTATTATCAGCAAATTCTACACGAAGTTTCAAAACCGAGCAGGTCCATTTTTCCATAATTAAATAAATCTGATCGAATACGTAACTTGATAAAAATTGCAGTGCCAAACTGGGTTTGGGGCGCACATCAAAATTTTATATACAGGCAACTCATTTTGATGATGTTAACCCTTAAGTGGGCGCGCCTATTTTTGTTACATAAGTGGGCGCGCGGAGCACTTTGTGCACCATCCTTTAAAACTACGTATATCGCTGTTCATTATCAGTTTCTTATGAAATTTTATGTCAATAAATGGAGCAACTACAAACGGAGCACTCAGTGCTATTGCGCGCCCACTTAAGGGTTAATAGTATTTAATATATTGCATTTAGTAAAATTTAACTTGTTACGTTAAAATTTGTTATTTTTTTTTTGTCATTATTGGGTTACGGGGAGGCGCAAATTAGACACTTGCCACAGGCGATTCATACCCTCGTTACGGCACTGAAAAATTGCGAGAAACTGAAATTTAGTGTTGAAATTTTGACAAGCCACTTTTTGGACTTATGGGTCGGTTGCAGTGGCAGGTTTGCCGGATGCAAGCGGATGCATTTGGAGTTGCATTGTGACGACAAACTTAGACACTAATCCAGCTCTGTCGAAATAGAGAGCAACGAATAAGTAACAGGTGAGAGTAACAAGTGTCTCACGGTGAAAGGCGAAAGGCGGACGCAAAGCGATACGGTCAAGCCGAACCTTCATTTAATTCCTAGACCGACGATTATCCGCTTCTTGTATTTATTTCTCAGCGTTACTCGCTCCATTTTGAACTGTTACATTCCCAGATGTTTTGTATAAATATTATTGAAAATGCAAAATAGAAATGTTCATTATTATCTGTTAAAGTAAAACATTTTTATAAGAAAAACTCAGGTACAATGTACCGAGGGTGACGATCGGCATAGGATGACGATCGGCACGAGGCGCGACTAGGTGGACGTGGTTTGACATACCTGGTTCAGAGTCTATTGCATATTAACCCCTTGCACTACGACTCATTTTACGGTTTCAGTGATTAGAACTTATTTATCGTTTCTAATCTCTTAGAAAAAAAGAAGTTTGTATGTAATTTATACGTATGCAGTCTCCAATGGTTTCAACAACAAGAAAATATAATTTTGTTTGAATTTAAAGTTTAAAGGAAATTAGTAGCATGAATATTTAGTAGACTATCTTCGTAATCTTCGTCACGAGTCCGACTCGGTATTATAGTGCAAGGGGTTAATAAAGTTTTAAGTTTGTTCAAAAGGACTTATTTCACCGAGTTGTCATTTTATTAAATAAAGGAACTCCACTCCGATCATATCCTTCAACATTATCACTATTTCCCTTTCATCTGCACATTTTACTCACGAACTCTCAAAATCCGCAGCCTGACGACTAGGAATGATTTTATGGGACCGGCGAGGGTGCATTTCACCTAATCAGCGGAATCCGCCGCTTAAATCTAGAATTTCCTTAACCCTGTTTCCCGGGGACTCCGGCCGTATTAAATCCTTAAAGTCTCTTCACCTCGAGCCCATTCTTCACTGAATCGTATTCACCCTCGGTAAGACGATAGCACCGATTCCGCAGCGTCGATATTATCAGCTTCGGAGGCCACCGGTCGGCGATAAATCATACCGCGGAGCGCGGCGTCAAGGAAACGGAAACAAATAAATCAGCGCGGCGGCGCGGCGCGGCGCGCTGCGTTTGTCCCTGGAGCATCGGGAATTAGCGTTCGGTCGTCATTCCGCGATCGTTTATCCGTAAGATCTTGCCAAAACGGGCGACCTGCTCGACGACCAACAAAACGAGAAACCAGGCGAGAAAATTGTACTCGCCGTGCCGGTCTCTCTTTCTGTGCGCGTTGCGCCGAAACTGTCCAGGATCTCGGGCCCGCAGCAAGCTTTTGCTATAATAGCGGAGCCTCTCTCGTTCTCGGGTTCTCATCTGCATACCGTTTCCTCTCTCTAACGACCGTTCATCTTCCGCGGTAGGACGTACGCACCTGTATCGAGATAACGCGGCGTAACGTATACCCGCGGCGAATAAGGGCATTGAATCGAAGCCGATCCCTTCGGGCCCGCTTTCCGCGGGGTCTAAGAGTCAGGCCCGATCCGATCCGCGCCGATCCCGCAATCCGCGAGCAGGATAACTCGCGCCGATCGGTCTATAAATCGAGCGGCCGCGAAATCGCGCGCACCTGCGGACCGCCGAATCGGTCTGTAGATCCTGCCACCCCCCCCCCCCCCTCCCTCCCCCCCCAGTCATTTCTCGATCCCCACGCTCGAGATCCTTGCTCTTAGGATCGGTCCGTGCACGCTTGTGTCCTGTAACTTTTCACCCATCGATGGGATTCTGCGTAATTTGCGAACAAGTTGAAAATTAATTTCAAGGTCAAAAGGTCAAGGTGTTTTTTTTTAATGTGTCTTATTCTACTCGTCGCGGGGATCCGAAAGTGCAACCGTTCTCTTAAAATAATTATGATAAAGTTTTAAATATAGATACAATCAGTTTGATAATGGAAAAAACTTTATCATCATTTTTTAAGAGAACGATCGAGTTTTGACCGATGGTTACTTATGCACTTTTTATCCACGCGACGAATAGAATACGCCGTGGTCGATAAAAATAATTGACCTTTTCACCTTGAAACTGTTCTATCGTCGATTTCGGCAGATTAAATTGAAATAGCAATATTTTGGACAGACCCGGAGGAGCACCGTGCGCCATCTTGTTCGCGGATCGGCGATGTTTCGCGTTAAATAACGCGTCACAGATCCCGGCAGGTTATACTTACACGCGTCCGTTTAGCGAGCCGATGCGATGTCACGTTCCTCGTGGTCGCCTCGGGCGAGGAACGAGGCACTTCAGCTCTTTTTCATCGTGGTCGCGGGCGCACGTAGATCGCTATCAATCGGAGGAAGAAAAAAAAAAGAAAAAAAGAACCAACGATGTCGAATCAACGTGTCTGACTAATCAGCAGGCTTCGCCTATTCGCGGGACGAGGTAGTCGGCTTTTTGTCTTTCGCTGATCGATTAACCTCTTTGAGGACGCTTTTTTCGCCGGCTCTGGGACGACTTCAGTTTCCGGTTTGGTCTTGCGTCGAACGGTTCGAGCAATTTGCTGACTGCTCGGTATTTATAGTCTTGTCGTCCCTTAAGCAGCGCGAGACGATTGAGTCGCGCAACCAGAAAATCGACGACGCCATATTGTCTACGAGGCAATTAGAATTTAACCCTTGTCCGTCGCTCGTGTCAATTTGACACAGTTTTCCCGAAATAAGTTACACTGTAACGTGAATTTTTCTCGATCGAAATTATAATATATACGTATAATGAATTTAATGATTTCGGCGCAAGGTTCGATTATTTTAAAACCAAACAGCAAATGTGCAATTAATACATCATACTTCTCGACGTTTCGATCATAATGTTGATCATTTTCTAAGAGACATATTGTGCGTCTGAAAAATAAATTTTTGTGTAAGTTACACTGTCCTGTTATTTGTAGGTAAATTTGCCCGAAAAATTCGTGACTATTAGTTTTTTAATGCGAAACTCATAAGAAAAAAATCGTATATGTTAACTCGTCAATTTTAATTTAAAAAAATAACTGTTTACCAGCGACATTTTATTAACGCGCCTCTAACCCGTTAACAATCGGCTTACTGTTAGAACAATTTCCCACAGCTTCCTGATTTCAGTAATACTAGAACGAAAAACCTGTAATGGGACTTTTGACCCATCCGAACGATCTTTAACTATCGTTATCATCGAATGGTAATTTCTCCGGTAAGACCGCTCTTATTACCTATCGACCGATCGAATACTTTCGACCGTTGGCGTTCTCGTCCAATTTGGCCGGCAAAACAAAAAAATGACCAAGGCAATTTATTGGTAGGTCTGCGGCTAGAAGACTCGTTCCGGATACTTGGTCCGCGGCTAGGAAAGAGAGACTCGGGTGAAGGGTGGCCCCAGCCAACAGCCTCGTATATTCGACTTTAAGTGAAAGTACTTAAACTGTACAACGTTCTCCTAATTACCAGAAGTTTAGCCGGACCGGCCGGACTCATCTGTCGTAAACGTCCGCCGCGAGATAACCGTATCGGCGGATTATAAGCCGAGGCAAAAAGCCAACGGAGAATCGACGGAAAAAGGAGAGAGGAAGCTAGCAATCGTAAATCTTTTACGATTCCTGCAGGAAACTGATTCTATGCGCGAAATGTCACTTACGTCGTACACGGATGTGGTGATCTCTTGCCGGAAAGAAACTGAAGTTGCAATTTATTTCGATTAAATCTAACGAGGGAACATATTCAGATGAGAATGGCCGATTTCGATGAAACTAATGTAAGCTATAGTTCTTCGAAAAATATTTGACACGTATTTTTTTTTATCAGCAACCATCCACTTTGAAGGGGTGAAAACAGCCCTCATACTTGGGAGTCAAAACTATATTTTTTGAGATATCTCGGAAACCAGAGGTCGAAAAGATTTTTTTTTAAGTTGTGTGTTTTTCAATGGGAAATGTAGTCGCTCAAGAATTTTTTAACAAACTCATTTTTTCTCAAAAAATGTGGTTTTCACCACTGACTTCGAGGGCTGTTTTCACCCCCACAGAGTGGATACTATCTCTATAACTATATCTCACATAAGTTTCATCAAAATCGATGTGTATCAACTGAATATGTTCCCTTGTAAGAAGAATCTCGAAGAAAAATATATTTGCAAAAATTAAAATCCTTGGCAAAAAAAAAATGGTAAAATTCGCTTTTCAGCAAAATTACACCCGAGTATCGTTTCACAGCGTTAAAGTCCCGGTAAAAATGAAGAAAAACCGAAAAACCGCATAAAAGCAAATAACATACCTAATAATAAATTTCACATTTCTTGCAAAAATTATCCATGTAAAACCGTATGGTATAAAAAGAGATCCTGCTACGTTGAAGTTTTGCACATTTTCACGCACTATTAACCGCTGGAAAAATGGAACACACTCTTCAATGTATAAATAAGAGTCTACCCGATCCTAGACGCTTCCCGCAGCCGCGGAATTTTATTAAAAAACGAAGTCGAAGTTTCTACAAGTTGTTAAAAGCTCGAAGTCAGGTTACCCTTTCAGCAAACAGGATGGGGTTAATTAAAAAGCGGGGCGATTCCCGAAGGTTTCTCTCTCTCTCTCTCTTTCTCTCTTTCTCGGTGGTGGAACGATCTGTTAGGCGTTCTGCTGGCCACAATTCACTATGGTGGAGGATAGAGGGAGAAAAAGAGGAAGGGCTCTGTCGACAGCCCTCGCGTCGTTATTAAAGGACCGGACGTCAGTCGTCGACAGCCGACGCTCGTGCGCCGAAACCGCAAGCCTAAAGCCGCACGCTAATTATTTATTCTTCGTTATACCTTCCTTTCGACCTAGCGTGACCATTCTCCCTCTCACTCTCTCTGTGGCTGTCGCCACTTGTGATTCGCTTGTGTCATTGTCGTCCACTTCCCGCCTTTTATTAACCCTTCAACCCTTCGCCATTCTGATTGTCATTGAGCTTGTCCTTCTTTGATTCATCGAATTGCTGTGTGGTGGTGGTGCCTGGGTCTGGCGAGACCCAATTTGTCATGGTTCCCAAGTGGTGGTGGTTCGAGATCAATTACCGTATGACATGACCAATTTATGAAGCAGTTGTAAGACCAAAAAGCTCGGGACTAAAAAATTGCTGAATATTGCTGCTTCGAAACATTTGATGGAAAAATGACAATCCTTTCATTAACCCTTTGCACTCGGAGCTATTTTAACTGAAAAACGAAAGATTTTTCCATTCTAGAATATTTCCATTCTATACAATTATTTTTCAATTTTTGCATATGAAACTGATATGATATCTCATGTAATATGTAAACGTCTAGTAGTTTATTAAATACGAACAGAAATAATAATGCGAACAATATTTTTAAGAATGGCACAGCAATTTTCAGTGGCGCCTCAAAGTCGCCATCCGAGTGCTAAGGGTTGAAAACAATTATGAATATTTCATTGTAAAAATTACAAGGGATGGGATCGCAGTTAGGGGTGCAACGGCCTAAGTTCGCTCTCAGGGATTTACGAAACAGTTTACTCGCGGAGGGAATAATCGTCATAGTTGTCCATCAGAACGTCCACTTCTCGGAGAATTTTCTCGCATAATTTCCTCGATACCGAGCAAAATTTCTACATGTTCGACGGCGCGGCGCGGCGGCGGGGCCCCGGCACGCGATTATCCGCGGCAATTACCATTCATTTATCCGCGGCGAACGGTAATTAAGTTTTTGTCGGTGGGACTCCCGAGCGAGGATACTCGCTGTTAGTATCGCGAGCACACTTTCCCATATTGCATCCTCTCAATTATTTCGCTCGCCTATCAGCAGCACCGGGAGCCTCACATGCTCGGAGCTACCCTAAGCTACCCGGCGCGGCGTTAGTATAACATAGAAATCGCTCGGAGAAATTCCGCGAGGACCGAGCCGGCACGCACTCGCATTCCTCCTCGATCGGAACACGCACGCTCGCAAATATTTTCACACAACCGGCCGCGCGGCCCGTGCACGCTCCTGTCTATCTCGGCGAGTATGATATTGACGTCACGGAACGCAACTACGCGAGCAACTACGCGCCACCAACTATTATCTCTGCGGAGAGAGTCCGGTCTCTTGGAAATTCTGCATGAAAGAGCCAAGTGGGTAGTGGCCAATTTGATCAAAGAAATTCGCATCTTCGATGGGGGACACTTGTTCGATAAATGAACACTTTCATAGAAGTCTCTATGCCAATAACCCAGTGGGTTTTTCGTGGAACTTTCTTAAATAATTTTGTTGGCAATTAGCAAAATTAATTCCTTCTGTCATTTGAAGTAACTTTTTCCTTTGCGAAAATCCTCTCCGTGGCTTGGTTCACGAGTTATTAACAAAAAACACGGACCAATCGGAG
Source organism: Lasioglossum lativentre (assembly GCA_916610255.1). Lineage (NCBI taxonomy): Eukaryota > Metazoa > Arthropoda > Insecta > Hymenoptera > Halictidae > Lasioglossum > Lasioglossum lativentre. The sequence goes on from OU744364.1 coordinate 4,328,999, forward strand.
CACAGGCTCCATTCAGCGCGGCGCGGCGCTGGCATTGGCCGAGCCGGGATCCGTCCACGGTAGCCGCGCTCCGATTGGTCCGCGTTTTTCGTTAATAGCTCCTTAACGAAGCCTCGGAGAAGATTTTCGCAAAGGAAAAAGTTACTTCAAATGACCCAAGGAATTAATTTTGCTAATTGCCAACAAAATTATTTAAGAAAGTTCCTAAAAAAACCCACATTTTTAGGACAAAAGGCAGTGCCCTTTCCTTTTCCTTCTCTCTCGCATTTCATCAGCCAAAAATCTTCCAAGCTACACAATTTCGTCATAAATGCCTTAAACTATACTAACGTATAGCCAACCGAGATAGGACGACACGTCTTCAGGTATAATTGACCACAATGCCTTGTAATAGTGGCTTATCCTCTTCCGCGAAACGGTTTCCGACACGACGAGGATCCGGGGGCGCACCGTGGACAATGGCACGATACATTGATTCTTTACGAGGCCACTTTGACTCTGTCTCTCTCTCTCTCTGATTCTCTCCTACGATCTTCTCGACGTTATTGTAATGCGGCTAACGTTCCACACTTAGCCGATTATGTTACAAAGACACGGAACGGCCGCTTACCGGATCCCCGACACCTACCGACCCGCGAGCGCTCCACGATCCACACCGGCATTATGATCGCGGCCATTAAAGTAATCGATGCTATTTAGAGGCAGATACGCTTCTCATACGCTGACCCGCGTGACATCCTAGAGCGCACCGTGGTGAATCCCGATTTGCACGAACCGAGCGTTAGGCTGATCGGAGATCCGTAGAGGCAGGACAGTGATATCGACCCCTCTTTTGTTCTGCCTAGGAGCTGAATCCTTAAACAAAGGGACTATTGTAAGATTCTTTAGATGTCTCGCTCGATACTCTAACTGTTTCAGAATTTTTTAATTAGCCATTTTTCTGGCAGAGTGCTGGTAGAGGATGATGAACAGCGGATCGTTATGCAGTATGCATCCATTGCAAGAAATGAGGATAGACATGTTTTTTAATTAGCAATTTTGCAACTCGGATGATAATAATAAGGCACTGCTTTGTTGACTTTTGCTGTCGAGCATTATAATTCGTTTATTTTATGTTCTACGTCATGGGTAATTTATTTTATATTAGATACTAGCTTATTATGTAGTGGTACAAATTTTAATATTAAAAAACAAATTATTTAATAAGGTTATCAGTAATTTGGACAAATGTATCTGTTTAAAGAAGTTTGATCAATAGGTTGTGGATTTTATGAATTCGTCTTGACACGGGCTATAATACTGTTAAGTCAAACATACAAAGTGCCATTTTAAAAAATGAAGGTGACCTTGACAATACTATAAAAAAAATGTTTTTCGAACATTTCTTTTTATTGCAATATATAGCCAATCGAAAACTGATCAACTTTTGTTGAAAATATTTTTTGTCAGGTTATCGCAAGTACTTAAAAAATCGTGAAAACTGTTACGAGCCAACCGCCTGCCGGCTCGCCGCGCTGAACGTGCCAACGAGCGTCTAGGTCGCTCTCTGATTGGTCCGTGTTTTTCGTTAATAACTCCTAAACAAAGCCGCGGACGCCATTTTTGTTAAGGAAAATGTCGCTTCAAATGACCCAAGGAACCTCCCATTTCCCGCTTACGCAGTCGTTTTGGGACACCCTGTAGATTTCTTATTCGCGGTTGATAACTGCCAATATTATTATGAAATATTTAGACATTTAAACTTCTGAAAAGAATTTAACTTATAGCGATCCTGCACTGCCAATTCCGTATTTGAGACCACTGTCCCAGAAAAACCGTTTTAATTAAACCGCCAGTGTTCTTCCTGTGAGCCCGCGGAGCTTGCGGCAAAGGGCCGAGCTAAGAGAGCGAGAATGCGAGCGAGAGACAGAGTGAGAAATACATACATACAGAGAGAGAGAGAGAGAGAGCAGCGTTGCAAATCGTCCCGAGGCAGCTCGGTTTCCGTCCATGAATCAAGACGTCTCTCCTCGCGAGGAAGAAGAGGGCTCCGGGTCCCATCGTTGGTGTCAGCGCTCGTAAAGCGGAATCGCGACCCTAAAGCAGTCGTCCACGGCGCGGCTTTGCAAAGTAATCGGCGCGGCTCGGTGCGCTAGTCGGATTATAATAATGTTTACCGTGCGACTATGACTCCTCCGCGGCTTTTAATGGCCCCATAAAGAATCACCGGGTCGTGTTTGACCAGCCACCATATCTGCTCGTTATGGCGTCCGAACGAGAGCGTCGAGGCGGGAACCTCCTATCGCGCACACAGGCGTATGAAACAACCAGGACTAAGCACCAGGAGAGATCCTCTACACATACATGTATATGTATGTATGTATGTATTATAGGTGCCTCTAACTCCTCACTCTCTGGTTACGCGTATGAAAAACTGAAATTGTTAAGGGCCGGAATTGTCCCTTCCAACGCGATTCGTCTTGCCTCCCGTCCCGTAAATCTCGCTGACGTTAAAAACGTTAAACCTGTCCTCGGGGCCGAGTTACACGGATGACTCGCGTGATTTGTTCGGCGAACTTGAACAACGCCGCCTCGGGCCGTCTCGGGCCGACTCGGCCCGAGTAATCTGTATCGACCATGCCAGAACACACCGGTGTCCTCCGGAATGCTAGGGGAGAATAGGTGTATCAGTTATCAGGCAATTACAACGGCTATATTGAAAAGCTCAGCACTATAGGCGACCGCGTATGGAAGATTTTCATGGAGACAAGGAAGATTTTCATAGATCTAGAGGATATTTGATTATTCGACGAATTCAGTCCCGAGGATAATGAAAATATTTACCGATCGTTTGTTACTGTAATTACTAAATTATGTACGCTTTTGGTGATACTATAGCAACCATTACTGTACCGAACCTACTTCTTTGAGACCAACGTCGTCGAGAACTTATTTCTCGAGAGGTCAAAATGCACCCTTAACGCTCGCTAAAGCGGAGCGGATCGCAAGCGCGGCTCGCGAACGCTCGCGCGGCGATATTACGAGCTCGAATATTAAAGTAATTGATGCCACCATAAAACATCGAACAGCGGCGCGTCTCCCGTGTCCCTGCGCCGTTCCTTAGCTCCGGGTCCCTGCGGTGCTCGATTTAACGCATCGACGAAACGTTTCGTCATACCGTTACACAGTCAGAATTGTAGGATTCTCGAAAATAGCAGATGTTCGTATCTGAAAAGTAGACTTCCGATCTTTGTGCAAGATAAAAGGTTTGAGCATCAATTGAAAGACACAGGATCTGAATTTTTCACAGTTTTCACTAATCATTTTTGATGTAGTAAAAATAATATATTAATACTCTTTTAACTGCTTTAAATTGCACGTCCTCGTTTTTGTCATAAATCCATAAAATCCGGTGTCTGCTAATAAGAGTTCCGCGCATTGCAAACATTCGACGAGCTTCAAATTGAAAATATTGGACTATGGGTACAATAAACCAGGCTCCATATAAAATATAAAATAGACTTCATTCTATTTAATATAACTGAAGTATCGTTTGAATAGACGCTCGAAAGTAAAACGATAGAATATCCCACTAAATAATAGTAGATTATTTTTGTCAATTTCTTAAATGAATTCCAACAGAAAAAATACGCATTTCTCTTAAAATGTCTCTGTTAAAACACCCAGCGATAAAAATTGTAATAACTTCCAATAAACAATATCCATATCGCTACCACCAATATCATTATCAATAACATATCATTTCACACTCTTGCAACTAAAACCGAACATAACCTCCAAAGCAATCGAACGCTACCCTATGCTAGCCTTTGCTAACCGGTAGCAAACGCATTCCCGGCATACAGAGAACAAGACAACCAAAGAATGCATCGATTACTATGTCGTACGAGCTCTCGAATCTCGCGTCTCTCTCTCGAATCATTAAAATCGCCACGTATCCCGATAATCTCGGCGCATTACACCGGCGATTTCGAGTCGGGAGGGTAGAGATCAAGAGCTGCGGGGAGGCGAAAAATCCATGCGGATGATCCACCGGGAGTACGTAAAAAGACGTGGCGGCGGCACCACGTCGAGTATTATAGTAGAAGGGCAGAGGAGGAGGAGAACGAGTCAATCGAAGCTGTGGCCGAGCGTCGGCTGTGTGTTAACCCTTAAGACGGGTCGAGCCGAGGGATACGAAATTAATAGTGTCTATGCGCGGGAACAAGACGAGAGCGAGGCATTATCGTCCCTCGTTTGGGCATTGGGAGCGTGTAAAGGCATGATGCAGAGCCGAAGAGCGGCGCGGTCCAGCTCAAAGCGACGATCCACCATCGCCGGACACGCCAGGGGCGCAACAGCTTGATACATCGTTACACGCTGTTCCTTCCATGTGCCCTTCCATCCTGCTTCTCTCCCTTCCCACTCTGTCTCTCTTTCTCGAGGGATCCACGCGTCTTCCTCCGTCGTTCGATCCATTTCTCCGCCTCTACTGTGCGCTGCAAAACTATGACTCCACCGAAATCTTAGAACATTTCGATTTTTATTAGTCAAGAACTGGATCTGAAGTGATCCATACACGATTCATTGTACTGTGAAGATTTAATCCAACACCGTAGAACTGTTCTATTTTTTATTAATTAATAACCAAGTATAGGTCTGGGTTAGAAATAATTTTCATTTTCGCTTTTTCCCTCCCCCTTTTGTACCCCAGCTTTCCCTTTGTTTCTCATTTAGGCGAATCCTCTCGTTCTCTTGCTCGTCCCCTCTTACTGCCCCCACCCTCCGTCGTTCGATCCATTTCTCCGCCTCTACTGTGCGCTGCAAAACTTTCACCCCACCGAAATCTTAGAACATTTCGATTTTTCCGTGTCAGAAACTGGATCTGAAGTGATCCATACACGATTGTACTGTGAAGATTTAAACCAACAGCATAGAATTGTTCTATTTTTTATTAATTAATAGCCACGTAAATGTGTTGATTTAGAAATAATTTTCATTTGACAATTTTGTAGTTATGCATCACACTGTATTTTCGCTTTTTCCCTCCCCCTTTTGTACCCCAGCTTTCCCTTTCTATCTCATTTAGGCGAATCCTCTCGTTCCCTTGCTCGTCCCCTCTAACCGCCCCCACCCCTCCGGTCTCGAACCCGCTGAAGAACAGCATCAACTACCTTTGCACCCCGTTTGCACCCCCTTCGCCCCTCAGGATATCGCCGACACCATTGGCCTAAGCAAAACTCGGCGCCGCTCTAATACGGTCTCTCACGATCGACGGGGCCACGAGCGCCGTAAAGCTCGGTTTACACCGAGAACTTATACACAGAGAGAGAGTGGATACAGCCCCGAACTCTGTTAGGCTCTGTTAGGCTCGGACGCCTACGCGATCCTACGGTTCTCTCTTTAAATCTTGAGGATACACACGGCCTCCGCGGGGTAGACAATGTCGCGAGGACGTACAACGGCCTCGGGGAAGATGAAGACGTTCCGAAACGGCCCCAAGGCTGATCGGGAATTATTGGATGGCACAAGCTGCGTGGAACATGGACACTCGACTGTCTCACACTTTCACAGACAAATACATATTTCTCAGACCTTGGTAGTAGATTTTTATTTCGTCGAATGATCGCAAATTAATTTGCATGGCGTAAAAATATGCGTTGAAACTATGAAGTTGCAACAACATTGAATTATCGTTGATAATAGCAAATCGTAGGAATTTAACAATCGTAAATAATTTCGTGGAGAATCTCAATATCGTAGATAATTTCGTATAAAATCGTAGAGATTTAATATAATAGATAATTTTGTAGTAAATCGTAGAACAATCGTAAATAATTTCGTGGAGAATCTTAAAAATCGTAGATAATTTCGTAGAAAATCATAGAGATTTAATATAATAGATAATTTTGTAGTAAATCATTGAAATTTAACAATCGTAAATAATTTCGTGGAGAATCTTAATATCGTAGATAATATCGTAGAGATTTAATATAATAGATAATTTTGTAGAAAATCGTATAAATTTAACATCGTAGACAATTTCGTAAAAAGTCGTAGAAAATTTTGTTTCTTGACTTCACAATACAAAACGTTCACTCCACAATAAAAATCCTTCGAACCCCGTCGACGCAAGCGTCGAACGACGATTCCCAGGATAAAATGGCGTTGATTAAAAAATTGTCGAGCTTAATGAATACCGTATCTCTCCGTCTACTTAATGCGGATAGATTAAAGGTTTCCCATTGGGCCGGCTGTCTCTCGTTCGATAAATTCCATTAATAACGTAGCATGCAATGGTTTTTGCCGTGGCAAAACTGCGCCCGCGCGTTGCCTGTGTGTCAGTCCCCGCGTACGTGTGCACGCGTGTTTGTATCGGGAACGGTACACATAATTATTATACGTGGAAAAGGATCGCGGTGTTGCGTGTGACGTCGTAACCCGTGCCTAAACGGCCGACGATAATCTCTCGGGTCTGGTCTTGTTCCCGGCCACGGATACTATTAATTTCGTGTCCCTCGCCGCGCTGCGCTGCCGCGAACCATGCCGCGCCGTGTTTTTCGATTGACTCGTTTATCTTGCTTTCCGCCAATTTCGCCTGTAATTAGAACTCTCGATGCGAAATTAATTCGTCGGGGCCTCCGAACCGCGCCGGCCTCGACCGATTTCCTCGCTCTGAGAACATATACTCCGTGTGCTTAGATCGGATCTGCTTGCCAGCGACCGGCGAAGTTAAAACTAGATGTTAAACCGTAGCAAAAATTACTATCCACGTTAAATATCATGGAAACTCCACTTCAATTTCTACGCGTTTTCTAGGGCGCTGTTTAATGCGTGGTGTCACGCAAATCATTCATTGTTGTTCACGTTAAATAATTTATACCTCAATTTTTAATTAATGATTTAAGTTGCCCAGCTTGACTTCATAGTGTAACAAAAACTGCTGTCCACGTCAGTGTCGCAAGATTAGGGGAATTCACTCGAATTGAGGGGAGAAAGTTACCCCCTCTCTCTCTCTCTCTCTCTCTGCCAGTACCGGATTAGTCACGTGACCGGGCGGTGGCAGAAGCGTGGGGGAATAGCGTCGTGGAAGGGGAAGACAAGTCTAAATCTGGCGACTCTGGTCCACGTTAAATATTACAGAAACTCTACTTCAATTTTTACACGTTTTCTACAACACTGTTTAATGTAGTCTCACACATATTAATTAATTAAGTTGCCCAGCTTGACTTCATAGTGTAACAAAAACTGCTGTCGCCAGATCAGAGGAATTGACTCGAATCGAGGGGAGAGAGTTACCCCCTCTCTCTCTGCCAGTACCGGATTAGTCACGTGACATTGTGACACATACGCGACAGTGACAAAACGCGTCACGTGACCGGGCGGTGGCAGCAGAGTGGGGGAATATCATCGTGGAAGGGGAAGTCAATTCTTAATATGGCGACTCTGGTCCACGTTAAATATTACAGAAACTCAACTTCGATTATTACACATTTTCTACGAACGCTATTTAATGTGGTCTCGTATAAATTGAATTCTTTAACAATTCAAGTTGGCCAACTTGCACACACGACGAAACAGCATTGTGCCCGAATATTACCGTGCGAATAACAGTAGGATCTTCCGAAGCGTAACGGCGTGCGTGGCACGTGCGAACCGGGCGCACACGCGTTTCCTCGCACGCATCCATCATCAACACGCATCATCGACACGCGCGTGTCTCTCGGTGGTCTCGAGCACAGTTCCCATTCGAGGTCTCGAACACAGTCGCAATCCGAGGTCCCGATATCGAGCACAACCGTGAGCTGTATACACACCTGTCAACGTGTCATTATACGTCCGGCAATTGTGTATCGCGCAAGGCTCGCCTCGTCGCGCGTCGTTCGCGGAAATAATGGTGCTTTGCGGTGATGTACGAGAGAGAGAGAGAGAGAGAGATCCGGCTCCCGTGATGTTGAACGTCCGCAAAACCGAGGCAATAAAAGCTCGGCCGAGTCCTCCGTTTACGACGAGCCGATTCGAAAAGACCGCGCGATCCGCGGAAAAATCGCCGGCGAGCCGCTGCTCTTGCTATTTACGAGCCGACGTTCATGCGTTCTAGGAACACGCTCGCGCACTTCGGGAACGAGCCTTTGTACCGGAGGAAGGTAGAAGGTTGCGGTATACTCTTCGCGATCCTATCCGCGCCGCTTTTTATCGTGGGAAAACGAAGAAGTCGCTGAAAAGTGCCGGGCCTTGGGAACTGTTGTCGATTTCGGTTTTTCCTAGCTGGCCTGTCCAGTGAGCGAACATAAATCGTATTAACCCTGCACTGCAAGACAAGATTTACGTTAGTGTGGAGATGTTCAGTTTTAAAAATTTTTGAAGTTCTTGTAAGAGTCTAGACTGTGTATAGACTACGCAATTAATTGTTACGCAATAAGAGAATCAGCTTAAGAATTTTAATTTACCAGTAAGGTTAAACGAAAAAAATTCTAAAGAATTAATGATAGTATAAAAATGTATTTGTGGAAACTTAATGGAATGAATTTCATATGGAAAATTATGGGCAATCTGAATAAATTTAGTGTTGCCATTTTTATAAGATAACATTTACCGATACTTTTAATGCTTGGCAGGTTTAGTGTTAAGGATCATTAGTATTTATACAGTCACTATGATTTTGTACTTAATATTATATTATACATATAGTATTTTATTATAGCTACTTTATTTTGCTTGATAAGTCAACAGATTGTTATAGTCCGCTTTCCCATGTGTTATTGCAAATTGAGAAATGAATTCCTGAGTACATTGAAAGGTGTTACGAATTTGTTAATTGCCAGACATTCCTCGGATCGCGATAAACTAAAAATCGGCAGCCCTAGAACGCAGCTAGCCAGGGCCAATCTCGAAGGGCTAGAATATCTAGAATTTCTTAGAAGGATAGTTGGTACGGCTGACGTAACACGACGCTGGAATACCCGAGAGCCAAGCTCAACAGGATCGTCGAGAGAGAGAGAGAGAGAGAGAGGGAGAGAAAGGGAGAGGGAGAGGCCGGAGAGAGATTCGCAAGCAACCCTTTCGCCTACCTCACCCTTCGGCGAAAGGGTCCGCGAGACAGAAGCCCTCGGGAAAGGGTATCTGTTGTCATGGTCCCTGATGCTCCATTATTGATTAAAGATGGCAGGCTGGCTCTCGACGGATGGATGGCTGGCGGAGTCGTGACGCCATTTTAATATGCGCAATTATAATGTGTACCCAGAAGCCCCCCGGGGTTCAGGGAAGGGGGACGATGCTTGGTGGGAGGTTGGAACGCATTGTCGATGCCCGAGCGGTGACCCTGCTTCTTGAAACCGGCCCGGCCCGACCCGGCCCGACCCGGCCCGGCCCGCGCCAGTCTTTCTTTGTTTGCCCGCGTAATCAGAGGGGAATCGCGTAATTGACGAGTTAATTAGGACGCGTTCGGTGCTTTAATTGGGCTCCCTACTCGGTCCGGTCCTGGTACGCTCTCTTATTCCGATTCGAGGCCCCACGCTTTTCCGCGACTTCTCAACAGGTTGCTCGATCGAGATCCTCTCGGTGGAATCGGTTTCGGGAATTCTTCGATTTTGGGATTTTATTATTGCTGTCGCCTTGAAAGAGGGACTCCGAAGTGCAACGCTATTGAAGCACAGGAAGAAAGACGAGTCCTTGTTCCCGGCACCGAGATGAACCAATGAAGAATTTAACCGATTAACACTAAACCTACCGGTCAAATGACTGGTTTAAAATTTTTTATTGTACAATTATAGAAATTATAAAGTTACTTACACGGAAATTGATTATACATATAAATAAAAATTAAATGCTGTTCGTTGGTAAGCATCACTTGAGAACGGCTGGACCGATTTGGCTAATTTAAACACAAAAAATGTTCGTAATAGTCCGAATAAGGTTTTTAGAGAAAGAAAAATTGGAACAGTTGCCCGGAAAAATGGGAAATTCGTGAAAAAATGAAAGTGCTTTTTTCAATGGGATTTTTGTACGAACTCAAGACCATAACTCACGATTCGAACGATGGATATGCGTAATTCTGATTTTTGTTTTGTTCGTCATGGTCCTGGAAAATTTTTCAGGAAAAAACAAATCGAGACAATTACAAAGGAAAGTCGGGAAATTCGGACAAACTTCAAAAATCATCATTTTAGCAGGATTCGAAAAAGTCGATTCGCACGGAGGCCTAGTATTGAAATAAAAATTGCACAAAATCTAAATAAATAGAGCCTTGTAATTTTGATAAGTTTAAACATTTTAACCGCTTTTAGTGCTCGGTAGAATTAGTATTAAGGAAACGCATCCTTTAAAAACCAGCAAAGAAGTCTTCGTACCCGTAAACGTCGACTGAATTCGTATAATCTGAACAAGTCGCGTCGCGAAGTTTGCGTTAATGTTGCTCCGGCTCTGATACCTGACGCAGCGTGAGGAGAGCAAAAAGCGGTCTGGGATCGTTGGTGACTCGGGTAATCGATCCCAGAGCGGAGATCGGCCTCGCAAACGAGCGTTGCGAGAGATCGCAATAATTCACGACACGGTCCACCACACGGTAAATCCCCCGTGCAGCTGCGCCAGAAGGTGAGATCGACGTTTCCCCGACGCGGAACATAATTATTATCTTTCGCGGGAGACGTATGGGAAAATTCTAGCGCCAGCGCCAACGCGTAGCGGAGCGACGCGGCGCGGCGCGGCGCGGCGCACCTCCTCGCGTCACCTGCGAGCGTAATCAATCGGCTCGGACGTGAGTCATACCTGGTCCAGGTGAGTATCCCTCTCTATCTATCTTTCGTAATGCGGCTTGTCGCTCGTTTGCCCGAGCGTGCCCGGTTCTAGAGGTTACTTTGTACCGAGGCGGCTCTTGCAACGCCGATCGACGACGACCACGACCACGACGACGACCATGAGGAAAACGGGAATTTTCCCCCGGTGAGCAAGCCGGGAACCTCGTGTCGGGTCCCGGTTATTGGCTATTAACGCACTGGTCCACTGGATATATTACGGCTATTATAGGCACCGAGCATATAAATGGCCGGTTACACGGCAAAGGTAATAATGCGGAGTTCAATGTTACATTACAAATGTGCCCACTTAGTCTACTTTACGGCTACCCGATAAGAATCGTTCTCTCTCTTTCGCTTTCTCGCGCAAGGATATCCAGCTTCCGCTTCCGCGATTTTCAATTCGACCGCGTGCACGTGAAACAGCCTCGAAATAATTAGGTTCTATTAACCGTTTGCACTCGGAGCTATTTTAACTGAAAAACGAAAGATTTTTCCATTTTATACAATTTTTTTTCATTTTTTGCATACGATATATTGCATTGCAACTGATATACTATGCAGCCAAGACTATACCAAGAGCCATAGTGCTTGGCACAATCTTAATATATCATGTAATATGTAAATGTCTAGTAGTTTATTAAATACGAACAAAAATGATAATGTGAACTGTTGGAATGAGTGTATGTATGTGTGTACACCAAAACGAGCGAACGCGAGCGAACCCGAGTAGACGCGAGCAAACGCCCTTTGTATTACCTGTCGTGTTTATGGTTGGCACGCGTCGTTTAGCCCGAATGTTATCTTCATAAGAGCAAGTCGCGTAATACACAAGCAACATTTCTTATAAAGTCGTTAAATACAGAGCATGCAATATCTTTATATTGCTCACCTGTCCACTGAGTATAGCCCAAATTAAGGCTTCAACATGAACAATATTTTTAAGAATAGCATAGCAATTTTCAGTGGTGCCACAGAGTCGCCATCCTCGTGGTAAGGGTTAATTATGAAGCACACTGGCTAAAAATATGAAACAAATTGAAGATGGGAATACCTTGCTATTAAATTAATTTCCAAGGTAGTCTCTTCTCATACTTCAGTATGAGATTTGTATTTCTTCGGAATTTTTCCTGGTTTTCAGTTCTAACAACCACAGTTTGCAACCACAAAATCGGAAAAAATTCTCGAATATGTGGTTCGATATGCTAAATGTGATTTTTTACCGAATTTAAAATGCGATTTTATGGGTTAAGAACTGGTTTTTCATTTGGTCCCTGTAACTACCCTTACAGGCTTATAGGGTTGAAACTTGGAAGAAAGGGTTCTTCCTTGGTAAGCTATCGCAGTGTGTTCAACTTTCCGTGCTTTAATGTTTAATTCGATAGTAGCGAGAAAGGATACGTTCCGATGTTCATCGACAGTTTTCCCATTTTTATTCTAATGTGTGGACGGAGGTTGGTGAAAAGATACGGCCTCGCGTTTATTAAAACACATTTCCAGCGCGAGGGGACCGTCGGACGAGGCGACGCGATTGCCAGGCCTTCATCGCGGGGCTCCTCGTTGTTATTACCGCGAGGCCGGTCATTATCCTCTAACCGAGGACGACGAGGCACCTCTCTTGCGAGAGAGTGACTTCTATCTTCTCTAACCTATCGAACGAACAGCCGCCGTGCCGCGTCGTTTCAGGGTTGCGTGGTGTCTCGCGCCACGTACACGTCCGCTTTAAATAAGAAATGCGATAATGCCGAGTGGAAGCCGACGGCCGAGAAAAAGGGAAGCACCGATCCAGCACCGGCGGTCACCTAGCCGTCGATCCTCTCCCGAACTCCGTTCGCCATTTTATTCGTTATCCTTTCCTTGTTCGCATACTCGCTCGAATATGCACGCGAGGATTCGCTCGCTCCGTCGCGTCGTCAATATTGCAAACAACCGTGCTCGAGATAGGGCGAGACCGTTGAAAGGCGATAGGCAGCAGCGCGACTGCAGTCGTCGCCGTCATACGTATTGTTAGCGTCTAAACCCTATCGAAGGGCGCAAACAATTGAGACGGTAAGATTTTCCTTTGCGGAAAGACGCGGGAAATATTTATGCCGTAATAGCAGAGTGCACGATGGAACTATTGCGCGATGAGAAATATAGCGCGCGGACTTTCAGAATTATTCAGAACGATTTTAGCTGAACATATTGCTAAAACATCGTACAATGAAACGTATTGAATTTTTAATGAAACCCAATTTTCAATGAAAAAAAATATTCTTCAAATTCCATTTTGTTTCAAGCGTTCAAAGCTCCGCGACGATATCACAAGAAAATGGCTGCTACGTTCTTCTAATTCAAACTATTTAAACATCGCACAACAAGTCTTCGAAAAGGAACTCTATATACTTTAATCTGTTAACCAGCACCTTTATTATTTACGGATCGAATACACGTTTGTTTACTGGAATGGCTCAAGAGCGACTGACTGCTTGAGGTCACAGTTACATGTTATTATTGCTTGTTAGAAATTGTATTGTATACATTGGTCGTCATATGTATAGTATCGCCTATTTTCAAGTGAAGGCGTCGTTGTGTTAATGTATGTATTTTTCTACAACAATAGTTTATAGTTAATAGTTTATTCTTTACTCGATATCGTTGTACAGAGATGGCGTTGAAGAGCCAAAGCTCTATTTGCCCAATTCAAGCCTGCCAATACATTTCAGTTAATTTCAGATGGTACAGAAAATTGCTTATATACCAGTGAGTACATTTAACATAAAATAAAAAATAATATAAAATATTTTCTACAACAAAATTTTCCAAAGAGACATAATTTTCTACATGAAAAAAAATTGCCTCGCATCTCTTATTTAGGAACGATTCGAAGAAACGAGGCCTCTAGTTCTGCATCTCGGAGCCGCGTTCCACGCGACGACGCCATTAAATTTCCATCAGGTTTCCTCCTCGACCGCGTCCTCCAATCAGCAGGGTCTCCGTGCACTGTCGTCGACGCACGGTTTGTCAGTGGAACGAGGGGGACGAGCGATGATTACAGGGGGTTACGCATCGGTATCAGGAGACTCGTGGATAGATAATGTCGACGACAGCTCGTTAGCGCCGCGCCGCGCCGCGCTGCTGGGGTTGCAGTGACGTCGCGACGCTCGATACTCGATAACCTACCCGCCGCGTCGCGCCGCGCCGCGCCGTACCGTGTTCGCTTTGGTACAATGCCAATAATGCCGATGTGTACGCGATGTCCGCCACAATGCCCGTAATAGGAGAATTAATGCGTGTTGTGTGTGGTCGCATCGCGGCGCCCTGGGGGGCCCCGCGAGATCCGTGATAGCATTGTCCGCGTAGAATTCCTGGGTGCAATTAATTGAACCCGAAGGACGTGCCTCGACAGCCCCGACGTTCCGCAAACCGACCCCTTCTTTCTACGCCTAGATCAAAGATGAACGACGCTTTCTATTATTTCAAGTTCGGGGTCCAGAATTGTTGAAAGAGTTGTTTTAGGGATTTAGTCAAGCAGAAGATAACTGATCGAGGAAAACAACTATGATAATTAGTGTAGGAGAGCAAACCGTGGCCTCGACAGTCCCGACGTTCCCCGAACCGACCCCTTCTTTCTACGCCTAGATCAAAGATGGACGACGCTTTCTATTTTTTCAAATTCGGGGTCCAGAATTGCTGAAGGGGTGGTTTTAGGGATTTTGTCGAGCAGAAGATTGCTGATCGAGGAAAACAACTGTGATAATTAGCGCAGGAGAGCAAACCGTGGCAAACGGAGGACAACGCGGAATGGTACAGCACAGCGCTCGCTATAGTCGCACGTGTAAGCACGTCGACGATCATTGCGCCACTCCATCATCCGCGTCATTAATACATTGCCGGTGACGGGCTGCGTTAATCTTGGCTGCCACGAAAAACAATCGACTGGCTTTATGGAAGTTTCAATGTATCTCCGCTTCGCGGAACGACTCGGTGATGTATTCGAGACTCTGCGCACGGCATATATCTATTTTCGTTCGAGAACGTATGTGATCTTCCCTTTCGGTTCCTCTTGGCATACGTCGTGACGCGACGCGACGTCGCGCGTCGCGGGAAGAGACACCGTGTCGTCATCGAGTGGGAGGATACGCGTGGATGAATCTCCCTAAAATCATTGATTTACGCTTTCACGCTTCTCATACCTATCGATATTTCCGTGGTGTGGTGATCGCTGCTAATATGCACGAGAGGTGTGGCCACTCGGATCGTTGGGATTTCGAGATACGTTTAAAATTGTCATTTCCTATACACGTAAATCAGTGAAACCTGAGCTTCAACTTTTCCGTTTCTGTGAGAATGCGCTTCGGGCTCTCTCGGTTTGTAATGCTGATGCATTGCTGTCGTTGATTTGCGAGGATGCGGTACGAACAATTTTATTTCTAGAATAGAAATTATTTTTTTCTTTTTTTTATTAGGAAATCTCTTATGAGATTTATTACAACATAATGTGTATTACAGGGTATAGCAAATATCGAGAACGTTAGTAACATTGCGAGGAGGAGAGAAGAGAAGGGAAGAAAAAATAACCCCCTCAGGCACGTAGGTTACAAGTAATTAAAATGGCTATTATACATATATACACCACGCCATAATATTAGCTATTATAGAACCTATGTCCAACAGCAATTGAAATCCTGCTTTGCAACGTTTTTGGATAAATTTTTTCCTTTGTTTGTTATACATAGAAATTTGTTTCAGAACAAAATTTAATATTATTGAGGGATGGTATTGAATTTTTATTTCTGTAGATTGCACTGCTGAAGCACATGATTGAGCGTTTCTTGCTCTAGGTTATATTGACATTTGGGGTTATCGATGATACCAATGCGAGGAAGTGAGGCAGCCAAATGGTCAATAGAAATTATAACTGAACAACGGAGTTTATGTGTTATTATGACAAAAATGTGTAGGTGCAGCTTAAAACAGTAAAACGATTGAAAGAATTCGAGAATTGTCGATACACTATTTACCATGCTGTAATTCTATCGAGTTCTACCAAAAAATGGGAACATAGATGACTTGGATGGTTCCCCAACAAGGTATGTCAAACTCATGCGAATCGGTCGAAGATCGTTTGACTCGGCTAACGAGCATGAAATTCGAGGGATAAAAGCGACAAGAGTCACGGGAAGCGTCATGCAAGGTGCACAAGGGACAGCTCCGTCATACGCTTAGGTGTGCACCTATGGCTTTCAATTGCGACTGGTTTAACGAGCAGTTAGCCACACAGCGTTATCTGATGGCGTCTGCGGCCAGCCGGTGTGTGACACCGTCGTGTCATATCACACACGCTTGTCACACTCTCGTGACTGCGCGTCGCGTCGCGTCGCGTCGTCGCGTCGTGGCCGTCCCGCGACATACTATTTACCATGCTATAGTTGGAGAGGAGAACGCGCGCACGTGCGACACGCTACGCGCCGCCCACTTCGTGTCCCGTAATTACCGGCGACAAAGCGACCGGGCCATCAGCATAACGTGACAACGGAACGAGCTCTTTCTCCGTCGCGATCCGCCACGCACCACGGCGACGAATTAATTTGCGAACGCGCAATTTCAGCGATTAGCATCTGCCGAGATTTTTTTCCAGCCGACACGAAACCTCGCGCCCCGGAAAATCGGCTTGGATTGACGGGGGCGTGGCACGAATTAATGCTGTACCGGCTGAAAGACTATTAGGATCATACTCCGTGACGCAACTGCACCTTACGCTCGCATAACACGGTTAACACTTGTATAGCAGAAGATTAACAAAATTTACTAACATCGTTATATTATTTTTCATCTATGCAAATTATTAAGGGAATTGTATTCGGTTTCTATATCTAGCAATCGATGCAGACAATTTTTATTTTCCACGGATATCTGTTGTTTAGATATTTATGACCGACACAATTTTTTTAGCGAACGTGAAAATCAATTTTAAACTCGGTTGCGCCACTGTATTGTTATACAGTAATTCCGCGATTTAAGCGCGTCGGAGGATACCGATCTAAGCCAGTTCGTCTATCCCTTGCACTGGGGGGCATACCCCGCGAGGGGCCAAGAAGCACGAGCTGCCTTGGTCGTGTATCCGTGTAAACATCCCGAGTATATTGGTGTACACCACTACTAATCCAATTTCAAAACTTCTTTATTTTTCATAATTTTTTTATGGGACTTACACCAATCTATTTCTGGCATTTTTCTGATTAAAATGGCACTAAACACGATACATAATTTCAACTGTATTGAGTGGTTTAATTGATTAGTATTTTCTCACCCAAACGCTATCCACTTTTTGTTGCGCCTTCGGCCGCGCGGTCCGTGTTTACACGCTGTCCTTTTCCACGTTCGTCCCGGTCGACACAGGCACAACAAATCAGTCACGTCTCTGAAATAAATATTTAAGACGATATAGACATTTTCGTTGTGTTCTGGAACCTGTATGTTTCTGTGTGATTTTTGTAGACGTTTGTCAAAAATAGTACCCCTCACGATCTAAGCATCCGCACAAAATTACTGTACCACGATATACCATGGAAACAAATTAAGGGAAAAAACAAGTAGGGTTACGTAGGGGTTAAATTTGGTAGGCTCGGGATCTACAAGTGAAATTCTTACGATACCAGGTAGCGTTTCTCTCGGAGGATTTATCGAATCGAGCGACGACCTTCTCGGCTGACAGTAAGAGACCCTGAAGAGCCCAGGAGTATAGGGTATCGTGCGTGCGCGATCGCGTACTCGACTCCTCGACAGGGAAATATTCTGACGAGGCCAGGAACAAGGGAACCCGCGACATTAACGAGCAGAATCGATCGGGCTTTACGGTGTTTACCTCTGGCCCGAGCCCGATGATGAGCGGCCCCGTGTACCACGGGATTTGCATAGGTCGAACACGAGCCTGAACCTCGACGCTCTTAGGCTGTTAGGCTCTTAGGCGTAGCTCTCTCTCTCTCTCTCTCTCTCTCTCTCTCTCTCTCTCTCTCTCTCTCTCTCTCTCTCTCTCTCTCTCTCTCTCTCTGCGCCATCAACATCAACCGGCGCGGCGCGGCGGTAGCGTGTCCCCTCTCTTGAAATTGATGCTTGTCGCGAAATTGCATCGTCCCGAGCGTAATGCTCGGTAAAACGCGTAATCAACCCCCTCTCCTCCCTACAATATCTACTGATAAACGGCCGGGGATCTAACGACGCGATGGCACGTCACTTTCTTTCGGCCCACCGGGAAACCCCAGGCTCTTATCCGCGAGTTTGATTGAGGCATCGAATCTCTCAGCGTTCCACGAATCGTTCAGTTAAGGTGCATCATTGTATTCTACGGTATTCTCTCCGTAACTGTCGCAAGGGTCTCCACCGTAACTGTCCCCACCACTGGGGGGGGGGGGGAACCAGTCAAGCGGTGAACACGCTCGACGACCGACTTAGAGGGGTCGAGTATGGGTGAGACTCACACTAATACAAAAAATAAACTTCAACAATTTTGCGGCAAGTTTCTTTTACAAAATGTCCACCGATCCAGAGCTGTAGATTCACCACTAGGATGACCGTTACTTTTTATACACCCTGTACAATACTTTCGACATAGTTGCTCAGTCCGAACAAAAATAAATAGAAATGTTATGTCAGTGGAAAAGTTCGTGCCCGATCACTGACCAAATACTATAAAAATTGCAATCGACTGGTAAGATAACAAAAATTCGACGTTCCGGCGTTTCTTTAAAAAAAAAAAGAAAAGATCGGCACCGCATTCTTCGATCAGGGCAAATTGATATTATGAAAATCAGCGTTGTAAGTACGTCAGCCGGAGAAAAAGACCGGATGGAAATTGCGATCGATAAGAAATGTCCGTCGGTCGCCAATTTGACCCGGAGGACCCGCGGTTCGTACGTAATCAGTAATCGTCGCTTAAGAATCATTAAACGGGCACCACCGCGTAATTACAGCGTCGGGACAGATTGCACGTTACGGGGGAACCGTGTGGTTATCGATTGCGATCGGCCAAATTGATTCGGGGAGCCTCGATCGAACGAGCCCTGATCGTATTTCGCGTACAGAGAGACAGAGAGAGAGAGAGAAAGAGGGAGAGAGGGAGAGTGGAATTGGCGAACCGATCGAAATCGGGACGAAGACATCTGTGAAACGTATCGGCGAAATTTATGCGGGACGCAATGATATATAATTCCCATCGGATAAATTAGGGGACACCTCGAATTACATCGTTGCATCGCCAGTGACCGCGCGGCCCGATGAAATACGGGCCGAGTTGCGAAATCTGTGCGAAACCAACCGAAACCAGTGCCTCCGCGTGAAATCGTCGAGAAATGAAAATTGAGTCACATGTTACGTACAGTTGCTTCAAAAAATACCTGTCTCGCTGGATTTTTTAATACCTGGTCAAATAACCGATTTCTTATTTTATATTTATTTACGAAACCTCATTATTTCTGCTTACAGTGTGTAAAGTACATATGACTCTGTATAATTAGTAAATCGTGGATTTTATACATTTCTGACAAAAATTAGAAGAGAAACAAAAAACATTAAAAGAGACTAAAATTAATAATGCAGACAATTTTTATTTTGCATGAAAATCCGCACGCACCATGTGTGGGTAATTAATTGTCGAAGGCAACTGTGCAATAAATCGTGTAAAAACAGAAATCGAACGTTTAGGGTCTCGTCTACTACGAGTACAATGAGTACTATTATTACCACGATCAAAGGATGGCCCATATTCGTCCGTGGCGCCTGCAAGAATAATTACGAGCGTCGTTCGCTACTTTTAGATCGTTCCGAAGCGAAAGAAAGGGAGCCATCCCGTTCGTAGATCACGATTATGATCCAGGCTATCTGTGAACTCTGTCGTGGAGCATCGTCGCCGAGGGGACCCATGATTAATTCGAACGCAAATATTTTTCTCCGGCCCGATAAGATCCATGCGGACCGTTCACTTCCAGCTGAAAGTTCCAGCTGAGCATTCGATGACTCCGTGCTATGGAATTCGAAAAATCCCGCGGCTAGTTTTCCCCCGAATCGTACGAAAATAGTCCACGTACACGTGGCTCGTGCGTTCGGATAGCGAAGGTGCGACCTCTGAAACCCTTTTCTTAAAATTAATAATAATCAAACGTAAGACGAGTGATTTAAAACAGTCAACACAGAAGAATTAACAAACACTTAATAATGAAGGTTGTATTTATCACAGGTTGTTGCAATTCACGTAGAAAATTTTTATTTTCCGTAAAGATCCGCTGTCTAGTGATGATAATAGCAGCAATGAGGTTACGAAAATGTTAGCAACGCATTTAGTTGGGCAAATTTTATAAATACAAATTAGTGTTAATCTACTATTAACTCGCTCCTTTATCTGTTTCTCTGGTCAGAAAATATCTTCAATATAATTTACAATGTTCACACATTTTAAAGCAAAAGGGTATAGCCGGATAAGGTAGTAAAAAATGCCCTTGAACCGAATTATATCGACGATGGGTCATTCGATAGGGCACCCAGAAAAAACATACTGTGCAAAGTTTCAACCCTGTATCTCGATCCGGAGGGTAGTTATGGGGTAAAATCGAAAAATCAGTTTTTGGCCTATTTTCCCTAGTTAATGATATTTAGAAATTCTGAAAAAAATCTGACACATGTCAAGAACCCAATTACATACTTTGCAATTGGTTTCAGATTTTTAAAGTGAAAATCCTGCTTGTAAAAAATCAAAAACCTCAAAAAAATCGAAAAAATGCAGATTTCACATGGAAATTCTGGAGCGTCCAGATTTATATTTTTACAGTAGCAATATATTGTTATGGGTATTGTTCATGAATTTTTTCAGATTTTTTGGTTTGGTGCGCCGTTGTTAAAAAAAATAAAAACCGATTTTTTCGACGTTTTCTCCGCGAAGAACTAAGCTAACCTTAAAATTGTTACGTTCTATTTATTCTGTAACTCTACCAGGCACTGATGAACCTTGAACACTTGTCAAAAATAATTAAACAATGAAATCAGCTTCATTAGTATTTTTACTATGTCAGCGTATTACATCTGAAAGTATTAACCACATTCCCAACAGCTCGGTTGGCTCAGCGCGTCAGGCGTTCGACTGTTGACCTGCTTATACTAGGTTCGCGCCCGGCATACGTATAATTTTTTTTTTACTTGATTATTTCTTTTTTTTATGTCTAACTATATAATAATCAATGGTATTTTTGTAGATTTCTTTTAGAATCAATATTTAAATATTTAAAAAATATTTTAAGCTAAAATGCGCAAAAAAAATTTTTGAGTAATTGTTATTATCATCAATTTTTATGTATGCATCTTCTTAATTCTGGTAGTATTAAATATTTTCTGCAGTAAATCTATACGTGCTTCGAGTTTTAAATACTCCGTTATAGAGAAAATAATCCATTGTAATACTACTCTTTTCAAGCATTCGTTTTTGGTACCTCGTCCTTCGTGCGGAACAGCAATTATTGTGTATGAACCGGCGTTTTGTAAAAGCGGACGGACAAAGTGTCCGTGTTTTATTATTTTATACCCTTAGCCTGCCCATTTACCTGTACCTTTACCTTTACCTCTACGTTTATATTCACCTTTCCCTTTCTCTACTCGCTTTATGACTCTGTCGATCATCACTACCAGGACTGCAGAAAATATTTAATACTACCAGAATTAAGAAGATGCATACATAAAAATTGATGATAATAACAATTACTCCAAAATTTTTTTTGCGCATTTTAGCTTAAAATATTTTTTAAATATTTAAATATTGATTCTAAAAGAAATCTACAAAAATACCATTGATTATTATATAGTTAGACATAAAAAAAAGAAATAATCAAGTAAAAAAAAAATTATACGTATGCCGGGCGCGAACCTAGTATAAGCAGGTCAACAGTCGAACGCCTGACGCGTTGAGCCAACCGAGCTGTTGGGAATGTGGTTAATACTTTCAGATGTAATACGCTGACATAGTAAAAATACTAATGAAGCTGATTTCATTGTTTAATTATTTTTGACAAGTGTTCAAGGTTCATCAGTGCCTGGTAGAGTTACAGAATAAATAGAACGTAACAATTTTAAGGTTAGCTTAGTTCTTCGCGGAGAAAACGTCGAAAAAATCGGTTTTTATTTTTTTTAACAACGGCGCACCAAACCAAAAAATCTGAAAAAATTCATGAACAATACCCATAGCAATATATTGCTACTGTAAAAATATAAATCTGGACGCTCCAGAATTTCCATGTGAAATCTGCATTTTTTCGATTTTTTTGAGGTTTTTGATTTTTTACAAGCAGGATTTTCACTTTAAAAATCTGAAACCAATTGCAAAGTATGTAATTGGGTTCTTGACATGTGTCAGATTTTTTTCAGAATTTCTAAATATCATTAACTAGGGAAAATAGGCCAAAAACTGATTTTTCGATTTTACCCCATAACTACCCTCCGGATCGAGATACAGGGTTGAAACTTTGCACAGTATGTTTTTTCTGGGTGCCCTATCGAATGACCCATCGTCGATATAATTCGGTTCAAGGGCATTTTTTACTACCTTATCCGGCTATACCCTTTGAATGTTTTCGGCGCATTGGTTCGATCAATTAATACTAAACACTATTTGCAAATTAACACAATATTGTTTCTCAACGTTTCGATCTTCATTTAGATCATTATCAAGAGAATTACAATAACATTGCGTCTGTAAAATAACAATGAAAAATACAATATATATATATTGTGAAAACAACATCGGAAAATTAACCAAAAAATAAAAGTAACGAAAACCTTACTCACTTGCTTAGTGTCGCAGGGTAGTTTTTACTTAAAATTTAGAAACATTTTAATGACTACCATGTTGCTACTCGGACAGTATATCGAACCAATGCGCCGAAAACATTCAAATTTTGCTTTAGCAACTAACGATCGACATTGATGTAACATTCGTTCAGACATTTTACTGTGGATTTTCGATTGTCGAGAATTTTTCGGTTATGCATCGCAGAATAACATTTTGTCGCGAAATAGAAGTGCGTCAACGTAGGATACGGACGCAAGCATAAGTGGGACAGTGATCGCGTGAAACGTGTTCTTGTCGAGCAAGGCCGCGCAAAGGATGCCGGTTGCGATCCACTGTAAACGATTTGCTCGTAGAATGGCCGCGGTAAACAGAAAATAACAGAGCGCCGAGACTAGTCGGCTAGCCGGCGTTAACTCATCGAGTTTAGGAGTTTGTTATTTCGGTTTTGCCGTTAACTCCTGCTAGCCGACGACAAGAGACGTTCGCCAGACCACCCTGGAACCACCCTGCACCGGCTGATCGAACTTCCTTTACTTCCGCCGGTGAAACATAAGCAAAACATGCGATATTGCCACGCGTGACGCAACATTTTCACGTTTACCGCACCGGTCTCTGCAAATCTGTCGGCCTGATAAATAAATCCGAATTTAGTGCCGATTTTAGAATTGGCTTCGTGATCTATCGATCTACACATTGCAACTATGTATTCCCATTTAGCTCTTACTTTTAACGATCGGAAGAGCAACTTTTCCATTTCGAACAAATAGATCAGCATTTTAATCCTAATTACAGGCTTTTATGGAAAGCTAATTACGAATTGTTTTATGGAAACTGAGGTACGAACATTAAGCTACGCTTTATTTCAATATTCCGATTCGTATTTTTCTTTTATGGTAGATTTCATACGACGGAGCTACAAAAACAACGTATTTCAAATTTCAATAAAGCCGTTCAGTTTATCGTATTTGTAAATCCATTAAATCCACAATCAATTTACGAACACCCAGCCGGTGTGCCTGCAAATTCCGATTTTTAAATAACCGAGATTGTTTTCGACGTTTTTATATTCTGTCAAAAGCTTAATCCAATAATAATAATAATCTTATTTTATCGGAAAAAACGCAAGAAAAAACTAGCCCGAATACAATTCATTCGTATATACGTCTGCAAGAAAAATAATATTACCGAAGTATCGAGTGCCACAGTGGTTTATGGGGTTACACCACCCTGGCGCTCGGAAAAATAGATATAAAAATAAACTTTTTTTTTGACGCTGCCATTAAGTATATAAAATGATCTTTATTTTACATATATATATAGTAGTTTTATGAACAATTTGCAATATTAACGATTAAAAAAAATAAAAAATGGCGGAGATATAAGCCGATAAGTAGGACCCTCTTTTGAAAACCCTTGCTGATGGTGTACATGATTTCTCTGTTAGGCATCGTCTAAAAAATAATAAATAAATTTTTTCTTATTTATAAGAGTAATAGCTACAATGTGACGTAGGATTTTTGTGATTGGGTGCCCTGTTCGAAAGTTATAAATTTTTTAAACGCAAAATTTCGATGACAATTCGAGTTTTTTATTTCAAACAGCTGTAATTTCTACAAAAAAATTTTTTTAAATTTTTCCCTACGTCACATTGTAGCTATTACCCTTATAAATAAGAAAAAAATTATTTATTATTTTTTAGACAATGCCTAACAGAGAAATCATGTACACCATCAGCAAGGATTTTCAAAAGAGGGTCCTACTTATCGGCTTATATCTCCGCCATTTTTTATTTTTTTTTAATCGTTAATATTGCAAATTGTTCATAAAACTACTATATACGTGTGTAAAATAAAAATCATTTTATACACTTAATGGCAACGTAAAAAAAAAAGTTTATTTTTATACCTATTTTTCCGAGCGCCAGGGTGGTGTAACCCCTTAATAAATATAAATATCTCGCGATTGATGCAGACAATTTTGCATAAAAATCCTTTAACTAAATGAATTTTACGAATTCAAAGAAATCCTTTTATGTACTTACAAGACCGCTTGAAGAAAATGCGAAGAAGAGATCGCGTCGTTCTCAGGATAAATCGCACGACACCCCGATCAAAAAGGGCTTAACGCAGGTGGCGGGCGCAGCATTAATGCACTTGGTTGCAGCGCGTTGCATCGGGCCGCGATCAGCATCGGATTCGCGGGAGAATCGCGAGGAATTCGTGTCGCCCGGCCTGGCCAGGACGATCAAAAGGTCTTTACGTACCACGGTGAACGGAACAAGCCTGGGCTTCTTTTCATCCTCTCCCCGGGTTCCTCCTCGCGAGCATTTACAATGGACCACACACGCATCGGTCAACTCTCGAAGCCGAGAGTGCGCTTCTTACGGGGTCAGGGGCTTCTGTCATCTATCTTAGAGGGGTTCATATTCACTCGGTGACACTAATGCCTGGTCCCCGGTCGCAGCGAGAGCTTTAACTGCGCGTTCAGGAACGCGGACGAGTCCCCGGGAACCTTTACCACTTTTTTTCAACTGTGAAGGAAGTTCGATGACAGGCAAACGGTTCGAAACTATTTATGTGGCACAGTTTTCTCGATGCGATGAATGATTATCCTGTTTTTGGGTTATCTGCGTTTATCTGGGTTGTAAATTGTGTGCTGACGAGTTGGAGGTAGTGATGGGCACCATTGGCTGAAAACTATCGACTAAATCGATAGTAGCCAACTACTATTTTCAGTCGACTGATTTTTTAAACTATCGACTAAATTCAGTAAATGAGTCAGTCGCTTTAACGGCGGGAGTTTTGAATACATTTTATAAGATTTACTATCAAATACATTAACTCATTAGCGATAGCGAATAATTCGTTCAATAAGTATGTGTATGTAGTATAAATAACAATTATTACACTAGAAGTATTATACAATTATTAAATAACAATACTTATATATTATAATTGTTAGAATTATTTGGTTCAGTATGTCTAATAAGATATTTTCTCAATTAAATATGTTTTTCAATAAATGAGAAATATTATTTTTGTACAGCTAGAATTCGTATACCGTGGACGAGATGAGATCTATACTGACTTATACGTAGGCATAGATTATAGCCCGCAATCTAGACGTAACTACTAAAACGAAATTTCAGTCGACTAAAAACTATCGACTAAATATTTGATAGTATGTAGTAACTAAATAGTAATTAGTCGATAGTTGAATTTAGTCGATGGTGCCCATCACTAGTTGGAGGATGATAGGACCCGAACGTGGTGGTTTGAGGATTCGTTTGATAGTACAGTTTTTAGGTTATGTCTGGTAAAGGACGAGGATCTTTCAGCAGAATATTTTCTTTTTTTGGAGATTTGTAGATTTTTACAGTTAAATGATGCATTTGATAGTACACCTTTGAGGTTTGTTAAATATTCTCAATATTTTTTTGAGATGTCATGAACCATGTCCCAAAAATTTCTATAAATTGAACCCCTTGGTGCAAAACTAATTGTTTGAAACAAGAATCTTAAAGCATTTCCAAAACCTGAACTTGCCCAGTTCTTACAACAGTCTATAATTTCTATTCCTATGAAATCTGAAAGCCACATTTGTAGAAACATGTAGACATATGGGAGTTGAGGAAACGAAACAAAATGTAAGATTGTTAATAGGAAGAATTATATTGACAGTGGTTTGCTATTCGAGCACCAGTAACTAAATTTAGTTTATTTTGAAATAGAGAAACCTATTGAATAGTGATCACTGTGTGATGTTTATGTTACAGTGGCCGACATGGTTCTTCCAACCAGAACTTCCTCTCAGCTCGCCACTGGCAACCACTCATGTGTCCAATGCAAGCAGTATACCTACACCTACATCGTCTCATCTATCCTCCAGGACACATTCTGATTTGCCTAAGGCACCGGACTTAGTCGATGGCACCAAGATCCATGGACAAACTCCAACTATATGCACGGTAAGTTTGTCCATAGACTACTCTTTTTTTTAGGAATCCTACGGAATCTAAAAACTACGTTATATACCCATTATCAGATTTGAATGTATAACAGCACCACAAATGTTTAACTCCTCAGACAGTTAACATTTAACAAATTCAGGATCTTGAAACAATTTAAATCAATTCAATAGGTGTGTATGAACATGGGAGGAACTAAGCATATTCAGAATTGCAGATTTTCTTTGAACTTCTGTCAATTAATAAATTCAGGAGATGCAGGAATAAAAGAAGCTAAACAAATTCAGAATAGAATATTCTCTTTGAACTCCTCTTGATGGAAAAATGCAGATGTTCCAGGAATAGAAGAAGCTACGCGAGTTCAAACAGGATTTGAACTTCTCTTAATTGAAAAATTCAGAGCGGGTTACCATTTTCAACTTCATTTCAATTAAAAAATTCCCAGAAATGAAGGAAGCTAGACCAATACAGAACTGGATATTATCATTAAACTGCATCAATTAAAAAATTCCAGAGGCTCGGATATAGGAAAATTAAACAGAACGGGATATTATTTTTTCTAAATTTATCAAAAATTCTAAATAGTAAAAACATTTTAAAAAAATTTCAAAATGTATTGTTTCGACCCGTTAAAATTATACGGACAAGAGATAAGTGTAGCTGCAGCGTCCGGCGTCCGACGCAAACAATTTCGGTTCTGCATAAAGTACCGCGCAGTATAATTATAACACTCGGAGGCGCCCGGAAGAATCCAATCTCTTGAATTTCTCCGTTGTCACCTGGCGATGGCGGCCACCTTGACGAAATTACATGTCGCCGAGGGAAATTGCCAGTTGATTGCCAGCCGGCCTGCGACGATCATGCGTGTCCGCGGCCTGTATAGGTAGCCCGCGTCTTTAGAGTCTCATCAGGCCGTTTCTCGCGGCGTCTTTCACGTTCGCCGAGGATAAACTGCGCTCGTGTTTGCGGTTTGATTTTCTTAGATATACCCTCCAGATTGATCCTCGGGAGATTTTACGTATAACTATGCGTACAACTACCAGACGTAACGAGATTGGCCCTAACTGAACACCGAAACTATCTGAACGCGAAAACGCTTCCTTGATGGAACGGTCAGTTGCTAATATCCTGGTCTGAATTCGTTTAGTATTTACCGTTCCGGGGAATTATTCAATCGAGCTGGTAATACACAAAATAGCAAGTCTAGTTGAAATTATAAATATTGAGTTGTTCAATTAAAATTTAGAGATTAAATGAAGATGTTTGTTCGTAGGTTTATTTGAGTAGAGATTAAATGAAGATATTTGTTCGTAGGTTTATTCAAGTATACTGCGGACTTTATCTAAAACATCACGACTCTATTTTCAAACTTATCGAACCGATTAAAAATTCTGCAGTTTATATTTATAATCGTCAGCCGGCTGACACTATAACCGGAACACACGATGGTCTTCTTCGAAGAAAGCTGCCACGAACATGATCGTCGCAGCTCGATGAATTATCCATCGGCGACGAGTCACACGAGCGACGCTGTTCACTGAGAAATTATGATGTTCCCTGGTGTAAAAAGGGCAAGGGACTAAAACGTTACATTGAGCTCGATCTTGCGGTGGATAATTGGTACATGCGACCGGACTTGCGTTCCGCGTTATAATAAATATTGATGGTAAATTTGAACTTTGTTTAAAGTCACGTTTTATAGCGCATGCAATTTTATGGCAAAAACGAACGGTTAGGTAGAGACTTGTCCAACAGCGCTATTCTGGGCTGGTAATAATCTCTGCAATGTTGCGTTTACTCAGTTTTATACCGTAATTTACGTAGTTGCAAATTTTTAACTCGGAAGACTAAATATTGTCTTTATAATATCAACGCTAAAACATCCGATTCTCGAAAAATTGCCTACATTTAAACTGCGATAATTTCGGAGAAAATGATCGTACGACAATAAATTGTCACTCATTCTGAAGCTTAAAGATTCCACTTTCGCACCCCGTTATTCATTTTGTACTAAGATTTTTTTTCACGATGCAGCGGACGCGAAACCGAAGACGCGATTTTTCCATAAAATGCAATACACTCAATCGTCTGTGAAAACTTTGAAAAATTTTTCTCGTTACTGAAACCACCGTAGCGTTAAAGATGCAAGCCTTCCTCTTTACAATGAGATTTCAAAAATTGACGTACGATATTTTTTAGTTATTTTATCGAGTTTTGAACGATATTCGTGTCACCAACTTTACAGTAGTGTAAGTTGCTCCTCCTTGATCTTCCATAAAACAATGGAAAAAAATCGTACAACAATTTTTAAAAACTCACTGTAACGCTGAGGTTTCAGTCTTCAGATCTATGGAAGATTCATTCACGAGAAAAATTTTTTCCAGCTCTTGGAGGCGTTTGAAGTTGCAGTATTTTTCAGGAAAAATGGATCTATGGTGCCTCGCTTGCTACATGGTGTAAAAATGTTTTAGAGGAAAAGTTATGACTGTGCCATTTCGGTATCGCGTGCAATTAAAATGGTGAAAAAACCGTGGTCCGTTCGCAAAGGCCGAGAGCCAGCGAGAACGCGTTTCGTGGGATCGTTTCGGACGGGAGCGTGCGTCTAATGGGCACGCATGATCTTTCACTCGGCGTTTAATCGACGTTTCTCCCTCGCGTCTAATTTGCGCGTTGATTTACGAGCGATCGGCTCCCTGTACATTCGGAACTGTACCAATTTCGCGATCAACGCGAGCTGTCTTCGTCGGAGCACGTTCTCGCGCCGCGTGCTGCCTTTGTTCCGCGAATTTTTCGCGGGGACGAGGTTACACTCGTCTTTGTTTCCAATTGTATTTACTATACATTATACTGCGTGTTATCGTTCCACCGGGCGAATCGGCAGAAAAGTCGCCGGAGCTCGGCGATTCGAAGGTACATACACTCTGTTGTGATTTATCGGCGTAGCGTAGCACATTCGTTTCGTGATTTTTCCGTGGTCGCCAGGTGCGGATATTAACGTTATAGCTTGTCATTGATAGCGGCGTCGAACATGTGCACCGTTCGAGTGGTGCCGTGGCTTGTATCTGCTCGGATTAGAAGGAATATTATGGTTGTATGGATACTTCATTCTTGCTTCAACGGGCAGCGTTGACGGTGTCCATATAATGATCGATAGTCTCGCGTACCATTTGCCTTATTATGGTCTTTCAGGTATGTGTTTAGCGATCCTTTGTTTGCACAGTGACACGGTACTGTGCTTTATATCCTCTCTAGGCTTGAACAAATTTTTTCACCGACCGAACCGACGATGATTTTCAAGATTGAAATTGCCTCTGGACGTTTCCATATTTCTGACTGGGCCCAATATTAAAGTCTGCCTTTATATTCATTCGTTCCTAAAAAGTTGTAACCTGTGTGTTTAAGGGAAATCCTAATGGTTGTACACCGTCATGTTTAGTTTTGTAGAAGATTCTTGTTCTGTATACTCCATTTATGTACTCATCTAACGTTGTAATAAATCTCTTCTGAGATTTTCTAATTCTACAAAAAAAAAAGAAAAAAATTTTCAAGATTGAAGTCTCCTTTTGACAATGAGCTAGCTCTTCATTGCCATTTTATCGAGCCTGGAATGAAATCTATGCGGTTGAAAAATTAAATAAAAATTCGCCGCTCCTTCGATATTGCGCATCGGTGTATCGCATATGTATGTCGGAGTATGTATTGAAATCGTGGAACAAAACCTTTGGATAAAATCCTAATCACATGATCATCACAAAGGGTAGGGAACAACGTTGCAATCGAAGACGGTCTTTCGATCTCGATCCCGACGCAGCGCACAGCACACATACCACGAGTTACGTGTGGTTCGCGTGTGGGTAGCCCAACATAAATTATTCTTCGACTGTCCGTGGCCGCGCGCATTTAATTGTGACAACGAGATTGATCGATGCCGCGACTGCTCGGCCGGTACGCGCCATTAATATCGCGGGACACGATTTACGCGGCGGGATAATGCATAATCGAGAAACAAAAGTGCATTGAATGGAGCCAGGGGACCCGGGTACCCGGGGACGGGTGCGCGGCGTTATTAAGTATTATATTTAAATCATTTGTTGCATCGGGCCCGGTGCATCGGTGCTAACGAGGGGGCCACGACAACGGCTTAACGAGCCGGTGCACGCCCACGCGATTTTATCGTTTCAGGGTAAGCATCGTTTTCGATCTTGACGAATTGGCTGCGCCTCTCTCTCTCTCTCTCTCTCTCTCTCTCTCTCTCTCTCTCTCTCTCTCACACACTCTTTCTCACCCACCACTAAAACCACCTCCGCCACTTCCACGAACCATCGGTAATCCCGTTGTGACAAAACTGTAAATTGAATATCGACCTGTGCTTGCTTGCTTGCTTTCTGTGTCATGTCGCCGGCCATTAAACCACCCTTGCCTTCGGTTTTACCAAGCCCGTCGTCCCTACGTAGAACCTCGAAAATTAGTTTCGTGTGCGACCAATCGAACCGATCGAACCGACGACGCTTTTCGAGGAATCGCTGGCCCACGGTTTTACTCGAACCTCGCCGATTGCGTTCTCCCGAGGCACGTTTTGTGCATGGAACCAACTTATTCCTGAACCACGTTGCAATGTTTCAATTAGGTATATTAAGATGCTGTACAGAACAATATATAACAATTTTTATTATTTCTACTGGGGAAAAATCACACATGTACCTGAAATACCAATGAACAGGTGTGTCAAATCTCAATTCAATAGGTTCGATACTTTTTCCGGAAAAAATTCTCAAAGTTCACGCAATATCAGCCTCGAAAACCAGAATACAGTAGAACCTCGGTGGTTGCACGTGACCGAAAATGAAAAAATCGAGGTTGCGTTAACCGACCAGAGTGACTCGTATTCTCGATATTCTTTTGTTTCTACGTACCCACCTCAATCTTTATCTTGAAGACGTCGTGGTGGGGGTCGCTAATATGAAGTATAATATATACTTCTAATTAATTAATGTTGCTTTTATCCGACTCAATAAATTATTTCCATTTCATGGAATTTTTCAAGCTCCTTGGTAGGCACTGAAAGTGTTAACTGGTATACTGGGGTCTTACCAACAATTTTTTACAACTAACTTTTGCTACTCTACTGTACTGTAATTGTAAATATCGAGTTTCTCTAGCTACTTTGGATTATTTAGACTTAGATTGTGTATTTAGAGCTATCTTGGAACATGTATACAGAATTTTAGGAAGACATCAGTATAATATACTTAGTATTTGGATTATTTAGTCTTAGATTGTGTATTTAGTATTTGTGCCCATGTATTTGGATTATTTAGTCTTAGATTGTGTCAGTGTTTGTGTATTTACACAATCTAAGACTAAATAATCCAAATGTTCCAAAGATTTGTTCCAGATAGCTCTAAATACACAATCTAAGACTAAATAATCCAAATGTTCCAAAGAAGCTAGAGAAACTCGATATTTACAATTACCGTACAGTAGAGTAGCAAAAGTTAGTAGTCAAAAAGTTTTGGCGAGTATACCAGTTAGCACTTTAAGTGCCTACCAACGAGGTTGAAAAATTCCATGAGATCAAAATAATTTATTGACTGGAATAAAAGCAACATTAATTAATTAATGAAAGGGTTAAGGGTCGAGCCTCGAACAATTTCGTACCTGTGTGAATATGGGTCCTGGGAATCGTTAGACGGCAGCTCGACAGATTCGATAATTGGCTCGCGACCAATTTCCCAGCCTCCTCCGCGGCGCTACGCCCACGCTTTTGTTCTTGTTCGCACTGATCCGCGAATAGTGCGTTGCCGGAGGCAGAAGAGAGAGAGAGAGAGAGAGGGGGGAGAGAGAGAGTGAGGGGAGGGGGGTGAGAGAGAAAGGGAGGTGGCATCGAGTATAAATTTGATATTGGCCAACGATCAGCTCGATTTAGCGCCGGCTAATTGTAGTTGGCGTGCCGAGCACCATAACGGAAGCTAATCGTTAACGAGCGAGCAGGCGGTATCGGTCGTTCGGTTCCAGAGAGGAAGGCGAAAATCGTCTCCATTAACGCCGTAACGAGGGCAAGTTTCGAGAATTCAAAAGAAAATAGCAGTGCGATGTAGGCAGCCCGTCGATCGAGCGCAAGAAGTCGTTTCGAATGAGAATGAGAAAACACCGGCCCTCATTAGGGGAGCAGTAATCGGTCTTATAGCGCCATTAGAGTATCGAGGCTTTCACGAACTGCGAATCTAGGTGCAAACAGTGCTCGAAGCTCGCGTTTAATCGCCTGTTAACCAGACCACGGTTTAACCCTTCGAGGACGACCATCCGAACGTTTCTTTCTGTATGATGGATACTCTCAGTGGCGGAATTACAAATTTTCTGCCCCCTTTTTTCTTTCAATATTTTTTAATGCTTTTTAGGAAGGAGAATTGTGAAAATTCAATAAACCCACAAAGTATGTTTTTCTTGTCAGTGTACTTTTAATTTAATTTAAATTAGGGATAATTTTAGTAAAATTGCAAGATAATAAATGCAAAAATTTTGCCCCCCCCCCCCCCACATTGGAGATTCTTGCAGTATTGTTTACTGCATATTCCCTATATAATTAGTAGACTCGATTTCAATGGATTTTTAATAAATTGCCCGTGTGAAATATAACAAATTAAACGATTAGAGCTGTTTATAATATAGTAGGCTATTACTCGGACAGTAAAATGTTAGTATATTTTGCGAGACTTGTCTTTCATTTTCGGAACAAAGGGGGAACATATGGAGAGTCGAGAAAATCGGAGAAAAAAGGTGGCGAAAGTGCACCTGCGAACACGCGGCCGATATTTAAGGAGGCGCAAGTGCAGGGGGCAAATTGAACACGTTTAAAATGAGAACAAGCCGGTCGGGGCGTTCGGGGAACGAACGATTTCTACATAAAACTGTTAATGCACGCGTTTCACGCGAGCCAAATCGAAAGGGCGAGTCGCCTTGCTGCGAACCACTGTTTCAGGAATCAACATGGCGGCCACCATCGACGTCTAGGACTGTCTGAATGGTCAAAACGAATCACTGATCGTGACCAATATTCTGTGATTTGTTCCAAAGTAGGACAATTTTTTCTCAGTCTCTGAATAATTTTCCTCGATTCAGACTCCTTTTCCCTTGCACTCTGGAATTAGCTCCAAAAATTTATTTTGAATTGGACAATTTTTTGGACGGGTCTGAAATGTTACCCCAGCTTCCGACATCTATCCCACCGTTCGGTAATTCGTTTGAAAGTGAAAAAAAAGTTTTCTCGTCGTTTCTGAATAATAATTTTCCTCAACTCCGAGAGGTTCTCCGGCACCGTGGAATTCGCCGTAGGCCCAGCAATTAGTTCGTAGGCCCTGAAGCTTTTTCGTGGTACCGTAGGTGTCTATTTAATAAGACAGTCCCGGTGCATCGTGGTCGCTTAATTGCCGCTTAAATTCACGTTACACGATGTCAATTACGATTTCATGGGGACGGATCTACGATGGTCGGGTGGCATGCAACCCGAAAGGAATCTCGCTAGCAGAAGTCGGCCAATAAAACGGAGATGGCCACGCAGAATAGGGGGGGGAGGGCTGGGGAAGAAGATGGGATAGAGAGCGGGGAGAAAAAAAATCATTAACTAATCATTAACTGTTAACCGTTCGTTTCGCCGGGGCGACGAGAGATTCAAAGAGGGACCGACGCGGTGACGAGGCAGTGACGACCAGTGACCAACGGCTAATGACGATGACTTTTTGTCGGCACGGGAACCTTGTTTCTTTTCTTCGGCTTTTTTCCCCCTTTTTTTCGTCCTTTTTCGATTCTCCCGCCCAACCGGGCTCTGCTTTTCACCGCGCGCCTCGAACGGAACGACTTCGTCCCCATGAGACGCGATCTCTAATTACAGTTATTACGAAAATATTTCTCCGGCCGATCGGTACTTCCGTATTCGGCCGCGATGCTTGCTCTCTCTCTCTCTCTCTCTCTCTCTCTCTCTCTCTCTCTCTCTCTCTCTCTCTCTCTCTCTCTCTCTCTCTCTTCTTTTTTCTCTTTTTTCTTTGGAGACCGCTGGAGATTGCGAGCCGAGCTACGACACACGATTTACGGATTCTCCTTTTATTGTCCGATGACGAGTGAATCCACGCTTCGTACCATTAAACCAGCCTGGGAATGCAGAACCACGTTCTCCTGCGATTGTTCATAAACAATTGTATCATAACAACGTGAAGTCTCGGTTGAGCAAACGTAGGAGAAACGCCACGCTTTTGCATTGGCAGCCAATAACATTCTTTGTTTTCGGTACCGCAAAACAATTAATTTTTCCTTGTAATAGTACATCCATATACTTGAACAAAGCAAAAATAGTTTTCAATTTTTTTACGATAAATTTAACCCTTAGCACCCTAATTCACCTGGAAGGAAGTAGAACATTTTTGGGACTCGCCATTTGCAAAGATCAAGTAGTAATCCTTCTTCGATCATTTAAGTAATTAACCCTTAGCACTCGGATGGCGACTCTGAGGCACCACTGAAAATTGCTATGCCGTTCTTAAAAATATTGTTCACTTTATTACTTTTGTTCGTATTTAATAAACTACTAGACATTTACATATTACATGAGATACTATATCAGTTTCATATGCAAATAATGAAAAAGAAATTGTGTAGAATGGCAATATTTTCGAATGGAAAAATCTGTCGATTTTTAGTTAAAATAGCTCCGAATGCAAAGAGGGTTAAATGAAAATAAAAAAAATTTTAATTGCTACATAGTTGCAGTTATCTTCTAAACTGACGATGTGTGGACGTTAACAGGTTAATACTTTCTCCAACCTGATAGAAAATATATGATTCCATTTAAAAACACAAATTTAACCTTCGCGTGTCCTCTACACCAATAACAACGTTTACCCTACATCTCAGCCGGTAGTTATACGGGGAAAACATTGTGCACGGACAGTTTCCCGATGCGCTATACCGTGCGATCGTTGGCGTGCACTGCGGCAAAATCCGATCTACGGGATCGACGTCGGGAATCGCAACGATGCTGGCGCAGTTGTAACACGCGGGGGCGGCTCCGTCCGCGCGCGTTCTTTCTCGCTTTCTCCCTGGGAACGGGCGAGAAGTAGAGGCGAAGTAATTAGCGTTTCGAAAGTTTGGTCGGACTTGTCGTA
Organism: Lasioglossum lativentre; assembly: GCA_916610255.1. NCBI lineage: Eukaryota > Metazoa > Arthropoda > Insecta > Hymenoptera > Halictidae > Lasioglossum > Lasioglossum lativentre. The sequence goes on from OU744364.1 coordinate 4,364,702, forward strand.
TCGCGCCGCGAAGTAGAACGGTCCGCGAGACCAAGTCGACTCGAGTCGAGTCGAGCCGAGGCGAGTCGAGTCGAGTCGGGATCTAATTGCGCCACGGCGCGTTTAATTAGATCGTTTGCGCGCTGGCTCGCTCTCGCTTACTCGCGGGACCGCGTGCTGCCCTTCGTATCAAACTTGCCCTGTCCTTAGCGATACGGATCAGCCTTAATTCACCGTTCCTCGGCTCGCGGCATTAATCTCACTTCCGTTCCGCGAGGAACCACGCTAAAATTAGCGAGGCCCGTTAATTCGCCGAGCGTACACTCTGTATAGACATAGACGCATCGATTGTTACGACTCTTAACAGTTTTTTTATAAATATTAATGTTTATTCCCAAATAGCACACGACGTATTGAAGATTTTAGGTCTGGAATGTCTTACGTCCTAAAAAGACGATTTTGTGCTATCTGGGTTGAATACCATAGATGGTTATTGACATAGAAAGAAAATTATTGTAGATTTTTATACTCTTGGATGACCAGAAGGCATAAAAACACGCATTGAAACTACAGTAAACGCTTGATTCTTGTCCAACAGCCGTGTTTTTCATGGACAAGAATCGTGGCCCAGAAGTGCTTTTTGATTTATGACTGCGTCTAGATATCGCGCCGACCGCGCCGAGCGAGACTTCAATAGAGAGCCGAACATAGAGAAGGACAGAATGAGATACGGTTCGCGTGACTGTCCGCGTCTCTTTCTTTCGACCGAAACTTTCACCGTCGATTAAACCACTAAATACAATTGAAACTATATCGTGTTTGGTGTCATTTTAATCAGAAAAATGCCAGAAATAAGGCAGTGAAAGTCCCATAAACAAATAATGGAAATTAACAAATATATGTGGCTATTAACAGCATTGAATTTTGATTTCTTTCACTAGAAAAATATTATTTATACGTGCAATATTTTAATGCTAAAAGTTTCGTAATTCCTCTGAATAAAATTCCTAAAGATTTGTAAAAAGATGGTACCCAAAATCAGACTACCTCTTCAAATTTTGTAATTCGCGGTATTTGCTGTGACACACGTGCAGGATGATCTGATTGAAAATTTTTCATCATAATATAGTTGAGAGTTGTAAGATGGTAAATGTCTCGTAGCCACCACTTTCCTCGCGGCAAAGAGACTTCAATAAGCGATCGAGCGAGGAAGATAATTCGTTCGACGGGTCCTTTGATCGGGTCCCGCGCATCCGTCCTTTGATATCGTTTTCTCGGAAATAATTAACGAACCACGATAAAGTGTCCCGAGCCGATGAAACGTCGTTCTGTCCGAGCACCATGAACGGACGCGTTCATGAGCGGACGGCGACATCCGAGCGAAATAACCTATTAACAGACTGTAGATTTCATGTATAGGAATCGTCGTTGGAGAATTATTTTACATCGACAATCCTTGCATTTTGCATTCTATAATTTTTCTAAACACAATTGAAAATCCGAGAACGCCTTCACAATACTGGAGTTTCTATTTATGCTATTATTCTGTCAATAGAGTCAAGAACTATTATTTAATATTTTTGATAATTCTAAAAGGTACATGTTCAAATGACATTTTATGCATTTATGATAAAAATGAGTAGGTGTTATTTAAAATGGTAAAAATATTAAAAATCCTAGAACGCCTTCACAATACTGGAGTTTCTATTTGCGGTGTTCTATTTTTGCTATTTTTCTGTCAATAGGGTCAAGAACTATTATTTAATATTTTTGATAATTCTAAAAGATACATGTTCAAATGACATTTTATTTAAAATGGTAAAAATATTGAAAGAATCTAAAAATAGTTATTTTCAGCATATTAGAAATATTGAGAAAGAAAGTCAATTTCTATTTCACTTCACTTTGTTGCAATTCAGATAGAAAATTTTTATTTTCCATAAAGATTCGAAATTCATATAGCAGCTACCTCTTTCCTCGTTTTACAACCGTTTAGTACTTACGTCACAGCGTTCGCATCGAAACTACGGTGTTCATTAAATTATATTGTGACGTTTTTGTACAAATGAGGTTTCGACATTGCGTTTACGTGGGTCGGGAGGATCGAGGATCATTTCATGAGAGCGAAGGAGGGCAGCGAGATCCGCGAGAGCGTCTATTAGTCGCGTTCCGATCTTGTAACGATGACGACGCTTAGCAGCGGCGACTCCTAGGCTGATTGTGCATCATTTGTGACGGGAGGAGACGAGACGGCTGATGATCGTTCACGGGGGACGTTGAACCATTCCCCGTTCCATTGACTGATGCACTAGCTAGCCGGTCGCTATGCTGATTCGAGCTTTCAGAAAGCATTCGAACAAGACCACCGCGAGCAAACGACGCGACGCGTCGTCGTCTCTGGTCGATCGAGATGGGACAAGTCTACGGAGATTATTCGAGCGAATTTATTAAACGGCATCTAGCGTGTTCTAGGCGACACTGAAGAACACTCGTGTCCGTTGGACATTAAGGATCGGAATTCCATCTTTTTGTTTTTATTTAGAAATTCCTTTTTATCTTTTTTCCATTTACACTTTCCCAGATGTAGCCGACTGATTTTGTGCTAATGGATCTTAATATTTTTGTTGAGCGTTGATATTATTTCGTGCTCTTTTAACCCTCCGATGCACAACAACTTTTTCAACGGTCCAAGCCCGACAAGGTCCCCAGGGACCTTCTCTATTAATATGGCGTGAGATGCATATAATAGTTTTTTTGTTGCTAACCCTAATGGTGTTATTACGATTTTTTGTGTTCCTATGTTGCAAACTGTGTATGGATATATATTTAGGTAGATAAGAATAAAATAATAACAATATTATATTTAAGTGGAAAACCAACTAATTTAGATTTGCTCTTCTTCAAGGTGTAGCTAAAATTTCAAGTCGATTCGTCCAACACTTTCTTCTCCATGGTATCGACTAGTTGCGAGAAACATTTATAGCGAGTTATTTCTAAACATCGAAAGTACAGGTTCCTGCGAAAGAAAACCGATGTTTTTCACCAAAAAAAAAAGAAACAAAAACAACGAAAGAAATTGTTCTGTTGGACGGAGCCAGGAAAGGAGGATCGAGGACGACTGTTCGGTTGCTAATGATCCCGGGACTGGTCCGAGGACATGAGTTACGAGGATGACATCCGGTTCAACGATCGAACGCCGGTGAAATCAGTACCGGTCGGAGTGCCCGTTCGCTCGGAGACCGCCGATTTACGGTACCGGAGCTGGAGATTGCTTATTAGGAAGCCGGCCGGCGATCAAATAGAAAGGCCAGTGACAATTTGATAGATTGAGCTTTTTGTCGAGGGAGTCGTCGTTAGGGCTGGCTACGGCGCGCCGGAATTATTGGGTTTTTTGTTCGGCGACCGGTCGAATAACTAATAACGAGATGCGAGGCGCGTTCTTCGACGCGTTGCGGCAATTCCTTGGTGACGAAAAACCGTCCTGGAAGACCAATGGAGCTTGACGGTGAAGGAAAACTGTTCCGACGGGCGATTAGAGGTGCTAGAGGACGAAAAATCGTTCTCGATGATGACCAGAGGACAGAAGATGACGAACTGTCTTAGAGGACAGCTAGAGGCTATTAGAGGACATCTAGAGGCTATTAGAGGACATCTAGAGGCTATTAGAAGACAACTAGAGCCTGCTGGAAGATAACTAGAGGCGGTAGAGGACGACAAATCCTTATGGAGGATCACTAGAACTCACCAGACGCTAAAGTACTGTCTTGGAAAACAACTAGAGGACTCTAGGTGGTCTAACAGGACAACTAGAGGCTGTTAGAGGACGACTAGAATCTACTGGATGATAATTAGAGGCGGTAGAGGACGAGAAATCGTCCTGGAGGATCATTGGAGGTTACCAGAAGACGAAAAACTGTCTTAGAGGACAACTAGAGGACGAAATGGTCTTATATTAGAGGACAACTAGAGGATGAAATGGTCTTATATTAGAGGACAACTAGAGGATGAAATGGTCTTATATATTAGAGGACAACTAGAGGACGAAATGGTCTTATATTAGAGGACAACTAGAGGACGAATTGGTCTTATATTAGAGGACAACTAGAGGACGAAATGGTCTTATATTAGAGGACAACTAGAGGACGAAATAGTCTTACATTAGAGGACAACTAGAGGACGAAATGGTCTTACATTAGAGGACAACTAGAGGACGAAATGGTCTTACATTAGAGGACAACTAGAGGACGGAATGGTCTTATATTAGAGGACAACTAGAGGACGAAATGGTCTTATATCAGAGCACAACTAGAGGCTGTTAGAGGACGACTGGAGTCTGCTGGGAGATGACAAGTAAACAAGCAGTAGTAGACAAGTAAAAATACTCAAGTTTCGCGTACGCGACCAATGACGTCCCCGAGACGTCATTTCAAGGGAAGAAACGCTACTAAAAACCATAATAATGTACAGGCGTAATCCCCGCAGATAAATGAATAGACGGAATTCGCGTTCCGCCGGGCAGGGATTACGATCGCGATAATTCCGGAAACTGTGCGTTCCCTTTAACTCGACAACAGTTCCCCCGGTTTTTCCACCGGCCGTGCCGTAGATCAAGGGGTTCGTGCGAGCGGGGAATTCCGATTTTTTCGCGAGCTCGCGAAACCGTACAATTAGCTTAGGATCGACCACACGCGAGCCTCGTAAAACCAGCGTCGGTCCCCGAGAAAGATAGAGAGAAACGGAGAGATGGCAGGGTCTCTCTCTCTCTCTGGCTCTCCGCCTCGGCAATCAGCTCGCTTCTTCGCGCTGGATGCGCGACGATTAACCGCGGAAGGACAAGGACGAGAGCGCGCACAGCGCGGCAAGCAAAAACCTAACTGCTAACGATTCGCGTCTGTCCTGCCTTAATGTCAGCGCTCGTAAATTCGGCTCGTTCTTCCGAGAACGTGGCTCCGCTGCTCGACTGTCTCGAGCAGAGAGCGGCGCTCCACCTTGCTCCGCGGAACGTAATTGATCGGCCGTGAAATGGAAATCTTCGGGAAACTGCCACTACCACGGTAATTAGAATGTTCGGTTCTAATGGAAATTCGTTCCGTTCCGAGCAATCTTGCTCTTTGTCGTTTCGACGATTTAGTTGCGATACTGGTTGCAAATGCGTACCACTGCGATTAATGTCGACGACTTCACGTTTCTCTAATCGGAAGCCCTTCCGTTTGGTGGAAATCGATGTAAGATGCCAGAAAATTCACTTTGACTGTCAAAGTGAAAAGGTCAACAATTGTTTTGATCGCGTCTTCGCCTTGAAACTCAAGGTGAAAAGGTCAACAATTGTTTTGATCGCGTCTTCACCTTGGAACTCAAGGTGAAAAGGTCAACAATTGTTTTGATCGCGTCTTCACCTTGACACTCAAGGTGAAAAGGTCAACAATTGTTTTGATCGCGTCTTAACCTTGACTCTCAAGGTCAAAGTTAACTTCTTACATCGATTTTCACCGAGGGTGTAGAATATCTCGCTGTATAATTTTTATACATCCTATAAATCAAAGACTTATAGAATATATGAGATGAGTTATAGTAAATTTTCGAAAGATCCGCGTGTGGTCTGCGATCGGTTAGGGTTTCCGGTGCGGCATTTTAATCGGCAGCGTAGCCTGTTATCGCCGGTTGCGTATCTTTCGCAAGAGGATCGCGGAGTGGGAGGATGCGGAGGATGCTGGCTGGTTTTTTCGCAGGCCGCGGCGTATTATTAATGGTGTCACGTATGCGTCGGCTTGTACACACCGTCTCATCATGGACAGTAACCCAAGGCAAGCGGTAGATGGCGAGATTCCGCGGTTAGTGGAATTCTTTCCGGCGTTGCTGATAAGAAACTGGAGAGAGCAGAGGATACCTCGTCTCGGTGCCAGGGCGAAATTACGGGGGTCGCCAGGCAAATTTAATAAAGCCCGAATTAATGTATCGCTGTTAGCTAACAGCGTTGTTTTCCATGACGATGTTCGCACGCACGCACGCACGCACGCACGCGCGCGCGCGCACGCACACAGTGCTTCGGGAGAACGGCAGCGGTCGCTTTCTCGCCCCGAAACTACGGGGGATGCATCGTCGGGCCCGTTAAATTGCGCAATATCCCGTATTATTACACGCACGACCCCGATCCACGGCAGAAAAAGGTTATTAGCTAAAAGCGGAGCATTAATTCGTGCCCTTATCGGCTGCATAAACATCGCCGAGCGTGACCGACATGCAAAATCGCCCAGTACAGGGTGTATACAGAAATTACATGTCGCGACTATCATAGCGAGCCTCTATGGTTCGGTGGAAATTGATGTAAGTTGATGCGAAAATTAATTTCGACCTTCAAGGTCAAAGGGTCAAGAATTTTTGTTTGGCTTTCTATCGTTATATTTCTCGAATTCTTCCCTTATCGGCTGCATAAACATCGCCGAGCGTGACCGACATGCAAAATCGCCTAGTACAGGGTGGTATACAGAAATACATGTCGCGACTATCATAGCGAGCCTCTATGATTTACTGGAAATTGATGCAAGCTGCGGCAAAAATTAATTTTGACCTTAAATTTCAAGGTCAAAGGGTCAAGAATTTTTGTTTGGCTTTCTATCGTTACACCTTTGCAGGAATTATTTTCTTACCCAATAGCACAATTTTGAGGGGAGGCGTGAAAAAAATGTCGCAAAACAAATTTCACCAAGTATAGTTAAGGTCCACCCTAGTGTATACAGAAATTACATGTCGCGACTATCATAGCGAGCCTCTATGGTTCGATGGAAATTGATGTAAGTTGCTGCAAAAATTAATTTTGCGCTTAAATTTCAAGGTCAAAGGGTCAAGAATTTTTGTTTGCCTTTCGTATCGTTATATTTCTCGAATTCTTCGGGGCAGGATACAGCGCGCGTACACGAAACGGCCGGTTCCCGGGCTGTAAAAAGCACGGTCCCGCACCGGTCTGGCAGCGATTCGTTACAGTTTGCGTTTCGGAGTGGATCGCAAGGAATTACCACCATCAACACGTCCTTCGATCGCCTTAAGTAGCCCGGGATCGTGCTATTAAACAATTTCTCGTGGATCCGCGGTGCGAGCGACACGAAAAAGACAAACGCGGCTTCCTCTTCGGCGGGCGTCGTTTCAGGAACCCGGACGAGTCCGTTTCAGCCGGCAAGCTGAAATTAACCACCATAAAATTAACCGTCCGAGAGAGCGGCGCGGCGGATCGAGGATAGCTCGCCCCTCCGATCGAACCAGAAAATAAAGCGTTAAAAGGGTTACAGTCTTCGCTCGATCCTTGATCATTCTATTTTTTGTTTTTTCGTTTTTTTATTTTCAAACGAACGAGCCCGTTCTCTCTACGCTTCCGCCCGATGGAGTAATGGCGATTCGCCCAGAGGATTTGTCTTACAATTAGCTCTATCCCGAGCGAGGATCCACGAGCATCTACCAATGTGACCTCCAGATGTCAACATTGTATCGTTATGGTGCATCTCTATGGAAAATAAATATTGTCAATTGCAACGTATTGCAACGGACTGGAGCCAGATGGACAATTAGCGAAATGATTTTAACAAGCTGAAAATAGTAGATTGGCATTTTTAACCCTTGGCACTCGAATGGCGACTCTAAGGCGCCATTGAAAATTGCTATGCCATTTTTAAACATACTGTATACAGATTATTATTTTTGTTCGTATTTAATAAATTACTAGACATTTACATATTACATGAGATATTATATCAGTTTCATATGCAAAAAAATGAAAAGAAATTGTATAGAATGAAAATATTCTGGAATGGAAAAATCTTTCGTTTTTTGAGTTAAAATAGCTCCGAGTGCAAAGAGACTCTTTCTAGAGTCTTCATAGTGATTTCAGGCATGAAAAAAATTGTTCCATGTCCACAGAGATTTTCACACAGTGAACAGAGAACGGTCCAGCTCTCCGCGAATCGAAGAAGGCTGCGGGTAATGGCTGGCCGCGTGTATATATCGTACTCTCGTCCACACGGACGCGAAGTCACGACCTACTAATGAATGATTATGCTACAATTTGCCCCGGGACGGCAGCTCTTGTAATTTATTAAATTACAGTGATTCGCGGCCGGGCTCCGGGCATCCGGTAGTCGCGCGTCCCCGTTCGCATCGTCGTTTCCCGCTCCGTCTTTTCGATTTCGATCGCGACTCGGCATTTCGCGACAATTTTCCACGAGTATCCAACAAATCCACCGTACCGCCAAAAAACAACCTTTCTAACCTAAAAAAAACTTTAATAACCCGACCTTAAGGGGCTGCGCGCACCTAACCACCACCACCACCCTTACCACTCGCACATCGATAGATCCGCATATACGTATTACGAAATGCAAGGGTTTACGGGCAAAAGAAACTGACGCCTCAATATTGCAATTAGAAGTTCAGACACGGTCGATTATGTTTCCTAAGAGTCCTGGCCAGGGTGAGTCAGAGCCCAAATTTCATATTTTTACGTTGTTGAAGAGTAATTTGCAATAATCGGCAGCGCTGACTTCTGACAAAATGTATTCTGCCGATTATTACAAATTACTCTTTAACGACCTAGAAAAAAGATTGTTCAACAATCAGATCGGTCATAGTGCCCGGGTCATAGATCATCCAATTAATTTCCGTCGCGTCGGAATATCGGCTCGCGTTTGATCCAGCGAGCGCAACTCGTTCTCCAAATGAGGCCCGATCGACCATAATTGAAATAGGGTAGTCGTGTAAACAGGGGCAACCTCGCGCTGCCATACTTGGTCATACCCTGGTAATAAAAGGACGAAGCTGAAGACGATGGCGGGGAAGCAAGGGGTTTCTTCTCGTTAGAAAAATAACGAAGCGGACGAAAGACGGGACACGGTGGTAGGGCGTCTTTGCAGAAGAGAAGAGAGAGAGAGAGAGAGAGAGAGAGAGAGAGAGAGAGAGAGAGAGAGAGAGAGAGAGAGAGAGAGAGAGACATAGAGATAGAGAGGAGGGTGTCGGTGTCTGGTGCTGCGGCGGGAACATCTGCGCCCTTAATTATTTTACAGATTTAGTAGATCGTTATGGCTTGTAAAATTACTGCCAATTTCACGCCCCTAAACTTATTTTATCCGCGCGTTAGCTGCCTATCGGTGGATCGCCGCAAAAAGCTTTCGAAGGATATTGGGCATTCTTCCTGGGCTAAATTAATGGCCCCTTGTTTATGACTGCATCGGCACCGGACACGCAACGATTCCGTCGCGGATTCCCGTAAATACCCCCGATAATAATGCCGCTCTCCTTCTCTCCTCTCTCTCCCACTCTCTCCTTCCATCCTCTCATTTCGCTCTCGATCCTCCTCTCGATTCGAGAACACCGCCGCACAGTGTGGACCGAAACCGTAAAAATGTGAACCAAATTCGAACTGGCCTTATTAGCTGTACACATTAGGACCGTATTCTTGTACTAACAAAAAATTAATTTCCTTCTATATATTTTTTTTTTTTTTCAGTAGAAAACCTTCTTGGACGTTTCTTTCAGCTTCAAACAAGATTCTTTGTTTTATTATTCGTATCGCGTTAAACATACGTACATCATTCAAATTATTGTTTAAGAACATTCTTCCATATTGGAATAGAAAAAGTCTGAGAATTTTTTGCTTATCGGACGACGTTATTGATAGACATAATTTTTAATCATTTATTCAAGAACAATTTTGCAATGGGAATAGAAATAGTATAAGGATACGTTGCTTATAGGACAACATTGTTGACAGACATAATTTCTAGTTTGTAAATTATATCATTTCTTCAGCAACATTTTTCCAATAGGACTAGAACAAGTATATGTATATAGCTGCGATGCTTACAAGACAACATTATTATGTATACTAGAAATTTTTAATCATTTATTCAAGAACAATTTTGCAATGGGAATAGAAGTAGTATAAGGATACGTTGCTTATAGGACAACATTGTTGACAGACATAATTTCTAGTTTGTAAATTATATCATTCCTTCAGCAACATTTTTCCAATAGGACTGGTACAAGTATATGGCTACGATGCTCACGAGACAACATTATTATGTATACTAGAAAACTGTTGCGCGCCTCTCTATGGAATAAAGACAAGAATAAACGACACCGTTTCAGCACGAATACATTCGCGAAGTTATGGAGTCTGTTCGAAGTAGATGTCCTGCGACTTCAACTTCTAAGCCGTAGTTTAATAGGTGTATCCGGTTTCGCGGGAGACCCTGGCTCTCGCAGAATATAATTTCAAATTGAACAAAAAATATAACGCGACAGGATTTGAATGTCTTCCGCGTTCCAATTTCAACGCGGCGACAACCTGACAGTGATCTTGTTTGGAAATTCAACGTTCCACTCAGATTACACACCGTGTCCTGTTATACGGAAACTTATGCACTATCATTAGACTGCGGGTGTTTATGCAATTTTTGTAGAGAAATTTTCAGAAAGCGATAAATACTAAAATTTTGCCGAATTTTATGCTATTTCTGACAATTTTCATCTATTTTATATCGCAGTTGACTTTGAGTGATCTTGAATGACCTTCATAATAGGTCATTGTATTCGTGACAAAAGTCTATACTTTGAGTGATCTTGAATGACCTTCATAATAGGTCGTTGTATTCGCGACAAACGCTATCAGAATGAAAATAAACAATCATACCGTTCCATTAGAAAAACAGAGTTGACCTTCGCATATCCTTGATGTCGCCTTTAAACAAATAGTAACATCGGATTATCATTATTAGACTGCGGATCTTTATCCATTTATGGCTTCTGAAAATTTTCAAAAAATGCTACAGTATCAAATTTGACAGAATTTAATACAATTTTTGTGTATTCCAGGCCTGTGAAGGCTACTACTACTGAAAATAAGATTTTTTTTATTCCACTTTCTTAAAATTCGTCTATAAAAATTGTCTTCTATCTTCAAAAACAAGCGAATTATTCAGGTGACCTGTATCAACTGCCCTACCCTGTATATTATTTCTTAATTATTTCGTCACTGTAGATCACAATTATTGACCGATTCCCGTACATTTTGAAACGCGATATCGACGAGCGTACATTCCATGGAAAAAATCGACTCGCGCAACAAAAAAAAAAAAAAATTGAAATCCGCCCAGTGCGGAAGATTTTGCGAAGTTCCGGCAGCGAAATGAATCGGATCAGGATCGCGTAACCGAGTGCGGCGGCCCTCGTCGCTTATTAATATCGCAGCCGCCGCCACCGCCGCCGCCGCCGCCGCCGCCGGCGCGATATTCCGCCGCTATAAAGCGCGCGAAACATTTGATTCGGCCGGCCGAAAATCCGGTCGAGAATTTCGTGTAAATAAATCGAGAACCCGGCAGCGAGCCCGCCCCATCCCGCCCGTGGAATTGCTCGACGCGCTAACCTCGAGTTCCACAAGCTCGGAATCGCGAGCACGATTAAGTCCGCGATGGGAAATCAATCCGGGAAATTGCTCGATGACCCTCGTCCCTTTATTTTTCAGCGGCGCGACGAGCTTTCGTTTCGATACAGTCATCGAACCAATTCCATCTGTAATCGATTTTCAATCTGTTTGTTAGTCGAACGATATCGCGAAATATTTTACGAAATTTTAATATGTCGGTTTACCCTTATTTCATCGACAATCGTTTTATTACAAATCCTTAATATGCACAATTTTAATTTACGTATAATTTTTAGGGGTGTGCGAGATCCCGAAATTTCGGGACGGGTCGGGCCGTGCTGAATATTATTATTATTATTATTATTTACGGACTGAAGTCCTTTTATACAAATGTTTACAATAGAAGATATTCATAAAAAAAAAGAAAAAGAAAGTCTTAGCATAAAGTTACATAGTAATGGACATGTTGACAGTTACAGGAATACATTATAATCATATAATCGCACGCAATTTTTTCTTAAATGATAGTAACGAACCATTAAAACAGTCAATATCACGATATAAAATGTTGGATTTAGCTGTGATGCGATTTTAAGGATTTATTAATCCATATTATGTGGATTTGGAATATTTGCCAAAATATGTTGATTAATTAACGTACTATTAGTCGATGGTAAAAAGGACTACAAAATGATAATTTTATAAATGAAAAACGTAAACGACCTAAAAATTCAATTTTTACAGTTTTGCATTCAGAAAAAGAGTTGCATTCGTTTGATCAACCATTTACCGAGGGACTACCGCAGTATGCGCAACGGTTTCGAAGTAATTTTTTTCTGGCCCGTTAGCGATTTTTTCGGCGTCTAAGAGAAGCGAGCGATCGATCGGCGGATCGATTCTTGATCGCTCAATTCCGCGGCGATCGACGTATCTCCGCTGAAAAACTGGGAGCCCAGGGCTATGGTGGCTATGGCGTGAAAAGGGTCCCGGGGAACGTCGTTGCTCGAGAAAATTACAGAGCTCATTGTTTCGTGTTGGCCCTCGGGACGAGCATCGGCCCGTTTCATGTTTCCCGCTCGTCGTGCCCGTTTTGCGAAACTGCGTGCGCGAATCGATCGAGATACGACGCGATGCCCGACCCCTTTGTTCTATGAAGACAACGAGGGGATGCTTCTGCTAACAATCGTTCTTGCCACTGTCGCACAATATTGCGAAAATTACAAAAATTGAACTATATATTTTTTAAACTGAGAAAATCAACATTGGACAAAGCTCATTCATTTCTTTACATATTTCTTTAGGGATTGGATCTAAAATATAGTATTTGATTTTTATTTATAATATTTTTTGAGCAAGATAAATTTCACTAATCTTCATTCTGAACCCTAGAATTTTTCCAACTTTTCATATTTTTCTTTCAAAGTTCAATCCAAGCATAAAGTATGTAACTTTAACAATAAATAATAAGACTTTACGTATTTCTTTAGGAATTGGACCTGAAATATATATTTGATTTTTATTTACAACATTTTTTGAACATGATAAATTTAACTAATCGGCCGAGAAATGTAAACTTTATTCCAACCCTTAAATTTTTCTAACTTTTCATATTTTTATTTCAAAATGGGTTCAATCTCAGCATAAAGCATGTAACAATAAATGATAAGAATTTAACTTAAAAACAACACTTCACTTCAAGAGAATCTGTTTACATCCCAAAAAGTCCTAGTTCCGATCTGTCCAATAGTTAATCTAAAATAAATTTTCAAAAATCAATTGTTTCCAGTGTGGTTACACAAAGGTCTGCCAGTCCTCAACCGTCTCCTCAGGACAGCCAACGCTGTCTCCGAGTGTCTTGAAAGCGCAAACGTTTCGATAGCTCGGAAAGTTTACAAACCACCCCCGGCGACCCTTCAAGTACCATCGATACTCGATGGAAATCCTTTTAAATTCCCGCAGAAGGGGAGAAAAGGGCCACGAGTAGCCTTCGAGGGCCGATCGAGACCCTCTCGAGGAGAATCGCAAGCCGAATACAGACTACCCGCGGACCCGATGCGAATAAATGTCGATATCAATGGTGCCCTCTTACCCGATTTACTTTCATTGATCCCCACCCGCGTAAATTATGATTCCTGCCGGCAATGTTCTCTGTCGCTCATCGAAATTCAATGGGCTCGTCCTATTCATTTCGTTCAATTGCGGAATCATATTCTTAGTTAGGCGAACGTGCGATTCTAACGTGCGGAAATCTTCGTTTCTGGATCATGCTACTTGGATGCTACTTGATGCTACTGGATCATGCACCCGAGTGTGCTTGTTTTATCCCTTTCAGGACGAAGGAAGCGTTTATACGCCCTTATGGGACTATACAATTCACGACCCTTATGGGCACGGTTTCATGTTTTACATTTTATTGAAATTCATTTTAAAAATTCATTAATGGAAAATTTTTTTAACCTGATGCTTCATAAAATGCGATGAAAAAGTTATTCATAAATAAATTTTTATACCTGATGGTTCATAAAATGCGATATTTACATTCGAATGTCTGTTATTTTGCAACAAATTGAAAAAATAACCGCTAGGTCAGAAACTAGTTTTATAAGCGTAATTTTTCAACAGTTTTTTACCGGTCTTAAAATGTTTGTTGTAATTCACCGTAGTTTTAGCCGCACGGTTCCCCGATCAGGATTAAAAATCGACAGCCGCATTTATCCGGCGACCGGGCTCGCAGGAGCGTTGGCCATCGGCTTTGGCTCGCTGGATCCCACGTGTAATTTCAGAGTTACGCTCATTGGCGGATACAGTTATCCGCTGATTACACGTCTCCGCGGCTCTTAAGAGTAATATCCTAAATATCAATTACTGTGGATTTCCTTCGCGGCACGACTTCCTACCGGTCGCGCGCGTAGTTCTACGCGAACCCGGCACACGAAGCCGACGCTAATTGGCCCACGGACCTCTTAATGAAACCCGGACCCGTATCTATGGACGGGATCTGGAAAAGTCGCGGATTATCCGAGCCGGTGATCGGGTTCGGGAACGTAAATAAAGACGCTCCGCTGCAGCGGATAACCCAGTTTAACCTGGACGATCCGTGACGAGCCTCCGCGATCCTGCGGCCCGATATGTTTCGCGAATTTACCGAATCGCCTGAGAGAACGGGAAACTATAGAGAGAGAAGGGGAGATCCTTAAGCTGTGTGTCCACAGCAGTGGTGCCTGATCTCCTTGAATAAAATTGCATGTGATTGTTTTTAACTTTTGCATCACCTATTAGCAACCCAACCATTGTACATTGATTTCGAAGCAACACGAATTATTATATTTAGACCGTTGGACGATATACAGTAAATATTCTAAGAAAAGGGGAACTGTACGATCTAAGAAACAGCACGACCCCGAGGGTTTTTCTTAGATCAAACCTTCACTGTAGCACGTTTTAATCAAAAGCCTCGGAATTAATTCGTACGGCAAGGATGATAAAGAGATGTGTACGCAGCTTTAGGACGCAAGACAAGTATCGACGTGGTTACATTGTAGCACTGCGTAGCCTGGGAATGCTGAATAAAATTGCGTGTGATTATTTTTAACTTTTACATCACCTAATAGCAACCTAATTACTATATTTAGACGATATACAGTAAATATTCTAAGAAAAGGGGAACTGTACGATCTAAGAAAATCGAATATCTCCTCGCGCTGTCTTTTCCTACGTTCGACGCGGTCGCATAGAAATAGTCGAACTGTACGATCTAAGAAACAGCACGACCCCGAGGGTTTTCTTAGATCAAACCTTTACCGTAGTACGTCAAAAAGCCTCGGAATTAATTTGTACGGCAAGGATGATAAATTTCGAGATGTGTACGCAGCTTTAGGACCCAAGACAAGTATCGACGATCCACGGTGGTTACATTGTAGCACTGCGTAGCCTGGGAAAATTCATGGGGTACACTTCCTCGTTTGATAGCGACCGCGCGCAATTATCGTTTCGAGCTGCGCCGATCCTGGAATTGGCTTTTAACCCGACTCGTGGGATCTGAAAAATCATGTTGCGACGACGCGGGGATCCGTTTTTAGGGCGAGCCTCGCGCGGCAGGATGCGCGTTACGAGCCGCCATAATTATTAATGGGTTACAGCATAATCGAGCCCGTTCCCTGAGCGAGCTATCCTGCCGCGAACCGTTGCCAGTGAAATTCGATGCGCAGTGATTCCTTAATTTTTATAGGGTGAACGTAGTATTGGTAGCCGGTAACAACTTTATTTTGCGTAGTGATTAAAACAATTTATTATTTTCTTACAATAGCACGTGTGTGCATATACCTTAGAAAACAAGCCCGGTGGAACGGCGCTGCGAACAATACGCAAATCAGCGTATAGGCTTGCAAAAACAACACGGCGGAAGGTGGATCGCTGACGCCCACGCTTGCTCTCTCTCTCTCTCTCTCTCTCTCTCTCTCTCTCTCTCTCTCTCGGATCCGCTGGGATCGGTTCAGAATCGGAGAAAGGGAGACGGAAACTGGAAGAAACGGCTAGTAGATGCCCCGCGGCCGATTCGGCGTTTGTCTTTAACGAGGTGCGCAGCGTGCAGCAGCGTGCAGAGCGTGCATGAGGATGCAGCGCAGGTGTACGGTCCGTTCGCGCAGGGCGTGGCACTTCTATTCGTTAACGCGGACAGATTCGACGGAGGAGGTGCACACCTTCACGACCTTTTCAGTACCACGATGTTAATCGACTCGCCGTGGGATCTCGATTCCGATTTATTTCGCGGCCGGATAATATGCGAGAACATCGAAGCCAGGATTTCTCATTTCCGCGAGCAACGGCGATTCGCGCGCGGCCCTTTCGCCGGTCGCCGATCGAGCACAATGGTATTGTTCGAGTTGACGATCGAACGGTGAGAATGTTGCGTTCACCATTGCGCTGATTCGTTTTTCCATAAAATTTCACCACCAAAAAATTATTGAGGAAATCTCATGAGAGATTTATTACAACTTTAGAAACAATACAGAATATACAGAACAAGAAACCTATACAAACGAAAATGGGGTTATATCACTTCGTTTTCCCTATTTGTTTTTTCTTAAACGCCCAGATTACAGTTTTTTAAAAATGACAATATATGAAGGCTGGCTACGACATTCGGGCCAGCCAGAAACATAGAAGAGATTTTTCAATAGCAATGTTGAGTATCGTAGAGATTACACTGCCAAAGCACGTGATTTAGAGTTTCACACTCGAAACCACATCTACACCTATGGTTATCAATAATACCGTTTTCGAAGGCTACGCCCCCTTGACCCGTCTAGCTCCCCGTGGCGGCCCTAGTGCTCGGAGTTCCTCAAGCGCGTACCATAGGAGCTATTCGTGGTGCGTGAGGGCGACACCCGTATCAATAGGTTTCCACATTACCGTCGAGATCCCATAATAAAAAATATAGGTTTCCATTTGAAAAAACAAAGTTGACCTTCAAATGACCTTGAAAACGCCACCCAAATAAAAAACTGATACTGCGCCCCCCTTTCCCCCTCGAAATCCTTGGACACGTGTTTTACACTATTTTAATATCTTTCATATTTTTCGAGATATTCGGCTGGAAAGTTTTCAAATGAACACCCTGTATAAATTTCATATGCCAAAAATTAAAACAAATTGTATAGAATGGAAATATTCTATAATGGAAAAATTTTGATGTTTTTGAGTTAAAATAGCTCCGAGTGCAAAGGGTTAAAAGGGACTTATTTCACTAGCCTGTTCTTTTGATTAGAAAGGAACTCCCCTCCTATGATATTCTTCAACAGTGTCGAATCGCGAACTTCGGCAGCATCCCCAATAAATGTGGTCGAACCAGGTGGCGAATCGGGAACTTCGGGAGCATCCCTAACGCACGCGTTTACTTTCTCCGGCTGGCGAGAAAGTGCAAGGATCTAACGAGCGGCCGGTCGGCGCGGCGCGGCAGGGCCGGGGTCCTCGCGTGGGAAATGCATCTTCGTCCGCTCTCGGCTGAGGCGGATCGACGCGTCGAAGAAGCACCGGAGGAGATCAGAGGCCCTCCGGCTAGAGATACTGGCAGGGTGCTTAACGAGGCAACGTCAAATTCTTTTTCTGCAGCTCGACGCAATTAGACTCTGTCCCGTTCGACGCGGAGGGACGCGCGAAGAGTAATGGCGCCGCCGCTAAATTGCACGTGGGTCCGAGCTGTCGAGCTTCTCTCTCTCCCTCTCTCTCTTTCTCTCACTCTTTCACCTTCTCTCTCTCTCTCTCTCTCTCTCGGCCCGGTCGGGTCTCTCGGACTGTCGAACGCTCTGCGAAAACGGCAACGAGGCCTCAAACCGAGGCCTCCTGTCCGATCTCATTTTTCCACCGTGTCCCGCTGACAAATATCCCCAGCCGCATACGCCATACGCTTTTTCCGACCCCCGTTAATGGCTTCGTTACCCATGCATCCCGGCAAATACTGCTTACCGCTTCTTTCGTCGGCTCTCAAGCCTCGCCAAAAACAACCAAGCGCCTCTTCTTCCCGCTCTGCACTTTATGTCGATGCTATCTGGATGTTGCGCTGATTTTTCTCGCTGAAATATCACCTTTCACCCTTCGAATCAGAGTCGCCCTTCCCCTTCTACGACGCCCGGTCACGTGACGCGTTTCGTCACTGTCGTGCGCGCGTCGCAATGTCACGTGACTAATCCGATACCGGCAGAGAGAGAGAGAGAGAGAGAGAGGGTAACTGCATTTTGCTTGGAATTTTAAATGTTAAAATTAATACGTAAAGATTTTTAAAAATGAATTACGGCTGATAAGAAAGAAGATATATACTAATAATAATAATTGTAATAATGGTAATAATGGCTGTAAGGTAGAAGTCTCTTTAGCCGCGTATTTTAAACTTGTGAATAAAAATGCGAATTTTCATGAACTCCCTCTCGGTATAATTATTGTGTATACTTATATACTTGAACTTTTCCACCAGACGGAAAGTCTGAGAAAGCTGGCCCTCGGCGAGGCAGTGTTGTAACAATGTAAACTCTTTCTCTCTTGGCTTCCTCCTTGGTTTGACTGTTTCTTTTTTCTGCTCTTTATAACCCCGGAGTTCAGATTTTGCATTTTTTGTTCGGAAATTGTAGACTTATCCCAAGAGAAACATTTCTGGAGAACAGGTTCGTTCTTTCTTGTTACATACTTTCTTTTTTCGGAGGAAACGTCGTGGGGGAAACGGTTATTATTATTGTACTATATTTCTTTTAACAAAATAAACAAACTCGAGGAATTTTCGAAAAATATTTGACACGTATTTTTTTTTATCGGCAACCATCTGAGGGGGTGAAAACAGCCCTCTAAGCCAGGGGTCAAAACCACATTATTTGAGAAAAAAAAAGTTTGTTAACAAATTCTTGCGAGACTACATTTCCCATTGAAAAACACACAATTTAAAAAAAAATTCTGATTCTGATAATATGGTTCTGACTCCCAACTTTGAGGGCTGTTTTCACCCCTACAAAGTGGATGGTTGCCGATAAAAAAAATACGTGTCAAATATTTTTCGAAGAACTATAGCTCACATTAGTTTCATCGAAATCGGTCATTCTCATCTGAATATGTTCCCGTGTTAGTTCCGAGATTGCGGGAATTGAAAGTGCACCGAATTCAACAATTCGAGTGTCGAGCTGACGGGCGAAAAGAAATCGCGTTGATCCCCGGCTCAACCCCGACGATACTACAACGCCATCCCCGAGAAATTTTCGAATAATTTTCTGATATTTTTTTTGCCATCATTTCAAAATCGAAAACTTTACGGTTTGATGTTTCTGCACACCGAAGACTCGTCGGTCCCTTAGTTCCGAGATTGCGGGAATTGAGAGTGCACCGAATTCAACAATTCGAGTGTCGAGCTCACGGGCGAAAAGAAATCGCGTTGATCCACGGCTGAACCCCGGCGATACTTCAACGCCATCCCCTCACGACTCTCGATTTTTCACCGGCATCAGTACCCGTTCCCCGGTAATTCTTTAATTTAATCGCGCGCGTTACACCGGCTCGTCGGTCACGGCCGGTTTAATAGATCCTCGGGCATTAGCCGGCGCGACTTAACAACCGGCGGATCGTCCGGCTCTTTCGCGAAAGATTAACGCGTACGGGCTGCACGGTAACGACGCTAGACGCCTAATCGTTTCGCAGACCGTTCCACGGGCTCGCGATTATTCCGCGTCGGTGGGACACTCTCGACTACCGTGTACCAAGCCTCGACAATCATCCTTGCCACTATGTTGCGAATTAATGATACATACTCGCGAAACCGTTCCTCACGGAAACGTTTTCCGTCGTTCTCGACGATCCGCCCCGTTATCCTGCCAATTTTTGTCGCTCGCGAAACACGATCCGCCACTCTACCATGTTGCTCTATCTAGCAATTTGGCTTCCACGCTTCTGTCATTTTTTTAGCAAATTATCGCTCGCTGCCAGAATCCGCATTGCTGTTTCACGAGTTTCTTCGAGATTTACTGCTGTTGTGTACGGTAAAGTCCGTACAGTGCGATCGATGGTTGTTTACAGAGACTACATATGCGGATGAATAATAATAATTATAGTAATTAATAGTATAAAGGAATACGTTTAATTATAAAGGAATACGCAGGACGTTTCCTCTGCCCGTGACCTTGAGCGACCTTGAGTAATTATAGTGCCAGAATTACTAACCACAAGAACTATCACGGTGGGTAAAAATGGTGACTCCATTTAAAAAAATTGAAACTCTAAAAAATGTTAGATGAGAACAATAATTTTTATTAAAGTGTTTCAAGGAAGTACAAAATTTTCTGCCCGGCTCCTGATAATTACCATCGATGCAAACATTGTTTATTTTGCACGAGCAGTCTAGTTACAGAATTCTCAACTTCTCAAAATGATTAAAATCGAAAATACATTTTCGTCTAACTTCTGGGTTAGTCGAAAATACATTTTCGCCTAACTTCTCGTTCTCCGGACAGTTTTTATTTCGCATAAAAATCCGCAGTCTGTACATTTAAATAAATAACTGAACGTGTATCTGTTCTATCCAGATCGTATTGTGCTATGCCAGAGTTGCACAAAACTGATGCAACTTGCGGGGCGAACACGATCGCCAATAAAATTCGAGTAGAGGCTCCGACGCCAGCAATCTTATCGTTAGAAAGGATCGTTCGTGAGCCGAAAACCGAAAAGACCAAACGATCCGGTCATTAAACATTTCCCCGACACCCGAAACACCTACTTTCCGCTTTAATTACCCGTTGATTACCGGACTAGCCTGAGTTTCGAAACGAGCATCGGCGAATAGGTAGTCTAGCCATCGTCGGTCGCATAAATTCGGAAATATTCCTCGTTCGAAATTTCTCCAAGAGGGAAAATTAACAAAATTAAAGAAAGATTTTCAAGAAATAAACCCTATGAAACGAGCCTAGTTACATCGCTTTCCAATCCAACGTAAATTACAATTAATACCCACAGTCCCATCAGCAATTTATATGAGCAGATAAATAAGATTCGTCTAACTAGCCAGAGGCCACAGGACATAATTAAGGACCTCTGCCATTGTAACTTGTCTACCGGCATAGACACAACACGTGTTCTATGTGTTTCAAATTTGTTCTTTAAAAATTTCATAAAGCAAGTGAGTAAATCAATATGGTGTTTGGATTCTGTATTTAATTTTGTTGTCATTACAATATAATTAAAAAATTTTCAGACGCAGTTTTCTTCTTTCTTGAAAAAGACCCACATAAGGGTCGAAACGTTGAAAGTTTAATTTAACTAGCACAATTGCTTTATTCTGTTTAAAATTGATCGCATATTTGCGAGCATAAGCATTTTCTCTGATTTTCACATAATTAAGCCTCGCATCATATTAGCAAGTAAAACGGATGAATTTCGCAGGAAACGTTGATAAGAATGTTGGATAAAAATAATTTTCCCGCGGTAAGAAACGGTGAACAGCTCATTTCCATCGTGTTTTTCTCCGCGGGAGGTCGAGAAAGAGGTTGTCGCTAGTCCGAGGCCATGCTCAGGAACAAAGGGGCCGTTTATCCGGGGCTCGAGATTTTTCAGGGGCTGTCCCGTCGCTCTAAAATGACTCACTATGTGCCCGGGTCGTGTAGCCGGTTATCCCGATAAAAGGTTTCGCATTGGTATAATATCGGTATCGGTGGTTTCCGCTTCCACGGTAAAAGGCGAACGTCACGATAGTTCCAGGCCCCATTGTTCCCCGGGTAAAAGTGAAAAATGCTAATGTACGGCCGGGGTGGCGCAGGTGTGAAGTCGCATATTTAAACATCTTATTATATCCCCGGCGATCGGGTAATGTAAGAGCACATTAATTTCCACCCACGTAGCCGAACAATGACCTAGGGTCGCCCCGGTGCCGGTATAGTGCTCATTAAAACCCGGGTGGTACCGTTTCTCCGTGTGTTACTCGCCCGATCAGATATTCCGCTTGCTTTCGATCCTTTCTCCTTTCGGGCCTGCCTCTTTCTCCTCCTAACACCGATCCGCGAATATTCGACCGCCCATCGGCGAGCATTTCCCGTCGGGATCTATCCCGCGAATCGTTCTTCTATCTGCATTATTTTTGTGAAGAGATGAGGGTGACCTTAAATTTTTTTAATGGCATGTTTGTTTATATCGTACGAAAGCGTGTACCGAAATCATTCGTATACGACGTAATCTCCTTCAAGGTCACTCAAGGTCAAAAATCATGTTTGTATAATTACTAGACTTGAGTTTATGGCAAGATTGAGTAGATCGAATACAAAATAGTAAAAACGAGTTCTCAATTCCATAGGATCATTAACAAAAATGTAATTATCCCGCGAATCGTGTCTGTAATCGTTTTTCTATCTGCATTATTTTTGTGAAAGTGACATTAAATTTTTTAAATGGCATGTTTGTTTATATCGTACGAAAGCGTGTACCGAAATCAATCGTATACGATATAATCACCTTCAAGGTCACGTAAGGTCAAAAATCATGTTTGGTCTGTATAATTACTAGACTTGCGTTTATGGCAAGATTGAGTAGATCGAATACAGAATAGTAAAAACGAGTTTTCAACTCGATAGGATTATTAACAAAAATTGTAATTATCCATGTAGATTCCGTGTTTTATAATTAGACGGTGCAATTTGAAACAGTGAAAAGATTAAAAGACTCTGAGGGTATTGTAATATATTATTTTCACTACATTAAAATTATTAGCGAACAATATAAATTTATATTTAGCTCCTGTGTCTTGCAATTGATGAACAAACTTTTGTATAAAGATCCGGAGTCTGCTTAGAATCTAATAAATGTATTAATGCTCTCGGCGCACCGGTTAGATCATTTTTAGAAGTGGTAATCATGTTGAATTTGTTCGTAACATTATTTTTTATGAAATTTGGAATTATACATTGTGTGATCTACATTTTATTTGTGATCCTACGCCAAGAGCATTAATACATTTATAAATATCTACTTAGAATCGATACAAAAAATTTTTATTTTAATACACCCGGTTGCCAACATCGGCATCAACAAAATTGGGAATTGGTGAAACATTCTCGAGAGGATATTTCCCGCGACTATTTTTGCGTTAGGTGGTTTAATAGCAAGAGTGGCGGCGATCACGCGAATCACGCATCTAGCATCGTTGTGTGGAAGATCGGTGGGAGCTTAGGTAGCAGAATCGGCTGCTAGACTCGCCGACTATAGCTCGCTGACTCGTGTATGACGTCCGATGCCGATGCCAATGCGGTAATTATCCTGTGAGCAGAGGAATCGTGCAAGAGAGAGAGAGAGATGCAGAGGCAGAAAGTGGAAGATAGAGAAGGAGGGAGGCCGCGTCCAGCTGCTCGAGTGTACCTAATTACGAGCAAGAACACTAAACTGCAATTAACAAGCCTGACCGGCCGCGCCATTTTGTCTTATTGGCAGCGCGGTGGCTCCGTTCTTTTTAGCGTGTCTCTCGCGGAGGATCGACGTCTGACCTCCGCCAGGATCCATGGATCCTCCAGGAAATCGGCCATCCATCGTGACGAGGGATGCGTTCGTCTCCTGTCAGACCCGTTACTACAGGAATTTCGTTCTGTAATTAACCCTCGACCGGTCACGTGCCATCTGCGAGACTGCTTAATTTGCGAATTTTATGGCAGAACTGTACCTCCGGTGTGTACAGCTCTCTCCATTTTCATGGAAGGTCAGTTCGGATTTCGATGAGGTTGGAAGATTTGGAAGAGGAATACTTAATATTATTATTTATTATTGCTTTAAACCATATAAGGTTTATATGTATAGTAGAATTTTATGGCAGAACTGTACCTGCGGTGTGTACAGCTCTCTTCATTTTCATGGAAGGTCAGTTCGGATTTCGATGAGGTTGGAAGATTTGGAAGAGGAATACTTAATATTATTATTTATTATTGCTTTAAACCATATAAAGTTTATATAGCATATACATTGCAAATTATACAATTTATGATTACGTTACAATATGTCTTAATATCTAACTGACAATTACATTAATTTTGCTAGGTTTGAACTACCTAATTGAAATTAAATTTTAATTGAGCATAACTTCAGGAAATCAAAAATAATTTTCAGGCCTTTAATATCTTTTTGTAGTAATCTTTGCGAGTGAGAGATTTCCTACTTGGGTGCAGATCAGTTTTATTCAAGATTGAAATATTTTATCCAAGATTGACATGAAAGTCAAGCTTAGGATATGTATATTGGCAAAATCATTTTTCCAGACTTAATCTGCCCGAGCTTGTACCTCGGACCTAACTCAGATTAGTCGATTTATTCGAGCCAAGTGACCACGTTCTGTGCAATGCTTGCAGAAAAGACAATGCTATCTTATCGATGCAGATAAGGTGTTACATCGAATAAAAGGAAATTATAAAATAAGCTGTTCATGCCCGACCACAAGTACTCGAGACAGGAATAAATTACATTATACCGACAATAATAAATCACTAATCGATTAAAACAAACTCAGTTCCTTCAAGCAGTACCTTCGAAAATACGTTTTAAAAACCGGTCAAATGAAGAAGAAAATTCTGCTGAACATAAAAATGATTCTGCGAGGTTGGATTCTTTTGCCGCATCATGTGTAATCATCATCTGTCGGGAGTTGTCGCGTCTCGTCGCTAATGTTACGGCGGCAACCGTTTTTAGTCGCGTAGCGTCGCGTCGCCATTTTTGTTTTTACTCTTCTCTTTTTTGTAAGACTCTCGTCATGTCTTGTGCAAGAAGGTAGAAGCGTTCAAAGTATTAATTATAAAGTATTCTATTTTTGTTCTACGTTAAATTGAAATGGGAGGTTCCTTGGGTCATTTGAAGCGACATTTTCCTTAACAAAAATGACGCCCGCGGCTTCGTTTAGGAGTTATTAACGAAAAACATACGGACCAATCAAAGCGCGATCTAGACGCGTGTTGCTACGTTCAGCGCGGCTGGCCGGCAGGCGGTTGGCTGAACGTGCCAACGTGCGTCTAGGTCGCGCTCTGATTGGTCCGTGTTTTTCGGTTAATACCTCCTAAACAAAGCCGCGGGCGCCATTTTTGTTAAGGAAAATGTCGCTTCAAATGACCCAAGGAACCTCCCATTTCAATTTAACGCAGTAGTTTTGGGACACCCTGTATATTAAAAAGCCATGCCTCGATGGCACTACAGATAAGGAGTTATTTTTGTTATTCGAAATAGATATGGTTTTATATTTTAATCTCCGTCCACGCAGTTATTTCTAATATAACCTCAAAAATCCAACAGATTCCCCGTTCGAGGGTGAAATGGATTCGTTGTCAGCTTCGCGTTGCGCAAGAAGAAAGGAGTCGATTTTAGCGGTCGATCGACGCAAAATCGTTGGGAAACGCCGGGGTCTCTTACGCCGGCGCGGAAACGGTGCGCGCGCATGCCGATGCATTTCGATCATCGGTATTATCGCGTTGCAGATCGCGCGGACTTTCTCACGGATCGGCAGCCTGGAAATGACTCGTTCGCGAAACGAAGCCGATGTCGATGCCGCCGTCTCGAGCGCCGAGGCGAAAAGTCGAAGCTTACACATAGAGCTCTCGATTCGGTCGAGCGACGCCGAGACGCCGACACCGCGATGCCTAAATTAATGCTCGCCGCTCGTTACCGCGCGCGGCAGCTTATTTGACGAACCTTTGATCCCGAACGGTTAATTATCGAATTAAATGCCACGAGAATCGAGCGCACCGACGCCGCGCAGATTTCTAAACCGTGACGGCTAAGCGACGGATACGTATTTAGTTGTTGCGCAACGGGGACAGGCGAGACAGCTCGGAAGTCTTCTGCGAGACGTCTGCCAACAG
This sequence comes from Lasioglossum lativentre, assembly GCA_916610255.1. Taxonomy (NCBI): domain Eukaryota; kingdom Metazoa; phylum Arthropoda; class Insecta; order Hymenoptera; family Halictidae; genus Lasioglossum; species Lasioglossum lativentre. The sequence goes on from OU744364.1 coordinate 4,390,433, forward strand.
AGACAGGGACACTTGGATAATCGTACGAAACTTCACCCATTGTGAATTGCTTTAAAACATTTCTTCTTCCACTTTTTAGAACATTTTTCAGAAATGTTATATTTCCTCGAATGGGACGATTCTTCGCGGCATTTGAAGTAACTTTTCCCTTTGCAAAAATCTTCTCCGTTGCTTTGGTAAGGAGTTATTAACGAAAAACATGGACCAATCAGAGCGCGGTTACTTCGGACGGATTCCGGCTCGGCCAATGCCAACGCTACGCTCAGCGGTACATGTGCTCTGATTGGCCCGTGTTTCGTTTGTAACTCCTTAACAGCGAATTCACCCCTTTGAAGGAAGTAGAACATTTTTGGGACTCGCCATTTGCTAAGATCAAGTAGTAATCCTTCTTCGATCATTTAAGTAATTAACCCTTAGAAAATTGCTATGGAGTTCTTAACAGTATTGTTCACATTATTGTTTTTGTTTGTATTTAATAAACTACTAGACATTTACATATTACGTGAGATATTATACAAGTTTCATATGCAAAAATTAAAAAAAAAATTGTATAGAATGGAAATATTCCAGAAAGGAAAAATCTTTCGTTTTTTACTTAAAATGCCCATCGGTCTGCAGGATTAAAAAATGTGCACCATCTAAAATTTATTCTCACTATGCCTCATCATCTCCAAGATTCGAGTGAATCTACAAAAACGAGGATCGAACGTTCGAATGTATCTTAGGCTTAGATCGAAACTCGTTCCGATCAATTTCGTTCGATCATGCTCGAGGTGTTTTAATCGGCTGCGAGGGATCAGCTTTCTTTTTCGCCACCTTCGACCGACCCTGTCTGGTCGCGAGAAGAATTCAACCGTTACACGCCCACCAGACTAATAATTTCCTAGGGAACGCGAAAACTCCGCGGAGCCGTCGATTCGTTCTCCGCCGGAGCGAATAAAACAAACGGGGAGATTAGGATCGCGATCTCCCCGAGTCATAATACTGACTCGGATAGGTGTACGTTACATAGGTGTGTCACGCGACCGATTACAACGCGAGCCGTATGTATTAAGCTGCAACAAGGATTATTTCTCGGGTCCCGTTTTTCTCTTTAACCTGGCCGCTCGGCGATTTGCCTGTTGCGTATCCATTACCCCTCGGCCCGAGGGAGCTCGATTTTCTCGGCTTTCCTCGGGGAAATATTTTTCGAACATTGTAATTGCAAATGGAACGGGTTAGGCGACTCTGGGCTAAAAAAAAATGTATCGCTCACGGCGTCTTAATTTTGCAAATTGATCTAATCGAGAGTATTCGAGACCTCGGGATTCATTTATCGTCCGACGGCGGATTAGTGCGAAATATTCTTTATGCAATCTAAACATTTTCTACCCTAATTACAAACTGGAGTGAAATAGAAATTTATTTCCGTTTCTTAATATGCTTAATTGAAAATAATACGTATTTTTAAATTCTTCTAATTTTGTTTAAGGATTTAAATTACACCTACTCGAAAATACTATTTCTTGATTTTTGCTACAGCATAAAAAGCAGTGATCAAAACATTGACAATAATTTTGCGACGATACTTTGTTGTTCTTGAATATTTTTTATGATGATCGCATCGGCGACATTTTTCTGATTACAATGATATCCCACACGACACGATTCGGAGTGTATTTGTTTATTTAATCCGCGATTTAGAAGAACCTCGATTATCCGAATTGATCACTAGAACAATTCGGACGATAGAATAGTTCTGGCTATTGGATTAAGTCGTTACTGGTCTGTATAATGAATTGTGTAATACAATGAATATTTTGGTACATTATTTATTGATAACGATTGCAGTAAACCACACCGTGGTTTATTGTTAGTAGTCTGTGCTCGCGAGGAAACGCAGGATCTTTGGAAGACATAAATATTTCTGTCGGTATCGCTTCCACGGTACGATTAGTTATAGTCATAAAATGATTGTAACCTTCTCGAACACTGTAATTTCCTTTATCTAGATCGGGGTCGGTTGCACGTGGATAGGGGCGTCAGAAATCGTCGATAAAGTCTACCCCAATGAATCGGCTGATCTACTTATTATATCAGCGTTTATGATATCTATTAGATTGTTTCTACAAGTGATTACAGCTATTAAATCACACGTATAATAGATTGTAGATCTGGGCACAGATTGCAGACTTTTATGGACTAAAAGTTAGTAATAAACTCGGACAAAGAACTGTACTTCTGATCCATTAAGACTTTCTGTATAACGAGGAAAATAGAAGCTCATTACTCTTTTCAGACACTTTCTAATCTCAAGCATATCGCAATTCATTGGAATTGCAAGTGACACGAAATTGGAAAATATTACAAATAATTCGTTCCTCAATATTCCAATGTTCAAGTTAATTTTCGAAAATTCCCTAATAAATCTTCATTTTTCTATTTTTATCTACATTTAAAAAAAACTATTAAATAATCACTGTTAGGCAACATGTGAAATAAAGAAACAATATTTTCAACATTCAAATAAAAATTTACTAATAAATCTTCAACTGTGAGTCCTAAATTTTAAAAGATCATTCATCTTCACAAATGCATAAAACTCTATCCGTCCACTGAAAAATTCACTAATAAATTTTTAACTACATGTTCCAAACATTACCGAATAATCACCGACAGAAAACATTTGGAATAACGAAAAAATATTTACAAGACTCCCATGGTTATTTAACGAAACCAGGTGAAAATCCGCATCACGGTTCCTCCAAGATGTCCGCGGGCGACGTCACGCGTCCGCGCGATACCGAAAACACAGAGCGAGATGTATTCAGATAGACCCGGTAATTATGCGAGCGGCATGAATAAAACTGTTTCCCGGTGTTGTTTTAATAAATGCAAAACCCGGCCTGAATATTCATCGCTGGGTGGTTGGTACCTTTTGTCGTCTACTACGGCGACCTCTGGAAAAAATTGCGGAACCCATGGAAAGCATTCTCCGCGAAGACGTCCCCGTTTCCGGAAATTGAAAGTATAAGCTATCGGGTTTATGAAAGTGTCTTACAATTACGAAACATTCCACGGCGGAGACGTGTAACGAGCCGGTGCCGCAATCGACCAGGGACCATTACATAAAACGATTATTATCGGGCCTATTACTGCATAATGCCGCTAATACGTTGCTATTAACTATTAACTATTAACGTCGGATTTATATCATAGCTGCATAGACAGTCGAAAAGTTGCAGTATCGCAGTGTGCATTGTTCGGAGAATTTATTGTAGCTCGTGATTTTAAATATTCTTATATAACAAAATTTTGCAAGTGAAAATTATTCCAAGTATATGCACTATAAGACCACTATACATGAAAGTTTAAAAAGTATAGAAAGCTTCATAATTGCGATTATTTTAAGTCATAACTATTTTAAGTCACACTTTCAGGTTTGTCGTAATTTCTGTGTCTGTAAATAATGTAAAAAAATTCTGTAAAAATTTTTAATACCACTTCCAAGTATGCGCTATAAGACCACCATACATGAAAGTTGAAAACGTTTAAGGGAGGCTCACAGTTTTGCAATAATTTTACGTCACCGCGACGCATCCTAATCAAAATTAGAAGAAGACTGCTGGAGTTGATTACAAATTTTTAGCTCTCGTAATGGTTGCATAATTCGAGCGTCTACGAGGAGCTTATCGACGGCGTCCGTTGCTATTTCAAGTTGCACGAATGTGCACACGGTTGACCGTCCGTCTCTTTCGTTGGCACGGTTACGCCGACCGGTCGTTAGGCGGGAGATTAATTAAGTTAAAATCACATGTAACGGGCCCGGGACAGCGTGTAACGGGTCGCTGTACAGCTTCACTTTGTCGAGGCTCCCTTAATTTGACAGGGGAACGAACGGAAAGGTACTGTTGCTCGCTCCGCGGATTAATGTCTGATTAATAGACGCAATAATTCAACGATGCGATCGTTTAGCGGTAATTAATAAACGTGCTTTATTGCCCGGGAATAATGCATATTATATCGTCCGTGGCACCTTGCGTTGTAACGGGTGCGCCAACAGGAGTCGATGATTCGATGACTCCCCACAGCTCTCAAGACCACACAATTTTTCGGTACATTTTATTGCAAAATTTTCTGTAGAAAATTTTCTTGGAAAATTCTTATTCTGGAATTTGTTCGAACAGTTTGCTCACGAACGATTGTTCGTTATTACGTTGATTACCGCATTCGGTAGAAAAATCGCTTGAGTTTTATTTACGAACCTTTGCAATAATTTATCGAGGTTCACGATTGCGTCGCGACGTCTTCGACGACGGCGCGTCTGAAAGAACGAGCGAGCCGTGTGTGGTGCTCGCCGACCTCCTTATCGATAACGTGACCGGGCGTAATGCAGAAGATCGGTAGAGTGCAGCGCGCTGTATGCACGCGGGATCGCATTATCTGAAATGCACAGCTGCCGGTCTCCCACACGGAGATTCGTCGTTTCGTGGCCCCCGCAAAAACAAAACTCCGCGCGGCAGGCGATACTGCTCGCGTGATCACACGTGTGGCATGTTAATACACAATAAGAAATTAAGAACGTCCGCCATTTCTCGGCCGCTCATCCCCTAAACCGGGGGATGGATTTCGCGTGATGGGCCGCAAACCGTTGCGAAAACTCGCCCGACAGGGGAAGATTCACAACCAGGAAATTCCGAATATTATGAAACTTTCGGGATACGTACTCGGGCGGCATGCATTCCGGATCTGTGTTATACGCGATTATTTTTCCTGCACGTATCGCTCCGGCTGGCTAAAATTAACCGTTCGAACTCGGTCCTAGACTCTATGTTGCGAAACATTTTATTCCGTCAGAGCTGAAATTGTCAAACGATCAATTTGTACAATCAATTTCGCTTACGTTTGATAGGTTCGATTAATCATCGTGTCAAAAGATTTTTTATTTTTGTGGAACTTTTACCATCGCATTCGTCCCGTTTTTCTAATTAAAATGACACCAAACACGACACCATTACGATTACAATTACTCGTGTAAACAAGCGAAGTTTAGAATTCGTGTACCTCTACCGTAACTGTTAAGTCCGAAACTTTAATCGCCTATAGTAGTAATTAGATCGTGTTTGGTGTCATTTTAATCAGAAAAACGAGACGAATACGATGGTAAATGTTTCGTTGACCCATCTAATAATTAGTTTAATTGAATCGTTAGGGATCGAGTTTTAAAATTACGATTCCGATACTCTGGATCAGAGTTGATCCAGAACAAAGTTGATAAACAATCGTCCATAAGGAGCCGGAGCACTTTCCTCAACACAATCTTCAAAAGCATTCCCTTTCTAAGATTTAATTGACGTCACGGAACGGACCCGGAGTTTCTCCGGCGATCGAATGATTGGTCGAGCAAACGTCAACGGTAAATCTCGATAATGAATGATAGATAAGACGGTGGTTTTCTAGGGAGCCGGGCCGCATAATGAGTCCCAGAGTGAGAGCGTCTAGGCAAACAGAGATTCGTTTAGCGCTCTCGGGACAGCTACCGGTTCGATCAAACAACCGGTGTGGACCCGGTAACAATGAAACGTTTCTTTTTTTCCTCGCTGGTTCAAGGTAAGAGAAAGAGATAGAGAACAGAGAGTGAAAAAAAGAGGAACCCCGGGCGAAACGGAGAAAATGCGGCCGAAAAGGCAAAGCCCGGGAGCCCGGGACACGTTAACGACCCTGCAGGTGCTAATTGCGGTGGCGGCGAGCCAAGGCCCTGGACAGTTTCTGGACAAGACGATTCGGGGACAACCGAGCTAAACACTTCGGCAAACAGACCCGGACCTGCCCGGACCTCCTGGGTGCCACACAAAAGGGAAAACTCTTAACGTTCACCCTTTAATAGGCGCTGCGAGATCCGTTCGGGGGCCTTACAAATCGCCGCGCCGCGGTGCACAGTGGTCCGGATTCATGAATTTTGTGGTTTTCTTCTTTTTTTCCGTGTGAAAGAGCGGTCCTTTTTACAGTTGATAACCTATTCCATTCCCTGCTTTCGGAGTTGAGTAACACGTTTACTGACACAGCGATGCTTGTGTTAGTTGCACGAGATTAGAATGAATACAGATTTTATGGTGGAATGCAGGAAATATTCTTTAAGGTGAAACTTCCACTTTGGTTCTACTCGAACAGTAGATAATTCCATAAAATTTTATGATTGAGTTGGACCTTCTTCAATACCTTAAGAATCATATTTCTGGATTTTATGATTTATTTGAACATTTCTCAATGGTCCAAGAATTGTACAATACAGCCTCGATTTAAGAAAACGGAAATCGGCACGGTTGCAAGGAAATAGTAGAACTACAGGATCTAAGAAACAGCACGGACCCGACGGTTTTTCATAGATCAAGGCTTTATTGTATTTTTGTATTTCAAGATTTATTTGGACCTCCTTCAATAGCTAAAGAATTATATTTCTGGATTGCACGATTTGCTTGAACATTTCTCAATGGTTCAAGAATTATATTTCTGGACTTTATGATTTAAGCGGACATTTCTCAATGGCCCAAGAATTAGATTTCTGGACTTTATGAGTTAAGCGGACATTTCTCAATGGTCCAAGAATTGTACAGTAAAGCCTCGATCTAAGAGAACGGAAATCGGCGTGATCGCAAGGAAATAGTAGAACTGCAGGATCTAAGAAACAGCACGGTCCCGATGGTTTTTCTTAGATCAAGACTTCACTGTATTTTTGTATTTCAACATTTATTTGGACCTCCTTCAATACCTCAAGAATCATATTTCTGGATTGCACGATTTGCTTGGACATTTTTTTAACGGCCCAGAATTCTGGATTTGACGAATGATATTTCCCAGACACCTCGTCCGAAACAATCGCATAATCGAGCGACACAGTAAACAACCGGGTTGCAGCGGGCCCACCCTCGCGCAGAAGGGATCAACACCTAACCAGGGAATAGTGTGTAAACAAAGCTGCACGGTCGCGCGCCGCGCCGTGCCGTGATGCAAATGCGAATTGCGAGAGAGCTCGAGAGCGGCGCGTTGTTCCCGGTGAAATTTCGCGCGCACGCTTAAACGAGCTGTCATCGTAGGAACGCGTTGTACAGGGGTGTTCAAACGCAGCCGACCGTACCACTGTCAACGGAACTGACTGTCACGATGGCGAAATTTGCATCGGCGCGGCCGCTTCTCCTTTCACGCCTTATACGAGGAATGACAGCCTCGTAATCTGCGTCCTCCCACACTGGCCGCGGTCTTATTCTCGGCCTCTCTCTCTCTCTCTCTCCTCTCCCGCTATCTCCTCTCTCTCTCTACCTTTTGTCTTCCCCCTATTCCTTCTCCTCGTTTTCTTCTCCATTCTACTTTTTTTCTTTTTACTCGTCCCTTTACTCTTTCGTTCTACACCCCGTCGTCATTTATCCCGGCGTCAGCTTCGCCGATCTTCCTGGCCCAAGGCCTCGAACTAGCACTACTCCGAGAGAGGATTCTAAGCGGAACAACAGAGCGAATAAAGGCGAACAGAACAGCGAGCACACGGAAGATCGGTACGCCGTTTCATTGATTTCGTTCGGTTTCTGCCTGGTGGCGAACCAACTCGGAGAGATCGACGAGAGTGTTACGCTGCCGTTGCAGAATTAAAAGAGCACTGCATTTTCACCGTAACGTACGCGAGACTGTTGTAACTTTGTAACGAAAGATCGTGCAGTGATCCGAGTAGGCTCGTTCCGAAGCGTGGAATCTCCACTTTCGTTGTGCCCTGGCGTTGTTTCTCTCAGATCTTTCTACATGTTACAGGTGGACAAAAAGTTCGGTTTTAACCCCATCCCTTAAAATGACTACTACAACTTGACCATTTTTGTAACTTCTATAACTTCTTGACTGTAGTCAAATTTAATTGAATTAAAATCTACCCAAACTAGATTAAAATATAATTTAAAAACATTTTTAACTATTTTACATCCATGTTAAAGCAATACAAATTATTTTACTTTCCACCATTTCGTATGCAAAATTGAATTTCAGAAAATTCAGAATTACCTAAATCGTAAGTCAAAGGGTTAGCCCTTAGAACTCGAATGGCGACTCCGAGACGCCACTGAAAATACCATTATTCAAAATACTACTTACATTGACTTTAATTACATCGTCAACTTACATGGAATACTTACACTCGATGGAAATGCAAAGAAAAATCGATTTTTTTAAAACTGAAGTGACTCGACGAACGAGCACTCTAAATCCACTTTGTTCCACGATTCGCCCAAGGGCCTGAGCGCGTTCGCTATCGCGATCTCGCCCTAGGATAGGCATCGAACGTAGAACAGTTCCCGACGCGGCGCGGCGATTCAATGTTGCACGCATCCCGTAATCGATTTGCAACAAGGTCGGCGCGGATATACGCGAGATTGTTGCACCGCGGGTATATTCAATTCGCCGAGGGAAAGGTACCGTTCGAGGCTGCAGGTGAAAAGGAGGAGAGCGAGGTAAACTAAAGAGGAGAGGGGTGGGGGGAGAGAGGAGAGGGGAGAGAGAGAAGAGAGGAGCAGCATCTCGGAGAGAGAACGGGTTACTCGTAAAATTCCTCGAGACTAATTACCTGCACGGGCTTCGAGGCGCGAGCGCGAGCAAGCGGACACTGCGGCGCGTCATCGCCGTTAATCGCGGAGTAATTAATAGGCGATCGTCGCTAATTGCGCGATCGGATCTCAAGGATCTTAATGGTGCGTGACGTTCGCCGATTCCCATTGGCCGCTACACGTTCCATGAGACATATCTTCTGGAACGTGGACGAACGAATTCGGTCCTGAACGTTTTCATATTATTCACTCCATTTATTCCAACGATCTCACTAATTTCAACGATTCAGTTGTTATTCATCGCAAATGACTGATTAACGCTGGAATTATTGAACTAATGACTTAGTCTGATTTTTTCGTTTAAACAATTTTGTTGTTATTAATTATTTCCGTTGGAAACGTTCATTGATATATCGGTGACATTTTTCTGGTTAAAACGAGACCAAACACGACATACTCTGGTTTGTATTTACTCGTTTAATCCACGATAGAATGGAACCTCGATTATCCGAACAGTAGAACCTGCATGATAGAACAGCTATCTAGTGTTAGGTAATACAGATTTATCTTCACTGTTTTATTACAATAAATGATGTTGAATGTACTGTTCGTACGCCACAAGAAGTCCCTCGAGACGTCACAGGGACAAAGGGGGTCCTCGCTCGCAGCCAATAGTTGTGCTGTGACGTCACACACTTTAGCCAATAATTCGGCTAGAACCGAAAGTTCGTGTGGAATTACCCAATCGGACGGTTTGTTGTCGAATTCCTGCCAGGAGACTTCTTGTGGCGTACGGACAGTAAATCGCTTTGGATTTTAAAATTGGGACCTCCTCGGTTCGGATAACGGAGGTTCTACTATATTACGAAGTAAACAAATATGCTCCGAATTACGTCGTGTTTGTACTCGTTTTAATCAGAAAAATGTCACGAATATATTGGTGTAAACGGTCCATAAAAAAATAAATTTTTCCTGTTGAACTCGTATCTCTCTCTCATGTATCGAGGCGTTACTGTGCTTATAAGTCTGTGGACGTCCCTGGAATCCCATCAGGTTCTCTGCAACCTCGCGAGTCAGTTAGCCGTTCGGGTGATATTTAGACGTCTCCTAAACCTTTGTGGAGTGGGGGCCATGGGTCCGGGACTGTTATTTACGCGGCGTGACGAGTATCTCCGGTCGGTGGACGGTGATTCGGCGGTTCCTCGGAATCTTTGTTCCCCTCTGGGACCACAAATTGTCTCGTGTTACACGCGTCGTTCTGAAAGCCGCGACCGAAAGTGAGAAAGAAAGAGAGAGAGAGGAGGATTCCCGACGTTCAACGGTTCCGTCGTTAGCCGCCGCCGCGCCGTCCCATTCGCACCTGCAGCATCACCGTTCATTGTGCACCTGTCATGTTTCACACCCTTAAAACAACAATCGCCGTTGACCCGTCGTTGGCGAGATTACTCGACTTCGATGGACCCCCGACCGTACCGTCTCTTTTGCTAGCCGGAGTCCTGAAAAAAATCGCCGATTTTATTTATTTATTTATTTACCCGGGCAACGGGGAACGCCAGAAAGCCACCACTCGGCCATTCTGCTGGTCTGTTTACCTACTCGGGCAACCCTAAACAAAGATCATCCCTGTCGGGGCATGCTGATCGTGGATCGAGATGCGGATCTTCTAGATTCGATTTTGACAAATGGAAATACACTGGTGTACAAGAATGGATTTATACAGATTTCATTAAGAAAAGTGTAGAATACTGCTTATAATTTTGAAGGTGACCTTCACGGGACGCTTCAATGTTAGCTCAAGGTCAAGCGATTTTATGCATGTCAAGCAAGAATGAGTGAGTATAATTTAGTAGACAAATCAGAAGAATTACACGCCTTATTAAAATTATTAAAAGAAGAATGAAATTAGTCAGTTAAAAATAATAATCAATGTACCAGAGCTGTCTTCCGACAGTTACAGTCATTGAGAGCAAAGTATAAGAGAAATTCGTATAAAGATCATAAAATTGTACGTTTTGGGAGACTAGATCGTTTTTCGAGGCCTCCAATTAAAACCTGAAGCACGACCACCAGCAGAAGCATCCCGAGCAGCATCGAAGCCGAAGAGAAGAATAAAGGGACACGGTTTATGAAGCGGGATACCTTATAGGGCTGCTACGACTTTGGACACGTACAGGTCGAGTGGCGAATGTGACCAACGCGACGTGGCAATGATAATTAATCAAGCTGAACGCCATGCTGGCGCCCTCGAAACACCGTAATAATAACGCTAGCTGTGTGGTCCATCGTTGTTTTGTGCTTGGCCGGACACCATGAAATAGTTCTTCGTACGTGGAAGGGTCAATTATTGGGCACGACCAAAATGTAATAGAAACAATCGAAAGTAATACAATTCGAATTTGAATAAATATTTTTCAACAATATTATTATGCCACTAAATCAAGCAAAAGCACGAATCATTAAATCATTAAGATCAGGCATCGAGATCTTGAAAAGGACCTTTACAGCAAGAACCCTGATAGCAGACGACGTCTGAAAGATGTCCATTTTAGGTCTGAAAGTCTTACGTCTTTTTCGGGACGTCTTAAGACGTACAGTTGTGTACTATAGGACGTTCAGAAGACGTTCGTAGGACATTCAAGACGTCTTTGTGCTATCTGGGAAGTATCGTTAGCACATCCATTCTCTGGCGACAAGGCGGCACGGGGTCGAAAGTGGTATCGCTAGGCAGCATTGCCGTGGAAATTGATATTACCGCTGGAAATGTAACAAGGAACGAGGGAAGACAGCCGTGGCTTATTCTATACCAGGAAGAAACCTCCCGAGGGCCGGGGAGAGAGAGTCGAGAAACGTCTTTCTCCTCTCTCACACACACACACTCTCTCGCTCTTTTTCTGTGGAGAACCAGGTTACAGCATCGCCCGAAGACAGAAACGCGCACGGTCGGAAACGTCGGTCGATCTGCGGCGGTCGTACAGGTGCGGCCCAGCTCGTAAAGATGCAAATCCACCGAACTGATGGACTCGTCAGCGACTGTCAAAGCGCGATTGCCACAGAGAACGAGCGAAAGGGAGAGAGAGATGTTGAACGCGTGCAACACGCTCTCGCCGCTTCGCGCCGCGCCGCGCCGCGCCGCGTCGCGTCGGTTCCCGCCGCGAAACAATATTCTGTTGCGGCCCCGAAGATAAACAATGAGGAGCCCTTCTCCGGTTCTCTCGAGTTCCCGGAGAAGAATCGCAGCCTTTCTTCCCCGGTGCCAGGCGACGCCCTGGCTCTTATTTTCTGTTTGCTCGGCAAACAAACCCTTCCCGATCGGCCCAACCATGTCCTCATCCTCCTCGGAACGATCGTCGAACCAATACACCCGGAGATACTTGCTGATTCTTCACGGTAAACGACGATCCGCGCCGGGTCACGAGCGCTGTGTGCTGTTCACCGATTGTCACGTTGCTACACTGTTCTCTAACTGTGCCGTAGTAGCCGCGATCGCATTTGGTTAGGATCAGAATGACAAATACACCGGCTAGCTCGGTAAACAGCTGATCGCGCAGCTTTCGCGAGGATCTAGCTGTACAGGGTGTCCGAAAATTTCCTTCAACTCGTTCCTGAAGGCCGTTCCTGAAGGCCGTTCCTGAAGGCTTTTGAAGCAACTTTTTCCTTTACGAAAATCTTTTCTGCAGCTTCGTTGAGGAGTTATTAACGAAAAACGTCGGGCCAATCAGAGCGCGACCTAGACGCGTGTTGGGAAAAATGGTCCGGCGCGCCAGCAGAGCCGAAATACGACGAACGCCGTCCCGACCCATCGTGTTATACTTGTGTATTGAAGAAAAACTGTACCCTGTATACCTGTGTCAGGACGACTGAAACGTCACGACGTACTTACGTCATCAACAACGCGAACGGACCTCGCGTATCTGACCGCGCATCTCAAACACGACGAAAGCCGTCCTGACCCATCGCGGTATGTATATCGAAAATTACTGTACGATTTATACCACTGTTTTTATGAGTGATACGTCACGATGTACCTATTGATAAACACGGACGGTTTCCGCGTATCGGCGATGGCGAAAGTCCTCGTAGCAAGAACTCGCAGCCCAGACGACTGCTGGCGCGCCGGACCATGTTTGCCAACACGCGTCTAGGTCGCGCTCTGATTGGTCCGTGTTTTTCGTTAATAACTCCTAAACAAAGCTGCAGCGAACATTTTGGAAAAGGAAAATGTCGCTTCAAATGACCTCAGGAATCGCCCATTTCAGGGAGTTGAAGGAATTTTGGGACACCCTGTAGAGATCGCCGGTTGCCGAGGATGTTATTGAATAAATCAATGAATATCTTTGTTTTATGTTCGAAGTTTAATTTAGAAACGCTACGTTGCAACCTAGTATTTATTTAACACGCCCATGGAAAAACCACACAACATCAAAACAACTTGTTTAATAATGCCAGAATGGAAAAGATAAAGTTTATCGGATTGATTTTTGTAGATCTTAATAAAGATTTAGTTAATAGATTGTACTAAAAATTGATTTTCAAGTTTGATCCAGAAATTGTATGGCTAATAAACGAAATAGTGGAATATCGATTAACCGAACTAATCGGAATAATGTGAACCTTCCGCCACGGTCCGGTCACGTGACTAATCCGGTACTGACAGAGAGGGGGTATTCCCCTCAATTCGAGTCAATTCCCCTGATCTGGCGATACCAGTGACAACGATTTGAACTTTTACTGATTTGTACACACATGTATAATGAACCGTGTGTATGCGGATCGCTTTAGCGTGGATCATGGTAAATGTATCCAGCAGCGTTCCCAACTACTATTGGCCAATATCAAGTCTCTCACGTCCTATTCGCAGACCCTTTATTTTTGCGGTATCTCCAAACCGTCGTGTTCGAGAAACCTTCTATCATTCGCCTTTTGTATTCCGACATAAATACAATAAGCAACGATTACGAAATCAACTTGCGCAGATGTCCCTTCCAGTTTTTCACATCGTGGGAAAAGTGTTTTACTGTCTCGTACACCGGCAACCGAATAAAACGTCCGTTGATAATTATTATACTAGACCTGCGGATTTTATGCATTCGTGACGAGAGAGTAGATTAACCAGGAAGCACTGGGTCGGAGAAGTTCGAGGCTGCTGTTGCAATGCTTTCAATTTCATCGAATCGTTGAAAGATGAAATACGGAGCTCTGTTTCGAAATTAATGCTAAACATTTTTATTTTGTACAGTGAAGCAATCTCTTATTGGTTGGATAGTAAGGTGACAATTCAATTTTTTAAATTAAAAACAACTGCTGTACAACAATGATATTCGAAATAATACTAGAAACCAAAAAATGGCTGAATCTTCATGACGCGATAGCAACATATACTGAGCAATAATACATAATAAGTTACATTTCTCATTTACTACAGTTTCTTCTGCACTGCTCCTGCATTCTCTTATTATTCAAAAGTGTTTTATAATAAATTCTGTGAACCAGAGTTTAGCAAATTAAAAATTATTTCGCGTTACAGTATCATCATTTTCAGTAACGTCTCAGAGTCATTATTCGAGTGGAAAGGGTCAAAAGTCAAGAAATACTGTAGCCAGCAGTTGGAGCACTCCAAGTAAAAGAAAATCGAAAGAAAGTACGATCGAATTAAAGGAAAAACAAAAGACAGCAAACGAGAAGAATAGCGAGCAAGCGAGAGAGAGAGAGAGAGAGATAGAGAGGAGAGACGAAACGGAGTAAAGTGCAGATCGTACTCGTCGTCCGGTTGCCAGGCAACGCGCTAATTAGCCCACCCAGCTCTTTGGAGTGGATACTCGACGGTACTTGGCAATCTCTCTCTCTCTCTCTCTCTCTCTCTCTCTCTCTCTCTCTCTCTCCTCTCCGTCCACCGGTCTCTTTGTCAGTGGCTGCACCAGGGTAGTGACATCGTACCGGTAGGATCATTAATGCGGCAGTCAACGCGGTTCGGTTTCCCGGCGTGGCTTTTCCGCGCGAATCAATCGAGAGCGGTAGAATTCGATCGTAAGAGCTGGTCGATTCCTTTCCTCGTCGGGGCCGTTCCTTTATTTGTTTACGTCGAACATCGATTCACCATCTAATTGCAGGACGGAAATTGAACAAGCGACTAGGGTCATCGTGTAATACCGCGGCGGCCCTGGCGGCCCCTTGCCGGTAATAGATACTGATTGGAAATTATCGTTATTATCCCGCCGCGGAAAAATCCACGATGAACCCGTGGAAGGATTTACGCTGCTCCACTGATATCAAATCGATCGTTTCGCCTCCACAGCTTGCGAGAGACTCGGTCGAATAGCGATGTCTCGATTTAAGTAAAAATTTCGGAACAGTAGTGTCGCATCGTCTATAGACACTGTTCTGATCTGTTTCAGCTCGGGCCAAACGTTATAAAACGACATAACTTTTTGACGTTTATACTGACTTTTTTGTGAAATTTTTTTACTGGCCCATTCGTCACATTTTTCTGATTAAAACGATACCACACATTTTCGTTCGTTTCTACTCTTTTAATCCACGATATAGTAAAACCTCTTGATTGTGTTTCTTCTTTTAATGAATACAGCAGGTCGTAGTATGGAATATGATGTATTAAGTGGACAGCAGATATTTATGCAAAATAAAAATTGATCAATTTTGAGAGATAGAGAAACTTCTTTCGATAATTTTAATAAGATGAAAACAACAGAACAATTAACCGAAAATTTTCACTGTTTTTATTTCGTCCACCTACTTTTGCCATAAATGCATAACATCCATAGTCTAGTTATAATATTCTCCAATTCTTTTAATTTCCAATTTTATAATACGAAGTCCGTATAATTTAGCTAACTCTCGTGCACACTGTTCTCGAGATCGAAAAGAATAAAGCAAGAACAAAGCTGAAATATTGAACACCGTGTAGGTAACACTGACATGTACGTAATCCTGCATTAAAGGTTAGGAATTAAATATCACTGAGAGAGACCGCGAACTTTAGGATCCGATTCGATCCTGCCCACCCGCGGAGTTGAATGAAAAATTACAAAGGATCTTGCGAAAACGTCGATCAAAAAATCTCTCACATTTCAATATTAATTTTAACCTTTGGCGTATTTTTTAAAAGTTCACTCTTTTAGAAAAATCGAAAAATTGCTTAGCAACATAAAAAAATCATTTATTAAAAATTCTACGCCGACAGCAAACTCGTTGGAAAAACAAATGATAAATTTAAAAAAATTGTAAACTGAACAATTTATTAAGCTACAAATCAGGTAACCTGAGACAGAAATTCTGACTTAGAAAAACTCTGGAACAATTATAGGTAGCTATTAACAATTTACAAAAGTAAGAGTAAAATCGTTGATCTGTCTTAGCAACCGATTCCCAGTCTCCCGGTTAAATTGATCCGCTAACGCGATCGCATCTAGATCCCTCGTTTCCTCGATCACGTGCCACATGCTCCTCCGTTTCGGATCAAGGCTCCAGGTTTCGCAAAGCAGATTAGTCGCGTGGATTCAGCTGGTTGCGCAAGGACCGCGTTCCAACGCATCGATCCGTTGTTCAAGGATCCGCGATTCCGTCCGAGTTCGTCAAACCTTTCCATTCCGACGATTACTCACTGGTTCGACGTCCGTACGGAATTCCGAAGTTGCGAAAAGCAACTTTGCTTTTTCGACGATTTCCAACGATGTCCGTCCATCGAACTCCTCTGCTACGAACATTGGTTCGCGACAATTATTTGTTTATGAAATTTTTGCCAATGTATTTTTGACATTTTCCTGATTAAAATGAGTTCAAGCACGACACAGTTTGGATCCTATTTAATCTTACAAAACAGTTGAATTTAAAACGTCATTGAAAATACCATTTAATATAACGTAATATGAAATATATAGCATTGAAAATACCATTTAATATAACGTAAAATGAAGTATAGCATTGAAAATACCATTTAATATAACGTAAAATGCAGTATAGCATTGAAAATACCATTTAATATAACGTAAAATGCAGTATAGCATTGAAAATACCATTTAATATAACGTAAAATGAAGTATAGCATTGATAATACCAATATAACGTAATATGTACTATATCATGTTGGGTGTCATTTTAATCAGGAAAATATGAAGAATATTTTCACGAGTGACAATAAGAGCCAATATACAGAAACAATGTCGTCGCTATGTAAGTATGAAAATTTTAAAATAAATTGAGCAATCCAAGTACGAGATCGACCAAGGACAATTCCTCATTTGTCTGGAACAAGTCAGAAGATGCAGTACATATGTGTCGCATGCGATCAAAAATCTTATTCAGTCTAACTACAGTCTAAGTGGCCGTCCTCCCTGCACGGTGGCAAAGAATAAGGTTTCAGAGGAATCTCTGCGTGGCATCCGCTCGTCTGTTTTGTCGGCGCTTCAAGCTGTGAAATTGCTCCGACTTATCATTCGAGCTAACGAGTCCGTAACCGTCTTCACACTTCACACTCGCCTCGCACTGTCTATTCCCTGCGTCTTCCTTGCAGTGGCGTCGCGAACAGGGGACCAAGGATCTGTTCACTCAACTTCTCTGGAGATCTCTGGATCTAGACTGCTCTTTCAAGTCGATTTTTGTAGGGATCATCGGATCTAGACTATTCTTTTAAATCAGCACTTTTATGGAGATCTAAGCTAATCTTTCTATTCAACTTTTCTGGGGATCTCGAGATCTACATTTTTCTTTCGAGATCTAGATCTTCAAATTTCTAGCGAGACAACTTTTCTGGGGATCTCTAGATCTAGAGTTTTCTTTCGAATTGGAATTTTTCTGAAGATCTTCAAATTGCTAGCGAGTCAACTTTTCTGGGGATTTCTAGATCTAGATTTTTCTTTCGAATTGGAATTTTTCTGAAGGTCTTCAAATTTCTAGTTACTCAACTTTTCTGGGGATCTTTAGATCTAGATGTTTCATTCGAATTGGCATTTTTCTGGAGATCTTCAATTTTCAAGTTACTCAACTTTTCTGGGGATCTCTAGATCTAGATTTTTCATTCGAATTGGAATTTTTCTGGAGATCTTCAAATTTCAAGTTACTCAACTTTTCTGGGGAGCTCTAGATCTAGATTTTTATTTCGAATTGGAATTTTTCTGGAGATCTTCAAATTGCTAGCGAGTCAACTTTTCTGGGGATCTTTAGATGTAGACGCTAGACTCTAACTGTCCTTTTGAATGAGTACTTTTCTGGGTAACTAGACTTTGGAGTCAACATTTCTGAGGATTTTCAGGTCTAGATTTCGACGCCACTGGTTCTCGCCGACCAAGAAAGAATCCTCGACGAGGCTTGTCACCCTGTGGAACGCCGGTGGTTTCGAGGGATGGTCAGCCAGCAATCGCCTGTAATTTGTGCCTCGGCCGACATCGATGGCGTTCATTGTTGTTCCGTCTCGCTTTCGATGGGCACGCACACGCGTCAACCTGAAAGACCCGTTTTCTTTTCGGGGTCTCCTTCGAAACGATCACCGCAGCAATATTTATCAAATCGTCTGAAAGAGATTCGTCAGGGTACTTAACGTTAGATGCACCGACAGTCAACGTGTCTCAAAGTCCCTTATCAAAATTGCGAGGCTGGGACACCAATCACTATAGACTGAGAATTTTATGCATTTACGAAAGAATTTAATAGCGTTGACATATTCCCTTTAATATAAAAACGCTTAAACTATGTATCTCTAACAAAAAATTTTTAGTTGCTCAAATAATGCACTATCACTATAATTTCAGAAAGATTGGTTCGACGCATAAATAAATTCACAAACATTGACACAGCTACCAGTCACATACATATACGCGACGACCACGATTTTGTATTTTGAAGTTGAATCAATTTTCTACACGTCGTTACTCGATACGTCAGCATTTCGCAAACTATATATTAGTGTTTAATAAACCACCGAATAAAATATAACAACTGTGGCAAGCCCGAAGCAAGCGTCGGCAGCGAACGTGTTAATTTCGAGGCAGTTTACATCGCGTTCCCTCCTTACGGTCCCCGCGAAATTACAGAACGGCGGTTACGATTGAAAGATACGGTGCTTCCGAGGCAGGATTTACACTTGTTCCATAAAAATGCAAAGCAAAAAAAAAAAAAAACGGGATCGGTGACGGGGATCTGACGCGTCAACGTTCCACATACATATCCCATACGCATTACGGTGGCGGCGCGGCGGTGTCCATCGTTGCGTGGAGCATGGTAATTAATGTATTTGGGTTAATATACATTTCAATTTCTGCGTGTTGCCTGTTAACTGGCCCGTGCAATTTCTTTTATCATTCGGAAACGTTTTCGGGCAGTGATTACTGTAATTAGAGCCGGCTCAAAGAAGCCGAAAAATTGGCGGGACCCTTTCCTCGCGAATGCCGCGCGCGTCCCCTTTCGCGGTGAGGGGCGGTCCCGCGTCGCGGAAACGCGCCGAAAACAGCTGCGCGTCTCGAAATAACGTGCGAGAAGTTAATAAATGCCATCTGCGAAATATCGCCCCCGGGTTACGTCAAAGCGTCTTCATAAATGTCGATCCTCGAGTCACAGGGCCGCCGACGTACGCGTTACGGCACTGCTTTTCTTTGACACGTTTCAACGAATTACGGTAATGCCCCGTTACGCGTACCTGAGATGTACACGGTATTTGCGACAAATTTTCTCCCTGATACTGCTGGCTGGGCCCCTTCGCGATAAGTTGTATCGCATGATACGGAATCAGAAATAATTGGACGAAGCTATTTTATTTGTAAATATTTTTTTAATGAAATTTTTCCTCGGTATAGTTACGAACTTTTATGCGTAGAATCTGGAAGCTCAGCTTGTGGACAGATTTTAATTATATATTTTGAATTATTTAACCTTTGGCACTCGGATGTCGACTATGAGGCTCCACTGAAAATTGCCATTCTTATAATTATTGTTCGCATTATTATTTTTGCTTATTTAATGAACTACTAGACATTTACACATTACATGAGATATTATATCATTTTGATATGAAAAAAATGAGAACAAAATTCTATAGAATGGAAAAATCTTTCGTTTTTCAGTGAAAATAGTGCCGAGTGCAAAAATGCAAGAGACGTAAATTGTCTTTTAATTTAGTTTGGTACGGTTTGACGGCAGTGCGTTACAGTCGCACAGTCCGCGGGAATATCGCGTGACAGTGTACTGTCGTTTCAAAGAGGATAATCGCGTCTCGTTGTGCGGACGTCGCGACGCGTCACCGTCGAAAAATACCAACAATTACTGGCCGCTCGGAGTCGGTAAGGTCGCGGTCTGCAAAGAGGATGCGAGAGGCGGGAACGGTCTTAATAATAACAAGAATGAGAATAAGAAATCGTTAACCGATCGTCCTTTCGAAAGAAGGCGGCTCTCCGTGGGGACCGGACAACGCTCGACAGCTGGGAGACGGCTAGCGATCCAACGATCCACTGGATCGAGAACCGTGCGTGTAGATCCGTATCCCTTTTTCACTCTCCTCTCTCTCTCTCTCTCTATCTCTCTTTCTGTCTTCCCCTCCTCCCCCTACCCTCTCTATAATACCAGTCTCATTGTCGAGTCGTTACGTCACTGTTGTCGCTTCCACGAGGACGCTTGTCACTTGTAACAAAATCGATTGTCGACAGTCATCGGGGACGATTGAGCGGCGCGACGACGACGACCTTCGCGCAATTAAAACCCCTTGAAGTTTCAGTCGTCACGGTGAAAACGGTTGACAATGTCGGGATCAGGATGAATAAGCTTTTAATGTAACGGAGCCGGCGCGGCGCGGCGGCAGGCTCATTCTGTCATCCCCAATCCGCAGAATCGATCGGCCGATGACTGGCCGTGAAATTTTTCCTGGGGACCCAGCGCGAAATCATTTCTCGATTATTGATTTCATTCGGCCCTTTAAAACTGTTGCGATGCTAAAGATCCGTGCACAACGCTTCTAATTACAATGGTCGCAATTAGACTGCGGATCTTATGAATTTGTAACAAATATGAGTAGGCGATATGCTGAGCAACAAATTCATTCAACAGCTCGTTAAAAATATTCCGAAAAGATACGACTGTTTATGCAGCTACTAATCAGACGTGAAATACAATAAAAATATTTTAGCTGATGTATCTTGCCAATATTGCCAATATGTATTTTACCAATATTGACACAGCCAATTTTGTATAAAAATTCGTCGTCCAATAGTGATCATTAGATCCTTTCTGCACATGTACATAAGTTTAGTAAAAATTCTTATAATAAATTTTGTTAAGTATAATTTTAAATAGTGATTATGTATATTTTCCAGGATTTTCCTGGAAATCTCCTCGCAATATCGTAAACTTTGCAGATCAAAATTCGCAATTTCCACTCGCACAGGTACTTCAATCCAGCCAGAGGATCTCGTGATTTCTCGTACACAAGTTCTAGAAAAAATTCCTATCCGATTCGCAATTTGAATGGTCCTCAACCTAGAAATTAGCATTCAGAGCCTAACCCAGACGCGTCGTTTCGAATTTTGCGTGATTGGTCGCGGATCGACCCCGTTCTAGGACGGTGATTATTACCCAACCGCCGCTAGTTTAAAGACACACATCGTCTTCTTCTGGAAACGATCAACCTCTCGCTATGGAAGCGAAAAAACCATCCGGGGGACAAGATTAGAATAATAGTCGTCGCGCCGGGTCGTTTCGGGAATAGTTTAAACTGTTTAACATAATAGCGACGGACGTCGCTCCGATTCGGAGACCCAACAATTTTGCCCGGACTGTTCTCTAATGTCAACAGATTAGCCGTAATAGTGAAATTACACGTTCGCGTAATATCTCGGCGTATGGGGGCCCCGGACCATGGGGCCCCGTAATTCACCCCCGTAGATTGAGGACGCTCTCTTATGTCCCCTCGAAAAAAGAAGAGGGGGGGGGACGACTCCTCTCGATCTTCCATGGGTCCCGACAGATTTTGGTAATTTCAGGGTTAGACGCTGTACCCTGGGACGAGAGGTCAAACGGCTTTGCCTCGTCGCAGATTACATGCATTATTTTTGCACTCGCCGACGCGCCGCGATCGCGAAATCACCCGGTAATTCGCGCCGGAACAATCCTACACCCCCGCGGACCCCCCCCTCCCCAGCCAGATTTCGGGATGATCCACGACGATCATCACGGTCGCCTTCGATCGGTATTTGGCCCGGCGAAAAGTCAATTTAAAAATTTTGAGACTTACAAGTGTTGTCCGAGATAGTCGAATATACTGGGTGGAAATTGTTACTGACGAATATCTCGGTGGACACTCCAAGGTGAGCTGAAGGTCAACCTTCTTTTTTTAAATGGAATGATATGTGTTTTTATCCACCGTCACATAGTGCGTTTTAAGATGAGTTCAATGCCCTATGACTGGAGGTCATTCAAGGTCAGATAAGAAGAAATATCATTCAAAAAAAGAAAGTTGACCTTCAGTTCACCTTGGAGTGTCCAGTGGGAAAAATAAAAGTCCCACCACATAATGTCCCCCTCGGTAGTAAACAACTTTCATGTGAAACATTTTTGCGTATAAACAATATTTTTGCAGATATTGTAACGCTTTATAGTTTCCACCATGTATGAGGAATCAATAAACAATTTTTCCCCTCTTTTTCCGAAGCAGAATTCGTCGAAAAAAATCTGAACCAATTGTGAAAATTTGAAGATTAGAATTGTGTAAATTTTTGCGTTAATACATAGAATATTTTGTTTTTCACCGGGAGTATTCAAAGATTCGGTATCGAATCGCGAGAGTCTGGTTTCGTGACCGTTCGCCAAGCACCAGCGGCTCAAGATAGTACTTTGTCCGGTATCTCGCTAATCGTCGTGGAATCAACTGTGTGTGTTTTTTTTTAAATGGTGTTCGAAGCACTCTCACTTTCACCCGGGACCACGGCGCACGCTCGAAAGTGTGAATACCATTGTTCGAGCGCATCGGACCATTGAGAAGAAGGGGATTAAGTAACTCGCGGAGGGACAGTCGGTTTTTAATCCCCGAATTAATAGCCGGCGATAAATCACCGGCAATCCGTTCCTGCACGGCAATGATTACTTAAGAACCGCCGTGCTAGGCTCGGGGAATATTTTTGCGAAACGCGCGACACGTTGCACTTGCAATTTTTACACGATACACACCGCCCATTTGCAATTTCAAATGGAAAAGTCTACGCATTATTCACACTAACCGAGCATTAAAATTGACTAGTGTGCGGTATAAAAATAACAAGATTTAATTTATGCAATATATTCAATCAATTCCTGTGAAGACATTTTTAGAACTTCAATAATAGTGAAATAAAAAGTTTGAATCTGAAAATATAAAATTATCATGGAGAATTAAATCACTTAGATTTTTGCTATCTACTGGTTATATTTTTTTTTTATATGTGCAAACGTCCTTGTTGTATTTGTAATTTCAAATGGAAAAGTCTGCGCATTATTCACACTAACCGAGCATTAAAATTGACTAGTGTGCGGTATAAAAATAACAAGATTTAATTTATGCAATATATTCAATCAATTCCTGTGAAGACATTTTTAGAACTTCAATAATAGTGAAATAAAAAGTTTTAATCTGAAAATATAAAATTATCATGGAGAATTAAATCACTTAGATTTTTGCTATCTACTGCTTATAATTTTTTTATATGTGCAAACGTCCTTGTTGTATTTTAGTACAAAATCGAGCAGAAACTTTTGCACCCATCATTCTTTCATAAGATTCTGCTAAAATCCATTGTTTATAATATCTCACAATTAACAGCATGGCACTGCAAACAATCGAGTACCTTTTGGCAAGTGGACTAGACAAGTAGACGGCAAACCTAAATAAAAATCGAGGGGCATGCCGGTCCGCGGCAAAAGTTTCCGTAGGATTTTCCGTTTCCGCTCACGTCAGCGACTGTCGGATACTTTGCTATACTAAGGGCGGTCGAGACGTCGAAAAGGATCGTGGAACGTGACGCGCGTCTTTTGATCGTGGAAATCGTGGGGTTGAGGAAGAAGAAGAAGAAGGAGTAGGAGAAGAGGGGCGAGGGTAGAGGGGTGGTAAGGAGGAAGGAAGGAAGCGATGTACTCCCTGGATAATAATGATCTCAGGATCGACGGATGACGTACGACGGAGTCCCCGAGGGGGCCAGGCAGCGGTTGATCCATTGTTACGCTATCTCTCCTATTCTGGCTCGCGTTTAATGCATAATCTATTACCGGCTTTTAACAATGCGAACCACCTCTCGCCGATCCGAGGAGGCACTCGGCCTCTTCATCCGAGGGTCGCAGACACCGAGGATCGATCTTTCCGCGAGCGGAACAAACCTCTCGCACCCTCATATTTCACCAATGTTTTGACGTCTGCTTCGTAAGCATCCGTCGCGTCGCAAGGGTGGATCGGCCATGGGACACCCCCTTTCCATGGGGTTGCGACCCTTGGATCGGGATCCGCCGTCTTCGGTAACCAAACTAGGCTAAACGGAGTCCAACGCTACTCTGCGACTGTGACACCCTTCAATGAATTTCACTGACGAAATGTTATCCGAGAACACTATGATTTGCAAAGAAATATTAACCTATTAAGTGCCTAATTGTAAGAACGTGCGGAATAATAATTGTCAATAGGGGTCAACACTTGAAGGGGATGCATTTGGTTACCCACAATATCCAAGTGTATTTAAGAATTTTTGATGCACGAATGGTTCAATGAGGATTTTTGAAATTTTTACTACGTTTAGACAAGAGTTTAAGAAAGGTATGAAAAAATGGTCAGCCTGGAAAATTGATTTTTCTAGTCACACGATTTTATTTCATTTCAAGGGGGTGCGCTTGGTTACTCACAATATCCGCGTGTATTTAAGCATTTTTAATGCCCGAATGGTTCATTGCGGATTTTTCAAATTTTTACTATCTTTAGACGAGAGTATGGGAGAGACGTGGTAATTTTTTCAGCCTGGAAAATTGATTTTCCTAGTCACACGATTTTATTTCATTTCAAGGGGGTGCACTTGGTTACTCGCAATATCCCCGTGTATTTAAGAATTTTTAATGCCCGAATGGTTCAATGCGGATTTTTGAAATTTTTACTATCTTTAGACGAGAGTTTGGGGGCGATGTGGAAATTTTTTCAGCTTGGAAAATTGATCTTCCTAGTCACACGATTTTATTTCATTTCAAGGGGGTGCACTTGGTTACTCACAATATCCGCGTGTATTTATGAATTTTTAATAGCCGAATGGTTCATTGCAGATTTTTCAAATTTTTACTACGTTTAGACGAGAGTTTGAGGAAGGTATGAAAAAATGTTCAGCCTGGAAAATTGATTTTCCCAGTCACACGATTTTATTTCGATCGCACTTGAAGGGGGTTGTATACTTTTTTAACTGACAATTGTCAACGATTCCCCTCGGAAGGACAATAGCGTGACTAGGATTCCCAACGCAGTTTAATTGGATTGATCCTAATCCCCGCGGAAAGAGCAGCATCACGCTCAGTGATTCCCGAAAGCGTTTGGAATTCCGAGGAACAGAATGGAAAAGCAATCGATGTCCCAAAATCGTTGAACGAAGAAACACAAGGGAGGGTGCCTCGTCGCGGAGAAAAGAAAGGGCGGATCTTCGATGAAAGAAAGAGCGATTATACGATCTCTTTCGAATCCTATTTATCTCTTTCTCTCTTTCCATTGGCCTTTATGCTCGTTGATCTGCTCCTCTTCTCCGCCACTCCCGTTCCTCGACCCTGCGGATTCACCTTCGCGAAGTCATTCGACGATTCTGAAACGTCATTTCCCGTAATGCGATATATACCAGCGAAATCTCGAGCATCACTCCGCGGCTATTAATCTATTGGCAGGGCTCCAAGGGCGATGCACTTCTCGATATACATATTCAATGACGAGATCGCGTGGAAGAGGCCTCTTCCTTCACCGGTGGGATCGACAGCCGATTTTTCGACGGCTGGATCATTCGTCTCTCTCGGCGAAATCATTCGTTTCACCCGGGTTGACAGTATTATTTACACAGGGGTCGGCCCCCGTTCTATATAAAATGATATATCGAACGATCGTTTCGCGTAATTAATTGTTAATAGGAATAATTTACGAATTCTTACAAACACAAGTTCTTAAAAACAGGAATATGCATCGATGCGATAGTTTCTATGGGGGTTGAAAAATATTGTCACAATTTACTGCAATTTTACTCATCTCGTTTATTCTTAGACTGCAGAACTTTATACTAAATAAAAATTTTCTCTCTCTCATTTGTAATGATATTTTCCTTTTTAATAATTTTAGTATGTCGAAAATAATGCAATAGTATCCTTCGATTTTCCTAATGTCTTTTCAGTTTTGTATTTGACCTATTCATTCAAACTATGAATACATAAAATTATATAATAACTTTATTGGATTCCCCTAGGGGTTACAATGTTTTTTACACCCGCCTCCTTTAACCTCATCCCCTTTGTTCCTTAATCTAACCTTAACTTAAACTTAAAAGTCAGCTTACAACTAAAAATATATACACACTAATCTAAAAAAAGAGAGAAAGACCTATTTACAAAAGAATACATAAAATTATTTATTATTAATAAAGTTCCAACATTCTCAAAGACCGGAATATGGTTTACGCGTCGATACGATTGTTTCTACGGGGATTGCAGAATCGCGGTTATGGGATTCGAGAAAATTAGGTAAGAAATGTCGAGAGATTCAGACACGCCCACGCAGTTTTGAATCGCGGCTCGCATGATCGCCGCTTCCGGAATCCCGGCCGGAGCCGCGGCTTTCGAGCGTGTTCGCAGAAGAACACAGAGGCGATATTTAATTCACACTGGCGGGCGCGTGCAGTCATGGTAAATCATTAACGAGCGCACGGTGGAAGATTAAGGGCCGGCGTTTAACAGGCTCGCTTTTAACGGCCCGAACGGCACGGCGAGAGCTGTATAAAAACCGGCGCTAAATCGACGCACGCTGTGTCTCGATCGAAAACGATCCTCGATATCTCTACACTTCGAGGGGGATATTCTTGCGTTCGAAAGCCATTTTTCTCGAGAGAACTGGTCAACTTCTTGCATTTAGATTTTGAGGTACGTGCATTATTGTTTTTAAGTGAAACAAATCAATATTGCAATATACATTCTCAATATTTATTGTATAACTAGCTTTCCCCCACCACGCCTTGCTGTGGCTCGGTATTTTTTTAAAAGCACGCTTTTACCTGTCACAGATGTGACATTTATATGCTTTATTTTCATCCACCTCTCCACCCCTCTCTCTCACTTTCTCCCTCTCTCCCTCTCCCTCTCCCTCTCCCCCTCTCTCACTCTCTCTCCCTCACTCCCTCGCTCTCTCAAATTGAATATAGATTGATGTAGAATAATCGATATGGTTTCGTATTGATTCGCGTTATAACCAATGCGTCACGACGAGAATCTTCTCAGTATAAATGAGAAATAAATTAATAAATTAATCAATATTTATTGTATAATATTCATTGCACTATTCATTAATTCTGTACTATCCAATGCTAAATAACTGTTCTGTCATTTAGTTTAATTATTTCTATTTTAGTTTTATCATAATCATATTCCGGTGATTAGTTCGGATAATCGAGGCTGTACAGTACCGCGGATAAAACAAGCAAATTCGCTCCGAATTGCATCGTGTTCGGAATCATTTTAATCAGCAAAATGTGACGGATGTGTCGGCAAAAGTTTCATAAAAAAATCATTTGAAAATTACAAAGTTCTCGGCAGAATTAATAATTCTAACTTGCACTCCCATAGCAGAATTTAATTTCTATGTATAGCTATAGACATTTCTATTTTTATTTCCACAAACATTCCTGAATGGGATTGTATCAGGCAAGATTGATTTCGCACGTTAAACGATCGAAGATGTCGCGAAACGAAGTCCATCTTCCTGAAAACATCCAGCGAGTTGTCAATTCCAGCGAGATACCTGTCCATTATACAATTAATCTGGCGGACGAGCGATCAATTACCACTGAACGACAACGACAGGCAATCAGCGTCGAATTATGACGACATTGCAGCGATTGGTCGCGGTTTTCCCGATGCTGCCTTGTCACGAGGACTATTCTGCTTTGCTATTTCCTTCGAGGACCTGTTCGCGCCGTTCGTCCGTTCCTTCGGAGTATCTTCGATTGCGAATTGTCGCTGGAAAGACTGGTTTGCGAATCTGTCACTATATTTCACGAAGACTGTATCGATAGGAGTTTTTATTAAAAATTACTATCCATTAAATCACGGATTTTTGCGCTAAATAAATATTGCAGGAGCAGGGGAGACATTTATTTCTTTTCTCATCTTCATACTGTTCCAAATTACACTCACCCCTTCTTCCAAAAAATGCATAATAAAATCCTCAGTGCACTATAGTGTATTATAATAAGCAATAATAATAATATTTTCGCTAAATAAATATTGCAGGAGCAGGGGAGACATTTATTTCTTTTCTCATCTCCATACTCTTCCAAATTACACTTACCCCTTCTTCCAAAAAATGCATAATAAAATCCTCAGTGCACTATAGTGTATTATAATAAGCAATAATAATAATATTTTCGCTAAATAAATATTGCAGGAGCAGGGGAGACATTTATTTCTTTTCTCATCTCCATACTCTTCCAAATTACACTTAGCCCTTCTTCCAAAAAATGCACAATAAAATCGTCAGTGCACTACAGTGTATTATAATAAGCAATAAGCAAGTGAAAAATCGTTCTACCATAATAACAATTATAATAAGCCACCCAGGACACTATAGTGTGTTATAATAAGCAATAAGCAAGTGAAAAATCGTTCTACCATAATAACAATTATAACAAGCCACCCAGGACACTATAGTGTATTACAATAAGCAATAAGCAAGTGAAAAATCGTTCTACCATAATAACAATTATAATAAGCCACCCAGGACACTGCCACAGTATCCACAGACATAACAAACGCAATTAAATTTCCACAATTCCTTGAATCCTCCTACTGTCTCAAATTACAGTCTTTTCTAAAAGAAAAAATTGCATAATATTACACCGGCCCACTAACGGTAAAAAAAAAGGCAAAACGAAAAATCGTTCGACCATAATAACGAGATAATAAGCAGTCCAGGACACCGCCACGGGATCCACGGACACCAAACTTTTCAATTTCCACGCCGATCGCGAGTCCGCATACGAGGGGCGCGGCTCAATTTCGAAATTCCGCGCCCTACGGGTCTGAAATTCCGGGCGCGGATATTTTTGCGCGCTATTCGCGAAAGAATTCCCGGCCGGAACGATTTTAATAGACGATCGAACGAACTCCGTGCTGTCCTTAACATTCCGCGGTAGGGGTTAAAACGATGATGAATTGTCCCAGGAAGGGATCGAGGCCCCTAATCGGTGCATCGGGCGAAATTCTGGGCCCGGTTATTTCGTCGATCGGCCGAATCGATCGGAGGAAAGCTCGAGGCCGGTCGAGTGGGACTTCGGAGATCGTCAATAGGATATTGAAACGAAAGAGGGAGAGAGAGAGAGAGAGAAAGAGAGACTGAGAGAGAGAGAGAGAAAGAAAGAGAGAGTGAGAGAGACGGGGGCTAGTACCCGTGGCCAGGGCGTAGACACATTTATATATCGATCGGATATTTATGAAGATTCGGGAAGAACGAACGATGATCCGCATCTGCCGCGCCATTAGGCTAACCCGGGCCCCGTAGCTGGGGGCGCCAGGTGTGACCTCCGTGGCTCTCTAATGGCCCAGAGCCGCGATAATCCCGGCAGCCCTTGCGATCCCTGCACGGATACTACCAAGAGATTGATACCGCTCGATGGGAACGAAACCGCCTTCGCCGATTCCTAGTTCGCGTGATCGTGCCCCTCGAATATTCTACCTCGGTGGAACTGAACCGCCGATTTTTTCAGATGCCGCGCGATGCTCTCTGATCCGTCGGAACGATCGTCAAACGTTTTTATTTCATCCTTCGAATTTGAGGGAGATTGAAAGAGTTTGGTCGTAGATTTGTAAAAGAGCGAAGAGAATTTTTCATATCTGAACGGTTCAGTGTGAATTCTCGAAATTTTTGCTTCGATTAGACGAGAGTTACAGGAAGGTGTTAATAAATTTTCTAGCCTAGACAATTCTAAGGTTCGATCCACGATAATCACTGGAATATACATATTCAGATAATGGAACTCAGATAATGGATTCAGATAAATCCGATTGTGCATCCATTAAAAATTGAACTATTTCAGTTGAATTCGGATAATCGAGATTCTACTGTACCGTGGATTAAGCGTGCAAATGAACTGCGACTTGTGTGATGTTTGTATTCATTTTAATCAGAAAAATGTCACACATACGCCCGTAATAGTTTCATGAAGAAATAATTGAAAATACAAAGAAATTCTGTCCTTCTTCGTCCCTCAGAATTTTTATAGATACAACCGTTCAACCACCACCACCACCACCACCATACACGTACAATACAACAAATTCAGTGCTCGAAGGCCAACCTTTAAAATCGATCGTTATTCCAGTTTAATCGTCCATTAGAAAATCCGCGAGGAAGAAGGCAACGTCATCGACGTCGAGGGATCGATTTCGCGAAAGTGGCGGGCCACTCCTGCGAATATACATGCACACGCACGGTGTACCGTGAGCCCACGTGCGCCGTGCACAGGCCTGCTATATTAAATCGAAAGCGAGTGCTTCCGAGGCAACTAGGCTTTTTCAGAAGCGTGCTCCCATTGGCGGTCGAGTAGCCCCTTCTTTATTCGAGGCAGTGTTAATTGGCGCGGAAGTAATTAAGAGATGGCCACCCCCGGATGCCCCGCCAACCCCCTCGCTAACGAGCGAACGTTGCTCTGGGAGATGGCAGCGACGTGATTAATAACAAGGTCCTCTCGGCCAAACCTTGGCGCGCAGCCTCCGCGGTGAAAGGTGAAATTCCTGCGGACGCTTGCTAGCTCCGCGACTTTGTTTCCCCGAAGAAAATTGTTTCTTTTTCGTTGACTCTGTCCGTCGCGTCGGTTCGGTCTCTTGCGTCAGCTTGTACGATTTTAAAATATGATTTCGTGGGGAACGAAGATCCTGATGTTCCAAGAGTGGACTGAGAACCATCGTGTGACTAGGAAAATCAATTTTCTAGGCTGGAACATTTATTATACCTTCCTGAAACTCTCGTCTAATCGTAGCAAAAATTTCTAAAATTCACACTAAATCTTTCGGATACAAAAAATTCTTAAGTAATCGAGTTCATTTGGAAATAAGTATACGAGACGAAATTAAATCGTGTGACTAGGAAAATCAATTTTGTAGGCTGGAAATTTTTTACACACCTTCCTCAAACTGTTGTCCAAGCATAGCAAAAATTTCAGAAATTTGCACTAAATCTTTCGGATACAAAAAATTCTTAAGTAACCGAGTTCATTTGGAAATAAGTATACGAGACGAAATTAAATCGTGTGACTAGGAAAATCAATTTTGTAGGCTGGAAATTTTTTACACACCTTCCTCAAACTGTTGTCCAAGCATAGCAAAAATTTCAGAAATTTGCACTAAATCTTTCGGATACAAAAAATTCTTAAGTAACCGAGTTCATTTGGAAATAAGTATACGAGACGAAATTAAATCGTGTGACTAGGAAAATCAATTTTGTAGGCTGGAAATTTTTTACACACCTTCCTGAAACTGTTGTCCAAGCATAGCAAAAATTTCAGAAATTTGCACTAAATCTTTCGGATACAGAAAATTCTTAAGTAACCGAATTGACACAGCGTAGATAATTTTCCGTGTCCGACAGATGAAATAAGCTGAAAGACACTGTGATTTCACATTTTCAAAAGATGTACAAGCTATGCTCATCGACAGTGCCTATATACGATTGGCTTATATGGGGAGAGGGGTGTCAACGGGTGCGCTATGTACACAGTACATGGAAAGAAATTGTCTTAAGACTTATCTTGTGACGTCACAGTGTCATCTTTCTGGCACTGAATTCTCGGTTTTCCTATACACATACTATACCTATGCCAGGATCAAACGAACAAACGAGCTCCAAATTGCGTCGTGTGGGGGCTCGTTTGAATCAGAAAAATGTGACGAATACGTTCGCAAGAGTTTCATAATGAAATTATCGGAATAAAAAAATGTCATTGGATTAATACTTTCCCATGCTCGACTCCACCGACAACAGATCGAGTAGTCTGCACACGATACACGAGAATGGTGAAGAAGAAAGCACAGAATGAATTGAAGAAGTACCTGAAGAAGATCCATTGTCCAACGAATCCAGCTGATGAATTCTCAAACAAAACGTATCTACGAGGTCTCGGCAGACGAATTCTCTGAAAATCAAAATTTTTTTCGAGAATATCGAGAGCATATCAGCGCTAGCAGCTGGGAAAATTGTTTAAGGAGCATTCGTTTTCATCGTTGCCTCGGTCGTCCTTCAGCGGGCATCGATAGTTATCGAGGTCGAGGAGATTCGACCCCTAGCCGCTATCCGGCGATAGCGGCTCCATGCATCATACACGGCGGAGAAGATACCGGAAAAAATATGAGGAGGGCGGTTCGCTGTTAATCTGAGACGTCCGCGAGGAGGACGGCCGAGATCGCCGGTAGATACAAGCTTTTCGTCTACTCGTGATTTACTCGAGTAGTTTCGCGGCGGACGGGGAGCCAAGTAAACCGGTCACGTTCGGATAGAGTTTGCTGGATTCCGAAGGGATCCGGGGGTAAAGAGAAAAAGAGAGAGAGAGAGAGGAAGGAAGGGAGAGGGTGAAGGTGGAACAGAGAGAGAACACCGGCCGGTCCTGGATAGCCAGGAGGGATCAGCTGTGCTCTTCCGAAACCGGAGTCCCACGGGAAGTCAATCAACCGGCCTTTCTTCGGCCGCCACATCGCGAAGGGGTGACTCGCGAAACCGACAGAAAATTCCGCTTCATCGAGTTTCGTCGATGCTACGATTCCATGCGTCCTCTTCGGTTGTACTTGCTGTCCCACCTGATGGGAATTATTTTTGGAGACATCCATTTTTGTGGTCGGAAAAAACCCCTCAAGACAATTGTCTCTTAAGACATTCTTGATATTCTTCTAAATGCACCCACCAACCAGCAAGCTTCTCACAAAAGCCACTTTAACCCGTTGCACTATAATACCGAGTCGGACTCGTGACGAAGATTTCGAAGATAGTCTACTAAATATTCATGCTACTAATTTCCTTTAAACTTTCAATCGAAACAAAATTATATTTTCTTGTTGTTGAAACCATTGGAGACTGCATAGCTATAAATTACATACAAACTTCTTTTTCTCTAATTAATTAGAAACGACAAATAAGTTCTAATCGCTGCAACCGTAAAATGAATCGTAGTGCAAGGGGTTAATCGCAGTACACAAAGCACACCCCCCAAAACTCCGTCGGGTGGGGACGCCGGTAGCGTCACCCAATCGGACGTAATCGCAAGGGGTGTGTCGAGAGAGGACGACGACAATAAAAGCAAGGTCTCAAATCGCGGCGCCGTGTAGCTTGCCGTAGGAGATCGTACAGCTAGCTATCAAGGTGAAGGGTGGTAGAGAGGACATGGCA
This sequence comes from Lasioglossum lativentre, assembly GCA_916610255.1. Taxonomy (NCBI): domain Eukaryota; kingdom Metazoa; phylum Arthropoda; class Insecta; order Hymenoptera; family Halictidae; genus Lasioglossum; species Lasioglossum lativentre. Next base: position 4,423,598 of record OU744364.1, read on the forward strand.
CTATCAAAGCCCACCCCACAGGCTGCGTTCAAATCGTCGCCCAATCAGGAGTAATCGCAAGGGGTGTGTTGGAGGCGGACGATGACAATAAAAGCAGGCTCTCGAATCGCGGCAGCTTGCCGTGGCAGTCGGTGTTCGTGGAGGTAGCTAGCAGGGTGGAGGGTGTCTAGGACATATACGACGGGGTAGGCTATGGCGGTGTGTTCAAAGGGGACGGGTTCAGGAGACGGGCGACCTCGGGTAGTACCTCGGGTAGTAGTACCTCGGGTAGCCGAGGGTGAATTGAGTGGCGTCGGGCGGGAGGGGGGTGGGGTGAGGGGGTGTGCCGTGCCGGTGAGATATCCCGAAGGAGGGGCGGAGGGGGCGAGAGGACGAATGGGGGTGGAGAGGTTGACGGGGGTGAGGTCGGCGATTGGCATTTAATTAGCGGCCGGATGACCGCCGCCGCCTCCGGATCAATACGCCGCCCCCAGGGGCCAGCGTGCAGGAGGCAGATCGACCCTGCCGTCCTCTTTCTCCTCTTCTAACCTCTTCCGTCCTCTCCTCTTCCTCCCTCTAGCCCTCCCCGTCCCTCTTTACCTCTCTCTCTCTCTCTCTCTCTCTGGCTCTCACGGTCCTCCTACTTTCTGCCACCCCTTCCTCGAACCCAGAGTGGAACCGAACTCGTTTGCTCCGCGTCGGTGAAACCCTTTTCCAACCCCTCTGGTTCTCTGGTCCCCTCTAGCTCCCTCTGGTCCCCTCTGGCCCCCCTGGTTCCTCCTCCGGCGGCGCGGCGCGACGGCTGGACCGAGGAGAGAACTGCCTTCGTGCTCCTTAACCTAACCTCCTGACCGAACACCACGTGCGGGGAATATCCGGAAGCACTTCGGTAAAATAAAGCGAATCGACGGTAAGTGCCGCGGATCCTCTTGTATCCGTGGCCTCCGGGGCTCGCTGGACAAGGATCCCCTGCCCCTCGACCCCTCCCGATCCTGATGCCGTGCCATGGTTTCTCTGCCTCCACCCATCTTCTCTCACCCTGCTCTACCCTATATCGCCCTTCTCCTCCGTCTTCCTCCCCCTCTATTTCACTCTCTTTGTCGAGGCTGTTCTCTACCGACTGCTCCCGCTGATCACCGGGCTCTTTTTCCTCGTTTTCCGATACCGATAGACCGCCGATACGTTCGACTTTGTGCCCGAGCCGATATTATAGGTGGTACGCCCCGTAACGAGACCGATCGTTACGAGGATTGTAATTGCGTTTTGAGACGGCACCGCACGGATAGACGGGATGAAAGAATGCTTCCGGAGGAAAATACGCGGCGCCGATTCCCACTGATACGGTCTACGTTGGCGATGGGCTACCTGGTGATTAATCGGAGGGTGGGGCGGTCTGGTTGACGCCTATTTTCTGTTCCGATGACGTCACGACCTTGGCCAGCCCTCTATTCAATTTTTCTTCCGTCAGGTTTTTCATCCGACTTTCTCAACTCGTTAAGAGAAGAAATTGATTTTTATCGAAGCCCTGCTTCTTGTAATCTTTGTTTCGCACGAACATCCGGAAATAAATAAACAAATTTAACCCTTTGCGGTCCGCGCTGCATTCGCAGGTTCGTATCAGATTTCAGATGCACACATTCTTTGAAATTGTTATTCTATGTCCTCGAAACAATCACCATCGCCACTTTCAAATTCGTTGTCACGCACCGTTGTACGTCGAACTCTGTTGTCTAGACATATTCTTAAAAACAAAAAATTATCTTAGGGAAATTTAGACTTTGAAAATGCTTTCTAGTTGTGCTACAAATTCGAACTGTACGCCACGATGGGTTTGAAAAGACTAAAACTAAGCCCTCAGTTTCAAGAGGCATGGCCTAATCTGGATATTAGAGTAAGATCGTATTAGAGTAAGATTGAGACATTGTCTAGTCACACTCGACATAGGACCGCAAAGGGTTAACTAAAAAAAATATTTTCCCGTAGACCAAGGATGTCTCTATAAATTCCGATATTGTTAACCGTTCTCTGGAAATAAATTTATAAAAATCACTAACCTTTATAAACTTTCCACCAGCCTCCTTATAGCTGCCACAGAATCCTCCCTAAAAGGAGATAGTTAACTAAAAAAAATATTTTCTCGTAGACCAAGGATGTCTCTATAAATTCCGATATTGTTAACCGTTCTCTGGAAATAAATTTATAAAAATCACTAACCTTTATAAACTTTCCACCAGCCTCTTTATAGCTGCCACAGAATCCTCCCTAAAAGGAGATAGTTTTTGTTTCTCCTAAAGATCGACAGTCTACTAATAACGATACGAAAGTAATCCTACGGTTAAGGAAGATCGATCAGCGTGGCATTCGCGAGGTCTGATGTTCGCGGAGGGGTCAGAAGGGCGAGGAGAGTCGCACCCCGGCCCTTTTCGGCGGGCCCTGGAACCAGTGTAACGGCAACCCCCCTTGGTCGGAGGGGCCCCGGTCGATGCGTGATATATCGGCTCGTAAAAATCCTCGGGAATAAAATATCTCCGTTGGATCTCGGGGCGAAGGTCGGCGTCGCCGAAAGGGCCCCTCGCCGCGGCCGGCCGCGTTTATGGGTGACCAGGTACACGTATGCAAGGCCCTCGCACACGGGCCCGTAGGTGCGAACATTGTTAACAAGTCCCGTATTTTATACACTCCCGCGAGAAACAACGAGCCGGCTGCTGCCAAGGGGAGCGTGCAGGGGTGCTCCGTCCAATTTCTTTTCGTTAATACACAGAACAAGGTTCTCTTTATGAACAATTTCTTTACTAGCCCTGTTATTTAGAATTATTTGTTTCCCAATATTTGGAAACAATCTAGTCCGAAAACTGTGGGATGACCTCCTTCAGAAACTTGGAATTGCAATATATATCAGATTAAATTTTTTTGTTTTTAATTATTGTTTCAAACAACTTTTATCAAAATCACTCCAAACACTGGCGATAATAACTTTTATAAAATTGGTCCAGACGGTTCTGTTTATGTTTTAAAGATTAGTATAGTAGGTAATGTGTATACAATTTGTATTAACCCTTAACACTCGGATGGTACTGAGGCACCACTGAGAATTGCTATGCCATTCTTAAAAATATTGTTCATACTATTATTTTTGTTCGTAGTTAATAAACTACTAGACATTTGCATATTACATGAGATATTGTATCAATTTCATATACGCAAAAAATGAAAAAAATTTTACAGAATAGAAATATTCTAAAATGGAAAAATCTTACATTTTTGAGTTAAAATAGCTTCGAGTGCAAAGGGTTAAAAAATTGCTACAGTCGGAATTGCCAGGAAAAATGTTTAGAATCGTGACTATTAATTTTTTTTCTTCGCTATTGCGACCGATAGGAGTTTAAAAAAATAAGTATTTACGGTTTGGCCCTATTTGAAAAAATGTATTTGTTTTTAAAGAATGTACGAAGACGTTTTACACCCATTGTGTGTATCTAGTTTACCACACCCGGCCCTCGAAGAGTCAATACGATCGAAGACGATGCTCCAAGGTTGAACCGCCGCGCGATGATTCATCCGGATGATTTTTAAAGCTCTCTCGCTCCGAGAGAGCGAAGTGTAAATCGATGACCGTGGTCGGCATCTCGCTCTCGTTCGCGCGAGGAGTTAATCACGGTAAACGGACTTCATTCACTTCATTGTTCGAAACGAGGCGTCGGAAAAGAGCGGCGAAAACGATGCTCGTGCCAAATCAGTGTTTATACATGAAATTATAGCTGGCCGGTTAACAGCCTTCGGAAATATCATCGTCTCCGCGCTGAAACGGTTCTCAATTTCTCATAGACGTCGACATTGTCGTCGAGATTTTTACACGCTCTCGAACGAATCGAGAAAAATCTCGAGAGGGAAAACAATGGCCTGGAAACGAGGATAAATTGATATACCTGTCGGTTATTACCGCAATAATTTAGCGTTGACAGCGCTATCTATATGTAAATGCAAACGATCTCTCGACAGCAGTCGATATCCGATCGATCAAGGATTATTTAGATTGTTGTGTGGATACAGTGAATTTCAAAATAGTCAGATTAATGTCGTTGCTCTAACGCGTTAATAGGCGTTCGTTGTCTTTTATTTATCCCATAGATCCTTTCATAGATCCTGCCGATCGGTCTAATCATCCTTCGAGTATCACTTTCGGTTCCAAAAATTTGTGAGCTTTCTGAGAAAAATTACAATTTTTTCGAGTTATAAATGTAATGATCACGATTTATATGTATGATAAATTTTTCTTTAGCCAAGATGTTACAAAACGACCGAGTTATTTACTAATTTTGAAACCTTCTTTCTTAGAGTGTCGACGGATGGCCGCCATTGCTGCGAAGACCTGCAACGTCTAAAGTAAGAAATCCCTAATGATCCTACAGATGCGAATGTATTCTCTAAAATCTAGTGCATAGATCTTGCAAAATCAGTATCATAAAGTCATACTATTCCGATCTGACCTAACACCCACGCAGATTCTTTTATTGCTAATTCAGAGCCACATTGTACGATGAAACAATAGTCCGCAGCGAACATTTCTGTGAAATATCAAATTACAGAATGCATCGTAAAAGCTTTATAATTCAGAATTATTATTACAATTTTTTGTTAGGTGTATTAGGTAATTGACGGCACACACTTCAAATCAGAATAATTTTCCATCACCATTTTTAATACATAATGAATTTAATGATTTCGGCGCAAGGTTCGATCATTCAATTGAATCAATAAATTCATTATGTATTATAATTTCGATCGAGAAAAATTCACATTACCATTTTTACTCGTTTATAATTTCAATGAAATTTTCAAGATCCGAAAGACATTTCTTAAATTGTCGTTACCAGCCCAAATAAAAAATGTGTAAACAGCAATTTATTTTCGTAATTCCGACAAAAATTCTAATGATTGCAACCATAAAATAAATCGTTAAATTAACAAGCACTATTGCAGTGTCACCGGCTTGGTTGCGAGACGGTGAAACATTTAAACCGTTGGAACGATGTTGCGAACTGTTTTCCGCGACCTTTCGACTCGATTCGCAGTGTCCTTGCTCCACCCGCGGGAATTCCGCGGATGGAAGTTATCGGGGGCCGTCTCTGCGTCTGTCCGCGTTGCCACGCCGCCGCTGGAATGCCATAATTGGCGGTGGTTATTATTTATTTGCCGCTCGCTGACACGAGCGTTCCTTTCGATCGGGGACCTTTCTACTCGCGGGAATTCCGATATTCGCCCGTTGTCCGGGATCGACGCCCGTCCATTCGCTTGTCAGCCGGTGTTTCGCGTCGTTAACATTTTTATTTGCCAGTCGGGCACACGTTCTCCGCGTTCCGAACCTGTTAACACTTCGTAGACCCGCGCGTTCTTGCTTTGTGCGGCCCGCGGAAAACATCGCTTTGAAATTGCAAATTGGGTGACCTGCCCACTCAATTAACAATATTGCAATTTTAAGTATTTCGACTGCAAAAAATTCTGTTATGTAGTCCAATTGTAGGCGAAATCATCCGATTTCTATACAAAAATTCTCAAACGATTTGAAAAAATTTAATTGATTATCCCCTATTTAAAAAATTATATCTTCTGCAATTATGGGTATTTCTACTGTAAAAAATTCTATTATATAGTCCGAACAATAGAAAATAAGTATGCAAAACGTCCATACGAAACATTCATCCGATTTCTGTAAAAAAATTCTCAAACGATTTGAAAATATTTAATTGACGTTCCCCTCATCCCCTCTTTGAAAAATCATAGCTTCTACAATTTGGGGAAATTCGACTCTAAAAAATTTTGTTATATAGTTCAAACAATAGATAATAAGTATGCAAAACGTCCATACGAAACATTCATCCGATTTCTGTAAAAAAATTCTCAAACGATTTGAAAAAATTTAATTGACGTTCCCCTCGTCCCCTCTTTAAAAAATCATAGCGTCTACAATTTGGGGTATTTTGACTCTAAAAAATTCCATTATATAGTCCAAACAATAGAAAATAAGTATGCCAAACATCCACACGAAACATTCATCCGATTTCTGTCAAAAAATTCTCAAACGATTTAGAAAGATTTGACGTCCTATCCTCAGCTCTTAAAAAAATTATAGCTCCCACAATTTTGGGTGTTTCGACTTCAAACAATTCTATCATATATTTCAAATACTAGGAAATAAGTACACAAAAGCCCGACACAAAAGAGTCGTCCAATTTCTTTACAAAAATTCGCAGCCTGATCCAAACAAACTGATGCGTTAGACCATAAGACCCCCTTGAGGGTTTTAGCATGTTCAGGAATTTATTTTTCGGAAAATTGTGAAACCTTTTGCATTAGAATTTGTCACATTAATAGTAGAACTTTAAAAGTAGAAGTAATTAAAATCACGCGAGTTCTAGAAAATCTGTACGACTGTCGAGTTTCCGTCGAGGTCAAGCGTCGACTTTTCGACGTCCTTCGCGAGATTATTCGCCTAATCATCCCCCGATGGGCGTAACCGATCGAACGGGAGAAAGGCTGGGAGTCACGATCCGTTCTCGCGAGGCACGTTTACCAGGAAAGGACGTCCCGTGTCAGGAAGCCATCAGACATCGGAGGGGAGAGGGGCCCTCGAATGCTACTCGCCGGAATTGACGAAATGCAAACTACCATCGACGCAAACTTCCTCGAGGTGATGGTAATTATAATAATGAAGCCGAGTGGAAATTGTGCCGGGGCGAAACGGATCGAGGAACCCAGACCACTTCCCGAGCTCTCCAGTTCCTTACCAAACTGCACGGCGCGATTCCCGAATTTATTCGGAAATTCGTACGAAATATTAAAGTTCTTTACATGTTGGACATTGTCGTGAAAAACAACAATTTATCACCTAATTTATCACCCTTAACAGTTAGCCAATATCCTGTGATTACTAATAACCAGAGAAGGGGTGTGTGACCTAAATAATTAAAAAAATACGACGACCTGGAATTAAATAACATTGAATGATTTTACACGATATGTTCCTGATTTGTTCTTTTGTAATTATTAACAAAAATGTATTTTTCGAACCTTTTAGAAGACTTCGTTAATCGAGTACAGATTGCTGTAGAAATAGTATGAAATAAAAATAAAAATCGAATTTTGTTATTTTTGTAAATTTCTGTAGCGTTTCGAATTTCTCCGAGAATTTTACATTATTCGAGAGCCACAAAAGCATAAAAATTCTCCCCGTTCAGCTACCAACCGCACGAATCCCTAAACATTCTTTACGCTCTTGTTATACTACATTTAAATCAACATTCAAATCAGTGTGTTCCAGCCTCGCGTAGCGCAGAATTTTCGCATCCATTTTTAATTCGCTGGGCAAGAATCGCGAGGTTGCGAGTAAATAACCGGTAGCGGAAAAATTTACTGGACAAATATATGAAAAGTTACTTGAAGTAATGGTCACGCAAAAAAAGCGCACGTTCCACAGCCTCGAGTTACCAAAATATTGTATAAACTTCAATAATTTTTTTAAACGCAACAAATGAAAATATACTAGAATGTTCCTCAACCGCCATTTTAACAGACAAAAATTATTCCTTACCGAAAATTGAACGAGATCGATAGGGAAAAATATATTCTAATATACATTCCTCGAACCAACATAAGTACTAAATAATTACGATGCACTTGTAATAGATTAGGTAAATTCATTACACAAATATTCCTTTCAAAAATTGTGTTCAAATTTTACTAATGGCACAGCCTTCTTATCGGAAATAGTACTCACGAAATTAAACAACAATTTGCGAATAAAAATTTTAACAGACCCGCAACGTTAATCTTGTTCCTATTAGATAGCAAAAATATCACGTTGCGGTTCCCCGAATAACGACAAGCATTTCGGCAAAGCGAGCATGCAATAACGCAATAATAATGATAATAATAATCGGTGGGACGCGATATCCTCAGGAAGATTTTCGTGGTAGATGAGCAGCTGGCCTCGGGGAAGGATCGACAGGATCGTTTCGCTCGATCTCGGCGAGCGTGCGTCTAAGGCGGCGAAAAAAATGACTAGACGTTTTAATAGGGCGAGTTTTCATCTATCGTCCCTATTCATCGGCAATTTCCGATTGAGTCGCCGTCCCTTAGGGGATCGATCGCCCATTGTCTCGGCTAGTCTTGACTTTTCATCCAGACCCGGCCACACCTTGCGACGCGTCTCGACATCCACCACACCACCGGTTGTTCGACGAAAACGAACTATAATAGCCTAATGGCCGATAGACGCCGTTCGATCCGACGACGATCGCTTCGGGAATCATCGTCGTTACATGCGACACGTGACAGTATATCTTTCTGTGGGAGATTATTCTAGGGATATTGCGAAATATTACTAGAGAGCGGATTTTATGCATTTATGACAAAAAAGTAAAATACAAAATGGTGTCAGACGATTTTAAGAATTTAATAAATACGTCAAATAAAATTATTAAGAGAAGAAATAAATGTCTGTGCAGCTCCTCTCTCTTGTAAACAATGTAGAAATTAGTTGGTTAAATTTAAAATAGGATTGGAAAGAAATAATTCAGATTTAATTAGATTACCTTCGGTTCGGATAATCGAGGTTCCACCGCATTGTGGACGAGTTTTATTATATTTATTATAAATAAATTTCGAGTAACCGAACATTATTCAAATTGTGCCGTGTTTGGACTCGTTTTAATCGGGAAAATGTAACGAATAGGTAAATGCAAGTTTCGTACAGCAATAATTAACATGGTCAAGGATATGAGTCATATGTTTCTGATCGAAACAATTTCGCACGGGGTTGAAAACGTAACAGATTACGTATTCAGCGACGACAAACGAGAAAACACGGAGTCTCGGCGATTTCCCGGCGCGTTAATGCGATTGTTTCAGGAAAGAAGATAGCGCGGGGTTGTTCAATCCCCATCGCGCGCGATTTTCTCAATTAAAAAACCCACCCCCTGCCTCTCTCCATTTCCGGGCGTGGGAGCGGTCGGTCCGAACGGAAAAAGCGAGCGAATTAAATCCCCGGTGGTGGGCGTGGACGCGAAATATCGTGGCATTGTTCTCCTTATCGCATTAAAAAAGAAATCCCGGACGCGTGGCCGTGGCGCGATCGTCGTTTTACGAGCTGAGCCCGTAGGATTATGCTCCTGTGCCTACCCCCTCCCGTTCCGTGAACCTGGTTGGCCCCTGGTGGCCAACGTACCCCCCTCCCCCGGACCAACGACCCTCGTCGTTATTTTTCGCGTTGCCCACCAGCTGTAATAATGAGATTTAAAAAGCGCCCTCCTACACGCTACCTGTCCGTTCGACACGGAAACAAAAAGGGATCGAGCAATTTTCTGCACCGACGATGGCACCGGTCCATTCTCTCACGGCCCTGAACCACGCCGATTCTGTTCCTTTTGTCCTTTTGTGTCCCTTTTTGCGGTGGACAAAGGGCTGCAGCCTTTGACCACTATTTTCCGAAATTGTCGAGAGATAACGAACATTTTCTGAATCGGTTGTGCACGACAATAATGAATGGTAAAAACTTGAAAAGCATTAATAGGTCAGATAAAAAAATGAAAAGTCAGAATTTATAGATATAGTATTTTCGATTTTACAAGGTGATTAACAAAATACGTTTTATGTAATGTCCATTTCTTATGAGTGCCTTTTTTTTATTTAATTTTTATTTTGTATAAAGACCGGTCTATTTATAAGATTCGTCAATATTTAAAATATTGAGAGCTCTACATTAATATTATTGAGGGGTAGTATTGAATTTTTATAGAATATTATTGAAGAATAGTGTTGAATTTTTATAGAAATTTGTTTCCTAACAAAATATATTAAAACTGAACATTAAATTGTCCAGATTCTAAAGAAATTTTTGACGAGTCTAACAAAGGAACGTTTCCAACCACAACAAATTTTTAAGCCACTCGATTCTATTCTTCTTCCCCATTTGTATCCTTCTTTTTGTCCTCCGTTGTCTTTCGACAATTTTCAAAAATTATCGTCGAGTTATGACTACAGAGTATTTTCCAAACGATTGCACCCCCGTCAAAGCGACAGATAATCGAATTCCCCGGCTTTTGTTTCTGCTACGGTCCTTTCGGTGGCTACTTGTAGGTCCCATTGTTCGGTTAACGTTTACGAGTCGAGTCACCGGAAAGAGGAAGCAATTGAACGTCCCTTAGGGATTCGAATGCACCGGAGAGAAGGCTTTGGGAACTTGTGTTAACTCGGCAGAAGATCATTTTGAGAGTATAATGCCTTTTCTTGGGAATAGCTGTCTCCGGGAAATCAAATTCTCCGTGTGCTTCTTCGGGTCTTCTTTCTTTCTATCTTTAGAGATTATTTTTGGAGAAAGCAAAATTCAGCAAAATAAATTTTTTATTACCTGCCTGGGCTAAATGTTTAATAACTTTTACAAATGTTATCGGATTCCCTCCAAATTTTATACACAGAATCTCAGTTATATTCAGATCTCAAGTCTGCAAATTTTACCACGTTTTTATTAGCTCGCTTTTTATTTATTTAAAGATCCCCAGTAGCGAACATTCGCTGTATTTTTAATCGTCGCGGAAAAACGCTCCCCGGCCCATCGAGAAGCCATCAAAGCATAAAGGAAATTTTTCATACGTGGAAAATTCCTCCCTTCAGAAAAACCGTGCATCTTCGGGATCTCTCGTGTGTGCATCCCTTAGCGATTTTCCTGGCCGACTTGCTCCCGGAGCATCCCTCTTGTGTTCGAGCTTTCTCGCCGGGACGTTTCACGGTACATGGATCAAGACCGGCAATCGGGGTGATATTATTTCATCGGTCGGAAATAGCGCGAGGGGGATGATACAAAACACGGTGGTCAGGCCCGAAAGTTAGCATAGCCCGTGACTTAGTGCTCCTGAGGGTGCTGTCTGTCAACCCCGGCCCGGAGAACCTTTCTTATTTCGCGATATTTTGTCGCCGCGATATTTATCGTCCACGCAGGACCTTGCCCTCGATACACCTCTCTTTCTCTCTCGCCCTTTCTCTTTTACTCTCTCCACTTTTATCTATCTCTTCCTCGAAAATAATCTTTGCGCCCTGCTCTCTCGGGGGTGGCTAATCGAACGGCCAGGAATTTTTCACTTTACCCGGAAAAATGCCTCGATGTATTGGTGGCGGGTGCTTTGCGACCATTCATTTGGGGCTTCATACCGCTTCGAGACATTTTTATACTGTTTGTAATATACTTTTTTTTCCTATTTAATTTTTGTACATTCAAATTATTTACATTTTTATACATTCTTATGTTTACTCTATTTTTACACACTCTTACATTTATTTCATTTTTATACACTCTTATGTTTAGTCTATTTTTACTCACTCTTACATTTATTTCATTTTTATACATTTTTCTTCTCACTTTATTTTTTGACATTCTTATACACTCTTACATTTATCTTATTTTTATACATCTTTATTCCCACTCTATTTTTATATGTTTGTATTCTCAATTTATTTGTGTACATTTTTATACATTCTTATGTTTACTCTATTATTTTTACACATTTTTATACACTCTTGCATTTATTTCATTTTTCTACATTTTTCGTCTCACTTTATTTTTATACATTCTTATACACCCTTACATTTATTTTATTTTTATACATTTTTATTCCTACACTATTTTTATATATTTGTATTCTGACTTTACTAGCATACATTTTTATATTTACTCTATTATTTTTACACATTTTTATACACTCTTATTATTTTTATTTTATTTGTATACATTTTTATTCTCACTGTATTTTTATACATTTTTATTCTGACTTCATTTTTAGACACTTTTATACGTCCTTATTTTATTTTTACATAGTGGCATACATTTCTATTTTTCAAACGACGTCGGGGCACAGAGAGCGTAAAAAGCAGAAGCGGCAGAAGGCGGTCAATTAATTCGGAAAAAGTAATTTGAAAGAGTCACGGGGGCGGGATATAAAAGCCGGGGACTTTGTTTTATGCTTCGCGAGGCAGCCTCCCTCGCGGCCTTAGGAGGCAACCGCTAATATCGCCATATAATCTGTCGCCGTTCCGAATAAATAACCCGCTGCGAACCTAATAAAATTCGCCGGCTGCGAAATTTTGTCAGCCAGACTGTGAACGTGCACGCAGTTCACCGGCGACAGAACATTTCCCGCGAATGAGCTTGCACGGTGGCGCGGGTCGCTGCCTGTATAAAGACACATGGCCGACTATGGCAGCTTCATTTGTCTTTATATTAGCGGCACACGCCGCTATAGCGATACTACTATAACGATACTATAGCTTGCCACCCCCTTCGTAACACCGTCAAAAACGGCGACGAAACGTCTTCCCTCGGCTTTCGCCTCCTACACGTGCAAACGTTTTATGTACAATATGTATATGTAGATGTATGTGTATACATTAATAATTTTTTTTATATTAGGAGTTACATTTATTAAGAATAAATTAAGAGTGGTTAAAAATTTTATTAAATAAATTTCTAAAGTTTCTACTATAGGTTAATAATTATTTAATATAGTACCTATATAGACGACTTTCAATTTTTAGCTCTTTTATTCGTTTATCTTTCTGACGAGTATTTCATGCATTTATCGCAAAAAATTAGTAAATGAAATTTAAAACTGTAAATGGATTCAAAGAATTTATTCCTTTTTCGAATTTTTGGAGATTTGCGAAAAAACACACGTTACATAATTTTTTAATAAAATCATATTTATTACTGTTGCACAATAATTGATGGCTATTGATCTATTTCAACGACCAGCAATTTTTCACGAAACCTCGTAAACAATTCGCAGTATGGTGTTTGTTAGTTCTATTACAATTTAGGAGCGGCGTTTAGGGGAGGAAGGCTCGAATGACAGATTTTCTCCGATTCCTATCAGAATTTCGATTCCCATTTGTTAACGAGTTTCGAACCGGGAACCGGATTCTCTACTCCAGTATTATAATTAACATTGCGCGGAACGCACGCGCGCGCGCGCGCTCTCATACACATGTACTACATCTATACACATAGATATACCTCGTGTAACTGTACCGCCATGGTCGCGATTATAATTATGATGATCATCGCCGGGTACCGCGATATCGCCCGGTGTTATTGACTGGCAACACACGTTCGCGTAATTTTCTGTAATCCATATCTGCGCAATTAATTATCGTTCCCTGATACGTTAATCCATCAGCGCGAATCCACCATGGGAACGTTTTGCTCGTGTTCTGGCCGTGGTACACGATACCCACGGCTCTCGGTATCATTGTCGAGAAACATCGTATTATGTGTCCGGCATCTAAACATCACTATCTAATTTTCCGTCGATAGCGTCTAAATGGAAATGCATATTAAGCGACGCGTGCTCGGACGCAACAAATAACTGTGATACAATTGTTCATCTGAACTGGACGGAGAAATAAATTTTTATTAATGATCACTCGCGAATCTATCTTTATAATCTCAATAATCGTAAATTAACAAAATTTAGAATCCGTCGAAATCACTGGTTCCGGCAAATCTAGTGTTAAGTCCCATTTTTAATATTTATACAGGATGTACCATTGAGATTGTAAAAAATCTCGAAGACATGTGATTTAATAAAAACAAACTGACACATGTCCTATAGTGTTTCGAGTGGGGAATCGGTTGGCACTACTAGTTTTTTAATGCGTGGGCGTTTTGAAGGTTATTTCAAGGTTATTTTGTCATTTTGTATCATAAACCCATATTTTTTATCTCGGAATCACATTCTACGGGAAAAAATGCACAACTTTTGTTTGTTTTTGTCTATGATAAAAATGACCTTGAAATAACCTTTAAACTGGCCCACGCATTAGAAAACTAGTAGTTCCATCTGATTCCCCACTTGAAACACTAAAGGACACGTGTCAGTTTGTTTTTATTAAATCACATGTTTTCCAGATTTTTTACAATCTCAACTTAAATGGTACACCCTGTATATTATGATTTCTGTCGAAAGTTCAATATTAAAAATTAATTATTGTTACGATCGATTGAAAAAATTTAGGGTTTCCTCAAATTGCATACGTGAAAAAATTATAGAAATTAATTGCCCCACTTTTGTGTTCTGTTATATTCAAGGTTACGTGAAGGTCATAACTTGACCTAGGCAATCATACTTCGATAACGAAAATATACAGTCCTATTAAAAAACAAAAAACATCGACGACCTTGGTATCTAGAAAAAAATGACCTTCAGAGTTGGTCTACTATTTATTCCCTCGAATCGATACACTTTTGTTCCTCGATATTTTTTTCATCGCCAGAAATGGGATATTTGAGGGACAGTGTGTATGGGGTTTAACATTAATTGGTTCGGATAAATGAGGTTCCAGTGAAATTTTCTCGAGAGGCAGTGTTTGGCAGAAAATGTTCTGGGAATGGAGTGGGGCCAGCAGGACGTCCTGCTGGATTATTTATTCCTCGTTTTTTGGCAAGCGCGGTCTCCAAGGCGAAACGCACGGCCAGTTAATTCCGGTACATTTGAACGCTACCCTTTAGAAAACGCGCAGATATATCACGCAAATTGCCATTGTGGCCGCGACAATATGCTAAGCGCAGCCAGGCTGTTAGCATATCGTTATTCCGCCACAGGAACGTATCAGAATGAGGAACGGCTGTGCATGAACGCCGCTCCTCTATGTTTTCTTTTCCGTTCTAACGCGTTTCCCTAGCCTTCGACACGCGTCCTCGCAGTTTTCCGATACGAGGGGACGAGACTCCTCGCAATTGCTTCTTTTCGCGAGCGGAACGCGTGTAATAAGGGGATGAAAGTTTCACGACTGCAAGGGCTCGATGAATCAACGCGAGCGAGACTGCCCTAACTGCCACTCTAAGGGTATATAGTTTTGTCTCGAGAAAGTGGCTCGGAATCGGCTTCTGCCGTCTTTCGGATCGGGGTACCCATTGGGTGAACACATTTTTCCTTATTTTCTAGGAAATTATGAACATTATGAATAAATTACGAACAGTTTTCTTTCGATACAACAGGATGGCTCGACATTGTAAATATCTAAAAATATCCATTTAATGAGTATTTTGTATGTTATTCCCATTTTATTGAAAATGCTAACGGAAAATATATCGAAAAATTGAAAATTCCAAAAGTAGCATTGCATCGTGAAAAATGCATTGAATATAAAAATTCAGGCTCCCTTTTCCAGGCAGAAATCGATATTTACATTGTACGTGAAAAACAAACTGATAAAAATACAATTATTATTATTCTCTCGTAATGTAAGTTAGATGAAAATGTATTTCCGCTTTCAATAATGTCAATAAATTGAAAATAATCTATTCCGAAAGTTCTTCTAACGTTTCATAGCTTTAAATCTGATTAATGCTATTGGCGCACTGGTACGATCATTTATTACTGTTCAGCACTTTTTGCAAATTGTTACATCAACTAATTTTCGACGTTTCGATCTAAATTTAGATCATTTTCAAGAAATAATTTTAAATATATTAATCAATGGGTAATATAATAAAAAAAAAAAAAAAAAAAAAAATGTTTACAGACGCAATTACAACAAAATTATTAGAAACGTCGAAAATTAGTTGATGTAACAATTTGCAAAAGTGCTTAACAGTAACAAATGATCGTACCAGTGCGCCAATAGCATTAATTAGATTTATTCAACATTGTCGATCGAAATAAGGAAAACCGTTTCATAGCTTTAGTTCATCCAATTTTTCCACATGCTTATTATGTGAAAATTACGGATAAATTCCGATAAAGTTTCGCTTTCTACAATTCTCGGTTTCGTTTGATTAAATAACGTTGATTTTGCGGGAATTTTTGGTATCGACATTTGCCGTTAAGCGTGCACGAATATAATTGTAAAAGTGTCGCTGCGAATTCTTCGGTGAAAGTACCACACACGGTATGCAAACCGGGGCTGGAAACGGAACGAAACGGAACGGAACGGAACGGAACGAGAGATCCGATCAGCGAAACCCATAGACCCAGCTTATGCTCTCGAACGCATTAATGGGGCTGCAGCAGTCGACGCGAGCCAGCTTTATACCTGAGGTTTAAATCGCGCTGGTCAAATTAATTTGCAAACGATGAACGAGTTGCCGCCCGGCCGCGGCGCTGTTAGCGTTGCATTTCGAACAGAGGAGATTAGCCCCGTTCATTAAACACGAACGCGCTGCATCCACCGCGCGGATTTGGCCGCGGCAGATCGCATAGACGTCATCGTCGCCGAGTGCTGTCGAGTTTTCGTATTCCCGTGTGTGCCTCGAATCATACTTCCTCTCTCTCCCTCTCTCTCTCTCTCTCTCTCTCGCTCTCGCTCTCGCTCTCTATCCATCCATCTCTCTTTCTCCGACACGCTCTCGCCCCGACTGTAATCAATCTCGAATTCGGCTACAATTTAACCAACCCGGATGCCGAGTTTTAGGTAGATTAGCCTCGAGTGCGTTTTCCTTGGGAGCTGCTTCTGCCGAAACGGATTTTCCACGAAAATATCATCTGCCGAACGAATATTGTTAACCCTTTGCACTCGGAGCTATTTTAACCTGAAATACGAAAGATTTTTCCATTCCAGAATATTTTCATTCTATACAATTTCTTTCCATTTTTTTTTTTTTTGCATTTGAAACTGATATAATATCTCGTGTAATATGTGAATGTCTAGTAATTCATTAAATACGAACAAAAATAATAATCTGAACAATATGTTTGAAAATGGCATAGCAATTTTCAATAGCGCCTCAGAGTCGCCATTCGAGTGCTAAGGGTTAAATGATTTTTATTATCCCCGGTCCGTTAATCGCTCTGAAAATTCACCGATTTATTAGTTTTACATTTTTTCCTCTCTGTGTGTTGCGAGATTTTTATTTGTTTTTTAATATGTGAAAATATTTATTTGTAAACACATGATTTGTTGATTTAAAGTGTGCAATAAAAATAGGTGAAATATGCGAAATTGTTCTCGAACGAGTGTATGACACGGTGAAGGGAGTCTTATGGTCGAACACGTCATTTTGTAGGTCTTGTTTTTGGAATTTTTATAAATGAAACGACTGTGATGTATCGAGGTTTTTTTATACTTATTTTCTATTATTTGGACTGGACAATAGAATTTTTTGGAGTCGAAATATTTCAAATTGTAGGAATCATAGTTCTTTCAAGAGGGACGCCAATGAAATCCTGAAAAAGGAATACTTTTGATATTTATGCAAAATGCTCGGCTCCTCGTATATATATAATGGTTTATAAACATTGTTTTCTAAAATGTTAACGCGAGACTCTGTGTGCCATTTCAAAATTGAAACAAAAATTCGAACAAATGCAAACAGTAAAAATATTTAATGAATTTAAAAATAATGTACTTAAAAGAAACTTACGCGTTGCAATTAATGCAAACAAGTTTTATTTTGCATATAACACGCGCAGTCAGATATTGAAGTCTGAATAATCGATAGATTATTGTAACATCGCGTCGATAGAGGCAAACCGACGCCATCGTCTCGGAAGAATTAAGCGATACAGATGGTTTCCATGAAACTGATGAACTCGTTCGGTATCCTCGTGCCGAGTCTAATCGGAAGATACACAGCCGCGAAAAATATACAGAAGCTACTCGCAGCGTCCTTAAGCGGGAGTATTAAAGCGGAGGAACGACGATGATAAAACGTGGCGCGCGCCGCCAGAGAGCCAGGGCAATAAATGTTTCGTGGCTCGTAAAAATGTTATTGCCTTCCGTATGCCACGATAGCGGAAGTCGCGGAGACGCATCAACCGAGTCCTATGTATGCTGAAGAACAGGAGACAATCCGGTTAGGTCCTCGCGAAACGCCGCCGCGCCGGGGGCCATGTGGTGTTCGAGTTCGATCGCGATTCATTTCAATTTAGAATGATCTTACAAATTGTTCTATCAGATGAAATAGAGACTGAAAAGTCCGTTTTTACATTACGAAATCGTAGCAAAAACTAATTATTATATAAACGTGGAACACACTTCAGGATACATGTACTGCTGCTATTAGTTTTTCCGCAAGTAAACGCCTCAAGGACATTTGAAGATCAACTCTGACTTTTTAAGAAAAACCTTTTCTCTGCAATATTTAAAGGATTAGTGCAGTGGTCTCTTAGCAACAAGTCTTTCTGCAGGTAAACGCCTCAAAGACATTTGAAGGTCAACTCTGATTTATTAACAAAAACGTTTCTTCAGCAATATTTAAAGAATTAGCACGTTCGTCTGATAGCAAACAAGTCTTTTTGCAGGTGAACCCCTCAAGGCCATTTGAAGGTCAACTCTGATTTTTTAGGAAAAACCTTTCCTCTGCAATATTTAAAGGATTAGTGCAGTGTTCTCTTAGCAACAAGTATTTTTGCAGGTGAACGCGTCAAGGACATTTGAAGGTCAACTCTGATTTATTAACAAAAACGTTTCCTCTGCAATATTAAAAGGATTAGTGCAGTGGTCTCTTAGCAACAATTATTTTTGCAGGTGAACGCGTCAAGGACATTTGAAGGTCAATTTTAATTTCTGAACATTAACGTCGCCTCACCAATATTTAAAGGAGTAGAGCAATGGTCTCTTAGCAACAAGTTCATAACAATTGATGAAAAAGTCAAGTTAAACAGCTGAATAACTAAAAAAAAAACAATTTACACGCACGGATCTACACAAGTTGGTACACAATATAGCAAAATACAATAAATATGAGAAACGAATTAAAAATCGAGCAGCAGTATAGCGAATTGATATGCCACGCGTTAAGGGTTGATTCGCGTTGTTCAGCGAGTTCGGAGCGAAGGGTGTGTTTCGCGGGAGGAATTAATATATTTTCCGGTCGTCGCGAGGCGGAAGGTAGACGGGCAAGGATACCTGTAGGTAATTCGGAACAGCGGAAAATAAACTTTTCCGGCGCGTACATAAAGTAATACCCGATCCGGGGAGAGGTAGCTCGGTTCCTTTCAGCCGGGGGGCAGGATTGGATGGTGGCTCCCATGGGGTTAATTCCGTGCCGAAGGGTGGAAAATATTCACGGTTCCTTAAAATCCGACGAGCGGCCTCGTCTCTTACGAGCTTCCTCTGGGGTGGCGTTATACCAAACGGTCACTCAAAATACCACACCCCTTCCATGCTTCTTCTTCTTCTTCTTCTATTTTTTTTCTGCCCGTGGCAACGATCCTTTAATCCGCGCCAAACTGTCCGGGATATTTCTCTCCTACCCACCCCCGGGCTGGAAACTCCAATAAAATTCTACCCCCGAAGACGTCTCTCGCCTCTTCGACTACGTCTTAACGAACGAACGACTCGTTTCGATGTGATCGTGCGATCCTAACTTGATCCGATTTTGCAGATTTTCCCGTCGTTCCTACGCAGATTTTTGTGATTTTAGGGAGGATCGCGAAGAAAATTGGTGTTTATTGTAGAAATTTTTAACGAGGTTTTTAAGTTCTTTGGAGGGTAACACTCGATTATGGTGAACGATTTTTTTTCCTCATCAAGATTTTCAATTTTCAATCGATTGTTCAATCATGATCGTTTGAATGTGAATTTTGTGTGAGAAATGTTGAATAAAATTTTCAACTGCTTTGGAAGATGATCACTGTTATGTTGTGCTCTTGATGCCAGTAAACAGATTGTTAATAAACTGTTGTATCTATAAGCAAAAAGTTTCAGAACGATGTTATAAAGACGAAATAATAATCCTTCGGTTTTAATGATGTTGAAAATGAACTGTTTGTACGATTAATATTGTTAACGATGTAAATGTGTAGTAGCTGTTTTGTAACCCGATGCAATAACGATCCGAATATTCAGTAACAAGCGGCAGCATGGTGTTATTTACACAGCTACGATTATTATAGCACGATTAAATGCTGATATCGTCGAACAGCTGACCGATACGTTTATGCGTTAATGAAGTAAAAATTGAAACCTATAACGATAAGCTGAACATTATTCAATTAAACAAGATAATATATGTTGCTCTCTCAGACTAAATTTAGTGTATGTGGAACCATATGGAATGTAAAAGTAACTATTATCTATAACGAATTATCACAGTCACTAGTTAACCAGCTTCGAGAAATCGCACAAAATCAGAACAATTTATAATAGTTAACATTTTTAATATCATGTCGGTCATATGTGGGTGAGAGTATTTTTCAAACAAGTGTTACAAAACTATTTTTCTTGGCAAACCAAAATTATTGGTTCTTAATCGAGTATTGTGTTATTTATTCGAGTAAATTAATTATGATTAGGATTTTATGTATATACAGGAGGAGCAACCAGTATGTATTTAAAAAAATTATAATTGTTGTTTCAGTCCATCAGATGTACAGTGACCGGATGTTCCTGCGACTCTTTCACCCCTGGGAAACGTCACATCAGGTGCTGCGAGAAATGTCACCACGGATGGGTGCCACATGGTGAGTACTCGAACCAACAAATTCTGAAATCTCTCCAAACAAACAATATCACACTATACCTAATGTATGTATACAATATTAACTCCGGATGTACTGTGTGTACATTTCCGGAATAAATAAATATTTATTTGTTAATGCTCCAAACATTTGACATTCCAACGATTCTATATTAAAATAGGGACATCATGACATATACCAAAATTGAAAAAAATTTTTTCAAAGCCTACAAGTAAAAAAAAGTTAGCATAAACAACCCAGTGTACAAACAGCGTTGATAAAAATAAGCTGGCGGACACAGGATTAAAAATCGATATCTAGATGAATTCTTGCGGGGAAAAAATTCCCCAAAAAAAAATGGCATTCAATAAGAGAATTAAAAGCTTGAGGATCCAACCCGAAGGGGCTGTCGAAGATTCGCGAAGGGGTGGGTCGCCGCGTGCACACGGTTAAACGCAAATTTTCCAACTGTCAGCATACTTCATCCGAGCGGCCCTCTGGGACGAAATTCAATTTTCCGCAGATG
This sequence comes from Lasioglossum lativentre, assembly GCA_916610255.1. Classification (NCBI taxonomy): domain Eukaryota; kingdom Metazoa; phylum Arthropoda; class Insecta; order Hymenoptera; family Halictidae; genus Lasioglossum; species Lasioglossum lativentre. The sequence continues at coordinate 4,444,550 of OU744364.1, forward strand.
ACCAGTAGTGCCCTCTCCCTTGGCCCTTCGCCCTTCGGTGCTATCCTTGCGCGTGTATGCATACGTATCGCCGATAGATATAAGAGGGCGTGCGCTTTATGCCCTCGTAAGCTTTCGAATGTATGGAAGAACCGATTGGCCGGCGTTCGTCGCGATGCTGGCCCTTATACTGGGTGTCACAATCCACAATATGAAAAATAAAAATTTTTTCAATTTCAATTGAAATTACCCAGGTGTCCGGATATTAACAAGAGGAGGGTTTACCTAGACAGGGTTGATTAGTAATTTTAAGGGTTGATTAGTAATTTGAACAAAAATTAAAATTAATACCGACCGAGCATATTGGATCCAAAAATGAAACAATTCCTGGCCACATTTCGGGAAACGCGTTCGGACTTTGAAAAATTCACCAGGACACCCTGTATATCACGGACACAAAGCACCCGACGTATCGATACGTCTGGAAGCCCGGTGTGTATCGCGCTTAAAATTCCGGCAGCTTGACCCGCGATAGATTGGACGGGCCGCGGAATACATATAAATTCCGGTCCCACGGGAACGCAGTTGCATTTTCCACGATGGGTAGTAGCTTCTTCTTCGGCCTCCTCCAGGATCGGGGAGAAAGGATGTGTCGCTGGGAAAGCCGTCCATCTTGCGACCGGATGGGAATTTTGAACGCTGCCTCGTCGGCCATTCTTTTTTATCGCGTCGATTAACCCCCATAGCCGAACCCTTGTGTCTAGTCGATACATTTTTTACCGTTTTGCTTGCGAAACGGCAGCTCATTCTTTGCTTCGTTAAGGTCGTTAACCTTTTGTAAGGTTAAAAAGACATTTCATACTTTTTGAGTTCAAGGTCATGTCAAGGTCACAGTATCGTTGAACTCTGCTCGACGTAAGCAATAATATTATGTACTGAAAAATATGTGGTGCCATTTAAAAGTTGAAGGTGACCTTCATTTTCAGGAGACAACAAAACATGATTTTTAAAAGGCTTGTTTTGGTGTAACAATTGAAACAAGTAGAAGGATTAATTAACCCTTAACACTCGAGTGATGACTCTGAGGCACCATTAAACATTGCTGTGCCATTATTTAAAATATTGTTTACATTATTAAATATATTCCTTATCTCAAACAATTAGTAAACATTTAAGTATTGTATGAGGTGTCATATCAGTTTCGTATCCATAAAATGAAACAAATTATATAGAATGGAATTATTCTAGGTCGGAAGAAATGTTTAATTTTCGAGTTAAAATAGCTCCGAGTGCAAAGGGTTAAAATTACCCAATCTATTATTTTCAGCTCGTAAAAACGATTAAAGAACAAAATGCCGGTTCGACTTCAGTCTCTCGCAATTCACGCAGAACATTTATATTTATGCAAGATCCGCGGTCTAATTATTAGTTACCGTATTCCGCAAATAAGCCACCGATTAACAGATTATCGGTTCTCGGTGGTTCTCCGATTGTTTGACATCGAAGGAACTCGTTCGATGGCTGATTGCGCTCCTCGATCGAGACAACGACCAGGATTTTTTGCCGGACCGAACGAAACCGGTCCGGGTTAAGAACAAAAGGGGCAGCGACGGCTCGATTTCTAATTCCAGTGGTCCGATCGGCCATGTCGAAACAGAAATGACTCCGTCGGCGTTTTCGAGACCGATCCCGAGCAATTACCGGGATCGTCTTTTGTACCAGCGAGTTTGATGAATGCCAGAGGGCTGATTACCGTCGACACAGCTGACAGTGCACGATGGAATCGTTTCGGGACGAAAGCGGGCCACAGGCTCTTTCGATTGACCCGCCAGCTAAAAATCTCGGATACTCTTTGTTGCAACGTTTGCTTTCGTCTGGCGTAATTCATTCGAAGCTTTCCACAAGCTCCGAATTTTGTCAGGTCTATTTTTAAAAACGTTATAGATGGAATGATACAACTATTTAAATCGTGACAAGCATTCAATAGACGTATTAGTGCTTTCAGCGGAAGGTTCGATCAATTTGTTACTTTTGCAAATTACTCTGTAAAAGTAACAAATTGATCGAAACTTGCTAATATTTCTGTATTAACAACAAATACGATCGATTTAAGGACACTATTGTTCAATAGACGTATTGCTTTTTCAAATTTATTATTCACAGCCGAGTCAAATAATTTTTCTAACAATATGAATTTTAAATGTTAAAACAATGTCGATCGTAAGTTGCTAAAGCAGAATTTAAATGTGTTCGGCGCATTGGTTCGATCAATTATTACTAAACACTATTTGCAAATTAACACAATATCGTTTCTCAACGTTGTCGATCTTCATTTAGATCATTTTCAAGAGAACAACAAAAACATTGCGCCTGTAAAATAACAATGAATAAATAGGGGAAGGCGGGGTATTGTGAGCCACTTTTTTTTATTGCCAAAAAACTGCTATTAAATTAAGTTTTTCATAAAATTTCAACGCTACATGTTGTAGTATGAAGATTTACCTTTCTTTTAGACACAATAGTTTAATCGAATATCTGCAAATTAGATGATTTTAAGACTATTACAAAGCATTTTCTTGAATTTGCAAAATCTCGGGGAATCGTGAGCCACATTCAAAATCAAATAAAAATTACAATTTCTGTTATGAAATGTTTATTCATGTATCTGAATGAATTTATATTATTCACAGCCGAGTCAAATAATTTTTCTAACAATATGAATTTTACTTCTGCTTCGATAAGTCGCTTCTAGGCTATGGTAATTTGTAAGTCTCTACTAATTCAATTTTTTCGGTGGACTTTGACTATTTTTTAAAATGAATTTACTATTTTCCATATTTTTTATCAGAAATACATCCGGATCAGTTCACTATGCGGTCACCTGACAAATTCGGTCGACCTGTTCCGCTTTCGGAGCATGTCCCGGAGGCGTCGCATCCCGAAAAGGTGACAGGGCCGTGACACGCGAGCTCGTAAGGAATCACGGTCGGGGGTGCGCGCTGACAAAGGCCTTTTTAAATTGTAATGAGCTGCCAAAGAGTGAATTATGTGCGTTGTCCGAGTGGCATCGAGTCCTCGAACGAACCCCACACCCTATCCTATAAAACGCGCGTGTCCGTGCATGCATACATGCATGCTCCCGTGCATATGTATTACAGGCTTGTATCGGGGCATCCCCGTGCCGCGAGCAAGCCACCCCACGTCATGAATATATTTACATTGATCGTCCGTCTCGGCATTTTTCATTTGGCCCGTCGTTGTGTCAGCCACCGGCTCGCCGGAGAACTCTCTTCTCTCTATACATATATGTATACGTACATACGTTCATACATACATACATATATCCCTCGATACTTTATTTATATCGGTGGGACGTGTCTGTCCTTCCGAGAGGGCCGCGATTCACCATCGAAAAATCGCTAATGATCCTTTCGTCCTTCAGCCGCGACCCCGGAAGTCCCACGAGTTATGGCAACGTCCATCTATAATATGTATACAAGCGGAGTCCCCAATGATCTCCAGGAAAAAGAAAACTTTCAGATTCGTGGCAAGGTGACCTTCGTTCCGGTATGTAAACAATGTACAATTTTCACTATCAGCATTTGTTTCGCTGCTTGCCTTCTAGGTTTACGGAACACTAAACCAGACTATTTTACATTACTTTATAAATATAACAAGAATACAGGGTGAGTCGGAAGAAACAGAACACCCGAATATATTTGTTGGATATAAAACGAAATTCGGCGATATGGGAATTTGAATGGTATCGAACGCACATCGCCATCATAATATTATTCTTTTTTTGTGCCTTTTCGGTGTTTTCAAGGTCACCAAAGTATTTTTATATGGAATTGCATATTTTGTTCCGTGTATAATTGTAGCCGTCTAAACGAATTCAGCCATGTACACAATGCGACCTTTAAATGACCTTCAATCCAGAAAAATGGAATCAATAAAATTCAACGTGCAAGGTTCATTTGCTGTATTTCTGTTACGCTAAATGTTTAAAATTATTACCCTTGAGCGAACATTGTAATAGATTCATTGTTGACAAACAGAGATTTATGGATCAACCTTCATTATGTGTTCGTACACAGTGTTTATCAACTACTGATTACTCTGAAGACCTTGCTCTCAAATTTCTAATATTTACGGTTAAATAAATGTATCGCTGCTCAAGGAAATAATTTTGAGCATTTAGCTTAACAGAAATACAGCATCATGGATTGAATTTCATTTAGTCAATTTTTCTGGATTGAAGGTCATTTAGTCCATTTTTCTGGATTGAAGGTCATTTAAAGGTCACATTGTGTACATGGCTGAATTCGTTTAGATGTCGATAATTCTGGATGCATCTTTACAATTCTCAATAATCGTTGAAAATATTAGAACCTTTTATTGCTTTTAGAGCTTTAGCGGTAGCGTATGTACACAGAAAAACGGATCGGTGTTAACCGGCCCGGAAATAAACGGAAATTTTTGGACCAGTTGGAAAATGCGTAACCGGGACCGTATGACCCGCAGCATCGGCAGGAAGCGCGGTGCATCGAGTTGTGCATTAACGGCGCATTCCCTCGCAGTCGTTACACCGTCTCCGTTTCTATTTCGAAGTGAACGAAGGTGATAAAATTGTGAATGGCAACTGAGACTGGATCGGGAAGAGGGACACGCGTTTCCCGGCCGAGCGACACGTTAAATCGTAACGACAGCTTTCGGCGTTTTCCAAGCGTTCGAAACCGAATATAAATTCCAACGATGCACGGTGCTTCGAAGTAACACAGCTGGCCAAAGACAAAAATTTTCGTTTCTTTTCCTCATAGGAAATTCCTCGCATCCTTTCCTTGAACTCGTTTAGTGTAAATCGCATTTCCATCTACAAACGCAACGAGAAGATTTTTTAAGAAAATGGTGACGGATAATGAAAAATGGATTATCATAATTAAACTACGGATCTTCATGCAAAATAAAAAGTTTGTGCATCAATTGCAACACACAGGAGCTAAATATATATTTATATTTCTCACGGATAATTTTAATATAGTGAAAATAATACATTAATACTCTTCTAATTTTTACACTGTTCTAAATTGCACGTACCCATTTTTGCCATAAATACATAAAATCCTGAGTACAATTATAATAATATAGAGCGAAAAAGATTCTCGGGGGTAAGCGAAATGAACCCAAAGCTTCTCTAATTTTAATTGCTACTTAAGTGCAATTTCTATTGCAATTGACCTTGAATGACCTTCATAATAGGTCATTACGTTCGTCTCACAGAATGTAAATAAGAAACCATTCCATTTTAAAAAAACTCGACATGACCTTCGCATCTCCTTGAAGCCCTTCACCTGTAAAAAAATTGCAATTGACCTTGAATGACCTTCATAACAGGTCATCGTGTTCGTCTCAAAGAATGTAAATAAGAAACCATTCCATTTAAAAAAAAAACTCGACATGACCTTCGCATCTACTTGAAGGGCCGCACCAGTAAAAAAATTAGATCGCCAGAGAAGAAATTGATTTTTCGAAGTTCCAAACCAGAGTACTCCCTTAAGGGCAACGAGCGGAGCGTATCACGTGGACTTGGACGATTTCTGTGAGAGAGTGTACGTACGAGGCTTTCGCAAAAGCCGTCGAACGCATCCGTCAGGATAGCACGTGAAGCACGCGCGGAAACGGCGAAATTCAGTCGGCAGGTAGTAGTAGTGGTACGTGCATCTAATAGATAGTTGGTGGCTGCAGCGTGTATGGCCGATTAACTGGCCGCACGGGGCTCAGAATTTCTTTCTGCTCCCGTATAACCTTAGACGGGAGCGGATACGCATACTTTAAATTCCGATGCCCTTCCTGGTAATACAGAGGGAAAGAGAGAGACATAGGACGAGAGAGAGAGAGAGAGAGAGGGGGGAGAGGGGGTTCAGGGAGAGTTTAGCGAGCAATTTAGCGTAGCCCGAGCCGGCCAGCAGAATTTCCCGAAGTTCGCCTTCCAATACTTTACGTGCCTGGAAACCAGTCATCTACGTCGTCCGGCTCTCCTGGGATCCACGATCCAACGATCCACGCCAATTAACTGTTTTTCATCGTCTGTCCGGCCCGGCTGGCCCCGTGCACGACCTCTTTCCGATGCATCGCGTGCACCGCGATGGTCCTCGATCGTAGAGCCATCGATTACGCTCTCTTCTCCGATGATGATGACCGCCGCGCGTAGCCAGAACGAATTTATAGGGTTCTCTCTACTCTACTCTACTCTCCACCTCTCTTCTTCCTTCCACAAGGAATTTCAAAAGTCGATACAAAGTGGATAGAAACGGGCGGGGTCAAACTGCTCGACAGTTACCGCCCTGTGATTCGCTTTGTTATTAATAGACTGCGACCCGGTCTCTCCAGGAAATCATGCTATTCGGGAAACGGGAAACCAGTACAGATTTATTCCTCCTTTTAATCGTTCCGATGTTGCGCCAGCTTTCTCTTACGGTCTTTCTGGATGATTCGATGATTTTGTGCCGAGTCCACTCCTGTTCTTCTTCTCGTAAGGGTCATTCCATAGCCGAATCGATCACTTTTTGCGGTCTTCGATTTTGTTCTAATTGAAATATGTTGTAGTCCATGAGAAATTAGGGGGGGGGGGTTTGAGTCATCGTTTTGCCGATTTCGAATTTTTTTTAGCAATGGCACGCCTTCAAAGTTTGCGATTTTTGCCCATTTTTGGCGAAAATAGGCCTCGCTTACGAATTTTTATCCGAGGAACTGTTTGTCCGATTGAGCTATACTTTTTTTTGTTTTATTCGGAAAGGATTGGGCCATTATAAAATAATTTCTTCATCTGCCCTAATCCTTTCCGAATAAAACAAAAAAAAAGCATAGCTCAATCGGACAAACAGTTCCTCGGATAAAAATGGGCAAAAATCGCAAAACTTTGAAGGCGTGCCATTGCTAAAAAAAATTCGAAATCGGCAAAATGATGACTCAAACCCCCCCCCCCCCCTAATTTCACATGGTCTACAACATATTGCAATTAGAACAAAATCGAAGATGGTGACCGTAAAAAGTGATCGATTGAAATCTGTAGAATATTTTCTGGTACGAAATGTCCGATTCCCCAAAGACAGGGACTTCAACGCTAGGTTCAGGGAGCACAAAAAGTGACAATTTTGAAAAATCACAAAAATACAGTCGGATTTTTCATAGAATGAACGTATTGAATAAATTTTCTGTAAATGCACATTTGCAACCGCAATAATTGCAAATAAATAAATTTAGAAACCGCCATTTTGATGGGCCCCGTAAATCTAGCTAAATGAAACTCGCCGATTAAAGTGAGCACCATTGTAATCGGCATATTCTGTAAAAAAAAAAGACGAATTTTTCGATCATGCTAGTTAGGAACGAAAGTTCGTATCGATTAAAGTTAAAATTAAGATATTCATAGATTTATTCGATAACATATTTCCCATTCCGTTTTATTACTTTCTCTAATTGTTGAGGTAACGAGAGAAACATTTTCCAAAAACTCAAGAATACGAATCGAGCTCGCCTATATCGATCGTAGGCGATTTCCATAATTTTCAGGGATCCAGGAACGAAAGGACCCCGTATATAATCGTTTCCGTCCACAAATCACCGTGGCCCAAGGTTTTCGCGACTCTCCAAACAACGATTTGTGTCCAAGGCCAATTACAGGCAAATTTATTCGGCTTTCTCGTGTAAACGCGAAAGATTCAATGTTTCGATATTAGCGGTCGAACGCTCGCGCGCGTGGCACAACAGAGAGAAACAGCGAAAGAGAAAGGGAGAGAGGGAGTGGCGGGGGTGCGAAACAAAGGGCGCGACACAGGGGGCGCGCAACCCCTCGGTTGTGTAATTCACGGTTTGCCGGTGCATTTATTAACCGTGTCACTCCGGGCGACGCCTATTCGATGATTTATCGTGCACGGGCCAAGACGCGTAAATCCCTTGCACTGGGCCCGAACACTGTCTTCCCTCGGCCGCCACCCTCGCTGCCAACTTGCCGGTGGTGGCTCGTTTCGGTTCCTTACAGCTGCCAAATCGTCGACGGCGCCGATGGAAACGCAGATGGTTTCAACCCTGTCGCTGACCAACGCATACTGACGCATACCGATCAGTGTACTGCGGATTTTATGCATTTATCACAAAACTTGGTTGATTAAATCGACGAAATAACAAGTTATTTCTTGTACGAATAAATTTTTCGAACAAAAATATTCCATGGCTTTCGGGGGGATATATGTATAGGGCTGCAATCTTTTTTTCTTACTTTTCTTTTTTATTGAGATTACGGGGGTCATCGATATATGTATAGGGCTGCAATCTTTTTTTCTTATTTTTCTTGTTTATTTAGATACGAGGGTCATCGAGTTTTCTAAAGGGAATGCCCAATATTTTTTCTCGAATTCGGATAAAGTACCAAATTCTCCAGAAAAAGTATTACACCGCAATTAGGGCTGAAAATTCCTCAAATCTTTCGAAATCGTATAAAATCGTCGAAAATCGGAAGTATAAAAATAGAAGAGTAAAAACTATACCTCATGTCCCCGCAAGCTCACGAATTAATTTGTCATGTTTATTAACAGATTTGTTATACAGGCCTCGACGACTTGAAACTGTTAAAAGTCCATTAAGTCCCTATCAACAATCGAAGTTGTATGTATAGAACTGAAAATTCGACGATCAAAACCCGTTCAAACAAAGTAGTAAATTACAAACGAAATCCAGCATTCCAAGTCCCACGAGATGTGCTGGTGAAGAAACACAATTTTCAACACTTAATAACAACTTAAGCGACTCGAGACTTTCGAAGACGGTGTATCGCAGTCTTGTGTAACAATAACAAATGCCGCCATCGATCTCCTCCCATCAAACCGCAGCCGTCCATCCGCATCTAATCACAGTCGAAAAAACGATCGAGAGAAGAAGAAATAATCGTGAGGCTCTAAAGAGACCGAGAATGATGTTCCCGGGGCCAGCAAACCGGACGATGATTGATAATCGTCTATTCGGTCGCTGGAATTTGTCAGTGCTGGTCCAGAGGTTGGCCATAGGTGTTCCTCCGACCTCTAGATATCGATCTTCCTTTATCACACGAATTGGAATCAAGAAAAAGAGAGAAAGAGAGAGAGAGAGAGGGAGAGAGAGGAAGCTCGTGGAAGCAGCATTCCCCGTGCTCGGTGAAAAACTAAGTCTTAATAAAGCTGGGCCAAGATAAATTGGTACATTAGCATCTCGGCCGTGATTCATGGTGACGTCCTCGGGCTTGTTGGACGAGGGAGTATGATGTATGGTCGTTGGCATTGGTTTCGTATTAGAGCAAACGGCCTCGTGTTTTAGGTCTTAAAAGCCGCGACCGTCCTTAATGGGGTGTAATGCACCCCCGGGAAACGCTGCGCTGAAAGTTTGTCGTGACTTGTGCTTTTCTACGCCATCTGGCCTGTGCTATTGTCTCTCTTTGCGATCGTCCGAACTCCCACAGAACGTAATAGCACTCGCTCGATGCTAGCTTTCATTAAAAGTACTAACGAGACTGTCGTGAAAAATTCAACACGAAGGTCGACGAACGATTTTTCTAAAGGGGTTATTAGCGAGAGGATATCAGTAAATATTTTTGTGGACGTGTGGCTGTCCAGTAAAAATATTGCAAGCAACGTGAAATAAGAAAAGTAAAAACTAGAACGAGGATGAAAATTATTAATCCGAAGATTGTCGAACTGAACAATTTTTCTAAAGATTATTAGGAAAAGCATATCAGTAAAAATTTTTGTGAACGTATCTCAGTGCTTTGGCTCTGCAGTAAAATATTGCAACCAACAAGAAAGAAGAAAAGTCGAAACTAGAACGAGTATAAAAATTATTAATCCGAAGATTGTCGAACTGAACAATTTTTCTAAAGATTATTAGCAACCAGATTTCAGTAAAAATTTTTAATATTGCAACCAACATGAAAGAAGAAAAGTCGAAACTAGAACGAATATTAGAATTGTACAATCCGAACATTGTCGAACTAAATAATTTTTCTAAAGATTATTAGGAAAAGGATATCGGTAAAAATTTTTGTGTACGTATCTCGGTGCTGTGACTATTCAGTAAAATATTGCAACCAACATGAAAGAAGAAAAGTCGAAACTGGAACGAGGATAAAAATTATTAATCCGAAGATTGTCGAACTAAACAATTGTTCTAAAAATTATTAGCGAAAGGATATCAATACAAATTTTTATGGACGTATCTCAGTGTTGTGACCCTTCCCTAACAAAAATGAAATAAGATCGAAAAGGTCAATGAACAAACCCTTTTACAAGTAGTGTATTAATCGACTAATTTTAAAATAAAAATTGTTCGCATCGAGAACAACGACCAGAAGTCAATTTCATTCTGTTTTTAATAATTCTTGAAATTGCTTGAATACTTGAAATTGCACCGACTCATTTTCACCATAAATGCACAAAATTCGTCCAGCAGAAGGGTATCGCGAAAAATGGACATAGCGAACAGTACACTCGAACGGTACGCTTGCGATACAATAAAAGGATCACGATAGAGACAGAGTTCCGGAGCGAATCCGGAAGATGTCCGATCTTCCTCGTCGTCGATCCGAGTGGTTACACTTGCCGAAGGGGATATCGTGCAGATCGCACCTCGCCGCCGAGAATAGCTCGCGTGGCTACCATATGGGCACGGCACGGGCCAGAATGTCGCTCGATAAATCTGGCGCGGCGCGGCGCGGCGCGCGGCATAGAAGATTTGTCACGCGCTCGAAAATAGCCCCGGCCGGAATAAGTAGAGTGAATCGAGGCGACCCGTTCGCATGAGCGAGACCGAACGATCGGTGTCGATGGAAAGGGATGACGCGGTTGGTGGGCCTCGACGTCGCCCCGCGTAAACACCGAGGCGCCGCGGCGCTTTACGACGCCCCCGGACCGCGGCCCGTGTTTAACTTATCCCGAGACTTTCTGGCACAAACCATTTTCACTGCCGGCTTCGACGCTTCGAACGGTTCGACGACGACACGCGCGTCAAGACGACCCGTGTGCCAACCACCCCCACCCCCGCCCCCACGCTTCTTCCGTCCACAATCTAACAGCGCCGCGACGCCTTCCGTAAACCGTCAGCCTCCGCGAGAAAACCTGCGACGCATCGCCGTCGCTCCATGTGGCAAACATTCGACGACCGACCTTTTCCTTCACTATTCCTGTTAACACTCGCTCGACTAGGTTCTCGAAAAGATTCGGATTTTGCGAATTTTTTTTTTTTTTTGCATAGACGGGACCTCGAATTTGGGCGAAATTTATTTTAGTGGTAGTGTTAGGCCCGGGTCACGTGCGTGAATATTTTTAACGATATCCGTTTGCTAATAACCTTTTTAGAAATTTAGTTCGTCAATTTTTGATACAATGGTTTGGATATTTTCGCGAATTTCTTTCAGTTCTTTTACGATTTTTTTATTGATCAGTTATAACATTGAGTTACGTGAAATTTTTTGCCGATATTTCCTTGCTAATCATTTTTATTATCAGAGTTTGCCAAGAAATTTTTAAATAGAAATTATACAGGAAGTCTCCTACTCTATAGCAATTTTTATTTCGGTCACTCGAAGTCCGTTCGACCAGCAGCACCCAAGTATAAATAGCCATCGCGACCAACAAGGTATACACGACGGTACTTGAAATCGAATCAAGTTGAACAATTTAAAAAAGCTCCGGCATATTTGGTCAGTAACAGCATTCCGATGAAAGTGGCGCAATAAAGTACCTTCTGGACACGAAGGATTGAATAACAATACATATCTCATTTTATAGCGCGTATACTTACACTACCCCTTCATCTTGTCAGGCAATTATTTATCCAGTCTCATAACATAAACCTTATAATATCATAAAACGTTTTAAAATCATACATAAATGTGCACCTTTACGCATTTATGGCATGAAAAACGTCCCCAACAAAACAATCGAAATCAGTTCGATAGAATTTAATTCAGTTTCGTTTTCCATATCGGGTACGAGGCGAATAAAACACTTCTGTAAAAATTACAATTCGCATAAACATCCTTAGTCCATTCACCTCAATTGTTTTCTTTATGCTCGGCAAGGGCATCGCAAGAAAAATACAATGTTCCACTAGGAAAACAAACACCGATGACCTTGGAATGTAAACACTGTGACCTTGAGAGACAAAACTTGTGTTTCTTGAAACAATACAGGTTTCACCTGGCAATAAGTGTTTCTGACACAATATAATGATTCATTATTAACGAATAATGAAGCAGATGATCCTATTCAGCTGAGGCACTAATAAATATTGAAGTTCTTAAATTAATTTTGTTCAATTTATTTTTTCTGTGTACAATTCCGATATAGTCCAGGATCCAGGGTACATTTTTACAATTGATTACTATCAAGCTAATTTTCCGTGAGTAGCTTCATTTTGATGAGACGCTGATCAAACCATACATTTTGTAGGACAAATATTTTTTCGAATAATTTAAATAATTATCTTGAGATTTAACAAAAAAAAAACCCAGTTAGTAATACATTTTTGAGAATCGTCAAATCGACATATTTTATCCCTGCTACCCCTGTTATCTAATCTACCACAATCGAGAATTTTGTAAGAGAAAAAGTTGGGCGTCTCATAAAAATGAAGCTAATCACGGAAAATTAGCTTGATAGTAATCAATTGTAAAAATGTACCCTGGTTCCTGGATTAATATATTTGTTTTAGTTTGAATGATTAGAGTGTGATTCACTGCACCCGTAGACGTAACTGTGATTAAATTAAAAATTATTCACCACCTAATAAAATAATATTGCCGGCTATCGTGCGTTGCAAAACAATGAGACAAAACTGCTGAACTTCGTTCAGTCAGCACTCGACGAAATTTTTCACACACAGTCCCTTAATCTTATGTTATCGCGAATCCCGGCGCTAATAGATTCCCATATAGCGAGTTGGTATCTCATGGTAAAAACGTTCTCGGGCATAGCAGTTAATCATAGACGGAGCAGAGGGTCGAATTCGTAGATAAAGAGAGAAACGGAGCAGATAAGAGGGCCAGGAGGATATCTGCACGATGTCCTAGGTGGTGATCAGCCTTCGCGGGGGCGGATTCGACCCAACCAGTGACAAATCGCTGTCGGTTTCGTCTGCGGAGGAAACCACATTAATCTGTATCAACCTGGCCATCAATATTTAATCCTAATCCCAGGAATTGCTTGTTCCATGGGATCGGTCGCGGGATCGGTCATTCCGGGACACGTCGACTTGCACGATGATGTTATGACGTAGCAACGTTGATTTTGAAAAATTGGAAACGTCACTTATTTTCTAGCATTCTTGTCAATCCACCGATATTTGCAGTTTACACAAAATTATAGCACGATACTGTATTAACATTGGTTTTATTCATGAAATTAGGAAAAATTCCAAATATGAATATTTTCATGTGCTATTTGGATGAATGTATCCACCGTTACTTATAGTTCACGTTATACAGGGTGTTCCAAAAATTTTGTACCCCCTCGAAAGGGATGATTCCTGAGGTAATTTGAAGTAACTTATTCTTTTGCAAAAATCTTCTCCACGACTTCGTTATTACCGAAAAACGTGGACCAATCACAGCGTGGCTACTGCGGACGGATTCCGACTCGGCCAATGACAACGCCGCGCTCAGCGGGGCCTGTGCTCTGATTGGCCTGCGTTTTTCGTTAATGGCTCCTCAACGAAGCCGTGGAGAACATTACCGCAAAGGAAAAAGTTACTTCATTTTTGGGTCACCCTGCACTCTGACATATTAATTTTAATATCAATAGCACAAGTCGATTCTTAACGCTGTAAAATCTAAAAAAAAGTAACAATATCCTCAATTTTTCCCTACGTTACTCACAAACGAATGGATTGAAAATCGACAAACCATTGTTACTCTGAGCAAGGATTCAGAAGGAACACCTGAGGCCGTAGGATTTCGTCGAAGCCCGTTTGCGACAGAGGTGGTCACCGCAACTAACAAGAGTTTTACAACCGTCATTACATTATCCTACTCCTGAAACTCGCAACACCAAACAGCACTCATCTTCCATTTCTCTCGAATTTATGGTCGGAGGCGATACGCTCGGCAAAACTGGGACCTGGTTGCCCAATTATTGCACGGTGTTCCGGATCGCCAATTAAACGGGGCTTCTATTAAAGTTTTATAAGACCCAACAACACCGCGAGACGGAGAAACAGCAGGTCCTTTCTGTCGCACGAACGCCTCCCCAAAAAAATAGGGAGGGGAAAAAAGAAAAGAACGAGAGGAAAGATGAGAAAAAAGGATCAAAGAGAGAGAGAGAGAGAGAGGACCGCGATCGGTTACAACCGGACGCAGAGGCAGCAGCGAGTCCAGCCGATTAAAGAGTGCTGCGTAACGAGTGTTTCGCCCGATCGTTCGTGTAATTAATGGCGGGACACAGTGCGCCCGGACAGGCCGCGCCGTGTAATAATCGGTAATTACTCACGGTAATTAAATAATGCGTTTATCGGTGTGCAATCAGCCGGATGGGTGGCCCGAGTCGCGCTGCCTCCGCCTCTAAGGCCCATCTTCCTTCGATCCTCGAACTGCCCTCCACTGATAAATCTTTTCCTCTTTGCCAACACCCGATCTGCTCTCGAACCAAAAAAATCAATTTTATGCTTCTTCTTTCAGTGTTATCGGAAAGGATTTCTTTCCAACGACGAGCAGTCTTTGCGAATCTTTAAACGCGTTATAGTGGGAGGCACATGTTTTTGGGATCCGGAACAAATGACGTTATTTCTGCTGGAAACGACGCAGTTAATCATGCGGACAACGGTACCACCGTTTCGCGCTCATCCGTGAAAACCGTGTCCAGCTCAGCCTCTTCAGACATTTGTCAGCTCTGGTCAGTTTTCGCAAGCGTCGCAAGTCGCGATCATGTATTCACCTCGCGTAAAAGATTGTGTGATTTACTTGTTCCAGAAGTGGAATATTCTGAAAAATTATTGCAGGGGCTGCAAGATAATTAGAACGAATTTATTATGTAGAAGAATTTTAGAAAATCTGTAGGTTCAGAGGGACCATGAAATAATTAAAGGTCCATAGATGAGCTTAGAGGTAGCATAAAATTCTTGACCCGCAGAGATTTTTAAAGACAATAAAAAATATTTTAAATGTTCCTGAGTGACCTAACTTTGATGAATTTTTGTAATGTCAAAAATTATTTTTCTCCTGTTCTGCAACAATTTTGAATCAATATATATTCTGTCAAAAGTTGTGCAATTTCATCGCCAACACGTTGGAACTGCAAGATGATTAGAACGAAATTATTATGAATACTAGAAGAATTTTAGAAAATCTCTAGGTTCAGAGGGACCACGAAATAATTAAAGGTCCAGAGATGAGCTTAGAGGTAGCATAAAATTCTAGAATGCCCGCAGAGATTTTTAAAGACAATGAAGTATATTTTAAATGTTCCTAAGTGACCTAACTTTGATGAATTTTTGTAATGTCAAAAATTATTTTTCATTATTTTTCCCCTATTCTGCAACAATTTTGCTTCAATATACGTTCTGTCAAAAGTTGTGCAATTTCATCGCCAACACGTTTCGACTCTGCCACCGAGATTCAAATTCGAACATATACCTAAATTGTTAAATTGTAACAAGAAATAATAAATGTGTTGATGTTTTCGGCGCACGAGTTCGATCAATCGCCGAAACCATCAATACATTTATTGTTAATAATTTACGATCGATATAAAGATAAATATGTAACAAGAAATGTTTGAAGAGACGATTGAGAATTCGAATCGGTGGATTTCGGGTGTTTGATCGATTCGGTGGTCCCGCGTTCCCATTTTTCTGCCGACAAAGAAAGTCTGTGACGCGGACATGAAAATAAGATGGGCGGCCGTGGACGAGGTTTGTTTGACCGCAGAGGAGGAGAAGATGTCGTGCGGTCAACAGGCTGTTCCTCGGATTAATGTGTCGCTTCCTATCACCGGTGATTGACAGTCCCGAGACCGCGACAAAGCGCCGACTCTTAACGCTATTCTTCTTTATCCTCTTCATTGTCGTCCCCGCCTTTCAACCGCGGCTTTTGTCAGCTCTCAGACGGCGCTGTCCGACTCGAAAATAACCTGGAACGACAAATAAAATCGCGTTCCCCCAGTCAATCCTTAATCGAAAATTTTATCTCTCGGCTAACCATAATGCAATGGGAATTTAGAGACAACCGTTCGTTTCTTGGGTTTGCTCAATATTGAGACCGTCGGAAGAACAAAAATCACAACATCCAGATGTTTTTATTTTAACGTAAAATGTGCATTTAATTAACCCTTTTTGTAGCATGGAAATTGAAAAATAAATGAATCCCTAGAATTTTCAAAAAATCAAAGCAATTAAATTTTAACAGAATTGTGATCTCGGTACTTTAACACATTTGCATTTTAAAAACTGCAAAATTCGGTATTGTAATATTTAATTAACCCTTTCTGTAGCATGGAGATTGAAAAATAAATGAATCCCTAGAATTTCCAAAAAATCAAAGCAATTCAATTTTAATAGAATTGTGATCTCGGTACTTTAACACATTTGCAAAAACTGCAAAATTCGGTATTGTAATATTGAATATTTCACGATGTCGCAAGTTTCTGTCGCGAGGAAAATCTCGCAACAAATTCACAGCGGTGTCGATAAAATTTCCAAATCGGTCAGCCGGCAGTAAAAATATTAATTACCGAGCAGTTAAAGTAACCTTATCTCTCATAGATAGTGGGGACCCGTTTCGGTACATTTCTCAGAACAATTCCACTGCAAGCGTATCACTGGTACATACAGCGACGACGTTCCAGCAGAAAAACAAAGTGACAAAAACGATAAGCAAGGTTCAAACCATTTTTCTATCGTCATACAAAATTTTATACAAAATCGATTAGTGTGTTTATTTTACAACACTAAACATAATTTAACACAAGTGTTTTACCGTGAAAATTAAAATTAACTTCAATAGAATTTTCTAGAATAAATACACAACACTCATATTTAGTAGATTAACTTTGGAAATCCATCATGAGTATTTCTAAGCAAAATAAAAATTTTTCAATTTGACCAACCCATTTTGCATAAATATTGCACAAAATCATAAATGCATCAAATCCGTCTAATCACGAGTCTGACTCGTTACTATACCAAGGGGTTAATACCGAGGAGTGCGAAATAAAAGGAACACCCTGTATAAAATATTGATCGTCGCACACGCGTATTAAAAATTTAATTGAAAATATATTCAAGACGCGTTTCGCAGCCTATTGGAAAAATCGTGAAGCTCTCAGGTGAAATCGTTTTCCAGGGGATCCCGTGGGCCGGCCGGCAATCAGTCTCGCTAATTAGATGACGGTTTAATTGCACGGAGCGAGGAGACGGCTCTGTCTCCTAGGTGCAATTCCCCGCATATTTACATCCCCCGCGGGAAACGGTAAACGGGAAACCGGGGGAACCTTGTTCGGCAAAGGAGGGGCAGGGGGGTGGAGGGGGAGGGGGGAAGGGTGTACATAAGGCGGGAAAGAGGATCGGCGTTGCTTTCTGAACCCTTTTCCTGCCACGGCCCCGTTTTACCGGTCCCGCCGGCCGTCTTAAAAGAAAGGGTTAATTAAAAACAACAAAAGCTATCCGCGCCATTAGCGGCCGTTTGTATGCGCCGCGTTAGCGTTATGTCCGGTGCTTTTCGAGCTACAAGCACCCCTTCCGTCGACGATCTTAACGAGTTCGAAGCTGCGTCACGACCCCCAACAATTCTACCCGGTAGCTCCTTTCATTTTTCCCACCCCCTCTCGCCCTCTCCAACCCCATCAACCCCCTGGTAGGATCAAAGTGGAAATTGTTCCCCGATGGAATTATGAAACGGGACTCCTCCCTTTTTCTCGCTCTATCAAGACGTTTGACTCCGAATAATTGTATCCCCTGCCGAATTATGGCTGCCAGCCACCTGAACTGCCATCTATACAGGGTGGCTCACCCCCGACTCTGCCATAGTTAACGCCAACGTGACGGGAGTTAGGTGAATTTTCACTCAGATTTGAGAATGTTCTTTTACTCGCTGCAGTGGAATATTTTATTCCGGACAATTTTACCCCCTGTCGAATTATGGCTGCCAACGATCTGAACAGCCATCTATACAGGGTGGCTCACCCCCGACTCTGCTATACTCAACGTCAACGTGACGGGAGTTAGGTGAATTTTCACTCAGATTTGAGAATGTTCTTTTACTCGCTGCAGTGGAATATTTTATTCCGGACAATTTTACCCCCTGTCGAATTATGGCTGCCAACGATCTGAACAGCCATCTATACAGGGTGGCTCACCCCCGACTCTGCTATACTCAACGTCAACGTGACGGGATTTAGGTGATTTTTCACTGAGATTTGAGAATGTTCTTTTACTCGTTGCAGAGAAATATTTTATTCCGGAAATTTTTACCCCCTGTCAAGTTATGGCTGCCAACGACCTGAACAGCCATCTTTACAGGGTGGCTCACCCCCGACTCTGCCATACTCAATGTCAACGTGACCGGAGTTAGGTCAATTTTCACTCAGATTTGAGAATGTTCTTTTACCCCCTGCCAAGTTATGGCTGCCAACGACCTGAACAGCCATCTATACAGGGCTGCTCACTCCCAACTCTGCTATACTCAATGTCAACGTGACGGGAGTTAGGTGAATTGTCACTCAGATTTGAGAATGTTCTTCTACTCGTTTCAGTGAAATATTTTATTCCGGACAATTTTACCCCCTGTCGAGTTATGGCAATCTAAACAGGCAGGATGTTCACGCTGACAGTAGTCTTTCTTGCAAATAACGAACGTTAGGAAGAAATGAATGAGGAGGTAGTTATTTTTTGCAAGCAATATAATGGAGTCTGTAATTGTTCTGGAAATGAAGGTGACCTTCAGTCTTTTAAATGGAATGTGTTGTTTATATCACATGAAAGCGTGCGCCAAAGTTCCTTCGTATACGACAACAATGATCTTCAAGGTCACACAAGGTCAGAAATGTACAATGTAAATATTCCTGAGTCGGAAAATGGATTAAAACAGCTTCGAGAGCCAAGGGTTAAACGAAGATAGGAACGATTGCGACACATACATGTATAAAATTGAGAGCCACGAGCTTCGAAAACAGTTCTCGCGCAATAACCGCGTAGAGTTACCCATCAAAAGAGTAACAAGAGAGAGAGAGAGAGAGAGAGAGAGAGAGAGAGAGAGAGAGAGAGAGAGAGAGAGAGAGAGAAGTTCTATTCAGCGATGTCAGCGAGCGAGCACGTTGTCAAGAATTTGAACAGAAACTTTCTCGTCGGTGTGTCTCCGTCACTCGTCAGCGGTTCCCCGGTTGGGATAAGTTAATAGATAACCGGTGAATTGTTCGTCCGCGTTCGTCAGCTTGTCGGACAGGTGTTCCGAGGTTCGGGAAGGTGAGCGACTTCGGTCCTATCGGGTTTAGGTTCGCTTTCAACAGAGTGCCGGCAACAGTTATAGTTTCGCGTGTGGTCGCGAGCAAACCAAAACGTTTCTGCCCCTCCTCCGTCTCTCTCTTTCTCTCTCTCTCTCTCTCTTTCTCTCTGTCTGTCTGTCTGTCTCTCTCTTTCTCTTCTTCATATAACACGCAGCCGAAACTTTCCGGCCGACAATTTCAGCTCTGGTGCAATTTCGAAAAAATAGCATCGCGTGCTCAGGGACCGTCCAACGTCTTCGACGAACCCGAAGAGCAGCAAAAACCTGGCAAAAACCGGCAGAAATTCTGCTTCTTCAACGTCTTCCCACAGACGACGGGAGAAAGAAAACACACGGGCCTCGGGAACACTTTGTAACGCTCGGCTCTCGACGCACGCGTAATTATCGGGCCACCGGTAATTGAGTTACTTTCGCCGGGGCCGGTTTAGGATGCGTCCCGATCCCGATTAATTGTTTCCGCTGAAAAAGCGGACCGTTCGCGCGTTAATATTCACAGTAATGGCCCGTATGGATCGTTTATCGCGAACGGGATCGCGGAAGAACCTCGGGATCGTTCGCGAACTTCTCAAGATCCTGCAAATCGAATTTTTCAATCGTCTTTATGAGTTTGTGGTACGTTATTCAGTTTACTCGAGAACCATCGGACGGATGCCAATAGATGTGCAGGGTTAGATATATGTTGCACAATGGCTTCTACAGTAGTACAGAATATCCTTCATTATTAGTATACAGCGCTATGAACAGGTCACCTGAATAACTTACTTGCTTTTGAAGCTTTCAGACAATTTATTTTCTATTGCAGTTTACCTTGCATGACCTTGAACGACCTTCATAATAGGTCATTGCATTCGTCTTGAACACACACTATCAGAATGTAAATAAAAAACCATACCGTTCCATTTACAAAAACAAAGTTGACCTTCCTATCTCCTTGACGTCTCCACCTATAAAAAAAATTATTAACATCAAATTACGAGCGCTTCGATACCAAATATATCCTTCATATTTGTTAAGTTTTTCGTGATCGTGAATTTAGACGAATATTCACTTCATCAGCATTGATCCCTTGCTTTTTATTATAGTATTACTTACAAAATATCGTTCTAGCGCAAAATATTTTCTGATTAGTGCAGGAAATTTTTGCGTTATTAAATTATCTGTGAAAATTAATTTCGTCAGTACCGATCCCTTGATTTTTAATATTACTTAGAATATATCGTTATAGTGCAAAATATCTTCTGATTACTGCAGTAATTTTTCGCGTGAATCATTTGTGAAAATTAATGTCGTCAGTATACTGATCCCGCGAATTTAGTTTCGTGGAATGCGATTACACGTTTTCGCGAATCCCCGGGCGAGGATCTTGGGAAAGAAAGCCCTGGAAGGGTGAACGATGATCTCCGGAAGTCCGTGTAAATTGCAGGGTCCCGTAATTACAGGTGGCCTCCGGAGTGATACGGAACACGACGAATAGGTGTTTTCGGGTTGACAAGAAACGCGAACCCCGAAGAGGGGATAGGTGGGAACGGAGAGGGATCGGTATTATCGGGGCAACCCGGTGAAATTGCAACCAATTCCCCGGGGCCAATTAGGTTGTCCCAGAAACGATAAAATGCAAATCGGCCGCTGATACTGCCCCTCCTAGCGAGACCATTTTCCTTGTCCCTCCACTCGTTCCTCTTTGTACGCCTCCTGAAGGACTTCGGTCGACTCCCGGAACAGCACCGGAGCTCTTTCATTAAGCATTTTTAACCCCTAATTAGCCGGCTCTCGTTTTATTGGCCGATGATTTTTGTTCGGTTAGATATAGCACATTTTTAATAATTTCTTTAAATCATGTTGTCGAAATAGCTTTTGAAAAATTGAGCTTCTCTATTTATTTATTTATGAGACGTTTATGGGACATTATTGTCGCATTTTTCTGAGTAAAACGAGCCCAAACATGAACCAATTCGGAGCACATTTGCTCGTGCAATTCCCGATTGTGTAAAACCTCGATTATCAGTATAATCAGTATAAGCCTCGACGACTAAATTTCTACTTCAATCGTTAATCGCAATTAACAATTAATCTCCTAGTTTAGTCGTTAATTGCGTTTAACGATTTTTCTACTTTAGTCGTTAGTTGCGATTAACGATTATTAATCGTCATTCGGATAATTGATTAATGATTATTGTTGAAATTTCGAAATGAAATACGTAATCAGAACTGTATGAATACTGAAAAAAATGTAAACTCGATTTTTCGATGATTCCTTTTTTTAATCAAAGATTGACGATTAAATCAATCAATTGAATCAATCGCCGATTTTTCGACGATTTCTTTTTTTAATCGTATACATTAAATCAATCAATCATGATTAAAATTTTAATCGATTAATGCCCAACTCTGACTGCAGCTAACAATTTTATTAATGCATCCCACTAATTAGTTCGGATAGCCGAGGTCCTACTATATCGTTAATTAAACGACTAAATATCGTCCAAACTGTGTCACGTTTGTAGTCGTTTCAACAAGAAAAATGACACGGATGCATTAGCAAATGTTTCATAACAATACAGTTGAAAGCAACAAAATTTTTCCACCGGATTAGCGTCTCTAGAGTCAATAATCCATCAGGCAAAATGCTAGAAACTTCAACTTCAAACTTCGGTGCTTCGCCGCGCGGCAGAAATTCAATCAACGCGGGGATCGATAGTCGAAGCGAGTTGTTAAGGTTTTATTGGTCGGCGAGCGTAAATCTGTCGTCGATGTCTTAAATATCGCGATCGAGAGGAAGATGAGCCTTGTAAACGGACAATATCATAAGCAAATCTCGCGACGCCGATCGTAAAACTTCTTTCGCGAGGACGCGACTCTGGTTTACAGTGACGCGCGCCGTAACGAAGCGCGCAATAAAAGACGAATGATCCACCAAGTAGTTTATTTGGGGAACGTATCATTTCCAGAATTTTATTGACTTCCTCGATCGTTAAGCTGAAGTCACTCTCGAGGCTAGATCGCTCGGAGCTACTCCTTTTTTCACGTTCGATATTCTAATCCGTTTATTTTTTTACGGAACATTTGCAAATTAACGAGTACAAATTACGATTCGCCTGAATTCAAGCTGTATGTACAGGGTGTAAAGAAATTATAACGAAATTCTACAGAATTAATTTCAACGTCAAAAAGATCAACAATTTTGTTTTAGTCTTATTCTACTCATCGCAAGGATAAAAAGTGCAAAAAAGAGTATGCTTAAAAATTTAACTGTTCTTTTTAAAAAATTATGATAAAGTTGTTTTTTGCAACTGCTTTTATTTGTATCTTCGATATATGTTTCGCAAAGAAATAATTTTCAACGGCTTCGTCAATACCACGCTGTAATGAACTCCATCTGACTGAGGAATGAAAATTATAATAAAATTAGTTCGATAATCAAAAAAACTTTACCGTAATTCTTTAAACTTTAAGAGAACGATTGAGTTTTGACCGACGGTTCCTGTTGCACTTTTCATCCTTGCGACGAGTAGAGTACGATGCAATAAAAAAAATATTGTTGACCTTTTGACCTTGAAATTCAAGGTCAAAGTTAACCGAGGGTATAGACATCTCTATATTCTATTGCGACGAGTAGAGTACGATGCAATAAAAAAAACATTGTTGACCTTTTGACCTTCAAATTTAAGGTCAAAGTTAACCGAGGGTATAGAGTATAGAATCTCTCTATATTCTATTCTTCTGTGATATTCTAGTATTCTGTGCTCGCGGAGAATTAAAGAATCGCGTACGGAGGATCGATAAAGAGATTGTCGAGGTGGCAGCTGGTTTCTCGATCTCTGCGGTCGGCCGCAGAAGGCATCGGGAAATAACAGGACCGAAGTTTGTTATGACAGTCAGCGGCAGACGATCCATCACCGAGATTTGGTCTCCACGGGGCGAGACCGCGGACCAACTTATCCAATATTTAAGGTTTTGTCCCTCGCGGCCGGCCTGATATATCACTCGCATTAATATATATTTGCGGGGGAGATAACTCCGGTTACAGGACCAAGAAAGGAGGCGGGGGTGGGACGCGATACTGCGATACTGCCCGGTCGCATAAATGCGACTACGCTCGCAGACTCTGTTCGCGGAATAATGGATGTCGCGTTATTTATTACGCTGCCTCGAAAAATCGACCGCAACAATCACATCGATAAAATGAACAATACGAAATATAACATAAAATCCGGTACTTATATACTGGGGATTGGATTTGCCGACAGTATTTAATACCGAAATTAAAATAACAGAATTAACCCTTTGCACTCGAAGCTATTTTAACTCGAAAATTAAACATTTCTTCCGACCTAGAATAATTCCATTTCATATGATCTCTTTTTATTTTATGG
Organism: Lasioglossum lativentre; assembly: GCA_916610255.1. NCBI lineage: Eukaryota > Metazoa > Arthropoda > Insecta > Hymenoptera > Halictidae > Lasioglossum > Lasioglossum lativentre. Next base: position 4,468,418 of record OU744364.1, read on the forward strand.
ATATGAAATTAATATAACACCTCATACAATAATTAAATGTTCAGTAATTGATTAGCTACCAACTTGTTTAATAATGTAAACAATATTTTGAATAACAGCACAGCAATTTTTGTGGAGACTCTGAGTCGCCACTCGAGTGCTAAGGGTTAATCCTTCTACTTGTTTCAATTGTTACACCAAAATAAGCCTTTTATAAATCATGTTTTGTTGTCTCCTGAAAATGAACATAACCTTCAACATTTAAATGGCACCACATATTTTTCAGTACATAATATATTATTGCTTACGTCGAGCAGAGTTCAACGATACTATGACCTTGGCATGTCCTTGAACTCAAAAAGTATGAAATGTCTTGGTCCCAAAATTGAAATGGCTCCGATTACAAAATTAAGACTGAGTCGCCACTCGAGTGCTAAGGGTTAAGTATATTATATTATAATTCGACTACCGATTGTATTTAAAAAGTATATTACATTATTTTCAACTCGATTAACAAAAGTGGAGATTTAAAGGTCAGTTGATATCCAAGTGAAAAAGTATTGGACATTGTTTGTTCTACAGCTAATAAAATGAGATATTAACGAACATCCCCTAATCGAGTTACAACATTACCTTATTCAGTCGCTTAAGTGTCTATGCAATAATAATAATAATAATAATAAAAATCCGCCGGCTATTCGTAAGAAATGTGTGCTCTATGTATAAATTTTTATTCTTACGCCGCACCTGAACAATAATTCGAGCATCGACTGTTTTGCTCGGCCACCGAAGTCGCATACTCGGGCGAGCATCGTGCGCGAAAAAATTTAATATCGATTCGAAAGAACAGAATAACGTTTATCGTGCAGCATAAATTCCGTTCGAAATCATGGTCGCGAAGGCCCGGCTCGATATTCCAGGGAGATTAATTTTGCTCGTAAACGAACAGATTTGCATAGACTTCCGCAAAGATCTATTTATTAGTGACGTCGTCTTCCAACGACGACGACGGGCCTCGGTACATACATATGCATATCCACACATTGCTAACTATTATACTTTACATTCTCTGGTTTTTGCTTGTTACACGCGGGTCCGAGGCGGGCCGTAAACGCGGCGGGTGATGCAACCGAGAGCTTTAATGGGACCGCGCGCGCGCGCGAGTCCCGTTAATGATAATCAATTACCGAGCCGTCACGCGGTGTCATAGAACCGTTCGATTAAGCATCACCACACCACCATTCCAGGTCATTTGCTTTTCGAGGAACTCGATCGTGTGCCGCGGATCTCGAAGACGAACGCGGACGAGTCCGCAGAGCATCCACCTTATCGCGGACACACGTTTCTGAGTATAGATTATGGCGCAATAAAATGCATCGTTTATAGATGCGCTTTATTGCACTCGGCTCACAGCCACGGCATGCATACCGTTAAATGTCACAACTTCTAAATACTCCGGAAATCCAACTCTGCCAGTATTGTGCAAACACGGGTAGGCGGACCTACGAGGACCGATTTTTTTATGATGCATGACCGATAGTTATAGTAATTGCGTGCTTGGGCATCAGGAGAGCACCACAGAAATTTTTTGAATTTAATGTGTTTTAAAAATTAGCAGGTGCTGTTTAAAACAGTGAAAAGATATTATTTTTACTGCATTGATATTATTAGTGAAAAGATATTATTTTCACTGCATTGATATTATTAGTGAAAAGATATTATTTTCACTGCATTAAAACATTATTAGTGAAAAGATATTATTTTCACTGCATTAACATTATTAGTGAAAAATATATATGTAGCTCAACTTGCTAGTTGCTTATGTGCATGTGCAAAATTGTTAGGGACACGCTTTACTCAAATTATTAAAAATGCCTAAAAAAATCGTACTCACATGTCTAGCCTACATTAAGTGATCCTGTATAAGGAGGACTCAAAATCTTTTGAGTGTTTAGGGCCGTCAAAAATCTTACTCCAGCACTGACTTTATGTATTGATACGGGACAACAATCTGGAAGAATACACTTCGTGATGATACCATAAGACACTGTATAGAACAGTACGCAGCTATGCTAGATAGATGCTCGGGGGATTAAATGAGACACTTAAATGTGACCCGCTGCACAGGACGCAACTCTGCGTTAGAAATGGTATTCGAGGGCCTGAATTATTTTATTTATTAAATTACTTATATATTACTTATATGTATTATATTAAATTACTTATACGTATTATATTAAATTACTTATATATTACTTATATGTATTATATTAAATTACTTATACGTATTATATTAAATTACTTATATATTACTTATATGTATTATATTAAATTACTTATATGTATTATATTAAATTACTTATATATTACTTATATGTATTATATTAAATTACTTATACATATATTACTCATATTATATATTACGTATATGTATTGTATTAAATCACTTATATATTACTTATATTATATTAAATTACTTATATCGAGTTACACAGCTGAAAGTTTTAGACAGCCGGCCTTGAACACGCGACACAGGATTCAGACGAGTCTGAAAATGCTCGACAAAGCGCGCACTTTAATACAGATATCAAGCGGACGTGGCCGGTTAGGCGACGTCGACGCGACGGTCCCTCGAAGAGTATTAATTCACCCCCTGTTGATGTTCTGATACATATTCAAAGGGTCTTTGATCGATACGAAACTCGTGGACTCGTCTTCGCTCATCCCTGAGCGAGAGAGAAACAGATAGAGTATACTCGCCTGGTAAATCGGTTGTCACGAACGATATTCCACTTTTCATCCCCCTTCTTTATTACCAATTCCATATCGGATGAAAACGGAAAACGTGTTCGCGCTATAGATCGCCCGCGGCGTATAGTCTCTCTCTTCAAAGCGGAAGGGTACGGAGAGCTTGCGAATAATCTTAATTCGTGACCGTGCTGTACGTATTTCGCGGTCCTCGTTATTGGATTCGTCCTGATAATTCCGCCCTAAATCATCCCTCGGACCACGGGCCACGACTAATTCCGTGGGCTCGTCTCCACGGGCTCGTGCATTATGCAGGGACCGGCAAAGGGTTGATACTCTGGGGACGCTTCCGTCGACGCGACACTACTTGGCCCCGGTTAATAGAATATCGTCTTCCTGTAAACAGATTGCTATGGAAGACCCGGGGACTTTCGGTGACCTCGCTTCGCCGGTGCGGTTTAGCTCAGTATCGCCAGACGAGGGGAATTTACCCGAATCGAGGGGAAATAGGTACCACCTCTCTGCCAGCGTCGGAGTAGTCACGTGACATTGTGATTAGGGATGACGTGCAAAATCACTAACCGTGATTTATCACAGCCGTGATTTTTTAAACTAGAGTGAATTTGCCCACTGTCGTCCTAATTCTTCATCTTTATTAAATTAGTTCTTTTTTTAAATACACGAATTAGCTTGCATATAAATATCTGCATTATAACGTACATTTAAAATTATATCACGTTTTCTACTAAATTTACTTCATTTAATGGTAAAAATAGAAAATATTCAATTTTGTAAATAATAATAAATAATAATAATAAATATTAATTCTTCCTCTGGATTTCGAAATCGTAATATTTATTCAGATAGCATAAAAGTGCAGGCAATTTCTTTTGTGTTTACGTATGCGTATGCTATATATGCATAAAGTGTTACAAAATACCAACGTATTACTTAACAATTATAGGAAACGCAAATGATAGTTTGAGAAACGTATTTTGTTTTGCTGTCGTTAATATAAAACATACAGGTGTGTCTCTGTGACTTGTGCAAATAACAGTTATGCTCGCTTCCAATCAGAACCGATCACGAAAATCACTATGAATAATAAAAACGTGGTAAAAAATCACCGTGATTGGGAACGAACGTGATCGAATCACGCCATCCCTAATACATGCACAACGTGTCGGAAGGGTGGGGGAAAGCGTCACAGGAGGGGAAGGTAGAGTGGGGAAAATAGAAACTAAACGACAACGTATAGGTATTTAGTCTTATAATAATTCCGAGAAGCCGTTAACAATATGTTCTTGTAATGTCTCCATAGTTTTATTACATTTCATCTATTCATTTTGGGATCACGGAGAGACTTCAGATAGCGGAGGTTCGGATAATCGAGGTCCTATACTGTACGTACAGTAATTAATGTGGCACTCGTTCAGTATGAAGCATGCGAAATCGCTGGAATTAGAAAATGCGATTTTTCTCGTTGTTTGCGATCAGCGTAATCGGACGTTCGGTGACGTTCGCTGGCTATCGGTCCGTAGAAAGTCCGTGTCGGGGAAAAAGAATTCGGTGTGCATTCGTGGAAACGATAGCCGCCGGTCCGCGATGTCACGGGAGGAGGTTATCGCGGGATGTCTCCGGCCCATGACATCGATCAGTCTGTGTCGCTCGATGAACCCCGTATCAGCGAACATTAATTATTATTGCCTGCTCGACACTTTTCAGCGACCGCCTCTCTCGTCGGCGAGTCGATGATGATAACCATAGTAATCTCTCGGTCGCGAGGCGTTTGACACGAGCGTTACGAAAATCGTGGTTACGATCGAGAGGTGTCCGGTAACTCGAAAATGTCGGGTCGGCACGGGTTATTTATTTATTTATTTATTTATTAATGCTCTAAACCGTGTATGGTTTATATAGCATACATTAGTATAACACTTTACAATTGACAATTGACAATGAAGTGTATATCGTTATACTAACAAGGGAACCTATTCAGTTGATACACGCCGATTTTGATGAAACTCATGTGAGATGTAGTTCTTCGAATATTATTTGACACGTATTTTTTATTGTCGGCAACCATCCACTCTGAGGGGATGAAAACAGCCCTCGAAGTTCGAACCCCTGGGTCGAAACCACATTTTGCGAAAAATGATTTTGCATAAAGATTTATAGAAATAAGAACAGTCCGAGAGTTGAGACAAAAAATTTTTTAAAAAACAATTCCGTTAGACAACGTCGATAAAACATGAAATTGAAGCGTGCTCATAGAACATCCGTAATTTCGAGTGGACACCGCCTAATTTCGAGTGCACAGTGAAATCTCTATGTGTTCGGACACTTGGCCTCGCTCTCGGTCAAATATTCCGAGAAGAACGCGATTTCACGGTTCGTGACAGGCATCCGGTCAGCTTCTCGGCGAAGAGGATCTCGAGAGGACCACCTCGCGAGCGAGCGAGCGGTCCTCGAGGACTGGAAAATTGATCGCTTCTTTCTTTCTTTTTACCCCACTCGAAGATTCGAGGAAGGGCATTCTCTCTCGACGGGTTGTCGGGATTTTCTGTGGCTGTTTCCTGGGGGACCTGCACTCTGTCAAGACAAGTTTATCCGCGAAGCGACGCGCCGCGCCGCCGCGTCTGTCTGTTTACGCACATGAAGCCCGGTCGCATGATCGAACACGAAGTAGGTTCCGAGGTTGCTAAAAATCTGCTGAACATATTCAGTTGATACACACCGATTTTGATGAAACTTATGCGAGATGTAGTTCTTCGAAAAATATTTGACACGTATTTTTTTTTATCGGCAACCATCCACTTTGAGCGGGTGAAAACAGCCCTCGAACTCAGGGATCAAAACCACATTTTTTGAGAAAAAATTCTTGCGCCCCTACATTTCCCATTAAAAAATACACATTTGAAAAAAAAATCTTTCGATTTCTAGTTACCCAAATATCTCAAGAAATGTGGTTTTGACCCCTGACTTCGAGGGCTGTTTTCACCCCCTCAGAGTGGATGGTTTCCGATAAAAAATAATACGTGTCAAATATTTTTCGAAGAACTATATCTCACGTAAGTATTATCAAAATCGGCGTGTATCAACTGAACATGTTCCCTTGTTAGCCAATTTCTTTTATACATTTACCACGATTATGTAGAGTGTCAGTAACATTTGTATTACACTTCAAAAACAATTTTTAAGGGTACACCCTACAGGCCAATAATTGAAAGAACGAATTTCAAGCAAGATAAAAACAGTAATTTTGCAATAAATATCGTAAAATTTTTTTAAACTGGTCATGGATGTAACGAACGACTAGATTCTAGGATTCTAGGTTGAATTCTGCCCCGATACCACGAGCAAAGCAGTATCATTCACCGAAACCTTTGCTCCGGCGCGAATTCGCTCGGTGAACACCCCTGCGGCTGTGAAACCGTGCGTAACTAACCTCACGCACGCTCTGCGTATCGACAAGGTTATGCCAGAATACTGACTCCATTCATGAAGCGTGGACGCGTGTAAATACTACGGTACGCTTCTACGCGTTTTTATTTTATTGTAATATACCTCGTTAGTCCGTGAAATTAATAGTCCGAAAGATAAGAAACCTTTATAACGATTTTTTTTACGAAACTCTCACCAACATATCCGTCACATTTTTCCGGTTAAAATGAGTCCAAACACGATACAGTTTCGATTACATTTACTTGTTTAATCCACGATGCAGTGGAACCTCGATTATGCGAATTGATCAGTGAAATGCTCCAGTGTTGGCATGATTAGAATTGTCACCTACCAGATTCAATCGTTACTGATTTCCACAGTAAATCGTGCCAGTATGCGTCGCTTTAGATTGACTTCATATATCTTACTTCAGATCATCGGTTCGCATAATCGAGGTTCCACAAAATCGTCAATTGAACGGGCAAACGTGCTTCGAATTGTGTCGTGTTTGGGCTTATTTTAATCAGAAAAATGCGGCAAATGTGTTCATAGGAGGTAAAAGTCTCGTAAAAAAAGTAATGAAAATAAATTGTCATATTCTTGCAATGACAAAAACGAGTCGGCGAAACCCAAAATAGTCAAAACATTAGGAGGAAGTATATATTCTTCCAATCCTGATAGACAATCTTATGCCTAATGATCATTAATACTAGTAATGTTAGAAACAAATGAAACCAAAAAATGTTCTCTCTGTGTGGCCCCCACGTGCTACAAATGTGACCATTCTCGTCTCGTCGCTCTCGAAGGAACACATAGTTCCTATGCTTGTTCGAAGTCGTTCCTATGCTTGTTCTAGATCGTAGATCATTCAGGAGCGTTTCAAAGGACAAGAAAAAAGTAGGGTGCCGTCGGGACACAGTGGTTCGTTTATGGGCCAAACGGAGATTATTATTTCACGATGCACTCGTTGACGTCTACGGCTGTTCTCCGGGTGATTTAGGGTCTGTTTACATGGCCTGGGTCACTGTCAAGGGCGTCTTTGCTTCGTGTCACCGGAGCTGCAGATGTTAACCGATGACGTACGATCTTGTGGCTGATTTAAGAGGTCACCGGCTCTTCTTTCGTCCTGTCACTGTGAAACATTGGGATCTCGAGTGGCTCGATACCGTGGGGGTCCTATCGATCTTGTAGAGTGCCGATACCCTACACCAGTTTTACAGACACTGCGGAATACTATGGCAGATACCATTGTGTAACTAGACTGCAGATTTTATGTTCTTACAAAAATAGTTTAAATGCAGAACAGTGAAAGCATTTGAGGAATGTAAATGGTTTGTTTTATTATTTTCAAAGCATTCAAAATTATTAACCCCTTGCCAAGCGATTTATTTTACGATTATTCGTCATTTCTTCGAAGGAAGAGGAAGTTTATATTTATTGTGTGTTCTTCAGTGGCTATAATATTGATAACAATACAATAGGATTAAGGTTTAAAGAAAATTAATAACATATAGGTCCAACAGGGTCCATTGGCGACGACAATATGTCCGCCAAAGTCCTCAAGAGTCCATCAGAGTCCATCAAGGTCCACAAGAGTCCACCAGGGGCCATTGTCGTCCTCAATATAAATATAAAAAATATATAAAAAAGGAATATAAAAAAAGAAATGTCTATGGAGCTCCTGTATCTTGCAATTAATACAGGCAATTTTTCTCTTGTATTAATATCCGCATTTTCAACTCACTAAAATTAATTCGGCAAAGAAATGAACGTGTCTACGTAGGTCCTTTATCTTAAAAATGATGTAGAAAATTTTTCTCTTGTATTAACATCCGCATTTTCAACTCACTAAAATTAATTCAGTAAAGAAATGAACCTGTCTACATAGGTCCTTTATCTTAAAAATGATCCAGACAATTTTTATCTTGCATTAACATCCACATTTTCAAAATTCTTACGATGGGCCACACAGCCTCTTCAACAATGTAAGAATAGAATCAGTGTAAGTACATACATATATCGAGAAGCAGTTTTGGGGAGAATAATAGCCGAGTGCAGAGCCAGTTTCCGCGAAGACTCGGTTCGAAGAGTATCCGTTCGAGAAAGTCGGTCGAAGGTGCAGAATCGATGTAGCCTCGATTGTAAGTCGACGCCAGTGCACGATGATAATGCGAGCACAAACGGATCTCTGTCCGAGCCCATCCATAATACATCGCTCCGGGCACGTTCTCCGGTTTTTTGTCACTGGATACGTTGACGGATGCGTGAAAGGAGTCTGAAGGACCCGGAGCTCCTCCTACCCCTTCCTCCTCGTTCCTCGTACTCCTCCGCCGCGCCGCGCGAACGGAGAACGCAAATTACCGAGCATTCGACTCTCGAGAAAATCCTCGTGAATTTCGTAACGCCGCGGCCACGGAGGAATTTTGATCTCGATCTCGGCTAGAAATCCACCACCGAAATTCCCGATACCTCGAATACGTATTTTGTCGATTCCACTTGGAAGTTTCCAAAATTGTTGCCGCAAATCTCCGTAATTGACAAATCACTCGGTTGCGTGTTTTCGTATGGGGAATTCTAACAAAAGTTACTTGTTTAAACAATATACAGGGTGTTCACGCTATTACTAGCCAGCGAAAAAATGAAAGAGGAAAGAGTAGTACTGTTTTTTTTTTATACGCAACACAATGGCGTATGTAATTTTTTTGTGTTTATACTATTTTGTTAGATATGAAGGTGACCTTCAATTTTTAAAATGGAATGCTGTATATTTTTTTGTCTCATGATAGCGTGTGTCTAGACGAATTCATCCGTATACTGCACAGTGACCGTCAAGGTTATGCAAGGTCATTTTGTATATTTCATACCAAAACATCATCTGATTCGTATGAATAAGGAATACTTGTAAACACACTGGTATGAAAGCATACAAAATGTTTCTTCTTAGACACACGCTTTCATGTGATATAAAGAAATATACAGCATTTCATTTAAAAAATTGAAGGTCACCTTCGTATCTAACAAAATAGTATAAACACAAAAAAATTACATACGCCATATTGTGTTGCGTATAAAAAACAGTACTACTTTTTTCCTCTTTCTTTTTTTCTAATATTTACTATTTACAAGAAAAACGCTGGCTAGTAATAGCGTGAACACCCTGTATATTAAAAATTCGATTTTGTTGCAGTTCATTGTTAATTCATTTTCATGCAAACTCGTGTGATCTTTGATCAAAAATAGGGGACACGTGTTTCAATTACGTATAATTAATGTTAAATGAATTTCTGCGCGAAGATCGTCAAGCATAATTATGCCATAGCATAAGCGGCCCGAAGACTATGCAGCATTGCAACCGAGCATGCCCGATTTTGCAAAGGACATTCGGCTGGAGGGAAACAATCGAAAATTGACTCGGACTCGGTATAAATCACGCTAGACCGGTCTAACTGAAACGATAAGTTGCTGTAATAACTGTTGCGATATCATCGGCATCATTAATTATCAGTTCCCCCCATCGACCGGCCCCGCATCAATGAAATTCGAACGCAATCGGACGATTAAACGGGCAGCCTGGCGAGCCCGATAATATCGCCAACGAATTACCGCCAATATTATTTAGATATCTGACAGGTTGCTAGACGAGCTCGGTACACCGATAGAATCTTCGCGTTACAAAATCCCATAATTCATAGCCGGATCGAAACGAAACAACGATCTCGCCCGGTCCGAGTGGACGCGATCGTTACACGATCTACCGGTTCGAAATCGTTATCCGAATCCTTTGTTTGCACACCTCTTACGAGCTGCAATTAATCTTCAAGCTTGCTCCTTGGAAACGAGTAATCAAAGTCGCCAGATGAGGGGAGGGAGCACGAATCGAGGGGACAATGTTACCCTTTCTCTGCCGGTACCGGATCAATCACGTGACGTCGTGACGCGTGCACGATTCAGACGAAACGCGTCACGTGACAGTGGGTACACTCTGAAAATTGTTCTGAGATCAAGCATTCGACCGGTGACAACTTCATAATTTTTTCAATCCTTTGTTATAGGATTTTTTAATAAATCTTTTAATTTTAATCCTGGAACCAAGCAGAGTTGGGCAAAATTTTCATCTAAATAAAAATGTCGGATAACGAATGAAAAATAAGAAGCGTCTTTATTCGACGATCATCGAATAAATAATTATATTCGACGAGAATTTATCCGCCGAATAAAGATAATTTTTTTTTATACGAAGTGACTTTATTCGAACTTCGAATAATTTTTCCATCTTTTACATGTATCTTTTATTGGGAGGCTTCGAATAAATCTTTCTACAACTCTAATATAAACGCAAACCATCGAATAATGAATAAAAATTTTTATTTATTATTCGTTGTTCGAAATTTTTATTTAGACGAAAATTTTGCCCAACTCTGGAACCAACAAGTCAGATCCAGTCCACTTCGGTACTGTACCAAGAAAAATTACCCGTTACAGACCATGAGCATCTAACACAACCCTTCCATAATACAACCCCTAGAAAAGGTAAAAAATCCCCTGCTCAGAATAAATTTACCTCGCCTCGAATCAAGTCCGCGAAAACCGAGTAAATCCGTCGGGGTATTAATCAGGAAAAAAATTAATATGATCGGAGGAGGAGGAGGCGGTGTCTAGACGACGACGACCAGCAAGGAAGACGCCGCGAGATAATCGTCGGCCGTATAATCCGATGAGGCGTCGATCGAACAATCGATCTATCCGCGGGTCCATTACTTCTCCCCGAGAAAAATAAAACCTGGTTCCCGTAATCCGCCGGTAATCCCAAATACGCGTCTACCGGAGCCAACCGGCGGCGGCGAATTACTTTAGTCGAGCAAGTCCGACCGATAATCACGCTCTCTTCTCTTTTTCACGAGAGAGAGAGGAAGAGTGAGAGAGAGAGAGAGAACCCTCCCCTCCGTCGGACGCGCATAAAAACGACCGTTCCATAATTGATTTTGTTCTTCGGAAGTTGGCATGCACTCGGGCGTCGGCGGCTAGCCGGCTAGCTCGCTACGCGAAACTTGCAGCGAAAAGCTTCCCCGCAAGCACTCGAGTGCCTCCTCTCGAACCCGTTAAAAGTTTTGTAACGATCCCTCGCGGAAATTCCCGATCGTGCAGCCCCTCGACGACCCGTCCGAGCAAAAAGACTCACATGCAACCCCCCCCCCCCCACCCCCCGTCTCTCGTTTCACCTTTTCCTTCGTTTCGCCGACGTCATCCCCTGCGAAGCCAAATCCTGGACGCACCGAATCACGACGAAGAACGACTCGCGAGCTTGACAGGTCTGTTGCTAATTTTCGTGACTCGATTTCGGGTCCTAACCTGATCACCACGATTTCGTAATTTAAGATTGCGATGATGACGTGGTATTGAGGAAACATCTCTGAAATGATTAGACAATTTTTTTCTTGAAGGTATCTATCACAGATTTAAAGATCGAGGCTTTTACCAACGATCCCCTAAAATGTGGCTCCCTATCATCGTGTGTTAGGTTGTTATTAGACATTTTTGTGAACAGCGGTAAGTTCTATCGATCGTCGACAGAGCAGCGCCATCGATCGATAGTTATCAGGAACAACTATAAATAAAAGGTACACTGCCAAAAATTGTCAGTCCCTCGCGAACTGCCGGGGACGTCGGACATCCTCCTTGAGCTCGGGGGAGTCCCTTGACTACCTGTCCTTCGGCAGTTCCAGAGGGACTTATGCAGGGTGGACATTGGTGAACCTAGACGGACCTATGTAGTTCGCCGATGGACCCTGGTGAACCCTGGTGGACTCTGATGGACTCTGATAGACTCTGATGGACTCTGATGGACTCTGGATGGACTCTGGAAGACTTTGGTGGACCTTGGAGGACATATTGAGGTCGCCAATGGACTTTGGTGGACTCCTGTGGACTTTGATGGACTCTGATGGATACTGGAAGACTTTGGTGGACCTTGGAGGACATATTGAGGTCGCCAATGGACTTTGGTGGACTTTGATGGACTTTGGATGGACTCTGGAAGACTTTGGTGGACCTTGGAGGACATATTGAGGTCGCCAATGGACTTTGGTGGACTTTGATGGACTTTGGATGGACTCTGGAAGACTTTGGTGGACCTTGGAGGACATACTGAGGTCGCCAATGGACTTTGGTGGACTTTGATGGACTCTGGTGTACTGTGGAAGACATTGGTGGACCTTAGCGGACATATTGAGGTCGCCAAAGGACCCTAGTGGACTCTGGTGGACACTGGTGGACTTTGATGGACTCTGGTGTACTGTGGAAGACATTGGTGGACCTTAGCGGACATATTGAGGTCGCCAAAGGACCCTAGTGGACTCTGGTGGACACTGGAGGACTTTGGTGGACCTTGGTGGACATATTGTGGCCCTAATGGACTCTAATGGACTCTAATGGACTCTGATGAATTCGAATCGACTCTTGATGGATTCGAATGGACTCTTGATGGATTCGAATGGACTCTGGATGGATTCTGGAGGACTTTGGTGGACCTGGGTGGACATATTGAGGTCGCTGATGGACTCTAATGAACCCTGATGGACCCCGGTGTACGTTCTTCCTTTCCTTCAGGGCATGTTCCCGTTGGAATTTTCAAACTTCCAAAGCTTCAAAATAAAAACAGAAAATCGCACATTCGGATACGTTGCCTACGCCAAAAAAATTCAAAATTGTAAACTATAAATTTAATTTGATTTAAGCTGGTCTAATATGACTATGTATAATGTATAATGTATAGCGTAAAACAAGTGAACACTAACTTTCCGCACTACATTCTTACCTAGTTGACCAGTGTTCCATTTGGGTCGCGTAGAGAACCATCGATTTCGAGTCCCCGAGTTTTACCGAAAGGGAAACAACCGGAAGCTGATCGCGGAAACAAAGGGAAAGCAGCGTTCGGGCCGCAGAATAGAGGGCAAGTTCTGGTCAAAATCGACACGGATACGTTCTCGCTCATCGGATTGGAGAGCGCGAGAGACGAGAGCGGAACGCGCGGCGTTGTTAATCCTCGAAAGTCGGGGGTTAAGCAGCTTGGAGAGCTTGGAGAGTCGGAACGCGTAAAATTGCGCGGGGATTTCGCCCGGCGGAGTTATTAATGCTCGCCAGTATCGTTACCTTGTTATTTAAGGGATCACCGCGTTTTGCGAATTAGGGGATCATCGCCGCGTTCCGCGATTTTTACGAGGAAAATTAAAAAGCGCCGATTCATTTATCGGCGTTTCTTTCTTTTACGTCGAATTCTCGTTTACCGGATTAAAGGTCTTTTTTATTCCTCCCTCGCCGGGAAATGTACCGATTCGTCCCACGGTGGTCGAATAAAACGTACAGACGATGTAAATCGTACAAAATCCGTTTTTAGAATAAGTGCTCCGTGTTCTATCAAACAATAGTTATAAACCCAAGATAATAAATTCTATATAATTTTTAACGTGTGTCTTTATCATTATTCCTCAAGATAAAAATGTAAAAGATGTAATAATTCATACAGACAATTCGCCATGAAATAAATTTCTAGTTATAATTATTTCTATATATAAACAATAGATATAAACCCAAGATAATAAATTCTATATAATTTCGAACGTGTCACTTTATCATTATTCCTCAAGATAAAAATGTAAAAGATGTAATAATTAATACAGACGATTCGGCATGAAATAAATTTCTAGTTATAATTATTTCTATATATAAACAATAATTATAAACCCAAGATAATAAATTTTAATTTCGAACGTGTCACTTTGTCAATATTCCTCAAGATAAAAATGTAAAAGATGTAATAATTCATACAGGCATGAAATAAATTTCCAGTTATCACACGTGTACAAATTGTTGACGTTCAAAAATTACAAAAGCACATGTTTACCATCAGCCCGTTGATTCGGTTCAAAAACGAACGCGTTTCCCAGCGGCTCTGATAATTCGATGATCGGCTGTAAATCATGTAGGGTGAAAGGCGTGTAAATCGCAGCTTGGTTGAGAGGTCACTAAATAAATCCCGGCAGTGTATCAGCGCGGCCGATGACACATTAAAATTCCATCGATTCCGCGATCGAGTCGCGGAGAGGGCCGGTTACAAATTCGCGCGAGAGCGAGCCGTCGCGTCGTTTCATCGCATGTCGTTCACGCGCGAGCCCCGGACACACACCGGGTTTTGATGTATGTTGCCAGGATTGGCAATTATTATCGACTATTACGGCGGTAAGCGTGCGTAATCGTCATCGGTATTACCATATATACTGTTATTTCCATTCCGACTTCGGCCGGCGTCCATGTAATGATAGCGTTGTTCCGGCCACCACCCTGTTCGTGCGCCGCGTCTCGGCCGAGCAACCCCCTTCTTTTCCTTTCGTGACGATTGCATAAACACAGAACCGGATTCCACGTCCGCCGCTCGGCAAATTTATTCGCCGCGATCGCTATAATTTTGATAAATTTCATTTAATACAATACACTGTGTCGGCCGCGTTCCCGGGAAACGAGGGTGGATATTCAAAGACGGGAACAACAATCGTAAGCACGGCTCGAAACCGTTCCGGAAAATAATTGTTTAAATCTGTTTTACAAAGGTGCCGCGCCGTACTGACTCTGACGAATGTTTGCAAATTGTGGTCAGATAAAAAAATTCCCAAGTCAATTGTCAGAAATAGAAATTCAATAAGAATGTATTGTTCTTTTAAATAATTAAGTCGAAAATATTGGAGCAATATAGTCCGAAATTCTAAGGAGAATAATTTTCATGAATTTTCTATTTCCTTTCTATTACCAACCCCTTAATTTCTCTGAAAATTGCAGTGATTAGAATGTTGCATAATTTTCAGATTCGGTAAAAATCGTATTAAATACACTGGTGAAACTCGGTATTACATTCACACAATCGTCGACGCGAAGTCGTTCCCATCGATTCTGAAGAGCTAAGGGTAGCCACCCTTAAAAGACGAAGGCTACACGATCTAACCCGGACTCTGACGAATGTTTACAAATTGTGGTCAGAATATATTGGTAGAAATAAAAAAAATTCCCAAAGCAATTGTCAGAAATAGAAATTCAATAAGAATATATCGTTCTTTTAAATAATTCTACTAAGTCGAAAACAGAAATTCTTCTATGAAGAATAATTTTCATGAATTTTCTATTTCCTTTCTATTCCCAACCCCTTAACTTCTCTGAAAATTGCAGTGATTAGAATGTTGCATAATTTTCATATTCGGTTTAAAATCGTATTAAATACACTGGTGAAACTCGGTATTACATTTACGCAATCGTCGACGCGAAGTCGTTCCCATCGATTCCGAAGAGCTAAGGGTAGCCACCCTTAAAAGACCAAGGCTACACGATCGCTCGAGAACTTCCGCCTTCGATGAAAAATCAAAGGGGGCTGTTTCTTTTATGCTGGTTCTAAAAAGAAGAACAAGAAGAAGAAGAATCAGCAAAAGATGGGGTGCAAGAACAGAAAAGCTACTATTTAAAGGTACAGCCAGTCAGCTGGAAATCACAGGGTTCCTGCGAAAAGTTTTCATCTACTCGGAAAAGTTCCGGCTCTCTCTCCGAGGCGATCTCAGAGAACCGGGGGTAAAAGAAAAACACCCCTTTAACGAAGACGTTTCCTCCCTCGAAGGCACCACCACGCGACGCAAATTACCGGCACGACGAAGAATTTAGGCGCGCGAGCTGTATGCTTAAAAGTCTTCGCAAATCGGAAGGGGCGAGAAGAGGAATGGGGGTTGGAAAATAGAGGACACGCCACCCTGAAGTAGGAACCAAGCTCCTCAGGTTACAGCCGACAGTTCGCAATGTATAAATCATAGTAATAACCGTGTGGTTTCACCTGCGTATTCGACGAAACGTATGGGGTGCGAGAAAAGTAATAGCCACCCCTTCTCAGGGTAAATCTACACCCCTGTGAATATCTGTGAAAGAAACTTGCTGGAAAATTACTGATAATAACTAGCAGCTTTTCGTATAAGATCAAAATCGTCAGCGCCGATTCCGAGAATCGAATAAAAATTTTTGTAATACATCGGTTCGGATAATCGAGGTTCTACTAAATCGTGAAACGCACAGATAAACATAATGTGAATTGTATCGTGTTTGGGTTCGAATTAACCAGAAAAATGTCTCAGACATGATAGTAAAATCAAGTTAAAAATAAACAATGAAGATTTCGGTTTTTTCAGAAATATCTTACAATGCAAACGTAATGTAGGTAAAGAGAAGTTTACTACTGTATTTCAAATCGTTTTAAAGTAAAAAGTCGTAGAACCGTCGACTTTTGATCAATTTCAAAAATTGCTTATTAATTAAGCATTGCAACCCTCTGTATGAAAATAATACATCAATAGCGTAAATTGACTTATAAAACTTTTGAACAGCTCATATAAGGAGACATTGTTGCGGTACTTTTCTTACACCTTATAGAACTGACCGCGAACGTTTCGGGTGCAGCAGGCTGCAGCAGGCCGCGCGAATATCGCATGCATTATTCAAGGACCACGGAGACTGGCTGCACCGCCGCGAGAGCCCGGCTTTGCATAAGCGCTGACGAGGAAAACTGCACCCACGCCGCGAGTATTCATCGATAACCCACCCCCCGTGCAACCAGGTGTCATAACCACCCCCGTAGACTTTGTTGCGGCGTTCGCGCGAACGAAACCGGTTCCCGATGCTTTTTGCTTTTACAGTTTTTTCAGCCGTGTTTTCGGCCCGCGTATCCAATTGTAAACCGCACGTTCCACGTTCTGCAATATTTACAGGTTTCGTCCCGAGCTAACAATTTTCTTGATTGTATGAAACTTTTTGTTTTCTAATTACTAAAGCAAGCTTTAACGTGGATCTGAAAAATTGTATCATTTACAGGAAACAGCAGACAAATAAAATCCATGAAAAGAATTACAAAATTCGACAAAATTCAATTGTCATTATTTTTACACGAAAATAATCACACATATACTTGAAATACCGATAAATATGTGTGCAAAATTTCAATGCAAAAGATTGAATAGTTTCCTTAAAAAAAATTCATGCAAAATTGGCCTCGAAAAACGGAACATCTACAAAAAACTGAGTAACTCATCGAATTTTGATTATTCTTGCTTGAAAAAAATCACACACGTACTTGAACTAACAACGAATATTTGTGCAAAATTGCAATGCGAAGGGTTCGCTAGTTTTCCCGGGAAAAAATTCCGAAAATTCGAGTAAAATCTGCCTCGAAAATTAGAATACCCCCTTGAATTCTTTCCTAGCGTCAAAGCTAAGACGACAAGCCGAACGACAGCATATCGTCGCGATCCTCGGTTGGTTTCCCAGCTGGTTCTGGTAAAGGCATGGTCCCGGTGAAAAAGTTGATGGGGCACGATTTATTGAGGGGGAAAAAATCGGCATTACCCGTGGCGGATCAATCGAGGGCTTAACGATCCCCCGTTCTGCCGATGGACGATAATTTCAAACGGGCCTTAACGAGCCACTCGAGTGCGTCAGGTGGAACGCGCGTGTACGTGTAGGTGTCGTCTTTCTCTCTTTTTGTTTATTCGTGCGGGGGGAAAGAACGACGCCTCGCGTCGCGACGGCCTTTTGTTTAAACGCTGTCTCTGCCCACGCACACCCGCGCGCGCAGAGATTATTGTCAGTCGGCGAACAATGCCCATCGCGGGACTCTGTCTACCGCTAATCAACCGTCGCCCCGCTAATTATCGAGTGCTAATTGAGTTGCGCTCGCTGCGGACCGCCGACGGCGAGCTCGCCTCGGAAACTGTCTCGAATACGAGCCCCGGGGACCGGGCTCTTAACGAGAAACAGTCGCGAGTTACCTTTTTTCTGCGTCCCGAAGAATTTGGTAATCGAAGCTCGGTCATCTGCCCACTCCGACACGGACCATGCGAGAGCGTATGCAGTTTATGCTAATTTTGTTTGAGGAAGTTCGTACCGCTGCGACGTTCAATCTCTGAAAGTCGAATTTTGTCGGTGTCGTAAAAAAATTGTTTATGTACATATTCGTACTATAAATGTTATTAAAGTTTTCGATCGTATAATTGTTGAAATAACTATGTGTGATGATTTCGGCTTACGGTTCGATCTAATATAAATTTTATGATGAAATCTCTTTCCTAATAATAATTGGTATATTTTGTCAATTACATAACTGCTTTGTACATGATTTTTCATCATATGTGGTCTCTATTGATGTTTATTCAACTTCACCTCGAGGTTTGGTGTATACAGGGTGGTCCGTTTAAATAAGAACACCTAAATATCTCTTCAGGTTATTGTGATGCAAAAATTATTTGTTACGTAATGTGCATGGTGTCAATGGACCAAATATTGTTGGTTTGCGGTAGAAAAAGAATTGAAATCTGATTTTGTAAAATTGCGATTGTCCCGTATCGTATGTTGCGTAAAATATCGTTGAGCCATCAATTTGTAAAAACAAATAAATATCAAAATCAATGCAATCATGGCAGACTGCGGATGTTAATGCAAAATAAAAATACTGGAGTGAAACGGAAATTTATTTTCTTCAAAAAATAATATAATAGGGTAACTGCACCAGTGAACGAACATTTAAGAAATTGTTCAGGAAGATATTTTATTTAAAAAAAAAATATGTGAATTAAAGGAATCTCATATATGCCAAATGGCTCCCTATACATACTTCATTTGTCAAAAATAAACGAACACTAAATAAAAAATATTTAAAATATATAAAATACCAGTCAATGAACCACTACGTTCTAGTAATTGAACAATGATGGAAAAGCAAAAAATACAAAAATACAAAATCGTTCATTTATTGGTGCCCGTTTATTCACTGGTGCAGTTACCCTATGTTTAAATTTTTCGAATATTTTTCTCTTACTAATTTTTCTTGAAATCTACGTCGCCGCATGTTGCATTCGAAATGCAGTTTCGGGAGCACACAAGTTTACTGTCCCGTTGCAGCTCCGGTGCTCGTAAAACGTTCCTCCTTTGCTGGACAATTAAGAGAGCCAACAAAGTGTTCCCGCTAATGCCACCGCGGAGAGACAAGATTCGCAAATTGGCAGTCGTGCGTCGGTAGCCGGAAGGGTTCGACCAGTCATTAAAAGAAATTATGCCGGGCGACGCGTACACTTCCGGACGCTGAGCACGTCTACACACACGTATCCATCCGTATCCCCATATGCGCATATCCGTATACGTACACCGGGGAGAACATTATTCCGAGGGAATGTATCATGACGGCTATTATCGTTAACATGTAAATGCTGCTGGTCTAATGGTGTCTTAATTGAGTCGACCATTAGACCCTCGTGTAACTCGCGTACCTCCCTGCGCGTCCAATATTAAGATATTAGGATCGTTCGTATAATAAAGGTATTAAGGGGGGCCCTCCTGGTCCTGGACCGGTACCGGACCTGTTCGGTTTTTCACTTTCTAACGGGAATATTCGTTTCCAGTTTCGGGGAACTTGCTTTCCTCCGAACCATCGCCACATTCACATTTCAAACTTTCGGTAAGGAGATATGCTTCACTAAGGAGAACACTTCGGGGATAATTCAGTAATTATGACAGCTCGGTGCTTCGAGCAGGAACCATTTTAATCGAAAGGTATGACTTTCGATCGAAACAGTGCAGAACGGTTAATAAGGTTTGGTAGGTCTCTAGGGAGTTTACTACTAGAGCCTCCAATAAATGAGCAAGACTGATGAATATTTTTAATTTATTTAAAACTTTTATAAAACTATTAACAACATTATATCGGAAATAAATCTTATGAGCTTGATCCTTAGAACCTTCCAGTTAGAATGCAAAATTATTGATTTAACATTAACTATTTTGTTCATAACAAAATAACGATGCTCAAAACATTTTAAAGCATTACAAAACTTCACATCGGTGAACTTCACATTAGTGAACAACTTGAAATTGGCGAGTGTCGCCACAAAGGTATTAAAATGCAGACAATCGTGGCAGCTTTAAATACACTAAATATCCAAATATTGTATAATATTTTTCTGCCAAAAATAGAACAGAACTGTATTTTTTGGACAGCTTTTTCGTACGCAAAGCTGGAGAAAAATGGTAAAGGTTGGAACATTATTGAGAATTAATCTTCTTTTAAAGAAAGAAATTTTTAATAATTGCGACAGGAAAAATGAAAATTGGTTGAACAGTGCGCAATATTTATAACGATATATTAAAATGGAGACAATCGTGACAGCCTTAAAAGCGCAGAGCTAAATATCCGGACATTGCATAGAATGATTTCTGTCAAATTAAGAACAGATCCATAATTTTTTGTAACCTCTTTTTACGTAAATCTAGAGAAAAATGGTAAAGGTTGGAACATTATTGAGAATTAATCTACTTTTAAAGAAATTTTTTGGAATTTTTAACAATTTCGGAAGGAAAAATTATAATTCATAGCAGAGGTCTTGGGTCCCACTGGCCCGAACAGTGCGCAATATTTACAACAATCTATTAAAATGCAGACAATCGTGACAGCCTTAAAAGCGCAGAGCTAAATATCCGAGCATTGCGCAGAATGGTTTTCCGTCGAAATAAGCTGAAACAAAGCGATAATGATTTTGTGAAAGCTGGAATAGAGGCGGAAAAAGCTTGGGCGGAAGACAAAATGGACGATTGTCCCTTATATGGTTGATCCGGGGCACAGGTACGGTCGGTCGCCAATTAAATTCCGTGGCGGAGTATTCGCCATTCACCTGTCACAATGCGCATCAATCAGCGCTAACCGAGCGTAGGAGAACGCTTTTATCAGCGTTACGCGATCGAGTGGCGCGAATCACTTCAACAAGGATCGTTCGAACCAGCGATTCTCGTCGTGCCGTGGCGGTGGTGGCAGGGGGTTGCAAGGGGGTTGGAACACGGCGAAGGGGCGAAGGGGAGGAGAAGGGCACGGCACACGGGATGGCCCTTCATTCTCGTTCGTCGGCATAATAATACAGACGGCGCGCGGAGCCGCCGCCGCCGCCGCCGCCGCCGGCTCGAAAAGCGAAAACCGCGAGCGAATCGCCGCCGGTGAGGAGAGCGGTAATGCATGCGATTATGCGGATCAATGAGCTATGGTCCTATTTATGGCTCTATCAGCCGACCGCTACCAGCACCCTCGACCCACCCCTGACCACCCTTTTTTTATATGTCGATGCATGCTGATCATAGCGTGACCGTTCGCGGATTCTCTCTCTCTCTCTCTCTCTCTCTCTCTCTCTCTCTCTCTCTCTCTCTCTCTCTTTCTCTATCATTCTACGAATTTGCGAGTGCCTTAAATTCTCCAACCCTCCATCACGTGGTATGATCACCAGTAAATTAATAATAATTCTTATTGACACAACTGCTCCGTGAATTTTGTGCTTCACACCAGTCTTGAATATTCCACTCGTATAAACGATCAGAGTTGTTAAACATTATTATTAGTCACTTGATAATTAAGTTTCCTCCTCACACTACATATGTATATAATTTATAGTTCGTCTCGAAACGAATAAATTGATGTTTAATGCCACTAATTTTGCGACAGTCGTTTTTAAGCGAATCAATAATTAGTATGCGTTAATCTGATTACTCTTACTACTGAACAATTAATTTATAAAGAGTTTAGAGCATCTTGAGCATTTTTTATCTACCGACTCACCAATTCTTGTTCAGCTTGTGAAAATTATTAACACTAGATTGCCCAAGGAAGTCATTTTGACTGCTTTTTAATTTCAATTAGAAAAACAATTATGTATATAATGACACAGTTTCTTAGAATTTTGTGACTTTTTGTACAACATATAAATCCGTTTATTAATAATTGTAGTTACCTCCCCCCCTCCTTCATTTCCGGTATATTGTATATGTGTGTTATACCTATATTGCCCAAAAGCAGTCAGTCTTTCTAGTGTTAAATGAGGAACTGTGAAATGTTCTGAACTAAATGTCGAAGAGAACAAGATAAAGCGAAGAGACAAGAGACGAGCAGCTGAGAATGATCATCACTGCCTATCGACGAGTGCTATCGAAAGCTAGAGTCAGCTAGAGTCAGCTGGAGCAGGGCTAGAAGATGTTCCCGTAGAAAAGCTGAAAAGTGGGCTTGGTCTGGGGTTGGTGGGGAAAGGGGTCCGCTCATGGTATCCCGCGGGGGCGGCTGCTTTGACCAGGTAATGGCGTGCCGAGAAGAATGGGAAATGTCACCAGGGGGCGCGGACCTTACTCCGGGTCGAGTCAACCTCGTTTCTTTTTGTTCGAGCCGACGACGACTGCGCAACACGGCGGAGCCGCATGGGGTTGGATCATTCTCCGTGGCGTCATTAGTCCTCCCTGTCGACGTGACCGCATACTTCACTTCGGGGTATAGAAACTTAGAAACTCGATGATCTCCTGGTGCCGACTGGAAAAACTTACCACCTATACCGGACGAAGCGAAAGGTGGGGAAAACTGGCGATGAATGGTCTTTGGGACGATCGAAGAAGTTTTCTGTGGCTCTTATGCTGAAGACAGTTCTGAATTTTATGACAAAAATAATGGTAAACAGACAATTTTTAATTTGATGACAAAGCAGACAATTTTGAAGTTTTTGACAAAATTGTAACAAGACAGACAATTCTGAATTTTAGGGCATTAGGATGAATAGGATGACAAATCAAAAAAATTTTTATTCGATGACGAAAATAATGGTAACACAAACATATTTTTAATTTGATGACACAGCAGACAATTTTGAATTTTTTGACAAAATTGTAACAAATCAGACAATTCTGAATTTTAGGGTATTAGAATGACAAATCAAACAAACTTTTTATTTGATGACGAGAATAATGGTAAAACAAACATTTTTAATTTGATGACACAGAAGACAATTTTGAATTTTTTGACAAAATTGTAATAAAACAGACAATTCTGAATTTTATGACATTAGGATGACAAATTAAAAAAATTTTTTATTTGATGACGAAAATAATGGTAAAACAGACAAATTTTTAATATGATGACACAGCAGACAATTTCGAAGTTTTTGACAAAATTGTAACAAAACAGACAAATTTTTTATTTGATGACGAAAATAATGGCACAACAGACAAATTTTTAATTTGATGCAAAATAAGACAATTCTGAATTTTATGTCACAATTGTGACTAAACAGTCCGAGCAAGCCTTCTGGACCCAGCCTTCCCGAAAATAAATTACTAAAAACTAAGAGATATTTATTAACAAACTCCTATATCTCCATTTGAACGAGGACAATATCTTTCCAATGTCGAATTTCCAATGTCTAATTTCCAAAGTCTAGCTTCATGTCCTCAAACAGAATTTAGAACGTGTGTGTACCAATGATAACAGTATTAAAGATGGCTGAGCACTAAATGAACTGTCTTTTGGAACAGTATCCTGTCCGCATTGGACAACAATGAACCGTACGAAGGCTCTTTGCGCAGCTCTTGTCTAGAGCTTGAAATCCGCGAATTACGAAGTTGCCCAATTTTTTTGGCATGGGGGTTCGCAGAGGTCGTCATGAGAAAGTTGAAGGGGTGTAGGATGAAGACGACCCCTGATCCTCGACAGCATCTGGCACGTCCGGGCATCGTTCGATCAGCGTGGCGCCTTCGTTCTCGAGGCGCACGCGTTTCTTTTCTTCGACTGGCCGATGGATTCCGTGTAATCGCTAAGCGGGCGCGTGCTACGAAAAAGATAGGGATCCTCTTCTTCTTTTTTTCTTCTTCTTCTCGTCTCTGCTCGCCGCGAGCTGAGACATGGGCACGGGCCAGCCTTCCCACACCTAGCCGATCTACCTGACCTACCTACCAGGTAACTACGCTAACCTTGATAACCCTCTCGCCGCGCCGGTCCTTTGTCCCGTTCGTCAAACACGTGTACGTTTCACCGAAGGACGGGTGTTAAAAAGAAATATGGATCTCTTGAAATCTATCCTTTATACAGGCACACCGTATACCACATCCCTCTCTTTGTCAACGGGTCTGCTGACACTGTCCCGCGATATTCTTCGTTCTTCTTTCGTTTTATGGACAGTTTTAGGGCCGCAAGGCTCTCGAGAGAGGGTTCGGTGGCAACTATTGTGGTAGCTTGTTAGTGTCGAACCCTTCGAGAGCATGATCTTTCTGATGAGGAATGTTGTTGTGAAGCTGGATGCTGCTTCGAACTGTTTTGTCGAGGATATGTCGTCTCTGCAGGTGTGAACTAAGGGATGTGGATCTTTATGGTGGGAGCATTTGTTGGTCATGTTCTATTTAGGCTCATCAGTGGCTCATTGAAGTCTAGAATTATTCTGGTTTCAGAGTTTTTTAGAAAACGTGCAGTCTGAATAGTCTCGTGGACGTAGATTGCACTAGCTCCGTCAATAAGCCACGCCCACTCGGAGGAACAGAGCCACGCCCACTCAGGACAATCTAAGCAGAGGGAGACCAAAGTGCAAATTTCTTGTCCCGATATCAATTTTCCTGAAGCATTGCTCCTGAAGACGATCCACAACTGTACGGAATAAAAAGCGCTTCTTGTTCATATTCCATGATATAATAATAAAATTTAATATTATTGAGGATTGATATTGAATTTATATGAAGAAATTAATTTTTGTATGAAGTTCAGAACTTAGCCACTCTAATGAAAACAGAAAAATTTATAATAGACAGTTATTGCTCAAGGACAAAGTTGCTCTCTGTAACACTACACCGGCTCCGTCAAATTCGAGAGCTACGAAGCCACGCCCACTCGGAGGAAGAAAGCCACGCCCACTCAGGATAGTCTGAACAAAGAATAATCTAAACAGCGAAAGAACAATATAAACGGGGAGAGAACAATCTAACCAAAAAAAAAAATAAGCTAAACACTCTTTCATTTCTTCCTCGACACAATTTGTCCCAGGCTGATGCTGAAATGCTCCCGGGAGCAATCCAGAGCGCTCCCGCAGCAAAGTGGGGAGAAAGAGGACGCATGCGACAGGCCAAAAGCGGAACGGCGAATTACGAAACACTCGTTAATTGAAAAACGAGGAGCCCGGCGCAAAAGCATCGACTCATCCGCGATGTCGGCAATTAAAAGCGAGGTTTCGCTTCCGTCATCAGGGCCGTGGCGTCGTCGTCGTCGTCTTCGTCGTCGTCGTTCTACGCAGGCAAAAACGAGCCGAGGAGAGAAACGCAAGGGAGAGAGAGAGTGAGACAGAGAGAGAGAGAGTTGTCGGACAATCAGGATCGCACCTCGATAATGGAACGTTAAAAACAGAGTGGTGTGCGCAGCTGCTTGCTGCCGGAGTCGAAAGGGGACGAAAAAAGGAGCGTCTCCTTTCATCGCGTCGCATGCGCACGTGTAATTACTTCATCGGCTGCTGGAGCCTGCCAGAAAGGGATACGCCGGAACTGGCCAGGTGACAAATGATTTATTTTTCAACACTTTCGCGATGTCATCCCTTGCTAAGAGAAAGGGAGGTTCGAGGAACTCTGCAACGATTTTTATTATTTTATTATTTTATTATTTCTACAAGTTGTACTTATTGAACTCTGACATATTTTTATGTATAATTGCCGACTGTTTGCTGCAAGGGTTAAACAACTAGAATTTGGAAATCATCGGAGAGCTCCTCTCCCAATATTTCTTAGCACCCCTGACAAGGGAACATATTCAGATGAGAATGGCCGATTTCGATGAAACTAATGCGAGCTATAGTTCTTCGAAAAATATTTGACACGTATTTTTTTTATCGGCAACCATCCACTTTGAAGGGGTGAAAACAGCCCTCAAAGTTGGGAGAGTCAAAACCATATTTTTTGAGATATCTCGGAAACCATAGGTCGAAAAAATTTGAATTTTTTTTGTAAATTGTGTGTTTTTCAATGGGAAATGTAGTCGCGCAAGAATTTTTAAACAAACTTTTATTTTCTCAAAAAATGTGGTTTCGACCTCTGACTTCGATGGCTATTTTCACCCCCTCAGAGCGGATGGTTGCCGATGAAAAAAAAATACGTGTCAAATATTTTTCGAAGAACTATATCTCACATAAGTTTCGTCAAAATCGGCGTGTATCAACTGAATACGTTCCCTTGTGAGCCAGAAAACATTTTCCCTCTTCGCCAGGACACCGAACAGCTATCTACCGCTGGCATCAAACGATCTACGGAATAAGGGCCAAAGTACGCGGATCGTAACTACGCTAATTCGATAATTCATGGGAATCGAGTTTCCCGAGTCTGTTGCTGTTGAACCAGCAGCCGGTCCGCTGTTCTCTTGACCCGTTTTCCCGATTATCGTCTCGAGGACTGCAATACACCGTTGGATCACGGTTGTTGTTCGATCGGCAAAGTTCAGCTAACAAGGGAACAGAGCGAAACTCGGACACACGCCGATTCCGACGAAACTTTTCGGCAACGTGGCTTCTTCCAAAAAAATATTTCTGACGTCGGACAACTCGAAATTAACGGTTTTTTAAAATTTCACACCGTATCAATAATTTTGGGTGTCCGAACTAGTGATGGGTGCGATACAAGTCTTTCTCGCGATCTTCAAACAATTCGATACTTAATTATGGTACGATACTTAGTATGGTTTTTTGTTTACATTCTGATAGTGTGTTTCAAGACGAATACAATGACCTATTATGAAGGTCGTTCAAGACGAATGCAATGACCTATTATGAAGGTCGTTCAAGACGAATGCAATGACCTATTATGAAGGTCGTTCAAGACGAATGCAATGACCTATTATGAAGGTCGTTCAAGACGAATGCAATGACCTATTATGAAAGTCGTTCGAGGTCATGCAAGGTCAACTGCAATAGAAAATAAATTGTCAGAGAATCGTACATGCTTGTGATACCATCATTCTTTGTCACAAGGAATCGATACCGCTTGAACATGCTCAAGACCCATCACTATTCCTAACTACTCGGAAATAAATGCTTCGGCCAGTTTTGATCATTCTGGATCAAGAGGGGGGGAATAAAAGCGAAGAAAAGTGCCGACTGTCAATTGCGCCGCGGCCCGACGACACGGTCCGTCAACGATGATTCCCGGAGGCCCTCGGGACAGGCCCGAGCAGGCCCGAGTGTCTCGCGTGACGGACGAAAGAGTACGGGGCCCGCTATCAAGAGCAAAATGACCGCTGTCCCTCGGAGTGAACAGAGTCCGTCGTTAGATTAAAAGTAAAAGAACCGGTGGGAGACGAGGAGGTGAGACGAGGACTCTCTCTCGTGTGGTACCTGGAGAAGTGAGGAGAGGAGAGGAGAGGAGAAACAAAGAGCCGAGGGGAGAAGGTGGCCCACTCTAAAAGCCAATCAAAGGAATGACAGTCCGCTGCCCGCCTCGTAACCTTCGGAAAGGGCCGGCCAAGGGCTGCCGCCGGATTGGGCACTCGGCTACTCCATATTGATGAGAGTGACTCGGTTAGGGCTCTCGCTCTCTCACTATGGGAACAATCACGGCGCCTTCGGGTGCCATACTCCGACGATACTCTTTCGAGATTTCAATAATCGAACCTATACTCGTTTCGGCGCTCTGGCTTGTTCGCCGCTGGTCACCATAATCGACGATAATCGACTGCTTAACGCTTTCACTGCCGATGCGTAGACAGGCATTTATTGAAAAAATGAAGCAGGTGTCATTTAAAACAGTATAGGAACATTAAAAGAATTTTAAAACAATGTTACGTCATTTCCAACTTACTAAATAAGAAAGAAAATCAATTCGTACAAAATTTTTATTTCGTATAAAAATATAACAACCAGTAAGCTGTACCGTAATTAGTGAATTTTACGCATTCACTAAATTCATAAAAATAGGCAGGTGTCATTTAAAACAGTATAGAAACATTAAAAGAATTTAAAAACACTGTTATGTCATTTCCAACTTACTAAATAAGAAAGAAAATCAATTCGTACAAAATATTTATTTCGTATAAAAATATAACAACCAGCACGCTGTACCATAATTAGTGAATTTTACGCGTTCAATAAATTCATAAAAATTGGGCAGGTAGAATTTAAAATGTGGAAAAAATTTTCAGAGTTTATCAATGTACCATTTTTCAATTTACTTGGCCTCTGTTTCTCACAATAGTCATAATTTCGATTTTGCATAAAGACATACAGTCTAACGATTATAGTCCGAATCCGAAACAGCTGATTCACGGAGAGCGATCGTTGCCTCGAATTTACGAGCGTCAATTCAATCGTCACCGGGAATATTTTTCCTGTTCGCGTGTGTATATCAACGGCTGCGCGATTCTGCCAACCCGGACAAAGAGAAGAGAGATCGTAGAATGGCGGACGCATGAGAAGACGAAGGCAGTCAATAAAGCAAAGGGGACGCTAATTAGAGAGCCATTAAAACGATAAACGATGACACAGAGTTGACGCAGAGCTCTCGGACGACACGCCGTTAAGTTGTGTCTTCTTGGATAACCCCGGATGATAAACCGCGCGCCGATACTCCCCACCGGACATCAAACGGCAGCGAACAACGACGGTAGTGTCAACGCACGTGTCTCCCATCAGACTCTGGATCGAGATTCAACTTCTTTCGCGGTTTTTGCCAGACAGAAGCGGGGAAAACGGGCCTCTCTTACTACAGATGCTTTTGAACCTATCTGACCCTTGGCCTTGGCTGGGAACTGGCGGACGTTGGAACAGTCGAAAGCGTTTTAACTTCACGGTTTTTCTTCTAAAAAAGACCGCCTGGGAAAATTGGCCACGAGATTTTCCATTTTTCAATCGATTTTAGCACGCTTGCAATTATCACTTTTCGGATATTCTTTTCGAATTATTATTAATTTGTTTCATTTGAATATTGTCCCGGTACATATTGTATTTTTCTTGTAATATTATTTAATTGTATATGTAGAACCGACAAAATAAAATTTTGGAATAATTGAGTATGTCGAAAATAATGTAACAGTGTCTATAAATTTTTCAATTTTACGCTTCAGCATTTTTGTCGCAAATGCATAAAAATACGTCTATTGTCCTGTATTTTACGTTTCCATTCCCGATTGGTTACCATTGTGAGAAATAAAAGAGACAGATATAAGAGAAAAAATGTGAAAATGCATAAAATACGTCTATGTATTTTTCATTTCCATTCCCGATTGGTTAAAGAGACAGATATAAGAGAAAAATGTGAAAGTCGAAGAAATTCAATTAAGAAAATAGAAAAGTACGAAAAATCCATGTCTAAATTAGAACAACAATGATCGAGCGAAATGCAAACATGTATTTTCAGCCGCTCGTGTCAACGTCAGTAAACATAGAATGTCACGCTCAAAGACAAAAATAGCATATCATTCACGCGAACTCGCTTTATCGACTTCTTAACCTTTCGCGAACGAAAGTCATCGAATAGATGACATAAGGTGTTTGCTCATAACGTGCAGAAGTGACAAGTTGGCTGGACGGAGGAATGCAAGTCTGATTGATACTTGAGCAAACGTGTTTCCTCGTTGATACCTAATTTTCTCTGGTGGAGAAAATCGTTTACTCAGACGTGGTCGAAATGGTACTATATATTCTACAATATTTATCTATTCTTTACTTCACTAATTTCTTTATTATATTTAGGTTTGAAAAAATTAACAATTTATTCAATTGTATGAATATTATGTTTAACAGAAATTGGACATGCTTTTCACACAGAAATTTTCAGACCTAATTAAAAGCAACAGTTCTCCCAAACGTACTCTACAAAGAAATATACATAAAAATTTTGATTATTTTTACTAAAAAGAAATAACTCGTATGCTTCAAATATCCATAAATACCTGTGCAAAATCCTAGTACAAAAAATTCAACAGTACCTACTGAACAAATTTAACATTCCTGAAAAAACGACCCCTCAGGCTTAAATATTGTAATATTGAATTTTCATTGATAATAATTTAATAAAATTTATTTCATAGAAAAATTTAATATCACCGAGGTGTATAAGTACAGGGTGTAAAGAAATGCTTGGTCTTGGCTGTCATAGACGTATTCTACACCTTCGGATCGATGAAGATCTGTAAAAAAAAGTTACCGCAAAATTGTCCTTGATCTTGAATTTCAAGGTGAAATTTTTGTTATCGCATTGTATTCTGTGCATCGACTGCCTTGATAACTATATCCTACCATATACAATTATACATAACTTTTATAAAACGTACAGGCTGTAAAGAAATGTTGGCCGCAAAATTGTCCTTGACCTTGAAATTCAAGGTCAAATATATATTTAGTTGCATGATGCGTAGAATACAATGCGATGAAAAAAATTTCACCTTAAAATTGAAGATCAAGGACAATTTTGCGGCAATCTTTTTTTTAACAGATCTTCATCCATCCGAAGATGTAGAATACGCCTATGGCAGCCAAGACCAAACATTTCTTTTACACCCTGTACATATGTTGGAGAATTCGGAAGGAACTCTGGGCCCATCTCATGCCACGGCTCGGGTCGAAGAGATCCCAGAAAATGGGACCGGACCCCGAATCGGCCTGTACCGGCAAAGAGGCCCGATTTCCCGGGTGTGTGGCTCGAAGGACGAGTCCGAGGCTAGCTGGAACGGGGTGGGTTGATGGGGCTCGGCGCATCCCACGCTTATGAATTAAAGGCACGGGCTGGTTAGTCTTGATTTATCCCCGAGCATCGTTCATCCCTGTTCTTTTGTTTCGTCGCCGACGTATCCACCGGTCCCGTATCCATCCTCCTCCTTTTCCCCTCGATCACCTCCACCCCGCGGGGTAATAATCCCGCGAGAAACTCGGCCTAACAAATGCGCTGTTTTCAGTGTACCACGGCGGCCAGTCATCCCGCAGGACCTCTCACGACGTGCCAGCCATTAGTCTAACAGGGAAACGTGATGGAAAGGTTCCCTGCGTGCCTAACGCCGGCTAACAAACATTGTTGTGACTTCCACGGGGTGAAACCGGGTATCCGTCATCCCGTTCGTCTCACCTGGACTCTCCTTACCTCTCTCTCTCTCTCTCTCTCTCTCTCTCTCTCTCTCTCTCTCTCTCTCTCTCTCTCTCTCTCTCTCTCTCTCTCTCTCTCTCTCTCTCTCTCTACTTTACCTCTCCCCACTACGCAGCTCTTTTCTTTCTTCTCTCGAAGAGAGTCGATCTCCTCTCTTCACCTCGCAGCTCCTTCAGCGCGGTCGTTCATCGTCCTCGTTCGATCATCGGTTACTCTTTTTCTCTCTGTTGCACCGAGCTTGCTCCGTTGCTCTTCTGGATCCTCTTGTTCATTCTGCTCACTATGTTGGCCCGCGCGTTCGCTCTTTATCTTTTTTCTCTGTTCCTCACAAGCGTCGTCAAGGTGTTTCTTTAGCGAGAGACGTCTCCTCCACAATCACCGACGCATTGTCGGACTAAGAGATTGCCCTCTGTGCCCGAGAGTTATGCGGCCGGAATGGCTACGCCTCCTGCGAGACCCGCCACGGACCGAGAACGCTTCTGGTACACCGGTAACCTGTTGTTTCTCGGGTCCTACGCGTCCCAACCGGACAACCTCTAACCCTGTTCTGCCTTCTTT
Source organism: Lasioglossum lativentre (assembly GCA_916610255.1). Lineage (NCBI taxonomy): Eukaryota > Metazoa > Arthropoda > Insecta > Hymenoptera > Halictidae > Lasioglossum > Lasioglossum lativentre. The sequence continues at coordinate 4,500,104 of OU744364.1, forward strand.
TTTCTCCGGTACCATCGGACGGGTCTGACTTTGCCCGAGCACACGCGAGTTTACCCTCAGTAGGCCCGAGAGCACCCATCTTGCCAGTTCACGGATACAGTGGCCCGCAAAAGTATTCGAACGCTCGCTATTGGAACACCGAACCAGAGTGTCCCTACCTGCCCCTTCTATGACGCTATTCCCCCACGCCTATGCCATGGTCCGGTCACGTGACGCGCTTCGTCTCTATGTCACAATGCCACGTGACTAATCCGGTACCAGTAGAGAGGGGGTAACCACGAGGCACTGATCTTGCGAGTTTACGGGTACAGTGGCCCGCAAAAGTATTCAAACGCTCGCTATTAGAACGCCGAACCATACTTGCCTCTATCTGCCCCTTTTATAACGCTATTCCCCCACGCCTACGCCATGGTCCGGTCACGTGACGCGCTTCGTCTCTATGTCACAATGCCACGTGACTAATCCGGTACTAGTAGAGAGGGGGTAATCAGGCGGGACCGATCTTGCGAGTTTACGGATACAGTGGCTCGCAAAAGTATTCGAACGCTCGCTATTAGAACACCGAACCAGACTGTCCCTACCTGCCCCTTCTACGACGCTATTCCCCCACGCATACGCTCCGGTCACGTGATGCGCTTCGTCTCTATGTCACAATGCCACGTGACTAATCCGGTACCAGTAGAGAGGGGTAACACTTTCTCCTCGATTCGAGTCAAGTCCCCTAATGGGGCGATTCTGATTAGAATTCCAATTCAATAACATCTATCTCCCAATAATAAAGTCCTCAACAACATTTAATACTTAAATCTGAAAATCAGCGTTCCAAATTAAAATCCCAAGTTCCTCATCGAACAGTATTCGCGTCGCGGAAATCAGCGGTTTCTCCTGCTCGCGAAATCAAAGGGTATACGTACGAGGAGATGGTGAGGGGGCTATATATCGCAAGATTGAAATTCGTCCGGGCATCGATTTGCGAAGGGGCATTTAAATGTCCCGGACCTTGAAGGGCCAGGACGCTAAGTAGCGGCGCGCGCGCGCGCTCGCGCTGGCCCGGTAGCAATTTATTCATTGCGCCCGCTAACTGGCCGCGCATTGAAAACCCCGCCACGGTAATCTGCATTCATTTGAATAAATAACCGATCAATAACCAATAATAAGTTGGCCAATACCCGGTTTGTCATCTCCGGCGATTCCGGGGCCCGCTGCTGGTGCGTCAGGTGGTTGGTTTGGTCGCGACCGACACGCTATACATTGTCGCGAATTTACGTTGCTAATCAACTATCGCGCTTGACCACGTTATTGATTGAGTCGTTCACGACACGTTGCGAATATTAAGGAACCACTCCGTACCCTCTCTCAGTGCGGACGGGCTTATGCTAAACAAACCCGGTGAAGTGATTTTTGGGAAATTGTTCTTTCGATTAAGTTGCTTCGAGGAGCAGAGGAAATGAAAGAGCAATTTAAACATTTCGTCGATTTTCGTTGATTAGTATTTAATGAAATAAACGTTCTTATAATAACGACGTTTAGAATGTCGAAATGTAATGTAGGAATTTGTGTGTTAGTACATAAATTATATTATAAACATTTCTAAAGCCGTACGCTGGAATATTATCACTTAAAAAATTGTTTTCCATTAACACCATTTTGATGCAATTTTTTAGATACCATAACAACCTATCCTTCCACAATTGTTGTATTACATATGTCTCATCAGTAGATTGCGGATCTTTATGCAAAATAAAAATTGTCTACAAGCAGCAGGAACCAAATAAAGAATTCTTTCTTCTTTTAATGATCCTATTCAACTGAAACTAATACACCGATGTCCTTAAATCTGTTTAACATGTCCACTGCTTTAAATTGCACAATAATAAATGCATAAAATCCGCAGTCTACTCATCAGTCGTCAGATTAAAATTTGTCTCCCACTCTGCCCTCCCCCTTCTACGACGCTATTCCCCCACTCTTCCGCCACGGCCCGGTCACGTGACGCGTTTCGTCACTGTCGCATAGTGTCACGTGACTAATCCGGTACTGTCGCACAGTGTCACGTGACTAATCCGGTACTGTCGCACAGTTTCACGTGACCAATCCGGTACTGGCAGAGAGAGGGTAACTGTTTCCCCTCATTCCGAGTCAATTCCCCTTATTTGACAGTTGATTTATGTTTGACAGTTGAATATGTACAGTTGATTTTCTCGAATGTAGACATTTTATTTTCGGCTCGTTCTTCCTCATAGAATAGTTTGCTCCACGAAACAGTGTTAACGTTTCATAATTTGATCCACCAGCGTGGAAGTGATGAACGAACGACGAGAAATAACGATAGCGATAAAAAACGTGCAGGAATGGCGAAGGCTGGCAGAAAGTAACGATTGAAGAAGAAACCGATTGAAACGTGAAAGAAGAAGGAAGAACGCGGGGGAATGCAACAGCTTCCATGGACAGGGGCTCGCTCGCTCGCGAGGTTTTCGGCGAGAAGGAACGTGCGAACGTCTCGTCAACCTCACGGTACTCAATCTCACTTGCAAATGCGGTTCTCGGGGTCCCAGGCCGCGTGTGTGGTAGCGGCGTCATCCGAGGAAGCAAGAGATCGAAAAGAAGAAGACGAAGAGAAGGAGGGTAAGGGAATAAGGGAGGACAGTGGAGCGAGAGAGAGAGAGAGAGAGAGAGAGTCCGAGGGCCGGCAAGCCAGCCAATTTGTGACTGACGAGGCGATTGGTAATAAGCAACGGAGGGACTCAAATTGCTTGAGTTTTTCTGCGGTCGTTCATTGGGTGTTGTCGTCGGGGTAGCCCACGAGACTCTCCCAGGGACCCCCTCTCTCTTCTTCTCTTTTCTTCTCTGTTGCTCTCGCTCTTATACACACCGGCGAAATCGAGAAGCGAAGAAAAGAGTAATCGAGGACCGGCACTCGGGGGAGGAGGAGGTGGATAAGATGATAGCGATGATGCCCCGGTCGATTCTGAACCGGCGCCGGTTTTTTGGTAGCTCGGACAGTACGTGTGCCACAGCGATACGTTTTCATTTTTCGCTTTCCATGCTACTCTTGCTAATCAATTTTGTCGGTACGTAATATGTCGTTACGATTACCGCTCGTACGGTAATTAGTTCGAATATTTATGCAAGAATTTACGCCGTAGATTGCAAGAAAATTAACGCGAGTCTTTCTTCCTGCAATTCGAATAAGTCAAAAACGCATTGTCACTTCGATTGTCATAAATCCATCAAGTCTAGTAATTATCCATATAAACAAAACGTGCCCCAAATTGGGTCATGTTTGGGCTGATTCTAATTAGGAAAGCATCAGAAATATGTTGATAAAAGCCTCGTGAAAAAATAAACAAAAGTGTTGTCAATAAATTCATCCAATTTAGTTCATCGCCGATTCATTTATAATAAATACAACCAAACAATTTCAGTTCCGTAAGAAAACGAACGAGAACATAAAAGTATATTTCCATAGAAAATAAATTGTTATTAAATTCCAAACATCTGCACAATTCGGTACATTAAATGTTCTAAACGCATTCGCAGCACACTGACAACAACCAAATGACATCAGTTCTCTAAGAAAACAAATGAGAACATAAAAGTATATTTCCATAGAAAATAAATTGTTATTAAATTCCAACATCTGCACAATTCGGTACATTAAATGTTCTAAACGTATTCGCAGCACACTGACAACAACCAAATGACATCAGTTCTCTAAGAAAACAAACGAGAACATAAAAGTATATTTCCATAGAAAATAAATTGTTATTAAATTCCAAACATCTGCACAATTCGGTACATTAAATGTTCTAAACGTATTCGCAGCACACTGACAACAACCAAATGACATCAGTTCTCTAAGAAAACAAACGAGAACATAAAAGTATATTTCCATAGAAAATAAATTGTTATTAAATTCCAAACATCTGCACAATTCGGTACATTAAATGTTCTAAACGCATTCGCAGCACACTAACAACAACCAAACAATTTCAGTTCCGTAAAAAAACAAATGAGAACATAAAAGTGTTTGTATAAAAAATAAATTATCATTAAATTCCAACATCTGCACAATTTAGTACACGTTTTAAATACGCCATATTCCAGCACAATAAGACCCGAAAAGATTGTTCACCGTATAAATCGACGGAGATCCGAGTCCCCGACAATCGACGCAGGACAATTTCGAAATTTGGTCGTTGAATGGGGCCCGAAGCATCCCGAGCCCATTACTAACAGCGATCCCATTAACCGAGGTCCCCTGTTCCTCTTCGGCAAAAGGGCACGGGGCAAAGGGAGTCTCCGGGAGGGCACCGCCCCCCGTGCTGCGTGTCCCTGCGGCCTGATCAAGAATCAGGCCCCTTCTACGGTCCTCGAACATCCTCTACGAATAATAGGGGAAAAAAAGGATATTCTCGATCCTCTCTTTACCTCTCTCCCTCTATACTATATCTCGGCTCTTCCACTGTCAGTCTCGCTCCCTTTGCACGGAGATTGATCGGCGTTGCGCTCTTAATATCTTTATTAAGCCGTCTCTTTTTCCGCGTCACGAGAAACTCGATGGCTGTGCTCGGAATTAAATATCCACCGGTAAAATTAAGATTTCAATCAATTTTATCGCTCCGAGGGCGGACGTCTCCGATAATTGCATGGCTGTCGTTTGCTCTGTTCGGAGCTGTTTGACAATTTCTCGGAATTTTTTAGTATTAGCTATTTTATTAGGACGAGGTATTCTGATCTATTATTCAAGTAAACTGTTATATGCTGAAATTAATATATTGGTATTGTTGAATCCCTTTAATCTTTGTCTCAAAAAAAAATTATATTATACATATTTATTGTATATATTTAAATTAACTATTATTTGTAGATAATTTAAATCGACCTTATCAGAGCCTGCTGTGGCTCATAAATATATACAATAAATATAATATTTTTTGGAGACAAATATTGAAGGGATTTAATAATACCGATATATTAATTTCAGCTTAATGATATATTTGGTTCACATTTCTTGCGATTGACGTATGTATTTCGCATAAAGATCCACAGTCTAACAATTGTAATTATTAGTAAATAATTGTCGTTTGCTCTGTTCGGAGTTGTTTGACAATTTCTCGGAATTTTTAGTATTAGCCAGTTTAGTGGTACGAGGTATTCTGATCTATTATTCAGGTAAACTATTATACGCTGAAATTAATATATCGGTATTGTTAAATCCCTTTAATCTTTGTCTCCAAAAAATATTATATTTATTGTATATATTTAAATTAACTATTATATGTAGATAATTTAAATCGACCTTATCGGGGCCTGCTGTGGCTCATAAATATATACAATAAATATAATATTTTTTGGAGACAAATATTAAAGGGATTTAATAATACCGATATATTAATTCCATATTGTGTGAGAATGAGAAAGAAACATGAAACATAATGAGTGAGAGACAAAATGTATAAAGTGAATTACGAAATGAGTGTGCATGAATGAGTGTGCAATGGATAAAAGAAGAATGTATTTTGTTTAAAAGATTTGCCAGTCGTCGTTAATATGTCAAAGAGTAAACATCACTTGTAATCGTTAATTATATTAAATATATATTTACACATATATTCACTGTTTGAACACATATTAATGATATATTTGGTTCACATTTCTTGCAATTGATACATTTATTTCGCATAAGGTCCGCAGTCTAACAATGTAATGATTAATAAATAATTCGTTGGGACACGTCAGATTCCAAGCGTGCCGGTGTTTCGTCACGAAGGTGGCGATGGCGGGTTTCGTCTCGGTGGAAAAGAAAGGTGGACAATCGAGGATCGAGAGGTCGATCCACGAGGATCCCACTAACCAGGGCCATATTCTCCATCGTGTAGGGTGCAGGAGGGTGGGGAGGAGAGCACAGGTGCCCGCCCTTCCGTGTGTGTCTCTGTGGGCCCCGGTCTGGCCGCTTCTGCTGCAGCCCGAGCAGTCGAAGGAGTGGGGGTAGGACCGATTCGATGGAAAGGGGACAGAGAGATAGGGGGCCCCTTCGGTCCCTATATTTTAAGCAGCCCCGAACGTGTTGCAATCATCTCGAGACAATGGCCCACCGATCGGTCCGCCTCGCAAAAAGACCGGGGCCCGATAATAGCCGCGACGCATCGTCCACCACGCTTCGGGCGATTCTTTCCCTCCTCTCTCTGCCTTACAGTCTCACTCTCTTTTCATCTTCTTTCCACCCCACTCACCCTCGTCTACAGCTTTCGTTTTGTTTTTCTCTCCGGACGGCGAATTCCTCCCGCTCACTGGCGACGCGACGCTGCACGTGAACACCAAGCAGTTGCAAGCTTTGGGGTGGTTGAAGATCAATTTTGAATTTTCAAAAAAATTTTTTTTATTTTTCCCATTCACTTTTATTGTTTCGGTACAAATAGAAAGTTGATTTGTATGTAATTTTGGAGATTGGATTCGATCTATTAACCCTTTGCACTCTATTTTAAGTAAAAAAACGAAAGATTTTTCCATTCTAGAATATTTCCACTGTATACAATTTTTTTTTCATTTTTTGCATGCGAAACTGATTTAATATCTCACGTAATATGTAAATGGCTAGTGGTTTATTAAATACGAACAATATTTTTCAGAATGGCACAGCAATCTTCAGTGGTGCCTCAGAGTCGCCATCCGAGTGCTAAGGGTTAAAAAATGGACTTTTCAATAATCGAAAAGATACTATATCAATGCCATTTTATTCACTCATTTTTGTCACGAATGTACGTCGACTAACCTGTTGTTTATTACACGTATGCGTACGTGTGTATGCGCATATGTATAGTTTGAAACGGATAACCCCGTGGAGCGTCGTACAGCACCGTTCCCGAACGATCGAACAAGATTGGATCCCGTCGACGATCGTGCAGAGTGAAACACGTGTCGTTTATTTCGGTGCGATGATGCACGGGACCGCGGCAATTACGCAAGGCCGAGGCTTGTTCAATTTGCTTTGATTTTCGACGGCTATCAGAGAAACGACGCGTGAAACTAGTAGGAATACTTTTCAACGACAAGACTCCGTCAGCGACGGGACGCGAATAAAACGCTTCCTTTAGATCGATGCTCCTGATCAAATACAACCTCTTGATGCGTCGCATATAATAAATAAATGGTTCGAATCGATACGTTATGGGTAAAATTAATTTTTAAAGGTGTACGAACAATTGTATTTAACACAGTACAATTGTATTAGATACCATTTGTAAAAGTACAAGCCCACGTATAAATAACATCCACACAAAACAAATGCTTAATTTATAGTATAATGAAGTAAATAATTTTTCAAAATCGCCAATAAGGCCCACACAATCTCGTCTACGACAAGTTTTCCAAAATCCATCTTGAAAACAATTTCTACACACATCCCGATCAGCCTACAGCTCACTGTCGTCATATAACATCCGACGACAGTATGTAGGGCCCAAAAATCGAAGCAGCCAATTGTCCATGGGACCGTAAAATAAAAGGACACGGTTTCGTCGTGCGGGGGCCCATAAACTGATAAAACGAGCGTATGGGACGAGTCAGACTGGAAGAATAAGGGGCCCAGGGGAAGGGGGTACGGGGTCCACGGGCCCGTTCCTGGAAGCTAGGGGGCTAATTGGTCCGCAGGACGAGACAGGACCATAAACTGTCGCCTGCAATCAACGATGCGCGACTCTAGCCCGCGGGTGGATCCTAACCCCCCACCCCTCCGTCCCTCCTCTCTTTCACTATAGTTTTCGGTCGCCAACGCAGGAACAGAAGAGTCCCAAGTTTTATAAGGACCCCACCGGCCTCCGGGCGCTCGGGAAGAGACAGAGAGTGGGGCCCCTTTGGGACCGTGTACGAATTTACATTTAGAAAATATAATGAAGCAGCGTGAAGCGACCATTAGTCGTTCGGAGATGACAGACGATTTCGGACCCCCGCAGCTCCTCCCCCTCTGGACCGCGCGCACACTCGGGGCCCCACCGATACCAGCCAATGAAACAAAGACCGCGGACCCACTCTGGGAGAGAGGAGGGGACGGCTATGGGGCACCTTAATGACAGTGGGCCCCAGTGGTTTTCATTAAGTTCGTCGCCGACGAGCGGGATCGGTCGCGGACGATGTCGAACTGCATTCTTACGTGACGGGGCCCCACCGGGTTGAAGGGACGGGGCCCTTTCGGTGTCACGCGAGGGTACACGCGGTGGTTGGCACGACGAGGATTTTTTTCAGCGACCAATTTTTTAACCCTCCGCCGACAATATTCCGGGGCCTGAATTTTCATTATCTATGGCAGTAAATTATCTGAGATATCGAAGTCTTTAATTTAATGCACAAATGTTTGTTAAACGAAATGTTTGGTCAATTTTACGATAAAAATCGAAATTCGAAGGAAGAAATTCAAGAAATTCTTGTCTGGCCCTAAAAAAATAGTAGATTTTAAATAATAGACTTTATGAATCGTAGATCAACAGTTAAAAATTTTTCTATAAATTCTCTGAAAGCGAATATTATTGACAATTCATCAGATTTATAGAATCACTTAACAATTGACTTGCCAAGGAATTCCAAGAAGTTCAACAGAAAGACGAATGTCTCTACAAGAAGTATCGCCAATAATACGTTTTAAAAAATTGTTTAACGAAGCAGTTGTACAGATCGTCAATTGAAAAAATTGTAAAAATGTTCCGCCGCCGTTCGAATGCTAAAGAACACGGTGTACTGGACATTTGCGAGAAAACTGGTGGCGCGCACAGTGGGCCAGCGGTCTAGGAGCTGTTAGACGGTCGGGGCAGCCCTCGCCGGGCATTCGGGGCCCGGCACGGTCCCGGGGCCCGTAATTAATGCCGCCCCGACGTCGGAATCGCTCCAGTTCGATTTCCACTCGCAGCCGGTCGTCGTAAATCAACGGAGACAGGAAAGGTCAGGCCTCGAGACGTCGTCTTTGGTCCCGATCGGTTGCGTCCATACAGAATCGCCTAAAGCGCGAATCGATCGAGAAACACGGACAGAGAAAACCGTGGACCGAGACAGAGAACGACCGACGGCCTCGATTCCGGGACGCGAAGAAACGACCGGCAATTAGGCGTATTAGTTTTTGCGCAATCGGCCAGTTGGCACGAGTGTGGCCGTCAAACCGTCTGACAGCGGGCACAATCGGGCCCCGAATTGAAGTTGGTTGGTGAGGGGTAGGAGAGGGTAAGGGGGAGGGTGGGACAAATAATAATTACGTGTCCCTGTCACTCGAAACGGTCCGAGACGAAACCCGGCGCAGCTACGATCCCGAAAAACCTCCGGTCTATCTGTCTCTCTAGCCCCGGGAGGACCAAGGGGGCGGGGAGAGCACGACCGCAGCCCCGAGGGGCGTGGCCTCTGATTATTATAATTATTCCGCTCGGACCCCGGGACCGTAATTAACGCAACCGCGGACCCGGGACATCTTGACAGATCCGAATTCCCGGTAATGATAAAAAATAGCCGTGCGTGGTGCTGTGGGACCGTTCCCCCGTTGCCATGGACACTGGCGACGGGCCCCCGAGACAATTCGTGTGTGAAACAGGCCCCGCTTGGTCCACGATGGGATTTGAGGAAAATGGTACGACTTTAGTGTCTTGAATTGGGAAATGGAATTTGTATGGGTGAAGAAAATTGTGTTGTCTGTTTATACATTTATTCGAAGTCATTGTAAATAATTATTATGTATACACTGTATTTACTTTACATCTATTTATCGGTTTTGGAATTGAACATGGTTTTGTTCCGAATAAAATAATTCAGCATGCATTTTTCAGAAAGTTTAATAGTACGTACAATATTAATACGTACAAATAAATAAGATATGTACGAATAAATTTTGACTGTTTCCAGTGCCATTGAAATAAAGCACTGTTTTCGATATCGTTTTTAAACATACTTTATATCATACATATTAGGTAAAGGAATAATATTCGATTCCAACAAATTTTCCTCGTAACATATTGTAAATTTAACTTTTGTTTTTATTAATTTAACCAAATTGAGAGGAAACATTTATACACAAAGTCCTAATTGTTTATTCCAGCCCCTCTCGAATGAAATACTTATATTGTTTCGAAAACATTGGAGAAAAAATATGTTATTTCAAAAGTTGCGCCGGATCATTTAAAATAATTGCAAACAATGTTCAGAAATGATTTTTCACTATACGATGGAAAATACTACGACCACTCCACAATCGGTACACGATCAGTATAATGTCGGTACACATTCAGTATACTTTCAGCACACGTTCAGTATACTTTTCAGTACACCTGTCGCTCATCCCGGCACCGTAATTAAGCGAACACAATTTTTTGTTTCAACTTGATACAAATATTCTCGATAATATACACTCGGACCGTGTACGTACAGTTATCTTGCCAAAACACGACCGTAATTATATAAGAATCATCTGAATCATGCTCTAAACGCTTAACCATAACCTTCTCGTCGAGTAGCTTAGGGAGATAATTGCCCGAAACGAAAAGATCATCGAGCTGTTATTAATCCGGAGAACGATAAACCGTGGATCTCTCTTCACTCGTTAAAGGAGAAAAGAAAGCATCAACGCGGGCTTAGCGGCGCGTCTTTTTCTCGGGATTCCTTATTTTCTAGATCATTAGGCGACACCTTTCTTACCGCAAACGACCCTATGCTCGTTTGGACGATTAATTATCCGACGTTCTTGCCGAGGGGACTAGATTCCTCTTTTTTCGGACATCTGACGTAGTCAAAATAACAATAATAGTAATTAGACCGTTGGAGCTCGATAAACATTTCTTTCTTCTAACCCCTTGCACTATGACATACTTTTGAAGGAACAATAAAAAATTGTAACGCGGTACATTAGCTACTAGAACCACGTGTGGCTAGAACTGCAGGATCTAAGAAACAGCACGGACCCGAGGGTTTTTCTTAGATCAAGGCTTCACTGTACTCTGTAAGTAGGTGTTGTAAACTGCAAGTTGTCCGCAAGTGTGTTTGCACCTTAACGATCACAGAGATCCTCGACAATTTCCTCACACGTCGGAGGGTTCCGCAGTGTTTCGCCGAACAATAAAAAAATTGTAACGCAGTAAATTAGCTACTAGAACCACATGTGGTTAGAACTGCAGGATCTAAGAAACAGCACGGACCCGAAGGTGTTTCTTAGATCAAGGCTTCACTGTAATCTGTAACTAGGTGTTATAAACTGCAAGTTGTCCGCAAGTGTGTTTGCACCTTAACGATCACAGAGATCCTCGACAATTTCCTCACGCGTCGGAGGGTTCCGCAGTGTTTCGCCGAACAATAAAAAAATTGTAATGCAGTTTAGCTACATCCAGCTCATTTAGGTCACCCTGATCTCAAGAACAAACTGTCCCCCGGCGACTCCCCAAGCAAACAAAGCGTCGTCCACCGATTAGCCAGGAGTGTCGGCATCGGAACAGCTGAAAAACCCACCCCTCTCCCGTCATCCGTTTGATCGACACCCCTTCGTGGAAAGCTTTCGCGGGCGCGGTATCTGTTTACAGCGGCAGGTTCGGCGAATAAAAAGCACACGAGCACAGGGAATCCGAGATATATGCGGAGCACGACACACGATTGCGACAAAGTGTGGGGACAGCTTAGCCGAGAGCAGGCTCCTATCATCTGTGACACGGATTAATGTCCAAACGGAGGAACGTCGCGTCGTCTCGATAACACCGGGACAGACCCGTTGTCACTTGAGTTTATCAGGGGGTCACCAGGGGTCGGCACTTTCGGCAAATTAAACAAACATAAAAGATAAGATAACACCAACCTACCCCTCCACCAGCACCCCCGCTCCTCGTCCTCGCCCACGCTCGAGGCTCCAGAAAACTCGGGCCGGATCGGGTCGAGCGCCAATAACGACCGGGCGATCCGATAATTAAATCGGAGAGTTATTCACGTCACGCGTCCGCGCAATTATAATTAAGGATTTATTAGCGTCGGCCGCCGCCGCCTTCTTCGTTCGACGTCCACCGGGTCCCGAACGGGTCCCGAACGGGGCCCGCATTTCGCCCCGGGGCCGTGCCACAACACCGTAGAAACGCCTTCTTCGGCTTCTAACGACTAACAGGTCGAAAACTGCTTGAAGACCGTGGAGCAGATACACAGTTCTTCGTCTCTCTCTCTCTCTCTCGTCTCTCTTGTCTTTGCTAGCTCGCTCTCTCGCTCTTTTTCCCTTCTTCTCACTCGTATGAGGAACCTCACCGACGACGTCCCCCGACCCGCCTCGGGGAGAACAAATTAAAAACTGTCCCAGTGGCCGTAAATAAAACGTTCGCCGGCATTCCGCCCATCGCTGTATTCGCAGCCGAGAAGCCCTCTAGACACGCGGCCGACAAGATCTATATACCGGGTGCCGACGATCTGGGTCGGTCCCAGATCTAGGGATCGTGGTCTTCGATACGGTTCCTATGGCAACCTTAGCAGAAACCCTATTTGTAGAAAAATATTTTTTTTTTTTTTATTAAAGGGCTTTAGATCTTTTCCGATCCATAAGCCTTATACGTACAAACATGTAAATACATAATAAATCTTGCAAGACTAACTGTTGTTATAACTTTGATCTTACAAAAAATTATTATAATATAATTTCTTATATCTAGGTAGGAACCTCAAAAATTAACAAATTATTATAATATAATTTCTTATATCTAGGTAGGAACCTCAAAAATTAACAAATTATTATAATATAATTTCTTATATCTAGATAGGAGCATATAGTTTATTACACACTACTAATGCATTTATTTTTCTTTTATTTTTAATTTAAAATCTGATGTATTAAGATACATACATTAATACAACGACGCCATCTCTTGGAAATAGGCGATACATATGACGACCGATGTGTATACAATTTCTAACAAGCAATAACATGTAGCTGTGACCTCAAGGAGTCAGTCCAAGTCAGTCGCTCTTGAGCCATAACAGTAGACACACGTGTATTCGATCCGTAAATAATAAAGGTGCTGGTTAGCAGATTAAAGTATCTAGAGTTCCTTTCTTCATTTTCAAAGTGTCATTCAGGACATATTGAACAGAGAATACTTGAGGAATTGTGGAAATATCGTTCGCTTGTTCATTGCATCGCTTATGAGCTGTTCAACGTGTTCGCTACCTCTGTTACGGATACGTGACGGGCATAACCCCGGAATTTACTTAAAGTTAGTCAAGTCAATTTTATACATTTTGTTGTCCAAGTAGACGTATGTGGAGATTCTATAGCTTTCTTCTGCTAAATACTTTCAATATTTTATGAAGGAAATTTATTTATATTTAATAATGAAAACTATTTTCCCATTTTATTGTAGAATTGTATACAAATCCGCAGTCTGATCAACTGCTTAAAATCAACAACACTTCTTTAAAATCAACTTATACTTGTATAATTGTAGAAAATTTTTATTTTGCATAAAAATCGGATCCACCTGATTTTCCAGTCCGAATATTTTTCCGGATTTGATTGTTCGTCGATACTTGAGAGATCGAGATCGTGATCGACGTTTAATTAACGGTCGAAAGACGAATGCAAGCGGGCGATGCACCCGATGCACACCTGTGCGACAGTAAGAGGTGCGAACGAAATGGAGTGCACGCGATTATTATGCGTGTCGCGCCGGCCACCGACGTAATTCCCTTTTTACCATGTAACGATGCGAGCCTAATGCGAGCATCGAACGACCACCTGACAAATTGTATCGGGACAATTATCGAGCGCACGGAACAGAGTATTAATTACGACCGGGCCCGGAGAGATATGCGCCGCGCATTTACGAGCAATGATCATTTTTAATCGGAGCATCCGAACCAGGCCGGTGATTAATGATTCGGGGATCGAGATGTCGATCGATTCGCGATAATTGTCAAAGTGGAACTTGTCCCTTTCCCGGTTGATTAGTAGATTATTTTGATATTGATTGTACATCCATATTCATTCTATTTTGTGCATTTACTAATTAGTAGACTGTGGATTTTGTGCATTTATAACAAAAATTTTTCTGATTGATTAGCAGGCCATTTTGTGCATTTACTAATTAGTAGACTACGGTTTTTTTTTACAAGAATGAATAGGTGAATTGTGTTTTTTATTTATTAGAATGATCGGTAGAAGGAATTGATTTTAATGTAAAGTTTTTATTTTTGCATAAAGATCCCCTATCGCGACGTATAAACTACTGGATGAAATTTATTGAAAATGTTTGTACATGTTCCCTACTATATGCCAAATATTAAACATAAGTTAATTTTCATGGAGACTTAATTTTTATGGAATTTTGTTTAACACAGTTGCAATTGAAAATTGATTCTCTTGGTAACCGAAAAATGTCACTTGCATCACAGGCCATAAAAAAACGACAATTGAATAAAAATTGTCCTACATAAAAATAAAAAAATGCATAAATAAAATTCGAATCAAACGAAGTACTACATTTTCTCCTAGCTTTAAAAAAATGGTCCCCGAAGAGATTATAATGGAATGTTGATTAAAATGTGAGCCAGTGGATGATTTCTGGGCCCGACAATGGGGACCCGACGGAACATTTCGGACACCCTGTAGAAGGTTGGTTCGGGTCCAATGGTGTGTTTCAAGAGAAGGATGAGATACTGGGTCCTGGCGCCGCGCGGTTCAAAATAATGACACGGGTCCCGGCCGCGGTCTCATCGGGGGAACTTTTAATTACAAACTGATGACCAAGCCAAACCTAAAAATATTGTCTTCGGCCGCCGGTCCGTATCCTTGAGAGGCTGAATACATTAGCGCAAAGATCGATCGTGGTGCGTTGCCGGCTCGGCCAAGTGCGATCCATTATTTATTTAGGGTCGCCTTTTCACGCCGTGTCCCCCGAATCGCTTTCATATTTATTCACCGACATTTTATTAATCCTCGGATAATTGTCAAGTCAACGGTGCCCGGGACTTGCTTGATGAAGGATTCTTTCTGGGCGCAATTAACCCTTTGCGAGTCTAGGACTTTCCCGCACGATTGGCGGCTAATCAAACACATTTGTTTGTGGCAATAATTAGGGACGTCGAAAGTGGTGTTTATATTTTCAGAAAGTTACTAAATGTGTTTGAAAATTTTGTTAAGTTGTAAAAATAGGTCACTAATCCAATTACAAAACTTCTTTATTTTTTTATGGGATTTCCACCAACTTATTTGTGGCATTCTCCTAATTAAAATGACACTAAATACGATATAATTTGAACTTAGTGGTTTAAATCTGACCTAGGAAACTAGTGCTCCGAGAGTCGATGACGTAGATCGGCCGAAACAGGTCCGGACAGGCCGCCTCGCGCTGACCGGCCGGGTGGGGGTAGCCGATTCTACGTCGTCGACTCTCGGGCGACCAGCGCGAGTCCTGTGCGGACCTGTCCTAGCCTGGTTTAATTGACGGTATGCACACAGAAATAGTAGAACTACAGGATCTAAGAAACAGCACGGACCCGAGGGTTTTTCTTAGATCAAAGCTTCGCTGTAATCTGTAATTAGGTGTTATAAACTGCATGTTGTTCGCAAGTGTGTTCGCAGCTTAACGACGAAGAACACAGAGAGTCAGAGGGTGTCGGAGGTTTTCGCAGTGTTTCGGCGAAGTTCGCCGGAATTCGAGTCGCGATGGTGCGGTTAGATGGTATCGCGTTTCGCATGTTGCGATTCCCGAGGCACGCGATTCCCGTCGTGGAACGGCGATTCCGTGACGAATCGACATCTCGCTTACGCAGGTGCGAACGCGTAATCCGCAGGCGATTCCTCGAGGATTGCATTCGCCGTGCGAGGGTGTGGGAACACTTCCTCTGTATCTCTCTCTCTCTCTGAACGACTCTGTTCGACTCTGTTCGACTTCTCTCCGTTCCACTTTGATTCTGTTTCTCCTGTTTCGGCCACAACATCAGCGTGTGTCTCTAGGTGTTCGCAGGCTTCTCTTTCTCTCAATTTCAGCTCCAACCAATTCCAACTTTGGTGGAACGGCGCGGAGCGGCGCGCGCGTATAACGTAACTTTCTGCCCGAGCAATCTGACTCGAAATCACCGTTCGCTGAATTATCTGCCCGGTAACTGCGTGCCGTTCCGGGATTGCAGCAATTACCCCGGCCTGGGTAATTATCGAGGAGAAGGACTCGAGTGTTGTTTAATCTGTGATCTGTGAGCGCGGCCTGGGCTTCTTCGATTACGTCAGAGGACGGCGAAGGTAGGGAAGTTCGCCGGGGCCGGGACGAGAGGACTCTTTCTAGCCCTTTAGGCGACTTTACGACATGCTCTAGCCCTTTAGGCGTTGATCGACATGATCCGAATGAAGAATACGTAAGATGTATTTATACTTCTTTCAGATGCCACTAATATTCGGACACTCTTAAAAAGACTTTTTTAATATTCGACCATATAACTTGGATTTTTGTTTTGGGAAGTTAGAACAATCGGTTTTTGTTACGTAACGTGAAAAGAATTGTTGAAAAAATTGCATTTGGTCGGAATTGCAGAGAATATACTAACAGTTCTACAACTTTTTTATGTGGGCTCATATTGAAAATGTAGAAAACACGTTTCGTAGATCTGTATCGATTAAACATATTCTGAAAATTTCATTAAAATCGGCCAACGTTGCAATGAGCTACAAACGTTTAAAGATGATAAAAATTGCCGTTTCTCATAATTTTCTGCCTCTACAATAAATCTAAGAATTTGTACATCTTTTTTCAATGCCTATCGTTTTTCCCCACATCAACCGATTTCGATGAAACTGTTACAATGCATATAATCGACACAGATCTACAAAACATATTATTTAAATTTTCAATATAGACCCACATAAAAAAGTTGTAAAATGCAACTGCAAAAAAATTACTGCCAACTCTAATAAACGCGAACCATCGAATAATGAATAAAAACTTTTTTCAAGTGAAACTTCTTTCGGCGGGGTGTAAGCCTATTCGCGTCACGGAAATCGCGACACGAAAATGCGTAACGGAAGGGACGTGGATGTCGAGAGTCGAGCGGCGCGAAAATTTAAACGGTTCGTTTTAAATCTTACAAGTATTTAATTTTCAAATTATTTTATTATATATATTTTCATTCAGATGAAAATTTTGCCCAACTCTGCCGTACAGAATCTATCGCGGTAAGAGCTCGCGTGATCCTTTCCTCTCGCAGGATAGTAATTAAAAGCGAGCAGCGTATCTGTCATATCTCAGCTTTCACCGTGTCCACGGTCTTTTTTCCCCCGCCGGTCGGCGATTACTTTACATTTGATTCCGCAGAGAAAACTGCGAGAAATCGCGGGTTAAAAGTCCGCGATTTCTTTCGAGCGTCTCAGACCGGTGCGGCCCGAAATTGCTCCGAGTCGTCCGTAACGATCTCGCGTTGTCTTTCTTGCACCGTCCGTGGCGAGTCGAAGCGAATGGAAGCGAGTGGCAGCGAGTGGAAGCGAGCATCAACACGCGAGCATGGTTTTTTTCCCCCCGAGAGGCCGCTTGGAATTTCTCTTTTCTTCTAATCGGAGAAGGTGATAGATGAGGCGAGCGGACGCGAGATGTGACCTTAATGCGCGGGGAAATGACCTTGAATGGATCGATTATGCGATGGGATTCTAGGATGAGCACTGGGAACATTTGGGCTTTATCATTTTCTAGTGTTTCTAATTACTGAAATCTCGGATGATGATTAAAATTGATGATCCAAGTATATAAACGACCAGCTAGAGCGAGAAAGATGCGAATAAACATATCGTTTTTATAAAGTGACGTAATCATTTTTACGTAAACCCGGTGTTAATTTTCTGGACAAAAATCGTGAACATATTAATCAGACGTCAATAAAATTACATACACTGTCAATCATTGTTCCAGCAAATCGAGCCACGCGATCTTGCTCGGATTTCGAAAGAGATCCAGACAGAGTGGATCCACGATCTGCTCCTTCGGTCCCATCGGCCAGCAATTACTATATAAGATCGTAATTTCGACAAAATGAAAGAATGATCGTGGAGCACTTTTTCGAAGTAATAGATACGGACGGATAAAATGTAACCTTTCGAGAGCCCTGCTAGACCGATTTAATAAACCAAGAGAAAGAAAGAGAGAGAGAGAGAAAGAGATCGGTAACTTGGACTTGGGCAACGCCAGACCACGGACAGAAGGCAGTTGCGCCAATTTCAGGCTTGTCCCGGCGGTTTCGACAGTTTCGGCTCGATCACCAATATCACGATCTTCACGACCGGTAAATGTGACGCTCGTAAACACCGATCTTTCTGCGGATCGCTAATAAATTATCTACGAGCGGAGCCGGGCTGACGAGCCTTGCACAGCCGTCGCGTCGTTTCGCAAGCTTTCCTGCCTTCGTGCTTCTGGAGACCCTTTATGCAATTTTTATCGATGCTTCTATCGTTCGACCTTGCACATTGAACAGGACTTGTCGAAGAAATTTTTTTATTCCCTGGTCTACGATTTTTTCTCCTCAGATCGAGTGAATTCCTGACCTGGCGAACCGTCGCACAGTATTTGTGCAAAAACCTGGCGAAAAATCGAAATTGTAAATATTTACATATGGAGCTGTGGTTGCGTCCCAAAATAGATAGATAAACATAACGTCACGTGGTGGAGTCCCTATCTGTGGTAACCCAACCAGTCACAGGTGTCTGCTAGAACCTAGCATTTGTTCGATACGCACGTCTTTTTTAGCAGCATTCCGTTCAAAAGCATCTTTTTGCTGTGATAATTTTTATTAAATTAGTACCATTCAGATTATCAAACGTACATTAAATTATATAACACTTTACAGACGCAATATTCTCGCGACAATGATCCACAATGAGATCGAAACGTTGAGAAGTTATTAATCGCAAAATTGCTTAAATTTAGTAGAATTATTCAGATAATTTTTATATTGGAATTGATTTTTATGATGAAACTTACGATGGATATATTATTGCACAAGGCATGCACATCATATTAATCATATTTTCACCAATGTTGAAATCTTTTTATACGTGTTCTTACCGATCTACAAGCCTGACTAAAAGTCTCTTAGGATTTTCATTACTTTTCTTGCATATATTAGTGCTTTTAAATATATACAACTCATCGGAACAGCATAAAAGTTACGTGTTGCTAAACTTCAGGATATCTAGAATTACTATACCGCAAAACAGTTTTCCCAAGTTTTCACATTAAAGAAAAATAAACCAACAAAAATATTGCTCCTCTTTGGTTATTTGGTTAATTTTCTTTTTCGTATAGTCCAGTTTCTGTGGATTCGAACAAGTCTATGCCTCGAAAGCAACTGCACAAGCTAGTGAGAGAAAGCACAAAACTGTGCCATAGTTCTACATATGAACACCCATAAATAAAACTTACTATCACTAGTATGTAGTTAGAAATGACTTTTTTTATTCGCAAACTACCTGTATAATGAATTTAATGATTTCGGCGCAAGGTTCGATCATTCAACAACAAACAGCAAATGTGCAATTAATACATCATACTTCTCGACGTTTAAATATAATAATAATGTTGATCATTTTCAAACGAAATCATTAAATTCATTACGTATTATAATTTCGATCGAGAAAAATTCACGCTACCTGCATAACGTAGGAGAAACAAGAAAATATGTTTGGCCAGGTACCAGCACAAATTCCAGTTTGTGCGTCGAGGGTGAAATCGTAAGACGACGACCTGTCCAGCAAGCGGACGCTCGCACGTTCTCAGGTCAACCTGAAACAACACCTCCCATTTTCCTGATCGCTCGTCTCTCGCGGAGCAACAACGTCCAAGCAACATCAGAGTCTGCGGCGGGCACCCCCGAGGATCAAGGCTCGTTCTTCCCGTCGCGTCGCGTCGGTTTCCTCGATCCTCCGCATATTCCGCATCCCATCTCGAAGAGGAGACGGGTGGGCTGGAACGGCTTGGCCAATCTCCCTGGGCGTTGTACGGCGTATTTCTCTCTCTCCATACAGCACGCACGTATCCTCCTCGTACGTGGCGACGAGGTGTATGCCCTAGAAGCATTAAAGTCCCGACGTCATCCTGGATCCTAGCGGACGGGCCGAAGACAACAAAGAGAGAAAAACGGTAGTGGAAGCCCTGGCTACAAGGTGAAAATAAAACGAGCAGAAGAGAGGCAGAAAGGAGGTGGAGAAGAGAGGAGGATAGGGTAGGGAACGCGCAGCGAGAGAGCACATATAACATCCGTGGAGCTCGAGGAAGGAGGTGGTGGCGGCGTCGGATATAAGCGAAGGTGGTGGCCGAGGGGGGCAAAGAGCGGGGGCCATGGGGCAGAGAAGAGAAGAGAAGAGAAGAGGCCGGGAGCTATGCGTGCTCCGCCCCGCCCACGCTTTCAGAGACCCGGGACTCAACTTGTCCACCTTCTTTCTCGGCGTACAGCCACCCGCAAGAGTGCCGGCTGATGGCTGATGCACCGTGCCACCCTGGCTTACGATTCCACCAAGACCCCTCGAGCATGCTCCCATACATAGTGGACCGGTATATCGCAAATTGCTGCACAAAATTCATGTCTCTGTTAATCATACATTATTCATTACAAGCTCTCCAGTCTACAGTTTCAATTTTGAAACTTCCGCGATTTTTTAAAAATCCATTTCGTGGTCGAAAATTCGGAAAAAATTCACAAGAGTGTGGGCTGTTGGGTGGAATGTTCATGAATTTTTTCGTAATTTTTTGTTAACCAGAGCGGGAGAAATAGAGTATAATTCGTTAAACAGTGACCACCCTGTAGCTACCTTCGTGGTAGGGGTAGCAACTTGAAACTTGCCACGGAGAGCTTTCTATGGGGACCCTATCGAATGGTACGAAGAAAGATCAATTTGGTTTGGGGAAACATGGGGTATCCTTAACCGGCCTTCTAAGCGAGCACTACTGTACTTTCAAGTTCTAACTCTTTAATTAAGTCCACCCATTTTCTATAAAATGCTCACTGTACAATTATATCTAGAATCGATCCTCCTGTGTCCCTCATTTTCTACCGATGCTGTTCCTCGAGCGAGGTTAGGCTGACCGACCGATAACGCGATAGGAAGCTCGTTCCGAGGAACGTTCGCAACCTCGTTGTTCCGCGAGGCGTTTTCTCCCGGCTCGGCTGTCTCCGAGTCAGGTGGCCGGCGAGCATGGTAGCCAGCTATAAACCGAGTGACTTGGAGCTGACAGAGGGTAAATGGGATGAAGGAAATACGGAACGTCTCGTTTAGATTAGATCCGCGTGGGCGGACCTGGCGATCGCCGTCGACCGGAGAAGATTTAAAACCGAGCGCAGGTAACCGAGATGCGGGGAGCGTTACGTCTTTGTAGGGATTCGGATGGCTATGGTGTGCTGTATGGTGTCTTTGGATGTGGGAAACTTCGGGGCCAAAGTGTCGCTTTTGTCGTGGTAGACTCTGTAGAGAAACCAAGATCTCTTCTTAAAACGTAGAAAGCGACAGCGAAAGCATCGAGTGAAATTAAAAATAGTTCAGAGTTGAAATCCTTTTTGTTAAAAATTATTTTTTCTATGAAACATTTACCGACATACACGTGACATTTTTCCGATTGAAATGAGACCAAACACGACACAGTTCGGATCACGTGTACTCGTTTAATCCACGATTTTGTGGAACCTCGATTATCCGAACCGTTGAACGAGAAGTTCATCGATAGCAGATTACAAGAAATGTGAGAAGAATCCCAAATGTTTATTGTACCACTCTCGACTGATTAAAATTATTTAAAATAGTATGCAGCTCCTGGGTCTCGCAATTTTTAATTTTGCATGAAAAATCCGCGGTCTGCTCATCACTATTTCCATATGAGAGGCAGAACATTTTTCCAAGTACTCGCAATGGTTCAGCAACAACCGGTTACAATTTCATGTACCCCCAGAGGTGGCTCGGAGGCCCGGTAATCTGCACCAGAACTGTGTTTCCTCTATCTGGAATGACACAGCGAGTCGAATCCCAGCGAATCAAAGAAAATCCCGCTACCCTCCAGTGGAACTGCAGAAATCTGTGCAGATGATGACCCAGCAATCAGAGTGAACATTCAGCTGTGGAATTTCCATCGCCAATTTCCATCATGTACACTAGTGGACAAAATTATAAGACATCCTAAAGAGACCCAAATAAGGGCTCGGTATTGGAACCTCCTATTGTAGTTTTAATGATTTGAGTAGAGAATGAATTGATGCGAAATGTCTTAAATGTTATAAGACATCCTAAAGAGACCCAAACAAGGCTCGCTATTGGAACCTACTATTGTAGTTATTTTAACCCTTAGCACTCGAGTGGCGACTCAGAGTCACCACAAGAATTGCTGTGCTATTACTCAAAATATTGTTTACATTATTAAATAAGTTGGTAGCTAATCAATTACTGAACATTTAAGTATTGTATGAGGTGTTATATCAATTTCATATCCATAAGATTTAAAAAAATCATATACAATGGAATTATTCTAGGTCCGAAGAAATGTTTAATTTTCGAGTTAAAATAGCTCCGAGTGCAAAGGGTTAATGATTTAAGCAGAAAATGAATTGACCGGAAATGTCTTAAATGTTATAAGACATCCTAAATAGACCCAAATAAGGCTCGCTATTGGAACCTACTATTGCAGTTGTTTTAATGATTTGAGTATAAAATGAATTGACGCGAAATGTCTTGAACGATGTGTCTTTCCACATACACGGACACGCATTCCTTATAGAGGTCCCTTTTGGCGCGGACCGTACTCTGTTAGGGTCCAAGGGCCTTAGGCGCCATAAGCTCGGTCGCTTATCCTGCTGGATCCGTGCAACCTCCTCCCGCGAGCCTGTGTCCCTCTAGCGCATTACCATACCTCCTCTCCTTCAACTCCTTCACCCACCGAGAGAGGAACGTCTCTCGGAGCTGGCCATTATTCTAATAATTCCTCCACGGTTGTTTTCTTTTCCCTTTTTGCGGGCTATTTAGATTAATCTCCCGGGTTTCCACCTCGCTGCCGTACGCACAGGCTGTCCCGTTACCAAACGCCCCTGGCGCGGAGCGAGCAGCATTCGTTTTGGCAGTGTACAACGGTGGAATCGCCATTCCTTAGATTGTTGTTGTTGTTGTTTGAACGTTTCTGTCGAGATTGGCCGACTTTTCGTTGTCTCTCTTGCAAGCTTCCGGTTCCAGTGCTAGTTGCTAAGTTAAGCGATTAGGAACAATTTCATAAAGGTCTGCTGGCGTTGATCAAATATCGGATAGTAGGCGCGCATCCGTGGTCGCGTGGATGTGTTTGGTAACACTGTTAAAACACAAGAGAGCGTAGAGAACCGTGCTCTTCACAGCCGAGTAACAATGTCCGAAGCTCGGCCTTTTCTGCGGCTGAATGGACCGTTGCGGTGTGGAGGGCGCCGAAAAGAACCACGCCGAGAACCTTTTGTCTTTTAATCGTCGCGCCCCTGGCTCATGGCCGGTGCTTAGGGTAGGCCCGAAGTCGCCTGACAAATGGCTACCGACCAGAAAGCCGCCCTTCTGAACCGGCTAGCCGTGCCGCCGCCACCGCAATTCACTCGATTTTCAATGCCGTGTTTTATTCGTTTCGAAAAATCGACCGCTGTCCCTCGACGATGATCGAACGGTACGCGGCCCTTTTCAGCCCTTGATAAATTATTCCCTCTCCCGGAGACTGGAGATGTTCCGGAACAACATACGAACAACTATACTTCTACGTCTTAGTGATAGAAAAAGGTTATTCTTATTACAGATGGTAGAAACCGCCCAATATTAATAGCTCAATTACTCGACTGTAGAGAAATAAAAGTTGACGAAATTGGGAAATAAAGGTCAACAAAGTTGGGAAATAAAGGTCGACAAAGTTGAAAAATAAAGGTCGACAAAGTTGGAAAATAAAAGTTGGCAAGTTGGAAACTAAAAGTTGACAAGTTGGAAACTAGAAGTTGACAAGTTGGAAACTAGAAGTTGACAAGTTGGAAACTAGAAGTTGAGAAGTTGGAAACTAGAAGTTGACAAGTTGGAAACTAGAAGTTGATAAAGTTGGAAACTACAAGTTGACAAAGTTGGAAACTAGAAGTTGACAGGTTGGAAACTAGAACTTGACAAGTTGGAAACTAAAAGTTTACAAGTTGGAAACTAGAAGTTGACAAGTTGGAAACTAGAAGTTGATAAAGTTGGAAACTACAAGTTGACAAAGTTGAAAGAAGAAAATTGGCAGCGTTGAAAACTAAAAACTGACAAGTTGGAAACTAAAAGTTGCCAAGTCGAAAAATAAAAGTGGGCAGCGTTGAAAAATGAAAGTGGGCATCGTTGAAAAATGAAAGTTGACAAAGTTGAAAAGTAACCAATTTCCTAAACAATTTTAGTGGGTTCAATTCCTTCGAATGCTTCTACACCGTGTTGAGTTCGATCTACCCTGAAACGTGGTAGGAGCTTTTGTTGCGACTTCATCGTTTCCCAGACATCCGGACTTCGAAAATCTTTTTCCCACGACAATCGAGCTTTGGTGGATCGATTAGGAGGGTGGTCGGCACGATGTCGCAACCAGCCGCACCCGAAAGCGATTTTTGGATCCATGGATCGTCGCCGCGGGGGTCGCATTGTCTCTAAGCAAAGCCGCACCGCCGACCTTGCCTCCACCCCCGCGTTTTCGCTCTCGTATACGTTTCCGAGAGACGTATGCCGATCAGCTTTCGGAATTCGTGTCCAGCACCGCGGGTGGCCGTTGCTCGTCCCAATAATTACCGCGTCCGGAACGAGGTCTTTATCGTGGGACAGCGATACCCACCTCCGTCTAGCAGCTCGTTGTCAAAAAACGACAGCGGCGAAGGAACGTTTTACGCAGCGGTTTCGAGTTCAGGACCCTATCGCTTCTACGTATTTCGCAATACTATTAGAATCTCTGATAGGTACTTTTCTCTACAGGATGTCTAAAAAAATTTTGCATTTCCTTGATAGGGGGTGATTGCCGAGATAATTTGAAGTAACTTTTTCCTTTACGAAAATGTTCTCCGTGTCTTTGTTCAGGAGTTATTAACGAAAAACGCGGACCAATCAGTGAATCCGTCCGCAGTAGCCGCGTGCTGATTGGTCCGCGTTTTTCGTGAATAACTCCGTAACGAAGCCGCGGAGAAGATTTTCGTAAAGGAAAAAGTTATTTGGAATGACCTTAGGAATGACCATGTACATCTAAAAATTTTAATACCTAGATATCTTTCACATTCCTCTGCATACCCAAAGAAATAAATTTGAAATAAAAGAAATTAATCTCAATAATCGGGAATTAAAAATATCAGGACTCGTAATTTTGACGGTGAACCTAGTTGTGAATAGGCTTCCGGTAAAGTGTTAACTTGTCCTCTAGATTCTGTAGAATCTCAAATACTTGAACTTGTCTGTATATGGGGCACGTGAAGAGGAAAACTCTGGTGTTATTGGATCCGAGTGCATCGTCGGGAATGGGTCAGGTTGAATGGGTCCAGAAGCTGGTTTACAGCATCGGCGACTCGGTAATCCTTGTGCAGCGCGATCGTTCGTTCGAGGACTCTTCTCGCGGCGCGACGCGACCAATACGAGAAAGCGAGAAAGAGAGAAGAATGTTTACATTTGTCTGCGGTGGCAGCACACGCGGCCCATGGTTGCACCGCGGAACACAAAGACCGTTTTATAGTCTGGGTCCCCGGGCACGATGGACGCAGAAATTCCACCCTCGTCACGGCGTGTCGCGACCGGCGACAAAACACCACAAAGCCGGCCTTGTTAATTACAGCCGGCGTAACCGGCTCCATCTGCATCCGCCGGGGCCGTTTTCCGAATACCGCAAAAAATCGCTCGTTCAATCGGCCAATCGCGATCCTATCGGTACCCCGTAGCCGACGCCGCGCCGGTTGCGGGAATCGGAACGGGGCCAGACTGATCGCTATGAAATCGCCCTTCTCTCCGTTTATCATAAACAAAACATTTTCTCGGATTTTTTCGTCTTAAATTATTTTCATGTCAGTCGTGCATAGGTGAGATAATTTATTTTTTACTTATTGCAATTTTTCTTACTTACCTGCAGAAACTAGTCTCATTAAAACCGTAGATCAACAGTTGAGAATTTACAAATTTTATAATTCCCCTTTTTGGGAAAGCTTTCCTGAGGCTCGACACTACCACGACACATAAAAAATCCACTTTCGAGATTCGCATAAACCTGTAAACTGTTTACAATCAATTTTTTCATGGATGAAATAATGTTTTTTTTTAGTAAATCTCGTAAAAAGTAGTCTCATTAAAACCGTAGATAAACAGTTAAGAATTTCCAAATTTTATAATTCCCTTTTCGGGAATGTTTTCCCGAGACTCGATACTACCACGACACATAAAAAATCCACTTTCGAGATTCACATAAATCTGTAGACTTTTTACAATCCATTTTTGTCATGGATGAAATAGTATTTTTTTTTAGTAAATCTCGTGAACTTTTTGTTAGAGAATATTGATTATCATTATAGAATGTTTTACAGTGTTTATTGTAATGCATAAAATCCGTCTAATAAACCGATCAGTCTAATAATTAACTTTGAAGATTGAGACGCAGCGTCGATCGATGGCCGATCGACGAACTCGAATCCCGTCGCGTTTATTCCGGGACGTGGATCGCGGTTCGGGTTTGTTTATACTGGGTGGGACCGAAATATGTACAAGAGTGTCGTCGGGACGCGAAACATCTGTCGCGGTTGAAACCCGCAGACGCCGCGCGCTCACGGACTATTTTCGCTGCGTGCCGGCCGATTACGCGCGGCTGACAGCCAGTGACAACCGCTTTCTCGCTCGATTTTCTCATAGGTAACCAAGTTGACAGCGTCCAGAGACACTTCCTTGAAGTCGGCCGTCTCCTACGACCACCCATGTCTGCGCCGCCTCGCCGTTAAAAGGCCGAGCACTCTCCTACATTTTCGAGGAAACACGAAACTATAATTGATGGCTGTCCATCCGATCGCTCGTGGCCTGTCGCGTGCCATTTCGCTGCTACGTGTCCCTCGAAACGCGTGATTCGCCTTATCGATACATACACTGTGAATCTATCTGCGAGATCAAAAATCCTTGCATCGATTGCAGGAACCTTAGACCATATACATATACCTATAGACACGGTGTAGATAATTTTCCATGTCCGAAAGATGAGATCAGCTGAAAGATACTGTGACGTCACATTTTCAAAAGATGTACAAGCTATGCTCATCGACAGTGCCTACGTTTGGCTTACATGGGGTGAGGGGGGATCACAGTACAAGGAAACAAATTATCTTAAGACTTATCTTGTGACGTCACAGTGTCCCATCATCTTTCGGACACTGATTTCTCGGTGTTCCCATACACATACTATACCTATGCCGGGTCTATTAGTATATATGGTCTAAGGCAGGAACACAGTACTACAACAAAATGGCTGTCACGTTCTTCTAGTTTAAACTACCGAACTTACGTTTTCTGCAAATACTGTTTAAATATCATAGAATAAATTTTTACACTAAAAACTGTAGAAAAATACATACATTAATACAACAACGCCATCTCTTGAAAATAGGCGATACTATATGACGACCGATGTATTGTATACAATTTCTAACAAGCAATAACATGTAACTGTGACCTCGAGCAGTCAGTCGCTCTTGAGCCACTACAGTAAACAAACGTGTATTCGATCCGCAAATAATAAAGGTGCTGGTTAACAGATTAAGCAGTTTCTTTTCCAACAAAAACAATTGTCGAAATTCTAGTGTTTCTTAATCGCCGAAAGGTGCACTCCGCGACAGTACCACAACAAAAAAATATAATTCAGCTCAATCTTTTAGCACATACTGCTGAAACCTCATACAATAAGACGTATATATTGATATTTTAAATAAACATAATTAGATACATAAAAAAATTATTCTCTTATTTTTCAACTGTTTGAAAGTATAAAAAATACTTTTCTACATTCTTTACGAAGCAAATAGATATTGTTATTTTAAAGAAAGGTGATTTCATACATAAACAAATTGTGGAAATTTTTTCCCAATTTTTCAACACTGTTCAAAACTATGTACCTCCTTCGATGATTATGCTTTTCCGCGTACTCTACGAATCCACGAACTTTATACTTCGCTATCGGTTCATCGTGGAAGAGTTTCGGGACTCGCGCATACACACACACACACGGAAACACACGACAACCTCCGAGCAGCCTCGAGGAACCAGTAAACGTATGCACGAACTGTTTCTCGACACGGTGTTTGCTTCCGAGCGTCATTAGAATTCGTGTTCTCGGCTCGTGTTCCTTTGGTCCTCGCTCTCGAGCATTGTAATATCAATGACACGGAAATAGAGTCCTCGAGATATCTTGCTGAAGGGAGCAGACCCTCTCGTCAGAGAGGGAGAGAGAAAGAGAGAGAGTGTGAGAGAGAGAGAGAGATGGGATGACGGCGCTCAGCCTCTCGGAAATATCCACTTTCGAGGGCGAGTCTCGAATCGAGTCTCCTGTCAGGAATCATTCGTAATTTGTTTTCTCGTGGCCAGAGGTTTGTGTACCGATGACACAGAAATAGATGGCGGAGGGGCCGCGCGATTCCAAAGGGCTGCACGCCTCTATGAGAGACGATAACGTAAACAGAACGAGATTCCTGCGACCGGACTCGGAACGCGCATTCTTGCGTTCGATGCGCCGACGACTATGCCGAGGAACACCCTTCGTGATAGTTTTAACACTAACGATTGCATACTCTGTGCAACTGTATTGGTAATGCTCGTTTTGTGTTTTTTTTTAGCGGTTCTCGCATGATTTTTGCCACGGAAAATAGCACGTAAATTTAAAACTTCCTTGGTATAGTGTTGTTACTAATATGCTTGGAGGCGTCAAGGAGATTCGAAGGTCAACTCTGTATTATTAAATGGAACAGTAGTTTTATCTACATTCTGGTTTCAAGAAGAATGGCCTACCATGAAGGTCATTCAAGGTCACCCATGGTCAACTGCAATAGAAAATTACAGTAACTTCCCTATGAATCGGGAAGTTAATAAACAGTCTCAAAGCACCAGGCTGCGGTGCAAACAAACCAATGTAATTAAATGAAAAAGAAAAAGAAAGAAAAAGGTAAAAGTGCTTTTGTGCACTGCACAGCTCTCCTCGCAGCTCCACTATAACCACATCCTTAGACTGAGACTAAATTTTTAGCAATTCGAGGGCATTTGGTTGCCAGAAGACGTACACAGGGTGTAAAGAAATGTTTGGTCTTGGTTGCCATAGGTGTATTCTACATCTCGAGATCGATGAAGATCTGTAAAAAAAAGTTGCCGCAAAATTGTCCTTCATCTTGAATTTTAAGATTAAATTTTTTTATCGCATTGTATTCTAAGCACCATGCAATTAAAAAAATATTTGACCTTGAAATTCTAGTTCAAGGACAATTTTGCGGCAACTTTCTTCAACAGATACAGAATACGCCTATGGCAGCCAAGACCAAAAATTTCTTTACACCGAAAATTTTAGTTCGATCGGTGCAGTATAGTTCATCGTGGCAATAATTGCGAAGCGTTCGAAGATTCAACCCCCGTCCCAGTCTTTATCTTCTCGAACACAATTATAAAATGACGGAACCATATTTCCCCGCGTGTTTCGACGTGCCAAAAGAAAAATTGATTTTCCCGGACCTGTTAGACTAGACTACCAGTTGCAGCCTCGCAACGTATCCGTCGCGTCGCGTCGCGTCGGTCCGTTCCACGGAACCGTTTACGAAGTTTCACGGCCCGGCAAAGTTCCGTTTTCGCGTGTTCACGTGCGAGTGGACACGTCGATCGTTCCGCCGTTCGCGGCGACCGAAAAATTGGAAACGCCCCTGCAAACGAAGCGGTTAATCCAGCCAGATGGTCCCGGGGCAAAAAGGTAAACAACGAGTTTCGGGTGAAAAAAAAAGGCGAGAAAATAGAGGAAGAAGAGAACGCGAAAGGAATTCGCCGATATGTATATAGTACTATATGCATGTATGTATGTACCTACTCTTTTAATCGAGTCGACTCGCGTCGGCGTCGCGTCCATCTGTTCCACGTTT
Source organism: Lasioglossum lativentre (assembly GCA_916610255.1). Classification (NCBI taxonomy): domain Eukaryota; kingdom Metazoa; phylum Arthropoda; class Insecta; order Hymenoptera; family Halictidae; genus Lasioglossum; species Lasioglossum lativentre. Next base: position 4,530,176 of record OU744364.1, read on the forward strand.
CCGAGGGCGTGATGGGAATTAGAGGTCCGCGGACGATCAACAACGCTTAACTCTTTCCCGAACCCCTATTGTGAACGTGTTCTCGTCGAGGCCTATTACCGTTTCCGGCTCGACAATGGTCGGGGGGCGTTCCCCTTCCCTGCTGTTTTCCTTCTGTCCACCTCTAGGCCGCGAGTTTGTCAATTGGGACCGTGCACGCGACACACAGGCCCGATCGTTCGGCGCGAATTACAGTAATGTCGCGGTACAGATGCGACAAAGAGTCTTTGCAAAAATTGCACCTCCATAGACCGCAGGAAAAGCCGGTCGAGCTGCGCAACATGTGCGTCGAAACTTGTTTGTTTCTTACGATTGTTTTTCTGCGTTACGTTCGGAGACATTTTGCGTCACGTTCTTCCGAGCGAAACGAAAACAAACACGACGCTGTGAACTGTGTATTTACTTGCTTGACCCTCGTCCGTCCCTCGTGTCCATTTGACACAGTTTTCCCGTACATAAGTTATAGTGTTCTGTTATTCGTTTATTTTATTTATTTATTTATTTATTTGCCCAAAACTTAAGATATAAATGTTAACTCGTTAATTTGAATAAAAAGTACATCGAGAATTAACTTTTTACCTTGTTTATTTCATCGACCCTTTACCACTGTGTCAATCTGACACCGAAGAACAGATTCGGTTCGTGAAATGAGGGACGGATGAGGGTTGATCCACGATACATTCTCGATTTGAAGTACTCATCAGGCGACTTTGGATTTTTATGCAAAATAAAAATTCTCGTAACGTATATTTATGGCGTTATTCTGATCGAAACGAGTCCAAGCACGACACAGTTCGTATCGTACAACCAATTAAATAAAATTTATTTCGTAGCAAAATTTAATATTATTGCGGGGTAGTATCGACCTTTTATTGAAATTTAATATTATTGAGGAATAGTATTGAATTTTCATGTATATTTACTTGGTATCGAACCGATGAACGAGAAGTTCTCGTTGACCTTCGGTTTATTGACACTTCCCTAATCACCGACGAATCCTGGATATATCTGCGATCATAGTAAACGATCAGTCCTCTGGACGAATTGGTCTCGTGGAGGAAAAGTGGAACGAAATAATTTAGAAGCGACGAGACCAATCTCGAAGACGGAAATTATGGGACCAAGGGGGGTTCCTCCCGAAGAGATTCGTGAAGAATCGAGCGGAGGTGGGAACCACGGGAAAGAGGGGGCTCGGTCGGGCCGGATCGGGCCGGGCCGGGCCGGGCCGACAAAGTCGACGCAAAATCCTCGGAATAGCAAGAATGCGGGGCCCGGGCGTTTTTGCGGTCTGTCGGCCCTTGATCCTCGACTTTCGACGAAATTATCCTGCTCCGGGTGACACCGCGTCGCGTAATGGCCGGTTCTTGTCGCATTCCTGCACGCAAGCCCGCCAGGCGACACTTTGCCTAACGATAGGTTGCCGGGGGACGACAAAACCGGGCACAGCTCTACCCGGACTCATCGTGGCACGCTCGCGATCCCGATCACGATCACGCGACACGTTGCTTTTCAATAAATCCGTGCGGTGGTCACGACCGACGACCATTCCGCCTTGGAAATAAAGGGGCTCGGTCGAATGGGGTGACCTGTACAGTGAATGAACACTTTTAACTTGCATGTCTGCTGAAATTAGTATTCGCAAATCGTTATTACATTTCCTGACCGCTGTCCCTAGAGGAAGGGGATGAAGGAGCTTCATGTCTGTTGAAATTATTATTTGGTAAATGTTATTTAATTGCCTGAATGTTATTTCTATAAGAAGACTGTGTGTAATTGTCAAGACCGTACATTCCAGAACATACAGTCAGCGTAGAAAGTATTCGTGCACCCTTTAAGAAATTTTTTTAAATTTTTGAATCCTTTCAATCTGTTTGAATAATTAATTTATGCAATCTGTATAACGAACAAAGGAAAAAGTTTATCGAAAAACTTTACAAAGCAGGATTTCAATTGCCGTTGGACGTAGATGTGCGTATACAGGGTGTCCCACGTAGCAGTTTTCATGATTTTTTAAGTATGTACTTGCAATAATCTGATAAAAAATATTTTAAACAATAGCTGATCAATTTTCGATTGGCTATACATTCCAATATTTTTATTATTGTCAAGGTCATCTTCTTTTTTTTAAATGGCACTTCAAGGTCATCCGAAGGTCATGGTATACTAGATCGTCGAATTCGTCTTGACACGGGCTGTTGTACTGTTGAGTCAACAATACAAAGTGCCATTTAAAAAAATGAAGGTGACCTTTGAGAATACTATAAAAAAAATGTTTCTCGAATTTTTTTATTGCAATATATAGCCAATCGAAAACTGATCAACTTTTGTTGAAAATATTTTTTGTTAGACTTTCGCAAGTATTTAAAAAATCGTGAAAACTGTTACGTGGGAAACCCTGTATGTGCTATAGTATGTGATATAGTATGTGCTTTTTAAATACTTGTAACCTACGTGCCTGAGGGTTTTTTCTCTCTTTTCTTCATTTCCCTTCTCTTTATGTACATTATGTACTCTGTAATGTACATTACGTTGTAATAAATCTCATAAGAGATTTCCTAATAAAAAAAAAAAATTAATTTACCAGATAATGCGTAAATAATTCTTTTTAAAAATTGCTATTGCGCAAAGAAAGTAGAGGTCACGCTAGGAAGAGCAACTTCAGCTAGCAGTCGACGTCGCGAAGTGCGCAACGACTTGGGGGTGAGTTATCGACAGAAGCCCGCCGTTAATTAATTAAGCGAGAGTGTTGGCGTCGATTAGGGGACCGCGCGAGATTCGCGCAAATTCCGCAGGAATCGCGTTCCCCGAACGATTCCATTTTCCACGAAGCCTGGAGGGCTGGCTGCTCAGGTGGCATTGTTCGACAGGATGTTGAAGCATCATCTAAACTAATTGTTGACAGCCGGACAAAGGCGAGTCGGTAATAATAACTTGCCTGCTGGGAGACGCATTGTGTCCCAGCTCGGCGTCTTTACCTGGATCCTGGAAGCCGGACCAAGGAGAATGGAAAGTCTCTCTTTCTCTCTTTCTCTCTCTCTCTCTCTCTGTTATTCTTACTCTTTTCAGAGTTCTCGATTGCAACATGTCCCGAGACAATCGCTACTTGCTGGATCGGACAATAAATTTGCTCAAACCGGAGCGTACGAAATTGTAACGTGAGAAGGAAAAGTTTCGGATGCTCTGAATTTGGGGGATGATGCTGTCAGGCGTCAGGCTACTGTGACGTTAAGCCCTTGCCGGATAATATTGCGACAGGCTTCGGACAAGATTAACACTAATTTATAATCATTTTTAACACTGAACCTATCACTGCCCGTCAAATGACCGGTCTCATATTTTTTATTTTACAATTATTCAAATTATGAAGGTTGCATACATGGGAAATTGATTCGATAAATTTCTTCATCCAAGCACATATTGGAATAAAAATTGCTCAATATCTACATAAATAGACCGTGTCATTTTTATAAACTGAAACATTTTCAGACCCTTAAATGGGTCCATTTTGCTTTACAATTGTTGTCACATTGTTACAAGAACAAAAAATTGTGTCCTCTTTACAAATATAAAAAACAGGTTAAACATAAATCAATGGAACAGGCTTTTAGTGCTCTTAGTGTTAACTAATATCAACCAATCGACCATTTTCAAAGAAACTTTCATGAATCTACAAAACTTGAGATTAAAAAAAAAATAAAACAATTATACGAAGCAGCTTTTACTATTTTTTCTCTAATTCCGACTGCACACAATTTTTCCAAAATTTTCAGTAAATCCTACCAGGGCGGAAAATTTGAAGTCGTTTGGCACAATATATGACCGACTCTATATTATTGAAAAATGTCAAATTCCTGTTATTTCTAATAAAGTGTAAAATGTTGACAGGCCGGGTTCGTCGTCGAGGATTCTCACGGCCGGTTTCCGCGCGAGGACAAAAGGGTCCGGTGCAAAAACGGACTGCCAAAAATCGGCGAGAAGCCATCGGTGTGACGTCGCGGTCCCCTATTCGGATTCGACTCGGCTTCGGGATCGATTTCCTCGGGGATCGACCGGTCACGGTGGCTCGTCGACGATGGGGGCGTCGACGATGACACCAGACTTTCCTCGCAAAAACAATGAGCGCGGGAATGACTGTGTCAGGCTGCGGTCGATCGTAGGAAATCGGCAACCCCTGGTTCCTCCCTGTGTTCTTTCTGAAAAATGAGAGTGAAGAGCGAGAGAGATAGATAGATAGACGAGGAGGCACGATGGAAAGAGCTTTGAAGGTGTGACCGCGCCCCGCCTTCCGACGTGCTTCGCCACGAAAGGAAATTACGGGCTAAACAGTACTTTCACCGGACCGGTTATTTGTATTATTTCTGACACCCCGGGTGCCATTGTTTCCAGCCGAGGCTCGGCGAGGCCGGACCAGCCACCTAATGACCGGCGTGCCGGCCGCAAATCGGCAAAACGAGCCGATAATTGCGGCTTTCGTTATTTTTCCGGGGGGCCCGACCCGGCCCGGCCCGACCCGACCCGGTCTCCTGACCGATGATTCTCTCTCGCGTCGTTCGAAAAACCCGCAGCGTCATCGCATTCCCAATTTGTATCGATTGGATTCCTCGTTCTTATTCTCGGACCTACGCCCCCGCCACCGAGGACTTGCTTCATTCTTCTTATTATTGTTACTTCGGTTTCTTGCCCTGCGATTTTGGGATTCGTTATGGGGACCCGAGAGATGTTCATGGCGACGCACAGCCGGTGGGTTCTGCTGATAATGGTGGTTGAAATTGCTGGTTTTCGAGAGATTATTAACCCTCGGATGGTGGATCATTCTTACAACCATATGAAGTCTAAAAATCTTATTTTCACATTGATCCCAAAGAAATGATGACATTATTGACTCATATGAATCTACAAAAGACATTTTTGAAATTCTCGTCACGAGTTCAAATAAATAAGAAACTTTCACAATTTCTTGTTTTGTTATTCAGACTGAACACAATTTTTCTAAACTGCTTCATCCAGAGATGTCCATGGGACGCAATAGCCTGTGGGTTCTGTTGATAATCGTGGGTGAAATTGTTGTTTTTCATTTTTCGAGAGATTATTAACCCTCGGATGGTGGACCATTCTTACAACCATATGAAGTCTAAAAATCTTATTTTCACAATGATCCCAAAGAAATGATTACATTATTGACTCATATGAATCTACAAAAGACATTTTTTAAATTCTCGTCACGAGTTCAAATAAAAAAGAAACTTTCACAATTTCTTGTTTTGTTATTCAGACTGAACACAATTTTTCTAAACTGCTTCATCCAGAGATGTCAATGGGACGCCATAGCCTGTGGGTTCTGTTGATAATCGTGGGTGAAATTGCTGGTTTTCATTTTTCGAGAGATTATTAACCCTTAGCACTCGGATGGCGACTCTGAGGCACCACTGAAAATTGCTGTGCTATTCTTAAAAATATTGTTCACATTATTATTTTTGTTCGTACTTAATAAACTACTAGATATGTACATATTATATGAGATATTGTATCAGTTTTATACGCAAAGAAATGAAAAAAAATTCTATAGAATGGAAATATTCTAGAATGGAAAAATCTTTCGTTTTTTGAGTTAAAATAGCTCCGAGTGCAAAGGGTTAACCCTTTGATGGTGGAGCATTCTTACAACAATACGGCGTCTAAAAATCTTATTTTCACAATGATCCCAAAGAAATGATTACATTATTGACTCATATGAATCTACAAAAGACATTTTTGAAATCCTTCGTTACGAGTTCAAATAAAAAAGAAACTTTCACAATATCTTGTTTTGTTATTCAGACTGAACACAATTTTTCTGCTTCATTCAGCTAGGCAGAATAGCTGAAGACGTTTGGTCCATTTATAAAAAGGTTATTCCGATTTAAAGTGTGTGCTATTGGTTATGAAACCGACTGTATTTCAAAAAAATAGAAAAGTAAACAGCAGAGGATGTTCCGTCGGAAGCAGATCGCAGGCTGTGTCCCGCGTCTCTCAGCGACAAAAGACGGCGGCGGATAGACAAGGGTCACAGAGACCAGCGCGCGGCGGTTGCATCCGTGGGCTTCTGTCAGGCATCTCTCTCTCTCTCTCTCTCTCTCTCTCTTTCTCGGATGATACAAAATATTAATATTGCGCGCGTTTCCCTCATAACTCACGGGCCGGTGAGCTTGTTACGTACGCTCGACGGCGTCTATATCCCTCGGGAGGGTGGCCTCGCGGCGCTCCGGGATAAGCACAGGATGCGTCGGGACTTTGGGGGGGAAAAAGGGCTCGCGAGGGTTACACAGGGTTTCACAGGGTTCCACAGGACCAGGGACCGGGCGGCGCGTGTCTTTGTGCTTTTAAGGGCTCAAGGACCTGGCCCGGGCCATTGTGGCGTCCTTCGGGGCCACGAATCGTCCTCGAGCCTCTACCATATGCTTCTCTCTCTTCCGAAATCTCCGGGTCCAACTTTCCTGCTGGAAAAACCTCCCTTACCCCCCCCCCCCCTCCCCTCCCCCCAATCCCCCGGGCCATTATGCGCCGACATAACTCGTCAAAAATATTGTGATTGGTCGGCTATTGAATATGACGTTACCTGGAGAAAAAGTTCTCCCCGACAATGGGGAGAAGAGGGACCCGCTAAAACTGGGTCCTTCTGAACTCTCCTCTTTTTTTCTCTCTTTGATTTGATTCGCTTCCTATGCGTTTACCGGTGGCGGCCCCCTGTTCCACTCTGTTCCAGTCTCTGTTGTCTATGGGTTAAAGAATATCATATTTTCTCGGTCGATGCGCAAACGTGTCTCCGGAATCTCATATGACGCGAGGACAAAGGGACAGAATGGGTCCGGGTGAAAAGCTTGAGCATGATCGGGTTCGACAGGTCTCTAAGTGGATGCTGGTTGAACAGTCCGGCATCACGGTACGATGACCGCGAATTTATGTTTAATGGTTATGGGACGCACGGTGAATTGCTTTTCTATGATTGACTCGATAAGGAGCGGAGATACTGTGGCCGTTGCTGTTTGCTACCCTCCAGTATGGTGGACGGTGCTCCGTTTAGGTGTCCTTTGTAGCTGTTTTTCTTTGGGATTGTACCGGTGCTGGTTTTAGGCTTCAACCATCGGATGCTGGACTAGTTTTGTAACTATTGATACAGCGATGTTTGGCAATTTTTTGGAACATATTTTTCAAGCTTTTATACAGGGTGGGGCGTTATAAACAGGTCACCTGAATAGCTCGCTTGCTTTTGAAGATAGAAGGTAATGCATCAGACCAAACTTAGTATTGAGGCGAGGCACTGATGTTACTAATTTTTTTATAGGTGGAGACGTCAAGGAGATATGAAAGTCAACTCTGTTTTTTTGTAATGGAACAGTATGGTCTTTTATTTACATTGCGATAGTGTGTTTCAAGACGAATACAATGACCTATTATGAAGGTCGTGATGCTTTCGGACAATTTATTTTCTATTGCAGTTGACCTTGCATGACCTTGAACGACCACCATAATAGGTTATTGCATTCGTCTTGAAACACACTATCAGAATGTAAATAAGAAACCATACCGTTCCATTTGAAAAAACAAGGTTGACCTTCAGACCTCCTTGACGTCTCCAACTATAAAAAAATTAGTAACTTCAAATTACGAGCGCTTCGATACCAAGTAAGTATTCTTGACGGAACCAATGGTTCACCGGAGTCCAGTAAAATGACGATTTTCAGTCTCCGGGTCAAAATGGACCCAAGCACCTATGTCTTGCAATCGATGCACAAATTTTTTATTTCCCATAAAGATCCGGAGTCTAGTTATCTCGATACCGAACCTAACCGACCCTTCACCCTCGGCAATTACCAATTACGTTTCACAGGGCCAAATATCTGGTCGACAACCCTTGTCTTCGCGAAAGGGTGGGGGGTTGGGGGCAAGTATTCGATCGTCTCGAGGCTCGGGGCTCGTTCCAGTCGTATCGGGTCTGGTCCAAGTAGAGAAATCTTGAGCCTAGAAACCGGAAGACGTTCCTTTGGCAAACCGCGAGTCAAACTGGCTGGCGGGAGCGTGTATCGCGAGGGCGAACGGGGGCGGTGTCTGGCCCGGACCCCGAGCCCTTTATCCGCTTTCAGGGCTGGCACGATGATGTTGCAAATTTAATCATCTGCATACTTGCCGATTACACGGAACGCCGATCACAGAGGTCGCCCCGCGGGGGTTGTTCCGTCCGAACTCCGTTTACGTTTAGACCACATACTTTGTGCGTCCGTAGACAAGAGCCACCCCCGGTTGATCCCCACCCTTCCGCGATTCCATCGGCCACCCTCCGGCTTCTGGAACATCGCGTCCATTTCCGGGCGAGCTTTGTGTGCGCACTGTCTCGTTTAAGTGTCGCTGCCTGGCCCCGATATCCTACCCAAAGAAATGAACTTGTTAAATAATGGACAATCTCGGTAATAATAAATTAAAAATATCAGGTAATTTTGACGGGTCCCGTAAACCCCCGGTTAAAAAAGTTTTATTTTTAAGAGTGTCTGAATATTAATGGGACACACACACTGTCTGTGTACATACATATGAAATGAAAGTTGTGCTTAGGGGTTGATTATGTTTCGGATTGGTTTCGATTGAACGTCGATCGCGTTAATCGTCGAAACGGAGGGTCGAGAGTAAACAGATCGACTGGCAAACGACACGTTTGCGGACACAATATTATTCCGCGTCGTCGGAGGGATCGCACGACAGTTGTAGGGGTTTGGTGTAGGTGGAGGAGGTGGGGGTGGAAGAAAAGCAAAGGGGCGGTTGTCGCTGGCAGGACAAGAAGTCATCGGGACACCGAGGAGCAACAAGTGGCAGATACGAAAGAGAGATCGACGGATGTCAAGTCGTGGGGAAATAAAAAAGTCACCCTCCTCATCCCCCGAGGAGGCGGTCGGCCGGGGCTAATAAAGGCTTGCGACAACAAGCGACAAGAGGGGTTGGCTGTGCCGTGACTGGGACGAGAGGAATCGGAGGGTAAACCCGAAAGAACCAAGAGGCTTAAACGCTCCTCAGCGACACAATAGAATTTTATCGGGGCCGCTTTCACCTTCGCTCTCTTTTTTTCTTCGCCTCTTTTCGCACCCTCGCCGCCCCTCAGGATATCCGAGTAATTCCATCGTGAATCTGATCGGTCTTTTTTCTCATCGGCCGGTTACAGCGACGTGTTCGTCAGCCGCAAAAATTATGCGAACTCGAAGCAATTTAATAATACATACAGGGTGTCACACGTAACAGACAAAAAATATTTTAAACAATAGCTGATCAGTTTTCGATTGACTAAACATTCAAATAAAAAGAAGTTCGAAAATTTCTTTTTTATTATTGTCAAGGCCACCTTCGTTTTTTTAAATGGCACTTCAAGGTCATCTGAAGGTCATGGTATACTATAGTTCGTTGAATTCGTCTTGACACGGGCTGTAATACTGTCAAAAATATTAAAAAACGAAGGTGACCTTGACAATACTATAAAAAAAATGTTTTTCGAACTTTCTTTTTATAGCAATATATAGCCGATCGAAAACTTATCAGCTTTTATTTAAAATGTTTCTTGTCAGATTATCGCAAGTACTTAAAAATCGTGAGAACTGTTACGTGGGACACCCTGTATAATCTTTGGATAGAAATTTCATTTTTGGTATACAAATAAATATAAACATTCTTTGTCATCTAAGAAATTATGCACGACGAAGAAGTTCTAATTACTGTGACCGTAGATTAAACTGTATTAAAAGGGATTCAGAACATTTTTTTTTTGCAATTCAGGTACAAAAATTTTTACTGTTTTCTGTAGCGTGGTTACTGGGCGAGCGTCGGGACGCGTCGCGTCGCCTGCATTTGGCAAATGAAAACTTAACGAGATTTGCTGGAAAATGTTCGATCCGAGCTGTCCTGCACCCCTATGGACGTTCTTCAAAGTGACACGTGCCACCCCCATCTCCTGCGCCCACACCCCCCGGAACGGAACGGTCCGGCTACTTTTGACATCGGATACATTTCGTTGGAACAACACACCCGAGGCATTTTCGAATCCCGATTACCGAGCCGCGAGCCCCCGGGCCATCTCTGTTGCCAATCAACAGAGGCATTCCCACGTAATTGGTTTTTACGTAATGTTAAGCAGTCGGGGCCGATAGAGAGAGAGAAGCACACCGACGGATTTGTTTTCCGTCAGGCTGAACTCGCGATATTCCGATCAAAGCCTCGATCTGGAATTAATTAAATGCCTCCTCGATAGGGCGGCTCCTTTTCTTTTTTCGCCTCCTCCACGCAGCTGCCGCGATCGGCCCCCACCCCCGCCCTCTACCACCCCTTCGATCCTAACAGGGCGCTTTTGCGATACGAAAAGTTTCTCGAATAGAATTTTCAGAAGTTTTTTCCCGCTGCGGCCGGCTGTGCAATCGAGGATGCGCAACGATTTTCATTTGTTTCCGCGGATCAATGATCCTGTACTGTTGAGTTTTTCTCATTTTGCTCAATTCTCGTTTTGCTCATTGGAATTTTTGGTCGAGCCTGATTCGTGGATTTTTCGAATCTGTAAGACTCGGCGATTTTTGTTATTCACATTTTTCTTGGGCTCGCGCAAGCTTTCTCCGAGCTGAAACAATATCCTGAATTTTTGTTGCACATTCAAACATATTTCTGTGAGCTCTAAAATTTTATTTACACATTATTTTTCCACACGCTCCAAAATGTTTCGCGTAGATTCCAAAATTTGTACTGTAAATCATTTTATTTCCATGATTTTCCAACATGGTCCAGATGAATTTTTCTTGCAGATTCCAAAATTTATAATGTAAATAATTTTATTTAAACATCGCCAGTTTCACTATACGGTTCACAATTCTTGCAAATCCTGATATTTGTCTGTAGTAAATACATACAATTTTCTTTATAGATCGCAACAATCTCGAATGTCCCAGTATTTTTGTTGTCGATCTTAAAGTTTGTAGTAAATTCATACAATTTTATTTATAGATCACAACAATCTCGAATGTCCCAGTATTTTTGTTGTCGATCTTAAAGTTTGTCTGCAAGCTCTACGGCTTCATTTACAAATCCCTAATTCTCCCAGAATTCTCCTAAAATTGTCCTGCAACAATTTGATTCGCACAGATTTTTCCGTACTCGGCGCAATATTATTTACACAAAACTCGCGGAAGCGAGCACATCGTATTTCCCCGGAACCGATAAATCATACGAAACCCGAACCGAACGGAATGCCAGAAACCGAGCGCGATCAGAGCGAAGAATGAAAATCACCGTTGAAACGTCACGGGGTATCTTCGTCGGTGTGTTTCCGACGGATTTCCAAAAATTACAATTCGAATTCCCCCTGTTGCCGGATTCCGCGACCCCACAGATATCCATCCACGCGAACGAATTCATTTGTCGGGTCGTTAAAAACTCGGCACCGTCCGTTAATTTAAATAACCACCGGACAGAGAGAGAGAGAGAGAGAGAGAGAGAGAATAAGAGGAACGAGAGAAAGAGAGTATCGGGATGCCTCGGGTCGGTCGGCAGGCAGCCGGTATCTATTACGATCGGAATTTAATGAATCTTGTAGCCGGCAATGACGCGCGCCGCGCGGATCATCCCAGAAATTACATCATCCGGCACGAAATTTCGCAAGATTGCTCGTAGCGCGATATTTCTCTCCTCTCCTCTTCTCTCTCCCGCTTCTCATCCCCGTCGATCCTCATCTTCGTCTCTCTCTATTTCTCTCTCTCTCCCCCCCCCCTCTCTCTCTCTCTCTCTCTCTCTATTTCTCTCTCACTCGCTTCCCCTTCTACCGGGTGTTTCGGGCCCCGAGAGACGTCCCGGCTGGATGTTCGGGGCCTTATTCCCCGTGTAATCCTCGCTGGCCGGGGAACCACCGTAATTCATATTGTCGTTATACGTGCAAGCAGGTTCCCCGGACTTGATTACCAATAACGCCGGAATGGATACACACGTGGCCAGCGTCTCTCATCGCGACGGGAAATGCGAAAAAAATTGGGCCCCGTTAAACAGTACCGGGGATGGGGGTGGGGGGACTGTTCTCCCATCGGTGGAATTTTAAGAGGCCCTTTCCTTGTGGCGCTTGATATTTCTCATTCAACGAAAGATCGGACGATTTGAGAGAAATGTACGAGTGATAAAAAGAATTGTAATTATTATAAATAAATTTTGTTATTTATTCTATCATTTCCATCAGTTACTTCATTTTTTAATCATTTCGATGGATATAATTTTTAAACTCTTCAGTTGTATGATTTTGTGGCAGTAAATGATGTGTGGCAGTAAATGGAAAATTTCATTATTTAATACTAAAAACAATTGTTATATATATATAAGAGAATTATTTAGAATTGGAATTAGGAGAAATTAGGAGAGTAGATTAGGAATAAGAGACGATAAGAAGATATTAGAATTAGGAGAGTTATCGTATTAAAGTAGGACGTATTTATGAAATACAAAATTTTAAATATACTCATTTCGTAAAATTATATTATAATTGCAAGTTAGTTGAGAGATTACACTATGTCGGATTCAGTAGATTTTTCTTTTTCACTTTAATCTAGATTAAAGCTGGCTTATCCTAGACCCTCGCGATCCTCGCGAGATCCCTCGTTACGACGACTAATAATTAGATCATCGCTCAGACGAGACTGATCGTCGATCATCCAAGTTTTAGGCATTATTATCTGACTTTTATAAATTTGAGAAAGCCAGGTCTTAAAAGGAGCCTTTAGGTTGGAACACTTTACACAGAAACATTAATAAATTTTGGTTATTGCCTCATCATTATTAACGACGAAGTCTGGGTCTATTTTGACCCAGATACTCAAATTGTCCATAATTAATAGCTCGTACATTGACAGCATCGTTAATTGTACAATTGTTAAGAAGCACCTACAAAAATATATTTTAAACAATGCATAAATCTCGTGGAAAAAATCCCTTAAAAAATATGTGTAAAATAATTGATAAAAAATTATCAAAAACCACCGACTGTAACTATAAACATAAGCAATTTTTAATTCGTCCGAGGGTTAAGTGGAGAAAAAGATAAACTATACAAACAGTGCCTAATCTTTTCCAATCCTGCAACACTAAAGAAAAAATAGAATTTAACTCCAATTAGTTTAAATTTAACAAAAATCTAAAATTGCGAAATTTCGAGGGTTGACAGAATTAATATTATAAAAAGATATAATATACCACTAGCGCGAAGCAAAGAAATTCATCATAATCACGTTGTAGTATTTTTCTAATTATCCGTCACATTTCGCAGATGATAATTCCCAGTTGTTCGACATTGTTGATAAAAATGAAGCGTCTCTGTAACGCAAGCAATCATCGGCAGATTTTCGGCGGGCCGTTTCGCGAAGATCGCCAAGATGAGAGTCGCTGTACCAAAACCGCAAACCGCGGTCCAATATAATGAGATTTAAATTACTGTGGGACTGTGACATAGTGTCCTTTTTACGAATCGTTGCCTCCGCGACTCCTCCGCCCGGTATAACCAATTAGGGATGGAAATTTGATTCGAATCCCCGTCCCGAAAATAATCGATTATTTCGTAGCGGGCCAAGGTCCGCTCCTACGAGAGATTCGTTAATCCGCAAAAATTACTGAAGATTGCCTAACGAAGCTACCGCGCGGGGCCAAATATTAGAATTTCTTTAGCTACGAGCCTAACAGCGTGGCAGAATAAAAGAACAGGCACCCGCAAGTGGGCGTGTTGAGGCATTCATTAAGCAATTCTAATAAATATATTCCCAGATTGGGCTAGGTTAAATTAAGTTTGAAATATGTCTTTAGTAACGTTCATAAAATTGGTTTCGACGAGGTTATATATTATTACAAATCTTTACAAAAGATTGTCAAGCTGCATAAACCACTCTAGAACTATACAAAAAATTATTAATAGACCTGGGGTATTTATAGGAAGTGCAAATATTTTATTTGTTATTTTAAAATGATTAAAAAATAATACTCTTTCATTAGATGTCTGAAAGAAAGAAATGGTCTTTATAAATTATTTTATAGCTCCACGAATAGTTTGATAACAGTACAAATCATTTTGGAAGGTATATAAATTATTTTTAAGTTTTAGCCATCATTTTAAAATTATTAAAAAATAATACTCTTTCATTAGATGTCTGAAAGAAAGAAATGGTCTTTATAAATTATTTTATAGCCCCACGAATAGTTTAATAACAGTACAAATCATTTTGGAAGGTATATAAATTATTTTAAGGTTTTAGTCATCATTTTGATATAAAAATGATTTTAAGGTTGCACTCGTCATCCTAAAGTTGTGTGAATCATTTTATAATTTATTAATTATATTACAATTCTATTGCGACGAAATGAAAATTGTTACAGGAAGCTTGCTTTTCGGAAATGATGATTGCCGAGGGTTTGAATCCACGTGTTATCAGATTGTCGTCTCCTCCCTCGGGGAAAGAGCACACTGTTTTTCTGATCGGATCTCTTTCAAGAGAATCGCGGCGTTTCTCTCGGATATACGAAAAGTCATGGCGATCGGATCTCGTGACCCGAAAAATTTCCGAGCCCGCTAAAATCCCGGCTCCTCGTCGCTTCCGTTATCTGAGACACCGGATCTGCGGTCGGAGATCGAAGGGCACATATTGATTTCGATAACGATCGACCACCCTCGACCCCTCGCACCCTCGTCTCTCTCTCGGTGGAGCCGACGATATCGTGACTCAATTTAGATGAAACGATACCGGCTGGATATTAAACGTTTTCTTCTTTCCCAGGGTTATCGTTGAAAACCTCCCTGGGAATATTAACACGTTCAAACGAATGGCTTTAAACCTATGCTATATGCCCTTCTTTCGGACTGTGCTCTCGGAAATTTATTGCGCCTCCAACCTGCGTTCTTATTGGAAATTATTGTGACAAGATTGACCTAATTGCCTTGGCACGTTTGCCAAATTACAACCCCTAGAAAATTCAACGAAATCAAAGCAGGTTAATTAATGAAACCGAGTCGATGAAATTTATCATATAGGGATTATTTCTTTAACCCTTCTGCATTTTTTGACTAATAAAAATTAATTTTCTTCAATTATTATGGCAAAAATTCGTTGTAGCCCGTACATGACCCAGTCAATATGTTAAAATAGACTATGTATATCTTTAGGCATTTATAACACCTTTAAACTTGTAAAATACATTCTCTTTTTTGTCAGAAGACCCTTTCCCTTAAAAAATAGTCCAAGAGAAAAAATAGTGTACCATCGCAGCAATCTAGATTGCATATTTTGTGCATTTGTAACGTTACTAATTATTCTATGACTAGCTGGCAAAGTAAGAAATTTTACAAAATAAAGAAATGTTTATGTCCCGTAAAGATCTTTACACAGATATTCACAATCCATGTGTGTATTTTTGCTAACAAGCTTCGAAACATGAAAGTAGAATAGCAAAATGAATTAGATAGGGGTTGTTTTTCGAGTGAATCTGAAACACGACCTGCTCCACTCCAATATTCGTCGATAATGGGTGTCAAGGGGTGGATGGAAATCCCATAGAACGTTCCGTAACCCATAATTCCAGGCCACGAATCGATTTCGAGGGTTGCATAAAAGTCGAACAGAAATGTAGGCGGAATATTCCTGTCGCACCCTCGCGAGGACGACGTTTATGGTTGGATAGATGTTCGATACTTAACGAACGACGATGAAGCTGACGTTGAACGTTCTGTCGTTTATCGGTGATTAGGTGTATGCAAAAATTTTTTTTTTCAATTTTTCATGCACATCTTGATTCAAAATTTCTAAATTTCTATTTTAAATATCGCCTATATTTAATATATGTATAATCAGTAAAAAATTGTTTAAGAACAATACCAATGAAGTGCCAAGTACATTGTCCTTTGAAATATATTTTAGATAAAATAAGTTGCTGGGAACAAAATCGAGCAAAAATTATAAAAACGAAGGGTTTAATCGACGTCGGAAGTTGAAACCTTCTGCAATTATATATACGCTATCTCATTTAAATACAGAATCGTTCATATGTTACGGACGTATTATTAGAATCGCAACCCCTAACCGTGCACGTGTCGCCCCTGGAACTACAATTACAATTTTAAAAAATTTCAAATTTTCTTTTAAATTATAAACTCCAAGTAAATTAGTACATTATGTTCCTGGGAATGAGTTGGCGCACAATTAATATTATTATTAGCTTTGAAATATTTACCAGGGAATCGTCTGCTGAGTCATACGCTTTTCAAAAACCATTAAATATTCAGCACTAGTCGAGGTAGCAATTAATAGACTGCTGATTTTTATGCTATAAAAAATGTAATAAAATGTATAATAAAAATGTTCTATCTCGACATGTCTTCAATAAAAATTTGAATTCTCACCTAAGTGCCATAGTCTATTTATCATTTCACGTTCGATGCTCGCCCATTTCCAGAAAAGGGACATCGTACACTTACAAAGCAATAATTAATTAAAAAAAAAAAAAATTACTATTTGAAGTTAACACTTGACAAAATTTATTATAATAATTTTCTGTATATTGCAATCGCAAGTTTCACCGCAATTCAAGCGCCAATCATAAAACAACTGCCGAAGCATTCAGCTTCTGCTTGACTCCTCCGAGGCTACAAGCCTGTCAAGGCTGATCCTCTTCGTTCGAGTTCGTCCAAAGAATGACATCCAGCCAGTCAAGAGCATAAACAAAACGAGACGAGGATGTCCGTGGAAAGCAAGCCATCCGAATTTTCCGAAGAATGCCATCCGCTGCTCCCTCTCCCCCTCTCTTTTCTCAGCTGAATGCCGCCAAAAACAAGAATCCTCTCCGAAGAGCTGAAAAAGGAGGACAGGGGAGGAAAGAAGCTTTCGTGGAGGCCGAAATAATTATCCGCTTAGCTCGGTCGACGGTGAATCTTCAAGATTGACGATCGCGTTCAACGAACCGTCGGCAAACGTCCTTCCCGTTGGTATACCTGCCCTCCTACGCTCACGGACGATTAGGCGAGATCGCACGCGAGCAAAGCCAATGCGAGTGCTATCAGCGTGAACGACACACCATGCACCGGATATGCTGCATAGATATCAATTGATGTCTACTGCTCGAGATTTTCAGGATTTTTTCAATATTTTTACTATTTCTCATGAAATACAATTTTTGAGTTTTTTTCAGATACAAACTTTTTGATAATTATATAGAAAAGGTCTGCCTACTCCGATTTTGATGAAATTTTTATGTTATAGACTTCGACATTTTGAACAACTTTTTCCTTTTCCAATATAGGGGGGACGCTTTTAATTTTCGAGATATTTGCAAAAGACTATCGCTAATATTGTATTGAATTTTTCGTATTCCTGCACTAACCCAGACCTAACCCTAACTAATTCTGATCGCATAATTTTTGCATTCTATATAGCCTTCATACAGAATTTGAACTAGTAATGGAAAAATCATGCAATCAGAATTAGTTAGGGTTAGGTCTAGGTTAGGTGCAGGAATACGAAAAATTCAATACATGTATTCGCGATTGTTTTTGGCAAATATCTCTAAAAATAAAAGCGTCCCCCCTATATTGGAAAAGGAAAAAGTTGTTCAGAATGTGTTGCTGCATAACATATTAAAATTTTCTATACATATAATTATCAACTTTTTTCTTCGAAAATCCAAGCAATTCCAAAAAATGTCCAGTATCCCAATAAACTCGAGTCGAGTAATTGTAAAAAAAAGTTACTTTCTTAAAGTCCACTTGTAATTTTGGTCCCCGACTTCTTTTGTAAATAATTTTTTGATCGCGTCACGCGGTGCACCGCAGATCGGAAGACGATAATAGAGGACGAGGTCCGAAGCGTACGCGACGGGAGCAGACAAAGGGGGAAAATCGCGTAGAACGGTCGTATCAGAAGACAGTGATGAAATCGGTCGGGTTGGCCGAGGGAGAGATGCCCGGACAATTAACTTAAACGAAGCGGGAGTGGCGTGACACGTACTTTGTCGCGCACGTCTTCTGACATCAGCCACCGTGGGAGAAGACAGCGCTCCCGCTTAATGTCGCGTTCGTGTTAGATTGCGACACGTGCGTGTCGCCGCCTCAGAAGTCGTCCGAACGGGGATTATGGTTGGGGACAGGGACACCAAACGCGTCTTTGTGGGCGGTCCTCCGACAGGTGCGTTCAATGAGCGAAAGTGTGTCGCGCATCGGCGAGCAATCATTCGCTCTCATTGCGAAATCATTCGACCCTCTAACCCTTGCCCCATCGCGTTACCCACGAAAAACTTCTGGCGTCCAGAAATTTCCTGGAAGCAATACCAATATTATAAACTAATTCAATCATTTCCTGCAGAGGTGTCTGTACAAACAAATAATTCAAATATTCAAATATTCAAATATTCAAATATTCAAATATTCAAATATTCAAATCTTCAAATCTTCAAATTTTCAAATAAAGTAGCTCTGAACAGTAATCCTCAATGACTCACTCTAATACGAATCTTTATGCAAAATAAAAATTATAATAAATGCTAGGGGTAGCGAGAATCCGAAATATCGGGTCGGGTCGGGTCGGGAACACGAAATTTTTTCGGGACCGGGACAGGTACCCGAAAATTTCGAGATTCTCGAATTTATCGGGATTTCTGAAAATTCCGAGATTCTCGAATTTATCGGGATTTCTGGAAATTCCGAGAACGTTTACATCATGTCACACAATTCTAAGAATCGGTGTTTCCAATAACTTCACGAAAAATGACAGAAGAAATTGGAAGAATATGGTCCATCACGAATTCTTTAATAACGATATATCGGTACTGTACAAATATAGATGAGGTCATTTTAGAACTTCCATGTGAAATCTGTATTTTTCGATTTTGTTGAGGTTTTTGATTTTTTACAAGCAGGATTTTTAATTTAAAAGTCTGAAACGAATTGCAGAGTATGTATTCGGGTGCTAGACATGTGTAAGATTTTTTTCAAAATTTCTAAACATCGTTAACTAGGGAAAATAGGCCAAAAACTGATTTTTCAATTTTACCCTATAACTACCCTCCCGATCGAGATAGAGGGTCAAAATTTTACACAGTATGTGTTTTCTCGATGCCCTATCGAATGGCCCATCCCCGATATTATTCGGCTCAACGGCATTTTTCCCATAATTTTCAAATTCCCCATAAAATTAGTAAATCTGAAACAACAGAATAAATCGCATATTAACCCTTAGCACTCGGATGGCGACTCTGAGGCACCACTGAAAATTGCTATGCCATTCTTAAAAATATTGTTCACATTATTATTTTTGTTCGTATTTAATAAACTACTAGACGTTTACATATTACATGAGATATTATATCAGTTTCATATGCAAAAAATGAACAAAAAATTGTACATAATTGAAATATTCTAGAACGGAAAAATCTTTCGTGTTTCAGTTAAAATAGGCTCCGGAGTGCAAAGGGTTAATTCGCATTTGTAATGAGATTTTCGCGGTAAAATGGGTCGCGTGCCCAGGTAAAAGATCGAACCGTCGTCCGGGTCGTTCCAGTTCCATTGGAAAAAAGGACACTTGTCGCTCCGTTGAGCAAAGAAGGGGACACGCGCGGGCGGTGGGCTTTGCCAAAGGCGTTCTCTCGTGTTCACAAGTGCTCCCCGTACCTGGGGACAGGTGACACACCGTGACAGTTTCCGGGCGGCCGATCCAGGGGATCTCTGTATAGAAGGATCGAGGGGGCTGGAATGCTTTCAGCCGATTCGTGTCGAGTCACCACCGGCACGGCATTGTCAATTGTCACCGCGGCCGGGCCCGGTGACATCACGTGCACGTCAACGATCCGCAAAAGCGTAACAGGATTATCCACGGTGGGGATTCCCCGAGCAGAAAGTCGACCGCTTTGTCGCACCCCCGATGACGTCTCGCTGCCCCGGAATGACGGCTAGATGGGAGGAGGATCATGGGACACTTGACAGCGTGGAAGATCGCTGATCTCTACAGTGGAGGACCTTCTGGGGAGTCTATTGAAAAGACTACTCTGCAACCTGTTAGGGTATTTCTGTGTTATTTACCTAGGTCGTTTCGCTTGCGTTTAAGTAATTCGAGAGGGTGGTTCACCCCTTTAGCGGAGCAGTATTTAGGTTGACACTTTATTGTTCTTTATTGGCGGATTTTATGTGAAGATTGTGGATAGTAGTTAACTCAATAGTGGTTTAGTCAACTTGTAGTTCTGCTAAAAATTCTTGTTTAATTTTTCGTTCAATTTTTCAATTTTTACCCTTCTTGTATTTTTGTTTAATTGCTCTACTGCGAGTTTTACTTGAACAGTACTTTTAATTAATTTGGGAGAACAGTCGTTTGAATTAATTTTGGAGAACATTCCTTTTAATTAATTTGGGATAACAGTCCTTTCAATTTATTTGGGAGAACTGTCCTTTAAATTAATTTGGGAGAACAGTCCTTTGAATTAATTTGGGAAAACAGTCCTTTCAATTTATTTGGGAGAACTGTCCTTTAAATTAATTTGGGAGAACAGTCCTTTGAATTCATTTGGGAGAACAGTCCTTTGAATTAATTTGGGAGAACAGTCCTTTGAATTCATTTGGGAGAACTGTCCTTTAAATTCATTTGGGAGAACTGTCCTTTAAATTCATTTGGGAGAACAGTCCTTTTCATTAATTTGGGAGAACAGTCCTTTGAATTAATTTGGGAGAACAGTCCTTTCAATTAATTTGGGAGAACAGTCCTTTTCATTAATTTGGAAGAACAGTCCTTTTAATTAATTTGGGAGAACAGTCCTTTTAAATAATTTGGGAGAACAGTCCTTCCAACGGTACTAATATGAATTTTAAAATATAATTGGCCAAAGATCAAAGTCCCGTAAATTCCTCCGTGATCGACAGAGGTGTGCGATCGGCAAGAAGATCATGCATTCCGATCAGGCGTGTAAGAATCGAGACGCCCACAGTCGCTCAGCTCTGTCAAGGAACTGTCGTTACACGGCACGGTGTAAAATTACGAACGCGTGTGTGCACGCGGAAGGCTCTCTTTCGCGTGGGTCGCTTCTCCTCTCTTTCTCTCTCTCTCTCTCTCTATCTTCCTCTCTCCTGTCCGACAGAAGTGACCGTGGATTTCATTAAACGCGAGCGTTTCGCGATGATTAATGTTTCCACGGCGGACCGACGCCCACGCGGCCCCGTTGCATCACACGTTCAACTCCCTCTCTAATGTCTCTCTGGCCCTATTTCTGTTTCAGGTAAGCGGAACCAACACGTCTTCTCGCGAACTGCGAATAAACCGAACAATTTCCACGGTGACGAAGGTTTGACACGCCTGTCCGATGCTCATTACCATCTAGAAGTTATTAGGTGTACGAATTAATTCGCGTTCCCTTCGGTTAATCAGTCGCAACAATATTACGACCTCGAGCCTTTCAACAATAGTATCCAAGACTCCTTAGCAGACCGAGGACCTTTATACTAAATAAAAATGTTCTGCATCAATTTTGAATAAAAAATTCTGCTTTTGATAATTCTTATAACTTGAAAATAATGGTGTTTTTAAATTCTCTGAGCACATTTATACTATTTCAAATTAATCGAATAATAGAATATTTAAAAATTCTTTAAATGTTCATAGTTTGATCTACTCGCTAGCTGCACAAAATCCGCAGGATCCTCCAAAATCATTTCCAGCGAATTCATATTTGTACACCTAATACATTGAGGGGTTAATTTTAATAAAAATTCTTATAGTAAATTTAATCGAGTGTAATTTAAAATAGTAATTTTTTAAAATTAATTGAGGGGTTAATTTTAATTAGATACACAATGCACATATTACCTAACGGTGATCTTTGAAATTTTCTTTCTACGAAACCACGAATCGTTTCTCTACGCAACTTCTACGATATTTCGCCTAGTATTTGGGGAACGCGTACTAATTTTTTCACCTCGAAATATACAGTGAAAATATTTTTTTCTTCAACGTTTATCGCTTTATATTTACCAAAAATTTACGGACGATCGAACGAAGATAGAAATAAAAATCGAACAATTCGAAATCCTCAAACAGCGAGAAACAATTGTATATTCGAGCACGAGCAATGTCGGCCGGCGTAACGATCGAAAAGAGGAAACCGGCTGTCGGAAGTGTGATCGTTAAAGATGATCTGCGAAGGATCCTCGTAATCAGCCGGTTACGTAATCCAGGGGAGATGGAGTTGGTAATATCTGCACGGTCGATCGGCAAATGCCGGCGCGAAGGCGTGACCGATCGCGGCCAGCCTTGACGTGTTCGGTAATTTATGCGGGATTTGTCATTGCGTGTCTGTCTAAGTCAGCGATATAGTCTCCCCGCTGTCCGTAGGAAGAGTCGTCAGCCGGTTACGCCTATCCTCGAAAAATGGGAGGGAGATCGGTTAATTAGCGACCGGGTTGGCTAATGCATCCTTTTGTCTCCGCTTCTCGGGTTTATCTGATCCCATTGGCTTTCGCCGCGCCAGTGTTGGCTCGTCGGCCACTGGTCGGCAGATAAGTAACATCGATATAACGCTTCGACGATGGAAAAGCCCTTTCGAAAGCGTTTCACGTGGACCGCGACGCGGACGCAACGCGGTCTCCGCCCCTCTTGACGTGCATCGCTCCACGCTGAGTGGAGTTAGACTGCAGTTTTCGGGCACTTATGGCACCCGATGTCAGCAGTCGGGAGAGTTCAATGAAGTTCACCTTTTCGATGGATATTCGTCGAGGACTTAGACCATACAGGGTGTCCCAAACGACTGCGTAAGCGGGAAATGGGAGGTTCCTTGGGTCATTTGAAGCAACATTTTCCTTAACAAAAATGGCGTCCGCGGCTTTGTTTAGGAGTTATTAACGAAAAACACGGACCAATCAGAGCGCGACCTAGACGCTCGCTGACACGTTCAGCCAACCGCGTGCCGGCTCGCCGCGATGAACGTGCCAGCGAGCGTCTAGGTCGCGCTCTGATTGGTCCGTGTATTTCGTTAATAACTCCTAAACAAAGCCACGGGCGCCATTTTTGTTAAGGAAAATGTTGCTTCAAATGACCCAAGGAACCTCCTATTTCAATTTAACGCAGTAATATTGGGACACCCTGTATACTAATAGACCCGGCATAGGTATAGTATGTGTATAGGAAAATCGAGATTTCAGTGTCCGAAAGATGGTGGGACTCTGTGACGTCACAAGATAAGTCTTAAGATAGTTTCTTTGCATGTACTGTGTAGGTGGCGCACCCGCTGACCCCCCTCTCCCCATGTAAGCCAAGCGTATAGTATAGGCACTGTCGATGAGCATAGCTTGTACATCTTTTGAAAATGTGATATCACAGTGTCTTTCAGCTGATTTCATCTTTCGGACACGGAAAATTATCTATGCCGTGTCTATAGGTATACATATACATTGAGGGATTAATTTTAATAAAAATTCTTATAGTAAATTTAATTGAGTGTAATTTAAAGTAGCAATTATTTTTTTAAATGTATGGTCTAAGGTCGGGTAGTAAATATTTTTTTGTTTTGCGTCGTTCATTTTTCGGTACAGAAAAATATTTTTGTCTGTTGAACCGAGGCTTGTAGAACATTGCAGTATTTTTTGTTTTCAATGATAGTTTCACGCGTTTCGTTTAGATAAAATTGTTCAAGTTGATTGTACTTCGGTAGTTCGACTCGGTGGGGATTTATGCTGGCTGAATACTTATTTTTTTTTAACTATCGAACTCACTTTTTTTAGCGCGGAATTTTCGTGTCTGTTAAATTAATGGTTTATGAACATCCTCGCATTGTTTTTTTCCAACGATATTTTCATTTGTTGCGTTTAGAGTTGCTCGCACTTCGACGCTGCATATACTGAAAATCGGAAATTATTATTTAGCATCTGAACATGGATATTATGTGTGATACAGGGTGTCTCAGGTTGCAAATATAAGAGTGCATAACAACATTACAATACAATTACTGCAAAAATTGTCAGCAATGAAGGGGGTATCGTAATTGCAATTATTCCATTTAATACTATTATATAATAATAGACCGTTCTATTTACACTTACTGCCTAACGCACGTCTGTTGCAACCTATAATGATATAACGAATACTCCATATAACGTATACTCAAAATCGGAAACTATTATTTACATTATTTAGCATCTTAATCCTTAGCACTCGTATGGCGACTTTGAGGCACCACTAAAAACTGCTATGCCATTCTTAAAAATATTTCACTTATTATTATTTTTATTCGTATTTAATAAACTACTAGACATTTACATATTACACGAGATAATGTATCAGTTTCGTATGCAAAAAATAAATAAAAATTGTATAGATAATGGAAATATTCTAGAATGGAAAAATCTTGTTTTTCAATTAAAATAGCTCCGAGTGCAAAAGGTTAACATAGATATTATAAGTATCATACAGGGTGTCTCAGGTTGTAAATACTAGAGTGCACAAGTTTGTTACGAAGTGGGCGTCGTAATTGCAATTATTCCATTTAATACTATTATATAATAATAGACCGTTCTATTTACACTAACAGCCTAACGCGCGTCTGTTGCAACCTATAATGATATAACGAATCGTGCGTTTTCCAGACAGCAACCATGATCCGTGGAAAGTCGGCGACAGCGATCATCCTCGTGTTTTGATAAATAGCCTGTTCGCACGTGCAACGTCTCGGACGAGAGTCGCCGATACTCTTAAGCCGATAAGAGCCGGCGCGACGCGTAAACGCAGATAATTAGTCGATGCAGGCGATAGTTCGACCCGATGATGCATCCGCCAGTGGATACATACATACATACCACCCGACCTTGATCTATCGCGCGACGATCGCCGAGATCCGATCCGCGGGAACCGCGTTAACGATTCGCCACCGAGACGAGACGAGAAAAACGAAAGTAATTGACTGTTCGCGGCTGAGAAACAGTTAGAACCGCGAACACGGTCTCTCGGGGGCCGCTCCGAGTGAGGGACCAGTTTTTTCCCCGGTCGATAATTACAGTCGACTACAGTTAACGACTGCGTAATCCTGGGCCGATCGTTCTTCTTAAACCTCGTCGATGTGACAGCTTAATGCCGGATCCGGTGTCTTCCTGTGTCACAATTAGTGGAAAAGCTCGTGGGAAATTATCCATCCTCATTTGCCTCGTTTGCTCTCCCTTCGCGACAATTCGAAACAAACGGGACACCCGTTACATTTATTATTAGGGTATACATATATTTACCATGTATTAAGTAACCTAATATCTCTTGAAGTAATCGTGACGCAAAAATTATTTCTTACGTAATTCGCATGATGTCAATGGACCAATACCTGACAAGAACATTTTCTCACGCAAGGTAATTTTTTTCGGAGTTATCAAGGTCATCAAGGTTATCAAGGTGTTTCTCGATACGTAACTGCATTTTATTGGATTATTGCATCGTGTAGCTGAGCGGCATAAAACATTCAGATATGTATAATAACGTGACCTTCAAATGACCTTGATATTTGAACACTAAGGAAAACATAACCTTGAGAAAAAAGTAACATTAGCGAAGAATTCACCTTGTGATACACAAATAAAGGAGATATATGTAGATAGGAAAATTTAATATTATATTTAATATTATAATTATTTAATATTAAGGGGTAATATATGGAATTTTTATTGTATTTAAATTTAATTTTATGAATTTTAGAAATTGATGGAATAATTCTAAGAAATAAGATTATTTCCTAAAGTAATAATAACAACTTATTTTGTGCATTTTTTTTTTGGTGGCTACATGTGGTCACATTACAACCTATAGGTGGACCACCCTGTATATCCGTCATAATTATTATAAACTTGATACGAATGTGTGTTAGGTTAAAGAATTACAAAATACTATAAAGCAAATAAATAATAAAATACTGCCGTATCTTGGAACTGACGCAGACAAAATTTTTCGTTCCCATAATCCGCGGTGATAATTATACAGCGTGCATATTCAGCAGCAGTATCAGTTTCACAAAATGCAAATGCACATGTCGCAAAGACATTTATCCCACGATATAGCCGCGCGCCATTAATTGCGATCGTGAGGATCGACCACTGAGGTCACGGCGCTCCGATTCCTTCGCTATCGATACATCGAGGAGCCTGCACGGGATCCATAGATCCGTAGATCTGTGCGCCTCGCCCTCTCACCAGCTTTTTTCCAGACGGCAGCGATTCTCTTCTACGATGCAGCTTCGATTAGAATTCGATCGCGCTGCAGATAGTCTCGAAAATTAATAATTCAGGACCGGCGTCGACACGGTGGCTCAGCTTTATTTGCCGTTAATTGGTTGTTATTCATCGCCTGCCTAAGAGGAAGAGAAAGGATCGAGTAATTAATCCTTGCCTTTATTATCCCCATCGCAAAACGGAGGTACGCCGATCGGGAAGATCTTGAATTAAATACGTCTGTAATATAAAATATCGGAGAATGGTAATTGGATTACGATAGTTTAAACAAGATTGTATCTACAGATTGATTTTACTTTTATATACATGACTATTCCTTTCACGAGCAAGAGGGGATTCTGGGTTAGGTGATTTTTCATATTTGTATACACGACCTTCACTCCTAGATACCACGCGACGTCTTAAAGACGGATTGTTTACGTCCACTTTAGGTCTGTACGTCTTACGTCCTGAATAGACGTCTGGAGTATTCTTTTTAGTCTAGACGAATGTCTTTTAGCACCGTTTCCTAACAAACGACGTTCAGGAGACGTTCGGGAGCCGTACGGAAGCCGTTCGGAGACGTCTTTAAGGGGGTCATCCCATGTGAGAGCTATTTTTTCAGGAATTTGTTTTGAAGGACCCTTAAAACATACAATCTTGAAATTTTTACCACACATTTACCGACATTTGAACAGTCTCTCAGAATTTTTTCAAACCAAAATAACTAGTTGGATCGACTTTACACCGTTCGGAAGACGTGTAAAAAAAAAGTAGGTTGATGGCGACCATGATTCCGGAGGTTTCCATCATCCGATATCAAAAAATCAAACGGCATTTTAATTCGTAGACATGCGGCTATCGCCGGTAGCAAAATAATATAAAAATCTCGAAAATTGAATTTTTGCCACGGTTTTAAATGTTCCAAGTTTCGTCATTTTTTTTACATTCAAGGAATAAAAATGTTTGACGACTCTCTCGGAAGGAGTTTGCTTGCGGTATCCGCGAAAGGCGCCGCAGAAAATGGCCGAGCGGAAAGGTTAATTAGCAAATAAATAATTATAAAGGCTCGAGATTAAATCTGCCGTCGCGTCGACAACGGAGTAGAAAGCGCGTCGCTCGCGGCACGCGGCGCGATATCGCCTGGATTCAAATAACGCTCCGAGTGCAATAAATAAACCGGGGACCGTCGCGTGGGTGGGTGTGGCATTGTCGACGATGTGTCCGGTGATCCGCAAAGATCAGCCAATTTTTTCCCCTATTTTCGCGTTCCACACTCGGCTCGACGATCACGTCGCGAGAGCCTGATCTTTCGCTTATGCACGGCGCCTTTGATGCTTGTTCCGTGCACGGTTTAATTGCAAGAAAGTCGGCGCTCGATGCTTAAGACTGATCAATTAGCGCCGGTTCTGCTGGTTAGGCGAGCCTAATACCGAGCGACGCCTCGTCGCGGTTAGAATCGATACTGTTTCTCGTTATTCGACTGATATTTCCGCAAAATTAAAATTGCTTTAGTTGCAAGATACTGGGAGCTAGACGTTCATTGAAATTCATGCAACAGTGTGTTTGAACGCTTTATTACTGGATTTAATGTATTAACAAACAAAAGATTTTCCATTCTAGAATATTTCCATTCTATAGAATTTTTGTTTCATTTGTTGCATATAAAATTGATATAATATCTCATGTAATGTGTAAATGTCTGGTAGTTTAACAAATATGAACAAAGATAATAATGTGAACAATATTTTTAAGAATAGCATAGCAATTTTCAGTGGTGGTTCAGAGTCGCCATCCGAGTGCTAAGGGTTAATTTCTGTCATGAATGCATAAAATCCTCAAAATAGTAGATCTTCGGTCAAAATCAAAATTGTCTGTCAAGCTCGGCATGAGCTGAACCAAACGAACTGGATAAGTAGGACCCCCTATCAGAAACGAAATATTCGGTTATTATTAAATTGAAATATTAAGTTATATTTAAAAGATAGAAAATAATACAAAAATATTATCCCTTTGCACTCGGAGCTATTTTAACTCAAAAACGAAAGATTTTTCAATTCCAGAATATGTTTTTTCGAGAATATTTCTTTTCATTTTTTGCATATGAAACTGATATAATATCTCATTTAATATGTAAAAGTCTAGTAATTTATTAAATACGAACAAAACTAGTAATCTGGACAATATGTTTAAAAATGGCATAGCAATTTTCAATGGCGCCTCAGAGTCGGTATTCGAGTGATAAGGGTTAAATTTTGCTATAAAATAAATTTTATTTAATTAATTTCAATAAAAATTCAATACTATACCTCGATAACGTTAAATTTTGCTAGGAAATACATTTTGTTACGGTATGATTAATGATTTCTAAACGAAATTAATTTTGCGAATTCTAACAGATCCTTATTTGTATTCGCAAGGACACTTAGAATGCTAAAAGAAAATGGAAATAATAAAAACGTGGTAAAAATTGATTATCTCGAAAATTCGAAAGCAAATAATCACCCCGATGGCGATATCGCCTGTTGGTGGAGGGACCGTGATTGGCCGGTGCATTATTGTCGAATTCCCGTCCGATTGCCATTCGACAGGTAAGGAAGAGAGGGGTGGCGGGCCGGTTAGGGACGTTAGGGTACTTGGCGAACGTTAATAGAGACGTGACAGGCGGCGCGACACGGTCACGCACAGTCTTCGGCCGTGATATACGCTCGTCGGTAGTGAATCGTGATCGCGAGGCGGCCCGATGCACCTCGCCGCGTCTGATAATGCATTAACGTCGGTGGATCAGAATATTAGCATAGCATACGCCCATCGCATTTGAATTGAGAGGCAGCAGCCCCTCGGCGTGGAAGCAGAAGCGAGGAGAAGGCGTCCCAGCGTCTCTTTGTCATGCTAATACCCGGCCCCGACATCCATCCCCAGACCGCTGAGATGACTCTGCATCGTTTACGCTACTCTGAGAACCGCGACGACCAAGACCATCCAACAGGACCGACGCTTCCGGTCGCATGGAACTTCCTGCGATCGGTCATGACGCTTTCCCGCCTTCCGACGACACCATTTGCAGGCGACGAACATGTTCAAGAAATGGTTCGTCATGTTCAACACGAGCGAGTCTACTGAAAATTACAAGATCATATTTATTGAATTTCTCTGCGATTTTTACTAGAATGCTTGAAGGAAAAATTAGTGAACTGCTGCTATCACGATTATTTTGGTGGAAGCTTCATAGTAATTAAATTTAAGATTTAAGATTATACAGTAAAAAAAAATTATTTTGATAAATACAATTTTTAGTAAATATTTAAGAATAAATTTAATTTTTTATAGTTGAAGTATTGTGAAAGATAATTATTATTGTATAAGGTAAAATTAATTTTTGTACCTTTTGTATCGGGGGTTATTAAAATTAAAATATAATTTATATTATTCTGGAATATAAATGAGCTAATTAAATAAAATTTTTGTTATAAATGAATAAAATTGAATAAAATGTATTCAATACGTCAATGAATGTTGTCGACTTTGAACAACAGCATCGATGAATATAAAAATGGCTGGCATGTGTCGCCTTATAAAAATGACATCCATAGAGTTTACATAGATTTTATGTGCTTGGACACAAAAATGTGTATAATCATTTCCAGTGAAAGCGTCATTATAATTTCAATAATCTTAAAATAAAAAAGCGAGCTAATAAAAACGTGGTAAAAACCAGAAACCGTTCATATGACCGGCGGTGGTAGGTTTAGTGTTAAAGAACAGTGTTTATCAATGATCTCCTTAACAAAAAAAAATATTTATGACGCACACGAGTAACATCCGCAGTGCCATTAAGCGTGCACTTGCATTTACCATTTTCATCGAGAAAAACGTCAATTTCTGTGATAAACGTTCCCGTTAAAGGAACGGTGTTCGAAAGCGAGCAAAACGGTCGAGCGATTTTTCTACGTTAGGGTGTTATGGTCGTGGAACATTATTCGCGTCTCGTGCTCTGTGTCTCCACGGTCTGCCACCCCAACAACGGTCGACAGTTGACACCGCTTTGACAGAGCGCCGCGTTCCAGCATTGTACGGAACCGCGTGAGCGTGCCGCCTCGCCATTGTTGGGGTGTCGCCCTGCGCTTCTCTCTTCGTCGCCTTTCCACCCCCGCATGCCGGAACCTTCGACTCGTTTCCTGGCATACTCTGCTTGCCCAGGGATCGTTGCGCGTCTTTCTTGTCAATTAACTACTTCCATGTGAGTCTTCTATGGTACCACTGCTGGCACCAGTGTTTAACAAAACTGGTCCTTGTCAAGCAAATTTATTATGAAACTTCCAAGATTCTTCATCCATGCTAAAGATGTATTCATTTCAAAGACATTTAAATGTCGAAAAGAATTACCATAATTTTATATAAATATGGCATACATTATGTGGTATAAATATGGTTAGTAAATTATGATTGTGTTCCACAAGTATTTCAAATTTACCGCCGAATTTTGATGGGTCATACTTCGATCTGCGATCCTACACGTTCTTGCCTAATGTTTTTCTGCCTAAGTGTCTCCATAACCGGCAGGTAGTAAACATGCTTTTCTTTCTCTCACCGAAGTTATTAATTCTCTTCGCAAAGCTAGCGAGTATTTCTTCAATAAATTAAATTACAATTTCAAAGTTTGTTGTATTCCCAAATTTCAAAATTTACACAGACGCAATTCTAGTAACCCCTGAAGATGATCTAAACAAAGATCAAAATCAGAACAAAATTACTTTGTAAATTTAGTAACAAATTGATCGAACCTTGCGCTGAAAGCATTAACATTTATGTATTAACAACGAATACGATCGATATAAAGATGCTAATAAAGATGTTCCTTCCTAAAGACGTCCATTTTACATCTGAAAGTATTACGTGCTAAAAAGACGTCTTGTAACAGTTTTATAACGTAAAACGTTCAGAGGACGTTCGGAAGACGTTCGTCTTAAAGACGTCTTGAATGATCAACAACAGACGTCTTTGTGCTATCTGGGTTGGTTAGTACCTCGATTAGTATACTGCGGATCTGCATCAGTGACGTCTGAAAATTTTCAAAAATTGCTACAATCATTCCGCAGAATTTTAGCACGATTTTTAATCACAGATCTGCAATGGCTAGCACTGAAAACAAGGTTGTCGTTTTGGTTCCGATTTTTCCAAATTTGCCAAGAAAAACTGAAAATTCCACAAACATGTAGCGATTAGCGTTCGGACGTTCGGAAAGGAAAAAAAAAATGTTCAAACAGGAACTATGACGTTGATACAGTTGCGATGAACCCACTCCACTCGATGAAGAGAGCCACCCTCGCTTGTTTCGCATAAAAGGCGAAAAACCGAGGGGCACGTCACTCGCGCGAACACGCGTGTCTCGCTGCGCGTGACACCCGCGCGGAATCCACGCCGCAGATTCCGCGCGCGGCTCTGTCTCTGTCGTTAAATTATTCATCCGCGCGTGTCGCGCCGCGCCCCGTCGCGTCGCGTCGCGTCGCGCGTCGGGGAGAAAAACACCGGGCTGGGAAAAAATCTAGGGGTGAAAGAGACAGAGGCGTTTCGCGAAAAACGAGAGAGTTACGCAGTTGCGTAATTGAGACGAGGGATCAAGTCGCGGGGGGGGACGTCGCCTGGAATTTTCCGGGAGACGTATGTTGCACCCCGTGCAACCGAACCGCATAATTTTGCGCGCTGGAGTGCTAGAAGAATCGTTATTAAGTTTAGTACAATTTATTAACCTCCTTGCAATTATTAAGAAAAACTATAAATGTGAAAATTGGTCAGGAATCGTGTTGACACTCGCAACAATCCGCTAGTAAGACTCCCAGCAGTGTCGCCAGATAGGGGAAATTGAGGGGAATACAGTTACCCTCTCCCTGCCATTGCCGGATTAGTCACGAAGCATACGCAACGCGAATTGGGTGCGCGCGAAAGTGCCAGATAAAGTCTAGTACAATTTATTATCCTCCTTGCAATTATTAAGAAAAATTATAAATGTGAAAATTGGTCAGGAATCGTGTTGACACTCGCAACAATCCGCTAGTAAGATTCCTAGCAGTGTCGCCAGATAGGGGAAATCGAGGGGAATACAGTTACCCTGTCCCTGCCATTGCCGGATTAGTCACGAAGCATCGGTGTTGCCAGATGAGTCCGAATTCGGACTCATTTACTCCCCTACTTTTCCCCTTCCACTATCCCATTCCAGCACCACGTCTCACTCAATCCCCGTCGCGCACGCGCAACGTGTCACATATTACGACTCTGGCCATCAGAGAGGGGGTACCTGTATTCCCCTCGATTTTCTGGACCTGGCGACACTGCTCCTAGCATAGGGGAAATCGAGGGGAATACAGTTACCCTCTCCCTGCCATTGCCGGATTAGTCACGAGGCATACGCAACGCGCATTGGGTGCGCGCATCACGTGACCGGTCCCGGTAGGAAGAGTGGGGATGCTCGCCGCCGGAAAGTGGGGGAACGGCGTCGTGGAAAGGGTGAGGTAGAGTGGGAGACGAGTCTTAATCTGGCGACACCGACATCAAGCCGAAATAATAACCGTGAATCGTGCCATCACCATCAAAATAAAAACTCGCCGCGTTAAAAGGTCGAGCGTGGTTTCTACGACGGGAATGCCTCGGTTGCGTAATAAAAATTTCGAGCCGTACACATAATACGCAACAGAGAGGAAAGTAGGATGGTGCGCGTATAGTATAGCGGTGGCCGCGTGAAAACCGAAGGGGTTTCGTTATTCCCTCAGCTGTTTATCAGCTTTTAAACGAACCGTTTAGAGGGCCGTATTTTAATGGTTCGATATACTCCACGACACCGCCGGAGAAAATTCATAAGAGGGCATTTAGTGCGGTCGTTAAAATTCTGGAAAAGTCGTAAAACCGGGGTGCACGATGCGCACCGGCAACAGACCGGAGTTACCTGCCACCTGGTCAACACCGACGGCAAGAACGAGTTTATGGAGGCAAAAACCGTGCCGACGACACGGCCCCGCTTTTTCGTCATCTCTCGAGAGACGCCACAGTCGTGACGGTCACTGGCGGTCATCACGCTATTTCGGCTACCTTCCGTGTCCTTTTGCTACCCTCTTTCTTCCTCGGATGTAGACAGTCCTGTACAGGGACGTTGTAAAACTGCTCCCCGGGAAATCGCAGGACCCCACTGTTGTCTTCGTGGAGACTATGCCGGCAAAATATAATATATTTTATATTTTTGTCTAGAAATTATATGTTAAATTTATTCAAGATTACGTTTGAAAGAAGACGAAATAGAATTCATTCGAGATTGAATAAACATGTCATCTTGAAAATTTAATAAAATTGATTAAAGATTGATACAAGATAAAATTTAATTTATTCAGGACTCAAATTTAAAACAAGACAAGATTGAACTTAAGAAACTAAATTTGAAACAAGACAAAATAGAATTCATTCGAGATTGAATAATCATGTCATGTTTAAAATTTAATAAAATTGATTAAAGATTGATACAAGATAAAATTGAATTTATTCAGGACTCAATTTAAAACAAGACAAGATTGAACTTGAGAGACTCCATTTGAAACAACACGAGACTGAATATATTTGAAACTAGACAAAATAGAATTCATTCAAGATTGAATAAACATCTTTAAAATTTAATAAAATTGATTAAAGATTGATACAAGATAAAATTGAATTTATTCAGGGCTCAATTTGAAACAAGATAAGATTGAACTTAAGAGACTCAATTTGAACGAGACTGAACGTATTGGAGACTAAATTTAAAACAAGACAAAATTAATTCCAATTCGAATAACGATTGACTAGTTCAATTTCATTGAAAGATCTGCGACAATTTTCCTGCGACTGCTAGGAAGAATATGACAATTCTACAGAGAGTCTAGTCAACGAGTCCACGGGTCGACGGTGTCGGTGGAAGAATTGCAATAACGATGACGTCCGCGTGGCACCGAGAGGAAAGGAAGCTCGGCGTCGCGTCGCGTCGCGTCGTTGCACCGTGTCCTGGGCCGCGAGCGGGTCGGAGCGGAGCGGAGCCCGAGCGTTCGCGCGTCTGACAGGTTCATTAACATACTACACAGCGTATTGCAACGCGGCGACGATCGATTATGTTTCGTAGCGAGTGCCTCGGCACGCCGCGAAGAGTTATCGATGGATTTCACGGTTTTACGCAAAGAGACGCGTAACCGAGTCCCCGGGCCCGAAGGCAGAGCCGATCCAAGGCCTCCTATCGCCATAATCCTATCGCGGATCGTGAGTCATGAATCGTCCCGTGGCAGCAACATTCAAAGGGAATTTTCTTCTTCTTCTTCTTCTTCTCTCTTCCTTTGTCTCTCTCTCTCTCCGTTCATGCTCGCGTGGAGGCGACCTTTTCACTCGCCTGTCGATGTCGCCGGGAAATTAATTCAACCCGCGAGCTACTTTGACGACCGTTTAATCCCGCGTGATTGTAAATCAATAATTAACCGCGACGCTATTACGCTGTTTGTACCCCGGGAACAAGAAAGCAATTACGGCTATAGTGATTTTTAGCGTGCAGGTAGGAGTAAAGTTGAACACCCATTATGTTCACTTCAGTTGAATCATACGGAATCGTACAAAACCATACAGAGTCATACAATATCATACAGAATTATACAACATTATATACAATCATAGAGAACATAGACGGTCATGCAGAATCATACAGAATCATAAAAAATTATATAGGATCATACAGAGCCATACAGAATCGTACAGAATCATACAACATCATACAGAATGATAGAGAATCATAGAGGACATAGAGAGATCATGCAGTATTATACAGAATTATATGTACAACATCAAATACATTTAATCATAAAGAATCATATACAGCATCATATACAATCATAGAGAACATAGATAGATCATGCAGAATCATACAGAATTATACAGAATCATACAACATCATATACAATCATGGAGAATTATATACAGCATCATACAGTATCATACAGTATTACACAGCATCATATACATACAATCATAGAGAATCATATACAGCATCATATACATATAATCATAGAGAATCATATACAGCATCATACATATAATCATAGAGAATCATATACAATCATGCAGAATCATACGGAATTATACAGAATCATACAACATCATATACAATCTTGAAGAATCATAGACAGCATCATAGAGTATCATACAGTATCATAGAGTATCGTACAGCATCATAAAGTATCATACAGTATCATACAGTATCATAAAGTATCATACAGTATCATACAGTATCATACAGTATCATACAGTATCATAAAGTATCATACAGCATCATATACACAAATATAGACAGTCATACAGAGTGATACAGAATGATACAAAATTATACAGGATCATCGATATTCATACAAAATCATGCAAAATTATCCAGAAAAAAATGGTACGTGTTTCCTTGTGAGTTGATAAACTGCATCGACGGAACCTTTAATTCGTGAATTTCGCAAATTCCCTTAAGATGCAGATTTCTCACGCGAGCAAAGAAGAGTTAAAGTAAGAATGAAACAGATTTTCTGAAATTGGTGAAGGGAATCCACGTTGGAAGGGGCTTGGTGCCAGGACACTTTCGTGCAGGCGTGTTATCCCTGGAAACAGTGTCGCGGCAAGAACACGAGGTAACACGTGCTGATTTTTGACGGTGGCAGGTTCGCTCGTAATAAGGGTATTAAAATCTCCGGTCGCACGGTGCACAACGTGATCGTCGTCTCGCGGAACACGGGACAGATTTGGGTCGTTCGTTTTACGATCGCCGGCCACAGTACGTATATTTCCTCTGTTCGCGAGAGAGCTCGTGCTTGCACCTGTGTGCGCAAGTGCACGCCGAGCGAACCTCGCAGAGAGTCGAAGAGGCCGACGAGCAGGAGAGCCCCGTGAGCCGCGCGTTCGCGTGATGCATATTTTTCATGAACTCGCCACCTTTCCGTGACACGGCGGAGTACTCGGGGCCCTTCTGCGAACGTATCCGCTCGCCCATCGCCCCGGCTACTCGTAAAGCGACCTTATTTTTTACGACTTCTCGGTCACGATTAGCGGAAAGAAGCGGAATGAAATCCGAAAGACGTTCTCGAACGCGAAGCTATTCCGACGCCGAACGGTGCCTCCGCACGAAGCCACCATCGCGAAATGTCTCTTCGAACCACGTGACGCGACGAGAGTGCAACGTCGCATCTCTCCGCAAAAGAACGATTTTTTCTGTTAACACTGGATTTGCGGGACCCGTCTTAATTATGATAATATTTTTAATTTACCATTATAGAAATTCCGTGAGATGCATCCATGAGACGTTATTCAACAAATTTATTCCGAGAATTGTGAGCACAGCACAGCAGTTTCGAAATTGCGAAATGCATTACTTAATTTTTCTGAAAGTTCTTAAGGTGATTGGCAGAATCGTCGTTGCGACAATTCGGATTTGTTGCAACAGCATGCTCGAAGCGACAGGTGATCGCCGAGAACTACAAATTAATTGTTTACGACAGGTATATCTTTATTGAAATTCCGCGAGCGACAGGTGGTCTCGTTCAATTCCAAATTTCTCCTATCTTCGCCTGTCGCTCGTACACTTCGAAAATTCCGAATCGCTTGTTTACGACGCCGATATCTTTATCGATATGTCTCGCGACAGCTGGTACTGCTTCGCTCTCCATTTTTCAATGTTACGATTTACCAAGCGGCTTTTGGTCTTAATTGAATAATTATAAATGACGTTCCGTTTCGAAACACTCCAACTTTTGTTTTTGGAGTTCAAAATTCACTTGCCGGCCAATTTTATATTTAAATCGTATTAAAATTTTTGACGTAAATCCAGAGAATCTACTTAGCTTGTGGATTTTTATGTAAAACGTTTTTTTTTCAGAAAATCGTGCACAGTTTATTATACAGGGTCTCCCAAAATTCCTTCACTCCCTGAAATGGGCAGTTCCTGAGATCATTTCAGGGAGTTGAAGGAATTTTGGGACACCCTGTATATGGCAAGCTCGCAAAATCTACAAAGGCCATAGATATAAGAAATTATATATAGATTAAGAAACAATTAATATTTCCAACTTGTTACTAGTTTTACTAGGCTTACTAGTTTATTAGTTAAAATTAGTAGCATCTTTATTCTAGTTTTACCGCGTCCCACGAATCTGCACTTGCCATAAATGCAGAAAAATCCAGTCAGCTAATTGACTACGTGCAATATCAATCGTTTCTGAAACATAAATAAATCGGAAACCACACGTTTCTCGAGTTTCAATAAATACTGTCTCAATAAGTGCAATAAACAATAATTTTTCTCATATAACGATTTCTTTGGTCCGTTTCCTTCTGTCATAATTCTTTTCGATCGAACAATCTCGAAAATGGAGACGAGTATATTCGTTACGATCCGATTGGACGTCGAAGCGGCGAAAGATCGATATTGCGGAATTTATTAAAGGCCCCGGTCCCCGTGTGAATTAACATAACCCGTAAATATCAATTTGTACGAAGCAATTTGGCCTCGTGTGTGGACGGTCGGGACACGGCGGAGCGGAGGTATAATCGCGCGTGCACGCACTTACGTATATGTACATGCGTGGAGACGGTTTATCGTGATGCCGCTATCGCGATGCTGCTTCCTTAATCGGGGACATCGTAAGATTTTTATGTATGCCATTAGACCAGCCGTGTCCCCGATAATTAGTGAGTTTAAAGGTGCGCCCGCTGGACGAGCAAATTAAGGACTCGCCGCACCGCACCGCGTCGGTTCCAGATAAAAGATTAATATTTCATGGCACTCTGCAACTGGACTGTTTCGGTCAGTTGGCTTTCAAACGGGGAAACTCGATTTCTGTCGTCGAGATTTTTTATTGTTCCCCCGAAAACGTTTCTCAATTTCTATACCGTTCGTAATCGGAATAAGTGAATTTTAAAAAAATTACCTTGAAGAAAAATCACCGTTCGAAATGGTCAACGAAAATGGCTCCTGATGAAAATGAACAAGAATCGTCCTTTGAAATGGTAAACGAAAATCGCTGTTTAATATGGTGAATAAAAATCATTTTTTTAAATGGTTGACAAAAATGGCACTTTACAATGGCAAACAAAAATCATTCTATAAGAAGATGAACAAAAATCGCTCTGGAAGACGATGAAAGACGATAGCTGTTTAATATAGTGAACAAAAATCATTTTTTGAAATGGTGAACAAGAATGGATACTTAAAATGGCAAACAAAAATCATTCTGTAAGAAGATGAGCAATAGTCGCTCTTTAGAATGGTGAACAAAAATGGCTCTTTAAAATGGCACACAAAAATCATTCTGTAACAAGATGAATAAAAATGGCTCTTTAAAATGGCAAACAAAAATCATTCTATAAGAAGATGAACAAAAATCGCTCTGGAAGACGATGAAAGACGATAGCTGTTTAATATAGTGAACAAAAATCATTTTTTGAAATGGTGAACAAGAATGGATACTTAAAATGGCAAACAAAAATCATTCTGTAAGAAGATGAGCAATAGTCGCTCTTTAGAATGGTGAACAAAAATGGCTCTTTAAAATGGCACACAAAAATCATTCTGTAACAAGATGAATAAAAATGGCTCTTTAAAATGGCAAACAAAAATCATTCTATAAGAAGATGAACAAAAATCGCTCTGGAAGAAGATGAAAGACGATAGCTGTTTAATATATTGAACAAAAATCACTTTTTGAAATTGTGAACAAAAATGGATACTTAAAATCACTAACAAAAATCATTCTGTAAGAAGATGAACAAAAATCACTCTTAAAATGATGAACAAAAATGGCTCTTTAAAATGGCAAACAGAAATCATTCTGTAAGAAGATGAACAAAAATCACTCTTAAAATGATGAACAAAAATGGCTCTTTAAAATGGCAAACAAAAATCATTCTGTAAGAAGATGAACAAAAATCGCTCTTAAATCGTGATGAACAAAAATGGCTCATTAAAATGGCACACAAAAATCATTCTGTAAGAAGATGAATAAAAATGGCTCTTTAAAATGGCAAACAAAAATCATTCTGTAAGAAGATGAACAAAAATCGCTTTTACAAAAGAAGGAGGGACCAATCAAGCGGAGTATCTCCCATAAAAAATTAGGCGATCTATCGGCTAATGCTGCGTCAAATCAGCATAATATCGCCCCGTTTTTCAGGGGGCTCTAGGGTTCAGTTCGCCCCGAGGTGGATTCGCTGGTCCTCGAAAAACCGACGACGTTCTTCTCTCGCTGTCGCTCGTTACGCCCGGCCCTTGTGATTTAACGATCGAAAATTGCGAGACGCCCGAAATTTTCGACCACGGTGTCCCGTTACCGAGGCGAAATTTATTAAAGGGAGAACCCGGTCCGTGGCCCCTATTGTGGACCGTGCCTCGTAATTAAGACCTTCCTCGGAGGGCCGCGCGCTAATTATGATTACCGGCGCGTGCGTGCTCCCATGGAAATCGGAACCGGTCGGACGCCTCCGCGATTTTCCACGTTTTGCGAACCCTGACGTCATTTTGTTGAATCGGACGGTTAATTCGTACATTCGTTCGTTTCATGTTCCAAACAATATCCAGTAAATGGTCAAGTGAAATTAATATCCCAGACTACTCGGTAGATCAAGAATTTAAATAATTAAATAATTAAAGAAATTAAGTAATGTCTGGTTAAAATACGTGTCCCCTTTAATATAAAACGCTCACAAAATTTCAACTCGATCGGTCGAATGGTTCCTGAGAAAAAGGAACGCGACTCTAGTCTCTATCGTCGGTTCGGATAATTGAGGTTCCACTATATCGTGGATTAAACGCGCGGTCGTGTTGCGAATCGTATCGTCTTTGGTATCATTTTAATCGGAAAATTATGGCGGATGTGCTGCCGAAAGTTTTATGAAGAAATTGTAATAAACAAAAAAGTTACAGCAGTTTTTCTACGTTCGTTGCTAGAGACGAGAGATCAAGAATAGCGTCTATACACGATCTAAGTAACACTTCGGTCCCGAATTTTTGCACGGTGAACGGCAATTAGTGCGTTGCACGATCTCGACGGAAAAAGGAAGATTGGATGAAAGAGAGGGGGAGGATCGGCTCGTAAATGGCGGTCGCCGTGGAGGAAGAAGCTTGTGGCGACCGACGGGATTCCATGGCGGCAATAAATACACAATTAAGCTGCGTTGATGTCGATATACCGGGTCCCAGGAACTATTTAACGACGCGATAAAATCGGGTGACAAGTGTCACCGGGATTATAGCGGAGCCCGGGCACAATAGGGACAAATCCTTGGCCAGAGGGCGCGTCTCACGGCCACAATTTACCTCCGGCCGATCATTCTCCTCGGTGGTACTTTATTAAATTCGAAAGGGGAGGAGGCAAAAGAGCTGGCCGAAAGGTAGAAACGTCGAGTGAAGGAGAGAAATACAGCGCAGTGAAAGGAGAGCTAGGAAAATCTGAAAAGATGACAGGGGACACGGGGAGTAAAAGGCGGGCTGTAAAATTCCACGGCTCGTACGTCGTAATTAGAATGGACCAGCGTGAACTATTCTGTAACGTGAGTCGTCCGGTTTAACGATAATTGCAATCAACTTTATGTACCGCAGCTGTGCCGATGCATTTTGTTTTAAAACCGTTCCGTGACTGCGTGGATTCTAGCAGGTGTCGGTTAGCCGATAATTATTTAGGGTAGTGAGACAGGTATATTGGCAATCTCTCTCACACACTCACTCTCGCTACAGAATCTTTGCAGCTACTTTTTACCTAACAAATCTCCAACGATTTAATGAAATCGCACTATTACGTGCTGATGGTGATATACTATTCCTTCGCCTCTATTAATGTAATTACACGTTTCTTTCCTTGATTTATCGTTGCCGTTGTTCGAATTCAGAGCTTTACAGGGAAAAGAATGTACGGGGGTGGTCTTCTTACACATATATTCGAATTTTTAAATTTTTTCAGGCCAAATTTTTAAACAACATTTCATTCAATTACGTATTACCCTTAGTAGAAAGGGCACGAAAAATTTC
Organism: Lasioglossum lativentre; assembly: GCA_916610255.1. Classification (NCBI taxonomy): domain Eukaryota; kingdom Metazoa; phylum Arthropoda; class Insecta; order Hymenoptera; family Halictidae; genus Lasioglossum; species Lasioglossum lativentre. The sequence continues at coordinate 4,571,491 of OU744364.1, forward strand.
AACTCGATCGGTCGAACGGTTACTGAGAAAAAGGGAGATGAATCGTCGGTTCGGATAATCGAGGGTCTACTATACCGCGAATTAAGCGAGTAAATACGAACCGAATAGCATCGTGTTTGGACTCATTTTAATCGGAAAATTGTCGCCGATGTGTTCTTAAATGTTTCATTAAATAATTGGTCGACATCATACAGTATCATACAGTATCATACAGTATTACACAGCATCATATACATACAATCATAGAGAATCATATACAGCATCATATACATATGATCATAGAAAATCATATACAGCATCATACATATACATATAATATACATATACATGTAGAATCATACAGAATTATACAGAATCATACAACATCATATACAATCATGAAGAATCATATACAGCATCATACAGCACCATACAGTATCATACAGTATCATACAGTATCATACAGCATCATATACACAAATATAGACAGTCATACAGAGTGATACATAATCGTACAAAATTATACAGGATCATCCATATTCATACATAATCATACAAAATTACCCAGAAAAAAATGGTACGTGTTTCCTTGTGTGTCGACATAAACAATTAATAGAATCACTGAGAAGAGAGATAAAATCTGGTTGCTGCGTCTGGCAATTAATGCAAAGAATTTTCATTTTGCAAAAAGATCTGCAGGCTGATCATTAGATCCCGAACTCGATCCCTGTAGCAATAACATCGACGATTACGTTCCACCGAGCCGAAAAGTGGCGTAATGAAGTTCGGTGGCTCGACAGCGAACAGTGCAAACCGTTTCGGACAGTCGACCGATTGGATTCCGTGGAATTGCGGTTCGCGAAGAGGGTACAAAGAGCGACAGAGGGAAAAAGAGAGAGGCGGTCGAAGAAGCGGGGGTGTGCGTAGAGGACGCGTACACAGAGAGAGGCACGCTTTTGATCGTGGTCGCGTCGCCACGGCTCGGCACGGAAAATCCGATTTGTCAGGCAATTTGTCCCGCGACAAAATTTAAATCGCAAAGCGTATTTCGGCCGGCCGAGGAGGACCGCGGGGGCGGGCGGCGGCAGAGCGCTGTGTGTCCTTGCGCCAGAGGGGATTCAAAGTGGATTCGAATAATACGCGGTAAAACGCGGGCCGAGGGTGAATCCGAAATTCGGCGATGTAATCGCATTTCTCGCGGCCAGACACTTTCAGTGACAAAGCGATCGCCGATATTGCGTTACCGCGAGCCGTTTAACGTCTCTGACGCCCACTCCGCGATGCAAAATTCAGGACATATCCCCCCACCCCTCACGTCGATCGAACTTTGCTGGATCACTGTTGGATCTTCGGGACACGAGAATTATTCCCGGTCTCGTATGCGTGTTTCCTTTAACTCTCGGCTAGCTTTGAGCCATACAGACACGCTTCTACGAGGGCGCTAAAAGCTCCCAACTTCCTTTCTTTCCGATATACAGGGTGTTCATTTGAAAATTTTCCAGCCGAATATCTCGAAAAATATGAAAGATATTAAAAGAAGTGTGTAACACGTGTCCAAGAATTTCGAGGGGGAAAGGGGAGGCAGTATCAGCTTTTTATTTGGGTGGCGTTTTCAAGGTCATTTGAAGGTCAACTTTGTTTTTCCAAATGGAAACCTATATTTTTTATTATGGGATCTTATTTTACTTATTGTACGAAAATGATTGGTCTTTTTCGGTACAGTAAGATCCCATGATAAAAAATATAGGTTTCCATTTGAAAAAACAAAGTTGACCTTCAATTGACCTTGAAAACGCCACCCAAATAAAAAACTGATACTACTGCCCCCCCCCTTTTCCCCCTCGAAATCCTTGTTTCAAATGAACACCCTGTAAATCTTCGAATTGAATGGTCCACTATGTATTGAATCATTTTTGAAAAGAGGAATATTTTGAGAAACCCCCGCGTTAAAATGCGCAGATGGAAATAAGGAATTAAACAAATTCACGTGTACATTGTTCTCGACGGTAGAATATGCTTTGATTGTTTGTAGATAATCAACAAATTCGGGAAGAAAGGGCCACGAATTAATTCGTGCACCTATTACCATTGAAACGAATAATAATAAGATATTCGATCAGAAGAATATCTTCGAATTGAATGGTCCACTATGTATTTTCGGCATGGGCGACTGTCTTCTTGAATGGACTCGGACCGAAGGACCACTCGCAGTGGCACTCGCAGCATTAATTAAGTGGCGTCTCCCTTTATGCTGCGAGAGGAGGGTACGCTGCGAAATTGCGAATGGACTCGCGAAATGAAAGAGCCTGTTTCGACGAAGTTGTTGCGACGAGGCCTTTCTTTTTCTCCGGATCGCTTTTGCAGTGGCCCTACGCTTCCAAATTACTTGAAGCAGCCGAAACGACGCTTTTCATATCCTCTTACTTCGCGATCATGCGCTTTCTTGGTACTGTGCTACTGCTTCAGCATCCTCTTCGGTGTAACATCGAATATAAGCTGAATTCTTGGTAGAAAGTATTGTCAACGTTGTAACATAATTATTATTATTAGTAAACTGTCTTTTATGCAGTAGCTCATTTTTGTAGATTGTTTTGCTGATGGAAATATTGCAATACTGCAATATGTAACATATTTATTGTTATTAGTAAACTGTCTTTTATGCAGATGCTCATTTTTGTAGATTGTTTTGCTGATGGAAATATTGCAATACTGCAATATGTAACATATTTATTATTATTAGTAAACTGTCTTTTATGCAGTAGCTCATTTTTGTAGATTGTTTTGCTGATAGAAATATTGCAATACTGCAATATGTAACATAATTATTACTATTAGTAAACTGTCTTTTATGCAGATGCTTATTTTTGTAGATTGTATTGCTGATGGAAATATTGCAAAACTGCAATATGTAGTAGAACCCAGGGCGCATAACCGAGTGGCCCGGTCCTGAGCGTGACGTAACCACACGTCCTTACTGCAATATTCTGTTAATAAAACCTTTTGTTATATTATACCCGAGTGGATCACTAAAAAATACGGTGTCCGAATATCGAATTGTGTTTAAAACACTTAGCCCCGCGGGGTGAAATAATTCTATACTATTATAAAAATCGATTAGATTTAATAATTAGTCGGCTGTTACGACCGCGTTGCGCTCACCTTCTCCGAAAATCAATTTCTCGGCGGTGATTACCTCAATTACTTTTATCCGATGTTAACTCTGTACCGGTGGCACTCTTAGATTATTTATTTCAGCTGTTAATAGGCTATTGATGCGAGCAATAAAGACGCCATTATTATTATACGATCAACCCGCGTGTGATCGAATAATGAATTGCTCGTTACAATTACGACTCGAATTACCACAGAATATTTTCGATTATTCCGCGATAGCCGCCCGCGCTCGCGTATACGATTACACGACCGGCGTTTGTTCGCAATTTTCATTATTATTCGAGAAGGAAACATGGTGGTCCCGTACTCGGTTCCTTTCGTCTCGCATCGTAATTACAGAACGAACAGGGACACCCGGTTCGGGATATCGCGGATGCAATTAAGTCCTGGTCTGTTCGGTTCTGTTTTATACGAGTGTCTCCGGGACTGATTTTATCGGACAGACTCAATTTCGCTGACCTCTACGCATCGCGGTCATCGATAATTGTTCCGAGATTGCGGAATCGCGTGAGACGACCGATCGCCTCTCGGTCAATGCCTGCGAATCCGAGAAACTTCGTGCTAGCGATGGACTCGACCTGCGAGTGACATATCTTATAAAAAAAAAAAAACACCTATTCACAACTAGAACCGCCGAGCTCTAAACGAGACTGGTGTCAATTTATTTATAATAATACTGAGAATACGAAAAATAAATCTAACATGAAATTCGCTAATTAAACGAAAGCTTTTTAAATTAATCTATGTTTTTAATGCAAAATATACTCGTGAATGGCTTTCATTGCCAATATATCGATGGATTTCGAATTTCTTGTACTCCAGAACATCCTATTAACAATGACTCTTCTTATGGAAAAATCACTCGGAGAATTAAATAACGATTTTCAAATGCCAATTTCAACAGACATGCAGCTCGAAAGTGTTCGCTCGTTGATCACGCCACCCTACCAAAAAAAAAAAATAAACATAACTATCTACAAAAATTTCATATAAATTATTCAATGTAATAAAAATTCAATACCATCCCTCAATAATATTAAATTTTACACAAGAAATAACATAATCTTTTTAAACATAATTCAGCAAGAATGTATATTTCAGCCTGAAAATACTCCAAATAATTGCGGGAACCTCGAATCAAATATCATCGACTCGGAGAGCCTGTTCCAAGATTCTCTTTGTCCCCTCGATTCCGTGGTTTGAATGGTCTGCGCGGAAGAATCGCGGAGAAGCCCTCGAGTATCTTTGCGTTCTTAATTAGCCGCGAAGTGAGACGGGCTGATCGATCAGCATCCGACGAATACGACGACGGCTGACGATGGTTTCCGGGGGCCGATCGCCGATGTCGGAAATGTTTTTTTTTTCTCTCTCTCTCTCTCTCTCTCTCTCTCTGTTTCTCTCTCGGTCGGTAATTTGCTTCCCCCGCATTTTCGAAGGGGCGGGCGACGCGATATTTCGGGGGTGCGTATTGTGGCCGCGAGCACCCCGTCCATCCGACGGTGACTCATTATTTTCGGCTAGCCGTTCTCATCCTTCCTAAACCCTCGATCCCCGAAAACCCACCCCCCGACTCACCCCCCGCCCCGCGCTCTCGAGGAACACGCACGCCATCGGGAAAGAGGGACAGAGAGAAATAGAGAAAGAGAAAACGCGATTGTGTGCTGGAATCTCTCGATATACGCGTACCACCCCCCCCCCCCCCCGGCGAACCACCCCCTCCTCCTCCGCGTCCGATTTCACTTCGCTGCCGTATAATAATTTCAATAATCCCGGGACCCCACGGCGCCCAGGATTAATACCTAGCCAACGGCCAAGATCAACGGGAGAGGGGATCCACGAGTGGGTCCATTGAAAGAAGAAGGGCGCCGATTAATTTCAACTCGTTGCCCACCTTTGCCCCCTCCGCCCTCATCCCCTTCGGTTATATACTCTTTCTCTTTCTCTCTTTCGCCTCGGTTCTTTTTCTTTATTATCAACCCCGCGCTTTTCTCTCGAGTGATTTCCTTTTCTTACTTTTCTTTCTGGGAAAAAGGGGTGGGGTACGGATACGGGGGATTCATCGGCCCGGGGTTTTTTTTTTCTCTGTTGGGTTTGTATTATTTCGATGGAAGTGTGTGGAGGGTCGAACGATTGTCCAGATTTATTTTGTTACTGTTCCGGTTTTTTCTCCCTCTGTACGATCAACAAGTTATACTAAATCTATGTTATACAAGTAAATTTAATTGAGTAAAACTTAAAATAATAATTATTTTTTAAATTTAATTTGTATAAAAGGTGTTCGACTACGGGTGGGAGAAAATTTAAGGGGTGGTTCTCTATGATAATATAAGTCGAAAATGAAAAATAAAAAAATTGCGATTCCGGCTTCGTTATTTAGTTCTTAACCCATAGCAATCGAGTGGCGACTCCTGCGGCGCCACTAAAAATTGCTGTACCAATATTCAAAATATTGTTTATATTATTAAATATGTTGGTATCTAATCAATTACTAAACATCTAAGCATCAAATACTACATAGCCATCAAATTTAGAAAATCAGAGGGAATATCTAGGTCGGAAGAAATGTTTAACATTCAAATTAAAACAGCTCCGAGTGCAAAGGGTTAACAATTAAAAATCCACCTAAAATGCGGCAACCCATAACTAAATAACGAAGTCGAAATCGCAACTTTTTTATTCTTCATTTTCGACTTATATTGCCATGGAGAACCACCCCTTAAATTTTCTCCCAGCTGTAGTCGAACACCCTGTATAAACATTTTCTACATCGACTTGCGAGAAAACCAACAGTACCAACGAAAAAGACGAACAATAGACGAAAGAAATCGCTAGCAGAGAAAACAACAGCAACAAAGAGTCAAGATAAAACAGCGGTCATTAAACAGTCCGGAACCGCCAAGAGCCGAGCACTCGATTGCAATTGCTTTGCGGTGCATGCAAAGACCCTTTCGAACTTTCGAAGAGAACCGCTAGGGAGAAAAGAAAACTGCATGGCGAGAGCGAGAGAAAAAAAAACACAGGGGGTTGAAAATACAAGAGGGGCGGAGGGGGTGGGATAAACGAGGCCGGGATAAGGGAGCCTTTACCGGGATGAGATTCGATCCGTCGGAACAGGCGAATTTGGCTACCTAATTCGCAAAAGGGGGCAGGGGGTGGGGGGTTGTCGAGGGGGGTGGCTCTCGCGCGTGTCTCTCGCCAGCCGCAGCCTACAAATGGGATTAGGTTTGCCGGCGCTTTAGGTTCGCCTGCTTTCAAACGCCGCTTTACGCCGGTCCCCGCCGACCCCGGCGACGAATTGACAATTGACAGAATTGATACAGGGGGCCACGTGCGGCTGCGAAACGCCCCCGGCAACCCCCTCCAACGATCCCTGGAAATTGCACACGACCGCGAAATCGAGCCTCCTTTCTCACCCCATTACCGAATTTCCGGCAAAGGGAACACACCAGCCGAGCTCTGCGACTCGGAATTTATGCGAGGCGGATGCTCCCGTAAGGGTTGCTTCTCCCTTTCCAACTTATTTCCACTCTCTATCCTCTCTCTCTCTCTGTTTCGTTCTTTCTCTGCTTTTTGATCTTTTTTCCAGGCAATCTTTAAATTGTGCCCGGCTGTTTCCGAGCAGTAAAAGTTTACGCGTGAGTCTAGGAGCATCGATGACTGCCAATCACACTGAGTGCCGACAAAAGCTGCGGAATGATTGCCGGGGGTGCGCTATGAAATTCTAGCGCCTCGCGTTTAGGGTATCGCTTCCTGCCCGGTTCACTCTCGGGCCATGGCGAGATGCGTTTTTTTAATGGTCCGCGGTTGGGACATTTTATGGTATGCCCTACACAGACTTCCTCGGCAATGTTTACGTCGACATTGTTTACGTCGACATATGGTTCCATCGATAACTCATCCACAGTCTATTCACTCATACACTTGTACACTACGCAGACGTGACTGAAGATTTGTACAAAGACTTGTGTTTATATACACATGTATGTAATATTCGGACACTTTTGAGAAGACGATAACTTTTTCAAGATTACACCAAACGACTTGCATTTTTTCGAAATATTGGAAGGATTAGTTTACTAGGTAAACAAATTTTTTGGAAATGTTAAAGGTTACTTTTTACAAACTTTTTATCTGAGCATGTATCAAAAATTTCAAAACTGTATTTGGTAAATATGTGTTGGTTATAGTATTGTATAATCTGAAAATTGAAATCGTTTGAGGCCGAAAAAAAATGACACGAGGTCATTGTTAATTGTAAAGTGTTATACATATGCTATATAAACCATACACGATTTAAGGCAAAAGAAATAAATAAATGAGGTGAACATTTGTCTTTACATCCTCAAGTATTATCAGACTCGACAGTTGTTACTTCATTTAACCATTTATTCACTATTTTGGTACTGATGGGTGTGGAGTGGTTATTTAGGCCTGTCAAACGTAATTTCCAAGGGTACGTGAGTTTGTTAGATTTTGTTAATTTTGTTAGATAAAAAAAGAAAGTCCTGACTCACTGACTCATCAACGCCCAGGCTAAACCCTTGGACCTAGAAACCTGAAATTTTGCACAGAGGTTTCCTTTACGATCTATACAAGCAATAAGAAAGGATATTTCGAAATTCAACCCCTAAGGGGTAAAAAGGGATTGCAACGTTTGTATGAGGAATATCTTATTTGTGGTCGGATTTTCTTGAAACTTGGTCTCAATGCTCTTTGATATAATTAATCAAATACCCATTTCGGCATTTTAAAAAATTGAACCCCTGAGGGGGTGAAAAGGGGTTGCAACGTTTGAGGAATATTTTATTTGTGGTCGGATTTTCTTGAAACTTGGTCTTAATGCTCTTTGATATAATTAATCAAATGCGTGTTTCGACATTTTAAAAAGTTCAACCCTTAAGGGGGTGAAAAGGGATTGCAACGTTTGAGGAATATTTTATTTGTGGTCGGATTTTCTTGAAACTTGGTCTCAATGCTCTTTGATATAAAATAATCAAACACCTATTTCGGCATTTCAAAAAATTCAACCCCTGAGGGGGTGAAAATGGATTGCAACGTTTGAGAAATATTTTATTTGTGGTCGGATTTTCTTGAGAACCGAATCGACGGTGGTCCGTTCTCCTATTTTAGTTTTGTTGGTCGATTCTGATCGAATCCTTTCTTTTTGCGTAGACGTTCACGTAATGCTTTGTACAACGTCGTCCCTCTCGCTCTCTCTCTCTCTCTCTCTCTGAAGCGAAACTTGTATTCTTGTTTTACGTTTCCGACTATTCGACCGCAGCGCGATCCATTTCGATCGTGTGCTCATTAAATTTTTTCGCCGAACGGTCGAATAATGTTATTAACAGTTAAACGATCGGAAAATAGAGGATCGAGTCCCGTGATTAAAGTTACTTTTTAATCGGGGGCCCCGGGACTTCTCGAACGGCGAAACCCATGCGCGCTCGATTACCGTGGCTAGAAAAATTGGTAAGATGGCGCGCGGAGAGCAATAGCAAGAGAGCAAGAGCAAACGGGCAACAAGCAAGAGGATCTCCCGGCGCACGCATACGAGCGAACTTAATCGCCGGTAAACGCGCGTGCAACTTATAATCGACTTACGAAACAATCTCATCAATAACCCCGTTCGACAAGCGTAATTTACGAGCAGACGTAAATAATTAAGCGAACGTGATCGTCGACGCGAGGCCCGGTCAACGATCAGCTCCATGGTCGAGAGCGCGTAACGCTTTTCCATCGATGTATCGCGCCCAGGTTATCGAATCGCCGTGGGAATCGGCCATTTCGATGTTGATGGATTTCAATGGCCGTTTTAAATAGTCCAGATTTCCTGGATTAGCTATGTTCAAACGAAAACTTATTCGAACCCTTTACTCTGAGGGCAACGAGAGTTTTGTTCGCTGGTCTATCTTATTTTAGACTGATTTTCGTCCGGTGGATCCGTGGTACCATTTTTAATTGGCTTGCTTCAATTAAATGGAGACACGTACATTTTGTTTTCAGTTTACTTGAATTTTATGTAGGCATTTTGTAATTTTTCGAGCTGTTTGAAGTGGCACTTTAATTCACTCTATTTTGGAGGTATTCGAAAGTACCATTATTCATATCCATGGGTGAATTAGATGGAGGACCGTAGATTTTGATTTCAGTTTACTTGAATTTTATGTAGACACTTTGTAATTTTTCGAGCTGCTTTAAATGGCACCTTAACCCATTTTATCTTGAAGGTACTCGAAAGTACCATTATTAAAATGCTTTGTTGAATTAGATATAGATACGTACATCTCACTTTTAATTTACTTGAGTTTCGTTTAAAATTTTTGTAACTCTAGACCTCTTTTTAATGGCATTTTACACATTGTATCTTGAAGGTACTCGAAAGTACCATTATTAAAATGCTTTGTTGAATTAGATATAGATACGTACATCTCACTTTTAATTTAGTTGAGTTTCGTTTAAAATTTTTGTAATTCTAGACATACTTGAAAGTACCATTATTAAAATGCTTCGTTGAATTAGATTTATATAGATGCGAACATCTTACTTTTAATTTAGTTGAGCTTCGTTTAAAATTTTTGTAATTCTAGACCTCTTATCAATGGCATTTTACACATTTTATCTTGAAGGTACTTGAAAGTGCCATTATCCAAATACTAGTATTTTTAGCTTTTAGTTCGTGACTTATCCACTGGCACTTCAACTCACTTTACCTTGATGGTACCTGAAAGTACCATAATCCGGATGTTTCGTTGAATAAAATACAGTTTCATTATTAATTATTATTGTAATTTTTAAACATCAAATGTACGAATAACAGAGCTGGGCCACTTTCGAAAATGCACACGCGACTACCGAACGAGGACTGCCAAGGTAAGAAACGGAAGTGGAGGATCGCAGGAACACGATCGGAAGGTAGATCCTCGCGAGGACAGGCCAGGGGAGGGACAATTGAAGCTGTCCGTGCAGCGATTTATCGATAATGAAATTCAGATCCGCCGGCACAACCACCGAAAACATTCGGGGCACTCCGCCCCTCGAGGCTCACCGAAAGGGGGAGAAAGGGAGAGGGAGGGAGCCCTTAATCCGTGCAAGGGGTGCGGCCAAAGAGGGCGTAGACCCCGGCCAGGCCTCTGTGTACACGCATTCACCCCTTTCGAGACGGGGCCGGGAATCTTTGAACGCACGCGGGAAACCGTTATCGACCTTGCCGCGAGTTAAGGAGGCCGCTTTCGAGGAGTTACGAGGCCCGTTTTAGTGGTGCCCTCGCGTGTCCTGGCCAAGCTCTCGTTCCCCTTTCGTACGTGCATCGATTACTACAGCTGCTAATGCGCCGTTTATCGCGTCGCGCTTTCCGTTCCCGCGAAAATCGACGCCGCGACGCGCATCGCGACGCTCCCGATACTTCTTCGCTTTCTTCTTCGTCTAATCCTGGAATTTTCGAAGAACAACTGGATCCTCAGGTGAGAGAGAACAAGACATTTTTATCTGACAGTGCAACCCCTTGCACTACTGCAGTGTCTTACGTTGAGAAGTGTTGTTTTCAATTATAAAAAAGTGCTGCGTTTTTGACCTTATAACATATTTTATCATATTGAGTGAAACGCGAAATTTTCGTAATTCACGCAGATCTACAAAACGTACTTTCTAAACTTGCAACATAGACCCACCTAAAAGGATTGTAGCAATTTTTACCATTTTCTTTGGAATTTCGAGCAATAATTGCACTACTGCAGGGTCACCATTAAGAAGTGTTATTTTCAATTATAAAAATGTGCTGTTTTTGACCTTACAACAATATTTTTCCATATTGAGTGAAACTCGAAATTTTGACGAAGGTTTCATTATTTACGCAGGTCTACAAAACGCACTTTCAACATAGGCCCACCTAAAAAGATTGTGGCAATTTTTACCATTTTCTATGGAATTTCGACCAATAATTGCACTACTCCAGGGTCTTACATTAAGAAGTGTTATTTTCAATTATAAAAAAGTCCTGTGTTTTTGATCTTGCAACATATGTTGTACCACATTGAGTGAAACTCGAAATTTTGACGAAATTTTTATAATTCACGCAGATCTACAAAACGTACTTTCTAAACTTTCAACACATAAGCCCACCTAAAAGGATTGTAGCAACTTTTACCATTTTCTTTGGAATTTCGACCAATAATTGCACTACTGCAGGGTCACCATTAAGAAGTGCCATTTTCAATTATAAAAAAGTGCTGTTTTTGACCTATTATAACATATGTTTTACCACATTGAGTGAAATTCGAAATTTTGACGAAATTTTCATAATTCACACAGATCTACAAAACCTACTTTCTAACATAGGCCCACCTAAAAAGATTATATCAACTTTTGACTATTTTCATAGTGTCTTATTGTCGATCGTATTTGTTGTTAATAACTAAAAGTTAATGCTTTCGGTACAAGGTTCGATCAAACCTTGCGCCGAATGCATTAACTTTTAGTTTGAAGTATTTACATTTAGTTTTAGTATTTTCTTCGGAATGTGGACCAATTTTCAAAAATATTTTTTCGTGCAGTAAACTTCTCAAAAAAAAAAAAAAAAAACTCGAAATAGTCCGCTATTAAAATACTAACCTTATTTTTTAATAGTGTCCATTAATAGTAATAGTTTTATTAATGCCATCGAAGGTCAAGGAACAAACGAATACTTCCGAGCCGTGCACCGGGGTTAATACAAAATGTTGGTGGAACAATTACTCGTAATTAATTCGTGCGTGCAGCAGGGCGTCGGTCTGTCTTCGTCGCGTGTAAACAAAGCCGCGGGAACGCGGTTTACGGTTTTTCTAAGGAAATTCATTGAAATGTATTCATCCCGTTTTCCCCTCCCGTGCCTCGTTCTTTTTCGTTTCACTGGCTCGTTCCTCCTGCTATCGTTCTCTCGAAACGAACGAACGAACGGTTCGCATCGCGCTGCGATAATGAACGGTTTGGCGGAGACCGCGATGGCGAATGTCTGCCACTCACGTGAGATCGAGCGTCGCGCACGGAACGATATACGCCTGTTCGACAGGTGTTCCCAGGGCCGAAGGAGGAAGTGATTTTATACGGCAGTTACCGTGGCAAAGTGTTAATGCGCGAATTAATATAGCGGTCACTACGTTGCGTTGCATCTCGCTGCATCGCGCGTTGCAAAAGTTGCATCGTGTTGCATTCGCAGTTTACGGATACGACCCAGGAGCATGGAACGTCGTTTTCGATCCTGTTCTCTCGATGGTCTATCATTCTTCCCTTTAATCGATCGCATACACCGGGTTCGATCAGGTTTTTCTTTTTTTTTTTTGTCGACGTGTAAGAAATTTTTTGTTTATCCGGAAATTCAAGCGAACCGATTATACTGATTTTATTTGTCGAAAGGTTGAAATGTTTGTTTCTGCTTCGGGGAACAGTTTATGCTCGCAGGACTTCCTGTTTGGGGTTGAAGCGCGCGAGAAGTGGGTCTGTTATGGTTGTGTGCGAATTCTGTTTTATAACTAGCTGATCGAATTTAATCTCCGAATTAAGGATTATTCTTCAAATTGTATATTTCATTATTATTTCATAGAGTTTAACCCTTTGCACTCGGAGCTATTTTAACTCGAAAGATTTTTCCATTCTATATAATTTTTGTTCATTTTTTTGCATATAAAATTGATATAATATCTCATGTAATATGCAAATGTCTAGTAGTTCATTAACTACTAACAAAAATAATAGTGTGAACAATATTTTTAAGAATGGATTGGGATATGGAGGCTGTAGAAGGGTTTAGGAAGTAACCAGTATGAAAAATTTTTAGAATTATGATCAGTCAACGTGTTAATGGTAATTATTCTTGCAATTATATGTATATGTAATACATTGAATGCCACTATACATATGGCTGTAATCTTTGAGTGAGTCTAATAAATGAATGTTTACTGTGGTATAGTCCAGTAAATTAGATTGAATTAGAATATGGAGGCTGTAGAAGAGTTTAGGGAGTAATCAGTATGAAAAATTTTGTCTTTCCAGATTTGCTCTCATTGATTAAATTTTTTTTGATTTCCTCGAGAATTTTTATTATGATCAGTCAAAAGTCCTACATTAATAATGTCACCGTCTTTTCAAAGATTGTCCGAACATGAATGCTAGCTCCGAATTTTTCAAAAAAAGGTCAAGAAACAAATGGATACTTTCGAACCTGGCACTGGTTTAATACAAAATGGAGCTATTAGGAAAATTTCAGCTGGATATTACATTCGTTTTGCATAAATTGCCGCGTATTGCAGAATCGTCCTCGCAACAAAAAAAAAGAAAAAAAATGCGTGCCGCGGCTCGGACACCGAAATGGAAAGAAAGGCTGCGTTATCGATGGGAATCTCGCCGAAATAAAAACCCAATTAAACACAGTGTGGCGATAGGATCGAGAGCTCCGGACAAGAACAGGCGGAGCGCTATTAAGTCGCCGCAAATCAGCAATATCGTCCGAATCTCCCCCAAAAGATTTCGGCGAAAAAATTTCACCAGGCGGATTCGATGCGACGACGTCATTCGTCGTTACCCTGCAAGCCGAGACACACCGTACGGGATACCTTTCTCTCGATTAATTGCCGTGACGGTGCCGGAGCGCCGCGCCGGCTCCTTTTCCCTAATTAATTCGTATTGCAAATTTCTGCGCGGCATGCACCGCGCAAACTCCGATCGTAGAGAAGGAGAGAGAGAGAGAGAGAGAGAGAGAGAGAGGACTCCTATCGCGATTTTTGACTTCCTGCGACAGTGCCGACCTAACCCACATGCATTGCGCACTCGAAAATCTGCGGAGCATGATCCTTAATCATTGGGTAAACGTACAGTGACTCCCACTAATATTCGAACACTCTTAAAAAGACTTTTTTAATATTCGACCATATAACTTGGATTTTTTTTGAGAAGTTAGAACAATCGGTTTTGTTACATAATGTGAAAAGAATTTTTCGGAAAAATTGCAATTTGTCGGAATTGTAGAGAAAATACTAAAAGTTATATTTTACAACTTTTTTATGTGGGCTCATATCGAAAATGTAGAAAACACGTTTCGTAGATCTGTATCAATTAAACATATTCTGAAAATTTCATTAAAATCGGTCAACGTTGCAATGAGCTACAAACGTTCAAAAATGGTAGAAATTGCAATTTTTCACGATTGCCTCTAACTGCAATAAATCTAAGGATTTAAAGAGGATTCGAAGAGAAACTTTTACAATGCATATAATTGACGCAGATCTACAAAACATATTTTTTAAATTTTCAATATAGACCCACACAAAAAAGTTGTAAAATGCAACTTCTAGTATTTTCTCTACAATTCCGACCAATTGCAATTTTTGAAAAAATTTCTTTTCACATCATGTAGTAAACTAATTGCTCTTACCTCTAAAAAAAATTCAAACCGTATGGTGCAATATCAAAAAAGTTACCATTTCTTAAAGAGCGTCCGAATATTAATGGGAGTCACTGTATAAAAATAAAAGTTTGATCGTACAAGACCATGTGCTTTGTATTATTACGATGGCGGTACACCTCTCATTCGAAGCTCGATAAATCGACTATTAAAAATCGTAGATCAACTTTCAAGCACTTGTTATAAAGGTAGACCTTGAATCTCTACATCCACGGTGGTTTCAGTAGCGACAAAAATTTTTCAACGTCTTTACAAACGTTTTGGACCGAAAAGGCGTCATCCGTATTCTGCAAAATTATCTTGGACAAAAATGAATACCAAAAGTAGTGGTTTCTAGCTTTAAAATGAGCATATTGTATGAGCATGACTATATTGTTGTACTATTTTTTTTTCACGGAAGTTAAACAGTTTAAACTTTATATTTTTCGGGAATGGTGTTTTGTTATTTTTGTTATTTCACCGAGAAGTAAAAATCGTTAAACACGAGTGTTCCGTTGACAGTATTCGAGCGATAATGCGATTGCTTTAGAAGGGCTCACCGATGCCAGAAGTCCGGTGCAAAGCAATTAACCGGACGGCATCGCGGTGCAGCAGCGTCGTCAAACGGCGCGCGGCAGCCGGTTGCAACATTTTTGCCCCCGCGAAATCGTCGGCATTCGATCGGAATTCTGTCGAGAGGCCGACGGCATTTACGTGCACAGGAAGCCATCGCGATTGGAATCTTCCGCCGGCTTCTGGCTTCATTTAATTTTCATATTTTTCGCGACCCGCTCATTTGCGTCGCTGCCGTTCCGCGTCCCGCTCGCCTGGAAAATACAAAAATATTCTCGAACAAAATTTTTCATGGGAAAATTACCATGTGAGTATAAAATCAGTCTTTACCCATCGATATGAGCACAGGTATACCGTCGACTCACCGTTTCCCATAAAGTTATAACTAGACATTTATGACAAACAGCAAAAACATTAGACGAATTTAAAGCTACCGTCACATTATTTTCAATATATTAAACATTTTAAGAAAACATTTGCATTTTGTTGAAGTTTGTTGCTATTCCGATAGAAAGTTTTTATTTTGCATAAAGATCCGCAGTCTAGTTATAACAGTTTGAATTTTCACAAAATTTTTCAGCTTCTGAAAATTGTACTTCGTCTTTTAATATTTTTTGGCAAGAAATTAATCTTTTCGTTGGGGATGATCTTAGAGATATAATAGTACACTCTCTACTCTTTCAAATGCGTTCACTTAGACCATCGTCTGATTGTTTTCTACAAAGTTATAACAGTTTGAATTTTCGTTACATCTTTAGATCTAAACTTTTTCATATTATTAAGCTTGATGTGGCATTTGAATACTACTGGACAAAATATATAAATATTCTTAAAAGTACACTTTTCGCCCTTTCAAACGAGCCCAATTAGACTAACCTGCGATCATTTTACCACCCTCTAAATTTTCCACCCTCTCGAGTTTAACCCCGTTTATCTAGCATTTTTGTTGAAAATAAATGAAAATCCCTGTTTGAAAAAATGGGAAATTAATTTTTTCAGATCCGAAATAAATGCAATTTTTGTTTGACAATCAGCGAAGACTATCAATGAACATCTGTATTAAATTACCAAGGCTCGATTAGGCTCGGAGTAAACGAAAATTCCCGGTTTGGAAATTGCTCGGGCCCATCAATGGACGTCGGTATTATTACCGGAGTTAAAAAACGCGACATTAACGCGTCAAGCATCGGTCGCGTGCTTCGTCGAGTTAGCGGCTCGCAATCGTGCACGTTTTGCGCGTGTACACGCGTCTATCGCTAGGCGGATCCTTCGGAATTGCGCGGTTACACGCACAGGTTACGGGAGCAACCCTCCCCCCTGGCAGGCAAGGAAAACTTGTCAACGATGCCGCCTTTCGTTTCGCACGATAAAAGGGACGTCGCCCGGGACAATAATTCGCGAAGTATGTTTCCTGTCGGCGTGGCGCAGCGCGGTATCGCCGATCGGCATCCGTAGCTACGTAAGAGCCTGGAATTATGTATACCCTACGCTCAGCTGCCGTCGAGGGACGAGCTTCCGGTTATGAAATCGCTCCTCCTCGGCTCCTGCTCTCCACTCTTTATCGGTTTAAGTGATTCCGATTTTACGACCGGAGCCGGAACGGAATCTTCTGCCGCGGGACCCGACCGCACGAGTCCTGTCCTGCCCTCAAACTGTTTCCAGAAGACAGGATTAGTTTCGAATGAAAGGTCTGCCGCCATCTTTGCAACAGTACTAGGCACACCGTGGTCTTATCCGTCGCGATGGTCGTGATAGAAGTCTATCTCATGATCTTCAAACAATTCGATACTTGAGTACTTGTTTGGGTGACGGTCACCGGTGACCGTCGCCGAAGAACGTGTTAATATTGTTTCTACACGTTATTAATGTTACTGATTGTTCTGAAAGTTAATAATCACTCATAAAAGGTTGACGGTCACCGGTGACCGGCGCCGAGATTCACTGTGTTTCTCCGGTTTTTGCATTGACAGTCATCGATAATTGTCGACGAACTTCTACTCCCGCGATTTTTCCATTCTTTTTACCCTGACGGTCACCGGTGGGCGACAGACAAATCCAGTACATCGCATATTGCGGTTGCATCGAGCCACAGCTGTGATAAATCGAAATTCTTTGCATGCTCTCGTCTACCTGATAACAAACCCATCCATGATGTACTTATAAAGGATCGAGGCTTCTGAGCAACTATCATTAGGAATCGATAGTTTTTGATACCCAGAGAATCATACATGCTTGTGATACCATCATTCTTTGTCACAAGGAATAGATACCGCTTGAACATGCTCAAGGCCCATCACTACTTATCCGATCAAATCATGTTTGTTCCATGAAGCAACTGGAAAAATCATAGATCAACTTTTATGCAGTCTATGGTGAAGGTTCAATCTTCGAATCTGTAATACATAGATACGTCCCGAAAAAAATTTTTTCGACCTAAAACGTGTCCTCGGTTTTTCACCTGCCATATCTTGCACAAATATCCTAGAAAGAAATGAACAATGATGCTTCTAAACCAGTCCAAATTTATTATCCTACTATTTTTTTTTACGAAATTGTTGTGGTTCGAATTTAGACAATTTCTCCGGAAACTTGTGTTTAAATATTTTGTATCCACCGTGCAACAAAGTTAAAATTGCCGCGAATTTCATTCCCGTTATGAGCAGAATCGACTTACCAGAAATCCAAAAGAAAAAAAATTCCATAGCGCACCGTTCGGATGAGATCGTATCGGCGATAGCTCGTCGTTTGAAAATCGCCCCTCGGCCGAGAGGAGGAGGAAGAGAACGCGAGGATCGAATTCGCGGTTTCGCAGGCCTCGGCAGAAAATCAGGAAACGTTATAATGTATCAGCCGGAGCGGAGGTAGCCTCGAAACTTTCGAGATGGAAATTCGATCGGCGACCCGGCCCGGCTCGCCGGATATAGAGCCCGGGAATGAGATAAAGAAAATTGCGAATAATTCAAATCCAAATTGCCACGGACATATTTCTCCGATAGGCAGCGCGATTCGATCGGCAGAGAGAGAGAGGGTGAGAGAGAGACGGAAAAGAAGCAGCGGGAAAGGGGGGAACGCGAAGCGCGAAACCACTCTACAACTTTTGATATCGATGCATCATCTCGATCCTCGCGCCGCGCCGGGTACTCTGATCGATTTTCATTCCGCGGGTTGCATGGCGGCTCGCTATCCGGGTGCTATCTTCAACCACCTCGCCTTCGAGACCAGCCACGGATACAGGGTGACCCAGAAGTGCGCCTCGAAGTCGTGGGAATGCACAATTTCCTCGATGAGACCCTGCGCGGAGTCTCTGGACACACTACGGTAACGCCTCGATATTTGTCACAGAGATGTACACGATATTTGCTACGAATTTATACTTTAAGAAAAAAAACAAATGGATCAATTTTCATTCCGTACAGAGGTTAATTAATCTATGTTGAAACCCCTTCTGCTCGAAGTCCACGGTTTAATAACGTGTTCCGCCGATAAAATATCGCTAATTAAATTTGCATTTGCATTTGAGTGCACAATTTCCTCGAAGTGACCCGGCGCGGAGTCTCCGGACACACTACGGTAACGCCTCGATATTTGTGACAGAGATGTACACGATATTTGATGCGAATTTATACTTTAAGAAAAAAAACAAATGGATCAATTTTCATTCAGAGGTTAATTAATCTCGTTGAAACCCCTTCTGCTCGAAGTCCACGGTTTAACAACGTGTTCCGACGATAAAATATCGCTAATTAAATTGGTAGTTCTTTCGAACGCAATCTTTTCCGGGCAATTAGATCGCGAGAAGACCTAGCCCCGCAGCGAACTTTGCTAGTTTTTCTCGAAATCTCGTACGACTTCGGAACTCGTCGAGATCTCCAGGATAATTTTCCAGGAAATATCCCGAGTTGATCATGGAAGCCTAGAATCTTCGAAATCCGTTGCTCGAGGAGCCTGGAGCTCGTGGTATTGCGGGTTTGAGTTTCGAGACGGTACACTGAATGCGGCGGCTGTAAAAAGTATTGTACTCGTACACTAAATCTCTCGAAAAATCGTTGATATTCAAACCGTGATAATTTCGTAAAAAACTATAGTACAGCAACAAGCCTGCTCTCATTCTAAAGCTTGAAACCTCTACTTTTGCATCATATCACTCATTTTTTTCTAGGAAATTTCTGCATGATGCAGCAGATGGGAAACTGAAGACATTTTGTTCGAAAATGTTGAAAGTTGAAACGTCTGTAAAAATGTCAAAAAATTTTTTCCCGTCAATGTACGTACCACAGATTTGAAGATTGAAGCTTCCTCTTTAAAACGATCCCATTAAAAAAAATACTGTAGGACGTTTTTGGTTTTTTATGGAAGAAAAATGAGGATCAAAAATAGTGGCGCACGTGTCATTCCAAGCTCGATAAAACGACTAGAAAAAATCGTAGATCAAGTTTCGAGGCGTCGTTCTAAAGAGGAAGATTCAATCTTCAATTCTATGGTAGATTCAGTCGCGAAAAAAATTTTTTAATGTTTCTACAGAAGTTGGAATACGAGACGTTGTTCGAGCCAACATGGGTCCAGTTTTTCGTCTGCTGCATCATGCAAAAATATCCTAGTCAAAAATAGACGATGGTCGGTGAAAGTAGAAGCTTCAAGCTTTAAAATGAGCCAAGATTTATCGCTGCGTGATTGTGTTTTGCAAAGATACAACAGTTTGTACATCGATAATTTGTCGAAGACAGTCTCTCGCGTTGAAATACAACAGTTTTTGGGGGCCGCTGTATATTTTCGTGTGCCGCGAGATTACGCGGAGAATTTATTTGCTCGATTAAACGTCGGCGTGTGCATTGTGCGCCACAGGTGCGCTCCACAGGTGCTCCGCCATTCGAAAAGTGATCCAAGCGCCGAGATGTTGATCGCCGAACGAATCATTCCGGGGAAATCCGTGTTCCGACTTCATTATACCTCGGAATTATGCTAATACCCCGCGCCCCGATGTACTTTGCCGGTCACTGTGAAATTTATAAAGACGGTATCCCCGTAAAAAATGCTAGTTTCATTAACTCGCTCGCCATTATCATTCGTTTCGGTAACAGTTTTTGCGTTCCCGATGTTCTATTGGCAGTTCGACTAGCAGAAAACCCTATTTGTATGATTCTTAATGACTGTGATTTATAAACGATGCTCGGCAGTATCTTTTTTTAATCTTTTTGCGGGCGATGAGATGTGCTAGTTTGCTATGTTTTCTTTAATAATTTTGTTCGGGTCTTCTGGATTTATCGCTAAATTATTTATTTATCGGTACGAAATATTTATTCTTTGGATACTGTTTGTATGATTTATGTGTTTGAAAACGTAATGGAGTCTTTGAAATTAATGTACTCGAATATACCAGAATATACTATAATATACTAAAATATACTAGAATGTACATTATGCCAGAATATATGTATTATTGTACGTACCTACCTGAGATTCCACGACTTTATTTTTAGAACTATGAGTTCATGTAAGATTTATAATCCACCTTCATTGTTGAATGGAAAGATGCTTTGGCTCGTTGATTAAATGCTTGATAACCAACATAGTTCTTTCTTAATCGCGGTGAGATCAATTTTATGCTTGACTGTCAATAAGGAACAGGTTCACGTCTTGATCTTTATCTTACGTTACACATGAGCTGACAGCAGACTATGGAAGTTGATGAAAGTATCATTTTCTTGAGAGATCTTTTTAAGGACTCTAGTAAATGAAATACTGCAGTGAAGTTATGTTGAATTTTTTTTTTCTAAAAGAAAGAAAATTCTTTTGTATTTTATTCCGTCAACATTTTAAGTGAATTATGAGAAATCCTATTAACAGGCTTCTGGTGGCTAAAGCGTTAAGTGAAACTGTCTTTTTTGCACATAGTTTGGCAAAACCGCGATTTATCTGGCAACAAGCGAATAGTTTGGCATGTATTGCGGGTTGGAGACTCGATTGGTCGAAACAATGGTGTTACAGGAGAGACACCTTGTATAAAGGAACGTGTAAAAGCCGCCGGTCGACAGGCTGTGTAAGATATCAGCGAAGAAACGGGCCCGTCCGAGACTTTACGACCGCTCTTATAATTATCTCCAATAAATATCTCCGCGGCACGAGAGCGTATATATCGAAATACTTCGGGGGGGTCAGAGGTGAACTTGCTGGCTCCATCTTTCGATCAACGCGTTTCTTTTGGTCGCCCGGTTCTCGCGCTGATAAATTTATAATGTTAAGAGCCCGCGAGAGCCCACAGGCCGCCGATGAGCAATGGGCTTGCTTAATAAGTCCGGTGACCACACGCGAACATTCAGCGGGTATAAGAGTATGCGGGTACGCGCGGACCAATTTCGCTCTTCGGGTTTCGATTAGTTCTCGCGACCTCGTCCACCGATATACACGGTGTCCCGTTTACTCAGATTACCCTAACACGCCCATCATCTCCCCGAAATTTCCTATTCGCCTAACCCTCTGCTGTTTCAAACGACTCCTCCCTTTCGTTTCAGACACCGCAATATCGTGTGTAATTCAATTAAATTGAATACTCAACTTTTACATTTATTTGCTTGTCCCCCACCGGTGACCGACGCGGTGTTGACAGAGAAATATCGTACGAAAGAAAAATTGAATGAAGTCGTCGGTTACTACGAAAACAGGACAATGTTGTGCATGCGAAATTTTGTGACGGTCACCGGTGGCCGTCGCCCCAACGAAGGTGGTAATATTATCAATGCACATGATTGCTGTTATTCGTCACGTTTACGTATTGATAATTCATAGTGGGTGACGGTCACCGGTGACCGTCGCCGAAGAACGTGTTAATATTGTTTCTACACGTTATTAATGTTACTGATTGTTCTGAAAGTTAATAATCACTCATAAAAGGTTGACGGTCACCGGTGACCGGCGCCGAGATTCACTGTGTTTCTCCGTTTTTGCATTGACAGTCACCGATAATTCTCGACGAACTTCTACTCCGGCGATTTTTCCATTCTTTTTACCCTAACGGTCACCAGTGGGCGACAGACAAATCCAGTACCTCGCATATTGCGGTTCCATCGAGCTACAGCTGTGATAAATCGAAATTCTTTGCATGCTCGTCTACCGGTCGATTAGGGGTCTGAAGGGTTGAACAAACAGGTTGACTTCAGCGTGCAAACAGTCTCGAAGTTGGTTCGGCGTGTGTGTGCGCGCGCGCGCGCGCGCGTTGGAAGGACAGTTGGACCGCCCCTAACGCAAACACGAAGAAGGAAATGAACTATTGAGACGGTCGATAATCGGCGTAAATATTTATAGTGAAATATGTATAGTATAACTCGGTCTCGTCACTGCTCTAGCGGAGGTTCGCGGAGGACAAAGGATCATCGACGGGCACTTACGACACGCTCCTGAAACGATCGACGAACGATCATCCGTTTCATTGGCTCCCTCGAAACTACCAATTAACCGCCTCCTTAAGAGGCCTCGTAAAAAAAAAACGCGGTGTACTTAAAGCCAATCTCCGGGCCGCTCGAATCGAACCGAAAAGCTATAATTCTTGATCAAATTAATCCGAGCTAAACACACTATGACGCGGCCATGACACTTGCTCCGCCATTCTTGTACGAGCGATGGATCCTCGATTCCAATCAATGTATTTTTACCAAATGTTTCTCGAACAGATTCTAATTTTTGTTGTGCAGAATAAATTTTAGTATCAAAGAATACATGTACAGATACGTGTACATGAACGGTTTAATTAAAAAGTTTTGTGTTCAATAGAATCGCTTTCACAGCGTTTTAGTCGGACCGTTCCAAGATGGCGGCCGCTTGCGCAGCCATTACCACTGTTGCTGTATATGCGAAAGCTTCGGTAAAATTATATGCTAAAGCGTTCGTAACTCTCGGCGCTTGTAAGTCGTTACAGATATTAATTCCTAAACAAACTGGCTTTTTTTTCCAAACCGATCGCCAAAACAACAATCGCGAACCGCACGAGCGGCGCGATAAATCGACGAGTCTCTGGTGTATCGCAACACGCGAGCCACGCGTGTAATTAAATGTTCCTTGCAGGTTATACCGGGTGGTTCGGAATTATCCATCTCGAAAGGTCCCGTAATAACGACTAGAAAATGTGCGTGAATTCTTGAAACCGTTCAACTTTTATTTCCGACTGCTTTAAAATTATTTATGGGGTTGATTTAACACTACGAGACCAAAATGGTTCCAAATGTGTTTTAACTCGATATTATTCTACACTCTATAGGTATACATATTCTATGTACCGTGAAGCCTCGATCTAAGAAAATACTTGTAAATAAATGCTTATTTTTCGTACTGTTAGTCTATTAATTAGATACCTCGTTTATCATTCTGAGCGAAGGAAAATGAAGATAACGAGTGATCGCAAAGTCTCACGGTTTCACAGAGGAAGAAGAAGTAACGTCGTAGGCCACTCGATCAGGATACACCTGTACAGGTGGACGCAACACCGATAGACTATTCCGCAAGTGAAATCAGCATCGCACTCGCGCGATCGCCAGCTCGTTAGAGGCCGGCCAAGAAGAGCAGGAGGAACGGCTGGCGCAACGGAAAAGAAACGCCAGTATCTGGGTTAGAAGTCGCCCAGGTGATGTCCATTTGTCTTCACGCCGAGAGAAGAAGTAACCACTGGGAACCGTCCGGTTCCCTAACCGTTAATTAAACACGGTTGCAACCTTCTTGGACGGATCGCTTAATAACCCGCGGTTCTTTCGAAAATTTCCCTTGCACCCTCCAAGAGAAAACGGTTTTAGCGACCTGCGCGTCACGGCAATCTCATGAAAAATTCACGATCCTCGATCAAATATTAGCGAAACAAATTAGGATCAGTTATCGAGTGAATGAACAATTAATCTACATCTCAACTGGAAGTGTGCTATTTCTATTAGAAGGCTGATTCGAGGCATGAAATTTAAATATTTTTTTTTTTTGCTAACCCGTTCACTCCTCGGTGAGAAATATTTTAGTCTGTTCACATGAGGTTTGAGGAACATTCTTCACTGATTTTTAGAAGTCGCGCGAAATCGCACACCAGCGCACTCATATTGTTTTTCTGAACACTGTGGTGGTTCACCATTTCTTGCATTAACGATGGTAATAATAAAAATTTACAAGTATTGACATTTGCTTATATTATATATATTTCTACGAATCTGGGCGCGCCGGTCACCGGTGGCCCCCATGACGCCCTCGCCAAGTTGAGTGCCGGTCACCGGTGACCCCCATGGCGCCGTCGCCAAGTTGAGTGCCGGTCACCGGTGACCCCCGTGGCATTCAACGTGTTAATTATTGATGGATATAAGAAGCAATAATATTCTTCCGACATCTGGATCCACCGCGAGTCAGATAACGATAATAATTTCACCGATCATGTCGGGAGGCAATAAGGACACAGAACTCGCCGCGCAATTTCGCGTTACTTAATTGCGCGTCAATTAGGTTTCCACGCGTGCGGTGTTTTCCCGCGTGTCGGTTTCCCGTTACGCGTCTTGGAATCGGACGCGGGAAAATTCCGCCTCGTCGCGCGTCCTTTGCGCAGGAACGCGCGCGCGCGTTGCGTTGCGTTGCGTCGCATCGCATATCGCATCGGCGCGAGTCGCAACTCGCAACTCTGCATCGACGCGATCGTTCCAGTGCGCGGAGCCAGGTCACACGACCGCTTCCCGCGCGTATGCAGTATGTATATGCACGCTCCGCTAAAGAAGCAGTCCAAATGGAAAGAATAATTAGACGAATCTCGGACAGCTCGGCTTTTCCGACGCCTTTCCCTGGGAAAACTCACGAAATTAACCTTCAACCGGTGAGACCCACATTGAAACCACCGTCCCTGTTAGACCAACGATAGCGATCGCGTCTGCTAGGGGCCTGAGTCATAACTAGTCTACGCAAAATGAAAAATTGCCGAGTCGCTTTGCAAGAAAGTAGAAGTTAATTGAAAATCTATCAGGTTGGAACTGGAATAATTTCTACTTTCGATTTTCAAATTTATGCCCTCGCGGGATATTTAACAATTAGACGAATAATTATGCACGATAAACATTTTCTACCTGCAACCAACCGGGACGAAATTGAAATTTATTGCCTTCCTTCAGTTTTCTCTCTCGGTATTATTAAACTAATATTTTTACTGTTTTAAATTACTTCTACTCATTTTTATCATAAATGCATAAAATTCTAAAATGATTCCGGGTCTAGTTTGAGCCAGACTATTAACCCTTGGCACTCGGATGGCGACTCTGAGGCACCACTGAAAATTGCTATGTCATTCCTCAAAATATTGTTCACATTATTAAATATTTTGTTATCTAATCAATTACTAAACATTTAAGTATCGTACGAGTTATTATATCAACCTCGTATCCATAGAATGAACAAAAATTTAATAGAATGCAATTATTCTAAGTCGAAAGAAATGTTTAATTTTCGAGTTGAAATAGCTCCGAGTGCAAAGGGTTAAGAAGGAAATCTTCATTTAACTTCTAACCATTCAAGTGAATAAAATGTTTCATTAGGAATAATAAATATCTTCAAGAATATGCTTCAAAAGACTGATAAAACAGTGGATAATTTTAAGCAACATTAATTCTACCGATTGTTTATTTAACGTGTATTATACCAACGAATTCACTTTTTTAACTGTTGTTTGATTTAATAATTACTGTTTCTATATATTAAAGTGACGTTCCGATCCCGAAGTTTTCACGTACGTTCAGATATGACTGCAGGTGCAAATTCTGTTAAATGATTGCGGTGCCTTGATGAAACAGCCAGAGAAAATCATGGACTTAGAGGGGGAAAGGAACGGCGACGCGGAAACGGATCGAGGTAAATGTTCTGTGAAGACGGAACCGTGTATCTTGATCTCGTTAGGTTGCCGACTGTCGTGCATAACGTAAAACGCGATGGCGAAGCCTTCGAAGCGAACGCGAAGCACGAAGTTTTAGCACGAATAGGCATCGAGCGCGACATAATTGCTCCCATAAATCGTCCGACGCCGTACGCTGGTCCGAAAGCAAAAATAACAGTTAGCCCGACAATTTTTATGAAAAGTATATCAGCCACCAAAACGTGCTCATCGTTCACACCGAAGATACTATGATTTAACTCCTGAAGTAGCCTGGCATATCATTTAATTATACATATGTATATGTATAACGAGACTTCGGTTCTTTATGCATAATTGTTTGCATTAGTTGTAAGACATATATATTTTATTTATATTCTTAAATGTTTTTAATCTCTCGCTTATTTCTACTTTAAATGCATGAAATCCATAGTCTGGGAATTTTAAAAGAACTCAAATAGATATTTTACATTTCAACCACTGTCATGATTAGA
Source organism: Lasioglossum lativentre (assembly GCA_916610255.1). Lineage (NCBI taxonomy): Eukaryota > Metazoa > Arthropoda > Insecta > Hymenoptera > Halictidae > Lasioglossum > Lasioglossum lativentre. Next base: position 4,597,988 of record OU744364.1, read on the forward strand.
CTGCGAAACTTTATGAAAAATAAAAATTGTTTGCATCGACTGCAACAAACGAGTACCAAGTAATAATTCCTTCCATTCTTTAACAATGTTCACAAGTTCATGTTCTTAAATTTTTTAAATCTGTTCTTTAAATTGCAACTAAAAATCCGCAGTCTAGTCATGATGTAAAAAAATATTTGTTTTATAATGACTATAGAGGCTTCTGTAATGAATTATGGGTATAGTATTTTCGAAAGTGCCACAATGATTTATAATATTTGTTTATAATGAATCGTTCGAGAAGCTAATTGTGATTTGTTTTCCTGTGTTGGCCACCGAGAGCTGAAAAAGGATCGATGGATCGTTTTCACGTAGACTCTCATCGAGTTTTCACCTGGACGATTGGTCTAATGATCCCAAACAATTAGGTAGCCGATCCTCTTCCCCCACCCCACCCCCCGGAGGCTAACGTTTGACTACGGCCGTTGCCTACATACCGAATCTGGGAATTTCTATGTTTTCAATAATTAAAAGTTTGTGGGAACGGAAGCACAATGATTTATGATCGAGCGTAGCGAATCGGTGGCGGATTGCCTGCAGGAGTCAGGGAATAATTAGCGAATTAATAATCATGGAAAAACTCCACGTTCGTTCGATAACTATACCGTCGTTGGCACAATGATTCTGTTGGATATTTCGTATATTTCCTTCATGGAAAAATTTATCAGTACAGTAAGAAACTGTGGAGGAATAGGTCGAGGATGCTTGGAATCATTTTATTATTATTATTATTATTTATTATTATTTACGGACCGAAGTCCTTTTATACAAATGTTTACAATAGAAGATATTCATAAAAAAACGAAGTCTTAGCATAAAGTTACATAGTAATGGACATGCTGACAGTTACAGGAATACATTATATCACATGTAATCATATAATCGCACGCAACTTTTTCTTAAATCATAGTAACGAACCATTTATTTATTTATCTTATTCATTGATCTGTTGTCAAAACAATATCCCGATGGCATATTAGCACATATTTATCTCCAGAAATCGAGTAGTAAAATTATAATTTTCATACAGGATAGTCATATACACTTACTGTTGAACAAACATTACAGTCCAGGTGTAGTCATCTTATTCTTTCGAAGAGCTAAGTGCAGCTTTCTTTTCCACGATGTTGAGTTGTGGCACTAGCATCGCTACTGAAAATCGCTACTGAAAAAATTCTTAGAGACTGTTAAAATGTCAATAAACGTGTGGTAAAAATTTCAAGACTGTATATTTTAAGGGTCCTTCAAAAAAAAATTCCTAAAAGAAGCATGAAAAAGTAGCTCTCCCATGGGATGACCCCCTTAAAGTGCACAAGTAACGTTCTCAGGAGCAATATCTTCCGAATTCAACATGAACCCTTTCGATTACGTTTTCCAAAAAAAAAAAAAAAATCGTCAGCAATGAACAAACAAACAGCAACAGTGAACAAACGCTAGCCACCCTGTGAATCGTTCTGTTGATGGAACGACGAGGGCAGTGTCGACTTTTTGGGCCACCGAAACGCTGTCCAACGAGCAGAACGACAGCAGATGAAAGGAGCTGATGTGGCAGGCAGGCAGGCGGTTCTCGTGGCCGAGCAGCGAGGAATAGGAAGCTTATTAGCATAAGGGCGAACGGGGATGATGATGGTAGGCCATTGTGTGGCCGCGGAGGAGGACGAGAACACACACACACACAAACACACACAAAGGGGATAGAGAGGACGACGATTCTTGGCTCGGTTTCGGCCGACGACGACGTTACCGGTGTGTGTAACGTTCCTTGAAGCGTGTCGCGCGCGGCTGTGCGATGCGATGCGCTGCGATGCGCTATGCGCGATGCGCGATGTCTCAACGAGAGAGTCGGATGCGCCGTGAAAGCGAGTGCCCCGTCCCCATCCCGTCCGATTCCTCTTCGTCATCGCACTATACAGCCGTATACTCTGCATCGCGGGCCCTCCTCGTCGCCCGGAGTCTTCGTCATTTTCACACGCCGCTGCGCCGGAATCGGCGCTGCTCTACTGTGACTTCTTCGCTTGCGTAACAAGAGCGGACGACGCGGTCACCCGAGCAGCCAGGTCTCGGGTCGATGTCTCTTCCTTTCCTTTTCACCGTTTACCATGAAGAGAACCGATCTCCCGGAGAGAGCCACTTAAAGACCGTCGCAAGTCGCACCGCTCTCGGCCAGTTCAATTTCGGTCTTTTCTGCCGCTTCCGATCCGGCTTGCTGTGGATGTTCGTATTCTGCGAATAGGTCAAGTGAGGTTCGCCAGGAACGAAGAGAGACTAGGAGGTATGATGAGGCGTATTGGGAATGTTAAATGATGTTGGAAATGGTGAAACTGTTGAAAATGTTGAAAACTGTTGATGATGTTGAAAACTGTTGATGATGTTGAAAAATGTTGATGATGTTGAAAAATGTTGATGATGTTGAAAACTGTTGAAAATGTTGAAAACTGTTGAAAATGTTGAAAACTGTTAATGATGTTGAACGCGGTTGAAAACTGTTGGTAATGTTGAAACTTGTTGAACGTGTTGGACAATGTTGGATGGTGGTGAATAATGTTGAATAATGCTGAAGAAACTTGATTCTTATCAAGTTTATTGAATGTTAGAGACAGTTGGAAATGTTGAACAATGTTGAAAATGTTGAATAATGTTGGATACTGCTGATTAATGTTGAATAATGCTGAGGAAACTTGAAGAATGTTATAGACTGTTGAACAATGTTGGATAATGCTGAATAATGCTGAAGAATATTGAAGAATGTTATAGACTGTTGAAAATGTTGAACAATGTTGAATAATGCTGAATAATGTTGAACAATGCTGAAGAGACTTGAAGAATGTTATAGACTGTTGAAAATGTTGATCAACGTTGGATAATGCTGAATAATGCTAAAGAATCTTGAAGGATGTTATAGACTGTTGAAAATGTTGAATAATGTTGAATAGTGCTGAATAATGTTGAACAATGTTGAAGAAACTTGAAGAATGTTATAGAAGGGATAATTTAAAAAAAAAGTCTTATACTAAATTTAATTTAGTGTAACTTAAAATAGTAATTATTTTTTGTATACTGTTGAAAACTGTTGAATAATGTTGAATAATGTTGAAAAATGTTGACGAATGCTGCAGAGTGCCGTCGAATGTCGAGGAACGTACTCCGAGGAACGATGCGGAATATTGAGGTACGAGAATCTACAAGCACATCGAATTCCGACCAATTGAGCTCTGACTCATTGAACTCACAGACCAATTTTCTGATTTCACGCAGCTGCATCGGTCGCAAGAATAAGATAGAAAGAGAAAGAACGATAGAATTTTGTCGTGCGACGTGTCGGTCGGTTTATCGCGATGATCACAAGAGCTGAACGATTCCCCGGAGAGAGGGAATCATTCGATTTATGGGATATTGTGACCGTGGACAGTCCGCCGTATATAATTACGCCGAAATCGTAGTTAGACGCGCAGCTATACCACCGAAAGGGCGGAGGGCCCGAAAATTGATCACGTACCGTGGCCGGGGCCACTCTGTTCGCGCTCTCTGTCATTATCGGGAATAAAAGTCACCGCTACTCGTCGCTGGAATTCGTTGCTCACCGGCGACAATCTACTACTCTCGGTCCTTCTACAAAACTGCCTGCGAGAATGCCACAAATCCCTTTCGAATCCCCTAGCATCTGCTTTCGATCATTCTCCCTTCCATAAAAAAAGTGACCTTGAAAATTCTGAAAAAAAACGATCACAGGGAAAGGATACTCTTCTTTCTATTCTTTGTTGGAAATTATAATTTTTTCCTCGCAATTGAAAGAAATGAATTTGAACAAAATATTCGGTTGTCCTGGAAATTCAGGATGCAGAAAATTATAATGGTTTTTTAACACGTTGAATGCCACGCCAGTTTGACAGGGATTGTATAACAGGGATATAATATTGAAGTATTGACATTTGCTTAAATTATATATATTTCTATGAACCTGGGCGCGCCGGTCACCGGTGGCCCCCATGACGTCACCTCCAAGTAGAGTGCCGGTCACCGGTGACCCCCGTGGCATTCAACGTGTTAAAGAATCTAATACTATTTGAAAAAATTTGTAAAAGTTGCAAGATATGTAATTGAAAAGTTTGTAAGTTACGTAAAATGTATTTGATTTTGAGATAACGTCACGCAAGATTTTCAATAAAATAAACCATACGCTAGTTAAGTCATCGTTTTGGCCGTCCACAGCCCCGCGAGCGACTGCTTATCGAGCAGCACTCGTAATCGAATATGGCACATCTACCCGAGGATCGAGGAAGGGTCAAGGCTCTCGCCGATCATTCTACAGCGTCCTCGAAACGTCGAATTATTCGACGTGCCTCGGGAACCACGTATGTCCATACAAATATTATCGATTCTACACGCGGAGAATCGCTACAGCACAGCATCAGATTGGCTCGGCGCGCACCGAACAGATGAGAAATTCCGTTGGTGAAAAATCGCGGCGTGTATACAAACACGAGCGATTCTACCCAGGAATTACGGTGATTGCAGGATATCGACGGTTCGTAGATCGCCGGGACTCTTGATCCCGAAGAAGCGTACGTACATGAACATACATTGATCGACAAGATTATAAGACACCTCGGGAATCAGCTTGATTTAATATTAGTTTCATACCGAACAGAATTCTATGCTGAATCAGACCATTTAATTGTAACAACTAGATTGCGAATTGTATGCATTCGTGATGGAAAAATGAATAGGTGTAATTCGTGAGGCGTATTGGGAATGTTAAATAATGTTGAAAATTGTGAAACTGTTGAAAAAATTCGAAAACTGTTGAAAATGTTGAAAACTGTTGAAAATGTTGAAAACTGTTGAAAACTGTTGATCATGTTGAAAACTGTTGAACATGTTGAACAATGTTGACAACTGTTGAACATGTTGAACAATGTTGAAAGCTTTTGAACAATGTTTAAAACTGTTGATAATGTTGAACGTGTTGAGCAATGTTGGATAGTGCTGAATAATGTTGAATAATGCTGAAGAAACTTCATTCTTATCAAGTTTATAGAATGTTAGAGACTGTTGGAAATAACTGTTTACTTATATCGATCGTATATAGTTGAAATCATTTAACTTAATCATTTCAACTGTTGGAAATGTTGAACAATGTTGAAAATGTTGAATAATGTTGAACAACGTTGGATAATGCTGAATAATCTTGAAGAATCTTGAAGAATGTTATAGACTGTTGAAAATGTTGAATAATGTTGAATAATGCTGAATAATGTTGAACAATGTTGAAGAAACTTGAGGAATGTTGTAGACTGTTGAAAACTGTTGAATAATAACATGTTGAAAACTGTTGAACATGTTGAAAACTGTTGAACATGTTGAACATGTTGAACAATGTTGATTAATGTTGAATAATGCAGAGGAAACTTGAACAATGTTATAAACTGTTGAAAATGTTGAACAATGTTGGATAATGCTGAATAAAGCTGAAGAATCTTGAAGAATATTATAGACTGTTGAAAATGTTGAACATTAAATAATAATCTATTAAATAATAGCATCTACACGATACAAGCAACATGTCAGTCCCGAATTTTTCAAACCTATCGAGAGACATTACTGTAGTCGTTTGATTAGCGAGAACAATGGACGGTTCTATTTCTCGCAAAACGCCGTTCAATCGAAACACAATATAAAGTCCTTCTGCCGACGATTCCCCGAGCTGTCTTCTAATATCGCCTTGCAGTGGTCGCTGGCAGCGCGTACTTGTCGTAAATTACGGTCGCGCGCGCGATAAAACCACCGAATAAAATTTATACGACGTTTACGGAGTCCGGGCCGGGGATTGGTGTCAGCCGGAATCGAACGAGACACCTCGTTGCGGAGAGAGAGGTCAGGCCCTGTTCACGGACCTCCCGTGGACACCGGACGGGGCCCGGGGATCGTTGCTCGTCGTAAAAGTCGTTTTACACGCTCGCAGGAAGGACAGGTGACCCGTGCGAGAGCCGAGTTTGCCTGTGTTGCTGCGCGGCTGTCCTGTTCCTGAAACGCTTCCAGGCTTTTAAGGGCAGCCGCTTTTAACGCTCCACAGCTCGATCTTCAACTCGCAGAAATTCCCTTTGGTACGGTCTCTCGCTAAGAACCATCCCCTCGAGATCGCAGAGAGATGCCACTCTATACATATATACAATACATACAGCTAACTATTTCTTGACACTCACCTTTTGAACCTGCCTCGCCTGAGACAGAACCCAGTCGCACATGTGCCGCGTGTGGATTTGTTATTCTTTCTTCTCGAGGGACTCGGCATTGTACTGCGAGCGCACGAAGAGTTGGGGGGACCGTGGAATGTCGCGCTGATTGGTCGAGCCCGGTGTCCTTCTAGGAGTCGTTGGTGGGGGGGAAGCACTTGTGCCGCGGTATTAGACAGCGGATTTTATGTTTGATTCCGGGTTTGGGAATCGAGTACAACAGTTTATAATAAAATCAAGAGGACTTTTATTTAAATATGTAAAGGGTGTAAAGAAATGTTTGGTCTTGGCTGCCATAGGCGTACATCTACAGCAAAATTTCAAGGTCAAATATTTTTTTAGTTGCATGACGCGTAGAATACAATGCGATGAAAACAAATTCGACCTTAAAATTCAAGATCAAGGACAATTTTGGGGCAACTTTTTTTTTACAGATCTTCGTCGATCCGAAGATTTAGAACACGTCTATGGCAGCCGAGACTAAACATTTCTTTACTAAGAAGCTCTAAATCTGTTTCGACTATACATATACAGTATTGAATTTTTATTGACATGAATTAAATAAAATTTATTTCATAGCAAAATTTAATATTATTGTATATGTGGTTTTTGAGAGGAAAATGTGGAAGGGCGTAGAAAAGGTTTGCTGTGGAAAGGATAACGTGCAAGAAACAAAGTCTAAGGGTCTGTTTGGTCCTGACGATTCAAATGTTTTGGCTGACGCGTCTATGGCATGATTATCGTGATGCTTTGGCATTTAACTAGGGCCTGGGGTATTATAACATTTATGCATGTATGCGACAAAAATTAGTCGGTCTGAACAAAACTGTGAAGGTTTTATTTTGAAAATTTGAGAACGACTTCAGAGTACCCATAGTGACTCTCAACACGCAATTAGCTAGAGTTGTACCCTCCGTAATGGTCTCCGAGCTTAAGAAGCAATTAGCAAAAATTCAAATAGAATTGGGTTTCCAGAAATATTTCTACCGATTTCTGCCGATCTCATCGAGCCAAATACTCCATTCTCTTTCTCTCTTCTGTGTACTCGGACGGCAACAAAAGATCCTAATTCATCTTCCACCGTTTCCAATTACGCTCCCCAAGATCGAACAATAGCCCTCCCTCGATTGACACGAGTTTTCCAACAAGTTCTCCTCCCGTTTTATCCAATTACCCCGGTCTGTTTTCTTCTTAAACGTCCCCCGTGGTAGTCGCAGCAGGTGAACGACGAGACGATCGACAGGCCTGTCAGCCTCGGACAGGACAACTAGGTCTAGTTCTGCGATCGCGACGACGACAGTTGTCCCGATTCCTGGCGAGGAAGAGGTCCTAGAAAGATAGAGGACGCTGCGCGACAAGGAGATACATCCCCCTCCCGGAGGAGAGAAAGAGAGAAGGAGGAAGCGAGGCCGCGGGGCAATAATACCGATGCCTCGGCAATTACGTTCGTCTCGTGGCCATCTGCTCCTCCGGAAGACCCGATGACCACTCATCCTTCAACAGCCTTCCTCCTCCGTTCTTCAACCGGGGACTCCTACAGCTGTGGGGCGTCGTCCTGCGATTTTTACCAACCGCGAAAACGAGAAACGATCGTGATCGCGGTCTGCTCGTGTCGCCGGAATCTCGGACTAGCCAACGAGCCGATCAAATTGGCTGCACGGGGCTGACATTGCGGTCGGACACTGTGCCGGTAGACGGAAGACGCGAGATTAGGGTCGTCAGTTTCGTTTCCGCTAGTTGGACAATGCTAAAAAAAAATTGTTTTTATACTTCAACTACCCACGAATATGTGTGCAAAAGTCTAATGCGAAATGTTTAATGGTTCCTGTGGAAAAAATTGCTGAAGAGACGCTATTCAAAACCAGAGTACTCCCTTAGGAAAATATAAAAATTTGTATTATTTTTGCTTTAAAAAAATAGTCTATGTACTCCAAATACCCACGAATATGTGTGCAAAATTATAGTGCAAAAAGTTTAATGGTTCCTGTGGAAAAAATTGCTAAAGAGACGTCATTCAAAACCTGAGTACCCCCTTAGGAAAATGTAAAATTTTTTATTGTTTTTGCTTTAAAAAAATAGTATATGTACTCCAAATACCCACGAATATGTGTGTAAAATTATTGTGCAAAAAGTTTAATGGTTCCTATGAAAAAAATTGCTTAACAGACGTCATTCAAAACCAGAGTACCCCTTTAGGAAAATATGAAAATTTTAATTGTTTTTGCTTTAAAAAAATAGTCTATGTACTCCAAATACCCACGAATATGTGTGCAGAATTATAGTGCAAAAAGTTTAATGGTTCCTCGGAAAAAAATTGCTTAAGAGACGTCATTCAAAACCAGAGTACCCCCTTAAGAAAATGTAAAAAATTTTATTGTTTCTGCTTTAAAAAAATAGTATATGTACTCCAAATACCCACGAATATGTGTGCAAAATTATAGTGCAAAAAGTTTAATGGTTCCTATGGAAAAAATTGCTGAAGGCCGTCATTCAAAACCAGAGTACCCCCTTAGGAAAATGTAAAATTTTTTATTGTTTTTGCTTTAAAAAAATAGTATATGTACTCCAAATACCCACGAATATGTGTGTAAAATTATTGTGCAAAAAGTTTAATGGTTCCTATGAAAAAAATTGCTTAACAGACGTCATTCAAAACCAGAGTACCCCTTTAGGAAAATATGAAAATTTTAATTGTTTTTGCTTTAAAAAAATAGTCTATGTACTCCAAATACCCACGAATATGTGTGCAGAATTATAGTGCAAAAAGTTTAATGGTTCCTCGGAAAAAAATTGCTTAAGAGACGTCATTCAAAACCAGAGTACCCCCTTAAGAAAATGTAAAAAATTTTATTGTTTCTGCTTTAAAAAAATAGTATATGTACTCCAAATACCCACGAATATGTGTGCAAAATTATAGTGCAAAAAGTTTAATGGTTCCTATGGAAAAAATTGCTGAAGGCCGTCATTCAAAACCAGAGTACCCCCTTAGGAAAATGTAAAATTTTTTATTGTTTTTGCTTTAAAAAAATAGTATATGTACTCCAAATACCCACGAATATGTGTGTAAAATTATTGTGCAAAAAGTTTAATGGTTCCTATGAAAAAAATTGCTTAACAGACGTCATTCAAAACCAGAGTACCCCTTTAGGAAAATATGAAAATTTTAATTGTTTTTGCTTTAAAAAAATAGTCTATGTACTCCAAATACCCACGAATATGTCTGCAAAATTATAGTGCAAAAAGTTTAATGGTTCCAGTGGAAAAAATTGCTGAAGAGACGCCATTCAAAACCAGAGTACCCCCTTAAGAAAATGTAAAAAATTTTATTGTTTCTGCTTTAAAAAAATAGTATATGTACTCCAAATACCCACGAATATGTGTGCAAAATTATAGTGCAAAAAGTTTAATGGTTCCTATGGAAAAAATTGCTGAAGGCCGTCATTCAAAACCAGAGTACCCCCTTAGGAAAATGTAAAAATTTTTATTGTTTTTGCTTTAAAAAAATAGTCTATGTACTTCAAATACCCACGAATATGTGTGCAAAATTCTAATGCAGAATGTGTGGTAGTTCCCCCGGAAAAAATTGGTAAAAGTCGCGATAAAAATGGGATTGAAAGGCAGACTAGCCCGTTAATCGGCATCGACGTGCAAGGGCTCGGTAACGGTGAGCAGTTTAGCTCGTAAAGTCAACGGCGGTTGTTGTCGGGAACGGCGCGTAAGTTGTCGTGGCGATGTTACGTACACGCTTAATATACCCGCGGCGAGCGTAGATCACGCGAGGCAGCCGACAAAGATGCCAGAAGTCCCGCGAAATCCAGCCGGCAATTAACCGCCCCCACCGCCGCTTTGTTTCCCGAGACCGACGACCAAAGGGTTTTCGTTTTCTTTCGCCTGGGATCCCTCCTCAAAGGATTTAAGGGACTTCACAGCGTAATTGCTCTTGTCATCCTTTCTTTCGGCCCTCTGGCGTGTTCCCTCTGTGAGCCTGCAACCCCGAGAGAGGTCTTCGATCCCGGCTTGCAACGCGGTCGTGCAACCTGAAATTAATACAATCTCCGGAGCAGTTTAACCATTTTCTATTGAATTAAATAATGTCTAGACACTCTCCAAATTTTCATAGATCACTAAATTGAATAATTTTTACTTAGACCATTCCTTTATCTTCACAATTTTACGAAATTTTCTTTTATTTAAAATTCTTTTTAGAATTTAATCGAACACTCTCTAAATTTTCATAAATTACTAAATTGAATAATTTTTACTTAGACTATTCCTTTACCTTCACAAGTTCTATTACTACGAAATTTTCTTTTATTCAAAATTCTTTTTATAATTTAAGCAAACACCCTCCAAATCTTCATAGATCACTAAATTTAATAATTTTTACTTGGACTATTCCTTTATCTTCACAATTTCTATTATTACGAAATTTTCTTTTTTCCAAAATTCTGTTTATAATTTAATCAAACACACTCCATATTTTCATAAATCACTAAATTGAATAATTTTTACTTAGGCTATTCCTTTACCATCACAATTTCTATTATTACGAAATTTTCTTTTATTCAATATTCTTTTTATAATTTAATCGAACACCCTCCCAATCTTCATAGATCACTAAATTTAATAATTTTTACTTAGACTATTCCTTTACCTTCACAATGTCTATTACTACGAAATTGTCTTTTATTCAAAATTCTTTTTATAATTTAATCAAACCCCCTCTAAATTTTCCTAAATCACCAAAATTCTATCGAATCATTTTCTTCCGCCCCCGGCTAAGTGTCAAAGAAGACGGTCGAAAGCACACGATTAATAAAGACAGTAACTGTCTACTTGGTCCTTATCGACCAAGGAAGAAGAATCCTTGCTTCAAATTAAAAAGTTTGAACAGTGGGATATACATGACTGTTCGCAAATTCGCAAAGATCGACGTGCCGCGAACGATCGTGTTCGTCCGCACACGATAGATCCCCGATCGAGGTAAGCTCGTCGTGTGATCCGAGGCGGATCGTCCCAGTTGGTCCAGCACGCGGAACACGGAAGCCGTTGGATCGCTCGATCGCGATCCCCGTGGATCCTCTTCGGTGCGGCGACGCTCCGGCTGACCCAGATCAGAGGAGCGTGACACAGAGGAGGAGGAGGAGGAGGAGAGGGAGGAGGAGTGGTTGCGAAAAAAGGGAACAAGAAAAGGGAAAAGGAAAGGAGAGGAGGGGGGAGGGGAGGGGTAAGAGAAGCGGTCTCGGCGCCGCGTGTGAAACCAGGAGCGCGACTCGACGCGTATGGAAATGCCGTGTGTCGGCTCCTTATTGTATGGAAATGCGTGCGAGACGCAGCCAGTGTGACCAAACCGAACGTGCTGGATAGAGCCGGGCCTCGGCTATACTCGCAAGATGTCCCTGTCAGCGTAGCTCGTAAAATCGAGCGTACACCTTGTCGAGCATGCCGTTGTCCTGTCGATCCAGCGAGACACCGAAGAAATTATCTCGCCTAACCGGCGACACACACAGCCCGGTTAGGGGACTCTCGGGTTAGAGAGACTGTGTGCTCGCTCTTCCTGTCGCTTTCTTCGGGGAAAGCCGGATGGCTGGAGCGTGGCCGAGTTTGAATCACGATCGAGTACAAGTACACATCAAGTGCGAGGGACTCGCCTGTCGTCGAGTGTGCTCGACGCTGACAAAGTGTCGTGTCGATCGTGTTTGATCGTGTTCGGACTGCGTTCGGGAGATGGTGGCACTTATGTTGGGATCTTGGTTGATAACGTGCCGGGGGACTCCAAGCGAATGGATGTGGGTTGTTTGTAGTATGTCTTTATCCGTATGGTTATTTCCGTGTTGCGTAGATTAGGCAGGCTAGAACGTAGTTACTTTTCTAGTTCCTAGTGTCGTCCATAGTTCCTAATGCGTTCCCTAGTCATGTCTCTAGTACCTAGGGCCTTCTCTATTCCCTTTTCTAGTTCCTAGAGTCTTTCCTAATTCCTACTGTCTTCCCTTCTCCTAGTGCCTTCCCTAATTCCTAATGTCTTCCCTAGACCCTTCTCTAGTGCCTTCTCTAGTTCCTGGAGCCTTCCCTAGTGCCTAATGTCTTCCTTAGCCTAGCTCTTTCCCTAGGACCGTCTCTATTCCTATTTCTAGCTCCTAGTCCCTTCCCTACTTCCCAATGTCTTCCCTAGCCCCTTCTCTAGTCCCATTTCTAGCTCCTAGTGCCTTCCCTAGCCCCTTCTCTAGTCCCTTTTCTAGCTCCTAGTGCCTTCCCTAATTCATAATGTCTTCCCTAGCCCCTTCTCTAGGGCCTTCTCCAGTTCCTGGAGCCTTCCCTAATGCCTAATGTCTTCCCTAGCCTAGCTCTTTCCCTAGGACCGTCTCTAGTCCCTTTTCTAGCTCCTAGTGCCTTCCCTACTTCCTAATGTCTTCCCTAGCCCCTTCTCTAGTCCCTTTTCTAGCTCCTAGTGCCTTCCCTAATTCCTAATGTCTTCCCTAGCCCCTTCTCTAGGGTCTTCTCTAGTCCCTTTTCTAGTTCCCAGGGCTTTCCCTAATACCTAACGTCTTCTCTAGCCCTTTTCCTGGTACCTTCCCATGTACCTTCCCTAGTTCTTAATGGCTTCCCTAGCCCTCTTGGTCGTCCTTCTGTCAAAAAATTGGACTTCTCGTTTCGTCACAGAATTTTCTTAGTATGTATGTATGTCTTAATTGTGGTGCCACTGATACAGAAATACGTGTACCAAAGACATCGCTATATTTCTATTTTAAGAAGCAACTTCTCCATAAATTTGCATATTGTACCTTCGATTCCGAATGTTCCCACTGTCACTAAATTTCAAATGACTCCTCCATTCACGCCCCGCATAATCAACGACTTAGTAACCTTCTCCGTCCGCCTTATTAACGGAGATTAATATTCAAAACTTCGGTCTCTTTCCTATCGGGACAACCCGCAAACACGGTATTCCCGCGGCAATAACTCTTGAGGACAGTTTTACGATTATAGAATTAGAAGGGACTTCATGCATAATTCATGTCGCATTGTACATTTATATGTCTCGTTACCGCCGCGCCGCCGCCGCGTCGTCCGCTCCTGACGAGCTACCAAAACCCGCTAATTAGCTCGCGCGCGCGAGATTCAGCTAATTAACAGGGGAACGGTGCCTGCTAATAAAATCATTAAAATCGTTCGGGATCAGCATCAATCATCGGCCCGGCCCGTTTCACCCAGCGGATTTCTCGATCCATTCTACATGGAAACGTTTCGAATCGATATCTATTCCGCTTTCTAAAAGATCCAAAATGGATGGAAATAAATATTTTAGTTGCAACGAAATATCTCATATTTATTTAACATTTACCTTCATTTATCTCTTACAATTCACTTGCACAAATTTTTCTTTATTACACGCAGTCTAGTGATTAATAATAAATGTAATTGAAACAGTTAACTACACTAATTTTCAGCAACTGCAAAAGCTAATCTTGGAATGTAGAGGGTAAATAAGAATGTAGATTAAAATTCATCTAGCAGCACATTGCGATCGAGAGGAATCGAAAGATCGGCTCGGCTCGATACACCAGTATCATTCGCTCAGGAATCGTGCGATTCGCCGTTGATTAATGCTCGGCTCCGCGTACACCTACTTCACGCGTATTAAACCTCTCGCCGCATATTAAACGTCCGCTTGTCCGCTCGCTTATCCGCGAGCGTCGAAGCGTAATCGGCGGAACGCGACAGACTGGCACCGCGGATCCTCGACATTATTGTTTCACGAATGCCTGAACGACAGCAAGGAATCGGTTTACGCGTCGATACTTCTGCGCAAGGAGACTGCTCGGGGGCAATATTCTGTTCGAAAATATTTCTATAAAATAATTTTACTATGAATAATGGTCCAACCTAATTATCCAAACATTCAAACAAGTCTATACAAGGTTCGCGTTAATGCTAGCTAATAAATACATAAAAATAATAACAAGAGCGAGACTTCAATAGAGAGCCGAACATAGAGAAGGACAGAATGAAATACGGTTCGCGTGACTGTCCGCGTCTCTTTCTTTCCGATGCGCTGTCCTTCCTTGCGACCGAAACTTTCACCGTCGATTAAACCACTAAATACAATTGAAACTATATCGTGTTTGGTGTCATTTTAATCAGAAAAATGCCAGAAATAAGGTAATGAAAGTCCCATAAACAAATAATGAAAATTAAGAGATTTGTAAAATCGATTCCTCGAGTCAATGTTGTGGTGTGCACACCGATATACCCGAGCCGACAAGAATCAAGTGTTTACTGTACTACTTTAGAGAGAATCAATAAGTATTATGGTATATTTTCTTATTAGCTTTAGTTTTCTCGTGACCGATGCTTGAAGTCATTCATTTTAATTCATACTTCTGAGAAATCTTACTTTGGAAGAGTTTAAATTAGTTGTATATCATATGCACAATATTCTGTTCAAAAATATTTTTATAAAATAATTTAATTATGAATAAGTCCGACCTAATTATCCAAACATTCGAACAAGTCTACGCAAGGTTCGCGTTAATCCTAGCTAATAAATACATAAAAATAATAACATCTGCTGAAATCAATTTCCAAATGGTATAAAAAAAAATTTACTACGGTTCAGACCTAACCCTGATACCTTTCACGGTGTCTTCGCCTCTTTGTCCTCGGGTCCAGCTTGAGAATGAAGATCGTAACTTCTGTCCGAAAACCGCCTTCGGACTTTCTTCCAGGTAAAGAAGGAAAGCTATGAAGAGCACCAGCTGACCAGAGGAGCATCGTGAAAGAGCTACGCAGGGCGGTGCCCCATGTCGCCCCATGGTCCCCGTAGAAATTAGTTCCCGCGGCGTTCCCTGCGTCTCCCATGTGACACCGTGGAACCCCGGACCACCGTGCTCTCGAACCACGCAAGTCGAATTTTATTATCCTCCTCGCGTTCTACTTGGAAAGTCGGGGCTTTTGTCGTGGAACCGCTAGGATCCTCACGACCTCGTTTGCGTCCTCCTTCCTCGCAACCCCCCCTTACGATCTCGTCAATTTCCTAGCCGGATGAGAGGATACGACCACTGTGTACACGGGAATGCATAATGAATCAGATATCCGGAGGACTCGCAGAGTCCCCTTTGCTACTTGCTCGCTGATGAGAATGGGACTTTCGATGGGAATGCTATCTTTCCAGTTACAATACTACTTGTACAGACTCCGGTATCTTGTAAGTTGCGATGCTAATACCAGCTTCGTAAAAGACGCCAAAAAGACGATAGTCTGCTGCCTGTTGCCACATCTATTGCAGTTGACCTTGAGTGACCTTGAATGACCTTCATGAGAGATGGTTCTATTCGTCTTGAAACACAGGATGTAAATCAGAAACCGGTACCGTTCCATTTAAAAACAACAAAGTTTTGACCTTCGTATCTCCTTGACACCTCTACCTATACCAGAGGCACAGGAGTCAATTAAGAAATTTTTTTTCAGTTGAACAATGTTAACCCTTTGCAGTAGGAGCTATTTTAACACGATAATTAAACATTTCTTCCGACCTGGAATATTTTTATGGATATGAAATTAATACCTCATACAATATTTAAATGCTTAGTAATTGATTAGATACCAACATATACATATAATAATATACACAATATTGTGAATAATCGGTACAGCAATTTTTGTCGCGTCCAAGGGTTAATAGACTGAATGATTGAAAAGATTCATGAACATAAGTGATTGAACGATTGCAAAGATTCTTGAACAATTTTAAAATATTGAGAGAGTGATAAAATTCTTGAACATAAGTAATTGAACGATTGCAAAGATTCTTGAACACAAGTGATTGAACGATTGCAAAGACTCTTGAACATAAGTGATTGAACGATTGCAAAGATTCTTGAACACAAGTGATTGACCGATTGCAAAGATTCTTGAACATAAGTGATTGAACGATTGCAAAGATTCTTGAACATAAGTAATTGAACGATTGCAATGATTCTTGAACATAAGTGATTGAACGATTGCAAAGATTCTTGAACACAAGTGACTGAACGATTGCAAAGAATCTTGAACATAAGTGATTGAACGATTGCAAAAGTTCTTGAACAATTTTAAAATATTGAGAGAGTGATAAAATTCTTGAACATAAGTGATTGAACGATTGCAAAGATTCTTGAACACAAGTGATTGAACGATTGCAAAGACTCTTGAACATAAGTGATTGAACGATTGCAAAGATTCTTGAACATAAATGATTGAACGATTGCAAAGATTCTTGAACATAAGTGTTTGAACGATTGCAATGATTCTTGAACATAAGTGATTGAACGATTGCAAAGATTCTTGAACACAAATGATTGAACGATTGCAAAGAATCTTGAACATAAGTGATTGAACGATTGCAAAAGTTCTTGAACAATTTTAAAACATTAAAAAATTGAAAAAATTGTCGAACACAAAGAATTTAACGATTGCAAAGATTCTTGAACAATTTAAAAAAATTGAAAAGAGCCCTTGATCTTAATAAAATTGATCATCCTTTAGTTCCAGCCTTTTTCAAACCACTATATCATCGACACACAGTCAAATTATGATACCGCTAAATTCTGAAATTTTGGGGAAACAACGTGGTGCAGTTCCCCGAGTGTCCATAGCCATCAGAACTCGTAATAAAAGCGGCTACTTGGACGATCGCGAAGGAACCGGACGCACGTCGTTCACGGTTCCCGACAAGAGGCGGGCCTGGTTTGCAAATATTCGCGAGCGAGAGACCGGTGACACGTTGACACGTGAAACCTGCCAGCCGAAGGTTTCCCGGGGGGTTACGTTCGTGCATCTTTATTCCGGCATTCGAGGGGCAGGGGAATGGGAATCGATAACGCAGACAACACACCCCCGCCCCTCCGCCGCCGCCGCCGGCGCGATATTCGTGACCGAACGTCTTCGCGGGAGGAGTCGCGGCGATTTCACGGCGACTTCCGTTAATTTTGTTCCGCGGCCGCGTTAGTTTCCTATTAACGATCACGAATGCAACACAGCTCGGCCGACCGCCCCTTTTCCCCGCCCAACGAAACTCATTAAACGTCTGTCCGTTTGTCTCGGATGCACACACGCGGAACCACCACGACATATATCGCTCTTTCGCCCATCCCCCTGTCCCCTTATCCTCTTGTGCTCGGTCTCTATGCCCTCCGCCCCCCCCCCCCTCCCCGCCTCCGCCTCCGCGCAGCGCCGCCACGATACGTATACGCGAGTCCGCGGAAGTTGTAAACGAATTAACGACGTGTCGTAGACCGCCGACCGGCTCGTCGGATATTATTCTCATCGCCCGGAACAATTACTTTTCTCCCACGGAATCCCGGAGACGACGGTTCGTGCCGATCAAAACTGAAACTTTTCTGATGTCGCGCGACGGCTCCCCGTCGTTCCTCTTCCGATTTATACACGGCGCTGCGATCGATCGCGGAACATTGTGTGTCTGTCTGTGTGTTTCTGTATTGTGAATATGTACAATCAGCAGCGAAATCGTAGCTACGAAACCTGCAGGAAATTCAATCTAACTGGATCGCGAAAGACTCGACAACCACACTTCGATATCTCGTTAACTGTTAGACTTAGGACATATGAAGGTCGATACATTTTCACGCTCAATTTGACGCTGAATTCTGTTGAAAGAAGTCAAGGTGACCTTGAAATCTCCGAAACGTCTTCGCCCAGTACAAAAAATGTTTACATAACAATATTTCTCACCGTATACCGTGCAAGTTTTGTGTACATCATTTTTTCATATTGTTATAAATAACGGAAATATATGGTCGTAATTATTGGCCCACCTTGTACAGGGTGCATAAATATTATATATGTTACAACAATGTCGATCGTAAGTTGCTAAAGCAAAATTTAAATGTTTCCGGCGCATAGGTTCGATCAATTATTACTAAACACTATTTGCAAATTAACACAATATCGTTTCTCAACGTTTCGATCTTCATTTAGATCATTATCAAGAGAATTACAATAACATTGCGTCTGTAAATATTATATGTCGCGACTATACACTCGGTTTGGTAGAGATTGATGTAAACAAGGTGCTGCAAAATTTGACCTTCAACTTCAAGGTCAACTGTTGTTTTTATCGATTTTGACCTTGAAATTAATTTTAACGAAAGGGTAGATCCCCTGTTTGTTTTTGGTATTTAAAGAGGAGAATTAATGCTTGTTTTTTTCTGGTATTTTAACAACATTGATCCTTGTTTGTTTAAAACACCTTGACGACTAACATTCGATATTTCAGCAGATTCTATCCGGGCGTCGTTGAAAGATACCAGTAGCATGATCGAGCTCGATGTTCGATTAAAAATAAACGCAGACGGTTGAGCGGCGCGTGTCGTAGGTGGCCGCACTTCTGTGCCCACCTCAGAACCGGAAGTCTATATTAACGGGGGAAGTCCCGGCGTATCCTTGGGACGAGAGGCGAGCGATTATCGATAAATGACAGAAACCACAGGTCGCCTGGCGTCATAGCTCGCGTCAGTATGGCCGGAATTGCCATATGTCGATCGAGTGCTCGACCACGCCGAATCGTTTCCTTCTATTCGAACAGCGATATTCCATCCTCGTTCGCAAGCCTCGTTTATTTCACCTGAGTTAGCAGAATATTGTAATGTCCCAGGTCCAAAAAAATAGATTAGATTCTCGCAAAGAACCAAAGTAGAGAATTTGAAAAATATGCTTACCAAATCTGATAATTGTATTTGAAACAACAAAATTATAGCTCGTTTAGCATGACCTTGAACGTGTTGGATGTTTTTCTTGAAGTTTTCCAATGTCCCAGGTCCAAAAAAACAGATTTGTTTCTCGCGAAGAACGAAAATAGAAAATTTGAAAAATATGCTTGCCAAATCTGGTAATTGTATGTGACGAAACAACAAAATTATAGGTCGTTTAGCATGACCTTGAAGTTTTCCAATGTCTCAGGTGCAAAAAAAATACATTAGTTTCTCTCAAAATAGGAAAGAATTTCAAAAATATGCCCGAAAAATTTCACAATCGTATCGAAGTGACCCCGAAGAGCCAAGATTGACCCAAAAAAAAATTTTCCATATCTCAGAGATCCGCGATGGGTTACGAAAAATGTCAAAAAGTCGGGATTTACCAAAAAATTCCCATTAAACGATCTTAAACATACCAATAGGAGAACCCCTATAACCGCAGGGACCCTGAAGAGCCGGTCCCAGAAAAATTGTCAAAAAAAATCGGGATTTTCCAAAAAATTCCCATTAAACGATCTTAAACATACCAATAGGAGAACCCCTATAACCGCAGGGACCCTGAAGAGCCGGTCCCAGAAAAATGGTAAAAAAAAAAATCGGTGCATTCGTGTTTCCAAAATTCCGCAGCCACAGAAAAAAAAACACCATTAAAACAATTTTTCACAGGCGTCGGAAAACAATTCGATGATTACCGTGGTCCGCCCCCGCCTCCGACGACCGTGAAACAGCCTCGACTGGAAAGATGACACGTGGCCGGTGTAATCGCTTCGCTAGCAGAGTATTATGTACTTCCGTGGCATGGCTGGCCGACTCGGGAACACTTCACGGTGTTTATCTATCCTGGGCTATATCGATCGTCCCCGTGGCAGGTGCTCTAGGACTCCTCCGTTAGCGACCCGGTCGCGGTCCCATGGCTCTAAAATGTAATTTGTGCTCCGGGACACCGGACAGATGTTACAAGCGGAGGTTAATTACTATCCTCAAAGATGAAATTTCGAGGGAAACATCTTCATTTCGAGAACCGAGGACGACTGTAACCCGCCTAATGCTTCTTCTGGTTCTCGGTTTCTGCTAATGCCACCTTAAACGACTGAGAATTTACACTGGGCACACCAGATGTGTCGAGGGAACCTGTTCTTGGGCTTGAACCTGTTCCCGAGCCTTAATTTTCGAATTGATTGAGAGGTACCGTTGCTTTTTGAATTTTTGAAGGTACTATTTTGCTTCGGGAAATTTATTATTATGATTATTTAATTTTATTACAGTTTGTAATCGACACTGGGTGCATCAGATGAGTCAGGGGGATTTGTTTTTGACCTTCAACTTGTTTATGAGCCTCCATTTTGGTATTGATTGAGATATACTACTGCTTTTGGAGTTTTGGGAGACATTTTTGTTCTGGGAAATTCTTTATTATGATTATTTAATTTTATTACAGTTTTTAATCGACACTGGGTGCATCAGATGAGTCAGGGGAATTTGTTTTTGATCTTGTACTTGTTTTTGAGCCTCCAATTTCATATTGATTGACATATACTACTGCTTTTGGAGTTTTGGGAGACACTTTTGCTCTGGGAATTTCATTATTATGATTATTTAATTTTAGTAAATTTAATTTTCTCGAGGGGAATTTATTTCTGTGATTGAACCCGTTTTCGAACCTTCATTTTCATTTATTTAACACCATTTGCTAATATCAACACTTTGTTGAATTCTCATTGTCGAAAACGAAAAGAGCTTTTGACACGATCTAATAAAAAGTGGTTATTTATTTTATTATTATTAAGAAGAGACACTGCTAGAAGCAACACTGCCTTGTCAGAGCAGAAATGCACGGCCCGATGTTAAACAATTCCATACGGAGGTGTTTCGACGATTGTTCGTTTTCGGGAAAGCGAGCGTGTTCGAAATACCGAGAGACGTGGGCGCTTGCGTTGAGTTTCGGAGAACAAAGGCCCCGGCTAAATAATTCTCGGCGACTCGTCGTCGTCGTGGCGCTGTCAGTTGTTAAGAACGACGTGCCGCGCCGGGGCGGGTGCTTTTCATTTCGAGTCGACTTTAATACTCGTGTCGCACGCGAAAATGTTGTGGCGAGGAAATTAAGGACCTCTCGAGGCCGTCACGGCAGAAAAAGAGGAGAACGCGACCGTGGAACACGCTGTCCTACCCTCGTTTTCGGAGCCCCGGGGAACGATCCTCTCGTGCACAGGCTCCTCCGCGACCTCATCCCCTGCATAATTCCGTTGAATCAACACGAAACGACAAACCGACCGACTGAAACGCGTCGTAGACTGATAGACACGCTCCATTTTGCTGCTGGGAGATCGCACAGCGAGACGGAACGATCTGACAGCGATCGAAAATCGATTTTCGTAATTAAATTAAAATTCATAGATTTATTCAATAAAGTATTCTCTGTTTTTTTTTTCATTTTTTAGGCATCGAATAAACCTATGAATATCGTCTTCGAATTTTAATTTAAAAACAATACGAACTTTCCTTCCAAAAAAAAATTAATAGGTACTGTTTTACAGAGAATTAATTGTATTATGGTATACTCCATTTTCTTGTGTGCTTTAGTTTTCTCGTGACCGATTGGAAGAGTTTAAATTAGTTGTATAGTTTATCATACGTACATCGATTTTATTAGTCACATAAATTGGGATAAAATGTTACTAACTCCCTGGAATAATTGTGTATAATGTTTCCACAAATATTTCCCTTGTCTTGGAACTAGAACATTTAAAAACGCTACGAACTCATCTTCAAAAAAAAAAAAAATTAATAGGTACTATTTTAGAGAGAATTAATTGTATTATGGTATAGGGTAACTGCACCAGCGAATGAACATTTAAGAAATTGTTCAGGAAGATATTCTATTTAAAAAAAAAATATGCGAATTAAAGGAATCTCATATATGTCAAATGGCTCCCTATACTTCATTTGTCAAAAATAAATGAACACAAATAAAATGAAATTATTATTATTTGTCTTTATTAAACGTTAAATAAAAAATATAAAAAATACCAGTCAATGAACACTACAATTTACAACACTACTACTAATTTGTTGAAATATACAAAAGCGTTCATTTACTGGTGCCCGTTTATTCACTGGTGCAGTTACCCTACTCCATTTTCTTATTTAGTTTTCTCGTGATGGATTGGAAGAGTTTAAATTAGTTGTATAGTTTATCATACGTACATCGATTTTATTAGACACATAAATTGGGATATAATGTTACTAACTCCCTGGAATAATTGTGTATAATGTTTCCACAAATTTGGCTCTCGACTCGGAACTAGAACATTTAAATGTTCACAAACGACAAAAAGAAGTCCTATTACAATAAGGGTCCAACAGCAACAGGAAATCCATCAACTTGAAAATCCCTTTTCCCACAGTACAAGCAAACAAGAATCAATAAAAATCACTGGTGAAGTAGAGAGCTCCAACGAAATCTCTGTATCCCCGAACATCCTGCTACGTTCAACAAACATCCTCCACACCCACACAACTGCACAGAACAACACGTAAATCCATCTGGAGCTCAGCCATCCGTCAATCGGTTGAGCTAAGTCTTTTTCCCAGCGATGGCCGCCGTGGAGGGTAGCTACCCCCGTGTCCTCAAAATCTGTCCATTTTGAATCACTCGTCCGATATTGGACATAAACGCCATAACCTCTAGGAGGTGGCTAAAGAGAGAGAGAGAGAGAGGGGGTTGTTCGCCCTAATGAAACAGAGCTGAGCTCCCACTCAACTAGCTCTCTCTCTCTCTCTCTCTCGTTCGTCACTCTGTGCTTTCCCATGCGAAATAAAATATCGCTAATCACTCGTGGGGGGCTGTAAGTACCCCGTGCATCTGTGTACCCTGTGTCCCCTCCCCCAATGGTGGCCCATAGGGTGCACACGAGAAACCCACCCCCTTTTGGTCGAGAGTCGCGGGACGATGGCGACTATGGCGAGACAATGGGATGCTGTTCCGGATTATTATTTCTATGGGGGGCGGGGGTGGGGGATGTAATTAAGCGACGCGGACATCGGACCCCAGTGTGCTTGCAACGTCGAAATATTTCGTTTCGAAGGGAGTCGAGGGGGTGGAAAATTTGTAATTGTTCTTGGCCGGCTTCGCAAACACCGGGAGAAAACCACCCCTCGTGTGAAAGTAGAGGGGGGGACGTTTTTTTACGGATTCGTTCGGTTTGTTGTTGTTAGCAACATTTTCGGGACGAGAATATTTTCTGTGAAGCTTTTAAGTGGACGTGTGCTGTATATGTGAGAAACTATTAGTTACTAACACTAGATCTACCGGGTAAATTACTGCGTGATGGAAATTATAATTATGAGTTTGTCTAGATTTTTTGTGCGAGAGTATTTATAATTGCAACAATTTCAAGCTTCTGAAAAATCCGAAAAAATTCTGCGGTGCTCGTTGTAGCCTCTAGTTCGACGAGCAAGTGGTATTTTTTTGCAATCAAAATCAAAATTCAACATAAAAGTATGAAGAATTGGGAATGAGCCTGGAGGTGGGGTCTGGAGACAGTATTTATTTTTGAAGAAGCGTATGATTTTAGATTTGAACTTTTTTGACAAGATCAGAGTTGGACAAAATTTTCATCTAAATACAAATTTCGAATAACGAATAAAACGTACAAAGATTTGTATTCATTATTCGATGGTTCGAATATAAAAAGTATCTTTATTCGACGAGCATCGAATAAATAATTATATTCGACGAGAATTTATCCAACGAATAAATAATTATATTCGACGACAATTTATCCAACCAATAAATAATTATATTCGACGACAATTTATCCATCGAATAAAGATAATTTTGTTTTATACGTAGTGGCTTTATTCGAACTTCGAATAATTTTTTCAACTTAGATCTGTATCTTTCATTCGGAGGCTTCGAATAAATCTTTCCACAACTACTGCCAACTCTTCTAAACGCGAACCATCGAATGAATAAAAATTTTTTAATTTTTTATTCGTTATTCGAAACTTTTATTTAGATGAAAATTTTGCCCAACTTTGATTGCAAGTATGTGCATTTAGAAAAATTTCTAAACAAACCTGTGATCGGTCCCAAACATACTACAGCACACAATAATAAATAAAAATAAATGTTTATTTAGATGAAAATTTTGCCCAACTCTGACCAAGATATAACAATTACTTTACCACATGAAAAAAATGTTTAAAAAATACAATTGGTCGGACTCGCCAGAGAAAATACCGAAAGTTATACATATTTCGCTACTTTTCTGTGGTTTTCGAGCACACCTCGTAAAAAACATACGAGCGGAAGATCGTCGCGCGACGATCAAGGGAGACAATAGGCGAGGCTAATTGGAAAACTGACGAGAGCAGCGGCGAAATTCCCGGGGAATCGGTCACGCCATGGAATCAGGGTACACCGTAGGGAAGGGAACCTGCCCGGAGCACAATGCACACCATAGCATAGTAGAGCAAAGCGTACAGTACGTGTAGTAGGAAGCCATACGGTCCTGCCGCCGCGCCGTCGACTGTCGCGGGGCGAGCCAGAAGAAAAGGGACACGAAAAAAGACAGAGACCTCGTCTCGCGCAGGAGCTATGATGGCCGCTTTCCTGTCGACCCTATAAAAAATTCAGTTTTCAAACGGCCGGCCCCGGGACACAACCCTTTGTTGCGGGACAGAAGGGTGCCCCTTCAGACGAGAGGGCACGCACAATACGCTGGGCGTGTGTCTCTTGGTGTGTGCCCTATTTACACAGCGACAGCCTCCGACTATGAGACACACCGAACTCTTTCTTTCTCTGTTTTTCTCTCACCCCTCCCCTCCCCTCACCCCTCCCCTCCTCCCACCGTTTCGACGTCAGCCCCCTCGAATATTGGCAAGCCCACGGTGCATTGTGGGACCCCTCGAGCGATCCCAGCCAATCGGGCCACCGCATGACGATTTTATTATGAAAAAGCGAAACGTTAGGGTGGATCGAACCCCTTCGCGAAGGGTGACCGACACGAAGAGAGCCGATAAAGAGGGAAAGAATGAGGGACGGAGAGAGACAGAGTGGACTTGGAACGTTGCGTGTCCCGAATGTTTACCGTCCCTGGCTAAATGCTCCGAAGGGGCGAAGAAGCTGGAGGGCAGAAACTCGAAAATGAGCGGATCCTGTCAACGATGAAGCACGATTGATTCCCTAAAACCCCCCTCCCCCGGGGGGAAGAAGAATTGTAATTTCTCTGCGAATAGGGTCTGTGCGAAAACGACTCGTTTCTGTGCTATTCGTTGCGCGAATAGGGCCTGTGCCAAAACGACTCGTTGCTGTGCTATTCGTTGCGCGAATAGGGCCTGTGCGATAACGACTCGTTTCTGTGCTATTCGTTGCGCGAATAGGGCCTGTGCGAAAACGACTCGTTGCTGTGCTATTCGTTGCGCGAATAGGGCCTGTGCCAAAACGACTCGTTGCTGTGCTATTCGTTGCGCGAATAGGGCCTGTGCCAAAACGACTCGTTGCTGTGCTATTCGTTGCGCGAATAGGGCCTGTGCCAAAACGACTCGTTGCTGTGCTATTCGTTGCGCGAATAGGGCCTGTGCGATAACGACTCGTTGCTGTGCTATTCGTTGCGCGAATAGGGCCTGTGCCAAAACGACTCGTTGCTGTGCTATTCGTTGCGCGAATAGGGCCTGTGCGATAACGACTCGTTGCTGTGCTATTCGTTGCGCGAATAGGGCCTGTGCCAAAACGACTCGTTGCTGTGCTATTCGTTGCGCGAATAGGGCCTGTGCGATAACGACTCGTTGCTGTGCTATTCGTTGCGCGAATAGGGCCTGTGCCAAAACGACTCGTTGCTGTGCTATTCGTTGCGCGAATAGGGCCTGTGCGAAAACTACTCGTTTCTGTGCTATTCGTTGCGCGAATAGGGCCTGTGCCAAAACGACTCGTTGCTGTGCTATTCGTTGCGCGAATAGGGCCTGTGCGAAAACTACTCGTTTCTGTGCTATTCGTTGCGCGAATAGGGCCTGTGCCAAAACGACTCGTTGCTGTGCTATTCGTTGCGCGAATAGGGCCTGTGCCAAAACGACTCGTTGCTGTGCTATTCGTTGCGCGAATAGGGCCTGTGCCAAAACGACTCGTTGCTGTGCTATTCGTTGCGCGAATAGGGCCTGTGCCAAAACGACTCTGTGCCATTCGTTGCGCGAATAGAAGAATGCAATCCGCGTATTTTGAGAAAGGAATTTTCACAGCTCCCGAAGGGAGGGCAGAAACTCGAAAATGAGCGGATCCTGTCAACGATGGGGCACGATTGATTCCCTAAAACCCCCCTCCACCGGGGGGAAGAAGAATTGTAATTTCTCTGCGAATAGGGCCTGTGCGAAAACTACTCGTTTCTGTGCTATTCGTTGCGCGAATAGGGCCTGTGCCAAAACGACTCTGTGCTATTCGTTGCGCGAATAGAAGAACGCAATCCGCGTATTTTGAGAAAGGAATTTCCACAACTCCCGAAGGGAGTGCCCCCCGGAAACCCTGACTGCCGACACACACATACACGTACACAGGGGGAGGTATCGGTGGGTAGAAACAAAGCGCAGCGAAAAAGGCATCGTTCTCTCCGGCTACAATTCGCCCCGCGTTTGTTCAATTCATTTCCTCGACGACCCTCGGGTCAGCTCGACGTGGCGGTTCATTTACAATTAACTCGTTAATTTCATTCCACGAGGCAACGAACAGGGCACACAGAAGCAACCCCCTCTGTATACACATCTATACTAATAGTATATGGGTATGTGGGTGTGTGTGTGCGCGCAGACGGGGTTTGTCCACGCGATTGGACGAAATGAACGCGCAAAGGAGGGCTGAGGGGGTGGGTATCGCGTTACGCCGCGTGTCACCGTAGTTTTGCCCACGGGTTCTCCTAGAGAGTGAGAGAGTTTCTCGGCCCTCGATTGGTGGATTCCCCGTGGAAGCCAGGTGCGCCGGGTTCCCCTGTGCCCCGTGACGTCATTAATCCACCCATTGCGTTCCTTTTTTCCGGGGCGGGGAGAAGGAGAGGGGCAGTCGGGCATTGTGCAACGGGCGGGGGATGCTACGCAGCTGCTAACAAGGACGGGTTTTTCGAGACACCGGCAGACACACGAGCACACACACACTGAGAGACACCGCCATCGGTTTGTTGTCCGCTCACGATGATTCCGCGGCAATAGAAATGGCGGACCCGTGGCCCTTGATGCTGATCTGTCCCTGCCCTTCGTGTGCTCCTCTTTCGTTTCGTTCCGATGGAAACGCCGCTTTATACTTTCTTCTAGGTGCGGTAGCGAACGAACATGTTTGTTGACCGTCATGACTAGACTGCGGATTTTGTGCGTTTATAACGGAATTTGTTACGCACAATTTAAAGCAGTGACAATATTTTGAAAATTTAAGAATGTGGACGTTCTAGTAGAAGTTTAATAAAATAATTGAAAGAAGGAGGACATTTTTATTTTGGCTTCTGTGGCTTGGAATCGAGCCAGACATTTTTAGACGCTAGTCATGAAAGACTGAGTCCATTTGGACCCATGGTATCAAAATTGTTACAACTAATCAATTTCTAAATCGAATAAATAGTTGTTAATAGATTTTATGCAATTATAACAAGAATTGCTACGTACAATTTAAAGCGGTGGACATATTTAAAAAATTCAAGAACATCAACCTGTTAATTTCAGCCTAATAAGATAATTAAAAGATGAAAGAAATTTTTAAATACCTTCCGCGTCTCTTGCAATCGCAGAGACTGATGGGTCTACACCAGTGGTTTCCAACCTGGGAGGAGCCAAAAACCTTCTTATTATTCTTTTAATTGTAGTTTTCAGTCTTTTTTATGTAATAAAGTTTCTATTATTTAAAACGTGTCTATATTATATCTATTAAAAAAATAAAAGGTAGGAAGGCGCAGAAAAAGATTTTTTTCGGGGAGGTGTAGTAGCATAAAGGTTGGAAACCGCTGGTCTACAGGGTGCCCACGCTAGCTAGTGTTTTTCTTGCAAATAGTAGACATTAGAAAAAATATAAGAGGAAAAGTTATACTGTTTTATCCAAGCAATGTAATAGTGTCTGTATCTTTTATTTATCTGCATTATTTTTTTTAGACACGAAGACCTGAAGGTGACCTTCTTGAATTTGTTCGTATACGACACAATGATCTTCAAGGTCATAGCCCAGTGAAACCGTTTCGCAAACAGCGAAAGAGGTCGAACTCCGACGGAAACAGTCGATCAAAAAATCAAACACAATAGTAACCACCATCCCCAGATTTTCCCCAGCAAGAATCACCGAACAGAACTAACCAACATTTACACAACCCCCGAGATTAACTCTCGCTTCGAAGCAAACTGTTTAAAGAATCATTTCGGATTCCCGGGAAGTCCAGGTATCATAACTCGCGTCGTAACAGTGTTACCATCCGACTCTGCCATGCCGTGGCCCTGAAGGGTCTATCAAACAATCGTGGGGGGGGGGGGGGGTTAATTCCCAGGAATCCCAGCAGCAGAAGCACACTAATCTCGTCGGCGCGGCGCGGCAGTCTTCGGAGAAGCGTCTTCGTAGAGAATGGACAGTTACGGAATTATCGGTAGAAGGGGCCGACAGTCGCAACAGTAACCACACAGGGGTAAAAAACCGGGTGAAAAAATGTAGCGGCTCCCGAAGAATTCGGGAAAAGTGTCCCGAAACGACGAGAGGGGGGTGGGAGAGAGGGGGGCACGTCCCGGCGCTGTTTGATCTACGCCCCCGGAACGTTTTATTGTCTTATTGCGTCGTCTCGCGAACCCTCGGCTACCCATTCACCGACTCCACGACACGTTTATGAATTTATAGCGGGCTTTGTGGCGGTGGCCGGTAATCCAACGGACAGGCTACCTACCGTTTATTGGGCCCTTTGTTATTAGCCACCCTTTAGGAGCGCGCGGGGGAGGCAGAGGGCGCAGGAGAACGGTTTCCGCGTTGCGCAACCCTGAAAAGACGCAACCTTTCCCTATCTGTGCCTCTCGCTCTTTCTCGTTCTCTTCTATCTGCCTTCGTAATTAAGACGCGCATCCTTTGCCCCCCACCCCCCGGAGAAAATCTTTAGAAACTTTTCAGCCGAAAAGATGGATGCAGGATGGGGAAAGGGTTGCGCCGCTCGCTGATGATGCATAAATTAGGTACGCTAATGGCCGGGGCCAGATCGAGACTGAGAAAAGACCGGGGAAAATATTAATGCGTCGGCTTTCTTGCCCCGTCTTCCTTCTTTCACAACTTTTTCATCTCGGTTTTGTACATTGGAGATTGAGGAATTTAGAGGATCTTCGGTAATTGCGGGTGTGTATGGGATTATGGGGAATTTGGAGGAAGAGAGGTCACGTGGCTTGAGGTTATGTGGGTTGTCGTTTTTGTGCTGTGGTTCAAAGAATTCAAGCTTACTGTTGCATTGTTTGCAGCTTATTGGAATTATTGAGAAAAAAGGGTTGGCAGTGTTTCAGCTTCTGTAGCTCGATATGAACGCAATGTTTATTTTTCAAAATGACATTTTTAAATTTGCAATATGTGCCCACGTGAAAAAGTTGTAAAAAACTTTAGTATTTTTCTCCTTAGAATTTTCCTCGCGTAATGCATTGAACAAATTCGACCTTCTCAAAAAAATCCAAGGTTCAAAATAGAAAAAAGTTGTATATTCAAAAGTGTCCGAGTATGTACCGCCGGTGAAAATGCATTGAAAAAAATTTCTAAACAAACCTGTGATCGGTCCCTAGCATACTATAGCACACAATAATAGCAAAAAAGTAGCCTAGTTACGGGACGAAACGCATTCGTTCCGTGCAAACATCGTTCCATTGAATCTAATCGGAATCGAGCCTTGTCCAGGATCGCTCCATTCACCGGATTCAGCTGGCAAGGGCGATCGATAAAGATCGAAGATCACGGCACCCCTAATGACTCCTCGGCTACGGGTTCTTGATTAGCGTGAAACGTCGGCCGTGAATGGCCGGCAACGATCGAGGAGAGCGAGTGCCTACTCGAGGCGAAGCGCGTCGAGCCGCGGGCGGGGGTGTTGTTTGGATGATGATCGACCCTGAATTGCAGCAACGGACTCCGGAGAGAGTAAGAGAGAGAGAGAGAGAGGGAGAGAAGCACGCGGAATTATTGCTCTGTGAGCAATGCCTTCCCGCGAAGACCTTCCTCTCCAGGCTGATCGTACTTGAGCGTACGTGACCTCGTAGGACAATGGCTACCAGACTTGAATCCTGCCGCAGGATCGCCTCAAACGAGATATTTGCTCGTCCTTCGGGCCCTCGGCTTCGACCTATTCAATTTCCTTAAGACTTCTATTTGCTCTCGCTGCCGGGAAAGTATAATTGCGACGGCGGCGCTTGCCGAGTGTGCGCTATGATCGCTATGTAACATTGGATACCGGAGACGCAAAAATTGTTATCTTTGATTCTCCATGCTGGTGAGGTTGCTTTTTGTATTTTTAGAAATTTTATAATACAGTAGAGAAGCAAGTATACGAACACATACTAGTATTTGGAGAGACAAATCTAGTGACAGAACTTGTTTATTTAATTATGAAATTATAATTATGAAAGAACTTTTATCAAACTCCAACTGGTAGATTCGCGACGCTTTTCCGATTAAAATGATACCAAACACGACACAATTCGAATCGCATTTACTTCTTTAATCCACGATATAATAGAACCTCCATTATCCGAACTAATCAGAGAGACCTGACTATTCGAATAATAGAACAGTTACCTCGCTACAATTCAAAGTGCATCGCTTTAGATTGAAGGCAGTTGGAGAATTCGGTTCGGATAATCCAAGTTCCACTATGTCTTGATTTAAGTAAATGCTCCGTATCAATTTAAGAAATGTCACAAATATGCTGACAAAAGTTCCATAAAAGAATTATTAATAATGTCATTCTTAGATAAAATGTTGATCTTCATGCTAAATTTTTCGCGCACATCTCCGTCGCATATATCGAGGCATTCCTGTAATCGAGAATGTCCATCTTGACCGATTCCGCGGATCTTCGACTTTGTTTAACATGTTCATTTTCATACACACGGACACGTTTCGACAGAATTTTAAGGGTGTTTCGCCAGCGGCAAAAAGAGAATACTCGCCCGAAACGAATCGGTGTCCATGTTTCGTGAAGCATCCGGTACAAGCTGGACGAACAACCAGCCAGTTTATTGCAATAGTAGCGGTCTGCGGTAATGAAGAATGCCAGCTATTTAATCGTTTCGCAGGATGAATGGGGGTCGCTTCCGGTAAATATTTATGGTATGGAATTCGTTACGGTGGACCTGGCTGGAATTTATTTTCTGCTAAACTTGGGCAGCTGCTTCGACGAACACCGCGGATTTTGGCTATGTGATCGACTGGAACCGTTCGCTTTTTGATCTCGTATAGCGATTCCGGACTGGACAAATCGCTCGTTCGAATTAGATTAAACTTGCTGTTTTAACAAGTAAAAATTTTGTATCAAACATTTCTACACGATCTACGTAAATTACCTCAAGTGGGCGTGGCTTCATCGCTCCCAACTTCGAAACTATTGTAGCACAGCTCGAGACAATAATTTACACATCGTTGTCTATCCCCTAAAAATGTAGCTACACATTCAAGATTGCGTATCACGCATAATCCTCACCACACAAATTTCCTCGAGTGGGCGTGGCTTCGTCGCTCCCCACTCCAACAATGTCTTACATGATAATCTCCACATTCTACATTCTCCATCTCCTAAAAAATCTAGCTACACATTCAAGATTGCGTATCACACATAATCCTTACCACACAAATTTCCTCGAGTGGGCGTGGCTTCATCGCTCCCCACTCCAACAATGTCTTACATGATAATCTCCACATTCTAACATTCTCCTAAAAAATCTAGGAAATCATCTACGTTCCAGATTCTGGACATGAATTCTAATTCTCCTACATTCCCTGCACAAATCACCTCGAGTGGGCGTGGCTCTAGAGCCCCGAACTCTCCACAGTCCATTAATACATTTGTAATAAAAATAAGCAGACGTAACTTAAAATGCAGATTAAACGCAAAGAGGCTAAATAAATTCTCAAATATATTCTCAAATTGTTTACATGTTTCCACAGTTTTGTGTTGCATCGTAAATGCATAAAACCCGCAGCTTTTTCATGACTGTCATAACAGGCCCCGTGGAACAAACGTAACCTAATCAGAGCCGAGTCGCGCATAGTAGCAGCGGGTAATTCGCCTGATCGCAAGTGTAGAACGCGCATCGTGATCGCAATTTCTCCAACAGTAGAGTCCTGCTCCGCGGATGATGATGATACTAGCCGGTGCGTCACGTCCGATGTCGTGAACCACGGGGATGGAAAACCATTTCCAATGGAGGGTCCCGGGCCAATCAGAGTGAGAACGAAACGTATCCGATCCGGCGTACGGAGAAAGGGTTACACGGTGTACATACATACGTAGAACGAACGGAACGGAACGGAACGGCGCGGCGCACAACCGGGGCCCGGTCCTTATATCTGCGTCCCTCTGGCCCGTAATTACCGGGATCGGCCTTCACCGCGGCAATTTGTCAAGGCTGTAATAATCCCGGCGGACCTATGGCATTGTATACATATCGGCGGATGCCTCCCACCGTTGCAGATAACATCAGCTGCAGCGGACCGGTCCCGGACCGGACCGGACCCGGTCTTCGGCACCGTCGTCCTACGAGAACCGTCCATTTCGAGTCACCCGCCTGCACCATCATCGACTCGGTTTTGACGCCCGCATCAAATTAATAACCAATCAGATAACACCATGGATCCATCACGGAGTTGTACAAACTCGGCAAACAAAATTTTTCCATTCGCTCTGTTAAAAATAACCAAGGAATATTTAGTATAATAAGGTATTGTCGGATAAAATAAATTAAATAAACATCTGTCGAGTATCAGCCCTCGACCGGGAGGGTGGTTACGGGGTGAAATGTGAAAAATTAGTTTTTCACCTATTTCCCCTAGTCGTATGCGAAAATTCTGAAAAAGTAGAGTAGATGTCAAGTGCCCGGGTACACTGCAATTAATTCGGATTTTTAGGTCGAAAATCCTGGTTGTAAAAAATCGATGAAACGCAGATTTCACGTTTAACAGCGATATCATTTATATTTTTACGGTATCAGTGTATAGGTCTATTGTTCATGAATTTTTTCACGATTCTAGACACTATTAGACAATTTTTGTTTGTCTATGGAAAGTCCGGTGTGAAACTGTTTAGCAAGCTCCGTCGCACATACTATAGCACTTCCCACAGTCAAACGCACCACCCTAAACGCAATGCGCAGTCTCTATGTATAAGTGTATTGTTCATGAATTTTTTCACGATTCTAGACACTATTAGACAATTTTTGTTTGTCTAAGGAAAGTCCGGTGTGAAACTGTCTAGCAAGCTCCGTCGCACATACTATAGCACTTCCCACAAACGCACCACCCTAAACGCAAAGCACAGTCTCTATGTATAGTGATCAGCAATTACGTCGGATCCCCTGTGGACCACTTCGGCTATTCCGAACTTGTAACGAACCGTCCAATCACACGAAACGCTCGAGAATCACCTGGACGAGAGGCAGGATACCCACAACCATATTCTACCCCTTCAACTCTTCCAGGTGATCATGGGCCAACTCTTGCAAGGAGCGTTTCAAACGTGCTCCCCTTCGGCCTAATTTCTATGAAATATAGCACCACGATACGGACTATATCTATAATAAATTTACCAGTAATTATAGTCTCGGATGACAGCCAGTTTCTTTGAAAAATGTGTGATAAGTTCGAAAAAAATTATCTACCAGCGTAGATCATGCTATTCATTGAAATCATAGTGCTTTGTCTGAAGCAGTTTATTAGATCCAATGGAAACGTTCTAACCTACCGGAAGCCTATTAACAGAGTGTTTTAATTACTGTATGTAAAAGAAGCTCAATAATTTTCTTTAATTAATTTCAGAACATGCTGTCATATTAAATTATGTCGACTCTAAAAAATATGAAAAAAAATGGCAATAATTTAGTATTAACCCTTTGCACTCGGAGCTATTTTAACTCGAAAATTAAACATTACTTCCGACCTAGAATAATTCCATTCCATATGGATTTCTTTTTATTTTATGGATATGAAATTAATATAACACCTCATACAATACTTAAATGTTCAGCAATTGATTAGCTACCAACATGTTTAATAATGTAAACAATATTTTGAATAACAGCACAGCAATTTTTGTGGAGACTCTGCGTCGCCACTCGAGTGCTAAGGGTTAAATTAATGTCTAGGTCTCAAGCCTCAATATTTGTGTTTAAAAAAATTTTTTTTGACAACCAGAGTTTACAATTAAAATAAAAGTTGTTCTTTGATCAATTCTTTATGTATAATTAGACAAAAAAATGGAAGAATAGCATAATCTCCAAGGGTAGATTTCAATCCCTTGCAGTGAAATTCACCAGGAAAAGAATACTAACGTGTGCATAACATATCCCCGAAAGTGTCATAATTTTTTCAATTTCCGGGCTCGCGGTAAATTCTTTGCGAGACAGTTTCCCTGGCAGCAAGAGACGCCGAAGGAACGAGTCGTCGAAAAGAAAGGATAGAGGCTAGTCTCGGATGTGCAACGTGACTTGCCAACAACTCTGCCTCGCCCCTTCTTCTTCTTCTTCTTCTTCTTCTTCATCTTCTTCTTCTTCCTCTTGTTCCTCTCCCAGGGGATTTTTTTCACTATGAAAACCTCCGGTCGGATCTCGGTTAATGGTGGATGGCAGTTGCAGGGGCCAGGACGTCAGGCTGGCGCAACGGAGTGCGAGCATCCACCTATCTTGATGAGATCTTGTTTTCCGTGGGATCCCCCGCGGCGTGCCGCGATTCGTTCCCCGTGTTCCCGTTCCCGTTCCCGTTCCATCGCCCGGAAAATCACTGACATGGACCCCGACACGTTCGCGTGTGTGCCATTCGAACATTTTGCTAGTGGACACACGCCTTCAACCAGGTGAGAAAGGTCGTCGAACCGGCCCGTACTCGGCCCGAATCGCAAAAAGTTTCACAAAGTTTGCGTCTCTATTAATTATGCATTATTCACTCTCCGTCTCTAAAATTCACTCTTGAATCGCTTTCTATTAGCGGTGGGCGGGTACGCGGAAATTCGGGTTCGGGTCGGGTCGGGTCAGCTCGGGTCGGGTTAGGTCTTGGTTCGGGACCCGATAATTCGTGATACGTGGATACCCGGAAATTTTGGTTACCCGAAGTCGAAATCGGATCGAAAATTGGTATTTTTGGGAACCCGAATGTTATTGATTTTCGGGTTGCCGACCCGAGTCATCGAAACCCGACCGGAGGCTCGGATACCCACCCCTATATATTTTCCATAATAAAAGAAAATAGATTCAACGAAGAAATAACGTTTCAACAAGATAGTAGCGTACCCCGTGGAATTGTATGGAATACATACAGGGTGTTAGGTTAGGTCTGGGTTAGGTTGCACTTCCTTGAAAGGCGAGATTCCCGAGGTCTTTTGAAGTAACTTTTTCCTTTACGAAAATGTTCTCCGTGGCTTCCTCAAGGAGTTATTAACGAAAAACATGGGCCAATCAGAGCACAGGTCCCGCTGAGCGCTGCGTTGGCATTGGGCGAGTCGGATCCCGTCCGCTGTAGCCGCGCTCTCATTGGTCCGCCTTTGTTCATTTATACCACCTTAACGAAACCACTGAGAACATTTTCGTAAAGGAAAAAGTTACTTCAAATGACCTCGGCTATTCAACGAGATACATTTTTGTAAAAAAATATCTGAGCTGCCTTGAAAATCCTATTAATTTAAAATGCTTCCGGGTAGGTAAGGTGTTTAAATTTTTTAAAACCTGGAAAAATTAATCGTGAACATAAACGACCCAGTATGCAGTCGATAAAAATAAGGTTGCAGACAGGGGATTAATTACCAAACGAGTTTTAAAAAATTGCGATCTCGCATATTGTGCCCTAACAAATCCGAGTCTAGGCTCCTGAAAAGGAAGCTCCCCTAAACGAATGAACATCGAATTAGGGAAACGGTCTAGGGTTCTCGGTGTAAGGGACTAAAAGGAGTCGATGATGGCTCGCTAACGATTAATTACCCCGCCGCTTGCCGGTAGTCGGAGAAAATCGCTCGTCCGGAGTAAACGGACCGGTTTTTTTTCCCTTCCATCCCTTATATAACCCGGGTCGCTTCCCTTCCGGTGGATGTTTGCAGGAAGCCCCGGAGATTCAACCCTAAAACATCGGGCCGACGGTCGAAAAGGGGGGAAAAAAATGTTACGGGAGGGAAAGAGAGTTTACTGCGTCCTAATTGGAATGACAGAGACGTCAATGGCGGCGACGGTCAAAAGAGGACCGTAAACGTTGGTTACGGGTGTAAACTACGGATTTTAGTGTCACCGGGGGTTTCCCGGGGATCCCATAAGACCGTCTGTTTATGGGCTTGTGCAACCGCCCTCGTAAACTAAAGTGCGTATTAACAAATGGAACGATTACACGGTTTTCGGGACGCGACGACCTCACCGGACGCTTCCCACGTTCGCATAAACGTTACCGTCGTTTCGAGCCGTCTCTGGTGACAAGATGGCCGCCACCTGTCGAGGCATGATCCATCAACGCTGCGATTGAGGGATGGTTGAGAAGGTAAATTGTAAATATTCTGAATAAGTTTTTTTAATAATTATAAGGTGATGGATTATTGGAGATTTTCAATTTTTTGCACTGAAGGTCACGTGAAGGTCATAGGTGGTTGGATACATCCGACCTCGCCTATCGTATGACGATGATCAAAATATGTAGTTCCGTTTAGAAACTCCGATGACCTTGAAATCTCGAGAAATATGACCTTGAGAAAAATGTTTCTGAAATTTTTCCCTATCGTGATAAGCGAGATATTCAAGATGCTCAAGTAAGTTAGGACACCCTGTATAATCATCACAAATAGACATCTTCATAATTTTTCAAAGAGATTATAAATAAAAAGTAAGTTGTAATCTGAAAAAAGTTTGTAAAAAAACATAACAAGAACCATCTATCTAACACCAAGATGAAAAATTCAGTTACCATTACACCTTCCCCATGTGACTCACAATTTCCCGGAACGAATCGCTAACCGCACAAGTCCACTGTCGTCTACCAATCACAGCCACCGGTAACAAGA
Organism: Lasioglossum lativentre; assembly: GCA_916610255.1. Lineage (NCBI taxonomy): Eukaryota > Metazoa > Arthropoda > Insecta > Hymenoptera > Halictidae > Lasioglossum > Lasioglossum lativentre. Next base: position 4,635,221 of record OU744364.1, read on the forward strand.
AAACCCGAAGGTATCCGCTATCAACGTTCACGTCTCGCGGAGTAGAACCTAACCGTGCAATCAACAACACAAGAGCATTGTCTACGCGGGTGTCAGCTAATTGACACAGATATCTACGAACGGTAGCCGTCGAGCACGGAGCCAGCCAATTTCACTTGGCCGAGCGTTTCGCGCTATTGCTCCGGTTTATTTGCAGCTGATTAAGCCTCTCGCGTCGGCCGTTTTGTTCCCTTCCTCGTTGTTTATCCTTTTCGCGTTCGACCTTCCGATCGGCACATTCACTGCCACACAAACACAGGCATATGCATTCTACCGTATTCACGTCTGTAGACGCACACGTAGAAGCACAGGTATACGCACATTCACTTCCACAGGCACAAATATATGAAACGTAGACGTACACGATCTCTATCACATTCATTCTCATGGAACATTATGGAAACACAGACGTTTATACACTCTCTCACACTTATTTCTATATAAACATACAGAAAGACACAAACATAACTGTCTCACATTCACTCCTACAAATACAGAGGACAAACACAGAAACAAGTGTTCACTCTCTCACATCCATAGAAACATACACAAAAACATAGACGTGAATGTCACATTCGCATCTACACAAACACAACTGTCTCACATTCACTCCTGCAAACACAGAGGGCACACACAGAAACAAGTGTTCACTCTCACACAGTTACATCCATAGAAAAACATACACAAATACATAGACGTGAATGTCACATTCCCATCTACAGACACACACAGGGTGACACAAACACGTCCACTGTCCTCGAGTTCACCTCAATAATCACAAATATAAAAACAATGAGTTGTGGACTCTCTATCTCACATTCACTTCCACACAAACACACACAGAGAAACACAAACATGTACACACACTTGCTTTCCTATCCGCAGACAATTACAGAAACAATAGACACAAGCAAAAATAGTCGTACTCTCTCGTATTCCACACAGAGACATACACTCATACAACCTCTATGCACACATAAGCGTAGAACCACACACACACAGAGCCAGGATAACTGGCGTAACCAGCCCGTACCACAGTCCAATTGTTCTCCGGCGATTCGCAGTCAATTACGCGGCGGTGCGTGCACGTGATATATTAATAAGTGGAATATAAATACCCCGTTGTCCGTTGGTACACGCGCTCGATGCCGGTATATAAATAGTCCGCGATCCTGGAATACTAATCAGACACCGTGTAGTTTACATAGCGCGCGCGCGCGCACGCGCTCGCAGACCACCGCGCCGCGCCGCCGTCTGTACAATGTACGATTTCGCAAGATTAGCCACGATAATTAAGTTCATTAGAATAGCTCGATGAGCGATCGCTGGCTACCCCCCCCCCCCCCACTCCTTCTGCTGTTGATGTTACTGCACCCCTCCGTTGGTATTAATTAATCCGCTAATAAACGGAGTTATTGTTGGCATTGCTGTCGTTACCATCGCGGAAATTTCATCTACTATTTTTTTTTTCTCTCCTTTCTGCGATGAGACCACTTATGCTTGCGGGAGAGGGGGTTGAAAAAAACGGGCGAATAACGAGACTGGGAAATAACGATGGAAATCGAACAACTCGAAGCAGAGAGGAGGCTAGACGGAAGCGACTTATGGTACTTGAGCGCTTCCCGCGTTACGAAGTTACGACGCGTTTCTGGTTTGTTTTTTTTTCTTTCTTTTTTATTAGCACCGCATATTTCATGGCGGCGAACTATTGTTTATCGCGCGCACACTTTTCATCCTGCGGTTTCTTGGTTAATTGACGAGCCACGAAACATGTTGGCCGTCTTCTTGCACGTGCTCCTTGGTCGATTGTTGTCTCGTTTGTGTCGTTGATGAAGGTATAGTTTATTTGTTGTTGATAATTGTTGAGTTAGTGACTTGTGAAGCGATCGCAAATTCTCATTTAATTTTCTGAATTTCAAAAAACCGATCGACAAATTGTCAATGTTTGAATTACTAATATAATCATTATATTTATACAATAAAAATTTATATATATTTTTTATAATACTATTATAAAGTAGTATATAGTTATAAATTATAGTATTATAAAAAATATATATAAATTTTATATATATATATATATATATATATATATATTTATAAATATAAATTATTAAATTTTTTCTACAATTTATTAAATTGTACAATCAACTTTATTAAATTCTTTATTGATAAGTTTTTTTTTAAAGGGAGTGCAATGATAAATTTGGACTCGTTTCGAAGCCTGAACTTCCTCTACATCCGCAGACCATTATATACAAATTGAATTGTTTGTGGGAAGTATCGAAACATTTTTTTCCTCGAATAAATCTGTCACGTATTTGAAAATTGAACGCTTGAAACTGGATCAACAATTTTTTATTTGCTGCTTTATAAAAAATGAAGTACAATCTTCGAAAAAAATGATTGTATACTACTATATGTAAATCAGTGGTTATCAACATCGCGATCGAGGCTGATCCTAATCGGCAAAATTTCGAAAAAAACTACATTGTATATTTCTGTAAACCGTGAGCAAAAAAGGGGTCGAAAAAGGGTTAAGAGCCTAACTTCTTCTTCTTTTTTTTTTTTTATTTCTCCAGTGTAACGCGCGTTGTCCACCGAGTCCCATTAGGGCGATAATTAATGGCGGCCTGGCTCGCGGGCATAAACATCGCTTATTATTATGCCGCGCGGCGGGTACACACGTGGCCCCGAAGTGTGCTGTCACATTTGAATAACACGCCCGCGAACTAGTGCATAAATTTCTAATTACAAGAAAGCAAACGGTCGATTATCATACCGGGAGAGTGTAGAGGACCGTGGACCGGTGTCTAGCTCCGAAATCGATGCGACTCCGTTTTAATTAATCGACCAGCGGCGATCGACACGGGCGACGACGATTATCGTTGTTCATGCTGAACCCCCTACTTCTTCAACCCCCCACCTACCCCCCTTCTAGTTCCTGTCCCGAAGACGCGACTAACAGGGGGTCTGTCTTAAATTTTCTATTCTTTAATATTCACGAGACACGCTTCGGGAATTCTATCTTGCAGTATTTCACCGAAATTTGCTGGACGACACGCTGGTCTCGTATTCTGTTCGATTAGTTGGGGAATACTTTTAAACAAATTTTATGATGATCTTTATACGTGTCTTGTAGCAGTTGTAATATTATTTTCATATCTTATCGAATATAATAATATATGTAATAATAAATGTTATTAAAATATTACTAAAAGTATAAAAGATGTTTTAATATTATTATACATTTTTTTATATTTATATTTCATTTATTCAAGGTTTTAATAGCAAGTGTTTGATACTTTTGCAAGCTTGTTACACGATTACCAGACAGCCATGCAATCTTTATACAAAATAAAAATTTTCTACCTGAATTGCAATAAACTAAAGTGAAATAGAAATTTATTTTCTGTGTTACTATGTTTAATAAGTTGAAAATAATATAACAGTCTTTTTAAAATCTTCTAATCTTTCCTATACATAAAAACCACTGTCTAATGATTACAATGAATGTCTCATCTCTTCCGATAAAAATTGTTATTAGACTCGCTCAAAATTTTACGTACATAAGATTTGCATCTTACATAATATTATTTCCAGATCTCAAGTCTAACAATCATATTTGTTCAAAGCTCTAATGGCGAGCGTTCTATACAAAAATAAATGTCAACAAGAAAATTATATTAAAACAAAATAAAGTGTGTACGCATAAACAAGACGTACAGTACATTTCCGTGAAAGAAAGTGCCATATCTTTATATACAAATAATATTAAATTTTGTTCTGAAACAAATTTCTATAAAAATTCAATGCTATTCTTCAATAATATTAAAACTATAGGGTGAATGATGTATGTACGTGTGTACATACATAACGCAAATAACAGAAGAATTGTAAAATTACAATTGCCAGCGAATTGAAAAAGAAGGCACATCGAAACGAGCGCGCCCGCGACAAACACATCTGTCAATTTTACAAATAAATACGGCTTATTCCTTACAAATTTTACTGCGAAATAAATGTCTAGTGTTCCGGTCGTCAGCCGGTATCTTGAAAATGGAAAGAACTCGAAGAGCTTTCAACGACCCCTAAATCTTCGGTACTCTTATAGTTCGCGATCGTCAGGGTAATGAAAGCTCGCGGCACCGAGACGCGCCTAATCGCGCGACCTAACAAACGTTTACGTGTCACGCATACGTCGCCAGGGGATCGTTATCTGTTCTTGTTGCCACGGTGTCAAGAAGTTAGTCCTTCGCCCTGGGGGTTGGCCGGCTGTTTTCAGAGGGTGGGGGTACAGGGTTGCCTGCGGCCGGCGCGTTTCTTTTTTCCTCTTTTCACCCCGACAGACACCGGGAACACCCCCCGTTGTCTTTTGGTACGCCATTAACACCGTCCAGCTCGCTCGAAAGGCCCGGCCGCGCTATCTCGAATCAGGCTTTATTAAAAGACGCGCTGAAAGCGACCGCTTGCGTGGAACTCTTGATTGGCTTTTACGAGCCGGCAGCTGCGGTCCACTATCTTGCCCGAGGAACTACCTCGGGGGAGGATTTCTTAGGTGATCCTACGATCCATCCTACTTTTCGGAGAGTCTTATCTTAGGAAAGTCTTTGTGTCCCACTGTCTTTTCATTTTTTTATTGTTCTTACCCCCAGGCATTAATAAGTAAGTCAATTTGTTTTATTAATTGGAAATGGACCAATTGAAAAATTGCCAAAGTCAATTGTATCTAGCAGAAATTCAATGCAGATATATTTTCTCACTGGACTGCGAATTTTTATGGATAATACAAATTGTCGAAGTCAATTGTCTACGTAGCAAAACTTCAATGAAGATATTTTCTCACAATTTCATTCATAAATGAATAAACTGGACTGCAGATTTTTCTGGAAAATAAAAATTGTCAAAGTCGATTCTAAACAGCAGAAATTCAATGAAAATATTTTATCACCGGACTGCGGATTTTTATGCAAAATAAAAATTGCCAATGTCAATTATGTCTAGAAGAAATTCAACGTAGATTTACTCACAATTTTGCTTCTCTTCATGTTTGTCATAAATTGGACTGCGGATTTTTGTAGGAAATAAAAATTGTCAAACTCAATTCTAGGTAACAAAAATTCAATGCAGATATTGTCTCTCCAGGCTGCGGATTTTTATGCAAAATAAAAATTGCCAAAGTCAATTATATCTAGTAGAAATTCAATGAAGATATTTACTCACAATTTCGCTTCTCTTGATGTTTGTCATAAATGAATGAACTGGACTGCGGATTATTCTGAAAAATACAAATTGTCAAAAATCAACCCTAGGTAGCAGAAATTCAATGGAGATATTTTCTAACCCGACTGCGGATTTTTATGCAAAATAAAAATTGCCAAAGTCAATTATATCTAGTAGAACTTCAATGAAGATTCACTCACAATTTCGCTTCTCTTCATGTTTGTCATAAATCGGACTGCAAATTTTGTCTGGGAAATAAAAATTGCCAAAGTCAATTATATCTACTAGAATTGTAACGAAGATTTTCTCAAACTTTCGCTTCCCTTCATTTTCGTCATAAACGAATAAAATCGCAGTAAAGAACAGACAAATTCCGGCCGACCAAACTCAGCAGATCAGTGAGAAAGTTCTCGAATCCTAAACACCACATTTTCCCCACGATATCCTAGCCCAGTTTCCATCCACCCTCTCGTCTACCTGCAAGGTGTGCAGGGCCAGTGGGTTAACGATCCGTGACGGTCGCTGCACCTCCGCGTGCAGCGATACAGAGCCGCTGATTTCCCCGTATTCTCTAAACACGGATCGCAGAGAGGAACGTTCTCTGAAACGGTGAAAAAGAGTCGTGATTCGTTTCGAGACACACCCGCGTCTGAAACGGTCATAGAAAACACGGCTCGCGCCGCGATTTCGCAGCCGTCCGGTTCGAATCAACCTTTCTATCTGGTCGCCGACAATGCTCTCCACCTGTGCCCGTCGATTGTTCCACGATCGTTCTCCTTCTCTGCGATTTTTGCCTTCGGGTTTTCATCACGGCGGAACCTCGCTAGTTGCAACCTTCTTTCCGCGATGCACATGAACTGACCGACTTCGGAATGCAAGAGGCAGTTTCTCGAAGCACTATTGTAATCCACAGATTTATTATACAGGATGTCCCAAAAATGTCCTTAAAAGGGACGATTCCTCGGGTCGTTTGAAGTAAATTTTTCCTTTACGAAAATGTTCTCCGTAGCTTTATTCAGGAGTTATCAAGGAAAAACGCGGACCAATCAGAGCGCGGTCCCGCTGAGTCGGCCGTTGGCATTGGTCGAGTCGGAATCCGTCCGCGGTAGCCGCGCTCCGATTGGTTCGTGTTTTTCGGGAATAGCTCCTTAACGAAACGAAAAAGTTAGTCGAAATAACCTCAGAGATCACCAGCTTTAAGTACAACATTTTTGGAACACCCTGTATATTAGACAAATATAAGGTTTAATATTTTCCAGAAATATGAATAAAATGACGGGTCCTTTCGCCTGTTTAGTACTATTATAATCCACAGATTTATTATACAGGATGCCCCAAAAATGTACTTCCTTGAAAGGGACGATTCCTCGGGTCATTTGAAGTAACTTTTTCCTTTACGAAAATGTTCTCCGTGGCTTTATTCAGGAGTTATTAAGGAAAAACGCGGACCAATCAGAGCGCGATCCCGCTGAGATGTCCGTAGTAGCCGCGCTCCAATTGGTCCGCGTTTTTCCTTAATAACTCCTTAACAAAGCCACGCAGAAGATTATTGCAAAGGAAAAAGTTGCTTAAAATAACCCCAGCAACCTATTTCGAGGAAGTACATTTTCGGGATATCTAATTTTAGTAGTAGACTATAGATCTTTAAAATAAAATTACAAGGAACCGAATAAAAATTGTTCTCTTTCTTTAATAATTTTCATACGTTTATAATAATATATTGATACCCTTGTTTCTGTGATAAACGCATCAAATCCGCAGTGTACTTATCAGAGAATGGTGTATCGCATTCCGAAGTACTTTGAAAGTTTCTGCCGTTTAAAATTCCACCAAATTCCTTTTTGCCATAAATGCATAAAGTCTGCTAATAATTATATCCATCGCGGAGTGCCGCGTTTCTTCCGCCATCGATCGCCGATAGAGAACCGCGTCGGCGACCTTTCTCCGCGTTCCCACGCGTGAAATCGGGACGAAGAATGGACGATTTCTTTCGCCGCGACTCCGATACATTGTCCGACGGTGTATTATGGATGGAAATTGCACGCTGCAAGCCGGTGCAAGGCCCCCGATCGACGCACGCACCGTCTCTTTGCAACGCTCTCCTCGATTGACCAGGTACACCTCGTTAGCGACCGGCGATCCCCGTGATCATATTCTCTCACGAAACCCTCCGACGATGCACTCTCTCGCAAAGATGCGCGCGCTCTTCCCTCGGTTTTCGAGGGCCATAATTGCGGGCATCGCCTCCGTCGATGAGCATATACACGTGCACACCGTTGCACAAGCGCGATGCAACGCGCCAAAGGATGCGCGGCGCCCGGCGATCGGCAAGACGGTAATCGATTTTATACGATTGTCGTAAGTGGACTCCGGGAATTCGTTGCGTTTCGAACTTTCCGCTTCAGATTCGGAGAACACCGGACCAGAACGAGTCTCTCTCTCTTCGCGGTGTCTGCGCGTTCGGTGAAATTAAATGACCATGGATCGCTGCACGCACGGGCATTTGCGTCGATCCGATGATTTCGTATGTCTACATGTTATTTTTTTCGAAGTGTGCGGCTACACTGTAATTTTTAGGCTGCGGATTTTTATGCACAACAAAAGTTGACTTCGTCAACTACGAGGCAATGGAACCGAATAAACATGTTTTTCGTCAACTACAAGGTCCTGGAACCAAATAAAACTTTTCATCTACAATTGCACGGATCTTCATTCAAAATGAAAATTTTCTTCATCAATTACAAGGTACTGGAACCAAACAAAAATTTTCCTCATCAGCTACAAGGCAATGGAACCAAATAAAAATTTTCCTCATCAACTATACAAGGTATTGGAACCAAATAAACATTTTCTTCATCATCTACAAGGCAGTGGAACCAAATAAAACTTTTCCTCGTCAACTATACAAGGTACTAGAACCAAATAAAAATTATCCTCATCAACTATACAAGGTATTGGAACGAAATAAAAATTTTCCTCATCAACTATACAAGGTACTGGAACCAAATAATAATTTTCCTCATCAACTAGATGGGGTTTTATGTAATATAAAAATTGTCTTCATGAATTACACGGGGTTTTATACAGAATAAAAAGGTTAGTTACAAAAAAGCAACAACAAGTATTGAAAATTTTCAGAGGCGCCAATTGTCCAGGACATTCTCGAATCATTTTTGAAAAATCAATATTTTAAAACAAAGCATAACTACACTACTTTGTTGACAGTAAAGCTGAAGAAAATCTAGAATACATTTCTCGGTTGACAAAACGAACCAGCCAGACCGGATGGTGTAATTGGTTTCTAATTCCTGTAGGCAATTTATGGGGATACTGGTTGTTGGTTCGGATCGAGAAAAACGATCTCGTAGGAGCACATTGAATTCCCTCGGAGGATCGTCTAAGCGTCCGCGAGACAGACAGTGCCTCGAACTCCCTTCAAACGGGCCATACATTATTAGACGTCGCGAACGGAGGACTTGGCAGGTTGGCAGGTCGTTCCTGACGCGAACGGTACCACCACACGGGTTGGTTCTAGGGAGCAAGTGCCCGAAGAAGGAGATCCGTATCTTCACGCTGCGTGCTCGCGTTGCCAGAGATGGAACGCCGACAGCTTGACAAATTACTCCCTGATTCGCGTTTTCGCTAAAATCAATCACCCCGCCGTGCCCGTGTCACCTTTGCACTCTGCTACGCCGGTAATTGTCAGATTCTCGGCTAATTACGTTCCCCGGCCGCGCACAATGCAACCTCGATTAGGTTTCTCGCCCAATCTTTCGGCCTCGTACCCGCTGCGTCAGACCCTCGCGTTTTCTTTTAATTAACGAGAATCGAACGCTCTCGTTACTGCAAATTGAAATCATTCCCTCGGAGGCGGCCATCGCAGACGCGACGCTGCTGTATCGTTGAAAATTATCGATACTTTTCAATTTTTAAAAACGCAACAATTGGGCTGGAAAATGTAGTGTTTTTTAAATAGAGATCTTTATGAAAAATTTTACGAATCAATTATAAAATGCAGAAGGTAAATATTACGTTTAGGGGAGGATGCTCCGACGATTGACCTTGACACATGCTATCAAGGTCACTTATCTTAGTTTTTTATGAAAAAGTTATGAACCAAAGAAATTTGCAAAATATGTACGTGGAAATGAAGCAATTCAGGAAAAAGTCATTTGGAGCACTAAAACGATAATGGAGGGAGGATTACTGTATGAAAAAATAGTCGATAATCATGCGAAATGAGAATTTTAATCACTATTTACATTATTTAATGGATACACAGAACTCATTATTCTTAGACTGAGATTGACCATACAGATAGAACGTATTATACACATTCATTACATTTCTTTTTCATAACTTTTTAATAAAAAACGAGCGACGGCTAAAACATTTAGAAGATCACTCTGGAGAGTGACCTTGACAACACAAGTCAATACAGTATATCGTTCTAGCCTTCAATACTTAAAATAAATTGTTCTAGCCTTCAATACTTAAAATAAATTGTTCTAGCCTTCAATACTTAAAATAAATGCTATATCTTGAAAACTTCTTTTGTTTATAACTTTGTAATAAACAACGAGCGACGGCTAAAACCTTTGAAAGGTTACTCAGGAGAGTGACCTTGACAACATAAGTCAATACAGTGTATCGTTCTAGCCTTCAATACTTCAAATAACTGCTATATTTTGAATCCTTCTTTTGTTTATAACTTTATAATAAACAACGAGCGACGGTTGAAACCTATGGAAGGTTACTCAGGCCTTGACAACATATATGTGAAGGTCAAGGTCATCCTCCCCTAAACGTAATATTTACCAGAACAGAAGACAAGAATGTACATTTCTGTTTATTAATTCTAGTAAGTCCAAAATGATATAAAAATACAGTTTTCCACTTGTTTTAGTCATAATTGCTTATAAAATCCTCGGAGAACGAACAATGAGGATCGATACCGAAGACTTCCCAAAAATCGAATGCAGAGGATTCCCAGTAATAAAAAGGCGAGAAGAGAGATAGTAGGAAGCGAGATGAGAGGATCCTCGAAAGATATATATATGTATAGAGACCTTAGGGCACAATACCGTGGCTGTGGGTAGCCATTGACAGAAACGGCCGTGTCATCCAGTCATGATACATCCCATTGTGCCTCCGAAGGACCTTCTGGAGGCTGCATTATCGTCCTCCTATATCTTTTTATTAGAGCTCCGTGGTCCCGATTTCTCTGCGGGCCTCCGGGTACCTCGGGGTGTTCCTCCGGTTTCCTCCTGGATCCCTCCACACGGTTAGCCTAACCGCGAGATCTCAGCCGAGAGCGCCCCGGCCGAAGAAGAAGAGGATGCTGCTGCTGATACGCGCACCGTGCGTCAGCAAGAACGTCTCTCGTCGATTCGAACGATTCCTCTCCTCGGGGCTCCCTTTCGAAACCGGCCGCCGCTCTTCAAAAGTGTAATTAATTTCACTGTGAAGGAACGGCTCGCTGCCACTGCCACTTCCACAGTGAGAGACAATACAGCCAACGACGCGTCGCTTTCTAGAGAACGACGCCGGAATAAAATATGGCGGGAGTCTGTTTAGCTCGTCTACGGTCTTGTCCATCTACCAGGGCAAATATCAAAGGCCGTGACATTTGAATTTTTGGCAGTCGATTGCGAAATGGTCTGCTCGCGGTGTCGATTATGCGCGTCATCGAGCTAGACCGAAGACAGATAGACTGATGGATACTTTGCGATGATTCATACCGGTGGATCGAGGCGATAATGGCTTCGATTATGTGGATCGAGAGAATTTGTGCTTGTGTTTGTCCGTTTTATGTAAAATAATTATAGGTTTCGCAATTATTTAATAGATAAACTGGGGGAAATAGGTTCGATATTAAACAATTGAAATATGAAGCTGGAAGCTCCATTCGTAAGTTTCCTTGAAGAAATTAGAATTTACTGTTCAGTACTTACTCATTTAAAGCATCCCAAAATTTATTTCTACATTTACATAAAGTATTGCAACTAGAGATACTAATTGCTGTAAAAATAATTTTGCTATATTAAAGCATTCTGACATTAAAAAATGTTCTATATGTCGCCGGAAGCTGCATCCACATCCCCTAAAAAGATGACAATTTTCTATCCAGTAGTTACACATAAAAAAATCCCCAAAATTTGCCCATTTTTATATTTACCAAAAGCACTGCACCCTGAGATATTAATTGCTGTACAAATAATTCTGCTATGTTAAAACATTCTGACATTATAAAATGTTTAATATGTCGCCGGAAGCTGCGTCCACATCCCCTAAAAAAATTAGAATTTTCTGCTCACTAGTTGCCTAAAACAAAATTCCCAAAATTCACCGATTTTTATATTTACCAAAAGCACTGCACCCTGAGATACTAATTGCTGTACAAATAATTCTGCAATATTAAAAGATTTTGACATGAAAAAATGTTTAATATGTCGCCGGAAGCTGCATCCACATCCCCTAAAAAGATAACAATATTCTGTCCAGTAGATATCCATTAAAAAATCCCCAAAATTCACCGATTTTTATATTTACCAAAAGCACTGCACCCTCAGATACTAATTGCTGTACAAATAATTCTGCCGTGTAACAACATGTTGACTTTTAAAAAATTCGAATACGTAGCTGAAAGCTGTATCCACATCCCCTTCAAAAATGAAAATTTTCTCTCCAGCAATTATTCCTGAAAAAAACTCCCACTTAAACTTGTGCGCCCTGAGATAACATTTGGAAATCGTTTAGACTCTCGCGAAAAGTTAGCACGGCCGACATCATGGTGGATTCAAAAGGGTGTAATGCGACTCGACAACGAAGATCCACGGTTGTGGTCCCCTAGGGGGGGCCGGTGACAGGGGTACAAAGGCCCGTCGGCAGGCTTTTGCTGGCTTGTCAGTGTTTTCGAAAATTCGTAGCAGCGGGCAGCGATTGTCCTAAGCGCCTCGGGGGCTCTGACAAAGGGAGTCACCCGCTGACGATCTTGTTGCGAGAGCAACGATCCACCATGCTTGTCCATTCTCAGCCATTCCCGATAATTTCGATAATTCCTTTGTCGTTTCCGGCTGAGCCTGCCGTTGAACTTCGCGCGTGAGGAGACTTGAAAAGACCAATTCGGAAATTTGACCCGGCGAAAATATGCGCCTAATATGAGCCATTCATATTTCGAAAAAAAAAGAGACAGAATTTGGCTACCGCCGTTAAACAAATTTTCGAAAAGGTATTTTATTAGTAGACAGCGGATTTTATGCAATTATGATAAAAATGAGTAGGTGTAATTTAAAACAGTGAAAACAGAAGAATTTTAACCCTTTGCACTCGGAGCTATTTCAACTCGAAAATTAAACATTTCTTCCGATCTAGAATAATTGCATTCTATTTGATTTTTTTTCTTTATATGGATATGAGATTGATATAATACCTGATACGATACTTAAATGTTTAGTAATTGATTAGATAACAATATATTTAATAATGTATACAATATTTTAAATAATGGTACAACAATTTTCAGTGGTGCCTCGGAGTCACCATTGGAGTGCTAAGGATTAAAATACTTTTAAATTATTTTCAACCGAATGAACATATTACGAAAGAAAATAAATCTCCATTTCACTCGAATTTGATGGAATTCGAGTAGAAAATTTTTATTTTGCATAAAGATCCGCTGTCCATTTATTAGCTACGTTATGTTGTAATAAATTAAAGTTAAAGAGTGAATATATTCATGATATATTTAAATAACTGAAAAATTGATAGAGTCGAAGAGTATCATTGTGTTGCTCAGATTTCGAAAATTGTATAATTCTTCCACCAAATAATCAGCATAAAATTACATCAAATTATTATGGTTCTTCGAATGAATGAATGAATGAATTATTGATATGGGCCTCGACTGCATTGGACATTGGCCTTGGTTAACTAAATATTTAACTAATAATTAACTAAAACCATATAACTGTAGAAAAAAAACATAAAATAAAATGTTATTCAATACAATACGGTGGCAATATATGTATAGAGACAATAGAGATAATAATACTTAATAGTAAGAAGAACAATGGTAATGGGAATAATAATAATAAGAACAATGAGAACAATAATTTTACCAGTTATCATGGTGATAATAATAACGGGTGAAGAGGGACAACAAATTTTCGATAATACTGGACTGTGGATGTTGATGGAAAATTTGCTTTCGGATCCGAATGCATCACTATACTTCCGAACGAACGTCTCAATGAAATCGAGGAGGAGGCAAACACCGGCTGTCCGCGTTCGCATCAGAAAAGCGATTCGGCTGGACCGAGAACGTTCGAGAACAAAAGTTACTGCGGGAAAAGGGACGAATGGCGCCGGTTTTTCCCATGCGGTTGAATCGTATCGAATCGAATCGAATCGAATCGAAGCGAGATAAGACGAGGTATGGCGGGTCGGCACGCGATCCCCGGCAAATTGATACGGCCGAATAATAACTTTATCTCGGCTGGTGGCCATCGTCGAATGGACCGATCAATTCGCCTAACGTCTTTTTAACCCAATTAATTAGCGCGGGCCCCGCCGCCGTTGGCCCGCTAATGCGAAATACTTGTAGTTGACCGGCAGTGACGTCACCGCCGCGTCATCCGTCCGGAGCATCCCCCGCGATACGTAGCCCCTCGCTTCCGCCCCGGATAATTGATATTAATCGCCGTAATCGCCGTTCGATACGTTCGACTTTTGTCTCACGGTTTAACGATCTCGTTTCGAACAGAGAACTCTGTTACGGTTTCCTTGTAAAATAATAATCAAATTTCATTCGTTAATCGGAGCTCTTTCACTATTTCCATCGATTGTCTAGTGTTTACGAATTTTTTGCACTCAAGGTCATGCGAAGGTCATAGGAGGTTGGATGCATCCGACCCTAGCCTATCGTATCGCGATGTTCAAAATATAGTTCCGTTTAAAAAACACTGCGATGACCTTGAAATCTCGAGAAATATGTTTCTCTGAAATTCTTCCCTATCGTAAAAATAAGCGAGATTTTTAAGATTCTCAAGTTAGGTGAGACACCCTCTGTATAATACATCACAAGTAAACATCTGAAGTACAACATCCGCTTGAAAACACTCCGATGACCTTGAGATCTCGAGAAATATGACCTTGAGAGAAATATTTTTCTCTGAAATTCTTCCCTATCGTAAAAATAAGCGTGATTTTTAAGATTCTCAAGTTAGGTGAGACACCCTCTGTATAATACATCACAAGTAGACATCTGAAGTACAACATCCGCTTGAAAACACTCCGATGACCTTGAGATCTCGAGAAATATGACCTTGAGAAACATGTTTTTCTCTGAAATTCTTCCCAATCGTAACAAAATTCGCTTAAAAATGAAGCGTCAACAAATCGATTCGTGCGAGGGCGCCTAATAATTCGACTTACGGACTCCTCTTCGCAGAAGTGACCGAATCGCATGAATCGCATGAAATTCTTGGAAAACGTGTCTCCCAGGGTTTACCAAATCGAACTGGTCTCCGTTCGAGCGAGAATCGACAGGTCTCCGGTTGGAAGCCGAGGATCAAGCGGGATCGCAAAGGTAGCGAGAGAGCGGTAAGCGCGACGATCTCGGGCCGATCTCGGGCCGATCTCGATCCGTAGGACCGATACGCGTCGCACGTGAGGATCGGCAGGAGATACCAGGCGGATAAACCGTTTGGGACAAGCTCTCGGACCGACGTGTCCTGTCGCGTGACGTCGTCCGCGAGAAACCGTCAGTCGATCTTTCTGCTAGGAGGAAGAGACGTCTTCCGCTTTGATGTGACCGCCGCTGCCCACCAGGCTCTCTCTCTCTCTCTCTCTCTCTCTCTCTCTCTCTCTCTCTCTCTCTCTCTCTCGGAATCAGCTGGGACGGCCGTTTGACATTTTCACTACGGGGGACTCGGGCCACGGATAATAATAGGTTCAACTCCGGTCCCGAAGAGAGCCTGTCTCTCGTGTCCACCTGAAATTGCCTGGAAACACATTGGGTCTCCCCTTGACCAACGATCTCCGGGTCTCCTACGTTCGATTTTTCCGGATCTCTGATCGCGAGAAGGATCGACCTGGATTAGTCGAAACGCTAAACGGATCCGCTGGTGTTCCAGCGCAGCCTAGCAAAAACAGAAGCCAATCCCCCTCGTTGCCTGGCAAGGGTAAATCGAGTTGACTCGGACCGTGGCAGGTACGATACCTCTTCTTCTTCTTCCTCTTCTTCTTCTTCTTCTTCTTCGGATCCTCGTCGTTTTTGTTCTTTTGAGACGCTGTTTGGATAGGCCCGGAGAAATCTCGAGGACAAATTTGTTTCTACTCTAAACACCGTTTGTTCTGCACCGCTCTTTTTTCAAGGATCCGTGCACGTTCGATGGGTTGCCAAGGATACGTTTCTTTTTCACGCCGTTTGGAGATGGGGCAGCTTTGCGTAGACTGGTCCGGCGATGGTTAGAGAAGTGTTTGCGGATTTTTGCGCTAAGGTCTCTGCATAGAGAGATTACAGCTTGCGAACGCTGCTGGAATTGTTGATTTTTGAACGTCTTTTGTTAGTGGATATTGGCATTTTTTAGTGGCCGTCTTCGTTTTGCTATCTGTTATAAGAACGGTTTTGATGATGTCGTTCTGATAACTTGATCATTACGGATCGTTATGCAAAATAAAAATTGTGGGAAGCTGTGGTTGAATAAACAGTCGTTTCAACCCTTAATAGTCTTTTCACGTTGAAAACATCGTAACAATATTCTTGGATTTTTCACTGTTTTATAGGATAGATGTACCAGTGAATAAACACGAACCAATGAATATCGTTCAATCACTGGTGAAATTAGCCTTTTTCTATAACTTTTTGTTAAACTACTTATTTTTTGTTAAAGTTTCTATATCTACATGTTACATACGAAAGTTTAGACATTAAAGAATCTAATTTTAATCATCCGAATGCATATTGATATTATTAACCTTTAAAATTTAACCAAGAAAGTTAACAAATTCCTTAAGTGTTCATTCATTGGTGCATCCACCCTATCTCAATTATAAAAAATGCATTTGGATCCGAAAGCAAATTTTCCATCAGCATCCACAGTCCAATATTATTGAGAATTGTTGTCCCTCTTCAGTAATTGAAGAACCATACTAATTTGATGTCATTTTATGCCGATTATTTGGTGGAAGAATTATACAATTTTCTAAGTCAATTTCTTCATAAATGTATTAAAAACCGCAGTCTATTTATCAGAGTCTCGTTCACTTCATCTACTCTAACAGTTATCATTGCCAATATAACAATTATTAATCACTCGAAAAACGAACTGCTCACCTGGCACACCATATAACCATCATAATCACACCATAATCGAGCTACCAGCTAATTAACAATACCAAAAAATATCGATGCTCAAGAAAGCATTCGACGGTATAATAAACAGTACAACAATCACTTTCAAGCAATTCGATCCAACACTTACGACATCGAACCTATTAAATTCGCGAACGCCATAAACGCACGCCAATCTCGGGTGATAAGAAACAGTCGACTGTCGGTCAGGTGACTGCACCGATCACTCATAAACCACCTATCAATTAATCTCTCCTGTTTTACTCGTTATTCACTAATAATAACCGTCGGTCAGCGATCACAGCAAAGAGCAGCATCGTGCAATGATCCTCAAGGCAGTGCTTCAAAACTGTTATAATTATACTGCGAATATTTATGCAAAATAAGTTTCTCTTTAATTACGAATTTTGGAAGATCTTTTTTAGCCTTCCTACCGGTTTAAATTCCACTTATTCGATTTTTACATAAATGCGTAAAATCCGCTGTCTAACTACAATATTTAGACTGTGGATCTTTACGCAAACAAAAATTTCTCTGTATTAATTATAAGAAAGTTTTTCCTTTACATACAAATTTTATTAGATTGAAAACGATGTATTGGAATCGTTTAATTTTTTATTAGCATTGTTTTAAATTTCACTTACCGAATTTGATCAGAAAAGCATGAAAAATTCGCAGTTTAATTATAACATATGCTACGATTTTCATTTTGCATATTCGCAGTGATCAGAATAAACCGACTTCTCGATAAAAGAACGTGTCAGAGTGGACAGTGATTTTCTGAACAGTTCGAAGCGTTGCCCGGCGAACAAAAAGGAGAAAAGGGAATAGAAAGAACGAATTAGAGCGAGGAGGAGAAAAGGACGAGGACTCGGCGGAGACCCGATCGGCAGGACGAAGGACGAAGGACGAAACCGATAAAATCCATCGGCGTCTGAGAGACCGGCAGAAACGCATCAATCGTTGACTCATCCCATTTGGATCACAAAAGTACGTCGAATTGGGTCGTCTGGTGTCGGGTATAGGTCCCGGGGCCTCATTCGACGAACAATTATTTTGCGGGTCCCTTTCTCTCCTCCTCTCCCTCTCTCTTTCGCCGTCTTTCTCTTTTTCTCTAACCGAGCACGCTCCTTTCTCCCGTGTTCGGCCAGCTCGCTTCGGGACAGAATGTATAT
Organism: Lasioglossum lativentre; assembly: GCA_916610255.1. Classification (NCBI taxonomy): domain Eukaryota; kingdom Metazoa; phylum Arthropoda; class Insecta; order Hymenoptera; family Halictidae; genus Lasioglossum; species Lasioglossum lativentre. The sequence goes on from OU744364.1 coordinate 4,653,014, forward strand.
CTCCCGCAGCGCGACGTCCACCGACGCGCTGCAAGACAAATGGCCTCGTGACGGCGGCTACATTACGTTTCAAAACTGGCCTAATCGTCGGCTTTCCGGATGAGAAACAGCCTCGATACGTGCAGAGAATACCGCGGGCTCTCTATGTATACCTGCAGCGGATCGGCCGGTGCATCGCGCATTGTCTTCTCTGCTCACCGGATCCTCCGTGAACTCGACGGAACGGGAGCCGAGCAGTTTCTTCTTCGATTCGTTCGAAAAAATTGAAACGATTCGTGTTCTTCAATTTTCTGTTCGGCCAGAACCTCGAAAAAAAGAAAATTTTTGCATTTTCTTGGAGCACGGCGTCGTTAAAATAGAGTTTTCCAGAAGTGTCATTTTCAATTATTAAAACAACGATGTTTTTTTTACAATTAGCAATTTTACTAACCCCGTGTCGAAGAGTAACAACTCCAATCTTGACACATAAAAAATTAGCGTGAATTTAAAATGACACCTTTAAAAATAACTCCATTGAGAAGTGTTACTTTAAATTTTACGATGTTTCTTTTACAATGAGCAATTTTACAATTTTTTACAATTTGACTAACCCCGTGTCAAAGAGTATCAACTCTCACAAATAAAAAATTAGCTCGAATTTAAAATGAGACCTTTAGATTTGTTGAAATTCGTAAAACTAACTCCGAATAATAGCTCATTCATTGGACAGGTCACTCTGAAACTTAACTCCTTGATATCTCGTCGAATTTTCCAAAGTGTCCAAAAAATTTTATACTTCCTTGAAAGGGTTGATTCCTGAGGTCATTTGAAGTAACTTTTTCCTTTACGAAAATGTTCTCCGTGGCTTTATTCAGGAGTTCCAAACGAAAAACGCGGACCAATCAAATCGCGGTCCTGGTGACAATGAGCCAGGCGTTGGCATTGGGCGAGCCGGAATCGGTCCGCCGTAGCCGCGCTCTGATTGGCCGGCGTTTTTCCTTAATAACTCCTTAACAAAGCCACACAGAAGATTATTGCAACGGAAAAAGTTACTTCAAATGACCTCCGGAATCAGTGTTTTCAAGGAAATAAATTTTTGGGTCAAGCTGACGTTATAATAGTCTTTCTTCGTTCAAATAAATCTCACCGAATGTAATATTCTGTGTGTGGCTGCTAATTTGAGTCGGGAAATCGGTGGCACCGAATTTGGTCGGGAAATCGATTCGGCGACAATCGTTCGCGGATTTAACGACGGCCGGTAAATATTTTCCCATCGGCGCGTTTCCCGGCAGCGCTCGCGGCTAATCTTGCCGGAGAATAGCCGGAAATCGGGGCGTTGCGTTGTGTAAAAAGAGAAAACGGATAAAAGAAGGGAAAATAGAATGGAGGCGCGAAAAAAATCGATTGTAACCACCGGTGCGGTCCGCAGGGAGCCCGTGGCACGCGGATTCAATACTCCGGCGATTCGTATCCCCGCGCGCGCGTAAAAAAGGAGAAAAAAAAATAAAAACGGTAGAACCAGCACGGCGAGGGCAAACCAAAATGTCCGTCACGATGGAATACCGACACGGACAAAGAGAGCAGAACGAACGGAATTGTATCGTTCGGGCTATAGCTTGCAGTTATTTAAAACGGCGCGGTTTTAATAACGCCTGCCTCGCGAAACCTATCTCTCCGCTCGCCGGCAGCGAAAATACGGGTTCTGTTATTAAACAATTGGCGAAAAACTGCGAACAATCCTCGTGGACATTGCGCAACAATAACACGGCGCTTTCCTGTGTTTTTTGATTTCGCTGGGGTGGCCCCTGTGTATTCGGATAAACGAATTTTCGAATAAAGGGACTATCGTTACTATGACACTTCGGAATCGTACTTTGCTAGATCTACACTGATTGACTGCACATCTTCGGCATTTATTATACGAACAGGATAACGATGATCAAAAGTGCCCCTAAACCAAAATTGATTTTTGGTCATACCATCTGTGACAAGTTTCAGGTAGGCTACCATAAGGGTAGTTATGGGGTGAGCATGGTTTAATGAATTATTTCTCTTGTTCCGCTCAAGAAAAAATTACGAAAAAATTTATGAACATTCTACCTACTACCACACACGACAGTGAATTATTTCAGAATTTTTGGTTGCAAAATCGATTTTTAAAAAAATCAGAAAGTTTCGGTCGCAAGGAAGGACTGCGCATCGGAAAGAAAGAGACGCGGACAGTCACGGGAACCGTATTTCATTCTGTTCAGTCATAAATTAAAAAGCACTTCTGGGCACGATTTTTGTCCATGAAAAACACGGCTGTTGGACAAGAATCAAGTGTTTACTGTACAAAAAATTTGTATTAAAATTAATAAAGTCGTCACGTGACTCGGTATTTATTTCGCTGGCAGTTCGCAAAAGAGCTGCGCATCGAGAACAATGTCCGGCAAAATTGCACACGCTAGAGGACAATTTTCCCGGAAGAGTAAAACCCCGTAACTAACACGGGAAACGCTCCCCACCATAGAAATTCGCCGAGAATCTGATAGAAACAGAGCCGGAGAGTGGTGTCCATTGAATTCTTCGAACGTTCCGTCGAATTCGAATTTCGCGGTCCCCGGGGCCATTGTCTCAGAGGGTCCTAGAAACCGTGCGTTGGCTGCCGAGGTATCCTCTTCGTGGATCTTTCGAGGGCCTCTTGTCATTGTTCCAGGGAGCTGTCAACAGGTCGGTCACGCCGCGTTTCCGGCCGGAATTCGCGCATCGGCTGGGTTATCGTGCGGGCGCAGACAATGGGCGCGCACCTGCTGCCCATTGACACTCGTGGCAGGTTGAAGGGACGTTGTTGGGTGTACGCCGGTGTGCCCGACCGAACGAACGAAAGGCGGCCGCTAATTATCAAAACTATCATTTGTTACCGAACGGGGGGGCACCGCGCTCGCTCGGCATGGGGCTGCTGCGAGCACTCGCTTCTGCGAACCGTGTCTCTCAGCGAGCATCGTTAACTTCCTTTCGCGTGAAACCGCCTTTTTACTCCTCCCCCTTTCTCTCTCTCTCTCTCTCTCTCTCTCTCTCTCTCTCTCTCTCTCTTTTTAGCCCGCTCCTTTCTTCATCTAGACCCGCTGATGACTCTTTGACTTCGGTCGCCGGAGCTGATTGCGACACGGAACACGCTTTTGCCTCTCCTCGATTTCGCGAACGGCCTAATCAACCCCCTGCACTCATTTTGTGGTCACAGTGATTAGCAGGATCTTTTTAGGCAAAATAAAAATTGTTTGCATCGACGGCTAAAAACGAGGGTCGATATAAAAATTTCTTTAACAATGTTTGTAAACTGCAACATTGATGTCCTTCAATTTTTTTAATCTGTCCACTGTTTTAAATTGCAACTACCCATTTTTATCATAAATGCATCAAATCCGTAGTCTAGTTATTAGAAATTCTTCATCGTTTCATAGAAAATAAGGAAGTAAGCCTGTATGTTTTCTTCAAACGCTGTTATAGGGTGTCCCAAAAATCTTGTATTGCCTTGAAAAGGATTTCCAAGGTCATATTTGAATAACTCGCATAGTTAAATTTTATAATTTTCTTAAAATCGTTATTATGAGAACACTGCATTTTTTTTTAGTTATGTCACTATTCTTACCGGGGGTGGGATATGCAGTCGATGAATATTACCGTTCGGGTTATTTGACTTGCGTCGAAGGGGGGTGGGGGGAGGGGGTGGTCACACGGTGAAATTCGTCGGGCAAAGTTTCGGTTGTGTTTCACGTTCAAGGTCAATTTTGCGTAGGGTTCCTTATGTCATTTTCGATTAAATCGTGGGTATAGAATCGTGCTATGGTGTCCGCGACATACATATAATTTTGTGACACCCTGTACATAATATCATTTTATAGAGTCTAATCGAATTCACTACCAAAAATATTTCTCAGAAAGGTCAAAGAAGTCTATCTCGACGAAAATTTTATAATTTTCTTAAAATCGTTATTACGAGAACACTGCATTTTTTTAGTTATGTCACTATTCTTGTCGGGGGTGGGATATGCAGTCGATGAATATTACCATTCGGGTTATTTGACTTGCGTCGAAGGGGGGTGGGGGCGATAGAGGGAGGGGGTGGTCACACGGTGAAATTCGTCGGGCAAAGTTTCGGTTGTACACGTAATGAAGTAACCCGGCGCGTACAAACGTCGGGATTAATTCGAGAGAGTTTTCAAACACTCGGGCCGGTCCCGGGCACAGAGAGCCCATTATACCGTTGTTCTCCGGCTGGTACTCGCGTTCTGCATACGTGAAACATCCACCGGCGAACAGTTGTTCGTAGGAGCAATCTAAACGAAACGAAACGGGGCAGATCGGCCGCCGATCAACGTACATTAGAGAGTAAGAGAAATAGAGAGAGAGAGAGAGAGAGAGAGAGAGTGAGAGAGAGTCGACGAAAACGACGTGCACGGTTATGCTGCCATTCCGCCACGGGTTCTTGTTCATGGGGCGTGACGCGTTTCCACGGGGTTTCATTGTCCGCGCTATTCACCACGGAGAATACCCCATGGAAGGTGGCCGACGGGACAGGAAAGAAAGATTTGCGTGAGGTATCGTTGGCGTAACTAAAGGCTACCGAATGGGAGACCTGTCGCGAGTAGCTCCCCCATGGCGTATGAAAGGAGGGAAAACCGGGGGGATCGACATGCAAATTCCGAGTGCCAGGGAACAAATTTTCGTCGACTCCTATCCACGACGCCCACGCTTGTTTTCGCGACGGATCCAGGCCCTCTGAGAACCGTTTCCCTTTGTACGAGGCGCCATTGTTGCCTACCAGAGCTTCCGATGGGAGACGCGCGCTACGTTGATACCCGTGCCTCGTCGATTCTCTTATTATCGATTTTGCTTGTGCGATTCTCCATTTTTGTAAACGTACGAAATCGTATTTGAAGAAAATTCAAATTTTATTTCTTCAATGCTGACCATCGTAGATCTGAAAGAAATTCTAATAAATTCTGTCGCGAGTTTATATTCCGGTATACAGTAAACGCTTGATTCTTGTCCAACAGCCGTGTTTTTCATGGACAAGAATCGTGCCCAGAAGTGCTTTTTCATTTATGACTGCGTCTAGATGTCGCGGCGACCGCGCCGAGCGAGACTTCAATAGAGTGCCGAACGTAGAGAAGGACAGAATGAAATACGGTTCGCGTGACTGTCCGCGTCTCTTTCTTTCCGACGCGCTGTCCTTCCTTGCGACCGAAACTTTCACCGTCGATTAAACCACTAAATGCAATTGAAACTATATCGTGTTTGGTGTCATTTTAATCAGAAAAATGCCAGAAATAAGGTAGTGAAAGTCCCATGAACAAATAATGAAAATTAAGAGATTTGTAAAATCGATTCCTCGAGTCAATGGCGTGGTGTTCACACTGATATACCCGAGCCGACATCAATCGTCGCCGCCCTGCGGAACGATTCGGCGTTGACTCAAGCGTTTACTGTATTTTGAAAATTTTCGGAATTGCCATAAATGCACGAAGATCCTACCAATTACACTCGGGGACAAGAAAATGGCTATTTTTATCATTTTGTATTGTGAACCGAAGAAAATATTTTAATATGTAAGGATGTAATAAAATCAACTCCGCTGCCTCGAGAGACTGCTCCACTGTCAACTCCGTACAAGCTCCCGATGGGAGACCGCGTGCCCCGTAGCAGAGAAAGAGAATATCGAGGACAGAAGATTTCGGTCGCAATGCCTACGGGAACACCTGAGCCAAGCGACCGAGGAGCAAGCACGCAACAAACGAATCGAACCGTCTAAAAATGGAAACGGCGCGGCGGCCTCGAGGAGAAACGAGCGAACAAAACGGGTCTCTCTCCGCTTCTAGGTCGACACACGCCCCCTGTCAAAAGGAAGAGTCGCACGGAATCGTCATCGGTGGCCGGCGAACGGTCCCCGTGATGATCTCGAGAGACAACGCCGACTCCCGGGTTCCCGATGGCGGAGTCGTGCAATTAACACTGAACCTATACCATGGGTGGTCAAATGACTGGTTTCAAATTTTGTATTTTTTTTCTAAAGATGCTTTCGTGAGAAGAATTCTTTTATAAGCGCACGTTCCAAAAAATAGCGCAGAACCGAAATTGGAAATTTTTATAAACAAATCGGACGACTGTTTCGAACCGAGGTTTTGCATAAATCTTTTCAATCGTTTGGACTGTACGATAGAATTTTTTGAAGTCGGAATTCTCAAAATTGTGGGAGTTGTAGTTCCTTGAAGAGGGGCATATTAAAAAAGTGTCTAATTGGCTCTTTGTAAATTTTTGTAAACAAATCAGACGTCTGTTTTGAACCGAGGGTTAGCATAAATATTTTCAATCGTTTGGACTATACAATAGATTTTTTTGAACTCGAAATACTCAAAATTGTAGGAATTGTAAATCCTTGAAAAGGAGCATATAAAAATAGTGCCTTATTTGATTGTTGTGAAATAAAAAAATGAAGTAGCATTATAATTAGTACAAATGTAGCTACGTCATGAACCAAATATCTCAATATTTAACAAAATGGCGGAATTTCGGAGTTTGATTTTGCAAGATCCTTCACATTTGGCATAACACCAAAACTGTTTTCGAAGATCCAAAAAAGATGTTTTCAAGGTTCTAGATCGGAAGATCCCCTCGAGCGTCCGGATCGGGCCTCTAGGAGACGTTTCTCGTCCTCGCGTGAGACCCGACCTGTCTTCTGCGCCGGAGGAAACGGACTTTCGCAATGGCGTCGGCCGATTACGTAAAGGACGGCCCTCGCAGTCAGCCCTGACACGATCTCCTCGTCGGCGAGGATCGATCAGGCCCGATCGATCCTCCTCAGACGAGGACCGGTCGACATTTGCGCCACCAGGCCCCCTACGGACCCAAAAACGTGATTCACAAATTTATCATTCCCAGACTGCAATAACAACAAACTGCCACGCAAAACAATTGTTAAAAAACGACTTTTAATATTTCCTCTGTCATTCCGACCAATTGGAATTTTTTCAAATTTTTGTTACCACTAGTTGTTCTTAAAAAAATTCAAATATTAAAAAAGTCTTTTTAACCCTTAGCTCTCGGATGGCGACTGTGAAGCACCACTGAAAATTGCTATACCATTCTTAAAAATATTGTTCGCATTATTATTTTTGTTCGTATTTAATAAACTACTAGATATACATATTACATGAGATATTATATCATATGCAAAAAATGAAAAAAAAATTGTACAGAATGGAAATATTCTACAATGGAAAAATCTTTCGTTTTTCAGTTAAAATAGCTCCGAATGCAAAGGGTTAATAGTGTCCGAATATTTATCACTGTAGTATCTTTTATTTTTGGACCCTGTTATTCCAAAATCGTGTAAAGAGAAACGAGGTGAGCATGCATCTGATAACTAAGAGAGAATAAACGTCTGTTCGATCAGGTCATCGTGCATCCGATACATCGCGAGACGAATGATTCGGTGGATCTGCCGTTTCGATTCTCTCGGTCGTTGGATGCAAGCCGATATTTAATTGCGTTCCGTTATTATCGTTGCTTACGAACGCGCTCGCAACTGGCAATTTTCAGTTCGATGCCGGACGTGTCTCGCCGTACCATCGTTCGTACAAAGTAAGCAAGAAATCACTTATTATGTCGTTAGGCGGATTACAAGGATGCCGTTTGCGCAATCCGTCTCAACTTCCCGGGACGCGACGACGCGACGCGACGCGACGCTACGTCGTCTTCGCGGCAGTCGAAACGAAATTTCCGAGCGTTTGCGTGTGGCCCGACCAACTAGCAATAAAAAATTTAATGGATCATTTATTCGTCAGAATCGTTACTTTTGCATCGTTAATTATAGGTTAACTAATATCCTTGTTTTCTCCCTCGATATCGTGGTTCACCTTTCCACCTCGTTGTTTCTGTTTCGTTAACAATTCTTTATTTAGTTGCAGTTACAGTATTAACAAGTTACCCTTTTGGGAAAAATCTGTACTTTTCTATTTTTATCGGTAATTATTGCTGTACGATGAGCGTTAATTGTAAACATGCAGAATTTCTGATGTTTGTTAGAACGTAAATTTTCGACCGCTGGATATTGACATAGGCGATCTGAAAACAATATTATAAGTTATAATTTATAACTAGTATGAGAAACAAGTATCAAGATTATACGAGATATAGAAAAATTTCACATAATTCTTTCAACTTTCAAAATATTTTTTGCAGCTCGAGAAGCTCTCTAGGTCTCCTTGGTGGTCACAAATAGTCTCCACATGGCCGTGCTTCCGTCCAGCTAGCCTAATTTCGAACGGTGGTAAATGACCTCGAATGACCTTGAACGACTTTGGACGACCTAAAGTGTTATTAGGCTACACGCTTACCTAAATGAAAACATACAGTTCCCTCTAAACAAAACAGAGGTCACCTTGAAATCTCGGAAGCACATGTGCACCTAGAGAAAATTTATGATCGTCATAAAATGTCCCAGAGTAAATTCGAAAAATATTTTTACCAGCTGTAGTTACGGGAGATAATCGAAACTGACAGGGTCCAGTATCCTGACCGCATCTAGTGCATTTCGAGCACCGAGGAAAATCAATTTCCGTAATCGGAAAATTCGAAAAATGCTGGACGTCGAAAAAACGGCACCAGGAGCGTATCTAGTCCCCTTGGGAGCCGCGGCGAGGGTGAAAGGAGGGTTGGTCCAGTTCGGGGTGGGGGTGGATCATTGAAACAACGGGGGTGCATTGACGCGTACGTGGTAAAAGTCCGATGCTGTCCGGTCTGGCCGCGTTTCCCGAAAACAAAAATCCTGACGTGTCTGCTCCGGTGGTGTGGGGTAGGCGGCGTGTGTGCTTTTTGACCTTTAAAAAAGGCAACGGGAAAAAAGCGACAACCATCGGTACAGAGAGAGAGAGAGAGAGTGAGAGAGAGAAAGATGGAGAGAGAGAGTGAGAGAGAGTGAGTGAGAGAGAGAGAGAGAGAGAGAGAGAGAGAGAGAGAGAGAGAGAGAGAGAGAGAGAGAGAGAGAGAGAGAGAGAGAGAGAGAGAGTGAGAGTGAGAGAGAGTGAGAGAGAGAGAGAGTGAGAGAGAGAGAGAGATGGAGAGAGAGAGATAGAGGCACAACTGAAAGCCCGACAGGAAAGGCCGGTCGATCGGAGCCAGGCAGCCACGAAATGGAGATTCGAGTGCATGCATACATAACCGGCGCGGGACGCGATGATGCGGCCGGGACGTAATATCAATACGCCGCGGAGGCAGGATAGTCGCGTCTGATTTTCCGAGCGCATCGGCACGTGGATAATGTTTTAATGGAGTTTGCGGAGTGCGAGTGAACCGGTAGAACGACAGGGAGCGCGAGAGACAATGAAAGAGTGAGAGAGAGAGAGAGAGAGAGAGAGAGAGAAAGGCCAGCAGGAGAGGGCCAAGGGTGAGCCCGCCACGGTTTACATACCATTTACTCGCGCCCTGTAACCTCGGCTTCGGGGAACCTAACCGGCTGTTTACTGTGCTGTACAAACTGTGCTCGCGTCGCTGCCGCGTACTTACGACGCCCCGCATCCTTACCGATACCCCCGCGAGATATCGAATCTTCCCTCTGATTGATAAGGACGCCAGCTTACTAGCTGCCGGATACTTCCGGGGATGGCGATGTCTGCGATGGAGTTCATTCTTGATTGAGGATTGTCTATGGTGCACCAGTCGAATATTAATCGGATTTTGCTGTCCGGGTGTAGTGCCTTTTGATCATCATTTGGGTGGATCGTTGTCTCTATTGAATTATGTATCATTTTAAGGGACGCAATGTGAAGCGACTGATTGATGTCTCAAGGTCAACTCAAGGTCAACTCAAGGACATCATGTTACAGGTCGCTAACTGGTCGTTTCATCGGTCACGACGTAGTATTGAAAAGAAGGTGACACTTGACTTTGAAAGACCTCAAGGTCACTTTGATGTATCAGAATAATAAGATGTAAAAAATCAAATTTTAGTAATTCGACGCGCCCCTTAAAATGCTACACATTTTTTAAATTGTTTTTTAACGCAGCCGATAAATGCCGAGATCGAAGAGAAGGTGTATTGATTTTGAACAACCCCAAGGTCACCTTGATATCTCGGGAAAATGAGACGTAAGAAATCAAATTTTAAAATGCTACACAATTCATTAAAATGACTTTTCATACTCACAGATTCAGCGATGAAATAAATTTTCTAATCTGTCCGTGGCACGACCAAATTAATTAAATCCAAGGAAACATATAACGACGCAAATTTTCTACGAACAAGAATAGTTAACAATTGTCAATGGAGAACTAAGTATCCACGATATCGGTGAAAGTATCGAGGATCCTTCGGGAAGAAAGTGAACGACAAGCGAATCGAGACAGTGGTGGGCGTGACCACCGGCATAAACTCGAGGGTAAACATTGTCTTTTGTGAAAGCCATCGATACGCGGTCGGGCAAATATAATACCGGGGCAGAAATCCCGTGAAATGTAACGGACGGCTGACCGCGCGGCGTGCTCTCGCACACGTCTCGCAAAAATACGTTTCACTCGCCGTGTAAATCCAGCCGGCACACCCGACACCAACGAGAACAACCATCCCTCTTTCTCTCTCTCGCTCTCTCTCTCTCTCTCTCTCTGGACCATCGATGTTCGTTCGTCGAAAAATTCGTTGTCGCGCCTAACCGCCCCAATGCCGAGTCAATCCAGGAAAAAAGGTAACAAGCTCACGTCATGGCAAAACAAATTCGATGAATTGCCCAGTCCGACGCGTTTCCGCTTTTATCCTCCCTCTCCTTCCCTAGAATTTCCCTCGGTTCGGCCAATTTTTCCAAAAGACCGTCTTTCGCATTCTTCGAGCCTCTCAGGTTAAGAAATGTAACAATTTCTTTTGTTAAATTCGTTTGCACTGATTAAAAAAATATATATTTATTTTTGTTCGTATTTAACAAACTACTAGACATTTACATATTACGTGAGATATTATATTAGTTCCATATGCAAAAGATGAAAAAGAAATTGTGTAGAATGGAAATATTCTAGAATGGAGAAATCTTTCGTTTTCGAGTTAAAATAGCTCCGAGTGCAAATGGTTAACGGTAAACCACGGTTAAATGACCGGTTCGTCGTTTAAAAAATTATAGAAATGCCTCCATGGAATATTATTGAAATTAATTGAAAATTATTTCATCATTGAAAATAATGTTACTAGTTGTCAAGAGACGTATTAGAGAAGTTACAAAAAGAAACTGAATGTTACAACAAAAATTAGTAGGAGGAACATAAAACAATCACAAAACATTAGAAAAATTTATGAATACTGTTTTCAACCCGTTTGCATGTAGAAAAAAAAATTGGATAGAAACGAACAATCCGAAACCAATAAAAGATAAAACAAAAAATTCGATACATCGAAAGGAGATCGTTCAACCTAAACACCGTACGTTGGGCCCCGAGCCGGTGGGCCCGATCGATAATCGGCGATCGTCGTGTCCGGTGGACGATGGGAAAGCTGGTGGTCGTGTACAGTCTAACAGTGTACAGTACACGGATCCATCGGCGTTGTTCCTTTTTTCCCGGCGCGATAACATTAAGAGGGCGGCGTTATGGTTACGGTGCGACGCTTCGGGGCCTTGCGTCGACGATTGTCGTTGTAGGTGCCATATCGGGCCCCTCTGTTCGCTCCGCGAGCGGTCCCGACCCTCGCTGGGGCCCGCAGCGTGGGATCAATAGAAATCACGGAGTCATCGCGATTGGGCGCCACTTGTCATTAATGACTATCCGATTTTCGATTTAATTAAACCGCGATGACGATCTTGCCACCTAGACGTCCCGCGTTCGATCTTCGATACATGGGGGAACATCGGCGTGCTCTCCTCGGTGAGAATGATCGCTGTTAACCAGAACTTTGTCTCTCCCTCTCTCTCTCTCTCTCTCTCTCTCTCTCTCTCTCTCTCTCTCTCTCTCTCTCTCTCTCTCTCTCTCTCGCTCGGTTTCTTGGAGAAGATGATGAAGAAGAGGAGGATGAAGATGGGCTTTTTCACGTCTCGATTACTCTCGTTTACCGAGCACCGCGAGGGGCGTGGTTTCGGCAATAAGGATCCGCGGACCGAGGTAATTTAACTAGCTCGTTTGCTTTCGAGCGGCGCACCTTTCATTGATTCCGCACCTTCGACCACCTAACTGCGTGCGATTATGCTATTTCGCTTCTCTTTTTTTCCGACGCGTGGACGTCTTCTGGAAGTGCTCCGTTCACTTTGTCGGTCGCGAGGGGAATTGTTGATACGCATTTTTGGGCCTGATGTGGGGCCTATAGTCACTGTACGTGGTGAATTAACACTAACTTTACCCCGAGCATAAAATGTAGTTGTTTTATAAAAATTGTATTACATGTGTCTAGATGTTTTATAAAAATTGCATACGATATGACTAGATGTTTTATAAAAATTGCATAACATGTGAGTAGATGTTTTATAAAAATTCTATAACATGTGGTTAGTTGTTTTATAAAAATTACATAACATGTGAGTAGATGTTTTATAAAAATTGCATAACATATGAGTAGATGTTTAATAAAAATTGTATTACACATGTGGCTAGATGTTTAATAAAAATTGTATTACACATGTGGCTAGATGTTGTATAAAAATTGCATAACATATGTGACTAGTTGTTTTATAAAAATTGCATACAATGTGACTAGATGTTGTATAAAAATTGCATACAATATGGCTAGTTGTTTTATAAAAATTACATAGCGTGTGACTAGCTAGTTGTTTTATAAAAATTGGACACAATGCGACTAGTTATTTTATAAAAATTGCATACGATGTGACTAGCTGTTTTACAAAAATTGCAAAACTGAATTTAGTTAGAGTAATTTTGATAGCAAGTGCTTGAATGAAGAAATTTGTTTAATAATTAGAAAATAGGGGTGTGCAACCGGTCAAGGTTAGTGTTAACTATCGCAATCCAGTCGTCTTCTTTCATACAGATTAGTAACTTTTATTACAATTTTTACTAGTTACTTGATTTATTACGAGCAATTTGTGCCTCCTAAGGTCTCGACTACTTTGCTTCTGCCTCTCTTGGCGCCATCTCTTGGTCGCTTTGGAGTTCGGAGACGCGCATCGAGTATAATTTAAGTGTATCGTACCCTTTATACAGAGTCTTTTCCTCGGCACATCCTTTTATTTCACAGCATAAAAAACAGCAGTTTCTATTTCATATACATTTTGATATAATTCGACCGTTCTAAATACATAATTTTATTCAAAGTTTCCCAGTGCCTTCCTCTTCTGATCTTTCTATTTACCACGTTTTTATTAGTATGTAATCTATTTCTGATTCTGTTATTTATTATTCTTGCTTTCGCAAAGTAGTCGTTAAACACAGTACTTACATAATAAACTTATAACAATATATTTGTTGATTAGCAACATATTACGTAATTTTCGCGTAATAAATTTAAAAAATTGACGTACTTGTAGGGTATGATGGGACATTATTATGATACGCGGCTTCCGCATCGAGGCGACACGGAGAAAAATAAGACATTACAAAGTTGATTGTTTGTCATTATATCGAACGGGGTCTCTTCTTACCCTTTCGGCCGATTAATCGGTTCCCGGTCGATAAATTCGCGGCGGTTCCACAACGGCGCAGATTGATGGGGCCCCAGATAGAACGAGGAAAGATTAACGTGCACGGTTTCGATTAATGTTTTCGTCGTACGCGAAACGCGGGAACCGATACCATCTTCAAACCTGTGCGCGAACACACAGGTGTGTCTACGTGGACGTGCGTATACGGGGTGTCTTTTAAAAAATGTCCTCGCCATTATAACCACAGACTACGGATCAAAATAAAAATATTCCGATAAAATCAAAATTTCATCCCTTCACGACTTTGTTGATAAATTTTACTAATCTGTTTTATATTTCACCCTCGCCATTATAACCACTGACTACGGATCTCTTTATGCAAAATAAAAATATTCCGATAAAATAAAAATTGATTTCATCCCTTCACGACTTTGTTCATAAATTTTTCTAATCTGTTTTATATTTCACCCTCGCCATTATAAACCACTGACTACGGATCTCTTTATGCAAAATAAAAATATTCCGATAAAATAAAAATTGATTTCATCCCTTCACGACTTTGTTCATAAATTTTTCGAATCTGTTTTATATTTCACCCTCGCCATTATAACCACAGACTACGGATCTCTATCTGCAAAATAAAAATATTCCGATAAAATAAAAATTTGATTTCATCCCTTCACGACTTTGTTCATAAATTTTTCTAATCTGTTTTATATTTCACCCAACCAATCTCTTCGCAAATGCAGTCTAATTATTACCCACATAATAATTCATACTTTATTGAACGGAGCCGATCCTAACGGGCTAATTAATTGATAAACCTAACTATAAGTCGAAGAACGATCCGCGAATAGCAATTTCCACGGACATGCATCTCGAGCGTTCATCACTGGACGTGTCATCCTGTGGTGTGGGAAATAATTGCGTGCTCGAGAAGCTTGAAACGGAACACCCCGTATGTGTGTACGTGGCTGCGCGGTAAGAACGCCTATAAACTTTCGTGTCCCGAGATAGGGATCGTCAGGTGCGAAAAGCGTGACGGTTTCTGGAGGGAAAGCGCCTCGAGACCTTACGGGTGTTTCGACGACTATATACGTCGACGCGCGATCCGTGTCTCTGTTTGTGAGAACGGAGCGCGAGCGCGCCGCTTCGGAACCACCGTGTCCGTGGGCGTTTTCCCTTACGCGAAACCTCGTTGCGATCTATGTACGTATAGTCATCGGAAATGCGATTCTAGTCGAGCATAGTCGCGTTCCTCGAATTGTCTATTACCAGAGGATCTCTATGCGATGGAAAAAATTATGCAAATCTGCGAAGGAGTCTCTTCTCTTGCAGCAAAGCAAGATTTTGGGTAGAATTTAAGTCCGGGTCAAATTGGACCCGGACACCGGCGTCCAAGTAGCGACGCAAAACGAAACTCCCCATACGAAAGAATAAAACCATCAATCACCTTCAGTCTACAAGCTGGACGTCAACTTCTTTTTAACGGGTCTCGACATACCCAGCCTTCGGACACGTTACATCGAAAATTTACTTCCACGTCTCCACGAAAGACCATAAACACTTCTCTTTGAAACCTCTAATAAAAGCAGTACCACAAAAAAAAAACAAAATAGCTATTATCCGACTTGTCCTACCCTTAGACCATATACATAAAGAAATTAATTTTATAGTAAAATTTATTGTTATTGAGGAGTGATATTGAATTTATATGAAGAAATTAATTTTACAATGTACACCTATAGACACGGCGTAGATAATTTTCCGTGTCCGAAAGATGAAATCAGCTGAAAGACACTGACGTCACATTTGTACAAGCTATGCTCATCGACAGTGTCCACGCTTGTGGTGAGAGGGGGGTCAGCGGGTGCGCCATGTACACAGTACATGGAAAGAAATTATGTTAAGACTTATCTTGTGACGTCACACTGTCCCATCATCTTTCGGACTTCGAATTCTTGGATCTTCTGAATTCTCGGTTTTCCTATACACATACTATACCTATGACGGGTCTATTAATACACATATATGGTCTAAGGTCCTACCTGATCGAGTGAAAGAATGACTCGCGAACTATTCGCCGTGCTCGAAATTGTTTAAAAACAAATATCGCCGACGAGAAGGTCCGTCGGTGTCGTTTCCGGGGCGACATCGCTTGGGTCGTAGTACGCCGGTCGTCCGTACGCGGCGAGACACCCTGGCGGCAGCAGCAGGTTGATGGATGCCGGGTCTCTCACGAGAGAGAGACTGTTCTCGTGTGGTGGTGGTGGTGGAGGTGGTGGTGGTGGTGGTGGTGGGGAGGCCGGTCCGTGGCGGCGCGGGTACATTCCATCCCGGTCGTCGAGTATTGGTAGCGACGACGGGAGACGGTCGGTGGCGGGTATCGGTGTGCCTGTTGGCGGAACTGTCCTGGAGTCTCCCGGTTCGTTGGTGTATGTGCGTACGGCGGGTGTGTTGGTGCGGTGGGATGGGTAGGGGGCGAGTCCGTGGACGCGACGGTGACGGGGAGGGGGTAAGTAAGTACGACGACGGTGGGTGCCAGGGCGACCCTAGGTTGGCGTCCGTAGGATACCGTCCGGGGAGAGACATACACACACACACACACACACACAGACAGAGGCGAAGAGACGAGAAGAGAGAGAGAGAGAAACGGTCGGCAGAGCGAGCCAGCCGAAGGCTGGGATGCCGCGAAAGGAGACAGAAACAAAACGAAAGGACAGGGACCCGGCTCTGTAGAGGGTGGGAGAGGGAGGGAGGTAACGCGGGGGTGGGAGGTGCCGGTGTCGGAGCGCTATGGTGGGGGTACCGTTTGTCCACGGTCACCAACACACGCGCTAATCCGCGGCGCGGCCAAACAGACGACGACTCTCTTTCTAACCCCGTCCGTTATTCTCCTCTCTGTTGTTGCAGCGCTGGCGCGACTATCCGGTCTCCACCAGCAGCGGCCGGGTGGGGATGTCGTCTCCAGCCCCCGAGTCACTGGAAGGGAGGACAAAAGCGGCGTAGGGAGGGCGAAACAGGCGACGCCGGCGACCGCGGTGACGGCGACGACGACGCCGACGACGCCGACGAGGGAAGGAGCTCGCGGAGGCGGAGGTGTCGATCCGGGTGGTGGGGGATCGTCCAACAGTGGGGGTACCGGCCCAGGTGGGGGAAACGTTGGTGGGGAGCACGACGGTGGAAGTGGTGGCGGCTCGACCGCTGGTGGGGGTCCACAGGGTGGGGGTACGGACGGTGGTGGGGGACGCGATGTCGCGGAGAAGGAGGAGAGGCCACCGGCTTCAGAGAGTGTCGAGCCGACGGCCGCGTTTGACGTCGCATCCCTCGTACTCTACGGCTCGCGCGCACTACCGATACGCCTTAAGATCTTGCTCGATCAGTTGTTCAACCAGTTGCCGCACGCGCAAGTGACACGTTTACTAGCCGCTTTCGGCTGGACGTACGAGGATTACGCAAGGGGATACATACTGCAGGTGAGTCCGTTACACCCACTGTTCTGCGAATTCACGGTACCAGCGTAACAGCGCGGGGACCCCCATCGCAAACCCGAGGAGTGTGAACCTCGCGCGACAGTTTTTGTGTGAACAGTGTTCGCGCGGAGGATTTAGAGGATATCGATTGTGCTCGACTGGACCGATGACGGACGAAGTGACAGTGGTGACGTTTCGTTAGGATTCTTGGTAGGCTTTGTGACGTAGACAGTGTGGGGTTAGAGTCGATCGGGGCTTCGTTGATCTTCCAACGGAAATTTCATGGTGATTATTATCGTTGTTTATGCAGGGTCTTTGGGAAGTGATGTTGAGAGTGGAATAGGATCTTCGCTGTCAGACGAATCATTGGTTAGGTTGGTAGTTTAGCTTCGGTAGGTAGACGGATTATAAAAATAGGCTGATAAATTAGATAAATAAATTGTTTACCTGTAAACTCTTCGTAAACCCGGCTCGATAATGAACGTCGTACGATTGATTTCGTAAATCGGGGAAAGTGACAATTAGGGAACAGTGACGGACACTGTAAATCGCTGACGTATCAATTCTTCCGATGATGTATTTCGTAAGACTGCAAATTAGGGAACGGAAAGTGACAATTAGGGAACAGTGACGGACACTGTAAATCGCTGATGTATAAATTCTTCCGATGACGTATTTCGTAAGACTGCAAATTGGGGAACGGCAAGTGACAATTAGGGACCAGTGACGGGCACCATAAACCGTTGATGTATAAATTCTTCCGATGATACGACGGTGATCATCGGTGACGATCGAGGCCCAGTGACCGGACACTATAAATCGTCGATGTATCGATTCTTCGTTCGACGATAGCCATTGTGAACTTTGTGAAATCTGCCTCGTTTACTTTGGACCGGAAGATGACGATCGAGGGTCGGTGACGATCGAGGGTCAGTGATGATCGAGGACCAGTGACGATGCGGAACCAGTGAATCGTCGATCTACAAATTCTTCGTGAATGAATTTCGACGAATCGAATTGTGAACTTTGTGACGACGAACACAAGACGACGATCGACAGTGACGATCGACAGTGACGATCGACAGTGACGATCGACAGTGAAGATCGAGGACCAGTGACGGACAAAATAAATCATCGATCTACAAATTCTCCATAAACGAATTGCAACCAATTGTGAGAATTGTGAACAGATCCACCTTGAGACCACGAATCATTGATCAGCGACGATCTAGCGAGGATCTAGAACCAGCGATGGACGCTAAAAACCATCGTTACAAATTTCCGGAAGATCGTGAATATCGTGCGACTCGACAAACAAGCAAGTGAGGATCGATGATCAGTGAAAAAGTTCGCCAGTGATCTCGACGCCGAGTGATCGTCGTCGATCTCGCCGCGTGATCGACGACGGGCAGCCTGCGCGGCCGGGATCGATCCCGGAAGCTTGGGACACAGTGAGAACGCATCGTCGATCGGTGTTTGAAAGTGTGCAAGATCGCGTAGCAGTGATCGTGTGCGTCGAGAGATCCTCGAGATCGCAGTGATCGTATGGAAATCGCGGGATACTCGTTCTTCCTGCAGGATAGATCGCGAGAGGATCTTCGATGTTCTCGATCGTTGGAGTGTTCGGTCGAAATCTTGGATCTCGGGGGACTATGAATAAAAAATTTCCGCGAGATGTACTTTTTTCGATCTTGGCTCGGTGGTGTTGTGAGATCGACGGTGATCTATGGAGATCGACGGATCTGGAAAAAGAAGAGGAGAATTGGATTTTCGAGTGATCGTTTCGGACTTTGTGATATGTGGAAAATTTAGAGACTGTTTAATCTTGTACGAATTGGTCTGGGAGATCCGAAGATCTAGAGGATCTAGAAAAATGTTGCAGATTCTGTGGGACCGATAACGACACGAACAATGTGTTCGCAATAAACAACCGTTGTTCTCTTGAACTGGACAACAGTGTGAAGTGAAAAATGCAAATGATTAACAATTGTTGTTAACGTCGTACGGTTTCCACGAACTAAATGAACAGCAGAGTGTCAGAACTAGGAAGATCATATTTTAATATATTTCCACGAGGAAAATACCGACGCGTTCTTCCAGAAGACAACGCGGAAGTTCTGTGAGAAGTGTGGTACAACTTTGCTCTTAAAATCTCGACGTTCGCGGAAAGATGTCTTCAAAGATCATCGAAGTTCGTTCGTCACACCTGTGAACTCTGTCGACAGAAACGAAACTGAATGATCCGGTGCTCCGAAAATTCCGAAGGAAATTAATCGTGGAAACAAATTACGACGATTCGAACAATTCGGATGAAAGATCGAAGATTGATTACAAAACTCGCGAAGAGAATTTAAACAATCACGACAATATGAACGATTCGAATAAAAAAAACCCGAGCGGAAAGGAATCTCTCGATGAACTCTCCAGTGGCAATTAGATGGAGTAATTATACCAGAACGAGCAATTATAATCGTGGAAACTGAGCCATCGACTCTGAACCGAAGAAATCAATCGTGCGAAAAACAAGTTTTGCACAGCCCCATTGAATTTAGTGCTATTTAATATTGAAATTAAAGGATCAACAAATTGAAAAGAATAATTAATTTCGAACAAACATCGAGGTGCGTCCATCGGCCCAGGTCAATTAGCTCGGTAGATTAGGATCGAAAATCAGCTACGTGCGAGAGGCGGATCATGAGGGAGAGGACGAAGCGGAGGAACTGTAATAGAGAAGAGAGAGAGAGAGAGAGAGATCGGGAACGAGGCATGTTCCTGGGAAACGTGTCGCGGCGTAAATTCCGCGGAACTTTGAAAACACGCGCTAGTACACACCGGGGTCCGAGGCATTAATCTCGCGAGTCGCGCTAGAAAATGGCCAGTATCCGTGTAAACTGAATTGCGCCGATGTCAGCGTGAAATTAAAACGTATGGGGAACCGGTTTTCTTCTCTCCGTTGCGGCGCGCGAGAGAAGCGAGAGCGCGCACCGTACGAAGCGCGCACCGTGAGCGCACGGTGTTCCGCGTGGACATGTCGTGTGCGCTCTACGACGAGAGAACCGCGACGGCCTGGAATTTAATCGCGAGTTATGCGAGCGTGCGCCGAAATCGGCTTGATCTTTGACCGATGTTGCACACGATCCTACAGTTTGCAACTTTGTTGTTCCGCAGCGTCCAACTTCGATGGAGTTGCCACAGGTTTCTGGTCGTCTTCTTGGCTAATTTGTATGTTAACTTCGATTTTATTGTTCGTTCGTGGGTTTTTGTAGATTTCTGTCTTGTTGTGGAGCTTTGATTTTGAGCATTTGGAGAATTGATTATGGGAATATGAGGACATTGATTTTGAGCATTTGGAGAATTTCGAATTATGAAGGGAATATGATTTGGGAATATGAGGACATTGATTTTGAGCATTTGGAGAATTTGGAATTATGAAGGGAATATGATTTGGGAATATGAGGACATTTTGTTGTTAGAGTGAAGCGTTTGAGAGTAGGATGCTGTAGGTAGAATGAGAACAATGTCTTCAAGTGTCTAGATTGTTTACGAGCAGAGCGAGAGCGTGTTTGAGAGAGTATTGTCCAGCTGTTTTGTTTTTGATTTTTAGCATTTGGAGAATTTGGAATTTTGAATGGAATATGATTTGGGAATATGAGGACATTTTGTTATTAGAGTGAAGTGTTTGAGAGTAGGATGCTGAAGGTAGAGAATGATAACAATGTCTTCGAGTGTCTAGATTGTTTACGAGCAGAGCAAGAGTCCAGCTGTTTTGTTTACCAGTTTTGATTTCCGTTTCAATGCGAGAAAGCGTCGCCACGGAATGGTCAAACAAAAAGCGACGTGCACAAAGAAACAACTGTCGCGTAGCTATTTTTGAAGCTTTCTAATACTGAATTGACTGGCTTTGCATACGACATGTCAATCTTTATTTAGACAGTGTGCGAAGAAACGTACGAATTCCAATAGACAGCGGCAGTTGCATTTGTGTTTTATGAATAAACTACTAGGAGAAATATTGAATGAATTTTAAAACACCTAATCAAATTATTAGAGAAAGAAGCAAGTAAACATATAGCTTCTGTATCAGTGAAAAATAAGAGAAATATTTAAAGAATTTGAGAATACTGCAGTTTCCAAGCTAATAAGATTATTAGGAAAAGAAACAAGTGTATCTTCTGTATCAGTGCAAAATTGGTGAAGTATTTAAAGAATTTGAGAATACTGCTGCTTCCAAACTAATAAGATTATTAGGAAAAGAAACAAGTGTATATCTTTTGTATCAGTGAAAAATAAGAGAAATATTTAAAGAATTTGAGAATACTGCTGTTTCCAAGCTAATAAAATTATTAGGAAAAGAAACAAGTGTATATCTTCTGTATCAGTGAAAAATAGGAGAAATATTTAAAGAATTTGAGAATATTGCTGTTTCCAATCTAATAAAATTATTAGGAAAAGAAACAAGTGTATACCTTCTGTATCAGTGAAAAATAAGAGAAATATTTAAATTATTAGGGAAAGCAACAAGCATCTTCCAGTTAATACAATTTTTATTTCGCATCCGGAAATCCGCAGTCTAAACGTTCGCAGTAATTCCCCAAAGTGTCCCAAACCGAATAAAAATTAAATAACAATTAGAACTCTGACTCGATACATCTAGATAGTCTCTTCCGAAGGAAATGTCCTTTTTCCAAAAATGATTTTCTCTCCTGTAAAGATTAAAAATGTTCTCGCGTTGTCTCGCGCCAATAAAAATGTCTATTGGTCCGAAAAGGAGCTTTTTGAGATGTGCACTTGCGAAAATCCTGTGATGTACGTGTGTGGTCCGGCGAATTTGGTGTTGCGGTGTGTCGTAGGTTCGGGCAGATTACTCAAAACTGGCGGAACGTGTCCGGAATGCGTATCCGGGGCCGCCCTTCGTTCGTTCACGCACGTTTTTCTGCTGGTCCGAGTCCAACCCCGAGGCCCTCCCGTACTTGAAATCACGATAATGGGTGATTACGATGCCCGCAGGGCCACAATTTTTCCCTGAAATTCTGTTAGTTTCCGAGGCGTCCCCGCGACTCCTCTCGCCGGCCCGAAACACGCTGTCCATCATGCTTAAGCGATTTCGCCCTCTGGAAACGATATTTCAAGCTCTCTCTCTCTCTCTCGCTCCCTCTCTCACCGGGAAACAAGACCGAAATGACAGTAACAATCTTCTTAACCGCTTCCTACCTCCGCTTCGCGATTTATCGGCCACCCGCCCCGCCCCGCCCCTCTTCCGCGCCGATTTTGCTCGCTATGAAACGTTTTTGCTCGAATTCTCCTCGGGGTTTGTCAAAACACGATTGTGTATTTGGTGCGTCGCGAACTGGAGTTGTTTCCTTGAAATGAGTGGATTGAGGGGAGTACGATTAGGCTCGTTCTTTTGTTATTGTGGGTTTCAAAGTGACGTTTATTTGTTAGGACTATTAATTTGGTATAAGTGAGCGATCTTTGGTTTCTTGTTTCGAGAATGTGTGTTTTAAAATGAAATTTGAGCGTGAGAACTAATAAATTGGTCAAAGTAGACAATATTAGGTTCCTCAATTATTTTTTTTTATTTCGGAATCAAATCCATCCATTATTACTACTGAATGGGTAGAAATAGTCAATTTTATCTTCCTCGTTTCATTATTCGTAATGACACGTCACAAACACAATTTCTCACATTTCTCTAAAAAGTGACAGCACAATGTTCTATCTATCCTGCCTCGAATTCACGTAGCAATACGCTGGCTCAAATTCTCGTAGCAATACGCTTCCTCAAATTCTCGTAACAATACGCTGGCTCAAATTCTTGTAGCAATACGCTGTCCCAAATTGTCGTAGCAATACGCTGCCTCAAATTCTCGTACCAATACGCTGTCTCAAATTGTCGTAGCAATACGCTGCCTCAAATTCACGTAGCAATACGCTGGCTCAAATTCTCGCAGCAATACGCTGTGTCAAATTCTCGTAGCAATACGCTAGCTCAAATTCTCGTAGCAATACACTGCCTCAAATTCTCGTAGCAATGCACTGTCTCAAATTGTCGTAGCAATACGCTGGCTCAAATTCTCGTAGCAACATGCTGCCAGAAATTGTCGTAGCAATACGCTGGCTCAAATTGTCGTAGCAATACGCTGTCTCAAATTCTAGTAGCAATACGCTGGCTCAAATTCTCGTAGTAACATGCTGCCTGAAATTGTCGTAGCAATACGCTGGTTCAAATTGTCGTACCAATACGCTGGCTCAAATTCTCGTAGCAATACGCTGCCTCAAATTCTCATACCAATACGCTGCCTCGGTTGTACCGACAGTGTATCACACTCCGTGGACCCGTTACCGAAATAGTCACACTGTCAGAAATCGCTCGGAAAATTCGCACACTGCTACGGGAAACCGAGTCGAGTCTGTTCGCGACGCTGCGCTGTTGCTCCGTCGCGACGCAAAAAACGAATCCCGCGGAAACTGACAGGATGCGCTAACAACGGGTCCCGGCGCGCGGCGTTACCAAACGAGAAAGTCAATGGATATTTATGCGGGGCGAACACGCGAAACCGAAGTTACATTCGGTGACTTTCACTGTGGGCATCGGTTACCTCGTAATGTATCTTTCGCGAGGGACAATTCCGCGCATGATTCGCCGACTAATAATCTCGAATTACCGGCCGATCGGACAAGCAATGGAGAAACTCAGGCGTGTTCCGAGTGTATACAAAACACCGTTTTTCATCTATGTGGCGTGGTCCTTTGATTATTTAATCTCAATTTGGGAAAATCGCGAAGTACTTGGCAAAATTATTTTCTGCAATTTTCAAGCAAATTTATGGAATTGTTTTTGTATTGGACGGTTAAAGATTGAACGTTCTTTTTTCAGTGTTCAATCTCGTACTGATCATTTCTGATCATTCCTGATCATTTGTGACCATTTCTGACCATTTCTGACCATTTCTGATCATTTATGACCACTTATGACCATTTCTGACCATTTCTGACCATTGCTGACCATTGCTGACCACCATTTCTGATCATTTCTGATCATTTCTGATCATTTCTGACCATTTCTGATCATTTCTGACCATTTCTGACCATTTCTGACCATTTCTGACCATTTCTGACCATTTCTATGCACGATTTAGGGCGAGCATTGGCATCGGCAGCAGCGCTTCCGTGTCTCGGCTCGTTCCTCTCATTTAGGACAGGCAAATAAACGCTTCGAATTCCGTAAAATAACTGATCACCCCCGTTTCTAGGCGACGGACCGACAGACGAGATCCGTTGGACGTTGTTTGACAATTTCTCGGGTCTGGATCCTGTCAAACGCCGTACTGATTTATTATCGCTACGCGTCGATCCTCTGCGAAGCGATGGAAATCATCAAAGTACGAGAAAATGATGAATTTTCTCGATATCCGAGCCAGTTTTTTGTTAATTTATTCACATTCGACGCTCGTGTCTCCAGCAGCGACAGTTAAACACATTTGTCGAATATTTACGCTGAGCCTCGAATAATTATATCCGTAATTACATGTAAGTTTGTAATTATATAGTTTTCCCGTGTCGCTGTACCATATGAATCGAAAGCGTGTACGTTTGACATCTGTTGGCAGAATGGTTCGTAAAAAGGAGCGTAGAAAACGAATAATTAAACAGTATGTTGCCAACCATTTGAATATTAAAGAAATCAAGACATACTATTAGTGACAGTTCATGCGCGACAATAAATTTTACTTGCGAATTATTCGATGCAGAACTGACGAAGAAGTTATACACATAGTTTTACTGAGTCTGTGATTAATAATTGCAAAATCGATATTTATGTATTACACTTAATATTGCATTACAATTTGCAAAATTTTATTGGAAAATAAGCTGTACAAAAGTGATGCGAGCACAGTGCACTTCAGGATTAAACTAATGCAAGTAGAAAATATTAAAAAAATAATTTTTTGATTACAGACAATATTTATAATATTTTCTGCAAAAATTTCTGCATAAAAATTGTAAATAGTGCGCGTATATAATCCAACTAGATACTAGATCATACTCTCGATCGTTCGCAAAACAAAATTGCCCGTTTAAATTCTAAAATACCATCGCGACGAGTATGAACCCATTAATAATAATAAAATGTTAAAGTCCACGTGTAAGAAAGCGATTGTTTTAGCAAAAATCTACGTGGAAATTTTCGAGAAGATAGTTTCTTTTGATTCGTCGCCGAATGGAAACATTGTGAAAGCTTGTGTCGGCGCAAAAACCTCTGCAAATATCGAGAGTATCACGTGTGTGTCCATCTTCTTTTTCTTGTTTTGCTTGTTCGGCGAACCAACGCAAAAATCCTTTCGGATGCATCGGTTCGTTATTACCGTGTCATATTTAGCATCTCATTTCGCGAGCGCCGATGAACATCGATGGTTTAAGCGGCGAGCCCGATTATCATAATATTCGTGAAACGAGAAGGTGCTAATTCTCCGGTTCGCCATTATAGTTCGTCGTTTATTATACGGTCGCGCCATTAGCTGTCTCTTAATGAATGCGTTAGTCCCCGAGCTGAACAGTTTCTCGAGAGCGTCGACATTAATCAAACCGTATTTACCAATTTTCGTACAGCTTCTCTCCGCGAATTTCTGCAACCATGCGATCCTTTATGCTTCTTTTATTATGCTCGCTTCTCGCGAGAATGTCTCGAAATTATGATACCCGCCCGTCGATTCGCGATCGAGTAAATCGAAATAAGTATCCTCGAACGTGTCACTGGATTATCCGGGAATAAATCGTATTGTATTTATTGTAAACACGGGGATTGCGGTTATTATAAATACGAAAAAGTTTCAATTTTTATTTATCTGGACAGTGAACGAAATTTCGTGGAACGATTGAAATTTACATGAACAAACTTTTATATGAAACTCTAAGTAAAGCAGATGTAAAGATTTATATCTTTTAGCAAAATTTTGTATTAGGCTTCTATTTTTTACAATTGATGCAAACAAATGTTTAATTTTGAACGAATAGTCGCAGTCTAATAATTACAAACTTTCACGCCAAATAGAATAAATAAAAATTCGATAAAACTTTTTGTTTGTCAGTGAAATTTTGTGCAATTGACTTTTTTCCACATCAAATGGAATAAATGGATTTAATAAACTATTCTGTCTTTTAGCAAAATTTTGTATTTTTAGCAAAAACGTCGCAGTCTGATAATCACAAATTACCGAGAACCTTATATATTCTGTTAATGATTTTAGCAAGTTAAAAATATCGCAACGTTGTTTTTTAATTCCTTTGGTATTTTCATCGTTTTATTTTCGCCCGGTTGCCATAAACGAATAAAATCCGCACCGTAATGATCGCTGTTGCTGCCCGTGTCCTGTCTTTAGAATGTCGAAGCGTTAGATCGTCGGTAAAACTGTTAGTAAAATATGGTGTTAACTGCTTCTAAGTAGTTCAGCTTCTGCTAGTGACTAGCACGCGGATGTTTATACGTTTACAGAGCGTTAAAGTCGCGGAAAGTTTATAAACTGCAAGTTTCTGTAGAATTTGACGCGGATTTAGATTGTTCCTAATCTACCGAGATCGTTAAACCAGAGAAGATTTTGTTGTCTACAGTTTCTCCGAATTTGGCTGTGTAAATGTCAATTTCCGCAAACAATCGTCATTTTACGAGTACGGAGTAGAAGCGAGGAAAATTTGATTTGAGTATACAGAGACTCGGGAAATTTGCGAAAATGTGTGGAGATTAGATTAGGTAGTAACATAAATTAATTTTCATCATAAAGTAAAATTCATAGTCTGTATAGCATAGTATGTAGAATAGTAGGTTCAGTAGTTACAATAAGTAGAATCAGTGAACCATGCACAGACACAGCGCACGATTCAATGCATGGTTTTGGAACCGGAATTTTTGGAAAAATTTTTCACACAATTTACAATTTATATCTTTGCATTCTTATATCACTGTATGTAATTTATATTAAATAAACTCTGAAACTCGATTTTTCCAAAAATTCAGCTTCCAAAACCATGAAAACATTTTATCCGTTTCTGAGAAAGAGGTATGCGAAATCGGTGAAGAAAATTTAATAGAATTTATGGAAATTGAAGAAAAAGGAATTAAGAGAATTTGAGGATACAGAAATATTATCTCGAACGAAGAAATAAATTCCTGTCTGGCTCCAGTGTCTCGCAATCGATGCAAACAATTTTTATTTCACACAACGCAGTCTGGTGATTAACCAGGATGACTGTACGATTCATTAATACAAAGGCGTGGTGTGCTATTAGGTAACCAAGAAAATTCGTGCTGTTCCGTTCGATACTGATGAACAACACGTGAACTGGATCAAAGTATACTTCATTTAAAAAAGTAGTATATACTTGTACACCTAATATTATTCAAAACAATTCTTCATGTATCTAGGATAATGCTATAAATGTTTGTGTTAGAAAATACGAGTAAAACTTCATATGCACAAGTGTACAATCGAAATATTCTGGGTAAAAAACTGTCTCGTTTTTGGAGTTGCAACAAGCTTAGGGGGTTAACGACTAAACGCATTAATTAAAGTTTCATTACAGGCTCGGATAAATACTTTATTGCAATTCCAATAGCAATCTTTCAAAAATTTTCTTCGACCTATTATTTAGTAAACTAATTCTTCCACCTTGTCACAAAATCTCAATTCATTTGGTTCTACAATCTTAGCATTATAGTATTCCTAAAAATCTTAACTTATGTTAATAAACATAGGAAATGAGCTTTAACAACGAATTAAAAAGAAAAATTTTATTTTCTGCCGAAATAATTAAAATAATCATGTACTTCTAAATGTGATCGAATACTTTTACCTAAAAATCTTAACTTATGTTAATAAACATAGCAAATGAGTTTTAACAACGAATTAAAGAGAAAAATTTAGTTTTCTGCCGAAATAATTAAAATAATCATGTATTTCTAAATGTGATCGAATACTTTTACCTAAAAATCTTAACTTATGTTAATAAACATAGCAAATGAGTTTTAACAACGAATTAAAGAGAAAAATTTTATTTTCTGCCGAAATAATTAAAATAATCATGTATTTCTAAATGTGATCGAATACTTTTCGAAGACTTTTTAGATAATTGATTTAATAAATGAAAAGTAGAATTTCTTGGTTTGCTATTGATGTAGGAAGTTCGCAAAACGTGTTCCAAAGAAGCGCCGCGTTCCCCCGCGTTTTTCGCGAGCGTATTCGCGAGAGTGCGGCATCTTCCCGCGGCAGAGGTCGCGGACGTGGAAACGGTAAATCATATCGCGGCCCGTATCGAGTACGTTTCGCGTCGCGGAAGCCAATTTCGCACGACAGGCCGGCGATACTTGGCGGCCCGGCCCCGTGGAATCCGGTAGGGTTTTCGCTGGGAGCCAGAAGCGTTGCAGTAAACTGCAACGGACGATGCCACGATGCAACGACGGAACGTTTTAGAACGCGAAACGGCCAGCCTTGCCGCGATTTACGAGCGAATCCTGCGCGTCGCGAATCGCTCGACTACGAACAGCTACGCCCGACAGAGATTTCCAGCCGATGTCGATATAGCCCTTTGTCGATGAACCTCTTACTCCCGTTGTTGTTCCCGAAGCGCCAGAATTGCGAATCCGCGAAAAATGATTTTTGGAAAATGCCGGACAGAGACGCGGACGGATCGTTTATTTGAACACCGTTGAATAAGAATTTGTTTACAATCTAGCTATTTAACAATTTTTACTCGACTCTGTGCCACTACTAACAATTACTATGTAGTTGTTCAAAACTACATTCAAAGAATGCAGTGGCATTGTCTTCGTAAATTGGAAGTGGTCACTCGAAGGGTCGTTTATTTAAACACCGTTGAATAAGAATTTGTTTACAATCCAGCTATTTAACAATTTTTACTCGACTCTGAGCCACTACTAAAAATTACTAGTTGTTCAAAACTACATTCCAAGAATGCGGTGGCATTGTCTTCGTAAATTGGAAGTGGTCACTCGAAGGGTTGCTTGCAACCCCCACCCCTAAAAAGTTAAATGATTTTTTATTGCCCTTAATAATTTGATCACAATTGTGAAAAAAATATATGATACGAAGGAGGTATGTTTGAAATAATATTGTTTTAAGGATATATGAAAATTAATTATTTCAACTATAGAATTTCATAGTATTTTACTTACAATAGTCATCTGAAATGTTAATTTTTTTTTATAATTATTGAAGGAAGTCGGGACTGACCGCGGCAGTCGAGTGATAGCAAATGATTTCTGAGAAATAGTTCTGTTCTGGATTTTAACCACTTCCTTACTCTACATATAATGTACAAGCAATAATGGCAGAAATATTTATTTCAAGTAACTATTTCAAGTTCGTGTTGAGAAACACATAATTGAAATACCTATTTCATATACATATACTTGGGAGATGAAATAAATATTTCATATATACTTGGGTGATGAAATAAATATTTTAAATAGTATTTCCACTAATACAAAAATAAATAGATATTTGAAATTATTCGAAATAACATAGTTTTGAAAATAATCTCTGAAAATATTTTTCACATACTATTTTACCCTGCTCGCGCGACACTTGGACATTCACCAATTTCCAAGAACACCAGCTGATCAATATTTGCCGAGCTACCGAAACCGCCAGTTTCCAGCCTCCTCGATCTCCTACACACGAGATCGAGAGCTCCGCAGTCCGGGGCCAGTTCGTCAAACAAACGCATGATTAACGAAACGCGAAGATCGTACGGTCCCCGGCGCATGGACCCCCGGTCGGAAACCCGTAATTTCTCGGGCTGATATTCTCCGAGGCTCAGGCCGATTCTTTTCCCTTTCATTCGTGGCCCGTGTGATCCCGACCGGACCCCGGGGATCGGTAGTCGATGTAAATGCCACGTCGGAGTTTTAATTCCCGATCGCGCCCGGGCCCGCTTTTGCGTTTCCGCTCGAGCGAGCCGGGCCCGAATCGACCCGAACCGTCTCGACAACGGCAGCCGAGAGCCTCATCTGGGGTCCCCTTTCATCTCCTCGTGGGGGCCCGGACCCAGCCGCCACCCCTCCCCCCCCCCCCACCCCCCGCCCCCCCCTCCGAATCGGCCTTGTCTCATTTCATCCTCCCTTTTTCTCTCGGCTCTTTCTTCCTCCGTCATCCGTCGCTCTCTTTGTCTCGTTCGTCGATCGCTCTCGTCTCCTCGGGACGCCACGTAATTTACGGTTTTGGATCATGCTTCTTCCATCGAGGTGGAGTAATGACAGGTCGATCGGCTCCGGGCTACCA
The DNA here is from genome assembly GCA_916610255.1 of Lasioglossum lativentre. Taxonomy (NCBI): domain Eukaryota; kingdom Metazoa; phylum Arthropoda; class Insecta; order Hymenoptera; family Halictidae; genus Lasioglossum; species Lasioglossum lativentre. The sequence continues at coordinate 4,683,368 of OU744364.1, forward strand.
TCCTCTGCCCGGTTTCCGCTCTTACCCCGTTGCCACTTTCGATCTTGCGAATATCCGTCCGCGGCTCGCTCGCGACTCCTCTTTTTGCTCCCGTAAATCTCATGGTTGGGGGGGGGGGATAGAACAGTGACTCTATTATCCGCACGAAACCGTCCTACCGGGACCGCCTCGTTTGCTCTCTCTCTCTCTCTCTCTCTCTCTCTCTCTCTCGGAACCCTTTGTTTCCACATTTTCCAAATTCCACATTCGATTCTGCGGACGGAGCAGAATCTCCCGATCGATTAGCTCGACTCTGATGAAATTTTCCGAGTGCAGTTTCGATACAGATAGAAACGTACTTTTTTCAATTTTTTATACAGAATATAAAGAAGTTGTGAACAACCACTTTTAGTATTTTCTTGGTGATTCCGACTAATTGCAATTTGTTTCGAAATGTTTTTTCCGCGTCTTGTAGTAAAGAAATTGTTCAAACTTCTATTCTGTTTCAATTTACACTTGGGGTTATTTCAACTTTTTAAACATTTCTTTCGACCTAGAATAATTTTATTCTGTATACGATTTTTTTTTTCATTTTATGGATATGACATTGATATAACACCTCGTGCAATACTTACATGTTTAAACAATATTTCTAACAATGGTACAGCAATTTTTGTCGAGTGCTAAGGGTTGAAGAGGCCCTTTAACTCCTTGCCCTTAACATTCTCTTTACAGTTATTAAAACGTCCTTGTCAAAATTAATATGTTTTCTGTATGGCTAGATTGATTTTAATGCTTAACCTAAAGCACTGGAGTGGCGACTTAGATTATTAAAGACTAGGTTTACATTATTAAAGATGTTGGTATCGGTTACTAAACATTTAATTGTATTGTATGAGGTGTTATATCAATTTCATGTACACAAAAAGAAAAAAATCATATAGAATGCAATTATTCTAGGGCGGAAGAAATGTTTAATTTTCGGGTTAAAATAGTTCCGAGTGCAAAGAGTTAAATATTACACAAATCAAATTTTATTTCTTCCAAAAAGAAAAATGCGTCACATTCGTATTTGTTAGACTTTGTTTGAAATGGGGTTAAAAAGTGTCCTAATATTATTTTGATTCACTATTTGCGACGGATTCGAAACGGTGACCCACGCGACAATTATAACGCGTTTTGTAAACAATGTCTGCGGCCCTGAGACTGAAAACTCCCGAAACGCCATCGTTCTTATACAGTGCCGGCGACTCGGGCAAGAACGGTAAATAGAAAACAGATTTATCGCTCGAAATAGAAACGCATTTCCACGGTTATATTGAGGTTGGAAACGATCAAAACATTTTCAACTATTATATTAACGCAAAAAGATAGAATAGTTTGAGGTCGGACCTCGTGGTGACGCTCAGCGTCGCCAGATCAGGGGAAAAAGTTTTACCCTCTCTCTACCGGATTAGTCACGTGACATCGTGACGCACGACAGTGCCAAAACGCGTCACGTGACCGGCCCGCGGCGCAAGCGTAGGGGAATAGCGTTGTAGGGGAATAGCGTCGTAGGGGAAATACCGACGTGGGGGGAATAGCGTCGTAGGGGAAATACCGTCGTGAGGGGAATAGCGTTGTAGGGGAATAGCGTCGTAGGGGAAATACCGTCGTGGGGGGAATAGCGTCGTAGGGGAAATAGCGTCGTAGGGGGAATAGCATCGTAGGGGGAATAGCGTCGTAGGGGAAATAGCGTTGTAGGGGGAATAGCGTCGTAGGGGGAATACCGTCGTGGGGGGAATAGCGTTGTAGGGGGAATACCATCGTAGGGGGAGAGTAGAGTGGGAGACAACTCTCAATCTGGCGACACCGGTGACGCTTATCGTCGTTCGACGCGCGAAAATCTGCAGCCTATGATTAACGTACCGGAGGTGTCGGTCAAGACACATCGCGTCCCGTTGCATCGCTAGCCATAAATCGAACCTCGAGGAACGCAACGATTCGCGCGTCACAATGCAAGGTTAGAGGACATTGTAATCGCGATCCATCCGGAAAAAAACTCTCCGGTGCCCACGCGAATAGTTCGACGTCGAGAGCTAGTCGGGGCTGGCTCACGATTCTCGTGTTTCTCTGCGCGGTCTCGCCGGCTCAAAACTTGCGAAACTTCGTTAGGAAGAGGATGGAGTCTGGAGGGTCCGCGATTCTTTCCCGAGACACGCCGGAAGAAAGACAAAACAATTTTCGTACATTACGCACCGTTCACACCGTTTCAGGAAAAATTGTGTAATAAATCTAACTGGCGAACTTGGGCAACTTTCACGGATTATTTTATAAAAATCACGATGATGTTCAATTTACCAACTAGAAAATGTCTTGTACTGAGATCGAAGGTGTCGTTAATGTTTATTGCTATGCATATTGTAAAATGTAATAAAATTACTTTAGTCAAAAAATTGACAAAAATGAATAGATTGATTACATTAAAATTTTTCTAAATTTTAACTGTAGTGTGCAGTTGCATAAGATGCACTGAATCAGATCCTGCAGAAAAATCTTTACAACCTCAATAAATTGAGATAAAAGCACATAAAACTGGTCATTCGACTGCTGATGGTAGTTCCAGCGTTAATTGGCAGAAAAAAAAACGCGAAGATTGACAAGCAGATGCGCCAAGATGGCAGCGGTCTAGCGTCTCTGTTCCGGTTCCGAACAAGCTTCGATCCAACTCGGTTGGAAGGAACGTTTCTTTATTAATGCGACTTTTAATTCCGCGTTCCCGTTACGAGCATCCTCGCGCACTCGCATTAATACTAATCGTCATCGCGATCGCGTAACGAATCTTGAAACGAACCGAACATTGCGATCCGTTTTATTATTCCTAGTTCCATCGCGAGTCGCTTGTGTGTGTCGAGCAATTTCTGCGCGCGGAACACAATAGCGGTGAATTTTCGCGTTCGTTCCGCTGGAAAATCTGCGAAATTCATAAAACATGCGATCTCGTGAAATCCTTCGTTTTTTTTGCCTTATTTGTGAAGCAACAGAGGCGAATAGTATTTTCTAAGTGCGTGAATCAAAAAATAGTTTTAATTGTCGAGGGAACTGACCTTTTCCATAAAAAAGAGTTTTTCTGAGAATTATTTAGAGTCCAAGCTTGCAGAAGATTTAACACTAGAAAGACTGACTGCTTTTGGGCAATGTAGGTATAACACACATATTGTATATACCGGAAATGAAGGAGGGGGAGAGGTAACTACAATTATTAATAAACGCATTTATATGTTGTACAAAAAGTCACAAAATTCTAAGAAATTGTGTCATTATATACATAATTGTTTTTCTAATTGAAATTAAAAATCAGTCAAAATGACTTCCTTGGGCAATCTAGTGTTAAATAAGTAGGAATATAAAAAATAGAAAGTAGACTAAAAATTGATGACAAATTCCTACGGCTTTCCTGTTTCGCTAAAAATCAAAATTGGTCTAAACTAGAAATGAATAAAAATAGAAAACCGAGTAAAAATGTGTTTTTTAACAATTTTAGCGAGTGCAAAATTGTATATTGACGTTCTGAAATTTCAGTTTAATATCTTGTATTTTCAATTTTAGTTGATCCAGTCGTGTTTCTGTCATAAACGCGTAAAATGTTTAGCGATGAAGTTTCGCCTTTTTGTTCCACGGTGAACGTCTTTATCGGTGATTTCTCCGTGGTTCACAAGTGAAACAGGGAGCCAAGTATTCCGTTTCAAAATATCATCCAAAGCTAGCATTACGGTGAGCGACTGATGTCCAAACATTCCACGGGCATCGTCTAAATATCCGAGCGCCGAACAGCTTTCCATACAAGTAACTAACACTCGAGGATTCAAGTACCATTGTCGGAGGTAACAGAGAACCAAAGATTCCATTTCGGAGTGTCATCCAGACCACTATGTATAATAGAACCGATCTCCGGTTTCTACTATTCGGGCTCTGCCACACGCAAACAGAATCCCGTCAGTGTGTTTTTTCGGGTTTTTTCACCGTCTTTTTATCCGTGTGTCAAACGAATACAATAACAATCTCATGCAAGAAAACCGATGACGCTCTCGCGGCGGCCATATTGTCGTCGACGGACACGCTAGCTTGGCGAGCATCGAGCTGTTTAATGCCAATTTTTCGTTTCTTGTTAGTGCTCGAATTTATTAGGTCTTTTGTTCAATTGTCTTCATTGTGTAACATTGAATAACAAATTACTAAACCGAGTAGTTACCAGAAAAATACTAGCAGTGTTATAACTGGTACAGATTAATCAATTGCTATTTATAAATGTAAATTCACCCTTTTTCTACATTTGAAAATGCGGAAATTCAAAATGGTGGGTTCGAAATTTTTTGATCCCTGATTATCGAGATTGCAAACTATTCGATTATTCGACTATTCTACAATTCGACTATAAGACTATTCGACTATTCGACACTTCGACACTTCGACAATTCTAAATATTCGGCTATTCGACAATTCGACAATTCGACAATTCGACAATTCGACAATTCGACTATTCGACTATTCGACTATTCGACTATTCGACTATTCGACTATTCGACTATTCGACTATTCGACTATTCGACTATTCGACTATTCGACTATTCGACTATTCGACTATTCGACAATTCGACAATTCTATAATTCGACTATTCGATTATTCGACTATTCGACTATTCTACTATTCGACTATTCGACAATTCGACAATTCGACAATTCGATAATTCGACTATTCGACTATTCGACTATTCTAAATATTCGACTATTCGACTATTCGACAATTCGACTATTCGACAATTCTATAATTCGATTATTCGACTATTCGACTATTCGACTATTCGACTATTCTACTATTCGACAATTCGACAATTCTACAATTCGATTATTCGACTATTCGACTATTCGGCAATTCGACAATTCGACTATTCGACAATTCGACTATTTCTCTGGATACATATTCCAATAAAAATCCCTAAAAATTTTTCCACACTGTTCGAATAAAAATCTTACTGTTGAAGAAAGTTTGGACGCGCCGAGCAACCTGAGCCTCGCGAACCCGAGTTTCCCTCAAACAAACACCTCCCCTGGGCTCTCCGCTTTGAGGCTGAAAAAACCTCGGGAGAGACAGCTCGTGGAACAAAAGAAAAGCATCGGCGTGTACACAATTTCATCGGGACCGCGGTAATTCCAGGCCGAGCGAGGCCGGACAACAAGAAGGCCCGGTTTCAATCAGTTACAGTCACGGTGAGCACGGTGATTACGCGTGGGGACGACATTAAACACTGGCATTACGCATTAGTGCATTAACCGAGGAAAAACGAGCATCGATATGAAGAGCCAAGTCAGAGAGAGAGAGAGAGAGAGAAAGAAAGATGGTGGAACAACCAAAAAAAAAAAAAAAAAAGAAGCAAGATAAACCGAAGAAATCCGTCGACAGCGTTATCGATCGGCGCGATCGGCCACCGAATCGGTCGGATCCTCATCCTCGATCGTTAATACCTGTTCGTCCTGTTTCGGGTGTATCGGAAACGCTCGCGTGGAAGCGGGACAACGTCGACGCGAACCGACCATTAACGATGAGTATCGGTCCCGGTAATTTTTCTGCGACTCGCTCGCGATCACCGCGAGGCACAGGCGAAAGATGAACAATGTGACTTTGATCGGCCCGTTGCCGTACGTTTAACGCTGCCATTATCGCGGACTAATAATAATACCGCGTCGCCGCGGGCGACCCGCCTCGGAACCGTTCTTCTGTACCCGCTTTGCTTCTCCTATACGCTCGTTCCTCGTTTCGCATCTACACGAGTACTATGTATACATGTACATACGTACGTATACACTCGTACTATGGATACATGTACATACGTGTACGTATACACTCGTACCCAGAATCCTCTGTGTACCCGCCGCCGCGAGACTTCCTTTCCCAGAGCCACGAAGCCGGGCCCCGATTTACATACGAAACGTGTTCGGAACCGGACCCGATCGACGCCCGAGGGCGTGGCGATTTTTGGCAGGCGCCGGGGACAAATCCACACTGGAGGACACGGCCCCACAGATTCGCCAATAAAGTAGCCGAGATTATTCTAAACGGCCTCGGGCGACTCCTCTCTTTTTCTTAGTCGAAGGTCTCCCGGCTGCTCGGAAATTGTCCTGCATCCGAGATATGTTCGCCGTGTAACGATCTGACCGCGTGGTTCAGTGGAATTTTTTCCATCTATCAATAAGTTGTTTTTTCCATCTATCAACGAATTGTTTTTCCACGTATGCTCCGTTTACGGCAGTGTTCGCTTCGAGTGTCGCTGGTTCGGGCCCTGTCGCGACACTTATCCGAAGATGAATTTAAAATCTAATCTACAAGGTTGGCTACAGTGTCGAGAGACACTTTTGAAATTGTAGTATAATAGAAGTTAATTTTTATGCGGTGATAGCGTCGACAAAAATGAAGTAAAAAGTGATAGAACTCTGTGAAGTTTTTTTTAGATTTATTTGAACAATTTGTAGAATGCAATGATTCCGTGTGAAGTTTTCTTTTAGATTTATTTGAACAATATGTAGAATGCAATGATTCCGTGTGGAGTTTTGTTTTTAGATTTATTTGAACAATATGTAGAATGCAATGATTCCGTGTGGAGTTTTCTTTTAGATTTATTTCAACAATATATTATTACTTATTGTTTCTGATGCATCAAATAAGTTATTATTATCACTCTAAAAGGTAATGTAATTGTATAGAATTCAATGATTCCGTGTGAAGTTTTTTTTTTTGGATTTATTTCAACAATATGTAGAATGCAATGATTCCGTGTGAAGTTTTTTTTCTAGATTTATTTCAACAGTATGTAGAATGTAATGCTTCCGTGTGAACTTTTTTTTTTTTTGGATTTATTTCAACAATTATATAGAATTCAATGATTCCGTGTGAAGTTATTTTGTTCTTTGGTGAAGGTTTTTATAACAGTATAATGTTCTTGTTAAGGATTATTGTGTGCTCTTTCTTCCAAGAATTTGCATACTCGGAATATTCTGTATATATGTATATGTATGTATGTATGTTCAGAATAACCTGTGTATCCTCATGCAATTTCGCGTGATCATAAACGCGCACGCGTCGCTGTATCGCTTTGCAACGTTTCTATGAAGCACTCGCTGCGACAGGCATTGAAGTCTCCGAAAAAAGACATTCTTTAACGCCTAAGTGGATCTTCAGAATGTACTTGAAAGTTGTACGTATTATAATGTACTTTGGAATTGTACTTACTAAAATGTAGATTAATCTGTTAGAGCAGATTTTCGAGCATTTTAAGTAGCAAGTAGAAGATGAAACGATTAGCATAATTTATCTTGCAAACAGTGTACGGTTGGTAGTCACTATCGAATTTCATGCATTTACAACGAAAGTAGTTGCAATATCAAACGGTAAAAATATTTAATAATATAATAAGTTTTATGATTTCGGCGCAAGGTTCGATTATTTATTGAAGATTTATAAAGTATTGAAGAGCATCGATGAGCTAATTATTCGATCCATTAAATAAATTAAGAATTTTTCGGGTGGCCCTTCACAGCTGAATCGCAGCAATTCCACCGCAAAATTGCATCAAAATGCATCAAAGTGCACCATCCCTGTATAATATCATTCATCAAACTCTACATCAAAATCCTCGCGAATTCCGAAGCAATTCCAAGTGAAAGTAGCACGAAAATCATCTACTTAAAAAAAAAAACACCAACACTTATTCTTTTTCCTCAAGTAAAAAATCTCCAACAAAGTTCACCGAACTCCCCAGCGACGATAAAAAGAAAACGCCTCTCGTAGTTGCATGCAACAAATTCATTTAACGGAGAAGAAGCGATCGAGATCGGTCGTTCGCGGTACGAAAGAAAATAATTAAAACGCACATCTTTGCAATAGTATCGTCTACACGCGTCCGAAGTCTCATAGAGACTGACAACCTAAGTCAACAATTTTACCATGAGTGAAAGCCGCGCGAAAATCATCTGCGGCCGTCTGTTTCGCAAAAGAAAAAAAAGAAAAAAAAAGGGAAAAAGTGAAACACGAAGATCGCGGCGAAGGTTCGAACAAGTTTGCCGAACTGCGACTCGAAAAAGGAAAACGCCTCCTCGGAGTTGCATGCAATTAGCTGTTTGGCGAAAGAAAGGTGATTAAGATCAGTCGTTCGCGGCACGAGAACAGTGGATGGGGGAAATGCATTCTATGCAAGAAGGAGAAACCCTGTTGATGGGGGAGGGGGGAGGAGAGGAGAGGAGAAGAGAGAGAGAGAGAGAGACTGCAGGTAGCTGCAATCCAATTTAGAGGCGGATATCCACGCGAGATCTTCACGATTTCTACACACGAATAAGACGCGCCGAGCACCGGCCGTGAAATCATATGCGGTGTCCAGTCACGGATGGCATTGCCGCCGTCGCCGATCGCTGTCTCTCCTTTCGAAGGGAAAATCCGAAGTCAGCCAGGCGGCTTCGATAGTTGGCGATCGAGCCGCCAGGTGCCGCCACCAACTGGAACTGGTGGCAGAGGACCGCTCACTATGCCGCGGCGCGCGATCCAGAGCGCATTGTGCCGACCGTCGCTGCCGCATGCGAGAATGCATCAACCCTTTCACTTTAAAAAACGCATATACACGTCCTCTCATTCCACATAGCAATTATTTTTAAAAATATTGCTTATGGTTGTGAGAACATCGCAGTTGAAAATTAAATTGTGATCTACTTTCCGGGGCCATTTCTGCAGGGATTTTAAACATTTTTTACAGAAAAACTGCTGATCCTTTTGCATTGGGATTTTACACGAATCTGTATTGGTATTCGAAGTACACTTGTGATTTTTATCAAGTGGAAATAGTCAAAATTCTGTGAGCCCTATATTTTTTTATGGAGTAGATATGGTTTTAGGGGCCATTTCTTTATGAGAATGTTTAGGAATTTTTTCCCAAAAAACTACCGAATCTTTCGCATTAGGATTTTGCATATACATTTATTGGTATTTGAAGTACACATGTGATTTTTTCCAAGTAAAAATAGTCAAAATTCTGCGAGCCCTATATTTTTTTATGGAGTAGATATGGTTTTAGGGGCCATTTCTTTATGAGAATGTTTAGGAATTTTTTCCCAAAAAACTACCGAATCTTTCGCATTAGGATTTTGCATATACATTTATTGGTATTTGAAGTACACATGTGATTTTTTCCAAGTAAAAATAGTCAAAATTCTGCGAGCCCCATATTTTTTTATAGAGTAGATATTCGGGTTTCAGGGGCCATTTCTTTACGAATGTTTAGGAATTTTTTCCCCAAAAACTACCGACCCTTTCGCATTGGAATTTTGCATATACATTTATTGATATTTGAAGTACACATATGATTTCTTTCAAGTAAAATTAGTCAAAATCCTGCGAGCCCCATATTTTTTTATAGAGTAGATATTCGGGTTTCAGGTGCCATTTCTTTACGAATGTTTAGGAATTTTTTCCCCAAAAACTACCGAACCTCTACGCATGTGATTTCTTTCAAGTAGAACAAGTCACAATTCTGTGAGCTCCATATTTTGTTACAGTTCCGTCCCGAATTCTACGAAACGAAACTTGTAGTCTTCCTAATAAAATCGTGGGCAGATTTTCTCGAAATCGCGGGAATTAGCAGAAACCGGTGAGAAGAATGATTCGCGCGAGGCGACCGAAACGGCCGTTTAAGGGTTAACGGGCTCGAGTGGAATTACAGGGTCTGAAAAAGTCGCATAAGTCCGGGACACTTCCGTGGTCTCGATTCCACGGGAAGCAAGGCATCAAACACGTGAAATGAAACTGCGAGTATATGTATGGCAGTTCTCGGTGCATTCGCGCGCGATTACGCATTGCGCAACGGAGTCAGTGACGCCTTTGCACCGGCGCGGCGCGCGGCGCGGCGCAGCGGCGTGCACACAATGTATTCCCATGCTCCCGAGGAACCCATTTTCCACCTGAAAAATGAATCCGCCGTAATGACGTGTAATGTAACCGTATCGTTTCCTCGCGCGCTCGTTCCCCGTTTTATTACTTTCTTGTCCTGTGTGCTGTCTGCTGTGTGCTTTATTAAGTACCACGCCATTAGGACACTTTAATTACCGTTACGAGCGCGACCTGCATCATTGAAAACGTCAACAGGAAGTACACCGGACGACGTATATTAGAAATTTACTCTGCCACCCGTGGCAAAAATTATCAAACGTCTAGCAATGTTTTCATTAGGCAAATATTTACTTCCATTAACGAGAAATGATAAAACTTGTCATAAAAATGTTTTTATTTAGGCATCGATTTAAAGACGGGTCATCTCCAAGCATTCAAAAAAATTTTCTGGTAATGTTTAGTATTATTATCACTGCTAGAATTATTAAAAAGTAATTCTTTGCTTTGTCATGCTGTTTAAATTTTTTTTATAATTGTCACATAGAGGTAGGCAGTTTATTATTTTATTATTTCTCGAAAATATTAAATCTTATATTTGTCTAATATACAGGGTGTTCCAAAAATGTTGTACTTAAAGCTGGTGATTTCTGAGGTTATTTCGAGTAACTTTTTCGTTTTGTTAAGGAGCTATTCCCGAAAAACATGAACCAATCGGAGCGCGGCTACTACGGACGGATTCCGGGCTCGACCAATGCCAACGCCCGGCTCAATGGGACCGCGCTCTGATTGGTCCACGTTTTTTGTTAGTAACATCAGTTTGTTAGTACTTCAACTGACCTCAGGAAGGCCCCTTTCAAGGAGCTATAACATTTTTGGGACACCCCGACAATACAACAATTACCGGATCAGCATGATTAAAATTAGCTTTATCTTCGATTTCTCGTTTCAAAGACGATGTACAACGCGAAAGAATCGAAAGAACCGTTAGTTCCGAAGTTTTCTAATTGCAATCGATAATTAGTGGTCTCTGGTCGAAGGGTTCGCATCGTCGCGGTGTACCCGGCATAAAGGTAATTGTTCGACAATTTCATTAGCCTGTCTGATTTTTCCGTGAGAAAAGCGGGCCTCGGGGTGATCCGCGAACCACTAGAAGGCGTGTTTCAGCTCGCTCCGATTCTCACCGAGCGGCTATGATTTATTTTTTGTTTAAATTACCGAGCTTCCTAGTCGGGCGATTTCCTTTCTTTTGTTTAAGCGGCTACGATCGGCCGAAGGAAACGAATCCCCGGTTCATTTGGAAAAAAAAAAGAAAAATGAGATAGAAGAGACAAAAGGGGGTTCTCGGCGGTGCGTGCGGTGATTGATTTATTATTGCCAGGGAAAACGGTGTGCACTATGAAAATTTCATCGGGACGAAATTAAAGGGGCGAGAACACGGTACCTCGAACGATCCCGGAAAACCGTTCCCTGTTATGCTAATATTCGCGAAACCCTTCGAGTCGCTAGACTGACGCTAATTGCTCCTCTTTCCCAGGGAATCCGATATTTATTGTTCCATTCGGAAATCAAATTAGCACGGTTTGCTGCTCGAACAATGCGCGTCAAGCTTAGAAAGAAATCGTTTCAAGAATATTATTGTAGGAGTCAGTGCGAATCGGATATTTGCTGGAAAGTCCCTATCCAAGTATGGCTCCGTTCAATGAAACATTAGAACAATTAAGAAAATGGCTAATTCAAATTAATTCGTGAGCAAGCTACAAAAGTACACGCTACATTTTAAATACAATATTGTAGGTTTTCTGGACAAGTGCCATTTTCAGGATTTTCGTATCCCAAAGAATGATACTTGCCTGAACACATAGAAATCCTCTAAATTTTTTATTTGTACTAAATAAATGAATAAATAATAAAATTAGATTTACTGCTGCTGGAAAAACGATGGGAGACAGTTGTTCATATACTAATTTACACAGAAGCGAATTGAAAAGAGTACATACTTAATTTCAAAAAGAATTTACATATAATATTGCATACTTTTCTAGACAAGTACCATTCTCATGATTTTTGTGTAACTTACAAAAAAAAATGTTACTTCAATGAAGCAATTGTTTAAACACATCCGTTGAAAGCTTGAAAGTACATTTATAAATATTTTATTTCTACTGCAAAAATAATTTTTACTACCACTGGGAAAGCAATTCTAAAACAGTAGAATTGATAAAATTATTGATAATATTTTATTTCTACTGCAAAAATAATTTTTACTACCACTGGGAAAGCAATTCTAAAACAGTAGAATTGATCAAATTATTTCTATTTGGTAATTTCTCTGTAGATTATATATTCATATGTATAAATATCATAGAAATTCTAGTTGGGTAATTGATAATGTTTATTGGCTCGTAGAAAGTCTCCGGGAATTTTCGAACGTTAACTCTGCGAAATGGCACTAGCGTTTAGGTATGAAGCGCAAGTAGTCTCGAATAAAATTGCTCGTCCTTTTTCTTCGGGTCTCGTTCGAGGACGTCCCGGAAGAGGAGTCTCGGTATGACCACAGTATAAAATACACAAGAAGCAACCGCACCCGAGGCGATTTAAGAGACAGTAAATGGCGCATGAATGCCATCGCTGACAGCGGCGTCGTCGAGCTCGACGGCCATATCGCCTCTCTCTCTCTACCACCGGTTCTGCTTATTCGCATTCAGACCTTGTCAACGTTCTTCGGCTTTATCGTTGAATTAACTGGCCTGGCTGGATTCGGACAGTCGAATCGAGAGGAAAATGGTATCGAGACTCGATTAGTTGACGGCGATGGTCTGGGTTAGGTTGTCTGGACGTTTTTCACTTTTTAATGTTGTTTCTGCGGGTTTCTGGACGTCAAAACAGTTTTTCACTGTGGAGATTAGTGGTGAGTTTTGTTTTCGTGGCAATAGATTGCTTGGACTTTAGTTTTGTGATTATGGAGATGTTGGAAATTTATTTTTGTGAATTTAGACACGTTAGAAATTTAGTTTTGTGATTTTGGAGATGTTGGAAATTTATTTTTGTGAATTTAGACACGTTAGAAATTTAGTTTTGTGATTTTGGAGATGTTGGAAATTTATTTTTGTGAATTTAGACACGTTAGAAATTTAGTTTTGTGATTTTGGAGATGTTAGACATTTATTTTTGTGAATTTAGAAACGTTAGAAATTTATTTTTGAGAATTTTGACACGTTAGATATTTATTTTTGTGAATTTAGACACGTTAGAAATTTATATTTTGTGAACTTAGACACGTTAGAAATTTATTTTTGTGAATTTAGACACGTTAGACATTTATTTTTGTGACTTCAGACTTGTTAAACATTTATTTTTGCGACTTTGCAGCAATACAAAAAACAATATTTATCTTACCGTTCGGTGAACAACAATTTTCTAAAAATTCAATGAGATTTGTACTTGATTTAAAGCCTGTCATCTTCAAGATCGTGAGTAAACATTTACTGAACTCCAAGGACTGCAGATTGGCCCATAAAAATCGATATTTGCATGAAGATGCACAATCTAATCACTAGCTACGAACACCAAGAATTTTTACTCAACGCAGCTCGTAACTAATTACACAATTACTCGTGGGAACATTGCGAAATCTGAAACAACAAATCTCGTCGGACAATCCAAAAAGTGAATCAGAAACAAGTTTTTACGATTTTCAAACCACGATTATGCATGCATTTTTATTAATGATTTTAACACGAAAACAATGTTAAACGCGACTGTCCTCGAAAAAGATAAGAATTTCTGCATTCGCATCTGTATCTCTAAATTTCATAAAAATGGAGCAACAGATTCCTATATATTTTTATATCAAAAAATTGCTTGACATTTCAGGACAATTTTCTTATAAAATGAATTTCAATAAAAATTCAATACTACCCCTCAATAATATTAAATTTTGCTATAAAATAAATTTCAATAAAAATTCAATACTACCCCTCGATAATATTAAATTTTGCTACAAAATAAATTTCAATAAAAATTCAATACTACCCTTCAATAATATTAAATTTTGCTACAAATTAAATTTCAATAAAAATTCAATACTACCCCTCAATAATATTAAATTTTGCTATAAAATAATTTTCATTTAATTGATGTATACTATACTATACTATATCTACAATATATCTTAACTTTACCACATACAAACATACACTGAACAACATAAACGACTCAGAAATCTGAAGAAGCCATAAAACCTTACTATAGTGATCAGTAATGAATTAAATATCAGTTAGACCGGTTGATTCCCGTAATCGGTGGACTCGATGATTTCGCTGGCAGCGTTTCGGGGCCGCGACTCGTTTAAACCAATGAAATTCAAAGGGCGTGGTTGAGGAAGACGCGGCGGGATACACACGCATACGCGTGCATGCGCACGCAGAGTTGGGTTCATCGGCCAATTTAAAGGACATTAGGGCATGCCGCGAAAGAAACGATGACGTCCCGTTTCGCGGGACGAGGAGGTAGTAGCAAGAAATTGGCCGCCCGGAGGAAGCAGTCCCCGCGCAAAAAGAGACATTCTGCCGTGCGGAAAGATACCAACCGATTACATGGTATCAACGGTTTAATGATCGCTCTCACGTACGCGCGATTTCGCTAATTCGACTGTTACCGGTGGCCCCCGCTCGGTTCGTGTGAGCTTTTGCGAGAGTTCGATCATTACCAATTGCCTCCGAGCGAACTCGCGCGATCATCCTGTTCGACGATCACGATTGCTCGTTTCGCACTCTCCGGCCTTCTTTCGGCCCATGTGTTTTCTAATCGGGGCCGCTCGATGCTCTTTTTCGAGCCAACACTACTCGCGATTCTACCACGCCAGCCAACACGCTGCGGATTTTACGACGAAAATTATTATAGCACCAGTGCAATCGAAAATATTACCCTCTCTACATTATTAATTTAAGCGTGCAAGACATTACAGCGTTCATTTTTATTTTAAACTTTCTCGAAAAATGTAAGATTCATTTTCAGTAAGACTCATTGTCAATTTTTAAAGTGTTATACTAATGTATGCTATTATAAACCATACACGGTTTAGGGCATTAACCCTTTGCACTCGGAGCTATTTTGAGCTAGAATAATTCCATTCTGTATATGATTATTTTTTCATTTTATGGATATGAAATTGATATAATACCTCGTACAATACTTAAATATTTAGTAATTGATTAGAGAGCGCCATATTTAACAAATTAACAATATTGTGGATAATGGTAGAGCAAGTTTTAGTGGCGACTCAGACTTGCTAAGGGTTAATAAATAAATAAAGCAGCAGTGGACATACCAGATTATAAAGATTTGAGGATTTCACTGTAATAAGATCATTTTCAATGCAAATTTGATTTTGCATAAAATTCCACAGTATATTCTTTGATCTTTCACACACGTGACACAATGCTAATTATCTTATGGAGATTTCTTGTTCCTAATGATCCTTGTACGATCATTTTACCAACATGTTCGTGACACTTTTCTGATTAAAATGATACCAAACACGATACAATTGTATCCACGTTACGAACCTCGATTATCCGAACGCTGACTTAAAAAAAAAATTTTGAATCGTTTCAAAATAAAAATAATTTTAGTTGAAGGACACGTTTCATTACGGATAAAAATGAACACTGGAATTTCGAATCAGTGGAATGCAGTGTGCTGCAGTAGAGAAGTAGAGAATAAATCGGACCCTAAGATGTATGTCCGTCCACACGCACACACGTGTCAGTAAAAATCGCTCGAAGCGTGAATAAATTCATTTTCACGAGGGCGACACATGATCTCGGCGGATGACGGTGGTTTTACGAAGAATCATTACTTCTAGGTAGAAGATGATCACTGTCCCTGGGACCGTTGGACCCGTTCGCGTGCGGGACCAGAAAAATTCGAGTCCCACGGTGCGCCCGCGTTCTCAGACATGATCGTTTAGGCTCCGCCATTCCTTTCACGTAACAACGAACTGTTCGACCGTTTCGCGGAACGCCTTTTCACCGTGCAGGATATCTTGTCACGCACGTTCGCGAGTCATCGGCGGCTCGTTCCTACGAGCAGAAACTCGGGGTGGAAAATTCGTCTATCGGGAAAGTCTCGTACGAAATAGGAAAATTTTAGTCGTTGCTCTCGACTTTCCCGGATCAGGAAACTGCGCGCTGTCTTTTTCCACCTTGTCCGTGGCCGTTTAAAGGTGAAAGTGGAGGATCGAGGGAACAAGACGTTTTTACTCGACGGTTTGTCTCTGGACTTCTCAGACAAAGGACGGTTTAGCTGGGAAAAAGTTTGACATTCCAGGGAATTGTTAACTCTTAATTATCGCGAACTGTCTATGAGATCACGCGAAACTTTTGTCCATTTCTATTCTGTAACGAGCTCAACCTGAACCGATAATAAATTATATTCTGTACAGATTCATTCTGCATCGATGTTCCCTCGCAGTAGAATAAGACAGCCTGCACAGACGTCCTCGTCGGATTTATTATCTACCTTTTCACTGCAGCAGTGAAAGATTCTACCGAATCAAAATTCCTACTGCTATTAAATTTCAGTATTTACAAATAATGGATTATTTCATCCAAAAATCGAAAGTAAAAATCAATTGTTCTTTTCAAAAACCCTATCCTGCCCCAACTCGAATCACAGCAATATCTCGATTATCAACGATATCGAAAAATGTTCCAAACAAAAATCGGTGAAAATATCCCCCCCCAAAAATCAAAAGTAAAAATCAATTGTTCCTTTCAAAAACCCTATCCTGCCCAACTCGAGTCACTCAAAAATTTCGAATATCAACGATATCGAAAAATGTTCCGAACAAAAATCGGTGAAAATATCCCCCCCCCAAAAATGGAAAGTAAAAATCAATTGTTCCTTTCAAAAACCCTATCCTGAGCCAAGTCGAGTCACTGCAATATCTCGATTATCAACGATATCGAAAAATGTTCCGAACAAAAATCGGTGAAAATTTCCCCCCCAAAAATCGAAAGTAAAAATCAATTGTTCTCTTCAAGATCCCTATCCTGCCCAAATCGAGTCACTGAAATATCTCGAATATCAACGATATCGAAAAATGTTTCGTACAAAAATCGATGAAAATATCCCCCCAAAAATATGATTAAAATAATTATTAGAATAGGTCCGTCTCAATTACGTTAGCCAGACCGATTCTACCGAAGGGAGCGTGTCGCGGGAGCTCCGGAGAGTTCGAAAAAGAAAAATGGCGTCGTAGTTGCCCCAGGGAGCGCTCCGGCTCCGGAAGAGGGCTGAGTTATCGGGCCATTGCAGTCGGCCGAAGATTACATTTAGCGGAGAAAGTGATATAACAGTCGGCCGGCCATCGGTTCGCACGGCAAAGATAAAAACCATGAAATTGCAGGCCCCGGAGTGGTGTCACGCTACGTGTTGCGCGGGCCCCATTACCATAATTTTCAGCGGGGATCACCCGCGGCTCTCCGTAACTGTAATCCACGGCCGTTCAATTCGGTAATTCATTATCGGCACGTCCGGCGACGATATCGGGCCCGGGTCGGGTCGGGTCGGGTCGCAATTAGAACCGTCGGGCGTTCGACGAATAACAGCTCACGGGACGATCGACGGATCCCGAAATGCGTCACGGCGTTAGGCTGTTCGACGAACTGTATTATATTTAGCGAACCCGACCATAATTCGCGGACCGGTCGCCATTTTTCGACGCTGAGAAATTCTCTTCCCTTCGCATCATTCTTATCATTTTTATATTGTTTATTCGTCAAGAGCGGTGCAAAAATAACATTTAAATACGTATATTATTTTTTAGCTGGCTCCTATTTGTTCCAACTTTTATTTTTGCATGACGTACATCAGTCTAGTTGTTAATATTTGTTAGCGAGCACATTGGTTTGCATAAAATTTAACACTAAAAATACCATAGCCTGTCAAATGACTGTTTCCAGATTTTGTATTTTACGATTATTGAATTTATAAAGATGCTGCCACTGGAAATGATTACACATTATAATAAAAATCGCATAAAATCCGAGTAAATTCGATTATGTCATAGAATTTTTATCGAAATTTATTTTATAGTAAAATTTAATATTATTGAGGGGTAATATTGAATTTATATTGATATCAGTATGGCAACGCATTGCCATTTTTAGTGCTCGGTAGATTTAGTGTTAAGTGCGTCTACATATTATTTTCAACTAGCTGAAATGATTGAAGAAACAAGTTAGAATCTGGCTCGCATTTGTTACAACGTGACGAAGACAATTTTTATCTTTCATAAAGAGCCGCAATGATTATTGTGGGCGTCCTCGTTCGGAGGGTTTAATGAAAGAGATTTTTTGGCGAAACGTTGTCAATTTGTTCGCGTCGCTCTCTCGCAAGAAACTTTCCGGGTCCTGCAGTTTGGTCGAGGAATTAGAGAGTTTTTGTCGGCCTCTCTCTCTCTCTCTCTGTCTCTCTCAGTGCCGCTCTCTTGTTCTCACAATTGATTAACAATGTTTTAAGGAGACACTTGACGGGACCGTGTTAAGTCTCCCGACACTCGCTTTCATGATGGGTCAGCGTCCTCGTGTCCCGGAACTCTGTCTCGTTTTGAAGTTTGGTGAAACTTTGCTGTTTTCTTGTTGGATCGATTACAATGTACTTTCTAATCGTATGGGAAAAATTATTCGATCGAACTAATAGAGTGTCTATAATCGATTAAATAAAATTTCTTTTCTAACGAAATTTAATATTATTGGGGGGTAGTATTGAATTTTTATTGTGTAGAGATATTTCCAAGGTGGGGATAAAACTTGTCACATTATTTTTCCAATATGTAGGAAATCGACAAATTCGGCTCCGATATAAGGAAGGATATTAAAATTAATTTCATAGTAAAATTTAATATTATTGGGGGGCAGTATTGAATTTTTATTGTGTAGAAATATTGATATTTCCAACGTGGGGATAAAACTTGTCACACTATTTTTCCAATATGTGGGAAATCGACAAATTCGGAACCGATATAAGGAAGGATATTAAAATTAATTTCATAGTAAAATTTAATATTATTGAGGAGTAATATTGAATTTATATTAAAATTAATATCATAACAAAATTTAATATTATTGAGGGGTAATATTGAATTTATATTAAAATTAATTTCATAACAAAATTTAATATTATTGATGGGTAATATTGAATTTATATTAAAATTAATTTTATAGAAAAATTTAATATTAAGGATTTATTAAATTCATATTGCAATCTTATTTTTATCGAATACTGGGTCGGTTACGACTAATTTGTTTACTGCTCTAGGTTTCAAAAAAATTTTTTTTAATTCAGGTATGCGATGCTCCTATTTCAATGTAGTCCTATTTCAATGTAGAATCGTATGAATGTAAAATTTTTGAAGATTGTGAAAAAATAAATATCAAGGAAGAAATTTGAACATTTTTGTGTTCTGAAATAAGTCGTTTGGGATTTTCTGTGACTTTCAGTCAGCTGTAAATTTGTATTTAGCATAAAAATTCGCAGCGTTCTCATAGAAATTTTGGTCGGGTCTCCTAGCGAGACCGGTTCCTTCTAAAATCGAGGTGGCCGGCGTATATGTAGACCGCGGCCGTAAGCTTGTCTCTCTCGCGGGCTTGTATATTTACGCATACCGGCGGGCTCGACGTAACGCAGGACGCCCAGCGCCGCGACGCTTTTCGCCCGCGTCCCGTGTATATTTCTTCAAGCACGCACACGCGCCGGCGAACGACATACAGCCGACGCCGTTCGACGCTCGGCGTCGCGGCGTCAACTTTCTCCGGCACCGACGCCACTCCAAATCCGAGATCGAGCGCCGAAACCGTCGCCTCGCGTTATTTTTCGCGCTCGCTCGTTCGCCTAACCGCTGAACCGAAACACACACGCGACTCTGTAACTCGAGACAACCGCCATTTTCTTCTTTTCTTCTCCCCCCCTCTTTCTCTGTCTGGCTCTCTCTGTCGAGCCCACCCTCAGCGATCCGTGCTAATTTCCGTTCCCCCGCGTGGAAACCAGAAGGAAATGGAAATTCGATTGTAAATTTAACCGGCGATTTTACTGGCCGTTTGTCAAAATTGATTTTCGTAGATTTTTGAAAACCTCCATAGTTTTCCACAGGAGACACCATCGGAAGACGGAGATCCAACCGTGTACTTTGTTGTTTTGTTTAATAGTGTTTAATCACGGAGATCCAACTGTGTAAATTGTTGTTTTGTTTAATAGTGTTTAATCACGGAGATCCAACTGTGTACTTTGTTGTTTTGTTTAATAGTGTTTAATCACGGAGATCCAACTGTGTAAATTGTTGTTTTGTTTAATAGTGTTTAATGACGGAGATCCAACTGTGTAATTTGTTGCTTTGTTTAATAGTGTTTAATGACGTAGATCCAACTGTGTGATTTGTTGTTTCGTTTAATAATGGAGACAGAACTTTTTTTGTTTGTAATTACTAGACTTTTGTGCATTTGTGACAATTGTGAGTAGCTGCAATTTGACAGAGTTTCAAATTTAGGGGAATTGGATAGCACTGTATATCACTTTCGACCTGGAAAAATTATTTAAGAAAGGAAATTTACAACAGTGACAAGAGACTTTAATTATTAGTGAAAAATATATATTTAGCTCCCGTGTCTTGCAGTTGATACACGAACTTTTTATTTTGTGTCCGGTGTCTACTTGTAACCATTGCAAAACATTTTCTATTTTGCATACAAATTTAGTTTAGTCAATTCTATAGGAAACATCTACACTAGCATATTCGTGACGATTTTCTGTTTCATATGATACCAAACACGACCCAGTTTGGATCATGCTTACTCGTTTAATCCACGATATAATAGAACCTCCATTATCCGAACTACTGAGTTGCCTAATGATGCGTGAAATCGTTACTGATTTCTACAATGAATCACGTTAGTGATTTAGTGAGAAGAATTCACGATAGTGAAATAGATGTTTGTAAATATTCGCATAATGGAGAATTTAGATACCTCCGGTTCGGATAATCGAGGTTCGATTGTATCGTGGATTGCAGAAACAATTCTGCTCCGAATGATGTCATGTTTGTGCTCATTCTACTCGGAAAAATGTGACACAACGGTATCGATTGAAATTCCATAAGAAAATAATGAAAAATGTTTTGTTATTGTATTACTACGCTGGATAAACATATACGATCTTTCGTTGCACGTTTATTGCACTTGGAACGAAAAGTGTGATCGCCACCTTAATCATTTACAGCCGACAATTCAACCTTCGATAATTCACTAGCAACCTCCATCAATTATTTTTACGGACGACGTATCTTATAAATCACATTTCGCATCGGCGATATACAAGAACGTTAAACGACTAATCAATAATCGCTAGAATCAATTGAAAACTTTTACCGAGCGTATTACATACGTCAGGGCTGCCGTTTAATGGCTCGCGACGGCCGATTTTCGAAGGCTACGCCCCTCAACCCGGCCGCGCGTCTCGCCCCCCCGTGATGGTCCTAGTACTCGGAGCCGCTCAGGCGCGTACCATAGCGTAGGCGCTATTCGTGGCGCTTCAGACCTACACGCGTGTTAATATATTTCCACATTACCATCGAGGTACTATTGCCAATGCGTTTTTTTTGTTAGTGGTGTCCCTTGTAGGCCTATTCCACTATATCGCACAATAATTTCGGACAACAGCTGTAGAAAATTAATTAAAAAAATTAATTAGTCACATCTAAACTTCCAGTAGATTTGACCAATTTGCCAAGCACGTCTAAACATGCGCGAAAATCATGCTATTCCAGATGGTATTAAAATTTGAACAATAAAATTAATAATTATTTTTTTAATTTATTTTACGAATTTATTTTTCTAATTAATTTTCTACAGCTGTTGTCCGAAATTATTGTGCGATATAGTGGAATAGGCCTACAGGGGACACCACTAACAAAAAAAACGCATTGGCAATAGTACCTCGATGGTAATGTGGAAATATATTGACACGCGTGTAGGTCTGAAGCGCCACGAATAGCGCCTACGCTATGGTACGTGCCTGAGCGGCTCCGAGTACTAGGACCATCACGGGGGGGCGAGACGCGCGGCCGGGTCGAGGGGCGTAGCCTTCGAAAATCGGCCGTCGCGAGCCATTAAACGGCAGCCCTGACATACGTCGATTTCTGCAACTATGTATACATATCATGAACAGAAGATGGCGGATCATTATGCAAAAGAAAAATTTTAATAATTTCGATATACAGCGACAACAATAGTCTCACATTTTTCTAATCTTCCATTCAGAATAAAAATAAGCTTGCAAAATAAAAATGTTAATAATTTCGATACACATTGAGAACAATAGAATTTTCTTACATTTTTCTAATCTTCCATTCAGAATAAAAATAAGCTTGCAAAATAAAAATTTTAATAATTTCGATACACATCGAGAACAATAGAATATTCTCACATTTTTCTAATCTTCTATTCAGAATAAAAATAAGCTTGCAAAATAAAGAATTTTCTGACCTAATTATAAGGAGTTGCAGAAAATAAATATTTTCTTTTTTTAATGAATTTAGAATGGTGTATCTATTGATAAAATTCTTCCAATATTTTCGGGGTTTTGATCATTTTTGTCATAACGGCATAAAAATCGGTAAAAATTCATAATTTCGTTCTCGATCGAAACGGATCCAGAGACCGGTCACAAATCGGTGCGTCTTCCTCGCGAATCCGATTCCACGCAATTCCGATTCGATTAACGATTTCACGCTACGTTTCTCGGCACACGATCGTGCCGAAGCTCGTAAAGCACAGGGCGCGCGTTATATTCAACCGATCCGGTCGAATCGTTAATAACTCGAGTAACGATTTTCAATCAACGAAGATCGCCGGGGATAAACAAGTTACGAAACTTCCGTTCGGCCGATTATTACAGCAATTAGAAAGTCCGATCGCCGGGAACGAATCGGCCTGGTCGCAAAAATGTGAATCGCGATCGCGCGGCTAAGAAGTGTGCACTTGACTTTCGATGGGACGACGCGTCAAGAAAAAGAACAGGTGTATCGAAATCAAGAACGCGAAAGAGAAACCCGGCTGAAGAACCGCGACCATGGTCTTTGATCGTTGCCGTCACATTTTTGCCGACCTGTTGCTTGCGACCAGCGATTCTAAAACAAAAAGCTGAGTACATTGCTAATCAAGTCTTTTTTTTGAAAGACTACAATAGGCTTCGATAAAATTAATATATAAATTATATTAATCTCGAATATAAATGAGCTAATTAAATAAAATTTTTTTTGTAGCTGTATTAAAATTGTTGAAGACACAAAAATGTTCATTCGGCTACTGTGTTTTTTTTAATTCATACAAAACATTTTCATTTTACATAAACAACCCGTAGAATGCTTATGACAATAGAAATTTTTGTTAAACTTAATTTTAGAGGTATAATTTATCAAATTTAGTTTTAGAGGAATATGTTTAGTCTATAAATTGTTAATGCAGAACGTATTTGATTCACAACTGCAATCGATAATTAAAATTCGTTCGAAATAAAACCAATATGAATAATAAAAACGTAGGCATTAGTCGATGAAAAGAGATACAATGGAAAAATGAGGAAAAATGATAATTAACAATAGGAGGAGGTTTAAATTGAGCATTTGTAGAATTTGCATTTACCGTAGAATATTAAAGTCCTGGAGAGTGAACGTGTTTCAAATAGATAAAAAATCGTAGAATATTAAAAAATTTTAAACAATCGTAAAATATTAAAAAATCAGTATAGTAGATGTCTTTATCGCAATCAGAATGGCAACACCGACGATTCGCGGAGTGTCGGTGGCTGATCATTGTCAGAAAAAGCGAATTCCTGTTTCGTCCCCCGTTTTCCCAGTAACCCGATGACTAATGACGGTAAAAACGACTCGGCGAGTCGACTGTTTACAGTTAATTATTTCGCGATTCACTCGTCATCGGGCTCGAAGCCCCAGCCAACTGAAGTGGAACTAATTGCCCGCCGCTAAAGCGAATAAATTAGTTTGATTATTCATTGATCCGTTCATATTAATCGCGCGCGCGCAAAGTAAAACGACATTACGTAAGCGGCCTTCCACGGTCGCGAAACGCCGGAAGTGTTTTTATCCGGATATGGAGTTATCATGAGCCGATTGTTGCGAGGCCAAAAGCTAAGTCGAACGATACACAAAGAAGTTGAATCGATTATCGAATCGATTGTCCGAGTTGGTTATCAAAATGGTCAGCTTCAATTGCAAGAAACAGGAACCAAATTAAATTGTCATCTTTAATAACATAAGCAGGATAAAAATAATATACAGGGGTTAATTTTAATAAAAATTCTTATAGTAAATTTAATTGAGTACAAGAATTCTTATAGTAAATTTAATTGTGTACAAAAATTCTTATAGTAAATTTAATTGAGTACAACTTAAAATAGTAATTATTTTTTTAATTTAATTGTGTATATCGACATTCTTAAATTTATTTACTATTTTCATCGACTCATATTATTCCAATTTTACCGCTTCAAAATTTACTTATTTCTGTCATAAATGCAGAGAAGTCTATTTATAATTAAATAGGCGACTCCCTGAAATTTTTTAATAATATTTAAAATTAATGGAATGAAAACCTATTTACTATGATGAGGTTGTTCGCTTCTTTATACCAGTTACGAACCAGTGGTCTTTAGGAATTCAGCAGAGCAAAAATAAAAAGGTCTCTATTCAGATTTTTAACTCTCCTGTGAAATATCGTCAAATAAATCCTAACGAGGCAAACATTTTCTTTAGATTCTGTTCATTGAAAATGAATCTCCCAACGATTTATGTGTCTATAATAATTCACAGTTGAACACTGTTGGACGGACAGATGCGAGCGGGGAAATTAAAAGATAACGATAATAAAAGAAACGAGAAATTGAAAGACCATGTGTCGGATGTGTTCGTCTTGTAATTGAACATACCTCATTATTTAAGTGGCTATAAAAATCTGCGAAGGTCTTGGCAGATGTTTAAAGATCGTACTATAGTGTATTGCTATTTTGTTGCTTTCGCGATCGATGGCTGGATGGGAAGTGAAAATTTTATTGCCATCGAGCACAACCAGGAAGAAATTCATTAAAGCAGACGGAGTCAATTTATGTAACGCTTCGACGACGGTCGACCATGACACACAATGTTTTTCCTGTTCTATTGCATTTTCTTACGTCGACTCCTACGACTTTTGTTCTACTACTCATTCATTCTTTTTGTTGCGTTCGACGTTATTGTCGTCGACTGGTTAAAAAATTGCAAGGAGACGAATGCTGTACAATGAAAATGTTCATTGTTGAATGAAATTGATTGGTCACCGGTAGATTGCTGGATTTTTATGCGGAATAAAAGTGTGCAGTTTTCTAGGAATAATTTTAATTGGTTTTAAAATAAGCACACTAGTCTGTCATACCAGTGCTCGTAAAAGTCACAGAAAATCCGAATAATTTATTTAACATGTTCGCTACCAGCAATCGTTCGTTGCTCAGCTTCATTCTTAAAATATTTTAATAAATACGCCTTTCGTCCTTCATGAAATATTTAAACAGTTTAGTAGAAAATAGAGTCAAGCTGTGAATACAGTAACTTCTCGGGTTACGACCATTCGCACAACGAATAAATTTCATAAAAAAATTTTTTATAACTTTCGTCAAATATATATCATATTATTTATGTATGTAATTATTTACTTACATGTAGTTAACAATTAGAAATCAGAAATAAAAGCGGAACCGAACCCCGTCGTAAGTCGAGCAGTGACTGCAAATAAAGAAAATATTGATCGATAAAGTAGAACCATCGCCCAGCCGGTATTCTAACGAATTGCTTTTGTCTGTCCGCAGGACTCGCAGAACGGCACGGTGCTGGACCGATGGAGCATCTGCTCGCCTGAAGAGGAACCGCTGGTGCTGCAGCAGTTCCTCAGGTTCGCCGAGACGCGTCCTTTCGTGCAGCAGTTGCTGCTGGCCGCCGGGACGCCGGGTACGGATGCTATGTCACCAAGCAGACGACCTTCGCCGCCGACGATGCCACTAGCACACCTACCACCACCATTGCACCTGCTCCATTGCGGCCTCCCACCGCCAGGCTCGCGGTTGCCACATCCATTACCACCGCCACCGCCTCCTCCAGCGGTGTCGCACCCCTCGATGTCGCCAACACCGCAGAAGCATTACTCCTCCTCGTCCTCCGGCAACCCTTGCGTGACAAGTAGCGCGAACTCGCCGCCTAGAAGCTTGGAGTCCCATTTAACAGTGTCGCCGTTGAACAGACTGCAAAGTATGCAACCGTTCGACTTCCGAAAGCTCGGAACGCTGGGTCTACCGGCATTCCCGCCTCTACCCCCACCGCCGCCAGCCGATCAGCTGATGCAGAGTCGGAAGTCCTTGAGGAACGCTCAGAGTCCGCACAGTCCTCCCCACCATTCGACCAGCAACCAGCTGCAGAGGCCTCACATGCCCGTGGCGCCGATATCCTCGTCGGCGTTGAATTTCGGTCATCCTCTCTCGGTCGCGGTGTCATCCGGTGCGTTGCCTCCCAGTTTCCCCGCCCACTTTCCCCCACCACCGATGGGAAAGTCATCGGGAGGCGTGACCGGGATGACGGTGCCGTCGGACGTTCACAGCGGCGGCGAGAAGAGCAGCGAGTTCGGCTCCGAGGAGGACGACGAGGACGACGAGAACTGGGACAGCGCGTTGAACCTCAGCAGACGGGACTCCATGTCCAAACACTCCGGCGAACATCGACATCACCCCGCACTACCTCTGCAAGCCGCGCCCCTCGGTAGGCCCCCCGGTATACCTGGCAGGAAGCCCCACTCCCCTGGGAAGCGGCCCGGTAGCCAATGGGGCGCGGCGGCGAACATCCCGCCGAACCTAGGCACCACGTTCATCAATCCGACCACCGGCAAGAAGCGGGTCCAGTGCATCACCTGTCTGAAGACGTTCTGCGACAAGGGCGCCCTCAAGATACACTACAGCGCGGTCCATTTGCGCGAGATGCACAAGTGCACGGTCACCGGGTGCAACATGATGTTCAGCTCGAGGAGGTCGCGTAACAGACACAGCGCTAATCCTAACCCCAAACTTCACTCGCCGCACATGAGACGAAAGATCTCGCCGCACGACGGTCGATCGTCCATGGCGCACGCCCTGGTCCTGCCTCCTGGTTTACCAGTCCCCGCCTCTGGGTTCAAGCACCTCCCATTTAGGTCCTTCCCACTGCTGACCCCGCCCCCGGACCTTAGATCCCCGGCGTCGCTCTGTGGACTAGACTTCAAGCACCTGGACCAGGCGATCCCCTACGAGGAGGCGCTGCAGCAGCGGATGAACGTGAACGCCAGCCTGTCCTCGACCACCTCGCTCAACACCTCCTCCATGGCCATGACCGCGGCCGTTGAAACTCCCAGCACCACCGTTGCCACCAGAGAGTCCTTCTCCAGCGGTAGCGCAGCGGACACCGTGTCGCCTTCCACGCAAGCCTCCACCGCGGTGGCAGAGGGCGAGGACGACGACGACGATGACGACGGAGGGATAGTGGTCGTGGCTGAAGATGACGCCAGCAATCTCCCCTCCAGGCTACCCCTGCGCCCCGGCGAGGAGGACGACGAGCAACCCGCCGATCTCAGTCTGACCAAGAGATCGAAGGTGTACCTGGGCGAGACCGGGGACGAGGATCTCGTGAGCAACCCGGACAGCAACGAGGACAACGACTCCATGGGTACCGTGGACCAGCAGAGCTTCTCCATGAGCCAGCTCTCGCTGAACCTAACCTCGCTGCACAGCAGGGGCGTGCGGAAGAGGAAGTCTCAACACCCGACTCGGTGCGCTGTTTTAACGGAGTTGCATTCTTCCTCGACCGACGGGGACTCGTCGAACGACGAAGAGAGGGTGAAGAGACGCTGCATGTCGGACAGCGCGAGCATCACGTCGATGAACGACTTCCAGAGCGAGCCGGAAGACATGTCGATGTCGCGACTGGAGGCCGAGGAGCGAAAGACCTCGCCGAACTCGCCGAAGAACCTGAACTTCAACGATCACGAGTCCAATTCCCGATCTCCGGAGGCTAGCAATCGATCTTCGGGGGTCGGAGAGGGTCGGGGCTGGCACTTACCTCAGGATGACCCGCGGGACCTGAGCTCGAGGGCGAAGTCGCCGAAGAGGCAGGCGAACGGTAGCCCGGAACCAAAGACAGGGCAGGACGTGGAAGGGTCCCGTTCATTGGCGGATGTCTCGGCTAGCTCGAAGGAGTCCACCGTACCCGAGCCTGGCGAGAGGTTGAAGAGCGACGAGACGGAGACGAAGGAGGAGCCGAAGAATGAATCCTCGGAGAAGTCGAAGGACGACCCGGAGGAGGACGAGGAGGACGACGACGAAGAGCCGTTGGAGGAGGTCGATGAGGATGATGATGATTCGGAGGTGAACGACGCGCTGCGCAATCAAGAAGGTGAGCGTCCCGATGATCCCTCCCGTGCCCCGAGCTCGGTCGACAGCCGTCCGACGACAGCCGACGACCTCTCCCACCACCACGACCCCTCGACCACCACCACCACAACCACAACCACTTTGCGTCAACTCGAGTCCTTGTCGCAGGGTCGCCACGCCTCGATGCGGAGCCACGGGACGCAGCGGCCGGGTTCGAGGTCTGGCCGCGATTCTACCAGCCCCGTCAGCCTCACCACGACGCCTCACCAGGAGACCACCACCACCATCACCACCATGGACAGCTGCTCACGTGGCTTTCGCTCATCCAGCGCCTCACCCTCCACAGCGGCCATGGATATGGACAATAGCCTGATCACCTACGCCCGTTACGAGAACGGCGGGTTCGTCAGCACCCAGGAGGTGCCCTTGGACAGGGAGAACCCGAGGCGTTGCACCGCCTGTGGCAAGGTGTTCCAGAATCATTTCGGCGTCAAGACGCACTATCAGAACGTCCATTTGAAGCTGATGCACCGGTGCAGCGTTGACGGGTGTAACGCCGCGTTCCCGTCGAAAAGGTCACGGGACAGACACTCGGCGAACCTGAACCTCCACCGGAAGCTGTTGTCCACGTCCTCCAGCCCGCCGTTGTCCTCCAGCCTGCCGCCGAGCTTGTCCCCGAGGGTCGACGACTCCCAGGTGAACCCTCTTCTGAGAAACGAGTTCCTCGCCAGGCTGTACGCCGACGCCGGTATCGGCGCGCTAGGAGCCTATCCCCTAACGCCTGGACTCCCAGATCTGGCCGCCAGGATCCCGCCCCCTCACCCGTTGCTCCTCCCACCGCACCTCGGCGCCACCTTCTCTGGCCTATCGTCGTTCGCGTCACACCTGGCCGGACTCAACGGACTGAACCAACAGCATTTCAGCCATCTAACTAGGATGTCTCAGGATCAGGGGGCTAGACATCAGATTAATAGTTCGCCCATGTCCTCGCCTGGTCTAGATGACAGGAAGGAAGAGGCCAGGTGTACTATACCAGGGTGCGAACGCGTTTTTGGGTCCAGGGCTGTTAGGGACGCCCACTCGAGGGACCCTCAGGCTCATCGGGACCTACCGGTGCTGTCGACCAGTGGATCGTGACCGATCTCCTTCTGCGGACGCGAGTATTATTATCCCATACTGTGATGCCAAAATTTTGACGAAACAGGGCGACATTGATCTCGAGGTGGGAGAGACTCAGCGAGTGGGTTTCGACGTTTACGTGCAATATCGGAGGGGACCGCGGGGCGATCATCATGCGTCAATTAGGGAATGGGAGGGGTTTGCCGGAGGTTGATTGGTGGCTGAGTGATCAGTGGTTTTGGAGAATGAGGTTAATTAATTGCTAGAGAATCTGTCGGAACTGATCCCGATTTTGGAGGCTGAAAATCGAACCTGATTTCGTTGAGCTGATCACCTTGGTGCAAAGTTAAGTGAGTCTGGGTATTAGAAGGTTGATTGCCGAGGCCTGACAGTTGGTAATGTGTAAATTATGTGAACGACCAGTACTGGAATGTAAAAGACGACCATTTTACTGGACAGTGGACTCGACCGAGTTTTGCACCGAGGTTTTTGATCATCGATACTTCTTGCGTGGTCGATTCTGATGGGTTCGAGTGCTCTTTGTCTGGGGTTATGGGGTCTCTATGGGTAGACTGTGGATTAATTGTTGCTAGGTAGTCTGTTTGAACGGTGATCGGATGACAGTTCTTTTACTTTGGAGGTTTGAAGAAAGTGGTAATTTGAGAATCAACGTTTATTAACCTTTCAAACTCGAAGTTACTTTTAATTTTAGAATTGAGAAAATTAATCCTGGTCATTTTATAATGAAGGAAAATTAAGTATTTTTGCTTGTTTAGCAATTTCAATAAGCGAAATTATTTTATCCCTTGAGGACGAGGACTTTTTAAAATATTAAAGATATTTTTCTTGTAGGACTCTAAATACTAGGAACGAAGAAAAATATTTACTGATCTCGTGTAGCTTAAAATAATTGTTTGCAATTTTAGAAATTAGACGCCCGAGTCCTCGAAGGGTTAGAAAATTAAGGCGCCACCATTTTCGGTGGCGTTACGGAATCATCGTTCGAGTTCAAAGGGTTGAAAGTTTAACTGTAGTTCGTTCAAAGGAAATATAATATTGCATAAATCTGCAGTCTACTTATTGAAAATTGATGGTTCACAGTTAATTCGGGTGTAGACGACTCTTTTCTTTCTGTTTGCTTCTCCATTTCTCGAAACTCAAGGTGCTCCAATCTAGTCAATTCGGAAGTCTTCAGCCACGACGCTGAAGTCGAAAAAGAAAATCTTTTTTTCCCCTCGTCCTTTAGCTGCGTCCTGAATTCCTACGATGTTCCTTGGTCCAAGATCCTAACCGCGAACTGGAGATAATAAATAGATTGTGCTGTCAAACAGAAATCAAGCTGAGTCTATACAAATTTTACTAATAATATATAAATAAATATCTTTCGGGAAATTGTCAAAGAAAGCTTGAAATTCAAAAGCAGTGGAATTCAATCGTGTATCTGAGCATGAGATTTTTTTTTCGCTAAAAGTGAAAATAATTCTAAAAATTCATTCTAGATTGATTAACACATAATAAAAATAAAAATACAAACACACATATTAAAAAATTGACAGATCACATTCTCCAATATTCCGAATTAAATTTTTATAAACTCAGTTGGAACTCTTACCTATGGCAGCCCATATAACCGAACAAAGTAGCATCGACCATCCAAGTCTGACTAAAGACAGGACTGTTCCACTGTCAGCTGCCTCTCGACCGACCGCAGGAAAAATCGCACAAACGAACTGCGGATCTTTATGCACTTCATCAATAACAAAAATTATTCATATTTCATCAATAAAAAAATCACTTATTTATTTCACTGAAGTTAAACGAATCGAACGAATCATTTTAATTCTGTTTGTTTGTTATCATCACCGGATGGAATTTCCTGATGGCCAAAAGTTAAAATTGTTCTGCAATTTCTACGTTTCGGAAACGATCATTTGAAATTGTAATTTGCATAAAGATCCCTAATTGATCGATAGATTAGGATGGTGCAGATGATCTCGCGTGGGCGTTATCCCGCGTCACGAAGCAGAGCAATGGAAAAAAGAGAAAGAGAATGTGAGAGAGAGAAAAAGAAAAAACTGGTCGACTGAAGAGGCACCGGTTTCCGCCTCTATCCGTTTGTTAATTAAAAGAGAGAAAAAAGATGGAGGACGACAAGGGCACGGGCAGAGAGAGAGAGGATCGGTAAGAATCGAAAAGTGGACGATTTCCGGTCTTCCGGCTGATTTTATCATCGTTGTGATAAACGTAACGTTTAGTAAATATGCCACTATTTAATCAGTAATCCAATTGCTACCGCTGTATATATAAACATAGTACCTTTCGATGTATCGCGTAATTAATCAATTAAGCTATCGACACGCGGCCACACGACGCGGAAAACTTGACACGCGCGGCGTGCGAACTTCTCGGGACAACGATAGTTTTTTGTAAAGATCAGGGGCGAACGAAACCGGTCTCTGCGTGGATCGGTGGTAGTGGATATCGGAGAGAGAGGATCGGAGAGGATATCGTCCGAGGATATCGATGGATATCATCGGATATCGGAGGGAGGAATCGAGAGACTCGAAACGGCAGCTATCTAGTTTCTAGATGGGGAGGATTGGCTGTTTGCTGCGATCACCGCCCCTACGGACGCCATTTTGCTTGATGGGAATCATGGTGAACCGTGTTTCACTTAGAACCAGGCCAATTTATTTTTAGATGAAACTTTGGATGCTTCGGGAACGGTCCGTCTTTGTTACTAAACCTACCGGCGCCGGTTCAATTTTTTATTTGTTAACATAGATTTAGTGTTAAACTGAAAATTGGACGACGTGTTTTAGAATTTAATAATTGCATTCGGAGCGGAGATTTTATTCTAACAATTTTAACCCTTACGTTCTTCTAGTCCACCTGAAAAATTTTATCTTTGTTTTAAAATCGAACAATTTTCACTTTCATTTTTAAATGTTTTGTGTCGTCCAATTTGGAAATTTAATATTGAAGTGAAAATATTCTGTCGTTTTCGAAATGTCCAATATTTCCAATTTTATTTTTACCACGAAATGAAAAACTACCCTAAACTTCTAGACGAACAATTTTCACTTTCATTTTTAAATGTTTTGTGTCGTCCATTTTGAAATTTAATATCGAAGTGAAAATATTCCGTCGTTTTCGAAATGTCCAATATTTCCAATTTTATTTTTACCACGAAACGAAAAACTACCCTAAACTTCTAGAATATAAATGGCGTCCCGGACATAACCACCCCGACAATTCTCTCGAGCGACGATCGCAGCAAATAAATCGA
This sequence comes from Lasioglossum lativentre, assembly GCA_916610255.1. Lineage (NCBI taxonomy): Eukaryota > Metazoa > Arthropoda > Insecta > Hymenoptera > Halictidae > Lasioglossum > Lasioglossum lativentre. The sequence goes on from OU744364.1 coordinate 4,716,157, forward strand.
ATCATGATCGTTGAAGCCTAAGCGTCGCAGAAGCGCACCGATCGACCACTGATGAAAAAAAAAATCAAAGTGACGGACGTCGTCTCGCGCTAGATAAATGAGAATAGATAGATTTTATTTATTGTTTCCTAGGGATCCTACACGACACACACTGTACCAAGCGGCCAGTAGCGGGCACTGCCGCGGAGACTTCCTTTTTGTTTTTTTTTCCTCGTAGAGTCGAACGATCGAAAACAAAGAAAACTCGCGAATTCCAATTGACGATTAATCGACACGATGAACCGACAAAGCATCTTGAACCTCGAGAAACGCGCACGTTCTCCCAGCGTCGTTCTGCGAATCGTTCCCGAGGCTCATCGATTAGGTTTGTCGGTTGATTCTTCTCTTCGGTTGTACATATTATACATTGTATACCTTATTTTTCGTAGCATGCGCGTCGATTTCTCCTTGTACGGCCAGGAGTTGTTTGTTATTTTGCGAACTGAGGGGACGATACTGAAGAGATTAGGGAGCGGGACACACTTTTTTCTACGCGACCTCTCCCCCCTAACCCCCCAAACCCTCGAAAACATTATACATTGTACACACATACATTGGAACACATTATCGAATGCGTTTTACACCCCCCACCCCCTCCCCCCCCTTCCCTCCCCCGCCTCGGCGCGATGGCAACGACACACGACGAACCCACAACTAATTACACTCCTAAGGGCGAAACCAGATTTACAATTGTAATTATGTATAAACTGAATGCTATGATGTATGATATTATAGATCGATTATAAAGAACATTCATCACTATGAAAATAAATACCTATCGAAATCAATATGCTGATGTCTTTGCTATGCACTCCATTATTGTTCCTGTTATCGACCGATCACTAAGGATTTCATCCATTTTTGAGAAGTCCTAAAAGTTAGCCCCCCCAAAGTTAGCACAATCAGAACTTGGCACAAAGAGAAAATTGAAAAAAATGAAAAATGGGGGGCTACTCTAAAAATCGTATTTCTCTATTTTTTCATCGCATTTTTTATATTATAGTTCTAATATTCGAGTACAATGTTAGCAGAACTTGGCACAATATAGAGAATTGCAAAAATTGAAAAGTGGGGGGGGGGCTACCCTAAAAATCGTATTTCTCTATTTTTTCATCGCATTTTTTATATTATAGTTCTAATATTCGAGTACAATGTTAGTAGAACTTGGCACAATATAAAGAATTGCAAAAAATGAAAAGTGATTCTAAAAATCGCATTTCTCTATTTTTTATCGCATTTTTATGTATTACTAATATTCGAGCACAATGTAGCACAATTGTTGAAATTATTTAATGCTAAAAGTGAGGGGCTAGCTTCTAGAAGGCCATTTGTGACAGAAATGAGAGGGTGCAATTTAACCCCTATTTAATTTTCTTTGCGGCTACAGCGACAAAAATGTCGCAGAAGAGAAAATTTATATTTTCTGTATGGCTACATTTATTTTAACACTAGTTTCACGGGTGCTAATACTTCTAATTCACGATTGTTGAGATTTTAAAGAGGAATTATTCAACTTTATTTCTTCGGATATCTACTATTCAAAAATAGGCTAAACATTTTGATCGATACATGCTCGTTATTTTTATACAATACTATCCCTCAATAATATTAAATTTTCCTATAAAACAAATTTCATTTTAAAATTTTTCATCGGAAAAAAACTTCCTCATTTCTTTGTATAAAATAATGTAAACTGGTCACTTTTAGTGCTCCGTAAACCTCGTGTTAATTTTAAATAGTCGTCGTGCCAAATAACATACACTATTTTCAATAAACATAGTGAACTTGATAAAATAATTTCTAAACAAAATAGAAATATTTCTGTATCAAGACTATTACCATACACAGCGGATCGTTAACATAAAAATGTTCTACCTGAATTACAATAAAATCAATTGCAAAATTTGTACCGAACAGACAGACAGACAGACAAGAAAGCGAGCTAATAAAAACGTGGTAGAAATTAATGAAATCGAAATTAATTTTGAAAATTGTATATTTTTATCATCGTGTCTCATTTTCGCCATAAACGCAAAATTCCAGTGACCCAATATTTCGGCGAGCTCCGGTCGGCAGTTCCATAGATCGCGAGACGGTGGTTGGCGATCGAGGATTCCTCGGATTCCTCGATCCCGCTCGCTCGCAGATCGTCCCGCGTGCGGTCAGATGAAAAACCGTGGACCCCGCCTACGACCTCGAACGGCTCTCTCGGGCCCGACCTCGTTTTCTGCGAAAGAAATCTGCGAGGTACGCCGAACGCTTCAGCTCGTTTATCAGGGATCTCGCGGGCGTGCACGCGCACGCCTACCAATCCTGGTGCCACGAGGAGAGCCGAGATTCCCTGGACCGCACCGCACCGCACCGTACCGCACCGCACCGGAGTGGAAGGGGAAAGGGGTTCGAAAGGTTTAAGGTTGCCTGAAATTCGCGACGCACCTCGCCCGGGCTCCGCTCAAACAAACGAAAAAAAGGATCGGCCGGCTGACACCGGGGCCTAGATAATTAGAAGTGTCCCGGAGTGGGATCAACCGGTAAGGAGATCGTTAATTACGTGTACGTACTGGTTATACCTGAACTGGACTCTGGACTCGGCTGGATCTGCTTTTTCTTTCTTTAGCTGACCTGGGTGTCTTGCTGAATCCAACGGGATGAGTTAAACTGCTTTAATAGCTCGGCCAGAGTGGATTAGCACCTTCGATGCAACGATCAGGAAGGGTCGCAACCTGCTAATGGAGATGATCTTCGGGTCTCTGGATTTAGGGTAGAGTCAAATTAGAATTTCGCTGGTATTGATAGTTGATCATTTTTATAGATTTAATTATGGTAGGATTTGTATTAATATCTTTTTTATACATGATTCTTTTCATTTAAAAATAAAGATATTAACACAAAAATTCATGAATTTTGGCTAGTTCAAAATTTTTAAAATAAAACCCAATAGAGATATGCAAGCTATGATACTCGTTGGACAATAAGATTTTTGAGAATTGTTTGGTAGCTTATGGGATATGGCAAATATCGTGGGCTACACGTACCAGATACAGTCTCTTAATTGATGGGACACATACAATTTAAATTAGAATAACTTTTTTACTGGACGAAACGACTTCAGTTTTTGTATTAAAAAAAAATTGTAATAATAGCATCGTTTACTATTTTTTTCGTGATTTAGACTGAATCAAACTACCATTAAATTAATAATATTATTACTATAAAACGAAGTTGTTATTGCCCTATGTTTTACCCATTATTACCCTAATGTTTCCTAAATGCTCTAAATACCTATGGGAAGGTTACTACCTATGGGAATATTGACTCGTATCTTCTCGCAGCAAGTCCTGGAGTAAAAGAGAGGGTTGGACACCGCGAAGGGTTGAAGAGAATGCGAAATAAAAATTGACGTTTTAACACTAGAAAGACTGACTGCTATTGGGCAATATAGGTATAACACACATATATGTATATACCGGAAATGAAGGAGAGAGGGAGGTAACTACAATTACTAATAAACGCATTTATATGTTGTACAAAAAGTCACAAAATTATATTATATATTATATATTATATATTATATATTATATGTATATTATATATTATATATTATATTATAAATCTAGTGTTAACCCCTTGCACTATAATACCGAGTCGGACTCGTGACGAAGATTTCGAAGATAGTTTACTAAATATTCATGCTACTAATTTCCTTTAAACTTTAAATTGAAACAAAATTCTATTCTCTTGTTGTTGAAACCATTCGAGACTGCATAGGTATAAATTACATACAAACTTCCTTAATTTCGAAGAAATTAGAAACGACAAATAAGTTCTAATCACTGCAACCGTAAAATAAGTGGTAGTGCAAGGGGTTAAGGATTGAAAGGTACCATAGAGTACCCCCTCAAATAGTCCCTGGAATACTCGAAAATGGAAGGTTGGCAAAGTGTAGATGCCGAGATAAATGGATTTGACGTGGCTCGGTGTCGAGTACGCGTACTCGGCCGCCTAGGACTTTACTACCACCTCTCCTGTTATTCGCGCACGACAGGTGTAGCGTGGGAGAGAACGTGGAAAGGTGAGGCGAGAGGAGGAGGGGGCAAGGCACGCCGGGTAGACGGTCAGAGAAAACGAGAGAGAGAAGGAGAAAAAAGAGAGAAGAAGAGGCTAGGAGGCACGAGGCGAAGAAAAAGGAGAAAATGGAAGAGAAAGAACGAGAAGGCGGTCTTCGGTTAACGTTGGCTCGCCCATCGACCCCCCTGCACCCCCGGCCCCTGTCCAACACCCCCTTTGAAACCGCCCCCGTAAGCCACGAAACCCTAAGCTTTTGCTACTTTTGCTACTTGCCGGCGGTGCAACCGCGACAATGAAACTCCGGGATTTATTCGCTTGAGTTTAGAAGATGGATCTGAGCTTGTTGTTAGGGACCGTCTTAATGGACGACGCTTAGAGGATGCTATGGAGCTTTCGAGGACCTGCTACCGAAGACATAATTGTTCTTTAAAATCTAACAGTATTTCTATTAAAATTTGATTGCTTCTGTTTAATTTGCTATCATTTTTTTAAAGCTCTTTTTTGTAATTCATTCAGTTAAGAAATTTTCTCTTTGAGTCACTATAGGGAAACTGCACCAGTGAATGAACATTTAAGAAATTGTTCGGGAAGATATTTTATTTTTAAAAAAATATGTGAATTAAAGGAATCTCATATATGCCAAATGGCTCCCTATACTTCATTTGTCAAAAATAAATGAACACAAATAAAAGGAAATTATTATTATTTGTCTTTATTAAACGTTAAATAAAAAATATAAAAAATACCAGTCAATGAACACTACATTCTAGTAATTGAACAATGATGGAAAAGCAAAAAATACAAAAATACAAAAGCGTTCATTTACTGGTGCCCGTTTATTCACTGGTGCAGTTACCCTACTAAACTTTATTAAAAAATTTTCTCATTCTATCATGAACAAATATTTTTCTTTGTATCGATCGTAACTTGATGACAAAAAATGTGTTAACGTTGTCGGCGCACGGGTTCGATTAATTGTTACTAATTACTGGCTTTGCAACTTATTCAATTTCAACGTTTCGGTCTTATTTCAGACCATTCTCAAGAAAACAATTGCGTTTGCTGTATTCATGATGAAACAAATTTATTTTAACGAAGAGAGAAACTTTTTCCTCTTTTTTAATAAGAAAAAATGTAAAAACACGTGCGAGTTCCATGTCAGTAGATCAAACACTGAATTAAGACCGAAACGTTGGAAATGAATAAGTTGCAAATTTGCCAGTAATTAGTAACAATTGATCGAATTCGTGGGCCGATAACACATTTTTTGTCTATCATGAACGTTTCGATATCTATTAAAATTGCTGTTAATTAAGTACCGTGTTAAGTTGCAATTTATTTTTACTAAATCTATCAACGAGATCAAGGCTTCTCTTGATAATGTACTAATGAAAAATAACAAAAATTGATAAATTGCTGTTAAACAATATCTATTATAGAATTCTCATCTTCTCGTTTCGTTATAAACGCTTTCAAGTGTGTTTTAATTAAATAAACTCTCCATTAGCAATTTATTTTCACTGAATCTACCAACGAGATCAATACTTCCTCACAATATCGAGAAAAATTGTTATTGAAAAATCTGTTAAAAAACTCTCTTAAATATCTGCCGATCGACATCGCGCTAAGCTGCAATTCGTTTGTACTAAATTTAACAACAAACAGCATAACAAACTATAGACAAAAATCCAGAAAAATTGACAAATAAATATGCCAAACTCATTATTAAAATTGTGCGTTTACAGAAAAATTGAAAATTCATCGGTTACCGTCGCATCTGTACAATATTTAACTAAATCTCGTACGATTTCGCACACAGATAATGAAAACAGTGGGTGGATCGTCACCACGCGGATTCGTAGCATCGAATCAGATTGAAACGAGCCGTCATTAATCATTTTTAAACGGCACGCGCGCCTCGGTCGCTCGCGATCACGAGGGATTTCACGCCGGGAAGGTAACAGTCTTCGCGGGGCCGTTTAATGCCCGGGTAATTAAAATTCTGCCCGCTTATAAGGGTAGCGTTATTGTTGTTGAGAACTCCCGGGGGCAATAATTGCAATAATTGTCTTGACGAATGCTGCCGTGATTTTTTCGCCCGGCGTTCCCCTATATGCCAGTTCTCGCTAAAGCAAATTGCGAAATTTCAACAACTTCGAATTCCATCGATTCAGGTTTGTTGTTCGTTACACGAGAAATTTATTTAATTATTTCTGATGGAAGTATCTCTGCAATTTCAATAAATTTCTGCTGTGAAAGCAACGTCAAAAATTAGAGAAAGGTTAAATATTTTCATTTGCGTTAAACGTTCGTCTCCTAAAACACGTATTTTTCAAAAATATCAACAAAAATACACGCTGTTGAGAAAATTTTTATAATTTCCATAATTCATTAACACTAGAAAGACTGACTGCTTTTGGGCAATATAGGTATAACACACATATTTATACCGGAAATGAAGGAGGGGGGGAGGTAACTACAATCATTAATAAACGCATTTATATGTCGTACAAAAAGTCACAAAATTCTATGAAATTGTGTCATTATATACATAATTGTTTTTCTAATTGAAATTAAAAAGCAGTCAAAATGACTTCCTTGGGCAATCTAGTGTTAAACAAATTTTTCTTCGGTTCCAGCAGCTTGTAAATGGCGCAGAATATTTCCAATCTACTTATCACTCGACACAATATATTCTCATTTCGCAATAAATTGCTATCATTAACTTACTTTCGGAGCAACCGTGCATTGAAACGGCACACCCAGTATAAGGGATACATCAATTTCCATGTCCACGTAATTTGGTTAAACAGAAGCTCATGCAAATATAGGCAGAACGGGCGTAAGTACAGGCTGCGAATGTTAATTCGCCGCGACAACAAGGGCGCAGAAAGCTTCTTATCAAAGTCTTTACCAATTCCTGGCCACTCGAGGTTTAAGGAAACGCAGGACTCGCCCGAGGGACAATGAATTACCGGGTTCCGGAGCCACCGGGCGAAATTACTTGGAAATTACCTGCAAATTATAACATCCGAACGGCGCACGATCACGACAAAGTTGTAACGAGCCATCGTAACTTCACGCAACCTGAAACCTGTCGCATTTCGTTGCCACGACAGACCACTTTCGCGGAGAATGAAGGCACACCTGCACACACATAGATCGATATCGGGCTGATTAGACACCTCGTGATTGCGAACCGTGGCCACATACCACTGAAACATCGAAAAATATGGTCCCGTTGACAGGAAGTCCTTTACACTTGATATAATCGAACGCGAGTTTGTTAAAAAGCTCGTCGATGCTTTTCATTATTTTTTCATGAAACTTTTATCGTCGTATTCGTGAGAATTTTCCGATTTAAACGAGTACCCACACGACACACTTCCTAATTTATTTCACGATATTGTAGAACCTCGATTATCCGAACGAATGATCTTTATCGGTTCGGATAACAGAGGATCACCTCGTGATTGCGAACCGTGGCCACATACCACTGAAACATCGAAAAATATGGTCCCGTTGACAGGAAGTCCTTTACACTTGATATAATCGAACGCGAGTTTGTTAAAAAGCTCGTCGATGCTTTTCATTATTTTTTCATGAAACTTTTACCGTCGTATTCGTGAGAATTTTCCGATTTAAACGAGTACCCACACGACACACTTCCTAATTTATTTCACGATATTGTAGAACCTCGATTATCCGAACGAATGATCTTTATCGGTTCGGATAACAGATGATCACCTCGTGATTGCGAACCGTGGCCACATACCACTGAAACATCGAAAAATATGGTCCCGTTGACAGGAAGTCCTTTACACTTGATACAATCGAACCCGAGTTTGTTAAAAAGCTCATCGATGCTTTTCATTATTTTTTCATGAAACTTTTACCGTCGTGTTCGTGAGAATTTTTCGATTTAAACGAGTCCCCACACGACATACTTCCTAATTTATTTCACTATATTGTAGAACCTCGATTATGCGAACGAATGATCTATATCGGTTCGGATAACAGAGGTTCTACTCTATCTTAGATTAAACGAGTATAGTTTATCGAAAGTGTGTCGTGTTTGGTATCGTTTCTCTCGCAAAACTGTCAGGAATAAGATGACGAATGTTTCCCGAAAAAAAAAAATGATTAATCGAAAGCCTCGATTATATTCGAACGAAAGTCGAGTGTGCACTTTCGGTTCGTCGTAACAGCGTTTAATTAGCTAATTGACTGGTTAAAACGTTTTTACCGTTGCGAAATTGTACAGTTACCGTATTTTGACTACAGTGTATTAAAATATGTAATCGTCGGTTTCCCCGATGTAGGCCGATAATTTTTAATTTCGAGCGACCTGTATATTAACGGTAATTCGAGTCGTGTGAAAAAACTTACGACGACACTTTCCGGGTACTTTACGTGTACGCGTGAATGCGTTAACGATCACGTAATAACGCTAAAGGTGGGCAAGTCCTGCTGCAATTAATGGCCGTTAGGCATCGTTCCGGACGGCATTAAGGCGACCTCATTACCGTAATAAAGACGCAGCTTCCTTGGGGACGGCTGTCATCCGCGATTTCGTCGATGCTTTCATAAAAATGATCTGCCAAACTGATAATTTCGGCTTAATAAAATTAATGAAAACACCCGAGATACATCGTTAGAAACAAATTGTAGCTATTGTTTCATGAACAACGAAACATAGAAACATATTATAAACATAATACGACAAACGACGATCATTCATAGTAACGCATCTAAACACGCATATTGATTAATTATAATACAGGGTGAATATTCAACAATCCAACACAATTTTTAACAAACAAAAATTGTCAAACAATTATATATTCGGCATTGAAAAATAATGAAACAGGTCTAGATGTTCCAAAATCCGAAGAAACAAATTGAAATTGCAAGTTTCAGGCTAACAGCTGCTAATGTTAGCAGGTGCAGTGTTCGAGCAGCGATTTGATCGATCATCGATTCGTACGAATTGTGGCCGGCTAGTAACAAAAGCGGCCAACCGATTAGAAGCACCGCGACGATCGGCAACGGTGTCTGTGATCGATAGATCCTCGAGGAACGATAAGAGTTTTGCTCGCGAGCGGTACAGGTCCCTCGCTACTACTATACTGCGAGGCCGGATGGGACGCGACATGTGCACGACGCCGAAATTGCCGTGGCGATTTTTATCTGGCCGAGATACGAGGGGCCGATATTCACGGTTCGACATGGAAGTTCGCCTGCGGCGGTCTGATTAAACGACCGGAGCGGGCTACACGCTTCTAACGTGTATTTAGAACAAGCCTGTACGCCCTGTACGTCGACGGGGACCGTGTACCTGCTCGTACCACGCCGATTAGGTGTACCGATCCCGGTGCAGATTATTTCATTCCGATCCTTGCTCTTCGCGCGTTCCCTGTCTCTTCTATGGACGACCGACACGCGTCTAGATGTTTCTTCATAATTTATTTTCAACGATACGCTGGACCGATTCTTCTCAAATTTTAGGGGTATTTTACTGTATTGTCGGTGTAACTGTAGGAATTTTTTTGGCTCGATAGAACTGTAGATGAATTTGCTATAGTCGCTTATGTATCACCCTTGTCACGCGTCTGGAGGGATCAGCCTAATGTAAATTGATTTTTCAGAATTTATTTTGAACTTTGTGCTCGAGCAATCTTGTTTAAGTTATAGGGGTATTTTACTATATTATTGAAGTAGCTGGAGGAATTTTTTTGGCTCGATAGAACTGTAGATAAATTTGCTATAGTCGTTTATGTCTCACCCTTGTCACGCGTCTTGAGGACTCAGCCTAATGTAACCTGATTGTTCAGAATTTATTTTCAACTAACGACTAATAAAAAAATATTTTCTTGAATTTATTTTAAACAATGCGTTGAATACATGTATTACAATACTTGTATTACAATACTGAATACTTGTATACATGTGTTAGCTCTGCAATAACTTTGCAATTAATAATTTTTCGGTCAGTTTAAATGATTTTCGAGATTGTAGGGTGCCCCCGGAATACGATTCTTTATTACCGCAGGGTAAAGAGAATTCAAAGGCTTAATTAATAAATTAGAAGTTGCAAGTGCAAGGAGGAAGATGACGCGCGCGAAGATTGAGGCGGACGGTTTGACAACAGGTCTTACTTGTAAATCAATTTATTAGTAGACGGGCGGGAAGGGCGGGTTCACAAGTGGGGCTTATTAAAATTCGGGACACGCGGTTTTAACGATCGGGGACGATGAAGAAGGTGTGCAGAAGGAGACAAGATATAGGTCGATAAAGCGCAGGTATGATGGAGAGCACGTTGACCGAGTCCGGAACGCGTCGTGGATCTGTTACAAATTGCGAAACATAAATGCTAACGATAATACGTAGGCCGGTTCGCTTTGAAACATTAGCTTACGAAAAGCTTACAAAAAGATAGAGCTAATTATAATTGCAGACCGGGCTGCTCCTGTATGCGATTCCCTATAAAAATTATCGCTCTGATGACTTTACTCGAGCCCGCTTTTAATGAATTTCAATTTAGAAAACAATATTCTGTCCTCACAATTTTGAGTATGTCCATTTTTCCAATTAACCTACGCTTTTAGTAATAAATACTCAGCAACATTAGGCAAAAATTAGGTGAAACAGAAAATAGCAAAAATACCTATTACGAGAATTTAGAGATGCCGTTACATTGGAATCTATTAAAGTTATTAACAATACCAATACATTTCTATGTAAAGCTTGTTTGTTGTAATTGTGACAGAAGAATCTTATTTTGCATATAGAAACCTACAGATTACTTGAATTTTGCAGTGCTTTAAAGATTTTTATAATTTCAATAATTGCAATATAAATTTAAAACTAGAAGATAATGCCGTTTCTGATATGTCCCTGTAAGTAACATTTATTTTGATGGATTATACCAAGTTTCGACACTACATCAACATTGGTTTTAAGAGAATCGATTGTCGAAACTGCTAAAAATAAAACCACAAAATACAGGTACATTTGGTAACAATCTCAGCGATAATTAAACGGAGAATCCGATGCGGGAACAAAGAAAATGATACACGTTTATTCGGCTCGCGTTGATCCTCGATCCTGTGGCCCTCGAAATCAAATTACGGTAATCTCGATTCCGATGATCGATACAATGATTGTTTGCTAATGGCAGCTAGCAGGTGCAACGGATGCTCACAGGGAGAGAGGATGGCCGACTGAACGGCCATCTCGGACAACGCGAAACCGTGACCACATTACTTTTTCGCATTACGCAAATCACTCGTAATTCATGCTTCTTTTCATCCAGTCCTCCTTTTTATACTTAATTGGTCGCCGATCAATTTCTTGCCGACTTTTTCCTGTGCTACGTGTTTGAATTTATTTTTCTCTCTTCGGCGAATGAACACAATTTGTATTAACGCTTTAACTGGTGTACCCGGGGTCTCTCGTGACCCCAACAAAATTTCTGGAGACTGACTCTCGCTACTGTACAAGTTTCACTAATTTTTTAAGGAACCTATTTAAAGAAAATGCGAAAGAAAAATTTTTCAACGTCCGGAACCAGAGTACGGTAAAGCCTCGATCTAAGAAAACTTCAGTGTAATGTCTCTAATGGTTCAAAAGTTATAACAAAATGGTTCACGATTTTCCAATCCGGACCACTGGGTATCGCGACAGGTTCGGACAGGCACCGGATGACGTAGAACTGGCTACCCCCACCCGGCCGGCTAACGCGAGTCTAGAAAATCGTGAACCATTTGGCCAAAAAATCAACTTTCTAAATGTCCATATGTCTCGAAAATAAAATATTAGTTTTACAGAGAACGAATCTTAAAGTCGGGCAAATGATGTGTTTTCTCCAATGAAATTGCCTTTCTTCTAAGAATCTTGATGATTCCATGTAATATTTTTATTCCACGTTTATTTCTCGATGAAAAACATTCTTCAGCGGTGAGAAATCCTCAAGTTAATAATTACTATGTATTCGGTCGGTGCGGTTACGAAGAGATAGTAGAACTACATGATCTAAGAAACAACACGGACCCGAGTGTTTTTCTTAGATCAAGGCTTTACCTGTTCAATGTAAATTTCCGAATGCAACGACGGCATATGAAGGACGGTGTTTCCGGGACGAAAATGTGCAATTGCATCGTGCACTGTCGGCGGGAGCCATTGGCTGGAACGTTGATAGCGGGGCTAATATCCTGGGACCCGCGAGCATTATCGTCCGGGGCAGGGTTGATAGTGAAAGGTTCTAAGGTTCTGAAGGTTTCTTAGGAGCGAGCCTGGTGGACGTTTCTCAGCGGAGGACGGGCCGGATTACGTGGAATTGATGTAGCGTTACGAACACCGCGACGGCTGTAATGGATGTACCGCTGGTGGTGGTGCACGATAAGCCGGCCAGAATGGATGCACTTTTCACGCATGTAGCGTTCAAGCTCGCGGCGATGCACTTCTACCGCGCTGCTGCAGGTGGTCTCCTTGTAATTGTGCTCACTTCTCTCTTGTGACAGAGCCGAGAGGCTTGTATCGCGCCGAATGAAACGCTCACCTGGACAGGTTGACTACTTGATGCAACGCCACCCTCGCCTTCGCCTTTCTGTCATTCCTGCTGTCATTCCACGATTCCTACACTCTCCGGCAATCAATCATTTTTATACTGTTCTAGGAATCAATTAATTTTTTCTCGGAAACTGTTTCCTCCAGTCGAACAGTTCCGCAACGTCGCCAACTGTCATGCTCAAGAGGCTGGGTCTAGGTGGACCCGAAGATATACTATCCCTCTGATTATGAGATTATTTTATGCCAATAACCCGGATACCAATTATCGATTTCTTTTCAACAGTTTTTTAATATTCTTAAAATTTTTAATATTTTTTTATGGACATGCATGATTATTTATTTACATGTTACTTTTTGAACTCATTTTCTACTGACAACTATAACTACAACTGATGCCTTCGACCTGATTGATACTGCCAATAATCAATAAGAACTGTTCCGCAACGTCGCTAACTGTTCTTCTGAAGAGGCTGGGTCTACGTGGACCCGAAGCTAGACTATCCCTCTGATTATGCGATTATTTCACCGTTATTTTATGCCAATAACCCGGATACCAATTTTCGATTTCTTTTCACAATTTTTTAATATTTTTTTATGGACATGCATGATTATTTATTTACATGCGAGTTACATTTTGAACTCAATTTCAACTGACAACTATAATTTCAACTGATAACAATAACCGGATACCAATTTTCGATTTCTTTTCAACACTTTTTTAATATTCCCAAAAGTAATATTTTTTTATGGACATGCATGATTATTTAACTCAATTATTTTAACTCAACATAAATAATAATTTCAACTAAAGCCTTCAACCTGATTGATACTGCCAATAATGGACAAAAATAAATGGTCAGTCTTTAAGGTAAAAAGATTGTTGCCTTCTTTATTTTCGCTTATTCATCACAGCTGCGACCTCGTCCCAGATTTATTGGGCCAACTAATTTCCCTGAAGTTCTACGATTTCGACAAGAAAGTCGCCCCGTGTTTGGTCCACGTACCGATCGCTCGATCGTCTTCAAGTTCGAGCCCACCTGTCCTACCCGGTGGGAAGCAGCGAGCCCGAGGAGACGTGGCACCGGTATGAACGCCAGCGTGTACAGTATCGCTTCGGAGCGGGCCTGTTTCTCGGTCGGCTTGGTCATTATATAGTAGTAAATATCGTAACGACCGGCGTTGGTCAGCTTGAACCGGGGCCCCTTCTAACTTGCAACCGCTAACCACGAGTAATTATGTAATTGCCGAAGAATTACTTACCGGACTGGACGGACCCGCGGCCCGTCATTCAGTGACATTCCGTCCTTTTTACGAGGCTCTGAGTGCAGGGTCGTGCATAGACACCGAGGCCGAAGACACTCTGCTTGCATCGTCTCCTCCGAGTGCACTCTTTCTCCTCCACGGGAGGATCCTCTACCGGTATTTTTTTTCCTCATCCCTTCGACTCGTTGTCTTTCCCTCCTATCTTCGTCTCTCTCTCTTTCTCTCGCGTGATAGCCCGACGTCGGACCTCTACAGCGGCAGCTGTTCCGGCCATAGGTTGTAACTAACTCGTTCCCCTGGTTTTATACCGGCACTTTTCTAATTTCGACCGTGAGAGACCGCCGAGAGAGAAACAGAGAGGGAGACGATCGTTTTACTGCCGAACAGGCAAGATGCAATTGCATCTGGCGCGATCATTCCCAGAGAAATCCTGCACACCCCCCACCCCATCCCCCTTCGGCCGCGGGCTAATTTTCTGCGACCGATTTCGACCGGCTCTGTGTTTTGCGTTTTCGGAGTGCCAGACGGATTTCGATCGCTGCTGCGTTCCCTGCAAAACGGACGAATATTCTTCGGTTGTTCATCGTAGTTACCAGTTCTTGTGTATTGGTCAGTTTTTTCCAAGAACTTGCACAAAATTCGTAACAGTACTTCGTGAACTACATGTTACAAATAGAGTAGTTTTAGGGACTTCCTCATTCGTAGAATTTGATTCTGCTTATCAACTAAAATAGAAAACTACCCTCATAAAATTATTTTCATAAGTGGTATATCAACCTGAAGGGATAGAACCTGCTGGGTAAAGTTAGAATGTAATTTGACGCAAATAATGAAAATTGTCTGTGTCTGTTACAAGAAACTGGAATAGAGTACAACCCCTAAAAAATTATTTTCATAAGGGCAGTATATCAACCTGAAGGGATGAAACCTGCTGGGTCAAGTTGTAATGAGATTTGACGCAAATAATGAAAATTGTCTGTGTCTGTTACAAGAAACTGGAATAGAGTACAACCCCTAAAAAATTATTTTCATAAGGGCAGTATATCAACCTGAAGGGATGAAACCTGCTGGGTCAAGTTGTAATGAGATTTGAAGCAAATAATGAAAATTGTCTGTGTCTGTTGCAAAAAACTGGAATAGAGAACAACCCCTAAAAAATTATTTTCATAAGGGCAGTATATCAACCTGAAGGGATGAAACCTGTTGGGTCAAGTTCTAATGAGATTTGAAGCAAATAATGAAAATTGTCTGTGTCTGTTGCAAAAAACTGGAATAGAGAACAACCCCTAAAAAATTATTTTCATAAGGGCAGTATATCAACCTGAAGGGATGAAATCTGCTGGGTCAAGTTGGAATGAGATTTGAAGCAATTAATGAAAATTGTCTGTGTCTGTTACAAGAAACTAGAATACAAAACTACCCTCACAAAATTATTTTTATAGGGGGTATATCAATCTGAAGGGGTTGGAACCTGCTGGGTCAAGTTAGAACAAGATTTGAAGCAAATAATAAAAATTGTCCGTCGTAAGGAATAGGAGGCACTTGTAAATATCTTTCTACCCTTAATAATTTGAGGCTACCCTAAAAAATAATGTATGGATAGATCGCATCTTGATGCGCATATTGGGACCGAATGCAACTCAACAATGACACAGCCTTGTTTAGAAATGGCACTCAGGAAGTGAAATAACGATTCGCGAATACTAATTAATTTTAGCGGACATGCAGCATAAGTGTCCAGGTCACCCTACATTGTCACTATGTCGTGCGATCGCGATAAAATGTTCTTGTTCCGAGAATAGTAATACCTAGAGAGTTTCATGAACCGAGAACTAGGGGAAAGTTGTCAAAATTATGAGAACATATTTCAAGGTCATCGAAATCGATGAGGAGGATCGTTTTCTAAATGACTTCCTGCTACTTTTCTCCACATTTTCGTGCAAATTTACTACTGTGGTGTCATCTCTAAGGGATGAAAGAGTCTTTCTCGATTTTTTCCAGAGAGGATTTCAAGGTCATCGAAATCGGTGAGGAGGATCGTTTTCTAAATGACTTCCTGCTACTTTTCTCCACATTTTCGTGCAAATTTACCACTGTGGTGTCATCTCTAAGGGATGAAAGAGTCTTTCTCGATTTCTTCCAGAGAGAATGAATGAAAAGTTCGCGAGGGTATTCTATGATAGGTTACAGCCTCTGCGGAAAAACGCCGTAGCACTTTGCGCCGCCGTCTGTGTCCGATTAGCGTGTACAATGGTTCTCGCGTACTTAAGTCGGCCACGATAAGATCGACCCTTTTCGCGGGAGGACTCTCGCGCCGCAATTTCACCGTCACACCGTTGCGCCGCGGTTGATGCATTAGCGCGATTATGGAGCCCCAATTTGTTGCTGTTGCGGATAACGGCCGGTTATCGAGCGGTGCGATCGCGGAACCCCGCGATATTCGCACACGAAACCGAACCTGCTCGAAGCTTGCAAGCACGGGCTACCGCATCGGGCCGGACTTATGATTACGTCCCGGCCCGTGCACGACCTGTCGTTCAACGGGATCAACCCTGACCCCCCATGGATACTTGTTAATTGACCATCCCTCCCCATGAATCCACCACCCCATTACCAACACGCCGTGTCACGTGGTTTCACCGAAAACCGAATTGACGGGTCCCGAACGATTTTTGCAATTTTTTTGCCATTAAACAATTTTGCTACTCAACCGTACAATTATGTTTTTAACAGTAAAACTGACTGGTCCGTAATTTGTTCAAACAGTGAATATATGTATAAATATATATTTAATATAATATTAACGATTACAAGTGGTGTTTACTCTTTGACGTATTAACGACGACTGGCAAATCTTTTTAAACAAAATACATTCTTCTTTTATCCAATTGCACACTCATTCATGTACACTCATTTCGTAATTCACGTTTCATGTTTCTTTCTCATTCTCACACATTCACCCCCTTTGTTTTTATTGAATACATATTATATTTACATCTTATTTAATAAATAAAAAACAATTCTCATTTTCTCAGTCCTCGTACATTCATAATTAATATCATTTTCTCATTCTTTATCGTGTCCCTTGATCAAAATTGACAATTTATATATTTATTCTTGTTCAACTATCTCGAAAAAATTCTATTTCTCTGATTTCTTTACAATGTTGATTTCACTAGAGTTTCTGCATAAAAAATGATTTCCGATGGACTCGTGTATGTCTATTGTTGATTTACCACTGTGGTCAATTAATGGGGCTTCAAGACTCATCTTCACGGATCCGGAGTCGATTCTCATGCTCGACCGCAATTGCTTTTCCGGTTCGACCGCGTCTCACAATCGGGGAATCGATTGTCGAATTGGCTCGAACGCGACAAGTCCCTTTGGAAACCGTCCGGCTCTCCTTGTCGCGATTTTTGTTTACGCTTTTGGCGACGCGACGATTGGCCGGAGACACGCGAATCCCGGGTTCGTTCACCGATGCTTGCTTTTGTTCGATGCATTCAGAACGAAGACGCCTTTCAGCAGAGTTCATCTTGTCCTTCCGGTGTCGCATCCTGCGGAAGCTGTTTCGAAGGATGTCCTTCCAATTGAAGACACTTTTACTCTCGGACAAAAGGAGATTACACTGACGGCAATTTTCTGCTTTCATGACCGTTTCTCGTGCATTCGCCGCGCGGCGAATGCGAAACCGAAAGTTATTTTTCTCAATCGTTTTCGGTTACAAAAAATTGTCTCCATTCAAAATTTCTTTCAAATTCTGAAACTACTCGATTTTAAGAATTTTTTCTGCTTTCATCGGTAAAGCTACGCGAATGATTTTTGGATAGAATGATTCTGTAGTCTTTCCCGAATTGTATCAGTATAATTTTTGGTAACAGTATAGATTTGTAAGTTTGTTTAATAAATTTTTAAAGCGAGCACTGTTACGTGGGTGATTTAACAATTGCAGTCAATTGGTGAATTTTAACTATTTTTTCTGGCTTAACCATAAATGCTATGCAAATGATACTTAGCTAGAATAATTCCTTATACTCTCCCGAATATACCAGTATATTTTTTGGTAACATTATAGATTTGGAAGTTTGTTTAAAAAATATTTAGAGCGAGCACTGTTATGTAGGTGATTTAACAATTGCAGTCAATTTGTAAATTTCAACTATTTTTTCTGGCTTAATCATAAATGCAATGCAAATGATACTTAGCTAGAATAATTCCTTATACTCTTCCGAATATACCAGTATATTTTTTGGTAACATTATAGATTTGGAAGTTTGTTTAAAAAATATTTAAAGCGAGAACTATTACGTGGGTGATTGAACAGTTGCAGTCAATTTGTGAATTTTAACTATTTTTTCTGGCTTAACCATAAATGCTATGCAAATGATTTTTGGATAGAATGATTCTGTAGTCTTTCCCGAATATGAGTATATTTTTTGGTAACATTATAGATTTGTAAGTTTGTTAAAAAAATATTCAGAGCGAGCACTATTACGTGTGTGATTGAACAGTTGCAGTCAATTTGTGAATTTCAACTATTTTTTTCTGGCTCAACCATAAATACTATGCAAACGATACTTAGCTAGAATAATTATTATTGTTTACAAACCTAACATATAGCACGTGTACCCTGCAAAACGTTTTGGAGCGTTCAATTCTACCGGGAAGTCTCCGATATTTAAATAGTTCCGAACGCTGTAGATTCGTTTCGCGCAAAAAGCGACCGGTTTTTGCGAACTACTGTTGTTCTCCGGAGCTATCCGCGATCAAAGTAATTCATTCCGGTGATTTTCTAGGAGAATGATCGAAAAACACGATCGCCGGGGAACAAGGGAAAAACTGGCCGGCGGGCTTGAAAATAAACGTTGACTCTGCTCGGAGTGAGCGCGGCATTAAAAAACTGCGGAGCATGCAAAGGGCGTGCGCCAGGTGTTTCCACCAACGTGGAAATAAATTTCAAAGATTCCACCGTAGCGGAATAAAGAACAAAGTTTGAAGAGGAGGCGGACAGGTGAACGCAAACATGAATTCCTTCAGATTCATCTTCATTTGCAAAAGGTGAAATTATCGCGCGTTGCTGCTCGATTTTCTGATTGCGTACCGACACAAAAAAAAACCAATTTCGAGCAATCCTTTTTTTTTTATGTGTTTCGAGTTTTCTCCAGCGGTATAATTTTCGCGCTGTGAAAAATCGTGTGAAAATTAAGGGAGGGTTGTCGGCGAGAGCCATCTGGCAGCGAAATTTTTTGAAAGCCGCCATAGTGATCGGTCGCAAGGACCTAATGACACACGGCTAGAGGATGTGGGGAAACGGGGTGCTAATTAAAAGTCAGCAGGAGGAATAGATTATCAGCGGTTCTAGGGCCGGCTCGCGAGAACCGGGGGACCAAGATGGAAACGAATACACGGGGCCCACCTCTCCGGGCCCCGATTTGACACTTCATCATTCGTCGACGCCCGCGGGACCCTGTCATTAAAACGAGATTAGTCCCGTAATCGTAAACCGCGTCGGGGGAGGCTCATATCTTCGCGATGCGCCTCGACGTTCCAAAGTGGTGAAACGCGTTGCTGACCGAGGGGGCGGGTCCGTTTTAATATGTTGCTTTATTGTGCATCGTTAAACGTTCCGGCCAGTATTAAAACCTGCCCGAAGAAGACTTGACAAGCTCCTGCGAATAATCTCCTTTGTGCGAATCGTCGCGTTTTATTAGCTGCAGAAGATCTCGTCCGACGCCATTCTCTGTCGATTTAAACATTTTACCTGCTTGATAAAATACGATTTTTTTCGTAACAAAAGTACATTATAGGGGATGTAGTTACTACGAATAGCAAAGGGGTTGAATAATGCATGAAATTTATCAAATTAGTTGTTACACATCTTATCAACGATCAAACAAGCCTCTGCCACGCAGGAAAAACGTGGAAAAACACAATTGAACGTTAACAGTTGTAAAAAGTCGGAGCAGCAAAAGGGTCCAGGACCCTGATCCTAGCGTGGGCGTAGGTGCACACGGTGTGCAGGGCCGGTTATCGGGAAAGCGGGCACTCCAATCAATGCAAATCAAATCGAGAGCCGTGAATACGAAGCGTATAGTCAAATCAACCGAATAAAAGCTTCGTGAATGTAAAAGACCGGTGAATGCGATCGGCTCTCGGGCCAATCTGGTAATGCGTCTTCTCTCTCTTCCCCCGGTGGACTTTCCCGCCACTCTTTCAACGGAGAGGATGGGGGAAAAATAACCACCTCGGAATATTGCATCGGACTCGCTGTGTTTTCGGACCCCTTCAACAAATATTGCTTCTTCGTGGCCCTGCGCCGCGCCGCGCCGCGCCGCGCCGGCAACTTGATCCCTGCTCCATCGACCAGAGATTTTGGATTCGCACCCTTGTTTGTCGGGTTCTTCAATCGTTTGGCTGCTACCACTTCGAGGGCCGACGCCGTTTCAACCTGTTAACCTGTTAACGGACTGACTTTTTCGTTGTTAACCAGCTCCCGAGTAATTACTCGTACTGTTCACGCTTGTAAACGACACCTAACAATTTCCGGTTGCTAGTATTCATAGTACTCTCCACTGAAACCGAAAATATCGCCGTAACTGTTAAATCAGTCTCGGGAGATCGCGCACTGCAAATATTTTTTGAACTTACAAATCTATAATGTTAGAAAAAAATACACGACTCTATTCGGGAGACTCTATGTATGACCCTTTTGCTGCTCCGACTTTTTACAACTGTTAACGTTCAATTGTGTTTTTCCACGTTTCCTGCGTGGCAGGCTTGTTTGATCGTTGATAAAATGTGTAACAACTAACTTGATTTTCGTGCATTATTCAACCCCCTTTGCTATTCGTAGTAACTACACCCCCTATAATGTACTTTTTTTTACGAAAAAAATCGTACTTTATTAACGGTTAGGTGAACAGCACAAGTACATCCGGGACGTTTATGCATTTGTAAAATTTATAAAATTATTTTGCCACAGCGATGCTGTCATGATTTGACAAAATAAAAATGTTCTACCTGAATTCCAACGAACTGGAGAGAAATAGAAATTTATTTTCCTTCTTAATATGTTTAATAGCTCAAAAATAATCTAACAATATCTTTGAAATCTTCTGTTGTTTTTACCGTTTTTAATTACACCTACTCGTTTTTGTTATAAAAGCACAAGTCTACTCATGATTGTGAATCATTTTGCTGTTCGCCCTTGTTCAAATTACACCCCCTATACTTTTTGGGACTTCTTACGAAAAAAATCGTGTTTTACTAACCTCAAATTTTTATTATGGATGATCAACCACCTTAGAACAGTTTGAATTCACTTTTCCAACGAGGAAGAGTCGAGAGAAGCTAGGAATGATGGTGGATAGCCGCAACCCCCGTCCGCCCTTGGGATTTTGCGTGTCTGAAGTCAGTGATCGGTGTCGGGCGTTGTTTCGCGTGTCTAGCGTCTGGAATCTCGAAATTGTAGCTCGTTTTCGGGTAATTAAAGGATTCTAGAGCGTAACACACGAGGGTTGTTAGGTAAATAAAGACGCGGACGTGGGAAAGGTCCTGTTGCGTGTACGGAATCGTACTTCGGCGTTACTTCGCCCGATTCCAGCCTTGCATATTTTCGCGCCCGTTGATTGCCCGAATGTGTGGCGAGCATTTAGCTCCAATTTAGCGGGCCGCGCGGCATCCTTCGAAGAACTTGTAAATCTGTTTCTGTTGTTTTTCGTGCATTTAACTACCCACCATGTCCACGAACGACCATCTGCACCTTTCAACCGCGCCGCGCGGTCCCCTGTTCTGCTAACATTTCTCGGACGATCGTGACCAGTGGGATTTCGCAGGTTTCTTGCAACTTTCAACCGTGATTCACCAAAATTCCAGAACAATTTCTGGAATTCGCCAAACATGTACATGTAAATTTAATGGGTCATTTCCGAGAAATTAGAACAATCGGTGAAACAATATTTTGAGAAAATTGCAATTGATCAAAATTACTTTTAAAATTTATTTATATTGAAAATTATTTAATCACACCTATCCTGAAAATTTCATCAAAGTATCTCGTTAGTTATTAGGTTCAGGACATATGAAGTTCAGTACAAAAAAACAATACCGTTTAATGACAATACTGTAATACTGTAATACTGCAATAATAATAATACTGCAATACTGTAATATATAATAATACTTAAAAATACTGTAAGTATTTAGCTATTAGGTTCAGGACATATGAAGGTCAGTACAAAAAACAATACTGTTTAATAACAATACTGTAATACTGTAATACTGCAACAATAATAATACTGCAATACTGTAATATATAATAATACTTAAAAATACTGTAAGTATCTCGTTAGCTATTAGGTTCAGGACTTATGAAGGTCAGTACAAAAAACAATACTGTTTAATAACAATAGTGTAATACTGTAATACTGCAATAATAATAATACTGCAATACTGTAATATACAATAATACTTAACAATACTGTAACTATCTCGTTAGCTATTAGGTTCAGGACATACGAAGGTCAGTACACAAAACAATACTGTTCTTAAGGAAAATATGACCTTCGGATGACCTTCGCTCGCACAGAATCGTAACCAGCGGATAAATATAATGTAAACGAATAAATAACATTGTCAAGGGTTGAGTAAACATTTATAGCAGAGTAGCAGAGGGGGAGGAATGTTGCGTCGGTTGCATGTCTCGGTCACTTTACCCCGTTCGAACCCGAACAATTCTGAAAAACCATTGTTCGAGGGTGGGGGGGGGAGGGAGGGATGGGTGGTTCCGCGTGGTTCCCTTTATCCCAGGCACCCCATAGCCCGTATAAGGCGAGAGAGGCGATCGTCGGAGAGGCTCGTTGGCGCAATAAAAATTTGACACGATCGTCCACCGCGTCTCCCTTTCTCACTATCTCTGGTACTTTTCCTCTCTCGTTTGTTCCCGTGGCGAAGAGAGTGAAGAAAAACGGTCGACACGCAGAAGAGCGTTGCGAGACAGGGAGCAAGGGCAAGGGCAGGCTGCAGGGCCGAGTTTACGACTCGCGCTACGCGAGCCCGGCCGAAAGGGACGACAGCGAAACTCGTTATTATCCGACCGTACTTCTTCGTGGTCTCGCCCGAGAAGAAGACGGGCCCTGGACGTCGATGGCGACGCGCCAGTCCGTGAGCTCGATCCACGGGCCACTTTCAGACCATAAAGAGACAAAGGAGCGTTCTTCTTCTTCTTCTTCTTCTTCCACCCGGCCAGTAAACTCTCATTTTCGCGAGGTAGATACTGCCCACGGACGCGAAAGCGCAGATACTCCTACCAGATCGCTCGGAAACAGTGGACGCGAGAGGCTATCAAAGGGCTAGCAAACAATCGCAATGTGTCCGTTCGACATGTGAGACAATGGCTTGTCGAACACTGTCGATGGTATTAGGTCGTAACATAAATTCGTCCCGTTTTTCCGTTTGATCACGTGACTTCGTTGTTTTAGCCGGTTTCAGAGAGAGGTCTCACATGCTGGTGAAAAGTGAGGTTATGCCGACATTATTCGGAATCTTCAGATCAGAGGGGTTCATTTTTCAAAATGGGACCACCCTTTTTTAAACACCTGTAATGATAGTCCCATTCATTACGAATTCAGTGACTAGAATTACTCGAGGTCATTCGAGGTCACGGACAGAGAGAACGTATAAAACTAAAATATGGAAGCAAAATACGTTTATCACCAGTGAGAATTATAGTAAACATGCTAAGGTCCTTCAATGCCATTGAATGTTTTCAAACATCCTCTAGCCGATTATTGAATGACCTTGAGTAATTATAGTCATTGAACTTGTAATGAAACGGACTATCATTGTAGGCGTTTAAAACAGGGTGGTTTCATTAAAAAAAAATGGACATTGATATCTCTAACAAAAATGACATAAAAACAAACTTTTTTTGACTCGCCCTCTATGTGCCATTTTATAAATGTTTTATTTGAGGACATTGGGGGCGAGGAATAGATTTAGAAATTGTGCCGATTCAAACGTATAATTAAATTATACTATCAATCCGAATGTATATAATACAGAACATTAACATAAGGGTTAGGACCGTCAGTATAAATAGAAAAATGGTAATTGATCTGTTCGTCGTAACTCCTCTGAAGATAAAGGGTTGCAGCGAGGCGAAACCAAGCGAAGCCAGCAAAAGAGACAACGCTTTCGCCGGGCACGATCCGCGATAGTTGCAAACATAACCGAGAGTACGAAACGCATCGAGTTTCGCAATCAGCTTTCCCCGATATTTATTACACTAACCTCGAGAGCTGACCTCTGGTACCAACCCCCAGCCGCAGGAACCAACGAATCATCCTGGTGGACGTTTCTCGATCCCAATTCGATATCACCGACGCAAACCGAAAGAAGGGTTGAGGATACCGAGAGAACCAGAAGAAGAAGAAGAAGAAGAGGATATATCGGTGATCGGTAATAAATTTAGAAAGAAATTGCCGGTCACCCCGGCGACCCATCGCGTCGGGTAACGCTTGTTGTTTCTGGGGGTTGTCGAGAGAGGCCGAGGGATCGAAGAGGAAGCTCCGGACCCCGGCTGCAAAGCAAACAACAATAATAATTATTTGATGCGGCCCGGCATCTATCTGCGATGGGGCCGGTTCTACTCGAGTGACCTGTCAGCCGGCGTTGAATTAATGGCAGCCGAGATTTCGCGTGGAAACACAGCCGATCGACGGCACCGACGCGGAGCTGATCCGAGCGCGGCGCAATGTGGAACTTATGGCAACCGGTGCGGTGAGCTGGTGCGAGGTCGTGGCTCACGATCGGTTCTGCTCGGAGCCAATGCAGAAACGCTCTATCCTCTCGATGTTCCACGTGTATAAACTGACCGGAACAAATATCGCCAAAGGAGACCCTCGGTTAGCGTAGTTCAATGACGACATAGTTGATGAAGAAAATAAAAATTGTCCGCATTAATTTGCAACACTGTTCTTAATCATTTCAATCAGATAAAAATAATACAACAGCATTTTTAGATTCATTTATCCTCATCTTTCTCTCATTTCGCGAACCATGCCCCTCGGTGTCAAATTGACAGTGGTAAAAAATCGATAAAATAACAAGGTAAATTTTTCGATGTTCTTTAGTCAAATAGTTAACATTTACAAATAAGTTAAGTTAAGCGAAATAGGTTAAGATAGTGATAAGGTTAGTGTAAGGAGTTGTAAGGATTGCAACCCCTAGGGGAACAAAATAAAGTATATATATACATCTTAGGGTTTTCGGTTATGTGTTTCGCATTGGAAAAATAAAAGTCACGAAATTTCGGGCAAACTTAAGTACAAATATAACAAAAGAGTATAACTTATTTCAGGAAAACTGTGTCAAATTGACATGGGGGACGAATGACGATGAAATGTTTGTTTCTATACTACATTTTATTATACTAGAAAATGATGAAGAAGAGATTCTTCGATTTTCGTGAAACGATCTGCGAAAATCGGAGTTCGCACGAAGGCCCTGTGGCCTGTCTACAAGTATTTTTCCATGGATCGGTCTGTGGGAGCCATAAACGCGTGCTCTTACGCGGAATTCAGTGGACGGCCTCGACAACTGTGGGAATGACGGCCCGTAACGATTCAAATTACTAATCACGGCGCTCGCGTGCTCACCGAGACGCCTGTTGCAAGCGTTCACGACCGAATTGTAGTGTTCACGACCGACAGAGATCCACGAGATGGGGTGGTGCGTGCGGAATTACAGAAATTATGCTGCTACGCTTATGCCGCGACCATTTTTATTCCGCCGCAACGCCGCCGCCGCCGCGACCGTGGCAATCTGCGGAGGCTGTCGTTGCTTCCACGTAAAATGCCCCTAAAATTTCATCAAATGTTGCTCATCAGTAACAACATATTATTCTACTGAATGGAATAGCATGACTAGGTTGCAGATCTCTATGGAATATAAAAACTGTTTGAATTTACTCAAAGCAACTATTTCATCAAATGTTCCTCATTAGTAACAACATATTATTCTATTGAATGGAATAGCATGACTAGGTTGCAGATCTCTATGGAATGTAAAAACTGTTTGAATTTACTCAAAGAAACTATTGAGTATTTACCAGAATGGTACACAGCATGGTTAGACTCTGTGCAGTATAAGAATTGTTTGAGTCTATTCGAAGCAACTATAGGGTAGTACATTTCTCTATTATTCATTATAATGAAATAAAAATTTATACGCTCAGTTAATATTCTACATGGAAATACTTCCATAATTGCTAAATCAGAAATGTACCAGTTTGGCAGCTCTGATATTATAAATATTTAACTCGATTTTCTTGTAGAACCTAAATCTCCAATGAACAATTTCTATTTTAATTTCCGGCATAGTTCTTCTCAGAAAGTAGGGTAGTACATTATATCATTCAGTTCACTCTAATGAAATAAAATTTATAAACTCGTTTAATGTTTTGAATCAATGGAAAGTACTCGTATGTCTTCCATAATTGCAAAATCAGAAATTTACTAAATTTTGCAGCTCTGATATTATCAATTTCTTGTAGAACCTAAATCTCAAATGAACAATAATTTCTATTCTAATTTCCAGCATAGTTCTTTTCAGAAAATGAACCTCCTTTTCTTTGACATTGAAACGACATTGTCCTGCGCGATGCTTTCGTTTCTGTTCCAAAATGGTTACCAAATACCGTCGCACTCTGCGTTGGTTTACAGCGAAGAGCAATGAAATTTTAGCAGTAATTTCGATGGTAGAATATTTATGGATAGACAGGCCTGCAGCCGGGGAACGTCAAGCTACCTTTTCCGGGTTGTCTGATGATCGCAGGAGGATGCAACGTCGCGGGCATTCAGCCCAATCCGCCGAAAACCAACGAGGGTGGCGTTTCCTCCATTCTTGCATCGCATGGTATCCCCGCGCATACGTAAGTGCCTCCTCAGGGCTGTTGTTCCGCCACGGAACAACGCAGAAACACGGCCGGCTTACCGGGGGATTAATGTCACCGGTAAGCACGGTCCACTCGATAACAGAAAACAGCATAAGCAGCGATAATGCACCCTTTGGAGAACGGGCCGGATTCTCGCCATGTCGCCTTCCGCTATTTTCGAAAGACTGCCATGGGCTGCTCAACCCTCGAAATCAGATGCTCAAAAACTCAATCTGATTTCGCGTTTCCTTTGAGTACAAATGGTCCTGAACTAATAAATGATAATCTTATAATAAGTTGTCAACAAGTGGTCCTGAACTAATAAATGGTAATCTTATAATAAGTTGTAGTTTAATATTATTATTTTTATTTTGGTGCACGTACTTATTTTTTCGGCTTCGATCAGCAGGAGCGGAATCATACCACATTTTTCTTAAAACATATAAAATAATATGTAACTCGCGTAATTTTGATCGCTTTTATTGGGAAAAAATAGTACACTTACCTCAAATACTCTCTGAAGTGTACGCAAAGTTTGAATACGATTGGTTTGGCAGTTCTTCTGGAAAAAATTCCTAAAGATCGAAATACCCCTGTGACACTACATAGGTCAAAATCTGGTCCAGCTAGGTTTGGAATTGTTCAAGCCCACAATTACCAAAAATATAAAATGTTGTGGGAATACATTAGACAGCGGATTTTCATGCAAAATTAAAACTAAAGTATTTCTAAATTATTTAAACACAGTATTTTCATCTACTCATTTTTCTCACAAACACATAAAATCCGTATTATTACTATAAAGGCATATACACACGTTTCGCAGAGCGCTCGGTGGTTCTAGGGTTAATGGGTGGATGTTTTGGCGACCGATGGTCTCGCGAAAAGTCCTCCCATAGCGTTTCAGGCCAGTTAGGGTGAACTCTCAGCCGCTTTGCATGGTCAGAGGGGGGGTCCAGGTTCTCACGTTCGCGTGCAGCCGAGGGTAAAATAGTCGGCGGAGCGGAGAGGGCGGTTTGCAAATAAGAAATGCAAAAGCAGGGAAGCCCGGGTCCGGGGCCGAACGAGAGCGGGCGAAACCACCTTAAATACAGGTCACGCGTGTTTTGGTCTGCCGTTTTCTTTTCCCTCCTTGCGCACGTCCTTCTCGTTGCGATCCTCCTTTTTTCTCTCTCTCTCTCTCTCTCTATCTCTCTCTTCTCTCCGATGCCGTGTTTACCTGCTGTCCGCGTACAAAAGTCATCGTTAGAAGGATTCCTCTTCTGGATGGGAACGCGGCAGCGCCGTAACTTCCACTCGGCCGCAGAACTGAATCGCGTAATTATCGGCCTCGATTTTTATCGGTTCCGCGCACGTCAGATCCCCGAATCCCAGAGGAAACGATTGGTTTATTCAATTCAATGGTTCGTGATTAATAGACAGCGGATCTTTATGCAAAATCAAAATTTTCTACCTGAATTTGCAACAAACTCCAGTGTAATAGAAATTCATTTTCTTTCTTAACACTGTGTCCCGGCCATTTTCGTGATCTCACTGAAGGGTGTATTAAAAGGTCGCTCTAATTGCAGCAATATATTATTGTAAAGTTTTACTCAATAGCTCCATTGTTTTTACTGTTTTAAATTACTCGGTTTTGTCATAAATGCATAAAATCCGCAGTCTAGTGATTAATCCAAACGCGTCATGGTTCGCTCGATACGATTCTGTTCTCGTGAATTTTTTCATTCATATTTTTCGAATAATTATTAGCTGTACAAATTAGGTCGTCGCCCTTCCTCCATTTTATTGTTATTATTAATTTTAGTGTATCTCCAAGAGGTTGTATAATTTATACTTAACGGTTTGTTAATAATACGTTGCTTTTTTACCTTTAATTTATGACAGTCACTTCACGAATGTTGTATTTTCTTGAAAGGGGTGATTCCCGAGGTCATTTGAAGTAACTTTTTCCTTTGCGAAAATCTTCTCCGCGGCTCTATTAAGGAGTTATTAACGAAAAACACGGGCCAATCAGAGCACAGGTCCGTCCG
This sequence comes from Lasioglossum lativentre, assembly GCA_916610255.1. Lineage (NCBI taxonomy): Eukaryota > Metazoa > Arthropoda > Insecta > Hymenoptera > Halictidae > Lasioglossum > Lasioglossum lativentre. The sequence goes on from OU744364.1 coordinate 4,745,062, forward strand.
CAGTAGCCGCGCTCTGATTGGTTCGTGTTTTTCGTTAATAACTCCTCAACAAGGCCACGGAGAACATTCTCGCAAAGGAAAAAGTTACTTCAAATGTCCTCAGGAATCACCCCTTTCAAGGAAGTACATTTTTGAGACACCCTGTATAGGTATATTACTATCGAAATTAGTATGAGCAATATGCATTATTATTTCTTCTGCGTGTAACATTATAGTATGTAACATGATAATTGACATTGTTATAATAATAAATTGCTCAGTGAATTCTTGTTTCACAAAGCTTGAAAAGCTGCGAATTTCTAGAAGAAGTATAAACAAAAAGATACTTTCGACTCCTGTAACGGAGGGTTGAAAATTGGCGGGAAATCCGGTGGAATAATCGTTTTGAAAATCGAGAAGAAATGTGCTTTGACCGGGCCAAGTTCTGGTAAAACAGCCGACAAACAAGAAGAATCACCCGCGGGTTCCCGTTTCGTAACAGCGTGCACCGTGTTCTTGCGTAACGATGACAGCATTATGCCGGTGTCAGCGGCAGCAACGATGATTAATCGATCGCTGGTCACAAATATCCCGGATTCCGTGACTCGACAGGGCTACCGGCGGCTACAAGAAGAGGAAGTCGATGAATAACACCTCGGCCACCGTAATATTCGGGGGACAAAGCCCCGTGGAAGCCTCCGGCCGTCCATTAATAAAAATCATACGATCGTTAGAGCGAAAATATTTACAGCGATCGGACACTGTCGGCGTTCCTTCTTCTTACTCCCATATGTAAATTGGAACGATTGTAGAGCCAGCTAGTTAAGGCACACAGAATATGAGCATAATCATGCTCGTTGGGAAATCGTGCTGTTGGATTGGGCTGGACAGGTGTCCGCAGAATTATCAACTCGAAACAAAAATATTTTTCAATTCTAATGTTCAGTCAAATTCTCTATTATTATCAGCAGATGTTTATGCAGTTTTCAACTTTTAAGAAAGTGGATACCGATATGTTTTCACCGGTAGTAGCCGTTATACTGAAATAAATAAAAGTAAATTCTGTCGTGTTTTATAATTTAGCATTTATTCAACATTTTCAGCCGTCTAATTATCGGACTCCCTAATTGCTATGTAACTGTTATCATTTTTATCGTCTCTTCAAACTCCTTTAGAGTAATGTTTCATTGTCTGCAGTGGGAGTTGAATAAACTATCTTGAACTAGCTCTTTATGATTAGCCCAATTTAATTCTTCAAACAAACAATATAAATATTGATGCAGAGTTGGTTAATCGCAATAGTCGCGGATCGTTTTAACACTAAATCTACCACGGTCAAATGACCGGTTTTATATTTTCCAATTATTGGAATTTCCATTTATGGAAAATAATGGAATTTGTCCAAGTATCTATTAATCTATTATATTGAAAATTACAGACAATCTCAATAAATTTAGTGTTACCATTTTTATACGGCAATATTTACTAGATACTTTTAATTCTCGGTACGTGTAGCGTTAAATAATTTGTTACAGTATCTCTGAGCCGTACTTCAGTTTTTTCGAGTAGAAAATGGCTCCCACGGTCAAATGACCGGTTTTATATTTTCCAATTATTGGAATTTCCATTTATGGAAAATAATGGAATTTGTCCAAGTATCTATTAATCTATTATATTGAAAATTACAGACAATCTCAATAAATTTAGTGTTACCATTTTTATACGGCAATATTTGCTAGATACTTTTAATGCTCGGTACGTTTAGCGTTAAATAAATTGTTACAGTATCTCCGAGCCGTCCTACAGTTTTTTCGAGTAGAAAATGGCTCCGACGAGAGTCGTGGATAAAACGTCGACAGGGAGATTGGAGGTTTAATCGTCGAACGGTGAGTCTCGAGTTCTTTTCTGCTGTCGAGCCCCGAAAAACGGGTCCACCTGGGAATTTCTCAAGATGAAATTGATTCGTATACGCGAGAGAAGCGTTTCGCGGCGCGCGGCGCGGCGATGTCCGTAGGTATGGCCGTTCGCCGTGGCATCATTCATCTCGCTGCTATACTATTAGTACAGTTATTTATGGTGAAAAAGTGTATAGATCGGCCGACACCTATTATGTATCGGATCCGACGGCGTCCCGCCGGTGATTTATGCCGGCCTGCAAATTGCCGCTTGTCCTTTGTGAGAGCCAGCAAAGCGACTCTGATTAAATCCGACCCGCGGCCGTGGTTTAACGACGTTTAGGACAAAATCCTCCGAAGAAAATCGACCTACTGTAGACGATCCTATATCCTATCTCGCGAGCCTCTTCGAAACACTCGATTGTCTTTTAATTCATTTTTCTGCGAGAGAAAATGCAATTTTATTAAAATTCTACACTACCTTTTCAAGTACCTCGTTTAAACACACTGTACACAACAGGTTGACTCTGTACAGCTCATCACAAATACGTACCAAAAATTAAAAATTTTCGTAAACAATTTCAGCGTAGATGTTGCAATAATTACGATATTGTCCAATTGTTACAATTGATGTTAAAATTGTCCGATATAAATTAACGTCTAATGAGTTTGCCAACTATTTATTTGAGCCCTGGTAAAGCCCTTCGAAAATAAACGTATTCACATACGTTCGACCGCACGACCCGCGTTCACCTCTATTTCTATTCACTCGGTCTATCGCTTTGACCTGTTAAATACATCCACCACGGTGAACCCGCCAAAATTCTCTGCATAGTGTGCTTCCATCGCGGTCAAACGTTCCGAGTAATTATCGAAATTACTGGGTCCGATTTTATCCTGGTGTATTACATAACGAATGTTAAACGTCCGTAACTGCAGTCGCGGAGATCACATGGAATTTAAATGTTGAAAAAGTATAGTAAGTATCAAGCCCAATGTGCGGTAAACTTCAGTAACTTTGGTCGCACGGATCACAAAAATATTGCAAACGTGTACTTCAATATCAGTTTATGCTAAATTTCCATTACTGGGATTATCAACAAATTTTAAAACATACTCATCTCAAATTGTTATTTAAATTCAAAGTTTTATATTCAATAATGTTATAAATTCAAGGTGGAATTCGGATTCAGAAAATGTTCGTTTTCATGTACAAAAATGTTCAGTGTTCAATGTTCAAGGATGTACGATATCAATGTTCCAATGTTCAAGGATGTACGATATCAATGTTCAATGTTCAAGGATGTACGTATCAATGTTCAAGGATGTACGATATCAATGTTCAGGGTTCAAGGATGTACGATATCAATATTCAGTGTTCAAGGATATACTATTTCAGTGTTCAAGGATATACTATTTCAATATTCAAGGATGTACTATTTCAATGTTCAAGGATGTGCCACTGCAATATTCAATATGTATAAGCACAGTCAATTTCAACGTTCAATATTTTAACGTTTAAGGACGTCCAACTTCAATGTTCAAGGATGTTCAACCTAAGTGTTCAGTGTTGAAGGGTGCACACATTGAAATACAACGTAAAACTCAAACAACAAAGTTTTAACCAAAAACTTGCACTACTTAAACACTATTACAACAAGCATCCAACAAATACTGCAGGTTTTCTCTCAATAAAAGCATCAGCTCAAAACCGAGACAATTCTTAGCGTGAAAGAACAACTCAACTCGATTTCACCCTCCACGAAATTTCCGTCAAAAGAAGAAACAACTGCGCACGCAACTTGCACGCGAAAACGCGCAGCCAAGAATGAATGTCTCGAAGACAGCAATTACCGCGCAGCATAACGTGGCGATCCCAATCTGCAACATTGTATCACCCCGGTCGATCCTTGAGACTTCATTAATCAATCTCGAGATACCGAGGGAACACCTCGCGTCACTTGTATAGCAAAAACCTGCGGTCCGAGGATCGTTAACAAGTCCGACCGCGAGATCTGAGAGAGTCCCAGCGGCGTCGGATCTCTTTACTTGTCGTTGTCGTCGAGGAACTTGAAGTGGAAGGTGGGATACCGTCGGAGCCGGAGCAGTTCGTGCTCGGTCTGCAGCTCGAGCAGCTCCGCGTAATTATCCTGGAGCTTCTTGATCAGATCGGCTCGCCTCATCACCATCCTGATCGTGGTCTTCGTGTGCTGGCGTTGCCTCGCCTCACCGATACGATCGCGGCGCAACTCCATGTCGCACCTCGACACGTTCAGATCGAAGATCCGCTGATCGAGTTCCTCGTTCTTGCTTCTGGTGATCGCGATTTCCTTCTGGATCGAGGCCAGCCGATTTTTGTGGTTCCCGATCATCCTCGCGCACTTTGCCTTCGCTTCGTCGATGTCCACGTTCAAACTCGCCAGGGTCTTGTTGTCCGGTAGACCTTTGGCTTTTCGCTTCAGGTATTGCTGCATCTCCTTCGTTACAGTCACGACCTCGAGGAAACGCAAGTCCTCCTGCAGGTCGGTTAGTTGCTTTTTACGACAACTGTGGATCCATTCTTTTAGGAGAATACCTGGAATAGGGGATGGGGTTGATAGGGTTGAATTTTGATGGTCGCAGTTCAATGATATTCAGTGATATTCAGTGGTGTTCAGTTATATTCAGTGATGTCTAGTGATGCTTAGTGATTTCTAGTGATGCTTAGTGATGTCTAGTGATGCTCAGTGATGTCAAGTGATGTTCAATTATATTCAATGATAATGCTGTCCCATGATGTTCAGTGATGTTCGGTGTGTCAGTCAATTCCCTAAAATCTCCGGAACTCTCCACTACCAACCGTAAAACATAAATACCCCGAAACTCACCCCGTTTAAAGTCCAACAGTCTTGACAGAGCAGCCAGCTTGCATTTGCCAGCCTCCTCTATCAAATGATTCACCTCCAGTATCTCATCCCTGGTGACCAGCACAACGTGCATAGAATCCTCAAGTTCTCCACTCATCTCGACCTCTATTTGTCCCATGTTCATCACGAACTGCAACTCGATATCTAACTCAGCCGTCGTCCTCTGCCGCCTATTCTCCCCAAGATTCTCCTTCGCTTGTTCAACGTCAGCCATACACTTCTCGATCTTGTGGTTGATCTGATCGATCATCTTCTCGGCATCTGCGATCTCCGCTTCCTTCCTCCTGATCTTCAACTCTGCCTCTATCTTGAGTCTCCTCGATTTAACTAAATGCTCCCAATGTGAAAACTCCAAGGTCACCGGGAGGACATTGGGCCGTACATCCAGGTGATCCAGGGCCTTGAGGTACTCTTTAGAATCGGAAGGTAGGTACACGGGTCTAGCCTTGCTGGTCACTTGAGACGTTAGGTCTGCAAGCTCGGAGGAGCTTAGATTTCTTAGACTGACTCTAGGTCGACGCTTATATTGCCGTTCGAGCAGTTCAAGGTGGAACTTGTTAATCGAAGAGAACTCGCTCTTGAACTTTTTCGTTAGAGTCTTCTCGCGCTGCATCATCGTCTCGTCCTGCGTCATCAGTTCCTGGTGCAGGTTCACGAAGGTTTGCAAGTTGGCGCGCAGAATGCTCTCGTATTTCTGTTTCTTGGCGATCTGCTGCCTGATCTCCTCTTCCTCGCGCAGGGACACTATCCGACGATAGTTTCGCCGGCAACCACGGATATATCGTAGGTGCATCTGGTTTATGGCCGACTCGATCTTCATCTTCAGCTGCGGGGAGCAATTCGATTTTGTTGACAGTGGTTCGCATAAAACTGAAGATGAACATCAGCAGTCTATGAGTTGGGATAATTACGTAGAACAGTTCGTCGAGATGCCTATTGAATCTGTCGATCCCGTCCTGCAAGAGTCCCATGACCTTGGTGTACTCCGCCTCCACCATCCTGCGGTACCTCTCCCGTTCCTCCATCAGGAACTGCACGTCTTTTTCGTATTTCATTGCCGCGACTATGTCGTCCTCGTTGTAATTTTCCGGTGTCTTCTCGAGCATGCAGGCGGGCTTGGGAACGTCTATCTTGATGACGTCCTCCCATCGAACCTCCAGCACGCCGTCCATCATCGTCATTAAGGCGCGTTCGCGAAAATCATCGGCCAGCAACAACAGCCTGATCCGCTCGGCCTCGACCGCTTGCTTGTCTAGGAGTTCTTGTTGCGACGGTGAAACGTACGGTCTCGCCTTCACCTCGTGATCGAACACCTTGACAACGCCTTCTGGGCTCTCCTACGCAGAGAAATGAAGATTACCGGGACCTTACGATCCAACCGACACACAATGTATCCGATGTGTTCGATCGCTGAACTTCTATCTTGCGTCTTGGAAATGAAAGTACTTCGAATTGATAGATAGAGACGAGATTGTACAAGTATCAATTCTGCGATCTTATCAATAATTCCGAATTTATACAGATTAATTTATCATATATCCGAAACACTAACCTGCCAATGCCAATTAGGATCGACAGGTATGTAAGACACTCTTCCACCGAACATGGTCCGCAGCTCAGAATTGATATAACTTATTCTCTCAATCCTTTCTCTGATCACTTTCATCTCCCTCTCCTTCAATGCGTACACCTGCTCGAACGCTTTATTAAAGTAATCCCGAATTTTCGCACAATCGTACAACAAGAACTGATTGTTCAACATCACGTGATCGAATCCGTACGACTCGAATTGAGAATAACAGGACGACTGCTCTATAAACCGGTGTACAATGGTTCCTACGCGATAAAGAAAAAACGTCTTTTATTATTATAAACACTGCTCTGACCTATCCTTCAATACGAATAATGCTGGAAGATTATTCTTTGAGATCAATGCTTTAATATTATTCAGTCCTACAGGAATTGTAACCGACGTTAAAAAACGTGTTGAAAGACCTATTGACCTTGAGATAACCTTGAAATTACTTAGAACTCAAAAGTTTTAGTACTACCTACCTGGAGATTAAGAGAGAAAATTAATATAAATTAATTTGTAAGATTATGACTGTCAAACTGATAAGATTATTTGGAAGATCCAATACTAATAATGCAAACCTGCGTCATTGTCGTCACGAGTTAATAAACCTATTAGTTTGACAATGTTACTCTTAGTTTGAACACGCAGTCCACTTAAAGTATAACGATCTTTTCTATTAAATTTCGTATTGACAAACTTTTAGAATCAAGGTCATCTTAAGGTCGCAACGGAATAAAAGGTCTTTTAATTAATCTTGACGTTGGCGATAGCTCTACAATAAACGATGCCACTCGAAAATTAAACAAAACATCCTCGACTAGTCATCGACGAAAAATATTGAAAAATTTTGAACAATTCTCACCATCCAGAGCCCTCTGCTTAGCCAGCTCCTCCTCGGAGATCTCCTTCTCCTCTTCGTCTTCTTCCAGCAACAAATCCATCTTGATGTCCCCCTCAAGATGCAGCATCATGCACTTATGAGTCTCCATTTCTAACTCCTCGGCAGTGTACACTTGCCAAGGATGAAACGTACTCTGTTCGATGATCATGTGCGCACTGTCCTTCGAAAACTGCGCATACTGGAGCAGTTCCTTGGTCATCGGATCCTCGGCAACCGAAGGATAATTCACCACCATTCTGTCGCCAAAGATGGCGGTCAGAGCCTTGCCCACCACCTCCTGGGGCTCCCAATAAGTCTCCCTCAGCCAATTCGACACCCTCTTCATCTCGCGAATGTTATGCTCGAGCTCCAAACGAATATCCTCGCACTGATTTCGACTGGTTTTCAATTTCTGATCCCGTCCGGTTCGGTCCAAGTCGAACGCTGACACCGGAAGTCTCTCGATCTCCGGACAGGTTTCATTGGCGTCTAACAGAGCCTTCACCTTGGCCTTCAGCACCGCGAAGTCCTTCAAAATCTGTGCCTTTTCTTCCTCGGACTCGGCCATTTCTTTTTGCAATTGGACTTCCGTCCTCCACTCGGACCACGTCATCTTCTCGTTCTCTTTAGGAAACTGATATGTGCTACCCGATAGCATTTCTATGATCTCTCCGCTCAAATTAGCGTAATCAGACTGGATCTTCTTACGGTGCTTCTCGTAGAGAGTGTAGTCCACACGATGGAGGGCTGACTCGACGTTCGTTGTATTCGGGAGTGGATTATCCTGCGCTGGAGAAAGAAGGAGGCGCGAGATTTATTGCAAGCTGAAGTGAATGTTTGTTAACGCTAGGCTTCATAGCAATTACCAACCCGAAACAACAAAGCATTTTAAAGCTAAAAAAACGAACCTGTTTCATGGCGACCATGGAGCCATCATACCCCAAAACAACCACCAGATCTCCAGCTCTGTTAACAATAGCTTTCACAGAGCCGAAGTCCGATCTATGGTGCGACATGAAACATGCAACCAGTTGTCTCAGCGTCCTGTCCCTCACATGAACCAAACCGTCAAAGGCAGCGGTGGTTAACCATTGTCTGTCAACGAACAAATTCGCCAGTTTTACATGGTGACCGGTCAAGAAAGCATCCACTATGCCGATAATCTTGAAATCCTGAATCCTCTGGACCCGCAGCTGCCGTGACAAATACGGCGATCCTATCAGCATCATTGGGTTCGAAGGATGATGCCATAAGTTCTGATAGATTCCAGGTAGATCCAAAGTCTCTGTGGAATCCACTACGAGATCTGTGTCTTCAGGAACGAAGTACACTTTCAGGCGCTGGCCCGCGGTCTGCTGTTTCGTTTCGACGATCAGCAACAGGACTGTCAATCTCTTGGATCCTTCGTAGATCAACGCATCGCTGATTCTTCTACGGGGTTGCACCAAAGCTTGCACCGTGTAGGCTTTCTCTGGACGGAGGCTGACGCAGTAGCAATTGCCGCTAAGAGTCTCTGCTGCTATCAGGGACCTGTTCTTATGGAGACATTTGTTAGAAATAATTGATCGTGAAAATTCTTCGTTCATAATTATGACATATTTTCACCTTCCACTATGAGAGAACTTGATCAAATCCAGAGCCCTTCTCTGCAGCTGCAGGTGCGCGATGATCTTCGGTTGCTCAGGATCAAGGAAGCTAACGAAAATCAGTTGTCCTTGCTGTGTTCCCAGGACGACCATCGGATAATCAGGATGCGACGCCTGGCAACTGATCTCGCTCTCAATCTCCGGATCCACGATCGACACCTGAGTGCCGCTGTAGCTCTCGAGCACGATCAACTCCTTCAAATTGTCGGAGCCGACCACGTGATGACACCATGGATAAACGAAGTCCATGAATTTAAAACTGGCCCCGTAATCCAAAACATCTTTCACCGTTGGAATGTCTATGCCTTGCGACAGATCGATCTGCATCAGATAGCCCTCGAACGTGTGATAGAAACACCAGTCGTCTCTGATCGGGTGAGTTATCAGGATGCACGGGTTTGTCTCCAGTTTCACGTACCACACTTTCTGCCATCTGTGCGTCTTCGGGTTCTTCAAGAAGTATCGAATTTGGCAGAAGGTGGTGCGCAGGATGATTCCACCGTTGAACCAGTTGACCATCGGCGCCTCGTAGTCCGTGCAAACGCCGCAACGTTGCGAGAGGACGATACGGTTGACGACGGTGCCGTCGTAGTTGCTCAGGTAGATGTGACCGTCCATGTCTGTGATTGCTAGGAGAGGGTCCAGGGTGGTGGGACACCAGTCTACCCAGTGGATTGGATGCTTCTTTGGTAGGTGTATCTCGTGGTCTGTGAAAAGAACAGTGGGTTTTTGGGATCTTAGTCATCAGTGGGTCATTGACCCGTGCATTATTTCTTACGGATTAATCTCATATGCTGAGGAAAGATGGTGAGTTTTGACCAAAAAAATAAATTTATTTAGTTCTCCCCCGACTATTTGACAGTGAATCAATTTTTCTGGACATTTAAACATTTTGAAGGTCCAGACGGTAAGCGGGAAATGGGAGGTTCCTTGGGTCATTTGAAGCAACATTTTCCTTAACAAAAATGGCGTCCGCGGCTTTGTTTAGGAGTTATTAACGAAAAACACGGACCAATCAGAGCGCGACTTAGACGCTCGCTGGCACGTTTAGCGCGGTGAGCCGACAGGCGGTTGGCTGAACGTGCCAGCTAGCGTCTAGGTCGCGCTCTGATTGGTCCGTGTTTTTCGTTAATAACTCCTCAACAAGGCCACGGAGAACATTGTCGCAAAGGAAAAAGTTACTTCAAATGTCCTCAGGAATCACCCCTTTCAAGGAAGTACAACATTCGTGAAGTGACTGTCATAAATTCAAGGTAAAAAAGCAACGTATTATTAACAAACCGTTAAATATAAATTGTACAACCTCTTGGAAATACAATAAAATTAATAATAACCTAACCCAGACCCAAGGAACCTCTCATTTCCCGCTTACGCAGTCGTTTTGGGACACCCTGTATACTTTCTTTCCTCTGCATAAAAGTAAATCCAGCATACTTTACCCTTAATAGTGAAAGTCTTCCCCACAATGTCCAGCTCCCAAGTATACAATTTCCCACAGCTCCTGCCCATCTGAGCAGCAACGTTCGGTCCAACCTGAGTGATCCTCAAGATCTGTCCAATTTTATCATGTATAAAAGTGTTCACTCTGGCAATTTTCTCACCGGTCCTCCAAGCCCAAATGATCAATGGAAAATTAGGGTACCATCCGACGGACACCATATGGTCCCGAGCAGTGAACGCAGTGGACAGATACTTATTCCTAGTGCCACCCACGCACTCGGAAATCAGCGTCATCGTGGGATACGAATAAATGAGTATTTTCGGTTGGTTCACTCTCTCGGCGAAACAGAAGATTGGCAAAGTGGAATGACCCGATAAGCAATGGGCACCCTCGCCCACTTCGGTATTGTAACACCATCGAATCGTCTCTTTCTGCTGCACCACATGATAGAACAGAATGTGCACTCCCGTGCACCATGCGATTACGTCTTTGCCCACGAAGACCATGTCCTCGATGCTACCTCCTCGGATCCAGTAAGGTATCCAGCCATCTTTTTGCATTTTGCTATAGTTGATATTTTTAATCCTTTGTATTTGGACCTTGATGAACCTCGAATCGAAGTTTTGGAGAAAAGGTAACCTCGCAGCTGTCGTTCAAACTTGATTTTGTGGTTGATGGAAGTTGGCAGAAACAATTGATAAAATCGATAGAGTGGAATTTTGAATATCGTACTTGGGTAAATGGAAATTTTCTAAAATATTTTATTACAGTCCACAGGTTTGTTGTTACGTACAAAGCTGATCGTTAGATCCTTCAATTTTAATTTAGACAGCCAATTGTACGTTTAAATAAATCTTATTCCAACGTCGATCAATGCAATTTTTTTTTTTTTTATTTAGAGCCTTTTTGAAACCTTTTTGGTTTATTTCGGGACCTACAGTTTATTAAGTCGTGCGTTCTTACAATGTTAGCATTCCGAAAAATGCCCAAAGGGTTATGGCAGACGCAAGGTTGTTACGTACAAAGCTGATCGTTAGATCCTTCAATGTTAATTTAGACACCCAATTGTACGTTTAAATAAATCTTATTCCAACGTCGATCAATGCAATTTTGTTTTTATTTAGAGCCTTTTTGAAACCTTTTTGGTTTATTTCGGGACCTACAGTTTATTAAGTGCGTTCTTAGAATGTTAGCATTCCGAAAAAAGGCCAAAGGGTTATGGCAGAGGCAATAAGAGGCTGACGCGAAGGTCATCGGAGGCGAAAGCGAGTGCAGTTTCCGCGCGAATGAAAGCGCGATGCGAATCGTCAGGGAACGCGGTGATAAATCGCGGAACAGTACCAAAGATGGCGGTGGTATCAGCCACGATATTCAGTAGCCCCACCGAGCGCGCGTCGTCGGCTGGTTGCCCAATTTAAGAGGTATTCAAGGCGACACAAAGGGGGTCCGGTGGCTCATACGTCATCGTGGCAACTCTATGGTCCACTGTCGGCTTTGTCCGTGCATCGGCCGACGATAGATCCGTGACCATTTATGCCGCGTCCCCCTTTTTCGGCTCGTATTCGTCGCTCTGCCACCAGCGAGATACGCTCGCGAATGCTAATCGACGTTACCGACTCACAACAAGCTTGCATCGTGTGTGGCCGGCCGTTGCAAACGCGGCCCGCGGTTGCCTTTTGACCCCATGCACGACTGGCTTCGGGTCCATTTTGACCCGTGGACGTACCATTGAAATTTCAGGTTTTTCTAAATGCGATTTATTCTGGTAGACAGCATTTTTGAGAACAATTTGCTTAGAGATAAGAGATGTCTACCAAAAAATTATTATTAGTAATAATAGTAAACATTGATCTTCATGTATAGCACAAATGTTGTGTCGGTCATATTAACTTTTTACTTACTGTAGTTCTTTTGAGGTTATCTATAAAAAAAAATATTTTGTAACTGCTACTGATTTTCAACATTTTCATCTTATAATGAAAAATTTAAAATACGCCTTTTGTTGTTACAGGTTTGTTAGTTTACTAGGTATAATGTGTAACAAAATTTAGTTGAAACTGCTACTGCTCGGTATTTCGACGAAAAAAGTGAAGGTCACACTTTTCAACATTTTCATCTTATAATGAAAATTTAAAATATGCCTTTTGTTGTTACAGGTTGATCAGTTTACTAGGTGTAATGTGTAACATAATTTTTTTGAAACTTCTATTGCTCGGTATTTCGACGAAAAAAGTGAAGGTCACACTTTTCAACATTTTCATCTTATAATGAAAATTTAAAATACGCCTTTTGTTGTTACAGGTTGATTAGTTTACTAGGTGTAATGTGTAACAAAATTTTTTTGAAACTTCTATTGCTCGGTATTTCGACGAAAAAAGTGAAGGTCACACTTGTCAACATTTTCATCTTATAATGAAAATTAAGAATATGTCTTTTGTAGTTAATGTCCACTTAATTTCGTCTCCGACAGTATGACCGACTCAAAGTGTTCAACGACGTTCCACCGTACATTGGAAATCGAGCAGGAACTTTCGCAATCATCCAATGATTTCGCGGAGGAGGATTTCAGACTCCTCCCAAAGTATCAGCCACCGCCATTGGCCGACCGCCATTAAGATTGTCCTCGGCGCGGCGCGGGTTCGAAATCGCGAAGGAAGGGTAGTTTCCCACGCGGGTCGCGGGTACGTCGATAGGGATCGGTCGTACGGCGCGTCGGGTTATGCAAATACGAGTCCCAGCGGGCGTCAATTTAATGGCGAGGCCACAGGTTCGGCCAACGGACATGAAGGACCCCGAGAGCATCAGGAAAGGACGACCGGTGCTGCGCGTTCACTCGCTTCGGTAGTGATGGACGTTCGATCGTCGATTTATGAGCCTCCGCACACACCACCGGTCCCGATACGTGTATACTTATACATACATATGTATGTAGAGAGAGAGAGAGAGAGAGAAAGAGAGCCTCATTGTAATTACCGATCGCGTTCGCCCGATCATTTCCAAGACTCCCCGATTTAATTGATTCGTGGGCTCCGTAAATTGAAAACGGAATTAAACGGCCGGCAGCTCGCTAAACAGCGTTCACTAAAATGTTTAACCTTCTGTGCTCGCAAATCGAACCCGTGACTCTGTAACGCCACTAGAAACCGTCACAACTGTAATCCAATGCGATTTCTATATTATCAAATTTCTATGTTTATCCTGATGGTAATTTAATTGGGAACAGTCGTGAAGGACCACTCTAGTTCTTCGCATACATCATTTGGGATACTGTTGGTGGAAATGGAATCTCAATTTGATTATAATGGACAGATTAATAATTATAATTTTTAATGTTAATAGTATATAATTTTTATTATTTTTATTATAATTAATAATGCTATTAATTTCTGGTATAAATGACGCGACGCTTTTTGATCATGCCTGCTTGTTTAATTCACGGTTCTGAGGAATCTCAATTATCCGAACCGATATTTAAATTCTCCATTAAGATCTCCACATACAACACTAAAAATGGAATCCACCACTGTAGCTATTTAATTGTTCTATTATCCGAGTTTTGATGTCCCATTAGTTCTAAACAATCTAAACAATCAAACATGGACCGAATTGTATCATGCTCATTTCAATCAGGAAAATGTCACGTTATGGAAGGTGTCGTACGAAAGATCATTATAAATATAAAACAGTTTTGTTAATGTTTTATAGCATAATGCCTCGTCCATGTATCTAATCCCTTATCGAGCTTCTGGATAGCTAAATTATTGGATCTCGTGACAGTGGAGAAAAATGTTTCACAAAAATCATCAACAAATAACGCAGATATTTCATTCTCTCACCGAAGTTATTAATTCTCTTCGCAAAGCTACCGAGTAGTTCTTCAACAATATAAATTTCAAAGATTTTTGGTTCTCTATTCCTACATTTCAACATTTTCACAGACGTAATTCTGGTAACCACTGAAGATGATCTACATATAAACAAAGATCGAAACGTCGGAATTACTCTGCTAATTAGCAAAATTGCTTTGTAAATCTAGCAATTAATATTTCAGTATTAACAACAAATACTTTAGTGGATTCTGTTTGAAATGTCCACCGCGGGTGATCGCTCGATGTCACAAGGGGGTTAAAACGATGCGTCGATTGTTATCGAGGTATACGATATCGAAGTTTGAACTGTATTTACGTCCCTAGTCCAGAGTCCATCGCTGACGTTGAAGCATATCCGCTTTGGTAGTCAGCCGGGTCTGGGCCAGGTCGTCGAACAGAGGGAGCAAAAGGAGGGAGAAAGAGGTTGGCAGGCATCTGCGGGCAGTATATCACGTCGCAAGGATACGTTTTTGATCGGTCCTCGGTATACGGATGACTCCCTGCTGCTTGACCTCATCACGCCACGCTATGGGGGTCTTTATAAACCACCATCGACTGCGCGTATCCTAATCACCTTTTGTCTTAAGCCTGCCAAACTCTTCTTCCTAGTCCCTTGGCTCCCGGCTTAACGTCCGCTAGAGACTATGCTCGTTCAATGGGGATTCTCCTTGAAACGTCCGAGTCAAAATCACGTGACCCATAGACAAAGTGTGTCATCCACGCGGGACAACCTAACAACCACTATTCCCCAAAAACCCCGAAGACAAAGAATCTACACGTAAGGTCCGAAAGAAGGTTGCTCCAATTCGATGGTCCCACGTTCCCGGTTCTCACGGGCTTGAAAAACCGATCCCTGACGTCCCGTGAGAGACTCCGGTAACTTTTGGTCCCGGCACCGGCAATCCAGTTCGTTTCGTGCTCTATGGTGGCGTCCGTCGGGCCCGCAAGAAGCATCCGTGGGCCGGGTCGTGGGCCCCGTTCCAGGGGACCGTTGCGTTGGTTGGCGTGATACCAATTTTCGACAACGACCACCTCGGCCGCTATCACGGGTCGTCCGGTGTGCTCAGGTGCACAAGACTCCCTCTCTCTCTCTCTCTCTCTCTCTCTCTCTCTCTCTCTCTCTCTCTCTCTCACTCTCTCTCTATCTATCTCGAGAGAGAGCAAGTGCGATTCTCCGGTTTCTCGTTCGTTTTTTCGACGGACGGCCGTGATTGCCGTGATGTCCGAGAAACGGAGAGAAGGAAAAAGAGAGAGATAGAGAGTGTGTGTGTGTGTATGTGTGTGTGTGTGTGTGTTCTAAGCTGCCGGCATCCGATGATCGTGGAGGTGGTGTAGTTGGCCGTGGCCGCGCGATGTCGGCGAAGAAACGAGCCACACGAAACCGGCGCGGCGCGCACCGAAAAAAAGGAGCCGAGAGATGATCGAGGGAGCGAGGCGGTCGAGGATCAGCCTGTGGAGCGAGACCAGCCCGAGGAAGGACGAGGATGAACCCTGAGGTGGAAGGACGAGGACGGGGAATATGAACGCGAGGATAGAGAGGGAAAGGAAAGCGGAGGATTTCGAAGAGACGGAGGGACGGGGGTGTAGCAGAGAGCAGAGGTTACTTTTAATGTCTCGCGTCACGCAGCCCAAGGCACCGTGAGCCTCGCCTCGTCCTCCTTACTAATTTGGCGCCAATTTCCAAGCAACCTCCCAAGCAAAAACTAACCGAGCCATACACACCGCTTCTATATACATACACTTGCGCGCGGCGTGCACTTCAACCGTGGGCTCTGATTAAATGCTACCCTCCTCCTCCTCCCCCACCCCTTCTATCTTTTCGCTCGCGTCTTCTTCTTCTTCTTCTTCTTCTTCTTCCTCTTCCTCTGCTTATTCTTCTTCTTCTTCTTCTTAGTCTGTGGTTCCTCGTCGTCGTTGCACGCTTTCTGTCTGTGTAGACGACGCGTTCTGTTCGGTACTCTCTCGGTTCGATCTCTTTCTCGCCTTCGTACTCCGTTGCTGTCCAGTCACCACACCGTGTCTTGTGGTTCGTTTTTTTTCTTCGTTTTCTTCTTCTTCTTCTTCTTTTTGTTTCTTCGAGTTCTTCTTCTTTTTTTCGTTGCTCCTTTCGTCGCTCTCTCCCGCCGTTTCTCTACGTTTCGACCCGTGTTCCCACACTCCGTGGACGCGTACCGCACGAGAGAACATCGCCGGTGTGCCGTGAACCATCGGCACGCACGCGTGTGCTGCTGCGTGTGCACCGTGGATCATGGATCCTGACGGGATCCAGCGCGGCGACGAATCTCTTAAGGCTTCCTCTAATCTTCCGCGGGTTATCCTCCATCTCTATACTGAAGGATCGGTTCTCACCGGTCAGGCTGTCGCTCTCACTCAACAGCAGCGAAGCGTCAACGACACACCGACGCGTTTGCATTGTCATCGGATCTGTATGCGAAATGAAAATTTGCATCAATTACGAAAAATGGGAGTCGGTTAGAAATCTCTTTCCTTCTTAAGCAATTTGATTAAATCGGTAATAATTAGACTGCGGATCTTTATGCAAAATAAAAATGTTGTGCATCAACTACGAAAAATGGGAGTCGAATAGAAATCTCTGTCCTTAAATAATTTTATTAAATCGGTAATAATTAGACTGCGGATCTTTATGCAAAATGAATATATGCATCAATTACGAAAAATGGGAGTCGAATAGAAATCTCTTCCCTTCTTAAACAATTTGATTAAATCGGTAATAATTAGACTGCGGATCTTTATGCAAAATGAAAATATGCATCAATTACGAAAAATGGGAGTCGAATAGAAATCTTTTTCCTTCTTAAACAATTTTATTAAATCGGTAATAATTAGACTGCGGATCTTTATGCAAAATAAAAATTGTCCGCGTCGATTGCAAGGAATAGAAACTAAATATAGTGTTATTTCTTACCTTAATAATTTGAATAGATGAGAAATCATATTGACATCTTCAATTTTCAAAATTTTCCTACAATTTTGAATCTCATCTCCTCCATTTTCCTATAAATGCATTAAGATCTGCAGTCTAGTAATAATGCATCGATGTACCGAAATTCCTTGAATTCTTGTTGAACACTCATTCCTATGATAAATGCATAAAATCCCCAATTATTATAATATACCTACTCAGAACCAATGAAAAGGTGTTATCTCGGCAAGTTCTTCAAAGAATGATCGCGATACAACAGTCCGCGCAATAATGAATTTATCGTTGATTAACAGATGTTGACCAACGTTGTTGCAAACGTTTCCAGGAACACGTGGTAATTACCAGCAGATCGAGGTAAAATCGTTTAATCACGTTTGCGAAAATGGCCAACGCGAGGCCTAGGTGAAAAGGTCACCGTTCACAGGAGCGAACGTCACGGCGCGGCGTGTCGCTTTACTATGAATTACGTTAGATTCTGATATTCACTCAGCAGACTCGTTTCCAGATTAACCTTTAACTACCTGCACGGGGACGTGTAATTTGACAGCGGTTTGTCTCGCAGCCGGTCGCATCGTGACAGGGAATTCGCAGAGCGAGACAGCATCCACAAATAGCCGTCTTCCCGCTGTCACAGGGTGACGCGAGCGAAACACGTTGCAGTTGCAACGGTCCTGCAACTGCACACGGCGCGCACTGTCTCTAGCTACCACTCTCCGGGACCTTGTTTGACAAACTGAAAACGGGGAAGTCCCTTCGATAACATGTTCAACGACGGACACTTACAGAATAAAACATTGCGAAAACATTTTTACTTCGTATAATTGTGAACATAACCTAAAGGAAACGTACGTGGTCATTAGTGGTCAAGTTGGATCGACGTCATACAGGGTGTTCCTAAACTGTACTTCCTTGAAAGTACACACTACCACTCTCTGGGACCGTGTTTGACAAACTGAAAACGGGGAAGTCCCTTCGATAAAATGTTCAACGACGGACACATACAGAATAAAACGGAAACATTTTTACTTCGTATAATTTTGAACATAACCTAAAGGAAACATACGTGGTAAAGTGTAAACCATCGACGTCATACAGGGTGTTCCAAAACTGTACTTCCTTGAAAGCGGGTGACTCCTGAGGTCATTTGAAGTATCTTTTGCTAAGGAATTATTAAAGAAAAACGTGGACCAATCGGGAATCAGCTCTTTCAAGGAGGCACAACATTTTTAGGACAACCTGTATACAGTAATTAGTACTACATGTCCTTGCAACTTATTAGGATTGGTAAAGCAGTAAGGTATTAATTCCAATGATTGTAAACTGCACTGGTAACCTTTTGAAACGCGGATAAATTTTATCTTGCATAAGGATCTGCAGTCTAGCCGCGAGCAGAGAAGCTCGTTTGGTCCACTTTTGAAATGAGATTCCGATATGAAGAGAGCTGCGAACAATGGCGCGTGTGCACCTCATGGGACGGTTAATTTATGTCTGAAATCGACGGCGAAGACGGCGACGTATAGTGATCGGGGGGGCATCACTATGCCGCGAGCTGACGCCGGAGGACTATCGCGGCCCCTCTGGGACCGGTGAAAAAATTGTTGACCCTTTAGCGAGCCGGGGGCAGAGCGGATAAGCCAGGTAGATATATAAGAAGCAGATGCGTCTGTCATTAATATGAGCCGGCTGAGCTATTAATAACCAGTTAATGAGGCCTCTCGTCCCTCCCCCTCGTGTCGTATCTGCGTGCGTGCGTACGTACGTGCGTGCGTGGCTCGTATCACAGCCCTGGTAGGGATGGTATATACGTGTATCTGTGTGTACCTCACCTGTGTACATACCTGTGTACGCACGCACACGAAAAACCGCGCTCGCTTGTGTATAACAAGCCATATTGTGTGCGATCGGGGTGTGGGGTGCACGAATGTCGGGTCGTCAAAGGGTCCCGGTGAACCTCGTGATTTATAATCCACCATACTACGCCATACCACACCATATACTCCCCCGCCATGACGAGCACCCTCGATTAGACCCTCCCAGTCACGGGAAAATTTTCCTTTTCTCTCTGACCCGCCGCGTTCCATGGTGTCACGCGTCCTCGGTTTAGTCTGCTTTCGACTAATCAATTTGTTCACGCATCTTTTTTACCATTTCAATTTATTCAACCCTTTAGAGAGGACTGTCGGTTCGCTCCTGTATGCTCGACGTGGTATACAGTGCCATTTTTTAGGCGTTATTAATAATTTGTCTATGAAGCATTTTTAACTAGAGTTTTTCATCTATCCACTCGAACACGCGTGCATCTAAACACTTGGGAATAGCATTACCACAGTAATGAAGAAATAACTGTATTCGGTTTCTACTACCCCTCAATAATATTAAATTTTACTGTAAAATTAATTTTTTCATATAAATTCAATATTACCCCTTATATCTAGCAATCGATGCAGACAATTTTTATTTTGCACAAATATCTGTAGTTTCGACATTCGTGGCCGACACAATTTTTTTAGCGAACGTGAAAATCAATTTTAAACTCGGATGCGCCACTATACCATTATACAGTAATACCGCGATTTAAGCGCGACGGAGCATCCAGCCATTTTTATGCCATTGGATGAGTTTTGTGGGTGCTATCGGGGCCTGTGCCCCTTTCATTTAACCTTCTAGGGACTTCCTAAAGGGGGTCCTAACCCCCCGTGTAACCACCGTATGTAAACGATAGAAAATTCATAAAACTTGTATGGTGCGCCCTTCTTCCGATACACCCTAAGCTTGTGCTTATTGGTTAACGGCAGCACAGTGCATCGTTGCGACGACTCCGAGCAACTATGTATAGCCAGGAAAGTTTCCACGAACGGAATCGTGGACGATCGGCCGTGTGTTGCTCGATGATGGTGTTCGAAGGAATCGTTTCGGCAGCCCGATGATTCGGTCGTTCTCCGGGGCAGCTGCGTTTCGTTAAGTTGCATGTCCGTGGGCTTAGATTATAGATGCGTCCTGCGGGTGATCACAGACAAAACGTTTAAATCGCTAAACGTCGAATTAGCCCCGCGCGATCTCTACCGGTCCCCGGGTTCCCGGCGCCGTAAAAAATAATAGCCAGGCCCTCTAGTAGAGGCCAGGCCGGGCCGGGCCGGGCCAGGCCAGTGCTTCTAGCTCCCGAGCTTTTGGTAGCGTCTCTCCAACAGCTGCGATTCACTAGGAGAGACGCTTATTTGCCCCGGTTGCTCCACGGTATTAATTCCTCCACGGGATCTCTGTAATCTTCCCTCGCCACCGTCGTCGTGGCGAACGGACCCCTCAACCCCCCCCCCCCCCCTTTCGAAAATCCTCGAAGCCGTCTGGACGGGACCGATTTATCGGAAGAACGCGTGTCCGGGCCCAGGACTTTCTTTTTTCTTTCCTATATCCGTTTCTCTCTTTCTTCGTTCGGCTCGTTATTCGTGCGGCAATTTGGGCCCCGACGCGGTGCGGCGTTCGATCCGCGATATCGTTCACGGCTCGGTCACGCTGCAATCATTGTGATCGTGTGCCCGTTCGGGTCCAGGTACAGGCTGCACCTGTGCAACGCCGGACGATGTTCCTGCGAGTGTGCTCCCGAGATCGGATGGAATCAATTTCTGGGGCGGGACCCAGTTTTTGCGCGCGATCCGCACCACGGCTGCTAGAGGCCGCACGGTTTTCATGACAGTCGGCCGTGACAATCCGGCTACGAATCGGCTCGAGCCTGTCGCCGTGAACAACGCAGGAACAACGAGAACGCGTTCGTGCAATTCAAATTTTTAATTCAATACCGCAAGACCTCGACTTACTGGGGGGGGGGGGGGGCCTTAATTGGTGGGGGCCCAAAATTTGGGCCTTTTGTTATCTTGTAAGTTTACTAAAATTATCCGTAATTTAAATGAAATTAAAAGTATACTGATACAAGAAAACATACTTTTCGCGTTTATTGAATTTTTACAATTCTACTTCCGAAAAAGCATTATAAAAAGTATCGAAAGAACAAAGGGAGCCCAAAAATTTGTAGTTGTGCCACTGATGCGTATGCACCTATACGCAACAGCATAGCCTCCATTTTCCTCCATATTTGATAGGAATGAATTATAATTATAATAAACGTACCTCAAGACCATGCAAACAATTGTTTCCATTGTTGGTACCTATGAAAACATTATCGGTGATATGATGGTGTCGATGAAATCGTGTCAGTGAACAACATATGTAGCATGTGCATAAAAATAAATTTGCACCTTACACAATTATTTAGTTAATTTCAGCACGAACAAATGTATATCTACTAATTTTATGAGAATCGACCTTAAGCGTGCCAATAGCGCCGGTCACCGGTGACCACCATGACAGTTGACGCGTCAATAACAAGATTTAGTTATTAATTTTTATCACGAGCTCTTGTTACTTGACGAAATTTGCACCTTACACAATTATTTATTTAATGTCAGAACGAACAAATGTATACCCACTAATTTTGATGAGAATCGATCTTAAGCTTGCCAATAGCGTCAACGGTGACCACCATGACAGTTGACGCGTCAATAGCAAGATTTAGGAATTAATTTTTATCACGAGCTCGAGTAAAGGAAACGCAAGCCTGCGAAGAGGGGACCGCCCACGCGAAGGCGGGCAAAAGCTACTCCGGAAAAATGGCAAAAATGGCACAGATAGTTGTGCATGCATCCTCTCGGTGTTCCCATCGCATCGCATCGCATCGCATCGCATCGGACGGAAAAGCTGTCGGCCGTGGTGAACGGTAATTAAATGAGAACCCCGGCGTACGAACGCAGGAACGCCCACGCCATGCATCAACCGTGACGTGGATAGGTAATGCTGCTGCAGATGGAGAAGATGGTCCTCGAAGATATAGCCCTCGGTTTCTACGTTAGTTAGGGTCAGCTATCTCGCGCGACCCATCTCCGCCTATCCAATCACACACCGCACACCGCAAGTATGGCACGCAAGCGATAATACACGGTGTCCCAATTATCCCGCGACACGGCAGGGCCCACGCTCTCCTCTCCCTCCATCCCTCTCTCTCTCTCTCTCTCTCTCTCTCTCCTCTCTCGCCGTGAGAGAGGATTTTCAACACGCCCCTATCGCCCCCACCGATCCACGGAACCCGAACGATGCACCTACACGCAGGTAAATGCACTTACACGCAGGTAAATGCACCTACACGCAGGTATAACTGCATGCTTACCTTACTGCCTGGAGAATTCGTTCTTTTAACGTTTTTCGGGAATTTGCAATCCTAACTTTTCGGACCTTCTTAGGTTCAGCTTTCTAATTAATTATTAGTAATATTTATACGCATACGTATATGCATATTTAGGCCAATCTGACAGAAAAATGTTTCGAATGAAAGTTATTCGGTACTTATATTTGATGGGAGTGCAATGATAAAAATTCCCGAGGAAATGTTTTACTCCATAAAAAATAGAGGTCACCTATTGACTAATTTTTTAAATAGCACCATATGCACTTTTTACTTTATATTGTTACAACTGATCAAAAAATGAATTCAACGACCTACTGTACAATGGCCTTCGCATGACCTTGAGATATCCGAACAACTCCGAAATAAATAAATTTTTTAAATAGCATCATGCACTTTCAACTTTATATTGTTATAGCTGATAAAAAAATGAATTCAACGACCTACTGTACAATGGCCTTCGGATGACCTTGAGATATCCGAACAACTCTGAAATAAATTAGTATACTAGCGGTTTTAAAAGAAGTTTCAGCGAGACATTTGTGAACTTACAAGGTGATTAAGTTTGAACGTGAAGAGGGGATCATAATTGTTAATTTTATCTAGCAGATTCTGATATACTTATTCCGATGACTAAGCGTCAATTTAGCACCGATGCCGCAGAATTGTACGTGTTCCATACACCGACACGAAAACGTGGCTTCGTTCGCAGCTATTCCATATCGATGGGAAAAAAGAATCGCGAAGTTTCTCCGCCGCGTTTGACCGTTCGATAGCAATTGCGAATTGCAGTTGGCGCTCCAGTGCACGGAAAGTTAGCGTCTTCGCTGGTGGAATCCGAAAAAGAATCGGCCGGTTCTCGCACCCTCTCACTACCACCTCAATTTCATGCAATTCAACGTAATTCCCCGTTCGGGTTACTCTCAACAACATAATTCAACATAGTCGATCGCGATCGATCCCCTCGCGCGATTCCAGCCAATTTTACCGGGCCGTCTAATCGCCTGAACTGGTTCGAAACCTGTCCGAGTGACAAACCTCTCAAATCTCAAATAGTAAATCTTAAATAAAACATTTAAAATTTACAAGGGAATTATCTGGAAAAAAATTGAAAAAACTTGCACTACAGGAGATGAAAATTTTGAAAAATTTATTCGCAGCATCGAGACTCTTTCGAGCTGCCATTCTCACGTATATTAATCCCTATGTTCTGTATAATTATTGCAAGAAAAAATTTTTTGAAACCAGCCCTGATGAAGAAATAATCTTTCAAAGTAAATCTTAAATGAAACACTTAAAATTTACAAGGGAATTATCTGGAAAAAAATTGAAAAAACTTGCACTACAGGTGATGAAAATTTTGAACAATTTATTCGCAGCATTGAGGCTCTTTCGAGCGACGTATATTTATCCCTATGTTCTGTATAATTATTGAAAGAAAATATTTATTGAAACCAGCCCCAATTAAGAAATTATCTTTCAAAGTAAATCTTCAAGAAAACACTAAAAATGTACAGGGGAATTATTCGGAAGAAAATTGAAAAAACTTGCAGTGTAGGAGATGAAAATTTTGAAGAATTTATTATATAATTATTTAAAGAAAAAATTGTTTGAAACCAGCCCCGATGAGGAAATAATCTTTCAAAGTAAATCTTAAACGAAACACTTGAAATTATAGGGAAAATTACCAGGAAGAAAATTGAAGAAAAATTCGCGGTACAATAAGCTGTCGAAATTCTGAAGAATTATTCGCGGCGGCCATTTGTCCGACAACATAGTGTTCGCGCGAGGAATATGGTATCGGACGAGAAGAAATAAGTCGTCAAGGTGACAAGTGAAACGATGCAGAAACAGGTAAGTTAAGTACAGTCGCGGTGGAAAGGCGAGCATCGCGCGGCAAAGGTCGACGCACAGGTGAACGGCGTGCAATTATCGAAAGACAGCGATGGAGGTTAACCACGCCCCTGTCCCCTCCGGCGACCAATCACCGCTGTCGCTGGTGTCGCCCTGCAGCGGGGACACAGCACGACGACATTCCGACTCGACGGGAACGAATCCGTTCGCATGGAGATTCCCCTGCTCCGACCTATCCAGTGGTTTCCAGCCTGTTCCTCTCGAACCTCCACTCTAACATCCACTGTCTCACTTTATTTATTGCCTGACGTCATCGCCGAGACTGTAAATATTGATATTTACATGAATTGATCATTAGCACTACGCTAACATTAACTTCCCGGTCCTGTGTTGCGCTAACTCAATTTTTACTTATTTTACAGATTTATCAATAATGTTACTATTTTTACAACAATTGTACTATTTCTCAACTGTTCGTTGGCACTACACTAACTAACATTAACTTCCCGGTCCTATGTTGAGCTAACTCAATTTTTACTTATTTTACAGATTTATTAATAATGTTACAATTTTTACAACAATTGGAGTATTTCTCTACTGTTTCACATAGACGCTCTTTCAACAATTTTTCAGTAGAATAACAATTTTTACAAGCATCTCGCACACAGATGGAGCACATTGAAACCTTATATCTGTGCCTTCAATTGTTTATTGTCTGAATATATTTCACGTTTCAACAATTCACTCTGAAACGGTTCATATTGCAGACTGCGAATCTTCGTGCAGAAAAAATTGTACCAATTTCAAGAAACACTAACCATATTAACGGTGTTTCATCCTTCTTTCCTCATCAACAATTAAATTCATTTAATGTCTCGCTGCAGCTTTAAATTGCATCCGCTCATTTTTCCGGTATTATAAACCAGACTCGTAATGGAAGATACTGATAAATATAAATGTTAGTAATAATTTCCTTTAAATCGGAATAAAATATTCTACTTTGTCGTAGTCGTATTGCCTTTGCAACAATAATATTCAACAGAATTTCCAAATAACCACAGAATAAATAGTGGTGCAAGGGGTTGAGGAAAATAGGCAAATTAAAATTGATTTCTTGAAAGTTCAAAATCGGAATAATCCTTTGGGGTTGATTTGGATTACAGGTGATCGATTCCGTCCCGAGGATGGTGGAGAGCAGCCGAGCAACAATCGGAGATGCTACTCGTCGGCGAGGGTCGTCCACGAATGTACCTAGATATCGATTCCCTCTTGCACCTCCGTCGGAGAAGGTTCCAGAAGGAGTAGGGTAGAAGGTGGGTGCTGGCCGACAGGCTTACTCGCGTCTCACAGACGACAAGAGGGTGATATATTGCCACGAACTACCCCCTGCCATCCTCTACCACCCCTTTTTCTTTGTTCCGCGTGTTGCAGCGGTAGCGATGGCCTCGCTCAACAACTGACGAATTTTTGGAGACACCTGGCGGTTTTCCAGAGCATCGATCCATACCTGCCAATAAACTGCAGATTTTTGTGCAAAATGAAAGCTTTTTACATCACGCGCAATAAACACGTAGATCATATTTTCTGTGATAAACTTTCGATCTAGAAATGCTTTTACAGTATACATAGGTTTATTATACAGGGTGGCCCTATACATTTTAAAAAATAATTACTATTTTAAGTTACACTCAATTAAATTTACTATAATTTTAAATCTGCAATTTCAAATATTCATCGTTCCCCTGTTCAATGCTCCTATACATATGATAGACAGCGGATCTTTATGCAAAATAAACATTTTTCACCTGAATTGCAACAAACTGAAGTCTAATAGAAATTTATTTTCCATCGTAATATGTTTAACAGGTTGAAAATAATATAACAGTATTTTTAAATTCTTCTAATATTTTTACCGTTTTAAATTACACCTACTCATTTTTCTCATAAATGCATAAAATCCGCTGTCTACATTTCCTTTGGATAATTACCATTGACTGAGGGTGAATGAAAATTATTAAGCTGTTTGCGACGATAAAATTAGGAAAAGCTGCGATTTCTGGGAGGAACGAATCGAGTGCCCATCACTAGCATAGCACTCCTTCCTTCGGCCCGTTTTCCCGGCACTTCAAACTACCCCCTGCTCGCCCCCGTTTCCGAGCTTTATTCGAAGGAAGATCCATCTCCATAATGGCCCCCACGCCCTCCTATCTCTCTCTCACTCTTTCTCTCTTTAACCCGTCTCGCACGCTCTATCCGCAACGTGTGGGTATACACACTCTACTGGAAACCCGCGAGGGCGTGGGTGGTTCGCGGCTACGTGCCAAGATGTAGACGTTCGATTCCTTCGTCTCGATGACGAGTCTGTGACGGGACGCTGACAAATTAACGCTTTCGACCATTATTCAACATTTAGTTAGAGATAATTTGTACAAAATTAAATATTCGTAGACATTTCTTTCTTTTTCCAATCATTTCAACCCAGCTGAAAGCAATACATTCATCAACCCCTTCCAGTACATACATACAGTATAAAATCGAGTGATGAAGTGTTCTGAATAAAACCTCCCAAGGTTCCAAAAATTCTTAAAACTAATTGTATAACTACCATTCCATGAACAAATATACATATACCACGCCATTTTAGGAATAAATATTCGTTGCCTCTCATGTAAACAACTTGAGAATTCAAGGAAAACCATTTTGCAAATAAACGACCGTCAAATATATCCAGTATAAAAATCGGAGAATCTAGTCTACTGTAATTCGGAGGTTACTCCAATTAATAATTTTAAAAAAAATTCCATACGAAGCTGCACAATTATCATACGTGTTATCTATACAGCCATTTTGCATTCAGTTTGTGTAATTTGGAATTGAATTGATGGATTTACCGAAGATAAAGTAGTACGTTGTTTCAAAAGGATTGTCACTTGCGAAAGAATATTTTTTTTCTCCTAGAACATACCGGGTGTCTCAGACTCGTGTCAAATGTGTGGATATGCTTTTATGAAAATGAGTGTAATGAGAATGAGGCATGAGAATAAGTGTGATAGACTATCTATCTTAAACACAAAAAGATCTTAAAAAATCCTGAAACACAATCGGTTAGAACGTCAGAAAAAAATAAATATTGGACAGACCCGAAGGTTGCCTCCGAAGGGCCAATATGATAAATTCTGAAACCGGAAATAATCCGATGGAACAAAGTCTCTGGAAATTCGAAAACGAAGGATACCATATATAATTTCGGTGGAGGATCCTCGAAAAGATGTCGGTTCGCAGCCCCCGGCTTCCGGTCGCGAGACGGCGATAGAAGCTCGTCGGTGTTCGCGGGGGTGGTTCGAGGAGAAAACCGGAAAGGGGGGTTTTGTCCGGAAGAGGGAGGACAGGGAGAGAGACAGCGGAAAGGGAAGCGACGAAAGGAGGAAAAGAGGTCGGGGAGAAGGCGTGGGTGGACGAGACGGTGGTTGTAGAAGCGTGGATCGATGTGTCGCCCTTGTGTCCAGCGGTCACGAGGCGCTTGCGCCCTGGCGAGCTACCCTGTCCTCCAGGACGTCGCCAGGCTCCCTGATTCGCCGAACCCCGCGGTTGACAGTCCTCTCGATTGTCACTCCCGAGCACCTCCCTCCGTCTCCCTCTGTCTCTCTTCCTACCCCTAACACCGGCAGACTGGTTCTGTTGGCTGTTTGCCCGCGTTCGTTTGCCACCGCGAGAACTGCCTCCTTTCCAACCACCGTCCTCCGCTGTCAACCAACTGCCAGCGACAGATTCCACACGCAGGGTCGCCGCCCTTCGTGGGTGTGTCCCCACGAGCTCTCTCTCTCTCTCGAGTTCTGCTCCCACGGACACCAACCTGGCGAACCTTGTTCTATCTCGAGTGCACCCCCACACAACCACCCCCGCAACGGGGGAAAGTTCCTCTGCAATTTCGCTGCTTGCGTGAAATGAGGTTTTTGCGCAGATATTCGTGCCGGAGGATCGAATATGGAGTTTCAGTTGACAGGATTCTTATGGAGGCGATGGTGGGCAGTGGCGGAACTATAAATTCTCGGCCCTCCCCCGCAAAATATAATTATGGGCCACCTTTTCTCTTTAGATATTTTTATTGAGATTGTTTAATGCTTTTTAGAAAGGAGAATTGTAAAAATTCAGTATGTTTTTTTGTTTGTCACGTGTACTTTTAAGTTAATTTGAATAGAGATAATTTTAGTGAAACTACAAGATGATAAACGCAAAAATTTTGGGCCTTGCGGTATTGTAGTTCCACCACTGATATGGTGGGCGAAAGTTTTTGTTGTTTAGTGGGTGAATAATATTTGAAACGTTCTGTGAGACATAGACTGCGGATTTTATGGATTTGTAACAAAAATTAGTAGACGCAATTTAAATTGGTAGAAAAATATGAAAAGTAATTTTTTTAAATTGTTGGCGATAAGAGACAATTTTTATTCTGCATAAAGAAAGTCTAGTGATACATAATTGACTATACACGGGTCTATCTGGACCCTGCAATCGCCAAATGGCAGACACTGTGACTAAGAATCGTATTAGAATTTTTCGAAGCATTTTCGTTCGGATAGGATACAGTTGCAGTTGTAGTTCTTCCACAGTCGACCGACTGTAGAACGCAGCCTGCAATTGATACATCGCGCAGCGTGCAACGAGTTCTGGGTGAAAATCACTTAAACGGATTGGGAAGCGATCGATGGGGCGCGTGTACCGCCTCCGGCCCACGAAAAGCCCCACAAAGCGATCGAACTTTCTAACACATCGGATCTGCGCTTGACAACCGGATGTCAATGCAACGGTAGCAAAGGTCACGGTGCATCGAGTTTCCGACGCCCTCGGGCGTTCGGTTTACGACCCTTCCAAGGAAAGAACTGTTCGGCGAAATTACAGTTCTAATATCTCTTGAATTAACAATTTTTCGACATGCACAGGTTAATAGTTTTTCATAGAGAGTTACGAGCGTCATCGAATAGTGCACGGAAAAATGTTTGTATTTAAAAAAATGAGGCTGACCTTCAAATCTCCGGAACTCATCTTTCACCTTAAAAAAAAACTGTTATTGCCATTTTTGTGTCTTTATACTGAAAAACTTCGGTTGATGAAGTTTTTTCATATTTTCGAGAGATGTGTGTATGTACCGAAACATCCTGTAATTTATATCAGTATTAAAAAAGGTTTATACGAAATATCGTTTATGTAGTGATTCAATAGTGTCGAAACAAATATCGGTATGATATCGAAATCTCAAAATACAGTTACTCACATAATTGATCACATATACTTTAGATTTAGATTAAAATTGCAATTTTTCACAAATTTGCAGCATGCATATAACTTATCAACGAAACACATTTTTTAAATTTTTGTGATTGGCACAGATAAAAATAAGTTGTAATAATCACTTTTACTATTTATCTTTTCACAATTCCGACCAAATACATTTTTTCAGTTTGTTAGACGTCATTTACTAAACTATAATCCTTGGCTAACCTTACAGAGAAATTAAAGTGGTTCGGTCCATTTACAAAAAAGTTATTCCGACCTAAAGTGTGTGTGATCAATTATGCGAGTAACTGTATACATTCGATCTCTGAGCAAACAACCTGTTCCCCCCCATAAAAAAGAGAAGAGTCTAGGCCAGACCTAGACGTTAAAATTGAGGCTGGAAGTATCTAAAAGGAAATGATCGTGTCCAGCTAAACGGCGCCCGGGCGATTAAAGCCACGATTCCGGTAGGAGCGTTTTTAAAAACCGGAAGATGGAAATCGACACGGCTCACGGAACGACAGGAACATCGGTATAGTATAGGATGTTCGGCTAGCGTGCAGATCCAAAGGATGATCGTTCGGATTCCGTGCGTTTTTCCTGGGATCTAGGACCTTCTTACTCCGCCGATATACATACACTACATTTGGGATTTCACGCGAGCCCGAAGTTCTCTGGGGGTCCCGGTGTGCTGCTGCCATACCGAGCCGGGGCTCTCTCTTTCCTCACGTCAGTTCTCACGCTATACGCCTCTCGCCATCTCTCCGCGGGGCCTTTTTTCTTCCTCTCGGGGGCCTTATTTTCTTCTCGGGTGCTCGTGCTCGGGGACTGGCTCGAGCCTCGGGAACACGAACCTTCGGGGGCGCGCCTCCTATTATGCGTAACCGATCCGCGGCGCCCGAGAAACGATCGAGTTTCTGGGTGTTCCCCTCCCGGAGACGTGTAACGAGTCCTTCCGACCCAATGGCAGGCCTCCGATCCATCGATCTTGATACCACCACCAGTTGTCGTTCCGTATAGGACGTACTCCGCGATACCGTGTGGCGATTCGTAGAGCGAGTCTAAACAGTTCCTCTTGAAGTTACGGGACTCTTTTATTTATAATTAATTTTTTTATGGTGCCTTTATCAACAGATTCCTGAGGATTTTCTGATTCAAACGATACCAGACACGACACGATTCGGATCGTAATTACTCCGTTAATCCGCGATAGAGCGGACCCTCTGTTATCCGAACGATCCACCGATCTTGACACTTCTACCAGTTGTGGTTCTGTATAGGAGGTACTCCGCGATACCGTGTTGCGATTCGTAGAGCAGACCGAGTGTAACGTTTAAATAGTTCCTCTTGAAGAGTTACGGGACTCTTTTATTTATAATTATTTTTTTTATGGCGCCTTTATCAACAGATTCCTGAGGATTTTCTGATTGAAACGATACCAAACACGATACGATTCGGATCGTAATTACTCCGTTAATCCGCGATAGAGCGGAACCTCTGTTATCCGAACGATCCACCGATCTTGATGTCTTTACCCGTTTTCATTCCATATATGGGACATGTTCTTCGATACTGTGTCGCAATTTGTAGAGCAGAGGCCGTGTAGTTCCACTGAAATTGTTACGAAATTTTTCCATTAATAATTATGTTTTTTTATGGAACAGATTTGTGACGATTTTCTGACCGAGACGATTTGGATTACAATATTGTATGTACGACTTCAGTGCGCAGTGCGTCGATGTTCAAATTGTATTTCACTGCACAAAATGGAGGACAATTGGCGGATAAAATTTCAGAAGAAAAATAAATCTGAAGATAGTGAAATAAAGGACAGCGCTTTTAAACGAAGGGCGTATGGTCACCGTATTCATTAGTCATGCTTTCTGCGTACATATTCTAGGTCCCAATAACGAAATAGTACGTGCAACGAAAAGTCGATATACAGGGTGAGTCACCTAACATTTTCACCACAAATATCTTTGTTGTTTTCAAAGATAGATTAAATGTGACCTTGAATGACCTTGAGTAATTATAGTCCCTGAATTCGTAATGTGAGGGACTATCATTGTGGGCGATTTCATTAAAAAAATGGAGGTGACCTTGATATCTCTAAAAAACAATGACAAAAAAACAAACATTTTTTGGTATAATATGAGTAACATTGTCCTCAAGACATTTAATGTATCTTCGAAAACAACAAAGATATTTCCGGTGAAAACGTTAGGTGACCCTGTATTTACCTCCCCGAAGAAGATGCCGAAGAAACAATAAATTGATACATCATGAAAGTTCAAAACGCACGCACCCTTAACAGTTTCGATCTTTCTGCGGCCAAGGGTAGTATGGCAGGGTAAAAAGTCTCGGGAGCAGCGTGTCGGAGATAGTGGAGAGAAAGGCGATCGTAAGGGGGGAAAGAGTGAAAGAGAGGGAGGACGTATCGGAGGGCAGGCTGGCCTCGGCCAGGAGCGGAGAGGGATAGTTAATTGAATACTCGTGGAGCGAGGATTGATGCCCTGTGTCAGTAGCCGTGTACAGAGGCATCGGCGTAATAGACGTATTACGGGGGCCTTTACGGGCAATTATGCTAAGGCCGAAAGGCTCTCTTCACCGGCACGTTCTACGTTCTACGTTCTGCTCTAGGCACCGCTACAACGGCCGATAGTCCTCGCCTCCTAGCCGTCACGTACGGATAAATGCACGCCGTTGCGTAAGCCTGGTCGCAAACCCGATACAGGCCGCGATCACGATCCACGGTTAGATCCTCGGTTCATGCTGGCTATCTCTACTCTCTTATGCTAGCTATAGCAGTCGGCACGAAAGACGCTAACCCAGCTCTTCCCTGATTGCAAGGATCGAGACGATCCTTGTCCCGCCTCGGAGAACTTTCCCCCGCGGTTCCACGCGTAATCATAAGGATCCCGGAGAGCAACCGAGCAAGGCGTAACACGCGCTTATGGAGGTTCCTCGCTCGTTCCTTGAATACGAGATCGAAGGGAACTACGCCGAGGTTGGAAACCGGCCGTTCCGGGAGACGAGGCTGCGAATTTTTGTTGCGATAGAGCCCGGCCGGTTCCGTCAGGTTGCAAAGAAATTTACATTTTGACGTTTCGAATAGTAACTTGCACTTTCACGAAGTTTTAACCCTTAGTTTAAGATATTGCAATATCTGAGCCAATTAGAACAGTGTGTAATGATATTTGGTCCCCTCAGGGTTTCATATCCATTTACCACTTCTCTTCCACTCTCACTATCGCCTAATTTCAGCGGCACCTACTTTTTATTACGGTGGGTTCCGAACCACCTATAGCCAATTAGAACAGTTAGAGGAGAGTACAGTTGTTCTTACCTACAGTGTAATTGTGACGTTATCGACGAATCTAAAAGTCCAATGTCAAGTCTGCCCCGACAAATAGGCCCACAATTAGCCAATTGAAACAGTTAGAGGAGAGTACACTTGTTCTTACCTACAGTGTAATTGTGACGTTATCGACGAATCTAAAAGTCCAATGTCAAGTCTGCCCCGACAAATAGGCCCACAAAGGGGATGGAAGCGAATAAATATTTTTGACAATTTATTGTAAACCACTGGGTTGATCGTTTCGAATCTATATTTTCCAAACTAGAGGTAGTCACGGATTAAATAATGTCCGGGATCGATTCAGTGTAAAATCGTCGGCAATTTCGAACAACATATGGAAGCAAAAAGATCAAATTTGATTACGGCTCTAGACAATGTTTTACGTAAAACCGGCTACTTCTTAAACGATGAGGATTCTATAGCCTCTTCCGCCGACTCGCCTATTACAAGTTATAGGGATCGAGGATCGCGGAATGCACGATTTTGGACAGATGTTAGGCCTTCGGGAAGGTCTCAGTTAAATATAGATTCCCGTGAAACGTATGCAGATTCCGAATCTGTTCGGAAGGAGCTAGACGAGTTCGCAGCCTCGGGAAACATTATGGTTTCGATACTACAATGCTAGAGGGCTGCTGCGTCCTTAGACCATATATACCTATGTATAGACACGGCGTAGATAATTTTCCGTGTCCGAAAGATGAAATCAGCTGAAAGACACTGTGACGTCACATTGTAGTATAAGCTATGCTCATCGACAGTGCCTATATACGCTTGGCTTACATGGGGAGAGGGTGGTCAGCGGGTGCGCCATGTAGAAAGTGTCCCATCATCTTTCGAACACTGAATTCTCGGTTTTCCTATACACATACTATACCTAAGGCTGCGTCCCCCTTTTCTTGGATACTTGTGACTGGTCCGTTTCACGTGACTCGTTATTTCCTTGAAATCACGTTCTAGCTGAAGTAGTAAAGTTTCATCCCTTAGAATCCTGTAGGGGTAGTGTTCTATTCTAGCAAGACAACGATGCCAAAAATCATGTTCTACGAATAAGAAAAAGTGTTACTGAGATGTCCAACTAACGAACATACGTGAATGTCTTCGAGATTGACCGCTGTGCAGGATTTTCTAGCATCTCTGTCGTATGCTGAAGAGCTAACAGGATCCCGAAGTCGGCGTTTTCCGCGCGGTACAGCGGGTTCTCATTGAAATTTCGCCGAAGGATAAAAAAAATTCCGGAAATCCATGGTATACGGGGGCGCGTGTACACACACCTGCCGCCCCGTGCCGAGTTTTCCGTGGCTTGGACGAGAGGGGCCGGCGAACAGATTAAGCTTTAGGAAGGAGATTTATGGGCGAGCGTGTAACGAGCAACTTTTTCATACGATGCGCACGCCAGGGTTAGCCTGCGGGGGTGGGATTAGCATAAGATCCAGCAGCTGCAGACCACGCTTCTCATCCCTTGCAACGAGGACGCCGCCCTCTTTACCGAACGACACCGTGCGTCCACCCCCCGTAACCTCGTCATCGCCGAATCATCAAAATTTACTTTTTCCCGAAATGTGGGCACAGGTTGTCGAGTCAGACTCGTCCAGAAGTAACAAAATCTACTAATACTGGTCTTAATAATTATGGAAAAACTGTAGGAGGGGGAAAAAAGTAACTGAAATTCGAAAAAATTGGGTATCACTGTCGACTGAAGGGTTATCAGGGGTCGTTATCAGGTCACTCGTAAAGGTATTGAATACCTGTTTTCACAACAGCGCACAAATGGATTAAAGAAAGAATATTATTTTGCATAAACAAGCCGCAGTCCAGCGACAACTGCATACGCGTGGAGATGTGATCGAGGCGCGTCACAGCTCGCGGCCAATGAGGACCTCGGAGACGAGGGACCGGCCTGGGGCCCGGCGAGGTCGTGTCTCCTGATATTAATGAGAGGACAGAACGAGAAGCTAGAAAGAGATAAAGAGTGGCATCCTCCCCGGATCTCGGCGGCGGACTCACGGATCCCCTGGCTCCTCGCGAGAGGTTACCGAGAGTTGGCTCGGCCCTCCTTTACCTCCCTGTCGGATCCGAGAGACGAGAAGCATCGACGGGGACGGAAGGACGGCGAGGGGCTCTGGGAGGCTGAAGAGGAGGAGGAGGAGGAGGAGGAGGATGAAGAGGAGGGAGGATCTCCACCCTGATGGAGGGAGGACGTCGTCGGGTCACGAGAAGCCGAGGGAAGGACAGGAACGGTGGCGGTGGTGGCGGAGTGACGAAGAGGATCGCGTCCCTCGAAGAGAAAGAGAGAAACGGACACCGATCTACTCTCTGAGACCGTTTCGAGGCGCAGGAGGGAGGACCAGAGAGGACCAGGAGGAAACGGAGGTCGAGAGACTGGGAGGGGGTGGTCGAGAAGAGAGAGGGACCATGGAGAGAGCCGGAGAGAGACCTGGAGCCCACGTAGGAGACGTTCAATACTGTAGCAACGACGCCGAGCCAACGCCATTGGCTACCATTTTCTCTCTATACCTTCTAGGCATACACCTTGTACTCTATTCCGGTCTACTCCACTTTATTCCTGCTGCTGCTGCTGCTGCCGGTACTCTTCTCCCCTTCGCTGTTTCGCTCTCCCCGTACCTATGTTTCATCTCTCCGTCCCACTTTCTTCGCCCTTCTGTCTCTATCCTCAGCCACTCCGACGGCTTGCTCGAGCCATCGAGATCGCGGACCGGGAGCACCCGGACAAACGCGAGGGTTTCTCGCGTTGCCTCTCTTTCCACGGGCTCTGCTGCCTCTTGCCCGTTGCATGACGATCTAATGGAATCCGTGTCTTATTGTTCCTCTCTAGGGCAATTCCAGGTAGGTTCGCTCCCGAGACAAAGTGCTCGACCATGTGAACGAAGCACCCGTGGAAAATTGTTTCGCGGATGTATCGCTGGGACGTTTGATCGGAGGTGCTGCGATAGGCTGCAACCACCGACCGGCTGTCGTTTGCCTGGAAGTTGATGCGTAATACTGGTTAATCATACATTTATTCGTAGCGTCTTCTATGATTGCCGTTTTTTTAATTCAATACCGAAAACGATGATCGTCAACTCGTTCTCTCGCCACTTATATTCCCCAATGGAACCTCTCATTACCAATACCACACATTACACTAATCTCCGTTCATGAAATTGGGCAACTGCAATTAATATAAAGATGTTTGTCAAACAGAAATTTTTATGAGAACATTTTCGTTGCAACTGAATAGAAAAGTTCATGAACGAAATATCCATATATTTTAGAAATCTATTTTATGACGTATCCAGATTTCGTACAATTTTTAATATAATTCAACAAAGGAATTTTGATGGAACACTTTCCATAAGAACATCTTTATTTATTTTAGAATTTGTGCAGGTGTCGTGCGATTTCAACAGGTAAGTTTATGAAAGAAATGTCCATGAAAAATATTTTAGAAATCTATTTTATGACGTATCCAGATTTCGTACAATTTTTAATATAATTCAACAAAGAAATTTTGATGGAACACTTTCCATAAAAACAACTTTATTTATTTTAGAATTTGTGCAGATGTCGTGCGATTTCAACAGGTAAGTTTATGAAAGAAATGTCCATGAAAAGTTTTAGAAATCTATTTTATGATGTATGCAGATTTCGTAGAATTTTAAATATAATTCAATAAAGAAGTTCGCGGACCAAAAATGTTCAACAACATTATCAATCGTGAAATTAGGAGACAAATGGTATTGACCTGACCGGCAACCCCGGTGTTAAATCGTGCGAATAGCGTCGCTATTTTTCAGCAAAAAAGGTGGAGATTCGCGGGACCAGTTTGTTCGGAGCGAGGTCGAGCGACCACCTCGGGGGTTGAAACTTAATTTCTGCGTTTCGGAGCCGCGTGGCGCCAGATCCCGTAACGTGATTCGATAATTGCCGTAATCTGGCAGCGAGCCTTTCCTTATTCCGGCCATATGCCGTCCAGCCCGAAGCTACGGGCTCTGAACTACCGACTGTAAAACTTCCTACTGGACGCGTTTCACCTTCTTTTTCTCTTCTGCCCACCGTTCCCGGAGATTCGAAGCTCTGGAAACAGTCGGCCACTCCGGTGCCGCGGGATTCGTCAGCGGATTCGGTCCGTTTTTTCCTTTTTCACCTCTCTTCTTCTTCTTCTTCTTCTTCTCCTCATACCTCGTCGTCTTCATCTTCTTTGTCGTAATCTGTCTATTCGTTGGCGAATTCTCTGACATCAGCGTTTTCCCTTCGATTTGCTTCTGTTAGATCCAGATAGCACGCTACGTCTTAGAGACGTCTTTTTTACATCTCCGTTACGTCTTTACGTCTTACGTCCTGAATAGATGTCTTTAAGACGAATCGAAGACGTATTCCTGGAGACGTCGTGTGAGCGTCCGAAGTAATACGTCTGTAAGACGTATTTTCGAGCCGTTTAAACGACTTCTCAGTTCAGGCGGCTTGGAGACGGCTCAAACACGTATTTTAGAGCCGTCGTTTGATCGGCTGAAGTAACACGACTTAAAGACGTATGTTTCGAGCCGTTTGAAAGACTCGAGTCTGATCTATTAAGCAACTAATCTGTTGAATATGAAAATGTCCAATTATTTACAGTAACGTTAAACAAACATAACCCACTTCTATAAACTTGTGGATCAAATGTGTGATGAATTACAAGCGTTTTTATTGCCTTAGAAATTTAATTTTTCGGTCGCTCCTCATCCGTTCTTCGAGATCGTCATCTCCATTTTGTAATCTTCTTTGCGATCGATGAATTTTTACCAAAGTGCTGCTATTATTAATATGTTATTCTTCACCTTAAAATAATGTATAACAATTTCTCATGATGTATAACGGTTTTATGGTTTTTTTCAGGTGCCAGATGAAAAAGAATATGGCGGACCAAGGTGGTCGTAGCGCAGCGTTCGAATAAGACGCGCTTCCGACTGACCACTGATAAATAATCGGGTGCTGAGCAGAAGTTTCTCTATAGCCATTTTGTTGAACTCCGTTGCACGGCTCGTCGGAATGCAATTCCCTGTTCCGCGATGCATTAGCCAAAGCTCGAATGTTACGGCGCCGACGAAACTTTTTGGCCGGCGGAATCCTCCGGATAATTCACATTACCGAAACACACAGATTATTCCTTTTACGGTCGACGGAAACTCGGAAAAATCCGCGAGGGATAAAAAAAAAAATGCTCGAGTTGTCTTTGAACTGGGATGAAACTGAAAAAAACTAACTGCGAGCGAATCCCTGCGAAACCGCGGATGAATCTGTGGGGAAGAATTCGATAAGAGAAATTGAAAATTATAGTAAGTTACGTGAATTTTGTCACATCAAAATGTTCGCAATGTGCTCTATTTGTGGATGAGACAAGTGTTAACTAAACATTTGCCAAATCGATTAGCTCCACAAAATATAAAATAGAGAAAAGAATTGATGAAATAATGTATATTCACCTGGTAAAAGTCCTGTAAAAGTAACTTCTTTATTAGAATTGGTTTTGCAGTAAAATGACAAAAAACTGAAAAGGTTTTACAAAAGTAAATGACTGTATAAAGATGCACTCACTGTTAATTAATTACGTTGCTGAATGTCAGTTCCAATTAATTA
This sequence comes from Lasioglossum lativentre, assembly GCA_916610255.1. Taxonomy (NCBI): domain Eukaryota; kingdom Metazoa; phylum Arthropoda; class Insecta; order Hymenoptera; family Halictidae; genus Lasioglossum; species Lasioglossum lativentre. Next base: position 4,783,530 of record OU744364.1, read on the forward strand.
CCCAGAATTAATTTACTAGAACCAGTCATCGGTGACGGTCATTAATTATTTCAAAGGTATCATCTATCTACTCAGCTTCTGCTAACTAATTTAAATGAGAATTGTTTAATTGGCAACAATTAACGTGAACAACGTATCTTTTCAAATCTATATTTTCGAAAGATTTATAAAAACATGTTTGAATATTAAAAATAGGTCTAAAAAATTAGCACGATTGTAAAACTATCCACGTTTCTCTAAATGTTACATACAGGAAAAATAAACAGTAGGCTTAAGTCATTTCAATTAAATAGTTCCCTGTTTCTTCGTGCGAAAATAAAAAATTGTCTATATCAATTGCAAAAAACTAATAAAAAAACCAAGTGGAACAGGAGTGGACACAGAGACTGTATAGATATTCTGAGATTTATTCACTAATTTGTATTATAAAATTTTAATTGATTTCAGTTGACGACGCCTCGGGCACTCTTGAATTCACTCCTCTCGTTTCCCAGCGAGAGATTCTTTCTTTTCCAACGGTCAGGCCTAAGTCGACATCTCGACTTCTAATTACACGGACGCCTAATTGACACTCGTAAAGCTTTTGCTCTCAACAGCAAACTCAAAAGACTTTGGAACAACAGCGCTGTTAAACGTATTTACTAATTTATTCGGAACGAAAGAAAGCAGAGTATTTACGATTCTCAAACGAAGCAAGCTCAATAGACTTCGAAACAACAGCGCTGTCAAGCGTATTCACTAATTTATTCCAAACGAAAGAAAGCAGAGTAGAGTATTTACGATTCTCAAACGACCACGTCTCCTCAACAACTATCGAGCACCAACACTTTTATTCAACTTCAACTGGAATGTCGTCCGTCTGCCATTAAGAACAACTCGACATTAGAAACTCGCAAAAAACAACCAGATTTCGTAAACGTCCGATCAAGTGTTTAACACTTTCAATCTAAAATACTGTAGAGGTTCGTCAACTTGTTCTAAACGCAGATTCAGACGCCGTTGCTCGAAACAATTAGCTGAGTACAGAATCAAGCAACGTTAATTATCGGCGGGTCCACATTCAATGAACTGTCACACAGAAATTAAAAACGCTCGTCGATACAGTATAATATACAGCGTAACCACTGTTAACTCTAATAAATATCAGCTGTGTATCGGATCCTACGGTACGGACTACAAAAATAGAGTAAGCGTAGGAACAATAAAAAAAATAGTATCCTACGCGACAGTACAAATTTTCTCAACTCTCCATCGTCTCAAACATTTTCGGTCCGCATAGATCCATAGGAAAAAAGGCACGAATCGTTCGGGGAAGACATATCGACATATCTAGGAAGAAATATCGAAACAACTACGCTTCCTCGACAGTAACAGTAACATAACAATAGTATCGTATATAGGCCACAAACAGGACTTTGTACACATTTCTATCCGCATTTAAATAATCGACCACGAACAATTCCACTCGCAATTTGAATCCGTCTTAGTACTACTTGTTTATCACAAATCGTGTTTTCATTTTTCTTTTCAGCGGTACAAAAATTTTTACAATTCGATCCTCCGTACCCTCAATCTATCACGATCTCCATCGAGCTGACTGCAGCTTTCTTCGGGGTGGACTTTCTCTTCTCGCTTCCTTTCGTCAACGTTGCAGCCTTATCATCATTTTCATCTGTCGCATCCGCTCCTTTCTCGCTGCGGATAAAACTCTTCAGAGGACTCACTTTAGCAGTTTTGGTAAACTGCTCTCCTCTAGCAACGGAGATCAAGGTCGCCCTCTTCTTGTTGGCAGGCTTGCCCCGAGCAGAGGATACAGGCGACAGCTGTCTCTTCATCTCCTCTTGCGTGATCTTTTTGGTGAACTGTGTGATCAATGGCACGTTGTTCTTCTCCTTGTCCTTTTCGTCTTCCTTCTCCTCGACCTTCCAACGACCGCGTTTCTCCGTGATGGCGTCAATGTAGGACCACCGGTTGGGTAACTGCAGGTCCTCTTCAAGGTGCTGTTTCCGGACGTCTTTGGAGACATACCAGCAAGCTCTTCCGTGCATGGGACCCTCGTCGGGGCACACCATATACTTGGCAATCTCGCGGATCTTGACCATCAGGCCGGCCTTCGTTATCGCGTTCTCGGAGGACTTGTACGTCTTGTTCCAGAACGCGAAGAACTCCCTTACCAGGTACCTTCTGCCACGTGGGTTGCCATGCACCAGGCGAATCAGCTCGGGCATCGCTTCCGACGGGATAAGCGATTTCTTGGATGACCTTGAGGCTGATTGATGCGCGGATGTGCCGCATTCGGTTCCCGCGTCGATCTCGACCGACGTCGACAAGAAAACTGGGTTCTGACGTACCCATGCCTCGCGAGATGTGAGGAAGTCCCTTGTCCTTTGAGGCACTGGAATCAGAAGTTCGCGAGCCGCTTGGTTATATCTTGAGGTGGGGCTCCGTAACGTCGCGGGAAAGTAGAGATGCGGTGAGAGGATAGCGACAGGATGTTGTTGGTTTGTTGTTGTAGTTATTTAGGATCTTCTGGTTTTGGTAGAGGTTTTCCCCCGATAACGTCGCGCCAGTGTGGGCACACTGCGTGACGCTATCAAGGGCAAGCATAAGAGACGTTAAGAAGGGAACAATGTATTTTGTATTCGTTCTCACTGGATGACAACATAATGCTGAATTAAGAATCATGGTTTGAGATGAAAATAGGATTAACAAGAGTGAACCTTTGAGACGATAAAGAGGGAATACTGTCTTTTGTCTTCACTTTTAATTTATCATTCAATCTCAGAGCACTAATTAAACACTGAACTTGTTTTATGGCAGATGTGTCGAGAAAAATGGTGATTAGGAAAAAGTTATAATATAAACACTCACCGTTCTCGGGGAATAAGTTCTCCATCCCTCTCCAAATGCAACCAATAATGTTCGGCTTCAGTTTCGACGTCTTTGTATTCCTCTCCGATTCGAATTGTTCGCCCAGCACTTTCAGCTTGAACTTCTGTGTTTCTGGTGTCTGATTATAAACAAAAAATCAATCGAATGTTAACAATGAACATTAGCAAATTAGTATGAATTTTTTTAATAGAAGTGCAAATTAACGTTAGCATTGAACGGTCTGTTATAAATAGATTATGTTCGTATATTGAAAATATCCAGAAAAGTATGTAAGTGTCCCAATACTTTTGGACGGCAGTGTACACAGTTAATCTTCCAAAGAAACGTTTTATGCACTTACCATGTTCTCGTTATCTTCTTCGTCAGCTCGAAGTTCCTCGTCGGATAAGTATCTATATTATTACAGAAAAAACAACATTCATTAGGTGCCAATAATAATTTTTATGAACAAATATGCTATTATAATAACCAAAACCTAAGCCTTGTTATTTTTCCATTTAGACGTTATAATACTTTTCACTGGTATGTGCAAACATGAACGATGTAATAACATTAGGATAGACAAGACTCACCCATGAGGAACCATAAACTCGTTGTCCACATCATATTCATTGTCGTCCGGATTTTCTTCATCTTTTTCGTCATCAGAACCACGCAGGGACTCGCCTGGCTCTTCTTCTTCCCATTCATCGTCCGAGTCTACCTCGTAGTTGAACCATTTCTGCAAAAATAACAAATAAATATTAAGTTTCCATTCTCAGCTCATTTTTTCAAATCTTGCAACCCTTGTATAACTCGCATACCATTTGAGATTGTATAATATCGTAATTACATGTAATTGTAATTTTATTTCTGCAATTACAAATTACAGGAATTGGTGAGTAATTGTAATTGAAATTACTTTTTGCCCAACTCTGCTCCAGATCTATTTTGAAAAAAAAATCATAAATAAAGACAGAGGTCCAAAGCTCCAGTTAGAATTCGAAAAGATGAACGTCCGAGAGTTTCACGGGTCAGTTAGGGTACTTTTGAGCGGTACTGTAGCGAGATCGGCGATTTGTGGAGGACGGTCCGGTCCGTTCGGCCGCGTTATCATCCGTTTTCCACAGAGTTTATTTTAGTTACGATCACGGCCACTGGATTTCACGGAGAGTCTGGCATGATTAAGCAGGACGTCGGTATCAAACGCGACTTCCTTGACGGGTGATAATCGTGGTCTCTTCTGTTAGTCACGGAGGAATACGGGCAAAATGTAGATGCTCTCTCCGCGAGCCGATCCCGATTCGAAAAACGCGAGAATCGATTCCGTCGCAGCTAGGGGGGGCCCGCTCGGAAAATCAAATTAAACTCAAACGTGAAAAAGTGTATTAAACATCTACAGTGTTCCGGGGCTGTGATAATTTGATAAAGACTCGATATTCGAATTTGACGAATCGTCGCTGGAACTGTGTCTTAGGGGATGGAAATTGCAACATCGCGGTAGAACGAGCGAATCAACGGGGAAAAAATATAAAAATTTGCCTTCGTGCACAGAGTAAATTCAAGTAAAATTCAACTCTCCAAAATCACATGTGCCCTCGAGGCCGAAAACAATAAAAATTGCCTTCGTGCACAGAGTAAATTCAACTAAAATTCGAACTCTGCAAAATCACATGTGCCCTCAAAAAATTACAGATCAATTGTCCGGATCAAAGCTGAAAGAAAAATTCCGGAAGCTCTCTAAGTGGACACAAAAGAGTCTTCGAGTTCCCCCCACCTGACTGCAGGATTATCGGTGTTCTCTCGCATAGGAAATCGAAAAATCGAGGCGCGGTGCTGGCGCGTTCGATAAGTGCAACTTGGTAGCTTGTGTTTGTAGCTATTTTAACCGATCTATTTAAAGCGATATCGCGGCTAGACTCGAAATTGCAAAACGATACGCGGCAACGGTTCGAGGGACCGTGATTTCGGACCGAGAAGGAAGAGACTTCGACTCGCGCGTAAGAAATTAGGGTCCGTTAAGGAGAGAGAGAGAGAGAGAGAGCCTTGTCGGAGGAAAGTCGATAAATCGTCCGGGGGGTTTTCTCTTTTGTGGCGGACGCCGGCCGATTCTTTTGTTCGATAAATCAACGTCGATTTCATCCCCGCGCGGGCATCAATTACGAGACGCGACCGAGACATTAATTTATTATTGGCGCGTCCGCGTCGAGACGCCGCCGCGCCGCGCGGAAAACCGGACGCGCCGTTACGGAGGGAAAGGGCCGGTGCACTGGCTAAGGACCAGTTGAGCAGCTTTTGGCAGCGACGAAGAGGTAGGTGAAGGTAATTAACTGGACTGCGGGTTTGTATGGAAAATAAAAATTGTTTGCGTCAATTAAGACTAGTTGAGACTAGTTTCCTTCCTCTAACAATGTTGATATTTTTATCTATCTATATAAATAAAAATTAAATGCTGTTCGTTGTGAACGGCTAAGACCGATTTGGCTAATTTAAAAAAAAAAATGTTCTTAATAGTCTGAATAAGGTCTTTAGATAAAGAAAAATTGGAAAAGTTGCTCGGACAAATGGGAAATTCGGGAAAAAATTAAAGTGCTTTTTTCCAATGGGATTTTTGTACGAACTCGAGACCATAACTCACGATTCGAACGATGGATATGCGTAATTCTTTTTTTGCTCGTTATGGTCCTGGAAAAATTTTCAGGAAAAAAAATTCGAGACGATTACAAAGGAAAGTCGGAAAATTCGGACAAACTTCGAAAATCATAATTTTAGCAGGATTCGAAAAAGTTGTGACGTCATTAGTGACCAAGGACGACTTTTCCGCCCCTCTGTGCAGAATACAAATTTTCTGCATCACGTTGCGAAGAGCAGGAGCCAAATAAAAGGTTCATCCTTTCTTTAATAATTTTAATGAGGCGAAAATAGTACGTTCCTATCCTCGTAATAATCTCATAAAAATTGTTAAATATTCATAGGTATTTATAACAACGTAGCTTCGAAAATGGCGAAAATTAATAGAACAGACTGGGTAATATGTTATTGAACGAGTCTATAAAATATCTAATTAAAAAATCTAAAGAATGAGTCTATAAAATATCTAATTAAAAAATCTATTCTACGAAGGTTTTGAACAGCAACGTGAAAGTTTTGATTTTTGTCCATCGTCGACGCACTGGATTTCCAATTAATCACGAGGGACGATCTAACGATCCCGCCGCGATGCACCGGGGGAGGGGGGGGGGGGGGGGTTGGAAACGCGTGCAACGTCTGGAAAGATGCACCGGTGTTACCGTCGCGTCGGGGGAAGCGCAGTTATCGGTTTTGTAACACGACGCGTAAACCACACGTCGAAAACGATGGTGGTGCCTGGCGAAGAGCCCGGCGTATACATTATTTACAACGTGTTGTCACCCGCCGGGCCATCTGTAATGGCTGTTTTATGCCCCATTAAGATTATGCTCGGTGCTCCTCCTCGTGCACACCGTTAGTTGAGAGATCCACGGGATCTCCCCATGCGCCACCATTGATTTATTCCCGAATCGGTTACGCGTTTTATGGCCGCTCTGTACGGTCGCTCCTGCCACCGGCTCGCCGCGATTAACAAACGCTTAACACACCTCCGAGGGAAAAAATTGTGGGGATCACTCTCTTTCAGTTAGGTTTGCTGCTCGGTCGAATCCACTTCTGGATATGTACTGCCGTTCTGCTGGTATTAGGGTAAAAACTGATACCTCTCGTATTTATCTCTAATTGCAAGATTAGGTGAACAGGCCTATTTGTAAAAACGATTTATAAGTAGATTTTATGGATTTATGGTAAACAGTGAGCAAGTGCAATTTAACGAAGTAAAAAGATTAGAAGAAAAATACTCTCACCAATATTATTTTCAACATATTGTAAGAAACGAAATACATTTTTATTTCACTACAGTTGATTCATTTTTATGCATTTATGGTAAAAAATTAGAGCTGCAATTTAAAGCAGGAAATAGATTAAAAGTATTTAGTTGCTCCAATACATTAGGAAGATAGAGATTTCTGTTTGGCTCCTGTTCGTTGTAATCGATGGAAACAATTTTTATTTTGCATAAAGTCCCGTTGTATAATAAATGTACAGGTTGTAAAGAAATGTTTGTCTTCGGATCGATGAAGATCTGTAAAAAAAGTTTCCGCAAAATTGTCCGTGACCTTGAATTTCAAGGTGAAAAATGTTTTCAATTGCATGATGCGTAGAATACAATGCAATAACAAAATTTCACCTTGAAATTCAAGATCAAGGACAATTTTGCGGCAACTTTTTTTTACAGATCTTCATGCATTTCTTTTACAGATCTTCAACACTTTTATGCATTTATGGTTTGAACTCTACTCGTTTGAAATTCCAAACAATGCATGAATAATAAAAATTGTAGGAAATCTGAATAAATTCAGTGTAACATACATTGTTTAAAATCATCCTGCATATGTTTCTAATATGTCTAGAATGGTAAAAATTCAATCTGATTATTGTTATAAAGCAACATGTATCGGAAGACTGATTTCTTGAAAATTCAAAACCAACCTTCTATGTAACAAATAGGAAATCTGGAGTGAACAGTAGTATTTGTAATAAAGTATACGATTCCATTGTCTCGTATAGTTACAACTATCTAAATCACGTGCGTCAACGATAAATTTTTGGCTCGGCGAACGTCAAACCGAGCGTCGCGAATCGTTTTCCTCGAAATTCAGCGATAGGACGTTTATCTAATAATGACGCGATTGAAGACAACTCTCGCCGGTTGAAACCGTTCTCCGGAACATTTAATCGAAATCGAAAAAATTCATTTTTTCTCGACGATGATTGCTCTATCTACCCTTCGCGGAGATTTATGAATCGCGGGATCGTTGCGTCACTTACTCGCGCCGATAAAGAGAGCTCGCGATTCAATTTGCGAGCAGCGATACCGACTCTGCCATTAATTAAACAGCTTTAACAATCTCGTTGTCCGTCGAACGGACCTTTAATCAATCTTCTACGTGAGCGGAAAGAGGTCCAGCAACCGGTGACGATGATTGTTGCTAAATGATTGAGAAATAATTTGGAGAAAGTTGGACTCTTCTGAATTTTATGGTATTCTTATTATTTTTTATATATGGGACTACCGATTGAAAAATCGAAAAAAGTTTCTGAATAAGTTGCAAAATGATCGATGAATAATTTTTTTGAGCTTTTGGCAGAAAGTTGACCTCTTCCGAATTTTATAGCATTTGTATTATTTTTCAATTATGGTACGTTCAATTGGAAAATTGAAGAAAATTGCTGAGTATATATTTTAACAACTGTAATGCGACAAATGTTTTGCAGAATTTTTAGATACAAATACACGAGAAGAATTTATTTAAAATTACCCTTTCAAGAGTTGCAACCCTCTAAAATGTAAAAATTGAACGTTGCACAAACAATTTTTTCTTAATAAAGTAATGGATTAACAGCTACAATGCATGAGTTATTATAAAATAAATAAAAATTGTTTGATTAATAAAGAAGCTATTATACGAATCAAGAAGGGGGGATGAAGTTTCACTACGAATGCTCTGCTCGCATGTCATTAAGACTATAATCAGCTCAAATCCGGCTCATGTTAAACGACGCTAATGGATATGAAGAACAGATTATGGATTATGAAAAACAGACCACTGCACGTCGACATCGATCTATCGTTTTCTTTTATCTGTCTGATTGACTGCGAGAGGTCTATCTTCGTTTGCATTAAAAAGTTCATTCTTCTCGCTCTCTCCAAGATCATTCTTGCAGAAACTACCAAAATTAAATTTATTAAACAAAATAGTGAAATGTCTGTTTAAAATGTCCTTCGCCACATTATATTATTTATCATATTTTAAAAACACTCAAGAGCTCAGAAACTCGATCGCGGAAAACTGGAAAATTGCTAAAAAATGTGAAATATTTTTTTAACTATTTCTTCATAAAACTTTTGCCATCATATCCGCGACATTTTCCTGATTAAAATGAGTCCAAACATGATAAAATTTGAACCGCATTTGTTCGTTTAATACACGATTTAAATTTCAACACGTTTTACAGTACAAATCAGTATGTATGCGATCTAACACTGAAGCTAGATAAATGTTCTATGTCACATATATGGACGCACCGACCGCAATTGTTTAGAAAAATTTGGATTTGTTGCAATTCCACACACAGAGATGAACAAAATCGTTCGAACTGATTTCCTAGTTGATCCACGATCGAAGAATGAGGTCGTCGCGATTCTCGCGTGTTCTCGACCGTTGAATCGAACGCGAAGCATCATGGTATCTAAGGTCAGCTTCCCTCGACACGGATAAACGTACTATGACAGTTTCGGCTGTCAGTGGCACTGACTTCGAGCACTATCTGCTCCTTCTTGTCGCTGTAGGTCAAAGCCATTGCATTCTGTGGACGTTTCATTGATACATTCTCGAGGAATCTGCACTCTGTGCAAAATACTTCGATGCATCGCATACAACAACAATCACAGGTGAACACTATCAATCAACTGAAGTCTAAAATCAGTCTAAAAACATATACTTGTTGTTAGCTCTCAATAGTTCACATGTCGCGAGCTAGTATTGTTACTGCGTTGTTAATTCTCAACCGAGATTATTTATTTGCATATTTTCGTTGATGAATTGAAACTTCGTTAAAAACGCTTCTTTCAGTTAAGAATTGTTTGCCGTTTCGTATAAACGATAAGTGTACATAATAAATCCAATGACCTGTTCCGTGATGGCCCCGCATGAATGGAAAGTCACGTGGATTTTGAATGCAGTATGCTGTGTATGACACTGTGCATTTATTTTCTACAAACGTATTAAACACTATTCATTCAACACCATAGCTAAATAACTGTACCATGTGGGGTTATCATTTTAATCAGAAAATTGTCACGAACATGCTCATAAAAGTTCCATTAAAAAAAAATGATTCGGAACAAAAAAGTTATGTCAGCTTTTCCACGATCGACATAGCGAGAGAGATCAACCGAAAGAGGTCAAGAAACACGATAGAAATTACTAGACTGCGGATTTTATGCATTCATGACGAAAATGAATGCATGGAAATTAAAATCTTTAAAATATTCTCAATTATTATTTTGGACTTACTAAAATGATTCAGGAAGGGGTAAACGTAGCTCCTGCATATTTTAACGAACTTAGACAATTTTCATTTTGCATAAGAATCTGCAGTCTATTTATCTACTGCAGTATATTTTCCAATTTGAAAAACACTTATTATTTTGGACTTACTAGAATGATTCAGGAAAGGGGTAAACATAGCTCCTGTATATTTTGACAGACAATTTTCATTTTGCATAAGAATCTGCAGTCCATTTATCTACTGTAGTATATTTTCCAATTTGAAAAACACTAATTATTTTCAACTTACTAAAATGATTCAGGAAAGGGGTAAACGTAGCTCCTGTATATTTTAACGAACTTAGACAATTTTTATTTTGCATAAGAATCTGCAGTCTATTTATCTACTTCAGTATATTTTCCAATTTGAAAAATTTTGGTAACTGACAAGAAATCTCTCGAAATAAAACATTGCGAATTTCCAAGGCATGTTTGCACGACGTGCCCAAAAATCTCCACGCGAAGAAGCAAGAAAGCAAAAGTTTAGCAGCTTCGGTAAAAAAGCCCCCGCAGGAAGAGCACGATAAGCGTCCACGAGTGGCCACGTGCTGCCACGGTAATTGCGTTATGGCAACGAACGGGAGGACCGTTTCGGTTCGCGAATTCAGTCGCGTCACTGTCTCGCAGAAATCTCGCGAGAGAGAACGATTATCGGGGGTGGCTGGTATCGTAAATAAGCGAGCGAAACCGTCACAGCAATTAGCCAGGAAGCCGATTCGCTGGCGGTTGTCTGACGGTGTTCTGGGATCGGCGATCCCATGGGACGAACGTCGGTGACGGCGCCGGATGGCACAGCCTCGATTATCTCCCGAACCGTGTGTCGTTGCTTGTCACCACGGATCGTAACGCGTCTTCTGGCCCAGAACAGTCTCCGACAGTCCCTCGAACACGAAACTACCCGGTCCCGCAATAGGGTTGAGCGCAAACTCTTCTCCGAGTGTTCGAAATCCTTTAACTGGGTTGCCAGGGGACAGTGAGTGATCGACGTTCAAGTCTATTGCTGAAGACTATTGTTGAAGACCATTGTTGAAGACTATTCGCTGAGGTCTATTGTTGAAGACTATTCGCTGAGGTCTATTGTTGAAGACTATTCGCTGAGGTCTATTGTTGAAGACTATTCGCTGAGGTGTATTGTTGAAGACTATTCGCTGAGGTCTATTGTTGAAGACTATTGTTGAAGTCTATTGATGAAGACTATTCGCTGAGGTCTATTATTATAAGTGTGAGTTGATGAGTTTGATGATCTCCAATTAGCTGCAAGTGCTACCCTCGTTGCTGCACACTCGCTACGTTTTCTGTAGGAATTTCTTTGTAAAATTATTGCAAAGCTGCTCTGTGTGTCTATAGTTCTGGCACTAGATTTGTGGCTTGAAAATAAAAATTTGTGCAGGGGGAATAGTGAAGTTTGCACAGAGATTAACAATACTAGAAATCTAGTTGTTGGCTGTCAGAATAGGAGAATATCATCAGGATAAAGAAGAAATAGGAGGTAAAAATTATTGCTAAGCTGCTCTGTGTGTCTATAGTTCTGGCACTAGTGCATAGATTTGTGGCACAAATAAAAATTTGTGCAGGAGGAATAGTGAAGCTTACAGAGATTAATAATACTAGAAATCTAGTTGTTGGCAGTCAGAATAGGAGAATATCATCAGGATAAAGAAGAAATAGATCGTCAGAACAGAAGAGAAGTGAATGCAAAGAATATAAACTGGAGAGAAAACGGAGAAGAAACAGAGGACATAAGCAATAGTACAAATCTATCAGACTATATTGTGACCATCGTGAAGGATAAAGGAGGAGGAAATCGGAGAGGAACATCTAGTAGTACAAGCCAAGTTTGTATCGCAGTGCTGTTCTACAAGAATCGATCGTCTTCAGGGTCTGAAGAGGTTGTAGCATTTAGAAACTTGATAGTTAGTTGATAGAATGGTCATCTCCATTCTGGGAAATTGAACTGACAACTTGTAGACTGAAAAGTGGAAGCCTAATTTCACTCGGTGATTCAAGATCGTTTTTATAAATTGAGAAGATCGCTTCTATATAAATCCTTCTTTATCTGTCGACAGAGACTGGTCTCGGCAAGAATTTTTAGCGTCCCGATTAACGACTGAAAGAAAAACAGAAATTGTTTACTATTGTATAATAACAGCAAGAGCCTTGTATCAGCAATTGAATACAATTTATATTCTTGATCCTCGTTTTTGAGAAGACTGCTTCCAAGAAGCCTGTAATTTGTGTCCTCCATCTTTAAATGAAAATAGCTCTCGGCAAGAATTTTTAGTGTCCTATTTGACGACCGAAGGGAAAGCAGAGATTGTTTAATATTGTATAATAACAGCGAGAGCCTTGTAACAGTGGCAATCAGAAGTGATAGTGGTGGGACAGTGACGAATGGTGGAATAATTGCAAGTGAGAAATTAATAAAGCTCTGCGAGAACGAATCGACGTCTCTGCCAGAATCCACACCGGAAGTCATCGTGGATGATCGAAGACGCTGCGATGTTCGACGTGAGTTTATACCGATCGTCAATTTTGCAAACTTTTCACTCTGACAAACCAAGATTTTCCGAAATTAGTAAAATTAGACACATAGAAACAGTCTTGTAACTTGTTTGATTTGATTATTTTTTAATAATATTACTTCGAAACGCGATCGAAATTAGCAGAAATTTTCCATTGAAACCTCGAAGCACAATCAAAATTAGTATGATCCGAGGCTTCCGGGTGGAAGCTGCGTCCAATAATATCACGCTGGCGCTTCTACACTGATATCAAATATCAGTGTCTCGTCCGATGTTGATGGAGCTGCCTGCGACACGCTGACAATTTAATTGGATCGTTCGAATTTGTTCTTTTTACCAAGTGTTAATTAATAATCCGCTATCACCTGGGTCTCGGCCAATTGAAATTACACATATTGGTATTGTATCAATTATCTGGCTAACTTAACCGACTTCTTAGGATGATCTCCCATTTCTCGACTAGTTTATTATCTTCAGATTCACCGTCTAATGTGTAAATATAAATTTTTCTCTCGAATCGACTCCATATTAAAATCCTAGAAAAAATCTGACTAGTTACAGTTAGTGAAATATAAATATTTTTATCTCCTCTATCCGACTATACCTTTCACATGTATAAAAAATCATTCTTCAATCTCCAAAGTGGGAAAAATTACTACCCAACAAAATTCTACGTTTACTTTTGCATTTCGATTTTATTTCGTCAATCGAAAACGAAACCTACGTTGAAGCTTTATTACAAGAGCCGAAATTAAATTTTCTTTCAGTCCGTCAATTTTGAAAATTTAAAAATGTCTAAGAGCAATTGTGCATTGACTGGTGCGAAAATTGTAATTGCAGAGTCTCTTTGAACATATTCAAACTTTATAATTTTATTTAAAACAAAAACAATCGAATGTTGCATTTGGAAGAATCTGCAGAATCATTCTACGTAAAAATCGACTTTTCCTTCAAAATTCAATTCCTCAGAAACTAACAATGATAGAGGTAAACAATAAGAATCATCTATTAATGTTACATTGGAGCAATTAGGCTCGCTAATTCCATCTCCCATTACTTCGCAAAAACATTTCGCGTCACGGGAACAAACAGGCGCGACGAAGAGCGGAGAAATTTCGCCGTCTTTCTTTCGCAGATAACTCGAAATAGAATTGAATTTTAATCACGAACCGGCCACCGATTAATTCGCAACAAAATTCTCGCACAAAAAAAGTAAACGCATAAAATTCGCAATCTATTAATCGAGGCGCACGATTCAAGCTTATTGTTGTCAAATTGTTTGCTTGAAGATGACAGACGAACTGTTGTTCTCCGCTCTGGGCCTGAGCATAGACACAGGCGTTGAGCAACAATTGTTCTCCACGGACTCGGGCACCTTGGAATGCGACTTCGAGGTGTCATCCTGCAGAACAACGCCGCACAGTGACGACTCAGAGGCTGTTGACAGCCGTGTCAACAACGCTGTCAACCCCTCCGACTGTTACACGGAGCTCAACTGTCCGACGAAGCTATTGTGGAACGAGTGGGCCAACCAGACCTCTGCCTCTTCAGGTATTTAAAACCTAAATTATAACAAAATCAATTCACCGATTCTAGACTGGAATCATAAGAAGTTCGACTCAAAGATATCAATCCTAAATTATAAGGAGGTCCATTTAAAGATTTCAAAATTATGACTAGTTCAATCAAAAAGTTTCAAACATACTATAGCGTTGTTTGATCTGTGCAGGATATCTGAGCGAGCTGAGCGAGTTAGATTCAGAATTGGAATGGTGCCTAGATAAAAGTTGGAACTCGGGACTTCCGGAGAGGACACCATTGTGCACCGAGGGGTGCGAGGGTTTCCTACACTTGCCTCTGCCAAACCCTGAACAAACGTTTCAACGCGAAGAACCGCTATGGGTACTTGGGATCGATTTGAGAGCACTCGAGGATACTTTAGAAACGAGCGGAGTAGGTAAGCTTCGAGCAGTGCTGCATTAACCAGGATCACCAAAAGACAGTTCGTACAACCGTCGGCTTCAAATGAGACAGAGACCATCGATTCACCTCTATTAATTTTCTAGAAGAAAAAGAAAAATTTATATTGTTTGTATTCCTATGCTTTCGCTAATGGTTAAATATGCATAACAGAGAAACAGAATTTTATACAGAATAACTTACATATTTAGAAGATTTTGTATGAGATCTTCTTCACGAGTACGACTCGATATTATGGGGGTTAAATAAATTAATAATTGATTTGTTAAGTTACCCTTATTAAAACATTTCTTATTCTGTCAAGTGAACCAGTGGGAACGATTCCGAATAAAATTTATAATCTGAGTAAACTTTCGACTTTTCTAATCAATAACTGCTAATTGCATATCCTTAAATTTGTCTTCAGATGTGACAAATTCTTGCAAACAAATGTAAATAGCATTTCTAACAAAACATAGAATATAATGCAACAACTTCGATTTACAAGCAACTTGGATGTGCTCCAATGGTTACAGATTACAACAACAATCAACTAGAGGAGAACCTTATCTCATCAGCAGCTGCAGCAGCACTGGCAACTCACGACTATACTAATCGCACTCTGGCGAACGCGGCCGAAGACCGATGCTTCCCTTGCACTTATCAAGGATGCGTGAAGGTACGTCAGATCAGAGGCTAATGGACTTTCTCGAACCCAAACGTGCCCAGGAACGAATACAGTTAAAACACAGTCTAAATTAATGAAATGTCTGCGTAGCTCCTGTATCTGGCAAATTAATACAATTTTTATTTTCCATAAAAATCCGCAATCTAGTCATAAATTATGACCGCATATTATCCAACGTGTTGATCTACATATAATGTTAGTATATACATATTTTATAAATATGTTACTATTCTGGATTATTGCAGGTCTACGCAAAGGCGTCGCACCTGAAGGCCCATCTCCGCCGTCACACAGGTGAAAAACCATTCGCATGCACGTGGGCCGGTTGCGGATGGCGTTTCAGTCGATCAGACGAATTGGCCAGGCATAGGAGGTCCCATTCAGGAGTGAAACCGTACCCCTGTGAGATGTGCTCGAAACGATTCGCTCGCAGCGATCACCTGGCCAAACACCGCAAGGTGCACAGGAAAAACGCCTATCCACTGTTCCACGGGGGCAGAGGACTACGCGGAGGGAAGATGAACGTTCTACCAACGGAAAGCTAGCCAACCCCCTTTGGAGCACGCGCTGTTGAAGAGGAGACGTTCCGAGAACCCGTGGCTTCTATACGCGATGTACTTAACTGAGAATTGTTAATGACCTCTTGACTCAATCACACAAGAAAATAGTCTTTTTCTTATGAATCATAGACCGTGGATTTTTGTGCGTTTGTAGCTGAAATAGAAAACTGTGAACATTTTAGAAACATCGTCATTCTGTTTCGAATAAGAATCCTACAAGAGATGGTTGAACTACGTTACTTCAGATAACTTGTTCCTTTTTTAATTGTTTAATTAAATTAATTGAGAAATCCTTAGCACTTAATCAGTGAATTTTTAAGATCAATTTTTTAAAATCGCTGAGATTAGACAAATCTTTTCCCAATTTATTAAAATTGCCAGGGGACAAAACAAATTTTTCCTGAATTTATAAAAACCACTAGAGGATGAAACAAATTATTCCTCACTGAGGGATGAGATCAATTTTTATTCAACACCTGTTTCTTGCATTGGTACAGACAATTTTTATTGCACATAAAAATCCACAGTCTTATGATTATTTTCAACTACTACACCTAGACAAAAATGGTCGAATGAAAGTGGAAATAAGTGCAATGATTCTCAAATGTTCTCGCAAATAATAGTCCTGTAGATTTATATCAATTCCAAGATTTAAGAAATCGTAAAATTTCATAAAAATTCTAAGATTTAATAAATCGCAAGATTTCATAAAAATTAATATAAGAATCAATTTGAATGAAAATTATTTGTTCTACAAGAAAAGTGGAAGAAACAAATAAAAAGATTATTTTTGTAATGCTGTCTCTAAGATGGCTCAAGCTATTGCACGGAGTCACGTGACAAGTCTTGAGAAGCGACAATAAATAATGTTGAAACTATCTCGGCTCATTCATTGATTCCCTTATTAGCTATATATAAAAGTTTAATCAAACTCTCATATTAACTTCAGTAAAGTGAAATCAAGTAAAAGTGCTTTTTTGCATGAATTATTTAAACCAATAAAGTTATTCAAAATCAAATTATGCAGCTAAATTCCTTATTAAAAAAAATACACAAGTTTGCAATGTAAACTATCCCTCTAGATCAAATAGTCTTCAAGATATTCAACCAACTATAATTCCCTTAACCTTAAGCTTGGAGGGTTGTTTTTGCTTCAACGTGAACAATGGCCGATAAAGAAATGTGCTGGTGATTATGCAAGTGGTGCAGTTAAAATTACAAACAAATTGATTTTTTTGCTTATTATGTATTACGTCGATTGAGTTTACTAATATGTAATTATATAATAAAGTGAAAAATGATACATTCCATATTATATATTATCATGGTAAAATATTTTTTTACCAAATCGAATGTAAAAATCTAAATATCTCAAAGAAAGAAGACATGACTTCGCTTTCATAATCACCAGCACAAATATGTATTTAATTATAACAATTACTTCCCCGAAATTTTCATTAATATCTAGCAGAACTGTAGTAAAGCAAAGCTGAATAAACATTGTAACAGGACTCACCTCGTCCTTTGAAAATGGTTTCCTTGGATTGATGTTCTTGCTTTGCTTCCTCCACGTTCCCCAATATGGCGGACGCCGATTCTCCGAAAATTGAAGCAGTTTGGTCCTCTGCTTCTCTATAACGATGTCTTGATTCACAATATTCGAGTTACCCTCATTATCATCATCTACGAGCAAAGATACACGACTCAAAACATATTACTAAATAAAAATCTACGTAAAAGATGTGTAATCAATCCCTTAAAAAATCTGACCTATCAAAGTAACTTCGTCTTTGGCTTCTAGCGGCCATGTTCTCGACGAGTTTCGTGAAACGATTCTCTTGCTTTTAAGATCGCTGAGATACAACTTTGTTTTCGCGGTCTGTTCGTTGCACTTTTCATATAGTGTTTTTTTCTCTACTTCGTTCAAGGTTCTCCTGCAGATGGGAGCCAGTTTCATGTCTGCCTTCACCTCGAAAGGCATGAAATTCTGGACCTTGCTGATACACTCTTCCTCGACGGTCTTCTCTTGCTTCTTGGCAACGAAGAAGCTAGTGAACTTTGAGGCTGCCTTCTGCTTCTTGCGCTCCACTTCCAGTTCCTCTTCTTCTTTCTTTCGCTTTTCTTCTTCCCTTTTTCGACGCTCCTCTTCCTTCGCTTGTTTCTCTTTCTGCTTTTGCCTGCAGAAATAAACCGATGTTAATTACAAGAACCTGAAGGGGGTATTCTCATGTAACTGGTTCAAAAGCATAGAAATGCTTTCCCAAAATTTTATACCGAAATTCATTATGGTTGTACCGACGAAGAGAATAACAATAATTGAATGCAACTTGATGTAATAGTGATAAAAAAATGAATACAACATTTTTTCCAGTTTTTGGATGTATCTTTGTACCGATAAAATAATAATTTTCTACAACTAATAGATTTCCAGAAAAAAAATGTTAAAATATTAGTCGACTTTTCTGTATTACACGAGAATCCCCCCTTAAAAGGATTAGATCTCCATACTCAAGTTCTTGCTGCTTTTTCTGTTCCTTCATCATCTTCTTCATCTGCTTCTGCTCCTTTTCTTTTCGCCGATTTTCCCGTTCTTCTTCCAGCTTTTTCTCCTTCTCCTAACACATTAAGAAAAAATATTGCTTAATCAGAAGAAATCAGCAGAAAATTCTTGTACTCAGAACTATATAAATTTACCAGTTTCAATCTCTCCCTTTCCTCTTTTTTCTTGGCACTCAACAATTTCCTCTCCTGTTGCTTAGGCGTCAATTTCTTCTGCTTCTGTTTATCGGCCTTCGGAGTGACGAGGAGATCACTCGAATTAATACTTTTTCTACTCGTTTCCTCTACATTTTCTCCCGACTCTGCTGGATCCTCTTTGTCCTCGTTATCCGAGGACGTGATTGTTACATAGGACTCGTCGTTCAAATTCTCTGCATCTGTGTCTTCTATGGCTTGTATGCGCTCTTCCTCAGCATTTCGGTCATCGTTGCTCGAGTCATCTAATGTTTTAATATCCGCCGATTTGCTCGGGCTCTTTTTCGAAATTTTAATTGCCTTGGGACTCTTGTATTCCACAGAGGGTGACGTTAATTTTCTCTTTTTGCTTTGCATAATATTCGGGGAGCCCACGGGACTTCGTTGAAAAGGTAATTGCGCTAAAACAATATGTTTATCCAAGTATGAATTAACCAAGAATTATAAAGTACACTTAGATGACAATTTCTGATTTATTTTTTAATGAAATATTAAATGTATTCACCTTGTTTCATCTTCTTTTTTTTAGCAAGAATGACCCCGTCTATACAACAGTCATTTTCCGAATCAGCATTCATCATTTTCATTTCAGATGACTCTGTAAATACTATACATACAAAATGCAATTATTAGTACACCATAAAAATATTACCGAAATAAATTTTTGTCATAGTTATTGCTATTTTTATCTCTTTACATTTCACCAGGTCTAATTTGGTAAGCTCAATGCATTGGCATAAAAACCAGAAGCCCTAACTAAGTTGGAAAAAGTTATGGCATAACAATTATATTTTGCTTTGAACGATTTTGGTTACAGATAACCATTGTGTATAGTTAGATTTGTTTTTGGTCATTAATAACCACTATCGATGATGGAAATAATTTTTGATTATTAGTAACTCTTAGGCGATGACCAAAATTATTTTTGGTTACTAATAACTGTTATAAGTGACAGAAACTGCTTTTGATTACGAATAACCATTCTCGATGACGAAAATTGTTTTCAGTAAAAAATAACCATTATCGTTAAACAAAATTTTATATTTGCTACCTAATATCTCTTAACTGTAGACTTATTGGTTACTGACAAGTAATATCATCAGCGAATGTGTTTTCTAAGAATACTAAATGCATATTGGTGCTTTGAATCACAAATCCGTTGAAGTAAATAGAAAGAACATAATATAAGAGCTGCTACAAGCAAGTGTTTACATTTTTTTTGCACATCGATAATGGTTATATTTTGATGAAAACAATATTTGTCGCCGATAATGGTTATTCGTAACTAGAAATAATTTCCGTTATCGCTAACGGTTATTAATGACCAAAAATAATTTCCGTAATCGATAATAGTCATTAGTAAGCAAAAATTATTCCCATCATCGATAATGGTTCCTTATGACTAAAAAGAATTTTTCTCATTTACAATGGATATTTACCAGCAAAAATAATGTCTATCGTCGATAATGATTATCTGTAACAAGAACACATACAAGTTAATATTTTAAAAAACTAAATTTTTCGAATAATTTCCGAATAACATTCGAAATATGAGCTATATGATGAATGATTTTTATGGATGCCATTTTTAAAGTAACTGTTATTTATACAGTCTCTGTTCTTACCTGAACAATTCCAGATATTAACTGTTTTTTACAGCATTACTAGAGCCGATAACATAGAAGCGAAATCTGTCAATGGCACATTCTTCTAACCTAGATAATAATTTATTCTAGTATTTACAAATTCTTAGAACTAACATTGATCGTCCACCTAACGCAAACAAACAACAAAATTACTCGACTATGTACAGCTATGGGATTATTATAATTTAACGAACTATTTGCACAACAATAAAATGTTCAGAAAGCATCGTTGCCGGTATCACACTTATAACAAAATACGCGGGAGAATGAGAATATGTGAATCAGTGTGTTGCATATTTCCATGAACTATAATTTCACTAGATTGGTACATACAGGAGAATAGGAAATCTAATCTATATCACAGTGAGCAGTGAGATTGGTCACTATAGTTCCAGCAGAAATAATTTCGCAAATATAAATTGCAAATTGTTTTTGAAATTGATTAATAGTTGACCGCTCACATTCGATAAGAATAATTATGAACTGACAATAATAAACTAATTATATAAGATTTATTTTATAGAGGAATCGAGAGATTATTAAAAAGGAAATCAGATTATAAACGATAGTGCTACGTACTACCAGAGAGGAGTACTATATACCAAAGAGTATTATATATACGTACAATGTACAATCACAGACAAGGTATGCTAATAGCAGAGAGTATATCTCTGCTAATAGATTCTATTCCTACACTTCGTCTGTGCTTCTATGCCTACTCCTCCTATACCTCGTCTGTGCTCCTATACCTCGTCTGTGTTATAATGGTTTAGGTGGTTTCCCCATAGATGTCGCCAGAGGCATTTTCTCCTAATTTTATTATTTATACAAAAAATTTTTAAGAATTACCATTACAAAAATTAAAATTTTACAAAATAAGTTATAAACAAACCATTGAATCCCAGTTAGCTAGTTTTCTCGCAACTTTTCGACACTCTAAAATTTTGCTAGGCAACTGACAATGTAAACATAGAGTTTATTTAATGAAAGCAAGACATATGCACTATTCTCCATTCAGTTTTCAACTTCTCGTGATAAATAGTTGAATGTACATACCATTAATTTAATATGTCCAGTCAGGACATTGATTTTATTAAAGGGTACGCACAACATGCAGAAAGCAAAGCGGAACAAGATCTCAGTCTCTGCTGTGCTTATCCTACAATAAACAAATTGGAAGAGAGCAGTGTAATTGTTAGATCAACAAAAGAATGTCTAAGAAAATTGAATAAAGAGTCTACGTTAGCAGAGGATGGATTATACACCTCCGATAATCCTTTCATTTACAGTGATATGGATCTAGAGCTTGATCGAATGCGAGTCTTAGAATACCAGACCAACAAGAAGTTCTCTGGAAAGCTGGTAGAGATCGTAGTCCGGGAAGTCACTATCAACACATCAGATACAGTAGAACTTAAATCTATTCATCTATTATTCAAAAACAAAGTCATTTGCAAAGCCACTAAGCCTTTCAATAGAAAATTGCACAAGATATTAATTAAAAATTCAGAATGCCATGATTTCTCTATACAAGTCCACGCCAGAGGTGGACAGTCCAGTATAATACCATTACCATTGCCTAAACGGAATGTTGAGAACAACAAAGTAGAAATAGATTTTGCGATAGGCGACAATTTTGGCAGAGTACATGGTGGAACAGTAATTTGCACAATCACATTAAGTAATTATGGCACCAAAGAGGAAAAGCCCTACGCAACATACTTCTATAAATTGAGTAATGATCCAAATGACCCGCAGAACAGTCTGTCTTTACTGAGACCATCCAAACCTGTATGTAAGAAGCAGGCCAAATACTTTTTATTGGAGGACCCAGCGTTGACCTTTGATGTTACTGCAGAGGTTGTTGTGCCTGCGAAGGACCAAGCAGATGAAGCAAAACCACCAGACATAGTTGTGATGGAGCAGCCAGTATTTTCCTTGTTTGATATTTCCTTTATGGACCTGTTTCAAATCAGGAGACCGCTGGAGCCATCATCAAGCACCAGGAGACATGCAATGGGGAAAACAATTCTGACTGTTAATGTACTTCGTGGAATAGAAGTACCCATCAGGGAGGAGTCTGCGCTTGTCCAGCCCTTCGTGGAAGTGGAATGGGGCAGCACGATACACACTACAATGGTGGCAGAGGGGCCAGCTCCTCTCTGGCAGCAAACAATGCACTTTGAGCTACCAAAACAGAATGATGAACACTGTATAAAACTTCGTTTATATGATCAGCATCCTGTTTGGGGTCCACAATGGCTTGGAGAGTCCAGAATCCCCCTGGAGCACCACAGAAATTATCAGGAACTCGAACGATGGATCACATTGTCTCCTTTGTTCAGTCCATTGCTATTATTTGGATATGTACAAGCCAGTCCTGGCCAATCGTGCACTCGCATTTATGTTTTGATCAGAATGGACTACCCGAGTACCAAATCCATTGAGAGTACCACCATGCAGACAATACTCAAGGGAATCCCGAGGTGTCTTGTTACACCATACAAAATCAATGACTTGGAGAATGCAAAGGATGTCGCGAAATTGGCAATGCTCTTGCCATCATTGCCAACACATTATGGACCAGTGACTCCTCGTCAGGCATTGAATATTAAGAAAGTGGACCATTATGGAAGAGCTGCTTTGCTTGCTACCTTGCTACAAGGTTTAGGTTTGCAGACGTTTGTTCTACTAGGTATGTATTATAGAAATTGCTTGAGAAGTAGATACAAGAAACCTGATTGTCTCTTTTTTTGTTTCAGGTTCCTCGCAAATAAGCAAATGGACAGCATTCGTCCTGTGTTTCAGTGAAAACGGAATCTACACTCTGTGGGACCCGGAGACGGGGAACTACCATAAACTGGACGATAGTCACTGCCCCTTGATAAAAGTGTCTCGTCTGATAAATCACTGCGGTGTTAGTATTGCTTTATTACATTTTTGTGTGATTTATTACATTTGTGATACAGGTCGTTATTATACAAATGTTTTTAAGTGTGAAAAAAAATTCTCTGATTACTATTTACTATTTAAAATAGTCTTTGACCCAACTAGATTGGCTTTACCCTACAATACAACGCGCGTGCACTTTTATTTTTTTATTCATTTCCACAGATATGGGAAAATGTACAAAAATCTGTTCTACCCCATAACATCAAGTACGATGTGAAATCGAGCAAGGACTGGCGACCGGTTGAGGTATTATCATTAAAAACTGATCATGCTGTGCAAGCATTAGAGCTGAGCATTGCAGAGGAGGAAATTAGGAAGATCAAAAGAAATGCTGTGGAGATAGAGCAGCATTTAAAAGATCAGTTGTCTGAGTGGCGTAGCATGATTGGTCAGACAACAATATTCAATCGACACGCGATGACCATTCTGAGGAATTTTATTTCCAAAATGGAGCCTTCCTCGGAGGCACAGCTGGACAAGAGGGATTTGAAGCAACTGCATAGAGCTTACCACATACATGGCTTCGTGATGAACAAGCGTGACACTAGTAAGAGTGAACTAGCTGAACAATTGAATGCGACAAAGATTCATAATATTTCTGGTCCGATTGAGTTCGCTCTGGTCTGTCACATGGAGCCCTACGTTGGGAAAATCTGTTCGATGTGGTTAGCTGTGATAATCTTAAGAAGTCGGGATTGAATTACTTAATACACCAGGAAGTCAGTGTATTCGTTTATTACATATTTGTATACTCCATTAAAATTAATGTTACAATGCATACAAAGGAGTATAAATAACTAGTGTTTATCACAAAAAATTTCTGCGAAAAGTACTGCCTTCGATACAGATCATTAAATATAATACACGCCCTCGTTAAAATCTCGCATATAAAAAGATATCGTGTGGGAAACACTTTGGAAACTATATTAGAGTCCTACGATGATCTTTTGTCGGTAATTATTCCGTTGACTTCGAACGTGTAACGTTCTCAATAAAAAAGTACAAATAGTTTCGGTAACAAATCTAGTCGAGGAGACTAAAGTGTTGTACAAGAGTCTGATTCCCTTAATATCGAATGATGTATCATGTTGTTTGTATATGGAATCGAAAATGCCTAATGTTATTGTACCATGAAGTTGTAGAAAAGCTTAGTGTACAAATTCAATATGTATACTCGTTTCGTGAGAAATTCGTATCTTGTTTCTCTGAAGCACTCTAATCGCTAGACTGTGGATCTTAATGCGTTTATGAGAATTTGTAAAATATAGGGTACAACGCGAATATTTATAGAAATTAGTGATATATTATTATTTTTATTTTATTGATGCCACAAGGTCGAAGATATTTTTCCCTCGTTCTGATTTTTATAAAATATGAAATTATGAACATTAGTTCGCATGAGGACCCGCAGTCTACTAATCTCACAATTCTATTTTTCATAAAAATTGGAGAGAGGAAGATTTGTCTATACAATGTAAAAAATTTTAGTCCGATTTCAGAACACGCACGATTAAATTATTATGGCAGATACATTAGACGGCTGGAAGGGTTTGATGAACAAAAACTGTGAGGATGAACATATATTATACAATTCTTTATACTTGTTGCATTGCGCAGCAATGCATTTCTTTTTCCATAACAATTGTAACATTCTTTTTTACACGCCGCATATTGGTGCAAACGGGAAGAAAAGTCATTCTATCTTTCATTACAATTCCATAGTACAGTCGAAGCATCAAAACCAATAAGAATTTTCTCCGAAAATCACATATTTAAACATAATTTTTTACAATTATCGTGTATCGGCTCGAAACCGGATGTAAAAATTTTTTCCATCTCCCTAAAAATTGACAGTTGTATTGTTTCCATTTGTGCGTTGTTTATAGTCTCTGCATTCTCTGAAATTGTTACAATTTAAATAACCACGCGTAAATGTTCCATACATTTACAAAGTGTGTGATACGTGTGTGTAAAATCGTCGAAAAATGTTTCTTCGTGTAAACGTTCGCCTAATCTACACAATACAAAACGAAACATTCTCCGGAATATACATATATGTATGTATATATATATATATATATGTATATGTATAAAACAGTCGCGTACACCATAAATAAAAACAAAACTTTCGTGAGAAATTAGCAATGAATCTTGCTTTTATTATTCTACAAATGCCTAGTAAACAATATTCATTAAATAATCCTCCCTTATAAATACAATGTTAGGCATGTGTCTGCAAAATGCATATTGTTTTTCGTTCACAAAACGCGCGTACACCTTGATCTATGGTTTTTGATCGTGTCAGAATACGAGATTCTTCTTTTTTTAAAATGATCGATCGCGAAGTACAGTTGATCACATGTGTATATTGTCCTAATCATCTCTCAGAATTGTTCTGAAAATTTTTAGGGGCAGTATTTTTATTGCACAATTCGATAAATTGATTATATATATATATATATATATGATATTGTTAAAAAATAATGGAAGGCATTGTTTATGGAAAATTGAACCAACAAACTTTTGTGCAGATTAAAGTATTGTTCAAAATTAGTAATTTTGCATATAGATAATAGTTTTGCATGGAACTTATAAAATTTGTACAGGATTGATGAGTTTGCAACAAAATCGACAATTTTGAACAAGGTTCGCGAATTTGGAAAAATCGACAGTCTTGGACAATATTGATAAGTTTGCAACGAAATTGCATAATGTTAATAAATCTGCACAAAATTGATGAATGTGCTAAATTAGCGGAGAATTAACAATATCGCTTGAAGACTTGCAGGTATTTTGTGAACAACCGTATCTCTACGTGACGATACGATAATCTACCTAAAAGACCAATGTGCGACTACATACAGGGTGTCCAGTAAACACGAGTACCGCGCGAATAATCGACATCGCGAATAATTTTCACGAGAAAATCGCAAACGTTTCGTCAAACGATCCGTCTGACTATTGCTCGCTAATTCTACTTCTACTATACGCTCACACCACACCACGGTATTAATTATTTTCCACTTTCCCCGATATAATTGAATTCTCATTAAAACGCGAATCACGCTATACTTTAAACCTCGGTGACTTAAGCACCGAGCATTCAGTTTCCAGCATGCACCAGATTACGAGAAATAGTAAATTGAAAATAAATAAATTGCCCACGACAAATGGTCTTCTTCCATTTGTTCGTTTTCCATGCGCGGCAAAGCCGTCTAAATAAATAAATAAATAGAGAATCGGAAAAAATCACACCTCCGTTAATATTCCGATAAATCTAAGCGATAAACAAACCTAAATCTCCTCGCAGAAAAATTATAATTTTATGGCGGAAAAACAGTTTTGTTCTCCGCGGTTTCGTTTTTATTTTCTTTTCTTTTTTTTTTTGCTTTTTAAACAATTGTAGAAACGCTCTGTTCGCAATATTGGACACCCTGCACAAGGTGCAATCTTGACTGCAATTGCCTCTGACTCGACGATCCATTGCCATAATCTTTTTACAAGACAGATCCTCGCCGTCGGCCACGAAAAAGATCGCTTACATTTAAGCTTACATTACGCGACGCTATCGTACGAGATCGAACGGGCGATCTCGTAACTCCTATTGACGACTATAACTTCTATACAGGGTGTTTCGGAAGTCATCCACCTTCGGCAGTCCACCGAGACCACTCTAAGAGACAAATTTCCCGTTAAGGCGTTTTGCTTTAATTTAACACAGCATTTCCTCCATAGCGTCGCGTCCTTGGCCACGCCCACTCGCCGCGCGACCAATCCCGAGTCAGCAGCGAGACGGCGGCCAATGAGAACGACAATGAAGCGAACTAAAATGTCCTGTCACTGTTTCCGAGCGTCTCGCTGTGTCTACTCGCGCGACGCTATGGGGTGAATGCTGTATTTCGGTACAGTATAAGTGCAGAAGTATTTCTGACTAACTTGATGTTAACGAAAACTTGAATTTAAAATACAAAACAGTGTTGCCACTTCTTTAGGTTGTAATCTCTGTCCTTGAAATTGGCCATGAAAAAGAAGGACGTAAGGAAAAAATTGAAAACGTTCAAGAACTAATAAAGATCTAGTTTCGTTTCTGTGACTCTATGGTGATTAATGACACTGACGATGACCATCGGCAGATGACTTTCTTGGACACCGTGTATACTTGACTATAATTTGTATTTACAATGTGCTGGGCCAGCGATCCGAGCTCTCAGCTCCTCGGTCCCAAGTGTGTCAAACGTAAAATTGAAAATCGCAGGCCTTTTTTATGTTTACAATCGCGTCGTATCGGTTCGCAGAAGACATCGGACTCGGGTCCATTGATGATCTCGATGGTGATCTTGTTGGTGATCGAGCACTGCAAAATTCTGGGGCCGAACGTGGATATATCCGGTTCTGTTGTTGTTTTTCGTCGTTAGCTGAAGCGATCCCCTCCAAGGATCTCCGTCTCTGTTTTTCCTCTTTTATTCTCTATCCTCTCTCTCTTCTTCGACGGCGTGCCAACAGACAGCACGATGTCTATTGAATCTTTTTCGACACTCCGTTCGTGTGTCCGTTCGCGTGACTATTCGCGATGATTCCGTTCCGCTTTGCACTTTTAATACCCTCGGTCAGCTCCGCTTTTGACAGCGCGCTAGCAGCCTTCATCTTCTCCAGCTGCCGTTCCGCGTACGCTTGCTTGCCCTGCACAGTCATCATCATCGTGTATTAGATACTAGGTTAGTGTATGTTTAATTTAAAATTGTTTTACAAACATCCTCCATCTCAACAGCGTGGACGAGGATATGCAGAAATTTCTTAATATATGCGAAAGAGACAAAATTTTACAATAACAATCTGGTTTTGATTTGTTTCTTTGTGAAGCTTTGATGAACATATTCGTGGCATTTTTCTGATTAAAACGAGTCCAAGCATGACATGTTTCGAAGCATATTTGGTTGTTTAATCCACGATTCAGTAGAACCTCGATTATCCGAACGAATTGAAGATCGCATATTTGGATGAAATCGATTAAAAGAATTGATACTTGAGCATTAAAAATTTCTTAGGAAAAATCGTGGTGCAAAACAACAAAGAATATTTTTGATATAAATTGTTCGATTTGTTTATCGATTAATTGGAACTGTAACGGTACCTTCGCGATGTACGCTTTGGCGTAGAAGTTGCCGAAGAGGACGATAAACGAGATCATGTAGATGACGAGGGCGTACTGCATCCAGAGCGGGAAATCGCATCCCGATCGAATACCGTTGATCCCGAGGATCAGGGCAGTGGTGAATTGGATCAGCTGGAGGATCGTCAAGTATTTCTTCCACCAGAGGTATTTGGTAACAGTTGGTCCGAGCGCGGCCAATCCATAATACGAGTACATCAGCACGTGGATGAAGCTGTTCACCATTGCTGGCAGGAAGGCTGAATAAACAGAATAAAAAATAACATTCCACTTTCCATGTAAGAATAAATTGATACTCGAATGAATAACATCGTATACAAAATAATTTCAAAATTAATGCCCAGTTTTCTGGATAATTTAAAAATTAATTCCCGCTATCTTTTTGGCTATTCCAAAATTAATTCCCACAATTTTCTGAATAATTTCAAAATTAATTCCCACAATTTTCTGGATAATTTCAAAATTAGTGAGCGAATTCGTAAGTCGGATGAATTGAGAATTTAATATCTCTCGTTAATAAGTTCCAGTCGAGTGAAAACGCGTGCCCGCGATTTCTCCCCTAATTCATTATACTTATCCAGTTATTTAGTCATGGTTACTCGCAACATCTGTTCTCGATTTCCAAACAGAGAGACTTGACCAAAATGAGTTTGTGAAATTTAAAGCAGTAGCAATATTAAAGGAATGCAAGAACATCACTTTCAGCCCATTGAGATTATTAAAGGAAACAAACATTTATTATCTTGCATAAAGATTCGCGGTCTAGCAATAATTGTTCAGACGACACAATAAAGAGCGATTAAAGACAGTAAAATCTATACAAACAAAATTTTAAATAATTTAGACAGCCATTTTCAAATTACTGAATCATTGGCTTCCTTCGTGCCAAAAAATTTGTTCCAGTGTCACCAATTTGAAGACGACCATCGGAAAAGTAGGAACAACGATCTTTCCACGAACTCCAAAAATTGTGTTAGAAAAATTAATTATGGGGCACTTACTTGATCCACTAGGGACCCATTTGATACCGATCCACCACAACGAGAACATGGTGGAGTGATGGTAGACATGGAGGAAGCTTAGTTGATTGTCCTTCTTTCGAAGGATGAAGAAGAACGTATCACAGAACTCGAGGAGCTTGCTGAAGTAGTACCACCAAACTGCATGAGCGATCTGCCATCAAACCAAATATATACATTATAATAAAGAAATTAATAAAGAATATTCTTGAAAGGTTCATGAAGGATTCCAAAGATTTTCGACGTACCTGTACTTCGTCTGGACGCGTCACCTGTCTGATTGGCTGGCAGACATAACTGTAACTTAACCTGGTGGACGCTACGAATAACTGGAAACAACAAATATTTATAATTTTTACAAAAATATTGACACGTTCATTCTCATAACAATTTCTATTACTCGCTTGTCATTATGTAATACATGATTGTCAACGTCTGTTACTTATCAACGCCAGTTGGAAGAAATAATATATTTACTAACAATAACTATATGAACAATTTTCTTAACAAATTGTACTTGACAAGTGGCTAAAAGTAGCTAATTATTGGGTTGGGACGAATATTCGTAGCATTTTTAAATTAACCCTTTGCACTCGAAGCTATTTTAAATAAAAAAATTTGTGCCTCAGAGTCGCCATCCGAGTGCTAACGGTTAAGATTCAACGATAAAATTAAAATATTTATTGAAAAACGTATTTTCCATTCGCGACAATGAGGATTGTCAAGACATCGTAGATAATTAATATGGAAATCGGGGACAAGAGGAGAAATATGAGTGGCGGAAAGCAAAAGAGGTTGTACCTGAATGGCGATGTACGCGTTCAGACAGGCCATCGCAAGATTATAGGGTACGAGGGCCCAGGTCAGCTTGAATGCTTTACGAGTTCTCATGATCTTTGGCCCGGCCCACACGATCAGCAGATACAGCATCGTGTAGATCAAAGTAGGTTTCGGCGAGTCGACGAGCATCCATCCTCTCGATCGTTCGTCTGACGAAATTAAACGTAGCGCAATTAATCGAGGATTGTTGAGAAAAATGGGAAAACAGCATCGTTGAAAAATAAATCGAGAAACTCCTAAATTTAAAAAAAAATATTTATCTACAGTGGGTGATCAGCATCATCAAAAAATAAATTGTGAAACTGCCTCCCAAATTTTAAAAAAATATCATCGAAAGTATCATCGAAAAATAAATTGTGAAAATAATAAATTGTGATAAGTATCATCGAAAAATAAATTGAGAAAATACCTCCACAATTTTTATAAAATACTTATCTAAAGTAGATGATCGAAAATCATAATATTTTATATATAATGTTATGAGAAACAATAGCTTAATGAAAGAGTTGTTTCATAAAACAAATTATATTTAATTCTGAATGCGTTTTAGAGAATTAAAAATTCATAACGTTCTAATTCTGAAATTTTTGATGATTTAAGAAATATTTCTACAAACTATTTTATAATAATAGTATATGCAATATTGTGTGAACTATTGAGTGTCTCACCTGCAAGGGACAGGGTCCAGAGGTAGTAATCGTAGGCGTCGTTTATGAACGTCGCCGTGGAATTGAGTATGTCCGTCATTGTCTGAAACAGAACCATAAATATCCGGTTGAAAAACATTTGTAATTGTAATTATAAATCGTAGGTTATAAAATATAATTCTGCCGTAACATTTAAATAAGAAGTGGTTAAATGTGAAAGTCCATTGCACAATTGTAAAAAAATTTTAAACCTCGATTGTCGAAAATATATTTATAATTATAAATTGTATATCATAAGATGTAAGTCTACCATAATATTCAAATAAAAATTGGTGGAAAGTGACAATCAATTTTAAAATTACAACAAACTTTTAGAACTTGAATAATACTATTGTGGATTTTTAAGGAACTGATGAGTTAACTAATATTTTGATTTTGAAATTTGGTTGGTACGACGCAACTTTGGTTTACCATAATGATAGTGATTGTGGCGTGTGAAACCGATTGATATCTCGTCGAATGCATCCCGAGTAAAAGGAACGTAATCTTGGACAGGAAATGGTTAACAACAGTGAAAACGAGCTCGCACCGCGACTTCCCTTATTTATCATGATTCAAGTTGAAAGTAAAAAGCTCGTTTTCACTTGCATCGAAACTTCGTGCCTATAATGTTTTATAATTAGCTGGCGAACGTGTATAAATTATCGAGGAATTTTTACCAAACTTTCGTTAATCTTTCATTCATTCGCGGAAGAACGCATCGTGCATATCATTTTTTCAATCTGTTTTTATAAAATAGACAGTCCAGTAATAAAAGTAGCAACTATCACCGTCTAAACTATACTAATACGTAGAACACCGTTTGTTTACCAATAGAGTGTTTATTGCAGTTACGTTAAGACGAATGACACTATAAAGTTTTATTTATAAACAAATATAACTGGTTTAAACGCTTCATGTAAGCCTCCAATAGAGTACAGCTATTATCTATCATAAATAGACTACGATGATTATGCAGCCTGATACCTGATCAGACTAGTTTACAGAAACCAGGATTACAAACGAGTTTACTCCTTCCAGGCTAAGAGAAATTAAACTTGTAACCAACGAAAAAACGTTCGACATGTATGCAACTAAGATAAACGGAAGTTTCTAAATCATTTGACTCTAATTGGACAATTTAAACGACTGAAAACCTGTAGATTATTTACAGAGGTACAGTCTGCCATAAATCAATTAGTATACACTATGTTATTAAGATAGACAACATCGTTCGAATTAATAAAACAACATCCCAAAAATGACTTCCTTGAAAGGGGTGATTCCTGAGGCCATTTCTAGTAACTTTTTCCTTTGCGAAAATCTTCTCCGCGGCTTCGTTGAGGAGTTATTAAGGAAAAACACGGACCAATCAGAGCGCGGATACAGCGGACGGATTGCGAATGGCGACACGCCCCGCGGAGCGTAGCGTTGTCATTGGCCGAGCCGGAATGATCCGTGTTTTCCATTAATAACTCCTTAACGAAGAGACGGAGAAGATTTCCGCAAAGGAAAAAGTTACTTCAAATTACCTAAGGAATCGTCCCTTTCAAGGAAGTACATTTTTGTGACACCCTTTACGTAAGGAATAGAGCAATTATAACTAATAATGAAACAGTTCAACCTAATAATACAATTCAGACCAATAAGATTAATAAAACTAACGCCTACAATTAATTGTACCGTAATTATTCGACTGCGGAGCTTTATGCAAAATAACATTGTCTCGTAAACATTTATAATTTGACTATGTTGAAAATAATACATCGACGTTCCTGAATTCTTTGAATCCGTTCACTGTTTTAAATTGCACCTACTCATTTTTATGATAAATGCATAAAATCCGCTAATTAATTATGAATCAGACAGAATATCCTAGGTTTACGTGGTGCGACTTTTACGAGCGACTGTATCGTAGAGTACAGCGAATCCGATCGAATAAAACGGAAAGTGTATCTCTCGAGCGAATCATATCAATAAGAGCGTGTCAGTCCTTTCTTCAAGGTAGCGTGCGCGCGCGCGGGCGCTGTCATTAACCGAGACACTCTTCTAATGACCGCTATCACGTACCGTTATCCGGTCGTTCACTCGCAAGATGAAAACGTCATATGTAACTTTCACGTTACCGGAGTAGCACCGTAGCACGCTATCTCTCCTCCGCATCCGCGGGAAAACGTGTTTCGTTTCGTGCGCGCGAATCATTCGTGCAAAAGCGAGGATCAAGTTTCGAGACGTTCGATGACTCTCCCCCGGCAGATCGAATGGAATGTGCAACTTTCATTTGCGGTCTCGCCTAGCTGCATTATCTCCTGGCAAGTGCAAGTTCACCCTGTCGACTCCCCTTCTACTTTTTATAGTAGTATCTCCGTAACTGTCGCATCGACAGTTCTAGTAGAGCTGCCACTGCATTTTTTGTAGTGCGCCGAACGTAGAGAAGGATAGCGATTGAAAAAGAAAGAGGAACTGAGGTTCGACGCCTCGACTCTTTGCTTCTCTTTCTTTTCCGTTCGTCGACAGTAATGTTATCACTAGACCGCGGATGTTTATGCAATTTGCAATTTTTCTAAAGGAATTTTAAGAAGGGGGAACCAAATATTATTTTCAGTGTTAGTAGCCTTGGTAGATCCGAAATAAATCGAAATCGTACTGAAATCTGTCGAATGTTATATTCTAGCATTTTTTGTAAATTTTTTGAAGCCATAAATGAGTAATTATGATCGTAATTATATCGTGTTTGGGGTCATTTTAATCAGAAAAACGGGACGATGGTAAAATATTCATAGAAACATTAATTTCTTATATGTCCATAATGTTACCAAAAATGTACCAGTGTCTTCAGGAAAGTCTGCAGAATCATTCTACCTAAAAATCATTCGCATGATCTTCATGGTTGGAACAGAAAAGATGTTGAAACTTGAAAATTTGACTGTGTTATTACCTTCAAAATTAAATGTTTCAAAAATTGAAGACAACGAAATCTAAAAATGAACTAATAAACGGATAAAATATTGCATAAAATCCGAACGAGAAGATGCAACGGGTGCATCGCAACGGCACCGATTCTCGAGCAGTCCGACGCGCCAGTGATCTTCACGGTGAAAGTTCGATAAATCGATTTGTAATCTCCGGAGGCTGAGTGAAATCACTGGCAGATCAAGCTTTTTCCCTCTCCTCTGCTCTCTCTCTCTCTTTCTCTCTCTCCTCTCGCAGTATTATTGCACTGGGCTTTTGCAACCGACCATAAGGCTCACAAGATTTACAAGATAGAATATTAAAATATTTAAGCTTTTAATACAACTTTTCTTCAAACCATTTTCGTCCATTTTTTATGTGTCAGAAGTTTGAATTGCTTATTTAAACACAGCACAGAACAGAGCTATATTTATACAATGATTAAACGATGAAACGATGAATAAATTTACGAAATATTTTTTTCGAGACAAAATAAAATTCTGCATTTTTTCCATCAATATTTAAGCCACAGAATTTTTCTTCGAACCATTTCGCCATAAATATTTTACAATCAGATGGCACACTTAGGTGAATAACCCCGCGCATCGTGTGAATTTCGCAATCTTACTAATTAACAATCAGCAGAATATCAAATTGCATTTCGACGTTGGCATAAACAGCTGACGCATGCGAATTCGCTGCCTTCTGCAAGGATTCTTTTCGAACGACGCTGTCCCATTGACAAAAATTAATTACTCTCCAACAATTAATTATTACTGAACAAAAACAATCGTATCATAAGTCTCATAACGAAAGGATTTACAATGAGATCGTAAAACCGAGTTCTTGAACAATCGCTGTCACTAGTAGTGATTAATTAAGGCTGTTGGATAATTAATATTTAATTGATTTCCGAGGAGGTTGACTGGTAGATGCAATTCGTCACGTGAAAGTATTGTTATATTCAAATTAGAAAGCGATAAATAGCTCAGCCTGTTCAGCTGACGGAAAAAATGGCGGCCTTCGAACGGGACTTTCGTCTTTGACATTGTTTTTTCTTTTTTGTATTGTTGATAACACTTTTTGGTTCGTGAATACACTCTTTAAGAATTCTCTGAATCGTTAGATTTATTTATTAAAGATACTGTGATATTAGTTTAAAAATAACTAAAAAATAGAATCAATCTCAATTTAAATCTTATTTATTAAAAATCTCAAGTTTAGCGATCACTTGTTACTTCATCTACAATAGTAAATCTTGATTAGGACACTGTTCAACTGCATCACTGTTTCACGGCACTTTGTTAATAATATTTTCAGAAATACTTGTCAACACTTTCACATGTGTATTTAATTAATATTAACGAAATAAAATTAACTATTGAACAATTCACGAAGAACTCTCTACCTACAAATATTATTAAAAAATATTAAAAATATCTAAATATTAAAAACATCTAAATATTAAAAATATCTAAATATTAAAAATATCTAAATATTAAAAATATCTAAATGTGTACCTGACCATCTAAAAAGTGATAGCGACTACAATTAGAAATGAAATTTGAAATATGTAGTAAAAAGATTAAAATTGTATCTCTTACTTAAGAATATCGATATATTATTTCCAAACCCTATTAGAAGAATTAATGGAAGAAATCAATTTCCATTTAGTGAAAAATTTTTCAATCAACATCCGCATTATAATGTGATGCACACATTTCCGACAAAATGGACGCTGAAGAGACAGCCTCGAGGAAAGTCTCACTCTGAACAGTCTCCTCGTTCCGACTCTGACAGGGCACTCGGCTACCAATGACTGTCGACTGGTCTTGAGAACTGTCAATTAATGATGAAAGATTGTAGGACGCGTGCACACTGGCAGAGGACGTCTTCAGTGAATGGATTTCTCGAGAGCCGTAGAAGAGAGCTGCTCGTAAAAGAGATACATCAGGGGTCTCGTTCGAGAATGAGACTTCTTCAGGTGATACTTGAGCGACTGTCAACTAGTCGCGGTTAGGTGAGTCACTGACCACGTACTGCTTGCTAATACGGTCTTTGAATAAGCTTGGGAATTCCTTTTCACTATGAAGATCACTGTGAAGTTCAAGGTGAAGATCTTGAAGAAATGGCGCTTGTTGAAAGCGATGTTCATACAGACATGATAATTAAACAGTATTATGGATCTGTGATAAATAGACTGTGGATTTTTATGCAAAATGAAAATTCTTTCTTTCTTCGATAATCTTAGTAAGTCGAAAATAATACATTGCCATTCTTAAATTCTTTTAATCTCTCCACTGTTTTAAATCACTCGTTTTTATCATAAATGCATAAAATCTACTGATAAATATCAGTAAGGTATAGTGAGAATAAACAATTTTAGGAACATTGATGTAGATGAAAGTGGCCTAAGTTAGATCAGTATTTAGGTTCAACTACTTGTCTTTAAAGGTTTAAGAAGATGCAATAATTAACTTGAGAATTTTGTGCGTTTGTAACAAAAATCGATAAGTGAGATTAAACAATTTTGACAAAATATTGTTATATAATGCTTTCACTGATCTCACTGAAATGATTAAAAGCAAAAATA
Organism: Lasioglossum lativentre; assembly: GCA_916610255.1. NCBI lineage: Eukaryota > Metazoa > Arthropoda > Insecta > Hymenoptera > Halictidae > Lasioglossum > Lasioglossum lativentre. The sequence goes on from OU744364.1 coordinate 4,819,923, forward strand.
AATTACCCTTTAACTAGCAATAAATGCAGAGAATTTTTATTTTGTATAAAGATCCGCAGTATAATTATATACATGTTTAACTCTAATTGAATTGATTTGGAATGATTGTATACATTGTGACATCGTTAAAAGATGTTGCGACGTTCTTCCCATAAGTGGTTGTCGATTTGTGCAATGACGGATGCAATGTAAGTGCAAAGACGATTGTCGATAGTAAATTACAAAAGAATATCCTGTCCCACCTAGATAATGCTAAATCGCGCATTCAAGAAAAACAACTTTCGAAATAATTTAAAAGATCCATTTAGCTTGCATCTACTCCAATGTGTTTCTCTAACCCTTTCACCAGCTGATTTCTATTGTGATTATACTGATCGGATGTAATTGATAAAATTCTTAATCATAATACTGTGAATGAGGTATCTTTTCTATTATGGAAATTCTTTTTTAACCCCAAAAAATCAAACTTAACACTGTTAATAAAAATAGGTTTTTTGAGGATTCAGAAGATGGACAGTAGGATAACTATATTTCTTTTAATTATTAATAGACTGCAGCTTTGATGCATTTATGACCAAATCGAGTAATAATAAAAATTGAGAATATTAACATATAATTTTCAATCTGTTCAAACTATTTAATTCAAAAATTAAAGTAAAAATTCACAAAGTAAAGGCGAATAAAAACAAGAAATTAAACAAATTTTTCTACAGACTGTCAAGATCTAATTTCACCAGATAACGATAATTACGACAACGAATTACGAAAATTTTTCTATAGACTGTCCAGATCTAATTTCGCCTAAGCTACGAGTATAACGCATAAAAATTGCTTTGATGGTAGTTTGTATGCGTTTGCTATAACCTTGGATCTTTATGCAATATAGTAAGTTTGTGCAGCAATTGCAAGACACAGGAATAATTTTGTAAAAATAATAAACATTAATACTCTTAAAGTTGTGCCCTTCAAATACCCTTCAAAAAATTGTACGTTTCTCCTAACAATCGTTAATCATCAGTACACTGATCTCTACATGCGAAATAAAATTATCGCATAAAAAATTTAATTAAAAACATATCTTCCTCATTAATAATTTCTATATGTCATAAATAATATCCCCACATTGTTAAACGCTTTTTCAAATAAAATCCGTAGTCTATCTACAACACATCCTTAGATCAGAACGAACCTAACCGACCAACAATGCTAAAAAAATAAAATCCCTATTCCCAGCAATCACCTCAACAACAATCGAATATCAACCCTCGAAAACAATGAAAAACAAGCCTAAAATTCCACCGCGTATCAACCTTATTCCCAATTTTCAAAAATCGTTACCTTGACGTTCCAGGAGCAGGCCCAGGTTCTCCAAAGGAGGTTCTCAAGTTCCGTGTGTGGGACAGTGATCGCTCTGGATCGTCCCGATCGATCACTACTCCTCGATCCTCCTTCAAAAACTCAACTATTTTTCGAACCACGGTGTGCGAACTGGTGCGTGGTGCACCTCAGAGGAACATGGCCCGTACTAAATCGTTTCTAAATTCTGTGATTCAGGTGAACGTGACACCGGCGTCGGCGACACCTGGATCCTCCCAGGTGTTTTGTCTCACACAGGGGGGAAGGTGTACCGGCGCGATACGTCGAGGTCGATCGGCAAAGTGGCAGCGCTTCGCGCCCGTTTCGCCGGTCAGCTTTATAACTTTTGCCTGTGGTTTCGGTGTTATCCTCCACCTTGTCACCTCACCTGAGAGTCTCTACCCCACCCCTTCCTACCGATCCTCACAGGTGAGCAGCACGAGCGATGGTAAACACCGACGGAAACGAGACGAGCCGAACGAGGCCGAATACCGATGGTGGTTGGTGGGATCGATCGGTTTTGAGGGGATAGATCCCTGAACGGATATATCCCTGCTCTTTTATCTTCTTCTTCTTCGTCTTCGTCTGCTTCTTCTTCTTCTGTCTCTTTGGGGATATACCCCTTCTCGAGGCTGTTGATAGTCGGGCATGTTACAGCCGACCTATGGGGACCATCGAGAGCCCCGTACCACCGTCACTTGCTGTACCACTGCCACCACCAGCGATCAGAGCGATAGAAACCGGCACCGTTTGTGTAACACCGGCTACACGGCCGCTCCGATGGCCCCGATTCTTCAGAAAGAGAGACGAGAGAGAGACAGAGGTGGTGAGAGAGAGAGAGAGAGTGGTGCTGGGATTTTTTTTTTGGGACTGAGAGGTGTCATGGTGGGGGCGGATCGACGAAAAAGGGTTTTTCCGGGTCTCGGGAATTTCCGTTTTCTGTATTTGTTACGAAAATTGGTAGATCGAGTACGGAGATTGAAAGTTGGAAGTATTTGGAAATGTTGTTTTCAACTTCTTGAAATTATGGATACATATAGGGTAACTGCACCAGTGCATAAACGGGCACCAGTAAATGAACGCTTTTGTATTTTTTGCTTTTCCATCATTGTTCAATTACTAGAATGTAGTGTTCATTGACTGGTATTTTTTATGTTTTCTATTTAACGTTTAATAAAGACAAATAATAATAATTTCATTTTATTTGTGTTCATTTATTTTTGACAAATGAAGTATAGGGAGCCATTTGGCATATATGAGATTCCTTTAATTCACATATTTTTTTTTAAATAATATATCTTCCTGAACAATTTCTTAAATGTTCATTCACTGGTGCAGTTACCCAGGGATTTGAAAATTGAAGTGTTTGCAACGACCTCCCAATGCTTGATGCACGAATTCTTTTGGTCGTTTCCGAAACAGTGGATCCTAGAAGTTTGAAAAATGTTAGGATCTATTTGATCCCCGAGTTATTTGCACCCGTATTTACATTTACTATTTAAGCCTTTTGGGAGTTTCTTCGAAGTCTCCTTAGCATGTCTTGGTTAAATATACCGTCGACCAATAGATAGAAATGGCCTGGGCGAGGTCTATTCTTCTCTCGCAGCTGGTGTTTTAAATTTTTCTTGTATTCTTTGTCGTTCTTTCTGTGCGATCGTCGAAGCAATTTTTTGGAAATTTTTCAAACGTTTACACAGCGGCCTGCGCATGCAGTCGGAGAAAGCGTGAGACTGCAATGCGGATTCACCAAGCTCTATCAACTGCATATTCGCTGATTTTTCTAGAAACCGCGTGTTAAGTGCTTGCCAGTTTTAATAAATAATTTTTCTATCCTAGAATCGGTGGAATACGAGCTATCTCTACTGTTAAGTAGGTCTGATGATTCAAAGAGACACAGTTAAATCAGTCGAATTATAGTCTAGCTCAATTTAAAAATCAAATTCAAGATGGCGCCTGATCTAGAACGCCACAGTTCCCAAAAACAAAAATCAATTTGTTCGTCCATAGTGTAATTGTCCATAGTGACATTTGTCATAGTTATATTCATCAATCTCAAAAAGAATCATGCTATTTAATTTATTTGGGAACTATGCAAATTCGCCTAGCTGCTTAGGTGTCGAATTATAGTCTAGCTCAATTTAAAAATGAAATTCAAGATGGCGCCTGATCTAGAACGCCACAGTTCCCAAAAACAAAAATCAATTTGTTCGTCCATAGTGTAATTGTCCATAGATACATTTGTCATAGTTATCAATCTCAAAAAGAATCATGCTATTTAATTTATTTGGGAACTATGCAAATTCGCCTAGCTGCTGATGCTACAAGATGGTATCTTACATCCTAAGACGCCATGTTTATTAGAAAAATTTGATATGCCAATCTCAGAATTGCAAATTAATTCTGCTATATAAATTATTTAGAATCTGCACAGCAAAATTGTAATCCAAGATGGTAGCCATCTTTGGTCCATGAACAATAGATTTGTACTTATTTCGACCACAGTTTCCAGGGAGAACAAGATTTATGTGTCACCGCATAATTGCATAATTGTCGGACATCTCTATTGTCGCGGTAACGTCTCGATATCGATCTCAGAATTGAAAATGGATTATTCTCCGTTCACGCATCGTCGGACACGGAGTTAGAGTGTGCGCACGACTCTATCTAGATCTCGATCAAGCGAATGGTGTCTCACCTTCCATTGTCTTCTACCTCTTAGAGGTCGCGCTATCCGCGTTACATCGGCATCGACAATCCGTTTTACAAATCACCGAGTAATTTCGTCCCAGCTATATTTATTACACTCAATTAACCTCTCATAACCAATACGCTTGAGCTGCAATTTGTATCGATAATGGCGGCCAATCGATCACGGATCGACGGAAAGCCAGGAAAGTCCATGATCTTTTGGTTAATTTTCAAAGAACCCCGTTGAAGAGAAAATGATAATCATCTACAAATATATTAATAAACAAATAAGAATTCACCAATTATTCACAATTGACTTTGCTAACGTGTGGTCGTGGATGCAGAAAATTATAAATTGTTCAAGAATTTATTGAACCCTTTAGGGACACTGATATATATACCATAAAAATTGGTTTTTCGTGCCAAAATTCAACAAACACAATTATGCTAATTAACACAAAAGATCTTCGACGATTTTCTTTAATTTTGCAGATCATCGTCACGTATACACTGAATGTATGTACTAAAAAAATTAACTTTTAAACCGATGATTGAATCGATCATGTCAATTATACAAGAATGTAATGGAAAATGGTGAAACAAGTTTAACAAGAAATATGCGTGCTTCACACAAAAATATCAGGAAACCAAAAGAATCCGAAATGATGTACGTTCCGTTTCAACGGCAAGTTGTAACAATTAATTTGGTATGGATCTTTCATTATCTAACATGGTAAACGAATGGTCAAGGTGACGAAAAAAAATCGCGACCATTAGTATAATACACACTTTAGGCTCTCGATCGATGAATAAACATAAGTGCGGCGGGCTATTGTGCGAGATATAAACGAAGAAGCCGAGGATAGTTAGGACGAAGTGACCTAATAGAAAGCAAAACGGTACTTTAACGGAACGGTGGAGCTGGTTTTTGTGGGGATTCAGACTCGTCACCGAGGAAAGCCGATCTTTCGAACGGTTTCTGAGACGAGCATTGGTCCGGCGACCTTGACCCGAATTAGAAATCCACTGGAGTATGGTGAACGTGCACGTCTTTTTTTTTTTGTTTTCGGGAGTAATTAATGGCGAGAAGAATAGCTTGTTTGCGGGGCGGACATTGTTATTAACGCGTTCGACGTCGACTGATCAATTACGGTTTCGTATTAACGAGGTGATCTTAGCGCTATCGGTGTTTTTGCTATCTTACATGTTCGTTAATTAGCATAAATATTTTTCATCTCGTTCCTTTGCCATTTCCTTTCGTGCTTTTAATGATCGTGCAAGATGAAATGAATTTTAACAAATGTAAGGTTTATTGAAGTTTACAACAAATAATATTCTGTTTAACTCAACAATCCTCATAGATCCTGTAATAATTTCATTGCGCATCTTTGCGAAAAATAAACATATTCTCTGCATCGATTAATAATTTTCATACTAATCATTTTTACTGTTTTATATTTCATTCGGGCCATTTCTTCGTAAATACATAAAAATCCGCAGTCTAGTAATAATGTTTCCCTATTTATTACAGGTGTTAATATTATTAAATGTTAAAACAATGTCGATCGTAAGTTGCTATAAGCAGAATTTTAATGTTTTCGGCGCATTGGTTCGATCAAATATTATTAATATTATTATTATTATTAAATTGTGCCATTTTTATGGTTCCGTAGAAGAGAGGCTAAAGAGAGGTCGCGTTAGCACAGAACAGAGGATGTAAATACGGATCCGAGAGAAAGCGATGCAAGGCTCGCGCACGTAAAAGTTGGCATCAGGTGAGAGACAGATTAAAACCGGTCACAGGGATCCTTTAACCGTGAAACTTGCGTTTCCAAATATTCGAACCCATTTCGCCGAACCCCTTCGGGACTTCTTTCTTCCTGTACCTTCTGCGGCACGATTGAAATCACCTTTCACCTGAAATCCGCTTCGATGAAAATTCGCGAATCTCGAATCGTAATCTCTTCCTTCGAAAAGAGGACCGTAAATGTTACAACCGGATTACAGATCTCTACACAAAATAAAAATTGTTTGTAAATACCACTTTTCCTTCATTGATATCGATGGGATAAAAATAATAAACTTTTCAACTGTTTCACAGTTGATATACTCATTTTTCCTAAAATACTAGTTAATAATAATTAATATCTAGTTATAACTAGACAGCGGATTTTATGCATTTATGAGAAAAATGAGTAAGTAGTAATTTAAAACGGTAAAAATATTAGAAGAATTTAAAAATACTGTTATATTATTTTCAACCTGTTAAACATATTAAGATGGAAAATAAATTTCTATTGGACTCCAGTTTGTTGCAATTCGGGTAAAAAATGTTTATTTTGCATAAAGATCCCCTCTGTCTAGTTATAACCAAAAAATAAATCTGTTCAAACTTAAATATTTTTATTTTTTAATACAGAGTTTTGGACTAACTGTAGCTGTTGGTTTCTAGTGTGGGGGGCCAAGCCGGCGCGGCGTTCGTACAGATTATTTTTCGATGGGAATCGATTTTTTTCAACATCAACAACGGTACTATATTTCAAGGACCGGCTTCTTGGTCCCGCTATCGCGTGGAATGTAGTAACTGCTTAGCGAATGGCCAACAATTAAGCGTAAAATTTATTTGCCGCCGTTGTGGATGCTCGGAGAGCAGTGCCTACTGTGGCGAAAATGCCTCGCGTGTTCGGATAGTTTTTTAATTAATCATCTGGGCGCTCTCGACGGGAGAACAACATCCTCTAATTGCGAATCGCGATGAAAATACTGAAAGGTGTGATTTTTAAAATATCTTTTCATCTGCATAAAAAATTTGGAAAGTATTTTCTGTCGATCACATCGCATCAAAAATTTGGAAAATATTTTCTGTCGATCACATCGCATCAAAAATTTGGAAAATATTTTCTGTCGATCGCATCGCATCAAACATTTGGAAAATATTTTCTGTCGATCACATCGCATCAAAAATTTGGAAAATATTATCTGTCGATCACATCGCATCAAAAATTTGGAAAATATTTTCTGTCGATCACATCGCATCAAAAATTTGGAAAATATTTTCTGTCGATCACATCGCATCAAAAATTTGGAAAATATTTTCTGTCGATCACGTCGCATCAAAAATTTGGAAAATATTTTCTGTCGATCACATCGAATATATTTTATAACAAAATTCGATCTTAGAGTATCGTAATATTAGTGTCAGTTTATTAAAATTATTAACAGTCAAAATACATTTTTATTTAACCTCTGTCCCCTGCAATAGATGCAGACAATTTTTTATTTATTCTCTCGTCAATCTGATTTTTAAGAATTGATTTCCGTTACCGAGCATGAGTCGGATAATCGGATACTTCTTCGCAGATAAGCAAGGAATAATAGGTGGGACCAATGACGTCGAACACGCGTTTCGAATGCTTCGAGAAAAGATCCCGATCTATGAACGCTGTATCTCATGAATAATAATAAGCCAAATATCGAGGCTGGAAGTAGGCTTAACCCGTTGGATGTTGGCTTGCTCGTTCGTGAATGGAGTCGACGACACCGTTAGTCCGATCTTATTCAAACCTATAACAAGTTACATTTCCTATTCGGCCGGCACACCTAAGTGGCGTCTGCTCCGAGAAAATAGAATCTTCTTTGCATTTTCTTCCCGCGTTACGTTTCAAAATCAATCTTAGTTTATAATGAAATTAATGATTTCGGCGCAAGGTTCGATCATTTTAAAACAATGTTAAAATGATTTAAAAATTTTAAAATGATCGAACCTTGCGCCGAAATCATTAATTTCATTATATACTATAGTTTCTATCGAGAAAAATTCATGCAATCTTAGTTTGTTGTTTCTCACTTAATTTTTGATGTGCAACAAGATATCTGCCAAACTAACGGTTTTGCGGTATAAAATAATTTTCTACAAGGAATGAATCGATTGTTGCATAAAAAAATATATGGCTCTATTTTAAAAAATCAAGTTGACCTTCATATGTCCTCTACGCCTCCACCTTTGTACCATCTATGTATAGTAAGTAATATTATAAAAGTTGTTTATTCATGAAGATGATCTCAATTAAATTTATCTTTACTAGAAATATTTGAATTCGTCTAAATGTCCAGTGTCTAAAAATAGACCACAAAATATAGAAATTTGCTACTAATAGTGGTACAAGATGAACCGAAAATTAGAAATCAATTACCAGGAAAGATAACGCCGAAATCTCGTATGCTATTCAAAATAGATAATGATACCGCTTTTAAGGAACAGTTATAACGATAATATATTTTGCAACGACATGGTAAAACACAGCAGTAGCAGTAATTATGTCTAACAGGACAGAGCTAATTAAAAATGTACACATAGAATAAAATTGTGAAAGAGAAAGCCAGTAGCAAAAATGTCCGAATAATTTGAATACAAATAGACCTAATCGTCAGGACATGGGTAAGAATCACTGTAAGATGCAAATAACCTCTCCAGGACTCTTCTATGTATACTTTTTAAAATATTCTAGGAAGCCTTCGCAAAAACCTAATAGAATATTTAAAGTTCAAGGAATTAGGAGAGACACCATAGATAGCGATCTCGTTTCAGTTGTGTCATTAAATTATTTATTTTCGATTTTTAAGCTTCGAGAATGGTGGGATCTAATAGCAGGAAGCCAATATGGCGGCGCACCACATCGAAAAATTGAAAAGAAAATTATACATATTTTTGAACAGTGAAGAAACTGGTAACGAGCCTATATAATATTATTTTAATGGAATCTCACTTGTTAATACCGAGTTTCTCACAACTCAACTTTTTAATAGCAATTTATTTACCATTTTTGTTGTCATTTAGTGAGACAACTGCCCCAGAATTCTACTAAAAAAGAAAAGCAACGAATCTAACTAAAATGATGAAATCCCAATAAAAAGGTCCTGAAAAAATGTCAGCTTTCTCGGTCAAGGACAAAGATCTAGTGAAATCGTTAAAGAATCAACAAGGATCCAAGCTGTGGAATAAAATAACTGTGAATCTCGCCGCGATCCTTTCGATCCTTTCACGAATCCGCAGAGTAGGGCAGCTTAATGACGTCTTTATTCTTGGCAGGTTCATTTCGAGGCGAAGTATGTCGGTGGAAAAAGGCAGACAACTATAAATTTCGTTAAATTTTACGCGGAACCAAGCCGGACAACGCCTCTCTTGCAGAAACCGGAAGCAGAGTCCGGCGAAAACCTGTTCGACCGATCTCTGCTGTGGGTCACTCGGTCTCGAACGAGGGCTCCGTTAAAAATCGATCTGCTGGTCACTGTCCCTCGATCCTGGCTTTTTAATACTTTTTGTCCTGGCCCCGGCCAATGTCTCCAGACCATTCAGGAAAAAAAGAAGAAAAGAACTCGAAGAAGGAATATGGCTGCGCACGGAGAAAGCGAACCCGGTTACTCTCGCCCACAAATGGACAGATTCATCATTTGATACTAGAATCGATGTGTGCATGTGTGTGTGCATGTGTGTGTGAATGTGTTTTAGTCGAAGAAAGTAAGCTTTTGTTGATCAGGTTGCTTGCAAAAGTTTTTTTTGCATTTATCTTGCATTTTAATAGATAGTTTTTCTTGCATTTATCTTGCATTTTAATAGCTAGTTTTTCTTGTATTTATCTTGCATTTTAATAGCTAGTTTTTCTTGCATTTATCTTGCATTTTAATAGCTAGTTTTTCTTGCATTTATCTTGCATTTTAATAGCTATTTTATGGAGACGTTTTGAAGGAAATACGTGGACTTTCGAAGTTTGAAAATAGTCCTTCAAGTGCTTAAAAAAATTCAGATTAATTATTGAAGATTAATCGATCAATTTAACAACAATTTCATTTGTCATCGAAAAAATCACCATTTCACAAGCACTTTTATAACAGATTTTATAACGAATTTATTTAATCATGCAGTTTTTCCAAACTTTGATGCAATTGTAAATTAATATAATAGATCTAGTATGTTTCATCGTAATTGAATAAGAAGACGTATGAATGGAAGTATAAAAAGACCATATAACTGGGAGAGTGTTTAAAAAACCGATGATAGTCGATAATGTCTTAATGAATTGTTCAATGACGACAATAGATAATTTACGATCCCTTCTCGCAAAGTCATCCTAAGCGAGCAGAATCTAATAACTTCTTCCGGAGGGATCGTTTAAAAGAAATTTATTAAATATCATCTCGAGGAACGCGATGCAGTCATCAAGCTGGCTATTAAATTAACTAATGGCGGACGAAGGCGTTTATAAATCATGCGCCACTTGTAGGCTGCGTATCCTGATGCGTTTATGACTTTGAAAGACTCATTCAATGGATAAATGTTAAGAATGCAAGAAAAACTTTATTGCAAATTCCATTTTCTTTTTCGATTATTTCCCGCTTGTTAGGACGATTAACATGATCGCTACCTACATAAGCGCTATGACCTGAATCTTGCGGAAAATGCAATAAAGAGACGTTTATGTGCGGTATTATTTAGTGTCGTCACTGACAACATAATAGCAGGATATTCAGGATGCTTTTTATTGCATCATTTTTTAATATCTTGTAAAAGGGAGACTTTTATGCAATAGAGAAATTTTCTAAGGCGATTATGAAAAAGAAAAAGTTGAAGAAAAATGTGCTTCTTGTAACGAAGAAATGTTCTTAAATTTTTCTTGTCATCATACAGGTTTGTGGTTCACATAATAGTAAAATATAAATAGTGACGGTATAATAGTTAAATATATTGTATTAAAAATGGACCGATAAAAAATTTTCTTCAATTCATCTTGTGAGTTTACAGTTTTGTGTTTCACGTAATACTAAAATATAATAGTATAGTGACAGTATAATAGTGAAATATATCGTATTAAAAATATAATAGTATAGTGACAGTATAATAGTGAAATATATTGTATTAAAAATATAATAGTATAGTGACAGTATAATAGTGAAATATATTGTATTAAAAATATAATAGTATAGTGACAGTATAATAGTGAAATATATTGTATTAAAAATCGACCAATAAAAAATTTTCTTAAATTCATCTTGTATGTTCACAGTTTCGTGTTTCGTATAATAGTAAAATATATTATATTCGAGTTCAGTGACAGTGTAATGATAAAATACATTGTTTGAAAATCGACCGATGAAAAAGCGAGGAAAATAATAATTTTCATGACGTAATAGCGCAAAGACAACAAATAATCAATATCAGAAAAACGTGTCCATTCGAATGAACCTTCGCTCGAAGAAAGATGAGAACTATCCGCGATCTTGTCGCGCGATTACTGCAGCAAAAGCATTGCAATTTCACATGGCTGATTTCCCCGTGGCCGCTGATAATTATTACACTCGACTAACAAGTGTTACATTATCGTCAGTCACGGCACCTGCTCCACGATTCTCGTATTCTCCGAAGAGAAGAGGCTTCGGATGAAAGTTCGCTTCAGGCGATTGTCCTATTGATCCTCTTCCTACGATCGCGATCAATTCACATGATCGAACAATAATCAGAATCGGAGAAAACACCGAGTGCTACATTGCTAAGAAAGTAATTGCCGGTTTCGAACCGGCGACATCAAAACAATACTTGAAATCAGCTTCGGAATACATTTTTGAATAATTGAAAAATAGGGGACTTTAATTTTTTTATGTATAAAATTATGTTCCTTTAAAAAATTAATACACGCATCTTGTTACGTGATGTTTCAATAATACTTCCTGAAAAATTGAACTGTTTTACTCGAAGTATTAAAATTAATAAAAATAAAAATTTATTATCAGCTGCGAAAGTAATTGCCGGTTTTGAACCGTCGACATCAAAACAATACTTGACATCAGCTTCGGAAGTCATACATTTTTGAATGATTGAAAAATAGGGGACTTTAATTTTTTCATGTATAAAATTACGTTCCTTTAAAAAATTAATGCACGCATCTTGTTACGTGATGTTTCAATAATACTTCCTGAAAAATTGAACTGTTTTACTCGAAGTATTAAAATTAATAAAAATTTATTATCAGCTGCGAAAATAATTACCGGTTTCGAACCGTCGACATTAAAACAATACTTGAAATCAGCTTCGGAAGTGATACATTTTTGAAAAATTGAAAAATAGGGGACTTTAATTTTTTTATGTATAAAATTACGTTCCTTTAAAAAATTAATACACGCACCTTGTTACGTGATGTTTCAATAATACTTCCTGAAAAATTGAACTTTTTCACTAGAAGTATTAAAATTAATAAAAATTTATAATTAAAACGTTATTTTCCGGTATCCAAAGCGTTAATTCTCCAATTTTCATGGATCGTGCAATTAATATTTCCTTCGACGCTTCGAACGATTCGTTGGTGTTCAAGTTTTCGTAATAACCCGAACACTCGGCGCATTCCTAAATGTAGATCATTCTACAATTCGCTGACGCGGAATGATTCGGTAAATGACTCGACGACGTGGAATATTTTTTTCCCTTTTCCGTTCGTGTTACGAACCGATTAAAATTTACGATTCCCCGTTTAATGCAGCTCGACAGTCTCCGTGGGCTAATTAGCAGCGAGGCAACCAGTCATTGACAGTTAACAAGGTTTATTAACCTGTTCGGTGGGAACGCAGAGATAAATTGACCCTGTATCAACAATTCGTCGGATATTTGTACAGGTTGTAAAGAAATGTTTGGTCCTGACTGTACATCATCGGGATCGATGAAGATCTGTGAAAAAAGTTGCCCGAAATTGCCCTTGACCTTGAATGTCAAGGTCAAATTGTTCTTTTATTGCATTCTACGCATCATGCAATCAAGAAAAAAATTTGACCTTGAAGTTCAAGGTCAAAGACAAGTTTGCATCAACTTTATTTTTTTACAGATCTTCATCGATCCGAAGATCTATGGCAGCCAAGACCAAACATTTCTTCACACCCTGTACATTGTATTATTACGATCGTGTTAGGTTTCAAAAATTAGCGTTACGAATATTACGCGAATAAAAAAGAATAAAAATAACATTAAAAAGTTGGCTCAATTTATTTTCCATTTGGTGTTCTTTTTCACCTAAAAATATCTCGGAAACGAAAGTTTCGGTGCGAAAAATTCCAAAGTCCGGAATACGGATACTTTTTTTCGTATTATATATTTTCTGGGACACCCGTTAGAAAATCACGACGTTCTCTTCGTCATCGGAGACGCGAGTATCGTGGAACGCCACTCGTTACACGACCTCGTTCGTCGCGGCTGAACGTTTCTCCGCTTTTCAGCCGATGAACCGCCGAGTCATTTATTTTACGACCGTTTGCGACGATCTCGTTAGCTCGGCTTCTAAATATTTACTCTGTCATTGTTCTACCGCATTTACAGCAACAACGAACGTTCATGTCCCGGCGTTGACACGTAATACTCGGTCGCTCCACTTTTTGATCATCTTACACGTGTAATTAGATTTTCTATGCAACATGCTTGGGATTCTTTATTGAATAACTGACGATATACAATTTTCCATTGTGTTATCACTTTTTGGTACGTTCGAAAAAATATTCGATGAAATTAGAAGTTGTCGAAGCTAACGTGGATTCGTAGTAAGTGGAAAAGGCGAGACATAGTCAGACGAGGCACTGCACTTCATAGAACAACGTTTCTATTATTTATCATGCGTGTACGTATCATTGTTTGATAACAAACTCTTTAAGTTGTTTATGTCTTCTTTGACGATATGTCTTTTATTGTTTAATTCTTTTATTGATATGTTTTGATATGATTCAAGTCATGTTTGATGATTGACACTCTCAATGTTGTACATATATTGTTGAATAGAAATTTTTTAGCCTGTTTAATGGACATATAATGCTGACCATGAAAATATTGAATAATATCAGAATCAATTGCTAAAATTTTAATAGAAAATATTCGTCATAAGTAATACAAATATACATATATTCATTGAAAAATGATATGAAAAACTATTCATAATAAGTAATACAAATATATATTCATTGAAAAATGAGATGAAAAGATATTTGTAATAAGTAATACAAATTTTGTATATTCATTGAAAAATGAGATGATATTAACTTACATCATTAACCATGGTAACGATGGCTTACATCAAGTCTAACGACTGAAATAACATTTAATTATTATCCAAAAATAGATGGCAACAAAATAACAATTGTCTATTATACTCTATTAAAGTCTAGACAATAATGGATGTCATAATTGCAGGCTGGAGGCAGATAGTATTAAAAAGCATAATTGAGAAACCATAAATATAATATAAGTATAAAACATCAAAATCAACGACTGAAATAACATTTAATTGTCAACAAAATAACAATTGACTATTATACTGTATTAAAATCTAGACAATAATGGAAGCCATAATTCCAAGCTGTAGGCAGATAGTATTAAAAAGCATAATTCTTATCCGATAATTGGCACAGTAGCGGCACTCGTTGTCCACGACCGATGTTTATCTCGACGGTGGATGGTATGGAATAGCATTCACAGTGATTTTCACCCGGCAGCGATTCCAGCCACCATAATATCGCTGGTTGCTGGTTGCTGGCACACATTTCCCTCGGATTCGTCATCACGTATCGGGGAAACGTGCGTTACGGAATGTTGGCCAAGCGTACATCTATGAAATAATATTTGATGTGTTCGGCAAACGTTTGTTCGCCGTTGCGAACGTTCCGGGAATCGATCATGCCGCTAAAGCCTAAACGTTTCAACGTTTGGAAATCCTCGCGCGCTATTGTCCTCGATGAGAACGCATAATAATTAACATTTTTATGGCAGTGCATACATTCTTACAATCTCGTAATCTATCTTGATCTCGATCGAATCATCGTAATCGATAGATCTGACAAGTTTACATGTTCATAAATGAACAGAAATGAACAGAATTATGAGCATGATGCTGCAAGAATAATTGGCTCATTAATTTGCAATTATTTGTGCAGATTCAATGGTTGAGGAACTTGTGTATCCATCGAGTAATTTATTTACAGGTAATTAATTGATCTATGCAGTCATGAAGCCATCGGTTCATTAATTCAATCAATCAATTAATTAATTAATTAAATCAATCAATTTCCAATTAGTTTTGTGGATCCACAAGTTTATGAATCTATAAATTTATCAATTATTCAGTTTAGATTTATCTTGATCTATGGGATCATGAAGCCACCGGTTCACCAATTTATTAATGTATACTATGTGAAATAAAACACCGGAAGTCTGATCTTGTTCATGCGTTTACAGATTGCGATCCTCACTCGATAAACAAACATAATCAATAGTAGATCGGTAGTACACACGATTAGCTGATTAGTTACCATAAATGATAATGAGAGTCGCTATCAGACTTACGTCACCGATAAGAAATTGACAATCTTATGGATCTCAAAAGAATTTACTACGTCTACATTTATTTGAAAGTCGTGGAACGATAACATTTACAATCTCGTAAAAAAACTGTGTTTTTTTGTTCGACTCTTCGAGTGTACACTTAAAATATTTGAAAAGTATCTCGTCGTCAAGAATTGTTTACAGTGAATGACTAATTACAATTACATCGTTCGTAATTTTCTGACAATTATTGTCTAGTAGATTAAATTGTAGTGTATCGATGCACAAGTTTGACATTGATCTATGGATCTATATTTCACTGTGGACCAGCAGCCTATATGGATCCATGTAATAAATTGTAAACAGCGTAAATGATGATCTTATGCATTTGTCGACTGTCGATCAATGGAATTATTTTTAAACCAATCCCTGAATGAATTTATGAATTTACAACTTTATATATATATATTTACAATATTAAATTATCAAATGATCAAGCTATCAATCATTGATGTGGATCTATAGGTCCATGTATAAAAGTTGTAAATTCATAAAATCATCGAGGGATTGGTTTAAAAATAATTATATATATATATATATTGATATATATGTATATACATATGTATAAACCCATGCATAATTAATTATAAACTAATGAATTTAAATCGAGTATTTTCTGAATGTATTGATACATTTTACAGAATTTTTAAAATTGCATTTCAATTTTGCATTTCTTTAAATTGCATTTAAAAGAATATACTTTTTAAAAAATTGCTAAGGTTTGGTTCACAAGTTCGTCGTGTGAATATTCGCGGGTGCGACTGTAAGATTATCAGGACACGAGATTCGCGTGCAATCTTTCCCAAGATCGAATCTCTGTCGTTGCTCGATCAGCATCCGGAATGCGATCTAAATCGTCTCTCGCGAGTCGAGAGAAACCGCTTCTGCGGCGAGACGAGGCGAGACGAGCTCTCGTACGATACTCGATACACGTCGCGAACACTGTTAGGCCTGAAACGAAGGGAAAAGTTGTCGGCTCTAGAGAGTGGTTGTTGCACTTCCTTTCTCCGGCGTCGACTAAACTCTGTACCGGTGCCCGTTGCTATCGTAATCATCGGAATTCACCGTGTCGTTAGCTGTGAAATCGATCGCGTTGTTCGACAACAATTAACCGAGGTTCAATTCAGAAATAATCTAGTGACGATAAGACGACATACACATATATACAGTGGCTCCACAAATCCTTCGAGTAGGATTCCAATCATTGTGCACCCTTCTGGGAGAAGTGCTTACTTCAGACATTGTTTAAACATATTGTAGAATCGTCTAGAGATTGTAATTACAGCACAAAAAATTGTTTTTCAAAAACTAAAATTGAATTATTATCA
Organism: Lasioglossum lativentre; assembly: GCA_916610255.1. Taxonomy (NCBI): domain Eukaryota; kingdom Metazoa; phylum Arthropoda; class Insecta; order Hymenoptera; family Halictidae; genus Lasioglossum; species Lasioglossum lativentre. The sequence goes on from OU744364.1 coordinate 4,836,699, forward strand.
GTCATTTTTGTAGAAGTGATTAAATGCTTAAAATTTTGTTCAAACTTGTTTCAATGGTGACAATGTTATAATTAAATATATCATTCTCTTTGAAAGAATCTGTAGAATTATTTCGTGTAAAAGACATTTGCATATTTAGGTTGAAGCACAATTTTTGAAGTTTTGTAGCAAATTTTTCCGGAAATTAAACATGTTGCAAGTACTTCTTGACGTCACTGTATTAAATATTCCACTAACAATCGGATGACGAGCGGATGTATCGATGAGGCTCGACAACCGAGGAAATTTACCAAGCAAAATTTATCAATACGTGGACCCTGACATGTTTGAAAAATAATTGTATAAGTATTGATAAGAAGACTTTTGCGTCACCGATACAGACGTAACGAAACACAATAGATCCCTATCTATACTGGATTAAATTTTTATTGACGCGATGGGTTAGGTTCAAGTTAATCCGATTAGGTTTTATTCCATTAAACATAACTTTGATATATCTAAATTGTTTACTTTCTTGTACAATTTATTTGAATAAATTCTTGTGCAATAGAAATGTCTGCAAATAAATAAAACGTGTGCACGATGGCCGCCGCCATATTGGATATTCTCGAAGAAATTTCGCTTTCTAGACAGAAAGCAACGAGCCCGCGACTATAACGTCTCGTTATCATTACAGTCGGCTGATCTAACGATCTACAGAGACCGAAGGAAAGGAAACGCTTTGATCAAAGAGCAGTTTCACGCAAAGTTGACTCCGCTAAAGTAAAAGTGTTGGTCCCAACACTTTTCTTTTCAGACCCATTCTTCCGTTCCGAACCATAATCCAATATCTTCTAAGATGCTGTTTTATAACCACCGAACCTGACAATTTACAACAACTAGACTGCAAATATTTTCACATTTACAAGATTTTGCAATCTGACCAGGTTTTCAAGATTTAATAAAATTCATTTCAATCTTACGCGCGTAGTCAAATTTCCAGGATTAAAAAATTCTTGTGCTTTAACAATAAAACATACACGAATGTTCATTATGCTCTTCCGAATGCAATCATATATTTTTTTAACGCTGTGAATGTTTAAATATGTTTAAATAAATTTTTAAACACAGTAATACGTCTTTAACATGTCCACTCTTTTTCTCGAATGTTTTTTAACTTTATGAATCTTTTTAGCTTTAACAATAAAAGATGTACGAATGATTTTTTATATGAAGCGATTCTGCAGACTCTTCCAAATGCAATGTTATATTTTTTAACGCTGTGAATGTTTAAATATGTCTAAACAAATTCTTAAAGACAATAATACGTCTTTAGCATATCTACTCTTTTTCTCGAATGTTTCTTAACTTTAAGAAATTTTTGTGCTTTAACAATAAAATTCTGTAGACTCTTCCAACTGCAATGGTATATTCTTTTAACGCTGTGAGTGTTTAAATAAATTTTTGGAAGTAGTAAGACGTCTTCAATGCATCAACTTTTTTTCTCGAATGTTTTTCAACTTTGGAAATTTCTTGTGCTTTAACAATAAAAGATACACGAAAGCACTGTTCATTCGTAAATGTTAGACGGTTACCATAATATTCGGGAAAGTGAAGATCAGGCGAGTTAACTCGTCTCTCCTCAGACGGAATAATCCGGCGGCGCGATGTCGATGATATTTACAAGCATAATTGCACATGCTGCATCAGGCAAATTGATGGACGATCAAGGAAAGTTCTGCGGCCGCCTCGGAACGTTCATGTTCGTGTGTCGCTTATGTTTCTCGGCGGGCCTAGACATTGACCTCGAAAGCGAGGTGATCACGGCGGGTTCGCTCGACGAGAAGAAAGTGCAGGCCAGCCTCCGGCCGGTGTGTGCAACGTGCAATGTGTGCAACATGCGCGTTTAATCGCAGGAAAAAAGCTCGTCCGATCGACGCGTGTTACGCGCTGACATTGGCATTGGACGCATAGTGATCTAGATCGAGGATATAGTCACTTCTCTGACTATAGTGCAGTCAAAAAGTATTGTAACACCGTTTCCCAATTTATCAAAGAATTATGAAAAACTTCAGGATTGCAAGAATTTGCGACAATTGTTTGTCTCGATTGAAAATTGTTAATTCATGCAAAAATTTTATTCTTGGTCACACTCTTTTATAACGAAGAAAATTATGTGTTGTCGATTCTTCTTCATTGTCAATTTTTATTTCACACATCAAAATAAATTCAATTTTTCTTTTCAAATCGCGAAGTAATTGTTAATTTGTATAATTATAATAATTTGTGTAACATAAGTTTGTTTATATTCATAAAAAAATATATTAATACTTCCCAACGGAAGTAAATAATAATGATAATAATAATAATCATCGATCGAAAGCAAGAAGCACGCTTTCTACAGGATCCGAATCAGGTACCAATCACGCTACACAATAATTACAACGTCCGAACCGTGTTTCAGTCACCAACTGATCGATCTACCTATTATTCTCCGTTTAAATTTTTCGATCCATGGATCGCTCGTCCAGCTTTTCTCGCGATCGATCTCTCCTCACTGGACCGCCATTTGCATTCGCCTCGATGCAGGCGGTCGAACAAGTCAAGCGAAAGTGAAACTCTGATCTCTGCATGCAACCAGTGTGGTGAAAGAGAGTAAACGAGGGAGAATATCTTATCTGATGCGTAATTTGTTTAAATAACCGACTTGCAACGTTCCCGGCCAGTGGCTGGACATCAAGGGGAACGAAATGTACCAGTTGGGAACTGTTCGGAGACTTGTTTTTTTAATTAACGAAGAATTTCTTTCGGTGGCTGAAAGATTTCTTATCGTGTAAAAATGTTAATAATAGATTGGAAATTTTTATGCAAAATAAAAAATGTTCCGAGTCTGAAATTATAGGAATGGAATAAAAATGTATTTCTTCTTTTAATTTGCGAATCGAAAGTTCGGATTACCCACAATTATATTATTAAATTATTTAATTTTTCGAAATACTTTTAAAGACCGCACTCGATTTGCATTTAAAATCATCGAAAGTTCGGATTACCCACAATTATATTATTAAATTATTTAATATTTCGAAATATTTTTACGACGTTCCACCTTTCCGACGTTCACCGAAGAAACCCGAACGGATCGACCGAACTCGATTTGCATTTAAAATCTAAAACATTTAAATAATTTAAAGATACTGTTGTACTGTAACCAACTTATTAAGATTATTAAGAAATAAAATAGATGACTACGTATAGTTAATGTATCTAGTGAATTTCAAAATTGATTAAACCACCGATTTTTCAACCATCGTCGTTATTTCTTTTTTCCAAGGACGAGAAAAAAAAATCAGAAAAAATCTCCAGGTCAATATTGTAATAAAAAGCAAAGCTCTTCTTTCGTCATGGTTACAGGAAAAAAAACGATTTGTCAAGCAAGTATATGCTTAGGAGACACTAAACTGTTCACACAAAAGTGGATTTCGCAAAACGAACGTTTCTGTTTGTCAGTAAACGTGTGCAACGGTGTTCGAGATCGTGAAGCACGAAACGTTCTACCCCGGTATAGTGAATTTTCCCTCTTGTGGCCTGGCTATAATAATTACCATATATCTCGTATTATCGATCAGTCGCGATTTTAATGCGGTCTCGCGAAGTTCTTGCGTTCGGGAACACGTTTACGAGTACAGTGACCACTGGAGAAAGTTTCGCTGACGCGAAATAATAATTCGATCGTGATACAGGAAACGGGAAAAGGTAATAAGAACAGCGAGAATGTCAGATAATGCCAATTGATAGAAAACATGGTGGGTGAGCTGATTGGTAACTTAACTTTCACACCCACACTTATACTTTAGTAATAATTAATTTGTATTGATTTTTTAAATATATTCTAGACGTTGCTTTAATTTTTTTGATCATTATTGAACTGATCTGGTAAATTGTGAAATCGTTATTCTTAACTGGACACCCTTTTTTAACAATTTTATTTAAAGTATGGAGATTATTTTGTGAACAAAAAATAAAATCGTCCAGTTTGATTGTTTTTTTTAATTTATTTTTGGTAAGGTTAAGCGTAGTAAATTGAGAAAAAGAGACGGGCGAAATATAAAAATATAAATCACGTAAATACGTATAAATAAAATGTAAACACAACAATTAAAAGAGAATTTATAAAAATAAAATAAATAATCGAAGCACACAAGAATAAAATACAGTGTCCAAGGATGAAGTTCAAGGATTATTAAATTTTGTGTAAGTAAAAGAGAAATTAAACACAAGATTCAACAATTAGCAACAATTAAAGCCACGGGGAAAAAAGTAGAACATTGAATGAGAAAAAAGGGAACACTATCAACAAAAGTCGTGATTTTCTAAAATGGGAATGACACGTTACAGTATAGCACCGTAAATGGTATCGTAGCACAGTTCTCGTTAAAACAATGACTATAATATGTAATAGTCTCGTTCGAGCATTCAACGGTCCATTCAGCGCGGACATATTGGAAAGTATTCGAAAAAGAAATTTGATATATTAATTCTCGCTGAATATATTAGCTCTCTCCTCGTAAAAATCAATGAAGAAGAAATTATCACGATCAGCTTCCACAATTAAAGCTAATTGAGAAGAACAATGCATAAGAGAAACAGAAAATTTGACAAATAAGTGAAATCGAAGATAAACGATGAGTTAACTCGATCCGACCGGTTCATTAATTAAGAAAGAGAAAGGGGAAGGATGAAGCCGAGCTGCAAATGACGAGATAAGTTGTCTTTCCATCTTGCAGTTAATGTATCCTGCGTTGTATGAGTTTGTGGTGTATCTTTATTTATTTAAAAAAATTCCTATTCAATCCTTTCAAAAAATCTATTCGTTTCAGAATTTAAATAACAATTATAACAGTTTCCTAAATATTTACAATACAATGTGAAAAATTGAAATTGTTTTGGAGGGGTATTTTCATGCCTAGGAAAAATATAGGAATTATAATAGTTTCCTAAATATTCACAATACAATGTGAAAAATTAAAATTGTTTTGAAGGGTTATTTTCATCCCTAGGAAAAATATAGGAATTATAATAGTTTCCTAAATATTCACAATACAGTGTGACAAATTAAAATTGTTTTGAAGGGTTATTTTCATCCCTAGGACTATTTGTCAATAGGATAAAAATTGTTCTATTATCAGCATCAGGTCAGCTATATTTGTGCAAACTTTATTTCTTAATTTTCAAGCTTTCAACCATCAATTGTAAATTATTTTCCTTTCGTGGGATTTTCGTGAGATTTTTTACCAAACTTAAAACAGTGTTCCCAGATACTTCGTGATGCCATAACCTTCCAAACTACATCTCTTCCTCCTTCCAACACCCACCCACATAGAAAGAGAAAGGAAGCCACTAGGACGAATGAGATCAACGCCCCTGACCTTCCCATCACCTTCTATCAAAAGTTTTAATGTATTCCTTCATAAAAATTATTCGTTTCATTAATAACACACCAGATTGTCCAAAAGGTTTTCTCATCTTTCCTTTCAGTATGGCGATGATGTTACATACAATGGAGCAAAAATCAAAATCCCACACACACTGTCCATGAAAAACCTTCGACGACCCCAAAAGCATCGACATCCCCAACAAAACCGACTGAACGCATCAAAAAGTCAAAATACCCAACAAAACCGACTGAACGCATCAAAAAGTCAAAATCCAGCAGCTCGCTAAGCTTCCAAGGTCTTAACTTAAACCTAACCTAGACCCAAATCCCCACACAATGTCCACCTCGAACAGTTCTTTGAAACATCAAAATCCCAAAAAACAACAACCTTCAAACACCTGAAAATCCAGCAACACGCTTAACATGATCCCCTCGAAGGACCTAACTTCTTCTATTCTAGAATAGGTTAGAGTGTCTTCAAAGAAACACACCATCAAAATCCCTAATCTAGAATCCCGAAGACAATTAGCGATTGCAAAAACATTCCCTGCACCGTTTCGAAAAGCAATGCTCTCGTTTTCAAAAATCAACTATATCACAGGACTCGACAGGGGAGGGGGTGGATGACTGAAAAGAGGGTAGGCGAACGTCTTCCATTGTAATGATATTGATCATGTACTCACTGGTGTCGGTCTAGCACGGAGACATCGCAAGAACACTGACACTTCTACGTCAAGGACCTCGAAGGCACGGGCATCGTCTTCAGGTTCTGTCCAGCAGCTACGACACGTTGATTTCCGACGCGTTTCACCGTCGCTGGTGGCTAATTAACGAGCCGTTGATCACCATTAGTGCGATGGTTGATAGAGAAACGCGGCACCGCGACGATTACGCGACGATCATCGCTGTATTTCGCCAGAAAACACGGCGGGGCGATGATCCTGTTCCGGCTGACACGAGCGTGGAGGGTGCAGGCGCCGCCGGCCGGCCGCCATCATAGAAATCAATACAACCCTTCAGACCCGGTGCTCATCCACGCAGTCCCCATCTGCCAGCCAACCTTCACGTTCGCGTTCTTTAACCTTGCTCCAAGGACTCCTTTTTTCGGGTCTGTTCGAAGGTTGAGAGGTGCCAGAGAGAGTTTTGAGACTTGCCCCGCCGGAAACCGGGTCTGTTTGGACCCGTTGGAACGGTGCTCGAGTTGGAAAGAAGGTTTCCTTTTCCAATGTTCAAGGAAATCATTCTTTCCTTGTATTTTTAGTGGCGATTGTTTTGGAAGATATTGTTAATTTTTTTCTCTATTTTATTTTATACTTTTCAATTTGTACATGATTCTTTAAATACCGAACGAGTGAAACTAATAATCTTACCAAAATGATTATCAATTGATAAATTTCTCTTGATGGTAAAGATATATGTACATTGTTGAGTGTATTCTCTACTTGTATTTTTAGTGACGATTGTTTAAATATCAATGTTATGGAATATATTGTTAATTAATATTATTTTTCTTTTGTAAAGGAGATGTTTATCGATGATTTGTCGATTCTCTTTCTCTATTTTTTTATACTTTTCAATGAAATTTTTGTACATGATTTTTTAAATACCGAACGAGTGAAACTAGTAATCTTACCAAGATGATTATCAATTGATAAATTTCTCTAGCTGGTAAAGATATGTACATTGTTGAGTGTATCCTCTACTTTTGAAGAAGATAAAAATTGTGATTTTTTCAGCAGAATTAAAAATTCAACTGATATAAAAACATTGAGGTTCCCCTATCAATAATTCTAAATTCATATTTTTCGTCGGAAATCAAACGGCACCTGTAATTAGTTCGAAACGATAAGCTACTAACTCACCGTACTCAAGAGAGTAGCCTAACTCGAGCAATAAAACAAAGTATATTTAGAACACGAAGACTTTACGGTCGACGATTGATTTACGATCGCTTCGTGGTCTCAAAGACCCATTGTCCATATCTGGATCCCGGTTATGGTCATCTTCTCGGCGACTTCCCGACAGTTTTGACTTCCGACACGCGCATTTCTGCTATAATTGGCCGGCAAAAGAGCCCGAACTGTTTTTGTCAAGCTGGAAACCAGGTGTAACAAGAAATCCGTCTGTCTCCATAGACCGTTCCCATAAGAACGCGGTGGTACCGGTGTTCCGGCATGTTACGAACGATTTTTCTTTGCCGCAAATATTCATAAACATCTCGCTGGATTTTACTTTTAAACTAGAGATTGTTGGAATCGAACCTCTCACTTGAAATTTCGTAGAAATCGAACACGCACTCGACGTACAGCAATTTCACCTGGTGGAATGTGTGCGGAGGATTTTCTACGTAACAGATAAACGATTAGAGATACGTTCCAACTAACGAACGTTTATTTATAAATAATTTGGCAGAACAGTGGCGAAACTGTTCTTCGGAGATGTTCTTCAAAAAGGATATACTAAAAGTTATTTAAAAATGAACGTACTTAGACTTACTTAAACATCAATTTACTTGACAATAAACGAACTTAGACTTACTTAAAAATAAACTGACTTACACTTACTTAAAAATAAACAGACTTAGACTGACTTAAAAATTAACTTACTTAGACTTACTTCAAAATTGACTTACTTAGACTTACTTCAAAATTAACTTACTTAGACTTACTTCAAAATAAACTTACTTAGACTTAGTTAAAAATAAACCGACTTACTTAAAAATTAACTGACTTAACAATAAACGAACTTAGACTTACTTAAAAATAAACTGACATAGACATACTTAAAAATGAAGCAACAGATCGTTTTTCACCGTTTTAGAAGTACTACGATGATAATGCAGAGTCGCGGGTAATTTACGCGCCATTGTTTCGAGTGCAGATTTGCGACTAACGGTAACAGCAGGTGATTTAAATTTTAAAAAATCGCGGCTTACGTTACGCTTTCTTGAACCACACATTCTTGAGGTGTCTACATATTGTATGCTGGGGATCCGCCATTTTTCTGACTGCAGTCGATTGAATTTCCATGTTAGCTGTTCGCCTAACCGATGCCTCATACCATTTCATTACACAGTGAAGAGTATAATTTTTGAAAGTGGATAACATTTCATTGCAATTTTTATTGTAATTAATTCCACAACATTCTTGTTAAATCGATAAAGAAAGTTTTATAAATTTGCAAGATACGAATGATGTCAATTTTTATTGAACAGTCAAGTGCAAGCAAGTTTAAAAATTGATTCGAAGCTCTAATCCAAAAACAATTATACATGGAAAAAATTCTACATTTATAAAAAATTGTAAATGAAAAATTATTATCAAAGTGTCTCGGAGCAAGAGACACGCGGTACTAAAACTGACAGTAAAATGTTTTGTCTTGTAAAAATGACGTCAATTCATTTGACGAAGAAATGCATTTCGTCACTTTCCACGAATGCAATCCGATCATTTCATTAACCGTAAAATAAAAACACCGGTCGTTTCACCTTGATTGCTTTACTGTCAAAGTGTCCCGAACCCGAAAACACGTGACACGTATGTTGTGTCAGGCCACAACCATAAGTGGGTCGCGAGTGTCCATGAAACTGGAGCGACACCGTAAACCGAATTCAGGGTGTACCAGATCGAACCAGGTAGGGCAAATGAAGAGGCGAAGAAGAAGAAGAAGACTCGGGCAGGTTGATACTTGAGAGGATACGCTCACTCGCTCAGGAACGCGTGAACCTCGAAGGTGTCCGGTTCTTGCAGCGAGTTTCACTGATTTTCACGGTCGCTTCGCTTCTTGCTCAGAAACCGAGGAAAGCCTGTGGTTCGCCATTATTCCGAGACCGTAATTATTAATGAAACCACGCGTGCAAGAAAATCGGTCCTGTCTCCACGAAGTTAATTATATAGCTTATCGACACTCCAAACAAAGTCATATCCGAGAGTTTTTAATACTGTTGAAAACTGTAAGACTCGATTGAAGGTTCGTCTATTCGGCCGCCATTTTCCTTTTCCGTAGAAAGTTCCCATTGCACTCGTGCATTTATCACCAAGTGTTACGCAAGACGCATAAATAAAACCCAGAACGAAACTGTTCGATGGGCAATCACAATGTAAAGATATAGTTGTTATCGTACGGATTCGCAAGACCATGCAAAAATGAATGCCGGCGCCGTAACATTACGAAGAAAGTTCCGTTAATGGCAACGCGGCGATTACTTTTCCAAGCATCCGCTGACAACACGATGAAAACCTAGAGTTATGTTCCTTAGGTGCGAAACTTGTAATGATCAATCATATTCGTTAGGCTTCGTTCGAATCATCTGAACATTCTAAACGTTTATTGTTGCTGTTTATTTGCTTCTGTGGGAACAGTAATTATCATGCATTTGATGTATTGAGGCTTCTGTGACATTATTTCAGAAACTCGCTTAAAAGGGAACTTGCTAAAATGTACTGAAAAATGAATTAAATCGGACCTATTAAAAAAACTTTAAATTCATTGATAGAAAAAAATTTTAAACTTACTTAGACTTACTTAAAAGTTGACTTACTTAGACTTATTTAAAAATTGACTTACTTAGACTTACTTAAAAATTGACTTACTTAGACTTACTTAAAAAATGACTTACTTAGACTTACTTACATATTGACTTACTTAGACTTACTTCAAAATTAACTTACTTCAAAATTAACTTACTTACACTTACTTCAAAATTAACTTACTTTGACTTACTTCAAAATTAACTTACTTAGACTTATACTTCAAAATTAACTTACTTAGACTTACTTCAAAATTGACTTACTTAGACTTACTTCAAAATTGACTTACTAAGACTTACTTCAAAATTAACTTACTTAGACTTACTTCAAAATTAACTTACTTAGACTTACTTCAAAATAAACTTACTTAAAAGTACTCAAAAAAGGAATTTATTGAAAATCGTTGAAAGAAGACCAGACTAAATTTATTTAAGTTAAAAGAGTTGCCGAGTCTTCTAAACCTGATCCTACTTAAAGCTATTTCAAAAAGAATGTAGTAAACATACTCGAAAAAAGACTAACTGAAAGCAACTTCAAACTTGCCTATGAAGTAACACAAAAAAGAAAGTGAAATGACCGTTCATAGCATCATAAACATACCATTATAGCTCACTTCCTGTCGATCGCTCTTCCTTATCGACGCACCAGCAACCGATTGCATCGCAGATTGCAGCAAACTGTCTCGAAAAAACCAAACCGCAGTCTCAAAGGTAGCAAAACTTGGCTGGAAAAGAAAATTGTAAGTATGTTTAAAATCGTCGATGGGAATTTACAAGCGGTTCTTGCTTGGTCCAACGATTTCACCTTGGTTCGCCGGTCGAACCGATACGATTTCCGGTTTCTACGGGTCCGTGAAAAAAAGTCCGGACGCCGCGCCGGCGGCGACAAAGTTATTTCCATGGTGGAAAAAAGAGGCTCGTGCATGTTTAAACACGCGGCATTTGAGAAGCTTAAATAGGACAAGCTACACGGCAGCTGGAGGTGACTTTCTATCCGTCAACGTGGATTTTTTCGGCTGGTGTAACCGTTCGCGGTTTGTCCTTCCGCCTACGCAATCGTTGCTGCACGAAATGTGCCCGTTGCAAAATTTTCTATTCAATTAACACGCTTAGAATGCTGCGGTTCCGATACGTTATGCATAGTGGCTGGAATTTACGCTAAAAATACCGAGCACTGAAAATGCGGATTTCCATGGAAAATTAAAATTGCCTATATTAATTGTAGTTTTAAATTGCTTAAACGATTTCACTATTTTCCAATTGATCTGGTCATTTATAATGTATAAAATCCACAGTCTAGCGCAGGCTTGGGCGGGCGACCGGACAGGTCCGGACAGGACTCGCGCTGGCCGGCCAGGTGGGGGTAGCCGATTTCACGTCACCGACTCTCGGAGTACTATAGATGCCCAGCTTGGTCTAGTGTAATATTTTATAGAAATAATAAAGATTTTGAGAAATTTGTATATAATCAACCTCCCAATATTCAATAATTTTCCTCGAAAGCAACTTTATAATTTCAATAAACACTGAGTGAAAGAATCTCAGTCTTCATCTGTGGGCCGTTAGTTTATTAATATTCGAACACTACTTACAATAGAGTAACTATTTTAAAATTGAACCAAATGATTTGAGCTTTTTTGAGGAGTTGGAAGAATTAATTCACTAGATTTTCCGTGAAAGAAATTTTTGAAAATTGCAATTTGATGGAATTGTGAGTTGTAAATATAAACATATTCTAGTTTAAACAATTTAGGTATGATTCCTTGTGCATAACTATGATTGAAAAGAAGCAACTATACTTCATTAATAAATAAACAGATACCGAATGTAGCCGAACATATTTGTGTCACGAGCGAATATTTTCTACTTCACTTACCTACTTTTGCCACAGATCCAAAAAGTAATAATTTCATTCACAGGTAGCTTACAATTAGTTGCCCGTCTTCAAACGACACTAACAATATTGCTAACACTACACTTTGCACGTCGTAGAATTTTCACAAATGGGCACAGTTTTGGGTTAGGTTTTGTCGCAACATAAATAGAAATTTGCACTTAATAAGTGTTAATTATCATACGACAATGTTATTTGCAACATAATTCACACTGAAAACGGTTGCTACTTTGTAATGCTAAGTCACGTTAGGCTGCAGAGAATCGCGAACACGTTGGTTACTATATTTTTCCATTCGAGGCCCACTTTCAAGAGATTTATTAATTGAACAGAGAATTTATTAATTGAGCTGTGAACAGTGCGATGATTCGAGCCATTTAGTAAAATTAACAACATCCTTAATCCTCGTGATCATAGATCGATCCTCTGTTTCAATTAAAATCTGAGAATATTTATATGAAATCGTGCTACACATGCAAATTGCAACGACTATGATCACTAATGAGACAATTTGCTCGTCGTTTGTGAACAACTCTTAATTAATCATGCGTGTGAAGAACTCTCAACGCGATAAATGCTACGTCAATTATATGTAATATGGATGGGACTTTTTTTATCAGGTTTAAAAACCAATTTGCATCGCGAAATACTCGAGCATACTAATCTTTATTAGGATTCTCATTATATTATTATTAAGATTCATTGCGATTTTTATGTAAAATAACAATTTACTCCCGACAGAATTGACCCATTTTAAAATTTTGTTTATTCATCAATGATTTCAAGAATTTTTAATAATTCATGCTCCTGCATTGTCGTAACGTTTATCCTATTTTAAATTGCATTAATTTTTCACATAAATGCATAAAGTCCAAAGTAATCGCTTCAATCAATTTTAATTCCCCAGTTTCAGTGTTCTCGATCTAAATTACTTCAATATTCTGGAATTCCTTGGGGTTATGAATTAGCAGTCAACCAGTTAATTAATCATGCGTGCGATCATTCATTAACCAGAGTTTGCGAATAGACAAGTGATTTGCGTCGACGTTTATTCATCCGTCTTAATTCACGTTGTAAGCGATCTCGTACTTCACTTCGCTGTAAACACTCTAATAACATATTATCATGATCCGTGCGTTTGTATCTGTCGTACGTGATTTATTCATTGTTTCTTTTTAGCTTGTTCGGTTAAGTGATGACCGATAATAAAAGCGTTCCTAAAGCGAAACGATTGATTTTCCTTCGTTGATGTTTCGGAGCGTCTTCTTGTAATTGTAAACCATATAAAAAAATAATGTATTTATATAATTAAAAATTACACTTGATTTTTTATCTTGAGGCTGTGTAAACGAACATATCAATCACACTGTACAACGACAAATAAGTATCAGTATACGTGAAAACGAAAAATTGTTTTACTCGTACATTCTGGCTTCTAATATCGTCTATTGTCAAATTAAAAAAATTAAACAAAATTTGAACTGTTCGACACCAAAAAATTCCTTCACCCCTTAATTTACATTAAAAAGTAACTTACACGATGATAAAGAAACGCAGAAATTAAATCCAGAGCATGCAGGATAGACAATGGGAAGCCATTATGGTACCGTACAATTTACCAGGAGCATAAATCGATCTTCTGGATCGTTGAATATCGACTGATTATGGGAGTACCACTGATAGGCATGCCGGCATAGTGTTTACAGGTGTTGCACGCGTGCGTGTGACCGTGACCAATCGGCAGCCATAACCTTCGGAGGATCGAAGGAATTGCGAACGGGAGGAGGTCTAATCGAGGTCGCAGATCGAGGTCGACTTTTAGACCAGCGTGACGCCTAATCGCGGTGTCTGAGAATGATGCAGGTACCGTTTTCCTCTCATAAGGGTCAAATCCTGGAGAAGGGGCCAAGGTGCAGAAAAACGTACTGGGTGTCTCTTGAACATACCGTAGTTAGGTCAATTTTTATTATCAGTGGCCTAATTGCATAATTTTATAACTGTGTTGGGGCCTTTGTTTTTTTTTTTTATTTATCGTCATCAACTTGTGACAATTTTCATTTCGTATAGAGACTATTCAACGCTTGGGAATTTTTTGTGCTTCAAGTATACAAGTTAGGAGAATATTTTTTGCAAGAAAAAATTCTGTGGACTCTCCTGAATACGATGGTATATATTTTTGCGACTTCATAGATGTTTAAACAATTTTAAACAATATTTGAAGCAACCGAAGCACTGTAATACAAAACAATTCTTTCTTTCTGAAAACGAAGGTGTCATAACAAAAAGTTTATTTATCTATGATAATAGCAATTATTCGTTGCACACCTAGTACATACGTAGAGAAGAAGAACAGGCCTCACTCTCTCCCACTTCAATTTTGTTCTTCCTCCTCTCGATAGTCAGTCACTGTCCATGGCGTTTGTCACGAGTAGACAGCAGATCTAAACACCGTTATATGGTGTCTGAAAATGTCTTTTCAACATGATTAATATGTGAGAATTAGCGCAATGAAAAATTTCTAAGATATTGTTAAGGCCCTGTGTATTTATTTAACATACTTGTTAACTTGTTCGTATTCATTCTACATATTAACCTACATGATTTTCCCGTGAAAAGACATTCAAAATTGTGTACAGACTAATAATTATCTCTGGACACTAATTTTATTAATTTAATTCTTTAAAAAATCATATATTTCGATAAAAATCATTTTTATTCAAGCTCGATGCAGGTTTTCTTTTTAAAAGCACGATGCGTGCACTCTTTTGCAACTTACAATTTAAAAAACAAGTAACTAAACAGTTAACACAATTTTCTCGTATTCCTTTGCAAAACATGTATTCTTGCATTCTTTTTCAAACTGCAGCCATGAAATATATTCCGAATCGATTAGGCACGCTGGAATAATAAAGACGATATCGGAAGTGAAAATTGGAGGTTTGCAAATTGTCTTTTTTGCAACCGTTGAGATTGCAACGAGGTATCGTAGATAATTACGTGCATAATACGTCCGGCTTCCTCTTCACAGCCGAATTGTTGCGCAACTGTAGGAAAGCAATAACCGGGCCGAAGTATCCGACGATATTTGCAATTAAGTAGATTGCGTGTAACTACTGCTAGGTAATAGATTAATTGGAACGCACCGAACGCGAGAGGATGGTTGCTCCAAACTCGATATGCCAGTTGTCGAAATCGTATGATGAAGAACGCGGTCCTGACGGTACTCTGTTACTCATGGCTGAACCTGTTCACGGAAGTGCGTTCGAACGCCAGGTAAACCTAATCGATCCGTCGATCTGGATCATGCAAAAATGTTTGCACACTCCGCCATTTCCACATTACTATAAAAAAAAAATCAAACGTTTGCTTAATAAACATCATTTTAACAGTACTGTTTAATAGGCATAAAACTTCAATTTTTATTGTAACGCCAACAATAAATTTCTATTGTTAACATTTTTGTTAGTTTTAACATTCTTGCAAGGTGGATGATTTTCCTAATGGAAGATTTCTCCATTCAAATTACTATGCAGAAATTGTAAAATTTATTCAAATTATTCATAAATAAATTCATTTATACAAGTATCAATAAAAAATTGTATAATATGTGTTTTTTGGAATTAGAACTCCAATTAAATGATTATCAGACTATTTTTAATGTTTCTTCGTTATTTGCGCTCCGATTTAATCATTATCTTCCCAAGTATCTCTTCCTTAATTTTCGACGGACGTATACCACTTTTTTGCAAGCTAATGAACGTCTTTAATTTATAACTTTCATTCCTTTCACAGCTCTCTGTTCGATGACTCGAAGGATTCGACGATGAAGACCGGAATAGTGTTGCCGGAGCATTACGTGAAAGGTTAGATGCGTATTCCACTCTCCGCGAAACTTTTCCATTCCTAGAATTCGCTAGAAGAAAAATTCGCATTTTCCATTGCAAACATGGGGCGTATAATGATTAATCGCGACTGAATGTACGAGACGTTTCCAAGCACGCGATACACTACGTTGCGTTGCGAGATTAAACTTTCGATCCGGAGCAGAGATTACTGGCAAGTGATTAAATCCCGTGGATTAACAATCGGTTCTTTTTATTTGTTGCTCTCTGCGGCATCGCAGAAACTGATATAATTATACTGCGTGTTTGATGCGCCGCCCGGTGTAAAAAAAACTTGTTGGTTGGACTGTGGTTGGTGAAAGGATTGATAATGTCGCAGAAAGTGTAGCTTGTTCTACAATTTAGTATTTGCTATTCAAATTGTAAAAAAGAATAAATAATACTTGATCTTGATTAAATGAATGCATTCATACATTAGAAAGAGTAGCCCGTTCTTCAATTTATAAAACAATTACATAATTTGATTGTAAATTTATTTTGATTGCAATTTATTTGTAAAGCAAATAAATAAACGAAGGGATTGAATTAAAACTAGCTCCGTTTCCATTTCTAAGAACGATGCAAAAAAATCGGTATCGTTCATCAAGAAATTCCATTTACAAAAAATGTGCAAAAAATTGGTATTTTTCACCAAGAAAAAGAAAGTTAATTTTAATTGAATGGACCAAACAATTTTACAATTCAGCTACATTTACTATATTCTCCGAAAAGAACTGGTCTTACAGAATCCAATCAATGGAATCGAACAGCAACAAATCAATCGACTTTCTAAGTCCCCCGGTAAAGCTATTTTACAATGCCACTGCACAGAGGCTAGGATCTATGTAGAATCCAGTTGCTAGATCAAGATTTAGCGCAGCTGTACAAGTCGTGAAGGACGACGGCAGCATGGTCGTAAGTTCCTCGAGGATTTTACCAGTTCCGCGAGAAACGCGTTATTTTTAGAAACGAGTTACGATCTAGCCTCAGGATCACGATCTAGCCTGAGGATCGCGATCTCGAGACACAGATCCCATCCTGGGAGTAGTCGAAGTAATATGCAAACAAATGACCCAAGCAGAGATCAGGCCGCCGTCGAAGCAGGGTATGCCGGTGTTGGTAGACTTCAACATCTTCGTGGCGGACATCAACTCCATCAATGTCGAGGACATGGACTTCCGGTAAGACACGTTCCAGGATAATGCATACTAGATTTTAGCCTAGTTACCTATTTATTCGCGGAGGTGATCAGAATTTTACATTCTTTCGTAAAATTATTAAAAATTGCAAAACAGAGTGGACATGTTTGTCCGCGAGAGCTGGATAGAGTCTCGATTAGACATGCCAGAGGACATCTTCGAGGAGGGCGATGATTATGTCACCTTACCGCCAGACTTCTTCGACAGCTTATGGCAACCGGACCTATACTTCCTGAACGCGAAAATTTCTGGTCAGTTTTAGCCCCTAAATTTCATCCTTAACTTCCTGAAGACGACTATGTCCGTCTTTATACAAGTATAGTAATCACAGTCGTGAACAGAAGTGTTTGTCCAGCTATTAAACCAACTATATTATCTAATAATTCAGTTATTTAAGAAAAGTGTGACTGTGATTAGGTTTGCACTGACTATTTTCAGAGATAGCAGCTCTAAATCACAAATTCTCCTCTGTGACGCTCTACAGGAACAAGACTGTCAAGTATTCGGCGCGAATGCACGCGATTATCGCATGTCAGATGGAATTCCAGCTGTACCCGATGGACATTCAAATATGCCCCATCTACATAGAAAGCTGTGAGTAGCAACGACAAAACCGAAACACGCATTTATGAAAAAAAAAAACTAGAAGTGCACTCTTTTGTCTACAAATTATATCAAGAATTAAAAAAGTTTAGTTTGATGAAACGTCTAGGTGACCTCGACCTTCTTCACTGTCACCAAGTATTTTCAGCTGCATAGCATTGCAAGTGAAGTCACGTTGAATTCAATGACCTAGTATACTATCAGCTTGAGGTGACCTTCAAGTCGCCTGCACGAAGCATTACCTATAGTTTATTGTATAGTGCAACTATGGAATGACTTGCCTGCAATTTTCTACAAATTTCCCTTTCCTAGTTACAAATCAGTCCACCAAAGTTCACATTCGCATGATCTATTCGCCACTTTCAATCAGCATAATCAAACAACCGCCAGACTGGCCAGAACCCCTGCATTAATTCGGAAAACCGCGTTAACCGCGACAGTTTCCTATCACAAACAGAAGTTGCGCTTGAGATGGGGCCAGGGCGACGTCACAGTCAACCCAGAATTGAAGCTCTTACAGTACGACATCGGTAAACCCATGGTCTCAGAGGAAACAGTCGACTACATGGTGGAGAAAAGCGGTACAGTGTTCATTCCAATACGTAACACCTTGAAGACCCTGTGAAAAGGCATGATCTTATAATAATCTTACAGGAAATTTCTCTCGGTTGGTCGTTTACATCCGTTTTGAGAGGCAGATAGGACATCATCTGATACAGACGTTTGCACCGTCGACTCTGGTGGTGATGTTATCATGGTTCAGCTTCTGGTTAGGGTTGGATGCTATCCCTGGAAGAGTGGCTCTGTTGGTGACCAGTATGCTCACCTTGGTCACCATGTTCACTGGTCTGAAGAGTGACATTCCACCTGTAGCTTACGTGAAAGTACGTTTTCCCATCATGGCCCATTTAGCTTGGGTTCAAGACCTCTTTGTCGGGGATCAAAAGAGTGATGAACATTAAATCTACAACATCGTTGAGGCTTACAAAAAAATGTTGGAGCCTATAAAGATTTCGACTTTGTTGAAGATTTCAAGGAACCTGATTGTAAAATTGATCATTGAATATTAATTAATGTACTCAGGCACTGGATGTGTGGATGGCAGGCTGCATGATGTTCGTGTTCGCTGCATTAGGTGAATTCGTGGTGGTCAAGGTGCTCGACTTGCAGCATCAGTTGGAATACGATTTACAGACATCAGTAATATCTCGGCATTACCCAACAGTTTGTATAATAGTTTTTAATACCAAGGTTCTCTAATACTATTAATACCATACCGTATTTGAGTAATCGATGATCATTATAAAAATATATTACTTGCTATTATATTACGATATTCTTGCTCTGATCGACAATGTTTCACGTCTGTGTTATTTTTCAGCGACTAATCACGGTGGAGAAAAGCCAAAGTATTTGGGACTACGACTCGCCTTACATTCCAAAAACGAAAAAGAAGAAAGCTGGCAGCAGACACCTGCTGCAATCAGCATGGTTAGATTCAGAATACCAAATAATACGAGTGCACAAAACGCGATCGCAGGTAATCGACAATTACAGTAGAATAGGTTTCCCCATACTGTTTCTGTTGTTCTCAATTTTGTACTGGCCGATATTGCTGCTTAAAAAAGCCTTGTAAGCATCTGTGTAACGCTAGTAGATAGAACTGTGAAAATTGTTGTTAGAAAATTCTCTGAACTTAACACATTATCTACCGACAATTATTCCATCACATATTAACAGACTAAGGTTAGCCCATGGCTAAGAATTTTTTTAATAGATTCTTCAACAGCAACAGCAACTATTAATAGATTTTCGGTAGATAAAATGTTGATCGATTCGTTGCATAGTATGTTAGAATATCGTTATGCGATCTAAACAGTATCTCGTGGTTAAATATTTTAATTATGTGAATAATTACACGTTCAGTTATGTAAATAAAATCTGTACGAAATTAAATCTATTTAAATTATCAAATTAATCGTTGGTAAATTTATTACAAACGTACACTTAATTCGAGAGATCTATATACTTTGTACAAATATGTAAAACGATGAGATCATACTCATAGTTTAGTCGATTTCCATCTGTTCGACTGAAGATATTTCATCGGAACTTTCGCCTTCCGAATCTGTTTTTTCATCCATGGAAATCGATTTTTCAGCTTTGCGTTTTCCTGACTCCATCAGGTAACTTATCGTGTATTGGTTGTAATCACATCTGCAATTACAATAAAAAAAATTGATTTATTGCGCGTTGTTAGGGGGTCAAGTGCTAGATGTAATTATAGATCAACTGACATTTTACTCAGCTCGTCGTATTTCTTTTGCATGTTTTTCTGCAGCAGCAGTAATATCGGCATTTGAAGTGAGGAGTTTATTCTGGGACCATGAGCGGTTAGTATAGACTCCACCCAGAGAAGATAGAAGTGTATATGCCTCGATAATTCTAGCTCCGACGCCACGAACTTCAATACCTTCTCTACGTAAATGTCGGGCAGTGCAGGAACAATTAAATCAACTGAAATCAAATCCGCAATAAATAAATAAAAATCGTAAGAATTTTGTCGACTATGAATTCGTGGACTTACTATCCGAGGACGGAATGTTTTCCAAGACCCGCTTTATCAACAGCTTCTCGTTCAATTTTATAGACATCATCAACGCTGAAAATATGTGGTAGTTAGTACTAACCGATATTATTAGGACGTGCATAAGTTCGTGTCTGATTTCGTGTTAAAAAACAACAAGAGATCGGGCACAAACTTTTCCACTGACCTAATAATTAGTAATATTTTTATAGAAAATATTAGACACCTTTCGTGTACTCTTTATTGTTCAGAGTCATTTTTACGGTTTCCGGTGTGATTCCCAATTCTAATTCGAATGGATCGAACACCATGCCAACGTCCAGAGAATATATTAGCAGCCCTTCTGTTGTAGCTGCAGCCCATGCTTGTCCTAAACAATAATTATATGCAAAATATGTAATATTTTTACATAAAATTATTTTATAAAAATGTTTGTCTGCAAGAAACATCGAACTCGGATCTTCTAGATTCTAGATACTACACGATCACGTCGTCTATACTCTAATTCTTCTATATTTTAGAAAAATGTACATAGATGTTGTAGTAAATAAAATACAACTTTTTATTTGACTTCTACATCTTGGAATTGCATTAGAAAATGCGCTAAAAAATAGCAGTTTGCATAAAGATCCGCATTCCAGGTATGTGTATAGTAAATTTTACCTGTTGGAGAAAACTGTAAACTGTACACTCTGATTTCCGGTTTCATACTTCTGCTTGCCATGTCGCCACTCTTCACTCCCGGAAGTCGCAATGTTACATTTCCACCTTCTTCGTCTTCGCGTTCCTCGATTAATGCTAAATTACCAAATTCTGTTAAATTTCTTCTACTTATAATATCCTGTATGGAAAACAAATTTTGAATATAATAATCCACAGCTTGTTTTATTTAAAATTATACTTGAATTAGATATTACTTACGTCCACTGCGTCTAGAGATCGGTTCTGAGTTACGACAAATTTTTTAATTAGCACGTATTCTTGAACATTATAAATACATATATTCTTAGACAATCCACCAGCCAGTATACACGACCCATCGGCAGAATAACATAAAGTATTGAAAGCTCTGGAAACATATTTCTCATTATTCTTCACGTTATTATAATTTATTTTACTTGGGTTTATTCATTTTGTTTCATAGAAGGTATCAAAAATATTTTTGGTGAAATAATAAACTAATCTTATTATGGGACTTGAGACGTGAACTTTGATAAGTATACTAACTTTCCCTGCAGGCTCTTCTTCGCAGTAATCAAATCAATTTCAGCCCTTCCACTGCCCAAGTCATTCCTCCCTTCAATGCTACCAATCTGCGTCGCCGTTTTACAATTGAAAAACGAAATCTGACCGTCCAAAGTAGCAACAGCTACGTCCTCACCATCCGGTTTGTAAGTAACATACAAACCATCTGCTGTTAACTTTATCGTTTCATGTGAGGATCCATTTTCGATCGCGTTCCATATTTTCAACGATTTGTCCCAGGACACAGACACCATTTCTGTACTGGCAGGATTTGGATTGAACGCTATACTGACTACTGGACCTTCGTGTCCACTCATTATCTGTTTAAATAATATGTTTGACAAACATCAGAATATTTAGATAATTTTAACATAGTTACAATGACTCCAAACAGTTTCTGTAGATCACAGTTATAATTCTTTCATCCTGCACCTCATAAAATTATATTAACCCTCGGCACTGTTATGGTGATTCTCAGGAGCCACTAAAAATATCATTATCAAAGATATTTTTCACATTATTAAATTTGTTCCGTAAAACAGATTCCATAAAATTTGTTCCGTAGTGTAAAAATTCACCCATTTATTATTTTTATATACTGTAAAGCGTATTTCTTTAGAATTTGGAGTAATAAATGAAGCATAATTTTTTGGCTTAAACTGTAAAACAAAAATGGGTGAGATATACTATCATAGAATCTTTTATGCAACTAATTTCTAAGGTGCGCATGAGGGTTAATGGAATATGTTGCTGTTCTTTTGTGCTGTACAGAAACTGTTCGTAGCACCAGTATGTACCTCCAATAAGGTGCCCAGTTTGAAGCTCCACAGATAGATTTCAAAGAAATCCTGGCCTCCGGCTGCAATAAACTGGTCGCTTGAGTCTAACGCAACGCAGGTGAACTGAACCGGTCGCGGTGAAGTAAGAGTTCGAAAATTCCTGTACCTTGCCAAATCATAAGCTCTGACCGTTCCATCTAACGAAGCCGAGACAATGAACTTCCTATTGTGACTAAAGAAAACGCTCGACACGGAGGAAGTATGTTCGTGGAACGTAACAGTACAGAATCCGTTCAACGTGTTCCACAGCTTCACTTTCCCGTCGTCTCCACCGGTAACAATATATTGACCATCAGGACTGTACGCCAGAAAGTTCATGTTGTTACTGTGACCCTGTTGCTTCATGGCGTAAGTCTCACTTTGCCATTCCCATACCAATAATTGGCCAACTGTGGAGCACCCTAGGGCTATCCAGTCTCCGGTGGAATTTATAGCAATCGATGAAATGCATTGGTTCGATATACTGAAAAGAAATAAAATATATAAAAGCATGTAATATTAGCTTGTGCTATAAACTACTAAAATTATCTAAACTTACTAAATTATCAAAGACAGAGTAGTTTTATTCATCGTACCAGTGAAATGAGTCAAGAGGTTAAAGATTATGGTTAACTGGGTTATTAGTACCTGAGAGAGTGAATCATATTGACTTCAGGCATCTCGTACAAGCAAAACGAGCCATTGTTGAACCCGACTACCAAAATGCAAGTCTCATTATGATAAGCAGCTGCAGTGAGCGTCACGTTTTCATTTTTCTGCTTCTGGACATCCTTGACTAGATAATGACGGCATAATTTCTGGTAGCGCAACCACTTGATCTTCGGATTAACTTCAACAACTTTGTCTTCATCTTCTTCTGCGGAATCTCCTGAAAGGAGTTTCAACAATTTTAAGTTGAAGAATCTTGAATTGACTTTCTACTCTGAACTTTCTAATCGCTGTGATTTATTAAAGAATTACGTTGTAAATTGCGTTCATGTGCTTTAGTTTGTTTCTCTGTCCTCTCGACAGCTTTATCGAGATCTACATCGTCTTCTACATCGCTGTCTGCTTTTTGTTGCCTTCTTTTAGCAGGGGGATCCCACAGTACCAAATCATCTGGGTCGATTGTACATTCCCAAACACTCAGTTGGCCATTCCTGTACAATTATGTTTTTAAATAAGTACAATTTGCATTTGCATTTTTTTAACACTTTATCTACCAGAAGCCTGTTAATAGGATTTTCACTAATTATGCTGTACCAAAAGGAAGATTAAAAATCATAGTTTGTATAATAATCCTAAGCAAAACTATTAGACTATGTTACTGGGGATGAGTTGTAGGTTCACGATTAAAATTGCTATTGATATCAAAGAAGCTATTAAAAAATCCTTCCTTTAAAAATTAGAAACTAATCGCAGGTAAATAATGCGTTAACTTTTTAATAAGTATGCTCACCTGCTAATTGTGGTCAAATCATAGTCTTTCTTCTCGAAAAAACATGCCACGATAGTGTCGGAATGGTTACCAAGATTGATATACTTAAAATTCGCATATTTTTGTAAGCTATATACTTTGGTAGAATTATCTTTCGATCCAACAGCGATCATTTTCGAGTCGAAAGACCAATTAATAAAAGTTGTTTCATCTGAAGCTGCATGGTACACGCGTTCCATGACAAATGGATTGTATTCTCCAGTTTGCAAGCCAGGTGCATTAAAAATAAATACTGAAACAATCATTAAACGTAAGAAATGATGAATGCTAGTACCATATAAATTACATTGAAAATTTACCATTGTTTTCTTTACAGGCTGCAAAATGTTTGCTATCTGGAGAAAACTTTATACATCGAACGCGTCTCTTGAACTTGTACGTGTGTATTATAATTTTACTGACCATGCTGATAACGTGCAAGTCACCCACTGTAAAATTGAATTTGGAAAATTATACAATCTTAGGACTGTGAGAATGCGCATAGGAATAATAGTTGTACCTTCGTTAACAGCAAGTAGTAGAGCTCCATTAGGGGACAAGTCGATGTTTGTATAATTGTAATCGCTCTCGACAGGCAATGTATTGGACTTGTTGCTAAAATAAAATAATATTTTAATATACTTTATGTATCTTTGTAGATACAGTGCTGTTAGTTTTATAGTACATACTTCTTTAAATCATATATGGTTATCCGATTTCCCACGGGGCTGATAACAGTCGATCCATCGGGAGAAAATACTAAATCTCCGTTGTGGTAGACTGTGCCCAGCAAATTGGAAAACTAGAAACAACAAAGAATGTAAATAAAAATACAGATAGCCTTAAGATTTCATAAAAAAATTACATCGAAAGAAATTGTTTTCACCTGTGCCTTTTAAAATAGCGTAACATTATTCTGAGAAAGTTTATTCATACGATAATAAATACGTGAAGTATTTATAAACAATCCGAAATAAACATACAAAAATTCTAAAATCATTTTCAAAGAAATTTGATAAATGTAACAGTACTTTCTTGAGCAAAATTGATTGTAAAATCTATTAAGTGAATAAATGAACACCCACAGTACAGTGTCAATACAAATTAAAGTATGAAATTAGGTTAGGAATATGATGCACATGACAGTGACAATCAATACGATAAAATTATTAATAAATGATTATGGTAATTATTTGCTAGAGATACTTTATTTACCTTATACGCAAACCTCATGATTTTTTAATTTATTTATACACAATTTTTATAACAATATATTTCGATACCACTGAACACGTTTATCATGACATTTAAATCGAGCATGCTGCAGTCGTCAAGGTACAACTTCCGGTCATACGCATGTCCGACCGATCACGTGTATGAAATTAAGGTGTTGGCTCGAACTACCGAGAATACTAAATCGAATATTATTAAAATAAATCGAAATAACAATATTCGTCTCGAAGCTACAAATATTACATCATTATACAGCCTTCGATAAAATTATAGAACTTGTATAGAAAGCAATAATAGATTCTACGACATACATATTATAACAAAGAACAATATGTATACTTTAGAACAAATCTGAATAGAAAGTCTTCGATGACAAACAATTTAATACTTATGACTACGGACGTTTACGCAATCATTACGCAGTGATAAACCAATTAAAACAATTTAAAGCAAAGTACTGTTCTACTTCCTCTATTCGTTACTCATAGTCGCAGATAATCGTGTCTGTTACAAATGCATGAACACCCACAATCTTGCGACTACGAAAATTGCAATCTAAACAGGAAAATATGTGTGAAAGCAGAACCCATTCGATAATGCTAAATGAGGGAAAAAACATTGACTACGTAATCCATAAAAACCGTCGAAGACCCATTCAAGTTTTCCACGATAATTGAAAAATAATCTCCATATAAAAGTTAATTCTTCAAATGGAGTACATATGCTAAGTTTGAGTCATAGTGTTGGTCATTAAATCACAATTAATAATTAAATTTTTTATCAATTGTTTAATGTTTGCGATTGAATAGTCAGTTATTGATTATGAATAGTAAATCGTTAATTATAAAGTATGAATTCGTAATTGAAATTGGATTGATATTGCAAAATGGAATATGTATATATTTGATGGTTGTAAACAGTGATATTTCCAATATTTCTTTCCAGGAGATTCAGTTAAATTAGAATACTCAGAAAAAACATGAAATAGTTAATCATTGATCCCATTAACGATTGAATCTCTACTCGAATGGTCGGTCAAATGAACAATTAAATGCAAGCTTTATTTAATCGCGGCATTATGTCAACGGAATGAGAAAAATTCGTGGCGATTAACCGCGAATGATAACGAAATGATTTCGATAGTAATCGTTAATCGCGAATTCCATTAAACATTGCCCAACTCCGGTTTGAATCTGGTCACGTGTTTTCGCACGTTCCATGGAAATAACCTCAAAACAATATGTGTTCGGGATGGACGGGTTACGGGGAACGAGCATAATTTCCCAGGGAATATTTATCATAATCCCGAGGTGAAGTTTAGGGCATGAAAATGTTCGCGAATCGCGAAAAAGAACAGGAAACGCGTGTCACGCGCTCCGTGCTGGGCAGAAGAGGCTGCGCGTTGGACGGTGCGCAGTGGGTGTCGCGGCTCAGCCTATAGAGCGGCTTGACGTCAGATATAAAAGATGAGACGCGCGACGGGATTCGCTTGCGACGGTGTAGCCCGCAGTCGTTGGCCAATAGCAAGCGGATAGAGATACCGGAGCGACGGTGGTCTCTTCTTCTCTCGCTCGTCACTCGTCACATGACCCGCACTACTGTACGGTAGGCCATATTTGACAGTGGGCACTAGTTTAGCGAAGTGAGCGTGAGTCAAAGATCGCTCCTGTTCCGGACTGTCTTCGCGTTCCGACAACCTGTAAATACTCGTGTAGAATCCCGTTCGACGCCGCGAGGTCTTGAATAAGAACGCAACAATGTCTACCAAACCCTTAGGCGAGGAGAATCCGGTGTACGCACCGTTCTTCGGTGTGATGGGCGCCGCCTCAGCTATCATATTTTCTGGTAAGTCTCACGCTGTCTTAAATCCGATTCCGAACCACGATCGAAAACTCTCTACCTCGTGTACACGATTCCTCGTACCGATCCCGAACATAATCACCGCGCGATCGTTATCCATCGACAATCAGTTCCGAGCACGCCATTTTCTTCGCCCGTGAATTATCGAAAACACACGACCAAGATCCACGAAAATCCGATTTTTTTTCCCCGGACCATTGAATCGATTCGAACCGTTAGGTTCAACGTTTATCTCTGGGGAAAAACGGTCGCCGATAAGCGGCACGAAAAATCGATTCGTCGATAATAAACTATGCTGCTGCTGCTGCTGCTCAACGAAAACCCGTGCGTGTCCCGTATATTTATTTCTTTGGTTTGCTCCCGTTTGTCATCGTCGTCGTCTTTCTGTCAAGCAAACAGTGATATATACATATATATACGCGACGTCGACCGCCGAAGATGTCAAGGATACAGATTCAATTTCGAAGCGCCATTTTTCTAGGCACGTAGATCTGGGGATTTCGTAATGTTCCGTAAACGCGCGGTCCGACGAGGGCCGAGCTTAATTTTACATTACGAGAGAAACCGCGTCCCGCTTATTTCATAATGCCTGACCTCGTTGACGAGCTTGTCCGAATGCCTGTCCTCCCTCAAGGGTGAGGATGCAGAGGTGAGATCGATCAAGGAAAGAATAAGAGAGAGAGAGAGAGGATCGATCGATGTATGACCCGTATATATCCTCTCGGGTTTAATCGGGTGAACCCGGTGTGTGTGAACTCGACGAAAAGAACGGGTTCGAGGGTAAAGAGCGCGCTAGCTGATACTTAAAGTTTTCGAGCGTCTCTGTCCCTATCAAGGAAATCAATACGAATCTCCCTTTTCCCGTGTGCGCCAGTCTTGAATGGACGGCGGCACACGAGGGAAAATTGACCCGACCCCGCTGCTCTCGAGGACTCTTCGTGGAAAACCCCGTTGAAAAAAAATGTTGATCCTGGGCCAACTGGACGATCCTGACCAGAGATCGGACTTGGCAAACGTCTCGGGCACTCTCTCGGCCCGATACTCTCCTTTCGGATGCTCTCGAAACAGTTTCTCTCTCTCTCTCTCTCTCTCTCTCTCTCTCTCTCTCTCTCTCTGTATCGAATTCGTCGTAGTCGGTAATCTCTATCTCTAGATATTCAATGATCGAAGGGAAAAATCGAGTATCGAAACCATTGTCCCGTGGTTGTGCCACGCCCCCTACTCACGGGATGGGACTTACATGATTATCATGTGACTGCCAACGTGAGAATCATGTGACTGCGATTTCCAGCCCAGCCGGAATAATTCACCGTGACTGAATCGCTGACACCTCAGTTTTTCCATCATTCGAATTTTCGCGGGAAATCCTCTGTATGCTCTCTAGGAACGCAGCTGGGCATTGTTTAATACGATTTATGATTCATCGACGCGATACGGATTCGAGTCATTATGTCAGTAAAATGAGTGGGTCAGTTGCAAAACAAATTTTCAGATATATGTTATTCTCAACTCGAGAATATTTATGTAGGTCGTCGGCTTTTGCAATTCATGCGATTTTTATTTCTAATGTCTATTGCCTATCAATCGGTGACCATGATCGTGAATGCGTCGTAATAGTAATTAAGTAAACTAGGTGCTTAATTAGCAGTCTGGACGATTGTACTAATTGCTTGACTGATAATCAAGTATTCAAATTTTCTTCTTGTGTGACACTAATATTGTGGTACAGAGCCGTGTTATAAATAAACAAAATTCTGTTGCATTGTTTGAATAAGTCGAATTTCAAATAAAAGAATTTAAGAATATCAATATATTATTTGTATCGTATTAGAATTGTTAATGAATTAAATCTTTACCTGCATAAAGATTAGCAGTTTAGTTATTAATCGGTAATTTATTATTTTTTAGTGTATTCAGTAATTGGCGAATGCTTTTGTTTGTAATGTCAAAGTGTTAAGAAATGGATCGAATTAGAAATTTGCATCGATCAATGCCCAACTTAGTACTGAAATATATATATATCAAACGGCGAAATCGGGTCCGCGACCTCGGCGTTGGGATCAATATTAAACGAGATCGATAGGACTTCACGGGGCCGCTGTTTGGGGGGCAATTCCGGTCGGACGGTAAAAAATCGGTTGTCTCATTCACTGAACTGCGAATATCATTTTAGTATACTATCATTCAAGTGAAATCTCTAACCAAAATATACTTAAACCAAATTTTATCTAAAATAATTCATAAAAATTTTTGTGTTTTAATCAAATTTAAACTAGATTCCCAAATCTAAAGTCCTTAAATAGGACTGATGTGCCAAATTGTTAGATGCACTTTTTTTTTTAAAAATGTATGCCTCTATTATAAATGTTCCAAGTGCTTCTGACAAGCTTCCGAGGCATCTGCTTTTACCATTCCTGCAAGACTAATTCCATTTAACGCACAGCATTTGTTGATAACAATCTTGAGAAGATCAAATATTAGTCTGTAGTTGATATACTGATATCCTTATCTTGCTTCTTATCTTTCCTGGTAGACACTCCACAAAAGCATCATGGTTTTGTTATTTAGGTTTACCAAGAAAATATTTTCAAGGGTACAAGACTAATTAACACACTTCTTGGTAGCATAAAAAATGCTATTTATATTCAACGTTTAAATATTGTCCCTATTTTTTGTATAATTATAATCTATAACAGAAAGAAACTGTTGGACACTTTATATACAGGGTGTGCTAATAGTTGTGATACAATCTGAAAGAGAGCCCTTTTTCCATTTGTATCATGAATACCAGGACACTTTGTATAATAGTTACATTATTCCAACAGTTGTCAGTGTAATTATTAGACTGCGGATTATATTCATATATGGAAAAAATGAGTAGGTGCAATTTGAAGCAGTCAAGAGAGTAAAACTATTTAACCAGTTAAGTGATCTGTGAAAATCAAGGAAGTGATCCAAAAAGTTGATATTATTCATAAATGATAGTAGGAAAAGAAGAAATTTGTATTCGGCACCTGCGACTTACAATTGACAAAAATTTTGATTTTGCATGAAGATCTGCAGTCTACTAATTATATATACTACATAGTAAATAATTTTCGTTTATACTCGTTCACAAATGAAATAAATACAATATCATGGTTGTTTTACTTACAGCTCTGGGAGCAGCATATGGCACGGCAAAATCCGGCACAGGAATTGCAGCGATGTCTGTCATGAGACCAGAACTTATCATGAAATCTATCATTCCTGTTGTCATGGCGGGTATTATTGCCATTTATGGTCTTGTAGTGGCGGTCCTTATCGCAGGTGGTTTAAATACACCTGACAATTATAGCCTTTTCAAGTACGTTACAATTTTCTTTAACTAATTTAACTAATAATCGAATATACTCTAGGCTCAGTGAAACCACTATTCAACACAATAGAGAAAAAGTTGCGATTACACGTTGCTCTTGCTTCGACACAACCAATATAGTATTTCCACTTTGAAATAAGTCTCTCAGTCGTTTATGTTGATACTAGTACAGCTCTAATAATGACGTAAATAATTGCAGTCGTTACAGATGCAGTCATAAATAACTTGCAAAAAAAGTTGTCGCAAACAAACCTGTTCTACATGTTTTAGTTTGTGATTTTCGAGAAGATACACTGCTGTAAACGCAAACTGTCACAAAAAGTTGTAGTAACGCTTGTCTATTAATATTCTACTTGTCTACACACTGGGCTTCGCTAGTTCTAACTTCTGCTTCATTTAACGATAACGTGGATGTATAGTCAATAGCCTGCGGATGTTTATGCAGTAAGTTTGATACAAAAGTGTACAGTGCAAGATCTGTTTAAAAAATGATTAAATATAGTCCAGAAAGATAGAAATTGATGAAGAAAGTCGCTTAGGATCATCATTTCGGTGTCATTTGTAGACTGTGAATTCTATACATTTATAATAGAAATGAATAGATCAAATACAGAACTATAAAGAATACTAGGTCCACATTAAAAAGTTGTAAAGAACAACATATAATATTTTCTCTGTAATTCCGATCAATTTTCTGTCGTCGACCATCAGTTAATAAATAATAAAGTTAAGTTCTTGTTTCAACATGCAAATCATGTAAAATAGGAAATGTTTTTTATGATCCCCTGACAGAAAAAGAGAATGTTGTCTCGGTTCCCTTGACTTTGCTATTTTTCATGGAAGTACGCGTTTGCATAAACATCTGCGGTGTAATAATGAGAGGTGTGCGAAAACCTATAAATGTCTAAACCTATAAATATTCGGGATTCCCGTGAATAATCCCGATACTTTCGGCAATCCCGAATATTCTCAGGAATCCCAATACATTTGAGAATCTTGAAATTTTCGAGAACTCGAATCCGACCCGACATTTTCGCTTTCTCGCACACCTCTGTTAATAATTGGTTGACTTTCTTCTCAGCGAGTTAACAAGGAATTTTTTTGGTCTTTTTACTAGGGGTTTTGTTCATCTGGGTGCTGGCTTAGCCGTAGGTTTTTCTGGTCTAGCTGCTGGATTTGCCATTGGTATTGTTGGTGATGCAGGTGTGAGAGGTACCGCTCAACAGCCCCGCCTGTTTGTCGGTATGATCTTGATTCTTATCTTCGCGGAAGTATTGGGTCTCTACGGTCTCATCGTTGCCATCTACTTGTACACCAAGTAAACGAATGTTAGTGGCAGGAATGCAAGACTCGTCGCCTGCAATCAACAGCGCTCCCCGTCTGTTATAAATATATATATATTTATATATATATATATATCGTATATAGATATACATATATATATATACATTACGACTTGTTTCGACATTTTACTTAAAAAAAAAAGAAACCACATTTCTCCATGCATATTCACATCGAGTCATCCAAGCATCCTCCTGTAATTCTGTATTTTAAAAAAGTTGAGATCTATTAGAGTCCGAGCATTTATGGAACAACAACAACCACAACAACATTATTCATTACACGAAATAAAAAAAATACTGTATGAAAGCGAGTTACCAACAACAAGAGTGCTGACGAAAAAACCTACAATCGATAAGAAACAAAACGAAACAAGGGAAACATTGATTCAGTCTTGCATGAAGAGGATGCGTGTGTACAGAAGATACGAATAGAAAAAAAAGAAAAGAAAAACTAAAGCGACAGGCGACAGGGAGTTTACACTGAGAGGAGAAAAAAAAAGACCCCGTTACCCCATGCCGAACATTTCTCTTTCACTGTATAGTAATCATTTGTAGTGTAGTTTGACATTGAATTATCAAGTAAGATAATCGGCTCTACTGAGTGTATAAAGGAAAAAAAATGTTATTGATAAAAGAAATATTTAGCACAATTATGTATTAAAATGCAATTGAAGCGACAGCATACAGATATTGCAGATATATGTCTCTACGAGAGCAAGAGAGAGAGAGAAAGTGAACGAGCGAGAGAGAGAGAGAATCTTACAAAGGAAATGGAATTAAGGATTATATCCGGAATGGAAGAAGCGAACTAAAGGGACATGCTAGTTGCATGTGTAGGATGCAGCATAATACACACGCGAGGATTGTACAAAAACTGTATCCTTCCGCGCGAGAAAAAAAAAACGAAAAAAAAGAAAGCCACAGACATTGTACAATCGAAGCAACAAGACACAAAACATAGTAATGTGGAATGATGATGATGATGAAGAGGAAGAAAGAAAAAAAATGATGAAAGAGCGGAGATGAGAAAACCGTGAGTAGACAAATGGACAGATACATGATAGTATTAAGTCAATTCAGTGGCTGCTGGACGTATCAAGATATCTTACAATGAGCAACACACACACACACACACACATACACAGTGTATGGTTCAACGAGAAAATTGGTTCGGATGACCGCAAAGGCCGGCGGTGATTCCCTTCTCGGAGCTGAACTTGCTAATCTCGCGTATTATTCGAGATATATATAGATATTATTCACACATGAATATGTATATATATACGTAACGATGAAGCGAGAGTGGGGGTACAGTACAGAAGCTAAACACACACACACACTAATATACTCCCAAAACGGAAAAACAAAACCGATTCTTTGCGTTCCAGCGGTGTTATAATGACTACCTAAGAGAGAAGGGGTTACGAGATGATACGGTAAAAGATAAAAATAACAAAATAAAATAATAATTTGTACATTCCATAATAAGTTCGTTCAGTGCAGGCGAGCGGGCGCTTGTAACGGCGCGCGATGAGAGTGGTAGGAGTATAAATCGTTGTTCTTTTCTTTTTTGTTTTCTTATTATTACTTTTTTCGAGGAGAATAATCGATCGAGAGAGAAAAAAAAAGGATTCAAGTGCGTTCTAAGGAGTGGGGGGTATAGTTATATGCAAACATTGTGTTCTCGAAATCGGGGTTCACTGTCGTGGGAGCTGACAGTGAATCTCCACATTGCCATTGTTCGATCGGCCACCACCTCTCCCCAGAAGGAAAACAGAAACATCCGAGAACAACCGGATAAGGTCGCGTCCGCTTGCCAGAATTTTCTTGACTGCGCAGTATTTTGTATCTAACGAGAAAACAACAACAACAACGACGACAACACCGAGCTCAACGTGTAGGCGCATTTCCGGGGGAGCACCAGGAAAACGCGTGCTGTTTGTTAAACGTAAGGCTGGAGCAACAGAAATGGCGGTCCTGTTTATCCCGCCAAAGGATATACAACTGATCTAAATAATGGAGAGCAGAGAATAAATTTCTTATTTTTCCTCCTAATTGTGTTCGCTGTGTAGCCAGACATTGTTCTATTTTATTAAATTGGTTATTACTTAATTGCATGAAAGCATAGAATGAATTTTCACACAGTTTCCCCCCATTTAGCGCGTAATTTGAATCGGATAAATATATTGATCGATTTTATTAAATTATTCTGCGTCGGACGATGGGAATAAATTTGCAACTGTTCCCCTTCGGCGCGCAATTTTAAATTGGATAAATACATTGTTCGATTTTATTAAATTGGTGTGTGGGTCAGATGATGGAAATCAATTTTAGACTGTTCCCCTTTTAGCACGCGATTTAAATAGTTGTCCTGCTCTGTCTTACGTTGAACAGACACTCCACCGTGTTGCGATGGAACAACCTTCGGTTGGGATAACGATCGCGAATGTACGCTGTTTCGCAAACGAACGTGTCCGTGAATGAATATCAAGAGTAAGGAAGTCGTTTCGAGCTTTCTTGGTACCGTTCCTTTTTTTTTTTTTTTTCGTTGATCGCCGGTAGACCTCGCTTGAAAATGCACCTATATATATTCTATACATACATACATATAAATATATATACACGTATATATATATATATATATATATATCATCGTCGTCATCGCGAAAAAGATCGAACAGTAGCCGACAATTGATTCGATCGAATTGCCCTTTCGAATTCTCAACAACGACAATTTCATTAAGTAAAACAAAATGAAGAAGAGACTAAAAAAACGAAATGGAACACACATATACACACATGAAACGGTGTGTAGTGGAAGAATTGTCGAGAGCCTCTCGAGGGAGAACTCGTAACTAGCGAGCCGGGGAGCGGTGGTGGTGTGGTTTTCTGCAATGAGAGAGTGAGAGTGAGAGTGAGAGCGAGAGAGGAATGCGTGATCGATCTTCACATAAAGGAGTCACTTGAGAAACGTTTACATATATTCGACAAAGATGCAAGCACACGAATATACTATATGCCAACTACCAATCTTCCCTATCCCACCCACCTTACGTCTAGTGGAGATAATTAAACATCTGCTGTGTAATCATTAGGCTGTGGATGTTCATGCAAATCCCTTTAAACACCGAGCCTCCGTTGTACCAGACACTTGTTTCTGCGTGCTACATGTACAAAAAAAAAATTGCGTCTGCATTTTCGTTACAGCAACGTCTCATCCTGGTTGCTGTCAAGAGTTTGCATCGTTCTTGTCGTGTTTATTTTTTTTTTTCAGTTTTGCATACACACCCGCAGCCTCTACGTAATCGTAAATTGAGCGCGTGTAATGTATATATCACCCGCCATGCTTCACACTTGTACGATTTAAAACCTGGAAAAAAAGGAAAGAGCTATAGGCTAGATTAGGTTAGGTGTTATTGTATACCAAAACCTTGTGTAGCTAAGAGAGAAAGTTCTATTAATGACACCGATGTGGTGCAGTTAGAGGTGTACTTTGTGCGTGTGTGTGTGTGCGGTAGTGTATGTTAGTGTGTGTGCGTGTGTGTCGAAGGAGGAGCGAATTTGAATGCAGATAGCGCACGAATGAAAGGCAAAACGATAATTGAAGCACTGGCAGATGTAGAGATCGCTGTTACCGACGCCGCCGCCGCCCCCACGTACTATCTTCCAGTGTTACTAAAGAAAAAAATATGAAAAAATAGACTCATATTGTTATGAGCGCAAAAAAGTGATACTGATCAATAATAATAATGATAATGATAATGATTATTTATGTTATGATTCGTCCTCGATGTTACAGAAAAAAAAAACAACGTGTTTAATAAAAATTTAATTTGGACAAAACAAAGTATCAGTACTCACTTTTTATCATCGGAAGTTAACCTAAGCTGTGTATACACGTATCCAAAAGAATAACATACACGCAGAGAGAAAGCGAAAGAGAGAGAGAGAAAGAGAGAGAAAGAGAAAAACACAAAACTATATACACACATGCATATTAAAACGGTCCGAGTGATTAGGGGGGACGCGATCATATATGTTTGTTAATGAAATGCTTGAACGAAGCTTTTTTTAATTAAGATCCTTAACCTGTTGTCTGGGCGACTTTTTTCTACCACGAGAAACCCGCACGGTCCTAATTAAATATATAAATAGTGAACAGAGTTGTCTTGTAATAAATATATAGAGTTGTTCAACTGCGTAACAAGTCCCAATATAGAGACATACACGAGCATATAATCGACGAGTTCACTCGTCCTGTCCCAGTTAACAGGTTAAGAGTCCGACTTCAAGATTTCCCGTTCGTCTTAGGAGCGAAGTTGTGAACGCCCCTTAATCGCTCGCGGGCCGGATCCATCTTTGATCACTGCCATTCAATTTAACGAGAACGAAAGAACAAAAACCATATACAAATGCTTTCTACACACCGTCGCCGGCGTTGGAAGTCTGTTTTTTGCGTATAGCGGAGATCGAACGAGGAGAAGCCAGTCGAAGGAAAAAAAAAGAAAAACAAACTCGGACCTTTTAGCTGAATCTCTCTTAACCTGTTGACCGGGCCAGGACGAGTTACTCGTCGGTGTCCGCATTCGCCCCTCTGTTTTTTCTTGTCTAAACGATGGTACCTGTACTCTCAACTTGTAACTCGACAACTGTGTATTAGCATAAATTCATTAAAGTATTTGTGTCCGTTGTGAAGGAAACATTCGAGCAATTTTACTTCGTCGAATAAATAATAATCAGACCGTGGATCTTCGTACAAACTCGAATTGTATAATTGTCAGAACGATAACTTAACACTAGATGTACCGAAACGTGTTATATACATATAGTCTTTAACGGCTGGATTTCGTAGAGATTTCAATTAATTTTTATTGTAACATATATAAGATATAATATATATATATGAATTCTCAGAGAAGCATATAGTTTCATGTCATCAACTCTAGTGTTAAGAGAACAAAGTATATATTGCTGTACAATTTGTCATCATCAATGGTTTCAGCGAATGAGAAATAAAATTTCAAACGAAATTTCTTTTGTCTGTACTGTTTCAATGGTTTCGCGTCCGGATAAGGATAAACGTACATATATTGTTGTTGTAGTGATTTGTAGTTTAGTGGGATTTTCAAGGGAAACGAAACGCACGAAGATCCACGATCTAACCGGATTACGATCGAAATTATCAACTGGTTGGCAGGTTAAGCGTCGAAAGGAAACAAGGTTATCGGTTACGTCTGTTTGGTTACGAGCCGCTCGTTCCTCGCCTGCGAATGTACAGTTATTGTTTACGTAACGCGTTCGGATAACATTGAGAATTAAATTCGCGTCGGAGGCATCGTGCTGCACATTCATATTTTTTTCTTCTTTTTTTCGAGAAAGAGAGAGACAGAAAAAAAATTCGCGTGTAACGGAAACGTACGCCCGTTGCGCAATCGACTCATTATACGGACAGTTGCACACGACAGACGGAAGTCCATAACTCTTCAAAGGGAGAATTATACCAACGCCCTTCCATTTTCCAAAACACAATACCCAGTGGCGGATTAAGCATTTTAAGGGCTCGCGAACACAAACTTTGCAGCCTCATAATTCTACATTTTTGAAGCGAAACGAATAAATCCATCAAACGATTTAACGCTCGTACGCTCTTCGAGATAGGTTGGTTTGTGATTATGTCATAACTAGACAGCGGATCTTTATGCAAAATAAAAATTGTCTACCTGAATTGCAACAACCTGGAGTGAAATAGAAATTTATTTTTTCTCTCGATATGTTTAATAGGTTGACAGTATATATTTAAATTCTTCTAATTTGTTTACTGTTCTAAATTACACCTACTCATTTTATGCATTTATGACAGATATTAGTAGGTACAATTTAAAAAAATAAAATCATTAGTTTGTTGCAATGCAGGTACAAAAATTCTATTTTGCATAAAGATCCGCTGTCTAGTCATTAACTATTTGTTCAAAGTATGAACTTTCGGATCATATAAAATGTTAGAATCTTCTTTGTTTTTCTCATTGAGGAGCTTACGAGGGTTAACTGTCCGCTATTGAGAATATTAATTGTTAATGAACCTCGATCGAAATGATTGGTTTCCGAATTCGAATAAAAATTGTGAGAGCCCGTTTGTTGATGTTTCATGCGATTTCTATAGTAGCACAGGTGTAAATGAATTTATTTATTGGCTCTTGGATCGTTC
Organism: Lasioglossum lativentre; assembly: GCA_916610255.1. NCBI lineage: Eukaryota > Metazoa > Arthropoda > Insecta > Hymenoptera > Halictidae > Lasioglossum > Lasioglossum lativentre. Next base: position 4,874,343 of record OU744364.1, read on the forward strand.
GAAAGTGTTTCGAGACCAGCGATTTCGATCGATCATTCCGGTGTTGATCCGTGCACACGTTTCTCGGTCGCGAAGCGGTTAGTATTGGTGACGTGGCGTGTAAGTACTTACATATACAATACGTGTGACTATAGCAATCGTTTTCGCATTATCACGATCTCCCGTGGTAATCTGTAAATACTTGAGGAAATATATACATATATACAATATATATATATATATGTATATCGAGATGGGTCTGTGATTAGTTTTATTTTCTATTACAGTTGTATTTTCAGCGATGACCGGCGTAGTCAGTTATACAAATCGCAAGGTACCATTAAAAAATTAGTTGAATACGTTTAGACTGCTGTGGTCAGCTTGTCCCTCTCCTTTTCTGGTTTTTCTTTTTTTTCGTTTTTCTTTCTCCTCTTAATATAGGTACAAGTCAGAGATTACAAAAAACGCATACAATATAATCGTGTTGTTGTTCGCATGTATAAGTGTCGCTGATTCGGAGGAACGATTGCATCGCTGATAAAATTCGAAAACAGTCGAAGGAACTAGGTTACGGCTTGTTATAAAATTTTCTTCACCCTGTATTTCCGGAACACCCGGTGTTTGAAAGATTTCTGCATAAGGGATTAAAAGAGTTTTCGAGAGAAGAACGAAGCAGACAGTGTTTTAACAGAGATTTTTCAAAGCGATTAACGCTAGGAGTACAATCAAAATGACTGGTAATTTGTTCCGAAAAAAAAAAATTGTGAGGCGTTTACTAACCACACAGGTACCTTTACGATTTTAGTAAATTTAATAAGAATGGAATGAGTCATTGTGATCCTCCTGAAAGTTTCAGTGTTAAGTTGTGTCCGGCACGATTGTTTTGTTCGATCGAGTTGGTTGCCGAGTATTTTTTTAATAATTTTGGTAAATCGTCTCTGCGCAGTGGTGTTATCGTTGCTCCGCAATGGCGACGCATAGCTGCAGCGTTTTCCAAACTATAGTTTTCGAGGGCAGAGACAGAGGCGACGCGTGTTATCGTGCACGTTGCTTCGTACATATATACATATCTCCGATTATCTCTCGTGTCCAACTGCGTATTTGCATTGTGTGTTATGGGACACGGTGTGGAAAGCGCCGTTGTTCTCGTTGGAAATGATGTAACGTGGTCTAGTAAAGTTAGGTTTAAATTAGTCAGTCGAACCACGACAAACACCGAAAGATGCTGCACGGAACTTTTAGCACTTTCCTCGCGAACACAGAGACAGAGAGAGAGAGAGAGACAGATAAAAATGTATTCATACACTGTCTATCGATTTGTGTAACCAGCGTTACTTTGAGAACAGTATTACTCCTAGTTTAACGAACCCAGGGTCCATTTTGACCCTCCAGCGATACAATAACAAACAATATGAAAGTAAAAATAACCGACCATGTAAAACGATAATAACGAATAAAGAATCTACGAGTGCCACAATATAAAAATTTTAAATCGAAAACCTCGCACCGAATGAATTCGTCAACATTTAAATCTAACAATAAGTGAACTCTAATGTGTTTAAAGGTGAAGATGTATGAATACGTTCTTTTCTTTCTCGCCGTGCCATTTCAGTACCGCGTGGACGTATAAACGCGTCCAAGTGAATACAACCAAGAAAATAATTTCATTCATCTCGTGTACATCCGCCCAGAAACGACAAGTGTCCCAGTTAACGGGTTAACGTTCGACAAAAAAAAAAGAATGAATCACATTCTATCGTTTCCATCGAGAGTACGCAAATCCTATACTATACTCGCTGGTCGAAATATCCAAAAAAAACCAAGGGGAGTCGGAGATGCTGTTAATTAAAAAGATATCAAAAGCTTTCCAAAAAATGTATATTTTCCGCTATTCTAAATCGACATACAATCCAATGAACTCGTGTTTCCAATCGCGTTACAAGGTAAGTATATCATAGAATATACACTTCTTCAACGTTTCCAAATTTTTCTGCTCTCCAATTTCATACTCGGATACTCAATCTAGATCCGAGCAGTCGCATATAATTTTTAGTACTCGCTCAATTTAAACTGAAATATCGAGATGGCCAATTTAAATCCAAATACTGAGATACTCACTCAATTTAAATCTAAATACTCAGATACTCACTCAATTTAAATTCAAATACTGAGATGCCCAATTTAAATCCAAATACATTTCTGTTCGTCAATTTTGTGTCCCGAATTTTTCCAATGTTATTTTTGGAAATTACAACAGACATCAAATACAAATTTTGGTCACGTGTTTCTTGTGGTTGTGTAAAATAATAGGTAGGCAACGATGGAGAAAAAACCACTGAGAATTTATTGAAAAATTGGAGAACGTATTTGATGCATACTTGAACGTTGGATGCCTTCTTTTCCGACTCCCCGGTGTCCTCGACCGCGATATAACGGGGATTCGCGCAAGACACGAAATCGTTTACTGTTGCTCGCGTTCACGGTGAAAGTCTGTCGTAAGAGGTCGGCAACAAAAGGAGGAAAACAAACCTACGAAGAAGGAAGGAACACACGATATAGGATTTAAAAGCGACGCCTCGCGTGCTCGAGGCAACCTTTTTACGATACGAGAGACCAGTATGTGTTTCGCTTAATTAGATAAACACTAATGGCAGTTGGTAATGCATTACGTCTATCAGTGTAAGTGTTATATATTATATATATATATATATATATATGTACGTATAGCGAGATAATAAGAATATGTTTGTGGTGAGGACGAGCGAGAACGAAAAAGAGTGCGAATGTATGTGTGTGAATGTATGAAAGAGAGTGAGAGAGAGAGAGAGAGAGAAGAATTGCTGAAACAGCGGCTAGAATTGTAATAGTTATAACTATGGTAATTTGTTCGTATGTACGGAGTTGCGTTTTTAAAAAAGGCTTAACACGTATACCGAATAAACACTGTTTATTAGAGCCCACCACGTTCGTTATTATTTTCCACCATATTATCTATTCAATTTTTACAACACATTAATTTTCTTTTGCATTCTTTCCAATTTTCTTTTTCTTTTTAAATAATAAAGTACAATGTGTGCTTAATCCTTTTACGTATACGTACGAGAATAGCCTTCTCTAAAGAAACATTTGCCCCTTCAGCTCGATGGCGTTAAATTTATAATTTGTTCAAAGAATACAAGGTTCCCTGAATTATTGTTAAACTGTTAATTTTGTTACTTGACTAGCCAAGCGTCGAAGGACAAATAAAAATTGGTTTCAAGCAATCCCGTAATTTATGCTCATAAAAATCTATGTTTAAACTGTGGACATTGATGCAGTGTTAACTTATTTCAATTTACAGTAGAATATTTTTCTGCATATTATCGTGTATTTATTTTTGTTTGTTGTCCATGGTTTATGGATGGCTATAGTTATAACTCCTCTTCCACGAGTGTCATTATTTCGCGTTAAGTTTTTAACATATGCATCGATATTAAGCCTCGTGGTCGATTCTTAAACGGACTATTTACCAGTATACGTGTGAACGATGAATTTACTCGTGTCCTGGTCCGCTTCTCCGTTGACGGTCGCCTTCGAACAATTTTCAAGAAGCCATCGAAGCTATATAGTCTGTCTAACAAGAGCTCTACAAGCCTAATTAATAATCCATTAACATAAATAAAATTACTTACACTCATTTTATCTTCAATTACAAGCCGTCCATATTGTACACAATTTTTCTTGTTTGGAACGGTCTAGCACAGTTAGGGGCACTTATTGCCCCTTGGGGCACTGTAATAGCTCCGCCTGGAGCTACAGGACCACGCCCACAATTCACAGACAAAAGGCAAGATACAAGATTTGTTTGTTAGCGTCACGAAATTCGGTATTAGAAATAAAAACAGACGCTGTTTCCTATTGGCTAACGACGCAATGACGCTTTGCAACAAAGGAGAATGCTATTGGACGCACCATGGGATGGTGGGGGTAAGAATTAATTCAGAAACCCGAGACGTTAACAATAAATATGCTGTAGATTTCTGACTGTAGTATTACGTCGTTGGTAATTTAGTCTTTCTCTGCCGTCATTGGCTCCAAGGCGTTGCTCCGGGGCACCCCGGAGCGCTCCAAGGGCAAACAGTATCTATAGTAACGCTTAGACATACAATTCACCGACGTTGCAACAAGTTTCTCATGCCAAGGATTCCGATCCGATTTAACGAATTAGTTTAATTACTCTGAACCTTCAGCCTCGTGCAACCCCACGCATTTTTGTTTTCCACTGTGAACGAAGACGGCTTCGTTGTTTCCGATTGTTTCTAATTGGATTAGCCTTCGAATAATTGGTTATTGGATCATTATTATCCGCTTGCGATTCTCAGTTTCTCATTCGAAACATCACTCGCAACTAAACTGCCAATTTTACTATTTTTAGTTGCAAGATACAGAAGACGAACAAAAATTCTTTCCTCCATTAATAATTTTAATAAATCCAAAAATATTATTTCATTTTGAATTTATCAAAGTTATTAATGGACCGAAATCAATTTTTACTTACCTTCTGTTTTCTGATGATCAACGTAGACAATTTTTACTTTATATTAATGTTCCTCGGTGATAAATACAAAATAAATGTTTACACAAATCGTTATTTTATCTTTCTGCTTTCACCTAGGTCTACTCTTTTTATTTTTGAAATTGGACTGCTTTCATTTTTTCATTTGCTCAAGAAATGTATAGAGGATTAGTTTTTGAAAATTTACCGATGGTGCGTCCATGAAACTATAATTCAAATTACCTGACAATTCAAATATCTTTTTTAAAATACTGTCCAGGTGAAAAATGTTCACCGCTGAAGGCTCTCGTTAGACAGGCCGTCGTTTATTATCCATTATCGGAGACGATAGGGATAAACGTTACATTATTTTTGCCGCGATCCATACAGTAAAAAACAGTACTTTCAACGGCCGATCGACTACGCGCCCCGTTTTTCTCTTCTCTTCTCTGTTCTTGTCACACTGAATTACATAAAGTATAGTCATCGATGTGTATGGTACCTCGTTTAACCTGTTAACCGGCTGATTTTACTGCGAACACCTGCGTAAGCTCGTTTAGAGTGTTCGATCGTAATGATTTCCCGTGAATCACCCCGCAATTAGCTAACACTGAACCTACGAAGCATTAAAACGTCACTATGCGTTGATTCATGACGAGATTGAACTCAATTTAGATTTCAAATAAAAGTTTATGTTACGATTTGTTGCCAATTTATCTTTACAATTTTAATAGTTTATACTAATCAGTTGAAGAATTTTGTGGGCAAACAAATTAGGTAAACAGTGAGTATTTGTATATGAATATTAACGACGAGTTAACTCGTCCTCTCCCCGGTCAACAGGTTAAAAAAGAAGCTGCATTGGGGCTCCTCGATCTACGGGTATTCAAAGTTGGGTACTCAAATACTGAATATTGATCCGAGTCGTCGAATTTAGACTAGTACTCAGATACTCAATCTAGATCTGGGTAATTAGATATTTTTTAGTACCAGCTCAGTTTAAATCCAAATACTCAACTTGTATCTGAGTACTGGAATCCTTAATTTAGATCCGAGTACTGAGATACTCGATGCAAGTCAGAGTACTCAAATATCGTTTCTTGATTTAGATTCGAGTACTCAAGCACCAGTATTCAATTTATCTCAAAGCACTTACGTAGATCCGCATATTCAGATCCGAGTACTCAAGTACCAGTATTCAATTGATCTCAAAGCACTTACGTAGATCCGCGTATTCAGATTCGAGTACTTGAGTACGCACAGTTAAGTTTTGATACCCAAGTATTTGATGTCAAGTTTGGATACTCTAGTACTCCAGCTCAAGTTTGAACACCTAAGATTGAGGTTCGCATACTGGAGTACATTTTATACACAAACTGTACTGAGGTTCAGATTTTATTATAGTACTCAGAGTACTCGGATACCCGACCGATAGGAGCTCCAATCAGCAGAAAAATTCGGAACGGTAATTACGTGTAGTTGTGTTGATTAAATATGGTCCTCGGTTTACGTCGCGAACGGTCGAATATAAAAGATGATTATTGTAATTATTCCATACTTTTGGCAGCGTTTAATCGTCCCGTGTACCAAGACACAGCTTGTACGTGCAACAAATAGTTGCATCATTGTTAATAATAAACCGAACGTTCCTTACGCCTAGTTTGGGGGTGATACACAGACGTACACATATTGTAAATAATCATGCGCCACTGATAGACAAACATATGCGGTGTTCGAAAGCGAAAAGGAAGCTTGACGACGTTATCCCGTTAACCGGGACAAGATGATGAGTTAACTCTTCATCTTAACATCTTCCCGTGATTTCGCGTGTTTTTCTCTTCGCTTCTCTCAAGAACTGTACTTGAAATAGCATTACAATATCTGTGCCAGTCGAGACAGAAATCATGTTAGTTTTCGAGAAAGCTGCGTCGGCGTTCTTGATGTTTAACCCTCAGAAAGCGGACACTGTTAATACTTACACGGATAACAGTGCTTGGGTCCATTCAGATAATTATCTATTTATTTTATTTAATTCGTATTCATAGTTAATTTTCATCTATAAGCTTCGAGATCTCATGTTGGTCTTAAAATTAATTACCCGCAGCTGAGTAGATACATATAGTGATTATGGAATGCTGGGTCAAAATGGACCCTGGCACCGCCATCCAAGGGTTAATTACGTAAAGACAGTTCGTAGGGTAGCACAATCAGGCGATCGAAATTGGCTGATGAATTAAATGATGATTTAAATGATTCGGTGTTTCACAGGGGAGGATGATGGTGGAGATGAAGAATGAGATTGGACATGATGGGACACACATTTTGAGAGTGTTAGTGAGTGCACACTTACGAGGAGAGCACGCCAAGTGTTAAATATATATATGTTCAATGAATTGAACTGAAATCAATTTTCTCAATTAATTATGTTCAAACAGTTTTCTTTTTATCTATTAGAAAGAACAGGGAAAGAGACTCGTTTAGGCTAGTTTGTACTTTAATGAACCCTGCTGGGATCCTCGATTGAGCTATACATTTGAATTGATTAAAAATAAATATCTTTTTATTATTAAAATAAAGACTTTGCTAGGTAAAAAATTATTAGATAATTATAATACCGGCAAAAATATATGAATGAGTAAAAAAAAAAGAGCCGCAGCAGGGCACTCGAAATAACAGTCAAAGTATACAGTGGACAATAAATAGTTATAGTTTCAGTGTTAGCACGAATTAAACAATAATGAAGTATACACTATATTTGAATAAATATAGCAAAATAAACTTCAGGATTTTATATTTCTGATTTATTTTTATTTTCAGACAAACAGATGTAAATTTAATTTTTGAAAAATCGCAAATGAATTAGGGCCATTGTCACCGACATTGTAACTATAAAAGTTGTAAAATATTCGTAATCGTTGTCACAAGTCATCAAAAAACATAACAATATTTTTTCAGAAAAAATGAGATCATCAAAAATATATTTCTAATTTGGAATGGGAATTTTAAAATGTTCATAAAAATCGCATCATCCACTGCAACTGATTTTTAATTGAGTGCGTTTCCTCAGATTGTCAAACTTTTATTTTTAAAAAACTGATGGGTAATTAATTAGTGTTGATACACTTCGTGCACTCTTCTCGTTGAAGAAATAAAAGCGAATCGACAATCCGCAGCCCTTTTGATTCAAAGCAGTGCAGGATCGTCGATGATGAGAGTCCTAGGAGAGCAGATACATATTTTATTGACAAAGATAAAAGATATTTCGGTTGTGGGTTGTATCAGTTTTAATGTCTATGATGAATTAAAAACGATTATAATGTAGTCTGTTACGAGAGAAATAATACTGACGATATTATACATGATTTCGTTTTTCCTTCATATTTTTTTGTTTCCATCGAAATCTAATCAATCAACACGCGTGAGAAAAAATAAATTAATAGAGTTGAAGTACAATATCGCAAATGTACGTGGTTTGTGTGTATACGTGTATTTCCATGTCTGTAAGAATGTGTGTATATGTGAGCGAGTGTGAGAGTGTGTATGTGTGAGACATTGATCGACGAAAGTTTGGAATATGTAATATTCGACGGCGACGGCCGTGTGGCTAAATTATTTTGTTTAATTAGTGTCGTCTCGCGTTTTGAATCGTTCGGTTCTCGTTTCAATCCCGGTCCTTGTTTTGCATCTACTAATAAAAATGGGGAACGAGCAAAACACGTAAGTATACCACAAATACCCATTAAATATTATACACACTAATTGTCGCTATAAATGTCGTCTCGCGTACAAAGGATCGTTATTACTTTGCAAAAATTAATTAATAGTAAGTTCTCCGCTGGCGGGGGTGTCGAGGGTCGTTACCTTCGTGAAAGAAAGAGAGAGAGAGAGAGAGAGATACAGATACAATATGATGAAAATGAACGACTCACACGTCCGATACACTTTTGGGTTTCGAGCTCGCAAAAGGAAAGACGATTTTTAATTTGTTAGTTTCGAGACGTGATTATTAATTAACCCTGGACAGAGCTTTCGAACAACTATACAGTTCAGGCCCGTTCCATATTGTTTAACAATTTTTTTTAACACCAGGACTACCTGACATTAAATTCAACTATATCGTGACCCCTTTTTTTTAAAAATGACAAGATTGCATTTATACAAATTTTCTGCAATTTTTAATAAAACATGTGCTTCGACAAAAATTTAGTCTGTATTAATATCTGTACATTATTCAATTTTAGACCCATCTGGTAGTTCTAGTGTTAACCACATTCTATATAAGGTTATTTTCCTATAGTGATCCTAATGGAACGGATTTAACTTAATTATCAGAAACCGAGTAGTGTCGATTTTTCGCTCCGGGTCAAAGCAGACCCGGGCAAGGGTCTTGATGCGTATCGAACGGCGGGTCGGTGTTTGAGGAAGAAACAGAGTGATCTATAAATGATCGATCGGACACACATTAATGCATCGTGATCGATGACGGTCCGCGATTGCGAATCGTCTACATCGATGAGAGAAAGAAAACAGAGAAATGTGAATATCCGTTTTCGGCAACAAATCTTCAAAAATTCGTGACAATCGATCGCAATGATGATGATAATAATAATAATAATAACAACTATAGTATTAACAGTAATAATAGGACTGATGACAAAGCATGGAAGTTTCTAATTAAAGAAAAAACATGTGGTGTTTATTGCTACGTACAAGCAGGACAATGCAGAGTTACATACAGTGACCTACATTTCGTTCACATCAAGCTTTTACATTTATTTATCCGAATTATATATAGAACTTCCAATTTTTTATTATAATATGAAGAAATTTTCGACGAAATATTAAAGAGAATAGATATGAACAAATGGGTACATTATTTTTGTAATTAATTCATGTTGAAATGTATTAACAAATGTGCGAGTCACTGTACTAAGAAATTACTCTAAGTCAATGATACTAACACAACTTGTTGGGTTAATTGGATAGGGGTGTTCTAGACTCGTTAGGTTTGCTTGCTTAGATCAGACTTGGGCAGATTTTATTAGGAATTAGAGAAAGCAGCTTTTTCTTACACGATCGAGTTAATGAAATCATTTAAATAAAATATACCAAATGTTCTTATATTGTATAAGAGACAATCTATATATTTTATTTAAATGTATTTATTTATACTGGACCACAAGAAATATTTCAAATTAGGCTCCGTGAAGTTTCCTAATATAAGAAAATGTTTACATTTTCCGCAGATATTTTCATAAATGCCTCAAGCCTAATTCAGATGGTCACAAGTTGATGGCAACACTTGCAAAGATGTTCACATTTGCCAAAGTAGTTCAAAATTGAAGAAAGCCACAGAAGAATCGGAATAGGTTTATATCAAGAATGGAGACTCAGGAGATGATTGATAGAACTATATAAATATAAGTTCGGCATTAAAAAGAAATAATAAGAACGGACCCTCTGTAACCATGATTCCCGAAAAAAAATCTATTACCGAGCCTCCGAACTGGAAACTACACAATCTGTTTTTGCAAAAGAAGAGACCTAAAATACGATCACAGTCGTAATAGCTGTCAACTTCGTTCAGTCTTGCAACGTAGTCGTGAATTGAATAGCTATGTTACGACCATAACATAAGATGCGAACCAAAACTTCGTAGAATAATCTTAGAAATACAACATTCGAGAGAATACATAGAGACTAATAGAAAAAACAATAGTAATAAATGAGAATTGTACAAATAATCAAAGTAGAAATATTAACACAACTAAATAGAAAAAGAGAGGAAAAAACAACCATCGACAAGGACCACGACAAGACAGCAGAGAAAACAGCATTGAACCCGAAAACATAATCCACAGACACAAAACAGTATTAACAGTTAGATAATTTTTACAGCAATAAGAGAGCATGTGACTCGATGAGAAACCTGTGTCACATGATCGTCGAACCACAATTGTGTGTGTGTGTGTGAACAGAAAAATAATAATAATATGTACATCATTCTGAAAGCAGATCGCTCGTAAACTGTAAGAAAAAATCTATCGAAATTCTTATATGTATATAAACGTGATACGTACAGGCTTAACAAAAAAGAAAGAAAACAGTGAATCGAACTGATTGATGGTATCATTTTACCCACCAGCGATTTGTTAATTAAATTAGAGAGATTAATCAATCTTTCAACAGCTATATTTCGTTAATGAATGAAATTCTCAACAAAGGAATTTTAATAATTTCAATGATCGTAAAATCGAACATCTAGAATCATTTCGTTCGGGGAGTTCAATTCTTTTCTTTTTTCAAGTGCATAATATAATCATTAATAAATCTATCAACAGCTCTTCTGGCGGGTAAAACAACAGTATAATGTACACTAATGTTCTCTAAGCGGCAAAATAAAATTAACACATAAGAGAAGAACTAGGTACAATATAGAGAAAAGAGATTTTTGTCCGACTTTTACCGATCACAGGAGCTGCGATATTGCACTAAACGGTTTTCTCTCTCTCTTTTATGTTTCTTTGAACGCTGTGAACAGTGTCGTGTCGGTCTGAAGGTTTTTCCACGCAAACGCTGATCGATGGAATTGCGGATTTTATGCATTTACAATAAATAAACAACAGTAACAACGTCAGAATATTACTACATCGTTATCAAAATTAAAATTAACCCTTCGAGGACGAATGTTACTACATCAACATCAGGATCGCACCTCTAATTCGAAACAAATAATTTAAATAACGGAAGATCCGTACACACAGTGACTCACACACTTATTCATATCATATTCATATCTATATCATAGACTTGTGGTGCATTTATATTTCGACAAAGGATTGGAAATTTTATATGCAATTTGAATAAATGTAACAGCTTTCTGTGAATGAGTCTGTGAGTCATTGTTTTACAGTGTTCGAGACTTTGATATAGTTGTCTAGTAAGTTTACTATTTTAAAAACTACTCGTCCGCGAAAGGTTGATGAACCTATTTCCCGCAACAGATGTAATTTTAGTTTTCGCATAAATATCCACAGTCCACCGCTAAAGAAAACAAGATGATCGTGACGATATCGGCGATAGAATCTTCTAAGAGGACAACTACAGGAGATGAGAAGGTAAAGAGTGTGTTGGCTATGGTCATCGACAGAACAACCAGGGGGCCATCTGTAATAAATTACACCAAGGTACGTTTATTCCGTTTTTCTTCATTTTTAAATACGATTGTTAAAGTCGTGTCGCTAAACGTTCATCGTCCTTTTTTTTTCTCTCATTTCATTATCGTTTATACTGTTTCGTTTTCTCTGTTGGCCGCTCGTCGAAGCGAGCTCTTTTTTCCTGTGATGTTGTGGCTGATGGTTATTAGTTAACGGTCGTTAAATCGCCTATTTATATGATTTTTTTTTTCCCTCGAGAAAATCGACGGAGTCGTATAAGTAATACGCGCGCATTGGCAAAGAAGAAAATGGTATTCGTTATTTATATGTTTTTTTTTGTAGTTTTCGATTGGCGTTACTTAAGAGCTTCGCGACTCAGCGTTATTAATCCATTTTTTTTGTCATTTTCTAGTTTTCCTTCATTTTTCCGCTTCCGATATCTACAAATTCATTTTTTTCATTTTTCAATCTCTCCGAGGCTCGAAGAGAACAAATAGATGATCACACACTTCGCATATTATTATTATTATTATATATATATATATGTATGTATATATGCACGTATATATACTATATTGCTGAGTCCTGTTTCATTTCACAATTCTTTTTTTTTCGTCCGTTTCTGATCGAATCGTTTTTTTTTTTATTTCCTCCCCTATATATTTATTAGCATATTTTTTTGTCGTTTTCTTTTTGTTGGAAGGTAGGATGATGTATTTTCTTTCGATTGTTGGCGATCAATTATATAATAGCGATGATAATAATGATAATAATAGTTAATAATAGTAATAGATAATAATAATAATAATAATTCTTCATAATAAATGTAAAAGCTGGTACACAGAGATAACAAGCGACTCACTGGTGCCGCAGACAAAAAGACGTACAAAAACGTGACACATGCACAATACTAGAGAAAAACTTCGACAACACAAATTCACCAGACTAAATTCATATTTTTTTTCCTTTCTCGTTTCAATTATTTTCTTTTTTTTCAAATTGCACCGATGTTCATACAGCGGCGTGCACGCGTGCGGGCGTGCGCGTGCACGCACGTGTGTGTACGTGAGTGTGTATGTGTAGATACCTGCTGGCCCGATATGATTGTAAATCATATATACACATATATACATATATATATAAATATATGTATACGTATGTATGTATATATATGAATATTTAATTATCTAAAAACATTCTAAAACATTCTTGCTTCGATTAAAGTCTGTCGGCAAACCACTCGATTGGCTGCGAACAAAAAAATCATAAACTAATTGCCCCCGCTCCTCCTCTCCATTTGTCGGACATTTTGATTGTTAAACAGTCCTCCTCCTCCTCCTCCTCTTTATCCTTCTGTATCCTTTTCTTTTATCCTCCTTTCTCTTCTCGATTTGCTTGCGCGAGGGTTTGACTCACAGACTAACAAGACGTTTGTGGCATTGGATGGAGAGAGAACTCAATTAGCAGTGAACTGAAACCGCCTGGCTCAGTAATTATAAATAGTAAAACCCTATTTCCAAATTATAGGTAGTGGTAGCCTGAACAGCGTAGTTTCCCATCTCAGAGCTTTTGCATCCGGTAGTTTTTATTGTTGTCGTCGTCGTCATGATCGTCGCTTTCCTCCTCTGTGGACGCGGTGTCTAGCCACGTTAACCAATTGTTCACCTACACCATTCAATTGCCTCTAATTAATTGTCTGCTCTAGATTTCATCAACGCTGTTGATGGAACAGTATAGTGACCTTCTTCATTTTCTATTATCGTATCATCTCTAGTCGTAGTACCCCATCAAATCAATTTTAACCTTGCCACGTTTTTTAAGTCTTCTATTTTAAATTTTTTTATCATCCTATCATCTCTAGCTATGCAATTAAAGAAATTTTAACCTTGTTGTGTTCTTTGAAACTTGTTCCTCTAATTTTTCGTGAATGTACCATCTCTAGTCGGAATATTAAATAAATCATAACCTTGCTATCATCGACTAAAATCATCGACCATGTTCTAAATGGCGCTGTGTACTTTAGACTGTACACTAACTGCTTTCAAGGACAAACTTAATAGGTATACAACCACGTTATGTGACCTTGGAATGACCTTGGACTGTAAAACTTGGAATTAGGTCAAATATTCAGAATGGCGGCCATTGACAATAATAGAAAGCATTTAACGTCTGTTTCATCAGAAATGATTGTATAGACATTTTGAAAGCGTGCTAAACGTTTAGAACGAGAACAGCAGCAGGGTTAAATTAATTTGTAATACAAATAATAAATCAATTGACCTTTTGCGATTAGTGTAAGAGTCAAAATTGTTCCCTTGACAAAGTGTATTTAATGGTGTTCACACAGAAACTTTGAGAATGGAAGAATGTTTAGGCCAAGTTCCCTGGTACACCTTGAGCACTGAATATTCAGAAAATCCGAGACATTATAAAATCACTATACTTGTTCCATCCACACGTCTTATGCAATAGCTACACTTTGTAGATTTTATAAATTAATTAACCCCTTGTCTTACATGTATAGCGTCAGACACATTGCAAAGATAATATATATGTATCTCGTAGTATAAGTAATGCAATTTTTCTGTTACTTATAATTTTGAAAAGTAAACAAATAGCAACCAAAATTACAATAGTGTTACATATATCTTTAAGCTGACCTGAAACCAGCGTCCTAGTGTTAAATAGATTCAATCTTTAATTGTTTGTAACTCGTCAACCAATTAATCAATTTCGATGAAATTTTCAGCATCTATATAACTTATATGAATCTACAAAACGCAGTTTTTAAATTTTCGTTACAAACTCATATAAAAAAGTTGTAAAAAGCAACTTTCACTATTTTTTTTCTGTAACTCAAACTAAACACAATTTTTCAAATATTTTCGTTTCATATTGGCAGAAAAACTGAAGTTGTCCATTTATAAAAAAAGTTATTCTGATTTAAAGTATCTGCCGTCGCTGAAGACTGACTGTACTTTTTCAATTTTTTGTCAACAACCCCTTTTTCCAAATTTTTTATGTTTAACACCCCCTTGGAACGAACTATATCTCTATATGTAAAAGTTCCCTGTGTAGCTACGTGTATAATTTTTTAATCTTGGAAAGTTAGATATAAAAAGTAAGCAAATTAAAATAAAATTTTATTGAATTGTAAAATCCCCCATAATTCTCAGTGCCGACAGAGGGTGGTAGGTAGAGCGTACCACCATTAGGAAACTATGCACTAGAATAAATGACTAAATGAAAGAGAAAAGAACTTTCTCGACTCTAATGAAAAAAAATGAAAAAGTTTATAGTTCCGAATTACCTCGAATAGAGCTTTTCCTTTCCCCGGATAAGCGTCGGTAACACACTCCTTCCACTTGAAGTAGGCTTCCTCCTCGATCACTTCGAGCCGGTAAAGCCCGTCGAACCATCGCAGTAGCATCCCTTTTGGAAAATTGTGCGAGAACCAAAATGCTTGAAGCGCATGGAGAGCTGTCATTTGAGACTCTATATTGACAAAGAGCAAGCGCATCAAGCGTGCGTATTTATCCAGTAATGCCTTTTCCTTATCTATCGCTGCTTTGCCTACGTTAGATGGATCAACGCCAGGTGCCAATATTGTTTCCTGTTGTTATAAATAAAAAAAAGAACACGCCGGTTATTCAAATGAACTGACAACGATACGTCTATCAAGCAACAAAGAAAATGTACAAAAACGGAAGGATGCAATATGGGTGTTTAGTTAAGCATGCCAACTAGAGCTGTGAGCGAACCCGAAAATTCTCGGGAATACCGTAATTTTTTAGAAGTCCCGATACCGAATAAAATTCTGGACCCGTACAGACACGAAATTTTAGGGTCTTCGCACATCTCTAATGCCAACATTAAAAAACAAAACGAACATCGCACATTATAGGGTGTTACAAACTATTTTTTATTGGAAAATTGTTTGTACGGTTACCCTCAATTTTTAAAGCACAGAGTGTCACACTTAAAACAATATCCTCAAATATATATATTGTTGATGATATCGAAAAGGGTTGCAAAAAAATTAAGAAATTTTCTTGGAGGCAAATACTTGTAGGACACAGAAGGTCAACTATGCTACTATTCACTAGAGTTATATATTTTTTTATTACTTTAGTAAAGTACAATGGACCTTCAATTGTCACACGCGTACTTCAAATACCAATAAATATGTGGTGCAAAATTCCAATGTAAAAGGTATAATAGTTTTCCTGAAAAATTTTCTTTCCTTAAGTGAAACACTCTGTTGACGTTGAGAGGAAGTAGTTCTTACAAATTAATGCAGAAATGGAGTATAGGTATCATGCCGAAGACTAACCTGTGTAATGTATTTGAGAAGGACGTTCATCAGAGCGTTAATGAATTCGGAGTCTGTGTGATGCGAGGGTTCCAGCTTTTCTTTAATCCATTTGTAAAGAGTATTCGGGTTCGGGTCGTTCTCGAGCTGGCGCCAGATGTCTCCTTGGATCTTGAGCAGCGGATAAAGGAAGGTGAGCTCCCGGTCTTCGAGAATCTCGGCGAGCCTTTCCTTCGTCTTGTCCGCCTCCGGGAGCTGGCTGATCAGGTTCACTTTGCTCTCGTTGAAGATCTCGGTGAGCCTGACCTTGCCCTGGCTCTTATGCAACTGTTGTAGAGTGAGTAAGAACAACGGATGGTGTTGGCCGTTCTCGGTGACGGCGACCAGGTCGGTTAACTGAATCAAATTATCGACGATAGCCTTGGCTGTCAGGTAGGCTACGTGAGACGCTACACAAGGCACGGTACTCTCTTTTTCTGGTATATTCGACACTAGCTCCTTCCAGCCCTCGTGTATCTGTTGCGAGGTGACCGCTTCCGCTTTCTCCAGCTCGACCACGAATTTCGCGGCCAACTCTCGTTCTGTGTCGCCTCGGTCCAATGTGTTCGAATACAACGTGCACACGGCGTGTCGTAACAGACGCTCTGGTATCTTAAGATCTTGGAAAGCCGTGACAGTAGCCTGTATGTTCCCGGGGGTCGCGAGGTCGTCCATCAACGCGTTCACCTTCTTCAGTATCTCCTCCCTGGAAATCCCCTTGTCTTTCCTATCCCTGGCTTTCTCCCGTTTGTCCACCGGACCTTGTTTGATCACGATCGCTGGCGGCAATTCCTTGTGCAGTAGTGGCGAGCTGGGCTTCAGTGTGGTAATACGTAACTGAGGCAATTCTGATGCTCTTCCTGGGAACAGATCTACAGTTTCGATAATTAGAAATTTTATCCAGGGCTTTAAACACGCTTCCGAAAATAACGGTTTAAAACTGTTATTATAAAGGTTCTGATTAAAACAGTTATGAAGAACCTTATTGCTCACTACATCCAAATTATTATTGAAAAATATACATTTATATTGAGATCCTGTGCTCGGCAATTGATGCACAAATTTTTTATTTTACATAAAGATCTGGAGTCTATTTATAACTGTTTAGAGAACCGAAACCGATATTATAACAGTTTTCAAGCCCTGCTCTTATCTTTCCAACTAATTTGCTCAAGCTCGGATAATTTCTAATCACTACAGATTTGGTCGATCCATATTTGAGGTCGTATCTGTTCAACCAAATCATGCTTTTGCACAACTACTTTCATTAATTGCATTCGGTCATGGGATTCAGAAAATTTGGGGAATGTCGTGAGCGCGTTAAAAATGATAATGAAAATTAGGTGCTATTACATAATAGTTCGACTGAACTGATATTTGAAGATACTGTCCGCGGACAACGGGCTGAATCCCATCACTGATCGCATTCCATCGTAGTGTAAAAAAGTCCGTTTATATTCGAATTTGATTAAAACCTTCCCGTTAATCGGAGTCATAAGCATACGCAGTGAGTTATTATTAGACTGCGCACTAGACTGCGGATTTTATGCATTTATCACAAAAATGGGAGGATGTAATTTGACACAGTAGAACGATTAAAAGTATTTGAGTCTGTCCTGTAATCAATGCAAACAATTTTTATTTTGCATAAAGATCCGCTGCCTAGTCATAACTAAATCCATAAAATTAGAACACGTTCAGACTGGCAACCTAACTTATTCTTACAACCTGATGTTACGTGTCATCGATGAAACACTTACCACTGTTCAGAGGTAGGTTGGGATTGATGTTGGTTTGTTTGAACATCATGGAATTAGCTGACGGTCTAAGTGACACCTCTTCTGGGTGTCCGATCAACATCTTATTCTTGTTGAAGCGTAATTGTTCTTTATTGCTACCTGCAATTCATTCAGATTCATTAGTAGTGCGGATTTTATGAATATAGTTTTATTTAATGCTACCATAGTTTCGAATATTTTGCGACAGAAGTTTGAAACTACAGTCAAAACCGATATCACAATGTTGATGAATACGCGACCCAAACTATGTAGTCTCGAAAAAGATTCTCGACCTGATATTTCCTATATATTATATAATTATACGATAATATTTAAAAATAATTTCGATAACTGACTCTGTGTGAAAGAAACGATGCTTACTGTTGTTAAAGTTTTGCGGCAAGTTGTGTTGCTGTTGATTGTGTTTCCCTTGATAGTTATTCTGGTGACGATTCTGGTTCTGATAGTAACCCGGCTGGTTACGTTGATTGTGACGGCCGTAGCCGACCCCGGAACTTCCTGAGAATCCGTTCGAGCTGAATGGAGATGACATGCCAAACGACGGTGAAGTCAACGGGATGCTTCCCATCATGTCCATGTCTAGTCCGCCACGTCCCATCTTCCTTAAGAACTCCGCTCCGAGGCGATCCTCTCGTCTATGGAAGCCATTACCCCTCGAAGACTCATCGTTATCACTGCGGATCTGATTGATAGGCATTGGACCTTCGGTGCTAGTCGCCTTGCGTGGTACCCAGCCATCGCGGCGTAGTTCAATGACATCACGCAGCATAAACTTGATGCGTAGAGGAAGATCGCTGCTCTCTGCCAGTGACTTCATACGTCGAAAATATTGATCCATGAGTCCGCGACCTTTATCCGAGTCAAGGATACGTCCGCAGGTACGCATGATCTGGCAGAGGCACTCGATATCCTCGGCGGTGTCCCCCCGGGATCCCCCTCGTCTTTTCTTCTCGAGTAGCTGCTGGATGCAGCGATGTAATATCGGTTCCGATACGATCCCGAGCTTGCCAAGTTCCCCGATAAATTTGATGTTGCCGAGCATCTTTCGCTTGGCCACCTGTCGGCGTTCCTCTTCCTCTGGGGCGAGTTCATCCTGGCTCTCGAATGCTTCGCTTGCTTTCGAACGATTCTCAAATTCGTCTCTGCACTTGTTAAGGAGAAGAAACGTGAACGTGCTCTGCCCTTTTTGACTTTCGATAAGAGCTTTTCGTGGTTCAAAGTTTGCAGCTTCGTCGGACAGCCGTTTGCACAGCTGTGCGTACATAGAACTGTACTTGGGTTCATCAAGCGCTTTTTCAAAGATCTGCAACACCAATATCAAACATTCAATAGCACTCCCACTAACTGTATTCCCATTTCTCGCCCTGCTACCAAAGAAACTGCACAAATTTATCGCTCACGTATTTACACGAAAATTTTTTTAGGTTAGAGTCACACGTCAAGATCGTCGATGTTTTAAATACAAGTCAGCAACGTTCCGCAAATATTTATTGTACAAACAAGAACGAGAATTGGGAATATCAAGAAGAAAATAGACATTACTATACTGTGGATACACAATCAATTAAATTCAAAACTATGACTCTGTAACACTAGGTTTACGCGTCCTAATATTTTTAATTTATGATTACTGAGATTACAAAAATGCATCTATGAGGAATTATTCAACATATTTCTCTTGATATATATTATTTTAAAAATGGTTAAAAATTTGGATAGACACATTCTTATTGTTTTTATAAAATAATATAAGTCACTCTTGGTGCTCCGTAAACCTAGCGTTGAAATGATTAAAGAAACTGAAGGTCTTTGGAAATTGCATGAAGAAAATGTTAGTTTGTATAAAAATCCACAGTGTAGTTACTAATATAAGTGAATTGATAACTTACCAAGAAAATGACACCTTTAAGAATCAGATCAGAATTCAGCTCAACGTTGAGCAGGTCGTTGCTCAGCTTTGCGAACTTTTCCGGCGTAAGCTTATTAAGAATACCCCGAACCTTTCTAAAGATGAGATCATTTCTGCTTTCTGGGGTGCGTGCATCGCGTCTAACAGTTGAAGGAGGGATCCAGCGTTGCTCAGTGGATAGGGAGCGAATATCGTCCCTGGAAGGCATCGAATTACTTTTAATGTCAGTGGTTACTAGTTTGAAAGTGTAACACGGTGGACTTGTTTTTGAGGGGATGTAAAAGAGAAGCGGCTCGTGTATGAATTGTTTACAGTCAAGGTTATTGTTTGACCCTGACCTTCCTCCCGAGACACGAGAAGCACCCCCCTGTCCTGTGGGGTTGTCCGTTGTTGCGCGTGTTTCGGCCCCCTGAGTGATAAATCACAGCACACAGATCTTCCTTTAGGAAGCTGAAACAGAGAAAAGATCATGATCAAAATACTGGACGATCCGCCAGGCGATTAACTGCTTACACGCATGCTACTCCATCCACGTTTCATTATTAATACTCAGCCTTTGCACCTGATGATACAGAAATATAATGTATTAGCAATTATTCGTGGCAAGTTTCTTGCTTCGAAGCACAACTAATGCTGCGTTGCAAAACTCGATAACATTATTGTGTCATACGCCTTTCTTCCTGCCACTACGCTGCACATTAACGATCTGTTTCAATCAGAATGTTCATTTCTCATCCTAAATTGAAACTTCCCATTCTACGCTACAGGAATTTACCTATATATAAGGCTTACTTGAGAATGAAACTATACAACATGTATTTCTGCATCTTTGGTAACAAGTATCACCTGAAATCTTCCTCAAGTTACACCGATCCGTTAATCGTACACCAAATATATAAAGTACTCATGCAAATAATAGAATACATATTTATTTCCAAAGATTCTATAAACTAATACAAAATAGTCAGATGTTCCATTGCTCGTTAATGTTACAATGT
Source organism: Lasioglossum lativentre (assembly GCA_916610255.1). Taxonomy (NCBI): domain Eukaryota; kingdom Metazoa; phylum Arthropoda; class Insecta; order Hymenoptera; family Halictidae; genus Lasioglossum; species Lasioglossum lativentre. Next base: position 4,895,070 of record OU744364.1, read on the forward strand.
ATGTAAACAATCTATAGGTACTTCCATGGTATCGTCATGCAGAACAGAAACATCAATCAACATTCATCCGAACGACAACAAGAAAGGCGACAAGTTTTACCAACGTGATATCAGTGCGAGCAGTTGTATCAAAATTTTATTTGGCTTTTCATTATGTAGACATACAATATCGTTACCTCTGGTAGAAAATATTTAATCGAGCGTACTAAGCATCTGTTATGAGTCACATGTATCTGACATAGGAAACAGTCTCAATGATAAAAGGAGATAATTTTGTTCTTAAATAAATAAAACGTTAATATATTTAATTGAAAAAATTCAAGAAAAATGTCACAGAGTGTAAACAAACATTCCAAAGTGATTTTACAGACAGATTTTCATAATGTTCTGAGAAAAGAACATTTATTGCATTATTGTTGCATTTCAGGATCATCGATGTACCATTTCCAAAAATCCAAAGGAACGTAAATTCTGATAAATAGCAATGAAAATGGAATGGTTTTGATCGAACACTTTCTGCCAGGGGTAGTACATGGCATAGTGAAGCGAACAGAAACGATCAATTCCTGTTTCGGTATATATAGTATATATAGAAATTCTAATTCCAGCACCAGGAGGCACTGATTAACGCGTGCGGGCTTATCGCGCTCACAGGTGAAGGTCTTCAACGGGGCTCAGGACGAGGACCTTCTCCAAAGAAACGGCTTTGATCTTGAGGTATCGGTTACGAGCAACAAAACAACCGAAAGCCGTGGACGATGAACGTGGAGAGGAGCGTATGTGGGGCGCGGCTCATGGTCAGACGGTCAATGAACCTTCCGTCGTCTCACCTCGACCGATCTCGGCTTCTATCGTCGGCCGGATCGGGCGAGGTCGGACAACTTCGGCTGCGGTTCGACTAAGGTCGTCTTTGACCGCCTCGGCCTAGCGTTCCCCCCTCCCTCCCCGTGTACTTAGGATTACGGAGCCTGGGAAAAGCTTTCGGGTGCGTTTTCAACCACCACGGTTTCGAAACTGACGGGAAAATGGCTTTGTCTCACAAGCAACTTTATGTTCCATTTCAAATTGGGCATGAACTATAAATAAATTAATCTTACGATCAAAGAGAATTGTAAAAAATTTGTTTAATTGTTCTGACGCGATTGTTAATGTTTCTAATTGAAAAGAAATTTATTACAGAAAATATTGTAATAATAAAATAAAAATATATTGTATATAGAATATACAGGTTTGATAACAAATAGTTACTGTACTAGTTAATCGTTAATTGCGTCCAACCGTGCAGAAAAATTCGACTCTAAAAATGCACCATACGACAGGAATTTTATACTATCGCGTTAAAAATTTAAAGACGTGTTTCACTTTTAAAATTGTTTTGAAAAATTAAAATCACAAGAAACACTCGGCACAAAATGTTCGAGTAAACGCCAATGGATCAGCAGCAAAAATTGGTAGTCTCGTTTATCAGATATGAAATTATGTATGACCGGCATTATCTATTCACGTATGCGGTCGTTCCGCATAAATAACGAGCAGCATCGCTATCAAATAAATGCATCAACAAAAAAAGCACGGCTCGATCGGAGAACAAAAGAGCTGCGGAAAGTAGATTAGAATTCTTGGCAGTGTTACCGGAATGCAAAGTAACTACTCGCACGAATATGCAAGTTGTTGAATATCAATATAGGACGAAATTGTTTACACGTGGTTCGAACGGCGTGCGGGAAATTCGAACGTGTTAAACAGAACGAGAATACTTGTGTCTCGACGACGGGTCACAATTTTCGAAGTTTCATCTGTATTATTGTTGATGGAATATTTAACGTTTTGCATCGATGTGTACAGTAGAAAGACAAGGCTTACCCCCAACGAATAAGGCGGAAGCTAAATTTACAGGCGCACACGAGTGGGTTCGTGTGCCTGTCTAGAGTCACGTTGCCCTAAGGTTGCACGAGCGAAGGTCGCCGCCAGAAACACTCCGACATTGAAAATGTTGCTCCGGTGCATTAAACCGGTATTCGGTATCTCGTTTCCTTTTAAATTTACATTACCTTCGCCGGAGGATGTTTGGACGAAGGCCTCCACGAAGGCTCTCTCCGGCTCTTCGTACTACTATTCGAATTACCAAAATAACGATCAAAATTCGCTTCGTCTAAATTTATCCGCGGAGAATTTCAATTTACGTATATTCGTCGAACGTATCCCGATCGGATACATACATACAACAAAACGGTCACGTGTAAATATTTTCGTAACCGTTGCCCCACTATGTCACGGCCAACGGTCGAAAAATCCGCCGTTTCGGATAACTTCGATGAACCTTGTCCTTCTGTTTTTTTTTCTTCGACGAAGAACGTTAACGACCAATTTGTACAGATAAAAATTCGCATACCCGAGATAACCGCGCTACGTGATTCAGATTATGGAATTCTGGGATCACGATACCGGAAATGCAACATTCCACGGGAACAGTTATGTTACTGGTTTTCTATGGAAATGTTGGTATCACGCGGTTACACGGATCTAGTGATTTAAACTAGAGAGATATATACACGATCACGTGTCAATGAATTTATGTTATGAATCGTTAGTTGACGAGTTAATCGACGAGTTACATATGTACAATTTTTGGAAAAAAAAGATCGTCACCTTAGCACTATTAACAGCTAGGACGAGAACTCACTCCGGTTCAGAACAGTCGCCAATGAAACGTTTGACCCTAACCTTCAAAAGATACAACAATCAAATATTTAAATCGGTAAATGGCTTTTATATCAATTTCTAGGACGTGTTGGAAAATCTAATTTCATCGTTACAATTTTTTTTTTTTTTGTAAAAATTGCATGCAAGTTCTAGTGTTTGTTTTATGAAGACTCAGGAGGTGTACGATAGGATAAACCAGTGTTCCCCAACCTTTTTTGTGCCATGCCCCGCATATAAGCCTTTCTAAAATTCTTATGCCCCCTATGTACATACATAATTTTTAATATTCAAAAATTGAATTGTTCACTGCAGAAACTTAAATAATAGGTTAAACTCTAGACGAGTCCAATTTCGAATTGCCCCCCCTGTGGGAATGGATCCCATGTTGGGAAACACTGTAGATTATTATTTTTTTTAGTGGGTGTCCCCAAAAAATTCGACAAGGTCCACAGTGTGTAAGCAATCGTGTTTCAGCGATGGCTAATTTTTATGCGAGCGAGCCGCGATATGGAAACGCGTGACGACAACGAACAAAGGAGATAGCGATGGAGTGACGTAAAGCGAATTGTCGCTATCCTTCCCCGAGCAACTTCGAACGCTCCATGTTACTCTCTGCGTGTCCCTGTGACACGTCACAGATGCGCCGTGACGGTTGCTCTCTACGAGTTAGAACAAGGCTGCCAACTTCCGAAGGCCGATAACACTCGAGACCCAGCGGATACTCTCGACCGAGCTGCGGATGCTCACACAAATTTACATATTTACAATCCAATTACAATATTCAACCATTTCATCGGTTAACTAAACGAGACTCGTTCACAGCTCGGTGAACAGCTTCACCCCGGTCAACTACTGTAACATTAAACTGCACTTCCGATTTCTTTTCGAACTAAAGAACAAACCCGAGAACCGTCAACGGTCATATTAACTGTCCGCTCCATTCAAGCACATTATACGTGTACGATGGACATCTACTATGACCGTAGGTGCACCACTGAACCCATATACCTATTCAATTATTAAGCTGCATTTATGCACAAATACATTGTATAAACATGCTGGACATCTATTAGACTGCGGATTTTTATGCAAAATAAGAAATGTTTGCATTAACTGCACGACAACACGGAAGCCAAATATAAATGTCTTTCTTCATTTAATTATCTCATTAACACTAAACCTACCACCACCGGTCGAAATGACCGGTTCTAGATTTTTTATTTCACCATTTAGATTATAAAGATGCTTACTTAAGAAATAATTTAATAAATATCTTTATTGGAGCACATATTACAATAAGAACCGCGCAAAGTCTAAATAAATTAAATCTTGTCATTTTTATAAGGCAACAAGCACCTGTTATTTTTATACATTTTGTGTTAAGCTGAAACTAATACACAGATGCCCTTAATCAATATGTCCACCGCTTTATAAATTGTACGTACCAATTTTTGATCACAAATGCTTAACATCCGCAGTCTAATTATGACCGTAGATGTATCGCGAGTTTCTTTTCAAGAAGAACAGACCCAAGTGCATAAACATCCGCAGGCTACTATAAACAGCAGATGGTTAGCGCTGCTACAGAGTGCAGCAAACTAAAATACGTGTGGAATGTAAACTATTGTAAACCATGGCAAAACGGAAATCAGGCCGCGACACAGGCGACGGCGGAGCACCGGCTATTACCAAATAAAGGAAGAAATTATGTGTACGTGGGCATTACTCGGGAAAACAGGAAAACACGTGTTTGCGCAAGTCGATTCCTTCTTTACACAATTTCATATGTCATCGATATTTCTTCACGTCCCGAGACACACCGAATACAACGGGCTCATTGTCATGCAACTAACGCTCTTTGTGCGGCCGTATATGAATCGCCTTTATTCGTACACGAAGCATTTACGTAGCGACGTTATACCAGTCTCCAGCAGGCGAATCCTGGTGGGGATAATTTAGGTTTCGTCCAGCGAGAATGTAACTAGAGCGGATCGTTTTTCGCGACTAGCGAAAATTGTTTTTGCGACCAGGATGATCGTTAGTCTAGCTTGATTGGCTGCTCTTGCTAAGTAATATCATTCAAAAAGCAAACGACCTATTTCATCGTGACTCTAATTTTTAGAGGAATATGCGTATCCACGAGATCAAAATATGCTTCAGAAATAATTTACTATAAATTACACTTTGTGTTTAAAGCGCTGTTCAAATTGTGTACCATTCGAATGACGCCATGTTGGAGACACCGTCGATTAGGCTCACTTTATTCTTCCAATAATGAAAGAGCAATAGGGTGAATGTACCTTATATCAACTCCTACCTATTTCATACTAGGCCATACTAGGACTAAAAGTGACTATTTTAAATTACTTAATAAAAATAAGGAAAATGTGTCTATCCCTATTTTGCCTAGCATTCAAGACTCCATTTATTTTAGTCAGAAAAGAAATAGCTTAAAAAATATATCTACTAACAAATTATTATACATCTGAATGAGCACAATGATCTGTGTCCCTATATTACAGAACATTTCGAAAATAATGCATTAATAATAACGACGCTTAAGATGGCTGACTGCTGGCCGTAAATGGCCGCCTACTAGAACAATTGCCCTGTGTATCCCTTTTGCCCGGTATTCGAGTCTAGTCCCCGAAGAGACATGTGTCTCGGGTAAAAATATACAATCGAGTCATTTTTTTTTTAAATTTTGCCCAACTCGAGCACCGATAGGAGACAGTTCCCGGGATTTGTCATCGAATTTCGTGGGGGGGGTCTCTCGCGTCGGCCGGGATTATTCGAGCGTGTCACAGTTCTGTGGCAAGGTGTAAACCAACCCCCAACAAAGTGGACAGCTGAAAGGAAATCAGTACATCTATTCATAGCCCGATAAGCGTTCAAGTCTGCCCCTGTGACAAAGAGGCCGCGTACGGCCGTCACACTTTCGACGTAGGAACAGTCATATGGACGAGCATTTAAAGGCGCAGCCGAGCGAACGCGCTCACCAACGACGCGACCAGCCCGCGAGAGAGCTTGTGTGCGTGACCCGACCATTAAACGTTTCGAGGTTGTAAATCGTTAGAGAACACACACGCGGCCCGTTCATACAGAAACTAGATCAACTCGCGATGAAAGTCATCCAACCCTAAAATTATAATTTCAATGAAACGCGCATCTAGAGCGTAATGAACAACTTTTTCTCAAAGTCCCGGCAGCCCCTTCCTTCTTTGAGCGCGAAATTCACAACGAAGAAATTGTATAGATCATCGGTGTTGAAATGAAAACGATCCAGAAGATACTCGAGAAATCGGACGCGAAACGATAGAACCGAAAGAGGAGCGTCGTTTGCGTACACGCCACGAGAAAACCGCCATTTTCCCCCGCTCGTCGTCTCCGGTCCGTTTAATCATTGCAATCACGTTTTCGAAACAATCACAATCCCATCCGGTTTAAACGAAATTGCCTGGTGATTTCTTTTCGATGGTATAAATCGTCGAGGTAAAATAATCAGAATGCAGGGAACGAAGAAGAAGACCAGTTGCACAAACACTGCTAAATAATATGCAAGTCCAGGTTTTGTTCTCGGCCGAGAGCTAAGCAGAAATTCGAGGTTCGCAAAATTTCTGCTGAACGGACGCTGCGGATGATGCTGAACCGTAGCGACCAGTAAATCGTAGAAAAATATATACATACGCGTTCGGAAAGTTCACTCAGTGTGCCACTGGGTTCCCCCCAATATAATATCGATTCGAGAGACCACGAAAATTTCGTGGAAACGTCGGAAGCATGACAATAAACGGCTGGCTGGGCTTCGTGCACGGCTGGGATGGTCGTGTGTGCGTGCACATCGATCGACATACACACACGGACGTGCTTTTAGGTACGTGTGTTTACAAGAGGGAGGCTGTCGAACATATCCCGTGTGACAAAATGAGAACGGGGGAAAAACCGGCGTCATCCGAACGCTGTTTCCGAGACGCGAGCAAATTTCCAGTAATTCGAAAGCGAAGAGGCGAGAACGTTGGTGTCTCGAGCGACGATCTTAAATGGCCGAGGCGCGTTTGGGGAAACAAGCGAAGCCGAAAAAAGGGGATAAAAATTCCTTGGCAAAAGGAGGCCCTCCTCCTCTCTCCCATAGGACGCGACACGATTGCCGTGAACGTCAGCGACCTCAAGGTTTTCTCGGTAGACAAAGGCGCGTTCGGGGGAAGATGGTTGGAAGCGAGCATGCAAGAAGCCGAAGAGAGGACCAACAACCTACTTGGAAAAGTTGCACCGATTAAAAATGTCAAAAAGTATAGAGGTAGTTGCGTAGGCGGCCGCAAAACAACGCTCGATTACCCCAGTCCCGCGTATAGGTTCTGCTTTTTTTCGTTTTTTTTTTGTTTTTTTTTTCTTCCCCGGATCGAATATTTAGAGACGGGGGTTATAATTTTTAGCAGTCGATGGGAATCGGAGGCTCGAGGCTCGGGAAGTATACGCGCAAACGAAGCGACGGAAGATGCGTTCAGAGCCGACATGACGCACGACCTAATGTACGTGAACAGCGTTGACTGGCTCTGAAGCAACCCTCGAGAGAAAATTTAATTCGAGTTTCGACGGGTTTCCCGACGAGATTCCCGGAAAATAATTAGCGGACCGTGGTAATCGGACGTTCGGCTTGCTGTTTACGATTCGTGAGCGACCGGGAGGCGATTATTTAAACGGATAAAACGATGAGAAATCACAATAGCGTTTACTTACGGCCGACGGTTGTTGTTTCTGAAGGCTTTCGCAATCTGTCGGTCGTATTCGGGAACTTCCGTGCCGTACGTGTTGTCAAGCCAGCGTCCGCCATGCGACTAACCTCTGGCCAAGCAGGAAGCTGTCTCCCCGACAATGCCGACGGTCCGATGAAAAAAATTTCTTTAGATTTTCTCGGGCTTTTTGCACCGCCGACGCCTAAATTGCCGTTGAATTGAATTTATTGTTAAATTTATTCTTGATTCTAGCGGTAGGAACACATTAGACGGGGCTTTAGACACATTTATTCGAGCCCACGAAAAATTCATTATCGCCAGATTATCACGGATTTTTCGTGTACCGTAATTTGAGAAATTCTGGGGACAGAATATTAAACGGTTTTCGTTAACCATTGTACGGATAATTGTATAATTTTAAGGTATTAACAAAGACCATCGGACGTCGGTTTGAGTCACGTAGCACCGACGTTACCGCAGACACATTAAGCTGTACAGGGTGTTTCCGAAATTCTCGCACACCGGAACAACTTTAAAAATTCGTCGGATGCACGTGCATTCGTGTTTATTGTAAAAAGGAAGACATAATTCATGAACTGATCTGTCATGCTAGTCGTGTTCAATAACATGCATTCTTAACAGACATTTATGTTTAAATTTGTCGAAAATGGGGATGCACAGGGAAACATTTTATTGTATACTTTAGACTTACTTTTGTACGAGGAGTCACCTCCCTTCCGGTTCTACAAATTCGGAAACACCTTGTATATGAAATTCTTCTCTTATTTGAATTCAAGTAGAAATATTAAGTACGTATCATAGGTGATTTGAAAATTTACTGCACGATAATACTATTATTTGTAATATTCGTAAATGGCATTGTATAGCCAAATCGTTGAAATTAGTACATTACCTCTTTAACGTCGCGTTTTGCGATTTCCACGGCGTCGCGATTGCCAACCCCGTTATCCCATTGCGCATTCGAGTCTGCGCAAATCTTCGCGAAAGAAAAAGAGATGCCCGAGAAGGATAGAACCAGATAGCAGATAGAACAAAAGCAAACATGTGTTCATGTGTGAGTTTCATATGAATGATGTAACTTGTCTCACTCTAACGCAAGACAAACTATATAAACGAAACAAATATAAATAATAAATAAAGTGTTCCGGTAATAATGCGCAGAACGTACGGCGCGTCCTATACAGCGTGTCCCAAAAGTGTCGTACTTCCTTGAAAGGGATGATTCTTGAGGTCATTTGAAATAATAATAATTGCCTTTGCGAAAAAACACGGACCAATCAGAGACCGGTACAGGCGAGCGTGGCGTTGGCATTGGTCGAACCGAAATACGTCTACTACCACCGTGCTCTGATTGGTCCGCGTTTTTCGCGAAATTTACTTCGAATGACCTCAGAAATCATCCCTTTCAAGGAAGTTCTACATCCTGTAGAATAAATTTAGAATAAATAGAGACAAGCGATGCTACACATTCATATTACTCGGTCAATGATTGATTACATATGCCAAATATATACTTTCTGCATACTGCATATGCATTTGTGATTCTCTTTCTCTCTCTTTGTCAGTGATGGCAGCAGCACTGTCGCAACAATTATTCGCCAGCCAATCAGAGCAAAAATAATCTCTCTTCAATCTCCCTACCATCGCGTTGTCACTCCCAAATTGCGAGACACTAGAGGACTGAAATTGTATTTGAAAAGTGTAACTCGTCAGTAATATAGATTCCTGTCAACACGCACGGACGAGAGATAGCGAAGCTATTGTCACACGGACGGTAGATTAGACCGTTTAGGCAACTGTCAGTTTCTAAGATTCGACACATAAAAATAGTTCTCTTGGTTTTTAAATGTGAATTAATAAAGCAATTTTTATTTAGGTATTAAAAACACTTATGATAATACGAAACAGGTTTGTTGTTCCTCGACGATACTCGACGTCCTACTGCGCGTTTTCGTATTCGTTAATTTGAGCTGTTCGACTGTAGACCATTAGACCCGACTGCTCGGTTCGGTTGCTTATAATCGTGAAATGGTTTTAAGGAATTCCACAAATTGCCATTTATCGTGCTCGTTCTTTAATGTCAGCATGACAGTCGCATAAGCTTCGAGCGGTTTTTGCATGACAATCACGGGAACATATCGATATTTGTACGCCGTTTTCGTTCAGCTCGCGAAAGTTTGCATTTAGTAATATAATATCATTATTGACACGAGATAGAAAAGTATAAACTCGGCTTATGACACAGACTTTAAGGTACATCGCACTGTAAGTCAATACCTCGCGAAACAACAGATGATATTGCTGTTTTCCTTTTCTGATGTAATCTACACGAAATATACGGAAAATCGTTTAATTCGAAAATTTATATGTTTTACGATTCTAATAGTTCCTCTGTTTAGTAAATATTATGTGTATATATGCACTTTTAATGATTTTTGAGTTTTCAAACTTTCATTCATATTTTCTAGGTTTGTTAGTCATTTTGTAAATATTTCTGTTTGCTTGTAGAATGGCTCACAGTTCTCAAACATACGGGTCCACGGATCAACGGACGGATGTACCTGATGTGGGATTTAGCCCTACCGAACTTTATAGTCTCAGCGAGAATATTACTACTAACATATATACAATTAACACTGTTTGGAGAACACTGAAAAGTGCAGAGAAAAACTTTGGAACCAATAAAGATAATCAGGGTCTAAGAGATGACGTGTAGGTATTAACCCTTTTTACATGAAGCAGTGTAATTATATGCAGTATTTGTCTTAATTGTATAGCTGCATTATTGTCAGGAATGTGTGACCGTTAGACAGTTTTATATATCACCACAGTATTTACTTGGAACAATTTTAACGAGCCTTAGAATTTATTTGGGGCTCCAAGGAACTCTTAATAGTTAATTTGATTACAGCAAATTAGTTTATAAACATTTGCAGTCTAGTGATTACACAGTATCATTCATATTAAATTAATCGTTATAATTAGATTACAGATTTTATGCATTTGTAACAAACATTAGTAGATCCAATTTAAAACAGTAGAAAGATTAACAAAATTGAAGAAGATTGATGTATTATGTTCAGCTCCTGTGACTTCCAATTGATGCAGAAAATTTTTATTTCGTATAAAGATACACAGTCTAGTTATAATAACAATCTGTTTACAATTCGTAGTGCTGATCACTTTTTATATTTCTCTAGGCATGAAGCACAGATAAGCACAAATCATATAGTTACTCAAACCGGCAAAGATATTGCAAGATTGACAGTGCTAATGAGGAAAGGTGATAAACAGCAGAAGTTGCAAATTGAGAAACTCACAGCCGATTTTAAAGATGCTGTGCAAAGATACTCCGACATGCAGAAGGTATGTAATATCTTATTGTTTACTATAGAATTATCGCATACATTCTCCATTTATGAATCATTACATACTCCATTCCCTGTGTACTGCTAAGGGTATAGCCGAGTAATGTTGTGAAATGTGTTCCCAAACCAAATTGATCTTTCAACATAACATTCGATAGAGCCACCAAAGAAAACCCTGTGTAGAAAATTTCAAGTCGCTACCCCTGTCTCACAAGGGTAATTATAGGGTGACCATGGTTTTAATGAATTACATTCCATTTCTTCTGTTCTGCTCAACAAAAAATTACGAAAAAATTCATGAAAATTTTACCTAACAACACGCATGACTGTGAATTTTTTCTAAATTTTTGACTGTGAAATCGATTTCTAAAAAATTCCATAAAGTTAAAATTGTTGATTTTATATTGCAGTTATCAAATAGCCACGTTTATATCATTGGGATAATTGCATCTCATTATGATTATTAATGTGTATTTTTTTCAGATTTTTTAATAAAGTGCATTGTAGTTAATCAAATAAAAGTTTGATTTTTCTTTACTTTTCTGTGATATATCATGCAATTTAGGATCATAGCATTTTGAAATCTTTATTGGAATCTTTGAGATCTTATCCAGCTTATTCTAATAATAAAATTTGTCAGGTTTGAAGATTGCTAAAAACGAATCGAAATAGCTATTGGATTATTATCATTTTCGGATAACGGTGTCCAACACTAATTGTAATCCTCAGTTTTTGAGAAATTACAGAAAAATTCAAATTTTCAGCATTAAGAATATTTTTTACTTCACCCATAAAAGATAAACGAATGTTTCTTGCGTAGAACGATTCTGTAGACTCAATTTGTCGGACAGTGTAATTTAATAGCACTGTTGAAGTGTATAGAATGAATTGGTATTTACTATAGAGAACGAATGTTTTCAGACAATTGCGGAAAAAATGAAGAGACATATTTTGCGTATGACTAGTATAGAGAGCCCAATGGATGAAGATGAACAGCGTCAGCTTCAGGTTCAAGAGGATGAGCAACGCACAGCGCTAAGGTTCGAAATTGCATCTATTAATTTCATCAACTATATTACCGTAATCACACGTTTCGAGGCAATGAAAAAATCGTAATTAGCTTACGTTAAAATTCCATTAGGAAAGAGTTTAAATAAGGTTTTCTAAATAATAATTTTTGGAAAAAACTGCATGCGACTAACAAACAATCCCAGTTTGAGCTTAAAATTTCGGTGATCTTATTAAATAATTAGACAGCGAATTGTATGCATTTATAACAAAAATGGGTACGTGTAATTAAAACAGTAAAAACATTAGAAGAATTTAAAAACACTGTTATATTATTTTCAATCTATTAAACATATTAAATATATATATTTTCAACCTATTAAACATATTACGAAAGAAAATCAATTTCCATTTCACTCCAGTTTGCTGCAATGCAGGTTGATAATTTTTATTTTGCATAAAGATCCGCTGTCAATAAATAATTGACATATATGTATTCTCAGTAAAACTCTTTTGAGCGTGTACGGTAAGTCTTTGTTCGATCGACACCGACACCCGATCGAATACGAATAGTTTGGACCGTTTGAAACCAGTTCGCAAGTAAAATTGTTTTCTGTGCAATGCCCAGGAGTCTCGAGTTTCGAGAAGGTTTACTGTTAGAGAGGGCGGAAAGGATAAAATGGATCGAAGAAGATATTCTGGATGTGAATCAAATAATGCGTGACCTAGCTTCGATATCGTACCAGCAAGGCGATTCGATCAGTAAGTGCATTCATGTACCAACAATGCGCGTAGTAAATTAAAATGATGAATCATAAAGACTGAATCATTGCGTTACAGATACGATAGAGAACAATATAGAGAACGTACACGGAAACGTCGAGCTGGCTGCGCAAGAATTAGTCAAGGGAAGTAGTTACATGGGTAAAAGGCGGCGAAAAGTTTTTATGCTGTTGTTACTCGCCATCATAGTCGTTGTTATATTAATTATTATTCTAGTCACTAAATTAAGTTAGCGCTCCTAATTTTTGTAAATGTCGCGAGTGAACGAAAACGGTTGTCTCAATCTATCTTGTACCGACTCTTTCTGTAGAGATAATAATTACCGAGGAAACGAATAATTTCACCAGTTTTGTGTATTGGACACACAACACGGGGAGAGGATAGACTTATTTTGTATTCGTTTGTAAAACGCGCGGTCAATATGTATTTCGAGCGTACTCTTGTTTACTTTTTAAAATCACGTAACACATTTTATACTGTTCTCCTTACATATCTATCTATCTATCTATCTACCTATCTATCTATCTATCTATCTACCTATCTATCTACCTATCTACCTATCTAACTATCTAACTTTCTATCTATCTATCTATGTATCTATCTTTCTATCTATCTATCTATCTATCTATCTATCTATCTATCTATCTATCCATCTATCCATCTATCCATCTATCAATCTATCCATCTATCAATCTATCAATCTATCTGTCTATCTATCTCTCTGTCTATCTATCTATCAATCTATCGATCAATCTAACAATCTAACAATCTATCTATCCATCTATCGATCTATATATCTATCATCCATATATATATGTATACATATATAAATATAGTTTTTATTCTACTTTCTTTTGGTCTAGATTCTAGATTATTAAATTCAGATTCCTGTGAAATATAACAAAGGTATATTATATCTGCTTTGTCGTTGTAAATGGCTTATGGTGACAGAAAAATTTTATTTCTGTTGTATCATATGATTGGCATAATCTTGAAGCAATCATTGTCACTTCCGTTGAATCAGAAAATTCTCGCGAAGGAAACTATGAATCATTTTAGTTGTTTTGTATATATATATATATATATATGTATGTATGCATATGTATATATATGTATACATATATGTATATATTACTATGTATGTATGGATGGACGTGTGTGTGTGTTTGTGTGTGTGCGCGCGCGTGTGTATTATTTTCTCGATAAATTGTATAGCATTGTAACAGCAACAAGAGTTTAAAATAATGAAGTTGAAGCGAAATTGTTAATGTTATTTTGTAACTTTAAATTCTATGGCAATGTATATTGTTTGTTGAAGATACGTGTTGAAATTGTATGCTTTACTGCTCAGGTAAACTCTGTAATCTATGTTTAATATTTATGTTTATGTTTAACTATATCTACCGATTAAAATCTATGAAATAACTTCGGAAGACACCAAATTATATGTATACTAATCGAGTAGTGTTGAATTAATCAATCAATTCAGTACTCCGATTAATAGGTAATATCATTTTCTCGAATTGTGCTCTACTTAACTTCTCTTTTATTGCACGTGTTACGTTGTTCACAGTTCTTCAGTCTAAAAAGATAAATCATGTAAAATCATCACTAAACATTGCGAAATGGTACTTTTACGGTAAACAAAAATATGTTTATCTTATAAGGCAGTTGTTTACTGTTCCATGAATTATTGCAATTTGTGTATATGTTACTAATTTCTCGAAGTAACTATAATATACGTGTGTAGCCTTTTTGTTTCCATTGTTGAACGTTTCAAATATAGAACTTGCTTCTTTCCTATCTTCTGTGAAATGTATATTGTCTAAAGATCGTAGTATTATTTACACTGCGTATATTTGCGAAAGTGATTTTTCACTTTCTTGCCTCTAGGCGGAGACAGGTACTCGATAAATTTGCCCTCGTGACAGAATAAAAAGAATGCCTACTATATTAAATTGTTTAAGAATTCATCTTCAAACTACATTTTCGCCATGGGTTATAGATTACCGAAATTCCCATCGAATGTTTACAAAAATTCATTTAAACTGCAATACCAATGAACAAATATTAGAGTTAGAAGAAATAAAGATCCTGTTCTAAAACGTATAATCGAACCGCACGTGTGGGAGACAATTATTTTTATAATTATAATTTGATAGATCTATATATAGTATATATCATTTAATAAGGATTGTTTATGCGTCTGTCGAAGTTTTGCTACATTCTACTCGCCACAAAGACAACTGGCAGATTGAGACAGCCATTTTCGAAGGATCGATCACGACTCTTATAATGATTATTAGGCATTCCAAAATCGAAAAAAAGTCCAGTGATTATATTATCATTAAGGTTATAAACTTGAATATTGTATATACAACTAACCATTGACATTCTAAATACATCATATTATATATAATATACTAACATTGTTAACGACGGTAGCGTTACGTTCTGTATCAGTGGCACATAGTTTCGTTCAAGAGATACAGATAACGAGCTGTATGTCACGAAGTGATATTACGCGTTATATAATTTATTGTATAGTTTCGTTCGGTTCTCCTCCTTTTGTAATGCTGCGCCTCGTTTGTAAAATTTCCGTATCAGCTTAATTTTATTAGGACTCTTACGATCCGAGTATCCGAGTATTTAGATTTAGAGCGCTCATTATAAACTGAATTTGAGTACACAAGTATCTAAATTGACATCTGAGTATTTGAACATCTAAATTTTTGTCTGTGTGTGTCATCTGAATTTAAATCCGAGCACTCGAGTGATTGAAATAGTTTTCCGAAGTTAGTGTCTGTTATCTGAATAAATTCAGACACTCTGATATAATATTTAGGTTTAAATCGAGTAGATATTTGAGTACTCAAGTACTCGAGGATCCGAACAACAGTATGAGCCCTAATTCGTTCTAATCAGGTGAAAATAAAAGAAGCAATACGCTGTTCGAAAAGTTGGCAGTCGATGAATTAATATTCAGGGTAACGCAATTAACGTAACTGCAATTAACTGTGCCATTCTCGATTGTGCAGTTAACAAAATATTTTTCAAGAGTATCCAATTCTTTCCTTTCGGTAATAAAAAAAAATAGTACAGACATTTTTGACCACCAGTTGGAATGCCTTGTGCATAGCCTAATGCTTCATTCTTGCACGAGTGGTTCTCTTTACGTTGTGTAGAATTTTTAATGAGTGATTATTAGAGTGCGGATTTTATGCATTTATGACAAAAATGAGTAAATAGTTGCAATCTGATACAGTGTATAAATTGAAAAAATTGAAAAGCATCAATATATTACTTTTGATGTAGTAGAATTATTAAAGAAAGGGAACCTATATCTTATAACAAATACAGAATATTTTTATTTTGCATAAAGATCCGCAATCTAGTTATTATACCTATACAAGTATAGTATGATTGTCATACAGAACCATAAAAATTCTAATGATTCTACGCAAGAAGAGATGTGTGATGATAAATATAAATAGATTTTATTAAGATTCGGAGAACTAAAAACAATCGTCGTTCAAAGTTTTTATTATCACAATATTTATAAACTTTTTTTGCATGTAATCGTGATGTACAAAATTATGTTATCAATACACTATATCCTTCTTTACGCATTCAGCATAAACTGCTTTGCCTGTATATTGTATATACAAAATGTATGTTCACTTTGTGTTAACCCTCAGTTTGTGTAAAAGCGAGGAAAAATTCGTGTAAGTAAATACCCTTCGGAAAGTTTTAGATATTCAGCGTGCGATTAGACCGAATTTGAAAACCATTATACGGGATAAGAATCGTTGTGAAAAACGCTGTACAAATTGCTGGGGATTGCTGCAGAGTAATGGTCGGAAATTTGTGTTGTCGGAGAAATTGAAAAGGAGCACTTTAGGCCACCCGGCAGATCGGACGTGGAATTCCGGGAAATTTTTCTTTTTGCCTGTTGAGGTAGCGTTCCTTTTTTGTAGTCAGGTAGTATAGCGAGGCTTTCGGCTGAGTCGCCCCGCTCGGGCTACCGACCCAAACGTAAACAACCGGTGTTTATTACCGTGGCGGGAGCGTTGAATAAGGGTCGGTTTTATACTCGTCTGTTCAGGCCTTCGGACTAGAATATGTTTACCCTGGTTTTGTATCCAGCATTTACAAACGGCCTATGTAATATTCTGTCCGAAGACCTGAAGAGATGAATATAAAAGGACCCTAACACGGTATCGGGTATATCCAGAAAATTTTAAGCGTTCGGTAGACGAAGGGGACAATAAATGGCGACGCGTACGAGGAACCACAATATCTCTACGCGATGACCTCGGAACAAGAACATAAATACTTGAATTAAATGAAATTAATGAAATTAACATACCGGTACCCCAGATCCACTTTGCATGCCACATGCCCCCCTTCCCATACCGCGAAATAGAGGGTACTGTAGCGAAAAACGCGAGAAGTCGTCCTGCCCGACCCTTCCGCAGCCATAACCGGACTAATTGCAGAGATGATGCGAAAATGTTGCGTTAAATTCGTGGGGGCCTCCGGTGAGGACTCTGAAGCTTTCCTGGATCGCCTGACGAACCAGAGAAAATATTGTAATATCGCGGATATCCATCAACTTCCCTGTTGGCCTGTTTGTTTATATAGACTCCAAACTGTTTGAGAGGGAAACGCGGCCCATTGATATGAAACCAAAGACGCCGAATGGACGACTTGGGAGGCTTTCATTGCCCGTCAGAGAGTATATGAGAGTGCTCACGCGCTCGGGTTTTGGCCGTGCCACTTTTGGTTTCGTTTCGAATTTAGCCTGGAACAGAATCAGAATTGTTTTATCTGGCTTTATATGAAATATGCAACTAATATATAGATCTAATATACCAATCTTTAATTAATATAAATTAAATATAATAAGAAGAATTCGAAGAAATACGCAGATTTCATATCAAAGCGTTAATTTAATAATGACGCGGAGAGTCACAGCGCGCCGACACAGTTCAGACACTGATCACTTGGCTGACCAGTGACTCACCACCTGGATGACCACTGGCTGACCACATGGCTGACCAGTGACTGACCTGTGATTGACCAGTGACTGACCAGTGACTGACCATTGATTGACCATTGATTGACCATTGACTGACCAGTGACTGACCAGTGACTGACCATCTGGCTGACCAGTGACTGACCATTGACTGACCAGTGACTGAGCAGTGACCGACCACCTGGCTGACCAGTGACTGACCATTGATTGACCATTGACTGACCATTGACTGACCAGTGACTGACCATTGACTGACCATTGACTGACCAGTGACTGACCTGTGATTGACCAGTGACTGACCAGTGACTGACCACCTGGCTGACCAGTGACTGACCATTGATTGACCATTGATTGACCATTGATTGACCATTGACTGACCATTGACTGACCAGTGACTGACCATCTGGCTGACCAGTGACTGACCACCTGGCTGACCATTGATTGACCATTGACTGACCATTGACTGACCATTGACTGACCAGTGACAGACCATCTGGCTGACCATTGACTGACCATTGACTGACCAGTGACTGACCACTAGTCATCCACCTGGCCCACTTTCAACAATGGTAAGTTAGATCATTTTTTTTTAATTGTGAGGGTTATCCGCTTTATAGCACAGAGTGGGCCAAGGATTCTACAATGCTTTTGTTGATTACTCTTGGCCCACCTTGAACAATTTTCTCCATCAACTGTTAATTCAATGTACACATGGACTCGGCCGGGTCAAGGGGGTGTAGCCTTCGAAAACCGGCCGTCGCGAGCACATAATTCCGAGGCCTGATTTAGGCGACATCTCCGGACTGTCTGCCGCCTGAATTCGGTTAAAGGATAGAAGTTCTTTGTGTCGAAACCGAGCCTGAGAGCAACCGTTTGTCCCGGGTGTCGCGCGGCCCGGCCTTTTGGTTTGTAAATATCCGGTGTCGCATGTGGTTACGTCCTTCCGACGGAAGCCCGAAAAGAAAGCGACATGACAATATTTGTATATATTATTAGTTTTCTATTAGATAAAAAAAGAACTTAAATATATATATATATAGCACACACATTATGCTGCATATTTTACGATGTTTCGTGTATCAATTTTTCCGTATTTACATATTAATCATTTTTTAAAAAAATCCTCGGCAAAATACTCGTTTTGTTGCGATTACACATTCTTGATTGTTATATATGCATGAGATTCATTTACAACAATAATAACATCGACTATACGAGAGCTTGTATAGTACGAACAGTATAATATACATTTATATACTATATACCTATTATAGCTTATAAAAAGAATGTTATAAAAATACTATACAACAAGGAGAAAACAAATACATATTTAGTTCATGCGAGAGCACGAATCTCTATGCCCTATTGTGTATCATGAATATATACGATTTTACAAACAGATCATTGAACGTTCAGTCTTAATTGAGTTTGTCTGTCATTCTTCCTCGACGGGTCATTGAACATAATATATTAATGATCATTTCCAAAGCAAATGAAATGAACAGAGTAGTGTTTAATACTTTTATACCGTAATGTAGAAACTATTATACGTCTATGTTTTTATCTTATTCTGTTGCTGAGATCGTCTGGCTTTTATTCGCGCTTGTAAAGTGAGAA
This sequence comes from Lasioglossum lativentre, assembly GCA_916610255.1. Classification (NCBI taxonomy): domain Eukaryota; kingdom Metazoa; phylum Arthropoda; class Insecta; order Hymenoptera; family Halictidae; genus Lasioglossum; species Lasioglossum lativentre. Next base: position 4,914,341 of record OU744364.1, read on the forward strand.
GCAGGCCTGCAAGAACGTCGTGATTAGGCAGTTTTTTAGCGAAGAGAAGACGCTTCACCGAGTCGTCGTAGGTCAACAACGCGACCATGTTTTGTAGGAGGAATCCTTGGCAGTACTCTAGGAGCTGTGTCGCATTATAGACCTGGAAAATTAAATGAAATCAGTCCAGTAAATGGTTTAATAAAATCCTGAGAAATTGGACGCTCTTGTTTTTAATAAAAAGAATAGTTTACCTTCGCATGAATATACATGGAGACAATATTGTCAAGGTCCACCATGGAGGAACACTGAGCCTCGCAATACCTAAGCAAGCCATCGAGCTGGAAGAAGTTTGCGGCCGCCATTAGCTCCAACACATCACTCTGGTTCACTTCTAACGTAGCACATCCGCCATGATACAGGAATTCCATCACCATCTGCAAAATGAAAACATGAATTTTTCATGCTCCACACAATTTTTAATTAACCCTTTGCACCCGGAAATATTATAACTTGAAAACAATACATTTCTTCCGACCTACAATAGTTCTCTTCTATACAGTTATTTTTCATTTTATGCATGCGAAACTGATGCAATTTACTCGTACAATAAATGTTTAGCAATTTGTTGAATATAAACAAATTTAATAATTAAGAAATATTTCGAGCGATGATATATATAGCAATTTTGAGTGGCGGTTTTCAGTGAATTATTCGGTTTTATTGATTATATCGGAGATTTCTGTACCTGGAAGATGTGATACCGGATATCATTAATTTGTACAATAGGAGGATTTCCCTCGCATAGTTTCGAGCTCAGCATATTCCTAAATCTTGGAGACGACGTGACCAAAACGATTTTATGACCGTAGAACACTCTGCCTTCCACTCGGAACTGTACATCGCTCAGTTCTGGATTATTTACAAATTTAGGATCGATTCTTGATCCACTGGAGAGCGTGGTGTCTCTTATGGGTTTTATTGGCTCCCATCCAAAGCATGTGCAGAAGATGTCGGCAAGGAGGAGCGTCGTCCCTTCCTTCTATACAAAGGACGATCATAATAGGGCGTGGAAGAAACACTATCTACTATAGTATTATCGGAAAACCTTGTCGTTCGTTGACAGGATATGTCGATTACAATGGTGTTTATTTTAATCAATGCATTAATTTAAAGAAAAGTCTGTTTAATGTTACTGTTATGAATCGGACAATTCACGTGCAACAAACTAATTGGATGTTTTATTTTATTGAAAATGACCCACCTTGCTGTACCTAAAGATGTTAAATAACAATGGAAGACATTCCTGAACAAATTGCGTAGAGTAGTCATCGGGACACACTTGCAAGAAATCTTGCAGTAGTTGATCTATCACCGAGTCTAATCTCATTTCGTGGGCCGTTGCAAGACTGTGCATCCAACAGTGCAATGTCCAACCCACTTTCAGTCCACGAAGTTCCATAGTGATATCTGTGGGGCAAGCAAATATTATTTAAAAATACGCTAATGAGTTCGACTTGTTAAAATTATTAAAGCTAGAAAGACACTCGTATTCGGCTAAAATTTCTTGAAATTCATGGAGAAAATTTTGATATTGCATAAAAATCCGTAGTCTACTAACGAGCATTGCAAACAGTTTACTTTACCTAAATGGTTGCTTTCCGCACTGTGGTACATAGCTTCCTGCAAGGCTTTGGTCTGTACCTTGTTGAAGACTGGCTCCTTACCCTCCCTTCGATTCCCTCTTCCATCCACAGTTTGTTGCTGCGGATTTGTACATGCACTTCCTTCTGCGAGAATCTCCTCCAATGATAACACTTCCTTCTCTCCTCGTTTTGTAGAGAAATTTAGGGGATGAGACAACAGCTGATGGAGACAACTCCTCTGACCATGTGCCGTTGCCACTGATATTGCACTGTGAACAGTAACAAAGATTTTTTTCGAATTATAATATTTTCTTATGGAGATATTTCAGCAGGAATTTTGATTCCATAATTTTACTGGTGGAAGCTGTATTATCGATTTTTAGTAAAATACAGCAATAAAACGAGGGAGTGTGAATATGTTTCTTCGGACCCAATACTTGCCTGTAGCATCCCCGCTGAGCAGAACCAGAGTACGAGAACGAGTCCTTGATCAGTGTTGACAAAAACGGTTGCGCACCATGAGCCAACAACAGCGCTACCATCTCATTATTCCCGGAAGCCGTGGCCGCCTGCAATGGCGTAACTGTGCACTTATCCTCGCTGAGTTTAGCACCGCCCTCGACCGCAGCACCTCTCTCCAACAATATTCTCGCGATGTTACAATGCCCCAACAAAGCTGTGTAAGTCAAAGCGGTCCAATGCTGAGTCTCGGCGTTGAAGCCAGTCTGATTGCAACACATGTTACTGGAACCACTGCTGGAAGATCCTGGCGAGCCAGATAATGAATTTGGTGATTGCATATTCTTCCCTGGTGACATCATCGCTGACGGTGTCGCTGGGCTTCTGGTGTTCGATACACCTGGCACTGTTGGCACCTTCGAAGGTGTGTTGGCTGATTGACCGGTCGACGGAGGTGGACTCTCGATGTTCAAATCTGCTCCTGCGTCTAGTAGAGCTAGTACTGCTGTTTCGTCCCCATTGATGCACGCTATGATTAAGGCGGTGAAGCCGTTGTCGTTTACGGTGTTGATCTTCGTGGATGGCAAGAGTGGCATAGCTTGGGCGATTAGGTCTGCTCGTCCACTGATTAGCAGCTTGAATGCCATGTCCATTGTTAGAAGACGCACGTACTCCGAGTCGTCTATTCGCTTTGAACAGACTGCTACTTCCTCGAAGCTGTTGGATAATATGTTATTATCCAAAAATTGTTTAACTGTCTATCGTACATCATTAACACTAGGTTTAGGGGACGCGTCGAAATGACGCGTTCTAATATTTTTAACATTAGAAGAGATTCTATGACTTTCTTCTGTGAATTTGTTTTAATATTTCGCAAAGGAGGTGCATCGCAATTGACAGAAAGTTTTAACAATGAAGATAGCAGAACAAATGTTGTTAGCAAACACGTATTAAAATGCTCCAGCCTGAACAGTAGAGTTTATGGAAAAATCGATGGTATTTTACCATATGGGTCTAACGGGGCAGTCGACGCCGGGCAGCAGCAATCTGGCAGCCTGATTAATATCGTCCTGATCTACAACCAGACCGTGCCTGTGTTCTGCATGAGCAGTCGCGACACGAAGCCATTCGACCAGAGGAGGAAGAACAACGTAGGCCCTCTCGTACGCCAGCTCTTGTATCCCAGAGCCCCGTTCACCGTGCTCCAACTATAAAAAAAAAAGAATGCTTTTGTCAGATTATGGCGCAGAAGAGATATCGCGTACCGTTCAGCAATGAATTATCTAGCGATCAAACCTGTGAACACCTCATGTAATAGAACAAAGCGTTCAATGCCTTGCCGGTTAGGGGAATGGGCGAGCGTCCCGCTTGGGCTACTTTCGAGATCAGATCTATCAATTCCGACATCGATCCCACGCAGGTGGTTAGCAACGACGGTTCCAACGCAGAGCCTGCTGCGTCTCTTCCGCTCCGAGAGGATGACGATGAGTTTAAGGAACTGACGCTGGCCCATCGAGGCATCGCCAGGGCACCTGGGTATAGTTAGCTGATCAGTGTGTGTACAGTAACTAATTAAATGGTCTTAGTTAAATGTCAATTTTTCAAATAAACAGTCCTAATAAAAATATTACTCTTGTCGAGGCAAGCACGCTCATGAAAACAAGTTTCTTGTTCGACATTAGTTTCAAGGTCACCCGAAGATCATGAACATTTTTTCACAGTGTTGCAAAATAATTTCAGTACAACGAGACATTATTTTCGCATCAGGCAAATGGCAGATCGTTTCTCAGCGAAGTAGAACTGTTCCTCTGTAACTTCGTTTGTGAACCTAACGATATAATTCTACCTGACGCCGTTCGTCCAGCATTCAGATGCGCGTACGGCTGAAGAAGACCCCATAAATCTCCGCTGTTCGCTATGGCGTGCTCCAACATGGTCGCCGTTAGGGTTGTGTGCGGGTCAGTCGGTATGCATTGTAACAGTATTTCCTCGAGGAGATTTTCGATCCCGGCGGTCAAATATATGGCTGCGTACTCGTGTATCATTCTTCCTAGCCGGACGTCGGACATCCAACGGAGAAAACGTCCTACTGGCAACTGCAGTCCTGACCGGGACGCTTTTGATTGCTTCAGTTGATCGCCGGAGACTGCGAACATCGCTGCGGCTCGCAGGCAAGCCTGAGAAAGAAATTTATCAACCGTCAGTTAGAGAACTATGAATTGGTTAGAATATCTACACTTCATTCTATCGTATAAATTAATAACAATGTCTGAACTTCATTGAATCACGTTGATTACTAACAATATCTGAACGTCATGTGAATTATATTATAAATATGAATATGAATCGTATGAATTAATAACAATGCCTGATATAAATGCATAAAGATCCTCAATCTTTTTATCATTACCAGTTACAATTAGGAAATAGTCCTCACTATTGATTATAGTCAGAGTTGGGCAAAAAGTAATTTCAATTACAATTACAATTACTTACCAATTACTGTAATTGCAGAAATAAAATTACAATTACAACCAGTAATTGTAATTGCGGACCACAATTACAATTACAGTAATTGTTCTTTTAAACCACTATTTTGATGTTTTGGACCATTTTACTGTTTTCTTATTGAAAATGTAGTCCACTTTTGCTCATGTAATTGAAGATGTAATTAATTACTGCCCAAGTCTGATTATAGTACATTAATTCTATCTTACACTAATTTCTATCAACATCCGCAGCATACCTTGGTGCAAGAATCAGCCAAGGCAGGACAAAGAACAATCTTAAACGCGCTGTACACTTCGTGCTTGCTGCAGAGACCGACAGGCTTGGCCAATCGTTGAGTTTCGCGGCCGATTCGAACCAAAGCTCGTTGCAGTAAATAAGACAACCGCGGTATAGTCTCCATAGACACTTGGTCCATGTGTTCTCTGGTTCTGCCATTCTGTAACACTCTGAGTACATCATGGTGCGTCCAAGGTAACTGTTGCAGCTCCACTAATCTATTATGCGAGTCCACCCAGACGAATTCGTCGGCGCTCGTCACGTTAGTGTTGATAGTCTCCAAGCTGGAATGCCGCATCAGCCTCCTTACTGCTGGCTCAGAGCTTTCGGAGCCGCTCAAGGAGGAATACGTAGACGAGGACTTGTGCGAGCGCATCGTCAATTGTTGAATAGCTAGCTTGATGTCCTCCAAACCCGATCCTGACCAAGGCACCTGTAACTATCACCGTATGTCACAGATAATGTTGCTATAATGTTGCTATAATGTTGCTATAACATACGTTGCTATAATGTTGCTATAACGTACGTTGCTATAATGTTGCTATAATGTTGCTATAACGTACGTTGCTATAATATTGCTATAACGTACGTTGCTATAATGTTGCTATAATGTTGCCTACAGAGTTGCCAAATTATAATATCTGTTAACTTGTAAACGTGACAACGTTTGTTACATAAAAAATTAAAAAAATGTTTGGCGAAGCTGGGTTTTTGCATGCGACTCGAGTAATTTGATCAATCCAGTGTAGTTTGAAGTGTAAATGGTTGGTTTGCGCGCGTTTAAAGAAAATGAAAAACGCATGGAAAAGAAGAGGACACCTTGGCAGGCGTGGCCCTGTGTCTGTTGCGGTTCTGTCCGGATCTGCTTCTGCCATTTCTCTGGGTGACCGAGGCCGATAGACGATCGTCCTCCGGCACAGAGTTCAGTTGCTGAGGACTGTGCGTCCTGTGGTGACGATGCGGAGGCGAACTGCTGCTCGTGTGACCACCAGTGTCCGACATGCTCGCGTGTCCAGACGACCGATTCTCGTCCGATGAGCTGTTACCGGTGCATTCTGGTCGCCTCTGTAACAGTGATCGAAAGTTTGTCGTTAATCATCATGTCTTCCAGCCTCTCTCTACAGAATTATACTGTTTTATGGGGAACATTTAAGAGTATTGTTAATGAAAATGTTCCAACAACAGTAGAAGATATGAAGATGCGTATTAGAACTACATGTTCCAATATTAGCAATGAAACTATTAGAAGAGCCAGAGAATCATTTATTTTCCGTATACAATAATGTATTGCAAACAATGGTCATCATTTTGAACATTTATTGAAATAAAGTAGTTCAACCGAACCAATTAGTATAGTAAATTAATCACTGATAATACCTGTAATGCTTTTTGGATTTTTCATACCCAAGGTCACACGAAGGTCATGGTATAATATGTCATTGAAGAGATCTTCACCCCTACTCTTACATCGCGATAAAATAATATATACTTCCATTAAAAAAAAAAATTGATGACCTTGATATCTAGAAAAAATGACCTTGAAAAAAGTTTTTTTTCAACACTAACAAGATTATTATATGTACAAGATGCTTTAGAAAATGGAATATGCATTATTGTCACTGTAATAGTTTAAAAAATAGAATACGCGATACAGAGAATGACTGTCTGTATGACAGTTTAAAAAATGGAATATGTAATACAGACAATTATTGGCACTGTGATATTTTCAAAAATGCAACAATGGACAATTATTGTTACTACGATGATTTAGAAAATTGCGTAATGTTCTTAATGGAAATACCTGAAGCGCTCGGATCTCGTGCAAGCTAAGATGATGGTGCTGAGAATGATGGGGATGCTGAGGAGTTGGTGTAGGAGCCACACTGTCAGTGTCCCTTTCTGCCACCATGTGAACTGTATTGTGCACGCCATTTTTTGGCGAACTCTCCGTGAAGTCCTTCGTGTACGGGGGACAATACAGGTCGCGTCCATTGCTACCCCCTGGCCTGAAACAAGAGATCATTGTCCCCATTCAACATTGTGCGAAAATTCTGGAAAAAATCAGGTCGATCGATCAAAAATCATATGAACATTTACAGAATTTGTACGTATTTTTTTAAATTGCGAAATCCTAGAATTATAAATTATTAAAAAACAATGACAAATGCACACATTTCACTAGATCTTACGACATGGATATTGTTCTTTTAATTTGTTATGTAGTTGCAATGAAAGCATCTGTCGGCTAGAATTTTTTAATGTAAAAATTTATGCTCATACGCAGCCTAAACGCTTTGTAAAGTCTTCGAGATTGTGTCTGGTCACTATAGTGGCTACTTCAGCTCTGAACAGTTAAAAATATGAACAATTATAAATTATTAAAAACAGTGACAAATTCACACGTTTCACTAGATCTTACGACATGGATATTGTTCTTTAAATTCGTTATGTAATTCTAGCGACGAATTTGCAATGAAAACATCTGTCGGCTAGAATTTTTTTATGTAAAAATTTATGCTCATACGCAGCTAAACACTCTGTAAAGTCTTGGAGATTGTGTCTGGTCACTATAGTGGCCACTTCAGCTCTGAACAGTTAAAAATATGAACAATTCGATATACGCATGAAATAATTGTCTTGTCCAGGCCACTGTAGCGATCAGTGTAAAGATCAAATCGATTACGGTGAATTTATGGGGACATTTCGACATATCCCCGTCCGAAAATACGTAAAGCTCGTGCGGTCGTCCGTTTCCCAAATGAACAAGGGGGCGAATGCATTTTTCATGGTGCGTGGAGGATGATGAAGGATCGATCGGACGGAGCCGGGGCCCTTCGAAATCGTTGAATAAACGATACTTGATACCCCGGTCGGGTCGGTTTCACGTTAATTGCCCACCAAATAATTCCGCCGACTCGCTTTCGATCCTTTCTTTTCGACTGTGTCTCGTGAAAGCGAGCACATAATAAGGAATCCGTTCCCAGAGGCTCGTATTCCGTTAGAACATGCCGGCTCGAGGAAAGTTATGTTCCCGTGGACTCGTAATTCATCGGCCGGCAACGGCGAAATGGAAAAAGGAAAACCGTGGCTTAATCAGAATGTGGGAAATTATATGAAAATTCTCGTTCACGAGAAAACTGAACATTTTTTAAATATTTCAAAATTGGGGATATACCTGTATGTTAACATAAGGGTTGAGGAAATGAATTAAATGAAATGGAAAATAAAAAGGAAAACCGTGGCTTAATCAGAATGTGGGAAATTATATGAAAATCCTCATTCACGAGAAAACTGAAAATTTTTAAATATTTCAAAATGGGGGATATACCTGTATGTTAACATAAGGGTTGAGGAAATGAATTAATTGAAATGGAAAATAAAAAGGAAAACCGTGGCTTAATCAGAATGTGGGAAATTATATGAAAATCCTCGTTCACGAGAAAACTGAAAATTTTTTAAATATTTCAAAATGGGGGATGTACCTGTATGTTAAGGGTTGAGGCAATTAATTAATTGAAATGCATCCGTACAATCTTAACAATCAGAAAATTATAAAATTTTCTTTTATACATATTTGACATTCGCGGATTACACGGGATTATTTGAGCAATGTTTTTATAAGTGATTTTTATAGTGATATTGAAACGTGATGTACAGGAATACTGGATGCAAATGAAAGGTAAAGCGAACTAGACAGTGTTGTTTATCAGATTAATAGCTCCGTTTTCGTGAAATGCAGATCCAACGATTTCGATCTCCACGCTTCAAGGATCAATTCCGAAACCGTATTATTCTCGAATTTAGAAACTCGATTTCTAATGTAACAGGCTAATCGCTACTTTTCCATGTATCGGTGAACTGTGAATCTTTATTCAGCTATTAATTCAATTATGAACACCGAGCTGTATTTGAAAGAAGCTCGATTGTTTCCTTTCAAGTAATAAATTTTAATGAATTCACATCATTTGCAATTCATTAACAAAATTCTGAATTGTTGATCATCGATATCGAAAGAACTATTAGAAAATTACAAGCAACGATAAAAAAAGTGAATATTTTAGTGAATTCAAATCATTTGCAATTCATTATGAAAATTCTCAATTGTTGATCATCGATTTCGAAAGGACTATTAGAAAATTATAATTAACTTTTTAAAAAAGTGAATATTTTGATCATTTGATATCTTGTGCAATTGCTTAGTAATAAAACGTTGATTTTAAATGGACAGTCACATGTTAATCAGAAGTAAATATTGCAAGTAATGAGATTAAGGAAATGTTCGCGATCCGGTATCGCCGCGCCGTGAAAAAAAAGAAAACGGGCCTCAGTCGGGCCGACAGGGGACCGAAAGTGAAAAATCGAGGCCCGGTTTCGCGCAGGTTTCTTATCCTTTAATTTTCAGGACCGCGGTCTCGGTTACATAACGCGGGCCCGCGGATTGCATGCAAACGCGGTTCACCACCGTGCAAATTAACAGTAGGCGTCGTACGAAACGTAAATGAGATTCACGTGATCGATAAGCGTCGAAGGGGAGGCGTAATCGTGATCCACGTGTGCCGCTCACCGTGGATCTTGATCGGCCCACTCTGTTTCCGGCGCGGGTCGAATCGTTTTTCTATTCGGCCGACCGAAAAATCTTATCGCTGATTCGACGGAACATCGTCGGAAGACAAATTTCACTTTGCTAATACTCGACGCGGTAGGTGCATCCTAAAAATTCCAAAAAAGAAAAATTCAAGCAATTTTTCTCGTATATATTTTCTAAAAAACACTATAGAGGCTTTCATTGATTTTCTATCTTTTTTAAATAGTGATGTTCGCTTTTTCAAAATGGAGGCACGATTACGATTTCCATGGCCCCTTAAAAATTCCAAAAAAGAAAAATTCAAGCAATTTTTCTCGTATATATTTTCTAAAAGATATTATGGAGGCTTTCATTGATTTTCTATCTTTTTTTAATAGATATGTTCGATTTTTATCAAAATGGAGGCACGATTACGATTTCCGTGGCCCCTATACTTTGAAGGTTAACCCTAAAAATTTCAAAAAAGAAAAATTCAAGCAATTTTTCTCGTATCTATTTTCTAAAAGAGATTATAGAGGCTTTCATTGATTTTCTATCTTTTTTAAATAGTGATGTTCGCTTTTTATCATAATGGAGGCACGATTACGATTTCTGTGGCCCCTACTTTGAAGGTTAAATTTGTGTTTTTGGGGTCATTTTAAGAAGAAATCTGTATATGTTATATGTACGAGATCTGTTTTTTATGAACCTGCAAATATCTTGGAAACTATGCGAGATATGGCAAAATATATACAGACCTTTTTTTGTAGAAAATTGAATTTCCTATAAAAAAACATTATAATGATGTTAAAATAACCCAGACCTAATCTAACCTAATACATCAATAATATTAACTGCTAATTGAGTTTTAATACATAGACATTTCTTGAGTCTCGTATAAGCAGTTGTGAACGGAACCTTTACGTTCGCCCGACCATCATGTCGGGGGTGAGTTAGTTGTTCTGCAACTTCATCGAAATAGAAATATACTCGGAAACTGCGCGGCTGAATTAAAAAGTGTCATAGAACATAAATTGTTGGAAATTTAATTGTCTACAAAATAGGTCTCTTGATATTTTCCCATATTTCGCATAGTTATCGAGATATTTGCAGATTTATAAAAAACAGGAAATCTACTTTACCGGCTAAACCAAGCCGATTTGGTACCTATAACATATACAGTTTTTTTCTTAAAACGACCCCAAGAACACAAATTTAACCTCTAAACAAGGGACCACGGAAATCGTAATCTCCCCACAAAAATGGAGGCTGGAAATAAATTTTCCTTCGCAATATTGGAAGCAAACGATACTGGAACACCCTGTATATCGGTAGTCCTGGTGCGAAGACTGCACAGAGACATTTCTTACTCTCTCCTCCTCCGACCGCTCCGCAACAACTAATTTTTCATCGACGCGGGCAAACAAACGCGAGCATGATTTACCCCCTGAGCCGCCATTGCTGCACAAAGCTCCAGTCCGCCTTGAACCCGGTGTTGTCCCCCGGCAAGGACCAATAGTCCTCGACCTGGCTCTCATCCTCCTCGATCCTGAGCACGTCCTCTCTGCTGGGGCTGATGTTCACCACGATTTCGTGCGTGACCTTGGCGTCCTGGTTCTCCACCAAGCTAACAGTGGATCGTTGCCTCTCGATCCTGCTCCTACCAAACCGTTTCTCATCCTCAATCTCCTCGGGCTGTTGATCCTTCTCGATCATCCTCGGGTCCTCTTTAACGACAACCACCGGCTGTGTTTTCTCCGTTTTTTCCGTAATCTCCATGAACCTCTTATTATTATTATCACGTTGTTGTCTCTGGCTGGAATCCCCGAAGTAAATCACTGTTTTGTGACCGACGTCTTTGTTGTCCGTCCTCCTGGGACCGTTGTTGGACACTGCGCACACCGTTTCCGGCCCCTGGCTCTTGTCCTCTAACGTGGCGCTATCTTCGTAGCCAACGAACCTCGGATCCTCTGTCTCCAGCCACTCCTTCGACAACGTTCTATTCGGGAACGGTAGACCACGACGTAAGATGAAGTTCACCGCGTCCCGACGTCCCGGAGGACTCTCCGGACCGGGACTCATGATCCTGTAGTCCGTCAGTTCACGGCACAGCACGCAACTGCAGTCCTCCACGCAGGAGCTAGGTGCTATCGACGGCATCTCATTTGCTCGGATTCATTTCTCCTGGTTTTCCGAAGAATTGCAACACTTAACAATTTTGGCAATTTTTAGTAGGTTTTTGTTAAGTCGAAATAAATGTTTTTGTGAAATTACACTCGCTCCTTTCTGCTATAAATGCAGAAAAGCCGCAGTATAGTGACGCGTGAGAAATTTTAGGGACTGACGATGAATTGTTTCGGTGACCGGAAGTCCAGTCACGGGCTTGAGGATGACGCTCGAGCGTTTTATCTGACCGCACTTCCGGTCTTTTAGCTTGAGGAAACTCGAATCCTGGTGGCGAGTGTGTGTGCGACTTTTGTTCATTTATTGGTGACGGGAATAATAATTGGAGATGTTTATTATTTTTCTTGTGTTTAAAAAACGCAACCACGGTTTTCTCTCTCTCTCGTTTCTTGCTATTAATGATAATAAACAGAAGTCTTCCTGTTGTCTCTTACTTCTAATAGCCAGTAGCACGATTTTCTCAGCTGTTTCCTGCTGTTAATAATTCTCAACACAATGTCTTCCGTTGTTACACTTAACGACGACGAGCATGAATTTTTTAATTGCTTCTCACTTTTAACAATCACGAGAACTCGATTATTTTCGCGGTTTATCGCTTTCCTTGGTTTAAACAATTGTGAGTGCAATTGTTCTCCTATTTTTCACTGAAATTCCTCCACAAATATGGTCCAATAACATAAACGAAAAAAAGGATCGTGTCACTATCCTTCCTGAACATAGGTTCCTTTTCGACGAAACACAAAAACTTGGAAAAAGAAGACGCAGAAAAATTCAATTCTCCAATTATTTTTTTTTCCAAAGGACACAGCAGAGCCTCAATTTCCTCGAGGACACCAGAGTTTGTATCGATTCTCTATTTATTTATTTTATTTCTAATACACTATATCAATCTCCGATTTTCCAAAGGACACAGCAGAGCCTCGATATCCTCGAGCACAAGAGCTTGTATCGATTCTCTATTTATTTTTCTTTTTCAAACTGCACAATGTCAACATCAATGCTCTGTTTACCAAACTCTATACAGCTGCTATAAATAGTGTAAACAGAGCACCGGAGAGTTTCTAGCTCTGTTTTGTTTCCCGAAGGACACCTGAAGGACACAGAGTTTTAATTGCTCGATAGTGGTTCGACGCGAGTCAGGCGCGAGCATGGCTCGGGCCACGCGACTGAATCGTGGTATAGTGATCGCGGCAGGTGAAACGTGCACTTCCTCCGACGCGGCGCGGCGCGGCGTCGCGTCTGCGAATAGAAGAGACCGCTCCTTGTGTATCACTTTCCTTTCGTTGCTCCTCTTTTCACCGGTACGGTGCGGTGTGCCGTGGTCAAACGAGTGCCGGGGCTTATCGCGTGCGAAATGCGAATCCACCTTTTCCACCACCCCAACAACACGGGACACGGTCCCACACCTGTCCGAGGATACCACTCAACACACAACAAATGGAGGACACCAGCTAAGGGGTTTGGCACTCATCCGGGACACTTTCTGTCGATGTTTAAAGAACGATGATTTCGTTAAAATAAATATTACAGTAATGGTCTAATTTTAAAGCTTCACATTTCTACTTGTAACAACCATCATTCATTTTTTGATGATTTATTTGGACAATACCCAAGAAGATAATATATTAAGATTTATTACACTATCGAATAAAGAACTTAATTTTTCTAGAATTATTTATATAACAACTACTGAATTGTGTATAAGTAAATATATGTATACACACTTTTAGAATGCAACAAGTTTTTGGATGATTTATTTGGACAGTACCCAAGAAGATAATTATATTATGTTTATTAGACTATCGAATAAAGAACTTATTTTTTCTAGAATTATTTATATAAGAACTACTGAATTGTGTACAAGTAAATATATGTATACACACTTTTATGAATATTAGTCAATTATTTCCGAGATTCGACCTACGTGAAAACTGTGAATGAATATTATGAACAAATGTGTAAAATAGCCGGTTACTGAATTACACAGGTAATTTTCTTAGTTAACAACGTGTTAAAGCGTTTCAGCGTTTAATTTGCTAATTACTCGCAAGAATTTCTTCACTACAGAGTTTTTCTTACAATTAAGTAAATCGCTACTAACCTCACAGACGAGGTGCCTTGGTTTATTGCTCTGATTAATCTAGAACTAAAGTGATTTCCAATATTCCGTCTCGATAACTAAATAAATTTTTATATTTTTATATTTTTATTTTATGTTGCAGAATATAGACGATAGAAATGTGAATAAAATTGTTTGGAAAGACTGTACACTTAAGATAAATATACGGTCTTTATAAACAACTTTTTTTTATCTCTACTGTAAATGTGACAAAAATATTTTGTCGCAGAAATTCGCGTACAGAGTTAACCAGTCGATTATGCGAGTTAACAACGTGTTGAAGCGTCCTAGTATCTAATTCGCTGATTATATCAGCAGATATATTTTCTCCCCGTTACAATTAGTCAAATGAAGTACCCAGCTGGGAGTGATCATCGCGATTTGCCTGTAGGGCAACCGGTAAACACGCTGCGTCCTCGCACGTTTACTCGCGTTTACTACACGACGGGCTCCAAAGATAGAACGCGGGAGGGCAATTACGCTCGCGAGGCTGATTGTGAGTACAAGCGCGACTTTCACCTGCGTAAAATTGATTCCGAAACGAGTATGTCTCTGGTCTGCCGTTTACTGCATTCTATCAACATGTATAGTATGTATATGTAAAATCGATTCGATAATTTTCTGCTTAAACAGCGGCAGTCCTTCCTCATTTTAAATCTTATCAGCGGATATTTCTACCGTTTGTGTCAACAAATATTAATTGCATTATTATTCTACGTCTGAGAAGTTTTCTGGTTGGTGCAAGATATTTTTCTCTTTTTCAAATATTTACGAATTGATTCGTGAAAATGCAGATTTGCATGAAAATCCACTGATCATAAAACGTACGATGGATTTTATGCATAAATAAAACAATAAAATATTACTGAGAGGATTATGTAAGAATATCAGTTATTTCCAATTTAAAATTAGCAAATTTTTCAATCACTGGCAAACCTTCGAAAATTTGTTTACACGCTTCGTTACACAGTTCAAGCAAGGACACTAATAGAAACACAGAAACGAAGATGGTCCTCCGTAAATGTTCGCAGGAGTGTTCTGTTGAATCACAAGGTCAAGATGAATAATATAAGAGCGAAGGATGTCACAGGGTACGTTTCACTTTGATTCGCGAATTCAGCTTGTGTCACACGCGTTTCCTTGTTCGTAGGGAACAGACAGGATCGAGTTAAGTGGCGGCTGCCACTCCGTAAACTGTTATGCTCTTTTCACCGGCCCGGCCAGGAAACGGGAGAGCCGCGAACGAACTGTGTCTGTACACTCTCGCCCCACCAGTATAATAATCGCGGTTTATTCGGGGGAGGAACTTCCGGCGGCCATCCTACTTCCTATGAACGGAGCATGAACGTCGTCGCCCTAACCGGGGCTCCGTGACGATCATGGTTTCTCGGACTTTTGCCAGTATCTTATTGGACGATCATTTCCCTGAACTTTGCCTTTTAAAGCGAACTCGAAGACAACATACAGTCACGGAATTCAATAAGTTAGTTTAATAACAAATTTACTGTAAAAAAAATTGTAAGTTAGACACTTGGGCATATTGTAATGTAAACGTGTGTTGTATGATTTATATTGTGATGTATAAGCCTTATATGGCTTAAAGCAATAAGTAAATAATAATAATAATAATACAGTCACGGTTGGGCATATTTCATTTGAAATAATGAACTATTTTAAATATTTTATTATATGTCTTTTCGAAATTTTCATTTGACCAAACAACCTTTCACCAACACATCCTTGATCTAACTAACAATTTGTTTGTCTTGTACTGGAAAACTTTGAACTGTTGTAAAATTCTAAATTGGAGTTGCACCACGATAGAATTTCAAATTATTTCCGAGTCTTTTCGAAATTTTCATCTGACCAACGTAAACAACCTTTCACCAACACATCCTTGATCTAACTAACAATTTGTTCGTCTTGTACTCAAAAACTTTGAACTGCTGTAAAATTCTAAATTGAAGTAGCACCACGATAGAATTTCAAATTATTTCCGCGTTTTTTCGAAATTTTCATTTGACCAACGTAAACAACCTTTCACCAACACATCCTTGATCTAACTAACAATTTGTTTGTACTCGAAAACATTAAACTGCTCTAAAATTCTAAATCGAAGTTGCATCACGATAGAATTACAAATAAAAATTAATAAATCATTTTTACGTGTTCAATTTGCACAATTTCAACGGCTCTATCCTAACAATATTGCCCACGGAATTCCACAAATTTGAATTTCAAAGTCCCACACCGGCTCGCACAACACGAAGCATTCCCATCCGCAATCCAAGCGTCGCGCGTCGGTCGAACCAGTATAATTGAAGCGTTCATTAAAGAAGAAGAAGAAGAAGAAGAAAAGAAAAAAAAAACGTTCACAATTTGCACGGTGTCCCGGAGAGAAAATAGCAAAGGAAAGCGCACAGAGAGCGCGCGCGCGCCAGTGTCACCGTTTCCCGGTGTGCACGATCCTCACAAAGGCGAGAGGAGGATTCTCAGGAGTTTTCTATCTGGTAATTAACGGGCGAAGGTGCAGGGCGCACAATGCGGAAGCCAGACACAATTAACTAGGCCACAGGCCGGTTCCAAAGACCTGTCCGTTTCAAAACGACGGTTCCACGGATTTTAAAGAACCAGCACCAGCTCTCCATGCTCGATAAAATCCGCGCCGATAGGAATGATACCCGAGACCGTTCTAATTGATCACGAATCGACGAGCGGTTCTCGGTTCGAACACACACACACACACACACACAACGTACAATAAATTCGCGTGAAAGTCATAGGCAATTTTACTCATAGGCGGGGAAACCGGTCTACGCGATTTTTCCCCGCTTTTCCCACCCCTTCGCGGCCCGAGTGACCGACACGCCGCTGCAAGCCATTGTCCTTAAGGTATGCACCGAAAATAGTGCATCCATTTCACTCTCGTTATCATGTCTAGAAAAATGCTTTTCATTATATGGTCTGAAAAAAATCGTCTCAAAATTATTTCTGCAGCAAACGAACGTAAAATATAATATGGCAAAATGTTTTCGACGCAATGTCTTCAAAACATGTCTTTAAAATGTTTACAAAAAATGTGTTTAAAAAATGTGTTCAAAAAATGTGTTTAAAATGTTTTAAAATATATTCTTAAAATAATGGATACAAAATTTGACTTGGAAAAATGTGTTTAAAATATGTCTTCAAAAAATGTGTTTCAAAAATGTCTAAGATGTTTTTAAAAAATGGCTATAAAATATGTTTTTAAAAAATGTCTCTAAAAAATGTAGGCACAGTAAACTCTTGATTCTTGTCCAACAGCCCTGTTTTTCATGGACAAGAATGCCCGAGCCGAACATGGAGAAGGACAGAATGAAATACGGTTCGCGTGACTGTCCGCGTCTCTTTCTTTCCGACGCGCTGTCCTTCCTTGCGACCGAAACTTTAACCGTCGATTAAACCACTAAATACAATTGAAACTATATCGTGTTTGGTGTCATTTTAATCAGA
Source organism: Lasioglossum lativentre (assembly GCA_916610255.1). Classification (NCBI taxonomy): domain Eukaryota; kingdom Metazoa; phylum Arthropoda; class Insecta; order Hymenoptera; family Halictidae; genus Lasioglossum; species Lasioglossum lativentre. The sequence goes on from OU744364.1 coordinate 4,931,571, forward strand.
AAAATGCCAGAAATAAGGTAGTGAAAGTTCCATAAAAAAATAATGAAAATTAAGAGATTTGTAAAATCGATTCCTCGAGTCAATGGCGTGGTGTTCACACCGATATACCCGAGTCGACATCAATCGTCGCCGCCCTGCGGAGCGACTCGGCGTTGAAATAAGAAATAATAAGAAATTCGTTTAATTCAATGTTTGGAAAAATACATTTGAAGCAATCTCATTAAAAAAATCATTTGAACCGAGCGCTACGAAACTGCATAAAGTCAGCCAAGCACACGGTTGAAGAACATATCGATTTTGCGAGCGGGCATTGTCGGCAACGGGCAAAAGGGACACGCGCGGTTTTACGTCACCGTCGGCGAATGCGTTGACTTACTTTCCGCGGCGGACTATGTATGCTTAAGTGTCCGCTGACTTATGACCTCGGGCTGGCATGCCCGATAATTCACGTGCCGGGTAATTTACGCGTTTCCGGTTCTAACAACGCGGCCCGTTCTCTCTCTCTCCAGCATCTGCCAGCCCGATAATTAACGGCTAATTAAATTTATCCGAGCCGTGGCGGGCGATCGTGCGCCCTGAATTTCTGTCGCAGTAACAGAAGAGAACAGATACAGACAGACTTATGGTTGTAGTCACAGGGTTCACCATTCATGGCCGGGCCCTTTCCGAGAAAGAATATCGTCGACGGAAACGTTTAATCTCGTGGGTGCAGCGAAATTAACCCCGTAATGTGTAATTTTTTTTTCCGTTTGTGGTTGTGTTGAGCAGCACGCGTTGTTATTAAATTCTTTTGTACAAAGTGATGAGAATTTATTTTTTCTTTTTCGTTTTATTTAATCTATTCATCTTTATAATTTGTATCGTAGGTGTATTGATCCTTACGTCGAGACTGCGGATTTTATCTTGTCTTTTCTTAAAATTAATTTGGACAATTTATTTCGTAGATTTCAATTTATTTATTTAAAAGAAACGAGCAAATATGCGTAGAATCGTATCGTGTTTGGGCTCATTTCAATTAGAAAAATGTAACGAATATTTGTCAATAAAGGTTTCATTAAATGAACGATGATTTTTTTTTTGTTTTATTTAATCTATTCCTCTTTATGATTTGTATCGTAGGCGTATTAATCCTTACGTCGAGACTGCGGATTTTATCTTGTCTTTTCTTAAAATTAATTTGGACAATTTTTATTTATTTCAAAGATTTCAATTTATTTATTTAAAAGAAACGGGGATATGTGCGTGGAGTCGTATCGTGTTTGGGCTCATTTCAATTAGAAAAATGTAACGAATATGTCAAGAAATGAATGATGAAGGGATCGCTTGAAAATTTTGAAAATTTTGAAAATGGCTTGCGAAAGTGGGAAGCGGGACGCGTCGGATGAAGATTCCGATCGTCTCGCGTGACGGAACAGTTTCTTTCGCAAGATAGCGAGTTCGTGACGCAACCGGGGGATTGTTGTAACAAATTGTAACGCTCGTTATCGTTAGCGGACGCGATGGCGGCCACGGTTCGGTAATTAATTTAATATCCCGGCCTGGAAGCGCTGTGTGTCGCCCTTGACACCGGAGTCTCGGCAGGCGAGCACGGACAATGCTCGCCTTGAACTCCTCCTTGCCAAAGCTTTCTTTATTGTGGGGGCGAGAACATTATGTTATTCCGCTTAGGGTGCGGCTGAATCGTCTTCCTGCTTCGATCTATAACATTCGAAATAAATCGAAAATCCTAGTCGATTTTTCCAAATAATTCAACGATACTCCATACTCTTGTCCGTGTCGCTTTTAAATGAAACTTGAGTTTAAGAATTGTTAAATTATAATGTTGCTTAAAAATGTACTTTCTTAAATTGTGCAATTATAAACGATACTCGTTCCTATAAAGGGTAAAGCAATAGTTTCGTCAAGTATTATTCTAGTATATTTTGTACATAGAGTGTTTGAGGGTTCCAGGTTCGGATAATAGAGAGTTTACTAAATCGTGGATTAAACGAGCAAATACGCTTCAAATTATATCGTGATTGGACTCATTTTAATCGGGAAAATGTGACGAACATAATTAAACGCAAAAAATCATTTCTCCTTACTAAAATTCTAAATAACCATCTACCCAGAACCCTTATCTCTCCAACTCGATGAAAAATCCTCTTTCACATAAAAATCCAGCAAAAGCAGCCTCCACCGATCCGTGAACAGTGTACACGATTTCCACATCCCGATTTGTCGACAAACAATAAATTGATAATGCATCGAGCCACGGATAACACGTGTAATTTTTGTTTCAGGTAAAACAGCTGTTCGATTTTCTAAAGCGCAAAGCAACGAATCGGTGGATATCAAACATCGATAAATCGCGAGCGTTAAAAGGGAGCCGTTAAAGGATTCTCGAGAGCGTCTTCGAGGGATTCCCGACAAAACTAATCGCGCCACCTAATGCAACATAAAACTAATTACGCGGCTTGTCGTTAAAGATGGTGGTTCCCGCGTTAAATCACGAGGTGCACACGAGGCGGAGCTAATCAAGAGCATAGACACTTTCGAGGCGGCGGGCATTCTAAGGAGGTTCTACGGTCCAGAGTTATGGCACTCTTAGAACCCTCGTTTCTTCCTGAACTTCATCGCTACAGGGCACTGCATACAGGCAAGAAACTTCGCCGATAGCGCGCCCGTGTTTTGCGATCTTCCGAACATTCTCCTCGGCTATCTTCGACGACTGTTTGCTATTTACTGGCGGAGATTGCGATTTCGAACGTGCGCTAACGGTCGACTGCATTTGCAACCCCCTCCGAGATGTGTTTAGGAATTCGAAAAATTGTATTGTTAACGCTCGAGCCAGTAAGCTGGTCGATATAATCCATTTTTCATTTTTATTTCATTCGGTTTGAAATCGCGAGGATACGCTTGAGAATTGTTAAATTAATTTCGATTCCGTGAAATGAACTTCTACAATTTTAAAGCCACTCGAACCCTTTGCACTCGGAGCTATTTTAACTAAAAAACTAAAGATTTTTCCATTCTGGAATATTTCCATTCTATACATTTTTTTTTCATTTTTTGCATATGAAACTAATGTCTCATGTAATATGTAAATGTCTAGTAGTTTATTAAACGCGAACAAAAATAGTAAAGTGAACATAACATAACCATGTACAGTAAACGCTTCATTCTTGTCCAACAGACGCCGACCGAGACTTCAATACAGAACCGAACATAGAGAAGGACAGAATGAAATACGGTTCGCGTGACTGTCCGCGTCTCTTTCTTTCCGATGCGCTGTCCTTCCTTGCGACCGAAACTTTAACCGTTGATTAAACCACTAAATACAATTGAAACTATATCGTGTTTGGTGTCATTTTAATCAGAAAAATGCCAGAAATAAGGTAGTGAAAGTCCCATAAACAAATAATAATGAAAATTAAATAATTATTTAAAAAACCACATTTTTAGAATGGACTAAAGAGTATAAAATAATTTGAAAATAAAATACTTGTAAGATTTAAAACGAACCGTTTAAATTTTCGCGCCACTCGACTTTCGACATCCCCACCACTTCCGTTACGCATTTTCGTGTCGCGATTTCCGTGACGCGAATAGGCTTACACCCCTTCAAAAATATTTTTAAGAATGGTATAGCAATTTTCAGTGGTGCCTAAGTGTTAAAATGAAAGTCACTGTAATTGCGAGTTTACCAAAAAAATATTCTAATTCTGTAAATCTGAGAAGCACAAATGGAACGAACTTTCGTAAAATGCATTTGAAACGTTTGTTTCGGCAAATATTTGCCAGCGCATGAAAGGATCCGTCGTTTTGCAACGTTACACTTTGCGCAACCGCACGCCGATTATGCTCGTTCACCTGACCGCTGCCAACAACTATCTGGGGACGTTCGCTCGTTAAATATCACGATCTCTGCATTTCTCCCGACATCGGATAACCTGTTTCTTCTTCCGCATCTAACACGAAGCTTTTTCTATCGAAATCGCTTCGACTCGGTTAACTAGAGGCCCATAATGCCGTGGCAAATGGTGACGGGATGGTTTAATTATCGTCATAATTAGGTTTATCAATGTTGGCCGTGTATCCTAAACGAGCGAGGCGAAGTTGACGATTGAATGCAATTACCGGCTGCGGATGTTGTTTAGGATACGAATCTACATTCTTGTCAGAAGGACCTTTATCGAATGGAACTTTATTAGCTGACTGGTTATCGAGACTCGACGATTTGGAAAAATACTTGCAACATTTCTCCGGAGAAATTTTTACCATGGATTTGTAGAATGTACCCTTTACAACGACGCCTTAAAATTTGATGTACGATTTTTTGTTGTTGTTTTATCGCATTTCGAATGGAAGGTTGACGACATTATTATTTAATACATTGTGCACTTTTTATTAAAAATGCTATAAAACGGCAAGAAAAAATCATAAATTACAGTATTTGCGGTCATTGCAAAGAGGAGATTTCATTCTTCAAATTCTAGTCAATATGAGTCCTGCAAAAAATTTTTTAAGCTCAGTAGAAATAATCTGCACTTTTCCTTTCGCTATCCAGTAGAAAATCCTCTTTTAAAAAAATGCAAATTTTAAATCGTAACTAGGAAGTGAAAGTAGAAACTTCCCTCTATAAAACTGATATTGTTGAAAAAAAATCTTCAAAAATATTATGAAACAAATTTTGCAAAAATGCAATTTGAAATCTCCCGTAGACTAGTGGCTCCGACTATTTTGCATAAACGTCCGGTAGTCGAAAGGCGAGTTTCTATTTGGTTGCTAAAAGATTCGCCGATGTCAGTTTCGGTGATCTGTTCTTTCACTGAACTTTCCTCCGCGCTGTGAAAAGAGCGAGCGCTTCCGGTCGGTTAGGATCGGTACGAAATAGAAATGATATTTCGCGCGGTTCGATCGTGCGAAAGCAGCGCGAGCCCGCGATTCCGCGCGCCCGCGCGCGCGCGATTTAATTAGCGATCCGAAAGTCGGAAACAAGAGGGAACTCGTTATCTGGGAACCGGGTGATCGCGATAATGGAACGCGCGCGTGAGAGGACGACAAGCGCGTTCGCGCCCGGTTTGCAGCAACCTTACGGCCACAGATCCGCAAGAGATATTTGGGTTAACGGCCTCTCCTCCTTTTGCATCCTTCCTCATCCTCTTCCCTTCCGCCAAACGCGACGGAAGATCTTAACTAGCTTTTACTCGGTCCGTTAACGTCGCTAGGTCAGGGACGTTTGCTCTGCAACAAACGCTCCTCCATTTTCGCGGAAAATTTCAGAATCAATGAATCAATGTTTAGAAGAATTACCTTAAACCTAACATTCACAGCAATGCTAGTAGATCCATCATTTTGAAATTTGCTTTATTCGTTAAATCGAATTCGGCAACCTTCGAATGACCTTGTAACATGGAAGATATAAATATAGTTAAAAAAATCGAAACAAGTCTATTTGCATAAGAATTTATTTGAATGATAGATTTTCCATTTTAAATTTTCCTTTTGTCATAAAATATTTGAATTTGGCAACCTTCGAATGACCTTGTAAATGTAACATCAAAGTCAATATAGTTAAAAAATCGAAACAAATCTATTTGCATAAGAATTTATTTGAATGTTAGATTTTCTATTTTAAATTTTCCTTTTGTCATAAAATATTCAAATTCGGCAACCTTCGAATGACCTTGTAACATCAAAGATATCAATATAGTTAAAAAATCGAAACAAGTCTATTTTCACAAGAATTTATTTGAATGTTAGATTTTCCATTTTAAATTTTCCTTCTGTCATAAAATATTCGAATTCGGCAACCATCGAATGACAATTGAATTCAGAGCAAAACACTCAATGGTGAGAATACTAGTCTTTCTGAAGATCATGAGATTATGAATTCAGGTTATATTTTCGAGCTCTGACAAGTTAGAGTGCCGAGAGTCGAGAGATCGATCAAACGCGTTTCCTCGATTTTCCATTTTACGAGCGAGATTGGAACCATAGCACTGGAGAAATCGAAAGAGAAAATCTTCGGATTCCACGGGAAATATTTTTATTGCGGGTCTTTTGATGGGATCGACGGTGTATGGATCGTTCTGCGCTTCCGGTGAAGTTCTCAGACCTACTTTGGACGTGAGCGTTCTTTTGTGAGTAGGCGAACATTAATAGTAGATCATTTACATCCGTGTACCAGTGAGTCTCTATTTATAATGATTTTTTAACAGTTTGCGTACATAGTTACATAGACTTGTTTCGATTGTTTAACTATGTATATTTCTATCTTTGATGTTCCAAGGTCATTTGAAGGTTGCCGAATTCGAATATTAATGTGACCGAAAAAAACCTGTCCCATCGAAAAGAGCAGAAAATTTCACATAGAAAACATGTGCGACATCCTATTCGAAAAACGCAAAACAAACCCCATGAGTCCACAGTCCAGATATCTGCCCACGCGCAAAGGTTATCGAACGGGGCTGCGGGAGCGCTCGCAGTGGGCTCGGAGTGGGGGAACAGGGAACTAGACAAATCGCCAGGTAATCGAAGATCATCGATGAATCACGGAACCGTCGGGGTCGGGTCTCGGCACGCGATCGGTTAAAGGAGGAGGATTCACGGTTTGTAAAATAGCCGCGTGTCGGCGAGAGGTTATCAGGGGCTATCGAGGGGAAAGCAACAACGTCCGTGTGTTTAACTCGTTGACTGACCGATTTACGGTTGACGCGGTGTTGCTTCGGCTTTGGGTCCCGTTCATTTGGAACGCGCATGCGCGTGCCACGGTGCAACGTAAGTACACCGGCGATGTATTTATACGGCGCCGTTGCATTGTATTACGTAAAACAATTACGTCCGCGGGCACCGCTTAACCGTATACATATCATGATCACGCTGCGAAACACTGGCATCGAACGGTTTCCTTGACGTTACCGGTGAATGGCGTGCTCTTTGAACGGTCACTTATCCGTTCGGAACGGTAACAATATAACTGTCACGTGGTACGGTAATGGTCACTTAAATTCGCAAAGTTTGGGATCCGGAAATCGAATTCTTGCGTTACAGGCCAGCGTTTCTCATCCAGGCTGAGGTTCGACGGTTTAAAAGGATGTCGCGAAAAATAAACGCGCAATTTGAAAAATTTCAAATTCAGTAAATTTTGTCTTACCTGTTCAAAAGTGGTGCCATTGGATTGTTCAGACTCTCCCGATTAAAATGAGTACAAACACGGCGTGAATCGGACTACTTTTATAGACCTCGTACATAGCAATCGCGCGTATGTCCGCCATTTTGTTATTTAGATGATTGTAAAACTAGTCCGATTTGTGTCGTGTTTGGACTCGTTTCATTCAGAAGAACCTCAGCAATCCACTGGTGCTATGTTCGGAAAGGTGAGACAAAAATTACAAAAGAAACACAAAATAGAAGAACCGTCACATTTAATATCGTAGGTATATTATTTACAACCTATTAAAATTCCTACGGGAAGAAATCAATTTTGTAACTCCCACTTTCCGTAATCCACCCAGAAAATTTTTATTTCACATAAAGATCACAGTAATAATTACCCCCAGTAAACAGTAACCAATCAAACCTCCACAAAACCGAAAAATCCTGCTCGAGCGACATCCAAATTCACCTCGCTAGTTGTTCTCCGACTTTCTTCTTTTATTTTCATTCCAGATGTTTAGCGGTATCTCTGGTGATTGCCATTACGAGGCTGGCCATCCGATTAAGGATCATTAAAATTTATGATGTACATAATTACCGGCGATTCGATTAACGATGTCGAACGAGCATATATTTTCGCTGGTGCACGGCCCCCTCCCCCGCCCCTCCGGGCCCCCACTCCTCGGTTGGGCCCGTCATTTGGTCCCATCGACACCGCTCGATATCTGCCCGGTGTGCCCACCGAAAAGAATCTGCCCACGGCATACAAATAGGCGGTGAAGTTTAAGGGTTCGCGTAATAACACCACAAATCTCGGGGTTCGTTCACCCATCTCTCTGTATGTGTATATGTATATGTATACATAGTAACCGATAAGTACGTGTGTGCTAATATATAAATTTCACCGTGGGCCCCTGGACCGAACATTTGGGACCGTTGCAACGATCCATATTCCATCGACGCTGAAAAGGAACCGGTGCTACCGCCTTCGAACGGTTTCCATGCACGAGTTCGCGATTTATTCGGCCCTCGGGCCCTGATGGCCAAAGGACCCAGATTTTCGGGATTCTTCGGACCCCCTCCACCAAACAGGAGTCCGTCAAAATTAACTTCCATATTCTTAACCCCTCCGTAATGCCATATTATTATAACTTTTGCCTCCGCGGATCTCTCGATGGAATTTTGACGTTTCATCAACAATCCCCAACTATGGCTTTTCCTACTATAATCCGAAAAATTCGGGCCCGAAATGTCCCGAATGCAATGGTTAAAGAAGACACCAGTGGCGCACCCAGGGGGGGAGCCAGGGGGCCAAGTTCCCCCCCCCCCCCCCAAGAAAAAGGAAACGAAACACTGGAAAATTAGCTAAACCGTAGAATAGTTACTTCTAAAACTAAACATTTTGAACAACTTTTCTCTATACAAATAAGGCATACACTCACTTAGGTTCCGACGTATTTGCAAAAACTGCCGATACTAGCACACTGAATTCTGCCTATTGTTGTGCGTCTGTGGCTGTGTACGTGTCAGTATTGGTGTCCATGGTCTCCATGCAAAAATGCCATTGATGCGATTTTGAAATGCGATAAGACGATATATCCTAATATTTATAATTTATTAAAAATATTTGCAACGCTTCCGGTAACGACGTGCGTCAGTGAAAGATCATTTTCTACATTAAGAATTTTGAAAACATATTTAAGATCCACAATGACACAACCACGACTGAATGGGTTGGCTTTGTTATACATACACAGAGACATTCGTGTAACTATAACCGAAGTAATTGGAGAGCTATGTAAAAAGAAAAGAAAACTAGATTTTATTCTATAATTAAATTTATGTTTAAAAAAATCTAAAATAGATCATTTTGTTCAACTCGTACCCCTGTAAGATGAAATCCTGGGTGCGCCACTGGAAGACACCCTGTATGTACATCAACCAGTATCGCCATAATCGAAAGGACACATATCTAGTTTCGTGTCGAAGGTCAACGTTCCTCTTCCTCGGCAAGAGGAGGCCGAGGACGAGGATCCACAGGCCGGGCTTTAATCGATCCTTATCGGATCTAGCGGATCACCGTCGAACGCGACCATTAATCAGATCTTCGTTAAGATCGATATCGATTACAACACACGAGGATCGAGGCCCCGACTCACCGAAGAAACCGAAGAAAAAGAAGCAGAAAAAGGGGAAACGAAAGAAGAAGAAGACGAAGACGAAGAAGAAGAGGAGGAAGAAGAAAAATGGCAAAGTAACACTCACCGGCGCGGTTTCGGTCGCAGTATCTCGTGTCCGGAATCGGATATGCAGATGCTGAGGCTGAGAGGACCCCCATAATGCTCCGGGGGAGCCCCGGATTGCACCGATTGCTGCTGGGGACCGGCAATCCCAGCAGAACCGGAAGTTCCGGTCAAGAACAACGGCTGCTGACCGCAACCGTCCATCGTGGGCCGCTCGACGTTCATTGACGATCGATGACCTGCAAATTACACCCGCCATTTTGTCAGTCAAATGCCGATTTCGTTGGATACAGAGAGTTAGTACACTGGTCGGCAACATTAGAATTGTTTTTTTGTGTCTTTTTATACTCGCTAGACGTGTCTCATGAATTTGCAAAATCGTTCTTGCAAATTTTCAGCTTAAACAATTTTTTATGATTTAATTGTAGACGTTATGGGAACGATTCTCCGATAGATCGATTCCGTAGACTCTCCAGAATATAATGGTATACAGGGTGTCCCAAAATTGCTGCTTTAAATTGAAATGGGAGGTTCCTTGCGTCATTTGAAGCGACATTTTCCTTAACAAAAATGGCGCCCGCGGCTTTGTTTAGAAGTTATTAACGAAAAACACGGACCAATCAGAGCGCGACCTAGACGCTCGTTGGCACGTTCAGCCAACCGCCTGCCGGCTCGCCGCGCTGAACGTGCCAACGAGCGCTCTGATTGGTCCGTGTTTTTCGTTAATAACTCCTATATGAAGCCGGGGATGCCATTTTTGTTAAGGAAAATGTCGCTTGGAATTACCCAAGGAACCTCCCATTTCAATTTAACGCAGTAATTTTGGGACACTCTGTTTATTATTTATAACATTGTGAATTGTTCAATGTGTTTAATTAATGTTTAATGAGAGCCAGACGCCTCTTACCCATCTGTTCACAAAGAGTACATTATTCGTTGCTGTGAGTATAGCAAATCCTTAATAAAAAAAATAGAAAAATAACGAATGAAAAAAATGTTGCAGTTATTTGGAACGGAGAAAACGTTCTTCTCAACTAGTTCATAAGTGATCTTCGGAAGCATGATGCTGCGGAATGGTCTCACCGGAGAAAGTTCGAGTGAATCTTGGTTGAAAAAAAAGCCACTCGAACAGACACGTGTCGTGACATTTTTTTTCTCTCCTTTCGAGGAGATTCTGTTCACTCTGTTCGCCCTGTTCGCTTCGTTGTTGCCGGCTGGTTTCCAAGAGTAATTAACGCCATCCGTGCGACACAAACGAACGCTCCACGAATAAATAGACAAATAATTGTTTCCTGCTCGGAGGCGCGATCCTATCGCGCCGCTAATTACTCTCTCGGAATCATCCAGTCGCTCGTTAATGACCTTCGAGCCCCGAGAAAGTTCTCGCGAGCAATTACTTTCCTTCAAAGATTTTCCCAATCGTCACGGTTTCTTCTGGGGAACATTGTACGCACGAATTTCTACGCCTTTGCTTTCATTCATACGAAACCGAGCCGCCATTGTACACGGCTGTATTAACATACAACAGCCTACATTCCTTTTTGAGGAATCGGAAATTAATCGGTGCAAGTCACACGTGTAATCATAATTTCATCGACATTCAAAGTCGCTGTTTAAAATTATAACTATTTCAATAAATACTTTAAAATTATAACTATTTCCCGCTTTAAAACTATTTCCCTCTTTACTAGTCCCTCTTTAAAATTATAACTATTTCCCTCTTTAAAACTATTTCCCTCTTTACTAGTCCCTCTTTAAAATTATAACTATTTCAATAAATACTTCTGTAACAAATATTTCATCAGAAGACTTTTTCGAACTTCAGCTTATAGAATGAAGGCCTTGCTTAACATTATCGTAATATACATAAATTGTTACTTGACTCCAGAGTTGGGCAAAATTTTGATCTAAATAAAAATGTCGAATAACGAATAAAAAATTTTTATTCATTTTTCGATGGTTCGCGTTTATTAGAGTTGGCAGTAGTTGTGGAAAGATTTATTCGAAGCCTCCGAATAAAAGATACAGATAAAAGATAAAGAAATTATTCGAAGTTCAAATACAGCCATTTCGTACAAAAAAAATTATCTTTATTCGTCGAATATAATTATTTATTCAATGCTCGTCGAATAAAGATACTTTTCGAATAATGAATAAAAATTTTTTTATGTTTTATTCGTTAACCGAAATTTTTATTTAGATGAACATTTTGCCCAACTCTGCTTGACTCCCATAAATTCTTGCAATTAACGCTTAACTTTTATTTTCCATAAAAGTCCGGCAGTGAAACTACGACTAAGAACATGGAAGTGTATAAAATTCGACTATTGAAAAATTTTTTTTTCTACATCAATGTTCTTTTAACTTTTAACTGTTAATTCGCGCAGGTGGCCGAGTGATTTTCTTCCACGTGTACTGATCTACAGAGACCGGAAGACTCAGGTGCTCGCTAACGATCGTCTCGCACAGAAATCCTCGATTAGTCAACGATTTGCGAGAGCAGGAAGCGTGTAAGGATCCTCTCGGATCAATTTCACCGATCGATTCGCCGAAACACGCGGTCTTTCTAAAAGAGAAAATGCTCTCATGCAAACGAGAGGCGCTCGAGAGGTTTCTACGTGAGGAAAAATGCAAAAAAAAAAAGAAAAAGTCGTCTGTATAATAAATCGCGGTCATATTGCGAATCGCAAAATAACGAGAAAACTAGTCGGTCATTTGCGTGGACTCTCCGCGAGAGAGAGAAAAAAAAAGGGGCTAGAGAAGAAAAACACGTGATAACACGGTCTATATAAGCGGGACAGCTTCTCGATCCACCACAGGAGAGAAAAAAGTCGATCGAACCGGGATCGTTGAACGGATCGAGCGTGTCTCAATCCTCGCCAACAAAGTGGAGGAACACGCGCGGCGTCCTCGATCTTAGCTGACACAGACTACCGGGCGCAGATGATTCGTGCCGTTCTTCTTAAATGGCCACGCGTGGTAGCAGCGGCACGAATTTATTCGCGTTTGCGCACGGACCAGCGAGCACCGACGGTAATTATCGCTGAAAGTCCGTCATCTAGGTGATCGGGGTCTGCACGCTTGCCAGCAACTGATTGAAAACCAGTTATAGAGCGGTTCGCCTCCAGCACAGACTTTAGATCCGTACAGATCTTATGCATCTTATGGGCTTTTCTGTCTAGGCGTTTTTAAGGCTCTAGGAGCCATAATACCGCTTTGGTTTCGAGCCATATGTTACCGATTTTGAAGAACTTATATTTATATTATTTTTATTAATCACGAAATTACAATAAATATATTTAGTATGATTTTATTTCAATAGTGTTAGGGTAACTGCACAAATGAATGAACATTTAAGAAATTGTTCAGGAAGATATTTTATTTAAAAAAAAATATGTGAATTAAAGGAATCTCATATATGCCAAATGGCTCCCTATATTTCATTTGTCAAAAATAAATGAACACAAATAAAATGAAATTTTTATTATTTGTCTTTATTAAACGTTAAATAAAAAATACCAGTCAATGAACACTACATTCTAGTAATTGAACAATGCTGGAAAAGCAAAAAATACAAAAATACAAAAGCGTTCATTTACTGGTGCCCGTTTATTCACTGGTGCAGATACCCTACATTCTGTATTTATCTTACACTTTATCTTACATTGAAATCATAAAAATAATTTCAATAGATATAATTTCAATCTGTTATGATTCTACGATTTCTAAATAAATGCAATCTTGTAATTATTATAAAGCAGCAAGTGGTGTGTAGAGTTCGGTAGTTCTAATGTTAAATATAATTGTGTCACGAGCATGCATACAAAATGATTTGTTTGGATTGTACGAGATAATTTTGCGTAAAGTATTTTCGATACGATTTTCATAGTAATCTTGTGCAGTGTGATGGCTGTAAAAAAAAAAGAATTCGAAAGTGTTAGAGAAAGATGGCGACCGGCCGGGCAATTATACTTAAAACGAAATCGGTGGAAGGCTTATTTGTCTATAAAAGGCCCGGCCATTTTGTAATCGAGAGAAGTGGAAGGCTGAACTGGTAACGGATCTGGAAATAAAAGGAGCGCGAAGTGAAACGTGAAACGAATCCCGAAGTAGTACTACACTTCGAGCCTTCGTCTGAAATGTTGAGAAGTTAAACGATGCCGTTCGATGATAGCGAGGGACACTGGGACATGTGGAACAGCGATTTTTATTGCATTACTTTTTTCGGAGGTTTGGTCGAAAACGTTGCGTTCGACGATACGCAACTTTCGGTCAATAAAAAGTATATTAACTGGGACAATAAATTTGTTCACCTCGAACATTCTGAACTGCGTTCCATAGAATTTCGTACAGAAGTATTGCATTCACCAAGATCTTATATTTAACTGATAAAAAAAATATACTATATGTGGCTTTATTACTATCAAACGATATGCGAAAAACAATTATATCAACCTTAGACCATATATACCTATAGACACGGCGTAGATAATTTTCCGTGTCCGAAAGATGAAATCAGCTGAAAGACACTGTGACGTCACATTTGTACAAGCTATGCTCATCGACAGTGCCTACGCTTGGCTTACATGGGGAGAGGGGGGTCAGCGGGTGCGCCATGTAAATACACAGTACATGGAAAGAAATTATCTTAATACTTATCTTGTGACGTCACAGTGTCCCATCATCGTTTTCCTATACACATACTATACCTATGCCGGGTCTATTAGTATATATGGTCTATAAGATATTAACACTAAACCTACCGAACCTTAAAAGTAAGTGGTACATGTTCCCTTATAAAAATGACATGATTGATTTTATTTAGACTTTATGCGGCTCCTATTGTAATACGCGGTCTACTAAAGATATCTATACAATAATATCTTATGAAATCATTTTTATTATGTGTTTACGTTTTTTCGTGCGTTCTACGAAAGTTTCGCTGCGACGATCGCCGTTGCTTGTTTACATTTTTATTTACGCGCGCCGCTGGACGCTCGTTGTGGCTATTCATACAGAGGGGGGAATATTAACATTATCTAAATATTTTTGATACTTGTGCTGACATAAAAGCGGCCGTATACAAAACTTGCATCGGAAAAATCCATTCGAACGATAGAATCGCATCGATCGCAGTGTACAGGTAACAGAAGGTAGACAAAATGTTAATAATATGAATTTCACAAGGATCATTGAATGGCTTTCTAAGTTCACATGGGGATCATCTTCGGTTCACGATCACAAATCGCACAAGCGCATCGATGCACAGGAGTAAACACGAGTGGGCGCGGTAGCCGGTTGCATAAGTGGATAGCAGTACTTGGTAGTGCACTTCGATTAACCCTCTGAGGAATGGTATAAGCGAGCGCATAATTCAGCGAGACGAGCCAGCCCCGGAGTGCTCGTTTAGTCAATCATGCGAATTATATTTTATTCGATCGCGTGGGCGTTCGACAGATTCGCCAACAATTTTCGCGTTGCCGCTTGTCGTGCTGAACAATTCACACCATCATACGCGGTTTGTTTCATAAATTCGATCAATTATTTGTTTCAGAAATTCTAGTAGAACTAATTCACAAATCGTACTAGGATTCTATGATTCTACAAATTGCCATATGATTATTATCATATTACCATTAAACTTTGGGCTACCTAGAGCTTCCAAAAGTTTCTTAGAGCTTCCCAGAGGCCCAGCAGAACTTCTTAACGATGCCTACAGCTCCCTAGAGTTTTCTAGAGTTCCCCAAAACTTTCTAAAATTACCTAGAGTTCCAGAGAGATCCCTAGAGCGTACTAAAGTTCCATAGAGGCTCCTAGAGTCCCATAGAGCTTCCCGGAGCTCTCTAGAGTTTTCTAGAGTTCCCCAAAACTTTCTAAAATTACCTAGAGTTCCAGAGAGATCCCTAGAGCGCACTAGAGTTCCATAGAGGCTTCTAGAGTCCCATAGAGCTTCCCGGAGCTCCCTAGAGTTTTCTAGAGTTCCCCAAAAGTTTCTAAAATTACCTAGAGTTCCAGAGAGATCCCTAGAGCGTACTAGAGTTCCATAGAGGCTCCTAGAGTCCCATAGAGCTTCCCGGAGCTCCCTATATTTTATTCGATCTCCTAGAGCTCCCTGAAGCCTCCTACAGCTTTTCAGTGATTTGAACAACCGTGGGAACAGTTGGGGAGGTTTTCGATGCCGCAGAAGAAAGGGGGGAAACAGTTACGGTAGTCGTAAAAACCCCCTGGAACGGTAAAAATACACGGCGGATCCTGGGGAATGCCGTGCATAGTCGCGAAGAGAGCATCATCGCGTGGATGAAAATTCTGCGAAAGGGCAGCCGGCATTGCGCGCGTGCTTTCACTTTATGAAGAAACGGGGGCGCGAAGGGGGCCCAAGCTGTTCTTGATATGCACGCTTAAGGAAGCACTTTGGCTGCCAGCCGGAGTAATTGCATGGAAGGGCCCCCACCCCTCTTTTCGTCAAAGGGAGCAACGCGATCCGTCGCGGAGTCGTCCACGGGCTGTTACAATGTCCGACGGGAAGAGGGCCCCGGGGCCCCTTAACGAAACGAGTATATGGTCAAAATAGAAGCAAAAGTGCCCGAAGAATCAGCCCGGATTGACACGCGGATGCGTATTAAATTGCACCGACCCACTGCACGGGACCAATTAACCCCTTGCACTCGGGTATGCGTTGGGTTTCAGAATTTTTTTGTACCAACTTATTTCTGCGAGGCTTCATTTTGTTATTTTTTAATGAAGCTCGATTAAAGAACGATTTTTAATGAAGCGGTAAAAAAAACTTCATGTGGGTAAACGAAACGTATGAATAATTTTAAAGCTTCAGTATGTAACGTTCTTTCGATACGTTTTTATTTTGAATGTTACAAGCTGACGTAATGGTGGACAAAGAATGCACGTTCAGATCGGTGATACTTTTGGAACACTATTAGAAAATTATTGAAAGCAGTGTGGTAAATGGGTACATTAACTTTTCAATTTATATTTCGCTAAATACAAATCGTTTTTGTTGTTGCTGGTTTATCAGTGAAAATATTAAACGATACTTTTCAATTCTTATCGCATTTTGTAGTTCTAATCGGTATGTGACGAAGTTCTCTGGTATGTACACTTTTTCTGAGCGCATTAGGTATTAAAAGAAGAGGATGCACGAATTACCACAGTGATGCGTCATATGTATAGTTCGTCGTCCAGTTGGATGACTAACCCTAAGGGATGCGAGGAGTCAGAGTTCGTTTTCTGGAATTGTTGTGTAAGCATTATGGAATGCGTCTTGGAGAAGCAATTTGAAAAATTGCTTTTCTTGAACGAATTGACCACGTGGACGTCTGGGAGGACAGATGGAGGGGGTGGTGTAAGAGAACCGATACCTCAAAGATGTTACTATAGCAATACTGTTCGTACGCCACAAGAAGTCTCCTGGCAGGAATTCGACGACAAACCGTCCGATTGGGTCATTCTACACGAACTTTCGGTTCTAGCCGAATTATTGGCTAAAGTGTGTGACGTCAAAGGTAACCATTGGCTGCGAGCGAGGACCCCGTTTGCCCCTCAGCCGTCTCGAGGGACTTCTTGTGGCGTACGGACAGTACTCGGAACAGTTTGCAAAACGGAACACCAAAATTGTACCTCGGCAGACTGAAGTTCCGTGAACATGGAGGTGCCCTTCGAAACTAGCTCGAGCATTCGAATATTTACGGGACACTATAAACATATCGTGGTGGCCTCTGTACCCCTGAAAGAGTTAACGCTCTTGTGATGACGGCCTAAGAGGACATCTGGTGGGGGGTTAGAAAGAGATCGGGGGAGGGGGTACAGAGTAAGACAACGCGGAGGAAGATAGGAAGAAGGAGGTATAGCGAGGAGAGGACATCATGAGAGAAGGAGAGAGAGAGAGGGAGAGAGAGAGAGGAAAGAGAAGAGAGAGACGGGAATACACGATATAGGTTTCGGTTTGGGCAGCCGTTGGAATGCGGTGGCCGCGGGGCGGACGCACGGCCGTACGCCATGCCATACCATACCATAGCGCAAGCGTATGGTGTATGTACCGGGCATTCAATGCCGCGCAGGATCCAGCGCACGGTGGTTTAATATGCAATCCTAGCTCCGTAGAATTATTTTTGTTTCTACTTATTTATCCTTACTTCTCACCTGTTCTTGTGTGTAAGTATACAAGAAGAGTAGTCAACGTGCTATTTTCTACATGTTTTATCATTTTCGTCAACGATAGGATCATTGTGTTCATTCAAATGTATAATAGTTAGTCGACATTTATTTTTAAGCGAATTTGTTTCCTCGAACGAGGTACATTTGCGCTGTACAGTTTCAATTTCTTCAGGAAAATCATGAACGACCAAAGAAATTCTAATCACTGTAATCGTGAAATAAATCATAGTGCTAGGAGTCCAGGATGCTAGGACGTCTGAAGTATGATGGACAAGTTTAGTATAGGATGGGGCTGAAAGTACCGTTTTATAAACTTGTGCAGAATATAACAAATTCTGGAGCTGTACCCTACTACTTTTTAAATTGTAACTATATTTTTAGAAAATTTGTGGGTTTTATAAACTTGTGCACAATTTAACAAATTCTGGAGCTGTACCCTACTAGTTTTTAAATTGTAACTATATTTTTAGAAAATTTATGGGTCTATTTTCAAATAACAGTCAAAAATGAATATATACCAGCTACAACATATCATCAAGTGCAAGACGACATTCGATCAATTGTTTAGGAATGAAGATTTCGAGCTTGTTAGGCCCCGCCCAATGTTTTATGTATCCGGGATTTCTACCACAGAAAAGTAGACGAGGGGAACGCGCGTAAACGGTGCCCTATGGGCCGTGGATCAGCACGATTTACGAGATCGTTACGGGTCGGAAGATCGGCGGGACAAGCGGCTCGTGCAAGTAAACAGCCGACGATTTAATAAGCGCGCACGCGGCATATAAGCATTCGCATCACGCGGCTGGCTAGGTTTACGATAGTATATCGGCCACCGTATTTACGATCGCACGAATTATTCGGTATCGTGCATGTAACATACCCGTATGATTCCCCCGCGTTCAGGTTATAGGTGTCCCGAATATGGCTACCGGTTTCGATTTATGTCCCCGGTGGTGGTCGAAGACACGTCCGAGATACGCGGCTTTCCGCGACACTTTTTATTACAGGACACCGCTTTCTGACACCATTTTCTCGCTTTTTATCTTTTTATTAATTCTGGGACAGGTGGCACACACATTCATATACCGATTAGGGCTGTGGTCGGACTCGTTCGCTTGACATAACCTGGATGTGATTGTGTAAATATAACCACATTCACACAATCACATCTTCATTGATAAATTATTCGACGTATTCTTTCGATATGTAGGAATCGATATGTCGATTATAAAATAAAATGGTTACGTATGTATTCTATTTTTAATTCTAGGATTCTATTATACTAAACCATATGTATGTATATCTACCTAAAAATAGAGTAATTATAAATTACTCAATATAGTGAAAATAATATATTAATACTCTTAAAGTCCTATAATTTTTTCACTGTTCTAAATTACACATGTAGTCATTTTTGCCATAAATTCATACAATCCGGAGTCTAGTAATCAGATGATAATGTGATCGCTAACGATCTAGATATTAACAATATTTAAGCACAGTGGAGGCACTCCTTACCCTAACGTGTTTTAAGGAGTACATCACTACTAAGGCAAATAAAGTTCATAAATTAAGTAGCATAAAATCCTGAAAATTGTCGGTGTACGTCCTGGATACATTAAATGAATCAAATCTAATTAAATTGAAAGATCTTTTTAGTCGTTCGTACACAGATTTCTCGTCAACCGGTTCTACTCACAGGTGCACTTCCTATCTGCACGACTTGCTCTAGATCTCCAGATTGTCGACAAACATCTGGTGTCACTCGTCATGTAATCGGTTCGAACAGATAAAACTTACTATTAAAATAACGGTAGTAATTTATTCGTTTTATTTAACTTATTCATTGTATTCATAACGCACAAATGTCTCGAATAAAATCGTGGTTCGTTACCCACGAATAAATCAGTTATTCTCATACCGGAAATGAAATTTGCACGACGCTATATCAATGTCTGGTACGTCACCGATCGGGCGAAAGTCCGAGAAGGAGGATCCATGATCTATCAAACGAGACTCCCGGCAGCCTACGCGGCAACCGGTTAGCTGTAAATCCTCTGAAAAGAGACCCAAATCGTTCCTCAACGAATCCACGTTATCGTTCCCGACGGCTCTGTCCTCCTCGGCTCGAACATGTCCGAACCCGTCCTGAAACGTCGCCCGCGGGCGCACCGAGAAAAATCGGTTTTTCGGGAAAACCGGTTCCCGCCGTTTGTTGTTCGAAGCTAGAGTCCGCGAACTTTCTAACACACGCAGAGACATCCTGATCGTTCCTCCTATGGTTGCATGTCACGAAACTCGCTATGTTATTTCTATAGCAAAATAAACAGTGTCTGTCAAATTGAGCCCGATAAAATTTTCAATTTTTTCTTTAATAATTTCAACTAGATGAAAATCTCGATATTCTTATATTCTTTTAATCCTTTCACTGTTTTTGTCATAAGTGCATGAAATTGATAGTTGATTCATCGCTAACTGGATTTTGTCATTTTTAGAACCTCGTATTTCTTTGTTACACCGTCAATTGAACAAGTTTGTTAGAACCATCTGCTGAGGTTAATAATCACGATGAAAATGATCTGCGATTATTTTTCCTTCGAATGATCTTGCCATGTTTAGAACTCGTACGTTGAGCTTGAAAATGCGATCTAAATTGTCCGCGATTATTTTATCTCATTTCACCGTAAACTGAACGATCTCGTCATTTTTAGATCCACGGGGTTCAAGATACCATCGAAATTATCTGCGGTTAGTTTTTCTTATTTTACCAATAAATTGAATATTTGTGTTGTTTTTAGTAGTTAGACCTTTGTTTGAAATTGCCTGCGGTTATAATAGACTGTACATCTTTATGTAAAGATCGACAATTTCCAACATTGTCATATTAGCTGTCCGTTTGGTGCCTATTACTTCAGGCTTATAAGATACGCGTGTAGCGGACAGCTATTATGAACGTGCCTCAGGTGTCTTCCGAGGGCCACAACTATTTTACAAAAATCTGAAGAGAAGAACCTCTTACACGTCAATTAAACGGTTCCTCGTATCAAATTCTCATGTTCGTGAATTATTTCACCGACGTTTGAACAAAACAGAGATCTCTTACGTCAATCGAGAGATCTCTTGTGGCAAATGAATTATTTAATCTGAACGAGAGAAAAATTCTTACAAAATTGTTACACCTTCGTATACAAGTTTTCTTAGATTTCATTGACTTATTTCCACAAAGCATGGGCAGTCTAAAGATTCCAAATAATTCTAGAAAATTTTCATATATATTCACCGAATTATTTAACCAAAGTCTAACCTAGAGAAAAATTCTTAGACTTCGGAGATCGTTACCTTGGTATAGACGTTTTTTCAGGTTTTACCAAATTGTGTACAGCATAAACGCATCAGGATGTGCACTTTAAAGATTCAGAATGATACGAGGACTGGATATACGTGACTTACCGAGGAATGTTCAACGTGTTGGTAGGGCCAAACATATGTGGATCCTCGGCATGACGGTCCCCGTAGAACCCACGACGAGATTTTTTTTTAACAGAAACTTCACTTTTTGATCGTATGTCGCGTTCGCATCCTGGTGGACACACTGGTTTTGCGCACGAGTAGGCTCGATGGACGAAAGTATTACATGACCGCGGTGAAAAGCGCACCAGAACACGTCTCACGAAACTGTAAACACACTGTGGGTCGTTTTAAACGGCGGCCCGCGGACGACCAGGTTGGCGCAAATACATAATGCATCGGGGACCGAAGATACCCGATAGCAAATACGAAAACGGTTTATTCGGGGGCTCTCTTTCTCTCTCTCTCTCTCTCTCTTTCTCTGTTCGCGGACTTGTTTTAAAATTTACGGCACGGACCGTATCGGCCGTGTCTCGTTACGGGGACGAAATATCCGCGCACACGTATACAACGAGTCGCCGCTTTTCGGCAGCTGTCAATTACTGGCAACACAGGCGCCGCGTTTGTGCAGCATCCCAGCAGAACCACTTTCGGTCCAGTCTACAAAAAAAAAGAACCTGTTGAGCGAGGAACCCGCGGAATACGGTCCTTGCGCCATCCCGACGCCATCTTCTGAACTTCGTCGACGTTGCAACTGTTATCGACGGTGAAAAAAATCGGAAATTTTGATTATTGGGAATTGCAGCGTTGCAGATCGAGTCATGACTCCGTTTTTTTTTTTGGAATATATTCTAATGTATTTGTCATTTTTATAAGATTAGCGACAGTTCTACTAGAAGTAATACTGTTCTACTATATTTCACATCACATTTATTAATATCTCATATATAATTAATTTTACAGTAAAATTTAATACTATTGAGGGGTAATATTGAATTTATATGAAGAAATTAATTTTCACTTTTACTAATATATATATTTATTAATTTATTTAATTCCATACTAGGGAATGTAGAAGGAATTTAATCGGTCCCAAACAAAAACCGGAATTTTGTTCGATTACGAAAGATTTTGACTCGCTTCTTAATTAGACAATTTTTTTATATCACAAATGCACGCGACGCGCAGTTTGCTTATCATTTTGTCAATCCAGGTGTTTGTTTACATAAAAAGTCCACAAATGCGGAGTCTGCGTAAAATTTCGCAAACTTGTAAATTAAAAGACGCACTTTCGTGGTCTTAAACATTTCCAGTGGAGGCGATGTATCATACATAAATATAAACTGCGTGTTTGCGTATAAATTTGCATTTGCATAGACGAGTTTAGAGCAAGTGAAACTTGGTGGTAATTTAAATAGATAAAGAGCAATGTAAAAAATTTTTTTACTGAATTTTTGATATGTTCCTAATTTACTGGAGGTCTTTTTACGAATGCATGAAAATCCACACGTAAGATAAGATTGAAAGATTCGACTCGGAGAACAGGTTGCATTGAAATTCTTCTTGAAAAAATTAATTTATGAATCCAGTTGGAATATTGAAAACACAGAACATAGTAGAGACGAACATTAGATAGGTTTTTTGAGGATCTAGTGCGCATGCGTCCATAAATCATCCTTGTTTGAATTTCCCACGAGTCAGTAGATTAAAATCCAAAGAATCTTATTAATTAAGAATCATATAAATATGGACATGAAAGTGTAAAAACACCTTTTTGGATAATATTCACAAAATTTTTAATTACAAATTTCCAGTTTCGAATTTCTATGCTCTCTCTTCTTTCTCTTTCACTATACGACAAAGTATATAGATATAAAATTCCTCTTGAAGTAATTCTTGTGCGAATATTCTTAAAATTATGTATTTAAACATCGTTACAAACAATATTTTATTTCTCTTCCATTCCAATGTCCCAGATAAAAAGACAGAAATACAAATTTGAAAACAGTAACAACACTGTGTATGTAGAACAATTTATCAAGGCCATTCAATTTGTGGTCCACAAGATCGAGAATTCTAACAAGAGTTTCGCCTCTATATATTCTTCGTCGATGGCCGAGGGAACAGCGGCAAACTTCACGTATGTTGGAGGAACGATACAAGTCAGCAAGTGATCCAAAGAGGACTGTATCTGTGGACAGTTAAAGGGGGTGTGCAGCCCCGGTTACTTGGACAGAACTCCGATTGTTATATTTGACAATAAACGTTAATTTGTACTATATGAATCGGAAATAACACGTTATCAATATGGGTGAGTTACGCGATACCTTTCCGCCGAGTTCCCATTCTCGAAATCACCGAATCCCCGAATCGAATACAAATGCTAGGTTGATATCGGCCGACAGTTCTCGTTTCTCGACGATTTTACGTGATAAACGACGGTTCTAAATTTTTTCTAGGAGGACTACTCAGTTATTTTCGTAATCTGCTCGGCAGCCGGGAAATGAGAATTTTAATCCTGGGACTGGACGGTGCTGGGAAAACTACGATCTTATACAGGTTTGGTCCACATTGACAAGCTAGCCTGCGTTTCGCGTGACAGTTTAAACGCGTCTACAGGGTGATACGAAAGTAATGGTCCTAGGGTTGATTCCCCACAACATATTCAATGCGAGAAAGCCAGTCTACAAAATCGTTTGCAACAGTGAAAGTCGATGTTAACAGTTTACCTACAGAAAACCTATTAACACGTTGACTGCTGGGCATATTTTCTTGATTTAAAGTCACATCGTACAAATGTATGTATATTTGAGTTTATAATACTAAAAATACAAATATTGACATGGTCTCACGTACACTTATCATTTTAAATTGTAAACAAAATTATTTGCAAAGTCTACACATTTTTATTGAGTCCCGTTGCAACGGGGAACTACGATTGCCACAACATTGTTGGAAAGTTCAATGCTTGTTAGAAGCAATCACCACAAGCAATCAATGTGTTAATAGATTTCTAATGACTGTGCTATATTTGACAGAAGCTTCGTCGTCGAAGGGATAAAAAGTTCTATAGAAGCTGTGTATTCGAATGCATCGCCTTCTTGGAATAAGCGATGGACATTTTTCTGGTTCTCAGTTATAAAAGGTTTTAGAGCTGCAATGTTGAACCTGGTGATAAGGAAGCCTCAATGATAAGGGAAATTGTAGTCAATAAACCCGTTAGGATAGCGTGTGGCTATTGGTGAAAGTGGGTTACAATGTTGATGCATAACACCACGTGTTGATAATCCTTTATGGCAGTCAGCATAGCATCTAAAAGAAGGCAGCTGAGAAAGTGCTGCAAAACTTGAACTGATAATTTAACAATAATTCTTAATATTATGGACAATTTTGCAAGCGATAATCACCCTTAAAATGGATGACCATTTCTTTCTTGGCAGCCTGTATGTAATTTCTATATTACATATTACTTTATTCTCTTATCCCAGTTAATTATTTAAATGTACTTTAGTGTGCAATAAGACTTGTGATATTTTTAGTAAGCAGAAGATGAAAGAAATTTATTTAAGGATTCATTTTTAAACACTAATTAAAAGAAGCTTCGGAGGTCATATTTAATTTAATCACACTTGAATACAAAGTATTTGTAATCCCTCATTTATCAGATTGCAGGTGGGAGAGGTGGTTACAACAATTCCTACTATAGGTTTTAATGTAGAACAAGTCACGTATAAAAATATAAAGTTTCAAGTGTGGGATCTCGGTGGACAAACTAGTATACGGTACGTTTGCTGTAAATGATTGGAAAGTAGAATTATTAAGAAACTATTATTCATAGAATTATTAAGAGAATCCTCTGGTTAATAAGCTCAAGAAATGATTTCTATTTCTTCATTTTGACTTAGTCAATTTTATGAATTTCGAAAAATTTTCTTGGTCGAGTATATCGAGTTTCATCGGTTCGTGTAAGACAAAAATTAATTTTTTGCCCAAAGGATTCCCTTAATATAGAAAAAGAGTTCCACATGATAAAATAGTGATGGATTATATGTTTCCAAAGGAGAAGCTTGAGATACATCAGCAATACAGTAGATAGCTGCTACGTCCATCCATGAATCTCAGGTTTCTTCTTTCAAAAAATATACAACACACCCTAGCGATCTTTAAATTTTTAGACCATACTGGAGGTGTTATTATTCAAACACGGATGCAATTATCTACGTTGTCGACTCAGCAGACAAAGATAGAATAGGCATATCAAAAGATGAATTAATTTATATGCTGCGAGTAAGTGCTCTTTAATATAATAAATAACAATGATCATCACAGTTTTAAATATGAAACATAAAATTTTTTAAATATACAGATCGTATCGTAGGAACGGTCAGATTAACACTAGGTTTACGGGGCGCGTTTTAATATTATCAATTTACGATTATTGAGATTGCAAAAATACATGCACGAGGGATTCTTCAATAAATTTATTTTGTTGGGTATATATTATTAAAAAAGATGGCTAAAAATTGTATCAACGTTTTCTCGTTATTTTTATCAAGTAATGTAAAATAGTCGCTTTTAATGCTCCGAACATAGTGTTAAAATGATCGAGGTGATATTTTATACAAATACATATATAATTGATCTTCTCAGGAGGAAGAATTGCAAGGCGCTATTTTGGTGGTATTAGCGAATAAACAAGACATGGCGGGCTGTTTAAGTGTCGCAGAGGTGCATCAGGCGCTCGGATTAGACGCCCTCAAAAACAGAACGTTCCAAATCTTCAAAACATCAGCGACGAAAGGCGAGGGCCTCGACCAAGCGATGGATTGGTTGTCGAACGCGCTGCAAAGTAAAAAATGATCAAGATTATTAACGAATTTTCTTTACCCAAGCCTTACTGAGAAGACTAGTCACACGACTGTCGTTTCGAATGACCTGCGCGATGCTGGGCGCCTCATTATGTTTATTTATTATATTTTAAATAGCCTTACAATTTCCATTGAAGATCTATTCTAAGATTTACTATACACCTTTTTCATACTGTGAAACAGAGAATAAAACTGAACCAAAAAGTTTTATCTTTCTTACGTGGATTCGTAGGGTAATAAAAAAAAAGAAGAAGATACAAAAAACAAACTGGAAGATCTTTCGGATTCGGAGAAACGTTCGTTATTTTCTGTCATCAGCATGCTTAACATTCTATCGCCACCTGCAGTTCGTCTTTTCTTATTTTTATAAAGTCAATCAGGGAGTTTTCGTTACGACACGAAGCAATACAACATAACAATTTCAACAAATTTTTTAAATATAAAAATAAAACGTCTATAAATCAAGTGTGCTACCCGTAATTAGCCAATGGGAAACATAGTGTGTATATTGGTATATAAATATATCACTTTTACTATTATCAGTAATCAAGGCTATCGTTCATAGATGTTTCAGTGAAATTGGAAATCGTTTAAACGTGTCAAGATCGTTGACATAGTGTGTGAATAATTGTGTACATATATGTAACTGGTTTAATTTCATTTATATAATATAAGCCCTTGAAATGTAAAAAAATTCTTTTATATAAAAAGAAGGAATGCCACACGCAAAACAGAGAAACATGATTCGCATCATTCAGACAGACGGTATCGTGAATAACCATATTTACGAATTATTTGCATTTGTTTTCGCGGAAAGAAACCGATGCTGCCCCTCCCATAGAAGCAAGTCCTGCATTTCACGTCATACTCGTTTTGGAAATAACCATATCCTGCAAAGCTAAAAATTGTACGTTGTTAATCTTTTTGTTCAGAGCCGAAACTATGTGTAATCTTAATTACTTCAGTTTACATACCAAATAATAACGGATAATATATTTAAGTATCACATGCAATTACTGAACAGTGTATCGGAGATTTGATAATTTATGTATTTAAAGTAAATATAGATACTGTTTCATAATCAATGCTCCAAGCACCAATTGTATTCGACCAATCATTTCAATTATTTCGAGATCAAGTATATTTAGAGCAGAAATAATTTTCTTATGTACCACACAGAAACTTTCTACCAATGATTTGTACAAAATCTGACGAACGAAGTAAATATTTTATGGAAACTTTGATATGTCTAACATTTATTCTTACTTCGTATTAGAGTGCAAGAGGGTGAATAATTAATGCAGAGAATATTTAATTAATGAGAGAAATGTATTGATAATTAATCAAAATGAGCATAATAATGATATTTGAATACCTCAAGAATTTCATAACGTCTTGTGTAAAAATAAATATATAGTAACATTAAAAAATATCGATGACCTTGAAGTCTCGAGAAATGTGACCTTGAGAAAAATTTCTTGTTATCACAACATTTACCTCCTCAAACCCAATCGTGGTGTGTTTTGACATTTTCGTCTACCATCTATTCGAGTATAATCGATCTGAGTTTTTAAAAATAGAATTTCACATACAAGTCTTCTATACAACAATAACTACAATTATACCTGTCCAGCACGTCTTCCAATACCCATTACGTTACCACTCAGGTATCCCAAATCTCTCAATTCGTTTCATTTGAGTGTCCAATTCCATTTGTACTTTTTTCCTCATGTAGAATATTGGACAATCACGACTAAAACAAGATAATTAATCGATTAATAACTCGGAACAGCTTTTGAAGTGAGCCTACAGCACCTTCCAATTTCAATTATTTTTGGATATGTTATAAATCTCAATAATTTGAATAACTTTTTGCACGTTAATAAGTTCGAAATCAACATATCCAAAAATCATCAAAACCTGAGGGTAGGTTCTGCAGATTCATCAAGATCATATTTCCTCGACGGAACGATACAAACTTCGTGCACAATACTTCCTGGTGAAGACTCCCCTGGCACCTCTGGCACTCGGTCCACAGTCTACAGAACTTTTCCTCCAATTCTCTACCTTGATACAATTCAGTCTGATAGAACACTGCTTCTTTAGGTTCGCAGTACTCGCATACAGCCATTTTCTCTCTCTCCGGTTTCAGAACAGCTTTGCAACCTAAGCATACTTCTTTCTTGCGCGTGAAAGCCGATAGAGCACCGACTCTCGACGTTCCTACCGATTTAGTTCGCGTGTGATCTCCTTTTAAAAGAAGGGACTCTGCTTTGTCACCTAGGATCGGTTCGAAAATTCGCACCAGTGGTTTGGACAGTTGATTCTCCAGATAATGGTTCGTGTCTATGGGAATGTTGTTCTCTAATACATAGATTGGATCCTCCGCTTTCTGATAAGCTGGGACTCCCTTGGCCCCTCTTATGAAAACATAGGGTACTCTATCGCCAAGTTTCGGTGCTGTTCCTGCGTCCCTTTTCTTCATTTTCGCTGCCAATTCTACGTGAGCCTGTTTGGCTGCGTATTCGGTCTTAGTTAATTCTTTCGTGATCACCAGCTGGGATATATCAATGCGATTTCTCAATAAATCGCTGATCATTTGCTTTGCATAGTTCACCGCGGCAGTGGGGTCCCTATTAAAAAACTGATTGAATGGGTGTGTAGAAGAATTGTTACTCAATGAAGGAACGAGAGAATTGGCTAGTGTATTAAATTAAATTTTCACTTTTTAAAGTGGAAGAAGGACGTGTTTTACACTAATCGATTCTTTCAGAGCTGCAGTGAGCAACGAATTGTTTTTAAGACTTCTTGTAAATTTCACGACGTACAACATACACCCCCTTTTATTAGGTTGTTGGTTATGAAGACTGTCATTCAATTATTAATTAAGTCTCCAGAAGTCTGTCTGTAAAGTTTAAAATATTTAATTACCTATCGATGAGTAATTTTTGCAAGCAGGTGTTCATCATGTTCGCGACCATAGGGCAGTTGTCTCTACGCACAGTCTCGAGACCCTTGCAGTCCATCTTGTCATACTTATCAGGCTTTGTGAAGTACAGACCAGCGTATCGTTTTTTGTTAATTAATAAATAGGGGAAGTAGACTTTCTCGAACTCCAGTTTGATGGGCTTCTGAAACTTGGATGTAACATATTCCGCAGCTTCCCTTCCGAGTTCCATAGCTTCTTCGATTGTTTTCACGCCAAATTTAACCATCACAGAATCAGTGTCTCCGTAGATGACTATAGCATCATTTTTGTATCCCTTTGAAACACAGTATTTTTCTTCCACCTCTTGTTTCGTTTTTTCTATCATGGTACGTCCGTAAGCAGTGACGCTCTGTGAAATTTTTATAAAATATAAAGTTTCAACAATTTTGAACCGCGGTAAGGGCAAATAACTTATTTGAAGTCGTCATGTTACAAGACTTAAAGCAATTATATATTATGAAAACTTACAGCAGATATCTCCAAACACGGTAGCTTTCCCATTTGCGCACCGGTGAAACCGTAAACAGAATTCGCTGAGACTTTCAGAGCTAATTGCCTACCGTCCAACACTTTCTGCTTGAAAGGATCAGTCTCGTTTTTCAACTCGGCCTTCGCTTTCTTCCTAGCTGCCAGAAGACTCTCCAGAATTTCAGGAAGCAATCCTTTTCTCTTGTTGGCTTTGATGAACGCGGAGTTGCATGGCGTTTTAGTAATGTCGTCGGCGTTGACGTTATATTTAACCTGTTTTTCGTGGTTTAACAAAGTTGTGTAGCACAAGTTGTGCGCCATGATGATACTGGGATACAGGGAACTGAAATCTAGAGTGGCTATGGGGTCGTTATAGTATCCACGCTTTGGCTCTATGACCGTAGCACCCTCGAACTGATCGTCACCTGGCTGACCATGACGAGTGGGCATCAGGTAATTTTTTTCTTTCGCCTAAAACCGTAAATTAATAATTAGCAGGATTTTGTGCATTTCTGACATAAGAGTCTAAACATAGGAAAAATCTAAACCTGTCTTTACATTATTTCGAACACGTTAGAATTATTAACCCCTCACACTTGAAGAAAGAAAGAAGAGTTAAAAGAAATGAATTTTCATGTAACTTCTATTGCAAACCTTTCTCAGTAGTTGAGAGACCACTTTGATCTGTTGCCCTCTGGTTAGCAAGCTGTAAATTGAGACTCCAGTGACTCTCGCCATCTCCATGTAAATAATAATACACATTAGCTTGTCTAACAATCTCAGAGGCAAGTATGCGTCTTTCAGACAATAAACAGCTAGTCTACGTCTCGTTTGTGCATTTCCATTTTGTAAATCTGAGATGATACTATGATGCACGTCTTCCTTCTGCTCTTGTAGAAAATGATAAGAAACTGCGTTCAATGTGTACGATCTCAGCTTGTAATCTCGGACCAGCACCTGTACACGATCACTATTTTCATCCACTCTAATGTAACAGTGTGTTTAATTAATAGTCTGTGGATCTTTATTAAGAAACAGGAGCCGAATGAAATTGTCATTTTCTCTTTTTTAAATTCTTTAACACAACCTACCGAGCACTAAAAGTAGTTGGTCTGTGTTGTCTTATAAAAATGAAATGAAGAATCAAGAATTGCAAAATAAAAATTTTTGGACTGGTCATTTGACCGACGGTGGTAGTTTTAGTGTTGACATTTTTAACTGTTTTAAATTTCAACCATTCATTTTTGTGAATAAAATCCGCAGTTTATTAATTAATATTATAATCGTCCTCACCAATAGTAAATCGAAGGGAACTCTACCGTTGAAATTGATAGATTTATTTTCACGTTTACCCATTTGCTTGCTTTGGAGCATCTGAGTTTTGATTACAGATTTGATGTTCTTTATTCGACCGAGGAAGCTGAAGTCCCTTACATTCAGGTGTTGAGCTCGATTAATGAGATACGGAAAATCAAAGTTGTTTATATTATAGCCTGTGAAAATGTCTGGATCCAATTGTCTCACAAAGTCTGCCCATTTCTGAAAAGATCAAACAATGTGAAATGATACTGAGATGAACCTGCAACCAAAAAAACCCTTTCCGGCCCTATGTCGAGCCAGAGTTGTAATTAACTTTTGCACCAATAATTACTTATTTGACTGGTTTACAGTGCATTCATAAATAATACCACAATTTCATGGTATGCAACGACAATTACAGTGTTTCTCAGCTATTCTATATAAGCTAGCAAAGAATGATATGATGTTGAAGCAAATTCTAAAATAAAAAAAAGGAAATAGTTTGGACCGTAAATGGTTAGGATGCTTACATACCTCTAACATTTTGCTTTCTTTTTCAAAGCTTAAAACTTGGCAACCAATGATGGGTGCGCATGTGTCGAGTGTGAAAATGTTTCGTAGAAAAGGTTCTTGGTCTCCTTGCCTTATTACCATGTTGGCAATCTGTATAACAGGATCGTGATTCGGTTCAGGAAAGACACCTGAAGATAGTGTTTAAAATTAAATAATTAAGAAACATCAGAAAGATGGAAAAAGACTGTTATGTTATCTACAACGTCTTAAAAGGGTGGAACATTGAAATACATTTCTGTATAACTCATGTCATTTGGTACCAACACAGAAAATTTGCATTTTTCATAAAGACTTGCAATTTGATGACATTACCTTTACGTCCAGCGCATTCGATATCAAAACTGAGTATCCTGAATGGGGCAACTTTGGACCATTCGCCTTCTGGTTCATGGGAAATGAAAGCGTCCCAAGCAATATCCGCTTCCAACTGGCATCTTGTAGTCAGTTGCAAATTGTGACCATTATGACCACGTAATTTCCAGGTTTTAGGGGGCAATTCTATCCACGAACATCCTACTACTGACGTATCTACCATAAATCTACAAACCACAAAATTAAATGAAATTATCAGGTTGAACCAAAAGTTGTTGTCAGTTTGTACTAATTTAATCATGTTTCAATCTCGATAATATATTAGGTCAGTGCAAAAGTTCGTGCCCGATTTCGTATTAAAATGCAACAAGGAATCGGGCACGAATTATTCCACTGTCTAATTAAAATGAAATTCAATTTTTAAATGAGCACGAAGTTGCTTTGTCGATGTATGTTACACACCTAATATCAAAATCAATGTTGCTTTCAAAGGCACTATATTGGTGATTGAAACTAGGGTAGACGATCTCTTTCTCAAGCAGTCTTTTACAGGCTGCTATTAATTTTGGCAACGCTACCGTAATTTTTAAAAACAACGATTTCTCCGTTCCTGTATAGCCGTACAAATTTTGTCTATGCACTCGTTCGACAGCTAAAACAGCCTCTTGAATATTTTCTGGATTCGATCTCATGTCTTTGAGCACTACTTTGTCGAGTGCATCCTACGGAATACAGAAATTATAACATAAATGAAATTACATTGAGTTACAGTAAATTACATTAATAATAAGTAGGTTGCGGATTTTTGAATCGTCTTAAAAGATACCTTAAAAGGTTTGCAATGATGCTCTGTAAATTGGGGTGGTGCAGAAACATATAAATATGGGCTGAACCCATGGACATGGCAACAAACAGAGTTTCCTTGTTCTGTGACGCCATACATTCTCATTACTGGTACAGGACCCATTCTGCTACCTGGCATGCCAGGTAACGGAGAACCTAAAACAACAATTTTGTATTAGTATTAAAATTTTAGTACACACCGATTATAATAAGTATTTATTAAGTAAAAATTTTGTACCTGTGTAATGATCTATTTCTATTTGTTGAAAAATTAATGATTCTTTCTGTGGATTTAACTTCGGTGGAGGTGGTCTACTCCATTTCAACGACGTATTTTCTTGTTCAGGACCCTGTCGAAAATAATTGAATTAATAAAAATAGTTGACAATTAAACACTCCATTGAAAAATGTATTTTACAACAGTAAGAATGGTATCTATTTACATAACTTTAATGCAAACGTAACACATTATGTTATAAATTAATGTAATGAATAGACTGCAGATCTTTATACAAATTTACATTTTTATTGGAGAGATCTTTTTTGGACGATTTTTTATTAATTTCAAAAAGATCTGCAAGCTAATAATGAATAAATATATTAGGAAATTATTATATGCTGAAAATAAATATGAATATAACAAGCTGCAACAGAATAAATGATGGGTGTATATTGCAATAAATTAATACAAAATTAAATAAACGAAGCAGATGGTCAGTAAATGTAATATGCTTGTTAAACATACACTAGCTGAATATGACTTTTTCACAGATATTAACTCACTGCTTTTGGTTTAATATCTATTGGTTCTTCAGCTGGCTAGAATAATAAAATGAATCTTTAAAATTTTTAAAAATATTAATATATCATACTTGTTAAAACAATGATTAGACTTTTGCTATAAAAATTTTGTTATTCATTTTACAATAGTTTGAGTATCATCTCATTCGAAATATTTCTATTAATAACTATTGCCTGATTGTATTAACACGAATTTTCAAAATACACATACCTCTTCCGCAATATGCGAAACATCTCCAAATTCCTCATCAACCTCATCCATGTTAGCCAGTTCTGCTTCAAATGATCCAGGATAATCCTCCTCGTCATCATCATTATTATTCCTGTTAACAAGAATTGTGCATTAACAATTAATTGTTTTCAGACGAAAGTCTAACTCTAGATGAAAATTATAAAATTTTTATTTTTATTTCAAATATTCGTTGAAAAAATTCAAATAACACAAAATCTCGTTTTTCAATATAAATGTTGGAAGTATAAAATATTACGTGAAAAAAACGCTGTAAAATATTAATATAAATCTACTATTTACTAAAGCATATATATTCTAAATACAGAATTAATTTAAGAATTGCGAACCTATTTAAAAAATTTAACTGATTATAGAGTTAGGTTAAAAACCGATTTTCGATAAATAAAATAGAAACGTACCGGTATTTTGCCTTTTTTGCAGCAGAAGGTGCGGAGAATGGTTTCTTGCTCATTATGGTATATTATATTTACGGTGTCACACGCTTTAAACAATAATAATACGGCTAAGAGTAGTACGAGTGAATCAGAGTGAATCACAATAATAAAGTGAATAAAGGCGCGAAACGGAATTTGTATTTAGCATTTAGCGACGTCAAATGAAACGGAAATATCTGACAGCGCCATCTATGAATTCGAACTCTATTAACAACAAACTCGATCAATCTTCCTTATACGTTGATAATATGAAATCTGTATTTATTTCGTCACAACTTACTTTATTTTAAAAAAAGAATAGGAAGAAAGATATTAGAAAAGTGTAAAACACGTGTCCAAGGATTTCGAGGGGGAAAGGGGGGGATAAAAAAAAGTATCCTACGAAAATTATTGGTCTTTTTACGTACAATAAGATCCCATAATAAAAATTATAGGTTTCCATTTGAAAAAACAAAGTTGACCTTCAAATGACCTTGAAAACGCCACCCAAATAAAAAACTGATACTGCCCCCCCTTTCCCCCTCGAAATCCTTGGACACGATTTTTCGAGATATTAGGCTGAAAAGTTTTCAAATTAACACCCGGTATATACCAATATATGCTATCAGAGAATGCTATATACCATTTCCAGACCACTAAAAATATAAACAAAGGTTGAGAAACGCTGCTCTAAAATCCTCGCGATCCATGCAACAGAAAACTTTATTGAGTGATCGGTCTATCTATTTATGCTTCGTTCGTGGCATAATTCCGCTCGTTAGCCCTCGGTGGTGGACAGGTTCGAAAATGTGTCGCCACAATCGCCGTATCACGTTCGTTTGACGAGATTGACGAGTACTTACATCGGCTACCGATCGGGCGGCTTGCGAAGCCGTTTGGTCAATAAGAAATAGTAGTACACGGCTCGCGAGCGAGAACTCGGCCAATAATAATGTGCATGTCGACCGGCGGCGTATCGTTTGTCAGTGCGTAAACGCGACACGCGTGTAACAAAACAAAAACAGTTTTCGCGCGACATCGACGAAAATCGACATCGATTTAGCGAGATGATACTTACCGTGCTTAGAACGAGGAAAGAGCTACGTTATCCTGGATCGACGAGGAGGGAATAGTCGGTGCAGGCAGGAAGGGTGTTATATTTCTATCGTGGCCGAGGCAGAAGGTCAAACTTTGTCCGGATTCTATGCGATGTACCGGCGCCCCACCCCCGCACACTATTTGTCCTTTAAATCTAACCCCTTAAGACGCATTCGAGGGTAGCACGCCGCTGTCGTACTATGCGCGAACGTTATCAGCACTGTCATTGCTTGCAGGTAAGATACGAGAGAGCTTGTTGTCAACACGTTTACGCGAGTCGAAGATAATTTTAATTCGCTCGTAAACCATTATCGACTACCACCGTACAGTTTAATGGTATCCTTAGGAGCCATGTCGTTTTTCTTTTAAATAGAACATCGTACGCGATCGTGCGAGCTACAGAAAATTATTGTCGAAGCATGAATTTCGTGAAATAAGACGAGAGATTTCTTCGTTCTTAACTGTTTCGAGCTGAGAAACGATTGTCAATACGCTCCGTGTGTTCTATAGTGGTTGTACACGTATATTTACAACGACGGTGTGTCTTATGAATACAAACGGCCGATTGATTGTTGCCGGTGAAATCGAGCAATATTAATCACCGGATGGGATACGCTCGTGCAGATTGTTATCAATCGTTCCGCAAAACGTTCCCCAGCACTTATTCAAAAGTCGAATAGCGATCGATGTTGTTCAAAATACCGGAAGAATTATTTTCGGCGGTGAACGATTTTCCGTCGTTCTTCGCAATTATTAGAAACGCAACAGAGAAGATTTAATTAATGTTTTTATTTTGGTTTCGACTTGTGCACATTTTTTAACAACACTCTCAAATTCTCATTTTCGTGAAATGTTACGAAATTAAATTCTTTTAACGAATGGACTTTCGTATAATTCTCATTTCCAATAAAATTATTTCGAATCGAATATATTTGTATAGAGAATTACTGTATATTAATCATTGATACGTTTTTCTGGTATAGTAGTTGAATAACATATAGATCTTTATTATAACATTATGATCTTTATTACATAATATAATTCTTTATTTATCTTATTTTGACACCAATTATTTGTGACACATCGAATACGTTACTTCACCTTTGTAATGCCAATTAATAGTTACATAGTTCCCATTACGTATGCATTCATGATTCATTCTACAGAACTTGTTATTCTTGCAGTAATACCTCCTTAATACTAAGCAGTTCCAAAGTATCTATTCATACATACACTTCTTCCCTGGATCTATGACTTGATTCTGAAGTCGAAATCAACAAACTCATCATGTACGCGTTAAAGATGCAAGTTGCCTGTCAGAGCGAAGGCAGCGGGGAACCCGATGATCCCAGTAGTCATCATCAAGAACCTGTTAGACCCCCGGCCCAAGATTGTAGCTCGTTTGATATTGTTAGAGCCACCCAGGTAAAAAAGAGCCCATAAAATACCTTGTACACGTTTGTCATCCATGTTTTTATCATTGGATATGTTTCATTTTCTCCAGTACGGAGCTCTGGATCGCGTGACAGAGTTGGTAGAAGCTGGCGCAGATGTGAACCAACCAGATTCAGAAACCGTAACGCTATTACACTGGGCTGCTATAAATAATCGAAAAGATATTGTAAAGTACCTTATCGCGAAGGGGGCTGTTGTAGATGCGATCGGTGGTGAACTTGACTCTACGCCGCTGCACTGGGCTACGAGGTAAATATTAAATCGTACACCTCGTGTCTTACGAATCTGCATGCATTAACAAATATATTTCAGGCAAGGTCACCTGCCGACAGTTGTGATATTAATGAGAGCAGGCGCGGACCCCACTCTCAGAGACTCGGAAGGATTCTCTTGTATTCATTTAGCAGCGCAATTTGGTCACACATCGATTGTCGCTTATCTAGTCGCAAAGGGAGTGAATCCTAACATGCCTGATAGAAGCGCGATGACACCCCTCATGTGGAGTGCCTACAAAGTGAATAGGTAACGCGAAGAAGCGATAGAATCGCGCACGCTTAAACGCCTTCCCCTGTGGAATCATGTTGTATCTGTGACTCTGAAGTCTTTCCTTTTACAGTCTAGACCCGACAAGGTTGTTGTTAACTTTAGGAGCGTCTCACTCGCTCGCAGATAATTTCCATGGCAATACTGCTCTGCACTGGGCGATCATAGCCGAGAACAGCACAGCGATCTCCACGTTGGTTCATCATGGCGCGTCCTTGGACGTGCCGAATATTCGCGACGAGACGCCGATGACGTTGTTAGGACGTCACATTGGTGCCGCTTGGCTGGGACACAAGATCAGCCAAGAGATTCGCGAGAAACAAGGCAGGACAAGGACATGGTGTAGAGATAAGGTAAGAGTCTTCATTTGTCGATAAGATTTTTCGGTTCTTATATATTCTGAATATTTTTTGCTTTTCTTTCAGAGAATGCGATGGTACTGTATGGTCAGTACGCCGTTTATAGTTTTTTATCTAATTGGAATGATCCTTCAGAGCGGACTGGATTATCTAGTAAAATTAGGTGCCTTTGTCACTCTTTACATAGCGTTATATCTAGCGAATCATTTTATCTTTGATGAACGATTGTTTCATATTGTACCGATGTCAATTTACTTGGCTACAAAGGTGAGTTCACGAATCCTCTTAAAAAGCACTCGTCGAATTGGTTCACACGTTAGCTTCCGTATCTCTTGGACAGATAGTAAAAAGCATCTTATCGCGAGAGACGTGTCCCTGATAACGCACACACTAAGCAAATTTTTTACGATTGGTATTACCGAATAAACAGTTCTGAACGGTGCACAGACTACACATTGTAGCTAATGTTAACAAATCCAAGGACCTACCATGTTACGGACATTAACCTATAAATAATGCTAGAACAGTTATTTCCTGTTTTTCGGGAATAGTTTATCGTTTTCACGTTCACACGAATTCTGCATCATTCGCGATCTTTATCGTTTGTTGCAGATGTGGATATACGTTACATGGGTGTTCTGGTTAGGCATACACGCTACTTGGTACTTGTGGTTGTTGTTGGTAGGCGGCTCGGTACCGTTATGGATATGTTTTTTACAGTCCTGGAGGGGCGACCCTGGTGTAATCATAGCGACGCACGAAGACAAGCTGAATGTAAGCATTTCAAGCAGGTGCAGCAGCACTATTGGAGCTTCAAAAAATCGATCTTTCCACTGTTCATTTTAAAAGCATTTCTAGCGAACATTTTTTAAAAAATAGTTCTATTATTTTATTTTCGTTCACTTTTGATTTCAGACAGTTCTCGCGAAACCATGTACACCGACAATTTTCATATTTCGATTCTCTCTTTCTATGTTGTGAAATCTGTTTTCCCATTTGGGATTAGGCGCATGGATTGCACTGAGGAGTGGCATAAAAGGAATCTCATCTCCCATCCCCAAATGGGAATACTTTTTCAATTGATTATAATAATAATGAACGTTTCAAATTTAATTTAAATGTCTTTCCTAACACAGACAGAATTATTTCTGGCAACGAACGCTACATTTTTATCATTCGATTATTCGCAGACAATTATCGAGTTAGCCGAGTCAGGCGGTTTCGAGCCGCAATCATTCTGCAGCAGTTGTTTAGTCAGAAGGCCCATGAGATCCAAGCATTGTTCCACGTGCGATCGATGCGTGGCACGTTTCGATCATCATTGCCCGTGGGTGAATAACTGCATTGGTAAGCCAATAAAAGTAATAGTGTCAGAGGTGTGCTCTGTAACCTAATCGCTTAGTATTACGGCTTGGATAACGACCGCCCAGTCTAGACAATCTAATCTCATTCGATCAAAATTCAAACAGTTTAATCGTATTGCATAATATTTTTAACAGTCTCTCGTTTCTGATTTCTAGGTGCGCACAACCACAAGTATTTCCTGGGGTTTTTGGCGTCGCTGTTAGGCCTCTGCATCGTTATTTTATCCGCTAGTGTACAGTACTGGAAGTTCGAATGCTGGACAAACTTAACGAATGGCCATACCGCTGACAACTATCTTGTCGCAGCGGCTACATGTGACGCGTGGGTCATGTGGATCACTGCTAATACGTCCTTGCACTTCTTCTGGGTTGGCACGTTGCTGGCATGCCAGTGTTATCAGGTATAACTTTTAGGAATAGTCTGTTACATCAAAAATATTATTATGCTACGTCCATAACACTCTTTAGGTTCCGAGTTAGCTCAGAAATATGCTGTTTACCTTTAAAGTTGAGGGTTGTTTTCAATCCTTAAGTGTCAGCAATTTAAAAAAAATCGATTTTGTAGTAAAAAATTTACTTAGTGTGAGGGGTAAGAAAATTATGAGGGGTAATATTTGACTAGGAGATGCAACGTTGAGCTAGTTTATAATGCGATATTAACATTGTACCATCCTTGCTAAGTTGCATATTTAATTGCACCCTGTTTTCAGATAATGGTTCTTGGAATGACAACGAACGAGCGCATGAACGCCGGGCGCTACACTCACTTCAAGCAAGGAAATCCCTTCCATCGCGGTGCCCTTCAGAACGCAGCGGACTTCTGCAACGTCAGCTTCTGCGGACTGAAAGCGAAGCCCAGCTCGGATTGGTTG
This sequence comes from Lasioglossum lativentre, assembly GCA_916610255.1. Taxonomy (NCBI): domain Eukaryota; kingdom Metazoa; phylum Arthropoda; class Insecta; order Hymenoptera; family Halictidae; genus Lasioglossum; species Lasioglossum lativentre. The sequence continues at coordinate 4,970,981 of OU744364.1, forward strand.
CACAGCTTCGATCACAAACAGAGCATCGAGAAGTTGCCGTTGCTCGCTACAAAGGACAACTTCCAATACATATAGATGATTCTCCCCTATCGAGCAACAAGAACTGTCTTACGAGTGACGCGTTCATTCCAGCCGTCAGAAGCTAAACAAAAAAAAAAGTGTGTCATATCATTTCTGCGTGAAGCACGTCTCTGGGCCACTAAACGGAGTTCGCTCCCGCAAACTATGTTTTTGCGAACGAGTCCGTCGTTCCAGGAAGCTCCAAGCGGTTTTTTGCGTATAACAGGATTGAATTGCGTGTCGCAAAAAGTAATTTTTTCGTACACAGCCGACGAACCCACCGGGACTTTGAAAACGCGCGTCTACATGTAAAAAGACTGTTCTACGAGCCGTAAGTATGCGTGTCCCCCCCATTCGTCATAATTTTTTCCGTATATTTTCTATTCTACGAGCATCGAACAACATGCACAAGTACTTCGAAACAACTTTCTCCAAAGGATCGCCTCGGCGAGTTCCCCTTTCGATCACCTGTATTTATTGCTATCAACTCCCAAAGGGATTTATTTACATTACAATGCATTGTAAATATCTGTGTTTCATGTGCGAGCGTGACGTAGTCGTTAACCCTTCCGCGAAGGCAAATTTCATTATCTAATTTTATTATCTATTTATTCGTGACTGTATTGACGAAATTCAAAATTTCGTTTAACGTAAAATTTGCCAGTTGCGAAACGGTTAAACATGAATACGTTGATGTTCGTTTCCGAGAATTGTCTTTTAGTTATTCGGAACACCGTGGAAAGGGATATCAATCCGGCACGATTTATAAATAACACTCTCCAACAAATTTTAACATCTTTGCGTTTCGATAATCAGTGATCTTTATAGTAGTCCATCATCCTCGGCTTAACATAGAAAGGAACGTCAAATGTTCATCTTTGAGAATTTTTTCTACTGTAAGTGTAAAAGTTATCTTAATGTTTCATGTGTAGTATAATTCTGTAGAGTCTCTCAAATACAACAGTATATTTTTTAATGACACTGTGAACTTTTAGGCACTGTTATTAAAAAATTTACAGTCGTATTTGGAAGAGTCTATAATTTTCGAGGCCGTTTTTGCATGAATTTTTAGAAATTTTTTCAGAAAAACTGTTGAGCACTTTGCATTAGGATTTTGCACACATATTTATTGGCATTTGAACACGAGTTGCATTCTTCTAACGCCTATAGATTTTTTGAAAATGAAAAACCAGAATACTCCGCTGAAGCAGGAAAAATTCTAACAGATTAAATTTCTCAAAAACCGAGTATGGTGAAGAAATCGTTTATTAATTGTCAAGTCGTAAAATGTTGGACAGTGTAATTTCTAATTTCTACGCAAGGATTCAAATTTCAAATCATATCGAAGAACAATACCTATGTAAGAAAGAACCATGACAGTCAGTTCTACGAGATCATTGTATGACGTACTTTTTAATGATATTATTTATTATTATTATTTGTACTTTGTAGCTTGTAAGCCGGTAGGAAATACATCCACGGAGAATGAGACAAACAGCAATATCGTCGCAACTATTTGCTAAACGCCTTTCAAACTACAAAAATTCTGTGTTAAACAATACGAAACAGCTCGGAACAACATCGTCAAGGGACAAACATTGACAAAAAAGAAAAGTTTGCTGATTATGCGTTACGGCGTACATATACACGTGTAAGAAGACTACGTTTAAGGATTTGAATTAAGAAGCAAAAACCGAACACGCTGCTGTTAATCGAGATAGATGAAATTTCAATTGCATAATTACTACCGTTGGCCGTGTAAAATCTGTTCTTTCATACTTACGAGTAAGTTTCACCTGTCTTCTTTAAGTGCCACGCTTGTATTCTCCGAAGGACATCCATCTCTACAGAGTGTCCCGAAAATGTTGTACTTCCTCGAAAGAGGTGATTCCCGAGGTCATTTTAAGCAACCTTTTCCTTTGCAAAAATGTTCTCCACGGTTTTGTTAAAGGAGTCATTAACGAAAAACACAGGCCAATCAGAGAGCACGGCGAAAATAAAGCGTTTTGGCGTGAATTGGTAAAATATGCTTAGAGTCACCTCAGGAATCACCCTTTTCTGCTTCTTACACTTTTTCCAGGACACCCTGTATACTTATGTAAAACTCTTTACACTTCTTAATCTCTCGCAAGGTTTGATTAACGTCGTTCTATCTAATTCGTTCTTAATTGCATTGCGTAAACGAGGCAAAACGGCGAGCGTCTTAACGATAGCAATATAAAAACTATTTACAAAATAGAGCGTATACATAACAATTGTTTACCAATGTCTGTTCCAATGGGTGTCGCACGTGAAAATAATATCGTGAAACATTTTCGAGAATCTGTCTTATCGTAGGTAGTGACCGAAGAAAACAGAAAACTACGAAAAAGAATAGAACGGTCTGAAACAGACACACAGAGAAAAAGTGGAAATTTTGTACGACAATTAACGGGAGACGACGATAAGTGTACGATATAAGGATTAACTTGGTCAAGTTCAATGTTCTTTCACATTCCAAGCCATGTACTCGCGCCTGTAATTATTAGACTGCCGATTTTATGGTGTTTATGACAAAAAGTGAGTGAATAGATGGAATATAAAACAGTTGAAAGAATTTAAAAGAATTTAAAGGGTATATGTACATGTTAAAGGTACATAAATATTTCTACTTGGTTTCTGTGCCTTGCAATTAAATACAGAAAATTTTGCACAAAGATCCGCAGTCTAGTAATTATCAATTTCTTCTTTTACCTGAATGTTAGTACACACGTCTATGTATACTTCCGGTTTGAATTATTGTCAGCCACTGAAACGTATTCGAGAGCGAAACACGCTGTCACCGACAGCGTCACTGTTAAGGTTGCAGGTACCCACGTCAATTCCAGTTTTTATCATTATTAGAAACAAACAGAAAGTTGCGTTGCGCGCACAATTATTGCGAAGAAAAAATAAAAATTGTACGATCGATCGCAACCTTAGCAGGAACCAGACTCAACTGGAACGGTTCCATTTTTGTCGTTCAGTAGGCGATTTTCTGTCAATGATTAACAGTCTCCATCGACGGAGTGTGCGTACATTTGACATTTGCATTTCGAATAGGTGCCTAAATGTTTCATCGTAAACTATAGCACGCAACGTGTGTTACAGGATGGAACGTGTCAAGTTGTATGTTAAGTTTTTGACGTAACACTAACTCTCAGTAGCGTCTAGAAGACAAAACACACGATGCGAAAACTTGGTTGTTTGGTCTGGGTTGTTGGAAGTGTTTCCGTGATAAACAAAAACAGGCATGGAATAGTGAACTGTATCGTTTATTTTTTATCGATTTGTATTATAGAACTTTCACTGGTCTCAGGCTATACTTTTAATTGTGTGCGACTGATTATATTCTATGTACAGATCCATTCGGTTTCATTATACGAAGGTGTAAATAGTCAGCTCTTTTGGTGAACCCGCGAAACAGTTAACTATCGTCTAATTTCGATTATTTTTGGATACGTTAGAAATCTAATATTTTAAACAACCATGATAGTGGCAGTCTCGCTTGAATAAGTTCAATGGAAATTGTTGTTCGAAATATCGATTTCTACAATGTATCCAAAAATTATCGTGATCGTATGGCAGGTAGCTGTTTTGCAAGTTCGCCGCTCTATTATTCCGATTGTAACTTTTCTTTAACGCACCTGTGTACAGAAACAGAGTTAACATTCAGTACATCCTGTCTTCTATATAGCATTATCAATCGAGAGATTTAGATTTCTCAAGTGTGGACCTCATGTACAGAATGTTAAACAAAACGACGTTTATACGAAAACGTTAAGAAAGCGTTAGGGCTTAACGAGTCGATGATATTAATGCAGAATCGAATACTCGATTGTCGGAATTTAATTGATGAAACATGTGTATAAATATTCTAAATACAAGCGTAATGTTAAGCGAGAATTGATTTGTATCAGACTGCTTGATTGATTGTCGAAACGAATGCGTTTGTTTAGGTGTAACCTTTTTTAATATATATATTTATGCGTATTTCCGTTCTAGTCTGACCGATATTAGGGATAACTCGACGTTTAGGTTTCGTTTAATTAACATAATTAACCCTCGGGAGGCCGGAAGCCAATGGTTTTATAAAAAAATTATACCTTGGATCCATTCAAATCCCAATTTATCAACATTGTTTGGACACTATTATTCCCAGTTTTTTGGGAAATTTAATTTTCAATTTGATGAATTTTTTGGTTTGTCGGTAAAAGTTGTAGAAATGTTTCTTGTAGCTATAAACTTTCTCAATTGCAATGATACAGTGAGACATAGTGAACATTGTACATCATACATAAAAGACATAATTTGAAATGTACATCGAAACGTACGTTAATTAACGATCTAAGCGAACCAATGGAAATGAGGAAAGTGCACGAAGCTTCCGGGTCCCAGGAGACCCGGGTACCGCCACCTGAGGGTTGACAAGTCACGATACTCTGTAAGTGAGCGCGACGAACACTTATCTGGTCTCCGTTTTCCAAACGAAAATCGGGGGAGCCGGTAACCAAGAATGCATTTGAACATTTTGAAGAAACATACACGCAATAAACGAACAAATATACAATACAACACGGGACAAATTTTTATAAATTGATGTTTTGACATATTTTACTTGTGCGTTGCGAACGTCTACTTTTGGCAGAGGTATATATATTGCTACTTTGTGCAAAAGGGAAACGGGCTGTTTGACGGCACAATTAAAAGATGACAGACACGCGAGCACTTGAATATTTAGATAGTAGTTGATAAAACAACAACAAGAAAAAAATAAAACAGAAAATACGTGTTTCCGATGGAAGGACAGTATAAATGTAATCTTGTAAAACGTTTTTTGCGACTTGTTACACATTTGGAATATATGTATATAATATACATATATATATATTCGCCTCCTTGCGAACGATACACGTCGCGTAGACCAGCTTACCAGCTGCTGTATCGAATCTTGCTAGACTAAAACTAAAAACCGTTCTACAAATATACTTCCAACCGAATCGATGTAAATATTATTTTTTTTTCCATTTGATCTTCGAGCTGCGTTTGAAACGATTCAGAAAATTTAGCGAGACGTTGGAAGTCTAAGAAATTTTGGTAAATAATTGCGGATTTAAATCAAAATAACTATATGTGTCATAAAACGAATAAAAAGGAAAATGATCAATTACTTGTCATTCATTGAACTATATATATGACACTGTTCGCATGTAAACAATGACGTAATCTTTGTGTTCGCACTATTTTTTGAAAAATATCATAGACTCATTAATTTCTGAAAAAATATTGCCGACACAATAATAGTGTGCGCCATTACGATGTTTATAGAAAATAGTACCATTTCTTCCTGTTTCATTTTTCCTCGTATTTATAGTTTGCATAAAAGATATAACTGTAACTGATAATTTTATTATTATTGCTAAAACGTGTTTTTCATTCACAGTCATAATAGCTGTCCACCCACTTCTATTACTTTAAACCTGCAACGCAGTATATAAATTGGACAGCTATTATGATTATCACCTCAGTTCAGGTGTCTTTCCAGAAGCAGATCTTGTATTATGGTATATTTTCTACTAATTTTTGGAAACATTTGAACGCAGTTAACCATATGTTCACTGTAGTTCGACAGTTCAGTTCAGTTCAGTTCAGTTGTAGTTCGATGTTAATTTAATTTTAATTATCGTTTAATTCAGTTAGTTTTCATGAAATGCGTTCATCATGGTTTCCGCAGACGAGTATCCTTGCATCGATGAAACAGAAGCTTCAAATATATCTTCCTTGCAGTCGGATACCTGTGGGATCGACACTAGCCTAAAAGAGTCGCATGCAGAACCTATAAACAGAGAGGGTAACGTTCTCCGGGAATATAATTCTATATAAGCCAGGAGAAATGTAAATTAAGCGGTACGCTTGTTAATAAGTTAAAGAGTGCCCATGTCACATGCTGCATGGAACTGTAAACCGGGGAGTTCCGGCAGATCACTATTGCAGAACAGACCCAACTGAGCTATCACCTAAGGAAGAGCCGTTGACTAACAAGCAGCCTATGCAAATACAATCGACAGCACCATGCTTATGTCACGCTCATAAGATGTAACACGATCGCTTTCACTCGACGTGGCATAATTATTTATTAATTTACAATTACGATTCCAGGGCCTACAGTTTGCCGTTGAAATACAAGAGTGGTAATAGATCGAGATTTTTTATTGTCAGAGTTGGACATCGACAATACCGTTAATCGTTTTTAATTTGGTTGATTAATGATCTTGATTAAAAACAATTGCGATTGATTTAACCGATTGATACAATTAGCGACTAGTAAAAATTTAGAAATTTAGTTAAATGTACACTTGTTAATAAAATGAAGAATTACTAATTCTCATAAATTTCTAACATTTCTATTGAATAATCTCTTTTCCTTTTTAAAGTATTGATCGTTCATTATCCATCGCTGATTAAAAATATAGAATCAAGCGATGAGTTAATAAATTAATCCTTAATTGCAATTGATAATCGAATATTTCAACTGTAATCATTAGAGGATAATTAATATTGATAATCGAATATATTAACTATAATCGTTAATAGTGGCTAATTGTATAATTGATAATCGAATATTTCAACTGCAATTATTGAAATCGTTAACTGGCATTAAATATTGCCCAACTCTGTGAAAAATTAATGATACTGCTGTACATGTTCATTGTGCAATTTTAATTACATTCCTTCGGATTATTTTTTAGGTGCACCGAATCGTTCGCCCCTTTTCTGTCCCTTTAAATGGAAATGGCGTAAAAAAGATCATAATAACAGGACAGATAAAACATATAAAGTTAGATTAAGACAACAGCAGTGTCCTCATTATGCCGAGGTACTATGGAGGGGATAATTAATTCCTCAATTCATTTTAAACACCATAATTGGCGTCTTCAATATGGGATTACCTCTTTACATTCGAGGCGGTAGGGTTGCCACGTTTCAGGGGTTAAGCTAAGATACTTTATAACACTTTCGATATTAAAACAACCTATATTTTTCCCCAAATTACTTTGCATCACAGTAAAAATATTACAAAGATTTCGTTTCCTTTTTTGCTTCTATAAATTGACAATTTATGCATTTTTAGCTTTCGAAACTAATTTAAAAATCCCGTTCTCTTCCAATCCTGGATTCAAACCCCCTGAAAGATAATTTAAAAAAAAGGATCATTCCAATGAAAATTTATAACCAAACATTTTGTGGATTCGTTGTTATTCGCGTTTTAAAATTACACACCCAAAAAGTGGAAAAAAGTGAATCATAAATTTACGAAATTCAAGAATGTCCTAATATATAGTAGTTCTAATTAAACTATTAATGAACACGATTACAATACAATTTACACGAACACTCAAACAAAAATGATTTGATAACAAGCTTGAACAATAAAACTCATAGCCATTGAGAGACATAAAATACCCAACAATAATTAATAACAATGTTTCTCTTACAATCTAGCCCTTCATGTGCTGCGAAATATCCGACGGTATACCAAACAACAGAATCACCAAAACACCAAAACCAATCACACCAGCAAAAACTGAAGAAACCCCAAAAACTGAAAAACCGACTCGAATGGAGAAGATTGAGATTTATTACTTCGATCATGGGAATTCCGCGTAGGTGCAGTCACACTTTTACAAATACATTTTTAGATATTACCATAATAAACTTGAAGATGTATAAACACAATTTAATGCCTACATGATAGAAAAGAGCTCGCAGATAAGGAAACAAAAATGATCCAAAAACAAGGGAGCTTTTGTAAAAGGATTTATGCTTTTTTTGCACGCAGATATTTCAGAACAACGGACTGTCCACCGATTTTGGCGACAGAAAAATGCGCAGAGAAGACGGACCAAGCAGCAACTCGATTTTGGGCTGAAATATTCGGGACAGTCCACATCGGCACCGCGTTCGTCACCGCGTTTATCCTGCAATTAATTCGCTTTGTGCTCTACAGCATAATCAGACCGCTCACCGTGGGCATTCTGCAAATGTTGGCGGATTATTTCATAAAACCCTGCCTGTCCATCCTGTTCAACGCTATTATTCAGCCTGTGTTGATTCTGTTCTACAACATCGCCACATCTTTGAAGGACCTCTGCGAACCCATCGCAGAGGCAATGGGTCTATTCTTGAGGGAGATTGCTAACTTATTCGCAGCGATTAGGATAGTGGAAGTGAAACAGGGTGTCCCTTCTTCTGTCGGTTGCACTTGACCGTAGAAAATGTGTTACTGTTGTAAGCGCAAGGTATATGTCTTTACTTGCGAAACAAATATACGTAGAACTTCTCAACATCACTTGCGAAACAAAAGTATACCTTAATGATGATCATTTGTACCTTACGGTGAGATAGAAGGTGGATAGCTGTGACTTGGTTTTGGAGAAACTGGAGACAGGATTTTAAGGACCTGGAACTCTCACGCTGAAGATCACTCGCAGGATCAAAACAGGATAGCGAAAGATATAATCTTACAATTAGCTGTACCTGATTAGTATTTTTATCGTAGAGTGGGATAAAACGCTTCGTTTACAACGAGGGACATTGTTCGAACAATGCCGATTCCAGGACTGGAAATAAAAAGAGTTGGAACGAAAATAACACGTGCCTTAACACCAGGTATATATTTGGTATTACTTTAACTTTACAATATTATTATCGTTTCATTCGCTTTGTCTCATATCGTTATTTGTATTTTTTTTTTACAGAACAAATTATCTCTTATAGCAACTAACTTTGTCAATAATAATCAATAATCATCCTTCGTCTCTTCCGTATATCTTACTGTTTAATAAATTATGTACAATCTCACAAACAACAAACGGAGGAACCTAATTACATCATGTAGTTGTTGTTCACACTTCGCTATGTACAGGTACTACTGGTTTTTACAGAATTGCGCTTTCGCTCCACCTGCGTGTGGTCGTTTATCCTTTTTTTAAACTCTGTTGCTCGCATATTCTATGTTTAAAAAAAAAGAGAAAGAGGGAAGGGGAGAAGGGAGAGAAAGAGAGAGAGAGAAAAAATTAAAACGGTGGAAAACAAACGCCTATCGTCACCTAGTCTCAGGAACTGCAACCTCTGGCTTGCTGTGTATTGCGATCTAGGTGGCTGTGGTCGGAGTCTCCTGGATGGCTAAGGTTTGTGAAGGCGCAGATGATGATGTCGAGTCACCTGGAACCAGAAGACCACTCTGTCAATAATTGTAATTCCATCATGCTTGTCGAAGACAATAAAAATGTACCATTAACACCTTGCACTACGATTCGGTTTACGGTTACAGTCAATAGAACATTTTAGAATTTAATTTTTTAGTATGGCAGCCATCTTTAATTCTAGTGAATTAATACTATTCTGTAAATTGTTAGTTATACAAGCCTTTGAAAACCATTTAAAAATAACAAAAAATGAAAAGTTTCAATTAACTCGACAAGAAACACGAATATAATGGAATAAAAACGTTTGAAAATTGATGTACCCTCCAATTAAGCTTTTTGGCTATGGCTGCCATTTTTAGAAGCTTGTTATACGGTATTATTTTGGAGATTTACCAATTATTGGTTCTTAAAAAACATGTAGACTTCAAAGAAATGGAAACGAACGTACAACGTAATAGTAAAGGAAAATGCAAAGGTGTTTTCCTTGAGGCTGAAGAGATTAAACAAAAACATGAGCATGCATATAGATATTCGACGACCATTATCCCGGTGTGCGTCACCACGTCCATTTATGTAACCGCGCGATTTTAGTGGGTCGGTATCGCTTGTATCGTTATACATATATACAGGGTGTACCGTAATTGATGGTTCAAATAGGAAGGGGTTGGACGATAAAATAATTTTGTCCTCCTTTTTCCTATCTGTACATGGGACGTCACAGGCTAACACATTCAGTGCCACTTTAATTTTGCGATTTTCAGCCTATTTTGCCGTTTTACTTAATCACTCGGCGATTCACATCATTTTTAATCATTTACAACTCGTGAACCAATTGTCCAAGTACGACGAAATTTTCAGCATAAATGAATCCAAGTTGTTTCTCAATCTGAAGTTGTTTTGCCTTTTTATAGGAAATTTATTCTGATTTAATTAAAGTGTGTGCTATCAATTATGAGACTGACTCTGTGTATTCTTCTATATTTTAATTTCTAAATATATTCTAGTTTCTAGTTCTATTCTGGTTCTAAATAAATTCTTGCGAGTCCACTGATCTCACATCAACTTATTTGAACACAAAGCAGTTTAGTTTAATTTTTCATTAAACGTTACCTCTTAATAAATCAATTCTTCTGAACCTTGATACGTACAGGTATTTTCTCAAGTTTTAAAAGACTGAATTGTCTGAGTTTTTATATCAGTAAATTATCTCAGGGACTCATTGGCTCCCGAGCTATTCGCATGGCAGTCAATGTGTCGAGGGTTGAAAAAAGTGAAAGAAGAAAAGAGAGTCGCTCTTTCAGATTTAGACACAAGGTCTCGGCAGCGCGGCGGTTGCATAATAATATCGATCGTGGTCGGTCGAGCCTTACCCAAGAGGGCAGCCTCTAAGTCCCCCAAGATCTCCGTTTCCTTGGGATCGATCAGGTTGAAGCGTTGATTAAGGAGCGTGAGGTGGGCGAACACACAATTGAGGTGAGCGTGCAACCCCAATAGTGCTACCTCTCTGAAGTGGCAGTGGTAAATGTGTGCCACCACGTGGTACAGTAGCCGCAGGATCTTACGCACTATCGATTCGAACGAGCTAGGAAATTCATTTGCTGGAACATCAACGAGAACGAGTGATTAATACCATTATTGCTTCCTTCCCTTCGGCAGCGTATCATTCATTGCGCTACCCTCGAGTTTCATACAACGTTCTATACGATAGAGCTTAGGCAGAAACTGGTTCTTGAATTTTTGGCAGACATAAAAACGGTGAACAATTATTTAATGTTTTTGGAACTATAATAATGCGACAAAATAAAATGTGCTGTAATTAAATTGGCACTTTTCACACGTTAATTCAGTAGTTCATTGTGACAAATTAATTCAACAGTCAATTTTTTGACACATAGTCAATGTTTAAACATTAATTCAATAGTCAATATTTTCTAGATTTTAAAGTGTAAGAATCTTTATTCGAGGTTTACGACGTTTATCGAAATGAACGAGTTTTTAAACCCGGTTTTGAAAAATCGACAAATCTTATTGTAAAAATAATATGAGATTGCAAAATTGGATAGCATACAGTTTTATTCTTTTTTCAACATTTTTCCAACACAGACTATCGACTCAGCACACCATTTACACAAGATCAAAGGATTAAATTGAAACAAATTATTTCATAAATGAAAAATGGAGAAATTCATGATTTTAATTACAGTTTAAATTCTTCCGCAGTTTTCAGATAGTAACTGAAGTGCACTCAATATATCAGCGCGTAAATTCATTTTAAAGTCTGAAAAAGTAATTGAAATAGTGAACAATTCAACTAGTTAACGTGTTCGTTTAGTATACTTCGTTTTAGGAACTTGGTGTGATTAAAATTTCTTTGAAACTGTTCATGAAAATGTAAATTTACTGCAATCGTTTACCTGAACGAAGAGTTTTATCTTTGTTAAAATCACATTAAGTAGAGATCGTCGTGGAAATTTTGATTTTTATTAATTGGTTCAGAAAAATTGGAGTTGAAAGCGAGTTGAGACATAGTTCAGCAAAAGAGTGGCAGAAATACCAATATTTATTAATATAAGCATTTTCTAGTACTTTGAGGATGCATTAACGACACAAAAGCATAAAAATTCGTTTAAAAATATCTATATCGCGTGCAAATTACAGTTCTTTACAAAAAGAACATAAAAAAAACCGTGTCGATATTTCTTGAAATAAATATTTTCTACAATTCTACGTATACTCAAATTACACAAAACCATAAAAATTCGTCTAACAATAACCACTCACGTATAGAAACACAGTTTCGCGATCTAACGAGAGCGCATATATAATAAACAAAAGTAGCAAATCCATAAAACCGTCGCTGCGAGAACAGGCTGGTCATAAAATAAACTTTTTTTCACCGTCAGATTCATAAAAGTTTTAGAGATCATGATTTGGGATCTCGTCAGATCTGGGTTAGGTGCTGCCATAAAATTCAAAATTGCTCATCGAACAAATGATCGAATATTTTCGAGCTTTCGCGTACGCGGAACTATTTTTCGCGCGTCTATCTCATTCGCTATCTGTACTACTTACCATATTTCGTAGGAAATATAGTCTCGTCACTAACGGTGCGTTGTGTAAAAGTCATAACATAATCTATATACTGTGGCGCTGCCACTCTCGTTTTCTTCCCCTTCTCGTCGAACCACAGATACGTTCTGAAACGATAACAATAATAACAATTAGTCGACTGCAGATCGTCATGTTAAATGAAAATTGTCTACGTCAATTCTTTCTTCCTTTAATGATCTTATGGCATTCTTAAATTCTTTCAATCTTTCATTCTTTAACCCTTTGCACTCGGAGCTATTTTAACTCCAAAATTAAACATTTCTTCCGACCTAGAATAATTTCATTCTATACGATTTTTTTTTCATTTTATGGATACGAAATTGATATAATACCTCGTACAATACTTAAATGTTCAGTAATTGATTAGATAGCAACATATTTAACAATGTAAATAATATTGTGAATAATGGTAGAGCAATTTTTAGTGGCGAATCTGAGTCGCCACTCGAGTGCTAAGGGTTAATCAATTTAATGATATGCGAAAATTTTGGAAAAAATCGAACAGATGTCAAATACCCATATACATATATTGTAATTAATTCAGATGTTTAAGTAGAACGTCCTGGTTGTAAAAAATAAAAAAAAAATCGGAAAAATACAGATTTCAAGGGTTAACATATTGTGGATTCCCTATCGTTTTAATTTGTTAGTTTAGCTCGCCTATTGCCTATTTCTACCTACTGACGTTCTGAAACGATAAGAGAGCGAAATTACTCGACCGGGTAATGTCGGTCGAACGAAGCAACAAAGGGAGAAATGGCCAGAGAAAAAAGTTGCGAGAGGATGAGAGAGAGAGAGAGAGAGTTGTTCGGCGAATGCTCCTTAAAAGTCTTCTTCTGCATCGTTCTTTTTGTTGTTCGAGCACTGTGTTCTTAGACGAAAAAACTTTTAGAAACGTCAAAGAATCCTCGTCGCTTCGAGAACTGAATTTCTGGACCTCCAATTTCGTTTGTGCCAGGCACATTAACGCCTTTATACGTCAGCAGAATTTTATTATTGGGATTTTTTATAACTGTAATGTACTAAAAAAACGTTCTTTTATATTTTTACTCCAGAAGGAATTATAAGAGTATTAACAATTAACTATTGTCACTCGAACTGTCAGTACAATAGTATTAATAGGACATTTTATAGTTTTGTTAGACTAAAAAACAACACAAAAATGTTCGACTTGTCAAATCCATTTTCATATCACTTCTGTTTCGTACAATTGTTTTAGAAGGTTCAGAGATTCTCGGTTCCACTACACCGTGAATTAAATAAACAAATTCAACTCAAACTAAATCATATTTGGGTTCAATTCAATCAGAAAAATTTCACGGATATATCGGTAACAGTTTCACAAAAAAAAAAAAAAATAGTTAAAAACAAAAAAGTTTTGCCACTTAGTCTCATCATTCATACTCCCCTAATAAATAAACAAATTCAACTCAAACTGCATCATGTTTGGGTTCATTTCAATCAGAAAAATGTCCCGGATTTATCGGTAATAGTTTCACAAAAAAAATAGTCAAAACCAAAAAAGTTTTGCCACCGACTTAGGGCACTTTTTTTAGGTGACAATTTTTCGAAGATGGATGTTCCGAAGTGGATGGGATAACAAATTGGTTTGCATTACGACGTACCTTAAACCGGGACCGGTCATGTCGGGACAGCCCGTCATGGTGCAGAACTCGGATATCGTTCCGTAAACGAGGTTGATGTGATCGAATAGTGCGAGGGTGTGTGAGGCCAGCCACTCGTTGTAGTCGAGACCGGGCGGCAGATCGACCAGCATCCTCAGGTCCAGCTCGGGCAGCTGCCTTTCGAGGGCCGCCTCCTCGAGGTACAATTTCGGATCCTCTGTGGTTCCCGCATCCTTCTCCTTTCGTCGGGCTTTTCTACGAACAGCGGTAAAATCGCTCGTTTAGTAACCTCGCACAGCCCGAGACCAACTCTCACCTTTTTCTTTTCTCTGTTCCCGTGGACGCGCGTGCTCTGCTCTAGAAACGCAGCTCTCAAGCGACAAAGCGAATCATTCGACCGGTGCGACCGTCTCTTTCTTATCGATTCGATAGCGTTGCCTCGCGATACACGACGCGATACTCGAAGCGTTTAACCCTGATCTCCCCAACCCTTTCGCTCGCAGCAAAATAATTATCAGAATTATTTCGTTCGAAAGTGAAGATGCGAAAAATGTTCACATTTTCTTTTTATTAACTTATTTAGTTTTATCAATTTATTGTTATTAACTCTTTTCTCCTTATTAACATTTTCTTTAGAAAAAACGTTGTTCTCGGTATAGTGTATTTCTTAGCGACAATTGAAAGGATCTATATATTGCAATACAAAAAGAAAAGTTTGAAAATTTTTTTTATAGTATTGTCAAGGTCACCTTCATTTTTTGGCACTTTGTATTTTTGCCTTAACAGTACTGCAGCTCGTGTCAAGACAAATTCAACGATCTAGTATACCATGACCTTCGGATGACCTTGAAGTGCCATTTAAAAATATGAAGGTGGCCTTGACAATAATAAAAAAGAAATTTCGGAACATTCTTTTTATTCAATATATAGCCAATCGAAAACTGATCAGCTTTTGTTTAAAATATTTTTTGTCAGATTATCGCTGGTACATGCTTGAAAAAGCCTGTATATGTATCGTGATGTTTGTTGTAGGTATTTGTCGTTGTTTATTTGTTGGACATCGAAATAGAAAATTGTATAAGGGTTAGGAAGAATGTCGACGTTTCCCCAATTGTTTAAGCCCATTGAACAGAAAAACGAATATCGCCCAGCAATTTTTCCCCTGACTCGAAGAATGATGATCGAAAGGTGTACACACACGAAGCTCGCGAACGTTCACCGACACGACGACTTCCATTTGCGGCCGGGGCAAAGTGTCCGCGGGACGAGCGCGATAAAAATTTCGCAACTGGCAAAGGAGAACGGGAAACGCATTTCCCGAGGCTCTCCACCAAAGGAGAAATAAAAGACTTTTGCACCGGAGTGTGGGGCTGCTGCGAATTCGACGTCTCGTTACAAATGGGGCCTTTAATCTGTGTTTCGAGCGCGTCGGGATCGAGAGATTTAGCGAGATCTAGACCGCGAGAGAACTTCTCGAGCCGTGGAGAACAGGCGTGAAGATCGTTCGAAGAGATTCGACAAGGTATCTGTTAGTTTTCTATCGTCTGATCGTGAGGTGGAACGGAGGATTCGAAAAAGAACGGAAGATTCAAGGTCCGGATTGCCCCATTATGAGTCACCAGCGTCACGCCCACTGGATCTTTGCTCCGCCTACTAGCTGTTTGCTCCGCCCACTGGCATCTGAGTTTGTTCTTTACAATGCAGAATTATGTAGACATGCTTTTTAAATATAGTGCACAATTACGTGGACAATTACGTTTGATAATAGTGTACAGAGACTTAGGTTTGAATGTACAGTCTACAATAAATTAGAATTTGACGTAATTCTAATATGCTGTGTACATTAATTGAATAGCTTCTCAAGGTCGTGCGTCTGATTTCCCCACTAGGAGCCAGCGCCACGCCCACTGGCTGTTTGCTCCGCCCACTGGCATCTGAGTTTGTTCTTTATCTTGCAGAATTATGTAGACTATTGTATGTAAACATGCTTTTTAAATATAGTCTACTGAGACTAAGGTTTGAATATACTGTACAGTCTACAATGAATTAGAATTTGGCGTAATTCTAATATGTTGTGTACATTAATTGAATAGCTTCTCAAGGTCGAGCGACTGATTTCCCCACTAGGAGCCACAGCGCCACGCCCACTGGCTGTTTGCTCCGCGAACTGTGAAATACGAATTGCACGAAAGTCAACCACAATCAGAAAACGCATAAACATCTTGTTAGCGGATATCTCACGCTCCAGGGCTCGACCACGGCCTTCTGGGATTGCCGTTCGACCGAGGGACTCATCGCATCTCGTTTATGTTTGTTATGGCGCGGGCACGTAGCGCGAAACTTCTTGATTGGACCGAGCAATCACGTATCCGGCTAATTACCGGGCCTGCGGCGCACAAAGCTTAGAAAGTTCGAGCGCGTTGTCCCGCCGAAATCAATGGGAAGAACAAACTTCAGGGATCGTATAGCATCGAATCAGTGTAGCAACGATTTCACCGAAAATTCCCTCGCTTGATAGTGTGGTTGAGATTTATACGTCAATAAATAGACAAATCAATTATACTGTTCAATTACAAAAGTACCTCGGTAACAATCGTCAGTCTTCACAAGGAACATCTATGAACGTTCAAAATTAAATATTCATTCTGATTACTTTATGACTGATATTGAAAGGATTCGATATTTGTTTTTTAAACAAATGCAACGAAATCTCGATATTTTAATTAGTTCTTGATGAATACCTGGGAAATATATTAATGATGTTTGACTGGTTAAAATGAGTCCAAACACGATACAATTTGCAATCTATTTGTTTGCTTAATGCATGATTTAGTAGAACCTCTATTATACGAACCGGGACCCAAACTGCAGAGTTAAAATTGATCACAGAATTTCGTTTAGAAAAATATACTGTGATCAATTGACTGTGGATGTTATTTATGATAGAAATGAATAAATATTATATAAATGTTGTACTATTTTTATTTCGTTATTTCATTAAAAATTCTTATTTCGTATAGAACCCCACAGTGGTAAATATTAATTTTCTGAAGATCGGTAAACGTGTTTTAAATATGTCAGAATTGCTATCAGCGCGAGACTGCGAACTTTGAATTTCTTTTGGGAGAATCGAGTTCAGGAGCCAATCGAATCGACGGAAGTCGAGACAGGACGCATCGATTGCACGCCACGCCGTCCGAGCGTCGCGACACATAATTCACGATGCAAACAGTTGGCGAACGTATCGCTCGCCAATTCTCTATCTTTGATTACAGGTTCGCGTAACACGTGACCCCTGCCTGAAATTACATCCCATTGATTTCGGTGTAAACTGGCGTTTAATTATCGAGCAGAGACTGCCGGCTGTGATTCGTCGGCGGTGAATCGATCGATTCCGTTCGCGGAAAACGGCTCCGGGAACAGATAAAACCGCGGCCACCACCGCACCAACTGCCGCAGTCACGTACGCGTGAGTTCGCTATTCAAATTAACCGTTGCGTCGATCATCCGAAATTTAGTACGATAATCAATGATTCTTGCAGTCTATAATTATTGCACCCTTCCTTGAAGGGAATGATTCCTCAGGTCATTTGAAGTAACATTTTCCTTTACAGAAATCTTCTCCGCGGCTTCGTTCAGGAGTTATTAAAGAAAAACACGGACCAATCAGAGCGCGGCCCCGCTCTGATTGGTCCGCGGTTTTCTTTAATAACTCCTGAACGAAGCCGCGGAGAACATTTTCGTAAAGGAAAAAGTTACTTCGAATGTCCTCAGGAATCATCTGTTTCAAGGAAGAACAGTTTTGGGACACCCTGTATACCTGAAGAAATAAATTTGTGGTTTTGCATCTTTGCAATCATAATAATCGTGAATTAAAAACATTAGCATCCTTAAACCCAATGTTAACAAGACGTATTAATTTTAAAAAAATATATAAGCAAAATTGTTCAATTTCTATTATTTTTCCAACTATCGTGTAAAAATCAGCCACATGTTCGCGAGCGTTTTAGGTCCGGTCTCAATTTTCCCCCGGCGCGGTAAATTAGGTCTGCTCTCGTGGAGGGGTGCCGTTTTTCCGAGGACGTGATACAGTTCGCGAAACGCTGTGCCACGCCGCAATCTCGCAAGCTCCGCTCGCTGGAAACTTGCTAATTACGCGACACCCGAGCGGACAGGCGAAGAGACGATGCACTTGTCTCGAGTGCGCCGAAACATTTTCCCACAAGTTTGCACAGTCCCCCCTCCCCCCTCGCGATCACAGGGAGCCCTGTGATCTCCCCTTCTTGAACCCGAGCTTGGTCCACTTACCGAGCATCTTCGAAATTCTCGAAGACCCGTCGCGCAGGGGGGAAAACAGCCGATTAGCAAAAAATTGAAAAAATTTGCAAAATTCTATACGCTACTAACAATCGATAATTATAAAGGTGAATTCTTCTCGATCGAAGATTAAATATATTATTAAATAAATGATCGAACCTTGCGCCGAAATCATAAAACTTATTATGTAATCGATAATTATGTGTTACACATATTCTATTACATATTAAGTAAGTATAAAGAAGGCTAACAGAATTCCGTCTAAGTTCGTTGAAATATTTTTGTTTAAAATTGCTTTACAATGGCAGAAAAGAGAAACTAGTGTAAAATTCTTCCTTGTCACAAAAGTACAATTTTCAGAAATGAAATTTACATGAAAAACATTAATCATACGAATAAAAAAACAATAATAACGAGACTAAAAACATGTATGAATGTACTTACTAAATGCTTACTCAATGTTTGTGTTTTTGAACTTTGCACTCCTAAATCGGCCAGTTTCCCCACTGTGCGACGATGCGACAGTTATGGAGATACATGGTACTATTATAGAAATACACGTGAAATAACGCACGTCGGTGTGCGTGTAAATGAAATACGCGTGTACACGTGTTCGAAACCATGATCTCTAATATTTAGCCGAAGAATGGACCATCAATTTTGCGGAATGCGGTCGGCTGATTACAGTGCGGAGACAGATGAAGAAGAGAGTGGACGCGAAATGCGGTAACGTCGCCGGAACATATTGCCGCGGCGCGGGTTGGTATTAGCGATACCAGGCTAATGAGCTTGAACGTGTTCCAAAATGTTGCAGCAGAGGGGTCAGGGGGAAAATCTCGTCGAGGCCGAGCAAAGTAAACTGCATTTAGGCCGGCCCGTAATGCTGTCCTTCGTCCCGGAACGAGATTACTTTTTCCCCCCGGGCCGCCGCACGAGTGCTATGTAATTTGTTTCTCATCGACGAGCGAGCCCCGTTTCGCTTTGCAACAGTTCGCGACCACGAGCTATCGGAAAACGTCTCCGCTCGTTTGTTCGTCCGTCTGTTTCCGGTCTGACTGCGCGAATGGAAGTTCGTTAACCCTTCCACACCTCTCAGAAGCGGTCGCGTTCGGAATTCGTCGGTGACGATCCCTCGAGTTCACTCTTCACCGTCTCGTTCGCTTCGATGATCCGTTAAGGGAGTATTTTGTGTATATTGAAAAAATCAATTATCTCGGGGAATCTACTTTAAGGCACAACCGATGTAGAACATGTGTACGATGTAGAATAAATGTGATCCTAACCGCGTCGTGTTTGGTATCATTTTAATCGGGATAATGTGACGTTTGCAGTTTTGTGAACAAATAATTATCAACAATTTCTTTGCAAGCCAAAAATTGAAATTTCAAGATCTGTTCCAATTATCTCGCAGATTCGAAACAAATTAAATACCAGGGGATATGTCGAGTAAAATTGATCGCATCTCAACAAAGAGTTCGATTATCTACATGGCAGTCAACGTGTTGATAATAATTGAAGATTTAGAAGGATCTCGATTATGAACAATTTCTTTGCAACCCTTAAAATTGAATACCAGGGGAAATGTTGAGTAAAATTAATCGGATCTCAACAAAGAGTTCCATTATCTAGATATCATGGCAGTCAACGTGTTGATAATAATTGAAGATTTAGAAGGATCTCGATTATGAACAATTTCTTTGCAACCCTTATAATTGAATACCAGGGGAAATGTTGAGTAAAATTAATCGGATCTCAACAAAGAGTTCGATTATCTAGATATCATGGCAGTCAACGTGTTGATAATAATTGAAGATTTAGAAAAGGATCTCGATTATGAACAATTTCTTTGCAAGCCAAAAATTGAAATTTTAAGATCTGTTCCAATTATCTCGCAGATTCGAAACAAATTAATTACCAGGGAAAAAGTTGAGTAAAATTGATGAGATATCAACAAAGAGTTCGATTATCTAGATATCATGGCAGTCAACGTGTTGATAATAATTGAAGATTTAGAAAAGGATCTCGATTATGAACAATTTCTTTGCAAGCCAAAAATTGAAATTTTAAGATCTGTTCCAATTATCTCGCAGATTTTAAACAAATAAATATCAGGGGAAAAGTTGATTATCTAGATATCATGGCAGTCAACGTGTTGATAATAATTGAAGATTTAGAAAAGTATCTCGAGTCGCGCCGTAACTATAATCACCTATTTACCGAGTGTGTTGAAAAACATTTTCTGCACTGAATGCACGAAAGATTCGCGAATGGAATAATTGCTCCGCTGACTTCCCATCCAATATAATTTGCTGCAGGCGCGAAAAGTGAAAGATTGCAGAAAGAAAAACGTTCTTTCGCACGAAGATCCACACAGTCCGATAAAGTTGCAGTCTAGAATCAAGCACAAGGTTCACCGGGACGACGGTTTTGCATAACGGGGACGATGGTGGATAGTTCGGAGCCGGGACTCTTCTTGCAGTGGAGAGACCGGTAAATTAGGATAACGACGTACGCTGATAACGGGACACGGGGAAATTCTGATCTCCGGCCGGAAGACCGGAATAAATTGACGGCGAAAAATGCGACGCGAGTATGCGCGCTCTCTCTCTCTCTTTCTCACTTGCTCGAGGTTTTTAATTACGGTGTACGATTTCTATTTAGTCACGTCGCGTAGTCGCGCTGCGGCCGCGCGATTTTTTTCACTTTGGCAACGGGCAACATAGAAAAAACCGCCACAGGAAACGGATATGATTTAATTAAAATTTGCGGTTCCCCGCGTCGCAACGCTATCTGTCATTATGGTGGGTTTGATGTTTTAAGTATGGACGATTTTATGCCATATTTATATATATTTTTTTACCTTTTTAGTAATTAGTATTTTAGTGTGAATTGTTGTTTCATTTTTTTTTTTATTTGTGAAATTTGGGTAGTTGTTTCGTATTTTAGTGTGAATTGTTGTTTCATTTAGTCTCTTTTGGTAACAATGTGTATAATACATTTGTATACTGTTCATAGAAATTCAACTCAAAAATGGTTTAAAAAATGGTAAAAATTGTCTTATACATATACAGGCTGTCCCACGTAACAGTTTTCACGATTTTTTAATTACTTACAATGATCTGACAAAAAATATTTTCAACAAAAGTTGATCAGTTTTCGATTGGCTATATATTGCAATAAAAGGAAAGTTCGAAAAACATTTTTTTTGTAGTACTGTCAAGGTCACCCTCATTTCTTTAAATGGCAGTTGTATTTTTGACTTAACAGTATTACAGCCCGTGTCGAGACGAATTCAACGATCTAGTATACCATGACCTTCGGATGACCTTGAAGTGCCATTTAAAAAAATTGAAGGTGGCCTTGACAATAATAAAAAACAAAATTCTCGAACATTTGTTTTATTGAAATGCACAGCCAATCGAAAACTGATCAGCTTTTGTTTAAAATATTTCTTGTCAGATTATCGCAAGTACATACTTAAAAAACCATACAGGGACACCGTGTATAACGTCGAAATTATTCGTCTATATAACGTCTATTATAACGTCTAATTGAGTTCCAATAAACATTCAACATAAACTTCGTTATACATCATCTAAAAAATTGTAAAAAAATGGCTCCGCCACGAACGGAAATGATTAAGAACGAGCGAATGATTTACTAAATTTGAAAACGTCACGATACAAGAATCATTCCGTAACATGAGCCGCACGGAACAGTGTACCGTTTGAAAAATGCGAAGACAAAAGCCGCTAGTTTCAGAATCAGTCAACGTCGGAGGACTGTGTTTCCGTGTCCCGCATAGTAATCGCGGCCCGCGAACAGTGTTCCTAGCCTAATCGCACGTGTACAGAACGTTTCGCCTTTAATCGAATGGGCACGCCGGTATGCTAATCAGATTAACGAATTATCGGATTCGCGCGATCGAGCGAATCGGTCTCGGCCCTGTTCAATTCGTTTTTAATCTATCACCGAGTCCTCTTTCCATTTCCGTTCCCTGTCTTCCGCGTTCTACCACGTCTCACCACGATGAAAGTTCATTGATTAAAGTTCCTTTATGCAACCATAACTCGATCGAACTCTGTCGAACAGTTTCCAGGACGAGTTTACTCGTCGAAACGTGTTCGACTTCGTCGACGACTTGTCGTCTCCTGATTTGTCAAATTTATGGTTCTCTGATTATTTTTGACATGATTGACTAAATATTTAATTTTTATCACTAGTGAAAAAGTCTTGAAGGAATTATTGGATTTTTATTGTTGCGTAAATCCAAGAGAAATGTACTGTAACCATGTTTCGTTTAAATATTATAATCATTCGATAGATTGCTGATTTTATGCATTTATTTTGTAATTCTTCGTCATCGATAGATTGCTGATTTTATGCATTTATTTTGCAATTCTTCGTCATCGATAGATTGCTGATTTTATGCATTTATTTTGTAATTCTTCGTCATCGATAGATTGCCGATTTTAAGCATTTATTTTGTAATTCTTCGTCGTTCTATGATTTTATCTTACCAGAATATTGATAAATAATTAAAAACGTCCGAGTCTTTGGATGAAAGTCTTTTCAATTTTCTAATAAAAAGAAGTTACAAACAGTGGCTCCAACTTGCAACAATATTTACACAGCCACGCGCAAGAAGTAATAGTTGAAAAACTCGAAGTCTTCGATGAAGAAGAAAATGTTCGATGAATTTCTCCGATAATTAATTAATATCGTCCGAAGTCCCGTAGACTTCATCTTGGACATCATTCTTGCTGGTAAATATCTCTATTGGAAGATATCCGACGCAAGACAACTTTAATGGAGTCATTAATTAACCCCGGTACACCGTCCAAGCAAGTTCATAATGAATACTGTACGATATTAATATTCTACAAATTAAACTCGATCAACGTGGTCTTCCAATTAAGAGAAACAACTGATCTGTGAATCGATTGTAATGTAGATATACATTGCTGGTATTAAATTCGTTTATATGTTCTCGTAACAAAAAGCATGATTGCAAAGGTTTTGTTTTCGAGACAAATTTCCGTGTAGGCGAAATAATGAATCCGTTAATTAATCTCGCCTGATGTATCGCAGTTCAATGCCACTGCGATATATTGTATTTTTATTGTTTCGCGAATTCGTGCGTTTATAAATATTTCATCGTATTAATTGCATAAACTGACAATCGAAAATGTTTTGCTCGTGACGATTCTTTCACGGAAATGCGTCACACGATTCAAGAAAAATCGCAAATTAACAACTGTACATTGACTGCAGATTTCAACGGAAAGTCAAGTTTCCTTCGATCTTATCCGTGAGCTGGATATTTTTTTTCATTATTTTCAGACCGTTGCTCTGATTCCTTCATCTTCAAAAATTGAAATCAAAATTGTTCTAAAAATTGCCAAACGTCTCTATTTTCTTACTCTTCTTCTACATTTAATAAATTGCCATAGAAATTCTTTCCGCAAAATGACAAGACGGTACAAAATTTCTTTCATCAAGTTCAATAAATTATATAAAATATAAAGAACCAAGTCCACAATTTCTTAGCCGTGAAATAACGTTTATATTATACATATAAAAAATATAAAGAGACAAATGAAACTTTCATACTGAAATGAAAATATAAAAAATATAGAAAATATAAAAAGCGAACTAAAAAGCGAACTAAAAATCGTCCGAAAAATTCTCGAATCATCTTCTTCTTGTTGATTATTTTTCTGCCATGACCGCGAACAATGTGTACCGTTTAATTCGAAAACAATTTCAATAAATTATATAAAATATACAAAGAACCAAGTCCACTATTTCTTAGCCGTGAGGCTGAAATAAAGTTTATATTGTACATATAAAAAATATAAAGAGACAAATCAAACTTTCATACCGAAATGAAAATATAAAAAATATAAAAAGCGAACTAAAAATCGTCCGAAAAATTCTCGAATCATCTTCTTCTTGTTGATTATTTTTCTGCCATGACCGCAAACAATGTGTACCGTTTAATTCGAAAACAATGGAGCACCTTTTGTTTTCTAAACAGCGTCCCCCAGCGCGTGCCAGAGTAAACAAAAACACGAGGAGAAATATGTTTGAAAAAATAAAAAATGGGGTAAGTGGTGGGTAAACATTGTCCTGTTTGTTTCTTGTCCATGCCGCGCGCGCCGTTTCGAGTCCGATTCTCGCGAACGCGATTCCTCGCATTTTCCGTTCGTGCTAGAACACCGAGCGGCCTAATCAGCTTTCTGCCAGTCAGAGAACGCTCTATCGCATGCAATATAAAATATACATGTATAAACGAGAGTCACAAACGTTCAGCCACGTCTACGTTTGAACTGAATGCACCGTCGAGACCCTAGATAAGCTCATGCCACGGGAAAGAAGCGATCCTATGGCGAAAACTGGCCTGGTCGGTCGATCGCTTATGGTTGTACCCTCGAGAGACGTCCTTGTATCTCTGAGATTTTTTTCTGAATTTATCGAGCAATTTTAACTCGCATAAAAAATTATTTTGTTGTGCAATACTCTTTTTCCTTTATACATACACTATCAATTTTATTAATAAAAAAATATTTCAATTAATTTTACATCATGTATACAAGGTGAAAATGCAGGGCATTGTTCTTGTATAGAATTAGTTGTTCAATTATCATATTGCGAGAGACCTCGGGGATCTCTTTTTATTTTTCAGATTTTTTCTAATTTTATCGAGCAATTTTAACTTGCATAAAAAATTATTTTCTTATGGAATATTTACTCTTTTTCCTTTATACATACACTATCAATTTTATAGTATCAATTATATTGAATAAAAAAATATTTCAATTAATTTTGATCATGTATACAAGGTGAAAATGCAGGGCATTGTTCTTGTATAGAATTAGTTGTTCAATTATCATATTGCGAGAGACCTCGGGGATCTCTTTTTATTTTTCACATTTTTTCTGATTTTATCGAGCAGTTTTAACTCGCATAAAAAAATATTTTGTTATGCAATACTCTTTTTCCTATACACTATCAATTTTATTGTATCAATTATATTAATAAAAACATATTTCAATTAATTTTGATCGTGTATACAAGGTGAAAATGCAGGGCATTGTTCTGGTATAGAATTAGTTGCTAAATTATTACATTGTGAGAAACCATTTTATATTTTTTATTCCAGTCTCCCTCTCTCTCTCTCTCGGGTTAATTTACAATTAACGAAGCATAATTTGTAGGATTTTGTTTAAATCGACCATTCGGCCAGTTTCGGCCAGGGATCGCCATCTAAACAGCAAACCACATTCATTCACCGCTAGGACACTATACTCTCCCCCTAATCGCTAATCTACACTGTTCTAATATTATGTATAACCTGTTGACCTCGGTTAGGACGAGTTAACTCGTCGGCTACGTCCGCGTCCGCCGTCCTCCTGTGCATTTTCTTCTGTATGCACCTATAAAGGTTTCTTGCACCTGACTGTACTATAATTATCTAGGATGATATGAATTACATCATGCTCGACACAGTCATGTTCGATTCAATTAACCGTACGTGAGGCGAATCTTGAACTATGCAACTTTATACGCCGCTATTTCTAGACTGTAAAGACATCGCCGAAATTATTATCACGCGTTTAGTAGAGTAAACATAGCTTTTTACGATGCTCGTCATATTTTCAATTTTCCGAAACTCGTTCGGGGAGCGAAATTTTTATTCGTTCGGTCCAATTTCGATTTTATTCGCCTATAAAAACGCGGTTTCGCTGAAAACAATCTCGTTACTATTAACGCAGATTGTTTATTCTTTCTGATATTCAATTTTACTGATGGTCACATCATTAATTTATCAATTCTCGCTAGTTTTAATTAAACAATACAGTTTATTAAAACATGCCTTCCAGCCTTTTGCAATATTTTTAGAACCATCATATTACTTATAAGACTTCTAATAATTTCAATAGGTTGAAAATAGTGCAATATTTTTACTCTTTCCAAATGTTTTTACTGTTTCGCATTCCAATTCATTATTTACATAAATTCAGAAAATCCGCAGTCTAATAAATGTCTTTAATTTGGAATACGATTTACAAATGATTTGTCATTGGAATTAATCACTGTAATCAAATTAATTTCAGATCAACGTAGAATCGCAAAAGGCTAAAAATTCAAGAGTTGATTTTTTCTCTACGAGATTCTGTGTATCTGTATACGTTTCGATACAATCGATAAGTGTACCGTCGCGGGATATTCACATTGTTCGATTTCGAGATCGCAGTTCCCCGATAAACATAATAAGTTCACGTTTATCGTTCCCCAATTTTCGAAAATCGATTGAATCGACGTCGTTCGCTAGTTTATATGGTAAAGTTCGGTTTTTCGATTCTCGTTCAGAGAGGAGCGAAAAGTGTTCCTTATCAAGCAAGAACATAGGTGGCACATCCGATAGGTAAAGCGGCAAACAACCATAAACCCCTGTGGTCCTCTATGCGTGATCAGTGAGAGATGCCATGCAAAAATAACCGATGACTTTCAGCCGCAATACATTGAGAGACAGACGAGGCAGAGCCAGCTGGAAATTGTAACGCAGCCAGAATTAGGCTCGCAAACAAGTACGAAATGATCTTCTTAAAAACTAATTCTCCTTAAGCTTAAATGATATTACCAGGGGTGTGCGAGAACCCGAAATATAGGGTCGGGCGGGTACCCGAATATTTCGAGATTCTCGAATTTATCGGGATTCCCGAAAAAGTAGGGATTCTCGAAATAATCGGGATTTCCGAAAATTCTGAGAACCCACTAACCATTTATATTCGTTTTAATGAATACATTCATAGTTTCGGATGTTTTATTCTAGCTGTTTTCGGCAAATTATGTTATTTTATTTTTTACATATTTAATTTATTATCCATCACGAATTTTCTTCATTAGTGTCATATATCATATTCTCAAAATTTTCGGGAATCCGACCCAACCCGACTCGTCCCGACCATCGGGTTCCCGATATTTAGGATTCTCGCACACCCCTAGAAACTACCCTTAAGATTGAGAGGATCTTTCCAGATTCCAACTGGTGCGTTTCAATTTTCCAACACGCTGCACTTTGCACAGTACATAATATCAACGTATACAAGGTGTCCCCGTAGGAAAGAATGCCAGTTTGTTCACAGAGTAGCAATCGCTGTGGACAGAGTTGGGCAAAATTTCGGATAACGAATAAAAAATAAAAAAATTTTTATTCATTATTCAATGGTTCGCGTTTATTAGAGTTGGCAGTAGTTGTGGAAAGATTTATTCGAAGCCTTCGAATAAAAGATACAGATAAAAGATGAAAAAATTATTCAAAGTTCGAATAAACAAAATCATCTTTATTCGTCGAATAAAATTATTAATTCGAACCTTCGAATAACGAATAAAGATAAAGTATCTTTTATTCCAATTGTTATTTAAATAATGTTTTAATCTAAATACTGCCCAACTCTGGCTGTACTAGTTCGATCTCTCGACCTACGAAAGACGATCCGGATAGAAGAAACGAGTCGCAGATACTTCGAGGATAAACACGTTTCATCCGAGATTCGATTGCTCCAGGGATGTCCGACGAGGGCTTTGTCAGCAAGGGCGATTTTTGGGTTAGGTGACCGAAGGTTGGAGACGAAGAAATTCCTGAGACTAGTTGGACATTGTTTGACAAAGCGGAGCAGATGGTTTCTGAGAAGAGATAACTCAACTTATGAGCATCTTTTTATTTCATATATTTTATGACTTGGAAAATTGTTTAAATAGAAATTAAACAGTGGTTTTACCGAATGTTAAATATTCATCGAAGATCTTTATTGTATTATTAATTTAACACACCGTTTGAGAGTGCGTTTTGTTCGTTAAATATTTTACAATTATAATTGACTGTATTCGTTTAAGGATTCCATCCTTTGATATTTTATACATCGCTCCACGTCGTTCTTTTCTTTTGTACTTGTATATTCTTCCTCCTCCATTCAATCATCCCTTTCTCCCCACATTCCTCCAACCATACATCAACCGCAATCTTCCTTCCACTCGTATCTATCATACTCTCCCTGCCCTTCTCCTAAAAACCATTCACCAAGCTTTGCCAAAAAGAGAAGGATGGAAAATGAACGAAGACGTATAACGACGAGCCAAGTATAAATCTATAACCGATCGCGAGCTACAACATCACCGTGTCGCCATTTCGGACGTCCCTGGTGCAGATATTCCGTCGGAGGACACCCTGCACGCACGCAACATCCATTTCACAAGGGAAGTACCCTAACTGACCGGTTTCAATTTTTTATTATTTTCAATTGCCAACGTACAGGTTTACAATAATACCTACGAAACATTAATCGTCTTCAAAAAAAAAATCGTTAAAGACATCTTGCTTTAAATTGTTTAAATGTTTATAATATGTTACGCAAACATATCGCTTTTTAAAATGCTACATATATGGAATTTATTAAAACATTTACACAACCGGTGGGTAACGAATTTTTACCCAACTCTGGTTCCTGGGGTTGAACGGAATCTGCTGAGGAATCATTATCGGAAGCAATCGGACAGTTAGAGTACTTCTCGCGCAAGATAGTGTACAGTCTTGTTCCGATATCAGGCGATCGCTCGGGACCGATTTTCTCCATTCTCTCCGTAACTGTCGCAAACGTCTCTACCGTAAATGTGAAACATTTTATCGATACCCTTGTTTTCCGGTGGCGAGCATCCCCACGCTTCCGTCATGGAACGGTCACGTGACGTGATGCGCGCACCCACTTCGCCTAATGGTAAGGGGGCAGTGGCGGGACTACAATACCGCAAGACCCCGCAAAGCGGGGGCCCAAAATTTTTGCATTTATCATCTTGCAATTTTACTAAAATTATCCCTGATTTAAATTAAATTGAAAGTACAGTGACAAAAAAAAACATACTTCTTTTCGGGAAACCGAAGTCCTTCGGGATTCCTGGAAATGTAGGGAATCTCGAATTTATCGCGATTCCTGAAAAAGTTGGGAATTTCGAAATAATCGGGATTTCCGAAAATTTTGAGAACCCACTAACCATTTATATTCGTTCTAATGAATACATTCATGGTTTCGGATTTTTTATTCTAGGTGTTCTCGGCAAATTATGTTATTTTATTTTTTACATATTCAATTTATTATCCATCACGAATTTTTTTCAAGAGTGTCATATATCATATTCTCAAAATTTTCGGGAAACCCGATTCCTTCGGGAATCTCGATATTTTCGGGAAGCCGGCCCGACTCGTCCCGACCATCGGATTCTCGCACACCTCAACTGAAAAGCATTAAAACTACAATAAAAATATCCAAAAAAATCAGGGGCCCAAAATTATATTTTGCGAGGGGCCTAAAATTTGTAGTTCCGCCACTGACGAGGGGGGTAACTGTACTCCCCTCGATTCCCCGTTCCGGCGAGAACAACTTGAAAAGAAGAAGAGGGGGATATCGATTTCCTTATATCGTGAACAAGACTGTATCGGCAATCTAGAGACGTTGAAGTTAGAGAGAGAGAGACAGAAGAGATATCAGAGAAGAGAAGACAGTGAGAGAAGATAGACGGTGTGTGTGGGACTCACGCGACAAGCTCGCCGAAGAACCTGATCTTCCTGTGGCAGGTGTCGAGAAGGGAAAGACGCGAGGAGGCGGCAGAAGAAGAGGAGGCGGCGCCGTGGTGGACCGGCGTCGGCGGCGCCGACAGGGTCGAGGACGTCGAGGCGGAAGAGGAGTCCTGAAGAACGACGCGGGCCGGCGAGCGGAGCATCGTCGTCGTGGTGATCGTCGTGGTCGAGGACGATCTCTTCGGCGCCCCGTCCTCCTGCCCGAGGACCTTTTCACGTACGCTGGGTATGCACCAAATCTTGTTCGGTTCTCATCGAACACCGGGCCGGGAGACACCGAGTCTGTCGCCTGATGTTCGCTCGTTTTATCTTCCGAGTATCGATCAGCAACCAATCGATCTCTTCGAGAAATCCTCTGTCTCTATACAGGATCTCAGAGCGTCCGCTAGAGACTCTCTTCAGCTCCTCTCTCAGACCATTCTTCCGGCGTCTGGCTCGCCTGATTGCTGCTCCTCGGACCTTGATATAGGCATCGTCTCTTCAGGTTCGCGATCCTTCGCCATCTTCTTCCGTTTAACTATACGCGGGAACTTGGTTCTCTTCGAGAATGTAGAAGATCTCTTTTTGGAATACAGGTGTCCTTGTTAGGATGACGTCCAGACGATCGATCGATCAGGGTTCCAGAGAGATGAGGTCTTCGAGGATTCTGGGGAGCAATCGTGCACCGACGTCTGAACACATGATTCCTCGAGAACGAGGACTCGCGAGGACTCGCGATACTGCGTCCTCACTTTCGGGCTGGGTACTTACCGAATGGGTTCGAGCGAGTTATAGAGGATTGTTTTTATGGGGGCGGTTTAGACGAGTGACGATGATTCGGGCTGCGACGCGATCAGGGGATGACCGGGGGAGGGGGGATGATCGAATGATTCGGGCCGTGTCTTGGACACTGGGTCATCTATTTGAAAGATGGTATGTTTGAGTCGATGGCCACTGTTCAGACGTATCCGAGTTGTCGGTGGTTTGTTAGAGAAGAACGATTGTCCGGACAGTTAAAAACAAATTATAGTCGCCATTCGAGTGCAAAAGGTTTAATCCAGGCCTCGGAATTATGTGCTCGCGACGGCCGGTTTTCGAAGGCCACGCCCCCTTGACCCGCGTCTCGCTCCCCGTGGCGGCCCTACTTCCCGAGCCAGCTCAGGCGCGTACCATAGAGTGTTGCGATGTAAGTTGCCTTCGAAAACCGGCCGTCGCGAGCACGTAATTCCGAGGGCTGGTTGCATTTCCACATTATTCAAGGTCCACCCTCGTCCAAAAAGATTTTTAAAAAATCCCTCAAACTACAGAATCGCTGAAAACAACTCCCCTACAATAATCAGTTGGTTTAGCAATTTCTGGTTTCCGCGGGCTTTCCATTATTTCCGGAAACTGTGCCGAGCTTAGTGTTTGCGGTTGCATTTCCCATTCACGGGGAATCTGCACGAGCCACGGCGATAACAATGTTAACGAAGACGGCTTGTCGCGAGCGCATGAACGTATCGAAATGAGAAAAGGGGCGGCGAAGGGGGTGGTTTTTGCGGGGGCGTGTTCCTCGTCAACTCGCAGAAGCCTCGAAACGAGAATATGCCACGAGAACGATCGCGATCGCGATCACGATTGCGATCCTCCTCTCCCCGGTTTCTTCGTCCGTGAATTTTTCGAATATTGCGCCGCTGGACCGCAGCCAACGGCACGTGACTTTGTCGCAGATCGCTTATGTTTCTTTCGCAGCATCGAAAAACTGAGTGGTATGCATTCGTTCACAGGACTTGTAAATGCCTGGAAAAATACCGTGCGAGCTATAGCGATGTCGAGGGAAAGATCTGAGGGCTTTGACAAGCAACAATTTTTAATAGCTCGAATTTTTCGAATTTTCCGTCCGACCTCGCGAGTTTTGTCAGAGCACACTATCGATTGTATTGGGTCGCTGCATACGAAATGTCCCATTTTAGAATGCAAATGTTATGAATAGACTGCGGATCTTTTATGCAAAATAAATATTTTCTGCATCAATTTTAAGAGACAGGCACGAGCAGAATTAAATAAAGAACATTTAGAAGTAAATTTTCCATCTATGTTATTGACAGAGAATAATTAAATGAATTTTCGATGAGAATTAAATTTTCGAAATAATTTTAAATCGCGACCAACGACCAAATTGTACAATATGAATCAACGAAGAAGAATATTTCTGTGTTTAATTGCATTTAGCAATTCCCGTTGTTGAATAAAGAAAATATGATTTTAAATGGAGAATATTAAACCGAGAGAAATGTGGTGGGATACTTCAAAAGAAAATAATTCATATATTTTGATGATATACGTCCTATCTCCCGGAACAGTTATTATTAAATAAAGAGTATTACAAAATGTATTAAGGTTTAATCAAACCTAACAGAACCCGTACCACAGCATATACACGTGTCTGCTTGATTGCGAGTTTTGTAAACTAATCTACGAAAGCCTATATTTGCGCAAACATACCCAGCGCACCTTATTACACGTGACTTTAGCATTTCTTGGCAATGGAGACGATTCGCGGCTATAGTCAGCAGAATAGCTGCTTACACCTTACAATGATGCTATTCTTGTCAATTAGTTCCTGAAGCCTCGCATTCGCAAGATCCTCGATCAAACGATCGTATTAAGCGAAACGTAAACTTGTGTTTCGCTCGGCACATTTAATTAAACAGTATTCGGTTAGAGCAACCTGAACAACAGAGATAGGAAAAATCGATAGAAACAGACCACAATTTATTGAAACGGTTACGGACAATGCAGATTTTTATTGCGCGGCCCAACTTCCGATATGGAAACGTGTTTTGTTGCTGAAAAATATCGACTTTCGCATCCTTTTTAAATGGTACGGGCTTAACTAACTGTTTCGAAACTCTGCACAGGTTTCGCTGATACCTTTGTTAAGTTATATCAATTTTTCGTTTCACCTACAGCGGAAAAAATTATTTCGCGAGGAATTGTAATTATTCAATTTTATTAGAAAAATTGCCAGTACTGGTAACATTGAATTTAATAAATCAAGATTTATAGAACCCATCGTTTCGATTGCAAGTCAAATGATGATAGCACTCTTCCTTATAGTACAGTTAAAATTTGACGTTGATTGGTCCACGACTTTTTTCTTAATTTATTTAGAAAGATTCATTTCAGGTTTGAAGTGTCCGCTCGACTTCAATAATTAATAACCACGAAAGTATTGTCAATTTTAACTTGATATTTTACAGAGATATTTGCAAAGAGTTGGACTACATGATCCTACAAAGAAAGAATCGATTTTCCCACTAGAAAAAAAATGGCCGCCTTTAACACACGATTTTATTGCGATTCCGAGTATCCACTCGACTTCAATAATTAATAACTTTTAAACCATTGTCATTTTTAACTTGATATTTTACAGAGATATTTACAAAGAGTGGGACTACAAGATCCTGCAAAGAAATAATCGATTTTTTCACTAGAAAAAAAATGGCCGCCTTTAACATACGATTTTATTGCGATTCGAAGTGTCCACTCGACTTCAATAATTAATAACTTTTAAACCATTGTCAATTGTAACTTGATATTTTACAGAGATATTTGCAAAGAGTTCGACTACAACATCCTGCCAAGAAAGAATCGATTTTCTCACTAGAAAAAAAATGGCCGCCTTTAACACACGATTGTTGCGATTCGAAGTGTCCACTCGACTTCAATAATTAATAACTACGAAACTATCAAGAATTTCAACTTGATATTTTACAGAGACACGTTGAAAGAGTTGCACTACAAGACCGTATAAGAAAAAAGTCGATTTTCCTCGGCACAAAGAAATTACAGTCTCGCGATAGTCCGCGGCACCGATCCGCCGATACCTGGCCGGACAATCGTTTATTTTTAGTCGCCTTGTTTGGATGAATTTCAATCAATAAGACGGCCTGGGTACTCGCAGTCCAATAAACAACCGGTGACCCGATTGAATTAGTCATGAGGACATAGCGCGCGCGGGTCCGCAACCTTTCCATACGAGACGCCTTCTCCTCAGAAAACGAGTCCATTCCTTTACTATTTCATGCGGCGTGCATGCGACCTGCACTGCGTTCCCCCCTCACTGATTTTTACGAGAACGATCCACTTATCCATCTCTCCACCAGGGCCGGTGGATAAAATATTTCGAAATAATCCACCGGAATGCGGAAAATCCGCTGGCTCCACGCGCAAAACCCCCCTTAGCGTCTCGAGACTATTCTCCTGCCTCGGAAATTCTTAATGGGGAGATGTCCTGCCCTTGGGGCACTGGAAGAAGTATTTCGATGGTATCCTACAAGGAGATCGTACATTTTTACGGCAGTTTTTGCTTTATTCCCATGCGTTTTCGTTTTATTCCGGAAAAGACAATTTTCCGGCGAAACGAACATTTTTAGTTCTAACTTTGTTTGTCGGTAAACCTACCGAGCACTAAAAGCGATTAAAACACGTTTCAGCATATAAAAATGACGAGGCTCTATTTATTTAGATTTTGTGCAATTTTTTTATTACAATATATGCATGGATAAAGAAATTTATCGAATCAATTTCCATATAAGCGTCGTTTCAATAATTGCAAAATGAAAAATATAAAACTGGTCATTTGACAGTGGTAGGTTTAGCGTTAATGTTGAATTTTGGAAAGTATTTTTCAATTTAGATTTTGTGCAATTTTTTTTATTACAATATATGCATGGATAAAGAAATTTATCGAATCAATTTTCAATATAAGCGTTGTTTCAATAATTGCAAAATGAAAAATATAAAACTGGTCATTTGACAGTGGTAGGTTCAGTGTTAATGTTGAGTTTGGGAAAGTATTTTTCAATTTATTTGCAAATACTGACAATGTAAATTGAATTGCTCCAAGCGATAGTGCAAATCTTGCATTAAAGAATGGCAGTGGTAAAAGACGCGAGATCAAGTTGTTTATGAAATGTGAATAAAAACAGTTCGACAAGTCGTGTTCTGCATATGTTTAATTTCAATTGACGCGTACGATCGATGTTGATAATAAAATGTGCAGGGTCTCCGGGGGGAGAATTTTACAAGTTCGAGCGGTGTCTGTAAACTTTTGCGATCGACTGTCACACAGTGTACAGCTATGTTTGCCACTCTGACTCGATTTCTGGCGGTCGAGACGAAGGTCAGCTCTTCGTAGCCATCAACGATTTTACGTAACGAACGGTTGACGAAGAAAGCGATAAGCCGGGTCGCGATGCGGCAATTGGATGAAAGTGACGAAGACGTGACGTTTTGTCAGAACTATGGGGCGTAGGCAAACTTCTTTTTTTTTACGAAAGACATTATGTCTGCTAGAAATCCATTCTGATTTGGAAATTAACCCCAATGTTATAATTAGACACAAAATAATAATTTTCTACCCGAATGTCAACAAACTGGAGTAAAACAAAAATGTATTTTCCTTCTTACTATGTTTAATGGGTTGATAATAATAGAACAGTATTTTCAAATCCTTCTAATGTTTTCACTGTTTCATATTACCCCTACTCATAGTTGCTTAAAATCCGCTGTTTAGTTACAATAGTCTTCTCAACATAGAACTTCTCACACGTTTCTTGAATGTATGTATTATTTAACACTAAAGCAACCAAGTATTGAAAGTGAATGGTGGATATGTATATCTTTCTAAAATGAGAAGGCTAAATTTATTCCGATTCCGCGTCATTTTTACTGAAGTATATACTAAGTTAGGGTGTTCCAAAAATGTTCTTCCTTGAAAAGGATGATTCCTGAGATTATTTCAAGTAACTTTTTCCTTTGCGAAAATGTTCTACGCGGCTTCGTTAAGGAGTTATCAACGAAAAACACGGACCAATAAGAGCGCGGCGTTAGCGTTGCCCGAGCGGGAATTCGCCCACAGTAGCCGCGCTGTGATTGGTCCGCGTTTTTCTTTAATATCTCCTTAACGAAGCCTTTGAGAAGATTACCGTAAAGGAAAAAGTTACTTCAAATAACCTCAGGAATCATCTGTTTTAAAGACAATATTTTTCAGTCACTCTGTATAACTGACTGTGCAGAATCGACGCAGAGAACGACGAGTTATCTCGTCGGGCCATATAGTGGCTCAATATTGAAACGAGGAAACTTTCAGCAAAGATCCGCTGAAATATTGAAATCCGAGGAGTTTTTCCCGTTCGCAGCCAACTGTGCGCCGTCGGTTCTGTCGATACTGAAAGTTAGACAAAGTTTCTCGCTTTAATCGAATCGATCGGATGTAGCGGTTGGCGGTGGCGCCATTGAGGAACGGTGCGCCGGTCATCGGTGACCCCCACGGCAGCGAACGTGTTAAATGATCCTCCTCGTTGCGAGGCGAGGCGAGGCGAGACGAGGCAAGGCGAGGCGTGGAGGGTTTACGTCAGTGGTCGGCCTCGTGTGTCAGCGTCGGCCGCTGCAAAATTTCCGTAACCGGCCTTCGTACCGATCAATCGCGCGCCGATCGAAATTTATGCTCGACCGAGCGTCTCATTAACGTGACGTCATTAAAGGGAGACGAAGGAGGAGCGCTAGCGTGTGCGTGACTGGCACGCGTCCACAAGTTGAAAGCACCGGGTTTGAAAGGGAGTCATCTTTTCCGGTCGGCGCGGCGATTTTCGCGCCGATCGATGTTGATTTTACCCGATTATTCCTGGACCCGATGAATAAATAGCAAACGCGCCTTTGGCGGATGACCGATTGATAGCGTGATCTGTCCTGTGAATGAACACCTTCCAGGTGTTACACGATAAATTCGATAATTCAACGACGGTACGAATAGCCTGATTTTTATGGAAAATAAACATTGTGTTCGTTCCATGATACAGGAACTATTTACATAGAATTATTTTTGTAATAATTTCAATTAGTTGAAAGTAACTAAGCTTGACGCCCCTCAATTTTCCCAGCAATAATAGTATACAGGCTGTTCGACTACGGGTGGGAGAAAATTTAAGGGATGTTTCTCCATGACAATATAAGTAGAAAATGAAGAATAAAAAAATTGCGATTCCGGCTTCGTTATTTAGTTATTAACCTATAGCACTCGAGTGGTGACTCTTTGACGCCACTAAAAACTGCTCTACCATTATTCACAAAATATTGTTTACATTATTAAATATGTTGGTATATAATCAATTAGTAAACATCTAACTATTCTATGAGGTATTATATCAATTTCATATCCATCAAATTTAAAAAATCAGAGGGAATATCTAGGTCGGAAGAAATGTTTAACTGTCGAATTAAAATAGCTTCGAGTTGCAAAGGATTAACAATTAAAAATCCACCTAAAATGCGGCAACCCATAACTGAATAACGAAGTCGATATCGCAATTTTTTTATTCTTCATTTTCGACTTATATTGCCATGAAGAATCATCCCTTCAATTTTCTCCCACCTGTAGTCGAACACCCTGTATATAATAAAAAGAATGGGTCGATTGCTTAAAACTATTAATAAAAATGACAGCTCCGAGACAAAAGTAACGAGGTACGTGATAAATGAATAACAAAAGAAATAACTTGCCAGCTTTTTTCCTGTATTGTTTAAACAACGTTGGTTACAGAGGCGAACCATAGCCCACTGATTACAGTTAACAAACGGCAAGAGAAACGCGGCAGGGAATTCAGTTAGCAGCTCATTACAACCTACAATTGCTAATTGCAGCTCGGCGCTGTTACCGCAATCGCGATCGCGGGCGAGTATCAATCAACGGTTACCGGAAAGCAGTTCGCCATCGCGTCGACCATTACATTTTAATTGTCATTTGGATCTCGAAGTACGAACACAAACTGCGAAACTGGGGAAACGCGTCCGAGGTGCTATTGATTATAATCTTCTGGGGTCCCGAGGTTCTCCCTGGTGGGTGAATTATGCGAAGATCACTATGGGTGCTGCGGAAGCACTGCAGAAGCCCCCGGAGAGAACCTCTCGGTTTCACGGAAAGAGACACACACGTAACTCGAGAAAGAGAGGGAAATAGGGAGGGCAGAGAGAGAGGAGAGGCCAGTGACGTCACTGGCAGTCAGGGAAGTGGCCTTGAGTGGCCAATTGATCTGGCGTTTGCCTTAGGTCACTGAAGACCTGAAGCGACACAGTCACTTTGCACAGTCTACCAGGCTGGCAAGCATTGTCTCGAAATTACTGTCCGTCGAACCACGGACAACCAGGCCACCTCTCTCTAATTGTTCGCTGCTGGGCCCCCTCGCGACAATTACGGTAACGCCTCGATATATGTGCAACGGATCACCGCGATATTTCCGATAAAATCCCCACCGCCGCGCGGCGTTGCCCTAACGAGCCCTAAAACCGGTTTGGTTTTTTATTAATCTTTTGTGGGGCTATTTGTCATATTTTTCTGATTGAAATTAGTACGAACATAAACGTGTTTCCTATGTGCTTGTTTAATCTACGATTTATTGGAATCTCCATTATCCGAACCAGGGTATCCGTATTCTCCCTTAAGGGGGTCATACAAATTTTTATGGTATAGTCAGCACATCTATAGTTCTCGCCCGTACTAAAAAATTTCCGATATCTGCTGTAGTTTTTTTTTTAAGCCGAAAAAGACGAAAAAAAATTACGAAACTTGGAAAACCGTGCCAAAAATTCAATTTTCGATATTTTTTTATTATTTCGGTAGCGGAGATAGTCGCAGGTCTACAAATTAAAACACCGTTTCATTTTTTGATATCGGATCATCGAAACCTCCGGAATCATGGTCACCGTCAACCTACTTTTTTTACACATGAGTGTCTTCCGAAAGGTGTAAAATCGATCCAACTCGTTATTTTGGTTTGAAAAAATTCTGAGAGACTGTAAAAATGTCGGTAAATGTGTGGCAAAAATTTCAAGATTGTATGTTTTAAGGGTCCTTCAAAAGATGATGACCCCCTTAAAAGACAGTACTAAACAGTTCAGTACCAAGAATTTGCATCAAGTGCAATTGCATTGAATATTTCAATTGAATTTCAAGGTGTTAATTCTAGTTTAACAGCAGAAAAATGTTATTTACTGTTTAAAAACACACACACAATAGTGATCAATCTTTTTCCCCGTTGCTCTAAGCGCAAGCAATTATTCTTCTTGTGTGGAGAACGCTTCCGTGGTTGAAGCGAGAAAAGCCTACCATCGAGAATCGTCGGAAAATTCGTCCGGGACCAGCGGCTTGCAACGCGGCGAGGTTTTTCGCCGTTTTTCTTTATTTTTTCGACGCCCGGCGAAGCTAGTTTTACCTTCCTGTTCGAGTTTTCAGGTAAAAGCGACGATAATCCGTATCCGCGTAGACGCGACCGTGGAAAGGCAAACTTTCTCCGAACTATACAAGCTACGCCGGTGATACGACTGTTCGAACTCTGACAACCCGTTCCACTAGCTACGAGGATGAAAAAGATCGGACGCTTTGGAAGCTTCCTTTACGAATATACGAGCACTTCCATGCGGCGCGAAACTCCGGATTAAATAGGAATTTCTTCCTGCGCTTTGGATCCCGGTTTTTGTTCGAGGACCGCTTCCGGCAGGACCCGTTCCGCAGGAGTTACATCGTGTTTCTACACCGACAAAAAATTCTACATGCAGCGCGAGACGTGCATAATTAGGCGCTGTATGTTTCCACTCGCGAGAAATTACCAAATTTTCCATTCGAATGCAGGGTGCTCCGTCGGAAAAATGTATTTTTCTCAGAAGTTTTATCAATTAGGATGGACACGAAAATTCAACGTACAGTGCAAGATATGGACAACAATTGTTGAAAATTTCATTTCACTAACCCTGCACGTTTCTTCGCAAAAAATTTCTGAAATCGCCACTCGAACGAAAAATGCTTGTTCAGGGCCTTTTCAAGTTCCATAACACCCAAAAACTATATTGAATACGACTACTAGAAAAATTGGACGTACAGTGCAAGATATGGACAACAATCGCTGAAAATTTCATTTCACTAGCTCTGCTCGTTTCTTCGCAAAAAATGTCTGAAATCGCCACTCGAACGAAAAATGCTTGTTCAGGGCCTTTTCAAGTTCCATAACACCCAAAAACTATATTGAATACGGCCACCAGAAAAATTGAACGTACAGTGCAAAATATGATCAATAATCTCTGAAATTTTCATTTCAATAACTCTAGTAACTTCCACGCAAAAAATTATCAAAAATACAGCTCATTCCTTGACCGTCTAAAAACGAACGTTTATTAATACGAAAAGAAAACAGCTTTTCCAAGTTTCATGGTTTCCCCGCGAAAAACTGCTACAGCTTTCGCGTAGGAGATATTTTCCTAGTCCTAAGGAGTCTCGAAGGAATTCAATCAAGTATTCTCAGCCGACGCTCCGAGAGCGGTGTCCAAATATTTTAGCAGGAACCGTTCGGCCTGTCAGCGGCCATTTTGCCAGTCGAAGGATAAGTAATCAGGAAGCCCGAAGGTTCGGGCTGGAACTGTCTATCATTGGAACTACCGCTAGCAGCG
This sequence comes from Lasioglossum lativentre, assembly GCA_916610255.1. Lineage (NCBI taxonomy): Eukaryota > Metazoa > Arthropoda > Insecta > Hymenoptera > Halictidae > Lasioglossum > Lasioglossum lativentre. Next base: position 5,011,420 of record OU744364.1, read on the forward strand.
TGCGATTAATCTCAAGGAAGAAGGAACATAACCGTAGTACGGCCTCTCAAAATCTGGCCATTTATTTCCAGGACGGACACGGTCGCGATAAATCGGCCCGATCAGCGAAAAAGACTAGCTACGCTCCTGATGCTCGCTTTTTTCCTGTTTCGCCGGGGGGCAGCTTCTTGGTCCGGCAGGAACTCGATCGTCCTGCCTCGAATGCCGAACGATCATGCTAACGGGAACTATAGGGAACCCCCTCGAGACAGGACGTTCATGCTCGATCTGACGAGATGCGGTAGTGCTCGCTTAAATTTGCGAAATCTGTTACACTCGAGAGCCACTTTACGCTTCGAGCAACGAGAGAAAAAATTCATCAGGATCGTGTGTGTGTGTGTGTGTGTCGTTATTGAGTAAACGACGTTCTTTCCGGTTTTAAACACGAATTCAAATCTTCAATGCAAATGTCTAGTACAAATATCTGGTGCAAATGTTCAATGTAAATTGTTCAGTCTTCGAACATTTAAGTCAATTTAAAAATAATGAAATTTGGGAGAGATAGAAAAAAAATTGAAAGAGAATAACATCTTTTCGATAATATATTTAACATTGTCTTAGCACAGTGACAATTAAAACATGAACAATAAAAGAAGTAGAAAAATAAAAAATTGATTTTTTTCATAGACCTACTATAAGCGTCTTTTAGTAACATTTTCAAATCACTCTTAGCAAAGTGATCTGTCGAAAACAAACAATCAAAACAAAAATTTCCAAAAACAATTGTATATTTTCATAGACCTTCTATAGCGTCTTTCAGTAACATTTTCAAATCACTCTTAGCGAAGTGATCTGTCGAAAACAATCAAAAAGAAAATTTCCAAAAACAATTGTATATTTTCATCGACCTACTATAGCGTCTTTCAGTAACATTTTCAAATCACTCTTAGCAAAGTGATCTGTCGAAAACAATCAAAAAATAATTTCCAAAAACAATTGTATATTTTCATCGACCTACTATAGCGTCCTCCAATAACATTTGGAGGAGAAGAAAATCTTCCGGTAAGGAACAGCAAAAACGAACAATAAACAGTTCGAAGAAAGATTTGAGAAAAGCCTGGAGGCTTAGTATTGTCGATGTAACTAACAGTTTTGATAGCAAGCACAGGGTGGTTCTAGCACAGAAGATTAATCCCGAAAAGTCCGTTAAGTACCTCAGTGGGGATTTAATTTTCAACAATGTTCAGCTGTCAGCCAGCGGGATTAAGTCCCGAAGAAATTCGATTCCCAGTTAAGAATACACAATCTTGGACAGAGCAGGACGGTTTTCCCGTTGCACCCCCGTCGCCGTGAAATTACAGGAGAGAAAATTACTTTTCACCGTCAACTCGATCACTCCTCGAACGGCCTTTCAAATCGGGTTTGTTTTTCCCCTTTTTTCCCCCTCTGGCTTTTTATCGCTGCTTTAGCAAAGCCCCGTTCGCAAAGCACCGGCGTTATGCAAATCTTCTCGGATAGACTCGTGAATTTTATGAACTCCCGTTGCACGCACCATTGTCTGCTAAACATTCCCAGGAACTTTTTTTTGGTCTATTGGATTTTTCTCGTTGGTTTTAAATTTGTTTTCAACGGTGACAATGAGACTTAAAGCTTTCTGTGCCAGGGAAAATTATGCATTTGTAATATCACGATTAAAAGTGTTTTGTTGGTCGTTAGTGGATCTTCATTAACAATTGTATCAATTACCAAAAAACAGAAATTTGTTCGTCTGACAATTTTCAGAAGTTGAAAATAATGTAATGATATTTTTAAACTCCCGTTGCACGCACCATTGTCTGCTAAACATTCCCAGGAACTTTTTTTTAGTCTATTGGATTTTTCTCGTTGAATTGAAATTTGTTTTTAACGGTGACAATGAGACTTAAAGCTTTCTGTACTAGGGAAAATTATGCATTTGTAATATCACGTTTAAAAGTGTTTTGTTCGTCATTAGTGGATCTTTATTAACAATTGTCTGTATCAATTACCAAAAAACAGAAATGTCTAATAATTTTCAGAAGTTGAAAATAATGTATTGATATTTTTAAACACTTTCGATCTTGTTTTATATTTCACCAAGCGGTTGTTGTCATAAACGCATAAAGATCCGCAGTCTATTAATTACTAATGGAGGTTGACAACAATTTTAATAACAGAGAAATAACGTTCTCTTAGTGCAGTTAAAAGCCAACGTTCCCGCTACTCGAAGAACAGAAAAACTGTCCTCGATCCAAAGTTCACTACTCCTGGCAGCACAAGGTGGGTCCAATTGGACCCAGTTCAAAAAATGAAGAGCAAGAAATTTTTGTAAAATCAAATTTCAAATATTCACAAGTCCATTCGATAACATGACAACCGATGGCAAAAAGTAATGGAACAAATGGAAAACGGATTATTAAATAAATCTGTGAATATAAATACCTTAATGGCAACAATTGAATTTTCATTTAAAAACGCACTTTCGTCCCAATACAGTGAAACTCCGTTTATGTCATCTAAATTTTAGCAGTGTACCTTGTTAACTGAACTCTCTCGCTGAAATCCTCTTATACATATGAACTCCCCATTAAAAGGACGAAAACTCATAATCAGTGATAGGAGAGACAGGTCCTATTACACGAACCACCTGATTATGCGAACCAACTCCCGGCAGGCACGTATAAACGGAGTTCCATTGCAGTTTACCACGAAGCTTTCAACTGCAATCGGGAACAAATAATTTGTTCAAAGATCCGCAATCACTCACAATGTGCTATCGTAGAAATCAACCCCCCGTCACTGTGTCAGCCTATGATCGGGTCAATTTCGACCGAAGGGTGGACTGATTGAATGAAAGTCGAGACGAGGACGAGTGAATGAGAGGGTGGAACGCAAGAGGGAGTTTTTTCGCGAGGGTGGGGTTACGATACAGCTTCTAGTATCTACTATAATACTAGATAGATTATCCTTTTGCACGGGGGTGTACGCGAACGAGAACCACAATGATCACAGCTCCGCGAGGTATACATAGACAGATGGTTACTGTCGGGTTTTCCGTACCGTGTCCGTTCACCCGTTCTCCATCGAGGGACGACACTCGAGCCGACGCGCCTCCGTCGGCAGCTCGAACGCGACTGACGACGTTCGCCTCGCGCGCCCCGACCCCTAGCGCGTCCGCGGAGTGGGGGAACCGAGCAGCGTAACGTGGGCAGCGGGCGAGGAGTGGGGGAAAGAAAAGCGCGTAGCAGTAGGAAGCAAAAATAGAGTGGGAGGAAGAAAAGCGGCGTTGGAGGGGAAGGCGTTCGGAGTGGGGGGGGGGGGGGGGAAGAAAAGCAAAGAAGCACGAAGCCCGCTACCGTCACCCGGAAATGACGAGCAAGGAAGCGAGGAGGAAGCCGACGGAATGGTACCGCAACGAAAGGGATGCTCTCGCTCTCTCTCTCTCTCTCGCTCTCACGCTTTCTCTCTAACTCTAACTACGTCCCGGCTTGTTTCAATAATTATTGTGCAACCGTAAAACTGTTATTTGCTCGTTGCGAACCGCTGCCAAGACGTCTGCACGGCCAGATGGTTTGTGTAATGATGATTGAACATTTCGAGTTGCGTTTATTTGAGCTTTCGATCCCCGATCGTTGTCTTTCGGTTTCTTTCTGACGTTGTATCTCCGTTGGGTCGTAACAGAAATTCGTATCTTCTTGCCATTTATTAAGAAAATAGAGAATTGCAGGTAGTTATAAAATTGTTGACTGTAAGCAGGTTTTGTTTAATCGCTGCATTTGCAATGAGTCGCAACAAAATTGGTAAAATTAGAACGTATTTATAGAACTGTAGTTGTATGTTTAATATGGTAGATAAAATTGATTTATAATTGATACTTTATGAAATGCATTACAAAAATTTTTTTAATTCAGTCTAGCTGGACTTTCAGCGAAAAATTGATGATTTTAATGTATTATAAATTTGTGAATTTATGCAAGTGGCTCTAACAATTTGATCGCCAACTACATTCATGCCAACGTCCATAAATATGTATAGTGGATCGATAGGGTATTGGTATACTGAATTTCTTTCGCTATAACACGACTTACAAACGTGAACATCTGGAGGTAATGTCTGTTTGAACTATCAATGTTGGATTATTGCATTTTGCCTTTTAAATATTTTACGCCGTGTTGCGATATTATTTCTACAATACATTTGGTGTAGAGACAATGGATAGAACAGATTCCATTCGTTGCATGGTTAGTTTAACTGTTTTTCATTTGACTAGTGCCTACTTACATCGTCGTCCAGAAATACAGTGGATCAATAGACTGTTGGTACAGTTCCTTCTGCTATAATGTGGGTTGCAAAGCTAACAATTTGATACGACTTAGTTTATTTAGTGCTTGCTACACCTTGAAGGTGCGATGTCGGTTCACAAATGTTAGTGATTTGCTATTACAAAATTACAATGTACACAATTTATCACTATTTTTATCTAATAGCGTAGTAAAATTATTTCTATTAAACTGATCATTAAAATGAAGGAAGGAGATAAGTATTAAATTATACATATTCATTTCTACTTTTTCCATCTTGTTATAAATACAATACCACTAATAATCTAAGAAAATTGTTCTAACAAGAATCTGTAAAAAATAATCTATTTAAAATTGCATTAATCAAATGCTACTTGATTGCATCAAGTGCAAATTGTAGACATGTTTCCTTATTAAGATCTCGTTTCTTTCTTATTTTTCGAAGAGATTCGAAGAATCATGACAAAGAAAAACGAATAAAAGTTTTTCTAGAACTCCGGTGTGTATTATAATTAAAAGCAAACTCTCGCGATTCGTTGGATAACAAGCGGCGAATAAAAGGGTTTCGAAGTAACGGCGAAGGTGGTTATTATTATCCCGAGGGCGAGGATTCCCTTGGCGTCCCTCGAAGACAATTTTTAACGCGTGATATTGGTTTTTAACAATGCGCTGTCGCGCTGGCCAGGATATACTCGATAATCGTGCTACACCAAACAGCTTTCACTTCGACATCCGTTACAGTCGAAACAGAAAATCCGTTCCAATTTATATATCTGCCGGTGTCTACAATTTCGCTCATATTGAATTTCACTTTTGCCATTCGATTTTTCGCATGGTGCGATCCATTGTACCGGAAGTTCTCATAAAATGAAATTTTTCACACAAACAGGCAAAATTGTACATTTGTCATTTTTGTATTATTTTCAATGAAATGTTTTAGTCGAAGGGTTAAATTCTGTTTGTAAAAATGAAGTATAAAAGCATAGTATGAAAAGTAATTAAAACTGTCTGCAATAAAGTTGAAGATAAATGCGATATTGTACAAGTTGGTGTCGTAATGTACGGTGAAAATAATTTCTTGTTTTGTCAGCAGAGAGATATGAAGTTCAGCACCAGTGAAATACGGCCAACATTAACGAAGTTAAACGCAAATGTCTTAAATGTGCATATAAAGAGAAAATTTAATGAATAGAAAACTTTTTATATACACAGTGCAAAAAAATATGTCGAAATAGACCAAAAAACTTTTAACACAGTACGTCATTTCATCGTTCATTCTATGCTCCAAAAATTGGGTGTAATTACTTATGGCACATTAAAATGTTTTATTTATATAAATGTTAAATCAATAATATATCCAAAAATTCCACTGAATGGTGTATTATAATTTTGGTGTCTCCTCAGAGTGGTCATTCGATTGCAAAAAGCTGCTTAAATATTTACCAATGTATTACAAATAAATTAACTAAAGTGCCCAATAATTGCACTGAATTGAACATTGCAATTTTTAGTGACCCTTCAGAGTTGCTACTCGATAGAAAAGCATCGGCAGAAAGAGAATAAAATATGGTTGCCCCAGAGATGTCCAGACCAGGTCAAAGAGAAAAGGTTGGTACCTTTTAGCTGGTGTTTTAACGTTGCGTGTGTGGTGGTAGGGTTAAGGCGGAGACCTAAGTGCGGGTGGGCGCGAACTTGGACGATAAGATAAAACCGATGGATTAGGTCAGCATTGAATCTAAACAAAATCTGGGTCACGTTTGCATCGAAGCCGCAAAACCAGGTCTGGGTTAGGTATCTGGGTCGGCAGCGGGTGCGAGCTCCAAGATAAGGGCTTAACCGTCGCGCAGCCTCGGTTATTCAGGATTAATCGCTGTTAGGTTTCCCGCGGAAAAGGTGACAAAACGATGCTCCGTAAATTCGCGGCGGAACGCATCGCGGATTCTGTACAGGCTGCTCCATTAAAAAAAAGAGGTGAAGCGAACAACCTGCACGTGGGAAAAACAAAATATTAACGCGGTAAATTAAACATTGGAAAATTGTATTAATTAATTTCCGTCTCTTATTATCAATCGTTAGACTGCGAAATAAACTAGACATTGTCCACTTCTTTTGAAAATTTTTGACAAGTTGATAATATTGCAGCGATACTGTTAAATTATTTTAATCTTTCTACTATTTGAAATTATACCTACTCATTTCTGTTATAAATGCATGAAATCCGCAGTCGTCTAATCATCATAGTCTCAGCTAGTTTTAGCTATTATAGTCGTCTCTTCAAGGTAATAGTCCCACACTACTGTAACATAATAATGTTAACATATTAACATTATTGACATTATAGTCGTTTGTTCTGCATTTGTTCCAGTACATCATCTCCATTACAGCGAAATAAAACATTTATATAAAATTCCAACGATTGACAATTTTTTTTTATATCGATTTTCCGTAAGGAATCCCATAGAGAATACCCTAGTGAGCAGACCCCGAGGAACTTCATGCAAATTTTACGTTTTCTTGAAGAAATTTGAAGAAACTCGAATTAAGGGAAGTTCTCACTTCTAGAGTCTCTTCGTGAATAGTTACTGAATGCCAGTGAATGTCCAATTCAGTCAAATGAATATTAAATTACGCAGTAAACGAAATGTTCAATATTGTTATATAAAAATGTTGTGCCTCCTTTTAAAGGACAGATTCCTCAGGTCATTTCAACTAACTTTTCCCTTTGCGAAAATGTTCTCCGCGGCTTCGTTCAGGAGTTATAAACGGAAAGCACGGACCAATCGGACCGCGGCTACAGCTGAGCGCGGCGTTGGTATTGGCCGAGCCGGGCTACCTCCGTAGAAGCCGCGCTACGATTGGTGCGTGTTTTTCGTTAATAGCTCCTTAACAAAGCCTCGGGGAACATTCCCGCAAAGGGAAAAGTTATTTCAAATGACCTGAGGAATGCCCCCATTCGTGTTATTTAAAAAAATGGGGAAACATTTGGATAGATACGTTCTTGATATTTTTATTATAAAGTAAGGATATTGTGTTAATTTGCAAATAGTTGTTTAGTAATATTTGATCGAACCAATGCGCCGAAAACATTAAAATTTCAGTGCTCCGTAAACCTTGTGTTCGATTGCACGAGGTACGAATAAAATCGATTTTACTTTACATCTCTGCGTCTCCGTTATTCGAGGATAACTTTCGCCCAACAATGAATTATTGTGTCCAACCCGTCGCCGCCCCGTTTCTACGTTTGCATCGTCGCAAGATGGAGCACCCGGGGGGTGGGAAAACGGGTTCGGAACAACGAGCAAACAACCCCGGAAGCACGCGAGGACAAGCAACGAGGAAAACGCGTGACACGCTGCGAAGACAAACAGAATGATGCAGGGCTGCTCTTCTCTCTCTGGAGCAAACGGAGTGCGCGATCGACAAATGCGAAGACGGTGAACAAAGCATTGTGGTCTGGAGTCTGGGGTCGAAGAATTTAGCGACACTTCAGCATAAATTCTAGTTGGAATGGGCTGGGCTGGATGTTTGCCGACATTCAGTTACTCGCGTTAATATTCCAACAGCCTTTACACCAGAAATAACTCCTTTGAAATTGCATCGAAAGAACGAAATTAATTTTTTCAAGAAGTGAATTTCATTGATTTCTTCATTTTTAAGATACACTAATACCTACAAGGAGTCGGCGAGTTTCTCGATTCGAAAATTTTTGCTAGCATGATTTTTTCGACGCACAAAAGATCACGAAGGAGTGGGGAAAAAATTTTGAAAAAAATGGCACAGATCGCGAACTCCCGCAGGTTCTGTGATCTTTTTCATCATTATAGTCCTTTGGACCTTTGTCCTGCGTCGCGGTAATCAACTTTTCCCTTTCCACTATCGTGTTTTTCCTTTCGCATAGACGAGGCTTCCTTTGTTATCGTAACAGTGTTAACTCTTTTTATGTTCTCATTGTTTTGTGTTTCATCTACACGTTTTTGTTAGAAATCTATAAAATCCGCTGCTGTCATTTCTGTATGTATATTTTTGAAAATAATGTAATCTTTTTACGCAATAAATATTACTAGTTTAAGAAGAGGTTATTTTAGCTTGTTTAGTTGCAAGCTTTAGCTCTTTTATATGAATTCATTGAAACGATTATGAACTATGTAGATTACAATTTAATAATAATAGGAAATAAATCATTGCAGATATCCACTGACGAGTCGTATAAAATAAAGAATTACAAGTTTAACAAGATTGTTTCTGAAATTGGTTTAAAAAAGAAGAGATGATTATAGCTTGTTTAGTTGCAATTTTGCCATCTTCTCTTGTTTGAATAACAATTCGCCGAGTCGATTAGCAACGATTATAGTAGATTACAATTTAATAATAATGGGAAATAAATAATTTCAGATATCCACTGACGAGTCGTATAAAATAAAGAATTACAAGTTGAACAAGATTGTTTCTGAAATTGGTTTAAAAAAGAAGAGATGATTATAGCTTGTTTAGTTGCAATTTTGCAATCTTCTCTTGTTTGAATAACAATTCGCTGAGTCGATTAGCAACCATTATAGTAGATTACAGTTGAATAATAATAGAAAATAAATAATTTCAGATATCCACTGACGAGTCGTATAAAATAAAAAATCACTAGTTGAACAAGATTGTTTCTGAAATTGGTTTAAAAAAGAACAGATCTTCAGGTATTTTCTTTGAATTCATCGAGACGATTAGCAACGATTACAAAAAAAAAGAATGTAATTGCAGTAATAATAAAGAATAATTGAAGATAACAACTGACAAATGATTCTGTAAAAACGAATTATTTGTTTAACAAAAGCCATTCGCGGCTCGGTACGTAATTCCGTCAAGATTGCGATCGATAGATCGACGAGGCTCGAATATCTCTGTTCGTTTTCGCCGGTCTGCCGGCAAGGATCTCGCGAAAATCGCCGCGAAAATGAAACGCGTGCTGGAAATAACGAGAGCCGACATGGAAACGACTAAATAATGGCGACCCTTCGACGTTGAACATAGTAATCAGCGCGCGGCCGAGCGGATTTTCCTGCTGCGATTTACGCTCGCTCGGTTGTTCTATCTTCAGCATTGTGCGACTCGCACCAGGAAAATAATGCGAGCCGCGACGAATGTGGCCACAGCTGTATTTCTCTTAACCAAGGGAAATTAAGAATCGTTCTTAGAAACGCGGAGCATCCGCAATCCTCACTCCGAAAAAAAAACCCTCGGAATATTTTGCATAAACAATTAAATTCGAAACACAAGAAGAAAATTTGCAAAATCCTCGACACTTCATTTTGTACGGAAGATAATTAAAACGGAACGCAAGGACTTTGTTTGCAATTTCCAAATTAGTTTTCTCGTAAGCAGTACAAATTTCCTAATTAGTTCTTTGCAAGGAAGAATTTTATAATTAATTTTTCACAAGCAACACCGATCATTTGATTAGTCTTTCTGTAAAGGGTTGTAATTGTTACATCAACTGTTGACAAGAAATCGACATTTTCTAATCGACTTATAAACATTATAAAGAATCGCAGTTTTATAATTAACTGTTCACGAGGAATCAAAATTTCCAAAGGAACTTTTCATGCACAACAAAAGTAAATGAATCTCAGAATGAAAGCTTTCAAGCTCATTTTTCAGGAAGAAGAAAAATGTTTAAACGAATTTTATACATAGTTGGAAAAATTTTTAAGAATGATTTCATTTCGTTTCCGAAGATTCGAACTTTTGAGATCAAGTATTTACGTAGAAAAGAAATTTCCAAATAAACTGTAGGAATTTTCTAAATTATTTAATTGAAAAGTGTAGCTTTTTTCTGTAGTAGTAAAATCGCAGAGTCACCCGGTATAGCGAATCGTTAGCGATGATTAAAGTCTCGGCAGAGGTGTCGGGTTGAAACGTCGAAAACTGAACCATAAATAGATAAAATTCTATTCGGGTATATGTATACGCATTTAATATACGGGGGACGATTAAAAATATTCCCACGGAGCTTTAATTAAAGCGGAGGAGAAAATGGGCGGACAGGTATCCCGTCGCCGAGATAAGTATGCGTGAAGCTCGACGTGCCGTGATGGGATGCGGCAGATGGCTCGAATTAAAAGTAATTTATTATAGCAACCGCGCGTGCATATTAGCGGAGCGTAGATATAACCGGCGACGAAACATGCGAGAAAATATGCTTATCGATCGTGGCCGCCTTTAATTCATAAGAGTGCATCAATGTCCTAGACAAAGTTTGTTGTTAGCAATGTAAACGTTTAAAGATTTATTTAGCGACATAGACTGAAGGAACATTACAATTTTTTGGAAAAGAGAAATTGTAGATGCAAGCCTTAATATTATTGATATGATATAAACAACATTTATATAATGGTTAGATAAAAAATTTGTTTCGTAAAGGTTCGTACAAAATTATATGAAGTAATATTCGTATGGTTAATATGTGATTGTATCCATTTATGGAACACCCTATATATAATAACTGAGAATTAGAGAGTGTGTAATTTCAAACGTTTTGAAATCAGTATTAGGTTTGCAAGGATTACCGGAAAAATTGTAGAGAAACGTTTCATGTCGTATGAAACCGCCTGTATAATTCAGGACAAGAACCAAAGACATAGGAACATGACTCATAGAATTATAAATTTGTCTATAGCTGTACAAAGAGTAAAGAAAAATATTAAGAAATGTGGGAACAGTGTCAATTGACCATTAATCTTTCACGTGTTATGTAACAGCCTGTATAATTGAGAGCAAGACTCTAGAGAATTTGTAATGTTGAATAAAATAGATGATTGAATGGAATACAAAGAGGAAAGAAAAATAGTTCAGAAGGAATTCAATCGACCGTAAATGTATTACATTTTATGGAACAGCCTGTAGAGCTGCATAACCGGAGGAGACAGGAGGCAATAAAAATCCACGTGGTTACGAAGCCGCGAATTTTACGATGAGTCTACAAACAGCGGAGAAAATTGAGAGATAAAGTACATGATACACATAAAGTTGATCAAGGGAAACAAGCCTCCTACTATAAAACAGACTGTATATCTGGAAATACAGAGAACCTTAAATAATTGCTAAGGTCAACAACAAAGATGCTACACACAGTTTCACCACTGATCTACCAAGAGCTTGGAGAAAATTAAAAAATTTTGATTACAAGTATAAAGAAATACAGTTTAGAAATTGACTACCAATAAAATAATGCATATTATGAAACAGCCTGTATAGACCTATCGAATGAGGACCTACTTGATAGACTGCGGATCTTTATGAATTTATAGCAAGATTAAGTAGATGAAATTCAAAATTGTTGGAAAATTTTAAAAATTCAAGTTGTCAACATATGATGTCTATTGTAAATTAATTAAGGGAAGAAATAACATTCAATTTGCTTTCTATATCTTGCAATCGATGCAGACAATTTTTATTTCGCGTAAAGAGCCTACAAAATGCGATTTTGAAATCGTCCAAAAATGCTGCATTTATTATGGAACAGCCTGTACATCGGAGACAAGAAATGTCGAAATGGGGCCTCAAGAATCAAAGGGAAGAAAAATCGGCGAAAATTTAGAACACATGGGTTCGGATCACCATGAACGACCCATATATTATTGAGCGGCCTATATACCCAGTAGGCGAAGGGATCTCCGCAAGATTCGTAAGGTCGCGTATTTGGGCGGCGGGTCCGCAGGGAACGGAGAGAGAAAATTGGGAAACGCGGGCACAGAGGTTAGCACGGAATAGAGAGAGAAAGAGAGAGGGGGGAGAAAGAGAGAGAGAGAGAGAGAGTGAGTCCAGAACGGTGAAACGCGGACGCACCCGCAGCTATACCCGTCTCATACCCAGACCTATACCCGCCGCCTCCCGTACCCGCACCGTCCCGCGAAGGGCTCGACCCCCTAAAGGGAGAAAGGGTGGGAGCAGAGAGGGCAGCAATGCGACGGTAGTTGCGCCAGCGACGCCGTACGCCGTGTGCCGTGTGTCGGGATCAGCTGTGAGCTGGCAACTCGAGTCAGCTGACTGGCCGGCCCCTCTGCTGCCACTCCAACTCTGCGACAATCAATATTCCCCGCTGTGCCCCCGCGCGATTCCGCCCCTGCGTCTACCTCCCTTTTTCTCAGGTCCTGCTTCGAGACACGTATACCGACAGGGTGCTCTCGACTGCCGCGCCAGCGAAAATCAGACTCGGGCATTATCGAAATAAATTATTTGAAAACTAATCCGAATAAACAATTCTCTCGTTCGGCTGAATTTGAAATAATCATATGTCATTTGAAATTCGATTAATTTCCCATTTCACGATCGAATAATTCGTGCTCTCCAACATTCTATTTAGTTCGAGTACTAAAGGGAAATTTTGAAAGCGACTGCAGCTAAACTTTCATCATTAAACTACAAACATATGTAGTAATTAGTTCAGTTACTTTAATAACCTCTTCTCGAGGTGAAGTTATTTATTATTTTGTTCGAACGATATTGAAATCGAATATTATTCGAAAATAATTTATTTGACCATTTTCTGCAAGGAATTATTGTACAATAGTACAAACAATTCTCAAAATTCTTCAAATTCTACTCGATGAATCACCCTTCGAAAATTATGAAAGCATCGAACATGTTAATGTTGCCCATTCTATTACCATAAATTTCAGTTACAGGTCTACGTCGATCTTCAACAATGAAAACTATTATCCTGAAAAACAATGAAGCTTGCTGAATACAGAAATACAGAGAGTACAGTGATGATCGATTCGTTGGACAGTTACGTAAAGAGGATCGACTTCGTCGGTATTCCGCGTGCGACCCTTAACCGCGAAGAAGGGCGTAAAGTAGACCGTGACCTTGACACGAGGTTCTACGGAAGCCCCTCTCTCTCTTTCCAAAGCCCCTGGCGAGTTTAGCACAGAGTGAGAAGCACGAGGAGGGACACGGTAATGATGCATTTTCTGGAAACCGGGGGAAACGCAACTCGCTCAGATCCATGCCGTGTACGGAAACCGCTTTTCAGGGCTGTTTAGAGTTCGTAGTACGCGGGGCTCGTTAACTGAATAGGAATCGAGAAGCTTGAAGAAGCATCAATCGCTTATTCAAGATCGTTCCAAGGATTGAGAGGATCGTTCAGAGTATTCGGATGATCGTGGACTATAATGACTCGATAGCCACAGCAATTAATGTATACTAGAGGGAATTGCAGGACCTTGAAGAGATCTTCAAGCATCTTCAATCTCTTCATAAGATTCTGAAGAGATGTTAAGAAATCATTTTAATAATATTTTTCGAGATGAGAAGCTATTTCGACAGTCGTGGAAATGTCTAGGGATCTAAATTGTTGTAGAAATTTTTAGGGGATCTAGTTTATGCTTTCAACAATTGTCGAAAGAAAGCTTCCCAAGGCTGTTGAAAATATCACTATAGATCCCCTAGGATCACTAGACACCTCTCAGGGTAATTAAAAAGGTTTGTGCTAGACTAGAAAAAGGAAGTTCTAGACCTAGGTCCTCCAGTGAAGGACTCTCAGATCTTCTAAAGTGAGCCCTCCCAAGAGACGTCGAATGTCCCACGAATCGATTCCAATCAAAAGACCACATCGCACACGATCAATCGAAAGAACTCCGAGAGTTGTTTTTCCAGATTGTACCTTATACAGGTCGCTCAAAAGGAATGGTCTTCGCGAGGACACTGAAAGCGTATGTTTTTCAGTCCCCTGAAAAAAACTTCAACATAGCTTCAAAGAAATATGTTCTTTCAGACGAATTGAAAGTCCCTCGACGACGTTGAAAGCTATTGAGAAGATCCTACTTTAAAAAGAACTCCTGCAGAAGACTATAAATAAAAGCACTTCTGGTTGATGCTCCCTTAAGGGCCCTACAAATCCTTAAAGATTTGCAAGGATACATTAAAGCCTCTTATTGCTGTGGAAGGCCCTAGAGAGACAACAGACACTCTGAAGGACCTTGTATTCCTTCTTGCCAGTTTTCATAATGTTGGAAGGGAGCCTAAGAGGGTGATGTTCTCCTAAAAGTCTTCAAGATACATCAGAACAGTGCTATTCAGAATACCATACAGGGTCATCAAGATATATCCTTCAAATGAAGTCTGAGAAGAAAACTCTGAAAGTCCTTGCTCCAGTTCTGGAACTGACGGTAAAGAGGCTTTGAAGGAAAAATCTACAGGATTTTCAATTATCTTCAAAAATGCAGGCTTCTAAATTATCCAAGAGACTTTCCAGGACAAAAATTCTTCAAAGGAATATCTTCTAAGTGTCCCAAAAAAGTAAAGGTCTTCCGACACACATCGATCAAAGGATCCACCAAAGCCGAAAGAGGCTTCGGCACCGCCAAAAAGTTCCAAATAAAGCTCCAGTCCCCTATGTATCATCGCATCGCGCAACTAGTCAATTACTTTGCCGGAATCCTCTGAAGATTTATTTCCGTCCGCGTCTCTCCATAAAGATGGCGGGCAAGGCGAGCCTCGTTGCAAAAGCGAGTCTCGTTGCAACTCGAGCCACGTCGCTTTTATTTACATAATACACGACCGCATTTTCGCCCCAGAACTTCACGAAACTGAAGTCCGCTTAGGCGAAACGAGTTAAGAGGAGGAAAATTGCAAGAGGGAGAGAGGGAGAGAGAGAGAGGGAGAGAGAGAGAGAGAGAGAGAGAGAGAGAGAGAGAGAGAGAAAGAGAGAGACATGAAACTCGATAGACTGGTGTTAGAGAACAAAGCATTTTACTGGGACCCATCGTCGCCGGCTGTTTCCTAGCTTTGCGAATGCAACGTACGGTGTTCATCACAATGGAGTCGTGGAAATTGTTGCAATTGTAAGCACCTCCTTGGATCCTCGATTCAATTCGGTAGCAATAAATATATAGAGAATAGTTTAAACACGATTCTATGTTGGAAATTAATTTTTGTTGCTACAAATACGTTTCATGTCACATTCTACAGTCTCATTTCTTTTTCTCCAATTGTGTGTTGAAATTATTTAATTTGGCGAAGTGTGTTGCTTAAAAAATTCATCCCTGAAGAAAACTTGCTGTTTCGCCTGTGAAATTTTCATGAAATATAATCTCAGGACACAGGTGCTCGACCTTTTCTGTTTTCCACGGTTATGGTTACACTGCGACGGTTATCATGTCGTTGCTGATTCATCGCGTTAAATAAACGCCGCTTCCGCAAAAGGACCACACGACTGTGGCATCAGTTTCCAATTTCCGGAGCCGCTTCAATTACCACGGCGAACCGCTTCGTTTACAGGTAATTACTTAGCCGAGGTTGTAGACGCTGAAGAGGAAGTCGCCTTAATGACGATAAGTAACACGCCGATAAGGAAATTTTCGGAAAATCTGATTACGTGAACTTGATCAGGACCTATTGATGTGTACCAATTATGTTCATTCTTTTAATCAATTCGGATGAAACAAAATTAATTCGTCAAAGTCCTGAGGAAGTATAACATTATTATAGGAAATAATACATCACAAAAATTACATTAAAAATATAGACCAAATAGTACCAATCGAGAACGAAATTGGAGAAGAACCAAAATCTACCTGAGCAATTCTGTTCAATTCAGAAAAATTTTCCGAACAATTTCAACTCTGTTTTAAAGATACAAAGAGGCCAGTCTCCAAGAGAAAAAATGTTTTAAAAAACACCAAAATGGCCTAACCGAGTCTCAAAAGGAAAAATGTCCCGAAAACCATCTTCTACAAAGTTTCGAAGACAGATTCTCAAAAGGACAGTCTTATAAATGATCTAAGAGAATCCCAAGGAAAGAAGAGCTTTGAAGGCACACCCTTGTCAAGCTAGCCATCATCAAAATTGACAACTATAGGTCCAAAAGCACAGATTGGGGTATGACAAGGTAGCTATCGCGCTATGTAGGGTTGATCTTACAAGGGAAGATATTCAATTGATACACGCCGATTTTGATGAAACTTATGTGAGTATATTTTTTTCGGCAACCATCCACTCTGAGGGGGTGAAAACAGCCCCCGAAGTCAGGGTTCAAAACCACATTTTCAGAGAGAAAAAAGTTTGTTAAAAAATTCTAGCGCGACTACATTTCCCATTAAAAAATACACATTTAAAAAAAAATCAACTTCTAGTTCCCCAGATATCTCAAAAAATGTGGTTTCGCCCCCTGACTTCGAGGGCTGTTTTCACCCCCTCAGAGTGGATGGTTGCCGATAAAAAAAAAATACGTGTCAAATATTTTTCAAAGAACTATATCTCACATAAGTTTCATCTAAATCGGCGTGTATCAACTGAATATGTTGTTAGCCCTCCATCCTTATTTCCATCGACGCCGCCTTTAAACTGAAATTTTGGGAAACTTGGCAAGCAAGATGCCAGAAGTCCATGCATCATCAGAAGTGTCCAGAGAAAAACGTTCGCAGCGACAACGTAAATCCCAATATTTAGCATGGTCGCGATCATTCCTGGCGATCAGGGTCCCCCCGGGACCCGGAGAGACATAAATTTTGGCGGTGGTCCGCGAGAGAGCCTAACCGTGTATAAATCATGTTCCGCGACGGAAGAAGGATCAGCCCTTGCAGTGGACGATGACCAGCCGGGAGACGGAGGCGAGAGACCCGGGGCTTTTAACTATGTAATTATCCAGACAATCGAGCATTTCCCGGCGCGAGGAGACGAGGCTAGCTGGAGCCAGGCGTTGCGAAGATTGGCGCCAGCATCCGACAGTCGTCCTCTCCTCCTCGCAAGCAGGATTACATCAAGGATACGATCGATGATGCCGGGAAACGCCGCCCGAGAGGCGCCGAGCATAGCTTCTCTATCGCGTCCTCTCGTTCTATCGCTCGGAAGTTCTCTCTGGTTCTCCTTCGCGAGCTTTCTCCGTGCGAGCAAACTTTTCCTAGAGGTTTGTTTACTCGAGCGTCCTACGCGGCCATTAGCTGCTCCCTACGCCATTTTCGACCCCGTTCCCCGAAGTTGACGCATCCTCGGACATCCCGGCACCGTCTTACACCCTTTACTTCCCCGTCATAGTTTTGGCCCGACGCACAGTGGTCCAGAAGACCGCTTTTTGTGGCGAAATTTTTGTTGAAAGAATTTTTGAACTGACAACCCTATGACACTCCCAAATCTAAAATGTTATTCATTTTGATTCTGTGGTGAGATACAGCATTCTAAAGACAAAATCATAAAATTGAAAGTAAAATTATTGAACATAAAACACAAATTATATTGAAGCATTTTGTTAATCCATACAGAGATAGTGCAAACTTTTAACAATTTAAACTTTTTTAAAGGTTCCCAAACAATGCTTACGTATGTATGCTTGACATGAGGATTGTTTTATATGAAAATTTAGTCATTTGTGTAAATTGATAGTATAATTCTATATTATATGTATTTTTATTGAATATTATAATCTATTTATTTGTATTTTTATTGAATATTATAATCTATTTATTTGTATTTTTATTGAATATTATAATCTATTTATTTGTATTTGTATTGAATATTATAATCTATTTATTTGTATTTTTATTGAATATTATAATCTATTTATTTGTATTTTTGAATTATTAAAATGTTTTCACTGTTTTACACTCTATCCACCGATTTTGCTCGTAAATCCATGAAATTCGCAGTCTAATAATGAAAAACAGAAATATTGTCATTCCCAAAAACACTTAGTGGTTATATTCCGAAGCAATGGTGGGAGCCAAGTTTCTTTCAAGGTACGCAAACCGGGTCCATTCTGAAAAATCGTTCCTCCCCTTTGTCTCGACGGGTGGCAGAAGGGTTGTTCAGGCCGGTCCACACTTTTGAGTCCGCGCTTTTGCCACCGGCTGACAAAGAGGAGCGCACATGAAACCTTTTTCGTTCGGGGCGTTCCCGAGTCGTGTTCCACGCGGGACGAAAAATGATGGTACCGCGAAACTCGCGTAACTCGAGCCGATTAATGGACTTCCGCTTGTCCCGGAGGGTGGAGAAACCTCCTTCGAGACACGTGTCCTTCGAGGAGCACGCGAAGGACGTCCCAGATAAAGTGGGTAAAGTGGATGAAGTGGACGTGTCCCAAAATGCCGGGTCGTCGGTACATAAATCATCAATGATCCTCGCTTTTGAATATTACAAATAGACGGCAAAATTTAAATATTTTTTTACGAAAATCTTTACATACCGATGAAACGATGTAGTCGACTAATTTTATACAGATCTCGTGGTAAAAATTGCAACCGGTACCCGTACAAAATTCCTAATCAAATTATTTTCCTCGTTACCTTAATAAAGGCTGCGAAGGAAATCCAGAATTTCCACCAGAAAAAAAGGAATTCCCCCATAAGGGCGCACCGAAAGCAGAACCTGTGCACAGTTCCTAGTTAATGAACCTTATCGTTGCATCAATAAAAATTCCCCAGAACTTCCGCCCTTAAGAGCGCACAACTATGAAAAACTAGAAAAACTATATTCCCCCTTTAAGAGCGTACCAGTACGAAATTCGCAATTAAATTATTTTCCTCGTTACCTTAATAAAGGCTGCGAGGGAAATCCAGAATTTCCACTAGAAAAGAGGAAGGGCGGACACCGAAAACGTTCTTAATCGCCGCGGGACAGCCAAGAGGAGATTTTCAAGGGACGTCGAAAACCCTCAAGACGCTCCGTCCTCGGTTTCCCTTGAACAAAAGACCTCGAAAAAAAAGATGTCCACTTCCGGTGGGTCGTTCGCATTGCACAAACCAGAAAGCGAAAGAGAGAAAAACAAAGGTATAAAATCAGAGAGACAAAGAGAGAGAAAGAGAGAGTGGGGAGAGAGAGAGAGAGAGAGAAAGTAAGAGAGAGAGAGAGAGAGAGAGAGAGAGAGAGAGAGAGAGAGAGAGAGAGAGAGAGAGAGAGAGAGAGAGAGAATATGGGAGCGAAGAATGTTCAGGTCCGAGAGACAATTGCGAGACGAACAAGTTGACCGCTTCTGGCTAAAATTAATTTCGAAATGCAGACGAAGCGGTTAATTAAGCCGAGCACCCTTTTCGTCAGCTCGCGCGGCGCGTCGGCGACCAAGATCAAGACCCTTCATTTCACTCGACTTCTTTCTGTTAGAGCTCGCCGAGAAGATGATACCTGGCCCGGCGAAATTTTCCTGAAAACTTCAAGGCCGAGGAATTAACCCCGGGAAAATTTGCTCTTTCTCTTGTAGCGCGAGACGATATTTCCACGAACCTGATGGAAATCGTGGCCACTTAACGATAATGCGATCATAAAAGATTCAGGTCGGGTTTTTAAACAGCCCCCCCCCCCCCCGCCGGCGACTCCGCCTCAATTCGCCACGATTTTCCGACGTTTTATGGAACTATGTACCTACTCGCGATGTTTAACGCCAATTCATTGTGTAGTATAATAGCCCAGACTGCCGCGGTCTCCTCGGCGTTTATGGTTGGTACACATTTTCCGACGTTAGCGTGGTGCAAATTCCGTGATGGGATTTAATATTGATTTGGGTAATCGCTATGCGTCAATATTGTATTTAGCTACAGGAAGTACAATTACGTTTTATATTTAAGCACGGAAGGATACTTTCGATTGCAACTTTTCTTATTAGAAATATGTTGATTAAATGTCAAGAATTCATATTGATTGAATTTAATGTGCCTTTGACCAATTTTTCTGAAGTTAGTGTGGTACAAAATTCTGTAATTTAATATTAACTTTTGGTTACTTTAAACATCCTGTCTATCAAGATTATGCATCCTAAATTTTTCGAAACGTAACCAAAAGTGCCCACTACTGATATCGAAAGATTTTTCGGTTCGCCAGTAAGAAATTCCAAAGTTAGAATATGACGCTTCAACCACAAATAAACTCGGATGTGTTTTCTATAGATCATGATCGATTTGTTCGCGATCGGTGGCAGGATATACCGTATGAAACCGATCCTGGCCACTGGAAGAGCCACCGTAGAGCCGGCTACAGTAAACTGGGCCACGCAAACACCGGATATCATCTCCGGGTCTTTCTGTGTTAAGGGCAACGCGAAGGTCGCAACGCTTTGAGCTCTACACGTGGTTCGTAGAATTAGGGGATTGGAAATTAAAAAATAGTTAATACTGTCATTGGTAAATGCAATATTCAAGATACCAAGTCTCGTAAAATATTGGCTTAATTGACGGAATTCACAATTACAGTAAAGTCTTGGTTTAATTCTGGGCAACTAGTGCTCCGAGAGTCGATGACGTAGAATCGGCTACCCCCCCTACCCGGCCAGTCAGCGCGAGTCCTGTCCGGACCTGTCCGGACGGGCGACCGGAGCGCGATAGTGGGGGTTGCCGATTCTACGTCACGTAAAATATTCTGTAGTCGTTTAAAATCAAACTCCACTAATTTTTCCAGAATAAATGGTTCTCGAATTTGTGTGTTCGCGATAGAAGGCTTTGGAACACTACGCGTCAGAAACCATGATTCCGGAATTGTCGAGGGACGACTTACACCGTATTCGACAGGGATTCTTATTACGAGGGCGTGACGTTCCAACCAACGGGACGACTGCTTTGAAACTCAAACATTGACTTAACCTTAATGCCCGCACCGTTTTCAGCGTCCCGGAAGAGAAGGAAACGTGGCAAACATTTCGCGACGGTGTCTCTAGCGTCGATCCCGCGGTTATTATTGGACGGCCGACGACGCGACGCGTTAATTGCTCCGCGACGAAATGGAAAACAAGGAAACTTCGTTTTAGGAACGAGCCCCGCGACGCGATTAACCGAGGAATTAGCATCCTTATCCGACGACTGATTGTTTCAACCGAAGGTGTTACTTCTTCTTTCATTTATCTTCATTTTTTAAATTTTAGTGCAATTTTTTTACACTTTTATAGCGCATTTAAGAAAATTTCTTTTAAGATGTACACATCGTGTGCAATATTTTTATATTGCTTTTAAGAACATTTCTTTTACGGTGAACATATTCTCTGCAATGTTGTTTTGCATTTTCGTAATGCTTTTAATAATATTTCTTTTATTGTAAATCAGGTATTCTTTTAACGGTTTTGCTATAGAAAAATTACTATAAATTGCACAATGTATATATTTTTAAATAGTGAACTTATATAAAAATAGAGTTCATTTATTGAACCAGAAAAAATTCCCAAAAATCACGTATTGTTCAAATTGTTATATTAGAATAAAAAATCACATAAAAATCTGAATAAACACATCCTCGCTTTTTCAAAATCATTTAAAATAGTAACTTGCTTTAGTTCATCAATCTAGCGGTGAATGAAACTTTGCAGAAAATATGTTAAAAATAATTTTTAGTTTACAAAGCGAGTGTTAATGAGTTATTGGCCATTTTCCAGCCATGGTACGTGCCTAACCCTTTCCCAAGGCAGGAAGAAAATGAAGAGTGAAGTAATAATTGAGGGAAAAGCTGTCTAAAAGTCACCCGTTAGTTCAGAGCATGATCGCTAGTCGTTTTTTCGGAACGCAGACCGGTTATTGTCCGACGTTTCAGGCCGCTTATGGCGCCACTCCAAAAACGAGCATTCGCTCTCGTGCTCGTTTATGCTCGCGAAGGTATGGTTCCCGCGAACCCGTCACACCACGCTGCTATAAGACGAGCATAAACTCCTTAATAGCTCATCCTCGCCGGAGACTCGTCGCCTTCAACCCTTTCACGGTGGAGATTAAACGAGACCGAACAAAGAGATCCAATTTAGATACAGCAAAATCGACGCTAAAATTCCTCATTTGCAGGCTGACCTCTGTCCAGTGAACGAACCTAATTCACACATTGAACGAAAAAAACCACATTTACATTTCTTGCTTCCGTCAATCATTTTAAAAGGTCAAAAATCACATATTGACATTTTATTATTTTTCTACCGCTTCAAATTGCTCGTACTCATTTTTCTCATGAATGCATAAAATCGACAGTCCATTGAAATTGATTTTATTTATTTACAGTTGCACAAACTGGAGAGCCAATTCATTTTAGAATTAATTTATATATAAAATCTTTACATTTATATAATATAAAATTAAATCTATCTAATCTTTAACAAAATATTTATATAAATATATATAATAAATAATTTATATTATATTTAAGTGAAGTGTAAGCAACTCCAACAATTTTCTTAAAAACGCATCAAATGAAAGTACACTAATGATTTAAAAAAATCAAAAATTATTCTCTTATACTTCAAATTTTTTCTACTGCTTCAAATTCGGAAAATACTAAAACGTGATCACAATCCATAGTGCATGGAAGACTGCGATTATAGTTTTTTATCTTTCATCTAATCCGGAGCGTAATAAAATGTAAAAACAATCGCATTATTTATGGAAACGAGCAGCTCGTTTTATTTTTCGTGTTCGCAAGTGACGATTCTCGACAAAAATCGCGATAATAGGTCGCAGCGAAAAAGTGAAATCCGCGGCGGAAAATATTATTGTTGCGCGTGTGCCGTCACGCAGCACTATCTCGTGCTTGAAGTAAACACATCGCGTCAGAATTATAAAAAAAAAAACAAAGAGAGAGAGAGAATCGTGTTGCGTAATTCGCGCAAGCGTGTTTCGTAAATCACGGGGCGAGCGAGGAATAAAAGGAGTATCGTTGCGCCGGGTATACACAAAGAGCGTTTTCCGGAACGCGATTCTCGACATCGGCCTTGAATCCGCGTGCTGAAATCATCAAAGGAGCAAATAGCAAACTGAGCGAGCGGCTTCGTAGACGAGGTGCGATCAAAAAGAAACCGAACTCTGTCAGTTTCTTTGCGAAGGACAACACGAAGTACAATACGATGGCTCTGCTGATCGTTGCTCCGTGCCTTTCGGCATCGGCGCGGCAAAGTTGTTCCTCGATATGTTTCGTAAACAAATAAGCCGTGACTCTGCGATTTGTCGCGCGTGGGGCAAGTTTTAATTGGGTACCCCTATCACAAGAGGGTAGTTATATGGTGATTATATGGTTTTGATGAATTATTTCTTCTGTTCTGCTCAACAAAAAATTTCTAAATAATTCATGAACATTCTACTAAACAGCATACACGGCTGCGAATTTTTTCCGAATTTTTCACTGCAAAATCAACTTTTACCAAATTCCGGAAACTTAAAATTGCCGCGATTTAAGTTGCCCGACGACCGTCGATATTATTGTGATAGTTGCATCTTATTTTGATTACTAATGTGTATTTTTTTTCAGATTTCTCCGATTAGGCAAACATGTTTAAAAGAATTGAAAATCTTCGGAAAAAATACAAATTTCTCATAGAAGGTTGGATATACTAGTTTTATAAAAATTCAGTATTGTGAGATTTTATTGATAAGCAATGTTCTCAATTTTCGTATACAACCTAGTTAATAAATTCTTTATTTTCCTGTAGGTATATTATACAACTTGTTGATTTCTATGCAATTTCACTATGATATTAAGTATAATTTAATTGAGGAATTTCATTTTTACATTTTGTAGGCCCACTTTAAAACCAAAAAAAATGGTAATATTCGCATAAATGAATGAAAAAGAAAAAGTTGAAAAAAAGCGTACAACGTTTCTGAAAATAGTATGATCCGTGCAGTGTAGCAAAAAATTGAAAAGGTACACTTGAACGCGTTCAAGAGGTGCACACAGCGAAATGAAACGATAGTTACGGAGATTCGAACGTGAAACATTACGCGCACGGTGAATGACGAATAATCATCGGTCTATTGAACTGCAACGATCGATGCACTCCATCGAACAACGGTGCTCGTTGCAGTCTTCGAATTCTTACGATATGCGATGGTTCCGCGGACACGTTCGACCACATACGCTTTACAATGTAAATCGCGTGCCGATAAATGACAGAAGGCTCTAGCCGTTCGGGCTAGAATTTATTTAAATGCAAATTAAACTATATCTCACGTCCCCAAAGGCTCGCATTATTAGACTGCCGTTGACGTTTATGCGCATACTGATTTCCGAAACGTGATTCATAGTCGTTGTATAGCTTGAGCTAGTTACTGCATGTTTTTGAGCTTCCGGTGGCTTTGAATGAAGTGAAAAAAAAATTGCTAATGCGTGATGAGAATGGAAATTTTCCAAAATTGTTATTTTGCATAAACATGTTTACTAATGATAAATTATAGTAATGATTAAACCATGAAATGATTAATGATATTGAAAAATGTTTCAAACAAAAGTTATATGGTTTTAAGTAGTTCACAATTCTATGGTGATCGGTTTTTTTTTAGGTGGACTAGTAGAAAGCGTATGTAGGTCACATTACTTTTTTTTAACATGACCATGTATTTTTTGACACAACAATCAATTCCCATAAAACATTGTTAACCTTCTTATATCGAAAAACCATTATTTTACACGAAAAAGGATTAAAATTTCGAATTGTTGATATTTATGTACAAAAATGGGAATTTGCATGAACATTCTTGGCTTCGATATATTTCTTAGAAATACAACAACAAAAATAATAGAAGCAGTATTCATCTAAAATTTGCATAAACATCAATCGCCTCGGTAAAGATAATAACAATGGGTTTTCCCTGGTTTCAGGAAAAATAAAAGAAACAGTTCGAATTCTTGCTATTTGCGTGGAAAAATGTAAATTTGCATAAACATCTCTCACCGCGGTAACAATAAGAACAATAGACCCGCTTCCGACGCGCTAGTTTTAAAAATACACAATGGAAAGAAGAAGCGAAGAACAGTATAAAAAGTTAAACAGTATTCAATCTTCTCGCGGACAATAATTCACTAGATCCCGGCCAGATATTCTCTGGGAAGACAACAGACTGTCAACGGGGAGGCTCCAGAGCAGCATACTAAACGCTCTTCTCTCCCCGGCTACGATCATAAATCTGCCACGATATCCTCGCAAATTCCTCTCGGTCACTCGTAAAAATATTCGTCGAACGTCCAGCGCGTTATAGGCGAAGTCTAAAAATATAAAACCTCTGCCGAATAGCAAACGTGTTGCCCGCTAAATAGATTTTTGGCTCTACTATACTTTGGTCCCCGATCGAAACGATACGAAAATATATTTCCTGTTCTATTTCGAATTCTAATCGGTGATAGATATCCGCTTTAAACCGGCAGTTTGAAACTGAAGGAACAAGGACCGCGAGTGGTTCCGATTCAAGCGCCGGGTCTCCGCAAAGCAATTTCAGACACGCAGATTCACCTTGTTCCGCTGATTATGCGAGCGTCCATTTTCCTTGGGATTGCCACGAGCACGCAATTACCGAGTTTCTACTACGAGGCTTTCGCCTGGACAGTGGAACCGCATCGTAACTGTTGGAGCAATTGAAAGCAGCACACTACCGTCGCTCAAAACATAAGCACCGACTCCATTTTGCGCGGATTTATAAGCTCGACCCACTGCGAAATAAGAATCGGTTGCCACGCGAACCGAACAGAAATGTTAATTGTTTAATGGATGAAAAATAGAATTAATTTGACAATTTTTTTTCATGTAAAAATCTATGTTTCTTTAAAAAGTCCATATACAGGATTGTCCTTTTTGTTTGTCAATATACAGGATTTGTGATGGC
Organism: Lasioglossum lativentre; assembly: GCA_916610255.1. Taxonomy (NCBI): domain Eukaryota; kingdom Metazoa; phylum Arthropoda; class Insecta; order Hymenoptera; family Halictidae; genus Lasioglossum; species Lasioglossum lativentre. The sequence goes on from OU744364.1 coordinate 5,037,245, forward strand.
ATAACAAATGCTTTTAATGCAATATAAACGGTATCACAAGGTGAATTCTTTGCTATTTTTTTCTCAAGGTTATTTTTTCCCGGTCATTCAAGGTCATTCGAAGGTCACGTTATTGTACATATGTGAATGTATTTTTCGCTCAGCTACGGGTTGCAATAAAAAAAATTGAGTTATGTACCAAAAAACACCGATGACCTTGATAACTCTGAGAACAAATTACCTTAGGGGAAAAAATGTTCTTCTCAGATATTGGTCGATTGATACCATGCACGTTACGTAAGAAATAGTTTTTGCATCACAATAACCTGAAGAGTTTCCTTAAATGGGCCACATGGTATACATATGTATATCTTATCATGTGATGTTTAAGTAGATGTTAAGTACTTCCCAAAAATTTTAGCTAAACAAATTGAATAATATGGCAGCCATTTTCCTATACTACTGGCTTGGGGAGATCTTCGAGAAAAAAAATCGGAAAAATTCAATAATTATTTTATGTGTATAAAATGATGTTTCAGAAAGAAAAAAATTATTCCGGACTTTCAAGCGGCAGTAGGTATAGTTGTTCATGAATCGACAAACATTTTCAGCTGCGTTCAGCGAAATATGTACGACGTTGTGAAAGTAGCGACCCAGGGAACGCAGTCTGCATTCAATGCCATTCTAGATTTTCCTAATCGACGAGTTGAACCGTTTATAATGGAGTTTTGTTCGATATTTTAATACAATCACTTTCCGTTAACTAGTTCCTAATTCCTGAACCTAGATCCAATCCTCATCGTTCCTGTTTCTGTGGGAATTGACTACCAAAACTGTGAGAAAGTTGCAATAATAAATAACGAATATCAGGATGCGAATAAAACTGGAAATAGGAGTGCTTTCATTATAACGATAGAAATTGTTATTAACGAGAAAAAAAGAATGCACCAAATATAACGATTGAAAACATGATATTCGCCAACTATCACTGTACATATATGGAAGTGAAAACAATTAATCTTTACTATAAAAAAAAATGAACTTTTAAAAATATAAAAAAAGGAATTGTAATCTAATCTAATAATGACCTGGGGCAACTTTGACCCCATAAATCAGCAGAGATCCGTGCGAATCGAACGGGAAGACCACTTTAAGTACTTTTTGGCAGGATTCCTCAATTTGTTTGAGAAAATTCTAGCACGATAAAAGAAGAGGAAAAAAGAAGCTGTACGAACACTGTGAAGCCAGAGTTGCTTCACTCGAGGACACCGGCAGCCAATTAATCTAGCCAGAGCAGACTGTTCAAGTGTCCACTAAAACAGACAATACGGTTCTCGAGTCGATTCCACTTATGCGCCTTTCGTAATGAATAAAGAAAACGCGAAACAATGATTCCGGCCGGCAATTATCTCGCTAAATAATGGTTCTCTGTTGGCGAAGGTCTACTTAAGCTGAAGACGGTGTTAAACGGGTACAGCATTCGATTGTGTGCGGCGCGACGCAACGCGATGCTACGCGCTCGTTCCACACCGAGGATTGTTTGCACAAACTGATAACAGACGGCCATCATTTTCGACGCCGGAGCTGAGACAATATGCAAACAATCGACCGACGCTGGAATTGAAGTCTTATCGAGCGAGCGAATACCTCCAAAATGTTACCAAAGACCAGCTATACCGCTTCGACGAGACCGAAATCGATTCTCAGGAATTTTAATACGCGATACCAACAGGCAAATCGATTTTTTATTTTATGGTCATGCTTTGGAGAACGTAACAATATTTTTTCTTTCAAGAAATTACGATTTTGTACGAAGCTGTGACATGTTACATTAAACTGACTTTTCTTGGTGGTTGACGAATGCCACTTTCGAGAATTTTTTTAAACAAAACTAACAGATATATTAATTTCAAATTTTGGAGTTGCGTTTATCAATGTTTAGAGAGTATAAAAGTATTTTTTATTTGGAGAAATACTGATTTTGTCTGAAAATGTTATATTAGAAGGGCTTCCTCGATGATCGAAACATGAAGTGATTTTTCGAAATTTTTTCAACTAGGAACTAGTAGACATATCAATATCAAATTTTACAATTATATTTCTCAATGTTTAGGGAACACGAGAACAATTTATATTCAGAGAAAATTTATTGTATTCAAGGTTTTAACTGGTAATTTGCAAGTTTTAATATTTCTGTTTTCTCCTTTGTTCTCCTTCGATTGAAATAGTTCAAAATTTCAATATAATGTCTAATTAATTATCAATATAATACTCGGTACCAGCTCCTCTTTCACTAATGAAAATTTGATTGTTATTCGAAACTTATTAACGAGCCTCATTATTGTAATACTTCAAGCCCATAAAAGATCAAGAGAGTATTCTCATTAGAATATTTGTATTAGCCTTCTGTTCTTAATTAGGACTCATTAATCCACAGAATGAAAACCGCATCGTTAACGAGAACGTGTTCATCGAAAGCAGCTTTCGTTCCGTGGGTCGCGATCGACAGAAACGAAATATACACCGTCTACGCAGTTATCTTCCGTTATCGTTATCGGTCTAATTGAAAAAGTCAAGAAGGAATGTTGTTATCCGTGAAAACAATCTATATGATAATCCCCGGGACATTGTTTGCCGACTAATTAACGCGGCGTCGCGCACCACCTATTCCTAGTCGCACGGAACAACTAAATCACCTGTTGATTAACGTGACACCGGTCCGAATCCAATTAATCGAATCGGAGGAGCTGCGAAAGCGTCGCTCGCGGCTAACAATCTCCGGGAGATTCTCTAATTATTAGAAATCTGGGATAACGAAATTGCTCGTCAGGGAAAACTGTGCTGGATTCTATGCAAATTACGTTTATTAAACGCGAAACATGGTCGGGTTCGAAAATGCGATCCGATTGCGCGTCGATCGAGCCGATGAAAACGCGGCTGATCGATCGATTAATCACACCTCGAACATGACTGGACTGTGGATTTTATGCAGTTACGATACAAATATTTAATCCTGTGGATGCGAATAATTATTTAATGTGCAACTATTTCTGCATTTCAATAAAATCGTTTCTATTTAGAGTAAAGTCTTGATCTAAGCCGGATCCACGGGTCCGTGCTCCGACATAGATCGTGTACTATTATTTACTGGGCAACTAGTGCTCCGGACAGGTCCGGACAGGACTCGCGCTGGCCAGCCGTGTAGGATGGCCGATCTTACGTCATCGACTCTCGGAGCACTAGCTGCCCAGAATTAAACCACTAAATACAGGTACAATTATATCGTGTTTAGTGTAATTTTAATCAGAATAATGCCACAAATAAATTGGTGGCAGTCCCATAAAAAATAATTAAAAATAAAGGAAGTTTTATAATTAGTAGAGATCCACACGAACGTGTATGCAGCCCCTCTTGCAATTATTGACAATTTTTATTCGCCATAAGAATCCGCTGTGTGTTAGTAACTGTAATTGTTCCGATCGCCATTTTAGACCGGAATAATTAACGAGTGGAGGGAGAAACGTGTAACGAGATTAATTATTGCAATTTAAATCGTGGTTAGTAAATTATGGATCTTCGTGCAAAAGATGTTCAAGAAAATTTTGTAATGTTAGGTAATTCTGTTACTGGTCAATTATGGATATATGCAAGAATATCTGCAGTCTGGCTGGCTGTAATCATTAGACTGCGGATTTCGTGCATTTATGGCGTGCACGAGTGCGTCAAGTATAACAGCCATAAAGTTCCAAGACTTAATAAATTGATCATCTTGTTTCTTATCAGATAACATTTAAGAAGCAAGTTACGAGTGTACCAGCGCGACAAATACTACGAACATTCAGGATTTAATGTATTATTCGGTTCCTTCCCTATCAGGTAAATATCGCGACGAAAATAGTAACACGTAAAAAACCAAACCTTGAAGACTTAACAAATTATTCGTTGTATGTATTCCTACACGGATAAAATTAGACGGAATTGTTAATGAGAATTGCAAATGCACAACTGCACGAGATGCAACAACTCTCGGGGTTTAATAAATTGTTCGTTTCTTTTTTTCTCTCCATCAGATAAATGAAAATAATTGCATATCTGTTAGTACAACATGATGAATGTGGACTTCCAACAAATTGTTCGTTGTATACACGAATAAAATTAAGTGGCATCCATAACAACAATTGCAAATGCAACAATAATAATTGTTAATTTTGTTTCACAAAGATTATCTTCAATAAACAAACTTGAAGGTCAAAAAATATTATGATGAAGAGATAAAAAATGTAAATGGGTCGGAAAAGACCCAAGACCAAAGACCTAACTCGGACCAATCGTCTACGATGAATAAGGTGTATTTGTTCAATATTTAGTACGCTAACTAGCTTTCTGCTAACTAGTTTTGTTATACGCGGTGGCCAAGGTTGGAAATTCTATACGCACGTAAAATCCCGTTTCCACGAAACGCTGACACGCGTTGAAATCTCTCTGCGCGGATCAGACTTCGCCTTTCTCACGGAGAAAGTCGCGGTGCGCTCATCGTTCCATAGAACACAACATGATTATCTTCTTCTCCATGGGGGAAAACATGTTGCGTTCTATCTCGTTATCTCCTGTATATGTAGACCCTTCTGTATATGGGAAAGAGTCTACACGACTATGTCGGATAGTCTCTCGTTAACAGTTCGAAACTAATCGGTAGATTGATAGAAGATACAAGCAAGTAGTCGAAGACTGACCTGCAGAAGCACGTGACGGTGTCCTCGACGTCGATGGAGAGGGACGTGTCGATGGCCGAGTATTTGAGCACCTTCCTGCTTCCCAAGCCGAACATCGAACCGACACTGACTAGCCACCACCAAGGTAGACACACACTCGCGCGGGTTCACTGTCAAAGGGCTGAACAGTGCTCGACGATGAAGATCGCGAAGTGTCGAAGATGTCTGTCAGCGACTGCGGTGGAAACGAGAGATAGAATTGGGAATGGAGAACTTCAGAAGAGTGGACACTTGGGGAGCAGCGACAGATAATGAAGACGATGAAGAGAATCAAGAAGATGAAGAAGATGATGAAGATGTTGAAGAAGATGTTGAAGAAGATGATGAAGAAGATGCTGAAGAAGATGATGAAGAATATGATGAAGAAGATGATGAAGAATATGATGAAGAAGATGATGAAGAATATGATGAAGAAGATGATGAAGAAGATGATGAAGAGAATTATGAAGATGAAGAAACTTTAGACAATCGATAAGATTCGAATGCCACCACTTTGAAAAGAACAGAAGGTTAGAAAGAAGAAGATTTTTTATCATCAACAGCAAAGAAAGATGATGAATATGATGACGTGTTTTGTCATGTATAATGTATTAATAAATGAAAGAGTGAATTGATGTAAAAAAAGTGATGAAGACCATGAAGAAGGTGAAGAAGCTGAAGAAGCTTGAATTCGGAATCGGTAACGATCAATGTTTTTCGAAAGAAGATAGTCGAAGTTACAATAGCTGTCCACTCCACTTCCACGTTGCAAGTGCAAAATAATAGTGGAGTGGAGTGGACAGCTACTACGACTTCAGCAATCTCATTTCGTAGAAGAGATAATAGTGCCAGCACTGTAATAATGTGACTGACTTTTATTATCTGATTATCTGTGTCTGCCAGATTATTTTAGATAACCGAGGTTCTACTATGTATACGAAGGGAATCAATGTAGAACGAGTACGATGAAGCGAAAAGGTCGAGGCAAGAAAATCGATGAGCTTCCGTGATCCTGAATGGCAAAGAAAGCCAGCTAAATGCCTGGCAATTTCATCACGGTGTCCTTGATTTTCTTCGAATTTTAATATATTCGAAATGTCTGCTCGGAAAGGTAAAATATCATTTTAACGAATTTAATCTCTTTTCAATACTTTGTTCAGATTATCGATTATTTCCTGCTATTTGGGTTTATTATCAATAAACATTTCATTCAACTACTTTCTCAACTACAGTTTATTGTCTGTAACTAAATCTGCATTTATTTTCAGTTCCCTCGGGCACTCTAGGCAACCGTAGGCTACTGTTATAGGTTAGGTTCGATCCAGTCTTAATATTAAAAATACTTGGCAAGCACAGCAACACTTTTCTAAAATAACATTTCACCTTTCCAAATATCCCTTCCAAATCATAACCAAATTACAAAATCAAAATGAACAACAAAGAGAAAATTCCGAAATACTAACAAAAAGATATACCTGCAGGTAGCAAACGATCGGAACCAGGTCCGATCTTCCGCACAGCAAACACAAAGGTTTAGGTTGAGTAAGAGTTGAAGAGGCAACGTTTAGAAGATCAAGGTACCTGAAGGCAGTCAACGACTCGGAAGCAAGCAAGGAGCCGGAGAGCAAAACTAAGAGGACAAACTTCTCTCTCGCGTGAACAGCAAAAGGAAGCTAAAAGGGAATAAGTTGGAGATGGAACTAAGCTGATGGAGGACACCTGGTGAAGGGGGGCTGCCTACGGTGGAAGAAGAGAGGTAAGAGGAAGGAAGAAGGGTAGATTATCACGAGGAGACACACTCGATGAAGAAGCACGCTGCCAACTGAGAACCGAGCACGAGACTGACGTCGGCGTTCTCCAGCCGTTCGCCAGGTACCAACTGTCGCGACCGCTATCGGCTATCGGCCCGCTACCAACGATAAACGGAGAAAGCGATTCGAGCGACGACGGTGGGGGGAAGCAGGGGCGAGAGGAGGGAGGCAGGTAACTGTGAGAGGGGGCAGGCACCGGAGACAAAAGACCTTGGAGATGTGGAGGAACATGGGGGACCGAAATAATGTGTGCGCACCTGAGTCACTAACAGCCGGGAAAGGACCCAGATTGTACGGCTCTGATTGTAATCAGCTTTTGTACACGCTGATTGTATCTGTGTGTACGCTGATGCTATCTATGTACGTGTTCCTAATGCGGGTTTTTATGCATTTATGGAGAAATTGACTGGGTGAAATGCGATACAGTAGAAGATTAGAAAATGTTGCTTTGTTTATGGATTGTTAGTTATGGATTGTTAGTTATGGACTGTTAGTTGCAACATAAACTCGTTCGGTTGGGAATGTAAATAGGATGTATGATCTATACATGCAGTCTCAGTGTCATTGGTGGGCTGCAGATCTTTGTGCAAAATAAAAATTCTCTGCATCGATTGCAAGAAATACATAGGAAATTGAATGTTAGTTCTTCACTTAATGATTTAAATAGAGACAGATTCAATTTTAAAAATTTTCCAACAATTTTGAATTTCGTCAACTTAATTTTGTTATAAATGTATAAAGATCCGCAGTCTAATAATAATTGGGGATAGAATGAAAGGAGTTTGTGCTCAATATTGAACAGTGAAAGAAATAGAAGAGAAGGAGAGAGAGAGAGAGAGAGAGAGAGAGAGCGAGAGAGAGAAAATGAAAGTAGACTGGTGTACACCTAAATTACTCAGGTTGCAGGTTGCAAAGGTCAATTGCGTGGTCAATATCGAGCGGTGAAAGAAATAGAAGAAGCAAAAGACAGAACAAAGTGAAATAGACGTACAGTATTGTGCACCTGAATCGCCCTGGTTGCAAAATCCAAATGGATTTTCACGATTGAGACGTGAAATCAATAGGGAGAAAATTGCAAGGAAATAAAAGTAGAATGTTGCAAGGATTCTGTGCTGGTTATCAAACAGAGAAAGGAAATAGGAATAACGTTGGATGCTCGAATCTGTGCATAATAGTGAAAGAAAAACGGTAGAAAATTCGGGGAAATGAAAATAAAATAAATTAAAATAAAATACCTGAATTACTCAGTGTACACGATATGGAAGAAATAGTGAAAGAAACACAGATAAGGGTAGAAAATTCGGGGAAATGGAAATAAAATAAATTAAAATAAATTACTAATAAATAAAAGAAAATACCTGAATTACTCGGTGTACACGATATGGAAGAAATCTATGCTCAATATCGAACAGTGAAAGAAATAGAGCCGGAGGAATAAAGAAAACGAAAATAGAATTTTACACACCTAAATTCCTCGATTTACGCTACAGAAAAAAATCTAACCTCAATATCGAACAGCGAAAGAAATAGTGAGAATGAAAGGAAATAGAAATATGTACAGAGTTGCGAACCTGAGTCGCCCAGGTCGCAGGATCCAAGGATTCTGTGCTCGCAGTGGAAGAAATAGAAGAAGGGGTGGGGGGGGGGAGAGAAAGAGAGAACGAAGGGAAATCCAGTTGTTCGAAGAGAGACAAGACCAGTTTCCACAATGGGGCTTCCCTCTCGCCTATCCCTTTGGACAGCGCAAGTTCGATTCTGTCCTTGTCCCGCGTACTGGCGGTAGGCTTAGGTTCTCTCTATCTTTTTGTTGCTTTCAATGCGTTCCCGTCTCTGTCGGGGTAATGTAATTACGGAGAGAGGCCGGCGTTCAGCGAATCCGAACAAGTTCTTACTCTTCGGAGATCCGCGCACGACGGGACCGGCCTGTACCTGCTCTCTTCAGGGTCGCGGACGGTCAAGCCGGAACCTGCATGTTGGATATCTTTTATTCTATTCCATTCGACGATGTTCGGCTACCCAACAACCACTAGGAAAACGGTTAGATCAGAAGTATTCGACGTAGCCCGTCGTCCAAAAGCGTTTGGACAATTACTAAATGATGATGGAAATTGTTATAACTTTGTTGAAAAATACTACATCAATTGTACTTAGGCTCATTTTAAAGCAGTATGCGTCTGCTTTCAGAGTAAATGTTCGATAGACGCGAAAAGTTCTATATGATTGATGCGAAAAAAATATCCCCTCCAACATAGTAATCTGATCTCGGCTCGGTATATCGGTGTGAACCACTACTAACGTATGGTAGTCGCAGTCGTCGGCACAGTTCAAACGCCCGAGCGTCATCGCAGTGTAACACCAATAATTTAATCTTCTTTATTTTGCATTATTTTTTTTATGGAACTGTCAGCAACATATTACTGGCATTTTTCTAATGCAAAATTATACCAAACACGATATAATTTCCGTGGTTTAATCGACGATGAAAATCCATTACAATTTTTTGGTAAGAAATTAAATTAAGTAAATCTTAAGTAGTTACTTAAAACAGTTAAAAAAAACTACAAAAATTGTGTCTTTTCCCGACGGATGCAAACGCTCCGATTCGACGGTTTTCCTTCGATGGAATTTAGACTGTAGTGGTTTAAATGACGATGGACGTTTCGGGCGCAAGGAAGGACAGCGCGTATGGAATAGAAAGAGACGCGGACAGTTGCCCGCGCGTGGTCTCGATTTACACGCGCTGTCCTTCTCTACGTTCGGCTCGGTCTTTGAAGTTCAAAAAAATAGCTCCCCTATACGATTTCGCGTCTATCGAACATTTACTGTGTATGTATGTACTATCTTTGGAGAAGGTGCACAAGTAAACAGCATTTATAAATGTTGCTATGTATATAAAATGAAAAGTCGATATTTTAAGTATGTTTGTTACACGTCGTCCACTGAATTAATTCTGGCAGCTTCGTAAATGTTTCGCCGTGTTTCACGAGTCGATAAAAAAAAAGAAGGCTAAAAGCACGGAGCACAATATCGTAACGGAAGCGGAGTGGCGAAAAACCTGTTCCGCGGGCCGTTCGCAATAATCGGCGAACTTTCGCAAATGACATTAACCTCGCGGCCATTACGCCGGTGTTTTCGAATTATCGGTTAACTCGGTTTCAACCCCTCTGTTTCCACTTTGCGCCCCCTTCTCTCATTCCCCTGTGACGAGAGGTAATTGCGCGGCAAACGAAAATCGTTAACTTGATCGAATCGAGGGTGGGAAAAAAAATATCGGGGATTTTCCGTTTCGTTCCCTTGCCACTGGTCCCGCGAAACACACGCTGAATTTGCAAACGTATCGATGGGCAAATATTTGGAGAGCGAGAACGCGAGCGTTGATTGAATGACAACCAGCCCGATTCCTGCCTGTTTACCGGACGGGACCTGTTAACGGGTTATGTCCTCCTTTGTGTTTGTTGAACAAAATGGATATTAGTGAAACTTTGTAATATGTTTCTAATACTAATGTGGATGTGTTTCTTCGCAATTTTTCATAGAATTTTAATGTTTATTGCAAGAAGGTTTAAACATTTGGCAAAAATATGACTTTCACACAAGGTAGGGACTACAATAACTACCTCAGAATTTTTTCAGATTATTCTCAAACCCTAAACAAGAAAGGGATCAGTCTAACTAGCAATAAAGTTTGACATAATTTGAGTATGTCAAATTGTTAAAAGGGCAGACAATGTTGCACAACGATTGCAGTTATGACAACCAAAGGTGCCAAGGCAACTCTCCGCCATTCTGAAAAATTTACCGCACCGAGTTTCACAGAGTGCACGCTGCGGATGCATAAAATCCGCAGTCGACTGCCGGTCGAAAGTACGAGGGGGGGGGGGGGGCAGGTATGTATGCACTTTGTGTGCACAGTAGGTACGTCGAAAATAAATTAGTAAAGCGGCGAGTAAATTGGCGATGTTTTAGCACGTGAAATTCCGGCGGACTCCCGGTCAGGAAGCGCTGGATCCGCTGAATTATTAACGATCGCCGATGCATCGTATCGTTGCACTTTTCTGCGCTTCGAAAATTCGGTCACGAATTCTCCATCCGATAATTACATTAGTTGTCGAGGAGGGTGTTGACGTTTCAAGGTCACGGGACGCGCGTCCTCTCCCCCATCTTCGTTCCTCCGCCCCTCCCCATAGCCTGGCCACGCCTACGATTCCTTCGCCCCGCCCACGGTCGAGGCACAATCGATGGATTTAATTGACCGTTTAAGAAAGAAAACAAATCGTCCGTTTCCAGTCGGCTAAGCCCTCACCCGTGCTCTTCAACGTTATTGCTGGCCGGCTTGCTGCTCGATGGGATGTATGTATAGTTCGGTTTTATAGTTGTGTCAGGTGTTACGAAACGTTATAAGACCGTGCATCGACTGGCCTTAACCTTTCGTATTTTACGCGCGAAGCCTGCGAACCAGTTTCGCCGCCCTCTGCCACGGTCGCAAGGAAAATACGAGTGTGACATGTTCTTGCGGACCGATCGACGAACTGTGTCGATTTTTACCCAGGGTTAGATTCAGTCGTTCCGATATGTTAGGTTTGACCCTGGCTAATTAACACACTACTGGAGAAAATGATAGCACACGTGTGCTATATTTAATTTCACTGCTTTTGGTATCGCATTTACTTATACAGTAGAATCTGGATTATTGGGGACACCGGTTCGGATAATCGAGGTTCTATGTCGTGGATCAAACGGGTAAATACGATCGCAATCGTGTCGTGTTTGGTCTCATTTTATCCAGAAAAATATCGCGAATATGCTGGCAGAAGGTACACAAAAAATAAAAGTTTTTTATTAACTTTGTCTTTTGTTCCCAGGACTGATTTCTTGTTGTTTTGGGCTGTTAGAAAAATCTGAAAAAATACTATACTCTACTACTAATATTTCAGCCGAACGTTTAACCTTTTCGCAATAAAGATAAAAATTCGACTGAAAATTATGAAGAAATTTTCCTGAAACATGCGTTTTCATTTGATTATTATTATTTTACGCTGCCGTCGAAATGGCCCTCTAAATACAACACGAAGTCGTTATCTTCAGAATTTTCTGGAGTGTTGTCTTAGAAATTCCCGCGTTTTCGTGGTTTCCGCAATAAGCGTAAGTACTGACCGGTTGTTGCGCAATGTTTTCGCCGCAAATTCGATTAAATTCTCGCTCTTCTAGGGACTCGAGGCGAGAAGGGAAGAGTCTCGTTTTAAACCCCCATTGGGCCACGGGATTATGTAATCCATCCGGATCGATATCAGTTCCGCGACTGCGGGACTAAAGTTGACACGCGCGCGCGGGGTGGGGGTGGGGGGAGGGGGCGTGTACGGCTTTATTGTCACGTTGTACCGCATTATTTGGAACGTTCAACGAGGAATTTGGCCGACCGTGCAACCCCGAACCGCGGATGTTTGCACGGATATCGAATTCTTACGGGCGGATTCACCGAAACATCAGACGCTTTCGTTTACCTTCCTAATGGCACCTGTTTCTTCTTCGAAAACAAACTCACCCCCCGAACGAAATTTCGTCGACTTCGCCAACGCGTGTTGTTCGACCTCGAACGCCTCTCGACCCTACTCACGAATCGTAACGAAATTCATTCGCACACACACGCGTTACGGGAAAAACAACTTTCGAGGATAAGTTCCTAAATGTAAGTGGGTAATTGTGCATAATAGGGGCCCCCCCACCGATTTCGATGATTTTTTAATATATTGTCAAGGTGAAGATTCTGAACAACTTTTTCCTTACATGTAATCGTCGCTCAGCCTTAGTTTTTGAGATATTTGCGAAAAACTGCAGCTACTACTACATTGAATTTTGCCTCTAAGACAGATATTTAACAAATTTAAATATGTTATAGATTTCGACATTTTGAACAACTTTTTCCTTTTCCAACATAAGGAGGTCGCTTTCAGTTTTCGAGATACATATTCACAATTTCGTCTGCGTGGTCCTCTCCGCCCCCTCCACGGCCTAACCCAGACCTCACTCTGTTCGCATTATTTTTCCAGTACTATTTCAAATTCTGGATGACAACTATAATGCAAAGATTATGCGAACAGAGTAAGGTCTAGGGTTAGGTCGTGGAGGGGGCGGAGAGGGCCGGCCGATCACGTATAAGCAAATTTCAATGTAGTAGTAGCTGCAGTTTTTCGCAAATATCTCAAAAACTAAGGCTGAGCGACGATTACATGTAAGGAAAAAGTTGTACAGAATATGTATTCAGTTTTACAACATATTAAAAAATCATCGAAATCGGTGGGCGGCCCCTATTATGCACAATTACCTGTAAATGCGATAAGAAATCTTTGAAACGTGGAATAGATTTAATTTTTTACTTTCGGCCAGGATTTCGAAACTAGCCAGTGTGCGTCTCTTCCTTGGATGAAAATAGGAACGGCACAGAGCACGGCCGGATCGTCTTCGTCGGCGGCCCCGGTCGTCAATTATTTTAGCCCGTCTGCCCGTGAATCACGCGACATTTATCCATTCACGAGTACCTCTGCCAACAAACGTCGGCCGACGTTACCGTGAAAAATGAGCACGATGGCGAGGGGAGAGGAGAGAAGAGGAGAGAAGAGGAGAGGAGGGGAGAGGAGAAAGAGAGAAAGGGTAGTCAGGAGAAGACGAGGAGGATCACGAGAGACCCGATGAATGTCAAGTAAATGCGACACCGACCCGGGCCCGTTTACGTGCTCCAACACGTCCCGTGGGAGCGCTGTCTGTTCCAGGATTAAGATGGACCGCGGATCTCCCCTCTCTTTCTCACTCTCTTCAGCGGAGAACGGAAGCGACGACCTATGAGGAGCGACACCGTCCTTCGCGGAGCAAAAATGGCTCGCATTAACTTTTCACCGACTCGGCTAGACCACCCGCCTGAACAACTCCAGCAGCGATTTTTCTCTCGCCTTTACTCCGCGAGAAGGCCAGTCGGAATAAATGAAATTGATATCAGACGCGGTGCGAATGGAGACGACCACGTTCGACCTTTAATTGTTTAAAAACTTGGACAATTTTTCCAAATGAACCCTTCTTCAAATTCACCTTAGTCTCGCAATCTCGCAGGAGTTCTCTTAAGGGGGGAGCCCTGTGTAAATGGCCTGTTTTTCAAGAATTTTTTTTCTTTAAATATAATGCGTGGATAGATTTGAAATTTCAGGTATCATTTATTCATTTTGTAATATAACAAAAAATATTTTTTTTAAAGTTTAATTGTAAATAATAATCGTGGAATAACGGCTTGAAGATGGCATCCTGTATTTGCGCCGTGCAACGTACAGTGCACAAAAATTAATTGAAAAAATAAATCGAAATGGAATCATCAGTTTATGCAAAAACGCTCAGACAAATTTTCAAAAATTTTGTTACGTTTTTATATACCTCCAGAACATCCTTAAAGATCGCTGTCTCGAAGAGAGTCAGACGTTAAACTCTATCCATTTAGTGCCCCGGTTATGGTAAATGCTCCGTCCAAGATGTTTTACAATCTCCCTCTCTCTCTCTCTCTCTCTCTCAGTTCTCAGTTGTCTCTTCATAAACCGGAATAGAAACCGTGGCTCTCTTGCGGAGGAGCAAAAACGAGAGACTGACGTACCTGAGGAAAAACGTTACGTACTCGGAAAAAGGGAAGTTTTTGCAGGGAGTAGAGCGTAATTAGTTCCTCCTTGTTTTTAAACGTATAAAGCAAGATAAACGTTGATTAGTCAAGAGAACGGTCGAGTAGGTGGCCGCTGACGTAATCAAGTTGTCTCCTTGGTTCCCTCGTTGCGCAACGAGAACGTAATCTATGAGCAAGAACGAGTCAGCGGATGAATTTTTTTTCGTTTCAGAGAGTTCTATCGCTGCGTTAACGGCGTGCATTCGTGATAACGAGGAAGAGTCCTGAATGAAATGATGAGAGAGGGAAATTGGTCGGCGGAAAGACTGGCATAAGAGCGTTAGACCTCTATGAACTTTCTAAGCGACTTCGATGTTGCTAGAGGTTACCTAGTGGTAACTTCAGGGTCCTGGGATTCTTTTGAGGGGAATTCCAAGGAGTCACCAAGTGATCTATTTTAAACGGCTTCTGTGATCATAAGGTTCTAAGGGGGATCCTGCGATCCTTCCAAATGGTCTCAAAGTCCCTAGAGCAATCCAAAGGACTCTCCAAGTGACCTCAAACATACTAAAGGATTTCGATAACTTTCCAATGTGAAAGTGGACAAGATTCGGTTGCGCTAAGTTTCTTGAGGTCCCCGACAAACATCCTGGAGTCTCTAATGAGCAACCTCAAGGCCGTCAACAGGACCCTATTACTTCTAAATTAATCCCAAGACCCCTACAAGATACCCTCGGCTTTCCAAGTACAGTAAACGATTGATTCTTGTCCAACAGCCGTGTTTTTCATGGACAAGAATCGTGCCCCAGAAGTGCTTTTTAATGTATGACTGCGTCTAGATATCGCGCCGACCGCGCCGAGCGAGACTTCAATAGTGAGCCGAACATAGAGAAAGACAGAATGAAATACGGTTCGCGTGACTGTCCGCGTCTCTTTCTTTCCGATGCGCTGTCCTTCCTTGCGACCGAAACTTTCACCGTCGATTAAACCACTAAATACAATTGAAACTATATCGTGTTTGGTGTCATTTTAATCAGAAAAATGCCAGAAATAAGGTAGTGAAAGTCCCATAAACAAATAATGAAAATTAAGAGATTTGTAAAATCGATTCCTCGAGTCAATGGCGTGGTGTTCACTGGCTGCGGAGCGACTCGGCGTTGACAGGCAGTGGAGTGGGTAGGCACTGGACAAGAATCGTGCCCTCGCTCCGTACAAAAATCAAGCGTTTACTGTATGTAACTAGAAAAACGATTAAAATAAAAGTATTGTTTTTCCAAATCATTTCAAGGGTTTTATACGGATTCATAAATTGAATAAAGGACTCCTCTTTAAGTATCCTGAAGATCTCAATAAAAATCCTAGGGCTCATGACTCCTACCGACTTTTCAAGCAACTAGAAAATTCATAAAAATATGGCTTCCTGCATGACCTCAGATCCTCGCAAGCATCTTCTGAGACTTCCTAACCGATCTCGCGATCTCCAGAGGATCGCTACTCGCTTGTAAACGAGCAGAAAGTCGCCCAAGAATTCTCTCCCCCACCCCCCGCCCCCCCCGAAAGGTGCACCAACTTGTTTGGTCCTGTCACTAACACGCGTACGCAGGTTCATGAACACGTTGCCATTTATCATGAGCACCGTCGCTATCGTTTATCGCGTCGCGCGTAAATCATACAGGATAGTGTTTGTAAACAGCCGAATGAGATCAGTCGCAGTAAAGTTTACGAGGGGACGCGAGCATGCCATTTATTCCCGCAGCGCCCTTTGCAACGATAACCGGGATATTCCTTTTTCGAAAAGGAATCCCGCGTTTTGAGATACATATCCCTTAGACGGTGGTTCTTTAGAGGAAATAAATATTTTCTGTATCGCGAAACAACTCTTTCTATCTTTAATCAGTTTAGTAAGTCGAAAGCAACGACTGTTCGATTCTTCCAATTTTTATACCGTTTCGTATCGCAGCTATTTTTATCATAAATGCATAAAATCCAGAGTCCACTTATGCTATGTTTATTAACACATTGACTGCCACGCTAGTACTCGTAAAAATCGCACTAAATCAGGCCAATTTGACACGAGTTTATTACAAGTTTACGGACCACTAAAAGTGACTATTTTGCATTACTTTATAAAGATAACGAGAACGCTTCCAAAGTTTCAGCCATTTTTTTAATAACTATATACCCGAGGAAATAAATTTGTTGAATGATTCCTCGCGGATGCATTTTTACAATATCGGTAATCGTAAATTAAAAATATTAGAACGCGTCATTTCGACAAATCTTTCATTCTCCAAGTTGAAGATTTATCAATTATTTATAAGACGGAGTAAATTTACAGGGGTAGTCGATCTACGTCATCAATTCTCGGATCACTAATTACCCAGGTTTAATTGGCGCTGTACGATAAGTTTTCGGCCGCGCTGTCCTTTTCTACGTTCGGCGCGGTTAGTGACGTCACGAAAAAATAGTAGCCGCCCTACACGATCTATGTCGGAGCACGGACCCGAGGATACGGCTCAGATCAAGACGTCACTGTATTTACAAATATAACATCGAATTCGTTCAACAACTAAAAAATGTTCTGATAGTGAATCAGAACAGCTAGATCATGATCTGCGACAGCTGTGTAGCATACCGGTGTGACGCGTGCGCAACGCCCTGCAATCTCGTTTCCTTTCCGTTTTTTAATACGAGGTTAGAAAATACGTGATTGTTGGAAGCACGGCGCATAAGACGATATTACGCGATAAGTATGTTTGCGGATAAACGAGGACTATGTCGGAGAGACGGTGGCCAGCAGCAGGCTCTCTCTCTCTCTCTTTCTTTCTCTCTTGCCGACACGTTGTGTATATCGACGCCCGAGAGCTGTTATCGCGAAAACCGTTGATAACACTGCCTTTATCGCCGCGGCCAATATATACTTTGTCGGTGGGGCATTATTTGGAGAACACAATGCGCCCTGACTGTTTATCCTGCCTACAGGTATACAGGGTGTCCGGCAACAGGTGGGAGAACGCGTTTCAGGGGTGTTCCTGTGGGACAACGCAAAAATTCAAAATTGCGAGTTTCCGACTGGTTTATTAACCCTTCGCACTTGGAGCAATTTTCATTCCGAAATAAAGACATTTCATTCAGCCTAGAACGTTTTTTATCCTTTTTACATTATGCGCTAGAAATTGAACGTGTTTTCTCACACAACACTTGAATTTTTAGCAATTTATAAAATACTGATGAATTTAACAATAAACCTATCGAACATTAAGAGTACATATTTGGTAAATGTTGCCGTATAAAAATGGCAACCATAAATTTATTAACACTAAACCTAGCGGGCACTAAATGCGATTAAAATGTTTTATCTCATCGAAATGGCAAGGCTCTATTTATTTAGATTTTGTGCAATTTTTATTTGATTATGTGCTCGGATAAAAAATGAAAAATATAAAACAGGTCGTTTGACCAGCAGTGTTAGGTTCAGTGTTAACATTGTCTGAATTTATTATTCACCTATGAAGACTTCTCCGACGTGGTTCGAGATCATGCGGGGATTTAGAATTTTTTCCATGAATAATTTTTCTTTTTTGCGCTTCCTAGCCTTACAAGATATTTATTAGATCATTTCAAAAAAATGTTTGAACTATTTTTAAAGAAATCCCCAAACCCGGCTATATAGCCTGTGTCGGTTACTGCCCCTTATCCGGGGACATTGGAAATTGAGAACCGCTGCGAAAACGGGTCAAAGTTCGACGGGTGGGGAGTTACGCGGAATCGACACGGTGTCTCATAGTTCGCGGCCTATTGGCCAGCAGCGGCGGAATCGCTTTTGCTCGTGATTCACCGAGGAAGCGGATCCGCGGTGCGGCGATCTTTCGAGTCCACGTGTGAGTCATCGCGAGCCTCGAGAGTTCGAGAGCTCGGTTTCGAGCCAGCGATCACGCTGCGTTGCTCGCGAGTCCGAGGCTACCTAGAGAGCTAGCTTTCCGCGTTGCTCGATGCGCAAAACACCAAGCGCAACCGTCTCTAAAGTGCACGGGACACGAGCCGAGGCAAAGGAAAGCGAACAGAGAGGAGACCAGCCAGCCGGCCGCACTATGGTCTGGAAATCAGCTTTTTGTGGCAAAAAATCAATTTTTGAACATTAACCCTTTGCACTCCATTTTTACTGAAAAATTAAACATTCCTTCCTACCTAAAATAATTCCAGTCTATATTATTTTCTTCATTTTATGGATATGAAATTGATACAATATTTAATATTTAATATTGCACACAATATTTTGAAAAATGGTACAGCAATTTTTAGTAGTTACTATGAGTCGAAGAAGATATTGAAAATAATATTTTTGCAACAGAGTAAGAACCCTTCAAAGCTTCCAAATACAAATTATTATTAATTTCAGATTATTCTGTGCTCAGATATTACGTTCTAAAGACAACGTCCGTAAAATTTAGATTAAATAAAACGTTTAAAGTAGTCATCATAGACTATCAAAATACAAGTTTAAATGATAGTTTCATACGTGTGAGCAGGTGTGTTTTAATTGTCTTCTTCCCGTTTCCCCCGAGAGATCTCTTTCGAAAGAGAAGAGCTCTTCCCGACTCCTGCCGCGCCACTTTTACGAGCCCGTGACGACGATTTCACGGATCGAGCTTCGGCATTGGCCAAGCCGGAATTTGTCCGCTGTAGCCGCGCTCTGATTGGTTCGAGTTTATAGGATGAACGAAAAAATAATGGAATTCATTGGAAAATGATAAAACGAATTTGAAAATTGTGGACTACAGAAAAGAATTTTACGACCTAGAAGAAATTTTAGGGTTCATAAAAGATTTCAGAGCCTTATAAAAGATTGGAGGGTCAACATAAAATTAATAGAACGTATAGAAAATGTCAAGATCCATGAAAAGTTCTTGAAGCCATTCTAAAAAATTGTAGAGCTTAGGAAAAAGTTTTCGAGCATCCGATCTTCAGTGTACGATATAAAAATAATTTAAAACATTATAACAGTACGCTTGTAACTCGATGCTGCGTTAGAAATAAACAAATTCTGTTAATAATCTTGATAAAATAATGTTTAACAGCAGTGGAAAGAAATTTGAAATTTA
The DNA here is from genome assembly GCA_916610255.1 of Lasioglossum lativentre. Lineage (NCBI taxonomy): Eukaryota > Metazoa > Arthropoda > Insecta > Hymenoptera > Halictidae > Lasioglossum > Lasioglossum lativentre. The sequence continues at coordinate 5,056,521 of OU744364.1, forward strand.
AATCTATCTAGAACAAAGCCTGTTTCCCATTGGCCAATGACTAGGTGACGTGTGGTGGGCGGGACCGAAGAGAAACGCTATTGGACGCGTCACAGTGTGGTGGGGATGGCAGCACGACCTTAACAAATGAAAATCGAATTTTTGGGGGTACCCATTCTTTCGTACACACCCGTTATATCGTCGCGACGCGATAAAGCGCGGGTTTTTAACCGCAGGACGTGGTTAAAAAAAATATACATGTATATTATAGACCGCAAAGCATTAACGAGCTAAAGCGACCTCGCCGCTGAAATCGGTTCTTCCGCCTTGCATCGTCCCTCAAAAGTTTCGAGAACGCGTGCAATTACTATACTAAAGATATTCTGCCGCATTTCCATTTTTACAATCGCACGAGGCGGAGCCAAAATAAATTAGAATCCCATTTTCCGTAACGGCGGTCTTAATAGGCCAAAAATAATACAAAACATAACCTACATGTTCGCTAACTGCCCAATTGGTTAAAAATAAAAACTGACCTAAAATTTTATTGATAGTCTAGTAGGCTAAAAGTAAAATAAAAAATAACCGAAAATTTTATTCAGGCGCTTAAAAATTAGAAGTAACCTGAAGTTGTGTCGAAATTTTTAATAGATTGAAAACAATATAACGTAAAATTATACAAAGATCCGCAGTCTCCATAAGGAAGAGTGACGAATTGGAAAAACGTATCGTCTACATTATTATTTAGACGTAGAAAAATTATTTTGCCATTGCGAAAAACATTTGACTCGGTGACGTCTTCTAGGATGACAAGTATAAATAAGATTTGAATAAATCTTTATTTAGACGTTCGTCGATGTAAAATTGTATTCAAGCACCGATCTTTCCATGCGACCGATAAAAGCTTCGGTGATCGTTCACGCGATCAATTGGTACTGGGGAATTTCCCTCAGCTCGCAAAATAACGAAATAACTTACAATTTATCGACGGTACTCGCTTTAAGGGCCACCCGTATTGCGCCGGGAACGCAATAAACGAGGTGAAACGCGATAATTTTATCGCCGTCCGATAGATATCGCGAAAAATTCATGCGCGACCATTTTAATCTACGAGATTACCATTTTTCCTCTGGTTCCGCCGCGCTTACACAATATTACCTTCGAGCGACGCACTCGCTGAACGAACAAAGAAAAAGTGTAAAGACGCGAATGGAAATATCCTTTAACTTGGCAATGTGCACCGATAAATTCGCTGGTTACTTTCGGTAAAGTTCGATCCACCTAGTGTCATCGAAATTACAGATTTAGAGCACTTGTCCCTATTAGCTACCAATCAACTTGGAAAAATAAATAGAGAAAGTATTTTTAAAAAATTTAATTAAACTATTCATGTATATGTATGTTACAAATATATTAATATACATACCGGGTGTTCATTTGAAAACTTTCCAGACGAATATCTCGAAAAATATGAAAGATATTAAAAAAAAGTGTAAAACACGTGTCCAAGGATTTCGAGGGGGAAAGGGGGGAGCAGTATCAGTTTTTTATTTGGGTGGCGTTTTCAAGGTCATTTGAAGGTCAACTTTGTTTTTTCAAATGGAAACCTATATTTTTTATTATGGGATCTTATTGTACGTAAAAAGACCAATAATTTTCGTAGGATACTTTTTTTTATCCGCGCACTTTTTTATCCCCCCCTTTCCCCCTCGAAATCCTTGGACACGTGTTTTACATTTTTTAAATATCTTTCATATTTTTCGAGATATTCGGCTGGAAAGTTTTCAAATGAACACCCTGTATATAAAAACATAATAGAAATATATTAAACATTTTTCCAAAGATGCCCATTAAACTGTCGACAGTTTTATCTATATACCTTGTCAGAAGGGAATAATTGAAATAATTTATTAATGAATTCATGAATTAACAAGTTAGGTTAACGGCGCAGTAATAGGGAGAAGTACCCAGGTCGATCAACAATTATTCGCTTTAAAAAACAATAGAACGAATAAATTCGTTTTACAATCGATGAGCGACGATTAAGAAACGTAACAATCGATCATTTTAATCGATCTGGTGATTGCAAACGACGCATAGCAGTTGGTGCAAAAGTTGCAAAAGTCACGTGGTCACTCTAATACCATAAGCGTGGTACGTTTTACCGCGTGGTAACTTTATTTCAGGAATCAACGTGTACCGGAAACCGTACGGGGTTCCCGGTGTCCTAAATAGATAATCGCATCGCTGGTACAATTAAAAATATACGAGGAAAAAAACAGTCGGACACATCGGTGTTTCTACGCATTTCTACCAAATTCTAATCACTATCAACAATAACCTAAAATCACATAATGTCAATACACTACAACTACTCTGTGTTGTAAATAACAGATATTATCGAACACTTAAAACGTTTCCGTAGACAATATGGGTCAGTGGCGGAACAACAATATGTACCAAAATTTTTTGCATTTATTATCTTGTAATTTTGCTAAAATTATCCCTAATTTAAATTAAATTAAAAGTACACTGACAAAAAAAACATACTTTTTGGTTTTATTGAATTTTTACAATTCTCCTTCATAAAAAAGCATTAAAAGATCTCAATCCTATAAAAATATCGAAAGAAAAAAGGGGGCCCAAAATTGTATTTTGGGGGGGGCGGAAATTTGTAGTTCCGCCCCTTCATAAAAAAGCATTAAAAGATCTCAATCCTATAAAAATACCGAAAGAAAAAAGGGGGCCCAAAATTATATTTTGCGGGGGACGGAAATTTGTAGTTCCGCCACTGATATTGGTAGGAACGGTCCATGTTTTATTTTCATGTTTTATTCGCATGTCGAAATGCACGTATCACGCGTGTCATCGACAGACGAAACGATAACGCAACGTACAATTTCACTTTCGCTTCGAACCGTCTCGAATAAAGTCACTGATACATCCTGCTGGTCTCCTCAATGGAACCAGTCGAAATGGAACATCGATTGTGACTGTCAATGTCAATAAACATGTTTCACTTTCTTGGAGGCTGGTTAAAAATGTTACCTCACCGAATTCCTATAACGTTCTTCGCATTTGCAGATTCTATGAATCTATCGTTTGAACCTAATTATTTTTGTCATGAAATTTATAGTCTAATAACGCGGGAGACTGTATAAATGTTAACTAACCCCACAAAAATGAGTTTATCAGTTATTTCACCTCATATTATTTTAAACTAAATTAATTAAATCTAATTTTTACGATACTGTCAAACATGAACCGTTAGATTGTGCATGAGTTATTTTAACATTATATCGAATTCATTTAGTGTTTCAAATGTAATCCTTTAAATATCTCAAAACAAGAAATATACGACTGAGACCACTTTCATAATATGGGCTTATTTGTCAATATGTACTTCGTTCCACAATTTCTATTTGCTAATAAAACTACATACCCAGTTCCGAGTTCTACCACCAATAACAGGACACTATTCCGAACACATAAGAAAGAAAAAAACAGAACAGAACTCACAATTCATTTCACCGTTTCGGTTTTATTGATGAACACAACGCGTTACTCGTTTACCTAAGTGCTTCGAGGTAAACGATACTCGAATCGAACGAAAAAATGGGGTCGAAATTGGAAATTCGATCGATCGAATTTCTGGAGGCTACGCGGCGGTACATATTTTTCGTTGTTTTCGAACGTTCGAAAACAATGGAAAAATAACGATGTTTTCGTTCGAAAATATGGACATCCTTGACTGACTCACTCGAGATCGTTTAACCTTATCGTCGACGCGACGCACAGTGCGTTGAAAAGCCCGTTTTTTCTGAATAAAATTCCATTACACAAAAATTACAAGCGATAGGAAAAAAAGTTGTAGATGAAAGTGGTACGATATAGAGGGGAGTACTCGATGATTGTATTTGTTTGACATCGCAGTAACCTTGGAAGCTCTGCAGAGATTACAATTGAAATTTTTAAAAATTTCCACTTTTATAAAACCAACACACTAGTACAAGTGGTAAATGAATTTTAATCGAAACTTTTCTGACACTTGTTTATCGGTTTTAATATCATTACCAGTGGCGGAACTACAAATTTTCGGCCCCCCACCCCCCGCAAAATATAATTTTAAACCCTCTTTTTTCTTTCGATATTTTTATAAGATTGAGATTTTTTAATGCTTTCAGTAGGGGTGTGCGAGAACCCGAAATATCGGGAACCCAATGGTCGGGACGAGATCGTGTCGGGTCGGGTCGGGTTCCCGAAAATTTCGACATATCCAAATCCGCAAAAAATTCAATAAAAAGTATGTTTTTTATGTCAGTGTACCTTTTATTCAATTTAAATCAGAGATAGTTTTAGTAAAATTAAAGGACAATAAATGCAAAAATTTTGGGCCTCCTCTAATTACGCTCCCCCCCCCCCCCCCCCCCCGCGTTGCGGGGTCTTGCGGTATAGTAGTTCCGCCACTGATCATTAGTTACCTCTGCAATAAATATCTAGGAACGCTTCTATACGAACGTTTCGAGTGTCAACATGAAAGTTGACGTTTCGATTTTGGTCCATTGTCAACGCATTGTGCGACGCTGTCATTGTTTCTGTCGCAAAGGAGCAGTCTCGGGTCGGGTCGGGCCGAGCGGGCCGACGATGTTCTATACGCGCGTTATTTCGTGACAGTAGCGTACGTGAATTCGGTATGACAACCGCGCGACGGACGACAGTTCGATTTCGATAGTGGACGGGACGATCACCGGCGATTAGTTTCTCACAGAAAACCGGAGAAAGACGAGACAATACCGTCGAGAGCAAGTATTAGTATGAGTTTAGTTGGGACGGCTCGAAAGAGCGTGAACCTACAACACGGGGAGGTTAGGCCTCTGTTCGAGAAACGATGAAGAGGTTAACCTCTTTCCTTCTTTATTTCCCTCCCCTCCCCAGAGCACACGTTTGCACACACTCGTACACGCATACACGCACGCACGGAGACACACACTGTGTCCGAGAAGATTTCGGTTCCGTGGTAAAATTCGCGCGTGTACGGTATCTGTGTTCGCGAGCTATACGAACGGAACGAAAAGAAAAGAAAAAAATTTTTTTTTTGAAAACTTACCCCATAAACCAGTCCACGGTATCGCGGAGATACTCGGGTAACCTATCCAGCTTGGATGATTTTCAGTTGGATCACCGCCGAGGAAAGTAGCACGAGAGTCGAGAAAACAAAATAAAAATTTTCTCTCTCTCCTCACACTAGCACCAACAGCAGCAGCAGCAGCAGCGGCGGCGCACGTTTCGCGATCTCGTGAAATCTAACATGGCGAAGCTCTATTGTCACCTGTTCCCGTCATGCCTCACTTGTGCCCTCCCCCCCCTCTCTCACCCGAAAATACAGCCGATTTATCACCGCCACCGCGTACTTTCGCGCGCGGTACCACCGATACCGTTTCCGTTCCTCGGCTATGCCGCGGGTAACTCTGCCGTGTGCCTCTTTCACGGTCGATTGACGAGAGAAACTTCCACGGAACGGCCGACACTGCGCACACGGGAATGCCACACGGCAACGGGCGCGCACAGCTGATCGTACGACCTCACGCGAAACCAGATCGCGCAACCCCCTCCGTTTGCCTACCTGACGGAAGAGGGTAGTACCTACCACCGAGCGCGCGCAGCTACGTTACCGACCGAGTCGAAGCACGTGCAGTTACTTTATCTACAGCTACCTTACCGACAGAACCAAGGCGCGCGCTTACACCACGATTTGAATCGCCGCGCGCTGTTTCGAACATCTACTGTTTTGCACACAATGTTTTCGGTTTGAAATATCAAAAGCAGAACTAATATCAAAGAGAAAAAATTCCTAGAAATATTGTACGTGAGAAAGTATTGAAGCATAATTTTATGAAAATCAAGATTTCCTATTTTTCATACGAGATACCTCAATTTGTAATTTAAAAATATTTCATAAACCAGCATTATTTCCTTACACTTGTTTTTATATATAAATGTTCAAAGAATCGGGAACAGAAGTATGTTGAAAAACAGAGTAAGATCAAGAGTTAGATCAAGACTAATTTTACTGTAAAAAATTAGATGGCGAGATGGTCAAGGGGGTGCTTGTCGACATCGTTGGCAAAAGGAATTGTTATAAACATTAAATAGCCAGAAATAATAAATTTATCAATAATTACTATCACGGCGATCGAAATCAATCGAAATTAGATGGAGTGGGGAGAGTTTCATATCGCTGCGCAGGTGTGCCTGAACTCGGCGAGCACTTAGTCAATCAGTCGGGCTGGGGACTCCGGTAAGTGCGGTGCGACCAGGTGCGACTCCGGGACCAGGAGGACCCGAGACCGACCAGAGGCTGACCTGTGGTCATCTACTCAGCTGACCAGTGGTCATCCGCTCAGCTGACCAGTGGTCATCCGCTCAGCTGACCAGTGGTCATCCGCTCAGCTGACCAGTGGTCATCCGCTCAGCTGACCAGTGGTCATCCGCTCAGCTGACCAGTGGTCATCCACTCAGCTGACCAGTGGTCATTCACTCAGCTGACCAGTGGTCATCCACTCAGCTGACCAGTGGCAATCCACTTTTCCCACTTTCAACAATGGTAAGTTTGAGATTTTTTTTTGAAACACAAATAGGGGTGTCGCGTCCCCGGGGCCACCCGAATCGCCTATTATCCTCTATTTGTAAGAACTTCTAGTATTTTGCAAATAGTGGATAATATCAAGCTAATAGCTGCACCCTTAGAATTTGTGTTAATATTGTATACTAGAATATAAGATATGCTAGATGTAAGAACAAATGTATTGAAAGAGTTTCAATAAAAATCTTGTAAATTATTATCCATGATTATTTCACACCTATTCCCCTTCATAACACTTTGCAATGTCACCTTTCCTCGGAACAAAATATATTATTCAAACTGGTTCATTTGATTTTTGTATTAACGCGAATAAAATTACTTCGAGCTACTATCGTTCTGTCCCATCACTTTCCCAAAGTGATTATGTTATAAATATTGATTGTATATATAAATAATCCGATATTTTATTGATAACGCAATAATTTTCAAATTAATTTTAAATTCCGAGAATTACTTGTATTTTTCCTACATCTAGAAACTATCGATTATAAAACTATAAGGAAAATAAGAAGGCAATAAGAGTGCAATATTACAATAAAAAGTAATTACTTTCCAAGCAATTACAGAATGGGTAATGTCAGCATTCTACATTTATTTATTACCTACGGTACTAAATCCATTTACCTACGCCTCTGACGCAGTCTTACGTAGTTCGCGAGCAAATGTTTTATTTACGTAGACAGCGCGGAACGATATACTCGTCGGTAGCGGAAAGTTTAGCGATGTTGGTATTTCAGATCACTGTTAGCTCCACGTTATCCCCGGGCCCACCTCGTCGGTGTCTGGGCCCAGTTTTGATGCCGCTGAATAGCACAGGGGCTGGCTGATACTACTCTACTTCTATACCTCGTCTGTGCTATTATTTATTTATTTCAATTTGCCATCTTGCAGAGTTCGCTACAATTTTTCCTGACGTCGGTATACAGACATTGTATGACTCAAAGCCTTATAAGGTTTCCAATCTACTCTCATGCATTGTCTATGATTGTAACTTAAAAATACCACTGTAAATGGCACCACAATGTATACAAATATGGCGGCGTACACGTCTTCGTTTTAATTCGTTCAGCACATTAAATATGAAAAATTCGACATTTCAAACCGCCGTAACTATAAATCAAAATTTATGTCTCCCGAACGAATTACATGTATTACTTCATTCAGTAAATTACACTTTACTTTTCATATACAGAGATTAATAAGACTCGATGTGGTGTAAGTACTTTTCGAACAAAGGATACGTGGTTCGTGAAATTTCGGCGACTAAATACGAACAGCGCAACGCAAGCCAATTCTCCAGCATCAAAAACGAGAAACCTTAAATGAAATATTTTTGTAAATTCAGAGATATGAAAGACATATTCAACGGTTGGTTGGCTCGCGACAGCGCAGCGGAATGTTAAACGTTTCGATTTAGGTTCGCTGTCCCGGCGTCATACGAGGGTATTTTTTGCCTTTTTGCGTCCGTACAACTACAGAGAGAAATCTGTGGGAGTACCGCACGTCCTACGCATCTCTTTTAAGGAAAAGCCTCAGGACAGCTCTCTTTTACGTCGAGAGATCTCAATTTATCACATCACGTATTTTTCTGAGCCTTCGAAGGAGGGGCGGAAGAGTACCGAACGCTCACGTATTGTCCATCCCAGACAAAACGGCTCTTGAAAAAGATCCGGCGCCGCAAAAATACTAAACCTTTAGGTCGTTCAATAGGTATATAGATCAATAGTTCGCCAGACACCAGAAGGTCACGCACGAAAGTAATTAATTTGCGAATCAGATCGGACCAGAGGGCGACCCGATCCTTTGTGCAAAATGTTGCTAAATAGCTCACAGTACGTTAACCCTGCAGAGACAACGTCTGTATACTCTGGCGATTATTCAAAAATTTACTACCCGAGGTCAAATCCTCAGAAGCAATACACTTTCCTGCATCGTTGTTTCTAGAATTTGAAAATAGCTGTGAAAAATATCGAAAATTATCAACAGGTTATGATAACATCGGACGATCGGATGTCGTCTATGAAAATTAAATTTTTTATAATTACGATGGACAATATTTTATGCTGCATTCGTGTCTCGATACAGTTATGCAATCTGCTGGTAATGCAAGAAAGAACCTTCTTCGGTTGGCCGGTAATGTGTGAAATGCGTATCCCTGACGAGATGGGTGTGTACAGAATGGCGCTGTCAATTGACCAGCTGTCGTCGTCAACTATGGCAAGATGCTCTTTCCTGTCTTTCTATCATAGAATGCGAGAAGAATTGAACCTGCAAAAATGCACGAATTAATAGAAAATAAAAATCGGAATGAGCACGCAATTGTGTTATTTGGAACGTATTCGAATTAATATATTTCCGTCTGTATAAAATCTCTCGCGAATTAACATTTCTACTTTCGGTCTACAAAATTGTCGTACTTGTCGCGTTTTAACGCAGTATTGCGTTGGTCACGTCGAGTTATATTTGGAAATCTGTGCGAGACTCCAGGAGATGAAATACTGTAAAGAGGTCAGAAACCGCGGTAAGGTGAGATCGCAGAATCAAGAGTAGAGAGCGGATACGGTTTGTGCTCGTGGGCAGGAAGTAGATCAACATTCATTGTATAATGAATCCAGTAAAAAGATCGTGCGTCGCTCTTGAAAATATTCCTCATCTAAATATCATTTCTCTCCTTTACTCTCCACAGCTTACCCAAATAGTCATTATTGACAATCTAATTACTAATCTTGTAATCGATAAGATTAAAGAATTGAGTCACAGCGGAACTGATATAATTGCTGCGTGACAGGAACATTCCAGTGTCTTTATCGACAAACTTATAGAACACCCGGTATGTAGCGACAAAATCAATACCTAAGATGGCTGTATATATATATAAACCTAATATTGCAAACCCCATGAGTGCGTTGAACTGGCAGTTCTGAAATTCTATGTACATCATCGTTAATTGAACAAAAAATATTAAATAATTATATGTATAAAATGGAAAATAAACGAAAAAATTTAATATTATATTGTAGCCCAGAGTTGGGCAAAAAGTAATCAGATTAATGAAATCATGATTACGATTACTAGATAATCCAAGTAATCATGAGTAATCTGATATTAATTTGGTATTACGGTAGTTATAATAATTCTGAACAGTTTTTGGAAAATCTGCACGTATTTCATCATGACTCGATGGAAGAATATATATTATCTTATTCATAGCAAATTAATATATTGAATTATCACGACTGCTAAACTGAGAACATCAACAATAACATTCGCTTTCGCTTGCAATCTTACATGCTCAGCAAGTGATTCTAAGAAAAGGTGATCAATCAACATTGTATGTACAATTATACATATCACGTTAATTTACAGATTACCGAATGTAATCACGATTACTGATTTGTTCTAGTAACGATTAATTATTACTATGATTACTTTTCGTAATCAATTACAAAAGTAATTATAACATAATCGATTACTGCTCAATTTTAATTTCAATGAATTCTTTTTATAATCTCTAAAACTGGAAATGTAATCGTGTAGATTTCTAAACTAGTGTACGTATATGTTCATAAAAATTGTATTAATAATAGAATGTGCATCAGAAAATGCTCTCGGCCGTTACCATTTCAGCTGCATCTGCACGTTAACAAATGCCTATAATGTCTATATATAGCCATAGCAGAGACAGATGCATAAAATATATATATATAGCATGAGAAGCGAATAGAAAACCGTTAGCAAGGATAAGCAATCTAACAAAATGAAGAGATGCATCCTTCAATATCCCCATACCCCTTCAACACAACAAGATTTAAATCGATTGTTGTAAGTAAAACGTTGTTGTAACGCATCAACCGTTATGGAACGGAGACACGAATTACATGAGTCACCAATCAAAATGCACGATCCAAATATGGAAGAAACCGTCGCCCATACTGTTGCATTCCCATCCATGAAACTCCGCAGATTTCTCTCGCTCCGCGGCGAGCTGCTCTAATTAAACGTTTATTAAGTTTACCCATTGGCTTCCTGTGGTTCGATGAATGAATATATTGCCGTTAAAATTAATAAAACGATTGATTGTATCGTCATTACTGGGACTATATTTTCCGTAAAAGGTCCGTGTGTTCTGGCGTCCGTGGGTACTGCGGTCGAGGGAACACCAATCGCGAGAGAGTATGAGGCCATCGGCGACCAATCGGAGCGCGCTGACGAAGCTGCTTACCGAGGGTATAAATAGCTGTTCCAACGGCCGGCGTTACATTCGTTTGAGGATCTTTGGACGGAGGTGTTTGCGAAAGCTCCATTACTTGCTTTAGCCAATTATCTACGTCTCACGACCGTTCCTACTTCGTTTTTTGCAGAATTTTGAACTTTTACCTACCACAAAATGGTGAGTTTTTGTCCTTTTACCGATATTCTCAGTAATCTTGAAAAAAGGCGTTGTCTTGTTGCCAGGGCATGGGCAGCCATCTTGTAACGGTTAAACACCGGCCGGCTTCGAGTTTCGCAATAACGGGTCTTCCATTACTTTCCTTTCTCGTATTTTTAATATCACAATTTCATATTTCAATATTAAAATCTGTAATATACCGTTTCAATATTTTTTTATTTATACCGATGCCAACCATTTTTTGTTAGAAATTTTTTTGAACATGCTTCCCAAATTAATTCATTAGCCAAAGTGTCGGTTGTTACGACGAAGACGAGACTGAAATGTTCAAGAAAATAATTTTCCGAAATCGAAATTGCTGCAAATTTTTTATTTTGTATAAAAATCTGCAATCTATTTATTATATTAATTAATTTTCGCAATATTAAAATACATTTTGTAATTTTCAGCGTGAGTGTATCTCGGTTCATGTTGGACAAGCTGGAGTCCAGATTGGTAATGCCTGCTGGGAATTGTATTGTCTGGAGCATGGCATCCAGCCTGATGGCCAGATGCCATCTGACAAAACTATTGGTGGGGGTGATGACAGTTTCAACACCTTCTTCAGCGAGACTGGTGCAGGGAAACATGTACCCAGAGCAGTGTTCATCGACTTGGAACCTACAGTAGTTGGTAAATATTTGTGAAAACCATTGAAACCAATTCTTGTTAGAAATTGTATTAATTTTTTAAATAAATTGCTTTTGTATAAAGTAAAAGTTTTAGAATTTGAAACTTTCAATAAAATTTTCGAGGGCAGTAAATGGTTAAAAATTTCGAAACTTGTACGATACCAAAAAAATTCTAATAAAAATGTTCTCTTAATTTTCAGACGAAGTACGTACTGGTACGTATCGTCAGCTCTTCCACCCGGAACAGTTGATCACCGGCAAGGAGGACGCAGCGAACAATTACGCTCGTGGACACTACACAATCGGAAAGGAGATCGTCGATCTCGTGTTGGACCGAATCCGTAAATTGTCCGACCAATGTACCGGTCTGCAAGGTTTCCTGATTTTCCACTCATTCGGTGGTGGTACCGGCTCTGGATTCACTTCCCTCTTGATGGAACGTCTTTCCGTCGACTATGGCAAGAAATCCAAGTTGGAATTCGCTATCTACCCTGCCCCCCAAGTCTCCACAGCAGTCGTGGAGCCGTACAATTCAATTCTCACAACGCACACCACTCTTGAACATTCCGATTGCGCGTTTATGGTCGATAACGAGGCCATCTACGACATCTGCCGCCGTAACTTGGACATCGAGAGACCCACTTACACGAACTTGAATAGACTGATCGGCCAAATTGTATCCTCTATCACCGCTTCTCTGCGATTTGATGGCGCCCTGAACGTGGACTTGACGGAGTTCCAAACGAACTTGGTACCCTACCCGAGGATTCACTTCCCGTTGGTGACTTACGCGCCGGTCATCTCCGCGGAGAAGGCGTATCACGAGCAGCTCTCTGTATCAGAGATTACGAACGCCTGTTTCGAGCCAGCGAACCAGATGGTCAAATGCGATCCGCGTCATGGCAAATACATGGCCTGCTGCATGCTCTACAGAGGCGATGTCGTGCCGAAGGATGTGAACGCGGCGATCGCCACCATCAAAACCAAGCGTACCATTCAGTTTGTTGATTGGTGCCCCACTGGATTTAAGGTTGGCATCAACTACCAGCCCCCGACCGTGGTACCAGGCGGTGACCTCGCCAAGGTGCAACGTGCCGTCTGCATGTTGTCGAATACCACAGCCATCGCCGAAGCCTGGGCCCGTCTTGACCACAAGTTCGACTTGATGTACGCCAAGCGAGCTTTCGTCCACTGGTACGTTGGAGAAGGTATGGAAGAAGGAGAGTTCTCCGAGGCTCGTGAGGATCTTGCGGCCCTCGAGAAAGACTACGAGGAGGTCGGTATGGACTCCGCGGAAGGTGAAGGAGAAGGTGCCGAGGAATACTAAACTGGCATTTTGATACCAAGAATTTTTTTTTTGCAATAAAGAATCTGATTTCTATCAGCAACACTTTGTGTGTGTGTCCTTTAATAGAAACAATACCAATCCTTTATTCGAAACCTTCGTTATTGTTCCTATAATTCAGTCTATCACAAAAATATTACTATGTTACAAAAAGATTTTTTGTAACTGATATCACAGTATGAGAAAGCGGTTTATAAAATATGTTTTATATAGTTCAATTTTATATTTTATACAATGAATTTGATAAATATACATGTATCGTTTGAAGGCGGCTTTGTTATTATATAATTATGTCGTAATCTATGCCTATATCATGGAAACGATCATTCATGAGTTCGTACTCATAGTCGAGGTCCTCTTCATCCTCGTCCTCGTCGACTATTATTCCTTGGTATAGCAAGTTGTAGCATTTGGAATCCACGTTTCGAAAGTGTTCGTACGGCGACGAGTGGTCGAGTATGGTGCTGCACAACCAGCAGAAATATGTATTGCATCGCCAGCATGTCATCTTATTGCATCCAGTTGATTTCTACGAATATGTTAAATGTATCATAAACATAAACAGCGTACTTAAACTCGGAGTTGGACAAAAGTTATGTCCAATAACGAATAAATCGGTTTACGGGCATAAACAAGTTGCTGTACCTCGATGTGAACATGGCATTTCGGACATCTTTGACTGTTGCTCTTGATCCAGTTCTCCGACATCGTGGTTTCTACCAACACTTGTAATTGCTTTTTGCCATAACGTTGTTCCAATTGAAGTTTACGATCGTTAGAGGCTTCTTGATACTCGGTCACTAACTGATGCATTTGAGCTGCAATAATACATACAGGTTGTTCCACCTAACTAATAACTAAATCGTCTTAGATACAGTCGGGGGCAAAATTAAGTGGACACCCTTTGAAAACTAATAACCTTTTAAACATTCAACCAAACGACCAAATTTTTTGAAATTTCTATTGTTCAGAACTTCGAAGAAAAAAGTAAAGGTCGTAATCTTTATCTTTTTTTTATCGGTGCCTATAATGAAAATTTAAAATATGCCTTTTGTAGAACTAAAATAGTTATACATGCACAATGATCTATGACCTTGATAACGGTAACAAAAATATATGATCCTATGACTTTCATGTGAGCTTGATAATGGTAATGCAAATATTAGAAAATATATGGAAAAATATCGATGACCTTGAAATCTTGAGTAATGTGACCTTGAAGAAATTCGTTTGTTTATCACGATATTTTTGCCTCATATAATTATCAGATGAGAAGTTATTACATTCTAAAATATTAAACTCCACAGAGATGTTTGTAGAAACATACCTGAATAAATTTTGCATGGTTCTATGCCATGATACACCATTTTACAGAAAATGCAAAACGCGTATCGACATACTGGACAGTTCGCCATTTGTTCGTTCGGTTCGCAACTGACTGGATATTGACAATTGCGTCGTGGGCAGTATATTATGTCCATCATAGTATCCAACGTACTGTTCAACAGCAGAGAATCATACTTTGCGAACAACTCTGAACTTAACATATCTTTAATCTAAACATTTCAAGTACAATAAGTAACAGTATCAATTTCATATAATAATAATAAAAATTTTATTTGCCAAAAACGAAGGGAACAGATTACCTGAGCAGGTGATGCCTCAGAAGTGCACTTCTCTTCTGGACAACAAATATTTTGCACGTTTCCATCTTTGATTCTTGCTTCTAAGTAACCAGTTATACAATCTTTACAAAATACGTGAGCGCACGGCATAAATTGTGTACAGTGTTTTCCCATCTTGTCCAGGAAACATATCTTACAAGCGTAGAAATTCCTCTCGAACTCGATCTGATTGCGTTTGTCGTTATAATCAATTAATGCTTGAATAGGGTTTCTCCCGATCGAGCCGTTTAAACTAGCTCTCTTGTCGTTGCCCTTATGCATAAAATTCTTTTTGCTCAAATATTGAGCAGGAACTTCTGTCTTCGGTTTGCTCTTCGCACTGTCCACAGTGTGTTCATTTTCTATGCTGTCTATGATTTTATTCTTTTGAACGTTCTGTGCTTTCTCCAGAGTCTCTTGGTAACATGTATAAGCGCTGCTCATATCGATATGCTCCTGCATATTTAAAAACTCTAAACTTTCATCGTGTAAAAAGCCTACCCATGTAAACAAAATTTCTTGTCCCTTGTTCTCCTCCCATAGCTGATCTAATCTTTTACATAATTCAGCTAACGATTGATGACTCAACCAAGACGAATGTAAAGTGACTATCGGTGGCGACGTTGAAGGATAATCTTCTGGTAAAGTAACGTGTAATGTCAAAGGTGGTAAATGAGATATATTGATCTTCTGCAAAGGTTCCTCTGTGTGCCTGTTATCTTTGTACGTAACATAGTAGTCTACCGGGAGATTTATAAATATCTTGAAGCTGCATTGATAACGACTGTTCTCCTCATGATGAGAAAACTCTTCTGCATTGTAGATACTTTCCAACGCAATAATCTCATCCTTCTGCTTCTCGCTATCCATTAATTCTACTTAATTAATCGACAGCAGAAAAATATCTAAGTTGGCTGTAGTCTGTTAACACTGAAAAATACAAAACAATTACAAGTTCATTAGTAATATACATCGATTGTTCCAGATTTTAACAACAAAACTTTGTAAAAAATACAAACTACAAAGGAACGAAGAGACAGATTAAATGCAAATATTACTCATTCATTTTTACAACTACAGTTTTGTCATAACTTTTCAGCGAAGCTCCGAAAGACCAGCGTCTATATTAAATTCTTTTCTTCTTAAATCTACAGAATATACAAATGAAATCTGGCCATTATAATCTGTGATATCCTGTGCATCTTGTACGATCAAGTACATCGAATTATCTTTAATTACAACCAAAAGAGGAAGTTTTATTTACAAGTTATAGGTTACACAATATGAGTAATAAATTTGACATATCGGCTAGAATTATGAAAATGTGAAACATACAATTAAAGCTAACATGAATGTTCGAATACTTTTATCGAAATGAGAAAATATGTATTAGAGGGTATTACAATGAAGAGTAGTTATTTCGTAATAACAAAGTGATATTACCTTATTCATATTTTAAGAATAATCCTCATTCACTGTACCAACAAATATGTATATATATATATGTGTGTGTGTGTGTAGATTGTTTCAGACGTTCATTGGAAACGAACGACAGAATAAGGGTAAAATTGTTAAAGCTTTTCACCGTATTAGGTGACTATGCAATTCGAGAAACTTTCGCGCACAATGTGTGTATAATCGTTCCCTCCAATGTCAACGTATAAAATAAAATAATATGTACACATAAAAATGTGCTCCGAGATTTTCTATTAAAATTTCACAGGTCTAGTAACCGAATAATTTTGGAGCTGCGATTCGTTCTCGTGCTTCTGCGTCGTGACCGTAACTATTAGCGCGCCTAATGTATTTTGATTTCCAAAAAATGTGCATCTGCCAGGGGATGAATTTTTTCTTACGTCAAATTGGATGCGTGTCGCTACAGTCGTGCCATTCGATTCAAAAAGTGACGTATAAATGGCAAGGCGACCTACTCCTCGTAATATCGCGTAATTAGGAAAACCGAGCAAGACGTTAAAGAGCAGCGAAGCCGTATTGGTTTAAAAGGCTGAGAGAAAAAATTAAAAAATTAAAATATTCGTAATCACGTTTAGTTTTTCGTCAAAGATATTCAGAGTAATATTTATCATAAGTTTACAAACCGCGTAAGTTCGTGTAAATAAACAGAGGGTGTAAATACATAGTTAGAATCAGTTAGAATCCACAAAATAGTGGGGATAGAAACGCGACGCAAAGGAGGTCTGGGAAACGCGACGTTACGGAGGAAAGTTTGCATATCTATTGTCAATATTTGTCAACCACGTTGATCGGCTGTTTTGTACATATGTTCTGTTGTGTTTTCCGGGCAGTTTTTTTCCAAAATCCTCTGACATGAAGCAAAGTGACGACGCGTGGAAATTTTTCTTCCCTTTAGTAACTAATTTCGGGATGTCATGTGTCGCGTATCTTTTGACTGTACGCCTAATACCGCGGATAAAAAATATGTTTATCAAAGCTAACCTTTACGGGATTGACATGAGCAAAAGTACCGGTGAAAAAGTGTAAGTCAGACTTTGTTAACACATGACGTTCACGTGTGATACTCTTTTTGTCTATGGAAACAGGTAATTTTTATTTATCAAACGTTCTTTTATAGGCCGGAGGCGTTAGGTGTTGTTAGCGGGTGCATCTTTCTTATAACGCTGTTTCTGTTTATTCCCATACCATTTACAGATTATATATTCAGTGACATAAACTTCCCCCACAACGAGGTATGGAATAAATCATTTATACTACATAGAATGGTATTAACATGTACGAACTACAGTTTGAAAATTATATACGACATTCAACTAAGTGTCTCGCCAACAGTCAAGACTGTGTTAATACTAGCGATATCTCCAAAGTCCTAATAATTTTTCTACGACTCTCTGTTCATTTAAATTTCTTCGATGTACACATCGGTTAACATGTTCCGTGCCACATGTACCACCGATGGGACACGTTAAACTTTCCATTCAAGTATACCACTGGTGGTACACGCTGACATATTTATTTAATGCGCTAAAAACATATATTTTATAACAAGTTTAAGACTGTAGAATAAATTTCCACCGAAAGAATGAGGTATTATAAAAAATTGCAGTACAGGACAAAGTAAATGGCCTGAATGAAAAGTCAAGCAAAAACGGCTCGCCATGGAACGTGTTAAATAGAAAAATAAAATTTCTAAGACTTTGGAGACGATCGCATTTTTACTAAATAGCCGACAAACATTCTTCTGGGAAAATTTCGATTACAGTTTATGGAATTTTTGGCTGCTCTACTTTCAATTTGTTGTATGCTACTTTTGGGTTTTGCCGACGATGTTCTGGACCTTCGTTGGCGTCATAAACTATTACTGCCAACGATCGCTTCATTGCCACTTTTAATGGTCTATTATATTAATTTCAATTCCACACTAATCATAGTACCGAAACCCTTAAGACCCTGGTTTGGTTTCTCTGTGGATTTATGGCTACTCTACTATTTGTACATGGGAATGCTAGCAGTCTTCTGTACAAATGCTATAAACATATTAGCTGGCATAAACGGTTTAGAAGTTGGACAGAGCTTGGTCATCTCGATAAGCATAGTCATTTTTAACGTCATCGAGTTGTCGGGAGACCTTTGGAAAGCACACCAGTTCTCATTGTATTTTATGCTTCCGTATACGGCTACATCATTGGGCTTACTAAAATTTAATTGGTAAGTTGCGTTTAACATTGATAAATTAATACAACAATGTTAGTTTCATTCGAAATAATTTAGATATCATCATCACCAAAGTTAAAAATATTATAAACATATAATTTTCAACTTCTTGCACACAAAGACTCTGCAGACTTTTTCAAATACAATAATTTTTCGTAATAATTAGACTGCGGATTTTATGATTTAATAATTTAAAAATACTTTTGTATTGGTTCGAAGTCTACAGGGTGGCCCAGAAATATGGAGGATCAGATTAAATAAGGACAACTCCAGACTTTTTATTTCTGTATAACTTATATGTATAAATCATTTAATATTTATAATTCATAATCAACATATTACTTTAGTATATAAATTCAGTACAGTATCATATAGTTTACACTGAGTATTGAGTATGAGTTAATATCACAGTCGGGTGCGACCAGTATGTCAGTAATAGTCTAATTTAGCATAAAAATTCTCTACTAGCCAGTCATATTTCCATGTATTGTTAAGTATTGTTTCAGGCGCAAAATAGAGGTCCCGAGATTTCGAGACTCTTAGGAGATTAGTTTTCCCGTCTAACCATAGTCCGCTTCCTATTAGGTCCTCAATGAACGGTACATCGATAGTTTTCTCTAATTGAATCTCGTTCGATTTCACTTTGTTGTGCAGGCTGGTTATAATGTTCGCCGGCGCCTGGCATAGATAACAATACCATCCGCCGTAATGATTCAAGTCTCCTATTACTAGGCCTAGACTATCCCTCTCGCTCAAGTCTTCTTCCAGTTGTTGCAGCATGATGGGATTCGATTGATAAGCTTCGCGCATCAATCCGATCGTGCACGCGCCAACTGTTATCGTTGTTTTAAGTGGGTGTTGCCAGAAGAATCCGTAAACTGACCATCTTAATCTAAAGCCGATCGGTTGAGGCCAACCGTTGTATACCTTGAGGAACATTAATGCCCTGGAGTTCAGTACTTGTTCGGATTCAGTCGTTACATAAATATCGTCGTCTCTTAAATTTCGTACTACAGTCTTAATCTTCTCCCAAATGTATTTGGATACTACCCTCAGCGGCTTGTGCACCTTCGCTGCTATATTAATATATAAAATTTTCTTCTGTTCCTGCTGCAATAAACCTTTGAGTAGCTTATGGTGAAAATTATCCTCGGCGTTACTGAAATCACAGATTACAAAAAGATCGACTACGTTGTATAACTCTTCTACTATCACCTCCGCGATCGCTGAATTGTATTCGTTCAGAAAAAACGTGTGGATGATACGCCTAGCAGTTCTACGATGCTTCAGCTTGACGTTCTGTTTCGATGCCATGATCGCTCTCCAAACGACCTCCGGCTGGCCACAATCCGAACCGTGCCATCCTTGAGTGCAAATACATTTTTGAAAGTTTTCGCTGCTTCTCATCTTCTGATTATCCACTCCGTGCTTCCAACAAACGGTATGATTGTACACATCGAACAAAGTGTAAGTCTTGACATCTTGCAGCGCTATCTCCCCGTTGATTGTCTGGTAGATGGGAAACCTTTTGCGATTGGTCGGTTGCACTTGAGGCTCCTGTTAGAATTTCCATTTCGACACAGAACAATGGTTAGAACATTTTAACGTTTAACGTCTACTACATTTAAGATAAAGTTCTTCCAAAATTCAAAAGCCATCTATACTTTTCCTAGCAGAAATTATTCGACCCGGCACAGTGCAGTCTTCGCACGACCCGGATTACATAATTATATTGTAATAAATAAGTTACGCAGAGTCTTTAGAAAATTTCTGTAGAAAGAAAACAAAAGAACTTTTTCTTATACTTCATAGTGGAATCTAGAGTTCATGGTCACTCTTACCTGTACCTCTTCGAATTTCACAAATGTAACAGAGGTATGCGTTGTCGGCACAGTTAATTCTGAAGGCGGAGTAGTAGCGACATATATCATAACAATAAGAACTTGCAAAACTAACAATGTGTAAAGCAAGGCCAGTTTCCCATCTAGGCGGGACTGCATCTCACTACCTTCCTTGCTCGAATTTGTCAGTTGCGCATCTTCCGAACCATGAAATTTTTAATGTCGAACCGAAAGTCTCTGTTACCAGAGGGATCTAGCCGAAAGCATGTGTATAGTCGATGTACGAGTCTGAAAAAGGAACCAAATACTTCCGCTTACTCTACGATGCTGTTACAGGAACTTGGACGAATTTAGAAATATGAATCGGTAGAAATCTTTACTTTGTCAAGACCATATTTGAAACGTGAAAGTTAGCAGAGTTCACGTGTGTTCAGTGAAAAATCTCGAATTGTACGTTGAAAAATATCAAATCATATTGTCTGAATGTGTCGAACAGTGTACAGACTCACGGTGTATAGGCGAGGTGAATACCTTTGGTTCGTGACGTTTAAACCGTGACGTCACCGCTCCCCGACGTGCCATTTAATTCTGAAATGGCCCCAATTGCACGTGAACAACTCGCTCGGTGGATAGAACGGCGTCTTCTAGCCTGTCCGTGACGTTCCTCCGATCGGTGAAGCGGTTTTATCGTTGCGCCACATATTTTCCGAGTTGGAGCGACGAGTCTTTCGTTTGAAGAGGTCCCGCCGTTCTACCGAAATCTACCTCGTCGAGCCTCCTCCTCCCAATGGCAGAAAAACCACGCCCGAATGCTCTCCCACGCAACGTCGTTCGTCGAATCCCGTCGACAAGCGCGATCGCGACATCTCCCAGGGCGCACGCGTCTCAAAAACCTCGCTAACTCATTCATTATGAGCATCTACGGGATGAGTCACGTGACCACCTCGAATCACTCGCTACCTCATTATTATTATATGAGAAAACTTTTCAAACATTACGTGCTGTCAAGAGCTCTCTCAACCAAATCTACAATATCAGATTTTGACCTACTGCAAGAATTTCTAATCAGAATGGCGACAGATTTGAAACAGGATCTGTTAGATTCTCGGTTATGTTATATTGTAGATTGGTGGCAGAAATGTAATTAGATTCTGTTGACAGAATCGAACAGCAGATTGGCGATACTGCAACTTTCTATTCAATTTTTTAAATGATAATCCAATGGTGAACGCGCATATACATTTATTTAATTAAATGATCTCCTAAAATAATTAGGATTATTATGAATTGTTTACAGGGTGGTATCGAGAGGGTCACATGACAAGCTCATGCACATTTTTTCAATTTATTATTCTTGAACCCCTTGTACTTTGATCTTCTTCGTATCTATTAGGTGCAGAAACTATTTAGTTCTTTCTATATTTTATATAGCTTTGTACAATCAATACAGCTATTGAAATTATTTCAAATGGAAACATTCTACCATTCTTTTGCAGTTTTAGGGCGTCGCACAGTGGTTCGATTCACATTATTTATATAGCTGGACAAAATTATTTTTTCACGGTTTTGAGCTCATTCGGGGTTTTAATTGTTAGTATACAAGTCAGTTTTGTATTATAGTTTATAACTTCATTGAAAATGTTAATAACAAATAGTGATATTTGAAATCTGTTTTCACAGATCTATTCCTTATAAAAAGTGACACAACTTTGCCCTTTGAACTCCTCTCTACAATAGTTTCCAAGATATTCAATAAAATATGACTTTCAGTTGTTTTTTTTAAACATTAATTTGGACCCGATTTGCAACGTTTTGCAGGTTCAGACTGCTATTAAACGAAAGTAAAAATATATACTTTTATAATTTTGTAAAAATGTACTTTTTCATTGACAAACTTTTACTAAAAATTGACTGTTTGATAGATTTATTGGAATTTATTGGAATTTATTGGAGTATGAAGGTCACATTCAACTATTATATTGAATACTCAATAGTACCTTCTCCCAGATATTGATAGTTCTAAATTTTTTAAAGTCAACACTGTCTTGGATTGACCGGGATTTTTATATGAGCGGTTATATATGTAGAAATTGAAAAAAGGAAGTTGAAAATGTCAAAGATGAAAAAATTAATTTTTCTTAAAGTATGCCACATTATTCTCCAAAAGCTATTGAAACTGCTATTTCGTTTTCCATTTATTCCATTCACATATGCAATCGTTTCTAAATAACAGAAAGTGGTTTAATAATCTGAATTACGTTTTTTTTTTGTTCAAGGTACCCAGCACAAGCATTCGTAGGGGACACATTTTGTTACTTGTCAGGAATGACATTCGCCGTTGTTGGCATCATTGGGCATTTTAGCAAAACCTCATTGTTGTTTTTCATTCCGCAAATTATTAATTTCCTGTACAGTGTACCACAATTGTTCCATTTTATACCATGTCCTAGACATAGATTACCAAAGTACGTTTTCCAATTAATTGACTCTTTCACTGATACAAAACATACTTATTTGACATTTATTTACAGATATAATAAGGGGATAGACAAATTGGAGCCCAGCAATACTGTATTTAACAAAAATGACATCGGTTTTATCGGTACGAAAACACAATTATTTCAGTCGATTTGTTATATAATTTTATATTACTTTGATTGGACATTGATATTTAATCTGTAGGTAAACTCGTAATGTGGATATTTACGAAACTCCATTTAGTGAAATGGCAAGAAGATAAATCGAACAATGTCACTTGTAACAACTTTACTTTAATTAACTTTGTATTAATAAAAGCCGGCTCGCTTAAGGAGTCTACGCTTACAATAATTCTATTGTTAATTCAGGTAAGATTCAATGATAATTCGATCAATTCATAAATTGTACTTTTTGTTATTAAACGACCGTTGATGTTTCAGGTGTTTTGCAGTTTATTAGCGTTTGTTATAAGATATCCTCTCGCTTCGATCTTTTACGACATCTGAAAGGGCGCATATGAAAAATCAAGGTATATACAGCCTTTTTATTATAACTATATTATTATTTCGCGATGAAATAATATATTATTCACGGATTTACTTTTGTACAAGAATTTTTCAATGTACATGTACTTTCAAGATCTTGTAGCTATTGTTTATATAATTGTACATTTCACGAATCTTTGTAAACAATGTAAATATTACTTTACTCTTTCTCGGGAGAATTAAATATGTTCCTTTTCAGTTTTTAAATAATGTTGGTCAATAGTGACAAATGCCGTAATATAGTGGGAATAAAGTTGTAATATTAACAAAATAAAATTTATGCGATTTTAAAAATAATACAATAATAACATTGATATATACATGTATATATATATATATGTATATATATAAATATGTGTATGTATGTATGTATATGTGTGAGCGTTACAGAGTTCTATCAAAAGTGTTTTATATGCATTATATACAAAGTAATATAAAATACAATATCAGACTCACAGTTACAATTGTCAATAAACTACTATAAATTATAAGTATATTGCTAAAACTGTTTTGAAAAGTTTTGTTCTTGTACCGTCAACGATTGTGTATCCAACAAAATATATATTTATATTTATAATATGCATACGTTCCTAAATATTGCAAATAATGGTGAGCGTCCTTGTTATTTAAATATATTTAACACGACAAATTCACAACACAGAATAAATTATGGTGTACATAGGAATTTTACAATCGTGAATCCTTTGGGGACAATAAAGAAATTTGAATAGTTAACAATCAAACTGGTATATATAGTACCTTTCCACGAAACCTTACGTCTAACGTAACCGGATAAGAGAAGCCTTCACAAATGGAACATTTCGGAAATCGAAAGCGAACGAAATTTGCCTAAGGAAATTGTTGAAACACGCTTGATGAACGTCAGTTTCAATCAGTCAGCAATATGTACCACAAGTTTCTCCTCTGGACGAGGTGCTCTTATATAGACCAATTAAGCGTTAGATACGTACACGTGGGTCTGTAACTGTGAGAACAATTTCTATAGCATTAGGACATGTTTTTTGAATAAAATTCCGTTTTCATAAAATTACATGCGAGAGTCGTATTATACACGATGAAAACTTTATTCTTTAGTTCTGGTAACCATGTGTATTTTCGCATATTCAAAGCTTTCAGTGTTGACAATACCAGGACATCGTGAAAACTTATGAAACGCTGCGCAGCATTATTTCCGGGCCCAATTTAGCTTGCAGCCTGAGCTGCGTTTTCACAGAATCTCTTAGACCAAAAATGTGTGTGAGCTCTGTGAGTGTACGAACCATCGCCAAGACTTCGTCGAACAATGTAAGTGCTTTCTCCAGATTTCCTCTGTTGAACAAATGGTAGTTCGTAAATTATTCGAAGAACGTGCTTATGGGGTATTCTGGTTTTTCATTTTCAAAAAATCGATTTTTTGCATTTTCTTTAAGTATAAATGTTGTAGAATATGAGTGCGAAAGGATTTGACTGCATTCGTAAATTAACGTGGTTACGGACGTTTGAACAATGCAACTCGCAGCCTCGAAAGTAAGAATACCCCCTTAATTCATGATTAACATAGATACTCTATTTGAGACACTGTACACGACGATATCAACCCACCTTTGGACTTCAATTGTTGCTAGAGTCTCGTACGCAAATTCACATTTGTTATCTAATTCCAGTGCTTGATTTATGTACTCAATAGCTTTATCAACGTCTCCATGCCATCTCAATTGTAACAAACCTTTATGTACATGGATTGTAGCGTTGTTTGGATCTTTCTCGAGTGCTTTAGAAAAGTAAGATTCTGCTTCCTCATATTTTTGCATATCTGACAGTATCTGTATTGGTGGATGAATAATATGTTACATTTACGATTATTACATTATCTTAAGCCTACTAAGATTATTGAAAGAAGAAAATTTTTATCTTGCTCCTGTGCTTAGCAATGGAGGCAGATAATTTTTATTTTGCATAAAGTTCCACAATCTATTTATTACCGTATAGCAGTGATGGGCATTTTTGTAAGCCGCGGACAAGAAGGATCCGTGAAGCTTCCCCCACCAACCACTCTTTTGTGCAGCGCGCACCTTTGCTGCGCAGCAGTGCCTCGTGCCCTCCAGTGCCTTCGTTTTCCCCCTCATCATACATCCCACCATAGCAGACGAGGTTGGTGGGAGAAGCAGGCAACTCACGGACCCTTACCGTGCCCATCACTGCCGTATAGTAATACGAAATGCATGTATACCTGACCGAATAAGAAGTAACAGTCGGCGAAGTTCGGGAATTTCTCGAAAGCCTTGGTGAAACCTTGCATGGCGTCTCCCGATAATTCTGTATCTCTGGTGATCGTACCATAATGAAAGTCTGTATAGCATTTTTGCACGTATGCATGCGCGAAGTCTGGATTTAGCTCCACAGCTTTCGTGAAGTCTTCTTTAGCCTCTGCTGACTTCTCCACAAGCATATTGACCTGCGATCACGCAATGATTAGTATTTTGCTTATATTTAGGATGTAGATTTGTCATAGATTCATCGAGCACATCATTACCATTCCTCTGTGCATATAAATGTCACCATTGTTGGCATCAATTTTTACAGCCGAGTCGAAATCATTGAAACATTTTTCTAGATTTTCTAAGTACATATACACATTGGCTCGTTTTACTAAGGCATTAACTTTTATCTCTTTTGAAACGTTCTTGCTATCTATAATAGTAATAAAGTCGTTTATGGCATTATCGTATTGTCCTAACAACAAAGAAAACGAGGCTCGTAAAAGTAACAGTTCTATTTTGTGTGGTAATGTGTCCGATTCGGGATTTTCTAGTCCTTTGGTACAAAGTGGTATTATATCGTCGTATTTCTCTTTTCTCAAATGATCCAGAATGTTGACGAAATCCCTAAACATTATAAAAAATATTAATACATAACAAAAGCTTATGATAATTCTTTAATAACTTAAATACATACGGAGATAGATTACTGTTGTCGTTATTTCGGAGTAGTGTAAAAACGGGATCGTTATGAAAATGGTTCATATAATTTTTGATCACCTGTTTGCTAGGCATGACATAATCTTTTTTGTTTTTCAGATATTCCACCGCATGTTGTTTACCTACACAAGAACAACTTACGATTAATGCTTAGAAGCAGCAAGTTTTTATCTAATTTTGCAGACAATGAAATATACCTAATTGCTTTAAAACCCTGTCTGCCATTTCCATTGTGTTCGGATTGCAAAAATTTTCTAGAATACAAGTAGCCGTAACATCTTCTAATGCCGATTCTAAATCATTGCAACGCTCCATCACCCTCGCTCTACGTAATAAGGCTTTTGGATATCCCTGCTTCAATTCTAAGGCCTTTGTACAATCTTCCTTTACAGCATTGTATTTTTTCTGCAATACATGTTCATTGATACCAGGTTTGAACATTTATTAAATATTATTTCGAAGTTTGAATAATAATTGTAAATTCTAAAAAATGCGACAGTACTGATACAAAGAAAATTGTTACCAGTTGTTCATAGGCTGCTGCCCTGTTTTGGTAAAACATAGCAAGATCTTCGGTATGTTCTTTCGGGCATGTTTTGATCGCGTTATTGTATTGGGCAATTGCCTCGTCGTACGTTCCCATTTTAAAGTAACGGTTCCCTTCGTTCTTAAACCTCCGAGCTTTTTCCAATAGTGTCTGCAATATAATATACCGATTTAGTTAAAACAGCGTGTAGAACATACAATCTAACAAGATAATAATCTCATTTTAGAAGTGACACCAATCTAATTATGTAACAACAGCAATGATAAAACAATAAATTATTGAAATAATCAGATTTTATAATAAAAGTGTATATCTCTAACCTCAGTTTCGGGGGTAGAGTTCGGTGGACAGTCAGCGTCAATCGAAATTTGTTTGTCAGTGGCCAATGCGCCGATCTCCTTCGAGCTACCCCTCGATTTACCTCGGATCGATTTTGACGATTTCGGCGATTTCGGCTTGCTGCTGTTCTTGTAATACATGTAACCGAGACCTAGAGCAACCGGCGCACCAACGGCCAGGGCAAGTTGCCATTTTGGTAGTACAGAACCGGTCGTCATGTTGACCGCACTAGGTGTCATTTCTCTATGAATTCTTCAATATCCGTCGGTGACACGAGTTATCTTTCTCTCCCGTTTTTCTCCGGAATTGAACAGATATTAAAACCACCAGCGAAAACTAACATGAGGTCGAACAACCATGCGGGGAGAAGAAAAACTACACCGCAGCCACACTCGTAGATGAACGTTTCTGACAGTCTCCGGTCTCCGATCGAGTGAACAGGTTTAGTACGAGTTTCCACCGTCGTGTAAATTAGCGCCTATCAGTCCTATCACGTCTATTGGCAGTCACGAGTTCCTAGAGATAGGATTCCTATTTACAAGTCCAACGCTGAGCACACAGTATACAAGATTTCAAATTCCTGTTGAAACCTTGGGTCTTCATAACCCCAAAGTATTGAATCTAAATACATGCGGACAGTGTTGTCGCTTCTGTAAGTCTCTATATCTCTATCCTTTACACCGAACTGCTGGATGAAAGAGAACAAAGCAACTTCAAGCTAGAAATTGGAAACGTTGGAAAGTGTGGCAATATTTAAAAAGTGATATGGTAGAAAATAATATTTTTAATAAATGCACGCGATGTTTTGGACCCGATGTAACTGAAAATGTTATTTTTATCGTATCACGTGTGTAATGAATGTTATTACATGTTTAAGACGAGTTATATATATATATTTTATCGAAATTGTGCAGCTATATTCATGGCGTATACACTTGCGCGCGCATGCGCACTTGAGTGACAGAGAGACCTATACTTGCAGCGTATGCGCACTGGAAATTGTTTGCAAGTGCATTGTAATAACAGGTAATAAATCGCGTTTGGACATTATTCAAATAATATATAATACGAAAAAGGAAGATTCATATAATTAAATCATTTCCCGAATACTTATTAAATACTGAATTAAACAATTCAAAAAATCCAAGTTCAAGTATTTTTTTATGGCCAAGTCAGAATACTTATTACTTTATTTACTTGAACGATTTGTTTTCCCCATATTATTTCTAAAGTAAAAATAAAAAAAAAGTATCTTATCTATGGCATGAGATTCTATGACGAAGCACGTGTTCGTAATTTTGTCTGTACGATATTTTTGGTTTAGACACAGGGTTTCTACAGGTTTCTATGACCCTGAGGATTCCGATATTGCTAAATCGATTAGCGTTAAATAATTTCATTCAATGTTATACGTTTAGCACGAACGCGTTTATCGCTTCCGTTGACGCGGAAGCGTTAATGAAACATATATAGTCTGGCCGTCTGATATTCGCGCGTTCTTTTTCGCGCATGCACGATACTTTCTCTGAAAAGATGGCAACGGTCTGTCAACAGGAACAGAGTTTTGTCTCGGGCCGTCTCTATAGATCAACGAACTTCAAAGTGTACGGGAACTACGAGAAATGTCATGAGAACGACAATATTCCACGAAGAATGCTAAGTAATTTGAAAAAGTTGTCTCGTCGCAGGAAATTCTAACTTTACATGTAACATTCGTTATTTGATACACATCTCGATAAGAGTGTGACGTTTACCAAAATGGCACTACAAGAGGACGAAAACACCTGGTGAGCTGATTCGAAATGCTTCGTCGTATATTTTCAATTCTGCTACTCCGTTTCCCATTCTATCTATAGCTCAAATAATTACCATATTGCTCGAATAAATCAACAAAAGTTCTTCGAGCACACAGATTCGATTTTATAAGAGTACAGTGTCACTCTTAACTTTCCTTGAATAATAGAAAAACATTAGAGTATTAAAAATAATCGAATCTACATATTGTTATGCGTAAATTCTACGTTTTATTCGTTCTAAATATTTTCCTTGTCGATTGAAAATAGCATGGGATCGATAAAAAAACTATTTAATATTCTATTCGGTTTACTTTTTGTATGCGCAAGTGCTTACTTAATTCTCCTACATAAATTTTACGTACAGAAGTCGCATGTTAGTTAACGGAACTGTATTTTAGATTTGATAAATCTGTTGTGTACACTAATTTATAATATTTCAGGGTTCTGGAGCTGGAAGCAGCTTTGTTGGATACTGTGTCGCCATCGGCATCTGATGTATATGCAATTTGCAAGGGACAGGCTGTTCCTACGAATCTAAGGCCAGACGTATGGCAAGCTTGTTTAGATGTTACCGATCGAGGCAACCAATTAAGTCATTTTAACGAAGTTTTCGATTTACCCGAACAAAATATTGTTCGTGAAGATTGTCAGCAATTGGTTGGTAAGTTGAAATTTTATGATTCAACCAAATGGAACTTTTATAGATATGATTCTTATCTTATGTGGAATTGGATCAACCTTATCTTATTCAAACAAAGTTCTTTTAAAATCAAATGTCTTAAATCATTGTGAAATATTACACATACGTAAAGACGATAAAAATTTATTTTGTCATTAGAAGATCCTGGAAAAAGGTTCTTAATTGTAATATTTTTGTTGCAGCAAAGTTAGGAAACGACGATGAGGACAAAGTATCTGTCGTTTCCGATTTAGAGTCTATTTTAACATTTTATTGCAAGAGCAAGGGGAAAGAATATAAGAGAGGGAACGGATGGCTGGAGTTATTGGGCCCTTTAATAGCTTTAAAACTTCCTCGTAGCGCTACATATAATTTATTCGAGACAATAATACATATTTATATTCCTAGGTACAGTATCGAATCAGATTATTATTCACGAAATAACAACAAATGCAATTCCTATCTCTATGTATGCATTTTCAGAGATGAAACCTACAGTTCTGTATTAAGATTGTTATTGCTTTACCACGAACCAGAATTATGTTGTTTCTTGGACACGAAAAGAGTGTCGCCAGATCAATACAGCAAAGGATGGGTAACCACTTTGTTCGCTGGTGTGTGTTCGCTACCAGCTGTATGTACAATGTGGGATTTGTATTTTATGCAAGCCGATCCATTCTTCATGTTATTTCTTTCGCTTATTATGGTGATAAACGCTAGGTAAGGTGCACAAAACTTGCACACTATCATTTAGATTTTAATACTAGAGATGTGCGAGAACCCGAAAATGTCGGGTATTCGATCGGGACAGGTTGGGAAGGCATCGGGTTTAGAATCCCAAAAATTCTCGGGAATCCCGATATATATTCGAGAATCCCGAAATTTTTGCGAAAACCGTCCTGATCTCGAATAAAATTCTCGAGCCGTCCCGACCCGACATTTCTGGGTTCTCGCACACATCTATCGAATACTGTTATAACATTTAGTTTACTGTTTTACGCAGAGAGCAAATTTTAAGTATGATGAGCCACGATAAACAGAGTATAATAGATGCGATAGCTGCTCTGCCTTGTGCTTTAGAAGCGGAGGATGTGACAGACTTTTGCTCTCTGGCGCAATATTACGCGATGAAGACGCCAGCCTCTTTTAAACATGATTTGTACCTTGTGATGTTTGGCGAGGGTTTTGACGGGAAATATATATCGCACGCGTTATGCTTGCCTGTGTCGGCTCAAGAATTAGTCGAGAACTCTATTGAAAGTCCGTCCGTACCAAACACATCCGTTGAATCAGTCAGATTTTTCCTAGTGGACTGCAGACCTGCCGAGCAATACAATGCGGGACATCTGCCGACAGCGTTTCACTTAGATTGTAATTTGGTACGGTCCCCTTTTGCATTTCTCTGCTAGCGAAGATTTGATTCGAATCTAAGAATTTTGTTTCAGATGCTACAAGAACCGGCTGCGTTCTCCACAGCGGTGCAAGGATTGTTGCAGGCACAACGACAAGCGCTGGCTGTTGGGTCGCAAGCTGGCGGCGAACATCTTTGCTTTTTGGGAAGTGGCAGGCAAGAAGAGGATCGCTATACACACATGGTAGTCTCGTTCTTCTTGCAGAGGCACACCCAGTACGTCAGCATGGTCACGTCCGGATATCAAGGTACCAAAAGGGCAATCACACTGTTCAACGGCATATTTGCTGTTCAATTTGACAAATCTGAAAAAATACACATTCATTTTTAAAAATCGATTTTGCATCGAAAATGTTTTGTTGAGCAGAGCAAAAGAAATAGACCATAATTCATTAAAACCGTTTTCACCCTACAACTACCCTTATGGTAGAGGTACTGAAAACTTGTCACAGAGGGTTTTCCTTGGGGGTCCTATCAAATGGTATGGTGAAAGATCAATTTGGTTTGGGGGCACATTTGATCATCTTATCCGGTTATACCCTTTGTTGAACAGTGTTACTTGTAGACGCGCCTCATCGGTTCAATGACCTTTGAACACGCAGTCAAGGTAAACGTTCTGTTACCTCGTTTCAGCCATACACGAGTACTTTGGTGACGAAGTTGTTTCTAGTCTCGTCGATCACAATTCGCAGCATTGTTTAGTATGCAACGCTAACATGTCCGAAACGAATTCTAACGAAACGAGTCCAGCCAAGGTGAAGAATAACAATTCCGACTTCCTGGGGAAGATAAAGAAAGTGAAAGGAAAGTTGTTCGATTATATTGTTAATCCATCAGCAAGTGTTCATAACAACGTGGAGAATAGGAATGGTAAAGATCCAGAGTATACTAGACGGCAAAGGAAAACCGCCCCTGTGTTTAGCATAGATGATGATCAGGAATCGGGTGAGTGGTCGCTTTTTTTTCTATCAAATGTCTTCGCTTGTAGGATTAACAAAATTAATGGTATTGCAGATATGGTTATGACGAATCACGAGAGCGAAGAACCGGTCGAAGTGGTCTCCATCCAACAATGGATGAAGGATCCAAAATTGCTACATTCCTTTAAATGCCAAGAAGTGAAAGTGAATAGAGATCTCTGTGATAGGTGAATAGTTTTAACAAACCTAAGAAACCGTATTTTGAACCGCGGCTAGCTGTAATCGTACAACACCATTTTTCTGTTTAACGTTTCACGCATGTGTTTTCTTTTCAGTATACTTTTGGTTACTGACACTCACCTTATTGTACTCCGGGAAATACCAGAACGAAAAGGTGCGGCGCACGTAATTGTCAAGCGTCCGTTGACGAGTATTGTTAAGATTACCTCTAGAAAACGAAACCCGGATTTGATCACGTTCAAATACGGTACAACGCAGTACAATGACACGGTCATCTCGGACATGGACAAATTTCTAATTCCTAACGCGACCGATGCCACTAAATTGATTACACAGCTAATCCTGGAACAATTGGAAACAACCAATTAATGTTTTAAAAGTGTTTTACGAACGACCATGCACGCTGATCCAATACACACAGATATGTACAGATGTTAAGATTCGTTTTATTTTAGCGGAATTTTCACGAATAATACATGTGAGAATCGACGAATCCTTTTTCTTTTCTTTTTTTTTTATTCGTTCAATCGATCACGATGTTCTTACTTGAATGGTACTACGTATACAACGTGTCACATTAGTAATGTATTTAATAATGAAAGTCTGTATTTGTAGATGAGGATTTTAACTCGAGCGTGTCATATTATAGAACTGATTACACACACGGTGTCATCGATAAGAATACGCGGCCAAACATGATTTACAACTGGATTGTAAGGTTTTGGTGATTGTACTAAGTCATTGTTTTCACGAATTTACACACACCTACACACACACACACACACACACACAGTTTCTCGCGCACTTTTTCGAATCTACGAAAAAATATAAGATTTCCATAGGGAAGCATTTTTTGCATTTTTTGTTTTATTGTAACAACGTCTCGTAACGAACGTCGATAATTCTCGGAATTTCGTTGTTACTTCGCACGTGGCTAAACGATGGCCTTACTAGCAGAAAAAAATATGGGAGAGGTAATGGACTCTGCAAATTAATTCATCGACATGAATATGTAGAAATGAATGTAACGTGCCATGAATAAGGATATTGTTGATTCCTCTGTACAAAGTGGTTCGTGAGAAGTGAACCGCTTGTCTCTAGTGGATTTGAAAATGTTAAAAAGCGCAGATAAATATTTTACAGCTGATGTTAGGATAAGTTCAGCGATGTACCACGGTTAGGGTTGCCAAACTTCCGGTATTAATTTATAGAGATAAAATGCATGAATATAAAATCTTGGTAATGTTTTTACCGGGATGGAAAGTATTTTTGGATAGAATAGGTTTTCTTAGCGCCGACATGAATTTTTTAAGAAATTTTATCGATTAATTCATCAGAGACATTTGCGATCATCTTCCCGCGATTCAGCTTGTACAAATACGATTTTTAACGCAGCATCTATATACAAATATATATATAATATTAAATTAATAATTTATTCATTCTTTGAACGCATAAAACTTTGAATTTCGCGCTGGTACGGCATTTTTCCACGTACATTGATGTATATTCTCTATACGTTACGATGAACTGATGATTGGTCCTAATCTAATATAATTCGACGAATATTTACGTATAAATGGTTATAATTGCATTTTATAGAACCTAGTCTTGCAATACTTGTCTTTATACAATATTTACAAATGGTACAAAATACACGGGGAGGATAACGATATCATCACTTCTGCAGGCATACCTATTACACTGCCTGAATTATATTTCGAAGAATTTTTAAAGTTTACCATTTACCACTTTTAAAAATATCTGTACAATTAGTAAAAAAATAATTGTCTTTTACCGAGATATATGTTTGGAGAGTTAAATTATGTGGTATGATTCTCATTGAATTAGTTGATAGAAGTATAGTACACTGCGTATCAAAACTAAATTTTTGAGTCACAGTGAATTTTGTGGTGCACATAGGTTGCGCTGCCTTTTTGTAATTTGGGACAATACCGTTCGCAATAACAGTTAATTTCTGTATAAACTACCGATACAACTTTCTACTTAATTGTAACTTCGTCATTGTATTACGAATCGAATTGTTTGTTAGATGCACTTACGGTGATCCTATGTTACAATAGTTCGATCTATATTTAGTGACTTATCAAAACCTTAAATCTGGTAGATACTACCAACATTGTTAATACTTGTAATAATAGCAATCTGTACCATATTTAATAATATATATTTACGAATTCGATGTAAAAATAGGAAATTTTCTATTTATGTGCTTCCACAATGATCGACGAGCATGGACAGTTGACTAAAGGAACTTTAATAGAATTCTAAAAATACATTGTAGAGTATTGTAAAGCACTTAAATACAAGTTTTCAGTTGTACATGTAAATAAAAATTTTATGTAATGCATTCTGGATGCGTTTAAATGATATGTATTTTCAAGAAATTGTAAAAATAAAATACATATAACTAATATAAATATATAGATATTGTAAAGGAGATCAGTAACAATTCGAGATTCTTATTAGCTGATATGTTTACTAAAATATAAATTGAAACATTTTATTCTCCTAATTCATCCAATATTTTACTTCATTTATATCATACAATACCAGAGATGAGTCTCCTCTCTGGCAATACCTATATCGTTATATTATTTTCGACATATTAAAATTGTTACAAGCTGAAATAATCTTCTATTGAGCTTCTGCTACTTGAAATAAGCACAGTTCATTTTTATTTTGCATAATAGTCTGCAATCTGATTATAATAATCCTATTAATATTATAAATAAATGATACACAAATTTTGTTGAATAGATGAAACATCAATAAAATTTTAGGATGGAATAGACATTTTTACATGTCATGTACATTGTTACATTTCTGAAAATTAATATTAGATAAAAGATGAATCTCGCGTGGTCCAGAAACAACTGCAGTTTGTGATATCATGATATCAGTCTTATACCGGTCTAAGATATCAGTTCGTATCAGTTCGTATCAAGCGGCGACACTGATCAGTCAGCGTCAGGCGTCAGCAGTCATCCTGCGAGGGAAGGCGCATCATAAAATTCATAACACACATTTCGGCTTTTAACATAACAAGATAAATTAAAAGACCTCGCAATGGGATTTATAAATTGGGGGGAATTATTTCCAGGAAGATGGAGCCTTGTCATTTTCATTTCCTACATGGCCCTTTTCGTGAATCAAGGTAATGTTTATGTGGTTAAGTATACTTCGATTCATTTTTATTGTTCATAATACAGCGGTAAGTAACTGTCATTCGCAAGTAATAATAAATAGTAAGCGGCGAGGATGATGAGAGAACGAGAGACCAAATTTGAAAATTAATTTCATCGACGTTATCGGCGCGGTATATAATTTCACCGGTGCCGTGTTTGTTTGACAGATCATGCATAATACATGTATATATGTATATCGTAGACTTATCATGATTACTTAATCGACGTTGTTTACTTTTCGTATATTGTCACGATAGCGATTGTTTTACTTTCGACAGTGAAACGATGTTGCTAAACCATTATTTTCATTTCAGGTATCATTGTAACTTGGTCACAAAGAAATGGGCATTACGAATACAATATTGTTATGGTAGTATTAATGACAGAAGTGATGAAATTGATCGCTTCGACAACGTTATACTGCAAGGAGTAAGTCGAGCAATGGAACTCTACGATTCGATTCGATTCGGTTCGGTTCCACGTTACTTAATCATTGTTTTATTTTTAGCAATAGCATTAAGAGCTTTTGCCAAGAAATCACAGGAAATACAAGAGGTAAATGAACATTTACACAGGATGTAAAATTTATGAAGTAGGTGATTATTTATGATACTATCCTACATCATTCAATTTACGTTAAAAAACCATTGATGACCTTTAACAGACCTTGTAGACAACTTTTTTTAGGAAATCCATTCATATCGTTATATTTGCACTCTCGACCAGTATCACATCTCCATGAAAATAAATTTCATATTTACCTTTGGATGTCAAAGGTCAGTTCAAGCATATCAGCTACTACTTATTTATTCTTTGATGTCAATCAAATTGTATTAGGTCGGTGCTGTAAAAGTTTGTGGCCGATTTTGTATTAAAATAGAAAGAATCGGGCATGAATCTTTGCACTGATCTAATACGTAAACTGTTTTTTGGACATCACACCTGGAGGAGCACCCTGTATATATGTAGCTTCTGTTGTTCACACAAGATTTGTTCAAAATTTTGTAAGATTCTATTTGAATAACTGTCTGGTCTATCAAAAACTGATGGGTTAATTACTAAGAACTGAATACTTATATCAATACTTGTCACTAACAATTAAAACTAATAATAGTTTCATTTTCTATTTTAGTGCTGCTACTGTATATAATACCTTCAGTTTTGTATTGTCTGTACAATAATCTGGCATTTATTAACTTGGCTGCATTTGATCCAACAACTTATTACGTGTTTTTGCAATTTCGCGTTGTCGTGACTGGAATTATTTTCCAGGTACTAAACATGGTTCAGGTAGCATACGAAGAAGCTAAAATCTTTTTTAAAATGTTGTTTCTTTTAGATAATTTTCAATAAAAAATTGTCAGCGAAGCAATGGCTTTCACTGATAATATTAACCATTGGATGTATGGTGAAACATATAGATCTAGATTTTGACGTCAGTAGTTTTAGTTCCAAAATTAATGTAACTAGTAATGTAATCCTCGTATTTGTACAGGTGCGTACAATCTCCAGTCACTTGTATAGAAATTACAGGTGTTCTCGC
This sequence comes from Lasioglossum lativentre, assembly GCA_916610255.1. Classification (NCBI taxonomy): domain Eukaryota; kingdom Metazoa; phylum Arthropoda; class Insecta; order Hymenoptera; family Halictidae; genus Lasioglossum; species Lasioglossum lativentre. The sequence goes on from OU744364.1 coordinate 5,093,429, forward strand.
ACACTTTTAATGTAGTACTGTATTGTATTCAGCAACCAAGTTAACGTTTAAACATTTTCAGACGATTTGTTCCTGTTTGGCCGGAGTATACAACGAATACCTGTTGAAAGAAACAGGGGCGAATATCAATATTTTTGTACAAAATGCATTTATGTACATCGACAGTATTTTTTGTAATTTCATAGTATTTATGGTACTATACGTCACGCAGAGTAGTTCGTCCGATATGTTTAGTAATGTTGAACCAAGTGTACTACTGCAACCAAAAATTATGTTAATTATGCTGAATAATACAGCGATCGGAATAATCACGAGTTTTTTCCTGAAGAGCTTGAATTCTGTATTAAAAACGTTCGCCAGTGCGCTGGAGCTGGTGTTCACCGCAGTTTTATGTTGGTTAATATTCAGTATTCCTATTTACCTGAACACTGTGATATCTATTGTTATGGTAAGTTATGCGGTCGTATTATACTCGCAGCATCCAGTGTCGAATGTTACGACCAAAGATACTTTACTGTCCCGAATAGTGGTAGTATGAATTTATACACTAATTGTAATAAGTTTTAACAAAAAGATTAAATTCTGTTATGTTTTTCTAAAAAAATTCACGTTTGTAATAATTTTGTCGATAGTAGAAAAATATTGTAGTTTTACGAAATTGCTATCTTCCCTCTTTCCATACATACTGTGAAAACGGTATATTGTCGGAAAAAAAACATTGATATATACGGGTGCACCGTTAGAATAATCACTTATCCTGAAAATAATATATTCTTAGCTCTCCCTCACCCCGTGAATATTAAACACAATTTTATTTATCAAACTTTATCCATGGTAGTCAAATATCGCACTCGTTTATTTGTAACAAATTCGAATGAAATATCCCGCGTTAAAATTTCAATTGGCGGGAAAAATTTGAATCTCCGTCGACGACATACTGTTATATAAAATTTTATGTTATTTGTCGTTGTGTTAGATCATCGATCGCATATCTTTATCGGTGACGTATTATTGATAAGAATTTACAGTTATCGAGTTTATTGATGCAACAAAGTGTGTTCATAGTTTGACTTTTTTTGCAAGTGAGTTTCCAAAATTCACCACGTGAGAGCACTTCCGTCACTATCGCATCATCACGTTTCAATTGGATAACTTCACACTGACATATCGTGGTCGCGCATTCGAATTTGAAGTATAATTTCCATTGAAATATGAAGAAAAGTAGCTTACATTATGCTACTACAATACTATTGTGAACGTAATTATGCGGTTATCTCTTATCGTTGATACTTATCGCTTGTTTAAATAGTCGATTTCGGATCGATATCATAATCAATGTCATAAATCGAAACAAGGATTGCTCGAGCAATACAATGGCTGGTCAGTCGTGTCAGAAAATAAGGTTTCGATCAAAATCCTTTTCATATCTTTATTATCAGTCGTATATACAGTGAGAGCTGCGGTCTTCAAACCTCGATAACTTCGTTATTCTTACGAATTTAAACAAATCCTTTTGCAGACTGTCACGTGAACTGTTTACAAGTGATATCGCGAGTACTTGTCATCTAATATATAACAGCAAAAATCTCATTAACTGATATCGGTTTTTATATGATATATTTTTATATATTCTTATTACCTAACCCAGACGGCCATCATTTCGAACATTTATAAAATACAGGTATTCTGCTTCCATATTTTAGTTTTATACGTTTTTTCTGTCCTTGAACTTGAATAACCTTGGACTAATTATAGTCACTGAGTTCCTAATGAAAGGGACTAATGTAGGTGTTTAAAAAAGGGTGGTTCCATTTAAAAAAGTCAAGGTGACCTTGATATCTCTAAAAAAATGACATAAAACAAAAATTTTTTTTGCATCGTGTCAGCCTCATTGTACCATTCAACTTTGTCCTTACCATATTTTACGTATCTTTAGAAACAACAAAGATATTTGAGGTACAAACGTTTGGTGACTCACCCTGTATATGTTAATGTTTAAAATTGTCCAAATAATATTCTGGGATAACTAAATTTTTATTAATTTCTCCCTATATTAACACTAAACCTACCACTGCCGGTCAAATGACCGGTTTTATATTTTTCATTTTACAAATACTATATTTTACAAATACTATCACATATTTGGAACAAAAATTGCACAAAATCTAAATAAATATAGAACCTTGTCATTTCTATAAGCTAAAACATTCTAATCGCTTTTACTGCTCGGTAGGTTTACTGTTAAATACTACTTGTAAATTTTTGGCACGCGTACATAAAAAAAAAGATTCGCCACCACCATTCTGGATTGGAGGTTTTTAAAAATTTAAAAGGCGCGAAAAATCGGGGGATGTCCGATTGTGTTACCGCGCGGAGTGTAGTATAGCTATTAACTATGTGAAACCGTTTTTCGAGAAGTGGGGAGAGGGTGGTCGATAGTACCTGCAAAACCACCTTGCTAGTAGAGCCGACTGTGGGCAGTCACATGTCGGCAGTCGTCGCGTGAATTTCGCGTTGGGATCATTGTCCTCTATGGTTGTCGTCGTTGTGTCGGTTGTCACCGAACGTGTGACAAACGCGTCGGTAGATGTTTGCGATTAAATCATTCGATTCATAAGTGCGACGAGTGTAACAAGTGTGACACGTGCATTCGTACGTGAAGCAAGTTCTTTCATTCTCTCACCCTGTGTAGGACGATCGAGTAAGTCACTCGCTATTTTCACAGATATATAGTTTCGAATATGAACATGACCGTATCGTTTTATGCGAATAGAAGTTTTGTGTAAAGCTGTTGCCGGTTAAATATGAATTCTGCTGATTTATTGGTAACTTTTTTTTGCGATCGGTCACAACATTACATGACGTTTTATTAAGTTTGTTAACAATTGATATATCTGAAAGAAATTTGATCGTTTTTTTTCGAAGTAATAATCTTGAAGAGATTATTAGATTATTTTATTCAAGATAAGTGTTTACCTAAGTTGTAAGTGAAATCTGTAATGAACAATTCATTCGAAAGTTCTGGATTGTTTATTGTTGATTTATGAAGGACTGTTATTGAGTCATTATATCCTAGAGGAAATTGTTAATGAATATTAGTATATAGATATTCTGTTAGCAGAAGGTTTATGTTTGAAATAAAATACATTAGTGTTTACGTTCTCGACGTTTTGAATCGATTTGAGCTGTCGATGTTGACGTGTCTAACGGTTTTATGGTCACGTGATCAGCGATATAAATGAAAGAGCGCGAAGAGTTATCAGGTTCGAAACAATCGATTGCTTCAATTCGAAACTCGATTTGAAACTACATTTGCAACTCGATTTCAGAATTATTTTGACGGTTAATTTTGTACTCGGTTCGCGACTCAATTTAAGATTCGATTCGAGATTTAATTCGATATACTCAACTCGATTTGATAATCAAATTGATACTTGATTCGATACTCGACTCGATATTCAATTTGATACTCAAATCGATACTCGACTCGATATTCAATTTGATACTCAAATCGATACCCAACTCGGAATTCAATTCGAGAATCGATTCGAATAATAATTGGGAAATCGATCCCGGAATCAGATCGATAATTAGATGGAAAATTAGTTCAGTATTCACTTAAATAATTAAATCGATAATTTATCCGACGATTATATCGATAATTAGTTTGATAATCACATCCAGACTCGCCTTAACCCTCCGACGGCTGTGCCTGGGTCTATTTCGACCCGGAACATCAACTGAATTTGTGGAAATTAAACTAAATTAATTGCATTGGGGATATCGGAAAGACTAATGTGCCTACACAAAATATCGTCAAAAGTAAATTTTATTAAAATTATTAATTTGAGCTGTACCGAGGGTTAATCAACTCGAAAATCAATTGAATATTCAACTTGAAACCCCAGGCGGCTCAATATCGTCGTCTAATATGCTTCACCTGCCAGGAACTAATTGTATTTTCCCATGATTGTTCTACACACCAAAAGCAAGCCTATTAATTTTCTTCCAGAGAACAGTTCCGACAGAAATGATTAGATAACGTAACCGAGGGTGAATTATTGGTTCGCGATTGAAACAGCTACCGCCACAGAACAATTGACTTAAAAAAATTGTGAAATAATCGTCGGCAACGGGTAGTTAAGGGGTCTTCCGAGAAAAGCAGAGAATATGGTAAGGGGAAAAAGTTGACGCCTTAAGCGAGAGGGGGATGTATTCACCCCGCGTGGCCTCGTACGAGGACAGACCCTTTCCCCGCCGTGTCTCCAGACGCACGCACAGTTTTCTGTGGATTATGCAATCGCCTTTCGTGTGTACTAGTTTTATGTGGGGTTCGTGTCGCGAGATCCCATGATAAACTCCACGACTTCGCCTCGATTCTTTCCCTGCCGCCTTTTTTCACCCGTTTCCGTTTTCCTTTTTTAATAATATCGGTTGCCGGTTGGCCAGATAGGCGACCGCCCTACCGATACACAGTAGTGCTCACTCGAATTCTCAAAATTTCCGATCCAGAACCAGATTCTCGCGTTACAGTGTACCGTTTCTCGAAATTAACCCGAACACATCTTAACAAAGCAAGAGAATAGATCCAGCGAGTGAAAGCGAAATAAACGCAACGTAAAAACGAAACATGCGATAAAAAAAATTTCATATTCAGTCATTCTTGTCTTACCTTTTCGAAAGTGACGCCAATGGATTGTTGAGACTCTTCTGATTAAAACGAGCCCATACACGACGTAAATCGGTCTACTTTTGTGGACATCGTTTACATAGCAATTGGGTCTTTATTTATGTAATTTACATTGTAACTGTAAAACTAGTCGGATTCACGCCGTGTTTGGACTTGTTCTAATCAGAAAAATCTCTGTAAAAAATTGTTTAATACAGAAACGACTGAATTTGAAATTTTATTTTTATTATGTTTTATTAGCGACGTCTATTTGAAGTATGTCTGTCTCTTTCCTGCTGGTAGTATTATTTTCTTAGTCAGAGGCAGTGAGTGGTGGGGGAAGAGTGGGGATTTTAAGTGACTGTATCTCTTCTCGTTTTCCTTTTTTTCACTACGCTACATTCGAATATAAATATATTACACGGCCGAGTTTCACAGACTGGAAACGATCATACGCGATCCAGAAGTGTCACTCGCCGGCAGGTGTAAACATGCATGGTAGATCGGGACGCTATTTTTGGGTAATCAACGATCAACGAGCTCGTTCCTAGTATAATTAATTGAACCGGGCCGCGATCGAAAACGATAGGCTCGCATGATTCACGAAACCCGTGTACCGTCATGTGAAGGGACCATAAGCGAAAATACCTATGTATGATGTCAACCGCCCCCGATTTTCCTCGAATTTTTCACAGCAGTGGAAGCCACGCGGCTTGTGACATTTAGTTTTTAAATTATCGTGCACATTGAATAGGGCGTTCTTAATCTATGTTGTCGATATTTCTTACGAGTAGACTGCGGATTTATGCGAATAATATATTACAGTTTTTTTTATTACATATATATTTATTATATAGACGCTTAAACAGGAATTCCATTATTTTCCAAGAATGCATTTTTATCATTTCAACGTGTAGTTCAACATGTCATATTGTAGAGGTATTATAAAAAGTATCACAATGTATTGAAAAATTATGTATTGCAAAATAATCTCTACCTAGAGATTCAAATTGCATTTAATAAAAAAAAAAAAATTCATATTGTAGAGAATAAAATCGGTCATTTGGTAGGTTCAGTGTTGAACGAGAAAGGTAGGCGACCTTTTGCAATAAAATATGGATCCAGCGTATATGCGAGAATTGTATCTCACTTAATATTGAAGCATGTTCCGTGACTACTGTGATTGATTCTGCAAGCTTGAACCGGAAGTCGTGTGTGCGTCAGTCGCTAACTGGTTAGAGTCTCACTAATGTCAATCATTTCGTACATTTGTAAGCCAGCGTGTGCCGGAAGCGGAGGAAATATCGCTGATCGATTACTGCGGAAGTTAGGGCCTGACGTTACGGGGGAATATAGCAAAGCTTAGTGGTGTCTCTCCGCATCGAAGCTAGTAGAATCATTCAATTTTAATCGGACGTGATATCACAGCGGTCTAGGGTCGCGGGGAAACAATTGACCTAACGTATCGTGGCTATTTGTCCTGTTCGCAGGGGGTAAAGAGTCAATCTTCCCGAGCCATGTATTCCCTAATATTCACACCATCTTTTCTATTTCCATTCATTTTCATATTTTCATATTTTCCATTCATTTTCATATTTTCATATTCTCATATTCTCCAATTCTCCAATTCTCATATTTTCATATTTTCAAATTCTCAAATTCTCAAATTCTCATATTCTCAAATTCTCATATTCTCATATTGTCATATTGTCATATTGTCATATTCTCATATTCTCATATTCTTTCAGTTTTAGTTCTACTTACATTTATTTCCATTTATGTCCAGCGAAGGGACAGTTATCGTGGAGATCCTTAGGGAGCTAGATCGCGACTTTACCGTACCATAATTGTTAATTTTCAGTAAACTACTTCACCCTATTTTTACTTCATGGACACATATAAGTAGCGTGAAAATAATACGCAATTGAACTCTCACTCCCATTTCAGAAGATATAACAAATTGCCCCGTCACTCTTACGTTTACCCTAACGAATCTGTCGATCAGGTCTGTCCTCGCGTGACTCGATGAACGATCCGGCATTAAGAAAGCGGTCGTTACCGAAGAAGAAGAAGATGGTGAAGGACCCGCGGTGCCCACGGGACGAGACGTAGAGAGGGGTGGTATGTCCGAGTGCTTCGAGTTCTCGTCATCTATGACAGGATCGACGGACCAGGGGCCTTTGCAGCCCCCGAAGGATTCCCAGGCCCTTCCTGCCCAGCTGGCCCAGCCCTTCGATTTCTGCTCGACTCCTGAGACACCGACGCGGCGAGGTCATCGTCACCGACACCCGCGAAAGATGACATTGACCTCACCGAACGGACAGCCTATACAGCTCACGCCTCTCTGGGAGCACGTGGTTAGTATATTGGGTACATTGCAACAATCTTGATAAATTTCGATTTCTATATAAACGTTGTTCCCAGGTGCGAACTCGTAAGTTCCCGAGCGAGGTCGACACGCGTCTCACGTTTCTGGAGATCTCGGAGAGACTGCGCGATCCAGAATGGGAGGTGCGTCAGCACGCTGTTCGCGTGCTCATAGACGTGCTGCCGACTTTGAACGCTGACACTGTCGACAAGGTCATGCAACCAGTGGTACCGGAGCTGGTCAATAATTTGGGACACCCGGCGCCGGCGGTTCGCAAAGGCGCCTTGGACGCACTTCGGGTTTTTCTCGTTCACAGTCGCGACAGGGAGAACACCATCAAAAGGGTTAGCGTCTTCTCTTAAACTTCACTCGTGCACTCGCGTCTATATCCAACATGATGCACTTCTAAAGATTTTTTGCAAAAAGCTACGAACAATTTAAAAATATCTTTAACTTGCTAAAACAATTAAAGTGAGAACTTGGGAATTTCATTTTGCACAAAGATCCACAGTTTAATCGTGAGTACGGTTTCCGAAAGCTAGCAATGAAAAATTTATGAAATCTCATAGGGTCAATCGTGACCCGACCAACGGCGCCTAGAGGAGGGGCCTTAGGGTCTCGTGTCGAGTGAAGACCACATGAAATTTCATGAATTAACACTATGATCCGTTGATGCGCGGTCATGCGACGACCTTGCACTTCGCTCCCCACTATCCGATCCATCGATCGCGTAAACGCAATCGCTTTCGAGGGTGTGCACGCTCGGCTTCTTCGGCAGATTCTTCAGGATGGGCTGAACCGGTCGGAGGTGCGGGACTCCTTCCAGACGAACGTCACCACAGGCGTGATCCTAAGCGTTCCGTCGCTCTTGTTTCCATCGTCCACTGGACCTTCGGCTAGCAATCAGCTTGTCAAGGACGCGACGATAGCCTTGGCCTCGAGACTCGCTCAGGTTCCTCATCAGGAGGCTGTGCTGAAGTCGTTGATGAAGATCAGGGACGCGGTCGGCGTTGATCAATTCGAGAATTATCTGAAGGACTACGATAACAAGCTGAAGAGGAACATCGAGATCCTGTCGAAGATCTATAACGTCCGATCGAGCAGGAAGCCGCAGAGGAAGAACACCGATGGTAAAAATTCTGAATTTGTTTTTGCTAAATATGTCTAGCGGTTGTGGAACTCTTCGATAGCGAAGAGCCAAATTGGACGAATGATACCACTTTTTCAAAAGAATTATTGAGACGTACAGAGATGTTGAGGTGTTGAAATTTTTTTTGGTATGCTTCTCTAACCACTGTCTACCTTTTCAAGGTGTCGAAAAGTCGGACAAGGATCTGGACCAGAAGTGGGAGGAGTCTGACAGTGACACTTCCGGTATCGTCGAAGAGGAAGACGAGGTGAACAACGGAACGATGCCAGCGGCCAGAGTAGTCCTAGAAACGGAGATCAAATTCAACGAGGAAACAGCAATCACTATGACAATTTTAGAAGAGAAACAGGGCGACAGCGAGAAGGATCAAGACGAGGAAAGTGGCACAGATGTTCGAAACGACGCTGAGAACAAGGACTCCTCTCCGGATCGCAAGAAGACCCCAAGAAGAGTGCACTTCGGGGGTGAAATAGTGAAACTGAGAACCCCGGACAGCGACGAAACAGAGTCCGTGGATCCAACGCCTAAGACCAGGATCCCAGTTCCCGTTTCCCCAGCGACAAAGATGCCTAAGACCCGAAAGAGACCTTCGTCGCAGCCTTGCAGTCCTCAGAGGCAACCTGAGAAGCCGAGGAGGGCTGTTAGGTCGATGTCCAGTAGCCCGAAGAGGGAGGTCTACACGCACAACGCGCAGCTCAGTCCTAAAAAGAGTATCCTAACTAGGACTAGCAGTCCTGTGGTCAAATCAACTGAAAAGAAGAAGAAGGATCTTGCTAACGCTGAATTGAACGAGCCTGAAGGGAGTCCTACCAAAGGAACGAAGTCGGAAGATCCTGGAAAATCGGAGCAAAGCAGTCCAAGTGTAGGGATTAATCATAATTTGGTTGTTAACAAGTGGATGAATTCGGATGAGAAGCAGAGCGAAGTTTCGGAGACTTTTAAGAATATACCAAAAAGTCCTCGAGAACCAGAGGATGCTACCAGGAGCAAGAAGGATACGAAGGATATGAAAGAGGAGAAGAATTTGTGGGAGAAGAGACAGGATTTTAAGGATAAGGTGGATGCCAGCGACGAGAAGATGTTGGAGGAGAAGGTTTCCGATCCTAAGATTGATCTTTTTTTTGGATCACCTGTGGAGGATCGTGATGAGAGGTATAATCGCGAGGATGATGATAATCTACCTAGAGACTCGATGGTGGACGAGGACGAAGCTTCGCCGAGGGATGACGTGAAGTTGAAGAGCAGTTCGACGAAGGAGGGGAATGTTGACGGTGAACGGATCAAAGGTGATAAAGCCAGTGAGAAAAGTGGAAATGTGCGCGGGCTTGATGAGATGGAGAGACAGCCTGAGGAGCCTAACTGGGAGGAGTTGGGATTGGTGGACCAGGAGGTGCTCGAGGATTTGCACAACAAGGTGAGAGATTACTTGTTTAATCTCATTTCATATGACGTTGTAATCATACGGGATCTTCATGGAAAATAATTTTGCACATTTTACTGTTTATATATGATCAACAAATTCATAGAGAAGTTACGAATTGTACAGCTGGTATTTTCTCGCGTTTACGAAAGTTCGGCGCGCATTACGAATGCACAAATAATCCGCAGTCCGATTGCAAAGTTACATGATCATTGTTTATACATACTAATCTATCCTGGCATCGTTGAATCGTCCGGAAGATTACTCTATCTCCTCCGATTGAATTTAAACGAGTATCGACCGGCTCTCTCGCGAGTGGCGAGCATCGGACGCTAATCGACTCGCTCATGGAATATTTAAAAATCAAACTAACGCTCCGTTCAATCAGGACCGGTTCGAGACTGTTGCGGACACTGTACGAGACACGGAACTCACTGGGCAACACACACACACACACACGAGTACAAGCCGGCCCCGAAAAATAAAGAGAGCAAAAAGGCTAGGGGAACGTGTTAAAGCCCGATAAGCACACGCAGCCTTAATTGATGGGGTTTAAATCACGTTACGCCACGCGACGAACTTTTGCCAACGAAATCGATTGACCTACTTCCCCTGTCATGTATCAGAACGATCTGTCCCGAAGTCCTTCCCCTTCAACCGGTGTTAATGAGGGGTCGTGAACGAGGAAAGGTAGAAAAGTGCTCGGACGATTTCTGGTCAGTGTCCTCTCGCTGGTAACAACGCGTCGATTAGGCTTGACATGTTTTTTCTTTTATAAAAACCATTGGCGACATGCTCTCGTTACATTGTTCCGATTAAAATGAGTCCGAACACGACACAGTGTGGCATGTATTTAATTGTTTAGTTCACGATACAGTAGAACCTCGAGTATCCGAACCGATGCTATCTGAATTCTCAAGCTGAATTTTCCTGAGCTAAAACGAGCTACATACAACATGATTCATTGTACCGATCAGTGAAGATTTTTTCTAACATCGTAGCTAGGTAATTGTTTTGTATACCGTAGTTAAATTTTGTCCAAACGATCCAATAACTCCTTGTTTCATATAATGATTATTATACTGCGAATGTTTATGCAAAACAAAAATTGTCAGCATTTATTTCCAGACAGAGGAACTATATAGACATAGACATTCATTTCTACATTAATTTCTAATAGTGAACAATGTATTTATTAGTGAACAATGTAATACATTGTTCACTATTAGAAATTAATGTAGAAACGAATGTCTATGTCTATAATAGTTGCTCTGTCTGGAAATTAATGCTGACAATTTTTATTTTGCATAAACATTCGCAGTATAATTATATGCAACAAGGAGTTATTGGATCCTTTAGACAAAATTTAACTACGGTATAATTCTAAATTAAGAACGAATGGTCCCGGGAAAGAATAAACATTCGTAAACGATAAAAATGTGGTATCAATTAGAATTTATTGAACAACTGTCGAGTATCGATAATAAACATCCGGCGAGTAGTCGAACAGATCGAAGTCCAATTTGAATTTTTCATAAAGTTTCTCCACCATTTCTTTGCTGAGCTGACTGAAGTATATTTTCGAAGGATTCGATTGACCCCCGCTGTGTCGCCATCTTGGCTTAATTAGCTCCTGCAACCCTAATTTATGGATCGCGTAAATCTGGTCCCGCCACAGCGTTTCCACCTGCGAACCGTGAAAAAATACAAATCGACTTAGAAAAACAATCCAGCCTGAGTGGAAAGTGTGAAAAACGGAGAGATAAACAGGCGTGCAATTGTAATATTTTTCGCGATTTGAATTTCAAAAGAAGGTTGGTGGTAAGGAATTCTTGTTTCGTGTCGTTAGTCCTTAATTTCTTGATGCTGGAACGTGTCATTAGCAAGGTGCAGATTTTTATGGAAATTTGCAGTTATTTAGATTGATTGAGGCCGTTGATGATAAAGAAATTTTGTTTTCACATTATGAATAGATTATAAACAGGATGAAGTTAATTTCGGTCATTTTCGTATTTTGGAATCTTTTAGTCGTTTCTGTACGTTTTGAATGCATTATACCATTTTGCGGATTCTATTATTTTACAAATTTTTACAAGTAGCCTCAAATCGAGTAGCATTAAAAACGCTATTTTCAACATACTTTCGCAATAATGTCGTAATCGACGACACAAGGAGTACAGAAAAGGTAATAGGGCATCCAATGATCGTCTCCGTAGCTTCCTAGATCAGTGTGGATCAAATATTGCACGAATTCTCGAAATGTAGGCTCGATCCCAGCTGGTGGAGGGACGCCGTTTTGTCGGATCACTTGATCATCGCGTGGTTTCGTGAAATTCTTCTCTGCAATCGAAAGACATCGATTAAAAATAATTATTTTCACAGATAGCACATTTAATGACTTCCTACTTTTCAAACACATCATCATTTTTAAACAAATAAAAATAATAAAAAGCAGAATCAATATTTGTTTGAAATTAGCGTAACATTGTAAAATGTCATTCTCCTGTAATTATTGAAACCTCTTGATTATTTAAAATTTGTCTAGAACATTTTGTCTGACCAGTAAACACATAAACATTTAAAATTTATTGAAATATACCAGTTTATGTTTAACACAAGTGAACAGTATTCCTTAAGAATTTTCATATTTATTATTAGACTACCGATTGTTATGCAAAACAAAAAGCGTTAGCATCGATTGCAAGAAATATATGCACATTTATTTCTTTTCTGAATAATTGTGATCAAGTGAAAATAATAGGATTTTTAAATTCATTAAACGTTTCTTCTACTCGTTTTTTATCATAAGTGCATAAAATTAGCAGTCTAGTTATCACTATACTTATTCGTTATTCTACTAAACACATCTTTCCAGAAAATTTCTTGCTACCACATACATACAATTAAAACCACATATTAACACGCATGACGTTTGATATAAGCGTACTTACTAAGAGTTTGTTACTCTCTTATACTTTTCTTTTACAACCTGAGAAAAGTGGGTTAACAAGTCGTAATCTTTGAGAGATAACAATCTGTCTAAAAAAATTTTTGTTATAAAAGATATCGCGCCAGATTCATCGGAGGGTGGTAGCTCTCTCGGCAGAAAATCTCACGTGTGTGTATTACTATCGCGAGCAGTCTACACCATGGGAACGCGGCTTAAGGAATATCGCGATCGATATTTTGTCGTGACTCACCGCGATACTTTTGAACAATCTTGCTGCCGTATTTCCGATAAAAGTGAAGTGTCCCGTGCTCCCTTCCAGCCACGGAGTTCTCCAGCTTATCGCGATACGCGCTCAGCAATCTCTCAAATGGGTGCCTTACCACTAGTAGTTTCTGCGTTCTCTTCAGGGCCTGTATTTCGTTTTCCTCGTGTTAGATCTTGTTACGTTGTTCCCCCGGCTTTTCTGATCCTGTCGAACAGTGTTGCCGTTGCCAGATCAGGCGGGGAACTCGCTCGAATTGAGGGGGAAAAGTTACCCTCTCTCTGCCAGGGACGGAACACGTGCTCGTGCCGAAGAGTGGGGGAATAGCGTCGTAGAAGGGGAAGACTGGGGAGGCAAGTCGGTTGCCAGGCGGGCTTGTACTCCCCTCAAAATGCTTTCCCTTCTACCGCTAAACATAGCTCGAGTCGTCACTAGTGACGACTCTGCACGATGGGATGCGTCACTTCCCCCTCTCTCGCGCACAGAGTCGCGAAAGGGGAATTTGATGGTGGAGGGGGAGCGTAAAGACTCTACGTCAGTGTCGCCAGATTTTGTGAGCTCAGGGGAGTACAGGTACCCTCTCTCCGATGACCGTGGCACGTTGCGCGTGCGCGACGGGGATTTAGTGGGGCGACTGGGAGAGTCGCGCACGCGCAACGTGCCACGGTCATCGGAGAGAGGGTAGCTGTACTCCCCTACTGTGCTGGTTTCGGCGCCTTTCTGGCAACACTGCTCTACGCTGACTACTCTGCTGTCGAATGATCTCTCGCGTCGGATTTTCTGATCGAACGGTACTACCAGTGGCGGAACTATAAATTTTCGGCCTCCCCTCAAAATATAATTTTGGGCCCCCTCTTTTCTTTCGATATTTTTGTAGGATTGAGATTTTCTAATGCTTTTTAGGAAGGAGAATTGTAAAAAGTATGTTTTTTTGACAGTGTACTTTTAATTTAATTTCAATTAGGGATAATTTTAGTAAAATTACAAGATAATAAAATTTTGGGCCCCCTCCGATTATTGGACCCCTGCGTTGCGGGGTCTTACGGTATTGTAGTTCCGCCACTGGGTACTATGCTACAATTTGGCAAAAATATTGGACTTTTATTATTTATAAAAAATATTAGGACTTTTTCGTTTGCGAAAATGCTCTCCGCAGCATGGTTATTGTTATTGTCTAAAGACCTTGTTAACAATGATTTGTAAGATTGCAAATAGAATAACGACGAAGAATAATGATAAGGATTCGTCATCTTACCTCTTCAGCTTCTGGATACTCGAGTCCCGGTATCACTCTTCTCGCAATCGACGATATCTGTTCCCTTCCACTGTGTAGCTCATCTTCTGCTACATTCATCAGAAGGCACAAGTTGTAGATCCACGTCGTGCTGCCGGCTTTGTAAATCGGACAGTATGATAGATTATGCGATCTATTCGACAAATAATGTTGCAAACAGGCCATTAAACCTCTCAAAATTCAATTCAGTTAATCTGTTTAATTAGGGGAGAGTTTTTCATCTCCTCGCTCCAATTTAGGCTAAACCTACGGAATAGAATCCTTTCTATTCCGATTTTTAGTGATTCAAAAATTTATACTCTTTTCACAATTGGTATTTTAGAAAGCTAGGTGAAAATAACTTAGATTTATAAATTCAGTTGCAGTCCCGAACAATTAAACTAACTTTTAACGATGCAGTTTGAATTTCTTTTACACCATTTCGAATAGTTTAAAGTGAAAAGAAAAATTATTTAAATTACTCGCAATAGTAGGACAAACAAATGTTTCGAACAAAAATCTATTAGCTTGCAATCGACTAATAAATTGCAATATTAAGAATTTTTAAAAAATTTCACCAGGAGCGCTTGAAAAATCGTGAGATTAATTTTTTAATCGCCCTGTATAATAAGAAGCTAGCTACGCCACTATTTTGTTGTTCGTGACGCTACGTGTTACACAATGTTATCAGAAAGAATGTACAGAATTTATTCTCATAAGATAACTAGTGGTATTAATTGCTAGATGGACAAACCTAGTTATGTAAAATACAGTGTACTGTGGTGCAGGCGGGTGTTTGAAGATCACAGGTTTATCAGGATCTCGGTACGGCCCTAGATTATAGTCTCGACAAGTGTTTACGACTCTCATCTGCCGCTTAAAATTGTCTGTCTCAGCCTCCATCTGAATAGAATCATTCATTTTTGTCACACACCGCGAACTGTCTTAAACTGTTGCAAAATAAAAAAATTTAAAATTATCCATATCGGAATCGTTTGGTCATATACGTAACAAAAGTGATTTTCCGTGAAAAGTGAAAATTAAGAAAGCACTTTGTAGTCGAAGCCTCTACTTTCAGATTTTTAAAAAAATAAGTTATCTTCTCCTTTAAAAAATTTATCGATTTCAAACGACTTCACCGACAGTGAACAATTTTTTTCTTGGACAAATATGAAAATTGGAGATAAAAATTCCACGGACACAAATATCTTCCTAAACGCAGTGTACAAGTTCGAGCAGAATTTTTTAGCAACAAAAGACATCCGTTTTCTTTTCAAATTTTTCATATACAAATTTTTCATTTGCTGTCATTTTGCGACAGTAACGGAAACGAAAAAAGTAGAAAAATCTTTGATCCACTATTAAATGACGCACCATTAATTTGCCGAGATCTTCGAGTTTAGGCACAAGCCGGTCCTCATCCCGGATCCGAAGTACAGTCAATTTCATGATCACTATAAACAATCCACAGCCGAGAGCATACATAAATATTCGCTCGATTTTTCTCTGATTTCTAAGCATATTTATCAGCTTGTTTATAATCCGCGCGAGATAACTTGAGAAATAGCGAATGAAAATGCGATGGGAAAATTGTTAATAAAAAAATAGCACTGTTTTTACTATATTGGTATCGTTCGCGCTAAAAGCGTGTGTCCGCTTTGCTGGAAGCACCGGGTAAATATGTGTATTCGTTCTTCGTTCTGGCGAGTCAGTGACTAACCAGTTTCCTCTTCAGTGGACACAGTGATGGATCTAGCGTGCACGAATCCCGTGGCGAAGAGACCTCACAAACTATCATTATATATTCTACGGTCGACCTTTGATATTCAATTAACTTCGCCCTGTCCGTGAATGATTTTGATGTACTGCGTCCTTTAACCGGTTGACTGTCTTCGAACTGGATCCTGGTCACTAGAACTATGCACGTCACTGGTTTTGGCTTGGAACAATTACTGGAGTGTCTCTTGTCATTGCCAGTAATATTTATTGTAGTGTGCAGTGGGTTAAAAAATTATTTCCTTAGGTTTTTTAAAAGGGAACAATTTTTTTTCAAATTGGACCAAACGATATATGTATTTCTTTATGTTATTATAGTGTGCAGTGGGTTAAAAAATTATTTCCTTAGGTTTTTTAAAAGGGAACAACTTTTTTCAAAATTGGACCAAACGATATATGTATTTCTTTATGTTATTATAGTGTGCAGTGGGTTAAAAAATTATTTCCTTAGGTTTTTTAAAAGGGAACAACTTTTTTTTAAATTGGATCAAACGATATATGTATTTCTTTATGTTATTGAAAAGGGTACTTTTTAAAAAATGGACCAAACGATATTTGTATTTCTTTATGTTATTGAAAAGGGTACTTTTTAAAAAATGGACCAAACGATATATGTATTTCTTTATGTTATTGAAAAGGGTACTTTTTAAAGAATGGACCAAACCATATATGTATTTCTTTGTGTTATTGAAAATGGTACTTTTTAAAAAATGGACCAAACGATATATGTATTTCTTTATGTTATTGAAAAGGGTACTTTTTAAAAAATGGACCAAACGATATATGTATTTCTTTATGTTATTGAAAAGGGTACTTTTAAAAAAATGGACCAAACGATTTGTATTCTATTTTTTTTTTTAATATTTTCTTGCCTCGCTGCAGTAAATTAAGGGATTAAATATTCTTTAAAATATTTTCAACGCTAAAAATAGACAATGTCGCACTGTCTAATTGTTCACGATAATATTGTAAAGTTAACAGACAGATTGATAATTCCAGGTTCACATCGGATTAATACTTGTGCTGATACGCAATGTCAAACTCGTTTGGGAGCGACAAAACACCGTTAAACTAACATTATAACTCGATTAAAAATTGAAAGGAGTACGTCCGCTCCTGTATTCGTTCCGAAAGCAGTCGTGAAACGAAAAGGAGTCTCACGGGCATACTAATGCGCTTGGCCATGTCGCTTGGCTACATTTTTAAACAAAAAATTGAATTTAATGTAGATCGAACCATAGACTTAGTTGTTGACTCGTATTAAAATCTACGATATTCATTGCATTCCCAAAGTTGGCAAGTCTAATAAAACATTAACAACTTGGATACTAACAATAGGTGCAGCTAAGAAAGTTAAAAATCGTAAACTTCACTTTTTTCTTCGAAATTCCAAGCAATAATAATTACCTTGTAAAGTAATCCTTTTAACATCTCTTGCAACCTCAAGTCGTTTGGCCCAATTTTAAAAATGTTATTTCGTTTGCAATACTTTTGTTCGCCAATATTGCATTTGCAACGAGTCGCAAAAAAAAAAATCGTTAAGATTGGAGCTCGCAACCGAACACGTGTACGTCACAGCCTAATAATAATAAAAGAATAGTGCATTGCAGAGTCGAGAGAGTGTTGTTCGCGAATGAAAGTGGTGTAAAAAAAGAACTATTTATGTCGCAGAGATACGTCGAACACGCCCGATGGCCGTGAAAATCGTCTTCCTTTCATTCAGCAGAAGTTCAAGGCCAGTCTATGCCTCCGTAAGAATGTCGCGGTATGCAGGTGCCATAAGAACTATAAAGCCGAACAGCACTGAGCGGTATCGATCCTCCGGGGTCATGTGATCCATGCTTTTTTTTTTTTAATTTTTTAATAGAACAAATCGGCCCCCGCAGTTTCGCACGAGGATAAATGATTCAACGGAGCCCCGAGCGTCGCTTCGGCTTTGAATTTATCTACTGGTAGATAAACGATGAACGATTTGCACTGATATCGCTAATCGTCGGCAACCCACTATTCTTAGACTAGTTAGACTAGACTTCTACTTAGACTAGCGAGTATATCGTTGTCTGGTCGTCAATAATAATTGCTGAAATTTTATGTTGTTAACTCTTCGTAAAATCGTTAATATTTGTAGGTAGATTCGTATACAAATACAGGGTGTCCCAAAATGTCTTCAACTCCCGGAAATGGGAGGTTCCTGAGGTCATTTCAAGCGCCATTTTCCTTTTGCAAAACGTTGTCCGTGGCTTTGTTTAGGAGTTATTAACGAAAAACATGGACCAATCAGAGCGCGAGCTAGACGCTCGTTGGCATGTTCAGCCAACCGCCTGCTGGCTCGCCGCGCTGAACCTGCCAGCGAGCGTCTAGCTCGTGCTCTGATTGGTCCATGTTTTTCGTTAATAACTCCTAAACAAAGCCACGGACAACGTTTTGCAAAAGGAAAATGGCGCTTGAAATGACCTCAGGAACCTCCCATTTCCGGGAGTTGAAGACATTTTGGGACACCCTGTATAAATTGTCTAGATAAAAAAATTTTGAAAGAAAATCATACTGACAGTAAGGGTGGTCCAATCACTTTGACCACCTCGAGTATCTCCGTTATTAGTAAGAATATAAAAACAATGATATATAGAAGAAAACTTGCATGGTACGAAGGGGGAAATATTGTGACCGTAACATTTTTTGCATAGGCGAAGGCGTTTCGGAGATTTCGAGGTCAGCTTGATTTCTTGGTACACAATGTCTGAATATGTTAAATGATTCCTGATTTTGCAACGTTTACTTATTAGATTAGGTTAACTATTACGTTCGGGGCATTTGAAGTAAGCCATTTAGAAAAAATCAAGGTGACCTTGGAATCTTCGAAACGCCTTTACCTATGGAAAAAATGTTTGCGTAACAATATTTCCCCCTTCGTGCCATACAAGTTTCCTGTATATCATTTTTTCATATTGTTACTAATAACGGAGATACGCGAGGTGGTCAAAGTGATTGGACCACCCTTATTTGTAATTTTGATTTTTTTTTCTTGACAATGTTTATATATTTGTACGAATAAATATCTACCTACAAATATTAACGAATTAGTAAATGGTAAAATCATGACTTTTTTTGGGGGGTTTCGATGCGATAGTCGAAGAGTTAACAACATAAAACTCTACAATAATTGTTATCGGTTGGACGAACAGCCCCAGTTCGGAAACCTCGAGCGCAATATATCCCCCATGAAAGCGGAACACGCATCAATCCAACGTGTTAATCACTGTTCATGGTGTTTTTTCAACGTCCGACGGGATTTTTCCCTCGAGAGGGGCGCGACACGCGTCGTTCGATTAAATAGATTGATCACACTTCCAGGATATATTTCCATCGCGTATCTTCGCTTTGAATAATGCATGGCTGTTGCGTTTTCCACGTGGCGCCGCCATCTTGGTGCACCCCCGCGTGCAGCGGACTGCAATCACTATGAATATTCCGCGGATGAAAAACGATACAGGGAGAAAGAATGCTAGGGACCGACGGAGAAAAAGATAAAACACTCGTCGAGTCGTCTTTTTTCTGTTTCTTTCTTTTTTTTTGTTATATCGCACGAAGAAAATCGAATTAATTTTCTGCACGTTGTTGTTTATAATTCTAACGTGGGGCATGATATTCGGAGCACTCGGAACTTTTCCGTGAATAAAAATTAAATACTTATACGAGTATAAAATAATTAATTTCTTCATATAAATTCAATATTACCCCTCAATAATATTAAATTTTACTGTGAAATTAATCTTTATATGAATTCAATATTAGTCCTCAATAATATTAAATTTTGCTGTGAAATTAATTTTTTCATATAAATTCAATACCACCCCCTTAATAATATTAAATTTATTTAATTATCATTTATGATTTATAATTATTATTTATAATTATCATATTTATTTAATTATGTTTCTTCGATTATCCGAACTTCTGAGGTCTCAAATCTGTAATAACCCAACGAGCTTCAAATTTAAATTGTCTACTTTTTTATTATTTTTATTATATGCTTCGGTATTGAAATTTATTAATCGTGGCTCATCGAAGCTATGTATAATCTCGATAATTGTAAAATAAAAAATCGATCATTTGAGAATATCAGACGAAATGAGGGAAACGAAGAACGAGGGGAGAAAAATGATAAAAAGAGACGGTAAAAGAGAGAAAAGCATAACGTTGAAGAAGAAGCTGAAAGATGACAAGCATAAATGAAAGCGAGGAAGAAAAGCAAGCGTAGGAAGCCACTGCGATAAGAAAGAGAAAGATTGAGCAAAACGGAAAGAGGGCGAGAGAGATATTTCTTCGCATGTATGCATGAAAACGCAGGGGTCCAACCACCACCCGCTAACAAGAAAATAATTACGAGAATGTGTTGCGTGTGCAAAGTCGGTCCAGTAAAACGTCCTTTCCGTGTTTTATGCAAATCTCTGTTTCGCAATTCGCCGTGGTACCAACCGTCCTCCACCCGCTCTGAAACACCGTCGAAGAGACGTCTTCAAATTCGTGAATTTCACGGTTTCGCATTCGTGCTCGTTCGTCTCGACACACGCTCTTGAATTATGAATGACATGGAATTGTTGCCTGTTACGATTATTACCATTATTCACCGTGAATTTATGCAGCTCTCTCTTTCTCGAGGTTCTGCTCCCTTGATTTTAATCACTTTGATTTATCGCATCGTTTAGGTAATTGTCATCGGTGCTCGATTCAGGAGTTGCATACTTCTGAACGGTCGAAATACAAGCACAATTTTTTTGTGTACAAAAATTATGTTACTTGAAAAAATCAATATGTTCATTTTATTGTGTGATGTTTGTATAGTATTTATTGAATAATTGAGTTAAATACACTGCACTAGTAGGAAATGGCAGCCATTTTATTAATGCACTGTCTTTTGAAAAATCAATATGTACATCTTATTAAGTAATATATGAGTAGTATTTTCTGAAAAATTGAGTTAAATATCTGAAACTATAAGGACGTGGCAGCCATTTGTTATTGCAGTGTCGCGGAGTGTATCTTTCAACGACTGAAAATAAGAGAAATTCGACAATTTTTAAAAAATATATATAAATGTTCATTTGAAAAATCAATATATACATCTTATTAAGTAATATATGAGTAGTATTTTCTGAAAAATTGAGTTAAATATCTGAAATTATAAGGACGTGGCAGCCATTTTTTTAAAGCCATTTCTGCAAAGATACACGAGTGTTAACGCGCCTAATTTAATTTACATTTTATGATATATGTCTATGGTTTTTAACTGACGATTGGGACATTCGTTCAGGGTTAAGTTAGGCTTCGACACGTGCGAGTTCTCGAAGCGAGAAGATGAATGCCCGAGGTTCGCCTACTAGAGATATAAGCATTATCGGTGACACGATCGTTGATGTTATGAATGTATCTGAAAGTTTGCTATAGGAAGTATCATTTTCTACGTGATGTCGTTGGTCAAGAATCTCGAATCGTCGAGCGAGCATTATCGATCGTTGCAGCAGCGAGTCCGAACCGCTCGATGCACTGCTAACATCTGCATTCGCTTTTCGATTCGGCACTATTTACACGGATAAGTGGTCAATATTATCGACTTCTCATTATTTCACTAAACTCGAGGGATGCCGTGACGCATCGCGTGCAATGCTTCGCCAATTTTCTGCAACCCGAGATACATAATTCAATTACAATTCAATTTTACCATTCGTTATTGCGATTAAAGATAACACTCCTTCCGCGAATAAACTCGAAAATTCCACTCGGGCTATGGTAATTTTCCTTTTTTTTTTTTAATTCAAGCAATATCTATTTTTCGGATTATTCGTGATTACACTGCGGATGCATTTATGACAATTTATGTTAGATGAACTTGAGAAGTTGATTATCGAACATTTTATCCATTTATGACAAAAATGAATAGTACCACATTATTTTTAACTTTTTAAGACGAACGACAAAGAAAGTACATTTTTATTTAACATTAGTTTCTTACAATTATACAATTTTGTATAATTCTTGAAAATTTTTTCATCAGAGAAGATTGAACAACAACAACACTTCAAAAAAAGTCGCACATCAATTTTTAAGACATCGTTGCAAAGAGGAAGCTCCAATCTTCAAATCCATGGGGGATTGAATGACCAAAAAAATTTTGCAATGTTTTCAGAGACGTTCCAATTGGTGCATTGTATTAAAATATGCCAAGAAAAAACGAACAATAACGTATAGCGAAAGTAGATGCTTCAAGCTTTAAAATGAGTTCAGGTTCATGGTTGCACGATTATTTTTCACGAAGTTACAACAGTTTAAATATCGCCAATTGTTAAAAATCAGCTGGTTGAGTTTTTAAAATTTTTCAAAGTACCAAATCAGAGTTTTTCTAATTGGTAATTTTTTTGGCTAATTGGTCGTGAATACGATTTGATTTCAGGAGGATTGGCGAGCTCGTGTCAGGGGCCTGGAACGAGTGGCATCGGCTTTACGAACGTCTTCTGCGCTGATCGCGATAGAGCCGCGATTAGGATCTCTTTTGCATACTGTGCTAGGCTGTGAAAGGAGCTGTCGAGTAGCTGCTGCTGGCTTGGCAGTGGCAAAGGTAAGCCTGGGAACTCGTACGTTCGCGCCTGCTAGATCAATCTAAATGCTAAGTTCTTAGCACGCGTTATTCCCTTTAAGTATATATTATTTTCTTCTTCGCGTTTAACAGCTGATCAACCCGAGATACCGATCTCTCTGTACCGAGATTACGTGGCGTTTCTTTGTTTTCTCCGATCGCGCTACTACCCACGATATTATAGTAATTGCTCGCATAAAGTCTGTCATTCGTTTCTTCGAATATGCAGACCGATTCTCGCAACGTGACGAACATAAGCAACCCGCGAATATTCACTGTAGATAACAATGTCGCATGGTTTCGAAGGCTGCATACAATAATTGTTTTGTTGCTACCTTTTTTCTGGACATGTGAATATTCATTATTTTTTTTAAACGAAATGCATAGTATCTCTTTATGCATCGACGATGTCCTATAATCCTTGAGAATTTTAAAGGTTTCAGAATCGTCAAACCTAAACAGTGTCTAAGAATTTCGATGGAATCCAAGAATTCTCAACAAATTTTTAAGGTCCCAGAAGTCCAAGGACTACCAGTTATAGTTAGTTACAGATACATAATTCTGAGGAATCCCAATCTCAAAGGCCCCAGCATATTAAAATCTAAATCGTAGGATTCCCAAAGAATTTTGGCAAGCTCTCAGAAATCCAAGGATTCCCAGGAATTCTGAACGATTCGAGAAGAATGCTGAAGGTCTCACGAGTCCAAGTACCTCTAGCTGCCATGTAGAAAATTACAAATGCCCTACAATCCTCAAGAATGTTTATTCCAAAAGTCTCAGATCTCCAAACCCAATAGATTCTCTACAGCCAACTTAGATCTGCAGAAAAGTTCCCAAGATTCCCTGAAGAAGGGAACGGATATTCTAAGCTTCCTGTGAAATAGCAATAAACGACCCTCATGAGTACCTTACACGCGAATATTTGAAATCGAGGTTTACGGCGGCCACGTTTTTATACGAAGAAATAACTACTAGAAATTATTACTGCATCGTATGAACCGTAAATCATCTGGTCCCGTTAGGTGGTCGTTGCTGGTGTGAGTGAAGAGGCTCTGAAGAAACGATTGCCACAGTTAGCATGGGGTTTGGCTAAACAAGGTGGACCATGCGCTGCTCAATTGGCCAGATTAGCGATGCTCAGATTGAGGCCTGCTCTTCTTTTGGAGGAACTGCTGCAGCCAAGGTGTTTGAACGCTAGAAACGCTAAGGTGACGTTTTACGATCATTCACTATGTACTCATTTTCATGTTTCGTAGGAATTTGCGTCTATCAGGGTATCGATTGTATAAAAATTAATTATAGAATATTGTTTGTTTTCTTTTTTTACAGATCAGAGAGAACACGTTGCAATTGTTAATCTTTTCGCTGGTCACCTTCCCGAGCACCGAGTTCAAAGTGGACACGGTGGCCAACAAGGTTGCCAAGATGGTCAGAGATCGAAGACGTAGAGTACGACAGGCTGCGCTCGATACTTTGGCTGTTCTTGCGCAGATCTATGAATCAGAGGTACTCAATTTTCGAATATAACAAATGGCGATATATTTGGAGAAATTGCGAGAAGCCTACAGAAAATAAGCTACATGGAGATATACGTGCTTCCACAAGTTGCGTTAGTTAACTTGAATTTCATCGCAGATTTATATTGTTATGAAAAATTGTCCTTTTTATTTAGTTGGTCGCAAAGAACCATCCCCTAAATTTGTAATTATATCCCTCAACGTTTTGTTTATGTGGAATCATCGTGTAGAATCATCCTTTGAATTTGCATTTCTGCGTTGTCATGTAGAATCATCCCTTAAAATTTCACTTCTGCATTGTCATGTAGAATCGTCCCTTAAAATTCCAATTTTTACATTGTCATGTAGAATCGTCCCTTAAAATTTCACTTCTGAATTATCATGTAGAATCGTCCCTTAAAATTGCACTTTTACATTGTCATGTAGAATCATTCCTTAAAATTTCACTTTTACATTGTCATACAAAATCATCCCCTAAAATTGCATCTTTACATTGTCATGCAAAATCATCCCTTAAAATTGCACTTTTACATTGTCATGCAGAATCGTCTCTTAAAATTCCAAGTTTAGATCGTCGCATAGAATCATCCCTTAAAATTGCACTTTTACATTGTCATGTAGAATCATCCCTTAAAATTGCACCTTTACATCGTCATGAAAAATCATCCCCTAAAATTGCAGCTTTACATTGTCATGCAGAATCATCCCTTAAAATTGCACTTTTACACTCGCACGTAGAATCATCCCTCGAGCTTAGACTTGCATTGTCGTGCAAAGAAAAAGTCTCGCGATCCTCCGAGTCGCCCTAATTGTTGGGGGATGAAGGTATCTCGCCAGAATTGTGAAAGGGAGATTACGAATGGCAGCCGGAAAGGGTGTTAAAATGCATAGTCGAGGAGGATTTGCTAGGATTATTGTTGAACGGTTACAGGAAGTATTAGCAGCTGGAAAACGGGCATCGGAAGCACACCACGATGGAGAGGCGATGATGTCTGCTATTCGGGCGCGTCTCGCCCGGAAGTCGTTACCTTTGGTCTCCGCCGATGGCCTCGTTATGTACGGTTTGCAAATTTCGCCCACCGTCCAGATAGCCACCGGTAAATCCTGTATTTGATCATTTATACGATACATAGTTGATCACCGATATCCCACTACTCGACAACCTGTGCATTTAATTTCCGTTTGGCGTTAGACGGGATTCGTTCAATATTTGATTACGCTTTTCACAGGTCCCGACGTTGATTGGATCGTCGCCGGAAGTGGTTCGGTATCACCCGGCATCGGTCGCTCCAAGGGTCAAATTATAGCAACCAGGTCGGAACAGGAAAAACTTGCTAGGTAATGTCCTGAAAATTAGTCAGTCATCGTTGAACAGGATTCTGTGTGTTTTTTGTGGAAAATTTAATTATCTGTGAGTCAACTCGTTAACAGAATTGGTGAGATTTAATCAGAATTTTTTGTGGACCTTTCTGGATATTAATGGAGTACATAAATTTTTATTTGTTCCTGTCCAAAAACACGATTTTTATTATACAATAACACAAACGTATAGAAGAGCTTCCCTATATTTAAAAAATTAACACACGCCACAAACGCATAAGAATTCAATCTACTATATACCAATGAAGAGAATAAAGATTTTCATTCAACCTTTTCAGAAATGGGAATGCAAAAGGCTCGGAAAATCCATGGATCGACAGACCAAATTTGGTTGCCCTTGGAGTGGGGATGAGACCTAAAAATGATCATCCTGTGGTTTGGCAGATAGTACCAACACATAATCAGGTACATCGAAGATAAAGTCCTTAGATACACTCAGAATGTATGCAAAACTAAGTGTAAGATTGAAGATTCCAAAAGCAGCTATCTCCTATTTTGAATAGTTAACAAAAATTGAAATAAGAAAAATTGAATATTAAATTCATTGACAAATTTTTCAGTATAATATGAAAATAATATTATATATTTTATCATACGATTGAATAATACAATGTTTGCTATTGATTTATGGAATGCGATGAACGATAGGAAAACAAAATTGTATTTTCAATAATGTCATAAAAATTGGAGCGAATAGATGGCAACGACCCTTGTTAGTATAGTTCGATGTCAATGAACGGGATTTGGTGCGCGCCCGTAATCGATAGCATTAGTACACATTGTGGAATGCAAATATCAATTAACAATTTTGATGAGGCCAGCATCGAAATGCAAGCTTAATGAGTCGAATAGGCTTGCCGTTCAGCTGGACGTTTTCCTCGCGTGTCCCGAGGTCAGCGTTGCTCGCGAAACACGTTGCACGAGAACGGTTCTCAGCTGCAAATCACGATTGTATTTACTCTCTCTCCAGCCTGTTCCTCACACGATTTAAATAAGAAATTGCATGTTGTATAAACAGCGATACCTTTAAGCTAATCAGTTCGCGATCCGTACGACCTGCGAACAATAAAAGCGAATTGTTTCGGATCTCAAAGCGAACATGTACCCTATTTCATCGAATAGATGATCTAGAGGCGATGATCCAAAGTCTAGATTAACTTTTCAACTAATGTTCAAACCACCCTATGCATATAATAGATGTTACATTTCGAATAATAAATTAAAAATACACAATTTTCGTACGATGTCTCGATGTCTCGATGAACGATGATACATTCGACGATGATTTCAAGACGCTGCATCGGAGACAGTTTTTTTTTTGGAGTTCTTTATAGAAACGCTTTACTGTATAAATGTTGCGTGAAAATTCTGTCGATTTGTTGCACTATTTTTGCATCTTTCGTGGAGATAAACCATTCTCGTGCCAATGGCAGTCATCGTTTCCGCTGGCGTCCAGCTGAGATAATGGCCCATCTAAATTTTCAACGCTTATTGAACTTGCTTAAGGTTAGTAACAATCTATGAAGGCGTGAGGAATAAATTAATCGATGCTACTGCTGTGACGAACAGTGTTGGCTAAAATTAATCTAAAATTAATGAGCCTTGTGATGGTAAATAATGCAATTAATATTAAAGCTTCATTTAGTCAGGCGTAAAAGTATTGACACGACAAGCGTGTAATTATAGAATTTATTAACGTAATATTGAAGTTTATTTCTTGCGTTACTTATATTCCAGTATATTGCATTAGTTTTTAGTATATCACATTACATGTTACTATATTAATTTATATTGTGTTTCTTTCAGAACCTTCAGTGTGAGGATGAAGTGAATCCTGACTTCAGAAATGGTAATTTTACTATTTTAACGTTTCATTGTACTTTTAAAAATGTTAGAGACCAATTTAAGGAAATGTAAAAATTGGAGTACAATTGTAGGACCAATTTCGCCAAAGAGGTGTAAAAAATGGAGTACAATTGTAGGACCAATTTCGCCAAAGAGGTGTAAAAAATGGAATACAATTAAATAAAAAAATTTAAGCGACCACACCAAAAATATAAAAATTCCAGTACGATTAAATTGACCGTTTTGTATTTTGGTTCAATTTTAGTTGAAGGCACCAGATACACGTTAACCTCGAGGATCTCTTCAAGACTTCCAGCCACAAGAAGGGACTCCAAGAATTACCGTAACATTGCTGACGACACTCTCGATCAACGGGTAAATCATCTCGCGATCGTGCCTCTTTAACGAACCCACCATAGGGTATAATAATAATTCGCTTTAATGTAGCTTGTATTTTAGGAAATTGCTACCAAAGCGGATTCTAGAATCCCAGTATTGTTCGCACGGGATCGAGGATCAAAAACGACCAATATGGAGTCGAATCAGCTGAGAAAGAGATTGAAAGATGTTGCTGAGAGCACTAGCAGCGTTGATTCCCAAGACGGAAATGTTAGGTAATGCCATTTAGAAATTCTATAGCAATTCTATGGCAATGATAGATCTACAGAATTATACATTATCGACAAATCTATGGAATTGTATATTAATATTAGTATCAATAGATCTATAAAATTGCATTTCTACAGTATAGATATAGATAGTTCTATAATATTATAATTGCTGATCTAATGTGCCTAGATCTTACGGAACAATGTTCAGAAGAAAAAAGAATCAACGCGAGAGCAGTACCAGTACCAGTTATGAGACATTCTGCTCTATAAAGAACCTGAATAATGCGAACACTGACAACAGTGTAAGTGTCAATTCTGAAAAATATTTTTTATAGAATTGAACCATGTTAGAGAGAATTTTTATAGATGAATTTATGAAAAAGAATAAAGTAGAATTAATATAGAAAATTGTATCTTACCTTAATCTTGCTATTTTTGGTAAACATTGAAATTTGTATAGAAAATATTGCACAGATTTACAATTTAGTAGTTACTAAATAAAAAATGACATTATGGGAACAAACATTGCAGAATCTTTCGGACAATTCGAGTCAGGAGTACATGGACGTCACCAGAAGAGTTTATCACAAGTACATGGACAAAGAGAGGAGCTCAAGGAGGTCTGATAGCAGCTCGAGATTCCCACAATCGAATCCCAGCGATAGTCAACAGTCCTCGGTACCCAGAAACGTTCAGCAACAAACGTTCATCATGCACGACATGTGTGTATTGTTTAACAGATAGTTTCAATCGTTTCTAGTTAGCAGGATGTCCTCATTATTTGCTACTTTCAAAAAATGTAATGATGTAATCTTTATAGGGTAATGGTTGTTTTAAATTGGCTTTATTTTTCCAGGTATAATACGGTCAACAAAAGACAGGGACGATTCCAGGATGAGAATTCATTTAGACCTCTTCAGACAGCTCCCACGCCATTAACACGCTCTTACAATAATTCAGATTTTAATCATAGTGGGGAAGAAATCAATGACAGTACCATGTATCCTCAAGTAGGTCTTGGCTACATGCAATAATTATAGACAGCGAATTTTTTACGTATTTATTATAAAAATTAATAGATGAAATGAAAAACAGTAGAAACATTCGAAGAAGCCAAAAACGCTGTTAAATGTCTATGTACCTTCTACATTATGCAAATTGATACACACCGTTTATATTTTGCATAAAACTCCACAGTCTAGTATAACATAAACATTTGAATAGAGTAGAATTGCTTTCAATCCGTCAAGATTATAAACATAGATTGTAGTGATGCTAAAAATTCGTGATAAAATTAACGATGATAGTCAGGTGACTTGTTTGATATGCTTCGCCCCGCACGTCTAGATACCAATCGTTTTCCATAACTAATGAGTTAATTATATTCGTCTACCGTTCATCGAGTTCCAAGTAGATGAAGCGATTGCCGCGCTATCAAAGTTTCGCGTGACCCTGACGGAAATCTGTATCGTGTTACAGGCAAGGCTCTACCGTAGGACAAAGGACGCGACCTCGCAAAAGGTCAACGACGTCGAGCTGATTTCGTCGGACGCCCAGACCAGCGATCATTTCCCAGCGATACGGGCGAACACAGCTTACAGAAGACGATTACGCTCGTTGTCACCGTCACAGCTGTACCACAGACAACAATTCCCCAGAATGGCTTCCGGTGAAGCACATGCTGCATCTATGTACGACATGTAAGTATTAATATTCCACTCACTACTGCATTTTAGTTAAAACAACATTCAGTCATCTACCGAGACAACCTTAAATTCTAGAGAATTAACATGTACTATTCACAGATAAATTTGTTTCTTAATTTATTATGATTTTTAATGTGTCCTTAACTTATTGATTAATCATTTACTTTATTCATTCATTAATAATTCGATATAGTTTTGTGTTGTAACTTACTTAAGAAAATTTATTTATTGATTAATAATTTGACTTATTGTATGTAGCTTTGAACTTTTAATAACGACTGTCTCCCAAAAATTGTTTAATTACTCTGAGACGGTCAAATAAAAATTCGATTTGGCAACACACGTAACTACATACACATAAAATGGTACAATGTACAAAATATGTGAATAAATAAGAAACAATAATTATTATCGTCAACAATACAAGACTCGAATGACAATCAACAAAGTAATACTATTTAACACGTCCGTAATTGTTTATAATCATGATCTGATCAGGTCAATACGATAATAATGCGAACCATCAAGACTAGATTTGCATAAATATCAGCAGACGTAATACCAGCGTATAGTACACATGATAAATAACGGAGTGGCAGGTGTTGCAATATATTTACTTTTCTTCATGGGGGCATTATCGTCACTGGCAATTGCACTTTGCCGACCGGTGGTGGCATGTCAGTGGCAACGTGCCATTTTCTAGCAATAAGCTTTTTACAACGAACAAATGAGTACAGCTCCGAGAAAGTGACAAGTGCTCCAATATCTTCTGCAATTTTGTTGTCCGAGAGACATTATTTTCGCACGTTTCTGAGAAATGGACTCGACCGACGATTGTTACACCTTATCAAAACAATTGGGGGTGCACTTATGCGATCGATTTCCTTGTTAGGGAGAATTCCGACGTGACTCGTTACTTGTTCCTTTTGAGTCATCCAAACAGAGTCATTAAAGTTTCTTCCAAGGAGACACGGTAAAATGTTTAATGACTATTTATTTAACTGTATGTACGTAGGGTAACTGCACCAGTGAATGAACATTTAAGAAATTTTATTTAAAAAAAAAAAATGTGAATTAAAGGAATCTCATATATGCCAAATGGCTCCCTATACTTCATTTGTCAAACATAAATGAACACAAATAAAATGAAATTATTATTTGTCTTTATTAAACGTTAAATAAAAAATATAAAAAATACCAGTCAATGAACACTACATTCTAGTAATTGAACAATGATGGAAAAGCAAAAAATACAAAAGCGTTTATTCACTGGTGCAGTTACCCTACAATCATTTTTAAAATTTTCAAACTGTTCCAAACAAATTAAATGAAATCCTACACGATGTTAAAAATGATGTTGCTGAAAATTACGTAGTGATTCAGACCTCTTTGGACCATAAGGGTTGAAATTGCAGCAGCCTCAACCTTGACACGATTTTTCTTATCTCGACGTTCTCTTTCTCAATTTCTTTTTTATATACAATGAAAGCAGGTCGATTACATTCAACGGGGGCTGGCAAATTGATTTTCATAGTCATGATTATTTACGAGGATCCGTTTAAAAAGCAATCTTAGTGGACGTATTAACGAGCAACGATACGCCGGGAACATTCTTGGTCTCGTTTCTCTTTCGTTGATTTACGAACGTCGCGTGCGTAGCGGTACACGAGAACGCGACGCTAATTACGTTTCACGTGGCTTTAAATAAACGCCGACGAATATTAACCACATAACAATTTGAACGAGTTATTTCGATTGTTGGCGGGGACTTTATAAATATTTCATACGCGTTGCGAATTGCTATATGCTAGTCGCGATACTGTTGATTTAACGTTGGCAATTTGGTCTTGTAACACTCGGGGTAATTGTTACGATAGGTCTCGACCGGGCCAATTAAGGGGACTTAATTAACACGTTACGTGTGGAAAATCGACTCCAGAAACGACCACGAAATCACAACATTACTATTTGATTAACACTAGATCTCCGGAGCACTAAAAGTTACTATTTATAATCATTAGAAAGTTTACACATTTATGATAAAAATGAGTAAGTGTAATTTAAAATAGTGAAAATATTAAAAGATTTTAAAAATACTGTTAAATTATTATCAACCTGTTAAACATATTAAGAAACAAAATAAAATTCTATTTCTATCCTAAATGGATTAATAGCTTCAAATTAAAAGAAAATCTTTAAGATTTATGTTTCCACAAAACAAAAAACTGAACTAATCAGACCAGGATTTCTCCATATAGTCGGTGGAGAAGATCTAAATGTTTCATTAAAATATAAATCTACATTTCAAATTGAAAGAAAATCCTTATCTGAAAAAATTGCTGTACAAATAAAAAAAAAACCCCACCGACTAATCAGATCAAGATTTCTCCATAGTCAGTGGAAAAAAAAAATGGTCGCGACACTCGGGTGAATACAGTCGATATCACCTGGTCATTTTCACCTGGAACGCGTAGAACACACGCGTCTCCAATGGTTCCACCCTCTGTGTTGTCCAAGAGGGTTGGTGCTACCGTATGGTCAGTGTATAGCCATTCGATGGTATCGCGTGGTTACAGGTGAAAGAGGGGGGGAATTGGGGGGAAGAGAGGGGGACAGGGCACGAGACCGACAAAGAGAAAAGGTAGTGGCACGTGGGGGGTAGGTGGAGAAAGGGGGTTGAATTACCTGAAAGGAAGGGGCAGCGGTCAGCGTCGGGACGTCTGACGTCTACGTAGGGCACAGTCGTGCGTGCGTCGTCATTTGTCGCGTCGTGACAATTATTCTCAGCCCCCTTCGCTCTGCCCCCTTTGATTTTCAACCGCCCATCGCCACCCCTGTGCTTGAAAAATATTTGAAAAGGTTTTTGGAAGCTTGCAGAGCTTCAAGTGACTCATTCTGCTAATAGTGTTTCTCGCGCGATCATCAGTTCCCGTTTCTGTTCCCGTTAGGGCGCCTCTTTTGAGTTTCAACCCCTTATCGTCACCCCAGTGGTCAGAAAATTTTTAAAAAAGTTTTTGTAACCAGAAATGTTGTACAATCAGTGTTTTAGTGTGATCTTTACAATTTATGATACTATTTCTGTTCCCTAGGGTGCTCCCTTTGATTTTCAACCCCTTATCTTCACCCCCATGCTCGGAAAATTTTTGGAAAAATTCTTGTAACCAGAAATGTTGTACAATCAGTGTTTTAGTGTGATCATTACAATTTCTGATACTATTTCCGTTCCCTAGGGTGCTCCCTTTGAGTTTCAATCCCTTATCTTCACCCCCATGCTCGGAAAATTTTTGAAAATATTTTTGTAACAAGAAATGTTGTACAGTGTTTTAGTGTGAATATTACAATTTCTGTTTCTGTTTACTAGAGTGACCCCTTTGGTACCCCCTTCGATTTTCTACCCTTCGTTGGCAGCCGTGTGCTCGGTTTTTGAAAGTGTTTTTGGAAAGCTTGGAAAGTTTTCGAAAGCTTGCAGAGATCTTGAAGAGCTTTCCGACAGATTCTCGAGTGACTAGTTTTGACAATGGTTCGTGTGATCACACTACAGTTTCTGTTTCCGTTTTCTTCCTCTTTTTACAATGGAACTGTTTGAACGGAGATTTTAATTACCTTCTCGTGCAGTGTTAATTGTTCGACTCGAGCGTAATTTCATTTAATTACAAGTATGTTCACTGGAAGTTGGCGAGTTTGTTTAGCGCACTGTGAACCAGAGGATCTCGATCGACGATCGAGATGGCGTTTTGGGGATGATTTTGAAAGTGCCAGAGTGTTTCTAAAAATAAAGTAGCAGTTGGATGTTTTTGGGACATGTTTTGATGTTTTTAAAATTTAGATGAATGTACACTATCGTCCATGAATGTTTAGACAATACAATTGTTATTATAAATCTTTTCAATAGAACATTGTAAGAAATAGTATTATAGATTTGATTACATCAAACGGTAGCAGCTTATGGTAATATAAACTGAAACGTCTACCTTGTCATGAACTTTATACTTTATACACTTCCTTGTCTTCTTTGTCTCTCTGCAAACCTTTCAATTATTGAAGATGCAGCAAACGTACAGTCAGGAAGAAATGATTGCTGCTTTATAACTTCCAACGAACATATGCCTCGATCATTACACTGTGGATGTTTGCAAAAATTCGTAATTTTTTAATTGTGCCACCTAAATATACTTCTAAACAATTATATCAAACAATTTTCGATTAAAACACATTTTGATAGTTGAACAACTATCTTTGTATTTTATTTACATTATTGTTATTTATTGCGCCATCCGTGCAATAGACTTCTTCTACACGAAAATATGACATCATATAAAAAATGTATTATCAGACTGCGGATCTTTGTGCAAAATAAAAATATTGTGCATCGATGAGGATCAAACAAAAATCTTCCTAATCCTTTAAATATCTCTAAATTATACCCATTTTTGTAATAAATTCATTAAATCTATAGTTCATATTTATTATGTGTAAAAATTGAGATAAATGTAAAATTACAGTCCTTTCTCTTCGATATAGTCAGTCTCATAACAGGTTGTTAATCGATCATTCGTTAACCTTAGCAAGATGAACGCTAAACGCACAACAACCCCTAAATGTTCTGGCTGGAAGTTTCATTTGCATGTGTCTAGACACGTAACAATTTATTGACCCATGAGATTCCAGCTATTCGTCATAAAGATTATCAAAGCACATTAAGATCCGAGCGTGAGATACACTTGAATTTTTCGTTGCGTCGTTTCATCGGAATTCGATTCGAATCAGACATCAAAATGATTTGAATCGCGAGTTCGGAAACGTTTTGCTGTACGAATAATATTCTTTTCGATTTTTCTCCTTTATTATCGTATTCTATTCACGTTGCGATGGAGGTTGCATTATTCACGAGGAACACTATTCTCATAGCACAACTGGAACAGTAATAATTCGTAAATCATTCTTCGTTCGATATTGTACATGTACATTTTTTTTATGAAATTGAAATTTTCTGTAAGTAAATAAAATTTTCTGTGAAATTCTCTTGATTTCTTTCCAACGAAAATTAATAATTGGAATTATTAATATATTGTCTTCGCAAACAATTAAATTACTAGTGCAACAAAATAAAATTCTATTTTACTCTAATGTCTCAACAACCGACCAATATTTAAACTAACAGCGCGATAAATAAAATTCTACTTTATTCAAATTTCTCGAATAATCGAGTTCAATATTTAAACGCCCGGTAAGATAAATAAAATTCTATTTTACTCTAATGTCTCAACAACCGACCAATATTTAAACTAACAGCGCGATAAATAAAATTCTACTTTATTCAAGTTTCTCGAATAATCCAGTTCAATATTTAAACGCCCTGTACGATAAATAAAATTCTATTTCACAACCAGCTGCTCGATATAATCAAGTTTAATGTTTGATCCACCAGTAAATAAAATTCTACTTCGCGCGATACATTTTTAATAAACATCCGCAGTCTAATGAACAAAACACCACTGCAGAAAATAGCCCACAATGATCTATAAACACGCGAGAATTTCAAACCCCGGGCAAAAGACCAGCACACAATGCGCGCGCCCGTAGATTAATTACGAAATTACGTCAAGGATCTACGTCGTAGATCATTCGACGACAGAAGATTGTTCGATCAGCCTCGACGTGTGAAAAGTGAGCCGCGAAGAATGAGGAAGCTCGACAGGTCGAAAATGAACTTTTCAAATAGTGCGAACGGTGCCAGCCGCCGGAAGCCGAGAACCTTCGATCGTGATCGATGAGACCAGCCATTGTCTCCAAACTATGAAACCCTAACTGGGGCAAACCTACTCTACCGAGACTGTGTTACTGTCGCATGAATGCCGAGACACTAAAAATCACCGATCGCCATAAGAAGCTGTATGATAAATCAGGATGATCTTCAAGTATTGCACTTCTTCAAGTATTTCACTTCTTCCATTGTCTTCGCCCACAAATTACAAATGAATTGTTCCACCAACTGAAACTTCATCTGAGATTTCAAATCGGAGCCTTCGACACAGCGAAGCCGTTGATCTATGATCGATCGATCCAGTTCCTGCGAAGAACCAAGATCGTCATAATAAGAAGCTACGTGATCAATGAATCAGGATGATCTTCAAGTACTGCGCCTGGGCAGAAGAAGCCAAGGAGCCAGTGAACGGATTGAAGGATGGTGACCAACAGGATCAGAATTTCAACAGGAAATCGGCCAGTTCCTGGCGCAAGGAGTGCAAAATCGCTGACACTGTACTACGCTATTGTCCTTGCGCGTTTCGATGTAGACAGTCCGTAGACGTCGCTGCGAAAGAAGACGAGGATTCAATCTCAACTATAGTTACCACTGCCAACACCACGCCTGTGATCCCTTTGACGCTGAACACTAGCAACGACACTATGTATGTTCGCTGACTCGGGGCGAAATTGTTTTTTCTCCTTTTTTCAGCAGGCTTTGAGACAGCCTGTAGCTGTTTCTTGCGATAGTATAAAAAATGAAACATATAATTTACCACCTTTTGTTAAAAACAAATTAACGTTCTCCGGAATTAACCCTTAACACTCGGATGGCGACTCTGAGGCACCACCGAAAATTGCTATGCCACATTATTAATATATATAAAATTACTATATAAAATATATATAAAATTAATATATAAAATATATATTAAATTAATATATAAAATATATATTAAATTAATATATAAAATTGCTATTGTTCACATTACTAAATATTTTGTTATCTAATCAATTACTAAAACATTTAAGTATCGTATGAGGTATTATATCAACCTCATATCCATAGAATGATAAAAAATTGAATAGAATGCAATTATTCTAATTCGAAAGAAATGTTTAATTTTCGAGTTGAAATAGCTCCGAGTGCAAAGGGTTAAATTGTCCCCTACACTGTCAGTTGCCGAAGTACAAAAGTAGCCACGGAAATTTCAAAAAACGTACAGAGATCTCTTTTTGCTAAAACAATTACATTATTTTTGCAAAATAAAATTCCAAAAAATTGATTACAAGATTTCTGCGAAGGTTTCCTCCAAAGCGGTAAATGAGTAATAACTAATGGTATTAGTTTCCATGCATAGTCGTAAAGTTTACACACGAGTGGCGAAATATTCGCAAACAATTACGGGAGTTTCGAGTAGAGTTCACTTGGCGGCCTCGACATTTGTCAATAGCATATTTTATGTATAAACCGGCACCCGATATAATCGCTACCGGGGCCACGGTACAGTGAAAATTGCTTGGTAAAACAAAATAGCCATTTTTACGGAATATTTGTGATTTTTAATTGCTCCGGTGTTTCAGAGACAAAGCTGTGAACGAGGAAGAATACAATGAGAAGAACAAGCATTTTCTGCCGGAGGAAAGGTATAGGGTGAAGACGATCGAAAGACAGTTCGAAGGTATGTTTGTTAATCGAATATTATTATTATTATTTATTATTATTATTTACGGACCGAAGTCCTTTTGTACAAATGTTTACAATAGAAAATATTCATAAAAAAAAGAACAAGAAAGTCTTAGCATAAAGTTGCATAGTAATGGACATGCTGACAGTTACAGGAATACATTATATCACATATAATCATATAATCGCACGCAACTTTTTCTTAAATGATAGTAACGAACCATTAAAAAAGTCAATATCACGACATAAAATGTTGGATTTAGCTGTGATGCGATTTAAAGGATTTATTAATCAATATGTGGATTTGGATTTAAATGTTTGAAATCCTGTCCTAATTCTATTGTCTGTCATTGTTAATATTGTTACCTTTCATGAAAAAAAATTCCCTTACTTCGCAGAGCTTCGTTTATTTTGTAAATTCTGGAAATTGATCGACGAATACATAAATCTTCATCTTTGCAACTACCATAATCATTTATGCTTCAACATTAAATCTACCGAGCAGTAAAAAATGGCTACGAAGCGTTGCCTTGTAAAAATGACACAATCGAATTTGGATTTTGGAAACGATCATTTCCAATTGCGAAGTATCTATATAAATCTAATTAATGCTATTGGCGCACTGGTACGATCATTGACATGAGCATTAATTAGATTTATCCAACATTGTCAATCGAAACAAGGAAAACCGAAGTATCTATATGTATAAATTGAATAATTATAAAACACAACATCTGGAAACGGTGCTTGGCAGTGGTAGGTTTAGTGTTAAAACGCAGAGAATTGATTCGCCACGGACTATAAAATCCTAGGCGAAAATGGGATTATTTGTCGGTTCGAACAACGCGTTTGCACTATTTAAAGTCGACTCGAGCTCGGTACAACCTCGACAATGATTTCTCGAAGGGCGAACTATTGTTTTCCGTCAGTGTCAACTGATGGAGCTTCTCACCCGTTTTAAGCTGCTAACTTATAGACCCCCAAGACTATAGGAGATTCGGATCGGATCATATGTTGAATCGAACTGTTGATCGTGCAACAATGGCGAAGACTGTTCTATGGGACCGCGGCTGAGGCGATCGAAAGTACACGAACTAGAGCGCGAGGTTCTTAACCTCGTGGATTGCCAACTAAGCCTAGACTCAACACGGGGTTGCAATCAATATTTTCCACGGAGTATGCTCGAGTCTAGCTTGAGCCTTTGTTTCAAGGGGATTCGATCGTGATTTCTGCTCCTCGGTTCTTTCTTACTGTCTTGTCTACAGCTCGAGACTAAATGATAGCATATTGCATTAAAAAAAAAACTTATGTGTATAACGAATAAATAATTTATAAATATACTTACGGTAACAGCACTTTATCTACGCGACGCCTTCGGTGAGAAACGCTTTGCTATCGATTTAAGTGATTTAAAAATTTTATACAGCATTCCGTTGAAAAAATTGAAGGTCACCTTCTTATCTAACAAAATAGTACAAACACAAAAAAAATTACATTTGTGTTGCGTATAAAAAAAGAGTACAACTTTTTTCTCTTTCATTTCTTTCTAATATTTATTATTTACAAGAAAAACGCCGGCTAGTAATAGCGTGAACACCCTGTAATGTTCAGCCCTGGAGAACGCGTATTTTTCTATTTTTTTTTTACCACGTTTCTTTTCTATTATTGCGTGAAAGTTTTGTCTCGAAAGAAAATCAGTAACTTTGTTTATACTTCGTACTGGCTGTATTACAAATAACGATAATTTTTCTTGAATTGCGACATACTTCTTCCAGTAGCATAATTGAACAAAAATGTTTGACCTCTGTTGCAGCGGATGATCAAGATCTTTCGTCGTCGGACGCGTTGGAGAATAACGAACAGGACAGTGGTCAAGATGCAGCTAATAATAGAGAAGATAGCGAAAGTAGATCGTCCAGTCCCGAGAGACACGATGTAGATGCAGCGTTCGACATTATCGATGCACCATCGACTATTCCGAACAGTCGGGAGACCGTGGACTTCATTGTAAGTCAACAAAATTCTAGGATCTGTAAAAATATTGTAGGGTTTAATTTAATTTTTAAATCTAACAAAAATATTACAATGCTTACGAACAAACTTTCAAACGATCCCGGAAGATTGACCGCACATTACAGTATAATTTTCAGTCCTTCTACATAGTGTAATTTTTGGTTCAGTCCGAACTTCATCTCGAATCCCATTTCAGATTGCATTGAACAAAAGAACAGAATTGGCAATTGAAGAGACGGTTCCCTCCGTGGACGATGACGCGCCGAAAAGCTGGAGCAGCGACGAAGAAACGGAATTGAAGCGAGAGAGTTGTCCTTGTTCAAAAGCCTCGGGACACTTCGATTTCGACAATGAGAATCGTGTCGAGAGCGAGTACAGCGTTTCCGACGAAGCAGAGGCGAGGATTCAGGAAAGAATCAACACTGGCCGACACTCGGCCATTTCTGTTTTGTCCGCAGAACGATTGCTGACCAGTGAAAGTTTGCAACAATCTAGCGATATTCTACACGAGCAGCTTCAGGAAACGCAAGCTTCTCCAATCCAAGCTTCTCCATCGGCAAGATCATCTAGTAGTCCTAAGAAGATCAGTCGGTCGCCTAGTCGAAATTCTATCGACATCGATGTGTTGAAATCGCCTGTACGCAGCTCAAGAAGCAACTCTATTAAATTAGTAAGGATCTTTGGTTGGAAAATAACATTTTTAAAAGATATTTTGGTGGCTACATTTAGGTGGACCACCCTGTATAATTAACGAATAACTAAACTTTCGATCAAGAAAGTTTCTTTTGAAAAAGTGGACCATGTAAAGTAGTATTACCTTTGTCATGTTTCGATAACTTCACTGCCAATTTCAACTGTCTTTGCACAGAACTTCGAACTCGACAAAAAGGAAACCGAGGATTTCGACGAACAAAGGGCAGTCTCCTCAGCAGCACAGTTCGAGGACGAGTCACCGTTATTGGCAGAACAGAGTCAGTCTCGTAGAGGGTCTAAAGCCGCAGAATCGCCGACAATCGTCATCGCATCTAGGCCTCATTCAACTGAAGCCTCCACCTTCGTAGAGAATTCCATTGGAGCTGATGTTCCCTTAAACGAGAATCACGAAGAAGAAAATCCTCTCAGGGTAGGTAGCTAAGAAGAAATCTAAGTAATTAGAAGCAATATACAGAAACTTGAAAGTCTTCGTGAAGTGAAACTATTAGACTATTTTATTACAGTTTATCAACGACTCTAATGGAAGCAATGAAAGCAATGAGAGCAACACTGTGGAGGAAGGTCAGAGCAAAGACAGCTCTAGTGAAACGAACACCGAACCTGGGATCTTGAAAATCGAGGTAACGATGGGGTTCTAGAGAGGGTAATATAGAATTGGTAGACTTCTGGAATCTGTAGATTGTTGATGATTTGCAGACTGAAGCTTTGGAACCGGTGATTCGACCTAGAAGACCAGCAGCGTCGAAAGTTCCTCGACCCACGAAGAGGTACAGGAGCAATGGAAGAGGAAGCACGGAGAAGCTGAAGCCTGCGGTGCAAATCTGCTTTGCTAATCTTGAGAGCAAAGAATGGTACAGAGATATTTTTATTTAAACATATTTAAATGTTTGTATACCGTTATAATTTGAAGAGTCTGTAGAATCGTTCCTGTAGCTTTTACGCTTTAAGTTGGACAAATTCTTAAAGTTGAAAGTCTGACCACTTTTTCTTAAAAAGTTGAATATCTCAAAAATTGTGGGTGACGGAGAATTTAAGAGAAAGACTTTAATTTTATCGGTCGGTATCGTTTATAAAAATGGGAATTTCTATATGTAGATGCAAAAAATTTCTTTTTTTTGGTTAAACAGACCATCAAATTAAGAAAGCACAAGAAGAAGCTCATTTAAAAACCGGTTTTTTAGGGAGATCGTGATGAAAGGATTGAAGACTCTGTCCCACTTGACAAAGAACCAACCAGAGTTCTTGGATGTTAACGCCATACCGACTATAAATCGACTTCTGGGTCAACAAATAAAAAGCCTTCGGTCTCAAGTCGCTCGGACAGCTTGCATGGCTGCTAGCGATATTTTTAGCTCGCGGATCCGTGGCATAGATCAAGTAATTAATTTGAAACACTATTAACTTATTCAACCATTCATTAAATTTATATTTCCTATCTCACATACTGTATTTTTTACAGGACTTTGAGGACATAGCTGCACCGTTGCTTCACAGAACAGCAGACACCAATCGGTTTTTGCGCGCGGACAGCAACGCTGCTCTGGATCGCATGATCGAGCACCTGCCTCCGCATAAAACCATTGGAGTCATTGTCCAGCGTGGTGCTGGGTAAACAATTGAAATTTGTTATGTTTAAGCTAGATAGTTCTAACTGAATCGTTCAGTTGTTTTTTATTTTGTTTGCCTTCCGCGTGTTAATTTACTCTGCAGGAATATTGTGAGGTTTGTACACCTTCATTTTTCCTTTCAGTCATCAAAACGCTATAGTGAGAGCAGCAACGGCGCGATTACTGACCTCTATAGTCGAGCGGATAGGTCCAGAACATACTATGATATTGCCAAGAGATGTCAGAGACAAACTATTATGCACTGGCGCTAAATTGTTGATGGACGGCAACTTGGATGCTAGGTAGAGTAATACACTCCATAATAGAAGATTCCATTTAAAATCCTATAATATAATTTTATATGTAATTTTTAAATCATACAACCCAATTTTAAATATAATTCCCGATCTAAAAATTCTCTTTTCAAATTCAACTTTTAATGTTCCAATTTAATTTTTAAATATATCTTACACATTGATTTTAAATTGTAACATATAATGTTTCAACTAAAAATAAACTCTTCAACTATAATTTTTCAGGAACCACGCGAAGAGAATGTTCAAACGTCTGATTCGCTGCGAAGGTTTCCACAAAACTTTAACAGAAGCAGTACCAGATACGACGTTAAGGCACATCGACAAGATCCTGAAGACCCTTTAATGAAATGAACGTTCGCGCTCCAGATAATCAATGTTAACAATCGCTGGTCCAGATTTTCATCACACCCACCTGGACCCTATTAAAAGACTGCGTCTCGTGGACAATGAAACCAAACGAACGTTGATTCCGCAATGGAACAGATTTTCTTCGCGTGGAAGAGACCAGAGAATACGATTCCACCCCCTAGTCGACTGATTTCTTTCAGTAACGTTTTGATACTCCGATGTACCGTCGTACATTTCCTTTTTATACCGAAACGAGTGACGCATCTTCACGTAGACTTCGACTAATTTCTTTCTCGTAACTGCAACACGACCTTTTTGTTCATTGACAGTAAACCTACCAGCATCGATTGTCCGCGTTTCAGATTATTTATTGTAAGATTTTTGAAATTATAGAGGCTCCATCGTTGAAAACAATTGAATAAATTTCTTAATTCGTGCGCAAATAATTTAATATAATTTTCAAGTCTTCTAAACTTTTTCAAACTCGTATTCTTATAAAACAATATATTATAATAATATAAGTAGACTGCAAGGATGTTATACATTCACAATAAAAATAAATAGGTGAAATACCAAATTATAAAGATACTATTTAGAACAACTTAAACATATTATTATATTATTTTTTACTCGTGAAAATTATTGATTGAGGAAATACATTTTTGCTTAGCTTCTGCTTCTTACCATTGATGAGGAACATTTTTATTTTGCATAAAGATCCGCAGTCTACGACAAGAATAAATAAATTCAATCTTGTCATTTTTATAAAGTAGCTCACACCAGTTATATTAGTTTTAATGCTCGGCAGGTTTAGTGTTAATCTTAGCGGGAAGGATCGGTACTGCGAAATTCATTATGTACATAATCTTTGCATAAACATTGTAGTGCGGTTAGTCGAATTAGAAAAGACAGTTTTATTGAGTACAGCGAAACGAGAAATTTAATGTTGTCATTCGCTTATGTCGTCCATCATTTGTCCCTTCATTTTTAATATTAACACTTTACCTACCAGCTGTTGCCTAATAGTAAATCAAGCATTAACAAATTGAGAATTTAGTAAATTGTTTAGTAACCGCAGCAATTTAATTCGCAATTTAACAAATGCTCAAAATCAAACATTAACAATTGAGAATTTAATAGATTGTTCAATATGGTTAATGTGGTAATTGCATAGGACCACCTATTAACATTCTCTGAAATTATTACTGTAAAAGAAAATTGTCAGTC
Organism: Lasioglossum lativentre; assembly: GCA_916610255.1. Taxonomy (NCBI): domain Eukaryota; kingdom Metazoa; phylum Arthropoda; class Insecta; order Hymenoptera; family Halictidae; genus Lasioglossum; species Lasioglossum lativentre. Next base: position 5,136,645 of record OU744364.1, read on the forward strand.
TTATTTTACATGCAGTATATAGTCATTAGAAAGTTGATTGATAGGCCTTCGGTAGCTAAAGTGTTAAATCGATTGCTATCACGAGCCACTGGTAGTTGAAACCTTAGTGCCTTGACCATTAAATATTTTATTACCGTTGAAAATTTGTACAGAATTGTTTTGCGAAAGTTTGCGTCCGTATTATCGTGACAGAGCATGATGCCGATTTGATTTAGGAATGATATTATGGTGCTCAAACTATATTACATAAAGGACTTTCTACTAAATTGTTTATACAGTGCTCAAATTAGTTTCTATTAGTTTTCTTTTCTATTAGTTAATCGGTTATATGAAATCGACTTGATAAATTGTCAAGATTGACTCTTCGATTGGTAATTGAAAAAGGTTCAACAATTATAATCGATTCTCAGTTCACGAATGAACAGTGAGTTTTCTTCACCGACTCTTCTTCAAGGAGTCGCAGGAAGAAAATTATAATTACGTTTCCTTAAAGAAAGGAACACATTGCTAATGGTAATGATTCCGTTTCGACAAGGTAACAAGTTGTTGCATAATGTGTGAAAATAGAAAATTTTACGTTCACAATTTGGGGAGACATGTTGTTCCTAGAGATAAGGATATTTTGAGCATTGTATTTCGAATTTTATGTGAATTGTTAACGCGAGTAGACTATAGTCTACTAATTGATAGACTGCGGATCTTTGTGCGAAAATTCTATCAGAAAATATTATATTTCCGGATACTTCAGTTAAGTAACATCTTCTGGCAAATAAATACACAAAAATCTGCGGTTTAGTAATTGCATGTATGCTTCTGCAATATTCTTCTGGTTTTTGCCAATCAGGCCTGATATAAGTAAAAAATTATACTGAAATTTGGTAAAACTGATTGTAGATTCCAATGTAAATATACGTGAGAAACTGTGTATGTACAAAACGAGAGAGACGGAAACGTAGAACTTGCTCAGAATGGGTGCAATTCGATCCAACATCCCGCGGTGCAATAAATTATTTACAATGTTTGTATTTATATACATTACGAGATTAATTATAAATGCGCCACACATACGTGTACACTAATTTATTGAAAAGAAATATAATACCATTAAGTAACGAAATGGGAAACTTGTGAATACAACTATACATATTTAATTTTGTTTTAAACAATAGAATGAGTGATATTAATTTTATTTAAAGTAACCTATTTTTCGTTATTATTGTGATAAAATGGAGTTGCAGAGGGTGAGCTCGTTGGACAACAGGAGCATTGTGATTACTTTGAATACTATCAAGAATATTGTAAGCATTCTAATTAATACAAACATCAATCTTTAATATAGTAAAATGAAAATGCATTAAACTTTATAAATTTTTAATGCTGTACACGCACAAATTTTGGAAGTTTAATAATTCATTTTTCAAACTTCAGTATGTTTAACATTTCTTGTTCAATGTGATATTTATTTCGTTACTGAATTTTCTTTTTTCTTGTTATATAAAATTTTGTACCAGCCTCCAGTCTTTCAAGTTTTTAGAACTTTTACGTAACCCAGACATGAAGATTTACAATTTTTAATGCGATGTTATAATTATTATTTTCACAACCAAAAAGCTGATAATGTGTTAACAAAATTTAGATTAGGAAAGATAACATACATGTATCATTCGTGGTGGAGCACAGTGGAATCGTTCTAGGAGAAAGCTCACCACTAATCGTAAAATCAACTTGTGTGGAAGAATTATCAACTTGCAATATCAATTTCGAAACCTATTTACCAATTCCTGGAAACGATAGGAAGACCATCGACGCGATCGTTTCAACGCCCTTATTAAGTAATAATTGGTATCCTTTAATTCCAATAGAATTGCATATTATGCACACGCACATGTGACAACCTAAGGCTCTTCCCAAAATAAAATAAAATATTTCCAAATATTTTAACATTGGTAAAAAGTTCATCGTCTAACATGCATTCTTTAATTCTTCAATAGAATGTTCTCTCATACTTTGAAAATTTGATTTATAATAAATGATCTATGTTACAGTAAAGGCTTTTTACGAAGCAGAACACGATCAAGAAGCCAATGTAGAGCACCCGCCAGTTTCAGGCAATGAAAAGAAGGCAAAAACAATATTCACAGAAGCAACCACACCTTCCTCAACATTAACAATGCTGGGAATCTGTAATCTTGATTTAATGCCTCTATTATTAGGTATCTTAAATCTTTGATTCACTAATACTTCGCTGCAAATTTTCTCAAAATGTTTCTATGTAATAAAATATTGTTTATTGCTTCCAGGAGAAAAATGTTATGTTGAGAAGCTCGTTGTAGAGACTCCCACATTCTCCTATGATGGATCATTAGTACCTTGGCAGAATCTTCCACTTTTAACTGCAACGATATCCCTAAATGACGAACCATTGTTTCGACCAGACGAAACAGTGAATTTTCTAAGCATCACTGTCGAAAGCATATACAATCTTCCAGAATCTTTTGTTGAAAATTTGGAGTATAAAGCTGGAACCATAGCGTACATTGATTCAGAAGTAATCGCAGTTGCCTTGTGATGACACTATTGCAAAGAATGATGCATATAAAGCGTTGAAATTGGTCCATCAGTATTTTGGAAATTATTTCTAGTCTTTAAAAACATTTCTTTTTCATTGTTCGTCTCTCATCTCAATATATTCTCTTCCCATTTCCCTCTATTACTGTGGTCTATAATCATTTAATTTAAAAACAATAATTATATATGTATAATGATTTTGGAGGGAATATAATCGTGAGAATTTTTCAGGTCCCAGAGAACTTAATTTTCGAACATGGAACGTGGATAAAGTACAGAGACGTTGAAAGAACGAAACGTTGGAACACTTTGGAAAATTTGGAGAACCGTGCTCGATTGTCGAAGTACAAATTGGAATGTGATTTTATGGGACTGAAGAATGAGTTTAGGAAACATATAGACTTTGCGGTATAATTGTTAATACAAATTAATATGATACTGATTTAATACGATCGATTTTCCAAGTCATTGGTTTATTATTTCAGGAAAAGGTGTGTGAAGACATGCCAAGGATCGAGTGGAATTCTGTTCACAGATGTGTGATGTGGAAAACTGGGATTGACGCGATGGAGAATCATATTAGGAGGTATACATATCAATAAATATTAACGGAACAATATATTTATTCGTACGGGTAATCTTTTGGAACAGTTTGAACAGTAAAGCTTTTTTTATTTCAAAATCAAAAACATTAATGGTCTATTAAGCTATTGAAAACAATCCTGTGGGTCCACTGCACAATTAAAATTGTTAATTATTTTTTCAAAGGTACAAATATTGGCCCTTTCAATTCCTGGTAGCAGGCGGAGACTCTCCAGAGAAAACTAAAGGCAGCACTACAAAAACAACCATACTGTATCAATGCTACGTTGATCTCTCAGAACTTCTTTTCCCTGGAAGTAAGTTCACGTTTCCTAACTATATGTATATGTAAGAGCACGTGAACAGTGCTATGTTTATTATAGAAATATTTATTTATTTTCGCAGAGAAAAGCTGTCGAGTCGTTGGACAGTTGTACACGTACAATGCAGCCAACATAACGGAAAAACTTGGTATCGAGAAGAATATTTTTATTCTGGAGACGAGAGGCAAAGATTCCAAGGAAAGGGAAAAGAAACAGAAAACTTCGAAGGTACACCAGTGACAATTTTTCAGCAACAGATTTTATGTACTTTAACAATTTTCTGGCTACTTCGAAATCAACATTAATTAGATTTAGTATACAAATAGCTAATAATTTTCATTCACTTCTTAAGAGGTAGAATTTAGACGGATCATTTTGATTGTAGCATTCAGAGTCTGCAAATTCTGAGGCCGAAGCAGCTTCAAATACAGCATTGACATCACCAACTGACCAACCTACTGTCATCGTGATCGAAGTGGAGCTTTGTCAGCCTCTAATTGCGTGCAGCCTCTCAGTAGACTATTCAAATTTGTAATTTAAATAGAATTTGTATCATAAGTAAGGAAAGTTAATTTTTTCTTAAATGTAACCAGAAGCGTCTTCTTATAGAATCCACGAGATGATTCCCAAAGGGATAAAGAAAAAGCCATACGTATACTCAGGCGATGTAGCGGAGAAACAGTACATGAATTGCATCCAGAAGTTGGTCGAAGCTATTACGGAAAGTTATCGAGTATGACACTAATCGAATCAATATCATTTTACACTTCACGGGTTTGATATTGATCTTTTTAAATATTGAAAAATCATATAAGGCATCTCCTTTCAATTAGTCCACGCAATTGTCTTCTGAAGTATTTCTTATACATAGTTCTCTCTATTTGTACGACCATAAGCTACCCTATTCTACTTGCCTGTTCATTCCACTTGTAATGTCGAATAGAATCCCAGTAAGCAATCTGCTCTTGATTTGGTATGAATTTGGCACCAATATTGGCGCCCGACCTGCCCTCAAACTTTTGTGCCAAATACTCGACCCATCTGTTTCCACATTAGGGTCGGTATTTGCCGACAGGTTATGGTCTGCAGATTCAGACCAAATAGAGACCAAATCCTGTTCCAAACATATTTTGGCACCAAAATGACCGCCTTTTGCTCGCAAAGTATGATTGCAGACACTTGGTCTTAATCTGCACAATCAGATTTTGCTGACTGGGATATATAATTGTGTAAATAGATTAATTCAAATGGGGTACTCTATCACAACCCGGTTGCTGTTTAACTATTAAAGTATGCAAATTCGGACGTGATCAAACTAGGATTTCTGCGAGGAAAATAAGAAAAGTGGTGAGCCCTTCACAACAATTGAATCAGTCGGGGAAGAGAAACAGAGAATAAAATATTGCTACGATCCACAATCAGTAAATATAAATTCAATCAATTTTACAGGGTGTTTCTTAAATCAACCTGTACTACATACCAGAATTAAATCGATTCGTTGAGTAAACAGGTAATCATTGCAGGATGAATTGTCATGTTTCACTCAATACCTGTATAAAACTGGTCTGTATTTGTCGTTGCGTAACACACTTAGATCAAAAGTGACCATGCTACTTGATCAGAAATTCAAGATGCCACCGAACACGATCGACGACCATAAAACTCAGGTGCTAAACAAATTTATAAAGGAGAAAGAGTACGTAGCACAGAAGAAGAGAATAATGTGGTAATCAAGAATTGTTAAAATTTCCAGAATTTCATTGTGTCAGTGTACGCTTACCTCGTGGAGCAAATGCACGTGGCAATAAATACAGTTGTCGAGGGCAGATTCACTGATAACCTGCCGGAGAGCCAAAATGTAGAAGCATCTGACTTATATGCAGAAGAAGCTTATGAGTTTGAGGACTTTGATAGAGCAAGACAACATTACAAAACCGTAAATCGCACTATTTAATATCTCATAGAATATCATTTATTAAGTTTTATATTATGTTCGCTTTAATATGAGAGAACATAATTATTAACGATTCTACATATTCAGGAAATATCGTTATCTAAACACAGCCCAGTGCCATGGACAAAATATGCAATTTATCTTAAGAAGATTGGCGAAATTGAGCGTGCAAGATATTCTTGTTTAGAAGCTATTTCGTTAGACACACGATATGTGTTCGCGTGAGTATTTTGCAAGGTATAATCTGGCATTAATAGATAAATAATCAGCATTTAAATGAATGTCCTCAGATTATTAGTGTACGGGGCAATATTGTTCGAAAATGGTAGCTACAGAGAAGCAGAGATCTTTTTAAGAGCTGTTACTGACTTTTATCCACGATTCTACGAGGGCTGGGCCATTTTGCATTTATTCTATATACGAACCGAATATTATCCAGGTAAATCAACACTATCGAGAATAGAAAATGTTCCAGTGACAAAATAAACTGATCTGATTTATTTCACGTAGGAATAGATCTCACACTACGAATTGCAGAAAAGTGTATGAAGGACAAGATTCAACCGATAAAGCTTCCCTGTGAACCATTAGCTTGGTCAACGATTCACTGTCCTGAGGGTAACTTGTACATGAACACTGCAATATTTTTACTGAAACTGCATCTCTGCGAGGTAAAATAAATTCACCCTTCAATGGAATAGTAGGACTGCACGACGTATTCAATTTCAATTAAGTCCATTTAAGTATTAAACATTCCAAGAATAATTAATGAAATTACAATAAATAACGTACGCATTATTAGCTTGCAGGAATTGCTCTAGCACAAGAAATGACCCAGTCTAATCGATCAACACACTTATTATATTACATGGCAGTGGAGCATTACTTGTCGCATCGATACGAAGATGCACTTTCTCATTTAGAAGAAGCTAAATGCGACTATGGAATGGTATGCCTTATTGATATTCCCTCCCTGCAATTTACAATAATCATATAAGGCAAGTTTATTTATATAAAACCTGCCTTTTGCAGGATTATGCCATCAGTAGTTTAATGGGACATTGCTACTTGAGAATAGGTGACAACAAGAATGCTATAGAGTGCTATGAGTTCGCACGTATGTTGTTCAACAGGCCTAAGACGTTGCATTTGGTGGAACTCAGATTGGGATATCATTATTATAATACTGAGGATTATGAACGAGCTAAAAATGTATTTCTAAGTGCTTGCAAGTCCTCGCCTACTTCTCAGACTTGGCTGGGTGCTGGCATGAGTTGCTATGAGGTCAGAAAAATATTTTAACCCTAGAAAGAACTACTCTATCTATATATTTCTAATAGTATCTTTGTTAAACCAATATGTGACATATTGTTATATCAATAACAGGAATAATAAATTAAAGTTAATAAATTAAAGAATGACTTAATAGAGAAACATTTTATTGGAAGTTCATTTTATTTCAGCTTGAGGAGTTCACAGAAGCAGAAGCAACTCTGTCCGAGGCAAACAGACTCGACAATTTGAATCCAGAGATCTGGGGCCATTTGTGTCTGTTGAACCTAACTCTGAGAAGATATGACGAGTTTTGCCAGTGCTACAGAGAAATTATAAAAGTAAGTAGCACCTTGCAGTGCATCCTAATTCATTAACACATTGACTGCTGGACGAAGTATCTTAATTAACACTAAGTTTACGGAGCACTAAAAGTGACTATTTTACATTACTTTACAAAGATAACGAGAATATGTCCAAAACAATTTTTAGTAATTTTCTATTGTAATTTCATAGAATAATTCCTCATGGGTGCATCTTTACAATCTCAATAATCTGCAAATACTCAGTAAACCTAGTGCCAATGAGTCTAAATGTGAGAGAGATAAAGTTTATCATAAGTAGACTGCGGATCGATTAAAGTGAACAGCTGTTTCAAGTAGAAATTTCATTGCTCCTTTAATAATTTTAATAAGCTGGGACTTATACATTGGAGCCCTTAAATTTCTTTCAATTTATCTCCTAGTTTAAATTGCAGCTACACATTTTCATCGTAAATGCATAAAATCCGCAGTCTACTCATAAGTTAACATGTTGAACGTCGAGTAAAACAGTAAAAGAATAGACAGCGTGCGTTTATTAACAACTTTTATTGTTTATTTTCTGCATATATCAGAATAATCTTAAAAATAGAAAACTGTGGCTGAGAATAACGAACGCGATGGAGGCTTTGGATTACGCATCGCCAATTTTGATAACAGAACATGATGATCTTGTCGAGGACTCCGACGAAGAAGAGTTCGTGGACTACTTTTAAACAATCCCACTGAATACAACGGAACAGAATTAACAAAAAAATACTGCCAGTCAGTTGCAAAAGCTTGATGGCACTCGATCAAAAAACTTTTGTCTACGAAAATTTCAACAATGTTCTGACACCAGAAATTTTCAGAAAATAACAATTATACGTACTTACAAATACCCTAAAATTTCATTTCTTTAAGAAAACTTGAAAATTAGAGCGTTCGCCGACTTTTTCACTGGATTTACAAATTAACTGCAATTTCGCACACGCAATAGTTGATCGCATGCACTGATACTTACATATTTCCGTGTTCGATTAAGTAGAAAAGCGATCTATCATTCATGAAATAAATGATTTAGTAGCTGTGCAGTTTTCGTACGCGTTAGCCAAATGTTACCTTGCGCGATAAATACAAAATAAAACATAAAGAAAGAAGTTAACAAAAATATTATATAATTAAAAAAAGAAACGAACAATAAATAATCTTTTAGTAAAAAGATGTAAATAAATATATATATATATAATATATATATATATATATATATATATATAAACTATAAAATAACATAACATAACATTGCTCCTCGACTAATTGTAAGATCAAAATAAATATAGCATACCATCTTGAACCTGATAATATTTAGAATGTTATTACCATTGTTCGCGGAAACAACGGTTCAATGAGCACCGTTCGTTCCCGTTTATCAAAGTATTCAAAGGATATAGATATATCTCAATCTCTAATATACATATATAGCTAATAGCTATTGCCAATTATAAAAATATCATTCGAGTGCGACTTGAACAGGTGTCGGTACCCTTTTTATTTCATTGGTATTAATAATTAATAATAAAAACGGTATTATTCGTTAATTAGACGTTCTACATAAGTCTGTATGTACTCGAACAAAATAAAAAAATGTCTATGGTAGTAAAATTGAAGATAAACAAAACTACAACCGCAAAGGATCGATTAATCAACACCAATGTGATTGTGCGCAGTCAGCATCACTCGGTCGAACAGTGATCCCGAAAGCATCTCTTCGAAAGTTTTGTTTTAGAAATGTGCTTTTCGCGAGTCACCCTGTATGTTTCAAGCTGCCATAAAGACTCGCGAATTGATAAGATAAATGACGCTTCCAGACTGCGAAAGTTTATGCTAATCTGAAGCAGCTAAAATTAACTGAAAATAAATTAAAATATTATCGGAGCTAGAGTTCCGTAATTTTTTGGTTTGTATAAAATTCCGCAGTCTAGAGTTCAGATGATCCGTGAATTGAAGATAATACTCGAACGACGGTAACTGAAGAATAATAACAGTCGGATTCCCACTAGTTAGAACTATAAAAACTGTTTTTCTGATTCTACGTTCAAGGACCATTTATAATAGAAGCGAGCATTGAAAATGTTTCTAATATCAAAAATCGATGTAGTATCCGTTCGATTGTGTTACGGCTAATTGATACAGTTCTTATTGCAAAATGTTACAGCTCTACCCTAGCATCATTCTCTGTCGCCTCAATATTCTCCTTATTCTCAACCATCGAGTGAGTATTTTCTGGATTCGCATCCTGCGATTTCTTATTGGAGCGCTCATTGTCCTCGTCTATTTTCTTAACTATTTCGTCGCCAGCGAGCAATGTTTGTTTATCGGTCGACTCGTCGCCGCAGACTAATTGATTCTCGGTGTTTATCACAGAATTCGCTTCAGCCTCCAACGAAGACGTGGGTTCGATCTTTGTCAATGATGTCCTTCGTTGTTCGGGAATTTCATCTTTGACAGTATCACAGTCATCCTTTACAACCTGTTCACTGATTTGTAGCTGGTGATCCTCTTTGTTTGAATCTGCTACCGTGGCGGAAGTTTTGGACGCGTTATTGCTTTCATTTGGTACTGATTCGACTGGAACTAGTTCTACTTTAGGTACTGATTCCTCTACTACTGATTCAATCGGAGCTGGATCTACTTTAGGTGCAGTTTCAGCTGGAACTGGTTCCAATTTAAGTATCGGTTCGGCACAAAGTGATTCCACTTTAGGTACTGATTCAATTGAAACCGGTTCTACTTTAGGTACAAATTCAGCTGGAACTGGTTCCACTTCAGGTACCAATTCAGCTGAAACTGGTTTTGCATTGGGTACTGATTCAGCTGGAACTGGTTTTACATTAGGTACTGATTCAGCTGGAACTGGTTTTGCATTAGGTACTGATTCCTCTGGAACTGGTTTTACATTAGGTACTGATTCAGCTGGAACTGGTTTTACATTAGGTACTGATTCAGCTGGAACTGGTTCCACTTTACAGACTGACTCAGTTGAAATTGGTTCTACTTTAGGTACCGATTCGACAGAAACTGATTCCGTTTTAGGAACCAATTCGACAGAAACTGATTCCGGTTTAGTAACAAATTCGACAGAAACTGATTCCGGTTTAGGAACGAATTCGACAGAAACTGATTCCGTTTTAGGTATTGATTCAGCAGGAACTGGTTCCACTGTAGGAACCAATTCGACAGAAACTGATTCCGTTTTAGGAACCAATTCGACAGAAATTCCGTGATTAGTACTTGATTCCGTTTTAAGTACTGATTCAGCTGGAACTGGTTCCACTTTAGCTACTGATTCACCTGGAACTGGTTCTACTTTAGGTACCGATTCAGCAGGAGCTGATTCCACTTTAGGTTCCAATTCAGCAAGAATTGATTCCACTTTAGGTTCCACTTTAGGTTCCAATTCAGCAAGAACTGATTCCACTTTAGGTTCCACTTGAGGTACTGATTCAGCTGGAACTGGTTCCACTATAGGAACCAATTCGACAGAAACTGATTCCGTTTTGGCTACTGATTCAGTTGAAACCGGTTCCATTTTAGATACCAATTCCACGTTAGCTTCCGACTCATTTTTCACTGATTCCGCGTTAGCTTCTAATTCGTTTGTCACTGGTTCCAACTTAGCTGCCGATTCATTTGTCACTGGTTCCGTGATAGCTTCTGACTCAATTGCGACTGGTTCCGTAGTACTGGAAACGAGTCCTTCGGAAGACATACTATTTTCTTTCAACTTATTTCCCGCATCGCTTGCAATGCATCCTTCCTGACCCACAGTTTTAGGACACTCGTTTTCGTTAGGATAAATCACATCCTTGTCATCTTTGGTAACTTCTTCAGGATTCTCAGCACCCGTCTGAGCATTTTCCGGTAAGGAAGTCGAGACTTTCTCCACTTCCATTAAAGACACGTTATTGCTATCCTCATTTTTAATATCCGACTCGCCATTAGATGGTTCTATTTGAACGGATAAATCAGATACTTCTAACGTCTCGTTCTTCTCTGTTACAGCCTCCCGTTCAAGTTTTGTAGAATCGATACTCGAACATTGAATCTGATTTTTAGAAGGAGAGTCTGCGTTTAGGTTCTCTTCCACTGGTTTTACGTCTCTTCTGATAGCCTTTGGGGACTTGATTGGTTGAGACTTGTGTATGTTTCTTGATGTGTAAGTTCTGAACTCGTTTTCGTGATACCTTGGGGAGTTTGCATCGCCTTCTTCCCTCCAAATCTCTTTTCTCTGATATGGATACTTTGCTTCACCCTCTTTCTTCTTTTGGGAGTGCGTTCTTTTTACATTGGGCGATTTCGGGTTGTTAAAGTAAGTTCCTTTCGACTTATCCTCAAACGATTTTTGACGATTGAAAGGCTCGCTTTCGGGAACAGGTGCGTCCGCGTCAGAATGACTATAGGTTACTCGAGTTCGTTGTCGTGGACCTACTCTTCCTGTTCCGGCAATGCTCGGAGAGTTCACTGAAATATGTTAATCGCAATGTTGATCGCTGTTCGTGATAACTAGAAATTATAGAAATCCGCTATCTAATGATGACCATTAGTTCAAGACTCTTTCAAAGTAAATTGCAAGAAAATTTATGCGTTAATGGTCTGCATCTTTATATTATTGTAATGAAGAAGAAGAAAAGCAAGTATTCATCATCTACTAGCAAAACAGGTATTAGACAGTGTTACGAAGAAGATATAAGCATTGTAAAGTACCTTTAACGCTCATTACAGGGCCCTTAGGTGTGTTACCCTGGTTTACTGTAACTTTGATACTGGAATCAGTAGCAATTACAGTCCTGTCTTCGGAAGTTGGGGATAAAGGGGGCTTCACTGGTATTGTCGTGTTGTTTCTATGCTGATCGTACGTATTGTGAGAGCGATTGTCATAATTACCGTAGAAATTCTTTGACGTGCCACGATGAGGGGCACCTCTTCCACCTCTGTTGTGAGAGGTGTACTCGTTATCTGAAAAGAATACAGTTTAATACCACAAATTATAAAATATATCAAATTTTTTGGGTCATTGAAAAAGTTCATGCCGGATTTCTTATATTTTAATACGAAATCGGGCATGAACTTTTGCACCGACCTAATGCATTCAACGGCATTATAACATACTATTTGAATGATATCTCCTGTCAGGGTCTTTATGATCTTTCTTCGCAAAGTCGCCTAACGTAGATCTCGCTGCTTTCTTCGCTACATCGTCTATAATATGCATCTGCAATTTAAAGATCCTGGTTACCCAATGGTAGAAATTCATTTAATCTAACATTCTTTCGGCTGATAGCACAACAACTACTTTTACAATGCATAAATACCAAACACAACGCAGATATATAATGCCAGTGTCGCTGATAATTAAACTGCGGATCTTTATGCATTATTATATCTTTATTTCGTAAAAACCAGGATGAGGAACAAGTTCAATCTGCCACCCAGGTAATTCCTTATGGTAAACATAGAGTAGAGGTGTCATTAATATTTATTACCATACATGTTTTCTTGTATCTTAAAAATGTGTACATACTATAAATGCATAAAGATCCGCAGTCTAGTAATAATCATACTTTATCATTATCCCACTCTCGCCGCCAGTTTCCTTCAGCAGTTCTCTGCCTGCTGATGCGATCTTCATCGATGCGGTTCCTCTCTGCTCTCCAAGCATCGTATCCTGGCTGAGATTCGTCTCTATAATTTCCTTTGTACACTTTGTTATCCTGTTCAAAATTAACGCTGTTAATTATTCAGAACAAGAGAGAACATCGAAAGTTTAATATTGTTATACCTTTTGCATTTGATTTTCTCTGCCCCCCCTTTTCGCTTTAAAGTTTCCCCGTATTACTTTGTTATGGGACTTATTTCCAGAGAGTTCCTTCGCATATTCCGTACCAGGCTCTTCTCGTTCAGAGTCTGCCAGGAAATTGTACTTTGGATCGGGTGGCGGACCTTCTCCCTGCAAAATATTGCTATCTTAAGGTGCGAATATGCTAACTTGTCGAAGTAACTTGCGACATTGTTTGCAAAAACAATTTGCAGAAGCATGTACATAAGATCGCATAGCCTACATGAGCAAATGAATGTATTTTCTTTCCCTCGACGGGATGAGCTTGCATCGTGTACTCATGCTTTTCTTTAGCGAGCTTCGATTTAGCCTTCGGTGGATTCGAAAATTCTGGTGGCTCCTTCCTCTCCGGCCAATCGGACGACGGTACCATTTGAACTAAAGCATTGAGTTTAGCTGCATTCTTTTTATCCTCTTCCACCTCCTAATAACGAAAGAGAGTTCAAGTAATTTGTATATTTTTTATTCGATCGCATTACGATACGCACCTGATGTCTTCTTCTAATTTCTTCATTTTGTTGCCTAATTTTATTAATTTTTGCTTCGAGTGCGTTAGACGTCATCTAGAAAATAAATCCAGAATGAAAATCGAATGTTACAGAGACATCTTTGGACGTTAAAAGTTCATACGTTCAAAATTTCATTAAAATCAACCGATCGGTTTACTCCATTTGCATAAAAAATGTCATCGTACAACCGCCTCGAGGAACGAATAGTCGTAATGATAGAATAATTTTAAATACAACAGATCAATCTCGGTGAGAGCAGAACTTTTTTAAATATTGAGATCACAGTACATCTATATACGAAGTGTAAAAGTAGATAGACAGATTCGTGTCACGTTTCGACGCTTCATTTCATAACGTTACCACGTTCGAATTCCGAACGGTCCCGATAAACGATACGATCCCTTTTTGCTCGTAACGCTGCGCGAACAGAATCGTGCCTTTCTATACAAAAACAAAAAACAATTCGGCACAGATAGTTCAGAAAAATTAACCTGCAGCAGTAGGTAGTCTATTAAACATTTGCATTGACAACGACGCAGTCGAACGTAATTTCGAATTACCCGTTCTCGAACGTAAATGATTTTATTTTTTCCAATCGAAATGCACTCCGATATGTATAGAAGGTGCGTGCATATATAGATGCGTGTCGGTTTATGTAAATGAAAAAGTTTAAGGCGAATGAAATGTACATTAGGCTTGCAAACTATTTAGTTCGACCCCGGATGAGATTAAAGTCATTTAAGAATATAGGTCACACGAGCAATTTTCTTCTTAATTCGGCGAATTTATTTATCGGCGTTGAGACTCCGATTATTTTGATGCATAACGATATTAACGTGCAGGGACAGGAACGTACGTTTGCAAGTTAGATAGCGGACGCTCTGAGGTGAGAGATATTAAAACATCACGGACGATTGTGTTATGCTGTTTTTCACTGAACGATCAGCCACATATGCCACTGTCGAACACTTCTCTTAGTTTCCTAAGAGAGAACACATTCGCACGACAACGCGACAAGTTACGGAGTAAGTTCTCTGTGCGGATAAGAAAAATTACTGTGGCCCAGTGGTTTTCATTTCGATTAGCAAACTGTTCAGGAACGTGCCAACTTCACCGGAAATTCGAATCACTCGCTAGTTTTATTTTACAATATTGATTTACTAAAGTCGGACCAATTTATCAAGTAAAATTATCAAAGGAATCGAAAAATCTATGATTAATTTTTTTATAGATAAATAACAAACACCGGCTGAGACGAGTGTTCCCTCTTATACCGCGATATTCATTGGCAAATATATATATATTTATACAGAGAGGAAATTAGTTAGAAAAATTATGTTGGTTCTGTTTCATGCTAAAAATAATGTGGGTTCTGTTCCATGCTAGATCGGTAGAACTGAAAAGGTGGAAGCTCTGAAATCCCGGGCGTGGGCACTTTCATTTGTGCTTTCTCTGATATATATGTTATACTCAACAATTATTATTCATTTTTTCGAATTACTAGGATAAATTAACTGCCAATTTTAGTACATATCGAACTGAATTAATTAAAAAAAAAGATCCATAGACTTTACAGAATAAACTAGCCCATAAGATATCGATTACAGACCTAATTATAAGAAAATGCTAAGAGCAAACATGATAAATAAACATTTAAAACAATGTTTTCCATTTTTAAAAAATCAACGAATTGAGCGTTAATGAGATTTATATGTTCGTCTATTTGTAATGTAAATAGAGACTGGCTTTGAAATTCAAAATATATTTTTGTGACATACAAATGCGGAAAGAATTAGAAATGATAAACAAAAGGAAACACTATAAAACGCACATAAATATATGTATCCTAATTAAGTCGTGTATAACATTTATTAACACCCACATGCATTATTCTTCTGCTTCTAATGGATATATTACACATATCAGAATATATATATTTATCAGATAAGCAGTCTATGTTATATATGAAAGGTCTGAAAATAATATTATCTTGCCTCTTTCTTCTAGTGCTTTATAAAATACATTAAATATACACACTCGATGTGACAAAAGAATTTATCGAAATGATTCCCAATGTTCGTTAAAAGACACTCCCCAATATTGTGGAATAAAGAAAAATTCAATAATTGGCTAATGCGATTGTTAAATTGATTGATCGGATTTGGCATATCTAGAAGAATGACTTCAGAATACTAATTGGGAATCATCGATACGTTGAGATCACATTTTACAGTTTTGAGATCGTTTTCAACAATAGTGACAATCGGATTGTCTATAGAAAAATATAGAATAGCAATAAAACCTATTCTTCTAAGGAAATACTGATTTACATCTTTAGGAAGATGTTCACTTGACTTTACAATTTCACACCTCTGTTTGCCAATTACAGTTGGGAAACACATCGAATTTAAAATTAGATTTATAGTTTAAAAATCAATGTTTATATCTCTTCGTTTTAACATGCCACTTTCATGTGCTGTTATATTTACTTATTATCACAGAGTTGAAATTTGATCAAACAGAATTGCAGTACATTTAACAATACGTTAAATTCGAACAGAATATACATTTTAATAACACACTTACATATTTGAGTATTTCTCTCATACAGATTCCGATATTGTAATTGTTGATAAACACGTAGACTGCAAACTTTGGTGTTTCCCGTGAGTCTGATGTTGTAATTTACAATTAAACATCTCGTAATCAAGTTCTAATAAAGAAAAATAAAAAGCTACCCTCGATTTGAAATTGCTAACAATTCCAAATTAAATGGAAACACCGTAGTACACAGTCAAGATCTTTACATCCGACGCTTTCAAAAACAATTGTTTAAACGATTCATCTCAAGGCGGAACAATAACATTGGAAATATTGTATATCTAAAAGACGAAAAAAAACACTCCTCTACTTTATATTTCACACGAAATATAAATTTATATTATACATATTAAAATATCAATTTCTGTTGCACTTTTTTATCCATTGATATTGTACAGACTGATTAATAACATAAGTCTCAAGCGCAATATAATATCAAGAAAAATACATGGCAGCACTCTCTTCTCTCCATTTCTGTAATTTAAATTCCGTACTTCTCGTTTGAGCAACTAACGTAATAATGCCTATGTAAAATTAAAATATAACGTGGAAGCATTGCAATTATTATTGTGGATAATAGTTTTACGAATAGCAAATAAAATGTTTTATAGAAGTAGCTATCTTCGTAATAAATAAATGGATTTTATAAGAATATATTAAATTGTAAACGGTTTTCATTGTAATATCGGTAATAAGCAAAGTCTGTGGCACTCTCCAAAGGAACTGATTGAATAAACGTCTCCTAATATTTAAGCCTTTCGCTGCCAACTAACAAAAAGAAAAAAGATCGAAAAATGTTCGACATTTTTATGATCTAAACTTCTTTTATTGTTGTTTAATAATTTTATTTTTGCTTGGTCCGACATGTTTGAGATTACATATACATTAGCAAAATCGAGCCTTTCTATACGATGTGAATTAATCTCGCATTACTTCATCCGAGAGATGAAAGTTTTTTTTCATAACATTTAAACGACGAAAGGATTAATTATTAGGATTTACACCGTTTCGATAACATGTAAAAAAAGCTAATACTCTGAACAAACTTGTTGTATACACTCGTATACATTTATAAAATGTGTCACAGCTATGACACATAGTAAATTAAATGCTGTATATTTATGGCTGTTACAGACTTTGAAAATTCTTCTATAAATCCACTCAACATGCATGCACTTCGCTTTAAGTCACCGGTGTTTACGCAAAAGCGTGAAGTCATCTAGTTATACGAAACAAATATTAGTAATTTGCTACGTTTTGGTATATAATCGTTGTACTATGAATAAATTAACCATGAGAGGACCATATTGCTATTGCAGATCTGAAAATAATAAAGAAAATATTCAAGCTCCTCAATTTTGAAAATATCAAATTTGTTATTCGTAATATATCGAAACTCTTAGTCATGATTTCATACCTTAAACATGTTTGCGGCATCGTATTCACTTGATGCCATAACATTATTGCCAAGACAATGCTCCAGGTGCGTAAAGGACACAACATGGTAGCCAGTGTCCCGTATGCCAACCAAAAGAAATAAGCCATGCTTGCTTGCATCAGCACCAACAACGTTATTGGCAAGTGTTGCCACACTAATTTATAATCACGTTTGTTGATACTCTCTAAACTGTAATTTACATTGTTCATTATTACATCGTTCATCAAGGATAATGAACAGATCATGGCAGTATTGTTTTACATTTAAGAAAGAACTACTATAATGGCCAACTCTAAGTGATATCGTGTCTCACCGTTTGTCTACTCTGTGAGCCAATATTAACGTAAGCGGTAGATGGAAAGAAAATAATTGAAAGAATCCATAAGCATAGGTGAAGGCACCAGGGAGGTAAGAATTTCCGACGAACATTCCCCATGCGAAAATTATGCCCGTATGATTATCTATTACTTCACCAATGGCCCAAGGACCTGTGAAAAATAAATTTCTATGAGAATCAGACCTTTTAAAGACAATAACAAGTAGATCTCCGATTACTCACCGACTGTTAAATACAACGCATATATAACTAATGGAAAACACAAGCGATCAACAGTGGATAATATCCATAACTTCCGCAGCCATAAGTGAAAGAATTTTATTCTCAACCTGGGCCGGTGCATCTGCTTTTCTATTCGAGAAAACAGTTTTTTAAATATCTGAACTACAGGTCTTTTTATTTTATAAATTTTTCTTCCGTACTCTACTTACTTTCGCACAATATGTGAAAGAAGCGTAGTAAACATAATGGGGCCACTAATAAGAACAACATTGTTCCGAACAAGAACTGAAACTATACAAAAAAAAGTACATCGCATTATAATGATCATTATATCTAATAATTAGAGTTGTGCGAGAACCGATAACAAATAAAATTTTCGATCCGTCCCGATCCGACATTTTCGGGTTCTCGTGCACCTCTAATAATAGTAGCAATTGTACTGTATACCACTCACGATAGTGCTGACATTTGACATAAGTATTAGTCGAGGTAGAATGCGGAATGATAGACGAGATCCGTCAAGAGCAAAAGGATGGAAAACTATTGTCTCTCTACCATCTGAATCTACAGCTCTTACCTGCAATTCATGTCCAACATTAGAAACCGTGTGGCGTATGCCAGATTAAAAATTTAGAATACTTAATGATGCGAACTAAAAACAATATACATTAATTTGAAACATCATTGTGTCTAATGCAAATTCATTGAAATGCATTCCTGAGAAATATGGAGTAGGCATGATGTTTAAAATATTTGATTTACATGATTTCTTAACTATGCAAATTCCAGATTAATGCAGCGATAAATTTTAATTTTTTCTTCTTGCGTTTCGATAATCAACAGGCGATTTTTATAAAACTTCGACGCAGAATAAGAAAAAGGTGAAGATTATTCTACTAAACTCGAATAGTATGTATTCCATCCAGGAATTTGGTTGTATTCCATTTAGAAGTATAAAGAGGTCCTTTAACGTGCTCGCACTCGAACCAAGCATCATCATCGAGTTGAACTTCCACGTTCTTTATCGGCGCTAATGAGAATGCCAGCAGTCTATAATAACGATATAAATTATTAACACTATATACACGACAGAAATTCGTAAGTTTAAAAAAAAACAAACGTTTAAATTGATAGTAGTTTACCTGATGTGTGTGGATTTAACAATGGACAATACATTTTCCTTTCTAGGCATCATATATAAAGCATGTTTAGGATTGGTAATCAATATCACTGGCCACTCTCCATATTTGACATCAATAAAAGAGAACTGACCATGATCTACCGCTGCTATACGATACCTGACAACACACAGAACAGTGGTTGTGTAACATCGATTCTTATTGAGCGTATTTTCAGAGTGTTTAATACATGAGTAGGTACTTTACATTCTATTATCTTTCCAATCAGCTAATTCTAATTCTAGAAATCCTGCCTGTTGCAGCGTGTACATGTTTGGTACTGTACCACCAAGCGTATGATAATGCCCGCAAAGGTATACCATACTTTCCTTGAGTCTGCCTAAAGATACATATCGAAATACATGTTTGTTGCATATAGTAGATTGTTAACAAACTTAAAATTACGTCTATCTTGCATCTCATTTACCTATGACATTTCTAACACCTGTACTACTCTTAGACAGTATACAGGAAGTGGGATAGTGACCAAACCATATTATGAAGTCAGCATTATTTTCTTGGGACTTGTTCACCAATCCACTTATAGTTCTCATTTCTTGGTCATCCAATACCCCAACGAAATTGAATGGTCTTCTCGGGCCAGGTTTCAGACAAGCGTCGACCGCGATAAAAGTGTATAATTCAGAACCGATATTTATCGTGTACATGTAAGACCTCGGATGCATTTTGCCTTGAATAGAATAGTTGGCGTAGTAATTGTTGCTCGACTCGATACTGACCACATTGAAATTATCTGAAAATATGAATGTGTATTAACCTTTTTATAATTCGTGATTAAAAAAAATTGTGTTCATACCATGATTGCCTCTTACGTCTAGCCATAGCGTTCTTTTGCTAACTTCCGTCTCGTCTAACACTTGCTTGTAGTATTCCCATTCTTCTATTATTTGTTTCGATCCCATCTTGTCCTTAGTCTTTGCGTCAGTGAGATCACCTGTTAAATCGAAACACAAATTTAATACGTATGCAAAATGAATATTGTAAAGCAAAGTGAAATGCAAGGAGAACAATAGACTGCTTTATGCACACAGGCGTTCAGCAAGTATAGTAAATAGGTCTTTTAAAAATAGAATATCTGTCCGACTCTGTCTCTGACACACTAAAATTTTCGCTATTGCAAAATGTGTTTCTTTAAATATTGTCGTCCTTACCCGAAGCAAGCACAACGGAAGGTTTAATGATATCCACAGTAACATTACAAAAATCCTTCAACTCTGATATCCTAAATGGGTCTCGAAATATGCTGATGTGTATGTCTGAAATCTAAAGACAATAGAAATTAATATTTATTTTTGTAATTGATACTCTCGAGTAGGGATGGGATCAAGTTCAATATATACTCACGAATCTGAGTCTATTTCAATAACCAAGTTTCATTTCATGGATTTCGATTACTACTTAAAAGCAATAATGTTTTAATGATTATATTTAAAAAGTATTCATTTTATACAAACTGATATCGAACCTCTGAATGTGTACTTGCAAGTTTCAAAAAGATACTTAAAGTACTTTCATGTTGAAATGAATCGAATGTTTCACTAGTACCCAAATTTTGGAAATCAGAATTGCGTAGTAGGTTTTAAGCACTTTATATATTAAATTCGTAACTATTTAAGAATAGTATTTCATTTACAATACTTGGTTTTAGCCTATTCCTTTTTTTCAAAGATTGGAATATACTTGCAAGTATTACTTCCATTTATCAAAGAACTCGTAAGAGGTTCGAAACTATTTGGCATAGGTTCCAGTATACTTAGGAGTACTATTTCTATTTTTCCAAATACTTATAGAGAGTTCGAATTCAATCGATCAAAGTTCGAACCTGTTTGAGAGGTACTTGAACGCATCTCTAATCTCAGGATTAACAATTCAGTAGATAATTAGCACACACCTGTAGAAACCAAATCAGGTGGTCGAACGACACTCCAATGTCGTAATACTTTGGATGGGACCAATCTTCTCGCGCCTGTTTGTTGGATGGTGTGTCGTCCAAGACGTGAGTGTCGACATTGATCAGATCGGCAACATTCGCGACGAGGATCGACAGCATTAACACAAAAACCAGAAGGGCAACGGTGGATTTCGTTATTTTCATTTCTAAACGGGTTCGGTGAATGCTTCGCACAGCGGTTTTCTTAATACTATCGTGGTGTCATTAAGCTTTTTAGTAAACATTCGATCCCAGTTTGCCGAGGCCACCTGCTATCTCTGTGTGTTCTTTGGTGTTTACCAATTCCCCGCCGTTTGTAGGTTACATTCCGTGACACGATCGTGACACTGCGCACGAATAACTATATCGCAACTGGAAGACAATTTGGAATCCCGATCTCTCATGCTTCCACCACAATTGTCGACTGATCGAGAATTATGCGTCGGCGTGTACACGCCATCAAATCTCTAATGATTAGAGTCTAATCATTGCGGGCCGCTACGAACGAAATCATCGACGCTTTGCGCATGACCACGCATGACCGATCGTCGTCAGTGGTGCTCATCCACCGTACGGTTTGCAAAATGACAAAAAATTCTTTGGGCAAATAGAGCTCCGGCTCTCATCGACGCCATCTCTATACGTACTTGACAGTATTTGTGGAGTAAAGAAAAAACCAACCAACCAAAAAATTCTTGTAGGAGCGAAACTACGATATTTTTTCAGTATCCAATTCAGAAATTGATTTATGCATTCTCTGTTATCTCTTAGTTATCACAGAGAGTAGATGAGAGTGCTCACGCTCGGGTTTTGGCCGTGCCACTTTTCGTTTCGTTTCGACTTAGCCAAGAACAGAACCTATTTCGACTTAGCCTGTAACAGAACCTGTTTCGACTTAGTGTTTCGACTTTGGCGAGTGATGCCCGTTTGGACTCCGATCGTTATCGGGACGTGTCCAATCGGTCGGAGTCCAAGTGGGACACCCCCTCTTTGGCTTCGTCGTGGTTATATGCGCTGACCTTTTCTACGGTCGGCACTGTCCCTTTGTACTTCCGGGGCGGTAACGCAGTCATAAAAAAATAGTTTCACTTCACGATCTCAAGCTCTGCTCCACCCTGCTCGGAACAGGTGATTCCAGTGCCTTCGTTTCCCCTCTTATAGGTTCCTCCAGAGCCGACGAGGTTGGTGGGGGTGGGAGAAGCAGGCAAATCAGGGACCCCTACCGTGCTCATCACTACTGACCACTTGACCACTTGACCACTTGACCACTTGACCACTTGACCACTTGACCACTGACCACTTGACCACTTGACCACTTGACCACTTGACCACTGACCACTTGACCACTTGACCACTTGACCACTTGACCACTGACCACTTGACCACTTGACCACTTGACCACTTGGCCACTTGACCACTTGACCACTGACCACTTGACCATTGACCACTTGACCACTTGACCACTGACCACTTGACCACTTAACCACTTGACCACTTGACCACTTGACCACTTGGCCACTTGACCACTTGACCACTGACCACTTGACCATTGACCACTTGACCACTTGACCACTTGACCACTTGACCACTTGACCACTTGACCACTTGACCACTTGACCACTTGACCACTGACCACTTGACCACTTGACCACTTGACCACTTGACCACTGACCACTTGACCACTTGACCACTTGACCACTTGACCACTTGACCACTTGACCACTTAACCATTGACCACTTGACCACTTGACCACTTGACCACTTGACCACTTGACCACTTGACCACTTGACCATTGACCACTTGACCATTGACCACTTGACCACTTGACCACTTGACCACTTGACCACTTGACCACTTGACCATTGACCACTTGACCACTTGACCACTTGACCACTTGACCACTTGACCACTTGACCACTTGACCACTTGACCACTTGACCACTTGACCACTTGACCATTTGACCATTGACCACTTGACCACTTGACCACTTGACCATTGACCACTTGACCATTGACCACTTGACCACTTGACCACTTGACCACTTGACCACTTGACCATTGACCACTTGACCACTTGACCACTTGACCACTTGACCACTTGACCATTGACCACTTGACCACTTGACCACTTGACCACTTGACCACTTGACCACTTGACCACTTGACCATGGGGTGACCACAGGGTTTTACAATGCTTTTGTTGATTACCCTTGGCCCACCTTCAACTGAAATCTGTGTCCAGGCCAAAGACGATACCGGTTCAGTCCCAGGCTGAAGGCGAAACCGGTTCTGTTTTAGGCGGGGGTGTCCCACTTGGGGTCCGACCGATTGGACACGTCCCGATTGGACGCGTTCCTTTTCGACTCCGTGCCGATTGGACTCGTGCCGTTTGGACGCCGTGCCGATTGGACGCCGCGCCGTGCCGATTGGACGCCCTGGCGGCTGTATTCATGACGTTTGGACGCCGTAAATTTTATAATCATTGCTTTTCGAAGTCTACATATGATGATATTGTATTGTGAAATATATGGTTAACAACGGCCGATTAACAACAACTTCAGTTATCTAGCCAAACCTAACCCAGACTAATGTCATTTCCACCCGCTCTTAAAATAAACTTTCCGGAGTAAGACTTCGGAATCACCCCCCTCCGAAGCTGTACATCATTATTTTTCATTAATAGATTCTTAATCATAATTTAAAATTTAATAGATTCCAAATCATATTTAATCATATTGTGTTCAACTTTAGCCTGGAACAGAACCGGTACCGTCATTGGCCTGGACACAGACAGTGTCTGAGCACCCTCATTACACGTGACGACGCCATTTTCCTTTACAACATGAATCCGTCTAGCGGCTGGTCAGAACATTAAGACATAAGTCAGAGATTTCAGGTCATGCAGACGGTCCCTTGAACGCCTTGAACCACCTATTCCTCTTACACTGTGCCTGAGTGTATTTACAGTATATTTGCCGATATCGTTCAATACATATTCTATAGATCAAATTTTCAGATTTCTTTTTTAAAGGAAAATCCAATCTTCGGTTCTTTTACCATCTTTAGTTACCACTGAGTTATAAAAGTTCCAAAAGAAACGAAACTCCATTAACCTTACACTAGATTTTTCTCGAATCAGGTGCAGGAATGGTTGTTTGTTGATGTTTACTGGGCGAAGATAGAAATTTAACTCATTTAAAATATCAATGAACACAGCACGTGAATTTGATAGAGTACATGCAAACTTCGATTACACAATTATTTAACTTCTCTAGTTGAACGAAAATCAACCCGGTGTATTCTTCGTAGTATAGTCACCGGCTAAACGCAGTAATGGTAACCACAATTCTGTTTTGATTATTTTTGGAATATGTGAAGAATTTATGTATCATTCATTCACAATGTTTTATTGAATTCAAATTTTGAAAAGTTTATATTTAAATTTTCCAACAAAATTTAAAATACACATTTGTACTTGTTAATCAATGTAAATATTGTTAAGATATCAGTTAAACGTATCATGTGAACATTTGAATAAGTGGAATAAGATCTAAGTACTTCATTTTTCTTATTTGGAAACAAAATAATGTGAAAAACTAATGAGTTTTATAGCTTTTAAAAATATCGTAGAAAACAATTTGTGATGCATTATTTTTTGTTTCAGTCTCATACCATATTGCTTGTTCAACCAGGCAGTAGACCTGAAACAAGAACATATTCTGACTATGAAAGTGTTAATGAATGCATGGAAGGTAATGTAATATTTTATCTTTTGATTTTTTTTTTGCAACATGTTTATTATAATCAGATTATTTTATATG
This sequence comes from Lasioglossum lativentre, assembly GCA_916610255.1. Classification (NCBI taxonomy): domain Eukaryota; kingdom Metazoa; phylum Arthropoda; class Insecta; order Hymenoptera; family Halictidae; genus Lasioglossum; species Lasioglossum lativentre. The sequence continues at coordinate 5,161,597 of OU744364.1, forward strand.
TGCTGTTTTGCATGCTGCACTAAGACGATCAATAAAATTTAGTAACAGTTCTTTTTAATTCAAAGATATTAATTATGTGATACGTAATTATTCTATTAACAATGCATTCCATTCATGATGATGTGGTGACATTCATAATATGTTCCATAAATTATTGTATCAATAGTAATTGTAATACTATATTTATTTACATTAGAATAAAATGAACTAATTAGAGTAAATGAATTTACAAATATTTTAACTTTTTCTTCCGGAGATCAAAATTTTTAGTTTACCAGAATATTATCCTTAAAATTAAAGGTGTTGATAATATCAAAAAATGTTTAAAGTGTTAAAGGTTAATATGTTTTGATTATCATTAAAAATTGATTGTATATTGTACCCATAAGACATATATAAACATATATAATTATAAAGTAACGATTTCTTAAAATTCTCATATTAATGATTAATTTATGAAATCATGTCTTTACAAACTATTTAATTAATATACTATCATTTTAATATAGATAAATGATTACATTTAATTCTTTCTTAACATAGGGGTATGCAAGATTTACGAGGAGCATTTAAAGAGGCGAAACCCAAATACTCCAACTATAACATACGATATCAGTCAACTATTTGATTTTATCGATCAACTCACAGATTTATCATGTCTTGTCTATCAAAAATCCACAAATACATATGCTCCATATAATAAAGATTGGATTAAAGAAAAGATATATGTTTTACTACGCCGGGCTGCAGGACATAGCGAGTAACTACTAGACAAAGATAGATGTATGTTTTATGTATAAGACAAATTAACTTTAAGTAAAGGTCTATATTGCCATTTGTAATAATAAATATATAATTGAAAAGCATATCGTAATGTTATATTTTCATTGTGATCAACTAATTTCCTAATAATCTTTTCTTTTTAATCAAGTTTTTTATCAAATCTTAATCTGGCTTTTATACATATTCTTGCTGTTTACAAAGTAATCAGTATTTTTTATCATGTTTGTCTAAATCAATTGAATTTTTTCGATAATAAAGATGTTACATATAATTTTTTTATATACTCCATTTTTTCCCCTGTGGGACTTCCAGAAAATTATCTGAATTCTAAATTTTTTTTAAAATATCACTATTAAGGAATTTAACTTTGGACAGTTGACGAACCAAGTCTGTAATGCAAACAGTAATACAATACTAACATTTGTTTATGGTTATGTTGTTAGATTATATGTATTGCTGTATGCAGGTAGCGGTTCGAAAGGCCAATGCTTGTAAGCAACCAGTTGATTAGACATGGTATACATAATTATTCAATTTATTAATACCCGGTCGTACCATATGAATATCGATCGCAGAGATTTCAAACACGCTTGTCTTTTAAAAATTACCAAAAATCTTTATTTCATATTGGCGTTTGTATGTAGTACTTCGTAATGCGTAGCACCTAAGTTAATACAAGTTGGTTGTTAATTGTAACACCGATTAATACCGTGGCGTTTGTTTCCACGTCGTTAGAGCCTAAGCTCGGCTTCGACGTACAATTGCTTTGATGCCATCGCGTCTGACCTTTCTATTTCCAATTTGAATCTACCGCTGTGTCCGAACAGGAACGTCCGTCCCCAAAGTGTTAATGTACCTACATAGAATTGAAACTAATGTAAAAAATTAACTTATAAGTAGAAGATGCGGCAGTCGTTCCATAGATTACAATTAAACTTTTTATGATGAATTTTGGAGCAAAAAGTAATATTTTCTTTTTTCTTAATTACGTTGATTATAAAGTCATTTAACTTTTAAAGTTGATGTATCAGTGGCGCTCAGATTCTCTAAAAAATTTTATATGTATTTCTGCTGTGTAATTATAAAATAATTGTGTTCTTTAACTGCTTTGAAAAAATGCTAAGAAAAGATTTTAGTTTACATTGGAAAAATGCGTCACTGATATATTTCAAAATATTAATATTAAATATCTTTGTAAACAATCATCATTTGTAAAAGTATATCGGATATGTATCAATTTATTTTTACTCTAGGTTTGTCACAATGAGTAAGAACACAATGAGTTTATTTAATTTATCATCACACTCCTTTCATTCAATAACACGCACATTATTACAAGTATAATATAACTTAAACTTATTCGAATAACGCACAGGTATTGTAACAGTTGTAATTCAATATTTATTTCTCTTAATAGAAGCAGTTGAAATGATAATGATTAACAAAATAAACGTCAACATTGTTTTGTCTTGCGTATATGATGTTGTTTTATAATATTCAAAACATAAGTAAGTTTCATTTCCTCCAAAAAAATAAAATATGGTCACAGGTATAAGACTCCCATACTGTGTGTCCTTCGCATTTCAAATCCTAAAAATTTGGACATTATCTAAAATCCTTTTAGATTTTAAAGAATTCTTAATGTTGGGATACAAATAGTTATATTTCAATCAGTATTAGTTAAGAATAGAAAAATACGTAATATACTCACAAATGCAAAGTTTTATTTTTATAATACTCTATAAAAAATGCTCAACAAAACGTTTCGAACATATCAGTAAAGTTTCTCTAATTATAGCAGGTTCAAACGCATGTATCTACTTAAGATGATTTCCATTTTGCTTCATAATATTTTAAAATGTTAAGGAAGTTTTATTTTCTTCTTAAGGACTCCAATACTCTAGTATAGTTAAAAATTTTTATATTTATTTTTAGTTGACTTGTTTTCCTATTATTATCAATAAGATAGTTTTGGTTTATTTATATCACGCTTGTGTGAACACTAATTTATGGGACTCAAGTTAATTTCAAAGTTAAGGAGAAACCGTATACACACAAACAGATTTTAACATTTCATTAACATATCGCGGGCCAGTGAACATTCTTGTTTATTGTAAAAAATAATAAATTCGCAAACAAACAGATTGGAATGTGTTCAAATAACATTCAAATTCGAAAAAGCTAACGAGCTCGTGATAAAATTCAAATATATATGATTATTAAAACCAAACTCTTCTTCCTTGAAAGTAACTAAACAAATATTCATATTACATGCATATCACTTAAAATTGCAAGATTATAAATTCATATTTGGAAATTGGCTAGAATGGAAAGAATAAAACATTGAATTTTCAGTAACACGAAGATGCGATTCATTCTGTGTTTACATTATTGTCCAAAATTTAGTCTGTGATGTTGGAAGCTACTGGCAAGTTGATAATTTATTCTTAAACACTGTTGTTTGAAAATTCAAACATGCTCTTCGTTTAAAACCCACAATCTTTTCTGAATTGGAACATTTCATCCTACCCACAATGCGATGTGTGGATACAATTCTGACGTATAATACATAATAATGTGTAACGAGTATTAAACATTAAGAATCTTAACTTTTCTTAAACTGAGCGTCAACCACTAACATATGCTTGTCACTAAAGGCAAATTTATAATTATTACGTAGTCCATTAGTCAGTTTAAAATATCACTTTGTGTTCATATATATGTGTTAATTCGGACAATGTCGTTTCCGGTTCAAATAATGTATGCAAAATCTATGAATAATTCGATGTAACGACGAGAACTACTACAGAATCGTTCCTCGCAGTACTTGTATAACGTTCTCTAAAATTTGATAAAGTACTCTTTCTTCACGCCGTATCATTAAATTCGAACTATCTTATACAATACTGTATTCCTATTTTCCTGTGCAGCAAACTGCTGCATTCATCAATAAACTGCTGATGTATAAACGCAATGCGTAAAATAGTATGCAATGTTTTATATATTACTACATATAAAGTGTACGTACATGCACATACAATATACAATGATGCCTATGAGTGTATATGTATATATATATACTGTCTACGTTCTCACTATTACTCTCGAAATATCCTCTCTACCGTGGGTGTAGGAGCTGATCCAGGCTAAATGATGATCTACCGTGGGTGTAAGATCTGTTCCAGACTATGCGGTGTTCTACCGTGGGTGCAGGAGCTGTTCCGGGCTGAACGGTGCTCTACCGTTAGTGCAGGATCTGATCCCACGAGAGAAACGTAAATCGTGAGGACCAGTTTTCGTTCGTTTCTGCGCATCTTCGCCCTGATTGGTACGTATGCCCCCTCCATACGCTCCCTTGCCAATCACGGGATCCCAGGGATTTAGTTTACCAATCGCGATCAGTCGAGCTGCGCGGAAACCTTACGTTTCTCTCGTGGGGACAAGGCATAGAAATTAGCGTGGGAGCAGCACTATACCGGAGGCAAGAAAAACCCGGCCGTGAACACTCTCTTATTCCTCTCTGATATTAGTTGCATATTTTATATAAAACAATAAAACTCTGTACGTTCTGATCCAGGCGAAAGACGATACCGGTTCTGTTCCAGGCTAAAGTCGAAACCGGTTCTGTTCCAGCCTAAGAACTAGATTAGGGGGCAGCACTATAATGGGCACTGCCAAAACCCGATCGCGAGCACTCTTATCTACTCTCTGCTATCAGCTGCGTTTCGTAGTTTATGACGTTCACGGTGGTTACGTCGCCAGTAGGTAGTTTAACTGACCTTGGTCGCGCGCTTGTCCCTTCGCACGGAGGGCTTTCGACGGAACAATAATGCTGCTATTTAATTTTTTTATTAATCGAACAAATAAGGTTTTTATGGCTAATGTGCGCTCCATTATTTTGTGAGTAACCGTATGCAATTTATCGTAGCATGAACGATTCAAATCAATTCATTAGGAATGTCTCTGTCCTTATACGCATAGTCAGACTTTTTAAAATACAGTCGCTGACTTCCGGTTGTTGTTGTGCACCCGGCATTAGAAGTCGATTTCAATGTAATAACGTTACAGAGCGACGGCGTCTTAGAATAAAGATAATGCGTGGAAGTTAAAATAAAAGTGCCTATTTTAAGCGAAACTTAAAAAAAAAAAGAAGAACAAATCGTTTATGGTATTTTATTATACCTAGACTGGTTAGTACAAAATAAAAAAAAAAGTTTCGATCATATTATATGTACCATTTCGATAAATATAAAATATTGTGAAATATTGTATTTGCATAAAAATTCGTATCCTAGCAAACATATGTGACTTTGCCGACTATAATGCATTCCGCTTTCTAAAGAATACCTTAATGTACCACAGTTTTAAAGGGTAAATGGACTGTTCATCGACAAGAAGATAAATACGATGTGCTCGAATGGGCTGAACAAAATTCGACGTTGGTGTGTACGCAACCAGTCGGTCACGGTTTTCACTTCGGGATTGCCGAACCATTCTCGCCTTGAAATTTCATTGCTTTAAAGCGACGGATAACGACGACGAGTTAAGCCTCGTACCAGTGACGCACGCTTTAATATTCCGCATAAATTCACTGAATTTAGTCAGCGGTTCTCAAATCACCAAATCTTTTTCTTCCTTATTATTACTGGTCTACGGTTTATCAACGAAATCTTGAGTTTCGTAGATTCTGTATGAGAAACAAGGATACAACGAGAATTTAATTCGCCGATTGATACCTAACGGATTAACCAAGTTATAAGGATAAAAAAATTTTTTTTTTAGAACAGATTATAAAGTGCCTCCTTTGTTTCGTAGAATTTCATTTAGAATTCTGATTCTACTAGGTATATTAACATTTGCATTGTGTCTAATTTTAGTGTTTTTATTGCATTTTGATTTTGTATCTAGTTATTATATATTGTTGTAATTATAGAAGTTGCTTTTCAAAAGAAGAGATCTAACCAGCCACAAAGACTATAATAAGGAGTAACTTTATTGGGTCTCTATAGTTGAAGAGTATGAAGCACGTGCTACTCTTTCTAATGTATAATGTTAAAGAAAAATTAGTTACTGTTGTCTATTGTTCAATATCTTTTGAAAATAACCTACGTTTCTTAAAATAAGATGAAGGTATAGCAAGAGAGTTAACGGTGAGGTACACACCACAACAAAATGGAGTGTCAGAAAGAGTTAATCGAATCTTAGTTGAGATGGATGGTGTATGCTTATTTGACCAGACTTGCCTATTTCTTTGTGTGTTGAAGCAATTTCAACAGCCGCCTAATGGGTGGTGAGATCTCCCAAGCGCGTCCGGACGTCCGGACGCAGCGTCCTGCGATCCATACTCCATTCGTCGTAACTTCCTGCTGTGCGTCTGGACGCACAAGTTTTGCGTTCGTGACGAATGAGTAATACATAATAAGATCATTTTTTTATTAATCCACACACACACAGCAGAGAGGGTTTGGATTAAAAAAATACTACGTGAGTGACGAACCGTGGGGTCCTTATCTCTGCTGTGACACTCAAAGATTTTTGTGAAAGATTTCTGTTCACAGACCTTTCCAAGGTCATTGAAAATTCAAAAATAATGACACCACCTAACAGATTTTGTGAAACCCTACTATTTTTGTTTCAAACATTTATCCAAAAATTAAATACTTCCCGAGATTTGAGTATTCGCCAGCTCGAATTTATCATGTTTGACTGATTATAGCTCGTTAACCGTCCATTATTGAGCTTTGTGCCCATTACATCTTTTGTTCAGTAGATCATAAGCTGCAACATATGAAAAATCCAACTGATTTTACCGGGATAAATTTTCCGTATGATTAGCGTGGGGTTCTTTCGACAGGTTACAAAAACCTTACGTGAGTTTTATGAGGAAATCATATTGTTTTAGAAGGAACCAATAGGAAAAGAATATATGAAGAAACTGTGCTTTTTAATCTTAGAATTAAACATGAACTCAAAGAATTAAATACAGAGAATATCTACCTATTTAATCGCGCCGAAAATTAGACCCTAATAAAATATCAAGTCCATTTTACAATTGAATTCGAATGTATGACGACTGGACCATTTTCGACAATTCGTACCAATACACTTTTCATAGCGAATACATTTTTCTCCTCCGTCTCTCGCTTTGCCAGTGAACCGACGCGACGCGACGCGACGGTATGTATTATGTCTGTCGAATACGATACGCGCAAGCAGTCGCGTCTATCAATTTGAATTCCCTTGGCGTTTCGACGAAATCGGATTCGAAATACGACGACAAGGACGACTCGACGATGAAACGGATATAATTTATCGGCACGACTCGAGGAAACCTTCGACTTTACAAGCAATGACGTTTCAGTTTCCTTGTTACATTTATCAGAACTGCACAACTGGGCTGTGTGTTTCTTTTTATTTATGACGTTTGCACAGACCAAAGTGTGTAACTTCCGATTTTCAATTTGTCTAGAGTTTAGATTTAGATGTTCGAAAGGATTGTCCCTTTCAATAAGGATATACCAAGTGAAAATAAACATTACAAGACCAAGTGTACAGTTTTGCTCATCACTGTTACATATAATAATAGAATAATTTACATGTATAATTTTATACAGTTACTTCCACTGTTCCATGTAATCAGGAAACGCGATAAACAACGACCGCCGAGCAAAGCTTTCACAACACTACTCAGGGTGATGATCTTGACAACATATTCTTGACAACATATTAAAAAAAAAAAAAGAAAAAAATATCATCGAACCAGAGGGTGATACAGGTTTTTGTAAATTGTACATAGTTATGTAGAGACCGGATATATGGCCATGCTCGATCCTGGCCGTGAATTTCCAGCACTCTGGCGAGGGCGTCGCGTCGCGTCGCGTCGCATCGAGAGAGAAAGATACCAGAATAAAGGTATATTTATACCGAAAAAAACACGGTGGGACCTCGGATCCGGAAAAAGTTTGGTTACCCTGGTTTTGTATCTAGCACTTATACGGGGACCCCCCGGACTGATATAAGTGCTAGATACAAAACCAGGGTAACCGAACTTTTCCCGGATCCGGGGTCCTACCGTGTTTTTTTTCAGTATAAATATACCTTAAGTCGGCTCATATCAAAGCGGGTCTCAAACAAAATCTTCTGACAATTGCTGGAGATAACTCGTGGCCATATATCCAGACGGAAGTTACCCTAAAAATATTGAAAGAACTATAAAATATGTATATAATTGAAGGGAAGAGCTAATAAGACATAATTGTTGAAAACGTAAAACGGAAATGGAATTCGTTTCTGTCAGAATTTCAAAGAACGAATTTCCACTTGAATGTAGCCTGCGCGTTTCGTAATCAATTATGGACGTGCACGATCTCGAATACGCGAGCTAAATGTAAACAGCTTCTAATCAATACATACTTCGAGCACAGTAATAGGATTTTCATTAAACTAAACGAAAATTTAATCAATATTTTTGAAGAACCTGAAATTTGACAAATATCATCACACTTTTATGACAATGTTAGAAATTGTTTGTAACAATGTTAAGTGAACAATGAAATACAAATATTATAAGCACTCTTCTGTTATTCACAAAATATTCAATAAATGTTTTAAAATGAAGAATAATGTTTTCTCCGTATGAAAGCAATTGGAAGCATGAAAGAACAATACATTTAATTTGTAAGAAAAATATGTCTTTATCTTTTAAAGGAAGCCAAGTATCAAAGACTTGAAAAAGAAATTCGTTACATATACAGATACATTTCGATAAATATGAAAAAAAAAATCACATTTAATTGATTATTTGAATCATAAGAGTGCCGTCGTTAATATGAAATCACTTCCTTTGTTTCAATTAGTCCAAGTCAGTGTTTGTTTGTAATATTGTACATTTGATCAAATACTCGTGTATGCACTTCTAAAAAAAAAAAAAATATCACATTCTCGAAAATACGTGTGAGAAAACACCGACAACTATTTGGTTTTCCTCGAACGATGCCAGACAGAACGCTATTACAAAAATAAATTGAAAGTCACGAGTATGTAATGTCAGGCGGCGAGATAAATCACGACGATTCTTTTCTCGATCCGAGAAAATGTTTCATACCACATGTAAATTTTACAGATGCAGCCTACTATTTATATTGGGATTTCACAGAAATTTATTTCAAATTCGGGAGTAAATATCATATATATGTATTTAGTTTCTGAAAATGAAATAACACTGGAAGTATCGAATATCAAAAGTGGTTGATTCATAATACTTAATGATGCGTGTATTAAGATTTTGTTGCAATTTTTACTTCAATCGATATATTATAATTATAAACAAATTTATTTTATATAACAAGAAATCATAAATATAATAGTTCATCAGCTTTAAAGCCATCTAGTATTTCTAATGTTAGTAGTTGGTGATAGTTTGCGAAAAATTCATCTTTAATATTATCTAATGAAATTTGTTTCGTGCATTAAAAAAACAACAAGGAAACGGGATCACTGTGTCGACGATTCGATCGTACAAACCTTGAAGATCGGTTGAACCGAGGCATCGTTCGAGGCAATTAATTTTTATTATTAATAATTCGCCGTTCACACCCTACATGAGCCCGTGACCTATTACGAACCCTTCTCATCTCTTACTTGCGTCACATGTCTATTTTATGCGACCTATGTTCCTACAAAATCAATCTCGAGCCAATTTATTTTTAAACAAATATTTAAGCGACATCCTCTCTGAACATAAGACGCTGCACGCCATCGCTTCTCCAACATCAACCGAATATTTCGAATTGCAACAATTTCTATGGAAAACGAGCGTCTCGAAGCATCTATAAAATTATCCACGCTCGATTTTCTTTAAACTTTCAACAATTAGTGCAAAAAAAAATAGTAAATAGTAATTATCTGGAATTTTATGGTAGTCTAAAAATAAAATTAGGCAGTACTTCACATGAGGAAACCAAAAATGTTTAACTTTTTAAAATGTAATTCTGTAGTTTTTTACGAGAGAATGCCAAAAGTCCAAGTTTTAAAGTTAGGAATTCACTGATTCGAAAGTTATGCATGTGTAAAGTTGAGCGGATTTTAAGCGTTTTTGACAGGGCGCCGCCATATACAATTTCCTTCGAATAGGACAACAGCATGGGTTCATTGGTATGTATGTACTCGGTTGCGCTGTTTCGTGTTTCGCGTTTCGTGTTTCGCGCTTCGCGTTCCACGTCTCGCACTTCCCACGCTCTTGCTCTCTTTTACTCCTTGTTGTTGTTATTGTTGGTTTTAACGACGCACTATGGCGGAAGGAGGCCGAAGTAATTTCGTCGAAGAAAAACCGGCGGCAAACTTTAACGATCCGGTTGATTGTTGGAAACCCGACGGGCAACAATAAACGGGTTGGCTGGAATTATTTAACGGTATCGACCTGCAACGGTCGAAGCGAGCAGCGTGGCATAATTGCCGCGAAAATGTTTGTAAGAAACTCGGCGCGGCGTGGCGCAGCGCGACGAAACCATTCTCAGAGTGTCGCCAATAGAAAATTCAGATTCTCTAGTTTCGAACAATTAATCGCGGCTCGCCGCATCACGCCGCGCAGCGATGAATTTAAACGACCGCTAACCGAACGGTGTTTGTGTAACGACGTGGGTGGCCGAGAGCGGATCGTAATTTACAATACAACCCGGCTATGAATAGAAATCTACTACGAAACAATCTACGGAAAAATTAAGAAAACTAAACCCGCTTATTAACACTAGAAAGCCTGAAACTTAGTATATACCTATATTGCCCAAAAAGCAGTCAAAATGACTGCATTGTGAAAGAATAACTAATGCGTAAAGAAATTTGTTTAAAATTAATTTTTAATATTTTTTATATTATTTACAGTTATATAACAAGTTATTAGTAAATATTAACAATAAAAAATATTTACTTCACTCGGGACATCGTATTTAGTATTTTCTCGACGAAATTTACAGGATAAGATATATGTAACAACCGAAAATCTGTGGGTTCGGGAGGAAAAGTATACCCATTTATCATGTACTTAGTATGTTATTATGTGACGGTAATCGAGAAAAAATGAAAACTGTTATTTCAATACAGAGCCGAACTGGTCGTATAAGAAATTTACTCGATTCAATAATAAGTCATTTGATTATTTAAAATTTCCCAAGCAGTGAAAATGACTGCTTTTGGGCAATATAGGTATAACACACATATATATATATATATATATATATATATATATATACCGGAAATGAAGGAGAGGGGAGGTAACTACAATTATTAATAAACGCATTTATATGTTGTACAAAAAGTCAGAAAATTCTAAGAAATTGTGTCATTATATACATAAATATTTTTCTAATTGAAATTAAAAAGCAGTCAAAAAATGACTTCCTTGGTCAACCTAGTGTTAAAGGAGACGAATTCGTTCTTTATTTCTATTCGATTTCACAATATTTGTTTTAACATGGATATGTTTTAGGGCTGGGGTCATTCGAAAATTTGCGTGATGACACCAAAAAGTGAGACGCTAAAATCACCTCACACACCCTTCCCCCAAACATATCCATGGTTCAATGTTTTTCCATGAAGTGGAGAAAATTTCGGGATGGGAGGTTCATGACTGCGTCGACCGTTTATGGTCGCGTCGACCGCGCCGAACGTAGAAAAGGACAGAGCATGTAAAGATTTTGACATGGTTCGTAACCATGCGGGGACATAATTTTTATTTGTTTATTGGTATTTGGCTTGTTATTATGTTATCGTAAACTTCACTTTGCCAATCGATTTTTCATTGAAAAAGAAACATCGCGGTGATAAAAAGAGATCATTATATGATATAAAAGGTCAATACATTTTTACTCGGAATTTGATACTCTATTCGCTTATGATACAAAATAGCTGAGACACAATATGAGGGTGTTGGTACCTATTAACGAGCACTTATTTTCTATCAGCTTGATAGATGTATTACAGTAAAATCTTTATTATTAGAAAATGTTCATTGCCTTTTGTGCATTCATGTATGTAGATCAGAACAGTGAACACATTGACATTATCGGAATTCACATCACCCGATGCCTATACATAGGATCGCATTATCGAAAAATATACATATACAGGTATGTAGTATATGTATACAAAACATTCTGAACACGTTCAGTGCAAACAGAAGAACATAACATCGTATGGTTGATGTGTAAAAATCAAATACAAAAGAATTTAATAAAAAAAACTATTAATTTAAACTTATTCACTCTCCTCTACTCTGCAGAATATGATAGGTAAGCAAAATAAAAACTTAAAATTACAGCGATTATTGTCGTACAATTACCTGCTCGAGTTTTATTCAATGACAAAAATGTTGGAAAATTAATTAATTAAGAATATTATTTGTTCACCTTACAGTGAGTAGATGCACGGAGCACAAACAACTACTTTTCTCCTCGTACCGACACTTTCTCTAGCCACAAGAAATTTATGGCCTCATTATGTCTTATAACTAATTTCATATTCATTGTATAATAAATATGATTCTACAATTTAAATTTGGTTCCTCGCATCGAATTGTTTCCATAACAGAACTGAGAATTCTGGAACATCTTGCAACAAGAAAAGAGCAATTCAAGTAGTTCACGCCCACGTTTTCGTCTCCAAACGTAGCTTTCAATTCAATTTCAAGCTCTGTAAACGACTTCTAAAAGTTTCAAAAACATCTCATTGGCGCCAGATGACGCACATATGCGTCTTTCAGATTTTTTACTCAAGTCCGGATGACGCATATGTGCGTCTTTTATTCTTCGCACCACGAGTTCAGCTGTACCTGCGTCAGACTCGGCGCGAAATGACATGCTGCGAATGTATACGAATATAAGGATACACATAAAGATGCCGCAATAATATTGATCGAATAAAACGTAATTTGCAAGTTCCGAATATTAGTAAAGGTTTTTTTTGGGTCGAGATTTTTCGAATTGTCCAACTTGTTACCTTATAAACGAATAATCTAATTCAAATAAGTAGACACCCCTTTGTCGCTTAAAGTTAAATTGAGGACCACTTTTTTTGCACAAACTTTCTTTTCTAGATGTTGCTATTTCTGCATTTTAGTTTGAATTCGATACATGAATGTGGTTATATATCGCGCTAAAATTTAATTAAACGAAATATTAATATATGTATACATAGAATGTAGATAGTATATCTACTTACTTGGCACATTTTTCGAAATTGTTTTTCTTAAAAGATTATCTGTTTTCCGCTACTACCTGTTTGTAAATTGGGAAACAAGTATAAAAAATATAAGAACGATTTAATGTAATTCCTTTGCCCATATTCCTAACAGCACTCGTTCTCATCGTAACTCACAGTAATGTATTATTCACTTGTTTCTGTGTACTGTGTTTGATTCGTACTGCATACAATCATGGTAAATTACATTCGATGGTAATTTCGTAATTAAATGCGATACAATTCTCATGTACGACTGGATACCGTGTAAACACGCAATGTTTAATTTCCGTGAAATTGTATTCGAGTGCTACAGCTTCTCAAGAAGTTAAAAATAATTTATAAATAGATTTTGAAAGTTATAAGTATTAATGCTATTAATAGTAGATATAATATGTAAAATGAAATATTATAATGTACATTTAAAATTACAAAAAAGAATCTGATAATTTGAAAAAAGTTTTCGATGAAAGAAATATATGAATTTATTAAATAATTAACCTTTCAAGCTTTCAATTTAGACCTTCCATAATATATGCAATTTTTCTTCATTTGATATACATACGTTTTAATTTAATTTCTGCCATATTTTAAATTATACTTATTATTAATATGAGAATGAAACATGCTTAATAATCAAATAAAGTAGATATGTAGGGAATGTAATAAGATAGAAATTTTATACATATTAATACGTATAAGCTAAAACAGAAAAAAATTCAGAATTTAAAAAAAAAACACTTACAATTAGATTAAGTATAGTTAATACTTGAATGTGAATTGAGAACCGCCTAATAAACAGTAATGTACGAAAAGATTTAATAATAATATATCTACGCGAATAATAATATTTTAGGTGACTGCGTATTGATTCGTACATCCTATTCTGATTTCTCTCGTGTCTATCCACGAAAAATTGAAAGAATCAACTAACTGATGTTTTATACCGGATGTTCTCGCATTGTCAAGCGACGCGACGCGTGTTCATACGTCTGACAAGCGTTACGGTCAGATTTTAACGAAAGTTGACAGATGCATGTTGAAAGTTGACAGTTGACTAATATAATAAAAAAACAACTGTATTCATTTAATTAATGGAAAGTAATTGCTTTTTTATCGAGCCATAAGCAAGAATGAAACATTGTTTAAATTTTCATTAATCCGTTCTACGCTTTTAGCTGTTATTATCCTTTGAAGAATTGTAAATAACAAGATGGAGTTAACAAAATCAAATGAAGGTAACCATTTAGTATTGTGATTGCGTGTTGCGACAAAATGATCTTAACGAATCTCTTAACAAAGGAAGAAAGAAGAAGGGAAACAGAATCGTTGGAGGACTTTGGTTCCATTTTTCCGATTAGTATGCTAAATTCGACGTGTTTCTATTTGACATGAGAGTCACATACAACACTGCGACTTCGTTCATTCTTCCTGTTTCGACAGTCGATTTGCACGGAGCGTCGCGTCGCGTCGTCGTCGCTCGCTTCTCTACATTAAACCTTCTCGCGTTACGAATTTAAACAGTATTTCGATGGCAACATAGCGGACTGCTATGTGACAACTGTTATAAATTTACGGTTTCTACTAGTGTAGCGATGTTGAGTCATACATATAGTCGCTCGCGTTGACAATCGTTCCGCGAGAATCGTTCATCGCTTTCACTTTTCTTTCTTGTATATTCGTAAAAAACATTTTAGACGGTATAGTGCGAATGTGTCCGTAACATCAGCTTATGACATATTATACCGAATGTTCGTTAACTTGCTGTCATTATGCCCTCGCTGTGTTCACTTAAGGGGCTGTGCGCACCCAACTACCACCACCACCCTTACCACTCACACATCGATAGGTCCGCATATACGTATACGAAATGCAAGGGTTTACGGCAAAAGAAACTGACGCCTCAATATTGCAATTAGAAGTTCAGACCCGGTCGATTATGTTTCCTAAGAGTCCTGGCCAGGGTGGTTCAGAGCCGAAATTTCATATTTTTACGTTGTTGAAGAGTAATTTGTAATAATCGGCAGAATACTTTTTGTCACAAGTCAGCGCTGCCGATTATTGCAAATTACTCTTCAACAATGTAAAAATATGAAATTTGGGCTCTGAACCACCCTGGCCAGGACTCTTAGGAAACATAATCGACAGGGTCTGAACTTCTAATTGCAATATTGAGGCGTCAGTTTCTTTTGCCGTAAACCCTTGCATTTCGTATACGTATATGCGGATCTATCGATGTGTGGTAAGGGTGGTGGTGGTAGTTGGGTGCGCACAGCCTCTTAAACAGTGAAAATCAGGCACAAAGGGAAACCAATTCTAACGTACATCGAAAGTATAAAGTAAACCTAATTCTCCTTTCACATGTCGATGTTAACACGGTTCAAAATAGAAAGTTAGACTAGGATGAAAAATTACCCTTACAAACCTACCCTCGTAGAGGTGGTTTTTACCCTAAGGAATGAAAATTTTAGAATTTTACTTAATTTTACACTTTACAACTGAACCTGCATCTGCGATAATTGTTTAACGAAATAATAACCGAGCAGTTTATGTCAGATTTACACTAAACTTGTTATAATAAATACGTATCTATATCTGATTAATTTTTATGGGTGACGCTGCAGTGAACGTGTGTCACGCATGAGAAAGAAGCTATCGGACTGGTAGCTTTTTCAGAATTTGACATAGATCTCTTTCATAAGAAACACGATTCGTACCGTAACCACTGCGAAATTTCTCTTTCGAAATCGTCAACGAGGCTTTCTGCGTTGAAGACTGTTCGAGGCGAGGACACAAAGACGCCCCGGGGGGGGGGGGGGGGGGATGAGGTAAAGAGAGAACTATAGGGAGATTGAAAAGAGCAAAGAGATTGTAATTGTCGAGGAGTCGTAGTTTCATACTGGGGATTGATCATCGAAGTGGCTGCCATTTTGGCGGCGATAATAGTGCACGAGCAAAATGAAACAAAACGAACGACTTTCCAAGACTAGACAGGTCTCTCTAGGGCAATCTATTCGATATTATTCCGAAGTGTATAGCCTGTGTTCGGCCGAGAGAAAGTCCCGAGATGAAATCTACCGTGTACGATGTATTAACCCTCTCTAGAGTGTATTCCTTTCATTAGTATTGACGATGACGATCCTTAAAAGAGTTTCTTCGTTGTAGAAATTGAAAGTCCGTTTCCCGACTCGTTATTGAAAACCTCTTCATCGATATATTGGAGATATATGTATAGTAAAGCTGTAAGGATCCCTAGTTTTCATGAACTTGCGTCTAGCAAAACCTGTGGTGTCCCCTTATTAATTAGACCGTATACATATGTATACTTATACATAGACCCGGCTTCAGATAACATGCCGTGTTCCAAGATCACATACATCGTCTACCAGATGACGGTTGTGGGCGAAGTGCTATAGTTTGTTCAGAAGCCGCAGTATAATGTACCGCGAAGCTAATGGGTTAGAGGGGATAGGGGAGTCGTCGCCGCATCTGATTCTGTATAAATAAATATTTCTGGAAACTGTAACTGTAATATATATTTTATTTGATAACTTGTTCATTTTTACATTACTCTTATTACTTTAGTGCTAATTTATTTTGTCTATTATAATTTGGAAAAAGTTATATTTCAATATGTAGATGTTGATAATATCAAAATCTGTATTTATTTCCTCACAATCTTACTTTATTTAAAAAAAAAACAGAATAGTAAGAACAAATATATGTATATGCGATAGTAAATATAAAATACATATACTTACTTGTGAAAAGATATATTTGTACCACGGTTTTGTCGTTCCTTACATTTCTTTATGCAACAAGTTTGCAGCATTTTTTCAAATTTTTACGAAATAATGCATAAATATGCTTGTATACCTCGCTTTTGTATCGCTATCCACCATTTTGAATTATGTTATGACGTCTGTTGTGGGCACCAGATATGTACTCCGTTATCTTGGAACTCTGCGTCCTATGCATATCTTATAATAGTATAGTATGTACCTAAATAATTATGCCAGGTCTATAAGTGTACAGTGTATATGGTCCAAGGGTGTCCCTGAGAATTACAGTTGGTTAGCCTAATTCTCCAATCTTTTCGCTTGATGTAGATCTCCTTTAACCCTCATCCACACGGGTAATTTTTTTTTTATACGATTCTGCATGAAGAGGTACCCGGGTACCCATATAGGTTGCTGCATACTGTTGTAGCGTCATCGTCGCTACCAGGCCCCGGTGAACTCGGCAAACAATTTCACGGGAAACGTACTGCAGAGTTTTTACCTGTCACAAAAGATGATGGACATATCAATTGAAAAATATTGAATATTATGTAAATGAATTTGAAATAGGTACCCGGGTACCACGTCGTGTGGATGAGGGTTAAATCTGTGCTACATAAAGTGTGGCTGATCCGATATTGGATTAATTAGAACCGCTCGGTGTTTAAGTGATCGGATTTGAGTTTCATCCAAAGTTCGTCCACCTTCAGCGTCACTGACCCAATGAGCCGATTCGATTTCTTTTTCGTTCGTTTTACTTCAGGTTGCCTCCGTCGGAGTCCTTACGGATCCAGGCATGGTCCAATTCGAGTCTCTCAATATTCGGCTTATCGGCTCGAAATTTATGGTTCCTGTGTTGGTTCTATACGCGCGTCGTTAGGTACTGTGTTGAACCAATTAGAGTCTGTCGATGTGGAATTACTCCAATACGATTGTGTTGACGCTGTGTCACACCGATGGATATGGTGCAAGTACAATATATGTTTACAGCGAAATTAATATAGTAAATCGTCTGCTTACTAACCGCGATCACACGCTTTTTTACCACGTTTTTATTAGCTCGCTTTCTTGTCTGTTTGTCCGTCTGTCTGTTCGGTACAAATTTTGCGATTGATTTTAAACTAACTTCCCGATGAATTAGAGACTTGAAATTTTAAACATAGCTCAGAACTGGATGTCAATGCAATATTTAAAAAAAATTTTTTTAAAAAGCCTATGTATGTTATTAGCGTGGATTACTCCGAACACGTTGATGTTCATAATTAAAAGTACACAGTATACTTGTAATATGTACAATAATTGGATTTTAAGGAATAAGACATTTCATGAAACTATTTCTTTCGTTATTTGTCTCAGAATCGGTGAACAAAAATCGAAATTAAATTAAAAAATTTATGCTAAAAGAAAATGGACTTTTTAAATAGGTTCCAAAATGAGAGTGTAAACGCCACAACAGTAACCAATGTTTGTGAATTTATTATAAAGTTATGGAAATATTTTTCTACGCTAATCAAGTAATTAGAATAAGGATTTTGTTGGTCAGTAGAGATTATAAATAATGTTGCTACAGGGGCCCGTGTACAATCTGTCGTCAATGTTATGGGCATGCCTCTCAGCATGAACCTACTTTTAAGTTAAAAATTAAACATTGAAAAATGTTCATGTTTCTGCAATATTTTCAGACTTATTATTATTAACCAAATTTGCGATAAAAATGAGTTACATCAACAAATTATGTATAAAGCTAGGTTTATATATGCTATACATAATACACACGTGCATGTTCATGAATACTGATGTATACAAAACATTAAGCGAATCGGTTAAAGTTTAAATTGCTTAGCACGACAATTTGAAAATCATTGTTTTCAGGAAATGTGGTGGAATTGTTTCAGGAATTTGGAGCCTATCGGTAAACTTCTCTTAATCTGTTACACTTGACTCGTAAGACTGATTTGAATAGTCATCTAGTAAATACATATATGTATACATGTGTATGTATCTGTCTGCGTCAGCCGCTCGGTAACAACATTGACGAAAGTTGCTTTAGTATTGTTCGAATTTCATTAAACATTTTTGGGAGAATATTTTCGTGCAGTTATACATTCCGTTTATGCAAAAAACAAAATTGATTTTGTTCGACTCGCCAAAGCAGGCTTCCTGGTGTACAGTGTACAAAGTATTCGTACACCTTTTAAAAACGAATAACTTTTTCAAAATTTCATCCAACAGCTTGAGATTTTTTGTGACGTTAGAAGGATTAGTTTTTACTAGCTAATGTGTAAATAATTTTTTTTTTTAATTGTTATTGGTCGCAATTGTGAAGGAAAAAGTAAAGGTCACGATTTTTAAATTTTTTATCTGTGCCTTTAGTGAAAATTTCAAACATGTATTTTGTAAATCTAAGTAAGTTATATACATGTAGAAAGTTTCATTGAAATCTTGGAATTTGAAAGTTTTAAAAATCTTGGAATTTAGGGTTTGACAATTTTTGCTATTTTCAATAATTTATATTTCATAACAACATCGATCGATTTCGATGAAACTTTGTACATGTTTATAACTTACCTACCAAATGCACCTTATAAATTTTCATTACAGGCACAGATAAAGAATTGAAAAATCGTGACCTTTACTTTTTTCTTCGCAATCGCGACCAATAACAATAAAAAAAAAAAAAATTATTTACACATTAGCTGATAAACTAATCCTTCTAACGTCACAAAAAAAACTCAAGCTGTTCAGTCGAATTTTGAAAAAGTTATTCGTTTTTCAAAGGTGTAAGAATACTTTGTACACCCACTGTATTTTATAAAATATCAAACAATATATTTACATTCAAAAATATCAATGACTCATTTGCTTTGCCTTTACTGCAAGCCCCTTTCTCCTATTATTCTGATTGTCACAATATAATTACTAATGACGAGAGTTTCCATAAATGTTACTTTTATTAAAGCTGTGGGTGGTTTCAAAAGATCAAATTAATTTTGTGTTTTCTTAGAGTTACTGAGAACTAAAATCTCAAAGTATATTATAAGTTTTTAACCATAGAGAATCTCAATTTTAAACGAAAATTATATGAGGCCACTATATTCGTGTTTCCAGCGGAGACTGTGAGCACTGAGCACCGCTTGTGATCCATCGCAAGGGTCAGAGACGATGGTGAGGGTGGGGAGAGGGAGGGGGAGAGAGAGAGGGCAAGGAAAAAAAGTAGAACGAAGAGTTTCCTTCGAGTGGAGGGAGGTTCCACCTAACAGTTATCCGGCCCTAATGCTGGGCTGCTTCGACCGTCTGGCGCATACATACACATATGCGAGCCCCATTTTCAATCGCGCGACCGGTTAAGAGATCGAGATCTTGTTTTCTCTCAGCCTTCCGCTCCTTTGCTCTCCGATTTAACTTCGTACACACCTATTTTCGTTGGCGGAGATAGTAGCAGCAATCAACAAACCGTTTTATGGCACGAAAGGAGAGCCGGCCTCGCTTCAGCTGTTTCGCAGGCCAGTCAAAATTTTCACCTCGAGAACTCGCTCGAATTTCTTTTACTAGATCGACCGATCCGTAAATCGCCGACGCGTGACGAAATTGTCCTCCTTTTACGCGACGCGTCCTTTTATTTCCTGCACGCCCGGGATAACGAGAGAAGAGTAAGTACTTACCTCCGACGTTCTCTATTACTCTATTATATGTGTTCTCATAATACTGTTCACTCGGCAAATATTTACGGTGGAAGCAAGTATTTCTGAGACTTCAAAATCAAGCCACACAAATAATACAACGTGGCATTTTAGTTCCGTACAAGTGGTCGTTTAGAACAATTTAGGGTACTACATGTTCATCTGGGTCGCGAGACACAAAATTGAATCTGTTAAGAGGAAAGGGCGATATAATTCGTCTTTTGTTGTTCTATAAATTAATTGTTAGACTGCGGATATGTACACGTAAATGTACAATTTTAGTCACTAATTTCTTTTTTCACTTAATTGTTATCAGTAAGGATATTATAGTGTATTCACAAAAAGATATGCACAGTACTGAACTCTATGAAAATCTTCATTTGTCTGCAAGAATATTATAGAAATTAATAAATCCTGGATTTTATGCGCCTACGACAAATACATCTTATGTATAATCGTTTACAGCAGTTCAACTAGTTACATTATTCATTAATAGATGCAAGTTCAAAAATATTTTCATGTCATTAAACTCCTTGTAGAACCTCTAAATGACAAAATAAATTTTTGTTTCATTAGATAATGTCGGTTAAGTAATCCATAAATAGTTATTCTATTTGCATACATATCTGGTATGACTACTCATACGTCATACGCGCTATAAGAGTTTTCAATTGAAAAATAATATGACCAACTCGCATCAGTTAGATAAGTAAGAGTTAAAAACATTGCGATAATAAACACTTCGAATGTTACAATCATATTTTCTTCTACTTCAATCGTTATAAAACAATTACCCAAGAATGCAGGATTTTTCAAGGAGTTCACAGGACACAATCAACAACTACTGCGTTTGTGTAAAATACGCCACATTTATGTTCCTTGAGGAATGTGATGCGTCAAAACGTACAAGTATTTATTTATCGATAATCTCTATGCCATGGTTGTCTGGCCGTCTAGTCTCTAGTCTATGACATGACTATGATTAAATATACGTAAGTTTATGTTTAACCTGCTTAGCAAGTTAAGTATTCATAATTTTATTGATGTATATCCGATAATGTATCTTGTCACGAATGTACACACACTATCTCATAATTTATCATTTATGAAATATGTATGTATGTATGTACGCGCACAAAAACTCGAAGAAACAACGAGGACTGAACGAACTTAGAAAAACTTTTTTATTGGCAAGTAAGGTGACAGATTTTGCTTGAAACCTGTTCTGTAAGAAGTATCTTCTCAATAAATAAAATTAATTAATATTATGCACTATGCCCATTATTATTTTAATATACCGCGTAATATTAAGAAAATTAATGATTTTCCTTATTTTTCATATGTATACTCCCTCAACTACAGTACGTTTCATTTATTTATAACACATCTGCAAATTAGTATTTATTTCCGACCAGAGATATTTGTACCAAACTTAGTTCAATCGTTTAGTTTATTAATAAGAACATCGACAAAGAAAGATTTCTCTTGATCTCGATATATTGAAATGTACAAGTATTGTTCCACATTTATATAAAACGATCATTTCTAATAGTTTCATTTCACACAGAATCTAAAGTTACCAATAATGAAACTTTATTGAGCAGAAAAATAATTCATAAGGCTCACTTTGGCTTTTGTTAGCTCGAAAAATCGTTTATCATTGTTACTAAGAAAACAACATTGCTGACGAAGCTTAACCATTTTTCGTTTTGATGCTATCAGTGTATCGGTATTTCTTGCGAGCATGTTGACAAAATACATTTCTGACGGCCATCGATTTCGAGACTTCCGGCCTTTTGCGTAGATGTCGGACGATGATCGACCGTGTTCTCTCCCATGAGATCGACGGCTTTATGCGAAAACCAGTTTCTACTTTACAGTTTTAATGAGAAAAGCGTTTGTGCCGCAAACGTTATAACCGTTGCTTTGAGTTATCATTCACTTTAAAAACAAAGAATAAATTCGGCGAAATACTCACTTAAAAACGCTTTTATCACAATATTCTTCAAAAGAATGTTCACTTAATAATTGTCCAAAACAGCGTCCTACAGACCAAAGTAAAATATTCAATTTCTTTTCTTTCGAAATGATCTAGCTTGGACATAAGTTTGAAGAATAAACATTCCTTTGAATATACTATACATATATTTATGTATGCATATGTATGTATATGTCTATGTATTAGGGTGGCTGTTATTTATTTTTGAAGAAACTTTTTTTCAAAATTTTTTTTGCGGCACCTAACTTTTAACCCCTTGCACTATAATACCGAGTCGGACTCGTGACGAAGATTTCGAAGATAGTCTACTAAATATTCATGCTACTAATTTCTTTTAAACTTTAAATTGAAACAAAATTATATTTTCTTGTTGTTGAAACCATTGGAGACTGCATAGGTATAAATTACATACTTCTTTTTTTCTAAGAAATTAGAAACAACAAATAAGTTCTAATCACTGCAACCGTAAAATAAATAGTAGTGCAAGGGGTTAATATAGCAGTGACATTGAAATCGTTAAGAATATAATATAGTGTTCTACAGGGTGATCCGTTTTTAAACGGCCAAACGTCAAACGTGCCCCATGTCAAAAAAAACCCAAGATCCGAAGGTCATACAAAAAAGTTGACTAAATAAAAAAGATGCCCCTATTTATTTTAAACCGAACAAAGGAAAAATCATCAAGATACGTAATTGCAGTCCTAATATATTTAATCTTAAGTGAACGCAAAAAATGACGGGTTTTTTGCAATTATCTAAAAATCAAGACCGAATCAAAAAAAAGTGTTAGGGGTGAAAGTTGGTCCATTTGGGGCCCTCTATAGCTGATTGACGTTTGGCCGTTTAAAAACGGATGACCCTGTATATAATATTGTCGTAGAGTATAACTTCTATTTCGAAAGCAAACAGCTCGCCGATCCGCGTCTCAAGTTGAGCACCTCGCGAACGTTAAAAGAAAAGTAGGATGGTTCTACAAAACAGTTAGGTGGCCCTGATGTTAGTGAATCGCGAAGCCTTCGTGGCTCCTTTCGCCTTGATCAGTATCTACACTACACTACACAGTGCTCGAGAGATTCTTGCCGCTGGAACCGTAGCTCGCCTAGCTAAGAACGGCAAGAAGCAAACGAGCGAACCGAGTATACACTATACCACCGAAGAGTATGCATACACTGTACATTGTACATACACTACTGCTCACAAGCTTAGAACCACAGTTGACAATCATAGGCATACGTTATGCTATACAATATATAAAAAGCAATCCGAGAGTATACTACGCATTAGTTTACGCTATTTTTCTTCGGTCGTGAAACAATATTTTTTAAGATGAAATTTTTGATGTTGCTCCAATGTAAAATGGGGCTATTGGTTATACTTATCTCTGAATCATTCGTCCACACGTTTTATCTTGATAACGAATATGCGCATCTCCGGTTTGAGTCAACCTTTGCTCAATCGATAAATGATTGGTATTTTTTTACATAGAAATTCGTGTTTTAAAAACGTTATGTGTCAAGGAAACATTTATGAAAAACAGGTTAGTATATGAAAGTTGTAATCGCAAGAAGTTGTTGCATGGAAATCTTTTATATTTTAGAGTGTTTTTTTTCGAATTCTTACAGACAAAATATAATAATTGAAACAGTAATAAAATATTTATAGTATTCTTATGTTAGAATTTTTCGAATTTTTAGAAAATGAAATATGCTCCGTACAAAAACAAGTGTATTAAAAAGAAACTAAACTCCGTATAATTTTTCAGTTTATCTTTTATCTGTCATGAAACTACTAAAATATTAAGAAATTTATATTTTCCATTTGTACATTTAAAGTCAAAACGTTAATGTTTTCAATCAAATAATTAATGTATTTTAACAGATTGATTTTAGTATTTAAAGTCGGTTTTCGAATTACGAAGTCGGTTACGAAATCTAAATCGTTTAAGAATTATAGCAACTTAAAGTTTGCAAATTTTAACACGTCTTCTTATGGAGAATTCATAAAATTCCACTTCAAACCCTATTTAAACCTTGAAAAAACGCAACTAGAAACTCCAGTTTTTTTTATATGTAGTAAAAATTATGTAATTAATTATGTTCAAAATTTATTAGGATTCACTAAACAGTTACAGAGCAAAAAAATATAAACTGTTACAAAACGTCTTTATCGTGTTGTCATCCCAATAATAACCATGAATATTGCTTTCTGGAGTATTTTCAATTTATTTAAATAATTATTTTCAACTTTGTATTGCGTAATTATATATATATTCAATATCACAAATTTATTATCTTGAAGTTCAAATCAGAGGGTACAATTATTCGCAAAAGTCACTTGCAATTTTTTATAATACGATAGACAATTTGATTGAAAAATAAATATAACATGAAATTCACTAATTAAACGAAAGCTTATTTTTTTAGTGCAAAATATACTCATGAATATCTTTCATTGCCAATATATTGATGGATTTCGAATTTCTTGTACTTTTGTCTCCCATTGTACCTCCAAGAACATCCTTAACAAAAAATCGCCGCTGAATCTGCAAAAGTAAAAACAAGTGGTACGACGAGCACGGCTATTCGAATAAAATTTCGTTTGTCTCTAGATGATACCGCGTGTTCGTTGCCGGAGCAAGAAATTAACTCTTGGGACATGACGTTGGCTCTTGAGGACCGGTCCGAGAGATCGAGATCCCCGTTTTCTCCGGGCTGTCGATCTTTAGCCTCTCGCCGCGCCGCGCCGCGCCGCGCCGCGCCGCCTCGCCGGCCCGGGCCACTCCACCTTCGTCCCTACCTCTGCTTCTTTGACACGTTCACGTGCACGCACGGATAGAGCTTCAACCTAACAATAAGATACAGCGCGTGAAACTACGCCGCTTCTACTCCGAACATTTCCAGTCTAACTGATCGTGAGTTCCCGAACTTGGTTGCATGTAATAAAATGTAGGACTGGGCTTACTGCTGGTTTCATGCTTTGTTGCTATTGCTCTCCTTCTTGCTCCTTTGCTTCCTTGTTCCCTTGCTCCCTTGTTCTCTTGATATTTGGTCCCTTGCTTCTTTGTCGGATGTTTTTCTCCACAGTGTCTTGACATATACACGGATTTACCGTCAGTACACGTTTAATGAGAGAAGCAAAAATGTCTCCGTAAACGTACCAACATGAACAACGTTTTGTAACTTTTCATATGCATTTCAACTTTCAACTATCAATTGTTATGTGTTGCTTTATTACCACATGCACAATAGGATAATACATACAGGGTGTTCCATTTGAAGCGATACCCTCGAGAATATCGCTAAAATTATTAATGATACCGAAAGAAAATGTTTCGGTAATTACATATACAGGGTGTCCCAGCTAACTTGACCACCTTGAATATCTCGCTTAGTGTTAGTAATAGAGAAAACGTTACAGGACAATATTAACGTAACCAAAGGGGCAATATAATGATTCGTAAGAAACTTTTTTCACAGTCATTTTTTCTAGATATCAAGGTCATCAATTTTTTTTTTTAATGGAACTATATATTTTTTTTACCGCGATGTAATAGTAGGTGTTAAGACCTATTCAATGACATATTATACAATGACCTTCGTGTGACCAATTCTTTTTATGGGGAACACTTAAGAGTATTGTTTAGGAACATGTTCCAACAACAGCCGAAGATATGAAGATGCGTATTAGAACTGCATGTTCCAATATTAGCAATGAAACTATTAGAAGAGCCAGAGAATCATTTATTTTCCGTATACAACAATGTATTGCAAACAATGGTCATCATTTCGAACATTTATTGAAATAAAGTAGTTCAACCAAACCAATCAGTATAGTAAATTAATCACTGATAATACCTGTAACGCTTTTTGGATTTTTCATACCCAAGGTCACACGAAGATCATTGTATAATATGTCGTTGAATAGGTCTTCACCCCTACTATTACATCGCGGTAAAAAAAAAATATAGTTCATTTAAAAAAAAAAATTGATGACCTTGATATTTAGAAAAAATGACCTTGAAAAAAGTTTTTTCCGAATCATTATATTGTCCCTTCGGTTAGGTTAATATTGTCCTATAACGTTGTTTTCTATTACTAACACTAAGCGTGATATTCAAAGTGGTCAAGTTAGCTGGGACACCCTGTATAGAAAAGGGACTTCTCGCCGATTTCAATGATCCTGAAATATTTTGTCAAGGTCGGATGAAGATGGAACCGCAAAACGCGTAGAAACGTAGGTAGACCGAGTATCCTGAGCAGGCTACCGAAGTAGACGCCAGCAGGCGTGCCCGGTCATAAACCGTAGGTCGCCGATGTGGTGCGCAATGCTCTATTCACTCTATTGTACAGAAGTGCACTGGTCACTTTTATTGCCGGAAAGTTCGACGGAAATGATTTCGAGAAGTTATCTACCTATGACATAGGCAACAGGACATTTAATTAAGTGCATATCGTCCATTTGAAGAATGGGTATTGTCTTGCTGTATTAAACGGGTTATTTGGAAATTGTAATATTTCCAATTGAACAAGAATCCAATAAGCCGTGTCGAAGTATGCCAAAAGAAAGATCTGTAGAAATTCCTTTGCAAGACGGAATATTACCTCTCAGTATACCTCTATTTTCTTTTCTTCGCCTTTATAGATGTGGTGTAACATTCACCACATCCAACAAAGAATGTTAATTTCTCTACTTTTTAAATTAATATAAAAGAGCACAACTAAAAGAATTGGTACTTTCGATAAAATATGTAAAATGTAACATATATGTATATTGTTATATATTGAAAAAATTACATTGTGGCAGGTACTATTATCATAAATATTTTTGCACAAGAAGAACGTTTAGTCATAATCAAATGTCTTCCTTTCGTATACCTATATTCCCATTTGTACATACATACAGGGTGTTCGACTACAGGTGGGAGAAAATTTAAGGGGTGGTTCTCCATGACAATATAAGTCGAAAATGAAGAATAAAAAAATTGCGATTTCGACTTCGTTATTTAGTTATGGGTTGCCGAATTTTAGGTGGATTTTTAATTGTTAACCTTTTGCACTCGGAGCTATTTTAATTTGAAAGTTAAACATTTCTTCCGACCTAGATATTCCATCTGATTTTTTAAATTTGATGGATATGAAATTGATATAATACCTCATAAAATACTTGAATGTTTAGTAATTGATTAGATACCAACATATTTAATAATGTAAACAATATTTTTAATAATGGCACAGCAGTGGTTAATAACTAAATAACGAAGCCGGAATCGCAATTTTTTTATTCTTCATTTTCGACTTATATTATCATGGAGAACCACCCCTTGAATTTTCTCCCATCCGTAGTTGAACACCCTGTATAAAATTTCATATGTACGCAACTTTAACGTGAATGTGCCACGTCTTCCTCTTATCCGATTAACATCATGTTTTGCAAGAATTATTTTCTTATTTGATGAAACAATTTTAGGGAGTGATGTGAAAAAATCTCGCAAAATAAATTTCAGTAGACATAGCTAATGTCCACCCAGGTATGTACCCAGGCTTATATTTTTATTTCTCCTCCGCGCAACAAACGCATAGATCCAAGAATTTTCTAGATCCTCGGTAATACATACTACGACAAATCTTTCTTAATTCTTCTTCCATTTTATTTCTTAAAATCTCCACATTCTTTCTTTGTTTGTTAAGTTTCCAGTTCCATAAGTAGATCTTTCCGTGCACTCCACTTTACTTTGTTTTTTATATTTGTTGCAAAATAAATGTCAGTAGGCATAGCTAAGGTTCGCCCAGGTGTGTATTACCCAGCAGGCTTATATTTTTGTTTCTCCTCCGCGCAACAAACGCATAGATTCAAGAATTTTCTAGATCCTCGGTAATACATACTACGAAAAATCTTTCTTAATTCTTCTTCCATTTTATTTCTTAAAATCTCCACATTCTTTCTTTGTTTGTTAAGTTTCCAGTTCCATAAGTAAATCTTTCCGTGCACTTCACTTTACTTTGTTTTTTATATTTGTTGCAAAATAAATTTCAGTAGGCATAGCTATAAGGTTCACCCAGGTGTGTATTACCCAGCATGCTTATATTTTTGTTTCTCCTCCGCGCAACAAACGCATAGGTTCAAGAATTTTCTAGATCCTCCATAATACATACTACGAAAAATGCTTCGACAAATTTCAAGGAAATACCCTGTAAACGCGGTGCCTAGTATTTCGACAAATTTTTCGTTTCGACGACTGCAAACGATTGTAAACCAATTAAGTTAAGCCACCTTTCCAATAAACCGTTCCGCTGCAAACGCGCCTCGGGCTATAGTCGGGTTGTTTCTTCTTGCGCTAGTATCTCTCCGATCCAAATGTTGGATCGAATGGCGGTCGATTCAAGGAAGAATGTTCGAAATTAGATGGTTCAAGTCAGACAATTATATTTTATTGTGCCGTCCGAAACCTGCAGTGCGATGGTGTGCGCCGGTTTTACGAGGATCTCCGTCGTAAAATGAAAACTACGGGTATAGAGTTGCGAGGAAGATAAACGTTTTATGACTACATACTGCATAGAAACTGTCCTCTATAGTCTATAGCGAAATCCTTCTGCGCTGCGCTGCGGCTCGAAGCTGACTGTCATCCGAAAGTGTTCGTCATTTTGGATCGTTCGTG
This sequence comes from Lasioglossum lativentre, assembly GCA_916610255.1. Lineage (NCBI taxonomy): Eukaryota > Metazoa > Arthropoda > Insecta > Hymenoptera > Halictidae > Lasioglossum > Lasioglossum lativentre. Next base: position 5,190,724 of record OU744364.1, read on the forward strand.
AAAGTAAAGACAAGTGTACTCTATCTTTCATAATTCTTCCAACTACTAAATATTACAATGTTGTTAAAGTTATCGATTTAAACAAAATAAAGCAATTGTGCTAGTTAAATTAAACCTTCAACGTTTCGACCCTTATGTGGGTCTTTTCACAAGAAAGAAGAAAACTGCGTCTGAAAATTTTTCAACTTTCAAACACCATATTATTTACTCACTTGCTTTATGAAATTTTTAAAGAATAAATTTGAAACACATAAAACACATGTTGTGTCTATGCCGGTAGTTTTCTTCTTTCTTGAAAAAGACCCACATAAGGGTCGAAACGTTGAAGGTTTAATTTAACTAGCACAATTGCTTTATTTTGTTTAAAAATGACGAGAGCATAAGCATTTTCCCTGTTTCCTAAATATTACACTGCGGAAGTTGCAAAAGTAGGCACATAGTATTTAGATTACACAAAATGATATAAAAGCAAGAAACTTTTTGTTATTGTTATTTCCAAGTTGTTGAATTCGATTTTGACGAAATATTGAAATCTCGAATTTTGCTAGACGTTCGAACACCAAATTTTAGTCAAAATATTTGTCAATGTCGTATATATATTTTACACCCAATAAACAAGTGTCCACAGTTAACCACACAATAGTTTTATGAAAAACACTTTTTCATAAAACAATTTATTTAGATTTGTATCGATCCACACACAATTTTGTTTTTAAACAATCCGATCACTGTATATTTGATGTTTCTTGGGTATTTTCACAAACTTGATGGTCACATCGCATCAACTCGTAAATTACTGACTAAAACAGTAGACCGTCTACTGCAATAACAATGATGAAGTGCAGAGTTCTTCTGACCAATGAAAGTGAGAGTCATAAACAAAATTCACCGTAAACTAAATTAGCCTTAAAAAAAAATGCATTCGTGCGATGTCGAATATATTTGACAAATATCACGGATAGGGTTAATTTCGACAATTTTCGTAGAACCTGCGTGGATGTTTGCCAAATCGCGGTGCTCGGAATTCACGTTTCGGAATTGATAATATTCATGGTGTTGTCGGACCCCGAATTTTCAAAGCGAGTTTCGCAAGTTGAACGCAGAGTGTACGCGTTCGAAGCGGTCCTATTGATTTTAGAGAAGCAAGCCGACGAGCTTACACGCGGTAATTCCCTCTCCCCTTCGTCAAATTTGCGAGAAGGGTCACCCCATACTTTGAATATGCGGCACCCCTTCGTGCTCCTCTCGGCGGACTTCAAGTTTGCTATATTTGACGGGGGCCACACGGCTCCTTCTGGTACTGGTACAGGGTCATGGGCATACTATTCCCATCAAGTTTTTCCGAGTGGCTCGGCCGTCTGCACGAAAGTCCCTGTATTTCAGTTTTTCACTAAACTGCATGTCCAATGTGGCTTCGGCTTGCAAGATTAACCCCTTGCACTACTATTTATTTTACGGTTGCAGTGATTAGAACTTAATTGTTGTTTCTAATTTCTTAGAAAAAAGGAGGTTTGTATGTAATTTATGCAGTCTCCAATGGTTTCAACAACAAAAAAATATGATTTTGTTTCAATTTAAAGTTTGAAGGAAATTAATAACATGAATATTTAGTAGACTCTCTTCGAAATCTTCGTCACGAGTCCGACTCGGTATTATAGTGCAAGGGGCTAAAAACCGAGGAGACCGTCTCCTGGAGCTACGTTTGTCATTTTTCAAGCCCTCTGCGCTGCGGTGCGGCAAGGAAAATATTATTTGAAATGTTCAATTTTATGCACTTCAGCAACGAGTAATGTGCAGTATATATTTCGAATAGTAAATAGTTGTCAAGTGATTGTCGTGTATTTAGTGCAACCGAGAAATGAGCGAAAAAATGCTCGAATTTATGATACTGAAAAGGAATACAGTAAAAATACGATACAACAAACGATAACGTGAACAAATCTTGTATTTTATCTTTTAACCTAATCATACTTTCGAAAGTACGAACCTCTCCAAATGTCTACTCGGTTCGTTCTTTTAGCTCAGTAGCTAAAATAAAAATAATATTGAGTGGTGCTTTCGTCGTACATATTATATTTCTATGTACATAACAATGCTCTGGAGAGATGTTTAGTTCCTTCTCTAGATTAGTATGTTAAAAAATAAACTTTTGTTAGAGTTACTTCCAGTGTGCATAGTCACGATGATGCCTTCGCTATAATACGAGTTTTCTTAGCAGCGAAGACAAATTTATGGGTTTGTTTCTTTGTGTGGAAATTCGTAACTAAAGCGTGCTCTAAGGACAAGCCAGTGGCCTATTTTTAAATCGTCCGTACAGCTTTTCCCATCTCTTCGTGGAAGCTTGCCAAGCCACGACGAAAACCGTGGTTCAAAGCCTTGACAACTACAGGTTCAATCTCGAAAGAGGAGCAGTCCTCGTCGAACAGTGCGATGATAATGACAGCAATGATAGCGGTACAACATACTTTTATTTGACAATAGAAACGATGTACTGTTCGTACGCCACAAGAAGTCCCTCGAGACGGCTGAGGGGCAAAGGAGGTACTCGCTCGCAGCCAATGGTTATCTTTGACGTCACACACTATAGCCAATAATTTGGCTAGAACCGAAAGTTCGTGTGGAATAACCCAATCGGACGGTTTGTTGTCGAATTCCTGCCAGGAGACTTCTTGTGGCGTACGAACAGTACAATCATGTGAACAACAGTTCTTTGGTGATCGAGATAGAAGAAAGATGGTCTTATTTTTTTACCTTTTATGAAGAATGTTTTCTCACATCCTGAGATTATAATAAAAAGTGCATTCAGGGAAAATATTTATTTTTACGCATTTTAATCTCATTGGGAAAAAATGCCGCGGTTAAACGTACACCCACAGTAATAGGTACATTTACCCTATTACGTACCAAAAGATTTTACGTTTTTCTTCGAAATGCATAGCAAATATAGTGGCGTCCAGCCATGGCCATATATCCGGTGGGGTGACTTTCCAGGAACTGGCAGGTATACGCTCGGGCGACGCGACGGTCAGTGTGAGAAGCAGGCCGTGCGAGAGAGAGAGAGAGAGAGAGAGAGAGAGAGAGAGAGAGAGAGAGAGAAAGAGAGAGAGAGAGAGAGACCAGAAGAAGTCTGTTCATTTTAAAACGGGCCGCAAGTGAAAGCTTCCGACAATTGGTGGGGTATAATTCCTGGCCATATATCCGGACACCACTGTGCTCTGCACCGTTTCGTATACATTTCCCTGATAGCATGATTAACAAATGCATCTAACAAAAGCATTTACCATGTTTCACGAATTTAAAAGAATATGCAAAAATATCAATAAAAAGTTTTGTTTTTACGTATGTTACGTTATATATGTATGTATGTATGTATGTATAAATGTATGTCTCAATGGGTATTATAAAAACGTTTAATATTCACGTTTGATACATTCGTCGCTTAACCGATTGACTCTTTATGTCTGGTATACTCGTCACGAAAAGATGGAATTTTCTTATCTAATGACGGAGTATACATGTAGAAGAAACATTTGTTATTAAATGAAATTTAAGATAGCGCACGCGGTGTGGTATGAAAATAGCAGAAGAATAATTCCAGCTTAAAAATAAATAATCACGCGATTGGACGTTCTTAAAATGAAGCAATACAGTTAACAGGTTAATAAGCAAATATTGCAGCAGCTTATCGAATCATTTCCGACGTGTGCAATTCTTGTCGAAAGTTCAGAGATCAACGTCAACACTCGATCGACTCGAGACTAAATGGAAGAGGGGATGGTGGGGTAGGCCGAAGGATTTGTTCATTTTGCAATCGTCGTTAACAGCTAGTTAACTCGTTTCACAGCTCGTGGTATACCGCGGCGAATGGCCGCTTCCGTTACTTCGCGATTCATTTACAAAGCATCGCGACATGCAGCTACAAAAATACTTGTACAGTTGCGCCGTGAATTATCCGAGTCAACTTCGTTTCCGAGCAGCAGCCAATCAACGATTTGTTGCATCAGGAACTTGGATAAAGCACAAACATACTAAAGAGAACCGAATTCGCAACCCGCGCGGCCGCGGTGGCATACAATGGGCTAGATCGAGAAAAGCGACATTTTGTTATAACTCTTGAACCATAAGAGATATACGGATGAAAGTTAAACAAATAATTTTTAATTAACTTTTATTGATATTTTTTATTAAAATAAAATTGTTTAAGGGGCTGTGCGCACCCAACTACCACCACCACCCTTACCACTCACACATCGATAGATCCACATATAAGGGTTTACGGCAAAAGAAACTGACGCCTCAATATTGCAATTAGAAGTTCAGACCCGGTCGATTATGTTTCCTAAGAGTCCTGGCCAGGGTGGTTCAGAGCCGAAATTTCATATTTTTACGTTGTTGAAGAGTAATTTGCAATAATCGGCAGCGCTGACTTGTGACAAAAAGTATGCTGCCGATTATTACGAATACATTTAGACATTTAGGAAGCAATACAAATTTATTAGAAATCGATATGAGAAAGTCGACTTTTTCGTCAAATGTCACTTTTCTCGATCCAGCCCACTGTATGGCGTTGCGCTGCGCTGCGCTGCGCTGCGCTGCGCGCTGGTACGGGTCGGCCTGTCGCATGTCGTGGCAGGCCGGACGGGCACGGGCGACTGGAGCACGATAGCGGGGGTAGTCGATTATACTTCATAGACTCTCAGAGCGCCAGTTGCCCAGGCCTGTTATACATATGTATTGCATTGTTAAGTTTGTACATTATTTTTCTGAATAAAAAACTGTTTAATATTACATACATAGTAGTATGTAGTAAGTAATAATTTATGTTCAGCCTCCAGGCTATGAGAAGGAACTCGGTTTATTTAATATTACATAATACGCTAACGAAAAAGTAAAGCAAAATCGAAAACATTCATTTTTATTGTTTTTAATTGCGATACGCTTTATAAAGAATTATGAAAAAATTATGGACAATGATTTCAACAATATCCAACTACTGCATTTTTATGAAACCGGTATGTATCTCCAAACCTTCAATACGAAATATGCAGTTTCTTGGAATTTTTGGAGATTTCCAATTTTTTAAAATATGTTTGCATAATCTGAAAAATCTGAAACATATACACATTACTAATAACGATAAGACACAACTGAGAATTTCAATATAAAATCGGCAATTTCTTCATGTTTCCGGATTTTTTGAAAAATCGATTCTCCAACAACAAATTCTGAAAAAATTCACAGTCGTGTGTGCTATTAGGTTAGAGTGTTCATGAATTTTTCCGTAATTTTTTGTTGAACAGAACAAAAGAAGTAGGGCATAATTCGCTAAAACGAAATTCATCTTCTTATAACTACCCTTGTGGTAGTGATACCGACTTGAAACTTGTCACAGAGGGTTTTCTTTGAGGGTCCTATCGAACGGTGTGACCAAAGATCAATTTGGTTTACGGGCCCTTTTGATCATCTTATCCGGCTATACTCTTTCGGTTCTTCATAAAACAGTTATTCGAAATAAAAGTTTTTCATAACTGTTTTAATCAGAATCTTTATATATGTAACAGTTTTACACAGTTATTTTCGAAACCGGTTCAAGCATTGATTGAAACTAACAGCGCAGATAATTTTGGAGTGCTGCAATTTTAATGGTCACCACCGTATATTTCGTGAACATCTTCATCATCCAAGCAAGCGTTTCCGATGGAAATGAGTCTCGTATCAGCTTTAGTCGGATTAATTGAAAGTTAGATAGGTAGTATGTATTATCGCAGTAATAGGAAATCACGTGTGACCGTTTATATTAACCGCTCCCATAAACAGCCGGAAGCTCTGTAAACGCGCATGTCTCGGAATATTCATGATCGGAGAGGCAACAATTCGCGAGAAAAAGACGGGAAAGAGAAACAATTTATGGGCAAAGTCTTTGTCTTCGCTTCAGACTAGACGCATTAATCCCCGATTCAATAATCTGAATATTCATTACGATACGGACTATCGGACAGCCACTTTTGACAAATATTAATTATCAGAATTCGATTATAATAAACATGATCGTAGCGCGTATTGATCGGGTACAGCTTTTAGAATAGGTATATGCATTGCTCTTGCTTACGTAACTTGATAGTTATCACTGCAAACTGTCCGTACTTTGATATGACAATTACGGGTATATTATCGACGTCGCGTCGCGTCGCGTCGCGTTATGGCAGTTTTCGATGCATCGGCAGCAGTACATAGTGCTCTTATTGCTTTCAGCGATAGGACGATAAGAGGAATCCTATCGCAACTACTCTTTAACACTGGATGATACGTGCGTAAATCTAATATAAGTAATGCAAAGAAAAGAAAACATTCACTTTCCTTTATTTATTCGATAAACAAAAAAGAAATAATGTTTTCGCACATTAAATGTTTGTATACACACAACGTGAGGTCACAACAAATAATTGACCATTAAAAATTAATCAAACCATGCATTTCATATCACGTTATTAACAAAAATACGAAGACCCAGTAAATACTCGTTTCACGATAAAAGTGTTTTAAATTCGTTTCGTTGTCGATTAATGCGCACAATGCAAATTTACAGTAGGTTTCTGATGAAGCAAATGGCGTGATTAAGTAAGAGGGAGTTTAAGATATAATAAAACATTAAAAAACAAATGATCACATTGTTTATACATATATACTCGAATTATTTAAATATATTGAACATTGTGTAATACTACAACCTACTGTAAATTTACAGTAGGTTTCTGATGAAGCAAATGGCGTGATTAAGTAAGAGGGAGTTTAATAGAAATAATACAAACATTAATGAACAAATGATCACATTGTTTATACATATATATACTCGAATTATTTAAATATAATATATTGAACATGCCTGTTGTGAAAGAAACTTTTGCGGAAACACAAAAAAGCGAGGCATTTGCAACACATAATTGAAATAACAGCTGCATCCGAAGCTGTACGATTTGCTTTTATGTAGTTACCTGAACGACCACCTCCGATTCGACCTAAACCAGTGGTTCCCAGTTACCTGTTGCAGGCTCATGCGATCTCGCAACATACGATGAACATTTTGTTCGGGCATACGAATTGCCACACTAAAAACACAAAAACTTCTAATTGTAACTAAAACAATTTACTTGAAACATGTATGAAGCAATTAACATACGTTCAAGAAACGGTTCCTTGTGTAATCGTTTATTGCGTAATATTTCCTCCATTATGTATACGGTAAATAACTATTTAATTCGATCTAATTTTTCTTGGCGATATAACTTAAGAGCCCTTGAGAGTTCTTTTTCTTCTGAGAATATGGTTTCAATCCATTGAGTTATATAAGTTATTGGTATACCATTCTACTAAATTTCTCTTTTTATAATTATTTAGAAATTTTTGCACGCTGTAGACGTATAAAAATCGATAATGTTTCGTAACTCCACCATTTTAATCATAATTGTAACAAACTTTTTTTTTCTTAAATACGGTGTAATTTTTGATATTTGTGTTTTATGTTAAAACTTGCATATTAATCGATCAAAAAGGCGCTTCGTTTTAGACTACGAATTTTTCGTTCCTATGATACATACATACACATATAAATAATATGCATATGATACTAATAATATGGTGGAAAATTGTCGAACAGAATGTGAAATACTTTCTATTCGTGACAAAAAGTGTTCGATACTTTTATGTATAAACTTTTCTAAACATTTCAATTCTTTTACTTGAATTGTCAGTTCCAAATAGAATTGAACATTTATAATAGAACTTTTCAATTATCGTTAACTCTTCTGCCGTGTTCGTTTAACATATATGTATAGTACAATACGATTTTTCGTTTTTAATCGCATTCATGATTTCGATCGAACAATTTCTGTCAGAAGTATCTAATATTTCAAGAAACTTGAACTCGATGAATCGAAGTACGCTGTCAACCTTACTAAACTCGCGTGATCTTTTTTATTTGCATAATGACTCGCGTTGATTTCCCACATCGATGTTAAGGACACTCTTTACATCCTCGTTGAAGCTTCCTGAAACTTCCTTGAAAAATATTTATGTACTTACGCAACAGTCTCCATCGGTTACTAACAATTCCATAATATTATAATTTCTATGATCTGCGAGAGTTACAGACAGACGCGAGTACAAAACGTTCGTTGAAAATTGCGAGTTTTTGGCTAAACTCGACTATCGGCTCGACATAATACATGGAGTATAATTTGTAGGCGCAAGAAGCTAATAATAAAGCAGTACAATAAGTACCAAACAGTTGAAATTTAATTTAACCCTTTGCGGTCGGAGCTATTTTAACTCAAAAACGTAAGATTTTTCAATTCTAGAATATTTCCATTCTATACAATTTTTTTACATTTTTTTGCATATGAAACTGATATAATATCTCATGTAATATGTAAATGTCTAGTAGTTTATTAAATACGAACAAAAATAATATTCTGAACAATATGTTTAAAAATGGCATAGCAATTTACAATGGCGCCTCAGAGTCGCCATCCGAGTGCTAAGGGTTTACAGAAGTGCGTGCACACAAGGCAAAATCCAAAGATACAAGATAAAAGCCAACCAGCATAAACAAACAACACTAATCCGCCGTAGTTAACAACAACCAACGCAACGCGTGCGCATTAACATTATGTTCAACTTACATACCCAGCGAAGGATTGAATATGTATTAATATTGCTAATCGCAACATAATTCAGCAATCCTCGCGGTACACTCGAGAGAAATAGTTGAGAGCCGCTGGTCTAAATCGTAGAAGCGCATCAATAGAATCAGTGAAAAGCGAGGGGGACTCGGTGGGGCTCAAAAGGGTTGCACAGCAGGCTGGCAACTTTTTTGATAGCGGAGCACTAGAATTTACAAAATCAGCATGGCAGTCGTTTTCATAGCGGAGGCAAGCCTCCGACTGGTCGTCACGTGGGGGTAGATTTTGTGCATTTTCTAGCTGCCTGCATTAGTTTTATATTATTAGGTGTGCACGGTTTGGGGAGCTGAACACGCGCGCGCGCGCAGCACTATGGGGCAGAAAAGCAGCGCGGCGGGGAACAACAGGAAAAGGGTGAGGTGGCCGGAAAAGGGGGGAGGGAGGGGTCAGTAAATGCTCATTGGGGGATCATGGATCGCAGGTCACCCTCTCGACCATCAGGTATGTAGTAGACGACGTATCCTTTTATCAAGGCTGGCTGGGCCGAGGGAATAATCCAACAGCGCTAGAATGAAATAAACGAGGGAAATTGTGAGAAAATCGATACGCGAAGCTCCCCGGCTATCCGACTCAATGAAGGGAAACACAAGACAAATGAACTTTGCTAATTTCGTACTGTGAAAGAAATCTCTCCTGACTGGAGTTCGTCCAATTTCCCAGCGAACTACGGACCTTTACGCAAACATTCAGTTGAATAGAATACATAAATCGCTGGGAAAAAATATATTGGTGGGTTCTTTATTACGCTTGTCCCTTCTATCGCTGCGTCGACCGATAGCATTGTGTATATATTAACCCCTTGCACTATAATACCGAGTCGGACTCGTGACGAAGATTAAAAAGATAGTCCACTAAATATTCATGCTACTAATTTCCTTTAAACTTTAAATTGAAACAAAATTTATATTTTCTTGTTGTTGAAACCATTGGAGACTGCATAGGTATAAATTACATACAAACTTCTTTTTCTCTATGAAATTAGAAACGACAAATAAGTTCTAATCACTGCAACCGTAAAATGAATCGTAGTGCAAGGGGTTAAATATTATTTGTGCGTAGCACGATAGAGCTTGGAATTTTTAGGGTCAAAGCATTTGCGACGGATAGTATTTTCAACTTCAACCATAGGGAGAACGCGCGAGTTCTCTTGTCGTTTCTATGTGTGTATGTGTGTGTATATATATATATATAGCAAAATCGAGTGTGTGTGTATATATATCCATATATATGTATATACTCGATTTTGCGATACTCGTTTACTAAATATTTATGACGAAGTAAGAATTTTTTTTTTGAGACGATACTTTCAACAAGTTGGAAATCCTGCGAAAGAAAATTAAATTCTACCTATACATTTTGAAAATTCTCAAAGTTATGAATGCAACAAAATCAAAATCAGCAAGGAAATGGAAAAGAATTAAAGTTGGGAAAGTAAGGAAAAGTCGAAAGTTTGAACTTTATGTACATATGTATTTGTTTCAGACTTACTATACTGTTGTTGGTTGCAGTTAGGCGTAGTGACTGCGTGAAATTCGTTTTATCAAATGAAATAACAAAAAGAGAAAATCGGGTTGTTCCAAATAAAAAAGGAGAACGGATGAGATAGGATAGAATACGTATCCTGCGACACACAATGTGAACGAGTCGAGTGATATTTATCTACCCTGTGAAAAAAAAGAATGGTCCGATTGTTATTTACTTTTTGCATTTTCAGCGAAAGTTACGCCCTGGTATGTACTTATCTACATAATAATACATGTCAATAACACGCGTAAAAGTCACTGTATTATACATATACATATATGTATATGACAACATTATCTTTTTGCCATATGCAATTGTAAATAACTTTTTCCTATAGGTACTTAAATTTGTTAAACATAATATTAAATAATTATGTTATAAGTTAATTTGAACTTGTAGCATAAACTATATTTTTCATATTACAGGTGGAACAAAATCGATTCTTTTATATTGACAAAAACAACTATGCTTACTGTAAAATTAAATATTAAGGCAAAGCAAGCGATGATCGATCTTATTCGCGTTATGTATTTTTGTATTCCATTATTTGTTGCGCGCTAGTATTTCAGTCTTCTATAGTGTTATCGAGCCCTAGCATTTCTTTCATTAGATTGCCAATAAAAAAAAGGCTAGACGCTGAAAGCCTCAAGGTATCGGAAAACTTGCAAAAGTACCGTTCCCAGCGATCATAAAGTTCATTGTGTTTCACATCACAAGTCCGCAGATCGAAGACTGAACGAACGGTAAACTGTGATTGCCAACTAGTTACAAAAGTTCCCTCTCTGCGATTGTTCTTTCTATTCGGTTCAAGTATGAAGAGAACAATTCCGTTGCGCGTAAGGTGGTATGTCATGCCATCCCACAAAACTCGTCCTGACCGAAACCATTGAATTTAATTCGTAGGAATCGAAATTGTTGTTATAAGAACAAGAACAAACGGAGGAAAAATTTCAAGTACCCACATAATTGAGACTTTCGTGCGAATACTAATTTTTACAAAAGAGTACATGAGAAAATTTCTCTTCAATTACGTTAGTGTGCACTCTTAACAAATTATCACGAACAAGAATATTAACAATTTCACTCGCGTACGCTGTAAAACACTCTTTCGAAAGGGTTTCATTTTTCTTTTTACATTTGTAATCATTATACTACGGATCTTTATGCAAAATAAAAAGTTTCTGCATCAATTGCAAGACTCAGGAATTAAATATAAATTTATATTTTTCACTAAATATATAGAGGAAAATAATATATTAATACTCTTAAAATCTTCTATTTTTTTCACTGTTCTAAATTGCACGTACTCATTTTTGCCATAAATGCATAAAATCCACGGAGTCTATTTAATCAATATAATTAATATAGTAAATGTTTCAGTATTTCGAATTTCATATAATAACTGGAGTATGTATTGAAAACATATTCTTGTGAATTACATTAGTTTTTCTTCTGAACCTTACAAGTATGTATATTTAAAAGAAATTATATGTAATAATGGATAAATTATTACGAGTAAGAATACAAATAATAATACTGACGCAACTACTAATGTTACAATTTTGTATAATAGAACGTAGAGAAAATTGGCCTGAAATTATGTTAAACGCGTTCTGAATCATAAAAATATACATATATGTATGTACATACTATTACGAATAAGAACACAAATAAATCTGACTCATACAACCGTGCCATGCTATAGTGTCATTCCGAAAGATTTAATTTCTAATTTTATATTTTTCATTGTTCTCCAAGTAGCTACAATATTTTAAGAGTTATCATTTTTGTAATGGAAACCATGTACATATATATATGTATAGTAATTACCATTGTTATCGTTGTAACAATATCAACGTTAAATTTTAATGGTAATACTTTACAGCATTAATAACTTCTATTCAATCGCAGTAATAATTCAACTTGAATGTACGATACCAAATAAGAAATTTCTAATTAATAATTGATACGAAACCGAAATCCGTAGCTCAAAGTTTGTTGTTTCCTTCGATTTAAGTCGCATATAATAATGCGCATATGCGCGAATTATCAAGAATTCTTTGCAAGCACCGACATATAGAAATTACGAGTGCGATATTTACCTTGTTCCATGTGATTGCACGTACATAGTGTAAATACATATCCGGCGATACAATTACGGTAGACCGAATAAAAACACTATCATTAAATTATTTACATATCCTCCGTGAAATACGTAAGTATTTTCAAGTTGAAATTATACATCACGCGATCTGAAGAAGAAGAAGAAGAAGATACGTGTATACTTAGCTACGTATGTATACATGTATACACTGTACCCTGTACATCGAGCGAAAAAAGATATTATCCGTGTGGTAAGACCCTAATTTTACTGTTGGAAAGTATTTTCTCCGGTTGGTCGGTTTCATACGAACAAGCCCATACACGTAATCTTCTCCGTAACTCGATTTTCGGAGAAACACTCGTGTACGGCTCGAAAATCGCCCACTCTCATAATGACGTGGGGGTATGGTATAAACCGGTTGAGAACTTCTATTCGCGCAGACGACGACGCGACGATCCGTATTCGGGACGCAGCTGCAGACGTCCGCGCAGCCCAGCACGCGCAGATTCCGAGCACGTGACAGCTGCTGGTAGTAGGGAAGGCCGCGGTCCAATCAGCGAGCGCGTACTATCCCCACTGCGGGCTGCGCGAACAAAGAGACAAAGCTACTTGGTTCGTGTCGACGGTTGATGCCACTAGAAAGTCGTTGGTAGTCGGTGGGTGCGGTTGCTCCGCGATAAAGAGAAGGGCGCGTCGGTTTTAGGCTTCGCGAGAAAGTTTATTCTATCGTTCGGAAAGGTGTACAGAAGTGAAAACAGCGTGGGAGAAAAAGAAGAAGATCTCGTAAACGATAGAATAAAAGATTTATCGTCGCGTCGAGCCGATAGTGATCGTTGAAGTATATCAAATATATACATACATATATATATATATATACACACACATATATTTCGCAGTCTGTCGCTTCTCGCGGGCATCCCAGGGATCGGAGAAACGATTTTGTACCGCGTAAAAACGAAATACGATCGCGACAAAGGAGAAATCCGCTAACCGGTGGTGATCAGATTCGTCGGTCTTAGCAAGACCGTCGCCACGAATTCAAAATCCGTCGACCGCCACTCACGATACTCGCGAGGCGTCGAATCGCGTCGCGTCGAACGAACGAGGAGTTACTCGAGCCGTATCGTTGTCGATATACGCGAAAGAATCATCGAGAGCCAACCGATACTCCGTTTTCGCGCTGGAGCGTCGACGAACGGATACGAAGTGCAACCGTGCGACGTGGCCGCGCCGCCATTTTGTGAAGATTCCTGGGTACATCCCGCCGCGAACAACAACGGCCCCTCTCGCGCCGTGACCCATCGAATCGAGGAAGAAGAAACGGTGTTACGCTTCGATCGCCGCGCGTCGTCTCCGTTTTCACCATCGGGGAAAAGGGAAAAGGGGCCGGCGGGGGAGGAAGCGGAAGAGGACTGGAAAACGGTGTGACATATACAACATTTGCTCGTAGATCGATTCGACCTGGGTGGCTTCGCTTAGCAACCATGAGACTGGAAATTGTGTCAGCGGCGGATTTTTTGGTGCATCTGCTGCGTCTGCAGGCGGGTCAGCTGTCCGAGCGGCAGCTCGAAATGTTCAAGTCATCGTTGACAGAGGTTCTCCGTCACCGTTACAGGGACCATTGGTTCCCGGATCGTCCTAATCGGGGTTCCGGTTACCGTTGCATACGTATCAACGGTAAAATGGACCCGGTGATCGCGCAGGCAGGCGCGAACGTAGGATTGTTGCCGACCGTATTGCACAGCTTGTTTCCGACCGAGCTGACTATGTGGATCGATCCGTCGGAAGTATCGTACAGAATCGGCGAGAACGGATCCATTTGCGTGCTCTACGAGCGCACGGAACCGGACCCGGAGGAGCAGCAGCATCAGTATCAACACCAGCATGCCCATCAGCACCACCACCATCAACAACAACAGCAACAACAACATCAACAACAACAACAGCAGCAACAACAATTCGAGAGCTGCAAAGATTCGTTGTTGCTGGAGCACTCGCAGTTCAGCGAGCAAATCGCCGCGTTCGTTTCCAGTTGAAGCGTCCCACGGCCAACGCATTCGTCGCAGCGAGGACGCTAAACGTCGTCTCGCTTCGCCTCCATTGGACGTGCATCACGCTCTCGGACTGATCAAAGCACACGCGTTTCTTTTTTCTTTTTTCGTGATATATGTGATCGTGCTCCCCTCTGGTCAAAGTGAAAACATACATGTATTTTTCATTCGTGTACACGAACGCACGCACGCACGCGGATCACCCACCGACCAGTGTTCCCAACAACAAGACGGTCGCTACATCGACGACGGCGACAACAAGAAGAAGAAGAACAACAACAACAGCTAGAAAACAAATCGATTGTACGGGAATACGATAAAAATCAATTTTTCTTGGCCAAATTTTACGCGACGAATTCGCGCGATCCGACGGGTCGCAGTCATTTGCAACCACGACTGACTCTAGTCTAAACCATCGTGCGCGAATCCATCCTCTATGAATTTTTCGTGATTCTTTGTGATAGAGGATATACTCGTGCCGGAAGATGCATCTCATCATTATCGTTGACTAATTGAAGATAAACAAACGTCGCGCGCGCGCGCGTTCGTGTAACAACAATGCGACCAGACACCAACTGTCGTCTTGCGTCCCAGCGCGTCTCGCTAGAAGATCCGGGGCTTTTCTTTTGTTCCAGCTGTAAATGGGGGACGAAGAAGAAAAAGAAGAAGCAGCAGCAGCAGCGAGACCGCCATTGCACAGTGAGATACTGAAAACAAAATGGGCGAGCTCCGCGAGGAACTCTCTCCCAGCCCGACAAATTGATCTCAGCCTCCTCTCGCGCGCGCCTCCGTCGATCCTGAAAGGACGCCGCGCGGGACCGGGGAACAACGAACCAGTCTGACCCTCTCCTCTGTTCCGCGCAGAGAGAGAGGAAAACGCAAAAAAAAAAAACAAGCCTCTCTCTCTCCCTCGAGAAGAATTTCAACGTGTTTTTACCGTCGCAAATCTCTTTTCTTCCACGAAGTCTCTTTATGTAGCACTCTAATCGATTATTCGGGAAGCCTCTCGTATTCTGATCTTCTTGGTATGTCTCTCCCTTCTACGACGATCGGGAAGAAGATTAAATCCTGGATGAAGATGCCTCTAAATGCAGGGGAAAAAAAAAACAAATTACATCCGAAACCCAGGAGAAACGACTAAAAATTCAGTTTCGGTCGGGCCAGACCGACAAACAACAACATCCGGTTGCATATGCAAACACTACTCTTCTGTTGTCAACTGGGATCGTCATGGACTTTTCTCCCTTAACCTCGCACTGTGAATGCAAATTACCACCGCAGACGAGCCACACACAGACACCGAAACAAAACACATTTCTATCAGTCATTCGGGAAAGAAAAAGAATAAATCCACGGACCGATTTTATTTGCCACGTGATCGAAAGTAACAGGAGGAGGAGAGCCCGTTGACCACCTACCCTTAATCCATCGGTTTTCTGAAATTCTCAGGAATCGATTCGGACCTACCTTCGCATGGGAGATACGTTGACGCCGACAATCTGCGACGCGTTATCTCGTATCATGTTGTCGCCGCCTCGGACGCAGCACCAGCGGCCCCCGAGTATTATTCTTTTCCGAATCATCCATCGTCCATCATCGTCTTCATTGGTCGTCAAGCTGTTGGACCGCCTGAAGCTCGACTCCATACATTGGTATCGTTAACACAATAAGAACACACGTTTACACTGCATACGTACAAACCTTTAACAAAAGCGCGAGTTTATATGTACATATATATAGGTATTATGTACCGTAGGGAAATCGCATATACGCGCGAGACCGAACCGAAAATTCAACTCGCGCGTGTATGACGTGTCGTGTCGTCAAATTGTATATTATCTGTTTTCTCGTGCAGTGGAGAAAGAGACTGAGCGAGCGAGATGAACGAAATGTTTGCGTATGGATGGAGGTATGGATAGATGGATGGACGGAGATATGTATGTATGTATGTATGCATGTATGCGTATGCATGTATCAATGAATGAATGAATGTTTGCTGCAAGTTTGCATGTAATATTCATGGCTGTGTGGATGCGTGCGCGTGCGCGACAGAGACGGAGAGAAAGGAGAACTATGTGCGCATGCGCGCGTATGAGCGAGAAAGGGGGAAAGAAACAAAAATATGAAGTAAACAACTGTGATTTTCTTCGCATGAAGGGAGGGGGGGCGTGTTACATCGTGCATATGTCTTATACAAATTATCTTTTCTGGTGTTTCGGACGTGACCAAACGCTCGAATGTGTAGTATACATGGGCGGACACGAATGGGAACCGTGTAAAAGTGAAAACGTTACGAGGTGACTATCTTTCAATCCATAGATTCCCACTTGGACAATAACGTTCACCGATCGGCTGTTCTTTCGTAATCGCTTGCTTCCTACCAAGAGTTCTTCGGTATGTGCTTGGTTTTTCGTTTCGATTACGAACCACTTGATCGTCGTTTCCAAAATATTTGGAAACGAAGTGGTGTTACTCGTTCAATATGTCCTTCCTGGCGTAACGTCGAACCGGTTCTCTTGCGTGATTGTTTGAATCGTTCATTTCTTCCCCCCGCTTTCAACAGTTTTAACAGTTTTTGTCTATATCAAACGGGACAACTTTCGTTGTAATAGCTGCAAAATAGTGTTGTATAGAAATATTCAAACGAAATTATTATCCGTACAAAATTATGCCAAATCTTACGAACCGCTCGAATATTATTCTTCGGAACCATCGACGAACATTTCTCTATTTTGACTTTTCGTCTCTTAATTGTAATCTCTCACTGTATTGTAATCTTGATTTATTCAACTCTGGAGTACTATTAATGCTAATAATTATCCACCTTCAACGCAGGAAACAAATGTTGAAACCACCGCTTTATGGTTCTTTATGAGAATAATATTCGAAAAGTTGAAACTGTTTCGGTATATTTCAATGTTCGAAATTAATTTACAGCTCTACAGCAAATGTTAGAATAGTTAGAATTTCTCGATGTTTACGATGATCAAAGTGTGTAGAATTCTGTGGTTGTGTGCAAAGAGATAAAAGCTGGGCATAGACGAATCTGTTTTTGTCACCTGAAATCCGTCGTTCCACGAGACAATTAACGCGTAGTAGTTCTCGATCGTTTCATCATACATAGTTTCTCTCTTTCCGGTGACGTGTTTGGTTTATACGAAATTCGGTGAAAGTGGAAGACAAACCATATCGAGTAGGGAATTTGGTAACAAGAGCGTTCAATATTCACACCATTGATAATTAATAACCCCTATTTGCGGCAAATATGATTTTTCAAAAAGCATCGTGTAGGCATACACAAAAATTCAACGTTTTCGGCTGAAATGCTAAAATTTACCGAGAGAATTCCTTTCTTCGATTGTGTAGCTGGATTTGGTTGGTGATTTAATCGGAAAAAATGTTGTGCGCGATAGAGGGATATGGGGGAAAGAAGAGAGGAAGAATGAAAGCGAGCGAAAGAGAGAGAGAGAGAGAGAGAGAGAAAAGTATGTTTGTGAGAAAAAGAGCGAAACAAAGTTGCCGGGAATTTGTGGCGTTCAGTGATCGGATCAGAAGGCTCTGTATGTAGCAATTATAGAAACCGTGTCTGTGATTATATTAAGAATAGAGAGACAATATAAGCAATCTCTGTGTGAACGACCTAATTAGGGGCGCGTGTATTCGTGGTTCTACGGCACGCGTACACGCGACCGTTTCGCACCGATATGTAAAAGTAAATGTTTATAGATATGTTTATATCCGTGAGTATGCGTGGCAATTTTAAACGAATTTTTTTTTAGATTAATCCATTTTAGCGATCAATCTTTCGCGGATTGTGTGCATTACAATATTTTTACCGCGTTAGCTTTATAGTATACCGTTTCCTTTCTGTTTCGTATTTCATCAAGGGCAGAAACAGAGCATGGTTTGATCGTTATGTGATTTCTATATATTTCTCTATAATTCTTTTACTTTTTCTCGTAGTATTTAATTATCATTACGCTTGTTTTTCGATCGACTTGCAGTTTACCATCGTAGACAAAAACGAAAGTTCGATTAAAATTGCTAAGCATATGCCTACCTTGCGAAATTACTATAGAGCGCGCGCAAAGGGACGTAGAACGATGAGGGGGAAAAACAATGAAACAAAAAAAAAAAAAGAGAAGAAACATCAGGATTCGCTTTTTCTTTTCGAAGAACCGTGAACGCAAAATTCTCTTTGTGTGACGCGCGGCGCGTCGCGTCGTAAAACAGATCCGTGTGTCGCTGTCAAAACGAGACGTGATGGTGAAAGTGTGAGAGTCGAACGGCGACGCGTAGAAAAAATCTTGCACACCGTTTTCATAGTCTATAGATGATATGTGTATAATATAGCTTGTACCGAAGCTGCAGCAGATAATGTTCCTTTTTCCTGATTTGATTTCGAGCCATCGGAAGATGATAGCCGACGATATGCAACGGTGCAGACTCGTTCGATAGAACCGTTTGATTCGCGTGAGACAGACCACAGTCACAGTCACACATCCACAAAATACACACACACACACAATCTACATACAATCGACAACGCAAACGAACAAGGTCAGCTGTGAAACGAGAAAACACGCGTGGCGAGTGTGATAAAGCGAGCGAAAATTTCAGCGAGAGAAAGACACGGAGGAAAGATAGAGCAAAACACTTTGTAAAACCAATTGTGAGAATCAGTACGAGAGAGTTTATTTCACGAGCGAATTGTAATTACTATATATACATATATATACGCATATATTATATATACATACTTATATATATATATACATCTTGTAACTATACATACAGTCCTTCAGGAAGAATTTGTACAAACCCGCTGGAATAAGGCACCAGCAAGTCTGTGATTTTAGCTTGGTTATATTCAGTATTTTTTTAAATAAAACGAGACAAAATCAAGATAAACGATAAAAAAAAGAAGAAAGATTCGAACTGTGAAAGAGACGTGTGCGAGCAAGGAGAAAGTTTTGTATGCGAAAAAAACATAGTCCTGCGCGAACTGTGTTTGTGTGCGTGCGAAGGGGTGGGGATGGGTGGGTGGGGGACACAGTATGCGTGCGCGTAAGAGGAATTGGAGGGAGCTGTCGAGAGAAAGAAACGTTGCAAAATGCAAACGGTAGACCTTCAACGTTTCGTTTAATATTATACCACAAGAAACTTTCAAAATTACTCGCAAGTTTCTAATATCAAATTCTTACAATGTTCACGAACAATCGTCTTCGTCGTTCAAAATTGTAAATACGATGTCATACGTACATTACGAGAAATTATACGCAAAAATCGAATGCCCTTTGTCCTGAGATTGGCAGTTTTAAATCTTGATGATTATTGTACATATTAAATGATTTTGTGAATTATCAGTGAGTTTAGCAATATGTAAAATTATCTCAGCTGATCATTTCTAAAACCACGCAAATTTCGCGTATCTTCCGTTTGCATATTCCGTTCGTGATCGCTCCCTCCATTTTCTCGGGAAAGAGAGTAGTGTGTACGTGTGTATGAGACAGACTAGAGCCGACGATAGTCAATATCACGAATCGAGGTGGACAGTGGGATAGCCAAAGGTGCGGCAAACCCGATAACAAAACCGTGTATTCGAGCGACATGTAAAAAAAATTTCAAAATCCCGTGATACGTTTCAATTGGTTGCGATCCGTTTCCGATACTCTGTAAGCTACACGTCGTTCCTGACTGTCGTAATATGTAATCAAGTTCCAATCGTGTTTTAACAATATTTTCGGAAAAGAGTTGGTCGCACCTATAGCTACCACTGCACACGCAGTGCGAAACTGTATAGTATATGCCGCGTGTCTTTCTTTTCTGTGGGGTTGGCGTATCTGTTGGGACACCAGGAAGGAGAATGAACGAGAGAGAGCGAGAGAGAGAGTAAGAGAGAGGATATCGAGGAACCGTGAGATTGCAAGAATGAACGGGAGAGAGAAAGAAAGAAAGAAAGAGCGAGTGAGAGTGAGGCTGTGGCTGAGGGTGTGAGACGAGCCGGGAGAAAAATAGGGGATCGACACAGTAAGAGAGCGTGAGGCCCGGCAGGGGTGCTCAACTCGGTTGAAGTGGGCCGTGGGTTCCATCGTGGTAATATTAATTGTGATGCCGAATTATTGTACCGATTAGGGAGAGTTCATAGCGATTTTAATACGCATCCACGTTACGAGAGACGAACAAGAGTCGAACAAATAAATTCAGAATGAAATAAAAAAAAAAAAAAAAGACACCGACCCAAGGTCATCGAGATCCGAATTCGGCGGCCCTGTTGGCCAGTGCACAAGAAGAAAAATATATACAATACACACGTGTACATGGAAACACAAATTCTCATACATAAACACACTACATTTACACACAGTTATTACACGTTGCGCAGCAACTGCGAGCGAGATAAGATCGATTCGGAAAAATTTGTATAAAGAAACAAATGCTTTGTCAATAGTCATAAAAACACAACATGTGGAAGACGAAAATGCACCTACACAACGTTACACTTAACACCTTTGACGATTTACACGAACAGACACGAGGAACACGTTACGTACACTCTCGAATCTGTAGACTAGTAGGTTTACTATTAATTATTACGAATTATAATTATTATATATCTATTATTACATCAATGTATAATTATATTTAGTTTTTAGGTTATTATGTCTATTATTTCCCGCTTGTACATACGCCGTGAGCTCGAAAAAATTAAATCTTTATCAAAAGAAATCTATAATTTTTTCGACTGTTTTTGTACAGAGATAATAAAAACAAAAAGGCCTCGTGCTTATGAAATTTCATGAATATAAAATTCTGCTGTCCGCTGTTTTAATTTTATCGACAACTCCGTTCCGCCTTCCGTTCTCCTTTCCAATAATAATCCGTAAATTAACAATCGTTCGCTTTGACTTTGAAACATCGTTGTTCGTGGTCCGCGGTACGGGGAATAATACGTATACAATTTCAATTGAAGTTTTTATCTACAATACAAATCTACATAAATGTCATATGACAGATCTCTTCTTTACATTATAGCGTTATTTTTCCAGTTAATTATCGGAGATTGTTGAATTTTAGTTTGTTTATTTTTATTAATTTACTGTTGATTCAATTTTATTGATTTCGAGTGGGCTGTTAAAATACCTGACAATTTCGGAAGTACTGTATCAATGAAACAGCAGAAAATTTACATTAATTTTAACAATGGAAGGGTGTTTCTATTTTCTGTATCAGCTGCCGAGTCCATACGTAACAGAATAAGGAATAATACGTAAAAGAATAAGGAATATTAGCCGCAAGCCAGAAAAATGTGTAAATGAGTAGCATTCGTGATAAAAAAATCATTGACACTCATCGATTAACATTTAAAATTTAAACGATGCTGGTTGTTATGAAGTGATCCAAACAACACGACGAAGACCAGTTTACAATAGAATGGTAACTGGACCGGTAATGCAAATGTTATTTAGCAAATTATATAAGATTAACGCATAATCGAATGTTGTTACTGCATAGAGAAGTGATTAGTAGTTATAATTGGAGTTGGCAGCAGAAGAATCACCCTGTGCGTCAATCGATCCGAGGTCAATCTATGAGCTCAACCATATTGTTATGAAAAGTTAACTATGTTTGGGGCAAGTAAGTAGTATACATCCCCATAAATATTTAGAATTTTTTTACATTATTCTATAAAAGTTGACCTTAAGAAGAGAGAGATACATCTTTAAATTTAAAGCTTTATTTGAAGTGAACAGCTTTTACTTTTTATACATTCATACATTTATACATTATTTTCTCTAGAGTTGAAGACTGGAATTAAAAGAGGCTGTTATTGCCAAAATGAAAATTCTAAGGAAAGTCCATGTAAAACTTGTAACCAATCTTGCTTTTTTTCCGGAAAAAAACATTTTTTTAAAAAATGGTTCTTACAGCCATTTTTAATTCTAGTCTTTTGACAACATATCCTTGACAACATAATTTAAGATCATCCAAATTCGTTGAGGAGTATTAATTGTAAATAATTCGTCTGATTTCTAATTAAATTAAAATTAGATTTGACTATGTCTGCGTTAAGGTGCTATTGCGGATTTTCATTTTCTTTAAGTACAAATGCTGTAGAATATGTGCAAAAGGATTTGTTCGGATTCGTAAAATTAACAAACGTGTTCGTTTGAATTACTTTTGTTCGAAATTGTTGCCACGATATCTAAAGTTTTAGTTGACCAGTTGACTTATTTTCTCATAATTTTCAAATACATAGTATTATTTACTTATGCACATATTTCAATGTTCACTATTTTATATGAAATTGTCTAAAATTTTCCCCAGTCCTGCGATTTTAATACTCTGGGTCAAAGTATGTATAGTTCCATCGTCCAAGGATTGATCGAGTTCGAGATTCTGCCATATTGGATACTTTTCTTCCCTATTTTAACATTTAACAGTAAAAAAAGTTAAGGATATCGGTGTTGTATACGACTGAAAAGTGGCAAGCGGAAAATCTACTTTCCAGAAAACAAACTAACGCTTCGTGGGCCTTTTTTGCTTCCCACGTGTACACATATATTAACTAGGTTTGTGTAGGAACGGCCAGTTTTTGTTCGTCGCGCGTCAATGGGGGAGCGTGTACGAACTTGATCACAACGAGATGACGGTGACGGTCCGTTATCAGAAACTCGTCCGCGAAAGATCGTGATGGATCCGCGGCGACAGGTAAATCGAGAATCACTGGAAAATTAACGAGCATTACTTGGCGGATCGACTAAATCGTTGATTGCCGATAACCGAGCGGTTAAACTGGTTCCGCGGGAACGATACATTTTGCCGTGACCGATGCGGGCAACCGGGAGAAAGGGTATCAGGAACTCGCTACATACTACGAGAGAACCCGACACGCCATGTTCCACGAAGTGGAAGTTAGTCGAGCTTTCAAGTTGAAGACCAGCCTCGATTCCCCTGGAAAGGAGACTGCCGCGCCGATCGGAGCTCGGATATTAAAACGTATCTAGGCGAAAAAAACATGTTCCTGTAGTCGCGTCCCGTCGCGCCGCGTCGCGCCGACTTGCTAACCGGTCTTTTCGTTTGTGTTATCAGCAACAAATATCCATTCAGGAGTCTCATCTAATGGTGTCATGGCACTGACACACGCGGCGTGTTATGATTTTGATGAAGAACTGTCTGAAGAACGGTCTTGTGGACTTTCTTGCACCACTGAAACCGGGACAACAAGCAATTTCCTTTTTCAATTATAACGAGTCGCGTATTCCCATATACAGGGTGTTCGACTACGGATGGGAGAAAATTTAAGGGATGGTTCTCCATGATAATATAAGTCGAAAATGAAGAATAAAAAAATTGCGATTCCGGCTTTGTTATTTAGTTATTAACCCATAGCACTCGAGTGGCGACTCTGCGGTGCCGGTAAAAATTGCTACACCATTATTCAAAATATTGTTTAAATTATTAAAGATGCTGGTACCTAATGAATTACTAAACATCTAAGTATTCTATGAGGTATTATATCAATTACATATCCATCAAATTTAAAAAATCAGAGGGAATATCTAGGTCGGAAGAAATGTTTAACTTTAAAATTAAAATAGCTCCGAGTGCAAAGGGTTAACAATTAAAAATCTACCTAAATTGCGTCAACCTATAACTAAATAAACGGCCAAACGTCAAACGTGCACCATGTCGAAAAAACCAAGATCCGAAGGTCATACAAAAAAGTTGACTTAATAAAAAAGATGCCCCCATTTATTTTCAACCAAACAAAGGAAAAATCATCAAGATACATCATTGCAGTCCTAATATATTTAATCTTAAGTGAACGCAAAGAATGACGGGTTTTTGCAATTATCTAAAAATCAAGACCGAATCAAAAAAAAAGTGTTAGGGGTGAAAGTTGTTCCATTTGGGGCCCTCTATAGCTGGTTGACGTTTGGCCGTTTAAAAACGGATGACCCTGTATATTAGTACACGTGAACACGTGAATACGTGTATCCTCAATACACGTCCAAAACCGTGATCTCTATTAAATACCATCCGATCGCATCCCATCCCATCGACAAGAACCGAAAGCACGGTTCAACAACCGATTCCCTAGCGTTGGTAAGGTTTCACGGTTCTGGCCGGCGACGATGTGGGACAAATAATACGAGGCGGTATCGCGAAGAAGAGAGGTCTTTCGCGTGTGAAATGATGGCGAATTATTGTGCCGAAGAGGAAGAGGAGTCAGAAAGAATGAAAGGGTGAAGAAGAGTGGGAGGAGGAGGAGTTGCCGGTGAGTCGGCGATGCAATAGTGGTGGCGGTAGTAGAAATGGAGGAGAAGGTTGGGGAAAAAGGAGGAGGGGGAGGCAGTGGAGGTGGAGGCGGCGGAGGAGGAGGCGACCGATGGTTGTCGTAGGGGTCAGCGTCGGTTGTTGCCCTGGCCCCTTAACGTTGCTTCGCCCGTTCGGTTACTGTCTCTCTTCACCGCCCCCCCCCCCCCCGCCCCCCTATATCGCCTTAGAATTGCGATTCTGTTGAACATTAACACACCACTACGATTGCTTCTGTTCCTTTCTCTTCGGTGCATATCCATACCTCCGTAG
Source organism: Lasioglossum lativentre (assembly GCA_916610255.1). Classification (NCBI taxonomy): domain Eukaryota; kingdom Metazoa; phylum Arthropoda; class Insecta; order Hymenoptera; family Halictidae; genus Lasioglossum; species Lasioglossum lativentre. Next base: position 5,215,734 of record OU744364.1, read on the forward strand.
CATCCTTACAGATTCTCTTTGATCTGTCTCTGTTCCACCCCCGGCGCGGCGTCGCGTCGCGTCGCGTCGTGACAATCGGAAAAACTTCCCAATCTTCGGAGTAGAGTGTTGTGGCAATTGCGAATCATTTGGATGACTGTTTTTGCTCGTAACGGGAAGAGGAAATGAATTTCGAAATACATACCACGTTGATGGATCCCACAGGTTACGCTTGTTCGCCGCGATAACTCGACGCGAAATGTAACAGCAATTACATACTACTTAGTTCGACGATCGATAAATAATACAATTTTTAGGAAGTTTTTAGAATGAGAGTAATAAATGTATCGACCAACTTTTACGAAAGATGTCGATAATCACTATATCATATAGGTCTACCTAGTTCTTTAAAATAGAAAACCGATGAAGCTTCTGTGTGAGTACAGCTCTTGCCTGAATTAAAATAAATGAAATAAATGAAAAGTGAAAGAACAGTAAGCACTGTCATTTTAGCCTACATACAATGAAATAGCCTAACTAAAACATTTTTGATCCAGACAGAGTAAAGCTTGTGAAAATAGTGGATCTCATAAGCGAGTAAAGATAGAAAACTCGAATAGAAAGGAAGCGAAAAAACTGTGCGGGTTCGTGCAGGTGCGGACAAGTTCGAACCTGAGCATCCTTGCCGCTTGCCACTTCTCTTGGAAGTAAATACATCTTTTCGTATCGTGATACGAGACCCACGAGAATCGAATAAACATTTGTTTCTCTTGCTGGAAATTAGACAATTTATTAAAAATCATATAAAAACTCAAATTAACCAGAAAAGTTCGATGTTTAAATTATAAACTGAAATTGATGGAATGAATAGTTTCATTCGATGCCGGAAATATATAACGTTTATCTAATTTCAAATAGCAATTATCATTGGGAGAACTAACATTTCTGAACGTGTATGACCAGGACCGCCCTAACCACAGGGCTAAACGGGCTATAGCCCCGGGGCGCCAGTCTTTTGGGCGGCAATTTTGTATTTTTATTTGTTTATTGGTAATACACTTATTGACTTTTCCTAGTTCTGAATCTTTGGTAAATCTTCACCGGTCACCCCGCACCCTTTTTCCCTATTTTTTTAATGAAAAGGGGCGCATTATTGTTACTAGCCCACGGGCGCCACATATCTTAAGACGGCTCTGTGTATGATCTTTTCAAGTTCTACTGCTGGACAGAGTTCGCGAGAATCTCGTCGTTTCCAACAAAATGTTATTCTCCTGTGAGTAAACAACACAACGGCGCGCAAATGAGGACAAGGTAAAACGGAAGTTGAAAAAATTACACGTATGAAAATGTCAGCGGCTGAGAACGATAGCGTGAAGATATACGCTGAAACGGATGCAGGAACGAAGGGATGCAGTCGATGCTACAAATTTTGAGTAAAATTCGAAAAACTACAAATCTTTGTTATAAAAAGAAATTGAGCTGATTGCGAGTTGCGAGTTGCAAGGCGATAGGAAATGGTTCGATCGATCGTATCGTCGGAGCTACTTATTTTTAATAGCCATGAATTAGCGCGGGCACGGTGCGTCACAGTTTCACAAATGGAAATTGCGGCTTTGTAATAGTGGGACACGGTAGGTGCACCGTCTTGTTAGTTGAGAACTAGGCTTATTTCAACCGAGCACGCGTCTTTTGTTTCAACGACGCGACGCGACGCGACGTTGCGAAGCCGTTTCTTGACAGTGTCCTGCTACTCTATATCTTACGAGACAATAAACTCTTCAACAGACAACAAAGAGAAAAAAATACTGCAACGAACTGTCCGAAGTCGTGAGCAATTCAGCGCCTGGTCGATGAATGTCTTTCGAAATGGGGGATCCAATTATCGTACGGTTGGCTGGCTCCTTCGCCGGAATCGCTCGTCGTGGACAGCGAACGGTGTGTACATACTGTGTACTGTGTAAGTACTCATCGGGAATAGGAGACAGAGAGACAGACAGACAGAGAGAGAGCAACGAGCAATCGAAACCAGCGCGCGGCAGAGGCAGTCTTGCTCGTAACGGGAAGTTCCTTTTGATCGCGTCCTTTAGGACACCTGTTAAAGAATCCCCCTATCTTCATGCTCCTTTTACAAGGGAATTTTTGAAAAGCCATCTATTGAATATTCTAATCGCATAGATGATATGCTTGTTAACTAATATTTGGAGAATACATTTGACTTAAGAGGCTGTGCGCACCCAACTACCACCACCACCCTTACCACACATCGATAGATCCGCATATACGTATACGAAATGCAAGGGTTTACGGCAAAAGAAACTGACGCCTCAATATTGCAATTAGAAGTTCAGACCCGGTCGATTATGTTTCCTAAGAGTCCTGGCAAGGGTGGTTCGGAGCCGAAATTTCATATTTTTACGTTGTTGAAGAGTAATTTGTAATAATCGGCAGAATACTTTTTGTCACAAGTCAGCGCTGCCGATTATTGCAAATTACCCTTCAACAACGTAAAAATATGAAATTTCGGCTCTGAACCACCCTGGCCAGGACTCTTAGGAAACATAATCGACCGGGTCTGAACTTCTAATTGCAATATTGAGGCGTCAGTTTCTTTTGCCGTGAACCCTTGCGTTTCGTATACGTATATGCGGAATAATGCGGATCTATCGATGTGTGAGTGGTAAGGGTGGTGGTGGTAGTTGGGTGCGCACAGCCCCTTAAGTTTAAAATATCCATCAATAATATTGGCATGTAAATTTTGCGATTGAATAAATTACTAGTTTGTTTTGCCCCCTGGATTTGCGACTAATTTGTTTTCTCATGGCGAACATTTGTTTTTTTTATTGTAATTGAAAGTTGGAATATTGATGCAATTATATAAGAAGTGTGTCGATAATCGTAAAAGTAGAAAGGAATATGAGTGTTCGGTGTATGAAAAATTAGGGAAACCAGTTCAGAAACGCATTAAAGTTCACGACAGCGTGTTCGGTGCACCGTTGGGAACGCTTTATCTCTCGGCGCGGCGTGCGTTACTTTTCTACGTAGGTTTACATATACATATGTATATTATGCGCGGTCGTGTTCGTGTTCGTGTTCGTGTGTATGCGATAATCCTATCGTTGACTTCGACGTTTGGGATTTCAACATCGTACACTCAGAGTTTGGTTTCCACGTTTTAATTTGAACTGTAGAAACAGCTATATGCGTTCGTAATAAAGTTAGTGTTATGAATATGATGCATGTTAATGTGGATTTTGCCACAGAGGGTTTTATCTGAAAAACTAACATATTTAAATGGATTCGACATAATAATAACGGATGCAAAGTAACGACTAGGACTTAATAATATAATATATGGATCTATGCTTAGTATTACTTGGCCTTGTAAACTGACACGTGATGTTGATTACAGACAAATATTCGAAGTAATCAGAATGTTTCGTCGCGTACACTACGAGCCAAAAGTTTTGAACACTTGTCCAAAATTCTATCGGGTAATATATATAACATGTTTTTAACATAAAAGTGTTTTGAAGATGGTTAATATATACGAATAGAAACATTTTATAATACAGTAGTAAACATAAACTTTTGCGAATAATTGTCTAAATTCAGATAAACTTCATACTTCAAAGTTTTATTAATCATTATCAAAAATTTTCAAAATATTGACGTCAACGTTAAAAGATACTCAATTTTATTTAATGTAGCCCGTTCACCATATGTACATATTTCAAGACTTTTTAATTATGTAATTTTATTTTTCACACCGCTGCCATCTTCTGATAAAATAACTTTCACAAGTATGAATATAACTGTCACAAAAAAAGTGTTAAACTTTTAAAGGCGTGCAATTATTCCATATATCATTGTATTAAAATCAATATTACATATCTCGTTTTTCGACAATAATGTGTTAACTGTTAAGGTATTGGCAAAGGACGAGTGATTGTGAACTTTTTCTTGGTAGTGTACGCAATATCAATCTGACTTTATTCGGCTTAAAATTACAATTAGCGTAATAGGATCGATAAAATTCGATTGTTACGAAAATTTATTACATATTTACAATTCAGTTGATCAGCTGACGATGACATACGATCGGTGAAAAACAAAGGCTTCCTACGCACACGGCAGTATAGGACGATCCGTAAACAAGAAGCTTCGAGTAATTACTTGAAACTACGAACAACATTCGTTGTTATCGTGAAATACGCAATTTTTGTTCTTCGAACTTTCGTAGTTTCCAACTTGTTGGCACAAGACTGGCCTCGATAAACAGAGATAATCTCGTTTCGTACGCTTGCCATATATTTTTCAACCAATCCAGTTATCAGCTCTGTAACAACGCAATATTCGGAAACGATCAACGCCATGCCTAACTCGACTTTGCGGTTTTATCGGTAATGTTGATGGCTGACGGAGTGTGTCGAAACATACCATCGACACGCACTGTGCATCGATTGTAGTAGATTCAGGAACCAAATGAAATTTCAAGTGCTTGCGATATGCCAAACATGAATTTTCTAAATATCGTTTTCACTCCAGTATGAATAACAAAAGGACACTTATGGAACAGGCATTTGGACATTATCGAAATAAATTATTTGAAAAATAATCGTCAAGATAATATATTATATCTTATTTAGCTACATGCAATTTGAAGTAATCATATGTTACTTTATTTGAACAACCACATATTATAATTTTTTCAAAATTATTTCATTATTTGTATTGCAAATGAAATTCAAATAATTTTTCATTTGATCAAATAATTTGTACTCTCCAAAATTGTATTTATTTCGTCTCAAGATCGTCAACAGCCTTAACAATTTTAAAAGCAAATGCAGCCAGACATTTAGAATAATTAATTTAGTTATATCAATAACCACTTTTTCAGGTGAAACTATTTATTATTTAATTTGAACAATGTACAATTGAAATGAAAAATTATTCAAATAAAATGTTATTTGATTTAAACGCCAAATGAAAATAAATTTGTTATGTAAATTTGTAAAATAGAAATAATAAAGTATTTGAAACTAGGGGGCTCCGCCCCCTGTTCGCTTCGCTTACCAACCCCCGTGGCTTCGCCGCTCGGAGTTTCTTATACATTTAGTACATGTCTCCCTCTCTCTTTCTCTCTCTTTCTGTCCCTCGCTCTGAAAAATATACACCGTCACATCACTCAATTTGGGTTCCCGTCAGAAGGCTTCGCCGCTCGGAGTTTTTGCGTGACAGAACTACGGAACTATTATACAATATAATAGAAAGATAATTCATTATTTCAAATGATTAATTGTTATCTTATTTCAAATGAAACGTGCCCAAACCTGATATGTACGTATTACATTCGGATGAAAACATTGAAAACCCGTATGATTGGTTATTGGTACATTTTATGCTAGCTAATAATAATTATACAAGGTACAAAATACGAGGAAAAAATTGTATAGCATCAGTTCATCAAGATATATATCTTTGTATGTAATATGTAATGAAACTGATGCTATACAATTTTTTTAAAATATGTATGTATATTTAAACTATAGAATACGTAAGATTATGTCCTTACAAAGTTATTTCTTTGGGAAACCACACACCAGTGGCAACGTTGTTCTCGCTGTCAGTAACAGTGCTGAATGGTTTCAATTGAGTACTTTTGTCCGCTCATAGAATTTACTCCAGAGTCGCCAGATTAACACTTGTGTCCCCACTCTACCTTCCCCTTCTACGACGCTATTCCCCCACGATTCCACTGCGGTCTGGCACGTGACGCGTTTTGCCTCTGTCGTGCATACGTCACAATGTCACGAGACTAATTCAGTATTGGCAGAGAGAGGGTAACTTTTTCCCCTCGACTCGTGCTCCCTCCCCTCATCTGACGTCACCGATCCGGATACGAAAATCAATTTTCTCATTGATATAATTTATTATCAATATGTACCGCTTAGAATTTACAAGACACGACACCGTCGAAAGAGTAGCCAATAGGGATAAATATTAACTTCTCAACTTTTATTGCATTAAGTCAATTACTCTTATGTTGTAGAATTTTTATGGTTGCTGGTTCAGCAGTACACGTGTCCTAGGAGCTTAGTGCTTCAGTTTAGTTTCTTGTGGTTTAACTGAATTTACTACATACATGTATTTATATAGGTTTGTTTCTTTTTATCTTGTTTGGTTAATTTGGCTTATAGTTCATTCTGGATTCGTTCAATGTAACGGGACTACATTGTAGATATACAGGGTGGGGCACTAACTGTGTCCAGTTTGAATATTGCCGTTATTTGTAATAATATGAAAAAATGTTATATAGAAAACTTACACGGTATAGAGGGGGGGACATATTGTGACAAACATTTTCTGCGTGGGTGGAGGCATAGAGGAGATTTCAAGGTCATCTCTATTTTTTTAAATGGAATGCTATGTTTTTTTATCACGATGTGATAGCCAGTGTTGAGACGAATTCAGCGAGTTATCGTTGAAGGTCATACAAGGTCAAATATGGTGGTAAAGTAAACTTTATTACCTTACAGGAGATGCTCGAATTGGTGACCGTTTGCAACTTTGCATTCACGCAAACGATCACCAATTCTTGCATCTCCTGTAAGGTAATAAAGTTTACTTTACTACCATATTTGACCTTGTATGACCTTCAACGATAACTCGCTGAATTCGTCTCAACACTGGCTATCACATCATGATAAAAAAACATATAAATCCATTTAAAAAAATAGAGATGACCTTGAAATCTCTTCTATGCCTCCACCCACGCAGAAAATGTTTGTGTCACAATATGTCCCCCTCTATACCGTGGAAGTTTTCTGTATAACATTATTTCATATTATTACAAATAATATTCAAACTGGACACAGTTAGTGCCCCACCCTATATTGTACGCGAAGCAAAACTGTGTGATATCGATTAGAGATTAGAAATATTGCAACATTACAAATTGTGAACAAACAACATTGCAATGGAAAAGTTACTACGATTTTTTACTACTATTAAAAAGTTTAGAGATGCGATATAGAAGTTCAGATATCGTTACATTAAAAGATTATACCGTTCGAGGAGGATTGTTATCGACAATGTTCCTTTCTTCGCCGTATTTCCACGTAGTTTCCTTGTTACGTGCACCAATACACGGTTGATATATTACGTGTTGCGTCATGTTCCATGGCGTTGTAAAAGCAGGTTTTCAATGTTCCTATATTCGACGGCTAGGCACAGAGAAAGCGATTATGTACTCTTGTCCGCGTCCATCATTAGCAGCACGTCGCGTCGTGTCGCGTCGCTCTCGTTCATAAAAATTCAATAGCACTACAATCAATATGTAATACTATTTGTTGTATTATTATTTCCCGAACAATGTTTCAATATTAAACTGTAATCATTTCTGTGTGCTGTTACTATAGAGCAAGTGTCTTTTATGGCTCCCCATAAACGTGTTTTACGATCAGAAATATAAACCTAGAAACTGCATTTTCAAATTCCAATAATGATTGTTACGTAATTGATACAGTTAACGGACTAAATGACTTGTTTCTTCTAAAAAAAACTGACTTTTAACATACATACAGGGTGTCCCAAAAATGTTGTACTTCCTTGAAAGGGGTGATTCCTGAGGTCATTTAAAGTAAGTTTTTTCTTTGCGACAATGTTTTCCGCGGCTTCGTTCAGGAGTTATTAACGAAAACCACGGACCAATCAGAGCACGGCTATAGCGGACGGACACCGGTTTAGCGATAGATCTCGCTTAGCGCGTGGTTGGCGTTGGCTGAGTCCGAATTCGTCCGATGTAGCCGCGCTCTGATTGGTCCGTGTTTTTCGTTAATAACTTCTGTACGAAGCCACAGAGAACATTTTTGCAAAGGAAAAAGTTGCTTCAAATGACCTCGGCAATTATCCTTTTCAAGCAAGTACAGTAAACGCTTGTTTGTTGTCCTGAATCAGGGGCACGCTCGTTGTCCAGTACCTACCCTGTCAACGCAGAGTCGCTCCGCAGGGCGGCGACGATTGATATCGGCTCGGGTATATCGGTGTGAACACCACAACATTGACTCGAGGAATCGATTTTACAATTTTTCTGATTCAAATGACACCAAACACGATATAATTTGAACTGTATTAAGTGGTTTTATCGACCATGAAAGTTTCGGTCGCATGGAAGGACAGCGCATCGGAAGGAAAGAGACGCGGACAGTCACGCGAAACGTATTTCATTCTTTCTTTTTCTGTGTTCGGCTTTCTATTGAAGTCTCGCTTGGCGCGGTCGGCGCGATATCTAAACGCAGTCATAAATCAAAAAGCATGTCGGGGCACGCTCGTTGTCCGCTCAAACCCCCGGCCTTTGGACAACGAACGAGTGTTTACTGTACAACATTTTTGGGACACCCTGAATAACCAACTTACCAGCGTTTATTTCATAATTTCGATCTGAATAAACAGTGCACCATTTAAGGGTTAATACAAGCTAACATAAAACCAATGTTGAGCAGCAGTTTTCTTATTACATATTCTGTCTATTAAATTTAGTATGTATAGTCTCGTATGGCCAATAAAGAGGATATTCGCTGTGACATGAAAATTTTATCGGATTTCTGATTGGACGATCCTAGAGAAAATTGTCTATTGTCTATCTGCCGCGCTGCGAGCTTGTTTTCGAAAGAAAATCGCTGTGGCGTAACCATAAACGATACGCGGTGTTCTCTTTATGCAACCAACTCACGGAAACTTCCGAGCTTTTTTAAGCGGCACACACTCATGCGAGCGTCCTCTTACGTCGGCTGGCTGGGCGTGAACGCTCCATTTCCAATTTACGCGAGGCACAAGTCGGCACAAAGCGGTGCAGCGCGGTGCAGTGCGGTGTAACGTGTCCTCGCGGAGCGAATGCGATACGTCGCGACTCGCGACTTCAGCAGACGCCTCGCACGTTTCCAACGACGAGTTTCGCAAGCTCGCCGGTCGTTAACCTTACGCGAAAATGGATAAGACTATGGCAACGTCGTCGCTCTTTATAGACTCCGAAACGCTCGGCGAGCATGAGCGCATTTAAATGTACGTTTAAGGGGTTACGCACACCTGGAAGTACCGGAGAATAAGCGAATGTACGCGCGGATGGATTTTCTGTGAAGAATAACACACAGGGGGTCTTCGAAAACACAAAAGGAGGCGATTCTACGTGAATAATAACCCGATAATATACAGTACAATTTTTTCATAGGAGACTTCGTGTTCAATTACAATTCATCTCAAACACTATGTTATCTTGACGCATCGCGCGTCGTATGTAAAGATGTTATTACACATATGTGTTTGATTGACAGTTCTGTCTCGAGCAACGGCACCAATGATTCTTTTGAGAATAGCTCATTTGATGACTGGAATTAAAAATGGCTGTAAGTGCCATTTATTAAAAAATTGTTTTTTCCAAAAAAAAAAAAAAATGGTTGTAAATTCCAATGCCAATGCAATGAAATAAGGCTGAAAGTTCCCTGATGATTGGGGACTTTGACAAACCCCTGAGATTAAGTTGCACTGCACTGTACATTATATGTACATATGTGTACAATTTGGTACGAACGATTTTCAAGATTTCTACATCAAAAGTGGCGTTCATAAAAAATTTATTGTTTATTTACGAAATGTTAAATCGGTTTTAATTAATTTCAGTTAAAAAAATTTTTATTTTGATACCTCGGCGCCCCCTGGCCGATGCGCCCGTGTGCACCGCACAACCTACACAACCGCTGCGGCCCTGATCGAAGCGATTCGAAGTGTATCAGATCCCATCACTAGATATTGATCTCCTAACTCTTGGTGCGTTTAAAAAGACAATTTACTGGTGATAGCACGGTGATAGTAGGGCCACGACGCGACGATAGTCCCTCGTCGTCGCCGTAGACTAAAAAACTCGGTAGCGAACGTAGTCGAGCGATAATCTCGTTAGAAGGCCAGTTATCTCGTTACACGGTTCGTGTACGTCGAAGCTTAGAAGATGGAAAGAGAGCTCACCACGACACAAGCACAGTGCGCCACGAGCGCGAGCGTGTTGCGGACGCAACACGAGCTATGCGTGCACGTGCATATACGACCGCCGTAACTCGCACGTGAAAATTTTTCATTTACATTACGATATTACGTGAACGTGTCACGTTCCTGTAATCTCTCAGGCCACGATTTACAAAACATCATCGAGGAAAATTCCAAAATTCTAGAACATTCCTCGAAAGGATCATGCGATATTGTTTGTTGCGATAAGACAAGCGGTTGAACAACAGGGACCGAGACCAGGGTCTCCACCGTTAGCACGTTCGGTACTAGATCTAGTACCTTTTATAAATTTTTAGTGTTCTAGTACGTTCACTAACAGATCTAGTACTTTCTTGGTGCTTCCGAATAATAATGGGTCCGAGAGCATTAGCATTTCCCCTGTTGTTAATAATGGGTCCGTTCCGTTTCACGCATTAAATAGTACTAATTTTATCTTAAAGTAGATGTTTACAAAAACTAAGAAGAGAAAATGAAAAAAAAAAAACAGAAAAGGTAGATACATAAAACAGAAAATTCTGCGAAAAATAACAAATAAAGTAAATGTCTGTATAGAATTTTGCTGGACTTGTTTCCTCTTCCTTCCTCCTTTGCCCCCTCTACTTCACGAACTCTTTTTTCCTGGTAATAGAATAAAATAGAATTTAGCAGTTTTATATTGAATTTATCTGTAATATTAAGGTACATAGACATACATGCGGTATATATATTATATACAATGCCCCTAATTAGAATGAAACGTAAGGAATTCAAAATCTAGTACTTTTTTTCAAATCTAGTACCTTTTTCTTGTATATTCTAGTACGAAATATTTTTGCTCGGTGGAGACCCTGACCGGGACAGTTCCCTGCGAACGATCGAACGGACCGTATGGCCGATGCCATCAACCCCCGTGACGACCGAGAAGAACGAACACGCTCATGCAAATCGATTCTTTTTAGAACCAATATGGTATTCAAACTCCGCTTTGCGGTGTGTATCGGGTAATGTCAATATCGGTACCACGCCATATAATTTAATAACGGCTTATACTAAATAAAAGTGAACGTAATGTTGCGTTGTTAATTGTCAATTTCAGTGTGGGTTTACGCTACCGTCGATTTAGAGATGATGTCATTTCTGAGAAAGTCTCCTGATGCCTCTTTCACGAATTTATTGCTTTACGATCCGGGTACAGTTGGGAAGTATCAGCGGATTTTCGTGAGAAAATTAGCTTTCAGTGGCACTTGACCCAGCACAGGGCCCACCTATAATTCCAGGGGTCCGTAATTAAATTTTATAAGCCGGTTTCGGGAATACAAGGGATTGGTGTCCTGAAAATAACGCACTATAGCTTGTAGGCGTTGCATCATATCGAAAACCGTCCGAAATACGTTTATTGGTCAAGGCCAGGGTTGCCACCTTATCACCATGTAAATACCGCCGGAGTGTCACACATTCGAATCCAGAGATTCGAATATAAACCCGATGTAAAAAGCAAGAACAAAGGTTTTTTCTCCAATAACCGGAAAACAAGTGTGGAAATCGTTTGAACATAATCAATTAAAAATTTTAAAATATAAGTTTTTATCATATATAAAAATACAATCATAAAGTTACAACAAACAAAAAGCAATAGGAGTTAAGGCTAGAGTACAGAATTTCATAACTTCAAGGAATCTTCTCGATTCTACAAAATCTTCCAAATTATGTATACATATTTTCAATGATATTTAGATCATAGAAATTCCCCAATAGATGTCGCAGTACGAGACTGTTAAAAATTTTAAAAACAATACAGATCAAAACAATTTATCGTTATCTAATTTTTTTCTACAACCCGGAGGTTTTTCCAATAAAATCGGATCCCGGAGATTTGTTTCAAAACCCAGAGTTTCTGGGCGAAACCCGGAGAGGTGGAAACCCTGGTCAAGGCTAGTGCCCTCACTATAGCTTAATACTTTCTGTGGAGGGAATTTTCTATTGTAGTTTACTTCTTTCCTAATCTTTTCCATCCATAGCAGATCATCTCGACACTCGCATTAAAAACATCGCTCCTATTCGCATCCATATCACTGTACATATGTATGTGCTTATATGTAACTTTTTTTTTTGTTAAATATACATGTACATTGTTATAAGTCCGTGTTGCAATTATTGCCGTGATAAAGTATCACAAACCCTGGAAAGCAGGTCGCATATTTATCGTACGAGCACACGTCACATCGTGAATACAATAATTTCCACGACGCAACACGTAGTGTTTTGAACACGATTCGATACCAGCTCTGTAAGAAAACATATAGAGCGCTGTTTGAAAATTTGAATATGACCTTCATAGGATTCTCCAACTCATTACAACGTCAAACAATTATCATTGCGATGTGTTCTCCTTGATAATATGTACCATAGAATATGCAACATCCGTCAAAAATATTTCTTTTGTATTTTGCATACTTAAGGAAATAAAAGCGTGTACACATTTCAACCGGTTGCACTGTAGATATAATTTTTAATTTTACACGCAGAACATGCTGAAACCGTATCCCAGGAAAATCTGGAGCACCATGTATTTATACGATGTAAATGAAGAAAGATAAACTTATTCTACTGTGAAGCTATGTTGCCTTAAATCGCATTGCTCTTTGTTTCTACAGATAATGTGTACATTCTGAAAGTAGGTTACGAAGACACAGGGCATGACAAACTTGTATTAGCATTTGTTCATAATCGGCATAATTAAACGCGTATGTATCAACAAGATTTATAATAAATTTTTTTTAGTAAATCTAATATATCGTAAAAATTGTATTGTATTTACACAAATTTAAAATGTAAAATTATGAACCAGATACAATTGCTCGAATTAAAAGGTAAAATGAAAATTGATGAAAACCACGGGAAGATGTTTTTATGCTATTTTTGGGGGAGTGTGAATGTGAATTGAACCAATTATCAAATGAAATTACAATAAAATTGTAGAGAAATAAAAATTTGACAGTATATCTAAAACAGAAAACGGGTGATTTTTTACTCGAGGTGTATGATTAGAACTTTTGGGACAACCTAATAGTATACTACTGCACAAAATAAAAGGATCACTAAATATATTGTAACCGAAAAATTATCGACTTAATTGTGACACTATCGCTTCGGATAAAAAAGTATTTGTACAACATTCTACCCATGTTCATTTATAAGGGTGAAATTTCTACTTTCACACCTTTGCATTTAGTTTCTTCAAAGACCCTTTTTGTTCCAAAATAATGTAAGAAACCGAAGTTGCTCTTTTTCATTTGAAATTGTACAAGTTGAAATAACTTTTATATTCGTTTTAATGTGACCTTATGAAGTGACATCTATCGTAACTTGAATTGCAAGTTTCCACCGTATTTTTATTGTACTTCAGTATTATATAACTACATTTTGTCACTCCGTTCTATAACAAAAACGGTTCCTTGAAAAAATTAAGGTCAAGGATTCACACAGTGAGTGAGTCGTGTAAATATGCGTACACTCTTGAAACGAGAACAATTTTTTTTTTTTTAAAGTGGATCAAACAACTTTGAATTTTTTGCAGAAGATAGAAAAATTAGTTTACTAGATGATGTGAAAAAATTTTGTAAAAATTTCAGTTGCTTGAAAATCTAAAGAAAATACTAAATGTCTTCACAACTTTTTTAAGGCAAGCCTGTATCAATGATTTCTTGTTGCCTTACATTTTTATATCCTAAATATTCAGAATATATGTATTTAACCGACACATATCTATAAAACGCAGTTTTTGAATTTTCAATTTCAATACAGGCTCATATAAAAAAGTTGTAAAAAGTAATTCATTCTCGAACATTGTATAATTTATAGGCAAGAGTATTGTCTTGTTGAATAATTACAGAATAAATTCAATTTATCGACATTTTTCGATAAATTATTTTTGAAAAGGTTTAAATAAATGCCAGCATTAACGCTGTTCCATCGAGCAATACCAATTCTCCTACCCGAGATGGAGACATACATCTCCAAATATGTACCTATCTATCCCGCCACCTCCATGTTTCATTGTAGCTTGCATGTTCTTTACATCCATTGCTGTATTACGTTTTCTCCACACTAATATTTGGCCATTTAACTTAAATACGTATATGAAAATAACTTTCATCCAAGAATAGAATCAATACTTCTATTCATATTCTTTTTGCTGAAATAAGGTTCTTTTGCTGGCGATACATGAAGATTATTATCAAGTCCTTTCTTGACCATCAGATTTTTCTTTACTGTAGTAATTGTCTGCCGTTTTTTTCTTATAGATAACTTGTACTGTCAACCAGATATTAAATGATTTTCAAAATTTGACTTATCCGAAATCCTTTTAACAATACTGCTAAATATAAAACGTCTTCTTTGCACTATTCTTCTAATTTATATATAGGATATTCATTCTTTACAAAGATTTAATATAATCTCTCTCTCTTCAGAAGTTTTCTTTTCCTCTTCTCTTTCTATTTACTTTTATCCTTTCTTGAAAGTTTATCGGCTCAACTAATATCTGTACTGCCAGAAAGTCACTTAAAGCGACTGCCAAGATGATCTTTACAGGAAAACTATAGTTTTCCCAGCTGTAAGATGATTGCGACAGACAGTTTTACGTACTTTTCGTTTTGGTGTACAAATAAATACGGTATGTAATTATTTGAATAGTTGTAAGTAGACTGCGGAAGTTTATGCAAAATAAAAATTGTCCAAGTCAATAAATTGTAAGAAACAGGAGTGAACTGATAATACATTCCATCTTTTAATAATTCTAAATAGTCGAAAATAATATAAAAACAGCATTCAATTCTTCTAATGTCTTTCCAGTTTTGTATGTTGACTAATACATTTTTGTCGTAAGTGCATAAAATCCTAAATAGTTATAAGCGTTTGTATATAGAATATCTACTTAGGTACTGTGCCGATACTTTTGTCCATCACTGTACTAATAACGTTGGTTGCATTTTGATCGTTTTCGTTGACGTGGAAAATTCAACGCATGACAACGCCGGATAACGTCGGACAAGAAAGCAGAAAGAACGATGTGCCTCGAAGAGCAGCGTGTGTTGGCTCTGAATTTCTAGCAACATACTATACACTGTACTGACTATACTATACAATATACAACGATGCGAACGCGTCCACGACCCGACCGGTGCGCTGCGCTGGTGGAGACCGTCCACTCAAAGTGTATGTTTTTCAACCGACGCGCGACGCGGGCGACGCGACTCGACGACTCGACGCGTCGAGTCGAGTCGCGACGTGGCGCTGCGTGCATCCGTTGTTTGTGTTACGGGTTTGCATATGAGTGTGTTCATTAGAGGTTTCGAAAGTCGGTGTCTATGGTTCACGGACCTTTTTATTACCGGTGTAAGTGACTTCATTTCTATGACTCATCGTATCGCGTCTAGCATTATACATAGAAAGGCAGTATGCATGGCGTTCCGTCGCATGCTTCAAAAGAATCGAGTAATTGTCCGCTAATACTACCGTATCCAGCACGGATCGATTTGTTTTCCAACGTTAACTTCTACTAAAACCATTTCACGCATAATGCTTTTTCATCCTATAATAAAGGATTTGTTTGTACTATTGCTCGTATCACGTGACTACTCGCAATGAAAATCGTACACCTGTTTATCGATCATAATATTTGTTTAAATCGGTTACAGTTACAGAATTGAGATTTCAATTACAAATGAATTAGCAGCTTGAAATTTAATTGTATTAATTATATTATAGTTATAATACATATAAAGGAAATCGATGTCACATTAAAAAACGCACAATACATACAATATTCTCGCATATACCTGAAAGAAATGAGATGTTACCGCCACTTGGCTTTAGTTTACGAGATATTTATAAAAATATGTTTGATACTTTTTCCGGTCGCATGTATGTGTTAAAATTCACTAGTATATTTTATTATTAATCCTATATAACTGAAAATATTTCTGCCATTATGTCGAAAAATATGCAATTATTTAATTGTCAAAATGAGGTCGTCTGCGAAATTAAAAGCCTTGTTTTCGAGTTTCGTAACGGGAAATATTAATTCTTGTTTCTCGCCAAATAGGCTCTATGTTTTGCGTATGAGCACCGCTGTCCGGACTAACAGAGCTCATACATTTCACGTTTCAGTTTGCAAACACAGATATATAGGTAAGACAGGGGATCTCATCTGATCCCCAAGAAATCTAAACCAGACGTAACCAAAAGTCGATTTTGATAAGCTTCAAATATACATACATGTTATTTAGGATTTGATTCTGAACAACTTTTCCCTATACATATATGTATGTATGTTACCGCCGTGCCGCGTCGCTCTGTCGCTATGAAGGACAAATTCGGTCATTGCGTCATTGGGCAAAAGGCGGAGTTGCTATAGTCGTCCTAACAGTTTTTTTTGCGAATATCTAAAAAACTAAGGCCGAACGGCGGTAACATGTATAAAAAAAGTTGTTCAGAATGGTGACCTTGATAACATATTTCGAGGTCATTGAAGTAGGAGAGGTCGCCTCTATTGTAAATAATTACCTTATTTTCAAATAATATTTGATTTGAATAATTTTTTATTTCAATTAGATTGTTCAAATAAAATAATTAATAATTTCACCTCAGGAGGAGATTATTGAAGTAACAAAATTATTATTAAATTTAGATATGCTAATTTTTATAATTTAGTGTAGTTTTAAAGTTTAGTAGTTTAAAAGTTTAGCTGCATACGCTTCTAAAATTGTTCTTTAGTATACGAAGTAAACAGAATTTTTGGAGAGTACGCATTATTTGATATCAAATGAAAGATGGAATGAAAAATTATTGAAATTTATTCACTTGAAATAATTTCAGAAATAATGTGCAACCAATAATTTCGAAATGATTTGAAACAGCCATTACAATTTACCCTGTGTAGATATTAATAAAAATAAAACATTCATAGTGTTAGAAATGTAAAATTATCAAGGTTTATTTGATGTTATTGTCAATGATCAAAAATGCTAAACAAGAGTTCAATTATAATGTTGGTGCAACACTATTACAAAGTATTTAAAGAAGGTACAGTATATGTATCTTTATTATTAACAGTTGTGCAAAATAATTTTCGTACGAAAAGGATGTTGTATAAATCGATTGTGCAAACTTCAAAACCATTTGTTGTAACACTTCTTTTGCAAGTTAGCAAACCGTGCGACGGTCAAAACCTTCGACCTTACGAGTCATCGTCAACATGCACACCTCTGTGGCCTCAAAAGGTGTTGTGCAACTTGCTTACTTGCTGTAGTCGCACAACTTACAATTAGTTGTCTGAACATATTTTCTGTTACATTTTCTGCCGAAATCGAAATTCAAAATGAAAGTTTCCAAGTACTAGCCCAGGTTAGATAGGCGTTGAGAAAATTTCAGTTTTTAATTATCTTATACACTTTATTTTATTTTCAATCTAATCTTTTGGGATTCAAAAATTGTCAGCCCAGTTATTCTTACAAAATTTAAATAATAGGGACAGTTTACTCGGAGGGAACGCTAAACAGAAACAATTCAAGTTTACACTATAGTTTATACTATACAATATGTATTATACTATACTAAATATATGTATACAATATGTGCCCATCACTGGTCTAAAGAATCCAGTGTTGCTATAAGGTGCCCCCACCTTATTGTTAGACTAATTTCACCATAACAGAAGGTAGATGATTGCATATTTTTTATGTAGATATATTCTGCTATATGCAAAATATTCATTATATTCTCCTTTATTAATAGTTTCAATGACACAAGAATAAGATAAAAGCGTATACGTATTTTATTAAATTTCTATTTCACGAGCTTTCTCAAAGATTTTTATACGATGTTTGTAAAGTACATATACATATAGAGAGATTTGCAGTACAATAAATAAATTTTAATATCGATATTAATATCAATATATATATATACGTATGTACATAATGTATTTGATAGGTGTCTGCATACTTATGGTTGGCAGAACATCATTATATTCTTTATGCATAGACACACACATTCTATAAATTGAAGACTGGAATTAAAAAAGGCTGTAAGTGTAAGCATTTTTTTATCTTTTAAAAGACGTCTTAGAGACGTCTTAAAGACGTACCGTTTAGTCACAAAAGATGTTCAGGGGACGTTCGGAAGCCGTTCGGAGACATCTTTAAGACGTCACTGTGCTACATATCTGGGTTTATGGGAGCGAAGATTACGCGGTATCAGAACGGAAATGTACTTCGTCGTTGACGTCACGTTGAACCATAGGTCAACAGTAGCTGGATCTATAGAATTTTGATGTGAAACTGCAAAACGAGTTCGGATCAATCAATAGTCAGCTACTGAATCGAGAATGTTCGTGCAGTTGTTTCGCAATTTCGAGCATGAACGTATATGTATACATATTTTATTTACACATATAGGTATCTATAATTCCTCGTGACAGTTTACAACTTGACCGGTCGACATTTGTCGCACGAAAATTTTGAGTCACAGAGCTTAAGTGGTGTGACGGTGTGCCACCTTTCAGTAACTTTCTCTAGTTTCATTGATACGCTGCCCCGCGCCGCGCCGCGCCGCGCCGTTTTTTCCTCGAACAGCACGATCAAATAATCCGCATCGTGTATGCTTGTAAAGAAATTATAGCCATCAACGTTTTCTTACTCGATTCGAAGTCCCAAGGGAATCTCATTGCGACATAAGATGGCCATCTATCATCCATTAATTAACAAAAACGAATTCCGTTGATAAGATTTTCTAATTTCATTGTCTCGTGATCTCTCGTGATAGTACCAGTCACGAAAACCTCTGGTCTCATTAATCACTAATTAAATAGAAATGTAAAACTCGGTTGTATGCTAAGCGAAGTCTGTGATCTTTTCGTATTTAATAATATAATTCCTGCTGACTTTTGCCTGAAATCATAGTTTTGTAAAGAAATCTGACAAAAATGCAGTTGAGTAGAATTTTGGTTCTTATAGTACTAGTTAAAACAGTATTAAATTTCATATTTTTCCATTTTTCAAAATATTTTTCGTTTATAAATTTCTTAATGTAACAGTAACCAATATATTATATTTACCATGTATGCACTTACTTACAATTAGTCAATTGTAGTTTATTTTGTGGATACGCCTCGTAGATTGCAAAAAGTTGCTTTACTCCCAAGAGAAAATCGTTTCTCCCGTCTTGTCCCTTTGGCCATATACAGGAGCGATCACGAATGGAGTCCCCATATGCGGCTTTGTTTCCTTGTAGGCGATACATATATGTATTGTGTTCTTATGGGGCGTGTGGTGCGCACGTAACGCATCGTCGACACGGACATACGTATTTACACGCTGCACAGTGAAGGTAGTGCTGAAATTTAAACACTAAATAGAAAGACTATACGTTAGAAATCTAAGGAAGACTAAATAATATTCTGTCCAACGAGACGAGACAGTAAACGTAAACATAGCCTCTCGAGTGCGAGAGAGTTGAAGTTACCCTTCTCATATGTATAAGTACATACATACATATGTAGTTAGCAAACGACGGGACACACGCTGGTGCTTCACTGCCTCATCTCGTTGGACAGATTATAGAGGCAGAGAGTTCTTGAGTGAACCATTGTAAAAACCATAGTAAAAAATTTAGTTAAAAACGATGCGCTATCGCTTACATCTTCAAAGTTATGGAAATTGGAAATTGGATACGTTTTCTTCTATTTTATCTATCTATCCACTGCCTCGGTCCTTCTTTTGTCAATAACCTGCAATAATGAAATGAAAAAAATAATACTATTCATTATTTTGATCTCTGTACCGTTAACAATAAAACTATTAAACTGGGTCTACTAGTTAGTAATTCACTATATCGAATACATCTGAAATACTTTTTACACCCACTGTATTTTATAAAATATCAGACAATATTTACATTCAAAAATATCAATGACTCTTTTGCTTTGCCTTTACTGCAAGCACCTTTCTCCTATTATTCTAATTGTCACAATATAATTACTAACGATGAGAGTTTCCATAAATGTGACTTTTATTAAAGCTTTGGTGGTTTCAAAAGATCAAATTAATTTTGTGTTTTCTTAGAGTTACTGAAAACTAAAATCTCAAAGTATCTTATAAGTTTTTAAACATAGAGAATCTCAATTTTAAACGAAAATGATATATGTAATACACTTTCAATCTCACATGTTAATTAATTTTTTTCACAAGAATATTTTCAAACATTGCATTATTTTTTGGTCAAAGTGAAAGATCGCTTAATTACCGTATGCCGTGCGCTATTACTTAATTACTAAAATGGAGCATTATCATATATGCACTTAATAGACACAAGCTTGGTTCGTGGAAATCATAGCGGAGGTTCGATTACCTAAACACCGTTTACGCGAAAATCGTTTAACCAAACACTCGATTATCCAGACGATATTATCTAACAAGGATATCCATATACATACATACATACATACTGTGACCGAAATAATGTTAGGTTCAGTGTTCTTATTTCTATCTGCGTTGTGGAACGAATATTGCGATATTTGTTATTGTTTTTAATGGGCATAATCAATATTTAGAATCGCGTCGAAATATATGTATGTACGATATACAACGATATTTGTTGTCCAAACGTCATGTTTTATTTAGCCAGTTCATAGAATCAAGGTTCTACGCGACTGACGACAGAACGATTCGCGCAATTGTTGTTTACCAGTGTGTTTGTCCGTGTTCGCAGCAACGCAGGGGCTAGAACAATGAGAATCAACGAAGGAAATCCTGTGGCGGCCGCTGCATTTTCTTCGGAATCGATGACCACTTCCACCGGAAGCCCCAGCGACGATTATCCGGCGAATTCAGAACTTCCACTTCCTCTCACGACATTCTCCGTCCAGGACTGTGTTTACAAAGGCGAAGGGAATGCTAACGTCGTTATTGCACTCCCGCAAGTAAGCAGATAAACCTCTCCTCTTCTACTATCTGGACGAATAAGTAAGCAAAACTGTTCAAACTCGGATTTCGACCATTAGATAACTCTTTCGATGCGGAACTATTTTCACACGACAAGGAATTTCATCCAACCGAGAATCATTGTTAATATTGTTAATTAGTATTGATTGAAATACAAAGGTGTGGACAAGTTTTTCAGTAGATCGGTACAGTACGAAATTCTACATAGGAACACTTATAACAAATTAAATGATTACATACTTATACCGATTTATTGTCTATGTACAGCAAGGTCTTGATCTAAGTAAATGGGAACTTTAGGATCTAAGAAAATTGCCTATCCCCTCCACTGCGGAGCATACCCCGCGAAGAAGCTTGAGCTGCCTCGGTCCAGTGAGGCCAGATGAGACCGGTTTCGGTCTCATACCCTCTCCAGTTTTACCCTTTCCACTATCCCATTCCACTACCATAAGTACACTCCAACGTTCCCCGCTAACACCGTATACTGGACTGCGCACGCGCAACGTATTACTCTGGTCATCAGAGAGGGGGTACATCGTTTCCCCTCGATTACCCCGATCTGGCTTCACTGCTCGGTCGCCGCAGAGTCGCCAGATGAGGGGAAGGAGCACGAATCCAGGGGAAAAGTACCCCTTTCTCTGCTAGTACCGGGTTAGTCACGTGATATTGTGACACATGCACGACAGAGATGAAACGCGTAACGCGACCGAGCCGTGGCGGAAGCGTGGGGAACAGCGTCGTAGAAGGGGTAGCTAGACCGGGGACACAAGTCTTAATCTGGCGACTCTGGGTAGCCGAGCAGTGTAATGTAAAATGTACGCATGCTGGGTAATCCGATACGGGGTCAGGTATATCGGTGTGAAACCACTGCAAATCCAATTACAAAACTTCTTTATTTTTCATGATTTTTTTATGGGACTTTTACCAACTGATTTGTGGCATTTTTCTGATTAAAATGACACCAAACACGATATAATTGTATTTAGTGGTTTAATTGACGGTATGCGGTAAGTTTTCGGCGGCGCGGTCCGTGTTTACACGCGCTGTCCTTTTCTAAGTTCGGCGCGGTCGGTGAGATCACAAAAAAATAGTAGCACTACACGATCTATGTCGGAGCACGGACCCTAGGATCCGGATTAGATCAAGACTTTACCGTATTACATATGTTGTATAATAAAATAATTTCGTCCTCCTTTTTCTGATAAATACCACGCATATGCGATGATAGCGAACGCGTTAGTATATTTACTTGGAATTTATATTCGATCGGACGGTGAGCCTAAATGTAAAGTATTGTACTTGCTAAAATCGTTGACAAGGGCGAATGAACTTCTGGTTGATTCCGGTGCCTTTGAAATTTTGGAAACATTCGTAGCGCGATGGTGGTGGTATTCCATCCATTAGTCGTTAATCGAAATTATTTGTTACATTAAAAAATTGTCACAGCAGTTGTAGTCGCTGTGTTCCGCAATTCACGTTCCACCGGAAAGAGACTGTTTTATTGTAGCGTGTTGGACACGACGCGACGGACCGCCATTACGTCGCTGTCATTGTTTCAATATTCTTTCCTTTGCGATTTTCAAAAGGTAATTTATTGGTAGAGCGAATAGCGCGTTTACGCTTTCCGCTTATTCAAATGGGTCATTTGATTCGCACATAAAATCAATGTTCTCGCTGATGTCATAGCCGGGGAACTTCATTGAATCGATGTACGCTGGCAACACGTTTGATGTGCAACTGTATTAGCGGACTGCCTTGGTTTGCACGGGGTACGCGGAATTTCTCGCAAGCACCTATGTTTGTTGGAAATTCGTGACTATGCTACAAACAGTTCGCGCATTCCGTAAACACAAGATTTAATCATTTAATTACCGGCAAATTAGCGATCCACGTGTCTATAGTTCTTGTTAATGTCTGTCAATCGTACCTGACTAATGTAATCAGAAACACACGTTTCTGCGAACGACAGTTGTGTAACTGCAGTTGTGTAACTGTTTCGAAGGTAATGGTATCCTTTTGATTTCGAGGTAGGGTAAGAGGATAACCACCCTTCCCAAAGCAGAGGGTTGAAATTCCGTACGAAACGGTTTTTCTTGATAAATTAAGGGGCTGTGCCCACCCAACTACCACCACCACCCTTACCACACATCGATAGATCCGCATATACGTATACGAAATGCAAGGGTTTACGAGAAAAGAAACTGACGCCTCAATATTGCAATGAGAAGTTCAGACCCGGTCGATTATGTTTCCTAAGAGTCCTGGCCAGGGTGGTTCAGAGCCGAAATTTCATATTTTTACGTTGTTGAAGAGTAATTTGCAATAATCGACAGCGCT
Organism: Lasioglossum lativentre; assembly: GCA_916610255.1. Classification (NCBI taxonomy): domain Eukaryota; kingdom Metazoa; phylum Arthropoda; class Insecta; order Hymenoptera; family Halictidae; genus Lasioglossum; species Lasioglossum lativentre. Next base: position 5,239,088 of record OU744364.1, read on the forward strand.
GACTTGTGACAAAAAGTATTCTGCCGATTATTACAAATTACTCTTCAACAACGTAAAAATATGAAATTTCGGCTCTGGACCACCCTGGCCAGGACTCTTAGGAAACATAATCGACCGGGTCTGAACTTCTAATTGCAATATTGAGGCGTCTGTTTCTTTTGCCGTAAACCCTTGCATTTCGTATACGTATACGCGGATCTATCGATGTGTGAGTGGTAAGGGTGGTGGTGGTAGTTGGGGTGCGCACAGCCCCTTAATATCAGTTTATGGTCCAAATAAAAGTTAGTTAGTTAGTTATATTATGTTTTTACGTCGCATCGACTACTTTGGTCATTAGCGACGACTTATATATAGCTTATAACTATAGCTTATAACTATAACCTATAACTAACTTATAGCTAAAGGACCTACAGTTTATTAAGGTGGGTTCCGAACCACCTGGGCGGCTACAGTATGAATCAATTGAGAAAAATCTCAGAGGTGACGGCGGGATTCGAACCCGGGACTACGAGTTCGTAGCCGCGAGCCTCATCCCCAAATAAAAGAGACCTAAAATATATCTACGAAATTTTTCGAATATTTGTATCCGTGCGAAAGCGCGACTCTCCGTCCAACTGGACAAAGAAAATTGCATTGTGGACGCACGCAAACTGAATAGTCTGGTTAGTCGTCGCAAACAGTCTGAAATTTTCGCGGGGGGTTTTTTTTTTGTTGTTGTCTGTGGACTGATCTCGGGGACTGATCTCGAGGAAGAAATACGTGACTCGAATCGATGATGAGGAGCACGTAAAAGATGAGACGAACGTCACCGAAAGTGGGCAGAGTATTGTAATAAGATCGAGGCGAGGCGTGGCTGTAACTCGAGAAGAATGATGAAAACGAATCAGTTCCTATATACGGTATACAGGATCTACCGAACGAAACGGTTTCTATGCAAGATCTACTTAGATTCGACGAATACAAAAAATATTTCCGGCGAATGTAACTCCTGGAAATCCGGGAAGGACACGCGAGAAGGAAGGATGGTAGCGGTCACGAGTACGTAATAACATTACTTATGAAGGAAACACGAATCGTAGCGGAACGAGACCGTCGCGTCGTCGAATAACAATTTCTCTAGGTAGGTTCTTTCAAACGATCGAGACGTTTGTCGTTTTTAAAGGAAAAAAAATGTATTCCTCGAAACGACCGTTATGTTGGAAAAAGTACTTATCGGCACTCTTTCATCGTGACATATTCTTTATTCCAGAGAACTTGGAAATTCTTAATTAATAAGACTTCTTCCTAGACTCGGATTTATAATTTTTTTTTAATGAAATTTTACAATCGTCAGGAAATAAAGGAACGTGAAAATACAGCGAATTCTGTTTTACGTTTTAGAAAAATGTTATATTGCCATTTAAAGTCTTGCTCACTAATTCTGTGTATAGGACGTCGGTTAAATTGCATTATTTTTGTGAGCCTTTCGAATTTGTTTTCATCACTTTTTTTCTGGTAAATATGTAAATCCTATACTCTTATTGAAATATTATGTCAAAATTAATCTTGTCAAAATTAATCTAATGTTTCTAATGTTCGATTATAATCGATTCGATATGTTTCAATATTGATATGGTTCAGTTTGTTTATAAAACAGTTGTTTATTTGTTTAACACAACGTTCTATTTTCTTGCCCTTGATACTCACTTGACGTATAACATTTAAAACGTAAAGACGTGTTTTCTTTGTGCTCGTAATTTCATTGCTTCATTAATAAAACTTTGTTTAATTAATTCAGTTTATTTAATTAATAATTCTAACAACTCTAAAGCTCAATGAATGCATAATCACAAATTTTTGGAAATTGTGACATGCGGCGTTTCTCCCGACAACCACAGATATAATTGCATGCCGATAACGGGAAAAAGCAGCTCGTTCCGCGAGCAAAAGAACCACCCCTTTCAATCTGTGTTCCATGGCTGTCCGCAACAAATAGCAAACCTCTTCGTGTTTTGCGGTGTTTACCGTCAACTACTATTTGCAAAGGTCCGATTGGCGTGGCTATGTCATCGACAGAAATACACGACCGTTAGCCTTCTCTTCGGTAATCGACTAACAACCGAGAACTTATTATACATATAGCTTCGGTCAGATTGATAATTTTGTGCTTCACAGAGCATTGAATTGCCGTTGGAAAATTCTGATTGGTTTTTCTATTCGGGAAGGGCTATTATTCCGACGATTCCAAAGATTCGTTTTTCTTTTTTTTTTGCATCTGTTTTGAAAACGGACATTTTAATCGACTGTTTCGTCGTGATCTTCATCTGCATACTTCAATATTATTTTTAAAGTTTAATAAGATATATTTGGTAATTAATCTGTTAATGTAGATGTTTGTGTACCGAGAACATTTTTCGATTTAATAGAATGTTCGTAAAAGAATAGTGTGTAATTTTCATAATTATTAAAAAAATGATTCTCTGTTTACGTACAAAACTTGCAGGTGGTAAATAATAATTTTTATTGTTATATTGAAAGATATGTGCATAGTTTTAGAAGCAATTTCTGTCAATTTTATTAAAAAATTTCAGTACATAGTAGGGACATACCATTTTACACGGAATAGTGTTTATAAAACATCATTTATCTGAACAAAACTGTCATGCAAAAACATTCATAATCTAACTTGTAAGTATATACGACCAACTCGAGTATTTTTATTTGAATTTGATGAATTTTTATGCAAAATTTCAGAAACATTGTAAACACAATTTCATAAACATGACTTCTTGAATTCGGAGAACGAGCTACACACGAGAAAACGGTATTACATATAGAGAAAAATACATGGCGTAGCTATTTACTATGTCGACACGAATAATATTGTTTTTATGCCAACTGTTTTCTTAAAGTCAGCGTAAACACGTTCGGTTGAATTTTTAATCAGATGCCGAGCACGATCGTAAAGCATTTCCTTTGCAGGGATGCCGAGTTCGCGGAACGCAGTTATTCGTTTACATCGAATACTCGGTTCTCTTTTCCGTAATCATGTACAAACAACTGCGTATATCATTAACAGCGTCCGATAAGAGGAAGTCAGATGTCCGTGTCGTAATTATGCTCACTTTTGTATTCGAAGTTATCGCCGCATCGGGATTGCGAATGAATAGAACATCTGCGTATACCGAGTATGTATAGCAGCGATGGGCACGGTAGGGGCCCCTGAGGTGCTGGCTTCCCCCACCAACTACTCTTTCGTGCAGCGCGCACCTTTGCCGCGTAGCGGTGCCCCGCGCTCTTCGTTTCCCCCCTCGTACGAAAGAGTAGTTGGTGGGGGAAGCTTCTGGACTGCCGCAGTCATGCTGCCCATCACTGACGCATACGTATACCGTCCCGAAAGTCTCCGAGCCCCGATCCGATGTGTGCGTGCACGCGTTTACTACGCACAGTATATGCGCAGGTTCGCGGCGCGGCGCACTCGCACGCATTACTTATGTATGTATTTCTACAGGCAGCTGGAAACGCGAAAACATGGATGCGGATGTGCAAACTGTTTCAATACGAAACACTTATCGAGAAAGAGGATTTTGTTCGGCCGTTTCCGGTATTTAGTCACGCAATCCTGTCAGACACGTAAATAGTAGGGGTGTGCGGGTACCCGAAATTTCGGGTTCGGGTTGGGAAATTTGTTCGGGTTCGGGTCGGGATCCCGAAAGTTTATAAACTTCGGCTACCCGAAATAGCAGTCGGGTCGGGTCGGGTCGAGGTCCCGAAAGTTTGCAATTTTTGGGGTACCCGAAGTTAAAGTTGGGGCACGCCTGCGGTCAAATCAGCGATAAATAACTCTGTGCATATTTTAATATTACAGTAAAATTTAATATTATTGAGAGGTGGTATTTAATTTATATGAAGAAATTAATTTTATAGTAAAATTTCATATTATTGAGAAGATATTAATATGCACAGAGTTATTTATCGCTGATTTGACCGCAGGCTTGCCCTAACTTTAACTTCGGGTACCCGAAAATTGCAAACATTCGGGACCTCGACTCGACTCGACCCGACCCGACCCGACCCGAGGCTCGGGTACCCGCGCACCCCTAGTAAATAGCTATCAGATCTCTCATATTGATCATTTCTGAAAGCAAAACTCCTTTATTTTCTATTCGGAAAAATAGTTGAAAAACACGGACCAATTAGAGCGTTGCTACAGCGAACGGACTCTGGCTCGGCCAACGGCAACAAGACGCTCAGCGAGACCTCTCGCAGAGCCGGAATCCGTCCGCTATAGCCGCGCTCCGATTGGTTCCGTGTTTTTCGTTAATAACTCCTTAACAAAGCCGCGGAGAACATTCTCGTAAAGGAAAAAGTTACTTCAAACGACCTAAGGAGGAGAACTACCCCACATTCAAGGTTCTCCGACATTTTTGGGACATCCTGGATAATGTCGAAATGTACCATTGGAGTCAGAATGATTGTAGCGAATCAGAGGCGCCAATCTACACGAATATTTTTTTGCTTTATTTGAAAAACCACGAATGTGTATGTAATTACTCCGTGAGATAGAAATTACACAATTATTCTTTATTTGTAATACAGAAGTCAATACCGAATAAAACGGTAGAATTTTACATTGCAAAATGTGCAAACACTTTAGAAGCTTCGAGTACGAAGACTTTAAATCTATTTAAAAATCGTAAAAATGATTGGCTAATGACATATATTTATTGCCTGTAATCAGTAGGTACGTTTCTCTTTAACTGCATTACTATCTGCCATGAATTAACTATATTCTCTGTACATAACTACGCTAACAATAAGGCACCTGTGTCAGTTGATTATCATGATAATTATCAACGCGTGGTGTCTCGCTTGAGGTTATTGACACGTGCACAATGGCGAACAATAGTTGATTTGCTCTTTGTCATAACATTTTATCAAACTGCTCATTGCTGAACATTACACTTTAGAAATTTCATACACCCAACAGGAAACAAAGAAATTAGGTATTGTTCCCTTTGGAAGCTAAACAAACTATATTCTTACGTAGAAAAATTCTGTACTCTCCAAAATATGATAGTATTTTTCTTGATTGCCGGTGCGCAATTTTTTATTGCTTTTTGTATGGGTCATCAGCGACGGATTTAGGCATGGGCATATCGCGGTCAAAAAAATAAAAACAATTTAAATTAAAAACTTAAGAAAAAATAAATTATACAAAATTTGTTGGTAGTCGAGTTAATTTGAGTTAATCGGGTAGGCCCCCCAAACAACGTTAGCCCAGGGCCCCAAAATTAATGGTCCGCTGTTGTAGGTCACTGTTTTTCAACCATTTTGTTCGACAAGTATAGTGGACAAAAGTAAGTTTAAAGTCTTGCATTTTAATAATATGAACAACTACATAGTGTACACATTCGTCGATATTTGTCTTCATTTCCATGAATACAAATTGACGTTAACCAACACCTGCGTCTTTAATTACACAGAGATGATTAAGAATAATCGAATTGATTCCGGTCGTTTATCTTTCAGCACGATATCGAAAGCACACTCAAAAGGTGACATACGAATTTTTTTCAGGAAAAATGAATTTAAAAACGCCAATGCCGTCCAGAATCCTCAAACTTCAATCTCATTGTAAATCTCTGGTCAATTTTTTATGAACATATTCCTTTAACAACAATCGTACCTAATAACAAAGAAAGTATTACTTTGGAACCCTTTCGGAACACTTGAAACAAAATCTACTAAATATGAATGTTATACAGGGTGTTCGACTACGGGTGGGAGAAAATTTAAGGGGTGGTTCTCTATGATAATATAAGTCGAAAATGAAGAATAAAAAAATTGCGGCTTCGTTATTTAGTTATTAACCCATAGCACTCGAGTAGCAACTCCGCGGCGCTACTAAAAATTGCTGTACCATTATTCAAAATATTGTTTACATTATTAAATATGTTGGTATCTAATCAATTACTAAACATCTAATTCTATGAGGTATTATATCAATTTCATATCCATCAAATTCAAAAAATCAGAGAGAATATCTAGGTCGGAAGAAATGTTTCACTTTTAAATTAAAATAGCTCCGAGTGCAAAGGATTAACAATTAAAAATCCGCCTAAAATGCGGCAACCCGTAACTAAATAACGAAGTAGAAATCGCAATTTTTTTATTCTTCATTTTCGACTTATATTGTCATGGAGAAAACCACCCTGTAAATTTTCTCCCACCTGTAGTCGAACACCCTGTATATTGGTTTTATGGAATAATTAAATAAATTGTCTTTCGAATATATTGGATGTTGCCTGTATTGAGCGGCTCGGAAAGAACGTCTGTACCCTCTAAACTCTAAACAGTCTAAATTCTAAACCTCGAAATTCTAAATCTCTACAAGGGGCTAACAGGGACGCCAGAAAGGAGAGCTGGGGCTCGGCTGTTCACTGCATTGTCCTGCATTATCGAGGGTTTCCGCTCCAGGACCTACCACCGGCACATCTGGCAGTCCTTCCGAGTTCCGAGTATTACTATCCTGGTTTCAGAGTAAGCGTCCTAAAGCGTCGAGCCATTTTTGAACTGGTCGAATATTCAGTGTACCATTCTCAATAATAATCCTGCATTTGTGCCTTTCTTTTCAATTGAAATGGAATTCTATTCTTTTGCTAGCAATATTTAAGCATTAAAGTAAATGTAAACACACGCTAAATATGAATTTTCTACCCTTTTCTTGTGAAATCATTACAGACAAATTACACGGTCCAACAAATTTCAACTTTTTTTAGGGGTTTCGATTCTTACTATGCAATTCTTATAGAGTTTTTTGCGCTGATTCCGAATCTGTCCTTAATTTTTCACCTAGACGCACAGTTTTTGAGAAATTTGAGTTTGAAAAAAAGACATACTTTTAGACTTTAAACAAATATTGCGATGTTATTATAAAAGATATTGAATTGATCTTTACAGCAAAAGATTCCTTAGACTTTCCCGAATGCAGTGATGTCCAATATTAATACATTATGATTATTTAAACATGTTTAAACGATCATTAAAGACGGAGAGACACCATTAAAATTAAGGACAGATTCGGAATCGGCGGAAAAAACTCTATAAGAATTGCATAGTGAGAATTGAAACTCTTTTTGGCTGTTGGACAGTGTTATGATGCGTCGAAATAACGACGTCAATTATAATATTACAAGTACGAATATATAATTGAACGCTTTTTATTTAGTAACAAAAACACTTTACCTTACAAAGAAACAGAATAAGCGAAATATAAACGTTCTACTTATTGTTAGTATTGAATGTATTAATTGAAATATTTTTGACGGATATCGCAAGATTCAAATTTTTCGATCGTCATTTTTAACGAAAGATTAGTTATCCGAGGTTAACGAGGCGAGGGTTCGAATAGTTTGGTGAGCTACTGTATACATATAAGTATAGAATTTCTGCTGTGCCATGAACGGAACATCTTGTAGAATCGCTTCCCGTTTGCGAGGGTCAAGAATTTTCATGAGTCTAATTGTGAGAGCACATATGTGGCTACGCACTGTTTGAAAAACGAAATGGAAGAAAACCGACGACGCGACGGTCGCCGAGAGACTGACTGAGCGAGGTTGCAATTCTTTTGCGTGGTGCGCACGTGCTCCGCGCACACGTAACTGGGAAAAAGAGAGACACACTCGAACGAAACGGAGGCCGGAAGAGGACGATGGAACGATGGCCGTTGACCTCGACCACCATTGGAGGGGGAGAACGTCCGATGGTGGGGGAAACTAAGCCGCTTAAGAGGGGATCTGATGAATGATCGATGAACTTTGCCTTTCAAAACCGCGGAAGGTATCGTGGGGGAAGTTTTAATGAGGGGAACATGCTATGTTTCGCACACCGATTCTGCTCAATTCTGCTCAAATTTTGCGCATACTCCACACAAAATTCTCTAGACGAATGTTTCAACCAACCTGTTTCACTTGCATTTAGTTTGTTGCGGTTTATTTGATTATCACGATTCGGCTGTACGTTTTAGATAACAGAGGAGAGTAGCGTCCGTATTGCTAAAAATGCCCTTAGCAACCCAGACCTAACCCAACCCCAGCCACAGAGTTCAAAAATTCATTAATATATTCATTAATATTGTGTAATGCCAAAATTGTCCGAACCTTGCGCCATTCCATTAACGGAATGGAGTATATAAAATATTCATGGGTCGCTTATATAATTTCCATCGATTTCAACTATCCTCTAATTGGTCATGCAGTAGTTTCATTTCACAATTACTATGTGCAAAATTATGAATACTTCGAAAGGCTTGAATACCTTAAATACACCACAATTCAAATGTAGAAAGACGTTACATCGTCATTTAATCTCGTGTTCTAATATTTCGTAATGAGTATATGTATTATGTAGTATACATATACAGGGTGGACGATTTATCTGAAGACATTGAAATAGATCTCGAGATCTATGCATCGGATCAAAAGAAGTGGGTAATGAAAGTTGTTCGTCTCGAAGGGGAACAGCCAATGATACCAAATCGACCCCCATCGCCATCCCCTAGGGGGTGGCGATGGGGGATGATAAAAAACCTAAATGGGAACCCCCATTTTTTATTGCAGATTTGGATTCTCCCGAAAAAGTACCCCAATTTGACCTACGAGTTTTTGCATTTTGGTTCACAGATGGCGCTGTAATCAACTAAAATCAAAATGGCTAAAAAAATCGTTTAAAATTGAGGATATCTCGAGAAATACACATCAGATCAGAAAAATAAAAGTAGACGTATGTGATATTTTTAAAAATGCTGTTCAATAACACCATAATTGACCCCTCGCGCCCACCCCCAGGGGGTGGCAGTGGGATTCGAGTTTGGTATTCGAGCCGAACAACTTTCATTACTTCTCGAGATATTTCAATGTCTTCAGATAAAACGTCCACCCTGTATAATGTATAAAACACCGTATATGATCATCTTTCCTTATTCAATAGCAGTTGATAAAATTTTGTCTATTCAACATTTCAGCATTCTAAAAATAGACATGTAAGTTTGAGCAAAACGTCACGTATTGATACGCCCAATACATGACGTGGCAGTCAAACTGTTAAATTAGATAAGCGTAAAAATTTAGGTTGCAAATTCGTGCTTGTTTTATAAACGTCAGAGTCGGGAGAAACCTGGGAGCCGTGTTAGAGTCAAAGAACGAAATTGGATTGGAAGGGACTTGAAAATCGTAGCAGAGTAAAATAACGAGAAAACGGATGCCATGCACAATTTATGTATTCGTTCGCTTTATTATGTTATTGTACGGCGGATGTTTGTACAGATGCCCAATTTTACATAACAGTTTATAAGATAGAGTTGGTATAATTAGATGCATATCGCTTACAACTAGAAATTCATACCGCCAATAATAACTTTGTATGTAGAATGCGTTATACAGAGTGTCCCACAAATATTATACTTCCTTAAAAGGGATGACAGCTAAGGTGATTTGAAATAACTTTTATCTCGAGATATTCACCTTTTTATAATATCGAATATTTAAAAATAAACCGGCGCGTATATGTTCAACAATTCTTGAAAAAGAAATATTATTTTTGCGGTGACGTTTTTTTAAATCTACCAGTTAGAGCAGATTTGTTTATAACCATATACATATACATATGTGTATGCGTATATGTACACTTGTTACATGAACGAGTGAGTGACGCACGGAAAACTTGCAGCCACGTCAGCCGGCAGACGAGAACAGCCAATATATTGATTGGACGTTTATGAGAGACGACACACCTGATGAGAGAAGCACCTGAGAAGTTTACATGTACACCGCAAAATCTGATGATCTAAATCTTGAAGTCTAATAATGATCTAATCCGTAAAGTACCGATGTCGTTCGCTCGTAATTTAACTTTTTGATCGATAACCGACGAAACGAGCTCGCCGTAGCTCGAACCATATATATATTCGGATCAAATATTCGATAATTAATAAAAATAAAAATACAACTTCATCGACGGCTATTTTAACTATTGGTAGTATCGCAGACTGATAAACTGTTGTCAGCGAAATAAAAAGTTCCTTTTCAGACCTAATTTCATAATTTTAGCCAGACAACATTCACAATACATCTACATAAAAATAATATTAAGCTAAGTGTCAACTTTTATTCGGTTCCACGCCTCCGAGAGCAACTTTAAGACGGCATCAAATTGTTTTTTAGATTTAATCTCATAATTTGATTTTGCGTTTAACAAAGCGCACTTTTTATTAACCCTCGGACTCCTGCAAGTTCTACGCCTATGCCGGAGTAATTTCTGACTCACCGGTATTTCACTAATAGCAAATAATTTTTTTATTCTTCATTTTCGACTTATATTATCATAGAGAACCACCCCTTAAATTTTCTCCCACCCGTAGTTGAAACACCCTGTATGTATAGAATAATCTCAATAGAATAATTCTATCATAGAATTACATCAATATCCACCAAACCGAGGGTGTAGAATCTCGTTATGATAGTCGTGACATATAATTGCTATACACCCTCTACATAGTATAGTCTCTGATATACGCAACTGAAAATGAGTTGCGAGTTGTGGTTGTGTGTGACCGAACGACTACGTTCAACATTTCTTTGAACATGGAGAATAGTGAATTCGTTAACGTTACGGTCGGTTTCCGTAGGATCCACGGTTTTCGTACCGGTGATAATTAGCGCTACGTCATTTAAACAATTCACGGTAGTAATTGTAGACTGCTGCGCCATGGAAATTGCGGTTTACCGCGGTATGAAACGCTGCGTGTCGACCTAATTTCAATTCGTTGACGGAGCTGACAACGTCAAAATTTTTCGTTTCCTTCGCTCCGTCTGTTTTCGTAATGAGATTAACTTCGTTTAGCTCGCTTCACTTTTTACTTTTTTACTGATGCGACCACAGTAGACTAGTCCGAGTTAGTGATGGCGTGGAAAATCACTAACCGTGATTTATATCACAGTGATCGCAGAATCACGATCACGGTCGTTATTTTAACATCGTACACGCCGTGATCGTGATTTTTTAACCATTTGCACTCGGAGCTATTTTAACTCGAAAATTAAACATTTCTTCGAATCTAGAATAATTTCATTGCATATGATTTCTTTCATTTGATGGATATGAAATTGATTTAAATACCTCATACGATACTTAAATGTCTAGTAGTTTATTAAATACGAACAAAAATAATAATGTGAACAATATTTTCAAGAATGGCACAGCAATTTTCGGTTTAATCTAGAGTGAATCTGCTCACTGTCGTCCTAATTCTTCATCTCGATTAAATTTGTTCTCTTTTTAAATACATCGATTAGCTTGCATAAAAATATCTGCGTTACAATGTAAATTTAAAATTATATATCACGTTTTCTGTATATAACGTAAATTTACTTCGTTTAGTGATAAAAATAAAAAATATTCAATTTTCTCATGAGAAATCGAAGAGCAGTTATGCTCTCCACCAATCAAAAGCGATCACGAAAATCACGAATCACTGTGAAAAATCATCGTGATAGGGAACGAACGTGATCGAATCACAAGTGATCCGAAAGTAGCAGTTCATGCCATCCCTAGTCCGAGTATGGTTAACACGTACATTTTAGGGTTACTCTTGGCGAAAAAAAAATGTACAAATTTCTATCGCGACACCCTCTAGCATTGTGACAATGGCTAAACAAATAATTTTAGGTTGACCAAACAACGGGAACGCGTGCCTCGTCGAACTTGAAAATTTTTGTATTTTTCAAACTTGCTTCTCTCCATTATAGTACATCGTAAATATACATGTTTATACGATGACATCGTTGAATTTGTCATTCCATGCTCTAATAACTTCTAAGGATAGACGAATCCGTGTAGTAGCATTGAACAAAGTTTACGTTAAGTATTGACAGCAGTTACCGCGGGTACATACTTGAAATAGAAACCAGAAAATAACAAGGTGAACCAACAGAGCGGTATGCGGTATCCTGCAGCTACGAGTTATCTGTTTTGAACATTTTTTGTACTATTGACCTGAATATTTGCTGAAATGTCGCAACGAGTCGATAGAACCATTGATTCATTACTGATAACAGATAATCAACTATACTGATTCGAGTATGCGAAACATGTGAACAGTTGTTGCAGTGGAAAAGTGTTCATATATTCAATGATACTTTACGTTATACCAGTTTTATTTTTATGTAATCTCAGTTTATGGGGTCAAACAAATTTTTCTTCCCATTATCTGAAAATTGTTTATTGCACGCCGAGGACCAAACCATGTTTTACGTAATTCGTTCACTCGCATCGTTTGTTTCATTTATGCTTTTCGTAATTACAAATACTTTATTGAAAACAGTATAAATATCGTTATTAACATACGAATGACTGTAGCTCTGTATGTCAGAGACTCGCGTGTTATGTTGCTAAAAATAAAAGATTTACAAAAAAAAACATTGATGGCAAGCAAATATTTCTGTCTCGATCATTTTACAATTTTTCGTCCATGTTTTGTCACGAATATTTTGTAGAAATGCGGTATGTTGGAGATTTTGCATGCGTAGCCCTTAACATTGAGTCGGGCGGAATTACACGACGCAGCATATGAAGCTTAAACCTGTACATATGTTTAATGAACGTACTCCTGAAATCAATAAAACTGGCAATCGTATTGAATCCTGAGTATGTAAGGTCATTTCCAAAAGCAGCTGTACGCCAGGCTACTAGAAAGTGTGTAGGAAGGCAAGAGAAAAAAAATGCAGAAGAAGAAGTATTGTTACAAAAAATAGAAAGCATTGGAAAACCAAAACGTTCGTATAAGAGAAACATGGATGACAAAAATGACTGTCATTTTTCTTGATTCTTGATTTATTATCACTAATCTCAATATGATAAAAAACAATTACAATCACGATTCTGTTAAAGCAATTTTATAATTTTAGCGTGTGCATGCAAATAAATGTGCATCCTATATTGGTATGCAACAAGATAACAAATAGCACCATTTGACAATGATCCATTCATAAACATTGAACATGTTAAAAATTAATCGACTATCATCCTTGGTTTCTTATATGCATAGATAGTATAGGAGAAAAGTTGTTGCGAAAACGTTGACCTAAATAACATATTTGAATTTTGTTTTTTTTATGAATTCGAAAAATGTATGATGCCATTCGGTTTATTATAATCCTAATCACATTCCAGAAGAAAAAAAGGTGAAATATTGTAAAGAATTTGAAATTAGAAAACATTTTAGTACCTCCTGAAAATGTTTATATGTATTTAGCCCTTAAAATATATTTTCTACAAGAACACTTGTTTTGAACTCGGTTATTCATAAGTCGTTCGGCGTGAAAAACAAGAAAAAATCTGCATAAACAGCCGACAGTTCGACTTCATGGAGAATACATCATAAATATTCTTATCGCATAATCAGCGTTTTTCTCTTCGTTTCGCTTACGTTTTTGTTCCTATGCGTTTCAGGAGCAGAAGGTAATTCGATTCCGGAAGTCGTTGCCGGACGATGTTCCACCGGATGCCGGCAAACAACGGGCTGAACGAGAAGTGGAATTCGTGAGGAGCGTTGCTTCCTGTTTTTTGGGCCGGTACACGAAGATCCCTGAGATTCTTCGGTGCGACGTGAAAGACATTGCCAGACTTTCGGAAGCCATTCAAACGCACCGCCCAGGTAAAGCCTTCGCCCACCAAATTTCTCACACAGAGCCGCATAAAAACCTTACCCTCCGTTTCTCAAGGTTTTTTCTTTTCACCGCTATCCTTCATTTCTAACATAAGCTTTACAATTACAAAGAGTAACTTTAATATTAGGATCCCACAATAATTTTTATTTTGCAGCATTATAATTTTGTTCGTAACGCAATAACAACATGTAGGACTTAGGGCTGGGGAAAATTTGAAATAATTTCAAACAATATAGTAAACATTGAAATATTTGCATAAGTAAATACTATTTAGAAATACTATTTCATCAAATGTTTAAATTATTAGAAATTTCTCACACAGAGCTGCATAAAAACCTTACCCTCCCTTTCTCAAGGTTTTTTCTTTTCACCGCTATCCTTCATTTCTAACATAAGCTTTACAATTACAAAGAGTAACTTTAATATTAGGATCCCACAATAATTTTTATTTTGCAGCATTATAATTTTGTTCGTAACGCAATAACAACATGTGTATGACTAGGGCTGAGGAAAATTTGAAATAATTTCAAATAATATAGTAAACATTGAAATATTTGCATAAGTAAATACTATTTCATTAAATGTTTAAATTATTAGAAAATACTATTTACCATTTACACTCGGATTCAAATATAGAAAATAGTGAACCGACGACGAAAATGACGATAGTATGTTCCGGAAAGTGTGTTTCGTTAAAAGTTGAAAGCAAACAAAGTGAATCAGTAACGTATATAAATTACTCTTCTATAATGTTTCCAGTTATTTACACAGAAAATAAACGTCTTATATTATCGATATTATTTTCAGTCACTCGTAAACAAAAAATTAATGTCTTACATATTATCGATAAAAGTATACATGATACTATAAAAAGTTAAAGGAGCCAAACAAAAATTGTTTTTTTTTCTTAAATAATTTTAATAAATCGGAGGTAATGTATTAAAATTCTGAAATTCTTTCAATCTGTTCACACTGCTTTGAATTGAAATATCTCCTAAAGTAATAGTTTTTCGATTTAAGAAGGTTAATAATCTTTTACGGAGAATAATAATCTACATTGATCGGTGTATTAAAAAATAGATTATTCCACTGAAAAAATTGAAATTGATCTTCGTATACCCTCTACTCCTCCACCTACCAAAGAACCATTAACGAAGAATTACGCCGTCCTCAAAACCATATAACTTTTGTTTTAAACATTTGTCGATATCGTAAATACTCCTTCAGAAATATTTGAGGGAATCGCTTTAAATGGAACAACCTGTATATACAGTCGGTGTGAAAAGTATTCGTACACCTTTTCAATGAAACTTTGTACATGTATATAAATTACTTATACCTACCGAATGCACCTTATAAATTTTCACTACAGGCACAGATAAAAAATGTAAAAACCGTCACCTTTACTTTTTCCTTCGCAATTACGACCGATAACAATAAAAAAAAATCATTTACATATTAGCTAGCAAACTAATCCTTCTAACGTCTAAAAAAAACTCAAGCTGTTGGGTCGAATTTTGAAAAAGTTATTCGTTTTTAAAAGGTGTTACGAATACTTTTCACACCGACTGTATGTAGGAAGCAATAGGTACAAATCCATTTATACCCAGTTATGGGTATGAGAGAATTGATCTTTTAGTAAAATGTCACTAAATTCTTGGATCTGCACTACCGTACTCACCAACGCACCGCACCGTGCGGGCGAGGGTTTATTCAAGCGCTATGCATAGGCGCAGATGTCCGCCGACGAACTTAATTGTTCACGACAGGTGTTAGGCCAAGGTAACAAGTTTCGAGAGTCTTTACAGGCATCCAACTTTCGTTGACCGCTCAGGTAGCTCGACCTTTTTTCCCGCCCGTCCACCTGCTGACTGCACCTTTTCTTCTGAAAGAAAAATGCAAGGTTCGCAGGCGCGCGGAGACTTTCCGTCAGCCCAGGGTTTCTTATGCGCCGTTGCCGATGCCGATGAAATCTCATCCGGGCAATAGCTGTTCTACTATAGTTCTGCCCGTAAAATTCGAATATTTCGTAAAACTCGATTACATACAGGGATAAATTTCGACAGGCAGCATCTGTCAGCCGAGTAGTGACACTGGAACCAATGAAAATCCGCTTTCTCATGAAATTTGCTAAAATTTCTTTGTTCTCTCGTCGATTCCGTTCCTCTGCCCAGGTAACACGAGAAATCTATGCAGTCGAATAACGACTCTAAAATTGATTTTCGAAAGAACATTAATTTAGAATTAATCGACATCCGCTTTATTTGACACAGCAACCAAACACAAAAATTTTCTCTTCTCTTAATTATCTTATATAATAAATAATAAATCTGCAATAAATATAATATCTCTTAACGTTGTTACAAGTATAAATACTAAACTTTATATGTATATGTACATTAAAATATAACACCCATACTCCGTGTGCTATGTAAACTGTGGTGCCCAAGGTGGTTCGGAACTCCCATAAATAATTTATAATTTTAGTAATATATATAACTAAGGAAAGTAATAAATCAAATTTTTTATTGAATTTATATGAAGAAATTAATTTTATAGGAAAATTTAATATTATTGTAGAGTGGTATTGAACCTCATAAAAACTATAGGTCCCGTCGCGAAATAATTCCTGAAGGGATTCACAAAAGCGACGTAAAATAAAATTAAATTAAAAAAAAAAAAAAAAATAGAACACCCTATAGTGGCTAACTTATCATCTATCTCGTTTCATTCGAATATTTTCAACGTACCTTGTACACTTGATGCTTTAAATTATTTACATTTACAGAATGTTCTATTCTGCATAAAGAGTTTTAGCGAGCTTCGGACATTCGTAGTTAGCGACTCTGGGTCTGGATCAGCCATTGGAGCCTCTCTCAGATCGTCATGGGACTGAACATATTCAGCATGGCCGGCATATTTATTCTTCGAGTCATTGCGATGGATTCTCACCTAGGGGGTCACGGTTCTTCTCCTCTATACATTTCCAATTGCGATAACAATAATATTGCACCGCGCCGCATTGTTCGCATGGACTGTAACTGGCGAGATTGGAACGGAGCGTGACCGTCCCGTGTTTCTGAACTGGATCTTTCTGGTGTCCGGATTGACCTAACAAAATGATATCACGATTCTTTACCAGATAAATCTGCACCGCTTGGATGACTTTCCACGGCCGGAACGTCGAGCTATTGATCAGATAACAAAACCATTCTCATTATAAAAACACCGGCACCAACCGGATTCCAGATGGAAATGTATGAAAGTACTATTACGTTTAGGATAAGAAGAGCTGTACTTTTTATGCTCGTAAACACACGTTGATTTTCCAAACGAGCGTATTATGGAAATGGAAACTGATGTTAATGGTACAGTAAAGTCTTGATCTAAGTAAGCCGGACGGAGCTGTACGATCTTATGGGGCTGTGCGCACCCAACTACCACCACCACCCTTACCACTCACACATCGATAGATCCGCGTATACGTATACGAAATGCAAGGGTTTACGGCAAAAGAAACTGACGCCTCAATATTGCAATTAGAAGTTCAGACCCGGTCGATTATGTTTCCTAAGAGTCCTGGCCAGGGTGGTTCAGAGCCGAAATTTCATATTTTTACGTTGTTGAAGAGTAATTTGCAATAATCGGCATCGCTGACTTGTGACAAAAAGTATTCTGCCGATTATTGCAAATTACTCTTCAACAACGTAAAAATATGAAATTTCGGCTCTGAACCACCCTGGCCAGGACTCTTAGGAAACATAATCGACCGGGTCTGAACTTCTAATTGCAATATTGAGGCGTCAGTTTCTTTTGCCGTAAACCCTTGCATTTCGTATACGTGTATGCGGATCTATCGATGTGTGAGTGGTAAGGGTGGTGGTGGTAGTTGGGTGCGCACAGCCCCTTATGTTAGTCGGTACGCCTATCCCCTCCACTGGGGGGCATACTCCGCGAGGGGGCAGGAAGCTTGAGCTGCCTCTTGACGACACAGTAAAACATCGTCCAAATCGAAAGTGGCTTGTGCTTTTGTGAATTTTCGTGAATATTCGCAAAATATTCCCTTTTACTTTGGTCCCCATCGATCAACACACTAAAATAATATGTGACTGTTGTTGTGATTGTAACATATCATGAAAAATCTGTTTGGTTTTTATTAATAGATTCTTTAAAACAACACAAAATTCTGAGAAAAATACCTCAACGAAGTTTTTCCAACAGTCTACACCTGTTTTGAGTTTTCGAAATATTTAGCCAACGATTCGTCGAATAAGAAATTCTTGAAATAGTTGGTTTAACAATTGATGAGGCTGCTGCAGTAAGCAGAGAGCTTTTGTATAATTTGAGTATCAGTGAACCAACAAAAAGCAATGAAAAATCAAGAACTGTCTCAAACGTGCTACAAAGAGTGACCCAAAGAAAGAATTGCCCCTTGTTTGTCCTTGATTTTAGAACTCGTTCGAGCACCACTTTCACATGTATAATAATATTCCTGTAACTATAACTGCTACTAGTCTGATTTTGCCTTTATCGAGACGTATAAAAATATGACGGTTTCTCGCTACGGGGATTTCATTATATGCTTTCTTAACACTAATTTATTTACTACGGTACGTTTATATACTAAAGTACGTATGTATAATATATTATCTAGACACAGTATATAGTATGTATATCGCCATGCATGGCAGCATACTTCTCTAGTACCTCTACAGTCTGCAGACTACCCATTCCCCCATTCTCCCTTCCATCTGCTTACAGGGCCGTATTAGCTCATATTTGGGCCCAGTTCCCATCACTTTCACTAATACATAATCGACTTTCAATTGAAATTCTGTATTTGCTATAATCCAAAGCTGCTATTCTGTGTTTGAAAAGTGTAAACTTGTGGATTAAAGTTCCCTGTTCTTAGTGTTTTGGATAATATGAAATTGTGATCATGATGAGACTATGTTGCAAACCTTAAATATGTCGAAAAACGTGAACAATGTGAGAAAATGTTTTAGATAAAAATTCCATCATGTTTGTATATATTACGAATATTTATAATCAATGTTTCATAGAAATAAAAATAGTGATCCTTATGAATATTGAAAATTCTTATTTAAATTCTGTTTAAAAATTTTAAGAAGCCTGGAAACAGTTTTTGAAGTCATCGAAATGTAAAAGGCCGTACGTTTTATAGTAAGATATGACGCATTAATTAACTTTATAATCTGTGATATCACAAAAATCTGATTGTCAACTCAACTTAAAAATCTGCAATGATTCGATGCCTCGATATATAAACTCATCGTAAACAAAGCTTGACAGAAATAAATCATTTGACACACTAAATTAGTGCTAAATTCGAAGGTCCCTATAATGGACGAGAAACACCTAATTTTTGGGTCTGGTAACACGGCTTTATGGTAACGAATATTCGTCTTAACAAATTTCCACAGTGTAGATGATACATGAAACTTATACGAGACGTACATATTTCATTAAAATGCGTCGTTATAAATTAAGCATAATTTGTTATTTTAATGTGTCGAACAAAAAATAGGTTGAAATATTATTTCAGGCTGTTTCATGCGACTATGAGGTTCTAGTAAAACCCAACAGCAATTTCCTCTGTAGATCTAGAAATTTCCCAATCGTTTGCCATTTTTATGAAAAACGACTGATCATATGCGAGACTAAGGTGTTCTTCAGGTTGCAATGGCTGTGCACGCACCGCGTTATTTTGTAAAATCACGAGGAAACAAATAATTATCTGGCGAGACCTCCCTTTGTTAGCAGAATTTGAGAAGAGAAATCGAATAAAAAATTCGACAGATAAAAGAGATACATTGCGAGACAGACCTTTCTCTTTAAAGCATAACGGTGCCTCGCATGCGAACGGAAATGGCCGTATAAAGATTAAACGGTCAACATTCGGGAGCCAAGAAAAATTTACGGCATGCATGTCGCGGTGGCTATTCATTGTCAGCCCACACGGCAACTGCAGCTGTACGCTCTCGAAAAGATGACGACGTCGCCAGACACTCTCGAGAACACATTAAGCCAGCGCCGTACTTGTTCGTACCTCCACAGGCTCTACAGTCTCCACAGGCTGCGCAGAGACGTTCACAGTGTTCACACGTTTCCACGGAGAAACACACGTGCGATCAGTCACTCCTACGAAAAGGGCATGACCCCCAGGGCAACATCCGTCGAGCTCACCTTCGGGAAAGCTGATGCACGGCCTATCGAAGCACTTCTTTTTGCCAGACGAGGTCACTCGTGAATATCCTTTTCTCGCGAATCATCCTCTTTCCCGAATAATTAATCGCCTGTCCGGAAGCTCGATGATACCGTCGGAGATGCTGACGGCAGAAAAAATCGCTACTCCTATCTACTCTTACTTCCAACAAATTTTATTTCTTAAGCATAAACGGTTCCGCGATATCTGTGAATCTGTGCTTCGTTTGTCAATTTTTCTCTTTTGGTAAAGTCCTGTTACTTTAGACTTTAGACTTTAGACCAGCTCCTGGAAATGGCCTGAAAATAAGTATTTCGAAAATATTTTTTTCAAAATATATCTCTTAGATAATGATCAGCATAATGATCGAAACGTCGAGAAATCTGATATATTAATTGCACATTTGCTGTTGGTTTAAAATGATCGTACTTTGCGCCGATATAATTATTAGTATTATATATTTCGAACTGTTGTACAATCGTTTCTAATTGAAACAGTTACAACAAAACCGAATAATGTTATAGTTATAACTGGTTCAGTGTCATTTTAATTGGAAAATTGCCACGAATAAGTTGGTGAAAGTCCCATAAATAATAATGACAAATAAAAAAGTTTTGTAATTGGATTGGTAGCGATTCACATCGATATACCCGACCCAGTACATATCTGTTTACGTGGCATGTTTACACTTTACATTGCTCGGCGACCGAGACAGCTCGAGCTTCTCGGCCCCTTGCGGGGTATGCCCCCCCCCCCTGATGGGGGGATAGGTGAACCGTCTAAGATCGTACAGCTCCGTCCAGCTTAGACCAAGACTTTACCTTATAAGGTAAATTATCCTAAAAGTGTCAAATAGGACCACCATCTAGTTTCTTTGGAAAATCTATTCGTCTTTAACATTCTAAAAATCCTCTCCATGAACGTTAGTTTTATACGCGGTGAAACTATACAACTGAATTTAATTCTAAGATTTTTGATAAATTATAATCGAGTAATAGAACAGTTTTGTCCTTTTATCTAATTTAATTCACGTGCTATATAAACCATACACGGTTTAGGTCATTAACCCCTTGCACTACGATTAATTTTACGGTTGCAGTGATTAGAACTTATTTGTCGTTTCTAATTTCTTAGGAAAAAAGAAGTTTGTATGTAATTTATACGTATGCAGTCTCCAATGGTTTCGACAACAAGAAAATATCATTTTGTTTCAATTTAAAGTTTAAAGGAAATTAGTAGCATGGATATTTAGTAGACTATTATATTATAGTGCAAGGGGTTAATAAATAAATAAATAATTTAATATTCACAGAATTCGTATGCGATAATTTAATTAAACGGTACATAAGGATGAAGCTAAAACACAAAAATATTTTTTAACAACATATCCAATGATTATAATATCTATACGAGATGGAGAATGATCATGAACAACAATGTCAATAAGTCGTTGATTAAAAATAACGTTGGTTAATATTAATATTTTACACAGAAAGCTGGCGGAGTTACTTATGAGATGACCATTAGCCTCTAAGAGGTTAATTAAGAGTGGGGGCTAGCGAATAAGAGTGCAGCGGTTGTTTTGCAGCTGTGGCGGAGCGGAGTACGCGAAAGTTGTTAGTGAAAAACAGCACGATTCAGACTGATGAACATCGGAGCCGGGGCCGGTTGCCACAAAACCATTAACACGATCATATTTTTCTGCACTGGAACAGTCTACACATACATACATTTCTATCCTAATTCTTTTCTAACTGTACAATGTGTCCTTATGCTAATAACAATAACCAATCGGATTTACAATATTTAATAACGATATCGATGTCTTCTAAAGTGCCACTTTAGAGTTGATATAATATATCATTTTGTAGAGCCTAATCGAATTTACTTCCGAAAGTATTTTTCTGAAAGATTAACTAATGTCTGCACTATTTCGATGGAACTATAATTTTCTTAAAATCGTGATCGTGAGAATACTGTATATTTTAGTTATGTTTTTTTGGTGTCGAAAGCTTTGATTCATGTTCTAAATAGTAATGCGTTATAGAAATCGATAAAAGCCAACATAAGTATAGAGGGTCATCCGTTTTTAAACGGCCAAACGTCAACCAGCTATAGAGGACCCCAAATGAAACAACTTTCACCCCTAACACTTTTTTTGATTCGGTCCTGAATAAAAAAGATGCCCCTATTTATTTAAAACCAAACAAAGGAAAAATCATCAAGATACATAATTGCAGTCCTAATATATTTAATCTTAAGTGAACGCAAAAAATGACGGGTTTTTGAAATTATCTAAAAATCAAGACCGAATCAAAAAAAGTGTTAGGGGTGGAAGTTGTTCCATTTGGGGCCCTCTATAGCTGGTTGACGTTTGGCCGTTTAAAAACGGATGACCCTGTATAAGTACAAGTAAAGACGCTAAAACTAACAACAATGACTTTCTCTTTTTCGTCCGAATAACCGTTTTAATTTTTCACTTTTTTTTTTTCAAATTTTGCCGGAACACTTTCTCCAAGTATTCCGCGGAACACCTGTTGAGAACCACTGGCATAAGGATTAAACTTGATTTTTTTTAAATTGCATCGGGTGACAAAAATATCAATGCGTTTATGCATACTCGTATCAGTCTGGTTATGGGTATTGCCTACTCGTTTCACGAAATTTTATTAATTTATTATTTATTATTTATTATTTTGTTAATTATTCGGAACGTTTCGTCGTGGGCATTGTTTATGAACAGAAATATAAACTAAATAAGATAAATTGCTTGACTACTACTGACAATGAGTTTGTATGTAATATAAGATCAAAACGAGAAATTGACAACAGGTTCCAGAGTTTCTTACGCGGACAACTCAACAAGTCGGTTTCCGTCTTCGTAACAGTACAGGAAAACAAATCCCACAGACAGAATCTTTCGACTGATGGAACCTGGGATTTCGAAACCTGCATGATGTATTTACGAGAAACCTGCTTCTACAAGATACATGTCTGGCTGACAGGAAGAAATTAGAACGATATGAGAAACCGTTCGCGAAGAATGGAAACCGCTCAGGTTACGAAGAAAACACGCTATACAGGAAGCCCAAATTGGCTCCCCTTAATGAGGGGCATAGACTTCATCTAGACTTCGTTTATCAATAGTTGGCCGGTTTAGTTGCTGAAACTATTAATCATTGGTTGTCGAGGCTTAACGTGTATTGTGTTATTAAACAGCCAACCTCTTCGCGATAAACAATCTTCTAAACAATTCGTGAATATATTTCTTACAATTAATTTTAATGATACGTCATTGTATAATAATAAGTACAATAGACAGCACAATATGTATTATGTATGCATTTGTGACAACAAGCGAAATTTTAAAATGGGGAAAGATATTAAAAGAATTAAAAACATTTCAATACATTATTCTCAGATTATGAAAATTAACAAAGGAAAAAGGATGTTTCTATTTAGCATATTTCTTCCAATTTATACAGCATAACAAGATCTGCAAACTAAACAGACTAGCCTATTAAATGTCGAAGTTAAATACACACCCACTTTTGTTTTTATAGGATTTCTCTGTTACACAATTTATCTTGATCTAAATTTAATTTTGAACAAATATCCCTGTTTAAGAGAAATTCCTAAAACTTATATATTTATAACAAAAGTTTAACTTTTTCTTACAGTCTAGAAGAAACTACTTGAAAGATTTATTTGACAAATAAATATTTCATATGCATAAATCGTGTATTTCGTATTTCTCACGAACTGAAAATATTGTTAGATCATTTGGAATCACTGTATCATTTCGTAAAATCGATATATGTATTATGTATTACGACAGCTGTAAAGAAAAGTAGTCGCAAAATATTTTTTTTATAAATCTTATTATCATCCACTATGAATGAACGAATTAACATTTAAATGTACCTTTTTTTTTACCTTGATTAAGTTTCATTATCCTTGAACGAGACGAAGTTTCATACCATCATTTCAAAATATTTTACATAAGAGATCGAAGCATTCACGAACGTGAAATAAGCTTTCTAATTTGTGATTTACTGTCAGCCCGGCACGCATAAAAGTTTCACTAATCGATAAAACGAGGGCTTCTATTAAAATAGTAGCTTTTATCTTTTATCTTTCTTGAACTCGATAAATACATTTCGAATCTTTACGTATTGATACAGGATGTCCCAAAAATGTTGCATTTCCGTGAAAAGGGTGATTCCTAAAGTCATTTAAAATAACTTTTTTTACAGAATTATTAACAAAAAACACGGACGAATTCTGGCTTGGCCAATGTCAACGCCACGCTCAGCTGTAGCCGCGCTCCGATTGGTCCGTGTTTTTCGTTAAACTAACTCCTTAACAAAGTCGTGGAGAATATTTTCACAAAGGAGAAAATTACTTCAAATGACCTTAGCTATAATCCCTTTTAAGGAACTTCAACATTTTTGGGACATCCTGTATGTATTAGGTATATTTGCGAATTCGTAAACTGCAAGAGAGCATTGCTGATTACTATTAATAAACTTTATTTTTACCTTAAGACGTTCTACATATGTATAATGAAGTGAATTTCTTCCTAATTCTGATTTTTGTAAAGTCTAATTCATTCTTGAAATTATATTATCCTCGTTAGAATATTCATCTAACGTTCCGTGTCTGTGCGGATAATATAAAACTACATTGAACCGTGTATCAAATGTTAATAAAGCACTCCATTAAATTGAATGAGTTTCCGGAATTTCAAATTGTTTCCCAAGCATTACATTTTACTGTTGTTGTAAACGGTAAAATCATCTAATGCCTTTCCTCGACTAATTACAGTTCAGCGGATGATTTCCGTGTTCAGTTTTGAACATAACAGTCGGAGGCATGGCATTACACAAGATTTATATTTAAACGAGAGCAAAGAGTTTTCTACTCGCTCTCGTTTCTCATGACTCATGACCTTTTAACTGGGATCAGAGGACTAGCGTTGTAATTTATATTGTTTCTTGGTGTACATACATACTCGTATGTTTTGAAATTGCAGAAACTCGTGCTGACGCAATTCTGTGAACGGTACACGTAGTCGGAGGATAATATAACCCGCTCGGTGATTGTTTGCGTATAATGCTTCTACATCTTTTATTTAAACCACACATTCGGAAAAGGTTATTATGTTATTCCCGTTGCACAGTATGCACACGTATACAAGATTTCCCACGCAACTCTACGGAACAATAACTCTATCGAATATTTGGCGGAAGCAAATGGTTCTATGTTCTATATTCTATGTCTGTGTATCATGTACATATCGCACCCATGCAAAAATAGTGAAATAACCAAAAAATTCAGTATTCTCACAGTATAACGATTTTAACACTAGATTGCCCAAGGAAGTCATTTTCACTGCTTTTTAATTTCAATTAGAAAAACAATTATGTATATAATGACACAATTTCTTAGAATTTTGTGACTTTTTGTACAACGTATAAATGCGTTTATTAATAATTGTAGTTACCTCCCCCCCCTCCTTCATTTCCGGTATATATATGTGTGTTATACCTATATTGCCCAAAAGCAGTCTTTCTAGTGTTAAGAAAATTATAAAATTTCCACCGGAATAGTACAGACAGCTTGAATCTTTTAGAAAAATATTTTTCGAAGTAAATTCGATTAGGCTCTATAAAATGGTATTACGGATGCCTCCATCAACATCAACTCTAAAGTGACACTGTTCTTGCCACTATACAAATATGAACTAGCTCAAAAAGAAAACTGCCCTCTAGCGGTTCAATTACGAGTTAGAGATATCACGCTTTTTGCAAAAAAAAAACTACATTTACAGATATTCGTATGATCCTGAAAATATGATATTTTAAAAAAATGGTTTTATAGCATTTTTACGACGAATAGTCGTAGTTAATTTTTATGCGATATCAAGGTTATAAAATTTATTTTTGGTCTTCCATTAGATCATGAAAAATATGCTACGGAAATTCGACCGAATATTTCACTGACATCCCTCACACTTAACACAAAGCTTGGGAGAGGATAGCACACAGCGTTGTTGACTTTTACTTGACATTCAAGCACAGAGAGTTTCTGTAGAGAAGCTCTCGAACTCGAACTATCGGCATACGAGTCCGCCATTATTTTCTCAGGAAGCTCTGGTAGACAGGAAAACGAAATCCGAAACTTTCGTCCCCAGACCGTCTAACGACCACCTTATCGAAGGAAATCGTGTCTAAAGTCTAAACATGAGCTACTAGGCTGTCAGCTGCCATGGACAATGTTCTTCATAATATGTATTGATTTTCTGTTCCGTGCTACAAATCGTAGCAACACACAAAATGGTAAAAACGCGCAAATGGTATAAAGTTCAGGGGTATGGATCATATTTATTCAGTTATATAAATAATGCAGGAAAAATAGAAACACGTTAAAAAACGGTTGTAAAAAGATCGGAAGATTAATAATAAATACAATTCATAGCATATCGTTGTTATGTTATTATTATTTCTTGTGTTAATTTCGTTCGTTTAAGTTTAGAATTGCTTTAAATGAACTCCCGTATATGTTTAATCACTTTAATTACGATGCGTTATTTAATCTTTTATTATTTTTTAATCTTCTGTAGCATGAGACGATACTCCGTATCAATATGGAGAACAACAAAATAAAATTAATTTATTTTTAAGCGCTTTCCATCTATCAAATAAGGAGAACAAAAAGATATGTAATGTTAATTCATTTTTGAAATGAGTCATACGGTTAGCGCTTTCGACACGAGAGAGAAAGCTGGAAGGGAGGGTGTTTAACATTTTTCCGGTAACCCTTCGAATCAACCGAGCATGCATCCTGTGTAATCCTTCAGCCACTTCTTTGTTCAAGCCAAGTATTCGTGCAAACAACCTAACAGCTCTTTTCAAAATATAATGAAATTATTGTATAATTATTAGCATTGTGGAAAAATAAGAAAAAGAATAGATTATAAACTCTACATAATACATATTGTATATATATATACATAAACAAATACAAAGTAATATTTTATTTTCTGATTTAACAATTTCGGTAGGTCAATAATAATAAGAAAGAGTGAAACGTAATGAAAAGTTTCTCTTTATATTTTCTATAAATATTCTGAAAATGAACGAATAATAGAACGTTCATGGTTTTTCAATAGTAGCTTTGGACTAATAAATAGAACTGCTTGCGAGTGTAAATATTTTATTTATTAAGATTCTATAATGCCCACTTTATTCCTTCTAAGTACTTGCATATACAAAATATGCATGTCTCAAAGTGTATTTTTATAATGGTTTCCTATTCATTCAACTGTAGTTATACCCAATAAAAAAAAATGATGAAAGTATATATTCGTGCAGAAAAATTGTAAGAAAATGGTAAAAGTTGTCACTATAAGAAGTTAATTTATTTTCAATATGCTCTGAAATACAAACTCATTAGTTATTTTGCGACGTACATATTGCCAAAGCTCATTGTCAGTGTACTTTAATTCTCACATTTCACACGCGTTAGCTTGTTTCCTGTATTTAAAATTGATTTTATATCAGCCATATTTTACATCAGTAACGGCGACATAGGTGCTATTTAGCATTTATATTTAATCGGTTTCCAAGAAATTCACTTCTCTCGATTCACCTCGCAATTCCAACATACGCGTATCGATTTCCTGTCACGATTGGTTTTAACTTGGCTTTGAGAATAATTGATTTTCCACAGAAGATTTTCGGTTCCTTGAAATAATTGAGTCGTTCACATGCGGGCAACAGAGGTATAACAACGCTATCGCTGACGAGACAACATTAATCGCTGGCGTCGTGATAATATCAATTTCATATCTCATCATCCGCGGGGTACATGCACTACGTCATGCACCTGTAAGTGCGTCATGCTTCAGCCATCTAATTCCACGATGCAGACCACATTGTACATATTTCGATTACAAGCAGAAATTTCCAGGGCCTGTCCGAACCACTGCACTGTTCGTAGGCGCCATTTCTGGCTAGCCATGTGCCAAAAATCTCAAACTAGTGAAATCACGTCCAAACAGAGCTAAAGTCTCGCGCGGTGGGGTTTGCCAGTGAGTCAATGTCGTGCATCCCATTACCGTACAATCTCTGCATAATCTAATTCCCACGACTTTTATTTTACTCCCACAAAGCCATATATCTCCCCACTCTTTTATGGCCTTGACTCTTCGCACAACTTGCTGCCTGATTCGCGAAACTCAAAAAGAGCTCTGGTCTCGAAAGTTCCATTTATACAGGCTGGGGCACTAACTGTGTCCAGTTTGAATATTATTTGTAATAATATGAAATAATGTTATACAGAAAACTTACACGGTATGGAGGGGGACATATTGTGACACAAACATTTTCTGCGTGGGTGGAGGCATAGAGGAGATTTCAAGGTCATCTCTATTTTTTTATATGGAATGCTATGTTTTTTTTATCACGATGTGATAGCCAGCGTTGAGACGAATTCAGCGAGTTAGCGTTGAAGGTCATACAAGGTCAAATATGGTAGTAAAGTAAACTTTATTACCTTGCAGGAGATGCTCGAATTGGTGACCGTTTGCGTGAATGCAAAGTTGCAATCTTCGTATCCCTGCATCACGTGCATGTCTTATCGTTTCTGCAGGGATACGAAGATTGCAACTTTGCATTCACGCAACAGGTCACCAATTCGAGTACAGAGTACAGAGTACAGAGTACAGATGAGTACAGAGTACAGATGAGTACAGAGTACAGGTAAGTACAGAGTACAGGTAAGTACAGAGTACAGATGAGTAATGAGTACAGATGAGTACAGAGTACAGATGAGTACAGAGTACAGGTGAGTACAGAGTACAGGTGAGTACAGAGTACAGATGAGTACAGAGTACAGATGAGTACAGAGTACAGATGAGTACAGAGTACAGATGAGTACAGAGTACAGATGAGTACAGAGTACATATGAGTACAGAGTACAGATGAGTACAGAGTACAGATGAGTACAGAGTGCAGATGAGTACAGAGTACAGATGAGTACAGAGTACAGATGAGTACAAAGTACAGATGAGTACAGAGTACAAATGAGTACAGAGTACAGATGAGTACAGAGTACAGAGTACAGAGTGCGACAAAAAGATCTCCCGAATTTCATTTACCTTTTGTTCCGTTGCTAATAAGACGAGGTGGGTGGGTATTTCGATAGGATATACATATTACCATATCTTGGACGAATACATACCCATCGTGCGTTTGTTATGGAAGCGTTTATTAAAAACAACGAATCCGTCATAATAAGTTGAACCGAATAAGTTAGGTTTTAATAGTTGGAACTGCAAGAACAGAATAGAGTTGCCATAATATTATTCATATTATTTATTGAAAGCACGAAGAATCTTTGACTATTTAGCGTTCGAATACATTGTATATGTATGCACGTTCATTGCTCGCTACACTCAATTTTACGATTTATCGATAGCCACCATCTATCTCGAATTTTTTGGCTGTATGGTAAATAACTGTATACAGATGAATTTTAAGCAATTCTATGGAAATATCCGCGCGCGCGGTTGCACTTGTTGCACTTGTTGCACTCGCGTGTCCCTTTTCCATACGCCATACACTTTCTCTCCTTATGTCCTCCAGGGCAACTCTCCAGTTACTTATTTTTAGAAAATGATCACGTCCGGCAGTCAGGGGTATTTTCGCAACAGAATCGCCGTAAGGAATGTTTATTTTCAAACTCAAAACGAAGAGTATGCAAACACGGACCCAGTAAACGCAAACGAACGATGCGCATTGATGTTTCGGACACCTTGTATGCATTTACTAATCGGAATGGGGTGGTGCTACAATATAAAAAAAAAACGCCATAATAAATAAAATAGCGCCTCGTGAATTCACGAGAAATGCTCATCCGAAAATGTGATAAATTCATTTTTGAAATCAACAATAAGAAAAATTCACACCTCTGTCAAATATGTTCTTGGGAACATACGGGAGTGTACGAGAAACTCCGTACTCCAACGTAAAGTGCTGGTTAAGTGTAAAGGGTTGGCCAAAGTCTACCCTTGAACGGAAACAACGAAGAATTTAATGTTCGTATCAGTGATAGTCACGTGACTCATCTTTTTTAAGGTCGAACAAATGCACGACACGCTGTAATGCAATGAAAGCTGCCTATTAACTCGTCGACTATGGCGAGGGTCACTCGTGACTCGTGCAGTCAAACGTGTATGACATGTATGTAACACTTGAAATATCAAGTCGTTCTACAAGTAATATGAGTTTAATCGGCCGGTTGGTTGTCCGAAAATAACACTACATACATCCATATGTATATATATACATATACAGGGTGTTCGACTACAGGTGGGAGAAAATTTAAGGGGTGGTTCTCCATGACAATATATAAGTCAAAAATGAAGAATAACAAAATTGCGATTTCGACTTCGTTATTTAGTTATGGGTTGCAGCATTTTAGTACACTCGGAGCTATTGTAATTTTAAAGTTGAACATTTCTTCCGACCTAGATATGAAATTGATATAATAGCTCATAGAATACTTAGATGTTTAGTAATTGATTAGATACCAATAACATATTTAATAATGTGAACAATATTTTGAATAATGGCACAGCAAGTTTTAGTGGCGCAGAGTCGCCACTCGAGTGCTATGGATTAATAATTAAATAACGAAGCCGGAATCGCAATTTTTTTATTCTTCATTTTCGACTTATATTATCATGAAGAACCACCCCTTAAATTTTCTCCCACCCGTAGTCGAACACCCTGTATATGTATACATGTATCGACTTTACTTTTTATACTGCATTACAAAGAATTTAATATTCTTGGATACCAACCTCAAGAAAAGCTTTCATAAGAATATACATATTAAACGTTTATTACTGAAAAATTAATTTGTAAATGTTTTATCTCAGTTGCGAAAAACACTCTTTTTATCTCAAATTTTTTCCTTGTTCACAGAGAAACGGCGAAACAAGAAAATCACCGAGATTTACGCCACAAAATACCCAGATTACACTTTTCTTCAAACAAAAAGCAACAAGGATCTATTTCGAAGCAACAAAACGTTCTGTGTCGAAATCAAACCGAAACAAGGACACTTAAGAGACGACAATCGCAAGTTCCAGAAATGTCCGTATTGTTTGATGCAGTATCATAAGGTAATATTATAATTGAATATGTAAGTTAATTACGTTTGGTATTCTTCAATTAGGTGTAAAACAGTGTTACACTAGTTACTTGATCTCTAAAGTAAACAGTTTATGACTAGACTGTGGATTTTTATGAAAAATAAATATTTTCTGTGTCGGTTGTGGGAAGCAGGATTTTAAGTAAAAATGTGTTTGTTCGTTTAATTGTTTTAGTGAATTGAAAATAATGGAAAAATATTCTTAATATTCTTCCGATGTCTTCGCAGACAGTGAACCTACGTTTGTGTTTTCAGCTAAAGAAGAAAGCGATAGAAGCTCGCAGTTCCTATTGTCCATTTGATCTTTTCTCCGGAGTACAAGAACGAATGAAGTCGGCTTTAAAAGGACTCCTAGCATCTCCGCAAAACAATTTAAAAATATTTAAGGACGGTACAGTTGTATACAATCAAGAATCATCTCCAAACGATCTCGGAAATGTTCTGGCGGAATGGTTTCGCAATTCCGTGTCCAGGAGAACGAAAGAAGAATACATTGACGAATTCTGCGATTTGATCTGCGCTGCTCTTCTACATCCGTTTGCTCAAGAAGGACTGAAGCCATCTCCTGCATACGGATTATGCACGTCCACTACACAGGACTTTGAGCCAGTCACTTATATTAACACACATACAGTTGCAAAAGCAAAGAAACTTCTATACTTTACTGGCGAGGTAAAAGGCGTAACAGTCGTTATTTATATACAGTCGGTGTGAAAAGTATTCGTACACCTTTTAAAAACGAATAAATTTTTCAAAATTCGACCCAACAGCTTGAGTTTTTTTGAGACTTTAGAAGGATTAGTTTACTAGCTAATATGTAAATAATTTTTTTTTTTAAATTGTTATTGGTCATAATTGCGAAAGAAAAAGTAAAAGTCACGATTTTTAAATTTTTTATCTGTGCCTGTAGTGAAAATTTATAAGGTGCATTTGGTAGATATAAGTAAGTTGTATACATGTACAAAGTTTCATCGAAATCTATCGAGGTTGTTACGAAATATAAATGATTGAAAATAGCAGAAATTGTAAGAATCCGCGATTTAAATGATTCGAAAACCCTAAATTCAAAGATTTTTACATGTTACAATGCCCATGGCTTTTTATGCGTCAACCGATTTCAATGAAATTTTGTACATGTATATAATTTACTTATACCTACCAAATGTAATAGGGGTATTCTGGTTCCCGAGGCCGGTTTTGCACGAATTTTTAGGATTTTTCTCAGAAAAACTATTAAACCTTTTGTATTGAGACCTCGTACACATATTTATGGCTGTAGTGCGGTATGACCCATACAAACTTATGAGCTGAGATTTTGAGGAGAAGCGTGGAGGGACAAGAGAACCCCGAATGTAAAATTTCAATGGCGGATCTTTATTATATAGTTTTTAAGATATTAATGAAAATCTATCTGTACAATACATCATTGTTTAGGTGAAATGTTTGTTAGGTAAACGTTTAGGTGAATTTTTAACAAATTCGAATACATATTCGCAATCACAATTGTATTAAACGATTACGAAATCACGATTAATTATATGGGCGAATTGTTACTTCTTATGTTAATAGTAAATAGTAAAGGAAATTGTTAAATTGAAGCAAGTATAAACCCTTTACAATAATTCTTCAGGAATGCAATTTGGAAGGCGAAACTTTACCAAATAATTCTGTATTGGAGAGGATCTTGCACATGCAAAAAGTGCCCTTTGTTACTGCAGAGTACGTGTACAATATATATTCAAAATTTCGGACATGGTTAAAAGACGACATGATATATGACAATTTAATAGAAACACAGACGCTTCGGGATCCACTGAAACTATATTGTAAATCTCCGGTAAGTAAATTTTTATAGTCTCATAATTGATGGCACACACTTTAAATCAGAATAACTTTTTTATAAATGAACCAAGCGTCTTCACTTTTTCTGCCAAGCTAGATGCATTAGTTTACTAAATGATATGACTTGGTCCATTTATAAAAAAGTTATTCTGATTTAAAGCGT
Source organism: Lasioglossum lativentre (assembly GCA_916610255.1). Taxonomy (NCBI): domain Eukaryota; kingdom Metazoa; phylum Arthropoda; class Insecta; order Hymenoptera; family Halictidae; genus Lasioglossum; species Lasioglossum lativentre. The sequence goes on from OU744364.1 coordinate 5,272,248, forward strand.
GTGTCATCAATTATGAGCACATAGATGTACAAATATACGAGTATGTCATTTAGTGATTGTAACGTTTACCTCGTGTTGATTTTGTTTTTCAGAAAGCTGGTACAGAAACCGCAGGGAATACGCAAGAAACTCACTTGAAAACATGTATTAAATACATCCAGATTTCAAACAGACCAAAGAGCAAGTACAATTGTGATGAAATTAAAAATTATAATTCAGACATCGAAAGAATTGCAGATACCAGCCATGTTGAAAATGTTTCCCGTATCGCCAAATCAAATTTAGTTCCTATGTACTTGGAAGCTAGTACAGTCTCCTGTAATAAATCTGATAAGATACTTTATGGAGGCAATGGATGTTGCAGCGAAGAAGAAATGGATTCTTGTATAAACTCTAGAGATATACTATGCTTACAGAATTATCTCTTATTTACATGTGCGAGGGATTGTTCAATACTAATAGCATTTCAAGAATTAAATGTGTAAGTGATAATAGAGTATATTATTATTATATTATAATAGTTGATACAAAAAGTCTACTGATAAAATTAGCTATCTATAAGCATTAACATTAAGACATTCGTAAAATCTATTAAAAAAGAAATGAAAAGAATATGATTCCTTGTAAGAGTATAATATTGGTCAAAAGTATCAGTTTTAATGCTATAATTCATAAAAGAGGACAATTTTAGTTTATTTGCAACAAATTAATAAAACTTTTAGAATCACTGTGTTTGTAAACTAGTTAGCTGTTTCTGTTCGATCCTAGTTAGTTGACATAACAATTAAAATTGAGTAGGTAATTCTGTATATAATAATTAAATTTATTTATTAATTCTGTTTATGCAGAGATGCATTGTCTAGTCCGAATGAAGGTGTGTTGAAACTTTCCAATGGACTCAGTTTTCTTTGTGACGTCGGAATTTCGGATATAGACCCTAAAAGTCTTCACTGCATCGAGAAACATCGTCAACGAGACGAGGATATTTTAAACTCTGTAATCAACATCTTGGAAGAAGATCTAGCGCTTAAGAACCAATCACCAAAGAAACTGTACAAATAACAATAGTAGCTGATCGTACTATAAATAACTTCCTTTTACGCAGAAAAACGTCAAACAATAACCAAAATACTTAAACTTATAAAAGACTGGTAAATCATGTTTGTACAAACATAGTGAAGTAAAAAAAGGAAGTTATTTTATGCCTTGCCCATAACTGTACTTTAATTATAGTTAATAAGTTTTAGGTTTAACCTTTCTCGTTTCATGTGATTCAAATCTTGTATAAAAACAACACGAGCAATTTTTAACCATGTATTTTACCTAGATCATATATTTTAAATATGATGCACATTTACAATTTTTCCAGCAATAGAACGATATGCTGGTCTTCTTTAGTACAATATTTAAGTTATTGATTTGCTAGGTCTATGGACTTCAGACCATGTGCTTTACATACTGAGGGTCTTGATAAAAATGATTCAGGCAAATAATAGAGAACGTATAATAATAATAGAAGAATAATAAATCCTATTAATACTACAATTGAGCTCTAGTTTTTATGATGCAGGAATATGATTTGCCTGTTTCTTTTTATCTTTTTGTGTTCATTAATTACCATAAGCCACATATATGCATTAATGGAGTGTATTGAAGAAGTTTTTAACATCACTTATATATTATATCTATTACATCGATAAATATTTATTATACATATAATAGGTTCATTTTAACTCGACTCTGTGGAATATTAAAAAAGGAATTGAAAATATTAAAATAATTGTATAAGAAAAGTTTTTTGGTATGAAAGGAATCATAATGTAGTATATAATTTATATTGAAAAATACTTTTAAAAAATGTTATGATTAAATGATATTACTGCGTAAGAATAATATGTGTAGCATATTATTTACAGACTTATCTATAAATATTGAATAGATATTAATTGATCTACTGCTACGAGTCACTGTGATGTAATGTACATATAAAATAAATTTTCTGTTTTCAATAATGTACTATGAATTGTTATGTATACGTACAACATAAATGCAATACCCTGTTAAATAATAAATTGAATTATTAACTTTCCATCTGAGAACTATCCTTTTCAGTAAAACCAAAATACAATTTGAATTATTAATTGCAGTACGACGCATAAATCAAACTCGATTAAAAAATAATTTTGCGCAACTAAATTATAGGTAAGCAAATTTCAAGTTTCATAATTATAACAGTACTTTATGGAAATAATGACGGAGAAACAATAATCACTATATTATAGCCATACCTGGATAGTCATAATAGTTGTCCAGCTCGCTCGTAATTATTTAGTTCACTCTTGTAATGTGGGAGTAAATAGAGTGGACAGGTTTTGTGACTGTGGGGATACTTCAGATGTGTTTTCTTTCGAAAACAGAACATTAGAAGCGTAACAATGTTGAATTGCAAAACTTGTACTTATACGCAAGCACATTTCTTAGCCGAGTTGTGTTTTCAAATAATTTTTCGAGATTTCGAAATGCGCTGTTGCAGTTGGCGACAATCGATGACAAACCAATTTTTCATACATCTCGAAAGATACAGGCACACAGGTTCAGCGAAAAGCCACAGAATTCGAATATCGGATAGCTTCGGTCGGTATCGGTCGGTATCGGATCCATCTACTCGGATCTTCGTCCCAGACCCCGCTGTAATTCTTGAGGGCTCTGTGACGGTGACGGCGCCCCTCCCCAACGGGAGAGAAAGAACGAACGAGCCGTTGCGGCGGGGCGCTCTCTCGGTCTCGGTCTCGGCTGGCAGTCGACGTTCGTAAATGGCGACATACCGATGTCGAATGTTCGTAGCGAATTGGTGAATCGTCGTACGTGATGATGGCTCGTCACTGAACCTCGGACGGCGATGGGCACGCAAAAGCCGGAAGAATGGGCGAATTTGCTGATCACACGTTTCGAGGAACAGGTACATCCCAGCTGTGACTCGGTCTACAAATCTGTTTAGCTTTCTTTTTCCCGTTCTATCCGCCTTCCCTCTTCGTAGCCGTCTCCTCTCTTTTTCTTACCTACCCTCTTCCGGTGCTTTCTCTCCCTTCCTCCGTGTTTCTTTCTTATTCTGTACCTTTATCTTTACCTTTTACCCACACTTCTTAGTCCTTTCTTTTGTCTCTTCCTACCTCGTCTCCTCTTAATCGTTTCTGTCATGCTTCCCTTTTGTTATTATTTACATCGTTTCCTTTACGTTACCGTGTTCGATTCGCATTGCATCGAAATCATTCTGCTGTGCTCTCTGTGCACAATAGGAAAGGCCGGCAGCGAACACACTTCGATTGCTTACATAAAAGTTTTATAAGAAAACACGATTCCGTGCGATTGACATAATTTTCGTGCACTTTAGAGCCACAGACCAAAGTGTAAACACACAGTTTTCTATTAATAAGTGAATATATTGGTGAACAGTGAACAAATTAAAGAACGAGAGGATATTGTATGTCAAGGAAAATTTTACAACCACCCATTATAATATCTACTTACAAGACGGACTTGCATTTAATAGGGACAGTTGATCGAATAGAATTCAGAATGAAATCTAAATACATTCTGTTGTTCTTTAGCTTTTATTAAATTTTTTTTTTTTTTATAACTTTTATCAATGAAGAAAAATACGCATCTGTATGCTTGTATTTGTTTTATTTAATTATTTTTTTAACTTTATTAATGGCGCAAGTACGTTCGTTGTTTATAAACGTGACAGTGTACCGCGGTGATTTTCTTTCTCTTTGAGAAATTTTGTATGAAAATGTCATTCAGCGTAGACAATTTATTATCTTCTCATTTACTGGTGCAGTCATTAATAGTTGGTATCATTGTCCTCATGACTGCCTGTATCGTTCAGACCGTCCTTCGTTTGTTCGTTGATTGATTCGTTCATTCATGGGAAGATGCTTTCTCGCGGTCTCCTCCCTCTACACGCCTTGGACTCCACGATTTGACCTTCGCCCCTTCCCCCTTTCCTCTCTACCCTGTCAGCTATTCAGTTAAGGTGTATACAAGGTGTTCGAAAATTCGAGTAAAATTTAAAAAATTAATGACAAATAATATTTTTAAATCGATAGTTTATTTATATGGTCGTAAAATACGGTTATGAGATTTTAAAAACTGACATAAAAGTAAATTATATTTAAAACCCTTGACAAGATGCAATTAATTCGATGAAATTAATTAAATGGAAATTTAAATATATGTATTACATTTAATATTAATGGTATCATCTTATAAAACATCGATCCATCCTGACTAATATTCATTGTACATATCTTATTTTACCACGAGGATTCTGCGGACGATAGGGCTATAATAACAACAAATTTGTTAAACAAAAAAATTAAAAAGTTACATTATTGGAATATTTTTTGTGGTTTTTGTGCTTGTTCTGCAACTTTTCTATATACCCACAAACATATCGCTTCTATCGTATAACATAACGGATGGGTGAATGAAAATTACACCCGGCTTATACAGTAGAAGAGTTCGATTCTGTGATATCTAAATACATACACTTCGATTTCGATGCATTTAAATTATATACCGACAAAACAAATCCAATTATACGAATATGCGTGTAATATTCGTGTTTTATGACAATGGCATATGCCACTGCAACGGTCTCTTCGATCGGTTAATATAAATACATGCACACAAATTCAGTGTGTATGAATCTTGATAATGTTTTATTGTAAATAATAGTAATTTTCGGAATAATCGTTACGTCAGTAAATAACAACAAAAAATAGAAAGTTATATTTCTGTAAAAAAATTTTTATCTGATCTTTTCATATTCGAAAAACTGCAAATATATTGGTTATACATGTATACGTGTATAAATATATGTAAAATGTAAAAACTCGAAAATTTAGCAATAAAAACATGTTTTAAAGTAACAATTGTATGTTTTATATTTACGTTTGATACACTTCATTGACAAGATTATGTCTCGATACTTTTATTTTTCCATCCTTCTCTTTTCTTATGTTTAATAATTTATTATCTGTTGTTTCATTATAATTTCATATTCATTTAAAATATCTAGCAATAAATATTGATAATGTTATATGAATTGTATCATCCATTTCATTCAAGTTATTTTACAAGTAATTTCAAATATTAAGCGGTTAATATTGAGGGATCTTGTTATATAGAAAATTGTGTTAAGGTAATGATAACTGTTTTAATAATCGTATGGTCAAGTTTAATTACACGCAACGTTGTGTGTATTTGGAACTAATTAGATAATAATTTTTTTTATACATAGTTGCCGTGTCGCAGTGGCCCACAAACCACCCATTCTCGTATGAACGAAGAAAGAAACAAAAAATGCTTGATAAAAATTTCTCGCTATCGTTTTTCTCTTGTAATATCCAGTCTCACTAAGATACTTCAAAATGTTACTGAAATTGTACCATGTCCTGGAGGTCAACGCATATTCCACAGTACGGACCAAGATCGGCATTGCTATGAATCTATCATCATTGTTTTGGACACTTTGGAAAAGTGTCTTGCGAATCAACCAAAAGACACAGTTAAATTTGATGAGGCTATGAACGTCAAGTTTTTGCTTAGAGAAATATGCCAATTTATAGGTATTGAAATTTTGTATATAATTGCTGTAATTCTGTATTCTTATAACATTGAAAATCAAAATAATTTAATACTATTTACAGATATTCCAAATGATAGTGCCCAAAATACTCATTTAAAAAATTTGGCAAGCAAAGTATTATTCGCGTTGAGCTTAAACTTTTTTAATGCTGTGTTTAACAGAATATCAGCTAGACTACAAGAATTAGCAAAATGTGGCGATGAAAATGTTGATTACAGTGATATTGAACTAATTCAGCATATTAATGTGGATGTTCATAGACTAACAAAACTTTTAAATGGTAAGTTTGCCGTTTTTATAGACACTTAGAATGGGTATTATACAAATATTATAGTCATAGGATGTACTAGTATATAATAGATAATAAAAACTATTAAATATTTAATTTTTTATTGTTAGTTTATATCGATGTTTTGAGCAGAATTCTAATGTGTTTGGAAAAAACCAATTAAGTAGCATATTTTATTTTACATTAATTAACAGTTTCTTATTTGCTATTTTTTTTACTATGTATATTATAAATTCAATTTAAAATTAAAATTAAAATTTATCGATGTTACTAACTATTTAGATATACATAGTAAAAGGGCAGCTTGAACTTATGATTACTTAATATTTTCCATCGCTTAATAATTTAGACAGAACAAATAGAGTGTATATATTCATACGCATTATGTTGAATGTAGATATCGTATAATTTTACATAGTCTATTTACTGTTATCATATTTTTTATTATTGCAGAGACTATTAAAAAATTTAAACAACTGAAAAAGTCTGCGCACATAGTTCTTATGAATTCATTGGAAAAAGCAATTTGGAACTGGATGGACACTTATCCACATGAATTTGCTGATATTCAAAAAAAGCCTATCGAAGATCTTGGAAAAGCATGCGAAGAATTGTTTGACATTCTTGACACATTTGCAGACAATAAAAAAGGAAGAGCTGCAGTTGTTTGGCCTCTACAAATTATGCTTCTGATACTTTCACCAAAAGTTTTAGAGGAAATAGTTAATGCTGATTCTGGTTCTCCTTGTCCGGCAAAACATATGAAAAAAAAGCAATTTGTTGAAATGGTTAAAAGAGGTGTAGGAATGCATGGTAGCTCTAGCAGACAAATAGTAGAAGCTGCAGCAGCAGTCACCCGTATTAAACTTTGTAAAGCGTCAACATACATAAACAATCTAGATTCAAAGAACGTCATCTTCACGCTTGTTCAACATGTAATCAATGATTTAATGACACTACTTTTTAGTCCAGGAAAGCTATTCTCTCGTGGTCAAAGCTACGTTGCCCAAGACATCGACCTAATGATAGACTGTTTTGTTAGCTGTTTTCGCATTAAACCTCACAACAACGAAGTACTTAAAGTCTGCTTGAACCTGAGTTTTCCATCAACATACCAATTTGTCTTGGTCAGCTCATTGTACAAGTAAGACACAAAAGTTATTACAACAGAATCAATTTGTAATTTGTTTGTACAAAATTTGTGCCTTGTACAAAAAATTTTAATGTATTTTTTGTTTTAGAATTGTAACTCAACCAAGACTGCCGTGGTGGCCTCAAATAGATCTTTTGTATTCACGCAGTACAGAACTTAGGAATATGTTTACCGATATTTTAAGTAAAGTGACACAGAGTTACACATCACATACACCATTGCGAGTGATTCAAAGCTTCACGCTAAAAGGTAAAGAGCAGAGCAAGTATAGAGACCGTGGAGAAGAAATATCCAGTTACAGAAATTTACTGCTATGGATGGTGAAACTTATTCATGCTGACCCCATGTTATTGCTAAATGTAAGTATTTTATATAATAACAGGAGATTTGCGAAGAAAAAATATTGTTAAGTTTTATATGTACATATGTATTTGTATTATATATGTATAATACAAATTTCTGCTTTTCTTTACAGAGTCAAGGGAAAGCTGGTCATGAAATACAAAGTTCTACATTAGAATTAATCAAAGGTTTAGTTTCCTTGGTTCATCAACCGACAATGCCAGAAATAGCATACGAAGCAATGGAAGCGTTATTAGTATTACATCATCCAGATAAAATAAAAGCATGGAATCCGGAAGCTCCTATCAATACATTTTGGGATGTTAGTTCACAAGTTCTGTTCTCGATTTGTCAAAAATTAATTCAACATCAAATTGTTAATTACATCTGTATACTAAAATGGCTTAGGGAAATATTGATTTGTAGAAATGCTTTTCTAGCACAGCATAAGGATTATGCGAATGTGGGTAGTCAGATTGCTATCTGTAAGCAGGCACACATTGAACTGGAGGTTCGTTTAAATTCGAACGTAATTAAATTTATTTTGCATTACTTACACTGCACATTCATTACATCTATATTTTCAGGTTGTACTTTTTATGTACTTGTGGAGTATAAATATGGAAGCGGTTTTAGTATCAATGTCTTGTTTTGCGTTGTTGTGTGAAGAAGCAGAAATACGTTGCGGTAGCGATGAAGTAGCCGTTACTTGTTTACTTCCTAATTATCATTTATATCTTGAATTGGCACAAGCTTCTACTGTGTTAATCACTGGTAAGTTCTAATATTTTATACATCAATGGTTTGATTTACTTTTGATTTACATGAATTGTCATACTTTCTAGATTAAATTTTTAAAAATAGGAATTCGAATCGAAAAATGAAGACTAAACTGATAATAATTAAGCTTTAAATTGTGTACAATAATATATTCGCTTTTCCGTTGGGAAAAATTTATTGTAAACAGAGTCCCTTTTCATAGTCGAGAGCTAGAAAAACTAAACTTATTATTATATTCGTTTTTCTTGCAAACTTAACTATTTCAAAATTAATTTCGATTCGAGTTTCTAGTGCAAATATTTTTACCCGAATTCAAACATTCATTCATGAATTTTTGAATTCACTTTGTATTTTGATTAGTATAATCCTTATACGGCTGCAGTAGAGTATTAAAGACCTTGTTACCATAACAGCCAGCGGGGAAAGTGAAATATGTTATCACGATCATAATCATGGTACGTGCTATTCAGAAGATACATTTGAGATATGATTGAGATTACGTTACTATTTTTTTTTTAATTAATTCAGTTCTAATGATTTATATATAGCTATTTAATGAATAATGGATAATAATGTACAAAATATATTTTAGGGCGCGCTGCTTTACAAAAGAGAATTATGGCCTTATTGAGGAAGATAGAACATTGTGTGAATGGTGTACAGCCTGTATGTATAATGTAGCAATTTATATTTTATGTTTCTATATATACTGTAATTAGTAATTACTAAACTGTAGAATTTGAAATTAATAGTGTAAACTAAACCTGACTAATAACCAACAAATTAAATAGTATAAATAAACTTTAATTGTATTTAACAGATTCATTGGTTTTAAATATACTGAAACTATTCATAACGAAGTAGATTTTTATCTAATTTTAAATTCTTCATATTGATCTATAAATATATAAATTTACATATACTCCCACAGTCTAGTAATTACTTGGTATTCATAAATAAAATGTGATGTAAACACAGCTGTTTTTCTTTATGTTTAGGCTTGGGAAGAAACATTTAAAAATTGGAAAATAACTTCTCAACAATTGGTGAATTATCCTAAATTTAAAATCGAGGACGGTCAAATGGAATCCCACCGAAGTACAGGAAAACGTAGAGCATCGCATCAAAATTCGGAACATGAATTAGATGATCAAATCAATGAATGGGCAAATATGACGGGGGTTCTCTGTGCATTAGGCGGAGTGTGTTTGCAAGAACGCTCTTCGAATAAACCATTATCGGGCATGCTACCAAATTCTGATTTAAAGAAATGTTCTTTAAAACAAGACCATTGTGTATCGAATCCAAGTCAGGAAGTTCAATATTGCACGCAGTTTGTTTCGCACTTGTTGCATTTGCTGGTTTGTAACAATGAAAAATTTGGAAATCAAATTCAGAACCACGTTAAAGAATTGGTTGGTCATGAAATGAGTCCTGCATTATATCCAATACTTTTCGATCAGATCAAAAGTATGGTTGAGAAATTCTTTAATCAGGCTGGGCAAATTGTTGTAGAAGATATTAATACTCAGTTCATTGAACATATAATATTTATCATGAAAAATATATTGGATTCAAAGACAGAACAGCCTTCTGAATACCTTGGAATGACCAGTATAGAGGGAATGATGTTAGCAATTGTCAGATATGTTCGACATTTGGACATGACTGTACATTCTATACACATTAAGACAAAATTATGTCAGCTTGTTGAAGCAATGATGGAAAGACGAGATGATTTAGCATTTCGACAAGAAATGAAGTTTCGAAATAAACTCGTGGAATATTTAACCGATTGGATAATGGGTGCTACACATCAAATTACTCCATCAACTAGTGGAGATATAACTGTTTATACTAGGTAAATTCAATAAAAGCAATAAGAGTGTTATTTTTTTTTTTAATACACAATACCCGGTTTACTTTTCGTACGTAATTCAAAACTGTAATAAATAAAATATTCACATGATTCGTTCGAATATTTGTATTTGGCGTTTTAGGGATTTGGATCAAGCTTGCATGGAAGCAGTGGGAGCATTGTTACGAGGTCTTCCTTTGCAACCGGAGGAATCTGACCGTGGTGATTTGATGGAAGCAAAATCTCAATTATTTTTAAAATATTTCACTCTCTTCATGAATTTGTTAAATGATTGCAACGAAGCCGCTGCGGAAGAAAAGGAACTCGCATCTCAGCAGCCACGTTTATCTAGTGGTAAATTGTCTACGCTACGTAATGCTACCATACAAGCAATGAGTAATCTTCTCAGCGCAAACATTGATAGCGGTTTGATGCATTCGTTAAGTAAGTCATACTATATGTATAACTTAAATTGATTCGTTTTTCAACATTTCGTGCATTAACATCTTCTCTTCCTTTCCGTTTTTAAATGTCTCAATAATTATAGGTTTGGGTTATAATCCTGACTTACAAACACGAGCAGCATTTATGGAAGTTCTCACTAAAATTCTTCAACAAGGAACAGAATTTGATACGCTAGCAGAGACAGTATTAGCTGATAGATTTGAACAGTTAGTTCAACTTGTTACAATGATCAGCGACAAAGGGGAATTGCCTATCGCGATGGCTTTAGCTAATGTTGTAACAACAAATCAAATGGATGAGCTTGCTAGAGTCTTTGTGACATTGTTCGATGCAAAACACTTATTATCACCGCTTTTATGGAATATGTTCTATCGTGAGGTTGAAGTTTCTGATTGCATGCAAACTTTATTTCGAGGAAATAGTCTTGGAAGCAAAATTATGGCATTTTGTTTCAAAATTTATGGCGCAAGTTATTTGCAAAATTTATTGGAACCATTAATAAGACCATTGTTAAGTGACACGACAACTGGTTTCGAAGTTGATAGCGCAAGAATGGACACCAATGAAGACATAGAACAAAATGGACGCAATTTGATAGCGTTGACGCAGAAAGTGTTCGATGCTATAGTATCTTCAGCCGATCGGTAAATTTTTAAAACATATAAAATTAAAATATACAAAATGGGTCACTTAATTCTATTTGTTATTCCAGGTTTCCACCACAATTGCGATCTATGTGTCATTGCTTATATCAAGTACTGAGCAAAAGATTTCCACAATGTCCACAAAACAATATTGGCGCAGTAGGAACAGTAATATTTTTGCGTTTTATTAATCCGGCTATCGTATCACCCCTAGAAATGGGTATTGTGAATAAACCTGTACCTTCTCAAGTAAAAAGAGGCCTCATGCTAATGTCTAAAATACTTCAAAATATTGCGAATCATGTGGAGTTCAGTAAAGAACAACATATGTTACCTTTCAACGATTTTTTACGGGCGCATTTTGAAATTGGAAGAAGATTTTTCATACAGATAGCATCGGATTGTGAAACGGTAGATCAGGCCAGTCATCCAATGTCATTTGTGTCGGATGCTAATGTTTTAGCGCTGCATAGATTGCTTTGGAATCATCAAGAAAGAATCGGTGATTACCTTAGCAGCAGCCGTGACCACAAGGCGGTTGGCAGAAGACCTTTCGACAAAATGGCCACACTGTTGGCGTACCTTGGTCCTCCTGAACACAAACCGGTAGATTCACAGTACGTAATCGTCAAAATATTTCGAATTTATTACAAACCGTCATTAAGAGTAACAATGTCTAAAACACATTAATCTCATTTGAACAGTTTAGTATTTTCTTCATCTTACGCTCGGTGGTCAAGTATTGATATGTCTTCAACTAATTTCGAAGAAATTATGGTGAAACACAATATGCATGAAAAGGAAGAATTCAAGAGTATCAAGAATTTAAATATCTTCTATCAAGCGGGAACCAGTAAACAGGGATATCCTATATTTTACTACATTGCCAGACGTTATAAGTGTGTACTTCTATTTTTAACTTTTTATTTGTTAACACTAGGTTTTAACAATATTTAAATATTAACTCGTATTTGTAACATTTTTTATAGAACCTGTCTTGGCGACACACACGACGAGTTGCTGATATATCATGTAATTCTTACGCTAAAACCATTTTGGCATGCTCCGTACGAATTGGTTGTTGATTTCACGCATACGTGTTCAGACAATCGGTTCAGAACTGACTTTCTACAGAAATGGCTATATATATTGCCTAAAACCGCCTACGAGAAAATTCACGCTGCATATATTTACAATTGCAATAGCTGGGTAAGGGAATACACAAAGTTCCACGATAGAATCTTGGCGCCCCTAAAAAACAATAAAAAAGTAATTTTTCTCGATGGACCGAATCGTTTGAACGATGCGATTGACATTGACCAACAAAAACTGCCTGGTGCTACGCTCTCTCTTGACGAAGATTTGAAGGTTTTCAACAGCGCCTTGAAACTTTCTCACAAGGAAACTAAGGTATCCGTGAAAGTTGGACCAACTGCTATACAAATTACCTCGGCGGAGCGATGCAAAGTACTTTCGCATTCCGTTCTTTTAAATGATGTTTATTACGCGTCTGAAATAGAAAAAGTTTGTTTACTAGACGACAATCAATTCACATTAACCATTTCGAATGAAACTGGCCCATTATCTTTCATTCACAACGATCGCGATAGCATCGTTCAGGCTATAATTCATATAAGAAATCGATGGGAACTGTCACAGCCAGAATCTGTGTCTGTTCACCCAAAGATTAGACCCAAACACGTACCTGGCACGTTACTAAACATGGCTTTATTGAATCTCGGTAGCTCGGATCCAAATCTGAGAACAGCAGCATACAATCAATTGTGCGCTTTAACTGCAACATTCGACTTGAAAATAGAAGGGCAGTTATTGGAAACATCTGGACTCTGCATACCATCGAATAATACGATATTCATCAAACACCTTAGTGAAACGTTGGCCGCAAAGGATCCACACCTCACACTGGAATTTCTAGAAGAATGCATACAAGGATTCAGATTATCGAGCATCGAGTTGAAACATCTGTGTTTAGAATATATGACTCCATGGTTAAACAACCTTGTGCGATTTTACAAACCGAATGACGGAGGAGGAAAACGTCAAAAGCAAGTGACAAAGATATTAGAGAAATTAATTACATTGACCATCGAGGAGATAGAAATGTATCCAAGTATACAAGCCAAGATATGGAGCACAATTGGAAGATTGCCGGACTTAATAGATACGGTACTGGATAACTTCATTCAGCGTAGTGCCAACGAACTTGGGTCTCCAACGGTTGAAATAATGGCAGATACAGCAGTGGCTCTAGCATCTGGAAATGTTCAGTTAGTCGCGAAGAAAGTAATAGGAAGACTGTGTCGAGTTGTGGATAAAACCTGTACTTCTCCAACACAATTACTAGAACAGCATACAGGGTGGAATGATATTGCTATTCTCGCAAGATATTTACTGATGCTGTCTTTCAATAACTGCCTGGACGTGGGAAAACATTTGCCCTATTTGTTTCACACAGTAACGTTTCTTGTCTGTTCCGGTAGTTTGAGTATGCGAGCATCTACGCATGGGTTGGTTATCAACAGCATTCACTCGCTTTGCACATGTAGCTCTCCTTCTTTTTCAGAGGACACTTACAGAATATTGCGAATGAGTTTAGACGAGTTTTCTCTTCCAAAGTTTTATTTACTTTTTGGTATTAGTAAAGTAAAATCTGCTGCGGGTACAGCATTTAAATCTAGTTATAAACAGACGAACGAGAAATGGGCTAGCAATGAGCGTAGCGTTACAAGCACACACGACAGGGAGAGGCTCTCATTAACTAGCTTAGAAATTATCACGGACGCTCTCCTTGAAATAATGGAGGCTTGTATGCGAGACATTCCACAATGTGATTGGTTGAAAACTTGGACTTCTTTAGCGAGAAATTTCGCCTTTTGCTATAATCCAGCTCTTCAACCAAGAGCTTTGATCGTTTTCGGATGTATCAGTAAAAGTATCACCGATCAAGATATGAAACAATTACTAAAGATATTGGTGAAGGCATTGGAAAGTTTTAGTGATATTACTTTGCTTGAAGCAATTATCATGTGCCTCATTCGGTTACAACCGTTACTGAGATCAGTAAGTTATAAATTACATCTTCTTGTATCATATTATATGTGGTGACTTGGGTTTTGATTATTTTATAATGAAATATTTCTCAGGAATCTCCGATACATCGATCTTTATTTTGGGTAGCTACGTCAGTTCTTCAGTTGGATGAAGCATCTTTATATGCATGCGGCTTAGCACTTCTTGAACAGAACCTGCATACTTTAGAATCTCAAGGAAATTTCGATGACAAGGTCTGCATTTTGGCTTGTACATTTATTTACATTATAGCAGTGTTCAGCGTATTTGGTTATTATCTCAAAAACATGTACTACTACTACTTGTATTTAGACTCTGGAACATGTGATGATGTCAACCCGCGAACCTTTGGAGTGCCATTTCAAACTTTTGGATCAGGCTGTAGGACTGTCATTTAAGTCCAATTTCCATTTTGCGTTAGTTGGACATCTTTTGAAAGGATACAGACATCCTACGCCACCTACTGTAACAAGAACAGCCAGAGTACTCACCATGTTGTTAGGTATTGTAGCGAAACCGTGCAGAAGGGACAAATTTGAAGTAACACCAGACAGTGTAGCTTATTTAGCCGGTAAAGCTCCGTTTACCTCATTTTTAATAACATGTTTGTTTGTGTTTGTATACCGAAAAATAATAATTGATATATTCTTATGTAATTAGCTTTGGTATCTGTGTCCGAAGAAGTGAGAAGTAGATGCCATGTTAGACATTCGGTCACCAAAAATGCAGAATCGGATAGTACAGATTCTATTGATAATTTACTTCCTCATAATACAGTGAGTAGGTTTTATATAATATATTATATTACGTTTAATACATTTGTAAAAGTAAATGCTGATACATCTATCATTTAAAATCTTACACAAACATGTTCTCAGCAGTTAATGTTTTATAAATTGTATCTTCTTGTATAGGATACATCAAATGCAACAACTAGCAATCCTACAAATCGCCGACAGAAATCATGGGATTTACTGGATCAATCTGCGCTCACTCAGGCTAGGCAACAAAAACAGTATTCAACGCATCAGGTATGTGACATTTCATTTAATTACCGGTATATTAAATGTTACAAAGAAGAAATAATATCAGGGTGAGTCGGAACATATGAAGTGGGGAAATGCAATGGGGACCGATTCCGGATACTAACATAAGAAAAAAAAGATCATATGAACCTTTTTTCTTACTTTGGTGTGCTGAATCAATTCCTGTTGTACTTCCCATATGTTCTGACTCACCCTATATACGTATAAGAAATAATATTTATCCTATAAATATAGGACACGTTACAGATTTTGACATCTTGATTTTCTCGCTAGTATTACTCGGAAAGAAAAATGTTCCAGATGAAAGTGCCATGGTGTCGAGAAGAGTATATTCTAGCATCATTAGTTCTTTCATGGGTGGTTGCGTATAGATATAATACTTATTTAAAAAAGATAATAGTTTAGAATATATTTCCATTGCAATATTTCTGAAACGCCAATTTCATTTGTATTATTCATTGCTATATTAAAAAAGCAAAGTTGATCTTCATATGATCTTTATGTGTCGACCCATGAAATTCTACCATTTATCTTTCATACGAAACATTTGTGCCTGCGAGTAATAGTAATGAAAAAATAAAGATGTCAAAATCAGGTGAGGCACATACAATAACTTATAAAATCTCAACTTCCAGTTATATATAATTTTTTATTTATTGCGGCAATCATGTATTAATTAATTTTATGTTCATAAATTTTTTGTTTTAAGAGTTTCTATACTCAGATGTGATATTTTTTCATATTTTATAATACATGTACTGATAAAGGGTATAGCCGGCTATAACCCTCGGTAAGCGGAACCAGGCAATACATACATACTTGCCCATGTAAGAAGGAATTCCCATCCAAGGTGGGATTTCCTAGGTTCGTCACAATTCTGCGCTCGGGCCTCTTATACTCCATTCGTCACGAACGCAAACTTGCGCGTCCAGACGCATCGCTGGAAGTTACGACGAATGGAGTATGGATTTTTTGTTATTGTTTCTAACTTATAGTATATTTAATACTAGTTTTTCATTATTAATAAAACAAAATCGAATACAAAACTGCAAAATAGTAATAATATTTTGTAAATTTGGGTATAGAAAAACTAAAAATTGTTCGCATTTTAAAATATGATTTGCAAATGAAGAAGCTAAATTATAATTTGCATAAAGATCGAAGTTTTTCATAATTCCTTTGCAACATCATATTTACTAATTCGTTATATATTCTTTAGTGTATCTTAAAAAAATAAAAGTTATTTTTATATTTATTAATATTATTTATTGTTTTTTGTTCCGGTATGTTCCTCTGTTTTCTCTTACGGTCTCAATGCTCTCATCTACCTATGCCTATCTTGCCTGTGTCTGGGTTGCTTAAAACGCAATGCAACTTGTCACTTATATGTGTCATACTCGTTCCACCTGTACGAAACTGATGATGTACGCAACATTAACCAGACTGGACGGATTTTATTTAAAACGCAGCGATCCTTTTCGGTACCGACTGCTAAGGAAACAAAATCCACTGAAGAAACGGAACCAAAGGTATATTTGATTCTATTTATATTAGAAACACTTCATTTATTTTTCTTTTCTTATCATGAACGCATTTTAGCATTATCACTTTGATTTAAAGAATGTATTTACACATACTAAACTTTTATAATTTATGCAGAATCGAAGTGCCAGAGTCAGTGTCAGCAACGAAAATAATGTATTACTCGATCCAGAAGTATTGACAGATTTTTCAACGCAAACTTTAGTTTTAACTGTTTTGGTTACTTTGGTAAAAAATTCTGCTGATGAAAACGAGCAACGAATTCTTTATGAATACCTTGCAGAAGCTTCTGTAGTATTTCCAAAAGTATTTCCAGTAATGTAAGTTCTTGTCCTACAAAAAGTTCTAGATACCATAAATTAATCATTAACACGTTGACTGCCGAGCGCATTTTGTTGTTTTTTGAATCGCATCATATAAATGTATTGGTTCGATATCGATACACCGAGTAGTCCAGGTTGCAACGTCGTTCTGGTAACGACGATGTAACAGGGACAAGAGAGAGTTGGTGGACAGGCGTGTTAACGTGTTAAATATAACTATACTCGTAACAAGTGTACTTATTGCTGTAATTATACAGATATACATATACATTGTTTACATTATTTTGTTTTTTACAGTCACAATCTGCTCGATGCAAAAATCAATAGTGTTTTGTCTTCCTGTCACGATCAAGGCATATTAAATTCTGTACAAGCAATTATACAGAATATGATTGCATGCGAAGATACAAGCCAGCAACAATTACATTATTTACAAAGTTGTGGATTTGGAGGACTGTGGAGATTTGCTGGTCCATATACAAATGTGAGTAAATATTATAGTTAATGTAATTAATTGAGGATATTAGTATAACCAAAAGTAAAGATATATAAACAGTATTCGCTCCAAGAGTGATCAGAAGATATAGTCCATGAGTGAATAAATTCCCATTACTAGTAGGGTCGCCCTTGAATGCTCGATTGCGCAACAGTGTAAGACTCTATACTCTATACACTATACTCTATACTCTATACTCTATATTAGTCTATATGATAAGTGATCATTTTTAGCTCCAAGATTTCTTCACTCTTGAAGCGAATACTACATATACTATTACATTAGGAATGTATTAAGGTATAAACTTTAATTTATCTTTAACATCTTTGTTATAATATCTTGCAGTCTAATTGTACAGCCAAAAGTGCTCAGTTATTTGTGAATTGCTTAGAAGCAATGATAGAGACATGTTTGCCAGTTGATGATGGGGAAGTATCAAACAGTAGTGAAGTTCTATCTGAGAAAAGTAAACGAATTGATATACAAACTTCAGAAGGCACCTCAAAAGGCAAAAGTTCTAAACTATGGACTAACCGGAGTGTGCGTACATTTTCGGAAAGAAAGGATGAAACTTCTCGAAATACTATAACTGTTCACAGAGAGTAAGTTAATTGTTAGTAATTCAATGAAACTTTCCTTTTATTCGAGTTTATACGGATGTTTTAGTAAAATATTGTACATATATTTATTGATACAAATAAACAGATGTCGATAAATATATTATGATATTAATTAACGATATGAAATTTAGTCGCAGTACTGAAAGCAGAGGAGATATTTCTATGGATTCTACGAGTCATGGAGGAAGCACTTGTAGTAGTAGCTGTTCACAACCTTAACAATTAGCGTGTGAATTTAAAAAACAGTGCTGTAAACATGTGCGAAAGGGGCAAGTTGGTTGGAAATTGCAACGAGAACTAAGGTATGTTAAAATAACTTGTTTAATAATGTAATTATTTATTATTTATAATATATTTGTTTACTTACTTATCTTTAATCATGATAAACTTTTGGACAACTTTTATTATTTTAATAACGGTATAAATAATGAATACACTGTTGAAGGTTTAACGAATTTTATTTTTTAATTAAATTTATTATTAGTTATTAACAAATAAAAAATTTACCTGGTACTCAGTGTGTTAAATAATTTATATATAATATTACATTACTGCGTTTTTTGTGTTAGTAGGTTTTTATTTGTCAGTTTTCGTGACGAACTTGGATTATTTATTTTAACAATTTTTTTTTTTAAATAAAGTAGTACAAAAACATGATGCTACCAATTAATCGATAAAACATACAGCACTAGTAGTTACTAAATTACTAAAGTTAAAGTTCACTAAAAGATAAAATTAAATTCATCTACATGAATAACAAAAGAAAAGCTTATGCATAAATACAGAAATATTAATTCATCATAAAAATTAATTCATTTGTAAATTATACATCATAAATAGTATTTATTATCACAACGCGATAGATAATAAAAGAGTGAGTAATTTCGTACAGTTAAGAAGCTACTTTTGAAAAGTAAAAGACGACGAAATTTTCAAGGATTGATCCTAATTGCATGTAGTGAATTTCCCGTCGAAAATAAGAGAACAGTTTCAACATGTTCTATAAACTCATAAGGTGATATTAAAATCAGTATTGATAGTTCTCCCTAGTTTATTAATAGAAAAATGTTTCTAAACATTTAAATTAGCAGGGAATGCTTCTTTATACTAACTTTATTATGTATTTTCAAACAAGGAACGCAAACTTTCTGGCTCCGTGTTATTGCTGCAACATGTCAAATCAGTTTAATCCAATGCCGTCCACCTCACGTTAACGAACCCACTGGAATGGAATCCAACACACCTTACCCATCGCCAGAATTTTGTTTTCTTCAATAGCAGTACATTATTCTCTTATCTCCGAAGCTCGCGAGATGCGTTGAAACGAGTAAAAACAGCGAGACACGAACGGATACTACTATATTGATGAAAATTTTAATTAGTTGTTGGTAAAATGGAATACCTAAACGAAGGAACTAAGGACGCTAAACGGAGAGTCACAAAATGTCCACAGAATATAAAATTTTCGTATCTTTAAAAAGAAATTTTTATAGAAAGCTAACGGTTTGGTTTTGCGCCAGAAAAATATTATATTTAATGATGGTAAGCAATGTATTCGATAATAAATGAACATATTTTTAATAAAAAAAAGTTCTGTTATGTGGACATAAAATGATACTACCTGAAACTGGTATTAAACCTGCTAAAACCTTAAACATCAGGGGGTTACTAACGCAGGTGTTTGATACATATTACTTTTCGTCTTCAAAATTAGTTGTTTACGTAACGTTATTTTATTTGCAGTTAAATAATACACGTGGATCGATGAACTCGGGCCTAATTGCAGTAGTATCCGTACGTGTTTGCTGTTGCCTACTTTGTTCCAAAATAAACGCATGTCCTTGTACCAACGGTCTACAACTCTGTATTGTTTAAAAATTCGCTTCGGACTCGACAATTAATTAGAAATTTGTATTTAAAGTGGAAGGAATTATACGATGAAGTGTCAAACCGTTGACCTTCGTTGTATCGTTGGCCTATGCCCTATGCGATCAACGATTCTTGAACAAGAAATTATAAAATAATTTTAACAGTTAATCTAGTTTGTAGTATCATGGTAGAGGTGAGATGTTTATCTAAATGTTTCTAACCCTTTACAGCTAAATATTTTTATATCATAGTCCGAATCTGTTTCTATTTCTGAACAGATTTAACATAGTCCCATGTTGTTAGAATAATATTATTATATACATAGTTTATCAGAGAATTCTTATTCCATGTACAGCTATAAAGGGTTAAATGCGTTTATTTTTCATTTGATTGTACAGTAGAGGAAAACGGTATTTTACGACAGACACTCGGTTCTATTTCTTCGACTTGATTGCGGCAAACGAATAAAGAAGAGAGAACGTAGTTGTTAATATTATAGTGCGACAGGTGAGAAACACTCGTTGGATTGAAACGATGTGTATTTAATCGGGGAGTCGCTGAAACCGGCGGCGAGAAAGCGTTCAAGATGCTTACATAAATACATAACAGAAGTTTTCTACGAACATAGAGATATATGTATATTATATCGAGAGGAATGTATTCGCGCGAATAGTCACGAACGTTTCGTGTTGTCAGATGCATCATGCGAAGAACGTAATTTGTTCAGAATAGATTTCTTGAGCAGTACAGAATTCCGCGAAGTATTATTATTTAGTTTTATATTTATTATTTGAATGTAATTGAATTTTATTAGAAAAAAAGAACAAATGAACAAAAACAAAATACAAACAATAAGATGTATGTGTGCGTTCTGCGGAATCGTGATTATTGAGAGTATCGTGTTTTCTCTTTGCTAGAATTTCGGGAGGGACGGGACTCGTCTCTCGAATACTACATATTATACATATAATAGTATAGGTTCAACCCCTTGCGCTTCGCGTATATTGCATGTATGTGGACTGAAAGTTAAATATCACAAATCAAAAATGATGTTTCGCTTTGTTGACACCCGTGATGGAAATTTGCTTTGCTACTAATTTGTTTAGGATAGGTTGTTTGAAGATATATTCGTCGAAAAATTAATACCATCTCAATGATTACTGTAACAGGTAACATATACAGCAGTTGGAAAAAGTTACTTTCAATCGTTTCGAAAAGATTTGGCGTTTTAAATAGTTTTGTTTCATTTGGATAAGTGAAAATATTAGGTTGGTGCATATGAAAAGTTGAATTTTCTCTGCGAATAACAGAAACCCATATCATGTATTAAAAGATTGTTTATTTAATCAAAACATGTTCTATCAGTTTCGATGCACTTTTCCCCGCGGGTTTTTAATAAATAATTCACATTTTTGTAATAATTCGAGTTTTAGAATCAACAAACTCCGGTATGCTTCTTTTGATATTATTTTCGTTTCTAAGGTAATTTATTTTATTCACTTTTGATTATTGTTCTTCGCGACGTTTGTGATTGGGCATTGTCGTGAAACAAATGTGTTATCATAATTAATGATTGACATCAAATGTTCAATTTTTCGTGCCTATCTTCGGGTTTTGTTTATAAGAAAGTTGTAGAAATAACGAGGGCATCTATACTTAATAATAAATTTTAAAAATTGATGAAAATGCACATTATTGCACAATGATATTGTAAAAAATTTGTTCGCACAATGTGACTCTGGTAATAGACACTAGAACTGTATAAAGAGTTTATGTTAGAAATAATAACAACTGATCAAGCATACAAACATTTACATATACACACAAAATCGGACAACTCGTATCTATCAACCTAATAGCATTTTTTTAAGTCAAAAGACTACGCACATTTTTCCTAAAGCACCGATTGCTACTTGCTCAACAATCTCTCTGTGTTAAAACGAAATTGTTAAATATAATTTCTAGTAAGCTGTGAATACAATCTATAGTTTCATCTTTGAACAATTTTTTTCAACCAGTTAACTGAGTGACCGCATATGCCATATGCAAATAAAGTTATACAAATGAATAAAAAGAATGTTCATCTTGACTTATCGTATACATTACATGCAAAAACGATATAACGTACATACAGGTATAATATTATAAATTACCGAGTGATGAAGTTACAATTTGAAAGCAAACTATACGTGTACTCGGTTGACAGGTAAAAGTAGTTTTTCGAGATTGTAGCAGTTTCATTGAAAGCATATTATTAAGTCGCTGTTATAGGAATCACAGTTCGAAAATCTAAGGAAACTCTGCATAGAAACAGATCTTCCATTAAAAAGCGGCAGGGGGTTGATAATGCGACGATGCTCTGGACCAGAATGCGTCCGGTACATCTCGATGCGTCGATTTGACGCTCGAGCAATCGGACGATTAATTTCTAGAGTTCTCTAAAACGAAACACCAATGATTCTATTGTCTACTACTTATCGAAGTACAAAGCGAGACCATGCGTTATTTTTCCCCACAGTGTATAAAAGGCATAATGGGACATTTCTAATTACTAGCGATTAGAAAGATAAATTGCGATCGGCCGCGGCCCAAGCCTCGATTCTTCCTGCCCATATAAAAATGGCTACAAATACGAAGGGTATATATGCATTCTGCATATATATATATTAGCTTAATTGCAGCAATATAGAGGTGTCTGTATTGAATTTGATGATGCGTTTCTAGGTAGTACGTAACATACAACATACAGATATGGTTTCTTCAGTTAATCGAACATTTCAACGGGACAAAAATATACCATCGAGATTCGTTTGCGTTTAAATAACATTCGACATTTAGGAATCTTTTGGTTTCGCGCGCACTTTAAAATTTTTATTTCATTCATTCGGATCGTCACATAAAGGAAAATTTAGAAGTGTCGGACCTTGTCTCAGTAACGACCTAATATTTATGAAAATTCTGTAAACAGAGTGTTTCGTAAAGCATCCGACATAGAAGAAACTATATTATGTAAATCGAACATGAACGAATATTGCCGTTTTATATTATACATATTATTGTATAGTTGGATCGCGTCGTAACATATATATATATCGAATGCTAAAAATTTGCAACTACTAAAGTTCACTAAACACAGAATCTTAATTTTGAACATTATGTTTGTGTATCTTACGAAGCACTCTACGTATAAATATTAGATAAACTATATTAATAACAGTATAGGATAATATATTTCGAAGAGTTCTAATCATTTTACGAGAACGAAATTGTTTCTGTCAGTTCGACTAAGGAAATATATATGTTACTATTAGGAAAGATATAGTTCAATAGATTCGAGTGTCCATGTAAAATGTTGATTTAAGGTGTACAGTCTTCTAAATGCTTGTACTTAGATATTTTTTAAGCACCACGAGTCGACTTGCGCTGCGAATAAAGCGTTGTTAATCTAGTTAAATGTTTAAGTGTTATACCTATTTTACGCGGTAATCGCAAATATAAAACGACAGATATCTTGAACAGAGATAATATAATTCTTGATGTTTTCATATTTTGAATCGGAGGCACCGGAGTTCCTCGTTGATCTCGAGGAAACGAATCGAGTAATTCGAAAAAAAGGTCATTTTTAACACGTTATTCAACAATATATATATATCATGTACATGCGTTTTCAAACGTATTTTGCTGTGACAGTGACACTCCATTGTCCATTACTTTTCATTAACAGATTAGTGAAACTATATCCACAATTGTTCTACAATTATTTTCTGACGCGAGATAATTGTTTCGAACACTTTACCTATTGTTATAATATTCTGTTTTGATTCTTCTCACTAAAATCAGCCTAAATACCAATTAACAATTATTATAAATTTTTATATGAAATTTTGAGACTATGAAAAATAATCTGTAACGCGTCTGTTCTTTTTAATTTCACGTTCTCACTTACCAATAAAATAGACGTTCATTAGTAACTGCCGTATTGCGTGGTCGATGTTTTTACCAAAGGCATATATAAATATATTAAAAGATATTGTTTTTAGACTGCGTTATACATATATACGGTGGCTAATACGTTAGTTATTGATAAATACCAATTAATGATAATAATAAACAAGGAAGTAATATTGAATTGATGTAAATTTTCTGGAGTTTATTTCTTTTACTTGGATAGAAATTATTGTGAAACCTTCGCATCAATTCAAGTATTAGTATACCTAAATAATTCTAATCGCTTCTCATGTATGCCCTGATCTTCTACATTTGTTCGATCAAAGTTTCGTTTAATGTCTATACCGTTATCATTTAACACCGACTGTTACGAAGATTTCTGTAAATAATGTTTCGAGTTACGTAAGTATATATAGAGAACAACCATTAATATAAAGGGCAAATTATTTTGTTAAGAGAGTATTCGTTTTCTTGTTGGTTACATATTAGGTCACCCTTTTAAAGAATCGACAAAAGGCAGTTTGATCTAAAACTTATAATTACTTCATAAACTTATATGTACATATTTGAGAAAAACTATGTTTTTAATATTTAGCAAAATTCGATGCTGGGAATATTGATATTTGATTCGATAGTTGATAATAAAAATGTGCTAACAGATTATGTAAACATGACTAGAATGTATTTATTTTAAATAAAACCATAACACAGAAGATTATACACAGCCATGTACATATCAATGCGATGAGTGTATCCATGTAGGTAACAATTTTGACTGACATTATAAAATGTATGATCGATTTTTACCAAATTATAAGCTGAAATAAAGGTTTTGGTTTTGTTCACGATTGACGCATTAAGCATTCCTTCTGGTGGCCTGAAACGAAATACTTAAAATTTTTTCTATTCTAATCTGTACTTGTTTTTAAATTGTGTTTCATTCTAAGTAAATGGTGGCCTATAAAAACGCAAATATCGACTATTCAACGAATTTTTCAGCTTCAATTATTTATCATTGCAAACAAAAACATTGTATATTATTAAGACTCATGTCTGAGCTCGTTACTTATTTATTCTTCTGTCATTTTTCATGGATATACAAGAATATGCGGATGAATAAGTTATAGATCAAAATGCCTTTTAGTATCTTAAAAAATATCTTTTTATCTTTTGATAGAAGTAATTTTTAGACACCACCTTTGCAACAAAACGAATGTCCCCTTAAATGCGTAAATTATGTTTGGAAATATTATTGTAAACACTATTTTCAGATTGTTCTAAACAACTACGAAATGACATTCAATTAGCGTGTCCTCGATATGTGAGAACATTTTTAATGGATGTGATTTATCCGTTGATTATTAGTCCAGCGTTTTAAATATTACTTTTAGCATTATACATTCTGCGGATGAACAATGTAAATATTCATATACGATTGCTTTTTTGGTATATACATGTCTAAGTTTATTCGACTATACCTTTATATATGTGTGTCGGGACAGGAAAGAACGTACGTGTGTGTATACACAGATAAATTCGTGAAAATACCAATTAATATTTTTTTGAATTTGTAATTGTGGCTTGTCTTTTGAATTTTGACGGATATTTGGTGAAAACTATAATTGACTTAATATTAGGTAGAATATATTGAATACTTATATTTATAAAGGATATTTATAAAGTTTCCCATTGGCGCATATTAAAACTACTATATATAATAGGGTGCCTCCGATATGGGTGAAATATTTGCAGACATGGTAAGATAGACTAGAAATGGAACGAAAGTTTCTATGGTAACAACGCTTTAAAGGTAGAATGTATTGACATTATAGTACACAGGATAATATTGCTGAATGAGTTGATTTATAATCTTTGTATTAACCAAATATGTTTACATTAACCCACATTATAAATAGTAAAAGAACAATTTATATGGTTTAAGGAACTTTATCTTCCTCTGACGCTATTTGTTTTTGTAAAGTCATCAGTATATTATTATAGTTACACAGTTACAGAATGCAAGAAGGCAACTTTTTCATACTGTAATCGTAAATTAACAAACATACTCCTTCAACTTCGATGAAGGATTTTAAAATTTATAAATTTAGGATTTTATTGTTGTATAAAGCAAATGAGATACAACACCATAAAAATATCTTTGTTTCATTTAGTGTTCCTTACCATTATAGTAAATATTTGAACGCATATGGAAAATCATCTATATATGTATATTTATTTTATTTATTACATCCAAAAGCCTTGACAGTGAGAACTGTATCTATATATATGTATTTCCTACAGTTTTTAGTTATTTTATTGTAGACAATGATATTTTACTGTTTAAACTGGAGAATTTTATTTTTCAAAACAATAAAAAATCAATAGATTTTATTATTTCGTGTTATTGAAAATATGATGACGAGTATATGATTATATGTATATTTATATATTATTATGCATAAGTGTTTGGTTAATGATATATCATCTGCCCATGAAATTAATCTTGCGGATTATCAATGGACAACGACTAATTGTTTCCTTTTTTGCATCGAATATCTGTCAATTAAGTATAAATACCTAAGCTTCAACAGACTGTAATTATATTTTCATAAAGCCATATATGTATTGGTTTTGATCTAAAGGCTCCAGCTTTTGTGGTATAAAAATGTAATTTAATTTGCAAATAATTTTCTTATTATAAATATTTATGGACAAAGGAATAATAACTTAATGAAACTAACGAAAATAATACACTATTGTCAAACTATACAATAACTTGATATTTACTTCTATTACCTTACATACGCCACTGATCATCATCCTGTTCTCGTGTAACGGCAGTGAAAACAAGTGATTTTTAAGAATTTTTTTCAGAATAACTATTGGACATATGGGACTAGACCTTTCGGGGATATAAGACAATTTTTGTCCTACTTCTAACACTCACTTGTTAGTGTTAACTGTCACTTTTATTACAAAGTATCTGCATAATATAAATTTGATTTGTTTTCTCGATCGTAATTTTTTTCATAAATGAGTGATGCTTTCGGCGCACAGGTTCGATCAATAACCATTCGATCAATGTTATTGATCGAACCTGTGCGCCGAAAGCATCACTCATTTATGTGCATAATCTCATGAAATCATGACCAACGCGCACAGCATTTGAACCTACCTCTTTCGAATGAGCTCATTGCTCATATATACTTGTAAGGACGAAAACTGTCTTCCCAGGAAATCATATTTTCTTCTACTTTGGCGGTAACTTTGTCACTCTACCTTATCGCGCAGCTACGGAATTTCAGACGATATTTTGTGTTGGTTTTGTAGGTTTAAAACATTTAAAGCAAAACTAATCAAGGACCAAAAGTTCTTAGAAATATTGTTCGTAAGAAAGTAATTAAGCATAATTATTAGGAGAATCAAGAATTCTTATTTCAATTTTCATACCCCAATTTGTAATTTTAAAATATTTCATAAACGAACATTAATTTCCTTACAGTTTTTTTTTATACATAATTGTTCCAAGAATCGGTCTGTGGGAATAGAAATATGTTGAAAAACGGAGTCACGTTTATTATTTGACATACTATTACGAATAATAAAGAATTCGAGAGAGAATCACGTGGATGAATTAATATAAAAAAATTATTTGTCACGCTCTTACACGATCTATGTCGGAGCACGAACCCGAGGATCCGCGGCTTACATCAAAACTTTACTGTCAAAAATTACATGGCAAGATTGCCAAGGGAGTGTATTTGTCGACATTGTTGGTAAAAGGAATTGTTATAAATATTAACCAGTTCGAAATAATAAATTTATCAGTGTATTGTGTTCAATAAATTAATGCGTTCAAATGTTCATGGTTTTAAAGTTATTCTGTACCTCGAGTTCTATTGTCTACTTTTATTAAAAAATTAGATGGCAAGGTGGTCAAGGGAGTGTTTGTCGACATCGTTGGCAAATGGAATTGTTATACACATTAAACAGCCAGATTACAATTACTATCACGGCGATCGAAATAAACTGAAATTAGATGGGGTGGGGAGAGTTGGGCATCACTGCGCACGTTCCGCCTGAGCTTGGTGAGCTCGCTCACTGCGCTCAGTCAGTCAGTCAGACGGACCGGGGATTCCGGCAGGAGCGGTCGGACTCCGGGACCAGGAGGACCTGTGGATGACCAGGGACTGACCAGGGACTGAACAGTGGTTGACCCCCTGGCTGACCAGTGGCTGACCAGACGCTGACTAGAGGCTGACCACCTGGCTGACCAGTGGTTGACCCCCTGGCTGACCAGTGGTTGACCCCCTGGCTGACCAGTGGCTGACCACCTGGCTGACCAGACGCTGACTAGAGGCTGACCACCTGGCTGACCAGTGGTTGACCCCCTGGCTGACCAGTGGCTGACCACCTGGCTGACCAGACGCTGACTAGAGGCTGACCACCTGGCTGACCAGTGGTTGACCAGACGCTGACTAGAGGCTGACCACCTGGCTGACCAGACGCTGACTAGAGGCTGACCAACTGGTTGACCACAACTCATCCACATTTTGCAATGTCACCTTCCCTCAGATTCAACGGCAATAAGAGTGTATAATGACATTTATATAATAAAAAGTAATTATTTTCAAAGCTATTGCAGATTCGGTAATGTCAGCATTCTACATTTATTTATTACCTACGGTACTAAATCAATTTACGTGCGCCACTGACGCAGTCTTATGTAGTTCCCGAGTAAATGTTCTGTTCACATAGAGAGCGCGGAACTACCGACGAGATACTCGTCGCGTCGGTAGTGGAACTTTTAGCGACGTGGTATTTCAGATCACTGTTAGTTCCACGTTATCCCCGTGATCACCTGTGCCCAGTTTTGGCGCCGCTGAATAGCACAGTCTTTAATAATATCTCGTCGGTGGTCACTACTGTCGGATCTGAGAAATTTTTAGTAATTTTATGGCTTCTAATTTCCGTCTTCATTTTACATATTAAAGCAGGAGGAAAATATTATTTGTTGTAGATTAGCTAATGATATTATATGTTTAAAGCCCCAAATATATACGATGATAAAAATACTTCGGTTCTTTTTCGTTCAAAATATATTTACAAAGGCAAAGAAAATTGCCAATTAGTCTTTCGGCATTAAAACCATTGAGAATAAAATGCTTTAGAAATTCTACATTGTGTAACAATGATTAATTATATATCAATTGCTATATTATTAAGCTACAAGTTTTGTAGAATTTCAAAATACATAACTAGGTAGAACATGTTCAAATAGAAGTATGCACCAGAAGTATAATGACATTTTATTATAATTTTGTATTCCAATGTGCTGGATTAAATTGAGATAAATGGTTTATTTTCTCCTCATATGGATTTAAGTTTACAGAAACACGATTTTGAACTTTGTGAAGGTAAACATTTATATACACAAAGTTGTTAACTTTAATTATACAAATACGTTGCCTCTTATCGTAACGATGTGTTTTTCAAGGATTCAAATAAGTAAGATAATAAAATTTGTCCGTATGTTCAGAGCCACAGAAGTGTTTTGTAAGTATCAGTGATAAATTGCGGGCAGATCGCACAAAGTGATTGATGACACGAAGGATCAAGAGATCGTTGGAGAGGATATTAAGAATCAGGGAGGTTACGAGACCGTTCATTTATTACTGCATAGTTACATAGCTGCACCGAAGGAAATGGTGATTTAGATATCGATCCAGTTTCTGTGGATAAGTGATCACCTTACTTTTAAACTTTAGAGATCCGTTTTGTAAATTACACACGCCCTTGCTTCTCTTATAGAATCATTAACAACGTCATTTAATTATTAAATTTTGTAGAACGTGCAATCGTTAAGGTGCTCTTTTATCTCTTTGAACAATCTCTTATTTGTAAAATCTAATTATTCTGTAATTAGAAAATCTGTGACGTTTTTCCTTCGGGACGAGAAGATACAGAGATTTTTTTTACCCCACCCTAACTGTGCAGTACGCGGACACTTATGGGAATACGCGGTAGTGGCGGCAAATTTTTAATTTGTTATAAGTTTAGCCAAATGTCTCCATACCATATGCGCGTATCTAAATTTGGTTTGCAGGAAGTTGTCAAGGTTGCTTTCAAAGCAAATGATTGAATGAAAATGACAAAACCAAAATTCTGTAATTGTAAGCAGAAACAAACAGTTCAACACAAAACAATATGCAAACGTAAAACTGTGTTATTTTTCAAAATTGAAAGAGAGGTTTCAAAAAGTGTATCTATGTATAGTTTTTCGGGTGAGGGAAGGGAGCACGAATTGAGACGAGAAAATTATTTTCTTTTTCTTTGGATTAGCTATCGAATGGCCTATTGCAAATTCAATTTGGTTTAGGGTCACTTTTGACCCTCTTATCCGGCTACACCCCTTACCCCCTAAACTCTAACATGACATAAGACCGCTATTCGGAAAGCTACATTTGTCGAACAATTTTTTCAAGGAGAAAACACATTATATTTTGTTATAGTTTGTCCATAGTCCCTACACTTCCCGGATATAAATATTACCGAAAATTGTTGGAGAGAGCTCTCACGAACTGTATACATATAAGAATGAAAAGCAGTATAATTATATCGGTTTTCTTTATTTTGATCGACACTGTTGAATAAATCTAAATAATGCTATTGGCGCACTGGTACGATCCTTTGTTACTAATTTAAGCAATTTTTGCAAATTGTTCCATCAACTAATTTTCAACGTTTCGGTCTGAAATTTAGGTCATCTTCAAGAAATAACTTTGTTGTAATTGCGTTTGCTTAACTAACAATTTTAATATATACTCATAAGAGTTGTTAAACGCATGTTGGTTCCATGCCGGTGACAAATGAACTAGTTCAGTAACAATTTGCAAAATTGCTTAAATTAGTAACAAAGGATCGTACCAGTGCGCCAAAATAGCGTTATTTAGTATGATTATATATTTGACAATTAAAACAAACTATAACAGTAGAATGGAACCATTTATCGCAGAATACGATTAAAACATAAATCCTTACACAAATCCTTAATAATTACCTGGTAAAACTAGTATATATGTAACTTTGTTGTTTTATCAAAATATATATGTAATAAACATTGTGTGTTATCATATTCGCGAATTTATTTGTACTAACAGGTGTCTTCTTTCTACATCGTGACAATTACGATACCGTGCGTTTCATTCATAGTATGTAATCTTCGCAAGATGAAAGAATAGCACGCAAGTATACTATGATTCCCATCGAGCAGTCTGTGTGTGTGTGTACGTCTTGCGAGACGTCTTGTAACTAGTAAGAAACTTTCACCCCGCAAAATATCCGTTTGATCGTTCGACATCGATTCCCCCTCTACGGGGGTGAAATTGCATTTCGGGGCGCGTAACGCCTCTATACTTCGGTACGGCGCGCGCGGTGCGGCACGACGCGGCGCGACGCGGCGCGACGCGGCGCGGCACGGCGCGGCAGGAAGCGACAGTAACCTATATCGCAGGAAGTCCGTTCGGTCTTGCATGTGTATGGTCCAAAGAGACTGCGCAGCATCCCCTCGGCGAGCACACGAATGCCACGCAAACGGGGTACAGCGGCGGAGATAGGGGAAGGATTTCGGTTTTTAATCCGTGGGTGTGGATACAGATCGGCGGGGGGGGGGGGGAGAAGGGGAAGGGGAGAACAAAAGTAGGGAGGATCTCTGTAGGGGAGTACACGCGCAAAATCTCCGGATCATCCTTCCGCGCTTCTCCCTCGTCCCTTTTTCGCCCCTCTTTCTTCCGCTTCCCACCACATCGGTCCTCCCTACCAGCTTCCCTGATCCATCCCTACCATCGTCAGACGTTCCGGCATCCTGTCTCACACCCTCCGGTCGCCGCGGCAGGCGGGGGTTGCTTCTGGTCTCCTAGTGACATTCGTGGGGTCGAATAACACGTGCGACGGGGAAACAACACCGGTCCGCGGCCACTGTCCTCGAGGGGTTTTATGAAAATATTAACGTGTGACGCGGGAATTATCGGTGAATCGGTTCGTTCGGAGACATATCCTGATCGCACACACCATGCACGGTTCACGGTTTCTGTGTGGTTCGTCGGTTGGGTGTCGCGGAAGTCGTGATAGTGTACCAGAGGCTGACAACGCGTAAGCCACTGTTGAGCCCCCCCCCAAACCCCGTCCACGATTATCCATCCTATACACCCCTCTACCCACCACCTCTGAATCCCTCGATTAACCGGAGATCGCTGTGACAAGTTTGTGATCGTTGGGATCCCAATGGCTCAGTGATCCTCCCCATAGAGAAACTATGGATAAGGTGTTTCGTGGATGTGAACGGTATCGAGTTCGTGACAAACAAGATATTCCACACGCCGGAATATCAAAGAATTATTGGCTCCCGCGGCGCGCCGCGTCGCGCCAGTGATTCGGCACTCTGATTTGCTAACTGTTCGCTTTTGGTCAAACGGTGATTGTAGATCGATATCGTGCGGGACGTGCTCGAGTTCGGTCGGCGTTGTAAGTAAAACGTTAGAAAACTTACACTTCGATTGAGAACAGGGGGTAAAGGTGTGTGTGTGTGTGTGTGTGTGTTGCGACCAATTACGGAGGAGGAGCATTGAAATTACAATTGAAGGTCACGGACAGGAAGCGAATTTTTGGTTGTTTGAATTTAGTGGAAGGTAACAAGAGGAAAGAATCGATGCGACTTTAGTGAAAATCGTATTCGGTCTAGGTCGACGATCAAACTGTTCGTAAAAACTCGTAGCTGACCGTCGAATAGGCGTCTTTTATACTCGATCATTTTTCTTCCTTCGATCTGTCCAATCGCTTTAGCAGCAACGTTATTTTATTGTGCATTTTCGCGTGACAGAAGGTCATCGCGAATCCTCCGTTGTGCAATCGCGATTGCCTAAATAATTCTGACCTCGCACAATCGCTGTTGACCTCGATTTAGAATCACGTAATTCATTTATGAGAAGTGTCTGGAAATACAAATGTTCGAAATTCTCTCGTTAAGCGAGAAGCAATACGCACGCGTAGACGAGGATAAACGCTTATCATATTAAACAGGATACTAGATATTTGACAAATATTTCCGATTTAAGGATGTTCTGGAGGTATATAAAAACGCAAGAAAATTTTTGAAAATTTGACGAGATATAATTCTTACTAAATTAATCCTACTAGCAACGTTTGGGTTCGATTCACTGCACCGTTTAAGAATTATAGCAACTTAAAGTTTGCACAATTTAACACGTCTTCTTATGGAGAATTCATAAAATTCCACTTCAAACTCTATTTAAACGTTGAAAAAACGCAACTAGAAACTCCAGTTTTTTTATATATATATATAGTAAAAATTATGTAATTAATTATGTTTAAATTTTATTAGGATTCACTAAACAGAGCAAAAAATTATAAACTGTTACAAAACGTCAAATTTATCGTGTTGTCATCTCAATAATAAGCATTAATATTGCTTTCTGAAGTATTTTTAATTTATTTAAATATTTATTTTTAACTTTTTATTGCGTAATTATATATATTGTATATCACAAATTTATTATCTTGAAGTTCAAATCAGAGGGTACAATTATTCGCAAAAGTCACTTACAATTTTTTATAATATGAAGTGAATTTGATTAAAAAATAAATATAACATGAAATTCACTGATTAAACGAAAGTGAATGGCTTTCATTGCCAATATATTGATGGATTTCGAATTTCTTGTACTTTTGTCTCACATTGTACCTCCAGAACATCCTTAAGCAACTTGCATAGTTTTTCGTGATTTCCGTGACAATTGCATTAGCGACACGAGAGACGGCAAAATAGAGATTAGTAAACAGGAAAAAATAAGAACAATGAGGGAAGTGCCGAGTAAAGGATTGCTTTAGTTGCTGACCTCTGACAATACGACTTTTTCTCATTGATCGACAATTAATATTCGAGCAACTTAATTTTATCTTCTGCTGTGGTGTCGCAATTTTGCTCGAAATTGATTCCTAATTTATCATTTATGAATCTTGTGTATCGAATTTTTGTTATTTTCGTAAGATACTTCGTCTGCAATTGATTATTACATATTATTATAAAATTTGTAATATATAGTTCAAGCGTAAAATTATTGTTCATTTGGTTCACACTTGACATTTAGCAAGATAAGATCTTCACCAAGATAAGAATTTGCAGAATACATTTATGAATTTCCAATTTTAAGATTTTAATTGTTTCTGTAATAATGTATTCATTCTGTTCAGCTTTTATTTAACCGTGCTTCCTCTTCGCTTCTTTTCACAAACGAAACGGAGGGAGAGTTTTAATTTTCTTTCCAAGAATTATTTAAACCGAGTGTTTTTAATCTGTATTAAAATGTGTTAATAGTATGACACGAGTGACTTTTCATTATTTCGTATGCTAAATACTAAGAATTTACATATTTATATTATGTTCAATTTTAAATAACAATTCTTCCTTTTTTTTTTCGTAATTATCGGTAACATTAATTTCAGTTTTTATCTTACATTAGATCTTGACAAATAGAAACGAAAGACTTGAAAGAACATTTATGAAACACTTTCGACCCAATTATAAAACAGGAGACATAACAGGAACTGACATAAAAGGCAATCTTTGCGTATATTAACGCGTATTATGTTGTTATTGATTTACAATTGCTGTTGCCATTCCTATCGATAGTAGAATAACTGAACAAATCCTAATCACTATTAGTTAGTTTTTCTTCACCCTCTCCGGATCAAAAATATTTTAGGTCGTGCTAAAATTCTGAAAATTTGTGGGTAGGCTAATGTGATAGTGTATAACTCAGGAAAAATAATAATATTCGTCTGACATGAGATGCCCCACTTGGCTTGTTGGTCATTTGATCACACAATAGTTTTATAAAACAAAATTTTTTATAAAAAATGCATTTATTTAGTTTTACGTTTTATTACAAGAAATTATGAAAATTTTCCTGGATACTTCGAAAGTAGGA
The DNA here is from genome assembly GCA_916610255.1 of Lasioglossum lativentre. NCBI lineage: Eukaryota > Metazoa > Arthropoda > Insecta > Hymenoptera > Halictidae > Lasioglossum > Lasioglossum lativentre. The sequence continues at coordinate 5,307,372 of OU744364.1, forward strand.
CGAGAAATTCATTGTAATATTTCAGTTAAGTGGAAAAACGTATTGTTTATACATATAGTGTATAATTACGTTGAATATATTTGGAACAATGGAAGTAGAAAAATAGCCGAATAAATCTAGTTGATATGAATACGTTACCATATAAATGCAAATATTTTTGCATAGATGACATTGCCTATGAGTTATGAGGTACCTACGTCATAGTCCTCTGCGGAAAGATATTTTCTATTTGTTGTAAATTTCGTTTACTTTGTACATTCAAAATTTGTACGTCCTTACTCGTATGTTGATACTAAAATTGTGAAACACAAGTTTAAAAAGTTTTGGTTCTTTTAATTTTCTGTGACAACGTAGAAATCTTTTTCAAAAGTGCTTGTGAAAATGTTATATAATTATGACAGGTTATCTTAAAAAATTCGAGAAATTCTAATTTACCAAAGGCACCGACTAAACTTTTATTACAAACACAGATCAAAAATTTGAAAATTGTGTTCTTATCTTTTTTCTTCAAAGTTGTGATCAATGGGAATTGAAAAAAAAAATTATTTACACATTACCTAATACATTAATCCTTCTAACATCTAAAAAAGAGGTCAAGCCGTTTGGTCCAATTTTAAAAAGTTATCCGTTCTTAAAAGTGTGTACGACTACTTTTTACACTGACTGTATAGTATACACTGTATAGACTGTATAGTATAGTATTCAGTGTATACATATATTAATACTGAAGTTGAGACGCGTTTTGTACAGTGATTTTTAAAAGTTTATTGCTAATAGGATTTCCTGTATCGGGAACAGTTACGGAATTAAACAATTTCTTTCCATATCCAGCACATCTGGTAGGAAATCGTGATACGTAGGTACAGTTACCGTGTCCACTTGTTTTCGGTGAGAAATAGTTTTTTATTCTGCATATAGTATAGCTCTAGTTTATGGATTCTATCAATGAAGTGTAGAGTTAGTGGTTAACCCCTTGCTCTACAATTTATTTTACGGTTTCAGGGATATTAGAACTTTTTTGTAGTTCGCAATTTCCTAAAAAAAGAGAAAATTTATGTCTATTGTATGCCTATACATGCTCTCCAATAACTGTACATTAACAAAATCAAAATAGAATTTCATCTCGATTTATAGGAAATTAATAACATACATATTTATTAGAGTCTGTTTGGAATCTTCATCACGAGTCTGACACGTTATTGTAGGGCAAGGGGTTAATAGTTTAAGCACACACACACACACAAACACACACGTACTCGTATAATTCGATAACGAGCTGATTCTGGTAAAAATGTCTTGACCAATGTTCTTTTCTGTCTCTTATAATGACCAATTTGAAATGATCGATAAACCGAATTACACACCGTGCTCTTGTTTGTGCAAGGGCGTCACAGAAAGACTGGAAACGAGTTGAAAGTGCTGAGAGAGATAGCAATGTAGCCAACGTTTAATGGGCGACGCAGTTGACGAACGGGTTATGCTGTTCTCACTGCTGTTTCTCCACGGTTTACGTGCATGACGTGTACTTATGCATTACAGTGTGTGCTCGTTAAACAGAGGCAGCGACATTGTCAACAGTAACGAATGTACTGGGTTCGCAAATAATTCTGACCGTCACAGACGTCAGAATTGTCTTATAAAATTACAGAAATTGGTCAATATATAATTAGTTGATTTATATCGAAGGACGTTTCCATAGGTGAACCTTCGTTTCGTTTTATTTAATCCTCTCCATGTTTTTGGTCAAATATATTTTTGACATTTATACGAATGCATTTTTCGAAGGCGAATAATTTACGGTAAATTTAAAATTTTGTTTATTTGCCATATTTGCACGAGCAAACCGATTAACCCTCTCCGTGTTGTTGTCAAATATATTCGACATTGCGTGAATGTATTTTTCGAAGGCCAATCTGTTTGGTAAATTTGAATTTTTTTTATGATTCTAACTTTCTCTCTGCACTTCTCGAAATTGTTATCGCAGTAGTCTGTTCACTGTTTTTAGACGGTTATTTACAAGTTGAAGCGAAGTGACCAACAAGTTTGTGAAAATACCAAATTTTCCAACAGAAAAATAAAATATATACAGTGATCGGATTGTTTAAAAAATTACTTGAAATATCTACTGCATTTACAAGAAATGGAAAATATCTTATTGCAGAGGACTATGACGTAGGTGTACTCCATAACTCAGAAGCAACGTCTTCTATGCAAAAATACTTGAGTAACGACATCTAATGTTCCAAATATATTCAACGTAATTATTATAGTATACAGGGTGGGGCAATAACTATTACCACCTCAGATATCTTCGCAACTATAAGTTTCATAGAAATATTTGCTGTAATAAAATTGCACAGTACGAAGGGGGTCATCCGGTGGCGATAATGGTTTTTTTTGCAGCTGGAGGTACTTCGGACATTTGAAGGTCACCTCCATTTTTTAAAATGAATCGGTATGTTTTTGCTTCCGTATCATGATAGAGGATCTTAAAACAAGTTCAACGACCTATTACACAAGGTCATTGAAGGTCATAGAAAGTAGAGAAAGGCGATAATACTTACGGTTTTGTATAAACAGTATACTTTTCCACTTAAACGCGTACTAAATGGATAGCAAATTGCCATAAGAAACACTAACAATGAATTCCTCTTCCTACAATGATCTTTCCTTTAACCCTCATCCACACGGGTAATTTTTTATATTATGTAAATGAATTTGAAATAGGTACCCGGGTACGACGTCGTGTGGATGAGGGTTAATGTTGATATAGAAATAAACATGGTTATTCTACTACAGGTGGAAGAAAATTTAAGGGGTCGTTCCCCATGACAATACAACGAAAATAAACAATAGAAAAGCTGCAATTTTAGCTTCATTTTTTTAGTTACGAACAATTAAAAATCCACCTAAAATAACCGACCATATACTGTAGTCGAACATTCACAACTTATGACAATGATGCTACAATAACAGTGATGATAGATTAGCTAATAATAAAACAGAGGTGGGCATTATTTGGCGAAACAGATATTTCAAATACTATTTAATATTTTAGATTCTATTTTGCTTAAAAAAAATAGTATTTTATTTGAACAATCTGAACCTCAAAATAAAATATTTCTATTTCAACAATTTTATTCAGAAAATAAAATATTTCTATTTCAACAATCTGATCCAGAAAATAAAATATTTCTATTTCAACAATTTGTTCCAGAAAATAAAATATTTCTTCTTTAACAATCTGAAACATTTTTGGATCGTTATAATACTCTGACAAACCGCATAAACATACACTGTATCTTAAGAAACGATTTACACTCATGAATGTATTCAAGTCGAACCATTATTTTCAGCAATAATATTTATAATTGAAGTTGAAAATAAAGAGAGAGATAAAATGCAAATATTCTCAATATTATTCAAATAAAATACTATTTTCAAATACTATTTTCAAAAAGTACTGCATCAAATAAAATATTTTATTTCAAAAATTGTGCACATACTCTAAAATAAATAGGATTATTTAATATTTACTATTTCAAATACTATTTTCCCCAGCTCTGTAATAAAATGAATAACTCAAACGGTAAAAATGATCTAGATTCGATCGTGTAGCGTAGCTCTGTCCGAGAATTGTACGTCCCACTTTCAATTACATTTCTTTATCGAAACTCTAAAGCGTTCGATCGTTGTGGCCGCATCGAGCGTAACTTTCTCTAATTAGGTTCCGCAAATTCAAGGGGATTTAGACGTCGGGAAACGATCGGGATCGAGGTACGATCCCCGCGCGTGCAGCAATAAACTCGCGAGACAAAATCACGAGGAGCGGAATTCGCGTAATAGGTGGCACGTTTGCTCTGCGTGGTTGGTTGTGCGCGCAAGTTTATGATAATATTTAATCCTGTTATAGCGAAGGGTGAATATAGACCGGACACTCCGGACCTCGTGGTGGTTAGTCGATGTTCCGATGCACGGTGTCGTTGGTAGCGGTAATCCAGTTATGCCCGAGCTACGGACGCCACTCGATGCGTCTACTAACGTTTCCACTAAGTTCTGGACGCTGGCACTTCTGCTTTTCTAACGTTTACCTTTTCGCAATATCGACGGAGGGTGGACTCTGATCGGACGGAAAAATGGTGATTAGTCGTCGGCATTCGTCGGCTGGTGTTGACGCACGCGTAAACTTGTGGCTACCGGTTTCGATGCGCCGACGGGGGTAGCTAATTCCGCTAGCCTAGAGAACAGCGTAATTCGTCGGTGCTTTGACCGACCACATGCTTCTGTGATCAAACTCGCCCGGTAAAATTGCTGTCTATCTGTCTATCTGTCTGTTCATTTGTCCGCCGGATACGGGAACTAGGGTAACTCGTCGTTAATTCGTTGATTACACCAGAGATTCGACTAGGTAGCAATGTCGAAGGTTAAAGCCTCGATCGAGAACTTGGATATATTTCGGGTCGGCACTTGGTCGCAAGTTTGCCGATGAAACGCGATTCGCTTTTTGCAATCTTTCCTACTCTTTCCGCAAACTTTCACAGGAGCTGATTTATTGGAAGAAGCAATTAATTCGATCAACGAATGACCGATCTGTGGGCGAGATCTAATTGGAACAAGTGTGCTCGGTTTATGTTGGTGCATTCGGACGGTACTGTATGGAGCAAAATAAAAAACCGTTACAGTGAATTTTTATTGTTCGCGTGTTGGTTACCGATGACAAAGTGTTGAACCTTGATGTTGAGTGTTGAGAAATCGGTGAGAGAACGACGGTGATTTAATTTCATCAGGTATTTAGGAATGTTCTTAAATAGTCCATGACCAGAGATTGTTTACACAACCAGCATCGGATCAATGGCGGAATTCGGTGGAGGCGTTAAAGACAAAACAATAGAGGAACCGGAGGAGGAACATTGATCCGTATCGAAACCGAAGATTCATCTTTAACTGTCCAATGGTTGTTCGAGGAAACAGCGACCATTACGCTCGAGCCGTTTCACATTTTAATATCTTGTTGGCCGGTGTAGCGCCGGGTACAAGGAGCAAACCAGGAGAAAGAAGCAGCGAACTACTACGTGGAAGTCATCTAAATGAGTCTGGGGAATATCCTTGTCAGGGTTTCACGGTTAAGAAGAGGCTCTTCTTTCACGATGTTCTACGCGGTCGACTTTTAATGAACGACGGCGCGTGGCCTTGCGGTATTACCGGTCCGGGAATAAAAGGACGCTGGCAGACAGTGATGTTAAGGAAACAAGTGATTAGGCGATTACAGTTGTTCAGTTCGAGCGGAATAACAGAATTGCGATTTTAGAAAATGGGGTTCCACGTAAACAGATGACGAGGAAGATGATCGGCGCGTGCTGGAGAAAATTTGTATGTCTGCCTTTAACCTATGATATTATTATTATACAAATAAATTATGAATATTAGAAATATATTATATAGAGATGATTGCAAGTTAACAGATTGAAGAGTTTAGGAAAGAAAAATGATTACTCGTTGTCGATAAGAGATTATTGTTGTTGCCGCAACCAATGTTCAGTGATTCCGAAGAATCCACTGTGTATATTCCATGTTCACGGAAAACAGCGTGTGTTCACGGTTGTTCGTACGAAACCTCATCAGCATACGAAGAATTGGTATAATCTTCTCGATTTTTATCGAGAGTGCGTCAGAAGTTGAATTATCGCTGAATAGCTCGAATCTTTGAAGCGGTTGCATACGATTTCGCGTAGGTCCGGAAGTACATCCAACGGGTTAGCAAAATTCGGGAACAAAGGCGAAGCACAAAACGATAATCAAATTTTCCCCTAGCCAGAGAAATGACGTACGGATAAGAACGAGAGTGAATCGGTTCGTTCATCTTTTCCTTTCCTGTCACCGAAGCATCATCGAAGCATCATCGTGTACGAGTGGTATGATCATCACCGAGTATGGGGAGTCGAAGGAAGACAAAGATTCCATCGTGTTTTCAGAAGAACGTCTAAACTGCACGGAAACTGACCATCGAGAGTTATTTGAAACCCTGACAGGCACCGATAATACGATTTAAAACGGGGAAACAAGTCTGCTAACTGGTTACTCCGGTGCAAAAGTAGAGCGAAAATTATTGCGACAGCAACGAAACCGGAAGTTGCGAAAGGAATACAAATTATGGAACGGGCCGACGGAGCATCCGTGGGAGGCGGAAATAAGTATAGTGCGGACGGAGGAAGAAGAGAGATTGATTAGAGTCGAAAGCTGGACGTGGTGCAAGAAAAAAAAAAGGAGGAGGGATAACTTAGCGAATGCAATTTGCGGTATCCCCCGCGCTCCTCTTTTATCCCTTTTCGGAGAGATTTTCATCGCGGTAGTTGGACCGCGCGATGATCTTTAAGAAGGCTTAAGATTACCACGAAGGAACGAGAATGTGCCCGGGCAGGAGTAGCATCGGGAGAATCGGACCCTTTATCGGGAACACAAAGAAATGAAGTTATCAGTGTCGGCTTATAGAGCTCAGGCCACTGCTCACAAAAAGATCCTTTCCAACTATCAGCATCAATTGAGCTACGGGGCCACTAACCAGGCGTCCTCGTCCAGGATCCCCCCTGATCACGTGTCGTTCCTTACTGGCTTCAAGGTGAGTAGTTTACATACTAATCGTACAGTCTGTGTTTATCATTGGTTAGAAATATCGTTCGGATCTGAATGTGTTGTCCGAAGGTACTCGAATGTTTCACGCTATGGTACACCCGTATAACCGTAAACATCGTAAAACATTGAAACAAGCTGCTTTCCACGGTAGCCGCGAACTGGTACAAATAGAAACGATAAATCTGATACTCTCTATTGACTTACGAATGTTAAACAATGTCGATCGTAAGACGTTAAATAGAAATTTTAAATGTTTTCGGCGCAAAGGTTCGATCAATTAATAAATAAACTATTTGCAAATTTTCACAATATTTCTTCTCAACGTTTCGATCTTAATTTAGATCATTCTCAAGAGAAACAACCAAAACATTGCGTATGTAAATTTACAATGAACAATGTAATAACTTGTGAAACCAACACCGGAAAAATAATACAAAATAAAATTAAAGAAAACCTTGCTCGCTTGCTTAGTGTCGCAGGGTAATTTTCACATAAAATTTAAAAGCATATTGGAAACGTGAAGACATTTGGAAATATATGTAATCGATTGTAATCGATCTATTGGCGAAAATCAGATTTGGCGGTAAATTCGAACACGCAAACATGCTATGAAATTATAACCTTCCTTTTTCTGCCAGTATACCAGCAAATGACGTGGTATTTATTTAGAAAATTGACATTCAACTTGACCAACATAGTATACAATTTAATGTATGTGAAAATTAATGCATAAAGTGAAATTATCATAAGGATTTTATTTAGAAAATTTCGCTTGAGAATGATCTAAATTAAGATCGAAACGTTGAGGAGAAATATTGTGAAAATTTGCAAATAGTTTTCTTGTTTATTAATTGATCGAACCTTTGCGCCGAAAACATTTAAAATTTGTTCTATTGACTTACGATTACGAAACAAAAAGTAGGACATTCCATTAAAAAAGAAAATAAAGGTGACCTTGAAGTCTCCGAAACGCCTCCACCCGCAAAAAAGCAAGTACCGTACAAGATGGGACCCTCGAAGCCATTTCAATTCCATGTTTTACAATTTTCATAGAATGTATCGTTTAATAGTTATTCGGGGTGAACGAGTTTAGCTGGAACACCCTGTATACATATAATAAATTTTCTGGTGGTCGCGACGCAAAATTTCCCTTCGCCCTATAAAACTATAAACCGTAAATGATCGAATAGCGTGGATCGACTATTTAAAGGACGACACTGAAAAGTTAACAACACACAATCATATCCAATATAGTATTTTTGTTTTCGGTTTTGTAAACGGTTATAATAATTGCTAGAAAATGTTGGTTTTAACAATAATTGAGATTGGTAACGATTCTAATGACTTTTTATTGTAACGAGTAAGCGAGTCACAGATTTAATAATGCTCAAAGTAACGTTAATTGATTTTGTCTTTTCTGTGTCGATGCAGCTGCGAGCACGCCGACTAGGAACAAGAGTATGCAGTCATAGAAAATGTCGAATAAATTGCCAGTGGTTCGTATATCGGCCCCTGTAAGTGTTACCACCACCTACCATGGTCGATTGCAAACATGTTAGGCGATATAAAAAATCATCCCCCGGTTATTTCCGTCCAGCATCGCAGTTTGCAATGCAACCATGATTACCCGGTAGATCTCCCACATAATTGTTATTTAGATTTTATTATTTATGGAATTACGATTGCGACCAGGGATGTAAATATGAATAGTAACAATGATTTTTCATCACCTTTTCACGATCGTCGCGTCGCCCGCCGTGTGGACTATTATTTATAAACCTCGAACATAAAAGTTTCGTTTATTTTGCTCCCTAGTGTCCCTCTATTGTTTTCATATTTTTTGTATTCCCCACGATCAATGTATACGTATGTGTAGAATTTATATGCACGATTTTATACTTTAGAGCTACATGCATTTTGTAGACTTCTCGCAGAGTCGAAAATATAACATCTCGAAAACTAATAAAGACCCGCCATTGAAATTTTATATTTAGGATTATCGGCCCCCTCCTTTCCGCTCCTTAAAGTCTCGGCTCATAATTTTGTGCGGCTCATTCCGCAGTGGATTTCGATGAGATTTTCAGAATATATGATTCATACGGATCTACAAAACGTATTTTTTAAATTCTCAATATATAGGTCCATATCAAAAAGTTGTAAACAACAACTTTTACTATTTTCTTTCCAATTCCGACCAATTGCTATTTTTCTCAAAATTTCTTCTTCGTATCGTTCAGTAAACTAATTGTTCAAACATCTCCAAAAAATCCAAGCAGTACGTTCGGTTATTGTTTTTTTAAAAGTTTCACAATATTACTGTGACAGACTGTACACATCTTTCGCTATGGTACAGACACATTTTATTCAAATCATTAACTAACTACACATTTAACACTAGAAAGCCTGAAACTTAGTATGTATACCTATATTGCCCAAAAGCAGTCAAAATGACGGCATTGTGAAAGAATAACTAATGTGTAAAGAAATTTGTTTAAAATTAATTTTTAATATTTTTTATATTATTTACAGTTAGATAAGAAGTTATTAGTAAATATTAACAATACAAAAAATTTACTTCATTTTGAAAAGAAAATAATTTATGCATTTTTATTTGTACATTTTATGCAAATGAAAGTGGAAATCTTTTCCATGTGTACATCTTCCGCAAACATACTTGACATTTTTCACATACATTATTTGTTTTGTTGTTATTATGTGACGGTAATCGAAAAAAAATGAAAACTGTTATTTCAATACAGAGCCGAGCTGGTCATATAAGAAATTTACTCAATTTAATAATAAGTCATTTGATTATTTAAAATTTCCCAAGCAGTCAAAATGACTGCTTTTGGGCAATATAGGTATAACACACATATATATATATATACCGGAAATGAAGGAGGGAGGAGGTAACTACAATTATTAATAAACGCATTTATATGTTGTACAAAAAGTCACAAAATTCTAAGAAATTGTGTCATTATATACATAATTATTTTTCTAATTGAAATTAAAAAGCAGTCAAAATGACTTCCTCGGGCAATCTAGTGTTAAAATACAGTAAGATGTTGATACAGAATTTACGTCATCATTTCTGTTTTCCATATTCGCAAACAAATGATTAATCGAACGATTAATGCAAATTACCACGTTTATGCACGAAAAAGCCTAGCGAACTGTTTGAAGAGACTAGTAGCAACCAAGGAGGCAACTCTGTTGTTTTCTTAGTTCTCCACGTACCGAGAACAATTCGTAGGTGAAGTTGATTTCGTGGAAAAATATTCCTCTACGGTACACTACACCTCTACCTACTGTAATTACATATAATAGTTAGTATATTCCGAGTTTACGTATGCGAGTGTATGTCAATTAGTAAATCAATCTCTAAACCGTGAATTTTTATAAAACTTCGGATGATATGAAAAGTAAACGTTAGCGGACGATTTGATCGGCGGAATATTTGCAATAATCAAATTTGAGGGCCAAATTGATTAAATTAAGTTTCACTGTGTACGTCTTCGTGCGTCTCGTGCAGGTCGGTGTTCAGACTTTCTTCTGGTGCAGGCACCGTGAATAAATAAGCTGCTCTTTCGGAAATAAGGACGTCGCGTGGTCCATTTACCGATTCCCAATTACATCTAATTGCCTTCGAACATTCTCGTATTAAACGTCCCCGTGGGAAAAGTTGTGCCAGAAGGTAAATACACAGCACCGACCATCGACCACCGAGCAACTAGCAGCTAGCAGCTAGGATCTAGCAGCGAGCAACGAGCAACGAGCAGCGCAGCGTTGCGTTGCGTTGCGTTGCGTGCCGTCCCTTGCCGTGCACCACGCTACTTCAATTAGCCCAGAACCCTACCGTGTCGAGCGAGCCTGATATAACTTCGATTAGCCCGTTCATATTTTTGGTCGACCCTTCAATGATCGTGTGCAATTTCCGGATGATTAAAAGCCAATAGATCGCTTTTTAATCATTGTTCAAACGTTCGAACCTTATCGTTGTACTATATCAAAACATATACAGTGGGTGTAGATAGTATCCGTACGCTGATAAATTTCAAACAAAACTGTGAAATTGTTGTTCATTAACCCCTTGCCCTACAATAACGTGTCAGACTCGTGATGAAGATTTTGAACAGAGTCTAAAAAATATGTATATGTTATTAATTCCCTTTAAATCGAGATGAAATTCTATTTTGGTTCTGTTAATGTATAGTTATTGGAGAGCATGTACAGGCATACAATAGATATAAATTTTCTCTTTTTTTTAGTAAATTACGAACTACAAAAAAATTCTAATCACTGAAACCGTAAAATAAATCGTAGGGCAAGGGGTTAAGGGGGGTATGTAAATGGCCTGTTTTTCAAGTTTTTTTTTTTAAATATAACGCGTAGAATGATTTAAAATTTCAGGTATCATTTATTGATGTTATAGTGTAACAAAAAATATTTTTTCAAAAGTTTAATTGTTAATAATAATGGTGGAATGACGGCTTGAAAATGGCATCCTGCAAATGCGCCGTGCAGCGCACAGTGTACAAGAATGATCTGATAAAAAAATTCCCATTGAAGATTGTGAAATAATTCCTTCTCTTTTACCCCCAGGAGGTGGGGGTGGGGGGGGGGGGGTCAATTATGGTGTTATTGAATAGCATTTTTAAAAATATCAAATACGTCTACTTTAATTGTTCCGATCTGATGTGTATTTTTCGAGATATCCCCAATTTTCAACGATTTTTTACCCATTTTGATTTTTCGAGATTACAGCGCCATCTGTGAACCAAAATGCAAAAGCTTGAAGGTCAAATTGGAGTACTTTTATCTGGAGAATCCAAATCTAAAATAAAAAATGGGGGTTCCCATTTAAGTTTTTTATCTTCCCTCACCTCCACCTTCAAGGAGAGGCGGGGGGGGGGGGGGGGTGGGAGGGTCGAGTTTGGTATCATTGGATATCCCCCTTCGAGACGAACAACTTTCATTACCCACTTTTTTTTGATCCGATGCATAGTTCTCGAGATATTTAAATGTCTTCAGATAAAAGATTAAAAATATTGTTCACATTATTACTTTTGTTCGTATTTAATAAACTACTAGACATTTACATATTACATGAGATATTATATCAGTTTGATATGCAACAAATGAAAAAAAAAAATGGTATAGAATGGAAATATTCTAAAATGGAAAAATCTTTCGTTTTTTTAGTTAAAATTGCTCCAAGTGCAAAGGGTTAGAGATAGTTGAACTTGTCCGCAGAACAGTTAATAAATCCTGAAATAAAATTACAAGCTAAGCGAGATACGAATTTTTATTGGATTTCCGAGTGCAGCCACCAATTAACGAATTTGTAGGTAATAACAAGAATGTCAGGTGGTTATGACGACCACAGCCGGCGCTTGGAAATAGCCGCAAAATCAGAAAAAAAACGAGAGGAACTTAAAGAACGTCTGGCAACAATTACACGCAGTTTTTACGTAATTGCGTTTTAAGGTCTAACGATGTCGGCATAAAATCTCACACCGGCATAAAAAAACCTTCGACGCTGTTTGCAAACGAGAATCGAGGTTGCATTTCTACTTGCGGCCATATTTGACGAGCAAACTGATTAACCCTCTCCGTGTTGTTGTCAAATATATTCGACATTGCGTGAATGTATTTTTTGAAGGGCAATCTGTTTGGTAAATTTGAATTTTTTTTATGATTCTAACTTTCATTGTTCAGTAGGAGACCTCTGCACTTCTCGAAATTGTTATCGCAGTAGTCTGTTCATTGTTTTAGACAGCTATTTACAAGTTGAAGCGAAGTGACCAACAAGTTTGTGAAAATACCAAATTTTCCAACGAAAAATAAAATATATACAGTGATCGGATTGTTTAAAAAATTACTTGAAATATCTACTGCATTTACAAGAAATGGAAAATATCTTATTGCAGATTTTTTGAAGGCCAATCTGTTTGATAAATTTGAATTTTTTTTTGTATGATTCTCACTTTCATTGTTCAGAAGGAGACCTCTGCACGTCATAATCGAAAGTACCAATAAAAGTTTTGCGTACACCTAGCAGAACAACGAGGCATCGCGTGTTCCAAAACAGAAGCATCGCCTCAGTTTACGATAGAGATATCGATAAATAATGTCTTTCGATGAATAATTCTGTATTAAATAGCGCTCCATTTGCGTTATCTACGCGTCCTCGAAAGCGGAAGCCAATTTCGACCGTGTGGCGAATTGTAAACGATTCCATTTAATTTTACCGACCTAGAAATCCCGCGGTTCAAACAATCGCGTTCAACCTGCGCTTATCGCACACCTCTCCATTTTCGCGATGTTGCGTGGGCTAACAATTAATATTGAAGCTGTACCGTAAATAATGAATTATATCAATTATTTTTTCCTCACAAACAATATTACACTCTATGTATGTATAGTATTCCATAACACATTTTTGCAAGCACACATATGTAAACGCGTAGGTTTCCAATTTCTAAAAAGTGTAAATTCAATTAGTACACAGCAAGAATACATTGCTGTGTTAATAATACCAACGGCATACAATATTTTCAACACGAGCGAATGTCTTTTTAATGTCCTCTCGTGTAATTGAATGTCCTCTAACACACGTGTCTTGCAATTAAAAATTCTTACAATGAAAACGGTTTTTAGATAGAAACTAACATTTCATTGGAAAACGAAAAAACAATTATCTAAAATACTAGAAAAAGCTATAATAATTCTAATCATTCTTATGATTTCCTTAATGTGTTCATGCCAATGTCTTCAGACACTATTTGCATAAATAAAGAATACATATGTATGTCGATTAATTCTCTGTTTGTATTTAAAAGATCATACCTTCTCCTCTTTATTATTAATCGTTGCAATTAAGACTCTCATTAGATGGACAAATGACTAAATTAAATACCCGAAGGTAGTAATTTGTGGTATACGATATTAAAAGAAAGCTTGATAATGCAAAGGGGAGGTCGTACGATGTACAATTCGCTACATATGGTCGAGGCTTTTAGTAAGATTAAGCAGCGATTAGCGAGCACACATTAACTTGGAAATTAATTAACGAAGCAAACTCTATTGATGTACGCAGACATCGTTTGTCGAAGTCATTTCGGGCTTAATCACGCATGGCAAAGAGACGGTAGCGTAGCTGATGTGTTCCAAACAGGAACTTCGTAGCGCGACCGAATAAAGCATGCGCACGATAAGCAATACGAACCTCGTCAGGTCATCTTAACACTAGATTGCCCAAGGAAGTCATTTTGACTGCTTTTTAATTTCAATTAGAAAAATAATTATGTATATAATGACATAATTTCTTAGAATTTTGTGACTTTTTGTACAACATATAAATGCGTTTATTAATAATTGTAGTTACCTCCCCTCTCCTTCATTTCCGGTATATATATATATATGTGTGTTATACCTATATTGCCCAAAAGCAGTCATTTTCACTGCTTGGGAAATTTTAAATAATCAAATGACTTATTATTGAATTGAATAAATTTCTTATATGACCAGTTCAGCTCTGTATTGAAATAACAGTTTTCATTTTTTTCGATTACCATCACATAATAACATACAAGTACGTGATAAATGGGTAAACTTTTCCTCCCGAACCCACAGATTTTCGGTTGTTACATATATCTTATCCTTTAAATTTCGTCGAGAAAATACTAAACACGATGTCCCAAGTGAAGTAAATTTTTTTTATTGTTAATATTTACTAATAACTTGTTATATAACTGTGAATAATATAAAAAATATTAAAAATTAATTCTAAACAAATTTCTTTACACATTAGTTATTCTTTCACAATGCAGTCATTTTGACTGCTTTTGGGCAATACATATAGCTATATACTAAGTTTCAGGCTTTCTAGTGTTAAAGATAATTGTGTATAACATACAGTCGGTGTAAAAAGTATTCGTACACCCTCTAAAAACGAATAACTTTTTTCAAAGTTCACCAAATGGCTTGAACTTTTTTAGATGTTCGAAAAACTAGTTTACCAGCTAATGTGTAAATAATTTCAAAAAAAAAAAAATGTAAACAAGCAACGACGAGCGTCGTAGCGAAACTTTTGTAGAACACGCGAAAAAACGTAAACCAAGGGCGACGAGCGGAGAGGGAATACATGGAGTCGCCAGTATGTATAATGTATACGTTAAATTCACCACTGTAGTTACGTGTACATACAGTACGTATGCATCTCGACCTCTTGTTCACCTTGTATAGGGGTAAAACCTGTATCTCCCTACGATATTACAGTGTCACACAGCCTTTGTGCACCGTATGCTTAAATCAGTAATGCCGAAACAAAGCCACGCTATGTTGACACTGTATTATTTAATGACACGGTCTCGCGTGTCGAGTCAACAACGCTCGTGCACATTTACAGAAGTGTAGAGGCTGTTCGGTGGCCTCCGATTCCGACACTCTATTCTCTACTGCTATCCGGCAGCCCGATGTCGCTACTTCCCCCATTTTCGAGGGATTCGGATGTCGCTGGCTAAAAGGACTGGGTTAGGTTCCATCGGGGAATCAATCGCGACTTCTAAGCTACAACGGAGACTGCGGAGTCACGTATCACCCACCTATGTACAGGCTGTATAAAAATTATATGTCACGAGTACACCATGGAGGGATTCTATACCTCTGGATCGGCGGAGATCTTTCAAAAAAAATTGATCGCAAAATTCACCTTGACCGTTTCTTTCATGGTCAAAAAATTTTTATCGCATCGTATAGTATTCATTGAACAAAAGTCTCGTAGGAACAATGGTTCTCAAGTGAACCGTTCTCCTAAGAAACGACTTCGAAGTTTCGTAAACGAATTTCTTCCTACAGAGTGTCCCAAAAATGGTATAAGCGTGGAGCGAATGATTCTACATGGGATAATAAATTGAAAATATGGAATAAATTGTTCTTATTTGACGCCTCGTTTTCGAGAAATTAGTGTTTAAAAATTCAGCGAACATGCGTGCTCTTGATTAGGAATTGTCTGATGCTTCTGATTATCATGACCTACTAATTCTACTTCTTAATATATTAGGCACGCGAACCTGACGGATGTTTAGACAATTTTCTTGAAAACGAGGCGTCAAATGAACAAAATGTGTTCCATACTTTCAATTTATTTTCTCATGTAGAATCATTCCCTCCACGCTTACGCCATTTTGGGACACCCTGTAGACATATGGAAGAAATTCGTTTACGAAACTTCAAAGTCGTTTTTCAAGAGAACGGTTCACTCGACACCCATTGTTCCTTTGAGATTTTTGTTCCTTGCGATGACTACTATACGATATGCGATAAAATGTTTTTTGACCTTGAAAGAAAGGGTCATGCTCAATTTTGCGGTCCATTTTTTTAACAGTGGTATTCGTGACATATAATTTTTATACACCCTGTACGTTGAGATACAGATAGAGTGTCATCCAGTTAACGTCATTCTTGTAAGAATGATTCCTAATTATTCGAGTTGGGGGTTACCCGTTAACCTAGATCGAGTGAGTTGCCTCAGCTGTCGTGTACGTAGGTGACAAGTCTGGGTGAATATTGCCGTTTCTGAAAGAGAAGCGGTTGGAGGATTTCTAGATTCGGTGTGTTTCTCTACAGCAGAAATTGAGGACGTGGAACAGGCTGGTATTTTCGATGATTCGCATTTTCGAGAGTTTATCATCGATCCTCGTTTGTCTCTGATTTGTTTAAATTTCATTCGTTTCTTGATCTTGTCAAATTGAAGCAATGGCGAACGATCAACACAACGGAAAAATAAACTATTCGAGTTTTCATCTTCGAAAATGAAAAACTTTTGTGAGGCAAGATGTATCCCTATCGATCCAACGGTGCCTGATAGACATCGTAAGTTGCAGCGATGATTCCTTTGACAATTTTTATCGCCGTGATGTGTAGAATACAAAGCGATAAAAAAACATTTGACCCTGAACATTAAGGTCAAGGACAATATTGCGACTTTACAGATCTTCATCGATCCGAAGATGTAGACTACGCCTATGGCAGCCAAGACCAAACATTTCTTTACACCCTGTAGATGTTATAAATCATAACTGAAAGATGCGTAGCAGAAAATCTTTTGACAATACAATACATACTTAGAATTTGGGTGGCGTTCATTTAATTGCAAGTTGGCGGTTAAGTTTTAACCTCGGGGTAAGTGAAGCGACACGATGAAGAAGTGTAACGAGGGGAACGCTTCGTTACCCAAGACAGAAGTTGCTGGGTAGTTGGGTACCACCGGTGCAGCTAGTTCACGAAAACCTAATCGAGGAGTGTAGCCCTTTAAACAGACGATATTACGTAAAGTGGTCATGATTGCGTAAGAGACGCGGGAGAATTTTGTAGAGGATGTAATAAACTTTTCGAGTAGGGTGAATCTTTGTGTCCGGGATGGCAGCTGGAAGTGACATGCTTCGTGGAGGCATTTAGATTACAGTACCATGCCCGATACTGTGTCAGAACTTGCAAAGAGTAGGGTTCGAATTCCGGTCCCGCGTGTATACTGTATACTGTATAGTATGTAACGTGTATGTATCTGTACTGTTTCGAGAAACCTCCGCCATGATGTTTCACCTACTGTCGAGTGTTTATTTTGCTGTCGGTTTCATGACATGCTAGAATCTGCTAGATTGCTAGATGAACACACGCATCAGGCCCAGGGCCGGCCTTTTCTATGAAGGGGCCTGGGTGCAAGAAAACATTTGGGGCCCCAAAATTTTTTGTAAAGTAAAAAAAATTACAAACACGAACATATATTACATGTTTATTTAATGCGTGATTTTGTTTTTGCTAATACATTAATTACCTCAGTTCTGCACACATGCTTGACCGAAGATAATTCTTTATTAATTTTAATTTGCTGAAAGAGCGCTCAGCTAATTTCGGGCCCCGTTAATTTCTCTGTTGGGCCAGCTATTTTCTAATCCGCCGGTGACCCAAAAAAAGGACTTGACAGTTGGCACTTAAAACGTTTCCATTAAAGGTAGATTTATCTATCTGGCCCAATTATCTTGAAATTTTGGGACCGGTTACGAACTTGGCAATTACTAAATATATTAGCACTTCAAAACACCCAGAGAAAAACACAAGGAATATGTATTATTAGTTTTCATTTCTTAACGCGGGCTATATGGTATTGAGATTTTTTTATAAAAAGTCCAGTTTAGGTGGGAATCCTCGGGAGTCCCCGAATTAAATAACAAAAACTAAACACTCATATCATCGAGAATTAGTTTGAAGATTGTCGAAATTTAGAGTGCAAATTTGCATGTGCAAGAGTACCATTATTTTAGTTCTCAATCGCGGGGCCCCGGTGCATAGCATCCAAAATTGTGTTTAGTCGATTTTGTAACAGGACGAAGAAATCCGAATGCTCGAGCTAAATAAAACATATTCAGGCGACATTGCAGAAATGTGAGCAGTATAGTCACTGGACTTTACGAAACGCCATTTTAGTGTAAAATAATGTAAATGTTGTGAATTTAATCGAGACAAGCACCGACCGTATTGTTTAAAACACATTTCATGCCAACACCTTTTTTTAAAATGATAATATCACTTTATATTAACACAATTACAGCATGCAATGCAGATCGTATCATATCGTATCGTGTAACATGTCACGAATACATGCTATTTCCGTTCATAATCAAATAATATGATTCTCTCACTGTCACCGTGCTGCGATTAAGTCTACGTGTCATGAATATGAATTTACTGTAATTTAATAGCGGTTGCGAACTACAATATTGAAATGTAACGGCACATCGATGATTGTAAATTATGTAATACCATCCGTTAATAAACGGATCTTCTACAGAATTATTTACACTCTTGCACAGAAAATTTTTAGTTTTGGAACCATATTATCCACATTATTCTAAAACATACATATATATGTACAGTAATGTAAAATTATTTATCACCGCATGTCGGCACGATTGCCATATAAAATTTACAGTAGGTGATCAAGTTGGAGGAGCCACAGCATGAAAATGTTGTAAATAACGGTTAATTTATTAAATAAAGTGATAAATAAACAACCTTTCACCGGACACAATTATTCGCTGAACAAAATTCACAGTGTCCCTGCACGTCGATTTATCATTTGTACAAATAATTTAAATTTAATCACGCCACGTCTTATCACAGTTTCCACATTTAATTTTTTACATTTTCACGACTGATCATATGTGTACAAATTGAAAATATACATTTGGGGACCCTGTAGGCAACAGTATCTGTCACATTGAAAATAAATATACTTTTCTGTTGTAAATAACGGTTAATTTATTTAATAAATAACCGTTATTTACAACAGGTTATGGGCCCAGTCCACGTGAAATAAAAGTTTTTGTTCTTTTTTTATTATTGAGTGATCTACGTAAGATAATCGAATCCCAGTTTTTGAGGTTAACCCGCGCCACGTGCAAAGAAAGTGGAAATAGCCGGAAAATATGGAATCGGAATTGACAAGGATCACTAAATTGAGAGAGGTGCTGAGAACTGGGCCCATAACCTGTTTTAAATAACGGTTAATTTATTAAATAAATTGTATTGAGACTCCCCCGAATCAAATAACAAAAACTAAACACTCGTATCATCGAGAATTAGTTTGAAGATTGTCGAAATTCAGAGATCTATTTTCTATTTATTAAACAAATTAACCGATATTAACAACAGAAAAGTATATTTATTTTCAATGTGACAGATACTGTTGCCTACAGGGCCACCAAATGTATAATTTTCAATTTGTACACATATGATCAGTCGTGAAAATGTAAAAAAATTAAATGTGTACAACTGTGATAAGACGTGGCGTGATTAAATTGAAATTATTCGTACAAATGATAAATCGACGTGCAGGGACACTTCGGACACGAGGGACGGATGAGGGTCAAGTGAATTTTGTTCGGCGAATAATTGTGTCCGGTGAAAGGTTGTTTATTTGTCCGTTATTTATCGTATTCGAGGAAATATTTTAGCAATGTTATGTTGCAATTGAATGAATCTCATATAATTAGTGTCGCGTAAAAGAAACGAGTGTCTATTTAGAAAGGCAAAGTGGTTAAACACGGCGGATAGGGTGAGTGGTACGGTTCAAGAGGAATGACCAACCGTGCCCAAGAACTTGCCGATACATACAGAACGATCTCCGCAAAGGAAAGGGGAAGACGGAAGACCCAAGGGCTAGGAAAACAAGGGGGACGGAGGATAGTCTCGGAAGAAGAATCGCGAAGTCGCACGGAGACCACCTCGACGCAGCACATGGCAACTCCCAAGGAAGATCAATATCCCCACCAATCGTATTTCTCTCCTGACTATGGCACACTGTCTCCTCGGTGCCATAATACGAACGCCTTTCTCTTTGCCTTACTTCCTCGAAGTTGCTTCTCTCTCAACTGGAATAATTTTTTTTTCCTATGCAAAACTCGGGCACATTTTCTGTATTATTTTTACACAATAATCTTCAAGAAACCGTTGATTAAGCCTGGCTATTTTTATAGGCGAGATGACTGCGGATCTTTATAAACGTTTTCTACATCTATTGCAAAAAACAGAAGATAGACGAGAATGTACCTCTGCGTTTAAGAATTTTTAACGAGCCTAAAATAATTTGGTAATATTCATAAATTCTTCGGTTTTATTCGGAGCAATGCATATGTCGTCTATTTATTTTTGTCATAAACGCATAAAATCCGCGGTCCAGGGGAAGTACGAACATTTATATGTGACCAATTTTTTATTTTTTTTGCCTATCACACCAGATTTTTGCCCCTTCGTACCCGAATACTCTTCTCCTCTGACCTTTCTCCTATCATAAAAAATCAGCGAGATATTTAGGATGGTCAAGTTAGGCGAAATACCCTGTAGTTTACGGAATGATATCTTGCAACTAAAACTCCGACGTTATCAGATTCACTTCTACTATTTCCACCGTCAAAGACTTCCGTAAACCAAACAAGATTTTGTTTGACTTCATTTGAGGAGGATGCTTTAAGAAATGATTGCTTTGAGCCAGCCAATTTTCCAAGTAATCCTTAAAATTCCCAAAAGTGATCTTGGTGTAATTTTTGTAAATGCCCTTGCTGATTTCCACTTCTCCGCATTGCTTTAGACTTTAGATTATCTTTGCCGTGAAACGTACAGCTGACTCTATCTGCTAGCATAAGAACTTATTCCGTTGAAAATGTTCTACCTATATTTTAAATTTAAATTAAGCGTATAGTTACGCGATGGATGTAGTTACTCCACTCCCATTTTTTCAAAGGTTCGTCTCCAATAGTAATTAAAATACATGAGACTATTAAGACAGATGGTTATTATTAAATTATGCGCAATCTTTTTTATTTTAAGTTTCAGCATGTTCTGGTAAACTAATATTTTTATGCACCTACTATATGAAGCGGGAAGAAGGGGAAATATTGTAATGGATCTGTAACCCTAAGGGGATTCAGTAATAAAAAATATATATATATATAATCTATTTTGGTCACGAATTATTATTTTCCAAGTATTTTTTTAAACGATACTCATTCGGGTGTTGAGATGTCTAAAACAAGAAACGTTTATATAGATTTCTTAAGGGATTACATAAGATGCAAAATTTTCATATTCTTTTAAAAATGTAATTACATAGGTCTAAATATTGTCAAAGGTGTATTTTTCGATATTACATATTTGATAGTTTTACACGTTCCCGAAATTTTTTTAAGTAGATAGTTCTTTCCACGCTATTTGCACTAGGGAGCCAACCGAACTAACAAAAGAGGTTACCAACAATCTTGAACAACGTGTGGCGTTGATTTTCTAAATGCATGAATATTTCAAAATTGGTCACAATAATTGTAGCGAGCTACGTATATACAGGGTGTTGCAGAGATTTACTAGCCAGCGTTTTTCTTGTAAATAGTAAATATTACAAAAAAAAAACAAAATAGGAAAATGTAGTACTGTTTTTCATACGCAATACAATGGTGTATGTAATTTTTTCGTGTTTATACTATTTTGTTATAATGGAATGCTGTATATTTTTTGATATCACATGAAAGCGTGTGTCTAGTTTCTTGAAGGTCATGCAAGGTCAAAAATGGAAGAAACATTTTGTATGCTTTCCTACCAATCTGTTTACAAGTATTCCTTATTCACACGAATCAGATGATATTTTGGTATGAAATATTCAAAATTTTTCTTCCATTTTTGACCTTGTACGACCTTCAAGGTCACTGTATAGTATACGCGTGAATTTGTCTGTAGACACACGCTTTCATGTGATATAAAAAATATACAGCATTCCATTTAAAAAATTGAAGGTCACCTTCATATCTAACGCCATTGTGTTGCGTATGGAAAACAGTACATACTACATTTTTTTCTAATATTTACTACTTACAAGAAATACGCTGGCTAGTAAATCTCTGATACTATTGTGAATTATAAAAGTCATGTATGCTCGACTACAGAAATGTTGAAAGTGCTCGTGATACGTGTTGTCTTCTTACGACAGATGTTTCTGGAGCAAAAATCACGCGACTTATAGTTCCGTAAACACATACATGATATAACAGCAGGAGTTATTTCCACATCATTTATTCGCGCGACAAGAACGCAACCGCATCTTGAGAATTGTGCCGGTTAAGCAGGATTTCCGGTAGATCCGTGCTAGAACAGAGACACGTATGGCCCCCTCTCTTTTCCGTGAATCTTCGCTTATCGTCGGCGCGACACGGCGCGGCGGAATGTTTTGTCTGCTCGTTTCTGCCAGAACGAACACGAGCGCACCCAGTTTGAGACGTTCGCTATTTACTTTACCTCTATGGAAGCCGCAAAGACGTTTGCTCTTTCCTCAGAATTTACTTACCGTTATACCGCGACATACTGTGGAACTTTCTACACATAGGCGACCAGTCCTCCGAGCGCAATTCTAATCGTAACGTAACATCAATTTCTCTGTCTTGTTTGATCTACTGATAACTAATGGACTTACTTCTTCCAAATCCAATATTTGCTGCTGTGGGAATTAACATTCTTGATTGTTCTAACATTGTTTTACTATTGTCTCGAGCAATTTTTACTCAAGAATAAGAAACGCACACATTGATGAATTACAGTGCTGGACAAAGTACATATTAAGACACTTCACATATTTATACATATCGTATTTCGTGTATTTAAAGGTAGGAAATGTACACCTTATAACACACTGTCAATATTACATATCATCTCCAGAGCAAACATACAACACCTTAGGCTTTACAATAACAGTAAAATCCATTTAATGATCCTACAAACTGTAATTTATGATAACGTATCTTAATTTAATATTAATTAGAAAATCACCCTCTATCAATAAAAATATCGATTATTTTAATAACAATCGCTGAAACGTATTATACATTTAATATTACATACCTTCTATGGATATGATATGATACGATCATCGTCTACATAAAACATTCGTAAAAAAAAGGTTTTACGGTTTTCAACATAGTAAAATGAAGCGATCGAAAGTTGGTTAGCGAAATTGACTTGATGAAAATGAATTGAATCACGAGCTGATTCAGTTTGCATTAAAATAAGCGGCCGTCGGCGCAAAGTCGCCAAGCTCCAGTCTGAAATGTTCGAAAACTGATCGCTAATTGATAGCATCGAGTAGTAGCGGAAACCATGCTCTAGGCAGTGTAATCGTGTACTTGGATACCAGATAGGGTAAACTAGCAACATTGGATCTAGGAGCGAATGGATATTTTGCGATATTTGAGCATGGCGTATCAACGAGCTTGGAGTTTGAAGTCAGCAGAAGGGTTCAAGCTAAAGGGAAGACAATGTGAAAGAAAAAAGGCGGAAAAATGAACAGGGAGACAGGAGAATGGTAGATGGGATAGCACTCAGTGGCAAAACATTACGTGGTGAAATTTCACCGAGCAAAAAGAGGCACCTGCTTATCCCCTGCTTCAAGTGGCGGTCACAGGAGACGCGCCACACATACACCGGACGTATGTATGTATACTACATACATCCGGCAACGAGCCAACAAACGCCGTGGATCTCGAATGAGATTGGACAGCGTAGCGGTTGGGAACTTGCGGGCTGAAAGTGCGACACACCGGCAACGAAGAATCGGTAAAAGTGTTGTCACAATTCAGCATTAGTATCTATTTCCGCGTGTCGCGTAGAGGTGAGAATTTTCGTGGAAAACTGTAAGTCGTAGAAATTTTCGTTTTACCGTCTATCTTGAGGTGTGTAGAACTTGAATAATGCAACAATCGTGCTCTTTTTGTGGTGACTCGAGAGATGGAACATAATAAAGGCTAAACTCCAGATGAAAACACAACTTAATATTTATTAAATAATAATACTGAAAAACACTTTCTGAACGCACATGCAGCAGTTCGAGAAACTCTGCTCAATGGGCGACGCTTACAAGCGTACCAATCGTCGCACGCATAACACACTGCGGCGCTACCAACCTGAAATATCTTTCGATCGATTCATAGATCGATATATGGGCAAATAGAGCTCAGGCTCTACAACGCCATCTTTATGTACTATTTATAAAGAGAAGAATAAACCATAACCATAGATCGATATAACCTGATATAACCTCACACTTTTAACATAAGACAATTTCATATTACAGTAAAGTTTTGATCTAAGCCGGACGGAGCTGTACGATCTTAGTCGGTTCGCCTAACCCCTCCACTGGGGGGCATATTCCGCGAGGTGCTAAGTAAACCGATACGGTGTCGGGTATATCGATGTGAACTACTACTGAAGCAATTACAAAACATCTTTATATTCCATTATTTTTTTTATGGGACTTTCACCAACTTATACATGACATTTTAAACACGATATAATTTTAACTGTATTTAGTGGCTTAACGGTGCGATTGGCGAGGTCCACAGGAACCAAGAAGCAGCACGGACCCAAGGGTTTTTCTTAGATCGAGGCTTTACTGTATTTCGATAGCCGTTTAAACGTTGAACTTCCGAAGTACGAGATATTTTACATAAAATAGCATTTGTCAGAAAGCAATGCAGATAATATTCACTTTTTTTGGTTACAGTGAGTATATTCTATTTAATAATAAGAATTATTGCAACAGAATTGTACATTACGTATAACGGTCTATCGATAAAAGTTTCTTTCTAAAAAGTTTTTTTATTTTGTCATAAAGGCTAGTATATCGATTCGCGCGAAGTGTACATTTCAATTTCCGGGTATCGGGCGGCGCGTGACCTATGACCCCGTGACTCTATTTCGTTTATTCTTGACATGGCTGGTTTCTGTACTGAGCAGAAAATAGGAGACGCACATTTTATTCATTTAAACAATATCTTAATTAGACGTTGAAACTCAAAACTTCACAGTATATATTTCTGTAAAAATTGGAGATCTTTCAGTTTCAATCTATACCTACAGTGGGTGTACAAAGTATTCGTACACCTTTTAACTTTTTTAAAAAAATTGTTATTGGTCGCAATTGCGAAGGAAAAAGTAAAGGTAACAATTTTTTAATTTTTTATCTGTGTCTATAGTGAAAATTTATAAGGTGCATTTGGTAGGTACAAGTAAGTTATGTACAAAATTTCATCGAAATCGATCAAGGGTGTCATATGAAATATAAAAGATTGAAAATAGCAAAAATTGTAAGAATCCGTGATTTAAATGATTTGCAAACCCTAAATTCAAAAATGTTTACCCTGTTACAATGCCTATAGCTATTTTATGCGTCCACCGATTTCAATGAAACTTTGTACATGCATATAACTTACTTAGATTTACAAAATAACATGTATGAAATTTTCATTACAAGCACAGAGAAAAAAATTTTAAAACCATGACCTTTACTTTTTCCTTCGCAACTGCGACTAATAACAATTAAAAAAAAAATTATTTGCACATTAGCTAGTAAACTAATTCTTCTAACGACTAAAAAAAAAACTCAAGCTGTTGGGTCGAATTTTGAAAAAGTTATTCATTTTTAAAAGTTGCACGAATACTTTGTACACCCACTGTAAATGGTTGAAAATTGTATAACTGACAGTACAATTAGAAGCTTTTAGCTTATATACTTTTTCAGTTTCAGTTGTTACAAATGACGTCACTAGCCCCTAACTTTGCCCTCGTGTATGTCCACGGGCATCGACGCGACGCGACGCGACGCGGCGCGGCGCGTGTCCATGCCCGCCACGAGGTTTGTCGAACAACAGTGCTTCGTACGAAGAAGAAAATCACGACTACAATGATGAATCGATGAAATGGCTCGATACCGCAATAATGTTCAAGCGAGTGAAGTTACTCATCAGAATCTAGACCGATATTTAATATTGAGATGCAGTTTTACGTAGCAGCGAGGAAGCTGTTGATTAATGCAATGTCTGACAGCCAGTTTTATACGGCCATTGTCGTTTCCCGATGAAACAGTTCCAATCAAATTACCATCTATTTTAGTTTTTGCTCGAGCGACATGTTTGACATTCATACTTTCTCCATTGTATAACCTCAAACGGTGAAGCTTATGTAGATAAGAATCGGAGGGATGAAATGGAAGATGCAAATGGTTACACCGATTTTCCGATGGCATCCGAATCCATTACAAAAAGTTCGCCAAGTCTGAGAACTCTTTTGACGAAAGAAATGATAAAGGAAAGACAGTTATTCCGTATACACTTCAGACTCGTAGCGTCGACTCGATACGCTGCCGCAAAATGAGCAACGGTACCTTTCGACGATGCTACCTTCTCTGATACCATATCCCCGTAGTAGATTTTCTTATTTCGTTCAACTTCCATTATAGACCAGCACGGAGTTGTTCTGTCAGAGTATGTATAATATTTTGTACAGGGTGTATAAAAAGTAATGGTCATCCGTCCTAGGGGTGATTCTACACCTCTGGATCGGTGGACATTTGCAAAGGAAACTTGCCGCAAAATTGTTTATAACAAAGAAAATTGTTAGGGCCTAGCGACGAATGTCCCTTTAAACTTCGTTTGGCTCGCGGCACGCACACGATCATGTTCTGTCTCATCGACACGGTCGGGTGGACTGTAGTAGTAGGCTTTTGTCTATACGTATACTGTCACACAATCAAATTTTGCAAAAACTTTAATAGCTTATATCTCAATAACTATTTGTTTGCGACATATGGCTCCTTTCAGACTTTTTCAACAATTTTCTTTGTTATAAACAATTTTGCGGCAAGTTTCCTTTGCAAATGTCCACCGATCCAGAGGTGTAGAATCACCCCTAGGACGGATGACCATTACTTTTTATACACCCTGTACAAAGATGCATACCTCAGAACTCTTTGGAAAATCCGATTTCTGACGCGTGGATACATTGGAACTCCATATTTCTGAGATCGTGCGATCTAAAGAAACTGTTTTTAAAGACTCGAGCAATCTTTTAATATTTTCAGAGGAAATTTACCAGTTTGACAGAGAATCGAGACAACAACATTCTAAAAGCTTGTCGCTACATAAGCAAATTATAGTGATTTGAAAAGGAGGGAAAGATTGAAATGAGATTACCGTGGATTATGGATTAGTGTCGCAAGCTATGAAAGACGCGTATCCATAGTTCGTACAATGCATAATTCAAACCTTACTCCAACTCGGTACATTAGACGTCTGCCACTTTCTATACTATAAAAGCTTTTCATCAAGGCATTTTTACGTTCCGTATCAGTACTTCCTTGAAAACGTTTCAACATTTCTTTAGTATAATGTATAACCTCTACTTTCTGCTCCATGTACGTGTAAAATATGTAAAAGCATTTCATTTCCTTGCTGGGAGCAACTTTAAGAAGAACGTCATTTTAGAAATTGTGGTTTGAAAATCAAGACGGCTACTGATATAATAGTTTTTTTCGAATGAGAACAAGCCAGTAGCTTTTCATGACTTTTCATAAGATATTGTAAAATGTGTGACTTAATTATTCTGTAAATAATATGTACTAATTTCTAAAAGAAATCTTCTAATGTAACATAAATATTTTATTTTTATACGAATTTATTTATTACACACGTATGTGTATACAGGGAATACAAAAATTATGTCAAAATTTAACTCTTTGCACACACGGAGCTACTTTAACTCAAAAAACGAAAGAATTTTCTATTCTAGGATATTTCGAATTCTATACAATTTTTTTTTCCTTTTTTGCATATGAAACTGATATAATATCTCATGTAATACGTAAATGTCTAATAGTTTATTAAATACGAACAAAAATAATAATGTGAACAATATTTTTCAGAATGGCATGGCAATTTTCAATGGTGCCTCAGAGTCGCCATCCGAGTGCTAAGGGTTAAATAGAAAACAATTTTCTTAAAGTGTTTTATTCCACGTCGAGTAATTCTTCTTTCCTATTTAAGCGTTAACATGGTTTTGACAGTGAAAGTCAAAACTCTCATCACATATCGATAGAGAAGGTATTTGTACGGTGTAACATTGACAGTAGATGGTACATTTTAATACAATAACCTAACCCAATTTTCAAATAGTTGCATCATTCTACTAATCGATTAACAAAGAAAAAAAACTAAAAATAGTGAATCTGTGACCAGTAATAAGTATTACATTCTACAGTT
The DNA here is from genome assembly GCA_916610255.1 of Lasioglossum lativentre. Classification (NCBI taxonomy): domain Eukaryota; kingdom Metazoa; phylum Arthropoda; class Insecta; order Hymenoptera; family Halictidae; genus Lasioglossum; species Lasioglossum lativentre. The sequence goes on from OU744364.1 coordinate 5,335,637, forward strand.
TAATCTTAAAATGCAAAAAAACTAAAAATAGTGAATCTGTGACCAGTAATAAGTATTATATTCTACAGTTTAATCTTAAAATGAAAAAAACTAAAAATAGTGAATCTGTGACCAGTAATAAGTATTATATTCTACAGTGTGTTAGCAATTTTACTACGCCCGGTTTTAATCTTAAAATGGCCGTCGGAAGGGTCGGTTTTCCGTAGACACCAGAAAAACCGCTCTATCTTCACGAGAAGCCTCGTTAGTGCGGCATTTAATGAAGAAACGTGGTGACATGCCGGTGCAAACTAGATAGTAGCTATTACGTAGAAGAGCTTCACCGTTGAAATTGACGCGCTGTTCGCCGAAACCAATTTACGAGATTAAAAGTAGCCGCGACACGCGGCATTTTTTCGCCAATTGGACTGACAATTTGTTCCCGTTCGGCAACCGCTAGAATACTCAACACGTCCGTTGTTTGCATTGTTCTCTCCGCAATTTCAAGTGAATTTGTTTTCTCATTGCAGTTCGATCGTGTACTGTGTTTAGCTGTTATCATCTAATTCAACGCATTTATTTACTTACAAAATATTAGTGATAACAGCTATAAAAAAAAATCGCACACATTTATGGGATGAAAGATTCGATAGAACTTTTACTTCGACAAATTTTTTATATCTTTTGTCGTTTGCGATTTATGGACACTTACGTGGAAGGGCCGGTTCGAATAAAATGGTTGATTTCTCCCTTGAAATAAAAAAAACGGGCACGAACGAAATCTGGCTTAGGTATGTCTAATGAACGTTTGTATATCGGTATAATATATATACCGATATACAATCTCCGTCCGTTAATTTTCGAGGATCAAGGTCATTTCAAGGTCATGTTATTATACATATCTGAATGTATTTTTCAATCAGTTACACGATGCAATAAAAAAAAAAATGTAGTTATGTACCAAAAAACATCGATGACCTTGACAACTCCGAAAAAAATGACCCTCGGAAAAAAATATTCGTGCCAAATATTTGGTCCATTGACACCATGCACATTACGTAACAAATAATTTTTGCATCACAATAACCTGAAGAGATATTTAGGTGTTCTTATTTAAACGGACCACCCTGTATTGTATTATATATTGGTCACCTTAGGCAAGAACATCTACTTTTAATTTTTTGTCTTTTGTTCTTAGTCATCGCTGATTGACAAAATAATTAATTAATTCTCCAATATTATGTCTAAAGCATTATTTTTTTATACATTTCGCAATAAAGATCGTACGGGATAAAAACAAGATTTACGATACGGCACGAATCGTCTTTTATATGTTTTCAATTTTTCGAACTATGGTGACCTGGATGCATTGAAACGTCGACAATTGGAACTGCGGATACCGAGACCGCGGACATGGCGAGTCGACTGTACTAGTTAATGCGATGGCTCCAAAAAAATTGTCTCTTTCTACGACCCGAGTGATTCTAGAAAAACTGTTCGGTAACGAAACGACTTCCATGGTCCGGTTCAAAATATATTTTTCGTCTATCGAAAAAGTACCGTTTGCAGAAAGCTTCTTAAAAATAACGAGATTCAATCGGCTATGAACATGAAGCTGGTCTTCAAATATCTTTATAATACCCGTCAGTCGTCACCATCTCAAATATCCATAGAATATCCTTCATCATATCAAATGTCGTTCGCATTCCGAGTAACCTAGCCGTTTTCCTGACCCAGTGACCGAGTTCTTAGTTGTAAATCCATTTGAATTAAGAGAATTCTTATAAAATATGTTTTCACTGAATCCGAGGGTCATCAGTTTCGGTAATTATTCGTCTAGTAAACAATGAGAATATAACAGGCATATTATTATTATTATCATTTCGAAATTACAATTATTCGTCTTTGTTACATATTCGTCATTAACGAAATGAAAAGACAAAAATAAAGAGTATTTTGTATATTATATAAATTTAACTAAACTTAACTAAACTAAACTAAATAATTTTTGTATTATTATATAAACTCATTTATAACAAGACTAACAATGGTGTGAACGAGGCGACGTGCTAAGATAGAGTTTATAATATTATATTGTGAATTTCTATTATAAAAATATTTCGTAAACTAAAGCTGACTGACAAAAACTTTAAAGGGAAATGTTGTTCAGAATAGTGACCTAGACAACATATTTCAAGGTCATTAAAATCGGAGAGAAGGATCCTTTTCTACCAGTTCACCAAAAATGGTGTTATCGTGAACATGCAATTTATTTAATCCTTTTCCTCGGATTTGAGTAGATGTACCAATGAATGCAGATTCTATATAAAAACAAGCGAAATAAATTAATTATAGAAATTAATGATTAAATATCGATTTTTTCTGATTCCTTATCTCAGATTCGAACAATTTTCACGCTACCCACGGTCGATCATTTAACTAAAATAACGTAAATATTATCTATAAGTGCAGTGCACGTGTCGAGCGTGGGTTGTGCAATACTTGCTATAAGGTCAGTCATAAATAACCTTTTAAAATTTATTGCAACACATTACAAATATGTGTACGAACAATATAACAATTTGTTTGACATAAAGTTTATTAGATTTCATACATTTTTGAACCACTTATCATAGGGAAATCGAAAATAACGAATATCGTTCAATCACTGGTGAAATTAGCCTTTTTCTAATAACTTTTTGTTAAACTACTTATTTTTCGTTAATGTTTCTATTTCTACATGTTACATATGAAAGTTTAGATATTAAAGAATTTTAATCATCCGAGTGCAAAGTAATATTATTAACCTTTAAAATTTAACGAAGAAAGTTAACAAATTCCTTAAGTGTTCATTCATTGATGCATCCACAATATTTTCATTTTCTATTTATTTCGATACCACTGTGGCACAGTTAATCATAATTGTAACTAAATGAGATTAACGAGACGAGAAGCCCCCTTATAACACTCTAGAATCTAGAACATTTGAATGTGATTCTTAACAATCTTGTTTTATATCTAACTTTTTAACAAGCAATCGTTTAGGAATTTCAATCGAAATAGTGGTGTCGATTAATACATTTTCCATTTCAATACACGTTCGGTGAAAATGAAATATGGACATGAAATGTAATATATGAAAACGTCAAAAAGTTTTTCCATTGCATAATTGCTCGAGAGAAAATAAATTTTACTCGAGTGCGATGACCAGAAAAAGAACGTAAAACTTCCGGCAGCAGCGCAGCCACTAAAAGCGATTACGAGAGCCCCACTCGTCTCCCTTTCAGGATACATTACTAAAAAAATGCAATTGAAACGCATCGTATACTTAAAACTCTAAATAACTTTTAATGCGATTAGTGTGTTGGAAACAGAATGGAATGAAATCGTATTTCTATGAAATTTATTAACGAGTTTTACTTAACAAAGGCTTTATATTATATAAATTGTCGACGTTCCCCACCGAACAGTGAAAAACAAAATGTGTACACACAAAAATGTCACTTTTGCCAAATTCCACTACAAACACATTGACAATTTGTACTTTTATTTATGATCGAACGTCAACTATACAGGGTCTTTCACCTAACGTGACCATTTTAAATATCTCGCTTATTTTTTTATGATAGGAATAAGGTCAGAGAAAATCTGGCGATAGGCAAAACAATTTTCTCAAGGTCACTTTTTTCGAGATTTCAAGGTCATCGAAGTTTTGTTTAAATGGGACCACATATTCATTATAGCAGTCTTATACCTCATAAAAAAAAACAAATTCAACGATGTGCGATATGTTGACCTTCGCGTAACCTTCAACGAGAAAATCGTGAAATGTTTACCATTAATTTTAATACTCGTTCGGGGACTTTCGGGTGAAATTAATTCATACAATTCTCTTTCAAGATACCGAATATAATCCATTTCTTGTTTATAATTAAATATTGAACCGGATGTACTGTAATAAAATTTTGACGATCCGACAAGTAAAAATTGTGCAAATATTTCAAATTGTGACAGCATAACTACATACACACACATGTGTACATATTAATACGTAATACATACAAATAATTTAGATTACTTAAATGTGACAGCATAACTACATACCAACACATGTGTACATATTAATACGGAATACATACAAATAATTTATATTACTTGTTTATCACATAATAGAATACAAAATGCCACGTTACACGTAATTTAATATATTCAATGCGAGTATTCAATATTTTACATGTGTGTCGATCAGAAAATCATTTGTGTTTATCGATGCTGCTAACACGAATGCATTTCATGCACGAATAGCGACCAGTTTGGTCCAACACAAAAGGGACTTAATGAAGTGTGTTCTTCGATCATTTTTTAACGGCTGCTTTGCAGAAAAATCGGATTTCACAATACAACGATTTTGTCATTCGATACACGCGCATGCACCTTACTACGTGTATCATCGTTAATCGATTAACAGCCGCATCCAGAATTATTCCCGGTGCCGCGTACCAATTCATTAGGCCCAATAATTTACGAACGCGTCGAGTCGACTTTAATCAAATTAAAAGCATCGAATGTCACGGTGTACTTTGTCGTCGTAATTCGGTAAGTAGTAGCGAAACGTACAGGAGGGGAACGCAACCGGTGAATAGGGGAAAGATGCGCGTGTCTCTCTCTCTGTCCGTTGCTCCGCGTGGCTGCGACAGAGAGGGGGATAGGATATACAGTCTTCGATCAGGGTAATTTCAAGTCATTTTCTGAGTAATGTCATCGTATTGCCATTTCCCATGTATCGTGTTATCTTTTATACGTACGTGTACGCCTGTTCTTGCGGTTCACCCCACTCTCAAACGGACCGAGTAAACCAACCTTTTTTGACAATATTTGTAGACTAAAACTTGTTATATTATTAATGTATTATTTTCATTGAAGGGCCTAGGATACCTTCGAATTGTGCTCTTGACAGGAAACGACACGAATACAAAGATATACATATAATATTACACTAACCCCAATATATCATGATCGAAGTACCATTAGCGATAGGATCAGGTTTACTACAGTCAGTGGAAAAAGTATATGTACACCCTTTAAAAACGAATGACTTTTTCAAAAATTGGACTTTCTGGATCTTTACTGTTTTTCTCCGCAAATGCGACCTATAACAATTAAAAAAAAAACACAAAATTATTAACACATTTACTAGTAAACTAATCCTCCTAACATCTACAAAAAAAATTCAAGCCGTTTGGTCCACATCTAAAAAAAATTATTCGTTTTTGAAGGGTGTACGATTACTTTTTTTAAAGTATTTTCTCTGCAATTCCGACCAATTGCAATTTTTTCAAAAATTCTTTTCACGTTACGTAACAAAACCGATTGTTCTAACTTCTCAAAAAAAAAAAATCCAAGTTATCGTCTTTTTAAGAGCGTCCGAATATTATGTCGCTGTATATTGATAAAAGAAAGTTGTACAGGGTGTGCCAGAATTTTACTAGATCAGAATTATGACTAGATTATATCGGGTCCTAGAGTTGTTTTAAGAAATGAAACAGTAAAATTCTATTCGTCTTGAACCCTTGGATTCGAAGTAGGTACCTATACTGATCGTTGAACAAGTGAAATAAAATGAAAGAAAGTACTGTGGAGCAATGGTGTTGGCGTTATCCTATCGTATCTTTGTCGGCTCGTATTATTACGTTAAGTCGACGTGAAACAGTGTCTGGCTGTGTGTAATGGCGTAGGCTCTTTATAACCGCAATGTTCTATGCACTGGTTCCACTTGGGATAGGGATGCTGCGGTCCACACCTTAATGAGATAGAAACCACTTAACCGTGTGCTCGCGTGCGTGCCTAAGGATCTGCTTGGTAGGGCTCGTCGCGTAGTCACAGTTTACTTGCTAAACTCCGGGACCTCGTATTGTCTAGAACCCGTGCAAAAATGTCGTCGTCTTATCGTCAACTTTTCTTTGAGAAGGTATCCTTGACCGACGCGACTGCCAACCACTAAAACCACCGATAACGCTATCTGACACCTATACCCCGTTCCAATAAACAATAGGTGATTTTTATAAAATCCACAAGCCTGTTATTAAGGTTAATTGGCCAGTCGATTTTATTACTGATATTAAATCACGGTCTTTATTAATATTAACGTGCGTTTACAACTCAGTGGTCTCGACACGTCTGACGATTACATGGAACGAAGGAACCGTTAACAGTTAACGCTCGAACGAATGATCTAGAAGGCAGGTCTAGAGCCATTTAGGTCTAGAGGACGATAAACATGCGGTTCCTTTGACACTTTTCAACCCATGATGCGTGGAATGCAATAAAAAAAAAAAAATTTGACCTTGAAATTCAAGCTCAAGGACAATTTTGCGACAAATTTTTCTTTACAGATCTTCATCGATCCGAAGATGTAGCCTATGGCAGCCAAGAACAAACATTTCTTTATACCCTGTACATTGTTAGCCTTCTCAATCTTCAATTTAACTGGTTTCTAGCACACCGCCTTCTCGGAAGGTAATTGGCAGTTGGTTAAGAAGGTGTAAAATTTTAAGAACCGTAACTCGATTAAGAAGCTGGGTTGGTGGTAAGATATAGTAAATTTCTGTTAAGAAGAAAGTAGTGGAACCACGGGGAATGAGTTTTTGAAGGCAGTTAACGAGAGGGTGGACAAAGCAACAACGGACACTTAGAAGTCACGGTTATGAAACGAGCAAGGTTCCATGTGTTAGCTGGTAACGGTTGACGTTTATTGTCCTGTTCGAGCCTGCGAAGTCCGCTTGGTGAAGATATTAGAGCCTTTACAGATATTTTAAGCTGGCGCGGCAACAAAAACGTCGCCAGCCGCCGCCGCGCCGTAGCACTTCTGAACGAATAAAAGAATTTTTCCATTATGCATGTCGGCCGACACGTCGCTACGTGACCTGGAACCTCGACACCGGACGTGAAGTTGGGCTTGTGCCCGATGTATACTTCGGCGTATCACACGGTGACAGCAGGCTTGGGGATAAAAGATGGAAACGAGGGAAAGGAGGCATAGATACCTTTTGTCGCCGACTCGTTAGGTACGACGCCTCCTGGAAGCTAGCCCCCCAATTTTACAATTAAATCATTTGAACAGTTGTGCTGACTTGTACTAGGCTAGCGCAACTCCGATTATTCATATACGACAGGCCTCGGAATTATGTTCTCGTGACGGCTGGTTTTCGAAGGCAACGCCCCCTCGACCCGGCAGCGCGCGTCTCGCTCCCCGTGGCGGCCCTAGTTCTCGAGGCAGCTCAGGCGCGTACCATAGAATGTAACAATGTAAGTCTCGGTGATGCGAACAGCTACGTCCAAACTTCCCGTAGATCTTACCAATTTGCCAAGCACGTCTAAACGTGTGCGAAAATCAAGTATCCCACATGTTAATACAATTAAAAACTATTTTTAAAATTTATCTTCCGAATTTATTTGCCAAAATTTACTCTGTATAAATTCGTCCTTATATTTATTTTCTGCAGCTGTTGGCCGAAATTATCGTGCGACATAGTGGAATAGGCCTACAGTGGATACCACTGACAAAAAAAAAGCGCATTGACAATAGTACCTCGACGGTTACGTGGAAACCTATTGATACGGGTATCGCCCTAATGCCCTACGAATAGCTCCCTATGGTACGCGCCTGAGGAGTTCCGAGCACTGTGGGCCGCCGCGGGGAGCGAGACGCTCGGCTGGGTCAAGGGGGTATAGCCTTCGAAAATCGGCCGTCGCGAGCACATAAAATGAATTCTGCAAGTTTAACAAATATTTTCAAGGTTAAAAAACGTTCGAACCATAATCTCTCTATTTATCCCATATTCTGCAATGTTTCAGGTTTAATTTAAAAAGAAAATCATATCTATCGAAAGTTCTGTGATTTTGACACAAAATTCATCTAAATGTCCCACTGTGCGTCGTAGTTGAACGTATAAAAATTATGAAAAACAAGGACGACGAGCGGAGAAGTAATGCAAAAAGTGGCCCAGTTGTGTCTAGTCGTAGCCGGAGAGCACATCGATTTATCGATTCGCGCATTTTGTTAATTTCATTCTTTCCGCATACTGTTAGCTAGTTAATGATGTCACTTTATTACCGAAACGTTGTTGGGAGTCAATTCACCAAAAACCCGATCCTACATTTTGCATGAACGTCAACAGTCTAGAAATTACCTTTTTTCACATAGACGCAATTTTATCGGTAATAAACAAGTATATGAAAAGAGCGGTAAATGGCAACATTTAGTGAACTTTAAAACGAATTACTTGGATATACTACGGCGCGGCGTAGACGTACAGGCAGCGCGAACTTGATGTTAGCTGCAATAGGCTGTCCGGTGAACGTGTTAAAAGGCGTTAAGGGGCTCATATACGCTACGATTTACCGTACGACAAGTCGTACAATTTTGTTTGCTTCGGCCGTTTGAATGACAATCGTAGCGTTTCTAGAACCGGAGTACGATTTGTCGTTAGACACGTCCGTGTTGGACCGTACTGTGGCAGATAAAATCTGTTGTGCTACAGTTGTACATCAGTATAGGTTGAAATTACGACGGACTCGAACGTCTATACAGGGTGGTCCGTTTAAATAAGAACACCTAAATATCTCTTCAGGTTATTGTGATGCAAACATTATTTGTTTACGTAATGTGCATGGTGTCAATGGACCAAATATTTGGCACCAATATTTTTTCCACCTAGGTAATTTTTTTCGGAGTTATCAAGGTCATCGGTGTTTTTTTGACACGTAACTGATGCATTTGTTTTTTTATTGCACCGTGTAGCTGAGAAAAAAATACAATCAGATATGTATAATAACGCGACCTTCAAATGACCTTAATCTTTGAAAATGAAAGTGAACACTCTGGAAAAGATAATCTTGAGAAAAAAAAAATATTTGCAAAAAATTCACCTTGTGATACCATTTATATTGCATTGAAAACACTTGGTATGTCATCGCAAATAAAGGAGATATTTAGGTGGCTACATTTAGGTGTACACATTTAGGTGGACCACCCTGTAGTCGCGTGACGATCAGTTGGAACCATTTTCTCTACGATTTCTGCTTCCATACATAAATATCAAATGAATCGAAAGTAGAAGCTTTTCTACCTTTTCTGCGGCAACATTCGCAAAGAAGAGTATATTTTGTTTATTTTGAGTAGTATTTTTAAGATGTTTGGTAACAGTCTTATGGCTTATACAAACACAAATTCAACGGTACGTGGTATGTTGACCTTCGCGTGACCTTCAACGAGAAAATCATGAAATGTTTCCCAATAATTTCAATACTCGCTCGGGGACAGTGAATGAAGGAATCTCAATCTCATTGGACCCTCAAAACGAAAAGAAAATGTATGGAGAGTACATATATTTTCAATGTTTCGTGTTGGTGTTCAAGGTTAATTGAAAGTACTCTGTTATAGGTCGTGGAATTCGTCTTTTTAAGAACTTTAATGTAGCAACAAAATTGTGTCATTTGAAGAACTCAAGGTCACCGTGATATCTCCGGAAATATAAGGCCTTAAAAAATCCAACCCCCTCTGATACAATAAATTTCATTTCAAGCATTTTTCGATAAAGTCAATAAATAATTAGTTATTCGAGGTGGCAATTTTGACTGCCTCACCCTGTATACGTATTTGATTCATTTGATTGTACACTTACTCATCGTTTTTTATATCTTTCTTTCATCATTAATAAGAGATTTCTATTTCGATACTGGTCTTAATATTCCATTTTTGGGAAAGTATGAACGATTAATTGTGTACTTCTTTTACTTTACATCAAGAAGACGTGGCTAGAAAACCACAAGACCTTCCAACTTTGATGAACTTTTAAATAGGAAAATTCAGTTTAAACGAACAATTTCGTTTTAAAATAAATTATGCGAACTTACTTTATGCAAATAAAGCTAATTGCCGATGAAAACGAAGTGGGTGATAAAATTTTCTGATCAAGCTTCATTTTTCATATTTCGCAATATGTGTTCTCTGTGGGAATACATAATATGTTGACAATATTTTTTCGAGTTTAATGAATATCCAGCAGCATCGAAGGTTGTCGACTGTCTTCGATTAATAAATAATTCACTTTCTCCACGTATGGACAAAAAATCCATAATAAAAATAGCGTTGGCAAATATCAAAATGTAGATATGATTTGATGAATTTCAGGGGCCAACTACAAAATGCGGTTCTTCAAATGTTTCGACTCCGTAAGTATTCGTTTTGTGAAACCTTGAAAATTCACGGCACGGCAATTAATGTTCTGTAAATGCACAAAAAAAAAAAAAAAAATCACTTTATCGAGTGGATATTAATCGAGTTTTACAGTTATTATATTTGTGTGCTTGCACCGCAACGATAACAAATATATGTATAGTTAAATTACTTGACTTTGCACAATATATTTCACGAAATATGTAAGAGGAACTTGAAAGAACGTATCCTGGCGAAACCAAGGAACCAAAAATAACAGTTATTCTAAAATTTTCTACGATAAAAATCATTAAAAAAAGGTTGGTTATTATTGAAATTTAAGATAATCGACATTAAAATATGAAGACAAAAATCGAAGAACAAAATGAATAAATAGTATCGATTTTTAAACTTTTTCGTTACAAATAACAGTTATTATAGTGTCAAAAAATTTAGGCACTCCTCGATAACAATTTAACATTTAACAAATGCGTAATCAACAGAATGCAATTCGATAGAAGACAGCGTCTACCATTTTAATATTTTGTTGTATCCTTCTTCCATTATTCTTTCTGTATTTGTCCGGACTTCTACTCCTCTTTTTAGAAAACTTTATTCTCGCTACTTTCGAAAACTTCTCCAAGCGAAACATCCCTCAATCAGAGCCGGCTGGCGACCAACAAACTTCTCTCCTAGAAACTTTTTGATGTAGAATACTTTTACGAATAAAAAATTAATTTTTTACGTTCTTAATGATTTTTCATAAACATTTAGCTTACTTATAATGCACTTTGTCCATCAACAGCATAATGATCTGGTTTTGGATTTTTATTAAATGTTCAGATTACTACAACTTTTAACAAAGTTAAATCGATTTAGGTATTCTTTTATTTAGGTAACTAAAAATAAATTCCTCTTTTGCTTCGAATTTTTATTATCGATCCTCGTATAAATTACATCTTCGTCGGTCAAGTTTTATGAGTTTGGAAATGTGAAAAGTAAGCAAATTACAAATTTTCATGCATTCATAGCGTCTGCTAATGAATAACTCTTATTAAAATTGGAAATATCCATTATTCTAGCTGAGTAAAACGCATAATAGAGAATTCATGACTCTATTTAAGTTTCGTTCTTGTAAAGTCTACAAAATGTAACCCGATGTATACGGACCTACAGCCTGGCGATAAGAAATCCAACTAATTTCTTAATTATTTCAGCTAATTGCAATTTCACGTGTGACCGTACGGTTCGGGTCACAAAGGATCGGTATGGTCGCATACACTGTATATAGTAAATCGCTAATTAATTCGGTAACAAAAGGAGATGAAACCTAGCTTATCGGCTCTTCTAAAAACTGGGCTAAGCTGATGTCCATTTAATTAGGGAGCTCAAAGTGTACCTTAGAATGTCACTATCGTTTTAGTCTCAGTTGTAGCTCATCCAACTTCCAAGCTAACAAAACTTTTCGGATGCGCGCAATTGTGAGTAAATGTTTATAACTGATAACGGATTTAACGGAACGCGAGGGTTTTTATCAATATTTTCATGTGCGCCGATTTTGTTGTTGTCGAAACGAGATTTCTGTGGTGGACTTCTGGCACAAGAAAATTGATGCGAACCGCGGTGGTGTTTAACCGTATTCAAAAATGTATGCTAATTCTAGATACTATAATATTATTTTAATTTTCTGCTGGACTAACATTTCTCATTGAACGTCAAAATATTTTACACAAACGATGTACCGGGTGTAAATAAATGTTTGGTCCTGGCTGCCATAGGCGTATTCTACATATTCGGATCGATGATCTGTAAAAGATCGATGATCTTGAATTTCAAGGTCATTTTTTTATCGCATGATGCGTGGAATACAATAAGTTAGGTGGTGTTGTAGGTTAGAAAACAGACTGTGTGCAGTGGCAACAGTTTTTTGCATACATCTCGGAAACCAAGGTCGTTCGGAGGTAACATTGTATAGGAAAAAGTTGTTCAGAATGATGACCTTAATAACATATTTTAAGGTCATTGAAATCGGTGAGGAATCAACAAATGCTAATTTCAAATAATCAATTAAGAGATTCTAGCGAAAATGGTGGCAGTATTAGAAATTGTTCATATAAATCTATTATTTAGATTCTATTAAATTATTAGGTGTACATTTCCAATTTATAACAATAACGCGAAATAGTTTATATATATTTTATCAAAGACGTCTCCTATAGATTTCACAATACTCGAACCACTACTGTGCATAGGCGAAGGCCATTTGAGTAGTTCTAGGAAATTAATGGCTGAGAGAATCCATTGAAAGATACTGGGGATGCAATTAGACGGTCAAGTACGAAATAATCGTTGGCTCGTGTCTGACAAGATACGCTTCTACTCTACTTACATTGCACTTTACTCGTAGATCGAGCGAGTCAGCTTTCAAACATGTCGCATCAATTGTCGTGTCCTCATCGACAACGTCTTCGCATTATTGCTGGCATGCAGCGAGCCAGAAAATTAATGGGACTAGTAGAAACTTGGCAAAACGCGTCAGACAAAATATTAACCGAAACAGTTACGGTACTTGTTCATTTCGCAAAACTTAACATCGTACGTGAACGTAAATTGTTAACGTTACAGAATAAAACGTAATGCGCAAAGTAGTAATTTAAATGATTTCGTTACGAAAAATACTACTTTCACACAGTAACATATGTGCTGGTGATTATGAAACTGAACTAATTGGAAATCATGTGTTCTTTCTTCGAGACATTTAGACTTTTATTACGTCTGATTTGACAAAGAAATATTTTACCATGCCAAAGGGGCAATATAATGATTCGAAAAAAACTTTTTTCAAGCTCATTTTTTTCTAGATATCAAAGTCATCAATTTTTTTTTTAATGGAACTATATATTTTTTATAGCGACGTAATAGTAGGGGTGAAGACCTCTTCAATGACACATTATACAATGACTTTCGTGTGACCTTGGGTATGAAAAATCCAAAAAGCATTATAGGTATTATCTGTGATTAATTTACTACAATTATTGGTTTGGTTGAACTACTTTATTTTAATAAATGTTCGAAATGATGACCATTGTTTTCAATAAATTGTTGTATACGGAAAATAAATGATTCTCTGGCTCTTCTAATAGTTTCATTGTTAATAGTAGGGGTGAAGACCTCTTCAATGACATATTATACAATGACCTTCGTGTGACCTTGGGTATGAAAAATTCAAAAAACATTACAGATATATATATATATATATATATATATATATATATATAAATACATAGTTCTCTATATATATATTAGTTTTTTTCTATTACTAACACTAAGCGAGATATTCAAGGTGGCCAAGCTAGCTGGGACACCCTGTATATTATACAGGCTATTTCACCTAACTTGACCATCTTAAGTATTTCTAAAATTTGCAAAAAACGATCGAGTTTTTGGAAAATGAAAAACCAAAAATGCGTCCTTAAACAATTCTGAAAATATGCAATGTTTTGAATTGTGTAAGTTTTTCGGATGAATGACTGCGAAAGTTCAAGAGTATTTCTTTTCATTAGTACTTGGGGCACGACAAAACGTGTAAAGGAATGCACAAATCAAAGTACATATACATACATATTTTCGATTCACGTAGCAACTTGACGGCGAAAGGGAAAGAATCGAAACGGGGAGAACTGAAACGAAACGAAACGAAACGAAACGTTTGGTCGTATGTACATACATACATATATGGGTCATGGGTGCACAGGGCGGCAAGTGGCGACGGCGCGTGCGATGACTCGACAAAAGAGATTCAGCCGCATGAAATAACGGTAGCAAACGGCAGAGTTGGAGGCGGCGGCGGCGGCGGCGGCGGCGGCGGGATACGGTATCAGTCGGCCCGCTGGAAACGAGCGAATTCATTTCTGATTTAGCGTCCGGCCGTGTTATTCCCGTATCTCCCCTTCGTTGTTTCGGTGTTGTATCGAGTGCGGACGAGTAGGCACGCGCGTTGCCGATCGACGTGACGGCTACAACTGGTAATAAAGTTTCTGCTACTATGGAAACAGCGTTTAACACGGCTACAGCGCAGCGCAACGAGATGGAAGTGGTCTCCCCGACGCGACGCTACGAGACGCGACGCGACGCGACGCAACGGGCCTGCCTGCCTTGCCCTGCCTCGATGGATATTTCTTCCGTCTAGAGCGGAGATCACCTCTCTCCCTCCCCTGATTTATATATATAATTCGCTTTCGCGCAGATAAAAACGAAAAACCTGTAATTTGTCGACGCCACGATAAATCCAGCGTATCGCGAAACGTATCCCTGACCGAACAATACCTCGGCGAACTTTCGTTGTTTTACACGTACGCGAACGATGCGAAGGTTTCTTTTTATGGCCGGTCACGAGGCGTTGTTTTAAGGGGCAGTCCTATGTAAAATGAAATTTTTAGCAATTTTTTTTTTTTTTTTTGCTTAAATCGATAGTAAAATTTCCTCAGGGATATGATAAAAAAAAAGTTAGAAAGCTATCAGAGATGTTCTTGTACGTTATTTTCAAAATAAAGCGAAGAGTTGTATGGAGCATGGGCGACGCAGTCTTGATTGACAGATTTTTTCCAGCGATTTAATCGCGCTCAAAGAGTCAGTAAGGATAAGAAAGTTCATACCTGCATGTAAACTGATGATATCCAGTGCATGGTTAATAGCACAACACTTCGCAATAAACACTGATGTTCTTATATCTAGAGTGTTGTAGACTGTGTTGCAATCACATGTAAAAACGGGATGTTGTTCATTAATCTTTAGACCAAGTCGCAAATCCAGTATGCACCGAACATTTTCACTTAAGAGGCAGAGGGTTTTCTTTTTTGTCGAGAGGATAAAGTAACCAGATCTGCATTGTTGCTCAACTTGGTTTTGTAGGAGTTTAGGTCTTTGAAGGAGTAGCATTTAAGAAGATACTTTTTGGCCAGGAAACTGACTCTGTCACGGAAGGAAGGTACTTTGGCTTCATTAAGCAAGATGTTAGTAGGTGTGCTTATTCTGTATCCCATAGTGCTATACATATATTTTTAACATCGTATTGTTACAGCTGATCAATTTCATTAGAAAAATATCAAGAATATTTTGGCGAAAGTTCCATAAAAAAATAATGAAAAATAAAGAAGTTTTGCCATCGGATTAGTAGTGGTCTCACACCGATTTACCCGACCCGTATCATGTTTACATTTCTCGGCGACCGAGGCCACTCGAGTTTTATGGCCCCTCACGGGGTATACCCTGCAGGAGTGGGGATAGTTCAGGGACATTTATGTGCGAGACATTTGGGACATTTGTCGATGAGATACTGTACCTCCGTATACAATTGTATCTTTCCATGCGAGCATGGATCTACGATCGAACGTGTATTCGCAGCGCAAATGCCTCCCGAGGTCCTGAGAAACGATCGCTATCGTTTGATGTCGGGACGTGTGCCACCTTGCGTGGCAAGGTAATTTCCGTAGTGAAATTCGTTTCACCTTGCTTGCCCCATAGTCTCGTTCGATCTCTTTGTTCAGGTGAAAGTCGCGCCACGAGCCCGCTTTTGAAGCTTTAACGAACGAATCTAAAGCGGAATCTAAAACGAACAGCAAGCCATGATTGTGTTGAGAGAGTGTGCGAATAAACTCGTTGGAGTTCGTAACACCAATCACTTCGGTTCCAAGGGGTGATAGGCAAACAAGAATTTTGCTCAAGGTCACTTTGTTACGAGATTTCAAGGTCATCAAAATTTTTTTTATACGGGACTATACAGGGTGTTCGACTACAGATGGGAGAAAATTTAAAGGGTGGTTCTCCATGAGAATATAAGTCGAAAATGAAGAATAAAAAAATTGCGATATCGACTTCGTTATTTAGTTATGGGTTGCCGCATTTTAGGTGAATTTTTAATTGTTAACCCTTTGCACTCGGAGCTATTTTAATTTGAAAGTTAAACATTTCTTCCGACCTAGATATTCCTGCTGATTTTTTAAATTTGATAGATATGAAATTGATATAATACCTCATAGAATACTTGGATGTTTAGTAATTGATTAGATACCAACATATTTAATAACGTAAACGATATTTTGAATAATGGTATAGCAATTTTTAGTGGCGCCGCAGAGTCGCCACTCGAGTGCTATGGATTAATAACTAAATAATGAAGCCGGAATCGCAATTTTTTTATTCTTCATTTTCGACTTAAATTATCATGGAGAACCGCCCCTTAAATTTTCTCCCACCCGTAGTCGAACACCCTGTATATTTTGGAAAGAAAAAATACAGACCGCTACATTTGGAATTAAATTAATATGGTGCGTAGTAGGCAAGTATCGTATATTTTTTTGGTAATGGAAGTTTAAGTTTTCATTGTAGAGTCATGTATATGTCGCGTACAATGCTAATATCGAGGAAGGGGTGGTCACCGAGATGTTTTGCATGTAAATGAAAAAGCCTTGATAGTCGTGGTTGAAGGATTGATCAACGCCAGAACCTTTTTTCACCATAACGGAGTAAAAAAACTACTAATTCGACGTTAAAAATATGTAGATTGTAATGATGTTTTTTATCTACCAAAAGACACTTTCGAACAAAATGACGTGTATATTTTAGGTTACTGTTAAAAATACGGCATTTCATGTGTACAACATCTTTATGTCTCGCAACATTTTGTTTTATCTTGTACATATAACACTGTTTGTAATACCGGGTGTTTCGTTTAACATGGATTTAACAACGAAGATGTTGGATTTAGAATGAAGCGTATTGTGGTCTGTCATTTTTTTGTTAAAGCTCGTTTCCACCACCAATTTTAAAGGTCATCGACATGTTTTTGCAGATTAGCATGTGTTTTTCATTAATGTTTTAAATGACAAAGTATCGCCAACTTTAGAATAACTCATTTGCAAACCCAATCCACGGTAGAGACTTGCAATCGAAGCGTGGTCGGTAGATATATGTGTATTTAATTTGTATGTATCTTAATATGTACATGTATTTATGTATCTAATGTCTACATCTAATACCTAGGTGTATCTAATGTGTGTGTCTAATATGTATACGTATCTAATGCACCTGTTTATACCTAATTACTTGTACTACATTCGGTACGTGCAAATAGTGCGGTCAGTGTACATATGTATTTAATGCGCGGGTGTCTAATGTGTGTTCAGTACGTGTGTGTGTGTGTTTAGCGAATGTAGTTAGTGCGTACGAAGTATGAAGTGTGTGATCCGTGTGTGTCTATTGTATGCGTCTAATGAGTTTCAAATGCGTGATTACAATCAAGCGGATTGACCATACACGAGGTACAAGTCTGACCATATAATGGTACCTTGGATTATACTACTGGTGGCTGGCACATTCTTCATTTACAGTACAGGGTGTAACAAAATGTTATGACATGGCTTCTTCAGCTGATTCTACACCTCTGGATCGGTGGAGATTTGTTTAAAAAATTAGCCGCAAATTTATTGACCAAAAATTTCAAGGTCAAATTTTTTTTCTATTGTATCGTTTAATACTCGCCACGATGTATGCGTATATTAGGGTGGACCTTAGCTATACTTGGTGAAATTTTTTTTGCGAGATATTTTTCACGCTCCCTCCCCCAAAATTGTACTATTGGGTAAGAAAATAATTCCTGCAAAAGTTGAAGTTGATCGGATAAGGGGAAGGCGTGCCACATTGACGTTGCAGTTGCGAAAAACATGAAATTTTGTAAGAATGGGAATATTTGAAGGAAAGACTTTTTATTATGACTAAATGTTCTTCTTGTGTGAAAATATTGATTATAATAGTACCAAAATGTAATATTTTCAATATAACAATTAACTAATTATCATATTTCAATAAATATTTATGCTAAATTTTATGTATTTTATTGAAAGTACCAATTCTTTTACTTGTATTCTTATACTAATTTAAAAAGTAGAGAAATTAACGTTCGACATAAATATGTTATATTTAATCAGAGCATAATATTTTTAACCGGATGTGCTTCGCGAAAACGAACTTGTTAGCGGGAAGGTGGCGGATAGAATTTAGACAGGCTAATTAATGTGAAATAATCTTAATTCGTACAAAATACACTTGTACTTGAGTGCATGTAAGGAATTATAATATTTTCGGAGGTTTAAAATATTTAACTTGAATTTTTAGTATACTCATCACATTGAGCGCGCAATTACTTCTATTTCAAAACTTCGCGCTCGATTAGGCACGCCTTCCCGACGTCCGATTGATCTAAAATTTTGGATATAACATTTTTTCATGACATGGAACAATATTGGGGGGGGGGGGGGGCGTGCCCAAAATTTTTTGGTCGAAAAATAAGGTCCACCCTAATGCATATATGTATGTACAGGGTGTTACAAAATTATATGTCACGGCCAACAATAGCGTGATTCTACACCTACGCTTTGGTGGAAATTGACACAAAAAACTCCCCGCAAAATTGACCTTGACCTTGAAAATCAGGGTCAAAAAAACAAAATTTTTTTTTTTTGTTTAATCGTGTTCTACTGGTCATAAGGATCAACTTTGTGAAAGAAACCATGGGTCGCATCTCAACCGTTCTCTTAAAAAATTATGTTGCATTTCTAATAATTTCAATTTTCTCGGTGTACAGTTCGAAGCTCGATAATTTTTGTGTTAGACGTTATTAAAATTCGTTCTATTCGTTATTACAACCCATAAGAGTATCTGCTATCTGGCTTTTTCTCCACGGCCACAATTATTTCCTTCAATTAATGCCATTCTCAAATAAACCGATGCCCTTTCCCTAACGGTGCACGATCGTTTCCGTGTGGCTGACGATCAGCATTATCGGAATAGTTGGTGCTTTCCCCGGCAGCCAGCACAGTTCGAGTTAATCGATGGGAGTCTCGATAAGGAGCCAGAGGCATAGGTCCATGTGTGCGTGCGTATGCGTGCGTGTGCGCGCTCCTGTACGTATACGGTTTTATCCTGGAGTGCCTCGTTCGAATAGTCATTGAAAACGTCGATGACAGTACTCCTAAATGCGTGTAAAGTGGGTGGAGGTGGAACTAATCCGTTGAAAAACTACGATCAGAGCACACAAAGATTCGACAACGGAGATGTTAGGATTGCAGACATACATCGATATTGTTTTCATCTATAGTAATTATAATACACCGATTTTTTTCACGTCTTGTAATAAACTATTTGCTCTAACTTCTAAAAAAAAAAAAAAAAAATGAAAGTTCTGTGGTCCAATATGAAAAAAGGTCGTCTTTTGAAAAGTATCCGAACATCATTGTGATTCACAGTACGTGTTATGTCACTATTTTCATGCCATCAGTAAATACAAAATAAATCATCAGGAAGGTTGAAAGGATCTAAGTTTCGTCAAATTTTAAATGTTTTCGGCGCAAAGGTTCGATCAATTAATAACAAGACAGCTATTTGCAAATTTTCACAATATTTCGTCTCAACGTTTCGATCTTAATTTAGATCATTCTCAAGAGAAACAACAAAAACATTGCGTCTGTAAATTAACAATGAACAATATAATATATAACTTGTGAAACCAAAGTGATCTAAGTTTCTTTCCTAGCGGTTCGGGATTTTTTAGGAGCTCCGCCTTTCCGTGTGTTTTTTTTCACTTTTGTTCGGTTAAGTGGATGCGATTCGACCAACGCAACGACGTCTACACACGCGTCGTCTGGCATGCGTTATCGATATTCTGCTTCGCCTAACCCTCCTTCTATTAAAAATGGTATATTTATACGAGATCGTCTCCGATGCACGTGCGAGGCTTACCAGCTGCGTTCGTAAATAGCCGCGTTTTGTGCAAGCGAAGGCGCGCACACTTCGATTGGAATCGATGCTCATAAAGAACCTTGTTTAGGCGTTTGCTTCGAAATCGCTCACGCTGTATATCGCGAAAGAAGCAGCGTTAAGTAAGGTTCTTATTTAGCCTCGCGTTCAGCCTGACTCTTCTCATAGAAGTGAATATTTTTTCCAATTTAGTCCTTTCTAAGCGGCGCACAGTGGGCCATTTCGATGAATTTCCTGTCAAAATTAAAGAACTTTCTGTGCCTGTAGTGACAATTTATAAGGTGCATTTGGTAGGTATAAGTAAGTTATACATATACATGTACAAAGTTTCATTCCAAGTAATAGCGAAACTTAGAAAAAGTAGTTCAGTCATTGTACAGTAAAGTAGTCTCATTCATAACATCTCCAAAAAAAATTGAACTCATTTATTAGCCTCGAAAAATACATCTTTTGGACGTCTCAAATAAGACGTTTTTGAAAGGTCCTGAAAAAAGATGTCTTTTTAGAACGTAAGACTTTCAGACCTAAAATGGAAGTCTTTAAGACGTCGTGTGCTATCTGGCTGCGAACTGTGAAGGAATCTAAAACCAATTTCTATTACAAAACAATCATCGCGAGTACGTTTCGGATGAAGTGTACATCGGCAAGCTGATCGCGGTTGTAGCTGATAAAACGATCAGATTGTTGCAGGGGGTTGATTCATCTCGTTGACAGTATCGTAGAAGCGTATCCGACGGATAGGTTCGGCCGTTTAAAGCAGTCCTGGGTAAAAGAGTAGCGGCGCGACCGGCCGAGCTTTAATGTGTATCAGGAGCTGCCCCATCGCCTCCCCCCCCCCCATTCTTTATTCTCCTTCAGTCTCAGCCTATACTCATCTACCCCATGCCTCCCTTCATCCCTTACCTTCTGCCGCTTTTCTCGTCCCGTCCGCGTTCGGAGGGACGATTGACGTATCGATTCCAGCAGCAGGGTGGTGCAGTCTGGCCTTCGCCGTCGTGTCTGCGTGGTCCAAAACTGCTGGCGTCGCCTCCGCCGGCGTGGCGCGACGCGACGCGACGCGACGCGGCCTTTCCATCGCCATCGCTTGCCTCCCAAAGTGTTGCGGATCATTTCGTGCTACTCGCGGCGATTTGCTCGCGTACCACGTGACGAATACTCTCGGGGACGATCCATGTGACTCGATCCTACCTGCAACAGGGAAGCCGCCCTCCGCGACGCGACGCGACGCGACAGAGGATAATGTCTGATTTGAAAGGTTCCGGCGAGCCGTGCGAGATCAATCGGCGATCAGATTGATTTGAACGATAAATTCTCTTTTCTGTTTTACGGAAACACGAGAATCTCGCCTGTGCCCTCGTTACATCGGCTACAGCCACGGCTCGTCGCACAGCCGCCGCCGTCAATGTAAACTCTACTTGAATCTCATCGAATAAGTTCGATCGTTTGCCAACGAGCCCTTTGTGGATACTTAGGCGCGCGCCCTGCCATCGAGCTGCGCGCACACCGAGGCTGCCGGAAAGTGGAGCCCGAAGGGCGAGAACTTCGAGAGGATAATTAGTGAAACCTCGAGCGTGAACACGTGGCCGATTTGTAATCGATCGGGTGCTGAGGCTGGCTTTCCTCGATGATCATCCAAATGCGAAAGAACTTTTTCGGCGTGCCGGAAAATGTCATTTTTTCCAAATTAAACGACCTTCCAGAGAAATACGCCAGTCCGTGGAATTCATACAAAGCGCGAACAATAATATCATAGTTTCATGATAATTTAAATTACATCGAGAACGTTTTTTTTAATACCACGAACGCGCAATTAAATTAAATTGCGTTGGCCCGCATTCGAAGCGGTTCGCGTTGAGAACTGATTATTAACGCAACAGAAGATTTATTAGGAATTTAAGCAATGTTTACCGATTACATTCGAATATACAGAAATATATTAGCGCATCCCAAAGGATTTAGACGCGGTAGGTAGACCCGTTAATTTCATTCGGTTCTGCTAACTTTAAACGGAATGCTCGTGCTACGTAACACGAATAATAACGAGAATTAACAGCTACATATCCGTTTATATTCTCAAACGCGAGAACCTGAACGCGGTTAAATTCTCGAGAATCGTAAATCGATTATCTCCGAAAAGCTATTACTCCCACCAATTATAATAATCGTGCGGCGTGAACAAATTGAGAACCGTTGGTGATTGAGAATGCGACAGTTACAGAATACGATCGAAGGTGTGACGACATGAAGAGTGTGATCGATTTCGTCATTATATTCAACTACTTGAAAAATCGTTTCACAGTCTACTTTGTAACGATTCAGAAGAACATTAAGTCCCCATGATACGATTAAACCAACATTGCCAAGTCGATAAGTCGCTGTTATGCCAGATTTAAATACTTCGATAAAATCATCGAAATAGTCTCGAGATAATTAAAGGATTACATAGAAGCGTCTAATTTTCATACAACTACTGTAGAAGCTGTCGCAAAGGATTAGATACCCGGCAGAATATGATGTATGTCAATTGCGACGGTCATAGTTGGAACCAACTTCCACGGTACGATCATGTTTGGTGCAAAACGGCCAGACGTCGTCCACAGAATTCTGTGAAGAAGATACAAGTCGAAGACGCAACCTCCTGACATTGGTATGAGGACAGAACGATCGGATAATCAGTGGAATTGGAAACGGTGTGTAGATATATGTACTGCATAAATAGTCCAAAGCCCACGTTCATTATCATACGCAAATACCATTTTGGCTCATGATCACGAATGTTCGTTTACAGTGACTTTCGATAGCAACAACACAAATTATCTTGAAAAATCCGTGGATCGAAACTGCAACTCTATTCCCTATACAGGTTAGTGATCGTTATTAATTCATTGCTAACAGTGCAGTGTACAGTGCACATTAGGGTGGACCATATTTTTCGACGAAAAAATTTTGGGCACGCCCCCCCCCCCCCAATATTGTTCCATGTCATGAAAAAATGACATAAACAAGATTTTAGATCAATCGGACGTCGGGAAGGCGTGTCTCATCGAGCGCGAAGGTCAAGAGTAACCCTTATTTTTCGACCAAAAAATTTTGGGCACGACCCCCCACCCCCCAATATTGTTGCATGTCATGAAAAAATGTTATATCCAAAATTTTAGATCAATCGGACGTCGGGAAGGCGTGCCTAATCGAGCGCGAAGTTTTGAAATAGAAGTAATTGCGCGCTCAATGTGATGAGTATGTATACTGAAAATTCAAGTTAAATATTTTAAACCGCCAAAAATATTATAATTCCTTACATGCACTCAAGTACAAGTGTACTTTGTACGAATTAAAAATTATTTCACATTAATTAGCCTGTCTAATTTCTGTCCGCCACCTTCCCGCTAACAAGTCCGTTTTCGCGAAGCACATCCGGTTAAAAATATTATGCTCCGATTAAATATAACATATTTATGTCGAACGTTAATTTCTCTACTTTTTAAATTAGTATAAGAATACAAGTAAAAGAATTGGTACTTTCAATAGAATACATAAAATTTAGCATAAATATTTATAAAAATATGATAATTAGTTAATTGTTATATTGAAAATATTACATTTTGGTACTATTATAATCAATATTTTCACAAAAGAAGAACATTTAGCCATAATAAAAAGTCTTTCCTTGAAATATTCCCATTTCTACAAAATTTCATATTTGTTCGCAACTTCAACGTCAATGAGGCACGCCTTCCCCTTATCCGATAAACTTCAACTTTTGCGGGAATTATTTTCTTACCCAATAGCACAATTTTGGGGGAGGGGGCGTGAAAAATATCTCGCAAAAAAAATTTCACCAAGTATAGCTAAGGTCCACCCTAGTACACATTTAAATCGAAAATGTTTATAAATCTCTTATATCACGTATAGCAGCTGTACGTATGATTCTTGAAAAATTTCTATTTATATTAACTTTTGTTTGCGCATTGTCATCTTCTGCAAAATAGTAATAGCAATCGTTAGCAACAGTAACAATATTTACTCGTATAAATATGTGTGAGAAAATCATAATAATTATATGGCCCAAGTGTTATTCGAGAATTGATGTTACACGAAAATTGAAACTATACAAACAATTGTCATCAAGAGTAAATAAAAGCCAGCCTAATGTAGAGAATATGCAGAATTCACTGAACAAAGTGATTCGTCGAATAAAAGTAAAATTGAGAATGCAAGTGCTATATCGGTGAATGCTCGTAAAACCAAATTTATGTATGTACGTACATATACATACGTAAAATCGTTCAGATTGAAAGACAGGTAGAAAGAGCGCATCGTAGTATGTATTAATATTAATGTGAAAGAGAATAATTGAAGCATTCGCTTCTTACGAGAGCCAAATGAATTTAATAAAAGTAATCGCTTCTTATAGAAGCTTACCTCGAAAGTGAAAATTTCTGAGGCATTAAGATAAAAGTTTTTAACAAAGCAACCGATTATATTGGTCAACAGTTTGTTTCTATTTGTACTCGCTTACAATACGCATATGAAAAAACTCTTTCATTTTGAGTAGCCTTGTAATTCTAAAATATTTTATAATTTTTTACAAATGGAACAGATTATTAACAGAACTTTTTGTGTAATCATTTTAACACAGCTTGATGTTATAATCGCCGCAGAAGCCAATTAGGAGTAATATTATCTTCCAATTACATAATAGCGTTTCGCATTATTAGTGTAATTGCCATTCTACGTAATTTTGTATTGGACAGGGATCAATGTACATTCTGAAAAATAGAGTTGGTATGAATTGTTAACCGGGTGACCGTTTAATTGGAAACACTTATAAAATCGAAACACGATATCGTAGAGCGGCCACTGCACGGTATCAAAGCATTCACTGTTTTCGAACAATTTTATATTAAAAAACGTCATATAGAAATAGTAGAGTATGTCCTTGCTTTAACGTGAAGGCCTCGCGTATACCGAGTACGGCGACCTAATTGAATCGACATCGCTCCAATTTCAAAAACCGGTCACGAGTACCTTGACTTTGCAGCCTTCGTGCACGTAATATACAGTCATTTTACTATATAGAACGTTGCACTGTTACTTATTTTATAATTGTTAAAGGCAGGTTTTCAGAATCCCCTTTAATCTTTATTTATGATTGCACGAAAAAACTTTATAGACACACTTATACAATGTTATGCAAGCTAGACAATAAGAGAGACAGAAATAATAAATAATAACAGTTGTTTTCTAGGTAATTTTTTTTTTTTTTCAATGAAATGTCGAGGTTATCAATGTTATATGGGACACCCTATGTTACACTATTATAAATACAGGGTGTCCCAAAACGACTGCGTAAGCGGTAAATGGGAGGTTCCTTATTGGGTCATTTGAAGCAACATTTTCCTTAACAAAAATGGCGCCCGCGGCTTTGTTTAGGAGTTATTAACGAAAAACACGGACCAATCAGAGCGCGACCTAGACGCTCGCTGGAACGTTCAGCCAACCGCCTGCCGGCTCGCCGCGCTCAACGTGCCAACGAGCGTCTAGGTCGCGCTCTGATTGGTCCGTGTTTTTCGTTAATAACTCCTAAACAAAGCCGCTGGCGCCATTTTTGTTAAGGAAAATGTTGCTTCAAATTACCCAAGGAACCTCCCATTTCCCGCTTACGCAGTCGTTTTGGGACAGCCTGTATACATATGCATCTACTGACTAAACTGTTTAGAGATGTTGCACTTGTATTTGCAATATACGAATGAAAAGAACAACAGCTTAATCGCAACTGGTAGATTTGCAAGTCGATTGGGTCTCGTAGGTAGGGATTTCAAGTATCGCGTTTCCTCGATAAGTGCACTGCACATGGTGCTGCGTTTATAGTAAAAATCCCGGTCGCTCGGTTGGCTGGTCTCGGGTAGCCAGAAACCTCCGGTGATTCCCGTGGATTCACGATACAAATGAAAACACGAGAACGAGTCGATTTCCTGCACTGTTGACACACTTTGTATATGTTTGTTCAGGGGGTTGGGTTCCGCAAGCACTGACGGCGGATTGCTGAACGCTATAGTCAGCATTTTTCGAGCGCACTATTCTGAATTACGTGAGCCGAATTCCTGGTGTTTTGCAACTACTCGGATCTCTTAAATGCATATTGTTGTAACATAGAATCTTATCTACACAAATGTTCAGAGTAACATGGTAAAATATAGGTCGTTGCCGATGAATGTGATTACAACCTTTACTTATAAATAAACAAACAGGTACTTACCTTCTGTTTTGAAAAAAATTCTATTTTTGACGAGGCTGTACCTATTAATTTAATGAAACGTAATAACTCTACAACAGTAATAAGTACTACAACGTAAAATGATTACGATTTGGTAATCGTAAAATGATTAGGTTTTGATTATTATTCGTGCAATGATATTCATGTTTTTGGCACTTGATCGGCAAAAACACGTTTGTTTCTTTGCACGGATCAAGAGTTTGTAGTTTGGCTAATGGCTCGCGGTGTATAATTTCGATTAGCAGATGTATAATATACGTAATAGCTTTAAAAGGTATTTAGTTTAACAGATTACATAGTGGCGCGATGCTACGACTAAATTGATGGAGTAACGGTGGAGCTGCGGAAGCGTATGATTTGAAGTTTAATCTTGCTGGCCGGGGGCGCTAAAAGTCCCTTAATCTCAGTTAATTAGGACTGCCGAGAGTAATTGCGAGAACCTGGTCGAGAAGTGGTTGACCATTGTTAGTCGCTTCGCATGCGTTATTGGTGTGTAACGAAATTTGACCAGCTCTTTACTATGTACTTTGTTCGTCAACGGGTAAAAAAACTTTTCCGAAATATTGTCCACTCGTTTATACATAGAGATTGTGTGGCATCCTATTGCTTCAACGTATTCTGTATTATTTAGATCGCGATTTATCGAAGAGGTTGATAACAAAACCAACTGTTCAAAGTTCATTCTTCGGACATAAATATTGTCGGAACAGTCGAAAGATAATGGAGTGTTCGATATTGTTATTAAACGGTGGACGATATAGAATTGTACTATGTTTGTATAGACTGTATTGATTAGCATTATTCAACATTTTCTACAAAACTAATTAAAATCTTCAAGTTTGGAAGAGTAAAGATTTCACGGATTGTCACGTGTCCATATGTATGCATTAGGGTGGACCTTATTTATTGACTAACGAATTGTTTTCACGATTTTTTTCAACTTTGGTACATATTAGATAGGTAACAGAACATTGTTCTTGAATTTTTTTGAAGTGGTCACTCGAAGGGTTGCTTGCAACCACCATCCCTAAGAAATTAAATGATTTTTTTCTACCCTTAATAATTTCATCAGAATTGTGAAAAAAATATACGATACGAAGGAGGTAAGTTCGCGTATTTTCGTTTTTCTTCCATCTGAATATCTTAATTAATAACCGAGAAACAAAAATGATACAGTTTAGGGTATTTACCCTCATATTATCCTTAAATGAACGGTTAGCGACTTAAAATTTTGGGGGATTATCTTTCAACCTAAAACCATTGTTTTCCATACAATATCAATAAAAATTGTGGCCGGGGCCGCTGGACCATTCTTATCCTGCTAGACCCTTTTAGAAATTTTAGGATTATCGTCATTTTTATTTAAAGAAGGTCATACAATTTTTCCATATTCCTATTTAGAAAAAAAAAAAAACAAATCCAACGATATGTCATACTCCATAGTTAAGGTGAATTTCAAAAAATTTTCAATTTAAATGCGCCACGTAGTTCTTTTATCCGATCGATCACAAACTTTGCAGAAATTTTTTTCTCACCTAAAGGAACAATTCTGTGGAGCGTCGTGCAATTGTATCTCGATAAAAATTTTTCTCCTAAGTCCACCCTAAGTATGCATAGTATAGTGTTGTAACGGGTATGCGAAACTCTCGCAACATATTTGTAACACGTGAGCGTATCGAAACTCTCAACGCTACAATGGTAATTAATTTCTTGATCAGTAGCAACCGCAACAAGATTAGACATTAATTGCTAACTCGGCCGGAAACAGTGTTAAGCAGGCTAATGGATTAATCAAGTATTAGAGGGAGAGAATTATAACACAATCGAGGAGTTCAGGTAGTTCTGCTGCGTCGACGTTGTATTTGTGCAATTATGCAGACTCGTTTGCATTCCGACGCCGAGCGACACTATTTCTTGGGGGAAAAAAATGAGTTTGTACTCGTTAAAATGCATAAAGGTATTCCTATTATCCGCCCTACGAAATTGTTTCTATACAAGTATGTTCAAATGCACTAAAATATCATCGTGCGATATAATAGAATAGAAATTGTATTATTAATATATTCGAAACGGAGGTGAATTCTACAATAGACAAAAGATACAAGTGAAATATCTGCAACGAAATCTTTTTAATCCTCGGTTAGGTGTGCCAGTTCGTGCGCATTAGTATTCGCAAGAAGTAGAACTGCTAAATTTTGAACAAAAGCGTCATCCAACCGTTGTTCGGTAGTATGCATTTCCTACGAGTTTTCAAATTCAATTTTCACGGAAACAGAGTCTACGGACAGAGAAATTTAATTCAAAATTGTTTTACTTATTTTCTCATGTAGTATTCACCTCTCTGTTCCAGTTCGTCTACGGTTTCCGATCCACACAGTCTGCTAACGATATTTTATTATTAATTCTCGACTTCTTCGAGAAATGAAAAAAAATATTCTCGCCGTATAAAAGAATATTTTATTCCTGTCAGCATGGCGATGGGCATGTCAAATGCATTTCCATCATGCGAAACAGTTATTTTATCCCTGTCATGCTGGCGATGGCATGTCAAATGTAATCGGACTGTGGATTTTACGCAATTACGATACGAGCAAAGGACTAAAATTCTGTTACAATCCGTGTCGATCGTGTTCAAAACGACTCTTCACAGCGAAGGGACAAATTATATCAAACATTGTCTTTTGCGTTTGTCACGGGGAACTATCGCCTATCGTCTGTTTTGCAAAAGAGGACACGCGAGAGACACATTGACGCGCACAAACAGCTGCTCCCGATGACCTAAATGTTATGAGTCTGGAGTAATTGGTCTACGGTGCACGACAACTATTATAACAACAACCGGTGCACGACAGACCTCGTCTTTTCAAAGGGGCATTCTGGTTTTGCGAGGTCGTTTTTCACCAATTTTTAAGAATCCTTTTCAGAAGTAGCATTATAATAATAATTTTTCTCAATTCAGATTTTGCACACATGTTTATAGATATTTTAAGTGCATAAATTATTTTGGTTCAGCAAAAATAATAAAACTTACATGAGATATATTTTTTTTATACAGGGTGTTCGACTACAGGTGGGAGAAAATTTAAGGGATGGTTCTCCATGACAATATAAGTGGAAAATGCTGAATAAAAAAATTGCGATTTCGGCTTGGTTATTTAGTTATTAACACTTGGCACTCTGAGTACCATTATTCAAAATATTGTTTACATTTATTAAATATGTTGGTATCTAATCAATAGACTCCGGATGTTATGCATTTATGGCAAAAATAAGTACCTACGTGCAATTTAGAACAGTGAAAAAATTAGAAGACTTTAAGAGTATATATCAATATATATTATTTTCACTATATTAAAATTATTAGTGAAAAATATAAATTCATATTTAGCTCCTGTGTCTTACAATTGATGCACAATCTTTTTATTTACCATAAAGATCCGGAGTCTACTAATCAATTTACTAAACATGTAAGTATTCTATGAAGTATTATATCAATTTCGTATCCACTAAATTTAAAAAATCAGCGAAAATGGAAATATTCTAGGTCGGAAGAAATGTTTAACTTTCCAGTTAAAATGGCTCCGAGTGCAAAGGGTTAACAATTAAAAATCCGCCTAAAATGCGACAACCCATAACTAAATAACCAAGCCGAAATCATAATTTTTTTATTCTTCATTTTCGACTTATATTGTCATGGAGAACCACCCCTTAAATTTTCTCCCACCTATAGTCGAACACCCTGTATGTAGAATATGTTTTGTAAAACATGCGTTCTGGTCCTTCTGCTGACCGAAAACAAAAGAACCGACAATTGATTCAAAATTCAAGTTTTTTACGAATATCTGGGAAACTAAGCCGAGCGACGAATACATATATAGGGAAAAGTTGTACAGAATGTTGACCTTGACAACATATGTCAAGCCTTTTTTTTAAGTACCTTTGATTTACGAACCCCTGAACAATATTGGCTCTTTAGCCAAGGGCTTCCGTATGCAATGACACGGAACGCTCCATTTCACACTTTGTTCGAAAGCGATGACCCATTTCGTCGAATGGAGTGGAACTTCCGTTTCATTTCTACATTTGATCCGGGCGCTTTTAGTGGTTTCGTTTACTCTTACGAATATTTCATAGATATTGTATATATACAGGGTGGTGTCCACGCAACTTGCACACCTATAATAATTTACAAAGTATGTGTTGCACGAAAAAGTGTTGTATATAGAAGTTGCAGTCTGAAGGGGTACATTGTGTAGTGTATTTATTTTTTTTGACAGGTGGAAGCGTTTCGGAGATTTGAAGGTCTACTTTCTGTTTTTAAATGTATTACTATATTTTTTATACCAAAATATGGAAGAATGTCGAATTCTGAGTAAAAAGGTATTGACCTTCATTAGCCCTAAACCTAATAGTTAACGAGTAATTGCACTTTATTTCCTGAAAATTTTCTTCAGGTAATATGTTTGTTTAGGGCTAATGAAGGTCAATACTTTTTTGGTATAAAAATATAGTATATTCCATTTAAAAAAACAAAGTCGACCTTCAAATCTCCAAAAAGGCTTCTACCTGTAAAAAAAATAAATACACTACATAATGTACACATTCAAACCATGCAACTTCTATACAAAACTTTTTCGTGCAACGCATACTTTGGACCACCCTGTATGTATACACTGCATACTATTATACAGGGTGTTCGACTACTGGTGGGAGAAAATTTAAGGGGTGGTTCTCCATGACAATGTAAGGCGAAAATGAAGAATTTAAAAAATGGCGATTTTGGCTTCATTTTCTAGTTATATGGACAATTAAAAATCCGCCTAAAATGCGGCAACCCGACCAACAGTTAGGTCAGAACAAAGAACATAATTATTATTTTATTCCGAACGACTTATGGAAAAAAAAACTTATATTGTCTTCGCGAATAAAGAAATCATGCACACGATTTCACATTTTCTTCGAGAATAA
This sequence comes from Lasioglossum lativentre, assembly GCA_916610255.1. Taxonomy (NCBI): domain Eukaryota; kingdom Metazoa; phylum Arthropoda; class Insecta; order Hymenoptera; family Halictidae; genus Lasioglossum; species Lasioglossum lativentre. The sequence continues at coordinate 5,366,890 of OU744364.1, forward strand.
AAATTCGATTTGCAAGGTGCGAATACCGAGCACGCTGCAAATGCAAGTAGAAATTTCCAGCGGCACGGTTAGGAAATTTTCACTTTGTTCGCAGCGACGCGTCGCGTCGCGTCGTCGGGAAAAGCGAATTTTCGATCAGACTTTCACCACTCTTTGTGTTTGTTGCTGTACTTGCTTCGGCACGAGTGACGTTCGTTGTCGAGTACGACCTTATTACCCCAGGGTATAAAACGACGTCATCATTCGCTAGTTTATCGATGGTTTCCGATACCAAGGGTGTAGCTCGAGCTCCATTTTCCAATTTATTGACTTCCATGAACTCCGCTGACCATCGGTTTATCATCTAAGACTGATAACTGCTGGAGATCTTTTGTTTCTGCTCTACCTTCTTTCATGAATTTTTATCAATAAAACATATCCGTGCCTTGGATTTTCATTGCAGGTGTATTCAATTGTCTAATAAAATTAATGTTTTATAATACATTAAAATTACTTTGAACACAACTTTCAATATCGAACTGGCATCATACGACAAATCAACTATATTTGGATCTCTTGTATTACTCACCGACGAAACATTTCCAGCATTTAAATTAGAGATCTTTTTTAGAGATTTGCTCGTTTTTTCTTCGTTTTGGAGAAAATCGCTAACCCTTAGGGGAACAAAATAAAGTATATATGTATATATTAATAAATAATAGAAATAAACTCTACGTATTATTTTTTTTACACAAATCGCAATTGACTTATAGTTTTGTTGCGGCTAATAAGACGTATTTCGATGTAGCTTCGACATTTTTAGAAATTTCAGAAAAAACTGCGTTAAAGAACGTCTCCTGGTGTAAACAATGACACATTGTACGTATGTAAGGGAAATTCTTTTTATATGATGTTTCATAGTAGTAACTCAACGAGTAATCATCAATTTTATTGCCAATGGTCTGGGGAATGTTTGAATTTCATTAATTCAAATTCAAATTTCATTCGCCTCGCTATCATTAGATGTCACAGCATGTCTGAATCGTTAATACGCGTAAACACCACGCGGATCAATTTGTCAATATCGATGTATCGATCTCTCTCTCTCTCTCTCTCTCTCTCTCTTCCGTTAAAGCGTTGGAGAAGTGCATGCGTGTGGTTTCATCTCATTGTCAGCAGGAAATCGAGGAAAATTCAGTGACTCTCACCCCTAATCGAGCCAACGTCATTGAAATCATCAAAGGCACACTCACCAGTGATAACTCGTTTGAATTGTGAACACTCGGTTATACATTGGCAAAGAGTCGAATGTAAGTACTGGTCGTGCCTCACAAGAAGTCACTTGCGACGCTTGAGAGGCAAGGAGACTCTCTCGCTCGCTCCACCCATCTCCACTACGGAGCGAGCGAGAGAGTCTTCTTCCCCCTCAGGCGTCGCAAGAGACTTCTTGTGAGGCACGAACAGTATGTACCTTCCCTTTCTACGACGCTATTCCCTCGCGCTTCTGCCACGGTCCGGTCACGCGACGCGTTTCGTCTCTGTCGCGCACGTGTCGCAATGTCGCGCGACTAATCCGCTAGTGGCAGAGGGGGGGTAACTTTTTCCCCTCCATTCGAGCTAATTCCCTTGATCTGGCGACTCTGGTCATTTAACTCAACGATTACAACTCACCGAACATAACCTCCTTTCCGTGTGTGTCGTGGGTGCTGGCACCAAGAGGAACCCATTTCAAACTGACTCTCTAGCATTCGTAGTTATTCACTCGTCGAATCCACTCAATCATAATACTCGGCACAATCTCTCTTCTAACGCGAATAAATGCCTCTTCGGTGTTACGTGTATTAATCATACATAGAGTGAGAGAGAGAGAGAAAAGAGAGAGCCTAAAAAGCAATAAAACATTCCGAGCAGCCCGAACATATTGCAGGTGCGGAAATTGCAAGTGTGAATGAAAAAGGATTGAAAAGACAAAATATAAGTGGAAATTCAAGAGCGCGAGCAATTTAATTCAACCGTCGACAAAAAGGTACTATCCGGAAATGTTCTTTTCAAGCGGATTGCCTTTAACATCTGAAAATCGCCGATTCGAAAGCTCGCATCAAAGAGACCCACCCCTTATGTTTGCAGAGCGATTTTACCCCTTCAGGAAGTATGCGTTTTCTAGTCAGACATTACAGAGCGGCTCGGCAAGGTCGAGTATCTAATTCGAGACAGGGTTCCCCTTTAAAGAAAGAGGAAACGTAACGCGTTGACCTCAAAGCGCATCGCTTGGATGAGATATTAAAGTTGCAACCCTCCTTTCGCTCAATCTACCACCGCCACAGTCGTGACCAGCGTAAACGCTGACAATATTTACATCTATTAGAGGTGGGCTGCCTAGTCAACATCTTAACGCGTCCGGTACCAGATGATTTTCTACATTTCCCTCAAAACGTCGACAGTACTCATTGTCATCCATTCTTATATGTATATTGTGTGATTCTGATTATTTTTACGCGAAAAAAAATAACTTATGTCCTCCAAATACCTATGGATATATCTGAAAAATCTTAATAAAAAATGTTTAACAGTTCCTCTTGAAAAGAATTCTAGAATAAATAACTTGATAAATAACACCAAAATAACTTATGTCCTCTAAATGCCTATGAATATATCTGCAAAATCTTAACCCTTAGTACTCGGATGTGGACTCATAGGCAGCACTGAAAATTGCTGTGCTATTCTTAAAAATATTGTTCACATTATTATTATTGTTCGTATTTAATAAACTACTAGACCTTTACATATTACATGAAATTATTATATCAGTTACATATGCAGAAAATGAAAAAAAAAATTGTATAGAATGGAAATATTCTAGAATGGCGAATGTCTTTCGTTTTTTAAGTTAATATAGCTCCGAGTGCAAAATCTTAATACATACATAATGTTTAACAGTTCCTCTGAAAACCAGAATACCCCTCCCTAATTTACATTAAAATTAGCATACTTGTTACTACAAGTAGTATGATTGTAACGTTTTCTTTCGTTTTCAAATTCAGCGGAGATATATTTATGCGCTTCGTATTAATTAGTCCAACGCATGACTTGCAACCTTGAAAGCCATTAATCACGAACGCGAACATAAGACTGGAAAGGGAGGGAGGGTTTACGTCTCTCACGTCCGACGGTAATGTAGGAATATTTGCTCCCGGAGAACGCCAGATTGATACGTGGAAACCGATTAATGAGGGTTTAACCCCTCGAACACTTCTGGCAAGCTCGAGATTTCCGACAGGAGCTTCCGAGAGAAGCAGCACGCTGTAGGGTCCCGATTCGCTCCATCCCAACGGAGAACTGAACTTGATAGGTTACCATTTGTATTTGCGTTGCTAATGGCTATTCTTTTAGAGGAGATATACATGCATAATATAGTTTTCTTACGTTTGCGTGCGACTGTATTACGTAACTGCGAAAATTCGTGCCGTTCTCATCAATAGAGGTACACCCAACATTTTTTTTTCGTTTCCCCCATTTTACGCTTTTTATTTCTCCTAACACGAGCGCGCGCTAACACCCCACGCGTTAGTGAACGCGCTAGATCTTTTTAGCGAGAACAGCGTTTTTGGTCCGTCGCGTCGTAAACATAATATGCATGCGTTAATTATCAAGTAGCGACGAATAATTACTAAATGTTATTTTTAATTAAAATTTTTCTATCCTTCGTTTTTGCTGTATGTATACGTTACTAATTTAAATATGTACGGAATTTCAAAAGGGAATAAAATATGTACGATCGTCGAGAACGCTTAAAATCGTTCAACTTTAAATACCCATAATTTTTTAACCAGGGGAATTCCTAACATTAAAACTTGGATTTTTGGCATTTTCCCGTTAAAATATACAGGATTGTATAAAAAAAAGGTAACATTTTTGGACCCTTAAAGCGAAGTTTAACCCATATATGTATAGATTAGTAATATGACAAAACCTAGAAACAAAGACCAATTTACTTGATTATCTGATAGTTAACGATTTATATATGCATAGTTCGGTGAAGGGTGCATGTACATGCAAACGGTTTGTGGACATCAACTTATCGCTTTTTGAAAGGATTGTGGTTAATAAAAATAGAAGTATTCAACTTAACATTTTTAATGTATTCTCAGATATTTTCTTCACTAAAGATAACCGTGTTGTACTCGTAAAATTTGTGTTCTATGCTTTTCTGAATACTTCTTACTTTGACAGTTCCAAGAAATTTAATATTTTACATTTTCTTTGCTGGAGTTGAAATAGGCCACTTTTCGTGTGCTTTGCGAGAGTACGTGAAATTTTGAATTTCTTCTGGAAACGACATTTTTCGAGTTCGAAGACATGACGTCTCATAAATCAATCATCCCGTTTACTTCAAACTTGATAAATGTCTGCAGTAAATATATTCCTTCACTCTGGGAACTAAAACTAGATCAATATTGGCCAAATTCATTGAATTGCGGTTCACTCGGCGATGTTACGTTTTAATTACCCCTTTTTTCAAAATCGTTATCCACTTGGGAAATTTATTATGATTTAGAGCTTTCAGGGAGGGTGGCAATTCTCTTTCAACATCCTTTACTTATTAAATAATTGTCGCACGTACTTTATGGAAGGTAATACTCTTAAGAGGGTAAAAGCTCCCATCTTTCTATAATTATATACTGCAAAGACTGTTGATAACGTAATACTTAAGAAGTTTTCATCTGATAGAATTTTCATTCATAAGGAATACCATATATAACGGATAATGTAAAAACTTTTAAGATTCTGCTCGCGTGTTGCACGTTTAAAAATAACTACACATTTTTTATTAGTCAATATTCGCTATTAATAGAAGGCTAGACCCAAGCCCTAGACCTAACCCAGACGTTGGTAAAAATAAACAATTTTTTATTCATTCATTTTATCGATATAACTTAATTTACAACAATACACAATAATTTATTCTCCATTGCATTGTCTGTTTTAGACATTAACAAATTTTCTTTTTCTCTCTACGATCCTGTGAAATGAAAATGAATAAAAATTACGGAAGGCTATTTTATGCAACTATATATATCAGGCGCGTATGAAAATTGACCTAAACGAAATGAAACAGTACGCCCCATTGTAGGACTATAAATATCTATCCTACTATAAGTCGCCTGTTATCTTTTCTATTTTAATATACATGACGTTTCACGAATGTTTCTTCATCTAGCCCGTCTGCTTCTCTCTCTTAAAATGGTTATTTATGGCTAAATCATCATTGAAGAAAATCCACTCAATTAGATTCATAGGCCGTGCGCCTTAACGGGAAGAAATGCTGGCGTTACATTTTGCAAGTGCGAAACTGCCATAAATCTCGCCGTTTCCCTTTCCTTCGAGAAAAGCGAGGGAAAAGCAAATATTGTTGAGACACTAAGCGCTCTTCCTACGGGCTACTGTAGAAAGCGTTTGGTATTTTTTTCCTTTTAATGAAGAAAATACCTCGGGGTATTAGACGATCCGCAACGAAAACGTCACGGGACGTGAATTAAATGATTATATTGTATATAGAGCGACAGTGACGTCATCTGTTATTTTCGTGCCTTGAGAGGCACCAGCATTGTTATGAAAAGCTGTGCAACTGTTTGTAAGAAAATGGTGAGTCGGTGATGATAACCACATTTCTTAATTTTAATACTTTTCGAATGATACAATCTTTTTCCGGGAGAGAAATCTAGTGAGATATTCGACTGGATTAATTTAACATTTTAAATGGGACACCCTGTATACATTTCGTTTCATGTTTACTTTTCTTTAACTGTTTCAATAAGTCGTTTGTATAAGTTCGATTCTTTTAATTTTCCTATTGTTTCAATTGTCATCTACTCATTGCTGTTATAAATGCACAAAAACACCGTTTACCGACTTCCTCAGCGACTTTAAAATCCAAACAAGGAATTCAACTAACGATTTAATCAAAGAACAAGGCATATTTAAGGGTAAGGAGTACGTTCGACTTTTCCACAAAGACGATGGTAAACCATGGTTCTGTGAGCGCGGACTTCCTAGGAACTTTGTAACTTTTGTTAATAGATGCCGCTCTAATCATTATAATTTAAATGCTTCGTTAGCCAGAGTGAAATTTATTATAGAAAGTACTTGTGAGTGTGGTGCTGAATTCCAGGACCTGGATCACGTCATTTGGCAATGTCCAAAATATGAAGATGAACGCGATAAACTCATAGCAACTCTTTTACGTCACAAGTACTGGCTCCCGACATGTATAAGGTTCTTCTTATGCGGCCCAGATATTAAAGGCCTGCTAATCATCTTTGATTTTATTAAGCGATGTGCAATAAAAATTTAATTTCATGAAATTAATGTAAACAAGCAGAAGCTACAATCTAGTCTAAGTTAAGTGGCGCATTAAGATATTATATACTACGTTAATATGTTCATGTATTGTATTGTATATGCTACATAAACCATACCTGGTTTAAAGCAATAAATAAATAAATATCTAAATAATCCGCAGTCTAGTTATGACTGTATACGTGTATTTATTTGTTCGAGTATCGAATACTTAGATTTCTAGTAGGAATTAGTTTAGAAATTATGCCGGTCATGTTTTAACTGGAACGACTGTAAATCTTGTTGATCGAAACCGTATGTCGAACTTTCATATACCAAGCATCAAAACTTTCACGATGCACGCCATGGGAATCGCTACAGAAGTTTTCTAATTTTCTACGTTCCATGCTTCGCGGAGGTCCTCTTCCATGTTACCAACTATTTCCTTGTATTTATCTTCGCCGTTCGAACAAAATGGATCTCTGACAACAGTAACGTACGTCGTTCTTCGGATCTCTGTGTTTAGGCTGAAGAAACTGTAGAAAAGGTTCCACGGTATCGGCTTGTTCCTTTTTCTCGGATGAAGCAGACCACAATAGCACAAAGGAAATCCATTGGCCGCACCATCGCGTGTCTTTTGCGAAGAAAGAATTTCGAAGTGCTGGATACTGAACTAATTACCACATTCTTGTTTATCTATTAAATAAACAACTGTATCTAGGTTGATTTCTGTTCTTTCTTTCGTGTATTGTACATCTAGAATTTACTAAATTATATCAAACACAATATTATGAAATTTACTTTAAAAAATGATATACCGGGTGGTTCACGAGAAGCATTTGTATACTGTTAAAAGGGGAAAATATGGTGATATTAAAAAATGTTCCGATAAGTAGTCGTTTTGCAAAGTCTTTCGAAGGTCATCGATGATTTTTAAATAGTACCATATATTTTTATCTTCACAGTGTTGTAGCTGATGTCAAGGCGAGTTCAATGATGTGGTACACTATGACCTACAAATGACCTTGAACTAGAAAATTTATGATAAAGCAACGATAACTTCAAAATGTGCAATCATTTTATTTGAACTATATTTTCTAGTTCAAGGTCATTTGAAGGTCATAGTGTACCACATCATTGAACTCGTCTTGACATCAGCTACAACACTGTGAAGTTGAAAATATATGGTGCCATTTAAAAATCATCGATGACCTTCGAAAGACCTTGAAAAGGACTACAATCGGAACATTTTTTTATATCACCATATTTGCCCCCTTTAACAGTACAACTTCTAATCCTAATGGAGCTATTTAGGTGGCATGTTTTTCGTGAACCACCCGGTATACAGTGTTCATCGTTGAAGCCATCGGATGTAATCCGCGTCCTTTTGGAATTGTTTCCTCGTTGACGAAGCTAAAGTCATAACTAAACGCAATGATTATTTTCCCAGAAAATGGCGAGAAACATTAAAGATAATCAAACACCCTAATACCATGAATAAGGGTAAAGTTTAGAAAGTACACGCATTTATTAATAAACAAATATATTCGCGAAAGATTTTAGCAAACGCGTCGCTTTAAAATATATAAACGTTCGTTACACGCAGCATATGAATTTATTTACCGGACAATGTACATATCTGTTCGAATATGTTAGCGAAAGCATTAATAAAAGCACAATACCGCGAGTTTGACTTACAATTAAATATGACAACGAATTGGGTATAACGAATTGAAACACATATACGTATATTTGGAAAGTTAAAATTTAATGATATTTTATTGATGCGCGTATGTATTCGTTATATCAAAAGCATTCATTTAAATGAAATGGTTGCATTTCTGTTTTGTACTTCTACTAAATTTAAATGTGCACGTATATGATGGTACAATGTAATAAAAATTTGAGTTCCATTGCACGATGACGATGACGCGTTCAGTGGCTCCTAATTTCCCCAACTTCCAAGTTGCCCAAGCCTGCACTACGCACATTACATTGCAGCGTAGCAGAGTTAGTAAATATAAGGATGCGATGTGCACGTGTATACATATGGCAATAAGCAGTAACCTGTGATCATAAATTCACGTTATAAATCTCTGATATTACTTGTCTGCATTATACTATGCAAGAGCTTACAGAATGATAGAAAGGAACAGCATGTGCTGAATATACAGGGTGTCCCAAAAGTACTTCAACTCCCGGAAATGGGAGGTTCCTGAGGTCATTTCAAGCGCCATTTTCCTCTTGCAAAATGTTGTCCGAGGCTTCGTTTAGGAGTTATTAACGAAAAACACGGACCAATCAGAGCGCGACCTAGACGCTCGTTGGCATGTTCAGCCAACCGCCTGTCGGCTCGCCGCGCTAAACGTGCCAGCGAGCGTCTAGGTCGCGCTCTGATTGGACCGTGTTTTTCGTTAATAACTCCCAAACGAAGCCTCGGACAACATTTTGCAAAAGGAAAATGGCGCTTGAAATGACCTCAGGAACCTCCCATTTCTCGGAGTTGATGTACTTTTGGAACACCCTGTACATAAATGTCTTGAAACGCTTGCTACCCGAATGAAATTTGTAGAAACGTCAAAAATTTGCAGTAAATATTAATAATAGACTATTTAGATGATAGGTACTAGTTAATGGACGTCTTCCAGAGTATATGGGGATCATAAAAATCTTTTCATAACGCCCAGAAGACATTTTCTATCAGGAAATTTCATACTTTAAACCGTACATATTTGTTCAGAACTTTAAAATAAAATATTGTTTATACTTATTTATGCTCTCTTATCTGTGTATAAAACCTTTTTCAGGGTAAAATGATGAGATTTTTTTTTTTAATTTACAAAATACAAACGTTTTCGTATTAAAAATGTTTTCTTACTATTATAAATATCGAAATATACATGTAGTGTGTATAAGTAAGTAGAAGAGCATTGTTACATAGAACGTCCTATGCTTCTATTGAAATTTTTCAAGTAAATGTCAATTGAAAATATATGTATGTACTATTTTTCAATAGTAAAATTTTTAGTTTTTCTGCAATATCAAAACTACGGATAGCATTACGATGATCAATAGATACATGATTCTTTAATAAAAATCAAGAATTTCAAAATCTTTATCTGCAAATTATTATGCGGAGGGTATAGCTTTTGATCGTATGTGAAATTAGTGTATGTAGATATTGGGCAAACATGTATTTGGATCCAGGTATTAGATCTAGTTGGTTGCTGTATATACATGGAGCTTGATTACGTATTAACGCAATCTTATGAAGACTCGTGCACTCTCGAGCATGCTGGGTGTCTGGCATGAACGACCATACTTCCGGTACGCCATGACTTGCAGTCACGAAAGTCAGACGTGAATAAATGATGCATAGCTTTGAGATAGACGAACTCTCGTAGCATGTGCTATCCTCCGTCTGTTCGTTTTATTATTTTGCTGCTTTAAAAATGTTCAGTCGCTCGAATTAAAATATCTTTCAACACGGGATTATTTCAAAATCAATTTAAAATTATAACATTTTAGCAGAACCTAGAATGCTTGGTATTTCATTCTCGTACAAATATCCGTAGTGGCTAATAAAATGTTTGAAAATGTTTTAACGTGTTTCTTTTTTGCATGTGTCACAATGTCACGCGACTAATCTCCGATACAGGCAGAAATAGGGTCAATTTTTTGACCCAAATTCGTACTCCCTTCCCACATCTGGCGACTCTGCGCACACGTTTACAAATGACTTACAATTATTTTGAGTTTGAAATAAAAGAAGAATACGAATAATAAATAAATGTTTGAAAGAAGCGAATATTCGATCTATCTTGCTTTTTACTTTTTCGTACTCCCTCCCCACATCTGGCGACTCTGCGCACACGTTTACAAATGACATACAATTATTTCGAGTTTGAAATAAAAGAAGAATACGAATAATAAATAAATGTTTGAAACAAGCGAATATTCGATCTATCTTGCTTTTTACTTTTTCGTACTCCCTCCCCACATCTGGCGACTCTGCGCACACGTTTACAAATGACATACAATTATTTCGAGTTTGAAATAAAAGAAGAATACGAATAATAAATAAATGTTTGAAAGAAGCGAATATTTGATCTATCTTGCTTTTTACTTTTTCCTACTCACGCGTACGTACCTTCGTCGACGAGTTTCTTTTATAGCAGCAAACATTTCCCTAAGTGCGATTTATTCTACCATTCTTACTTGTCGCATAGCAAAGTGATTTAAGAAAGAAAAATAGCATACCCCTTCCCTCGGAACGGTGTCGTTATGACTGTAAAGTGCACTCTGCCGCTCTGTGAAATGACCATGGATTTTTCATTCCGCACGTTTCCTGTTTTCATCGATCATTGATTGGACAATAGACGATGGTCGGCAATGAGACAGATAGTATTATTTCCTTCAAATATATCCGTCGTTTTTTTCAAGCCTTCGGTCATATAGACATGTAGTATACGTATAAATTGAATGGCACATAAATAAATAATTCGTTTTATCTTTACGTTCGTCGAAAATTATTATACTCTATCATACTAATATATACTATACTGTATCAATTTGAAGGTTAGCTTAGCTTTTCGTGGAAAAAACGTCGAGAAAATCGGTTTTTATGTTTTTTAACAACGACGCACCAAACCAAAAAATCTGAAAAAATTCATGAACAATATATTGCTACTGTAAAAATATAAATCTTGCCAAATCATAACTTCCATGTCAAAAACTGATTTTTCGATTTTACCCCATAACTACCCTCCCGATCGTGATAGAGGGTTAAAATTTTACACAGTATGTTTTTTTTATGCCCTATCGAATGGCCCATCCCCGATATTATTCGGCTCAAGGGCATTATTGACCATCTTATCCGGCTATACCCTTTCACCATTTAAACATTCATGTTATTTTTATTCATTTATTACTTTAAACCAAATAAGGTTTAACTGATTCATTCATTTTCGACCGTATAATTTCTATCTAATTTAAACATGCTTTATCGTTGTAGCTTCAAGAATATTAGGATTTTAATAATATTTTTAAATTTGCATAAACGAAAATATCATTACACACCATATATATATTTATGTCTACCTAACAACTACTTCGACATTAAAAATTCTTAAGAAACCTTTATCATTAAATGTAGCCATTAAGCTTCCAAACATCTGCAGCCATGCTATAAGTGATGCACTGTGAAACTAGAGGGAAAAGCTTAGGGGAAAAAGCTTCTTGCATACTTGTGTATTCCGTAGGTGAAGCTCTTATCCGTTTCTTTGTTTATAACGAAATTACTGGACATTTTGTTCCTGGCGCGTTTTAGAAGGGAAACGTTCCCTCGCTCGTGAGGACAATATTGTAAAATATTGTAAAGGTAAATGAGAGCAAGAGGTCGTAAAGGTATATACGGTTATAATAATCTTTTTGCAACACAGAAATGGTAATACCTTCGTTTTTTGAGGTTTGAGATATGGTCTTTATTCGATATTCTACTGGTAAAGTGTGCTATAGTCAGGGATAAATTAGAGGGCGTGTTTACTAGATAACCACAGAGGTGTAGACGTTGTTCGTGTACGGATGCGTCTGGAATAAAGGGGACCTGCGACGATAGCTGCATTGTGGCTAATGTAACATAACAAAAAATAGGGTTAGTTAGTTATATTATGTTTTTACGTCGCATCGACTACTTTGGTCATTAGCGACGACTTATATATATAGCTTATAACTATAGCTTATAACAATAACTTGTAACTATAACCTATAACTAACTTATAGCTAAAGGACCTACAGTTTATTAAGGTGGGTTCCGAACCACCTGGGCGGCTACAGTGCAAAAAAAAAAATAGGGTTCTGGTTCGTTCTGCAGAATTTCAAAATGAATTATTATGGTGCAATTGCTACTCCGATCGCGATTACCTCCGCACGCGTGTATGCGCAAACTTATGCGATTAAATGTTGTTAAAGTTATCGATCGTAAATTTGTTAAAATCAGGGAAAATGCTTATGCTCTCGGCGCAACGGTTCGATCAATTTTAAACAAAATAAAGCAATTGTGCTAGTTAAATTAAACCTTCAACGTTTCGACCCTTACGTGGGTATTTTTCAAGAAAGAAGAAAAATTTTCTTTCCTAACAACATCTTGTATCCTACTATTTGTCAACTTAATTAACGGCTTAATCTTATCGGTCTCCATTGATGTTTATTCGAATTTCACATTTACACTTTGTTGTATTATGATTGTTAAGGGTTATGTATGAAACGGTCTTACGGTTTTTGAATTTGCCGCCAAATATCGATTAGTTCGGCTTCGATCTATTGATTCCTATTGGTTTCTGTTTCTCATTGGTTCTTGTTTCTGTCGACCTCGGACCTCTGCCTTATTCTTTAAAAATTTCATAAAGCAAGTGAGTAAATCAATATGGTGTTTGGATTTTGTATTTAATTTTGTTGTCGTTACAATATAATTAAAAATTTTCAGACGCAGTTTTCTTCTTTCTTGAAAAAGACCCACATAAGGGTCGAAACGTTGAAGGTTTAATTTAACTAGCACAATTGCTTTATTTTGTTTAAAATTGATCGAACCGTTGCGCCGAGAGCATAAGCATTTTCCCTGATTTTATGCGATTAAGTCTCATGCGAACACTGCAAAATTCAACAATTGTCCGATGGTACGTCCGACATCTTTTAGGTCAGCCAGTGTATGTCATTTTTCATGATATCAGTTCAAATAAATGAGAGATAATTGAAAACATACAACACATATTGTTTGACCTAAAATACACGACAAACGCCAATGATAAAAAGTTATAATTATATAAACTGTATCGAGGGTACCGTTAAGAATTGTTCTGGCGGAATTTTGTAATTAGTCTCATTTATGATTAACAGAATTTCAGTGATGCAACAGAAAAATGCTTTCATAAAATTGGGGCAGAACGTGTCTTTAATTAATTAGTTTTTATTAAATAATACGATCTGGTACGCACGTTGCTTTACTAAAGTAATGGTAAAATTTTCTTTAGCCAATGGTCGCTGGTCGACCCTTCTCGATGATTCCTCTCGTTCCAAGGAATCTTGGAAATTCTCGGAATATTGATTTATGAACCGTGGAAAGAGTGCAAAGAGTGAAAGAACATTTCAATTATTGGTGCCAGTTTTAGCGTAATAGAAGTTCCATAAAACGAAATATATCTGTGTATGTATAGCATTACTTTTAGAAACCTTTTCGCACATACACCGTCTTTAATTGAATCTGTATTTACGAAGGGCTACATACATATGGAAGTTTGCGCCATACAATGCAAACATTTTTCATTGTATGATAACACTGTCCAACAGCCAAAAAGGGTTTCGATTCTCACTATGCAATTCTTATAGAGTTTTTTGCGCTGATTCCGAATCTGTCCTTAATTTTTCTCCTAGACGCACAGTTTTTGAGAAATGTGAGTTTGAAGAAAAGACATCTTTTTAGACTTTAAACAAATATTGTGATGTTATTATAAAAGATATTGAATTGATCTTTACAGTAAACGATTCCTTAGACTTTCCCGAATGCAGCCATATCCAATATTAATACATTACGATTGACTAAACATGTTTAAACGATCATTAAAGACGGAGAAACACCACTTTTGCACCAATTTTTGACGATATTTTTGAATTTATCTAAAAAAATAAGGGTCCAGTGGAAAATCGAACTATACCACGCGATAGAGCAGACTTTTATCTTGAGAAACCACCCATTCAAGTTTGCAACATCAACGTTTTTTTCGAACCAGAAAGCAAAATATCTTCGTCCGACATGAGTTGCCGCCAGTGAGAATCGCAACCCCCAAAAAAAGTTGAAATTTGTTGAATCGTGATAATCGGTGGTGACGGACATACAACAGGCTTCAATGAAAACCACGATAACGTGGTTTCGTAGGTGTGGAACAAGGTGCGCGCCCAGCTAGGAAAGAAATTTACGAGAAACTAGGTTATTGGGGCATGAAGGACTGGGAAGACACGTTACGCTCAAACAAATTGCTTCCCTTTTTCCTTTCGATGTACCCAGATACGCCGGCTAACGTCCCTTTTTCCTTACTTTATTGGGCAGAATCGAAAACAACTGACGACCCGATAACCTGCCTGTTGACACGACCTATATAGTCTACTAATACTATTTAATGTCTGAACAGTCTCGGTGTTTCATAGAAATTTGATAGAATTTTCAGGATGACATATATGTACAGGGTGTAAAGAAATGTTTGGTCTTTTAAGTAATTTTAAGGTCAAATTTTTTTTATCGCATTGTATTCTACGCATCATGCAATTAAAAAAATATTTGACCTTGACAGTCAAGGTCAAGGACAATTTTGCGGCAACTTTTTTTAACAGATCTTCATCGATCCGAAGATACAGAATACGTCTATGGCAGCTAAGACAAAACATTTCTTTACACCCTGTACTTTCCACATATTTTTAGTCGGCTCTTGTTTTTGTATACAGATTGGTCGATATCAACATACATGTACACATTGGTCGATAACCGCGGTTCCTTAGAACCAGTAATAAGTGTCGAATCGAGTAAAAAATTCGTTCTATTTCGTATCACTTACTTTTAAACAATTGCAATTAACCTAATTTTACTGAAATATCTCTAGAAGATGGATTGTTCCATTTTATATCGAACGAATTTTCCACTCAACGAAATAGTATAATTAACCTCTGTAACGCGTGATGTGAACTAGTTATGTTAAAACTCTACCATTGCACAGAAATCCGCAGCACTCAGCTAAAATACAGGGCGCAAGGGATGATTCCTGAGGTCATTCGAAGCAACTTTTTACTTTGCGAAAATATTCTCTGCGACTTTGTTCAGGAGTTATTTGGCACGTGTCGTGCCAACAGTGGCACTCAATATTTTGTTGAATAATGTAACATGTCCAGTGAACACTTTGTATAGAAATTCTGAGTACGGAAGTGACCACTGGATGAACTAACTTTTGTTTGTATAACTTTTATTGAAGTCGAAACGTTCTGCCAGCTTCTGCTTGGTTAAGTTTCACCTTCGGAAACCATAACTGTTTAACTTTTTAAAATTCAATCCTGTAGATTTTGGTGAGAAACTTCCGAAAATCCAAGTTTTAATCTTAGCAATCCAGTAGTTGAAAAGTTATACGTGTTTAAAGTTCAGCTATTTTCAGCGTTTTTGACAGGTAAGGGCGCCGTCATGTTGAAACGTAATAGGCATTGCTCGTCATCTAACGAGCGGAGCCGCTAGATGGCAGCACAAGCACGCTGTCGATAACGTAGATTTGCAAGCGTACTAGGAAATTACGTACGGACAACGAAAATTTTTCAAATTTTTTCACACTTCACGTGAGGCGACTTGATACGAAATGCAACTAGAAACAGATTTGAGACATTTTTTTAAATAATACATTAAAGGATAGCACTTCTTCGTACGTTTTTGTATTTATTTTTATAATCATTTTACCAAAATAGAGGTGAATAGAAATTTTTATTTTTGCACTACAAAAATAGTAATTTTATTTAACTTCTTTTGCATTTCCTGAAAGTTGATATCTTGATAAGTATACATTATACGTGTATACTAGCATTGTATTGGCTGAATTTGCATGTAATAACGATCTCGTGGAACCCCGGGAACCTCCTAAAAGCGGGTATTCTCTAACCTATTTTTCGAAACATTTATGTAAATAGATTAAAATGGGACAGTCTGTATACTCAGCAGTGCATAAAGTTTAACAACGAAGTCTAGGTATCACCGCATTTCGATTTGAGTATACATATACATATGTATATCGCAAATATCGCTCCCCAGAAACCATTAAACTAACTTCCAGTTTGCTCTTCAGAGACTTTACGTTTGCAACAAGCTTTCATCCTGTCGCAGCTAGGAATAGTGAAAATTTTGAATTCTGAACGACAAACTGTAACTTGTTCAAACAGGATATTTTCTCGTTTCGGTGAACTTAGTTTTGTTGGAATTTGAAACTTTTTAAAGTTGTTTGAAAACGAAATGTACACTGGTCACTAGTAACTGCACTTGAATTCTCTCGAAGGAAAACGTGCGTTTTAAAAAATTTGAATAATAATAGTTTACTTTAAAATATTATTATTCTTGAAAAGAAAAAGTGCGTTATTAAAAATCCGGTAAATTAAATGATTATATTGTATATAGAGCGACAGTGACGTCATCTGTCATTTTCGTGCCTTGAGAGGCACCACCATTGTTATGAAAAGCTGTGCAACTGTTTGTAAGAAAATGGTGAGTCGGTGATGATAACCACATTTCTTAATTGTGTCCTCGCGTGATGGACCAACCGTTAGGAGAGGATATAAGCGTGATAACGTCAGGGATCATTATCACCGCCACTTGGACTAGTGACCTACCGAAGGTGAAGCTCGATTAGTCGTGGCCGTGTGATTATTATTAACAAGGACCGGCGACATAGCCAGGAAATTTAGAAATTCGGACAGACAGTAGGAGATGATGACGGAAATAGACAAGGAGGAGGTGAAGCGAGCTTTTTTTTGTTAACGCGGTGGTGATCACTCATTACGGATTGCCCAACCTCCCTGGGCGAAAAGACGGGGATACGCGAGGCTCCCCCGACCCTACGAGCGCCCGGGGGGCCGTATATATCCGGTTGTTCCGTCGCGCAACAACCGTGCACGTGTGTTTCTTTCGGAGATTATTTGTGACACGTTCGTGACTGAAAACAATTGAACTATCGGCACTCGGCGACCAGTCGAGACATCTGCTAGATGTTTAGTTTTCCACGATTTCGAGTGTCATAAATATCGTCCCTCCGAAGGACCGCCGCGGTCGTAAAGTAAGGGTCAAATTACCGAGACCCGTCGTCGACTTCGTTAAAGGTCATCCTACTCCTCGGTACAAAGGCCTCATTCATGGCTACGGGAACAAGACATAAACAGCCTAAAGCGCGCTGATTGGGAAATGCAACTTTCGGCAGGAACACCAATCAGTGCATTTTCTTCCTCGTCGCGTTAGGACTCAGTGAAGCCAGATCGGGGTAATCGAGGTGAAACGATGTACCCCCTCTCTGATGACCAGAGTAATATGTGACACGTTGCGCGTGCGCAGTCAAGTCTACGGTGCTAGTGGGGGACGTTGGAGTGTACTCATGGTGGTGGAATGGGATAGTGGAAAGGGTAAAACTGGAGAGGGTATGAGACCGAAATCGGTCTCATCTGGCCTCACTGTTAGGACTGGAAGTCAAGTTCACGTCAGTTGAATTCTACGCTCGAACGTCGTGACACCTTCCAGTCCTCGGATATAGACAAGTACAACGCACGAGCCCGTCGTCTTGTAAAGCGGTCGTACGATTTGTTATATTTTGCAATCGCGTATTTTCATTGTCCAGCGATCAGGACAACCGACGAAATCGCGATCGTATTCTTCATAACGTGCGCTAGCGTATAAGGCAGGACCTGCTAGATTAGCCTTACTGACGTGTCCCCTAGCAGGTCCGGGACGAAACGCTCTTTTTAACGTGTTCAGTTATTACTATTAACAAATAATTGTCTTCTAATAACTCGTACGTATTGAACTAGTTGCTCGATATTAATTTGGCGGGCAACGATCCGAACGGTCGCGACACCGACGCGGTCGTGACGTAACACCGGTCACTCCACCTCACTAGTATGAACCGTCCCGGTCATACACACAATAGTATTACACTGTAGATGTACTTAGATACATGCCCACTCTTCGAACTAACTACGCGAGCGCACTCTCATCGTTATTCGTTGCTTGCTGCTCGGCCATTCAGTAGAGATGTTTATAACATTTATTAATTGATTACTTCGATTCACAATATCTTTACCGCTTGTCAGATCAAGCTCTGTCACAAGACTGTTATTATTTATTGACGACGGCGCGTCGTCAATTCGTACCGATCGTCGTCAGTTTGTTTAAATCGTCAGGTATTTCCGCCGCGCGGCTGAATGTAAAGGTGCACTCACACTACTCACACCGTTATTCCCCACACTAGGGTAAATGGGGAGGGGGCCAAGATCTCGAAACTGAACGCCATTGGCCTCCCTCCCGCCTCATGATATCCGGATGGTTTTCAAGACAATAACATTATTGTTACAGGAAAATAAATATTAACGCTTACTTCGAAATTGTGATCTCGAGCTTCGGCTGTGTTTCCGTTGTCGTCCATTCTCAGAATTCGATGAAATTTCGAAAATAGGTTCTTTTTTTGACTAAAATTACGATTGCCAGAAGGATTTTTGGCGACTGGAAAACAAATTTTATCATTTCAATGTCGCTCAATACCTTACCGACTTATCGATATTAAATATGTATATTCTTGGAAATTAATGTAAAATGTATGGAAAATTTCAATTGTTAAACCAATTAAATAAATATCTACAATGGGAAGATTATGCGATGAGAATTCATTTGGATTAGGTTAACCCGAAAAGTTTATTTTAAGAGCGAGCGGAAATGACATTAGTTTCACTTAGGTTAGGGTTTAGTTTAGCGTTGTGGTCTTGGTTAGGTCTGGGTTAGTTTTGACGAGGAATTTGTGCTCGAAACGAATTAATTGAATTAGTAATAGAGGTATTTGTGGGCCGTTTACGACTTTGTTGGTAAGGTAGAGAGTGATAAAATTTTGTTTTCCAGTCGCCAAAAATCCTTCTGGCAATCGGCATTTTAGTACAAAGAGAACCTATTTTCAAAATTTCATCGAATTCTGTGAATGGACGTAAACGGAAACTTCGCCCGAGCTTCTCTATACGTATTTTTTTGAAAAATTCAGGAACACCGTTGCCGACAGGTTTTGAATGATGGGCGCAGTTTAAAAGAAAAAGCTGAAACAGACATTCACTTGCTTTCAGTTTTCATTTTATTACGTTATGGAGAATCACGCTTTTAAAATCCCACCTGTTGCCGAGTATAACCTGTACCTACCTGTATTGGGCACGTGACCACATCGCAAGCTATAGAGTGACAAACCGATGAAGGAATTCGGGATGTTCGGGCGTTCTGTGCAATTCACCATGTAAATTAATTACCATCACGGATCCCCTTGCGAAAACGCATGTTGTAATCAGGCTTTCACGCAACGAAAAGTTGATCAACGAAAGCTTATCGCCCCCAATACTGTTTCACTTCGGTCGGAATTTAAGTTGGAATTACACTGCCTTGTATGAGTCAGCGATAAAGGCAGAATCCCCCTATCCGAGCCTTTTATAGTTCTCGTTAAAACGAACGTTCCAATATTGATACACTTATTCTTGATCGAACGAGTTTCTTTACTGCTTCGCCCGACACTAACCGTTTCATACTACTGGTTACCTTAACACCTTTCGAACCGGTTTCGATGAGATTAGATTCAGATAGGAAGGTAACTCTTCCAAACGTACTTACATGTATATTCTCCAGGGAAATTAGGCTTTTCGAGAACCGAATACGTTACAGGAAGGATAAGTTAAAATTTATATATCAATTTGTCTATATTATCGACATATTTGTCAGTCAATTCTGAGAGTGTTTCTGCGTATATTATGTATACAGGGTGTCCCAAAAATGTTGTACTTCCTCGAAAGGGATGATTCCGGGGATTGTTTGCAGTAACTTTTCCCTTTGCGATAATGTTCCCCGAGGCTTCGTTAAATAGTTATCAACGGAAAACACGGACCAATCGGTGCGCAGCTCCAGCGAATGAATTCCGGCTCAGCCAATGCCAACGCCGGTCTCAGCACGACCCGCCAGTAGTCGCGCTCCGATTGGCCAGTATTTTTCATATTTGTTTTTCGGGTGAATGGTTCATTTGCGATCTATGGTTCCCGTAAGACTATTGTTCCTCCTGACGAGTACTGTACGATGCAATCGAGAATATGTTTGACCTTGAAAATTTAAATGAGGCTCATTTATGCGACAAACAGTTTTTTTGAATCTCCGTCGATCCAAAGATGTAGAATACGCGTATAAAAGCGAGGACCAAACATTTTTTTGATCCTGTACGTGCTATGTGTGTTTATTTATTTGCACAGTACCATCTGAAACAACCTAATGACCTATTCTTGCGCAGATGTGTACATGCATGATTTACAAGGAACTATTGATCTCTGCCTCAAATATAAACCATCCGGGTTCCGTGGTAAAGAATAAGTCACGTATTATTAGTTGATATTCTATTTTTGTCGAAAACCTCCACCGTAGGGGTAATATTATTCGGCCACTGTGGTTACAAATAGACCTCCTATGAAAATCTCGACGTCTTGAACTATTAGTACGAAGTGCTTTGTTCAACGGCCTATTTAAATATCCTTGCCACCATGCTTTGCAAAAATGTTCGAAACTATTAGATATTGTGTTACTGTTAAATGAAAATAAATTCTTTAACACTAATCCTACCGACACTTCGCGTATACCTATTCCTATCACGACCGTAAACTTATATTTTTTAATATAGAATATAGATAATAGCCAAGTGGACAGTATAAAAATATAGTTTCCTTTGTTCAGAAGTATATAAATGTACATTTTATTCGTTTTCATAGCATTTTTTACATCCGAGGTTTCGGACCACTTCACAATTGCATTACCTTTCGTTTGTAACGGCATTTTACAGTTTCGGAATTGAGTCATCGAGAGAATACTATTACAAAAAAATATAAATCGTTCAACCGGTCAAAACGACCGGTCGTGGTAGGTAAGACAGACTACAAATTTTTCTCAGAAAACAAACAATAACAAAAGAAGCGAATATTGAAAAATGCATTATACGTATATTTTAGGAAGAATCGTGAAGTTTAATGACGATGCAATTACGTTGTATATAGGAAATTCTAATCGTTTAAAAAACGGTAATTTGACCGGCCGTGATAGGAATAGTGTTAATGTTGATTATAGATTACAGTTTTCATATAATAAAAGGGTATAGCCGGATAAGAAGATGAAAAGTGCCCCTAAACCAACTCGAATTTGCAATATAGGCTATTTTTAACGTATATATACTGCGATACGATTTATTGTACCGGTAGAACGAATGAAATATTCATTCTCATATACACATTACTGGACTCCGCCGAATGATTCGTGACCATTGAGTTGACTCGGAGTCCTGAATGCAAATAACACTGGAACTCGAGATTAACCACCGCGGCTCTGGATCGATTCGATCGGTTAATCGAAAACAATCACCAGCCGACAGACAAGCTCCTCTCGCATTCAGATCAGTGGCGCATCTTACGGAAGTTCGCTTCTCGAACAGGTGCCAGAAATTCGATTTGCCGCGACCGTGGAGCATTCAATTAAAGCAGTCGATCCGAATAGAATGGAAGCAGAGCAAACATCCACTGATGAAAACTTTTCATTCTGCGCGAAATATTTTCTAAATATTTACAGTCGGTCTCGCAATCGATGGCACACACTTTAAATCAGGGACTCATACCGGTATACGAAATGCCGGTATTTTTCGATTGTACCTTTATACCTTTATAGAAACCGAAATACCGAAATACCGAGATACCAATATGACGTCATACCGCTATATAAAATTACCGGAATATATACCTATATTTACCGGTAACATTTTCGGTTTTCCCAATTTACAGGCAGGGACTCATACCGGTATACGAAATACCGATATTTTTCGATTGTACCTTTATACCTTTATAGAAACCGAAATACCGAAATACCAATATGACGTCATACCGCTATATAAAATTACCAGAATATTTACCTATATTTACCGGTAACATTTTCGGTTTTCCCAATTTATAGGCAGGGACTCATACCGGTATACGAAATACCGGTATTATACCGTCATTTTTCGGATGTACCTTTATACCTTTATAGAAACCGAAATACCGAAATACGATTGCAACGTCGCATTCGTCTTCACTTGCGACCATATACATATACATATTATCTTAGTTTCGGTATCAGAAAATGTTAGTATCATATAAGTACAGGGTGTAAAGAAATGTTTGATCTTGGCTGCCATAGGCGTATTCTACATCTTGAGATCGATGAAGATCTGTAAAAAAAAGTTGCCGCAAAATTGTCCTTGATCTTGAAAATTTAACGTCAAATTTTTTTAAAAAATATTTGACTTTGAAATTCTAGGTCAAGGACAATTTTACGGCAACCTTTTTTTAACAGATCTTCATCGATACCAAGATGTAGAATTCATTTAAAAAACATACTAAATCTTTTTTTGTAATAAACTAAGTAAATCGAAAAAATTGCCAGTAAATATAAATAAATATACCGGTATTTTCGTATAGCGGTATGACGTCACGCCGGTATTTCGGTATTTCGGTTTCTATAAAGGTTATGAAGGTACAACCGAAAACTACCGGTATAATACCGATATGAGTAACGGTTATACCGGCACAACTCTGTTGGCCCAATACCGGTATCAAAATTATACCGATATGAACATTTTTCCTGCTTTAAATTGGAATAACTGTTTTTTATAAACGGACCAAACCATTAAATTCGTGTAATGTCGAATATATTTGACAAAAACACGGAGAAGATTACATATCGCGATAGAATAACACGTATTTTGTTCAATTTAAAATTCAAAGGGTACTTATCACTATGTACACATGTACACGCATACATGCATGCGATCGCAAGAGGCCTGGTCCTTTGAAAGCAGCGCGGCGCGGCACGGCACGGCGTGTGAAGTGTGAACTAGCTCCTCACGGCATGTGTTAAAATGTTGCCTTCGTAATCACTAGACTGCAGCTTTGCAGAACAATGGACACTGGATCTGCCCGTAGCATATAGCAGCTTCCTAAATAGAGACACAGCTTCCATTACTCCTTTATAGCAGCGAGTCACTTCGGTAACATTGTCTGCGACACGATTATATGTACGAGGTGTTTCTGCATACGTGTTACAAGCCGATATTCACGATCCTATTAGCGATATACAGGGTGTCCAAAAAATACTTCAACTCCGGGAAATGGGAGGTTCCTGAGGTCATTTCAAGCGCCATTTTCCTTTTGCAAAATGTTGTACGCGGCTTTGTTTAGGAGTTATTAACGAAAAACACACGGACCAATCAGAGCGCGAGCTCGACGCTCGTTGGCATGTTCAGCCAACCGCCTGCCGACTCGCCGCGCTGAACGTGTCAGCGAGCGTCGAGCTCGCGCTCTGATTGGTCCGTGTTTTTCGTTAACAACTCCTAAACAAAGCCGCGGACAACATTTTGCAAAAGGAAAATGGCGCTTGAAATGACCTCAGGAACCTCCCATTTCCCGGAGTTGAAGTACTTTTGGGACACCCTGTATTCAGATTGGTTTTTTTCTGTATTTGATTTTGTTGTCGTATGTGCGCGCCTTTTATTCTAAAATTGTATGTACAATGTGCAAGCAATAAATGACATCTAATGGCATTTCAAGTGTGGAAAATTACAAAACGATGGAAAACGAACAAATTCGGCACGTCCCGGTGCTCAAATTTTTTATCACCCATATCCTGTCGGTTTGGTTGACCGCAAAGAGGCGTATGTCGTTTTGAGAATTCCTCTGGGCTGCGGGCTGCAATCTGAATGCATTCACGTATGACGTTCGCGGAATATCGAACGAAATTTCTCATGCGGAATTCAAATTCCCGTAATAAATCATTTTCCCAATAATAAAATCGACCTTCTTCCATCTAATTAATTGATCTATATAACTGCGCAACGTAATTCATTCTACGTACGTATATTATACAGGGTGATTTTTATAAAGCGATCGATTGAGTTTTCCTCGAAATTGGATTGATCTTTGCTGTCAAGCCGGTGGCAATAATTATGAGCATAGATACGTTATATTCCTTAAGCATAGTGGTCGAAGCATTTGGTCCGTGTGACCTAGCATGACCTTGGATGACCTTGTGCTGTGGATAACGAACTCATCGCGCAAAACACTATCAGACTATAGGGCAAAATGTATAGGGTTCGATTTAAAAATATTAAATTGATCTTGAGATCACCTAGGTCCTCATATCGATCTTCGTATAGTCCTCGTAGAACATTTTTCGTTCAATCGATTTTTTCGTATGTCTATCCATTTCGACGGAAAATCAATCGGTCACTTTAACAAAATTACCCTGTATGTGTAACGACGCACAGAGTGGTATTTGTACTAAAAACCTGGCCAAAAATATTTTCTTGTTTTTCCTATGTTATACAGTTAGTCTATGAATAAAAAAGTCATTTCTAACTACATACTAATGGTAGTAAGTTTTATTTATGGATGTTCATATGTAAGGCACTAACTTTTCTTGTAAATCTTTCAGTTTTTCATCAAACGTCGGTTTGTGCTTTCGCTTATTAGCTCGTGCAGTTGCTTTCGAGTCATAGACTTCATGGAATCCACAGAAACTGGACCAAACGAAAAAGAAAATTAACCAATAAATAACAGAAGGGCTATATTTGGAGCTTTATTTTTCTTTAATGTGAAAACCTTTTTGCGGTATAGTAATTCTAGATATTCTGAAGTTTAACAACACGTAACTTTTATGCTGTTGCGATGAGTTGCATATGTTTAAAAACACTAATATATGCAAGAAAAGTAATGAAAATTCAAGAGCTTCTAATCAGGCTTGTAGATCGGTAAAAACACGTATAAAAAGATTTTAATATTGGTAAAAATATGATTAATATAATGTACATACCTTGTGCAACAATATCCATCATAAGTTTCGCCACAAAAATCACTTCCAACATAAAAATTATCACAACAAAAAGGTGCTTTCGAACGGAATGTTGCGAAGAAAGACCTGCGTATCGAACAAGTGCTAGGTGCTAAGTGCTGCCACCTGTGACTAGAGATGGCGTTCAAAATCACTCACGGTGATTTATCACAGTGATCGCAGAATCACGATCACGCTCGTGATTGTTTCACGATCACGACTGTGATTCTAACTTTTTTATCTCAAGTCACAGTAATTCTTCATCTTTGAGTTAAAATATTGTATTATTTATGTAATTGGTAGAAAGGTATAAACAATTTCTTATTTAAATACCGTATACGTTTCTTAAACCACACAATATAAAACATTTCAAAAAAATTTTGAACTGAACTTTCTTTTACAATTTATAATCATTAGTTATTACTAATGATTAATTTATTCAATATTCTTCATTGTTTTATATACTTTTTGCGCTTTATGCGATATAACTTATATTTTTGTTTTTATGTTTTGTTACGTAACATGTCCCGAGAACATAGACTTCTATATAGAGTGACCAAGAACAGTTATGTTCCTATGCTCTCCACCAATCAGAAGCGATCACGAAAAATCACTAATCTCTGTGAAAACACACCGTGATTTAGAACGAACGTGATCGAATCACAAGTGATTCGGAATGAGCAGTTCATCCCATCTCTACCTGTGACTGGTTGGATTACCACAGATAGGGAAGTTCACCACTAGATGGCATGTTTATTTATCTATTTTGGGACGCAACCACGCAACTCTATATGTATGTAAATATTTATAATTTAGATTTTTGGCCAAGTTTTTAACAGAAATTCCACTCTGTGCGACGGATGCTAGTGGGGGACAATAGCCGTTAAGATGGGGACGCTCTTAGCTCAATTCAGACAAAAATGCCCATCCCTGCAGTGTGCTGTATACCTCGCTTCATCACCTGAAATCTTTCCGTTGTTTATCAGCATGTTTTCATTGTCATAAGTCTCAGAATGTGTGCGCGCCTAACCTTTGTCTACCTCCACTGTCAATGTTTCTATTATACATTTGTTTCTAGCGTAAGTACTAACAATATGTTCATAACGCTACAAAAGAGTTTACATATCTGAAAGAAGTATGTATGTATGTACATGGTTCTGCCATTTATTTCCGGGTGAGATGAATCATTGTCATTCGCAACTATACCTCCAATCTAAAGCGAATGCGGAAGTTCAGAATCTCTCGTTTCTTAGCATGAAAATAGAAGCGACGACACGTATAACTTGTCGGTAAGATTTTTTATTATAAATATGCTTACAACTTTGCTTCCAAGTTTTTAATATTTTGTGACAAGTATTATACAATAATTATAAACGTATCTAGATAAGATGAATTTTAGGAAATTTCAAAAGATTAGGATTTTCAAATAATTGAATGATTAATATTACGATTTAACAAAAACTATTTTTTAAAATTTTTGACACTCTCTCTCGTCATGCAACACATTGCCTTCTCTCAGCTCGTTTCTTCTGAATCATCGTATATGTACGAATTTCAACATTTTCTCATTAGTTACACGAACTTCGCATTCTCTCTATTCTGTTTTTATAACATTTGCACTCCTGCAGTCTGATTTATTTAAAAATAAAAAAGCTTACGGAGTCACAAGAACGAATAACAAGTTAAATTCAATTGGTATTTAAATAAAGGACAATGTTTTCTTTCATTTGGCACGCAAGCTGCAAAATTGCGAATGCAAGGTTGTTACGAAGGTTTATCATACCATAAAATTACATTGAACAAAGAATATCGAATATCTTAAAAAGTAAAGTCAATATCAATAATTAATATCCGATGGGAATAACTACAGTTTTCACATTGGGAAACATGTTTTTCGTGGCATAATTGAAAGTAAAGCGAGAAAGTGGCCTTTGTTATTCGTCGAAGATTCGTTATGGTTACAACTGATCATTAGCGTCGAAAAGAAATGCGACAGAAGGATGCTTGAAAAAGTGGAAGCTGGGGTCAAGTGGCACTTAATTTTAAACCTCTCTTGATTTATAATACCGCGTTTGCTTCAATCTTTCCCTAGCCGAGAGTATTCCCATAGAAACGGTGCTCTGTTTCTGGACGAACAAATTTGAATTTCAACGTCATATAATATGCGTAAGATATACAGCTGCGATTTTGCAGAAAGAATCTCATTCGTATTCTGCGCCGCTCCTTTGGCACAGTTTCTGAATTGCTTTCTTCTTGTTCAATCCTTTTTTAAATCTTGTTCACATCCTATAAAGTGAATTAAACGCGTTGTCGCTCCACTTTACCATACTTACAGATTTATCGAAGTATCAAAATTCAACGTTTCATTTCAAGTACGGAGTATATCAAGATTTACGGTAATATAATTAATCGGAAAGCGTCACCTTCGTTTCTAAAAAAAAAATGATGCAACTACAAAAAAAAATTACCGACACCGTTACATCGCTAACGAAAAACAGTGTAACGTACACTGAACATAAAGATGGATTGATCATGAAACGTTCAATGATTTACTTTTGTTTACCGTATCTTTGTGCTACGAAAGGCACTTTCTACAGATTTACAAGTGTTAGCGTTTCTCGCAAAGCCTGCGTTCACCTTGCAAACGAAATTTAAGTCTGACTTTCGTCTTCGGAGTTCAAGGTGATTCGTAGGTCATGTTCGACAGTCATGAAAATACGATTACAGCGTTCGATGGACATACAAATAATTCCTGTTGGCTGTGCAGCTAACGAACTTTAGCATAACGCCATCGAAGCTTGTCAAACGATATCGAGCAGCATTGCGTTGAAATTCATCGGTGTTCGAGCAATTAGTTTCATTATCGAATCGATGTCGACGGCGGCGTCCTCGCAATCGGGAGCATCGATCTGTTGGAACAGGGAGGGCGACAGGAACGTTGGAAAACCGTTTAGCCATCGTACGAATGACTGTCCGACGATTCCGTTAATCACACGGCACCGTCATTACCAATAAATAACATTCTCTTGTACCGTAGCTGTACGCCCAGCTCGTAAATGCGAGGACAAAAGGTCGGTTCAACGAAACTATCGCTATAGCTTCACCGTCGAAACCGCCTTTACCATTCGCGCAACGCCTTTGCACGAGCCATAATGCCGGATCTTAAGCTTCGCGGACATAGAGGAAATCGTACATAAACACGGGGAAAGCCACGAAACTTCCGTTTGACTTTCGCGTTCGCCATCCGAGTACGTGTCGTTTCGATCGAAACGGGGTTTATATCCGATTTCGATACTCGCCAAGTTTTATGGTTCGCATCGATGGTCTACGACGACGAAGTATCGATTCGCGGCAGACTTACGATATTAAGAAAAAAATATATATTAGAGCTTCGCGCGACCAAGCAAAGAGGATTTACTTGACATCAAAGAAGATCGATCGTCTCTGAACATTCCGATAGACTGCCATTCAACCTTGGAAAAAAATTTATCCGTGTATTCTCTTTGTTCAGTGATGGCTCTCTAAACTAATTTCTGATCGTCAACTCCTTACTGGTTTTTTTTTTCAAATTATGCCAATATTTTTGGTGTGAAATATCGATCGTAACTGTATCTACGTGCACGGTAGTGTTGTACCTCGGAACTGGAGGCAGATGGAGAGATGTAATTTCGTACACTTGTTAAAAGCTATCAGGTCTTAATATTAACAAAACATTAATCTTCCAACATTAGTAGATTCCGAGATATAGGACCACAAAAATATCTAAATTGGTCACTGACTGACTGACTCACGGATCATCAAAACCTTTTGGGTACTTCCCATTGACACCTACAAGCTTGAAATTTGGTACATAGGTCCACCATAACAAACCATTAAAGGAATAATTATCAAAGTTTGAAATTTTACACCTCGAAAAAAAAGGCAACAAAAATTGATGAAATCCCAACAAAAACATCCTGTAAACAGGAGCCAAGTCCTCTATGGCCGTAAAAAGTTAGTTACAAGCTTTTTCAACGCCCTTTTACCTTACCGTGTTTACGGTTTTACTCGTTTTACTTTAGTCTACCGGTAACCGTCATACGGTATACTCGCAGTTCAAATACATTCCATGCATTCAATTCTAATTACATAGCCAGTTAGTACGACGTATTTTTTCTGTTGCAACCATTTTTTCAATATCAAATTTCGTTTTTCAGTCATAAACTTGTTTTTTTCCGCAGACGCATTCACTCGATTCTGAGGATGATCTCGATGCAGATCGAAACGTAAATCGATATAATTTTTTGCAAATAGGCTATCTCAGTATATATTCTTTGATCTAACCCAGCGCCGAAATCATTTTCAAACAGCGCTACTATAGAAATAACACTTTTTAATAGAATTATGTTCCTCGTCATAATTTACAATTAATAACGAATTGCAAGAATAATCCTACACGGTAAACAAATGTATGTAAATTACGTACACACAAATGGTTGGAAAATGGTGGTTGGTTACCACGTGTAATAATGAAACGCGTGTAAACTAGGCATGCGACGAGATGTCCTTGTTTCTGTTAGAACAAGTATGTGCAATCAGAGACCATCGTTAACATTAGTGTCTACTAGAAGGGTACAATACAGATTTGTAATTTTGCACTGCGGTATGTTTAGACTTCGCTTGATTCGGTATCACCCATTTCGAGATAATTGAGAACATTTCGTGCTATGGTGACATTTATACACACCAGGCATCTTCCGAATTTTCGTGAAAATTTTACTAGAATTTCCTACTCGGAACATAAATCCAAATCGCCGTGGTAACGCCGTATAAATATTTTTATTATTATATTTACTATTTACGGATCGAAGTCTTTTTATACAAATTGTTTACAATAGAAAATAAAAAAATAAAAATCACAAAAAGAAAAAGGCCTAGCGTAAAATTGTCCAGGAATGGACATGCAGAAAGTTTCAGTAATACATTATATCACATATATAATCGCACGCAACTTTTTCTTAAATGATTGTAACAAACCATTAAAAAGGTCAATGTTACGATATAAAATGTTAGAGTTAGCAGTAATGCGATTTAAAGGATTTATTAATCCATATATGTGGATTTGGATTTAAATGTTTGAAATCCTGCCCTAGTTCTCAAAACGCGTTCGGGTACATAGAAATTGATTTGTCACAGGAGAGAGGCAATATTTTAATAAAAAGTTATAATAAAAATAATTAAAAAATATTGATCCTACATTTCTTATTTTTATTACGTATAATAGTATTTCAAAATATTGTGTAATACATAGGTTGAAATTCCTTGTTCCTGATACGACAACTATATTGACAGCTTCTTATATAGTATATATGTTACGATACAAAAAGTAGGTCATTCCATTAGAAAAATGAAGGTGACCTTAAAATCTCCGAAACGCTTCCCCATCCGCAAAAACAGCAAGTGTCGTATGAGATGGACCCCTCGAAGCCATTTCAATTCCATGTTTTACAATTTTCATAAAATTTATCGTTTAATAGTTATCCGGATATTCTAGTCAGCTGGAACATCCTGTACGTTTAAGGGCAAGGATGTGTATGGGTTAGAGCTTTGCCTGAGATCAGTGCGAAGCTGCTTCAGACTTCACCACATCAATCGATGTCAGCAGTTACTGTTTGGCAGGGGTCGAATGACACACTGATAGCAGCACGTGTCTTGGGATTGGGATTGGAATGGTGCAGTTAATAAGGCGCCTGTGTTCTAGTTCCTCGACTGTGTTCTAGTTCTATTAGTCACACGTGTTCAACTGACTGATTAAAATTTCTGATGGCCGACTATCGATCTGTAATACCGGCAGGGTAACTTGTGATTGCGAACCGCAAGCATTTGCATATTACACGATTCTCGATAAAGCTATCTGTTACTTTCACGACCATTCTTGTAATATGTACAGGGTGTCAAGAAATGATATGTTAAAACCATTCTACCATCTAAGGATAGGCGAAAAAAATTTTTGTGCAAAATTGACCTTGACAAACTTTCTCAAGGTCAAATTTTTTACGATCGTATCGCGTTCTACTCATCGAGAGGAACAAACATCTCACAGGAACCATTGGTAAATAATAAACCGTTCTCTTGAAAATTGACGTTAAAGTTCAAATAACGCATAAACTTACTTGATTCAGAATTGGGGTTTAGAATTGATCTATTATATTACGTTATGGTTGTAAAACAAATATTAAGAGTCGAAATTGCTGAATCGCGTCTGAAAATTGACCTTGACAAACTTTCTCAAGGTCAAATTTTTTACGATCGTATCGCGTTCTACTCATCGAGAGGAACAAACATTTCACAGGAACCATTGGTAAAAAATAAACCATTCTCTTGAAAATTGACGTTAAAGCTCAAATAACACATAAACTTACTTGATTCAGAATTGGGGTTTAGAATTGATCTATTATATTACGTTATGGTTGTAAAACAAATATTAAGAGTCGAAATTTGCCGAACCTCGTCTGCCGTCACCCACAAAACTCGCAGCTATCGAGATACTTCGCGTCGCTGTTCTGATAATAATTAATAAAACAATTAACGCGCTATACGTGCTAGAGACGTGAATTGGCGTCTTCTGTTCTTGAAGCATTCGTGACAAGAGATCGTAATTCACGTCTTTTACACTTCGCGCGTTATCGTATAAATCAGATATGTACATTATTCGATAAACGGAAAGTCAAACATTTTGCCAAGCATATCATCATTAAATGTACCTCTCCATCAATTTTATTATAGTAATTTAGTTTCACTTAATTTGATTGCGAACCATAGTTTTATCTTTTGTAATAGACGTTTTAGCATTCTTACGTACGTAGTTTTACATTCTTAACGTTAATATATATTTATTTAACTGTATGTTATATATGTGAAGAAATTTTGATGACGATACCAAAAACGAATCGTCACGACAAAATGGAACCTGTCGTGCACCTATCGCGTCGGGAAAGGTGAAACATTAAACATTTTACTCTGGTTTACATAACAATATTGCAAGTGCTATTTTAATTATTACAGTGATTTATAAAAAAAAATGTAAGAGAACTACGTGTGTATCGTGAAGCAAGGTTACTCGTAAATTTTTGTTCCTGATTCGTTGAACTAAAAATTTCATTTTGTGTCTGCACGTGCGCGAAACTCGGTCATTCGGTTCGTTAACTAACGAAATACATGTTGACGGACACAGAGGTACCTACATACCTGTTTATGGACAATCGATAAGTCGACACGCTGTTGTTCACACGTTTGTTTACCACATAGCATAAACCAAGATTTTTTTAATCCATAGAATTCTACGATTCTATTCCTTCATCATGTTTAGTCGGGTATAGTGAAATAAACAACTATATAATATTTCACGACACTTGTTATAAATATTGTAATGAACATATGGATGTTTAAAAACGTAATCAATGTAAGTCGAAAATAAAATATTTTCGTAAAGGTTTTGCTTCCGAGAAAGAAAATATGAATTTCGCAATTGTATGCTTGCTTATCGTGTCTGACTATTGCATGTACTATCTACTTAGGCTGGACATTGTGGAGTTACTATAAGACACAGTCATACAATGGGAGATTAAACATAAGAGAAAAATACTCTTCGTATGTATCTATCAATTATTTCATGTTTAAGCTAATTGTGAGTGTATAAAAGTTGATAATATTAAAACCAAAAAGTATGGGACTTTTCAGTTTTCTATTCAATTGTAAGCCTTGAAATTCTGACATTATAAGTTCCGATAAGAACACAAAGAAAAGTTCCAAAAAGTAAAACTTTTTAGTGTAAATAGAACTTATACTAGGACTTGTTATCGTAAAAATAAAAATTCGTCTATAACTAAAATAAATATTCTTAATTATTGTAGTATATGCTAAATATATAATTAGATCATTTTTAGTTCAAAGGCTGTTTGTGTTTCTCATTGAAATGAACCGTTAGGAAGCTAAAAACTTTTTTAATAAACGTTCTACAATAACTTGCTTCCGAACGACTTTTATTATACAGATTCTAAAATATCTATTCCTCGAGAACACTTTTTAAAAAAAGTTCCTAAGGATAACGTAGCTTTCACATACAAAAAAGAATATCCCGACGAACGATTATTTTAATAAACCGAAATATAAAAGTTCGAATGGAATTTTTAAGGAATGAAAAATAACAGTCTGTTTAAAGTTGTTTGTAACCATTCTCAGATTGATCATCTCTCGTAATATTAGAGATAGACTATATTCGTAGCTGCAGCACTAAATCCTGCACTAAGAAATACATGATTTTTTTTTTCGAGATTTTTAGATACACGGTTTATGTAAACACACTTCGTACAACTTAACTAATCGTATGAGCTACAAGTATTTTGTCGGTTAAGGTTGCATAATAACATTTAATTACAGAAGATAATAATTAAGAAAAAAATCAATATGAAAGATCTATGTGTTAGGAAAATTATAATGGTGAACAAAAGAAAGTTTAAATAATAATAGATACGATAACTACTACAATCTAGAATTCTTAAAATCTGTCCTAAATTGAAATGGTAACCCACGTTCCATTTATTAACATACAGAAAACAATGGAAATAAGATAAGATAAATAAGTTTCATGAAACTTAAACCGAGGATCGTATATAAAAACATAAAATTCTGCTTTCTAAAGAAATATGTAATATCGCGCAACACATACATAGCTCTGAAGCCTTGCATTTGCATACGAATGAAAATGAGAAATACATGAAAAAGTAAAGTAGATGAAAACATTTTTGTCCTCTTTTTATTAAGATAAATTTTCAGTCCACCGTTTAGTTTAACATGGGGGTCATGTTTAAAATTGTACATAAAAATAGTTATATTCGACCAACCCACAAAGAAAATATATTAATATATATTTAAAATTGTATCAATGATTAAATTTAAAATTAACAATACAATATGTCAGTAATGTAATTGTTTGAAACAAATTTTGAGACATTAGAAGATTTAATACAACAAAATTATATTTTCTTTGATTAATAATAAAATTATTTAACAATATAATTCGATTATTAATTTTATATGACGCGGTATAAATCAAATACGTCATGCATTGTTTGAACAAACGTTCATTCTAAATGTTACAAATTTTTTAATTTAAATGAACGCTCAATTTTATTTATTAATAGTTTCTACTTTTATAACACATAGATCAATGCGTTATATAGTTTTTATTATAATGTAGGGTTTTCCATGGGAATAAAAGTCAGAATGAGTCGGAGCGGATGTTATAAATGTAAATCATGGAATAAATGGAGACGGATGTCTGCAGTACGATTACATACATATACGATTATATATGCCGGAAACGTTGGTTGGAAATAAAGAGTGGTTGCAAATCTACGTTATCGACACCTCCGCGTGCTTGTGGTGCCACCTAGCGGTTCCGCTCGTTAGACGACGCGCGACGCTGAGTACATGCCAAAAACGCTTAAAATCGCTCAACTTTAAATAAGCATAAATTTCAAACCCGAGTATTCCTAAGGTTAAATCTGAGATTTTTTACATTTTCTAGTCAAAATCTACGGGTTTATACAAAAAATCATTCACAATTTTTGGTCCCCGAAAGAGAAGTGTAACCTCAACTACAATATGTCGTTAGAGCTACGATTTCCGTAAACTTGCTTTATGTTGTTGCGTAACTAAATAAAGTCTCTGTCCCCTTCTCCTTGCTAAATATCTTCTTCAATGTTTCTGGAAAGAGTTATTCGACAACAAGTAGGAAAAAGTTGTGGCTTTCAATGGAAATGATTTAAGTTTTTCCCACCTCGTCAATCAATTTGTTGGAGAAGATGATCAATGTGGCTTAAAAATGTCAGGAAGGCCACTACTTCTAACTGAGCGTGTAGAAAGAGTTCCTTATAAAGAAAGTGTAAAATTTAGCTGAACCAATGACGGAGGGGATGAATTTATTAATAGAAAATGGTGGAAAACTGTTGGAATTCAACGATACCATAGCGTCTTAGGTATAAAGGTCTATCTTAGGTTAAAGGCGTAAGGGGCGGTTTTACCTAAGGACGCAAGGGCCCAGGATGGGGCATAAAGTCAGGATCGTCGTCAGTCCGGTAAAAGCAGCTAGCCTGAGCAGATCGCAATCTTGTACAGTTTTCACTATTTACATATAGATTGAATACAGCATACGCGGAAACACGATGTCGTTATTTAGTCTAACATCTTTATAATGCTAATAAAGTATACAGGGTGGTCCTGGTTTAATATCAGGGTGGTACGTTATTTTTCTTAGTTATAACGTTTTAGTTTGTACAACGTTTTCGTATTTTTTTGCAAGTGAACGCACTATTTTTTGTATGGTCAAAAATCGAGAAAAATCACATAATCGTGTGTTTACTGTACAGAACCTATATCAAAGAGGAATCGTACACGAATACTCCCTAGTGATTTTGCTAAGTGCTGAAATACAAGTAAGTCTCAGTTGAATTGATTGATTAGCTCCGGCATTAAGACCAATAATCCAAGTGGACCGATCTTCTTGATACGTACTGTATTACCGGAAATAGGACGACAGAAAGTGTATCAGGTTAATCACACAAGGTTAGCCTAAACGCGAAGCTATCGCGTCGATCATTAGTATCTGACATTAGATATCCAAGATTGTGGAATCTTCTTAGTGAATTCAGTTCAGCTGACGAGAAGTCAATTAACCTTCAATAATCAATTATATTTGCAAGGCGTATCTTGCATAGTAATCAATGACTATCAGTAAATAACCTGCAATTATTACCCTGTACATAATATTATGTATGTATGTATAGAGACTTATATCATCTAAATACACCTTATTTTCGAGAACAGAACTATGATTTTCTACTTTAGCATTATCGGCTGTATTCCGACTCGATAATGTATAAGCACTGTGGGAAATCCCCAATCCAATGCAACGCAGTGGCGATCTTTGATGTACAGTATTGTACAGTAGAACCTCGCTCGTGGCAACCTCGTTTAATGCACGGAATCCTCGTTCGTTGCACATTAGCGATTCCCGCCACGAGTTGTTAGAACTTCTGGAACTCGTGGCGAGGATTGTGGTGGCAATATAATATCCCGAGCAGTTCAGGTAGTGGGAAAATGCGGCGTGGGAAAGTGGAAAATCAGATTGTACGATTGGTTACTTCTTGCGTATAAATAAAGACAACGGAAGAAATAAATGTATCTGTCAATTTCTCTCGAATGTCCAACTTTGTCGTTGACTTATACTACTGATTACCGCAAAAATGTACGCCCGTCTGACTTGTCATTGAGATACACTACTTATTTGGTATTGTGAAAATAGCGAAAATTCGGAAAACTAAATTTTTCGATCGCCTGACTTGTCGTCGACTTGTACTACTGATTTCCTCAAAAAATGTACGTCCGTCTAACTTGTCATTGACATAAACTACTGATTTGGTATTGTGAAAATAGCGAAACTTCGGAAAACTAAATTTTTCGATCGCCTGACTTGTCGTCGACTTGTACTACTGATTTCCGCAAAAAAATGTACGCCCGTCTGACTTGTCATTGAGATGCACTACTTATTTGGTATTGTGAAAATAGCAAAACTTCGGAAGATTAAATTTTTCGATCGCCTGACTTGTCGTCGACTTGTACTACTGATTTCCGCAAAAAATGTACGCCCGTCTGACTTGTCATTGACATAAACTACTGATTTGGTATTGTGAAAATAGCGAAACTTCGGAAAACAAAATTTTTCGATCGCTGACTTGTCGTCGACTTGTACTACTGAATTTTCGTGACACCTCCTTCGCTATTATATTCGCCTAATACAAAAACTTAATTTGTGTCTAATTTCAAAAATTTCTGAAGATGTCAATCTAATTCTATTATCGAATAGTCGTGTACAGGGGAAAAGCTAATATTCTTTATTATTCACCAAACAAATTACAA
Organism: Lasioglossum lativentre; assembly: GCA_916610255.1. Taxonomy (NCBI): domain Eukaryota; kingdom Metazoa; phylum Arthropoda; class Insecta; order Hymenoptera; family Halictidae; genus Lasioglossum; species Lasioglossum lativentre. Next base: position 5,403,854 of record OU744364.1, read on the forward strand.
TATTGAACGTGTACAGTTACAAAATTACATTCCGTAGACCTTCTAAAATGGATATACGTAGCTTACATTTATACCTTGCAAACATTTCTTCTTCATGACATTATGTGAAGTGCGTTTCGCGGAACTGTATTTTATATGTAGGACGTTTCCGCGGAAAATAATGACGATATTTATTTCTTGCTGCTCGGGGAATGCGCGGCGAAGTAAGTCTTGATGGAATTTTATATCTTCCTGAAGCTGTTCAACTATAAATGTAATATTAGGTTGGTTCACAATGCAATGAAGATTATAGATTCGAAAGATATTATTTGACAAGTGATTAATCGATTCGTTTCATTAAGATAAAACACAGCAATTTTTATAAACAGTTTTCGCCGGTATCGCTTTGATATATGAAAAACGATTCAACCAACATCTTGTTAGTGTTTACAATTCTGGTCGGATAGGGAGGGTCGATGAGAGTCTCGAGCTCAGAAAGCAGAAGCATCGTTACATGATCACAAAAATATCCAACGAAAATAACTCACAAGTGGTGTTGAATGCGCAAGTGATTCTGAAGCAGTGTCGAGATGATAGTTCTCAGGGGATACTGTAACACATACACAGGATTCTGCTGAAAATATGATAGAGATATGGAAACGTATAAACAAAGATATTGTCAAAATAATAAATTGTGTTCCATACGAGAAAACATATTTTCATATATAATTTATTTTTCACGGATCAACGAATCAACCAGTATGTATATAGGTATGCACTCTTCTTCAAGTATGCTTTAGAATTCTTTTTGTATACATAGGATCGATCCTTCACTTATTGATCCCCGCCTTTGCAGGATCATTACTTTTCTCTAGAAAAGTCTGCCAAGAGGAGTGTCCTCGTCTTAAGAGCTCGACTCTCGTTGAAAGTGTTAAACTTTTATGACCTGAATTATGTCATTAGTACTTTGTGACCGTGATTTTTATTCTAGATATTTGAAAATTGTTTAATATAATTGTGTCTTTAAAAACAGGAATTCTCTTATTACTCCTTATTTCATTTATACATATACCAAAAAATACCGGTATAAAATGATTACAAACGTCTAAAAGAAATGCAATAATACGCCTCGACAGATCGAACGATATAGATAAAACAGAGAACACTGTCAACTGTTTGTTAAAAACATACAAAGAAAATGGTGCACTTTAAATAATGACAAATCCGATGTTATGTTCTTATCAAGTAACACATCGTTGTAGAAAATTGTACGGTGTAACCTTTGAGCAACGGAACTGAACATTTTCGTGCCTGTAGATTCTTGGTTTCCCAGCTTCAATCTTTTCGTCTTTCAAATACAGATGAAGAGCGGCATCGTATAACCATGAAAAGAAATACGAAGAAAGATGTCGCTGGAATGCTAGGTGTGTAGTCATTCGAGTCAGTCGATGCGTAAAATAACCTTCTTTGCTGTAATTGCATTCTGCGGTGTTGAATCGCCTGAAATGCTACGCGGCCCTTCGAGAATGAAATAAAATTGAAACAAAACGCTATTATGCTTGACATATACTTGGATTCATTTAAGAATGTAGTTGTACTGCGCAAGTCGTTGCGCGACAGCGTTGTTGTTCTTGCATGGTGACCAATGGTGACCAGTAAGAGGTGCGTGGTGGAGTAGGGGATTAGCCAATGAACGAGTTCCGTTAGAGTCAGATGCGCAGTAGAGTCTTAAACTCGTCGGCTAATAACAACATTTTTAAATGAATCCAAGTATAGTAGAATGCAGTATTTCAGAAAAATTTATCTTATTGTTAATTTATGTTATACCGGATCGTCTATTATTATATCTGTATTCTGTTAAGTCCACGGCTAAGAACCTTCCATTGATTTCTTCCCGTTTTGATAGTTGTTCGTAACGAAGTTCTGTGATTTTGGTGTAGGTGGATCGCGCGGAGAACGAGGAGGGCCAGGGAGGGGGTGGTCTGTCGGCGTCTTCGGCGGGCTGCAGCGGTGCTTCCGGTTCGAGGATGGGCCCTGGGCCCGATTCCGGTAGCAGTGCTCCCTCTTCTGTTCCCCATTCACTGGCCACCTCGAGGGACGACGAAGACGACGAGGACGAGGAAAGCAGTGGCAGACGATCCAATGGCCACACAGGAACGCGGTGAGTTCACTCGCGGTGATTTCTTTCCCTTAATCCGATACATGTATTTACCGCTGACAAGAAGCTCCCTGGCAGGAATGCGGTGACGTAGGCAAGAATGCACACCCGATTGGTTGGCTTGGAAGGGGCCCAGCTAGGCTCACACGAATTTCGGCTACAGCGTTCTATTGGCCGAAGCAGTCAGACACACTACTCGAGTAGGCAGTGATGGGCACGGTAGGGGCCCCTCAGTTGCTTACTTCTCCCACCAACCTCGTCAGCTATGGAGGGACGTATGAGGGGGATACGAAGGCAGTGGAAGGCACGAGGCACGGATGCGCAGCGAAGGTGCGCGCTGCACAAAAGAGTAGTTGGTGGGGGAAGATTCTTGACTGCGGCAGTCAAAGATGCCCATCACTGAAATACGGGAATCCTACTAAATACTATGCGTCGTGTGACGTAACCAGTCGAAACGGCATGATCACGCGGCGACTACGGGAGCGTCAGAGGTGGGGATGGGCGGAGCTAGCTGGAGACCCCTCTTGTCTCTGTGCCCTCACGGGGAGCTTCTTGCCAGCACTGAACAGTACATGTATGACTAATCGTGCTTGATATTACTGATATAATACACAGTAGGTTGCATCAAATTCTACGACATAATTCCCATTGCGTCGAACGATGAGTTTTCCAACGGAGCTGTATATTTTTTCCATTTTTGTCGTTTAACGAGACATCAACGAGTCGAGGTTGCGACAGTGTGGATACGACGTGTACACCTAAGCGTTCATAGTCAGACCTAACCCTAACCATTTTCCCACTGTAATCTGCGAAATTATTCTTCGATTATTAGGGCTTAATAAAACGTCGCGTCGACTTTGGCATGTAATGATGTATTTATAAAATTAGTCCAATAGGAATGAGCAAACAAACGTGAAAAACCCAATGTGAGGAAACTATGTATGTCTCTAAATTAGAAAACTTTTGTTATCCAACGAGTCAAGATGCGTTTGTATGCAAATGAAACGTATTCATGCGACGCGATCGAAGCACTTTTTCATCGAATAGAGTTAATTTCCGAACGGACTTTCCGATTCTAGAAAGTTGTTCCCTTAATTATCTTTCTAAATGCAACTCCACAAATATTCGCGGTTGTACCACTTAAATTTTTCTCCAGGTAGATCCAGGGAACATACATACATACGAGGAAGGTAGCTTTTGCGAATATTCTCGACGCGTGTAACGCGGGTTTTTACTGCACCCACAAAGTTTCAGCCTTGTACCTTGGCTTTTTAGCTCTCTCTACCTTTTTCCAATGGAACATGTTTCGCAGCCACAGACACGTCCGCGTCTGCACGTGATACTCGCGGTAGAAACGTGTACACGATACACCTCGAGAATCTTGACAAGTTTCGCGAACACTCTGTTGTTGATGTAATCGCTTCACATACACAAATAGAATATTTGTTCGATTTATGAACTCATTTGTATTTAACATGGTTTACCAACGATATCGCGTATCGTAAGTACCTACGTTGCTGTCTACGAGTGTTGGAACACTTGCGAAATATAGGGGAGACCGGGTAATTGATCGCTTACTAAATCCATCATAAAAAAATTCTTCCCTTAAAAATACCTCCCCGAAATTCTCTACTGAAATTCATCGATAACGATAAAGTTATGATAATTCTAGGCGAACGGAGTGCCAGCGTCGGTACAAAACTTTAGACGCCTTTTTCCTCGAAACGGCTTTCTGAAACGGGGAAGTGCAACTCAAAAACTACTCAACCGATCGTATCGAATCAATCTATACTTACACGAAATTGCATTTTCCGTCGACCGAAACTACTTTTAAAAGAATATTCTCAATTCAAAGGACATTTATACAGCACGACAACAGTCTTTATTTTGTCCGAAAAAATCCTATTTTTCTTCTAGCAGCCACCATTTTGTCCATTTAGGCTTCTCGGTCGTAGCATTTTTACATTAATAATAAGAAAATATTTTTAGTTTTCGTGTTTCAAACAACTACAACAGGAGCTACGTTTCCCACTGTTTTGAGTCGTTCTCACCGAGGCATTTGGCATTTGTTAAGGAGTTCTTAACGAAAAACACGTACCGATCAGAGCGCAGCCACGACGTCCGGCTGCTTGCAGTTTACCGTCAACGTTTCGTGGAATGTACAATTCACAGTGCCCGAGAGAGCAATTTAACGAGACTGATAGTGACAGTAATTACCCGTTTAATTACATCCTCGTAATTAAACGGTTGAATGTGGATATTACAGTTCTCCTAGAAAGAATGAAAGATTTTGACGAGTCTACTTGAATAATCGTCATAAAATATCACATGGAAAGATTAAAAAGTTTGCATTTGATATAAGAGTGGTAAAAGTAAGATGCCTACTGCGTAGGAGGTTAAGAACTTTGATGAATCTACGAAGCAATCAAAAGAATATAAAAGTTTATAAAGCCAAAGAAATGATAGAAACTAATACTACTTACCTCGGAAATATGGTAGGACCGAAAAAAGACTGAAAGAATTGCAACAATCAAATTAACGTATAAGAATTATTAAGCATTACAGAGTTGCAAAATGTGAAAAGACGAGTAAATTTTTCAAAAAGGAATCATTAGTTGAATCTTTCTTATTGTCAGTATTAACTTGGAAAATCGCTTCTGACATTAGGTGTCAGAAGTGTTGCGAAGGTTATGAGAACTTCCTACTTTATGAGGAAGTTTAATGAAGTTCGGAACAGCAAGGTGAAACTGCGCTTTGACTTGAAATCGATCGCCCGATAAGTTTGCTCCCTTAATTTACAATCGAGCAAGCATGGCTCAACTACAATGACGATCTATCTGCACGAAATTATTTGACAATTACTCGCCATTGATGTGACCCGGATCTCAAAATTCTTATGTACGTGCTATTCGCCCATCAAGAGATGGCAGTGATTTCGACAGTAGGGCGCATGACGATCTTCGAGACCCCATTCTTGACGCAAGGACGCTGCGGACTCCACTTTTACGCTCTAAGGGCGCCGCCATGTTGATATCGATCGAGCACAGGGTGATGTCGATAACGTAGTTACCTGTGAAAAAACACTTAAAATCGTTCAACTTTAAGCACCCATATACCTTTATATTATCCGAATTATATCGTGTTTAGTATCATTTTAATCAGAAACATGCCACAAATATATTGGTGAAAGTCTCATACAAAAATAAGAAATAACAGAAAAGTTTTTTATTGGGATTACATTGTGAGGACGCAGCGGGCCTTTGAACTGTGCCGGCGACCGCGACTCTCCGCGTCTTTTTCTTTCCCATACGCTGTCCTTTCTTGAGCACGAAACTTCCATCGTTCATTACACACGTAAATATCATCGGAATTATATCATTTTTGGTATCAATTTCATTAGAAAAATATCAAGAATATGTTGGCGAAAGTTCCATAAAAAAATAATAAAAAATAAAGTAGTTTTGTTATTGGATTCGTAGTGGTCTCACACCGATTGACCCGACCCGTATAGTTCAGGGACAATTATCCGCCAGACATTTGGGACATTTATTGATAAAATACTGTAGAACGTTATTAATATTGCATGATATTATGAAACATCTAAGATGCTGTACAAATTATTCGTTATATCTATCAATACGTGTTCACAAGTGCCAGAATAAATTGTACTTTTTCGATAGATTGTACAGAGATTATGTCATGCTGCACCCAATACAGCAATTGCTGTCTGCTCTTCAGTAACGGGTTTCGATCGTTTCCTTTTAAGTCAGTTAACTCCTAACTAGGTTCAACTGCCCGTTTCAAACAATAATTGAACGGTTCTGTTGGAACTTTGTAGAGAAGGATGATTCATCACAGGATATCCTTCCATGTACAAAGGGACGTTTGAGCAGAGTTTCTTGTTCCCTCGTCGTAAATTAAAATCATTTAAATTGGTTTGTCTGTAAATCTGCATTAACGTTGTTATGTTGCAATAAATACTTGCAACTGTTTACCACTCGGGCTACACGAAACCTGTTTATTAATACTAGGTAATGTTTAACCAACCATATATTTCTGGAAATATGCTTCTATAGTTTTTTGCTAAATCATAATATTGTTGTCTTTTTAAGAATTACAGTTTTCCTGTAACATTTTTTCTATCATCAATAATAAATGATATAATTACTTGACACGACGTTTTATACAGGGTGTCCCAAAAATGTTGTATTTCCTTGGAAGGGTTGAGCCGGGGTGAGAACGGCCAAAACGGTGGAAAACGTAGCTCCTGTTGTAGTTGTTTGAAATACGAAAATTCAAAATATGTCGTTAAAGAACAACAATTAAAGAAAATAACGAAACGCTATAACTGTTATACATAGAAATTTTGAAGACATACGTATTATTTTTTCAAGGTGCTGAAGAACAAATTTATTTCATGGAATTCTCTCAATACAAAAACAGCTTAATTACCTGTCTTACTGTGATGTCCATTACCCAGAAATTAGTTATCCCCAAACTGAAAACAATAATTAAAGTAGAACCATTCTCTCCACCATGTTCGTTGAATATAGTGTCTGACCTGTTCTCAAAGTTTGTTTAGTCAATATAAATGGAGCACTTTCTCCACATACAAATTGACTAATTAATATTAAACCAGCAGCGTTTTACGAATAATTAGTGGTTTTACTTAATTTCACGAATATTTCTATAAATCTACATTCGTACAATTAGTCGGTTCACGTCGATTATCCACGCTCGTCCACCATTTTTTTACTTCAAGAGAGATATACATATATTCACTTCTCGATCTGCTTTAAGAGTGTATGTTTGAGATTTTATTTGCAATGAACTAAATACCATTATCAAGTTCCACAGATTTACTTGCAAGAAGAGGTCCACATCTGTGGGGTCGTCGAATTTAATGAAATTTTTTGTGGTGATTCTAGAGACAAAATAAGCTGACACGTGTCCGAGCTTTAACTGCGATCGAATCTTCAAAATTTGCAATTGATGGGCAGAACGTGTGTGACGCGTCCGAAAGGAATTTTTTTCATCGCTTCGTTCATAGCGAATTATTAATACAGTTCTCTTAAATAATGATACATAAAAATTCACAAATGAAGTTCAAATGTCATAAATCGATGGAGTTTCATAAAGATGTCTTATTCGGTTTTGTCAATAAAATTTCCAAATATACCCTCAAAATTAGCCGATGAAACGAGAACGACACCTCGACAGAAAGTATTTTCTGGCCGAGATAATCCGTGCGGTGACACAGATTTCGCCGTGTCTAGCTTCGTGTTTGTCGAAAAGATGGGGCGACAAGGTGACGCCAAGTGCAAAGAGTCCCGGCAGTCGTTTTCTCGGTTTAGCCAGTGGTAATTAGAGTCGGATCTCCGATAAATGGGGTCTCTTTGCAGAGAAGGTGCAGACTTCCTTCACCTCCGTGAATCGAATCGAATCGAAATAATGTCCCGAATTCTGTGAAGTCACCATCGGAGAATGGATTTCGATATTGCAAAATGCGATGGAGATGGACAGACGGACACAGAAAAAAGAAGGAATGTTCGAGTGAATGTTGTGATCAGTGCAAAAATTGCGATAGGCGTGTGGTAGGCAAAGGAATAGGCAGAGTGAGAAATCGAGCGAGAGAGGAAGCAAAAAGGACGCTCGCTTTGTATTGTTTGTTGGGATGAACTTCACCTTCGAAAACCAACAATTTTTAACATATTTTTACGTCATTCTGTAGATTTTGACGAGCAAATTCTGAAAATCCAAGTTTTAATTTAGCAATCTACTGGTTCAAAAGTTACGCGCGTTTAAAGTTCAACGTTTTATAACACTTAAAATCGTTCAACTTTAAACACTCGTAACTTTTGAATCAGTTATTTCCCAAGATCGAAACTTGGATTTTCGGCATTTTCTCGTCAAAATATACGGGATTACATAAAAAAAGTTGAAAAATTTCTGGGTCCGTGAGGTGAGGTTTAACCGAGACGAGTATCAAGTTCATTCCCTTTTACTTCGGCATCTGGCCCTTTTTGTTTTACTTGTCAACGGAAGAAAGAATATTAACATGGTTAAAATATGCTCGACCATGAAATAAATATTGGTCGGACGTGGAATTTTTCATTCAATGTAACTGCAGTAACGATACAAATAGCAAACTAATAATTGCCACAGTTTTATTAACCTCTTACTTTATGGTTTATATATTGTAACTGCTCGTGTCGATGTCACCGACAAAGTGATTTAATCGCGTTGAAGCTAAAGGTACCGTAAGAAAAAAAAAAAACTACGTTACCTCTTTTATAGAACATAAAATGTTATTACTTTTTTGCGAATATGTGCCTGTACGTGAACTTTAGAATGTAATAAAATAAGCAGGTAGCTTGCAGGTACAATTTTATTTACGATTCGCCTGGAGGTCTGAGATAATTTCTTAACCAAAAATAAACGACACAGTTTTTAAATTATATTTCTGTTTCAGCGAAAAGGTAGCTTGAGAAAGAAACTCTTTTAAACAATCGCTACCGGTAACGCACTTAGAATTTTCTTTTCTTTTCAACCCTGTACGATTAGAGAGACAAATGACACGTTTGGTTTCACAGCAAACGATCAAAATAGCTTGAATGAAAAGTTTATGCTCCACGAGGCAACTTTCGAACGAAACTCTAATGCCCGTGTCCTCTTAAAAGTAAGCTCTCTTGCAAGTTCTAGTAACCTCTTGAGAGTACAAACAGTTGCTATTGGAAGAAGAGCTATCGGCGAGTTGGTTGCAGGACTGTTTCCAGAGCGGGGTCGATACGTAACATTAATACGCTCCACGTAACAGGTTATCGTTTTAAAAGATCAATCATGCTTGTTTGCATAACATCGTACCGTCATATCGGCATACAGTGAGCGAGCCTGAACGAAGGTCCGAGTGCATATGTAAACGAACGAGCATGAGAGATGGGCAGCGAGGATGCGTGAAGGGGGAGGATAGAACAAAGAACAAAGATCAAGAAACGAGAATTTAAAGTGTGCAATGATAGAATGGCGTTTGACAATGAGAGGCGATGGTGCCGATGGTGGTGAAAGGTGGGGAAGTCCCGAAGGACCGAGCGTCGCGACGCGTCGAGCGAATGGGCGAAGCGAATGGGCGAAGCGAGAGCGAGAGGGAGAGAGAAAGGCAGCGAGAGTGAGAGAGGCAACCCGTCGGGGTTCTGTCTTCTTCGCAGGTTATCGGAGCTGTATCGTCCAGGCACTTCCTCGAGCTACGGAGGGTCCTTAGAGAAGGATGCCCTGGAACTGAGCACAACCTCAACGACCTCGGAGTCCTTGGAGAGCAATGGCCTCGATACCGAGATACCAGCTGCGGCCAGGAGACCCCGTAGTACGAGGGGTTCGCAAAAATGGAGTAACGTACGCGCCGTCATGGCGCTATACTCCTCGCTACGCAAGATCAAGAGGTACTCCGGTCATTGCTCGATATGGACGGTAACCTCTGAACTGCACTCTCACCTACACAAACACAAGCATAAACATATACAATCGCGTAGAGACTGATATACAAAATACAGACAACACTATTCAACTGAAACTTCTTGCTGCTTACAATTATACATAGAAAGGCTGCGATTTTCATGAAACTGTTCAAATCTTGTAATTGACAAATCAATTACTTTCTGCAAGTTCACTCTGACTCCTCCGTGAAAGATGTAGGATGCGTTTTCTCGAAAGCATCAGAGGTATAATTACACGTATGGAGAAAAGGGTACGCTTCACCGATTTTGATGAAACTCGAGTATGTTGCAAAACTCATAATTCTAAGCTACTTTTTCCTACACATGTTAACGCCGCTCGGTCTTAGCTTCATCGTGAAGTTCTATTGTCAAAAAAAACTCATCTTTTATTCAATATCTTCTGAGGTTGTTCTTTTGTTAGTAACCTGACGTTCAAGGCTGTGTATTAGGCTGGACCTTATTTTTTTGACCAACGAATTTTTTTCACGACGCCCCCCAGAATTGTTCCTTTAGGTGAGAAAAAAATTTATGCAAGGTTTGAGATCGATCTAAAGAAACAATTCTGGGGGGCGTCGTGCATTGTATCTTGATAAAAATTGTTGTCCAAATATACAATTAAGTCCACCCTACTGCGTATACGTAAACATAGCCGCTGAAGTGCGACAACTGAAGACTAATGCCTCGTCTGATTGGACAAGGTATAGTTTCCGTAGGCAGTAGGTACTTATATATTCAATTCCGTGCACATTACCGAAACTTTGGTAACCCTCAAGAGCATATTTTCACTTAAACTAAACTCATCGAGTATACGATCCGGTAGTAAACGAGACATCTCGTTTACCGCTAGCTTCGTTTCTTGACATCAATGTATTAAAATGTATATTTACAAGTAGAACGTCAGATAATCTCTTATCAAATGTAATTTGTTTAATCAATATTGATGTTCATGAACTTTCAATGTTTGCATTTAATTTCTTAAATTTAATATCGTGAATATACATTGGTTAACAATACGTATATGAAAAATTCATCTGTCAAAGTAGAGTCTAATCTAACTCGCTTAGTCGCTCAATAATTCCCGCAATTGATCCTTCTTTTTTATGGATCCTATATCATTCTCCGAATTCCATCAAAATCGGTACGCGCAACACATTGTGAAACCCTCTCGTTAGGCCGCGAAATCATCAACAACTAGGGGTAAAAGACATTGGAACAGTATAAATATAATATATATATGTATGTACTTCTCTTTCTCTCTTTCTATGTTTCTCTCTTATTAGCTGGCATGTTGACAATTGAGTAGGTATCGTAGATACATCATTTAGTTGAATCACATTAGACATACTAACTAAACCGTAAATGATCGATTTACAAACAAAAATTATAACGTAAGCCCTACCGTCACTTTGAAAAAAAAAAGTCATGAAAATTGATCAATTCGCCCGCGTTTACATTACACAGCCCACTTAATGCCCCACTCGAGATTCTTTCTTCGACCGATCTATTTGTGGAAATCCGTGGAAATTGGAAGTTTTCAGTTTCGCTAGAAGTCTAATATCGGGGATAGTATCTTTGCGGAGAGGACCAATTCCCACGAAGCTTAATGTATACGCGGAGGAAAAGTTTTTGGGAGAACTGGGCTACCATCTCATCCCAATTTCGTTCAGTTTTACCTCCTGAACGTACCAGCCATTACAATCGGGGCGACGACGACGCGATGCCGCACGAAAAGTATCGGCTACCCGCTTGCCACCGCAATTCCACCCTCTTTGATTTCTGACGTCGACTATACTGTACTCTACGTCAGATTCACTTTGTACCTTCCTTAACGATTTCGGCCTTCTTATAAATGTGGGCAAGGGACCCTTTTCAACTTTTTTATATACGATCCTTTAGATTTTTACGAAAAAATGTCGAAATCTCAAAAGTTTTAATGTTGGGAATTCGTTGGATCGAAAGTTATGGTTGTTTAAAAATGAGATTGCGTTTCAAGCGTTTTTGATATGTAAGGGCGCGGCCATGTTGGTGCCACCGCATGTTTGTAGTGACACCTAGCGGCTTACCTGTCCAAAACGCTTCAAATCGTTCAACTTTAAACACCCATCACTTTTGAACCAGTGAATTACTAACAATAAAACTTTGATTTCCGTCATTTAAAAGAAAGTTAAATATTTCTGGGTCCCTAAGGTGAAGTTTAGCTCTACTTCTTTCCCGAAAGCTATCAAATTACAATAATACGTAGATAGGTGGGTAAAATTTGATTTTTACAATCTCCCGATATAATTGATACAGTGCTTTAAAAAGACCATTACGATTTTTTACTACTCCGATTTACCTATGAGGGACTAAGAAAATGTTTCCAAATAGTAATAAAGCTACGATTTTCTGTGAGAGAACCGGTTCTGTTTCCAACTGCGAACCCTGAACGTTTCACTTTTTACAGCAGACTATAAATTCAAGTATTATAAGTCCAAAGAACATCCAGGCGAAGATTCGAAGCTTTACGACCAGACTTAGAACCTTCGGGAGAACTCGATAAAGACGTACCACACAGTTCGTTTGATATTGCCAGTGACCCTTGCACAGCAGACCTTATATTATAGGTAGAGAAAGAGAGAAAGAGGTATTTCCGGTGGAAAAGCCGTAGCATCGGTAGGGAATATAATTCTTCTAATGATGCTCACCACTGCCATATCATTTTGTAGAAACGCATAGTCGCGAACATTTTTGTGTGCTATATGGAAAATAGTATAATAGAATTAAAACGAACGCTTTGCGAATGGAAATACTATGTTCGATGAGAGTGCACGTTGAAATTGGACTGCAGTATTCTCTAGCATTTGGCATGGATTAACGAGGTATCTCCATTTATTTCTTCGTGCAGTAGAAAATCCAATTGGTCCAACGGTTCCTACAATGCATTGCTTGGTAGGTAATCCATTTAGTATAGCTAGTAGAAAGAAACGAGTGGTGAAAACGAAGTAGATATTGGTAGTGAGGTTCGATTCGAGCAGGGGTAGTCAACCTTTTTATACCTACCACCCATTGTTGTATCTTTGTTGTTTAGTAAATTTTCTAACCTGCTCTGTCGGTGAGTCGTAGATGCAACGGTGATAAAACTCATTAATATGGGTTTAAACACTCATAACTTTTGAACCAGTCAATTCCCAACATCAAAACTTGGATTTTCGGCAATATCACGTCAAAATCTACAGGATCATGTTTAAAAAAGTGAAACATTTCTGGTTCCCCGAAGTGAAGTTTAGCCGAAATTTTTTCATATAAATGTAAATTTCAAATATGCTCTGACGATTTCGTAAAAGTTCAATTTGAATCAAGTGACAGGTATGTAAGAATTACTTAATATAACAATATTACGTTATCGAACGAATGCTGATGCTTGACACTATTAGTCGCGTCTACTTCCCCTTACCAATTAGTTTAATTAAAAAAGGAACACTGATTTTCCAATTGTCTTTTATCCGCTAGATGACTAGATAAAACCACATCACTTTTCACACATTGCAATTCCGGCAAACACAGACGTATACTCGAACACAAACACACACACGCACGCGCGCGCGCGTGTACTTGGTTCCTTTTGCATACAATACCGGGACACTGGGCTCAACATTATGATATACTTGACATAGGTGTATTAACGATTAAAGAATGCGTAGTGGTACATACAGAAAGTTTACTTTTAGTTTCCACTATCTCGGTGTTTCTGTCTCTCTGTCTGTTTGTCTATACAACCTGTCTGTCAGTCTGTCGGTCTGTCGGTCTGTCTGTCTGTCTGCTGTCTGTCTGTCTGCCTCTCATCCAACTGACGCTCTGATTCTAAACTGATCTTACCTGATTCTCGCTCACTTCTTATTTCAAAGCAAGAATCTCACCTTACCAATCTCTGTTACATACATAGAATTAGATATACATATACTATATCTATACAAATATACTATATGCTATGTACGTATTAATGATCGTAAAGATCACAGCTACGATTCTAACGAGGTGACGTCGATCGCCTCTGCGAAAAAATGGTGTGTTTCTTTCCTTTCAGTGGGTTTTCGGTGAATGGAACGAAAGTAGGACTGCCTGTTTGTAATAAGCATAGATATATTTATACATACATGTATACGTACGCGTACGACACCATATGTCCATAGGAGAAACTGTAGAACGTGATGCAAGAAGATTTGTGATGCGTGATCTGTATACCATGCATGGACGTGGTATGTAAAGGGTCCGACGAGGCTTTTTTCCAAAGCGATCCGGGGATCTAAAACATACAACGCGTACCATTAATTTGATTGTTTAATCGGCTTGCACGATGCATCCCGGTAGAAGTGTGTGAAACATATTGCATAAAACCTATAGCAGTAAGCCGAAATCTTTTTCAGTGACAAACAGTTCGTGTATGTACAGCGGGTGTACAAAGTATTCGTACACCTTTTAAAAACGAATAACTTTTTCAAAATTCGATCCAACAGCTTGAGTTTTTTTTTTGTGACGTTAGAAGGATTAGTTTACTAGCTAATATGTAAATAATTTTTTTTTTTATTGTTATTGGTCGCAATTGCGAAGGAAAAAGTAAAGGTAATGATTTTTAAATATTTTATCTGTGCCTGTAGTGTAAAATTTATAAGGTGCATTTGGTAGGTATAAGTAAGTTATAAACATGTACAAAGTTTCAAGGTTGTTGTAAAATATAAATGATTGAAAATAGCAAAAATTGTAAGAATCCGCGATTTAAATGATTCGTAAACCCTAAATTCAAAGATTTTTACATGTTACATAGCTGTTTTATGCGTCAACCGATTTCAATGAAACTTTGTACATGTATATAACTTACTTAGATTTACAAAATACATGTTTGAAATTTTTACTACAGGCACAGATAAAAAATTTAAAAATCGTGACCTTTACTTTATCCTTCGCAATTGCGACCAGTAACAATTAAAAAAAAAAATTATTTACACATTAGCTAGTAAACTAGTCCTTCTAACGTCACAAAGAATCTCAAGCTGTTGGGTCGAATTTTGAAAAAGTTATTCGTTTTTAAAAGGTGTACGAATACTTTGTACACCCACAGTATAACGCTATACACGAGAAATAATAGACCCATATCGTCAATTTCCTAATGAGTTGTATTCCAATTACGGCATCTCCTGTTTGAAATAGCGAACATTGTTTGCATTGAAACTATTTGTCAGCGTGTAGGAACAGCATTAGGAAGAGCTATGCTTGTGCTCTTCCGGGATGTCTATAAATTTCTTGGAGAACGTACGGTATCTTACGAACGGTACCAAATGGTTCTATTTAATTCATCTAATTATGTGGATCCAAGCGTAGTTTGTACCATCGCAGACGGAAAGGTTGTTTGAAACAAAGGGAACTTTAATGTGCGACGTAAAGAAAAGTGCAGAATTTTGTTGTTGCTCCCAGAATTAAAAGAATATCTAAATTTTCATTGCCTACTGTTAATAAATCTATAATTTCAAGAAAGTAGATTATTTAATACTTGAAATTATATTATTTTCTACTCACTAAGAACATCTATGGGGATCGTGTCATATTCTTTCCTCGCATTCTTTACCATAAAAAATATCCATAGCGCCTGTCGGATGGTAACAACCTACCGGTGAAGTATAATTTTGGATTTACTAGCCTTCTCGATTCTATTGGTCCGTTACTTTCAAGCCAGTCTTGCCGATCGATTCAGATAATCCATTTAGTTAAGAAACGCCGACGAGAAAAATTTCTCTAAAGTCTCGAGTCTTTTATCCTTAAAACCCAGATTCCACACAAGCTGATGCATTCATGCGCCACTCTTGTTAGTGTAATCATCCGCGTCCCAACGACTGAAACGAAACAGATTTGGAAATATAAGTTTGAATATTTAGAAGCTGTATTTTATTCGGGAGAGATTGATAGCAGTGGGGTTACATTTTTTAATATTTTTTTGTGTACTTTCTGCGTCTGAAGAAGAATACTTTAGACGATACGAATTTTAAACGTTGAAAAAAAAACAGATTTCATCTTCTAAATTCTAAAATATTGTAGTTGCGTGTTTTACTATTTATTTTTGCTCTTCTTTTAATTGTAGCGACTCCCAAAACAATTAACGCTTTCTCCCAAATATAAGAATGGTTAATAAGAAAATATATGTGAAATCCATGATGATATAACACTAACTGTGAAACTATTGTAACGTCCATTATGATTATTTCATACTAATCTGTTACATCGCGTAGAACTCATAAAATTTTATTCGAATCATAAAAATAAACTTTTCATAAATAATGCATACACGGTGTAAAACGTCAACTCACGAAGAAATACGGTTTTGCAATGATTTATTGGAATCTCACGAACGTGTGGGCCGTTAAAATTCAATTCTTCACGGAATTTTCTTGCACCGAAAGAACATTCATCAACCAGAAGGTGTAAACGACAAGCAGCTTGCTTCCCGTGTACAAACTACGCTCGTTTCTAGAAAGTTCAGAAAATATTATCAAATGATATAAACTGGTAAAGTAAAATTTCGGATGTGTTGTAGAATGTGCCTTAACAAATATTTAATTAGTTGATTAATATAGTATCAACAAGAAAGACATATTCAATTGGTCGGTGATGTGTATGTACAGGGAGGATACGAGAGTCATCCCGCCCGGTCATTTCAGCATACCCAGGTTCTGTTCGATGCTAAACCTGGGTATGTTATGTCTCTGTCTATACCGACAAAAGTGGTGGCAAAGAAAAGCCCACGCGTGAGCACTCTCGTTTCCTCTCCGGTACGAACATGCATTCATAAATGACTATCAATTGACCAGATAAGAATGAAAAATTATCTTGTTTTCTTGAAAGATGTCTACTCTCCAGAACAAACAAGTAACAGTGTGGCAAACGGGTCAGGATTTGATTTTTTAACCATTAATGTACGAGGAAACAACAGGATTTTGTCAGAATCGACATACGAAAAAATTTTGTTAATTTACCGTTACAATTAGATGCTATAATGCGTATACCGCTTTAATTACGTAAAACAGAGTACGCGGCCCGGTCGCGTCGACGTTACCATACTAAAGGTTCTTTTTTCGAACACGAATATAAAGAGAACGTACCGTCGAGAAATTATTTGGATTGTTCGTCTCTATCGCTTGTCCGTTGAAGCGTGATCATTCCATTCGTCCTTGACTGTCGATCTATCCGTTTTTCTGTTCTCAGAACGAAGAGCAATCAGCGGTGGATGAAACTGCGGACAACGGTGCAGCTGTCCTCCGCGATATCGACAATCCAGAAGAAACCGCCGCTGAAACGCGAGGACTCGTTCCTGAAGAGGTTCTCGACGAGACAGATACCGGAGAGCCAGGAGACATTAGACACAGGCGAGGGTGAAGGGAACGCGTCCGACGATAAAGATTTCAGCGGACGACGCCGAAGAAGGCCGCAGAGGCCACCGAAAACTGTGGTGAACCCTGACGAGAATTTCTATTACTACTGGCTGATGCTTCTGTCAGGCTGCGTCCTCTACAATCTCTGGACTCTAATCGTGCGGCAAAGTTTGCCGGAACTGCAGGCGCTGGCGCCGGCAGCCTGGTTCGCGTGTGACGGTTTCACGGACCTGGTCTTCTTCCTGGACGTGGCCGTGCAATTTCGCACCGGATACCTCGAGCAAGGCCTGATGGTCTACAACAGCAAGAAACTGGCCAGCCATTATCTCCAATCGAAATCGTTCATACTGGACCTGCTGGCGTTGCTGCCGCTCGATCCTCTTCAATTGTACCTCGGCACCAATCCCATGCTCAGGTTTCCTAGGTTCCTAAAGATTTACCGTGTCTATAACTATTACTATATGGTGGAATCCCGGACGGTTTACCCAAATTTGTGGCGCGTGCTGAATCTCATACATATACTGCTGATCCTGGCGCACTGGTTCGGCTGCTTTTACTACTTGCTCAGCGAGGCGGAAGGATTCCAAGGGGACTGGGTCTACCCGTACAGACCCGGCGAGTACGCGACCCTCACCAGAAAGTACCTCGGCTCGCTGTACTGGTCCACCCTCACCTTGACGACCATCGGCGACCTACCGACCCCGGAAACCAACGCCGAGTGAGTGATAACTCTCTTCGACTGTACACATGCACACCACCATTTTTTTCTTACATTTCTATTCTACTCTTTCGTTGGTTCACATTCCGTTGGCTAACTAGCACACCCGCGCGTTTACCAGGGATCCGACATTGTCCTTAGATCTCGTTGATCGACTTACGACTTGAGAGAGAATGGCATACCGACACGATTTCACGAAGACGCGAAAGCTTTCCTCTTTGGTAGCATATATATATATATATCTAATATCTACGTAACCATTATCGATTCGAAGCCAATAGTTTTTATTTTATCTGCCGTTGTGGAATATTGGACAAAACAAAATCGTATTTCGTTACGAGAATAGTTGAAAACCGCATAGACACGCGTGATATTGATTTTCAAGTTGATACCGAATCCTACAACGAGCGATCTTCGTGTAAAAATACGTGAAACACGCCAAATAAAATTGATATGTACAACAGAGACTACAAGAATTAAAAAACATTCGTGAACGGATGTTTTAACCAATGTTCATTCAACCGAAAATTGGTGGAAATTCTTTAATATCTATTTCGGTAGTTGTTGTTTGGTTAGAATTTCCTAAAATCTTGGCGTTGAACGGTAATTATGTAGATGATTGACGACCTCACCGATTTCGATCACCTTGAAATACGTTGTCAAGGTCACTATTCTGAACAACTTTTCCCTACACATGTTACCGCCGCTCGGCCTTAGTTTCCGAGATATGCGTAAAAATAAATTACACTATGTATTTAGTAATACACTGCTTCATTAATAATTATGTAATTGGAAATACATTTTCCATAATCTAGGTTAGGTCTGGGTTAGTTCTGTGTTCCCTGGATTCCCCAATATAATAGACGAGATTCTACTTGAGATGATGTTAGATGGTGATGTGAAACCACACCTAACCCAGACCTAGTAGTAGTAGTAGTCATGCTTTAGCCCTTTAGTCAGGCTCTCGGCCCTTTATTGGGTTGCAATTGTCCATTCATTTTTCGGTCTAGTCTCTGTTTTATATAGCCCGGGCCGCTTACAGAAGTGTCGACTTACTAAACGGGATGGTCATCAATGATGAGACGGCCATTCTACCTATTTTTTGAGTTTTTGAGCTTTTTAGGGCTCGGAGTACACGTCGGACCGTCTCACCTTCAGACCTATAGGGTGTCTCGCCTGCCCTTTTAGACCCCCCCCCCCTTCACCATAGTTTCATGTTGAGAGCGTCACGTGTTTAATCCCTTCCCTACCCTATTTCCAGATATTCCAGAAATTCACCCTTTCCCTAACCCAGACCTAACCCAAACCCCTTTCCCGCCAGAAAATATAACCTCAACTCCAATTACTGTTCCACTCACCATTTAGTGACCATTTTTCCGAAAATACACTGTACTGGTAACATAAGAATAACGTTTACCAAGTTTTTTAGCGGCGATAACATGTATAGGGAAAAGTTGTTCGGAACAGTGACCTTGACAACATATTTCAAGGTCATCGAAATCGGCGAGGTCGTCAATCATCTGCATAATTACCGTAAATTGTTCATATTATACGAACTGTTTAGTTTTTCATGAAATTCTTCGTGATGAGTTTAACGAGGTTAACCTTCGCCCTTGGTGAAACACACCTTGGTTAGATGGCACACTTGGCTGAATCAATCTGTATGAAAAATACATTTACCGTATTAGTATATTTGCCATAAGATGTATATCTCGTGTTAATAATTAAAAAAAGGCTGCAAACAAATAATTAAAAATACATACGTATAGAGATGTCTGAGCGAATTCTCTTGTTTAAAGATAAGAAACGGAAGAAAGAAGCGTCGCGTCGTGGAACAATGCAGATAACGCGTGCGGTAGTTTCCATTTTCTCTCAAGTCAAGTTTCTACCGAATTAGATGGTTAGGAATTAGACTCGTGAAGCGGTCTTGTTGTTGTTGTGTTGGCAGAGTCGTAGCGGGCGGCAATCCCCGGAGCCTCGCTCGTCGTGGCCGACTGTCCCGGCTTCTACAGTTCAAGCATAACGGAGGGTATCTGTATCGTTTCCAAAAAAAAGATAAATCAAACGGCAAAAAAGCCAAAGATCATATCGAGAGCATGTGACGAACGAGTGTTACAAAACGTGTGCAAGGTGCAAAGAAAATTGAAAAGTGAGTGTGCCAGTCAGGATAGAGAACGATTGAGGTGTGCCTGTGTGATACAAGTTGCGACAGAGTGCTAGAAGAAGTAAATATACAGCAAGGTTCAAATGTAGAAATATAATGATTGCGTGGATAAGATTCGTATGGTGGACGAGAAAAACGATGCAAAAAAAGAGTGGATGCGAACAGAAAGGGTCAGGTGGTTTAAAGATATAGATCATTTAAAACAATCGGATTCGAGACGGAAGTACGCTGCAAGTATGAGCATTAGGGTAGACTTAATCTATACTTGGAGAAATATTTTTATCGAGATACAATGCATGATGCCCCCCAGAATTGCTCCTTTAGGTGAGAAAAAAATTTGTGCAAAGTTTGAGATCGATCGTGTAACCACAAAAAAACAGAGATATTGAAATACCTACATTAAAATGTAACAAATTTTAATTGATGGTAGGACATATGTATTATCCTGTATAAGTAAAATAACATATTAGTAGTTGTTGTTTTGTAATGAAGTCTATTTCTTATATTCTAAAGAACTTATATTCGATATTTACACATTTTTCGCTAAAGTAGCTTTCTTTACATCAGGATATTGCTGGCGGCAATCCTTTACAATTTGTAGTATTGTCTGTTCTTCTTCCTCATTGGGCGCTAAAATGTGATTAAAATCCTGCAAAAGGTCATATAATTTGTCCATATTCCTATTTAGAAAAAAAAGACAAATCCAACGATACGTCATACCCCATAGTTAAGGTGAATTTCAAAATTTTCAATTTAAATACGTCACGTGATACTTTTATCCGATCGATCTCAAACCTTGCACAAATTTTTTTCTCACCTAAATGAACAATTCTGGGGGGCGTCGTGAAAGAAATTCGTTAGTCAAAAAATAAGGTCCACCCTAATGGGCATGCGCGAAATAATTCTAATTTTTAATGTTGATATTCGCCGAAAAATGTAGCGCAACGTCCGAAGTAGGTGAATTCCGTGACATCGACGCTCGTTGAATAAATTTTATTTCTTTGCTCTCTTGTATCATGTGTAATAGTTGCAACTTTCTTTACAGGTAGTCGGTAAGATATGTTTTTCTACCCGCACGACGCGACCTGAGGAAATATTTCAATAGCATTCGTTTCTATTTAAAGACGACTTTTGTTCACGCACTGCGTAAATTCGTCAACAAACGAAGACAATCACTTGACTATCAAATGATTAAAATTAAAACTCTTACTAAAACTTCACAATTTAGTATTAAGAGCATACATGTATGTATTTAACACCTTTCCAGGCTGAACTTCACCTCGCGGACCCAGAAATTTGTAACTTTTTTTATATACAATCCCGTAGATTTTTCCAAAAAAATGCCGAAAATCCAAATTTTAATGTTAGGCATTCACTGGTTCAAAAGTTATGCGTGTGGGATTATCGAGCGTTTTGTGGCAGGTAAGAACACCGGTATGTTGGTACGTAAGCGAGCGTCACGAGTCGTCTAACAAGTGGAGCCGCCAAATGGCAGCACGAGCACACGTTGATGTCTTTCTCTAATTAGAAAATTCGGATAGCTCGAACTCAATTAGAGCATGGACGAAAAAAAAACCATTTCGATTTGTTTACACGAGTATAACGCTCGACAACAGAGTTTCGGTTTCCGAAGCATGCTCTTCTCGAGAAGAGTGAATCCGCTGATGAAAATCGTCGCTCTAATTACCGTTTACCTTTTAGAAGCTACGAAATAAAAGTGTAAAGCAGTCGGTAAGCTCGCAAAGCCAGGCGCGCGATTGCGTTTTCCGATTAACAGAAATCCAGTTTCGGAAGGTTCTTCCTAAGCCGAGGAATTTATGCGACGCACACGTTCACGGTAACCAGAGAACGCTTTCACGCAGGCAAATTAGAGTATTCACGGTCTCTGGCCGAGGCAGGCTTTGACGACAGGACAAGAGAGCCTGCAAAGCTGGCAATTACTCTTTGTCCGGAGAGGTATCGGTAAATAGATGCCGGTGCCGCAACGACACGCACGGGACCACCTTCCTATCTGTAATCTGTGCGCGGTCAGTGATCGATGGAACGTCAGAATCGTTTCTCACTCTCACGCAGCCCGTAGAACTAATCGTCAGAGGAAGGAGAAAAAGTAGCGAGCTGGTCGGCGTATGGGGGAGAAAAATTCACGCAACACCCGTGAAACTTCTCGAAAGAAACCCATCATAATGTCCGTCCGTGGCAGACGGATAGATAAGCAACTACACTAGGGTGGACCTTATTTTTTCACCAACGAACTTTTTTCACGACGTCCCCCCCAGAATTGTTCATTTAGGTGAGAAAAAAATTTGTGCAAGGTTTCAGATCGATCGGATAAAAGGATCACGTGACGCATTTAAAATTGAAAATTTTCAAATTCACCTTAACTATGGAGTATGAGGTATCGTTGGATTTGTCTTTTTTTTCCAAATAGGAATATGGAAAAATTATATGACCTTTTAAAAACAGACGATACTATAAATTGTAAAGGATTACCGCCTAGCAATATCCATGAAACTACAACTGCTAATATGTTATTTTACTTATACAGGATAATACATATGTCCTACCGTCAATTAAAATTTGCTACATTTTAATGTAGGTATTACAATATCTCTGTTTTCTGTGGTTACACAAAAAAATTCCAGAGGAGAATATTGCACTGTTCAATAAGGTAAATATAATGGCAAAAAAAAAAATTTTTTTGGAAAGAAAATTTTCGAAATTTCAGGATTATCGTTATTTTTATTTAAAGAAGGTCATATAATTTTTCCATATTCCTATTTAGAAGAAAAAAGACAAATCCAACGATATGTCATACTCCATAGTTAAGGTGAATTTCAAAATTTTCAATTTAAATGCGCCACGTGATCCTTTTATCCTCAAACTTTGCACAAATTTTTTTCTCACCTAAAGGAACAATTCTGAGGGGCGTCGTGCATTGTATCTCGATAAAAATTTTTCTCCAAATATAGATGAAGACCATCCTAAAGTACACGTTAACGTCAATCTCCGTCGACGCAGACAAAAAAGTTTCTTGACTTGGTTCGAAGGGAAATGTCGAAATGGACACGGGATTCGTCGAGGGACGCGATCGCTATCCCCTGACGATAACACAGGGAGGAGGTGGCTGCGCGGAACTACGATTAAGTTTCCTTGAAATTTGATTTAAGCGAACCACGAGGAACTGAATCCAACGATGGAACAAACGTTTTGTTGGATCTGCTCTCGTAGCGTCGTCGCGTCGCTGCGAAACCAGCCAACGGAAACTTTTAAGGGGCTGTGCGCACCCAACTACCACCACCACCCTTACCACTCGAACATCGATAGATCCGCATGTACGTATACGAAATGCAAGTGTTTACGGCAAAAGAAACTGACGGCTCAATATTGCAATCAGAAGTTCAGACCCGGTCGATTATGTTTCCTAAGAGTCCTGGCCAGGGTGAGTCAGAGCCGAAATTTCATATTTTTACGTTGTTGAAGAGTAATTTGCAATAATCGGCAACGCTGACTTGTGACAAAAAGTATTCTGCCGATTATTACAAATTACTCTTCAACAACGTAAAAATATGAAATTTGGGCTCTGAACCACCCTGGCCAGGACTCTTAGGAAACATAATCGACCGGGTCTGAACTTGACTGCGGATCTTTATGCGAAATAAAAATTGTCTGCATCATTTGCAAGAGATGGAAACTAAAAATTGCATTGCCATACGATTTTCTTTGCAGTTCAATTTCAATTCATTCAGACAAGTTCTGAACTTCTCATTGCAATATTGAGGCGTCAGTTTCTTTTGCCGTAAACCCTTGCATTTCGTACACGTATATGCGGATCTATCGATGTGTGAGTGGTAAGGGTGGTGGTGGTAGTTGGGTGCGCACAGCCCCTTAAGTGCGCGACTTCCAGGCTCTAGATCGAGTCACTTAGAAGTTGCATCGATCG
Source organism: Lasioglossum lativentre (assembly GCA_916610255.1). Lineage (NCBI taxonomy): Eukaryota > Metazoa > Arthropoda > Insecta > Hymenoptera > Halictidae > Lasioglossum > Lasioglossum lativentre. The sequence goes on from OU744364.1 coordinate 5,427,700, forward strand.
ATGAGAAATAATATACTGGCCGACCTAACGGAGGTGTTACAATATATTTCCTCCGAGATTCTCGATAGCAGCGGGTGACGGTCTATTCGGCTTGTTGCTCATCGTTATTGTCACCTACTTTAATAACGTCTTTCAAGAGTTTCAACTTTAATTGATGGGAGGAACGTGTACAGGGTGTCCCACCCGATTTTGCCATCTTGATTTTCTCGCTATTGTTACTCGTAGCAAAAAATGTTTCAGCGGCTGCTTGAATGGTATCCGATGCATATTCTTTTGTTATTAGTTTTTTTGTGAGTGGACGCGTAAAAGTCATATAAAGGTCAACTTTGTTTTTTTTAAATGGAATGAGGTATTTTTTAATACATTAAGCTGGACATTCATTATAAAAAAAAAGTACTAACCTATGTATGTATGTTGAAAAGTTAGTAGTTCCGGAGATATTTCAATTTAAAACTGCCGCACTAAGACTGTTAGCCCTGTTTACCAACGATAGACTAGCAACGAACGATTGACTGAGGTCAGTAACGTTGAAATTTTAAAACAAACAGATAGGTATGTCTAAGAGAAACTAACCTCAAACTGAAGAATGATTGTCATAATCGAATAGTTCTTAAATATTTACATTTCAACGTTACCGACCTCAGTCAATCGTTTTTGCTAGTCTATCGTTGGTAAACAGAGCTAACAGTCTTAATGCGGCAGTAATGATGCCTTAAGAATTTAAATAATTTAAATTGAAATATCTCCGGAACTACTAACTTTTCCACATACATAGGTTAGTACTTTTTGACCTTTACGTGACCTTTACGCCTCCGCAAACGAAAAAACTAATAACATCAGAATATGCTCCACTCGATACCATTCGAGGCTGAGCTGGAACATTTTTTGCTACGAATAACAATAGCGAGAAAATCAAGATGTAAAAATCGGGTGGGACACCCTGTATAACCGATTTTTTGCATAAATCAATACTGTACCTTGAGACTATATTCCTGAAGTTGTAATATGCAATCGGAAGTATCGACGGAGTTGCAATCGATTTTACAATTCCCGGTTAAAGTAACATTATTCATGAGTGTAGTTCTGGCAATTTCTTTGCGAACACAGAATCCATCCAGTGAAACTGAACAGAAACATTTCAAATTAAAATTTCATTATTTTCAATAGTCTCCGAAAATAAAGTACTATTTTTCTTTGCATCTTGAACACATTTTCTGCATAGGTAACATCGTTTTTGTCCTAAGTTGTATGCACGATCTAAAATAAAATTAATATTGTAAAAAATGCTTGTTAGAAGAAATAAATTTCATTGGCACACGGATTCGTTGAATTATTTCCCGATTGACGTTTGACATTAGAGCATGACCACTGTCCATAGTAGCGTGTCACGCATACCACGATATCTCATGAATCAACGATGCGCAGTCGCATAGTTAATTACTGTTTGTTCTGCGGCTGCTGGCAGACACGTGACACTTTGACACATTGGTAACCATGCTTTCAATATTACCACTAACTACCGCATATCATATGAAACTATACCGTAACACGGGTTTTCACTTCACTCTCGAGAAGCGAATCATACTCGGTACTAAATAATAATCATTCTAAAACTTTATTTTATTATATCAACTACGACAATTCTCGTGTCAAAATCTACAGGATTGTATATAAAAAAAAATTTTCTGGTTTCCTCTGGTCAAGTTCAGCCAATATTTTTAACCTAAAACAGCAGACGCTGTGTTTTAACACTTTCTTGTCCGGAATTGTTTTCTCCATTTCAGAGCTTGCTACAACTTCGTATAACACCGTAAAATTCCTATATGCATGTAACTTTACCGACCTGCTTAGAAGAGCTGAAAAATACTAAAATTGTTGCTACATACCATCTGATCGTAGCATTATTGTTGGAGATAATGTAAAAGAAGCGACCAACGGTGCAATAGTGAAACGTCGTGTCTGGCTCGATGTAGGACGAATGAAGAAAATTGACGGTGCCAGATCCGTTAAAATAAACATCAATTTGAACGTACAGGCTTGATCGAAAATCTCGTCTGTCGCGTCTCAGGAGCAATAACCTCTCGTGATGCGACGACAGATTTATACGACCATAAGCGTGTAGCACGTAAAATCGGTGTCACGGGAAGCCAGTGTTCATGAACGTCGGTGCGAAACCGCGTGCGGTTTTACCGCGATTGACGGAATGTTAGGAATAGGTGTCGCTCGCGCGGTTCCTAATTCAAACTTGCGGTGCGAATTCCTAAATTTTATAGGAACGCACAGCAGCGAATCTCACGTATTCTTTGTTATACAGGGTGTCCCAAAAGTACTTCAATTCCGGGAAATGGGAGGTACCTGAGGTCATTTCAAGCGCCATTTTCCTTTTGCAAAATGTTGTCCGAGGCTTCGTTTGGGAGTTATTAACGAAACACAGGGACCAATCAGAGCGCAGCGCGGCGAGCCGGCAGGCGGTTGGCTGAACATGCCAACGAGCGTCGAGCTCGCGCTCTGATTGGTCCGTGTGTTTTTCGTTAATTACTCCTAAACAAAGCCGCGGATAACATTTTGCAAAAGGAAAATGGCGCTTGAAATGACCTCAGGAATCTCCCATTTCCCGGAGTTGAAGTACTTTTGGGACACCCTGTATTATAGTTTTGTTGATTATCGAATGAACGTTTCGTGAAACCGAAATTGAAAAATTAACATCAATCGCTGCGGCTATACACCTACAATCCTGTTATTTTCTTCGGATCCTGATTCATTTTCTAATTATTTCTGTGAAATGTTCAAGGTTTATCAGTGTTTAATAGGCTTACAGAATAAATAAAACGTAACAATTTGAAGGTTAGCTTAGCTTTTCACTGAGAAAACGACGAAAAAATCGGTTTTTATTTTTTTTGAACAACGGCGCAGCTCACTTAAAAATCTGAAAAAATTCATAAACGTCACTTATAATAATATATCGATACTGTAAAAGTATAGAGGTGGTCATTTTAGAACTTCCATATGAAATCTGCATTTTTTCGATTTTTTTGAGGTTTTTAATTTTTTAAAAGCACGATTTTTAATTTAAAAATCTGAAACGAATTGCAGGGTATGTATTCGGGTGCTTGACATGTGTCAGATTTTTTTCAGAATTTCTAAACATCGTTAACTAGGGAAAATACTCCAAAAACTGATTTTTCAATTTTACCCCGTAACTACCCTCCCGATCAAGATAGAGGATTAAAATTTTACACAGTATGTTTTTTTATGCCCTAAGGCCCATCCCCGATATTATTCGGCTCAAGGGCATTTTTGACCATCTTTATCCGGCTATACCCTTTGATTTACTCGAGTACAAGGTAGTTGAGATGGCGTTCAAAATCACTCACGGTGATTTATCACAGTGATCGCAGAATCACGATCACGCTCGTGATTGTTTCACGATCACGACTGTAATTCTAACTTTTTTATCTCGAGTCATAGTACTTCTTAATACATAATTCGTGGTATGAATAATGATAATTCGTAGATCGTGATTATTTCACGTTCACGACTATATACATATATACACTGTGATCCTAACTTTTTTATCTCAAGTCATAGTAATTCTTCATCTTTGAGTTAAAATATTGTATTATTTATGTAATTAGTAGAAAGGTATAGACAATTTCTTATTTAAATACCGAATACGTTTATATTTTTGTTTTTATTTTTTGTTATGTAACATGTCCCGAGAACATAGACTTCTATATACATAGAGTGACCAAGAACAGTTATGCTCCTATGCTTTCCACCAATCAGAAGCGATTACGAAAAATCACGCATCACTGCGAAAAAACACCGTGATTTTGTTTGTATAGAACCTATGGTCTAAGTATAGAACGAACGTGATCGAATCACAAGTGATTAGGAATGAGCAGTTCATCCCATCTCTACAAGGTAGACCAATAACTTTGACCAGCTTGAACATTTCCCTTATTGACTGATCAAAGTGGATACAAGGTGTGATATCCATATGTTTCGAAATATCTTTTATGAGCCGTTTAACTAACAATTTGTATGTGATATTAAAGGATCCGACCGTTCGGCATCGTTGTTCATTTGGATGGGACGCTTCAATTTTCCGGGTTGATCTCAATATATTTGAAAGCCTTTAAAAGATTGCGCGCCGAGGTTCGGGGCTTAAAGTTCACGGAATTTCGGTTAGAGGGCATCGAGGCGTGCAGAAGCGTCCTGAAGAAGCGTATCGACAACGGAGGGGGAACGTTTCTTGTCAGAACGTGGTTGAAATTCATCCTTTATCGGTGACAGTCGAAATTCCAGTCCAGTCCTATTACAAACGGTCCGCGCCCCGCGGTCGACGACAGTCAGTTTAGCCTAATTTGAATAATACCCCCAGGAATATTCTATCACGTGGATAGGGTCGAACCAGGTCGGGGAAAGCCTTCTCCAGCCGGTGGCGTTTTCATTCATTCTTCAATCGACCGTATTAAGTCCGACAGGAGAGCATTGTCGCGGTGGCTCGAAGTCTTTTTTTTCTCTTAAAGTTACAGTGTAACAGCATGGAGAGGTCTATCTTCATTTAGAGTGATTCCCCTGCCTAGGTTCTCTTTCTCCCCTTCCTTATTGTATATTTAAATTCGATAGCTTTTAACCTGCAAGTAACGGACAATCGTGGAAGTTTGTATGTAGGTACATTAGTGTGGACTTGATCTATACTTGGAGAAAAATGTTTATCAATATACAATGCACGAAGCCCCATAGAATTGTTACTTTAGGTGAGAAACAAATTTGTGCGAAGTTTGAGATCGGATAAAAGAATCACGTGGCGCATTTAAATTGAAAATTTTGAAATTCATCTTAACTATGAAGTATGACATATCGTTGGATTTGTCTTTTTTTTCTAAATAGGATTATGGAAAAATTATATGACCTTCTTTAAATAAATATAACGATAATCCTGAAAATTCGAAAATTTGATTTCTAAAAAATTTTTTTTTTGCCATTATATTTACCTTATTGAACAGTGCAATATTCTCCTCTGGAATTTTTTTGTATAACCACAAAAAACGGAGATATTGTAATACCTACATTAAAATGTAGCAAAAATTGATGGTAGGACATATGTATTATCCTGTATAAGTAAAATAACGTATTAGCAGTTGTAGTCTTGTAATGAAGTCTATTTCTATTCGATCTATTTCTTATATTCTAAAGAACTTGTATTTGATATTTACACATTTTTCGGTAAAGTAGCTTTCTTTACAGCAGGATATTGCTGGCGGTAATCCTTTACAATTTGTAGTATCGTCTGTTTGTCTTCCTCATTACGCGATAACATTTGATTAAAATCCAGCAAAAAATCATATAATTTTTCTATATTTCTATTTAGAAAAAAAAGACAAATCCAACGATATGTCTTCAAAATTTTCGAAATTTTCAATTTAAATGTGCCACGTGATCCTTTTATGCGATCGATCTTAAACCTTGCACAAATTTTTTTCTCACCTAAAGGAACAATTCTGGGGGCGTCGTGAAAAAAATTCGTTGGTCAAAAAACAAGGACAACCCTAAGGTGCATACAGTTATTCTATCGTGAAGAGTTCCCGAATATTAATTTCGGCCACTATATGTAATACAGTTTAAGAAATGAATGATACCCAACGCGAAAGTTCGTCGATAACTATCGAGGTTTTTACTTTTTACAGATCACTTCAAGATACGTCGATGCTTTTTACGAAATTCCGAAAGAAATAAATTGTACATCGATACGCGTAGTTCACCGATAGTGGAACTGTTTCCACAATTGTCAATATCGGAAATCGTTGAGGTCGTTAACGTTATCTCCTGTCGATTGCCAATCGTAGAGAGCAGAATGAGAACCGCTTGGGGGGAAACTCGGTAGCTATTTAGCAGCCAATGGGACCAGCATATTTCCCGAGACGAATGAAGTTTCGAAGAAATATTACTTACCTAAAATATTCTATTACCGGTTGTCGAATTTTATCAATCGATCGTACTTGCGAACAGAATTTATCGCGCGAACGTAATAACTTTGCCCTGGCCGAGGGTTCGACGAAATGTGTTTATTTTCCATCCTTTGCGATAAAATAGACACACTACAGTATGAAATTACAAATTACAAAAAACCATTTAATTGCTGTTATATGAAACTAAAATCTGACATTTCTTTCAAGTTCATTATTTATCTAGTCGTATATCATGAGTTGCATACTACCATCATTTAAAATATGATCCTCTGTACACGGAAAAAAACTCTAACGAATAATAAATGGGACAAAATGGGAAATCCGTAAAATTTTTACAAGACTTCCGGCATGGTTCCGAGAAGGAATGACGACCACCCCCCGGAAGAACGTGACGTAACGGCGCGGCGATATATCCATTTCAACTACTTTTGTTAGGACTGAAATGCTTTCGAATACCGAATAACAAACTTTAAAAATGTGAATCACTGTAGTGTTTATATATTCACAATTACTGGTCGCAATTAAACAAAAAATTGCTTAATCAGTTCATTAAAACTTTGAAGTTACCGTGCACAAATTAAACGTAACTGCAATTCTATTAGAAGCTTTTTTACCTGATAAAATTATCTGAATGGATAAATCTGTCCTTTGCACGAGTGTTAATAGTTTTTTTATCAGTTTGTTTTCACGTACAATATAAATATTGACTTTTGGCTGCGAAACAGAGTTTGAATATTTACGTTTAATGCATTTTTTATGTGGCGATATCTACTTGAAATGAATGTATTTCGAATGCGTTTCGTATTTCATTTATACATACCTTTAACCCTTTGCACTCGGAGCTATTTTAACTCAAAAAGGGAAGATTTTTCCAATCTAGAATATTTTTCCATTCTATACAATTTTTTTTCATTTTTTACATATGAAACTGATATAATATCTCATGTAATATGTAAATGTCTATTAGGTTATTAAATACAAAAATAGTAATGTGAACAATATTTTTAACAACAGCATAACAATTTTCGGTGGTCCCTCATAGGCGCCATCCGAGTGCTAAGGGTTAAACGAGTTTCCCATCATTTTGCCGACAAATAATGGTGGGGACTTGCAATTTTATAGAACCTAAAGGATAACACATTTGGAATCCTCTTTTCTAAGTAGTATAATCAACTACATTAATAATTCGTTCGAGAATGGGTTTATCTGATTTTGCCCGAGTTTCACAGTGGACAAATGAAATATATTTCATTAAACATAATGAAACAGGCAATATAGGTTAACAAAATAGGACATTGAACTGTGTGACCGCGTGAAAATCAACACGTTGGTGAAAATACGCATTGCGGTGAAATAGAAGAAAACAAAAACAAACACTGAACTGTACACAGGACCAGTATATTGTCGATAGTGAGTAGAACACGAGCAAAGAATGAACACGTCGCGTCGCATGAAAATGATAAAAGATCAGTAAACATTTTGCGAAGGTGACTGATTAAAAATCAAGACGGTAGAAAAACAAGATGGACAAGAAATTCCAAGCTGTAAAAAATCGTCTCTCCGAGAATTTAAATTCGGCCCTTAATAGCTGGGAACGCGGAAGCTCTCTTGAGAGGTTTCTTATTAGTTCCGAAGCTTTCCACTGTGGCTCTTCGAAAAATAATTTCAGCGGAATGAAGTCGAGGAAATTGCTTTGATTAAAATATTGGAGATCCAGTTGGAACGAGACGGCTGAAGGCTCGACGAAGATATAGATTAGGATATTGTGCCTTAAATCTAATAGAAACGAAAACTTAGCAATCTGCTAAGTTTTCCACATGAATTGTTATCGTTCAAAGCGGATCGTACGAATAAGAATTGGATTATTCTCTTCATGGAGCACAGTGGTATTGCTTCCTTTTTAGAATCGTTTCCCCGTATTGTGTCTAATAAAACGGAACCTCCATCGAGAACGAGTTACGAATCGCTTGGTAAAGGATTACCGGCCGAGTAGAACAATTTACGAACAATAGGACAAACCGGTTATTTTTATAAAAGCTTCCTCGTCAAAGTATCTGGTACAACAAGTGCACTTTATAATAATGCAACTTGAAGATTGCTTAATCAATACGGAAATGATCTAATTATTATCTAAAAGGAGGGTCGCCGATTTTAATGAAACTTTTTGTGGTGATTCTAGAGACAATATATAAGCAGACACGTGTCCTAGCTTTTTTACGAATATATTTAACATATAATTTTTGAATTTGGACCTACTAAAGTTAATGATCGTGGCAGAATCATGACGCATCAAAAAAAAAAACGGAATACAGTTGCTGGGATAATTTCTTTGTTCCCCTCGTAGCTTCATTTCGTTGGTGTTTTCGGGTTCGTCCGCGCCACGCTGACCCAGCGGATATTTTCAGCTGGCAAAGTTCTGGCAACAAGCCTAACGACGCGACCGTTTAATGACCAAAGATGCGAATGCACTCGAGGCTACTTAATGCACAAGGCTTCGGGATTATCGGGGAGAGTACAAGGGAACAACCGGTGAAATACGACGGCATCAACGGCCCACGAATTTCAATCTAGAACGAGTCAAATTTAATCTACCCTTAGTCCGGAAGTCGACCCTACGAATTGCAAATCGAATTTCCGTATTCCAGGCTGACCTAATGCCCGTAAGCGGAACCGAAGTCTCGAACTCTCAGTATGCTACGCTCCCCGCTGCTTCGATTGCTGAGAAATCGCTGTACATAAACTTCTTCCTTAGAAACCAGTGTTTCTAACGTTTGCAAATCAGGATACCTCTACTTCAACCATTTATCTCAAGATACAGTATTTTATTGATAAATGTCCCAAATGTCTTACACATAATTGTCCCTGAACTATCCCCACTCATGCGGGGTATACCCCGTGAGGGGCCATAAAACTCGAGAGGCCTCGACCGTCGAGAAGTATAACATGATGTACGGTCGGGTATATCGGTGTGAGACTAATCCAATAACAAAACTTCTTTATTTTTTATTGTTTTTTTTATGGAACTTTCGCCCAACATATTCTTGATATTTTTCTAATGAAATTGATACCAAAAATCATATAATTCCGATGATATTTACGTGTGCAATGGACGATGGAAGTTTCGTGCGCAAGGAAGGACAGCGTATGGGAAAGAAAGAAACACGGAGAGGCCCGCCGCGTCCTCGCAATGTAATCCCAATAAAAAACGTTTTTATTATTACTTATTTTTGTATGAGACTTTCACTCATCAAATGATACTAAACACGATATAATTCGGATCATATAAAGGTATATGGACATTTACAAGTCGGGTACATCGGTGAGGCAACCTGTCCCTTCAAGTTTACCCGTGCAAGACACACTCTCTTGACTGAGACATTTAGCGACTCTTAAACTCAGAAAGCGGGTAGAAGCTCAGCTATAGTAGTTAAATCAGCAAGTTTATTTCACCATAATTAGAATTTATTACCGTATAAAATATATAAAAACTCACACATAATTGTCCCTGGCCGGACCCGTGGTTGGGACAATTATCGATAAAATACTGTATTATCGTATCTTTCAGTTTTCGCATAGTTGTTAATAAAAATTGTTCGGTCAATGTGAAAAAGTATGAAAGACGAAACGTGTACAGAGTGTAGTAATAAACGAATCTCGCTGGAGCCGTTATAAGTTGGAAATTAATATCCTGTATGCGAACAATTTAAGCTACGCTGCCACAATTTTACACAACTTTGCTTATCGAGCGCGCAACGAATTCTGCGAGTTTAATGTACATAGGCGACGCTACGGCATACTCTGTGCTATTTCACGTGGAAATGTTCATAGACATGCGTTGTTCATGTGCAGAAAATTCAATTACGTTCGAGCGTGAAAGCGTGACGTACACGGAAATAAGACGTTTGGGAAACATTGAATGAGAGAGAGAGAGAGAGGAATATTGGCGTGAATGTCTGAAAGATATGAAAATGGAAAGGCAGGGTATGAAAGACAGGAGCGCGGATTCGGTCGGGGTCAACGGAAGCACGAGAATTCTGGAGAGAAAGGAAGAAAAGGAAAATGGGCGGATGAGAATTTTCGCCACGGCACGAACGTTGCGGAATAAAACGAAAAAGAAGGTCATGCGAGCCTGCCTCTCTGCCGGTATATATGTACTTGTATGTGTACTGCGTATGCGTGTGCGCGTGCGTGTTTGTCTAAACGCGTGGGTGATGGGAACTTGAATGCTGTATGTGCAGTTACGTGCGATCAAAATAAAGCAGACGAAAAGCAGAGCATTGCTTAGAATAATGTATATATGTATAGGGTGTACTCGTTTAAGTGTGACAACCGGAACATTTTTTATGTGCAATTCGAATGGTATCAAGATACAGACAAAGATAGCTTTCGAGCTTTCTCGCTCTAACTTTCGCTAAATAACCAATGAAAATCGAAATTTACATACGCCAATTCGTGTTTTTCAAAAAACTTGCAATCTTCTATTGATCAGTTTCGCATGAATATTCGATGAGCTAGAAAGTTCGAAAATCTCTGTACGTTCAGCTACGGCAACGATTTGCCTTAAAGGTAGATCGGACAAGCCGAAATCATAGTTGGGGATCGGGTCTCAAAAATTCCAAAGATCTCTGGCAGTAGGGATGTGCGGGTACCCGAGCCTCGGGTCGGGTCGGGCAATGATCGGGTCGGATCGGGTCGGGATCCCGAAAGTTTACAAAGTTCGGGTACCCGCGATTTCGGGTACCCGAAATGGCAGTCGGGTCGGGTCGAGTCGAGGTCCGGAAAGTTTGCAATTTTCGGGTACCCGAAGTTAAAGTTGGGGCAAGCCTGCGGTCAAATCAGCGACAAATAACTCTGTGCATATTAATATCTTCTCAATAATATTAAATTTTACTATAAAATTAAATTCTTCATACAAATTCAATACCACCTCTCAATAATATTAAATTTTACTGTAAAATTAAAATATGGACAGAGTTATTTATCGCTGATTTGACCGCAGGCTTGCCCAAACTTTAACTTCGGGTACCCGAAAATTGCAAACTTTCGGGACCTTGACCCGACCCGACCCGACTTCTATTTCGGGTAGCCGAAATGGCGGGTACCCGAAGTTTATAAACTTTCGGGATCCCGACCCGAACCCGAACAAATTTCTCGACCCGACCCGAACCCGAAATTTCGGGTACCCGCACACCCCTATCTGGCAGTCGTTGTTGAACCTTTCCCCTGCGTTCTACCGAGCGCGATAGAGCGGAGGGGGCGGGAGGGGGGGGGTAGCGTGAGTGGATGTCATGATTGAGGGTGGAAGAGTAACAGAGAAGTAAGTAATTAGGTGAGTCGTAAGGAAGGAGAGTATGGTTGAACGTGGTGAAGGGAATTGCACGAAAGAAAGGGAAGAGTCGAGCAAGGGAGGAGAAAGAAAGAAAGAAAGAAGGAAAGAAAGAAAGAAGGAAAGAAAGGAGAAAAGAAAGAAAGGAGAAAGGCTCCGGCGGGGGCCGCTCGTCCATGTACCAAGGACAGTGATCACATCCTCCTTGGACTGATCGGCTCTTTTTCTCGCTTCTTGATCCGTAGGTACGTCTTCACGATAGTCAGCTACCTGATCGGCGTCTTCATATTTGCGACGATCGTCGGACAGGTTGGGAACGTGATCACCAATCGGAACGCAAACCGCCTCGAGTTCGAGAGACTTCTGGACGGCGCGAAGACCTACATGAGGCACCATAAGGTCCCGGGTGGAATGAAGAGACGGGTTCTCAGGTGGTACGACTACAGCTGGTCTCGCGGAAGGATACAAGGCGGCGGGGATATCAACACCGCGCTGGGCCTGCTTCCGGACAAGTTGAAGACCGAACTGGCCCTTCACGTGAATCTGTCGGTGTTGAAGAAAGTCACTATCTTCCAGGTGAGTTACACCTCGCTTTCGTCCTCATGCTTTTCCGAACGAGTATACAGAGTGAGAAACAGGCCACCTGAATAACTCTGCTGCTATTGGTGTTAGGAAGAAACGCATTGGATGGAACAGGCTTGGTTTGGAGGGAGCATTAATCTGATGTTAGTAGCTTTTTTGTAGGTGGACGCGTAAAGGACATACGGAGGTCAACAACATTTTTTTAGATGGTATGTTTTTTTTACGTACTATCGAGTAGAGCCTTTTATGACGCGTACAATGACCTATGAGTCAAGGTCATGACAACAAGGTCATGACCTACAAAAAAAACAAGTGATGCATTTCTTTCTAACACTTTCTCACCCTGTATTACAGCTATATGTATGTATTACAATTAACCGTTTGCATTTGATCCAGCAACTCGAACACCCTTTGCAAATCAGGCACGAAAAGATTTGGTAATTTATTCTAAATAGGAGGGTCATTGCCGATTTCGATGACCTTGAAATATGTTGTCAAAAAAAACTGGAGTGGGTGTAGCTTCTCATGTTTGCCAGTAATGATATACACGGTATCACGGCCGTTTCTAATATCGGTTATAGTTAATTAGAAAACAAATGTTTTAAACAATACCACCGGCATTTTGGTAATTTGTATATCGCATACGATCAAAAAAAGTGGAAGAACTAAAAACACCATTTCATTCCACGTGGAAAATCGTTTCGGACAGACTAGGAGTTTGATAAATTGAGCTGTCATGCCATCGGATGAAAGATACATCGGTAGGCTCTCGCAAATAGTGCCGATGCGCGATGATAGAAGTTCGTTCAGTTGCAAAGAGAACGAAGGAGGGGAAATCTGAACGATGATACCCTTCCACGAAGGGAACATATCTTTTGCATTGGGTACCTACTGTATTTTTATCTCGTTTCTTCCTCGCTGCTTTCTTCGTCATACCCACAATGCATTCTGGTACTCGATCTGAACAGTATGATACGTTAGACATAGCAAAATTTATTTATGCGGGCACGTATGTCTCGTGAACCAGCCTCATTATATTTTATAAAATTTTTATCAATTATTATTCGAAATGTTCTGTTCAGAATATTTAAATACACATTGTCACGACGTTTCATCGCTTTCGATTTCAATTAAACTGAAATTCAACAATAGAATACGCCGGATATTATATGAACTAGGGGAATAGTAATTAGGGGAACCAATTTCTCCCGATACTCGTCATCTTAATGCATTTATCTGTCCGAGATGCCATTTCGCTCTGAATAAGATCGGTGCTGAAGTATGCGCAATCCGGAGACCTTATCGATCGCTTTAATGGTAATTCCAGTTCAATTCAGCATGTTCGAGCACAAGTTCCCTCACAACTCCAGGGCAATTGGTCTCATAATAGGTCTGTTTCGTGACACCTATAGTTAATTTTCAGAGGATTGAATTTAAATTTTAACGCGGGGAAGCGAACAATTCGAAAATGGTCTTTGGTATTCGAAATATAACTGTAGATTCGAAGTCGAAAAACATAGACTTTGCTGATCATCGACTAAAAGTGAATTCTTAATCTACAGTGCAAATTTCTCTGAATATAAGGATAGTAAAAGCTAAGTGCCTGATTTATTCCTCTGTTCAGGTAGTCTATAAAAGGCTACCTCTTCTATATCTGATGTTCGATGATAGACTCGTTGTTAAGGGGCTGTGCGCACCCAACTACCACCACCACCATTACCACTCACACATCGATAGATCCGCATATACGTATACGAAATGCAAGGGTTTACGGCAAAAGAAACTGACGCCTCAATATTGCAATTAGAAGTTCAGACCCGGTCGATTATGTTTCCTAAGAGTCCTGGCCAGGGTGGTTCAGAGTCCAAATTTCATATTTTTACGTTGTTGAAGAGTAATTTGTAATAATCGGCAGAATACTTTTTGTCACAAGTCAACGCTGCCGATTATTGCAAATTACTCTTCAACAACGTAAAAATATGAAATTTGGGCTCTGAACCACCCTGACCAGGACTCTTAGGAAACATAATCGACGGGGGTCTGAACTTCTAATTGCAATATTGAGGCGTCAGTTTCTTTTGCCGTAAACCCTTGCACTTCGTATACGTATATGCGGATCTATCGATGTGTGAGTGGTAAGGGTGGTGGTGGTAGTTGGGTGCGCACAGCCCCTTAACCCCTTGCACTACGATTCATTTTACGGTTGCAGTGATTAGAACCTATTTGTCGTTTCTAATTTCATAGAAAAAAAGAAGTTTGTATGTAAATTTATACCTATGCAGTCTCCAATGGATTCAACAATAAGAAAATATAATTTTGTTTCAATTGAAAGTTTAAAGGAAATTAGTAGCATGAATATTTAGTAGACTATCTTCGAAATCTTCGTCACGAGTCCGACTCGGTATTATAGTGCAAGTGGTTAATAACAATACTACGAGGAACCGGATTCCTGAAAATCGATTTACGCGAACTATTCGTAAACGCAGCGACAATTTAACAATTTAGCGTGGACAAACTTGCGATTTCGCTCACGCTTCAAATATTTCGCGTGCGTCCGTGAAATCCTAAATCATTGTCGAAATTGAGGCGCAAAATTTCGTACCTGAACATAGTTCACGGTGCTGCAAATTGTCGTCAACCTCAGCTGGAATACTGTCGCTTACTTAGTTAGCTATTAGGTCGAGCTGGAAATTAGGTAACTTCTTCACCGATGAGGCAATTAATATAATAGTAGAGATTACGAATTCAGAATGTATTGTGATTAGATTTAGTAAAGTGCGACAGTATAATTTAATTATTTAATTACAATCTTTTCTTCGCCTTCGTCCAATACATACATGATTTTCTCGTGGAAGGTCACGCGAAGGTCAACATGTCGCGCATCATTGAATTTGTTTTCTTTATGAGCTATACAAGACTGTTGTAATGAAAATATGTAGTTCCATTTTTCAAAAAAAACTTCGATGACCTTGAAATCTCGACAAAAGTGAGCTTGAGAACATTTTTTTGTCATATTATAAAAAATAAGCGAGACATTTAAGATGGTTCAATTAGGTGAAATGTACTTTGTATATTATATAATTTATAGTTCGTGTAACATAATCTTATACAGTATTAAAAAACTCTCGTTATAGATAAACGGCTGTCTATCCATATTGCTTTTTCGTACGTTCTTTGTAGTCGGAGGTGCAGCACATAGTTTCTGCTCCTAACAATAGAGAGATCCAAGTAAACGGGGAAGTGAAGTTAGCAAGTATAATACATTTTTTTTTCTAACTGAGAGAGCAAAATACAAAGAAGCATGTAATGAGGTTTAAAGACCATTTTGCTACATAAATTCCTGCTTCGCAAGCTTTCCTTATACTCATTGTTGCATTTAATCAAACAATTCACAATGAATAAACTAATAATGTGAGTTTTTCTCGATCGAAATTATTATTATTGAATAAACTAATACTCTGAAATCGTCTCGAACAAACTAAGGATGAAACGGTGTTGCATTTATTTTCTGTAAATGTAACAGATTTATTATTTCAATAATAATTTCTTTGATGTTGCTGCTATACTATTTCTATTTATGAATTCAAGAAATAACGGAGGCCGCGATTGCCAATAACTAAGGTACCGTTGAAAAGTTTAGACGCCAAAAATAAAACACGCTTTCCACACCATTCGACTCGGTGTTATATAAAAGAGAAACTTCTTTCATGCACCTGGGGTGCAATAGAAATCCTTCAACGAGGAGAAGAAAAGTGATCAATCGTATTGTTTCGCCGTAGTATCGGGTGCTGCGTTTTGTCGAATTGTGAAAAGCTCAAAAAACAGTTTCAGCACATTGCGATTATTATTCAGTTATAAAAGATAGAAGGTGTTCCTTGCAAAAATATCCATATAAATTTCTAGTTTTCAACGAGTTAATACACATTTTCCAATTTACAGTTCTAAATCTTACCAAATATTTCCAATTATTATTATTTCTACCGAAAACCACGCCACTCTCTTCACACATACCTTAACAAAATGATTATGGGCCCAGCACTGCATATGTTCGCTAGTTGAAACAATTAATAAAAACATAATTCATCGCATTGCCAAAATTTTCCAATCACGTGGTGTTTTACATCGGATAAATATATGTATTTGATATTAGGAAAACTCTAATGAAATAATTGTTTTCGGAAAATATATACTGCGAGTGATCCGGATAGTATAATGTATACAACAGTGTATGTGACACGGGTGCTTGTTAAGGGTTATTGTGACAGTATCACACTCAACGAGGTGAACCATCAGTTTTAATCGAAACACGATGCCCCGCGACTCTACATCTTCGATTCAGTTCCAATTAGTGTCTACCCGGGTTGAGATCAACAATTCAATGCAATTATTCAAAGCTATTCGGCGCAAGTCGTACATCACGTTATAAATTCGTGCCTGTGGATAGACGCATCGAACGCTAAGGGTAATTTTCCGGAACACTAAAGAATTGTACAACTAAGCGTGTGAAACCAGACCAGCAAAGAATAGGCAATCAAGGAATATTGCTGGAAAGGAACATTTCCTAGTTTCGAGAATTAGTAACCACGAAGGTTCCTGAGAATAGAAAATATAGTTTTAACCCCTAAGTCGTCACACGTTGCTTTTGCATACTCTAAGGCTGAAGGCTCTTGCTTCTTCGAAATGATGACCTTGACAACATATTTCAAGGTCATCGAAATCGGCGCTGAGGACCAACTTCTATATATAATTACCGAAATATGCTACGAAAGAAATGTTTCGACAAAAGTGACTTAGCATGTGGCGCAAATATTTTTTTTGAACTTGCATGCTGAGGGAGATTTCGAAATCAATTTAATTTTTTTAAATAGAATGTTATACTTTTGTATACATACTTGATTTGAAACGTTAAATTAGTTAGTTATTTTGAAAAAATGGTAGGGGAGGTGGTTGGGTTGTGAGACGGGTTGTATATATATATATATATATATATATATATATATATATATATGTATATATACATACATTTATTCAAAATGAAATGAATAAGCACAATTACAAAAGGAAAATACATAGAGGATAAAGGATATGCGATGAAATTGACACGTGCGGAGATCAGTTTATTTCGAAAAGGGAGTATAATTGTCACCCTTTGACTTTTCCAGTAATCTGGTCAAATTGCGAAACCGATTCGACATGGAATCTATTCAGCCTCAGCCTTGGGCAATGACAGATCACGAATTCAATCGTCTCGTGCCAGCCGCTGATTCAATTAACTTTGGACATGAATACAGAGTCTGTTCCTGGTTTGCTTCTCAATTTCGTGTATTTCAAGTTTAAACGTAACAGACGAAACAGACGACTATAGCTTCTAATTTTCTTCTATGTATATCCAATTCTAATACGAAACGGTATCCTGATGAAACAAAATTTTATCGGTAATTAACTGTAAATGAAAATTTTTCTTCTTTCTACTTTTTCCAACAGCTTGAATTTGTTCATTTGTTCACATAAAAAATGCCTATATATAAAGGAAATAAATTAACAGACACGTGGTAACATCAAGAAATTGATTAACAATTGATGGATAAACTTGTAAGCGGTATGAAAAACGAGAATTTTTCAACTCGTTCGTCGTATCAGCTACTCATTATTAAAAACAATTTTCATCGTAAATAATTTACATATAAATGGTTTTTTTCACAACTGAACTTATACTTTTATCCATCCTACGAATAAAAACTTCTTTTAAAAAACTAGTAATTCCATTGGTATCTGTAAATATTGAAAAATATTTTTTATGAATTTATTTTGCACCTGTATATTTACATAATTCTGTAAAAGCAAACACAATAGTTCTCTACCTACGACGATAAGCAAGCTAAAAGAAGAACTGAACTTATAAATTATGCATTAGTCCGAAGATAAATTATTAAACGTATGTTATTTCCCTCGGGCGGTATTTAAAAAAATTCTCTGCACATTACGTTAAGCGTGATAATCTTAAACGGTAATGCCCATAACGTTAATTGGATTTTTTCTGGACACATTATGAGAGCATGGTCATCGCGTATGCAAGTTGCCGATAGCGGAATCGTTAATTCATATAATCCAATGAAGGCTGTCGCGTCGCAAAACCCTAGAAAATGTTTTATTGTCCGCTTCCATGGACAGCTAATTTCGGGCAGCCGGTCATCAGATGTGGCAAGCGACCACCAGCAACGCGGTACTGTTAATTGCCGGTGCACCAAAATTGGGAAATTAGGCTAACCACGCGTGTAATATAGAACAATTGACTTTAAAATCTTGTCGAGAACATATACAGGCTGTTCGAGTACAGGTGGGAGAAAATTTAAGGGGTGGTTCACCATGACGATATAAGTTGAAAATGAAGAATAAAAAAATTGCGATTTCGACTTCGTTATTTAATTATGGGTTGCAGCATTTTAGGTGGATTTTTAATTGTTAACCCTTTGCACGCGGAGCTATTTTAATTTTAAAGTTAAACATTTCTGCCGACCTAGATATTCCCTCTGATTTTTTAAATTTGATATAGAATACTTGGATGTTCAGTAATTGATTAGATCCCAACATATTTAATAATGTAAACAATATTTTGAATAATGGTACAGCAATTTTTAGTGACGCCGCAGAGTCGCCACTCGAGTGCTATGGATTAATAACTAAATAACGAAACCGGAATCGTAATTTATTTATTCTTCATTTTCGACTTATATTATTATGGAGAACCACCCCTTAAATTTTCTCCCACCCGTAGTCGAACACCCTGTATAGGTAAGTTTCTTTTTAAATGAAACGCCAACGTTGAAACGTGACAAAGCGAATAAATATTTGTATATTAATGTAATTAATGTGCACATACGTGAAAGTTTGTACGTTTTGATATTATGGCACAAAAAAAGCAGAAAAACTGAAAACCAACGATCCGAAAAAACAATAATTCAATATGAAAGATCTGGAAAATGTTTGAACAACAATTAAACTACTTCGAATTTTCTATGAAAAATGGTATCGTCGTCATAGACTTATAACGAGGCATTTCAAGAGATCCAAATGCTGACTTTTCGAATTCAAATTTTATATTTATGCATGGCGCATTAAATTATATATTCGTTTCTAGTTAATCCAGAGACCGGACATTTATTTGAGCATGAGACGATTTCATTTTCTAGAGCTTATAGTCTTCTAAACTTTACAATGTGCTCCACTTTCCTTTATGATTCTACTTAACCGAGTACAAAATTACTGCACAGCGGTATGGCTTAAATCCTTGTATGTCTTCCCTTTGAAATTATACCATAACCTTAAACATAACGGGAATATAGAACAGTATCGTATAAACGAATGTTCAAATCTTGAATTAAAAAATATCTGGAAATTGAAAAATGTATACAGGGTCATACGTTTTTAAACGGCCAAACGTCAACCAGCTATAGAGGGCCCCAAATGGAACAACTTTCACCCCTAACACTTTTTTTCATTCGGTCTTGAATTTTTAGATAATTGCAAAAACCCGTCATTTTTTGCGTTCACTTAAGATTAAATATATTAGGACTGCAATTATGTATCTTGATGATTTTTCCTTTGTTTGATTTAAACTAAATAGGGGCATCTTTTTTATTAAGTCAACTTTTTTGTATGACCTTCGGATCTTGGTTTTTTTGACATGGGGCACGTTTGACGTTTGGCCGTTTAAAAACGGATCACCCTGTATATTTTATATTCATCAATGTATATGTAATGATACAATAATTCAAAGAATTGACCGTACGTTTTCTACATAAAAATTCATTACGTAAAAATTGTTTCATCGTAAAGTTCGAAATTTCATATTTATCAACATTTTTATCGATTAATTCGCATTAACGTTTCATAACAATCACCAATTTGAACGAATTGACCCTGGAACCGTGCGAGAATTTTCTCTGTGTTCTGTCCCAGATTGCTCCCTCTCAATATAATCCCATTCATTCTGCTCGTCAAGCAACTCGACCAGTGAACCCAGCCAATCGTAAACAATTACACGCTTTGGGCTTTCCCATTTTATTAGTGCCTCCTCAAAATCGTGTATATTTTCAGAAAAGTTACGTTTAAAATTTTCTAGGTTCATTGAAACACTCTTGTTCATTGAAACATCTTTATTTTTGTTATGTTTAGTCTTTTATGAAATTGTTATATTTCACTTTACTTGCATCATCTGTTATCAAAATCTTTACACGAATCTGACACGATATTAGAATGTAATATTTATTTATGGAGAGAGACCGGGTCATATATGTCATAGAGCATTTGTTCTAGAACAGGATTTATACATTATCGAGCAATACGTCGCTTAAGAAAAATTGGGACTCGAATTTCTGTTGCTCGATGTCATCTGACGGAATGTGAATCTTCGTGTAATGTAATGGACGTTTACTACATATATATATGTATGTACATGTACATGTATAAGCGAACTGCGGCAGCCACGTCTCCTTCGCCGAACTTTCAATTCTAGTCTTTCTATATCTTCTTTAGAATTTTGTGCGAGCAGTCGATCAATCAAATAATGTTCCCAGCTTCTTTTACGTCATTTCGGATTTCTATTTCCTGCGACTATTTTGGTAATACCGAAGCATGTGTATTTGTATTCTCACAATGTAACAAAGAAATCTTATTAATTTTCCACACGATACAGTATACAGGATTACACGAACTTATTTTAGACTAATATACAGGCAAGAAGACAAATATTACCTAAAATTTGTCAAGACACGCTTTGCTACAGAGTTATAAACAAATATATATATTTTTTACAACCAAGATACTAAATTTTCTATTGTACCCAATACTGAGACACTCTGTAAACATATGCAATAAAATCTTATACGAAATTTCAAAGTTGTTTTTCAAGACAACGGTTGATTTACAACATACGATTCCTTCGAAACTTTTGTTTCTCGCGGCGAGTGCTAAACGATGCAACAGAAAAAAAATTTGACCTTGAAAAGTATGCTCAAGGTCAATTTTGCGGCTAAGTTTTTTAACAAATCTTCAAGAATCATCTGAAGAAGCCATGACTATACATTTTGTTACATTAGTGTTAAATTAATTTCTCAACTAAGAATATATACAAATAAAAATTCAAATCGAAATTCACAGATTAAAATACAAGAAGTGTAAATAATCGTTTTTACCTTCGGACAGTTCTTGTTTAATCTGTTATTCTATTTTCAGGAATGTCAACCCGAGTTCCTACACGATCTCGTCCTAAAAATGAAGGCTTACATATTTACACCTGGTGATTCGATATGTCGAAAGGGCGAAGTAGCCAGGGAAATGTTCATCATAGCGGATGGAATCTTAGAGGTGATCAGCGAGACTGGCAGAGTTCTGACTACCATGAAAGCTGGTGATTTTTTTGGGGAAATTGGTATACTGAATCTAGATGGATTAAATAAGTAAGTAACTTTAGCGAGTCGTATTTTATTTAACCCCTTGCACTATAATACCGAGTCGGACTCGTGACGAAGATTTCGAAGATAGTCTACTAAATATTCGTGCTACTAATTTCCTTTAAACTTTAAATTGTAACAAAATTATATTTTCTTGTTGTTCAAGCCATTGGAGACTGCATAGATATAAATTACATACAAACTTCTTTTTTTCTAAGAAATTAGAAACGACAAATAAGTTCTAATCACTGCAACCGTAAAATATATCGTAGTGCAAGGGGTTAAAGAGCGTTTTTTACATAGTTGTATGAATAGCCACTTGACAGTTCATAACAATTAGTAACGCAATAAGAGTGGACAAGGTTCTGAAACAATCAGTTTATTTTAGCGTGCTGCAGAATAATTTTCCGAGAGAATAATATCCAAAAGAATTAATTTTAATGCATCCCAACAGCTTCAACGTTATATAAAAATTAATTTCATAGCAAAATTTAATATTATTCGGGGAAAGTGTTGTAGTTCGTCGATCTACCGTTCTTGTCGCGTGGAGTTTCCACTGTGAAAAAAATATGAAATACCGTGTAAGATTCATAGTACATATCCATATCCGGTACATAGCGCGCATACTAAACTGGTGACAAATGGGAAAAGTTTTAAAATATCTGTTATTCCAGCTCGTTATTTTCTTTTCTAGCGAATGATCGAATGAAAAGTTTTACGAACGTATTGCGGACAACTTCCGCAACTATGTTACTTGAAATACGGGTTCGCAGTTCAGTGCAGGACACGTACAATAAAAACTTCATACGGATAAAAATGTAACAGTACTAATGTTGAAAATTTATTTGAAAAATTTGTTGTTGCTTTTATTTGATTTTGTAACCGTACTGTTGCGCAGAGTACACAATAACATGCAAGATCAATTTGAAAAGTGGGCAGAGAACACAAAAACAATAAAAATATATGTTCGTATGAAATGTTTCCTATATTAACACAACCTGCAACTTATTTCAAAAGTTACTTACTATTAATTACTGTATAATTGGAACACAAAATATGACTACAACTTTGAAACGAGATTACGTTATCGACATCGGCGCGTGCTTGTGGTGCCACCTAGCGGCTGTGCTCGATAGACGTCCCGAAGCTCACTACATATCAACATGGCGGCGCCCTTACCTGTCGAAAACAATTAGAATCGCTTAACTTTAAACAAGCATAACTTTTGAACCAGTTAATTCCGAACGTTAAAACTTGGATTTTTAGCATTTTCTCGTCAGAATCTACAGGTAAGGGCAATAAAAAGTAAAAAATTTCTGGGTCCTTACAGTGAAGTTTAGCCGAAGTATTTCCATCACTTTCGATCCGATTACCTAAGATTAGCTGGGCGGGTAATTAGTCGATGACACGGGTGTCTTACATAGAGGATTCGAAAGATATGCGAGTGGTTCGCGTTTGAAACGGGACAGGCTGTACAATAAAAATAATAGTTCTCGAGAAATGAAATTGTCATTTCAGACGCACAGCCGATGTTCGATCGGTGGGGTACTCGGAGCTGTTCAGTCTGTCGCGCGAAGACGTGCTGGCGGCAATGAAGGATTACCCGGAAGCGCAAGAGATTCTGCAGAACCTCGGTAGGAAACGGCTAATGGAGGCGCAGAGAGTAGCGAGAGCGTCGCGACAGCCAACATCACCTGGTCACGATTCCTCGGACAACAGTACGGGGAAAAGGATCGTCGAGAAATTGAAGAGCGACGTGAAGGGTCTGAAAAATGCCTTAAGGAAGAGCCGTAGGAACACTAGACCCGAAGAGAGCCTCGAGCTCCAACCGCTGACGCCAAAAGTACCGACACTTAAGAGGCAACAAAAGATCGACGACTATCAAGAAGTGTCCGGTCCGATCGTACAGGAACCACCACCTGTGTCGCCACTCGGAGCTGGCCTTCCTCTGATCGCGAGGCTGAGATTACTGAAGGAGAAGGAGGAACGGGAGGAACGTCGAAACCTGATGGAAACTCAAACGCAGGCGGTCGAACAGCACCACCCGCCGATAGCGGAGGCACAGAACCCGACTAATCCGAATTTGCCACTTCTTCAGAGAATATTGCTATTGAAGGCGAAGAACGAGTCGGAGCCGCAACCAGACAAAGAAGCACCGACAAAGGAGCCGCTGCTTCCGAAAACCGTTATACCGGAGGAATCGCAGGAGCAGTCGCCGAAACCCGCCGCGAAGCAGCCGCAGAAACAGCCGCATAAACAGCCGCAGAAACAGCTATCGAGGCAAGGGTCTCTCGATCAGACGACAAAGTCCACGGGAACCTTGAACGGAGAGAAAGCGAACGGTTCGAACGCGAAGAAGACGTGGGCCATGCTCAAAGACGCGTCATTAACGAACAAAGAAAACTCGCCGCAAAGAAGCCCTCCGTCAATGAGGATGCATATAAGACAAAGTCTGGTGCGCCTCAGGCATCAAACCAAGATGTACGCGTCCGTCGATGATCTCTCGCCGGAATACTGCGGGCTGCCGTTCGTCAAGAAGCTGAAGATACTTAACGAAAGGCAGAAGTTGGCCGAACTAGAGAAAGCCGTTCGAAGTTCCAGCCTCGATTGCGGCGAAAATGCTGAGATCGAATTTGACGGTAACTTAACGAGAAGCCACTCGGAGGCTTGCGCCATCGAGTACGCGAGAAAATTGAAGAAACTGAATCAGGTACGTGCACGGAAGTTTTGCTAAGTTTTCAGCCCGTAAGTCGATCGTGAAAATAAAAGTAGATCCCGTTTGATGATAACAGTGAACTGTTCCTGACACGAGATCACTATTCTCAGAAAGATTGCTTGACTACTATATATATAGAACGTTAATATGTTTAAAACCTGTCGAGAATGCTTAAAATCGCTCAAATTTCAAAACGCCATAACTCTTCAACTACTGAATTCGTAACGTTAAAACTTGGATTTTCGGTATTTTCTCGCCAAAATCTACAGGATTACAATAAAAGATATTAAAAATTTTTGGTTTCCTAAGGTTGAACGTCGGCCCGGTAAAGTTGTTCAGAATAGCGACCTTGACAACATGTTTCAAGGTCATCGAAACCGGTGACGAATCGCTAAAGCACATAATTACCGTTGTTTCTTTAGCATCGACGATCATCGCCAACGGATCCATTGTCGCCAGAGAACGAGACGTTGGAGAGGCGAAATTTGAAGAGCATACTGAAAAAACTATCAGCTGGCAGTAGAACAGGTAGCTCCGATACCTCAGCAACGAGTACACCGGATCGCGAGGCGGCCACTGCCGAATTAAGGAAATTAATGAGAGCTCAGACCATCGAGGGCTACGCTGCGAGGCATTCGAAACTCTCGAAGAGTGTGACATTTAACAAGTATACGCTGCAAAGTCCACCGTCCGAGCAGATTCCGGGAAATTATCCACACGTGTCTCAGTTGCCGGATACCCAAGAGCAGGCCTCACTGCCACCGCCCAATAAACTCAGTTTCCGTCCTTCGGGCAGCGGAGGTATCCTGCAAGTGGTATCTCGACCACGAGAAGAGGAATACATTGGGGAGCTAGTGTCTGGTATCAGAGAAGTCATTAAGGGTCGTCTGGTAAGTTTTTTTTTTGCCTTTCTCCAGTTGTGTCCAACATCTTGCGACTCTGACACACTATTTTGTCTATGAATTTATAATCAGGCTTGGGCATTGTCGAAATAAATTATTTGGAAAATAATTGTTAAGATAATATATATATATATATATATATATATATATGCCATTTGAAATAATCATATATTAGTTTATTTGATCAGGCAAATAATTTTGTTCAAATTATTTGTTTATTCGAACTTGAAATGAAATTGAATGAATTTATCATACCATCTTCCATTCGATGAAAACTCCAATATTAAATGCGAATGCAGCTAAACTTGAATCATTAAACTAGAAAAATTGGCATAGGTTTGTTCGGGAAAGACTTCATTATTTCTTCCTACGAAATGTTAATCGATTTCCACGAACGACATTTCAGGAGGAGATACAGAGGAAATTCGGGCAGCAATTCACATCGTTGGAGCTGGAAATTCGTAAACGGGACGAAATAATATCTCAACTGCAGTCTCGGATACAAGAGTTGGAGCAAAGAGAGTCGCGAAATGCGGACGAGTCGCTTGGGGACAGCACGGAGCATGACGCCTCACTCGAGGAGGATTTAGATGACGACCGCGAGGATCATCCTTTCATGAGGGATGGTTCGGTGGACACAGTTCTCACTGCTCGTTCGCATTACGCGCGTCCCTCTCTGTCCACGGAATCCACCTCCCAAAATAGAAGATCCTGGGAGGAGCATTCCGAGGAGGAAACTTTAGAACTGCAAGAGCTGCCCAGCTCGATTGTTCCCCAGAGCCTGTGGAAGGGCGAGGTGGTGATCGATTTGGAATCGAACAGTGATAGCAGCAGATCGGAGGACGAGTGCGATGACAGACCCGATAGAAGCGACAGCGGGAACGACGAGGACGACGAGGAGGAGTCGCACGAGGGGGGAAACAATAATTGGGAGGTGACGATGCTCGCTCAGGAACTCGAAGCAAGACGAAGAAGTAGCGAAAGTACCAGTCCGGGTTCCTAGCGCATTAACGAGATTCTAGGCGTACTATGTTACCTCACAAATTCGTTACATCCTAAGGGCTGGTGTAATGGCCCGGCCACCGCCGGTACCGCAACTTTTTGCGATCCAGATTGCCCTTACTTACAATTAGACTTTGATAGTTTGACCAGTTCTAGCGAGACTATGATGTAATCTTAACTCTAGTCGAAAAGTCGAGTCGATCGTTCCATTTATATCGTCCTGGCCATCTATGTCGACTATAAGTTTTACGCCTGTAAGATCCTTAACGTATGTATGTATATGTAATTTACATTTTCTTCACACCCTCTCCGCGTGTGTTAGTCGAATGGTTTTCTTAAGAATCTTTCCTCCTGGCGAGCCTTTGACTGCCGACAATGCACTTGTTTCACTCATCTTCATTCGTTCGTTGTCTCTTACAAACATTTCATACCTATTTCATGTTTTTATTTTATTTTTTTACTTAGTTTTTCGTCTCGTCGACATTCGTGCTATGTTCGTTTTTACATCCTACAGTGAGAATTACATACACATTGTTTTCTACGTACTGTCAGTTTCGTTAAAGGGATTTGTATAATTTTGTGAAATTAAAGTAGAATGCATACACATACTGGTAATATATCTAGCAAGTAACGACATGATCTTTTTTTTCATATTTTTAAGGTTATAGTGATTTAAACTTACATATATTTAGATATCCATATCTATTATAAAGACTCAAATAAAACTACTGAATTACAAATCCTTTCATGATATCGTTAATGACGAACGAAAATACAAAATATTTCTGAATGTTACACGACCTCTATCGGTAACAGTTTTTATTAACATTTATATTGAGTTTTATTGAACATTAATGACAAGCTACTGACTTGCCGTTTCTCTCTTGCAGTGTATCAATAATCTTGTATCGAGTATCACTTTAAAGGACCGAATTCGAAATAGATCAACAGCTCCCGCAAATCAGTTTAATGAAATTGAACATTCCCCGACAATCTCACACGACTGTACACTACAGCAAACCTCAACTATACTTGGTCGAAGATGAATTTTCAAAATTTTTCGGAATACCTTGGGGATTGTGTCATTGGATAAAAAAATTATGTGTACACAAAAGTTGCAATTTTAATTGTATATTTTTGTAATTCGTTTTTCTCGTTTGTACTATTTATATCGTGCCTGGGCATTCTGGGCAACTAGTGCTCCGAATCTCGATGACGTAGAATCGGCTACCCCCACCCGGCCGGCTAGCGCGAGAGGAGAATACGAGCTCTCCTTCACTGTGACCGCGGCAGTGATGCCAGATGAGGTTGAAACCAACCTCATTTCCCCCTCCAGGGTACCCACTTTTATCCCCTTCCACTATCCTATTCCACTACCATGAGCACACTCCAACGTCCCCCACTAAGACCGTAGACTGGTCGCGCAGTCGCGCAACGTGTCACATATTGCTCTGGTCATCAGAGAGGGGGTATTTGTGTTCTCCTCGATTCCTTTTCGATTACCCCTGTCTGGCATCACTGGACCGCGGCCTTACGGCGAGTTAGTATTCCCCTCTCGCGCTAGCCGGCCTGGTAGGGGTAGCCGATTCTACGTCAACGAGTCTCGGAGCACCAGTTGCCCAGGCCTGATGTATATCGTTACTGTACGTTTTCATTGCATTTGTCATAGTATACTTGGTCTTCCTATGCTTCATTAGTGTCTTTAAACTTTCTTCATCTATTCACTATTTTAAATTGTACAAGAACAAGTTGCAAACATATAAACTTTTTTCATATTCAATGTGACGCGTCTTCCCAGTATCCCATCTATGTCTAATTTTGCGGATTATATTCTTGTCCATTGACACAATCCTACGGAATGTCAAAACAATTGTAGTGGTCAAAAAAATACGATCTACCCTTAGCGTACACAGTGTCTCATGACCCTTGATATATCTGAAAACAGTACGATTTCTTATTCAGAAATAAGGTAGTATAATATATAATTTATTAACAACTCTCTGTCTATAAGATCTCTTTTTACAAATATTTGATGACTTTATGCATAAATTGTATCTTCAATGAAATTTGTTTACGAACAACTCGGCTATTGGTCATATATCATGACCAATCAACAAACATCATACAATTTCATTCCAGAAAGAAACACATAAGCATGTGACTGTAAAATAAAAGCACACAGCTTCAAAACAACGTGAATATCATCTTTTAATTAATTCAAGTGAAATTGAAAAATTGAATGTCTACGGTAAAAGTATTCAGTCTACAGTGAAAACTACATGTTCAAAAGAATTTAGAGTGGTCCAATATAGGAAAAAGTTCATCAAAATGATTTTTCTTAATGTTACTCTATTTGTTTAACAAAACGAAGTGGAACACTGGACTCTACTCGTAAATGTTATTAATGGAATACAAACTGTTGTTAATGTCGTATCTCTTTAATGCTGCATCTCTTTAATGCTATCTCAAAAATATACACTACCCTGATACCGATTTGAAAATTATTTTGTTTGGTAATCATGTAGAAATTCATTTCAGAGATCACCAAATTCTATCGACTCACATTGTCTTTTTAACATTTTACTATTAGATACGAACTATGTAATAAATATTTGTCGCTTAACTCTTTTAAAAAAAGTAATATATATACATAAACGAAAAATAATGCAAATTACTAAACAATGACACAGGATGCTACAATGTGTAATTTGAAGATCAAGTTTATTTTCATTTCTCGGCTGTTATACTTTTTGATCCTTTAGTTACTAATTTTCGTTGTGTTCTCCCAGTCAGCCAAACCTGCTTCGAGCAGTGGCAAATTCATAGCAAATCAAGAGCAGATTGCTTACCGAGTTTCTTCCATTTAAGTAAAATGTACGTTATATTTTTTTACAACAATCTGACTTACTTCTGAATGGTAAATCAGACGTTTTTCCGTTATATTATAGATTATGAGACACCTTATAAGAATAATATTACCTCACAAGATATTGCCTGTATAAAATAAATTAAAAATATTTTTCACCAAATATATTGTTCCAATCACATTATTATTACTTGATAAAAAATACGTTCTTTACCCTAAGAAACTAAACAAATATTTCAGACATTATGCCTGTTCCTTGCTCTGGTATATTGAATCTGAATCTGACATCAGATTTTCTCTATCGCATCGCGTTTTCAAGAGATAAAAGATTTCAAGTGACATGAAATCAAGTTTGGAGCAACATATCATACAGTTTAGAATAATCCACCGTATTTATATATATTAAACAATTAATAGGTACATTGAGTTGCTACCGAATCAGCCAAACCCGTTTCGAGCTGGTCAATGTCTGCAATCGTACTTTACGAGCAAACGGCGGTCATTTTGGTACCATGATCATGCTTGGACCAGAATTGGGTTCCTATTTGCTATGAATTTGCTGACCAAAACTTGTCGACAAATGGGGAGCCTATACCGCAACAGATGGGTCGCAATTTGTAGACAAGTTTTGGTGGGAAATTCGTAGCAAATCAAGAGCAGATTGTTTACTGGGTAATATTATTAAATTGTTCATATTTATAAAATTAATAATTTCACCAACTCTCTGCTAATATTTCATGATATATACGTTGTAACCAATAAAAATGTCCTATCACGTTTTCTATGTTTGTCCACTACATTGTTTCTCAAACTAAAAGATATTTCGTACTTTTGTCTGATAATGAAACTGCTCCATTGTTGCTTGTTACAATGAAATTAATTTGTAGACGATTTTTATTGTAAGAGGACATTTTAGAAAATTTTGTAATTTAGATAAAAGGTTTGCATTCGATTTAATTTTAAATTATTTATGTGTCACAGTGATGAGAACTATTTGTTTTCATTGTTTGACTCAACATTTTGAACAATAATTTCAATTATTTTGACGAAGAAATAAGTGTTACTCACTCCAAAAAAAAAATCGTCAATCGAAAACGAAATTTGCAAAACTCGATGTGATAAATAAATTCTGATTTTAAGTTTAGATTCGGTATACGTATTAAAGTGTAGCAATATATATATATACCTGTTTTTGTTTGAGTAAGAATGTTTTGGCGACTAATAATATTATTCTTCTGTGACATTGTAAATCTTTAGTTGGAACTTATAACGTATTGTTTATAGTTTCTAATTATTTAGTAACATTTCAAATGTGTAATGTCTCGACACATGGTTAAAAATAATCAAAGTTGAAATTTCTCCATAAAATAATTTTCTCAAGGTCACGCATTATTTTTGAAGCAAGAAAAGAATAAACGTGTAACTTCGTTACAGTTAAGAGATTCACCTTCACACTTTATATTACAAAGCATTGTGAAAAGTATATTTGCTCCTCTTTCATTCTTGCTATTATACTGACTCCCTAAGTTCCAGCTCAACTTCTCCTGTCCATGCGCAAACAGCACATTATAATTTTAATTAGGAAAAGATTATTAATTTATTTTATCATCTAATAAGCACAATATGTGGCTATGTATAGTTATCCTCTTGATTAAGTAAACATTACTTATTTCATTGCAGTTTTATTCGGTTCATTTATAACACTATATTGTTCAAGATTAACATCCAATAGAATTGAATATATTGTCTAAAGAATATTTTAAAAATCTCTTTTCCATAAACAAATAGCTTTGAATTTATATTTCACTTGAATTGTTCAGTCCTTGAATTGTAAATAATCACAGGTGCCTGAGAGGATATATTATACTTGGAATATGTAAAATTAAAACTTAAGCACCCACTTAAATATGTAATTGTGTACACGAGACGGACATTAAACTAAATTATAAAATTAAGCTTTCATTCCATACCAGACATTAATAAGAAATTTATTCAATCACCAGGTACCAATGAATCTTTCATCAGTTGTAGCAACTAGTGTTAATTATTGTTACGATTTTTTGTTTATAGAGCTAGCCAGTCTATATTACTAAACATCCTTTAAAATCTTTGTTAATAAGATTGAAATAATTACGAATTTGTTCTTACAAAGCTATACGCTCACACACAGACAACACACGTATATCTATACATACAGGACACATGCATATGCACATACATGTACACAGACAGATATATTTATGTACATACAAACGTACAAACGATTAGTTTTAATTTTACAATAACCAAAATTCAACTTAACAATTCTGCAAACTGTTCGAAGGTCTAAAATATTTGCGCAACTCTTAATTTTCCTTTCCTACCCCAGTTGTTTAAATTGCTGAAAAGATGCACCACAAATCGTACAGATGAACATTCGATACTACGAAGTAACGAATAACATAATTTTCGAAAATATGTATATATACACACACACACACACGCAAGTCGACAAATGTTAATGGGAATATACATATGACGTATACTGACCAGACCAAGCTCAATATTTCTAGAGTCTTTACAAAATGAATAAATCTGTTAAGTGACAAATGACTACTAAATAAGAGAGGAAATCTATGAAGATCTTGTACATACTAGCCTATAATTTATTTATCTATGAGCGAAAGGAACAGAGTGAATGTTAATTTAAAGAATGATTAAAGAAAATAGGAAATGTATGGTTATAATATATTAGAACGATTGAGTATGAAAAAGAGAGAGAGAGAGAGAGGGAAAAGTAAGAAAAGGATGAATAGTTAGGAAAAGAGAAGGGGAGAGTATGAGAGCCAGAGTGACAGAGAAATTGCGCAAGTTCGAACAAAACGAAGAAATAGAAAAGATTAAACAATGCGTAACAGTTTCGATGGACTATACAGTGAAAAGCATTTTAGACGCTGACATGTACCTATTCCGCGAATGAAGAAGAGTATACAATAAAGTAAACAATGTTTTCAAGTGTTACGTTGTTTTAATCACCCGACATAACGCTAAGCGATCTTATCTTTAGTAATTCTTAATTATTTTGCAAGTAAGCAATGACAAAAACTTTAAATCTATACTCTTTGTTTCATTTAGTAGTATATTTATACTTATTTAGAAATAATTTAAGATCTCGTTATTGAAAGGGTACAGCCGGATAAGATAGTGAAACGTGCCCCCAAAACCAAATTGATTTTTGGTCAGACCATTCGATAGGGTTCCCAAAGAAAACCCCCCTATGGCAAGTTTCTTCTGTTCTGCTCAATCAAAAATTACGAAAAAATTCATGATCATTCTACCTAATAGCACACATTACAGTGAATTATTTGAGAATTTTTGGTTTGAAAAATCGATTTTGAAAAATCTGCAAGCATAAAATTGTCGATTTTTATATTAAAGTTTTCAGAGTACCACATTTATATTATTACGTTAGTTGTCTCTCGTCGTGATTATTAATGGGTATTTTTTCTGATTCTTTCGGATTGTTACGAGCCAGGGCTTAACCATATGTTTAAAAAAATTCAAATCGAAAGAAATGCATATTTCGTATTGAAGTTATATAGAGATACCAGTTTTATATAAATTCAGCAATGAGATATTATTGAGGCCACTGTGCTTAATTTTTTCAGAATCTTTGATATAGTGCATCGTAGTTAAAAAAAAAAAAAAAAAACAAATTTTCTCGTATGTTTCTTTACTTTTTTGTAGATGTATTTTGTAATATTGAACATTTTTATATTTGTAAAAATAATGTAGAAACTTAAAACTGCAATATAAAATATTTTATTTGAATTATATTTCAATATATGGTCACCGTAAGTATGTAGTTGTAACGTAACAGACATTTGTTGCAGTCTCGCATATATGCAGTTGTGCACGGGACCTTTGAGCTCGTTTTATCCTTGTTGCTGAAGTAACCGGTGCGGCGCGGCGATCGGTCACCAATACTAACGCATACATATTACATATGCACTATGCACACATACATTACCTATATCTTGTCCAACGAGACAAGGCAGTAAAGTAACAGCGTGCGTCCTTCGCTGTCTACCTGAGAAGGGTAACATCAACTCTGTCGCACTTGAGCGGCTATGTTTACGTTTACTGCCTCGTCTCGTTGGACAAGGTATCTCAATGGAAGCACCAATGTTTTTTATGTATAAAATTCAATGGTACAAATATAGATCGTATAGTAATGTTAAATTGGTCTATTTTGAAGTAAAAACACAACAAATAATTACGAATTTTGTTTATTATGTTCTTATTTAACCCCTTGCACTAATAATACCGAGTCGGACTCGTGACGAAGATTTCGAAGATAGTCTACTAAATATTCATGCTACTAATTTCCTTTAAACTTTAAATTGAAACAAAATTATATTTTCTTGTTATTGAAACCATTGGAGCAACCGTAAAATGAATCATAGTGCAAGGGGTTTAAAAAAGAAATAAAAGTACAGATATTAAACTTCTTATGCATATACTTTATTTATTTCTTTTAACTTGGACAAATTAAACTAAAATAAAAGATCTAACAAATATTCTATTTCACAGTTACATTGCTCTATTATAGTATTTGAAAAATTTTGACGTTCAAATCAGGCGCACTTGACATCGTCGATATATATCGAACGTAAAGTACGGTCGTTCGACTCTGATGTAGCTACATAACCTTACGATCATAATAATAACAAAAGCGTCGCGGCTGAGTTTTGTTATCAAATATCATATATAGTTTCAAAGTGATTTTAGAAAACGCGCCGCTTTTTTGTGATGTGGGGAACGTGAGTTTGTTTACAATTTGACAAGGATGGGCGATATAAGGGCCGGCCTCGAAGAATTAAAATTCGATGGTGCCCTGTTCGCCGATGTTAAATACTACGTCAGTGGCGAAGGTGATCCCAAGGTATGCCATTTCACCGATTCCCGCGTTTTTCCATTCCCTTTAATGTAATGCCTTTAATCTGGCGATATTGTTATCGATGCACTGCGACTGTTATGAATTGTGAATTATCCTCGGTTACCTCAAACCAATCACAATATGCGCGGTAGAGGTTATAAAATGGAGTCAATTTTAACAGATTGCAACATTCTATGGACATGATACAAAATTTTTGAAAAATCCTATTTGTATCACTTATGTTCTTATACGTAATATGTTTCTGTATCGAATAAATAAAAGTTTAGTAATCTTAGCCATTATTGCGTGAATCCATCAACCAAAATATGAGACATATACATATCATTATTAATATAACAGTTGTAACATATTGTCATAATTTATTGTCTATAAAAAGGGAAACAATTAATTTCATTGATAACACTTGTAATATACACAATCATATTTTAAAGCAAACTCGTATTTGTATTAATGTCTACAATTAACTGCTATGTAAAAATTATTCTTAAAGCCAGCATTTTTTAATTCTTTACAGATATTAAATTTACTACACGAAAGTGGCGCGGAAAGATCAAATTATTTCAGTGATTTTGTTACACATTTAATAGCAGGCTATGATGCGTTGGAAAATGATATTTCCGCTGCAAAGGATATTTATGAAATACCAGCAGTTACACAGAACTGGATTTTATATTCTGTTAAATGTAACAAACTTCTACCGTATCCTTAATCATTGTTTTAATAATTACTAAAATAATTAAATGAATAATTATTAACACTATCTATAGTTCAAAGTATATAATTTCCTTAGCAGTACCATTGATCTAGGCCACATTATTTTTCACCCGAAGATGCACAATTGTTTTCGAATGTACGAGCATGTGTGTCTCAGGTAAGCCGTGCGGATAGCAAAAGTCTATGGGCAATGATCGCATTACAAGGTGGTAAATGTCAATTACGTTTAGACCAGTATTGCACTCATTTAATTACTGGAAGGGCTGCTGGTCTTAAATATGAAACTGCCACAAGGCACCCCATAGAAATTGTAACCCCAGATTGGGTAACGGAATGCTGTAGAAAAGGAACTATTATAAGTGAAGTGGAATTTCACCCTAGACTTTTAGTATATCCAAATAGTTCCACAGCTATGATTACTGGTTTTATGGATGAAGATACAGATAACAATATTACGCAAGAAGAACAAGATAGAACTAAAGCTATGTTGGAACAACTTAAACAACGTATGCCTTGGAATCAACCAAGTCCACCTGTAGCTTCCAGTGCATCGCATAATGTCAATACTAATAACGCAACTATTGCAACCCTTCCTTTCTCGACAAATGGGCAAAATACTGTTAGTACGCAGCAGCTACATCTTTCACGCCCAACTGCTACAACAAGTTTATCGAATGCTTCCACAATCGTGTCTTCTGTATCGGATCAAAATGTTACTCAAACTGGCTGGTTACCTCAAGCGTCTCAACAAAATAATGTACCTCAAATGAAATCTGTGCCACAAATACAACAACCCGAAGTACCACCTCAACAGCAGCAACAACAACAACAACAAATGAATATGCAGCATACGATACTACAACAGCAACAGATGTCCCAGCAGCTTACACAGCATCCACAATTGCAACAACCAACTTACACTCAACAACAGCTTTTGAACCAGCAACCATCACCTCAATTAACACCGCAACCGCAATTAATAGGAGCGCAACAACCACTAATGTCACAGCAACCGCAACAGATAAATCCGCAAATATCTCAACATCAATTGTCGTCTCCACAACAGCTGTTGACGCAACAACAAAAACAGTTGAATCAACAGCAGATACTTTCGCAACAACAATTAAATCAACAACAACACATACCACAACAGCAGCAAATTACACCTCAACAACAACTGGTCCAACAACAACAAGTGCAATTAACATCGCAGCAACAGCAAATAGTTCTTCAGCAACAGCAAATTCCTACACCTCCCCAACAGATTGGAGCACATCAACTGAATCAACAGCAAGCTCCACCGCAACAGTTGACCACCGAACAACGACAAATAATATTATTACACCAGCAGCAGCAACAAAAAATTCAGCAAATTTCGCAACAGTTGCAGCAATCCGCGCCTCAAAGTTCTCAACAGTTTGTTATAAGGGATGGTCAGTTGCAACAACAGCCTCCAAATCAGCCATTAATGGGACCAAATCAACAAAGTTTTATTGTACAAAGAGATTCGCAGTGGCAACAGCAACAATATCATTTACAATTACAAAGACAGCAGCAGCAACAAATTGGTGCTCAAAGACCAAGTGGACAATGGGCTCAACAACCACCTCAACAACCAAGACAGTTGATCCAATTGGATGCCCAAACCCATCAACAATTACAACAAATGGATCCGCAACAGAGAGCCCAATTTATACAAAAGATACAGAAACAGAAGAATATATTGTTACAAAGGCAAATGCAGAATCGCCAAGCGCAACAAGGGGCCCATATCGCGGTTATTAGGAGTCCCGGTAAACCAGTGCAGCCAGGCGGCTTGCAATGGGTTCAGCAACCACGACCGCAAATGATAGGGCCGCAAATAGCGCAGACACCTGGCCAGAAACCAGTGCATACGGGTGTTCAACCACCAGCTTTAACGCCTATCAATTCTTCCAATCAAGTTATCGTGCAAACCGGACAAAACGTACAAGGTCCCCAAGCCGCCCCGCCTGGTCAGACGTTTCAACAAGGCCAACCCCTAACTTCACAACATATAGCGCAGTTACACATGCAGAAACAGCAAATGGCGAGACTGCAACAGTTTCAACACCTGCAGCAGCAGCAGCAGCAGCAACAACAACAACAGCAACAACAACAGCAGCAGCAACAAAATGCGCAACAAGAACCACCTCTCACATCGTTGCCCAACAATGTTCAAATATCACCGGACCAACAGTTGGTTGTCAATGCGAAAACGAAAACTGCATTGGCAAATATGTTGACGAATAGATTGCAAGGTAGCGCGACCGAAGGTAGTGCTGCTGGTCAGCTAAGATTAATGACCGCCCAACACAGGCCACCACCACCGCCGTCTCAGGACCCGCAACTCCTTGCGGCTTATCAGCGGAGAACCGTGGCGAACATTACGAATGGAGCACCACCCGGGGCTCCGATAAAGATGCAGTACGCCCCGGTGATGCCGCAGGCGAAAGCTCAGTTCTACGGACACAATCCAAATCTAAAACGTATGCTTTTTTTTATTTTTTTTCCAAATTCCTAATTAAGACACCCTGAATGGTTCATGTACATAATCGTTTGCACTCTATTTACAAAACAATGCGGAAACCAACGTCCCGTTTGTCACTTGCCCAATTGGAATTCCATAAGAACCTCGGAAATAACGTTTCGTTATTTGTACTTTCAGTGCCACCAGATCTATTTTTGCTAGGCTGTATCTTTGTTATCGTTGAATACGACGTGCAACGTCCGAACGATGTATCAATATGGAAGCAAGTTATCGAAAGACACGGCGGTGAGGTCGAACCCCAATACTGCACCCGTGCCACCCACGTACTCGCTATCACGCAGAAACATCCGACAGTGGTACAGGCTCTGCGCGAAGGGAAACGTTGTGTCAGTGCCCACTGGCTGTCCGATGTTGTCAATAAACAGCAGGTACTACCGCCTTGGCACGCGCTACATTTCCCAACGCCATTCAGCTTGACAGAACTTCCGTGCGGGAAACAAATTGTATCGTTGTCTGGATTTGAAGGGGAGGAACGTGTCAAAGTCAAGTATATGCTGGAAGCATTGGGATCGAAAGTTACCAATTACTTTACCAGGCACAACACTCTTCTCGTTTGCAGAAGGTAACGTTCAGAATCATGAATATACCTATATCTCTTCGCCGCTTCTCACTATCCATAACATATTCAACGTATTTTATCGAGTCTAGTCTGAAAGTCGCTTTTACAACAATAGCATACATATGTCTAAAGCTTATTTTGAAAGAAAGAAGAATTTAACAAAGAAAACTTTAATAGCTAGTAGCAATAAATTTATAGGTTATTGACAAATAAATCGATCAGATTGAAGTACGCGTAACAAATAGTAGAAATGGTCTACGTATAAATGGCCGCAGTGTACGTAACTCTTCACCATTCCTTCGCTTATACTATTTCAGACCCGACGGTCAAAAATATAAAAAGGCGCGGGAATGGCAGACTGGAGTAGTAAATGCGCAATGGTTGACGGACTTGCTATGCGGGCAAATGAATGTCCTGCATCAAATCGAAAATCCAAAATATCAACAGTACAGTCTCAGCAATCCGTTCAGATTGGATTATTCTCTAGTGCCTCATTTAATGGGTATCGTGAACATCGC
Source organism: Lasioglossum lativentre (assembly GCA_916610255.1). Lineage (NCBI taxonomy): Eukaryota > Metazoa > Arthropoda > Insecta > Hymenoptera > Halictidae > Lasioglossum > Lasioglossum lativentre. Next base: position 5,465,820 of record OU744364.1, read on the forward strand.
TATGTATCTTATGTTCTTTTACAATAAAGAATTGTAGCTCTTTCCGTTTGTCGCTTATTCCAAATTTGTAGCATTATCTAAAAGATGCTCTTTTTAGCTGCGTGGAAAATGCCAATAAACATTACTCAAGAGTCTTATGATAAAGTGAAACAGGTTGGCCAGGGTCCAAACTCGATAAGAAAGTATAAAAAACCGCGACTAGACGGCCCGTTGCTGAACAAAGATCCACATTTGTTGGGCTTGGATGAGCCCGTAGTTGTCATCAATCCCGATCCTCCGTCTCCAGATAAGCAACCGAGGATATTATTTTCTGGTATTAATCCTAGAAAGAATGCAAAGGTAACGTGAATATAAAAAATTGACAACTAGATTGCGGATGTTCGCGTATAAACGCACTTTTTTTAATGATATACTATTTTCCCAACAGAGAATTCGGGAATTAGGCGGTGCAATGGCTGCCAGTTGGCGGGATGCTACACATCTCGTGATGTCAACACCAATAAGAACTGTAAAATTTTTGTGTTGTCTATCACGTTGTAAATATATTGTCACGTTACAGTGGTTACTCGATTGTTTCGCAAGGAACACATTCTTAGATGAAAGTGGATACATGCTTGGCGATTCTGAATTCGAGAAGAATTTTAATTTGAGTATTGAAAAGGCTCTAGTAAGCCCTAACCGAGGAACAGTACTTAAGGTGATTGTTTTATTTTACTTCTCTATTTATTATATTGGAAGAAATTCTAACGTTTATTATATGTCACGACTACCATAGCGAGATTCTATACCTCTGGATCACGGGAGATCCTTGAACGTAAATTTAATGATCCTTTAATTTTGCACACCGCTGTATTTTTGTTGTGATAAAGACATTTAACATCGCTGTATCTCGACTTTCTGTGAAAATTCATTTTGTTTGACAGGGTAAAATATTTTATGTGACACCAAGTGTTATACCGTCGCCACCGGCGATCGCAGAAATTATCGAGAGTGCGGGTGGAACAACGGAAAAGACGCGCAGATCCCTCGCGCAAATCCAGGAAATGAATAGTAATAAATTAACTTATATCATTGTTACTCACGAAAATGACCTGCATCTTCTTTCCGATGTGTTACGTGCAAATATCAGTAAGTGATTCTTCACCATCCTTCAATCACCATTTAAATATGTGTACTATAATTTAATGTTTTACTGATAATAAGTACAAATGGTGATACATATTTTGTTATCATTGTTCACTGGCCGTACTTTATCATCGGTTAATAGTCGACGTACCGAAATGTTCAGTTATCAATTTCCAGAAACTTACGCATGCACCTATCTACTACTTTATTTAGACTTCTTAAAGTATTGCAACAAACATTATAAACTGAAAATTAATTATATGAATAGTAGGTTTGTTCGTTGAATTTTAAACATCTTCATAAACTTAAAATTATATTTAATAATGGTTTTAAAGAGTATAACAATTTAAAAAGAAAGTATTAAAAAATTTATTTTAATAAATTTAAAAGGAAATTGAGTTTAATATATTTGTAATGTTGTGTAGGTGTGTTCAGTGCAGAGATCGTGTTAGGGGCAGTCGCACGACAATACTTCCCAGCAGATCAAGTATGAATACTGTGCAGTGCACGATATACTGCATGTTAATCACAGATGTGGGCTTACTAATTCTCCAGTGAGCCCTTTTAGAGATGAAAAAATTTTGCTTACCTTCTTCAATGGGACAATAAAGAACATAATTTTATGATACAGGAGGAACTACTTTCACTAATACATTCCAAACCTTTCCTTTTATGCTATTTTTGGGAAACACGTACTTTGCAGCGTTCTCGAACGAAATTTGATATGATTCATCTTAATATAGTGGCGCACGTGTAATACGCATTGTGCGAGTTCTATGGAAATGCTGGAATTCTACGAAGGGGATTGAGGAGAATTATATTTTTGTATAGAGGGACACATAATGAAGTAACGAATGATAAAATGTGATAAAAATAGTGTATTTTGTGGCTCAGTTTCTATTAACATCAGAAATCGTAAAAAGTATCACTTCCTTTTTTTTTAGAAAACCTGTTATTTTAACGTGTATTACATGTTTAATTAAAGTTCTATTAATGTTCTGTTTAATTAAATGAATTTAATCTAACAGTCTCATGTATTCTACATGTTTCATTTTGTTTCCCTCTAGACTTTAGACCAAACAACTTTTGCAAGGACAATTTTGTTGCATCTTTTATTCCCCTCGCGGCATTCTAGTCTCTCCAAATAACTTAAACACACTGGGTATTATGTATCACTCAATACAATTAAGGTGTATTGTTTTAATTACCATTTTGTAGTTGCTTTTTGCACAACGACGCTTTTTATCGCATATAAGTCTATACATATCATTCTACATATTAGTTTATATTGTTGTACACTTATTTTCTTCATTTTCTTCGCTTGTCTTATACATATATACATACAAAAAATGATTTACGTGTAAGAGTGTATTATGACAAATAAATAGAAGTATGAAGCCCTGTGTTATCTTACTGATTACAAAACATTGTTAGTTTAAATTTGACTTTTCTTGCAAGCAACATCGTTTTTTTAAAGGAAGTTGTTTCATGCGTGTATAACATGATGGATTATTAGATTTATTAAGGTATGATTTCGAATGATTATAAAATGGACATTGATATCAGGTTTTATACTATGTCTATTTAAAATTAAACATATGCATTATTACATTATCATTTCGTGTTATACGAGTACCATATAATTATTGAAAAGAAACAAACGATATATATATTATGAAAAATTACTTTTCAATAATTTTATAGTCAAATATCAAATAAAATTTTTACCAATAAAATAACAATAAATTTGGAATCATGTTCTATAGAGGATTTTAAACTATTTTGGACAGTTTATTTAAGGAGCATATTTTTGATGTTTTAGAACAGAGAGTTTATTTTCTTTTTACATACAACTGCAATTTTAAATTTTTTCGCATTCTGACAAGAAACAACTTTTTCTCTCTACTAATTCTAAATAACTTTACATTAGAACTTACGTATAATAGTATAAAACTTGTATAATAAAATAGTACGAAAGCATGGATCTGCAATTGACTCAGTACATATATATCACTTATTCAATATTCAAATGCCTAGTATAGTTACAGTACTGTGTAAAATATTATTTCAAATAGTGAATAGTGTGTATAATTGTGTATAATGCATATAACCTTAAAATTAAAATATCTCATTTGTTACAACAACTTTCTAAAATAATATTTAAGAACAGTATCTCATACTAAAGAAACTAAAAATGAGGTTTCACCTTTAAGTATTTTTATTTAGCTTACCTAGATTGATTCTGTGTTCACAAAGGAGTAGCCTAAATGACAATAATTTGCAGCAATGTACTTTATTACACGTGATTAATCGGAATTCAACTTGAAATAATTTTACTGTGCTAAATAGTATGGTTTAAGGAATGTTTCAAGTACATTTTTTATATCAAAGTAAAAAAATATCTTATTTTATGCTTCAGGTTTCAAGTATTTCAGTATTCAAAATACTCTATTTGGCAAAACTTTATTGCTTATTTAAAATTATTTTATATCAACTCCAAATCATGGAAAATATTCTTTGTAAATTTTGCCCAGCTCTGCATAGTTAACACAACTTATAATCAAAAATCAATCGACTAGCATATTTACAAGTACACATGAATGTATAGTACCTATATTTGCGCAGAAAGTTGCTGGTATATCCAGTCCAAGTGTTTTGCAATGTCCACGTAAACAACATATTGTGCGAGATCACAGGACATGTTACTTTTGTCCAGAAGTGATAGGGAGACAATTCCTCTAAGGAAATAGCGCTCTAACTTGGACTCGTACAAAATAAAGCCGCTACCACTGTCACCATTGCAAGGACCAGTTCCGTTCCTTGAACCCGCACAGAATGTTCGGTTTGAGGCTATGAATACGAACTCACTCTTACTCCAGAGACAGGTCTCCTGTAATTCATTTGGATAAATATCAACTTGAATTCTAGTGGCCTTTTTTGTATTTACCCAGTAAGCAATCTGCCCTTGATTTGCTATGAATTTGCCACCAAAACTTGTCTACAAATTCCGATCCATCTGTTTCCCCATTAGGCTCGGTATTTGAGTGCAAAATATGAAGGCGGAATTCCATGCCAAATCGAGGGCAAAACGACGGCAAAACGACGGCAGATCCTGCTCTCGTGAAGAGGGCAGGTCGGTCGCACTAAGAGCGAACCAATATAACTTTTAAGATTACAAACATTGATTAAAATTTGCTCGAAGCAGGTTTAGCTGACTAGGTAATACATAAATAAAAAAAAATAGATGAATCTCAGATTTACCTGATTTACGATCGGAGCCTGGATCTTTCGAGGTTCTTCAACGTACACATTTCCGAATTCGTCGCGTCCCCAACCCACCACAGTTCCTATTCTATTTACAACGTAATCCAACGAGGTAGGGCCAGACCAAAGACAAATTGGTTTAATAACAGCGGTATATTCGACACTGTTTCGTAAAATCAATACAGCTAAATCGGCATCGGCGCTAGCCTTCAAATTGTCAGAAGAATAATCAGGGTGAAGTGTGTAACCGGCCACATCTCGATTCACCGAGCCTGCCTCATCGAAGTTTAAAAGTTTATAACGTCCTAACGACACCACCATTGCACCTATTGGCAGGGAAATGTTCTCATACCGGAAACAGTGCGCGGCTGAAAGGCAAATCACATTAAACACGTGTTAGCAAAAATAATAGATCATTCGCCAAGATCACACCGTTTTCTGTATATTGCATTTATTATTCATTTCTCCCAAGAATGTTCTTAGTTTTTATGGAAAATATAAATGAAATACATAGTACAATCGAGTATAGCATATGTACGGTAAAGCCTTGATCTAAGAAAATGGAAACTGTAGGATCTAAAAAAACGAATATCCCCTTGAAGCTCGAGCTGCCTCGGTCGCCGAGCAGCTAAAGTGTACACATGCCGCGTAAAGGTATATTTATACCGAAAAAAACACGGTGGCACCCCGGATCCGGGAAAAGTTTGGTTACCCTGGTTTTGTATCTAGCACTTATATCAGTCCGGGCGGTCCCCGTATAAGTGCTAGATACAAAACCAGGGTAACCAAACTTTTCCCGGATCCGGGGTCCCACGATACCGGGTTGGGTATATCCGAGCACCGGATAGTTGTAATGACAAAAGTTGTTCAGAATGTTGTCCTCGATAACATATGTGAAGGTCAAGGTCATCGGAGTTGCCTCCCCTAAACGTAAGGTTTACCCTTTATGTTTTTATAGGACTTTCACCAACTTATTTGTGGAATTTTTCTGATTGAAATAACACTAAACACGATATAATTCGAACTGTTCGTAGTGGTTTAATTGACGGTATGTAGTGATCTAAGAAACAGCAAGGACCCGAGGGTTTTTCTTACTTCAAGACTTTACTGAATCCCCTTTACGGAACAGTTTTTAAAAATACGGACACCATAGAAGTGTCCGGATTCTCATGGAATGGCCAGTTAACGGTGTACATCAGGCCTTCCCTTTAATAATTCCCTTTAATAATTCATTTTTATAAAAGTGTTCATACCTGTAATGACATGGTTATTCGTCACGAGCGATCCGGCGCAGTGGAACTTATATCGAGGCACTAATACAAGATAAATTGCAGCCAACCAAGGATATTGACCGCGCATAGCTTTTTCACCGCCTGCTATTAGATAATTAATCTTCGAACTGTTGGAGATACCACATTCCTGCTGAGTTTGATAATCCACCACATGTGAAGCAGGCTGTGTCGGCGGAGTAGGACGAACCGATGGTGTTGGCCGAACTGATGGTGTTGGCCGAAACGATGGTGTTGGCCGAACCGTTGGAGTTGGCCGAACCGTTGGAATCGGTCGAAAAATCGGAACAGTTTCAGATTGTGTGGGATTAAAGGTATTATCCGTTTGTGTGTCTGGAGAAAGATCTTGTGATGGCGAATCAGCTAAATTCGGTAGATTCGGAATTACATTCCTATTATCTACATTAAGAAGTACTACGCCCGGAGGATATAGGGTGTGATTTAGAATAATGGATGTCACTATCTGCCCTGTTGCTGAAATAAAGAAAAAACCTAATGAATATCTCGTAAGCTTGATCTGATCACGAAAATAACATTTATAAGCGCAAAAATAGTTAATGTTTGGTTAATTATTTACGGAAGGGTACTCGTCTCCGATTTTGACGATCCAATTAAAATTCTATAGATTTATGATTATAAATATTCGATTAAAAGCAAAGATTACTCTTCAAACGTATGGAATCACTCAGATTTAAAATCAATCGTTTTTTATGTACTAATTGCACTTATTCTCTTTTAAAATATTGTAAACACGAAAAAGAAGTTATATAAAAATTACATGTTACAAGAAAGGGAGAGTTACAGTGACTCATAAACCTTTCAGATCGAATGCTTAGATTGATTAATATAAACAAATCATCACATCCAAACGCCATATATAGTATCGTCTAATTTTCGCAACAAACTAAAATAAACATTCCTTTTGTTTTCATATCTACAACAATTTAACAAATCTGTTTACATTAAAGTGTGAGCGTGCCGTATTGTGTAACTAGTGTAAGTGTGATACTGACAATGAGTGACTAATTCTCGGAGAATGTCGCACATTTACATTCTCATGTGTATGTATAAGTATATACTTTTGTTAGAATTCTTAACCACGACGAGGCACAGTGTTTCGCGCATGCGGGTGTTCAGAATGAAAATCATAATTTAGATTCATACAAAATATTTCTGCAAACGTGCACAAAAAATTATATATCGTGGACCAATTAGAGCGCGGTTACAGCGGACGTATTCCGGCTCGGACAATGCCAACATCAACGCCCGCTGTAGCCGCGTTCTGATTGGTCCGTGTTTTTCGTTAATAACTCTTTAACAAAGGCGCGGAGAACATTTGAATAAAGGAAAAATTTACTTTGAATGACCTCAGGACGTTATTGTTCAGATCTTACACTTCGATATTTTCATTTTTATCCATTTTGCGAAACACTGTGCAACGCAAAAAGAGACTTCTGTTTTTTGAAAAAAGGTATACGTACCGCGTCGACCATGACAAATTCGAGCGCCGTTAAACCAAATTCCATTTAAGCTTGGTACTGGTTCAACGAGAGGAAAACGAACATTGTATTTCAGGGACCCGCCCTGCAGGATCGCTTTCACCGATTGTTCCCTCGGCTGCGCTAATTCCAATCGGCCGACGTATTTCTGAAATTCGATAACAAATATCGTTGATTTCAAATTTATTAACATATTCATAATCACATTGTAGATTCCAATTTAATTGCCAATTTATAATCAGGAGACAGCACGAACATTAAATGACCCCTTCTACGAAAGCCCCATTTTGAAGTGTGACAGAAGTACGGAATTTTCCACATTTTTATTAATAACAAATTGGCATTTAAATCTATTATATTAATTTGCAAAAGGTATTTAATATATACGATATAGTTTACTATTAGTTATTTATCCGTATTTCATTAACAATTTACGAGTCTGTCGTTAGTTTTAATAACGTCTCGCAGTCGTTTCGACATTATTTAATTTCTGCAACACAACAAGCAATTTTCATTCACGGTTTCTGTAAACAAGTTATTAAAAAGTGTATAAACATGGGCTCGTAACTTTTTCGCAAACAATTATTGTACAGTCTTAACGTTTTAAAATCATTGATGGAATAAACAAAGTTTGACTTAATTCCAGTCTTTATGAATTCCCTCGCAGAAATTGTATTTTATATGAAGTTCCGCGATCTAATTATACCTTGTCCAACGAGACGAGGCAGTAAAGTACCAGCGTGTGTCCTTTGCTGCCAACCTGAGGAGGGTAACATCAACCCTGTCGCACGCGAGCTTACGTTTACTGGCTCGTCTCGTTGGACAAGGTGCAGAGTCCTTGATAAATCAAACAATTTTCAATGAAAATGTTGTCTGCCGCGCATGCTTTAATAACTATTTCCCTCTCTCCCCTTTCACAATTATTTTTCTGACTGTTGCGCGTGTCTCTTGCTTGTACTGCTTACAGTATTTGCCTATTGTTCTCGCAATGGCCGAGAGATTTTCCATATTATTCAAACATGTTCTAACATTCTAAAAATGAAGAGATTGAAAGATGTGAATCAATTGAGTTATCTGTTCGTCGTATTGAACAGCGTTATGCATCTTCGCCCATACACTTGTATTTGGGAAATACAACAGGGTGGGGCAATAACTTTGTCCACCTTGAATATTTCCCTTACTTGTAATTATATGACAAAAAGGACATGTACGAAAGTTGCATGGTACGGAGTGGGAAATATTGTGATGTAAACACTTTTTATGTGCGCGAGGGCGTTTCGGAGATTTCAAGGTCATCTTGATTTCTTTAAATGGAAAGACCTACGTGTTGTATCATGAGTCGATAGAGTATCAAATTCAACCATATCAAATTGACCTTGATATGTCCTAAACCTAATGGTTAACGGAATATTATCGAAATAATGTTGTCCCCCCTTAAAAACGCACATATGTTGCTAAAATTCGATTACCGTGGGCAATGCAACAGCAATGCTCAAACTGACGCTGATTTGTAAGGGCACTCCCTTCGGCGGAGCTGGTATCTCAATGTGCCCACTGAATTCGTCCGTCTCATCGTTATGAAGGTATCGGAAGTAATCGGGAATGCAATTCGTTGGATCGGCCGCTTCGATGAATAGCCGAAGGAAGTTGACCAGCAGCACGGTCTTGATAACGAGCGTGATCATTCTGGAGCTCTATGGCACGCGATATGACAAGTCTTCGATTAAAATATTCAAAATTGTTGCCGGATGATTAACGGAGGCCACTCGATAATGAAATAGTTTGTAAGTAAACCTAGGCGACGAGACGAGACGGGACGCCTCGCATAATCTTTATTCGCAAATCGATACTACAGGTACAAAGCGTAGACAAAATGAAATAATTTGCACGTTCGATTACAAACTCCGGATGATTTCATAACGCGATGGCCGTGAACGACGCTAGGCCGTAGACTTGTGCTGTCGATAAATTCATATTACATATATCCCACCAAAGCTTGTAAACATTTATTAAAAATCACCGATCACGCGTATGCGGAATGTTTACTTCGACGCGATAACCTCTCCGAAAGACAGAACGTCGCAATGTCACATATAATTATTATTGTGCACAAAAGGAATCTCCACAAATTCCACCGGTTTCCCCAGCGAAACTACTTACTCGCACACAGACTTGTTTTTTCTCAATCCTTCAACCTTGAACAACCAAGAAAACTCGACAAAGTTCATCGTTCCCTTAGCGAAATATGTACGCTATACTTAACTAGTAGGACTTGTTCTCTCTCAAGGTCGAAGCTCGATGTCCTTCAATTACCAACCTTGAGCAACTTAGGCTTCAGCGACTTGGGCATTCATTCCTTGTTTCGTTTCATCTTGTCACTCGCCTCTACGACTACACGCAAAATTCGTGAAATCAGTTCGGTAGGAACATACACAAAGTTTCACAGAAGCACAAAGGTCACTGTAGCGGCCACCAGAAACACTAAATCATTGTGAATCACGAAACACTACTTCGATGAAGAAAGAACATGCTTCGCAGCGAGATTGTATTGTCGAGAATCTCAAGTTCTTTCAATGTTATTTACACGATATCTCGCAAAAAACCTTACGTAGACTGCAGCAGAGAGGCTCGGTCGATGATTGTTTCCAGATCAGAATCATGAATCATGAATCGGATCGCATTATATCATTTTCGTGTTGCAATTAACTGTATCTGCCCGGGCCGATGCCGAGCATCTGGTCCAATATCTGCCTGAATAAACACAGCCTTATCCGTCGACCGGTTTGTTAAAAAAGCTGCCTAAGAATCTCGGCGATGGTCCACGATGCGTCCTTGCGTTGCCGTGGCTCGTTGCAAGTTTCACGGTAGTGGGGCACCCGATACTCTTCACTCGGCCGTTTGATTCGCACGAAGAATTCGCCATCAGCGTAGCTACGAAGAATCAGCAAGATAAAGAAGAGGAAGCGGTTTGACGTCTTTCCCGCGATGCGACGGTGCCACTACCACTTTCCACTTTTGACCGCTTCATTTGTATGAGAAAATAGCCGTCCTCTCTTCCGCACAGAATTGCAGGACGAAGAAAAAGGAAGTTGCCCAACACATTCCTCGCGATCGATCTTTTCGTTGACCTTTTCGTTGATTTCAATGGATCTTTCTTGAACTTCTTTTGTGCTAAACGAGTATACTGATCTGCTAGACGGCGATTGATCAACATAGATACAGTATACTGTCTGAAACTCTTAGGTTACTTATATTGCACTATACCCTGTCCACCGGGACGAGGCAGTAATCGTAAAAATAGCCATTCGATTGCGACAGAGATGATGTTACCGTTCTTAGGTATAGGCATGGTTCCGTTCAGACTTTTGTTCCTCGTGCCGAGTACTAAACGATGTGATAGAAAAACAATTTGACCTTGAACATTATGCTCAAGGTCAATTTTACGGCCACCTTTTTGTACACATTTCCACCGATCCAAAGGTGTAGAATCACTCAAACAAAGCCATGACAATACATTCTGTACATAAAATGCTATAACGAATGCTTACCGTTTAATATCAACGACTTCATTAATATTAATAGATTCTAAATGAGAAGTTCATTAAGAATCCACTAACCTTTAGTGAAACTGGCGAATTTTGGCTGGTGTGTTTTTACGAATGAACAGAGAAATGAAATAGTCGATTTTCCTACTGTGACAGTTTAAAAATAGTTTCTTCTAATTTAATTAATTTAATTCGTAATATTTGCCACTCTGTGAACTTTGAAATGCAGCTATTCTCATTTATGTTTCATAACGGTTCCTGAAACTTGAAACGTGTTATGTGTTCATTCGACGTTCCTTTCTGAAAACGATGTTTTTCGTGTAGTTGTCTTTTGGTTTATTTCTCACTTGGCACATATCTTCTCAGGCAGATCTATTCTTGTCAATTAAAACTGCATCGATATTTGGAATTTTTGATTTTTGCGAGTTAAACAACCAGACGACTCGCAGAGTGTTCGAAGAAATTGGGAAAATTCTGCAGCAGTTAAATTCATTGTAACCATATATGAATATATGATTTTGAGCTGCTCTCTAGTTGAACCACTAAAACCAAGAATAAAATTATTTAGAATAATGTATTAATACTTTCATTATGATAAATTTATAATCTTACAAAAAAAAGAAAGTTTCTTGAACTGAAACTTCTTCGTTTAATCATATTTTATCCTAACTATATTTCGTAAGATATACGTATAGAAACGTAAGTGGAAAGGATATTTAAAATTTTTATATATGTCACCATAATAATTATTCTTACACCCATGCATGATATTTCATTCGGAAACTTTCCTGTTATTCCAGCATTGTAATAATTGCCCCGATGATGCTATTAATTGTTGGGAATTCTGTTAACCATAATATATTGTTGCAACTAAATTAAGCAACTAGATTTTCAAAAGTAGAAAATGATATCTACATACACATATATGTATACATATAAAACTTTGACATTGGTACTAATATATCTGATCGAACTGATACGTGTAACCACAATTTCGTCATAAAAAAATCTTATCTTAAAATTTTATAGCGACGACTAAATTATCAAATGAGTCATTTCATAAAACTAGTTTTAACGCATGCATACGTTGATATCTTCGTTGCTCTTGCAAAAAACATCTACGAGGAAAAGTTGTTTGGTTTCGAATGGGAAATATATGAAGCAAAATTTTCGTTGTTTTAAGTCAAATAATTTCTTTCTCATATGTTTTTTTGATTTTACAAAAGTAACGAAAATATTATAGTGCATAAAATAAACGAAACACCCTGTATGTTATTAAGTAAACTTTAAAATGATTTATGGATTTTGGACATTTATTTCGTTTCATCGAACAGAGTTGCCAGATGAGGGGAGGGAGCGCGAATTGAGGGGAAAAGTTACCCTCCCACCGCCAGTACCGAGCCATGCACGAGAGATACGAAACGCGTCACAAGACCGGACCGTGGCGAATGCGTGGGGAGTAGCGTCGTAGAAGGGGAAGGTAGAGTCGGGACACGCCTGCTCCCGAGCAGTTTATCGACGCAGAATGATCTTTCTGCGATTATTAAAATATTAATTGACAGCGAATATGAACTAATTAGAACGATCGATAAATTAATACAAAAAATACTGTACAGGGTATATACATGCGAATAAAACATCGATCAGAATTTTTCAACGAACACCTAATGATTAGATAAACTTTAAATTTCGCGATGATTGAAAAGCATGACACAATCATAGAATTCCAGTATTTGCTATTACAACATTATGTTATTCACGTACGATTGCAAAGTCGAAGTCACCTGCTAATAGACGAATAATTTCTCATGAAATAGCCAACACAATGCAGACATAATTGTGATTATTGACTATCGATTCTATTCAATAGAATTCTGTGAATTTATAGTGTCAGGTTTTGTTACATAACTCGAAGTACGCATATCATTCTGGATTTGCAATGTTCAAAAAGTCATTATACATTTGATTTAGTGAATTTATGTTTTCGAAAAGTCACTGTCCCAAACAAAAACCCACAAGTTGCTCTTCTATCGTAACAAAATCAATAAAAATACTAAAATGAATAAAATATTAGGTAGTTAATAATACTATATATTGTACCTGATGAAAATAATTTTTTATATTTTGTAAAATATGGTAAGAAACGGAAAGACATTTCTAGTAGATAAAATTTAAACAATTACAACGAATTGCAAACATAATTAATACATTTTTTTAGTATAACATTTAAAATATTTTTACTAATGCGATATACACACGTATCTTGTATAACGTCGACAAATGTAAAAAGTTATTAACGAAAAACATGGACCAATCAGAGCGCGGCTACAGCGGACGAATTACGGCTACACTGACCGTAGCGTTGACATTGGCCGTGCCGGGATCTGTCCACTGTAGCGGATCATAAATAGTTTAATAATAAATGTAGTGTACAATCAAATATATTATGGGAATCGAATGTGTGTTGGGTTAAACCGGACACAAAATGGAATAAATTTTATTTACGAAGCAGACTGCTATTTTTCCTCGTTTCTCTGTTCAACGTTCGCGATTTAATTTTATTGTACACGCATGGCATCAGGGATTCCCGGTACACGCGGTCGGTTATACTGAGAGCAAGAAAACTTCAGTTGACGCAACACACCACTTCGCCTATTGTTAAATATCGTACCATTCGTTAAATATCGTATGAGAGACGATTACATCGCTGTTTAAGGGTTTGACGGCCCATCCGAAAAATTAGTGAATTGATTATATGAAACTGGCACATACCTAGAAAACGATTAAATAAAAAATTATCTATCAGACTTCACTGACTACAATTTTATCCTTTTTCACATCGTACTATCTAATAGAATACAGGGTGTCTCAAAAACGTTATATACTCCCTTGAGAGATTTTTTAAATGACCTTGGGAATCACCGATTTCAAGGAAATGCAACATTTTCGGAACACCCTGTATGGGATATGCAACTGGCATACAAAAAACAATTCGTTCGAATTGTAACTGCACGGTTCAACAGTGATCCCGCAGTTTTCATCCATTTTCATTACACACTTCAATTTGATTACAATTTAATATTTTGAACAGATCCATAAAATTGATATAATAGAGAAATAAAAACACGTTTACATGATCTAAAATAGGGAATAGAGTTTCGTTCGAGGGACGTATGAAGGTTAGAAAAATATTATCGTTACACTTGTGGGAGTTGCAGCAGGCAAAAAGAATATATTAGGGAGTACTCACCACGCCATTATTTCTACCAATACTCCTCGTAACGCTGCCGAAAAAATATTTACACCGAGTAGAAGGCCTTATTTCACGGAAGATGAACGTCTGTCAAACAAAATCTGCGGACAACAGCAAAGTACATATCATTAACCACAGTCGTCGTAACTCCACATACGTTAGCTGTATAAGAATGTGTTTCATCCTCACCCGGCCACGTACATCGTAATATTTCTGAGCATATTTTAAGGGTATCCCGCAGCTCCTGGAACACTTGACAAATTTGCGTTTTCCTTTCTCACGACCCTTTTCCTCTGTCTCTGGGAATAACATCGTCAAATATTTGAAACGAACGTTCGCACTATGTTATTCATCACTGATACGATCCATTTAAACGCGGATCGATCAGGAAGAATTTACATCGCAAAATATGTATGTATCACATTGCGGGCCGTGGGGGGGGGGGGGGGGAGGCGAATTGCTGTTTCGAATTCTAATCGTAAACAGTAAAAGTACAGGCTCCTTCAGTAAATCAGGACGAGATTGATATCAGATATTTATATACAGTTACTAGCATAATTTATCACATATACTTTTAGATCAGAATAACTTTTTTTACAAATATGGACCAATAAACGACTTCAATTTTTCTGTAAAGCTAGAACGATTAGTTTAGTAAATGACGTTTAATAAATATGTTGAAATGCATTTGGAATTGTGAAACAAAAATAGTAAAAATTTTCAAAAAATAGTGAAAAGTTAAAACATGCAATTTTCTTTTGAAAATCTTTTCATATATGGGATTCAAATTATTTTTTTTTAAATATACACTAGTTATATTTATGATAAATAAAAAATAATAATTCTGACACCAAATATTATTAACTTATTTTCTACCAATGAATATAGACGTAAACACATATGTATTAACGTTAACGTTCACAATCTATTCTTAATGTGTATTATACTATTTACTAACGAGTTTATTCTACTAAAGTTCTTTTAAACTAATATCCAAATATAAAAATGTATAACAAAAAATTTATATTTTTATCTTAACTTGACATTTGAAGTTCGTATTCTGTATAAAGATTCCATAATGCGATATTTGTCTGGAATTTGAGGCTTCAGTATTTCGAATTTGAACTGAGAACGCCAATGATAATCGGTGATGAGATATGGGTCGGTTTTTTCGCGCATGCGCGTCCAAAAGCAGTAACGTATCTATATTGTGGAGAAAGTAGTGGGACACTATTATTGACGGGAATGTACCGGAAGAGTCCAGGATGAGACAAGCATGCTACGATTGTTTGGTAAATTATTATTTGATTGGTACATATACTATACATTCAATTTTCAAAATGAAATCATAAAACACGTTGCGAAATTATGCGTGGTGACCTATAGGTACCACATTTTAGCCAAACTTATTACTTTACTGACGCTGAATCGTCGCGCACTGCGCATGCGCGGAAAAAACCGTCCCATGTCCCATATCTCATCACTGATGTTCACCGATGATAATACGCATGTCTGATAAAGACAGTTGTCATACGCAGAAAAACATCTAAACATAACCTTCAAAAGTTCAGGATTGTTGACGTGCAGTGTCCTGTTCCGTAGAAAACATTGTTGTTGAGAGCAAAGAGGTTGAGAGTAAAACGTATTTCGTCTAAAATGGAAGAAATGGACGTGGGAAGTGAAGAAAATAACGATAATATATCGTGCGATGATTTGATTGACAAAGAAGATGACTCAGAAATGATTGAGAATGAAGCTGATGAGAACGAGAACAATGATTCCGCTGATGATCAGAATGAAGATGACGACGACGAAGATGCAGATGAGGCAGAAGTGAAAGTTTTGGAAGCTTCTCTTGCTCAAAATCCGTATGAATATGCGAGTCATGTAGCGCTTATTAATAAATTGCAAAAAATGGGTGAATTGGAACGATTACGTGTTGCCAGAGAAAATATGAGCTCTAAATATCCCTTAAGTCCTGACCTCTGGTTGTCCTGGATGCGCGACGAAATCAAACTAGCCACAACGTCAGAACAGAAAGCGGAAGTAATAAAATTATGTGAAAGAGCTGTCAAAGATTACCTTTGTAAGTTCTGCCTTTATTAAAGCAGAACATCTGCTTTAGTTGGTTTTGTCGCTTTGTTTATTTGTATGGTTTATAAATTATATCGTATCAAAAATTAATCCATTTTTACAGCTGTAGAAGTATGGCTA
The DNA here is from genome assembly GCA_916610255.1 of Lasioglossum lativentre. Taxonomy (NCBI): domain Eukaryota; kingdom Metazoa; phylum Arthropoda; class Insecta; order Hymenoptera; family Halictidae; genus Lasioglossum; species Lasioglossum lativentre. Next base: position 5,482,009 of record OU744364.1, read on the forward strand.
GAATATTTACAGTTCAGTATCGGCAATATGGGAACTGATAAGGATGCAGCTAAAAATGTTCGTCAATTATTTGAACGAGCATTAACCGCTGTCGGATTGCACACTATTAAGGGCGCTATAATATGGGAGGCATTTAGAGAATTCGAAGCTGTTTTATATGCATTGGTAGGTATAAAAGCTAAAGTATTTTTTATGTACCAACAAACGCATACAATATACTTAGTTTTTGCATATTTGATTAGATTGATTCTTCAAATCAAGCGGAGAAAAAGGAGCAGTTAGAACGTATCGGGAATTTATTCAAAAGACAATTGGCTTGTCCTCTTTTAGACATGGAAAATACTTATGAAGAGTATGAAACTTGGCGTAATGGAGATGGCGCGGAAGCAACTTTTGACGACAAAATTGTAGTTGGAGGATATGAAAGAGCTTTAGAAAAACTTAACGCTCGTTTACCTTATGAAGAAAAGATTGTCTCTTCGCAGGCTGAAAGTGAACTTTTAGATGCATACAAAGCATATTTACTCTATGAAAAGCAAAATGGAGACCCAGGACGGATAACTGTTTTATATGAAAGAACGGTTACCGATTTGAGTTTAGAAATGTCAGTTTGGTTTGATTATATTACATATTTGGAAAATAACATCAAAATTGAATCTATCTTAGATCAGGTATATCAGAAGGCTTCAAGAAATGTTCCATGGTGTGCAAAGATTTGGCAGAAATGGATAAGATCGTACGAGAAATGGGACAAACCGATATTAGAAGTTCAAACGATATTAGAAAATGCTTTAATGGCTGGATTTTCTACCGCGGACGAGTATCGAAATTTATGGATGACGTATCTGGAATACTTAAAACGAAAAGTCGATCAATCTTCTGACGAACAGAAACAATTAGAAGTATTACATAATACGTTTAACAGAGCTTGTGAACATTTAGCAAAATCTTTTGGTTTAGAGGGCGATCCCAATTGTGTAATATTACAATATTGGGCTCGAACTGAAGCTATAGTAGCTAATAACATGGAAAAAGCTAGATCACTATGGGCTGATATCATATCGCAAGGACATTCTGGTACTGCATCTTACTGGATGGAATATATTTCATTAGAAAGGTAACTCTTTATATTATTTTAGATCAATATGACATCAAATAACATTTCTTAATTTCATAGTTTCGTTGATCTATAGGTGTTACGGGGACACTAAACATTTAAGAAAGCTGTACCAGAAAGCCCTCAATTCTGTAAAAGATTGGCCAGAAATTATTGCAAATTCATGGATAGATTTTGAAAGAGACGAAGGCACACTAGAACAAATGGAACACTGCGAATCCCGGACGCAAGAAAAGCTAGAAAAGGTAACTGAAGAAAGGCAGAAAGCACAGCAAACCGTTAATCATGATCTGTCACCATCGCATAATAAAAAAGCTCATAAGAGAAAAACAGAAGACACTGGTAGGTGGAAGAATTTAGGATCTTCCCCAACAAAAGTTACAAAAATTGAAATGCAAATTAAACCAAAAGTAAATGAAAGCCGATCAACCCTGGAAAAGAAGATCAATAGTAATACAATCGAAGAAGAGAAACCAAAGATTGCTCCACCACCTGGTTTTAAAGCACCAGAGGATCATAATGAAATGGACGTTGACAACACTGAAGAGGTTGATGATAAAATAACTGTTTTCATAAGTAATTTAGACTATACTGCAACTGAGCAAGAGGTCAGAGATGCCTTGGAACCGGCTGGACCGATTACAGCATTTAAAATGATACGAGATTACAAAGCACGTAGCAAAGGATATTGCTATGTGCAACTAAGTAGTACGGTATGATATACGACTTCTATACAAGGTCCTTTATATTTACTATTATTATTATTATTATTATTATTATTACTATAAAATTATATTTTTAAAGGAAGCGGTTGAACAAGCATTGAAATTAGATAGAACTCCTATAAGAGAACGACCAATGTTTGTCTCAAGATGCGATCCAAACAAAACAACAAGAACGTCGGTATTTAAATACAGCTCTTCTCTCGAGAAGAATAAATTATTTGTTAAAGGTATATTTTGTTTAAATTACACAATTTTAACAGCGTAAGTTATATTGCAATGTTTTGCTCGAATAAATTTTGTGTATCGAATAGGTCTGCCACTGACAATGACAAAAGCAGAACTGGAGGAAGTCTTCAAAGTTCATGGAGCATTAAAAGAAGTTCGCGTAGTTACTTATCGTAATGGGCATTCGAAAGGTCTAGCTTATATTGAATATGAAGACGAAGCTAGCTCCGCAAAAGCTCTCTTGGCCACCGATGGCATGAAAATCGGCGACAAAGCTATTAGCGTGGCTATAAGCAAACCCCCTGAACGAAAGAAGGTTCCAGTAACTGAGATACCTGCTGTTAAATCTCTAGGTAGTACCGCAGTAAGCAGAACTACATTTGGCATGCCTAAAACATTGTTGTCTATGGTGCCACGTACTGTTAAAGTTGCCGCTACCAATGGTAGTGCAAACAAAACCACAAATGGCGTTGCGCAAAAATTGAATAATCAAGACTTTAGAAACATGTTACTGAATAAAAAGTAATTTACCATTACATATTTCGTTCTCTGAAACCTTATTTACACTCATTAACCAATTGAAAACATGCAGTATGTCCAATTTGAATGTATATTGTATTGTAAATACATATATGCGATTATATTCTCAAGTGTTAGAAACACAAAAAAAATTTTCAGATGTATATTGTATAGCGCCAACGTATTTAACTTTACAATGAGAAAGAAGAAAGTATCCTCAAATGATCTTGATCTTGACATACGTTGTCAAGGTCACATTCCAAAGTGAACTTCACTGTACACATATGTATATGTGATCTTGACTTTGATATACGTCATATTTTATCAAGGACACTCTTCGAAATAACCTCCGAAAGGTTTTAGCGGTCGCCCATTGTCCCTTAAAAAGTTATTAACAAAATAATTTTCATAGAAAGAACAGATGGGTCAAAATAGACGAGCATCGTAGCCAAAGGGTTAATTTTTAAAACAAAAGACAGGACTAGGTGGTATGAGTTTATAGAAAATAAATACACGTAATGTAACATTATATATGTACAAAGTGGAACTATATTGGGACTCTTTCACAGATACATACATCGCGATTATAAAATATTTTCTCTCTCACACACACACTCACGCGTATACATACTCATTAGTTCACGTTGAACAAGTTCATTAAAAAAGTTATCCGAAATGTTCTGAATCCTTTGAATATAAACATGTGAACACTAGCCTGAGTAAACGCTATAACAAATCAGTGTAATCGCTCGTGTTCTATAAATGTAAATTTATAAGGCAGTGAGGCAGTAGAAAATCCCTTTAACATGTTTCCGACATACCAATCGCAAAAACGTTATCACAAAATCACATAATCTCCTTAGTTTTTCCTTAACCCAATTCTACGTGAAGTCAAAATGTCTCTTTCTACAACTGTAGCGGTGCGTTGTACGTGTGCTTTTTATGCCTCGGTGGAGCGACAGGTGGACTTCCAGGTGTCAACAATCGACTGTTCATGAGCCATTTTTTGGCTCTGCCAGCGTGATAGTAATACGAGTAAAGCAACGCCATAGCCGCCAGCACAACCAGAAGGCACGTACCAGCGATAATGATACTGAATAGCCAAAACGGCCCTGTCGACTTTGGCACCAAATTTGGTTGTATCGGCGATTTTTCTCCGGGAACAGTGGGTCGTACTGTAGGCGGTCTCGGTGGTAGAGGTTCTACATTATCACCAATAGCAATATCAGCACAAGAACGAAACTCCTCTTGATGTCCACATCCTACAGCTCCTGTAATGAAAATTTTCCAATTTTTAACACGGTCACCGCTACGCGTGCGATAGAATACCTCTATTTTGTATTTAATCGTATTATGAAATGTGAAATACTTCTGTAGTATTTGTCAACTAATAGTATATTATTACATTCGATAAATAATACATAATTTGTACATAAAATAAAAAACAAGTTGCATGCCAACGTTTCCGAAAAAGTAGAATAGGAAGAATTAGGAATAAAAAATTGTAGCAAACAAGTATTATTGGTAATTTTATAATAATAGTCGCTAGTAAAGTTTGAAAGTAATAAACTGGTTACACAATATCAAGCTTGGCAGAATGTTAATCATCATGAAGAAATCATGCAATGCTCGCTCTAATTATGTAATATTTATTATATGCAGACAGTTAACTACAGTCTACTTCTACCTTTATTCCCGTAGAATATTAATACTGTTTAACTTTCACCAGTATGATTCATCATTATTTTAAACATAATTTTATTTAGCAATGACTTTTGCCTTACTATATACATATAAGATACTAAAAAATGTTCATTTAGTAATTATCTACCCTTCTGCTACACGGGTTGTGTCTGTGTGACCCATGACGAAAATTCTGAAATTACTATAATAGCTTAAGTAAATTCGCTTCCTTTTTGTATGTAGTAGTGTTTTGCGCTGAAGAGACGACTTCATTACAACCAGAAAGAACATGTATTTATTAATGAAATTCTTATCATATTTTTAATTTCATGGACTTGTTCCTGTTTCTGTAAGTTCATCCACTATGAAGATAAGCGGTACTCGTGTTAATTGACCTAAAGCTTGAGCTAAACCTATCATTTGAAGAACCGTTTGCAGTTCAACGAGAAACGCATGCTACTGCTAAACAGCAGGGACAATACCTGTTCCGTTTCCACAGTCTCCCCAATTATTCCCAGCTATGTATCTCCATTGAAAGACGCATTGAGCACAAGTCAGGTCGTCTGGTAATTTGTAGAAAGCCTCGAAAATCTTGTTCCCTGGGCCCGGATAATATCTGGACGATCCATTCTCCATTCGTAGAGAATATTTATCCAAACATTCCTGGTCGACTTCCTTTCCCTTGTGGGTCATCGCGCACGTACGAAATTCGAAGTAACCATGATGATTCGCCGTCAGTTCCACTTTGACTGGTATCACAGAACCAGTTCGATACTTCCTTACTATCACGCTATTTCCGTATTTGCCGCCGGTCTCGTGCGGGCGAGGCTGCGATCAAATGAAAATCAAATAAATATATATATTGAGCACACACTTGTTGAAGAGAGGCAGTTGTAATTTCGGCTAAACTAAAATATTTTTTAAAAATGTTCTTAGACCAAATTAAAAGGCTAATAATGGACCATTCGATAGGGCATCGAGAAAGACTATGCTGTGTAAAATTCTAACCCTATGATATCGACCGCAAGGGTATATATAGTTATGCGGTAAAATGGAAATGATTAGAATCTGGCCAATTTTCCCTATTTAATCATACGCGTAAATTCTGAGAAAAATCTAACAGATGTAAAATACTCGGATACTTCTGATTTTTAAGTAGAACATCCTGGTTGTAAAGAATCAAAAACCTCGAAGCAAAATCGGAAAATGCAGATTTTGTATTGTTGAGCAAAGCGATCTTATAAGATACTATTTTTCGGGATAATGTTGAAACGTCTGGTGCTATTGCAGAGAGTGCATGTGCACTCGACAGACCGAAAAGCCGCAAATAGTAATTTATACCGTGTTGTAAGAACACTCGGAGATAATTGCACGGAGATTACAATGGGATTTTCGTGTCCGATACATCCAACTTATTGTCATAGGCGCGCAAATACTTTAAATACAGTGGCGGAGAACAGAACGTTTAAAATTGGAATTTCTGTATATGATTATTAATAACGCGTTAGCACTAGATGCTTTTTCAAATAACATTTATCACAAAATGCGTTAACTATATTATTTAATGCGTTCACTATATTATTAACGTTAATATTATTTAATACTCTATATGCGTTAAATCATCGAAATCAGAGGGTAGGTAGTTGTTCTGCAGATTCATCTATTATTTAATGTAATGTAAAAATTTAAATTAAGTTCCCGTAAACTGTTAATTATAAAACATATCTTACAAATGTAGCTAAATCTTATTTATAAATGTAGCAATTCGCTTAATCATTTCTTTTTGTGACAATATTACACACTAAAGTATGCACGGGCCGTGTCCTTATTTCTGCCGTACATCCTTATAAGAAGTTTTACAGAGGTAATCGTATCTTGCGTGGGTGTCCAAATCTCGTTAAAGTCCCGTTACGCGATTTCAATATGTTGTAGGTACAATGTCAACAAAGATTTTCACGTTCTAACGTTACCTTTCATTGAAATGTATTTTCCCATCGTAACAAAATGATAAATAAAGTGGTTCTTATTCTCGACATTTGAATTTTTTTGTGGCACCCCCGGGATTGTTCCAATTAATAAGAAAAATATCTATGCAAAGTTTTAGCTCGATCGGATAACGGGAAAACGTGCCCCCGGGCCCTTAAACATTAAAATAATTAATTAAATGTTCACAAAATCGTTTTCTCGAAACCTATAGAAATTCCTCTTAATTAATATTAAAAATAAGTTACTATTTAAATTTATTTGAATGTTCACTAAAATTAAATTTAAAAACAGATTGGATAGACTGCGTCTTTTATGCCCTATTATATTTTTCCGTAAAACAAACGGTTTTCGAAGAAATTGAGAAAAATGTCGGAAGAAAATAAAATAAAATTTTTTCTGAAATTTTGAAAATGTGTATTTTTTCTGCTCCGGAGATGTAAAATTGCGCTACGACCGGCTTTGCACTTATTTCTTAGGCACCCTGTACATATGTGTATAAGCATTAGAATTAGTGCGTAGCAATCTGATTAATATTAGTTTCTTTGAAGTTTTCTTCTTACCGCTGGCACGTCCCAAGCATCTCCGCAGATGCCACAGTTTCCTTTGTTTCGTTGCCACTGTCTGGTGAAGCCGCCACAGTAACATTCGTGATCGTTGTAATCGTGCGGTGTATCGAACCCATATCTCCACATCGAGGCTCTCGAGGGCGGTTCTATCAATCTCCCATGGGCCGAAACTCTCTTTATAGCTAGCACACTTATAACTAATATTACACCAAGGATGTGGAGACGCATCCTTGCAACGTCGAATCTTGGATCCTAAAATATTACATTTCTTGTGTCAGTATCACTGCAACATTCATTTTTTAGCTCGATTTTATTGTAACATGTCACGCGTCTTGAACATTTTTCGAAAAACTCGGGGAAAGAGACCGAAATCTAAAACACGAATATGCTAAAACAAGTATATGGAGTGCTATAAACCTAGCAACCATTTTCGAAAGGGTGAAAAGGTTTCAAGAGAAGGAAGAGGAAGAACGGAAATCGGTGGATCCTCCATTAGGCTGAACTTCACCTAAAAAAACCTGAAATTTTTATTTTTTTTTAACACAATCCTGCAGATTTTGATGAGGAAATGCCGAAAATCCAAGTTTTAATCTTAGGTATCCACTGGTTCAAAAGTTATGCGTGTTTAAAGTTCAGCGATTTTCACCGTTTTTTGATAGGTAAGGGCGCCGCCATGTTGGTATGTAGTGATCGTCGCGACTTAACTTTAACACCCATAACTTTTGAACCAGTGGATTCCTAAGATTAAAACTTGGATTTTCGGCATTTCCTCGTAAAAATCTACAGCTTCATATAAAAAAAGTTAAAAATTTCTGGTTTCCTCAGATGAAGTCCAGCCCACTTCCACTCCACTTTCTCTAACAAATTTTCCTGCATAATGCCATTTGAGTATCTGGTTTGAAAGATAAAATGTAGATAAAATAGGGAACTGTGACAAGCCGATTTCACGTAATAAAGTTGAAGAACCACAACCTTTTACTGGGAATGTAATAATGACCTCATTATTCATTGATTAACGTGCATCGAACCGATAATAATCTTCATTTCCAATACATCGTTTGTAGTTTGATGTGACCAACTCAATTTGATAAATATTGGCGATATTTTATAGTCTCTGAATTCGCATATCTAGTGATTGTAGCCGTGAGTGAACTAGGCTTTAGATTTCTACAGAAATACTGCTTCGTGGAAACCAGTTTAAGGTCAACACTCGTGTAGATTTCAAATTCGTTAATCTTATTCATCTATCTCAAATTGCGTTAATTGGTCTAATAATGCTTCGCGTTCGTTGTCATAATATGTACTAATATAATCAGCGATTTTTAACTCGTCTAAAATTGAACAATTTAAATTTCACAGCGTTAAAACAATTGCTTCGTTGCTCTACAAAAACAAAAAATAAGCGCAACGAACATTAACGCAATCAAAAGTAATAATAGTGTCGTGATTAATTATAAAGAAAATTAGAAACTGCTTCGATTACAAAGAAGAAAGTTATACATAGTCGTCTATTATAGAAGCTCTATCCTCCTATAGAATCCTACAGACCTGGGCATTTCTGAAATTATTTGAATTGTTATTTCAAATAATGATTGCTTAGTTGATTTGAAGTAATCTTTTCCTTTGCGAAAATGTTCTCTGTGGCTTTGTTAAGGAGTTATTAACGAAAACCACGGATCAATCAGAGCGCGGGTACAGTGGACAGATCCCCGCTCAGCCAATGTCAACGTCACGCTCAGCTGTAGCCGCGCTCCGATTGGTCCGCGTTTTTTCGACCTTAGCCATCATCCCTTTTGAAGGAACTACAACATTTTTGGGACACCCTGTATATCTGCCAGGCTGCTGTAAAATATGCTATTCGAACACAAACTAACAACTTTCATTATTAGTGGGATTCTAATGGAAGTCTATTTTACGACTATTTACGATTAGAACATGTGTGCAACAAATTGGGTTTAGAGTTTTCAGGGTATAGCGAGACGTATGTAGTATCACCTCGAAACAATAGCAACTCTGCTTTCTCTTCTGTAGATGTAAAACTTTAATATTAAGATCACACTCTCTACAACGATATGTCAACTTACATAGTTTGTTTTCTTGAATAGATATGCAATAGTTACATAGCGATAAGGCAGCGTACAATCTACAAGATAACATTCAATAATATAATAATAATAATGACAATAATAATACGCGAAACAATGTGACCGGATCCAATGTGGACTCGACAAAGTTCCATGGTGGACGAAGACGACGGAGTACTGGTCTCAAAGGGGAAACTGGCAAACCGGTTGGCACAAGGCTTACCACGGCTATAAACTCGCTATCAGAGCCTACATGTATGTATACTACCACATATCTACTTATACCGATTGTGTGAAAGTAAAGATTGAAATTACGAATGGATGTAAGCAGCTGATAAAAGCCATGTGACGAGTAAGAAAGCATTTGTAATATCATAACGATGTTACACGATTTTAACAAACACTGTTAATTATATATCTAACGGGACAATTACAATTTGATTCGAAGATAATGAAAGATCCGGCGTTGAGATCACGGTGATTCATGGATTGGAATGTAACCGCAAGAAGTGACGGAGCGACAGAAATTACGAATTTGTTCGAAAATAATATTCAAATTATTAATAAATAACGTTTCATGGATTTGTTAGTGAAAATATGTACATATATTAGTTACTCGCATAATTGATCACTCACACACTTTAAATCACAATAACTTTTTTTATAAATGGACCAAACGACTACAGTTTCCCTGTAAGGTTAGAAGGATTAGTTTAGTAAACAAAATTTACAATATGTATTCCGTCAGATTTGCATTGATTGCACCAATAATTTTATTAAACACCGTAGATACAAGATCAGGATTTACCATCTTTATCTCTATAAAACAAGGATGGTTATTGATATAAAATTCTAGAAAATGATCTACCGATGCAAATGCTCATTTATGCAAAAATACGTTTTCTAAAGATACATACATACGTAAATCCTTGTCCGTGAGTCGCAGTCTAGTTACTAGTGATTGAATTGAATATGTATTCCGAAAGTAGGTAGCGCATAACTGGGCGAATGGCATACCTAATGCTACGTGTTGACTGAGAAATATTATTTTCAAGCGTAATAGTGAAGAATAAATTTTACTACCAGTAATGGATCCTAGCACATGACAGTATTCTAATAAACAGTTTCTAATAATTTTTTAGCATTTAACTATTTCTCCAATGGTTAAATATTGACTACGATAAAAAAAAATTTCATTTCCATCTAATGGGAATTAATACATATATACATATTTAGCGGTAGATATTATAGTGCACGCCTGGGCAAATGGTGCTCCGAGTAGAATCGACTATCTCCACTATCGCATCAGTGCGAGGGGAGGATACGAGCTCGCCGTAAGGCAGAAGCGGGAAACTAGTGGTTCATGGGCCGCACACTATCTACTTTCCCCTTCCTCAGTGCCTACCAGCCTCCCCCACCATTCGACTGGTATCCTATAAAAGAAATAGCGTGCGGCCCGCGGGCTGCCGCGCGTCAGTTCCCCGACTCTGGAAATATAGTCAAACTAGGCGTGGTGCTGAAAAGTGGGAGACTAGAAAATTAATGGTAGGGATCAGTGTCGTCAGAAAGGCGCCCAAACGGGCGCAGTAGGGGAGTACAGCTACCCTCTCTCCGATGACCGTGGCACGTTGCGCGTGCGCGACTCTCCCAGTCGCCCCACTAAATCCCCGTCGCGCACGCGCAACGTGCCACGGTCATCGGAGAGAGGGTACCTGTACTCCCCTGAGCTCACAAAATCTGGCGACACTGGTAGGGATTGCGGAGCGACAACGGGGAAAAAGTAAGGCGGGCTCGTATTCCCCTCTTGCGCTGGCCGACCGGGTGGGGGTAGCCGATTCTACAAAGGGCAAGGGGTTACTAAAAAGTTTAAGGTAACAGAGTTGCAAGTACTGCCAGATGAGGGAACATAATAAGAAAAGGAATTGCAGAATTTGAAATACCCACGAGATATTCGATGCGTCCCGGAGAATGGAAATTTCGTAGAATAAATTAGTTTGCGTTGAGAACAAACAAACCGAGGTCTCCGCCCAACCGAGACGGTGCTGCAAGGATCGATAATAGAAACCGTCTGGATTTACTTGTGGTCGCGACTCCAGATTAAACTCGCATTATTTTACGGAACTTCGCACATCGAACTTTCATATTGTTTACATGTTTGTGTAAACGTTTTCGAAAACCGAGCTCGAGCGGAAAGCATATCGAATTACTAATGAGCATATTTTCAATGAAATATGATAAAATAACTACAAACAAATATAGGCGCTGTAACTTAATTCTCCGAATATGTATAATTAACACAGATCTACAGAAAGTATTGTTGAAATTTTCGATATCGGCCCACATAGAAAAGTCGTAAACAATAACTTTTAGTATTTTCTTTGTTCTTTGTAATTCCGCAATTTTTTGATCTTTTTCATGTCGTGTAGTAAACTAATTGTGCTAACTTCTCAAGAAAATCCAAGTCGTATGGTACGATATTAAAAAGGTTATTGTCCTTTTAAATGTGTCTGAAGATTACTGTGATTCACCGTATGTATACATGTATGTATTGAGGGGTCAATGACTCGATAATCTCACAATACATCTACCACAATCTTGACATTTCAAAATGTATAGCACCTGTTACTTGAAATGAAATGTCTTCTTGACTATTGGTTGTTGATCATGTATAGCTTAATAGTTTTTTACTAGGAACAATAGATTAGTACGTTTAAAATAGCATGGTTCGGTCCAAAAGAAATTGTTAACATATACGAATTGTATCACAATAAAGTTCATTGCGTTCATGTAAATTCGTAAACGAATACCGTAACTGTTCAATTTATTATGTTAGCCAACTATTCCGTGTGTGTCGTCTTCCATACGTCGACACATACATTTGACACACTCACAATGCATGATCTACTTACTGATCTTAGAAAGCTACCACCAAAAATCTACAATTGCACTGGCAATGAGACCACGGATGCTAAAAGTATGTTAGTAGAGGAACGCATATCAACGATATTCAATTCTTGTTTGTACATCGGATTGTTTAAAAATTATTATATTATCTACAGTCAAGCATTGCAGAATAAGGGGAATGTTAATCCGTTGTAATAATATTTCAATTGTACCAATAAATATATATGTATAAAAAATTCATCGTACCAAGAATATTTCTAAAATTTCATAAACTGATGAGAGCTCGAAAAGCGAGTTAAAATATATTTTATACACTGCTTTGAACGTATTATATGAAATAATTTCAAGAATCTCTACGTATAAATTACAAAGTTGTTCGATTATTATATCGAAAATTATTTATTACCTAAAGTAGAATAAGAAAACAGTACTTCTCACATCGAGTGAATGAAACGAAAGTGTTAGAATTATGGGAAAAATTCTCTCGTGTGACCCTCATTCAAGTGAAAAGAGTACGAGACCGCAACATATAATTTCGAATCCATTAGACTAATTATAATTATTGTATCGAAGATTGTTACTATAATATATGTTTTCTATAATAAATAGTTTTTCTCAACCATACATCGCACAAAATGAGCATCTTTCAAATTAATAATCGCTAATAAGATCAAACGGTTACATAAAACAATAGATACCATGATTCCAATAAAACTAATCAACATATACCTAATCCGAATATGTAAGTATATAGTGTATATATTCAAATATACAACACACGTACATATACACTCGTATATATCAGAAGTCATAGGTGAACGATCGGAGGAGTCAATAGCAACATGTAAACCAAAATGTTGCCTGTGTATTTCGAGTAACATAAATAATATTCTAACAATGTTCAATAATGAACAAACCTATCTATACATAATAGGCTGATAGTAAGCAAAGAGTCGAGATTTTTTTTGACATAAGAAAGTTTCTGTTAGCTTATACCTTTCGGAATTTTAAATTTGTGAGTCTGAATATTATTCATTTTTCTTGTAAGACTAGGATAATGTAAAAATGTCTGATACTTACTTGATTCGAAGGACTTTATGCTTGTGTATGTTCTCTATCTCTGTCTACGGTGGTTTTCCTTACTAGTTGTTAGCGTGGTAGTCGTAAGGTATCCGGAACTCGACACCTCTCACGGCATTGAACCACCTCTTTTAACATCGAGGATCAAAACTCTCGTGGCGAACACGTACCGACTGCGTCTGCGTATGCGTATGCGTATGCGTCTGGCTCTAGGTCTGGGTCTGGGTCTGCTGGAAAGGAACGATAGGAACGAAAGGCCCGGCTCTCTCGGAAGTGGGTAGGTCTCTGGCATCGGTGAATCAGGCCCAGGGAAAAGGCCCAGACCCCGGTCACTCGACGACTGAACTCGACTCTGCTCGAAGCCGAGCACGGACCCTCGTGACGTGGGAGTAGGTCATTAGAACGAAGCAATCGCCACTAGCAAGGCAGTATATTGACAGTATTCACGGCACGGCTCAGCACTAGGCATGGCTCACAATCAGCTCGTTCCCAACTCGGCATGCTAGAGGAGTCTGCCAGAAGCGTGCTATGCGACTTTCAGGGAAAAGTTTGCATCCGAAGGCGTTTCCGTTCGCTTCCTAGTTAGCTGAAAGAAGATCTACAAAGAAATATTGACCGGCCTGGTGCGACGTTTCCTCCACGCTTTGTGCTGATAGTAGCAATGGCATAGAGCACGATAACGGAATCAACAATTGTCGACCTTTATACCAAAAAATTAACATTATGAAATCGGAAAAATTATTACGGAATATGTATCTGCAAAACTTTTGTATCCATTATCTTTTTTTGTCAAATACTAATATATGTATATTTATTCTCAAGTTTTTCAGTACGAAGCATACGTGCAAACTTGTGTATAATGAAATTTGACTCGAATAGAATTCGTAGAGTTTCTATTAAAAATTCATGCCAATTTTGATCGATTTTTAATAGAAATATTATATAATATTTAGATATTATATAATAATATATAATATTATTCGGACGAAACACACAAGTATTTGAAATATCTAGAATTAAAAGAGCGAACCACAAATTTTCTGAAAGCAAAGTTAGAAAGGAGCGCACAGAAGGTGATATAACCCATTACGAGTAATTGCCATTTTATGGTAACTTTTACCTGGAAATTCGTAAAAACAGCTTCTGGCGTAACTGTCTTCGTATTATTTAAAATTGAGGTACTTAATTAAGCGACGAAAAAAATTATTAACGGTCGTCAGATTACACATTATGGAGTTCGTAACATGCAGAGTGTCTACGTATTTCCTGCTGATGATAAATCTATTTCACAGTACGTTGACATCGGATTCTTGATGGTCATACTTTCCCGTGACAATCGATCGTAAATTGAGCGAAAAATGCATTGTTCGCTGCAAAACAAAAAAATGGAGGCATTGACGTTTACGTAGGTATGCACGGCTGCATAACGTTTTGACGTGTCAAAATTTGCTTCGAAAGAGTTATTACCGATTTTGCAACTACATATTATACATATACAGGGTGTTCGCGTTATTACTAGTCAGCGTTTCTTTCTTTCCGAAAATAATGAAAGAGGAAAAAGTTATATTATTTTTTGCAAGTACTATAATATATGGTGTCTGTAATTTTGTTTTATCTGAATTATTTTTTTAGAGATGAAGGTGTCCTTCAATTTTTTAATTGAAATGCTAAATGTATTTTTTTTATATCATATATGAAAGCGTGTGCCAAAAAGAATATACAATGATCTTCAAAGTCATACAAAAAGCATAGCATTCCAGTTACAAAAATTCAAGGTCACCTTCAGTTCTAAAAAGATAATGCACAATGAAAAACTTTTTCATTTGTCCGCCACTGTACAGTGTATGCTGCGCGACGCGACGTCTAGATCTAAGATCTCTAGATCTAATTGATTCATTGAAATATCCGTGAAGCTGTACTTTCGCAGGACGCGCGATGGAAATTGAGCGGAAAGAGTCTGGTTCCAGAGTGCAACGCAAACACTGTGAAAAGGAAATTGCAAATCGTCTCGGAGACTGATCCTGTCTGCACGATTTCTCGGAAATTTCTAATCGATGCGGTGGATCCACTCGATTTGTTGATAATACGTCCCCGAGGTTGTTGCACTTTCCATGTTGATGGATGTTACAACAAAGTTCCGTTAGCTACGGACAAGTTTTCCTTCTAAATTGGGGAGAAAATTAACTTCTCGTTAATGTTTTGCTACAGTGTTAACAATTTATTATGTAATAGTGTAGTAAATGTCTAAGAGGATACAATTTTCTTTGTTGTGTTACAATTTTGTTTAACATACACCAGAGGATTGAGCAATCGTGTATCGTACAATAAGTAAGCGATTCACAGATCATTAAATTTTGGTTCGTTTCTTATATTGTTACACTACATATCTAAATGTTGTTATAACGAAATTGTTATTATTCGCAAAACATCCATAAATTTTTCAAACTGTTCAAGTATTCCAACAATGAAGTTGACACAACGTGCAAACAATTGAAAACTTGTATAAAGATATAGTAATCGATATATTACGCATATTTTCTTATCCAAGTGTGAAACATGCATTAAAGATTTATTTTTATAACATTTTTAGAAACGCAAGAAATGTGCGAGGACCTTTATTAAATCCAAAGCTCACTTTTATTTTCGCACTTAAATCCCAATCCTCGGAATTTCAAACAATACGATGACAAAATTATAGTTGTAATAACATTTCGAAAAATAATCACATATTTTCGAACTAACTATATTACCATCTATTCGTCTCCCTTCACCTTAATTTACACGTAAAAATGATTAGTTTAATTATTAGATGGAATTACGTTGCATTTGTTAGTAAGAAAATTATAAAATATTCAGTTATTTATCAAATCGATAAAATTATTCCTTGAACTTACCAAAGTGTAGAAGCATAATTGAAATAAAACCTGTAAATGTACCGCGTTTTTAGTAAAGAATTCCTCGCACAATAACAACATTTGATTTCGTTTTATTTTAAACGAAGGATCGTTGAGGCTTTTTCGATTATTATCATGAGTAAAATGCGAAATAGTTTCTCAAAAAACGCGTGAACGTGATATGTAAACTACATAGAAACGTCGATGTCATAAAATCGACGTCAAACAAATTCAATGGTGTATGATAATAATTGACTAAAGCTTTTTGGCACGTTTTAAATGTGTTCCAGACCATTTTTCTCTTAACTTATATTTTAAGTCTATTCTAAAATCATTTTTCATGTGCACTAAACTATTTATCGTCTGACCACAGCCACATGTATATATATTTAAACGCATCGTATAAACACATCCTACTTGTCCCGATTTCAATTAAATAGACCGAGCTGCGAAACTATACAACGACACTGTGTTTCTAACTCAAAAGGGAATCTAATTCGGGAACTTATTTGGGCTCTGATATGGCCATATACAGGGTGTTCACGTTAACACTTGCCAGCATTTCTCCTGCAAAAAATTTTTTGCAAGCAATGTTATGGTGCCTTATTTTTTAGGAATGAAGGTGACTTTCAATTTTTTAAATGCAATGCTATGTATATTCTTTTATCATATGAAAGGGTATGCCAAAACGAATTCATTCGTATACGACATAATGACCTTCGATATAAAGCCCACCGAACTCATGTTATGGCAATTGAAGCAGCTAAATGTACTGGTGATCGGACCGTTGTTTTCATTTTACTAAGCCTAAATCATATGCGAGCAATGGTAGAGTTGAGGTGGATATTGATTTCTTTACAAATTCGTTGTTTGCACTTAGCAATATCAAACATGCGACTTATCTGTTCAAAATCATGGATATAGTAGAGCTCCACAAAGTCGGCTTACTTTAGGCCTGTTTCACTGATCTCTTTTAGTACAATACATCAATTTCACATATACAGGGTGGTTCACGCAACTTGCACACCTATAATAACTTCCAAAGTATGCGTTGCACGAAAAAGTTTTGTATATAGAAGTTGCATGGTCTGAAGGGGTACATTATATAGTGTATTTATTTTTTTTACAGGTGGAAGCGTTTCGGAGATTTGAAGGTCGACTTTGTTTTTTTAAATACTATATTTTTTATACCAAAATATGGAAGAATGTCGAATTCTGAGTAAAAAAGTATTGACCTTCATTAGCCCTGATATAATTACCGTGTAATTGCACTTTATTTCCTGAAAATTTTCTTCACGTAATATCAACATCCCGCTGTCCTGCGGAAATCTGTGATAAGGTTGAATTTCTAACTTGATGTATATATATATGTATACATAATGCATATATCGGGACATGCAAAAACCTTCATAAAGAAACCATACTGAAGACTACTACGTATGTACAATGTACAACATAGACCTAAACAGACGCAACTTGCGTAAATTGGTTGTTCCCGTCACGAGGCATCATTGATCTACAAAGAAAAATCTCCACAAAGTATAACAGTTTGGTCTATTAAACAGCGAGAAGTTGATATCCATAAGACTAAACATATCGAAAGCCTATTCTCTCAACGAAGAACAGGCGGTTTTCTGTTACGCTGCACGGTCCCCCGAGTTAGAAACAAAACCATCTTGTCTGACAAATCTCGGATAACAATGGTCTCTGATGAACCGAGTGCTATTTCTACATGCTAACTAAAAGTAGATAAAAAATCAAATAATGTAAATTTTTAATGGTATGTAGACACGTGACTGTGATTGACGCCATTATAATATGGTTACACGTATGTATATGTATCAATACAAGTTTGTGTAGATGAAATTGAATTGCTTAGGTAAAGGCTAGAAGATCAATCTAGGAACTGATTTATATTTTCAGTTACCATTCTTTACACGAAAACTGAAGTTCATTTGTCCGAGTTTAATAAGACACATGTTTGGTTAACTGAAATATAAATTAGCCCTGATGAACGTGTGAGTCACTGAGTATCATAAATATTTTCTTTCCCAAATTATTAGTATTGACTTAGAGGGATTTCTCTCAAAGAGTGTCTACGTTTAATAAGTGATTGAATTTTGAGTTTGAAGAGGATATCTAATAATTTGAAAATAAAACTCAGTTACTCCATTCAGGACAATATTATAAAAACAGTTACATATATAGTTTCTTGTCTTTAATTAAGTATTAATAGTGAATAACAAACGAAAAAAGAAGTATTTTAAATTGTAGAAGAAGAAGCTGTGGACACTTACTTTAAAATTGAAAATTATGTTATGTTTGGAATAATAAAACATAAGTTAGAAAGCAATTTTGATGTATTACAGTAATGTAGACTTTAATTTTTCAATACAAAATGAAAATATTTCCTTGAAATTTATATAATTGACCAATTAATATAACTGGAAAAACACGTACTTCATATTACTATGTAACAGACTTTTTTGATTTACAATTATTATAATAACATGCACTTCGATATAGCTCATGTAGCTCAATAAACGCACACCTGTGTCTTAAGGCAATGTTATTCTCCATATCCTAATTTATGCAAGCCTAAGCTTTGCAGATTTTTATCATTACTCTCCTGTTGTAAAATACATTTCCACTTTTCACTATGCTATACAAGTACATACATACTTACTATAAATCTCATTTATTTTGAACAAAATCTTAAAAATTATGACAAATATAATTCCTGAACACAAAAATTATATGTCTAAAGTATAATGATATAGAAACTTACTTTGTCAATTATAAAGTATATTTTACTATTTTACATATTTTAGTATAATATGTATGATGTACTCAATTCAAGAATCATTAGAACCACTAGAGAAGAAATAGTTTCATACTGATATATTATAACTACATGTATAATAATGGTTATTTTTTAATAGAATTGTTTAGTAGACAAAAGGAAAGACAATGTTAAACTTTGCTACATTTTAGGTAAGATACCACTACATATTATTATTCTTTGATTATTTTTAAAAATTATGAAACTACTATTGATCTACAACATATTGACTAAAAATTACATTTTTCGGATCATAATAATAAAATTTGATTGAGAATGTTCTTTAAAATATAAATATTATTTTGCTGTCATTCAGTATGTGTATATTGTATATGTATTGTAGACATACATACATACATACATTTAACTCTCAAATATTATACTATGCAGTATATAAAAACAAAATTTTATATTAACTTTGGCACTATTATCACACAGTTTACATAAACTGAGGGATGCGAAACACTCTTCACATTCAAAACAGAATGTTCAAGTTTTGACAAATGTTCGATATGTAGAAATAAAAATAAAAATTAATTTAATATTATATGGACAAATAATAAGAATCAATCATTTTATTTTTAGACACAAAACAAATAATTTCATTATTTATAGTTGAAACTATAATTCATATGGAAAATATTCATTATTAAAGTATAAAAAATTCCCTTCCACAAAGAGTTAAATTGTATTAATTTTTAAATAAACAGTATAAAATGATACCATTTATAAATAATGATTACAAACTGTACACCTGGTAATCACATACATTATTACTTAAAAATAAATGTGTTCTTTAAATGAAACAGTAATGTCTTGAAATCTTACTGCTTCCCTTATTTTGCGTGGATACATAAGCATATAGATTGGCCCCAATATCGCACTCAGGAAGTCAAATAACTGTGAATAGTATCTACTGATCCCATACTATTTTAAAACTCGTAATGAAACTTAAGAATAAAATGTAGCAATGACAATAAATGGTGACTACATACACATTGTATACATGTTGTATAATATGTATATAGTATATTGCAAACCTTTAAAGATCTTCAATTATAAGCCGCTGAAAGTTGGAATTTAAGATCAGACAATCAACAACTTACTAAACAACTATGTTAGACATATAAAAGATTTTAGTTACGATAAAGAATGAAATCAAACACAACACTAATTAAAATATCTTAAATTACATTTAGATTGATGTGTACACTACACTGTTGTCCAGAACTATAGAAATTATCTTAAAATTTCCAGACTTTGTATATTACTATTTAAAGTCTAATAAATGAATATAATTCATTCCTGGTTCTCATGACTATGCTACAATGCAACACGAATTTAGTTGCTTATGACAGTAGTTGTGGTTAATATTCATATTATTGGATTCGTAGTTATGAAATAATCTAAAAACAGAGTTGTATATATATATTTAGAATATCTAATTTTCTGTGTGTTACTCCTACTATAATCTTATTTGTTTACATTATATGTTGTGTATGATATTATGTATAATATACATTATACATATGTGTATATAATACATGTATAATAAATCCTGTGATAAATAAGAGTATTTGTCTGATTATAAATAACCACCTTAATGTTTGAAGTTAATCTGCGACAAAATCTTGAGTGATTTTCAGAGGGTTACTATATTTTAGAATTTAGAATCTAACAATTTAGAAATTTATACTCTAATATGTAAGTAATCATTAGAAGATAGTAGTTGCTGCTAAATGATAAATAAAACCTGCAGGCATAAACTAAATGGATTTCTAATCTTGAGAAGTATATAAATTAAAATATTGCATCTATTACGATTGCCTAGTAAAAGTTTATGACATAAATTATGGAATTTATGTTGTAAATTACATAAATGATGCAATTTATAATGATATTTATGATGCAACTTAAGTTAACATTAGAACTACCAGATCAATAGAGATGACTAGTTCCATTTTTCATTTTGTAATTATTAAAATCATAAATATGTTTTAATGAGAACATATTAAATGACTTCATTTATTCCTGCACATATTACAATATGCCATGCAAAGTCAGAATGAATATAATTTTTCAAGCGCTTTCAGTGCTCGATAGTTCTAGTGTTAACAATATGCTAACCATTTTTACATGTTATATGTAAATGTATTAAACTTAAAAATTATGGAAAAAATTTAACTTTTTCCTTCATTAACTTCATATACATTTTTTTATGAATGTTTCACATAACTGTACAAACAATAAGTATATGCTATTGCATCAATTATTAATATTCGAAATTTTCTTTCAACCAGTAAATTGAATTTTAAAGAATTTAAAGGCAGTTTAGGAAAATACATTAACTATATACTTATAGTATATAAAAGTTAATAAAATAAGATAAAGATTCGCTAAATATTCTAATCTTATTTTAGCTGCGGATTTTTGTGTTGCTCCACAATCTTGTTACGTAGCAAATTAAAATGTCCAACAACTTGAGACAACTGCGTTTTAAGTGAATCTGAAAGTTGTTTTTGTAATTGTTGCACCTCCAATATTTCTCGATGAAGATTCTCATAATCTTTTGTAACTTGATGAACAGACCTTAATAGACGAAGCACAGAGATCTGTTAAAAGTACAAATTAAACAGCAACTTAAAGGCAAAACGTAAGTGTCGATCTGAGATTTAATAACAACGCTAAATTATAATCTCTTATATTATATTATGAGTGATTGATGTTGACTTATTAAGCATGAGAAAAATGGAAAGTTGAAATGGAAAGTAAACTCAAAAAATATAATCCAGTACTTTGTGATTATCACTAAATAACTATGATTCTGAAATGATTAACAGTACCAATCAAACCTATAAATGAACACGCTGTAGATTTATGGATTCATGATGATTTTAATTTAGTTTAATTATTTAGTTACAATAATTTAAAAAATCTAAAGTTGTAACATCAATTAGAATTTTTTAATAAATTTCAGTTACAACAGCATTATAACCATAAGTTTTTCACAAATTAAGATTAACAAAATTATAAATTACATTTTCATTTTGATTTATAGAGTACACGTCATAAATTATTACTGTGCTTAATAATCATAATTATTTTGGCATTAACTCTTTGAGAAAATATGTAAGGAATACATATATTAGAAATGTGGGAACTAAAAATCTTATTTTAACAAAGGAACTGGATATAATATATCCAAATAATAATGATTACTATTTGACTTTTTGTCCTTATTGTAAATGAACATAAAATTTTTAAATCTTACACTGTGTATTATGTTAACCCAATTTAAATTCAAATTCAAATTGCTATAACGTAAAACTGACATTTGAAATAAAAATCTAATAACAGTTAGTACTTATCTTCGTCGTTCATTTCTATAATAACATTTACATATTCTAATACATCCTGCAATTTGCAATGTAGACATTACTTTAAACAAAACATACCTCACTATCCGTGTTTTCAAACTGCTTCTCAAAAGTGTCAATTTGCCATGCGATCATATCCAATTTTCCGTCGGCTTGTTTAACCTATTCAATTGAAAAAATTACAATAACATTTACAACTATTCACAGTAAAGTGACACTTGATCATTTAGTATTTGTAAACCGTTTAAATGCAAAATACAAATTATGTATAACCTGATCAAATGCATAAATCATAAACAAAATTTCAAATTAAATGTTATTACGGCTTATTTACACTTTGCTCCAAATGCACAATAGCGGATTCCATGTTGATTATTTGTAAATGAGTATTATATACAAATAAAACGTAAATGACAGAACGATTGTGCAAAAGTGACGGTTATTTTATCA
This sequence comes from Lasioglossum lativentre, assembly GCA_916610255.1. Classification (NCBI taxonomy): domain Eukaryota; kingdom Metazoa; phylum Arthropoda; class Insecta; order Hymenoptera; family Halictidae; genus Lasioglossum; species Lasioglossum lativentre. The sequence goes on from OU744364.1 coordinate 5,504,461, forward strand.
CGCTTGAATCGATATGGGCTCCAATGTGCTCTCTGAGCCCTGAGCGTTTAAAAAGCGACGAATAGTGGTAGCAGAGAGGAAATTTCCTCTCTGGTGACATAAAGTACAAACCTCATTTAAGTGTACTGTCGTATGGTGGCAGCATCTTCTTCATCTTTGTCAAAGAGTAAGGATGCAACAAGAGACGACACTCCGGCTGGTATCTTTGACGTCGGTCGTTCGACTACAAGCACGCGGGAAATTTAAATCAACTGAATTTAATATTCTTATTTCGTGTCAATATCTAATAATTACAAATCTATTCGTGTTCATTTATAATGCAGTATTTATTAATATTGCTTTTCGAAATATTTACATTAATTTTACAAGATTGAAAAGTTAAAAAAGAAGGATTATAACAGTAAGAAATATATTTTATGAATATCCATTACGGATGTATTACAAAAATGTTTATGACAGTTATACAGTTATGACAGATGTACTTTCTTGGAAGGGGTCATTTCAGGGGTTATTTGAAGTAATTTTTCCCAAGGAAAAACACGGACCAATCAGAGCGCGGCTACAGCTGACGGATTCCAGCACGGCCAATGCCAACGCGAACCTCTGTAGCTAACTAATCATATAACAGAGAGTATATGTAACTCCATGTAACGATGTAATTCTCTGATATGTAACAATCTTCGTAACCTATGGTTTGTGTTTTGTTGTCTTTTATTGAAAGAGTGAAATGGAATTTAGAAATGTGCATTATTTAAACATCTACATGCACAAAAGACATTGGAAGTGAACAATTTAAAATTTTAAAAAACAATAAAAAACATTTGAGATATTGTATTATTCTCTGCTGTTACTTTTACGAATGGCGGTTAAAAAAGCGCAACGGCGCACACGTGCACCGTTAAAAAAATCTGCGAAATGCATATTAGATAATAGGAAACGACAAGAAAAAACAAGTGTAGAAAACCCTAAAAATGGGAAAACACTCGTAATAGCTCAAGAAATAAAATTTGCTCGATTGTTGTCAAGTAACGATAAAAGAGTTCGAAACAAAGTACTGAAAAATTTAAGGAAATGGTTGACAGTTCGGTCGAAAAGTTCATTTGGTAATGTTAATTGCATTAATTAAAATTTTCTATTTTTCTATTTCTGATATAACAAGTATATCATATGAAGTATATCTTGTTATTAGTATTTACAGAGGCAGATTTCACACGTTTATGGAAAGGATTATTCTATTGCATGTGGATGTCCGATAAACCATTAGTCCAGGAAGAGTTAGCAGAATCTCTTAGTAAAATTGTACATTGTTTTGATATTAAAGATTTAGTATTGCTTTATACTATATGTGCTCTGAGAACATTAGGTACTGAATGGTTTGGTATAGATCAATACAGAATTGACAAATTTTCTACGGTAAACTGAATAATATATTTTTGTTCTTTAAGTTGACTGACTATGTAACAAGATTGTATATTTGTGTATATTTCTTTACAGCTAGTAAGAAGAATGATTCGTCAAACTTTCGTAAAATGTAAAGAAAGATCGTGGGACATAGAATGGGTTAAAGGCTTCACTGAAATACTTGAGAAGCTGTTTGTAGATCCAAAAATATGTCTTGGGTTTAATATGCATATAACAGAAGTATTTTTAGAAGAATTATCAAAGGTATCATAATTCTTATAAATTTATATTTATAAAGAAAGGCTATAAATTATGCCCTAAATCATTTATCATTATAGATTAGTGGTGGAGACATACCTGAGGATATAGTTACAGAACTTGTTCAACCATTCGTTTCATACTTTATAATAATGGATGATGAACGACGAATTAGGCACGTTATGAGACATGTTTTTAGATGTTTAATCTTCCAGTCAGACGTTGGAATGGATTATATGGAAAAATTTCAAGCCTGGAGAGCTGTGAGTATTAAAGGTTTTTCAATCAGTATTCAAATGCAAAACTGAAATTTGTTATGATCATTGTTGGATTATTAGCAATAATAATGTAACTGCCAGAGAGCAAAAATGAATTTGGTTCTCGTGGGATACACTGCAGTTTCTGTAACGTAGAATAACAGACCGGATGTCATTGGACCCATAGGCCTGGCCTTTGTCATATCCAAGGGCCAGGGCAATAAACAACTCAGCCTTGGGTTTTTGCTTATTTCAAGTGGGCGACTGATTTTTTCTTTCGCCCCTGCCACATTTCTTTCTTTCTTTTTCACTTCGAGTCCGCTAGCTGAACTGTGAGGATCGTCCTTCCGAGTTGTTTATTAAAACAGTTTCATCATCTATTCACAATTTAATATAATGTACAACATTGCATAAGTGTAAACTGTTACTTGCAAAAAATTAAATCTTTCTGTTATTATTATTATGCTTTAATATGTAGTATAGAAATTTTGATTGAGGATTGTTAGTTTATAGATCGAAGATGTATAATTTTTATTAAGGCAGTAATATTCGTTGCGTATGTAGGCTGGCTTTCCTGGTCGTTCCATAGATGCTGTAGAGAAAATTGAAGTATCTGATGACGAATCAGAATACAGCGATATAGCTAAAACAAAGAAAATTCCTCAAAGTAATATAGGAAAGGTATTAGATCCAAGAGCTGGGAGAGTAGATGTTGAATTACCACAAATACCTTTTAATCCTAAAAAGATTGTAACAATGTTAACACAATATAAGTATCATCCTTCATCAACAACAAAATCACGTAGACAACTACACCGACTTATTAAGGAGTAAGTAATGGTCAATTAAAAACTGTATAACTTCTAGGCACAAGAAAAAACTGACACTTTTTAATAAATTGCTTTTGTAGATTTATACAACTATCAGAAGGTAGAATGCCCCTTGGTGTTAAGGAGATAAATATTCCAAATGTAAGAAAGAAGGATACAGACACAAAATTAGCTGCAAAACGTCTCCTGAATTTCGAAAAGGAATTATATTCTGATGAAACCTCTAAGAAACGTAAAAGGAGAAAAAATAAGCAATTGATAGAGGATGAAAAGAATACATTTAGTGGAGAAGAGTCAGAAGATAATAATAATGAAAATATCATAACACAAACAGATACTACTGTAAGCAAAAAGAAAAAAAAGAAATTTGGAACAACAGCAACCTATAGTGAAGCACAAAATAATTCACAAATATCAGACACAAATACTCTTACATCACAGGAAAATAAATCTGTTAAAAAGGAGAAAATGCTAACCAATTGTAAAGTAGATATTAAAGATAATAATTGTAAAATAAAAAAAGATTCATTTCAAGTAGTTAAGAGTATTAATGGATGGGAAAAGATGAAACCGAAAAAGAACAAAACTACAGTTGCCAATATTACACCGGTTGAAAAGAAAATGAAAGTCAAAGTTTGTAACCAATGGGATGTTTCAGATAATACAGTTGCATCTACGCCTACAACTTTAATCGATAACAGTGTAGAATCATATTCAAATATGATAAAAAAATCAATTCTAAGTGATAGTCTTCAAAAGAAGAACACACCTAAACAACTATCAGCATGGATGTTACCGGTATTAAAAAAAATGGAAAATGAAAAGAATGTATGTTTGTAATACTTATATTTATTTTTTTCATACTTAAGAGAAAAAAAGCGTACAAATATTAGGTATTTAAGTATAACTCCCTTACTAGTATATACATATTTATTGCAGGAAATAGGACATAAAGTACCAGAACAAAGTAAAATAAATAGTGTTTCTAATACGAAAAAACGAGTGAAAATCGTTCTTCAACGTAATACTGCTCAACACACATCTGAATATATTCTTCAAGTTCAAAGAAGTCCATCAATTCCATATGATGCAAACAAAAAACCGTTAGTAGGAGTATTAAAAGCAAGCCCTATATCAAGTCCAATAAATCCATTTTACAGGAAAAGATGTTAGTCGAGGTAATTACTAATTTAATAACAAGAAATTGTAATTATTTGTTCATAAAGTAAATAAATGACACAATTTTTCTCAAATAAATTTTACAAGTTTTACCAAACGGATATCTAATAATTGTATTTACAACTATATATGTTTACAAGTACTTGATACAGACATACAGTTTACAATGTTGAAGACAAGCAATTCTTCAGTAAAACAATATTAATGTATAATACAATTTATCCTATATGTATATGTGATATATAAGAATACATTTCTGGTTGAAACTGTAGAACAGCTACTTCCTCTCCGATTTCGATTTTTTTTTTTTGGATATGTTATAAAACTCAACATTTTGAACAACTTTTTCCTATGCATATAAAGCATGCACTCACTTAGTTTTCAAGATACATACAAACGATGTATCGATTGAATTGCATTTATTATCTATTTAAGTACAAGTCGATAATAAATGAAAAGAATATAGAATTAGTGTCAGTGATAAATAAACTTTATATTTTACATATACGATACATATATTGTTATGAAAATTAATTCACATTCGTGTATATATATATATACATATGTGGCGCCTCAGCGCCAAGATGTTTCTCCCGCTCACCGCCGTGGCACTTCCGGCGTTTCAAGAAAAAGCGGCCTTTTTGTTTCTATCTTTTTTTTTATTGATTTGATGTTACTATGTATTAACGTTCTTTTGTTTATATAATATTGGAACACGTTATATTCTACACATATAACGCATATAATTTTATCTGACTTAATTATATCTACGTTTTCATGAAGGAATTAAACAAATCGACCCACTGACAGTAAAAGGGTTAATATAAAATGTTAACTAGATTTTTGTTCAATAATCTAATATTTATTAATTTTACATAGCTTATTTTATTCGTATAATTTTGTTTCTGTGTAAAGGTAAAAGATCTTTAACGTACAAATGAAGGTTTAAAAAATAAGTAGAATCACATATGAAATTTCTGTTCTTCAATGAGACACCTTGAAGTCTGCATTTACCTAATATATTATTATCATTGAACTCAAAAAAATCTTTCATTTCACAAAATGTGAAAATATTTAAATGTTTTTCTTAAAAGCAATTGAAGATAAAATCTTGCATATATAATCTTGTGAAAATAAAAAATTTTGTATATTTTTTAAATTTGCAACTTTCTCACATATTAAAATTAATGTAGATTACATTTTATCTTCAGAAATTACTGAATAGTATAAATTCTATAATGTGTGCTATTATTTCATAAACATATGATACAATAATGTTTGCGACTTAAAATAACATTTTCTCAATCTAATCATAATGTTTATATTTACATTTGTCAATCTACACTTACAGGGTGCAAATAAAACCATTACATTACAATATTCTCTCTGTAACTGTGAAAACTTCGGGTCTGTCGAGTCACAGTTATAGACAGTGTCGCCATATCAGGGGCTGAATTGATTCGAATTGACGGGAATACAGTATACAGTTACCCTCTTTCTGTCATTACTGGATTAGTCACGTGACATTGTGACACATGTACGAGAGAGACGAAACGCGTCACGTGACGGGGCTGTGACGGAAATGTGGGGAAAAGCGTCGTACAAGGGGACGAATAGAGAGGGAAACAAGTATTAATCTGGCTACACTGGTTATGTTAGAGGTACTACATTCTTTGTAGTAACAAAAGTTAAAGTTTGTTTGTTGCAATCTTTTGCTTCGCTTGCATTAGCGTGAGTCTTACCGCGATACTCGACACGTAAAAGCTGGCTCGGGCGTCGACCCCCCAGGTGGTGGGGATAACATTTTAACAGTTACGGTAGAGATTATTTCACGGTTACGGAGAGAATACTGTACCTTAAAAATAGAAAACATTGTAGGTAAACAATTCTTTCAAGCTATACGTATATATACGTCAGAATTAATAGTATATGATCATATACACTAACGTATACAGTATACATATATATATGTTTCTTTGGCACATGAAATTCACTTTTACTTACATTTATAACACCATTACAGCTATAGGAAAATAGAACTCCTGTTAGTATATCAAAATCAAATATCTAACACTTATGCTCTTTATTTCGTTTCTTTCCTTATTTTCCATATTTTCATTATTAAGGTAATATTTAATAATTCGTTACATTAAAAATATTGTAAAACTGTGTTTCAAATGTTGATTGTTTTAATCAGCCTGATTAATAATTGCATTCTGAATTAATTAGGACTATTTAAATTGATAATAATCATTTAAAAAATATTAGTGATATAACTATGTTCATTGTTTAAATGTTTACCTCCTTCAAAACTTTGTGATTTTATTATGGCATATATTGTATACAATAGATTTGTACTTGGAAATATAGGATAATGAGGTACTGTGTCAATTGCAGCTACACTGATTTTGCTGTAATTCTAAAAAGATCAAAATATTTAGGTATTGACAACTTCAATTAATATAATATGACTCAAATATAATTTAAATATATCATATTATACATTTTAGATAATACTGTCCACTGTCCAATTATCGTTATTTTTATTGAAAATATTATTTTGTTAGAAAATGTATATGTGTACATATGTGTTTTTATTATACAAGAACACTTCCTAGAAAAAAACTCATGAAATTATGCAACCTAGTAAATATCATCTTCGAAAGATTATTAATATTGTTAAAATGTAATAATTATTAGAGTCAGTGAAAATAGCTACACTAATTTAGAACTATTTTACACTTATCAAGACTTGTCTGGTTTTGTCTGATGTTATTGAAAAAAAATACAAGTAAATAATTAATTCTCTAAATGTCATTGTGATGCTATTACATATATATTTTTTTTGAATATAACTTTATATACAAATTATTTCCAAGTTTTGGATCAGTACTTTCAAAACAGATATTTTTACCAGAACAATTTTAGTTCTGCTACGAATCACTAGGTTGCAATTTAGACATGGGTTAAAATATTATTTTAAAAATTATTTTTTGTGTAAATTACATCCCACATCCTGTACTTCAGTACAACCCATTTTTTATGCAATAATTTTTATATTATTTGCATACAGTGAAACCATTCTAAAAATGCATTTGTACATATAAATTGGAAACGTTAACGCCAAATTTTTCCAAGAGATACTAGTTTATAAAACTGTAATGAACATATTTTATTTTATAAAATCGATGAATTTAAATTCTTTTTTATACAAAATATAAAACGGGTAATATAAATTTATATTGTCAGAGAGATCATAGTTATTATAGTAGCAATGTGTAAACAGTAAAATAGAATTAGGATATAAACAAGTATCTGTAATTCTTTGTTTGAATCAAAAATTTATAAGTGTAAAACTTCTATTCCACTGCAACGTTAATATTAAGTCTTATAAAGTTGTCACTACTATAGTTTCAAGCTATCATTACAATGTTACACAGCATAGTTCAGTCCATGTTAAAAACAATTTCTTTTTCATAATTGATTTTACAATACCTTTTTGTAATTCGTGATATTATATATAACATTTACATAATTTTTACTACATCTAGTAATACTATTCATAAAATAAATGTTCCCACATGTTACTATAATGTAATATATGTTCACATAACATTTCTAGATTTACTTATTCAAATTTGATACAATTAAGAGCCTTCACTTGTAGGTTTTCAATGATAATTTTGAAATTTTATATGCTTCAATTTCATAATTACATCAATATTTTATGAACGTACTATACATACATTTATAATGATATTAAACAAATTAAAATTTACTCACACTAAAGAGTATAATATGAAATCATATTAACTGTGCTTTTGATTTAAAAAATAAGCTCTCCATCGCCAATACCATGCCATTTCCAGCTGGTTAAATCCAGTACTAAAAAATGATAGTACAACAAAGAAAGTTGAAAGAGTGAATGCCCACAATTGAAATAAGGGAGAAATAATAAGCAACAGTGCTGTAGCACCTGAAATTAATATTATTTTTAAATACAAGTATTACCAAAACTTAACAAAAGTTAAAACCTTACCTGTTAAAATACTCCAAAACCATAATGCAACTTGTAGAGGATATATGTTTGTAAAGGGCCAAATTTCAGTAGAAAAGGTTTTCTTTTCATAAAATTTTTCTAAAACTTCTTCTTTTTTGTACCATCTTCGTTCTAACCATTGTCTTAATGTTACGTCATCTGTTGGCATATCAGTCAATGGTATCCTTTTAATATGAAAATGTACTTCTTGTGGCAATTTGCCTTTAATTAAGTCTAGTTCTGACTGTGGTACATAATCGGGATATCCGATCGTTAAATCATAAACAGCATCAAGATAGTTTGCTTGTTGAAGATGATGGACCAAATAACTGAATCCTGTTGTTTTCGGATGGAGAGTAAAAGAATATTGTGGCAAATCATGCTTCGCAGCATATCTGTCTGACTTCTCTTTGCTACTTTTTGTTAAATCTGTACCTTCTGGAAATATTAATAATTGGGAACGTCTATCTAATGCTACTAAATAATCAAGAGTATGTGACAATCGACTTTGATCTTCTTCCCATCGTCGTGTTATATAAAGGAAACCATTCATTTGCATTATCCATCCTGTTATACAATATTTCTTTGAAAATATTATTTTGTAGGCCTAATGCTTTTTCATTACAGAACATAGGATAATAATATATCAATATGATTATTTTACAATGAAATTTCAAAATAACTTCAATGATAGCAGCTGATAAAATGTGTTTTTAACAAACTTTTTAAAATTCTATATCAATAAAAAATACAACATAAAGTCATCATGTATTGTTATAATATAATTTTCAATTAAGATGCCTCTAATTTTTTTCTTTAATGAGCTTCAACTTTTGATATATCTATTCATGATATATATAAGTATATATTACCTGGCCCTGGAATGTGTCGTATGGGATCCTTCAAAACAAATTTTAATCTGTGAGATACTATACTGGGCAAGCACGCTTGATACATTGCTGCCCATAAAAAATTCCAATCTACTCTAGTCCTGTGATTCATCACAAGTATAGCTGATTCATCTGGAGATATATGATCTCCAGATACTAAAATTTTTACACCAAAAGCCTTTAAAAGAGCCTGAAACATTTAGAATGTGCAGTAATTACAGTTTAAAGAAAAAATATAATGTATTATTACAAATCAAAACAATGAAAAGGGATGAAATCCATTTTACTTACTGTAGAATATAGTTCCCAACAAGAAAATAAGAAGTCGTTACATTTGCGAAATTTTAAAGGGCTAAACAGTAATAATGGTATCATAGGACAAGCAATAAATAGGAAACCAGCTACTACACTGCCATACCACAGTGCACAGTACAAAGTACCACGTAAAAGTCCACGCATCACAAAATATGTTCAAGAAATCTAAAAAAAAAAACAATGAAATGTATAATATGTTCATATTATTATATTTACATGTAATTATTGAAACATACTTTTTTAAATAAAGTATTTGTTTATTGTTAATATACTTTTACGAAATAATTACAACAATACTTGTTTAATATTACTTGTATTAAGCATCCATAAGAATTACTTTATAATAATAAAATATTCTTCATTTAAATATCAATATTTAGAATGATAAACTTGTAGTTTAAATCTAATTGACAACTTTTCTGTCTTTAATAATAATGTATAACAAGTTAAATTGAAAATCAAACTAAATAGACTGAATTATGTATTGAATAGAAGAGTTACCTTATCATGTATGTGTTATAAATGAACTACTTTTTACAAGCCTTCAGCATTAACTACCTCTTTCTAAAATGTTTTCTCTGGCTTCCCTTGCATCTGACTAGAAGGGCTTCTATGTGCTTCACCCCTTCTACCCCATTTTCCACCCAGTAGACATTGAGTTCTGGGATGCTGTGAGGACCATTATTGATCTGTTAAAGCAGGGAGAAAATTTATAATATTCTATAACATGTTCTTTTACTTCTCTTTACTTTTATTTAAAAATTTACAACAATTACCTTCAACATGTTGCATGAAAAATGATGAATTATTATTTATTAATAAAACATCGATAATTCACATTTTTTATAACATCGATAATTTATACGATGTTGAATAGTTTTACATAACAATTTTAGTAACAATAATTAAATTAAGTAAAACTTTCATAATATAACGTTTGAAGGTCAAAATAATACAAATGATTGTAACACATTTGAAAAATGTATATATATTCATATAAACAAAAAATTACTTAATTAAGTTAAATTATAACTATTGGCAGTTTCATCTGTATAGTAGTACTTAGAAACCTTGAATAATGTAGATTATTTGTTAACAGGTAATACATACATGTCATTATTGAATATACAGATTATATGTATTGTACAAGTACCAATAATATACAACTTTATCAAATGTATGGAAGGCATATTAACAGAAGTTAAACATTTATAATTTGAATTACTGGAACTTAAAAATTAATTACAATGTAATTGCACAAAATATAATTATACATCATATGACTCAGTAAGTGTAAATAATGAATGTTAACAGTAAAAAATTGTACAATTTAAAAAAAATAATCAAACCCGGTAGCCTCCACTGATATACATACATACATACATACATCCATACGTATACAAAATATTATGTATCAAAAATGTATTAAAAAAGGTATATAATCTTAATTATTCACAAAATTTTGTACTGCTACAGAATACCTTTTCATGCAGATCTTTACAGGACATAGTGTTCTACAAAATCTTAACCAAGATAAAATCATAATATCTGTTAGATCACATAAAATATTTCTTTAGTACCTGTATTTCATAGTATATAATTATTTATTATAAACTATTTAACATAGCTGTTTGTATTAATCTATGAGCCAAATATTTTATTTATATGTATGTTTATATTTTATTTATAATAGTATATGTGGAGGAAAAGTCAATTATTAAAACTAAAACTATTTTGTTATATGTTGGGAAAATGTCCTTTTAAATAAATCAAGATGATGTTACTGTAAAATTGTCGGAGACTGACCTCCGAGCAGCTATGGGTACTGGTAAATCTGATCCACCCACAGGTGAGTCCAACCTAATCCAAATTATTAGAAATCTCTTGAGGAAACAAAGTTAAATCCTAGACTGATTACCTTCTTTACTGTTTACTGTTATTCATAATATATGTATAAATATATAAATATATATATATATTATACATATAAGTAATCTAATTTTTGAAAAAAATGTATTAAATACGACTCAGATGTACAAATATATTTCCTGCTATGAACGATATCCTAAATATTTATTAAGAAGTTTCTTCGCTTCAGCATGTACTTTTTCATCTGGTGTTGTTAATACAGGTTCTTTTAAGATTTCGTCAAGATAATTAACTGCACATGAATACTGCTTTAAAGCAATATGACACTTGCTAATAAATAGTTGAATCTGCAGAGTATTATTTCCAAGTCTTGCTGCTGTTTCGAAACAAGCAAGTGCTTCATCATGTGTTGCACTTGGAATTTCAGAAAATAATGTTGCTGCTACCTACAATAATTTAAAGAGATTATGATCAGTTTACAAACTAAATTTTATCTTGACATTAGAATTATTTATTGTATTAATTCACAAAATAAACCTTTTTTTCTATCCAACTTAAATTTGCTATTTCAAACTTAAATCTGCCAAGGAGATAATGTAATTCTTTATCATCTGGTTGCATTTCTAGTGCCTTTAATACATAAGTTTTAAAACGGACACCATTTTTTATCTTATCTGCTGTTGGTAAATAATCACCATTTAATCCTATTAGTACAGCGTACCACTTGTACAAATCAGCATTTTGAATGTCAAGAATTTTTTCGCATTGCTCAATTCCTTTAATAATAACATATTAGTTTCTTTTGTGATATATTCAAAATAATCAGTATTTTAAGCATACCTTCATGAATTATTTTCTTTCGCATATCAGAATTGTCTGTAGCTTCTGCATAGTTATAACACGTTCTTGCGAACCTCCATACTACATTTACATTATCATAATGAGATTTTACCAATGTTTGGAACCTATAGTATGTGTGGGTATTGAAATCTTCACTTGCATCCTTGTCAATCTCCTTAAGTATTAAATCCAATTGGTTCAGTTCCTCTGAGAGCCTGTATTACTGAACATATAATCTCTTCCTTCTACATTTTTCAAATAATTTTACTTGCCAAAATGATTAAATTCTAATTTTCCAAATGACTACACTGATAATTTCGTTTAAATTACAAATTAAATGGCGTAAGTAGAATGTTCTTAAGATGTTTCTTGAGAAAGCTGATTCATATGTTTACTAAAATAAATTGAAAACTCTCATGTGTTATTCAAAAGAGTATAACACATTTATATTATCTTTATTTACACTTTGAAACCAACCTTATATCATTTTCAGCTGCAGTACTTTCACTATCGGAACAGTCATAAAATTCATCAGCCCCAATGTCTGTATCGGCTGTTGAAAAAACATCAATGTCAGTTTCATTATCCGTTGCGGTATATGTACTATCGTTAGAAGTAAATCTCTGTGAAATTTTTTGTTTCTTCTTTTGTTGACTGCGTCTTCAAATAGAATAAATAATGTGAGTACTTAATCTATACAATTCTTATAAACTTAGAAATGTCAAATAAGACAATTTACGTTTTGAAAATATACTACTACCTTATGTACTCTAATTCATCTTGCAATTCAGCAATTCTTGCTTCTGCAACTTTTAAATTTGAATGGTGTTGATTTTCTAAAATTTTATGATAAATAAATATACTAGCTGCACTGACAACACCAACAGTTAGACCAATGGCAGCAGCAATTAAATTGCTATTTTGTAAATGGTTCATGATGCTATAAACAAAATTGTCTAAGTAAAATATATATGCATAAGAACAGGTTTCATTCACAATTACTTTCTCATTACTGAAGTGAGATACACACGTATTAAGAAAGGAATGTTGCAGACCTACAATTAAACTAAATACATCAATATACCGGTGTCGCCGAAATTTTTTCATATACTATGTTTACAGTTGTAAGTCGTCAAAAACATAGTAACTAGACGCACAGAGTAAGAACTAGTTTATTCAATATTAATTATAAAATATTTCCTCTTCACTTATAAAAAAGTATAGCTTTTTGCTTTTTACAAGGAATTAAAAGGTTAAATTCACAAAACGTATGCCGTATCCGTATCGTATGAATACCGGCAACTAAATAGAAAAGAAATATGATTCAGCACATTGTATATAGTACTGCTTAAATTGTTAAGTACGTCATGACTTCATTATTTAATTATTCCAGTGAAACGACATTATTTGTGTTAGTTCAAAGTACAAAATTGTACAAAGAATATATGAGATCTATACCACGAATCGTAAAGATACTTTACTGAAAAATTTGTTCATAACGCACATATTTGAACACATAGACAGGTAGCTATATATATATGTGCAGTCGTAATAACTATAGATAGGTCTCCTTTTCAGTTTTAGCCGGTCGTTTTACAGCGCCCCTTACGACAACTCTGAAAACCAGATCAGTTTTTCCATAGACAGAGAGGATATTAGAGTGCTCACGCCTGGGTGCAAACTTGCAACACGTGTAGACTGGGGTATATAGACAGAGAGGAAATCTACTCTCTGATATAGATAAAGATAGATCATGCCACTGATGTACAGTGGATCATGCTCACTTTTAGCATGGAACAGAACCTATACCTATATTTAGCATGGTATAGGTTCTGTTCCATGCTAATGAATAATAGTAGAATGGGTCGATACATATTTGAATAATATATATGATAACTTTTTGGTTATTAATATTTCAAATTTTAAATTATCACTAAGACTAAAATACTATTTTTAATGGAATATTTTGTACTGTCTTTATCATATTATACATATGGATACATCTGGATAAAATGATTATATTTAAATAAAGATTCAATTATTACTTTTATGTTAAATAAATGCTTTATGCCTCTTTTATTTTTGTTTATATTATTATTATAAAATAACTGTATTATATTATATGGCTGTATCTTAACTTTCTGACACAGTTTATTATTTTTGCTATATGACTTTCTCATGATTTTGATGCATGAAGCAGGTTGTATAAAAACTGATGAATATAACCCAAAGAAATATACATATAATAAGAAATAAATAAAATGAACGTTCATGTCGTTGTTAAAGAATCTTGTTGAACAATAAAAAATTGTTCCATCATGATATAATTCAATTTTGTTAGTATATGTAACCTTATTCTTTATTCCATCACTTTCATACGTCATATCACTATTGCATAGGAAACAAATGTTCGTGAATGTTACCGACAGTCAAAAATTTGTTTAAAAATTGTCAATAAATATATAAAAAGTCCACTAACTATAATACAGATAGAAGTAATAAATGACATTCGCGTGTTTTCACTATTTTAAATCTCTGCAGTAAAAAAAAAGTGATCGGAAGTTTCAATTAAATAATACGGATATTCATAAAAGTTGGTCATTTTTAACTGCGAGTAACACACATGCAACATATGCAACGTATGCAAGAAATGCTTACATTCCTAAGAACCGTCACCTATACGTATTTCGATCGGTAGGGGGGAATCTATATAAGGGGAAATGTTCAAGTATAGTGGTATAAAAATATAATATTAGAATATATATAGGAATATGTATAATTTTGATATAAATAAAATATCTGCAATGATCGTGGAAAATAATTGAATGAAAGTATATACTAGAAAACATTAAATTAATTTTTATTTGTTGTGTCGATTATTATATTTCATTGAATTACATTTACGATCAGAGATATATATAGTTTGAAATTTTAAAACTGTCAGATCTAAATACAATGAATTCCTTGGATGTACCCACGATACTTCATGGATGTACCACAGGAGGGTTTTTAAGAAGTGGGGTAAGGAGTAAGGGTGGGGAAGTTAAGAAGAAGTTGAGGAGAGGGGAAGCATAGAAATCTGCAACGACGCTTCGTAAGCAGACTCATTTGGTTTTCAGTCACGTATTCTTGATTCGTCAGTTCGTTTATGGGTCGTTTATACGTTTGCAATCACGCACAGATATTTCCAATACGCACAAAGTTTATGTCTCAGTTAAATGATTGAGAATCGGCATGACACAAGGAAAGTAATGAACAAGCAGGTGTATTAAAATAAATAAAGATAGATTACGGTGTGAGGTTTGTTAAGAGGCATCGAGCCAATTACTAGAGAGAATCAAGCTCAATTAAAAGGCGAGCAACAATCGCTACGATGACTGCCGCTTATACGAACGATCTCATAACCCAGGAACAACACGCAGAAAAGAAGATGAGCACAATAGTTAATAAAACACTGTGCGACAAGAAAGAGCAAACAGCGGACGAGGAAAATATCGAAATTGGTTCTGTGGAAAAGATAAAGCTTGTAACAGGTGGCCAAGATCAAAAGGAAATTTCCATTAATCAGGAAAAATCGCTGCTTTCTACACCGATTAATAGTCCAATTCTTAACAAAGAAAATGACGAAGCTATCCCGAAATGTGATACACCTTCCGAAATACCGAAAGTTTTGGAGAAAAATGAAGATACCGTAATTAAACTGGACAAAAACGATGTGCTTGTAAGTTCACCTGAAATTGAAAATATTGGTGTGTCTGAAGACGGTGAATCGATTGTCGTGAAATCAATGAGTTTCGATACGATCGTATCGCCAAGACTCGATGCACATCTTAGTAAAAGTGATTCTCAAAATACAATCTCGGATACACGTGGAAATAATGATTCCGCCACGAAGAATAATTTTAAAATGCAAGGATTACAAGACTGTATTAAAAGTGTTACAAAAAGTACAAACACCTCGACTAATCATGAAATTCCGAATGGGTTGTTAGAGGGAGCGGATTTTCAAAATAGTTCGGAGGAAATATACGATCCAGAAAGTGAACTGAATTTCCACGAGGCTGTGCGTGCCGGAGACGCTAAGTGCATCGCGGCGCTTCTTGCAAGGGACTCCATACAAAATCTGGACGAACCGGATTGGAATGTTTCAGGTGATCCGCCGTTATTAGTGGCCGCTACCAATCATTGTTTGTCTGTCCTCGGGTAAGAAATTTCAATTATCACATATACACTTGTACTGTAGAATATTGTTTCATGTAACAAAATCATTCGTTCGTTTAACGACTCTCTTTAAAATAAAGTACTTTTCTTAAACAATCGCAAGTGTTAAACTTATGTACAGGGTATTTAAAAAATGTTGCATTTCCTTGAAAAGGGTGATACCTAAAGTCATTTGAAATAACTTTTTCCTTTACGAAAATGTTCTCCGCGGCTTCGTTAACGAGTTATTAACGAAAAACACGGACCAACCAGAGCGCAGCTTTTGCGGACGGACTCCGGCTCGGCCAATGCCAACGCCACGCTCAGCTGTAGCCGCGCTCCGATTGGTCCGTGTTTTTTGTTAATAACTGCTTAACAAAGCCACGGAGAATATTTTCGCAAAGGAAAAAATTACTTCAAATGACCTTAGCCATCATCCCTTTTAAGGAACTCCAAAATTTTTGGGACACCCTATATACATGTGTACACACTGTTGAAAACTGTGCGATTATTCGATTGTTTTCGAAATATTTACCGAATGTGTATCTATTATTTAGAAAGTCATTGCACTTTATTTTAAAAGGCAGAAGTATCTTATATGTTTATTAATATTTTATACCTATATTAAAAAAATTTTTATTTCACTAAATTGTTATTAGATTATGTAGAAACAGCCGTAGACTATAATATCTGCATTATATTAAAATTTTGAAGTTTTTATTTCCCAACTAAAAAAATCAATATATATTTGTATATGATAAATTGAATGATTATTGAATTTTAATTTTGGTTTCTTAATTTCAATTAGTAGTTTTGAAACGTTACGAAAAATATTCGAATGTCAATATCGTCAGAATATATTATCGCTATAAAATATACGTGAATTTTACGCACTAAATCTTGTATTGAAATAAAACGTATACGAACATTTGTGGAAACCATCCAGGCTTCCACACTTTGGTATACTTTTCTTAACATATTGTAACCAGATGTTCAAAGGCGTACTATTCTCGAAAGAATCTCTGGATCTTACTTTACAAATTTACACGCGGAGAAATATTGACGCGTTGATAACAAGAGCAAAACGAGCTATACTACCTATACATGTTAATGTAAAAAAGAAAATGTTAGAAAGAAAATATAAAATACAGAAATAACTGTAGCTTTCTCCGACATGTCGTATTTTGCGAAATAATTATTTATTTAGTTTACTTATTTTTTAAGTTAGATAAAACTTGAGTTTTAATTTCGTACAGAAGATTTCCACTATAAAAATGGAACGAATTCAATATAATAAACGAAAATTTATGGTTTTATAGTTTACTGCTTGAGAACGGATGCGATCCAGCTGTTCGTTCTCCTCGTGGCGAGACGGCGCTTCACAGAGTAATCTTAAATGGTGGCCCAGGAAATGTATTGCAATTTGTAGGAGAACTGCTGAAGTATGGTTGTCCGTCGGGCGTCAAAGAAGCTGGCGGAGGATTGACCGCGTTACACATATTAACGCGGCAGTTAGCGCATGCACAAGGGTCGAAAAACCTTCATCACAATTTTGAGGCGGCTCTAAAAACTCTCGATTTATTAGCACGGGCTGGTCCTGTTAACGCGAAAGATCATCAAGGCCGTAGCGCACTTCATATTTTAGCCTCCTCAACAATCTTTGGTATAGTCACTGATGCAATTAGAAAATGTATTATTTTAAATTCTATGTTTTCACTCTTAACATCTAAGCAAGAACATTTAACAATTTTTGCAACTAACAGGAGTGTTGCTAAATTATAGGGGTACCAAATTTAAACGAATCATTTTATACTCCTGTAAAAATACTTCAGTTAAGCTACAATCTTTTCTTTTAATCCCTTGAATGCAGAAATGTTACATATTGCAACAATCAGACACATTAGTATGAATTACCTTAAAGTAAGAAAGTCAAATACATGTTTTCTTTTATAATTTTCTAGTATCTAATAATAAATATTGTTTCATAATAACAATTAAAGTAGACAGAACTAAATAGATTAAATTACACACAATTATATTAAATGAATTTTCACACTTAATTATATGTACGAAATAAGTAATCGTTTTTCGTGACACATTCATGCAAGGATTAATGTTCTTTTCAATCTGTTTTATTTTTCTATACAAATTAAGCATTATTCAAATTTTTTATCATAAATTTTCTTTTTCTTTTTTTATAATTTATTTCATTAAAGTACAACCTTTTTCTTACAGATAACAATCATACAACAGAAATTGAGTCATTAATTGGAATTCTATTAGCTGCTGGTGCTGATCCATCATTGAAGAATGATCGTGGAGAAACTCCTTTACACGAATGCCTCGAGTGCGGTGCTTTAAACACAGCACTTTTACTTGTACCACACACTTTGACTGGTATTATGTCACGTTATGGTGAAACACCATTACACATTGCCTGTAGAAAGAATTACCCTGACATGGTGGCAAAATTATTAGAACAAGGAGAAGACCCTAGTGTACAAGATGCTGGTGGCAATACACCCTTACATTTAGCTTCTGCAAGGGGATTCCATCAAATAGTTTCTTTATTAGTTACATCCCCTCTTGCACAATTAGAGAAACTTAATAGCGAAGGTTTAACTGCTCTCCAAGTAGCTGCAGAAAGTGGTTTCGTTAATGCAGTAAAACTACTGTTAAAAGCAGGTGCTGATCCAAGTCAGACAGTACATTATTGCACCACTACTCTACATCGTCATCCTGATATTTCCATTTTAATAGATCACGAATTAAGTAGACGTCGTCAACTCGCTGCCTGATCATTTCTCTATACCGTTTTATTGAGAGAATCTCTTAATTTTAGTAAAATTGATCTTATTTTTTTATAGTAATAAAATATTGAATAAAAATCAATGTCAATGTTCAGTGAACTTCATTGAAAAAATCATGAATGGAAATATATTATATTATGATTTTTGCTTGAAATTGTAAAATTAACTTCTACGTAAGATATTAAATGAATCTCATTTAGGTAGGATTAATCAAATTCAACAAAATCATAATATAAGTTTTGTTTCAAATATTAGCTTATATACAATTCCAAATTTTTAGAGAACATATTTTACTTTTATAGTTATTTTATAAATATTGGTGTAACAATTAACGTGTTAAAACGTTGTTGATACAGTATTTAATTGATGATTCTTCGTGTTGAATTTTTATAATTCTCAATTACATTAAAAGCATTTCACAAATGTGTATAATTCCAATACTACAATTTAGAAAATTTAGAAAAGATTAGCTCAAAGTTTGTTAATTTTTTTTATGTCTTTCTTCGTTGTTAAGTTTAGGTGTTAAAGTATGTTGCATAGGAAAATAGTATAATTCTTTTCTGATATTGAGAATCATTAGTGTTGATATACTTATTTTTATAAAAAATTTACTGGAATTGATAAAACTTCTCGGAATGACATGAAGATTTTGGAGTGTTATAATATCTAAAAAATGTAATTTTACGTGTGAGATTTTACTACACATATATATATTGCCATTTACTTTGGCCACTGTTATTGTATTAACAAACACTAGTATTTGTTCGTTGCTCAATACTGTCTGGTATTCAATCATTTGAAACTCGGCAGAAATCGTTAAAACTGCACAAATGCTTCTATAATTTCTGGCTGTGGATAAAACTGCACTTTAAAGACTGTGTAATACTAAAATATGCGCTTTGAACGAATGAATATTATTGATTTAAGTATTATGTTATTGTATGTGTTTATACACATTATGTTTAATTAATTCTTTTGTAATACTATTTTTGTAAGAGAAATAAATACATATATCAATCGATTTAAATAACATTTTTTTATATTCTTGTAATACATATCCAGGAAAAATAATATTATTTTAGTTAATTCGATTAAATTAATCAATATGTAATAATTTGAAGATAATTTTAATTCAAATATAAATAGGTAATCACATGACAAATGTAAATAATGGTTATCCAAGATCTTTAAATATTTATCTTTCAACGTACAAAACATATACAAAATCCTTCATTTATTTTGCAATATAATTATGATGTCTGCTAATCGTTGATATTAAGAGAAGTACAGAAACCAACATTTAGTTTCAATAATGTTACAGTATGTTACATTAATTACTTCTTCGACTACCATCCTTTCATTCTGTGACAATGGATAAATTTGGAGATACAGTAGTAATAGAGAACATGATTGAAAATGCTATATTTTCTATATATATATATATATATATATATATGTATATAGTCGATAGTGACTAAACTTTCATACAGTTTAAAATTGTTAGGTATATAGGTTTACTCTAATTTATTGTATGTCAAAAACAGCACGTAATAACTTTGAAATTAGTGTCATACACATCTAATTTGTTAAATAAATTTACTGAATACTACTTAAAACTTGTTTAGAATTATGTTTGTTCTATGTTTTAAATTTGTAATACAATTACGTTATGATAGTCGAAGAATTAAACACTCTTCACAGCCGCCACGTTTAAAATTACATCTTGTTGCATCTAATCCATCAATGCATACAACACTTATTTATGAATAAAAATTTATATGTTTTTCCTACTGACATGTTGCGTGTTTTGTATTATAAATTGTTACATAAAAATTTTTTCTTCCCTTTTTTATGAATGGTATTTAATTCATAAAATGCAACATTCTGTCACTATTTAAAATTAAGTTATGTTGGTTGTAGAATTTTTTAATTTTATGAAATTAAAAGAATGTTACTTATACTCTATGCTTATATATTAATAGTACATATAGATTATAAAATATTACACATAATACATATTTGTTGTATTCCAGATGTAACAAAATAAACTTTAAATTGAAAAAATTAATGTAAGATTATACTTTCACAATACTTGGTGACATTTGCAATTTTAAGAAATATAATACATATATATATTATAAATATTATTGGTTTGGTATAATAAATCCATATTTAAAAATGATTTATGGTTTTACATCTTTGTAATAATACAAAACTAGTATCTATTATATATATAATAATTAAAAAATTGCGCGTTACATTAGTTTTATGTCGGTTCGATGTGAAATTTCATAGTAGGTCTGTATTCTCATGCATAAAGAGTAAAGTAATGTATCTATATAGATATAACAGTTCTTTAATATTTTGCGTTAGAATTTATAATATATATAGTTTTAAGAGAATACAAAATACAAATTCTCCTTTTTATTTGTAGATTTTTAGAACCAATCTTTAATGTTTGATTAATCAACACATAATTCATCATTTCAATCATATTTGCAAAGATCTTTTCATATTTTATTCTTAGGAACAATATTTATTTCTCCTGTATACATAAAAACAATATTTGAATGAAATTTTAATGCACTAGACAAAAATAAAATCTTTGGTTTTATAGATATATGGCTGCGAAAAATTTCTATTAGCTTCTATTAGCTAAAATTGCTTCTAATATCTATGTAAAGCTATATATACTATGAAAGCATTCATTTTCTTGTATAAGCCTGATAATTTACACTTATTATTAGAATTACAGTACAAAATTCTAAATACAAATAAACTTGCAAAACAGTTGCAAGTACATTCTGCACTTGAATTGTATATTAAATGATGATATAAAATTTACATATAAAGCCAAATATTTTCATATAAAAATTATAATCTAATAAAGCAGCTGTTTCAATAGTTTATATTAACTTATTCACTACCATATATCTCTGGTATCAAATATAATAATATTTAAAATTCAAATGACTGCATGATCTTAAACTCCGAGTTGCATGTTTAAAAAACATAGGATTTATAATATGTCAATGCTCACAACTGATGTATGGTGTTAAATAATGAGATAAATAAGTGATTTGAGATGAAATATAGGCCTTTACTAGATATTATAAACACAATAAAAAGCCACTGGTTCAAAAACCCAATAAAAGAAAGTGATCTGTAGTACAACACGTGGCCAACAGAGTAATTGTTGTAGAGTAGAAAATGCCTGTTAACAAAACAATTAGATTATTATAATAATTCCTTTCCTCCAAATTTTGTCAATAACGAGCTTCTTAAAGTTTGATGGCTGCAATCATATCAGTGCCTAAGGCAGGGTCTGCTAGACAGACTCACTGACACCTAGCAGACCCAAGACGAAACCGCTTTCTTCTTCAACCTTTCACACCAAACAGAACTGTTAAAGTTGTGACCCCGTCAACGAACACACAGGAACACAACCAGAGGAGATATAACGACAACCACAACCTTTAAGCGCAGCAACAAATGCAATAAATCAACACCAGGAGGATGAATGCTACTGCAAAACGCCAAGAATACATAATCTCTCTCCTAGTAGCAGTGAAACAAAGTCATGGAGGAATAACTCTGCGGATCCCTCAACATCCTCTCCAAAATCAATGGCTCGAGAAGGCTTGAAGACGACTCACTGCTTCTGTATAACAACTACCCGAACACAAACAAAGCCTCAGCATCAGGGAAAGGAAGCAACATGTCAGGGCACCAACGACATTCCTGATAGCATGAACGACCAGGAGCCTTATCAACATCCAGCGTCATCGAGTGAGCTCAACGTGTGCAATCGCATTCTTTCTAGCAAAACTGACGTCGATTTGTGGTTGCATCTATTTCGGGGCTCTTCCATCTGACATAATGTCTTAAGACTTGGAGCCGTAAATACTTGTCATATTCACTCTGAAATTGATGATAGAGATTTCAGGTGAGCACAGGTTTGTGTAATACTTGGCTACTGCTGATAGATTGGGATATACCGTGAAGACAAGACTGTATTGTCCACCAGGTACAACAACTTGTGATAATTTCAATCATTCCCGTGCTTATCCATTAAATTTTGGGGGACCCCATACGCCTTCAGCTCTTCCAAAATCTGAAGTTCCATCAATGCGCCATCACGTGACTAATCCAGTACTCGCAGAGAGAGGGTAACTTTTTCGCCTCTGTTCGAGTCAATTCCCAGAATCTGGCAACTCTGACCTGACGTTCGATTTCGTTCAAAGATAGTTTCTATTCAGACACAACACGCTTTGTTACAAATAAAACATTTTGCATTTTTAAAAGTTTGTTCTCCTTCAAGATCTCCCATTCCACAGTCTACAATATTTATATAGTACAATATTCTGTACAGATGTCAAATAATGGTAGTGAATATGCCAATATATAGAAATAACATTTCATTGAACATACAATTTCTGTCCATAACTTTTTTAATATCAAATTACAACAATACATATGTATTTCTAATTGTACTGATGCATGCAATATTTTTTTCTAAAAATAAACATAGTCATATGTTTAATAATGCGTCAATTTTTTAATAGTATCACTTAAGAGCATTAAAGTTGTTTCTCTAAGACTATATATAAAACATGATCATAACCTTATAAAAAATTAATGAGAATGATTATTATATTTTCAATAATATGCAATATTAAAAAAATCATTCCTAATATTATACACTTGGCAATGTACCATATTTGTTACTCTATTTTGCTTGACCCTTTCTAAACATTAATTAATGGCTCTGTAGAAAATGGCTAACAATATAAGATTCAGTAGTAAATATGGTACAATGCAAGATTAAAAATTAAACTAATTGCATATACATATAACAATAGATATTAACATACAGGTTTTATAATAATTTTTATTATATATTAACATCATAAAATTTGTTTACTAATTGAGTATTCAAATTTAATCAGTAAACAACAGTATCATAGTAATAATAGTAATAATAGTAATAATAGTAATAATAGTAATAATAATAAGAAGAAATAATAATCATTAAGGAAATGGTATACAAGCAGACTGACACAAAAAAATAACTGTGAAGACATTTAGCGTAAAAAGAGGAGAAGAGCAGACAAAAAATATGACAAAATTTATATGCAGAAATTAAGAGTTTGAAAACAGATATGAATACGAAAATAATCACTTGAACATGTGGCGATAGATTGCAAAGAGTTGAACAGTTCAGGAGAGATGTGGAGTTCTGAATGAAAGTTACATATAAAAAGAAAAAAAAGAGTAATATGATGAATATATAAACATACACAAAATATATAATGCAATGTAATGAAATCCTTTATAATAACGAAAGGCAAAGAATAAATAAATACTACTACTGTAATAATAATCATTGCAGATCAAAAGTTACATTAATTAAATGCTACAGTATGATACAAAAATTCTTTAAAAAAAAGTACTAAAACTCTGATTTTTAAAATATCTTGATCATTGGATTATTTACTAAGTTTCAATCATACTGCATAAGTATGTTCAATAAATGATATTTTTCATTAAGGAGTATTAATCGTCTATAAAAATGTTAATATTTTTATATAATATATGTGAATTTATGTTTTTAGAAGCTATGTTAGGAGCTATTGGAAGAAAAAGTTTCCTAAAATAATAAAATCTGATAAAAATTACATCAGCATTGTAATATTATTTTGTACATAAACAACATTATTTGTCAATAAAATAATATTAATGGTTTTACGTGTAAAATACGTAAAAAAAATTTCTCAACAAACTATATAATATATAAATTTTATTAAAGTCGACGTGTTACACTTAAATGATATCCCTTGTAAACTTTTCTCAAGTTCTACATAATGGAATATGCTATATGTGAATTGAATTTACATATTTACAGTATAGATATACAGGGTGTTTCAAAATACCCGTCCACTTCTATTACACTGGATAGTAGTAATGCTATCAAAAATCTGAAAAATTACAATAAATATATCTATACAATTGAATTTATATATTTTTATTTCTGATTTCGACTGGAAATAATCTATTCAGACTAGATGCCTTAATCTTTCATAGAATCGTGCTGATATATTTAAGATAATTTTTCAGATTTTCCATAATATCACTCACCTGCATTTCAATAGAAGTGGTTAAGTAGACTAGGACATCCTGTATATATTTCTATAGTCCTATTGTAATTAAATCATTTGAGCTTTGCCAATTCCTATAATACAGGAAAAATTAGGACACTTTAGCTTCCAACTCTCCCATAAAAAACTGTGTGAAACTTTATATTACTCACATTGTTGTATGAACACATTTTCATAAAATAAAAAAAAGCGATATGAGACTAATAAAAAGGCAATACACGGAGCTACATTAAAAATAATTTTAAACACAATAATTCTAATGATAGTCATGATAAATTGTTAATTTTTACAAGACAAATTTAAGCTAAATTGTTAATCTAAACACAAGTTCACAAGTTTAGACTCCAATATTCAATTTGAAAATAAGTATAATTAATAAATGAAACTTTCAATATGACTAGATTTAAATTAAATTGTTCTTTTAATATTAAAATAAAAAATCACATAAGAATGTGAAACTTTGTATATGAAAAGTTGACTTCATTGAAAAATATGAAAAAGATAAGAATTGAAGGTGTCAGTAATTTAAAGTATGTATACTGTTAAAATTAAGAGATATATTTAAAAGCATGACAAATAGCATGGACCAATCTTGTAAATTTTATTTGAAATAATAAAAAGAAAAGTTACCCTTAAGAAGAAAACTAAGTGAAGTTTTGATGTTAGCTTTACAGTTGCTAAGCAAGTTAGAGTTACCATAGCCACTATATTCTCCAAACTATGTATTGAAACTTCTGTATGTCTGAGATTTATACATATGTATACAATAAAAGCTATAAAATAACACTTTCTTTGGAATAATCTGAACTGCAACAGAGCTGCAGTTGAAGTTCACGTACCTCCACTAGAAGCATAATTTAACCTTTGATTAAGTCAAATCATTAAAGTGGCCTAATTAATCATTTCTGTGTGATCCTTGTTCACCAATAGTATCTTAATACCATGTATTGCCTGTCAGACATTAATTTTCTTTGAGCAAGTTAAAATCACATATCTTTTCAAATACATATGAATAGACAAATTAAAATGAGGGAAGTTGATGATCTGTTGGTATGCAGCTGTCAATATTTCATGAAATATTACAAAATTACAATTGATACAGTAACTGTATTCTGTGATTGTTAGTCATATATATTGTTTTTTCGACACTGCAGAAAATAATTATTTCATACGATATTTTATAGTATGCAAATTGAGAGAACCAGGACAGACAATATTACAAATATAACTAATCGTTTTTTTGAAAATTAGAAGCAGTTTCTTAACTCTTGGATGGCAAAACTTGGGTCCATTTTGACCCAAAGAATAAACATCGTCATTTTACTAATAAATTTCTAATAAATTATTGGAATTGGTAGCTGTCCCATTAGGAACAATAAAAAAACTGGTGTGTTTAGAAGTGTCTTGTAAAATATGTTTGAAAAAATTGGCAAATAAATGGTCTTGAGGAGTACCAATTGTATAGTTATGAAAATAGACTGCCATCCGTGGGTTAATCCCAATGAACATGCATTTCTTGAGATTATCAAATGTACAATAGCATTATGTTTCATAATGGAGACATAAAATAGAACTCACTTTCAAATGATAATTAACTGGTTACACATGTATATGTAATCTAACTCTTCTTAACCCATCAATTATGGTTGTATGCTTTCATTACGGAGACAGTTTGAACAGATTTTACTACCAAAGACTTGAGGATAGCAAATGTAACTGAGTATGTACATCATTTTTAAATGAAATGATGCGTAACTGTATGAATAAGAAAATAATAGTGTTTCTTAACCAGTATGTGACCTCTTGGAGGTCACATTATTTACTTAGTATGTAATTATTATATCTCTTGTATGAAAAATAAGTTTCACATTCATTGTAGCGTGAAATATTTTCCCTAATACACCATTGTAGGAATGATTAATAGACTCAATAGTGGAATATACACTGTAGCAAATGCATTGTAATACTTCTATACAAATTTTACATCGTAATCAAGTTATGACATGATTGGCTAGTACTATAATTATAACAAGTCTACTGTGAACACAGGAGTTGATACAAATGTGTGCATAAATTTGATCTGAAGACTAATTTAAAAAAATAATTGGTGACTCGAAAGTTTTTTCTGCAAAAGGTACATTATGATCTTATAATATTAGAATATTTGATATTAGAGTTGAAGAATATTATATATACTTCCTCTCTAAAAATAGAATTGAGGCTTTTCAGTTTTCAACTCTTCATAAAAAAGACTTTATTTTAATTATGTCTGTATCACATCTCAACAACACTTTGAAGAAAACTTATTCTTTAAAAATACTGTGATGCATCATATACATTTGTATATCTTACAAAACTTAAAAGCTAACTGGTAATATGAAGAATAGATTGTAGAATAATTCTTACTAAATATGTCAAAAAACAAAATTTTTGAATCAAGATACACTGCTTCGCACAGAACACATTTTAGTATAATCAATATCATTATATATAAAAGGTTTGCAAACTAACTCGATGTCTTTGGCGTTGCATTAGTTTGAATTCAAAGAAATTGTAAAGCGCATTGTCATTCTATAAAATGCTATTCATTATGTAAGCATAATTATAAAGTGTAAAATGGATCATTCACTTACAGATGAGCTACGTCTACAAGGTGCGGATAAGTCACTAATTGTGGAATTGTGACGTGTTTTCCTTGAACCCTCATTATCATTTACAAGGTTTGGATTGACAGAATGCGAAAGAGCAACTGTCTTATTAAAATCTATTGTAGTGTACCCTTTTTGTAACTTATTTGGTGACTCTGGAGGAGATGCGGATGAATTTGAAGGACCTTCCAATGATGAATTTATTGGTACATCCTTTGTGTCCAGATCTAATACAGCATAATTTACTTCTCTAATTGGACCACCTGTAGGAGTCGATGGAGTCAAAGGAGACTTTTCTGCTACAGATACACCAGAAAATCTTTTTCTTAAACTTTCAATTTCATTTGCTTCCAAGTTAGCATAACAATGTCTTGATGCTTCTTCCACATCGGGTTGAATAGATGGTAAAGGCGATGGTCGTCCTCTCGTAACAAATAATTCTGTACACTCTTCACCTGGACTGATATTCATATAAGCATGTCCAGATTCGTTATTTTCATTTTTGTCTTCTTTAAATTGTATTGTTTCAGGCACACTATGAGTTGGAGAAAGTGAACTAATATCATTAATAATGTCTACATTCATGTAAGCTGCAGTTGTCGAAAGTGGTGATTTATTTTGAGTAGCTGTGTTTAAATTTTTATAGGTAGACGTAAATTCCAATGATACTGAGCCATTATCAGATACCGAATTACTCATTGTACAAGATCTGTAAAATAATACAAATTTATTAATTCAATATATTATAATATTAGCAACAGAATAATCAAAAATTTTCTTTACCTTTGTATTGCTCTTCTAGGACTTTTGTTATTATTATGTTCCATTTCTAATGGTAAAGGTGACAATACTTCTTCATTGACATACAATGAGGACGGATGTGGTTGAGGAAAAGGTGGCGGAGGCGGTGGCAGCCCAGGAGGTGGAGAGGGTGAACCTATGGTTCCTTGTGGCGATATAAGACCAGTGCTACTTCCCATACTACCTAATCTTCCAATTCCATTTTGTTGAGTGTGACCAAGTCTCTGAACCATACAATTACTAGGTCTACTTGATATTGGATCCAAATAATTAGGCTCAACTGGTATTGTCACTCTTGTTGCTGTTGGAGCAGAATGAGAAGCAATTGGAAATTCTCTGGACATTGCATCGTCCCCACTGTTATTACAAACCTAAAAAAGAATTTAAAATAAGTATTCAAGTCATTTTGATATATGTATTATCACTTGGATGGTAATTATTTAAAAACAATTATTTAAGAACAATAAATCAATAACAAATTTTTAGATTTAAAAAATACACACCTGAATATTTGATTGTACTAAATGAAATATATGTGCAGCTTTATGACATTTAAAGGCATAAATGCCTGGTCCCGTGGGACACCTTCTACCAGATTCAAAACTAAATATTTCAGCATCATAACCATATCGACGTAAACAACGCAAAGGCCATTGTACGGGCTCTTTACCACGTTGATAAAGCACTATCTCAGTTTCAGTAAGTTCTAAGCGTCCAGGAATAACTAAATTACCTGAATCATCTACATTCATCACTTGAAATTCATTTGGATGTAAATCATTTGTATCTGTCCGACTATTGACACAACCCATTCTTTTTTACTCTAGAATAAAAAATCAAGTATATAATCAGTTTCAATGATTAATTACTACATTAATATACATATGCTTCTCTAAATTCATATATAATTTATTAATATTAGTATGTGCCATTATTATAAGTAACATGCAGTATGATAAGTTCCCTAAAATAATTATTACTTTTGTAAGAAATGTATGTGAATTCTACAGAAAAGAAGTTTAAATATATATTTTTCTTTATATACAACATTAAACACGCTTGGAATTAATTTTCTTAAATTTAAATAAACGTTAGAAACGCATAATTCAGAAAAAATTCAGTACGGAAAACATTAATGGTATTTAGTTTTGGTAAATGTGATCACATAAAATAACTCTAATGAGGATACAGAAAAACTACTTTGTTAATAATTCGGTACGTACCAAATGCGACATATCCAAAACATTCAACCTTATTTTTTAAATAAAATTATCTATCCTTTTACGAACAACACACCACACATTACATACACCATTGAATAATATAGCAGTTATCCATCCCACTTCTATCAGTTCTATCTCAATCACGGTTGATCACGGTGTAATTCTTCTTTCACCGTGATCTCGATTCTCGAGAAAAACACTATGAAAGACGGCATTCCCATCTGTGCTACAATGTTCTGTGGCGTAGATAACAATATACAGGGTGTCCCAAAACGACTGCGTAAGCAGGAAATGGGAGGTTGCTTGGGTCATTTGAAGCAACATTTTCCTTAACAAAAGTGTCGTCCGCGGCTTTGTTTAGAAGTTATTAACGAAAAACACGAACCAATCAAAGCGCGACCTAGACGATCGCTGGCACGTTTAGCCAACCGCCTGCCGGCTCGCCGCGCTGAACGGGCCAGCGAGCGTCTACGTCAGTCTACGTCGCGCTTCAAATGACCTAAGGAATCTCCCATTTCCCGCTTACGCAGTCGTTTTGGGACACCCTGTATATATATACTCTGCGTGCCTCACAAGAAGTCCCCTGGCAGGAATGCGGCTATAAACCGTCCAATTGGGCCATTCCACACACATTTTTGGTTCCAGCCGAATTATTGGATGAAGTGTGTGACGTCAAAGCCTAACCATTGGATGTAAGCGAAGACCTTCCCCTTTGCGTCTGCGCCTGTGTGCCGTTCCGCGAGAGGATTTTTGTGAGGCACGGAGAGTATACACATGAGCGATTCTAATTCAAAGGCGATTTTCGGATTTCTGATTCAATAAATGCTATAAAAAAATCTTTCCAAAAGCTTTTGTCAGAATCTTTAATTAAAATCTATTGCAATTTTGGAAAATATTGTATAAAACTTTATAGCTATGTAGAAACAGCTGCTAAATAGAAATATAATTTATATTCCCTGTTTACAAAATTATAAATAATATGAAAGTAGGTGAAGTTTGTAGAAATGGAATACAGGGTGTCCCAAAACGACTGCGTTAAATAAAAATGGGAGGTTCCTTGGGTCATTTGAGCGCCCGCGGCTTTGTCTATATAGGAGTTATAAGAACACGGACCAATCAGAACGTCTAGGTCGCGCACAACAAAACCTCAGCCAACCAAAAATTTCATTTCTGACGAGCATCTGTCATCTGTGCGCGCAGAAGTGACTTGTTCTGCCACTTCTGCCGTCTTCCAGCAAGATTTATGAGGAAACCCAAATAATCCAACTATAACATATATGACATCAGTCAACTATTTGATTTTATTGATCAACTCAAAGATTTATCATGTCTTGTTTATCAAAAATTCACAAATACATATGCTCCATATAATAAAGATTGGATTAAAGAAAAGATATATGTTTTACTACGCCGGGCTGCAGTACATAGCGAGTAACTAATAGACAAAGATTAGATGTATGTTTTATGTATAAGACAAATTATAACTTTAAGTAAAAGTCTACATTGCCATTTGTAATAATAAATATGTAATTGAAAAGCATATCATAATGTTATATTTTCATTGTGATCAACTAATTTCCTAATATGTAATCTTTTCTTTTTAATCAAGTTTTTAATCAAATCTATCTGGCTTTTACACATATTCTTGTTGTTTACAAAGTAATCAGTATTTTATAATGTTTATCTAAATCAATTGAATTTTTTCAATAATAAAGAGTTACACATTAGGTTTACATATAATTTTTTTATAATACTCCATTTTTCCCCCTGTGGGACTTCCAAAAAATTATCTGAATTCGAAATTGTTTTAAAAATATCACTGGTAAGGAATGCATTGAACTTTGGACAGTTGACGAACCAAGTCTGTAATGCAGACAGTAATACAATACTAACATTTGTTTATCGTTATGTTGTTAAATTATATATATTACTGTGTGCAGGTAGCGGTTCGGAAGACCAATGCTTGTAAATAAGCAACCAGTTGACTAGATACGGTATACATAATTATAATTATTCAATCGTAGCATATGAATATCAATCGCAGAGATTTCAAACATGCTTGTCTTTTAAAAATTAGCAAAAATCTTTATTTCATATTGGCGTTTGTATATACTACTTCGTAATGCATAGCACCTAAGTTAATACAAGTTGGTTGTTAATTGTAACACCTCAGGAACGGCTTGACAGCTCAGACTGAGGTTTGAAATAAGGAAAATTTTAGAATTAAACTTAAAGAATTGGCATCGATTAATACCGTGGTGTTTGTTTCCACGTCATTAGAGCCTAAGCTCGGCCTCAACGTACAATTGCTTTGATGCCATCGCGTCTGACCTTTCTATTTCCACTTTGAATCTACTGCTGTGTCCGAACAGGAACGTCCGTCCCCAAAGTGTTAATGTAGAATTGAAACTAATGTAAAAAATTAACTTATAAGTAGAAGATGCGGCAGTCGTTCCATTGATTACAATTAAACTTTTTATGATAAATTTAGAGCAAAAAGTAATATTTTCTTAATTACGTTGATTATAAAGTCATTTAACTTTAAAGTTGATGTATCAGTGGCGCTCAGTTTCTCTGAAAAATTATTATATGTATTTCTGTAGTGTAATTATAAAATAATTGTGTTCTTTAACTGCTTTGAAAAAATGCTAAGAAAAGATTTTCGTTTACATTGTAAAAATGCGTCACTGATATATTTCAAAACATTAATATTAAATATCTTTGTAAACAATGATCATTTGTAAAAGTATATCGGATATGTATCAATTTATTTTTACTCTAGGTTTGTCACAAAAATCTTGACTGAAATCAATAATACAATTGCTACATTCTTTCCTTGCTAGTGTAAGAACACAATAAGTTTATTTAATCTATCATCACACTCCTTTCATTCAATAACACGCACGTTATTACAAGTACAATTTAATTTAAACTTATTCGAATAACGCACAGGTATTGTAACAGTTGTAATTCAATATTTATTTCTCTTAATAGAAGCAGTTGAAATGATAATGATTAACAAAATAAACGTCATCATTGTTTTGTCTTGCATATATGGGGTATTGTTTTATAATATTCAAAACATAAGTAAGTTTCATTTCCTCATAAAAAATAAAATATAGCCACAGGTATAAGACTCCCATACTGTGCGTCCTTCGCATTTCAAACCCTAAAAATTTGGACATTATCTAAAATCCTTTTAGATTTTAAAGAATTCTTAATGTTGGGATACAAATAGTTATATTTCAATCAGTATTAGTTAAGAATAGAAAAATACATAATATACTCACAAATGCAAAGTTTTATTTTTATAATACTCTATAAAAAATGCTCAACAAAACGTTTCGAACATATGAGTGAAGTTTCTCTAATTATAGCGGGTTCAAACGCATGTATCTACTTAAGATGATTTTCATTTTGCTTCATAATATTTTAAAAAGTAAGGAAATTTTATTTTTTTCTTAAGGACTCCAATACTCTATTAGTTAAAAATTTTTATATTTATTTTTAGATGACTTGTTTTCCTATTATTATCAATAAGATAGTTTTGGTTTATTTATATCACGCTTGTGTGAACACTAATTTATGGGACTCAAGTTTGTTTCAAAGTTAAGGAGAAACCATACACACAAACAGATTTTAACATTTTTTTCACAATTCATTAACATAGCAGGCTAGTGAACATTCTCGTTTATTGTAGAAAATAATAAATCCGCAAACAAACAGATTGGAATGTGTTCAAATAACATTCAAATTCGAAAAAGCTAACGAGCTCGTGATAAAATTCAAATATATAGATTATTAAAACCAAATTCTTCATCCTTGATAGTATTTTTAATAAAGTTATGTACTTTAAACAAATATTCATATTATATGCATATCACTTAAAATTGCAAGATTAAATTTATATTTGGAAAGAATCAAACATTGAATTTTCAGTAACATAAAAATGATTCATTCTGTGTTTACATTATTGTCCAAAATTTAGTCTGTGATGTTGGAAGCTACCGGGAAGTTGATAATTTATTCTTAAACACTGTTGTTTGAAAATTCAAACATGCTCTTCGTTTAAAACCCGCAATCTTTTCCGAATTGGAACATTTCATCATACGCACAATGATGTGTGGATACAAATCTGACGTATATTACATAATATGTGTAATAAGGAGTATTAAACATTAATCATTTTGGTAACACGCTCCGCGCTTTTGTTATAAATGGTCGACTCGGCTCTAAAATAAATCCTATAAGACGCGTTTTATAACAGTAGATATTATTAGCAATTAATATTTGGAATTTGTTTATAAACCTTGCGTTTTACATTTCATATTAAACTGTATTTCAAAGAAGCACTGGTCCAAATTTTAAATTTTAGTTTTTAGTCCAAAACCAAGAAAACCGAATTATTACTTAACTGAAAACGTAATACTATACTCTCATACATGATCAAAATAATGTTAGTTTCAATTAATTCTTGTGACGTAAATGTGTGCTTTATGTAATATTTCTAATTTTATTTATCAGTAAGTGATTCTTTATAATGTAATTAGTAACATATGTAATTTGTTTAAATAATATGATTATTATTAATATATAACATATTTTAATTAGAAAATCGGGAATTTATATGCGAAATAAATATAGGTTCACTCAATATTTTTCTATTCAAAATTCAAAAAATACGACAAAGGCAACGAAAATTCAGTAGTTAATTGATTCTATTAATTTTTTCAATATTTCTGTTCTGATTTGAGACCACGCTTCTCTGATTCTATTCTTTCATTCATTGCTGTTTAGCTATCGCCCGTATGGGCAGCGTATTTTACTTGTCCGGACATAAATAAATCGGAGGGCAATTTCACGTATTGTCGTTATTGGCTGAAGACAGTGACTTATATCGAGTTTGAGTGAAATAGAATGATCATCGACCGATTGGCATGAGGCAAACGACAATATTTCCGTGGCTGAAACCATATGATTAGAGTCTTATCGTTATAGCCAAACGCTGCACAAATCATAACGACACCTCCTACATAATTCTTGCTTGTTCTGATCTCTTTTTGATCACGTAAAACATGTCTGTAGTACTGAAATCCATCCGGAACGAGATCTTGACATAAGATCTTGGGTAAATTCTAATCTCTCATCTTTGTGAAGTTTAGTGAGAGGGCACTTTTTCGCTCGTTTTCTGTCTTACTCGTCTTTAAGAATTGTTACCTTATTTGCGACGTGTTCAATTTACTTTGCGAGGTTAATGAAGAATCTTTCATTTATCCCTCTGACTTAACTTCTTTGGATGGCCTGTAGATTTTTTGGAGCCATATTTAGCGCCTAATGGTAAAAAATGGTTCATAATATTTAAAGATCTATGCATTTTTTCTGTTTGAGGGATTCGTGTCCTTGGAAGCAGTGATTTATCCAGTTTCATGATCATCTAAAGCTTTTTCCATGACCCATTATGCTCTAAAAGTATTAAATGATTATATGGTTTATATTAAAATATACCAACATCGCAGAGTTTTGTTCTTACCTTAGAAAATTTGTTCAAGCTATGAATTATCAAAAGTATTTTTTGAATAAATCACTGTGAACCTATGATTATTTCGCTCTGTTAACACGATAACATTCAATACATTTCATAATTAACCATGTCTAACTATCTACGCTGCCGAAACTCAAGTGACTGCTGCTACACGGGATAGGCCACGCCAATCGGCCTTTTTTTAATGAAAAACAATAACAAACACCGCAAGATACGTTCCACAACGTAGATAGAAATAATAACACTAAACAAGCTAGTTCATTCAGTGAACCTATCATTATTTCGGCCACTGTACCTTATAATTATAATTATGTATAGTATGGGAGTTGCTACTGTATATAAATATATCTAGTTTCTTTTAGAATTCGACAAGTGTTAGTATATATGTAAAAAAACATTCAGGTATCATCCTGAAATATTACATTCCTATATTATTTATACAAATAAAACATTTTGCTAGTATCTATACCGTGAATCATACATTAATAGTAATGCAATCAATTGGTGTCGTAATGCGAATTATTATATTACTAATTAAGTCATCATCACTAGAATATTTGTAGAATTTTTTATAGAACGATTGTAGCGAAAAGATAATATTATTTTTACACTTTTATATATAACAAAGACAAGTAGTAACAACTTTTCAATGATATAAAACGTATTGTACAAAACAGTTCTTACACTATAAATACATAACATTCTAGTTATATTAATTGTTTTGTTATACATTTAAATAAATGTTTTGCATAAAACATATGTATCATGTTTAACAGAAATATGAAGTGCTGAATTAAGTAATAAAATAAGTAACTATTTTAGTGTTATGAATGTGAACCACTTTATCAAGTATATGTAGAAACATACGGTTTTGTCAAAAAAGTTAACTATATGCTAATTTTTAATTATATGAGCAATATAACCTGATTAATTTAGATTTAATTTATAGTATTATTGTATCGATTTTTCATTATCACAGATTGTTTTAGTAGGCCTACTGTCAAAATTAGACCCTGAGGCCTACAATGGACTAGTCAATTTTAGTAAAAT
This sequence comes from Lasioglossum lativentre, assembly GCA_916610255.1. NCBI lineage: Eukaryota > Metazoa > Arthropoda > Insecta > Hymenoptera > Halictidae > Lasioglossum > Lasioglossum lativentre. Next base: position 5,540,771 of record OU744364.1, read on the forward strand.
CTATTTGAATACCATACTATATGTGCAGATAAACATCACGATTCTAGTGTTGGGAAGAGTCTTGTTAGCACAAAATAGGCTACATCATAGTTTCTCCAATATGTTGTATGTGCTGCGACTGTATATAGATAATTTCGTCCCAAACTTGCTCGAAGTACATAATCTAACCGTTGTGATAATTCTAATAATCATAAAAATGTTTTCCATTAGTTTAATCCTCGTGTAAACGTTAATGTTATTTAATAATGATTTTTATTTTTAAACAATATCAATATGATAATACTAACTATGTACATACCTTGACCTGGTTGAATTGGGGTAGATGCATCTTCTTTAGCATTCCAACCAGCTCGTACTAAAGACCAAAGATTCCAACCTTTAACTGTAGTCCAATTAGACATATCTGGATTCTCTTCTCTTTCATCTGTTTCTGTAATGATATATATTAATATTATTTACATCTGTATGTCTTTGAAAAGTATTATTATCGTGAAGAATTTCTCATATACCTGTAGGGGGGAAGGCTTGGTCAGCCGCACTGAGCGCTGGAGGTGATTGTTCCATCTGTTGACCTTCAACTCCTCCATAAGATGGAATAAGAACTGGTTCAATTTTGCTATAACCTCTCTCTAAGAGAGGTTCCATTCTATAAGCTACAGGATCAGACCAGTGAAATATATTGTAAAATCTTTTGCATAAACCTTGAGGCATCACATCAGTTCTATTGGATGGAGAACGAGTACGTAATGCAAGAAATACAGATAAGGGTGAACCCAAACAAAATAAATTCTCAATCTGCAATTGTGAAAATAATTAGAATTTACAGTATTTATACTTTTTCTGTTAAGTATACGAAACTAATTATATTTACTGAAAATTGTAATCTTTGCAATAGAACTTCCTGTGTTTCTGGAGATGGGGGTCTCGTATCAGGACCCATCCAACCTGTGACAATATCATAAACGATTACACATCCTAAAGAATGTGCCAATATTGAAACTTTGCCTTTCCAACCTGGATGTCGACTAGCAAACATAAAATATAACCTGTTCAATTCTTTTTGTAAACCTGCTCTTACTTCTCCACCATAAAGAGGACTAGTATAATAGAGTATATCCATTGCGGATGAATTTAACAAATGTCGAATACTTAGTACACTATAAGGTGTAATAGCTTCTACAATATCTAAAAGAATATTTACAACATGAAAAATTAATATTATTTATCTAGTAAATATAGTGAATAACTTTACCTCCATCAAGCTTTAATGAGGATCGCCATTCAACAGGGAAAAATTCAACTCTATAATTGGAGTTAGGAAAATATTTTTGCTTCAACCAATCCACGCAATCTCTAAATCTGTATAAATATTAAGCATATTACATTAAATTTGTAAAAATATACACATAAAAAATATAATTATATAGATTAGATTTTATACATACGATGTTGTATTACGAATAATTTTTCCTGTATCTCTTTTTTGACCAATACCATGAACTACAAATACTATATGATCAATATCATGAGGTTTGTCTTCCATTACGGCAGCAACCTTGTAACCTCTGCGTAATTGATAGCCCGTTGCTAAAATATTCAATACAAATAATATAATATAATCATATTTTTTTCATTATTACTAACAATAAAAAAATAAAATACATACTTTTTGCAAATCCCAGCTTTAATGTGACACTGCGCATTAACTTACTATGTCTATATTCACTGTGTAATATAACATCATTTATGCTATGCCAATCGACATGGAATTCTGGAAAATGTTCTGTATGTAATACTGAAATAAAAATATTTGATTAGCAAGCGTTTGACCAAAACAGCAAATAATATAATTTATATTGAATAAACAGTAATGCATAAAATTTAAAAAAAATCTATACTTTTGTAAGGATGAGATATGTCAGATGTTGAAGTAGATTGACTTGGAAGTTGTTTTTGAAAAAGATTTAGATGAACTTCTTCTATGATTTTAGATTGTTCCAAGTCTAAAGGTGTCCAAGTACTTTCATAATACCAAGTACCTCTCGTAATTTCCCATTCTTCCCCTTTTGAAAATAAAAATTAATAATTATAAAATTGGAAAAACCAACTACTTAATCAACATTTTTATGTATTAGAGTTTCTATGATTAAAATATATAAAGTGTTGATAATATATGCAACCGTACCTGGACAATATATAGAAACACATTTCATTTTGTCAATTTCTACATCATACATTCCACCTTTAACCACAATCTTTTCTATATGAGGCAAATTATTCAATGTATCAATATTACTACTAACTAAATCTTGATAATTTCGCCAAGCATTTTCGATTCTTAAACTGTCGTATCCACAAAATTCTATCCATCTTTTGTCTACATCATCTCTATAAAACCAGCGTACTTGCATCGGTGTCAATGATTCTGCATACGTTAAATCATTTGCTATATCTTCTGTTTCTACCATCGAATTTTGTTCTTCGGTAACTTCTGCAGATTCTTGAAACATTAAGAATTTAAACTATCATTACGTTTGATCTCGTAACAATAATTTAGTTATTAAATATTACATACTATTATATATTTAAACTCGTAACTTCTGTTTCAAATTATGCACATTGTTCGGAATAATTCTATAGACATTAAAATTTAATTCTCAAATTAAAAAAGTTAATTATAATTTCAAGGACTTTTTTCTACAGTATTTAGAGATCTCTTTGAAATTCGCGCGCATTTAATTAAATATTACTACACATAAATTATACACTTATAATATTTTTGCGTAATTTTTTTTCCTATTGACATAAATATATCTACATATATTACGAATACTTTAAGCATATGGTTTGCTTCTGATTCGAAAATGTGACTTTACAAAAAGAAGTTTGAGTTCATACATATGTAAATAATGTTTACACTGATTAATAAAGCAATTTCAAATTACATTTATGATTTTACCTTCAAACTGTGGCAGATCTAATGGTGTTTCGCTGAAGGGATCAACTTCATTTCGAATATTAGACATCCTGTCAATAAATATCTTTCAGTTTATGCTATTATATACTAGAGAGAAAAACACGGTATCACAAGCCACATAAATGATGGATGATCCGTGACAAGTGTTTTAAGAATCGTAACTTTTCTTAAACTGAGCGTCAACCACTAACACATGCTTGTCACTAAGGCAAATTTATAATTATTACGTAGTATCATCCATTAGTCAGTTTAAAATATCACTTTGTGTTCATATGTGTTAATTCGGGCAATGTCGTTTCCGGTTCAAATAATGTATGCAAAATCTATGAATAATTCGATGTAACGACGAGAACTACTATTTAATGAACAGAATCGTTCTCCGCAGTAGTTGTAACGTTATCTAAAATTTGATAAAGTACTCTTCCTTCACGCCGTATCATTCAATTCGAACTATCTTATACAATACTGCATTCCTATTTTCCTGTGCAGTAAACTGCTGCATTCATCAATAAACAGCTGATGTATAAACGCAATGCGTAAAATAGTATGCAATGTTTTATATATTACTACATATAAAGTGTACGTACATGCACATACAATGATGCCTATGAGTATATATATGTACATATACATCGATAGGTAATTGAACACAATTTCAAACGTACATATACCCAGTCAACCAGATCTGCTTCGAGCCGATAGCGAGCATAGCCTACAATCGTACGATGCGAGCAGAAGGCGGGCATTATGGCGTCAGAACGACACTCGAAGCAGAGTATGCCCTCTATCTGCTCTGAATTGGACAGCACACCGTGCCAGCAGAAACTATTACTAATGTGGAAATAGAAGTATACGGTTCTGACGGCAGGGTGTGCCCGCCACAACCTGAGGACAGAATGCGGGCAGATGGAAGGCACACCGTGCCTTCGTTATAGAGGGCAGGTCGGTCGCACTAATTTGGTGGATATCGATCATGTAGATCAGGCCTGGGTTAGGTAGGCTCGCGGAACAGATGTGGGACATCGCGTCGTCAAACAAATTTTGCCGTTCTCTTACGCCCTCTAGGATATATTATCGTCGGAGTAAGAAACAGAAAGCCATCGACGGCATCTCGTCGGTGTAGAAGACCACTGAGCCTCAGTGACTGAGGAGATTCTTGTCGGTGAAAAGATGAATCATCACGGAACCATATCGGTTATCATGAAATGTTACATTCTCCGACGAACGTATTCAAATATTTCAGACAATATTTTGGCGTTGATTTCTAAAATATTAAAATCAAAACTAATATCAAGGACAAAAAATTCCAAGAAATATTGTACGTAATACTTCAGATTTCATATGAAATACCTCAATTTTTAATATAAAAATATTTCATAAACGAGCATTATTTCCTTCACTTGTTTTTATACATAATTGTTCCAAAAATCGATCTGTGGGAACAGAAGTATGTTGAAAAACAGAGTAAGGGAGTGCTTGTCGACATCGTTGGTAAAAGGAATTATTGTAAATATTAACCAGTTCGAAATAATAAATTTATCAGTGTATTGTGTTCAATAAATTAATGCGTGCGAATATTCATGGTTTAAAAGTTATTCTGTACCTCGAGTTCTATTACCTACTTTTACTAAAAAATTAGATGGCAAGGTGGTCAAGGGAGTGTTTGTCGACATCGTTGGCAAAAGGAATTGTTATAAACATTAAACAGACAGAAATAATAAATTTATCAATAATTACTATCACGACGATCGAAATCGATCGATATTAGATGGAGCGGGGGGAGTTGCGCATCGCTACAAAGGTGCGCGCGCCTGAACTCGGCGAGCGCGCTCCGTCAGTCAGACGGGCCAGGGACTCCGGGAGGAGCGCTCGGGCGCCGGGACCAGGAGAGGATCTGGGGAGGACCAGAGCCTGACCAGAGACCGCCCTGGGAGTGACCAGTGACTGATCAGAGATTTACCAGTGCTTGATTTACCAGTGATTTACCTGTGACTGATCAGAGATTTACCAGTGATTGATTTATCAGTCATTTACCTTTGACTGATCAGAGATTTACGAGTGATTGATTTACCAGTGATTTACAAGTGATTTAAAAGGATTTAAAAGTGATTTAAGAGTGATTTAAAAGTGATTTAAAAGTGATTTAAAAGTGAATTACAAGTGAATTACAAGTGAATTACAAGTGAATTACAAGTGAATTACAAGTGAATTACAAGTGAATTACAAGTGAATTACAAGTGAATTACAAGTGAATTCCAAGTGAATTACAAGTGAATTACAAGTGAATTACAAGTGAATTACATGTGAATCACATGTGATTTACGAGTGATTTACGAGTGATTTACGATGGATATACGAGTGATTTACGAGCGATTTACGATGGATATACGAGTGATTTACGAGTGATTTGCGAGTGACTGACCACCTGGCTGGCCAGTGATTTACCAGTGACTGACCGCCTGGCTGACCAATGACTAACCAGAGGCTGCCAAGTGTTTATTCGCCTTGCTGACTAGTCTACTCCACCTGCACCACTTTCAACAATGGTAAGTTTCACCAATTTTATTTTTAGTTGTGAGTGTTATGCGCTTTACAGTACAGGGTGGGTCAAGGGTTCTACAATGCTTGTGTTGATTACCCTTGGCCCACCTTCAACAATTTTCTCCGTCAACTGTCAATTCAACGAACACCGTCGATTATTATTTCTCATAACCTAATTGAAATTTGCACCGGAACTTTCAATCTTCTAAAAATGTATATTTCTGATTAAAAATTGGTATTCCTTCGAATGGATATCCCTCAGGGGCTCACTCGTGGATAGTGAAACCGTGAGTGAGTACGGGGTGTCGCGTCCCCGGGGTCCCGAAGCGCCTATAGGCCGCACTCGTGTGCGGGGTTAGTTTGGCTCTCGTGAGCTGGCTTTAGGTTGGCTCTCGTGAGCTGGTTAGATTCGCACTCGTGTGCGACGTATGTAGGCCGTACTTATGTACGGGGTTTATAGTTGCTTCTCATCAAATCTTCAGTATCGTCGTTTTTGTTTCTCGATTTCTAATTGAAATTTGGTTATGAACTTTTACAAGTTCCTCTTGGTATGCGGGGTTAGTTTGACTCTCGAGAGCTGGTTAGATTTGCACTCGTGTGCGAGGTATGTAGGCCGTACTCGTGTACGGGGTTCCTAGTTTCATCCCGTCGCATCTTCATCATCGTCGCTTTTATTTCTAACGTCGATGAAGAGGACACATCGAACGAAGAGGATATACATCGAATGAAGAGGACACACCAACGAAGACTGCAGCATATTTTTAAGTTAATTATATTTGTTGAGCAATTATTGTCTTAGCGTCACCCCCGAACTAGAGCCTTCTGCTTTGATTCATGTTTCTTCTTTGCGAATCAAAGCCTTCTGCTTTGATTCTTCCCTCTTGTGCGACTTAGTTTATTTGCCGACAATAATTGCTCGATTTGCGTGCGTGCGTTAATTATTAAGATTGTATATCGTCGTTGTAAATATGTCGAGTAATTATTGCCGTAACTTCACTTTGCTCGGCTCGTTTTTTTGACTCCGACACAGCCCTCTGCTGTGTCGGACCTTGCTTGTATGTACCAGACCGGTTGGTACCGGTATTCGGCGTGGATACATTGAGAGTGGGTGGTTGAGAGGCAGTGTTCATCGTGTTACACTGTTAAGTGAAAAATCCTCTCTTTTGTAATACCATCCGAGTCACCTCAACGTTTCGTTGTTTGGTGGCAGGTGGTTTTAGGAGTAAATGGGATATCGTTTGAACACGTCTCTTGGCCATTGCTCTTGGTGAGGACACGTCGGGTATCGTTGCTGGCTGGAGTTGGGCTGCAAGCATTGAACGCGTCGCGTCACCCTCGAACCAGAGCCCTCTGCTCTGGTTCGCACTTGTTTCTCTCTTTGAAAGAATCAGAGCCTTCTGCTCTGATTCGCCTTTGGCCTCCCGTGGATCGGAGACTTCTTCTCCGATTCACACCTTTTGCTCCGCAATAATTACTCGACATACTGCGTTAATATAAGTTCGTAGTTGTTAGGAAAGGGAGCCAGAAGGAATATTGAATTCGTTCTGACTCCCTTTCCGGGTCTCTTGTGCAGCAACCTCCTCGTGGTGAGACCTGGGCAATCGGTATTATCCTCTATTTGTCAGAACTTCTGGTATCTTACAAATAGAGGATAATATCGAGCTAATAGCTGCACACTTAGAATTTCCGTTTATATTGTATACTAGAATGTAAGACATGTTAGATGTAAGAACAAATGTATTGAAAGATTTTCAATAAAGATTTTGTAAATCAATATCCATGATTATTTCAAACCTATTCCCTTCCATAACATTTTGCAATATCACCTTCCCTCAAAACAAAACGTTTCGAGCTGGTTTATTTGATTTTTCTATATGTATATTAACGGGAATAATAATATATTACTTCCAGCTATTATTGTTCTGCCACTTTCCCCAAGTGCCCCTACACAAATTAGCACGGTCTAGTTTTAGTGAATATTAGTAGGACTAAATCCACATACCTACACTGCTAACGGAGTCGTACGTAGTTCACGAGCAAACGTTCTATTTAGGTAGAGAGCGCGGCATCACCGACGAGTATTTCGTCGGTTGTGGAACTTTTAGTGACGTGGTATTTCAGATCACTGTAAGTTCCACGTTATCCCCGCGCCCGGTCGCGCCCGGTTACTGGTCTCGCTGAATAGCACAGGGGCTGGCACTGCCAGCCTGGCAGTCATTAACAGTATCTGGTCGGTGATACTAGCCTTATGGGACCAGAGAGGAATAAGAGAGTGATCACCCCATTGTTAGAAGTTGGCCACCATACGGTGCTGCCATCAGTTCCATTTCTAGCTTGGAACAGCTCCTACACCCACTCTGTCTCGGACAAGAACCCACACCCACTCTTCCCCGGACAAGAACCTCCACCCACTCTTCCCCGGACAAGAACCTACACCCACCTTAGCCTGGATCAGATCCCACATCATTTTGAAGCAGATTCAGAGTCCAGCCGCCAGCATTCTGCCTTCGTTCTGCCCATGCACAAAGCCCTGCTCCAACGGACGGCAGAACAAGTCACGTCTGCGCGTACAGATGCTCGTCCAAAATTGAGCCAATCCTGCATCCTGCCTTCAGCTGCAGCAGCTCGAAGCGTAGCCTCGACAATATTCTGCCCGTTCTCCGCCCTCGGCACGCTCTGCTCACGGCAGGCCTGGTTGTCTGGCCTTTCAGATATAAAACAAAAATGATAATCAAAATTAAGAAATCTCGACGTATCTTTTAATAAACCAAAAGATTATATAGTCTTAAAAAGTCCAATCTAAAGTAAAAGAATCTATAATCTTTGAACACACAAGAAATAAGTACAAAATATTAAATATCATTGATGATTGATAAGATTTCTCATCATTATCTTTTAACGAGGACTATTAAACATTATAAATTCTTCTTATAATTGTTATGCAATGTGAAAATGATATAATGGTAAATGTTATGTGTTGGAAAATTTATATATATAAATGCAACAACTTTTGTTTCAAATGTATAAGTATAAGTTTTCATGTACAAATGGCTATGTCACAGCCTGGCTGTGGCTATATATGTCTAAAATAAACTGTCTCGTAAAAAATAAATTGTTATAGCTCGTTAAATCGTTAAGTAATCTTTTAACAACAACTTTGAAATAGGTTGTAGATAATTGAAGCATGTAAGATTATTCTTTACAAGAATTCTGTTTTCGTTATCGAAGTCTATAATAGTTTGACGATGGTTTAAAAAAAAAAGGAAATTCATTCACACATTATTTCGTATATTACTCAACGAATAATCGAATATCCTAATTGAAAAAGTATAATATATATATAAAGGAATCTATATATGTACGTATACTGTTGCGAATACATATTATGAATGTTACTGAAAATTATAAATATTAAGAATTTTAGGAATCCCTTAAAGAAAAATTATCTTGTCATTCAAACCATTAAAAGTTTGATTTATTCAAAAACTGGTTTATCCTTCGCCTCTGTTACATATAGGTTCAAGATTGATAATTTTGCTTTTGGTTTTACTAATTCCACAAGATATTTGAAACTTATTGCGGATAACGTTCAAATTGATTTAATCATATACAAAAATTAATATATATGTGTGTTGATGGCCTACTTTATAATTACATTATCTGTTACGAATATCTTAAATTTTGAATGTTGAACCTTGTCTCTGATTAAAAACATTTTATCTTTGCTTTGCATCAAAAAGGTAAACATATAGCAAAAGAAACATTAATATTTCTTCCACCAATGCTTGTGTATTTCTTCCAGGGAAAGTCAAGTGTAGGTAACTATGTTTGAATAAAGCGCTGAAATTATAATTGCTGAACATAATACATTTACCGAATGTTTACGTTTTCGTATAAGAACGTATCTACACAGCCTGCAGGAGTCGAAAAACATTGCTCTCGGTTTATCCTATACATAGTTGACTGAGAAATATTCTTATCAGTTCGAGATTGCATATATATATACCTTCGCCAGAATGCCGATTCAGAAGTCCGGGAACCGGGAGCGGATGGTGTGGTAGTGTTCGCAGTAATTTTCTTGGATCGCGTCGTTATTTATGTGCGACGATTCAGAGGTCATTACGATGTTATGAAAAAATTGTTCGAAAAAATATTTCACAGCTGTATAAATAGTCTTGGCATTGGATATTTTAGTTGATTTGAAACATTTGAAGAAGCAGTAAGTAATTTCGAAATATAATACATAAAGCTATTCTCCTAATTCACTGTTCTTTGTTTAGTATTTGTTAACTACTTTGTTATGATTACTTTGTAAAATTGTATATTTTTCCGAGGAAAGTTTAATTTCTCAAACTGGTTTTTTCACTTTCAAACTGTTATTATAAGGTTTAAAATGAATAAATGTTAATATTTTTCTTTCATTAATCCCTTTCTAAATATATAGAATCTGTCTTATTAAAATTATGTTGGTTTACCATCCATAATTGATAGTGTAGAATCTAAGTTAGGTCATAATGTTATCAAACATGTATACTATAAATATCTGTCCTAACAATGCGTTCATTGTTGCTATTACAGGAGCATCAACATGTATCTCTTTATGTGCACTTTCACATTACTAGCTTTAGGTAAGATCTTTATTTTTGGTGATTTAGATTTAGATGAATCAGTAACAATCATTTTAATATATGTTTGGCATTTCAGGTATTTCTTATACCGAGGCTGTAGAATCTCCAACATTTAGCAATAGTTATGAAGTGAAAGGGACATTATATATTCCTTATGCTGAAATTCGTGAACCATTTTATGCATGGTACGATGGTTCAAGTGGATCTAGTAGAATAGATTACTATGGAGGTATTATCAATTATTTTATTATTTTATTTTTAAATGGATAATGATATTTCTGTATGAGGATTGATATTATATTTTGCTTAATTAGGAATGGTTAAGACCTATCAATTATCACATAAAGGAGCCTATGGGAAAAGTTTAAAAATTGCTCCAATCACCACAGAATCAGTTCTGAATCAAGAAACATGTCTTGAAGTAAATGGCTCTATGGAATCAAAAATTCAGCCTCAAAATATTATTCCCGATACAACTGGAATGGAGGTAAAAAAAAATTGTTTTCTTTGCCAGCACATACTTTACAGAATTCTATTGTAAGATTATATGAATTCTTTGTCAGTGTATTGGAGAAGAAATGGTGAATGGAGTGAATTGTGAAAAGTGGCGAATGGTACAAGAAGTTGGGGAAAAAACGAACAAGTATACACTTTGGATACAGTATAAGGTAATAATTAATATAATTTATACTAAGTAACATGTTACATTAATTCACAGTATATAGAGGATAGAATAAAAAAAAAAATAACTATAGAATAATAATTTTTCATTCGATGCATCATTTGAAAGTTATTTGAGATGTGCAAGCTATGCAAATTACTCTGTATTTAATTATTTTATACTCTATTACAGAAATCACCACGTATGCCAGGGGCAATGGAACCAATTCCTGTAAAATATGAAATGAAAGGATTCAACAGTCTTTTGGGCTCCCATTACGATCATTATTATTTAAATTATGACTCGTATACATCAATGAAACCAAATGCTGATGTATTTGAAATTACAGAAAGTAAACAGCATAGAGATTTATAATTGTTAGTACAAATTTTATTTAGCTGTATACTAAATATAGAAAATATATTTCTATAGATTTAACATGTGTTAGCTTCCCGGGACCTGGAGATAAACACATATATACGTTTAATCCTATGCGCGAGTTTATTCATAATTATGATGCTCATGTAAATGAAGCTTTCGAAAGTTTCAAAAAAGTTCATAGCAAGGAGTACGAGAGTGAGGTTGAGCATCATAAACGCAAAGAAGTATTCAGACAAAATTTAAGGTATGTATTGCGCTTGTACGTAAATAAAGTTCATGAACTTAATGACAACAATATTTTCAGATTTATCCATTCATCCAATCGCGCTAATAAAGGTTATCAGCTAAATGTTAATCACTTGGTAGATCGTACTGAGTTAGAGTTGAAGGCCTTACGTGGTAAGCAATACACTAAAGGTTATAACGGAGGGCAGCCTTTCCCTTACAATGTTGAAAGAGAACAAGAAGACATTCCAGACTCTCTAGATTGGAGACTATATGGCGCTGTTACTCCTGTTAAGGGTTTGCATAGTCATTTATTTATGTAATAAAATAAAGATGATGACGTGATCTCTAGTGAACGAGAAATTCTCTGTATTGGTATAGATCAATCTGTTTGTGGTTCCTGCTGGAGTTTTGGTACGACTGGCGCTGTGGAAGGTGCATATTACGTAAAGTATGGTAAATTAGCGCGTTTGTCTCAGCAGGTAAGTAAACCTACAATTACGTTTTAGAATTTCAAAATAGCTATGGAAAATATCTAAATGTCTAAATAATCTACAGACTATGATAACATCTGTAACATTAAATAGAATATAATTATTAGATAGAAATTATAATATTCCACCTAAACATTTTTAAATTACAAATACAAATTATGTTTATTAGGGCAATTTTTTAATCTAGTTTTTACGTTAGAAATTCATCTGTGAAGTAAACTGACTTTTTAATCATGTTCTAAATATAAATACTTTTCTTTATTCATGCAAAGCTATTATAGCTTATTATTCTAAAATTACAGGCGCTTATCGATTGTTCATGGGGTTATGGAAATAATGGCTGTGATGGTGGTGAAGATTTTAGATCATATCAGTGGATAATGAAACATGGAGGTCTGCCTTCCGAAGAGGATTATGGTGGATACCTTGGCCAGGTAAATAAATGTCATGTTGCGTGTATAGTTGCATAAATGCTAACATAATAAGCATGGCATGATAAATAACTATTATATTATCATATTTAGTTTGATTAACAAAAGACATAAATAGTTATGCAATTAGGTGCGTTTTTAGGCAAACCTCCAAGTGTCTTATAGGACAAATAGCACGGATCTGTATCTGGGACATACAGAAGAAGAATTAATATTCGTTTTAGCCATCGTAGATAATTTGACAAAACTGAAGAAAGATACGAGTTCACAAACTTTGTAATTTAAAAAGAATATCAACTAATTGCATAAATATTTATGAAACAATTGAGCAATATTAGTTATACTATTATTATTACTTATGATATCTTTTAGAAATTTCACTGATGCTATTAACTATAAGCAATATACATGTTTTACATTTTTTATTGCCACCTTTAGTTTTCAAATGCTTAACAAATTAGAATTATTTTTGGCTGTACTTCCGAAAGGCACCGGTGGCCGATCGGGATGAAAGTTTGTGGGTATTATGAGGAATAGGGAAGCACCTCGATATGCAATTTTAGCTTTGGCAATTTATGCGTTGAGAGGTTCTCAACTATAAATCTGTCATAATAGGTTTTCGATGCTTTGGACTCTTTATTCAGCAACAATAAGAATGCCTGAGGCATGTGTATGCATTTGTGTATTATGAATGATGGTGTAGTGCGATTTGTTTATGTTTATATTCAGCAACAATAAGAATGCCTGAGGCATGTGTATGCATGTGTGTATTATGAATGATGGTGTAGTGCGATCTGTAAATGTTTTCCCGTTGTAAACGCGATGATTAGGTCCCAATGTGAGATAGATCGAGTCGTATCGTGGTCTGGGCAACGTATAGGCAAAATTCAATGTGTAGTAGCTGCAGTTTTTCGCAAACATCTCAAAAACTAACAAATTCCCGAAGTTAAAATTTTATATTTGAGGTCCTCCGGTACCTTTCGGAATAATATCCTTATTTTCTACCTTCTGAACATAAATATATACAGTTATGAGAAATATTGTGTTAAATGTTTTTTCCATTTTTTACTTGTGCACAAAATTTGATGAACTCTTTATGTTGTGGTCCTACTATAAAATGAATTAAACTCAAATTGAAAAATATTTGCTTCATAGTAATATTTTAGTGAAAGTAGTACCTTCGGGGCATACAAATTGTAAATCTATATGTATCAATTGTATGATGTCGTTCACAAAATAAGTAAAAAATTAATACATTTCAATATCTTTGTTTTCAGGATGGTTATTGTCACATAAACAATACTACAATGACAGCCAAGATTACGGGTTATGTAAACATTTCACAGAATGACCCTCGTGCCCTAAAACTTGCCATGGCAAAACATGGTCCTATCTCAGTCGCAATAGATGCATCTCATAAAACTTTCTCATTCTATTCTCATGGTGTATATTATGATGAAGCTTGTGGTATGTTTATACGATTACAACATTTTCTGGATACTCCAAACAAAAATATATTTCTATAACGTGAACGACACATTTGTGTAGGCAACAAAGAGGAATCATTGGATCATGCGGTTTTGGCTGTTGGTTATGGTAAGTTAGATGGAAAAGACTATTGGTTAATCAAGAATTCATGGTCCAATTACTGGGGTAATGATGGCTACATCCTTATGTCTCCGAAAGACAATAATTGTGGGGTAATGACAACTGCAACATATGTCACTATGTAAAAAACCGAATAAATTTTTCTTTTGTATGTTATATAAAATCTACACGAACGAGACAAGGCGCTTGATTACTTGAAAAAGTTGTATACTTAAAATAATATTAATGTTGTAGTATGTAAAAATATAATGTAAACAAAAAGAAGTTAAAAATAAAATAATTTTCTAAACAATATCAAAAATAAAGTACAACTATAAAGTAAGGCTTGTGTAATATGCCTTAATTTAACAAGTATGAAAATCAGTGTCACATAGCTATAAACAAAATCATTTTTATTGAAAATTCATAGCACAGAAGCACTATATATCATAATTTTTTTCGATACCGTTTACTAAAAGCATTTATATAACAAAGGATGTACAAATATGATGAAATGTTTTGAACAGAAAATCAATTAACTACAGAAACGAATTACACATCACGAATCGCGTTATCATATTGTTATACAAAATTAATATCGGTAATTGTGCTGAAGAACCTGTTGATGGAATTAAAATGACAATTATATATAAAAATATATATAATTTCAATAGGCACAGTTCACTTAATACAATTGCTTAGATGTTCTAAAATTATACATACACTGAAACAAAATTTATATCGTTGTGCGTTAAGTGTAAAATTGAATATATAAACAAAGAATGTTTGTAAATCAAAGTGGAAGTGCTTAAAATAAAACAATAATTACAGTTTTTCTATAGTGATTAAATGTTTTCTTTTAAACTCTTTTAGCTATTTTAATACGCATATCCATCTATGTAATCACATCTGATCTGTGTGATTGAATATCAATTCTAAGTAAAGATACAAATTTTTATTTAAAAAAGTAAATTTTCCATAATAGGAATAAAAACGGTGTATAAATTGCGAAATATACATATATGTATAAATGATATATATCACTCATCATTTTAATTCTATTATTCAATATGATTTTTTATTTTTCTGTAATTTCACACCTGAATTTCTGAATAATATTTAGTGTAGTTTTATGTAAAGACGTATTTATACAATCAGCGTTAGCTTTGTAACAATACAGGGTAGTGTTTCGTTTAAAACAGGACACCGATCCTCTATCTCTGAAAATACAAAAAATGTTTCTCACGTAATCTAAATGGTTTCAAAAGACGAATCAGATGGAAGAATCGTTTTTTATAAATTGTAATTTTTTAGTCGTTTTTTCAAGGTCACTCGTGTTTTTTACGTATATACAAACATTTTTTGTTGTAGTATACTATAGCAAACATTATTGTGCATTCATCCATATTTAATAACATCACTTTAAAATGACCTTGAACTCTACATTTTGCTAATTAATGCAGAACTTACTTTCAGCGATATATCAGATTTCAACGGATTAGCAAATTTCAAAAAATTAGCAAATTTTAGAGTTCACGGTCATTTCAAGGTCGTGCTATTAAACATGGTTGAATGCACAATAATGTTTACTACAACATACAACAACAAAAAAAGTGTGTATTTACGTAAAAAACACGAGTGATCTTGAAAAAACGATTAAAAAAATTACAATTTATAAAAAACCATTCTTCCATCTGATTCGTCTTTTGAAACCATTTAGATTACGTCAGAAACATTTTTTATATTTGGGTGTCCTGTTTTAAACGAAACACCCTGTATATAAATGGACTTGTGCAAATTTTGTGCTTCTAAGATTTCCCAGTAATTTTGATTATTCATGAAGTCATGAATTCACAAATATTATATATAATTGTACCATACTGCTGTACTTATTCAGCAATATAAAATGGATATATAAATGAGTATAGAAATCTAAAAGATAGATGTAAGTTATGAAAGGAGGATTTTATATTTTAAAAACAAAAAACAAATCCTCTTATGCCAATATATAACACACAAAGTGTGAGTATATTTTGTTCAATCATTTTCAGTTGAATATGCCACATATTTAAAGAACTTACATAAAATTGATTTTACAGTTATTCAACGTTAACTTTGGTAATCTTATCTTTCCATTTTATTAATTAGAATTTTAATTACACAACCTATACTCTCATACATTTTGAAAATATTATTTATGCGCCTTTAATACTCTTAGAGAATTTTAAATTTGAATGACACTCACATTCTATTTAAATCGCTACTTCTGATAATCTATATAAGTCAAAACAGCTGAAATTTCGGAGATATTTCGCAATCGTACTATGATATGGAAAATTCAAACAATATATGTACCTAAATATCCTAATTAATATAGGATACATACGAACAAATAGTTGTTCGAATTTCATAATATTTTAATGAAATGTTCTTCTATTAGAGCTAATGAAAAGAACGTATTGTAACTTTCACCAATTACTGACGAAAGTATACATTTCACTATATATTTCTTTATGTGTATTGGGATGACATTGTAATTAAATAATTGGACCAAATTGTATCACAATATTCCTATAAAATCTTTCTAAAATGTTCTGAAAGATTCTCGCTCGGTCGAATATTACAGCTAACGTAGTTCCATGTATCATTTCGTCTGTAAATCTAATATTTTCTGACCAATTCTATACTTTTCTATAATTTTGTAAAGCAGAAAACGTGTTTATTAAGTACGTAAAAGATATTACAGTTTTCAACGAATTAATGTTCGCATCGAACATATGGTTGAAAAAGCGTCCATGAATTAAAAATATTTGTGTTATTATGTATAAATCTTTACTTCGCAAATATGTTTCTTCCGTTACTTTCATCTTTTCATTATATATCACTTGTGGACCCTGCTTTGATCGCTCATGTCTAACGATCGACCAATGGCTTTATCTGGTAACCATGTATGGCAATTTTAGAAGACTGGTTGATCCTCGATTCTATTATTACGATTGTGATAAATAGTAGAAATGTTAAAATGTCCGATATAAGCATCCTACTTATACTCTTTGATCGACAGAGTAAAGAATATTCTAATAGAAAACATCCCGTATAACCGAAGTGTCTTTCGTTTGGATATACTTTTTCAAATTGTTCTGATTAAAGAAATCCCATTTCTAAGGCGTTGTAAAGAGCCTGCGTGTCCGAGTGGCTGTTTATTCTCCAGAATGGAAAGTTGTGGGCACGTGCTGCCGTTTCTTCGTCAGAATCATCTCCTATTACCACGTATGTGCATCTCCGGCCAAATCGTGCTATCACCCTTCCAAAGCAGCTTTCTTTCCCTAAAAATATATATTATCATTTATACGTATATTTAATGCATGTCTTTTATAGTTCTCTAAAGAAAGCGACACTTTCATGTTTTAGCAATTAGAGAATTTTTTTATCCAATCGAACGTACTAAATATACATTTTAATTGTCCGAGAACTATCTCATCCACTACTGCAGGGTAGTGAAAGAAAGTTACCACGGAACTTGGAACTTACCAATTTTCGAGGCAGAATAAATATTCTCAATTGGAAATATTCCACCGATTCCGAAAAGCAGGACTTTTGATAGAGCAGGTACCAGTTGTGTGTTGGTGACTAATATGTTGATACAGTGACTTCTTTTATTAATAAGACTTAAACATCTCACGGCTGATGCTAGCCAGTTATCAGTTAACACTTCGATTTCTGATCGTAATTGCAACCATTGTTCCTGTTTTGCTGCGCCTAATAGGCCACCGACGTTATTCCGATAATTACTGTAAATTTCTTTTATTTTACGATATCGGAAAGCTAGCTTCCGCATCCAATCGACACCACCTCTAACACCAGAAGCCAGACATATGCCATTGTTCGCTGATGCACATTGAAAACCATCGGTGGCAAAGTTGTAAGATGACAGGTCCTGCCCGTTATCGTCCGACGACACATCATCAATGTGTACTTGATCACAATCCTGTGGAATAATGTCTTTTTCGCTTTCAGTTTATATTGATTTTTTGGAAATGAACTTAAGTCACTGTGACGTAGCTCTCGCAATTGCTGAAGATCGGTTAATCAATAGGGGTGTTGCGGGTAATCGAGTCTCGGGTCGGGTCGGGTCTTGTCAGGATCCGAATTTGGGTATCCGAAAAGTGAAAATGTAAAATTAGATTGGAAGATCATGAAAAAGCGTCATACTCGTGTGATTACAAATTGTTTCGATCCTCAAAATTGATTGCAACCAAACTGCAGCTTAAGTTGTCCGAACTTTATAAACTTTCGGGATCCCGACCCGACATGATTATTATTAAATACTCCGTGACGATTGGATATGTGACATCTTTTCTTGAAAATGATGGAAAATGCATAACGAACTTCAAAAATGTGAATAAACTTTTTAAATATCTGACCATTTACCTCTACATCATTGAAAAAGAAATGAGTATCGGCTAAATTAAATATCATTTCCTCCATCCTGTACGCCACTGGTGTTAAAAGTGTTTGATCTTTATGGTGTTTTATTGCAAATAGTCCATTGAGCAACGAATGAAACACGACTATGGTTTCATCAAGGTTCCAGATGAATATCCGATCAGGACCGGCTTCCGTCGTATCCGCAGAACCTATACTGTTTCCACTTCCGCTTTGTCGTCTTCCACGTTTGCAAGGTTTCGCCGTCGCCCCTAAAATACGTTCGTTCGAAACATTATTTTATATAGCTTCCCGAGTACGATATTTGATGTACATGTAAAATTAAAACAAACCTTAATGTGCAGTTAACAATTTAATGTGCATGAAAAAAAGTTACTTTAGCATGGTAAACATAATTGTTTCTAGAAACACTACTGTAATCGCTGTAATCACTGTAAATTTATTCATCGTAAAAAGTGTAATTTGATTTTACAGAGCGCACATTTAAGAAAAATATTAACTCAAGCGAGAAAAATGTAAAGATATAAAATCGCACGTACGAATCGTGTTACCTTCGATGTTTGTGGTTTCTCGTGCGGTTAGATCGCTGGCATCGTGAGCAGTTGCATCCAACGTCAGCGCAGACTTGGTCGAATCTTTTTACAAAGAAGCGGGATTCATTATTAGAACATTTATCAACATCTCAACTATCAACAGTATTTAAATCATTAACACTAAATTTACCGAGCACTAGAAGCGATTAAAATGTTTTAGCTTATAAAAATGACAAGGCTCTATTTATTCAGATATTCTGCAATTTTTAATTCCAATATGTGCTTGGATAAAAAAATGTATCGAATCAATTTCCATGTAAGTAACTTCATAATTTCAATAATTGTAAAATAAAAAAGAAAGCGAGCTTATAAAAAACCGTGACCGGCAGTGGTAGATTTAGTGTTAACAATTAAACAGAGAAGCTATATAGGCAGAATTTCATCGAATTGGCGCACAATGTATGCATGTATTAGACATCAATGATTTACATATATAGAAGCATTTCATCTGTGAAGTGATTTCTAATAGCACTATAACGGGAACAGCTACAGAAATCGAACACTTTATTATTTATATTACTGCCTTAACGCTAGATCTACGGAGCGTTAAACATGACTATTTTGCGTTACTTTATAAAAATAACAAGAATATGTACTGTACACCAGAGAGGATATGAGCTGCCTCCACTTTTGTCAGTACAGACAGAGATAGATGATACCCACTTTCAGCATAGAACAGAACCTATACCCACTTTTAGCATGGAACAGAATCTATATCCACTTTTAGCGTGCTAAAGGTATAGGTTCTGCTGAAAATCCTGTTATTGGATCGTGGAGTTCTATTAGCGAAGAATTTTTGAAAATATTAGTAAGAAAAATTTGTATTATAACCCTTCCGTTTTGTTAAAATTTAATATTGCTATTACTACTAGTAGTTGTAACTACACTAGTACTATAGATGTATATATGTACCAGTCAGATATATGTTTTACTGTTATAGTTTGTTTTAAATAAATAATAATTTCACCCTCTTTTCATTATTGTATATAATTAATTTTCAACTCATTATATTCTTTTCAAATAATTATACATTACACTGGAAAAGGACAACATTTTTGGAACACCCTGTACAAAAATTCAAAACTCTTGAGAAAAGTTTAGTGGTACTATAGTTATGCACCACAGCGTATATATCAAAAGAAATTTAAATCTTTTGAATAATTCTCCACAAATGCATGATTACAATTTCAATAATCGTAAATTAAAAAATCCAGTCATGATAGGTTCCGTAGTTCTAGCGTGCCAGGCAATTTCGCAATATTTAACATTTGAAAAATAAACAAACACTAAATGATGATTTGACGAGTCCAAAGAAAAATCTGTGAAATGATAAAAGCCGTGAATGCGTGTGCAATACTGAAAAATGGAAACTTCAAAAGTGGCATATCCGTCGAAAAACAACAAACACATGAATGAGAACGTTACCCCCAAAATTCAGGTTTCCGACGTTAAACGAAGCAGGTGTCGTATGATAACCGTGCATAGGATAGTATCCGGAATACTGCAGTGGTACCCTGTCGTTGCTATACAAACTGTAGGCGCTATAATCCAATTTCTGCAATACATATAAACGAAAATTGATCACTGGAGTGGTAATTAACCTGAGTTACTTTAATTATTTAAAAAGAGAAACTGTAGATAATAATCCATAAACATTAAGACTTGTGTCCACACTCTATCTTCCCCTTCTACGACGCTAAATCCCACCCTTCCACTGCGGCACAGTCACGTGACGCGTATCGTCGCTGTCGCGCGTGTGTTACAATGTCACGTGACTAATCCGAGGGGGGTAACTTTTTCCCCTCAATCCGTGCTCCCTCTCCTCATCTGGCGAATCTGACACTCATATGGAATCTCGGATCTTGATAGAATTGCTTAATTTTTTTTAAAGACTTTTAACTATTTTATACAGCTTAAACTTTTCGAAATACAAGTGTCAAATCCTCTTAAAAATAAACTTTAACTCGAATAATGTTATAAAAATTAAAATTGACTGCGATAATGCTAAGAAATAACATTATTTTATAAATGTGATAATAATAACTTATTTGATGCAATAAAAACAATATGTATTTTAAATTGAGAAGAATTATACGAGTCTAAGCAATTTCATCGAAATCTACGATTTCGTGTGTATAAGCTTTGATATATGGTCCATGCGCAATATGCGTATGAGAGATCATATTAGATATTCATTTTGTTTTATACATACATTATACGCTCATACGTATATCGCGGTATGTGCAAGTGTCCCAAAAATGTTGTACTTCCTTGAGAGGGCTGATTCCTCAGACCGAAAAACACGGACCAATAAGAGCGCGGCTAGTGCTGATGGATTGGCATTGGTCGAGCCGGAATCGAAGCCGTCGAGAAGATTTTCGCAAAGGAAAAAGCTACTTCGAATGACCTCGGGAATCACCCTTTTCAAGGAAACACATAATTTTTGGGACAGCCTGTATAATGTACATATACGAACCAATGATAGCCATAATAAGAGGCTACATATTATTATATCATTAATATATCATTGTTCACGATTGTAATGTAGGCGTAGGGTAAGGTAAGTAATACAACGAATCATGAATATACCTGAGAGGACGATGATATATTCTGGGCTACGTTTGGAAAATTCGTTGTGCCGCTGTTGTACGGGGTGTAAGACGGATACTGAGTCATGGAGCTTGGTGTGGTGTAGGAGGGCAAATAAGAACTTTGTAAGGCCGAGGCATTCTTTCCCGTCGTTGCTGATCCGTAAGGAGGAGAATTGTACAAGCTGTCAACGTAAACGTGCAACATTAATTAAGTAGTACATACGATTAGCGAGGTATAGGATCCACAAAAATTTATCAACTGAGATTTTGAGGAAGGGCGAGAAGGGGGGAGAGAACCCTGAATATGAAGTTTCAATGGCGAGGCTTCATTAGTTAATCAGATATTAATGAAAAACTGGCAAGAAACATGTTTTCCAGTTCATTCGTTACATATAATTTTTCGTTATGTATACGCATAAACTAAATATAAATAATTATTAACCCTGACGATATTCTCGCATACGATAATATTCGCTCGATCCAGAAAAACTAATCGGACCAATAGACCGCAATTTGCGATGTAGTATCAGATTGTTATTGGTCTGGTTATTCTGGACGATTCTCATATTCGACAATTTAACATTAAACATCTCGGATTGTTATCTATACGCCTGCATAGGCGGAATCGAATGTATCGTGCAGATAGTTTTTCATTCGTATATCAGAAACTAATAAAGATTCGCAATTGAAATCCTTTTTTTTCAAGTCCATATTGAATGCCTACTAACGATTAATCAGATGTTGGAAAGAGAAGAATAAAAGCCATTTTGAAGGATGAAAGGCACACACCTGTTGTAATATTGATTCGTTCCGTACAATGAACTGTAGTCCGCCTTTTCCATGGAGTCCGGATACTCCTGCTCCTTTTCTTCTGCATTCTCGTCGATATACAATTCCCCACTGGGTGGTACGCTATCGTTCTCAGGACAGTCCTGCACTTCGTTCTTGACCTCTGTCTCTGCCAGTATGATCAAAACATTTCACGTTCACATGCTTTTTACTGTGACTTTTCAACAATCCTAGCGAATCTATTGTTTTTTCTGCGACGGTGGGCAAACTTTTTTTATTGTAATAGTTTCAGTTCGAACCGGGGACCAAAAATAACAGTTATTCTATAAATTTTCTACGAACAAAACGTTGATTATTATTGAAATTTAAGATAATCAACAATGAATATAAAGGAAAAGAAATCGATTTTTAAACTGTTTTGGTTAGAAATAACAGTTATTGGTGTCCAAAAATTTCTATCCTCCTCGATAACTGTTATCGATGAAGAAAAACTGAGAGAAATTTATTTCGATCAATCACGAGGAGGATGAGGAAGGAAATCTCGTTTCAATTATCGTTTGACTAACTTCGTTCCATTATTTCATTAAACAGAATGTCCGTTATTGTTTGATAATAAAATATACCGTTATAGTGCAAAAAAGAAATCCATTTTTAGACTTTCATCGTAATGATACACACATATGTACAATAGATAGGAACTTTATTTACCATTGTTTGTGGTTCGAGGGTGTTGTACCGAGGCCTCTGTCGATGAAGATACGTTACCAGCATTGTCTAGAACCCCTGCTGGCTTCGTTGGATCGGTGTCTTCGGTTAACATATCACTCTACTTGAAACAAAAAATCCAGTTAGCCATTTATTCGATTGAAGGTGTTTGTTTAATTTCTTAATACGCTGACTGACGCGCCATTCGTATGGGAAAAAAATATATGTACAGTAAAGCCTTGATCTAAGAGAACGGAAATTTTCTGATTAAAATGGCACTAAACACGATATAATTTGAACTGTATTTATTGCTTTAAATCAGGCTTGGACAACTGGCGCTCCGAGAGTCGATGACGTAGAATCGGCTGAAACAGGTCCGGACAGGCCGATTCGCACTGGCCGGCCGGGTGGTGGTGGCCGATATATATAGTCCAGTCATTTGGTTCGAAAAAAGAGGTTACCTGGAAAGTTTTCCGGGAGTTTTGAAAATGGGTAATTTTATAGATTTCGATGTGTTCTTTCCGAATTACAACTTTGCCACCTCGTATCTTTGCCGCTCGCGCCGCCATATTGGAAAAATGGCGCCTAATAGCAGTTTTTTGACGATATCTCCTTTCCGACTCATTTTACGATAAAAACATTTATATACAAAATTAAACTAGAGAAAATTTCCTACAATTTATGTAATAACAATTGTTTTTGTAAAATAAATAGTTTTGGCGTACGAGCGCCGCAAACTGTTATTCGGTAAAAACTACCAAATGACTGGACTAATATACACATCATCGACTCTTGGAGCACTAGTTGTCCAGGCCTGGTTTAATTGATGGTATGCAGTACCGTCACAAAGAAATAATAAAACCACAAGATCTAAGACACAGCACGGACCCGAGGGTTTTGATTAGATCAAGGCTTTACTGTTTACTGTCCTGTTTGTAAGTAAACATGTATCATTAAAAGATTTATGAATTCCAGCTCACTGTGCGTCGCCTTCTCAGTTCTTTCATTTAATCAGGCCTTTTCGGTTAATTAATATTAAATGCTAGTGCATAATATATCCGTCCGAGGGGTCAATTCCACACCTGCATTTCGATTGTGCTAAAATTTTCGATACATTCGCGAAGGTACTGACATATCCTCGATGAAGAGATCATAAATTCGGCCGGGAACTAAAGTATCTACCTACTCGTGTTTCGAGCGTTGGGACAGAAGAATTGATAGAAATACGAGGTGCGAAGAGACTTCGGCGTCACTCAGGCCCGTATGTACTATGTCTCAGGTCTGTTTGAATCGAATGATCTTTCCGTTTCGTTTCAACGTCAACGACTGTATAACGCGCGAAGAAACGTTGTAAGATGCTAATAAAACGAAATCAAGGCAATTTCCAGTACCATTTGTCGACTGGTATCGGACAGCATTGGTGGTAGTGAAATTTTCAGAACGATGACCTTGACAACATATTTCAAGGTCATCGAAATCGGTGAAGACAGCCAACTTCTAAATAATTACCTCCCTGTCGCGTGATCTATTGACGTTCACGCGACCTTCAACTAGAAAAAACATTATTTCGATAAGATCTCGTTAACTATTAGATTTAGGACATATATGAAGGTCAATACATTTTTACTGAGAATTTGATGCTCTATTGACTTAAGATACAAAAAAGTAGGTCATTCCATAAAAAAATGAAGGTGACCTTGAAATCTCTAGCCATTTAAATTTCGTGTTTTACAATTTTCATAAAGTGTATCGTTTAATAGTCGTTTGGAGTAATCAAGATAGCTGAGAGTGAGAGACCCGCTGTATACGAATACATACTAAAATATCACTATGCTTTTGGCTGTTAAAATAGTATATTTCTAGTATACATTGATCACAGTATTTTTATTAATATATGCCTACTTTTAATAAAAACTGGATCTCTTTATATCTATTTTAAAAATATCCACGATAATAATAATTATTGGATTTATTTGAAAATGACGACTCTGAATCAAATCACAGAGCAGAAAAAACAGTCAAGAAATGTTACAACGCAGATTTCATTTTCAATCGAAAAGATCGAGCAGACTTGCGAGACATAAAGCACCAACAGGGATCCTCAACGTCTACGATCGCTTGACATTGCGCTGGGGGGAATGTTCGAGAAGAATTTGTGGGGTACAGCTTTTACGGTGAAATCATAGAAAATTTTTTATTTAAACTAAAAATTCAATGTATATGCCAGAGATACTAAATAACAAACTTGTCACTGCATATATAGTATTATTAAAATTGTTTCCACATAATTTTTGTCACTTTACAAAAGTACTGTTGGCTTCCTCAAATAACTTTTCATATCGATAGAATAAGTAATGTCAAATGTATTATATTTAACAAAATATCGCAAAACCAGAAGCATGCAGTCTTCTATAAACAATTACGAAAAATATAATTGAGCACGAATTATTATTAATTTCCAGATTTAATAAATATTCTTCCGTTTGTTTTTACTGATCGGATTTCTAAATATCCATATTACAGCCGTATTTGAGTGTGCATATTGCAAATTACTTTTACAAAAACATTTAGTAATACAATAAATAAAGTGGTTATCAAATCGAGTGATAAACGTGGAGGCAAATGTAATTCGACCATGTTGTAACACATACTTGTAACTCCAAAATAAAGAAAAGATACAATTCCGAAAAATTGAAAGAGATTGCGGAAGTGAAGTTGTCGCAAGAACAGCTAAAACCAGATAACTTCTGGAAAATAGTTTGAAACACGTGAATTAATGAACCTTGATGACCAGTTAGCTCGCTCTCATCTTTGTAGAGGTATTCTCACATAACGATTTGAACTAGTCTTTCCCGTTTTAACTAATACCTTGAGTAGCCTAATCGTGAGTAACGCAAACATCAGAGTGAAATTATGTTGTTTCGCGCTGAGAAAAGTTCATGAACATTCCTATTAACGATGGTAGAGTGTTTCCAACTGTTTAATAAATACTATCAGCATAATTATAAAACTTTCTTGTGCCTAATTTCTAATATAGTGATTGATTCTACAGGCTCTGTTCAAAGTAAAACAAATAAAAAATCGTAAGAAATTTTACTATGTACTGTTATATTATACTTTACTAGTGTATATTATCATCAGTTTTATAAATGTTTGTGTTACACAACCAAGTATTTATAAATAAAGTATCCATGAGATTTTTCTCTGTATATATGCGTTAGTTTGAACATAGAGTAATTAGTAATTATGCGGATGTTTATGCAATTTTTGTAGACACGTATTTTAAGAAAGTGGAGCAAAATAAAATGTTATTTTCAGTGGTAGTTATTTTCACTGACAATTTTCAGATGCTATAAATGCATGAAGATCTGCAACTCTAGTAATTATTGTAATCTAGAAAAGAACAAATCGAGTAAAATGGATAAAATCGCTAAAATTCTTGATCGCTTGATCGCTAAATCGCTTGATGACTAACTTTCTCGTAACGATTCCACTGATTGACTACCGATGAGAACAGAGAGAACAAAAGCGATCTTTACTGGTTCCGGTTGAAGGAAAAGGGTTCACGTTCGCGCCGGGTTCATTATTGTCTGCCAATTGCGAGTCGAAGAGGTGGAGTGACCGGATGGGTAGGCGTATACCAGGAACCTTCGAGAACAGCCAATGAAACCTCCTTTCGCGATGTTTTACATTATGTATTCTTTATGTTGCCAAGTCACTATCTGCCTGTGCTCCGCCCTTATCCACGCATATGTATACACGGTGCAACTCGCCTGCTCTACACTATTCAACGTTCAGCGGAGAACGAAGCTGCTGCGTTTAGGGCACTTTTACACCGCGATTATGCGTATTGTAAGGATGGACTATTTAACCAGGTCGCATTCCAACTTATTTATTAAATATACATGTACAATGTTTCATTGAAATAGATTCAAAAATCTTCGATTTTAGTTCAATTCTTCAATTTTTTCCCATTTTCAATCACATTATATTTCATAACAACCTTGATCGATTCCGATGAAACATTGCGCACAACTTACTTAGATCTACCAAAGATTTTCATTACGGACACACAGGTAAAAATTTAAAAATTGTGACCTCCACTATTAAAAAAAAAAAAATTATTGACGCGTTACGTAGTAAATTAATCTTTCTAACATCTCCAAAAAAAAACTCAAGCTATTTGGTTCAATTTTTAAAAAGTTCGTTTTTAAAGAGCGTACGAATACTTTTTACACCGACTGTATCCTTTGTACACTGCTTAGTTACAGACTGATCAATGTCGTAATATTTTACATGTTATTCTGTGACCCTATTCTGTGACCCTTTAGTCACAGCTCTGAACAACCGACAGAAATGCAACAATTAGATTAGATGAACACAATAGATGCGTTATACACTGACCCGAGGAACAATAGCGCGTTAACCATTAATCCAGAATTAACAGCGTAAAAGGTGATCGAAAGTAAACATTTCGATTGACCGTTTCCGAAACGAAGAAACCATCTCAATTCGACAGTGGTAGGAGTTTCTGCCATCCGCTAACGTTCAGTAATACGATATTCCTCTACATATTTTACTCCTTGGAAGTGGAATGCGGATTCAAACTGAAGGGAAAACTCAAGTATCGTAATGAAATATAATGCGCAAATAGAAAACATTGAATTCCATTTGTCCGGGAATAATTGCTTGTATTTATTATGTATACGTAATGTGTGTACAATAATGCTTAGGCCACCACATTTTGTTTCTTACCCGAATAAATCCATGTCAATGATGCATACTTGTTACCAAGCTATAGATTCTAATACTTCTTTGTACCATACCTGGTCTGTAAAAAATTACGTATTTTTTCATATTTTTTGGACATATATAAAATCGGCAATTTTATGCTTGCGGATTTTTTGAAAAATCGATCTGGCAACCAAAAATTTTGAAATAATTCACGGTCGTGTGTGCTATTAGGTAAATTGTTCATGAATTTTTTCGTAATTTTTGGTTGAGTAGAACGGAAGAAATAATTCATTAAACCGTGCTCACCCTATAACTACCCTAGTTCTTGTTTTGGCGAAAGACAAATAGACAGAGCGTTGACAAACAATACTAATTACAATATATAATAATAATAATGATATATTATAATTTCGATCGAGAAAAACTCACACTAATTACAATCGCGTGAATGCGACTAATTTTAATTGGAGATCATAATTAACTGTTCCGACAATTATATCGGCATCGTGTACTCGGGGTAAATATTTCCCGTGCGTTGTTTGAATTCGAATAGGTTATAAATCATTGTCAAGGATCGATTGTTTCGAGAAAGTCTTTATGTCCGCGCATGTCACATGTATGTGGTATGTATGCCAGTAGCTATGTGCACGACGATTCTCTGTAAATGTCGATGCGATTGTTCGCCGTGCGACACATTAACAAGAAGTTATGCCGCGTATCGAAATACGACGAGAAACGAGAACTCAATTAGCACGGCAATATGTTTGAACGATAAACCCGCTCGATTTTCATTTTCGATATCGGTACAATTGTCGGACAAAACCGATTACACAGTACGCATTGCTCGCACTCATACTCCACAGAAAGGAATTAAATATAACCAGAGATTATTAGGTCAGAATATTGTAGTTACATAACATCCTGTTAAAATGAAAATCAAACAATCAATATTCTGAAACAGAGTAAAATTTATTTTGATATATGTAGAAATTTTCTATTCAAATAGAAAAATTGTTAATTTTCTACTAAATTTGTCAGTTAAGAAAATTGAATTTGCTGATGAAATGCTGAGAAATTTTTAACAATAGAACTACCGAGCTCCTTATATACATATTATACAATAGTAACATATTCCTTTATGATAATGACGGGATTGAATTTACTTAGATTTCATTCGATTTTTATGGTTACATGTCCTTACTTGAATAAAGAAGCATACTAAACAGTGGCGGAACTACAAATTTTCGCAAAATATAATTTTTGGTCCCCTTTTTTCTTTCGATATTTTTATAGGATTGAGACTTTTTAATGCTTTTTAGGAAAGAGAATTGTAAAAATTCATTAAACGCAAAAAGTATGTTATTTTTGTCAGTGTACTTTTAATTTAATTTAAATTAGAGATAATTTTAGTCAAATTACAAGATAAAAAATGCAAAAATTTTGGACCCCCTAAGATCATGGATCCCCCGCGTTGCGAGGTCTTGCGATATTGTAGGTACCCCCTTGATACTAAAGAATTTGTCAACTTGTAAATGTTTATTAATTGTAAAAGAAAAAATCTGAAATACTTAATTTTGATGGGCATGGTAGTTGCAGTGTTAAAACGATCGATCAAATATATTCATCACTTTTGGCTTTTATCATTTTAGATCTGATTCTTACATTTATATGAGCTATATTAGAATGTTTATTTTAAGTAAAATTGATAAACGGGGAACAACATTTTTCTAGATAACTGTCATATTTACCATGTTCTAGTAATATTATATTCGTAAGTGTAGCTGTTCCGTAAAGATTGTTCTGTAAATTTTTTTTGCAACATAATCAGTCTAATGATCTAGTTTAATTATTGAAACTCCAGAGTTTATGGAATATTGAAATGCGAAATAGATATAAATATACATGTTGTATCAATTCTGTTTAATTTTTAATTTCTTTCTTGTTTGCATTCAAATAGTTATTGCACTGAAACAATTAATACTATCTTGAGTACGTCTTTATCAACATATGATTAAATCGTTTCTGTATTCATTCAGTATAATTCGATTCTCCCATCCCTATAGGAACTAATCAAACTCGGGATTGTGTGGACAGCTGTCTAAGAAACGTTCGGTGAACATGGTGAATGGAACAGAACTTGATATATCTGTTTACACTGAATTTACACATTTATTTGCGTAGTATGTACATACGAAGCTCGGCGTGGTCATACGAAGGCATCGCGTCGCGTCGCGTCGCGTCGCGTCGCGTCGCGTCGCGTCGCGTCGCACGCTTTCTTCTTTTCTTTTCCAATCTCGCTTTCACGACTAAAAGACAATTACTTCGTTCTACTATTGTAGAATTTTTGTATCGTTAAATTTTTCGAATGTACGTACATGAAATTCTATTTGGCTGAGAAAGAAAGCAAATACTTTGAACATATCGTTCTATCGTACTTCCTAGTAATAAATAACAAAATATTTTTTACAGAGTTCAATTCACTGTTTCTTAACAGTTCAAATTTATTAGACAAAAAAAAAACATTGTTGCATTTTAATTCTATAGCAAAAATACCCGCTACTAAATACTTGTGCTGCCACCTAGCGGATCAGCCCGGTAAACAGCAATATGGCGGCGCCCTTCCCTGTCAAAGACGCTTAAAATCGCTCAACTTTCGACGCACGTAACTTTCGAACTAGTAAACTCCGCGCCTTAAGACTTGCATTTTCGGAGTTTCCTTGTCAAAATCTACAGGATTGTAGGAAAAAAAGTGCGAAACTTTTGGTCCCAGAAAGTAAAGTTCGGCCAATTTGTTGCGCTAACATATCAAGCTTGTCTACGATTTACGAAATGCAAGTAGATCGAAAGATGAAAATTCACATGAATATCTGGCATCGTCGAGAGTGTTCGTTTTATTAACAATTAATCGCTAGGAGCTCGTCTAATTGTTACGGCGGCCGAGTTGCCGGTCAAAACACTGTGGATAGAGATTCTGATGAATCAAAACTAGTTTTTTATCTGCCACTGGTTACCCGAAACTCCGGTATTCAGATAATAAATTCATCCGTCAGTGAAAAAAAAAATGACGGCGCGTCCTTTCGGTGGGGCTATACGAAGGGCACGTTATTATTTACGTTTAATAATAGAGGTACCGGAGAAGAAAGACGAAAGGCACTCGGCTTATCTAAACAAAACGTGCAGCAGCGGAGTGTTTATCGCGAGCAAGTTGCTTAGGTTGCTGCTATCCGGCCATCCATCAGCCGTCAAAGAAATGCAACGAAACGAGAGGAATGCGTTGCCGGCCCGGTGTATACGTGCAACGGTAGGAATACCTATTTAGTCACCGTGCACGACACTCCGTGTCCCACGAAGCACGGTCAGCTTACATTTGAAAGGAGGAAAAAGAAAAATAAGAAGAGGGATGGTTACAACTGCGGGTCAAGACAAAAGGTTCTCGCCCGGAACGCCCTGACGGCTCCCGGTAAAACCGTTCCTATCCGTCGCGGCCATGGGCATCGCAAGAGCTCCATCTCGCTCTGTTAAAAAAAATATTTTCTTTGTCACGAGCGAAATCATTTTTGCAGAGACGGTGTTGGATCCGACGCTCGGATCGCCCGCTGTACGTATTATTAATTGCCCGGTGTTGCAGCGAGCGTAGCCGTCTTATTACGCCGCGGCCAGTTTTCTAGCGGAAACATACAACAATGTACGTATGTGCATGTTACTTGGCGCTACACAGCGGCCAACCAATTAAAATACATTACTGGTAACGAACCGAATGAGATGCATAAGTTACGCATGCTCAATTGATAATGACTTTTACACGTGTGTGCACGTGCGCGCGCGCGCGCGCGCGCTCACCGAACCACGTCCGCGTAACATGCGTGACTCCTGCACATATCTAATAATTTAAGGAACGCACACGTACGTACTCGCACGTAAATCGTAGGACGCGATACATCACGCTTCCCACGTGGCGGTTGTCGAGAAATTTTATTTAATCGAATTGTCGGAATCGGATTTTTTCTCATCGTCCGATCGGTAATATTTTTTGCGGGTTCGATCCGACGATCCTTTTAGACTTGGAAAGGTCTCCCACTCGAGTTCGTGGTTTGAATCGCAGAGTTGGATGGTCGATCGCGGCGGAGTAAATAAAAACAAAAATATTCGTTCAAACCTTGTATCCGGTGTTGGATCGAACGAGGATGTTTCGACAAAACTATTCGTGGATCAAGGAAGCAGTGGCTGGTGTCCTTCCGATAGCAACATCGTCATCCCTCCCTCGTGTCGTTGGCTCGTGATCGAGTGCGTGGTAGAAGACGCACTTGACGGTGTTCGAGCACACTATCTCTCACTTTTCTCGCACTTTCCACAACCACGAGATCATCGTGACCACCGTCGGATACTCTGTCACTGATAGTTATGACCCTAACGACACCCAAGACAGAAGAGAGAAATAAGAGGGGGAGGAAAATCAATCGACGAAAACTCGAGGAACCACTTGTCAGACCGTAGACTGGGCGACGAACTTGATGAATGGGAAAAGGTGGATATCGACGATTTCGTATTTCGAAACGTATCCCGTTGTTTTCTCCCTGCGTGTTGTTGCCCGTCGCGAAGGGTGAAATGCGCGTACACGTCTAGTATCCTCTCGTCTCGTTCCGTTTCGTTTCTTCTCGTGTCTCGTCACGTCACGTCTCGTCTCGTCACGTCACGTCTCGTCCAGTTTCGTCGCGACGAACCGAATCGAACAACGCTCGATCTGTCTCGACGACGAGGAAAAAGAGGTAAGCGCGGTGCTCTTTTCGTTCGTCGAGGCTTTTCTGACACGAATTCGCCTCTCGTCTCTCACGGACGCAGCCGCCAGGCACTATTGTTTCCCTGCGGAGGGTATCGGCTCAGCTCGGCGTGCGATACGCTACAGCCTGTAGAGTTCTGAGCATGCGAAATGTCGCTTGCCACCCCCGCCCGGTGGTCACGTGGTTGGCCGGCCCGTTCCGTATCTCTTTCGCTCGTACTTCCCCCGTCTCTATTCTTCTGGCCCTCTTTGTTCTGCCGACGGTGTTCACCCTAGTCGTCTCGCTCCGTCCGTTGGACGCACACAGGTCGCTCGTTAATTAGAATGAGAGGAGCCAACAGCAACTCCGCTCGTAGACCTCACTCGGCTGTACCAAACAGAGACGAACAGACGGGACGAAGGACGGTCTACAACGAAAAAGAAAGATAGAAGGCAGCCGTGTTACCCCCTCATTCGAATAATTGTCACCTCCTGTCACCGTTCGTTTTTATGAATCGTCCGGAACTGACAACCTAGCGGCTCTTTACGTTTCATTTTTTCTTCGTCTCTTTTTCTTTTGTTTCCATCATTCTCCACTGCTCGAGAGAAACTTCCGAGGGAGTGTATATGTGGTAAGTAGTAACCGAGAGCTGGTGGTCCATGGACGATCTCGATAACGAGAAAATAATTAAGCAAGTACTCGTGGGGTTAAGAAATTAACAACGATCCTAGTGTGCCCGAAGGTGGTCGATCGTTTAGTTGTACAATATTATTATTTTTAATCCGGGAGGTACCGAGGTGGTTTCCACACGATTCATTGTGTTCACGGTGCGGCGCTACGCGTACACAATTATTTCGATTTGACACCTTTTTTTTTGGATCGAGACAGGTTCTCTCGAATACACGCGCCAGGAGATGTGACGCGACAACGATTGTCCAGGTTGTTCTTTTTACATCGCGATTCTGCATGGCACGTTTCTTCCTTGTTTCTTTTTTTCCTTTTTCTCTTCTTTGTTTTATAATCGGAGATAGAGAATTCTTGACGGGAGGTCCGACGGTCCCCGCGCGTCATATTCGTCGGCTTCTCGGAAGGAGAGACTGTATTCTTCTATTCTTTTTCGTCTGTTTATCGATTATGGCGTGATAAAAATCCAGCAAAATATTTACCGCCTGCCCGTCTCGTATTGAAAAAAGGTTTCACGTATTTTTGGACGAAACGTACGTGTCGTATCTGTGACCTGCGTAATTATTTAACTGTGAATCTTTAACGAATTATTTTATAAAAATTTGAAGAACCATTCTTATCGTCGACTGCTGCTTGCGAGAATCCTGGAACAGTAGCAGAATTAATTTTTCCTAATACATATGCACGTTTTCTCGTTCAGTAATTTGCTAATATGCGAACAACTTACCTATTGTTTTTCCTAGCTTCTGGATTCCTATCTTTAATTTTAATCTGCTTTAGAATTTCTTCCGCAACTAGACTGCCTAATTAACTAAACAAAAATATTTTAAATGCAGGTGAAATATCGGCACAAAGAAATAGTGTACAGTTTCAACTAAAAATACACGAATCGCATTTATGTTTGTCGAATTTTGTTGGCAACGGATTATAAACGAAAATCTTTTTTGACCGTCGTTACACATTTCACGCGGTTAGTTAAATTTATAAATATCTAGTATAATCAATGGACAGCGGATCTCTATGCAAAATAAAAATATGTTCTACCTGCATTGTAACGAACTGGAGTGAAATAGATATTTACTTTCTTTCTTAATATGTTTAACAGTGTTGGAAATAATATAACAGTATTTTTAAATTCTTCTGCCGTTTTTACTGTTTTTCATCACACCTACTCATTTTTGTCATAAATGCATCAAATCAGCTGTCTAATAATCAGGTATCGTAACTGTTATTTGCGACCAACAAGTTTAACAATCGATATCTTTTAATCATTTTGTTCGTCGCTTTTGTGTTGGTTATTTTAAATTTCAATAATAACTTTTTTTCTGTTTTACACCGAGGTGAAGCTTTGCAGTGAGTAAAGATTGTCGTGTAAACGAATGATTGTAACAATCGCGTTAATTATGGTTTATTAGGTAAGACATATTGTTACATGAAATTCTTCTGGACGATAATAACACTTCACGGTTAATAAAAACGTGGTCATGACCGTACGGCGGAGATCATATTTTTGACTATGATAATCGGGGGAGTGTACGAGACAAGGGTAGCAACCTAATTTCGCACGATCCGCTTTTACGTCCGATGCGCATTTTATAACAACTAGATGGATTCTCAAATTTCCGGCCAACTTTGCATAATATTACCGTAATTTTTTCAGGATGCTCTAACGTAATCGGTATACGGATCATTTTTCAGAAACATTTCTTTACACCCTGTACATAGATGGCAAAGCAAACACGTGTACGCTAGACGATTCTGACGATTATGTTTCAGAGGTTGTTCGAAATGAAATCAGCATCCCGAAGGGTTTCCATGCCTGGTGCCACTGATTTCCTTCGAATTTCGACAAAATTCCTGCTATCCGTTCTACCGCAAAACTACGACCACTGGCAGATTAGGCGCGCTTATCCGACCCTCGTACTCTTACCCGTCATTATGTAAAAATGCTAATCCTCTTTGTCGGACCTGACAAGCTTTCAACCTGATCACAATCGCTTTTGTATCCCGGTTGCTGTTGTTTATCATTTGCAGGTACGCACCACGGCGTTCGAAATACGCGGATCACGTTCGCTTCCGACGGTGAACGCTTGGCCATGCCATCATCACCATCGGTAAATAAATTCGCATAAGCGCGTCCGCTGCTGCGTGCGCTTTAATACGAGAAATATTACGTCCTATCAGGGATGAGAGTGAGATAATAAAGCAATCGCTGCACATTTTTCTCTGTCCGGGGTTCCAGTGGTTTTCGCGTTCTTCCTCCCATGCCTACTTTAATTTTACCATCGGAAAGCGATATTACTAAAACGTTCATATAGTAAAATGATTTCTGTCAATTTATAAAAAACAATACAAAAATAGTACAAGTGATTTCTGTCAATAGATGAAAAACAATACAAAAATGGGTACTCTCAACCAAAAAATCATATGTAATATGGCCACCAGAATTACACTAAATTTTTTATTGAAATTCCTATAATGGTACTTTGCATTAGCGTTCATTAGTTTACAACCAAAAAATCATATGTCATACGGCCACCGGAAATGCACTAAATTGAATCATTCTTATTGAAATTGCAAATGGTAATTTGAATTAGTGTTTTGCATAGTTTGTAATTTTACAAGCGAAATTACTAAAACGTTCATACAGTAAAGTGATTTATGTAAATAGATAAAAAACAATACAAGAATGGTACAATCATAATCATATGTCATTGGCCACCGGAAATACACTTTTATTAAAATTCCAAATGGTACTTTCGATTAGTGTTCGACATCGTTTGTAATTTTACAAGCGATAATTACTAAAACATTGATATAGTAAAATGATTTCTGTCAATAGCTAAAAACAAAAATGGTACAATCAAAATCATATGTCATTGGGCCACCGGAAATGCACTAAATTTTTCTTGAAATTCCAAATGGTAATTTGGATTAGGGTTCCGCAATGATTAAGAATGAACAGCATGAAAAAAAGGTGAAGTCTTTCGTTAATTGATTCAGTGAATGTTGGAAGCAAGATTGCCATTTCTATATATAATGTCCATATTTGCGGGAAAAGTAGGAAGAGCATCTTCCCTTGAAGAGACGTGTACGATATCGGAATGGGTTACAAGGCAGAAGTACCCGAGTACAATAGATTTCGCGAACTGTTAGGTGAAATGAATGTCGTCGTGGTTCCCAAGAGTCCGTCGCGTCGTTCGACAGAGATATCGAAGGTAATAAAGAGAGGCACACACGAAGCAGACATGGCGTCGACATTCTATGGGTTGGTCGAAGTAGTCGTTGCCGCTGCCGTTGCCAGTGGAGGAAGAGGAGGTCGAACGGGGGGTTGCTACCTTTATGATATAATGGCATGGAAGCTTGCCATGAAGTTATACATGTACGTTCACTAAGACAGCCCCTGTATACAGATGACCACGTCCGTGTGCTTGCTAGTACAGGCCCTCGAAGTATGCGGGAGGCTTGTGGTCTTTCTCTCTAACTCCAACGTATACCTAAGTACACACATACGTAGCAATGGCACAGTCCTATGTAGCTACGTACTCGCAGACCACCCAAGGGTACATACACGAACGCTCCACTCTAGGAAAAGTGCATTGGTACGAACCAGGCTATTTACTTTGTGGTGGGCCAGGTATGCTTTTAATGTCGGAAGGATCAAAAGGACTAACTTTTCCCCGACGGACCGAACGACGACCGAAGGCCATCCGATTTCGATGGGACGACACAGTTCACAGATTTTTAAATACACGCACTTCAGCCTTTGATGAACAGTATTCAAAAGAAAATTTAAAAAAAAATACCAGTTTTACGGGAGAGCGCTTCAAAGTCCTTTGATAGTTTAACTAGCTATGTGGCTGCAAGTAACGAATAAAATATAATAGTTATGTAAAAAAGAATGAAAAAATTAGAGTTGCGACGTTTTTCTTCAAATATACATATATAATCGATACTTTGAGTGATTTCACGAAGTACAAAACAAAAAAAGAAACAGATTTTTATATGAAATCAAATTTTTTTTTAATTAACTATTACTAAAGGCTTCAGATACACCTCTGCGGCGAGTATTTTAATGCGATAAAATGAAAACTGAAAAATTTTTTGTTGTCACACGTTTTTTTTCTGCATGAGCGAAATGTTTCGATCTCTTCAACAGATACCGCGGATATTGCAAATAAACTCTGCTTTAGTAAAATGGTATTTTACATATTATTTTAAAACAAGCTATGAAAAAGCACTTGAAAAAGATCCTTTCGATTTTCATTAGCGATGATTCTTGTCTTTTCTTATTTTTCACGTAGAAAACCGTGAACGGTTTTTTTAGTATGTATTAAAAAAATCTTCGATATTTATTCGACGCAAAATAAATATTTTATTTGCGTTATTACGACAGTGAACATATGTCAGTTTTTAGTATTTTGTTCCAACTTATTTCAAATTCGACTTATTAGCTCTGATATACTTCGAAACAAATTATAGCATAACTATAAACAAATAAAGAAGCGTTCAATTTATTGAAGTAATTAGACTAGAGATAGCATAATGTAGACAAACATGAACTCCAGGAAAAGTTTATTTCATTTAATCTAATATAATGTTAGAAATAACAAACACAATTAATTTCTACTTAAAAAAAACGGTATTTGTCGTAATTATCAGTAATCAGCATTACCAGATTAAATAAATAAGATCATTGACCATTTACAACTGTGAAAATTCAATTGATAATACCAAAAACAGTAACAGTCAATGTTTATGAATTTTTTCATTATTCCACTATTTTTTATGCTATTTTTATTTATCTTATATCATTTTTCTATGCTCTGCGATATTTATTTATTCTTATTTTATCGAAACAATATGCTTGCTCTACTTATTCATTTCATTTAACATATTTTTTACAACGAATAATAATATTACTTATTAGTGAAATTATAGTGTTTTTGTGTATGTCATAAAATAATATGGAGAAGTGAATATAAATACGCACTCGGATATCAATTATTAGGTTTACGTAAAATAAATGCTTGAATTGAATTCGACGTACTCGCGCGTTGACAACCCTAATCTGCCGAATTTGGTAAAAAGTGGAAATTCCACGTTTTCAGGTGGAAAAAATGTTCTTTTGTTCCCTGTCAAACCGTACATCTTCACGGTAAGATCCTGTTAAAGTAAGTGGACATATGTGTAGAAATCCTGCGGGTGAGTTCAGCCCCAGCTAAGTAAGCGAGATCTCTCGTTCTCTCTTGCATGTACGTGAGGGTACGGATCACACACCAACACATCAAAAGACATTCGTCTGGATAGGTGTACGTAAACGCATACTGCCTTATATGGGGTGTGCTGTGTCGAAAGTGTCATTCGCTGTTGTCGGTTGAATTTATTGCTCTCGGAGGCCCACAGTTAAGACAAAACTTTTATTGTTATACGACTTAGAAATCCCAGCATGGCATAAGCAATAAAACCGTTTTCGACATTTCAGACAATCGATGAGTTTCAGTATTAATTGTAATTTTTCAACGTCTGTTAATAACAATAATTCGTTGTATTCGCGTGAAAAATTTGCTTTACAAAGTTTTGTTCGTTTTCTATAGATATAACGTGACGCCGTAAACCGAATTTAAAGGAATCTTTATTTTAAAGCAGAATTTACTTTATTTACTTTATTTACGACCTGGGGAGAGTAGAACTAACTTTCACGCGTCTTTACGATCACGGATCTTGATTATGTCGTAATATTCATAAATCATTCGTTTCATAGCAAGCTAATTTTCGAACACCCTATATGCATGTAACGCAGGCGCAGGCAGCTGTCACCTTACACCCATGGAGGAGGCATGGGCTGCGGCGGCCATTCTCAACTTATCTCTAGGATCTTTGTAAACATGTCGTGAAATCCGAGTATTCAAGCAGTGGCGTAGATCGAGAGGTGGAAGGACCCGTCAGAGTCTCCTCGAAGTAGGAATTAAAATCTTCAACGAATACGTTTAACACTGCAACATTGCGTGCACACGGTTTCCTTGGTAATGAGTGCCGTGGTGGCGACGTCATTAAATGAAGCATATTTTTGTTCTATCTTAATAAAAGGACTTCAGGAGGTGCCACCATCTTTTTTCACCCTCTTCCCTATCTGTTAATCTTCCTGCTCAAGGCGATCATCCTTTAATTTAGTAACTGTACTAAATATACCTAAAATTTTTCAAATTTTTTTTAAAACATTTATATATTCTTTTCATTGCTGATTTATTAATGTGAAATTTATTATTATTAGTATTATATTGAAAAAGTTTTCTAAATTTTTTAATATTCATGCAAAGTACATAATTATTATAGAAACCGTCAGAAACCATAAATAATGCGATCAACGAAATAGTTGCTACAAAAGCAAATTTTTATATGTTTAGATATATGGCAGAAGAGAACAAATTCTTCTGAAATATATAAACTCCATTCATAGTTAATTCCTCGAATTTTATAAGATTATTTAATCATATTATTCGAAAACTGTTCAGCACGTTTTGACACGGGTCAATAAATATAATATCAATATATTATTATTACATGTTGTTTCGAAACTGTTGAAGGTTTCGCGCTCGGGACTTGCCAGACAAGAACCACAGCAACGTGAAACATAATACAAGTTGCACCAGCCAGTCCTAAGCTCAGCCATGCGAAGCAGCCAGCGGCTAAGAAACGCGACGTACGAATCAGATTACATCTTGCGTTGCTGCTTATCTTTATTCTTCGCTTTACCTCGCTTCAATTCACTTCATTTCGCTTCAGTGACAACCCTTCGATTGGCATCTTATAACCGGCCCACAATATGCTCGTCCATGAAAAAAAGAGCTCGAAAAAATTTTTAACGGTCGGGTACTTTACTTTCTCCGATAATTTTAAATTCAGCTGCTCGTCTTGAAACTATCTGTTAGTTAAATAAATCTTTTACCGTTACGTTCTGAGATAATACAGGTAAAAGGTACAAAAAATGCTTGATTCGTAGCAATAATTTTAAAAAATTTTATTCCTTACCATATAAAGCTTACATTTACTGTTTTATCCTGTGTTTGTGTTTAGGATTATATTACTAGATATTAAATATTCCTTAAAATTAATTAACGTTTACTCATTGTCGGTTTCGCTTGCTTGTAGAAAGACAGGTGCTTGGGTGCCTTGCGCGACTTGTATTAGTTGCGGTTGAGCTTGTATCGGAGCTGTTTGAATTATGATTGGCTGATTACTTCCACCCTGGACTTGCATTCGTATCATTTGAAGTTGCTGAGGTGTCAGTTGTATCTGAAAAGAAACAAAAGTGTGAGAAAAGATAAATTAGTTTACCGATTGCCATAATAAACATACATACAGGTATTTGCTGTATTTCTCCACTGGGTGTTACAATTTGTTGCACTATTTGTATACCACCAGTTTGCGTAGTAGGCGTTTGTTGAGGTTGTTGTAATTGTATAACTTGTTGTCCCGATGTTTGCTGTGGATTTTGTACTGTCACTGTTTGTGTTGTACTTGCACTATTACTTTCCTAAATTTCAATTCAAAATCAAACAGACGATTAAACAATAAAGTAAATTAGTAATACGTTTTTCTTGCAGAAATAAGTAATGTACCTGTTCTACTGGGCTACCTATATTGATTGTCTGAATTTGTCCTGTAGAAGGTTGTACAATTTGTATGGGCTGTGTTGTTGTATTACTACTTTGTACATTTTGATTAGCAGACACCTGTTGCTGGGCCAATTGAAAGTAGTAATGTACCTGATCTGAGTTCATAGATGTTCGTACAGTACTTTCACCTTGTGCTTTACTTTGTTTCAACTCGTCTCTAGGCACTATATCGATAAGAAAATCAAACTGATCGTACTTAGTTATTGCCATTGCAATATCATTTCGCTGAAGCGTTCGCCTCTTATTATCTTCTGTGTGAACCCATGCCCTTAGCGTCAGCTCGTGTATAAAAATTTCTGCTGCCTTAGAGAACAGCATAGGAGCTTCTGCGCTTATCATTTTCACATCGCCGTCTAATTTCATTATTTTCTTTATCCTTGCTAATGGTAATGATTGTGTTTTCAGGTCCATCTGTAAGTGCATTAATCCATTGATATTAGTCATACGAAATTAAAAATATTATTAATTTAATAAGTACTTACAGTAGTGATTTTTTTAATTTCTTCTGTAACCTTTGGCCAAAATTGAGCCAAAGCTTGTTGGGCTTCTGAATTACCCGGTGATGCAATTTGTAGATCTCCATTGGAATCTCCCTCGACTTCACTGTCTTGGTTACTGTATAGTTTAAAATGACAACCATAAGTAATGCCGTTATTATAATCAAATAGAACATTATTTATTTAATTGGTTTTATAGTTTTGCAACTAAATGTATGGTACATCCTTCTAAGCTACATTAACAATACAAATAATTTCAAAAATGTACATAACCTAACAGTGGGAAAGTAAATATTCTTACTTACGCATTCACAAAAAATACCGACATTTTTTATGAGTTAATTTTGAAACGATATAAAACAAAATTTGTTAAACTCTAAATACCATCCTGCAGCTTTTAATTAACACCAATTAACTTACAAATGTTTTAGTTTATTCACAATCACTGGAATTCACAACAGATTTATTGTTTGCACCAGCAAATGTGCTGCCTCCGCTATAGTCGACTTTATTTTGCGCTGTAGTTCTATGTATCCATCAAAGATGGCAATAACACTTATTTGTTGCTGGGGAACGTTCTCAACTTCGTTGTAGGTTTATTTGGATCTGTTTTTACAACAGCAATTCGTTGATAGGAAACGATGAACAAAAGAATGGATATTAACAACAATTAATCAATATTAATGTAGAGATTCACATTATAGACATCTCGACAATATAGTAATCTGCATTATCCATATCTTGCTACTATAGCAATCTACATTATCAGCATCTTGATAATACAGAAATCTATATTATCGACATCTTGCTGCTATAGCAATCTACATTATCTATATCCGCCACAACAAGCTAGCACAGACGAGGTATAGGACACAGACTTGCTGTGTACAAGAGTAGCCTAACACATGACAAACACAGACTGTTCTGCGACCTCTGTGCAGAACACAGGCATTCTCTAAAATCAGCTGCAAAAATCTAAAACATCGTTGTTTCGGTCGAATGTACGAGATCCAAATTATATTAAATAAAGTAAATTAAAAGTTTCATAAAAAAATAATAAAAACAACAAAATTTTGACACTGCATTTGTATTGTTTTCCCCATATACCTGACTCTGTACACTAAAAATTAAACTAGGGAGCAGCACTGTACGGAGAACAGTGAAACCCAAGGCGTAAGCACTCTCATATTCATATGTTCTTTGCTAATGCTAATGCGGAATTTGCATATCAGTGGGAGTGGGAATTTCGGAATTTGTCGACAAGTTGTGGTGGCAAACTCATAGATTAGAGCAAGTGAATGAACAGAGAGTCCAAGAGTAGTATACTCTCTGATCCAATGATCCAAGTATATCTCTGCTTATAGCAAATCAAGAGAAAATGGCTCACTTTACTGGGAATTGGCCTCCGATTTGCTACGTTATTTGTGAACAAAGTTTGCCAACAAATATTGACAGCAAATTCAGGACAATTGCTTTTGCAAAAGTGGAGTTTGTCGGAAAAAGGTGTTCAAATTTATAGCAAACGAACGGAAAAATATTTACCAGATACTTCTTCTCTATCTTCCCCGTAAGCATTTACATATGTTTGGTATTAGATCACTGTATATTTCATACGTATGAATTTATACATGTTTTGCAAGTGTGAGTAGAGTGTGCATATGTAAAAAGTGTTAATTATTGATAAATAACCTAAGCATTATAACGCTAAAGTTGTACACATTGTTTGGACTAATATTAATCTAGAAAAATTTAAATCAAACTTTAGAAAAATTAAATTCGTTGTATGACTTTTTTATTAGAAGTTTCACTTCAAAGCGCAAAATTATTTTTCAAAGAAGCGCTTATGTGTTATTTATACATGAAATAAGTAAGTCATATACAATTTGGTAATCAAAGACAATTATATTACATTTTTACGGAGTAGTGAAAAATCTTTCATACAATAATTATATACTTTATTACATTGCACATTTCAAATATGATTAATCAATATAAAATGTATTTTTATGGGGTAGTGAAAAATCTTTTATATAGTAATTACATACTTTTGTACACTGCATATT
This sequence comes from Lasioglossum lativentre, assembly GCA_916610255.1. Taxonomy (NCBI): domain Eukaryota; kingdom Metazoa; phylum Arthropoda; class Insecta; order Hymenoptera; family Halictidae; genus Lasioglossum; species Lasioglossum lativentre. Next base: position 5,584,234 of record OU744364.1, read on the forward strand.
TCAAATATGTTAAATAAATATAAAAATGTATTTACAATTTTACAATTCTATTATTTTCTTATTCGTGCATGGCTTTATATCTGCAGATAGATTGAAAGACAGAATTTAATACTTCTTTAGCTGTATGAATGTCAGAGTTGTTTATCCTTATTAAACTTCCAAATTCCCTAATGTAGTGATCCAATTCAACATCTTTTGATGAATCTTTTGTTGCCATATATTTATTTGTTAATTGAGAAAGTTTTAATAGATCAGAACTAAAGGCTTCATCCAAATCAAATAATTCCAAAGCTGGTGGAGGTAATTCTTGAAAACTTGGTGGAAAAACCTACAAAAAAGTTTTTAACATAGATTTGAACGCTTAACAGCATACTTAATGTAGATAATAAAATTTGTACCGATGCTTGCGTGGGTGGTAGTGGAGCTTCGAAATGTGGTGGAATTAAACTAAGGGGTTCATGTTTTACATCTAAAACTTCATAAGCCTTTATGCAAGATGGTACCATATTTAAATTTATGGAATATAAGTGATGTTTGAATAATTTAGTATAATCGTAAGAATTATCCGTCATGTCCATATCCTGAGTGCATACTTTTGGATTATCTGCTTGTTGTGTTAAGTCAGGCACAAAATTATATTCCCAAAACTAAATGAGTAATTACATTATTAGTTATCATGAATGATATTACTTCTAATACAAAGATTCATAAAAATTTTAAAACTTACATCCACATCATCCATTTGATATTCTTTAGTAACAATTTCTTTTGATTCAAAAAAATCAAATATCACCTCTCTTAATAAATCATTTTTTTCTTTCTCTATGTACGTGTCGTTTAACATTTTCGATGAACCTAAGACAACTAATTTACCACCACTGGCTTCGCTGTAATAATATGCACAAATTGGTCTGTTCATTGGAACTGCGACTGATCCACTGGACAATGCGACTACCGATGATTGAGCCACATTTAAGGTTGCACCATACGGATACAAATATTTTGTATTTCTGAAAATAGAAGAAAATATTTTTAAAAACTCGTATTCTTTTCCTTTGTCATAAATAATTAATATTTTATATTTAAATGATTTACATGTAATCATCATGATTTTTTGAAAATATTGATTTATTTGACATTCCTTGGGAAATTAAACATTCTTTCGGATGCATCGTTTGACTATAGCTCATACGAATAACACTATCTGAAAGATAAATAATATCAATCAAAGCAATTCGTAAATATTAATTTCATTTAAATTATTCACCATTGTTCACCATTATACCAAATTCTTCCAATAAGAAATTGACATTCGTATTTGACTTATTTTCACCACCTTCGCCAAGCATCACTAAAATATGTCCAGAAGAATTTAAAAATTTCCGGATGGAATTCATTTCCAATTCCGTGAATTTGTTTTGAGGACCTGGCAACACTAGCACTTTACATGTTGATAAAGTTTCTTCCGTTAATACATCGTTATTTCTAAAATAAAATAATGTATAAAAACGTTGCACTGCAAATTATATCTTGGACGAAAAGAAAAGTTAAAATGTTATAACGTACTCGACAAATTTCCACTTCGATTTCAACTTTCTCTGCAGCACTTTAAATTCTTCATTCAGTTTTCTCTTGCACTTAGAAGCGTCAAAAATGATAACGTTCGTATTAGTATTACTATCACCGACGCCGAAAATCGAGCTCATTTCGAATGTTAATTTATTATTGCAAATTCAATAAATATGACAATCAAATAAATTACGTTTTCAGTAACTGGCTCTTGCACTAATAAAGAGCGTAGTACGTCTTATACATTTGTATATGTTAGCGTTGCCATTAGCAACTGCATGTATTGTATATACTATATCAAATCAAACATTACAACTCATATACAACAATAAATAATATGTTAGATTTTTATTTGTATTACAAAATAATTACATCAATCTTTGACTTACATATTATATTTTGCCATATGTTTTAATTATATGTTTATATGTTAAAAATTAGAAAATCAAAGTTTCTTTAATAAAAATCATACAAAGCACATTACAAGGAATGCTACTATTCTATATATATAATTATAAAGTGAGGATTTTTTGTTGTTTGTTAATTTATAGATTAATAATTATTATATTCATTTATCGTTTCTCATAATGTATAGTATAGTTATATTGACAATAAGTTTCCCAGAGGGCTAGAAAATATTGAGAAATGTGATTGTATAATACCCTTATCAGAGAGTAGACTCTGCCCTTATCAATAGTTTCTTTATTACGCTACACCTATACTCTCTGGCTACACTTACATCTCTACATATATGCGTATACATACGTATATTGCGTTAGTGACATGAACGTGTGTCTATATACAGTCTACAATGTCTACATTATGACATTGCAAAATTCTGCGGAAACATACATTTCTTTTATACATAGGCTGTGACATGACACAAATATGAATTATTTATCGGTATAGCTGAAACAATCAATAAAACATATATACTATAAATTATGATTGATTACTGTTTTCAATCTAATATAAATTTAAATCTATAAGTTTATATAATCGAAATTAAAGTTTATCCTTTTACGTTACGAAGAGGAAAACTGCTACATATATATTGTAACGCGGTAATTTTAAAAACAATTCATAATATAAGACTATTAATACGCAACAACAAATATATTATAATTTTTATATGTAAAACTTATTTTAAATTTACGTAAAACATGTCAATATTAATTATAAGTAATGAATATCGACCTTGAGCAGTAAATTCTAGATTTTATTCATTATTATTAGAAACAAATTATACAAAAATATTAAAATTTATTATTTACAGCATTTAATTATTATTTAATTATTTTTTCATTAATTTAAAATATAAACGCATAATTACTGCATAAAGATTCTGTCCAAAATCCCCAGAAATTGCCGGCGTATGTAAGAGTATGATTATTATTATTAATATTAGTAACATTATTTTTAATTTTTTAATGTTATGAGCTTTTCTGTTTTATTATTTTTTAGACCAACATATTTCATATATCAGAATGACAATGTACCTATAAATAGAGTCTGTAATTTCCTATTGTAACTAGAAAAATAGAGATCGGTAATCATTTTCTTTCTTTTTAGACTTAGTAGTATCAGCTGTTTATTAAATATTATTTACATTTGGATTTAGTGTTATTTTTGCTATCATATAAGTAAATATTACTTGTTTAGGCCAGTTTAGTATTACTTGTTTAGGACAGTTTAGGATAATGTAAGTAAATATGCGAAGCCAGATATGTAACACCTGGTAACACTAAAAGGAATCGAATAAAAGTTGGCAATCCTGCAAAGTATCGTCGCTAATCACTCCAGCATAAGAAGCAGGAATTTCGATCTCCGGTCATCATATAAAAGTATCGGTAATAATGAGCGAATCTCAATCGAAGAAAGTCAAGATGGCAAGCTCGTTGACACAATTGAAGGAGTTAACAACCATTGTCGCCGACACTGGTGACTTTGAAGGTATGTAGACGAATAAAAAAATACTTATTCGAAGGTAACGTGTTCGGGCAAAGGTGAAGATAATTATCGCAAAGTATGACAGAGACAATACTGTGATACAATATACTTAAATGTAATTCTATAATATTATAGACATGTCATAATAATAAAAAATGTATCTATTTCATATTTAGTATTTATTAAACATTATATTTTTTCAATAATTGCGTGTACGTGCTTATTATAAAGTATTTCACATTCTATTAGTGGAAAAATACTTGTTTGACTTTAGATTACATTATAGACTTAGTGGTGGGGGGGAAAATTACAAAATCGTCCGATCTTACGATTTCGTTATTTTTGATAATGCATTTTGAATTTATATTACACTTGCTCGTAAAATGGGCGGAAATAGTCTAGATTAATTAAAAATTTGTTTTACTTCTTCAGAAATGATTAAATCATTTATTTTTTTAATTTAATTATGCATAATGATCTCACTACACAGATTTTAATTCTTTATTACATGTAAGAGTAATAGTATAAAACTATTTTTTTGCTTATTATTGTGATTTACATGTATAAATAGATAATCATTATGTATTATTCATGTGATCTACGAATGTCTTCAATGACCTTTGAGATATAAATGCAAAGGTTTATCTACAAAATTAATAGATTTCTATATCTGTGAATAGAAATTTCATAATAAATTTATGATATAAACGAATATTACGAATATTTATGTATTATTTTTAGCAATGGAGGAATTTGAACCAATAGATGCAACTACAAATCCCTCTTTGATTCTTGCTGCTGCTAGTCAAAAAAAATATGCACATTTAATCGATCAAGCTGTGCGTAGTGGAAAGAAAGCAGGAACGTAAGTATCTTTCATAATATTTTAAATGTGTGTTTAAATAGTTTAAGTAATATTTATACATAATAATTTTCACAAAAAAAAATTTTCTTTCGCTATGGCTTGATTGTATGATATATTATCAGAAGGATTTATATTATTTTATAATTGATTCAGGATGTAACAACACGCTTAATATGTACACACTAATTAAAATCTAAAAAATAAGATAATATACTGGGATTAATTATTGAAGGTAATTATCCCAATTTTGTCAATTTTTAATTTGAATTGTATTTTTAAAAAAAAGTAGATCCTTTTTATTTGGTAGTTGATAGATTTTTTGTAGAATATATAGCACATTAAACGAATATTTAAGACATTGTAGGAATTACAGAGCAAAAAAATACATCAGAACAAAAAAATATCCACGAAGTATAAAGGAAAGTAAATCTTGACGAAAATATATAGAATTATTTAAAAATTAGTGTTAAAAAAGAAGAATATTAAAATTTGTGAAAAAAGAAACAAAAAGAAGAATCGAATAAAAAATATTTGCAAAAAGAAGTGTTGATCAAATAATAAAGTGGTAATAGATAGTCTTTATAATAATTTTGTGCACTTAAATTAATTTAAAAACTTATAAATTTATTTATTTGTTTCAGCACCTTGGCAGAGAAAGTTGAATCAGCCTTAGATATCACATGTGTTCTTTTTGGTAAGGAGATTTTAAAAATTGTGCCTGGAAGGGTTTCTACAGAAGTAGATGCTAGGCTATCTTTTAATAAAGAAGCCAGTGTTGAAAAAGCAAAAAAGTTAATTAGTTTGTATGAAGAACTTGGTATAACTAGAGATCGAGTTTTGATCAAACTTGCATCCACTTGGGAAGGTATTCAAGCAGCAAAGTAAGTAGAAAATTTAAAAAATAACTTAAATACAATTTTATAAAATGTTTTAACTTTTGTAGGGAATTGGAAGAAAAATATGGAATACATTGTAATTTAACGCTTCTATTCTCTTTTGCACAAGCAGTAGCATGTGCGGAAGCAGGTGTTACTCTAATATCACCATTTGTTGGTAGAATCTTGGATTGGTAAGATACTATAGAAATTAAAATGTAGAACATTAATAAATCATTATTAAAGTAAGATTATTAATTCATAAATTTTGAAAAGTAATTGTAAATACATGTAGTAAAATGAATTTTTAGGTATGTAGCAAATACTGATAAAAAATCGTATGAAGCTAAAGAAGATCCAGGCGTTGTATCTGTAACTAAAATCTACAATTATTACAAAAAGTTTGGGTACAAAACTGTTGTTATGGGAGCTTCGTTTAGAAACGTTGGTAAGTATATACCTGTCTTAAAAAAAATTCAAATATTAATTTCCATATATGTATGTAATGGTTAATACATGACAAAATTTGTACATTTAGGTGAAATCAAAGAACTGGCTGGTTGCGACTTTTTAACCATCAGTCCTAAATTATTAGAAGAATTAGAAAAAAGTAATGAACCGATTCGCAAAGCACTTTCAGTGGAAGTAGCTAAGAAATCTGATCTTTCGAAGATAAGTTTGGACGAAGCTAAATTTAGGTGGCTTCTCAATGAAGATCAAATGGCATCTGATAAATTAAGCGATGGTATTCGCAAGTTTGCAGTAGATGTTCGCAAATTGGAAAAATTATTACAGAAAAAAATAGAATCTTAAACATGAACAAAATATTATTATTATTATTATATTTATTGTGTTTAAGTTTTCACAAATTACAATTTTAAGAGTACATACATAGGGAATATTTGTCTTATTTCTTCTTACGAAAGGAGAAACGCCTGTATAAATTAGTTTAACAACGAGTATAGAATAAATAAATTAACTAAACATACAGATGTAATAAAAGTTGGCAAATATACTATAACAGGAAATATAACGTAATTTATATTATACTGAAATATATTTTTTCATCAATGTAATTCTTTGGTTCATGTTTCTTATAATCCTATCTATTTAGGCAGAGAGATTTAATTCTCATTGCACCTAGTGTGAAGTAGTAGAGAGTCTTATCTCCTCCTCTCTAAGCATAATAATTTTACTCGTATATTTTTCCTTATATTTCTCCGGTGTGAGTTGTTCGTAGACTGGGCTTGGATTTTATGACATGATCGTTTCAGAAAATATAACTTGTGCAGTTGTTCTTTTTCTTTCCAAGTATTTTTCTGGTTCTTCCCAATTTAGACTTTTTATCTCTTTATACATTGAATTGTTGATGTGTGCATATAGTACGTATTAGTTATAAATATATGGACTAGTTGCTGCAATTATTTAATAAATTCCTTATATTATTTAAAATTCTCGTGTTATTTCTCGACTAATCGAAATTGAGCATCGTTTCGATTCGATTAATCGATATAATATGCAATACATGAACGAATGGTGAAAATTTTACTATATATATAGGGTTTCTACTACAGAATAACTACATATGTATATACTCTGATATATATACATATATATAATAGGTATTTAGGTAGTTCTACAAGTTACGTTGAAAGAAAGTGACAATATGCCGAAGAAAAAGACAGGTCAAAGAAGGAAAGCGGAGAAACAAAAATTAAGACAGAAAGAAATTCGAACTGCAAAAGATCAAGTAGATCTTGCTAAATTTCCTTGCAATGCTGTAATGGTAAGTATTTTTATGTTAACGTATAATTATAACCTCAATTTAAATGGAAATACAGATCTGTTACTTATCGTTAAATGGAATTAATTTAATTTATGAGTATTAGTATTTTGAAGTCATAGAAAATATTATAAAATAGTACATATATTTGTATATATTAAGTTTCAAATTAATAATAATTTAAATTAATTTTTGTCACTAATATAAAGGAGTGCGATAAGTGTAATAAGAAACAGAAAAGCAGAGCATTTTGCTATTTTTGTCAGAGTGTGCAACGGTTACCTTTATGTGCGCATTGTGGAAAAATGAAATGTATGCTGAAAACTGGAGATTGCGTTGTTCGTCACCCTGGTATATTTACTACTGGATTAGGTATGGTGGTAAGTTTGTTTCAGAAACAATCCAAATATAATAAACATTAGAAATGCAGAATTATACTTTAAAATGACGCTGCCAACATAAAATTATAGGGTGCAATATGTGATCATTGTGAAGCATGGGTCTGTCATGGGAGGCGCTGCCTTACAACGCATGCATGTGTCTGTCCTTTAGCAGAAGCAATTTGTCAAGAATGCGAGAGAGGTGTATGGGATCATGGTGGTAGAATATTTCGGTGTTCATTTTGCAATTGCTTTCTTTGCGAAGATGACCAATTTGAACATCAAGCATCATGTCAAGTTTTGGAAGCAGAAAGTTTTAAATGTAAGTACATTTAGAAAATATCTGCAAATTATTGTTAATGTATTTATTTATGAGCTTTTGCACTTTTCTTAAGATTTAGTACAAAAAAGTTAATATTTCCAGGTCAATCATGCAATCGTTTGGGACAATATTCCTGTTTGAGGTGTAAGACATGTTATTGCGAAGATCATGTCCGACGAAAAGGATTTAAGTATGAAAAAAATAAGCCGATACCATGTCCAAAATGTAGTTTTGAAACATCTCAAACAAAAGATCTCAGCATGTCAAGTGAGTAACAAAACTAATGTTTGTATACTTCGGGACAACAATATAATTAGATTGTAAGCACAGTAAGATCAGAAACAGTAACTCTGTGTAATATTTCAAGACAATTAAGTTTATTGAATTCAGAATTATCTTTATCAGTTTCAAAATTTACAGAACTTATTTAAATGAAAGTATATAGCAATGAAGAAAATATCACTTTTTCTTTAGTACAATCCTCTTTTGTAGTTCACTACATTATTGTTTCCACATTTATCTTCACTTATGAATATCATGAAAACATTTATTAATTGACTAATATTTGTTTACCTTGAGTATTATAAATTCTAAAACGTTTAATATTATTTCAGCACGAAGTCATAAATTTGGTAGACAAAATCAAAGTGGAGCAAACGAATCCGATGAAGAAAATGAGTATAGTTATTATGGTACAGAAATTACTTACATTTTAATATCCATTTAATGCTCTAACAATTTATTCATATACATTTTTTCTTGTTGCAGGAAATCAATCTCAGGGTTATAGTTCTGAGAATTATACTCTTGATGATGAAGACGAAGATGAGGAAGATGATGGTGATGACGATGACGATGATGACGATGATGACGATGAAGAGGAAGAAGAGGAGGAACAAGATGAGTCATTAAGTGAAACTGAAGAAAATGACAACAATAAGTTACTCCAGACTTAACACTTTAATAAAAATAATGTTTAGCAAGAAATTAAACAATCTTATTAAATGTAAAGTAAAAAATAAATTCATTAAATTGTTGCCTTTGTCACGTCCGGTGGTCCAGTCACTAATAATAATTATCAAAATCAAAGATATCATTCTTATAGCAACATCATTCATATGTTTCCGCTCAACAGCAATCAGCCGTGGTTCAAATGCCTCCCAAAGAGCTAAGATCCCGTTTTGATCTATTCATATTCGGTTGCTAACGACGTGGAATAATGCTGAATGAACTGCTATCCTGATTGATGCCGTCCCTAGGGTGACCAGAATCTCGGCCGAGATTCCCCGAATAGGGAATAAGGTGAACTTCCGAACCTGAGATTACTAAGAGTGTGATTATTCCTCGGAGGTCAGGGGGGGCGATTATTATGGTAGGTGTGTGTTTGGCAGAATCTATATAATTGAACAGTGATAGAACTTTTAGATCGATTTCTCCCTCGTCCGTTTTCGATTCTTCGATTGTCACTTCTTTGGGATGATTCATTCCCGGAGAATCCATGGTGTAACTTGATACAACATTTGTTAGTTAACAATTATGAAGTTCAGTGATAATTTCTCGTGCAACATTATTGAAAAAATAATCGAAAATATATCTTTGATTTTGTTAATTGTTATCAATGGCTGGACCACTGGACGTAACACCTTTATAAAAATAATAATATATTTTATGGCTTAGAAAATATAATTATTATTATTACAATTCTAAAATCTATGCATTAGTGTTTTTGCAATCTCAGTATTCACAGTGGCACTTTGGTATTTTTCAACTTATCTTTAATAAATTCATTATGTACTGAATTGAAAATATTTTGATGTTGATCAGAAATATGCATGAAGAAAACAAGAACATGTATAAAACTGTGTATGACCTGATTTTTAATAATGACACATGAAAATAATATTACATTCATTGTACATTGACTTTATATAAACAATAATGAGCAAACAATGAATATTAATATATTACATGCATAAATGTGTCTTACACACGCAATGAGGTATACTCGGATGGAAATTCAAAAGTGTGAAAACCAAAAGCGTTTACACTTGGTAAAAGTCCTGCGTTTGGTATAATATTCCATGATAACGTTAACGTGACATTTTTATTGCCCCTGAAATAATTAAGAGAAATACATTTATTTACATAGTTTTAATATCACTCATTTTAATTTATTAGAATTCATTTAATATACGAACATTACCTCAAACCATTACCGTCATCCCAAAAGTAATATTTTGTGTTCATATTTTTGAAGTCCAGTGCTGCTTTATCTCCTCGAAGTACTATCTTATCCCATAATATTACCTACATTTAATAATCTTTCATTATTCTCTCTATTAATGAATTAGTACAATGCAAAGATTATCGATATTTTATTATTTTACTGCACCTGATTAAACTTATTATTTTCCGTTTGATATTCAGCTGTGAGGTATAAAAATAGTTGTTTAACATTCCAATTAAACAAAGGAGTGAGATTTATGTCTATGTAAAGAAATTATATGTTGCTTGCATTGAGTAGTTTATAAAAATCTTACAAGGTTTGTTTTAAATAACTTATATATGACATGTCATGTATAAAAACAGGGGTGGTTAGAAAATTGAAGAAAAAGTGTCTATTTAATGTAAGAATTATAATTGAAATATGTGTGTATTAATTTAGTTTTTGGGAATTTTATCAGAACATAGAAATAAACAGTTCTTATGACATTTTCGTACGTGTTTAATATTTCAACTTTTATGAACATTTGAACAGCATTTTAATCTTTTCATTAGTCAATGGCAATAGTTGTAGCGCACAGATGGAGCATAAGATATTTTATTTTGTAATCATACCATTATTTTTAATGTAAGTACCGTAAAACAGAGATATATCAAATTATTATGTTTGATATTTTTTTCCACCCCTGCAAAAATTTAAATATACATTGCGAGAGATCTTCTCAGCCATACAAGAAAATTACTAAAATTTTAAATTTATAAAATAAAAAAGGATATCAGTTTGCAAATCAAAGGTTAAATAACCCAGATCATTCTTTTCTCTTGATGCACTATAGTCAGGCACATTCTTTCTGCAAAATTAAAACGGAAATAGTTATTTGACATATTGTTAATGATATACACAGTTGTGGTTAGCCTATGCATTTACTGTGTATTTATGATATATGTTCTTAACAGTTTGACTAAAAATAAGTACTATGAACAGAAAAATATTGTAAAACAGTCACACAGATAGTAATAGAATCATCAAATATGGGAAGCTAATATAGATTATAAATAAATGATAAAACTCTTTAATACTTAATATTCCCACTGATTTATATTTATTATATTTATGAAAATAATGTAATCATACTTACACAACTACTTTTACGGTATTTAATGTTGCACTGGCTTTATAATCAATAAATACGGTAGAAAGGAAACAACAAAACGTTACACACGCTAATACACTCAATGTGTAAGCTGCAATAGCATTGCCACGCGTAAAAAGGGAATGCATTATTACACTTTAGTACTATTGTCTAGAATGTGCGGTACTTTTATTTGATAAATCAATCGATTTGTACATTAGAAAACTCTAACCAAAATCATCATCACCTTGCACCTCTTTTCAACGTCAGCAATTCAATTCGACACGACACTCACGACGAATCACGACAAATCGAGATCACCGGTTTGGTGTTCAAAAATAAGGCAATCATATGACGAGCTGCGTTCGTAAATACATCAAATTTAGTTGCAAGGATTACTTCAGCGCTGTACCACCATTGAACACAATATTGAAAATCAGAAACAAAACAATTATTATGTCTTCAATTTCTATGACCTTGAAAAACCACTTACAGACACAGTTGCCCCTTTTTTAATATCTCTCTATATATATAGCACTTTCTTAGGCCTAAAAGTTTACTCTTTTAGAGTGTTTTAGAGCAAGGTCCCACTGCGACCGACCTGCCCTCTTCACGGGGGCAAGGTTTGGCATGAGTTTGGCATGGAATTCGCATGGAATTGCGTCTACAAACTTTATACTCGAATACCGAGCACCGAGCCTAATGCGGAAACAGATTGATCGGATTTTGTCAACAAGTGTTGGTCGCAAATTCATAGCAAAATTGCTTACTGGGAATATGTACTTATGTATATATATCATTATATTTAAATAGCAGTTCTTTTACTCAATTATAATGTATTTCCTATAAAAAATAGATATTTATAGATAATATGATACGATAAAAGATAGAAAAATAATTTTACTTTATAACAATAAGAATTATTTTTTACTAAAATTTGACACTTTTATCAACAGCTTTTTCTAATAATTTGTCAAACGTAATTTAAAAATTAGTTGAATCGTAGTTAAAGTCATAATGATTGGATTTATTTAGTATGATCACAATTGGTGAACAGGTTAGGTTAGATATGCGAATACATTTACGGACAATTTCAGTATGAGTTTGCCTATGCAAGAGATTGTTTTCAATACAAATTTGTTCATACCGAGACTGGGAAAACCTTCGTATTGCATTGGCAAGCTTGTTGATCGTGACGTTTATTATGCAAGCTTTAATTTGTTATGTTCTAGTGAATAATAGTTTTAAACGATAGTCGATTGTAAAACGACCTTTGTGAGGGCTCAGGCTCAGTGTGCATGCGCTACGTGCACTCAATCGAGAAAGTGGCGATACTTTACCCGAGGCATATGACGGACGTTACAAATTTCGTTTTTAATTTAAATGAAATTTGGCAGCAAGAACTAGCCAGATGAAGGTAATTTAAGTAGTTACGTATCAACCATTTTGCATGTTCGAAGATTTTCAATATCGAGCTCTGTAGAGGTTAAATCTCGTTTGTTTTAATATACTAATTGCTTTCATGGTGCTTTGTTTATTATTATTATAAGTAGTTTCTACATAAATTTCAATTATTTTACATTCGACACGACTATTCATTGATATTCTCATTACGATTTAATGGATGATGTTTTCTGTATTTTTACAATCGTTCACCTCTGCAAAAATATATTTAAATGGGCGGTGCTTCAATATATAAAATAGGAAAGATTAAGAAAAGACACCTGTTAACGGTTAATAAATTTTATCCTTTGATATCACTGCTTTATATCAATCGGAGTAATGATTTGCGAAATTATTTTTAACATTTCGTATCATACGAATGTATATTTTTTTGTCGTGCATAATTTGAATACATCAGCCTATTTTAACTGTAATGAATATGTGAGCAAAAGTGAATTGTATAAGTTGCTATAATAGACTCAATGTTTGATAAATTTTCATTTAAATTCTTAATCAAATTTAAGCATGATTTTTAGATAAATTTGTATACCAATCATAATATATTATATTGAAGCAACCTTAAATTAGAAAAATTGAACTATTAGTGATCATTTTTTTTCAAAGTGTCTGATTATCATGGAGGGGTAACATTTTTGTAACTTTTTCAAGAAATCGTATATATATATATATTTTATAATACGCATCATGTATTGGTTTTGTACGTAGACTATAGTTTGATAAAAGTATAATGGTAATTTTCCTTAAGATTTTGTTTGATAATTAAATTACTTTCAATGTTAATAATTAATAGAAACTAATCAATAGTTTTATTGTATTAAATATTAATTAGATAGTAAAATTCTTTTCTGTCGAGTTAATTAAATTGATAATTATTTACACATTAATCATACATATTAATTTATTAAAGAAGCTTAAAAATACATTATTTAAGTTAAAGAAGCATGTTAATTGTGATAATTATTTTGATTTGTTTTCTGCTTGAAATTATCGAATGTATAGTTATATAAAACTAAGAGAATATAATAATACCTTGTGTTGTTGAATCATATTTTGTACTTTAAAATGAATTGTCTCATATTGATAGTAAGCTTGATCAGTATGTAAAAATCAATAATAAAATATATATTACATAATATACATGTATAATATTAATTTAGCAAATTGGTTTACAAGTGTCATACAAAAATGAAATACAATTTTTGTTTGGTATTTAAATGTATACAAATACAATATAATAAATACTACATATTATGCAAATTAAGCACAGTAGTATCCTAACATCAAAATATATCGTTATATTACTTATAAAATAAAATAAATGTTGCAAAGTATGTTAAATACATTATTTTCGTTAGAATTAATTGATTAATTGATTAATTGATTAATTATTGGTAGAATTAAGGTCATTGTACGTGTAACAGCACAAAACTTGAGCAGTATTAGACCGGCATCAACATATTTACATTACTTACACATATTTTAACCCTTATTGCTTTGACCATTGAATGCGACTGTCGACCAGCAATTCCAACTCTTTTACGGTATAAGCTTGCTTGTGAGTTTCTTTACTGTTCATGATAAATAACTGAGGATTGTAATAATTGATCAGTACGTTACATTTCCTAACAAGTACACTTGGAGTAGAATGTCGGAAATCGGTGGTACCTGACAGGTGCACTAGGAGCGATAAGGGTTAATAGAAGTGCGCTCACTTAACGATAACAGCACACTATCAACACTTCTCCTTTTTCTGTTTTCTGCCTTTTAATAGTTTGAATGTGCCTATGCTGATTGTGCTGTTAGATGGGCGACGACACTTAGTAGGGTTGCAAAAGTTACAAATTGTGAGATTGAGAGCAGTGTGTTAACTTTTAATAAACAATGACATTGTAACTTTTACCATATTTGAAGTCTAACATCCTTTAAAGGTTAATATTCAGTGATTCTAGTAACAATAAATATGAATTTAAAGATCAATCACTTTTTCATTAATATATTTTAGATAATGTCAGATGATGATGCTGCATTGGATTCGATGGATACAGAAGAAGATATTTTTATTCCTAGAAGTCGCAGCCTTGGTTCTAATACCAGAAGGGTGAAGAGTTTACGTACTTTGCGATCACATTCAAACACAAATCCTCATATATCTATGAATAATTTAAGCGTACGTCGCAGTACACGTAACAGAATGCAAACATATGATAATCTTAATACTAGTTGGATTTTAGGTAAAACAAATTTTGAGATCAGTATTAAATAAGTAAAGTTCATAATCTTCAAATACCTATAGTATCTGTGTCTAATAATATTTTAGGAACACAAACCTTAAAAGGTTATCCTATGTTTCAACAACATGGTTCTTCATCTGATAAAGAGATGGTGGATGAAGTTCCTGAAAGAAAACGTGACCTTAGAGAGCGTATGCCTCTTAGATCACGTGAAAATCATCCTCCTAATAAGAATTCATCGAGGCACATTAGGGAGAGGGTAGAACACGATCGACAAAACAGCAGAGAACGTAGAAGTAGGGGTGATCGTGATCGCGATCGTGATCGTGATCGCGATCTTAGAGAAAAAACAGAACAAGAAAAAGATATTAGGGATCTTAAAGACAGACAAGAACGAGAAAGAACAGAGAGAGAACATAAAGATAAAATGGGAACCAGAAGTAAATCGACTGAGGAAAAAGATGTGAGGTAAATATTTACTGATGTAATACATACATTTTAAGCATAATTTCGAATATGAGTTTATTCCATTTCCACGGATGTTAAAAATATGGGGAATTTGACATTATATGTATTGATACAATTATTTGAGAATTATATTTACACATTTCCAAAATTTTTTTATAGAACAAGAAAATCTGACAGTCCATGTAGACTTAGAGAAGGTCCTGTGACAAGACTTGGTGGAAATTTAATTGAAAAAGATGATAAGCCTAAAGTGGAGCAAGATGAACGCGATGAAGACAGTTCTCAAGAAAGCGAAAAGGCAGAAAATAATGATAATTCTGAAAACGGAGATGTACATGATTTGTTATAATTTTATGAATATTCATTAGTTTGTACACGTATTTTTACAATTAAAACTTTTGTACTTTTTTTTTTACAAATTATATATATATATATATTATTAATCTTAATCGTATGAAAGTATTTGAAAATAGTTATACAATACTGTCTGTTTAATACTTGTAGGGTTACGAAGATATGTACACACGAATTAAACGAACTAGGAGAACAGCACAACAACAATTGCCAAGGGGTAAGAAGCTTACAGGTTCGGTATTTAGATTTAATTTATATGTATGCTAATATTTAAATTGATTTTTTCCTAAAATATTATAATCCGTTATTTTACAGTGGTAGATAGTGATTTAAGTGAATCTTCTGATTCACCTGGCCCTAGGAAATATAGTTTACGTCAAAAAAAACCGACTGTAGATAGATTTCAAGCGAACGTAGAACCCGTTCGACGTTCTATAAAAGCACTTAGAAGCGTTCTTAGTAATTCCATGAGAAGACGTAAACATAGAAGTAAAAGTACAAGCTCTAGTGATTCCAGTGATTCAGAACCTCAGCGTTACGATAAAAAAAAAAGCAAGAAAGCAAGGTGAGGTATGACGTACATAGTGGTATGGTTTACGAGATATTTATAAATAATTCCATTGAATTGAATATGCAGTGGAATAAACATATAAATAGTATTACTGTACAATGAGTTTTCTATTTTGTGAATTTCACAATAGGCAATCGGCAATACCTCAAGGTGGACCACCCGATCGCAAAGCAGATATAAATCCAATAACCTTAGATACTAATATTAGGTTCAATGATGTTGGAGGTTTAGAATCACACATTCACTGCCTTAAAGAAATGGTTGTTTTTCCTATGATGTATCCCGACGTATTTGAACGTTATCACATTACTCCACCAAAGGGAGTACTATTTCATGGTCCACCAGGTATTATTTTGGATGTTTTTATAACCATACGAGTAAATATTTTTAATGTAAATTGTAGTATTCGTCAGTACATAAAAATGTTTTTTTTTATACTAATATTTAATATGAAATGTTTAGGAACTGGCAAGACATTAATAGCTAGAGCACTGGCCAATGAGTGTAGTCAAGGCAGTAGAAAAATGGCATTCTTTATGAGGAAAGGCGCAGATTGTCTATCCAAATGGGTTGGAGAATCAGAACGCCAATTACGTTTGTTATTTGAGCAGGCTCAACAAATGAAACCGTCCATAATATTTTTTGATGAAATAGATGGCCTTGCACCTGTTAGAAGTACGAAGCAGGATCAAATTCATGCTAGTATTGTGTCTACTCTTCTAGCGCTTATGGATGGCCTCAGCGACAGAGGAGAGGTCAAATATTTCGAATTTTTCATATGCAAAACATAAAATTACAAATTAGTCAATACTTATATTATTACAGGTTATCGTTATTGGAGCAACAAATAGAATAGATGCTATTGATCCAGCTTTGCGGAGACCTGGTCGTTTTGACCGTGAATTATTTTTCCCATTACCTGCTATGAAAGAAAGATTAGAAATATTAAAAATCCATGTTAGCAAATGGAAAAATCCTCCATCAGATCAATTGTTAGAAGTACTTGCTGAAAAAGCAACAGGTTACTGTGGATCAGATTTAAGGGCTTTATGCACTGAAGCTGTATTACAGGGATTAAGAAGAACATATCCCCAAATATATATGACAAGCAATCGATTGCTTCTAGATCCTGAACGTGTTGAAGTACGTCTTCATTAACGAACAAATATAGGAATCATAAATTAATGTAATACTACATTATATATGTATATTTTTTTATAGGTAAAAAAGCGAGATTTCTTACAAGCCAGTTCTATGCTTGTTCCATCATCGCAAAGAGTATCACCTTGTGCTCGAAGAAAATTACAAGCATTTATGGAACCTTTACTAGGACCGCCGTTGGAAGAGTTAATAAGTTCCATAAAAGGAGTATTTCCTCAAGGAATTAATCCTGCTATGGCAAAGTAATCAAGTTTTATAATTGTAGGATTCAGGGAACAAAAAGTGTTATGTTTCCAATATGAAATTTTGAGCAAATTAAATGGAAACCATTCTTATCATATTTCTTTATTCTGTAGATGTAGATATAGTGAAATGTGAAGTTTTACGAGAAGAACTCTCCATGCCACCTTCACTTGTTATAATAATCCAATTTTCACAAAAATGCTACATAACACTTTCTGTCCCACTTCGGTAATTATTAATAGTGTAACTTTTAATTTGATATATTTGAAAATATTTCTTCAGAGTAAAAATTACTAAAGGAATACATCGCCCAAGGTTACTAATTTCTGGAGGAAATTTATCTGAAGGTCAAGGGCCCCATTTAGCACAAGCGTTGCTGTACCATATGGAACATCTACCAGTTCAAACATTAGACGTTAGCACCCTTTTTGCAGAGAGTGGACGATCTCCAGAAGAAACCTGTGTGCAAGTTCGTTATTAATACTTCTAAAAATAAATGAGTATTAACTGAATGAAACACAGGCAAACGGATGTTTATATTAATTGTTTTTGTGTAGGTATTTAATGAAGCTGCCAGGAATGTACCGTCCATAATTTATATTCGGTCAATCGACCAATGGTGGCCACTTGTACCTGAAACTGTGAAAGCAGTTTTTTTGTGTCGCATCGCAGCACTCGACCCTTCATTGCCTATTTTAATTCTGGCTACGAGCGATACAACGTATCAAGACCTCCCTAACCAATTACGAAGTCTCTTTAGCGAACTTCGCGGAGAGGTCTATTCGATGAAAACGCCAACAGCAGAGCAAAGGTCGAAATTCTTCCGACCTATTTTCATGATTCAAAGCTTAAAGTCACCTAAAATAAAGGACGATAAAGTTGAAGTTTTGAAAGAACTTCCTTTAGCACCAGATCCTATACCAAAGAAATTAACAGACGAAGAAAGGAAGATATTGTACGAAAAAGAAGAAGTTTCATTGAGAGAACTAAGAATCTTTTTAAGAGAAATTTGTGCGAAACTTGCAAGGAATAGACAGTAACTATATTTATATTATTTGTTATTTCTGCAATGTTTTATGAAATTTATATAATATGAATTCCTTTTACCATAGATTTTTCATGTTCACGAAACCAGTGGATACAGAAGAAGTACCAGATTATAACATGATTATAAAACAGCCAATGGACTTGGAAACTATGATGACAAAAATCGATATGCACTGCTATCTTTGTGCTAGGGATTTTCTTGATGACATTGATCTAATTTGCAAAAATGCATTAGAATATAATCCTGATAGGTTTGTACATTTAATATGTATGTGTTGTGTTATTAAATCCGTTATTTAAATTTATCTGAGGATAATCCTAAACAGGATTATTTAAAAACTTCATATTAATTTCGTTTCTTTAATTAATTATATCATATAATATATATAATTTACAAAAATATAATATATATAATTTACAAAAATATATTATATATATTTTTCATATTTTTCACAGTGTATGCATTGAATATGCATAAATATATACATGTATGTTCACATTATTATTGTCCGGATTTTTTCTCAGAAATGGTAAATCTAAAGAAAATGTGACAGAGGAAAAAGTTGTACTGTTTGACATGACCAACACAATAGTATTTAACAATGTTTTATATTTACAGTATCTTCTGAGAAATTGAGATTACCTTTAATTTTTCAATATTTTTTTATTTCAATACAATATTTTTTTTTTACCTACGAAAGCGATTGCCAATACGAATTAGTATTCAACTTTACTGTATTAATTCTTTATCCTTGCCTACTGAAGCAGCGTCGCGGTTCGCCAGCTCAAGGCATTGAATAGTGGGAGAAGAGTGGGGCTGACTTGAGCAAATTTAACCATGTAGCAGTGTCGACAAATGAGTGGAGGGAGCACGAATTGAGGGGAAAAAGTTACCCTCTCTCTGCCAGTACCGGACACATATACAACAGAGATGAAACGCGTCACGTGACCGGGCCGCGGCAGAAGTGTGGGGAATAGCGTCGTAGAAGGGGAAGGTAGAGTGGGGACACAGTGTTAATCTGGTGACACTGCTGTGTAGTGTGTAGATTTAATGCAATTTTAACCGTGCACTATTGTGTAGTATTCCATTAAAAACATTGAAGGTGACCTCGATTTCTCGAAGGCTACTGTGAATATAAAAAATCGTTATCCACTATTATTGGGTTGGTCAAGTCAAACGGTGGAACTTTTTACTCTGCCATTTTCTTT
This sequence comes from Lasioglossum lativentre, assembly GCA_916610255.1. Taxonomy (NCBI): domain Eukaryota; kingdom Metazoa; phylum Arthropoda; class Insecta; order Hymenoptera; family Halictidae; genus Lasioglossum; species Lasioglossum lativentre. Next base: position 5,604,082 of record OU744364.1, read on the forward strand.
TCATATTTACCATTTTCGAGAGAAAACCCCTGTATATTTTTATTTTGAGATTGAAAACAAATTAGCCTTTAATAGTTTTGCACTTTATATGCTATTATTTATATTTATTAATGTCGTCATTTATTTCTCCATTTTCAACCATTCATACAACTTATATAAATATAAATAATGGAGTTAAAGTTCATACTGACATTCATATTGTGTGTTTTCTTATCAGCTTACGTGATAGACCTTCGCTTGGAATATTGAAGAGGTAGTCCAGACTTTCCTGTTTATCCGTTGCTGTTGTTGCTCTGTAGTTAAGTGGTCTTCAATTCCGTATATGTATATGGGACATGTCAAGGATAACTTGGATACATATATAAATAATGAGAAATTTGATATAAATATGTATTCTGTTTAATTTTTTTTACAAAGGATTACTATCCATTCATATTTTAGGATACATGTTTACACGAACTTTTTCTTATTATTTTGCATGAATCCAGAGCGACTAGCGTTATACTTACGTTTTTCAAAATACTTTGTCCATATACTTATCTAATATTGAAGACCACTAATGTTAGTTGATACAGCTTTTCAATAATGATCTTTTTTTATTATTTTTGTATATATGTATTTTGTTTTTTTTTTCACAGAGATCCGGCTGATAAATTGATAAGACATCGTGCATGTTCTCTTCGTGACAATGCGTATGCATTAATAAAAGCAGAATTGGATTCAGACTTTGAAGATAAATGTCGTGAAATTTCGAAAAGTCGTAGAATTGTCGAAACGAAAAGTAATAATGATGCAGAGAATAAAAGCCAGTCTAAATCAGAGCAACCTGAATCTACAGCCGAACGGGGAGATAAGAAAGATACTGGAAGTCCTAGTCATACCCTTGTTGTGAACGGAAAGAGATATAGTAATCCTAGGAAACGTAGAATACCAGCCTGGGCCAGGGGTTACGTGAAAAAGGTTCATAAAAAGAAGAAAATCGCATTCGATGAAAGTGTTACTACTTTTGACAGCAAGGTCTGTTTATCTAATGAAACCACCAGCATTGATTTAGAAAAATTCCAAGAGTTTGAAACCGAAGCAAACAGTGTTTTGAATGGGCATGTACCATTGTTTGATAATTCTGACTCGGAGAATGATTCACAAAATGAAAGTTCAAAAGATGCGCAAACAGCGCAAAGCAATTGTGTCACTGAACAACGGATCAATGATCTTGAAAATATTGACATATGTTTTGTAGAAGAAGACAAGAATGATAAAATACTGGACAATGCTGGATCTAATTCCTCCTCTAGACGAGAGAGTATGGATGAATTATCATTTGCTATTGAGAGTGATTCTAGTCCAGCCAGATTTGAGGAAAATGAAAAACTGATTGTAGATAAAAATGAATTGGAAAATGCATGGAAACACACAGTTGATGTTACAAAAGATTTTCCTGTCGAAGTGTTATGCGACATCTATGTACAACTGAGTCGGTGTGTAGGAAAATATTCTCAGAGTTATGATAGAAAATCACTGCCAAAGGTAAATATAGTCTAATTAATTAAATTGAATGTGTATATAACATTTATATGTTTACTCAAATGAAGTGACTTTTAGTTAAAAGTCTAGCAACACTGTTTTCCCTATACTTTTTAAAATCTAAATTTTAATTTAGAACATAACTGCATTACTAGTCTCTAATAGTCACTGTTGCCTGCAAATAAAATCACAAATACAATTTGAGAGAAGAGTTCATAGTAGAAGATTGTGTAGCTCTGGTGTAAACTATTTTATAGTCATCACTATCGAAATGAAGGCCAATACTAATTTTTAGTCAATAAAATATGCAGTTAGAAAACAGTAACATGTTGCTATAATTTGCTAAAAAAATTTTTATTTTCTTATTTGTGGTCTTCCGTGTTTAAATTTTTATACTGCTCTATTCAATCTGTATTAGTATATAATATAATAGTATAAAATATTTTATAATTTATAATATATATATATATACATATATATATACATCTATATATAGGATTTGCTCAAGGAGGTCAAACGGTTCGAAGAATTCAAGACAACATACGAGAAAGGGCATCATGTCGCTAATCAGACAGAAATGCTATAAGTCATTTTGCTACCTTTAGTATCATCATAACAACTTTTTTGTATATTTACACTGAACAAAGAATATCGATTATTCTTGTTGAAACACAAGTTAACTTGAAATGGTATATTTTCTTGTTTTGATTTTCGTAGTTGCTAATAACTAATAGAACGAAGTAATTCTCATTATTACATACATATTTATAAGTAAAATGAAACAACGTTATAGTATATTCAAACTTTGATATTTAAGGGCACGATAAAATATATCAGTGCATTCAATTTACATGGAAAGAAGTATTATATGTGAAGATAAAAAATTGAACCATTTGTCTAAACTTCTAAATATGAAATTACAAATTATTATAATCTTATTGGCTTTCACAATCTATAATTAATAGCTGAGTTCAGACTTTTTTTAGTCAATAATGTTCACATTGAATGGACATATTTTAATGATAATTTGTATATTGTTTATTTAATTAGAATTTTTGTAGAAATTCAAATTAATTGTAATGAAATAAGTTTCTTGTACTATAGAATATTAAACACTTTCATTTTTTATGGAAGTCAGCTTTAGTAGGGTACTTGTGAAATATTTCCAAGTTAATATGAAAAGCTACACCATAAAGAGGTATACTATTTCACACCAACAAAATATATTGCGAACACTGGTTATACAGAGATGATGGTAATTTAACACAACATGTACTTAATTATACTTTTTTTTATACATGGTTCTTTACAGTGCATCATATCAAATTATTTTGTTGTATATTCACATGGTAGCATTCAATTAATCACACTATATGAACATGAAATACATTAAAGTTTCATCACACGCACCAGTCATTATTTTGGATTTTTACAGTCTTTTAAATAAACATAAACATGTATGTTGAATATAGACATATCCTGATGCACAGGTTCAAATACAGATATACAATAAATTCTAACAGTTCATGAAGTTTTAATACTTTAGAAGATCTCAGAAATTAATAATCAGAATGAGAAATATTTTCATAATCTTACAAACTAATCTTACACCATTTAAGAAACTTTTTGTGGAATAACACACTGCAAATTATACTTTTGTTGATAATATAATTTTATGTATTGGTAAATTTACACATTGATTATAAAAAAATATGTAAATACATTCCAAATCTTATAATCAATGTTGTGTGCTGTGTATTAGCAATTTCGGAATTGTACATAAGTTACCTTTAAAAATAATTTATTGTAGGTTTCAATAATGATTATCTTCTCGATTTTTAGTTTTTATTTGGCAGTCATTGAATATTGAAATCATATATTTACCCAAGATGAATCGACATTCTCGTTTTTATTTAAAACATGATTGAGAATATTCATGATAAAAATCATTAATTATTTAGTGCACTAGATTCGTATAATGTACCTAGATATTAAAATGACATTTAATTTAGTGATTCTATGTGAATGTATATAAAAATCATGTAAAAGCTATATTTAATACTATTTTTATGTACATTGATACAATGAGTCACTATAGTGTTATTTACTATTATTATCTGTTGTTTAGATTAGTACTTTTAATTGATCCTAATTAGGGCAAGCAATTAAATTAAACTTAAGTGATGAGTTGAGTTTACTTATGGTAATTAAGATACAATCGAAATATATTACATACCCTTCAATTCATTTTGACCAAAGTTGTAAGCCATAAACGAAATAAATACAAATAAGTTTTCACTGTACCATTATTAGAAAAGTGGACAGAATTGAAAACTTTATTATAAATATAAAATACCTCGGTAAACGTCTTAAAGATACACAAAGATACACCTTTGTCTGTATAAATATTAGTAAATATTTTAAAGTAAAATTTACATTCTACATTCATATACTGGTTGTGATTCATACCGTAACTGTGAAAGAATAGTTACCAGATAATGTATGCGTGATGAGAAACTTTGATCGGTTCTAGAGTGCAAGTAATGTGATTCTTCCTGTTATAATTGATTAGATACATAGTGTTCATTTATGTACAAATTCTACACATTAACCAATTTTTTTCATCTAATTTTAATTATTTAGATAGATAAACTAAGATAGATAGGTATAGTCAGACAAGTTTTAATCAATATTATGGAATTCTTAAAAGAATTACTACATGATTAATAAATAAATACCTGTCTTGGGAATATATGATATGCCATTGATAGTCTGAAGCTATCATAGAATACAGTCAAAAAGTAATAAACACTAGTTTTGCATTTTATTAATTTTCCCTTAATTAAACATTTAAAATGTGTACATTGGCTGCATCTCATTTTATCACTACTTAAAATTTATTAGAGGATAGAAATGAAGAAGACTGAACTTTATAAGTGCTCACTATGTAATATTTATTTCTTTATATAATACGTTTTCTGTTTAGAATTTGAACTAGCAAAGTAATTTCATTATTCTATCATGTAATCTTTGATAATGTAAATAATAAAATTCAAGATAAAGTAATTTTATAATTGTAATTTTATGAATACAGTAGATAACTTTTTCTTAAATGGACGCACCCAATATCTTACAGTGATATAATAGAATTGTAATAATTGCACAAGAATAACTTTTTTCATCGTTTATCTAAAAAATTGGCAATGTGTATTCATTTTCTCTTATTGTAAATTCTATATTTATTAGTTGTATGCTGTTTAAACACATTTCGTTCATCTATGTTAATTTAACATAGCTGACTTGCTAAATTTGATGAAATTATTTGTAAATGAAATAAATTAATTTAATATAAATTAAAGCGAAAGGTGTGAAAACTTAATTTACATTTACGTTTCAAACATTAATTCAATCATCAAGTTGTGTTAATGAAATTCGAAGAAATTGGATATTACGTTTTTACTTACTCAGGGCGATTTCTTTCAATAGCGTAGTCATCATTGTGCAAATTAGTGCCACATATAAGTATTGAGTTTCATGATAATGCCAATACCACTGCTAGCTATCTTGGGATGTAAAAGGTATTAGGCAAGAAAATTTAAAATTTGCTAACTGGCTGTATTATTGCTTCTAGTTCGTAAAACAGTAATATAAATTTCAGCGATACAAAAAATTTGTATTGAACTTGTGTACTCAATTTGTGACTAATATTTGCAATTATTATATAAATTTCATTTAATTTGAAAATTCAGTATTGGTATAGTAAAAATTACTTTCATTTTATTTAATTATTTTGAAATGGATATCGCTGATATTTGCCAAAGAAATCATGTTCAATGATACAGGAATATCACATAACGCAATTAACATATGAATTAATTGCACTGTTGACTTTTCCAGTTTCATTGATATTTTTTACATTCCACTTTACAACGAAGATTCAAATCATGTAATTACTCCAAGAATAATTTCTGGTGCTAATTTCTGAAGTGCTATCATCTCTGTATTACCAGGACTATTGCAATTATATAGTGTAATTATATGTAAAATTGTATTATTGAAAGGTTTTCGTAACCACTGCCGTTTAAACTAACTACTATAATTAATTTGCTAAAAAATAAAGATTTTAATACTACTGTCAACAAAGAATACATTAAACAGTTCAATCAAGCACACACGTATGCGGTAGTTTGATGTTTTCTTTGGGAGATAGTAGTTTAATTATAAGGAGCGGATGTGTAAAAGATTCAGAAAACAAAGCAAAAGAGCATACACTGCCTTATTTATTTTACCATATAGGTAATACATTTTATTGTCATTCATTGTAGCATAATAAATTGAAGTTTCATAATGTACTGGTTTTGTCTTACATTTTATCAAGCCCATTACTGTTATCAATTTTTCATTCCTATCTTAGTATTATCAATTTCGATCGTTAATATAATATAAGTTTCCTGAAATGTTAGATTCAAATTAGAAAAATTAAAGGAATATTCAAAATAATATTTTATTATACATGTAGAAGAAATTGATCTAATAATAAGAATACGGGTATTACATTTCAATTTGTTCGTCTTTCCTATTCTAATTATTATATTTTCAATCAGCGTGTATTTCCTACTAGGATGAGGTAATCTCGTTGAACTCTCTTGTTCACGCAGGACAGATTCTCCTAATCGATCCCCACCCCTCGGTGGTGGAACTACAATACCGAAAAGACTCTGAAACGCAGGGGGAGGGGGCGTAATCGGAAGGGGTCCAAAATTTTTGCATTTATTTTCTTGTAATTTTACTAAAATTATGCCTAATTTAAATTAAATTAAAAGTACACTGACAGAAAAAACATAATTTTTGCGTTTATTGAATTTTTACAATTCTCCTTCCAAAAAAGCATTAAAAAAATCTCAATCCTATAAAAATATCGAAAGAAAAAAGGGGGGCCCAAAATTATATTTTGCAGGGGCTGTCGAAAATTTGTAGTTCCGCCACTGCCACCCCTGCAGAATCGTTATTTTCCTGGAAGACTTACCCAGGAAAAGTGGCGTCGCCTCAAGGGCTTGTCTCTCGTCGCAACCCCAACATCTGCAAGCCATCAGCGGAGGCTATCGGCGCTGTAACTCGAGGACACTGCGTCTGGACCATGTGTTCGCCCGCTGAGCGGTACATCAAAGCAGACTGCATTTATTACTATTAGACAGCGGATTTTATACATTTAAGACAAAATTGAGTAAGTGCAATTTAAAGCAGTAAAAATATTAGAAGAATTTAAAAATTCTATTAATTATTTTCAAAAATTTCTATGTCACTCAGATTTGTTCTAATTCAGGTGAAAAATTTTTATTTTGCATAAAGATTCGCTGTCTAATTATTATACCTATTGCCAACAAGATGTTGTAGAGTCTTTTACAGTTTCGTGTGAACGTTGTATTAAATCGAAGCTCAGCGACTCATCTGTTTCGCGTGTTTCTAATGGGCGAAACGTCAAAAATCATGAAATTATATTGTGAATCGATTTGATCACCCTAACATCGTGTGAAAAAATTCCAGTGAAATTCACAGAACTCTCACGATGTACGTGTACATCGTTGTAGCTGGTGTTTGAAGTGGATCGTGGTGGTTCAAATAATTTCGGAAAATAACAAGTACACGTTGAACGCCGAACGACCTAGAATAGTTGTACACATATATAGATGCCTAGTAAACAATTTGCTCTTGATTTGGTACGAATTTCCCACCGAAACTCACCTATAAATTCGGACCCATCCGTTTCCGCATTGGGCTCGATATTTCTCTGCAAAGTTTCGAGGTCAAATTGAGACCAAACCTTGGCCTCCTTATAGAGGGCAGGTCGGTCGCACTAAGAGCGAACCTAACCTTGCTTTCAAAATTATTATTGCAATTATTGTAAGATTTGTAAATATTTAAATTATTGAAAATCCATGGAGCTTAAAATTATATAATTTAGCAATTTAAATGAAATTCGTTTTTCCCTCCTACAATAAGGTTTATTCAGATTTTTACTCTTAGGACAAGATTATATAAGGTCCGCTCTTAGTGCGACCGTCCTGCCCTCTATGACGAGGGCAGGGTCTGCCCTCGTTTTGCCCTCAATTTGGCATGGAATTTTGATGAAGTGATCAGGTTTTTGGTCGGCAGACTTGATCGGGGGTATGCGAAAGAAAAGTTCAAACATCATCTACCGCGAAACATGTCCACGGCGAAGGATTTCTCTTGCGTTGGAGGACTCGAGAAACACATCAGGGTAGTTAAGGAGACGGTTCTATTTCCGCTTATGTACGGCGATATATATGCGAAATTCAACCTGAAACCGCCGAGGGGCTTACTCTTTTATGGGCCTCCTGGTAAACTAAAACGTTCTACGGTTCGTAATGAAGTACAATGTTGTATGAAACGTCATTCCCGATTGACGATCGCTGTCTCGCAGGCACAGGAAAGACCCTTGTGGCCAGCGCGTTGGCTGTAGAATGCAGCAATTCCGAACGCAAAGTGACATTCATATCCCGCAAGGGCTCCGATTGCCTCAGCAAATGGGTTGGCGAAAGCGAGAAGAAGCTTCAGAAAATATTTTCATTGGTGAATATATTTTATTAATTATTTATTGCATTAACCCCTTGCACTATAATACCGAGTCGGACTGGTGACGAAGATTTCGAAGATAGTCTACTAAATATTCATGCTACTAATTTCCTTTAAACTTTAAATTGAAACAAAATTATATTCTCTTGTTGTTGAAACCATTGGAGACTGCACAGATATAAATTACATACAAACTTCTTTTTTTCTAAGAAATTAGAAACGACAAATAAGTTCTAATCACTGCAACCGTAAAATAAATCATAGTGCAAGGGGTTAATTAATAAACTTCGAGCGCTATGCAAATTCATATTGGCCGAATGATTAACGTAGCATCGTTTTGTAAACAAATCTTCCAGGCCCAACAATCAAAACCTTGCATAATTTTTTTCGACGAAGTCGACGGCCTGGCACCCGTTAGATCTAGCCGCCAAGACTTTGTGCACGCAAGCATCGTTTCTACTCTCCTGGCCTTGATGGACGGCTTGGAGAACAATTCCGAGATCATAGTAATTGGAGCAACGAATAGAATCGATGCTATTGATCCAGCGTTGCGTAGACCCGGTCGGTTTGACAGAGAATTGTACTTTCCGTTGCCATGCTACAAAGCGAGAAAGGAAATACTTTCGGTACCACTAGTTATAAATAATTACAGTAAAAAGCCTTAGTGTAAGAGAAACCCTCGGATCCGTGCTGTCTCTTAGATCGCGTGGTTCTACTATTTCCTTTTCACTTTAGTCTTACTTGGTAAAATTTTTTTTGCGAGATTTTTTTCACGCCCCCTCCCCCCAAAATTGTGCTATTGGGTAAGAAAATAATGTAGAATCGACTTGCCCCACGAGTCAGCATGTCCGGACCTGTTTCAACTTTGAACCGATTCTACGTCATCGACTCTCGGAGCACCAGTTGCCCAGACCTGAATAAAAGCACTAAATACAGTTCAAATTATATCGTATTTAGTGCCGTTTTAATCAGAATAATGCCACAAATAAATTGGTGACAGCCCCATAAAAATGTAAAGAAGTTTTACACGCTACGTGCAGAAACTGGAAAGTTGATATTACGCATATTATTAGGTGCACATTAAGTGTTGGAAGCATAAACCGCCCCAGAAGTTTTTAACATATGTGGCATCGAAAACGATTGGATTTTGCGGCAGCGATATACAAGCGCTGTGCGCCGAAGCTGTAATGTGCTGTGTTCGAAGGAATTACCCAGAAATATACACATCAAAAGCGAAATACCAAATCAACGAACGACATCTTAAAGTAATTTAGTACAAATAAGAATTGTTGAGTTTTAATTTAATCGCTTTTCTATTAAAACTCGTTGCAACGAGTTGAAACACAAGTAAATAATTTTGCGAAAATTCGAAATTCTGGCTAATTGTAATTCTAAAGAAGACTGCAACTCTTAGTCATCAGAATAGTATTAAAGGTTGATTATGAATTCCTACAATGTATTACTCTTCGAACGTTGATTTTAATGGGAGTTCAACAAATTATAAAGAAATTTACAATTCAAATTATATGTGTAGCAGAAACATACATTTTCAGCATTGCTTGGATTCAAAATCATTTATAGAATAGTCTTAAACTATAAGATGAAAATTTATAAAATAGAAAAACAAATTATTACATTGTATGTTATTTTTGATACCATACAACTTTTGTTTCAACGATTTCTTCGTATACCAAATAGTTTACAAGTAATTTAGGTGGCACAATTAGCTGAATCGCCCTGTATGTAGTTTCCACAGCACGTGTTCTCGTAATAGGTCGAGAAGCAAGATTTCCTGAAAGCCCAGCAAAACATCGTGCCGGCGTCTCATCGCGTTTCGGTCGCGCCTGTAAAATCTTTGTCGTACAAGATGCAGCCTCTGCTCCAAGACAATTTGTCACGCATTCTGTCACAGCTCGATATCCTTTGCCCAACAGGAATGTTAATCTGCGACGTCATGTGAGTATTAGGTCACAATCCAGTTAAACTACTCTTACAATTAGGTAAATCATGCACACGTTAAGCTGATATTTCCCCAGTTGTCCGCTGGGAATCAATCTCGTATGAACCCTTAGAATATAGAATACCAACACCTCGAAAATTTGACCGACGTTTTTAAAACAATTATTTTTCTGTTGCACGTTATATCTCAATGGTATTATTTCGAGGATTTTACTAATTGTAAGAATGCTGAAGACGGAGCACTATTATTATTCGAACCAATAAAGTTCAGTTAAATGCTCTCAATAACATAAACGTATGTTTCATAACGAATCAATGAAGCACTGATAGTTCAATTATGTTAGGAACTGTCGTAGTAAATATCTCGAGATACAATGATCGAAATCGTATTTTTATACAGGTCCATGATTTTTTTTTCATGCTCTAAAAAATCTGTTATTTCATTATGAATCGATGACCTTGAAATCTTTGGAAAAACGGCCATAGAAGTAAAAATAACCTTATCGCTGCATGTATCCTGTAAAATATAAAACAACTTTGTTCTAAGCGGTTTTTCCCATAAAATCATTAATAACAGAGATATTTAGGTGTTCTCATTTAGATGTCCCACCCTGTACATCATTTCATTTAAAAAAGGATTGACCTCGCGATATCTCCCGTACTCCTCCTCTCATAACAACAATGAGTGATAACAAATTATAAGACCTTTTGAAATTAAGCAAGTTTCATCTGATGCGCTTTTTTCTATCATCGATAACAAGCGAGATATTCAGGTGAACTGTTTTAAATGCTCCGCCCTGTATAACATCAAGCATAATGGTAGTTAATGAATCTTAAACTTTCTATTATAATATGCGATTTATAAAATAACTTTTCTAATCTTTTTAAATAAAAAAGCTCATTGGTTGTATAGTGCAGAGTGACTCTCAGATTAACTTTCATACATTAAAATTCATTGTAGTTAGCAGATGGATGTCAATGATGTCATATTTTTTAGTTACTATAAAAATGCATTATATGTACAGCCACCGCTCAATAAGTGTCATTATATAACCATCAATTGGGAACGTTTCTCGCACACAGACAAGCGAAAACGGTGCCATTCGCCGTTACTTAAATGTCCTCTGCCCGAAAGTTAATAGTTATCGAGCAGCTACTGAATACATATATAGTTTCCGAACGATTATTAAACGAATGGTTTCTCTCAGAAAAAAGTCTCTCCAATTAGTCGTTTACACATAAAACTTGTGATACATGTGAAAGTATTAATATAAAAGTCAGTATGCTTATTCTTTTAGATGGCTCAAAATTACAAAAAAAAACTGATATATATACATATATACATGGAAGGGTCTGTAACCATACGCAAACGTTGTGAAATTTCGTTTGGGCAATCTTTGTTGCTTCTATCTTTATTGTTATATGGGAGTATACAGGGTGAGACACCTAAAAAAGACCAGCTGAATAACTCGATTGTTGTTTCGAGGATGGCATAATTCCATGGTAATAGTTTTTGGTAGGTGCGCGCGTAGAGGACGTATGAAGGTCAACTCTGTTTTTTTCAATTAGAATGATATACTTTTCTATGTACTATCTAATAAGGCGTTTTAAAACGCGTACAGCGACCTACGACTCAAAGTCATTCGAGGTCGTTGAAGGTCAACGGCGATGGCAAATATTGGAAACGTAATTATATTTCTACTATTGTATACGACACGTAATAGCTAGACTGCGGGTTTTATGCATTTATTACATAAAATTGGGTATATGCAATTTAAAACAGAGGAACAATAAAAAAATTTAGGTATACCAATACATTATTTTCAACTCCTTAGAATAATTAAAAAAATGGAAGACCCTTCTGTGTCACTCCTGACTCTTGCAATTTATACAGAAAATTTTGATTTTGCATAAATATTAACCTAGACGCCCTAATTATAGCGACAACGAAAAATCTAATACAAAGAGCGTAGCCCTGTATCATAGAAAATGGATCTATTTATGGATTTATTTTCTGAGAAATCATTTTTCATTAATAATTACGTTCGTACAAAATTTTCGAGTTCAAGGTCATAATGTAATACACATTCATTCGATCAAATATGGTTTCGACGACAAACTTTGAGGGCTGTTTTCACCCCTTGAATATGAACGAAGATCGAAGGTCCTCCCAAAGTTTCATTAAGATCCGAAAGTGCCAGTTCGCGATCGTCCCCTGTTAGAGTAATCGATAGTTATAAAAAGATGAAAACCAGTTGTGAGATTGTGTTACAGCACTGGGAAAGCTCCGTCCAGATCGGCCAACTGCCCGAGGATTTTACTATGCGGCGACGATGACTCCCACACTCGTCATCTGGGACCGGCGTTGCTGCATTCGTTGGAGCACCTTCCCTGCCATGTGTTAGATGTTACGACCTTATTCGAAGAAACGGGCAAAGCGGCAGAAGAAGTTATCATTCAAGTAATTACGTCGAACGTTCCAGTTCCAGTGCAGACCAAAAGCTTTGCCGTTCTAATCGTAATGCTTCACGTTGTTTTATCAACTATTATTCGTTTGATCGTAAGCGGTTAACGTTGTAAAATTCATCAGCGACCAAACTGTAATATGCAGTTACTTAACTCTGCATGATTATAACGGCTGAACTACCCACCCCTGCCCCAGCTTTTTATACCAACCGCATAATTATGTTTACGTAACAATTTATTGTATCGATTCGTCATTTAGAAAATGAAGATGGCTCGGCGAAGTTTACCGTCCTTACTTTACGTTCCGGATATCTTAGCTTGGTGGGATTTAGTTGACGAAACAGCGAGAGTAGTGTTCACATCGCTGATGCATGGTTTAGATCAGTCCGTGTACATGCTAGTTTTGACCACAGCAATCTGTTCGGTGGAAGAACTGCCGAATGACGTAAGAGAAAGAATTCTATACTTTTGCTGAATACGTATTTCTTGCGATTAGACAGCGGATTTTATGCACTTTATGATATACGAGTATAGGTGCAATTTAAAACAGTAAAAATATTCGAAGAATTTTAAAATACTGTACTATATTATTTTCAACCTATTAAACATATTAAAAGCGATAAAAATGTTTTAGCTTATAAGAAGGACAAGGGGCTCTATTTATTTAGATTTTGTGTAAGTTTCATTACAATATCCACGTAAATAACTTCATCATTTCAATAATTGCAAAAAAGAGATATAAAACAGGTCATTTGTCCGGCAGTGGTAGGTTTAGTGCTATGAAAAATAAATAAATTTCCATTTCGCTCAAGTTTGTTGCAATTCACGTAGAACATTTTTATTTTGCATGAAGATCCGCTGTCTACTTATATACGCTTCTCCGCAAGAGAAAACAATTCGCCTATGCTCATAATTGAGATATTCCAATATTGTACAATAATTATCTGTTTCATTTTTGGGACAGTCTGCATGTATGTAATACTACACAGTTCATTCTTCACGTGTAGGTTGCATCTTTATTTGATAAACATCAAGGCGAAACATTCGAAATCACACCACCGGGAGAGCAGGAGCGTGAATCATTTTTCAAGCAATTATTCAGCCACTCATCGTCTGAGATTGAGTCGAATCAATCGTCGCAAGGTATATAGCGTCGCTATTATAGCGAGACAGTGTTTTCTCGATAAATGTCGAAAACACGGGCCCGGCCACGGACATATATCGAGAAGGATAATTCTTTGATCCACTGCCGAACGTAGAAAAGTTTAATGAAAACAGTTTCATTAGAAAAATACCACGAATATGTTGGTGAAAGTTCCATAAAAAAATAATGAAAAATAAAGAATTTTTGTTATTGGATTAGTAGCGGTCTCCTAGACTCGCACGCGGTTTTGAAAAATAAAAATTGTCTGCACCTATTATTTCTCTTAACAATTTTAATAAGTTGAGGGTAGCAGTTCTTTGGATTGTTTTCACTGTCTGTGTTTTGCCTACTTATTTTTGTTATAAATACTTAAATTATATCATAATGTTATAAAATATTATAATACTATGAATTATATTAAATTTCTATGAAAATAGTGGATATTACGCAAATTGAAACGCACCAGAAAAAGGCCAAAGAAGGTGGAAAGAAACGAAAATCGGCTCTGCAAGCGGGTTGTTCAGAAAATGTTGCAACGCGTAAGTACATAATCAGCTTCGCACTATCAAAATTGTTTACAAAGTAACGATAATTTTACAACAATAATATAGAGGAGATATCGTCACGGAGGTCTAAATCGGGAATGAAAGTGCGCAACAAAGTTTACACCGTACCGCAATTAGCAACTACAAAATCAAGTAATTCCAATCAAAACTTCAATTCGTATTTTATTTTTTATTTCAATTAAGGACCCAATATGTAACTTGATCGCTTTAAGTATCTCACTTGTTTTTGCTGGTTCGAAAAAGTATAACGTTCTCGGTTTGAAAAAACAAATGTTATCCTTCAAGGTCATGTTTTTCGAGATATCAAGGCACCCCTTTATTCATATTATCTTATATTATTAACCCCTTGCACTACGATTCATTTTACGGTTGCAGTGATTAGAACTTATTTGTCGTTTCTAATTTCTTAGAAAAAAAGGAAGTTTGTATGCAATTTATACCTATGCAGTCTCCAATGGTTTCAACAACAATAAAATATAATTTTGTTTCAATTTAAAGTTTAAAGGAAATTAGTAGCATGAATATTTAGTAGACTATCTTCGAAATCTTCGTCACGAGTCCGACTCGGTATTATAGTGCAAGGGGTTAAGAGTATCGATAATGAATACCAGTAAAATGTGTCGCTACACTCGCTACATATCTCAAACATCGGAATAGAACGCCTGGGGTACGCGGGTACCCCGGTTACCCAACAATAGTGAAATTCTGGTTGCCTACACAAGGGTTAAGGTGATCAAGTTATATTATTCGCCCTGCATAATGTCGATTTCGATGTGTATGCTTCGTATGTGTAACGTAATCTGTTGATCGTCAGAAATTAATGTGAAAAGGAAGAGCAGTGCCTCCGGGGAAGGACCATCGCCGAAACGTATGAAAAAAGCTTCGCGCGGAAGCTTATCGGCGTCGAGCCGAGAAAAATTGAGCGATCCTCAAACGGAAGAACTGCTTCGGAGGATCATCGGTGTAACAGAAGCCTGGCCGTGCCACGATTTAGAGACTCTCTATGCCTCCCTCGAATTCATTTTGGAGAGAACCGAGGAGGACGTATATTCGACGGTGGAAGAATGTCTTGATCAATTTTTTCAATTGAGAGAAATAAAAACATGCGTGAAGAAAGAGGAGAACTGAAGAACGATTTTTCAAAAAGCAACCTACCGCCGTCGTCTCGCGTCGCAACGCGCTACTTCACTCACCGATCTAAAACTTCTAGTCATCATCTATACAGACACGCCAGTGATTGTCCGCGTTTTGTAAATAATCCGTGTCGCTCACTTTTGTAAACGTGCATGAACACATAATTTCGCTTGTGTAACGTGTATGGGTCCCGATTGTTATTGTTCACTGTAATCAGTAATTCATTGGAATGATGAAATTGTATTTGATTAGGACGGAAAAGCATTATAAAATAATAATATTACTTGTTATTATATATTATTTTATGGGAGACTGTGTAATAAAAAAGAGTTAAACATGAATCCCACAATGGACACAATTTCTAGCTAATTAGCGTTTTTCATTTGAAATTGATACTGTTTACTTGGGTTCACTGCACACAACTTTATCAGATTAACAAAACTTATTATGATATGTACAGGGTGTAACAAATAAATGTGTTGGCACGGCTTCTTCAGGTGATTCTGGATTGGTGGATTTATGTAAAAAAAAGTGGCCGCTAAATTGACTTTGAGCATAATTTTAAAAGTCAAATTGTTTTTCTATTTCATCGTGTAGTACTCGTCACGAGGAGCAAAAATCTGAAGAGAACCATGGGTCGGAGATCAATCGTTCTCATAAAAAACGACTTACACTATTTTATTCCATATGTCTACTGAGTGTCCCAGTATTGAGTAACCGTGTGGTGATTCAACATGAAGCTTTATTTTCTAGAAAATTGACTTTGAGAAATCAATATAAACAAAGTCAAATAGGACACATGTTTGTATGAATTGTTTTCTTTTGCAGCCCTTGTACACTCGTGAAATTGATCCCACATGCTACGATACACCTGTATTATATCTCTGTGTTACTGTTTGGTCCCACGCGACATACAGCTGTCCGCAAACACGAACCCTAGTTTATTGTGTCTTGCATCTGCATTTTCAAACCTGATATGTAATGAGCGTGATGACGGTTACCTGCATTGGATCACCACGTGTCGTATCAAAGCATACTTTTTGAAAAATACATGTACGTACATATGGCATTTATCGAGACTTTGTAAAAGAGGGCAGTCATTTAGGGGAAGTTCCCATAACGTCGGACGACACCCAATGCTGGACAGTAGCTACATATTATATACAGGGTGTCACCTAACGTTTGTACCTAAAAAATGTCTCTGTTGTTTTCAAAGATACATTAAATGTCTGCGGGACAAAGTCGAATGATAAAATGGAACTCGCAGGCTATCAAGCAGGATATCAAGATCACGTTCATTCTTTAAAAATGCAACCACCCTTTTTTAAACACCTATAATGATAGTCCCTTTCATTACGAATTCAGTGACTATAATGATTCAAGGTCATTCAAGGTCACGGACAGAAAAAACGTATACGATTGAAAATATGAAAGCAGAATGTCCCTCCGAAGGAATGTTAATAACAAAATTACTCAAATAAAATATTATTTGATTGAAACGTCAAATGAAAATAAATTATTCATGTTATTCGTAAAATACAAATAATCAAGTATTTGAATGAATTCATTCTGTTTTCTTGCCAAGTGAAAAAGAAGAAAAAACATATATCAAATCGCATAACAGAAAATTACGTTGAATGGAGTATAAAGGACTATGCATACTGGAATATCCTGCAACAGTGAGATACCTGACCCCGTTTTCCGTGTGCATACATATTTTTATCTCAAAGAAGAAAGGCACAGCGTGACCGTTTACTTCCCTCTACACCCCAGGAGATACTTAAACTCCGCGACAAAAAGATAGCACACTATCAAATTTTGTTAATTTTCGTAAATAGAGTTGAATAACTACAGTTCTCGTATTATATATCATTGCTCAGTTAGTAATAGGTTGTATCTATGCAGTGTAAATGCTTGTTTGCTATCTATATGTTTACGGTTAAGCCGAAAACGTAAACAGTAGTGCTGACTGCTGTGTCAAAATGATCCAATGTTCCAAGTTTACAAATTTGTGTTTCCAGTTACCGTCAAGATGTCAAAATGTTCAGATCGACAAGTATTTAATATTGTGAGTGTTCTAGAATTGAAATATTGTGAAATTTCCAACAATCAATTGGAGCTAGGGGCTCCACAGCTCCTTAGATAAAATATCGGTATATCTTCTCTACAACAAAAATTTTTTCAGACACAGAGGAAAATAATAAAATGTTCATTTTAGGGGAACCAATATAGTGATTTCGCAGACTACAATACTTTGCAGCTTGATTAACACCGTATAAAAATTTCATCCCAATAACTACAAACGGCTGTCAGATTTAAACTATTTATTATTTGAGTCCTAAAATTACAACTTTCGCGTAGCAAAAAGAGAAAGGTCGCGAGATGTCATTTATTTGACCTAAACTGTTGTTGGGGTGTCGTACGCTCCGAGTGTACAGGAAAGGTGTTACTACGATCCATAGTACAATGGGCATTGGTTTTTCCAAGCCTGCCGGTGAATAGCGGTCGATCATTCGGTGTCTTACAATTAGCTGAATCGTCGGACCCCGCGTCCTTTACGGCTTTACCTGACCGTAACTTTTTAAGCTCCCCAAATTAAGAATATTCTGACAGGTAAAGCCAGATGCTGGTCAACTCTAAAATTGAAGCCAGCGTAAAAATTAGTTTCTGCGACGAGTTAATTACTTTATGACCACCGTCCCACGAAAAGACGAAGGAAACACACACCATGATATTCGTCGTCTCTTAGCAGCAATTTCCCTGAAAGTAGTTCCTAGGATTTATCTCTTTCCTTGTAATAATTATCGAGAGGAATATCGATAAGAATACATACATACATATAGTATAGTATTTCTTGATTATACATATTTTCTACAACGCGTGATTTAACCTATGTATACCTAAGTGTATTTAACGTAATCTCAATATAATCTGCTGTCGATCGTTGTCACAGTCCGTCAGCCAATAACCACAGTAAGTACGTGTGATGGATGCATGCAGGTTAAAAACCTGTACTGAACGAAACTGGGTGGTTAAAAAATTACATAAATCTATACCGAAACACGTTTATTCCAAATTATACTAACAAAAGGTGGAGTTACAAAATATTAAGACATTATTTTTTTTATAAATATACTTTATTTTTTAGTTATTTTAGGAAATGTGTGCTATCTTTTTGACGCACCGATTTTTCGTTTAATGTTACATATTTTCAAATAAAAATGTTTCTTCTCGTAATAAAAATGCATAGAAACATATTGAAATAATTTTTTATTCTTATTACCGACTATCCAGGTCACAAACAATGTTATATACTACTTGAAAAGCTAAAAAACCATTTATCTGTATAATGTGCTATCTTTTTGTCGCGGAGTGTATGCTAGAGCCTGCCAAGTGCTTAGCAAGTATATTCTGTACGACTATTTGCCGTTCGGCAAGTGGCGTTGTTTATTTAAAAGCTATTAACTAGAACTTTTTAGAGTTCGTCGTAGTAATAGGTGGGGAATACGGTGTTAAGGAATCTAAACGTTATAACAAACAAAATAACAATTTATTACAATGGTAACAAAAAAAAAAGAATATCATCTGACAATCTGTACGGTGAAACAATTCGTCAAACAACGGAACTAAACAAGTCTGTTATAAGTAACACGATTTGTATAAGCCCCTTCGGAAATAAGTCGGACGGTGGTCATAAAGTAATTAACTCGTCGGAGAAATTAATTTTTACGCTGGCTTCAATATTAGAGTTGACCAGCATCTGGCTTTGCCTGTCATAAAATTGATGGGCTTATGCTTATGCTAACGGACGACCGGTACAACAGCTTCTACCTTCATTATTGCTACGTACCGTACCTTGCCCCGTGGAAAAAGTACCTGTATAATAATACGGTACTCCCTTTCGGAGTCATCGATTTTGAACAATGTAGGAGTTAAATAATTTTTAGGTCTTTATGGATAGGAATTCTGAAGTCGAATGTTTTCACTATAAGCTTCTAAAAACTAATTTTCACGTTTAGGAAAAACGCTGTCGACCCTTATTTCAGAATGTCTAAAGTATATTCATCAATTTTATGAATCCAAAATCACAAATACTTCAAACCTGACTGCTGTTTGTGTAGTTATTGGGGTGTGTACAGAGTTAATCAAGTCGCAAAGTATTGTAGTCAGTGAAATAACACTATTGGTTTCCCTAAAATAAACATTTTATTATTTTCCTGTGTATCTGAAATAATTTTTAATATCATATACATATTTTTTAATAGTTCCAAGTTCCCAATATTTGAAATTTTTGAGGCTCTGTGAATTAAAAAACGGTTATTTCAAAGAGGAAGAAATCATAGAATACGACCATATTTTTTTATTTTTTCACACTTGATCCGGTGGTAAAATTTGCAGGACAAAGATATTAGAAATATATTTTCATTAAGAAATTACATTTGCGTATAAAATGATAAATTATTTAAGAAGAATTTTATATGTATAATTTACGTATAATATAAGGATGTTTGATGCTGTTTCACCAAGTGGCAGGAAGGTTTCCTATCTCCACAATGTTGTAGAGAGGAGAGATAACGATATAGTTTACCTAAGGAGCTGTGGAGCTCCTGCAATCTCCTTTTTTGTGTCATGCACAGCAAGGAACTCTCGACGCGCTCTCGAAAAGCCATGTTGAAATTCGAGCTGAATTGCCAGACCCTACTAAAAAAAATGAATGCGACGAACCCTTGCCGGATAGCCGTGTATGCGTGCAAGATACAATAGCGGATCATTATGTATTTAAAGTCTTACAGAAAAAATCCGATTATGCACTGTCCTTAACGCGCTTAGGAAATCCCACGTTAGTTCTGATCGCACAGTGTTTCTAAAATGTTATCCTCGTTGTATAGTACACACCTGGTACGCTCATTATAGGCTTTAGTCAGGTTTAGACACAGCAAGTTTATGACAGGGACGCGGAAACGTGCAGTTTTTCAGATTTGCCTGCTTAACGTTTTAACGCACCGCATCGAGGAAACGGGGGTCAAAAAATTACTTTACTACTTCACTTCTAGCAAGCATGTGTTGTTCCTACTAACTTCCAAGTCTATAACAATGACCTGTCATAAACCATTCTTATACAGAGTAGCGAGTGACGGGACCGCTCGACTCCTTGCAGGGGCCCCTTGCACTGAAACCGCGCTGGGCCCTTAAAAAATGGCGTGCAGCCACCCCAAACAATCCGTTAGCTGGACTAGGTTATTTAGCAAAATGGGCATATTTTATTTTCGATCCTAATGGACTATTTTTAACACTAGAAAGACTGACTGCTTTTGGGCAATATAAGTATAACACACATATATATACCGGAAATGAAGGAGGGGGGGAGGTAACTACAATTATTAATAAACGCATTTATATGTTGTACAAAAAGTGACAAAATTCTAAGAAATTGTGTCATCATATACATAATTGTTTTTCTAATTGAAATTAAAAAGCAGTCGAAATGACTTCCTTGGGCAATCTAGTGTTAAGAAATTAAATATCTCTCTTGAAATGGTTGGAATTTTCGGGGATTATTTATTATGTTCAAGAAGAAATAATAAGAGGTTGAAAGGAAAATCGACATTCTTGTAATGTTTCTGAATCCAGTGCGAAGTGTGCGGGGAACAAGTATTTTTTATGATATAAACATATATATTGTATGTAGTTATTTAAAGAAAAAAACATCGATGACCTTGAAAACTACAAACCCCGCGGACTACTGACTGACTTGCTACCATTCAAATTGAGCACATAAAAACTTGTTTACCTCATCAAGAAATTAAAGAAGATTTTCTGGGGGTGACGCTTAAGCGAGCCACCCTGTATAGTAATGTAAGAGTACATGTAGCGAACTCCTTTCTCTTCGCGAGCGAGGAGTTAACTCGCGATCTCGCGCAATTGTCTCTTCTCCCCGTTGCGATGACGGAAGATGGAAAGCAAGATCGAATCTCCTTGAAGAGAGGTGGAGAACCACGCGGTTCTCCAGGCTTATCAGTTAGTGCCGGGCAGCCGTGCAATGCGTTGGTTTGTCTTACAGTTCAATTGTGCCTTGAGTCTTACGCGCGACACACGCATACGTTTATATTGCTTTATACAGACTGTACGAGTCGGTCGTTAAACTTCCACTGATCGAACTATCTGATCTCATACAACACGAGCACCCCCTCGAAGACAGGTGTGTCCAGTAGAGTCGCAGCTTCTTCAGAAGAATCCGGTAACGCGTCAGCTGTTGCGCCTGCAAAATACAAACACTATTGTATAATATTTAGCTAGCGGATATTTATGCAAAATAAAAATTGTCTACACGAATTGAAGTGAAATAGAAATTAATATTTAATAGGTTGAAAATAATGTAACAGTATATATTGAAATTCTTTTAATGTTTTTACTATTTTAAATTACTCGTTTTCGTCACAAATGCATAAAATCCGCTGTCTAGTAATATTCTACGTAGAAAAATCATGAAGTTGAACGATCGTAAAACCTTAACATATCAATATCAACTGTAAACTATAAATTCATTCATGCCCTTTCTTTCAAATATTTAAATAAGACTTTTTAAAAACTGTGAATATAGTTAACAACCATCTAGACATCATTATAAAATTGGAGTGACCGTCATCGAAAATTAAATGTAGACATATATAACTGTAGGAAATAATAAGCGTTGAATTTTAAAATTAATAAACGAGAACGAATAGGGTATATGCGCAACTGACATAGAACATATGTATTTTGATGTATAGGGTGATTACCAAGTCTTTGACGACTTTAATTAATCATAGGAAATTGTTAAAAAATTTTGAATACTTTAAATGTTGAACTGTTTGACATTCATTTATATAAAAAATCATGGAAATAATATAAAAATATTACTATAATGAAAATTAACATTAATTTAAATTCTTTAATGGGTTTTATATTAAAAGTTCACCAGTTCCTTGAAACTGTATGAAGTTTAAGAATCGGAAGATGAAACTAGGACTTCTTTCTCAGTTTTATGAACATTTATTATAAAAAGGTATAAAAGTATAAAAATTATACATGTACATTATACTTCAGATATATACTAGTATATGTATATGTATACAACACATATATCAACATTACTTATTCGTGATAAGTAATATTTATACAGGACACGTTTTTCATAGTTAAGTATTAGCCGTATTGAAAATAGATACTTATAGTCTGTCCAAGGAGACAAGGCAATGAAGCATCAGCGTACGTCCTTGTTTGAGAAAGGTAACGTAAACTCTGTTGCTCTCGTTTGTCTATGTTTACGTTTACTGCTTCGTCCCGTTGGACAGACCAAAGATATACATAATATGAATAGTGAACGCACATACGATAATAACAACGAAAGATTGTTTCTGTGTTGAAAAGACTATTGTTTGAAAACGCAGAAACGTATCGATCAAATAAAACTAAATAAACAATACTTTTAAAATTACATAACAATAATACTTACATAAATGAGCAACATAATATAACAGAATATAAAAAAAAATAAAGTATATAATTTAATACTACATGAAAGTATCACAATACAGATTGTCATAACGCAAGTAATTCGATTGCATAAAGCTTTTTTTCGTGAATGAGATCCTTAGATCCTAATGATAATTATAGTAATGAAATCTACTAAAAGTTATTAAGTTTAACATATAATATCTCACAAAGGGCTTCACGCTGAAACATATATAAAATGTAACGAACGCTATTTATGACACAACGTAACACAAGGAATATTGAAACGAAATAATGTCAATGTGTTTGTCTCGCACACGCGTTGTTTCTGTTGTCCTAACACATAGACGTATGTAGTTTATAAACTGGATTTTTCAATTTAGAAATTCTATATTGCCTTTATTCCGATAAAATAGAATCTCAAAAGGTTTCTTAACTGTCGGTGTTCGAATAGAAAATTTGAATTTTTCGAAATTCAAAAACATAAATTCCATTCCGTTAGGGTCGTTCCGCGCGGAATCGGACACTTACCGGATGTTGTTCACATTTGGATATGTTGTAGCCTTTAGCAACATGTGAACGAAAGATTTTTCGAAATCTTAAAAATTGTTTTTTCATTAAATTTTTTCAACCTTTTTTCATTCAATTACGACTGAACTAGCAAATCGATGAAAATGAACTTTTACGCTTTCGTGTAAAATGGCCCATTACTATTTAGACAGCGGATTTCTATACGAAATAAAAATTTTCCACCTGAATGGCAACAAACCGGAGTTACATAGACATTTATAGGTTGAAAATAATATAACAGTATTTTTAAATTCGTCTAATGGTATACGTAATATTATAATAAATGCATAAAATCCGCTGTCTACCCATTATCAAGTACCAAAGCTATTAACAGTACAAAATATCACAAACAAACATTGTTTTCATCGGAAATTAAGCTAATATTTCAGAATAATTAGTCCGAAATGAAAGGTATATTTCCTTCGACTATGTATTCTCTAAACTCCTCTCGCAGAATTATTTTGATGTGAAGTCATTCCGCTGTTGTTTTGAGCCGTTTAAATGTATTTGTCGCGGACTTTAGATGTTCCCACATTACGATGATCGTCCTTTTTCACCGTTTCGATCGCAGACTATTATTCATCGGTGTCGTTAACTAAATCTATTACGGTCGGCCTATTGCTGATATTCTCGCTTCCGGCGGAACGCGAGATGAAAAGGCAGCTAACAGGCTCCTGCGCCGTCGCCTCGTTATTATTGTTTATCTCGCACACGTCGGCATAGTAGTTGCCACTGTACTGCAGCAGCTTTTCCAATGGAATACTAATATTACCATTACACGTTAATACATTCTCTTTCACGTTCTCCGATATGGACAGTTTGTCGTGGCTCGACTTTTGCAGCTTCGGCTCCTTCGTAATGCTCCTTTCGTTCGGCGCGGTCTTAACGATATTACTCTCGGAACTGACGTACTTTGTTTTCTTCTTCGTAATCTCGTTCGCGACGCCATTCCTGGCGTCGTATTTCACGCCGTAAGTCCATCTTCTTTTCTTCGCCATCGCCTCGGCGTCCCCGCGCTCCAACAAATGCCAACCTTCCTGTTCCATTCTGAGCATATCTTTGATCACGTCCCGAGCTAACATCTCCTGCTCGAATCGATTCGGCGATTCGTGATTTATTTCTTTGACGATATTGTCGCTTCCCCGCACGATTCGCAGGACCTCCTGCACTTCGTCGTCGGATATCGGTTCTTCTTCTTCTTGGTCCGCGACGGTTCTAGAAGAATGCGGCACGATTATCGGTAATATCACTGGCATCACTAGTTGCATCGTGTTAATACCGCCAGTCCTTTGCAACAGTTTTTCGGTGTAGGAGCCTCTTAATTTCTCGCTTCCGTTGCTGTTCTTCGAATGCGACTGGATAGTAACGGTCACGCTATCGACGAGTTGCTTCGAGGTCTTCGACTTCAGCGATTCCGCGCACCGCGAATTCTCACATTTTTTCCCGATCAGCGATGACGGTTTCATAGACGCAGGAATTCGGCTGTCCACGTAAGAAACGTTCGTGTTGTTTCCGATTACATCGTCTGACTTAAGTGGTATCGAGTTCGACGGGAAGATGACTGTTTCACGCGTGGCCGCTACCCTATCGTTGCGGCGAGTTTCGTTACGCCTTGTGATTTCCTCGCATTCGATTGGATTTTTTTCTACAAAGTTACCAGCTATATATCGATTGGTCCCGTTTGCTACACATATAGTCGCGGTGCAACACTGGCAAGGACTATTATCCAATACAGTTTGATCAATACCAGGAACGTCACCTTTGCAGGTATTGTTTTCCATGATTAATTCCGTCGTTGTAGTATCTGCCGGTTCGGTTTGCGTCGCCATGCTGACAGTCCCGTGACATTTCAGATGTTTGCGTTTCACGGTAGTGTCGACGATTATCTCCTCGCCTATCCTAAAAATCAACCGTAATTTACTTTGCAAATTTGTTGCAGAGTTCTCGTCGGTACGCTTAACATACTCGCAAACTCGTCGGCACACTTCTGAATCGTCCTGTTGTTGTTGTTGTTGTTCGTGCTCCCCCGCGGTACTGACCGTTTCAGTATGTACAACACTATGTTTCAACGCCACGTGTACGTTCAGGTCCGTCTCGCACTTAAAACACTTTCCACATATATTGCACGTTGCTCCCAGGACGACGACGCTACAATCGCGCAACATGAACCCATCCGTGCGACTACGCGCTTCGATGCGGTGCTGGACGCCGTGTAGCGTGGGGTACGGGCACTGAACTCTTCTCATTTGAAGCCCCAGACAACGAAAGAATTCTTCCTTCTCGTTTACATTCGGGCCGCTCACATGTTTCGGCTGCGAAACATTTTTTCTGCTGCGTTTCAGTATCCTGAGCGAGCATGCGTTTGTTTCTTCTGCGCTGTTGTAGTCCGTCTGTATACGTGGCGCCATCTCTTAATGGTCATTGACCCCTGCAAGCAAATGCCAGACGCCGATCGTAATCCTGATGTTTCCTTTTTTTCTTTTTTTTTTTATTTGTATTATACTATACATTAGACAAGTGACTGTACGCGTGTATTGGAAAGAACCAAGCTCGTTTCTCAGTGTCACACGTTTTATTATGTTTACACCTTTTTCCGAAGGATATTTTTTTCCAAGCAAACACTTCCGTCGTGTAATGGACTTATTTTTCAGAGAATAACATAATTTACGGTCGGATTAAAAAACCATTTATTTATATAGATATTTATAAAATATAGTTACAAATCAATCATAGTCGTAATCATTATCCGAAACATTGGTAGTTATTGTACAATGAAACCGGTGAAGCAATGTGACGAAATAAGTGTATATCTGATATATTATAGTCGGTGCTTTTGCAAAATAAATCTGGTATCCTATATTTATAGAAAGATCAAAATTCAGTTCTCGAAATATTTCTTGTAATTATTTTTAATCTTGTTCCGGCAACTGATGAATCCCTTCTCGAAAAAATTCTTATTTCAAGTAAATTATTTTGAAACGGCAGGAATAGGTGATCATCCGGTTTGTCAAGGTTTAATGAATAATAAATTACGTGTTTCTATTGTTGAGGTATGCACTACTTTATAAGCGTTAAAGTTAACTCTTGAAAATTCCAAAATGGCGGGAATTCGTTTCGATATCAAATACATAAAACATCAAGAAACTTGAAAAAGGAGACAATAAATATCATGAAGTTAAAAATTTAGAAATGATTGATAATAATTATTTAATTCCGAAATGTCAATTAATTATTTCGTAAAGAAACAAATACGAAAAATTTAAACAATGTCATCAAAATATTGTATTATAAAAAAGTATTGTTTCATCCAAAAAAAGGATGGTACATTTAACACTAAACCTACCACTGCCGATCAAATGACCGGTTTTATATTTTTCATTTTGCAATTATAGAAATTATAAAGTTACTTACATGGGAATTGATTCGATAAATTTTTTTATCCAAGAACATATTGAAGTAAAAATTTGCACGAAATCTAAATAAATAGAGCCTTGTCATTGTTATAAGCTAAAACATTTTCATCGCTGTTAGCTCGGTAGGTTTAGTCTTAATAATTACCTCAAATAATCAGAATGTTGTAAATGCTATTATTCTAATATTATTGTTATATTTTATTTGCAAAATTGATCATAGTTACACAAATAAAGCTCAACTAACAATTAACTAAAAATGTTGAAATATTTAATAAAAAAATCTAATTTAATTATTTGGAATTAATAATAATAATAATAATAATAATAATTTAATTACTTGCAAGTAATTAAAATATTCAAGGTAATCCAAGATGTGTAAATACCTACATGTTATGCTTTGATCACCAGACGTAATAAGGATGTACGTAAATATACGACAGTTGGGACTGCAAACAGCGGCAAACTAATGTTGATGTTGCAAAAAAACCGACGCAGGATCGAATGACGTAGTCCAGTGTTGCCGCGCGCTTATCTTGTCTGTGTAATACTGTTATGAGAGTAACATCGAATCATTGAGTAGAGGTGAAATGATCTTCCCACGACTGTCAAAATACAGCGATCTCCAACCGTTAGTGACCGTGTTCGATACAGTTCGACGCTTTACTGAAAACTAAAATATTAGTAGACCCAACACCCAACCACGCACCATGGCAACACTGAGTGTGCCTGTGTTGCGATAAGACCCAAGAGCCTCTACCAATGGGCAGCGGAGTGGTTTACAATCTAGCCAATGAGCGCAGACGATCTGCCTCCGCCTCTCCAACGACCCCTCTGACTCATGTTGCAATACGATCCCCATAGAGTTAGAGCCAAGTTTATCTTACTCTGCGACGCAGAAAAAGAATCACACCACCGAAACGTAGCACGGTTGTTTCATTGGCAGAATATTATTTCACATTAACCCCTTGCACTGTAACGTCCAGTCAAATTCGTGACAAAGATTTCGAACAGAATCTACTAAATATGTATTATTATTAGTCCCCTATAAACCGAAATCAAATTTTATTTTCGGTATTTGACATACAGTAAATACAAACTTTCTTCTTCTCCTAAAAAATTACAGACGATAAACTGAAGAAACAAAATAAACACACTTTACCAAACGTATTATTTATTGCGTCGTGTTTTTATTAGACGAAAAACAAAAGAACTAATCGACCAATTTACAGTATTATTTAAATAATCTCTACAGTATTATTTAAATTTTCGTTACGGACTTAAATAAAAAAAATTGTGAAAAGCAACTTTTACTACTTTTTTCGTAATTCTGACTAAACGCAATTTTTCAAAATTTCATTATACGTCATCTGTTAAAATAATTCTTTTGATATAATTTTGAAACCCAATACAATTGCCTTTATAAACTCTTTTCAAGTCAGTTTGAACGCAAGTCGAAACATTTTAGAAATTGTTGTAATAGTAAATATAAATTGATCCGGAATCGATGTTTCGAAAAATAAAACAAAGAAGAATCGGAGAAAACAAATGAGGAAGTTTCCAATGACCTTGTCACTAGTTGCTATTTTGTGTATATACAGCAGGACGCTAGTCGAAATGTGTTCTAGCGACGTGTCGCCATAGCTCATATACAATAGACATAGACGTACGAGTGTTAGTAAATATCATAAAATATTTTTGTAAAATTAGTTGTTCGAATGTACTTTATTACAGACGAATATTGATTATTTCATTATACTAACCTAAAATTGCTATGATAATTAAATTATTCTTGGAAACACAAAAATTGAACAATACAGTTCTCTACGTTTCTGTACATATCAGAGACATTAAATGCATCAAGCAAATATCTCGAATATAATTTCTCGAATTACATTTAATGCAACAGAAATTGTCTTTTAGTTAAAAAATAAGTGAAATAATATATTATAATGCTTCCGTTCGTTCTGAAGCTGAAACTAAGAAGCAGTTACAACACGGTCCTGTGGCGCAACGGATAACGCGTCTGACTACGGATCAGAAGATTCCAGGTTCGAATCCTGGCAGGATCGATGCGATTTTTTTTTCATAAAAAATTATTTTTTTCGTGAACATGTAAACATGTCTTTACAATTTTATGATATCAATACAAATTTCATTTATAGTTACTTGGAATAATTAACACCTATATTGTGTAAAGTTTACACGATATACTAAATATTGTTTACACTGTAAACAATACAAACTGTAGAACTAAAATTATAAATTAGTCATCAAGGATATGAATGGATAGCAGTATTAATTAGTATTGCTCTGTAGATAACTGTTCTGCATTGGTTATCATACCATATCCTATTACGAAGATAACTACAATATCTGTTCTCTTTTAATAGAACTCATGACACCAACTGTGATGACGATAACCTGTACTTATTCAAAGCAGAAAAAATAAATGTGATTTTATTTTCACTGTTTGAATGTTCAAATGCATTTCTTCCTCGTGTTGTTCCGCAAAAGACGTAAATCGATTGAAGTTACATAAATTGGTTTATGAATAAATCAATTAAGTTGAAATTTCTTAGGACAAGTTGTAGGTTTTGTGCATCGTTCAACTTCGGTAATGTATCATACTAGATTTCAAACACTGGGATAGTCATTCTAAAAGTTTTTATCCATTCATAGTTGTAATTAGACTTGTATGAATAAAAATTGTTAATGAATTATTAACACTGAAAAAAGTAAATTTAAAGTAGATTTTTTGGTGCGAACAGTTTATACATAGGCTGTATTGAAGCCAATTTTTTGTCACCATCTGTATAAAATTAATATAAAGTCAAGTACAGTAAATCCTCCATCTAAGAAAACGGAAACCGTAGGATCTACGAAAAATGAATATCCCCGGCTACACCCACTATCGCGCTCCAGTTGCTTGTCCGGACCTGTTTTAGTCGATCTACAATCTACGTCATCGAATCTCGGAGCATTAGTTGCCCAGGCCTGTATATACGCGTTTACACGCGCTGTCCTTTTCAGAAATAGTAGAACCACAGGATCTAAGAAACAGCACGGACCCGAGTGTTATTCTTAGATCAAGGCTTTACTGTATATCTATTATACATATGTATATATAAATTCATACTACACATACAGTTAATTTGATGTTGTTTCTACAGGAATCCATCACACCTGCGAATGTACTTCTCAATATGGATATTTGTGCTTGCGCAATTCAAAAATATTCGTAAGTTTTCTTTATACGCTATATTTTTCTACGTCGATTGCGTACTCTACATTGTACTAGTTGTTATAGGTTGTCGCAATGCTTCATCTCTTTTGTTAGTTATACGATAAAGTAAAGTGTGCAGATTATTTTATAGATAAATACAGGCGTGCACAGACATAATACAAGTCACCGAATAGTTAGCAAGTTGGTCATATGGCAGTGATGGGCACGGTAGGGGCCCCTGAGTTGCCTGCTTCTCCCACCAACCTAGTCGGCTGTGGAGGGACGTATAAGGGGGGAAACGAAGGCACTGGAAGGCACGAGCACCGCTGCGCAGCGAATTTGCGTGCTGCACGAAAGAGTGGTTGGTGGGGGAAGCTACGCGGATCCTTCTTGACTGCGGCAGTCAAAAATGCCCGTCACTGCCATATGGTAAACACTACTAAACGCGTAGTAATACTTGCATTTGTCACGCGTATGCAACAATAGTATTTTATAGCATGACCGTTACGGTAAGGGATGCAACCCGGGAATTCCATCGCAGGTAGGGCCAAGTAAATACAACGATTGTATTTCTTTGAAGCCAGATGTTGGTCAGTGTTTTCGGAATAACGGTTAAATAAGATTCACCGTTTTGTATAGTCTGTCTTCTGTATGCTAAGATATTTCCGTCGGTTCAAAATCGTACACAAAATCCGAGATAAGAAAAACATTCGAAAGAAATACAATTTTTCGTTACTTACACTCTGCGACAATATATATTATAAGAAACTATGTGGACCTTACGAACTAATGACCTGAACATATGTTGTCAAGGTTAACATTCTGACCTCTACATCACATTTAACAACAATTATATCACCCAAATTATAACACAAATAGCGATAATTATATTAATTAGAATGACATTATTAATAATAACAAACAAAATTAACCGTGATTGTTATTCACTTGACAAAACAAGACTAGTTATAGGTAGTATACAATTTATTTTAAGTGACATTGTGTTATAATGATGTCAAAAATATTTTCACTAGGGTTTTTTAAGATAGTGATTTTCCTGCTACTGCTGTTACATTGTGAAATCGAATTATAGATAAAAAGTGTTTATTGACGATTAGACACACACATTAATTCTTTGTTCTATTATGAGATTTGCTATCTGTGTTAGCTACGAACAGACTATTGTTTTTATCGAAAAATTATAGTGAAATTCTTTTAAATTAGATTGGAAATTTCAAGGTCACCTTGATTAATTTTACATATGTACTCATCTGGGCTTATATTTGGATTTTGTTTTCCAAATAAAAACCCATGGGCCTTTAATTTGGGAGAAACAATAACGCGCCAGATAGTATACATATGTTTTTCCACTACCATTCCTTCACTACGGGTGATTCAAGCAGAAACTTATTGGGTTGTGTAACAATAGAACATTTCTTCCCAGCGATGTCACCGCGTACCGTCACTTCACTGGCATCTCTCTTACAATCTGCATATATTAGGATGGCTCTTATTAACTTCTGTCAAAAAATTTTTTCAAAATTTCGATTATGCCACTCCCCAAAGTTGTTCCAAATAATTTAAAAAAAAAGTACCAAGTTTGAGCTCGGTCGGATAACGGGAAAACTGTACATATGTATGTATGTATAGGAAATAAATCATCTAGACACCGAACAATCTTTTGACCATGCATGGAATCCATTTTTCCTTATAAACCGGACATTGCGATTATTTACGACGTTTTTTTCATTAGTTACCAAGTAAGTTCCATTGTGCATTTCGATATTTCATACATCAATGAAGGAACATTTTAATCAATAAACATAAAAAGTATAATGAAAAAACTTTTTAAATAATTGACACATTGGCACGAATACAATAACTATCCGTACAACAATTTTTTATTTTTTTACGTTTTCCAATAGCCAATAGGCCATTTTATCTCGATGCAATAGTTTAACCCTTTGCGGACGAGAGGCGACTCTCGGTCGCCGTCACGGCGCGCGGCGCGGCAGGTCGAGTGGCGAGTGAGAGGCGACAGTCTGTGTTTATGTTCTATTTCGTTACCTCCAACCGATAGGAACGCACTATTGGTTCTTGGAAAGGTTCCTTAGCTGTTGGTGTTCTTTCATACAAAGTGTGAAATGACACATCATAACAGACATAAGATAAAATTAATGAAAGATTCTTCTAAGACTGTGGATCTGACAATGGCTCCGACATTAGTTGAGACTTGGCGATTGTGGCGAAAGCATCAGAAGAATTTGTATACAGTGTATCCCAAAACGATAGCGTTAAATTGAAATGGTAGGTTCCTTGGGTCATTTGAAGAAGACATTTTCCTTAACAAAAATGGCTTACTGAAAATTCCAGGTGCGCAGAGGCACCACATGTTTACTGATCGATATTACACTAGTTACATTTTAGCTAATGAATTACATAAACTGAAGTGTCATTTGACTGGGACAATACATACTAACTAATAGAAAAGAATTGCCAAATTCAATAAAAAAAACGACAACTTCCAAAAGGAAAATCCATGGTAGCGTATCATAGAAATAATAATGTGATTTTGGCGTGGAAAGATAAGAGGATCGTCACGCTATTGACAAATTATCACAATGCAGAAATTAGTACCGTTGAACGAATACTCCGGCATGGTGTTCAAACTGTGGTTAGAAAACTCAATGCTGTCATAAATTATACCAAATTCATGACATTTGTTTAGTTGTTTAGTTAATTCGTACATTCTCTACAAACAAGTAAAAAGGCAGAGAAACGAACAGCGACTTACACGTTTGCACTTTCGAAAAATTTTGGTAGACAAATTGAGAGGAGATTTTCGACAATCACGAGATCGAGCTTCAATATCGACCTCTAACTCTGACGAAATTCGTCTAAACGGAAAGCTTCACGTAATTCTTACTGGCACAATAAAGAAGGATTGCAAAGTTTGTTCTAGTCGAAACAAACCAGGTGGAAGACATGAGACGACCTATTATTGTGATACATGTCCAGATAAGCCAAGAATGCATCTTGGTCAATGTTTTATAAATTATTATCATACGAAACGAAACTACAGATCACAATTTTTGTAAAGTTATATTCTTAAAGTTTAAATTTAGATAAACTATCGAAATATAACGTTTTTGTAAGATCATTTTATGGTACCATGTACCAACACTTGACATATTTGCAAAAATCGCCTCGTCCTGCTACCTGACCCGGCCGAAAAAGTCGTCGTCCGCAAAGGGTTAATTATTATCATTGTAAACTACATTGCTGTTCACATTTTTCTCGCAGACTTTACAATTGGGGAGGAAATGGTGTTGGATTCACTGCAAGGACCATGCGAAGGTCGGAATCGCACCGAAGACGATCTTCAGACGTTCGACTTCATCAGCAAGCTAAGATTGGATCGCTTAGACACGCATTACATTGGTCTAACGCGAGTTAGAGGTAGCAATCGCATGCAAACTGCCTACCGATTGGGAAAGGATACCGATGTTACTTTGCCAACGAAGTACGATTCAATTTGTTATCTTATTACGGTGCTTGTTTAATTGAATGTGAATCTCGAATAATGGTCTATGTTAGATTTTGGTCGAAATTCAGTTAACAGAATATCGTGATTCTACAGTCTCTGTAGATCACTTTAGTGCACACTAGTTTGTAAATATTGCGTCAGATTTTAAATAGAAAAAAAGTAAACATGTTGGGTATTCGAAACTTATGAAAGAAGGGTCTGTGTCGCGTCGCAGCGTTGACGCAGGACCACAGCCTTCTCTAGTACTATAGCCGTGCTGCACAACGTAGCAACACCGCTTGTGGGGGGAGTCCTATTTTCAATAATGGGAGTCTTGTATTTGGGATTATAATTAACGCTTTCTCCCATAGAAAATTATGTTAAAATACACAATTCTTTATTAATTATGTATAAGCAGTATATAAATAACTATGATAAGTAGAAGTGATATTAAAGTATACTAACATTTATAAATGTGATATACATTTTGTGGACTCTCGGAATATATAGTTGGGTATTGTGATATGTACATAATATTTTAAATATTTACAGTGGTTATAAGAAAACATAAGTGTGAAGCAAAATAAAATCACACACACATGTCTGAATTAAAACGCAATATTTGAAAATTAATGAAGCGATATATAAGGATAATTTTTTAATTGTTGTTTTCCTCACTACTCTATGGCGCGTTACTAATAAACTTTTAATATAAACATAAAAATAAAATGTTAACTCTGACATTCTCCTGAAATACTGCCAATACAACCTTAAATCTTGTGAAATAACATTAATAATAAAAATATAGGAAAATAAATAGATAAAAATAAACTGAGACAAATAAAAAGTGTTAATGTATTAGAACATATTGGAAAGAATAAGTTAAATATATCAAAATAAATGATTTAAAAAAGGGTTCTCGCGGTGTTGCCATCACGTGCGTCACACTGTTGTCACTCGCCGCGCCGGAACGTATATATTGTATAATAATTAAAATACATACATTTTTCATGAAGGAGTTATATTTATTGTTGTCCTTAGTTATTTCGTTTCATTGTAACAGCTATTGAAATAAAATATACCACTGTGGTCTCCAGCTGTTCTGTTTGTTGTCTCAATGGAATAAGGGTTTACGTTTACGTTATCGGGGACTGTCGGGACGCAAGGTCGTCCTAATTTATTTGGCGCCCGTGGGCCACTGACAATAATACGGTCCTCTTCATAAGAAAATACACGGGAGGGGAAGCGGGAGCGGGGTGACCGGTGAAGTTTTACAAAATATTCAGAACTAGAAGAAGTCGATATATTACTAATGAACAAACAAAAATACAAAATTGGACGATCTATCAAATATAGTATAAACAGGTATAACTTGAAACCGCGTTACCACAGAAGGTCGGAAATGTAACATGGACGCTTATTCGAGATT
Organism: Lasioglossum lativentre; assembly: GCA_916610255.1. Lineage (NCBI taxonomy): Eukaryota > Metazoa > Arthropoda > Insecta > Hymenoptera > Halictidae > Lasioglossum > Lasioglossum lativentre. Next base: position 5,639,124 of record OU744364.1, read on the forward strand.
CGCATTCAATTGCCGAAATGAATCGATTCCAAACCTCGAACCGTTACATTGAATTTTTTTTTCCTTTATTCGCGCCAGGGACATACTTCCAAACGATTTGCCAGAGGAATTCAGTATAGTCTGCACGTTCAGAGCCAGGAAACTGCCAAAGTATACTTGGCATATTATCAGAATCATCGACATGGAAAACGAGCCCCAGTTTTTGATAGCAGCGAACTCGAAAACCCTGACCCTGGACATTTCCATGAAAGACCTAGAAGGAGATCTGCAGACAGTGTCATTTCCAGCGGAACGCGTAAGTGAAGTTCTCTACGTTTCTAGACAAAAGTTACACGGTATCAGAGGGCACACTTTCCGATGTAGACGCGTATGAAGGTCAACTTTCTTTTTTAAAATGAAATAGTATATCTTTTAATGCACTACTCGATGTTACTCGTTATTCCCTACATAGAAGTAGTGAGACACCCTTTATATGTATAATTGTTCAATTAGTTATAAATTATATACATTACAATTAATTTTATAAGGACTTCCGTTTCTACGCAAAAGAATCAAAGAATAGTACATAACAGAAAATCGGAACAAATACACAACATATTTGTCAAATATTTTGATCTTCTCTGACTTGATTTGTGTTCATATATTTCTGGTATAATATTGGTACACCTGACAAAGAACGATTTCCCGGAAAAGGTGAATAAATAAATGAAATAAAGAATTTTAATTTTCTCCTCTTAAGCTATGCATATTGGCAAAAAATGATTAAATATCCGGAAGCGTAGCGTGTCTCTCTTAATGTCGAGTGCACTGTCAACGGAGACCCAGTTTAAAGCTAGCAGCACTTAAAAGTGTCATCGACGATGGCGTGATGATTAAAACGGCCCGAGAGAAATCACGGCCTCTAATGCTTCGGATCGAAGTTCTGTCCGACGCGACATGTCAAGCCGACTCTTTGTCAAACATTAATCGTGAAACCGCGTGGGCGTATAAACTGCATCGTGGTTAGGATACCGGGAAATCGTGTCACAGGCTGTTGCGCAAATATCGCGCCGTAGGAAATAGGTTAGAGGTTTTTTGCAGGTCATATCCGTGGGATAGTGCTGAAAACATTTAACGGTGCGTACGAGATTGGCAAATCTGATGAAAATATTAGTTTTTCTCACATTTCTAATAATTCGAAGAATAACTTCTAATTTCTAATTATTCAAGAATAACAATGACCGTTCATCCTGCTCTTGCAAGGGAACTTTGGTAAAGCTGGGTACACACTAGGGTGGACCTTAGCTATACCCATACAAAAATAATGAAAAATAAAGCATTTTTAATTGGCATTATGTACAGTGAGAACACGCGGACCTATAAACTGTGCCGGCGCGGCGACACGCTTCGGTCACGCGATCCGTATTTCATTCTATCCTTCTCTATGTTCGGCTCTCTATTGAAGTCTCGCTCGGCGCGGTCGGCGCGATATCTAGACGCAATCATAAATCAAAAAGCATTTCTGGACACGATTCTTGTCCATGAAAAACACGGCTGTTGGACAAGAATCAAACGTTTACTGTATATGCCTATATTTAATTTTGAAATGTTGCATTATAATTCAAAGGTGATTTTATTTTGCTTCATACTTATATTTTCTTAAAACCACTGTAAAAATTTAAAATATTATGTATCACAACACCAAACTATTCCGAGAATCCACATTTACCATAGTTATAATATTTATATATTACTTATATATAATTAATATAGAATTGTGTATTTTAACATCATTTTCTATTAAAAAAAGCGTTAATTATAATCCCAAATACAAGACCATTATTGAAAATAGGACTCCTGATCCCCACACAAGCGGTGTTGTCACGTTGTTCAGCACGGCTATAGTACTAGACAGAGTTGGGCAAAATTTTCATCTAAATAAAAATTTCGGGTAACGAATAAAACATAAAAAAATTTATATTCATTATTCGATGGTTCGAATAAAAAAAGTATCTTTATTCTTAAAATTTTGCCCAACTTTGGTACTAGAGTAGGCTGTATCTCTGCCAATTAGAAGCGATCACGAAAATCACGAATCTCGAAAATCTCGAAAACTAAGACCGAGTACTGGGTAGTTGTAATGACAAAAGTTGTTCAGAATGTTGTCCTTGACAACATATGTCATGGTCAATATTTTTTACTGTTTTCCATTTGATCTACCCATTTTTATCGTAAATGCATAAAATCCGCAGTTTATTACAGTTATTACCGTTCAGGCACGCCAGGTCAGCCTTTCGCGGTTCTGGGGTACCTAAATACTAGAAGGCATCTTCGCATTTCCTATTCCATGGCTAGATGCTTCAGCACAAAGTCCCAATTCTTTTTTTACTCATCTCTCTCTCTCTCTCTCTCTCTCTCTCTCACATGAACATCCCCGTGCCGACCAATAGCTGGATGACCCAGAGTGCTCAACCACCACCGTCCGACGACAGTTTTGTTCAAGTAGTCTCATGCATCCCTATTCAAGACCTCACGTAGTCCAAAAACCCTGCCATAAATCCTTCGAAGCCCGAGGGTCGCCTCGGCAGCATCATTTTCGCTTGAAAAACACGATGACGCTTACATACAGGGTGTCCCAGTTAACTTGATTACCCCAAATAATTATTCAACAATACATTTTATGAAAGACTTGTAAAACATGGAATTTAAATGGCTTCGAGAGGCCCGTCTCATACGGCACTTGCTATTTCTGTGGGTGAGAGCAATTCGGAGATTTCAAGGTCACCTTTATTTTTTTTAATGGAATAACCTACATTTTTTATCGTAAGTCAATAGAGTATCGAATTCTCAATGAAAATGTATTGACATCCATATGTCCTGAATCTAATAGTTAACAAGATTGGTACTGATTTAAAAAAAGATATCCAATGATATGTTTTTTGAATTTAACTTGTAATTTTTTACTTTAACTAAGGTGGCTTTGGTTTCACTATGTAGACAAAGTACATATATCGTGTTACATGCGACACCCTGTAGACAATATGCTTTAGTAATTCTAATTGACTGTTTAGAATAGGATTATCTTCTAAATAACTTCACCCTGGCTCAACCAGTTTTATAAAAGGATTAGTATCAATTCAATACATATTTTTTAATTATACATTTTCTTTAAAATTTAACAATAAAATAGCTTCATAAATTTTACAAAAAGAGAAACAATATGATAAAGTATGTATATATGTAATACAACATCTCAAAATTAAAACAATTAAACAGTTTCATATTTATTAACATGAATACTGAAAATGTTATTCGATACAAAATGAAGGTTATAATCGTTTTATACGTACCGTATTTGTCTATTTTTGCAATTTTAACACTGATATATATTATTCATAACAATAAAAAAAATTGCACTTATACACTACACACATAAATTACACTTAATATTCACAGTAAATCTATATTATATCTACGTGTTACAATCATAGCATATAGAGGCGGTCGTCAATGGACGCGAACGACTCCAAGTCTCTTTAAATCGGACCGAAACAGTGTTGCCAAATTTACCATGTTCCGGCCTGTATTTACTAGAGACGGCTGTGAATCCGTTTTCGTGACAATTGCCAAGCGAAATAAACGGTTATATCTCCGTTTCTGACGCTATTAGATTAAATACTAATTTTCGTGTTGTACGTTTTCCATCCATCAATTGGGGAATGTAATGGCTTCTCATAGTCAGAAAAATGAATTAATGCTCGAGATTTTGTGATCTCTGTTCGATTAAAACAGATATTTGACAAGGAGTGGCACAAAGTTAGTATCGGAGCATTCAAGGGTCGACTGGTGGTCCACATCGACTGCGAGGACGCCGGCGAACAACCGTTGAGACCACGAGGACCGATTAAAGTCGATGGGAACATCTCCATATCGAAGATCTCCCACAGCGTAGTCACAGTGCCGGTAAGTTCGATCGCGTACCTCAGAAATTGCGCACATTACATTATGTATTTAGTAGGGAGTGCGACAAGATCTCGTACCATTGTTAACAGGGAACGGGTACTGGTTAGACAATTTCAATTGACGCGACGGCGCGGCGCAATTACCGGGTGCCTTTGTGCCTTAAAGTCGATGCATATGTTGTTTGTGGTACACTGTGTATTTCACCTAACTTCACCATCTTATTTTTTATGATAGAAAAGAGTTAGAGGAAAAGAGGCAGGAAGAGAGAAATTTTCTGAAGGACACGTTTTTTTTTGGATGAGATTTCAAGGTCATTGAAATACTAATATTTTCATTACAACAGTCTTGTAGCGTATAAAAAAACAAATTCAACGATGTTTTGACCTTCGCGTGACCTTCAACGAGAAACAAATACTTTCGAATCTGTATATTAAAAGTTCCAAGGAAACAAGTTATATTTTAGAACGTTTATTTCACGTTCACGAGAGAAGTAGAAACCAATACCTGCTGAAACAAGTTTTGAACTGTGAAATATCTATAAAAATATTACAAATCAGTAACGTATTCTAAATATCAATTTACTTGTTATTTAATGTTATGTGGTACTATTTATTGAACAGTACTTGGTAATTTTTACAATGATCGAGAATTTTTTGTTACAGGAATACTTTCATTTTTGTATTGTGTATATATAAGTTCTATTCTAACGAAAATTTTTATTTTCAAGAATTTTGCTTCATCTGTTCCTATCGGATGTTATTATTAAAATTAATTTTTGAGGGACAAATTTTAAAATTTTAGGGGTAATTTTTGAATTTATAAAATTTGGTTTCACGGGGCATATATTTTATTATATTTATTACCGATGAAAAAATTGCACAACTCTTTTGATTTCTGCTTAGAGCCGCATTTCTATTATGTAACTATCCATCCGACAATGAGTTTCACAGAAAAATATAACGAGACTTCCTAGGGTACGGGGAATCTGATTTTGTGAGACTTTGTGGAAATTGTAGGTTATGTGATAAAACCACGAATGAATAGACGCACGCGATTGCCGCTGATTATGGTTGTGAGTGGTTAAAGCCGGAGGCTTTTGGTTTGCCGCGATACAAACGTGTCTGTAGAATGCCGCAATTAAGAAGCACTTAATTAATAAACACTTGATGTAATGAACAAGGCTGACAATAAGACGTAACTGGAACAAGCTAGATTTAGCGCGACACTCAAATACTGGAATCGTAACGAATGTACAAGAACCCAGTGATGGTAGGTGTATTATTAGCCCATTTCCTCCAGTAACAGATAAGAAACGAAATAGGCTCGTTCCACTGGTTACTATGAAATCATCGACACTGTTTTCATCGACATGATTTCACCGACACTACCTATGGTGATCCTTTCATTTTGCAAAATAACTGCCACTTTGGACTTTATAATTCTTCACAACTAAATGAAACGCTCTGTCGGTATGTCACTTATGTCTATCGGTAATGCAGATTACAAAATGATTTCCACTGAACCTAAGGACTACAAAAAAATAATGTCTCAGTAAAAGGATATTCTAGTACGTATGCCAGGAAGTATGTACATATCGTAAAGTGTGCTGTAATATCATTACTTGTCCCTTGAACAGCCACAAAAAGGTACGGTAGGTACAAGTGTAATAATCACTGTTGTAAGAAATGGAAGACTTTTATGCAGGGCTTCGGAGTCCGTAGACAATATTCATAACTCTGACTCCGACTCCAACTCATCTTTTTTTTTACCTCCGACTCCGAATCCGAATCCGACTCCGACGCCGATTTCGACTCCGACTCCACGACTCCGACTCCGAAGCACTTTTATGATTCATTTGAATTCGATTAGGACACAATTGAGATAGAATTGTATATATTCTTGACTTCTAATATTGTAGGTGATACAGCCACTGCTTTGGTTGGCTTCAAACAAATGTATTTAATAAAAATAGACGGATGAAAAACTTTTCTCGTAAGATGGTCACGTGAAGGTCAACATATCGAAATTGTTTTTTTTAATGTGCCACAAGACTGTTGAAAAGATGTAGTCGCATTTTAAAAAAACTTCGATGACCTTGAAATCACAAAACAGTGTTGTGCAAAAATGACCTTGACCGAATTTTCCAAGGTCAAATGTTTTTTATGATTGTATCGCGTTCTACTCATCGAGAGGAACAAACTTCTCAAAGGAACCACATGGGTAAAAAATGAACCGTTCTCTTGAAAATTGACGTTAAAGTTCAATTAACACAAACTTACTCGATTGAGAATTTCATTACAACCATAAGAACATAACGTAATATAATACATCGATAATAAAGCAAAGCAATTATAAAATTGAAATGAGTTCCGTTATGTGTCGCCAGAATTAAATTGCGAAACATGTATGTACGTTTTGTTCGTTGCAACCGGTCAGAACATGAATACTCATTGTAACGTTTCTTTAAATGGTCGTGCAGATCGATATACAGTGGATGGTCTTGAATTGTGACCCTGCAAGACCGACGCGAGAAACCTGCGAGGAACTGCCGGTACGTCTATGTAGTTCACACAACTTGGCAATCCATTAAGACCCCACGGTTGTAATTAACATAATTGCAGAAGAGCCGCAGCAGTCCTTTATTACCTCAGCCCTGTGAAATTATCTGTCCACAAGGGCCACCAGGAATTAATGGCACCAATGTGAGTCACGATTTTCCTTTATTCGCGAACATTTTTCTCAAATTAAGCAACCACATCTCCACTATCAATGATTTCATGAAAAAGTGCTCAGGACAAAATTGTAATACCTTAGGGAGCACATGCAGCGGTAAGGTTATTTTTTCCTCCAAGGTAAATTTTTCAAAGATTTCAAAATTATCAGCTCAGATGACCTTGACCTTGACATATGTTGTCACACATTTTCTTAAAACCTCTTGGGGGTTACTCAGAAAGGTGACCTTCACAACATATGTCAAGGTCAAGGTCATCCGAGCTGCGTCCCTTAAACGTAATATTGTTTCAGAGCATGAAAACACAAAATCTTCGACATGTATAACAATACTGTTTCGATCATTGTATCTCCAAAAATTAACCATATCGCTGCATGTATCTCCTAAAACATTGTAACTTTGTCCTGAGGTCTTTTTCCGTAAAATTATTAATAATTTAAATGCGCACCCTGTTTACCTCGGAAGAAATATCTCGCGTTCGTGTTTCATGACTCGTTTATAGATTTTTATTAGGGCTATTGTCACCTTTCCAATGACTACATTTTCATGTAGTAAAAATCTCCTTCGTTTCAGGGTTTTTCCGGTCCGCCGGGGCTACCTGGACTCTCCGGACCACCCGGGCCAGTAGGTCAACCTGGTCCAATCGGTCGACCGGGTCTAGCTGGGCCCCCAGGGGAGAAAGGAAAAGTCGTGCGTATTCAAAAATACGTTCAATTCTATTATGACTTCTTATTTACCATTATTATTATTCCCTTGTTATATTACTTTCATGATTTTAGGGCCCACGAGGATTGACCGGTGCTCGAGGTTTTCCTGGGCTACCCGACCCTAAAGGTTCTATTGGGTTAATTGGACCCCCCGGCCCAAAGGGAGAATACGGTGAACGAGTGCGTTCGTTAACTTAACGCGTTTTACAGTTTTCTTTCTATATAAGACGACGATGTTTTTTCTCGCAACAACAAAATCTCTATCCCCTCTTCTTTTTTTGAAGTTATCCGCTCGACGCCGCTTATTGTCTGAGGGTGTGGCGGCTATGTCCCGCGCTCGCCAGCAGATGAACAAATAGTCACCACCTTTCCCGCTACTAACCTAATGCGTCATCGATCCCTGTTACATATTATGCTTCTTTTTCTCAAGAATAATGTCAAGTCGAATAGGTACCCTGATTCGCAATACGCCAAAAGCCGTCCCAACCCATTATCTTATATCGAAGGAAAACTGTATTCCGTAAGCAATCGATGCTAGTATTTACGTTCGTTTTATTCCCATAGGGGGATATGGGATTTCCTGGGCTGAAAGGAGACCAGGGCTTCCCAGGACCACAGGGACACCCTGGTTTACCAGGTCCACCTGGGAATGTTACTGATTATAGCGATATTTTGTCGCGATTCCCGGCTCTGTCAAATCCTCAAAGCTATCCAGGCGATAAAGGCTCGAAGGGCGAACAAGGCGAGCGTGGCGATAGAGGGGAACAAGGTCAAAAAGGTACTCATTGACATTCGTTCTTATGGCACCATCGGTCACTGATCCGTCTGCGTCGAAATAATGGGGATGTTAAATGTTACCACTAAATGCGATTAGGTTGATTTATCCGATAAGTAATCTTTGAAGTGCCGCCTAAGCTAATTCAATCTCATTAGAATCGTTCGGAATTGTACGTGTTCCACGTAGACAATGATTCGTCGCTAAACGCATTATACATATCTGTATGTCTGTCTGTAGGAACGTAAGGCGCTTTGTCCGATTCCGTGTTCTATTATGAAAAATACTTAATCACAGCGAGGACTCATATTGATCACATTTATTGACGTAATATTGTGACATTGATGTATAGTGTATAGTGTTTGCATTATGAAAGTTGAGTATTCGATCTGGATCAAATGCTTCCATTGCTAGTTCTCTGGGAATGAACCATAAATCATTCTCTTATGCTTCGAGTCTGTTAATGCGCTAATTCCAATGTATGAAAGGTTGCTGACACTTAAGAGGAAATAATTCTCTTTAATAAAGTGTGTCAACATTCGTGTATTTAAAGGTCGAGCCCAATCGTTTTAATAGCTTTAACTGCCCAAGTATTTCCACTTGCCCTATCGCCCCTTTATCCAGATTTTTGCTTCGAGTATTAAATTCGTAGGTATAGACACCCTGTGCATATAACTACATGTAGGTAGAATCACCTGGTACTTATGTAAATAAATTTACTGGCGTATACAATACAATTGTTTTTTATTAGACACGCTTCAATATTAGAATATATTAAATATGACATGGTAAGAAATAATTCGGGTAACAAATTATTTGTAGTTTGAATTAGTTTAGAAAGGTGAGCAAATTTTCTTGAATTTATTTTGTTCACTACATAAACATACATATGCGTATATGTATAACAGGTGTTCGTCAACAGGTGGAAGAAAATTTAATAAAGGCATATCGAGTAAGTTAAGATGTCTTCCCTTCTTTTTCATAATTGTTACAAATTCAAAATAATTTAAATACTATTTTAAACTTCATCGCTGCGTTAACAACAACTTTATGAGTATCCATGTGACATTAGTGGTGTTTAGATTTGTCTCCTAGATTTTTAGACTTTAACTTTGTCTCGAATTTTTTGTCTTATTCATAATATATTCTCCATTATAAAAAATACTTTGTTATTATTAACTTATCGTTTGCTGTATCCTGCTTCATCCAAAATGGCAATTCCGATACACAGTTCAGATGACACAAGGGCGATGCGCAGAGAGACAAATATGCGCAGAGTTGTCGACCTAAATACAGCCATTGAAAGATGATTATAAATCAATTTGTTGCAATCTGTTGCAATGCCCGTAAACTCATTCCTTTTATTATTAATCACTGGATGTGTGTCGTTCACGTGATAGAACCGAATAACTATAATTGTCTGCACTCGAACATTCTGTCATTACTATATACAGGGTGTGGCAATAACTTTGTCCACCTTGAGTATTTCCGTTACTTGTGATAATATGAGAAAATTATATATATGAAAGTTGTATGGCATAGAGGGGGAAATATTGTCATGTAAACACTCTTTGTGTGGGCGAAGGCGCTCCGAAGATTTTAAGGTCACCTCGATTTCTTTAATTGGAAAAACCTACTTTTTGTATCATGAATCGATAGGGTATCGAATTTTGCGTAAAAATGTATTGAACTTCATATGTCCTAAACCTAATAGTTAATTAGATATTATCGAAATAATTTTCAATATGTACCTACTATGTACTTGGAAGCTAGTAAGTAGATGCTCGTATGTACATATGGTATCTCCTAACAGATGGGAGTAAAAAATTGTTGGTTTACCTATAGAAAACTGAAGGTGACCTTGATAACTCTGGGAAAAAAATGTGATGCAAGATATAAATAGTTTTCAATATCGTTTGATTTGTTATTACGTATGCAAAGGTGAACAAGGGGAAAGCGGTCCTCCAGGTCAAGATGGAATTCCTGGTGTCGATGGGGAGCCAGGCATTCCCGGATATCCTGGTCCGAAAGGAATGGCAGGATTAGTGGGCTTACCTGGGCCGCTGGGATTTCAAGGTTCTCCGGGAAAAATTGGACCACCAGGACTCCCTGGAGTACAAGGTTACAAAGGCGAACCCGGTGAACCTGGACGCGATGGTGCGTACATTCGAAATTTGAAAATTGTTATTATAATATTAAGAAATCCATATATGTATGTGCTGTACATATATAATTACTTTACTTAGGTTTACCTGGCTCAGCAATTGGTTCTGTAATACCAGGACCACCTGGACCAGAAGGTCCTCCTGGTATACCTGGAGCAGACGGTCCTCCAGGATTATGGGGCGAACCAGGCCCTGTTGGCCCACCAGGTTCCCCAGGATTGAATGGACAAATTGGTTCTATAGGTTTCCCTGGAGTGCAGGTAAATCCACGTGAACATTATAATAAATTATTTCATTTAATATAGCAGAATTAGTTTTAAAAGAGTTTAACAATTAGTGGGTTTCCTCCTCTGTTATTATGACCTTCAGGGACCACCGGGTCTTCCAGGACCAGCCGGACCACCTGGACCACCCGGAGATTCTGGTTCAATGACAGACATATTAAACACAAATGATGTTCTGCAAATCGGGAGTCCAGGCATTAGTGGACCTAGAGGTTCGCCAGGTTCTCCTGGATTAGTGAGTATTATGATGTCTGATTTCCACAGCTACGATTCTCGTGTCATTATTCGCAGAATAATTCGTAGAATTCCGATAACGCTTTGCAATGCTGATTCTGTTAGCCAGGCGAAAGAGGACCACCTGGAGACCGCGGTCCAGAAGGGCAAATCGGACCGGTGGGGATGCCAGGAAAAGATGGTGCACCAGGGCTGCAAGGGCAATCAGGAATCAGAGGTCAAACAGGAATGCCAGGTCTCCAAGGACCACCAGGCCGTAGTATCACCGATTCGGAAATTCGGGATATATGCACAACTGTATTACGAGGTGGATATTTATTTCTACGAATCGCTCCATATTGTCAGTTATTCAAAACATTTTGTACTGTACGTACAAAACTATAATAACGCATTCAAAAAGTAGGCGACTGCGGCGATGTCTCTGACAATTAGTCAGGAATACAAAGATATAATTCATGATTTTATTGGCACGTACAAATACAGAGCAAATGACTGAGATTGCGGCGCTGATGCAAGGTCCACCTGGTCCAGCAGTACGAGGCCGTCCAGGTCGTCCTGGATCACCTGGTCCACAAGGTCGTCCAGGTACACCAATGAAATGAGACGTTCATCGATCCCATTCGTCTGCATTTGATCCCATAATTGTAAAAAACGATGATACAGATGGTGGTGCTACGGGTTTTTGGTATCTTCTTACAATTAGTATCGATACAGTAGAACATCGATTATCCGAACTAAACAGGGGAGTCCTTGGATAGTGTAAAAGTTGCTTGGGTACTATACTAGATTTAATCTTTATTAATTTCTATAATAAATAATGTTGCATATTTAAATATGAAACTTGTTAGGATCATGGTTCGGATAATTGAGATTCTATTCTAATGGGAAACCATATAATCTCTTCACCGGAAATTCATAGCGAATGGATGCGATGGGCCATTGCATAAAGGCCATCCATAATGTTGCCAATAGTCGTAGCGAACATCTCAATGGTCATCGTCATCATCGTTCCGCCATGAGTTGCTTGAAATTCCATCTTCATTCTTAGTTAGAGCTGGCATTCATCAACGGCGCCATTCGCATACCCGCCGATAATCGCGTCCATTCGATTAACAATCGATCGGTCGATCGAGGTTTAACATGTCACGTTGTCGTGCGCCGATAAAGACGATGGAAACCTGCATGTGTCACAGAGAGGCTGAAAGAACTAACAGAGGGACTTCGAGGGCCATCCGGGTTGCCGGGGCTGGTCCGACAGGGCCGTCCTGGTCGAGCCGGAACCCAAGGCATCCCAGGTACCTATTCGTGCAACCTACCAACATCTTTCTCCTGCATACGTTTTACCTTGATAATTCACAAAATTCAAAACTTCGCCTCACACATTGATACATGATGCACCGTAGACACGGATGTCTCTATCATTATTCCTAACTAATACATTACGATTAGTGTAGGTAGACCGTAAGCGGTAATAAGTCTTTTCGGTAACAACCTAGGTGATCCAGGTCCTCCAGGTCTACCGGGAGAACGTGGCTTCGTAGGTCTACCCGGACCACAAGGCCCTACGGGTCCTCAAGGTCCTGTCGGTGAACGGGGAGAAAAAGGTGATAAAGGAGCGGAGGGCTTCGGCGTGGAAGGTCCTGTAGGGCCAAGGGGATTGCCTGGTAGTACTCAAGCCCTTTTCCAGTCGTAATCAGATGTTGTATACATGTATCTATAATTTTCTTCCAACAACGGATTTCTGTATTTTCAGGACCACCCGGTAACGATGGTGTCGGATTGCCAGGAAGACAAGGCGAACGAGGCGTACCGGGTAGACCAGGTAAAAAATAGAAAATTGCAAAAATGTTTTTAAAATACGGTGTGTTGGTATGATCAGTTTCATTCATTGACAGGTCCTCCAGGAATTACGGGACTACCTGGACCGAAAGGTATGGCCGGGTTTTGCGAATTGTGCAATTATCCGGGCCCCGCTTACTTACAGTACATCCGCACCAATGAAAAGGGGCCTTAAGCCGGAACGTTATTTTTATAAACTTGTAAAGTACAATTAACAATTAACGAGTCCATGAACAATGAACTTTTCTGCTCATATTTTTAGAAATCTATCGAGACACTGCCATTTCCAGACAATACTCTATTAATAACGTGTATTTAAATACGACAATCATATTACATATTACAGTAGAGCGATAATCATCCGAACCGGTGAATGAGAGATCTCGAAAAGACAGTTTTCATGATTAAAAAAAAAATTATAGATTACTTTCACAAATAAGTATTGTTAACATTAACTGTATATGTATAATTACTATGTATCGTATACATATGTATGTACTGATCGTCCATCGGGAGATGGCAGTGATTTTGATAGTGGGACGCAGTGGGATCTGCGAGACCCCACTCTTATGCTTATTGTTAGATTCTGGCGGGAACGGTCGACATAGCAGCTCAACGTCACCTAATTGCTCTGTCCCAGTCGCCCTAATACGCGCGTTTACTGTCTTCGTCAAGCGATTCGACCAATAGCGGAAGATGCGTAGCGCAGAATAGAGATATTACGTGGTCCCTACAAGTTTCTCATTGCCATCTCCTGATGGACGATCAGTACATTATATTTTGAGTAATATATATCACATTTTTAATTACAGCAGTAGTACTTTTGTATTTAATAAGTAATTTTAAAACTGTTCGATTTTCCGAACAACCTCGGTCCTAATTAGTTCGGATAATTGACGCTCTACTGTACTTAAGAATAATCAATACAAGATACTACTTAATATGCTGGTCATTATACTACAATTGTACGAATATTTGTACAGATATACCTACTTAGTAGTTCCGAACAAATATTTTTTAAGAAATAAGTTGTCGAATATTTCAACTCAATGTAAGACATACGTATTTAGGACTGTTACTTTCCTTCAAAGGTCGGAGATTTCGAAGTTTCGATTTCAGAAACTTCAAAGGTGATGAGAATCGAAGTTTCGAAGCTTCGATTTCAGAAACTTCGAAGGTGATGAGAATCGGAGCTTCGAAATCCGATCGAGATATCGTTACTATCTGTTTTGTTTTGTCCTGTGCTCCTTCGTCTTCATGAAATCTTGTTTACAATTTATTTGTACAATAAATATATTTGTTATAACTGGTTGTGTTTATATTCTGTCAAAATTCTGTCAAATATTTTATTAATAAATTACAACCTGCTTATACGTTTCGAATCCTTCGAATCTTCGAAGAGTCGAAGCTTCAGAAAAGTAACAGCCCTAATACATATTACTCTCGCAGGACCAACGTAATGTTTCTTAGGTACAGGTACGATGCAATGGTACGTTATAATGATAAATGAATAAACTACAATCCTTTGTAATAGAAATAAATGTTTTTCTTACACATTTTCGTGCATCATTAAAAACAACGAAGACTCATTTAATACTTACCGAGCAGATAAACGATAATTAATTTTGCTATGCAATATTTGAAACGATGTTAAGCTGCGAATATAATACGTATGCCATGTAAACTTTATAAATATTCTGTAGCATCGTAAGTGAATAGGACTATAAATTAAGTGAGTAAAGTTTGAAACAGATTCAGAACCATATGTATGGACATATATGAGTTATAAAATATTTCAAGGTCTTTTCAAGGTCATCGATAATTTTTAAACGTCACCATATATTTCCCGTATTTTTACTCTAGACTTCCGTCCTTATCTTTTAGTGGAAGGGAAAATTCTTTCTAAATATCGCTGGTTTCCTCTTACGGTCGCGGATGACCGCTGCACTCACGTCGGAGGTCCTTCGGCGCTCCACGATTTATGGTACACTTATGTTGCTATTGAGACTATGACTGACGAAAACGTAAACCATGCCAGACTCTGAAACTAAACAGTTATCTGACAAACAGCTTTCTCTAGTCACGTAAGTACACCATAATCGTGTCCAGATGTTTGCACACTTAGCTGTCTCGTGAGGAGTTCGAGTTTCCTCAACTGGTCCCTACAGTCTGTTGTAGATATTGTAGGAGAAGTAACTATAGCGTACACGATAACTATACTTTGTCCAACGAGACGAGGCAGTAGAGTACCAGCGAATCAGCATGCGTCATTTATTGCTGCCTACCTGAGGAGGGTATCATAACAATTTGTTCCAATCGAAGTATGTAAGTATGTACCACGACTCAGGCTCCTGTTGTTTACGTTTGGTCCGATCGAAGTACCATGACTCAGACTCGTGTTTCTTATTTTTGACCGGAATTTCTTACCACGTATTTCTTACCACGATATTCTAGGCGAAGGGGTTAAATACAAAATCCCAAGGTATTCGTCAACTGATTTATGTATTCAATCCAAGTATTTTGTAACAATACATAAACCGAATTTTATTACATAACAATCGAATACATTTCGTATTTGAAAAAATAACTGAATGACAAGTTGTTACTCGAAGAACATCAACTTGCAATTATTTAATTTATAAATACATACATCTCAGACATCTTTTATAAAATTGACTAAATCGTAGTTTCAAATTCAGCATATTCGCACACGGGTTTTTAAATGATCTATAAACATCCTGTATATGCCCTGTTAACGTGCAAATAACGTCCGTATGTCCCAGGTACGTCCCAGATAGGTCCCCATTTCATAACTGGGATCTCTTTGGGCCATACGTCCCCGGGACGTACGGTAGGTCCGGTAAGGACGTCCATAGAACGTTTGGGTGGTATCTGGGTATAACGTTGACGTGACTATAAACTAACTAGGATAGAAAAATTTGTTTGTCATTCGATTACTTGTTGAAGTGGTTTTTGCCCATCACTGACCACCATACATGTACGAATGTTCCGTGCGAAAGCGCGAAATGTGTCGACCGCAAAATCAGACATCAGGCAAGAATCGCGCGCGCAATGGTCCGATTCCTCGTTCGCCCGTTCAGAGAAGCGATGGCGCCACTGACAGTCTAGTGCCAGTCGGAATCAGTGATGGCCGCGAGACTCGCGATGCACGTTACGTTCAGATTGTGGCTAGTTTGTTTATCGTAATATTCTCGCGGTGGAAAGTGTTCGGTGGCTTCTGTTCTCAGAGAAGACCGGAACGCGGACAGGTGTTATCGCGTGAGAAATTCGCTGGTATATAATCGCATCCGTCAGAACGGACCGTAGAAACGACGCGGTCGGTCCTGTTCGACAGTTCTCTGTCCCGTGTTTAGAGGAGCAGTATAGTATAGAGCCAGCCCCAGTCGAGTGCCGCGAGAAGTGTCGTCGTTACTGTCGCCACTTGGTTGACTTTCGGCGGTGATCCTAATGACGTCGTGTATGTGATAGAAACGATACGAAAGGAACCTCTTTGTCGACACGGGAACGGCAACCTCACACCCGTCGGCACTTTTTTATTTCTCTTCCTATTACGCTCTCTCTCTCTCACTCTCTATTTCTTTCTTCCTTCCTGTCTCTCTCTCTCTCTCTGTCACCCTTTTCGAAGACACACGCGCATCAAAAAGCGAACCGAGGTATGTATACCGGCAGAGACCAGGTTAGGTACATCTCGCCGTGTTTCGTGACGGCGCGGCGTTACGGACGAATTCGATCCGAATTTTGCATGCGTATTTTCTAATATTTTTTTGTTCCTTTTGGTGTAACACACCGCTACGTAATTAGGCATACCGTATGTAGGCGTTTCTGGCAACAGTGGGTCCTCGAATAGACTCGTCATCTAGACATAACTCTAATAACAATGGCTTATAAATGTTGACTGAAAATGACTCATGCGAACGATGAAACGATTTGTTTGTTGTTCACGGTTAAACACGAGTACCGCGCTATTCTGTAAACACGAAAAGATAACAAGTACCGAAGCAGTTGAATTTTTGGTCTCGTGCGTCCAGTCGGTAATGTAGATAACTTCTTCGACGAGTTTCTCAGCGATTGGATTTTTTTTCATTCTTCGCGAGTCGTCTCCGTATTATATTATTTACCGTTACAGTGTACGTATTATAACGGCAACGATAAGCCCTGCCAAATAAGATTAACTCTTCGTACGCGTCGTTACATGTGTAAAATATAACGGACACTGTCTCGGCGCGGCTCGCGCGGCTCCTGTAAATACGTCCCACCTGGCGAAGCAAGTGTTTGGTTCCCCCCTATGTTAAACGGTGTGCTCCACTGACACACGTTACTCGTCCTCTACTCGGCACCGGTCCAAAACATTATTCCCGATTGATTCGCGGCAATCTAATATCGGTAAAAGCTTCTGGAAATCAATCTGTAATTGAGAATACAATATTCTTCAGACATCTTCAGCTTCGGCGGATCGACGCTCATCCCGTGACCTCAAGCCCACCTAAAAGTAGAAATTTTTTTTCTTTCGATAATTTTCACTAAAGATCGACCTTTATTGCGCGTAGCACAATCTTTTTGTCGAAGATCGACGTGTATCTCGATCACACGAGCAATCCGAAATTGACCGCGCCTTTTGGCCGCTCCTTTTCGCACGTTCCCCTGTATCTACGCACCGAAACTGTCCCACATTCCCGGCCGTTCCCCTGTCTCCTCGGGCGATCTCTTATACACCCCCCACCTGGCCCACTTATTGTATTGATTCAAACTTAGGCATCCGCACACTTGTTCCTTATTCTCTTGCGAGTTGCGACTTGCTTGCTTGCACTAGGATCTCTCTCTCTCTTTATTTCTTCTGTCTTTTCACGAATTTTTCTTTCGGAAATTCGTCAACCCCGCTGATTGGCGATATTTCGCCAGGGACATGTAGCTACGAAGCAAATGGCTGGTCGACGAATTCGAAAACTCGATATCCGGGAGGTTCCTAACCCCGGAGCCGCAGACCTCGCGTCTGTATCGTCTATACATAGATGTATGCGTATGTATACGTACATGCATAATCTTTACGACTACAATATCGTGTCCGACTTGTAATGAAGATTTTACAGAAAATCTACGATACTAAATACACCTGGGTTCACACGGTATTTTTCTCACGCGATTCATATTTACGGACTTCTCTTTCAGTAGGAACTAAAGGAGTTTGTTGTATATGACTGTAATCGTAAATAACGACAAATAACATATATAACGTATATATACATTACGTTCAGTGTTTTTTAAAATTGAAATTACGCTAAGTAAAACGGAAAAATTTTTCATCTGTGGAACAATTATTCATTAGGAAATCTCGCAACAATAAAAACAAAAAGGTAAACGTTGACCAAACGGAACCCAGAACCAATGACCTTGGCTTTGAAATATGTTGTCAAGATCAACATTCTGCAAAACTTTTCCCTATACACACATCTACCCGTCGCTCGGACTTAGTTTCCGAAATAATTGCAAAAAACTTTCGTTAAATTTCGGTTACAAATATATGTAAATTTATATATCTGAAATTATGTTGTTATGAGTTTTCCAATAGTATAGCTTTTTCTGAAATTCCGGGACACTGACAATTCAACCGAGATTTTGGACAGCAACTTCGGCTGAACTTTACCTGAGGAAACCAGAAAGTTTTAACTTTTTTAAATACAATCCTATAGATTTTGGCGAGAAAATACCGAAAATCCAAGTTTTAATCTTAGGAATCCACTGGTTCCAAAGTTATGCGTGTTTAAAGTTTAGCGATTTTCACGATTTTTGCCCGGTAAGGGCGCCGCCATGTTGGTATGTAGTGAGCGCCGCCGTTAAATGGCAGCACCTTTGCGAATGTCCATTTGCATTTGAACTCCGACTTAAAATGGGATAATTTGTGTTTCAGAATCGTACGTTGATCTTCTGAACACTTATTTTGGTTTATTAATAAATTTTCTAAACACTTTTTGAATGGAAATCATTCTCCGTATGTTGCTGCATGATTTCATATAATCATGATTTCCTAATACTGAATAAATATGCAGTAATTACATATTTTGTTCAATTCTATAGTAACTATAGAGGATTATTATATAAAAAAATAGTCAATCAGACTTCAACTAATTTCATCTATGTCGATAATGTGGCATGCACTTCTAAATGAAAACAATTAGCATTACCTAGTTCATATTATGCCATCCTACATCTAAACAGTTGTTCTTAATTTTCGAACGATGCTGTTTCATAAGAAGTAAGTAATGTCAAGTTAAAATAAAATCAACTGTTTATTATTTCACAGTAAATACATTGACAGTTTAACATTTTTTACCTTTTGGTGCCTAAAGGTACAAAATTTTGTTCCTTTCGATGTGCGTAAGAATTTAACACTCGCAGAATGAAATTAGAAATATGGCTGCTGTTCGGTTTAGGGGCCACAAATTTTAGACTTTCTCTTATATTATCCCGCAGATTTTGTCGAGAAAATGCCGAAAATCCTAGGAATTCAGTAGTTCAAAAGTTATAAAAGAAATACAGTAAATGCAGTAAAGATTCGATCTAAGAAAAACCTTTGGGACCGTGCCATTGCATAGATCACAGTTTCACTATTCTTTTGTGAGCTCGCCGACCGCGTCGTACGTAGAAAAGGACAGCGCGTGTAAACACGGACCGCGCGGCCGAAGGCGCAACGAAAAATAGCGTATCGATTAGATAATGTTAATACAATGATGAAACTAATTTATTTTTATTTATTTTTAATGAAATTTTACCAACATATTTGTGACATTTTTCTGATTAAAACAACGCCAAACACGACATAATTTGTCCCATATTCACTGTACATGCGAAGCATAATGTATCACTTCAGAAATCTGTTGGGAATGGTTTCATAGCAAGAGATGAAAGATAAAAACATTTGCATTATTATTGTCCTATCGATACGTTCCTAGGCAGGCCTTATCGTTCCAGCATGCATCGAACGCGAACGCGCAGTCTTCTGTTTACATAGCCCAGATCGTAGTAGTACACTATACCTTGTCCAACGAGACGAGGCAGTAAACATAAACAAAAAATGAACGCTGCGCTGATACCTTACTGCCTCGTCTCGTTGGACAAGGTATAGATACCATTGTAAGGGGGGGCTTCTCGTGTAACAAGTTTAAAAAATGAAGAATATTTTTTTGTTTGTAAACAAACAAAAATTCCTGAACGAAAAACAATTAGACTAGGTTAATTTTGCAAATCAACGGAGCTACAGCCCGCAAAATTTTGCTATGAATTTGGGCTCTTTGCACAAGAAGCCTCCCTTGAAGCAAGGCAACGGCCGATTGTGCTTTTCTCTTGATTAATTTCCGGTTCGACTAGACTTAGCGTAGCAGCTAGTTAAATGCACAAAGAGAAGCATTCGGTTACAGACGATTAACAAAATTTTAATACATACGTGCCAGCGATGTTTATTTGTTGAGAAAGCTGTTTCCTGTCCGTTTCATTAATTTAGGATTGCACAATGCAGTTGTCCTTCGAAAACTTCATCGACAGTCTCGATAGCGTTCGCGAGCGTCACGAATCTTGGATTTCTCTAAAGGCTTTATAAGATGCGAGGTCTGAAGGTCGGAAGGCCTGCAAACGATCACGGCACACCGACGACACTACGTAGATGCGGTGTCCTCGAGCCCCAGCGCCGATAGGGTTGCGACGAGGGACCAGCACTCGATGCGAGGCCGCTAACCCCGGGAAAAACCGAGAAAAATACCAGCGACCCTGCAGGGGTCGGGATCTATAAGGAGGATCTATCTTGTGAGGACAATAGTAGGCATTCTTGTCCGAATCATTGAACTGTTCAGACGTTGTAGCCCATCTTCTCATACTTACCAGCGTGATTTCTTACATTTGTGTCCTATTTTTTTAGTTTTCTATTGATTATTACAAAATTCCGTATTAGTTTTTTAAGCTATTCATTAATTATTACGTAATATTAGTTTTTTTTTTTTTTAATTTCCCATTAGTTGTTAGTGCCGGTTAAGTGATGGAAATGGAAAGTGGCGAAAGCGTTGTGTTGACTATACAACAGCGTGTGGACATTTTGAAGGACTGGGAAACATGCTCTATCGAAAATGCCGCTAAAAAATATAATGTACATCACGCGACAATTTGGCGAATCCAGCAGAACGCTACGGCAATAGCCATCGTCGCAAACGAGAGGAAACTGGAGGAACGTCGAAAAGGTGTACGGAAACCGATATATGAAGAGCTGGAGCAGCATTTGCTCGTGTGGTGTATAGAAAGGAGTGCCATAGGAGATGTTATAACGGATGATCTGGTTCTACAAAAAGCAGCCGAGTTGAAGAAAGAGTTTGTAGACTGGTCCAGTGTTAACCTCACCAGACGGTGGCTCGAAAGATTTAAAAGACGGCACAAAGGTCCACTGGATCGCGCATATGGAAAAGTCACTGCCGACGACAAGGACAAAGATCGGGATGAGAAAATAAATGGAAAAAGGACTGAAAAAATCGATGAACGTAGGAATGGACAAAGAGACGAAGATAGAGCCACAGACGAAGGAGACGAAGAATATGGGATCAAAATGAATCGAAAAGAGAGACTGGAATTAGAGGCTGCTTTCAGACGTTTAGAGCGTTTCAGAAATCGCCTTCCACTTTCGGCACGTTTCCACTTGGACGGAGTAAAATTAACGATCTTAGGTAAGGCAATTGAAATAGTTAAGTATTAATTAATACGCCGTACTATTCTAAGCATAACGCAACGTTCTTTTTTTAGGCGATGCAACGTCAAAAGATTGAATCTACTCCTGCGACAAACGTTACAGGATATTTTTAAACCACTCATTGTAATAACGAAAATACGACGAGTATCTTGTGAAAGGTTGTACCAGAAGAAAATCGAAAATAAAGAAGTTTTAGCATCGCATTGGTATTTTAAACGATACAATAAGTTTTCTAATTTATCCCGACCGTCGCGATATCGCTATCCTCTTCTACGTCCAAAACTTACCACATACCGTCACTTAAACCACTAAATACAATTGAAATTAGAGTAAAGTCTTGATCTAAGAAAAACGGCCAGGTCCAAGCTCTCTCTTAGATCGTGCGGTGCTGCTATTTCTTCGTGGCCTTGCGCGGCCGAAGGCGCAAAACTTCCAACAAGCCTTGGACGCTTAACAAGTTTAAAAAATGAAAAATATTTTTCGTTTGCATAAACAACGTGTAACGTCTCGAAAATTATAATGGGGAACGTTCGCCAACGAGCAGCTCGATTCCGATTCGTCAAGTCTGTGCGGTGTAACAATGAAATCGTAGAAACGAGAAAGCATCGACGAGGGGACAATTACTTTTATTGGCGTGCGCCGACGAAACGACAGGGATTCGCCTCGTTAAGTTAATGGATCGTGAAAACACCGCTTGACGAAGAAGTAGCCCTTCATAATTCATAGGATAGGGACGCTCGAGGAAATCTAGTCACGGAGGGGCAGAGTCGGGACTGTCGGGAGTGGCTCGTGAACCGAAGCAATTAATGTTTCGATGGCTTCGTGGGTGAATCGCAATCGCGCGACAAACGGAAAGTTAGATTTGTTCGAAGGGAGGACAAACAGACTGAAACGTAAATGGTTCGTTGACCCTTTGGCCAGGAGTGTCATGTATGTAGGCTGTTTCAGAATTTATAGAATAATAATTTTGGACGATCGATACCAGGGGTTGAAAGTGGAAACGGTTACGAACGTAGCTGCTAATTATTGTTATACGAAGGTTTCAACCGAGCCTGGTGGTGTTGTAAGAATCGACCGACTAATTAATAACAAAAAAAAAGGGTTCCATTATATTCCAAGGAAGATAGGAATACTCTTCTTCAATCATTTCGAATGTTGTACTATACAGGGTGATTCAGGTTCAGAGTCAGAAATGACTCCGGCATAGGATTCTGACCTGCAGTACTCGGAGGGTTAAACCGTTACATGTATCGAAACATACTTACTTTAGGAGGCGTACAGAAGTGCATCAGTTAGCAGTTTGGGAGCCAGCAACTCAATTTTCGCTTACGGGACACCTTTTTTTCCACGAGCTGATTTGTGCATGGCTCGACAGACTGAGAGAATAGATATTGTTGCCGTCGTAAAACCCTCCCTGCGAGGGGACAAGCGCGCGACCAAGGCCAGGTAACCACTACCGCCCGTGGACGTCATAAACCTTCCTAATGTACCACCGAATGGTCATTCTAAGCCAGCCGGAAGCAGCACAGCTGATATCCACATGTTCGAACCTTGTACACCGTTAGGGTACCAAGATTTATAGCCAGAGTCGCCTTGATCCAAATGTACTAGTCCTACTCTTACTAATTTTTCACCACCTTTCAAACACCTCCTTCATCCAATGAAATGCTCTTCCTAAAAACCACTCCTACCATCGAGGTTTCTTAATACCTTGCGAGGCTGAACTTCACCTCCGGTAACCAAAAATTTTTTACTTTTTAAAATATAATCCTATAGATTTTGGCAAGAAAATGCAAAAAATCCATGTTCTAACGTTAGGAATTCACTGGTTCAAAAGTTATGCGTGTTTAAAGTTGAGCGAATTTCATGGGTTTTCACCCGTAAGGGCGCCGCCATGTTGGTTTTGTACTCAGTGTTGCGCGTCGTCTAACGAGCGGAGGCGCTAGGTGGCGCCACAGGCACGCGTTGATGTCGATAACGTAGATTTCTAAACATACTCTCCACACGACCCTAACCACCAACCAATTTAGACCATATCTTCTCTTTGAGATCCTGTATATGATTCTGTATATTTTTCACAAAGTGTATATCAAAGATAGCCACTCTCATTACGTACCAACATGGCAGCGCCCTTTCCGATCAAAAACACTTTTAAGATCGCTGAACTTTATACATGCATAACTTTTCAACTACTAAATTCCTAGGACTGAAACTTGGATTTTCAGAATGTTCACATCAAAATCTACGGTATTATATAAAAAAAGGTCAAAAATTGGTGGTCCCCTTAACCGAACAGCAGCCATATTATATGAAATAAAACGTTAAAAATTTTGTTTGTCGCCATTGTTTGAGAATTCGAGAATCAAGAATTTTATTTGTAACGTGTCGTATTATGTAAAAACAAATTTTTTATTTCTCGTCAAGTTGGTACCACTGTATTATTGCCAGGGGTAGTATCCGATTGCTTTTTAATTTCTTTGGAAATCATCGCGGAACCTTCTTCGTCGGATTCCACGTGTGTGTCGTAAGTTGAAGTTGCATACCACGGCTGAAACAAGTTTTTGTGTATTGAATACTAGCAGACTTAACGATCATCGATGACTAATCAACGCGCGTCCTTCGTTTCGCGCGTTACTCGTCACCAGCTCGCAAACTACGCGAACTGCGCGATGCGGATGCAACTCAAGAAACTATAATACCATACATTCTCATGCTCGTTGCGCGTAGCCCTTCGCATGAATTGTGAATCGTTCTGTTGGAGAATATTATACATACATACCTGATTGGACGAATTCCGTAGTCGTCGCGTTACGTCGGTGGCAAGTGGCAATGAAGTGATCACGCTGTTTCGTTATGTTCAGCAGGTAAAATGGCGGAAGATGGTGCCGGAGGATCAGGAAACGGGAGCACGGGAGAAGCAAGCCGGTTGCAGCTTCTGCAGGAAATGCGACAGCAAAATTTTGACAGCATTCGTTTCGCGTCGTATCGCACTGCTTGCAAATTGAGATTCATTCAGAAGAAGGTCCACTGTAAGTATGAACAGTTTGTTTATAGGGTTGTATCTGACTTGTTTCGAATTTCGATTCAAATTCATTGGAAAAATCCGTACGGGGGGTGATTTTTGTAAGTGGTAGCATAGTAGTTGAAGCTGTTGGTCCGTGTGACCTAGCATGACCTTCACGAACTCGTCACACAGGATACTGTGAGATTACACAGTAAAAAGTATAGGGTTCCGTTTAAATGAATTAAATTGACCTTGAGATCACCTTGGCCCCTCCACCTGGAACGCTGACGTATACATCAGAAGATGTCTCCCTGAACATTTTTTCGTATGTCTATCCATTTCGAAGAAAATCGGTCACTTTATAAAAATCACCCGTATAAAAATTTTGTATATTATGCTGTTGACTGTAATTTTTTTTTTTTTTGCGCAGTACATAATGTCGACATCTGGAACGTAATCGAGGCGTTCCGAGAAAACGGTTTGAACACATTGGAACCATCAAGCACGCTAGGTGTATCGAGACTGGAAACGTTGTTGTCATCATTGTTTCACGCCCTGAATAAACGAGTGCCTGTTTCGCAGCAAGCCAAAGTCGACGCCACTACGGCCTTGTTGATGAATTGGCTACTTGCTGCTTACACTACAGGGTGAGGACAACCGCCAAATCATAAGAACTCATTAAAGTGGCCAATAATTTGCCGGAAAAATCGCACAATCTTAACGCTTTAGCTACCGGAAGCCTATCAATCGGGTTTTTAATGCTTATAGTCAGAGTACTACCTAGGTGTCAATTAAAAGAAAAAGGTCAAACATTCCTTCGCGTATAATACTATTTTCCTTGAGGCTTTCTTGAACCGACTTCTTGTGCTTAATACTGTTTGAGGCTTCCGGGTGCAAGCTGTATCCCTTTAGTGCAGATAGCTGACGCTCGCCAGCGTTGCAGTTACCATTGTCGGTTGTCAGTGGACGCATCGATGCACTAATTTGTGCATATTTATCGTGCCACAGATAATTCACTAGAAATCGATAGTTACTGTTTGTTATCTGTATTTGTTTCAGCCAAATGTCCCTGCAAGCGTAGCAAACTGATACAAAATAAATAAGT
Source organism: Lasioglossum lativentre (assembly GCA_916610255.1). Lineage (NCBI taxonomy): Eukaryota > Metazoa > Arthropoda > Insecta > Hymenoptera > Halictidae > Lasioglossum > Lasioglossum lativentre. The sequence continues at coordinate 5,664,653 of OU744364.1, forward strand.
GTGTCACATCGTTCAAAGCTAAATCAACCAATTAACAAATTAGTGTAACTAACAAGACTTTAATTAACAAAACATAAGAAGGTACATAGAAAAATATACACTGCAACGTAATTAAATAATCAAGATTATTCTCCTCATTTGAAATGTAATCGAATTCTCAAGTGGTACAAGTCTAACAAGAATTGTGAAAAAATCATGAAAACATTCGTGAAAGTTTATAATCGTTCGGGAACTTATTGGTCACGAGAAACCTGCTGATTGTTTCGCGGAAATAAATCATTACTACCGTTTCACAGGGAAAACAATAAAATATCCGTCTTCTCGGTAAAAGTTGCTCTAGCTACATTATGCGCTGGGAAACTGATGGACAAGTTTCGATGTAAGTTATGTAACTTCGTGTTTTGGTAAATTTTTCCGTGATCTCAAAACTATATTATTAATTTAGACCATTTGTCGCGCAGATATATATTCACAAATATCGGACAGTAATGGTCACATGATCCACTGGAGGTTTGTCGAATATTTGAAGGAAGTTTTAGCGTTGACGGCTGCGGTTTACGAGACTCCATCTTTCGGATACACCGAGGGTCTTGCAAATGCAATATTTCCTCAAGTAAGTGTTTCATCGTAGATAGTATATGTATTTACATACTGCATACGCGAAAAGAACTCTGCAAATTACCGGACTCGTTATTGTCTTTTTATAATTGGCCACATTTTCAACCCCTAGTTTTCCTCGAATTGCACATCAGAAACGGTAAAATGGAATTATGGAAGAAAAGTAGAAAAATTCTTTTCTTGAAACCAATTTTTCAGTTTTTCTTCCAGTGAAGCATGTTTCTCATGAAGTAGTACAGGGTGTCCCAAAAATATTGTACTTCCTTGAAAGGGGAGGTTCCTGAGGTCATTTGAAGTAACTTTTCCCTTTGCGTAAATGGTCTCTACCTTAACTTGATCCCTCGCTGGAAGGAAGAGTTACCCTCTCCCTTTTGATTAAACACTTATTCAGAAATATTTAGATTTATCAAGAAATCAGTAACGTTATTACACTGTGTTTTAGAATTTGAAAGTCACGGTCAACGATTTTTTGGATACGCTCATGTCCGACCCTGGACCAAATTTATTAATCTGGCTTCCACTGTACCATAGAATGGCTGCTGTCGAAACTGGTGAGTTCCTACGATTTCTAATTTATTTCTTGGTAAGACTTTCGAATTCTTCCCTCGAGCTTTTGACACCTGTTACACGTCATTTTAATCGTCTTGCAAATTGCAAAAAACCTTCTTACTAGCACATTAAATACTGCCTATAAGTCCGCATCTGTTACAAACAAACAAATGGCTTCGCCTCTCTTCCCCTGCACCCCCTCTCCAGAAAACTTAATCCAAACCAAATCAGTGTCCCCACGCGTGTGTCCGGTACTGGCAGAGAGAGGGTAACTTTTTCCCCTGAATTCGTACTTCCTCCCCTCATCTGGCAACACTGAACCAAACCCTGCCGCCGCTGTCAGCTAAGCTCGTGTCTGTGTCATAGACGCACACTTATGGGCAGAATTCAATGTGCTCGTGAGAAAGTTTTTTCTGCGGATATCTCGGGAAATTGTAATTACTTTCTTGTAGAGAATGAAAATCTTTTGAATGTTAAAAGGGCTCTTACTATTTTCATGATAATATAATAAATAATATTTACTTTGCAGTTTCAGGGAAAGTGTTGACGTACGTGGACTAAGGTCATAAGAAATTTTTCGATATTTTATGCAGTACATGTATCTTGAAATTATTGCATGACCTTGACCCTTTGCGGTCCGCAACGTTCCCGGCCTTTCATCCTAAAATTCACAACATCATCGCCTAATTCGAGTATATGATTTCATTAATTTAATCATAATGTTTAAAGATTACTGTTGAAGGGAACAGTCGATCGTACTAAGAGCGGATTTAACCTTGCTTCAAGAGTAAATGTAAATTAGAGTTCAGGGTCAGTCGAAGGTCATATCATTATACTTAAAAAAAATCACATGCATACATTCAAAATATATAGGCTATCTTGAACATAATATTAAAAAATGACATTCGTAACAAAATTTTCCTTCCATTTGTTTTGTTCCTTGAAACCACTTAAAATATATGGTCAACGTGACTCATCCAGATGAGAAAAACATATAATGATAGAGCTATCGTATTAATTAAATTCGCTGTATCATCTTCGAAATTGGAAACATTTAAAATCAGAAAAGCTTCACTAAATTATTGATTTGTTTCGTCTAAGCTTTAATTTAAGAACAGATGTATAACATAGCCATTTGAAAATTTCGAACGGTGCATCGTTAAAAATTTAATCGGTAACCTTACGACTTTCAGTGGCTCATCCCGTCATGTGCGACGTGTGTCACAAAGAGAACTTCACCGGCTTCCGATACAGGTGTCAGAAATGTCACTCGTATCAGCTTTGTCAAGACTGTTTTTGGCGAGGCAAAGTTTCTGGGACACATAACAACGATCACGAGACGAGAGAATACAGCAGTTTTGTACGTTCTCTAAAGTTCGAGTTCCAAATCTTTTCACAGACAGTGTACTTTTCATATTATTACATTGACTTTATATTTTCACGCAGAAATCGCCGAGCAAGCAAATTGGACATTCCCTGAGGAAAAGCTTCAGATGCGTACCTGAGAAAGGAAAGAACAGTTTACCACGATTTCCTGAACAACCTGAAAAAACTTTAGACTTATCCCATATCGTGTAAGTGTTCAAACTATAATAAATAAATTAGTAGCACATTTTATTCTAGCAAGGTAATTATCCATTGAAATAAATTCTCTGCATTACAGCCCACCATCGCCTCTACCATCTCACAACGGTTTTCCAGACCCTGGTTTTATGGCTCCTTTTGATTCTGGATCAATGGATAGCCGTTCTACCTTAAGGAGGTGAGAACTTATGCCTACCTGATCTGCATATTAATTTTTGCTAAACATCCATATAAGAAGTCATATTTTATTTATTTTTTTTTACTTGGGTACTATACAGTATGGATAGTTCAAGACTGGATGATGAACATAAATTAATAGCACGATACGCACAAAGGTTGGCTCAGGAAGCTAGAACCATGGTAAGATATCAACATAATATGATAAATCTTTATTTTACATTCTGTATGCTCCACTTAATAGTTGAAAATGCTAAATGATTCATTTTTATATATAATAAATGATATATAATATCAGGTTGACCTAATTTGGATGAGTCATGTGTCGCTTAAGATTTAGCATACAGAATAAAAATAAAGCAAAATTCTATATCACTAATAAATTAGAACAGTGAGATTAACACTGATAAGTTGCAACATTGTTTCATTACTTTTAATACCTCAACCATATTGACAGCCACGAGCCGCATCCAGAATGTCGCAAGCTGAGCAAGCAGTAAGTATACAAATTTTGAATGTAATGTAAGCATTGTTAAATATAGATACATTCTTACCTTGAAAATTATCACGTTCCAGGGTAGGGCGCCGTCTGACGCTAATTTGGTGTCTTTAGATGCCTCGAGAGCACAACGCGAACTTATATCGCAATTAGAAGCAAAGAACAAGGAAATAATGCGCGAGATTGCAAGGTTAAGGTATACCTGTGTCGTTTATTTCCTTTATATCAAGCCTAAACCTCAGATCATCCTGTCGAACCATCCTAGGATCATGCATGTTATGAACATTCTGTTTTGCTTTATTACCTTGGTTGCATAGCGTGCATATTAGTGCTGAAGACATCACAAGAAAACTTACAATTAGAACTTTCACCCTTTGTGAGATATCACATATACAGGGTGTTCACGCTATTTACTAGCCGGCGTTTTTCTTGTAAATAATATTAGGTAAAAATGGAAGAGAAAGAAGTAATACTGTTTTTATATCATATACTATATATCTTTTTGCATCATATGAAAGCGTGTGTCGAGGCAAATGCATTCGTACTGAATATGTAATTATACCTCATTTAAAAGCGGAATAATGAAATACATCCACCTAAATAATTATGAATTGATTAATTGTTAAATCTATTCGAAAAGATAAATCTATTTCCACTAATATATTCATTAGATTCACACACAAACACCACATCAATAATACATTCACGCTTCAGCTTAAAGTTAATGAAATAGTCTTAATTCCGAATAATCCAGTGTTTCTCACACGAATATGAAATCCAACTGTAGGAGACAACAAGAGATAGAAGCTGCTGGCTTAGAAAATCCTGCGCTAATGTCAGAATTGAGGGCCTTGAGGCAAAAAAAAGACGAGTTGGAAACTCACTTAGCTACCTTACAAGATTCTAGAAGACAATTAATGGTACAACTAGAAGGTTTAATGAAAATGCTAAAGGTATTATACTCAATACAATATAACATATCTTTCTATACACCAATGTCCTGTAATTTAGATGAAACATTTGAAATTATCAATGATTATAGAATCATCAGGCATCTCCAAGATCAACACCAAATAGTTCACCACGCAGTACAAAATCACCCCCTTTACCACCAGGTGCTGTTCCAAGTAGTAGATCAGCACCGCCGACACCAGGTGGTCCATTATCGACGACTCCTCAGCAGCAACAACAACAATCGCAGTGTCAACAACAGATGTCTCAAAGCTATCAAAACCCTGTTCCAACGACATCAGTGGCCAATGTACCCAGTAACGCTATGCTTGGAACAATACAAAATCCTATTCCAGATAACTTATCATGTGTTGGAGGTGATGTAAGGTAGGCAGGCATGTAGAAAATCTATGCTACAAATAAATTAAAAAATAGTTCAGAACAGACAAATATAAAACAAATCGTATTGCAAATAACAATCTTTGTATAAAATATTGTTTCATTGTTCTCAAATGAATCATTGTCGTAAAAATATCACTGGGAATATTTCTACATTGATAGTTCACTTACGTGAAAAATTATATTTACGATTAGAACTTACATTAAAAAATATCCAAACAAGCCTCGAATATGTTTCATCAATAATTTTTATCTACAGTCTTTATCGATGAATATATTAGTCTTAATATACAAATAATTTGTACAAAGATTTGTAATGTACTTAATTGAGTAAGTGATAATGTCATCAATATTAACATTATCGGCTTTTACATTATCTAAAAGAAAGGATATCTTCCTCCTGTATATTTTACATTCGCTATGCACTGTATGCCATATTCGAAATAGTCACTATTACTTAATTCTTAAGTAATTCAATTACTGAATTATTTTCAATTTTACAAATTCGTGTCTAAATTTTAAGAAGAAATCAAATACAAAATAGATACTGCTGTCTCAGCATATTTATTGGATGGCAGAAGATGCATCTACTTGCTGATTATACATATTATTTGTATATTTCTATACAGCCGTATTAAAAAATTGATTTCTTCTATAGTATAAACAGTGCTAGTTACAATGAATCCATAGGCTGCACACTGTTGAATAATTAGCACCGTAATCACACATTTGATTGTTGCATGTAAATGTTAAAGCGTATGTATTTTTGTTTAACTAGTAACAGAAATAATTTTGGTACTGCGTAAATATAAGACAATTTTCATGTTTTGAAACATTCCTATATTGATGACGCTGTGAATTTTACTTTTTAACTTTCGTTATAAAGAAACAGTTTATTTAAACAATGTTGCTTTATGCTATTTTATGACGCTTTTGTTTTATTATATTTTTATAGTTTTATGTTATTGACGTACATATTAGTTACGGGCATGTATATTGTATAAAATGAAGCAGACGGTATCAATGTACTTTACATAGTATGTTAACAAATTTTATTGTACACTTTTAAAATGTTGTTATATTTTTCTTTATATACATAGAATCATATAATTATTGCATACACATTCTCTTAGTTTTGTTAAATTAAGTTTGTGTGTATTATAGTTACGATATATTTTTAATGTTTTATATAATTTAGTATCCCTACATTTTTAGAACATTTATATCAAATATTAAAAAACTATTCGATTAGCATCATTTGTATATAATGCACTGATACAATAAAGACTGCTATTTTTTTGGTGAATGTGACAGGTACAAGTTTATGCGATTTATTTACATACATGCATAATAAACATGTACATCAAATCCAGAAATGTCATCTGTAGCTGATATCGATGACAAAAATCAGTACATCTTTTTAGAAATTTATGCGATACATTTATTACATTAAAAACACCAAGATATATATTAGTATCTCGTTTAGTGCTTTCAAGTTTGCAAAGAATAAATTCGAATTTATATAAAATTCTTACAAATATACGCTTCTGGTACTACTTTCATGAGCAAAAAATGAAGTACTACAATGTATGTGTATATATTGTAGCTGTATACATAGTTGACTGTAATAATACAAAAATATGACAAAAAATATCACCATTTAAAATAATATACTATTTTCACATCATTCTGCATGCGTGTGACAGTATATATTGCTAGTTTGAAATTTTCATTTACTTATTTTATTACTTAATTACAACGCAATTTTATACAAGAAGGAGCAAACGTTTGATGATAGATGCTTGCACAATAAGTGTGGAATGATACAATTCTAATTTAGTTCTTTTATTTAAAACTCGCTTTGTGCAAAGAAAACAGAGATTTTCGATATCAGGTCTGCGTTCAGGACAAACAGCTTACCAGGAAGTGGTTCCAGCAGTGCGAATAATAGCTTGGGCCGATCTTTGCGCAATGACTTGTTGGTAGCTGCTGACAGTGTTACTAATGCCATGTCAACGCTTGTGAGGGAATTGAATTCAGGTATGTTAAATGATAAATTCTACTACAATTTTGCGTCAGAAATGAATGCAAAGTATTTATGTAGTTTTAAATGGCACCAGAATTTGTACTTAGTTATTTTGTTTAACACAGGCCACCAATAATTACATATTCGGATTAGATATAAGAGATACAAGTTTTTCTTCTTATAATTCAAAATGTTATAATCAACTTTAAGAGGTAACAATCGTCATTTCATAAATTTTTGTATTTGATACAATAGATAACACTATATAACATAAATTGCTTAATAACAAAATACATTTATAAGTATTAGTTCAAAATGTGTAAAAAGAATATTAACAAATTACTAAATATCTTGTAAATATATTCATATTTCATTTGTAATATTTGAAGTAATTTATCCGTCAAAGTTGAAGTAAAACCAACATAACAGTAGTCTATATGAAATATTTATCTTTTCACATCTACTTTCTCTAATAATATAGCCATATTAGTGTAAACAGGCATGTATCAAAGTAATTTTATTCTATCATGTCATTAGATTTTTATGGCATGTAACAGTATTAGCATTACACCCTTCCTATTCATAATAAAGAAGATTTTATAAATTTATTATGGAACTAAGACATTGGTACAAGGTAAATTTTATTACATGTTTCTATATACCTCTACAACTTATAAACAAAATTAAAATTATTTTTTTCCTATATAATATACATAAATATATATAAATATATATTATTTACAATAATATGTTATTACATTATTATATTGTATATATATATGTGTGTATAAATACGCGCATTAAAATGTGCATACACAACTCTACAAAACGTTACAATTTGAACAGAGATATACTATCATTAAATAGTTGTATATTTGCAAATAGTCTAATATTGTCAATGTATTTTCAGGATTTATAATATATTACAAAATTGTGATAATGGAAAGATTCTAAAATGATTAAACTATATATGGTATTAATGAAATAGTAATAGAAATTGAAAGGAAATAATTCTATACAAGAAAAAACAATCGAAAATATATGTAGCCAAACTTTTATTATAATATGCTTCGTTCGTGATTAAATCAATGTTGCAAATATATCACTATTTTTTAGCTCATGTGTTTATCCATTACTGATTGTCTTCAGTTATATGCTAATGTTCATTAATAAAAAGAAAGAAAGTGATTCTACATGTAAAAAATAAGAAATGTAGAATGTTTTTATTATAAATTCAGATGCTAAGTAATGGTAGACAAGATACAATTAGTAAAGCATATGTGATCCTATAAAGTACGTGGTTCAATAAATTGGCATACCTGATTTTTTCAACAACGAAGCTCCGTACAAGATAATTTTATTCTATTTATATTTTCGATTAATTTTTGCATGTAGGATCATCTCCTGTTCTACTATAGCAAATTTCATCAGCCATAATTTGTATTACTTTTTTAAATATATAATTATAATTTGTGTACTATTGAAAAACAAACTTATGTCATTGTACATATCTATATAGTTTACACCCTTATTTACACATTTGCCTGTTGTAATTCTTGTTTTCTCTTATTTAGACTAGAGTTAGCAAAGTTTAGTCTAGCAATAGCACAGACTACACTACACGCAAAACAACAAAATCTCTTTTTTAGGGCATTATACCATTAAATTGGCAAATACAAATTTATTTCTGGTTTACGTAAAAACAATTTAAAAATATTTAAAAAGTTTATCAATTGGAATTATACATGGTATGTAAAATCTAATAAAAGTGAAAGAGTATGATTGCACTTTTTATATTTTTAATTAATATTCTAAAAATTTAATTCATGAGATATTTTGTTAAACACTTTGTGGGCAATATTAATTAAAAATAACATATCAGATGTGATTGGTAGCAATCAGGAATTTATCCAAAGTTCTTACGAAATTTTTTCTGTACTGGATAACAAATAGATGTTTCTATACAAATAACACTTTAGACGTGTTGTGGAATGTGTGTGATATGCACCCCCTGTGAATGTGTCCTGGTGGCTTGCAGACTCAGACCAGGAGGATCATTCTCACAACTCTGGCCGACTTAACATCAGAAAGCCGTTAGGTAAGGGTTTGTTAAAATTCTGAACATTATTGTACCTTTTACATTCTCACAAGCATTTGCAAAATATGACATCACTTGCTTTTTTGCATTAGTATATAATTATTACCATGAATGAGCATTATGAAAAGTGGTCTGCTATTTCAGAATGTAGAATATTAATGTTAAATTGTTAATGTTACTACCGGGTACATCTCTGTAATAACTTAAATCATATAGTAAAGACTTTTATTGTTGTTCTCAGAACTAGTTAACTACCTAGAATTTAATTTTTATACAATTATATAGAATATTATAATGTACAGTTGTTCTAAAGAATTTTTAGACATATATTTATGTATTTGTCTAAGTTGTAAATAATATTTAAGAATTATAATTAACATAAAATAGTTCATTTTTTACATCAATATGTATTTTGTATAGATATACACGATGGAAAATTTAAATTGGAATATTTAAAAATCATTGCTAACTATAATATCACTACATATATGAAAAACTTACTTAAAAGAAAGATTTCAAGATCATCAATATCTTTTAAATGTAACTATATTTATAATTTTCTTCCATGTTCTTATAAAAAATTATAATTTATATATTTAATAACAATATTTTATAATATTATTGAACATTTATAGGTTCATTGGTGGAAGACACAGGTTGATTAAGAAAAACAGTATGCAAATTCATAATTAGCATATGAAATTCTATGAGATTCGTTGAGTGGATATAAAAAGACAAAAAAACTTTAATTTTGTTGACCTGTTATAAGTTTAAATTCCATACAGAGATAACATTTCTTTAGACACTCATTAATAATCTTAAAATCCCATGAAAAAATGACTTGGAGAAAGAGCTTTTTTTATAGTTCAGTGTACTATTTGAGTAACATAACTTTGTTCTGAACAGTTTCTTCATACAATTATAAATGTAAGATATTTAAATGTTCCTTTTTAAATGTCGCACCTTGTATATGTGTATATGCTAAACTTCTGTAAAATTGGTATATATTTACTCGGAACAATTAAAATGGAAAAGTATATTACAATGAAACACATTAATGTATAATAAATAATTTTACATTTTAGAAGATATAATTTCGAAACTATTTTGATCTGTTAGACTTCGAGGCTGGTGAAGATGGGGACGATAGTAGTGGTGGTGGCAATTCTTGGAGAGAAGAACTTCAACGTCGTTACCAGCAAGAAAATGACTTCTTGGCTGAATTGCGTGCACGTAATGTTAGTATGACACAAACACCATCAGCAACTCCATCCAGTGAACAAGAGCAAGAAAGAGGGGAGAGAGAGGAAGCAGATGGAGAGAAAGAGGAGGATAACGAATCCAACTGGACAGAACCAGTGAAGAGATGGGTCAATCGATAAGTTTATTGAAAGGCATTTATATGTACTTTATAATGGCTTAGAAACTGCTACCAACTGAAACGCAAATAAATTATTATAGCACCATGAGTTATTTATGATGGGCATATATCTGGGTGTTAGTGTGAAATATACATATAATATAAACATCATATTAGACTTTGGACAGTATTTAAAACTTACATTTTCAAAGCAATACTTTTAATCAAAAGAATTGTCAGTTCAGCAAATAAAATACATATAGTATCACCATATAAATTTTAAGGAAAACATGAAATTAATAACATTATTTGTAGACGAACTGAACTTTTTATCTGACATTTACAGTATTTATAAAATGCAAAGGTTGTTTTCGCTTCTAAAATTATGATAATATTGGTAAGCACCTACACAATTTAATTATCATTGCATAAGTTAGATTTTTGTCTAATACGGGAATGTCATTATTCCTATTTTCCTAAATTAAATGTAATAAATGTAATACTGCAAATGATTAACATCATTACATATAACATCTATGGGCCTAAAGAGATGAGAACAGATATCGTAGTTAGATTAGACATAAAAAACAAACTTTCTTTACTTGTTTATTAATAATTTATGTAACTTTCACACAAATATATGAAGAAACATTAGTTTGAAACTATAGGTGCTCAATAATAAACTTTTAGTCTACAATGTGTAGGTATATAATAAAATAGAAACAAATTTTGCACAAGTCAAATATTTGACCAAACTTTGTATAAGGAGGTAAGTAAATGTAATTAATGGACTTTTTAAAATATTGAATAAAAGGACTGTTAACGAATACTTAGTTACAGAAGCTCATGTTTTTTTATACATTCATACTGCTTAGATACAACATTCAATAATATGAGATATATAAATACATTATTGAAACTTATGTTAGATAGATGACACTGTTTTTTAATAATAAAGATTTTGAAGCTACCGATTCGTACGTGAAACTTACATTTTCTTTTTCTTTTACTTATATTATTATTTTTATCTATATATATATATATATATACATATATGTATATATATATATATATATATATATATATATATACATATATATATGTCACATTTACTTTGTAATGATTACCAAAATTAAGAAACTTATCATGATAATCAATTTTAAATACTATTGAAAGTACCCATTACCTATATATTACTTGAACCATTTGTTAATTATTGGCGTACCCTATTACTTGAAAGATAAAGAATATTCACGACTCGATAGCTTTGAGATACATTATGTTACACCATTACAGGGATAATGTATATATAAATATTACTGTTGATTATGTACCAAACATAAAATACTAATATATATGTATGAGACTGTATTTCTTAGGCATTTCGATTACTAAATATCTAAGTTTTTCCCGGTTGTTTAACATATTTAGAAATTGCTATATTCGAATGCCTAAGTTGTACACCATAGCCACAATTGCATCGCATTTACAACCGTATGTTGCATAATAATAGGACAGATATTGTTTTCTGTACTATATTTAAATTTTAGTTCCTAGATTATGTAATTAAATATTATTCAAAATAAATGACCATTGAATTGTAATTAATAAAAAGCGACGCATTTTGTAATATTTATGTAGCGCATAACATTCGCAAATATTCTGTGTATATATTATCATATGATCACTTTTGTCTATATAAACATTTACAAGAATTGTGTAATAACAACATGATACAATTATTGAATAAAAAATACAATAATAACTTGCAACAATTTATAAATCGGATTTACCGAATCATTGTCTTTCATATTTTTTCCTTTAAAATGTTATATATAAATAGAATGTTCGACGTTCTATTGAGAAAAATATCGAAACTGTATAATAAATACATATAGGCTATGGCTATAAAATAAGACTTGAAACAATTGCTATTATAAATAGAAATTAACCGCAAATTTGATATATAATGGATAATTTCTTAAGTAACAAAGGTAATGATAAAATTAATTTATTAAATTTCCGTTATTTCCATTAATAGACTTTATTTCTTTACAGGTACAAAACATAATAGTAAACGTGAATTGTACTTATTTAATTCTGCATTTACTTCTGTTCAAAACATAATATCTTCAAGACGAAATGTTCGGACGTTAGTTATAATTTGTCAACGTGATATTCGATCATTTTATGCTATTTCTGAATTAACTCACATACAGGAATTATGGATTGTCGACTGTGGACTCAAAGTATTATAATATATATAGATTTCATGTAATAAGTAAGTTTCTATAATATAATATATTTCATTTGATTTAGGATATACCACCATTCAAAAAAAATTGTCCATTGAAAAAGCTGTATTTGTACTCCAACGAAATATCTTGTATATCGAATCTGGATGCTTGTACATGTTTGACAGTTTTATATTTGTCAGGAAATAATATAGACAACCTCCAAGTATAAGTTTTTATTTAGTTTTGAATAAAAAAGATAGCAAAAATGCAGAATATACATTTCTGTAATAATATTACCTTTCATTTATGTATACAGGTTTTAACCAAATTACCCTGGTTGGAAGACCTTAACTTGGCCAACAATAAATTAAAGAGAATTGGTAAATGTTTTCCAAAAAAGTCACAGTTACTTTGTTTGAATTTGGCAGGAAATCAGTTGTGTTTTATAAAGGTATGTATATAGTAATAATTGAATTGCATTTATACATTCCAATCACAATTAACGACTTCATTTAATTAAAAGGATATAAGAAATTTGTCACAATTACGGAAATTAGAATCCTTAGTATTTACTGATCCATTGTACGGAGAGTGTCCCATAGTAGCTCTTTGCAATTATCGGGCATATGTTATAAATTACCTTCCAAATATTAAGAAGCTCGACCATTATATTATATATGAAAAGGAAAAACAATGGATTAATCAATTTTTCAAGTCTTTATCTTACTATTGTTGTTATATGTAATACATGCGTATAATAATGTTTGTGTTCTCATAAAATTTACATTTTTTCTTTTAGAAAACAAATAACATACCATAATGTATTGTTTCATAAGCAATTAAGTGAATACTTGAAATTGTTGAAAGATGATTACAAAGAATACAAGAAAGCAATGATTTATTTTAAGAATCAATTGTATGCAACTAATGTATTAAAGGTATACCATACAAGTATTGAGGGTGTATTGAATAACTTTTATCCACAATAAGAATTATTTTTGTTAATTATGGTATACCTTTTACATAGCATAAACAAAATTGTTTAGAGGAAAAAACCCGTGATGAGTCACTAAACATAATATTAAAAATGAAGTTAATGAAAAAACGGTTTATAGAAAAGAAAAAAATGAAAATGATACAATCTAAAGTAAAATAAATGCTTAATAATTTATATGTACAAAGACTTACCATAACATTTTACATAAAATATTACATATTTACAATGATTATCATTTACTTATCAGATTCTGCAGCAACAATTAGTGTATAATATAAACCATTGTGGAAATATAAATTTTATTGAGTACCCTGCTACTCCTAAAAATACAATTATTCAATTATGTAAACAATTCTTAGAGGAATCTCTATGCACAGTCATAAAAAAGTATGTTTAAATATTGTTATATATTATTAGGAACACATTGTGCAATAGATATTTTGTAGTTTTTTTTTATTTACAGTGACATAGGTATTACTAATTTGATATTATACAAAGTAACCGAAGTAAATAACAAGGAATTTGATGAATTAAATCATTGGAATGCTGATAATATGCAAATAAATGAGTCTAACGTACTTTTGAAAATTTTAACTTCCCCTGGAGTAACAGATATTCAAGCGTGGCCTTTTAACTTCCTTAAAACCGGTTTACTTAACAATGTACTAATTAATTGTCCATATTTGAGAAATATATATATAGTAACTTCAACTCATTTAAGAACCTTTTCAATTTGTAGAAAGAATTAACAGTAACAAATTGTTTGGCAGTAGCAGATTGTGCGTGGTTAAATAAAATGTTAATATCTAAGAAAAATGGCGATATACTGAATTTACTTAATAGTGTTGAAAGCCGGCGTGTTTGTATACTTATACAAACACCAATTTTCAACTATTGTGAAAAGTAAATAATTAATAATGATATTCATTTTATTAGTTCTCATTTTATATGGTATACGTTTTTCTATAGAACATATAATGCTAATGATTGCCTACATACAAAACATGGAAATTACTGGAATAATGCAAATGAAACTTGCCAACAATTTGCTTTGACAAATACAGATGTTAGAAATCCTATATTTGTAATAGAGTATGAATATACATTATGTGAATTGACAAATGTAATAATTTTTTTTTAAATAAAATTTTGGATTCTACTGATAGCATTACATATAACTATATAACACAAGTTTTTTAAATTTGTAGGAGAACAAATATAACAAATGTGTTGTTCCATGTATATTAGACAGCACTACGTGCATACGTTTATCCAACTCCAACATTACAAAGTGTATTAACTCGAACGAAAATTTTAAAACATACGAACTTGTAGAAATATGTCTTTCAGGACAATGTATAAATTCAATAAGTATAAATTTGGATTTACCTAATATAAGAATATGTGATATTTCTTTCAATTGTCTTCAAGAGTTTCCCAATTCAAACTTCATGAAGAATGTGATAATATTGAATATTAGTTTTAATAATATACAATCAATACATATTAGAGAAATTTTACCCCAATTGGAAGAACTAAACGTATCTTGGAACTGTATAACAAGTTGTCTCGAAAATATTGAAATTTTTACAACTTGTACACCTAACATGCTAAAGTTAAAAATATGTAATAATCCCTTTGAAGATGTTGATCCAGAGTTTGTGGAATATGTTCTATACACATATGTACCACATCTACAATTTATTAACGATAGTGCACGTACCAATCTTCATTTACCTCAAAATTATAATCCCTGTGCAATTAATATGTGCAGGCTGTGGCAAAATAATAAATTAGTTTATTTTGAAGAAAATGTAATCAGAACTGAAGAAAAAAGTGATTTATCACTAACAAAAAGAAATATAAAATATGCAAAATATATTCACATATCACGAGATTCGTACGGAGTGTCGGATATTTTGGATAAGGCTTTGAAAATTCAGGAATTGTGTGCTACGTGTTGTTCATTGACTGTGCTTTATATTAAAATGCCTTTGAAATATCTAACCAAATTAAATCTTGGAAATAACTTCATTTCAGTCTTGAATGGGTTTACTCAAGAAAACTTCCCATCATTAAAATATTTTGATTTGACAAATAATTTAATAACAAGTTTAGGACCAATGGGTTCATTCTGCACTTTGCAAGAATTTTATTGTAGCAATAATAAAATAGAAAATTTATTGCAAATAGATAATGTTAAAACATGGCAGATGTTGCATGTTATAGAACTTTCCAATAATCCAATACATAAAAAAGCATTAATATATAAAAAGTTTATTATATGTCATTTAAATAATATTGAAGTAGGTAAAATCATTCAATATTTTTTAAAATACATGTTTAATTGTATATATGTATTTATATATTTATATATGCTGTAAATAATATAATTTTATTAGTAGTATATATCTGGAGAATCTATCCAACGTTCTGACATAACTGAAGTAAGATATATTTCTGATAGAAAATTGGACAACTACGTCTTACATACAATATACAAAACAGATCAATTAACAACTATTACACAATTGAGTATAACTAATTGTTCTTTATCAAAGGTATATATGTAATTTGTCGTATCATAAAGTTAACTTTTATTATATTAAATGTTAATTAATTCTAGGTTGATCTCTCTGCCGATCTATTACCACAATTAGAAAGTTTAGACTTAAGTAAAAATCAAATAACTTTCTTCTGGGGTCTTGATTCCTTTCAGTATTTACATACATTATGCTTAAGTTACAATTGCCTTGAAACATTTGACAATAGTGGCTATGGAAAAAGTCAAGGCACATATCCAAAATTGTGTACATTATTATTAGATCATAATTGTATCAAATCATTGATGAACATTAATGAAAAATTACCAGTTATTAAACACCTGTTTCTAAATAACAATAACCTCCAAAATATTGATGGTAATATTTTCTTTACAAAAGTAACATCGCAAACTTCTCCATTTATTATTCATTTGTATATACATACATTTTATAGGTATAAATCATTGTTCAAGTTTAGAGTCTTTAATTTTGGATCATAATCAAATTGATACATTAACCCTAGAAGATTTTATTGAGAAAAATAATCTAAAATTTCTATCTTTTGAGAACAATAAAATGAAATCATTCAAATTCACAAAACAATTAGAAAAATTGGAGAAACTCTATGCTGCGAATAACTGTTTAATGGTAAACATTCCTAAACAAAAATAATAACATAAAAACATACTGTAATATATTATTCACTGTAAAATAATATTCTTTTTAGAATGATGATGAAATGCAAGATTTGTACTTACTGGAAAATTTAGTGGAATTAACATTTGAAGGAAATAATTTCTTCACAGAAATGTACAAGGATAAAATGATTGCTCAGAACTTTGAATTAACGAATCCCGAAATTGTAAGAAATTAGAACTAATTTTTAATTATATCTATTTTATAGTCATATGTTTCATAATATAATTTTAAAAACACGGAATATTTATTTTCTACTTTACAATAATGTTGACTTCTGTCCATGTACCTACTTTACATGTGTATAAAGTTTAGATGAACCGGTTTTTTTTTAAATTATGTATGAATTATGAATGAATTTTGTGTGAACTCTCTGCACGTATTTCACATACGCGTATATTATACACATTGTGTTACAGTTTACATTGTAAAAATCAGCTGTGTTTATAGGTCGTAAGTATTTATTTACTAATATATATTTCAGTAGTACCATGCGTAAATAGGCACGTATGTATAGGCAGCGTCGTTGGCAGTACAACTATATATCTAACCTTAGTTACGGATCATTGAATACAAAAACAAATGGAGCTAGAAACAGTACTTCGGAAATGTGTTGTAATAAATAAACGTAAGTGATGCAATGATTATGATAAATTAACATACACTTAATATGATGTGTAAATGTTTTTTTTCCACGATAAATATATCATGTTTCCATAGCAGAAGAAAAATTAACAGAAAATGAGCTGGAAGAGGATGAGTATTTTCAAAAAATATATGAACAATGGAAGGGCGCCAAAGCTAAAGATAAAGAGGTCACTTATAAAGTGATCCCGAAATTTTATTTTAAGGTAATATACTCGTTTTAAAACTGGTACCATTTAATACATTAATGTTTATACATATTACTTAGTTACCAAAGGAAGATGAGATTCTTCCACAAAAATTACGAGAAGAAACAAGAGCGTTATTTTTGCAAAGACGTTCTCGACAATTGCTAGATAATAATGAATTAAAGGCACTATGGGTATTATTAGATAAACATCATAGTCCCCCGTTATCAGGTGACGAACAACTAATAAATTATGAAGATTTTAAGAAAGTTGGTACATTAGCTGGTGCAAAGTGTAGTCCTTATTTCACTGCAGTTGTATTTGCTAAATTACAACAAGGCGACCCTCATGGTAGAATTAGTATAATGGCATTATTTAATTATGTTATGAGAAAAGTATGGTTGCATCAAACAAGAATTGGTCTCTCTTTATATGATGTTACTGGTCAAGGTTATCTTAGGGAATCTGTAAGTTTTCGTGTTTTATTATGCAGGCAGTCCTACTTTAATCTTTTCATTCAATTGTCTTTCGAAAATGTAAAAAATACGTTAAATATAATTTACTTTGCTTGAAGGAACAATATCTAAGTTTTTGTATTACAAGGGCCAGAGAGTTCTTCTTTTCAACATTATGTGTTTTCATAAAGAATAGATGAATTCATGGACCTATAATATGCAGATCTTTGAAAATCACTTAAAAACATTCGTTGTTGTTCAAAACTTTCCTTCGTTACATATTCTTCAAGTTATTTCTTTATTTATTTATGATTCAATTGTACAATTTTTACATTCACAATTAATAAAATCAAAGTATACCTTGGAATCTTAGAGATAGCTTTACTTGCATATGTTTATCATGATACGTTCGCCTCAAAACGAAGTAAGTTTTATTTAAAAAATGTTCTTGAATAATGAATAATTTGAAATATAATTATGCGAAGAGTTTAAATTGGGACCCCTTATATTTTATTCGAAATTAATATAACTATTGTTTTAGGATTTGGAAAACTACATATTAGAATTAATACCAACTCTACCTCAGCTTGAAGGTTTAGAGAAATCTTTTCATTCATTTTATGTCTGCACAGCAGTGAGAAAATTTTTATTTTTCCTCGATCCCCTCAGAACTGGTAGAGTTAGAATACAAGACATTTTGGCATGTAGTTTCCTTGACGATCTCCTTGAATTAAGGGATGAGGATTTGCCTAAAGACTTACAAGAAGCAAATTGGTTTTCTGCTCCATCGGCACTGAAAGTATATGGACAGTATTTAAATCTTGATAGAGATCATAATGGAATGCTCAATAAAGAAGAACTTGCAGGGTAATTTCTATATAACAATATAATTTGTAACCTCTATATCTTACAGTATATTGATGCGATAACTATAAAATATAAATTAACTATAAAATATAAAGTATAAAATTGTTGTTTAACAGGTATGGCACAGGAACGTTAACTGGTGTATTTCTTGAAAGAGTATTCCAAGAATGTTTAACATACGAGGGAGAAATGGATTACAAGACCTATTTAGATTTTGTTTTAGCATTAGAAAATCGGCATGAACCGCAAAGTTTACATTATTTATTTCGAATACTAGATATTAATAATCGTGGTTACCTTGACACATTTTGTCTTAATTATTTTTTCCGTGTATGTACATAAATAACAAATCTACAAATTTGTTTAAAAAAACTGTTCGATTTACATTGATTTTATTCTGTTCATTTTATAGGCTATACAAGAACAAATGACAATGCATGGTCAAGAACCAGTGAGTTTTGAGGATGTTAAAGATGAAATATTTGATATGGTAAAACCAGCAGATCCTTGTAAAATTACATTACAAGACTTATTATCTTGGTAAGTACGTTTAGAATTCTATATAGATTCGAAAATAATTTTTTGTACAAATAAAAATGAACCCCGAATGATTCATATTTTACAGTGGTCAAGGCGATACAATGGTCAGTATTTTAATAGAATTTCATGGCTTTTGGGCTTATGAAAATCGTGAAGCTATGGCTGCAGATACCGGTGATGAATCATCCCATGTTTGAAAGAATTCTTTGACCACTTTGATAACTTTCATGACTCAGACTACTACAATATTTCTCCAATTCTATGTTAAGACCTCTAAACATACCGACACAAGAATGTATATTATTGATTTTATAATAAAATTATTTTTTTAACAAAATTACAGTCTTTAGCATTCTGATATTGTTCAATACTAACAACTAATTATACTAATTGTCCTATTAATACATATTTTGCAAAACAATAAGATTATTTAAGTACTATCTAAAAATGAACAATTCGTTTTACATGTGCCAAACATAAAAAACAAATATGTGATAAATAGACTCCGGATTTTATGCATTTACGGCAAAAATTGTTATTGAAAAATATAAATTTATATTTACCTCCTGTGTCTTGCAATTGATGCACAAACGTTTTATTTTGCATAAAAATCCAGAGTCTAATAATAAACTTTAGATTGTACTCGTAACGTAAAAATACAAAACAAAGTTATTTCTATCGGTATTTACAATATATGAAATCTCGAATGAATAATTTCACTTTTCATTCATGTACCTGTGGATATGTAAGTACCTACTTATATGTTCGTATGTATTTCATTGCTCTGGCCGACCAATGAAATCGTTTCATTTCAAATGACCCTATGCAAACGTACCTTGCCCCCCCACAACGACGAGTTTAATGACGCTTTCCTTGTGCAGTTACTGCAGTTGCTCCAATCCTGCGAAGAGATTCGGTTGGTCTCTTTACGATTAGGTACGACGCTTCCCATTATATTTGAATCGCGCGAAAGGTTTTCCCGTGTACTTACCTCTTCATTTTCCTCGCGCGAGTGCATCACGGTTTCAACAACGAATGCTTGACGTCACATGGGAATTCTTGACGCTTTTATAATGATCAACTCTCGTGTGAATGGTTGAGAAATAGGAATTGACACTTTCGGTATACTACACGCGGCGTTTGATTGCTGTGGCGGTTGTGTTTAAATTTCAGGCACTCCGTCCACGGAGTGTATCGTGGCGGCGAGACGCGTACGCTTTGTTTTCTGTCCACGAAGCGTGGAGAAAGCTTCGCGTTAATTACAGATATGTCGATTAATGAAGAGGACGTGATAATTCTTTACAATTATATCGAACTCAAAAAAAGAATTCTGGTTGCACCTTTACGTTCGCCAGAAAATATTAATTGTAGAATATTTGTTGCTACAACTGGATTAAGAGAAGACGATGCTAATTTTATAAATGATTTCTAGTTGAGCCGGCATGTAACTAGAACAGCATGCATGACAATGTAAGCCTAAATAGCGTACGACGGCGTCATGACGGCTGAAGGTAGCGACGATGACGCTCCGTGGACGGAGAGACCAACGGTCGCAAATATATAGCTTCTCGTGTGCAAAATTTAAACGAGCGTCCGAATTCTTTTGAACATTTACACGCGACCATATTATTCGAGAAAGTATTTAATTTGTATTTAATTATATTTCACAGACATTTGAAGGGTCGGTTTGGATTTTGCTAATAGCTGTTGCGTCACACAATGGACCCTTTCACTCAGGTAAAGCCCTTCCATTCAATTGCAATGTACAACTGCGACAGTGGTTGCCAATGGTCACGGTTTGAGTAAAACTTCTTACCCAAAACATTGTTCTATATTTTAATAATATACGAATATTATTAACGTACAACAATTGTTTGATATTTCAAACTTTTATTTCTATAGTTAGTTCATAAATTATATAATTCTTAATTGATTAGTTTTTACAGATTATTTAGTTAATTTATTAAATCATGAGAATGAAATAATAGTTATGGTTTAATATAAAATAAAGTTTTTTTTTTTTGACGAGTCAATATTTTTTAGTTAATTTGAATTAATTTATATTGATAATATATTGGTTTATGTAAACAGAGAATGTTAGAACGTGCGAAGGCAAGAAGAGAAAAATTAGATACTCAACTATCCAATGCTGGACATGATGTTAAAAGAAGGCGTAGTCCTTTGAAGGATGCAAATGCCATATTAGCACAAGCTACAGGTATTCAAATCTATTATACATTTTTAATATTGTTTCGAACAGTTACTTTCAATAAATGTTTAACGAGACATTCTTTTTAAATAAATGATGTCTGTATAATATTATTATGTATATTATTATACGATTACTTTTAGCTATTAAATGTTTAACGAGTCAGTCTTTTTAAATAAATTATGTTTTTGTTTACATTCGTAGTTCCAAAGGGTAAAACCCCAACAAAGTCACCGGTCAAATCAAAATTACAAAAGCTTGGCAGACTATATTCTGGTAAGTTCACTTTTTTTATCAACTGTACACATTGTGTAGTACACCCACGCAGATTGCTCCAAACTGGTTTCTTACACTAGCTAGCTTCCTATCATATCTGTGTGTTTCCTGTAGTGCAAGCCATATGTAGTTGATGAGCACAATCGCTCGGTAAAAGATTTATATGAATATGCTTTCTATTACCACAGTTATGTATAGGATCTTTATTTTATAAGTATATGAAGTCAGTGCACATTTGAAAAGTGTATCTATGTATAGACTTTGTTTTCGAGTTACTATTTCTGCAGTTTCACCGGTGAAGCTGTTTGTCCAAAAACGGTAATAAAATAATAAACATTGAGAAAAACTGCTAAACTATGCAATTGCCCCACCATTTTTCTCTATTTATTAATTAACTCAAATATAAATCGGCGTTTATATATATTTTCAAGACCATTTCTTTATGATTGAACTCATACTTTAAACTGCCCCTCAGCAATCTTTAGAAATGTGGAGAAATATTAAAATAAAAATATGAGGAATCGTTTCGACAAGTTTGTCCTTGTGTTGTGTTTGTACTAACTATAGATAAGTTGGGGGTCAGAAAGATATTTTATTAAATATATGGAAAACTATTAGAGGTAGAGTGATGGCAGTGACAGTGACAGCTTTCGTCATCTAAATATTTTTTTACTGGTGCATGATCTGCAGACGAAAGTTTAATGTTGTACTCACAAAAGTTTCATTAAAATCAGCTTGTGTAACTTGAATATGTTCCCTTGTTAGTTATTAACTTTTACAAAAGCTGCAAATAATTACTTTTTACAGATGACAGTAGTGTGGAATTAAGTTCACCCATCCACAGGACAGAAGAAAGATTTCATGCAGAAGAAGAGAACACGGAGCAAAAGCCACCTAGAAGAGGTGCTAGACTCGATAGACTAGCAGCTCTTGCTTCAACGATTAATAATTGGGAAGATGATCTGTCTCATCCAACTTTGGTAATTTGATTACAGTTTCTCAAAGATTTTATCATATTATATTTGATTAAAATGAATTACCGTGAGTATTGTTTCAGGTGAAGCCACCGGACACCAGCAAAGCAGATAGGATACATGCAAAATTTAATGAGCAAGTCAGAAACGTACCAGAACCACAGCCAAGCACAAGTGGATATAAAGCAGGAGGTAGAAATAGTAAAGGTTCAAGTCCCAAGAAGAATGAATCATGTTCAACAAAACAATTGAAATGGGACAAAACTATACTGCAAACATTGGTAAGTATGTCTATTGATACATAAATTGTATAATGACATTTGTTTCTTTTATATGACTAAAGCTTTAAAAGTTTATTCTGTGAAGAAAATCTAAAACAAAATTGTAAAAGGTGAAGGAATACAATGTAATTGCATCTTGTTGAGTCTGTTGGATGAAAATACTATTTACAGGAGGCTCAAGGCTTTAGTCGTACAAAAAGCAATAGTCGTCTTGTATATGACTATAAGGCTTGTTCTCAGGGAAAAGATGTAGGTTCGCCAAATTCACCTAAACTTCCACAAGTTGAAGAAGATGCCACACTTCACAAAGACAAAAATGAGAAAAAGCCAAAAGAAAATGTATTTAAAAATTCCAACACTCCGGAGAAAACGCCAAGGAACGCAGTATCCAGCACAAGTAGTAGTTCCCGACCTTCACCAAGATATGGCTTTAATAGCTCTCCCAAAAGTCCGGCTCAATCTAGCCCGGGCTCAGTACTGAGTAAAGCTTCTCTATTTGAGTCTAAGAACACAGAAGGGAAACCAAAAGATCCAGCTCAAATGTCGCTGTCTGAGAGAATGGCGCTTTTTGAAAAAAATAAAGGAGAAGCACCTTTATTACCGAAAGCACCTCTTACTATGTCTGTACCAATAAAAAAACTACGAGAGAAAGAGAAAACCAGTCCAGCGTCAAGACATTCGACCAATGGAGGTATCTTTAATCTTCTAAATTCAGTAGAAAATGATGTAATTATATTATTCTAAATTAAATAACCATATATTTGAATAATTCTATTGTAGCAAAAGTTAAGACCGATATTCCTAATAATGCTGTTAATGTTCAACGAGAAAAGTTTGAACAAGGTTTAAGCACTCAAGAGTTAGAAAATAATATTTTACGCAATACTCATCTGGAAAGACAGCGTGAATTGGATATGTTACGTACACGTTTTAACAGAAATAAAGAAATGGCTCAGGCTGCTGCTGGTTCTTGCATTAGAACCAGCGAAAGCAGCGAAGGAAAATCAAATTCTCCTAAAAACTCTCCGGTGTGTCCAGTCAAGCCAACACCTGCACCTGTAAGTAAATTACGCCATTCTTTATTTTATTTATAAATGTTTATTTTTTATTAAGGGTAATTGAAATTAAGCGTTGTTTTTATAATAGGAATGTAGTATTCCTCCGCCACCACCACCTCCTCCACAGTTACATATGTCTCCTTCAAGATCTACTTCAACTCAAAACAAAAATTCACCGGTCAAAAGACAAGGTATTTATTATGAATCTTCTATTTTCTTACGTAACTAGAACATTTTTTAATGATTTATTTTAAAGTTGTAGTTAGTCCGCCGAAAACACAAGTAAAAGCAGTGTCTGATATTAAACGCATTCGTGTCGCACCGCCTAAGCCTGGACATCTTTATCCTAATCTTTCTGATATAGAAAATACAACCGAAACAGACACAGAGTATACTGTTAATAGTACAGAAGCAGAAACTGCCACTCTAGACGAGAAAACAGACACTGACACTGCGACAGAAGCTGAATATTACGTAGAAGTAAGATAATTGAATAAAATTTCAGTTCGGAAAAATTAATATTATATTCTGTACGATTTTCAATATTAATTCTACATATTTTATTTGAAATAGGATAACGAAACCGAGATCGACAGTCAAGAAGAATGTGAAGAACTAAATACCAGTCTTGGCAGAAGTATTTTACGAGCTGTGAATGAACAAGCATTTTTAAATAAAAAGGTATACTTAATTTATGAATAATGACATAAATTATTTGTAATATTATGGTGATATTAATTACGTAGACAATTTATATCAGACATGGTCAAAGATTTCTCGGTAGAGCAATGTCGATAGTAAAGTCAATGTAGATAGAGCAAGATAGCTAGTGTTTTATCAAGAGCGCCTATTGCCCATGCCTGGTCTGTACATATACATATTTGTTACATTTTAATTATAGTATTTTGGTAATGCGGTTTCTAGAGATCAATTGATCCAGATCCAGATAGTTCAACTTCCGACATTTCAGTATTAGATGAGATGGATGAATATTTAGATGAATGTCTTGCGCTACAGGAAACACATGCTGCAAATGGTATTACAGAGGAGGGACCAACTCCGCCCAAGCTAAACAAAGGTGGTCAAAGTCCATCGAATGTATCAACCAGTTTCAAATATAGCCAAGGGTAAGGATGCAAAATGAATGTAAACCGGATACGAATTTAGTATACGGATTTGACGTTAATTCCCTTACTTTGAAGGTCGCCGTATCGGTCACCTATAAAAAAGATTTCACCTGCATCTCCAAAACAGGGTGAAACTTATGTAATGGACGGTGATAATTGTGTACCATTATTGCACAGTGTCAGTTTTTATCGACGCCAACAATCACAAGTGAGCTATTCAAATATTGTTATTATGAGTTCGCGTTTGAAATTTAATGTTAACGCATAAATTAATTTTAGACACCTAAAACTCCGGTGCGTATAATATCGAGGACGCAACAAACTCCGGACACTTTATCCAATATAACACAAGTTGATGATGCTAAGAGCGAAGCTGTTTTGGTACAAGAAAAAGTGAAAAAATTGCTAGATGACGTGTGCAAGCAACAAACGATCATTGGTCAAGCTAGTCAAGCATTAAACTTGTGTACTTCTACGGTAGAGTTTAACGATTCTAGGGAACAAGTTGAAGGAGAAAGACTATTGCTCGTTGCCAGTATGTTTCATATATTGATATCATTTTATAACTTATTCATTAACAGTATACCATTAAAATTATATGAAATATGTGAATTTCATCACAGCTCACAGACGGCAAGCTGCATTGAACGAAGTTCAACGATTAAAAGTAGAAGGCACATTGAAACCTGTCTCTCCTGGATCACCGGAAGTACAAGAAAGTGGTTCTTTAACGGTCTCTGCTATCACTCTACCTCTTAAACGAGAGTACTTTCGCAGTAATGGCACAAGTAATTATTGCTGTTGTCAAATAACATTTTTGAAAACATTACGTCGGAGAAACTGGTTAATTTGATAATCATATTTTAGATACGTGCCTCCATTTTGTTTGTTTAATGCGACATTTGGAGGAAATAGTGGCTACTCCAGTGGTTGTTGCAGAATCTGGCGACTCGTGCCTTCGATTTCCATCAACACTTAAATTACATGATTTGTATAACGATTTTAAAATTACTGTCGAGATATACTTGCTTCAGACGCAACCTGAAATTTTACCACACGAAATTAAATATCACATTAATAATGGTGGAGGATGCAGTAGCGGTAACAACAATTGCAATAAAAAGGTAAGGACACTTTCGTACATTCAAACCTCTATGTGTCGGTACACAATTATATACAGTTTCAATAAATAGTGAAATGTTTCGCAGCTAGCAAATAAAACTCCTAAAAAGTTTTTAAAACAAGACAGCCGATTAATAATGCCAAGTGTTCAAAGTCCGGCTGGCCCATCTGCTGTTAGATCTCCCGCATTCCAATTGTCTGGCTACGTTATTTTTAGTTTGAAAGAAGTGCATCGACAGCAATTTACATTAAATAAGGTTAGTTTATTAATGATACAATGAATGAATATGTCTAAAAAAAAGTGTGTACAAAGTGAAGTAGATTCAATTGATTGAACGATGTAAAAATCACAGATTTTTCGACAATTATTAGATACCATCGCAATCGCCGTTAGAGGGACGACTACAGATGCATGTTTCTTGCGAGCTTTCGGTATCAGTGGAGCATAGAGGATTTCTAACAATGTTCGAAGACATTTCTGGATTTGGAGCTTGGCATCGTAGATGGTGCTTGCTGAAAGGATCGACGTTATCGTATTGGAAATATCCTGAGGACGAAAGGAAGAAGACTCCTATTGGAAGCTTAGATTTGCAAAGTAATTATATAGATCTTTAATATCTGTTACTACGAAATTGAATTAATATTCTATTGCATTTATAGGTGTTTCCACAAATCATGTTGGATTAGTTTCTCGTGATATATGCGCACGTGCTAACACGTTTTTACTCGAGACAACTAGAAGTGCAGAACCTGGTGACACTGAAAGCTTGATTGTGATCAGAAATGCACATACAACAACAATTAGGTAATTTATACTTTATGTTTGAAAACTGAAATATATAAGCCTTAAAAGTTGGTAAATGAAATATCATTAAATTATTTATGTTCTTCTTAGGCACCTGTTATCTGCGGATACAAAAGAAGATAGATTAGAGTGGTGTTCGAAGATTAACAGAACGTTGAATTTGGTACATGCTTGGGGTGGAGTGTCGACATCGTAACCAGTGTTGAGATATTGGTCACGTTTTCTCGCGTATCCTTGTCGATTTTAGCTCTCTGATTTTAGCATCAGTAAAGTAAAATTCTCAAGAAAATAGGGTACCTTGATCACAATGTAAAATTTTAAAAAATTAGTTCTCCAATATTAGCTGCCATTGTATAATAAAATATTAACAATAACTTACCAAAATCTCGTAGGATACTCGTCTCGTTCCGTTTCGTGTCTTTCGACCCGCCAATATCACTGCCCCACGGGTAGTTTTCATCATCGAGAAAATTTTGCCAATATCTCTGCACTGATCGTAACCTAATTTGCATTCAGAAACGCGAAATCTAGCGCACTCTAATACGCTTAATAGTCGATACTGTACTTATAAATTTGTTATACGCAATATAAAGTTGCGTATACTAAATAATGCAACCGAAATTTAATTTACTATGACTTATCTCATATGAAACTACAGATATATATCAAATGTCATACGTTACTTAACGTAGATTTTTCTGCAAAATACGGTCACAGAATGATTGCAAAAGGCATAAGAAAAGAAATTATTTTGAATTTTGAATATAAGACAAATAATGAATATAACTGAACTTGCAATTTTAGTTCCTGCGAGAATTAATAAAGTATTCAGAACATGCATTTATTCAGATTTCAAAGAAATAATAAGAATTCAGAAATTCTTCTTTCCATAATTTTCTTTTACAAATAGTTGACTGGAGTGTTGGGTCATTAACCTCTCTCGGCTCGATCCGCTGGAGCCGTGGTAAAAGCTCGATTAGCTCGATTAGAAGATCCAACACTAATTGATAGTAAAAAACACCTAAAATGTTTGGAACAATCACTTCATTTTAATTCTATTTTATTACGTTTCATTTCTTTCGTAAAAGATAACATAACGAATTGACTTATATCTTCTGGGTATGTTTAATTAATTCTAAGTGTGAAAAAAGATTTCACAAAAGCAAATGAATTACCATAACTATATGATCAAAAAAGTACATGCATTATAATAATGCATTATAATGAATTTTTATAATCGTGATGGTAACTTAAGTATCCTAATACATCAATTTTCTGCCTTTCACCTTGTATTATTAGGTTACTAAACACATTATATTGTAAATAGTAAAACGATTACTAACAAGTATATTAGTATTAAATATACATTTATGTATACACAAATAACTTTTTTATAGATGTTTATTGTAAAAAAAAAAAATATTATATTAGAACTATGGAATTCTAAACGCACAAAAAGATTATTTTTTATGTTCTATGTAAAATATTAGCAATAAAACGTCAGAAAATTAGTTACACCAATGTTATTTCCTTCGTAGTTATGATAACTATATAGAATACATGCCAACTAAATAGGAAGGTTTATAATACCTGACAGATACATGTTATTATACAGTGCGCATTTCTTTTTATTTGCACAATTGATGTGTTGTAATACATATACATACGAGAACGTGTATAAAAAAATAACTCGTTTCTACATAAATTCTGAAACTTTTGAAACGTGTGTTATCGAGTAAGTATTTCGTCGTCGCTTCTCTGAAAATAGTTTACGAGTGGAACTTCTAACGCTTCCCATTCAACATGTTTATCAATATTAGTTACACACATTTGTATAACATAAATCATTTCTGCGCATTGGCACGCGTTTCGCGAATAAAGTCGCAACATAAATTACTATATGTTTTAAGTTATTTAATCAATTATTTAAAAGACATATTAAAAGGATTCTTTAATCCGTACTGTTCAACAATAAAATATAGCATGAATAATACAACTATTGCAAGTTATCTGCATTGTTTTGTCGTACTTTCGGTTTTTATAAAATTGAGCAAATATATTCTACCCGTTTTCTAGTAGTCTTAATTTGAATCGCAGATATACAAAATTTAAGTACATAGAGATGGAGGGAAATAATTATAATGAACGCGCTCTAACGATAAAAGCATTGAATATGTTCGATTACTTAAAGTTCAGTATTTTGAACCACGTGCCACGAGTTCAAGTAACTACTTATACAGAGTATTATCATTTATTTATAATAATAGCTATGTGTCAAACGTCGACAAATCCTAGGTAACGTTGGTAGCGCAGAACTTCGGTTCTCAAACATTTTTATTTCGAAACGAGATTGATGGTGGGGTGAAATCCGTCTTTGTCAGCTGTATAATCAACCCTGTAAAGAATTAATTTGATTTGGCGTTATCATTTGATTACCAGTTTTTTACAGTAGCGTTTGGTAAAGGGCATATAATCAAGGTAAACGAGTGCCGTTACAGTTATATATCAGACTGTATACATATACATATATGTATGTATATGAACAGTCTCTATCAGTATAGCAGAGATAGAGCATGCCCACTTTTAGCATGGAACAGAACCTATACCCGATTCTCATATCCTCTCTGGTACATTGCACAAAGTCTGTGCACATTGCAAGCAATAAACAGGTACTAATTTCGTTTTCTGTTAAAACAACAACAAATAGATACTCACCTGTAAGTATGACCATCCGGTGACGTGAAAGTGAAACTACCAGTAACATCGAGGGCTTCGTCGTCAGTACCCTCATTCTTTAATTCCGCGGTTTCTTCCCTCTTTTGACCGTCGCTTTGCTCGTAACTGAAGTGATATCCCCCCACTCCGATATTGTTCGATTCTTCCTGCTTTACAATCGTAACATCATTTGGATTGCCTTGAGGTGCTGCGAGAGCTCCTGCTATCGCTGCCACGAAGATAATGATCTACGAAAAATAAATAAGAAAATTATCTAACAATTTTCCGTTGGAAGAAGAACTCGTTAAATGTACACTCGTCACCAAATATTGGCTAGAAGAATTTTCTTAGAATTCTGTTATAAAGAACTTTGGATAAATAAAACATTAATTTTGTAAATTAAAAATAAATCTTCCTTTTTAGTTTAAATTTCAAGAAAATTAATTCCAATTTCTATAATCTCCAAATATACAATATATCCATATAATATTATACGAGGTGTTGTCGATGAGGTGTAAATGATGTAAATTAATATGAAAAATATTAGTAAATGATATACAATTTCCTGTACAATGTCATACTGTATTTCCAATTTCTATAGAAACACTGTTTCCATATAAACTAATGTTTAAGATAAAATATCGGTCGTGGATGAATACCGTCAGTTTTAATAATTATGAGAATCATCATAAAGACAATAATCAAATATGCAGACATATGTATATTCCATTCAATCGGTGGACATCTAAAGTTACCTCTAGTTGAATGTCTGCACGCATACTTGCATACCATTTAATACTTCACTTTCGAATATTATAGTTTTTTCGTGACAAATACAAAGACTGATGAAACGTTTCATTACCGAAAATAGATTCATCAAATGCGCACGTATAATTGACAACACTAGTTATAAATATCATCGAATCGTATAATAGACATGAAGATAAAATACCATAATGCATAGAAATATTTAAAAGACTATATTTTCACAGGGAGCTATACTGTAAGAAATTAGACTGCGGATTTTATGCATTTATAACGAAAACGAGTATATGCGCGATTTAGAGCAATGCACAAATTAAAAGAATTTAAAAATTTCAACGTGTTAATTTCCTATTTGGCTCCTCTTTTGTACAATTTATAGAAACTAGTGTTGGTTTATTATCGTTTTGGAAAAGGTGGTATCAATTGTTAATGAAATTGAACGCAAGTACTTGGGGCAGCGGCGGATTTACGGATTATGCTATTTTCGTATAAACGAGCACCGAATTTTGGTTAGCGCCGTATTTCTATAAATGATATACATTCCTAAGAAATTATATATAGATCGAATAGTCGAATAATAGGCAAAACAAAAAAATTTGCCACACCGAGACATGTTTGTGAAATTTGTCATTGTTGAAGCTGTTCCACTAAATTTACGGGCCTTTTTAGTGAATCTACCACTGGGTGTACGAAAACTTTTGTGGTTCGTTGCGAATAAGATAAGGTGGCTCCGAGGATCGGGTCCCGTCGTCGCGTCGCGCGAGTAGGCGGACCCAGGGGCCGATGATCGTTCGGCGAATTTTTATGATTAATCATCGGGTGCGTGTGAGATCGCGCGCGCACAAATGTCACAGTTCTCTTCACTTTCACTGTTATGTAAATAATTTTGGCTGACTGCGCCCTGCAGTGGAGGAGAATCCTCCGGCCCGATGATCTATCGGGGATCGCGGACCCGCGCGGGCCCGTGTGGACCGCCACGGGCCCGTGCGTATTCGCACCCGCTTGGACGATCGATGAATCGACGAATTTACGGTACAATGATAGCAACTCGTTCTTTGCGTCAGTAAAACCGTTTTTTTTTTCTTCCGTAACCGGGAACCCACCGTCTTCATCGCGAGGACTCTTCGTGCAAACGATTCCTTATCCCTTTGGTCCTTAAACAGCGATCGATACGCGATACCAACGATCCCTGGCGCATTTGCCTTTATATAGTCGGAATATCATGAGCGTTGCACCCCCACCCGTATTTTAGACTGAACAGAGATTCGCGGATGAGTCTCCCCTAGCACGGCACTAGGATGCATCCGTGAGTGCAACGGTGCAAGTATCCACTCTTTATGAGCCTGTTTGCATTCTTCGCTTCGACGCTGTTTGCTCAGCGTTTCTCTTACTCCATTCTACGGCGACGATACCAGGGGAACACTTCGAATCCACGAAATTTTTACAAATGGTGACACCATGTGCGTCCATTCACCACAATCCTTATTTTTGCAAGCTCCCTGCATGGTTTTCACACGCTAAATAAATGCACATGCAGAGTAAAATAGTATTTCATTTGAAGAATGTTGAAAATATTTGGATTTCGTGTTGAATTTATTTTTTTTTATTTTAAATATTTTTGCTGAAAGTAATTACGCTCGTATTCAATACATTTATGAGTACACAGCGGACGTTTATGCAAAATAAAAATTTTCTTTCTAAATTGCAACAAACTGGAGTCAAATAGACTTTCATTCTTAATATGTTTAATAGGTTGATAATAATATAACAGTATTTTTAAATTCTTCTAATATTTTTACTGTTTTAAATTACACCTACTAATTTTTGTCATAAATATGCATATAATCCGCTGTGTATTTATGTGTATAACTTGTTTCCTGATTAGGAATTACGTTATACCACAACTTTATTAGAAATACCTTTTATGACAATTGACAAAACCGCATTATACTCATAGGTTGATTAAAGTATTTTATTAGAACAAATTATTTTATTGTGTATTTTAGATTGTTAAAATGGAGATATTTTATTGCATGATCCGGACTCTTGAAATCAGAAATATTTGATTTTGTGGTTTAGATTATTAAAAATAATCATTTCATTTTGTATTTCAGATTGTTAAAATGGAGATATATTTTTTGGATGATTCAGACTCTTGAAGTGAGAAATATTTTATTTTGTGATTCATATTGTCAAAATAAAAATGTTTCATTTTTAAAATTATATATATATATATATATATATATATATATATATATATATCTATTTTTAAAGCCAAATAAAATCTGAAAAGATAAAAGCTTCAGTGAATGGATTTTCTTGTTTATTCGCAATAAGACTGAATGAAATAATCCAATGAAACGTATCTTACACGGCAGTAACTTCGTTCGCAATGCCAGGGACCTTTCGTCTCTATACTCTATACAGAGACGATTGTTCCTGTTCTCACAGTAAGTGAGGATGTGAGCCTAGTCACGTCAAGTTCATCTATGTTTAGATCACAAGAACAGATCGCAGTTTCATATGCAACGAACTAAGCTGAATGAAATCACTGATGGTTAACACTAGGACTGCCGTGCAACGACTTGCATCCTTGCACGTATTCTCGTGTATGCGGTGGCGGATTTATACTTCCGCCGCCTAGGGGCTACCTCTACACCCCTAAATTGTTTAACATTTTTATTTATTTGTTTTTATTGTTGTGACTTGTGTCTCTGGTATTTGTCCAAAAATCTGCTACCCTGGACTATAGCCTCCATTAGCCCCTCCCCCTAAATCCGTCACTGCGTGTACCCACAAAACTAACAGAACTGCATCTATCGATTCTTTGGATAACTTTTATCGCAGTATAAACCGATAAATATATTTATTTAATAATTCTTCACCAAGCTTAATTTTCAATTATTGTAAAATAATTGATATTTTGTATGACAGATCTAATTTACCTGGCAGTGCTAGTGTTAGTTACAAAATACATACATAAATATATACAGTGGTGGACAAAAGAACTTCCTTGAACGGTGATTTGAAGTAACTTTTTTCTTTTGTTACGGTTGGAGAACAGATTCCGTTTCACTTTCTCATGGGAATCTCTTCAAAATCGTCTCTGGCAGGAAGCGTCCTGACCTTCCGTATCATAGTTGCCCCTTTTAACGAAGACCGAGCTTTGGCCCGACTTAGTTGGAAGTGACAACAAAACGAGAGTGTGGCCCTAAGTAATCGCAGATTGACGCAAATTATGAACGGACCGCCCCATTCATTTCAGGGTATATAAACTCTTACATTTTTACTCTCGTTGGTTAGTACTTGTCCAGGCACGAGTAGTGTCACGTCGTGCTGCATTCGTTAGAGTCCACGTCTAGTGAGATCGGGCTAAAGTTCCCCTTCGATCAAAGTTAACCTTACAGACTCCGCGAGTCCGGTGTAAAGACTGTTTGGTATTTCAAGTACTATCTGGCCCCGCATTGCCAGTGCGTTAACACCGAGCATCTTAAGTAATAATATATTCAATTCTACACTTAATTCTCACAATAGTTCAGTCGCGACACTACAACCTTGTACACACACATCTTTAATCAGAATATATTTGTGTTATTTGGTAACTCGTGCAATTCTTAACCCCTTGCACTACGATTTATTTTACGGTTGCAGTGATTAGAACTTATTTGTCGTTTCTAATTTCTTAGGAAAAAAAAGTTTGTATGTAATTTATACCTATGCAGTCTCCAATGGTTGCAACAACAAGAAAATATAATTTTGTTTCAATTTAAAGTTTAAAGGAAATTAGTAGCATGAATATTTAGTAGACTATCTTCAAAATCTTTGTCACGAGTCCGACTCGTTATTATAGTGCAAGGGGTTAAACCCTTAATTATTACCGCTCGGATTGTATCAATTAAATTATACTAGCTACGAGGCCTGCTAACAATCCTAGCGACTCCCTGTTTTTCGCATCAGGTTCGTTCGCGACATACCAATAGTTCAAACAGAGATTTATCCAACCTAGTGGCTACCACTTTTCGCACTGATTTCATCCATGAAAACTATACCATCCTAACGGCTCTATAGCATCCTAGCAGCTCCCGATTTCATCACTACGCATCAGGTTCGTTTACGTATCATCCTAACTCCCAGCGGCATCCCAATCTCGTATTGGGTTCGTCCACGCGTCTAATTAACAAATTGTAACCATATTCCAAGAGTAATAACTGGCTCGTAACACTTTTGCAAAAATGTTTTACGTGGCTTTGTTAAAAAGTTATTCCTTGCAAATCTACGTTATCGACTCGCATGCGTGTTTGTACTGCCACCTAGCGGCTTTAGACGACACGCGAAGCTGAGTGCATGCCAACATGGCGGCGCCCTTATCTGTGGAAAACTTTAAAAATATCGTTCAATTTTGAACTCGCGTAACTTTTGAACCAGTGAATTCCTAACGTTAAAACTTGGATTTTTGGAATTCGCTCGACAAAATCTGCGGGATTAAATAAAAAAAGTGAAAAATTTTTGGTCCCGTAAGGTGAAGTTTAACCCGTTGAATACAACGGCTATTAATAAATAGGTCCCCACAAATAATAGATCTGGTGATCTTGTCAATATATTATCAATATAGATGTTTTCGTCTAAAAAATCTTCGATTGAACAGTACTTGTAGCTGGACACCATCCACGTTAAACAATTATTCGTTGTCAAAAAGGCGTGTCATCTAACGAGATTGATCAAAATTCAAAAATAAATGAAAATCGTGTAAATCTGCATGCGTACCGAATAACCATAATTCTATGTCCATCTTATGTTCTGAGGATACCCGAGTATCCACATCACGAGTTCTTATGTAATCTTACTGTTTTCCTTATATGGTGTTAAGAAATGGACTGCTGTTTCGGTAGCTCCCGCCTATACTCGAAGGACCATCATCACTGATGTGGACTGTGAACTAGTGACTGATGGTCCTTACACTGATCAGACTTGTTGCGACTTACTAACTGCTTGCTCACCCAGTGGCGGAACTACACATTTTCGGCCTGCCTTTTTTCTTTCGATATTTTTATATGTTTGAGATTTTTTAATGCTTTTCAGGAAGGAGAATTGTAAAAATAAGTATGTTTTTTTTGGTCAGTGTACTTTCACTTTAATTTAAATCAAGGATAATTTCTGTAAAATTACAAGATAATAAATGGAAAAATTTTGGGCCCCCCACGTTGCGAGGTCTTGCGGTATCTACCGACCGCCCTTTTGGGTTTTCCCGAAGCGTAGGGTAGGGGTGTAACTTCTGTTTTCCAGGACAATTTTGGGGGACAGTTAAAATGCAGAACTGGATGGTCACCGGTAGCCTACTCTCTCGACATGATCTAAAAACTGTTGAACACTGCTCTGCGATCATCCAGGGTATTTAAGGGGCTGTGCGCACCCAACTACCACCACCACCCTTACCACTCACACATCGATAGATCCGCATATACGTATACGAAATGCAAGGGTTTACGGCAAAAGAAACTGATGCCTCAATATTGCAATTAGAAGTTCAGACCCGGGCGATTATGTTTCCTAAGAGTCCTGGCCAGGGTGGTTCAGAGCCCAAATTTCATATTTTTACGTTGTTGAAGAGTAATTTGCAACAATCGGCAGCGCTGACTTGTGACAAAAAGTATTCTGCCGATTATTACAAATTACTCTTCAACAACGTAAAAATATTAAATTTCGGCTCTGAACCACCCTGGCCAGGACTCTTAGGAAACATAATCGACCGGGTCTGAACTTCTGATTGCAATATTGAGGCGTCAGTTTCTTTTGCCGTAAACCCTTGCATTTCGTATACGTATATGCGGATCTATCGATGTGTGAGTGGTAAGGGTGGTGGTGGTAGTTGGGTGCGCACTACAGTACACGTCGATCATATTCGGTAGATTCTTCTCTACCTCGGAGGAAAACCCGTAACGGCCACTTAGAAGATGTCAGCGGTTTCGTCATCCGGACGATAATTCTTTGAGGATGATCGGGCAAAGGCGTAGAAACAACCAGTCGTCCACCTGTCGCATATGTCGTGCGGGCCAAATGTGAAAGCCGAATCTCCGGGACGTCGCGTTGGTGATTCTCTACCTTCCACTGTGTTCGAAGCGTTCGTCTTGGTTTCGTCGTCGTTTGCCCGAAGGCAGCGCAGGCTGGCATGGCGCTGTACGAGGTCGAGTGTCCTTGGTAATTGTGACATTTGGTCTTCTCTGTGTTGGATAGATCCGTACGTACAGCAACCGCGCAGCGCAGCGCGCCGGGAGAAGCCGAGGAAAGTTGTCTGACGTAACTACCGGTGACCTTGCCATTTCAGAAGATGCGCCGCGAAAGAAGACACCGCAAGCCGCGCCGAGGACGCCTCCGGCTACCGCGCGTCTCCGTCTCCGGGCGACTTTTCTCGTCCCCTTCCCTTCCCTTCACTTCTTTCTCCTGCGGCGAGCCCTGGACGCCGAGGAACCGAAATCCGTGATCCTCCATCCTTCGCTGGGCTTTCCTTCTCGCACGCGAAATAATGAATGCGTGTGTAGCCACCAATCGAACACCGTGAACGAAGAACGACCCACGTCTCCAACGATTGCGCAACAATTGCGATGACCAAATTCATCTCCGTTGTGCTAGGGCGTCCGTTGGATTTTCGACCGTGTCGGTTAGCATTATTATCCCCAGGACCGTACCAAGATACTTCGCCCCCGTGGGCTACTAGCAATAATGCGCGTCCCTCTTCGTAAGAAAATACACGGGAGGGCAAGATTCAGAACTAGGAAAGTGTTACCAATAAACAAATAAAAATATAAAACAAAAATACAAAATTGCCACCCCTAGCCCGTTCAGCCCTGTGGTTAGGGTGGCCCTGATTCGATATATTATCTCTGAGCCAATATATTACCAATAAATAAATAAAAATATAAACCAAAAATACAAAATTGCCACCCCCTAGCCCATTCTGCCCTGTGGTTACGGTGGCCTTGATTCAATATATTATCTCTGAGTCAATATATTACCAATAAACAAATAAAAATATAAACCAAAAATACGAAAAATAAAAATACAAAATTGTCAGCCTTAGCCCATTCAGCCCTGCGGTTAGGGTGGCCCTGATTATTCCTGCCAGAGGATCCTCAGTCAAACGGGATAATGCAACGACCATCGCGTTCGGAATCATTGTCAATATTATTAGAAGTAACCAAACAGGTTCCAAAGCGGTTTCTTGAAATGGAAATTAAACCTATTCAGTAATATTCATTAAACATTACGTACAGTGAAATAATCATTTTGCGGACATTCCCCAACTTGCTAGAAGTTTGTGGATTCTGTTTTGCGTGAAATGTTGCTCCACCAGAAGTAAACAGTTTAGCAATCTCCGTGTTTCGACCGTTTATCGGTGAATTGCCTACAGCCTACAGTGGCTCACGAAACTATTCGAACGCTCGCTATTAAAATGCCAAGTAAATAAAATATGCACGTTGGACCTAGAAGGTCTAATTGAAAATAATATTGTAACTACTGTAAGACACAATTTTTATTTTTAATTATGAAAGAATAGTTAGCGTATGCCACTCCGCATGTTTTAGACACCCCTCCATAAAGTGTGAATTTCAATTCTATCCGTGCGCAGAAATTAGTAAGAGGTTAAGAAATAAAACATCATAGGTTGTAGATTTTGTTTACAAGCAAATAATTTTATCGTTGAAGTTCACGCGAAGGTCAACTTATCGCACATCGTTGAATTTGTTTTTTTTTATGAGCTACAAAACTATTGTAATGAAAATATGTAGTCCTATTAACAAAAAAATTCGGTCACCTTGGAATCTCGAAAGAAGTGACCTTTTTCCTATGATAAAAATAAGTGATGAGATATTTAAGATGGTCAAGTTAGGTGAAATACCTTATATAGGTAGAAATAGAAATAAATTTTCTGGACCTATTCTTAGATATCAATTAAAAAAAATAATACTGGCAATTAATGACAAGTCTATTTTTACTAATTTTCTAATTAGCATCGAGTGAGGTTCGAGATCGATTATACATACTTGACGCTGTAAAGTTTACAAGATGGTGTGTCGGTTCCTTTGTTTCAACACCGAAAACAAACATTTTGACTTCCAGTCGACTTTACAAAGACGTTATATCTTTCTTACCACGTATACAAGAGCGATATAAAAAATTTATGTCCGCCATCAAAGGCTATTTTATGATTAAAGTGAAATAGAAATACCGATAACAAATTTAAGCGGTTTTATGGCAGGTATAGTCTTGTACATCCATTCTGCATACACTTATTAATTGCCACTCTGTATATACTACCGTTAACATACTTACGTAAATACTACCGTGATGTAAACAGATGTTATCGTGCCTTTGTCAATATTTACAAGTGTTTTAGAAATGTTTGTAAACAATTATCAAGAACCATACCGATGACAATTTCTTGAAGCATGTATATATGTACAATATGTAGTATATTTTATATATGTATTTCTAGGTTTACTTTTTAGAACTATTTCTTTAGCTACAAGATTTATTGGATTTTGGGATATTTATCATTTCAACATACATACATATGTGTATAAGAACGATTCTTTTTATGAACCCAAGTTAAGATAAATCGATATTTTATTTAATAAAGCATCCTTTTGCCTGGTAGCATGCTGTCAATTATTTCAATTTCTTGATTTTTTACTAGGCAATCTGAGAAAAATAAAAGGAAGTCAAAAATATATATTATGGTTTCTTGACATATTCATAATATGAAGAATAAATCTTTAAAAGTTCTCTAAAATTCAAGAACAAAAACCGCAATTATTTTTGCAGCAAACTAAAAAAAAAAGATATCTACTCGAAACCAAAAACTTGGAGGGTTGATCTGATTGTCGCGAAGCGATTTTCTGCTGAAAAAAATTGTTCTTTACCTACTTCATTATTTCCAGACACGGAACGTCCTCGAAATACGAGATTTTATGTTGATAACCTTTTACTTTAATTAGAGATGCGCGTAAACGCAACGACACGTGACATACTCATAAATCAATAAATTATTCAATCAACCTGTTTTACACATCATGTTAAACATTCATATCTGACGCGATCTTACACTTATATTTCGAGCAAAAAAGAAATCGCCATTAAAAACCCTGTCATAAATCAGATTTGACCTTAATCCCCACTCTTTTGCAAATCTAAATTTGAAGCGGAGAAATTTATTTTAGTCTATCTCCGCCCGAATTTCAATAATTTCCTATTGGCATACCTGAAGATTTTATTAGTGAAAGTGAATATGTCATAGCGAGGCTTTACAAGCTTTGTCCATTTCGAATGTGCCAGACGATTCGACGCGTCGGCCGAAAATACAACAATCTTTTTGTTTTTAAATAAATTAGCGATGGAAATGTTTTAAGAACAATCCAGTCTAAGCAAATCCGGGAAAAAAACTTTTTTATCCCTCTCCACGACCCACAGGAGGCCGGCAAATTTCCACGAAAAAATGAAGAACTCGAAGTTATCTCCAATATTCAAGTGCAATTTAACAGAAAAATAATTGTGGAATAGGTGGAAGAAAAATGGTCTTATTTTTACCTTTTGCGAGGAATGTTTTTTCAAATCCTGAAATTATAAGAATAAGAGAATGGTTAACAATTTCGTTTGCCTTGCCAACAAGAATACATACCTGTTGAATTGTACTTTGTTCACGGAAATATATTAATGTTTACGTATTTTAATCTGATCAGTCAGTAATAGGTACATTCACCTAGTTTAATATTACGTAGTCCACAGTCCACGCTAGCTGAACGAAGCCGTAATTCTGGTCGGTCGAGAAATTTAACCGGCTACGTCATCGGCGAATGAAATAATTCTGAAGGAGCTTTTTGTTTTCATCGCTGAAGCAAATGTATCCGACTTCATCGGTGTCAAGATAAAAACGGCGTTGACGCGTCTTATTTACTCGGAGGCAATTAAGAATTCGCGATTCTTAAGAAGCTGCGCCGACTAGACTTCCATATTCGACGAGCGTTTAATGTCACCTCGAGTAGCCTAGCCGCCACTAGCCGGCTCGCAATAGTCTTTAAAGGGATTTTAATAGGTACATGGTCGGAACGCATCCGCGAGTGAAACGGTCGCGATGGAAACTTTTAAATGTCAGTGCAAGCTATTTCTACGCATTTCCGCGTGAGTCGAACGTATCGCACCCCGGCAACAATAGTGACATAACTAAAACAAAATGCAGTCTCACAATAACGATTCTAAGAAAATTATCACCATCGAAATAGTGCGGACATTTTTAATCTTTCATTTAAATCTCTCATTTTAAAATAATCTGTCTCGAACAACTCTAAAGTGGCACTGTTCTTATCACTACAATTAGTGGACGCGTAAAGGTCATACGAAGGTCAACTTCAGTTTTTAATGGAATATTGTATTTTTTAATACATTAATGGGTACAACTCGACAATAGGTGTACAAAAGTATTAACCTACTTGTGTCGAAAAGTTAATAGTTTAGGAGATATTTGAATTTAAATAATTGTAAGACACTATATTACTCTCATACTAAGGTGTTTGCCTTTATTTATTGGAAAAAAGGTTCCACATAACAACCATTCACATTATTTATTCGTCAATAACTTCTAGATACTTTGTTATATTAATTTTTCTAGCAATAAATTTCATGTTCATTTTCCCATAATAGCCAATATCGGACCAATATCAAAACCAATATCAAAAGTAGCTTTCGTCTCAAGTTATGATACATAATAATCATTGAGATTATCGTGTTCCACTGCCCATAGTAGGCACATCGTTCGTGACGTAGGACAACGTAAAATGTCACAAACAAAATTAGTTTGTTAGATTTGTTTACGATCGTCTAGGTCTATTGCTTCTTTTTTCCAATAAAGATGAACTTCACGGGGTTCCAATAATTTTTTCTTCTAAAGATAAAAAATAATATCTACAAACTCCTTTAACTCCTCTTTATTCAACAGTAACAAAATTATTGTACAAGATTCGATACCGGTGAGTAAACGTTATATACAAATGTCTTCGATAGGAGATGTTAAAGTAATTCGAGCTTCTGTTCCTGTGGGGGTATGGCAGTTGAGACGTTATTCGCAAGATCAGTCGATAGTGTCTTGAGCAAATTTAAGCGTGAGGAAGATGCTGTCCTTCAGGGTGGAAACCATTTTCGTCAGCAACATAGTTGACGGTGTAAGCAACGTTGGTAGCTGGGTCGACGAAAGAGTAGCTGCCACGGACTTTCAGGAATTGGCCGTCGGTGCCGCCATCAACTAATTCTGCTACTTCTTGTTTGGATGAACCGTCGGAAAGTTCGAAACCGTAATTGTAGTTACCGAGACCAACGTTGTCAGACGGAGTCTCTTTAAGGAGTACAATTTCCGGTCCTTGCAAGGCGGGGGCAGCCAGAGCAATGGCGACGACGGCAGCGAAGACAATGATCTAGAAAGAATCAAACATTATTATATCTATTATATGCCACAGCTATTTTGTTTCAAACGTACCGGTAGGTGATATAGGTTATACAAAATAAATTCTAGTCATTTTTCGAGAATATTAGAGAAACGCGATAAATGTGAATCTATAATCTATAATTGATAATCTATCTGATAGAAGTGTTTATGAAAATATATCGAATTTGTAAAAAATAAATTCACCACTAGTAGTAGGAACACTATTAAATAGGAAACTCTGTTATCCTCGGTAATACATACAGTTTTCATGTTGAAAGTGGATGTGTGCGGCTAGTCACGATTTGGAAGACTGATGTGATTTCTCAAAGCTGCCGGCAATTTTATAGTGGTCCTCCTCCTGCCAAAATTTGCCCGTATCCACAATAAATTCACCTTTCACCTTCCCTGGATGTACTAGAAACGTATACTTACATATTTTATTATATATTTCATATTCGATACTTGTCAGTAGCTCGTGTACAGCTAATAATAAGAAGCATAGATTTCGTAGAATTTTGTCGAAGTGAATATTCAAAACTAGTGGCACGCTCAAAATTATATGAAATGTGTATTTTTACCAGTTTTCACTGCAAAACATTACGGCGTGTAAGATGTGCTATGTGAATGATACAATTTTAGGGGAACGCATGAAAAAAATCTCGCAAAAAAAATTTCAGTAGATATAGCTGAGGTCTAC
This sequence comes from Lasioglossum lativentre, assembly GCA_916610255.1. Lineage (NCBI taxonomy): Eukaryota > Metazoa > Arthropoda > Insecta > Hymenoptera > Halictidae > Lasioglossum > Lasioglossum lativentre. The sequence goes on from OU744364.1 coordinate 5,707,581, forward strand.
CCTAGTATAGATACATATACATGTGTAATAGAAAAATTCTTTTATATCAATTTCGTATCTTTCTTAAAACCATGTTGTATTATTTTAGTGCATCTACCTCATTGATCTAGTAAAGATGACATTGGATAAGCTACTGCATGCACTAGAAAGAATAAATACCTTAGTCTGCAAGCAGAATTCACGATTGAGTTGATCATATTTAAGAAAAGTATTCATATAATATTTTATGCACACGTTGCGCGAGCAGATTTGACTTAAATATTAAGAGCGATCGGCAGCGTTCAATTAGCGTCTTTTCAATTTGCAAGGCACATAGAAAGACTGCAGTTTTAACTTCGCCGAGCTTCGTAACCTGGTGACGTGGCGAGAATTGCACAGTTCATTTGCGTAGCCGCATACCGTTGAAAAAAATCGCTTGAAAATGTAGAAATGTCAACGGCACAGCGACTCTGTCGCCTCGTCTTCGATCACATTAAATCCTCTGATGTTAGAGTTCTTTTGTATATATATATTGCTTTATCATAAATTTTCTAGTTGAAGGTCATTCGAAGGTCAGTGTTGTAGCACATCATGGAACTCGTCTCGACATCAGCTACAACACTATACGAAGATGATAATGTACGGTGCCATTTAAAAATCGTCGATGACCTTCAAAAGACCTTGAGAACGACAACAATCAGAACATTTTATATCAACATATTTGCCTCCTTGAACAGTACAAATTTTCTCTCTAACATTTTCTTCTATCTTCAAGCTTAACTGTATTTAGGTGTTCTGCTGTTTCTCGGTATAGCAACGAATATCAACAATATGGTTATTATACTTATTTGATAATAAAAGTAATGCAGTGCAAGTTCCAGTATTTCACTGTTAATTTTCGTTAATACGAATGTCTAAACAATAAAATATACAGGACAATAACTTTGTCCACCTTGTATATTTCTGTTACTTGTAATAATATGAAAATTTTCTTTTCCTATATCATGGTATGGGGGGGGGGGGGGGGGGATATTGTGATGTAAACACTTTTTTTGTGCGCGAAGGCGTTTCGGAGATTTTAAGGTCATCTTGATTTCTTAAAAAAGGAAAGACCTACCTGTTGTCTAATGAATCGATAGAATATCTAATTCTACGTAAAAATATATGTATTGACCTTTGTATGTCCTTGATCGAACAGTTAACGAGATATTATCGTAATCATTTTCAATATCCAATACTTTTACCATATTCTAGTTGAGGGACATCGGTTCGAGGACCTGCTAGCTTCCAGGTACATAGTAGGTAAGTATTGAAAATTATTTCTGTTTATTATTAATGTTCGATTCCCTCCTGCACAGTAGCGTAAGTGTATGAAAATGGTGTGCAAAAGACCTTGTCTACATCGATTTCTTAGCAAGGAATGATCAGTTGTCCACAGATCTTTTATCCGCAATAAACGTCTCGAATAATTCATGTTTTATAATGACAACTTACCGGTCCTCTTTCCATATTTCCATATTTCCATATTTCTTTCCTGAACCGATCGTTCTGTAACCTAACAAGGAAATGAGGAACTACACGAACACCGTCAGGAATTTTTCTTAGCCGTTTAAAAAGAAATACATCAATTGACATATACATATGTTACAATACTTAATAATACACACGTTTATCCTTTCTCTTTAAATGATGCAACAGGCGATCTGTCTTTTCCGATGACGCAACTCCTGTAAAACTCTTCGGGTGACTATAAATTCCTATGGAAGCAAGTGTGTATTTTGCACACAACAAGACGATCTCAACGAACGCGAGAGGGCCTGAAAGAATCTGTTCGATTCGAAACTGATTATACATATTTGTAAGCCTCGACGATCATTTATTCTCTGTCACCATGTCACTTCTTTGAAAGTTTATTTAGATCTGATTTTCCAAAAGAAATTCTAACATTTACAATGTGTCCAAAAGTATTTAACACAATTTACAATTAGGTAATATTAATGTTGCCGATAAAATGGAAAACTAATATACATTTATAAAATAGAAATTCGCATTAACGACATCTTAACAATATAGGAATCTACATTATCGACACCCGCCACACGGTGATAAACCTTCTCGCGACTCCACTCATTGGACGATCTCCGAAGACATACCAATATGGCGGCGCCCTTCTCTGTCGAATCGCTCAAAATTGTTCAACTTTAAATACGCGTAACTTTCGAACCAATGGATTCCTAATATTGAAACTTGGATTTTTGGCGTTTTCTCGTCAAAATCTACAGGGTTAAATAAAAAAAGGTCCAAAGTATTTGCTCCCGTAAGGTGAAGTTTAGCCCTTGTTTAGGACTAGGAAGACCTTTGTTCTCGCCAATAAATCTAACTGTAAATTAGCAGTAGATACAGAGTAAATTGCTCATTGCATTATATGTATTATAAAAAATGTCAATGACCTTCATATGACCGCTACGCGTCCAGCTAGGAAAAAACGATTGACAGAATCTTGTGCTCCTTTAGAATCCATTCATCTTTTCCCTCTAAAATTTGTTCTTTCAACCAAAACGAAGATATAACTTATTACAATTGCGTGAATCGCTATTTCTATTTCTTAGCCAACTTTATCAAAGAAGGGAGGCGCAAGTATATCTGCCATACAAGTGTGGCTCCTGGTCAGAGGAAAATGGCCGTGTTGCGGAAATGCAATTTCGTCCGAGAGCGGCATTTGAGTTCGAAACTCTCTTGACCGATCGTGACTCGTGTTGTCTCGGTCTCGGTATTGCGACAGAACGACTCCTCGTTACCTCTCATGTAGATGCGGCTGTGCGACCTTTGCCGCAAAGTTGCGCGATTGAAGGAAGAAGAAAGAAAGGTGGGAGGGATGTGTTCGTGTTGTCTCGGGGAGACACGATTGCCCGACGAAATTTAGGATCGCTTCAACAATCTCATGAATGAACGGTGTCGATTCTAGAAGGCATTACTCTGACGTCGAAATATTAGATGCACGAGTTTCACCAACTCTGTTTCAAGAGTTCTAGAGTCCTACTATCTTTCTCTTTCATAAGCACTTTGAACTGTTTAATTTGGTTTAATTTTTCTTTTGTCTTGAATTAAAAAATTTGTAGCATTAAATTAAAAAAAAACGTTTTTCGGTTAACTGGAGAGCAAAAGCTCGTCACCCCTGATATATGTATATTATCATGAAACTTATATAAGATGTGTCACTTAAGTGTCACCTCCCCAGAATATATTCTTTAATTTTGGACAAAATAAAAAATGCTTTATGTGCAATTTAAATGGTACCAAGTGGTCAGTATCCCGCTGTGGTTGTTTTTTCATGTAGTCTACAAGGTCATAGATGGTTTTGTTTTTACATAACAGCATATATTTTCGTGTTGCACACACATAAGAAATATACAATCATATATATATGTATGTACTGTGGCATTACCTTCGAATGACCTTGAACTCCGAAGATGAAGGTCAAACTTAAATTTCGTTTGCAAGGAGAATGCAGGAGATGTTATTCTCTCTCTCTCTCTCTCTCTCTCTGATAGATAAATCTTTCTATCGTTTAGATATATTCTATAATAATGAATAAAGAATATTTTTAATAAACGCCTTTTATTTATATTGTAATAGTGTGATTAGGTATTGTGAGTGAATGCCAAATTATGTAATTACAAAATATTGATTTTCTGTCCGAGATGATGCGTAACATAATAATCGAAATTCGAATAGCAAAGTATGCTCTAAATTTTTGAACGTGTCGAGTAGTTTCACAATGAATTCGAGTAACCATATATATATTCTCGAACGTAAACTTTCCCATTTTTCAAAGATCAATCATTTGAACTTTGCGATCACGTTCCCGGTTATGCCCCGCAAGAAGTCCGCATCCTGTTGCTGTAATTATAATATCTTATCGTTGGACGTCGTTCTCTCGGCGTTGAAGAGATTCCTGGTGAATTACGAGGTTCGCGCTGCACCGCATCGGTGCGTGTGCGCGAGTGCATCCAAGACACAGGTGGTTCGACCTCGTCACCTAACCGCAACGCGGCTGTTTTATCGCTGACACCCGCGAAATAAATCAATTACCCGCGGTCGTGTGCAGTCCGAAGAAGGATGGCCGAGGGACTGCAACCTGCAACCTGCAACCTGCAACAGACAAACGCTGTGCCGCGCGCTCCATCGATGCGATTCAACGTCGAAACAGAAAGTTCACGCGGATCAACCAGGCTCTACTGTAAAGTGGCAGTAGCGAAGTGGTGTCATTCAACCTTATTATTCCATAAAATATCATGATTTGTGCACTAAATTTTGCAAATTCAACAATGTCTTATTAATTAGTAGAGAGCAGATCTTTAGGCAAAATAAAAATCGTCTGCATTAATTGCAAGTATTATTAATTTATCTTTATAACATACTATCTATTACTTTTCCTACATATTATTATAACAGTTGACAAATTATTAGAATGATTATTATGTATCCTATATTCACAAGAATTAATTTTTTTATACTTCATTATTTCCGCTACATTAAATTATTTTTGTATTGTATTAGAAATTTCTTTCGTTAGTGTACGTAATTAAAATTAATTATTATCTTTGACCTATTAACGCATATTTAGGTTATAGACATATATATGTAAACTTAACATCAATACCCGCACATTTATAATCTTTCGATTCCGTATTATTACTATTATTATTATTTCATTATTATACCATGTATATACCATGTGGTCCATTTAAGTAAAGCCACCGAAATATCTCTTCAGGTTATTGTGATGCAAAAACTATTTCTCACGTAATGTGCACGGTGTCAATACGCATATGGCAATTTTTTTTATCGCATTGTGTAGCTGAGCGAAGAATACATTCAAATATGTATAATATAACACGACCTTCAAATGACCTTGATATTTGAAAATTAAAGCGAACACTCCGGAAAAAATAACCTCGAGAAAAAAATAACATTTGCAAAGAATTCACTTTGTGATACCATTTATATTGCATTGAAAGGATTTGTTATGTCGTCACAAGTAAAGGAGATATTTATAGATGATCACATTTAGGTGCACCATCCTGTATAGCTACTCTCAGCGGGAAAAGTCTCTCACTCTGCGACTGCATTTCCCCTTTTTGAATAATATAATTTAACCCCTTAATTACTAGGGGTGGCCGGGTACACGAAATTTTCGGGTGCCCCAACCGCGGTTCGGTTTTTGATGACCCGGGCCGGGTCTGGTCGGGACCCGAAAATTCGTGATACTCGAGTACCCGAAGTCGAAGTCGGGTTGGGAAAATTTGTGACATTGGGGTGCCCACACATTATAAATATTCGGGTTCCTGACCCGACCCAACACTTATGAATGCACAGTATTGAGTCGCAGTCTCGGTTATTACGAAGAAGTTTTAGCCGGTGAAATTTTCACCGATATTCAATTAACGCTGAAACGCATCGCCTTTGTAACCGGCTTCTTAATACGCTTTCTCTCTTTAGACCTCCTTCCAGTTATTGTATTACGTAATACTACAACGTTCGATTCAAACGCCAACAAATATTACGTTAACGATTCCGTTGGAATTCATGTGGGAATACTTTTTAATGGGCTGCTCCTTTTAGTGTTGTTTTTTGCATCTTCTGCCGTATTAAACGGCGCGGATTGTTATAATTAGCGCGACCATTGCAAAACTCAACCAGTGAGTTTTATGAGTGACCGCTGTTAAAAATTTGTCGAATCCCGGCACCTTCGCTGGTTATCCTACACTCGAGATCGCTTTGGGACGATCCGACAGGATCTAGAGCGATCGTCACGTACTTCCGGAAGTCCGTTTTCCAGATCATGCTGTTCTGCGGACAGTTTTGTCCCTCGCATCGACCACGCTGTCGTTGTCATAGTCGTTCAAGCATGCGTCGCCCCTATCATCGACTAAAAATCATAAGCATCGTTAACTTAGAGTCTCGAGTGGCTCGAACCGACGAACCTCACGTTTCGAGCGCGACGAGTCCAACTTACGAACAGTGTCGCCAGGTCGAGAAAATCGAGGGGAATACAGGTACCCCCTCTCTGGTGGTCAGAGTCGTAATATGTGACACGTTGCGCGTGCGCGACGGGGATTGAGTGGGACGTGGTGCTGGAATGGGATAGTGTAAGGGGAAAAGTAGGGGAGTAAATGACTCCGAATTCGGACTCATCTGGCGACACTGTTTACGAATGGTATGCAATTGATCCGGATTGTAGACGTAAGCAGTGTCGCCAGGTCGAGAAAATCGAGGGGAATACAGGTTCCCCCTCTCTGATGGCCAGAGTCGTAATATGTGACACGTTGCGCGTGCGCGACGGGGATTGAGTGGGACGTGGTGCTGGAATAGGATAGTGGAAGGGGAAAAGTAGGGGAGTAAATGAGTCCGAATTCGGACTCATCTGGCGACACTGGACGTAAGGGCAATTGTCCTCGTCGTTCGGCACTCCGTCGTTGTCCGTGTCAACGTCGCACGCGTTTCCTATGCCGTCGTGATCGTCGTCGGTCTGTCCCGCGTTGGGTACGTCCGGACAGTTATCCCTGTCGTCCTGAACGCCATCTTGGTCCCTGTCGTTGTCGCTGTCGCAATGGTCGCCTACTCCGTCACCGTCTCTGTCCGCTAATCCGGATTGGCAATCTTGAGGTTTCTACTAGAATGATCTGAAGAACAGTCTTTTACGTGAACTTAAATAGAAGTCCCTTAAAGGGAGAGGTAGATAACTACCATGACGTGTCATAGTGCTGATTTTCTGTATGACTAAGGGTAGTGACCGGTTGAGGTTCACTGTCGAAAACAACTATCTTACAATTAGTCACTATTAGTCAGAAAGTAAACGGTTGGTCATACAACATAGCTTTTGCATAACAATAACCTGAAGTGATATTTTAGGTGGCTTTATATAATACATAAAAGTATTATTTTGTTATATGCAGCATATAAAAAGTGCTGTTTCGTAGAGAGCGATTTGAATGACAATGAAAAGTTTACTGCTGCGCGGTATGCTCTTCGAGCTGCCGCTCACCGGTGCGCTATTTCAGACACGGAACTTGTAACGTAGCCGATTCAAATGTTACTCAGTCTGGGGATGAGAGTGAGTTATTCGGTTCACCGAGTGTTGACACGAATGAAACTTTCATTCCATCGGCCGTCGGGGACCATACAACATCTTGCCAGCCATAGCTATAAAGCTAAACAGAACGGCAAGCAGGAAGACGACCCGTTTAGTCGTCATACCTTTAACGTTGATACGCATCGCGACAATCAGCTCGTTAAAAATATTTGCATACGGTAACGTTAACGCGGTCCCCTTACATCTGTTGCACGAACCGCGAGATCGGCTAGTCCGATTTATCAGCGATGGATACAAGTCACCATTTCCATCAGATTCGAACGGTTACCGAACTACAGTCTTTGTTCGATTCAATCAAGAGGACAATATGTTTTCTTCGCAATAAGAAAATCTCTATCCCCTCTCCTTCTCCTTTGAAAATATCCGCCTGCGAGGGAACCCCTGATACGCGCCGATTTTCACGAAACTTTGCACAAACGTTCATAAGCCCAGTGGCGGAACCACAATACCGCAACGTGGGGGCAAACAATTTTTGCATTTACTATCTTGTAATTTTACTAAAATTATCCTTAATTCAAATTAAATTAAAAGTATACCGAACAAAAAAAAAACATACTTTTTACGTTTATTGAATTTTTACGATTTTCGTTCCTAAAAGCATTAAAAAATCTCAATCCTATAAAAATATCGAATGAAAAAAGGGGGTCCAAAACTATATTAAATTTCCAATCGAAGCAATTATTTATTTATATTTATTTATTTAGTTCATATAGCGTTATTTAGATTTCTCGTAATTTTTATAACAACATGTGTGCTGGTATAAAGAAATTTATTTAATAATCCCTAATCGAAGTATCTTTGTCGTTTCAATAATTATGAAAACTGTGAAACTGATCGTTCACCGGTCGTAGTGCGGTTCGTTGATAATGATAAGAATATTCATTTATGTTGTTCCTTATTAGTAATAATTAGACTGCGGATGTCCATGCAATTTTTAATTTTTTTAGGCAAGTTTCAAGAAAGTCCGAGCAAATAGAATCTTATTCTCAGTGGTAGTAGCCTTTATAGATATGAAACAAATAAAAATTGAATTAAATTCTGTGCATTTTTATATTCTAGCATTTTTTGAAAATTTTTAGAAGCCATAAATGCATAAAGATCCCAGTAATTATTTTTACAGTACTAAGTTATTACTATACTACGGGTTTTTAAGCGAAATAAAAATTGTTTAAATTAATTCTTCACCCATGTTGGAGATTTCTTTACCTATGCGAAAATTTGTAGTTTCGCCACTGCATTAAACATACCTAAGAATTTAGCCAGATTTCGTTCGTGCCAATTTTTTATTTTAAGGGAGAAATCAACCCTTCTATCTAAGTATGCTCATGAATCGTAGACGGCAAAAGATATCGAAAAATAATTGAAGTAAAAGTTACATCTCATCTGTCAGCCCATAAATGTGTGCGAAAATTTTATTTGATAAAATCATTTTTGCTGAAGAAAAAAAAGTTTAATGATTTTTTCTTTAAACGGGTAATCTGTTTGCGTCTTAAATCTGTTACTGGCTGATCGGAGCTTCTTTTCTTGCCGTCTAATCTATGGGATTCTCGTTCGCTTCGTGCACAATCGATCGTATGTATGCATGAGATTCATATACACGTACACTATACATGTATGTACAACACTAGATACACATAATATCGTCGCGCCTCACGACGAGTCCAGCAAAAAAGGAAGAGTTACGAGTCACGAGTCACGAGCCGTGTCCATGCACTCTTCTGTACGAACTGAGTCGATTATCTAATGTCGTAGAATGTGGCATCTATTTTACAACTAGCAGAGGATATACAGTGGGCGGGGAAGATTCTCAACGAAACCTGATCAACGAAAATTTCTCAGAGTTTATGCGTCATTGAAATTCACGTAATCGTCATTGTTTACTATAATTACAAAGTCGGCTGTGAATAAATTAACTACATAGTACACATTTGTTGATATATCGTATGAACGAAAAAGAGCCATGTACCAATTTCCACGTATCTGCGGATTAGAATTCGATATATACGATCAAACAAACTACATATTTAGGCATTAATTTAAATAAATCCTGAGTACAGTAACAAATAATTCTTTTATTACATTTTAAATGAATAAACCTTTTATTATTTTTAACACCGTGGTATTAATATCATATAAATAACTAAATACATTCTTTTAACAAATATTTTAGTAATATCTTTAGTTTGTGGCTGTTTTAAATTAAGAGCATCGTGAAGTTTACAACATTTCACAATTGCATTTAAAATGTAAATTCCTTTGTCTTTCTTCTTCCTTGTTATTTCTTAAAATCTCCACTCTTTCTTTGTTTCTTAAGTTTTCAGTTCCGTAAGTAGATTTTTTCGTGCACTTCACTTCACTTCGTTTTTTATTTTTGTTACTGTTTTTTCGTTACTTTTAATTTTTGCCATATCTTCTTATTTGATCTATAATACTCTTTATCTGAAATCGTTTCTCATCGTAGGGACGTTCTTAGTGATTTTTGTGCCGCAATAATGAGCTCCTCCTTCACTTTAATGTATCCAAGTAGGTATCTAAATAATAATAATAAAACTTTCCCCTATGCAGTTTAAAGAAATCCAAAGAATGTACAATCGCGTGAACAACAGTCCTTTGATGATCGAGATAGAGGAAATATTGTTTTATTTTTACCTTTTTATGAAGAATGTTTTTTCAAATCCTGAGGTTATAAAAATATAAAAATGATTCACAATGTTGTTTCACATTCTCATGGAATTGTAGAAAATTCAGTGCAAAAGTTTTCTCATCGAGAAAACGTACCACAATAAAACATAGACGCACAAGGACAGCGTAAGGGAAAAAAGAGACGCGGGGAGTCGCGGCCGCCAGCACAGTTCAAAGACCCCCGTGTCCTTCCAAGTTTCTGAAACTTTCCTCGTCTATTACTCAAGCAAATATCATCGGAATTATATCATATTTGGTATAATTTTCATTAGAAAAATCCCACGAACATTTTGGTGAAAAAGCTCCATCAAAAACTGATCAAAACCAAAGAAGTTTTGTCGTTGGATTAATAGTGGTCTCACACCGACATACCCTACCCGTATTATATTACACTTCTCGGCGACCAAGGCCGTCCAGCCTCCCTGTACGAAAACGGGATTGCAATAAGTATTAATTGCAGAAACGACCTTAAAAACAGCATTTACTCCCGATAAGTGTTCGTAGCCTCGGTATATATAAAGGTGCCCGAAGATATTTCCGGCTCAGTCGATGAGCATCAATCGGAACAAACGGAAACATACATACTTATTACTGATATCGCAATACGGATCGAAGACATTAAAAATGCGAACGTTAATTATCGCGGCGATCCTGGCCGCGAGTTTCGTTGAATCCAGTATTATATTCGAGGACGGTAACAAATTCCGTTTTTTCTGCTAAATAAATGGCTTATTCGTGTTGATGCATTGTTTACAAGAAAACGGTGTTCCTTCTACACATACAATTACTCGCATAATTGATCACACACACACTTTAGATCAGAATAACTTTTTTATAAACGGACCAAAACCACTTCAATTTCTCTGTAAGGCTAGAAGGATTAGTGTAGTAAATGACTAAAAAAAAATAGTAAAAGTGATTATTACAACTTTTTTATCCGGGCCAATAACGAACATTTAAAAAATGTGTTTTGTAAATATGCATGCTGAAAATTTCATCGAAATTGGTTAATTGGTTTACGAGTTATAAACGATCAAATGTGGTAAAAATGGCTATTTTTCACGATTTTCGGCCTGTAACTGCCATTTTTACCACATTCGATCATTTATAACTCGTAAACCAATAAACCAATTTCGATGAAATTTTCAGCATGCGTATAACTTATACGAGTCTACGAAACACATTTCTTAAATTTTCATTATTGGCTCAGATAAAAAGGTTGTAATAATCACTTTTACTATTTTTTTTAGACATTTTTTTAGTCATTTACTAAACTAATCCTTCTAGCCTTACAGAGAAATTCAAGTCGTTTGGTCCATTTCTAAAAAAGTTATTCTGATCTAAAGTGTGTATGATCAATATGAAAGGGTGATTTCAGACCAGGACGAAATCCAGCTGGATTCCGTCTCTCTGGCGGAGTTATTTTACAAGAGAGGGATAAGGCCGCAAAGTATACGGACCAAGATTCCCAGAGGAAAAGGTGACAACGAGATCACTCGAAATATTTTTCATCTACGAAGACGTGCTAATTATTCGATTTAATTTTTGATTTCGCGCTATCATATGGTGTAGTTACTATCGAAACTTTCAGCGGAGAATCTGACAGATAATTACATAGCGGGTGCCATCGACGATCTGATCACCGCTACCAGAAGAGTTTGGAAGGAGCTACAGTCGAGCGTGAGCGCAGTCTTCCTCCCAGATTTCGTTGTAAGAGAAACAATTTTCCAACGATATTTTCCATTTCAGAAAACGGAGGCAAAATACCTTCGATATTTGATAGACAGCTGCGCAGCCTGTAGCAACACCGACGAGACCGGTGAGTAAAGTTTTGCTCGGGGGAGACTTCGACGGTGAAGTGACCGACGTGACTCGGCTTCAACTTTCATCATTCGGTGTTCGGGAGTTGGCGGAATGTTGGCGAGGGTTGTCTATTTCTACGTTTTCATTGTCATTCCCGTGGCCGACTCCTCGTGACGACACTTGAGCTTACGACGCGACGATATGATAACGTGTTGCGTCTGAATATCGTCTAGAGTCTAGATCAGTGGTCGGCAAACTGCGTTTATAGCCAAAAGAGCCAAATGTCAGCAGTACAACGATTTAGATGTCTTTTGAGAGCAAATTTCTTTACAAGAACCCTGCTTTTAGAAATCGGTTAAAACTAGGTAGACCGAATAAAACTAGATATCATACTTAATAATAATCTTAAATTGCTCTTCATTTGAATTTAGATTGTGTTAAGGCAAGGACCCTAGGGATGACTTTATGCTGCTTTACGGTACAGTCGACCATCTGGGATTATTTCAGTAATTTCGTTCTTAGCATCGAGCCATTGCCACTTCTTTGGTAGAGCGGTCTGCAGCCAACATGTGGCACATAGTAACAAACGCAATTAGAAGGTTTCTGAACTTATGCATTCAATTTAACCTCCCAGGTACAAGAGACCGTACCGTAAAGTCCCAGTGCCGAAGGTCAGCCAGAAAATAAGCATTTGGAAAACACCAGCTGCCCAGTCACCCCCACCTCACACTTGGGGAGGACCGAAAGGGGCGGTCAGTAAAGTATGGGGGTAGTTTGTAAGAGAGTTTAGTTTGGATCAGTTGGTTCAGTGTCAACCTGAGACTAAGGACAGACGGTACATTTGCATTCAGAGTCCACATCAGTGGTGGTCCTTCGAGTTTAGACGGCACCAAGTGCAGTACCCAAGAAGGCTACTGAACATCAGTTCAGTCCTTAACAGATTGACTGATTGAAAATTCTATGAAAATACTATTAAATTAAAATGAAATGAATTTATTTAAAACACGTAATTCGTGGAAGAGCCGCACTCAAGTAGCCAAAGAGCCGCAGTTTGCCGACCACTGGTCGCAGATTGTTCCGCGGCGAAGACTGTTCGTAAATCCTGATCGTTTGGCCTCTTCTCTCCCTCTCTCTCTCTCTCTTTCTCTAGATATACCGGTCCTGCTTACGTGCGAGTACAAGTCACCCTGTTTGCCGGGACACTACTGTCGCAACTCGGTGCAGGGGCCGAGATGCGGTCGTTGCGCGGCCGGGTACGTCGGCGACGGGTACCGGTGCGTTCAGTCGAGTACTCCGTGCGCGAAGGATCCCTGCCAGCCGGGCTGTCCCGGTAGCGGTTCGTCGTCATGCATCGACGTAGACGTATGCGAGCTGGCGAAGCCTTGCTATCCCGGGGTGAAATGCGTGTACCTGAGTCCCGGGTACAGATGCGAGCCTTGCCCGAAGGGATTCCACGGGTCCAGCATCGAAGGAAACGATTTGGATGATGCCAGGACCCACAAGCAGGTCTGCCGGGACATCGACGAGTGTGCTACCAACAACGGCGGCTGCGGCCAATTTGTACAGTGTATCAACACGAAGGTGCACATTCATTATCGATTGTTTACCACCAGAGGTTGTTGTTGGCTCCTGCACCGTTCTTCCAGTTCGATTTGTTTTTCAGGGCTCGTACAAGTGCGGCCCGTGTCTACCGGGCTTCGTCGGCGACAAAAAGAAGGGCTGCAAGCCCGACGGCGTTCTTTGCCCCGACAAGACCACGGTCTGTAAACAGAACACCATGTGCTCGCACAAGGGTTCTGGAGCATACACTTGCAAGGTAAACCGTCTCGTCGAGGCAAATCTTTTCCCTCTTTCCGGCCCGACCGATGAGTTTTTACGCTAAACCTACCACTGGCAGTTTCACATTTTTGATTTTAGAATTATTAAAATTTTACAGCTACGGAAAACATGAAAAATGTTTCGATGAATTTCTTTATTCCAGCACATACTTTAATGAAAATTTGTACGCAATCCAAATAAATGCGTTATTGTCATTTTTGTATGGTGGAACATTTAATCGATTTTAGTGCTTGGTAGGTTTACGTTAGGTTTAGGACGTCTGTAAACTGTAAAATCATAAGAAATCGTACTTCTCGCGGCACTACAGTGCCTCCCCGGATGGGCGGGAGATGGATACGAATGCGGCGTGGACACCGACAACGACGGCATGCCGGATGAGAATCTCCACTGCAGCTTAGCGGAGTGCCGCGCGGACAATTGTCGGACGGTACCGAACAGCGGCCAGGAAGACGCCGACGGGGATGGGATAGGCGATTCATGCGATCCGGACGCCGATAACGACGGCAAACTAAATGCCAACGACAATTGTCTGTTGCACGCGAACCCCGACCAGAATGACCAGGACGACGACAAGGTCGGCGATGTTTGCGACAATTGTCCGACGGTGAAGAATACAAAGCAGGAAGACACGGATAACGACGGAATCGGCGACGCTTGCGACGACGACATCGACAACGACGGTGAACGAACACACACACACACGATAGTTTATACATTATACCCACATACTGAATACATATGAAAATGCTTGTCCGTTTCACGCCAACACGGTTGTTACGACGGGGTTATGAACGCGATGTTTTGCAGGCGTTCCGAACAACGTCGACAACTGTCCGCGCAAAGCGAATCCTGATCAGAAGGACACCGACGAAGACAAGATCGGCGACGTGTGCGACAATTGCCCCACGATTGCCAATCCGGATCAGTCGGACAGAGACGGTGACGGAATAGGCAACCTTTGCGACAACGACAACGACAGGGACCAAGACGGCGTTCAGGATGACAGGGATAACTGTCCGGACGTACCCAACGCGGAACAGACCGACGACGATCACGACGGCATAGGAAACGCGTGCGACGTTGACATGGACAACGACGGAGTGCCGAATGGCGAGGACAATTGCCCTTACGTCTACAATCCGGATCAATTGCATACAATTGGTAAGTTGGAACTCGTGAGCGCTCGAAACGTGAGCGAACGAGTCGATCGGGTTCGTCGGTTCGAGCCACTCGAGGCTCTAAGTTAACGATGCTTATGATTTTTAGTCGATAATAGGGGCGACGCATGCTTGAACGACTACGACAACGACACCGTGGTCGATGCGAGGGACAACTGTCCGGAGAACAGCATGATCTCGAAGACGGACTTCCGGAAGTACGTGACGATCGCTCTAGATCCTGTCGGATCGGTCCAAAGCGATCCCGAGTGGAGGATAACCAACGAAGGTGCCGAGATTCAACAACTTTTGAACAGCGATCCCGGACTTGCCATAGGTAACGATCTCTTGGAATGTGTCGCACAATGAAAAAGCTCACTGGTTGAGTTTTGCAATCGCGTTGAATCGAACGAGTGACAATGGTCGCGCCTTCTTCGACTCGACAGGGCCGGACGTGATGGGCAACGTGGACTTCGACGGCACTTTCTACATCAACGACGACCGCGACGACGATTTCGTCGGTTTCGTGTTCTCCTACCAGAGCAATCGCAAATTCTACGTGGTATCTTGGAAGCGAGGTGATCAGCAGTATTGGGAGAACCAACCATTCCTGGCGATCGCGGATTCCGGAATCATTTTGAAGCTCGTCGATTCCAACACCGGTCCCGGCGAATATCTCAGGAATAGCTTCTGGCACCGCGAGGACGTTCCGAACCAAACAAAGATAATCTGGAGAGATCCGAAGAAAATTGGCTGGAAGTCACGCACCACGTACCGATGGCAGCTGAAGCACAGGCCGGGTAGCGGCTTGATTCGATTCCAGCTGTATCAAGGTGCAACTATGATCACCGATTCCGGTGATTTGCACGATTCGACACTGAAAGGTGGACGACTCGGTGTTTACTGCTTCTCCCAGGAAAAGATCACCTGGTCGGACATGGAATACAAGTGTGCCGGAGGTAAGGAAATCGAAAACGAGAATGTGATAGCATCGCCTAGCGATGTACAGTAAAGTCGCGATCCAGCTCCCACTGTGTGAACCGCTACTAATTCAATTACAAAACTTCTTTATTTTACATTATTTTTATATGAGACTTTCACCAACTTATTTCCAGCATTTTTCTGATTAAAATTACACTAAACACGATATAATTTCAACAGTATTTAGTGGTTTAATTGATGGTATGGAGTAAGTTTCCGGCCGTGAAGTCCGTGTTTATATGCTGTTCTTTTCTTCGTTCGGCACTGTCCCTTTGTACTTTCGGCGTGGTCGACACAGTCATAAAAAAAATAGTTTCTATTTACGACGATCTCTGTCCCACCTCCAAACCGAGGATTGGACTTTGAGATAAAGACTATACACATAGCATATTATGTTAAATATATGATAAATTATGCTTCACATGTGCAGTAAATATGGGCCAAATTATATCTCGTTTGGTGTCATTTTAATCAGAAAAATGTCGGAAATATATTCGTAAAATTTCATTAAAAATAAGTAAAACATAAAGATGTTTCATTATTGCATTAGCATTGTCCTGTCGATACGCTATTTTGTGTTGTACCTTATTCGGCCGCGCTGTCCTTCTCTACGTTTGGCATTATCCGTTTGTACTTTCGGCGCAGTCGACATAGTCATAAAAAAATAATTTCCCTTCACTGTCTCCGAACTGGCGATGGGACTTAGATCGCGACTTTACTGTACCGCTACGCCGTATTCACTGACATTAATTGTCCCTTTTCAGAAACGCTGTAACGAATGGGGAACAAGTAATAACCGTAGACCGAGGTAGCCGACGACGAGACTAACTCGATCTCTCTTGAACTGGTGATCAGCTGATCGTCGAGGGAAGTCTTTCCTCGTCGTAAATTATTTTCAAAATTATTTCTTTCGTCAAATCTGAAATTAGGAAATAACGAGATAATACATATTATTTACATATCTACTAACATCATCTCGAATGAATTAATATTATTTTCATTTTCTACTAACGGTATCGAAAATAACAGTGTGAAATAAGTTATATATATATATATATTCGAATAGCTATATTTTTTATTTTCATTTCAAATCAGATTTGCCCAGGTTCGCTGCTAATTGACTATGATTTATAAATTAGGTCTAAGGAAATCAATAACATTTTTCTCGTATTTTTAGCATAATAATGAAAATTTGGAAAACATACATCTAATCTGTGGCATCCTCGCCACACTATATACACGATATCGATCTTCTTTTGTTTATTCGATTTTGTTCGCCGCGTGCAGCGGACTAACGTAAGTTTAAAGTCTTTTGCACTGTAATTTTGGGCCCGTAAAAGATAATAAGCACCGTTCATGACATTCATTAACACTATATATACATATATACACGTATATATATATATTTAGTTTAAGCATTACAACAATATAACAATATGTAATACTGTGACCGGATTCATCCTTATTTGTCATACGCGACACCTTCCAGGTTATGGTGCGCTCGATCACATCGATCGATAATCGATTCCTTCATCGTGCGAACTCACCATGCGAGCCACACTACTATATGAGTAGTGTGGCCACAAACTTAATATGAGTGTTATGCCTTTCTTTTAAAATGGAATGCAATTCTGTTCTTTTGTAACCAATATTTAAGTATTAAAATAAATGTAAACAAACAATGAATATAAATTTTCTGCCCCCTTCTGTGAAATTATTACAGACAAATAAGAAGTTCTAATTATTGCAACTGTTGCAATAATTGATAGCAAGTATAAAATAATATTTGCAAGTATACTAAACAGGCTATAAGCTGTAATAGACAAAATCTTTGAATATCAAAATTGTGATCACGAAAATGTAGAATTAAACTCACTTTTGTCCACCCAGTTTCCTTGCTTGCTTCATTGTTTTAAATAAACTATCAACTGTATATAGCTTTCTCGCTTCCATTACATTATAAGACGATGGATATTTATAAAAAAAAAATTCATTGCTGATTTAGCATATTTCAGTGTGTAAAAATTGTGGTATATATAATTATCATTACTAATTTAAACTTTAGTAGCTTACATATGCATATATATAAAAATTTAACACTGTCGTCCTTACAATTAGTTACTGCGTTATGCAAACAAAGTTCTATGAGAACGTGTAATATTAATTCGCAAAATTTCTACAAACACACTCGCACACATAAACGGATTTATTCATAAAAATTTATAATCAACGGGATATATTTTTTTAATGTCTATTTATCATTTTACTATATTAATATTATTATTATCAACCATTATCATTAATATAATATCTCGAACACCAGATAATTTTCTTATGAGAACCGTTAAAGCCTGGGATGTAATAATAATGTTTTGCTATTAGAGCATTGTAAACCGTAAACCGTGCGTAATGGTTTTTTTTCGTTTTACATGGTTACACAGATTACACAACGCACTATAAAATTATCGGGAACACTGTTGGTCTTTTATGCAACGAATTCTCCGATCACGGTATAGTAACGTAGACGTTGCACCCACGTACTTAAATAGAAGGATGCGAGGATTATTATTAAAAGCATCGACGTTAACTACAACTACGCGGACGGCAAATCTCCGGCACAACGTGCGTGTCTTACCAACGTCGATTACGTCGTTGGTGGATCTACGGCTTTCGATCAATTACAAGGATATAAGAAGAAGAAATATTCATGGCGCGCACACTCGTGACATATAGGGAACGTACTTACACATCTCCTCGGATCGAAGAATCGTCTTTTTCTTCTTCTGCTTTATCTTCGTCTTCTTCTTCTTCTTCTTCTTTTGAGTGGTCCCCTTGAGCCGTTCTCTCTTCCAAAGACTGTCGCTCTTTCGGGCATTAGCATAAATGATCGGTTTACGTAACCGTGACGGTTTTCTTTCTTCACTTTTGCACGGATTTTCTATTGCTCTGCGGTTAGGGTTATTTAGAGCAGTGGTTCTTAACCTTTTCAGAAACACGGAACACTTACAATTTGACGAGATTTTTGCGGAACACTGTATATACAGGGTGTCCTAAAAATGTTGTACTTCCTTAAAATTGATGATCGCTATATAAGGTCATTTCAAAGAACTTTTTCTTTTGCGAAACTGTTCTCCTAACGAAAAACACCGGCCAATCAGAGCGCGACTCCTGGCGGCTCGCGTTGACATTGGCCGAGCCGAAATCTGCCCTCTGTAGCCGTGCTGTGATTCGCCGGTGTTTTTCATTAACAACTCGTTAACAGAGCAACGGAGAACATTTTCGCAAAGAAAAAAGTTACATCGAATTACCTCAGGAATCACCCCCTTCAAGGATGTACAATATTTTTTATATTGCGTAATAGATAAAAATCACAATATTTATAACAGTTTACATATCAGTCAATAGCAATCAGTAAATGAAATTAAAAAAAAAAGAGAATTGTCACCATTTTTTTAATGGGATATCTGGACCTGATGACTTTTATGTGTGAAATAGCCACTCTCGTTTCCTCTTCTGTATTTGTTAGCCTTCCAAGTTTCTTTGTTCATGTTGAAAAAGTTTTAAAGAAAATAAAATTTTAAAGTTTTGAACTCAGTTTGAACAGAAATCCGAAATTGTTGAACGTAATAGATTCTTCCTCTTCATATATGAAAAGCTCACAACTTGACGTGTTGACTGCAGAAAATGGATTTCGTGTTCAATCATAGTTTGTTCGATATATATTCAAATGCAGGAAAGTATTTCGCAAATTTTTCACATTTTGGCGGAACACTTTCTCCAAGTTCACGGAACACCGGTTAAGAACCACTGGGTCAGAGTATGGTAATGATGTTCGATGCTCTATGCAAAAGAATTTTTAAGAACTTTGCAATTAATATCTACTGGCAAGGTCGCACTGATGCAATCTGGCTCTGAACATTATTTTTCACGTCAACGGCATTGAATACATTTGCAAGATTTAAGGTTATGCTGATTCTGCAACAACATCACGAAGGCCGTGTCATTACGATGATCGTTGATTTAATAGAAATAAATCGTCAATGTGATTAATTTATGTAAATAAATGTCGCAACTAGCTTAAATGGATTAGATATATGATATATTAGTTATAAATAGACTATATATACTAATAGCAGGAAGTCGATTTAGCGTTATTCAAATATTATATATGTAATAATAAGGGCTGTTTATCGACAGAATATTAAATTCACCAAAAATTACATATACAGGGTGTCCCAAAAATGTCGGAGAACTTTGACAGGAATTGAGGAATGAAAATATAATATAAATAAAATCAGTTTGACAATGAAAAAACTCTACGTACCATAATTTTTTAAGAGAACGATTGAGTTTTGACCGATGGTTTCTTTCGCATATTTTGTATCCTTGTGATGAATAAAATACGATGCAATAAAAAAAAATAGTTGACCTTCTGACCTAGAAATTCAAGGTCAAATTTAATTTCTGAAGTAATTTTAATCATTGAAACCGGTCACCCTGTATACATCTATCAAAATACATACACTGATGAAAATATCTCCTAAAATAATAATTTTTGGACATAAATAGCTGAATACATTCCTGTAGAAAATATCAAACTTCGATTAGAGCAATAAAAAAAACATCAATCACGATCGTGTGACCTCTACGCGTCCGTCTATGAAGAAACTATTTATCCCAGACTGTGAGTCCCCCAGAACTCAGAACCATTCGCTTCTTATCTGTACTATTATTTTTTTTTACATATACAGTATTCAAGTAATTTTCATTTAATGATTAAAACCGGCCCACTGTATAGGGCGACTATAATAATAATAATAAACTGTTGCAGCTTTATGGAAAGTTGCTGGCCCATTGTTTCATCCTCGTCTGGTATTCCCGGCGAAGATTCGAGGAAGATGCGGCAGGCCGTGGTGAAACCACGATTTTCGCCGTCGGTTACTCTTCCTCGAATTCCTGTCTGACATTCACCGCCTCTTCCTTTGTCGGTCATCGTTCTGCCACCGCCACCTAGCCAATGCCACACGATGCCACGATTTCGACATCGATGCGGCAGAAATTTTGGCTGCTGTGCCGTAGGAGGGGGCAGAATTCGTATCGAAATCCGTGTATATAATCCGCGTGGACCAGGATCGAATCAGTATCGTGATCTATCGCAACTCAGTTCTCTGATCTTCTTCAACGAGAAGCCCAACGAAAAAGAACCATGAAGCTGGTGCGTGTCAACCTTGTCTGCTAACGTTTCTCTCTCATTTACGCGGGCCTCGCTAAGAGTGTATCCGTATTTGGTGTACAGTTTCGAAGAAGACTTGGAATCTTCTCTGAATTCGATCTCGTCATACAATTTTTCCAGTGGTTCAGATTTGATTCGTGAAAGATCCGAGGAGCGTTACCGGTCTGCGATTACCTCGGAATAGTTTGTATCGTCGAAGACACAACAATACGTATAATTACGTAGTAAACCCCCGGTATCGTGTCGTTCTCTCGTTGAAATGCAAATATGTTGTTAATTGATTTCAAGTAACAGATCTTGGTTTACATAACGCGCATATATTTACGTCCGTCCGTCGCGAAAATTAGCGATCTCGCTGCGGTGCTCCGAAGACAATGACGAGCTATCGTATCATTGTGATCGCGACAATCTTCGGTAATCGGATGTTGTACGCTTCGAGGAGATACATCTCGCGCAGATTCGATAATCACTCGCGGGAAGCGTCTTCGTTTCGTTACGCGATGACGGTAATCGCCGTGTATGGTTTAGGAATTAGCATTCGTTTAACGAAATTTCTACGACAATAATCCTCGCACCATTCAGGTGTTAATTATTTATTTGACTTCTCTTCGTAGATCCTCGCTGTCGCCCTCTTCGTCATCGCCGCACATGCTGCCCCCCTCGTACCCGAGAACAGCGTAGTGCTGGTCAAAGAAACACCCTCTGACAACATCGGCGTCGGTGGCTACAACTATGGCTACGAATTGTCCAATGGTCAGACCCACGAGGAAACCGCTCAAGTAATTAACCAAGGAACTGAACACCAGGCCCTCGCCGTCAGCGGCAGCTTCGCTTGGATTGACCCGCAGACCAACGTCAGATACAGCGTCAACTATGTCGCTGACGAAAACGGATTCCACCCCCAGGGCGATCACATCCCCGCTTAAATTGTACATGACCTAGCTTCAATAAATTTTATACTCGAACATTTCGTTTACGATTCCCTCGACACCAGATATATCTGTCCCTTATTTGCTGATTTTCTCTAGATCAGGGATAGGCATTTTTCTCTCAATTCAGATAAATCCGTCCCCACCATAGCGCCCACTGTCCCCCACCAGTATCCGTAGATCTTGCGCTACATGAAAGAGAGGTTGGTGGGAGAAAATGGCGTTTGAGGGGCCTCTACCGGACCCATCACTACTCTAGATATAATCTATATCACCTAGACCGCATTTATGCGTATATGGGCGCTTTAGTAATTAAGCATTGAATATATGAACTTATTTATCTGAAAATCGTTATCATGTTTATTTCTGTTACTGCATATACCACATAATTGAAAATATGAAGTTTTATATGGACTTTTTTTGGGTAAGCGATCGTTCTGGTCTTAAACTACAGGGTGATTCAACGAACCTATATGTATACATTACTCGTAAACTAATTGGAGTATTAAAAAAGTGGTCGAAATGGAGAACATTTTCGGCATTATATTTGCATTAAAAAATGAGAATATCTCAGTAACTACTCATTTTTACTCGAGATTCAATCCTTCCTTCAACCACAAGATTAACCCTTTGCACTCGGAAATTAAAATTTCTTCCGAACTAGAATAATTCTACATATATGATTCTTTTCATTTTATGGATATGAAATTGATACAGTACCTCATACAATACTTAAATGTATATAATAACCGATTAGATACCAACATATTTGTAAATATGATAAATATTTAATATAATAATGTAAACAATATTTTGAATAATGGTACAGCAATTTTTAGTGGTGTCAAATTTACCCTTTGCAATAAAGAATGTCAAGGTGACCTATGTATCCCGATAAAAAATCAAACCAGAAAAAAGTAAATTTTATACATTATATGCTACTTATCAAACCATACGATTTTTATTTTAACGAAATTTTTTCACATACCGAGTACTTTACAAGCAATTTAGGTGGCACACCCCAGATAGCATACAACTTCTTAGAAACGTCTTTTGTACGTGCCTTTTAGGTATTTACGTCTTACGTCTTTAAGACGTCTCTGTGCTATCTCGGACTTAGCTGATTTAGTATTTAGTAGTAAAAATTTGCAACTTTTTGATGCATTGTCTACAATTAAAACGAGCGCAAATTTTTAATTGCCAATGATTTTGTTACAATGAAAAAACCTCGACTGACAGACGCAATTGTAGATGCTTTGTGTTTTTTAAAAAACTATTTTAAATCTCAGAAACAAGTTTTTTTAAGAAAAGAAAATGAATAAAACATTAAAATTTTTTTATTTGAATTGTTCACATTTTAAAAGAGAACATTTTTTATTTTTTATCTTACCAGTTAAAAATGTTCTTTATAAATGTTTTTCTTTACAATGTCTTATCAAAGTTATATATTTCAATTATTTGAATATCAATATATTTTATTTCTTAACAACTAAATGGATAAAATTTGTATTTATACGTAACAATGCATTGTGTGTATAAAATTAAGATAGTTAAATATAAATAATAAAGATTTGATTGAGATTCATATTATTTTATGAATAAATGTAAAAACATTTCAAATATTAATCGACTGTTGTATTTTTCCAAAAATTCTGTTTTTCCTAAAATGCTTTCGAGTATTGAGCATATATACAAGCTATAAATCATTTTTTCACATATTTTAAATGTTTGTACATACACATAATGTGAGGTCCTAATAAATAATTAACCATTAAAAATAACTCAAACAGTGCATTCTACATGTTGTATACAGGGTGCTTCGAGAATTGTAAAAATTTTTATTAAAAATTGTGTGTTCATATTAAGTCGCATTGCAACTTTATTATGTTCTGTTTGCTTAGTCTTCTTGCTGTGATTTAGTTCGCTGACATAGTATATTAGAAACTAATTAGAAATTATTATTCAATTTTTTTCTTGGCAATAGAAAGAGGGGGAGATTATAAATGTACGTCGATGTCACATGAAGTGTCAATTTCACCTATTACCACAGAGCGTTCGATGATAATACACTGTGAAGATGATTACGTCGTTGACGAGGACAGTTTCGTAATGATTCGTGTCGTAAAGGATGGTCAGATCGTATGACCGGTTTCTCCCGATTCATCTATAAACGAGGTTTTGAAATCGATTATTCTTCCGGTGCCCCACTCAGGATCTCCACCAAGTATTCTTAGCTGCAGACACCGACTAAGAATTTAATGTTCACTTAGAAACTGAAAAATCGGTCAGCACTTCATAAGCGAATTTATATTGTATACATACACGTATAATGTACAATGGGTCCAAAAAGTGTCTGAACACTAAATTGTCGATTCTCGAGAAATTGTATAAACTATGATAATTTCGTTAAAATAAATAGTACAGCGTCCATTTTTTCCTCGGATATTTTAGCTATATATAGGATATGAAAAACCGAAGACACGTATTCGGTCGAAAATGCTACAAAATTGAATCATCTGTAAAAACATGAAAAAATTTTTTATCTCGTTGAATATATTTCAGATTTCAAGTTTCGAACTTCCTCTTTACGACTCTTTGAAACTTGATCTACCATTTTTTTTGGCATTTTTAACTTATATTATTATTATTATTATATAGTTGACAATACGCCAGAAAAAGATCGTACATCAAATTTTTTAAAGTCATTGTAAAGAGTATACTTGAATCTTCAAATCTATGGTGGATTCAATCAGAAAAAAAAATTCCAATGTTTTTGTAGACATTACAATTTGTAACATTTTTTACTAAAAAAGTGTCTTCGGTTTCCTAGTCGCTGTATCGTAAAAAAGTATCATACATAAAAATGAACGACGGATTATAAAATTAGAGGTCTTTCGCTTTAAAATGAGTCCAAATTTATTGTTGTACGGTCAGTTTTTACAAAATTATCACAGTTTAAGTATTGACAATTCTTCAAATGGCTACTTCTAACAATAAGATCAATGGTACTTTTTCTGCGTGGATCGTGCATCGTAGAAGTGGTACAGAGACAAGGAGGAAAATAAATTATAGAAAGCTTTAAAATTAGAGTTTAGTCGATGTGACAGGCAGAAATACTTCGAAATTAACAATTACATTTTATACATTTATAATGTTATTAATAAAAGGCATATCAAGTTTCAAATAATTATTCTATTAAGTTGTTGACACTAAGTTAGAGTATATAAGTGTATATAGACTGTTATGCCCTTATGTAAAATACAAAGAAACCTGTAAAGTAGTATATGAAATGATTTACAAATCATTAGTATGTACAAATCTACAGTACAAATTATGATATATTAATAGTATAGCAAGTTTATATTGTTTGTTCGTTGGAATAATTCTTTGAAATTGGAAACTGTGTCTTTAAACTATAAAAATAAAGTTAACAGCAAATATTGGATACTTTCTAATATAAATTATGAAGGAAGGAAAGATAGTTATTTATTATAGTATGCTTCAAAATTTCATCAATAATTTGAAATCCAATCTCATGCAGGTATTCTTTTAAGATGACTGAAACAGATGAAGTCCTATAGAAGACCGAAAATTTCAATTTCACCAGAAACTCGGGAGACAGGTGTATAATGAAGGTCGACTCATCAACGATTCTGTCTCTAGTGTATCCAGGGAAGGTGAAAGGTGAATTTATTGTGGATACGGGCAAATTTTGGCAGGAGGAGGACCACTATAAAATTGCCGGCAGCTTTGAGAAATCACATCAGTCTTCCAAAGCGTGACTAGCCGCACACATCCACTTTCAAAATGAAAACCGTATGTATTAACCGAGGATAACAGAGTTTCCTATTTAATAGTGTTCCTACTACTAGTGGTGAATTTATTTTTTACAAATTCGATATATTTTCATAAACACTTCTATCAGATAGATTATCAATTATAGATTATAGATTCACATTTATCGCGTTTCTCTATATATTCTCGAAAAATGACTACAATTTATTTTGTATAACCTATATCACCTACCGGTACGTTTGAAACAAAATAGCTGTGGCATATAATAGATATAATAATGTTTGATTCTTTCTAGATCATTGTCTTCGCTGCCGTCGTCGCCATTGCTCTGGCTGCCCCCGCCTTACAAGGACCGGAAATTGTACTCCTTAAAGAGACTCCGTCTGACAACGTTGGTCTCGGCAACTACAATTACGGTTTCGAACTTTCCGACGGTTCATCCAAACAAGAAGTAGCAGAATTAGTTAATGGCGGAACCGACGGCCAATTCCTCAAAGTCCGTGGCAGCTACTCCTTCGTCGACCCAGCTACCAACGTTGCCTACACCGTCAACTATGTTGCTGACGAAAATGGTTTCCACCCTGAGGGAGAGCATCTTCCTCACGCTTAAATTTGCTCAAGACACTATCGACTGATCTTGCGAATAACGTCTCAACTGCCATACCCCCACAGGAACAGAAGCTCGAATTACTTTAACATCTCCTATCGAAGACATTTGTATATAACGTTTACTCACCAGTATCGAAACTTGTACAATAATTTTGTTAATGTTGAATAAAGAGGAGTCAAAGGAGTTGTTAGATATTATTTCTTATCTTTAGAAAAAAAAATCATTGGAACCCCGTGAAGTTCATCATTATTGGATAAAAGAAGCAATGGACATTCAGGATCACAAACATATCTAACAAATTGGTTTTGCTTGTAACATTTCACTTGAATCTGAAGCTACGGGTACTTGTCCTGTCGCGCGCCTCTATAATGTGTACACCTCTGTCGGTCGGGTTGCCGCATTTTAGGCGGATTTTTAATGCAATTTTTTTGTCTTATATTGTCATGGAGAACCACCCCTTTTTTCTCCGGCTGTAGTCACACATCCTGTATATTTAAACTTTAAACACGCATAACTTTGCAACCAGTTCCTAACATTAAAACTTGTATTTTCGGCATTTTCCCACCAAAATCTACAGGATTTCATTTAAAAAAGTTAAAAAGTTTTGGTTTCCTGAGGTGAAGTTCAGATTTTTTACCAAGAAGAATTGTAACAATTCTCAAGCTAAATTGTTATTTATGAATCATTGCTGAATTGACAGTGTCAACAAAGACTACATTGCTGCACTAACGACAATCCTTATCTAAATGCAAGAAGAAATGTGTGATAGGGATTATTTCAAATCTGAAATTCTCGTAAAATTACTCAGTTTGCGAAACAGTATTTACCGTCACCGTGACATGATTATTTGAAAGAAGAGGCGGAAATATTTGAATTGTTTGGACTTAAGCACCATCTAGAGATGATTTTGGTAAACATGTGTAGAAACGACTCCGCGTAATCGTCGTGTCGTGTTTGACACGTTGAATCTGCCGTACAGTACCGTATGTACATTCGAACCCTATTAAAATGTGAACAGTTTTTACGTTTGTTTTCACGAAATTCGTTGACCGAACTACCGAAACTGAACACTTGACATTATATGGATCCTGACAATGTCTCTCGTAAACGTTGACATGACTTTCAGCAACGTAATTATTTAACAAATTTTTTCTAAATACGTGTCGTTTTAAGGTTAGGATCGGCCAGGGGGTTTGTGCGATATGACTGAATAACTAATAATTTTAAAGTATGCCGAAATTTCGAATGCTTCCGCGGACATCACGGATTGTAGCATTATGTTCCGCCGCGAATTTTATAAACGCGGCGGATCGTGTTATAATGCCTATTGCGATCGTTACAATGACCGAAGAGTATAAATGGAGTTTATATTGGCAAGGTTGGATACTTTCTGCTTTTGCCTTTGGTTATTTTACTAGTCAGGTACAATGGACTATTCAATATTTATATTATATATTCGAGGCTATAGACGTTAGGATATGTATCATTACAAGTTACCATATGCAATGCTTCTTTAAAATATCTTTTTTAAATCAGATTATCGGTGCGAATACAGCGAGTCGTTTCGGATGCAAAACGGTACTAATGTTTGCAGTTTTATTATGGTCTATTAGTACAATTATAACTCCGTTTCTGGTACAGTCAGTTCCATTACTCATTATATGTAGAGTGATCCTAGGGTTGGGAGAGGGTTTAGGTAAAGTATCATAAAAAATATGATTTTAGTATTTCATATAAATACATGTATATGTGTCGCAGGGTAATTCTACATGGAAAAATAAGTCTGAAACATCTCATTTTCGAGAAAATTATACCTAAAAATTTGTTTAATCCATGTCCGCTTGCTTAACCCATTGCCGTACCATTTAGCTCGACAAAATCCGGGTCCAAACGGTAGGAGGCGACGCATGCTAACCAGGCCAGAGTGATGCTCGAGAACAGCTGCACGTAGATTATAAGAATCGTGACCAATTCTCATGGCGTAGTGATAAGAACTAAACCACGATTTGGCCCGATCTTCAATCCACGAATCTGGCTCGTGATGTTTAGGTTTGGTACAAAATTTGTACTAGAGTCAGACTCATCAAAGTACAGCAAGGGGTTAAATATCGATTAGATGCATACAGTTTAATCAACGGGAGACTGATCGACGTGCAAGGATACATGAAATATGTAGAATAAATCTGTTCAATGCGAATACATACTTTTAAAAAATCTTAACAGAATATGTTTGAACTTAATCTTTTTGAAAAGAAGTAGAATCACACACTGTCAAATAAATCATTTATAAGCAAATATATATACAACTAAATAGTTAGGGCTTAGCCAAATATACGTATGTTTCATAAATGTCAAATACGGTTTCACATGAACAAATTTACCCTACATTTTCGACTTATTTTTTTATGTAGCGGCATCTGACTTCATTTTGTACCATCATTTGCAATATGCCTTGTATTTAACCACTATATTGTTTTTAGGTCTACCAGTTATTTTTCACTTGTTCGCTCATACTGTTCCTGTAGAGGAACGGTCTCGTGCGTTTGGGTATCACGTGGCTGCTGGTTCAGTTGGACAAGTAGTTGCATCTATTGTAAGTGTAACTTTTCTACAACTTAATGTTACTTCGTAGGTTTATTTAACTGATTTCAATTAAGAAATTTTTTTTCAGCTGTGTTCGCGTGTAGCATGGCAAACTGGATTTTATTTATTCGGAGGAATTGGAATTGTATGGTCACTTTTATGGCTATTACTTTATCAAGAAACAAACTCTCAGGATGAAATTCCTTTATTTGTACCCAAGGTAGTTATACCTTATTCAGTTGAAAATAGTAAGTAAAATGAACTTGAATCTCATCGAAATTTGATTGACTTTAAGGTGACGCAGAATAGGAGTTTGCGATGGACTGAATTTATCTCTCATTGGCCTTTGTGGGCATTGTACATAGCACATTTTGCAATGAATTGGAGTAATTATATAATAATGCAATGGTTGCCGACTTACTTGTCAAGAAATTTGTCTGCTAATAAAGAAAGTATTAGTTTGACAGCTCTTCCATATATTGTGAATTCTCTTGTTGGAATCGGTAGGTGCCAACTGACACGGAAACGATGCATAAAAATATGTCCAGATCTAAGAATCTTATCCTCTATATTTTGTGCGTCATATGATTAAAATGTATTTATTTACAGTTGCTGGTCATAGTGCCGATAATCTCATACAGAAGAGGTGGACTGTTTTATCTGTAAGAAGATTAATGACAAATATAGGTTTAATAGGGCCTGGTGCATTTTTAATAGCATTTTGTGCCGTGGATAACGTAATTTTTGCAGTAATGTTAGTATTAAAATTGATTCTAAGAAAGAGTTGTACAGCATATAAAATTTGTATAATGCATTATAACTTTTTGTTTATTGTAGCTTCGTTTCAATATCCATGGGACTTTGTGCGTGTAATGCTGCTGGCCATCTTAGTAATCATGCAGATGTGGCACCAAATCATGCAGGAATTACATTTGCAGTTTCTAATACTATCGTATGTTTCAGTTGTCTTTCATATAAAAAAAAAACACTGCAATGACAGTTGAGAAAAACTTTATCCTAAGTTTTTTCGTTTGCACAAAGTTAATGCAATTTTGGAAAATGCAAAGAAGATAGGAGATGGATTCTTTAAACTTTCATTGTGGTGTTTCTTTCCCGCTGACGCTGCAATATGAAAAACAAATTAATATTCACTTTCAGGCGACAATACCGGGTATTTTATGTGGACCATTAACGGCTGAATTAGTGACAGCTTCGCATGGTCGCTGGATGCCAGTTTTTGTATTGGCAGCGGCAATCAATTTCACAGGAGCCATCATATACCAAAGTCATAGTTCTGCACTTCCTGTATTGTGATATGCTCCATTGAGAAACAAACTCACAAGTGTTTATCGTCGAAGTCAACGAAATTATACAGTCGATAAAAACTTGCCACGAAAATGTACCTTCAAATCGTGTTCGTTGCACACGATTTTTTAAAAAAAAATTTCTATCGTGAATACAGGGCACTAGTATGGCACTTTTGTACATCACGCATCGTTTAGCTGAAAACATATCAAAATACAAGGCATGTACACTGTAAGCAAGTTTCGTACTGTTGTCATTCAATAAGCACTCGTCTCGACGTTAGAGCAGTTTAAAGTGGGATTTCCTATGCAACTAGTCGCACGCGTCAAGATGTACATATATGCGTTCGCCGTTTGCGGCTAGACACAAGTGCTGCATGCAGGTGATAGTTTAATTAAGCGTGAAAAACGCGTTTGTTGTGTTATTGTTTATTAAACGAAACGGTCGAAATGAACCAAAACTTATTACTTTCATTGTTGAATAACATTGTGTATTATAATTGTAACACAAATGTATTATCATCCATGTGCAGTGCAACGTCTAGCAGCAAACAGCGCCTTGTATCCAGT
Source organism: Lasioglossum lativentre (assembly GCA_916610255.1). Taxonomy (NCBI): domain Eukaryota; kingdom Metazoa; phylum Arthropoda; class Insecta; order Hymenoptera; family Halictidae; genus Lasioglossum; species Lasioglossum lativentre. The sequence continues at coordinate 5,738,202 of OU744364.1, forward strand.
GGCTTAGGAAATCTCGCCTTTATTCGTTACGAATAGTGCCATAGTTTTATGCACATGGAGGAATTGGTGATAATTATTTACTTCAGGACAGATCTCGTCGATTTTGTTAACCAATGAAATGTGTTATTAAGGACATCACTCTGAACAACTTATTCCTAGTGCGAGGGTGCAAGGGGAGGGGCTTCACCCCTCCCCGTCGTAAATTATACGCTATATATTCACGTTATGATGAATATATTGATAAGGTAAGTTCAAAAAAAGTGTTTTGCTCGACGATAACATGTACAGCAGACCCTCGAAGTTCGAACATAATCTATTCCAGGAATCATGTGAATTGAAGGGTAAGGCCTCGAGCAAGCGTTGAAACAGCGATTTAATTTTGTTTTCATTTCTTAGTTCGCACTACGCTTGTCTGACGACAAATGACTCTGCTTCTTTCTTCGAACTACGCGTTTTTGTTAGAGTTTAGAAGCGGGTATGTTTTCTGGAATTTAGAATTGTTCGAACCTCAAGGGTCTACTGTAAAAGGAAAAATTGTTCAGAATCATGTTCCTGACAACATATGTCAAGGTCAGGGTCATTGGAACATCCTCCCCTAAACGTAAGTTTTACCATGATTTGTTTTAATTTGTGTATCTTTTTATCAACACGAAAAAGATATATTGTGATACGTATGTATAAAAGATATAACGAAATTCTCATTTTTCAAATAGGAAGAAAATGTATATTCTGTAAAACATAGACTTATATATACATATACTATGCCTATACATGTATGTATAAAAAGGAAAGAAATCTAACTTTCACATGCTACATTTAAAGTTTATTGACCATGAAAGTCTATATTCTTTTTAATTAATATCACGGACAAGATGCAGCGGCTGACATATATATACAAGGTGGTCCATGCAACTTGTTCACCCTCAATAACTTTCAAAGTATGCATTGTATGAAAAAACTTTTTCTAGAAAAGTTGTATGATTTGAAGGGATATAGTATGTAATTCATATTATTTATTTGTAAGTGGAAGCGTTTCGGAGATTTGAAGGACAACTTCGTTTTTGTAAATGGAATGCTATATTTTTTATGCCAAAATATCATATAACTTTTCTAGAAAAAGTTTTTTCATGCAATGGATACTTTGGAAGTTATTGAGGGTGAACAAGTTGCATGGACCACCTTGTATATATGCATATATTTATGAACACGGACAGGGCCGCCGCGTGGGTAAGAGGCGCCCGTGTGCAAGGAGAAATCTGGCGCCCCCCTTTCCCAGGAGCACAATAAATGACCTTTTTTTAAATTAATTTCAATTCAAAAAATCTTTATTTTGATACCTCGGCGCCCCCTGAGCGATGCGCCCGTGTGCGGCGCACAACCTGGACACCCGCACGCGGCGGCCCTGAACACGGACAATGTCAACTTTTTATTGTATTTTACGTTTCAATGAAAATAGATAGAGAACTTGTTTCTATTTTACTCATAAATAACACAATCAATATTCTATTTGTACTTATCATATCATTCATTTGAATATGCTGATGGCAAATATAACATTGGAAAATTATAATATTTCTTGCTGTATAATTTTTCAAAAGTGTATGTAATCACTTTCTGAAGCGTTTTTAAAGTTTTAAAACTAACGTTTTGCAGCTTTTTCATTAAATTTCTAATAACTTTGGCACAACGTCGTGAGACGTCACTTTTTGTAGACATGCGGTCGCCCGGGGCGCCAGACCTGTAGCCTCTAGGCGTTTTAAAGTTTATAAAGCAGCGCAATATTCAGGAAATTCAGGAACTATGTACTGCTCGTCGGTAGAGGAACTTTTAGCGATGTTGGTATTTCGGGTCACTGTTAGTTCCACGTTATCCCTGGGCCCACTTTTGAGCACAGGGTTCTAGTCTATGCTAATAAAGTTTACTGTATCATATCATTGGTTGCTTCGTGCAGCACTATCGAAAGCACAGAAGCTCTGAGCCTGAGCGTTCTCATTTCCTCTCTGACTAAAATATATTCTATGGTACATCATAAGAAGGTGACAACGCCGGAGTGAATCCTGTGAATAACTAAAAATGCTGATTGTTTAACAATCTTACTGTTCGTGTTATCGGAATATGAGCTAGAGCTGCAAAAGCAATAAAAGTATAGTTCTAAATTAAGACTATAATAAAAATAATATCTTGTACCGTGGTATCAGAATTGTCCTATAGTAACGGTCGCGTACACAGTATTTAGCACAATTGGGAGCATCTCGTGAAGGCTTGTAACTGGATTTTTTATAATCATTCATGATATACGGCCATTAATAATTGTGTATTATTAACTTAATTTGTTGGATCGTGGGAAAAGTAAAACTTTTCTACACGTGCATACAAAATGGCTTTGCCACCAAACTATAAACAAGTAGCAATGGCTACATCAAACATCGTTGCATCAAATCGTAAGCATTATTAATTTATTTCTGCATTATTATTTAATATGTTTCTTAAAAGTTGGGAAATACGGAAAATATTTGTATTACAGAACGTCTTAGAGCTTCTGGTGGAACTAGCAATAGCTCCACAAATAGCGTAAGTAAATAAATCAATCTAAATTAAATAAGTATTCATAGAATATAAAAATTAATTTTTATGATAATTTATAGAAAGATACACAAAGCCCATTTATACAAACACCTCATAGCCATCCAGGATTTACACCACAGAAGGTTGGAAAAAACACAAATGTATGTATTTAGTCATAGGCAAAATTAAAACAAAATTGTTGACTTTTAATAATGTGATTTTAAATCACAGTAAAACTTTTACAAATTTTGCAAAATTCGTTTGTTTATTGTTCAATTAGGCTGATTCACGCATGCCGAAGCCACCTAAACCACCAGAAAAACCTCTCATGCCTTACATGAGATACAGTAGAAAAGTATGGGATCAAGTAAAAGCTCAAAACCCAGAATTAAAACTATGGGAAATAGGAAAGATTATTGGTCAAATGTGGAGAGATTTACCAGAGGAAGACAAAACAGAATTTATTGAGATGTATGAGGCAGAAAAGGTATAAAGAACATTGATATCTTTGTTGAATGTTTCATAAACAAGAAACATTAACTTTTTGTATTCTAAACAGGTGGAATATGAAAAAAGTTTAAAAACCTATCACAATTCACCTGCATATTTAGCTTACATTGCTGCTAAGAATAGAGGAAAATCAGGTAAACATCGGAAATAGATAAAAATATATAGTTTTATATACAACCTAATGATATCTCGTTTCTTTAATAGCGATGTGTGCTGCACAACAGAATAATGATGATCGAGAAAGTCATGAACGTTCATCAGGCAGTACTAAAGGTCAAGCAGCTCAAGATAGAAGAATAGATATCTTACCTGCAGAAGATGATGATGGTATGCAAATGTGCATATATATATATATATATATATATACGTATATTTATATAAAATTATATATGTATTTTATTTTATAGATCAGGATGATGGATATTCTGTAAAACATGTTGCATATTCTCGGTATACCAGAAATCATCGTCTCATTAATGAAATATTCAGTGATACTGTGGTTCCTGATGTTCGCTCTGTTGTTACTACACAACGAATGCAAGTATTGCGACGTCAAGTGCAATCGTTAACGATGCATCAGGTAATGTAATGTGAATTTTTTAAACATTGATTATCAATTGAGCAATACAATATCATTAATAGTTGTTACTTTAAATTATCAAAAACTTACAGAAAAAGCTGGAAGCAGAATTGCAACAAATTGAAGAAAAGTTTGAAGCAAAGAAACGTAAATTTATTGAAACAAGCGAAATATTTCAAGAAGAATTGAAAAAAGTAAATTTATCAACTTCTTTTTACTGAAGTATAACTTGAATAAAATAAAAAACAAAACTTTCTTTTAGCACTGTAAACCTGCAGTAGATGAAGAGACATTCAATAAAATGGTAGAGCGGCAGTACGAAGCACTTAGACGAGATAGATTGAAAGGAACGGAAGAAAATCGTTCAGATGGACCAGCATCGAGTGAATCAACTCCAAATTCAACGCCTACTCCTACCCCTGCTCCAGTCAATGATGAAACTCCATCCGATGTAAGTAATTATGTACTTATCATTAAACGTCCACTCATGATTATTTATTATAGGTTCCCGAACACGAAGCAATAGATAAAAAATCAAATGGAACAGAAAAGGCTGCGATTGAAATAAAAAAGGAAGTCTCTTCTCCACCGTACACTGATAACAAACCTGAGCTTCCACCAGTTCAAGGAAATTCAAATCAACATACATCTAGCTCTGGAATATATTGTGGGACTGTTAGTCCTATACAACAGCAACAACAAACGCCGCCACCTCCTCTACAGCAACAGCAGCAGCAACAACAGCATCAACAACAACAACAACAACAGCAGCCACAACAACCACCACCGCCTTCACAACCATCGCAACAGCCTCCCTCAACTCAACAACATCAACAACCGACATCTCAGCCACATCAACAGCATCCACAACAAGCGGCTCCACAACCGCAACCATCTCCTTTACAACCACCACAATCTACTACTACGACAACAGCAGCACCATCCAACATAAATTCAAGCGCACCTGCAAATGCAAGTGTCACTGCAAATGCGCCTACTATGCCTCCAGTTTCTTCGCCAGCTCCTTCTGTGCAGCATACTCCTCATCAACAAGGAATGTTAGCTAATCATTCAATGCCACCGCATCAAGGAACACAAGGAACTCAGGGAACACAGGTGCTTCCACCACAAGGCCCTGTTTCTAATCCACATACCCCTCAGATGATTCCACCAAACCAAGGCTATGGTCAACAATATCAACCAGGACCAACTCAACAAGCTCAAAATGTCCCATTAACTCCAAGACCTCCACATCCATCTTATACGTATTCACAGCAGCAACCATATCATCAGCCATACCCTCAATATGCACATCCCTATTATCATCAACCATATTCACAGTATTCACCACACGCAATGGGCCGACCTCATGCTCATGGTCCTCATAGCCCGCACAGTCCACATTATCACCCACAGTCTCCTCATGCCGTCGGAGAAAATAATACTACTAATAACAGTGTGCCTGGTTCAAACACTGCTTCTGCACCAACATCCGATGCTAACAATTCATCTTATTCTCCGGCATCAGGACATTGCGAAAACGAACGTTCTGTTTCTTCAGACAATCAAGAAGGTCAAGTAGATATTAAATCAGGGTCTGGTTAATTATATTTTTATAATTACATAATTCTATTTATAGAATTGCTTTCAATTTATGTAAACTGTAGAACATTACATTCGAATAATATTGATGCATTTAAACTATTATAATAAAATTGTCATATTCATTCAGTTTGTACAATAAAAATGCATTATTAAATTTTTTTTATTTTGAGTAGCAATACTGTGATTAGAATTGTTGCTTCACATCATGACGTGTAACTTTAAAAAGTTCCAGAAAACGTATTTGTGCAATGAACAAAATGGTTTCGCACATGATTAAATTTTGAACAATGTATACATCAGTCTTTTACTTCACAGGTTTCATTTGCCATAATCCATCGTTCAAGTAATGACAATTCTCTATGCCCACTCCTTTGTTCACTTTAACTCTGTAAATTACATTATTATAGTATACCCAGCACTTTTTATACATTTTGTAAATAGAACATCACGTGTCCCATTTACTTACATGTCTTCTGTTGATAATGTAGTAACACCGACAGCTAAAGCATGTTGCTTGCCCTCCGCCATAACAGCCTAGATCTTAGATTAAGAATTTAATAGACTAAGAGATATTAAGAATGCTAAACAACATATGTAACTTAAAATACTTTAACAAAGGATACAACAACTGTTCCCTTTTCTACAGGTGTCATCTTTGCACCTTTCGACGTTAAACCTGGACACATAATATTCGCTCCACTAAGAACGAACCGGATAGCACCTTTATCAACTTGTTGCATTGGTAAAAAAAATGGATCTGAAAGTTTTTAATATAAATATACAACGAATTGTGAACTTTCTTTATTATTTCTTTTCTATAAAATTTTTAAGAATGTAATCATTTGTTACTCACATTTATGTAATAATCTTAAGGTAGGCATCCAAGGTCCTTCGCGTTGGCGGAAAAATAAGAGGTCTCCTGCCGTATTTACAATAATCTCTATATGATCGTGACTGACATGTAAAAATAGATATGAATGTTTTTAGTTGTTAATTTTAGAAAATATTCGCTCCAAGATGCCTTACCATTTTACAATTCGGAAAGAATCTTTCTTTGGAATAATCGTGTCCACGTGACTTTCCAAATGAGGATAAAGGTCTAGGAGTTTGGAACGAATTCCTTTTTGTACTGATGATTTTAATTGTTGTATTCCAGAAACACTGTCTTTTTCATCGAATCTAATGAAATGTTAAATAAAGCCATAATTTATTAGCGAATGGAGGTTATGTATTCTTAACAGACATAATGACGCACATACTTTTTGAACATCTTCTTATTTTTTTATAAAATAATGCTACACGTCAGAGGAGTACCGATGTCTAAGTAATACATCAAACAATTCTTAAAATAAATATTAATTTATAAAATGTTCTATGCTATTTAGCCGGTATTCACATTCACTTCGTATAATTCTGTTATTATGCTACAGTAGCATATGATGTGTACCATGAACTTACAACCAAACTTAGACACACATAAACATATTTATGGCGTTTGCCTTATATTTATAATTTATATGATATAATAAATATACAAATATTTGAAATTTCCAGACTAATAATAAACATTTATACAACTCATAATTTGAACTCTACAAATACAAAAGTTTTTAAAAATATAATATGTATTCCCCCCTTCATATCGCGCATTCCTCTCGAATTCATTCGCTATAGGCACGCTCTGATTGGTCCGTTTTTCGAATCACCCTATATATATAGTCCGTTCCGTTTCACGGTAGTCATGTGACTTTCCCTAGAATACCCTAGAAATTTGGTCGAAACTTGGATTTGCGGGAATACATTTGACGTCCTTATACGAGCAAATTTTGAACTGTATAAAAGCTCATTTGATAGAGGAAGGTTCAGCGCATAGTGCCCTGCTTATGATATTAGTCAAAAACTCTTTTTGTAACAGAAAAATACATTGGGATTCTGCGGGTGATTTCTCGACTTTTTTCTCTACTTTGCAGACTCATATTATTAGATGTCATCATAATCTCGTTACATCATAAGCAGAGCATTATGCGCTGAACCTTCCTCTTTAGATTGAGCCCTCACCCGGCCCAAAATATGCTCGTATAAGGACGAAAAATCTAATCTGGCAAACCCAAGTTTGGGCCAGATTTCTAGGGCATTCTAGGGTATTCTAGGTAAAATCACGTGGAACGGACCCTATTTAGCTAATTTGGTGGGAATCTGGGGAATTCTGTGCGCTCTGATGCGTGCATTGAATGAAACGGAACGGTTCTCTATGCAGTCTATGCGCATAATGCGTGAAACCGAGAGGTGAAACCTTATGGTGAAACGGAACGGAACCAATGTGCTTTACTTGCGTCAGAGGTGGTCAGAGGGTAAAGGGTAAATCTGCCACACGAAACTTTTTTTTTTGCACAGAGGTGGTAACACTGATAAATCCCCAAAAATCTGAAAAGTCACGTGACTACCGTTCCCCCCTAACCTACGCCACTGTTTCTGTTTCTGACTTTCAAATTTGATGTTATAATGAGGTAAAGATGTGACATGGCGGGCATTCTTAATAAGTTCGGTAAACACCGATATGAATCTTTAACTTCCTTCTTGGTGCGTTTATATTACTTGGATTTTTTTATTGTACACTATCTTACATATCATTTAATTTCCGTAAAAGCAAGTGGCGAGTTTATAAAACAACTTGTAACTGTTTTGATGACAAAAAAATCAAATGATAAAGTTTTATATCTTACATTTACTTACCAATGGATAAAATAACAGAACCATTATATCCATTTCGATATAAAAAACTAAAGTTCATTACTATATTTTTAATTCGAGGCGTAGTAATATTGTATTATATTTTCGAGTGTACAATGATATGTCGTATAATTTATAACATCTTCTATATAACTGTTTTAGCGACTATGTAAAAAATTATGAATAATAATTGGTTTTGTATGTATCTATTACATTAAAAATAATATTATGGATCTCATTTTGTAAGTTATGTTAATGTTTGAAATGATTCAGATCTGAACATTCAGTTGATAATATTGAATATCATTTACAGGTTATAGGGTCAGCAGACTTATGTCAAAAGGTTTCTGAAGGATTACATCAAAGTGCAAAAGTAAAAAAATGGAATATTGTGGTGCATCAGTGTGAATTTGTTACTGAAATAGTAAAGTTACAATTTCAGATCACGGTAGATTTCATTATCCTTGTATTTGATTGGAGATTTCAGTCTTTATTCGACGTAAGTATATAATCCATTTTAACCCTTTCGATACGATAATCGTGCTAACTGCTGATACAGGACAATTTCAATGCGCATGTACTTAAATTATACCGCAACATAGAATAAAAAATATAACTCGTAAGACAAACAGTAAACATAACAGATATACTCTGCATTACCAAAGTTACGAATTAATTAGAAATTCTTACAGATGACTAAAGTCATTGTCAGTTCAGCGAGCATCATTATAGTTGGATAATTATAGTCACTGTTCGTATACCACGAACATCAGCTGTGGGATGACTATAGTCACTATTCGTATTGAAAGGGTTTAGATTACATTAATTTACAACAATGATCTTTACTATATGAATCGATTCTTATTTAAGGTAGAAACAAATATAAGCCTCATAGATGAACATTATATAATTTTTGGAGCTATATGTTTAGTAAATTGCAAGGAATTTTCTAGTAGTATGGAATTTATTTCCCATAAATCAGCAGAGATACGAAACAAGTATAATATTAGATTTTTATCTGCCAACATTTCTGTAAGTTCTTATAATTTTCCCTATTATTAATTTATACTTATTTTATTTCACTATCTTCTCTGCTTTTTAGAAACCACAGAGTCGTGTTCAATTAGGCAATAGAATATTGAACTTAACAGAGGCTATACTAGGTATTACTAGTGGAATTCCAATTATTGGGCTCTGAATAAAAATTTTATCAACACTTATGTTAAAGTTGTATATCTAATACAGAAATGAAAAAGACAAGTAATAAAGGTCAAACATACGCCTCCAGTCAAGAAGACAGTGAAAATGATAGCGATGAAACCGAATGCAGCATTGGTAGCAATTCCACAGCAGGTACACATCGTAGCGATACACCTACACGCAGTGCACGTTACAGACGGAAAGGTCGGCGTAGAAGTAAAACTGCAAAATGTAAGTCTTGCACGGACAAACCTCTTTATAAATATTGCTGCAGTATTAAAGAAGATCATGGACAACCATTGTTTGGTGTACAATTCAATCATCATTTAAAAGAAGGTGAACCATTAATATTTGCTTCTGTAGGAAGTAATCGAGTTAGCATTTATGAATGTCCTGAAGGGGGTAACATTAGACTACGTCAGTGCTATGCAGATCCTGATCCAGAAGAAAATTTTTATACTTGTACTTGGACTTATGATGATTCTGGAAAACCTCTATTAGCAGTGGCAGGATCACGTGGTGTTGTTAGAGTCATCAGTCCTGTAACTATGACTTGTATTAAACATTATATTGGACATGGTCATGCAATAAATGAATTAAAAATTCATCCTAAAGATCCAAATATATTGCTCTCAGCATCGAAGGACCATGCTCTCAGATTATGGAATATAAAAACTGATGTCTGCATAGCAATTTTCGGTGGAGTTGAAGGTCATAGAGATGAAGTCTTGAGTGCTGATTTTGATATGAAAGGGGAACGAATCATTTCATGTGGCATGGATCATGCTTTGAAATTATGGTCATTAGATAAACCAGATATGCAAGAAGCAATAAAACAATCCTATTACTGTAATCCTAGCCGTAATGTTAGACCCTTCGATTCCATACTTCAGCATTTTCCAGACTTTACTACACGAGATGTACACCGCAACTATGTTGATTGTGTTAAATGGTACGGTGACTTCATTTTGAGCAAATCTTGTGAAAACTGTATTGTATGCTGGAAACCAGGACGTCTTGAAGATTCTCAACTACGTAATGGAGAAACAAGTGCTACAGTTTTACATCGATTTGAATTTAAAGAATGTGATATATGGTTTATAAGATTTTCAATGGATTTCTGGCAACGCACAATAGCTTTAGGAAATCAAGTTGGCAGAACATATGTATGGGATTTAGAGGTTGATGAACCTGGACAAGCGCGATGTTATTCACTTCACCATCCTAGATGTACTGCAGCCATACGTCAAACAAGTTTAAGTAGAGATGGTTCAGTTTTATTATGTGTTTGTGATGATGCTACTGTGTGGAGATGGAATCGTGAACATTAATAATTACATAATATATAAAAATGTGCCTTCGCACTTACAGAATGTACTGCATTAAGTGCTTACTGCCTTTTAATATTGAGTATCATAAAATAACTCTTATCAATAATAGGTTGTTTATTTATTACAAAATACTTATCAGATAATTGTAATAATTTTAATTGATAAATAATTTATGAAGAAATTGATACATGATTTATACTATTATTAGTATACGTCACACTTTCACATTTCTAATTAATTTCAAACAAAATTAAGAGAGGTTAATTCATAAGCATGTATATGATATAGGCAATTTATAATTATAGAAAGAATGCATATTTTTATCCCTTCATATGCAATACTTATGACAGAAGACAAACTATAGTATACGTGCACTTTTATAATCGTCACATTTTTATTTGTTAGCACTATTAATTAATGAAGGTAATATAATATTATTTCAAAGCAATTATGAAAAGTGTCAAATGCAAATCAAAGTGATTTAAGGTATTTGATATACTTACATGTCTAAAAAGATTTTATTCTTTGAAATAAAAGAAAGAACTTAAAAAAAAGTATTTTTCTTTTATCAAAGTGATTTGCAAACCACATAATTGTAAATCACAAAGTTTCTGTGTATGTTTGTAATAATAATGTTGCATCCTCATATTTCTATGAAAAGATTAAAAATGTAATGCACTATAATCTTATAATGTAACATTTAATAATTGGTAAGAAGAGTAAATATATTCTTTTTATATATGAATTTTATTTCTTAGCAAGAAAGAATATTATTTAGTATATCTTTCCTTTATTATAACTTTTGGTTAATATTTTTGAAAATGTGAAACGTTCAGAAAACGTTCAGAAAAATATTCATTACAAATTCATTATATATAAAATAAAATAATTTTAATCGAACGTATTGTATTTTACAATTTTTAATACTAAATTAAGTTAAGACTGTTAATAGTTCCAAAGACTGAAATAATTACTTAAAACTGTATACTACGATTTATAAAGAATGAATAAATACCTTTTATGGAAAATACACCGTTGTTTAAATATTGAATAACTATATGGATAGAATGATATTTCAGAAAACTGTGAAAATAAATGTCAAAACGGGATTTAGATCAAAATGCGACATATATTAAAAGCAGAAAGTTTGATTTTAGTCGTAGTTGCTTAACAATGAATTAACAACAACTGTGCTTCTTTTTGTTTCTTTTGGTTCTTCATTTTGCTGTTGCTGTTGCACATCCTGTTCTCCCCTAATTCTAATATTATGTTTTTCTTTAAATTCATTTATTTCAATTCCTTTCTTCGTTAACTGATCATTCAAACCGTCTATAACTTTTATTAGCTGCAAACCGCAAAATATATATTAGTCAAATATTACAATGATAAATCTTTAAAGGAAAACCTTTACCTGTTCTTTGTTCGTTACTAATGCCGGCATTACATCTTCTACAGTACGTTCACATAATACACCTCCTGTCAGTCTATAGCATTTCCTTTTTGGATCAACATGTTTTAATGTGTCAATTACGATCCTAGAATTTAAAATGCTTTGTTGTAATATTGAAAAGTTATTTCTATAACGCATTAAGCTTATAGAATTAATATAAACTTATACATACAAACTAATGAATTTATAATTTTATTTATTGTAAGAATTGCATTGTAATTTTGTTAAATTAAGATTTATTAAAGGCATTAGTCGGCATTTATCTCTAATGTTAAGAAACGTTTATGTTTATAAAATACAAAAGTAGTTAGTATAGGTTAAGGTGTTCATACTTGTGTTCATTTAATTCCATTTCCATTTCTGATAATTTATTAGCCATTGTTCGTTGCTCATTGCGTAGCATTTGAAATTCAGATAGTATTTCTGCAGTAGATTTTGCGCCTTTGGCAGATTTTCCTGATTTTTTATCGCTAGCCATATTAGGAGTTTCGCATTACTTTCTTCTTCACGCGCGAGATTAACCAAACTATGTCCTGTGTATGTGTGTGTGTGTATCATGCGATGCGCGAAATTCCTACTTCAAGAATTGATTTATATGTATATAAAATGTACCTGTAGTGTATATAAAAATTTGATTAATAAATTAAATACCAATCAAAGAAATCTCAAATATATTTAAATAAATTAATTTTTCCTCAAAGTAATCGACACAAACTGAATTGAGAAATAGTTTTGAAAAAGATTTTGAGAAAATGGAAATATAGCCAATATAAAAAATATAGAGAATAAAAGCTTGATTTGTTTTCTTCATGTAAATACCTTGTATATTATATATTATAACCATATATAGCTTACATTCAAACACTTTTTGTGAAACGAGATTTATAAATAAAACTTGAAGTAACAATTTTATTTTTTTATTTTTCAGGTTTCTCCTTATACTATTTGAATTTTATTTATTTTGTGCGCACAATTCTTTACAAACTATGGTAATAATTTAAAGTAAAATTATTATTAACATATTATATTCTACAAAGAATACAAGAATCGCAGTACAATGCATGCAGAAGTAATATCAAAAACTTAATATTTATGTTTATACTAAATATGCATATTTAATTTACCAATTAATATATTTGTCACGCCCACACATAAATAAAAAAAATTTGTAGTTATAATAAAGCTACTCACAACTGCAACATTACTTATAATACTTGCAAGAATATAAAGTTATGAAAAATTTTTGTATACTTTAATTAATGTAAGTATTTTTAACTTATTATAGTCTTAAATAATCAGTTACAAGCAGAGGCATGTGGTGTATATTTGCATTACCAATAAGTTATGATATGTTAAATACTTCCTAGACATATATATATGGATCAATTTACACTTCTTGTCATTTGAATTGAAAGAGTGATCAGCAGAGTGAAAAAGAATAAAAATAAGAATACCTAGAATATTGTAACATCTCTGCACAACAAATTTCACTGTTATACTGATCATTTTTTTATTTATAAGTTCAAATTTTGAATATGTCATATATATATATACATACATATTATGATGTGTATTATTCTTATGACGTACTGTACACATTTATAATAGTAAATTCAGTCACAAATACAGTAAAATACCATAAACTTTGTAAAGTGACATGTAAAATAACAATTTAATACAAAAAACTTATATAAAAATTAATATAAGATCAATGGTTACATTCAATTAATACATAATTTATACATTGAATACTTTTGAATGTATAAAATTATTTATTAAATTAATTTAAATACTTCAAATAGGTGCTATGGTACTATGCCTACTGGTGGAAATGAGCAAATCAAAACATAATCACAACATAAATTTCTTAAAGTATAAACATCTTCTCTAGAAACAAAAGATATTTAATCAAAATTTAAAGAGAACTACTACCAATATTTGTCATAGTAAAGAATACTTTAATCTAGCTTATTATATTAAACATATTTAATACAATTGTGATTTCTAAAGCGTTGTAAATCTTAGTAGATCTTCATCACATTTGTATGTTGCTCATATACTTTAAGAATAGTAAGTATTTTTTTAAGTACTTAAAATATACTTAGCAACTGAAAGTTATTATGGTAAATATTGAGAAAAAAAGACTCAGCTATAATGACCTTGAGCTTCACATATGTTTTCAAGGACACCGTTTCTGAATATCCTTGAAAAGATTATTGCCATTGTTCGTTATTCAATAAACAGTTACTAACAGAAAAATTTTACTAAACGAAATGTAATGATATGTTGTCAGGACGACAGTGTTATCGGCCGGCCGGCAGGGAATTTCTTTAGCCCAAGCCAAACAGATACTTTCTTTTTAAAGTAAAAGTATCAGTGTCTTTATTTGTTAGTAACCTCTTAATTAACAACGAGCGACAGTTGAAACGTCTTGATGATAACTCAGGTAACCGACCTTGACAACGTATGTGAAGGTCAAAGTTATTGGTGCTATACACGTATTGTAAAAATTAACAAATGTATGAATTATAAAAATATTAATTATACATTATGTATTATAAATGTAAAATATAAGAAAAACTTAATAAAACTGGTGGAAGAGACTGTGTCATTTAATTGTTTTTAAAAAGTACAGATGCCTTTGTATGTCTTTCTATATACAATACATATAGATGCAAACTTATACGCACAAATAGAACATTGTATAAATAGATCGTAGGAATGTAGTTATTTTGCTATTCAGAATAAATAAAAAACTATTTTATGAAATGAAAGCCTAGTATATGATAGATCCTAAGTATATGTATATAATAATAGTTATCGTTGCTGTAAGTATAATAGTTTTAATGCACTTTTGGAACACTATTGTTTTAACAACAAAGAAGCATTTATAGCTTGTATATTTCGACTAAAAAAAACTACCGTATGGGTCATTTGAAATTAATTTTATTTTGTTTTATCATATATTTATATTCCTAAAAGTACTTTAGGATCTAATACCTTTAGGCAATACTGCTATAGAATATGATAGGCTTATTTTGATTCTATGAGTTATGATATACAGATAATGGAATAAATAAATGTGTGCGTGCATAGTATAAATTACTATAAATGCTGAGTATTTCATCCAAATCTGTAAATGCAAGAACTACATTGTCCATTTATCCTTCGATTGCTTATAGCAAAGAAGAAATATAAATAATTTCATTAATGGGAACATTTTTTGTGATAGCATTATAAAAAACTATCTTGATGCGGTCAAAATTTCTGTTTATCTGAAAATATACTCTAATAAAAACTTTATCATTGCTATATATGTATATAACAATATAGGCTTCTGTATTATTTGCTTGCTATAGTTATATTTAATTCACAATACTTACAAGCTTATTATTTTGGAGTTTTCTCAATTATATATATTATATATACAGTAAAAAACTACTTGTTCTTAACGAGTTCTGTATTCAATAAAAATACAAGCATCTGATTGCAAATTATCTCGAAAAAATTTCGTTAACTGTAAAACGTTACTAGACCGACGTTTCAGAGTTTAATCTTAATAAGAATTTATTAGATTTCGGATGTGCAAGTTGTTCTGTAAGATGAAAGTGGGGTAAATGATATGCTGTACATAAAAGAGCTACTTCACCTTGTCTTAATTGAAATTCGCAACCATTAGCAAGAGGTCGCGATGGTAACTCGCCTTCGCAGACTAAGGCCCAATGATGTGAACGTTTTTGTCTCTCTTTTTCATTTGAGAAAACCGGACTTGTTACAAAAAAAGGTTCTAAAAATGCACGCGGTGCTGCATCTTGAGCTAAACACCGCGCAAGTCGATTTAAAATAGACTCTACAGAATGACGCGGCTGCTGTCGTGTCACTCTCAAATACTTTTGTAAGGCTCTCGCCATAGATGGAAATACTGCTTGCGCAGCTTCCATAGGATCCATAGGACCAGGATTTGGAGTTGATTCTACTTCTGAATGTAAACGCTTAATATGTGCAAATGCTTCCTCAGCGGCAGTGATTAATCTCGCTCTACGTTTTCTAACTCTACGTTCATAATCATGTTCTTCGTAAAAACGTTCGTTATGGCTAGAATCCCTACGACGAGTTTGAGTAGGCATTACGGATCTATCACCGCTACCTCCTCGAGACTGAACACCACTAGTGACTCCACCATCAACTTCATAAAACTTGAAGCTTGACTGTTTTCTGCCAGATTTTGATACAGGCAGTCGTTCCAAATATGGATTGTAGATTGGAAATTCTGTATAATACCTTTCTAACACCCATACTGCTGCTCGTTGTATCGATAACTGTCCAATTGCATAAGACCGTGATACACCGTCTGGTGATCTTACAACCTTGAATATTAAGTTGTTACAAGCAATGTATTCAAAAAGTAAACAGTACTGTATAAAAATTAAACTGATATACCTTAAGATAAAACACAGGTTGTTGATGGCGGATTTCAATAAGTAATATCGCGATATAATGTATGAATAGTAAAGTATCTGCGAGAGTACCGGCATAATTTACTAAATTTTTGTACTCTGTTATTTCACCATTAGCAGCAGTCTTAGCACTCTCTGTGACCTAAAATTTATGTTAATAGTTATATCAATATTGTAATTGAAAAGAAATGTAAGAATGTTTGATGAAAATACATACCTGAACAACATAAAATAGCCAATAAGTACAAATGCACAATGTGGTAAGAAGTAACACTCCAGCTCTGAATAAGAATATACGAGGCATAGTAGCATTTCGTGAACGTAAAAACACAGCCCAACTCCCAATACCTAGTAGCACCAACTTAAAGGCTAAACCTAACAATTGGCCTTTACATTCTGCATTACACGATAGCAATTGAAGCTTTTGTTGCATTGTTAGTACAGTTGTAGAATCAGGAAAGAATCCTACTTTGGGTAGTATAACCATAGCTACAGGGCTAAGAAAGGCGCTTAATCCAATTATCATTGCTATAACAGGACCCACAAATCGATTACAGGAACTAAATGATCCATCATTTTCGTGTGGCCAGTGGCTCACATCTTCGGTTGATTCCGATCTGTCGGAAGTATTTCCAGTCACGGCGGTAGTATTTTCACCCCAGTTCTCATCTTGGGGTAATATCTGTACTTCGATAACTTCTTGACCCAAATTATCCACGCTATCGCCTCTTACGTTAACGGTTGTTTGAAAAGGAGCCATTTCGCTTGTATCTAAATGATGTCTTTCTTTCCTTTGACTGCGACTGGTCCTTTTAAAAAGAATATATATTAATATCAGAAAAGAGACAGAGAAGCTTTAGCTATAAATTTTGTCATTATTACATAATGAAGTTTAGTCATAAAATTCAAATACCTGGTACTTCTATGAGAATGTTGTCTGTGATGAGACTTAGAACTATGAGTTCTATGATGTTTTTGAGAAGTCCTGCTATGATGGCTATGGCTATGCTCGCTAGCCCCCGATTTTACGCTCTCAGTCTCCATTCCCCGGCAAAGGTTACCGCCCTCGAGCTACCCCATAAGAACATACCCTCTTCCACTCGTATCCGAACGCCAGGCACATATACTTAGTGCTATATCACAATCGCAGAGTCGGAACTTTGTCGAATTATAAAATGATACGCTATGGATGAAGAATCTTAAGGGCATTCTCTGTGCATAAAATTTTTTGCACAGCCGACATTTTAAGATACGTAATTAATTTTTCAAAAATGTTGAAATCATACTGTTCAGAACTAAGTATGACTGTAAGATTGCTTTATCAATATATAGTTTTCTATTAAAATATATTTAAAAAACAGACGCCGACACGCCTAACGTTTATTATTCCCACCCCCTTTGTCTTGTTACCAGTTACCACATTCCGGAATAATTGTTGGGGGAAGAAAGAGCAGATAAAATTTCCTAGGGATGTTTAGGGAAATGTCAAGTATATATAATATAGATACAAAAATGCGTTTACATATTACTGGATTTGTCTTTATTTATTATATATTTATATTCAATCATAAAGTACTATATACTAAATAGAATACATATTTATACGAATTATTTCGGTTATATACGTATACGGAACTACCGTTTATGCGCAGTGTATATATATATATGTATATGCAGTCTGGTATATGTGTATGTGTACAGCCTTGGCTAAAGTGTACAATGTACTGTGTACAGCATGTACAGTGCCAAACCGATTCTTTGAACGCCGATTGCCGATTGCTATTATGTTATATCTTTAATTAATGAACACCGAGTAACCAAATAATCAATAAAATATTTAAACGATTGGTTATTTCAATTCGAAGGTAAGGTTCATCTATATAGCATAGTTTTACTGAAATATTATTCGGTGGAACGAAAATATATATAAATAGTGTATGCTTTGAAGCATAAAATGCTTCGTACTGCGTCCATGCCAATATCAGAATAAATGTCTGACAGATGAAATTGATAAGTAACCGGCAAAACAAGTAAGTAAACGAAATCTGTAAACAATACTAATGATGATAAACAAAGTATGTATTGCATTGTGAACAACAAAAATTAATTGTATTGTGTTTGTTTGGTTATGATCTTATAATATTAATTTCAGAACTGTTTAGACGTTGTAATTACTTAAACATTTTCTTTTACTGTTTAATTTTGTATATTGTAGGATTTTATTTCTATTAAGATATGCCATGCTATACATGAATTAATTTTTTCTATTTTATTTTGAGTATATTTTTTATTGCTATTATATACTTTTTAGGACATATAAACATGGCTCTACGTACATATGGTGATAAACCTATAAGTTTCCAAGTGGAAGAAAATGGCGAATATTATTGTATCGGATCAGAAGTGGGCAATTATTTGCGCTTGTTCCGAGGATCATTGTATAAACGTTATCCTGGAATGTTCAGAAGATCCATTACGAATGACGAACGTAAAAAGCTAGTTGAACTCGGACTAAGTCAACATGTACTTGCATCCAGCGTGTCCCTCCTAAGAGCCAGTGAAGTCGAAGATATTATTGAAGGCAATGACGATAAATATAAAGCTGTGTCAGTACATTCGACAGAACCTCCAGCCCCTAGAGAAGGAAAATCAAAGAAATCGATGCCATGGGTGCCTAGTTTACCGAATAGTTCACACCTAGATGCTGTGCCTCAAGCCACGCCAATTAACCGTAATAGAGTACATAATAAAAAAGTTAGAACGTTTCCTTTATGGTAAGTGTTTTAGACTTGCACATTTTGTAACAAATAGTTTTACTAGTACATTTTTTAATTAATATGCTGTATTAAAAATATAAATTATTTTTCTAGTTTTGATGATACTGATCCATCAGCAAACTTGGAAAATGCAGCACAACAAGAAATGTTAGTACCGATTCGTTTAGATATGGAAATTGAAGGTCAAAAGTTAAGAGATACATTTACATGGAATAAAAATGGTATATTCATTTGCATAATTTGGTTAAGACTAGATCTACGGAGCACTAAAACTGACTATTTCATGTCACTCTATAACAAGAGTGTATTTATTCAGATTTTTAACAATTTTCATTATAATATGTGTCCGAAGAATTAAATTGAATGCATAATTCCCCGTGAATGCATCTCTACAATCTCAATAATTGTAGATTTAAACATTTTGACGGGTCCCGTAGTTCTAGTGTTGATACCAGAATGTATCTATAATAATATGTTCAAACACACATGCTAAAATTTGATACTTTTCTTAGAGAGTCTCATAACACCAGAACAATTTGCAGAAGTATTATGCGACGATTTAGATTTAAATCCTCTCACTTTCGTGCCAGCTATCGCTCAAGCTATAAGACAACAAATAGAAGCTTTTCCTCAGGAAACAATTCTTGAAGATCAATGCGATCAGCGAGTTATAATTAAATTAAATATACATGTGGGCAATACATCTTTAGTAGACCAAGTAGAATGGGATATGTCTGAAAAAGAAAACAATCCTGAAAAATTTGCAATGAAGCTTTGCGCAGAATTAGGTCTTGGTGGAGAATTTGTTACTGCTATTGCATATAGGTCTGTATTCATAATATATATTTACAGATATTTTCAAACATAAACTATCGTTATTCAGTTTGATACGAACAAACTTTTCTTTAGTGTTCGAGGACAGCTGTCGTGGCACCAAAGAACATATGCATTTTCTGAAGCCCCTTTACCTACAGTGGAAGTACCTTTCAGACCTCCGTCAGAAGCGGATCAATGGGCACCATTCTTAGAGACATTAACAGATGCAGAGATGGAGAAAAAAATACGTGATCAAGATCGAAATACGAGGTAAGTATTGTTATGCTACGTTTACTGCGAAAACTTAATAGTTAATTCAAATTTTTTTTTCTTTTATTTCAGACGTATGAGACGATTAGCAAATACAACACCTGGATGGTAAAACATGTAAATTACAATGGTAATAAGAAACAACAGAAAATATCATCAAACATTTCACCAAGTAGTTTTGTTCGGGACTTTCATTCTCTTTTTCCATTTCAGACTTTTTTAAAACTATATATATATAATATAATTTTTATGTTAAGATTTAGAAAAAAAAATAAAGCTCATTCTAATAAATATTTATATATTTACTAAAATAGAAATGCCACTGATCAATGTGAAAATATATCTATGATTTTCCATTTAAACATATTTATATCTCTAGACGATCGGTTTATTTTGTGAATTCTTATTTGCACAATTGTATTCGTTATTACTGTTACATAATATAGGAAGTAAAAAAGTTCCTGATAATGTACTGTATCCCAATCGCTTATGAAACATAAGTCACACTATGATAATACAATGAGATAGTCGGAATGATGATAAGAGATTGATAATTTCTATTAATCGGACAATGTTAGAACGTTCTACTGAAATTTAACCAAATTTAAACTTAAACAGATTATAATAAAGTAAGCCGTAATTTTATGTAAATTTTGTTTCTACTCAATGACACCTACTTTCAGACATGATAAATATACGTTTATCTATTTACCAGTAATTTGAATAGCGACTTTTGAAAGAATGTGCTTTACTATAAAGAAAAAGAAATATATTAAAACCAAATAACAAAGATAATTGTTACTTAAAAAATGAAACGAGAAAAGTGTTTTATCATTTGATTAATAAAATACTTTTATTCGATAAACACAAGACTCGGATAATATATTAAAGGGTCCATTACGGACCTTTCAAATATCTTTAGCATTCTAATGTTAAGTAAGTAGAATTTTTTACATTTGGCGAATAACGCGCGAGTAAAAGAAATTCTTCGAGGAAGGGGAATATTGGTACGCGCATTGAGGCAGGCGGATATTAGTCGATTCAGTCCAGAATCGACGTCTAACGGAGCAAGGTTACGAACATTCAGATCAAAATCTGGAAAATGGATGTCCATTCGTTAATACGTAAATCATTAGAAGAATCGGACAAAATCTCAACATTTAATAATCCTTTCCCCCGTAGACCTTGGCTCGAAGAATCTGGAGTTGCATCGGCTGCCGCCGGTAATACTAGCTTAAAGGGAATAATAGCTGGTACGTTATTTAATTTAGTGGTTTGTTTTTTCTTTTAATACGTATACTACTCAGATTAGTCAACCTGTTAATGCCGCGTGCTTGCTATCCTTTACCACTTGTCAAAATAGAACGGTGAAGTGTAAACATATTTACTGCGATCGAGAGAGATGCAGAAATGCGTAAAGTTCACGGAGGGAGAGAGATAAATGAACTTTGAGTCAGCGTGTTTAACGCGTGACGCGTGATAGTTTCAAAGGTTGAGAAATAATTTAACCTTGAAAAGACAGTAAACGTATTTTTGATTATACGGCACATGTTTCGATATTCTCACAATTTTACACACGTGATATACGGTATTTCATATAAATATATGTATATCTGTATCGCATGTGTGTAAAAAAAATTGTTAATACATAATATTAATTATTAATATATAATACATATATTCATGTATTTATATATATTAATAATATATGGAATTTTTTTAGGTGGAATTACTGGCGGTATAGAAATATGCATTACGTATCCAACAGAATATGTAAAAACTCAATTGCAACTCGATGGGAAAACTGGGGTAGGCAAACAATATACAGGAATATGGGATTGTGTAACGAAAACTGTACAAACCCGCGGAGTGCTAGGTCTCTACAGAGGCCTTGCGGTCTTAGTTTACGGCTCAATACCTAAATCAGCAGTACGTTTTGGTTCTTTTGAAACAATGAAGGGATTGTTAATGGATGAAAATGGAAAACTTACTACTAAAACTAGCTTCTTAGCAGGATTATGCGCTGGCGCATCTGAAGCTATTTTTGTAGTTACCCCAATGGAGACAATTAAAGTAAAATTCATTAATGATCAACGATCTCCTAATCCAAAATACAAAGGTTTTCTCCATGGACTAAGAATGATTGTTAAAGAACATGGTGAGTAATATAATATATCATAATAATATTTTAATATAACAAACATTATGTCAATAATTTTATAGAGATTTTTATATAATATACAGAAGTGCAAATTAAAATTCTAGTTATTTCTTTTTCATCTGGATAAAAATGGAATACATTTGTTTTGAATTGCATGTATAATCAAGCTAATCGTCTTTGTAAAGAGGTCAAGTTGCATTGCACACATGGTTCTCAATTCACTCATGTGACAACATAGCAACTAGAGTATATTAGCTTCCACGATATTCAGTCATATCCTATTACATACATTTTCTGTAGTATTCTGGTATAGAGTAGATGTCGGATAATGCAAAGTGCAAGCATAAATAACACAATTCTGAATTCTGCGTTACCAAACATCATTTTTTAATATAATCATTGTTATTCAGGATTGAGGGGCACATATCAAGGTTTAACACCTACAATCTTAAAGCAAGCAACGAATCAAGCCATCAGGTTTTGTGTTATGAACAAGTTAAAGGATATGTACAAGGGTGATGACAAAGATGTAGTTATACCAAAATTAATTGTCGGTGCATTTGGCGCATGTGCTGGCGCAGTATCAGTCTTTGGAAATACTCCTCTTGATGTTATTAAGACTAAGATGCAGGTATGAATTTGAACTTTCAAAGTTATTATTAAATCATGAGATTTTTTTTATTGAAAATGATTATTTAATTTGACTCATTTTATAGGGGTTGGAGGCTGCAAAATATAAAAACAGCGTGGACTGTGCAATTCAAATATGGAAGAATGAAGGACCAAGTGCATTTTATAAAGGAACTCTTCCGAGATTGAGTAGAGTATGTTTAGATGTAGGAATTACATTCATGATATATGATTCCTTTATGGACATTTTCAACAAACTCTGGCCATGAGAGTTATTAAATGATTTCAATCTGAGATGTTATCAAATGCAGCTTTCATAAATACATATAATTTATATTTGTATAAAATATTTATAGCAGTACAGTAAATATTTTAGTCAATGAAAATGCGAATAAAATAATGGATCATATTGAGGGCATTTTGGTATTATCAATTCGTTATTATATTGAAAGTTACAGTTGCATTATATAGAAATTCGTTTACATAATATATATTTTTCTAAGAAAAATTTTTATTTAATATATAATTTATAGAGCAGAGTGAATTTAATTCACAGACGTTTTAATTATGTTTAGAAATTTGTTTACTGGTGTTGCATCAGTTCTATAATCCGATTTAATATATTATTAAATATAAAACATTCCTACACATTCGAATAATCGAATAAATGTTCATATTTCGATAACGTTTTGTACATGGTATACATAAGTTATGTATATATGTATATCATCTATTCCAAGAAATAGCGGTGTACAGTTTAGTACAAAATAAAATGATGTTTAATGGCTGAGCGAAAGGAAATAAATTGATTTTTTAATTATTTTGTTTTAATAACTACTATGTAGAGTGTAGACAATAATAGATTTCCAATAAAAGTACAATAGATATGAAAAAAGAATGTAAAAAGTTAATGACTATCAGGTTTTAATAATTAAAAAAAGAAATAAAAAATGTATGTATATGAAGTAAGAGAGGTATATATGTAGTTTTTAAACATGATGATCTTCGCTCAGATCCCATAATTTATTTAAAAATTTGGTAAATATCCAAATTTTGCTGTAACAGCTATGATATTGAAATAGATGAATTTAGAGAAGTTCCTTCAAAATAGAGACCTCATAGTTTTATAAAAGGTTTATTTTATTACGTTTATAACAAACATCACTGCAATTTATAGCATTTTACATCATTCGTGTGTCAAAAGATTACCTATTAAAGGAATATTTCTTGCAAAAGCATTTTGTACTCGCAGATTTTCTATTACAGAAATTTAGAAAATCTGTAATAATTTAATTATAACTGTACATGAAAGCCACTTACACTTCTGTATGTACAAGTGAGTAAAATAAATGACTGTTATCTTTTACAAATGTTATTTTTGTAAATTATTCAATAAAATATGTTTCTAACGTATGCAAAGAATATATATTTATTAGTTCTACTTAGTTATATTATAAAATATAGATTTAATATTTAACACAGTATTATGTCTAGTTTTAATTTCATTGTCAGTACAAGCTATGTAACATATATATATATACCATATTATCATTTTATAGTTGTCCAGTAGCCGTGCAGTGTATACCATGCAATATTAAACAAAGTGTTGTGTAATTTGCTAGAAAGAAATTACATATGTTTATTTCAAATACACAATTTCCTCGCTTCTATATATGTATATTATTTGCGATACAGAGATACGAAGTATACTATATCTAAGTACATGCACGTGAGGCCCAATATGCGAAGAGTAGAGAAGTAGACAGTGTAGACAGTGCCGGCCCCACTCTGGGCCTAAGGGGGGACTTGAGGTCACATTCCAAGATGGCTGTGCCTGAGGAATGCAGTGGGTGCCCCCCTAAGACGCCTTCCTCCCTCCCTTTTTATTAATCGAACCAATTCACTCATCCTAGCAAATACTTTGATTATTAGGACGAAGTAGTTAATGTCAATGTTTACTTGACTAGTATCGTAAAAATTTGATACTAGAACTTTGTGAGAAATAAATGTGAGTGAGAAAAAGTAAGTGGTGTGGGAAGTCCTAGAAAAGCCTTATATTCTAAAATGTATGGCCTTATCTAATTGAGCTCCCTCGCCGCAGATAATGCTCATGCAGGAGGATGCTACCTGCTCGTCTTAAGCAATGTCTCATAGGGATATCTCTGAGGTAACAGTACGATTCTTTATACTACATGTCCCAATAGGTACTACTGTTATTATATTATTTAATTTAAAAATCTTTATAGATTTTAGTATTTCTTATTTTTTGTTTATTACAAAATCATTCGAATTATATATACTTTTGTTTTACAATTAAAATACAATTAAAACTTATAAAATAAATATAAAGTAATTATTTTCACAATTTCATGATATAATATTTTTTGATTAATCTAATTATTACTATTTGTATGTATATGATCGCCTGATAATAAGTAATATTACAAAACAATAAATTACAGATTACTCTATTATAAATGATCACTTAAAACTATTATAAATGTTTAAGGTGGAGCCCGAAGGTACATCGGCTTTGGCTGCAGGATCAAGGTCTCTGTTTTTAGAGACAGTCTGTCGTAGCAATGCAGCCTGTCAAAATGGTGATTACGCACTTGCCGCAAGCTTATACACAGAAGCTCTTGCCTTGGATCCTCTCAGCCATGTGCTGTACTCAAACAGATCAGCAGCACGGCTCAAAATGGGGTTATTTGCACTTGCTCTTCAAGATGCAGTTAGAGCTACCGAACTTAGTCCTCAGTGGCCAAAGGTATAACTAAAGATTTTGCTTACTGTTTGTAAATAATTGATTAAATGTCTTTGTTTACTTAGGCATATTACCGCCAAGGAGTAGCATTACAATGTTTAGGAAGGCATGGAGAGGCCCTTGTGGCTTTCAGTACAGGTCTGGCACACGATCCTTCTAATTGTCAATTATTATCTGGTCTGGTAGAGGCATCATTAAAATCTCCGCTACGTGCAACATTAGAACCAACGTTCCAACAATTGCGTGCAATGAAACTCGATGAATCTCCTTTTGTTGTAATTTCTGTTGTTGGTCAAGAGCTTCTTGGGGCAGGACAGTATAAAGCTGCAGCTGGTGTATTGGAAGCTGCACTAACCATTGGCTCGTGTAGTTTAAAATTAAGGGGTTCTGTATTTTCGGCTCTATCCAGTGCGTACTGGGCATTAAATTCTTTGGACAAAGCGATCAATTATATGCAACAAGACTTAGGTAAGCATTTAATGTAATAACAGATCTAAATATATGATGAAATTTGTTTTTTAACTTGTGAGTAAAAATATTTTTAGGGGTGGCACGATCTTTAGGAGATACACAGGGTGAATGTCGAGCTCATGGAAATTTGGGCTCTGCGTATTTTAGCAAAGGCAGTTTCAAAGAAGCTTTAACAGCGCATAGGTATCAATTGGTTTTAGCTATGAAGTGCAAAGACACTCAAGCTGCAGCTTCTGCTTTAACAAGCTTAGGTCACGTTTATACAGCTATTGGTGATTTACCGAATGCGCTTGCTTCCCATAAGCAATGTGTACAATTGGTGAAACAAATGGGAGATCGACTTCAGGAAGCACGGGAAATAGGTAATGTGGGAGCCGTTTATTTAGCAATGGGAGAATTTGAAAGTGCTGTTGATTGTCACACCCAGCATTTGAGAATAGCAAGACGACTAGGAGATCGTGTAGAGGAAGCAAGAGCTTTTAGTAACTTGGGATCATCTCATCACTATAGAAGAAATTTTGGTCAAGCAATGGCTTATCACGAAAATGTTCTAAGAATAGCTCAAGAACTCGGCGATAGAGCAATAGAAATGAGAGCATATGCTGGATTGGGTCATGCTGCAAGATGTGCAGGTGAAAAACTTATTCGGAACGAAAACTAATGAGGAAACTGGCGAAGAAATGAATTTTATTGTAAAATTTCTTTCAAATATATCCTTATTTAGGCGATCTTGCACAAGCCAAGCTGTGGCACCAGAGACAACTTGACGTTGCATTAGCTACAAAAGACAAAGTAGCTGAAGGACGAGCGTGCAGCAATTTAGGCATAGTGTATCAGTTACTTGGTGAACATGAAGCTGCACTTAAATTGCATCAAGCTCACTTAGGAATTGCTAGATCGTTGGGAGATAAAGCTGGCATGGGCAGAGCATTTGGAAACATCGGAAACGCTTATAATGCATTAGGATATTATGAACAGGCTATTAAATATCATAAACAAGAATTAACAATAAGTAAAGAGGTCAATTATACAACGTATTTAATAAAAAAATAATATTACTTACCTCAATTGCATAAAAAACTCTTTTCACGATTTAATATAGGTCAATGATCGTAGTTCAGAAGCTAGTACACATGGGAATTTAGCAGTAGCGTATCAAGCTGTACAAGGTCATGAGGCAGCATTGAGGCATTATAGAGCTCACTTAGCTATAGCACGAGAATTAAAAGACACCGCGGGTGAAGCATGTGCTTTGCTTAATCTTGCAAACTGTTTGTCATCTCGTGGAAGATTTGAAGAAGCAGTTCCATATTACGAAAATTACCTTATGCTATCCCAAGAATTGCACGACGTTGAAGGTGAAGCAAAAGCGTGTCACTTTTTGGGCTATGCCCATTATTGTTTAGGTAATCATCGTGAAGCCGTCAGATATTATGATCAAGATTTGGCATTAGCTAAGGATTTACAGGATAAATCTGGAATGGGAAGAGCATACTGTAATTTAGGATTAGCACATTTAGCTCTTGAAAATTTAGATACTGCACTAGAATGCCAAAAATATTACTTAGGTAAGAGAATATGTTACATACTCGAATAAAAATAACAACAAAAACTTCAGAATACACATTGTTATAAATTGTATGTTTCCATGCAGCTATTGCACATATGACTAAGCATTTAGCTGGAAAATTCCGAGCGTTGGGAAATATCGGTGACTGTCTCTTGCGTCTTGGCGAAACTGAAGAAGCGATAAAAATGCACCAACGACAATTAAATTTGGCTCGTCAAGCTGGCGATCGGAGTCTAGAAGCTGCTGCCTATGGAGCATTAGGTATAGCTCATCGGACGATAAAAAATCTTGATAAGGCTCTAGGATTTCATACTCAAGAATTAACTTTAAGACAAGAAGCCGGGGATTTGCGTGGCGAGTGTAGAGCTCACGGAAACTTAGGTGCAGTACATATGGCATTGGGTCAATATACTCATGCAGTTAAATGTTATCAGGAACAACTAGAACGATCAAAAGAATTAGCCGATTCAGGGGTCGAGGCCCAAGCATTAGGTAAAACTTATACGCGGACTTACTAAATTTCCAGAAAATCCTGTCAATTTATACAGTAAGATTTAAAAGAACTCTCTTGTTGTCTTTAAACAGGAAACTTAGGGATAGCTAGACTGAATATGGCACATTATGAAGATGCAATTGGATATTTTGAACAACAACTAGCAACTTTAGAACCTCTGACTATGGGTACTGCTTTGTTAGACAAAGCCAGAGCGCTTGGAAATCTAGGTGATTGTTATGAAGCATTAGGAGACCCGGAAGAAGCCATCAAGTGTCACGAACAACAATTGGTGGCTGCTACAAAATTGAAAAGTATAAGAGAACAAGAAAGAGCATATCGAGGATTGGGTAGAGCTCGAGAAGCGACTGGAAATTTGCAAGAAGCATTGGTTTGCTTTGAAAAAAGATTGGTAGCTGCACATGAAGTTGACAGTCCAGAGTCGAGGGGTGCTGCTTATGGAGACTTAGGTGAACCATATAATCCGCTATTTTATAAATACAGTTACTTATATTACGAATTGATCAAAATTAATATTATTATATAGGCAGAGTCCATGCAGCATTAGGTAATCATGAACAAGCTGTAAGTTGCCTGTCGCATCAACTAGCTCTTGCTAGAGGACTTGGGGATAAAGCTGCTGAAGCAGAAGCTGCTAGTGGATTAGGAGCAGTTCATTTATTAATGGACGATCCAAACTCTGCGTTGCGACACCATCAATTAGAATTATCGATCGCCGAAGGTTTAGATGCAGCTGGATTACAAGCCAGAGCATGTGCGAATTTAGGTGTGACTCAAGAAGCATTAGGACAATTTGAAGAAGCTATAAGATTGCAAGAACAATCGTTAAGTCTTGCAGCAGCAGCTGGTGACCAACCAGCGAGGGCGGCTGCTTTCTCCAGCTTAGGACGCCTTCATCATTTGTGTGGTGACTTGTCACGATCCTTGAGTTACTTGCAATCTGGCTTATCATTGTCTGAAGGATTGGGAAGAAGAGAAGAAGCAGCTAGATTAAGACACAGACTCGGTCTTGTTCACTGGGAAGCCGGTGAAGCAACTATCGCTGTAGAACATTTAGAAAAAGCTGCAAATTTATTAGAATCGTTAGACGGCACCTCTCCTATCCTTACTTGTGGGCAACCAAACAAGTCTGAATTATTATCAGAAACGTATAGAATGTTACAGAAAGTGTTAATCAATTTAAACAGAGCTGAAGAGGCTTTAAATTGGGCAGAAAGATCGAGACGTTCTAAAAGTAATTGTTTGGATGATGCTGCGCATTATTCAGAAATCATTGATAGACAACGTGGAGTTATATTGTATTATAGGTATGTCTAACAATATTCATTCTCGAATAATTATGTTTAAAGAAAAGAAAACTATCGATAAACATGCCATGTATAACATTCCAGTGAGGTGGGATGCGAATTACACGCCTGGTGCCTTGCTCCTGGTCGAGGTTTGTTGCGGTTTCATTCGGCTACTTTGGATGACGGTGTAGGATTAGAAAAACGAGTTTTACAAGCAAGAGAAGCTCTGTTAGATGAGACGAGTGAACTTGTCGAAGAAGCGAAAATACCGTCGCGAGGACATCATCTTAATGCTAGCTCTTATAGTTTAAGTAGCCTGTTTAGCGTGGGCTCGGTCAGTTCCCGAGCAGGAAGTGCTCGATGGGGACGGGGAACAAAGGGACCTACATGGCAACCGCCACTGCCAATTCAAGTACTTTACCATTTACTTCTCGCTCCGTTCGAAGATCTATTACCGCCTGCAAGAAAGGAATTGATAATGGTAGTGGAGAAGTCACTATATCTGGCTCCACTTCCAGCATTACAATCGAATCCTGGAGAAGATTACTTGTGTGAAAGGTTTTCCTTATTAGTCGTACCATCTCTTGCAGCTTTAAGAAAACGATCAAAAACTCCTATGCCAGAGGGTGGCGCCACGGTGGCTGCATTAGTTGCAGGCAACCCAATACTTTCTGAAGAACTTAGAGAAGAATATGGCTGGACTGAAAATGTATCCTCTACCGAAACGGAATCTGAGATTGTTGCTGAGCTACTGGAAGCCCGTGCACTGACTGGTAAATATTTATTTATTGTTTACTAATAAGTAGACCAATTTTAGGATAGTTTTAAATATTGCCATACTACATATTTTTATTCAATTTTCAATCGAAATGCTTGGAAGAGCAAAAATAGATTCATGTGAAATATCCGCTATTCTAAATCTGCATATAAAAACAAGAATTTACATTTTTCTTTTATTTGTATGAACAGGGGCAGAAGCAACTAGATCAGCTGTTTTAAGATCATTACCTGATGCAGAGTGTGTACATTTGACAGTGCCAGTCTTTTGGAATTCCAGTAGTTTGGTATTAACTGCCGATCAATGTGAAGAGACCTCTGAAAGACCAGAATATTTATTAAGTCATACGGATATTGCAAGATTGAGAATAGCTGCACGATTAGTTGTAATATCTAGCGGTCACTGTTGGAATAATACAGATAATACGACTGCTACAGCAGACGGTGTACAAAATTTAGCTAAAGCTTTATTAAATGCAGGAGCACAATGTATACTTATTGGAATGTGGGCCGTTCCACCCACAGCTGGCAGTATTTTATTACGAGCATTTTATAGTGCCATGCTGCAAGGTGCTAGAGCATCAAGAGCATTAGCAGAAGCAATGCAAACAGTCCAACATACAAGGCACTTTGCTCATCCTGCAAATTGGGCTGGTTGGCTACTTGTTGGTGGAGATGCGAGATTATCAAACAAAGTATAAAATTTTTAGTTTATGTATAACAATTGAAATATTTATGTTCGTATGATTATTCATAAATTATTATTCATTTAGGTCGCTCTAATGGGACAAGCCCTTGCGGAATTATTACGTGGCGGTCCTGAACAAAGCCGTGATGCTTTACGTGTAACGCTTCATTTAGTAGAAAAATCATTACAGCGAATACATCGGGGACAGAAGAATGCTATGTATACAACTCAACGTAGCATTGAAAATAAAGTAGGTGCAGCCTCAGGTTGGCGAGAACTTTTAATGTCGGTGGGATTCAGATTTGAGCCGGCCGGAAACGGGATACCGTCTTCTGTATTTTTCCCACAAAGTGATCCTGAAGAGAGATTAACAAGATGTAGTGCTAGCTTACAAGCATTATTAGGGTTGGGGCCATCGTCTTTACATGCACTTGCCAGACTGTTACAGGTAAGAGATAAAAATCTTTTCAGTATGTATTACATGTATATTGAGCGTGTTACAATAAGTAACGATAATATGTGTTAACCCTTTTGCACTCGGAACTATTTTAATTCGAAAACCAAATATTTCTTTTATAGGCACCTGAGGCTGCAGAAGATGTCATTGCAGCAATGCGAAGAGCTAGTTGTGCAACAGAAGGTCAAGAAGTTACATTACCAGTGCAAGTGTGGAGAGTTTCAGGGTCTCATGAATTGTTTGCGAGTTTGGGTTTTGATCTTATGGAAGTTGGTCAGTCCGAAGTAATATTAAGAACAGGAAAACAAGCATCGCGAAGAGCTGTTCAATTTGCTCTTCAAGCTCTCCTTGCTTTATTTGGTAAATCTATATTACATATAAAAATAGAAGTACCTTTAAAACAATACAAATATGCTAATTTATAAATGTATTCTTAGATACACAAGAGGCACCGAAAAGTTTAAGTTTAGATTCCAGCAGTTCAATGGAGAGCCTAGCTTCTGTTGCTCATACTGAGAAAAATGTTATAGAACGACCTCGACTAGGAGGTGCATTTGCAAATTACGTTCGACATCGAGGTGAACCGGATGGAAAAACTATGGAACCACCGAATGTTCAAATTCCTACATGTCGTCAGCCTTGTCAAAATGGTGGAGGTAAAAACGAATTTTTCTCAAATATGTATGCTTATAATGGGTATAAAATTAAAAATCTATGTATGTTTTATAGGTGAATCGGATGTTGCTTTCACTCCAAGTCCTCCAGTAGCACTCAATTTAAATCATCAAGCACATATTAGAAATCTTTATCCTGATCAAAGCATAAGACCTGGATCTAGTTCAAGTAGTTCGGTAACAGATTGGGACAGTGGCCATGCAACTGTGTTAAGAAAGCAGCCGTTACCACCTTTACCAGCAACGATTTTAGAGAGGTTAAGCGTTAGAACAGAAATTGGGTCTAATTCGCCAAGAAAACCGCGTCATCCTACAGCAACCGAAGATATTTGCTCGCAGTCTGATTCTACACAATCTGCAGAAACTCATAATCAAAATTTAAGAAATGTGGCTACGTCTCTGACAAGTCTTACGCGTGAATTAACACCTACAATTTCGGAAGTGTATCACGAACGAAATTTAGGATTAGGCTTAGCACCATCATTATCAAAATTACTAGAAGAAGTCGCTTCTGTTCCTGAAAACGAAGAACCTCAATCGACGCGTGCAAATCACAACCCGAGTCAAAATTGGATACAATCTGAATCTGAATTGTGTCGAAGGGACGAGGCTGATGGTAGATCTATTGCTGAATCGCAATGCAGTGCTACTAGCTCTAACAAAATCCACCGCAAAGCGCCTCCTCCTCCAGTATAGATTATTTATATAATATTTATAAGTATTAAATGACATGTTATGTGGATAATAATAGTACTGGGTACCAAAGAATGGACGTTATTTTATTGGAAACAAATTTTCAATGTATTGAGATTGGAATTGAGCATAATTCATGGTAACTGTTTACCTCAAAAAAATTATTCTATCCACACAATATTGTTTGATGTTTTTACAGAACAAAATTTTTCAATATGTTATCGGCTATAGCTACTTATATCGATGATTAATAAAATTTAATGTTAAGAGCATAATGTATGCAACAACACCCAACGCTATACCTATACTTGTTAATGCAAAAATGTACTATATTATGTTTAAGATGAAATGTAAAATAATGTTATATTGAAATCTAGTAATGCAAACACATATTCCCATGTGAAAAACGTTATTACCGAATAAAAGGTATGCATTGCAAACAGAAAAAGAATCTAAATATTTTCAAATATATTTCAACAAATTGTACTTTTCCATTTTTTATAAATATACCAATCATTTCTTCAATATTGCAGTCCTTTCTCTTAACAAATATCAATGTGTTATCATTCATATTGTATTTAGTGCAATGAGACTTAAAAAGAGATTGACAAAATCACTATAAAAATATAAAACCCAAATATGAAGTAATATACCTTTATTTGGAATTTTTTTTTAAAACAATTTTAAATGTCCAGTCACTTGGTCTATCAATGGAGCTGGACCTGGACCAACTGCGCATACAGTTCTACTTCCTGGTGCTATTTGTGTATGGCCAGCATCTTGTATTATATTTGCCAAAAGTCCTACAGATCTTGCTTGTTTTGCTATTTCTTTTAAAGCCTCTTCACTGTCAACCTACACATTTTTTAAATAATTTACTCATTTAATACAAACAATGCAATGTAAATCATATTAATGCTATCGCATTTGATAATTGAATAATATATGTAAATACCTTAACAGTAATCTTCGCCTGCCCAGATTCTTCCCAAGCTTGTAAAATTTTGGGATGTTTTAAAGCTGCCTTATATGCAGCAACAGCAGCATGAGCACATTGTGCTGCAACTTTACCCTTTCCCATTTTTAAATCAGTTCTGATTACTAAGATAAGTTTATAATTATCGAACTCGTCAGTGAACACCTAATAAAAAGAAAAGATAGTATACATTTATTAACTAATCTTTTTATTTTATTTTAATATTCTTTACCACATCGTTTGAAGATTCATCTCTTTCTTCAGATTCTTTTAATCTTCCTCTGCTTTTTATTGCCATCATTCTATATAAACAGTAACCTATTATTGCTGCAACAGTAAATCCCACTTTTGCATCCAAAGCAGTTTCGAGAAACATTTGGGAAACATTTATCTCATCAGAATTCATTTTATTTCTGTAAGAAACATAAACATTTTTATTCATAATTATGTATCTATTTGATACAAATAATACGAATGCATACTTTTAAATGTACTTTTACAAAATTTCATTATTTATAGAAAAACTGAAAATGAGAACTGTACTTACATTAGAATAACTTTCAAAAAATTGGCTACTCTTTATTGTGCGATAATTCTTCTGTTTTATGTAAATAAATTCAATTTATATCACGTGCTGATTATTAACCAGGTTAGATATCACTGTAAGGTGTGTACCACACAGTTATATTATTTGCTTACATATAGTATAGTATGAAGTATAACATAATATGTATATACAGTATACAGTGCATTGATACATGATACAGTGTTTCAGAGAGTTCATTCACTCACAAATCATAAATATATACAGGGTGTTCCAAAAAGAGTGTAGGTAAAAGAAAGGGGTGATTCCTGAGGTAATTCTAAGAAACTTTTTCCGTTGCCAATTCGCGCCGAAATGCTTTGTTTTCGAGTTACTAACAAAAAATGCGGACCAATCAGAGCGCGACTACTGGCGGCTCGCGCTGAGCCAGGCGTTGGCATTGACCGAACCGGAATTCGTTCGCAATAGCCGTGCTCTGATTGGTTCGTGTTTAAATCTTAAGGAAAAAGTTCCTTAGAATTACCTCAGGAATAACCCCTTCCTTTTTTCTACACTTTTTCTGGAACATTCTGTATGTGTTTTATTGCCATTAACGATTTTACGAAATCGTACAGATGCACCATAAGTATTTACTATTTACATTGCGTTGAAATCATTCTGTATACAGGGCCGTCCTAAGATATTTCGCGCCCGTGGGCTACTAACAATAACGCGCCCCTCTTTGTAAGAATATATATACGGGAGGCGAAGCGACCGTTGAAGTTTTACAAAAGATTCAGAATTAGAAAAAGTCAATATATTACCAATAAACAAATAAAAATATAAAACAAAAATACAAAATTACCCCCCCCCCTCCGGGGCTGCCTGCATAAGGGGGCCTCAAAATTTTTTAAGTGCTTATAGTGCCTCTGAACGTCTTAATCCGGCACTGGTGGACCTGATTTGAAAATATAGACAGTTTGTCGACAGTGTTTCCCGAGGATTATTGCAAAGAGATATCGAATCATATCCGGAATGAAATAGTCCAATAAAAGGATCGCCGCATGAGCAAATGCGCGATAAGTGCACACTGCATACATAGTGTTATGATTTGCTTTCATCTGAAATTAAACAAGAATATGTACTTACCTATATGTGCATATGTTGGCACATGTGAATCGGTACAGTGCATATGTTATGCAAAGGGTTCGCTATGAACGGACTATAAAGCTGCATGGGAACAGCATCTATAATAATGCGTATGTTTTCAGATTTAGGGTAGCCTCCACTGATACATATCAGTGGTATATGTATATATATATATATATATATAGTCTCGGTGACCCAAGCAGAAGACAAAAAAGAAAAAGAGAAGTAAAATTAAATGGGAATTATAGCGCGTTCGTCTCCTCGTTTGTATATCCGTGGCGCGTTTTCGTTCATACGCGGTTCAACAAACACCCAATGTGGCGCTTGAGTTTGGAAGGTTATGGATTAAAGCTTCGGGGTGTGGCATCATATTGTGATTTATCAAATAAATGGAATATCGCGCATTTCTAATGTGGGCTGACTTTGTTTTCTGAGCGTGACTAATGCGAGGGATCACCATCGGACAGCGTGTGAGGTGTCTTTCGAGTTTCAACCATCTTCTGAAAAATCGTTCTCTAGAGGATAGAAAATTTTTTAAATGTATTTACA
The DNA here is from genome assembly GCA_916610255.1 of Lasioglossum lativentre. NCBI lineage: Eukaryota > Metazoa > Arthropoda > Insecta > Hymenoptera > Halictidae > Lasioglossum > Lasioglossum lativentre. The sequence continues at coordinate 5,774,378 of OU744364.1, forward strand.
ACGACATCGCACTTTTGGCGCGCTGTTCTGAAATTTCTTCGCATCTTAATGAACGAACAGAGATCTCAAAATGTTTATGATATATGTCCATTAATTTACATACCGATGAGTGTTTACGTGAAACGTTGACACAAGGTAGTTGATCGTTGCTTGATAGGATACGGTCCATGAAATCACGTGTATTAAAATCTACGTGGGATGTTGGGCGCTATCACCCCCACGCAATCCCACGAGTACACCGAAATGTCCCGGTTAGCCGACTACTTTGTTGTGGTCGGCTACGACCACGAAAAAGAGAGTAAGCACTGTTTATCCGCAACAGTTCTAAATTACATTAGCGCTATTAACGCACATTCATAAACACTTAATGATACGTGACAGTAATTCTACGCTGCTGATCTTTATACAAAATACAAAATTGCATACATCAATTGCAAGAAGTTGGAACCATGTGAAAGTTACTTGCCTTCTTTAATATCTTCAGAAAGCTATGAACAATACATTGCTAATTTTAAGTTATTTCAATCTTTGTACACCTTCAAACCATTTTTGTTATAAATGCATAAAATCTGCAGTCTACATACAACAATTCTTAAGTAAATATACAATACTCTGTGATCCTTTAAAAACAACAAATACTAATATTTATTTTACCAATCTTGCACATTAGTGTTTGTTTATTTCTTAGTGCAGAAATAGCTAATGGCAAAACACTAAAGTTCTCTTAATATTAGGTAGGGTATATACATTATTAAGTACAGTATTCTAAATTATATATATTCGTTTGACTTACCATAGGAGGAGGCATAAGTAATGGAATTATTCTACAAAGATTTCCAGAGAAGGATTGGTCAGACACACCGTTCATCGAAGGAATAGAATGGGTAAGATATCGTAGCATCTTCAATGTAATACCCTTGATGTTAAATTTTGTATTTCTTTATAGTTTTGTCAACCGCAAGGATGGGCTTTATCTACAGAAAGACAAGAACCACGTTTTTTTGTGTCTATTTTAACTGATATTGATGCAAATCGTCATTACTGTGCTTGCATGTGTTTTAATGAGACAGTATCGATTGTGCCAAGCAAACCTGTAGACGAAGAAGAAGATCCTGTAGATGGTGATAGTCGTTCATTGGTTAGAACAATACCTACAATTGCACATCACAGCATTATGTACGCACCCAAATGTCTGGTGCTGGTTTCCAGACTCGATTACATTGAAACTTTTAGAGTATGTCAACGTTTGTATATGTATATTAAGCATTCATATATTTTTATATGCAACAGATACGTATAGTTTGATATTTTTATTTCAGAATTGTCTTGGTATTATATACACTGTATATGTAGAAAACCATGGTATACCGTTAGAAACTTTGGTAGGAAATATATTAGGTTGTATACAAGTACCACCTGCTGGTGGGCCACAAGTACGATTCAGCATTGGCGCAGGTGATCGTCAAGCGCTTCAACCTCCAATTAGTCCTTCTCTTCCATTAACTCATACTAGTGTAAATCTTTTATTTCAACAGTTAGGTAAGAATTAAACAGCTTTGATACAGAAATATTGTTGTTACGATTTTATACTTATTCATGTGTGCTTTTATACTGTACAGGTATTCGTAATGTGTTAGTATTATTTTGTGCTGTTATGACGGAACATAAAATACTTTTCCATTCTGCGAGTTATTCACGATTGACTGAAGGATGTCGTGCTCTTACTGCACTAATGTATCCGTTTAGATACACGCATGTCTACATTCCTCTTTTGCCAGCAGCTTTGGTCGAAGTACTGAGCACACCTACTCCTTTCATTATGGGCGTACACAGCTCGTTAAAATATGAAGTTGCAGAACTTGTAAGACATGATTCCATATATTCGTATGTTACGTCCATGTTAATTATTATATATATATTTTCACATTCATTATCTTCTTTTACAGATGGATGTAATAGTTGCTGATCTAGATGGAGGTTCTATCATGGTTCCAGATGGTGTTTCACTTCCATTACTCCCAGAACCACTTCTTTCACAAACACAGGATGCATTATCCTTAGTACTGCAGCCAGAATTACTTTGTGCAGATTATGCCTTTCCACCGCTTGCAACGAGAGCTCCTCATTCCCCTATGTTAGACAAAGAAATAAGAGCAGTTTTTATGAGAACATTTGCTCAATTGTTACAAGGCTACCGAAGCTGTCTAACACTAATAAGAATTCATCCTAAGCCTGTTATAACATTTCACAAGGTTTTTATTACTATTTTTCCTCTTTCTTTAACTATATATGAAGAGTAAACTTTAATCAAAATTGTGTTTTTTTTTCATATTTCTAGGCAGCTTTCTTAGGGGAACGAGGCTTGACAGATTGTGATTTCACGACTAGAGTTTTGGATTGCATGTTTTTTACTTCGTTTATTGCAGAAAGGGGACCACCATGGAGAGCTTGCGACGTATGGGACGAATTGTATAGCAATTTGAGTGATCAATTGAAACAGGAAGCACAAGACCATAGTAAGTAGTAATAACACAACATGATAACCAATGAAAATGATATTTATGTTAGATATCATGGTCTTGTTGTGTATATGTAATATTATATGAAGGGTTATATAAATGATTCTTTCAATGTATGTTATCGCTAGGACTTATTTTATCGCATATTCAAGAATTAGCACAACAATTGTACACAAATGAAAATCCAAATCCTCAGCCGTACGTACAAAAGATTTTGAAACCACCCGAAGGAGCATTTGCTAGAATACATCAGCCACTTTTGCCACGCATCAATCCAGAGCAAGTTCAAGCAATTATAGATGAAGGCCTTGCCAAAAATAATCTCAGAGTTAGGTTTGTATTTGTACCACATGTTGCTGCTACATGTCCTGTTACTTTAAAACATTTTATATTGTATAATTTGAATTCTGTTTGTAAATAGATTATCATCATTGAGGCCGTCGCAACCTCGTATTGTACCTATGGGTCCACATATCTCATTTGTTCATGACACTAGACATTTGGTCAGCAATTCTGCACGTAGACTGGAAGTTCTGCGTAACTGTATAAATTGTATATTTGAAAATAAAATATCGGATGCTCGGAAAACTTTTCCTGCTGTATTGAGGACGCTAAAGAGTAAAGCTGCTCGGCTAGCGCTTTGCATGGAGTTATCACAACACGTTGTTGGGAACAAAGCAATGTTAGAACACCAACAATTTGATCTTGTAGTTCGTTTGATGAATTGTGCGTTGCAAGACGATTCGTCAATGGATGAACACGGAGTTGCTGCTGCGCTCCTTCCACTTGCAACAGCATTTTGTAGGAAACTTTGCACAGGAGTAATTCAATTTGCTTATACATGCATTCAGGAACATCCTGTATGGCAAAACCAGCAATTTTGGGAAGACGCATTTTATTTGGACGTTCAAAAAGATATTAAAAGATTATATCTCCCAGGGGAGAACTCTCCGCCACGGCTGATCAGTGATGGTATTTTGAGTCCAATAAGCCCGCGGGACGGAAAAGAATTTCCCTTTCGTGATCGCTACTCAATTTATCAAATTCAAGAACCATCAGCTCTTGAAATAGCTGCTGAACAAATGAGGATTTGGCTAACGATCGATACAGAGAAACAAAGGGAGCTTATTGCAAGCGAAGAAAGTACTATGTACAGCCAAGCAATTCATTATGCAAATAGAATGGTGTATTTATTAGTTCCATTAGACATAGGAGCGAAGACTCATCGGCAAGATAACATTTATGACGATGAAAGAGCAAGTAATAGTATCACGAATAGTGTGGCAAGCGACAGTGGCGATGCAGAGTCTGGTTTCGAGGAAACTGATCCTGGAGAAACTGGTTGTGCCGTTATTCGAATGGTTTCACGATTTGTGGATCGTGTTTGCACAGAAGGAGGTGTAAGTGCTGAACACGTGAGATGTCTACATCAAATGGTTCCTGGCGTTGTTCATATGCACATTGAGACTCTTGAAGCTGTACATAGAGAAAGTAAAAGATTGCCTCCAATACAAAAGCCGAAAATCTTGACACCTAATATGTTGCCTGGTGAAGAAGTTATTATGGACGGTTTACGTGTTTACCTCCTACCAGACGGGAGAGAAGAAAGCCCAGCAGGATTACCAAAGATACCACCACTCTTGCCAGCGGAAGGAGCAATATTCCTCACTAATTACAGAATTGTATTTAAAGGAATACCTTGCGATCCATTTGCCTGTGAACAGTTAGTAGTTCGCGCATTTCCTGTAACATCGTTGACAAAGGAAAAACGAGTCGCCGTACAACACTTGGCGCACTTAGACCAATGTTTGCAAGAAGGCCTTCAATTACGGTCTTGTACTTTTCAATTAATAAAGTTAGCATTCGACGAAGAAGTTACACCTGAGAATATTGAAACTTTAAGAAAGCTGGTTCATAAAGCTCGATATCCACCACATATTTTTCATCATTTTGCTTTTAATGGACAAGTATTAGTCACTCCAACTGCACATCATAAAGGGAAAGAGAAGAATGCCACCCTTAAGTATGTCAGCTTTTATTACAGTATGTTCTCATTACTCTACCAGCTACCTACAACAATATGATTATTGTCTTTCTTTTCAGAGGATTTGCCAAGAAAACTCTTCTGAAAACTGCGCGCAAGGCCGGTTTTAAACCGAAACAGTCGTCCAAAAGGCAGAAGTACGTCTTGCCAAATATGAATATGATTACTAGCAACAAATTTATGACATCACCTGGTCGAATGAGTTTACCAGTAACGGATAACAATGATTTAAGTCATGACGATGATCTCAGTGGTGAGTTCGAAATGAGAATTATATCGATGGAATTTTTATTTCAAAGAATATTTATACATTCAATTTTCGTAGTAGATGACTTCGAAATTCCGGGCATCATAGCTCAACCACAACCACCAACTGATGCAAAAACCTTAGAGCGATTATCTGAACGTAGTTACGTAAGGGATTGGTATCGTTTGGGATTATATTCAAACGGTCCACATAGCAATCGTAGGAACGAACCATTTCGGTTGTCTTCGGTGAATTGTGCCTACATGATTTGTAGAAGCTATCCTGCACTCCTTATAGTTCCTTCATCGGTATCAGATGAAAGTATACGGAGATTTTGTCGCCTTTATAGACACAATAGAATACCAGTTGTCACCTGGAGGCACCCCAGAACAAAAGCGCTTCTTATCAGAGGTGCGGGTTACCATGGAAAGGGTGTTATAGGCATGTTAAAAGCTCATCCAGCATCCGCTGCTAACTTAAAAGGTATGTAATGTTAATAACAAAAATCTTTACAAATTGTTTATTTGGTCATCATACTTAAATATTCGTTTATTTTTACAGCAACATCTTCAGAAACTACGTCATCCCTAGAACAGGAGAAATACATAATGGCGCTTGTAGCTGTGACTCCATTATCAGCCTTGCGACAAGGTTCTGCCTGGGGAATGTCTGATAGTTCACTCAGTATCGATTCTTTATTGCTAGCTGCTGAAGATCGTAACGCTACTCCTGAGCAATCACGGCGGAATCCATTTAATAAAGCCATTGGAACATTAAGGTATGTGTTTGGCTTTACATATACAAGTATATTAGACTTGTATAATGTGAAAATATATAATGTGAAAAAGGATATATTATAATTATAATTACTTAATTAAGTAATATGTGTCTTATACGTTTTGTAGTTCATCAGGTGGTAAAGGTCCTAAAAATTTCGGACGTTGGGGCTCATTGAAAGATAAGAGACATAATTCTCAGGCTTCTTTAACATCAGTTCATCAGCGTGGAACTGTAAGGCATTCTGCGGATTCGGACAGTGGTACAGAATGTGTTCATACATTCCAGCGGGCTGTATTATATATTCTTGGTGAAAAAGCGCATATGAAAGTGAGATTTTCTATTTTAAAATAGAATAATTTCAAATAACTTCAGCTTTTTATAAATGAAATTTGTGTAATGTTCAAGGGTGTTAAAGCCGAATCAGCGCCGAAAACCGACTTTATTCCAGTTGAATACTATGATGCAAGACATACTAAAGCCGCCTTTAAAAAACTCATGCGGGCTTGTATTCCTAGCTCTCCAAATGTAGAGCCTGACCAAAGTTTTTATAAGTACGCATATTTTCAAGAGAAATAATTAGACTGTGGATCTTTAGAAGCCAAATAGAAATTCCATTCTTTCTTTAGTATTTCTTTTAATATTTTTACCGTTATGAAATTCATCCACTCGTTTTTGTAATAAATCCGTAAAATCTACAGTCTAATAATAATATTGAATCGTAAATATATTTATATTAAAATTGAAGGCATTTTGTAAATAATTTATATAAATTCTTGATTTTAGATTGATTGAAAGTTCAGAATGGTTGCAGCAACTTCAAAATTTAATGCAGTTGTCTGGTGCCGTTATTGATTTGATGGATGTGCAAGGCTCGTCAGTGGCCGTTTGTTTAGAACAGGGTTGGGATACCACAACAACAGTTTGTTCTGTTGCTCAAGTGTGTCTTGATCCACATTACAGAACTATCGATGGATTCCGAACTCTGATTGAGAAAGAATGGCTTGGATTTGGTCACAGATTCGGGCATAGAAGTAACCTTGCGGCGAATTCACAAACTACTAATTTTACGCCTACTTTCCTACAGTTTCTTGACATAGTGCATCAAATTCAAAAACAGTTTCCATTAGCATTCGAATTCAATGAGTACTATTTGAAGTTTTTGGCATACCACTCGGTTTCGTGTCGTTTCCGTACATTTTTGTTGGACTGTGAATTCGATAGGGTAGAATGTGGTATCACTGCCGTGGAAGATAAAAGAGGGTCGCTGACAAGTCATCATAAGGGAGTTGATACCGGAAGCGACGATGAAACCATTTATCCAGGCGGAAGATTAGCAGGGACAAATACAGGATGTAATCTTGGTCAAAGTATATTTGATTACATTGAGAAACAACATGCAAGATGTCCATTGTTTTATAATTTTATGTATACGCCTAACACGGAACACACGGTATTAAGACCTGTGTCTCACTTGCCAAGTCTTGATATTTGGCAGTATTATATAGAAGAAGAATTAGCACATGGGCCTGCGTACGATTTAGAAGTACTGCAACAAGATTCACAGCAAGAAGAAGAAGCAGAAGCTGCCGATGGCGTTGTTAAAAGTAATCGCAAAGTGATTACACAAGGGTAAGTTTAAACGTATTTCACTCCGTTTATTACTATACTAATATTAATGGGCCTATTTCAGTTATGACGGTACAAGCACCATGGTACCCGATCAATTTTCCTATCTCTTAGAAGAAATTCATAAACTAGAAACAGAGTTAGGTCACTTACCACAAAAATGGAAAGTTCTTTGGGATAAGCTTGAACTGCCAAACACAGATTCGCTTGCGGTTAGTAAGAGGCGCTTGTTCAATTATTCAAATAACAGGAGTTTACAATAAAATATTTCTTTTTGTTTTTAAATATAGCGTCACGCATCGTTTAGCACTACACTGGTCAGATATCATGGTCGATTGATTCACAAGCGTTCTACGTTGGAATTACTTCTCCGAGGCAAACTCGCAGGCGGAAATAATTCTGGAAATGATGGTTCCGTTTACGCACACCCTCATAGGTAATTTTTCAGAGTCGGTTTGCTTATTACCAGAATATACAATAAAATGATTAAAATATTATATTTCTGTAGATTCGAAAGATTAGATTCAGCAACACCAACTCATTGTGACGCATGCTCTGGTGTTTTATGGGGACCTGTGAAAGCCGGCTTGCGATGTGTAGACTGCGGTCATGTATGTCATGACAAGTGTGCTGATGCAGTTCCAAAAAATTGCACAAAATATAAAACAGTGACTGACAATTTACAAACACATACACTTACAAGAAGCGGTGGTGATAACGGAAGCGTAAACTCAAGTATGAATTTTATGTTAATTTATTAATTTTTAAATTTCGTGAAACAATTACTGTAACAAATAAATAACCCATAGGTGTAGCAACGATACAAACTTCCTCGCAACAATATTACGAGCAATTCTCTAGTAATGTTGCAGAAAATAGAACGCATGAAGGATATCTTTATAAGCGAGGTGCTTTACTTAAAGGTTGGAAACAAAGATGGTTCGTATTAGATTCTATAAAGCACCAGTTAAGATATTACGATGCAATGGAAGATTCTCATTGTAAAGGATACATAGGTATGTAGCAAATATAAAATATAGTAGATAAGTAAAAAATAATAAATATCTTATAATTAAAAATAATGTTATTTATTTTACAGATCTAGCTGAAGTAGTGTCCGTAACCCCAGCTGCACCAATGCCAGGACCACCAAAGAAAACTGACGATAAATCATTCTTTGACGTAAACATAATTAATTTCTATATTGTTTAGTAATTTCTAAACATTGATCTTAATCAGTTATTTTATTTGCAGCTTCGTACAAACAGACGGACATATAACTTTTGTGCTGGTGATGCAGCAACTGCGCAAGAATGGATCGAAAAAGTTCAAGCATGCTTACAATAGCTTGATTATATCTCTAATTTAAAATGTGCAAGTGACTGATAGATTAAAACAGATTTTAATTTTGTTACATACTATTGTATAGTCTAATAGTACGTATCATAGACTGCAATAATTTTTGCTTTAAATATTTTGAAAACCAACAGTCGTTGAACTGAGAACAGTATCATAAATTAAATGTGATGTACTCATATCTTTGACATAGCATTATTATATAAATGTATATTGTAATTATATAATTATGTTAAATTCGTATTATTTCAGCTGGAAGATGAAAGATCGCTACATACTCAAGTAAATGTTAAAAATTTTTTTTATTTTGTTTAATTCGTTTTTAATTTTAAATTGTGAGTAAAATGTGTTGAAATGTTGAATGGTTAATATGCGAGTTATTATGATATTGTCATCTTAGTATAGTTACAGTTTTAGTCAACTAAGTCGCGATCTCGCTTGTTACGAATATGAAGCGTGATCAAAAACTGAGTATGTTTTCTCGTCGAATAATCGTCGTGTAATATTTGTTCGATGATTCTGCTACGCTTATCAGTAAAACTGACATTAAAAGAAATCTTGTATATTGTTAATTAATTATTCGTTGAAATTACTCGTATGTTTATAGATTTAAAATTTTTTTTTTCAAAGTATGTTTTAATTTCTTATATCTATTAAGTAAAGTTTTTCAGCGGAAATAAATTACATAACAAATATTTTGAACAAATTATACTCTATCACAGTTTATTTGATACTTTGTTAATATCACTACAAAAATTAAACAATAAAAATAAAGCTAAACGTTTTTTAATAATACAAACGTACATATTTTTTTATACTTCATTTATTTTAATAACAATTTACATCCTTTTACTTATACATTTGAAGGACTATAATTATTTTTCGAACTGTTTGAATTTTTCCGAGCTTAGGTTTAATAAATATAACATAAATACATAAAAGGAACGGGAGACGCTTTTGCCTTCGAAAATATATAGAGCAAGTAACGCAGCAAGAGACTATACTGTTTAGTTTAAAACAAAACGTACTTTTTAATCTTATAAGGCAGCATACCGAACTCCCTCAACATCACTCAACATTGAAAGAAAATTTACAATCCAGAGATATTGTGCTCTTTTCACGCACATGCGCGAAGATTTTAGCGTCAGTAACGTAAAACGTTTGGCCAAAATGGAGTACCTTCGTCACCCCGCATAATTTCGCAAATTTTGTTATGATTTATTAATGAGAAATGAATGTATAACATGTGTATGTGTGTGTGCATATATACAAATATATTAAAATTTAATATATACATATGTACACATAATATATAATACATAGTTATAGCACTTTCCCACCAGTAATAGTTCCCCACTACTTTGCCTACAAATTTAAGATGTAGATACGGTCCTGCCTCTGTACCGCTCTCATTGCTCTCATATACATTTCATTCTTAGCTCTCTTCAAATTCGCGCGCGTCGTGACGCTTGTCTGAAACTATGTAGGGAGCTATTTCAAAAAGAGAGGACGTACGAATTAGTGATGGACACCATCGACTGAAAACTATCGATTAAATCGATAGTAGCCAACTACTATTTTCAGTCGACCGATTTTTTAAACTATCGACTAAATTCAGTAACTGAATCAGTCGCTTTAACGGCGGGAGTTTTGAATACATTTTATAAGATTTACTATCAAATACATTAACTCATTAGCAATATCGAATAATTCGTTCAATAAGTCTGTGTATGTAGTATAAATTACAATTATTATACTACAAGTATTATACAATTATTAAATAACAATACTTATGTGCCTCTATCGGCAGTAGAGGTGTCATTCTATGTATTTCATAACTTTGTGCGACATCCTTGTCTCTTCTACAGAGCTGTGACAGAGAGGGAGATATGTCACTTGCAGGAGAGACAAAGACAGAGTAACCGCGCCGCTTGATTTTTCGATGAACTTTGATCAACTTCCTGAGGCGAAGAAGCAATATTTTCTCACGATTTTTATGTATAAATATTCGTGGTATTATTACGCATCGCAACACAGAGCCCTTTTTTGGAAAAAGTGTACAGAAAAAATTTTCTTCTATAAAAACGTACACTTTTATTTTTTATAAAGTTTCAAGAGTCAAATTGCAAAAAAGGGCCCAAGGCCTATACCATGAAGTAACTATATGTCGAGTCTGGCCGAGTCTATATAGAACAATATAGAAGTATCTCTGATATGGTCTAAGGTTCCTACAAATTCCCAAACTAGGTGGTACATATTTCATGGTCTAGAGTCTAGAGTAAAGTTTGACCCTAGATATCCCTAACCTGCTAAATCCATTGGATGTAAGAAGACGCAACTACCAGTGCAACTACATACACCCACACATTAACATGGGATGTATATGTATGTATGGACTCTGGTATGGATCAGTATGGATCCATTGGAGTGTTTAGTCCATGGTTGAGGGGCGTTTTGCTTCAGGAGCTGTCAATGTTCTGTCAACCAATAATTTTTTACAATTGTTCATTGTTTCACACCATTGAGGTACTTCAAAACGAAATACTCTTTCGAATTATATTACTATTCTGTCTTTTTGATTCTAGCTAAATTTAGAAAATGAGACTACAATACTACAGCCAGTATGTGCGAAGTGTGTACATATTGACTTTTTTTCAACTACACGTCGCTATCATATTATATTCTGATTGAATCTATTTATATTGCACAAACAATCTTCAAAGATATTTTTTTATTTGTTATTACAATACAGAAATTTATTCGAATATTTCACAATCCGGTTAGAGTTAGTAGAATGATACCATATATGTTGAACATTGATCCAATCATGGTTTGCTATATTGAAACCTTATTTAATTTTGCTACAGTCTTACAGCCACAATATGTATAGATCTCTCTCTCTCTATTTCAGATTGTATACTTAATTGCTTGCATTACAAATTTGTAAAATATTTAAATAATTCAAGATGACAGATTCAAAGTATTTTACCACTACAAAAAAAGGTGAAATATTTGAACTTAAGTCAGAATTAAATAATGAGAAGAAGGAGAAAAAGAAAGAAGCTGTGAAAAAGGTATATCATTTTTTATTGATAAAGTTTTTTAATTAATATATATGTTAAGTGTCAACTAATAATCTAATAATTTAATATTGGTTATCCATTCTATTCGTTCTCATGTATCTTATTAATACTTGATAAGCAATCTAATACAGCTAAAAGGTAATATGTTTTGTATATATAAGGTAAGCCTTGAAAATAATATTGTAAATTCATTACTATGTAATACTTTTTACGCTAATACGTCTGATCTTCAAAATAGCGCTGTCCATTGCAATATCATCATTATTGATATAAATCCATCAAGTCAACAAATCTGTTTCATGCTGCACAAACAAAAGGATGATTGGGAACGATTTGTTAAAATTTGATAATTCAAAATATCTAAATGATATTTATGTTCATTTGTTATATATGATTTGTAATTCTTTTTTATAAAACTCATTTTATTAATGTCAATTATGTATATATTATATTTATACTTTTGTTATTTTTTCAAACATAATACCAACATTATTGTTTTCATAATTTGAATGACATTATTATTATTATCATCATTATTATCCATGTGTTTGACAAAGCAGATTGATCAATTACTAATTCATTAAACACAATGTTAATTATGTTTAGGTGATTGCTTCCATGACTGTGGGTAAAGATGTATCAGCGCTCTTCCCGGATGTAGTCAACTGTATGCAGACAGACAATTTGGAACTGAAAAAGCTGGTGTATTTGTACCTGATGAATTATGCCAAAAGTCAACCGGATATGGCCATCATGGCTGTCAACACATTCGTCAAGGTAATGTAATATAGAAACTCAATAAATGCTTATCATGTTTTATTAATGCACTTTTACCCTCTATATATTTTAATAACACTTGGATGATGTTGAGAATCTCTGTCTGCAAGGAGGCAAGCTGGAAAAAGTTCTGCGTAGAAATTTTTTTAAGTTATATGTTTTTTTTTTAAATAAATTTAACATTAATTTTACAGCCTGCCTCACATCATGTACAGACCGTGCTTTGCAAATTACATCAGTTTGCACAGAGCTGTCTGCGTTATGAGACGGAATGTACCTTTTGTTCTCTTTAAATGAACTGCTTATTTTTCAAAGGGCACGAGACTGGAATTTGGCTAAATAAAGTATAATACAAATTATATATTATAATATATAATGATATAAAGTTCAATCATTAATCTGTCATCGTTCTATTGTGTTATTATCACCAAATTCCAGTATCTCTTTTCAGTTTAATTCAGCATCAGAAATAGGAATGGAATTATGAAAGCTGTAACATTTAGCAGAATAATTAAGGAAGTGTGTAAAGAACTAAATAATATGTGTTAGTACTTTAATATTAATGCACTAGTATATTTTGTGCTATTCTCAAAATGAAGCATGAATCTTTTTCTACAAGTTATAGAAATGTTACATACAATTAAAAAGCTTGTAGAAACATGTACAATAACAATACAGCTATATCTATACTGAAAATAAAGGTATAATTGGTCCTCAACAAAATATGTTTGGAAGAACCTCAGCAGTAGAACAAATTTATTCCTTAATCATAGTGTCTAATGTGTAAACAGCATGAACAAACCAATTCCTTAAATGTTCATTTCATATATGTATGACTGCATTATACAATAAATTGCTGCTTGTACGCAGTGCATATTTACACTATTTGCACGCAAAGTGTTTTATTTTTTTCAGAACTTTAGTGTTAATTAATTAATAAGTGTAATCAATGTTCAAATTAATATTTCTCAATGCAATTATCATAAACATATAGATGTACATTTTTTAAATGTTTAAATAGATAACATGTAACATATTTTTATGTGCATGATACGAAATCTAATGTGAAACTTGCCTCTTAATTTTTATTTGTAAATTATCATGAGGAACAAAAAGTTTTCTATAAATTGAGAAATTAAAAAGAATATCTCGTGCTCTTTAAAAAATAATCAGTTCTGCATCACATAACATTAAATGATTGATAAGTATAATATTTAATCATTAATCAAAATGGTGACGGTGACCAATTTGACCTTTTTCGTTCTGACACGCAAAAGGAGCAAGCGACATCTCCGATGATAAAGGTACCATACCACTTTCTACTTCGTTAAAATTCATGGGTTGAGATAGATAGCCACTGCTGTGACTAGACTTGAATCCCTGGCTTGCCCGATTTTTGCGCAGGATTGCGAGGACCCAAATCCACTGATTCGCGCGTTAGCAGTTCGCACAATGGGATGTATACGCGTGGACAAGATTACAGAGTACCTCTGTGAACCACTGCGAAAATGCTTGAAGGATGAGGATCCATATGTTCGTAAGACTGCAGCTGTATGTGTGGCCAAGCTTTATGATATTAATGCAGCTTTAGTCGAGGATCAGGGATTTTTGGATCAATTAAAAGATCTTCTATCGGACAGTAATCCCATGGTAAATAAATGTCTCAAATTTTCATGTTAGTTATATGTATATTAACGTAAAACATACATATCGTTAACTGTTGTTTAATGGCATCTAGGTTGTTGCAAATGCAGTAGCTGCTCTTTCTGAAATCAACGAAGCAAGTCCAAGCGGTCAGCCTTTAGTTGAAATGAATGCACAGACCATTAACAAATTATTGACAGCTCTCAATGAATGTACAGAATGGGGACAGATTTTCATTTTGGACTCACTAGCAAATTATTCACCGAAAGATGAACGAGAAGCACAGAGTATTTGCGAACGAATTACTCCACGTTTAGCTCATGCTAATGCTGCAGTTGTTTTATCTGCTGTTAAGGTTGTGTATCAAATACAACTCTTCATGTTTTATACAGTCTTATATCACTTTTGTTACAAATTTAAAAATCACATTTTTCACATTCAGGTATTAATGAAATTAATGGAAATGTTACAATCAGAGTCTGACTTTGTTGGCACCTTGACTAAGAAATTAGCGCCACCACTTGTAACTTTACTTAGCTCCGAACCAGAAGTTCAATATGTAGCATTAAGAAATATAAATCTTATTGTACAAAAACGCCCAGACATTCTGAAGCATGAAATGAAAGTTTTCTTTGTCAAGTACAACGATCCCATTTACGTGAAACTTGAAAAGTTGGACATCATGATTCGCTTAGCTTCTCAAGCTAACATAGCTCAAGTTTTATCTGAATTGAAAGAATATGCAACTGAAGTTGATGTAGATTTCGTACGTAAGGCTGTAAGAGCTATCGGTCGTTGCGCCATCAAGGTTGAACCTTCTGCTGAACGATGTGTTGCAACGCTGCTTGATTTAATACAGACAAAAGTAAATTATGTCGTCCAGGAAGCAATTGTTGTTATAAAAGATATTTTCCGAAAGTATCCAAATAAATATGAAAGTATTATATCAACTCTTTGTGAAAATTTGGATACACTGGATGAACCAGAAGCGCGTGCTTCTATGATATGGATCATTGGAGAATATGCAGAACGAATTGACAATGCAGATGAACTTCTTGAGAGCTTCTTAGAAGGATTTCACGATGAAAACACACAAGTACAATTACAATTACTTACAGCGATTGTTAAACTGTTCCTTAAACGACCTACAGATACGCAAGAATTGGTTCAACAAGTTCTTAGCCTAGCAACACAAGATTCTGATAATCCTGATTTGAGAGACCGAGGATTTATCTACTGGCGTTTACTTAGCACTGACCCAGCAGCTGCTAAGGAAGTTGTGCTTGCTGAGAAACCACTAATTTCGGAAGAAACAGATCTGTTGGAGCCAACATTATTAGACGAGTTAATATGTCATATCTCAAGCTTGGCATCGGTGTATCATAAACCACCTACTGCTTTCGTTGAAGGTAGATCAGCCGGTGCTAGAAAATCATTACCAGCTAGAAGTAATTCAAATGAGGATTCAGGACAACATGCAGCACAGCTACATGCTCAAGTTATTCCTGCTCAAGATTCTTTAATCGGTGATCTGCTCAGTATGGATATTGGTAAGTATTTAAGTAAATTATTACATTGATATTTTTATTGATTATTTATAAATTATACCTTATATATATATAATCTTTCATAGGTGGTCCATCTATGGCTACCTCAACGCCGACTCCTCAAGCAGGTTTGGACTTATTAGGAGGCGTTTTAGATGGAATTTTGGGTGGTACTGAACCGGCAAATAATGCACCAGTAGTGTCTCAAAGTACTACCGGGCTACTTGGTGATATATTTGGTTTTAATCAAGGACCTACTTCCTACATATTACCTAAAGTTAATTGGTTACCTGCAGTAAAAGGCAAAGGACTTGACATATGGGGAACATTCTCGAGAAAGTAAGTAGCCTGCATATACAAATACATAAATTAAAATATCTTAAAAATGTTAATATTTCCTTTCGAACAGGAATGGACAGATTAGTATGGATATGACATTCACAAATAAAACAATGCAACCAATGACAGGTTTTGCAATACAATTGAATAAAAATAGTTTCGGTTTAACACCTGCTGCGCCACTACAAGTACCAAGTCCTTTAAGTCCTGTAGCTAGCGTAGATACCGGTGTAATCTTGTCTATAGCTGGTGCAGTGCAGCGCATGGAACCTTTGAATAATCTTCAAGTTGCAATAAAAAATAATATCGATATATTTTATTTCGCTTGTATTGTACCCATGAATGTATATTTCACGGAAGATGGACAATTAGATAAAAGAGTATTTCTTAGTACATGGAAAGATATACCTGCCCAAAATGAGGTATTCTTTGTTCCTTTAAAATTATAATTAAATTTATTATTGAGCATTATATAATATAATTTACAAAATTCATATAAATAATATAGGTACAGTATACATTGAAAGGAGTAATGTTGACAGCTGATCAAGTTGTCCAAAAAATGCAACAGAACAATGTATTTACAATAGCCAAGAGAAATGTAGAAGGTCAAGATATGTTGTATCAATCACTTAAATTAACAAATAACGTTTGGGTATTAAATGAATTAAAAATTCAGCCAGGAAATCCTGATGTCACTGTAAGCTTGAATTTAAATTCAATACTTATCATTAGTTTCCAATGTAATTAATTTTTTTTTTCATTGCAGTTATCTCTGAAATCACGTTCCGTGGAAGTTGCAGGAGGAATATTCCAATCGTATAATGCAATTTTGCATTCATAAGTAGCAAATTAAGTCGTTTAAGATTAAATTTATTCAAATTATTACATTTCACAATTATAATATCTGATAATTTGTTTAATAAACAATTATGGTTCATTCCACGCAACATCGAACACTTTTCGAAATACTGTATCGGATTTTGTTGAAATTTGGATATGTTGCAGCTTTTAGTGACATATCAATACATTTCAAAGGATTTTTCGAAATTTTAAAAATTTGTCATTTTACAGACGTGTAAAATAAAGTGTCAACTTTTTTTTTCATTAAATTATAACCGATGAAAATGAGTTTTCAGATGCTTATAGTGAAAACATAAGAATATCTAAAAAAATTATTTTTCACTATTTATTTTGCCTTTTGACATTTTATTTTACTCGTCTGTAAAACTAACAATTTTTAAGATTTCGAAAAATCCTATGAGATGTGTTTACATGTCACTATATAAAAGCTACAACATATCCAAATTTCAACAAAATTCGAAACAGTATTTCGAAAGTGTCTGATTTCATGTGACACGACCCTCATGTATTGTGCATATAATTTATCTCATTGTAAGTTACCGAAACCGTTTGTTTATATTTTATCATAAACAAACAAATTTAAGATACTGTTAAATTTATCATAGAAAACCTGAATGTAAAATTGAAATAAAGACAAAATACGTTAATGTTACTTGTATTGTCTATCCACGAGAAGATGGCACGTGAAATGACAGATGGTCAATGGGGGATCTCCAAAACCTTTTAACTCTTCATGCTAGCGTAGTGAGGCTTTTTGTTTATGATGTTGAAATGTTACGAAATATTACGAAATAGGGATATCAGGTATTGGGGCATAGATATACCTACAAGTTTCTCTGTGTCTTCTTCTCGTGGATAAATGGTACATTCATTATATTTTTAAATATGTCGAAATGGACTTTTATTATATAGAATTTTATAATAATGTCGTAATATAGAAATAAAAATTCCTATTCTCTTGTGCAAGATTATGCAATGAAAGTAATAGTAGGATATAATAAATTAAAAGAAGATAAATGTTCAGTGGTTGTGTTTATTTCTTGCATATAAAGAGAATTGTATACATTATGTCGTCTTAACCATTGTTACATTAGCACTGGACCTTTCTTCTGAAGGAACAGCCTTCAGTTAATCGTGCTTTGCCACCCGTAGACCTGCACAGTATTGTGCGACAACCGTCACATTCCACCGATATTTGTGCATGTGAAAATATGGTTTTGATGGCATAACATCCAGGACACTTGACATCCATAAAATAGCTGTTTGGCTTTTGTACAAGTCTCTTCAATTTGTGTTTCTTTTTTTCTTCCGCTGGGCTCGGATGCAGGAAATCTTTAGCGAGAGGCATTCTGTAGAAATTAAGAAAATGGTATGTATTTACATGTATTGTTCTATAGGTATACGTAACTTATAAAAATGGAGTGATATCAACTAAATATTGAGATAGGGGTACAGTCTAATAGTACATAATGTTGTCAATTTAAAAAGTCAAAGCATAAATTATATCACTTCTTACAGTTGCGAAAAGAGAATGGGAGGTGTCATAAATTGCAAGTAATACAATCTGAAGGAAACTTATGTGAAATCATTAGAAATAGGTACTACTAAATGATATGACAATACGATGTCATATAAGAGAGACATTTGTGAAATGCCTACAATGAAATTGAACGGTCTTTACAATTAAAAATTGTTTTGGCGAGTATATTATAATTCGCAAAAATAATATTGCGATAATTATACACATTATTTCGTACATTCTTATTCGGGAGTAATACGGTGCAATACATCACTGCGTAACTGGAAGCCGTATGGATATAGACCAATATCAAAAAATTTAGAAGGGATAAATTAATTTTTTCATTACATCCATAAACATTACATATTACTGTTAAATTATACGAGTTTACTTACGTGAATGTGTTTTTATTTAGCTCTAAATTCAACAATTACACTTTTAACACGTGCTCGCATAACAACGTTATGAACTGAAAAGGACAGGTTGCGACAAACTTTACAACAAGAAAATCCCCATTAGTAACTTACCGCAGGCAACCTACTCGAATTATATGACTAGATTGATTATACAATTTATAGTGAGAAAATGTGCATTATCATTGGTTGCAGAAAACTTGCATTTTATTTTATCATAAAAATGATATTTCGTTATAGACAAAAGATTGTATATATATATATATAATATCTCAAATAAGCAACAGACATATTTCCGTAAAAATGAGAATAAATCTGTAACCTGTTTCACTCGTACTGTGTAAATTTATTCGGTTTCATTTACATTCAGAGTGTTCACGTCCGGGATTTTTCTGCCTCCACTTTTGTCAGTGTAAACTGGTGTAAACACAGACAGAACATACCTACTTTTTAGCATAGAGCAGAACCTATACCTACTTTTAGCAAGGAACAGAACCTGTACCCACTTTTAATTAAATATGGGTATAGGTTCTGTTCCATGATAAACCTGGGTATGCTCTGTCTCTGTCTGTGCTGACAAAAATGGTAGCAGAAAAGACCCCGGGCGTGAGCACTCTCATATCTTCTCTGTTACATTCTAACAAATAAATGTTCAAAGATCAAATAAATATATTTATTGCGTAAGTTGTTATCGAAAAATATATCTTGGATTAAGATACTTCTTCTCAGCGCGAACGTAGTAGGTATTGAATCTCTTGCAATTTTTTTTTCAATTTTACCGAAATGTGCAATATTTTAAACTAATTGTTTTGGCGCTGCAATCAAAAGCGGATATCAACAGAAAAACACGTCTAATATGCATATGGTTTTAGACTCTAAACTTCATAAGCCATTTTGTGCATTGTTGAAGCAGCTGTGCAAAAATATTACTTATCATTTCGTTCGGAAATGTCAAAACTTGGCTGATTACTGTTTTCGAATATACGCATCTCAGATGCGAACTTGTAATCATCATAGGAGGACACGATTCTGAATCGTTATTATATACGTAATCGAGAATCACCCACAGATTTTCTGAAACAAAGAACTTTTCAATATCTTTTATTAACCTTGGCCTGGTCATCATAATAGTAAGTATCGTCTTCCGAGGAAGTTAAAAATAGTTTGGTTTAGTAAAAGCTCCGTCGCACTTATGAAATAGTTTTTCAAATTGAAATGTTATTCGATCTGTATAAGATATCAAGTTTCGTAATGTAACGTTTAGTTTCTGTCTCTTACGACACTCTGTTGAACCTGCTTCCTGGTTCTCGAAACATCACTTTAATTTTAATATTCTAATTTACGGTATGAAAATGGTACGCGAATATACGCAGTTACAAACACGATATGCTTAAACGAAAACAAAAAAAGTAGTATTATGTCCTGTACATACGTTATTCTTTATGAACGTTTGGTAACCTATCACTTTCAGATTATGATTGAGAGAGAATGAGTAAATATGCGTGAAATAAAAGCCACCGTATAAAACTACATATAATCAAAGTGAACTGAAGGAAACTGCTTTCGTGTAGTAAAATCCTACCAATGGTTCTAGCATACCTTACATTTGCACACTAGATTAAACAACAATGTAAGAAGTATAGTAATTCGCATTTGCCTTCCGTTGGTCCATTAAATTGAAAACCGTGTT
Organism: Lasioglossum lativentre; assembly: GCA_916610255.1. Lineage (NCBI taxonomy): Eukaryota > Metazoa > Arthropoda > Insecta > Hymenoptera > Halictidae > Lasioglossum > Lasioglossum lativentre. Next base: position 5,794,826 of record OU744364.1, read on the forward strand.
GATCCTGTGTATTGCTGTGGTTAGTATATAATTAATCTTTATTGAGTATTTATGTTTATAAAAGAGATTTACATACTATTATAAGTTAAAGAACATTGTTGATATCCAGAATTCTTTTATATTGCTTGTATATTGCTTTTAAATTGTAAACGTGTCTCTGTTAAAAAGGAAATAAATGCTGAATGCGATAAATTATATTTCTTGTAGACAAATTTCTTGAGAATACTTTTAACAACAGTTAATAATGCGATAGAATCTCTAATATTAAGAAATCTAGAAACCTCGGTTTAATTTTTTAATGTTCATTCTTTCAGTGCACATTATTTTGAAAAATTAAACTTGCCGTAATGGGTAACGAACCACCGACTTATAGCCAACCATGCGTTAGCATATGGATGGAGAAAATGAGTAAAGGAATATTGTTGGGTACTCATTTCAAAGAACACTGGAGAATCTGGGTTCCAAAAATATATAGTCCGAAACCAAATAGCGATTGTTTGGACTGGAGTTTTGATGAAGAAACAGCGCAAAAAGTATTGTATTATACGCTAGAAGAATTCATCTGCAATGGTGATCCACAAAATGCTTTAAAACAACTAAGTCAAATGGATAGCAATATATGCGGTAAAGTATTCAAGATGGGAGAGCCAACATATAGCTGCAGAGAATGTTGTATGGATATGACTTGTGTTTTGTGCGTGGATTGTTTTAAACAGTCAGCTCATCGAAATCATAAATACAAAATGGGTACATCGAGCGGTGGAGGATGCTGTGACTGTGGAGATACAGAAGCTTGGAAAAGAGAACCATTTTGTAATATACATTTAGCTGGAAATCAAGCTAAAGAATCTTGTGGAAACAAGTTGCCTGGTGATGTTGCAGAAAGAGCTGTTGTAACTTTCGAAGCAGTCCTGAGATATTGCTATGAAATGTTATCTTTAGAACACACAAGCGTACCTCCTGAATTACAAATCAAAGAAAATGATGAAGATCCTTTCTCGCTTTTATCTTCTTTGGATTCTTATTGTACAGTTCTATTTAATAATGAGACACATACATTTGATCAGGTAATCTCTACACTTACGCGTGTTATGAAGTGCGAGCAAAAAGATGCGGTAGAGTTTGTAACAAATGTTGATAGAGAAGGTAGAGCTGTTGTGAAGTGTTCTAGGTTTAAAGTTTGCGAGGATTTAAAGTTTGATATTGAAAAATTTACTCAAAGACACAGTAGCCGAGCATTAAAAGTTCTCGTAGTTCATGCTCATGTAATTGCTCATCAAACATTTGCTATGAAACTTTTAAATTGGTTGCAACAATTTATAAGTCACAGTGAAGGTTTCAGAGTACTATTCAGTAATGTTGCGCTAAATACAAAATTACCAGATATTTCCGTTGTAGAAGGTATGCTTATGAGAGACTATGAGCTGTGGAAATCTGCTAGAACAGCCTGGCACAGATTATTCATGTCTGGAATGCTTATGCAGTATGAAAGCAAGAAAGCTTTAGCAATCGTCTTCACTAATAATTATGGATGTGTTATGAAGGATTTCATAACAGATGATCATGATCATCCATTTTCTATTGTTTCGCTTTCAGTGCAGTTATTTACTGTTCCAACATTAGCGCACTACCTCATTGCACATCACAATGTGTTATTTATCTTGTTGAATACGTTTATTTCCGAAAGCTCTCAAAGATGTAACGCAGCAGGAAAGTTAGAATTTGAAAGAGATCCTCCGCATTCTACTTTTAGAAGAGCACAACAAATACTCCATGATTTACGATACTTACTAAGCACCAAACCAACCGTTTGGACAGATGAACTGAGAGAAGGATTCTTACATGGACTTTCACGTTTACTGACTCTACTTTGTAGTATGCAATGCATGGACGCAGTGCTGAGACAAGTTGGCCAACATGTGGAGTACGAACCTGAATGGGAATCTGCTTTTAATTTACATGTCAGGCTATCTCCAGTTATGATGCTTGCTCTACAATGGTGTGGTTCAGATCGAGGTGTCTTAATAAAAGCTTTCAGAATGGTTTTGGGAACATTGAGCAAGCAGGCAGGACTTGAGCATCGTCCAACACAAGTGAGAGAATTAGTAGATCACAGTGCAACATGTATTCTATACGACGTGTCATCCGAACCGGTATCTATACATCTTCCTCTATCCAGATTTTTAGCCGGGCTTTTTTTGTACCTTGAACAACATAATTTACATTTTCAATGTGACGAATTTATTAACCAAACAAAACCGACACCAGAGGAAATTATAGAACCTGTATTGGCGGCACAAGTAATGATTTCACAGGCACATGCTGGTATGTGGAGGAGGAATGGATATTCTTTGGTAAATCAATTGTATTTCTATCATAATGTGAAATGTCGTTCTGAAATGTTAGATACAGACATTATATTACTTCAAGCTGGAGCATCTTTAATAGAGAGTAATGAATTTTTAATTCATGTTCTAAACAAATATAATCTACTGCGTTGGGCGAATCCAGATTTTGGAAATACTGCTTTAGATCAGGAAGAAATTAGTTTAGTCGAAGAATTCCTAGGACTACTGATAATAATAATTGGAGAACGATTCGTACCTGGAGTAGGGCAAGTCACTGCTGATGACCGCTTGAAAAAAGATATAATACAACAATTGTGTATTAAACCACTTTCTCATTCAGAACTTAGTAAGGCATTACCGGATGATCCAAACATAGAAATGGGAATGGAACAAGTAATCCATGAAGTTGCAGATTTCATAAAACCTTCTCAAGCATCGAGAGGAAAAGGATTATATCGACTAAAATCAGAATTTTACTCAGAATACAATATTTTTTTCTATCACTACACAAAGGAGGAATTAAGTAAATCTGAAGAGGTACAGCGAAAACGGAGGAAGGCTCTTGGAGAATTAGAATGTTGTCCACCTCCTAAACTTCCCAGACTGTCAGAACTATTTAGTTTGGTTACTAATTTACTGCAATGCGACGTTATGTTACATATTATGAAAATTGTACTGGAAAGAGCACTTAATTGCGGACTTGGCAGTTTTTCAGAGCCACAGGTGCATAAAGTTTTACATCTAATTGGTTACGCACTTCAAGAGCAAGAGTCGGGCTACTATCCTTTTCTTACATTTACTGCCAGAGCTGCAAAATGGAACATTTTCAAATTATTGGAGGATCTCTACATCAGTTCGCGGGTGGAAACACATAAAGATTTATTAATGTGGGTTTTATTAAAATACAAAGAAGTTGCTGGAAATACTGTAGAAGATAGTAGTACACCACTCGTAGTGCAAACAGGACCCACGAGTTACGCTAAAAGTAATAAAAATGATAAAGAGTGGAGAACAAAAATGGCAGCTCAGAAACGTGCAAAAGTAATGGCACAAATGGCTGCTATGCAGAAACATTTTATGAAGAAGAATGCCGAATTGTTCGAGGAAGCTGATTTAGATGCCAATAAGTCCAATGATCGAGGTTCTACTATAGATCTGAATGAATGTTTTCAAAAAACACCCGTTGCCCTTGGTACTGAACAAACAGCAAGAATGTGCGAAGAAAAAACATATACTTGCATCTTGTGCCAGGAAAATCAAACTGTAACTGCAGCTGGTCCAGCAATGGTATTGGCTGCCTGTGTGCAACAGTCTACAGTGCTATGCCAATATAGAGGCGATTCACTTAACGAACCCGATCCGTTGTACCTTTCGGCGAAATTAGGTGCATCACCGCATACTGGTACGTGTGGTCATGTGATGCATGTAAATTGTTGGCAAAAGTACTTTAATAATGTCCTTGCTAAAGAGAATAGGAGGCCGTTCCGTTTACGGCAACCTGCAAGCTTCGACGTGGAGAAACACGAATACCTTTGTCCACTTTGCGAGTGTCTTAGTAATACTGTTTTACCTCTTTTACCGCCGTTAGGCATATTACAACCAACACCTCAAAATCTGCCTCAGCTTGATTTTAGTACATGGTTGGAAGGTTTAAGGGTAACAGAATCCAAGTTAGAATATCGTCGATATTACGCAAACACCGAATCTCAAGATAATCAGACTATGGAAGAAGATAATCCTTTGGAGCATGGATCTCATGGTGGTCCTATAATTTTTTCTCATATGCTTGTAGATCCAGTAGTGGAAGTTTTAGCAACAACTTATGGTCATGCTGGACCAACTATTTCTGAAAATTTGATATCAATGATACATCTTTTCGCACAGGCAACGTATACAGTAGGTTGCCGAACAGAACCACGTGAAAATGATCCCACAGTCCCATTATCAGTATGGAAATCAACAGCGTACACTATTCATGCCATAGAATTTATCCTACGTGATATGGATAAACCATTATTGGGTGCTTTATCGTCTAGACAAAGGGATAGTTTAGAAGGTCTTGCTAGAATTTCAGCTATTCTGGGGTCTGCGTGTATGACTAATAGCGGTACAAATTTGACTTGGGCGAACAAAGATAACATTAGAAATCATGCTCTTTCGTATTTGACATTGTTATTAAAGAACCCACATGATTCAGCAAATATCTTAGATTGGGATTCATTTGGAATGCTTGTTCCTTTAATTAATTCACTTCCAAATCTGTTCAATACGAAAGATGATACACAGTCACAAATCATTACAGGTGGAATGTGTGACTTTTACGCCTTGCAACTTGTATTCCTGTCTCTTATAGTAAAAATATTGTTAACATCTGATTTCAACGAAGGAATGGATACAGAAGGACAAGAAATGACTGAAAGGTCTGCAGAATCCATCCTCATATTGGTTCAAGCTTTAAACGTTAATATCGACACACAAACAGTCTCGGAAATATGGAGAAGAGTCAAGGAAGCTTGTATGCCTTTCCTTAGATGTTGTGCTCTCTATTTTCACTATGTAACCGATGTTCCAGCTCCGGAGGAATTAACTAAAGTAGAAGGAGCAACATATGAAAACATCTGTGCATATTTGGGTCTGCCCACAACATGTGATGAATTAGTGAAGCCAAATTTAGATGTAATTATGAAATTGATAAATGTTTGGAAAAGTCATCCCATTGTTCAAATGCATTTGGCTGGTGCTAGTGCGATCATAGTATATAAAGAACCTTTGAAAATTAATAAATTGGTCGAGCTTCCAGAAGATTATAGTGAATTGATAAATATGACATCATCATTCACATGTTCCAATAGCGAACAAGAGCACTTGAAGAATCCAACGATGTGCCTGGTTTGTGGAGAAATGTTATGTTCTCAAAGTTACTGTTGCCAAACTGAACTGAATAAGATGACGGTCGGTGCGTGTACATATCACGCAAGTACGTGCGGTGCGGGAGTCGGAATATTTTTACGAGTACGAAAATGTGAAATACTTTTTTTGAGAAGTCCAATTCGAGGATCTTTTGTTTGTCCACCTTATTTTGATGAATACGGAGAAACGGATCAAGGTTTACGAAGAGGAAATCCTCTCCGGCTGTGTCATGAAAAATACAGACAATTGAATCAATTGTGGCTGGGACATGGACTATATGACTCCATATCAAGAGCTATCGAATCTTCGAATAGTCTTATGTTGATACGATGGCAGCGTCTATAACCATCTTAGGATTTTCCTATACAATCTAGCCTGGACATTTAGTTAAAGATACTAAATCTATACTTAGCATAAGCTACCATAGCAGCTAACATTATGAATTTCAATTAAACTGTTTGATCATCACAAAAATCTGATAAAATTATTTATTTTAAGAATACAGTGCGGATGGCTTTGTATATTTAAAACAATTGGATGTTATTCCCGCTGCAATGTCATTTTAGATTATTTCAGAGTTTAATGACTTTTCTATTATCATTGTGTAAATTAAATATAAATTTCTTTATAATTATTAACAAAATGTTGTACGAACTTTGTTGCTTGCAGAAATTAGTTTTTAATGTCATTCAACTCATTGTCACATTGTTTAAAGAATTTTAGGATCTATGATTAACTAAACTTACATAAATGATCTTTTATTTTGTTTTGAAACAACAATACTCAATATCAAATTTCTTAAGTATTAAGAAAGTTCTATTTTACACGAGTAGTGTAGACGATGTTAAAAATGTTTCAAGTCGTAAATTATTGAATATGCCAGATTGACACTTGGATACATTAACGGTAACTGAAAATTTAAATTTTAGAAATCCGTAAACAATAAGATATTATATAATGCATGAACCTAAAGGAAGAAACGTAAACATTTAAATCATTTTTAAACATCACAATAAATAATGTGACATGATATTTGTTTTCTCATTGCTAGTCTTTTAGTTCAATATAATTCAATAACAAACTATTTAAATGAAGAATATTTTCTTCACATATAACACTACATCACATTTTTATATCTATTACATTAGTTTTTTGCTTTCATTACTGTTGTATCAACTTGTATGCTGTATCGTTTAAACTTAAGATTATTTGCATATAGGTTTATAATATCAGAAAAATTTGTAAATAATAATTCTTAATCCATTTAAAGAGTTTAAATATCTTTACATTGCTATATAAGGGTATGTATATTTTCAACCTTGTTTATGTATGATACATTTTGATAAACAATATATAACAATGATTATTTATGATAGAATAATTATATGTAAAATATTTTAAAAAGTGGTTCAGATATTTTCAATTATTAATAATAGAATGCAGTGGCATTTTAAACAAATTTATACGTTTTATACCTGAATTACTTCCAGTGTTGTATAAAAAAATATATATGCTTCTTTCACTTTTATTTATTATCTTTGATATCTTTTGCTTATTTGTTATTAATGAATTAGATACTATAAGAGTTGCTGTTAAATTGGTGCAAATAGAACGTAATTTATAAGTATTTTAATATATTACTGTTATATTTGTTTTATATTTAATTAAACAAAAATTGTGCTACAAAAATATTAATATACATATGAAAATTTGATTTCCATAATTTTTTTTGCGTAACGCAGATGTATTTCGCGTGTCAATAAGAAGTATTTGTGGAGAAATGAAATATCTGTTTTGAATATCAAAGTATATATATATATATATATATATATATATATATATATAACAAAATTTAAAAAATCTACTTATTGTGGTAGCGACTGGAAACCAATGAAATTTTTAGAACAAAAGTAATATCATACGTTTTAATTTAACTATATATCAAACTATATATCAAAGTATATATATATATATATATATATACTTTGATATATAGTTTGATATATAGTTAAATTAAAACGTATGATATTACTTTTGTTCTAAAAATTTCATTGGTTTCCAGTCGCTACCACAATAAGTAGATTTTTTAAATTTTGTTATCATCGATTGTCCGATTAACAAACTTCAAGCATCATCAAAAGGTAAGGTTTCGTTATTATAATTATATATATATATAATAACAAAATATTGTTTTCTAATTTATTTATAAGATTATTACTTTTTGTTTATACTTGTATATTAAAAAAATATTTGTAAATATACTACATGATGAGAGCCACATTATGTTATATTGTTTTTGATATAAGAAATTGTCGGTAATGCTGGTAATGCGTAGTAACTTTAAATTTAAATGTAACTTTTAACTGCCGTGATAACCTCTAAATACAATGATATACGTGTACTTAAATATGTAAAATTCATAAAAAAAATATTTATTCATAGCATAGAAAAATTTTCCTACGGAAAATATGATTGATTTACTAAAACAGAAGGGTTAACTTTCTAGAAAATACTATTTATATATACATGTATAAATATATATATATATATATATATATCTCTATATGTATATATGTATATATATTCCTAAATTAATATAGGATTATTACGCGCAGCCGCAGAACAAGATAAGATACCACTTTGCTGTTTAGAGGAGGATGGGTCGTTGTGTTGCGTAGTAGGACGGAAGGTTGTTTCATTGGTGGCAGGAATTGTTTTTTAATCTTATGAGAGAAAACGGTATGATGACGAGTGACACCGGTTCACGTTGGTACGTGCACTGTGTAAGCACATTGATGGAAAATGTCAGGACTAAGTGTACGAGCTGTGACAATGAGTTGTGATCCTAGTAGTTGTCCTCGTTTGATAAAAGAGTCCTTGTTGGGCACTTGTCCCTTTCCTGGTCGTTTGCGTTGGTATTCGGTAACACCGGTCTTTCGACACGGTCAACCGTGGAATGGCAGCAGCCTTAAAAAAGAATAATTCACGTAGAAGGTTGGCCGCCTTAACGTTTCTTTCGAACATCTCCCTTGATGGCAGCCACCGGGATACCAAGTTAGCCGTTCTATCGCGAAATGGTGCTGCTCATACTCGTACTTTGAGCGACAGTCAGGCTCATCAGCAGGCAGATGCTCGTCAAACCGATCTGGACGTTTCCAGCGAGGAAGTTCTTGATGACGGTACAGAAGAGCACTTAATACATCTATCTACAAAACAATCATCGTCACCGCAACTGGTGCAAAAGAATGCTGAACACAATTCATTTAGCTCGAATTCAGACGGAGTGTTGACCCCTGCAAAGGCAGTCGTAGCTACTTTTCTTGAACAGGAAAGAAGTTATCCGCACATGACGTCTGGATTTCATAGTTCATTTAGAGAACGGTAAGCAGTTGTTTACGTGTAGCTTGATCTCTTTTGTAATGTTATCGTTAATCAGTTCGCTCGATGTTATCCTTGATTTCATGCGTTTGTAAGTTTGTTGTTTCGTAGTTCACGCAGATACATTTGCATTTAAAATAAGTACAGGAGTAGTCATCATTTTTGCAAATTATAAAGCAGAGTAAACATAACGTGCGAACACTTTCAAATACCACTAAAAAGATTGTGTTTGTTTGCTCGCAGTTTAGTTTACATATTGCAAAGGGACTGTACAGTTTAGAGTATATAAATACTCTATGCAATGATATAATTATTTTATTTTTAAGTAAATATATTTATATCTAATTATACTAATTGAATTGAACAGATATTCTTATGGCATTGTATAATACATTGAGTGTATTATACATATATTAAATGATATCATTATTGTATTATAGAAATGTATAAAAAAATAATATCGCGTGTTTTTGATTACTGTTTTTTTAAATAACCAAAGTTAGAAACATACAAAGGATTAATTATCAATTTTACAATTTACAGAAATATATTCTATTTAAGGTGTATGCTTTTTGTATTTATATAATAAAGTTTTAAGTAACAGAATAATTATTTTCAATTATTATAGTAGGTAGGATAAAGATATTTGTTTTTGTTCTTCAGTACTGGCACTACTGGCAGTGAATATTCTTTACCTGAAAGGCGAGTGGGTTCGCTACAATATAAGAAACGTATAACTCACCAAACATCTACGCTTTCTGAAGATATTAAGCACCAATATAATAGCTCTAACGAGAGCATTGGCTCTGTACGTTCTAAATCACAATCTTCTAAATGTAAAACAAAGGCATCAAATAGTACGCAATCTGGATGTACAAATAGTGGTATAATACCAGAAGTCACACGAGAATTGCGTTTAATGCAGCATCCTATAAATGGTTACAAATTTGGAGATGATAGATTAGTTTTGGTTTCTAACAAACGAGTACCATTCTTAGTATTTTCTGCTCTTCCATATAACAAAGGACAAAGATCTAGTTGGTATGTATATTGTAAAATTTGTTTTAAGTATGCTAAATAGTATAACTATTATTGCTATTATTAATTTCTGCTTTTATTTACAGGTCTGAATTGCGCAAAGATACAGGAAGAAGAAAAAATATTTCTTCACAGCGCCCATTATCTGCAATCAATGATAACATTGATCCTTTTGGTTTGTTGGGTATAGAACGTGCTAAAGACGGCCAGGTATCTAACTTAAACACGTATAATAACTTTAAGCCTTTCTGTCACAAGTAAATTTAATGTTCTCTTTCTTAGGAAATATCTTATGGACAGTTGCTTGTACCATCTAGGCAATTTCAGAAGGACAAAAAATTACATTTTAGCGATAACGAGGCAATAGAGCTTTCACATGTTATGCCTAACAAGCATCCTATGGTTTCAAGGTATTCAATGTAACAATTAACATGTTATTGTTGTTTAATATTTCACTTAAACTTGTAAATTTAGTTAGAAATTAAAAGAGGCTGTAAAATAATTATTAGTTAATATTCTTATAACCATTCACATTTTATATTGCAATTTCATTTTCATTCATGTGTCATGTATTTTGTTAATGTATTTTCACAGAAAATGCATTACATTATTTGTTTATTTTATAACAAGATGTTTTAACCATATTTTGCAGGACAAAAACTATTACATGGAATGTGGATCACTCTAAATGGTAAAAACTGTAACAGTATTGTACTTAAAAAAATTTACATAGGTATATGTTGCCAAAATATGAAATTTTATTTATTTTATTTGATGACAAATAACTTTGAGTAATATGTAATTAGATAATTCCCTTTCGTATGTTTTGTATATTTTGTATTGTGTAGATATAATATTATGTGTATGTATAAAGCTTTTTTATTATAATTTTTATTCTCGTGATCGCATAAATAAATGATTGCATAAATAAATGATTGCATATTCAAATGTTTAAAAAATGAATCAATAATTCAATAGGTAGTAATTATTATAATTAAAAGTTATTTTGAAAACTTAGTAGTGTGTGCTGGTATTGTTAATTTGAAAAAATTATTGATATGATTTTTAGAGTGAGTCAAAGTAATATTTTTGTCAGAACCGAAGTTCGTTGATAATGTAAATAAAACATTGAGGCGTTATTGCTCACGTACACACATTATCATATTTTCATTTTTACACACATACATGCGTATTCATAATTCATACGAAGTATTAGTTGACTTAGTATTATGCACTAATATAAATAATGATGGTGAAATAAATTATTTAGTGCATGCAATTTAGAATGAAAACTTGGCTGGTGTATTTCAGTGGAGAGTAATTTGTTACAGGTGCTTGTCTTATGATACAACCACGCATCGTGCTCAACATTTAACACCTGAATCCCCTCCATTGTCTTTTAATACTGATTCAAAAGGTACATAATCAAATAATAAAATATAAATTATTACACAAGATACTACAATAATGTTTTTGATATTGTAGTTTATGACTGGGATGATCAATCGTTGCAATATAATCCCAATTTATTAGATGATCCGGAACTCATAGCTGGAAAGCATAGAACACTACTCACTTTTACATCATATATGGTAAATACGTTTCACAACTTACTTTTTGCAATAACAATAATGTACTTGACTGTCAAATATCTATTGCTTTTTATATAGGCATCAGTTATCGATTATGTACGACCATCAGACTTAAAAAAGGAATTGAATGATAAATTTAAAGAGAAGTTCCCGCACATTCAACTTACTTTGAGCAAGTTAAGAAGGTTAGTATTAAAAGCGGTAATAAGTTAGCATTTAGAGGTTTGCTTAACACAAGAATTGATAATATTACATTTAGTTTGAAGCGAGAAATGAGAAAGATAGCAAAAATGGAATATGGGATTGATCTGCTGACAGTGGCAATGGCTTATGTATATTTTGAGAAACTTATTCTTCGAAATATTGTCACAAAACAAACACGAAAATTATGTGCTGGTGCATGCCTGCTTTTGGCAGCGAAACTGAATGACGTAAAGGGTGACATACTTAAATCATTAATAGAGGTATTTATTAAAAATATATGAATTTTATAAGAACTTTATATAAAGTACAACTTTTAAATAATTTCCAGAGAATTGAAGGTATATTTCGTTTAAATCGCAAGGATTTGATAACATCTGAATTTGCTGTTTTGGTGGCCTTAGAGTTCGGCTTACATCTCCCAACATGGGAAATATTTCCGCATTATCAAAGATTGATTTATGAGTCTTGATCTTTTTTTATGTTTCGTTTACGTAAATCAAGAACAATTTCATCGTAACGTCAAAATTGTCGAAACAGTTATATAAAGTACAAGGTGCAGATGTTTTTATACAGAAACGTACAAAGATATAAGCAACCGAAAAAGAATTTGGAGATTGTTAGGTAATTCATTGCTTTAAAACACGGTAAGCAAAGAAGCTATCGATAAATGGTTACAACAGACATTTTGATAAATAGAAGTTGTAAAGATAGGCTGGTATTCTACATTTTCCTATATGATTCGACGAGTTCATAACTAACTTTCTATATACATTGATAACTGAATCATTTATAATAGGAGTTGTTTTAAATACAGCAAAATGTGAATTAGTGAATTGTACTCCGTTGATACCTGAGTGCAAAATGCTGTAAGAATTGCGAATAGTGGTATGTACTTTTGATATATTTTGGAAAGATATATATTTTTTTTTAAGTACTTTTTCAATTGTTAATTTTAATATTATGGAATCTTAATGTACTTGGCATAAGCAATAATTCTTTTTTAAAGATACAGTGATTTATGCAAAAAAATATGTTATTAATTACTTACGCAAAGTGAATTCGGTAGTATTAAATAATTACAAAAAAGTACGTGAGGAAGACAGACATTTAAAATTTTACTTTTAAGTCAAATCCACACTATTTTAAGTCGTTTTTCTTTTTTAAACAGACTTAATTTTACTCGAACATTTCCTAATAACGAACAAAAGATTTATTTATTTGATTGTATAACCATCAGGCAGCTGATTAAACAATTATTAGCAAATAGTAAGACGATTTACTTACAAAATACTGGTGTATAAATAAGTACCTTTTTTCTAGTTTGCTATAAATTATTTTTGAATGTTATACATGTTGAAGATGCTAAATGAATTAATATATAATAATTTTAAAAATTAAGTACTGTGTCAATTTTTATAAAATGTTCTATAATTATTTGTATTAGAAATGTATTTATGTAATCAATTTTCATTGGCTAAAAATAGAAAGGAAAGAAGATGAATTAGCCAAAGACAACTATAAATTTTTCAAAACGTAAAGTTTCAAAATTATCCTTGCGGAAATATTTAGATTTCATTATTTTCTCTTTCGTTTTCTTTCTGTCTAGTCAAGATAAAAATGTGACTTGTATGTTTTTTTTGTATTTTGGAAGTATCTTAATAGTGCGGAAGATGTGTACAGTTGCCTGATGCATTATTTAAAAAGTTTTCGATAAATGCGATCTTTGCATGCGTAGATAGTAAAAAGTAATTGGTTGAAAATTTCAGTTTTACTAAATAGCTTGTAGAGTAAAATTACAATATCTTAAAAATATGATTGTATTTGAGGTACAGGGTTAAATGGACTGAAGTAAGTACTTGGAAGTACTAATATAAGCTATTAAAACAGAAATAATTGAAAACGATAGCGACACTGTTTGCCAATGGGACAAATTGGAAAACCTGTAATGTAACAAAATGGAATATTATATGTACATTAATATTATTAAGAATATCTTAAAATCCAAAGTAAAACACCCAAGTGTGGTGCTATAGTGTAAATTTTAATATCTTAGCGTACTTATCGTAACTGTACTTACTGGATAATATAAAAGTATTTACAGAGGATCTTCCAAATTGTTTAACAGATACTTCTATGTTGTGTTTCCTTTTTTTAACCATAGTTTATGTTAATTCAAATAAAAAAGTAATATCAATTTTTTATTCACGGGATGTTATTCACAAACTATTGATATTACATCAGCATCTGCTAAAACCTTTTATTACACTGAAGTATTGAAATCTTTTTCACTACTTGTAATTAATGTAAGAACGTACTTACGTGTTTTGTAAAATACATATACCTATGTACAGAAATTGATGGCAGTATTTATCAAGCTTGTATGTTAAGTTTTAATTCGGAGTTCTATGTTAACGTGTTATGTTGTGAAATTAATTCTATTGTAGACACGTATTTATTTTATTACCATGTATATACGTATGTATATTGTACTAAGATGACAACATAAAATTTGCGGTATAGGAATGCTTAAAAATTTTCAATTGAATAATTATGAATATATCGTGAACGTTATTGCAATACTGAAAGACGACAGTAATGAGGATTTTAAACATTTTTTCGTTACCTATTTTTTATATTCATTGTGCCACCTCCAAAAGTCATTTGCTCATAAAGTGTTAGAAACACTCTCCATGTGTTATTCTTCTTCAGTTATGCAATTTAGATATTGTTATGTTTATTTAAGTGGAATAACTGAATTGCCATTTCACAATATGTTTATGTAAATATTTCTCTTCGGCGTGAGTTTCTCTGTACATATTTAGAAGTTTGGCAAACATGCTATATACGATTTTCAATTATATATGTGTCTATGACAATATTTTCATTGGCATATACTAGTCTTATGCGTTTGTGAGTCAAGCTTTCATATTATTTTCTGTAAACAATTCTGAAACAAATTCTGAGTACAATATTCAGTTATGTAATGGAATATTACTGACAAGAACATAGATTTTCAATTTGTACAATCAATTATAGAATAACAATATCATTAGTAACTGCAAAAATCAGCATGCATGTTAAATAATCCATGTTCTTGCCTGTATTATGGAGAGACAGAGAATGTGATTTATCGTTCCGTTTAATAAGATTTTAGCACTTATAGATATATAACGATATTTAGTAAATGCATATAACCATGCCATATGTATAAAAGATTTCGAAGTCAAAATGTTTTACTTTCACATTTTTTTTCTGTTTTATAATTTATCGAGATTAATCGGGAATAGCTCTCACCGGTGCCATAATGAATTAAGTACACAGTTCTGGTTATGTTTCTAAATAGTAGTGTAATTATGGCCCTGTGTATTCTAATTTGTTAATTATGTACCATCATTTGAAAAATATATTCGATGTTGTACATACTTTTTAATACTAAAAATAAGTCATTGTACTGATCGAAAACGTTTGTTGCATATAAATATCACGATTATTAACATTGTGTCCAATTTAATAATGAATTATGTATGATCAAATAGGAAGTTCAGGGTAACTCTGTGTAGATTTAAAAAATATTTGATCCGTGGTTTCTGCTGATTTATATATTCAATTTATTTCCATCAAAACTGTTAGTAAATCTCATATATTGTAATTGCAAATCATCCAACACACAAGATGTGTCACCTAAAACTGGAACTCAAGTGTCCATTAGTTTTAATGCTTCTATTTTTCTTTACCGGAATAATATCATTTTTAACGCATTCATCTGTGTAACTTGTTATTCTCTATATCAAATGCAATTAGTTTAAGAGATATTTGAAACTAAAAGCTTCATATTATTAATTCCCTCATGGTATTAAGAACAGCAAAGATATTTTACGTTCCAGCCTTAGGTGACTCATTATGTATAATAATTACGCCTCATTAATTTCTGTGCAGTGAGTCTTACTATGTTGTGAAACTGTTTGTACAAATCAGCAGTCGGCGATGATTACAGACCTACAATTTAATTTGAATAGTACATATGTATAATAAACAAGAATAGCGTATAAGGTTTCATGCTCGCATTTATACAAGATGTTTTACTTGTCCGAACTAATTGAAGTATGTTTTGAATTGTAGGTTCGCAGAAATATTTGTGACTAGATGACTGAATTTGTTAACTTTTACTTAATTGATTGCAGCAAGTTCGATCAAGATAAATTGGAAAACCTAATATTTTAACTAAGTGGAACATGTTGTATGTTTACGCATTGAGAATGAAATCTTATTTTTGTTTTATTATATAGTATATACAGTAACAATCTTTTATCTATTCTTCGTTATCAGTGTTCTGTATTTAGATAATATAACTTTTCCCATTTTCTAAGCATAGTATCTTAATACTATTCCTCTGTTCTCGGAGCGAGTGTCCAGAATACAGAAAACTAAAGAATCGTTCAGGCTTTGTGTGGCAAACTTAGATATGCGATTATATATATATGTATGTGTATTTACGCGCGCGAGTGTACGATTGTGTATGTATATATATACGTACTTATATGCAGCTGTACAGAAAACGCGAAGGCGGAGAATTTGAGAGCGAGCCGGTTTTCAGTGATCTCCCTCCACCCTTTATCGGTTTTCACGATTGATGTTAACACCCGCGACCATAGTTGATAAATGTCAGAATGGAATTAGAGGAGAACGGACTTTGATACGACACATTTGTAATGGCGATTTGATAGAAGAAGAATAATTAAGATTCGATGAACTCAAGGATCGATGATTAAGATACCTGCTCATGGGAGGTTTATATATGTAGCTACGTAAAAATAGTCTTCGATATGTATTATGTGATACTGTTTTTATTCGTCTAATAATGCTATAAGCTATTCGTACTAACATACAAATAATATATCTTACGGCAACGTGATACTATTATCAATGTTTTATCCCGGTACGCTTTGTAAGACCGCGCGGAGGTCGACTGTACAACATCTTACTTACACAGATCGACGATACTCACAGCCTTATGTGTGCTACCTAAAAGACGACCCATTTGTTAATCTCTCGTCGCGATAGTCTCCACGCGTTTGCGAACTCTTTCAGTGTTCATCCAGAAATTCTACGCATCGTTGTCACAGAAAATATTCTATCTACAGCTGTACAGGGTGTTCACGCTATTACTAGCTAGCGTAAATAGTAAATATTAGAAAAAAATAAAAGAGGAAAAAGTAGTACTCTTTTTTATACGCAACACAATGGCGTATGTAATTCTTATGTGTTTATACTATTTTGTTAGATATGAAGGTGACCTTCAATTTTTTAAATGGAATGCTGTATATTTTTTATATCACATGAAAGCGTGTGTCTGAGCGAATTCATCCGTATATTGCACAGTGATCTTCAAGGTCATGCAAGGTCAGAAATGGAAGAAACATTTTGTATGCTTTCATACTAATGTGTTTACAAGTATTCCTTATTCATACGAATCAGATGATGTTTTGGTATGAAAACGATGGCTAGTAATACCGTGAACACCCTGTATATAGTCTTTTTCTTTTTTCTTTTTTGGTAAGACATTTTTGTTTTCCATAGTATAGAAACGAAGATACGGGTATCTATTTTAATAACTGAAATTATATATATGTTTCGTTATTGCGACTTAATATATTATCGATCTCGAAATGCAGGATATTTTCTAAGACGATCTAACTAGAAATTATTTGAATTTCCATGACCATGTACGTATGACTGATATATTGTCGTACGAATACTCGATACAACACTGAAAGAGCGAACAGTAGCATCTCTGTGCTATAGCCTGTCAATTAAATGAAGAGAAAATAACACATCGTCGCGTTAATTCGTGTTACAAAAAACGGCCGGCGTACTTATTCGTACAAGGTTCGTTTTCATATCGAATGTTTCATTACTTCAAACTGTTAGGATACAACGGGGAGAGAATGTATAAATTACGAAATAAAATGCAAAAGAAACTTATCGTCGTGTTATTTGTTAAGCATCTCATATTTACATTTCTTATTGTTACGAATACAGTTACCCTCTCTCTGCCAGTACTGGCAGACTCTGATTAGTCACGTTGTGACGCATGCACGACAGAGACGTCACGTGACCGGGCCCCGTGACGGAAGCGTGGGGGAATAGCGTTGTAGAAGGGGATGGTAGAGTGGGGACACAAGTCGTAATCTGGTTAAATAGTTCTTATTAGCGAATTAAATAGTTATTAAATTACCGAATTTAAGTTTCAACTTTAGGGACTAGATTTCGTGGTACAGTAAACTTAAAAGTTCTCTCCTTTATCTTGGCGATTTATGATTAACTAATTTTAACTGAGAAAAAAGTAGTATCATTCGTCTTGTTGCATAGGAGAATAGACTTTTATGGAAATAAATATACGAGACTCTGAGAACGTAGTTACCTTTCGAGTGAATAATAATAATGCAATACTGATCGATCGACAGGAAACAAGGGGCTATTATAAAATTCCTGGTGTGGACGGAAGATGATGGGAATCTGACACGTGAATCGTGGTCGGCGCGGCGTTCGTCAAAAGAACGCGCGAAGATTGCAGCGGGAAGCGCACAAATGCGAACAGTCAAAGCGTGCCGATGCCCACGCGCGAAAATCTGCCCGGAAACGCTACTTTATGTCCTCGACGTGATCATTCAGAAATTAAGTTCCTCTGTATTCACTTTGACTTGGTGAATCGTGTTTAATCACATAATTATTTCAATCATATTTCACTTATTTTTAACACATTTTTCATGTATTTATCGAGTTACCGGCTAAAAGTTCAGATGTGAGTTTAATATGAAAGTGGTGTAACTCCATATTTTCCATTATTGAGATATTAAAGGTTTTGCGCACCGTAAAAGATACAGTCGAGTCAATGTCGTCAGATTCGTCTCCCACTGTACCCTTCCCCTTCCACAACGCTATTCCCCACGCTTTCGCCACAGCCCGGTCACGTGACAAATGAATATGATATATAATGAAAGTGGTCTACGTCATAAATTCCTTTTTTTTTTTAATTATTTATTTATACCGGACGCATCAACGTTTCGAGATATTTAAAGGATTACATTTGAAACACTAAATGAATTTCATACAGTGTTGAAATATCAGGCACTATCTAACGGTTCAATTTTGACAATATCGTAACAATATAGAAATAATTGATAAACTCATTTTTTTTTAAATTTTGACTTGGACCACTATCATAATTATATGGGCTCATATATCTTTAATAATAATAATATATTTTTTGCCAATGTATTTGTTTATTACATACGTAGACGTTTGTGTGCGTGCACTGTGCATTCACATGTTGAGATGTTATCTCGACTGACAACGAAAAATTCGTGACCCGAATATGTTTACTTCCGCCTGTCCTGAAATAACAATAACCGCTTCGACGGTCAGCTATAGCTTATCTAACAGTTTATTTAGCAGCGATTTTAAATTCGGTGATTCCAGGTGTTTGCGAAAACATATGCTCGCAGCATTGTGTGATCCTTCGAAGATAAAGTTGTGAATTCGCCCCCGCCCCCCAAATTCAACAAATTCGTGCTAAATGTTGAACGCGAACGAATGTTGAAAAGAGCGTGGACGAATTATTAATAACCTCGTGACAATAACGATGTAAATTGCGACTGCAAATTTCATTATTCTAGAAAAACTAAATGAAATAAGAAGAATAATTAAGAAAAATAGGTTGACGGATTTTGTTACAAAACCGAACACAAAATAGTATAAAAAATTGATCTTTGGACATGCGTCTACAAGAAGAAGGCGAGAAGAGTTTAGAAATTTTTTGAAAATGGAGCCCGACGATTTTAACTATATCTCTGATTATTAGACTGCGGATCTTTATACATTAATAGCAAAATTGAGTAGATAAAATAAAAAATTGTAGGAAAATTTTGAAAATTTAAGATGTCAATATATGTATATGATTTCTCATATGTATTAAAATTATTAAGGGAAGAAATAACATTCTATTTAGTTTCTATATTCCGTGCAGTCGATGTAAACAATTTTTATTTTGCAATATTAATTAACTATATTTAACATTCGCCGAACGTAGCATTTATATATATGTATAAAATCTTTGGATATATTTACGTATTAGACACCGTCGAGTCCTTTCCATGGCCCTTCTCGGACCAAGATGTCACTTGCAACAAATAAATAAGTAGTTATTGAACGATCGTACAGAACTTCCGTTCGTATGGCAAACATTCACGTTAAAGTGGCCACTCGAAAATAAACGTCTTCGTTCTCGTCCTTTAGCACTACAAGAGAGAAGAGAAAGTCTACTTATCCTTCGATTTGTTTATCCCTTCGTCGAAAGGTTCCTGCTGCAGGGAACCCTGCTGCGGGGAAGACACTCCAACGGGATGTTAAGAAGTCCTTGAAATTCTGTCGTTTAAGAAAATAATCTCAATGATTTCGATACAGGAAGGAGAGCATCATTGCTACTGGTTCCCTTCTGTTTCTACAGTGCTGGACATAAGTACAAGACGCTTCGTGTATTTGCATATTTTGCATACATATTGAGCCCATATTTATGGAAGTGGTCCAAGTCATATATTTCTTATTTTCATATAATGTTGAAATAACAATAAGCACCATCTAATGGTTCATTGTTGACAATATCGTAAAAATTACATTGAATTAATTTAGTTTAAAATAATGTGATGTGAAATAACCTGATAAACACATTTTTGTTTTTTAATTTTGACTTGGACCACTTTCATAATTATCAGCTCATATTTGCAGGAAAAAACATTTTATACATTTATCCTATCTTTTGTATACTATTTCTACATGGAATGAACATACAAAATACCAGATAATGTTTTTTATTATGTAATATATTTATTACGCGTTTCAGAATGAGAAATTGTAAATAAGTATTTAGACGAGTGTGTTAGAGATCTGACATTAGATTTCGTTGAATTTAAATCTGTTAATAATACGTTAAACGAATTACCCGGACGGAAGTAATTGCTGTGATACTGGTTAAACACGTAAGGAATGATTTCACTTGTTCGCTCATAATTTAAGCAGGCTCGGAAAGTAACCATCGCCTTTATTATGGGGCGCATAACTGTCGCGTGCGACGGACAGGAAGTGAGCCGTAAAACCTATTTGTCGGCTTCTCCTTATCCAGTTTCCTCCATAACAGCCGTACCCTTTTCCTTCGTCGAAAGCTTCCAGACTTTAAGCGGCTGTGGGATTACATGCGTTTCTATCGTTTCGCGTACAAATCTTTGCTGCTGTCGAGGACAACGGTTTTTATTTTTAATGGGGCATCTACTTCAGAAAAATTGCAATTCGACAATCGAGGAAATTCAATTATTGGTATAGTATAAATTATACTATATATATATTCTAAAATATTAAACTAAACTATTTCTAAAATGTAAAAAGTAATGGTTATGAGTTTAATGTTTACATTCCTGTGTTTTTCTATTTGCAAATTTTCTAAACCCTAGTAGCATTTATGGTTGACCAACGGTATCCAACAGTTGGTCAACCATAAATGCTACTAGGGATTAGAAAATTTGCAAATAGAAAAATTATATATATATATATATATGTATAGTTAGTGTTTTTGTCTACGACGGAAAAGTTATGACAATTGCCAAGGAATATCCAACTGTGAGCCTGCAATTATTATAGTTGGTTAATTAACAAGACATACGATAATTTTGGGACACCTTGTATTCCAAATTGATTTTTTAGGAATGCAATTTTGATTTAATGCAACAGAGAAGAAATTTACGTTTTGTTTAATAATAGTGTGGCAAAAGAAATTTGTTGAAACTATATTGTTCTGTTTCAGTTTGCAAACCACTTATAACTTTTCTTCATTAGGGGTAATAGCGCTTGACACCTAATTAGGTACTTAGGATTAAAAGGAAAACGGAGAATGGTGTGGGTTACTAATCGCCGAGGGTAAATGGTCGGACGAAAATTCCTTGGGACTCCCCATTGACGGGAGTCCGAAACCGATTTGCCAGCAGGCGTGAACATTTATTGCTCAAAAGAGATTATTTTTCGCGATGATATTACTTTAATACTATTGTTTATCCGATTCCGTTAAGACTCGGTTAATTTTATGGATCGATACGTACTGCGGTTGAGAATAATGAAATTAGAACAGTTTATGAAATCTTAAATAAGCATAATATTTTTCACCCTCTCATTTTTACTATTTCAGACAATTATTTCTTTTTTTCATCTTGAAGTTACGAGGATTGCGGACGATACAAAGATTACAAACTTTCTTATATGTATGTACATGTCCAATGTGTTTCACAAATGGGTAACAGTTGTCGAACATGTAGGGGTTAAATAAATTTTCCGTTCATCCCTTCGAAGGAGTGGAAACACGAAAAAAACTCGCTCGTGTTCTTCGGTTTGCGTTAGAACACTTCGTTCGTAAGTAAACTGTGTGGACTCCATCGTATCGCGGTTCTGTTCCTTTTTCGAAAACAGCTGTGTCCCTTTACGAAAGCATTTTCCAGCTTTCTCTATTCGAGATCGTTTTCTTATTTTATGTGCTACTACATACACAGCTTTTACAAATTTTTCGACCACCTGTGTTTCTGTCCCTACCATTTGAACAATAACATCTGAATCATCGTATACATAGACGTTTTACAACCCCTGCAGAGTGTGACACATATTTATATTCTAAGACTTCGAAATATTCTTTGTAAAAGGACACAAAGATGTATCGATTGAAAAAACGATATAATTTAATTTAAACCAGCGGTGAAAAAGATTTTAATTTTTTATTAGATGAAAAGTGTTTTTGTCACATATTGATAAACACTTTATTTGCAAACCTTTTTTGTCAATTTATTAGCAATACGGGTTTTAGGATGAACCAATTCCTTTTCTATACATACCAGACGCTGTTATCAAAAGAAATCACGATTTTAATACAACCTTTCCCTTAAATCGCTTTTTCCTTAAAATTCAGAAGAGGAAGATCTGACAAAACTATTTTAACATTCTTTTAAGACTCAAAGCCATAGTAAAATAGGTAATTGGATTCGTCTTGACGTCAGCTACAACAGTATACAACAAAAAATACATAGTGGCATTTAAAAAATTAAGGTGACCATTGTTACGTTCCGAACAAATTCTTTGCATTTAATCTTTCTCTTTCCTTTTTCATCAACATTATTTTTTTCAATGTTAAATATTAGAGATACCCATTTCACGTGTATTGAAAATAGACGTGTACACGTGTAATTAATATATCCGTGTAGAAGTCCGGATCCTATTTAATACACGGATACACGTGTACTGAAATACAAGTGTTCACGTGTATCAAAATATACGGATAATACATGTATAACCGTGAACTTGAATATACGGGTACACGTGTATTATCCGTGTATTTTGATACACGTGTGAAAGAAAATGTATATTTTTTTAACAAAGTTACAGTGAATTAACGTTTTTATATTAAAGGTAAACAAATTTACATATTACACAACCGAATGTATTATTATTATTAATAAAATTAATATTGGTACCCGTGTATTATCCGTGTAGCTTGATACACGTGTACCCGTGTATTATCTGTGTGTTTCGATATGCGTGTACACGTTTACTTCAGTACCCGTGTATCCGTGTACAAAGATGTACACGGATTAAAATACGGATATATATTAGTACACGTGAACACGTGAATACGTGTATCCTCAATACACGTCCAAAACCGTGATCTCTATTAAATATGGTTCATATTCCGCAACATATCACCTCCGAGAATGATCTCAAATTTCTGTGAAAAGTTTGTACGATTTTGTGAGAAAGTTCATCTCGGTTTGGCCCGGTGTGCGGGGGTGGGTTTAAGAATTCGACCGGAGACACTGAGGAGCGGTCACGATGACACGATCGAGAGGTATTAGTAATGCCGCCATAAAATAGTAGAATACAGGTAGCAAGAGCTGTCAGGTAGAGCGCGCGCGCTTTTGTTGTGGGTATCGCTTACAGTTAATCCTCAATCCGGAACCCACTACAATGGTGCGATGACCGGCGTCGTAGGCGGCTCGGCTCGGTGCGGCGCGGCGCGGCGCGGCGCGGCGGCGTGGAGATGCTTTCTACCCCTCGAAAAAGGAGAAGGAGAAGAAGAAGGAGAAGGAGTAGAAGCGTCGACAGGAACGGTGGCCAGGAGAAAGGGGGATATACACAATAAGGGAGCGAGAAAAGCGTAGATTCGTATCTCGCGGCGCTTCGCTCCATTCCGCTACGCATCGCATTCTGTCGTTCCTCTTTGACCGCCGACGCACCGCGGACGGATTCTTGATTTTATCTTCTCGCCTCGTCCCGTCTCGACTCGAGAACAAACTATTAACGGCCGTCTGCCCGCCGGATTCCGTAATTTATGGTGACGATTCCTCCACTCTTGTACCTAACGCGCTCAGCGCGCGCGCGCGCGATTGCGCTGCTCGTTCCTTAATGCGATCGTGTGCCGCGACATGCGTCAAATACGCCGACGTATAAATCCGAGCGGCCGCCTAAGTCCCCCGACTATTTACTAGATCTATGTCGGATCTTGTCACGCGATTTTACTTCTCGCGGAAACGTTTATCGAGACGTCGGGATCAATCAGGCAGACACGATAGGCCAGTCTGGCGGCGCATGCGACCGTTTCAAACTCAAAATCCGATCGAATCGAAATCGAAATGTCACCGAAGCACGCTGTTACTGATCGAGGTTTTTTATGGAAAATCAAAATTGTTTGTATGAAAAATTGTAAGGTACAGGAGCTGTGTAGACATTCAGTTGTTTTCTCAACAATTGCAAGTAGTTAGAATTAATGCTATAGTTTCTGAAACTTTTTTAATTGTGTGTGCGTGTTTCATTTGCTCATTCTTTATTGTCACAAACTAGTTGATCGAACAGTTAAATACGATCAAATTTTAAATTAAGATTTCATTATGGATCATTATTAACACTGTGTATTGTTAGTCTCATAATCGATGACACACGCTAAAGTGCAACGAGTTACGTTTCATGAACGCGTAGGAAACTTATTTTCTCAATTACTGTGAATTTCTGAGTTCAAGGTCAACCAAAGGTCGCTGAATTCGTTTCTTCATCAGCTATAAAAACAATATGAAGTTCTAAATACACAGTGCTATTTTAAATGTTTAAGCTGACCTCAGTTTTGTTATTGAACAAACGTTTTCTCGGCCTAAATGCCTAAACAAATCGGTGCGACCGTTAGGATGACCACCCTGTATGTATATCGTCTACTAACACATCTATCTCGATTAGACTTGTTTGCAGATGATCGGTCGAATATGCACTTGTGATGACGACAATTTAAATAAGCAAAATTTGTTAAGCAAAATAATAAGCAAAATCTAAATGAGCCAAATTTATTAAACAAAACAAGCAAAATGTATTACGCAAAATAATAAGACATCAAGCAAAATAAAAACCATATTGTTAAAATCCTCCAACGATGAAACGCTTTTCTGTTGAGGTCCGGTAACTCCACCATAATAAATACGCATTTGGATAAACATCTTAACAACTTTCGCATCGGATATGAACATAATAACCATATAAATTTCTTTTGTGTTTCGCACGGGTCCTCCGTCATCTTGGGAGACGGATCCCCTAAAGTGCGTTCTCTCAACAATTTCCTGAATCTGCACTTAGCTTTTCGAATCTCGTAATGGCGTTTTCTAATGATCTGTTAATTTTTCTGTTCCTTTTCTTTTCGTTTACTCGCGATCGCTATCGAGCGCGGTTGTAAGTGCAGTTCTTGCCGACAAGTTGGAATCGCGTCGACCAATCAGACCATCGAGGGCGCGGCGATTGTTTGGTGGGAGGGGGACGTCGGCCAATAGCGAGAGACGGCCCTCGGGTGCAGCGATGGATCACTGCAACCGTGTCGTTTCTGCAACTCCGAAACGCATCATCAGTCGTGACTAGACAGTAACGCGGAAGACGTCGTGGACGAGACGATATTTTCGCACACGTACGTTTGCGGCGCGATCGCGTGACAAAGTGACACTACAATCTGCGTCCACCTCTCACAGTGCATTGATTGGAAGATGAATTCAATCATGGCGGTACCCATGGAATTGCAACTCCAACTACATCAACAAATGCTTTACTATCAGCAACAGATCGCTCTTCGGAGACACCGACCAGGTTTGTTCAATTTCTTCGGATCTGTAGTTTAGAATGTATCTTATATTGTTCGAGATCATTTGTTTAACATGTTGCCTTGTAAAAATGGCAAGATTTAATTTATTTAGACTCTGCGCGGTTCTTATTGTAATATATGCTCTAATAAAGATATTTATTAAATCGTTCCTTTATATATTTTTTTAATAATTGCAAAATAAAAAAATCTAGAATCGGTGGTGGTAGGTGTCTAGTGTTAATATATTGTGAATACAGTGTCGCCCACACAAAATTATTAGCTGAAATTTTTAGGAGTGGGGAGGATTCTGAATATAAAATTTCAATGGCGGGTCATTATTAGTTTTTGAGATACATTAATGAAAAACTGTCAGGAAACATGTTTTCCAGTTGACCCTTTATATAATTGTTCGTTACGTATAATCTATACATAAATAATGTAAGAGAAGAGATCTTAAACAGTTATTTTATTAAGAAAATAAAGCACACGACTTATATACAATTTAACAAACAGTGAATAAACATTAAATTCTTCAACCGTAATTCCGTATTTATATTATTAATATTATTAATATTAATATTATTAATAATATTTGACGTGTTCGTGTTTCCCGAGAAAAAGTCAAGTCGCCGCGTCAACGCGTCCTTTTATGTATACTACTCGCTCGGATGTTTTATTTTTCGAATCTTCTAGAAGACGTCTCGTATTTATTTATTGATTATTTTTTATGTGTCGCGGTCGCAGTACCGCGGCACTCGTGCACAAACACGATTCACACATACATACAATAGGAAACATACAAATCCACACCTCAAATGCCTTTATACAATAGGAAACATACAAATCCACACTTCCTACAATAATTATTAACTCCGACGATTCTCGCATACGATAATTCGCTAGATTCCCAAAAACTGATCGAACCAATATACCAATTTGCGAACGGCTTAATGGTTTCCAGCTCTGGTGCGGATTTAGTATGATTGCTATTGGTCTGGTTAGTTTTTTCTTCGAGCTTTTCGAATTTAACATTGAACATCTCGGATTACGTTATACTTAATATACGGATTATGTTAATTATGTTAGGCCCGCCATTGAAATTTTATATTCAAGATTATCACCGCCCCTCTCCTTAAAATCTCAGCTCATAATTTTTAATTTTCGCATTCTTATTCTATAAAATAGCGAAAAAAGTTATATCACAGTTTTTAAGGGGTTGTCGCAAAGCGGGGAGCCTGAGATTTCAGATTTAGGTTTATTACTATGTATATAAGAGGACCATCAGGCTCATATAATAATTAAAGCTAAAAAAAAAATATTATTATTTGTTAGTACATAAAAAAATTTTTTCGGAAAACTAGGTACGTTATTCTTCTCAGTGGAGATTATTATATATATTTCAGTTTTGGGCAATATATGTCCCGGAATTGTCTGAGAAAAAGTTGGTAATCCTAATTGAAATATTTTTTGGATCCACTCGTATGCTCGAGATTTTCATTAGGGGTGTGACTCGATATTGTACGGCGAGGGGTTGATTCGCAAAAATTACAGAGATTCCGTGCAGAGAGATTTCGTTGCTTCTGTTTTCCCACGGAAAAATGAAGTGAAGGGAAAGGGGGGGTGTAAAACGCGAGCAAAATCCCGCGGAGGCGACATAGATCCCCGCTTTTCTCGGCGAAGATGAAAGGTGCCGACTTTCGGTCGAGCGGACAATCGTTATCTGGCCTAGAGAATGGATCGGCACCACCGCACCCGGTGTCCTCTCTGCAGGAAGAGAATGAAGACGAGTCGATGCCCGCAATTATCCTAGTCCGGGACATAATACCCCGACCGCAGAACCGCGGTACAAGTGTAGGGCGAATCGCTCATGCGGCCAACCGACGATCCCCTATAGATCCACTTGCAAAAGGTGTCCTCGTCGGCATTCGAGTTACCTCATCCGCGCAATTTCTTATCCTCCTTCAGCT
This sequence comes from Lasioglossum lativentre, assembly GCA_916610255.1. Taxonomy (NCBI): domain Eukaryota; kingdom Metazoa; phylum Arthropoda; class Insecta; order Hymenoptera; family Halictidae; genus Lasioglossum; species Lasioglossum lativentre. The sequence goes on from OU744364.1 coordinate 5,822,457, forward strand.
TATCCGCCGGCCAATGTCTAGGTCTAGGTGGACATCAAAGGACTGCAATCGAGAGGAGACAAACTTATCTCGCACAAATAGTGTCTCTTCTCGTTTGTCCTTACAAGGGAACATATTCAGATGAGAATGGCCGATTTTGATGAAACTAATGTGAGCTATAGTTGTTCGAAAAATATTTGAAACGTATTTTTTTTATTAGCAACCATCCACTTTGAAGGGGTGAAAACAGCCCTCAAAGTTGTCAAAACCATATTTTTTGAGATATCTCGGAAACCAGAGGTCGAAAAAATTTGAATTTTTTTTTAAATTGTGTGTTTTTCAATGGGAAATGTAGTCGCTCACGAATTTTTTAACAAATTTTTTTTTCTCACAAAATGTGGTTTTGACCCCTGACTTCGAGGGCTGTTTTCACCCCCTCAGCAATGATAAGGGGAAAACGGAAAAATTATACATATTATGCTCGAATCATGACCTCCGGATGACCTTACCTGTTAAATCGGTTTATTCACGAACAAATCCGCATGAAGAGTTAAACTATAAAAATCCAAGTAACCACAATTTGTCAAAGTGTAAAACAAAACAGGCGAAGTATCAGCTAGCTGTGGAAAATGTTTTGCAATCGTCGCCATTGGACTAAGATTATTCTTCCAACAATGTTTTATTTTTTGATTAATTGATGTCTTCTTCCAGCGGTTGAATTATTTTTTCAACTGAATTATATCTTTCACTGTAGCGATATTCTACTATATCGTAGATGAATTACGAATATTTTCATTTAGGTAGAAAACTTGGAGATATAGTACTTTTAATGATGCACAAAGTAAAAATTGATTTGTTCCTTTCAAATAATTTCGTGTAGAAGAGTTTAGGGGTGACGAGTTTGATAATTAGACTGCAGATCTCTATGGAAAATAAAAATTTTCTTGGTCATTTACAAGACAGGACCCATATAAAAATTTCATTCTATCTCTAATACTTTGTTAAAATTGAAAATTACTTTTATTTTTTGCCGTAAATGCATAAAATTCGCAGTCTAGTGATAAATACTTCGTTGGGATTTCCATAATAACCATAATTTGTATCGTTGAATTGCAGAAGATCTGCCGAATCGAAACACCTGGACGACACTACCCGCGCCAGGCGGAGGACCTCCTCTACCTCCCGAGGTGAAGGTGGAACTCCAAAATCAGGAGTTGTGGCGGCAATTCCATGCCGAAACAACGGAGATGATAATCACGAAGTTGGGCCGGTGAGTGCATCAATCATGTTCTTCTTTCAGTCTATTCAAACGAAAATATTACAAAACTAATCTTGTACTTTCAAACTCCTAAACACTGCGGCTTATTATTAGATCAGTGTCTCAAACGCTTGCTTCCCCCACCAACGTTTCTTCAGCGCTGGTGCTACGGTGGGGGGGGGGGATGGTTTTGCTTCGATCGAGACAAATATGCCCAGCAGAGGTTTAGATTATCGGAAAAATGTAAATTCCTTTTGTCTAACAGATACTAACGCCGGGTTAAGTATTATGTGGATAGCAGAGAATAATTCTTTTGACGAATCCGCTGTCGGAGATTTTTTACCTCGAATTCCACCGGGGATGGAATATGTAGTCGGACAGGCGCCATGCGACCACACCCTCTGCCGCTGCCGCAACCTTTAGTGTCCCCACCTGAAAAAATACGATCTCCCCCGAAATTGTTTCTACATTTTCAATTCCTTCTACCCACCGACAAATACCTGTTTCTGGTTTACAACATCCGAAACCTGCCACATTATTATGTAACGTTCTACTAATGCTTCTAATTCATTAACGATTCAACATCGTTTAGAAAAGGAACATTTGTTGTATTTATCTTTTGTTCCTTCATTGCTCTCGACACAAGGAGGATAGAAAACTGTCACATTAAATTTTGATTGCAACAATTAATTTTATGAATAAAAGATTTACTTAATTTTTTATTAATTTAAAAGTTGTACTATTTAATAATAACTGTTAGAAATTCCTTCATCGATAACTGTTATGAACGATCGAAATTAACTTCTGCGCATCGATAACTGTTATAACAGATTGAAATAAATTTCTCTCATCGATAACTGTTAAGAACGATCGAAATAAATGTCTCTAATCGATACCTCTTATGGACGATCGAAATGAACTTCTCTAATTAATAAATGTTATAATCGATTGAAATAAATTTCTCTCGTCGATAACTGTTAAGAACGATCGAAATAAATGTCTCTAATCGATAACTGTTATGATCGATCGAAATAGATGTATCTCGACGATAACTGTTATGAGCGATCGAAATGAACTTCTCTCATCGATAACTGCTTAGAGTAATCGAAATAGTTTGTCTTTGTCGATAACAGTTATAAAGGTGGATCGAAATTTTTGGACTCTAATAACTGTTCTTTATAAACGAAAACTTAATAAATCTATATTTCTCAATCATTTTCTTCCTCGATTTTGTTTCTTTATATTTTGTGTTGATTATCTTTTCAATATTATTGATTTTTTATGGTAGACAATTTTAGAATAATTGTTATTTTTGTCCACGGTTATAAGATAGAGATCTGAATAGCATTCGCTGATCGTTCGTCGAAGACGAGTAAAATTGTTTGAGCGCGCAAAGTTTCTGTATGAAATATTTACACGTCTGTCGGTGTGGCCAGGTCAGTGGACCCCGGCCCTTAACGAGGAATGCCTCCGAGCGACGACAGCCCGATTAGTTTCACAGAAGGTGGTCAAGGAAAGTCGTAAAAGTAAGGTCGTGACGACGTGTCCGCCTCTATCGGCGCCACCAATCTCCGAATCATTTCACGAAAGTAGATTTGCGGGAAAAGTCATCCTACGACCGGACGGATACAGGACGAATCACAATTTCCGGTGACTCTGTGCCGGAAGCGATCGAGCTACTCTTTTCCAGATATGTACAACCGTATGTACAACAGTGTAGCTATCTTAGATAAGATTGCCGAGAATTTTTCAGCACGTTGCCACGCGTTCGATAACAGGGTTGATTTCAGGGAAGAGGTGTGGGAGATACAATTCATTTCTTCATTTTCAATAACATTTTCTTCACGATTTTTCGGCCGCTTCCGGTAACCAGATAAAAAACCGTTAGAAAGAAAATCAATTAGTTTTTACAAGGCTGTAAGATAGAATTGAAAAAAATTCAAATAAGATATTTGTTCATGACAAATGATGGTCACCTCGATTTTTTAAAATGGCGCAACATAATCTTTGCAGGTTATACAATAAATAATGAACAGAATTGTACTTAAAAAAACTCTTTTGTAGTTAGGGTTAACTGAAGCATTTGTAGGGTCGTTTAAAAAGTAACTGAGATCATCCGACGGTGAATTTGGGGAACTTGTGATAATTAAAAAATTATTTTCGAAATCACAGTATAATGGACGTCTCTTTTCTAATAAATAGACAGCGGATTTTTTGCATTTATGCCAAAAACGAGTAAAACGGTAAAAATAACGGTAAAACTTTTTTTAAAAATTGTTATTGGTCGCAATTGCGAAGGTGTGCCTGTAGTGAAAATTTATAAGGCGCATGTGGTAGGTATAAGTAAGTTATATATGTACACGTACAAAGTTTCATCGAAATCGATCGAGGATGTTATGAAATATAAATGGTTGAAAAGAGCAAAAGAATCCGCGATTTAAATGATTTGCAAACCCTAAATCAAAAGATGTTTACATGTTACAATGCCAATAGCTTTTTTATGCGTCAATCGATTTCAATGAAACTTTGTACATGCATATAACTTACTTAGATTTACAAAATACATGTTTGAAATTTTCATTACAAGCACAGATAAAAAAATTTAAAAATCGTGACATTTACTTTTTCCTTCTGCGACTAATAACAATTAAAAAAAAAAATTTGCACATTAGCTAGTAAACTAATCCTTCAAACGTCTCGAAAAAACTGAAGCTGTAGGGTCGAATTTTTGAAAAAGTTATTCGTTTTTAAAAGGTGTACGAATACTTTGTGTACACCCACTGTACAAATTATTTTCAACCTGATAACCACATCAAGAAAATAAATTTCCATTTCTCTCGAGTTTTTTTATAATTCAAAATTTTTCTTTTGCACGGAAATCCGCTGTCTAGTAAAAAATTTTGGCAAAAGTAACGAGCGAAGTAATTTTTGTGAAGTACCACAGAAAGGATGATGGGTCGCAGGGTAACCGGTGGGCGGTCCACAGTTTCCACTAACAGTAACAAGGGTGTTTGTTCGTCCGCATATCCGTGCCTTCCGGTTGAACGGGCGAGTCTTGCGTTTTGCGCGTTGAGAACTGCACCACGTGGCAACCACGTGTATGGACACTTTGCCCCTTCGGGCTGTGCGTGGCTACCCCGATACAATCAGTATTCCGTGACACGATCGACACATTCATGTCTCTTCGTTCCTCACAGCGAGCCGCCGCTCTTCCTATGCACGCTTTTGTCCTATCACCTTCCTTCCTCTTCGGCTCACTTACCCCCCACGTTCTCGTTCTCGGCGACCTTGCGTCACCGATGAATAGCCGACGAAAACGTGCGTCCCAGAAGCGCAACACGGGACCACCTCGAACGCGTTCGTAGTTTTCTCTTTTCGTCGTGCATCCTCTTCACCCCCGCCTCTCCTTGTCGGGCCGGGCCGGGCCGGGCCGGACCGGGCCTCTCTAACCGGAGCTAATTAATTTCACGTTCCGCCGTGATTCGGCTGTTACCGATATCCGACTTGTTTCGATGCCTTCACGAGTGTGCCGTCGTTCCATCCCAAGGGTTGAGAATACGAGTGTTCGTAAAACGGTCCCCTGCAAATTCCCGTGACATTTTTCTCGTAATACGAAACAAAAGATTCTTTTTTCCTGGACTCTTCTCGACCAAGCTTCTCGCTCCACTAAACGACCGATTCTCTTACCGTGGTCTAGGTCTGGGTCTGCACAAGGGATGTTACAAGGGAACACCCCGGTCACTGATACACGCCGATTTTTATGAAACTTTACACAAAGCGTTCGTTAGACATACCTAAGAATTTAGCCGGATTTCGTTCGTGCCTGATTTTTATTTTAAGGGAGAAATCTACCCTTTTAATACCAGCCCTACCAAATGCTCAGAAATCGCAGACGACAAAAGATTTCGAAAAATAGTTCAAGTGAAAGTTACATTTCATCTTTTAATCCAGAAATGTGCGTGAAAAGTTTCTTGGCAAAATCAGTTTTCTGAACGAAAACATTTTTTCTGTAGAATTTCTATATTTAACATTTTGTAGATCCGTGTTAATTATACGGCTTTGCACAAAGAGAGAGTTATTGCAGTAAAATGGAAATTTAAAATAGTTGACATTTTACGTAGTGACGTAGCGACATATATTGAAATATTAATAATGTTAAAAGTGTAAAAAAAGAAATTTCTTGCCTTGATTCTATGTTGTTCTCTAATGAGTTGTGTCGCACTGAAAAAATATTTGTTTGAATATTAGTAATATTGTCCGAGTGAGTAGTAAATATTTTAAACAGGACTTGCATAAAGAGGGAGTTATTGCAGACAAAACAAAATTTAAAATAGTTGACATTTTACATATATAGTGACGTAGTAAAATTTTGGGATGTTTATAACGTTAAAAGTGTAAAAAAAAATAAGTTTTTTGTCTTGCCTAATGGGCTGTGGGCACTAAAAAAAAAATGGTATTTATATTAGGAGAATCGTGGAGCGTGACGGATTATGTTCACAAGGTTCTGTTACGCGTCACGTGACTTTCGATTCATCTAATCTGCAAGATGAAAGGAAAGCGGGGCGCGTGCTGCTGCGGTTGCACGCGGTGTATGGCGTATCGCGCTATTACAGCAGCATTATCTGGTGATTCGATAATCTCGAGAGGCTTTTTAAAAGGACCAGACGCGCTCGAATCATCGGCGCACGGGCCTTCCAGCGCAGCGTTCCAGCCGCAGCCGTCGCGACGGCGTAATCCTCCACTTACAGGGGCGCCACTTTTAGTGGATTCAACAACAGAGGCATGGCGTCGATCTTCTTCATTCGTTCACGAGTACATAGTACGTCTCCTGAGAAAGTTCTTTTTTGCTCCCACGTCGAATAAATCGTATGGCAATCGTTCGAAAGCATACTTACTAACGAATTTACCGGAAATGCGTACGATCTTCAAGTCCCATCAGCATTTCTAATGCCTGCACTTATGCCAGGGGTCTTCAACCTTCCACAGACTTCGGAACGCTTCTAGTTTACAATTAGATAGCAGATCTTTATGCAAAATAAAAATTTTTAAAATTTGCTTTAAATTTAAGATTCATATAGCATGTACATTACGAACTATACAATACATGGTTATGTTATAATCTGACTTAATGGTGTAACTTGCAATTAGTTTTCATTAATTTTGTTAGGTTACAACCACCTCGTTGAAATTAAATTTTAATTGAGCATAATTGAAAAATAATTTTCAAGCGTTTGAGATATAGTAGAATTATTCTAGGTCGGAATAAATGTTTAATTTTCGAGGTGAAATAGACAAGAGAAGAATGTGCAACGAACAGTCACAGACATTCTTAAGGAAGATTACGGTTACAGACGATTATCGGAGAAAAGATTGTGCGAGGACTCGCGCAAATCTGTTTCACAAGTTGGACTTTCCGTTGCTAATTACGTGTCCGTCGTCGAGATGCTTATCTTCTGTGGATTTAAGTATAAAATACCGAAAAGTCAGGTAGCACTGTCGTCTCGAAGGTTTAAGCGAACCCTTTTAGGTTTCTGCTTCTAATGACTTCGGATCTCGGCAAGTGTATTTACGTGACATTCGGGACGAAAAGTTTCTTAATTACACCTGACTACGTCTGTTTTGCATTTCGATAACCGACAAACGATTCTTATAGATTTTCAAGTAAATCGTTTTTCTTCAACATCATCTATTATCGAAATCGTGAAAATAGGACATTTCAACTTTATGAACTTTTACTGCTTTAATTTTAAAGACTATACGAACGATTTTGAAATATGATTGGTATATATTTTTACAGCATTATAAATATTTGAAAATATTGGACCATATGTAAAACTAATGCACTCATTCTCTCGAATATTTTTCGCCTAAACGCCATTTCGATAAAGTGGACTTTCTCCCTTAGAAAATATTCCTTAAAATTGTTAGACAGCGGATTTTATGCATTTATGGCAAAAATGAGTAGGCGAAATTTAAAGCAGTAAAAATATTAGAAGAATTTAGAAATTCTGTTCTACGATTATATTAAGAAACAGAATAAATTTCTATTTCACACAGATTTGTTGAAATTCAGGTAGAAAATTTTCATTTTGCATAAAGATCCGCTGTCTAATTATTATCATTAAACAGCGGATCTTTATGGAAAATAAAAATTTTCTACCTGAATTGCAACAAACTAGAGCGAAATAGAAATTTAGTCTAGGTTGAAAATAATATAACAGTATTATTTTAAATTCATCTAATGTTTTCACTGTTTTAAATTGCACCTATTCATTTTTCTCATAAATGCATGAAATCCAGTCTTCTATTCCCAGTGTCTCGTCACAAGGAATTTTAGCATGAATAAATTATTGTAGCAAAGCTAGCTGAGCATTACGTTCTGGTTGTTTCTATTTTATTAAACAACGACGAAGAACATCAGTCAGCATTCGTTGTTTTCGAGCGTTTCTTTCTGTAGCTTTGCATAGGAATGAGTTAAAATAGGCGCGGAACAAAGCGGCACGGCGCGGCACGGCGCGGCACGGCATCGGGGAATCCGCAATTAGGTATGCAAACGGTCCGAACCACCGGAGATTGACTTTCGGTGGTTTACTTATGGGATTATCCGCGAGTTTGAAATGTTTACACGGGGGGGAGGAAAAACTAACTGTTGGGATCGAAAGATAGCGGCCGTGATGCACTCAAAGAGTCGCAGGAAGTGAGAGAAGGTTCGGGGAGTCGCTCCCTCGTCGACGCCCACTCGTCGCCGGGGACGTTAATGACTGGGAATTTTCTGTCCCTTCGTTGTCGTGTTCAGTTTGCTTGCGCTACCTGTACGAAATGTGCGTTTAACGCAACGCCGACGACGCCGACGCAGACGCCGAAGGGTTCCGAAGATACGTTTCCGGATGCATTTGCACCGGCACGGTAGTAAAACGATTTCAACGTTCTACGTAACGGTGTACGGCGTCCGCCGCAATTACGTTTCAAAATTACTTGTAAACCATTTGATGTAAAAATGGTTGAAACAAAAGTTTCAGGAGTAACATACAATCTGACTAGTTTTTTTCTGTTTCTCTTTTTCGTCGACATATAAAGGTCACCTTGAGCATTACCGTAAGGGATGAATATTAATCTTGTAAGCGAAAAAGTTGTTATATTATTTAGAAGATTTATTTTATAAAAATAAGAAAAAGAGAAAATTTTACTAATACGCGCATTTTATACAGGATGATTCAGCAGGGGTACCACAAATTACTTGCAAACTATTCGATATCTGTGAAAATGGTTGAAACAAAAGTTTCAGGAGTAACATACAATCTGACTAGTTTTTTTCTGTTTCTCTTTTTCGTCGAGATATAAAGGTCACCTTGAGCTTTACCGTAAGGGATGAATATTAATCTTGTAAGCGAAAAAGTTGTTATATTATTTAGAAGATTTATTTTATAAAAATAATAAAAAGAGAAAATTTTACTAATACGCGCATTTTGTACAGGATGATTCAGCAAGGTGTACCACAAATTACTTGTAAACTATTCGATATCTGTGAAAATGGTTGAAACAAAAGTTGCGCGGTTTCAAAAGTAGCATACAATCTGACTAGTTTTTTTCTGTTTCTCTTTTTCGTCCAGATATAAAGGACACCTTGAGCTTTTCCGTGAGGGATGAATTTTAATGTTGTGGTTGGTGAAAGAATTGAACCCTGAATAAGAAACTATACGAGTACATACTAATTGAGTTAATAATAAAGTTAATAAAAAATATTTGTTCGTCTATTATACTATATGAAAGCAAATCTTTGACTAAAGTGTAACATCGTATCGTGTTTCAGGCGAATGTTCCCGTCCATTCAGCTAGAGGTCAGTGGATTGGAGTGTCGTGCTCGTTACTGCGTTCTCCTCGAAGTGGAGCCGGCGTCTGATCGCCGGCACAAGTATTTCAGCGGCGGTAGTCGTTCCGCGAATGATTGCGAGAACGCTAGGGGTTGGACAGCAGCTGGTCCAGCGGAACCTCAGCCGCGAATCGATCGAAGGATGTATCTACATCCGGACAGTCCTGCGACCGGAGCGCACTGGATGCAACATCCCCTTAACTTCAACAAGCTCAAGCTGACCAACAATGCCGTCGAACCGAGGACCAACGTGAGTAATCCTCATCTACCCTGATATTTCGAAATTGGGCGTCGATTACCAATTTCTATTTTATTGTTCCATTGAATCTCTTAGGCGTCAATTTTCAAGCGAACGGATCATTTTTGACCGATGGTTCCTTGGTGAAGTTTGTTCCTCTCGACGAGTAGACCGCGATACAGTCGAAAAAAATAGTTTGACCTTGAAAAAGTCTGTCAAGGTCAATCTTGCAGAACACTTTTTCAACAGATCCTCGCCGATCCTAAGGTGTCGTATCACGTTGTACATACAGTTTCGAAAGAATATGCTGCTCATCGACAATTGTTACCTTATCATTAGCCAAATAAAGGCATCTCGCGGCGTTTATCGGTGAACAGGCGCTTTCTTTCGGGCATTTTAAATATTAACTGTTTTTGAACCACGCCTTTTTCGACGAAAGGGCTCGTGGAATGCTTGCGGAAGTCCGGTAAAGGAAGCTACCAATTGCCTAGAACCGGTAGCGTTTCCATTTATCTAGATGTTCCATGTTTGGACAGGCCGGCATGTCCTTAAACGCTCCTTCTTTCCCTTTCTCCTCTGCGTGTCTCTGGTTTCGGCTTACTCTTCTCGTCGTCCGAGTCGTATGCGGGAGGTCCGCCACACAAGGATCCACCCTCTCGGTTAACTTGCTCCTCTCACTTCCGATCCGGTTCCAGTTTGAAAAAACGAGCAGCCTGTTAGAGGCTTTCGAACGATATCACTACTTACGCTTTCGGTCAATTAGAATTTTCTGCTACACCTGATCTCTGCACGTGATTCTTACGACACACATATTCTTCATCTATCCTGACGAATTTTCATCTACAAGTACCTTTCCACAGAAATACATGACGGACACTTGAAATTGAAGAGAAAAAATAAAAAGCAGAAATAATTTTATTTCCCATCAGTTTTTCATTGTACAAGTGTAAAATTTAACGACCACCCATTAGTAATTAAATAATATTCGAATAGGAACTTAATAACTCTTATTAATAGATTGTGGATCTTTATGGAAAATAAAAATTGTCTTAGTCGATTCCAAGGAATAGAAACTATATTATTATAAATAGAATGTTATTTTTTCCCCATAATAATTTTAATAGAAATCATATATTGACATGTTCAATTTCCAAAATTTTCCTGCAATTATGAATTTCATCTACTCAATTTTAGTATAAAATGCATAAAGTCTACACTTATCAAATACCAATTTGTTTTTTAATTTATCACGATACGATGTCTATATTAATAGAATCCGTTTGAATAGAAAGTGTACGCACTTGCACCCACTTTGTTCGTAGTTTCGGCGCGAGTCTCGTCGGGTCGGACTAGATGCCTCGGTTAATGGGTTCTCGTCCGCTAACACCGGGGCCTTGTGAAATGGCCGAAGCGAGGGAAATTCGGCTTCCCCGTACACGGAAGCCGGGTCCGGATTAAAATCTAGAAAAGGGAAAAGGTCGACGCCGCGTATATATTCTCCTTACTTTTCGGGGGGAGGAGGGGAAGAGACTTAAGCTACTCAAAACGGTGCCGGGTACATCGGTTTCGAGCGTTGTCCGCGAAGAACGGAGATTAACACGCTCCACGACACCCTGTAATCGATATACCTACCTTTTCTCTAGACTCTAGACCTAGTGGGTTTGTTTACGCCCTGACAGAAACGAGTCCCGACAGCTGCCTTCCAGGGCGCCCCTTGCCAGTTCTTTCATTTTTCACGAATATCCAGGAAATTACTTCTGCGGATTTGCGCGTCGCCTCAAGTGGGCCCTAGGAACGCGCGCAAACGTCCAATTAGGGTAAATGTACCTATTTTTCTCTCAATGAGATTCAAATACGTAAAACTAAATATTTTGCCCAGAATAAATTTGCTTAAATGAGAATGTAAAATAAAATTGTCCATCAATCTCATATTTTTATGATCCCAGGATTTGATAAAACATTCTTCGTAAAAGGTAAAAATAAAACGATTTTTCTTCCATCTCGATAAAGGTCACGCGAAGGTCAATATGTATATATATCGCACGCACATCGTTGAATTTGTCTTTTTTACGAGCTTATAGATCTCTGTGGTAATGAAAATATGTACTCCCATTGGAAAAAACTTCGTTGACCTTGAAATCTCGAAAAGAGTGACCTCGAGAAAATCTTTTTGCCTATCACCGCATTCGAACTGAATACACTCCTTTCCTCTGACCTTTTTTTAAGCTAGATATTTAGGATGGTCAAGTTAGGTGAAATACCCCATTATTTATTTAATGAATTATTACATTGTATGCAGTGGCCGAACTACAATACCGCAAGACTTCGCAACGTGGGGGGGTGGGGGCGTAATCGAAGGAGGCCCAAAATTTTTGCTTTTATTATCTTGTAATTTTACTATCCCTAATTTAAATTAAATTAAAAGTACACTGAAAAAGTACTTTTTGCGTTTATTGAATTTTGCAATTCTTCTTCCTAAAAAGCATTAAAAATTTCAATCCTATAAAAATATCGAAAGAAAAAAGGGGGCTCAAAATTACATTTTCGTTCAACCGTACAGGTTTCGTTCGAACCGTTTTCCGAGGATGAATTTGTATTCCGATTATTTATTTTTTTGTTGTATTCAATGCGAAGTTCCTACGATTCTTCATACTTTTTGAGAAATGGCGAAGAGATTTCAGTTCTTGTATCACACGGAAGATTTTGAATGGCTCGGGAGCGCCTGATATTCCGGGAAGGTTGAAGGGCCAGTCTGGTTTTCGGGAATCGCGTCTGTACCCGCCGCGTCGTCGGCGTTCTTAGCGAGGCGCCAACTTATCTTGACGAAGCGGCGTCCCTTTTATCCGATTCTTCAAACTAATTACGAATTTAATAAAATTCTCTCCTCCCCTTCCTTTCTCTTCTCTCCCGCGCGCAGTACCGACCACAGTGAACGGAATCTCTTCTTCGCTGCGGTAAAAAAGGAACGGAGAGATGCCCATCGTTCGTTTGTGTTGCGGCGAGTTCTATCGATATAGTGCCTGTTGGACAATAAATTAACATTTGTCGATGTCGACGGAAATATTTTGCCGATAACCTTTACTGCATTATTAATCTCTATAACAACAAATAAAATTTTTTTTTACACAGTTTGGTAGACACACTAATACCATACAACTTTTTCGTCGTATCATTTGTTGTAAAGAAAATATTTACATTTTTCTCGAGAGCTGATTTCACCCCTTTAATGCGAGAAATAGCACAAAAAAATAGTGTTAGGCACAATTTACTCCACTTGTGTGCGAAGTTTCATAATTTTTTGAATTTGCGAGTTCGATAACTTCCCTCGTAAGTAGTGGGTCTAAAAAAAAGAATAACAATAAATAAACCATTCATATTATAATAAAATACATTTGAAATTGTTAATATTTCCTTGTTTTTCCATCTGATCAAATGGCAACAAATAGCACAGAATGTTAATTTTCAGTAAGAAATATTGAACATGGCATAAAATATAATTGAATGCTTTATATTTAATAAGATCGTTTTCTATTTATATTTTAACTGGTTTCAATAACGAATACTTATGCGATGTGTTTCATTAATTTTTCAGGTAGTTCTGACGTCCATGCACAAATACATTCCGCGCATTTGGATCATTCGCTGCGATGACGCGACGAGAATAAGCGATCTGTACTCCCATCCAGCCTCGTCGTTCAAATTCAGCGAAACTGAATTTATCGCTGTAACAGCTTATCAGGTAACAAATAAGTGAACAAATTATATATTGACATGATTATTATATTATTATATTGTATTATACATACAATTATTATTATACAGTAATTATATTATTATAATATACATTATTATATTGACATCACCTTCGAATAACCTTGAACTCTTAACATGAAGGTCAAACTGAAATTTCGTTTGTAAGGAGAACGCAGGGTTTGCGAGAAATGCTAACGCCTGCAAATCTGTAGAAAGTGTCTTTCCTAGCACAAAGAATATCGAGATGGATCGATCATGAAATTTTCAATTACTCACTTATGTTTACTGTATCATTTTTAGTTGTAGAAAGATACTTTCTACAGATTTACAGGTGTTGGCACTTCTCGCAAAGCCTACCTTATAAAGAAAATTTAAGTTTGACCTTCATCTTCGGAGTTCAAGATCATTCGAAGGTCATGTCACAGTGCATATTTAAATGTATTATTTCATGAGCTACACGATGCTACGCAAAAATATTTTTGTAAAGAAAATACATCGATGACCTTGAAAACTACGAGGAGAAATAACATATTTAAAAAGAAAACAACTGAAAAAATACGGAACACTTGATACCCTAAATATACACAGAAAAAATTGTTTACTTTGTCAAAGTTAAAGGAGATATTCTGGGGGTCACACCTTAGTGAGACTCCCCTGTAGATTTCAAATTTTTCGTCGTTTGGACAGATTTACGATTGAAACTGTATTAATACAAAGAGAAAATTATGAACATCAATGATATTTTTTGTTACAGAACGAGCACATCACTAATTTGAAGATCGACAACAACCCTTTCGCGAAGGGGTTCCGGGAGACGGGCCAATCGCGTTGCAAGAGAAAGTTCCAGCAAACCGAAGGGGACAGGTCGAATCGCGTCGAAGACGAAGAAGGGAACATGTCCTCGAAATCCGAGTCAAACGGAATTAATCATTTGGATGTCGTCGCTCAAAGACCGAAAACTGCATCCAGCGAAACCGGAAGTCTCGACGACAGCGGCGTCAGTAGCTGCGGGGGTGTCAGTCCACCGTTGCCCTGTATGATAAATCAAAATTCATTGTCCAAGGATGAAGATGCCGACGCACAACCTCCTTTACACCGACCTTGGATCGACTCGACGCCAAAATTTTCGTCGCCCTCGTCCTCCAGCTTAACCAGACACGAGAATCTCTTGAACTTCCCCGCGCACTACTTCCGGTTACTTCACCCTTCCCTCACGATGCAACAGGACCTGATCAGGCTACAGTACCAATCGATGCCACAATACTCGAAAAACTATTAGGAATAATACACTCTCGTCAACAAATGTCGGGATCTCCTACATTTTTCGTAGGGATTTGCGAAAGATTAGAAAGTTTAGGGTACCTCGAAAAGTGTTAAAATGCAAAATTAGATTGAAAGTGATTGCAGTCTGTGAAATTTCGATAACAGAAATATTTTGTAACGTTTTCCATGAAACTTTTCATTATAATAAGAATTGTCCACTGCACTGAACATTTTCAGGGAACTTGTAGAAACTTTGCAATGTTCGAGACGTGCTTTACGTCCCACAGTGTCCTAATGCTTGCATACAACAGTGTTTCCTTTAGTTTTGTTAAATATGAATTAATTGTAAGATAAAATTTCAAATTGTAAGTAAGAATACAAATACTGTCCACCAGCGATTTGGTTATTATGGACGATGCACCAAAGATTTCTTTATACATATATTTAGTGATGATAGAGGACCGGTCTAGTATGCGGTTCGACCTAAATAGTTCTATGATGTAAAAATGTGAAAGCCAGTCGATATCTGGATGGTGCTGTGTGTGTGTGGGTGTGCGTCTGTGTGTGTCTGTATGTTTGCTTGTGGTGAAAAGTTACCTTTGAGAACGAGTATCCAGCAGTGGGGAGGACATGTTTGTATTTTGTTATATGACATTCGACATATGCTTAGAAATAATTTTAAAGGGTGTTACACTTCTGGTAGGTGTACATATAGGGTATTTTGGAATATCGAGCTTTTAACGAAACGCGTTGGTGCCTTGCTCGCAAGTATCTTTTATCTGTCAATAATGTGAAATGAATGTTAGCTATGCGACCAAAGATATTTCACATAAATGAATACTGGTCGAAAAGTTACCGAATGCAATAATCTATTTTCTGTACAAAAGGCAGGTGCTGGAAATAAGTGCCTGATATATTTCGAATTTAAATAAATACAATTTATTATTAGTGCCTTAATGAAGGAATACCGGGAGAAAATGGTTAATTATTAAAAGCGCAATGATTATTGTTATTCGCGATACGGTGATTCCTCGATGTACACGATCGATAAATGGTTTTGCCAGTATTAAACACGTTGTATTATCTCTCGAATAATTGTTAATAGATTATACTTGTCTATTGTTTATAAGTATGTCATGTATGTATTTTTACACCAGAACGTATACGGACCGATTTTTGAGAACATTTAAATAGTTTTATCGACGATATCGTTACTTAAGATATACATAGTCTAAGGAAACCGACGATTTTTTACTGATATTATCGTTGTAATAAATGAATTTTTACACCAATCTTATTCGTATTGTCGTATCATTTAATTCGTTTCCTGACGTTTTTGTCAGCTTTTTCCAAACTGTTTTTGAGAACATTAAGAAATGTTTGAAAAATTCTTGAAACGTATTTCATATTAGGTTCGTAATAAGATAAATAATCAATTTTCAATCCATTCGAGAAAAAAGCAATACTGTTCGTAATCTTTCGGGAAATATGACCTTGAGATGACCTTCACCCACACAGACTTATATATCCCCTCCAAATAACAAAGTTATTAGGGGTGGCAGAGTTAGATGGGACACCCTGTATATTAAACGTGGAATGTAGGTTAATTAAAAAAGAGTCTCTATAGGTGTCGAGAGTTATTCTGATCTGGCGCAAGTACTACTACATCATAGAGGATCAACTTCTTGAGAAATAGATATTAAATGAAAAAATAAGATTTATCTGCATAAATTAGTTAGACAATCTTCCGACTGGAAAATATATTACCTATACCACTACTATTAATCTCTGTCGCTGATATCCTTGACGAATGATTAATACATTCTGTCGAGTGGGGAATGTTCCTCGGCGAACGGTATAGTTATTAGGCAAAATTTAGAAACCGCTACCCTCAAGAGGAAGTGTCTGTAAAGACACGAGTTCTTGTTGTAAAGGACCGTGTCGCGTCTAAACGTCGCCTTCCCGAGGATCCCGGCAGCACCCAGTATCAATGTCTCCTGAAACACTTTGGAATCAGCAGGGCGTCGCGTCGCGTCGAGTCGCGTCGCGTCGGTTCGTCGGCCGTTCGCAGGCGTCTGGATTCGACAGCCAGCTTCCGCATAACGATTGGCCCTCTCAATACGTTCCCTTTCAAGTCTGCGAAATTGCCCATAGTAATGCTCCGAACCGCTTTTTCTCGACGAACCTCTCCCCGTCGTCGTTCGTGAGAATCTCGAAGGCCTTGGAATTGTCATGTTCACGAGAGTGCATCGTAGACGTCACGAACGGAAGCTGGAACAACAGAAGTCCTCGGCGCAACTGCACTTTGCATTTAAATATTAAGTTGTTGCCAACGGCGCACAGTGGGGTATTTCGCCCGAATAGCTAGGTCAAGAAGTTGTTTCTCCATATATTTATTACTGATGACTAGACGGCGGATTTTTATAACAAAAAAGGTGTAATTTAAAATAGCAAAAATATTCGAAAAATTTGAACATATTATTAAATTATTTTCAACCAAACATGTAATAGGGAAGAGAATACATTTCTATTTTACTCCAGTTTGTTGCAATTCGGGTAAGAAATTTTTATTTTACATATAGAGATCCGCAGTCTACTTATTAAACTTCACCAAAAATGAGGAGATTTTGTAACGTGTCTTTTTTACTCGTTCGTTGACACCGTTCGCTCATTATAGTGATTTTTATACGTCGTATATGTTCTGCAGATATTTTTCAGGTAGGTAATGTACTCTATTTTCCAACAATTTTCACTTCCTTCAATAAGGAAGTAAAATTACATCGTGCTTTCGTGATTATTATTATTGAAATATAATTTATTTCCTACCGTCATTGTCAATATACTGTTATTTAATAATTATTTAATAGTTATTTGTAATACAATAAAAATTATATTGATTTATTCGAAATAATAAGAATTTCGAATAGGACATATATATTATTTCTATAAAATAATAACATGTTATTCGAAACAATATTTCATGTAATCGTTATTCCAAAAGTGATCACAGGCATGGAAGTAAGTATAAAATAAAATGATATTTGAAATAATATTTTAAATAATGTTATCTCAGAAGTGCCCAGGTCTGTGTATACCTAGCAATATTTCTCAATTATTTTCGGTTGCAAAAGCATGGACAGATATTAACTTTCTCATGTCTTATAAAATTGTAAAATACCCGTTAGACGCTCACATCTAATTTATATGTAATAACTACAAGTCTTGAACTTTCTATGAGACGTGGAATCAAGAAAATGTTGAGAGCCTTGAAATCGACGGATTGAAGTTGCAATATACATATGTATCGAAACGTTCGAAGCTTGGAAAGTATGGCAGAAACAGATGCGTGTTTCCAAAGTACCAATGGTATTTGCAGTACTGTACTTAATAATACATTTATTATATTGATTAATTACATATATATTACATTGGATATTATACATTACGAAGTCAGTGACACCGACTGTTTGTTTTCTCTTTTTCTGGATGAATTATAGATTGTTTACTTCTCGTTAACTCCGTTGAAATTCGATGCTCCAACTTGTGAATAAAGTATTACCAGAGAACTGACAATATGTCTAGATGGAAAATCATTCACCTGCATTTTCATTAATAAATATTGTTCTTTCTGGTTGTAATGACGTCGCTTCATCAGAAAACGCTACTACAAACAAAGGAAGCAAATTTATTTGAGCAACTAAGTATAATTTTCGTCATGGGTCCCATAGATCCCAACCCCGTGCGTCAGAGGGTTATTGTTAGGACCCAGAACGCGATTATAACTAATAAAAAATCTTACACATCAGATATATGCGACTACTCAATCTTTGGTATTTTTGATCGCGAGAAAAATTTCTGAACAAATTTTTGGAAAAGATATTCGAATTGCATGTAATTTTTTAAAGATAAGTATTATCAATTTACCAATCGATTGTTAAATATAAAGGAATTTTTAAGAAAATTGAACTAACGAAATGAAATTGAAGAAAATCATATACGTCATCCTATATCGCTCATAATGAATTCAATTACTATCCTGAGCCTTGGAATAAAGTATACTATTATTATTATTTATTTATTGCTTTAAACCATACAAGGTTTATATAGCATATACCTTACAAATTATACAATATATGATTATGTTTCAATATATGCCTATTTGAAAAATTAGTTAACTATTTAAACAAATGTTTACAAGTAAATGGCATTTAATTTAAATCCGCCTAAGAAACGCAAACCAACTGGTAAATTGAATAACCAAAAATTCACGGTAAAATGATTTTTCATTAGCTAGAATCGCATTCTGGGCGGCGTTCAATGAGAAACGCTCGATGCTGGAATCACCATAAACGATCCATCAGGCGACTTTGCTCGCGAAGGAGAATTGAAAGAAATCGGTTCCTCTGTCAGTGGACATTGTCAAGAATACGTTCGCGGTGGTTCAGTGGAACGGTTAACGGGATTGATCGCACGATAGATCACGAACGCAAGATTTTTCCGGACTTGTACTCTATCTGAATACGCAATCGCGTTCCGGAATCGGACTCACGGTTCGCAGTACCGTACGAAGATCCACTTGTCACCGTACAATTGTGTCTTTTCGATTAGGCAACAGGTGACCAAACGTTCTATTAACGCCAGCATGTCGATTTGTTCTTCTCCTCCTTCGATGCACCGAGAGTACTCTCAACATCCAAGGATTCACCGCCAGTTGCAAAATTAAACGGCACACAGTTCACGTCAGAATAACTTTTCCATTAACGGATCAAATAACGACGTTCAGTTTTTCTTGAAAATTCTTCCAAATAATTTTGGGAGAAATTGCATCTAGTAGAAATAAAATAGTAAAAAATTGCTATTTTATGTGGGCTCGTGACGAAAAGAATTTGCGAAAAACGTCAGAAAACCTGAATTCGAGTATCGAAGGAGTAAGATCGAACAATCGGGAGCTTACGATTCTCGTTCCCACGTACAGTCACTCCTCTAGTCCGAGTTACAAAATTGAAATGACTAGTAAGCGAGGCCCGTTTTCGCCAAAAAACGGGCAAAAATTGCATGTCATTTCCAAAAAGATTCGAAACCGACAAAACGATGACTTAAACCGCCCCTGATTTCACATGGACTACAACATATATTTCATTCGGAACATAATCACGGATGGAGACGTAAAAAAGTGATTTCCAAAAAGATTCGAAACCGACAAAACGATGACTTAAACCGCCCCTGATTTCACATAGACTACAACATATATTTCATTCGGAACAAAATCGCGGATGGAGACATGAAAAATTGATCGATTATGAAATGACCCCTCTTGAAAAGTCCTCTTCTTCTGGTGCTGCTATTCACTGAACTGTCGTTTACTAGATCTGTACACTGGCTGTCGGACCTGGCGAAACTGTTCAGTCCGACATCGTCCCCTGATCGTGCGACGTACCCTCTCACAGAGTGAAAGAGAACGGCTTGCCCTCGGGCAGGCAGCATCTCTCGTCGCCCCGTCCGTTTCCGTATTTAGGGCAATACGGAGGATATTTGCCGGTGTAGCAGAACGAGCCCTTGGTGCCGATCGGCGTGTGTTGTCCCATGGTCACGTACTCGCCCGGCCTGCTCTCGATCCTGGGCCCGGACGGGCATCTTCTGGAGCAGGGCTCCGCCATCGATTTCTGGCCGTCGTTGTCTATGCTCTCGGCCATGTAGCAAACCACCCACACGTGACTGCAGAGTTGCGAGTTCGACTTGTCCTCGCAGAACGGTTGCACCTTACCGCCGTTTACGCAGAAATCCACGTGACCCATCCGGCCGCTCTCCCCGTAATATCCGGCGTTCGTGTGAATCACCTCGACGAAGTCGGCATCCCCGCTGTCAAGACGATTCGCGTAACCGGGACGTAGTAGGGGCCTTGCAGGGTCCAGCCCGATTATACGGTGCATCCTGAACAGCAAGAAGTTTGCCATAAGGCCGCAAATGTGCGCGCCCAATGAGTGTCCCACGCAGGTTGTCCTCGCGATCGGCAAACCAAGGTCTCGCAATGTCGTCAATGTGCCGGCTAGACATTTAGCCACTGGACGGAGATTCGATACCGCGGCCGGGTAACACGGGGGTGAACATAGCGCGCCCCAATCCACCAGGAAAACGTTGTAGCTACCGTTCCGGAGGTACGCGTCTCTCAGCACCGCTATGGGGAGAGTGTCGTCGCCACCTAAGCATTAACAACATTCTCTTTATTCATTTGTCTTTGGAGTATGCTGATAAGTAGACAGATCTGTGTATGCATTTATTAGTCCAGTCAACGAATAGTTGCAGAGGGAAATGGAAGGAACACAATTTTTCACTTTGGTACTTTGTTTGGAGTAGTTAGGAGATAAACATAATAAAAGTCCCCACTTCTAGGAGGTGAGCGGGGTGCAGGGGGGCGCGTAGAAGGTCCCGTTTTCGGTTTTTCTGATTGCTATTTCCCTCTACACCCCCCTTTTAAGCATTCATTGACTGGACTATATGTATAGCAAAATTGAGCAAATGAAATTCAAAATTGCAGAAAAATTTTGAAAATTGAAGATATGCCAATATATGATTCTAATATCGATTACAATTATTATTGTATACAAAGATCCGCAGATTACTGATCAGAAATACGCTCAGATGTATTATAACGTACCTTGAAATGACCTTGAGAAGGTGCGTTTGGTCGTCATATTGTGAGAAAAAGGAAAAATTGATTTTTAAATTTAAGAAGTGCGTTTTGTAGACTCATACATATAGGTTGTAACTGTAAAGCTAGAAAGATTAAACTGTTGCAGAAATTATGCATTCTATTTAAAAATTGATTTTCACAACTTATGTAGCTGAGCTATAAAACAACAATTTAAAAGTTAATTGGTTTACGAGTTATAAAGGATCGAAGCGTGGTCAAAATTGCAATTTTTCACGAATTCAAGATTTTTACCACCTTTGATCGTACTCGTAAACCAATTAACCAATTTCAATTAAATTTGCAGCATGCATGTAAGCATTGTATTAAATTGTTGTTTTATCGCTCGGCTACAAAAGTTGTGAAAATTAATTTTTAAATAGAATGCATTATTTCTGCAATATTTTAATCTCACTAGCTATACAGAGAAATTGAAGTTGTTTGGTCCATTTATAAAAAAGTTATTCTGATCTAAAGTGTGTGTGATCAATTAATTATATGTGAGTATATATAGAGGTTCAGGTGTTTTCGGAGATGAGTAATTTCAAGGTCATGTTATAATACATACCCGGACGTATTTGTCCTTGATCAGTTACACTGTCCAATAAAAAATAAATATTATTATATGTACAAAACATCGATAACCTTGAAAACAAAAAATTACCTTCGGTAAGAATTCTTGCCGTATAGAATGATTCATTAATACGATTCAAATTACGTAAAAATATTTTTTGCATCATCACAGTTCGACGAGATATTTAGATATGGCCTTACATTACGTTGGCATTTTGTGATTGGGGCATAGCTTGAAATCTTATAGTCATGAGCTGTATTTACACACGTTTCATGCAGTGACTGACAAAATAATCAACCAACGTGTTCATCAAAATCGATTGATGCGGAAAAAAGATTTATTATTATAAAAGTCAAAGAAACGTAATGAGTGAGAGACAAAATGTATAAAGTGAATTACGAAATGAGTGTGCAATGGATAAAAGAAGAATGTTTTTTGTTTAAAAGATTTGTCAATCGTTATTTACTATTTCTATTTATTTACGTATTCGTTGTTACATTAAATATTATATTTATAAATCTATCCACTGCTTGTATAATTATCACAGTTACTCTTTAAACGTCTGTATAGCTCATTGGAACGTTGACCGATTTTTATGAAATTTTCAGACTATGTATAATTTATACACCTGTACAAAATGTATTTTTAAAATTTTCAATATTAGCCGGTATAAAAAAGTTGTAAACTTTCAATATTTTCTTTGCAATTCCGACCAATTCTAATGGAAGCATCTTTATTATTCCGATAATTAAAAAATAAAAAATATGAAACTTGACTGGTCATGGTACGGTTAGTGTTAAATTGCAAAAAAAACGTCCCGTTGTCTGACCATACCAGCATATCCGTGCACGAGAAGAACATTTTCCATAGTTGGATCATAATCCTGACGCAACCAGTCCGACGATCTGGAGTCCAGCTCTCTTCTGGGTCGGTCGGATGCGTAAAGGAAGACTCGAATATCGGGATCAGGGCACGAATCCTTATCGTTTCCGCGTCTCCAAATGCACTTTTGTCGATCGTAGTCCGCCGCGAGACCGTTCTGAATCGCTTCTTGGATCGGACCAAGCGGCTTCTTCGAAGCGACACGATCCAGGAGTAGCAACGTGGCCAGTAACAGCATCTTCAATATTGACGGAAACATCTTCGACATCGTCGACGAAACACGAGACCTGATCGTTAAGCACGCGACGGAAGAACTGATCGTGACAATGCCTCGTACACCGTTTTGTTCTTCATTCAGCTCCCACCTTCTTCACCTGCCGATACCGCGATCACTATTAGAGAATTGGGTGATCCAAGGGAAGGAGAAGTGCTCCACGGATCACCACCGATACCAATGAAAACGGTGAACATAGTGTCAAGGTCGAGGATCCGGCCCTCTCGTGTTCCACTGTGGTTGTTTACGATGTGAGGGCATTGCGTCACCGAAACCGATTATGCTAATTTTTAATCATTTGTATATGTATGATCGGTAGCCTTCGTTGCGTGTACCAGAATACGTGGAAACTGGGGAATCCCTTTATTATATTATCACTAAAGTGCAAATATTATATGTATATATGCATTGCACAATCTATAAATATATTTATATATATTGTTATAACCGAAATTCTAAAAGTTAATACTATTCTTTAAACGATTTTCGTTACAATTATGAACCATTAAAATTTTTCTGACTATTCAGATTTGTTCAGATTATTATTTGTAAAACTTATGGTAATTTCGATTGCCGATTTTGATTTAATTTTTGTATCACCGATTGCTATAAATTCTATAATTCATTTTACATTCTGCGTAGATACTAATTATTACTATTATTTTTTTTTTTTTAAATAAGATGATGGAAAGGAACCAAAATAAAAGTCCCGCCATCGATAATGGCCACCGCGGTGATAAAAAAAAATAATTCCCAAAAGCGATAATAGTTATTGGTAACCGAAAACAATTCTCGTTGTCAATAATAATTATTCGTAACCAAAAAATGTATTCCGTCACCAATAATATATAGGTACTAATGATCAGAAAAATTCTAGTAATTCATAATGGATATCTGCAACCATAAATAAATCCTGAAATTTTTTAATGGCTTCGTTTTTCGAAAAATTTCTGCAATATTTTTTAACACACCTGACTTCTATTCGAATAAAAATTAATCTCTTTTGGAAAAAATTTCTAAAATAACCGTTATTTTTGGTCTCTGATATTGACTAATCACTGAAAATCGACTGCAGTTGAGATCGATTTCTTTTTATGGTCCCATTGGAAATGGGGTTTAGATTTAGATAATTCTAGATAAATCTAGATAATTAATTGACGCAAGAGGGTTCGGCGTCATTGGACATAAATAAATGATGAAGGTCTGTTGAGGTACCAGATGCGGGTAATAATATTTATGTGTTTACGAAATCGTCGTTCTGAATTTGGGTTCCACGATCTAGTAAAGGCGGTTGGAATAAGGACAATGGAAAAATATGATACGAAAGTTACGAAAGTGCATATCAGAACGCGAACTGAACGCTTATTCTAGAAGCTCTGATGGGTGAAAAGTTGGCGTCCGTTTACGTCGAAATGCGGTCACCTCATCTTCATTTTTACTGCTAACTTACGAAACGATATGTCAACTCAAATACTGACCGCCGCCGCGTTGCGCCTTCAGCTCAAATAGATTCACGATTCACTTTCCTCGATCTCTGTGTGCTGTCCCTTTTCGAGTATACGTATAAGAGCAGTGTTATCTTTTCAGAGTAAGCAAGAAAAAAGGAAAGTATGCTCGTGAATCGGTAATATGTAAATGAGGACACTAGGAAAGCGTCGGGTCTCACCGACTAACGTACATACATTGTACAAAAGACAGATAATCAATCAGTTTAATAGAAAAATTTAATAATTTATAGCTCCGTAGTTTCACTTTTATCATAGTATCTTCGTAAAGGATTAGGTGTATGTACAGAGGAGAAATGAGGGTGCTCACGCCAAGGGGTCTTCTCTGCCACCACTTTTGTTATTATAGACGGAGACAGAGCATACCCAGGTTTAACATGGAACAGAATCTATTCCCACTTTTAACATGCTAAATATGGGCAAGTTTAAACTTCAAATTGTTTGAAGAGAAAGTTCCAAATTCTGCTGATAGTATATAGGAAGTGAAAGTTCCCCAAATTATTAATGTTTAGGGAGATTTGTAAAGAAGACAGTTACTTGAAGTTTCATCTAATCCACTTTAACCGTATGTTTATAATATTTATTCTAACAAAAGATTAAATCAAAGTTAAACTCCTAATTGCAAAAAGTTACATATTTCAGAAGGGATTGCAAAG
The DNA here is from genome assembly GCA_916610255.1 of Lasioglossum lativentre. Classification (NCBI taxonomy): domain Eukaryota; kingdom Metazoa; phylum Arthropoda; class Insecta; order Hymenoptera; family Halictidae; genus Lasioglossum; species Lasioglossum lativentre. Next base: position 5,847,397 of record OU744364.1, read on the forward strand.
AACCGATTCAAAATCATGATGAATGATGGTTAAATTGATTGTTGCTACTTATATCGATATAAATAACTTAAAACTCGACAGACAGATATGTAGTTTTGTATTTATAAAAACAAATTAGGTTCTAATGTGTGATGTTTTTAATGTAGTATATATAATGATAAAAGAAGTAGGATGTGGGGAATGATAGATGTAAAGTATAAATATATTTTGTTAATTAACTTAAACCCTTTACTTCTTAATTTCATTTTAATTAGTTACAATCGGATTTTATTATTTACATATTTTTGGAAACGTCTTTATTTCTTCAAGTTTTGCGTAATCGATTATTCACAAAAAGAAATTTATTCCCAAGATATTAAATAAATGAAATACATAAAAGCACACAATTTGAAGTGCATGAATAAACTGACATAATCCTCTATGATATAATAAATAATTGAATCGCTATTACAGACTACGAAATTGCATGCAAAATGCAAAGCATTTTTCTGTCTACGGTTCTGAATTACCGACTCTGTAGAAAATGCTCTGGTCTCTGGCACCGACGAGTTACTGTGCTATTCAGCGAGACCAGTAACCGGGCGCGACCGGGCGCGGGGATAAGTGGAACTTACAGTGATCTGAAATACCACGTCACTAAAAGTTCCACAACCGACGAGATACTCGTCGGTGATTCCGCGCTCTCTACCTAAATAGAACGTTTGCTCGTGAACTACGTAAGACTCCGTTAGCAGTGAAAGGTATGTGGATTTAGTCCTACTAATATTCACTAAAACTAGACCGTGCTACTTTGTATAGGGGCACTTGGGGAAAGTGGCAGATCAATAACAGCTGGAAGTAATCTATTATTATTCGCGTTAATATACATATATAAAAATCAAATAAACCAGCTCGAAACGTTTTGTTTTGAGGGAAGGTGACATTGCAAAATGTTATGGAAGGGAATAGGTTTGAAATAATCATAGATATTGATTTACAAAATCTTGTCTTACATTCTAGTATACAATATAAACGGAAATTCTACGTGTGCAGCTATTAGCTCGATATTATCCACTATTTGTAAGATACCAGAAGTTCTGACAAATAGAGGATAATACCGATTGCCCAGGTCTCACCACGAGGAGGTTGCTGCACAAGAGACCCGGAAAGGAAGTCAGAACGAATACAATATTCCTTCTGGCTCCCTTTCCTAACAACTACGAACTTATACTAACGCAGTATGTCGAGTAATTATTGCGAAGCGAAAGGTGTGAAGCGGAGAAGAAGTCTCCGATCCACGGGGGACAAAAGGCGAATCAGGCAGAAGGCTCTGATTCTTTCAAAGAGAGAAACAAGAACGAACCAGAGCAGAGGGCTCTGGTTCGAGGGTGACGCGACGCGTACAATGCTTGCAGCCCAACTCCAGCCAGCAACGATACCCGACGTGTCCTCACCAAGAGCGATGGCCAAGAGACGTGTTCAAACGATATCCCATTTACTCCTAAAACCACCTGCCACCAAACAACGAAACGTTGAGGTGGCTCGGGTGGTATTACAAAAGAGAGGATTTTTCACTTAACAGTGTAACACGATGAACAACAGCCTCTCAACCACCCACTCTCAATGTATCCACGCCGAATACCGGTACCAACCGGTCTGGTACATACAAGCAAGGTCCGACACAGCAGAGGGCTGTGTCGGAGTCAAAAAAAAAACGAGCCGAGCAAAGTGAAGTTACGGCAATAATTACTCGACATATTTACAACGACGATATAAAATCTTAATAATTAACGCACGCACGCAAATCGAGCAATTATTGTCGGCAAAGAAACTAAGTCGCACAAGAGGGAAGAATCAAAGCAGAAGGCTTTGATTCGCAAAGAAGAAACATGAACCAGAGCAGAAGGCTCTGGTTCGGGGGTGACGCTAAGACAATAATTGCTCAGCAAATATAAGTAACTTAAAAATACGCCGCAGTCTTCGTTGGTGTGTCCTCTTCATTCGATGTATCCTCTTCGTTCGATGTATCCTCTTCGTGCGACGTATCCTCTTCGTTCGATGTATCCTCTTCGTTCGATGTATCCTCTTCGTTCGATGTATGTTCTTCGTCGACGTTAGAAATAAAAATGACGATGATGAAGATGCGACGGGATGAAACTATGAACCCCGTACACGAGTACGGCCTACATACCTCGCACACGAGTGCAAATCTAACCAGCTCTCGAGAGCCAACCTAACACCAGCTCACGAGAGCCAAACTAACCCCGCATACCAAGAGGAACTTGTGAAAGTTCAGAACCAAATTTCAAGTAGAAATCGAGTAACAAAAATGACGATGATGAAGATTCGATGAGAAGCAACTATAAACCCCGTACACGAGTACGGCCTACATACCTCGCACACGAGTGCGAATCTAACCAGCTCACGAGAGCCAACCTAAAGCCAGCTCACGAGAGCCAAACTAACCCCGCACACGAGTGCGGCCTATAGGCGCTTCGGGACCCCGGGGACGCGACACCCCGTACTCACTCACGGTTTCACTATCCGCGAGTGAGCCCCTGAGGGATATCCATTCGAAGGAATAACAATCTTTTTTAATCAGAAATATACATTTTTAGAAGATTGAAAGTTCCGGTGGAAATTTCAATTAGGTTATGAGAAATAATAATCGACGGTGTTCGTTGAATTGACAGTTGACGGAGAAAATTGTTGAAGGTGGGCCAAGGGTAATCAACAGAAGCATGTTAGAACCCTTGGCCCACCCTGTGCTGTAAAGCACATAACACTCACAAATAAAAATAAAATTGTTGAGACTTACCATTGTTGAAAGTGGTGCAGGTGGAGTAGACTAGTCAGCAAGGCGAATAAACACTTGGCAGCCTCTGGTTAGTCAGTGGTCAGCCAGGTGGTCAGTCACTGGTAAATCACGGGTCAGCCAGGTGGTCAGTCACTCGCAAATCACTCGTAAATCAGTCGTATATCCATCGTAAATCACTCGTAAAACACTCGTAAAACACTCGTAAAACACTCGTAATTCACATGTAATTCACATGTAATTCACATTTAATTCACATTTAATTCACATGTAATTCACATGTAATTCACTTGTAATTCACTTGTAATTCACTTGTAATTCACTTGTAATTCACTTGTAATTCACTTGTAATTCACTTGTAATTCACTTGTAATTCACTTGGAATTCACTTGGAATTCACTTGGAATTCACTTGGAAATCAAGCACTGGTAAATCTCTGATCAGTCACTGGTCACTCCCATGGCGGTCTCTGGTCAGGCTCTGGTCCTCCCCAGGTGCTCTCCTGGTCCCGGCGCCCGAGCGCTCCTCCCGGAATCCCTGGCCCGTCTGACTGACTGAGCGCCCTCGCCGAGTTCAGGCGCGCGCACCTTTGTAGCGATGCGCAACTCTCCCCGCTCCATCTAATATCGATCGATTTCGATCGTCGTGATAGTAATTATTGATAAATTTATTATTTCTTATGTATATAATTATTTCTTATGTAGATATATATAATATATCTTTTGCTAACGATGTCGACAAGGACTCCCTTGACCACCTGCCATCTAATTTTTTAGTAAAAGTAGGTAATAGAAGTCGAGGTACAGAATAACTTTTAAATCATGAATATACACTGATTTTATCATTGTATTGTGTTCAATAAATTAATGCGTGCGAATATTCATGGATTAAAAGTTATTCTGTACATCGAATTCTATTACCTACTTTTACTAAAAAATTAGATGGCAGGTGGTCAAGGGAGTGCTTGTCGACATCGTTGGCAAAAGGAATTGTTATAAACATTAAACAGACAGAAATAATAAATTTATCAATAATTACTATCACGACGATCGAAATCGATCGATATTAGATGGAGCGGGGGGAGTTGCGCATCGCTACGAAGGTGCGCGCGCCTGAACTCGGCGAGCGCGCCCAGTCAGTCAGACGGGCCAGGGATTCCGGCAGGAGCGCTCGGGCGCCGGGACCAGGAGAGCACCTGGGGAGGACCAGAGCCTGACCAGAGACCGCCATGGGAGTGACCAGTGACTGATCAGAGATTTACCAGTGCTTGATTTCCAAGTGAATTCCAAGTGAATTCCAAGTGAATTACAAGTGAATTACAAGTGAATTACAAGTGAATTACAAGTGAATTACAAGTGAATTACAAGTGAATTACAAGTGAATTACAAGTGAATTACAAGTGAATTACAAGTGAATTACAAGTGAATTACAAGTGAATTACATGTGAATTACAAGTGAATTACATGTGAATTACATGTGAATTACATGTGAATTACATGTGAATTACGAGTGTTTTACGAGTGTTTTACGAGTGTTTTACGAGTGATTTACGATGGATATACGACTGATTTACGAGTGATTTGCGAGTGACTGACCTGGGGAGGACCTGGGGAGGACCAGAGCCTGACCAGAGACCGCCCTGGGAGTGACCAGTGACTGATCAGAGATTTACCAGTGCTTGATTTACCAGTGATTTACCTGTGACTGATCAGAGATTTACCAGTGATTGATTTATCAGTCATTTACCTGTGACTGATCAGAGATTTACCAGTGATTGATTTATCAGTGATTTACAAGTGATTTAAAAGGATTTAAAAGTGATTTAAAAGTGATTTACGAGTGATTTAAAAGTGATTTAAAAGTGAATTACAAGTGGATTACAAGTGAATTACAAGTGAATTACAAGTGAATTACCAGTGTTTTACGAGTGATTTACGATGGATATACGAGTGATTTACGAGTGATTTGCGAGTGACTGACCACCTGGCTGACCCGTGATTTACCAGTGACTGACCACCTGGCTGACCACTGACTAACCAGAGGCTGCCAAGTGTTTATTCGCCTTGCTGACTAGTCTACTCCACCTGCACCACTTTCAACAATGGTAAGTCTCAACAATTTTATTTTTATTTGTGAGTGTTATGTGCTTTACAGCACAGGGTGGGCCAAGGGTTCTAACATGCTTCTGTTGATTACCCTTGGCCCACCTTCAACAATTTTCTCCGTCAACTGTCAATTCAACGAACACCGTCGATTATTATTTCTCATAACCTAATTGAAATTTCCACCGGAACTTTCAATCTTCTAAAAATGTATATTTCTGATTTAAAATTGGTATTCCTTCGAATGGACATCCCTCAGGGGCTCACTCGCGGATAGTGAAACCGTGAGTGAGTACGGGGTGTCGCGTCCCCGGGGTCCCGAAGCGCCTATAGGCCGCACTCGTGTGCGGGGTTAGTTTGGCTCTCATGAGCTGGCTTTAGGTTGGCTCTCGTGAGCTGGTTAGATTTTCACTCGTGTGCGAGGTATGTAGGCCGTACTCGTGTACGGGGTTTATAGTTGCTTCTCATCGAATCTTCATTATCGCCATTTTTGTTACTCGATTTCTACTTGAAATTTGGTTCTGAACTTTTACAAGTTCCTCTTGGTATGCGGGGTTAATTTGGCTCTTGAGAGCTGGTTAGATTTGCACTCGTGTGCGAGGTATGTAGGCAGTACTCGTGTACGGGGTTCATAGTTTCATCCCGTCGCATCTTAATCATCGTCATTTTTATTTCTAACGTCGAAGAACATACATCGAACGAAGAGGATACATCGATCGAAGAACATACATCGAACGAAGAGGATACATCGAACGAAGAGGATACATCGAATGAAGAGGACACACCAACGAAGACTGCGGCGTATTTTTAAGTTAATTATATTTGCCGAGCAATTATTGTCTTAGCGTCACCCCCGAACCAGAGCCTTCTGCTCTGGTGCATGTTTCTTCTTTGCGAATCGAAGCCTTCTGCTTTGATTCTTCCCTCTTGTGCGACTTAGTTTATTTGCCGACAATAATTGCTCGATTTGCGTGCGTGCGTTAATTATTAAGATTGTATATCGTCGTTGTAAATATGTCGAGTAATTATTGCCGTAACTTCACTTTGCTCGGCTCGTTTTTTTTGACTCCGACACAGCCCTCTGCTGTGTCGGACCTTGCTTGTATGTACCAGACCGGTTGGTACCGGTATTCGGCGTGGATACATTGAGAGTGGGTGGTTGAGAGGCTGTTGTTCATCGTGTTACACTGTTAAGTGAAAAATCCTCTCTTTTGTAATACCACCCGAGCCACCTCAACGTTTCGTTGTTTGGTGGCAGGTGGTTTTAGGAGTAAATGGGATATCGTTTGAACACGTCTCTTGGCCATCGCTCTTGGTGAGGACACGTCCGGGTATCGTTGCTGGCTGGAGTTGGGCTGCAAGCATTGTACGCGTCGCGTCACCCTCGAACCAGAGCCCTCTGCTCTGGTTCGTTCTTGTTTCTCTCTTTGAAAGAATCAGAGCCTTCTGCCTGATTCGCCTTTTGTCCCCCGTGGATCGGAGACTTCTTCTCCGATTCACATCTTTTGCTCCGCAATAATTACTCGACATACTGCGTTAATATAAGTTCATAGTTGTTAGGAAAGGGAGCCAGAAGGAATATTGTATTCGTTCTGACTTCCTTTCCGGGTCTCTTGTGCAGCAACCTCCTCGTGGTGAGACCTGGGCAATCGGTATTATCCTCTATTTGTAAGAACTTCTAGTATCTTACAAATACTGGATAATATCGAGCTAATAGCTGCACATTCAGAATTTCCGATAACATTGTATAGTAAAATTTAAGACTGGCTAAATATAAAAACTTGTGTACTTAATTGAATTGTGCGTGAATTTATTATAAGCTAGCTCGAGGTGGGTCAAGGGTACTTTAAAGCTTTCTTTGTTTTCTCTTGGCCCACCTTCAACAATTTTCTCCGTCAAATGTCAATTCCAGGATCACCGTCGTTTATTATTTCTCATATCTTAATTGAAATTTCCCTCAGGGGCTCACTCACGGAGGGGCCTTGAGTGAGTACGGGGTTTCGCGTCCCCGGGGCTCCCGAAGCGCCTATAGGTCGCACTCGTGTGCGGGGTTAGTTTGGCTCTCGTGAGCTGGTGTTAGGTTGGCTCTCGTGTGCGGGGTTAGTTTGGCTCTCGTGAGCTGGTTAGATTTGCACTCGTGTGTGAGGTATGTAGGCCGTACTCGTGTACGGGGTTCGTAGTTTCATCTCATCGCATCTTTATCATCGTCGTTTCTTATTTCTAACGTCGACGAAGAGGACACATCGAACGAAGAAAATACATCGTACCAAGAGGATATATTGAACGAAGAGGATACATCGAATGAAGAGGACACACCAACGAAGACTGCGGCGTATTTTTAAGTTAATTATATTTGCGGAGCAATTATTGTCTTAGCGTCACCCCCGAACCAGAGCCTTCTGCTCTGGTTCATGTTTCTTCTTTGCGAATCGAAGCCTTCTGCTTTGATTCTTCCCTCTTGTGCGACTTAGTTTATTTGCCGACAATAATTGCTCGATTTGCGTGCGTGCGTTAATTATTAAGATTGTATATCGTCGTTGTAAATATGTCGAGTAATTATTGCCGTAACTTCACTTTGCTCGGCTCGTTTTTTTGACTCCGACACAGCCCTCTGCTGTGTCGGACCTTGCTTGTATGTACCAGACCGGTTGGTACCGGTATTCGGCGTGGATACATTGAGAGTGGGTGGTTGAGAGGCTGTTGTTCATCGTGTTACACTGTTAAGTGAAAAATCCTCTCTTTTGTAATACCACCCGAGCCACCTCAACGTTTCGTTGTTTGGTGGCAGGTGGTTTTAGGAGTTAATGGGATATCGTTTGAACACGTCTCTTGGCCATCGCTCTTGGTGAGGACACGTCCGGGTATCGTTGCTGGCTGGAGTTGGGCTGCAAGCATTGTACGCGTCGCGTCACCCTCGAACCAGAGCCCTCTGCTCTGGTTCGTTCTTGTTTCTCTCTTTGAAAGAATCAGAGCCTTCTGCCTGATTCGCCTTTTGTCCCCCGTGGATCGGAGACTTCTTCTCCGATTCACATCTTTTGCTCCGCAATAATTACTCGACATACTGCGTTAATATAAGTTCATAGTTGTTAGGAAAGGGAGCCAGAAGGAATATTGTATTCGTTCTGACTTCCTTTCCGGGTCTCTTGTGCAGCAACCTCCTCGTGGTGAGACCTGGGCAATCGGTATTATCCTCTATTTGTAAGAACTTCTAGTATCTTACAAATAGTGGATAATATCGAGCTAATAGCTGCACATTCAGAATTTCCGATAACATTGTATTGTAGAATTTAAGACATGCTAGATGTAAGAACAAATCTATTGAAAGATTTTCAATAAAGATCTTGTAAATTGATGTGCATGATTATTTCATACCTATTCCTTTCCATAAGATTTTGCAATGAGCAACGAGTATCTCGTCGGTATCACTCTAGTTTGTTGCAATTCAAGTAGAAAACTTTTATTTTGCATAAAGATCCGCCGTCTACATATTACTAATTACATGAGAGCTACATTCATGCTGTAAAATTGACGCTATACCATGTATTTACGGGCATCAAATATCTATTCTTATTATGTCTACTTATATGGGTTTGCAAATAAATGATTATAGAAAATACGGAAATGCAACCGTGTTTTTTAGATGCACGTTCTCTTTACAAATCCATCTCTTGTTCTCCGGTATCCGCGGGGACAGTGTTCAGGAAGTAACACCGAGCTTATTTCATGCGCCACACCCGCTTTATTTAAAATGTCACTCTTTACGAATGTAGCATCGTTTACCTGAAAATTGTTATGATCAGCAAAACGTTCGATTCTATTCATTTATTTCATTGTATTTATAAAGAGCAACTCACCAGTATTTTATCATTCTTCCTCGCAACGTTCACCGTATTTTCCTTTGTTTTTACAGCATACTGAAGATTGGGCATAAAACTTTCAGAAAGCATCATATTGTCCACAATATGATTTTTCACCGTCTGAAAAATAATAAGTACACTTTACTAACTGCTAAAAAAGACCTTTCTACCTTTAAAATAAGAATTGTTATATGTATACCTAATTTGAGTAACTCTTCTCTTATTATGTATATTACGTGTATGTCTTTGTTTCACTATACCTTTGTTAAATAATTATTATCCTCTAGCAGCTTTCGAAGTTTAACATTTCCTAGTCGTCTAAATGCGTCATCCGAGGGAATAAAGTACGTACACGAAGAATTTGCGCGATAGAAGTTATCATATATATCAGGTTGAACACCTTTAATCCTTTCCATCGCATCTAACCAAATGCTGCAACAGTTTTGCATTTACTTGTCTCTATTAAAAAATGTTCAAACGGGAAGAAATTGTTACTAATAACATTAGCGATAAATATGTGTCTCAAGATTTACGCAGATGCAATACACATAATTTCTAAACTAAATTTCTAAACTGTACGCATTCACCGTATCTGACAATTCTAATTTTTCTTTTCGATGTACCTAAAGTTGCCCTCCTTCTTCAGGATATAGTCCAGAGATTCCTTTGCTGGATGCAATACGTGGCTGATCACGTGTAAAACACCGTTGCTGCATCCTTTGTCAGCTTTCAGAATGAGGGCGTTCTCTACACCGAATGTACCTCGGTACACTTGGAAGCGTAAAGGGATTCCTACCTCGAGGGTCCTGGCTACCTGTAATAAGTTCTAATTTCACGAGATTGTTCTACGAAGCGTGGAAATGTTTAATAAATTTCCGGGTAACTCGCTTGATTGCTGCTTATTTCGTTCGTAAAGTACGTTCCCGTAACTACGTGATTCAACACGAAGTCACGAGCGCTCTTCTGATTTCTCTGCAATGCCACCAGTTGTTGCTCGGACAGAGCTGCAAAACAATATGTTTCTAACTCGACATGGAAAAAACTATATCTTTAGTTGAAAACGAATACGTACAGTGCATGGCTGTTTCGGAGGGAGCAAACATCGTGAAATGTTGCAATCGCCTCAGACTATTTTCCAGACCAGCTGTTCTAATTATTCCCAAAAATGTGAACAGCCCTTCTTCCTTCGCCAACTCCAAAATTGATTTTGCTAGGAAACAAATTTTTATTTAATGGAACAGTTAGAAAATTTCTTCGCAGTGAACGTGTGAAGTTTACCTCGGTCAGGAAATAGTACACGATCCAGAATATACAGGAGTCCATTTTTCCCGTGATACATTTCAGTTTTTAAATTCGCCTGATTCACAATAGTACCGTGCGGACCGCAATTCAATGTCAATTCTTGTTGCTGTATCGTGGACGCGCGATACTCCGAAATTACATTTGGCACACATACAGGATGCGTAACGATGTGGTATGCAATTAACGCTGCGGAACATACACATATGAGAAGAATGTAAAATAATCATTTCGAATATAAATTTGGTACCATTTATTGCATCAGGATTGGTCATCATGTCGTTCAACTGTTGTTTCGGAATATGGCGGAAGGCGTCATCGGTGGGCGCAAAAATTGTACATGGCAGATCACTGTACCTGATTCTACTAGCCAATTCACTGTTCTCGAGTGCTCTTAGAAATATCCCGAATCTACCATCTTTCGCAGCAAGTTCGATTATATCCGAATTTTCTGCTAGAGCAAGGTCCAGTACTCCATCGATCACGTGCACAACGCCATTCGTGGAAAATTGATCTTTGCGAACAATTCGATGACAATTCACTGTTTCCATCTGCACAACAGATTCGACAATTATTATAGACGTTGATTACTAGACTCCGGATCTTTATGCAATATAAAAAGTTTGTGCATCAATTGCAACACACAGGAGCTAAATATAAATTTATATTTTTCATTAATCATTTTAATATAGTGATAATAATATATTAATGCTCTTAAAGTCTTCTAATTTGTTCACTGTTCTAAAATGCATAAAATCCGGAGTCTATTGATTATATATATACAGGGTGTTCGACTACGGGTTGGAGAAAATTTAAGGGGTGTTTCTCCATGACAATATAAGTAGAAAATGAAGAATAAAAAAATGTCGATTCCGGCTTCGTTATTTAGTTATTAACCTACAGCACTCGAGTGGCGACTCTTCGACGCCACTAAAAACTGCTGTACCATTATTCATAACATATTGTTTACATTATTAAATATGTTCTAAGTATTCTATGAGGTATTATATTAATTTCATATCCATCAAATTTAAAAAATCAGAGGGAATATCTAGGTCGGAAGAAATGTTTAACTTTCGAATTAAAATAGCTCCGAGTGCAAAGGGTTAACAATTAAAAATCCACCTAAAATGCGGCAACCCATAACTAAATAACGAAGTCGAAATTGCAATTTTTTTATTCTTCATTTTCGACTTATATTGCCATGGGGAACCATCCCTTCAATTTTCTCCCACCTGCAGTCGAACACCCTGTATAACGTGGAACAATAAATACTTACTCCGCTGGAGAATTTATTGATTCTCAAAACATTTCCCTGCAATCTCGATTTAATTAACAGATTCGCCTGCCAGTGGTTCGACAGTATGCGTCTGTCCGTTATGTGATTTGCGATCAGATTTATGTAGTTGTTACCATCCAGCAACCATTCTGGCAAAATTCCTTTTATCCTCAAGTAAGTCTAAGATGTGAAATAAAGATATTACTTAAACGATATATTAGCTCTTCGAATAGAGTCCTTCGTTTCATCCCCTGACCCTCAATGTATAAGTTCGGATGTACAGTACTGCAAAATAATCTCTTCCTCGAGATTCAAATTGCATTTAATAAAAAAAAAAATCTTCTACTCTACAGGGTGTCCCGGTATTGATAGTACAACCGTAGAGGTGGTTAAAAATTCGAGTTTGAAAATTCGACGCACGCGCGTTTTATTGAAAAGGAACCGTCTTGCGTGTCTGGTCATCGCCTACTGATTCTACTTCTTGCTGCACGCAAGCTTAACAGATGTTAAACAAAATTTATTCCGTATTTTCAACTTGTTTTCTAACGTAAAATCACCCCCTCCATGTACCATCAATACTAGGACACCCTGTATATCAAACTAACATCAAATGCTTCTTCGGAGGGAACAAAGACTGTGACAGGAGGACCGTTTCGTAATTCTTCTGCCAAATTTGAAGTCTCGAGTAATCTTGCAAATTTTGTTGATCCCACGCGTCTTGCAGTCTCGATAACGTCGATCAATGGTTTCACTAAAAATGTATTGATAATATGGTTAAAATGTACAAGAGTGTCGAATATACGATATACCTCCTGTGCATCCAGGATGTCCTGCGACTCTATAATAACCCGCGCAACACTCGTATCTTACGGATCTGTGAAACAAAAGCATCAATTGAAATTCAAACAAATTCTGTGAATATAAAGTACAATTAAACTTACGTCTGCTTGCCACAAATCTTTCGAGGATTCCACTCTCTGTTCTCGGTGTAGTAATTGTAATTTATGTCGTCGTTCACCTCTACAGCACATATATTGGGTCTGGCAATAATTACACGCTTGTTACCCAAATGTTTGATTATTCGGTAAAATTGTTACATTTTTTATTTTACCGGTTTCGAGGCGAAATATTTCACAAGACAATATTTAAAATTACACACTTATTACCCAAATGTTTGATCATTCGGTAGAATTTTTAAAATTGTTAAATCAAGCGTCTATCAGTGTAATTATTCGAACGTAAATGTTAAAACTTGTCATGTATAAAAAAATAAGTATTAATACACAAATTAATATGTTTGTTTTTTCGTAATATCCAAAATGAAAATATTACACACTGATTTAAGGGAGGGTTTATTAATCACCCCCGAGCATTCGGAACATTTCTGAACGTTACGTTATTTAAACTTCTTTATAACATTCTCATAGACACTTTGCATAATTTTATATTTCACAAAAAGCAAAATATATAAGTCGTATGTTTTACGCCAAATAATTCATTGAACAATTATGTTCACGATTTTGATCTAATATTTTCTGCCAGGGGTAGTATATATATATATATTCCCAAAATATACAATTTATTAAAGAAATCGAAAATTCTTTTTAACGCGTCTCTCTTTAAAAGAAACCTACTTGCGAATACCGTAGAAAATATTAAATACTCACCCCTCTCTTTGCGTATTGTTAATATTCCACCACGGAGTTTTTCTTACCGCACAAGTCGCGCTAAACATCACCGTTAACGTTAATATCTGAACAAAATCTCTGTGAAACATGATTCGGCCAGAAAAATACGAAAACTAACCAAAACTTATTAACGCTGAACGAAAGCGTTCCATGGAATCGCCAGGAATCGCGACAATTTATATATCTTAAAGGGTGTACTCCCTCCCTGTCATCTTCAGTTTACGCGTCTGTTGAAACTCGTATCGATGTTATCTTTCTTATTTTTCGCGGACCGTTTAACAAATGCATTCGACAGCTGCTGAATATCGTGCGCTAAAATGATGAATTGAAACGCATATTTGACTGTTACGAAGTATAATTACGAACCAGCGAATATCATACATTCATGAAACATCGCGGACGTATTTAGATGTATTTCATTATTCGAGAAGCATGCTGTATAAATTGAAAATTAGAGACCTTGACATATTTTTCAACTAATTGTTCTGCAGATTTTTAGTAATTCCTTGTAAATCCCCGAATCTTTACCTAACTTTACAAATTCAATGAATCCTAGCGAGATAAGAATCAGCGTATTCTCGCATTACACGTGTGCACAATCTACAGTGAACCCGATATTGCTCTACATATAGACATCACTCATAGCCATCATTACTAGAGGAATTACGTTACCTCCCAACGGATATACAAAGGGGCCCTATAAATTGACCGGTATCCTACATGCTTTCAAAATAACCTACAACGAGCGTGTTCCAATTGCGATCTGTGTCTTTTTCACGAATACGCTGAAACTCGTGTGTTGAAAACTATCTCATGGTCGTTTAATACAGATTTACCAACAGATCTCAAGGCGAGCGTGCATAGTCTATTATACACTAATTCGATCAGCAGAAATTTACGAGGGCGAAACGTGACTGTGCGATTCACAATTGACCGATCCACAGAAGATCCGTGGTTCTCCGAGTTGCTTCCATGAATTTCAATATTGACCAAGGCTGCGGTAATATAATCATCTTTCGCTAACTAGGTCTACCGTCAAAGTTCTTCGTGCGTTGTATCAAATCGTTTCATAGATCAATTTCCAACAGGCGGCTACGTATTCTAAAATTGTATATTTAACTAATATAGTATCACTGACCATTGTGTTGGCGACAAAATGGGCAATTAGCAAATTTGCTAATGCCAGTGCTAATTTTGGAACTGGTCCGTTTCTAGAAACCAGAGTGTCAACTAACAATTGATTATATAAACAATCGCAAATCAGAGCAATTGTAGAAGACCGCGAATAGCGTGCGCGTGTTGCCGTGGAAGCAACGTTCTCCGCTCTGCGACGAGTAGCAACGGTAAATAAACACACGGACTGGATAGTTTGATGGTTTGAAAAGGGGTACGCGGATCAAGGGATGAACCATCGTTCGCGTTCTCCATTTAGAGCAATTTAACCGATGCCGTGGTCTCCAATCGACGCGGGTCTATTTCTACGCGAAACAGACTCGCGTGGTACATATTTTTCTCCCTTCAGCTTATTCAGTGCCGTGCGACCCGTCGCGATGAGTGCCTTCTTCCTGTAGCCGGCCGTCTCTTTCGCTCTTGGTCCAGCCTCCCTTTCCTCTATCGGCGTGCACCCTGTCCCCTCTCCCGCGATCTAATCAGCTTCCTGGATGGGGCACATTATCTACGTGACGGCTGATCGTAACTACGCGATACCTAGCCAAGAGTCCCGGGGTTTCGATCATACGGTAGTCGTCACTCGGCTGTCCATCGCGCGCGTAAAAGACCCGCCAAGATCCCGCGGTTTACGGATGTTGTGTGGTCGCTGAGCTTGTTACAACGATTCCGCAGTGGGTACCCATCAGTGTGCAGTGATCTTGGTTGGAACGGTGCGGTCGCGTCGTGTCGTGTCGTGTTGTCGGTTACCACGGACTCAGGTGTGTGATCTTCTCTGAAAGGATCGATTCTTCTATCGACCCGTAACAAAGTCCACCTAGCTGCTCCTATTTTTTACCTTACGCCTACCACCATGTGTCCTAATCCTTTTTCGTTTTGTAAAACGCAGATGCCACGGCGGTTCTGAGGACCGCGGGATGGTAGAAAACGTGCTCATGATCTTCTTCCTCGTGCCCAGAGGAAGACTCTTCAAGGACTCTTAAAGCGACCCGTTACCTGTATCAACATCGCGCGATGTCGTTTACGCAACGTATATCCGGGGCTGTTGCTGTTCTCCGGGGTACCTCGGAGATCAAGGAAACTCACACGTGAGATCCGTGGCCGTTCGACCGTTATCTATCTTTTCACTTTTCACCAGGGAACCGATTTCCAGGTCATGCGTCGACGAAGAGATCGAGAAGATACCGACCGAGGACGAGAGCAAAGTGCGTCATCAGATGACGCCGCTCGACAGACTGCAAATTGTTAGTAACAACTATATTGTATATCTTTCGATATTTTCATCTAATCTCTCGCATCGATCCATGAATTTCACGCTGCAGGTAGTGGATTGGATACAGGAGAACCTGCTTCTCGTGTTCACGGTGATCGGAGTCTTCTTGGGACTGATTCTGGGATTTCTTGGTCGGTTAGCTAACCCCTCGCCACCGTCTATAGCTCTCTTCAGCTTTCCCGGAGAACTGCTTATGCGGGCGTTGAAGATGTTCATATTGCCGTTGATCGTCTCTTCGCTTGTCTCCGGTTAGATATTATATATACGCGACGACGTGTCTCTATAAAAAAGAAAATATACTACTACACCGTATCTGTTCGTTTTTGATCGTTGTCGTAGGAATGGCGCAGTTGGACGCAAGGAGCTCCGGTCGAATGGGCTTCAGAGCTCTGACGTATTACACGGTGACGACCATTCTCGCGGCGATTGTCGGCATTTTAATGGTGCTGATCATCCATCCCGGCGATCCAAGCATCAAGTCGACGATACCCGCGCTCAGGCCGGACGACGCGAAAGTCTCGACGCTGGACGCGATTCTGGACATAATTCGGTACTACAGAGGGAGACGCGGGGCCATGATGTCCGCGATCGCCAGTAATGAGTATCATATATTTTAGAAACATGGTGCCGGATAACCTGATGCAGGCGTGCTTCCAGCAAGCGCAGACCACTTATGTAAAGAAGAAAGTGCTGATCGTAGGGAGCGCGAATCAGAGCGATTACGTCCTAGAGCCGACATTAATCTATAAAGACGGAACGAACGTGATGGGCATGATAGTATTCTGCATCACGTTCGGCCTTGTCGCCGGTCAGCTAGGCCAGCGCGGAAAATTGATGGTCGACTTCTTCGTGGTGCTGAACGAAATAATTATGAAACTCGTCAGTATCGTTGTGCTGTGGTAAGCGAATCGAGTCACCGGAACATTATTTCACGCTTGCCTATACTATTCTCCGTGCGTTCAGTGATTTTGGACGAAGCAACGTCGGCTCTAGCCTTGATGTCACGCAGGTACTCTCCGTTCGGCATCATGTGCCTGATAGCCGGGAAAATAATGTCGATCACCAATCTGGCGGCAACCGCGCAGATGTTGGCTCTGTACATGATCACGGTTATCCTTGGTCTACTGATCCACGGTATAATCACCCTGCCAGCAATATATTGGTTCTTAACGCGTAAAAATCCCGCTGTGTTCTTCAAGGGTATGTTACAGGCTTGGGTCACAGCTTTGGGCACGGCGTCCAGGTAATCGATTCATCAAATTCTTCTTACGCCTCCGGGAACATTTTAATCGCTACTGTTGTTGTCTCGATGATTTCAGTGCGGCTACTTTGCCAATTACTTTCCGCTGCCTCGAAGAAAATAATAAAATCGATCCAAGGGTGACTCGATTCGTGGTAGCGGTCGGTGCTACGGTCAACATGGACGGTACCGCGCTTTACGAGGCCGTCGCTGCGATTTTTATCGCCCAAGTAAATGGAATTTCACTAGGAATTGGTGAAGTTATAACTGTAAGGTGTGTGATCCCATAACCGTGTTGTTACCTGCAAAAATTACATCGTTTAGTTGTGTGATTTATGGTTGCTTTTGTAGTCTTACGGCTACCCTGGCAAGTATAGGGGCGGCAAGTATTCCCAGCGCTGCCTTAATAACCATGCTAATTGTACTCACTGCTCTGGGCTTACCCACCACCGATGTTTCTTTGCTGTTTGCTGTCGATTGGCTGTTGTGAGTTCTTTTTCCTTTCCCGGTCCACCACTTCCAGCAGATCGTACATAACATATAGTATTTTATTGTTCAAAGGGACCGCATCAGGACATCCATAAACGTTCTGGGCGATGGTTACGGAGCTGGGATAGTGTACCATTTGAGTAAAGACGACTTAGATAAAATGGATCAAGAACGAAAATTAGAAGGCCTCGAGACGGGTACACCTCTCGAGGATATCTCGGAGAGTTGTCGATTAGTGACCGCGCAATCTCCTGAAGAAAGCTCCGAAACCAAGATCTGATTATAATAGGACAGTTAATTTTGTTCGAAAATCGGCGTTAAAGAAAATTGTGCTCACCTACACACCGCGTTGTTTATAGATGAAATTGTTGCAACGGTAGGAAATTAATATCAGAGAGATAAAATATATATATATGTTTCACTGCCGATGACATCTTGAAACATGAACACCGTTGTAACTTAATTAATGGTACACCGTTCAAATCATTGTCGAATAATTCAATAATATAATATTGTAATGGTCGGATATGCAGAATGCAATAAAAATGTGAGCATGCCAAGTACAAAGCGATATAGTGTTATCGATTGTTGACAGCCTGTTTACGATATTATAACGATTCTATCGTATCGTTTTCAATAAGAGTTTTAATCGAGACTTCTTCGTGTAGACGCGCGCAGTTAAACACACAAGTTTCTACGTTCAATTCATTACATGACGAGTATGACGTTCTTTGTTCATACGATTAGCTAAAAAGAGAAGCAAGTAAAATATGTGTTCACTCACTATTGTTAAACATTAGATAATATATTTATGTGGGAAAAAAATTATTAGATTTTATAACATTTTGTTTACAATGTTTGTGTACTGTATCTTGTTATTTATTGTATGCATAGTACGTGATCAGTGAAATAAATAGACATATGAAAGTGAATATTTATTTAGTATAATAACGTTTAGCAATAATTTCAGCAGCCTACGGCTGTTATGACATTATTCAAGATTCAGATGGCAAACCCAAAGGCAAAGACAGGAGCAGAGACCCATGGGGTTCGAAAGAAACGTACAGAGATCACATTCTGTCGAGAACTGCCACATCGGGCAAATTTCAAAGTTTATTCTTACACATACAAGTTCTATTGTTGTAACGATTTCACCGTTTACATTTCAAACAGGATGTAATAATGAACGAAATTGGACAAATGGAACGGTGGAATAGATATATATTTTTGAAAGGATTTATCCTATGTACACACATATACAACACATCACGCTGTGCTTTCTCGAGTGTCATTACTCTGGCTAGTAACTTGCAAATTCTTTGTGATATATTTAATTTATTAACGACGCACCTATTTAGTTAAAAAATATAAATTCTTAGAACTAATTATCCTTTGGATCAGTAGACATGTACCATACCATATAAAAATCTGATTATACATTGAGGAAAATATGTAAACATACATAGTCTAGATATACAGTGGATCCAGGTTAATTGGGACACATCGGGACTAGATCATTTGTTCCAATTAAGCAGCTTACTGTCCTAATAGTACTATATTCAAGCTTTTGTTTCCATTCCTCAGTATTTTTCCCAAATAATCAGCAGTCCCGATTATTGGGATCCACTGTACATAAGTTTAATAAAGACATAATACACATTATGGTTATGCTCAAGCATTTGAATATTTTGAAAGGATACGTCCAAAATAGTACATATGTCTATTACATAGATAATACTTCCTATTAAGAAAAATATGTGATTCAAAAAGTATGTTATATTAACCCACTAACTACTGTGCCGGACTCACTGGTCACTCAAGATCGTAGCGGTACACACATGGAGTTCAAGCAATAGTGAATTAGTATTAGCGAGCTATCGATGAGAGTCAGAAGTGACTCTGGCACTGGAGTCTGCGTTGTCAGTAGTGCGAGAGTTAAATACTTATTTTATCGATGATCTAAAGGATACAAATAGACCTCCAAAAAATCCACTTGTTAAAAGATTTCGCCTGCTTATGAAGTATTTCTTCCATTGACCCCCAGCTTTTAGCAACAACATTGCCTGTAAAATGTATTATAGTGCAATGAAAATTGCTTTATTATTTTTCACAAATTATCTTACCCATAATCCAAATACTGCAAAAATGTAGAATCCAAAACCGTATAAACCTGTTAAACCTAATAAACCAGCTGTACCACCCGATAAAGCTGCCATCGATATCCTACAATATTCCACAACAGCAGCATTATTTACAACAGCTGCTTCACTGTATGCAACAATTTCTGTAAAAATCAGTATATTAAATTACATGACTAGGAAAATCGTTGTCGCGTGAAAAACTGTCAACATTAAAAAAATTCTAAACAAAGCGATATCTTTCGTTAAGTAACAAAACATTTTGCACAAATTGAATACGTATTTATTATTGCGATAAGAATGTTATAATTATTTGCTATTAAACAAAAACGTAAACTACATCAGACGTGAAAAGCATACGAGTCAGAGTTTCAAACATAAAAAAAATGATAATTTAATTTATATTTTGATTGTTTACCTCCTTTCTCTTGCTTTGTTTTGATTTTCCCCAACATTATTGTATTTTTCACTGTATAAATGCACGATTTCTATAGATTAACCTAACAAAACATTCGTTGATGATTAAATATGTACAGCGACTGAGTTTTGTCGGCTGCTTGTGTCATAAGTCATAACTACTGTGCAGCAGTAGCGAGGTTGCTCACGACGCCCTCTTCTTTTTATCGTTTTCAAGATATTTGAAATGTTTAAAATCAATAGGTATTTAAAACTATATGATGAATTATTACTTTTCTGCTTTATTATATGTCTACGTAATAAAGTAGTATACAGGGTGAGGCACCTAAGACTACCACCTAAAATATCTCCGTTGTTTTTAGTACTTTAGTACATTGGTACATAATATACGAAAAAAATGTTTGTTTCAGTGGGGCAATTATTGTGACGGAGAAGTTTTTTCTCTATTTAGGTCATATTTTCCGATATTTCAAAGTCATCGTCGTTCTTTTTTAAATGGAAAGACGTATTTTGATTAGTGTAATCAGGGGCGCCGCGTAGGTAATTGAGTGCCTGTTCGATTGCACGCGCGCTACACGCGACGACGGTGCGTCAGAGTGGATCACTGGTGTGCACTTTTACCGCTAAAAATAATGCAGCACTACTTTCTTCACAATATAGATAAGTTACTGCGCTGGGCGCACATGCAGGAAAGAACTAGTCCAATATCTCCTCATTGATTGGCGGTTGGAGTTGGAGGATTGAACATTGCTTCTCCGTCTCCGTCATCTGTTGGTCATGAATATGAACTTAGCAAGTTGGGAGACATCTTTGGATATATATAGCACCAGAAAGTGAGAGGAATAAGAGAGTGCTCACGCCCGGGGTCGACAGGGCCACTACTTTTGCCGTAACCAGTCATAACCAGTTTAGCATGGAACAGATCCCACACCCACGGTAAAGCACAGTTTAGCCTGGATCAGCTCCTACACCCACGGTAAAGAGGATATTCCCCCCACTCCCATGCTTTTTCGTGAATTTCGTGGGAATTTTGTCATTATACTGTAGTTGCATTACATAATTCAAACCGTTCAATCAATTTGATTGCTAATATGTGAATTAAATTAAAAAATAAATGAACCTCTTTATCGAGATTAACCCAGAGAGCGCTCTCGAGATAGGGAGGGGAGGACAGAGATAGATCTATTCAGCATTTTCTGTCAAGTTGTACAAGGTACACTACGAAATAATGAATATGCTCCCATTATAGGGCCAGTAGAAACATACCTTGCCGAGATTCATACCTCTCCAGAGATGTACATACATTACAAAATGTACACCCTTCAAATTTGTATGACCCATCGCGAATGTATGTTTGAGGGACGTAGGAGAGGGGAAAGTGTTTCTCGTCCTAGAGCCCGCTGTAGAGTATTTGTCGGTAATGCTATCTAGCGGGCGCTGCCTTAAACAATAGGACATTAATAGGTATTTGAAGACGGTATATATAGAGATCGGTGACGGATCAGGTAGTAACGGGAAAGCTGTTTGACACTTTGTCCATCTGCTGGCGAACGTAGGAGGTAGCTGCCACAGTAAAATATAAAAATAGAGATTGACATTTCATACAAGCAACGTGATAACAATTTAATGTCACATACATATTTGACATTAAAAATGATTGATTACTATTAATACTTTGGTTCAATAAATTAAATAATTACACCAAACTTTTTAAATATCTTACATTTATTCAGTTGCAATTATAAATCAATAGAAAATTAGTGTACAGTAATTATCATTACATTTTTAAAACATATTCATGCATTTCACATAAAAATTATATAAGTATAATACAGGAAGTACAAAAATACGGTCTGCACTTTTTAGTAAGCAACTTTAAATTAAATATAGGTTAAAAGATTTGTAAATAGTTACAAGATTAAAATCAGTATAAATTCGTCTTATTTTAAAACAATAAAAATGTTAAAAAATAATCTAATTATACTAAAACATTGGCCCAAATAGTGTATAAAATGCAAAACAATTAGAATTCAGTTTATAGAATCATTAAAAATTCGTGGACCTGTCATGACTGGGATTGAAGGATAATCTTTGTATATATGGTGGCACAAATCTTGGCGAGAGTGTTCTTAATGGTCCTATTATGGGAGCATATTCATTATTTCGTAGTGTACCTTGTACAGGAATTGGCATTAAAGGTGCCATCATTATTGGACTTGGCGGGAAATGCTGAAATATAATAAATTAGTATTCCGTCTAATAAATTCGAAAATGTTCATCATCACTGATATACGTACGGTACAATAAATAGGAACACGAATGTGTCCGAAATAATGTTGCGGAGAAACTGTTTGTTCCCTGGATTTATCTCTGTCCCTCCTATCTCGTGAACGTTCTCTGGATCTCATTCGATACTCTCGATAATACCTCCCATCCCTAAACAGTATTTATTTATTAAATTTACAGTTCGAAAATTGATTGTATATCATATCCATATTAAAATTATGAAATATTATCTTATCTTATAACTAAATGAAATGTCTAATAACAGTTAGCTGACACTAATCGTAACAATTTTGTTTTCTCACAAAGAAACATTGCCAATACAGGCACAAACCTGGAATGACGAGACAATGTACGTCGAGGACTGTGACTTCGGTTTTTGATTGGACTCAAAGACGTCGAGCGTTTTTTAAACGTTTTCGACTTGCCTTCTAAAAATTAAATATTATACACTTGTAAAATGGAAATCGCAGTCCAATACAAATGAAATACAAAATTTGTATTTTTTAATTCTTCAATAATCATACCTAAAGTGTCATTATTTACACTAACAACAGTATGATGTTTTTCAACTTCTCCTATATTGGTGGCTACTCCTTTGAATTCTTCTCTCGCAGATATTGGTTTCGATCCTTCTCCTATAGTGACATAAATTTTTAATGAAGAAAACAATTTCAATATAAAATGTATAAAAAAATAACTTACATTTGAATATTTGTAATATAAATTAATTCCTCCTCAATTTTAAATTTACATTATTATATTTGAATAAGAATTTTTCAACTGACACCAATACTTCCTTTATAAAAAATCATATTAAGTACTTTTTCTATTTACATCGATTCTACTTTGCAAACTAGTCATAAAGTTAAATTATTTGTTAAAATTATTAAATTTTGTGACATTGATCCAATAGAAAGAAAAATAATAAAATAATGACATTTCTTCCAACCAAATTTTAAAAAATGGAATGAGCTGTCCCTGATACATCCTGCAGTTAAACGTTCCAAGGTGACTTATATCTTCAATATAAGGTCTTTAAGGATGATTAATAAATCATCTGTATTGATGATTGATGAAACCACCAATTATATACATGTGTTTGTTTCAATCATAAAAAATCGAAACTTTTTAATAGTAAATGAAAAGATTAAGAAGACTAATTGTAAGACTAAAATATTATACAAAATTGCAATTGATAACTTTTTAGTTTAATACTGTCTCTTTCATTCATACATCTTCATAAAAAAAATTGATATTCACTTCTGCCTCTTCAATTGAAGAATTTTGTAATGTAAAAAATCTTAGTAGATCTTCAAATTGTCGCCATTGTAGCAAATGAAGTATTTTTAAAAAGTCAAGAGCACTATACATTATACATCATGCATACATTCCCACACCACAGAACATTAAGATACACAAAACTTGAATGTATAAATTTATAGGATCTATACTATTCTTTGGAAAATTAGCCTATACCAACAAAACCTTTGTTGTTAATACAGCTGAAGCATAATTCTTTGTGCAAAACCATAATTAAAAGTGTACATACAACAACGAGAAGCAAAGGATATGCAAAGCAAAGCATTAAACACTCTAAATAAGAAATATTGTGCTTACATATTGCACATTATGTGATCGCGACTGTGATCCAACGTTGTATTCCAAATTTGCTACATCCTGGATAAATTAAAACTGTTATTAACTTTGCAAATTAAAAGCATCCCTGGATAAATTCTTGAATATCATGGATGACTAATTATAATATTGAAATCCATAATCTTCATAGTTGTAAAAGTTGTTGGACAAAATTCTCCCATCTTCAAGTGATGCTATTTAATCATGATGTAACCATGTTGAAATATTTACCTGTGCCTCAATAAAATATTGCAAGAAATAATCTAAGCAAATTAAAAATTAGCAACTAATACAAGAACGATAATGAACTTAATTTTTACGTGACAAAGGAGATATCCTTTCCAAAATTCATTCTAGAAATATTCATCTTCAGTGACGATGTTATTTTCCATTTCAAATCTTCATTGAATAAATAAAAGAGTTGTTAAAAAGTTGTAGTATGTAAACAATAATTTACCCGCTCTTCTTTTGACTACTACATCTTCAGGATTGATAATATCCCGCTGAAGATCAGAGTCAATTGATTTTCTAGGAATATTTAGTTGAATATCTACTTTAATTCTGCGTAGCTCAGCTGCACTAATCTTTGTGCCTTCGGGTCCTTTAAATAATGATACTGTTTCATCTGTTGATTCTAATCTGAAATACAACAAACCAATTTTTAATGACCACATGTTAATCTTTTATAGGAAAGTAAAGCATAAAATAAATTTTAGACTCTTGTTTTATTGTGTTGTTGTTAAAAAACAAATAGTTTTGCATTCTTTTTTCTATAATAGATTTCATTAAGTTTTATTTACCTTTCAGAGAGAATTGGAGTATTTATTGAGCTAGAAGTACAAGGTCTTCTAGGTCGACCTCGTGGAGATGTACTTCGACTCTTACCGCAATTTGGAGGTTTCTTAGGAAACAAACCTTTTTCACGGACGCGTTGCATTTCATACTCGTAAATCTTCTTTTGTTTTAACCTCTCATGCTGCCGTTGTCGTTCTTGTTCTAGCTTCCATTCTCGTCTCCGTAACATCTTCTCAGTAGCCTCGTTACGGGACGATGAATTTGGTTTCATTTCTACAGCAGATAGTAAACAAAGAATTATAAATATAAAAATTCTTTATAAATTAATTGTTCCCAACCATTTTTTAAGGTTATGTACGCATAATGTTTGGATGAAAAAAAATTACCTAAATAATTGCATCAATAAAACTATTTTAGTAAGTACAATAATAAAAATGAAAAAATTTGCATGTAAAGGTATAGATATTTAAAAGCGAAAATAATTTAATCTCGCGACGAAACGAACGACACACGACAAAAAATCACAGAATTTCTGAAATTGCAAAGCTCTCAAGCTCAAGAGTCAAGAGACTACCTTTCCTCTTAGGATGTTTTGTATTCTTACGGGAGTACCTTGAACTTGAACTTGAAGATTGAGGCATGAGGCATGAGGTATATAGTGATGGGAGATAGGCACTGATATGATATATCAGTGGAGATAGGATATTGGACAGTTGTTTTCGCGCACGCGCGACGATTTTAGCGTCAGTTTGGCTAAAATGGGGTACTTTGGTAATCCCGTATAATTTCGCAAAATATGTTATTATTTTGATTATGCAAAAAGGTATGTATAACATGTGTATGTCACTCAAATATTAATAATTATTTACCAAAAATTCGTAACATGCTTCTTCTCGTCGTCTAATCATGTAATTTTCCGCCAATAATAGTGACCCACTACTTTCTCCACAATATAGGTATACAATAATATACTGTAGAGAGGAAAAATAATATTCCTCTCTCATTACTGCTTTTGGACGCGCATGAACGAAAAAACTGTCACATCCCCATCACTGCCGCGGAGCCCCCTCTCCAACGTCAGCGGAAATATCTGTGCAATAAGTTCACAACAATTCGAGTTCGTGGGAGAGGGAAGTACGGAAATGAGATAGAGATTTTTTCTCATCACAGGTGTGTCATGGAATGAAATTTTCTATGTGATGTCAGAGAGTATATTATGAGAGTGCTCACGCTCTGGTTTTGGCCGTGTCACTTTCGGCTTCGTTTCGACTTTAGCCTGGAACAGAACCGGTTACGACTTTAGCCTGAAACAGGCCCGGTTTCGACTTTAGCCTGGAACAGGCCCGGTTACGACTTTAGCCTGAAACAGACCCGGTTTCGATTTTGGCCTAGACACCGACGAGATACTATTAAAGACTGCCAGCTGCCAGCTCCTATGCCACCGACCAGATACTATTAAAAACTGCAAGCCCCTGTGCTATGATCTGAAATACCACATCGCTAAAAGTTCCACAACCGACAAGATAGTGTCTAAGGTTCTCGTGGATCTAGTTCCACATTTATAATTTGTCAGCGTAGAGGACGTTTAAGAAATGTAGTTGTCGGTATTTCAGATTGTGAGACACAAACCCCATATGGTGATTGGTCTACTCCTATACTGTCCGTACGCCACAAGAAGTCCCTCGAGACGGCTGAAGGGCAAAGGGGGTCCTCGCTCGCAGCCAATGGTTATCTTTGACGTCACACACTTTAGCCTATAATTCGGCTAGAACCGAAAGTTCGTGTGGAATGACCCAATCGGACGGTTTGTTGTCGAATTCCTGCCAGGAGACTTCTTGTGGCGTACGAACAGTACCTCGTCTGTGGTACTAGTGTACTCTCTGGTGGTACGTAGTCGCTATTAAAATATTCGCATGGGAAACAAAAATGGAGTGGCGCGTCTAGATAAGCTGTTGACCTCGTGGTTGCAGTTAGCTTGCTTACCCGCCGCGAATTAGTGACACGAGCGTGACGAACGCGGAGTGAGTGCCTACTGAAAATAAACAGAAAGTAGTGGAGTGGTGACAAGAGCGCGGGTCGAACGATGGCTTCGCCGAACAAAAAGTCCAAGGAATTGGAGGACCCAAGTTCGGGCGAGGGTGTTGAGTCTCGGGATTACGACATTGAAATACAGAAAACACTCGAAGAGATTGACGGGTGTCAGAATCAAATCGATGGCCTCAATGAGAAAGCCAGCGACGAAATCCTCGAAGTTGAGAAGAAGTATAATAAGTTGCGTAAGCCATATTTCCAAAAACGGAATGACATTATTAAAAGGATACCCAATTTTTGGGTGACTGCTGTATCCTTTCGTACAATGACGTTACATTCTCATTAATAATAATTACTAATGTACCTTTGACGTTTCTCAGCAATGCCGGCGTCCACCGGCGCTAGTCGCCATCTTGCCTACTTGTATACGTACGAAAGTATGTATAACTACACGCGGTCACGCGGAATATGATACACATTTATTTTTATAGGAACCACTTTTCCAGATTATTTATGCATTAATGCCATTTAGTAATCTGTTACCAGCTTTATGCTATTCATCGATTCTATTACTTGTTTATTGGGAATCGCAACATTTTCAATTTATCTCGATGCAACAACATATTTACATGTATTTTTGTTCAGCGATATTATTTTTCTCTGTATACAACTATAAACCGTTGTTGCATTTATAATATCGGAATTGCAGTTATGAATTTTTTAACCTGTAATTTAAATGTGTTCTGACACGCAATTCATCTAAAATTTAGTTTTGATGCATGAAACCGACTCATTAGTAATTGATCTGTTACTTGTGTAACGCAAATATATCGTTAATGATTGTACAACATGTAATCTCTTCGTACATTTTTTAAAAAATTGCTTCAACCGTTTTATCTCCATTTTGATTGAAATTAATATTAATATTAAATTAGTATTAATTTCTTATTCATTCTATTAATTTACATAGAATATGACATACATGTATGTATATTACATGTACATAATATTCAGTATTAATTTATTGTTATAATTTCGGTAATATTTATAAGGTTACATTTACATACTTATTGTATCTTCCGTATTAATATAGATAAGTATGATATACATTTCCTTATTACATATATAGTTTGTAAACAACAAAGAAATAGCAGAAATATTGGAAGAAGACGAAGAAGATGCTCTTCGATTTTTGAACAAACTAGAAGTGGAAGAATTTGAAGATATTAAGTCTGGTTATAGAATCAATTTCCACTTCGATGAAAATCCATATTTCGAAAACGAAGTACTTACCAAGGAATTTCATCTAGGTTCTTCTGGTGAGAAAATTTCTAAATCTAAATATTATTTTGTTTACACTGCAACACAAATGTGAATAATTTATTATTTTAATTTCAACAGTGTGAAATACTTTTTGTATGCACTAATAATAAGATTGCATTCTATGCACAATGTAAAATTGTTTCTGTTAGAAGGAACAAGTGCATCTACGCTTGCATGCATCAGCATTTTATTTTATTGGATCACATACCAATGATTTTTGAAAAAATTTCCAAATGAAGATTGAAATTGCATTGAACAATCATAGTTTTGATGTATCTCCTGCTTCTTTTGCAGGAGATCCAGCTTCTCAAAGTACACCCATACGTTGGAAAGAAGGTGCAGATTTAACAAAACGAGCAAAAACCAAAGCCCCATTAAAAGGTCGTAAAAGGCCATTAAAACACAGGTCATTCTTTGACTGGTTTACGGATCATGGTGATCCCAGTTCAGATGAAATAGCAGAGTTAATTAAAGATGATATGTGGCCTAATCCTTTGCAGGTAAATTTGTTTATTAAAGTATATACGACCAAAATTACTAAAATTTAGTATCATTTTTTATAATGCGTTTATATCATACAGAGTGTCCCCAAAATGTTGGAGTTATTTGAAAGGTGTGATTCCTGAGATCATTTAAAGTAACTTTTTCCTTTGCGAAAATAGCATTAAGGAGTTATTAACGAAAAACACGGGCCAATCAGGGCGCGGCAACAGCGAATGAATTCCGGCTCGACCAATGCCAACGCCACGCTCAGCGAGACCAGTCGCCGAGTTGGAATCCGTCTGTTGTATCCGCGCTCTAATTGATCCGTATTTTTCGTTAGTAACTCTCTAAAAAAGCCGCGGAGAACATTTTCGAAAAGGAAGAACCTACTTCCAACGATCTCATGAATTATCCCTTTCAAGAAAGTACAACATTTTCGGGATACCCTGTATAGATATTTTTATATGATGTACTAAGCCCCTGTGGAAGGAAAACTTATAAAAGGAATGCAGGGTGAGTGATTGTTAGGCAAACATAATTTGGTTATTGGGTGAAGTGGTAATATCAGCGAATCAGATTATGCAATAGACAGGACCCCCTTGTCCCTTCATTCCACAGATACATAGTACATAATATACATGTAAAACTTTTAGTTATTTTATTTTAGATTTTTGATCAGTAAAACATACTTTTTAATTTCTTTGCTAAAACAATACTGCTGCCGTTCAGTCTAGTATCGTTAACTAAAATTGAAATACAGGTAATCAATACTTTGTCTATTTGTTGTCAGTATTACTTAGCACCAGATATGGATGTTGAAAATGGTATTGAAGGAGATGGTGAAGATTGTGACACGGAAGAGGAAGAGGAAGATGAAGATGGTGGGGCGGATGATGGTGATGAAGCGGGTGAAGGCGAGGAAGGAGATGATAGTATAGTTGTCGTCGAAGATGATGTCGATGAAGATGAAGAAGAAGAAGAGGCTGTGAACGACGAAGATGAGGGGGTAAACGAAGAGGATGAATTATTAGTGGATGATGAAGTAGACCGTGAAGGTAAAAATTTTCTTTTTCTTTTTATTGATTCTGTTATTTCGTCATAATATTTTACACTACTTATAAGTATTTGCATGTATTTTTATCTGAATTTCTGTTTTACAGATGGTGATGGGGAAGAACCATAATAGAATTCAAAGTTGATTTTTCATAAGATTGGTTACAGTCATAGAGATTGAAATTGATCATTGAGCATACACATCAGATTGGTTGGACATAGAAGAAGTTTGAAGGACTGAAACTATTGAGCCATATGAATAAACCTCGGGACATTTTTCGGAAAATACAGTAGAGAACTGAGTTTAGCAGACCTAATATTTTTTGGCGCGAGAAACTATCACTTGTATGAAAATACAATATTTATTCGATTGTGTTACAAGCTGTTAGGGTAACGACGGTGTCTGAATTAAATTAGATAGGTTTCACTTTGCACTTTGTTCTGTAACAGTGTCGGAATGCAGTACGAACTCCTTAGTTGTATTCATATGGCCTAGTCATTTTCTATCGTAGCAGGCATACGATGAAAAACACCTGTTCAGTTTTATCGTGTTATGATTGCATTATGAAAAAAAGTAAATTATAAATTATGACATAATAGCCAACAGGTGTTTTTTTGGCGTTGTCTCTTCATAAAAATTGATTCCATCACATTTCTTCCAGAACGAGGTGTTTCAGGTACTTTTTGAGGGTGACAGTTTACAATTACATACCAAGATCTGTAACGTTCGATTCGTTGTTACCGAGAGAACTATTATTTTTAGACTAGTAAAATTAGTTACTTGTAAGTAGTACCCTATTACTACATTACATTTGTGAAGATATTTTTATAATTTATTTAACAGTGCAGGCTCCTAAAGAAAGGAACAACTTTATAGATTCTCAGTAATTTAATATACTTTAAAACATGACAGAAGACATCGCAGAGAATCGAAATTTTATTAGAAGGATAGTTTAATTGGATTTTCTGTATAAAGATGTAGAGTACATGAATATGAATCAGGTTTGCATGACGACTACATTCTCATCTAGAAATTTACATTCAACAGTGTATAAAAAATGAGTTTGATAAAATAATTTCTCATCAAACGTGTTTATATTCCTTTATTATATTAATTTTACAAAAAAATACTTGCATATTGTAACATTATATTGTACTATGTTTAACACTATCGATTACGTTTTTGCAAGTATATTTACATTAATATAGATTATTTCGAACATTATACATAAATGTATTAAGATTATACAATATAATATATTAAATGTACATTCTGTCGAGTTCTACGCAAAAAGAAAAGAAATGAAGATAGAGAGGAACAAACTTCACATATGTATGTCTATTTTAATCGTGACATGAAAAAAGCAACAATTAATTATAATTAATTATATATATTTATCATTTTATTTATAATATTTTTTACTTTGTACGCAACGAACAGTTTTGTCTGAACGTCATAATTTAAAAACCGGTTGAAATTTGTCACGCTCAAAATGGGAATCAACATGTGCATATCACCTCGTTCTCATTCTTCCAGATTATACATGATAAAATTTCCACTTTCGCAAGGTGAAAATATGTCGCAAACGTTTTTCCACACATAGTTCGACACGCACTTCTAATTCTAAAGGCACCTTGCCAAATTACTGTTGCGATCCAAAGGTGAAGTTAGAATCAGGAGTCCAATTGTAAACCCCTGTTATATTTCCCGCGGTGTGCCAACAAAGAACACATTGCGATCAATTTTAGGTGTCGGGTGCAGGCAAAGATTCTATCGAATGGTTCTTAATCAGCGTTCCTTCTGGGATCTAGGAAAAATCAAATAATTACGCCGCTCAAAGTAGATAAACACTATTTATACCTGATTTGATCATATTCAAAACTATCCAAGGAATACACATGTTTTCAAGCGTAACCAGTTTATTAGGTCTTGGATAAAACAGTTTCGACTTAAGAGGCGATCTTTCGATTAATATGTGAAATTATTATGATATTATAAAAATCTCCTAGAATAAGATTCCTATTTTTCTACTAAATATTTAATGTTAGCAATGTAAGCAATTATTTGATTCCTCCTAGAAAGCGATAAGGTGCACTCTTCTACAACGTATACTGTCATAAAAAATTTCGAAAAACCAACTATTGTCCTGAAATTTCACTACGTAATCGATACGGTGCGCATTTGTAAGTAATATATTAGCGCGATGAGGTGCAGGGTACATTCAAGATTCGATGTAAATTATTGAATCGTTCGTAGATGCTCTTGAATATTTTACCGTTACTGCAGTCCCACATTTGGTACACAAATGCATGTTACCTTTATTGGAAGAAATAGAAGCAAAGCAATAAGAACTCTTTGTAGCATTTAATTTACTGAGGTGTGCTAATTAATAGAATCGAGAAATTTCTTATTAATAAGTGCATACTATTTAAATGATTTTTATTTACAATTTTTTTATATGCATATTGCTTCGATGTTTTAAATATTTTGTTGTGTTTAATTAACACTTCAAGCTTAACTACAATGCTATACACACTGTATAGAAATGCATCATGTTACGTTAAATAATAATGTGAAAGAAGTATATATGTTTGATCTATTAATTAGCTGACGATAATAGTAATTTTTATCGAAGATGTATCTGTACAGAAACCATTTACAAAGTATAGTAAACTGCATTGAGTCTCGACTAATTTAGGCAGCTCTGTAACATATTCACGAAGTAGCTACGCGTATAGTATTCACCTTTTTTGTTCTGCGAATCTCAGGGGTTGTGTTAAACGTAGATCACAGGGTGGTCATTTTTAAAATGTGGAGTCTGCGACGAAATCCTTGATTTCTTCCGAGTTCTGCATTTCAAATTCGACAATTTCGAATTCCTATGATGTGTTATGGTTATTCTGTACCTCGTCTGCGGAATTATATATAGTCCTGCGAGTTGGCACATGGTCGCACAAAAAGATACCTGTGTCCAGGATGAATGAGTGTGAGAGTAGGCGGGCAGGGAGGAAAGACACAGAACAACTGGGTGTACACATATTTTTTTTTTTTTAATCAACATATTCGTGTTACGCAATCATACATGAAATTAACGAAATAAAATTGTCAGTTTGAGATAGGAATGAGTTTTTATATTTGAAATTGCTTAGCGATATAAGATACACGATTATAAAACGTTTTAATATAAAGAGATCGGTCGAAACATATTTTACCTTGAATTTTGTTTTTTCTTCGTACGATCATCCCTCGGAGACAAATTTATCATATCGTTGCATTGACTTTCACGTGCTCGTTCTCGCATGAACTATTATTTTCCTAGCATTTATATTGTAATGATCGTCGATAAACATTGCATTCTGGTGGCACCGTTTTTCTCTTTGACATTCAACCTGATCGTCATCCCTGGTTTTCCCATTTTTTAAATCTGACCAACTACTTACATTTATGTCAGAGCTTATATTATTTCATACGAAAAATATTGTTATTGATTTGTAATAGAACAGAAAGTCCACTTCGATTATATAATATTTTTAGCAACGCTACAAAAGATTTTCGAATATTGATGTGACCAAGAAACAAAATTATACGAGAGACAAGTAATTATGGAAAATGTAACGATAATAAGTGGTAAATGTAAGAAGCTAATATATAAGATTTGATTGTTTGTAATACACGTTTGTAAGATGTAAGAAATTTGTTAAGAAGTTTTTACTCGTATCAAATTCTATTGACGTACAGGGAATCAGGGATGTGAAACTATAAACGACGATTATCCGAACGATAATGATTCAGAAATAAATTTTTAGTGGAATGAATGGAGGGGACTTGTCGTAAAGACCGATGAATTTAGGACACATTACCCTAAACACACCTCACAGTCTTGTCACGTGTTCGTTAATTGCATTTCTTATATTATGTTACAGTGAAATGTAGTTAAAAATATTTTTACACTGACCGCTACTATTATTTACATACTGCTATACGAACGGAATAATTATGTATATGGAAAATAAAGTTGATCGAGTATGTAATTTGAACAACCTGTAGAGAGTGGCATGTTTCATATTTTCTCTTCGGATCAAAATATCGTTTGTACATTGTATTTAGTTTATTTTTTTACTATTTGCATACATTTATTAATATTTAAATATTAGTACATATACAAAGATACTCAGTGTGTTTTATTAATGCTTACTACAATATAGATCTGTGCGAGAGAAACAGCTAGAAAGCGTTTAGAAAATTATAAAAAGAAATAATATCAACTTTTTAAAACTTCTAACAATTAATTTTCTTGTTTGGATAATCGACGTTTTTTATTTCGTGCGAAATTGAAACGATTTTTTTTTGTTGCGCTTGGTATTTATTTCAATTAACATTGGCCCTTGAAAATTTTCCAATCAATTCAATCGGGAGAACGTGTTCCTTAATGTGTGTGACAAATTACAAAGATATATAGAGTCTTAACTGAATTTAAGTGTGAAGATGTGATTTTTTAAGTTGTAGAGATAATAATAGATCCCCGTGTTCTAGTTAATATATATCGTCAGAAGACTTCTACAGACTATATATTTTACGATACGTAATAATTTATTGTGCCATTAGTACATGCTACAATTTTTTAACGTAGATATATATTCTACTTTAGCGTTATTCAGATCACCTGTACATATAGAATAATACGCTATTATCCACTAAATTATGGATTTGAAGGTAAATATTAATAAAGTATTTCTTTTTATACGATGTATCGAAAACTTGATATTATAAGACGTTTTACAAATATCGTTATCGTATATACAATTATACATATAACTTTACAAGTATTGAGAGATATTCCTGTAATGTTTCAATTTGCAACCGGTTCGAATTGAAACAATTTTCTAGCGTGTCTAACGAAAGCGAAATTAAGAGATATAAATTAATTCTGAACACTCGAATGTATACAATTAAAGATGGAATAACAACGATCTGAAACGATTTATCCTCCAACCAAATAAGAGCATGATCAAATATTTGCACTTTCACAGATACGAAAATGCAATGGAGTGCCAGAATCTCTGGGTAAATAAATAAGAAAACTCTAAAATTGCACGGATATATATAAATGAATAACCCGAACATGTCCAAACAATAATTTACTTTATATACTTCTATTCTATACTCTATTTTCTAAAAATCTATAATTCATATGGCTAGCCCTTAGACTGTAATCCTTTTAACGATATCCTCAAACTGTGAAGATGGGTCTTTCATGCCTATTGCAATTTTTAATGAGTGATCGTTCTTAAAAAAAAGTCTGAAACAATTCATATATAGTACTTCCGAACATTCTAAATTGTTAAATATTTTTTCATTTTTTGGAACAACAAATGATGAAAATATATTGTAGTAGGTCGGCCTGGATAAGAAACAGCGATTTGGAACATTCCGCGGGTGATTACAGTGAATCATTGTGGCTCTGGCAGCTTGAAGGACTACTCAGGGTTTATGATAGCTGAAAGGAATCCCTTACCTTCCTCGTGTTATATCATCGTTACGTCTTCTTCGGCTGGACTTGTTGGTCCCCGGCCGGGAATACAAGTAGACCGTACAAGTAGACACATGCTGCTGTCGCGGAGGACAGCAAAAAACGACATTTCAGATTAAAACGGAGTCAGCATGCAGACATCCGACATGGTGGACGGCGAAATATTTGACTTTTTCACAACACAAGACACTGTGGACTCGGATGTTACACGATCGCCACTGTGTTGCGCGTGTCACGGTCATCGCAACCTCGTTAACTCGATGATGACTGCCGGTCTATTCGCTGCTTTTCGTGGCACACGTTTCCCTTCGGTCTTTCCCACCAAACTTACACGAAACTCATGAATGGAAATGTACCCGTTGATTCCTTTCATATGAAGCACATTTTTAGTTATTTCTCGCTTTCTCTTAAATTAGAGTTGTAGAGTAATTATTCCAGGTGCTCGAGTGTTGTTATAGTATACTTTTTTTCTAAATTCTTATATACTATTCTCTAAATACTAATTTCAAGTATTTTATTAGATTGGAAGTGAGAAATAGGCTGACCATTGTGTTCGCTCAAATGTATAGGAGTTCGTTATAGTAAATACCTATATCTTATTTTCGAGAAATTTATATTTTCAGGAAGGCATATATATATTTACCTCACATTTATATTCTCGCATGCTTCGAAGACAGGTTACGCAGTTTATCAAATTAAACTTGATGAAGTCTAAGCACTGCCTATTTTATTGGAAACAGTATTCCATTTTTTAGTATCTCTATTTGTAATATTTATATGATATTTGTTTTTATACATCATCGTTCTACTGAGGATGCAAAAGACTTTTTACGATCAACTCGGTATTTAAATTTTTAGCAATTTGTCGTGGTGTAATAAATTGTTGGACGTATACGTTCGAGTCAGTACGATTCACAGACGTCGTCCCTGAAGGACTTGAATAATAAATAAGGTTTTTAAACGATGTATGACAAGTTATATATATATGTACCCGATGAAATTTGTCAGATAAATTATTTACAAAACACAATAAGCGAAAGACATATTCTATCATTATTGATTAAATGAATTTATATATACAGGGTGGTCCACCTAAATGTAGCTACCTAAATATCTCCTTTATTTGTGATGACCATAACAAGTGTTTTTAATGCAATATAAATGGTATCACAAGGTGAATTTTTTGCAAATATTTTTTTTTTCTCAAGATTATCTTTTCCGGAGTGTTCACTTTCATTTTCAAAGATTAAGGTCATTTGAAGGTCACGTTATTATACATATCTGATTGCATTTTTTGCTCAGCTACACGATGCAATAAAAAACAAAAAGCAGTTATGTGTGAAAAAAACACCGATGACCTTGATAACTCCGAAAAAAATTACCTAGGTGGAAAAAATATTCGTGCCAAATATTTGGTCCATTCACACCATGCACATTACGTAACAAATAATTTTTGCATCACAATAACCTGAAGAGATATTTAGGTGTTCTTATTTAAACGAACCACCCTGTATATATATATATCCTAGAAGAGCGTTTTGATATCTTTGAGTTCAAGTTTTATATAGAGGGGATTCCAGAATTGAATGAAATCGATGACTCGAACACAATACCGATTCTTGATATCGGCGTCACAAAGGAGAAGAATCCTGACAATTCATAGAGCAGACGAAGGAGGGAACACAACACACAAGATTTACCCCCTACGGGCGTCACGGAAATTCGCGAGATCAACAAGGCGTCTACTGTCCACGGGACACTAACAAAAAAAGGATCTTTGTGCCTCGTGACAGCGAGCCGGGAGCATATGCCGCCAGTAGAAGTCGCCAGTGCTATGGCGAAGACGCTGTCAAAACTCCTGGAGGGGACCGCCTTTTGAGAAAGAAACACGGTAGCTAGTAGCGATGGCTCTAACACCCTCGCATATTACAAATCTCTACAAAAATATGCACCGCCGTACAAAAGTTTCGGATCATTCACTGATTACTAGTAAAATTATATCCTCGGATAAATTTTCTTTCTACGACCGCCAATTAATGCTTTTTAATGCGAAGCCCTCCCTCTGCAGATAAAATAATTACCTAAGCACGGTGAATGTTCCTTATTTCTGCCCATACGAAATAATCAGCCTTCCCGAAAACAAGTTGTTCAAAAATAAATATCCACTGACAAATTATACATTCGAATGAACACAATATATGATCAACCTTACATATATGAGATCCCTGATCATATTATTCACTTTCAATGTGTAGCCTCATGTCCCTGTATTATAAAACATATAGGAAATATTAATAATAACAACGCTTAAGATGGCTAACTATTAGCCTGAAATGACGAACTACTGGAACAATTACTCCAATAGGTGTAGAAATAGCTACTTAAATGAAAATATGTTATTTTTTAAAAATTGATTTTCTGAAAATCGACTTCAGCGTGGACTAGCTTCTTTTATCTAGTTCAATATAAATTTAATAGATTATTGGATGAAATCTTACGGAGACATATCTGGTACCGCAAACGGAGTTTTGCAGAAGTGGCTCTGAGAAAATAGTTGCCACGTCTTTCTGGTTTAAGAGATTTAGGTCAATTTTTCAGCAAACGCTACTTAAGTATCATAGAATAAGATGTATATATTGATTTTTTAAAGAAACATCATTTTATATTTAATTTGTTGAATTTCTCTAATTTTTCAACCGATCAAATGTATATGTAACCCTCTATGAGACTGTGCATGTTCTTTTCACGAGTACGATTGGAAAATTTTAGGAGATTATATTTTTAAAATATTGTTCTTTCGATATATGGGAACATTTTTCGGAACCATTGCGCTAAAATACCCTCTTAAATGAATTCCGTTCAATTCGTTTCTGTGTACAAATGAATCTCTCGAGCTGCTAAAACGGCTGTTGTGGACCAGTGTGCGCCGGTCCAGAAGAGAAGAAACGATCCACGTGATGGAGGAGGAAGCTTCGAGAGGAGAAATGAGATGCGCATAGAAAGGTGCAGAGAAGAAAACCGAGGTACCGGCAAACGGGACGTTTCAATGCACGCTGAGCGCTCGTCCGGAGCGCAGGCGATCAACGAACAACCGTTTCTGTTTGCGTTTGCGATCTTCGGTATCGGTGGAAAAATAAAAACGAGCTAATTCCTTCGTTAATCACAGGAGACCATTGTGACAATTCGCGTGGAAGATACCGATTTCATTCCGATCGAAAAGTGAAGATGGCCCGACACGTTAGGCCATTCTTCTTCCTACTTCTGGCTGTTCAAATGGAACTATTCTTCCCTCGGGAACAAGGTACTGTGTTGGATATAGTTGATCCATTTTTTTTTATATTTCTTAATTATGCGAGATCCATCAAACGACGAGTTGAAATTTGTTGTTATTGTTATGAAATTTTATTGTGACATTTACGCGCTGTCTATTGGGTTACCAATAATACTTGCGATTATTGAAATTCTAAAGATGCATTTATCAGGGATTTAGTCAATAGTACTTTTGGCGTATGGTTATGGCAAAGATCGTAACAAATACGTTCTTGTTATTTTTATGAAATAATGTAATATATTTGCTTGTAGTGCTGCTCACTGTTAAATAATCGTTAACCGCCTTGTAAGGCGGCTCCTTTCGATGATTTAATGCCAGCCATGGGCTAGATCCATTCGAATGTTTATGCATCCATTTTTTTTGCATATTTTTGAACCTACTTTTCTTGACATTAACATTTGATCTTTTTATTGGACCTAATGTAAATACTAGTTAATGATTTGAAGTTTCCATTAGAAAATTGGAATTTGGATAAAACGTATGAAACTCTGGGTCGAAATGGACCCAAATCTCGTGATTCGAGGGTTAAGCTTCGATGTTCGATCCTCAAAAAGGGATCTGCGGAAACATATCCGCAGATCCCTTTTTGAGGATCATCTTAAAGTCCGATTGGTTTTATTGTTTCATTGTTCACCGTTTAAATGTTTGACGCAGAAAGATGATGAATGGAATATATGTATTAGAGTCGTTTGATTACTCGGAATCAACAATTGATGATCGCGCAGTCCTAGTAGGTGTACATCCGAGCAGATGTACTCTCAAGATGAGTGGTTTGATAATTAAAGTTGATTAATTTGAGTAAATAATGCAGAACGTTTTATATTATTTTTCCTAGTTGATTGACCATGCATTTAAATAATTTTTACACACTTTCATTCATGCGAAATTTCGACAGTTGTTTTTATGTGAACTTTATTATTAGAAGGTTGTACGATTTTTCAATGCAGCAAAGGTGCACGAGCGCACATGTCATTCTTATCACTGAACAAATCACGGTTTTCCCTAGAACTGCTTGACATGTATACTTTCTACTGATTTATTGTGGCTTCTATTCAAACACTGTTGCAGAATCACTGTTGCATATATGCAAGCATGATCACTACCGTAAACCTAACTTAATTAAGAAATAATAAACATAATACTCTTTCCAATAATTTAATTCTGGTTTTTCGATTTTGTTGTTCGTAATTCTAGTTTATCGATTTTGTTGTTCGTAAAAATTGCAGAGAATTTTTTAATATTACTTTTCATTGTTGTATTATTTAATCTTTAAAAATGATTTCTGCGTTTATGACAGATACACTGACTGACTAGAAATATGTACAGTGAAGATAAAATATCACTAAGAAAGAATAGGCTGGAGACGATTAATGATACTTCATAGAATCCTTATTATTCTGTCCCTTCTTCTCTTCCATACTTAATATAGAAATATTTCATGAACACTATTAATCCGATTGAAATCGTTTAATGACACAATAGTATTAAATTGTATTAATACCCTCATCATTGCTCTATTGAAATATAAATGGGAGTACGTTTACTAAAAATTATTTAGTAAATTATCTATTAACAATAATACACGTATAGCTCTTGAATAAATTTTTTACATTTTATGTTTTAATGCATATATTTATTTTAAATAATGTAGAACGAATTAAAATAAGAATCTATAAGATCAGCAGATATAATATTTAATAATTATTGAAATGTATTCAAGTTCAAATTACTACTAATATCAATTTTCAAAATTATACACGACTTCTAAGTGATTCTCATTCGTATACGTTTTTGATATTTTGCAAAATATACTTTTGTTAACCCATTATTGTAAAACTGGTGAGATTAGAATTAATTTTACTTAAACAGATTCGGTCGGAAGCTATTCTTCTTATCATTGAAATCGTTCCAACGATAGGAAGGACTCGACGTAGTCGGGGGTTTGTAAAAATGTCATGCAAATAAGAGATAACTTCGTCAGAAGTTTGCCGTTGTTCACGAACCCGGGATTAATTTGTTCTGTTCCTGTTCTATTTCCTCTCTTGCAATAGTAATTTCAATTATAACATGAGAAATATAGTTGAAGCATATGTGTGAACTAAACACTAGGACTACTTATATAGAGGAGTCTAAATAATATCTCTAAAGTAAAAATCAATTGAAGTCTCAATGAACGCACGTTTAGAATTCATAAAATAAAATCTAGTTACTTTGATTGCTCGATATAACTCGAAATAATGTTCGAAGGGGGAAAATTTTTAAAAGTTCCTCCAAAAATATTTATTTCGCAGGATCCTTTTTCGCCGATGCAAGGATGGAAGCGCAATTCGAAAAGTGCTGTGGCCTGGGCACTTCATGGGCAATGGAAGGACTCGGATGTGAAAAGTTTACAGGCCCGGTATCTGGGGTCCCTACAGTGGAGCAAGGTCTTTGCTTGGAAGCTGTAGACATTTGTTGCGTGAAAGAGTATCACGAACAACAATGCAAGAAAGGGAAGTCGGATGCACGTGCTGGTCTAGCATGTGTTTCCGGTACCAAAACCAGACGCACCGGACCCGGCGATTACCATCGTGATTGTTGCGAAGCTTGCAAATTAGGTAAACATCCACTTTTGGGTGGTTTTTCGGAGGACGCGTAAAATCCCAATAGAACAGATGTTCGATGAATTTTCTCTAAATCGGAATCTTTCGTATAATTATTCACAAATCTTTTTGGTTGAGACAATATTATTTCACTTCTTACCGCAATCATTTGATTTTAGGCATTTTAACGGGATCCATGGGCCAAGGGTGCTCTTTCCAAAGATTTTCCTTCGGTATTCCATGGGATCCAGCGTTTTTGGAGTGCTGCCACGAGGCCTCACCAAGTACCTCAACAACATTTACCTCGGATTCTACGAATTTAACTTCAACGAGCGAGAATACTGAAACTTCTCCTTCTTCTTCGTCTCCTTCGTCGCCTTCGTCGCCTTCGTCGCCTTCGTCGCCTTCGTCATCTTACACGTCCACCACTCAGACGACAGAATTTTCTCCGTCGATTCCCACACCACGTAAGAATAATTCCAATCTGATAGTATATTGAATTTTTAACAATTCGATAGTTATTTTTTCCATGATTCACAATTTTGAATAACTTGTGTGTTACATTTAATGATGAAGTTTACTATTTTTGTAAATCATTTACAGCTCTCGATGACATCTGTCAACTTATGAAGGGAATGTTGTGCTCTGATATTTGCATTCCCACGCCTGGATCCTATTACTGCAAGTGCAGGGAAGGTTTCACTTTATTAGAAGACCAGAAAACTTGCAGACAAGACCTGCCGTCGGACAGGTACAATTCTTTTATGCAACATAAACATTGTCTTCATTAATTGCAAGATACAGGAGCATTACGGAGATTGATTTCTTTTCTTAATCGTTTGAATCAATTTGAATCTATTTTGTGAATCTATTTCTATTTTAAATGCATCAAATTCGCAGTCTATTTATTACTATTATTTATTAACCTTCGGAAAGAGGACTTAGGTCCAATCGAGCAGTCGTTTGTCAATGTTTTTAAAGATACTTTATCTGGACTCATTGATCTCTCGTTGCACTCAATTAAACAGCCTTCAATTTAAATTAATCACAAGTAGCTGAGCAACTAGACGATGTCTTCGAAATGTTGGGTCAAAATGGACCCCCTCCATACCCGAGAACTATTATTATTATTGCTAAAACAATATCTATAGAAAAGAATAATTATCTCGTAATTGGTGAAAAATAAAATTTGTTCTACTGCTCATGATTGGACAATGGAAGAAATATTAAAATACATAGAACTACACTGTTCTAAGACGACTTATTATATAATTTAGATGCAAAACAAGTAACCCGTGCGAGCAACGATGCACAGACAACGGAGTAGCAGTAACTTGCAGCTGCGACCCCGGTTATGTTTTGGCGAATGATAATCATTCGTGCATTCCCAAGTCAGCCCAGCAGAAGAACACCGCTGCAACAGATGAGACCACCGACGACTATTCACCCATCTGTCCAACGGGTTATCGCTATAACGCTACAAATCAGGTCTGCGACGGTAAGTGATAACTTACGATTAGGCTTACCAACCAAGAATTACAAATTCTTTAGGGTGTCCATAAAGAAGTGTCCACTAGCTGCAAAAATGTTGCCTGCCTATCCAAAATGTTTTCGTCTAGAGCTAGTGCTACAAAAAGGATCAACTTTGGTCTATTCGGTATTTTTTCTTTTCCTAGTACAGTAAAGTCTTGATCTAAGAAAAAAATAGTAGAACTACACGATCTAAGAAATAGCACGGACCAGAGGGTTTTTCTTAGGTAAGGCTTTACTGTATATAAGTTTGCAATGTATGATCTCTCAGAAAAATATTTTTTACATTTCAAAAAATTCACGTCCAAATAAATCGAAGCCTTTTTATATTACGATGAGGTATAAAAATCAATCAATAAAATGTAATCGTACAATAATTGATTATAAATTTCGTCTTCAAGTATCCACAATTGATTATGTATATTAAAGCTATGCGACTCAGAAGAAATCGTTCATTTTAGCTATTCAATGCTGCTGTGCCCCCTTAAACTACAGTGACCAAAAAATCGCGGCATTTATATAGATGCTTCATGAAACCAAGCTTCCTTCTTCAACGACGTATCATCTTGCATTGCAATTCTGTTATGTCCATGTTGCTTTTTGTTCGCATTGTGTACCCTACTGCTTAGACGTGAA
Organism: Lasioglossum lativentre; assembly: GCA_916610255.1. Classification (NCBI taxonomy): domain Eukaryota; kingdom Metazoa; phylum Arthropoda; class Insecta; order Hymenoptera; family Halictidae; genus Lasioglossum; species Lasioglossum lativentre. The sequence continues at coordinate 5,890,356 of OU744364.1, forward strand.
CGAGTGTATTGAAAAAGGACTATGTCCTGGCCAGTGTGAGAACACTATAGGATCTTACGTATGCGCGTCGAAAGATGTGCTCAACAATGTACCTTACGAGGACTGTCCACCTGGATATCAATGGGAACCTCTCACAGGCATTTGCACAGGTATGGTATCTCACACATTATTGAATAATACATGAACAATTGACAGAATTAGTATTTCATCAACTTCCAAGTTTCAAGGAATTTTCTGATGGAAGAATTTTTTTAAATACGTCCTATCTTTTAACATTTTTTATTTTAATATTCTATACACTTCAATTTCTTAATAATAGCTTCGTCGCAACTAAAATATAATTACTTTCTTCCAGACATTGACGAATGTGTACTGTCAGAACCATGTCCAGCTGAAAGAAGTTTTTGTGTTAACACACAAGGTAGTTTCAGTTGTGTTGAAATGAAGGGAACAAAATCTTGTCCTGCTGGGTTTAAGTTCGATAAATCATTACAGCAGTGCAAAGGTACGAATTTTCTAACAGTTATATGTAAAAAAACAATTAAATGAGTTATCGTTTGTTTCATACATATAGATGTGGACGAATGTGCAGAGGGTATTCATAGTTGCCTCGAGGACAGTGAGGAATGCAGGAATACCGAAGGAGCTTATGAATGTAACATAAAATGTAGAAAAGGTTTTACGTACAGTAATAATCTGGGCGTTTGTATCGGTAAATATTGTCCCGTTTGTTTTACATATTTTATAGGAGATTGTTTAACTAAACGTAGTTTATTGATCTTATTTACTTACTGCAACAATATATCGTTTTGCTTTTTCCTGTAGGCATGTGCATGCTTAAGTATATTCATCTTCCACGTTTAATTACCTAACTGAATAATTATGATCATCGAATTTCATTTGAATGTTAGAATTCATGCACGAGTTCTATAGATTGTTCCAGCACGTATATGTTACCTGCATGTGAGTAAGAATAATTATAGTATGCTATACAAAAACAATTCTGCACTGAAAAATATATTCCTGATTTAACACGTGGCATACTTGTTCACTATCAACATTTTTTTATACTGTACTGAATTAGATAATAGTCTTAACATAAAATTCGCACAGCATTTAACAAGTGTTAAAAGTATATACTTTAACATAGTAATGGCAACTAAATAACAATGTGTACTTATTTATATCAGTGTTATTAATTAAATGAATAATAATATTTATTAGCGTACATTATTATACAGGGTGAGTCACGTAACGTTTGCACCTCAAATATCTTTGTTGTTTCTAAAGATACGTAAAATATGGTAAGGACAAAGTTGAATGGTACAATGGGGCTGACACGATGCAAAAAAGAAATTTTGTTTTTATGACATTTTTTTAGAGATATCAAGGTCACCTTGACTTTTTTAAATGGAACCACCCTTTTTTAAACACCTACAATGATAATCCCTTTCATTAGGAATTCAGTGACTATAATTATTCCAAGGTCATTCAATGTCACAGACAGAGGAAACGTTTAAGATTTAGAATATGCGCTCTAAATGTTTCGGTAAATACGCATCGTAGCGTTTTGTAACTTGATATTGATTGTTAATATTGTTTATATTACAGTGATCTAACATTAAAAATCATCTCAGAGTATGTTTACTATTTACTACAGGTTTCAACCATGATAAACGTATTCTGCTTTCATATTCTAAATCTTATATACGTTTTCTCTATCTGTGACCTTGAATGACCTTGGAATAATTATAGTCACTGAATTCCTAATAAAAGGGACTATCATTGTGGGTGTTTAAAAAAAGGGTGGATTCATTTTAAAAAAGTCAAGGTGACCTTGATATCTTTAAAAAAAAATGACATAAAAACAAAATTTCTTTTTGGCATCGTGTCAGCCCCATTGTTACCATTCAACTTTGTCCTTACCATATTTTACGTATCTTTTGAAAACAACAAAGATATTTGAGGTGCAAACGTTAGGTGACTCACCGTGTATATTCGCTGGTATTTAAATATTTTACGTTCCCAGACGTGGATGAATGTGTCGACTCGAATAATCCCTGCCCTGAGTTGAATACTATCTGCAGAAACACAATAGGAAGTTACGAATGCACGCCGCAAGATAGTTCTTTGCCACGATACTCCTTCGATCAAAAGGCAGAGCAGCCGATCTGCTTTGCGGGATACAAGCCAGCAGATAATCCTAAAGAGGCTTGCATCGATGTCGATGAATGCAAAGAGCAATTACACTCCTGCGATGCGAATGAAGAGTGTGTCAACGAAATCGGTAGTTACAGGTGCGCTCTCTTTTCAAATCACGTACAGATCATCCGGAGTACAAAGATTTCATTAATGCTTCATCGATTATATTAAAATAAAATTGATCAGGTGCGAATCTTTGGACGACGAGGATGCAAGTTCCGATCAAAACGTAGAAGACACTAATTTCTCGTATAGTAGACAGTACGAGCATCAGATTGGTGTTCCTCGAAAATCGATATTTCCAATTGTAAATCGAACCGTGGATTGCCAGTCAGGATTCATATTTGATACACAAGCTTTGGACTGTATAGGTAAAGACGATGTTGAATTAGATTAATACTAAATTAAAAATACTAGTAAATTGTTAGCAATCAAGACGATCGTGTTCTATCGAAATATTTCGTTTTACCATTCTACACGTAGAATTACTATGACCATTAACATTTTGTCATTTTCTAGATATCGACGAGTGTAGAAATGGTTTGTCAAATTGTGGAATCGGAGAACAATGTGAAAATTACGAGGGCGGATACAGATGTTCTCCAGTGTGTCCTCCTGGCTTTAAGCTACGCAACAATACTGATCGCTTTGGTAGGATAGACGTATTCTGTGATGATCTAAACGAATGTACACTTGGATTGCATACCTGCAACCTGACGACACACGATTGCGTTAATACAAACGGTTCCTATTTTTGTAATGCAATAACTAAGACGACAACAACCAGAACGTTTGTGTATAGTACAAGAAGTATGAAAATACAGGTAAATGGGCAGTCAACAAAATGGTTAAAGAGTGAGAATATTAACTGGTTGACTTTCAAATAATCTCCTCCAAAAAATCCCACTTAATCAAAGTGATTTAGTCAGTTTGAACTCTTCTAGACCGTACAAATTCCAATGAAATTCAAAATTAATTTTTAAAGTAAGCCGAAGAATTTTCTCACCCATATACAGGGTGTCCATTTGAAAACTTTCCAGCCGAATATCTCGAAAAATATGAAATATATTAAAAAAGTCTAAAACACGTGTCCAAGGATTTCGAGGGGGAAACGGGGTTGGGGGCAGTATCAGTTTTTTATTTGGATGGCGCTTTCAAGGTCATTTGTAGGTCAACTTTGTTTTTTCAAATGGAAACCTATATTTTTTATTATGGGATCTTATTGTACGAAAATTATTGGTCTTTTTACGTACAATAAGATCCCATAATAAAAAATATAAGTTTTCATTTGAAAAAACAAAGTTGACCTTCAAATGACCTTGAAAACGCCACCCAAATAAAAAACTGATACTGCCCCCCTCGAAATCCTTGGACACGTGTTTTACACTTTTTTAATATCTTTCATATTTTTCGAGATATTCGGCATGGAAAGTTTTCAAATGAACACCCTGTATAAGATCAACGTGGCAGTCAAAGTGTTAGTGGGTGTCCCTGTAGTAAAGTCTAGAAATTTGTGTGTTGCAGGACACAGATCTGTTTTCGTACCAGAAGTTATGCGAGCGTGGGTACGCAAGGGACTCTAGAACAGGTGATTGCACGGATATCGACGAATGCAAGCAAGGTCCAGGTTGTCGGGACCACGAGCAGTGTCACAACACGCCTGGTGGCTACGAGTGTTCGCCACTGTGCACCAGTGGTTGGTATTTTAGCCCACAGACGAAAGGTTGCCAGGACGTGGACGAGTGCCTTCTAGGTAGGCACGATTGTCCTCAAGGAACTCATATATGCGTCAACACAAATGGTTCTTTCTTCTGCGATCTGATACGTCCTTGTAGCAGTGGCTTCAAGCGCGCTGTCAATGGCAGTTGCGTCGATGTCGACGAATGCCTGGAAAATCAGCACACTTGTCGGCTAGAGCTGCATCAGTATTGCGTGAATAAGAACGGCAGCTTCGAGTGCTTAACGAGACTGCCGTCGTGCCAGTCGGGATACGAGTACTCTCTGGCTAGCAGGCGTTGCGAGGACATCGACGAATGCAGCACTGGCCAGTACAAGTGTGACTCTAGATTTTCCGAGAGGTGCATCAACCTGCTGGGCACCTACAGGTATGTCACATTATCTAATAGACAAGTTTCATTTACATTTTATCTAAACAAATCATTCTACAAACGAGGAAAAGTGCATTTTTCGCATTTTCATTTGTTCAGATGCGAAAGGCCACCACCACCTAGCCAGCGTCAACGTCAAAGACCAGCCTGCCCTGCGGGATTTAGATACAATCCTCGATTAAGAAAATGTGCAGGTATTTTTCCGAAATTTTCGAAGTTTCAAGTATGATAGTGACATTTATAATGTTCATATTTTGCACTTTTTTTGGAACTGTAAGTGTAGAGAAAAAGTTTGAAACCGAACGTCGTGAAGGGGCAACTATTTATAGTAATATTAATAAACTAATCCTTAATCGTTTTTAACGTTTTTTCAGGATGAAAACTTTATAACCGGAGTTTGCAAACTTTCATGTATTTACAAACGTAATATACTGTGTTTTATGACCGCTCGTCGCGTTTATGTGCATGTAACAGATTCGTTCGTATTAACGTGTACGTGTTGTTATGTCACTTGTGTTATGTTTTGCTGTTGCATTCAAAATAATTTTATTTATCCCTTCTGTCTGTGATTGCACTTGCACTATTTCGCATACTGGTTGCAAATGCTATATATATGTTGTACAGTTATTTATTACATGCGATGTCACTGCACATTAACATAACACTTTTATTCTTACCCTTTTAGCGAAACAGGAGTTTTAACGTTGAATTATTGGTTTAAACAATGACAAATCTACATGCTATTTATAGATGATAAAGTAAAAGAATAGACCCAAAAATAGAAAGCTACTTTTTCGAAAATGAAAATTTTTCGGAACATTCATTGACACATATAAATGCATAAAATTCGCAATCTGCAGACGATGTTTAATGAAAATTGAGCATGCGATACAAACTAATTATTAACATTTTACTAAAAACAGACAGTTCTAATTACGAATCCTGTGAAATCTGGCGATCCCTTGTAATTAGATCGTTTTTGTCCAATAGATGTGGACGAGTGTGCCGAAAGTTCGGACATCTGCAAAGGCGAGCTTTGTTACAATCAACCAGGCACCTACACCTGCGCGAAATCGCCGATGCCAGTGACGAAGAAACCGCCCACGACCACGACACCATTACCACCACCACCACCACCACCACCACCATCGAATCAAAAATGCCCAGACGGCAGTAGATTCGTCAGGAATCGCGGCTGCATTGACATTGACGAGTGTCGCGAAATAGAGGACGCGTGTAGTAGTAACGAAGACTGCGTTAACACAATGGGAAGCTACACTTGCAATTGCAAAATTGGTTTCAGACGTGACAATCTGACTCAGGCTTGCGTGGACATAAACGAGTGTCAAACGATGGTAAAATCTCCAATTCTTGTCGGATCGCTTCAATTAATAATTTTAATTAGATTCTTCTATTTGGTATAACTGCAATAATTTCACCACAGGAGGACAGTTGCCTGTCAACGCAGAGATGCGACAACACAATTGGTAGTTACTCTTGTACAAGATTCTTGCCATGCGGTACAGGGTACACGTTGAACGCTGCCACCGAGATCTGCGAGGACGACGACGAATGTATCCTTGGTACTCATGATTGCGGGGATGGCTATCATTGCAGGAATACTCTCGGTTCGTATAGATGCGATCGAAATCCACGAGTTCCGAATGCACAGTCTCGAATCGGATTGCCGACGGTGACAACAACCACCTCGTCGACCACCACTGCAGCATCATTCACGACGCCATTCACTCCCGAAGGGCGCACTTGTCCTCGCGGATTTAAGCTCGAGTCTGGAAACAAATGCGTAGACGTGGACGAGTGCCAGGAAAATAACAATCTCTGCCGCAGAAACTTCCAAGTTTGCATCAACACCATCGGATCCTACAGGCACGTCGAATCTTATTCAAAGATATATTTGCATACGGTTCTTTGATCAAACATTGCGCTGATCGCGTGATATCAAGTTAATTGTATTTTATTGTATAATCGAGTACAGATCGGATACCAGTGATTAACCCCTTGCACTACGATTTATTTTACGGTTGCAGTGATTAGAACTTATTTGTCGTTTCTAATTTCTTAGAAAAAAGGAAGTTTGTATGTAATTTATACCTATGCAGTCTCCAATGGTTTCAACAACAAGAAAATATAATTTTGTTTCAATTTAAAGTTTAAAGGAAATTAGTAGCATGAATGTTTAGTAGACTATCTTCGAAATCTTCGTCACGAGTCCGACTCGGTATTGTAGTGCAAGGGGTTAATCCATTATTTCTAAGATTTCTTTTTATCTTTTGTATCCGAATTTTAGATGTACGCCAAGAGTGATATGCAACAACGGGTACACTTTGGACCCTATTTTCGGAAGTCATTGCGTGGATATAAACGAATGCGAGGATGGTAGTCACAAATGTTCTTCCAGTCAAACCTGTGAAAACAGAATGGGCGGTTACGTTTGCAAGTGTCCACCAGGACACGTTAACGGTCCAAATAATGACTGCGTTGATATCGACGAGTGCAGTCTTTACGGTAATGTTTGCGGATCAAACAGCCACTGCGAGAACACGGTCGGCTCTTATCGTTGTGTTTGTCGAGATGGCTTCGAAAATGTTAATGGCTTCAACGGAGTTTGCGAGGTAAGCTGCAGAATCGTTTAATTTTATGTATGCAGTAAAATTGCTAAACTGAAGACAACTTTAGTACTCCTTCAACATGGCGGAAGGAGCGACGATTGTGAAATTATTTTCTTCTTATTTATATTCAAAGTGAAAATAAAAGAAAAATGTTTTAGGATCGTTTGAACATTGAAAAACTTCCGCCATCGATCTGTTCGTAATCTTCAAAGTCTATCAGAATTTAAACGAAAATAATCTTTCCGAAAGGATATTCGTTTGAATAATGTAGAATAAATGCGATAGATGAACTATTTGTATATTTTTGTATGGTTTTAAGGATATCGACGAATGTCAACGAAGCCCTGGATTATGCCAGCACAAATGCATCAACGTATGGGGCACGTACAGATGCGCCTGTGAACCTGGATTCAGACTAAATTCTGACAATCGTTCTTGCTCGGACATCAACGAGTGCGCAGAGTTTAAAAATAATCATTTGTGCATTGGAATTTGCGAAAATACACAAGGAAGTTACGCTTGCAAATGTCCGAAAGGTTACAGACTTGGATACGACGAGCGGAGTTGCGAGGGTGAGTTTTCTTTTTATTCCTTAAATATGTTATTTAATTGTTGCTTTAAGAGTCAAACAACAATGTATCTTTTGGTTATTCGAGACTAAAATGACATTTCACTCTTGCAATGAAATTAAAATATTTTGCATCCTCTTAATTGCGCGAGAAGTATAGTTAATTCAAGTGCACAGTCGTCGTCGCATATAGATAAGTGACTAAATAGTAAGGTGAATCACGGACTGTTTTAGTGATTTATCAAAGCGCCGTTTACCTCCGTCATTTCTGCAATTATGCAGTATAATTTGTTCTTGACCTAGTTGCCAGATCTGTGCCACTAGTTGAATCTGAAATTATACCTTTGTATGTGCTCTTAGATTAAACGTGACCGTCATACACGGATGCAGTTGCAAACAGATTAATTTCTAATCGATTTAATTTTACTGCTGTTTATTTGATCCCTTAAATTTATTTTTTATTTTTTAATAGATATCGACGAATGCAGAACAGGATCCGTCTGCAGGGGTTCGGATGAGATTTGTCACAATACCAGAGGCAGTTATCGTTGCAACAGGATAAACTGTCCTGGAGGATATCATCAGGATGCTAGCAGGAGAAAGTAAGTATTTGTTCTTATCAGATAATACAAATTATTATTTTATACGAATTTATAAATTAATTGAACAAAATGTTGTAATTTCAGCCGATGCGTGCGAAGAGCACCTTGCCATCCCGGCGACTTAGCCTGCATCAAAGCACCATCGCATTATTCCTACAACTTTATCACTCTTGTCAGCTTGTTACCAATTGCATCGAACAAATCGGAGGAGTTGTTCAAGATGAAAGGATTCCCTCTGCCGAGTTCCACGTTGCAATTCAGCATGGCGTTCGTGGAGGCTCGTGCACCACCTAGAGTGCAACGTGCAACAGAGTCCTGTTTCGCGTTGAGAAGGACTGCGCCAACTGATGTTGTTTTACTAATGACGCAAAGTATACCGGGTCCTCAAGATATTGAGCTCGATATTACCATGGAGGTGTATTACGGCTCACTATACGCGGGATGTGTAGTGGCGAAAGTTCTGATTTTTGTTTCTGAATACGAATTTTGAAGAAGTTTTGAAAATAGACTATAATATGAAATTCGAATAATTAATCTATACTGGGACCAAGGTATTTTTTGCCAATATTATGAATTGTCTGAATAATATATAACTCTATATTTACACTGTAATTATAATTAATCAGTATCAAGCAGTTTGTTTAGGTTTTAAAAGCAAGTATCAGCAATTAATATTAATTCTTAAATATACTTAAAATCTTCCCTTCCAAAAAATGTACTAGACATATACTTGCTGATTTCATAAATTTTATGAATTACTCTGATAAAAGTTCGCCTTCTAACATATACTAGCAATTAGTTACAGAATATTGATGCTACGATAATTTTTAAGAGTACGTTTCTAAGCCTTATGTACTTTTAAAGATACTACATTTTATAATTGACCTTACAATATGTTTCTATTTTATGTACAAAGAAGACCACTTAGCCTAAGTAATGTTTAAACATGTAGCTCGTATAAACGTTAGTTACCAACTGTTCAATGTTTCAGAAACAGATGTAAAAAGGAAGAGTAAATTGTAACAAATGGAGCAATAATTTTATAATGTATTTGTCGGTAAATAAGTAGTTTTATATGTACATAGGGTATATATCTAAGTGTGTACACATGAAAGAAACGAAATAAAATCACATTAATCGTGTTGAATGAACTTTTCCAGATATAATTGCATTTCGTGAATGTGTATCTTATGAAAACCGCAGATCTAGAAAACGTTTCGTTTCCGAAACGTTCATCTTTACCATTATCCGCATTAATCGTTAACAATAATAACATATGTCTATGTACACAGGAAACTTTCAACAAACATACCACATTTAATGTATAAATTTTCATATACAATGTGATTACTCAATAATTTGCAATCGAATGTTCTATTCTCAATGGAATAAATAAATAGGAACCCTTAAGAACTTAAAGTTTCTATTGAAAAACATTACACATTATATATGGTAGATTCTAAAGATTCTGTGTGCATACATAAAATAGGAGCATCGCGTATATTCTTCGTCGCATAACTGATCATTTAATTCACTTCGCATAAAATGGATAAATTAACGATTCTGAGATCCTTAACATCAATTGCTTTAATTACACAGCATACAGTTGTCTCGGAAAATAAGGTAATTATTTTAAGGAACCAAAGAATATGTTAAAAATATTGTTTCCCGAAAAACTTATTTCCCGGGACATCTGCGTGTGAAATACGCATTACAATATAAGTCGAACGAAAATAAAATATAATCAGCAGTATATAGTTTAAATCACTTCAGGCAGATATAGATAGTGGTCGCTGGAAAGTAAATTGCCTTATTTGTAAGGGGATACATGAGTTACCTTCACTGGCATTTCACTAAATATAATTACATTACAAGAATCGATAAAATTATCGTAAGCTACTGGTCGCATCAATAGCGTTGCTAATGCATATCACAACAAGTCATCGAATAACTTATAGTGATAATAGAAAGAAATCTGCAATCGAGAAACAAACTTCTGTTTCCCTAAGGTTCGATTAAGATAGCAGTGAATCGAGATCTGTTTTAATATGAACTTCTAAGTCACTGACATAGGTGGTTTCCATCCTACAATATAATACATTATAGGAATTATCTACACTGCTTGAATTTTCGTTAGATAACAAACGTAATTGAACGTTTCTAATGAGAATTTATGCATATTTTTCATCAGAAATAATTCAACATGTTTGTAATATTACATGCTTTTAAATATTTATAAGTACATCTCATAAAATTTCCTGTAGTCAACGAATAATATTCGGAAGATTCAATTTTCCATTTGTTGAGATCAAATTATTAAGTACGCTACGTTTCATAAATACACAGACTAATGTCTTCGACAAACAAATATGCGTTATATAAAATACTCGATTTCGATGATAGCGTCTGCTGAGAATCTTTACAAATTATTGCCGACGACAATGCTAATAATGATAATAATAAAGACGAGTGTGCTTTCAATAAAAATCCTAATAGTAACGTTGCTAATAATAATAAATAATGTTATCTAATTAACAGCCTGGATATAGCAACAACAGGCTATTGCGGCGTGAACCGATGGCAGTGGTACCCTTTTCGCCTCTTATCTTATTAAAGCGAAAAACGAGAGTGACTAGGATTACTAAGGATCATTAGACCTTCAGTTAAGCATGTGAGAATAACTGAAACCTTCGTATGGATCTACTTTCAGTAATGTTAACGAAAACATTGATGATATTCTCTCTTGTAAGCTACATAGTCATTTAGATTTGATACAATTTATCTTGTCTATTTTCTGAGATGATTATTTTTAGATGATTATTCAATCGAGTGTTTATAATTTGAATTCCCCGCGAAGGCGTCGCGCAAAGAGTCAAATTTAAACTAAATGGTAAGTCATATCAAAAATATTCGACAACATTGTATCCTACGTAGTGCCATCCACTAAAAATTTTCAACATTCTTCCATACAAAGTGCAATCTATTAATTTATCGTCCTTTCTAATCCTTATAATAACGAAATTTTAAAGTCTACTTATAACAATAACGTATTACATGTTTTAAATTTTTATAGGTATATTTCCAACGAAAAGTTTTAGTTTTCGAAAATGTAATAATTTTTCAAGTATAAAGAACTTGAATAATATTTATAAAAAAAAAAAAAAAAAAAAAAAAAAGTATAAAGAACGTATTAATAATGATAAAACAAAGTAAATGGAAATGTAATGAGTTTTAAACATTTACAATAGTTTTCGTAATTAGATGAGTCGTGTGTCTTTAATATGAATGATTAATAAATAAGCGATCAAAATATTTGGCACCAAATTTCAGAAAATAGAGATCTGCCTTGTATATTAAAGATATTGTAATATTATTTCGATAAATGCTATGTGGAAGCATTTTTAGTGGGTATATGATATCGTAGATTGCAAAAGGGCGTTCCAGTTCTCGAAAATAGATGACTTTTTTATCATGGAATACCTTGGATAATTATGCGCCACAATCACTCACATAGAAGCAACTAATGTGCGATATATTATGTTTGCAAGCCAATTTAAATTGGTCCGCGTAATGTTACTTTTCGTTGCCACTGTACGTCAAAACGATGCAGGTATTTTGGAATAATTTATAACGAGGCCGTTGGTACCTAATTTCTAGCCTCAGATTGCTTTTTTCACGATCAATTTTTTTCGTTTTTCTTTCTCAAGAAACAAAACCTGTCCAAATCAGATTGTTCCGAAACCTAGATTTATATTACACCCAGGCTCCTGATCAATATAGGCACTTAGATTATGAGTGTTTGGCATCCTGTAGAAATCATTTTTAGCACATCTTATTTGTATCCTTTTTTTTCATGAAAAATTTCTTTTAGAACACACTTTTAAATTTTTTTTGTCGTTTAAATACGTTTTTTGTATTACAAAGTATTTTAATGCTACGACTGAATATCAGAATAAGTTTCCATTGCTTCAACTTTTTTATTTTTCTTTTTCTTCGTTTGGTTCAATCTTCACCATGCCTAATCTAGTATCCTTTATTATTGTATAATAACAATATATTGATCCAGAGCGCTAATTCAACAGCCCTGATCTGACTTCTTACAACGGTAAGAATATTTGCACTATTATACTTATAAAATGCGCATAGGGGCTTACTGATTGGTAAAGATATCTTTGAAGCATACTAACTCATTCTCATTACCATAATAATTATATTAAGATGGATATACGATGGTCAAATGTTAACACACAAATAGTATATTTGTAGATTGCTGAACTCGAATGTAATTTGGACAAAGTTCCAAAGTAAAATTAAATTTTTGACAACTGTTCCAAAATTATACTAAACAACTATTTAGTCTAAATAAAAATTATGCTCAAAGATCAATTTTCTAAATGTGGTAAATTAAAAAATACCACAATATGAAAGAACAATGGTTTAAAAAAAAAGGTAATTTTCTGGGTAAATTAAATTTTCTTGCTCTCATAAATAATTGTTTAATTTGTGTATTAACACTTAGTAGCTTTTATGCGTATGAATATGCATAACTATGATATAAAAAAGTCACGAATTTGTTTAAATTAGTGTAATAGTAACAAGTGTATACACAGTAATACATCTAGTATCGAGTTAGAATTTCAAACTACTGTGCATATACCATTAACGACAGACTTAGCTGTAAATATAATTTTTAACCAAATATAAACAATATAATTGTTCGAAATGGAAGCCTGAACAGATTCGATTACAGACAATTACTGTAAAAGTCTGTACTTGTATATACTTGTAACTAAAAAGTCAACCACACCTTTAATGTTTATTAATTTATCTACGTCTTGTTTTTTTTTCTTATAACATAATGTATCACAACTTTGTTATATTTTGTAAAAGAAACAATTGTATGCAAAATTTAAATATGGCTTACCTTCTATTTCCATACATTCATCCAACAATTTCGTTTAGCTGCACTCAGAGCAATTGAAAATTGAAACTCCAATTTAAACAATTAGAACATAATGAACTGACAATTTTTTAAAAACTTATATCAAATAGGTTAATAAAAGATAGTCATTTTCTAAAACAGTGGTAAAGTTACCTTTTTATAAATTTTTTATTTTCAGTATTTCAATTTTATGTACCATGTACTATTTTTTGCTACCAATTTTATCATAGAAAAATATTTACTACAATGCAAAATTAATATTATTTATCATCTTATCAATATTGCATAATAAAATATGTTTTGAGGGTAATCTTATATATACATTGTTCAGCAATCATTAAATGCTTTTAATATTCCAAAGTTTTTTTAAAATCCAAACATAATTGTCGCGTAAATTCGCGTCTTTATCAAATGCAAAAATTCGAGAATTTAGACTTAAAATTTTTTAACATAATGGACACTTTTATGCTGATTTCATAACAGCATAATGTAGAAATACTTAATTCTCGGAAAAAGTAAATTAATGTCAATTCAATTTTAAAGTTTTACCTGTACACGAGTAAAACAATAAAATGTACATAACAAAATAATTATGTAACAAACACTTAACAATGAACATAAGATAGAAAGATTAGTAACAAAATGGGCTCATGTTCAACGTAGATTTTTTTACGTCATCAAATTCAACAAATTCGTTCTAATATTTTTCAAAAATTGAAACATTAAATATTGCATGAGTGCAGCTAACAGAAAAGACATAAATGGTGGTACCGTACGGATTCCAATCATTCGACAAACCTTGTGGTTTCCAATGCATTTTTAATGGTCAAGCGATCGTATTATTATGCAATTCTGCAAATTCCCTGGAGAGTTTGCACACATAATATAAACGTTCGTAGAGATCATTTGTGCAGCCGAAATCTCGTATGTCGCTCAACCAGTAAGAGGACGTTTGTCTACTAGTGTCGATATAGGTAATTAAGTAACCTCTGCTAGGCGATTCTTGTGAGACCACTAGCTTGGTGTGGTCTTCGAAGAAGTTAACTTGTAAAAGAGGGACTGTTAGTTCCATCACTATAGTCTTGTCCGTTCTCAGCCATTTTCGCATTCGTGGGATGCAAACATTCTTTGACTGTTTTGGAGCACTTCGATATTCCTTGATCTCACCACCTTGAACAATATTGATAAACAATTTCATAGAATTAATTAGTTAAACATATCCACCTCCTAACTTTGTTCACTACAATAATGTATACACTGAAATGTATATGAAATGTATATGAAAACTATAATTGTATAGATTAGAGTCAACTTTACTGATCTTCATAATTGGTGACACTGTCTTTAATCTATATGATTAATTTTTAGTGTGATGTTAATTTACATTTATTTGTATTACCTTCAGTCATGTAGTTATCCATGTATTGGGTGAAACGTTGGAGTAATTCGAGCTTCTCTTGCAAAATAGGTGGAACATCTTCTTCTTTATGGTATCTCGTTAATTCGTCCTCGGTAGTCATATACTCCACTCTTCTTTGCAAATACAAAACGAATTTAGAAAATTGAACGCGACGAACAGAGAGATATTTAACCCCTTGTGCTTTGATCTTTTAAAGAGAATATTTTCAAATTTCTAGACTGGAGTTCTTTAACAATTGCACAATTTACTTAAATATAGTTAAACTAATTGTATACACTTTGCTATTTAAAGTCCTAGGACACAGCAGAATATTCATCGAAAGTAACAAACATTCTTTTATCGTTCTTTAAAATACAAGTCTGCAAAGCTTTCAACCACTTTTTAGAACATCCCCGTGTGAATTTATAAAGAAAGAGGGTACTGACCTTCTGTCATGTGTGTAACTAATTTTCGTGTTATCGTTGAAGAGAACGCCAACAGATTTATCCGAAAGCTGGAAGCTCAGGCCATATTTATTTGAGTAATCGATCCATTTAGTGATGAAAAGCGGTACCACATCTTCCACGGGCGGAGGATTCTGCATCATATTCTTGTGGTTTATTTCGGTGATGCATGCCTGTAGTGCTCGATGCATTTGCATACTCTGTGCAACGTATCCCATCTTTTTGTGATCAGGACACAATATACTGCTCAACCGTTGCCTGAACTTTGGGACCTTCGGAAGCTTACTGGCTAGCCAACTGATCACTTTTGATCCTTTTCGTAAACTCTTCTGAGATCGGCTCATCTGTTGTTGCGGTTGCTGTGGTTGAGGCTGTTGCTGTTGTTGCGGTGGTTGGGGTTGTTGAGTGTGCATTGTTTGTTGCTGGTATGGATGCGATGCCTCTTGTGTCAACATGTTTGGCCAAACCTACAAACATTTTAAAAAATGTATTAATACAAGGTTGTTGTCGATAAAAAAAAAAATAAAAAGTATGTAAAACAAAGTAGGAGTTCGATCTTGTGCAACAGAGTTTGATATATAATTCTGTAGAGTCAGTACGATGCACTGACGGTGTCCCTGAAGTGTTAAAGAACGAAGAAGGAAGAAGAAGAGGATCGATTGAAGAGTCGTACTTGATTTTTATTGAACTTCTGGTTCCTGGAGGTGGTGGAGTTCGAAGACGGCGACGGTATCGAGTCAATTATGGTCGCGTGTGGCATTTTGTAGCAACAGGTATGTGACAACGAGGCCGGTACGTATTCCTTGGTGAGATAAGCGTGTTCCTTGACCCTCTCCAAGGACGGTCTAAGCTCCGGATTCGGTTGCAGAAGCCATCTAATGAGGTCCTGCCCGCTCCGGCTAGCTATCGTGTCGTCGACTTCCCGATAATGATTATTACATATCCTGTCGTAGGTCTCCTTCAACGTCTCCGTATCGAAAGGTGGTTGCCCTACCAGTAGGGCATAAAGTATGCATCCCAGCGCCCAAACATCCGCCTCGTAACTGTACGCCTGTTTATACAACACTTCCGGTGCGATGTAATTCGGTGTCCCGCATATTGTCCTGCGCATACAAACGAATTATTACGATCTCGGTCGGATAAGGCGCCAGGACGCGTGTTAACCTGTTTAACTTCGTGTAGAACACACGCCCCCTTCTCACAGTTGGATCATTTTGCCGGCGCAATTAGCGGAGAAGTTGTAACAGAACTTTTTCAGTCTGTCGTTAATTCTCGGAATCACAGTTAAAAATGTGTGCACGCAACAATTTAGTATTCTCGATAAAATATAATTATCTACATAGATGAGTAAACATTGCGTTTATCGGATTTAGGTGTGCGCAACCCTCTAAGTAAACGGAGGATTTAGAAGGTTCTCACGGGACCACAGATTTTCCACTATTTTCAGAGCAAGTTATTGCACACACGGAAATAGAAAAATAACTTACACACGTCTACGTTGTCCGTCAGGTCTGGTTGCCAGTCCGAAGTCCCCGATCTTCACGATCATATGATCCGATAGGAACATGTTGCCTGGCTTCAAATCTCGATGAACAACTTTCTGAGAGTGAATATACGCGACCCCTGTTACCATTTGTTTCATGTAGTACCGTGCTTCCGGCTCCGTGACTTTGCCACGGTACTTCAGCACGTGCATCAAGCTCTGCCAAAGAAAAATGAGACACAGTTTACTATTGTGCACTGCTAAAGTGGGACAATCTACATTCTACCTGCGCTATCGCGAAAAAATATTTGATTTGTCAGTAGAGTGGAGATTTCGTGCATATCTGACGAAAAATGGGTAATATAAACATTAACAAGAGATTGTTACATATTTCTTCCTGTATTTTAGAGTTTAATGGATTATTTAGTTTTGTTGGAGAAAACTGTTCTTACAATTATTTTAGAAGATCCTCGTCCGCGATGAGTTAACTTGTTCAGCTGTTTAAGGCTAGTCTTCACAAATTATACGAAGGAAATTTGATATAATATGAAGATCTACGAGGTAATAGTTAATTTCCAGTTTCGACATCGTAGTCGGAAGCCATCTAGCAATTTTCTTGTTGGTTTTACCACGCGACGAAGCGAATATGTACACCGGTAAAGTTAATGATTTGAGAAGCGGTTAATAATCGAGCGATTAGTTGTCGTTCCAGTGCATCCTAACGGTACAAACAAGTGGACAGATCAGCTATGGAGAGTGCAAGTGCTCGTTCCCTTTTCTGACCGCCGAGGAATACCGTGATTTCGTACAGCGACGATTCTCCTCTAACAATATTATAAACACCAGGGACGTTTTCAAATTGAAATAAAATTAAAACTAAGGAAGAGAACAAGTTCTATTATCGAATACTAATATCAGTATGCCAGATGGATTATTTTTTACATATTTTCCATACACCGTTTGAAATTTCCTACTAAAAATTCTTCCACGTACAATTTAAAACCTCTGATTACAGGTTAATTGTTGTAACAATTTTATTAGAAAATTTTCACGTTTATTCTAATTTGATAGATTCCTTCGAAACAGTAAGATTATGAACAAAACAATAAATTATCTAATCAGGTATTTATTTTTGAGCAGCGTCATTATCAATGGCCATTCAAGGCTTGATGCGGTAGTAAAATCAATTTTCTTACATTAGAGAAGACGTGCGAAGTGTTAACTATACTTGCATCCATGCAAATTTGCAGCCTTTGCATAGCTGAGTCGCGTTTTTATCGTCTACAGCTTCATTCTAACGTACACTGCAGTAATCTACTATCAATATTTTTCGATATAGTCGGTTCATCTTGATAAGCAATATTTTCAAGTATTGCACAGAGGAAATGGGGTTAAAAGTCTGGTGATCGAGCTGGTCAAGGAACGTGCTAAAAAAAATACGTTCCCACTGAAAGTTATAATATAAGGACGTTTCTCAATAAAAATTTTCGTGTTTTGAACAGAACCTACCAAAAAGCTTGGACAACTCTTTCGAGCGCAGGTTAAAATATCTTCGAGTAGAATGGGTTTCGTGCAAGGGACAGATTTTTCACAACTAAAATAGACGGGTCACAATCGACCCGGTCCGACGGTGCTCGTCTTCAAAGATTCTGTGCGAGGGTGAAAGGTCCATCATTGTCGGACCACCGAAGAACGGTTTCAAAGGTTCGCTTGTAAAGCATGTCTATTCCCAGAGGAACGTATAAATTCGTGTTGGCTGTAAAGAAACGAGCGACGGAGCAATTCCGTTTCTTTAAATGGACCGTAAATACTGACGCAGTCCCTGGGCTTAAGCGTATGGCTACGGGGCCTTTGAGTTAGCTGCGGCTGATCTCTCTGACTATGCTTCCGCGGGGAAGAGCGAGGAGAGCTTTTATCTAACAGGTACGCGAACTTCTCTCATTCTTCGAATACAACGGGGATCCCGGAGCCCCGACACGAAAGGAGACGGTTGGGAAATTCTTGCGAGCGTATACAGAGAGAATGTACCGTAGGAAACTGTGCGCACACGTCGGCAGGTAGGCATGGGACATACGATACCTTTCGAGGACAGGCTTCCAGAAGCATGTACACGTTCAGGTTATCCTCGAAGTAGTGATACATCTGGACAACGTTCACGTGATTCAACTCTTTGTGGATCATGATCTCCCGGGCGATCTGCAACCAATAAGATCATTATTATTGTTTCCGTTACCGGCGCCACGCACTGCGACCACTGTGGACATTCCACGTGGGAGAAAATCAGAAATCGTCACTCACACTAGTATTCGGACTCACTTGAACTTTTCAACACTAGGCTGACTATTTGCAATTTTTTCAGAAAAATTTTTTCAAGAAACGGAGCAATTTTTGCTTTGCTTCTATTTTTTTTTGAAGTTGATGCAGAATATTCGTATTCTTTCATGGAGTATTTGTTAGACTATTATTAAATGAACCGGTACAAACCTTTTGCATGTGGATCTTCTGCATTCGATTTTTTGGAATAATTTTGCAAGCGTATTGATTTCCATTGTTGACGTCAGTCATCAGGTAAACTTTCGCAAAACCACCCTGGAAACAGAAATGAGCAGACCTCGATAACGATAGATCGGAATTTCATTATTTCGAAAGCAACAGTCCTTTAAACGTAATTACATTACTCTAATTATTGTACAGGGTGTCCCACGTAACAGTTTTTACGATTTTTTAAGTACTTGCGGTTAATCTGACAAAAAATATTTTCAACAAAAGTTGATCAGTTTTCGATTGACTATATTATTGCAATAAAATGAAAAAGTTCGAAAAACATTTTTTTTTATAGTATTGTCAAGGTCACCTTAATTTTTTTAAATGGCACTTCAAGGTCATCCGAAGGTCATGGTATACTAGAACGTTGAATTAGTCTTCACACGGGCTGTAATACTGTTAAGTCAAAAATACAAAGTGCCATTTCAAAAAAAATGAAGGTAACCTTGACAATACTATAAAAAAAATGTTTTTCGAACTTTTTCATTTTATTGCAATATATAGCCAATCGAAAACTGATCAGCTTTTGTTTAAAATATTTTTTGTCAGATTATCGCAAGTACATACATTAAAAAAAATCATGAAAACTGTTACGTGAGACACCCTGTATATGAATATATCGCAATTATTCAGCAACTCGGTATACATTTCAATTATTTTGAGATAAAAGATCTGTACTGACAAAGTTTGCATTTTCTCCTGAATTTGATAAATCGCGTAACGAATGTAATCGATTTCTCTTTAACACTGACGTATGAAATAATCTAATAGTAGATCAGTATTTAGAAACGGACTTTTCATTGCATAATTGTAGAAATGTATGCTCTGTAGTGTTGCATATTATCGCACTGGTTCTCAATTTTATTATTTGATATCAGAAAAAAACTAATATAATATTCAGTTCGTTATTAACAAATAAAACATTCAGCTCCTTATTCTACATCCTTATTGGTCACACTATATATTTTACTTTTCCCTGCAGAAAATATACTGACACAGTTTCGCTTAAAAAAATTTCAAACACTTTGCACGATCGATAATCTCTCGGGAACGACTCGCCCGAGATAGGAGCAGGAAAGTCGTCAGCGCATACGTGAAATAAGATGAAGGTACAGATAAAAATGTGATGCTCTTCAAAACGAGGACCCCAAACTAGATTCTACAATTTCTCCAAGAGCATCCCGTTTGGCGTTGCCGTAGTGAAAGGTTTCCTCCTTCCTCTCCGGGACACTTTGCTTTCGTTCTTCAGGAACATCTTTCAATTATCGTTTATTGCTTCGCCACGGTAGATTTGCTGGCAAATGAAAGTAAAAACAGTTTCCACGACAGGCTGTGCCACTTCGGGAGTTTTGCAAATCACGCTTCTTTCGCGCGGAAACTACTCCGGTGAAATAAACTGCGCGAGCATAACAGGCGGCCGTCTCGCTTTCGAATTTCAATAGAAGAAAGAACTGTGTATGTATGTATGTATGCAAATGTTTATTTATATATACGAAGTCTTTCTTATTATGTTTCTGTTGCGGTAGCCCTTTACGGTTTGCTTATCTGGACAAGGCAATCTCGCTCGCGCTCATTTCATCACGTTCGTAAACCGTTGAATTCGTTCTTCTACCATCTCGCGAAAGATTCGAGAAACGAGGGGCCGGCCATAAAGAAGAATTCTTTTGCAGCAACGCTCTTTAATGTTTGTCGAAGGGAGAACGAAACTGTTGCAGTAGGGTTCGTCCTCGTTTCGAGCGCGTGTAAAAACCGCTTTTGTGCACGAGCAACGGCGAACGACAGTAAACGGCGAGACAATGCAAAATTTCGGGACCGCGAGACACGAAAATTACGTACATCACGCTCTCGTCCCAGAAATCTCGTTAGACGACGGCGAAACGACAGACGAAAACAGAGACGTAATGAAAGTTCGTCATGCGATCGCTTGTAAATACAAGCGACGGCGCGACACCGTCGGCCGTTCTACCCGGTTAAAAAGGGGGTGCGTGTGTGCATTTACTGGGCCGATCGCCAGAATAACTCGTTCGAAAATATCCCTCGACATTACGAAAACTTCGCCCGTCGCGGCTGTGACGTCACGTGATCGAAGGTACAGTATTACCCGTTGGGTTAGGCGATTACGGCACCCGGGGAGACCAAATGAAATTTTTAATGTTCACCGACGGACGCGAGCACGCATATTCTAGCATTTTCTGTATAATTTAAACCTCGACCTGCAATCAATTAAACTTTCATTCCCGTTTTTTCTTTCTCCTTTATTATGTATACGCTTGACGATTAAAATGTAAAATGAAAATTCATATTCAGAGTGAAATATCAAAGTGTTTAGCGATTTTACCAAAATTTATTAGTTTTTTCGTGTCTATTTAATTTTTCATTCATCTTTATTCAAGATTATTATTATTATTATTTATTACTATTTTGCGGATCGAAGTCCTTTTATACATATGTTTGCAATAGAAGATATTCATAAAAAAAAAGAAAAAGAAAGTCTTAGCATAAAGTTACATAGTAATGCTGACAGTTACAGGAATACATTATATCACATATAATCACATAATCGCACGCAACTTTTTCTTAAATGATAGTAACGAACCATTAAAAAAGTCAATGTATCACGATATAAAATGTTGGATTTAGCTGTGATGCGATTTAAAGGATTTATTAATCCATATATGTGGATTTGGATTTAAATGTTTGAAATCCTGTCCTAGTTCTCAATACGCGTTCGGGTACGTAGAAATTGATTTGCCTCAGGAGAGAGGAACAATCAATATTGTTATTAATCAAATTGAAGATAAAGCTCTGGTCGGATACTGTTCTTCGAGCTTTCAATGTTTATAAGTGGACTGTGCTAATCATGATCAAATAATGACATTGGGTTATTTATCCTATATGAACAGAATCTGAGAAATTTATGTTGCACTCTCTCGAGCATGATTTCATGCAAGATATTTTTTTTTTTTTTTTTTTTGAAAAAACAAGCTGCCCCGAAACTTTTGCGCGGCAGTGTACACAGGAGGAAAATCACGTGCTGACGAAGAGAACAATATGAAGAGAAATATGAGAATCAGCGAAACGGGAAATTCCTGCAGCGTCTAGCCGCGGTCGTCACGCGATTTAAATTGCTCGCGAAACATAGCCGGCTGACGTATGTTTGGTCCTTGCTCACGGCCAGAAAATGGAGCGTCCCGACGACGTGAATTTTTTATTTAGCTACGTCAAAGCGCGACGCATGCTGCCCGGGCCGCGATGAATTTTCAACGTTCCGGAGCTCTCCCTGGTCCATATAGACTGTAAAACAAGTAAATGCCACCGGGAACTATGTAAAGTTCCTGAAACTTCAACGAGGAAACCTGACTCGTATATCGTATATGGTCCATAATTCACGTACTGCAATAGGTTACGGAGATACATATAGTTAAACGAAAAAAGACATTTATCTAGGAATGCCCTTTTTCGATTTGACAGTTTTCTATCCACAAAAAAGATCCTTCCAAAGAGAATTCGACTGTATTACAAAATATCAATAAATGGCTGAAATTCACCTGAGAAAACCAAAAATATTTAACTTTTTTAAATGTAATCCTGAAGATTTTGACGAGAAAATGCCGAAAATCCAAGTTTTACTGTTAGGAATTCACTGGTTCAATAGTTATGCGCGTGAAAGAGTTGAGCGATTTGTAGCGTTTGTGATAGGCGCTCTAGGTTATCGACATCACCGTGTGCTGCCATCTGGCGGCTCCGCGCGACGCTGAATACATACCAAAATGGCGGCGCCCTTACCAGTCGAGAACGCTGAAACTCACTGAACTTTAAACACGTATACCTTTTGAACCAGTGGATTCCTAACATTGAGACTTGGATTTTCGGCATTTTCTCGCCAAAATATACAGCATTACATTTTAAAAAGTTAAAAAATATTGGTTTCCGGAGTTAAAGTTCAACACTCGAACTACTTCATTTATAAAAATTGAACATGTTTGATGGAAGTTTTTCCTTGTTCTAGTATTTCTAAAGGCTTTAGAGTCTCGTAATATCACGATGACCGTGTTACTCTTCTCATTTCTCGCAACGTGTCAGCATTAAACGTCGCGAAGAATGTCTCGAAAATAATTCACCATAAATACTAGACCACCCATACAGTTTAGAGTAATTATGCCCCGTAAAACACGACACGTGTATTTTTAGAAACCGCCTGGCAGCGGCACCACCTAAACGCATTCTGTACGCGTGTTTCGATCCACGTCGCCGTCCTATTAAATAAGTCTCCCGATGAAGAAGAGTCATTGTACCTCCGTTTCCGTTTAGCGAAATGGACCGACACGGATTTTAAAATAAGTGGCCGCACGATTCCAACAACACGTGCAACAGCTGCGAGGAAACGGATGCTCTGTTTGTGTTTTCAAAAGGCTCGCCGATTCGTCTTCGTCGAACAGGTTCTACCTTGATGTCTCTTCGGGAAAAGCGGTTCATAAAAATTTTAAATCTTTTTAGCGAAGGAAATTGTATCGTCGATATAGTCATATTACCATGAATGACAATGCTGTTTAAACTCTCTTACGGAAGCAGAGTTAACACGGTGTTGCGAAAGAGGATGAAGTGTGTTCGACTGTTTCGAAATAGCTGTTCTATATTTGCAATTTCACTTTGTGAATGAAACCATTATATTGCCGTTAATAAATCATGAACGCGCGTAAATACCTCTTGGTGTAACTGTATCGAACGGGTTTACAACATATATTCTCGTAAAACCTTTATTGCAAATTCGTTATAAAACTACACAAACGGCTTCGTAACAGGATTTTGAAAGGCACAGAAAAATCGAAAAAAAGTGTCTTGAAAACAGACTAAAAAATTTTCTAATAGAATCATTTTGAGTTATCTGCATTTTGTTATCTGTTTCGAAAAATTATCTCGTGGAGAAAGTATAGATATACGAGATTTTTAATCGTTCCCTCGATCTTCTTTTATTTCGATCGATACGGTCGCGTAGTTGCAAAAGTGACAGGCATGATTCACGGTAAGCGACATATCTAATCCGGGAGCACGTGTTGCAAGTTCGACATGCAACAAATTCATTGATTGCCGCTCGCAGATATCACTGCCCCTTATTTTCAAAGCAAGCTCGCAGACAGCTTTTTCCACGTGCAGACTTGCAGACGCATCTAAATTTACATATTCAATTTGACAGACGGCCAAAACGGTCTCTATTTATCACTGAATAAGGAGCGTGCGAAACTTCAACGGCAACTTCGTTCAACGTGTCACACACGGGAATCGCTCTAATTTTGCGCGTTCCTCGCCTTTCATTTACCTTGACCCGATTTTCACCTCCACTACTATTTTTCCATCACTTTTCCTTCTTTTACAGTTTCTCCGTTCGTGATTAATAGGTTAATCGAAGAGTTTACATCTACTTCTCTTCGTTTGTTGGACGCAGATTATATACACCCGGGCGACTTTCTTACGAGCTTGCCACTTTCTAAAGCAGCAATCATTTGTAAGAACTACAAAAATCATTTCAATTTTCTTCTATGCATACACAGTGTCCCAAAAATGTTGTACATACTACTTCTTTAAAAGGGGTGATTCTTGAGGTCGTTTCGAGTAACTTTTTCCTTTACGAAAATATTCACCGCGGCTTTGTTCAGGAGTTATCAAACAAAAATCACTGACCAATCGGAGCAGAGGACCCGCTAAGCGTGCATTGGTCGAACCGTGATTCGTCCGCTGTAACCGCGCTCTGGTTGGTCCGTCTTTTTCGTTGATACATAACTCGAAAACAAAATCACGCAGAACATTTTCGCAAAGGAAAAAGCTACTTCAAATTACCTCAAGAATACAACATGTTTGGGACACCCTGTACAATACAAACGCAACAATATAAAATTTTGTGAGCGACTGTACAAATCGTACAATTGAATAGTAGAAACAGAAACGTGGACCAACTTTCGCAGTTCACAATTCACGACACACCTGAGCAACAAAGTATAATCGAATAATGGGAAACAAGCGACAGGATAGACTAGCAAAAAAAAAAAAAAAGTGAATGGCCTGTATGTATATGGAATGTTTTCTTTAGAATTGAATCTTTGCAATCGACGGTTCACGCATACCAGAGAAACCGGTCGCGAGAATTTTCTCGTTGTGGCCGGTGCATATGAACGGTGATCAGCATTTAAAATTTTTGCACCTCCGACAGAAACGGGATTTCCTAAGCGGACACGTGAAGCCAAAATGGCTTCGTGTGACAACTTGTCGCCCCAGAAATCGAACAAGGTTAACGAATCGCCGGTGTACTCCTTTCCTTTACGTAACGTGGATCACAGATTCTGCATTAAATCCTATCAACCGTTTTGTAAGAATTTCCTATTTGTTTCAGAAAAATTGCTCGACAAAATCCTCCTTGCACGTACTAAGTTGCGTTTCTTGCATTTTCATTCGTCGTCAAAATTAATAATAATTTATTCGTAATTATACAGATGGAAATGACTGAAAGTGGTTTTTATTTGGATGAACGAAAGTGGTAGAGCAAAAATGGATGGCTTCAATATAATACTCTCGATGGAAATTTTTTACATTTCATATCCATACTGTTATATTATGTATACAGATTACACAACATATTGGTCTAGATCACAGAATACGCTCACAGGTTTATTGGCTTTTTTCTCTCTCGATTGATACGGACGTCTGAAAAAGTTGATGCAATAATCAGATTAAATGCGTGGGTGTCAAGGATTGAAAAATCGGTTCGATCAACAACTTGTTATCCGTTGATTGCAAAATCGTTTTGCTCATTATGTCTACCGTTCGCCGAAAGGTCAATAAGCTTGACACTAGCACGCACACACGCGTTTCCGAAGTCCTTCGAAACGTGTTGAAATCTGGCAGACGCGGATAATTGTCTGGTGGGAAGACGATACGTGAAAACAGACCGTTGTCCTCCACATAAATTTAGGTTTCAAACTATAATTGTACTTGGTCCGCGCGCGGCACCCGTGTTACCGTTCAATCGAGCACCAGTTCGATGTTGCTACCAAGTAAACGCTCGAAGGCCGAGAATAACGCAATAATTACTTAATTAATGACCGTAGTGTCCACGGTAAAAGCTGTACTTGAACTTTTCAGAGACAGCTCCATTGCCAACGGAACCGTAACCTTCGCGAAAAAGACTTTCATTACCGGAAATTTTCTCAAAGAGACGTCATCGTTTCCTCTTTCTTCTCCGCGTGCATGGTTCCATTTCTAATAATCTGCACTATTCTTACGAGGCACACAACAAAGCATATAGTCACCGCCACGGTCAGAGCTATCATTAAACTGCGGATCTGTATGCATTTGCACAAAATACAGTCGGTGTGAAAAGTATTCGTAACACCTTTTAAAAACGAATAACTTTTTCAAAATTCGTCCCAACAGCTTGAGTTTTTTTGAGACGTTAGAAGGATTAGTTTACTAGCTAATATGTAAATAATTTTTTTTTTATTGTTATTGGTCGTAATTGCGAAAGAAAAAGTAAAGGTCACGATTTTTAAATTTTTTATCTGTGCCTGTAGTGAAAATTTATAAGGTGCATTTGGTAGGTATAAGTATGTTATATACATGTACAAAGTTTCATCGAAATCGATCGAGGTTGTTACGAAATATAAATGATTGAAAATAACAAAAATTGTAAGAATCCGCGATTTAAATGATTCGACAACCCTAAATTCAAAGATTTTTACATGTTACAATGCCCATAGCTTTTTAATGCTTCAACCGATTTCAATGAAACTTTGTACAATAACTTACTTATATCTACCAAATGCACCTTATAAATTTTCACTACAGGCACAGCTAAAAAATTAAAAAATCGTGACCTTTACTTTTTCTTTCGCAATTACGACCAACAATAAAAAAAAAAATTATTTACATATTAGCTAGTAAACTAATCCTTCTAACGTCTCAAAAAAACTCAAGCTGTTGGGACGAATTTTGAAAAAGTTATTCGTTTTTAAAAGGTGTACATTTAAGAGGTGTACATTTCACACCGACTGTATGTAGTTCCTAACTTGCGTACCTCGGTAAAATGGAAATTTCGATTAACTCGACGTTAATTTCCGCTAATTTTCTTTTCTGTAATTTCGTTGTTCGTACCGCGAATTTGCTATTAAAAGTACATGTTGGAAGAGGTTACCGGACGAAACTGCTAAACCGCAGCTTCCATGGCAACTTCAGGCGCAAGTAGTGCACGATGAAGATATTAAAAGCTCTCCTCGATATCGAGCCTTGGAATCAATAAGAGACGTTTGTTTAATTGAAGCAGGAATATACAGGGCGCTTCAAACAACTGGGTCAAGGTACGCTTCTATTCTGAGCGGAACTTGGGAAAAAAATTGTAGAAAGAAAATTTTGCATTGCTCAAGGAGACCTTTCCATTTAAAAGCTTTTGTGCATTTATTTAACGAAAACTAGAAACTTTGCATACTTGGTATTTGCCATGTAGATTGAGGGATGTTTCAAGTAACGTCCGGGAGTTTTTATAAGCATTTTTATTGAAAATTTATAGAATTGTTACTGAGAAAGTAGACCACCTTAAACAAATAGGCTGTAAAACGAAACTTGTACTCTCTTTTTGATTGCAAATTGATCCTTTGCGAAAATGTTCTCCGCGGCTTTGTTACGGAGTTACAAAATTAAAACGAGGACCAATCAGAGCGCGGCTATTGGAGACTGATTCCGGCTCGGCCTGTGCTCCGATTGGTCAGTGTTCTTCTTTGATAACTCCTGAACAAAACCGCGGAGAACATTTTGGTAAAAGTGCTGTAAAACTTTTGCGGAAGTCGGTATCCATAATTATTCTGCACATAAAAGGTACGCGCCGGAGCAATCAAGAATTCATTAGCGGACTGTAGGTTTTATGTACTTGTAAAATCTATTTT
Source organism: Lasioglossum lativentre (assembly GCA_916610255.1). NCBI lineage: Eukaryota > Metazoa > Arthropoda > Insecta > Hymenoptera > Halictidae > Lasioglossum > Lasioglossum lativentre. Next base: position 5,918,225 of record OU744364.1, read on the forward strand.
ATATTGTGCATTGAATTTTAAAGGCTCATCCGTACGTTGATAGTTTTAATGTACAGCTACCGCAATTATCGGACCAGTATTAAAGGAAATAAACTGTTCGATTCCCGTTTATCTAAGCGAGCCCGCAAGAATGCGTGTTTACATAAAAATCGGCAATATACACATTAACCTTACAAGATGTTTTAATCTTGGTGTGTAGGGATTACAGCTAGAATTTTGATAAACTGTCAGTGAGATAGTAGTAAATACATTAGTTACACGATAATGGCGCATACGTATGTATTATAAATAATAGGATGATGGGTTTAATAACTAACTCGGGTTATAGACTTAATAACAGTGCGTGTTACCCGTTACACCTCGTTCTTGCATACCTTTGCCTCTTGTTTAGTCCATTTTATTTGACTTTAATCCATAATTTTTAATCTTACGTTTCCGCGTCGTTATTTTATCTTGATTTCCATATTTCTGTTCTTGCCGTTTTTGCGTCTGTATTAATAAACTTGACGTGCGCAATAGAAGACGGCGTTGTTATCGCTATAACTATTAAATATCTTACGAGTATCCTCAAGTATTGAATCGATAAGTATTTCATGGACGTCGAGCAGTCTCGCTGTCAATATTTTTGTTCGAGACAGGGATTTTCTCCTGAAGGTCAAATACGTGGCCATCGGTAGTCGTCACTCTGACGTCAGCGACTGTGTGCAACGTGCATAATCCCATAAAAGATCAATGACTTCGGAAACTGTCAGCTGAATCCGTAACCACAGACATGTAAAAATTATCACACTTAAGTGTTTGTTAACAAACGAAGGCTGTGATTTTTCAGACTATACAACAATGATTACAGTTATTAAACTCTCGTTTATGTAACTAAATAATCTTCCTTGCGCATCAACGAAATACAAGTTATGCAACTTTTATTCAAGCCTAAGAGTCATTCTATACTTTCTAATGGTGCTATTGCTTATAAAATGTTTGTTATTTGTTTATTTATTTAATAGAAAGCTCTCTCGTATTCAGTATTATTTGATTATTAAATAGATAATTAGGAGGAACAAATGTATAATATGTAAACTGAGAAACTCGACATAATAGAAAAGCTATAAAATTATTTAAAGAAACTATAGCTCGAATAAAGTTGTTCGAGGATGCCACTTCCAGTAATTGTTAACTGCAGGTTAATACGAGTCAAGTGAAAGTTATTCACGTTCTCGCATTCCATGTTCAGCATTATTATCTAACAAAGCTTATAATTGGAAGGTGGTCTGTTACGCACAGACCTAAACGTAATAGTATTTAACCACACCGTCTAATATAGTAAATTTTCACGTTTTGCATCTTTTTCAATAGGAAGCATCACAATTTAAATAAAGGAATGAAAATTATAAAACTAACTGAAGACAGTGCCATACTCGCGTGCAGAATGAATCATTAAGCACGGATCTACGTTTTACATCATCGTTCCAGGAAGGACAGTAAAGAATGATTAGAACCTGACGACCCGTAGATGGTAGGTCTATTAAGAATACAGATATCATCGAAGGAAGAAGATAAAGTTAGCAACGAACAAGATTAAGTAAAGTAAACAGCCTTGGAAAATATTTAAACTGCCAAGGATTACACGGAACGTATGCATAAAATCAAACAAGGAAGTGCACACGTTCGAGTACCGAATTATTCACTGTAACCGACCATTAATTAATAGAATCGCATATAGTGATTTATTCCTCGAACAGTAGAAGAAATAATTTCACGGTACGCGCGACTATAACCGAATTGCAGATTTGTTCATTTATTAATACACTTGTAAAGTGTAACAAAACAAATATCGTTCATTTCATTTCCCTTAACCCTACGGGGAAATTGAGGGGTATACAGTTACCCTCTCTCTCTGTCATTACCGGTATAGTCACGTGGCATTGTGACGCATGCACGACAAAGATGAAACGCGTCACGTGAATAGGGGAATGGCGTCGTAGAAGGGGTAAGGTAGAGTGGGAGACAAGTTTTAATCTGGCGACGCTGGATGGTGCTCGAGCGACCATGTCAATATGTCCTAGGTGAAATATCGGCGTGGGTCAGAAATGACTCGGGCATAGGTCTAGAACTCGCGGGAGTCCGAGGGGGTTAATGTACGGCGATAAATCAAAGAAAATGAAACTGCAGTAAATTACAGTTGATATTTCACGATTTCTCGAGGACTTTTCCAGGCTCGAAATGTATCAAAAAATCTGCAGTTTATAAATGTCTAGCGGAACGTTCATTTCTCTTGAACCCTTTAATAAAAGATGGAAATTTTTCCGTTTCATTCTCATTTAATTCAGCCGCCGCCGCGGCAAACTGGGATTTGCATAAAAATCCGCAGCCCGCTAATAACGTCTCGCTCTCATTTTAATGGTCCCGCTGTATTTACGGTCGCTCTGCTGAAACGTGTCTAGGTAACGAACATACTGCCCGGTTCAGAAACGCGCGACAGGCTATTAAATATTCCGTCCAACGAACGTTCCGCGAAAAAGACTTAATTGGTCAGTTAAAACTATCCAGTTTATCTAATATGAATTAACCGAGATGCCCACTTCTCTGCTTTTATCTTACGGCAGCTCGACTTTCTATTATTCGACGGACAGAGAAAACGTTACTGTGGATCCGAGAGATGAAACACGGGGAAAACGATGCGGTGGGGGGGGGGGGGGGAGGAGACCCTTTAGTGGCCTCGAGCAGAAAATTCACTTTGTTCTAACTCCAGTGGCCCGACACCAGGTCAGATTCCCCCGTAATTTCCTCTGGCATTGTCGCGTGTAATTAGGCTTGCTTAGAGAAATAAAAATAGCAGGTGCCGCGAACAACGAACAAAGCGTCGTTACGAGTTTCTCGTAATTGGAGAAACAAGCATCGAACGCAGACGTCATATGCTGTTCGAAGTAGTCACGTAAAACATTTTTACCTAGATGGATTTCCTTTAAGTTACAGTCCCGTCGACAGTTAAGATTACACTAAAAAAATATTCGATCGTATTTACAACTCGCATAATTTTCTGAAAATTGAAACAAACGATATTTTTCTTTTTACATGTTAGAAGAATGAGCAAAATGGCGGGTAAAAAAATTTTAGAAGCATATTGCTGTTGGTCGGAATAGCGAGGAAAAGGTAAAAGTTTTTAATCAACGAGTTTTGTACATCCATGTCAATTATATACGCGGTGAAAATTTCATGACGAGGCCGAAAATGTACGAGTTTCACCCTAAATATTTGTTGCTCGTAGCAACGTTAATAGCAGTTTTGTTTATCCGTGAAAGTGTAAAATCAATTTTATTTATGTTCATCTATGAAGGTTTCGAATGGTGCCGCATCCTGGAATGAAATATACTACAATGGATTTTTTTTGCGTAACGGGAATACTGCGATAAGAAAAAAGCACCGTTTCTCCAGTTCCTGTGAAAGTATGCAGATTCACGTATGCGTCTATCGACGAAGTATGAAACGCACGCTCTGATTTCTTCGCAAGCTAATTATCAACAATTACGCGTCGCTTCCCACTGTGCCTTGTGGTCGATTACTTTTTTCGGAATAATTATTAACAAATGTTACGGTCTGTTTGAAAGATTAAAGTTATCGTACGCGTGGTCGCAGCGGAAACTGTTCGAGAAAAGTAAGCTGGGCCTCAACAAAAACAGACACGATTTCTCTTCACGCTAATCTCGTTCAAGTCCGAGCTAAGACGCAATACCCGGTTATGTCACGCATGAATAACCATTAAATAATTATCAAAACCGTACGGACATTGACACAGTGCCGTTATATAAACCTTGCACGATCATTTCTTTCTTTTGTATATACATATATTATTATTAGAATCAAATCGAAGCATTCGAATAAAAAGAGATTATTAATTAATTCTAACGGTGCAGGCAAAAATAAATCATAAAGATGTAAAAATACTCGAAGATGTCAATTTATTGATTCGATTGCCAGAATTCCTTCTCTAATGAGCGATCATTATTAAACATTTATAATTGCCAGCGGTGATTAAGTGCAAAACGGTAACACTTCTCCCCGTATTATAATTAACTGCTTTACATAAATTAATGATCTCTACAGAGCGTAAGTTCGAATCAAATATAGTTGATAAAAAGACTGAAGATTAATGATTTACGACTACCTGTTCTTTCTGAAACAGCTAATTTGAATTTCATAGCAGGACTCTTTCTCGTTAATTTTGCGATTATACTTCGCAATAAATTGTTCTAATTTCTTTTATGATTAACATTTTTTACACACGACGAATGTGTAAAACAGGTTTCTTTGATTTTCTTTCGTCTATAAATAAAATAAGGCTTCGATAAAATATTTTATAAGGCTGAACTTCACCTCATTCTTTTCGGAATAAAATATTGTCGTTGTAAAAAGAAAGTAGTGTTTAGACCGGGATCCGCCAAAATAACGTTACTAACACAGTTTTTTAAACTTTAACGCTATTAAACGGTAAACCATGATTACTTCCTTACAGCAATTGTTTTGTTTCTGAATAATTGGCACGGGACGAAAACGTTATACAAAGTAACAACTCTCGTGATTTATTTCACATACAATTAGCCCAGACACCGGCAGCCCGGACCGCTATTATAATTACAAAGCCGTTCTGAGGGGTCTGTGATCAAATTTTACCAACGCGTTCGAACGCCTCGTACAGATTAAAAAATTCCGTGAACACAATCTCGCGAGAATTCCCTTTCACAGTTACTTACCCTTGAAGTTACTCACACTGTTCCGATGATTCACTCAAACTCTATGCAGGATCGGATCAATGAATCATGCTCAGATAGTGAGAGGTCCAGGTGTACTCAAATTTTGACCCTTGCTTGCACAAGTGAACGAAACACGCTTTGTCGACCGGTTCCCGAGTTCCGATCGGTAAACTGTTTGTTATGCAGGTATGTAAACAATAGATTGTTCAGGTAGTAACACGAAATTATGTCTTGGAGTTCTAAGGACTTAGCAAAGAACCTTCATAATGATAACTATCCTCTTAAAGAATTTTACTAATCGATTTTACAACCCCTGTGTTCCTTAAAGAATTTTGCTAATCGTTTCTATACACTATACTCGTTAACCCCTTGCACTACCACTTATTTTACGGTTGCAGTAATTAGAACTTATTTGTCGTTTCTAATTTCTTCGAAAAAAGGAAGTTTGTATGTAATTTATACGTATGCAGTTTCCAAAGGTTTCAACAACAAAAAAAAATATAATTTTGTTTCATTTTAAAGTTTGAAGGAAATGAATAGCATGAATATTTAGTAGACTCTCTTCGAAATCTTCGTCACGAGTCCAACTGGGTATTATAGTGCAAGGGGTTAAACAAAATTTTCTATTTATACCCTTATGTTCTCCAAAGATTCTCTTAAAAAAATTCAAGTTAGGTGTACTTTCAAAAAAAGGTACTCTAAGTCTACACAGAAGATATTTACATTTTACAGTGTTGCTATAACCATCGATTCCAATATTCTGGCCATTACATTCATTCCTTCCTTTAATAGCGTGTTCGTGTTCCAGACAAACGGAGTGCAAACCGAAGAAGGCCATAACAGCTCGTAAAGGGCCCACCTGTGGCCAACAAGAAACTTCTTGTCCTGGTTAGGAGAAGCTATAATTAACTATTTCTCTCAGGTGACTTCTATTCGGCAGATAGAACCGCGCCGTGCCGCGCCTCGGGGACAGGTATGCGTCCCTAGAAATGAAAGAACCGAGAACGACTTCGCCATCCCTTTCAGCTGGTCGGGTGCAGCTATAAAATTGTAGCTTGAGAGAGGCGTTTTGTTGCCAAGCCAATTGTCGAGTAGAAAAGAAAGTGTCAGAATCTGTTAAACAGATGACACGCGACTTTCCTCGCAGATGTTTGTAATTACGGTCTGGTGTGAAGCAGATTCTCCAACAAAGATAGGAACATAATGCAACCGCGTTACCCGGAGAGCGCGCAGTTTTACGTTTCTGCTTAAAGAAACACTATGGTTCCGCGAACTTTTTATTATGTTCTTTCATTTTTAGCAGGCAGTAAAACACGCATTTCTCCGATGATTTTCTGGGGACACACAGTCGTTGTGCAAAGCGAGCAATGAATGATTCAGTAGATTATAATTGAACGAAGTGAAACTTTTGCTTAATACGTATGATGTGACTTTCTAATCAATCTAGTAAATGGAAAAGTTCATTGTATATTTATAAATGTATGTTAAGTTCAACACGTCAATTTCAAAGAAATGGGTTCAAAAATATGTGAAGGAAAATTGTTACTGATTTGAACGGATACGTATACGACCGTCATGAAGTGATTAAAAAAAAAAAAGGTACGCCGTCAAAGGGTTAAACGAGCCCGCAGAGCGAATTTTCCGCGTGCAGGAAAGAATGAATTCAACTGGATTCGAGGTTTCACAATGAATTTAATGGCGCGCTCAAGGGGAGGTCTAGTCCCTGAATGCAGGGGCAACAACAATGCTGCGTGATTGTAGAGCCGTTTAATTGGATAATATACATTTGATAAAACATTCCCTTTGTCTGGTTGAACGAGTGCGCCCCGGCCGATTCCCAAGGAAGCGGTGGATCTATGAAATTAATTTAATAGACACGAGGAATTCCGTCCCGCATAGAAATGATGAGAACCGTGTGTCTCGTGCATGTGAACCAGCTGGGGCGAAAGGAAGAAAAAATCAGAGGGGGGGGGGAAGGAACGGAAGGGGAAAAAGAAAAAGACACGGTGGAACAGAGAAAGGAGAGGAAGAGGCCCATCCGTTCAACTTATCCCCGTGGATGCGCGGAACACACGACCGCGAGCCAATCAGTGAAAGGCGTAACGTGTCATTGACACACGTGTACGCGACCATAACAAAAGCCTGCAAATGGAACTTTGCACACGCGGCGGAGGCACGAATTTCTAGCGCAACCGACGCATTGTTGGATACCGAAAGGAAAACTATAAAACCGTCGTAAATTTTTCGCAAGCAGCGCATGTGCTGACGATGCGCGACACGCTGCTGAACTGGTGCTCTTCATTTCTTAAGGATGTTCTAAGGAGTGTACAATGGGAGACAAAAGTACAAGAAATTCGGAATCCATCAATATATTGGCAATGAAAGCCATTCATGAGTATATTTTGCATGAAAAAAATAGATTAATTTAGAAAGCATTCGTTTAATTAGTGAATTTTATGTTATATTTATTTTTTAATCAAATTGTCTTGATATTATAAAAAATTGTAAGTGACTTTTGCGAATAATTGTACCCTCCGATTTGAACTTCAAGATAATAAATTTGTGATATTCAATATATATAATTACGCAATAAAAAGTTAAAAATAAATATTTAAATAAATTAAAAATACTTCAGAAAGTAATATTCATGGTTATTATTGAGATGACAACGCCATAAATTGGACGTTTTGTTTTTCATTTAGATGAAAATTTCGCATAACGAATAAAACGTAAAAAAAATGTTTATTCATTATTCGATGGTTCGAATATAAAAAGTATCTTTATTCGACGTGCATCGAATAAATAATTATATTCGACGAGAATTTATCCAACGAATAAAGATAATTTTTTTTATACGAAGTGGCTTTATTCGAACTTCGAATAATTTTGTTCATCTTTTATCTATACCTTTTATTCGGAGGCTTCGAATAAATTTTTCCACAACTAATGCCAACTCTAATAGTAAACGCGAACCATCGAACAATGAATAAAAATTTTTTATTCGTTATTCGAAATTTTTATTTAGATGAAAATTTTGCCCAACTCTGGTTTGAGGTTCGTTCCAGTTGCAAGGCTGCACTTTGTTGCCAGCGACAAACTGTTAACACGCGAGTTAGCAGATAACGATGACTGAAGAAGACCTGTGTCTTGCACCTGGAGTATTTATGATCACAAAGGAAGGAGTCTCTAACGCGAACAGTTCGGAAGATAATTGGATGGATGAATGAAGACGAGAGACACCCTGTATAAAGGGGTGACAACGAGGTATCGATTGCCAGCACACAGAGAGGCATCTTCGCCGCGTCCGTACCCGAGGAAATCGAGCGAGGCTCTCTCTCCCGATTATGCTCGGCTGCTCAGATAGTCATTTTTCATCGAAACACATCTTCTCGATAGACACTTCCGTGTTCTGTTTCGCTGCGACGCGCAGAAACCGTAAAACAAGGTAAAAGAAGCCCGCGCGTACGCGCGTCATTATCGCGATTATTCGTAACTTGTTACGGGGCTCCTCGCGAGATCCGAGAGACTCGGGGGATCGAGAAAAGCCCTCGGGCGAGCGCTGCTCGTAGCTTTTATTGCGTTAATTAGACGCGCTCGCGTCTTAATTGATAACGGACTTAAGCTGGATATACGCATGGATTTTGTTGATGGCCGGCGCTAATTTATCGTTTCCGCGCTGGTTTACGAGCCGATCTCCGCCCGAAACAGAATAGCGACCTCTGATCGTGTCCGTCGGCGAGATCACGAGGAAGCGTTGATTATCCTTAACTGGATCTCTGATTTATTTGACAGACAATTATCAGCTACTTTCTGAACGGTCCTTAGTAACCCTCGGACCACGAACCGTTTTTTTACGACTGTACGGTTGACAATGCTTGCGACTATTCGCGGCTTCATTTAGGTAATAATTTTTTTTAATAAAAGCGACTAGTAGAGGAAGAGGTGGTATTTAATATACCCCTTGTCATTTTTGATATTACAACAAAGAATAATCAGCGGAGAAATATAAGATTGGGGAGCTGAAAAGAAGTGACTCGGAAAGAATGCGTGAAGGGCACGCCACGAGTCACACGCTTTTTCAGCAAAATATTGGCTAAGCGGTCACACATACAGCGTAGCGTGTACAAAGCCTAAATATTGGGACTACGGAAGCATTGTTGATGGGGACAAGCCGAGCGAGAGAGACCTCTTGCCCTTGTGCCGCCGCGGATGACTTCTTTCAAGCCCCCAATAATACAAGGGGTGTAACAATAATAAAGCAGGGTTGGCCACGGAAGTAGAAGAAAAATACGCTAAAGGACTGTCGTGGGAAACACCAAAAGTAAACTCGCTTTGGTATGATGCCTTTCAACATTCGTGATTGCAACCTCCACCGCAATCTCAACTCTGGGTCTTTTAACCCTTTGCACTCGGAGCTATTTTAACTCGAAAATTAAACATTTCTTCCGACCTAGAATAATTCCATTCCGTATGATTTTTTTTTTAAATTTTATGGATATGAAATTGATAAAACACCTCCTACAATACTTAAATGTTCAGTAACTGATTAGCTACCAATTTACTTAATAATGTAAACAATATTTTGAATAATGCCACAGCAATTTTTGTGGTGACTCTGAGTCGCCACTCGAGTGCTAAGGGTTAAGAACTATACTGGTAGACAAAATTATAAGACACTTAATTCTCGTTATCGTATACGTGTACAAGTATTTCAATATCTGACGAAGACATTAGTTTTAAATAAAACATTTTCAATTATACGCGACTGATTTTGGAATTATATGTATTTCTTTTTCTAGTAATTTCCATCGTGTCTTATAATTTTGTCCACCAGTGTACAAAATCAAAACAGGTTTGTCGCTGGTGGTATACCGAAGGTATTGAAACAATAATAAAGCGAGGTTGCTGGGAAGCAGAAGAAAACTCCACGAAAGCGCTGCGGCAGGAAGCGGCGAAAGAAAAATCCGCTTGGTATATTCCTCTTCATCATTCGAGATTGCAACCTCTATCGCGACCTCGGCTCGGCGTAAACTTCAGCCGCGAGCAACGAGGCGTCTTCGGGTGTGTCTGTGCATACCCTAACGCGGTGTATGCGACAGAGATCCCAGACGAAGAGTAGCAACACGCCCGAGCTACCTGCCTCGGATAATCGGTATGATGAAACGACGACCGGTTTTCTCGAACGGAGGATACACTTTGAGTGCATCCTCTGAAATTATGGTTCTCCCTTCCTCCGTTCTTTCTCTCGCTCGCACCTTCCTCTTTCCTGCCGAGGAGAAACCCCGCAAAATCGCATCTTGCTACCGACAGATTGAATCTCGGAGCTGGCGGAGACAGAGGATACTTCCTCACGAGCCATCAATCGATACCCGAACCGACCGGCACGCCGATGGTCACCCGACATTTTTGGAATCTCCTACACCCGCTCGCCAAATGACGCCCGAATCAATCGTTCGGCCGCGATCGCGCGAAAAATTCCCTTGCGTAACCAAGTGACCCGGGGCCGAGCAACACAAAAGCTTGAAAATCAATACCCTTAGCGAGAAGCTTTTTTTCCTCTCTGTGCAAGGATAACGCGATTATGTATATAAGGGTTTTGCGGACAGGTGGCCAGAGAAACACGTGATTCGCGGCGAATTTCTCCGGTGCATCCTCCGCGATGCGATTGTGTCGAACCTAGTCAAGTGGTTTCCGTGATGGGGGTATGCTCGAACGCGTTGACTGCCAAATATGTGCCCTAAAAAATTTCTCAGGGATCCACATACAGTGACCGTCATACACGTATGCCTATACCTACGACTATTTTATATTCATTTCAATAATTAACCCCTTGCACTATAATACCGAGTCGGACTCGTGACGAAGATTTCGAAGATAGTCTACTAAATATTCATGCTATTAATTTCCTTTAAACTTTAAATTGAAACAAAATTATATTTTCTTCTTGTTGAAACCATTGGAGCCTGCATAGGTATAAATTACATACAAACTTCTTTTTTTCTATGAAATTAGAAACGACAAATAAGTTCTAATCACTGCAACCGTAAAATAAATCGTAGTGCAAGGGGTTAACATATTTCGTTTACTTCTATTTATACTCATTCTTATTCTTATCAAACCAATGCTCGTTTGGTCCCCTCTCCGAAAAAATTTTAATTTACACGAGCATAGTTTCTATAATAATATTAATATTGATTGTTCAAAGATCAAATATAATACCGTGTATTAAGAATGATTGGATGAAGAGAGAGAATAGGTATTTATTGATACAATACGCGGAGTACTGATTTCTCGGTTTACAGAACACTGTGTGTTTTGATAAATCGTCTCGGCGGGAACGTGCGGGCGAAGCGTTCCGGGTAACCAGCCTCTTGTTTATTTACAACTAGATCGCGGATGTTCATACGAATTCACATTTCCAATCGGTTCCTTTCTAGTATAGAAGATATAGAAAACATTGTATATTTTGTTAGTAGGAGTTTTACGCAGGTGCTAATAGACAATTCATGATGGTGTAACAGTTTTCTTAAATGTATGATAGAAATCAGTATTTGCAATGGTTAGCATGTTTAAAATCTAATGTATTTCACGACAGACAGTTCGCAGGATTAGATATATCTGAACGCTTCTGCACTTAAACAATGTGAAGATATAATCATTGAAGAATGAATCGGATAAAGTTTACTGTACCGATAAACCTGTTATCGCTTAATGAAGTAAAGTATGAAGTTGGTGATGAGATCATTATAAATGAAAAACGTGTGTTGTTTTTAATAGTGTTTAAAGATACTCTTATGTATCATAATTGGTGCACATCATCGCATGGTGATGCAGTTTTATAATTTTTTTGAAATGCATTAAGTAAAATCGGAAAAGATAAAAATTTGATTAAAAAGTAAAGAGATAGCTAGATAAATAGAGTAAAAGAAAAAGAGACCAATGCGACACTAACGAAGATAAAAAGATATTGATTCGTGGGGACAAAGTGGTTTACGATAAATAATATATCGATTAGCTGACATTTCGCGGTAAATATAGCCTTTTATGGCATTTACATTTATTATTTAACAGGGTCGATGGATTTTCAACCTTTTCAACTAATAATAGAAAGGGAAGCCTAAACATACGACCTTTTTCTATAATCTCTTGCAAAGGTCTTAAATATTATTCATCGATCCACGTTCGGGTTGCAAAACATCTAACGAAAAATAAGGCACGCATGAAGTGACATTTTGAAATGGACGTAGTCTTGTACAGCTTCAAAAATAAATAATGCCAAGAGTGTAACATTTTCTCTCGTTATCACAAGACATTTTGCAAGGTCTAACTCAAGATGTATGTATTGGACGATTTACAGGATTAGTAATTATTTAAATCTTTGCATTTTGAACATTCTTTGATCCTATATCGGCTTGTATAACGAAATTTTTGGAAATTCAAGGGTTCCAATGTAAATAAAAATGATTATCAAATAGAATTAATTTAACTACACGATCGAATTTTAAACAATCGCGAGTGCCACGAACGCACGAAATCTGCAGTCTGATCGTAATGCGAAGCACGTCACGCATTGTTTTCCGCCTTTGAGCGTGGCTTCAGACTCGTATGGCATCTGTCGTCACAAATAAATATTTTAACAAGACCAAATCCTACAAACCGCTTCGTACACGCTTGTTATGCGTGCTAACTGAACGTGACAATTCTATGTCAACGCGCACTTAACCGCGCATTTATTAAGACGGTTCCTTGCTCTGTAACAGCTGTGTATGTATTGCCTTCGCGTCGTCATTCTCCGAGCGGACAGCAGAGGACAGACTCTTTAATTATCCTTCATAAATTTCAACCGACAATATATCTTAAGACGAACACGACCTTTATCAGTTATTGTTACAGATTCCACTCGGGAGCAGATTATGAATCGTTGAAACGAATTATTCTTAGCAGACCTCTTCGTAATTGCATAAATTGAGCTTTCTCGGCAGTTGCCCCGGAGTCCATTGCTAATTTAAACGGTTGCGGACCTCTTCCTTTCTCACGGCTCTTCGTTGCTACATCGTTGGCCATAGCTTTTCTTGGAAATAGGCTCGACTATCGCTATGGTGACAGAACTTCTCCGAACGTTTCACATTAGAATTCTCGGTATGCGAAAACGAATTGCCGGTGATTCACATATCCCACAGTTCGTCCTTTCGAAGGAAATCCCAACCGCATGAAAGTTAACTGCTCGTAAATTTCGAGTGGAAAAAGCTTTATGGATCACTTCTGTGTCGGTCGATACGCTAAATCTCATCCCATAAAAATAAATCTCGCGATGATGTTTTTTGTCAGTCAATGTGACTGAAGAAAAGAGAAACTTGACAGACTTATACGTTCGCAATAATTCATTGTATTCTTCGTTCGAGTAAATGTTTCATCGTCTTCGAGGTATTATAGTTTAGTGAGGATCGAAGGTGGATAAAAATATTTAAAAATATATTCCAGATGTACGGTGCAGGAGCTAACATTAACCGTAATTGATCTCCCATGCAATTTGTGCTACAGGAAGTAATGGCGTCTTAAGTTAGACGTAACTTTCGAAGTAATTAGAACTCGGTACGGAATGGGCACATACGACGTAAACAACGTAGAATCGTAACGATGTACACCAAGTTACGAGTTACTTTTCGACCGTTATTGTACGCAGAGACAACTGTCATAACGTGAGAAATATTTTCGTGCGTGAAATCATTACCCGCAATGTTCTTGTTATTTTCTAGTGCACTGTGTCACCTTGTTTACAAAGTTAGTCATAGACGGAACAGAGCACGCTGTCGTTTATAATTGACTGGCTATTCTGAGCAAAGTGTACGCAAACACATATTTTTGTAACAAAAAAAGACTTTCGAAATGTTCCCTGCTTGTTACAAAACAAACTCGGAAAAGTTATCTACCATTTGTATTTAAAATTCTCACGAATGGTGAAAAAGTCAATTTTCTCAAAGGAAAATGGGAAAATTACTTCTTGAGCTTTCTCAAAGTTTTCAACTAACGGGAACACTAAGACTTTAATTTTTAATTGTAATTGTGACAAATAAATTGTCATTGATGAAGCAAGACTCTGGCCGAGTATTTAAAGAAAATTGTCGACTATCTACTTATGTGTTACTATGCACGAATTGAGCGCAGTGGTGTGTTATGTACATAAATTCGATTTCAGATTTATGGATATCGAATAATTTCGCTCGCAGCATTGCAGACAATTATGCCAAGCGTTGAATGCAGTTTCCATTAGATCGGAAAGCTCATTGTCTTAGAAAGGAGCACCAGATGGTCTTTGTTACTACAGACACAAGTACTTGCAGCGATTGGCGTAAAAGACAGATATTTTCGCGTGAAAGACCAGCGCTTCTCCTTTCAAAAGCACAAGTACCTACTTGTCCTCGAATTCTTATCAATATTATTTTACAATTCCAAGTGACCAGACGTTCTAATAGGATCTGTACAGATTTAAAATTATAATGAAATTTTATAGACTTTTCCAGATTGTAAGTTTTCTTAAAGGTTAAGAGGTCCTTCATTTTCGTAATATGTCTCGTAGAATATACAAAAAGACCTTTCCTGTTGAAGGATATGATCGGAGTGGAGTTTCTTCTTATAAAACGACAATTCAGTGAAAATAAGTCCCTTTTGAACAACTTAAGGGGCTGTGCGCACCCAACTACCACCACCACCCTTACCACTCACACATCGATAGATCCGCATATACGTATACGAAATGCAAGGGTTTACGGCAAAAGAAACTGACGCCTCAATATTGCAATTAGATGCTCAGACCCGGTCGATTATGTGTCCTAAGAGTCCTGGCCAGGGTGGTTCAGAGCCCAAATTTCATATTTTTACGTTGTTGAAGAGTAATTTGTAATAATCGGCAGAATACTTTTTGTCACAAGTCAGCGCTGCCGATTTTTACCTTAATTAAAATAAAAAGTTTTACCTTAACATTTCCGAATAAAAAACAATCTTTTTTTATATTCCATAAAATTATGTTAAAAGAGTTACTAAAGTTTCTTTTTTTCCGCATTTTATTTCAAATAATATTATGATTTCAAACGCAAAAAATTTATTAAATTTTTATATGAATATTTTTTTCGAATCCATTTTACTCTTAAAGCATTTATGGAGTTCACCCTAGAAATTGAACTCTAACAATCTTAAAAAATTGTACGAATTTTGTATCAGCAAAATTTTCTAGGAAATTGTCATAAAGCATAAACGACCTTACGCTATTATTCAAATACGTAAAGTCTATTATGAAGATGCGCGTGGTACGTTTTCAACACTCTATGTACACACTCCCCTGTGACTATCACTCGCACAACTGTATCCTCACATTAATTAACTCGTTTTTAATTTCCCAAGCGAATAATCAGACGGCATAACGTTTCAGCATTCTAGGAGAACGTAATTTTTAGATAATAATCGGTACGTGTAAAAGTTCGTTATGGATGTAAAAGCACAGTCGAGAACTGAATATTTGTTTGGTCATAAAACATAATATGTACTTTTCTAAGCAATATATTGTAGTGATTGCTTGAAAACCAAACTAACTGCTCTTGATTTTATGGACCGTATAATTTATTAGAATCTTCTTAACAAGCACGTTACCACTAAAGTGGTAAAAAAGCACTAAACGAGAATAATTTACATTATCTTAAAAATAACCAGACTGTGTTTATTCGATTATATAGCGTTCTAATTGCAATGAATTGGTGTATTTGATAAATTCATATAAAAACAACCGTGCAATCACGGTAATTGTGAAATAAAAAATTTGGAACCCGTTAGTTCAGCGAGTTTAGTCATTCGAATGATACACATCAGTACATATTCTACTGTCCAAACTACAGGGCGATACAAGATCTACAGAATTCAACAAAATTCAAGTTGAAATATCTCTTAAGTTAATCATTTTTCGACATACATAAGTTAGTACCTCTTCATAGGGAATTACGAGGTGCATAGAAAAATATGTGTTTCTAATTTAAAACCTAAGAATCTCATAAACTCTTTTACCTTCAAAAAACTGTTAATTATCATTATATAGTACTCGTTATACCGAATAACTTTGGTTAATAAAGTTTTTTCATATTTACCAAAATAGCGATGTGCTAATACGTACTGGACCACCCTGTATATTGGCGGTCGTGTCGTACGGTCCAATTGATAATAGGAAAAGTATGCATTAAAAAAAAATCTGAAATTCAAGTATGGCTATTTCGACGAAAGCGAGAGATAAAAGAATCATTCTTCCTGCGGCATATATCTACGGACAACATCCGTTTCCACGGTGAAACCGTAAGACCGAAAACGCCAAGGACACGACAGGTGTCCGGTATGTAGTTAGATAGCGACATATAGAGCGCTCACCTTTCCAAGGAATTGTCCTATGTGGTAAGCATTTCCCTGAACCGGGTCGACGACGTAATCCGACTCCTGGTCGGTGGAGTTGTTCCAGGAAGACGTGGATGGTCCCGCGGTGATCACACTAGTGGTCCTTATCAAAGAGGACGCGGTATTGCCGAAGTGGCTGCCACTGGCCGAGGACGTGACGTTGCTGGTGCTGCTGGTCGTGGTAGCTGGTGCTAAGCTGGCAACGTTCACCGAGGAGGAGACGTCCTGGCCGTTGCTGGCTGTCCTGGAGGACGGTTGTTGCGCGGATGATGGGTAGAGTAGGGTGGAGGTACGCGTCGTGACACAGGTCTTGTCGTCGTTACGGTAACCGGCGGTAACATTCTCCTTGGGTGTATCTTGCAGGGGGCATCCGGGATGCGACGAGTAAGAGGACAGATCGACCTCCAAGGGTAAAGAGGACGCGCCGTGTTTTCGGATCCGTCGGAGGACCAGGCTCTGCAGGGACGCGGAGTTCTTCGAGAAGCTGTGACGGGGCCGAGCCGCAGCGTTTACGTGCCTGCCGCTGCCAGCTGATTCGATCGTCTTTTTGGCGGCTGACTCGGACTCGGGTATGGTCCTGATGGTCTCGTTTACCAGCTCCTGACACCGAGCAACGACCCCCGTCTCCATGAAACGGCAAGCCGCCGTTTCGGTATGCAAGTCGCCGGGCATCGTCTCCAGGAGGAAGCTCTTGCTGGTCGTCTCGTAATCCCGCGGCGGGGACGAGCCACCGATCTGCAGCTCGACCGTGTTCGAAGACAGCATGTCCAGCTTCATCGGTGCAAACAGATACTCTCGTACCGAGAAATCAATTATTTAGCGCACACCCTGTTACACACCCGACGTCCCGTTTTCTCGGATCGCTCGCAAGCTACGATTCTATGGGCCCTCGTTCCACGGGATGTCATGTTATCGAGGATTACTGCATTCGGCACACGGACGACGCCTACCACTTGACGTACGCGACACACGTGCACACCCGTGTGCTTGTTCTATCTCTCTCTCTCTCTCTCTCTCTCTCTTTCTCGAGCAGGAACACACAGTGTCACACGCTGATCACGGGTCTACGAGACACGATCGACCGTAGTTCTCGTATCCAGGGCGAAACAGCTGGCGGATCTTGAACAAGTCAAGGGAAAAGCGTTCCGGGCAAACGCGGACGACGCGTGCAACTGCGCGTGATGCTGCGAATACGCAAACGCACGCGCTCTCTGTTAAAACGGACGAGCCAGAGACGCTCACACCCCTGCCGCTCCACCAGTCGAATCGCCACTGTTCCGCGCGCACCGACCCAACGACCGACACCCTCGGTTCTCTAGTCCCCCCCACCACCTCTCCACCACCTGCGTGCGCAGGGCCGGAGACTGTTGCCGACCATGCCGAGGGTGCTTCGGAAACGCTCGAAGCAATCTTCGACTAAATGAAAAAAATTTTTATTTAACGATTGAAATACTAGACTAGACTGGTGGATTTTTAATGCGTTCATGATAAAAATGTGTAGAAGCAATTGTAAAGTAACAGAGAAAATTCACAGAATTTAAGGATGTTCTGGAGGTATATAGAAACGCAACAAAATTTTTCAAAATTTCGCAAGATGTAATTCTTACTAAATTAATGCAATTACCAATGTTTGGGTTCGATTCACTGCACCGTTTAAGAATTATAGCAACTTAAAGGTTGAATTCATAAAATTCCACTTCAAACCCTATTTAAACCTTGAAAAAACGCAACTAGAAACTCCAGTTTTTTTTTATATATAGTAAAAATTATGTAATTAATTATGTTCAAAAGTTATTAGGATTCACTAAACAGTTACAGAGCAAAAAATTATAAACTGTTACAAAACGTCCAATTTATCGCGTTGTCATCTTAATAATAACCATGAATATTACTTTCTGAAGTATTTTTAATTTATTTAAATATTTATTTTTAACTTTTTATTGCGTAATTATATATATTGAATATCACAAATTTATTATCTTGAAGTTCAAATCAGATGGTACAATTATTCGCAAAAGTCACTTACAATTTTTTATAATATGAAGACAATTTGAGTAAAAAATAAATATAACATGAAATTCGCTAATTCAACGAAAGCTTTTTAAATTAATCTATTTTTTTAATGCAAAATATACTCATGAATGGCTGTCATTGCTAATTGTATATTGATGGATTTCGAATTTCTTGTACTTTTGTCTCCCATTGTACCTCCAGAACATCCATAAGAACAGCTTATTACATATTTCTATTTGGCTTCTGTTTCGTGAAATTGATACACACAATTTTTATTTTGCATAAAGATCCGCAGTCTAGTAATGACTGGCGTCTAATTGTTTTTCTTTTATAATTACTGAAATTTTTAATCTTTTCATCACAGATTGTAGAATGAGAATATTAGAATTGTTAAAGCCACGTACGTGTACGAAGTAACGTGCTTGCATTAAACAATTAAAAAATATTCAACGTAGGTGGGATTTTATTTTGATTGTTTTTGTGTAAGCGCATCAATTCGTGCAAGTGAATATTCATGACGTGAATATGTGAATATGTTCCATAAAGAAATTAAAAATATTCAATGTAGCTAAGGATTATGAAATATTCACGTTTACAAATTGAATATATGCATTTGATGAAACTGCAGGCTACATTTTCTGTCACGTTGAAAATAAATATATTTTGCTCACTGTAGCTCTAATACAAATTCATCACCCATTGCGTTTTATTTCTCAATTTTTTTAAAAAAAAAAAGAGGAAAATAAAACCATTACATTATTTAATACGAAATAATTATTTACTTTCGTATATTAATGGAAATAATATTTGAAATACTTTATTTCATTTTACAAGTTCACATGCATTTGTTTCGTCAATTCTTGCCAATTATAAGTTTCTCAAGTCTTCTCTTTCTCAAGGTTCCCTAGTCCTTCTAAGTTCTTGAACAAACTCAAGTCGTTTGGTCTACTTTTTAAAAAGTTACTGTATTTTAGAGGGCGTATGGTGATTTTTTAACTGACTGTATGTAAAATATAAATTTAAATTTTTCAATACATTCCGGTACTGCGTTGGAAGAATGACCCGAACGAAGAAAGTGTATCATAATGCACAGTAAAATGAAATACGCGTGGTTTTACATTGTTTCTTCTGTTAACTGCGTATTTCGATGTATTCAAAACAGCATATAAGTGTTCTATACGCCGATGAAACGTGAGAAAGCTCATTGTTTTTGATATCGTGTAAAAAGGAAGTGCAAGCGTCGGCGCATCGTTCCTTTGCATGCAGAACGGAAGTAATCTAACTTGAAATATCTATGTATGTATGTATTCTCATTCTCATGGGTCGTTTAGGTATTAAATAAATCACAATTTCAATGAATTTTCCCAGACGTTCCCTCAAAAACCAGGACTGGATATTTGGCAGGTAGATTAATTTCATTTATTACATCAATATCCACTTAAAAATTTTTTTATCCTTATATTTAGAAAGAAACTAAAATATTATACAACTATCAGTTTCCTTGCAATCCAATTAAATCCTTTGTTTAAAAAATGTGAATTTCTTCGATCACCTAGAAACAAGAGTGAATAGTATTATTAGGTGAACCAATCGCAATGTACCAAATTATATTTTCATTGTATTAAAAGTTAAATGGCTTCAGCGATATTGCGATACAATTTCAATTGAGAATATGTACCTACTTCTCCTGTTTAATTAAATTGATATTGGGCGGAGAATAATATATATAGTAACGCGGAATAAACATTGGAGTTATTTCGAAAGAATATTGAAGAAATTACAAAACAAATGGTAGATTGTTTGATGACGTATCTGATGTAATGTTGTGAGAAAGCTGCAAGCTTCGAATTTTATGAAGAATTGTTTAGTAAAAGGGGTGGTACTCGTTGGCAATGATCGTACGGCCCTGATTCTACTATTTGCTTCGTTGTCCTCGTGTTCAATCTGCTTGCTCCTTTCCGCTTGTTCGCTTCTGTTGCACTTTCTCTTTCTCTCCTGACTCCCATACCAGAACTCTACCGCCGTCAAACGGGGAACACGCATCGTCCCATCATGCGTATTCGGTCATTCACACAAGATATACCTGTTTCAACATTTGAGATGCGCTAAGTGCACATCTAAATATAGGAACGGTATAGGAAGAAAGAACATGGTTATAGAATCTAAAGCAATGACCGTCATGTGCTTCATGAACCGTTTTACATTTCGTAACCGTTTGACACCCGATCAGAATTCCGAGAGGCTGCTGCTTTCAATGGCAAGGTGTACCGATAGGAATGGCGAACACCATCAAACTTTTATGCACAAACAATAGATACGCTACAGTTGTCATTACAGAGTTACGCGTATCGTAGTAGTTTGCAAAAACGCGTCACATAAAAGTACATTTTATCCGAAAAATTTAGGTTCACCAAAGGTACTTACACATTAAAAACTTGACTACATTTTTATTACAGAGCTTATAAGATGGAGTAATCAGATTTTGGATATTTTTATAAAATAAAACATTTCTGCATCAATTTCAGGACACTGGAGTCAAATTAGAAATTTGTTTCTTCCTTTAATAATTTTATTCAGTTGAAAATGGTATTTTTGTTATAAATAATAAATGAAAACCTACAGTCTAGTTGTAATTAATCCCTATTGAGAATTTTATCGCTTTTATATACTGACTTGTAAAAATCGGCAGTTTTATAAAAAAGGAAAATGTATGCTATTCCTTAAAAGATACCTTATGGTAAAAATAAAGTAAAAATGTTATTATAAGAGTTTTTCAGAAATATTGTCTCGTAAAAAATAACGCAAATGTAAATTAGAGACCCACAATCTAGATGCAATGCATAAATATTAATGTGTAGCTAATTCTAAAAGGGAACTTATTCTGACATGTGATACAATATTAATGTAATCATTATATATCAATCTTATTGTTATATAGTTGGCATTGACACAAAATCTAACTACACGTGGCTCAACGCGCGAGTAGATTTTATATATTTTTATTCTGCACGCATCGTAATTATTTTTTGTAAAAATCAAAATAAATAATAATGAACCGATATTCATATTATTTTATTATAAAAATTTGAAAAATTTATACAAAACTAACTCAATAAAAAATGCATTTTTTAATAAATGAAAATTGATTTTATGGTGTTAGCTTAATTTTATATATGGACTACTAGTAAATAATGATTATAAATCCGTCTACCTAAATAATTCAAACATTTTGAATTATTCGAATAATTAATTTATACTGTAATTGTTACATGGCTTTCGTTTCATTTATTGGTCATTATCATTGGAATTTCAATATTAATTGTTTTATTTAAAAAAAAAAGATAGAGGCATGATACAATTTGGATTTCTTTATTGTATTTTGTATAATATTTTTAATGTTATGCAACCTAGCAGTATATTAATTACGCTGATGATACGTCATTAAATATAATTGTCCTTGGAAAAGGTTAACAGCAATTCTAAAATAATGAGCAACGTGTCAAGTGCACCACCACCACCTGCTGATGCTGATGTACCTTGCGCCTTGCACATGCACAGATATGCATCATGATCACAGCGCGATCTATCGTTATGATACGTATTAAGATGTTGCAAATAGACGTTTGGCAGTGAAGAAATATTGATAAATCATGTTTCGTGTACATTTAATTAGTGTTTTGCTTGATCAAAAGTACGTAGTCATCGACTTATGAACGAAAAAAAGGAAAGAAACGTTTTGGTAAATTTGTTTCGAAGCCAAAACCAGCCAAAACCAGGAAACAGAAATTTGTGATATAAAGGAGGTCGCTTGCAGTGTTTTGTTTTTACATGATGTAATAACCTATTTCTCGAATATACATTGAACAAGAGGAAGAGATAACTCTGGAATGTATTACAACTGGTTCGAAGTTCATCCACTTTTCTTATCACACTATGATTTATATTCCATTTTGCAGCACTTCCTTGTTTCTTTGTCAGTATAAACGTAATGTTCGGGTCGTACAGAATTAATTTATCTAATATCTGCTACACTGAGTTACCATACTTCACGATTGTCCCACCGAGTTACCTTGGAACATTTAGGTAACTCCCGTTTATTCGAAAAGCGAAGATGCTTGAAAGAATAAATTACAATAATACGACTACATCTCCTGTGTCACGTCAAATTCGGAAAAATGAATTCGTTTTTGAAGACGGTCAACTCTATGACCAACAAGAGAAATGTGATGGTCAAACAATCTCTGCAAAAGCAGTTAAACGTCAGCGTGATGGAAATAGAAGGAGCACCAGGTGCAGAGAACAGTATAATTGGCAATTGCGAAGAAAGCATGACTCTTTGTTCTGTCTTGGAAGCGATTTTCTTACACGGCTTAAAGAACAGTCTTTTAAATCGTGTAACAGAAGTTCTAAGTGGTCCAGACCTAGATACAATGCCACAGCCAAGCTTCTGGGGCCCTCTATTAGTTTTTTCTCATCGACAGATCATAGATCAAATACAAACCTTCAGTCAAATCAATACAGAAGTTGGATATTGCAGAGCTTGGATACGACTAGCATTAAACGAAGGTCTGTTAGCTAGCTACTTTTGTTCGATCAGGAGAGGCAATTCAGCCTTGAAGCCATATTACAATCCTTGCGCATTCATTAGAGATTTGGATCTTGTGGAAGTAGCGCAAAGATTAATTGAAAATCTTGAACACGTTCACTTTGAAATTGCCTGTAGTGGAAGTCTTTTAAATTATTGGTCATCTACACCTCTTCTATTAGCAGGTATATGGTCGCCACCAATGAAATCTTGTCCTGTACAGAGTGCAGTTGATGTTGCAAAAACAATACCTACAGGATTAAGAGATAGTGACAATTTGGATGAAGTTGAAACAGCTAGTTCTATTGGCAGTTTGGGATCTTTTAATTCATCACAGTCTGCACTTAATAATTTAGTTTCTATTACTGAAGATGAAGCTTTAAAAATTATATTGGCTACTGCGAAGTCAAATAATATAGATACAGAACATTCGGCAAACAGTCTAAGCAATGTTACACCTGCAAAAGTAGAAGAGGAATCACATATAGAAGTATTAGAAGAAGAACAACAAATTTTAAATACTAGTAGTGTAAATACTAGTACTGTAGACACTAATGCAATGCCTGATATCGATGATTCAGGAATTGAAAATACTTTACAAAATCCTGAGACATCACAGGATACTGGTGCAACTACAGTCGGAAATTCATTAATTAGAAAATTAGGTTGGTCAACATCATTTGAAGACTGCGAGTCGTCTTTAACATCTTCCATAATATCTCCTGACTCTGCAGCAGATGCACCTCGTACACCAGGTGACGGGGCCACATATGAATCGATTGTTCAAAGTTATCAAATAGCTGGTAATACATCAACGCCAGATCTTCAAGAATTCTTAAAAAAATATCCAAAAAAAGAAACAGTTGATAATGGAAGCAAAGCTCAACCAGAAAATAAGGTATAATTTTACATAAAATTTATTATTTCTTAGACAGATAAATTTTGTAAATTTCAAAACACAATCTAATTCTTTCATTGCTTTTAGGTTGAAATAAATTTTGATGAACAATTGGGAAAACTTCCCAGAGAAAAGGGTTTGGATTTACAAAATTATTGTTGTTTCGATTGTGGTCATGCAATTGGTATGACATTTTCAAAAGCACATGTTTGTGCATATTTAGGACATTATTATTGTTCTAACTGCATGTCACCGAATGAATACATTATTCCATCAAAAGTAATTTATAATTGGGATTTGAAACACTATCCTGTATGCAACAAAGCTGCAGCATATTTGCAAGATTGTTCAGTGTTACTAGACTTGAAAGTATTGAATCCACGAATTTATATGGCTGTGGATAATATGGCTCAATTGCAATCATTAAGAATTCAATTAAATTTACTAAGAGCCTACTTATTCACTTGTCGTGAACCTATTATTGAATCTTTGCAAAAAAAAGTTGCACCCAGAGACTATCTATATGAACATGTTCATCAGTACTCTATTTCTGACCTTCTTGACGTACCTAATGGAACCCTTGCACAACAATTACAGAAAGTTGTAGAATTTGCAAGAAATCATGTTTTAAATTGTTGGCTTTGCAGTCAAAAGGGTTTTATATGCGAAATTTGTAATAATCCAAACGTTATATATCCTTTTAATATGGAGTCTACATATAGAGTAAGTTAATGTTATTTTTCCTGTTTGAAGTGAACGCTAATAGATAAAACATTTTTTATTAATTAACTATTTATTGTGTGATTTTAGTGTGGAGCCTGTAATGCAGTATTTCATATTGAATGTTTAAATGCACATAAACCATGTCCAAAATGTGAACGTAGACGCAAACGAATAGATCTTCCACTTTTAGATGTGGGCTGTACAGACTTATTAGTGGAAGCTGCATTAAAAGCTAATACAAATGAATAAGTAAAATTTTAGAAAATTACATGTTTTTATTTTTAAAAACGTGTGCAGTATTGTTTTTTTTTATAAACCTGATTATTTAATTGGTTTCTAATGTTATCAAAGGTAAATTTTTTTAATTTAATAAAAATTATTTTGTATCTGTAATGCATAAGAATTTTACACATTTTTCGTAACATTTGACATAGCATTAAACAGTGGACAAAAAAATTTTATATGGTACGAAACAATGTGTATACGTGTAAAATTAGAAAAGTTAAATAAGGTATTTTGGCCATATTTAAATAATATACTAATTCAATACCTTTCTTGTCTTTTGCTTAATTTACAAGTTTATCTTTTGTATACTTTATATCAAATTTATTCTATCGTCTTTATTATTTGTTGTTTATGAATGCATTTTGAATGATTTATCATAATATAGATACTTAACATAATATAGCAAATTAAATTTCGTATCATAGTTTAATTTTTGCTTATTATAAGAAAAGCTTCTTATTTTTAAGATAACTCGATTTTGAAATCTATACACAGTACATACCAATATTATGTAATATACATTTTATTAAAACATTATGTACAAAAGGTAGTAAAATATATTGGCCATACATTTATGCAATTATTTTGTATTTACTATGCTTAATACTGTTATATTTCTGAAATGTATAAAATCACCGTGCTTTGTAAGCGACATCCTTGTATCATGCATGTATATATACTAAACCTAATGGTTTTAATGTACTAAATTGTAAATAAAAATTGGAATTTGTATATACTGACTCTCATTATATTAAGATAGTAATAGGTTCATCAATTAAACTTTGTTAAAACAAATATTTTACATATTGCTTAACAATGAATATTTTTACTTCGTATGATACTAAATGGTAACCAGTATATGCAAAATATGTTTTTCCATAATGAAGTACGTCATTGTCTTACTGAAGTAAATGAATATGTGTGAAGTACCTTATAGACTAGAAATAATTCATGTGAAAAAAATTGTAAGATAAACCATAAAGAGCTTCTTAAAGAATACATAGTTCTGGTTTATCAATAATACGTGTTTCTAATGTATTTACATTTTCCTTCACATTTTTGGAAACCATACAGCTTCAGAAGTTCATTTTTTAGTAATTTCATTTGTACTACGATTTTGATTTAATTAATAAATAATTCTAAATTAAAATACTAAGAATATAATACATCATATTAATAAGACTGGCAAAATATAAGACATTTGAACAGAATTATCTTATAGAACATAAATATATAATATTATTTTTATTAATTTGGGATATTTATATTAACTAATTCAGAGTTATAAGGTTTTAATATGTTGCAATAGATGAAAAATTATACATAAATTCTAAAAGAATGTCATGAAATTTTTTATATATAGAATGAACTTTTCTAGTCTAACTTGCATTATAAGGCACATTGATTTCCTTAATCCTAATTATTTAATACTTTCGCTTATTATATTAAAGTTTAATGCTTCATACTTTTAAAACATTTATAAAAAATAATATTTACAAAATCTCAGTGCCTACTTAAGATTTTTCCAGGTACCTATTCACAAAACAAACTTACGATTTTATGCAATATAACAACATTGTGAGCAATGAAACATGTATTAATTTAGAAAAGAGTTGAAGTATTATTCGAATTGTTATTGGCACTTTGTTACATTATGATCTAAAATAAATATTACATAATAATGAAATATTAATTCATAATTTACTGTGATATAAAAACCGATTTTGAAAATGTTTGTGATATGTGTACCACTCTCTGATAAATGTTTTAGAAATGTTAATATTTTAAGTCTATCATAATATATTATGCGTAGAAATGCAGAATACTGTATTGTCTCTTGAATGAGATTCTCTGTTGCGAACGGTAATTACTTATATAGATATGTTCTTCTCAATCACACAATTCAATCATTCATTTTCATTCAACACACCTAGACAGAGTCTCAATGAAAATATTTGTAGATGCAAATACATTTTTTAGAATTCTTTTTGTAATATAAGAAAATAAATATTCGTATTATTTTCTTATACATACATACATACAAGTTTACAATAGTATTTTTTAACTTTGAATCTGAATCTTCATTTAATAATACTTTTCAGTTGAGTAACTATTTTGTACTGTCTTTTATCATCATGTTTGAAATACTGCCAATTTAATTTGGAATGATGTTTCAACCTGCAGCGTTTCTTTTTATGATAATAACACAACTTTGAAGTCTGTGTACTATTACTTCATCTGTCGAATCTTAGATCAATGTAAAGTTTTGGGAAAATACGCAGATGGCAAAATTGGTTTATCTGACAAACCAGCTCTCCTTAATCCACCCTGTAATGTAGCACTCGAACTTTTCGCTTTTGTACCATTTGATGGTAAACACGAATTATTATTTTCTATTACAGCTGGCATCGAAGAAGAGCCTGCGACATTTCCAGATAACTTATTTAATGAATTAATCCTTTCCATAGGAGTACTGGTACTTGATATTTGGCCACTTTTGTTAAACGTCGATATACCCATCGTACTGTCAGTAATACCAACACCCATAGATCGTGCGGACATGCGTGTTGTTTGATTAATATTTGGATTTTGTACAATTGGATTCCTCATTGGTAGCCCAGACAACATATTTGACTGCATTGTACTAGGTGCGGGAGTACGTGTTTCATATTTATTTGTAATTAATTTATTTGTTCTCGGAAGAGTGAGCTGAACTGAAGAAGGTACAGTAATTGGAGCTGTTACAGTAGCATTTTGTAACGGAGACTGATTGTCTGCTAATCGTCGATTTAACCAACTAATTACTGTGAACACAAATTAGAATAATTACAGTAGAATCGTTTGTACAATTTCTTAAGGAAGAAACGTTTAACAATACATATTAAAAATAATTCTAATAATCAACAGAAATAGTGTCTTACCATTATCGTTGTTTTTTATTATTTTTTCTTTTTCTTCTAACTGGTTCTGTAATATTTTCAGTTGCTCCTTTAAATTTTCGACCTCAGCTTTTGCATCTCTTGCTTCTTTAACCAAGTTTTCCATTTTATTTTCTAATTGGCCAACCTCTTTTTGTTTAGTATCTAACAACCGTTCTTGTTCGAGTGCTATACTAGTTCTTAATTTCAATTTTGATTTAGTAGAAGCTAACTCGTTCTGTAATTTTGTCAATATTTCATTAGCTTTAACTAATTCATCACTTAAGTTTCGCAATGAATTTTGTTTTCTCTGTAACTGTCCCTCCTTGTCAGCCAAAAGATCCTCCAAGTGTTGTTTCTGTTCTTTTGCTGTTTTCAACATTTCTGTATGTTTGCCAATAAGAATACCTTTGTCTTTTAATTCTTGTTCAAGCACAGCAACTTTAGTTCTCAAACTGTTTACAGTTTTATCTTTTTCATGATAGTCTGTATCTAATTTAGAGTTTTGCTTCTTCAATAAATTTAAATCTCTTTGTGTAACATTAAGTTCTTTCTCAAGGTGTTGCTGTTGCTTTGTTTGTTCTACGTTTGTAACTTCAAGAAGAGATAACTTATCTTTGTATGTTAAATTTTGTGTACGTAGTTCTGCAAGTTCTGTATGCAGTTCTTTTACAATTTCCGTGTGTCTGCGTTCTACTTCTAATTTATCTTTCTCACTTTGACATTGCCATTCTAATCGAGCTTTAGCAAATCTGTAAAATATCAATAATATTTCACATACATCGAGTAAACATATTTGATAAAATATTGTGTAGCTTTACATACCTATCTTTTTCTAGACTTATTAGTTCACTAGAAGATAATTGCATCTGACTTCTTTCTGCATTACATTTCTGTTCCAATTGTTCTAATTCTTTTGTTTTTATTTCTACCTTATTTGTTAAATCAGTTAATCTAGCTTCAAGTGTGACTGCGTTTCTACTTTGCTGCAGAATATTTTCTTTTAATTGTTTAATTTTCATAGCCATATGAGTTTTCAAATCAGAATCGCTTGCAGGCGATATGTTCAGGCTCAAATGGCACAGATGCTTGAAATTATTTGTTTCAACCAGTTTTAATATCCATTCTCCACTTTCTTCTGCTAACAGTAATAAAAATTTTGGTGGAGTTTTTGACAAACTTGCCGATGGCATTTGACATTGTTCTAATAAACATATTAATTGAGTTGCAAAATTATCAAAATCCACCAATAATCCTTGCTGGGATTTTAACACTTTAAAATCGTCTTCCGTGATAAATAATGAGTACAGAAAGCAGGGATCGTCGTCATCTGCTAGCAAAACACATAAACTCTGTAATGTAAACACACAATGTTGTTACACAATATTATTCTACAGATATTTCAGTGAGAGGTTTTTGAAAGTCACGATATTAATCAATAAATAAAATATCCATGTTAAAGAATACCCAACGTTATAGTAAACGGCTTTCGTTGGAATTATGAAAGAATACAAACGCACTGAAATTGTATATAGATTATTTAGTATGTCAGTATAGGTTAACGTGATCGAATGAAATATTACCTTGCGACAAACCGGACTGAGACCGGCATGGATTTCCACATTAACTCGAAGTTCTCGTTGGCGTTCTTCTTTATGTTGTGGTTTAATATAAACTCTTTGCACTTTACTATATAATACTTCAACATTGTTCAATTGGAGGCCAGAATCACTAGTCACTCCACCAACTATTGAATTATTCAAATAATTCATCGTATGCCCATACGTTTAGCGGTCATTTGTTAGCCTTTGATCACCCGGTATTTTCGGATACGGGAATTTGATTTTCGATTCATTTGTCTATGTTTAATGAATTACAAAAAAATATGTAGGTATCGAAACTTTTAAATCCTGTAATTTACATCCCCAATTGATGCACGCTTAGTTTCTAGTGCTGCCATCTTAGCGTCACGCTTTATTATTACTGCTACTGCCCCTCCCCACAGACCACAGACGTACGATAAGATCCCGAATTACGGACATTTTCTTTCTTGTTGAATTCGGTTATGGTCGTGTGTCAGTTTTACGGGCAATATTGTAATGCGAAGCTGACCATTTTTTTTTGTATTATTAACATCACTATAATAAGAACATCATTAACCGATTGGACATGATTTCTTAATAATATGAACACAAATCATTGCGCAATCGAATAATAACGCGCAGTAGGTTTAGTACTAAAAAAATTTGATTTGAAACATTTTTAGCATTCAAACGCAAGTAAAAATAATAAATCATATACGCAGGCATTAATAAAATTCGAATACAAAGTATAGTGTAACATTGGGCGCGACACTGAAGCAGAAAGGAAATGAGAATTTGAGAATGCTCAAGCCCGGGGTCTTTTCTGCCACCACTTTTGTCAGTATAGAGTCTGGGTTCTATTCCATGCTAAAAATGAAGTAGGTTCTGTTCCATGCTAAGTAGGTTCTGTTCTATGCTACAGCGTTAAAACTGAAAAAAAGTTGAAGACACTGAAAACTCGGACTTGAGCAACTCTCGTTTCCTCTCTGTGCATAGCATAAACAGGTGAGGTAATCGACTGTTTCACTGCGTTTCACCAACAGCTGTATAATCGGATAGCGTGCCAAGTGGGTGAAGCCTCCCCCTCATGATACTCTCCTCGTATGAAACCATACTCATTCGAATTGCGCTTTTTTAGAAAAGTTCAAAGAGTCATGTATCTGTTAAAGTAAGTCCGTAATATCCATCAAGGCCTCGAAAGAATATTTTTATGAGCTAGTATATGCAAAAGCAACGTTACTTCAGTATTCAGTTTGTAATAATAAAGTGATTACAATATACCGTCTGTTATGTAATGGAATCGGCCAATGAGAACGCGGCTTCGTCAACGGCTGCGTACTATGTGCTTCACATGAATGTTTGAATGCCGTTCCAATCGTTTCAAAATCATGTTTGATTTTACAGTAGAATCATCTCCTGAAAATACCTTCGAATGTTGAGTCACATAACAAACGTGACCGTAGAAAATTTCTATGTGTGGCTCGATTGATGGAACCACAAGTTGGTGGGGATTGAAAGAAATGGACTAAATCGAGCGAGTACGGCCGAACGTTGCCGATCCACCACTCGAGCGTATTCGGCTTCCAAGCTGAACTACATTCGCTGTTCTTCACGGAAAGTGTCAACGTCGCGTTCGTTTTATGGTGCTTTCTGTTTGTTTCTTTTTATCAGTTTGTTAACCGTACGAAATCGTTAGATATTAATTTTATCATTTCGGTATACTATTGGAGATCGGTATTAAAAGAAAAGGTGAATTATGGCGGTAGCTAGCAGTGCTATGTATAATACGAGAGCGGTCGTTCCATCGTTCATGTCGTCAAATGCATATTATGGTTACGTGCCGAATTTTAAAAAAGAGAATCAACTGAATCCTGTATTAGAACACGAGGAAGTTAGTGAAACGCCGGTACACAGTCCCTGTACTTATGATACAGCTATGGAAATAGACGAAGACGGATACGATTATTCTATGGCATCTCGCTATTTGAATAACGATTCCGTGATTCTAGAAGCATCAGCACAAAGTCGATTGAAGGCTAGCGATCAGCAACAGCAGCGTCAAGAACAGGCGGCCCACAGCTACGCGGATACGCTCCGACGGAGAAACCGGAAACGAAGCAACAGTGATCACTACCCTGTAGACGACCCAAAGAAATTTCGCCGAGGTAGGAGAGAATTCGTAAAATCATTATTTCGAATTTTTCTATGCGAGCGAGATTCGATAATGTTTCAGTTTTCGATTTAAGTAAACCGTTCACACGAAACCTCGACCTCATCAATTCATATTTGTACGTGATTCGGCTGGATCTTGTTAGAGGTCGTTGTATTTTCTTCTGTGCACATTTGAGCGGGAAAATACTTACATGTTAGAAAAAAAAAACGTATGATAACAGAAATCTAAAAGCAGACCATTGGTAGAGTAGCAAGTAGAGATCATTGGATAGATATAAATAACGAATGAACAATGATAGCGTTACCACACGTTCGATATTATATTATATTAATTAATATTATAAATGTATGAATATTCGATTTATTACATCCCTACGGGGATAAGGTTGTGTATTTACGTGTGACCACAGAGATTTTCATCCGATCCTGGCATTAAATTTATTTTGAAGCTTAATGCATCCTGTCATCTTCTGTACCATGGATAATGGTATGCAATGGAAAGCACAGGTGCTAATATTTTTTCATAAACTAATGACACTTAGTAAGTTTGGTAACTTTTTTCGATGGTAAGGACATAATTTGCTGACAAAATGGATGACGTAGAATGTATCCAACCAAATTAGTCAATAAGTTTGTGGGTTTCCTTTCAGAGGCGGTGGTAACCATCACACACACCATGACACAAGAAATTCAAAGGACTATGGATTGGCCAAGGTGTCTCATGAGTCGGAACTATTGCATATAAACACCACTGTCAACAAAACCATGGAACAACAAGTTGCTGTAAGAAACAAGGGCTGCTGTTTGACAGCAGGTAACCATAATCTCTTAAGTAATACAGAACATTTATTGTCAAGCAATATATTAAAATCGCTTGAAAATAATGCTGAGTATGAAACAGCTTTATTCGAAACACATGGGTGCTCTATTTACCATTTTCAACGACTACAAATGCTTGATAATGATTGCACGGAGACAGAATTTTAATTAGGGTACATGACAATTGTTTCTAACATTTATATTTTTTGTATTCACATCAAAAGTTGTATATTTGTTACTCATAAGTATGTCGTTACATTGTACCATAAAGTTAAAAATAAATATTTACTTTTCTTAAAAGCTACAAAGTTTGTTATAATTTAAATAATGCATGTTATAGATTGAAAAAATTTCTTGTCACATTTTCACTCTTAGGAGAAAAATATTGACGTACTACAAAGTATTAAAGTAAGTAAAAATATAATACCTAACGCAAAAAAAAAACTTAGAATTCTATTGTATATAAAAATGGAATTTAACTATCGAGAATATTAAGGATATCAATTTCACAATCTGATTGAGTAGAAACTAAGGGTCCAATTGCCTCATCTTGACCTTGGTCATCATCTTCTTCATTGTTGCAGATCTATAAAGAAAAATAATATTTCAATTATGTTTTGTAATACATGTTTCAAAATTACAATACAAAGACAAGTCACATTTTAAGTACCTGTTTATTGCCAGAAGATTCAGGTCTTGACTGATCCGCTTCTGCCAAATCTTCATTATAACCAGGTTTAATGGTAGACGTTAAAGGTAGAACGCACGAAGAATCAATTGAAGATGTTCCCTACACAGAAAATATGAAGTATGAAATGAAACACAGTTTCAAATATCTACCTGAATTCTAATAATAAAACTTACTGGCATATCTAAACGATCTAACAAAGTAGGGGACATTGAAGTTCTTGCTTGAGATGTCACAATTAATTCTGTAATTAATGATTGATTTTCTGCACCAACATCCAATACTAGATCTATTTCAGAATCTTCGTCACTAGATTGACAACTTTCACTAGCAGTTTGGTCAGTCGTTTCATTCTGTAAATAAGTACTATGAATATATACTGTGTCTCCAAAATTATGGCACAGATGTAGCATAGATGTGTAAATATATTTGTAAAAATGTGCTAACCAATGGATTGTTCAAAGGTTGCATATCCTGTAAAGAACGCAGTGATCTCAGTAGACGAGGTCGTAGTCTGTGATCTTCACTTATGTTTTTAATTTCTCTTAGTACAGTAAGTAAATAATCTGGTTGCTTTTTATTTACTGAAATTAGTAAACTTAGGACTTCCCTCAGTTCCGGACTAGATAATACATATAAAAATGAATATACCTGAATGTTTAGAAGATGAAGCAGCTAATAGTTGTACCATGAATAATCATACCTTGAGTTTGGAAGTGGATGTTCATCATTTACAATGGATGGTAGTCGAAATGTTGAATGTGATTCTTCCCACAGATTGTCAACCTGTTGTTGAGATACTTCATTTGTTAAAATATTGCTACGTGTCACAGTATTTTCCCTCTCTTGCTGTTGCAAATTAGATGGTAATTGCAAATTCAAAGAATATTGTACTTCTGCCACACTCAATGAAGGTAAAGGCAAATTATCAGCCCCTTGCTCCCGATTGCGTTTGTCTTTTCTTTAATTAAAATTTAGCATATGTGAAAATAGAAATCAAGTCTAGACATTCCAATTAAACAGTTTATGTAAATACATACATGAGAGAGGTATTAACGGTAGACATAGTGTTTCCAGTGGATGTTGAATTTGTAACAGCACCCGTTGCAGCATCAGTAGTCACAGTTTTTGCATTCCCTGAGAGCAAGTTTTGTCTAGAATAACTGAAAATTTCAAACACAAGCAAATATCAATTTCAATGTACAATCATTTCCAAAATACTCATACCATGCATTACCAGGTAAAATGATTAATGTAGAAATATTGTAGAAAATGAAACTTCATGTACTGTTAAGGATTATATATGAAAAAAACCAAGACAAAATCGAAACAAGAAAAGTGAAGCTTCAGTTATTGTCGTTGGAGCATATATTGTTAGTCAAAATTAAAATATTTCAATTCATTGAATTCTTCAACACGTTATTTTACATACCCATAGTTTACGTACCAATATACTATCCTCATTTAGTTTCATATTCACTAACCACTGGACTATAGAATTAAAATCAACGGTGATTTATGTGATATGGTATAAACGAGGGTAGTAATAAGTAATAACAAAGAGTGTACAGGTAGACTGTGAAGTTTATTATTTTATGCAATGATAAAATTAGATTTACACAAAAATGATAGATGGATGTACATGATCTATTGATTATAATGTACCTAAATGTATTTAAAAAGTTATGTTCCCTTTTTTAACAACATCCGATTGAAAAAGAAAAGGACATTGATTAAAAACTGAATTTCATAAATGAAAAATCAAATCTTATATTGAATGATTACATGGTGTAAAAACTCCAATTGGGTATATGATACAATTGTATCAATATAGATTACACTTCCACGGCACTAGGACAAATAATAGAAATCATATCAGGTAACCATACATGGACATTTCATTACCTTCTAAAATTATCCCAATAGTTGTTCGCTCTATTTCCAGGTGGTACTTGATTATTCAGTTGCTGTTGTTGGTGTTGAGAATTAGCAGAAGTTGCTGTAGCATTGTGAGAGAAAGCAGGAGAAGAGTTTGGTAATGACACCAAATTTGGTAGAGACGAACTTGGTGGCAATGTAGAATCTAATGTTTCACCAAGGTGATGAGCATTACGACTTAAATTAGAATATTCATCATTATTTTCACTGTTATTACTTCGCTGCTGCAAGTGTGTTTGTCTCAATTGTGTTTGTAGCTGATTAATAGCTGTGCGCATGGCTTGTAATTCACGCTGTTGAGACCATAATAATTGACAACACTGTTGTATTGTAGTACCCATCATCTGAAGTTGTTGAGCTTGAGATCCTAACACTAGTTGTCGATAATATTCAGAGGAGCCTGAAAAGGTCACATATACTTTATTCTTATTATACCACAGTCTTCTAAAATTCCTTAATCTTTCTATCAACATATAACATTTTGAAAATAGTGATTGTGTTTTTAAGTAGATTAGCCTTTACGATTTATTTAACAATTTTTAATGCACTCTATATAACTTACCGTGTTGCAATTGATTTAATGGAGGTGGTGGATATGTCCACCAATTCCCATTCAATCCATTCTCAATGGCCGTTGTCTGAGCATTGTCCATTAAATTTTCTGTCGACACATCATCTACACTTTGCTCATTGGAACCTCCTATATGTCACAAGGCAGACAATTGAAGTTCAAACGTAAAGACGTATTGCTGTGATATACTTTACCTGTTACAGCGGAAGGAGGCCAAACATTAGCAGGGGTGCCTGTGCTACTAATATGGGAATTGGAACTTCTGTGGCTATTTAAATCAGTTGGTCCTCCTAAGTCACGGTTGACGCTAGACGAATGTGATGAATCCTATTGCACCATAGAACAAAAGTTATACATTTTAATTTACATTAGAATTTTAGTCTATCTTCATGCGCAAAAAAATATTTAGAGAGTACCTTTCGCATACGATCCTCAATTTGACGTATTTTTCCTTGAATTGGCAAAGCCTCTGAAAAACTGTTATTATCCAATTTTTTATCAGAACTAGTTGATGTTGTAACTGATGGGGGAGGAGTCGGTATGGGAAAAACAGTTGTAGAATTAGAATTAGCTGTTGTTGTTGATGTTGAATTTGATGGTTGTTTCAATCGTTGTAATTCTATCCTAGTATTTTGCAATAAAGCAGATTGCTCCCGTAACTCTTGCGTAAAAGCCTATAAAATGAATTATGTGTAAACGCAATTTATTATGTACATTTAAATATTTATAATTTTACCTGAATTTCTTCAACGGTAGGCCTATTTTCTATGTTTCTAGCGGTTTCGTGACTTTTTTCGTCAACATCATTTTGTCGTTCAAACGTAATATTCGTTCCATTTTCTTCTTCATTAGAATTTAAAGCAGATGCTATATCACCGTTTAAATCTACTTCCGGTTCGGTATCAGAATTTGTATCCAGACATTCGCGAGCTCTTGTCACTTCATCCATTAATGCTGTTAAATGAGCAAGCTGTGCTTTCATAGCTTCTAGTTCAGCAGATTTATCCCTTATACAGTTTCTTGAACCTTCGAAACTCTAAAATATACAAATGATGGATGATAATGCATTCTACTTTGAATTATGTTATGTCATGAAAAATAGTATACTAACACAGCTACCCCTACTTTCAGACATTTCCATAGCATGCAATTCCGCAACAATGTGATCCATGCGTTTTTTCTTTGTTTGAAGTTCAGCTAACTTTGCTGTTGCTGTTTCCAGTTGATCAACATTCACAACAGGTAATGATGGGCTTATAGTGGTAACTTCATTTTGATTATCTTGTAAAAGAGATTGCTGAGCTTGGCGTGCTTCGTTTAGTTTTTCTGTAACACTTAATTGCATTCCAACCACACTAGCTTGATGTTTCATTAGCCGTGAAAGTTTCCTCTGCAACTCTTCTGCCTTGCGAAGTTTATTTTCTCTACTAAACTCGTTATTTTCATCCCCGTTCTCACCATTCTGGAACAAAATCTTTAGATAGAATTTACCAAATTACAAATACAACTAAATATGCATAGATTTTGTAAGAACCTCGAAGAACATTTCATCATTATCATATTGTTCCAGAAGTCTGGTTAACTTTCTTTCGCTATCGTACAGGTCTTCCAACATGGTACCCAATTTCTCGTTTAGTGCTTGTGCTCTCTGGAATATGATATAAAAATACAGATATAAAAAACGTATAATTATAGAGCCAATTACTGATTTATATTATTATTGATTTTGTATGTACTTACAGGATCAGTGGACTGAATAAGCGAATCCATTAGTGTTGATGTAACTCTGATACATTCTGTAATTTTATTTAATCGAGCTTCTACTTGACTTCTGTCAGGCTGCAATAGATTAATGAAGATTTATTTGTATATTTATTAATATTAATTAGTTTTATAGTTTACCATTTTATCAACATTAGAAGGTTTTCTTCCTTCGAATTGTGAAGGTGATTGTGTTTGAGCATCTGTAGGTGGACCCATCTTTTGCCAATGTGTAAATTCCTCTGCACTGTAAGTGTATGGCCGTCCACAGGAATATGGTGCTGCGATAAAGAAAATATTAATTACTTGAATTGTAGAAACAGGAAGTCACAAAAATTTAAATATATACCAAATTCAGATATATCTTGATAAGATGTTGATGGTACTGATGGAACTGATCTTGTATTACTATTCTTTGTAATCCTTAAATGTTTCCTTTCACTAACTGGTTTCCAGTCAAGTTGGTACTATTACATATAATTATTAAATTAAAGAAACTATATTAGGTGTACAGAGAAATGATTTCTAGAAATGGTGAGTGAAATAATGTAACCCTACTGCCTCGAGGTAGAATTGTATCTGGATACGTATTCTTAGAGAGAACTTCCCCACTATTCAGCTATCTATTAATAGATTATCTTCTAAAATGCTATATACAGATGCAGCATAAAATTTTCATTTACAAAGTTCAAATTACATTGATTCAAGAAACATATGATATTTAAATTTATAATGTTTTTTTAATAATATATAAAATTACTTTTCACATGTTTACATAATAGTATGCAGATTAAATTACAATAAAATTGTGTTTCAATACATCTACATAAAATACAAACATTATTTGATTCGTTTCATCAATTTAAAAATATTGTAACACACAATAATTTGGATTGTAGTAAATACATTATATAATATTATGGAAATAAATATCTTTCATTAAAAGAAGAACTAGAAATAACATACTTATTTTTTAAAAATTTTACCAAATTGTTAGTATGTTGAGCACATCCATGATAAGCGGAATGGTTTATGAATTGATTAGCAGCTGACCGTTCCCTATTTCTATCATTTCTTCTATTGCTTTTTGGAAGTGTGCCTGTATTCCGTAGACCATCTTTAAAGCCAGACGACATGGTTTTTTCTTTGTGAATTTTCTGACACTGTTGGAGAAGTGTTTTTCTTGGTTCACTGGCTTTTCACAGTTAACCTTGCTCAGCCTTG
This sequence comes from Lasioglossum lativentre, assembly GCA_916610255.1. Taxonomy (NCBI): domain Eukaryota; kingdom Metazoa; phylum Arthropoda; class Insecta; order Hymenoptera; family Halictidae; genus Lasioglossum; species Lasioglossum lativentre. Next base: position 5,956,581 of record OU744364.1, read on the forward strand.
CTACATAATTGTTATCGCGATATCAATTTAGAATTTAGTTATTAAAAAGAATATAACGTCATTTACCTGTTCAGATTGATAGGCCAACTATGCAAGAAGATGCATGCCAGACAAATATTAAATAGTAACTGAGTTACTTCTGGTTCCGTCAAATGCTATGAACGGGAAACGGGATAGCATTAAAAGTATAAATCGGTATTCACGAGGCTCTTACGTCAAAATACTTGGCAGGCTAATAAAAAGAATAGGATATACTATAAATAAGTTAGGGCATTGACGCATTTACCGCAACGATTATAAGAATATATCGATTGTAGTACAATTAAAATCACTTCCAGTCACTCGTATCTACGGCCATTTTTAAATACTGACATGTTGTTTGGTTGCAAAACAAGACATGCCTTTACCATATTCAGGATTTTACTATATTCAATCAGAGTGATTCAATATTCATGTAACAATCAATTATTTTCCCTGCATTTTATTGAAAAAAATTAAACAAAAAACTGAACCAATTTTTCACTACAGTCCTCTATTCATTGTCGTATTAATAATTTGATGATTAATTTCGTTATATTAAATATTATTCCAGAAAAATTTTAAATATTACAAATTTAAATAAAATCCTATACATCGTTAATTTTAATATTACAAATTTAATTACTATAAAAATATAACCAGAGTGATAACTGCATACATAGTAATTTATAATTTACTCAATTTTAAATTATACATTCGTATAATTTATTACGTTCAAATCGCATACGTCAATAATATATGGATTTAACAATTTTCTAAGGTTTTGTAATCGTTTCGTGTTCTTCTTACAGTGACTAATACCCATTTCATTGATATTTTCTTCAACCTATCAAGGCAAATCATTAGGGGTTTTACATGTATATATATATATATATATATATATAGTATATCTATTTACAATTCTACAGTATTTACAACTCTACTCTATGACGTTTGCTGCGTATACGTCTAACTTGATTATTACCGCAGACTTAGTAAGCCTGCAATGAAATCACAGATCACAGGCAGGGTATAAAAATAGACATAACAACATAACATCAGAGAGTAAATGAGAGTGCTCACGCTCGGGTTTTGACCGTGCCACTTTTGGCTTCGTTTCGACTTCAGCCCGGAACAGAACCGGTTTCGAATTTAGTCTGGAACAGACCCGGTTTCGACTTTAGTCTGGAATAGACCCGGTTTCGACTAGCCTGTAACAGAACCGGTTTCGACTTTGGCCTGGATCAGAACGTACAGTTTAATTGTTTTATCTGGTTTTAGATCTAATACTACAATCTTTAATTAATATAGACTCAATATAATATTAATTATAATGATAGAAGTATTTTCATTTTTTCCTATCTTTTAGTTGCAAACTCTAGCCACCGACGAGAGACTGCCAGCCTTACGGGACATCGTGTCGTCACAGACGAGATATAGGAATAGACATGACACCTTATGGTACATGGGACTTGGCGGCAACAGGAATCTGTAGTAACGTTACCACCGACGAGATACTGTTAAAGACTGCCAGCAGAGAGTAATGAGAGTGCTCACGCCCGGGGTTTGGTCGTAGTATTTCCACATGCCCATTATAGTGCTGCCCCCTACTCTAGTGTTTAGCCTGGATCAGCTCCTATCTCCACAATGATCCAGTGGTCAAGTGGTCAATGATCAATGGTCAAATGGTCCAGTGGTCAAGTGGTCAATGGTCAATGGTCAAATGGTCCAGTGGTCAAGTGGTCAAGTGGTCAATGGTCAAGTGGTCAATGGTCAAGTGGTCAATGGTCAAGTGGTCAAGTGGTCAATGGTCAAATGGTCAAGTGGTCAATGGTCAAGTGGTCAATGGTCAAGTGATCAAGTGGTCAAGTGGTCAGTGGTCAAGTGGTCAAATGGTCAAGTGGTCAAGTGGTTCAGTGGTCAAGTGGTCAAGTGGTCAAGTGGTCAAGTGGTCAATGGTCAAGTGGTCAATGGTCAAGTGATCAAGTGGTCAAGTGGTCAAGTGGTCAAGTGGTCAGTGGTCAAGTGGTGAAATGGTCAAGTGGTCAAGTGGTTCAGTGGTCAAGTGGTCAAGTGGTCAAGTGGTCAAGTGGTCAAGTAGTCAGTGGACAAGTGGTCAATGGTCAAGTGGTCAATTGGTCAATGGTCAATGGTCAAGTGGTCAAGTGGTCAATGGTCAAGTGGTCAATTGGTCAATGGTCAATGGTCAAGTGGTCAAGTGGTCAATGGTCAAGTGGTCAATGGTCAAGTGGTCAATGGTCAAGTGGTCAATGGTCAAGTGGTCAAGTGGTCAATGGTCAAGTGGTCAATGGTCGACTGGTCAAGTGGTCAAGTGGTCATGTGGTCAATGGTCAAGTGGTCAATGGTCAAATGGTCAAGTGGTCAATGGTCAAGTGGTCAAGTGGTCAATGGTCAAGTGGTCAATGGTCAATGGTCAAGTGGTCAATGGTCAAGTGGTCAAGTGGTCAAACGGTCAAGTGGTAAAGTGGTCAAGTGGTCAATGGTCAATGGTCCAGTGGTCAATGGTCAAGTGGTCAAGTGGTCAGTGGTCAAGTGGTCAAGTGGTCAAGTGGTCAAGTGGTCAATGGTCAAGTGGTCAAGTGGTCAACTGGTCAATGGTCAAATGGTCAAGTTGTCAAGTGGTCAAGTGGTCAAATGGTCCAGTGTTCAAGTGGTCAATGGTCAAGTGGTCAAGTGGTCAATGGTCAAGTGGTCAATGGTCGACTGGTCAAGTGGTCAAGTGGTCAAGTGGTCAATGGTCAACTGGTCAATGGTCGACTGGTCAAGTGGTCAAGTGGTCAAATGGTCCAGTGGTCAAGTGGTCAATGGTCAATGGTCAAATGGTCCAGTGGTCAAGTGGTCAAGTGGTCAAGTGGTCAAGTGGTCAAGTGGTCAAGTGGTCAATGGTCAATGGTCAAATGGTCAAGTGGTCAAGTGGTCAATGGTCAAGTGGTCAATGGTCAAGTGGTCAATGGTCAATGGTCAAGTGGTCAATGGTCAAGTGGTCAAGTGGTCAATGGTCAAGTGGTCAATGGTCAATGGTCAAGTGGTCAATGGTCAAGTGGTCAAGTGGTCAAATGGTCAAGTGGTCAAGTGGTCAAGTGGTCAATGGTCAATGGTCCAGTGGTCAATGGTCAAGTGGTCAAGTGGTCAGTGGTCAAGTGGTCAAGTGGTCAAGTGGTCAATGGTCAAGTGGTCAATGGTCAAGTGGTCAAGTGGTCAATGGTCAAATGGTCAAGTGGTCAATGGTCAAGTGGTCAATGGTCAAGTGATCAAGTGGTCAAGTGGTCAAGTGGTCAGTGGTCAAGTGGTCAAGTGGTTCAGTGGTCAAGTGGTCAAGTGGTCAAGTGGTCAATGGTCAAGTGGTCAAGTGGTCAAGTGGTCAAGTGGTCAAGTGGTCAATGGTCAATGGTCCAGTGGTCAATGGTCAAGTGGTCAAGTGGTCAGTGGTCAAGTGGTCAAGTGGTCAAGTGGTCAATGGTCAAGTGGTCAATGGTCAAGTGGTCAAGTGGTCAATGGTCAAATGGTCAAGTGGTCAATGGTCAAGTGGTCAATGGTCAAGTGATCAAGTGGTCAAGTGGTCAAGTGGTCAGTGGTCAAGTGGTCAAATGGTGAAGTGGTCAAGTGGTTCAGTGGTCAAGTGGTCAAGTGGTCAAGTGGTCAAGTGGTCAATGGTCAAGTGATCAAGTGGTCAAGTGGTCAAGTGGTCAAGTGGTCAAGTGGTCAGTGGTCAAGTGGTCAAATGGTCAAGTGGTCAAGTGGTTCAGTGGTCAAGTGGTCAAGTGGTCAAGTGGTCAAGTGGTCAAGTGGTCAAGTGTTCAGTGGACAAGTGGTCAATGGTCAAGTGGTCAATTGGTCAATGGTCAATGGTCAAGTGGTCAAGTGGTCAATGGTCAAGTGGTCAATGGTCAAGTGGTCAAGTGGTCAATGGTCAAGTGGTCAATGGTCGACTGGTCAAGTGGTTAAGTGGTCAATGGTCAAGTGGTCAAGTGGTCAATGGTCAATGGTCAAGTGGTCAATGGTCAAGTGGTCAAGTGGTCAAGTGGTCATGTGGTCAATGGTAAAGTGGTCAATGGTCAAATGGTCAAGTGGTCATTGGTCAAGTGGTCAATGGTCAAGTGGTCAATGGTCAATGGTCAAGTGGTCAATGGTCAAGTGGTCAAGTGGTCAAATGGTCAAGTGGTAAAGTGGTCAAGTGGTCAATGGTCAATGGTCCAGTGGTCAATGGTCTAGTGGTCAAGTGGTCTGTGGTCAAGTGGTCAAGTGGTCAAGTGGTCAAGTGGTCAAGTGGTCAATGGTCAAATGGTCAAGTGGTCAATGGTCAAGTGGTCAATGGTCAATGGTCAAGTGGTCATGTGGTCAATGGTCAAGTTGTCAATGGTCAAATGGTCAAGTGGTCAATGGTCAAGTGGTCAATGGTCAATGGTCAAGTGGTCAATGGTCAAGTGGTCAAGTGGTCAAATGGTCAAGTGGTAAAGTGGTCAAGTGGTCAATGGTCAATGGTCCAGTGGTCAATGGTCAAGTGGTCCAGTGGTCAATGGTCAAGTGGTCAAGTGGTCAAGTGGTCAATGGTCAAATGGTCCAGTGGTCAATGGTCAAGTGGTCAATGGTCAAGTGATCAAGTGGTCAAGTGGTCAAGTGGTCAGTGGTCAAGTGGTCAAATGGTCAAGTGGTCAAGTGGTTCAGTGGTCAAGTGGTCAAGTGGTCAAGTGGTCAAGTGGTCAGTGGTCAATGATCGACTGGTCAAGTGGTCAAGTGGTCAAATGGTCAAGTGGTCAAGTGGTCAATGGTCAAATGGTCCAGTGGTCAAGTGGTCAAGTGGTCAATGGTCAAGTGGTCAATGGTCAAGTGGTCAATGGTCAAGTGGTCAAGTGGTCAAATGGTCAAGTGGTCAAGTGGTCAAGTGGTCAATGGTCAATGGTCCAGTGGTCAATGGTCAAGTGGTCAAGTGGTCAGTGGTCAAGTGGTCAAGTGGTCAAGTGGTCAATGGTCAAGTGGTCAATGGTCAAGTGGTCAAGTGGTCAATGGTCAAATGGTCAAGTGGTCAATGGTCAAGTGGTCAATGGTCAAGTGATCAAGTGGTCAAGTGGTCAAGTGGTCAGTGGTCAAGTGGTCAAGTGGTTCAGTGGTCAAGTGGTCAAGTGGTCAAGTGGTCAAGTGGTCAATGGTCAAGTGATCAAGTGGTCAAGTGGTCAAGTGGTCAAGTGGTCAAGTGGTCAGTGGACAAGTGGTCAATGGTCAAGTGGTCAAGTGGTCAATGGTCAATGGTCAAGTGGTCAAGTGGTCAATGGTCAAGTGGTCAAGTGGTCAATGGTCAAGTGGTCAATGGTCGACTGGTCAAGTGGTCAAGTGGTCAAATGGTCCAGTGGTCAAGTGGTCAAGTGGTCAAGTGGTCAATGATCGACTGGTCAAGTGGTCAAGTGGTCAAATGGTCAAGTGGTCAAGTGGTCAAGTGGTCAAGTGGTCATGTGGTCAATGGTCAAGTGGTCAAGTGGTCAATGGTCGACTGGTCAAGTGGTCAAGTGGTCAAATGGTCAAGTGGTCAAGTGGTCAAGTGGTCAAGTGGTCATGTGGTCAATGGTCAAGTGGTCAATGATCAATGGTCAAATGGTCCAGTGGTCAAGTGGTCAATGGTCAATGGTCAAATGGTCCAGTGGTCAAGTGGTCAAGTGGTCAATGGTCAAGTGGTCAATGGTCAAGTGGTCAATGGTCAAGTGGTCAAGTGGTCAATGGTCAAATGGTCAAGTGGTCAATGGTCAAGTGGTCAATGGTCAAGTGATCAAGTGGTCAAGTGGTCAGTGGTCAAGTGGTCAAATGGTCAAGTGGTCAATTGGTCAATGGTCAATGGTCAAGTGGTCAAGTGGTCAATGGTCAAGTGGTCAATGGTCAAGTGGTCAATGGTCAAGTGGTCAAGTGGTCAATGGTCAAGTGGTCAATGGTCGACTGGTCAAGTGGTCAAGTGGTCATGTGGTCAATGGTCAAGTGGTCAATGGTCAAATGGTCAAGTGGTCAATGGTCAAGTGGTCAAGTGGTCAATGGTCAAGTGGTCAATGGTCAATGGTCAAGTGGTCAATGGTCAAGTGGTCAAGTGGTCAAACGGTCAAGTGGTAAAGTGGTCAAGTGGTCAATGGTCAATGGTCCAGTGGTCAATGGTCAAGTGGTCAAGTGGTCAGTGGTCAAGTGGTCAAGTGGTCAAGTGGTCAATGGTCAAGTGGTCAAGTGGTCAACTGGTCAATGGTCAAATGGTCAAGTTGTCAAGTGGTCAAGTGGTCAAATGGTCCAGTGGTCAAGTGGTCAATGGTCAAGTGGTCAAGTGGTCCATGGTCAAGTGGTCAATGGTCGACTGGTCAAGTGGTCAAGTGGTCAAGTGGTCAAGTGGTCAAGTGGTCAATGGTCAACTGGTCAATGGTCGACTGGTCAAGTGGTCAAGTGGTCAAATGGTCCAGTGGTCAAGTGGTCAATGGTCAATGGTCAAATGGTCCAGTGGTCAAGTGGTCAAGTGGTCAAGTGGTCAAGTGGTCAAGTGGTCAAGTAGTCAATGGTCAATGGTCAAATGGTCAAGTGGGCAAGTGGTCAATGGTCAAGTGGTCAATGGTCAAGTGGTCAATGGTCAATGGTCAAGTGGTCAATGGTCAAGTGGTCAAGTGGTCAATGGTCAAGTGGTCAATGGTCAATGGTCAAGTGGTCAATGGTCAAGTGGTCAAGTGGTCAAATGGTCAAGTGGTCAAGTGGTCAAGTGGTCAATGGTCAATGGTCCAGTGGTCAATGGTCAAGTGGTCAAGTGGTCAAGTGGTCAAGTGGTCAATGGTCAAGTGGTCAATGGTCAAGTGGTCAAGTGGTCAATGGTCAAATGGTCAAGTGGTCAATGGTCAAGTGGTCAATGGTCAAGTGATCAAGTCGTCAAGTGGTCAAGTGGTCAGTGGTCAAGTGGTCAAATGGTCAAGTGGTCAAGTGGTTCAGTGGTCAAGTGGTCAAGTGGTCAAGTGGTCAATGGTCAAGTGATCAAGTGGTCAAGTGGTCAAGTGGTCAAGTAGTCAGTGGTCAAGTGGTCAAATGGTCAAGTGGTCAAGTGGTTCAGTGGTCAAGTGGTCAAGTGGTCAAGTGGTCAAGTGATCAAGTGGTCAAGTGGTCAAGTGGTCAAGTGGTCAAGTGGTCAATGGTCAATGGTCCAGTGGTCAATGGTCAAGTGGTCAAGTGGTCAGTGGTCAAGTGGTCAAGTGGTCAAGTGGTCAATGGTCAAGTGGTCAATGGTCAAGTGGTCAAGTGGTCAATGGTCAAATGGTCAAGTGGTCAATGGTCAAGTGGTCAATGGTCAAGTGATCAAGTGGTCAAGTGGTCAAGTGGTCAGTGGTCAAGTGGTCAAATGGTCAAGTGGTCAAGTGGTTCAGTGGTCAAGTGGTCAAGTGGTCAAGTGGTCAATTGTCAAGTGATCAAGTGGTCAAGTGGTCAAGTGGTCAAGTGGTCAGTGGTCAAGTGGTCAAATGGTCAAGTGGTCAAGTGGTTCAGTGGTCAAGTGGTCAAGTGGTCAAGTGGTCAAGTGGTCAAGTGTTCAGTGGACAAGTGGTCAATGGTCAAGTGGTCAATTGGTCAATGGTCAATGGTCAAGTGGTCAAGTGGTCAATGGTCAAGTGGTCAATGGTCAAGTGGTTAAGTGGTCAATGGTCAAGTGGTCAAGTGGTCAATGGTCAATGGTCAAGTGGTCAATGGTCAAGTGGTCAAGTTGTCAAGTGGTCATGTGGTCAATGGTCAAGTGGTCAATGGTCAAATGGTCAAGTGGTCATTGGTCAAGTGGTCAAGTGGTCAATGGTCAAGTGGTCAATGGTCAATGGTCAAGTGGTCAATGGTCAAGTGGTCAAGTGGTCAAATGGTCAAGTGGTAAAGTGGTCAAGTGGTCAATGGTCAATGGTCCAGTGGTCAATGGTCAAGTGGTCAAGTGGTCTGTGGTCAAGTGGTCAAGTGGTCAAGTGGTCAAGTGGTCAAGTGGTCAATGGTCAATGGTCAAATGGTCCAGTGGTCAAGTGGTCAAGTGGTCAAGTGGTCAAGTGGTCAAATGGTCAAGTGGTCAAATGGTTCAGTGGTCAAGTGGTCAAGTGGTCAAGTGGTCAAGTGGTCAATGGTCAATGGTCAAGTGGTCAATGGTCAAGTGGTCAAGTCGTCAAGTGGTCAAGTGGTCATGTGGTCAATGGTCAAGTGGTCAATGGTCAAATGGTCAAGTGGTCAATGGTCAAGTGGTCAATGGTCAATGTTCAAGTGGTCAATGGTCAATGGTCAAGTGGTCAATGGTCAAGTGGTCAAGTGGTCAAATGGTCAAGTGGTAAAGTGGTCAAGTGGTCAATGGTCAATGGTCCAGTGGTCAATGGTCAAGTGGTCAAGTGGTCAGTGGTCAAGTGGTCAAGTGGTCAAGTGGTCAATGGTCAAATGGTCCAGTGGTCAATGGTCAAGTGGTCAATGGTCAAGTGATCAAGTGGTCAAGTGGTCAAGTGGTCAGTGGTCAAGTGGTCAAATGGTCAAGTGGTCAAGTGGTTCAGTGGTCAAGTGGTCAAGTGGTCAAGTGGTCAAGTGGTCAGTGGACAAGTGGTCAATGGTCAAGTGGTCAAGTGGTCAATGGTCAATGGTCAAGTGGTCAAGTGGTCAATGGTCAAGTGGTCAAGTGGTCAATGGTCAAGTGGTCAATGGTCGACTGGTCAAGTGGTCAAGTGGTCAAATGGTCAAGTGGTCAAGTGGTCAAGTGGTCAAGTGGTCATGTGGTCAATGGTCAAGTGGTCAAGTGGTCAAGTGGTCAATGGTCAAATGGTCAAATGGTCAAGTGGTCGAGTGGTCAAGTGGTCAATGGTCAAGTGGTCAAATGGTCAAGTGGTTAAGTGGTCAAATGATCCAGTGGTCAAGTGGTCAAGTGGTCAATGGTCAAATGGTCAAGTGGTCAATGGTCAGTAGTGATGGGCACGGTAGGGGTCCCTGATTTGCCTGCTTCTCCCAAAAACCTCGTCGGCTCTGGAGGAACGTATGAGGGGGGAAACGAAGGCACTGGAAGACACGAGGCATCACGGCGGACAAAAATGCCCATCACTGCAATATAGTAATGTCGTGATCTATCTCCCATCACCTGTTCCGGGCAGGGTGGAGCAGAGCTAGAGATCATGAAGGGAAACTATTTTTTTATGACTGCGTCGACCGCCCCGGAAGTACAAAAGGACAGTGCCGACCGTAGAAAAGGACAGCGCATATGAACACGACGAAGCCAAAGACGATACCGATTCTGTTCCAGGCTAAAGTCGAAATGGAGGTGTCCCACTTGGACTCCGACCGATTGGACACGTCCCGATTGGACGCGTTCCTTTTCGACTCCGTGCCGATTGGACTCGTGCCGTTTGGACGCCGTGCCGATTGGACGCCGTGGCGGTTGAATTCATAACGTTTGGACGCCGTAAATTTTATATAGTAATCATTGCTTTTCGAAGTCTACATTTGGTGATATAGTATTGTGAAATATATGGGAATCTATTATATTTGGATCTGAATTTTAATTTTTATGTGTTTCTTGTGTGTCAGGATATAACGTGTTCTTCCAAAAGTGAATACGTAATAAGAAATCTTCCGTGCCGTTGTCGAAAAAAGTATATAAAAATAGTATTTGAGTGTGAATATCATAATACAAATTTACATAAATATTAATTTTGTGCAAATAAGAAACAATTGTATATATCGTTTGACAGATATAGGTTAGACTGAGGAATAGCTGGACGCTAATTATTAAGAGAGTGGAAGAAAATTCCACCAGATATTGGAAGAAATAATGCACAAGCACAGTAATGTTGCCCTGTAATACGTGTGTGCACGCATTAGAAGCATAATAGTTTCTAGCAGTACGACATGACATGGTACCTATGTACATAGCGCTATCTTTGGAAAGTGGTATTTATCTGTTTACGACAAGAAGAGGAGCATTCAACAAAGGTTCATCAATAAAAGAGTAAGTAAAATCTACAATGAAAAGCAGAGTGTGTTTTCCATTATTTGATAAGTAGTTTTGTGCGTTTAAAGTATAGGTACTATCGTTGCAAATCCTTGTGCATTTCTGTTCCCGCAGTCTTTGATTGTTCTAAGCAGCTACAATCATCCCAATAAAAGGAAACAAAGGGATGAATTGCTTGTTTCATGAAGCAAACAATTTGTTAACAAATAATTTATTTCATGAAGCAAAAGTATTTTGGTGCATTCCAAGTATAGATGCTGTCGCTGTGAAATTGTAATATTTTATATGAGTGAAGGATGCCTGGTAGTAATTATTAAAATGCCACAAGAAGAATCATGCGAGTATTACAGGGAATAGGAAAACGTTGGACAGGTGTAAAATTAAGTGATCTGTATTTAAAGTTTGTATGAAAATTATAATTGTATGCTTTTTTGCTTTCAGTCTTTATATTTGAAACTTTGCTGAAAGTACTGAATATTTTACATAATAATTTTTATATTAATAGTGGATATTATACATTTTAAATATTAATGTGGATGTAAGTATCAATGTACATAAGGCGGAAATTGGATAATAATCAAGGAGAAAATTTTCGATTTTTCAAGGAAGATTAAGAAGATAATAAATCAGATCAATGAACATGACACGGAACTTTTTTTAGTGGGATTTTATGTTTGAAGTTCCCATTACTTGAGTCCTGCGATATGTTGTTGATGATCAGCAAGAGTCTAACGGTGATTTACAAAACGTCTATTAATGGTGATGACAGCGCCGCGGTGATCGATTTAGGAACTAAACAAAGGCCTCCGTACAGCGCCATTTAATGCAGCGGCAAAACGCTCAAACTGGTAGCCAAATTTAACGAATACCCACTGTCGGTAAATTTGGCTACCAGTTTGAGCGTTTTGCCGCTGCATCAAATGGCGCTGTACGGAGGCCTTTGTTTAGTTCCTAAATCGAACACCGCGGCGCTGTCATCACCATTAATAGCGGTTTATTTGAATTGAAATACCATGTAATACACAAAATGGAAAGCTCGCCCGGTGACCATTTTTAACAAACTTATTGTTAAGCCTTATTTTTCAATAGATTAGAACGAACAATAAAGATTAGCGGTATTTAAAGTTATATCAGGTTATATATTCTGAATGCCAATTCACGTAAAAATAAAAGAAGAAAAGCAACGCCCATTACGATAAAATATATATTTGTGACTTCAGCACGGTCACTTCAATTAAATAATTGATTCCTTTATGCTCAACCTTCCTGGCACTTGAAATTCTAGTAGAAATTTAACTAGAATTATAGAAAGTATTTCTTGAAGAAATTAATCGCTATAAAGTTATTTAAAATACTAGGAATATTAATAGTAAATGAATAGGAAATTAATCATTTACTAATTTAATCTTTAAAATCTGAAAATAGCGGCATTAGAATGATTCTTGCCGATTTTTCCTAAGACACAATGCACATTCCGGCAAGAATCATTTGCTCCGTTTAAGTCTGTGTTCAGTATAAGATTTTAATTCAAATAAACCTCTGTTAATGGTGATGACAGTGCCGCGGTGATCGATTTAGGAACTAAACAAAGGCCTCCGTACAGCGCCATTTGATGCAGCGGCAAAACGCTCAAACTGGTAGCCAAATTTAACGGATACCCACTGTTGGTAAATTTGGCTACCAGTTTGAGCGTTTTGCCGCTACATTAATTGGCGCTGTACGGAGGCCTTTGTTTAGTTCCTAAATCGACCACCGCGGCGCTATTCCTCTCTGACTCTGCATTGTGCATTGAGTACAGACCACAGGCGGAGTTCCAACATTCGCTCGTCGGTAACATCTGCTTTCTAGTTCGACGCGTTTGCTACTGATGGCGCTTGCAGTTCAAATTTTAAATATTCTTCAGAAGAATGAATTCTTTCACATTAGAAATAACACTGTTACAACTATTAATATTTTAATACAATAGTTATTAATTTGTTCAAGAGAATAATTTATCCGATATCCCTCTTATAAACAATTCAGACAATTCAGTCAATTCTCTCTGCACTTCCCTAAAGATTAATACTCGACAATCACTGGATTTATTAACTCAGCAATAAAAAACGAATTTCTTGCAATTAGTTGGCTATTACGTACACATTGACACCAATTAGAAACCTTTAGTTTCTGATACGTAAACGGTATGATATAATTACAAATCGTTACGTCCTATTATGACGCGAATGTAATCAGCTGAAGCTTGCAGCTTTTAACGTGATTCTAAACGAACCTCAACTTGCCAAATTATTATCTTATAGATCAATCGTTCAATCATGCTGCACGTGGAGCACGCCTGCGAAATTCCAAAGGAGGAGGAAGTATTTTTTCGTCATGGCCGAGGACCTTTGCGAAAGCTATACGATTATTTGCGTGTGGCAATCATGGCTTCCCATAAGAATCCAGCTGCTCGAAAATATTTGGGAAGCACAGCCTTCATAGTCTCCGAAAAACGCCGGCAACTGAAAAGTTATATGCACGTCATCCACCCTTTCAGTCTCTTCACGTAGGTATCGTTCTAATTTAGCCATATTCCCAGCACGTTAATTATTAGATCACAGTCCGATGAAATTCTCACAAATAAAAAAAAATTCAAAATAGAGATAGACTTGCATTAGATTTTTGATAGACTCCAATGTTCCTCTAAATGTTCCTCTAAATGTTCCTATTATTTCAAAATCGTTTAACATGTCGCATCATTTCAGCTTCTATTGGGACTTCCTGATGATCACTGCAATGACGATCATGTTGATACTGGTCCCGTACGAAGCCTCGTTCGAACTGACCTCGATGCCACTGTCCTGGAGCTACATGAAGAACCTCTTAGTACTGTTCGCCATCATGGACATGGTAGTCAAGTTCCAAACTGGGTAAGGATACTAGTGAGAGAATCATCTACAACATCTACTTATCGATACTAGTCAAACTCAACATTCGAATTGATGAATTTCAGCAAAGTCGAAAGTTCTAATACTGTCGTTCCTCTAACGCTTCAGATACATGGATGAGGAAGCACACGCTGTGATCCTAGAGAAACGAAAGATCGCGAAACGATACATCACAGCAGGCACATTCATCCCCGATTTTCTCGGCTCCTTTCCCACGGACGTGTGCTTCTTAACGAAGTGGAACGAGTTGCAAGTGTCCCGGCAAGTGGCATGCATGATCTGCGTGTTCCGCGTATTCTCTTTGAATGCCCACATAGACAGAGTGGTCCACGCTATGGACGTCCCATTGGCTCTCTACGAGTTCTGCATCGTGATCTACTGGCTGTTGATCAGCCTGCACTGGCAGGCCTGCTGGTTCTTTTTACTCCCCGTAGCAGTGATCTCTATGAGAGAACCCAAACAACCCAGCAACGCTTCTTGGGTGATCGAGCAGGACCTGTGGCACGTGCCCAACTCTCAACAATACTTAAAAGCGATGCTGCGCTCTGTTACCACTTTCACCAAGTCCGGGCTACTTCAATCGAACGTCTCTGACATGGCGGACTTGTATCTGATCATTATTTTACAGGTTATAGGTATTATAACGCCTTGGGTATTGGTAGGCCGCGTGATGCAGTTCTTCAAGGGCGCCAACAGCTCGCGTCTTAAATATCAAGCTACTATGGCACAATTAAAACAGTACATGAGACACATGCATCTGCCATATCATACTCAAACCAGAATCATACAGTACTACGAGTTCCACTTCCAACGCAGGTTCTTCAGAGAGTCTGAAATCTTGCATACGCTGTCATCGCAAATGAAACACGAGATCAACATGCACTCTTGTCGAAAGCTTGTCGAGAATGTCACCTTCTTTAACAATCTTCCTCTTTCGTTGCTCGGGAGGATTGTCGGATTGTTGAAATCGGAGATTTTTCTTACGAACGATGTGATTGTCAGAGCCAATCAGCCTGGGGATTGCATGTATTTCATTGCTACCGGGACTGTCGCTATTTATACTAATTCCGGAAAGGAGGTCTGTCATTTAGAGGATGGTGCACACTTTGGGGAAGTTGCTCTTGTTATGCCCAATGAACTTAGGGTAGCAAGTGTCGTCGCTGTTGAGGTGTGCGAACTCTATCGGTTGAACAGGGCCGACTTTGCTAGGACCATTCATCCTTATCCCATGTTGTGGGAGAGGATCAAGAAGATTGCGATCGAGAGGCACGAGAAGACGATGATTCTAAACGCTCAGTAGATTGTTTAGCGACGTGTTGCAAGAATAGGAGGAGTCGAAGAATGTTAATCTTAGGGTGTTCGTAGCTGTAATTCACTTAGGCTTCCCACAGTTGAGGGAATCGTGTATACGTGTAATGGGACGATGGTGCTTCTTGATTGTTAATTGTTATTGATATTTATTTTTGTGTTGTTAAGCAACAGCTTGTGCCATCGACGTTTAATTTAATCGGTAATTAGGTTTCGGTAGATCGTATTCTTTTAATCGTTTTAAAGCTCTATACAAAATAAAAATTGTTCTACCTCAATTGTAACAACCAGAAGTAAGAAATGTGTTTCCTCTATGTTTAATAGATTGAAAATAATCCAACAATACTTTAAAATTCTTATACTGTTCTGTATATGTCCAGCTATGATAAATATAAAGCAATATAAAGTGTACATTAGGATGGACCTTAATTTTTTATCAAAAGATTTTTTTGGGGCCGCCCCCCCCCCAGAATTATGACAAATGTTGAGAAAATGATGTGGAAAAAATTTGGAGAGGATTGGATCATGAGAAAAGGATGCGCAGCAAATTTGAAAATTTTGCATTTTTTGAATCTTGACATGTTTTCAAGATCACAGATGTTTTTTCTATTAACAACTGTTTATGCTATTTATGGATTCTTAAAGAGGAAAAAAGACAAATTCAACGATGTCAAGATTTAAAAAATTCAAAATTTTCAAATTTGCTGCGCATCCTTTTCCCATGATCCAATCGGCTCCAAATTTTTTCCAGATCATTTTCTCAATATTTGTCATAATTCTGGGGGGCGGGCCCAAAAAAATTTCGCAAAATAATTTTCGTCAAGTATAGCTAAGGTCCGCCTTAGCGTACACGAATGAAGCGTTTTACGACAGCTTCGATCGACTAAAAATCGACGATAGATCATTTCGATCCGTCCGGTAGCGTTAGGTTCTGCGAACCCCATCGGAAACTAATTGACAGAAATTTCTTCATTCGTTGCACGCATTACGTTCGTTACGACCGTGTAAAATGAGTAGACCCCTAATATATTGTTATAGTAATACCAGCCTATGGCGAAACCCCGTTAGAACCATCAAGTTCAACGAATCGTTAATGAGCGCCGGAGATAATAGCCGGGAAAATTGTTAAAGCTCCATTACATCTCGAGGATCTGATAACTGTTTCTCCTGGGCTGGCATTAGCGCGGAAGATTTATTGGCGCAATTGCGATCATTTTTGCGCGTTGTAACAGTAGACCAGGATCCTCCGGCAGTGATCGAGGGGATCGCGCCGCTCTGGACAGACAGGACTGCAATTTCGCAGGGTAAGACGACCCGTTACGTCGATCGCGAAACCAATGTGAACATCGGGGGGGGGGGGGGCAACGCGTGATTTAGTCATCTCTCATGGTGCGTGCACCGGGATGAAGGAATCATCGACGCACTCACGACCTTCTGCTACGGTATCCCATAAAGCAAACTCTCCCAGAATCCATGGACAATATCGACATACAACAACAAAATTGCAGCTTTGCTTCTCGTGATCTTCCAGAAATTATTGCAGTCCAATTTTGCGAATTAAATCAACCCTTTACAAAGTGGAGTTTCTTTTGTGTGTATAGGAAACTGTGTGGAACTTGAACCTGCAATTATCATCCTGTAGATACAAATTGCACATCCATTTTTTTTTGGAATTACAATTTTTCTTACAATTTGTAAGTTCATTGTGAAAGTGAAAGTCAAATCGAAGATGTCGATCAAATTATACGAATAAAATAGGTTATCTTTAGGAATTAATTGCAAGAAAACTACACGATGTAGGGCCAAAAACTTTTTGTGATATATTTAGGCGTGATTCGATACTGCAGGGAAAATTTTAATTGTACACTGTGTTTAATGGTATTTATTACAGACAGTCTTAACTGACTCGTTGATACAGGGGTTGTACGTTCTGCAGAAAAAGAACATCATTTATCAACAGGTCAGTCTACGTCGTCTATAATAAGAACCATCAAATGCAATAGGCTACAAAAATTTCTGCATAATACTGAATCATGCACGAACGTATTGCAACAAGGTTTTTATCTCTACGTCATGTAGTTCGTCTGCAATAAATTCCTAAATATAAGACATTCTTGAATGTTCTCCTAAGAAACTACCCCTAATAATGTACATATATTGTTAGCAGATTTCCACCATCAAATGTGCTGAAAATATTTTTTTAAAATTACGTAATACACCGTTATAATGTCAGTATAGTACCAAATGCAGAATTTTTGCGTCCAATCGAAATATTTATTAAACGGTGCTGACAATGTATGTTCATCGCTGAGCAATCTCTGTCAACTAAAAATTAACACGATCGCACCATCGCGATTCCTATTGGATATGGGACAATCGAGCCAAGTACCTGGAATCTCGGGTAATAAACCGGGCTCTCACGATAAGGTAATTAAAAAAAATCGAAATACGTGTATTATCAGCGTATCGAGCAAAGATCGTCACATTAATTCGCCGTAAAAGCGCCAATCGCATTCGAGGTCGATCATCGCACGGCGCAGTCGTTGTACGGAGCTCGTGGTGCTCATGGTGCAGCAAGAGATAAGGTGTCTGAAAGAGCGCAGCCGTAGATCGCGTCCGGGCGAAAGCGCGATCCCATATTTACGCTCGGGGCGAGATGCGTTTTGACGCCGGAGTTCGTTAATGCCGGCTAGAATCCGGCGATCGTTACCTTTAATGCTCGTAAGGCTCAAGGTTGATTGTCCCCGCTGTCCCTCTATATTACTTTCAGAACAACCGGCGACGATGGGGAAGGATCTGATTTACTCGGCCGGGGCCCGGTTATCTGCAGAGATTCGCATGTCCGGAGCCATTCCGACCGGTTCTACTCGGATATCTACGTCCAGCGATCCAATGATACGCACCCCGTTATTAATGAATACGGTTTTCACCGTCGGAGCCGAGTTCTGTTTCATACCGCGCGGGATTTCGTTCTCGATCCCCCTGGAAAATGGGCCCTAAATCCACGAAAATCATCGACACGGGACATTACAGCCTGGAAGTGAAAAATTACTAAACGAAAGATTTTCTAAAATTTTCTAAAATTGACAATAAAAATTTTTTAATTCTCTTTAACACTAGATTGCCCAAGGAAGTCATTTTTTGACTGCTTTTTAATTTCAATTAGAAAAATAATTATGTATATAATGACACAATTTCTTAGAATTTTCTGACTTTTTGTACAACATATAAATGCGTTTATTAATAATTGTAGTTACCTCCCCTCTCCTTCATTTCCGGTATATATATATATATATATGTGTGTGTTATACCTGTATTGCCCAAAAGCAGTAATTTTGAAGTCATTGGGAAATTTTAAATAATCAAATGACTTATTATTGAATCGAGTAAATTTCTTATATGACCAGTTCGGCTCTGTATTGAAATAACAGTTTTCATTTTTTTTTCGATTACCGTCACATAATGACATACAAGTACATGATAAATGGGTAAACTTTTCCTCCCGAACCCACAGATTTTCGGTTGTTACATATCTTATCCTGTAAATTTCGTCGAGAAAATAATAATGCATAAATTATTTTCTTTTCCAAGCGAAGTAAATTTTTTTTATTGTTAATATTTACTAATAACTTGTTATATGACTGTAAATACAAATTTCTTTACACATTAGTTATTCTTTCACAATGCAGTCATTTTGACTGCTTTTGGGCAATATAGGTATATACTCAGTTTCAGGCTTTATAGTGTTAAATAATTTCTCGAATGAAGAGCTACGTATTGATTTCGACCACCTAATAAATGCAACACGAAGTCCTCATTTTCGATATTTTCCATTGTGTAATTTTGTCCAATAGTGTGGATACCCTCGTCCTTTCGCATTAACCTTCTCCGGGATAAACTGGCTGAATCGTCCCCTCCAGACGGTTTTTATTTCTTGAAATTAATAAACGCCGGGAAAATGCTCGAATGGCGGTTAGCGTCCGTTCATGGTGCCCTTCTATTTAGAGCAGTGGCCTCGCGTTAATGCGCGGCTCTGTGCGTTCCAGATCCTCCATTCGAAGAGAGCGCAACGCGTTAAAAAGGGATTCAAGGGCTAGCGCAGGATTTTTGGACGAACTTGACGCGACCCTGGAGAATCCTCCGACTACTGCCCGGTTCTGAATGTTGTTAAGCCGATGTGCTCAGACTGTACTGTGCAAATGGTGCGGTTTAGCAATCATTATGTCTGCGCCTTTTTCTGGGGAACTTTCACGGACCAAGGAGATTCAGACGTTCAATGTCAGACTAAATGCAGTTCTAAAATAAGACAATTTCTCAGCGAGCTCCTGTACAGTTCTTTTACATTTTAATAGGGGATTGGTATCCATAGAAACGTTACGACCATTTTTACCATTAATTGCACATATTTTATTTTACAGCTGCTTGCGTTTGTGCCGGAATGATAAAAACCACCAATTGCGAGACTTTCTTTATAAAATACAATGTCTTAATAATTAACGGAGACGGACAAAAAGTGTTAAATACAAAAACTGCTTCTCATTTTATAAGAAAGAAAATCTATAAAGATCCGAAAAACGTTGATCGCAACGATCCTTCGGTATGGATGCAGGATACTTCAATTATACACACGGTATTAATAAACAATCCTGTTTACAGAAACCTGGAAGGCACCTAGCCGACAACCTAATACTTAACGCATACCACAGTATCAAAATCTCAAACATTAAAATCCCATAAAACCGGGGCGAAAGCCTAACTCAACAGACTGGTACCCTAAATTCGAGCCGGGGTGCGCAGTTGGGAACCGCAACGAAGATGCGAAATCGCAAATTCCGATCTCCAGACACGCGGTTCCGCAATTATCTGATCGTTCGGAGCGTCTTGTCCAGAGGAAAGAAAGTTTAATGATTGACATTACCATAAACGAGGATCCAGGAGAGTTGTGCACCGGTCCCTTCGTTTGGTAGCCGATGGCGTCGCGATCAGGCAAGTGCCGCCCATCGGGGCAAGACAATGGTTTGTGCGCATCGACGCATGGGCAGAGAGAGCCCCGGGGGCCGATGACAATGAACCGCTTAGGAGGGCTGGCCATTGTAATAGGTCGGCGATGCGCCTGCTTGGTAGCTCCGCGCGTCGTACGCGCATCGCGTATCCCTACCTCGAGGTGACGGCGAAATCCGCGTGCGGGGGCGTCGAGCGTAACCGAGCGAGAAAGAGAGCGTGAGCTATTGTTATCGGCGGGTACGGCTTGACAGAGAAAGCAGACAGAGAGAGAGATATTCGTAGAAAAACGGAGAGACAGAGTCGAATGACAGAGGAAGGTAGAGAGACGAGGATGAGAGGAGAGCGCGGTTATCGGCGCGGGCCGGAGCAGGACGGATAAAGCGAGCGCGCGGTTATCGGACAGAGAGGGAGCGCCGAAACGAGACAAGAGGGAGGACAGAGAGAGAGAAAGGAGGGGAGCAACGGGGAGGAAGACGAGAGATCGTTGCGGCTATGGTTATGTGGCCACACCCCGCGGAGCCAGCCAACGGGCTCTCTGCCGACTGACGACCCACCTGACCCCACAATGGCCAGAGATCCGCTCGCGGCACGTAGCACGCTCGCCTGGATAACCATTGTTCCCTCCATGCCCACTTGAACGGCGTGCCCGACCGAAAAGTTGGACGGGGTAGAGAGGTAACCCCCGTGAGGTAACCGAGGGTGCATGAAAAGACGCGAACCCCCGAGGGTGGGCCCGGACGGAACCTTCGTAGAGTAGATCCTTCTCTCTCTCTCTCTCTCTTGTGTTCGGGACAACGAAGAATCGAAAGATGAGCTTCTCTTTCTTCTCTGTCTTCTATATCTTCGCTCTCTACTCGCTGACGAAGAGCATCCAACGCGACCGGGTCCTGGGTCGTTAACGCGTTTAACGGAGCGTGAATGATGCGGATCGCGACGCGTCCTGCGGAATGCTGGCGTGTCGCTGGTTACTCCGCGAAGAAGGGAAAATAGGGAAGATGAGACTGGCTGCTGGCCTGGCTGGGACGCGCCAGGGTATGGAGAGGATGGTCCAGCTTTCGTCCCGGGAAAATGTGAAGTTCGACTAGAGCACGGTTCTAAGGAGAACGCACGGGAATTGTGTAGGGATTCGTTCGGACAGCCTTTATTTCGCTTAAAAATCCACGCTAATCATTGAACTCTGTTTCTATCGAGGAATGTTCAAAAATTGTTTTTTATTATCGTTATTCGTGAATCCCTAAATCGCAATACAGTATTAATACTCAAGAATGCGAGCTTCCGAGAGTAGAATACTTGGAGTATTGTCATTAGCATCTTTGAACATATCCATGAAGAAACGTTTATACATCTAAAAGAACGGTTCGAACAATTTTAACCGTATCACATATCAAATATACCAAAAGTATCCATAAGGTGAACAACCAACTCACACCTGAACCCTAACTCACCTACAGAAGATCGTGAATCCGCACACCTCGACAAGACAATACCATCAGCCACCTCAAGTCCGAGTCCCTAGAACCCCATCGTACCGGCTGAAAACCATAATCGGACATCGCGGCCGTGTCTCGGCCCGCCGTCTGCCCGAAGGTCTCCAGGTTCTTCATAGACGGAAACGCGGAAGGCACACCTATAGCAACAAAACCCGGCGACGGCGACCCTAGCTACGTTCTCCTCCACGGTGGGTCGATACTCTGCGGGCCACCACCCTCCCCCAGCCTGCTCCGCGCTCTCTTGCCGCGAACCATCTCTCTCAAACCACTCTACACAGTCAGAGTGCTCTCTCTCTCTGTCGTTCGACGTCCGTTGCGCGCGCGATCTCTCTCCGTTTCCCACCCCTTCCATCCTCTCTCACATACCCATCTTCGCCCACCATCGTACTCTCATCCCTTTCGCGAATCCTCCTCGTCCCCGACGTTCCTCCTCTTCTTCCACCTCTTCGTCTAATCATCCACCCTCGTCCCGCCGCCAACGTCCGCTTCTCTTTTACCCTTCTCGCTGGCCTGGTCCATAGGTGTACCGGTTGATTGATCGTTTATCGATACGCAGAGGGAGAGAGAGAGAGAGAGCTGGCGAGTTGCGGGTACGCCCCCACCCTCTCAAGCATACGCATTACACATTTATAAGGGCGTTAAACACGAGCCACATCGACGGCATAGAGTGCTGTGTACGACATGTATATGTCGTATGTATGTACATATATGTTTATGTATGTATACATGTATTTATATACATATATATATATATATACGTATCCTCGGTTTCCTCCCCCCGCATAGTCCTCCAGCCCTCGCCCTGTCGCTGTTCCTCCTTCCATCGGCCTCACCCTGCCACCCCCGTCTTCCTTCCGACCCCCTACCCTTTGAAACCGACCGGCCGCCTAGCTAACGGAGCCCCCTGGATTGGTTTTCTATAGGAAAGGCCATGCTCGATTGGTGTCGGTGTGTTTGTAAGCGCGCCGGGCAACATCAATGTTTCGACTCGGGCTCGTCCGCCCCCATTATTTCACCCCCGGCCGCGAAACCACCACCACCAGCAACGGTAGCCTGCCTGCTCGCATAAGCCACCCGGCTCTACCCCCCTGTTCCTCCTGCTCCTTTCCCACAACCGCATCACTCGTTCTTTCTCGTCTCTCTCTCTCTCTTTTTCTCTTCGTCCTCTTTGCGCTTCGCCTGCTACCCCCTTCCCCCTCTCTCTCTCTCTCTCTTTCTCTACCCTCATCCCCCTGTGTCACTATCTTCGACCGTAACTTTCTCCGTACACACGAATCCCGGTGTACAAGCGATACTTATTGATATGGGCTTCCGTTTACCGTTGACTACATACGTAACTTAACCGGCGGCCCCGTGCACTTCCGAAACTACTGTATCAATTTTTAACTGCGCGCCCGATTTATCGAGGCTTATATTCCGTTTCTGTCGGATATGTATGTGTGTACTGCGGAGGAGCCCTCTATTTTGGCGGATCGGGGATATTTCAACCAGCCTTGTTTTCTCCTCTCCCTCTCTCTCTCTCTCTGTTCGTTTTTTTTCTTTTTTTTCTTTTCAGCTGCAGTAGGGGAGAGATACGAGCAACGAGACGATAATTCTTCGAATGATCGGGGCAAATTGGATTGAAATCGATGCGGCGACCGGTTCAACAGTTGGACACGGCGTGTGCTCGTTCGGTTCGGATGGACTTTGATTAAGTTATTCTCGATTACCGCGGGCCAGCGTCGATCGACCATTCTTCCCGCGTTTCTGATTCGTCACGTTTTGCGGCGGTTCGAACGAGTTTCGAGGCTGATTGGCTCGGCATGCTTTGTCGCGGAACAGAGTTTCGGGGAATTTTGGGAATGATGAGTGTTCGGAAAAATGGGGGGACGCTCTTGATTGGAAAAATTGTTTTCAAGATTTCCTCTAAATTTCCGTGGCGATTAGAAGAGCGTGCCAAACTTCTCGGTCTTCGGTTTATCCAATAAATTAAGCATCGAGAACGGAGGATTATTTCGATGATTAATATAACCGTTTCCATAGTTGAAAAAATTGTTTCCAAGATTTCCTCTGACCATCATGTTTCCTCTCCGTGGTGATTAGAAGAGCGTGCTAAACTTCTCAGTCTTCGTTTTATCCAATAAATAAAATATCAAGAACGACAAATTATTTCGATGATTAACCCCTTGCACTATAATACCGAGTCGGACTCGTGACGAAGATTTCGAAGAGAGTATACTAAATATTCATGCTATAAATTTCCTTCAAACTTTAAATTGAAACAAAATTATATTTTTTTGTTGTTGAACCATTGGAGACTGCATAGGTATAAATTACATACAAACTTCCTTTTTTCTAAGAAATTAGAAACGACAAATAAGTTCTAATCACTGCAACCGTAAAATAAATGATAGTGCAAGGGGTTAATATAACCATTTCCATAGACTGTATAAAACCCGTTTCCAATCGATATGCTTATTGCAAACGGCACAGCATGCACAGTTAAACAGCAACCAATCCGTATAATCAAAATAAGAAACCTGTGCACAAAAACGGAGTATACTAAATTTGCTTGTGATGTGTGAAATTGTGAAAAAATTGCAATGAATATCATAAATCTTCCAATGAAAATCGTTCAAATATCCTTATATCGCAGCGGCGCAATGAAGCGCAGTTAAACTACAACCAATCGGAGCCGTTCGAAGTGTAAGACACGACCACAGGTGTAGAAGTTACGATAAAACGATCCGATGGGTAATTCGCGGAGCCTAGATTCCTCCGGTGTGTCGGTGAATAACACGAGTTTGCGCGCGGGCGGCCGATCATGATGATCGTCTGAAAGGCGACGCGGTAGCCGCGTCCGTGGCAGCCAATAGAAAGGAATCGCGGCTACCCCTATCGAATGGTGGCTCCCAACCGTGACTTGGCATTGCGGTGTTGACTGTCCGTCACACATCCCCGAGCCCGAATGACGACGTTTATAAGGTAGTGTCAACAACGGTGGGTAATGATGTGCGGCCCCCATAGGCCGGCGACCATAGGAGCCTGCCAGCGGGCGGTCGGGCACCCGCAACGTATCATCCCGTCACGCTACATTGAACGTCATTGTCCGAGCTAAAGTCGCCGTTTATCGCTCAACGGGTGACGGCGCCGCGGACCCAGGAACCGAACTCCGGTTTCCTGCTTCTATTTTGCGAGATCCCGCAAAAAAATCGCCGAATAAAAAGATCGTAATGATCCATCGGTCGACGTCCCACAGGAAACTTTCTATATCGTGGAATCTTTGTACCGTCGCTATATACGAGGTATACAGAAAATTATTTGTGGCAAAAATTGGTTAGGTTGTAATCCGAAAGAATGTTGAAACAATGGTAGAATATCGACGTATTGTTCTCCAGTTTTTCTTGTTTAGCAGAGTAAACATGGTCCAGCTGCCCCCGCGATAATTTTTATTGATATCGTGTGTAAAAGAATGCTTTTAGGTTGAAAGATAATTACCCAAAATTTTAAGTCGCTAACCCTTCAATTAATACGAGGGTAAACACCCTAAATTGTATCTTCCTTTTTCTTGGTTGTTAATCGAGATATTAAGATGAAATAAAAAACTAAAATATTCGAACATCCTGCATTGTATATATTTTTTTCACCGTTGTTAGCAAATTATGAAGGGTGGAAAAAAATATTCATTCTTTTAGGGGTAATGACACGTACCAAAACATTCAAAAACAATGTTCTGTTATACCTATCTAATTTATCTGAAAGTTTCAAGATGAACGGATCATTTTGACCGGTGGTGGTAGGTTTCATGTTAATTAGGGTCGTAAGAAACACTGCACTACATATTATAATATTATAATGGCGTAATTTCATTTGTTTCTCAATTATTTAACTATGTTCCACCAATCCGATCATCTTGAAACTGTCAGATATATTAGATAAGTAACGGAACATTGTTCTTGAATTTTTTGGTAGGTGTTATTCAAAGGGTTGTTTGCAACAACCCCTACCCCTAAAAAAAATGAAAATTTTTTTCCCCCCTTCATAATTTGCTAACAATCGTGAAAAAAAGGTTTTTCTTCATCTTAATATCAGAATTAACAACCGAGAAAAAGAATGACAAAATTTAGGGTGTTTACCCTCGTATTACCCCTAATTGTGGAGTTAGCGATTTAAAATTTTTGGGAATTCTCTTTCAATGGACCAT
Source organism: Lasioglossum lativentre (assembly GCA_916610255.1). Lineage (NCBI taxonomy): Eukaryota > Metazoa > Arthropoda > Insecta > Hymenoptera > Halictidae > Lasioglossum > Lasioglossum lativentre. Next base: position 5,981,481 of record OU744364.1, read on the forward strand.
GCTTACCCTGCTACACCCTTTCTGCTTTATGCCAAGTCCCTTACAATTAGACAATGTTTATTTTCCGTAATGATCCTCGGGCCATTGAAATAAATTTTTAAAAATGATGTCTATGTTTCTAGCAGCATCTATGTATACTGTCTAGATTCGAAATAATTCGCGAGCATGAGGTCTCGGTGACTTAGTTCGAGCCGTTATGGGTCCCACGCGTGTATCGCAGGCCTCGGTTCGCTAAATCTCCGCGAGCATGGGGGGTAACAAACGTCGTTTGTATCGGCGTGCTTCCGTGTCACCCTAAGCGTACCAACTGATCTGCATAATTCGACGGCTGGTTCCGTGCTCCACCCCTCGCCGCTAACGAGACTACCGGCAGAGAGGGATGTTTCTGCAATTCACCTTCATCCAGCTCGTTCCGCAGCCAACACTCGATTATCTTCGCACTGTTCAGGCATTCACTGCAACTGGTGGGTAAAACGGAAGATATGGACGGGCCATGATTTGCAAGAGGTGACGTTTAAACGGGGCGGACCGCGGAAAAGAACCGTAGGGGCGCTGAACAAAAGCCACCCCCCGGTTATTAATCTATGTCAAAGTTCCTGGCGACGATCGATGCATCGAACATAGAATCAAAAGCATTTTTGAATTTTTTCATATGTAGCTTCTCACCGAGTAAAATGAGAAATAAAAAATAAAAAGACACTGGCTCCTACAGTGAACAATCAGCAATCGAAAGCGGTTTTTCATTTTTTGACAACCATACTTTACTATCGGGCTCCAACTCGATGCCAGAGTGAAAGTATTAACATAAATCTTACAGTAGACATTTTCTAAAGCATTTTCTCTTTCGTTCTTTTCAAACGCAGGACGACCGCGAGTGTAATCACGCGTTACATTAAAGACACCGCTTTCTCTCTTTTTGGACCGCTTTTCCACCGATGGTGCATAGACTCTGGGCAACACAATCTAAGAATTTTGTTCCACGATATAGTAATCCAAAAGGATATTTTTAAACGACTTTTCAAACATCGAACGGCAATTGAAAAGCCTGCTAATAGGATTTCGGTTGGCGCGCCATTAAAAATCGTCAAAAACGAGAACACTGAAACAGAAAATTGCAATCTTTTTCAAATTGTTTCCAATCGAAACCATTAATGTTTGGAAATAAAATCCTCGCAATAAAAATGTGAATCTACATAAAGCTGTGCAATCTGTTCATGAAAAATGAATTCCAAAATCTGTTTCGACCTGTTGCCAAACAGTCTGCGCAGTATAAAAATCTAATAAATTGATTTTCTGAACAGCTTCGACCGAAGAGTTCGGTAGCAGACTGGCAACAAAACGCTGTCTTACTTTTCTAAAGTCCGATATGTTTGTCCGAAGGCAATCGGAGTAAAATCAGCTTTCATAACATCCAACAGAGAACTGGCTCATACAGTTTCACGATCGTTCAATTTCCCATCGAAGCGGCGCTGCGGCGTTTACCTTCCAAGCATACTATTTTTCCAGCCGGATCGCATCGGCCTAGCAGAACAACTTTCACACAAAGAAAAATTAGAAACTCGCGGCCGGACGATAAGCCGGCTCTGCTGAGAATACCAGAAGACTGGCTCATATAGTCGGTTCGGAATAAACGATTGAGACATAGATTTCCATCGATTGTGAGCGGGAATGCGACGCAACCGCGGAATCGTAAATGAAGTCATTTGATCGGCGTCCGTCGACGAGAAAAACGCGATCGGCCACCGAGAACACGGCGGCTATCCCCCTCGTCGCCTGATTACTTTCATCTCACGTAGATCGTTTCATTGCGAGCTGAGCGCGGAAATTACTCGCGGCGCGAGATTTTCGCCGTTCGTTCTCAATAAGACCTAACCCGTCCCGCCAGTTATAAAGTCAGAATGGTGGTGGTGGTGGTGGTGGTGGTAGTGGTGCCGGTAACCTCCCGCGAAATTCATAAACTTCTCAGAGACCCCTGCACAGTCTCATCTCAACCCCCTTCAACCCCCTGTCAAACGCGCCCGCCCCCTTTCTTCGGGAGTCGCGTATTGCTCCCGGCTATAATGAAAGATATTCGTGCTCTTTAGAAACTATGACTTGCAGTACCGTAACGCCCTCGAACGAATAATTCGCCCATTACAAATGGCCGAAGTTCCAGGGGGACTCTCATTTAGCTCGTTACCGACTTCTTCGGAGAGAGAACTTCCTCTCTGTTGCCAGTCGAGACTTTATACTTGGTAAAGGGGTCTTTCGACTTGTTCCTCGTTCAACCGACGAAGTTTTGTGTAAAACGCTTAGGGGCGTTCTCTGGTTCTTCGCGAATGATCACAGTCTGTTGGAGAACAATGTCGGAAGTGTGCTGGTAAAACGATTTTCATCTGATATTATGTATCTATATAAATTCTTTCGTTTGTCTGATTACATTCAGAATTTATTGGAGTATCGAACGACGTTTTGAGATCGTAATAGTGGAAGAACGATTTCAACCATCGTTTTCGCCTGGCACACGCTTTTCCGAGACTCGACGACAAGTAACTTTTGCTTCACGACCTATAACTGTTGCGCAGCCTGGCTTCAAAAATGTTTCACAACATGATACAGCAAGTTAATCCGATTATCTCGGAAAGATTTGCGGTCCCTCTGGTTACAGACTAGCTCGCGCGACTTACGTTCACTTTTATAAACATCCTGTGTTGGACGCTTGGTGGAGGTATATCACTCAGACGTAATAGCTTTGCTTATGAAATTGATTCGATCGTTGAAACGCGCGCGCGCGCGCGATTTTAATTAGATTTTTCGAACGGCTGCCGATAAGACTCGTTCCTTCGGCTGTTGAATTATTTCTGTGGATCTCTATATAAAATAAAAAGTTTCCGATTCAATACTATACAAAACGGAAGTTGTATAAAAATGTATTATAAAATAACACCTTTACTATGAGAGACTATGTTGACTCGTAACTTATAGAAATTAACCCCTTGCACTATAATACCGAGTCGGACTCGTGACGAAGATTTCGAAGATAGTCTACTAAATATTCATGCTACTAATTTCCTTTAAACTTTAAATTGAAACAAAATGATATTTTCTTGTTGTTGAAACCATTGGAGACTGCATAGGTATAAATTACATACAAACTTCTTTTTTTTTCTAAGAAATTAGAAACGACAAATAAGTTCTAATCACTGCAACCGTAAAATGAATCGTAGTGCAAGGGGTTAACTAGATACACCTCGAGCGGCAAAGGTGTATCGTCGTAGAATACTACTGAAACTTCGAAGAGGATGCGAATCATAAAGATAGGACCCTAATAATAAATTTGCATCGATTGCTTTCTACGAAGAACGGAAGTGTGCCTACGACAAAACATTTGATGTGACATTCATTTAGCCAAGGTTTCTGAATTGAATGTAATTTCGAGTTTTAATAATAAACACAAGTTATTATCACCCATTCAAGCAGATTGTCATGTTTTGTTGAAATTTTCATTTCGTCGCCATCAAGGTCATCCCAAGGTCGCTGAATTCGTCTCGACACGGGCTTTAATACTGTTCAGTCAAAAATACAAAGAGCTATTTAAAACAAAGAAGGTGACCTTGACAATACTATAAAAAAAATGTTTTTCGAATTTTTTCTTATTGCAATATAATAGCCAATCGAAAACTGATTAAAAAAAATCGTGAACACTGTTACGTGGGACACCCTGTATACTGGGAAATACAATTGGTTCGTGTAGTTTGTCGCGGTATGTCTATCTAATACTCTCAGTTTTAGCGCACCGAGAAATAAGGGGATGATCAGTGACGTTATAGTCACTGTCTGGTAAAACTGCTTGAAAAGGGCTAACGATTAGATTCGGATTCTTGAAATTTATGCAACTCGCTGCACCGTCAAAAGAGCCCTAGTTCTTTGAATTTTCATTAAGCCCTTTGTTCTAATGAATAGACCCCTCAGTTCCTGTACATATCTCCGGAAGGGTGAAAAGTCACAAACGTCTGTACAGGGTGTAAAGAAATGTTTGGTCTTGGCTGCAACAGAGGCGTATTCCACATCTTTGGATCGATGAAGATGTGTTAAAAAAAGTTTCCGCAAAATGGATGCTTCACCTTGAATTTGAAGGTCAAATATTTTTTTAAATGCATGATCCGTAGAATACAATGCAATAAAAAAATTTGACCTTGAAATTCAAGGTCAAGGACTGCGACAACTTTTTTTAACAGATCTTCATCGATTCCAAGATGTAGAATACGCCTATGGCATCCAAGACCAAACGTTTCTTTACACCCTGTACACATAAGAAGAGAAATTAATTTTTGAACAATTCGTAAAAGTTGATAGCAGTGAAATTGGACTTGCAATGATTGATTTCCGAGTTGTTCGCACGAGGAAGAGAAATTTCTAGTGAAATTGCAGCATATCTCCGAGTTGATGGTCACCGGTGGACAAACGGGACGTTTCCATGCGACAACAGGAACAGGTGAGAAGGGGTTCGGAATAATGGAATGAGCGTGACAGTCGGCTTGTATATCACTGGAATACCAGCCGGTGAAGGGGCGGATTCCGGGCCGGACGTTCGGCGGCGTACCTTTAATTGCTTTCTGCTTACCCCTCGTCACGCTTGTGGTTCCTTTCGGTGCCTGTTGCTGTTGCTGGACGTCCAACGGGCTCCCATAACTCGTTCGGTGACGGTCGCCCTCTTATATCATGGTGGTTTATTCCGCGAGCATGCGGCGGCACGGTTTATCATCGGACATGAGTCCGTCGTGTGTCGATAACGATGCCCGAGGTGAAAAGAAGAGTCAAAACCGGGGCGATGCTGAAGATCGGCCACCCTTCATTGCCTGGTTGCACGAAATCTGATCATGGTCCAGGATCCCCAAAAAAGCCTTTTTATTGTCTGAAGATGAAATGGTCTAGAAACGATCATGTACAAGACAGTTTATTGCACAACTCGGTAAAAATTTAATTTCACACTCTGACTGGGATATTGTTCTTTTATCCGAACATTTATGTTAGGTTGCTGCATATGTACGATTTTTAAAGGCTTTAAACAAACATAACTTGTCTAAATATTGTTAATTGATCGAAATCATTATGATCAACATATCCTGTCAACGAATTGCAAGTGTCTCGATCGTACCAAGATAGAAATTTTGAAAAGATTGTAAAGATCTCCATTTTTGAGTTTGTTCGTCGATTATTTTTCCACTTATATAAAATTATAATATAGAGGAGGTGTAATTCCCCACAGTGTCTTCGTTAGAAACAAGTACAATTATACACCAGTAGGCATAGTCCTCCACTTTTGTCTTGTTAACAAAGAATTATAATATAGAATAGATATACAGTATATTAAAAAGAGGATCCCAGGACAGTGAATCTACCCAATTCAATCTGCACAAAGAAATAATGCATGAGCCAAGCATGGTAAAATAATCCGAGCGTGAGCCGTGGAGCAATTTACAAAATCGTCAAGTATTTTCTAAGTGCCCTGATTAACATGTGCCCGACAGCACAGTATGCACACTTCTCTGCCATTTTTCCGGATACAATCAGAAATAAGGGAGATGCGCGGCGCAGATAGCAGTAATTCCAGGAAATATGGCGATCTCGATCCCGATCTCTCGCGGATCACGCAACAGCGAAAACGCGAACAATAAAACACTCGCTGGAAACGTGGTCGTGCCGTCGTCCATCTCGAACGATAATTTTCAATGTAACGGACGATTTCACGGATAACTTAATTCTCCAGGTTTTAATTAGCATTTCGGGTCCGCCGGTGGACTGTACGCGACCGGATCTCGCCGGTGACCAAGAGAGAAAACACTCGCATCGGATCCCGTTCGCTCTCGGGGAAGTGTCCCAATTAATATAAATTTAATTACTGGCGATTCTTATCTGCGCCGGTATTGCGGGTTACCGGGCGGTCATTTCGTGAATTTTAAAAAGGGGGTTGAGAGAGCGAGTGAGAGAGAGAGAGAAAGAGAGACAGAGAGAGAGAGACTGTGGCGGACGTTATAAAAGGTTATTTCAGTTTCCAGGCGACGCGACGCGACGCGACGCCGCCGTGCTCTTTGCTGCTTTGTTCGTCGGCACCGACCGGCGGACCTGTTTTCAGACAAGCGTAAAATTACTCTTTTTTTTCGCCGTATTTAATTAAGTAGAAACTTAGTGCGCACGACGCGGCGCTCGCGCTTGTTTATCATTGAACGTATGAAAGCAACGAGGGGGCCCTGCAGAATGTATTTATTTAATTAGAGCAGTCTATGGGCATTACTACAATTACACGGTCGCCGGTTTTCCAGAATGGCAGTCAAAGGGGGAAAGGAAAAATTGATTTTTTCCGTCAGCTTTCCTTCTGCACGCTACTGCGAGCACAAGGCACTAATTCATCACGTATTGTTAGGCGGAGAGCTTGCACGTTGATCAGTGTGAATCTAATTTCTTATCAATTCATCAATTCGTCAATTCGTTAATTCGTCAATTCATGAATTGGTCAATTAGTCACTTAGTCAATTAGTCAATTCGTTAATTCGTCAATTCATGAGTTGGTCAATTCGTCAATTCGTCAATTCATGAATTGGTCAATTAGTCACTTAGTCAATTCGTCAATTCATGAATTGGTCAATTAGTCACTTAGTCAATTCGTTAATTTATGAATTGGTCAATTAGTCACTTAGTCAATTAGTCAATTCGTCAATTCGTTAATTCATGAGTTGGTCGATTCGTCAATTCGTCAATTCATGAATTGGTCAATTAGTCAATTCGTCAATTCATGAATTGGTCAATTAGTCAATTAGTCACTTAGTCAATTCGTCAATTCGTCAATTCATGAATTGGTCAATTAGTCAATTCGTCAATGAATGAATTGGTCAATTAGTCACTTAATCAATTCATCAATTAGTCAAATTCGTCACCAATAGAAGTGGAAACTCCATTTCCGTGTAAGTTTCCTAGCACGAAATTCTGCATAAAAGTTTCGACACAAGCACAGTCTTATTCACGCATGCAGTATTTCTTCCAATCGATCGTGTGCCCCTAAAAATCAAGATAAGTCACACCAAGCGATCCATAATTTCGTTCTTCCTTGGATTACGATTATAAAACTTCGGTAACATAAATTTTTGAAGCACAGCGCTTTCAACACGCAAAGAGGGATCGATTTTTCGTACCAGTCACACTAGAATCCCCGTTCAACCCATGCGGCGAACAGGCTTGCTCGGCGAGTGCACGTCGAACGGTGCTGCGCTGCGCGGCGCGGCGCGGCGGCGTCCGCCGGTTTTCGCGTGCAGATGCCCGGGCCCTCGACTTGTTTATGCCCTCGGCCCGACTACTTGGGCCCGTGGCGGCCACCTAAATCACACCCCGCGGATTTTATATTAAAACAAATAATTAATTCAGATGCCCGGCGCATCGGGTGGTCCTGCGGTCTCTCGCGGCCGTGCCGCGTCGTCACGGAACCCCGGACCCAGGGAACCGCAACACACTTTTGTCTCTCCGCGCCGTGCAAACGGAAACGTAGAACCGGCGTATGTAGAATCCGTAGAATCTACGGGGGGAGTCACGCTACCGCCTTAACACTACGACCCTCAGCGGGGGTTGTCGCGAACCGGCCGCTGGCAATTTACCGCGAATTATTCGCGTTCCTTTTGCGATCGGCATGAAACGTCGATTTTTCATCCTTCGATCCGACTAACCTCCGCTAACTACCACGGCAGGTGAACGGTCGCAAATATTAATTGCTACTCGGCCGTTTTATTCGTTGCAACAATTCGTTGCTGCATTTATGTACCTTTCTTTATTATTAAACCAGTATTAACCCCCTGCACTACGATTAGAACTTATTTGTCGGTTCTAATTTCTTAGAAAAAAGGAAGTTTGTATGTAATTTATACGTATGCAGTTTCCAATGGTTTCAACAACAAATAAATATAATTTCAATCCAAATCCACATATGGATTAATAAATCCTTTAAATAGCATCATAGCTAAATCTAACATTTTATATAGTGATATTGACTTTTTTAATGGTTCGTTACTATCATTTAAGAAAAAGTTGCGTGCGATTATATGATTAATTGTGATATAATGTATTCCTGTAACTGTCAGCATGTCCATTACTATGTAACTTTATGCTAAGACTTTCTTTTTCTTTTTATATGAATTTCTTCTATTGTAAACATTTGTATAAAAGGACTTCAGTCCGTAAATAATAAATAATAATAATAATAATAATAATTTTGTTTCAATTTAAAGTTTGAAAGAAATTAATAGCATGAATATTTAGTAGACTCTCTTCGAAATCTTCGTCACGAGTTCAACTCGGTATTATAGTGCAAGGGGTTAATGAATTAGTGTGCTCCGAAAATGATTAAGCTCATCTCCTACAAGTAGATCTTTTAGGAAATATTGAAACATTTTAAATAATAAGATATTATTAAAAATTCTACAATTATTATTCAAAAGAATTTTTCCAACTTTTCCAATTTAAATAGCGTCCTCGTTGAGTCGGAAAGAGAGGTTAACCGATTAGTTTATATTACACCGCAACCATTCCTCGCCTGATCCGAGCATCCCTTCGCAGAATAGCGCGCGTCCCTCCGCAAATAAACTTCGGGAAACATAGATATCACTATGATAAAGGCCTCGAATGGAGAGTACACGAGTCGGGACCAGTCGTTGCTCAATTGAGACACGATCGACACGATCCTCGAGGAACACAAGGATACTCTCTCCGGCGCGGCGCGGCGGCTACCCTTGTCTTCTATTACCATTGCCTCGTGTCTACTCGGCCACATGCCATTCGAAATAAAATAGGAAGAAGCGTTCGCCGACCCTATCCTCTTGCTTACGCTGTGTGTTCCATGTCGTAAGTAAATTCTGTGCTCGAACGTCGACGCGCAGGAAACCAGGGAAACTTCCGTGTGAGACCCCTGGCCCAGGGTCAGCTCTCGGTCATTGTAAAAAGCCGAATTTGTTGGCAACGGTACAACTGCGTTCGCGATATCGCGAGAAACTCGACGGCTGCTGATTATCTATGCGAGCTTGGAAAATTATTCTACGGAAGAAGATTGCGGTCTCGGACTTTGGACTCGTTTTAAAACTCGAAATTCTGTCCAGGTGTATTATTTTGTTTTTTTTTTTTAAACGAAATTAGCACAATTTCTCAATTGTTAACCGTCAATTTCTCCAGATTGGGAAAAATACTTTTTTGATCCACTGTATATTGTCTGCGGATTTTCATTCGGAAAATGTCTCCACTTATTGCAGGAGCCAAGTGGGCATTTCTCTCATTCTTTAATGATTTTTGTTGGATTATTAGAAATAATATTGTAACTGCCAAATAACAAAATTAAATGAATTTGGTTCTTCTGGGAAACACTGCAGTTTCTCTAAACATAGCATAACAGACCGGATGTCATCGGACCCATACAGGCCTGGCCTTTGTCATACCCGAGGGCCAGGGCAATAAACAACTCAGCCTTGGGTTTTTCCGAACTTCAAGTGGGCGACTGATTTTCTCAGTCGATCCTGCCACAGTTTTCTGTGTTCATCCTCACTTCGAGTCAACTAGCTGAACAGAAAGGATCGTCCTTCCGAGCTGTTCAATAAAGCTGTTTTAAAGTAAAATATTCTGTGTTATTTAATCATTGAGTTTCCAAATCCCAACAATTTTCATAAGTAGAATTTACAGAACAAATAAAAGGGTGAAATTTAAACAATGAAGACGTTACAAGAATTCAAGGATATGTTATTTTCAACTGTATAGAATTTTGTAAAGGAGAGAAGATATTTCCATTTGGCTCCTGTTTCGTGAAATCGATGGATTAATAAGTTTAACATATATTAACACCCTTAAATTCATTGAATCTTCCCATTAATTGAAGTTTCAATACCTCATTTTCTTTTTTTCGCTGTTTATAATTATAATAGCGGGGTCTAAGATAAGATGAAGATTGCTATTCTCATGGACGCGACGCAGAAGAGGGAGGGAACTAAAATCGGAGTCGACCTCGGCTCGGGAAGCTCGTTAATGGAGGGAAGGTCGCGTGTAGAGGAGAGTAACGTTTAGAGGTATTGGCCGGCATCGGGAGGTCGGCAGCCCACTAATCACCGCTAATGTTAATATTATGCAGCGACCACAATGCTCTACGTGGAACCTCGATAAACCACGAGCGAATCTCGGGGAGATGCATGCACCTCTCGCATGCAATCCCCTTGTCGTGGCAACGAGATGCTTCTTTCTTTCGTTCGACGATACACGCCGGCCGAGGATTGTCCGCCGCTTCCGTGTTCGAATTCCACTCGAAACCGCTGGCCATTTTCTTTCGTCGTAGTAGAAACCTAATTTTCTGCATGGTCCGCTGTCGCGTACCTACGAAGTCGTTTGGTTTTGCGGCGAGAAAAAGCTTGCAGCAATAAAACTGGAATTCGCTGTACAAGGCAGGGTAATTTATATAGAGGGATACATTTTTCTTGAGATTTCTTTATAGAATGGTTGTTTGAAGTTTTTGAAGTTTCTGAAATGGTTGTTAGAAAATGTATAACAAGCAGAGATATGCAGCAATGGCCAAAACACTGTACTGAACAATTTTGACAAGGTTACAGCAATTGGAATGTAATTTACAAGAGAAAACGATTTATAAACACATAACGAACTGTATAACGAACAAGTTTCCAGACCCAATTAGTACATTCAGAAAAAAATATTGTCTACCATTAAGGGCCTGGCACAGACTATCGTACAATGGCCATTATCTCCCTAAGCCACTCAAGCAGCCTATCATTGAAAGCAAACGTTCAGTACCTTTCCAACCGGAAGTTCATTCGAAGAAGTCAAGTGAATGGTCAGACTTCATTCAGTCTTGTCTTCGTACCTGGCCAATTAAATTCTCCGTTGATGATCGCCGTCGATCAGGGCCGAGCATCGGCGCAGACCTATTCTCTCTCTCTCTCTCTCTCTGTCGGGGTACACGATTATGCGAAGAATAGTCGGCGCGGGAGAGTTCATAGATCACACCGACTGTTATTCCGGAAAAGTGAACGTCGCTCGCGTATCCACGAAATCTGGTAGGGGGGAAATTAATACCCGTAGATTACCATTTATTTCCACGTGCACGGTAATCAGGCAGCGCGCGGTTCAATGTTAATGCATAACCACTGACAGTAAATTGTCCGTCGATTCTTTCCGTGCTGCATCGTTGCGCTTGGAACCAGGAAATGAGGATTGAGAGTAACCAGCATCTTCATCGTGTGTATTTTATTATTTTACTATACGTGCACGCAGTGTATACAAATTCGAATAAATCCATCTCGAAGTGCCTTTCTTTCAGCTTTCAAGCGAGTCTTGAAATGTCGAAAAATTTCCACAGAAACAAATTAATGAAAAAAAAATTGAAAGCAACCCCTTAGAAACAGACATTACTACTGACATTGAAGATCGAATGTGGGTTGCTGATCCCTCGAAATTAATTTGAAAACAAACTTAATATTTTAGCAGGAATATGCAGCCAAAATATTGAAACCCTATGAAAAACTGAAATGGAAATCGTAAGCGAGGCAGAATACTTTGCACCGTACACGATAGATGCCCTTCTGTGTGGATCGTCTCTCTGCCCTTTATTTTATTACATTTTTAACATCCTTAGGTCTCATTGTTTATAACTTTAGTTCAACATTCAGAAATGTTCCAATTTATTGTTAATCCTAGTTTATAAGGTATTCGTGTAATGTTAGCATATACAATCATGTGCATGTTGCTAATAATCCCATGTGGGGTTCTATAGCGTAATAAAAACAAAAAAATGGAGGCAGAAAATAACTGAAAATTCCTGTTTTCCGTAGCGATCGATGAGGATCAAAGGTTCCGAACAGCCTGAAGGACTGAACCCAATATTATAATGGTTTGCACGCCTCGAGGTGACAAGGATCGAGGCAGACAGTTGATCGAGAGCTATACCGTCGGCGGGTGGGCAATTGCGAATGCATATTCGGCGGGCAGCGTTCATTGACAACGCGCGAGCTGGTTGATTTATCGCAGCCGATCACGCGATGCAAGCCTAAACGCTAATAATAGCGTGCGTTGCTCGCGACGCGACGAGACCAGACGAGACGCGACGCGTCACCGCGGATGATTACGTTAATTGCACCGTGCGACTGATTAATTCGACTCGCGCGGCCGCGGACGACTCTCGAGCATCTCTCTCCCCCCCCCCCCTCTCTCTCTCTCTCTCTTTGCGAAGAGAGAACAGCGAATTGGCCGTTGGCGTTTCGTTTACATGCACAGGCATTCTTTAACGTCGCCGGATGTACCGTTACCCTTTTCAGCGGTCTTCAACACCGCATTAGCGACTGTTGCCGGGTAAATTGACCGTACAATAGCCGCGGCGTATCAGTAATCACTTTATTATACGGTTCTTGAACACCTGTAAGCCAAGTCCTACGCGAAAGGAGTAGGGTTACCTGGACCGCACTTCCTGCGTGGCTGTCCAAATTATTGGGATCCAGCAATTTTCTACGTCACCCTGTCTTCAACTGATTTACTCTGTCTCAGGACTGTTGTGTTGGCTGATCAAAAAATTTTGCAAAAGCTAAATAGAAATTTTCTGTTGAAATAAATGAAACGCTTTTAATTTTTTTAAGTCCTACACGAAACGAGTAGGGTTACCTGGACCGCACTTCCTGCGTGGCTGTCCAAATTATTGGGGTCCTGCAATTTTCTACGTCACCCTGTCTTCAACTGATTTACTCTGTCTTAGGACTGTTGTGTTGGCTGATCTTTTGTAATGAATTGAACGCTTTTAATTTTTTTACATTGCTAAAATTTCACCTGCTCACTTTTGTCAGGAATACCTAAAATGTATGCACAGTCCACTGATGATAATAATAGTTGTAGCAATTTATACAATGGATTCGCCTAACTCAATATACCAAGATAAATGGAGCCGAACACGTCGAGTGCCACGCGATATTCTCCTTACTCATGTCACTATGTGTATCAGACTGCAGATGATTATGCGAATGGTTCTGTAAGTCAGAGTCAAGAAAGATATGGCTCTCTCATTAAGGGTATACTGTCACGGTCTAAATAAAATAATATGTTATATTAAATTTTTTTATTATAACGAGCTCTAGAAACTCGAATCCGCTATAAATTCATTCTTTGTTATCTGCGCTTATTAGAGGTCTTATGATTCTACAAAGCTCGTTATTAGAATACAAAAGTAATTATCCGCAAGAAGAATAGATAACGCATAATACGCGCTAAGATATGGAACATACATTATGCTTATATTTAAAGATTGTATAATTTAAAAAACAGAAAGCGTTTCCCATTATTCAAATTAATTAATTAATTATTAATCTTAATAATTAATCTTTATTTCACCGTTTCGACAATTTTTATGAATGTTGAAATATTCAAATATTCGATATTAACCCTCGAAAGACGAACGTCGCTGCAAGCTCGTACAACGTGCAAAATCATGAAAACCGATGTAACAGGTCCAAGACATACATAGAGAACGGTTTTAGCCTTTGTGCAGTATAGACGTGTCTGGTTTTGTAAGCGATAAGAGTGAATTTTTGTTCGGAGTGGAGGCCGTGGTCTCCAATTTTTAGGAGAGGGGTAGTGAAAGAATAGGTGTTAGGGGGATTTAGGTCTCATCTAATAGCTTAGGCTTTTAAAAGGCAGAGGGGGTAAAGTAAAAATAAATAAAATTGTAAAATTGTGAAGAATTCTGGTTTAACAAGGGAAAGTAAATCAGAATTTAGCAATAGATAAATCGGGCGGCTAGCGTCAGATGGTCATTTCATACGAAACTTGGAGTTTTTGACCTGCGATAACTCCGGAACGGAGGGTTTTAGAGGGTTGGCCCTTAGAGGGTAAAGTTTAGGTAAGGCCTCAAGGAAGATTTCCTCAAGAGGGGATTTTTTGAGAAAAACCACCCCAAGAGGAAATAAGGGGCAACTCTATAAATGATTATATTAGGCGTAGGTATTGCGAGTATTTGTACTGCGGATCTTGCGTGTAGTTTTAGAATTTATTGTGTTACACGGTTAAAAATAGAATGTTTTAGAAATAATAAAAGTGTGAAATATCTGTAAAAAAAAAGGTCCAAGACTTACAAATCTCCCAACATTCTCGCAGCAAAACTGAAAAACATTTCCTCTTCGGGTCTCGAGAAAAGTGGCACCAAAGCAGCATCCCAAGGAACCTGCGTCCTCGAGCTGATCGTGCGTCCACGGATAGCCACGCATGAAAGAGAAGCAAACCAGAAATAACAAGAAAAGTTGAACGTCGCAGTGTCCGCGTTTAATTGGTGGTTTCACGCGTGCAAGGTTCGTCGTGCTGCGACAACGCCACAATACCGGCAATAATCAGCTTTCGTGTCGCATCTTGGACGGTTCCGTCGGCGCGAGATCGCATTATGGCGCTTCATCCTGATGAATAAACGTCGTTCGTTCCCTCATTGGCCTTCATCTCCCTTCGGTCTCGCGGAGTCGAGCGTCGAGTTCCTTTTCTGTTGCAAAGGAGAGAAAGGTGGCGGAGGGGAGGGGTAGCGGGTCTTGGTGGCTCTTTCTCGAGTCGTCGTCGTCGTCGTGGTCTTCGTTCTCTTCCTCGTCGGAAGCAAGCCGACGGACCTCAGTCTCCGGTACTTATCTTCCCCTCGCAATCGGTGCAATATATTCAGGGTGCAAAGCGTCGTTGTCGTTCGCTGAATGGACGTTTTCACTTAAACTCGCGTTCGCTCGCAGGACAAAGGGATCATTACCCGCGGGGTAAGAGAAAGGCAGCCGCGCCGCGGCGGACACTTAAATACGCGGAATTCACGCCCCGATCACGTGAATACGGAAGCGCTCTGACAAAAGCTATGCTTTAGTCTTTAGCGCCGAGTCGCGAGCTCCGTTCTACCTTCACTCCAATTAAGGTAGCCCAATTCCGAAATTCCACTATGCCTGCAAACACCCTTGCTCCCCTTTTCTTCTTCTTCTTCTTCTTCTTGTTCCTCTACGTCTTCCTCTTCTTCTTACAGCTGGAACGGTTGCGGACAGTACGTACGTCCATTTACGTCCTGCCCGGCATCCGCTTTGTCATTGCCGCTTTAATTAAGACACTCGTCGAATATCTTCCTCTGTTTGTCACACAGAGTCTCGCATACTTGTATATCGTCCCGAAAAGCTGGTTAAAATTCGGTTTTCGAGGTACGAAGCAGCTGTTTGCTGATGTACCGAGAGGTCTAAATAAAATTTTATTTTCACGGAAAGACTGGTTACTTCCACTTCTTCGACATGGCATTATGTATGTTTTGAATGTGTGGCGCTGCAGGCGGCTGGGAGATGAATACAATGAGCTAGCACGTTACGACCTTGAGGTAACCTTGGATAGAGATTATTCCGACTGTTAATGTATGTATTTTGTTTTGTTTTTTTTCTTGAACAGCTTTAGATCTTTTCTGATTCGTAAGCCTTATACATGGAAACATGTAAAAACATAATATAACTCTTACAAAACTAACTGTTGTTACAACCTTGTTCTTACAAAAATTAACAAATTATTATAATATAATTTCTTGCATCTAAATAGGAACTTTCAGATTCTTACTCTCTACTATTGCATTTATTTTTTTATAACCTGATGTCTTATGTATAATGCCGAAATGCGTGTGCCGACCTCTGGCGTTGCAGAAGAGCTTGTGGATGCGTGACATCTATGTTAGATCTAGCGTGAATATTGATCTATGTATAGATTTGTGTGAATTGCGTGGAGACACGTTGTTCGGTCGTTCGCTTAAAAGGTATTATTTTATAGTTATATTACAAAAATGTATATTATTGATTATACGATTGCAAGCTCATCGTGTATTTACTCTAACACTGATAATGAACGAGAATTTATATGTCTTGTAAGTGAAACACCCTGTATAATCTATGAGAAGATAAGTCTTAAATCTTCTCTCCCAATTCATAAAATTTCCATCTAGAAAGAAATCCCAGAAGCGTAACGCAGACCACAATCATCACCCAAGGATCAAGATCACAGCAGATCCGATCGAATCGGTAGCCAACGCATCTAATTAACCACGCCGATAGTCCGCGCTAAAGATACCAGCGTACAAACGCGCTCCATTTCTTTCTGTTCTGATTCCCGTTGTACCGTTATCCCCTCGTGTCCCCAGAAAGTCCAAAGCCCGTGGACCTCGCAACCAGGCAATCTAACGGGCGTTATCACGGTCGAGCAGACAAATCGGCAGAGAATTCCGTTCTTTCAGCCGATAGAACTGGGCCCGCCTCGATTTACCGTCTCGCGGCACATCGTTATCTGGTTCTGTGTTCTCTCGCAGCGCCTGCCTGCCTTCTCGAGCAGGAAACTCGGGGCCGGATCGACCCGTAGCAACGCGACGTGTTTACGCGGTGGCCGGCCGACAACCGAGAAAAAATTAATTAACACCCCCGGCGTGATAAGCCGCTTACTGGGCCCGATAACGCGGCAGCCAGTCCCGGACACACTCTTCGACGCGTTAATAGATGCAGTCGTCGTCGTCGTCGCTGTTCGGCGAATCTGGCACGGACCCTAACGCAGAGCTGTTAGGCTGCTGTTAGCCTGCTGTTAGGCTGCCGCCGAGTATACGAACGCCTCCGAAGCGGCTCTATTAATAGGATCCCGGGCTTAGAAGCCGGAACAGATTTTTCACCTAGGTACCAGATCGACCGAGTCACGGTATCGCGCGACGTGCTTCAGAGAATATAGCGCACCGTAGCAATGTTACGGGAGCCAACGTCGATCCGGGAGCCGATCTAGCCGAGAGATAATCGCCGGAGATCGTCCCGCGGCGAGGCCCAGCGAGACGTCCTCGCAACGAGCCTCCAAGCTCCGGTGCAACCATAGTCAACGTGCTGCGATCATGACCTACCGATCTTGCGCCTAGACGCGGATTATCCGCCCCGAGGATTCGCTCCCGGTCGCAATCATTTTTTAGCTATAACTTTCTCTTTTTTTTCTGCTGGTTCTTGTTCAAGGTCCTGTGGCAGCCGTCGTGGATTTCGCAGATCTGATTATCTGACTCCCGCGGGATTCGATTAGCAGAGGAGTTCTTAGTCGTGAGTAGAGTGCAGAACTTTTGATGCAGAATAAAAATTGTACAAGTCGATTGTACGAAACGGAAGGCAAAACGGGTGTGCGTTTCCTCTTTTAGTAATTTTAGATAATTTAATAATTTTAGTAGTGAGTGGAGTGCGGATCTTTTGATGGGAAATAAAAATTGTACAAGTCGATTGTACGAAACAGAAGGTAAATGGGTATGCGTTTCCTGTTTTAATAATTTGAACCGTGAATAGGGTGCGGATCTTTTGATGCATAATAAAAATTGTACAAGTCGATTGTACGAAACGGAAGGTAAACGGGTGGGCGTTTCCTCTTTTAGTAATTTTAGATAATTTAATAATTTTAGTCGTGAGTAGAGTGCGGATCTTTTGATGCGAAATAAAAATTGTACAAGTCGATTCTACAAAACAGAAGGTAAAACGGGTGTGCGTTTCCTCTTTTAGTAATTTTAAATAATTTAATAATTTTAGTCGTGAGTAGAGTGCGGATCTTTTGATGCAAAATAAAAATTGTACAAGTCGATTGTACGAAAAAATTGTATAATAGTTTTATATTAATCCTGAATTCGTTGGACAAAAGACGTGGATCTGGAATAACGTGACTGGCCGGCTGCGAGGCCGATGAATTAATTCGCACGTCCACCAACGTCTAACATTTCTAGCTGCAGAGAGTTAAAACAAACCTGAATAAGCCGAAGCAACGCACGCAAAAGGAAAGTTAGGATGCAGCGCGACAGTAATCAAGGGTGAAGGGTACAACAACCTTTACACACCGGGCGATCAGCATGGATTACCGTTTCGCTCACAATTTAACATTCCGCCGGGAACATCCTCCACTAATCACCGCGCGGGTAACCGGCGTGTTAGGCGAATTCTTTCGGAGCCATCCTCGATCAGGGAAATAAGAATAACGTTGCGCGCAAAACACGCACTCAATTACGCGCTTTACGCTTTCGATTTCCCTTTAACGCCGAGGGTTACGTCACCGGCGTTCGAGCCGCGAAGCGTTTATTACCAGAAAACGAGACTCTGAATGGCGAATAGCGCCGAGGGTGAAACAGGGGAAGAGAGGGGAGAGACACGGGGAGTAGGAGTTTAATACAAGGATTCGATTTTGCCGGGGCATCTATCAGGATCCTCGGATAAATCGTGTGGCAGGGGCAGGGATCGCGACAGAAATGGCCGTTAATTCGCGTTTCCGCGGCGCGAGCATTTATACGGGCAACGAAGGACTATTAATAGAGAGCCTGTGCATGCCGGGAGAGTGTCTCTCTTTCAGAGAGCGGTCCGCAGCCACGCTTACCCGACGCATACTTGCGGGTACCCGCCGAGCTCTGTAATTGCCCGGCCCGATCGCCGCTCGAGAGGAAATTCCTATTTTTTTTTTAATGAAAAATATCTTTTAGGGATAAAAGCAATTTGAAACTCTGTATAGGTTCTCTTTAGTATTCGTCCCCGTTTCTTCGTCCAATGATTGTTCTCGACACCCCATTTACTTACATACCCTCGTTTTACAGTGGAGACAGGAAAATGAGAATAACACTGTCCCAATTAGTGCAGGAGAAACATGTTGATCGTTTAGTAGTAAAATGTGAAATTCGGTAAAATGCAAAAATTTCCTATCAACGTTTCGCAGCGCGTTGATGAATTTTTGCGTCCGGCTGCGAGTCTCTGTAAATAAATTTGTAAGAATCCAAGTTCGTAATGGCGTAGAGATTCTTTCCTGCGCGCGGACAACCCTAAAATATCGCCGCGGCTCGTTAAATAAATTCAAACGGGTAAATTTATGCACACGCGCGGAGCTTCAATAACACGGCGTACAACAAACAAACATAAAATCAGTGTTCGCGGCAAGCATCCAATAAATTCAGACCGGCGAGGCATCCCCTATTCACCATTACATCACGCATTAATAGCGCGGCGGGTTTTCTTAAACGCTGAATCTCGTTTGTACCGTTTTCACCGGCAACTTTGTGCACTCGCCTTCTTCCTCGCCAGTTACTTTTACGGACGCGTGTGTCATAAAACCGTGTTATTATTATGCACGCGACTCGGCCACCGTTTCGCCATAAAACGCCTCTCGGGAAGAACAAAGTTCTAACATCTCGCGCCTCTGCGAAACCTTCCGTTTCTATGCGCCGCGCCGATGGGGAGGGTCGCGATAACTTGTCAAGAATTGAAGGAAAAAGGAAAAGTATTCGGCCGGAGTCTGCTGGAAGGCAGACCTTGCCTTAGGCTTTGGAACAGGCGATGATTCATTAATAGATTGCCGATCTTCGTGCAAAATAAATATATTAACAAATTCTATGCTTCTTTAACCCCTTGCACTACGATTCATTTTACGGTTGCAGTGATTAGAACTTATTCGTCGTTTCTAATTTCTTAGAAAAAAAAGAAGTTTGTATGTAATTTATACCTATGCAGTCTCCAATGGTTTCAACAACAAGAAAATATCATTTTGTTTCAATTTCAAGTTTAAAGGAAATTAGTAGCATGAATAGTTAGTAGACTATCTTCGAAATCTTCGTCACGAGTCCGACTCGGTATTATAGTGCAAGGGGTTAACAACTAGTCGAACACTTCTGTATTCTCTTAATCTTTTCACCGTTTTAAATTGTACCGATTCCCGCCATAGATCGTCGATCGATCGTCGGAACGAATCGCCAAAAATCCTGAAGCCTTTAATCTTCGGAAATAGTCATTTTCGGGGCAAAAACAAAGGGCCCAGTGAGAAACTAGCATAAACTAATGGTGTCTCGTAGTCACGCGAGATACGAAGGAGGAAGAGGCTAACGCAGGATCGTCAGGACGACGACGTTGTCCGACGATGGCGGCGGTGGCGGCGTTGGATCGAGGAGGAATCGAGCGAGCGGCGGTCGGTCGGGGTCGCTGACTCGAACGGTCGCCGATCCGTCAGTCGATTACTCCGGGGATCTTACGTGAACATGGAAACAGGTTCTTGGAATCCGGTTCTCGATTCTACATACGACTCTAATCAACGCGGCTAGATTGCTGCATCGTACACGCGCTGGTGCAGCCGCGGTGCAGCCCGGCGCAGAGCGCGCGGCCTCCTATGCCGCATGCGTTACTTCGTTATTCCCTTCGGTGCACCGTTCGTCTCATCGACTCCCATTGGCCACCGCCGCCGGGTCCCGGCTACTGTCGGATAAGTGCAAAAGTTCTGTACGTCGGGAGCCACGGACAGCATCGCCGATTAGGAATCGGCGAGCATCGATTCAATGGACGCTGCTCGGAATGGTAAAAGATGCTGCGAGCCTTGGAGGATCTTCGTCTTACAACTGTATTAACCTATTAGACTGCTGGGACCATGGACCTCGACGTCCTCGTCGCTCGAGTCCTTGTTGCTTTTTCAGTTGGAATCCGTTTCTATAGAATTTTGTTTGTCACCTGACTCCTGTAATGATTGCTTATTTTTTTTTAAGTGGGTCTCTTTAGGACTTTGTTTGTGACCTGACTCCTGGAATGATTGCTTTTTTTTTTTAAGTGAGCTCCTTTGGGACTTTGTGACCTGAATCCTGGAATGACTATTAGCTTTTGTCATTTGCAGTGGGTTTCTATAGGATTTTCTTTGTGACCTGAGTCCTGGAATGACTGCTTCTTTTTTTTGTTTGCAGTGGGTTGCTTCAGGATTTTGTTTGTGACCTGAGTCCTGGAATGACTGCTTCTTTTTTTTGTTTGCAGTGGGTTGCTTCAGGATTTTGTTTGTGACCTGAGTCCTGGAATGATTGCTTGTTTTCTTTTTTTTTTGTGTGTGTGCAGTGGGTTTCTTTAGGATTTTGTTTGTGACCTGACTCCTGGAATGATGGTTTTTTTTTTGCTTGCAGTGGGTTGCTTTAGGATTTTGTTTGTGACCTGAGTCCTGGAATGATTGCTTGTTTTCTTTTTTTTTTTGTTTTGCAGTAGATTTCTCTAGGATTTTGTGAATATTGGATTGGCATTGTTTGGCTTTGTAGAGTAAGAATTAATTTGTTGATAATGAACGATGTTGATCAGAGGGACCGTAGCGGATTGAAATTGATCGCCACAAGGATCGACCTCCTCCAGGATCTGCCTCGGCCGATTTTATGCAGCCGATTCGCCGGTACGGTAGCTGCCAATTATCGTTAATTGAGATCCCGAAACGCAACGCCGACTGAGCCAGCTGCCGCGACGGAAACGATCCGCAGGATTCACCGGCGGCAACGTTACAGGGTGGAAACGGCCGATCGTCCTCCTGTGTGGCATCGTAAACGCTAATTTATATCAATCATAGGCCAGGCCTACGACGACGTTGTCGCGATGGGACCCGATCCCTCGCGGCGATCCGCCTTTTCGCTTGCTTCGCCACGATCCCATTCGCGATAACTTTCTTATTGATGGGCTTGCCGCGATTCCTCCTCTTTTTCATCGTCCGGGATTCCCCTACTAAACACCCGGGGTACCAGTGTTCTTCATGCGAGATTCCACTGCGACAGGTTCAAAAGTTTCATTTCTTCTTTGCACATATTAACCCCTTGCACTATAATACCGAGTCGGACTGGTGACTAAGATTTCGAAGATAGTCTACTAAATATTCATGCTACTAATTTCCTTTAAACTTTAAATTGAAACAAAATTATATTTTCTTGTTGTTGAAACCATTGGAGTCTGCATAGGTATAAATTACATACAAAAATTAACAGTCCAGCATTTTGAAAATCTGTTCCTAAAATTTTATAATTAATCGTATTCGTGATAATAATGAAAGTCTCGCTATCAACGGATACGAAAATTTTTCTAGATACAATTTAGCTACATCAACAGTGTCGTAAAAATGTTTTCAGTTACCTCAACAGTGTGGTAAAACAGCCTTAAAATTTAAGATCGATTGGTTCAACTCATCGTTTGCAATAAATTCCCAAATGTACACGTCGGACTCGTCCCTTATAGGTGTTGCTGCAGTGATGGTGTTAGGCGACGATAAGGGTACTATTATTATTTAGTATCTTCTATATCCGCGTCCTGTCAGAATAGATTACAACCAGCCCGATCGGACATTAACGACTACGGATATATTTATGCAAATCCAGATTCTTGTGGACTCGCTTACGCAACCGAGAACAAGCTCGAAGAAATCTGTATCGCCGGTCGATGGTTTTATTAGTCGAAAAAGGATCATAGAACGAACTGTATCAAGGTCTCCCGTGTACAGCTGTATTTCACTCGTTTATGTCCACGTGGAGTGCGTAAAGAACATGGTCTATTGCTGTCCCTTCCAGTATATCTCTATTACTGTCTGCTTTCCCGTGACACAAACTCCTGAATTAATTAGTTTATGTGTGCTGGCGCGAAAGTGTCTCAAAGCCGGAACTATTGTTCTACAACTAAATTGCAACTGTCAACTGGTTGATCTTTGAACTCCTGTAAGTTCATGTAAAAAAAAAAACTTTATCAGTCGAGTTTGTTCTTTGTTATTATCCGAGATCCGCATGCTCCGTCGACCCATACTCGTGGATCGTCACAGGTGCTCGATAGGGACTTCTTACCTAACGCGACGTCGGGCGTCGAATGAAGACGTCTCAATGAATAACGTCGCGGAATCTAAGCAGACCTACCTCGCGTTCCGCTGTTACATTCCGGAAGTCCTCCGAGCTCCACAGACGCTAATTAAAATCGTAGAACGACTCGCGGCTAGCAAGAAATCGTAACAGAAGATTGAACGTCTGCTTCATTGCGGACATTATTCGAAAATTCCTACCAGGCACCCAGCAGAGAACATTTGTCACATTAATCTTCGAATCGAGTTGTGTGCTCTTTTAAACTTTCTCGAGCGTGCTATTGATCCTTTAAATGTCTCTCTTTGAACAGGTCAATCCTTATTTGAATAACCAACATTTTCTACGATATTCAATGGTGTTACACTTATGTAATATCAATGCATATCTTTATGCCTCAAATATAAATAATAATGGTGCCATTTGTCAACAAACATATTAAAGAAGTCACGTCTCGTTAACAATAATCATTAGCAGGGAAACAGACAAGCAAATTTTTGTTCAATTCAGAAAATAATAATAACGTTGCCATTCGTCAACAAACATATTAAAGAAGTCACATCTCGTTAACCCCTTGCACTATAATACCGATTCGGACTCGTGACGAAGATTTCGAAGATAGTCTACTAAAACCATTGTTTTCCACACAATATCAATAAAAATTGTGGCCGGGGCCGCTGGACCATTCTTATCCTGCTAGACCCTTTTTGTTCACATCAGAGGGATCATGAACATGTAAACAAGGTCAGCAAGAATCGGCCGCAGCATCCGGCAGCAAAACAATCATCGGCAGCTAATGTCCGTCAGCCCGTGTCATCCGAAAAAATGATGATCGTCATCGAAGTGAGTCACCGCATACCTGAACGTATAAATGTTCCATTCACCTGCCCTCTCACGTTCGGTCGCGGCCCGGGAAGGCAGTCTCACCTGTTGTTTGCAAATCCGATCGGGCCCGGCACGATTGCGAAATTATGAGGATCTTCATCGGGAGCCGAAACGAGGGGTCGAACGAGAGAGTCGCAACCGGCAAGAAGACCAATTAAATTTCGTCAGCTACGAAATCCCTGTTAAAGAAGCTACTTATTTAAGGACCCCTCGAGAATAATGTACTGCATCCGAAATGAGGAGATTTACACAATCGTCGTTCGAGCGACGGGCCAGACCCTCCGCCGAAGCAACAAGTCTTTTTACGGGGAACCGTTCACGACGATCCTCCTTCCGCCGATGGTTTTTCTGGGTCGCGAACCGGGTCCTTCGGGCGACAATTGCGACATCCTCATTCCCGAATCCTGGACGCTCCGCTTTTCTAATTTCACGAGATCGGAAACATTTAATTTTGCAGAAACAGTCAAACATTTCTCCTGCTTTAACTATGACAGTTAGGGGATTCTGTACACTGTACTGAATATAACAATATTTTTTTTTATACGATTATACGCCTTTTAATATGTTCAAATAATTTTTGAAGAGACGATGACAACGTAAGTGCACAGCCTTCTCGGGGATTTTTCAATTTATTTCTAAAAATAAGGGTCCGAAGGAAAATTTAACAACACCATAAGATGAAGCTCACTATATTGGACAATTCTTGTGCATACACCATAAAATCTATGGAAATGTTTCTTACACAAAAAAAAAATAGTGTAGACAATCCTAAAGACAACAGAATATTTTAAAATAAAAATCATTTTGTATACTAAAATATAAAAATCGTTAAGAAAAAATTATACCACACAGATTCTTTTTTGCTTGATAAAATGAAATAGATGCTGCAGAAATTGAAGGGTGCGTACGGTATACCGTTTTGCGATTGTCGCGGAAAATCCAGATTTCCGCAGATCCGTTTTTCTCTTCCCACGAGGAAATAGCTCGGACAATCGGTCGGCCACTTGTCGCGTTAACGATTGGAAAATTTTACTCCCCAAGCCGGGAATTAAAGAGGCATTAAGTTGTTTCTTGGATATCGGTTCGCGTTCGGCTGATCGGGGAAACTGGTTTCGAGCATTAAGCATTTTAAAATATCAACGACTCGCGCGGCCACGCTCGATGCGAAATTACGCAGCCGAAGAGAAGTGGATTACGATAATCGTAAAGCTGCAGCATAGTAGAAACCATAGGAATGCTAATTCCGCTGAAAGCAAAGTCTTCTCTTTGCACAAAGGATCATTCTGCTCGCGAACCGGAAGATTCGAAACGCGAAAACGTCGTGATTTTTATTGGCAACGTCGAAAGCCTATCCTATTCGTCCGTCCAACCTAATCTGGAACTGGAGAAGCTATGGACAGTTGAGAAGGACTGGTTGACTATCTCAATGATTGCTCGCGAGAGCCTCTCCGATTGGAAACGCCTCTATTGATTACGACAATATCGACTATCAGAATTGTACACTGGAATTACCGGTCCGATCAAAACGAACCATTCCGGATTCTTCGCGACACTGTTGCCGAACCATTTTCGATTTTTGCATTCTGCGTCGGAGGAAGCGATGCGTGTATTTCGGATACCAGTTTGTCTCTGAAGAAAAGTTCGCTGCAAAGGATGGGAACAGATAACAGAATAGACGGAAATTGTGAGCTAGTTATAATCTTAGCGATAATGAAAAACCAAACGTATCTGCAACTTTGGTCTAATCGAAAAGTGAAGCAAAGTAACGAATTTGTTACGGTAAAGGCAATTTAAAATACCGGTATTTCAATTTACCTCTATCTCAAGCAAACCTTTACTTTAATCCTTAATGAACAAAATTTTCTACTACTCGATAAATGTTGCAATTTATGGTTTCAATGATGATATTTTGTAGATGCAATTTTAAAAAATAACCAGCTTATATTTGCAGCTAATTAAAGGTATTAAAGAAAGTATAAAATTTGGAAAATAAGAAAAGCAGCTTGCAAATCTTCTTTCGCGCGATAATTCTAAAATAATTAGCTTGCACAGCCGAGGGTGCCTGCCGACTTAATAATTTTTAGACTCGAAAAGAAGTTGAAAGTCATAACCTTGAAAGAAGATTGAAATTTTCTGATCCAAGTAGAAAGTGCGATGCATCTTTGTCGGAAGCTCGGCTGACCGTGCAGCCGATGCATCGCCCCGTTAAAACGTTGGACACGTCGCGCGCAGGAAATTTTCATAAACGAACGGGCCTATAACGACGTATAAAATGTGAAATATAAAAATGTTCGTCTGAAAACCGATCCTCGGGGAAACACAGTAATCGCGCATCTGCGCCGAAGTTTTCTCCGCTTTCGAATGGAGGCTTTCGTCGGGAACCTGCTGTTGCCGTTGAAAACACGCATACATTAGGCGGCGGTAATGCATCCATCGCAGAAAATCGGCGGTTCATACGTGCCGGCAGATGTTTGCCGGGTTTACAGTAATTTTGCGAGCACAACCAAGTTGCAATCCTGAAACGCAAATAACCGGCAACGGCTCTCCTCGACGCCAGGGAAAATGATTGCGATAAGTGCATTCGCGCGAGGCTCGCAAAATCCGCTCGACGATTCGAGCCTGTAATCGCACGGATTGCGGGACCCCTCTTCTCTGTGTCGTCCGTGCCGGTCGTTGAAACACAATATATCAATCGGACGGATGTTAACGGCACAGGCCCGTGGAAAAAAAGTTAATGGAATAGTTCTCGCCGTACACGATCCGCGGCCATATTTCGATCGTGTCGTTGTTCCACGCGTAATGGTCGCTCGGCATCATCGCGTTCGATGGTTTATTGTCCGATCGACGGTCCTCGATCCTCGCTGCCGGACTATGCAGTCGTAATTTAACTGCGATCCCTCGATCACGATCTTCTTGCGCCGCGAGAACGGAGAATGTCGATGATCGTTAATGTGTCCCCGCTAGTGACGATCATAGCCGTCAAATTTTCTGTTGATGTGTTATCAAATTTTTTCAATTATAAACTGTCGGTCAAATGACCCGTTTCAATTTTTTGATTTTACGGTACATGTGTTTTTAGTTACAATAATTTTTAAGGTGTGTGCTTGTTTCATTGTTTGGCCATGCTCAACAAGAAGTCGAAGAAAGTGATGTTTAAAAATCCAACACTGGTAGATCTTGCACCAAAAAATGTATTTGTATTTTAAAACAATTCTTATTATATTAAAACGGTGAAAAATGTTTCCAATTCACACAAATAAGTGTCCACAGCACCACGAAATCGTCAAGAACAGCATTAAAAATTCCAAAGATCGGAAACCACACGATTCTTGCCCGCACAAAATCGATTTCAAAAAAATCGTCAAATTAATTTGCACACTTAATGCCCAGATTCATTCGCTTGAAGTATCGACATAAAAATTGCAAATTTGCATGATCCTCCGCCGCCTAATCACGCGAAAGGGCAGACAGCGTATGATTATGTAAATTCCTCTATTCACCGACAACTTCATAAAAACGAGAATAGAGTAGAAATTACTTGGATCGGCTGGAAGATGCTCCGCAAATGTCATCAATTTCGCTTAATACAGAGGTATCGGGTGCGTTAGCGTGTTTCCCACACGCACCAATCGCATAAAGATCCGCGCGTTCTAATAACGATACTTCTGACTCGATTACTTATAGCAGCGATACCATAAAACGTCGGATTTTTAATGAATCTCTCGGCGTCGATGTTCGACGGAATGCGGTGCGCATCGTGCGTAAATATCGTTTTTTTATCATCTCGTCCTTTACGCAATCGCGTTTATCCGATTCGGTACCGGATCGTCGTTCGATACGGCGTTCTTGCGCCGATCGGTAGGTGTGAAGCTCAATTACAAGGCGTTCCAACGCGTCCAGTTTGGTATCAATTAACGAGATGACCGGTAAAACGCGTCTTATATGGAAAAGTTCGCCACAGATTGCGTGTCTCTTCTGGAAAACGAAACTTCCGCGTTCCCGGTCCGTCGCGGGCCCGTAATGGCTCCTTATTAGCCGGTGTGTTCCGCAGATATTTTCGTCCCCGTTCCAGAAAATTAAGATCGGCAATTACCGCGAAAAAACGACGCTTCGATCCTCGCTTATCGATCGAGACAACTCTCGAGACACGCTTCCGCGAATCGCGCCCCTGCGCTGCTGTCTTTTCCATTTCTCCATTTTGCAACATTCGATCGGCAACCGACAAAAAATCGCATGTCAGATCGAACGAAGCGGGCGAATACGTGCACGCAATTTAAAGGAACCTGTCAAATTCTTTTTCCCCGTAAAAATATTGGTAGCATTAATAGTTGTAACGATCTTTTTGGAAGGAACCAAAATAATTTACAGTAGGTGTACAAAGTATTCGTATACCTTTTCAAAACGAATAACTTTTTCGAAATTCGACCCAACAGGTTTTTTTTGAGACTTTAGTAGGATTAGTTTACTAGCTAATGTGTAAATAATTTTTTTTTTAATTGTTATTGGTCGCAATTGTGAAGAAAACAGTAAACATCAAGATTTCTAAATTTTTTATCTGTGCCTGTAATGAAAATTTATAAGATACATTTGGTAGGTATAAGTAAGTTATATACATGTGCAAAGTTTCATCGAAATTGATCAAGGTTGTTATAAAATATAAATGATTGAAAATAGCGAAAATTGTAAGAATCCGCAATTTAAATGATAGCTTTTTTATGCGTCAACCTATATCAAACATATACCTATATCAAATAATCAAACATATAACTTGTTTAGATTTTCAAAATACATGTTTGAAATTTTCATTACCAGGCTCTTAGGTTATTCAATATGAAAGATTCAGACGTATTTGGAATTAGTATAATTGTAGTTGTAAAATGAACCCTTTAAGGGCGGGGAGTTGCATGACGACATTCGTCCTCAAAGCGTTAAGAAAAATGTTTTAAATGATGCTCCAAGTGATCCCACGGGTTTCCAATTATTCGAATATCAGAGGCCTGAATAGAGCTAAAGAATTTCTATATTTTTATACATTTCCATTTTCGGTATCCGGACCAATTAAAATTTCGAACCAATCGCTCTATCAAATCTGGAGCTGTCAAGCAGAATTGAGAAGAAAAATAACACGGAAGGGGTTAAGAACCCGAGGGACGGGGTTAATCGATCGAAAGAACGCGATTCCTACCGTGTCTGAAATAATCAGAGTGCACTATACTTGGACAAGACCGCCAAATCATGCCGGTATCTCGGCGCACCGTGAGTCCCGGCAACACGTTGTAGTACGAGGCCCATAAAGGATGTCGACCGTCCGAGCGATATGTAAAAGTGAAACAAGTTAGTCGTCGAACGGTGGTATCGGCTCGCGGTCCTGGGACTTCTGACGCGACCCGGGGTCAGGCAACGGCCGGTTGGAACACGTGCACTCGGGCCCCGAACGGGCAGCCGTCACGCGTTGCACCGCGTTGCATCGGCGTTGCACCGGGTCGCGGTGCGTGTCGGTCGGTCCCTCGAATGCCTGTAACAAGACGGACAATAACAGGCGTTACAGCGCGGCAGGGTCGAGGATGTTCGACGTCGGACGCGCACACGGCACGTCTCACGCGCGTCGCGTCGCGTCGCGTTTCGCATTGCTAGAACAAGGACGGCGAGCGCGCGATCTCTCCTGCGACACGACGCGACGAGCAGAAAAAGAAGAAAGAGAGAGAGAGAGAGAGGGATGCGGAGCGAAGGGGCGAGGGGAGGGAGAGCGCGATACGCCGGGGCCCGGTGGGAAAGAAGAGGCCTGAGAGAGTGGATCGAAGATGTAAGGAGGCCCGTGCATCACCTGTGTCGGCCCACGGCCCACGGGTATTGCCGCTGGCGTGCCGATGCAACCTGGCGGCCCGAGTTGCGGACGCCGAGGAGTGGGGAGAGCCGGGGCCCGAAGGCGCCGAGAAGTGGGGAGCGCGGGGACCCAGGGCGCCGAGGAGTGGGGTGCGCAGGGACCTCGGGCGCCGAGGATTGGGGAGCGCGGGGACTTCGGGCCCTGTCAGAGGGGAGGGGGCCGCTGCGTGTGTGACAAGTGAGGCCCCGGGAGGTATCAGCAAACCACCACAGACGCGTACGCGTCCGGCGGGACGGGGACGAAGAGGAATCAGCCGCGAGAAAGACCGAGACGGCTCGCAGATCCTCGAAGAAGAAGGGAAACAGCGTTCTCTGTTACCGCGAGCGTAAAGGGCGGAGGGATACAATGTCTGGGATAGATAGAGAGGAGAACAGGCTGCCCTCCGGCGCTCGTCCGACGGCATTCCTTCCACCGAGCGAGTCGCCTCTTCATTCTTCTTATCGGCTTCTCTTTCTTCCTCCCCTTTGTACTCCGGCGATAGTCTCTCCCTCGTCGCCACCCTGCCACCCCGTACTACCAAGCCGACGCTTAGGTCCCAATTTTAGCCTCGAAAGACGGCTAAACACCCGACTTTGTCACCTGCCGCCCCCCCCTTCACCCTCTGTGTTCCCTCTCCGTATCTCTGTTTAGGTTTCCTTTTTCTTTTGGGTTTCAGCTGGGTTCTGTGTTGGCGGAGATCGTGCTCTGCCGAAGAAGTCGTGGAACCGTCACCCCGTGAGCTGGATTCGGGATTCTTTTGTCCACGCGAGCGGTCGACGATCTGATCGGGACAGGGACTTTCTGGCGAGAGACTGAGTCTGGCGTTGCCGGTGTTGACAATGGAGTTGATGGATAGGTCGAAACGAGCTGCGAAATTTGTGCAAATTGTTTGAATTTTTGTAATTGTTGTAATAGTCCTTAAATTCATTGAATATGTTTGGGGTACAATGAATCGAATGGAGATAACATCGGAAAATAAAATTTCGTTCTTTTCGTACAGCCAACTGGAACCGAGTTTCTGGATATTCCTCGTAAATCAATTGGCTGACAGCAACCGCCGCCGTCGCCGATCTCTCCGCGGTTTCCAGAAGGCGCGGTTCCAACTTAGCACTGTTATTTATCTGTTTCATTAACTTGTCCTCCGATCTACATCTAAATATCAGCAAGGTGTTACGGCGCTATCACCTGGAAAATTTCGCGAAGCCAGCCTCTCTCGGTTTATTAATCTCCGATCTCACAATCGGCCGTAGATCTGGTCGGACTGTCGCTCTCTCTTTCCTCGTCGCCGGCGAACATTCTTTCGTGCACGAATTCCGACGGTTGAGGGAACGATAGTAGAACCAGTCGGACAATTGAACTTTTCTTTTTTCCGCGACTTTCTCCGCTCCGCGTTTCGGCCGGCGCGAACGCGTTTTAACAAAACGAACACCGGAACGAACACGGGCACCCATTAGTCTCGATCATGGCAACTTCCCAGCCAACGAGAGAACGGTCCCAAATAGATGAAATGAATTTTTTCTGGGCATTAATCTTCAAGTCCTTTCTTTCCAATATTTATTATTTCCCATTAATGCTTCAAACAGACAATTACACGTATACCACAGCCAATTAAGTAGCAAATTTTTATTTTCAATTGTGCACAATCGATTGATACACAGTAGCAAGGACAACTCCGATTGAAACCAGTCGAGCTGTTCAGGCGGTTTAACAAACCTAATGTAGGAAACCGGAGTTGAAAATGTTAGTCGCGTGGTACAATCGGAAAAAAAGTTACTGAACTTATGGCCTCGGCTAATGTGCTGCGCCAAGTCTAGATGGTAACGCAAACTATTCATTTGCAGCATTTGCCACCTTATTCAGCATGCAACTTTTTTTCTGCGCGGTTGCGACGTTACCCATTTATGGGGGCTTCCTTCTTGGAGCGCAGTTTTTAAATGCATCATTCTAAAATGCTGCTTGGTGCATTTTTGTATTTATAATTTTCAGGCTTCAATTTAGTGGATTTTGTATATGTATAAAATGTGAGAATTTTTTTGGGACATGTGACCAAATTTGACTCGTTGCTTTTAAATGATGTTTTATAGAGAAACTTCTGCGAGTTTCTTGGTTATGGTAACTGTGACCAGGTCCTTTAAAATTTTTCACGTATTTTTGGAAATTCTTCAACATTGACTATTTCAGTCGATACAAATCTGAAAATAATTCGAATTGGTTGATAGAAAATTGGAGATTGGGTTGAAATCCACATTTCTAAGACATTATTTCAAATCAGGGGTTAAACTCCTCGATTAAGAAAACGACCAGGAAATTACGCTACAAGAGGCCTCGTCCAGGGACGGTATAGCGATCGCAACCACCAGTCCCTCGGCAGACCAGTACCGGACAGGATCTTCCCGAAGCGGTTTCCCTGGATCCACGGGAAGAAGAATGATCCGTTCCGTGTAACGGACAGCGTACGAGCGAAAAACCGTCCCGGCTATGTGTATCCCCCGTTCAACGTAATTAAAAGTAATTTCCTTAAGCAGCGCCGTATCGGTCGGGGCTGAATTTCAACGCGAGATAGCATCAGCGGCGCATAATTTATACGAAGCGCAGAAAAACAAATACATTTCCGACGTCGGACAGGTCATTATACGTTGCGTTATTTATCCTTGATGATCATGAAATACCGGTTCCCCGCGGCCGGGCTTACGTACAATAATTAACGTACGATAGTAATAACGATAATTCGTGATCTCGCGCAGCATTCCGCCGCCGCTACCGGACAACCGGCGCGGCACTGCGCGAGCCTTCATTCATCGATCTCGATCGCGGGATCGTTCGGGATCCGATCCTGCCGTATCCTGCCTCGTCGGAACCAGCAAGATCCTGGACACCTTCGCCGTTGATTTACTATTATTTAATTACGGCTACCGGACGGAATTGCTGGTGGAAGACTGGTAATCGACGATACTTAATGCAAACGTTTGCTTTTAGTTCATAAATCGTCAGGTGCTGTAAACGTTGAAGAGCGACAAGCCTGTTTGCTGTGGTCTCGTCCACGTCTATAACAGCGTTTCTGAAATGTTTCATCATCATTAATTTCTTTGGAAGAGAAATTAAGTTCTACTTATCGGTTATCGATATTTGATTATTGACAGATATTTTCTAATCGTCTACAGCTCAGTAAATTTGCAAATGTTCAATATATTGTTCGTTTGCAAATGAACAAGAGATTCATGAAGGCAGAATCAAGAATTAATTTGGTACATGACCTTGACGGTAGGATCGTTCGAAATCATTTCCTATCAGCTCCCGCGTTATCATGAAAGATCCTGCAATGTCCTGGAAGCTAATAGACGCATTCGTCATCGGTCCGTTCGATTTAATGTTATCTAATCGCGGCTACCAAGCGGAATTCGCTCGGATTTCTGCAGGATGTGAACATGTATCGGGGCTTAGAGGGTCCGGGTACAGTAGTGGCGGGTACCTCGGGTACCCAAGATAAGTTCTACGCAGCGGTCCGAGTGCCGCGGGTCGTTTCCTCGGCGATTTTTACTCGCGGCAAATAATAAATTATCGGCCGGCCGTGCGTAATCGGCCTGGAATATAATCTGCGCATGGACAACCGTATCGCGCTGCGGTAGCTGCGGAGGCTCCCTCTTAGCCTACAATCTGTCTTACATATTCATTATGGCTGGAGGGTGAGCAGGTATTATCTCAGATGGTCGGTTTGGAACAACGTATAGCTTGTAATTTTCAGGGGGCCCCATGGACTGCCCCTCTTTACTCTTCCACGTCGTTCTCATTGGATCCGTCGCTCTCTTTCTCTCTCGTTTTTTCTCCCTTCCTTTTTTCTTCTCTCCCACACCTCAACCCTTAGAATCGCTGGCCAACGATGACCTGGTAAAAATCGGAAACGAAATCGAATTTACGATGCATGAAACTGTTGTTATTATTATGTTTATTTTCTTAATAATTCTAATGAATTCAAAATAATACAAGACTGTCATCAAATTCTTTTTTAATTTTACTGTTTTGTACTCTGCCTATTCAACTTTGTCATAAATGCGTAAAATCGGAAGTCTACTTATAATTAAACGACAAAAATGTGAAGGTCCCAAAAGGCCCAACAATGTAGGACAGCTACAACAAAATGGGACTACAACCGAACAACACAATAAACCCAAAAGGGCCAACAACATTGGACAGTTACAACAATAGGGTACTGCAACCAAACAACACAATAATCCCAAAAGGGCTAACAATATTGGGCAGCTACAACAAAATGGTACTGCAACCAAACAACACAATAATCCCAAAAAGGCCAACAACATTAGACAGCTACAACAAAATGGGACTGCAACCAAACAACACAATAATCCCAAAAAGGCCAACAATATTGGGCAGCTACAACAAAATGATACTGCAACCAAACAACACAATAATCCCAAAAAGGCCAACAACATTAGACAGCTACAACAAAATGGTACTGCAACCAAACAACACAATAATCCCAAAAAGGCCAACAACATTAGACAGCTACAACAAAATGGGACTGCAACCAAACAACACGATAAATCCCAAAAGGGCCAACAATATTGGACGGCTACAACAAAATGGGTGAAAAATCATTAGACCCCTATACTTGGGCATTCTATTATCCCAATTTCAAGGACCATACGAAATGGTTGCCATTGTCATTGTTGCGAAGCAATGGCTAACGACCGATGATTTCGAGGATCGTTCACGTGTCCGTGCACGTCCGCGCGCACGCCACCACCTGATGATATCGACGGTTTGACCGTAATTGCCGACCCTGCTCGCCCATCTACCTGCTGGGTCCGCGGCGATGGGCCCCGACGACGGTCCCCGCATTCCCGGAACTCGCGGAACGGACCGAAGCGGACCGAAGCGGATCGACGCCTTCTCCGGAGAACAATCACCGTACTCCGGGGCCGATCGGGCCCGTTCTCGTCACGGTAACTCGGGCCCGCACGCTTTGCATCCGGCCCCGGACCGTACTTTCTGTCCGCAATTGGACAGATTCGTCCGTCGTGAAAGAATCCCGTCGTCCCGGAGTGAGACGGGAACGTTTACCCGGATGGACGGCTACGGTGGCGTGTGGTAGCATAATTGCGTTGTCTCGGAATTGTTCGGCTTACCGTCAGGTCGGTGCAGAGTACTGCATAATTTCGAAAAGATTCTGGCGAACTTGAGGAGTGAAATTTTTTGACAGCTCGACACTGTGTGCATTTGGAACATTTGGTCTCCGGGGAATTGTCTTTTTTCAAGGAACCTTTCAATCCACTTTTCGAAGCTACCTTTCAATCCACTCTCCAACAATGATGATATGCCATTTGTTACAGAGTTTCTCGTAAATTGTATTTTTTGCAGCTCCACCTGTCAATTCTCTTTTGAACAATGATGACCTGTACGCATTTGTTACACGGTCTCTGGTTCTCTTTTGAACAATGATGATATGTATGGATTTGGAACATAGTAGCTGGTAAATTATCGTTTCTTAAGCTGCGTGTCAATTTTCTTTCGGACAGCGAGGATACGCATGCATTTGTTACACTGTCTCTGGTAGATTGCCTTTTTTGCAGCTACCTGCCAATCCTCTTTTCGACAATAATGTATTTGCGTGCATTTGTAATACAGTCTTTTCGAAAGCTACCTTTCGCATCTCATCTGGCAGCATTTGTTAATCTTTTTGGAAGGTACTTTCAAAGCCATACTTTTCTAGGCAATAATGATCGGTGTTCATTTATTACCCTCTTTCTGGTAAACAGACTTCTCGGAAGCTACCTTCAACCCTCTTCTAGCCCATAATGATCGGTACCGCATTTATTACACAGTATCTGATGAACCGGAACATTTGCTCGGATGATCGGGTACGGTAGCGTGTGGTAGCATAATTACGTTGTCTCTGAATTGTTCGTCTTACGGTAGGATTATTTAGGTACTCTGTGTAATTTGGAAGAGCAGCTTTGCGATCTTAAATTACGAAAACGACAGTTTCCCTAAATAATGGCCTGTGTGCATTTGTAACACAGTATACGATAAACGGAATCGTTTACTCGGATGAATGGTTGCAGTGGCATAATTACATTGTCTCTGAATTGTTCATCTGATTTATTCGGTAAAATGACGCATAATTTGGTAAACAGATTCACGAATTTAAATTACACGGTTTTGACAGCTGATCATTTCTGATGAATAAATAATCTTTGTGTATTTATTGCAAAATGTCTGGTAAACTGCCTACTCGGAAGCTATCATTTTATACTCTTCGGGGAATTACCTGTGCTGTTCAATGTCAGTTGAAGGGCATGGACCAGTTATGCTTGATCATCATCGAATGACATTGTAAACGAAATGTACCAAGTTAATGAACTAATCCTGATGTTAGCTAGACCATACTGTAACAAAAAAATTCGGAGTATCATTAAAAAAATATTGGTGACCTTAAAATGACCTTGAAAATAATGTCGTCAAATTATACAACGATTTAATTCGTGCTTTTATTTCTTCCTGTCTCACGGTACAGTTTGTGAAGTATAAAAAGATATTTCTCCGATATATCGGCCGAGTCACCCTGTATATTATACTTCTTCGCGTCCGTGGTTCGGACGGAATCAATTAATATGAGAGTTCAGAGAAAATTGGATGATTAAATGATTACAAGCTTGTCATTCCAAGGTAAAAAAAAAAAACGAACATGTGTATTTAAATAAGCGTGACGACCACCTGCGGTTACAATGTATCGATTGGTAATTGCTCGGTCAGAAAATTCTAGGTTGCGGCCAAAGTTATGACCGAAGTATTCACGGAGAGTAATAAAAGCGGTGAAACGTCAAAACAACAAGTGCTTCCTCCGCAATCTCCAAAATCCCACAAAAATCACAATCTACACCATGAAAGGGGTTAACTAAAAATACTAACAGACCCACAGAGACACCTCCCCAACAATTACCTCTCCCGGGTACCACGGATCGATATCCGCGAACAGAGCAGAAATCCTAATAGCCAGCAATGGCGTCTCAAGGTTGAAGGGATGGAATCCCGGGAGACCGGCGTAGCAGAATTGCGTTTGCGATCCTGTGGTTCTTGATAGCGCATTTTCCTGACATCAGCGTTACTCGGTCGCGTACAGGGACGCTGTTGGTTACAAAGTGAGAGCGAGAGGAGGCAGGAGGAGTTCGGAAAGGAAGTCAAGAATGAGCAAGACCGCGAAAGAAAACCCGTGATCTAGAAAAAGAGAGACAGCGAGAGAGAGAGTGAGAGAGAGAGAGAGAGAGAGAGAGAGAGAGAGAGAGAGAGAGAGAGAAAGAGAGAGAGAGAGTTGTGGCACAGAGCAGGTGCCACGTGAAGTGAATGACTGAAGGAACGATGGTGGTGGCGGCTTGGCAGACGGAGAAGGGGAGAAGGTTTAGCGAGTAGCGTGAGTGAGGTGTGTAACTCGAGTGAGCGGATAACGCGAGTTTGGTGAATGAGGCGAATGAAGTGAAACGCTCGAAGTCGACGGCGCGTGCAACGAGTGGGTGATACGCTTTCTAATTATCGAGATTAATCCGACGGGAAATAGAGGCGGTCGTGTGCCAGCTTGACGCGCTTTGCCCAGCCGCGCCTCTTTTTTCATTTTTTTTTTTTTCGCTCTCTTTCTCTCTTCTCTCTTCACGCACACCAGACTTGACACCGGTTCTGTTATTTTCCCGCATGCCTGTGCAACCCTACGCCGCACAACATGACCCGCATTCTGACTTGTTTACGCAGACGGAGGCCATGCCTTTCCGGAAAATGGCGAACCGACCAGTCCAACGCTTTCGATCGACCCCCGACGCTATTCAACCCTGTTCCGTCTGTTCGCGATCCACCTGAACACCGATCCACGGAATCAGCACTTTTGCTCGCAACTTTCCGAACAATGATCGTCGCTGGACCGAGGATGTTTGTGCCGGATGAAAATTGTCTGGTTGCCATCCACCGATGGTATTCAACCCTGGAGGTCCGCGAGGCATCTGAACATCGATGGAATGCGCACTTCTGTTGGAAACTTCGGGAACAAATGTTCA
Source organism: Lasioglossum lativentre (assembly GCA_916610255.1). Taxonomy (NCBI): domain Eukaryota; kingdom Metazoa; phylum Arthropoda; class Insecta; order Hymenoptera; family Halictidae; genus Lasioglossum; species Lasioglossum lativentre. The sequence goes on from OU744364.1 coordinate 6,018,919, forward strand.
AAAATTATATACACATATTATTGCACTCGAGGTCCCCTTTGATCTTCATTTAAACATTACGTATTCTTTAACTAAAGAAATGCATAAAAAGTTCTCAATCTTTCTATTTCTTTTTGCTTGATTAAGTGGACATTTTTTCGTGAAAATCGCAAATCTTTCTGTCTCAGAAATTTTGCAATTTTATATTTTTTTCAGTTCATCGACGAGATAATTTCATAACCTTTAAGAAAACCTTTGTTATTTCTGTTTTGGACAAAAATTAGGGACTCTAGAATGTACACAAACTAACGACCCAAGCGGACGAATAGATATTTCTTCAACAAACAAATAAATCATTATGTCAGACAAATTTTTATATTGCTTAAATATAGAACGAAACAGCATAAAAATTGTCGTCTAAATAAAAATTTCGAATAACGAATAAAAGTTGTGGAAAGATTTATTCGAAGCCTTCGAATAAAAGATACAGATAAAAGATGAAAATATTATTCGAAGTTCGAATAAAGCCGCTTCGTACAAAAAAAATTATTTTCATTCGTCGGATAAATTCTCGTCGAATATAATTATATTTATTCGAACCATCGAATAATGAATAAAAATTTGTCTATTCGCAATTTGTATTTAGATGAAAATTTTGCCCAACTCTGACCTCAACAACCGCGACAATGTCTCCACGCATACCACCCCACCGCCACACGTCCCATTCTAGACCGCCAGACACAATGTATATCCTTTCAAGTTTACCTCGCATGATCGGACCCGATCGTCAAAGGCTCCCCTTCTCCGTTCCTCCAGCGGCTTTCGAAATTCTCGAGCAGGCCTGCAAACTGGCGGGGCGGCGCGCGCGCGCGTGCGTTCGTGGTCGAAAAGAACGGTTGCTCGGTGCATTAGCATTAAATGACATTAGCATCGTTTGTAGCTCGTCGGGCCTCTTACAAATTTCCGAAGAAGGAATGTTGCCTCGCGCGGCGCGAGCCGAGCCGAGCCGAGCCGTGCCGTGCCGTGCCGTGCCGTGGGTAGCTTGCCGGGGAGCCAGCCCGGAATCAGGGCATACTTGTCGTTCGCCGAAGGCGGGGTAAGGAAGTGCACCGGCAACAATAATCAATGGAGTTGCTGCATTGGGGTGTGGCGCGCAGTACCGGCGCCTCCTTGCTGTCCGACGTACTTCGATCGTGGCCCCCTTGCAACCCCCGTTCCACCCCACCGACCCCCGCGCACCCACCCCCTCGCAACCCCCCCGCGGACGTCGCCTAGGTTCCTTTTCTCTTTCTCCGTCTGTTCTTAGAACTCCTGTCCCCCTCTTTCGCGGATATCGACGACCCACCTTGTGCCCTTCCGCCTTCCACTTAGGTGCCGCGACCCCGAAAGCCAGCAAGACGCTACTGCTACGCTGCTGGGAGGAACGTTGTCTACGTGGGAACGTTGGCTCCAGATCGCTCGGAAAATCTCCAAGAGGGATTCACGATCTCTGGAAATTGGTCTCTGTGGATATTTCAAAAATTTCATAAACCAGACATAAAGGAGAAATTAATATTGTCATTTGTTTTGACTAGCGGATGTTTATTTGCAATTTTCAATTTTTGTGTGGAAAATTTTAAGAAAGTGGAGTCGTGTCTTATTTTCATTTCGTAGATCTGAAATAAATGAAAATCGTACTAAATTCTGTGAGTCTCATATAATATATCGTAAAGACGCGTGGTATAGTTATGACATTCTTCCATAATAAATGTGCATAGTCTTAATTTTTGCAGTTGAAATTTTACGCGCATAGTCCGATAATTGCGACTATTCTTTACGATGAGGTACTATCATATAAGTACAGCATTAGAATAAATTGAGTAGCACGCGTTTTCCATCCTAGAAGAACTGCGGTGAATAATTATTAATTTCTTTGTCCGCGTATTGATTTATTATTGTTGTATTACACTACACAAATTGTTATGAAACAACCATTACTTACGATCTTACACAAAGGTAAAGTAGGTTAACTAAAAGTGATTATTAAGATCGTTTTTCTGTAGAAAAGAATGCAACGACTGCAGTAGTGTTAATGGAAGAACGATCATTATCTACATCATCGGCGTTAAAGTGTTAGAGCGTGCATTGCAATCTTCAGAGTTTCACAGTGTCATTATGATCGCCGAGGTTAAAAGCTTGAGAGATTTCAAGCCTGAAAGCCTTAATTGTACATTCATTCTTGCGATCACAGAGTAGCATTTATTTTTTAATAACACTCCTTCTTAATTACTATACTTCAACCCTTTTTCCATCATTCTTTGTCGACATTTTTGTGTCAGGCATCTTGTAGAATCTTAATGAGTAATTTACAATACAAATCATTCGAAATATACTGTCGCGATTATAAAAACCTGTGAAGTCGAGAAACTATTTTAATTATTATTCGAAAGAAAATGATTAATCTTCTTTCTTTCACATATTGCCAAATATAATAATTTAACACATTGAACGTTCCAGTGGTCATCAGGTTATAGAATTACTTAAAAATGATCCTCATAAAATCAATGCCACCGAATAACGGACTTATTAACTCCTTGCCCTACCTTTTATTTTACGGTTTCAGTGATTAGAACTTTTTTGTAGTTCGCAATTTCCTAAAAAAAGAGAAAATTTATATCTATTGTATGCCTATACATGCTCTCCAATAACTGTACATTAATATTAGTAAATTAATAGCATACATATTTATTAGACTCTGTTCAGAATCTTCATCACGAGTCTGACACGTTATTGTAGGGCAAGGGGTTAAGTACATAAGATTATCTAGAATCTAGAGCATAGTTTAAGGTGAGAACTTAATTCTCAAATAACTAACAATTGTCATCAACAACCATGACCGCTAGTATGAACAAAACAGGTAAAACTTGCATGAAACATCAAAAATTCGTGTAGCAATGAGCACGGTTAAAATCTTGTTAACCCACTTTCCATGTATAAAGCGTGAATTAAAAAGGAGAATAAAGACAGTACAATATAAAACAAAAGAAACAGCTAAGTGTCTATCAAAAGATCAGATCGGAACACCCATTCGCAAGGCGTAAGTATCCGAATCCCGAACAGTAGTATATTTGTAGTGTCGGGACCCGGTGCGGCGGTCTCGGTTCGTTTGGCGTTTCCGTCGCAGACACCCACAATTGATTTAAGCCGTGGGATAATTGGTACCCGGGGTCCGTGGTAGCGCTCTTATCGGCGTATTAAGACAGTTAAACACAGGTTGTCACCGTATCGACAAATACGGGGTTTCGGGTGGTTGGCTGGCGAGCTGGACGAGAGGAAGAGAGACCAGCTAAGAGAAACAAAGTGAGAGAAAGTGAGACGAGGTAAGAGAAACGTGGCGAGGCGAGGCGAGGCGAGGCGAGGCGAGGCGAGGCAGGTAAAAGTGCGGGTTTCAGGTTGCTTTGGGACTGGTTCCTCGGCGAGAGAGCACGCGTGGGTGGAAGGCCAATCGCGGTAGCACTCTGCCGGTGCCGAGTGCAATGCAGAGTGCAGCCAGTGCAGGTGCAGCGCAACGGAACAGTGGCAAAAGAAGCGGCGCGGCGCGGCGTTGCGCTGGTCAGCGCTGACACGCCCGGTTGCCCGCGCTTCCGGCGCCACCGTCGAACGCCAAGTTTCACAGCCCGCTGGCGCCTACGAATTCGCAATTGCCGTTCCGTTCCGCTCCGTTCCGTTCCGTTCCGTCCTCTCGGAGAATCGGCGAGTCATGCTCCGCCTTGATTAATGACGACCGTCGTCGACGCCGAGAGAACCTCCTTAACTACGATCGACGAAAAACCAATGCCTCGTCCATCAAATACGCGACGACCTAAGACCGTCTTTAAACAAATCATCCACTTCATAACTTATTTTAATAATACCGTAGGACCTCGATTATCCGAACTTCCGATATCCGAGGTCTCTATTATCCCGTCACGCCGGCTCAACACGGCTCGATCTAAGACTGGAGAGATTTTTTAGTGAAAATATTTTATTGGCATAGTATACAGGGTGTCCCAAAATTCCTTCAACTCCCTGAAATGTTCCTGAGGTCGTTCGAAGCGACATTCTCCTTTTCCAAAATGTCCGCCGCGGCTTTGTTTAGGAATTATTAACGAAAAACACGGACCAATCGGGAAGCGACCTAGACGCGTCGTGGCAAAGTGGTGCGCCAGCAGAGCTGGAATAGGACGAAAACCGTCCCGACCCATCGCGGTATATCGAAAATTACTGTACCATTTACAGCAGTGTTTTTATGATTGATACGTCACGATGTATCGATCAACACGGACGGTTTCCGCGTATCTGCGATGACGAACGTCCTCGTATCACGCACTTACAGACCCAGACGACTGCTGGCGCGCCGGGCCATCTTTGTCAACACGCGTCTAGGTCGCGCTCTGATTGGTCCGTGTTTTTCGTTAATAACTCCTAAACAAATCCGCAGCGAACATTTTGGTAAAGGAAAATTTCGCTTCAAATCACCTCAGGAACCGCTCATTTCAGGAAGTTGAAGGAATTTTGGGACACCTTGTATAAGATCTAGCCACTAATTTGAATCACAATCGAATTTCATGAAAATGTTCACGAGACAGAAATTTCAACATTCGCTTGATCGATGAAAGAATATTTTCCTCTAGTGTGATCTGCGTAAAATAATATTGGTACAAAAAAGAACGTTTTCATTAACGATAATGGCAAATATTTGTAGCAAGGCGTACAGCGTAAACCTGACCGAGACCCGGGAAAGAGTGGCTATAGTTGATCGAATTAATCATGCGTGTATCGCAGTAATTAATCACGTATTGCAGGCAGAAAATATTTTCATTAATAGTAAAGGTAATTACCCGGACCTAATCTAGGCTTAATCTAGACTTTACTCAAACCTGACAAGAGGTATTTGATCAGACTAATCATGCGATCATTACAGTAATTACTAGGCTGCGGGACCGTTATACAGAGTAACAATTTTCTGCATCCATTACAAGAAACCGGGAGCCAAATCGATTCCGCCTTCTCGATATTCTCGGGAATCTTTAAAGACCCGCGGATCGCAACATATAGATCTCGCCCACGCCGATATACCCGCATCCTAGAAACTTTTGTTCGCCTATATAAATAGCGCCGAGGCTGTCCACGTCCGAGACAAACCAAGGCTGTTGATCGAACTTGACAGTCCTCCCTCGCAATGGCGGTATGAATTTTTGAAATTACTAGCCGCGGATCCGGTAGCCTAAGCTGGCGCAGATAACACGGCCGCGGTGTTACCGGCGAATATGTATCCAACGGACGGACAAGATCTGTTCGCGATAGCAACAGAGCTGGCGTGCAGAGAGTAGAGCGGGTGCTGGCTTTTGCTAGGCGTTGCGAGTAGCAATATAACGCGGGTAAGTATGCATCGGTGGCAGTGGAATGACATTTATTTTCGCCGACAAGACGAAGAGCGTGCTCGACGCCGATCGATCAATCGGAGCCCCGGTGCAATGTTGCAGCCGGAACGATCTTACTTTGGGCGACGATCAATCAACGAAGGCGGGGGAGGAAGAGAGCGAGAGAGAGAGAGAGAGAGAGAGAGAGAGAGAGAGAGATAGCGGTGGGACAAATGCTCATTGGGGATAGTCAAAGCGCAACGATGGCGATCATTCAATTCGCAATTAGAAAGACCGAGAGAACGAGCCGGGGCCCGAGCCGAGCGTGTAACAGATCTTAGTACCTACCGTTTCTGCAACAACGAGGCCCGCGCGCATTATGCGCGCTATACTTTTGCCCCGGCGCGTTATTAATTGCGGTATGGATGTCGGATAAATGCGCCGGCATTCATTTTCGTAACGATTATTACGCTTAATGATACCCATATGTTGTTACCCTATCCCTCAGGCCAATTTCCTGGCATTACTCCCGGATAGCAGCTACTCACCCGGCTCTCTGTTCTACCTACATAACCTGGACACAATGATCGGGGGCCCATAACCGCCGCGCTGGTTTGTCGGATTAACAAAGACCCGTTGCACAATGTCCCGTGGCTGCCGCGCTATATCGTTAACCCAGATTGCATCCGCGCTGGTCGTTTGTATTCGGTAGCTACCCCTCCATCGAAGATGAACGTTCCGGATAAGAGAACGCGATGCTCTCGGAACGCTTCGAGGAATTTTATGAAATATCAATCTTGGTTTTCTGCCGGTCCGGCGCTCGCTGGCTCGCTTTTTGTAAGATCGTAGAGGAAGGCTGCAGCTGCGAGTTCAAGGATCAAGAACCGGTGGCCTTGGAAGAAGGTCTTGACGGTTGTTTCGCCCACGTTGGAGTTCAGGAATTAAGTGCGATCGAGTAGACTTGTTTTCATTAAGTGCTTTTAATATGATTTAACAGTTCCGATGGAGATGCTCCCGACGGAGTGCTTCTTCAGATTTTCTATTTAGCACTTTCAGCGAACCTGGTAAATCTAGTGTTAAATGAATTCTTACCTGATGAATAGCGATCGTCAAAGGCGCCGGTGTCGGAACGCGTTTCTCTTCGTTTTCGAGAGTGCTTAGAATGCGAGCACCGTTCATCGGTAAAAGCACAACGGCCAGACAATGAACGTGAGAACGAAAAAAGGGCGAAGTGGATAAGGATGAGTCGCAGTTGCGTGTCACCCCATCGCGAGGCGCCTAAGTGATGTCTAAAAATGTTCTTTATTCAGGCGGGGTGGTGGGGGAGGGACAATGAGTGCACAATAGCGCGGTCGCCTACAGCCGGTACAATCTGGGATTTCGGGCTACTGAGCATTTAGGTTTGCAACTCATCGTGAATCGGAAAAACTCCCCGGTGGGAACCGAACACGTTCCGAATGTTAACGCGGCTGTCCCGAAGGGACTGGCTGTCCCTTTCTACTTAAGTAGAACCAAAACATTTGGGCAGCCTTTTTATCGACCAACAGGAAAGATAGTCGATAGTCACATCTCTCGAAGTATTAGTTCGCGAATATTTCACTTTCCTGACACTCGTGAAATTAATTAGAAAGTCACTTTAACCATCGAACAGCGTTATCACAGTTATAGAAAGTTTTATTTTGAATTTATTAAAAGTATCGAAGAAAGCAGGATCAAAATTTCATTCGCTCGTTCTTGTCATAGATGAGCCCACAATTATGAATATGATCTAATTGTAAGTCAAAATTTAAAAAAAAAAACAAATTTATCAGTTATTTCACATCGCATTATTTTAAACTAAATTTATTTAACGTAATTTTTACGATATTGCTATAAACGAACCGATAGATAGTGCTTGTTATTTCAACATTATATGGAATTCATTTGAAATATAATCCTATAAATATCTCGAAACAAGAAATATATCACTTCGACCACTTTCATAATTATAGGCTGAAATATATAAAATCCTCCAACCATTCAATTTCAGTCTCATTCGATTAAACGCAACAAGAATGTAAGCAAACGCAGAATTAACTGTGAAACCACATTCTGCAAAGCTATGTAATTACATTACGTTATAAAAGGACGCAATGAACGTATGTATAGCTTTCGATTCAGCTTCGATTGCTCTGTTTGCGAACAACAATTGACAGGCACGGCGTCTCCGCGATAGAAATGTCGGTACGCGGACACTATCTCCGATGAAAGTCGCCAAGTTGGTAATACTTGGAGACAGTGTTGCAGGTGCGTACAGCGGCAAACGACAATTCTGCTCCGGCAGACAGACGGAGAAATTGATAAATTGCCGTAGACCGGCTAAATCCGCGATCGTTTCGAAAATCATCAATCTCCGTACAAAATTTTGCACGCTTCAGCGGCAGAACCGTACGTCTCGCGTGTAATCGACACGATGTTTCTAATCGGCGCGTCGTTTCTAAAATGCAAGCGCGTAATTAACATAAATAACGCACTCTGACGCTGTTGCACTCGGTGCATCGCACCGGTGTGCGCACCCCGTCACGGATATAATATTTAAACGACAGCGCTTTCTACGTTACCAGCAATTTATTCGAGACGCAATTACCACAGAGCCCCGGCTAAGCTATACGTTATTGCGGCTAATTGGAAATCGACACTATCAGACGCACAGAAAGCATCGGTGTCTTATAATTCCTGCGTTAATCACTTCTAGTGGAAGTCGGTAATTAGCACTAACCGCGGCAATTTCGCCTTCAGATATATGTATATTCACTTCGTGGCCGTCGGTTAACTTTGATAAAGTAAAACGCGATTACGTGCCTCCCCCCCCATCTCCCCCTTCCACCTCCCCTCACCCCCTTCCCGTTGCTCCTCTTCTGTCGAGGGTCGTGTTTTCAATGAATTCGCTCGAAACGTTTTAAAACGTAAATTACACGTAGTTTTAATACCCGATTTCGTGCCGCGCGACGTATAATTTCCGTTGTCGATCATGTGATAACGTGGCGGCTCCGATGCCAGCTATATTTAAATTAGTTATGCACATGTACTCTCTAGTAATTGACAGAAGCTTTAATTCCCCATTGATCATTCTATCAACTTCAATTTTATTACCTAAAACTTTTTTCCATAGCATCAAAATAAAGTTTAAAATTAAATTAAAAACAATCGAACTCATTGTCTTCACTGAACTCTTTAAATTAAAATATATAAACACCGTTCTCCGTCTAAGAATATCCACTGTCGTCATAAATGACTACTATATATCTGATTGGTATAAGTAGACCTCGGATTTTTATGCAAAATAAAATTTCTTATCGTAATTGCATAAAATATAAGATTGTTCTAAAAAAATTTCATTGCATAGTAATTTTGTGTACTAGATTCCTGCATTAATTAAAACTACATCTTCTATTTTAAAATTGTGTGTGTATACTATAACTGTACAAAGAACCTCGATCTAATTTCTTTGATGTAATGAATTGAACCAACTACTTTTTGTACCAGGTAGATTGTTGAAAAATATATTTTACACACGCCTAACGATCACCACGGGCCTCATTTTAGTTCATAAGTAGGAATACCGGTGATCCGTGATTGCCGATCAATTTGCAGATCGTTATCTCCACGATATAACGCAACACGGAGCATCTGGCCCATTGTCGTTAACGAGCAACCGAGACGCGAACAATGTGCAACTTGATAATTAGATGCCACTTGTGTGTACCCGGACCGTTTACACTTAACGCGGTCTACAATTTCGAAGGCAGACCCTTTTGCACGGGGCCCCCGTTAATCGCTACATGTGTCCGTCAAGCTGAATAAAGTAAATTATACGAGGCGCTGGTTTACGTGTTGCGAATCCCGTGTGCTTCATTATATTCGATGCCACTGTTGTAACACTCTCTGTATTGTCGAGAAGATAACTGCCTTCGAACTTCTTCGGCCCCGAAGAGTATCCACGGGACGGAGCATCATCGCGAGACGTGTCAAAAATTCTTCGCGAAGATCCACGTCGGTGTATATAATTAATGTTCCCCCGATGGAATTCGTGAAGAACGATTTTTCCATGGTGTTTACAAAGGTTTATCAGCAATCAGGATGATGCCGCGCCGCGCCGCGCCGCCGCGTAAAGTATACTTACGATCTAATAGCAGCCTTTGCACTATCCCGTGTGCAAGTTTACAAACTATTCGCAGCAAAATTCCTTCTTATTTCAATTCACCGTTGATACGTGGTCGAGGTGTCCAAGAATGTCTTTACGTCTTAAATATATTTTCAGAAAGACGTCTTTGTCGGTTTACACGTTATTAACCCCTTGCACTATAATACCGAGTCGGACTCGTGACGAAGATTTCGAAGATAGTCTACTAAATATTCACGCTACTAATTTCCTTTAAACTTTAAATTGAAACAAAATGATATTTTCTTGTTGTTGAAACCATTGGAGACTGCATAGGTATAAATTACATACAAACTTCTTTTTTTCTAAGAAATTAGAATCGACAAATAAGTTCTAATCACTGCAACCGTAAAATAAATCGCAGTGCAAGGGATTAATCGTATTCGAGATAATAATGAAAGTCTCACTATCACTAGAAATTTTTCAGTTACCTCAATGGGTGAACATCCTAAATCACAACAACCCCACATCACTTAATTTTAACCCCTTAATCACTGCAACCTTAAATTGAATCGTAGTGCAAGGGGTTAAAATATTTCTGGGGAAAAACTCAGAATTGTTGCGGCGTTGTGTCTGCTGATAGAATGTATCGAAAAATGACGATTGGCATGAGATGCGAGTGGGTAGGACGTGGATTTTTATGTCGCCCCGAACTTCAGTTCGACAAAAGAATCGGTATCGGAAGGACACATACCTGGTTTAGATTCTATTGCTATTTTTATAATCAAATTTAACTTGTTCTCTCGAAAGGGATTTATTTCACTAGGCTGTCGTTTTATTAAAAACGAACTCCACTCCTATCGTATCATTCAACAGTTAGAAATGTAAAAATGTATCGCTGATACCTGTGCGCGGGTACCCGAAATAACGGGCTCGGGTTCGGGTCGGGATTCCGAAAGTTTATCGACGCATAAATATGTTTTCGATTCCGAAACTTGACACGTCGAAGCGAACAGTCCGCGCGGCCCACGCGAAATCCTAATTAGCACGCGTTTAATACTCCCGGGAACAACTGATCAGCCGTCGCGTCTACCGGATTGAATACGGTTTATCGTTCGTTTCACGGGTCCCTTTCGCTTTCCAGAGACGAGACAATGACGTCCGACCTCCGGGCGAGCGAACGCGGTGGAACGGTTGGCCGCGGGGGAAAAAAGGGGGCAGCAGTCCAGCGATCATGATGAAGAAGAAGAAGAAGAAGAAGACCAAAAGAAGAAGCTAAAGAAGACGAAGAAGATGAAGTTGAAGAGGAAAAGGTCTGACGTCGGTGAGACACGCGGGAGCAAGTAGAGGCCGGCGAAGAAGAAGAAGAAGAAGAAAATGGGCACGCGGAAGGGAAAGAGGGAAGATCAATAAGAAGAAGAAGAACACGAAGAAGAGGACGCGGAGGAGATTGACCCTCTGGCCCGTTCGTACGCAGAGGAACACGCACGCGACCGGTTCTGTTTCACCCCGATGCGATGCTAAACGAAGTTTTACCCGCCGGCTGCTCCGGCAAATCGTTCCGCAGCGGCGCGTTCTGCCAGTCCTCTATCTCTCTCTCTCTCTCTCCCCCTCTCTCTCTCTCTCTCTCTCTCTCTCTCTCTCTCTCTCTCTGCCAGTATAGTTTGCGTCCAGTGAGATTGACAACGCTCCTCGCTGCCGCGCTGATTGCGGGCCCTTGGACCGGTATGAAGACGTGAACCGGCCTCGCTGGATACAATGCGAGAGCTGGATATCGGCTTTCTAGCATTGTCCCAACCGATGAATGCCAACTCCGGAACCGATTATGAGCGCCGAGGCAAACGACGCGACGAGCCGCGATACGCATTGGGATTGCTATTGGCTCGATGTCCGGGGGTTTGTCGTGGGCATCGTGCTCTCTAATTTCTGCCATTGACGGCTGATGGATGATTAGACGCGACGTAATGACGAGAGTGACCGATTGTGCCGGCCGCCACGCCGCCAGCTCGTTGGTAATGGCGAGGGTGCGCCCGACACAATGGCTGAAGGGCGCTCTTCGAGATCTAGGTCCTCTCCGATGGATGATGACGACGACCCAGTTCATTTTGTAGGCTAGGATTCATCGATCGTTTGCCGGGACTCGTTGCTTGACCGTGCTTTTCCATTTGCTGCGTTTCAAGTCCGGACACCTAATTGCCCACGTTGCACAGTTTATTCGCATGCTAAAGATCTAACGGAATTCACACCAATCGCAGCGAATTCCGTCTTTTAACATTGTTATTGTGAAACGCGTAAATCAGCCCCGCTAATTATACCGCAGACAATCCACGGTCGCAAGTATTCGCGTTCAGACCGTGCAACCCACCTCTGCGATTTTCATCGGAGATCAGACGAGATCCGACGCAAGATCCGCCCTAAGATAAAGTTCCATCGATTCCTGTGGCGAACGATCCACGGGTAAACGGAATCTTCGCACAGTCTCGTATCGATCTTCGATGCAGGAAATTAATTTCGTGATCGTACGTTTGAATCATCCGACAAATAACGCACGGAAACGATAAATTTCGACCGGTCGGATGCCATGAATCGGTAGAAATCTTTCTCACCATGTGTTCCCACAAGGTTGACCATTTAATCGAGTATTTCATAAAACATTTTAACAGAGACAATACGTAATGGTGAAACAAATGATGCATCCGATTTTGCTTCATACTCTCGTTCCATCAACATTTCATTCTTCACCTCACAATTTTACAAAACACATTAACGATAGACAAATAACACAAACATATCTCGATCAGAAAACGAGTCTCAGCGCCCGAGGACTGCACGACATTTCTGTGTATGATAATTTATCTTTAACATCGTTCCGATTACTAGTTCGATTTCGATAAATGCGACCGTATGTTTCTGTCGATAACGCAGCGCAGACTTTTGCTACCGTTAATTTAACGATCCGCTGCAAACACGGTCCAATTAATTGAACTAAATTGCTCGCTGTCGCCTCGGAATGTTTTAATTAATTGCGCAAGATTTTTTCTCGGCCAAGGTTACAGCAAGGTCACCGCGTAAGTAGTTGCATCTCCCGGGCAGAGAGTCAGCTGCAACGCGAATGCAGACGCGCTGATAAAAGCGTGTACGCGAGGCATTTCAAGCGAGATTCCACAACAGTCCTCGATGATCCATATCGCTTTGATTTTTCGAGATCCGTGGTGGTTCCAGGTGTGGTCCTCCCTCTGCCGTATGGTGGAACGACGGGACCGCGATTCGCCTCGAAGCTGAACAGAGATTCGTTTCGCGTGACGACGCGGTGTGTGTCGTAATGGGCTATGCAAATTTATGATGATGCGTTCGCGATAATAGTATGAATTACCCGGGCGACGGGGATCGACCGAGTATTCCGTGAAATTTAGCGCGCAATGCCGAGGTTAATGCGCGTTCAAGTACTAAATTTCTTATCGGAGGATGAGTCTATTAGCGGGCACCATTGTGTTCTCGAAAGTGTACGCTTTCGAGCTATCGAATCGATGTCGAGAAGTATTACCGGGAATGTTTGAAGTATTATCTATATTACCTTAATATTTCTACCAAAGGTGTAAACTTTTTAAAATTTTGAATAAAAATTAATTTCACGGATGCAGTAAAGGGAAATTATATATAAAAAATTTAGCTCTGATTATTACTTCATATGTTCAACAGCAACTTTTGCTGCAACGACTATTGTAAAATACCGTTTGAAGTTGTTCGAAGTCGTATCGTCAAATTACCATTACTCTACCAAAAAAAAATTTTTTAAACGAAATTCAATGAATTTTATTTTCATGAATGAGCGTTTTCGTAGATCACTGTATCTCTGGTTAGAGAATGATCATCCTCGGTACAACATGCTACGGTTTCCACAGTCTAATCGTAGTAATTCGTAAGTCTAATCGTAATCGAATTCCTAAAGATGGACACATAGAAGCAACAGCAAGAGGACCTCAGAAAATCGAACGCCAACAAAACGACACCACGAAGAGAAATTGTATCAGGGATAGGATGGCAGGTGAGCACCGCATCGATGGCTAAAAATCCGTCTTTTACGATCGCCGAATTACCAGCGAAGCTCGCTGAAGCTTACAAGTTTGGCGATCGAATCGGGACCAGCGCCGAGCTGGCTGACGTTGGCTCGGGGCGGCTGGTGCGGCGCGCAGCTGCACGCACGTGAGCCACGAGGAATCGCCGTGAAACGCTAACGTTATAATAACGGTCGTAACAACGGCAAGAAGTTGTAATTTAAATTGAGTTTCTCGCTTGTCCGTCGGTAATAGCTCTATCGCACGCCACTTGCACGAAAACGCGAAAGAAAGACAGCGAGAGCGTGGTGTGCTCGGTAAAATCGGCGACGACGACGACAGAGGGAGGGAAGTACGACGATCGGCAACGAAGCGAAACCAAAGCGAGGGACATAGACCGTGGTAATAGTGGATGGTAGACAGAGAGGTAGATGGATCATGCGAGGCGGGTGGGTGTGAGCGATATCTCCGGGCTTACAGAGGCTGGGGTGCGTTGATCTAATTGATAGCCGGCCTGGGGACAGAGCCAGGATATGACGCGAATCCATTGTGGCCCACATTATTATAATATATATTATAATACGTGTCCTCCGTCGTTCGCAACGGAGCCAGGCCGACGCGACGCCGAGCGAGAAATATGCGGGGAAAAGAAAGGGACGGGGGGTGACACCGATGCTGGTGTAATAATGCGCCGACATTGTTCGGCTCGACAGTTAGGGAGTGCGGTCAGCAAGTGTCAGACAGATCGCCGGGATTTACCGACGCGACGAACCCTTAGAACCTTCGCTGTAGAGTGGTACGGGCTGCTCCCTTCGACCGGTGTGAGTGACCTTTCGTTATCTTCTTGCGAGCTTTATCGAGGAAGAGTGCCTGGGAGATCGGTAGAATTGTTCTAAAATTTACTGCGATACTTGATTGAGCTGTACATATTTGGAAATACGTAATATCAGAGTTGATTTTATGGGGGATAATTTTGACGTCACATAATTTTAGAGGTCAGGCGAAGGTCAACTGTGTTTTTTAATGTAGAGCCATATAATTGTGTACTAGTCGTTGCTGTTAGTAATCGTCTATTAAAAGAACCTACTTATGAGAAATCATTAATTCGGGATATTAATGGTTGACCTTAAAATGTCCTCTACGCTGTACATCTACGAAAGAAATACATGAAATCGCGTGTCCTCTGGAACAAACACAGTGACTATTTCCCAGCAGTTGGCTCAAAATATCCCAGCAATCCGAAAGCACGTCGGTGTAGCAGCAGCAGTGATCGCGGCAATCCTGTAAGTGGATGTAACTGTGCGCGTTCGTGTTTAATTTCTGAAGGAGCAGAAGTGGCAAGCATCTCACGTTGACCCGCGCCGATGATCGGAGCCCTGACGCCGCCATCAATGCGGCGTGCACACCTCAAGTGAAAATCCACCCCGTCATCAAATAGGAGGAAGCTCGGTGCTTATCCGGGGTAGCATCTTCAAAGTGTTAACTGGTGATCCCTCGGCCCCGGGGAATTCGTTAAAAGACATGTTGGTAAGTCGTGCATGCTGCCGGTGCTCGCGTGAAGCGAAATTCAAGCGCAACCACTCGAAAATGAACGGGCATAGGCGTCTCCTAACGGAAAGTCTTGCTCGTGGATCCTTGGCGTTCGCTCTCGTCGCGTTACGCGAACGAGACATCGCGCGGCTACGTCTCGCTGGCGCATCGTTGGAACTTATAATGAAGAAAATCCTCGAGACGATCGAATATAGGAGACACGCCTATATAGAATCACTAAAGCGAAGGAGAGAGCCTACACACGGGCGTGTCTTTTCCCTTGGTTGACGCGCGCGCGCGCGCGCGTGCACTCCCTTCGCGCCACCCTTTTGCCAGCCTTCGGATTCAAAGTGTCCTCGTTATAGCCGAAGTGGATGCCGCCTCGAGCCCCGCGCCCCCCCCCCGCCCCCACCTCCCGCGGTAGCATCTAACGTTTAATTGCATCGGACTTTAGCGCCGGATATAACTTCACTGCCGGAAATTAACAGGCTTTAACTATTGCCTATACCCGGCGATCTACGCTCTCCCGTATAAATTATCGAGCCCGCGTTCTCTCCTGTTCCCGTTCGGAGACCGTGGAACCTGATCTCTCTCTCGCTTTCTCTTTTGCTAGCTCGAGCACCAGCTCTCTCGCACTTCGGGTCTATGCGGCTACGCTACGGTCTCGATTCGTATGGTGCACCAACACGCGAGGAGATCAAGCGGTGGGAATAAGCGCGCGCCCGCTCTGAATTGCCTCGGCTTATGCGCGTGTCCGCCCCTGGACGCCCGTTATTAGAAGATCGAGAGAAACGTCACGGTGTGATAATTAATGCCCCGATACTAAGGCGAACCGCCCGACCGGCCTGTAGTTATTACCGATTATGCAATATGTTTGCGAACGCGTTCGAGAGAGCCCCTCGATGTATACCCTTCCCCTCACCCCCCCTCACCCCCTCTATTGCCGCGGAGACCGTACCCCCTCGGTGCCCGTTTCAATTAGTTTCAAGTGCAACTGCGCCGCCTACTAGCGAAATTTCCGATGCGAGGTGAGAAGTGTTTTATTCGCGGTGATTGGGTTTTGATTTCTTGTTTCGCCTGACTGGGGGGCTGGGGGTTGATTCGGGTAATTGATTTTTGGGGGTTCGAGTGTGGATTGGACTAGATTTGAATGTGTAAATAGATTTCGTTTTGGAGACTAGCGGATTTGATGTTTGAACTGTTTGGATGCGGGCTGTTGTGGGTTCGATCGAAACTCGACCCGAAATTATCCCAACAAACTTTACTCCTCCTTCTCCTCGAAACCCATCAATCGCTTCCACAGCACCGCCCCATAGCTATCTATCTATCAAATCCTCCAGCCTGAACGAGAAAACAAAAGGCCGGCCTTGGAATTTCACGCATCCACGAAAGAGCACAAACACAGACCCACGCGGATCGACGTTTATCTCTTCGGATCATACTCCCGAGCGACGAAACTCGGTGCCTCGATCCGGGTAGATCGACAAGCAACAAGCACACCTTTTGCCTGGTCCCTGCGTGGCCTCACCGCGAGCGGTGGTCTCGCTGGTTCGAACTTATCGGACACCCGATGGGCACGGCCGGGGCCCGAAATAATTGCCCGCAGTGAAATATAAATGATACCAAGATTGTGGATCGTCCGGGGTGCTGGCGACGGGGTATGGGGTTTGGCGCGGTTTTCTACGGTGTCCGTGGCCGGGTTGCCACGTGTGCACGTGTGCGTGTGCGTGGCCCGTCGACTGGCTACTTGGTACGCGAGACGTACGCGCACGTAATTGCGTGCCCGTCCTGAAATTATTCATCTCCCCGGCCGCACGGCTGATCCCAGGCACCGCACACGGACCCTGGCCAGCCAGCCACCACCGGAGCCAGCGGTATGATAATGCATAGAAGTGCCAGTCATTATACTTATACGTAGCCGGTGTATCCACTGCCCATCCTACCTACTCGCTACGTAGATTACACCACCTCGGTAGCCCCGCTCCTTCACCCCCGTACTCCTCTACCTGGTACCCCAGCCCTTCTCTCTCAACTTCTTTCTCGCTCTCTCTGTTATGCTGCGGGTCCGAGTGATGCTCTTCCTTTTCTATAGTTCTCTCTTTCGTTCCCTTCTTCAGCGTTCGATCCTCTCACTCCGCTGAGATGAACGTAGGTTCACGTGGACGCGACTACCGCGTGTTTTACACGCACTGTAAGACCGAGGACCGCGAGGATCGTTCGGATGTGTGACGATGGTATTGAGTTGGTAGCATTGGTACAGTTTGGCAGTTAGGTAAGGGTATTGGGATTTTCGGTGGAAGGTGGGAGGCCTCGGAGTATGACTAGCGATGATGGTATTGGGTGAGTTTGGTAGGTTGAGTATTGAGATATTTGAGGAAACAGTAGAAGGACTCTAAAAGATGTTACACTACGTGAAGACAGTTGAGTGTGGTACCCTAGGATGAAACGTGGAGGGGTTTGAGGGAATATCGAACGATTTGTTGGGTACTGTTGTTAATGGACGTCAGTCCTACAGTGTGAATTCCTCTGTAACAACCTCCCTTATCGTGCCAACTTCCAGCCACCAAAAAACTCTCAAGCTACCCAGATCGTTCAACCCCGGCTCTTCAGAACCCAGCGATCATAAAACAATCTGAACCTCGAAGACTAATTTCGAGACAACGGTAACGCGCTGCCTATCTGCGCTTCTTTCCCCGATTCCCGTGCCACGGTCGCGATTACCGCGATTCGGCTGCGCAATCTGTTTGTCGTTAACTTTAATAATGTTTGAATATCACCAGTGCGTCGTGGGTCGCGCTCGCCGTTTCTTCCTTTGGTTCCCGACCGGCTCGAATTTAAATTGCCACACACGGTGACGTTGTTCGGCATTGGCTCGGACTACCGAGAGATATCATTCGCCGGCTACGGCCACGGGGCACCGCGGAAATTCGGGATAAATTGCCCCGCGAAACCGTTCCGTTTAAAAACGAATCACCCCGGGTATTATCCTAAGTGACTTTTAATGACACGGATCCAGCGGCGTCGGGAGTCTACGCTCGGCTCCGCTCGGCTCTGCTCGTATCGAAATTCGGTTTGGTCACCGCGTCGTCGGAGTCATCGTCCTTAACGCCGAAAGAAAAGTGGAGCTCCGGCAGCGTGTGCCGGAAGAGAACGGGTTTCTGTCTCGCTGTGGACGAGACGTTAATAAGTGAGCGAGAGAGAGAGAGAGAGAGAGAGATAGAGAGAGTAAAACGACGAGTCTCTCTAGAAGAGAGAACGGGTAAACAGAGCCCATGAGCGCGTGCACCTCGCGTAATCGCCGATCCCGCGACGTCCGTCCCCGTGTAATTGAAGTTTCCGAGAAAAAGAGACCTTATTGTATGAAATCTTCCCTGTAAACGTTCCCGAGAAGTATGTATATACAAGATAATTGCAGACCGCGAGGCCACCGATGATTGCACCCCGAAATTCAAGTGCAACCTGCGCTCGCCGCGATGCACCGAAATTACGGTGTAACGTGTGCGCCGAGCATTATGCCAGGCGCTATGCTCAATTTCCCCGGAACTAACGCTAACTGAAAAGATCCCCACCGCCGTGCCGTGCCGCGCCGCGCCGCGCCGCGCCGCGTCGTTGCGAGGGAATGTTATAATTTATTAGGTGTCCCGCGGCCCCGCCTCCGAAACCAGCGAACTAACTCCTCACCGGAATTCCAACAGTTCTTGCGCTGATGCATTCTCTAGGAAGTGCATCACGCTGGGTATGCTGTTTCTGGGGTGCTGCGTTCCGGGAGCGTGCTGGGTACTTTAAATTCTTAGGTGGTGCGGTTCTGTGATGTTTACCTGCGTTGATCAGGTCGGGAGAACCGCTGAAGTCAATCTTGATTGTTAGTACTTTGGTTAGGCTATCTACTTTGAAGCGGTGAGGGGTGGTCCTTGGAATTGGGAATGCTAAATATATTTAATCGGATGTATTGCAAACTATTAAGTATAAATGAACATTTTTTTCACCCCATTTCAGTGTAATCGATAGATTGTGGATTACCATAAAAATGAATACAAACAAGTCATATTAAAATGCAACTCGACGTACCCCTCTCAAATCGTTCTCCCGCTCCTATAGCGAAACACCTACAAAACCAAAAACAAAGGGACCGGTCCAACCGAAAGAATCCTCCAGCCACCCAGAGTCCCGCAAGAAATCGGTAATTTCGTCTCGCAGCCGGTGGTAGGAGCACCGGAGATCCAGCGCGGAAATTTCTCGCGATCCGCGATATCCCTTCCCGATCCCCGATCCCCGTTCCCTTTGTTCCAGGATCCCCGAAGATAATGAACAGAATTACGGCTCGGGTTTTTGTTCTAGAAATTACACAGTAGTGTGCGGCCGCTATGTCTGTGGCTGATTGCTATGCCCCGGCGTCTACTGCGATTGTGTTGGTGGAGAACCCACCACCTTGCGAAGCCGAGGAGCACGAGAGGAGGAGACTCGTCGGCGGAGAGGGTTGGCGGGTCAGGGGCGGGGACAGGGACACGGAGTAAGCTCTAATTGCATTCAATAAAGCAAATAATAGCAAGCTCATTAGAGCAGAGAGAGGAGCTGGCGAGTTGACCGCGGCTCGTATGCCAACCTGCCTACGCTCGGACGGAGGAACGAAGAAGAAGAAGAAGAGGAGGAGGAGGAGGAAGAGGACAAGGGAGAAAGATGGAGCTTGTCGGCCGCTAGAGAAGGGGATAAAGAGAGAGAAAGAGGAAGAGAGCGGAGAAACCGGGTAGAAACTGGCGGTCGTGCCGTCGTATCGTCGCGAGAACCACGGTCCAATGTCATTTATTGTCCGTGGTGGACAAGCGCAGTTTGCCAGAGCGCACCCCCCTGTTCTCAGCTCCTCTCGGCTCCTCTCGGCTCGGATCCGCTCGGATCCGCTCCGAGGAGAGAAGAGAAGCCTCGCCTTGCCTCGTCTTGCCTCGCTGCG
Source organism: Lasioglossum lativentre (assembly GCA_916610255.1). Classification (NCBI taxonomy): domain Eukaryota; kingdom Metazoa; phylum Arthropoda; class Insecta; order Hymenoptera; family Halictidae; genus Lasioglossum; species Lasioglossum lativentre. The sequence goes on from OU744364.1 coordinate 6,038,950, forward strand.
TCTATATGAATGGGCAATAGCCATGCAACCATCCGCGTCCTTCGTTAGCTATTTATCCCCGTTTATTATTATTCGACCGCAGCCCATATATACTCGCGATCCGCACTCAACACTGTATATTCCGAGCGTAATCGATGAGTAGAGACTCTCTCTCCCAGGGAACGTCACGGGGCACCGGACCCGGGCCCCGACAAGAATTTTTTCGGGACCCTCGTTCCACGGACCAGACAAATGGTCGTGTTCGTTATTTGCTCCTCGTTTCGTTAGAATTTTATTGAGACCCCCGTCCGCCAGGATGCTGCTGCGGCATCGGTGGTATTAATTGTCCCAGCGCGGGGCCGATTATGCGATTGCGATTGGTCTAGGCGCTTCATGATTCTGGCGGATGTTCTTTTCTGACAAGTAGACCGCGCGGATCTTCATGCAAAATGCCAATTTACCGCATTTGTTAAATATGTAGACACCGTGGAAAACGTATCTTCTGTGAACAAAAACAAATTTTACTACTCCTGAAATCAATTCGAAAGTACAATTTTTCTTGCTAGCCTAATTGGTAGACACAGCGATGCCAAAAGACATTTCACTGAAACCTAACTCGACCACATAGTATTATTAGTAGACTCCTAGAATTGAGAACAGTGAAACAATTAGAAAGCTTTAAGAGTATGAATATATTATTTTCGCTATATTAAAATTATTAGTGGATATACATTTAGCTCCTGTTTCTTGCCAATTGATGCACAAACTTTTTATTTTGCATAAAGATCCGGAGTCTAGTTATAAAAGTTTGACATCTTTATGCATTTATGGCAAAAGATGCTAGCATATAACATTCGACACAATTTGGTACGATTTTCTATATTACCAGATCTATAAAGGCTACTAGCACTGAGAATAAAATTATATTTGACTCCAGTTTCTTAAAATATGTCTACAAAAATTCCATATTGCATAGACATCCGCAGTTTAGTTTTAAAGAATTGTAGAAACAAAGAAATTTCTGCTTGGTTCCCCCGTTTTTTGTAATTGATGCAGCAAAATTAAGATCTGCGACTAATAAAAAGATGCACTTCGTGACTAAACCGAAATTAGTAATTAGATAAATTTTTTGAAACCCAAAATACTCCTTAAAATACTGTAACCTTGTCTGAAAGAATTTCTCCACAAAATCGAAAACAGGAGAATTACCACTATCCACTGATTTTCTTTTCTGTATCCGCTATGCAGCTCGGAGAGTAGATTAGCGCGCCAGTACATTCTCGGCGATACATGCATTAATTTCGGGACGGAGGCAAATTAATTTACGTTTCTTTCGGGGTGGCACGAAGAGAGGGTGCCGAGGAGAGGAGAGACACGCGGAGCGAGTAAGGTAGACAGTCGCGGAGAGCGCGCGGCTCTTTTTTCGTCCTCGGCCATAAAGGACAACACCTGAACCGGATCCTATTTCAGCTTAACAGGGAGCGTACAACCGAAGAGCACAGTCGTGCCGTGTCGTTCAGGGACACGAACAATGAACCACGCATGGACAGGAAAGCTCGTTCCGAACAAATCGAAGCCGGCCTTCGGCGAGGGGATGGGAGGGAGGCAAGAGGGCAGAGAAACGAAGAAGAAGAAGAAGAAGAAGAAGAAGAAGAAGAAGACGACGACGAAGAAGAAGAATGAGAAAGAAGAACGATAAATAGAGAAAGAGGAAGAGAGAATCGGCCGCCCCCGATGCGAGTAAACGCCGGTAAGAATGGCGATTCGGCTAATGTATTCCGCGGTTGTGCGCGCTCATTATTCAGCGATAATTAATTGACGGCTATAAATAAGCGGCGCGTCCCGGGCACCGCGTAAATAAATGGTTCGCGCGAACCGGAATGGTAATGGTGACTTTGACGGACCGTTTAAACTGGAATAAAGCTGGGATACCTCTCCACCGGCTCCCCCTGGGGTTTCTGTGGGTCCAGCTCGTCGAACCATCCACTCGGCTAACGAATATAACTCACCTGCCACCGCAGACTCTACACGGTGTCGCTCGAACTCACGAGATGTTCGACGCCTGGATGTCCCCGTCGGACATTCCCTCTCGTTTCCCTCAAACGTCATCCAACCCCGTAGCCCCTTCTTCGGCATCCGATCTACCTCGGGAGGATAGCCTCTGTCACGTGTGTGTATCCCCTACTCTTCGGGCGTTGCGTCGCGTCGTCGTTCCGAGTCTGAGGTCCCGGGTCTCGTCTTACACCTTGGCACCCGTGATCGTGTTTCTTTTCAGGAGTGTCGACAAGGACACCCTAATGTAATCGTTCCGGCCGATCGTCCCTCCGATCGCCACCGAGAGTCCTCTTCTTTGACAGGAATATTGATCAGCTGACTGCCGGGACGTCCGGATTATATCTAGACACCTCACTTCTTCTTCTTCTTCGTATTCTTCTTCTGCACTGGGTCCGATGGCGACCGACCACATCGCTTTCTTCTGCGAGGCATTAAGTCGTTGCATACGAAATGTCCGATTTTTGACCGATAACGTTAAACAGACTTGACTTGCTTTCTAAATAAATTTTTATGGATGAAAATAAGCAGAAATGGAATTCTTTGGTTTCATCGCGTTCTTCATTTACAACAGACTCATCAAATTCGACCATGAAATACTAACGAAAAAAATCCATTACAATTTACTCCACGAAAATGATTTAACGAATAAACACGAACCAGCAAATAATTTCCTGGCAGCACAAAACCATTGAAAAGCGCAAACAATGATTAAGGCTAATAAATCAGGGAACAGCGGTATAGGGGTTCTTCTCACCAAGGCAAACAGCACTTAGTTGATCATTATTATGAACGAACCGCCCGGGGGATACTGATTACGCTGGAAACGTTCCATTCAGCCCGTGTTCGGAGCACTATTGCCCAATTCTATTTGCAACGAGAGAAACGGCGCGGCGCGGCGCGGCGGGGCGCGGTGCGGCAGCCGGGGAGAAGCCTAAAGAGGAAGTCGTCGCGGAAAGAGAGACGGAGAGGGCGAACGTTTATGAAAGCGGTACAAGTTATTAGAGCCCCGACTTCGTAATAACCAGTGGCTTTCCTTCGCTTCCTCGTTCACGCCCACTGTTCGACGTTGGACAGTGTACAATTAATTTCCACCGCAACAGTAACTAATCGCGGCTTAATTCCCCCGGTCGTGTCCGGGACGCAGCAGCCGCAGCGTTTCGCTTGGGAAAATATGCCATTGCAAAATATCGCCCATCCATTGGGCAAAAAAGGGCAGGAACCATGCGATGGCAAAAACCCCGCGGCCGGACACGGTTGGTTACCCAGAATGCCCATGTCAAATTCGAGATCGCCGTTGCACCGTTGATAAAAACAATCCGTAGTGCCTCGGAACGAACTAACCTTGGCCGGCGTGGGCTACAACAAAGTCTATTCAGATGAAAAGCATAATTGGTAGCCGGCCCACAGTTCGTTGCTGCGCGGCGCGGCGGCGTTACGAGGAAATTATAGTCACGATGAAACGAATGTAGGAAGCTTTTCGTACAGTCACGTCTAATCGGTTAAAATAATAAGACGGAGGAACACGAGCATGGATCAGCTGCTGCTTCCCCTGGTAGTCGGCGGCGATGGTTAATGGCCAATAAGAAGATTACGCTAGAGCCGTACCTGTAGTTCATATTTATCTCTTAAATGCGCCTGCTTCCAGATTAACCATTTACTTTGCTGGGAAACATTTAAATGAAACATTCGAGCAGAATGTTTCGCTTCCGCCACGGATGAGAACTTTCGCTGGAATGCTGTAATGCTTCTACGGCAGGAAATAGTCGATAGAAATCGCGAATGAGATCGACCGAGAGGGGAAATCGCTGTGACCGATTGGAATAATCGAAGGGCTCTCTGTTCATTAACGCCTGCGTTTTCTAGAACGATGCTTAGAATGTTAAAGTATCATTTGCAGAGAGAGAACATTGCCCACCAAGTATATCTGCACAATAAGAATTTAGTCATTACAACTAGACTTGCAAAAACTAGATACTAAAGTTAGTGCTAGTTTAAAAGCTCGCTCGGTCCAATTTCAATTTTTTCCACCCTTGTTTCAACTAGCACCATCCACCGAACGATATTGTCCATCACTCGACAAACAAACACCGATAATAAGAAGTTGGCGCGTCGAAGCTGTCCGGACCCTAATAAACTACCCTCTCGTTGGTATACATATAAATGATCCCTGGTCCCGCGAACATGCTCCTATTCCGTAATGGCGGCGCGGCATTAACATAAAGATCTTCGGGGCCCTCGCATTCCACGGAACGGCCCCGTCCCGATTTAATAACCAATCGTAGGTACGCGCGCGGCATTCCGTCAATCCAGATGTATCCAATTAGTTAGTGCCGGGCTAGGTAATGAGTTTTAGTATCTATTGACAGTAGGGGTCGCGCGGATGCTTGGTCATTAGCAATTCTAAATGGTGTCGTGCAAGGGCCGGTCATTAGGAGTAAACGTAAATAATAATTACACGTTCAGGAACAATCGCGAGTACCGCAGAGAATGGTAGGCTGGTTGGCATACCGCATGTTCAATGTTCAATCTTCAGTGTTGATGTTGATGTCGACGTCGATGTTGATGTTGGCTGGTTAATTTTCGATGTTGAATGTTGATATTGGTGTTGGTGTCGATGTTGGCTGGTTAATCTTCGGTGTTGAATGTTAATGTTGATGTTCGCTGGTTAATCTTCGGTCTTGAATGTTGATGTTGGTGTTGATGTTGGCTGGTTAATCTTAGGTGTTGAATGTTTATGTTGATGTTGGTGTTGACTGGTTAATCTTAGGTGTTGAATGTTTATGTTGATGTTGGCTGGTTAATCTTCGATGTTGAATGTTGAATGTTGATGTTGGTGTTGATGTTGATGTTGGCTGGTTAATCTTCGGTGTTGATGTTGGCTGGTTAGTCTTCGGTGTTGATGTTGGCTGGTTAGTCTTCGGTGTTGAATGTTGATGTTGGTGTTGGTGTTGATGTTTGCTGGTTAATCTTCGGTGTTGAATATTGATGTTGGTGTTGACGTTGGCTGGTTAATCTTCGGTGTTGATTGTTGTGTGTTCCATTCTGAATGATAGTGAATGTTCGGTACCCAATGTTCAATATTCGACATTGAACGTTGAACAATCTCTTTCCTTCCTTCCTACCATTCTCTTGAACCTCTCGCTCTCGCCTTCCTCTCCCCGTTCCTCTCTGTAACAGTCTCTTGCTCGCTCTTTATATTCTCCGTTTCGTGGACCTGTCTCCTTCCATCCGTGTTCCCGTTGAGCCGCAGCTCGCCGCGGCTCCTCCGAGCGCTAAATAAAGTAAAAGTTTAATGGCGCACATCCGTTGTTCCGATAGATATCTTAATGCGACCGGATTTTCAAGTCCCTTGAGATAAGTGCGCGCCGATGAAACCCAACGGCGCGGCGGCGCAAGGGCCCGATAAACGACGCTCGATCCACCGTTCCGCCGTTTTTTCGGGTCGCCTCTAATGACCGGCCCATAACAATGTCGATCGACGAAAAGGTTATTAGGCGGGATTCCGCGGTGGGACCGAGATCACGCGCGGCGATAACACCGCCGAATTCATTGTGCTATTTTTTTCGAACGGGGACTGCGAACGCCACGCCGCCAGATACGCATCTCTCGCAACTAACTTCCACAGTCGAACCGACGAAAATTCTTGACGTCTTTGAAAGGAATGTTACTGGGACCGGCGAACACCGTCTTCAAGATGTAGGGGAGATGATGTGGGGGATGGCCACCTCAGGGTTTGATCAAAGTTGATGGTAGCATGGGTGTCTTTTTTTGGGGAAGTTCGCGTTAACCCTTTGCGGACGAGAACCTTATTTAGTTTATTTATTCGATGTCCCGAATGTACCTATGTTTCCTGTAGAACGATATTATATAGAAATAAACATATAATATTTAGGTAACATATAACAGTAACAATTATACAGGTCACGGAGTGTCCGGATGTGAGCACGATCAACCAATAAGTAATTAGACGACCAATATTATTACAGCTAGTAAAAGCACCAACCTCGGCAAACCCTCGGGAGCGGAACCAAGATTTCTAAGACCTATTAAACAATCGCCGTCGGGTAACGTGTTAATGGGGACAGGAGCGTGGTTCGAAACCGCCAACCAAAACGAACGCGTCCCCCTCCAATCCGAGGCGTAAACGATTGTTAACCGCTTATCCGCGCGCCACTCCCGAAGCAGACGGTTTAACCAGAGAGTTACGACTCTCGAGCTCGTTACGCATGCATAAGCGCGGGCATAAAACATTGGAATTGCGCGAGAGAGCAACGGCGCCGTGGTGGTGGTGTGGTGTGCCCGGCGTGTTTCGTCCCGGGGAGTTTCGTCGTCGTCGTCATCGTCATCGTCTCTAGTATGGTCGTTGGAGGAGGTGAGGTCGCTCTCGACCCTCATTTCCCGATTTCTTCCGGTGGACGACGAAGGGCAACCGGGGGGCCCTTAAGCCTTCAAAACGTTCGCGCGTCTGTTCTTGCTTTCACAGGACGACGAGGATCCTTTTTTTCACGGGGGGGGGGGGGGCTGCTGGTCTCGGCTATCCGCTTTTCGCCTTCCGGCGATCCGCTCTCGCACGATGTCGAGCGGGCGAGGGCGACGACGGGCGTCGTTACTCGCGCTGATTTAGTTGAAGGCTGCGAATTTACGGATCCACCCTTTTCTTGCGGGACTGCCCTCTGCGAGAACCGAGAGCAAGAGAGCTCCGAGAGAGCAGAGAGCGCGGAGCCCTTTCTCGTTAGCCGCCTACATTATATTACCCATCGAGGCGCATACATCATTCCCTCTTTATGTAAGTATCTATAACAGCCCGAGAAACATTTGCAGCTCGCGCTACGAGAGACGCCGCGCCGGGGCCTGCACTTCGCGTGGGCTGCCAGCCGTACGCGCGAGCGACCGCCACTCGCAAGGCTCCACGACGAGTTCCTCTTTCTCTCTTGTTTTCATGATAGTTCGCTTTCTTTCTCTCTCTCTCTCTCTCTCTCTCTCTCTCTCTCTCTCTCTCTTTCTTTCTTTCTTTCTTTCTCTGGCTCGGCTGCTTGAGCAACGCCGCAGAATTGATGTACTGCGTCCGACGAACAATGCCTCGTACCGCGACCAGACGCGTTCAATCGCTGCGAAGAAAGCCCACGTGCTCCGCGCCGATCCATTTCGAGCCGAGCTCGGCTCTCTGCTGATCGCCTGAGAGGACCCTTTGCTCGACTGACCATGGCGAAGATGGGTTTAACACTGTTTCGACCGAACACGCGAATCTAAAGTTTACCAACGTTAATGACCGGAATTGTCTTTTCTGTGAATAAAACACTTCACCAATGTCCAATGTTTAATGCTCGATGTTCAAAGGAGGAAGTATACGATTGTTTATCTATCCATCACATCAACCTCTTACTGCAACCGCAAAGAAAACACTTATCTGAGAGAAAAAGAAGGTGGGCGGATCAGCATTAATACACAGTATACAATATTGCACCTCCATAAGGTAATCTTCAGGCGATTTTAGCAAGCTAACATGTTAGAGGTCACCCAAGGTCAAATGTGGCTGTAAAATCAATTTTCTTACATTAGAGGAGTCATGCGAAGTGTTGGCTATTTGCGTTGATGCAAAGTTGCAACCTTTGCATAGCTGAATCACTCGCACGTTTCATCGTCCCTGAATTTATCTCTTTAAACGTGCTGCAATAATCCGTTATTTTATAGATAGCATTTTCGAATTTTTTCGGGGGAAGAGGTCGAACGAGGTTCAATACGAAGAGTGAACTAGTCACGAAATTGATCCCTCGCATCTTATACATCGATTAAGTAAAAGTCATTAAGAGAACTTTCCATACTATTTTAATATAGTATCTTAAACACCTACCGGGGTTGCATTATTTAATGGCGGAGTGGTCGTGAAATTGATTCTCACGGATATTATACATCGATTAAGTAAAAGTCATTAAGAGTACTTTCCGTGTTCTTCAAGTATAATAACTTAAACACCGTGTCGTAGTTAAATTATTTAATGAACATCTATAGCAATATAGTTTCCCGTTTTTCATAAAACGAGCTACATACATAGACGTTGAAAATTTGATCATAATTGGTTAATTGGTTTATGAGGCATGTTTGATTAAAAGTTGTGAAAATTACAATTTTTCCACCATATTTAATTATTTATAACTCGTAAACCAATTGACCAATTTCGTTGAAATTTTCAGCACGTATATACCTTATACGAATCTACGGAACACATTTTTAACATTTTCAAAAAATCTGTAAAAAGCAACTTTACTATTTCTTTCGTAATTCGGATTAAACCACGGAATTTTTCCAAAATTTTCATTACACGTGGTAGCATAATCTTGTTCTGGCTAAATTGTTTGATCTCACGGACCGTACCCACTGTACGCGTTACCAATGGACAATCGAAAGAGCACCGAACCACCTCGGTATCAACGGGAAATTGTTATCTCGTCCAGTAAACTCTTGAATTTACAAGCATAAGTAGGCGTGTCCTTATCGCAGCTTATCGAACGGCGATAGGCTAACTATCGGATCTACGCCAATCTACAATCTTCTCTCTGACTGGTCACGGATGCAAGTGCGTTCGACTATCGTGCGAAATCGGTACCGCTTATCTCGCGCTCTTTGCTTGTACAATACTGCCTAAGTTTCCGCTCGAGCGAACATTTGCGACACCTTCGTTAACACGTTAATACCGGTGAATGATACCGAACAAGAGGGTACCAGTTACTAGATTTTCTGTTACACCTTACATTTACGTTTCATCCAAATTATAGTGTACCTTGTCGGAAGTGGTGGACAGAATTGTTATTAATGCTAATTTAGTATTCTCACTCTTATGTGTGCTTGTTACCAAACACTTAACTTCAACAATGTGGTGTCTCTTAATTAGAGGAAACATCATTTATCAGCAAAGTTTAATAATTTTCGCAGAATCATTTTATCTCTTGATGTATATACTATTGTCAAAATTATTTTAAGTAGAAAGTGAACAAAGTTATTTTTCCAAAATCTTTTACGTGACCTGATTAAGGTACGGATCTCGTTTATTTTTAAATATTGTTTTTAAAAAATTGGAGGACAAATAACGATGTTCCAGACTCGCTAGCATAAAATGTTCACAAACCACTGCTCCAAATTAGGCTAATGTCCTCATTAAGAATTGCACAAGATCGGTATTTCTGCAAGGTGCATTTCGAAATGCACTCTGGAATAAATGAACCTGTCAGAGTTAAACGTTTAATCTCTCCATCCGATACGAGAGAGCGGAATCAAAGGACGCCGAAAAGAGCAACGGAATTGGCCCGAAAAAAGTGTACGAATCTTCACTTAATTACCGTGGGCGAGCCCGCTCCGGTAATTCCAATATTATCACGTTCCGCGAACGCATTGGTCACATAGCGAGCGATCATTATAATTCGTTTATATCTGGCCGTTTGTAATTCAGGATTCTACGAGGACCGCTAAACGCGGCCGCGTAATCTCGCGACGCCAGACATTGTCGTTCATCGTTCGTACCCTGGGACCGCCTTTGCAGATTACGCAAGAGCTATAATTATTACCTCACATTGGCAGAAAAATGATAATTACTTTACATGCTTAATTACGATCCCCGGGGCGGGCATGTCCCGCGGGCCCGATAGGCCGCGATAGCGCTTTAATGGCATAAGAATTAATTATACGCTGCACGCGATACGAAGAAAGTATCTCGGCCCGTTTATTCGGTAGGGGAGGCATTAGGCGCTTAATTGCCCGGACATTGCGTTAACGAAGATCAATGGCAGCCCCGGCATCGAGACTTTCTTCAGATTAAGAGGCCTGTAATATTTTGTTCGGAGTCAACGTGAATTTGATCCACCGACTTTCGAACGATAGCACGCGGTCTGCGCAGACATAACCTCCCAGTGGTTAACAGTACCAGCAGGATGTTTTACAACCTGTTAACCGGTGTTTGTCAATGATTTTTATATCGTGGAAATTGTAGGAAGTTTCTCTTTTGACACGAGAGATTTTTTTCGTATTGCTAATTTTTGACCTTCTGTGACCTTGAAGGTCATGTTTAGAAATTAATTCGTTTTGACACACGCTTTCGTATGATACAAAAAATACATATTTGTTTTACAAGTTGAAGGTCACCTTCATTTCTAAAAGAATAATGCAGATAATAAAAATTACAGCATTACATTGCTTGTAAAAACCAGTATAACCTAAATGTTTACTGTTTGCAAAAAAAACGCTGGTTAACGCGAACAACCTGTATACAGACTAAACTGTTTAAAAAAGTTTAATGTGGTCTGTACCATCTCGGGAGTATGATAGAACACCTAATAGGATCGAGAATGTTTTTTCAACGTCAATTTCCATAAACTAATCTATAGCAATTTATATCTGCATAAAGACCCGCAATCCAATTATAATTATTATATGTAACTTCCATGCTGTTTTAATCCTTTCCCGGATGAACATTATTATCTGATTAACCCAAGAACTTCTAGATCCATCAAATTGACAAGTTTCCGACACTTTTTTACAATTACTGGAATTACGAACATGCTTTTGTCGGAAACCACTGAATAAATTCATTCATAAAATTCCGTGCTATCTGAATATACACGGGCTTGTTAGAACCCCGTAATTGAATTCATTGCGGTGTTCAACTATGTACCTATTAATGGATTACATATATTTTTTCTGACTCGCGATAATTCACATCGTCTTGGTTAAATTCAATTATCCACTAGTCTTATTAATCTTGTTTTTCCTCTAAAATTAACGTTTATGATTAAAATTTTTAAAAGATAAAAGAATACATATGAAACTGAGCGATATTGTTCTACTATTTTTACCATATAAGAAATCGTGTAAATTGAATCTCCATGTAATTTTTGTTAAATAATCTTCGAAAATTATCGCAAACAAATCTCACAGGCTGATTATGAACAGACTTTTCTAGATCCAAATTATTTATACAGACAAATCAATTTTCTCCCCGCTGCAACTTTCATTAACGAATCTAGAAAAATCGAAATTACCATAATTCTCCTAGCTCGCGCGTGGCGTTCATTTCTCAAAGGCGAAACTCAGCGAGGCTGTTAATCCTATCCCAGGCTTGGCACGATCCACAGAGAGTAAGGGACGAAACATTTACCGGGGTCTCCGTCGTCGTATGCATCGGCACCGGTGCATTGTTGCGCGCTGCCTCGATGTTATCTGCGCCGGTGACGTTGTCGTGAATTGTAAGACACCGGCGCGGCGGGCCCGCCGACTCGCGGATGGAAACGAAACGAAACGAAACGAAACGGAACTCAAACGAAACGAAACGAAAACGTAAACCGAACGGATCGAAGAAACGGCCACGGCCACGTGAAATATACGTCCGCGTTTCTCTTCTATCCGGCCGATTATCTCGAGGCTGCTGTCGCTCACGCGGTAATTGTCTCTGCCCCGGGACCCAACCGGCCGAACCATTCGATTCTTAATGAGACGTACGATTGCTCCCAATTTGGTATACTCACTACCCTTCGCGGGACCCCGAGCACCAACGATCCAGCGTAAATCTCCGTCACGCAGCTGTCGCGCTATTATGTCGCAAGGGATTTACTGCGGCCTCTGCTTCCACGCCGAAATCACCATCAGAGCGCTCGCGATATGCCCAAATCACCCTAAATAATCACTAGACTGCGGATCTTTATGCAAAATTAAATTTTTATACGTCAATTTGTAATCTACAGGAGGCAAATAAAAATTTATTTTGCTCATTAATAATTTTGACATAGTAAAAATATCGACATTGTTCATCTCTGTTAATCTTTTTATTGTTTTCAATTACACCTACTCATTTTTGTCATAAATGCATAACAACCGGAGTCTGATAATCACTTTCATCGGGGAACCTATATTGTTTCATACCTATGACATTTATTAGTTGCACAAATTAATTCGTAGCTCTCACAAATTAATTGTAACTTTACCGTTAAACCTTCGTGGACACGCAATTTTATCATTCCTCGGCCACGAATCATTTTTAAAGACGTCATCACCCTCAGAAAATATAAAACACATTTTTACCAAACACTATCATCTTATTCTTATTATATTGTATACTCAAGTCCGTTTCATCTAAGACATTTATTAGTAAACAGATCTTTATCCAAGGATAGCCTTGACCTTGACATATGTCGTCAAGGTCACTCTTCCAAGTAACCTCCAAGATTTTTCACCCGTCGCTCGTTCTTTTATTAAAAAGTTCTCGATTTTAACAGTTCACTTAAAGTACAGAATAAATTATTGATTAGAAATAAAAAAATGTAAGAACTCGTCGCGATCACTGAATATAATCAAGCGTCTTAAACACTCCCCAACAAAATGGCACAGCACCTCTCACCCAATTCACCGAACAAAAATTCAAAACCCAACCACTTCCCAAACACCGCAAGACAGTTATACCCACCTCGAGAAAACCTCGCACTCCCGGCAGCCATAATTCCCCCAATTATGATGCCTCCCTCCACCGAATCGACATCGTTCGACGAATCCCCGTCCCGACGATCGTCGCGACTTTATAAAGCCACGTGTAAAAAAAAAACGTCTCGGCGATCCCGTCAGAATTTTATAATATCCCGGAGCCTTTTCATGGTTATCTCGAGCCGTGGACAGTGGCTGGTATCAGCGAGATAAACCGGGCATATTGGGAATAATATCCCAATCAACGTTGAATAAATCGTTTCCGTGGGTCCCGGACTCGGTTCGTTCGGCTTGTTAAAAGCGTCCGGTAACGCGGCCGTTCGTTTATTAACGATCGCGATTTATGATCGACGCCCGATCGCCGGACGCCGGTGTCCGGCTGTAAACCGACGTATTTACGAGGCGTTACCGCTACGAGATTCCCCGTGGAATCCGACAATGCCGGTGGGACACTCGGTTTCTTTTTATTATATTTTTCATCGAATGTCACCGGAATGGAATCCGGCGTGCATCGAAACGAAAAACGCGTTAATGCGTCGCGCGTCGACGCGCCGTGCCGCGCCGCGTCGCGCCGCGCAACGTCCGCGATTCCACCGGGGGCCTCTCTTCACTCGCAATTGGAGATATATGCAAGAATTATCCAGCCGCCGCGCCGGTTGACGGCGGCTGGCTTTCGCGATGTTTCCGCGGCGAAGATAAGCGCGCGTAGATTGCGTGGAAGGAAGAAGGGAGAAGAGAGAGGCCCGGGGGGGTACAATTATTAAAAACCGGTAGAATCCACGGTTGTTCTCCGGGCCCGAACATCCCATTGGCCCTAAGTACCTATTTGTTGTTGTCGTCCGGTTGGTATGCCTCGCACCGGCAAGCCGCGAGACACGCACCGTGTGCTCAGTGATAAATTTCATCGGAACGACGAATGGTTGTTCGGGATTTGTACTTCCTGGCCAAGAGGGAAAATCTCCACGGTTCTACGATGGAATTTACCTTTACCTGCCCGAACAGCAACGGGGACCGCGCGCGCGCGCGAGCGCATCGGCCACACGCTCGGTTGGCGGTTTTTTGTCCAAGAGCAGCGGGGAAAAAGCGCCGACAACCACGCGACTTCGTGGAACACCAGCCCCGGGACCGATAACAAATACATGCGCCGGGTTCCTGGAGACTATCGTACGGGACCGCACGCTCGTTGTGTTCTCTGTTTTCACGTTTAACCCCTAGGATCCGCGGGGACAATGTTGATCGGCGAGTGATTGCCGCGGGACTGCCTTAGGGATCGTTTGTGTTCGAGCTGTAGGTCACCTCGGAAGTATTGTCAATTTCTTATCGGTTTGATTTTATCAAAAATTCATTGATTTTCGGTGACCACGTTTAGCAATTGATTATACTTGTCCCACGTAAGAAGGTACCTGTTAGCGCATCCGAAGCGTGGTGACGTAGAAGAGGTGCGCGGTCATAGTTGAGTGATAGGAGTGCGGGTAGGGGATTAGCCAATGAACGAGTTCCGTTGGGCTCATATGCGCGCTAAAGTCTTAAATTCGTCCTTTTTCGAGGTACCTTAAAGAAATTGCGTGACCCAAAATAGCGGCGAATTGCTGACACGTCCACTGCAGAACAAAGCCCAAAAGTTCCCACGAAAACAAAGTAATTCAGCCGCTCTAATTAAAACTATAAAGGCGAGGCTTGTCACAGTGATTACTTCTTGAACCCTTCTAGAGCCCACGAGTCCTGATCAAATTTAATTTTTCACATTAGACGTATTTCCATCTTGGGAGGCGCCAAAAACCGTCTTATTATTATCCTATTAATTTTAGTATTCAGTTTTTCTTTTTTTTGTAATAAAGTTTTTATTATTTAAAACGTATCTATATCATTGTTATCTACTTTTAAAAAAATGAAGTTGTAGGGAGTCGCGGAAAAAAATTTTCTTTCAGGGAGGCGTAGTAGTATAAAAGTTGGAAACCCATGCTTAGACGAAAGATCGTGTCACCCACGTACGACCGACGCGGCCCTCGACGTAAACTCGGAGATCCGGGCGCAACAACAATCGTGCGTCAGCGTCGCCTGATCTCGATCCCGAAACGGGTAGCGAGCGGATCGAGAGGATCGACCGAGAGGATCACGGAAGGATCTCGCCGTGCGCTGGGTAGGGTAGAGGCGGGTAGGGTAGGGTACGGGAGGAGACGGCAGGAGACAAGAGACGAGAGCAAAGGAGTTACGGTCGAGTCCAGGCCCGTCTGACAGTGAGGTGTCGGGTGGTCGGGGTCCGGCTTGCTGTCAGCTTGTCAGCCTGTCAGCCCACGCACGTTGGCACCGCGGCAGTCGGGGCTCTCGCGTGGATTCGCACACGGAGTGTTCGCGCCGCGTACACACCGTGCCCTCTTACCGACCATTGTTCCCTTGCGGTGCACCTACTGCATAGACGCGAGAGCTGACGCGGCGCCGTGCAACGCTCTCTGCAACGCTCGGTGCAACGCACACGGTGCAACGGCGACAAGTCGAATCCGCGGCTTACACGGGGACGTCATTAGTCGCGGGATCGCGGACGTCGATCCATCCGGCTCGTTCGATCCGTTTTAACGAGCGCTCCTCGAAAATTCCGCGCGCGGTTCTCTCACCCCTAAAGGCGTTCCTCGCCGATTCCGGAGGCGACGTCGTTCCGATTGGATTCCACGCGGCGCGCTCGAATCACCGGGATTAAGAACGTGACGAACGGAGATTCGGTTTTTTAAGGGACTAGGACAGCCGTTCTTATTCGCTCCTGCACAGGCGACGCGGCTACGAACTGGTTGAACTATTGCTTAATAAGTAGACGCTAAGCGGAATCGCTGACGAACACTGCTCTTTTAATTAATCACGCGTCTTTCAGGTAGCCTTTATGGGGCCGGCCAGGCGGGATTAGCATCATTGTAGACGTTATTTCTATAGTTCTTTCGGTTAAATGCACAATTACGTTCCCCGATGTTTTGTTGTTCTACAATATTTTACTACTTCCGAGAGTGTTGAAATGTTTTTATGGAAAATAAAAATTGTATGTATTAGTTTGAAGGATCGAATACAATATAGACTTCTTTTCTTATTAATATTGGTAAATAGATACATTTTTGATCATTTACGTTCACAGCGACCGTATTTGAAAGCAATTCTCTGTAAACGTCGGATAATTACCGAAGCCTAATTACGAGGAGTGTTAAAAGGAAGTGGAAGAAAAAAGAAGAAAAGAGAATAATAGCGTGTGTGGATAGATCAGCGAAAAGATTAGATAGGAGATACCATGTTTTGTAAATCAAATCCTCTTACATGGCTGCGTGGCAGGAAAATAACAAAAATATGTTACATTCTAGTAAAAAATCTACAATTCACCGAAGAATTCATGATGTCCATTTCTAGAATAAACAGTCTATAAATAGTACAAACATACGTCCATCCAGGTGGAAACATTGCTTCGCGCTCTTTTATTAACTGCATGGTCTGGGTGAAGCTTTCACATAAAGAACTTTTTAAAAGTTCAACAAACTGGTATTTGATTGTCAAGAGAAATTCATGGTAAATTGTTAATTGTGAATTTATTAAGTCAATATTTTCAAACAATTTTTATTTTTCATAAAGATCCAATTTGTCAC
The DNA here is from genome assembly GCA_916610255.1 of Lasioglossum lativentre. Lineage (NCBI taxonomy): Eukaryota > Metazoa > Arthropoda > Insecta > Hymenoptera > Halictidae > Lasioglossum > Lasioglossum lativentre. Next base: position 6,055,062 of record OU744364.1, read on the forward strand.
GAACAACGCGCGTGATTCTAAACAATGGTAAGACTCGCACCGATTTATATTATTTTAGCCCTGTATGCGTATCAGCCAATTACTACAGAACCACCAAGACAGAATTGCCATGATGCGTTTCCGAGAAGAAGAAACCTGCACCGACAATCGCAATAAGCGATCGTCTCGCTCCTATTACCCTCACGTTACGAGCCCGAAGTGATTTTAGCAGGGTAGACAGTTATTACGGATAATGCACATTTCGTTCGCGAAACGGACGATTCCGAGGCGATCTCTGCCCGCGAAATTAGCATTCGAAATCTTCCGCGAAGATGACACACTAACAGAACCGTTTTCCGTTCGCGAATAAATTGCAGCTTTCGCTGGAAAAAAACAAAAAGAAAAAGAAAGAGGGGTTGCTCGTTCCCGCGAGCAGCACGCAAACTGAACGTTCGCCGACGGAATGCGTGTAACGGGCGTACAGGCGTCTTGAGGCTCTGATAATTAATATAATCGGGCCGTACGTGAAGCGGAAAGATGGATACCGAGCGATTAATTAAAAGGCAGTAATTGGCTAATTAAATTTTATGGGCTACAAATGTAAACATTATCGCGTCTTATCGTTCCGCGCGCGGCTAATAGATGAATCCGCGTTCAATTTGCCTCGGCGCGTAGGTTCCGTCCTCCCTGTATTCATTTGTAAACTAACCGACGCGACGCGATGCGCCAGTTTATTCAAATCGACCGTCTCCCTATCACCTAGCAACCGTTAATACTTTAATACCACGCTTTTCTATTTCCACATTGACGCGACTTAATTCCTCATTAGCAAAAACACGTCGAAATCATCGAGAAAAATCCCAACGGCGAATCCATCGTCCACCGGGAATTAATATCACGCTCGTGGCTACGATACGAATCTCGTATCCGCGCTCGTACGTTGTACCCAGTCTATATTTCCTCGATTTCCTCGCTGACCTCACGATTTTCTATTTTCACGGCTCTGTCTTTCACCGTTTCTTTCCGGCCTTTGATTGAGCTCGACTGAAAAGGACCCGATCCCATTGGTTACATAAATAATCAAGTCGAAGAAGCATTTCTGTCAGGTTCAGAGTCGACGGATTCAGACTCGTGTCCCCACTCTACCTTCCCCTTCCACGACGCTCCCCCACGCTTCCGTCACGGCGCGGTCACGTGACCAATCCGGTACTGGCAGAGAGAGAGGGTAACTAAATTGCTTAAAATCGCATTAGAGTTCCACCAGCAGAGTTTCAATTTTTCAGATTGACACACCCCCTGTCAGGGTAGTTTTGATAGAATTAGATTCTACGTCCTCGAAAGCCCCCAAAAAATCGTTTGTAATTAATAATTAACAGAGATATGAATTTTGTCAGCGCGATTCTGGCCCACCGTGTGCGTAGGTGCAACCGGTTTAGCCGAGGAAACAAAAATCACCGGGCAGAAAGAACCGCGAAAGCGGCGTCGTTGTTAATACTGGTGCTGCTGGCCTGAATTACACTTTCATTCGAACCGCACCGCGATCCTCCTTATCTGCACGCTACTGTTCCGCATCAACGTGTAATTTCTGCGACGGTGATAAGCCTCGCCGACTACATACATACATGCATACCTTTCGCGGAAGAACCACTTACCTAGTCGTTGCCGGAACAATACGTCCGAGGAAAATGCTTGTCCGTCGACGCCGCGCAGATACCAAGATAGTCTCGGACCACTGGAACCAACGGAAGCGTCGTTCATCCGCGACGCTCGACATTTCCAGGCCGGATTAGGGTCGCTCGCTATGCCTCTGATTGCCATTGTCGGCATGCCGTACGAATGGTATTCATTCCTTTCAGATAGAAAAAATATTTCATTGTTATCTTGTGAAAATTAAAGCAGCAAAGTAAATGTACATAAATATAATGATATTTATCTACTAGGAAATTCTGAAGGGCAAATATATATCTGTGAAGAAAATGATGCGTTAACATATTATGAAAATTTTTCATGAACGTTGTTTCCACGTCACTGTTCAATTTATGAAGTAATAAAAGACCGCGTGCGGGTATTGAAAATAGTATGGCACTTGCCACGTATCCCTTGATTTTAAGGTGTCGTTCGTTCCCGTAAATTTTCGGTGGCAACCGTCGCTGTATAAATTCCTTAGCGAACGCATGAATATCGAAGCGCATGCGGCAAGCGCACCGTAAATTATCGGGAACTTTATTAATTACCGGAGGCGTTATTATTCTGTATCGGTGTAAATTACTTCCTGCCGTGACTAATTGGCGGGCCTGACCGCGGCGCACTTTGAAGCTGGATTCTTATATAAATTAAATAATTGAACGGGCAGCTGATAGGCGCCCGCGGCGAGTCGCCGGTTTTATCGTTACGGGACGCGTCCGTTCCCGTGCGTAGTTTCGCAAGAAACTGAAACGTTCCGTGCCGATTTGCTATGATCGGCGCGTTACAAATCGATCCGGCCTGCAGTTGATTATTGTAACCGATGCTTGTTTGATATTATCGACGGCACGTTATTAAGACCGATAGTGTTACGTGTCGGTACGTGTCTGGTGTCAATAGGTATTAATTACTTCATGACTGATCACTTCCTTTATATTTCTTTCCGTTGCTTCGTCGCCGTGCAAATATTATTTCACCTTTTTTTTTTGTTTTTTGTCATCCTCAAAGCACTCGAAACAACCTTCCGATCAAGACTTTGTTGTCCGCTTGTGAAGTAACATATGTTCGCAGTCAGTCTCCTGTTACATAAAAATTTCATAAGTTTACTACTCGGTCGTCTATAAATAAATATAAATAAATTCGCAGTCGATGGGGGTTTGAAAAAAATTCGTGAATGTACTTTGCAGCTCACCGAGTGTGTTTCGGTGCCGTTGCTGCCGTACATTATCCCGGAGAACAATCTGGGACGCACGTCCGTGCAATCGCAGCCGGCTGCGGCGCAAAGTTCGCGGTGCTCACCCCTAAACGTATCATTATCCGGTAACCCATCTTAATTGACCTCACCCCTGAGCTCACGGTTGGTCGGTAATCGGCGCGATTAAATCACTCGATCGCCGACGCAACTTACGTATATGATAATTCAGTGGGTAACCAAAGCCGGCGGTCAATGGTCGCGCACCTGTTCTCTAAACTCCTTCTGCCCCCTTCCCTCTCTCTCTCTCTTTTCTTTCTACCTGGTTGTCGTTCTCTCTTTCGTCTCCTATACCGACTCCGCACGCCTCTCACTGCTCCTGTCTTCTCTTTCGCTCCCGTGGGTCAAGGCACGTCTAGGTTGTTGCGAGGCCGTTTACCCCTCACCGCGGTACACACAACACACCCGTGTCCCTCTTTCTCCGTCTCGTTCCTCCCTCTCTTGTCCACGGTTACGTTACCTACGTTCGCGTACTAACCTCCTGTATCTAATAATCTCGTTTCGTCCACGCACAGAATCGGGACAACGGCTCGTTTTCGAGAACGAGTAGCGAGCGTTCCGATCCGTGAACACGGCTGCTCATAAGGAGATCAAATCCTTGTCTCGTAGTGTCCTGTCGAACTCATAAGAACAATTTTATTTTTCCAATTCTACTTACCGTACTGTCTCGACATATCGCAGCTCGGCAAGCATATTCTCACAATGTTCTCACAGTATTCTCACAATAACGATTTTAAGAAAATTGTAAAATCTCCATCGAAATAGTACAGACATATTTCAGAAAAATATTTCTGGACGTAAAAATTCGATTTGGCACTATAAAATGATATATTATGTACACCTCCATCAACTCTAAAGTGACACTGTTCTTGCCACTAGAAATATAACCTAGCTCAAAAAGAAAACTGTCATGGCTGCTCTCTAGCGGTTCAATTAGAAGTTAGATATGACGTTTTTCCAGCACATAAAAGATAACCGAATGCATCGATCACTGTTCCAATTTCAAAATCGTGAGTTTTTGAATTGCATCGCTACTGTTCTTGCCGGTGTGCGATATTTGAAAATTTTCGGAACGTTAGTTATATCGAATACAGACGTCATTCCCTGATTTCTTACTTGTAGAGTCGAAGCAATACCAATTCAGTGGCAGAACTTCTTTGTTTTGAATTATTTCTTTATGAAACTGGTGTCAGCATACTCGTGCACTTCCTCGATTAAAATAGTAATTCTCTGCTGGTGTCAATGTTTTGTTTACCGACTCGCCTTTTCAGAGGTCAGTATCATTTGCTCTTGCCAGCGGTAAGAGATCAAGACATAGTGTCTGTACACAATATTTTTGGAAGAAATAATTTTTCACATTCTTAAAGCAATCCTTTAACGACTTACCGTTGTCTCTGAAGTGAATTTGTAGGTTATGTCTGTCTGTATATACAGGGTGTGCCAAAAGTGTTGTACTCCCTTGAGAGGGGTGATTCCTGAGATCATTTGACCTAACTCTTTCCTTTGCGAAAATTCATTTGCGCAGTTATTACCGATAAATACGGACCAATCAGAGGCTACTGCGGACGGTTCCCGGCTCGGCCAATGCAAACGACTCGCTCAGCTCTAGCCGCGCTTTCATTGGTCGGTGTTTTTCGTTAATAACTCCTTAACAAAGCCGCGTAGAACATTTTCACAAAGGAAAAAATTACTTGAATCGACCCGAGGAATCAGCCCTTTCAAAGAAGTACACCGAAGAAGTATATCATTTTTGGGACACCCTGTAGAGACACTAGTGTATAGAAAATTCATAGACGTTTTGCGTTGGATGACTCACTCCGTCCCAGTTGCAAAGGCGGGTTAGGTAAAAGGCTCGATCATAAATGGCAACGAAGGATGGCAGGATCGTGCGACGGATGAAAGGTGAGTCAGTTCAGATGCGGAAATGTGTCGCCGGCTTCGCAAGGTTCCGACGCACGGTCATCGTAACACAGTTACACATCTGCAATCTGCATGTCGCGAACGTTGCCTTTCACTGAGCGACGCACAGTGGTCCGGTTTGATGAATTTTGAGACATCTTGCTACTTTTGCAGTCTAGTAATACGGCGACGCACACAGCTGGGTCGATACAACCGATGATGGCGGAGTGATAATTACCCTGATTATGATTGACCACTGTGCGCGCGCGAGATCACGTGTACACCACAGCGAAAAGTTTGCAATCTTTTGGTAAGTTTGTTTTCACTTTTGTTCGATGTCTTTATGGTAGCCAGAAATTTTTTATAATTGAAAAAATCTTCTTTTTCATCATAATCCCAAATGGCATTAATAGATGACGTAATAGGGGCCGACTTGTTGATTAGCCATCACAAAATGTCTTCAACTATAGACTTTAAAATATTATAAAATATTCACCGGTAGATAATGTTTAAATTTTAATTGCGACATTAATAAATAAAAGGAAAAGATCGATCATATAATATAATAATTGTAGAAACTTTTCAGCAAACTGTCGCAGAATACCTCGACCTGCATCACCGCGCGACGTACCGAAGATTTAATAGACAAATAGAAAGACGTTTGCGCTTGTAATATATGATTATCGTCGGATACTTTCCGTCTAAACTGCCGTAATACGTGGTTGAATAGTAAATAATTGCGGCGCTCGTGGAAAAATAGACGCCGTAGATGAAGAGGGTAAGGAATGAACGGACGAAGAGTAGAAAGAGAGAGAGAGAGAGATAGAGAGAAACCCAAGCGACGCAATGTCGAGTATAATAGTTAATAAATACCTCAGCAGCATCACGGGCATTAGGGCCCTCGGTATCGCTTACATGAAAGGCAATCTCGTCGGCCGGACTCCTCGCGATTAATTATCCCTGACGAAAGCTTTTCACCGGCGCATCGTACAACTGTTCAAATTAATTGCTTATTCTGTGACCGACTGGCCGGCGATAAGGAGTGCACCGTCATTCGCGCAAGGTCAAAGAGGAACCCGTCGATCACCGACAACAGTCATCGTTGGAAATTACCAGGCGATACGCTTCCTGCTTACTAGAAAGCAGATATTCATTTCGCGCGATCGCCTAGCCGATTAAATCCTGCGAACAATGTCGCAATTATCGCTCTTATCACTTCTTTCAACGTCACCGAGCCTCTTCGCCGGGTTTCCATACCACCGCGACTGTTCAATTTTTCAAATGGGACGATCAACCTCATCAGTAGATCTTTATGCATTTATGGCATTTGCAAATTTAAACTATGTGTATCGATTGAAGTTAGCAATATTTTTACTTCGTTTCTACCATAGGGAATTCTTTCGTCGATGAAAGATAATTTTTCTTCTTTTAGTTTTCTTAAAATTAAGTATAAAAATAGTAATTTGCATAAAGATCCGCAGTCTGGCAAGCCTCACCGTTCAATGACCGGATGGTTTATTTGAAAATTGTTGAAATCATAAAGACTTTTTCATACGAAATAATCCCAGTGCATAAAGAAACGAATTTAAAAAATTGGCCAAAATGATTCCCGGTGAAGAATTGAAACAAAGCGCGTCGATCAAGAGGACTTGTCGAATGAAATGATTTCGGTCCGATTTTTTCGACGAATCGGCGACTGCGCGTTACTTCTGATAACAAAAGAAGTCCGTGCGAGAAAAACGAGGCCGGCAGGGAAGTGCATAAGCAAACGGAGTGCAGTTCTTGCTGCACCCCTGTGCGCGAGCGTGCCGCGATGCGTCGGTCCCCTCAGAAAAGTCCATGGGGGAGAAAAAGAAAGGAAACGGTTTCCAGGTTTTATCCAGGAGTCAGCGTGCGGCTACGCACTACCAATTTGTAGGCGCGTGCATGCGTGGCGCGGACGATTCACAAGATCCCCTTGCTCTCTCTCTCTCTTTCTCTCTCTTTCTCTATCTATCTATCTCTTTCTCTTTCTCTCTTTTTCTGCCGTGTTGGTGGTATGTACGCACGCGAGAACACCTACACGACAACGTCCGGTTGCGCGTATCCCAGCCCCGTTGTAGTCCCGGTTTCTCTTCGCCGCATGCGTTATAATCTCGATATCCCATATATCCACGTACAAGACATGCCTCCCATTTTAAATATACCATCGTGTAATTCATAATAAATGACTTATAAATGCAATGTACTTTTTGTGCCGGGGCATCGCGCGCCCGTCGTGCGAGCAACCACGCCGTGGCTCTCCGGCTCCTCCTTTTCTTTCGATCAGGATACGTGTACGCATGTAGAGACGCTACAGCGTATGTATATATACACACAACGTGCGAGTATACGTTACGTGCGTGAGAGTAGAAATGCAGCCACGCATGCAGTTCGAAATAGCGCGCACGAACGCAAGCGCACCCCTGTGACCGCATCCGTCTTCCACATGGAAATCTTTTCTGGCGCGCAGAAGCGAGAGCCTCTTCTGCTCCGATGATTTAGAGAAATCGAAACTAGAACGGAACGGGCGCGGGCGGTCCCGACTCACCTCCGCATTCCAGTTTGCTCGGTATTCTTGTCCAGATTTTATTGTTCTATACTGGCTTCGGTGCCGGCTGAACGGGAGCCTTGGTACTTGGTGCTGTAATCAACTCGCTGATCTTTATTTCCTCGATTGTTTCTTGCTGAATACATAGGGTTTGTTAGATAACCGGGTTCGAAAACTGTTTCAAAAACTGGGTTTGGAAGCCTGTTTATTTGGATAGTAGATATTCCAAAACTGATTTGACTAGTTTCTTGAGAACACTGAAATTTGGACAGTGTCGGATGATTGGAAGTGATACCTTCTTATTTGGAAAATTCGGAAACTGATTTGACAAGTTTTGTTGAAATTCTAAAAATGTTGCCTGTTTATTTGGATAAATTTGTTGAAAGTCGGAAACTGATTTGACTAAATTTTTGAAATCACTGAAATACGAAAAGTGTAGCCTGTTTATTTGGATAAATTTTTTGAAATTCGGAAACTGATTTGACTAGTATCATGAAATCACTGAAATTTGAAAAATGTTGGATGATTGCAAGTGCCCGTTTATTTAGAAAATACGGAAAATTGATTTGACCAGATTTCTTGGAAACACTGAAATTTGGAAAGTGTTGAATGATTCCTTACGATGTTTCCAAATTCAATATCTCTATGTATAAAAAGGCAAAACGATTACAGCTCTACACGCAATGTACATGCGACTGTTATTTGGAACAATATTTTCCGTAAGTAACTTCCGTGTTGGAATTTTAGATTTAAGAAATAAATTGTCAAAAATAGATCTTCTAGAATATTCTATTGCATTTGCCTTTCGAAGGTTCTCGAAGATACCGAAGTATCTATGTACGTTGTTAACGTCATTGAACTCTCAGTTATTTCTCAGATCGTTGTCTCTGTTTATTCCAGAACGATCCTCATTCGCGTCCTCTTTTTCGTGAAGTAAAGACGTGCCTCGCAACGTGTTTTTCTCAGAGATACAATTGATTGAATAAATTCTATTTTGTATTTTCTAATTCAGAGTACGGTCTTTTATTCCCATCAACCAATATTCCGCGTAACAACAAAAACGTAAATACAGTTCTCCAGCTCGTACAGTTGATTGCATCACTGTCAACACAATCTAACAAAATATTGGTCGTACAACAAGCTACATACACTCCGTCGATCCACACACAATATTTTCCCAATCCAGCAAGCTAAAACGCGACCACAAGAAGCCCATTAAATCGCGTGACTCTCGCAACACTCATCCCCGGTGCGATACGGGTGCAACAGTACATCCCCCATCAATCCTTCGATTACGATTCTTCCTGTATCAGCGATACTCACCATAAAAGTCTCGACCTTCCATCGTGGTCGTTCACCGTGCAAGAAATCCTACACGCGATTCGACTGGTCGCGCCAACAAACAGAAACAAACAAACAAACAACCATCCAACCACCAGCAACAACAACAACAACAACAAGAGACGAAAAGCCGTCTATCGAGTGATCTATCTCCGGCCACTTAAATGGTTGTCGCCGATACGAATTACCGAGTAGTCGAGCCTTCGGAATCTTTGTATTTCCCCGTGTGTATCCGTTCGAGTGGGCCGATGGCGGCGAGAGTCTGCGTGACCGTGTGCCTCCGGTAAGAGACACGCTGGAAGATTTATCGAAACCCGATGGGGCAAATGCGTCGATATATGTATGTCGAGGAGGGAGGGAGGGAGGGAGGGACGGCCGGTACGAAAACGCTCGAAGAATCGCTCGATACGAAAAATAAAGGAAATCGGCTTCGGTCGCCGAGAGAAGTCGACGCGAGCGTGCGCGCGCGCGGACGCTGGAGAAACGTTTCGCTCGCTCGCTCGCTCGCTCGTTCTCTCCGCTTGCAGCTCGCCTGAGCGTAGCAGCAGGGGTGCGATTAATCGTCGTAAGCAATCGCTTATATTCTGGAATTTTAATTCGCAGTCAGTTAAGCGTGCATCGTAGCCTACGGGACGAACAAAACGTCCGGCGTATATTGCGAAAAGCGGGATTCAAGCGGCGCGGCGCGCGGCAACGCGAACTGCAACGGAGTTAGGTGCATCCGAGCGCGGACGGTGCATCTACTACGTCGAATGCATACCACCGGCGCGCGGAGCGGCGCCTGAAATCTAGTAAGAGAGAGGCCTCTACCGAGCCCGACACCTGCGAGTCAGACGAACGAAGCGGTCGTACCGGTCGCGGATTGTAAAAGTGACAACGGCCAGCCCCGGCGTTTAACCTGACAACTATAATACTGGTCGCGACGATAATACTGACGGAGAAACGTAATCGTTGCGATAGAGTAAGGACGGATTTCTACTGGAGGCTTATCTGGTAGGGCGCTGGGATTCTGTTCTGGAAGGTTTGCCTGGTTTGGGTTAGGTTGGATGAGAGGTTTTGTGTGGTTGGAGGACATTGCTGTTGACCAGCGGTTTGGTGTCATCGAAACACATATCCTACTACAAAATTAAAACATTCCTTTATCTGCCTGTGTACCAACAAATAATGAGGTACTTTTTTTTTATAAATTGACATTCAAACTAGTTTGACCACATTGTATACTATTTAATGTATGTGATAATTAATGCATAAAGTGAAATTAACATAAGGATTTATTTAGAAAATTCATCATATAACATTACTGGTCATATCAAAATCAAAAGGGTGGTCAAATTCTAATGAATGTTTCGTCATGGCAGTGTGTTGAGTTGGTGGTTTGAAAATGTTATGTTTGTGTTCTTTAATTCTTGTTTCCAAATGTCTGGACGTTTGTCCAATATATACCTGGTTACATCCCTTACAAGGAATTGAGTAAATATTTGATCGAACCAATGCGCCGAAAACATTAAAATTCTGCTTATAGCAACTTACAACTTAAAAAATTCAAGTCATTTAGTCTTATTTCAGGTGTTACAACTACGTCCCGAAACTTTCACCCAAGACGTCTTAATATGTTGCATGGTTTGAGTCTTTGTGGATGACGATTGTTTGACCCTTCGGGTGCAGATTGAAGGATTGGACCTGAGCGAAACGTGACAAATTTATTAGGCTCTTGGTACAACTCAAGGGTACAGCCCAAGGGTACAACCAACAAGATACAATCAACTAGGTACAACCAACAAGATACAATCAACTAGGTACAACCAACAAGATACAACCAACTAGGTACAACCAACAAGATACAATCAACTAGATACAATCAACAAGACACAATCAACTAGGTATAACCAACAAGATACAATCAACTAGGTACAACCAACAAGATACAATCAACTAGGTACAATCAACAAGATACAATCAACTATATACAACCAACAAGATACAATCAACTAGGTATAACCAACAAGATACAATCAACTAGATACAACCAACAAGATACAATCAACTAGGTACAACCAACAAGATACAATCAACTAGATACAATCAACAAGATACAATCAACTAGGTACAACCAACAAGATACAATCAACTAGGTACAACCAACAAGATACAATCAACTAGGTACAACCAACAAGATACAATAGGGTTACTCTTCATTTACTCGGCTTGTATATACAAAACACAGTGACCATAAAAATCAGCAATGTACAAAGATAGGGTACAACCAACAGGATTAAAAAGTGTACACAAATGTCCTGCTTGTTTGATTTATTGCGTTTGGTCACTTCGCTATTGCCGGCTAATGGTAAAAATTGGTCCGGGTGTTTGTCATTTCGTTCGCACAGTACCATACGTTCGATAATCGTATAAGAAAAGGAGCACCGCGTGGGAAGCCGTATAAACAGTCATAAATCGTCGGTGCCTCCGAGTTCGCTATCTGAAAATGGCCGGGGCCGCCTACAAATAGCGAAGTATGACCGAAGCCGGACCCCTAAATCATCCTCGGTTTCCTGTAACCCTGTCGGTTTGGTTCGCGAACCGCTCGGCGTGGTTCTTTTTCGCGTGGAATCGGCTGGAAAGTACGCGCGGCATGTGTATTACTTATAATAGCCGCGATACGGGCGTGCGCGCGCGGCTGTGTACAAAGATGTAAAACGCGCGTTGCGCCCCCTTACCCGGAGGAGAAGATTCCACGTACGCCCGCAGCGGGGTGCCGCCGCTAAATAATGCAATAACATAAGAATTATGGCAACTTAATGATACTTTATGTATAATTATATGCTGGCGGTTACAGGCCGCCGCCGCCACTCGCCGTCCCGCAGGACGGTCGTTTTGTCCCGATTGCGGGTGGCAGTCTATTCTCGTCCTTACCTGTAAATTGCGATTCGCGACGTCGTCGTCGCGTGATTTTCTACCACCGCGAGAGATTGCCTCGCCTGTTTTTCCTCGACGATGGGTACCAGCGTTATTGGCGAATTCGTTTTCGCTGATCACCAGCGAAACAACCGTACGAACCAGTCTTCTCTTTGATAAAACATCGTTAATGCACGACGCACAGTGGGGCGACCAAATATCTGTACTTGATATTTCCATGATAACATTTTGTTTATCGCTGCCGCCGAGCACAAGGGAGAATAAGAAACATGGAGCGCTGGAAATTCTTTTCGTTTTTAAGAGACAATGTTTCAAATACCTCTGCAATTAAAGTATATTATCGTTGTTGCAAATAATTTTATTCAACCCCTAAGACTGTGTTCCACCCACTGAAAATTAAACAGACCTGCAAAAAGGATTGAAATTTCACTAGAATTGTTATTCTCTAAGTGTCTGTGCGAATCACACACACAGTGACACACTAAACGCCGAAGTTTCACGAGCGACAAGATGGCGGATCACGGGGGCCCGGTCCTCGAGATAAGAAGATGATTCCCGGCGCGTTCCGTTAACGGAACGGCTAAAAACGCGGCGAAGTTTCAGCGCTTATCGGGTGCTCCTATCTGAAGTTAATAACGCGGATAAAAACGGGCTGCCCGTGGAAACCGCGAACACGCATCGGGTCCGGCCGATGTTTAAGAGGATCGACAATTATGGTCGGACAGGCTATTACCAGCGGCGCGTATGGGTATACGGGTAACGTGTTTTTAAACGGGCAAGCCTTCGTGGCTTTTAACGTTGGCCTGAAAAGGCGCACAAAGTCATCGGACCCGTCAAAAGTTCCGCAGGGCAACCGGTATACCGTATTGCGTGACACGGTCGCGCTAATTCTCGCGTGCACGCATCGCGCGAACACTTTGTGACCGAAAAATTAAAAATAACTGGGCAAATTATGCTCGCTCCTGCCCGCCGGGATGGAACAGGGGAATATTAAGTATCCCCTAAGCTCCGGACCGGAGACCGTTCAAAAGTTGTCGCGTTACAATGTAAAGAGGAACGTAGACAGTTGATCCCCATCAAATTGCCGGCGATTAAACTCGCCGCAGGATGCCTAACGGCGCGAACCCTCTTCGAAAACGCGATCTCATCCTCGGCCACGTGATGCCCGGAATAATGGAACCCGATGCCGATCGACAGGGGAAAATGATTCAACGGCCGTTTTCTGCAACGAGAGTCCATCGCGAGACAGTATGCTAATGGCTCGAACCTGGCTGCAAACACGAGCGAAATGCGCCTTAAACGTATGAAGACTGATAGAGCCCAGACATGAACCGAATCCTGTTTTGCACGCTAGTTTGCAACCCAGGTTTGGAGACGTGATATACGAGGCCGACGCACAGTGCGTTGAAAAGCCCGTTTTCTCGACAAATTTCCATTACTCGAACATTATAGCCGACACAAAAACATGTTTCTGACGATAGTTGCGGGATACGCTTGTATTTTAAAACCTTAATTAACGTTATCGGTAGCGTTCAAATTTACATGATCGATTTGGTCGAAAGAAAGTGGCAGAAATTTGTTAATAGCATAGACATAAATCAGTTTCAACGTGTTTGAATTGAAAAATTCTTCGACGATCTGGAAATTCCACTCCCACCGTTGTCACTCTTGCAGAAGTCTTATTCTTTTTCAGACGAATGAAGATTTCTATGTATTAGGTACTATGACGGGGGGAAAGTTTATACCAATTTTGATCAGCAAGACGGACATCGTAGAAATTGGCTTCATCAATCATAAGACACATTAGTCGCAGTCGTTTGAACGAACGATCCAAGTACATACCCAGTCATTTCATTCCCGTACATTCTAACCGAAGTTGGAAACATAAGAATATGTTTGTTAAGATAACAATCTTAACATGTTCATTACACAGATTTCTGTGAAGGATTACGCAGTGTCATTATACATCAATTTCAAAATGGATTATGGTTAATTACACTTGTACAACCTGTTATCGTGTGCACAATTTATTTAACTGGTAAGTATGAATAATTACAATAATTTAGGAAAGATATAATCTAGAGATTTCAATAACTTTGATCAGTTAGTGTGCTGAATGGCAAAAAAATTGTTTCACCGTAGAAATATTGTTTCGACTCTATAATCTTATTCCTCGTATATGTACGCATACCTTGATACTATCAGTTAGCAAAATTAATCTTTATGCAAAATACCTATTTTTACTCGTTAATAAAAATCGTAATGAACGAAAAATCACTTCCATCGATTGAAAGAAATCAAATGAAATCGCTATCAATTTTCATCACTATTAATTATTCTTTTTTTTTTTTAGATTTCGTGGATACAAAAACTGATGATCATAATCAAGCGCAACAGTGTGCAGAAAAATAAAAATCGCAGCCCGCATATCGATACAGAGAAACGCTTTCCGAGATTCGAATCGCTAATTCTAGATAATAATTCGATCAACGATCGGTGGCGCGTATAATACGCCGCATGGTGTATTCGATAGCTGCTCTAGGCCTGTCTAGAGCGATCAATCTGTAAAATTGCAATAAGACGCAAGATCGTATAGAGGGATATATCAGGTTCTGGCGTCCCGCAGTTTACCCAAATTGCAGTCCAGAACGTTGCAGATCTGTAGCCTAACTCCACGTTGCTCGCTACCGGTTTGTAAACATCGATCTATTAGAACGCGGGCAGTGAAAGCTGTTGTGTCTCGCCTGTGGCCGATCCGTCTAACGAGGTGTTATTTTCTTAATAGATTTCCAACGGGGCAGAGTGGCGCGTGTTCGATTGCATGAGAGGGGAGAGATGAAAGGGAGGCAACGACTGGAAAATTGTTGCTGATAAGGAAAATCGGGATGGAATACGCAACACAAGCATAGGAGAAGTTGATGCAGCGTTGCGTTTCGGACGCTTTTATTTATTTGGGTCGTTGATCCTTGTTGAACTCCACGGAATTTACAGAATTTGCTACGTGCTGCAATCTCACAATAATCTGCTGTCGAGCGCTGTCGCTGGCTTCGGCCAATAACGACAATACGTGTGATGGATACATGCAACGTTGCCCGAAAAGGCGTGGCTTGTTGCCAGCCGATTTGTTTACGTCCGGCGAAGAGTACACTGCCCGTACGGGCGATAGCTGAACAGCAATGATTCTACAGAGTTATGTTTGGACTGTTTCTGTTTGTTTACATCGTAGCGGTACTCTGGAAATACGCTCTCTACGCGCATTTTTCTGTTCGCTGAAATCCGCACGTATATGCACACACGATATCGAGAATGAAATTGGGTGTGTAACAATTTTGTCCACCAGTGCAGGATCATTCGTGGATCGTCAAAGTACCGTCGTGCGGATCGCGTGGCGGTGTTACCGCGATAACGAGCCGTTGCCCTTCGAAAGTTTGACGAGTCCGAGGCGGTTTCGTGCGGCTCCGGATCCCGCAGACAAAAATCCGGCGGCTGTGAACGTGGGGGGTTGCGAGGGGGGGGGTGAGGGGGTTGGGAGCGGTAGAAGGAGAGAGAGACTGGTAATTTATAATGTGTAATATGTAAAGTGGTAATGGACGGCCGGTTGTAGTGGTCGCGTTCGATGCAGCCTGGAACTGCAGGTTGAGAGAGTCTCGAGGCAGTCGAGCAGCCCAGGCAACTGGCTGCGGAGATGTTGCGAGGGGGCACCGTGGGGCGGAAGGGGGGCTCCAGGGGCGTCGTATGGGGTACCTGGCCCCGAGAGGGCAACGACGACGTAAGGGGGATGAGGGAGCGAGAAGGAGACAAAGTGGTGGCTGCCTCGAAAGAAAGACGAAGAGGAAATCTCTATATACGAACGAACAAGAGGGAGAGAAAGGATGATGATCGGGGGGCCAACGGGGGAACAGGGCGGAGGTAAGAGAAAGAGAACATCAACCGCCACTGCTTGCGTGTCGAGGCTTAATGAATGCAAACCACGATCCGGAGGCAGCCCGCTCGACCTGTTGTTTTCCAGTCCAGATAGCCTATAATTTTTATTGTCACGGGAGAAATAGCAGCCTGATGGAGGCACGGCTTATCTTGGTCCTCGTTTTGCGTCCCAGCAAGCATGTTCCATGCGTTTTGTTGCCCTCTCTTTAGCCCTCGCCGTCTCCCCCTAGTCTTCCCGGGCTGGCTCTTTCGTACTTTCTCACCACCATCCCGCCCACGGGATTTTACCCCCGCTCTTTTTCTCCTTTCGTTTTCGAAATCGTCGGACACCGGGCCAGGATGGTAACAAAACGTCGCCGTAAGATGGACGAGCCTTCCGACTCAATGCTCGGGGTACCTGCTGAACGAACGGTGTCTTCTCTGTAGACTCGTTTCGGGAGAACCGACCCGGCAAAATACTCTTTCTCTCTCTCTGATGAGCATAGTAGCTAACGACCCTAGACGATTCGATGCAAGTCTTTAGGATCACTGATTAGCCCTTAACGCATTATCCACCGGCGATTATTCTATAACTTTTGGAAGTCTACATGGCCCGTGGCTGGCTGAAGCTTTTTTAATAATAGATCCTTCGACAGCTACTTCAATCATAAACCAACAACTCATTGTGCAAAGAAGATTTTTAAGGTTCCATTTGCAGCACAAATGACGCACGAACATTTTATTTTGTATAAAGCTCCATACTCTTTAATCGTTTGAAACATCCGCATAATTCCAAGAGTTGTAAAATAAAAGATTCCAGACCGGTCATTTGATATATTTATTGTTAGCATTTAGACCTAACACTTCTCCCAAACATTGAAAAAAAGTAAGTTACATTCGGAACTGGTGAATTCCGATTTGGGACCACAGTGTGACGGCGAACTTAACGGCCGACCGTTATGATAAGCTTAATGCACCGCTGTCCGTTCGTCTGCAACATGCTCGCCGATCCGATCCGTGACGTAACAATAAAACATTGTTAACGCTGATTGCCCTGCGGTCGCTATACCGTTCGCCCGCTGGAATTTCTTGTTGGACGTAACGTAGAGGGAGGAGGGGGGGAACAGGGAACAAGAGGGAGGAAAGCTGTGCCGATGATGACGATAATAATGATGATGATGACGCCGATCCACGCAGGAATGAACCGCACGCACGTGGACGCATCTTCTAGACCCCGTTCCGTCTAGATGATGATACAGAAGATTCCTCGGTGGCCACTGTCCGTATTTACGATTTAATACCGGACAACCGCGAGGCGGTTCTTCTATTTGCGCGTCACACGATGAAGCATGATTGCGTCACCGATGATTCGATCATCGAACGTAATCGACCGCCGCCGCCGCCGGAGACCCAGGAAATTGACTTTCTTCGAACTTCCACTGAATTTCGTTTCCTGCCGTTTACCTTTAACTTCAGATTACGAGGAAATATAACTATATTTAGTTGCGTATGATTATGGTTTTTTAAAAAATCCATTTTGGATTTGAAAATTTGAAACGATATCGTAATCTTTCGATTGTGGAGAAAGCGATTAGGGTCCGTACACCAACACCGTGCGAGTTGCGTGGCGGTGTGCTGGCACCTGATTGGGCCTAGTGTCGGTCCCTGGTCTCTCGTCAATTATGATTGGCGAGCACCGTGAGCGCGCGTCCGATTCCGCGAAACCATTCGGGGCCCCGGATCGACAATGTGCTGCCGCAACGAGGTTATAACAACAAGGCTCGACGAATGCAGCGGCCCGGTCGGCAAGAACAGAACGATAGCCTCGTTGCCGGATAATCGTTATTGGCGAGGTAACGTGTCTTCATCGATTCCACTCGACCGATCGGATTCTTCGAAACCGATTACGAAGTCGCTCTTCCTCAAGTCAGCGCGCCACGGATCGTCTCCGGACATCATTGCGTCCGTGCACCTGCGGGAGCTAGCTACGCTCTCGAAATTCTTCTCTGCACGTGCGATATCGTGCGGAACGATACGCGTGGCTGCCGTTGAGATCGATATTGAAACGAGCCCCGTCGACCTACGATCGCCGATCGACCGTTCGATAGAGAAATCCTTGCCGATCAGCCCGAGCGAACGCTCGCCAATCTCCTTTCCTCGAAAGAAGATCACCAGATTGCAGAATTGATGCGTTTATGGCAGTAATGAATAGGTCAAATGCTAATCTACGAACATCTAAGAAGAATTTAAGAGTGCTGTTCCATTGACTTTGATTTGTTGTTATTATTGTGCAAGATAGTGTCTTCATATATCTGTCAAATGTTCTCTTTATATAGTCTTCCTTTATGTAGATTATGATGATCTAAATAGGAAATATTTCGGTCGTAGTGGACAAGGTCGTTCGAAGGTCATCTTGCGTTTTCGTTTTATTTAGTCGAACGAAGACGGTCTAATAGCAATATTAAATTTTAGCTAATTTTTCGTGAAACTTATCCTTACCAGGCACTCTCTCGCAACCAGTCTGCCAAAAAGGAAATTCCCGCAAGCATCTGCTGTCCAATTACAACACTTTACCGTAACTGATACACGTGCGACAAGCAACAAAGTATTAAACGAAAATTTATGGTTGCCTGTAAAAGGGTGTCCTATATTTTCTCACGACGCACTCGTTCTCCAAATGGCACGTATCGATTACTCCCGAAAACCAATGAATATTTCAGGGAAAATAATTCATCTTAACGTTCCGTACACCCGATACATTGTGATCTTCTACTGTCATTGAGAAATACGCTGTCGAAAACGAGCTCGAACGAGCTCGGGGTGTTAACACGACCTACCGGTGAGTAATTACCCGCGAATTACACTCGATTTATAAACTGTCGTTGCTTCTGTACAATGTAGATGAATTTACGCAACAAAGAGCCTGACGGTTTAATGGCGGTAGGAATATCGCGAATGGCTAAGGATAATGGCGGCAATTTTCGCGAAAACGATTCAACTCGGCCCTCGCTGAGAGAATCCATAAATAGAAAGAGCGAATCGATCGCTCGACACGCTCATTATCGGTTATTAAGCATATATTAAATGCCCGACCACTTGATATTGTAATTATCTCAGTTATAAATTGGTTGTCACTTTTTTGCCCGCGTGAGGTCGCGGATGATGAATACGTGGATCATCGGGGTTCCGTTACACCTTCACCCCGCTTCAACGTCGACTCCCCCACCTCGAACGCTTCACTGCTTTGCTGATTTCATGCGCTATACTTTCGCTACACTGGAAACAAAATAAAATGCAAGAATTATCCTACGAATCGAAAATAAACTGAAAGATTTATTCCACGAATCCAAAATAAACTGAAACTACGCATCAAAATTCGAATAAAAGAATTATTATTCTACGAATGAAAAATAAACTGAAAGAATTATTCCACGCATAGAAATTAGAATAAAAGAATTATTCCACGCATCAAAATTGGAACGAAAGAATTATTCCACGCATCGAAATTAGAATGAAAGAATTATTCTACCGACTAAAAAGAAAATGAAAACATTCCAAAAAGTGATACTGGACACAATGCATTGAGCACCGTGGATGCAATTTGCTGCAGCAAATTCAAGACCGCCATTTTTCTCACAGCGCGGTAAATCCATGCGCATCGTTGCAAGCAGGACGAACAGACGAGTGGGACTAAAAGCGGCATCCATTATTCCCGCGGTTATCATTTTGCATAATGCACGGTCGCGCGATGCGGCAGCTTTAACCTGATGCGTTATTCAAGCAAAACGAATTTTCCGGGGCGCGTCGTACCTGGCTGCGATTCCGCGGCGATGATTTAATAAATAATGAGGGGTTCGAGCCCCTCTCTCTATCACCCCAATCGAACGCTAAGCCCATGTCAAACCCATCAATATTATATTCGTCCGCCTCCGCGCGGTCGTTCGACATCGCTCGCGGATTCGGAGAGAGGGGCGAAACGACATTAGTTCTGTCGCTAATGGTCCAACTTTAACAATTTCCATGGGATTATCGTTGGAAATCCTTTGCTCGCTTATGCAAATAAAAGCCGACCGGAATTCGCAGGGAATACGTTTACCAGCCGATGCCTGACGATGAATTTCCGATCGGCTCGTTCGGGAAATTGCCTCGCAGAGACGACTGGGGCTCGACAAATAATGAAAACATCTCCCATACCGAGATATTTCTTTATCGGTACACGATCAATTTCGTAATTTAACCAATACACATTCGTTTGTAACTTTTCACTCTTATGTCGATAATCCTGGGTACCCACTTAAAATTTTTTTTTTTTACTTCTTTGATTATTGCTGATTGAAGGATTACAGATTAATTAACATTGAAAGCATGAAAACATTCTGCGGAACTATAAAGTGCAACATCACTGGATATCGTAGGTAACGGATACGGGTTAAATTGGAAAATTGGATTTTATTTATATAAGGTTTAGAGAAATTAGGACCTGAAATATTTCACGGAAAATGTGAACATGTTCTTTAACCCTGCTTTGCGGTACAGAGTTCCACGTTGTTAATTTCTAAAATTATTTTTTTTAGATATTCTAGATTAAATATAGACTAATTGTAAGTAATGAAAATAAGAATTATGTTTAATTTGCTGGGGATTGAGATTGCCCCATGCGAGTAATGTTAACTGAAGATCGTCAGCATCTTTAATGCGTGTTTTGTTCTTGAGGAATTCAACCGATTCCATGGATTCCCGGTTTCGTTTCCAGGCTAGATTGAATTATTACGGAAACATGATCCTTTTCTTCTCCGGGGACACGATTATGATATCACCGGGACGAATCTCTCGTGACCATTACGAATTTTATATTTGAAGAAAGAATATTGTTCGTTCCGTTCGTTTTTTGGCTTTCGTAGGTTGAAGGAGAAGAGAGAGAGAGAGAGAGAGAGAGAGAGAGAGAGAGGGCGGCTAGAGGTATTATGTTTCTCGGTTTTCGAGCGATTAGAGTGAATCACCTTTGGAGCGAAACGGCGCAAACGGCCGAGAGGATAGGCGACGAGCAAATGGACTGGAAGGTGTAGGGCTTTTGTGGGAAGCGGCGCGGACGTTGTCCAAGTAAAGGTCTTCGTGTCAACAAAGGCCACTTCGGGCATTACACCGATCCGTATACCACAACGAACGGGTCCGTCAATGTTTGTCAATTAGTCCTCCGCAGCGAGATTCGCTGGTTTCGCTGACACACTTGTACACTGGCACGTATTTAACGTCCTCGGTCCACAGGCCTCTCGTGTATTATTCGCGTTTTACCTCCGATACACACTGGTGGCCCGCAATTATGGCTCCACGGAAAATGGGATGCTTCATTGTGCAAACTGCGACCGGAACATTTTACGTGATCGTTAATTAACTCGTTACCCGCGTGATATTGCGATAGACGCACGATCAAGACTAATTTAGAAGAAAAGAATCGTTAAACTTGTCAAATTCGTTCATAAATAAATGAATTTCATTGAAAAATATTTTCTAGAAAATTGATGGATTTCGATATGGCTTCAGGAAGAGAAACCACCATGAAATCGTTAAGTTCACTTTCTCAGGCTGAAAGAAAAATGATCACTTTCAACAAAGTAACGTGTACTTTTCTAAACGATTTAAAATTCCCATGAACTTTCAGGAAGTGGCTGACAGAATCCGATCAGCTTGAACGCGATTGTAACAAATCGAGATTCGACTCGCGATTTGTCTAAGCTCTCTAATGCCGTCGGGAATGAAGAAATTGACAGAACGTTTCGGACAAGCCGTATAAATATCTCGGTTAATTTCAAGAGACAGCTAAATATCAAGCTCGGGGTCTGAGAGCTTCACCTGCGCGAGCGGAACCAACCGGCCAGTTTATTTTCACCCACTTCCTGCTCCTCTCGGAGATCCTAACCCCGGTACGTCAGACTACGTAGATGCTATCGATCATGCCGTTTAATTGCTAGACAAATGGACGTATTAGATACGTCTCGGGAATATGAATAGTACCTCCGTCAGCCGCAGCTTAATATTCTATTAGCTCGGTCCCGATCTCATTCCTCGTTGCGTTCGCTTCGGATATCCTCGTGCAACTTAGATACAATCTAAATCGTGATACAATAGTGACATTTAATTATTACACTAAGCTCGACAAAATATTCCACTCGTATCTTTTCATATCTACAATACATTCCACTTTAATTCGGGGTGAAAATCTCTTGGAAGCTAGTGATCGTAACAAAATGCAAATTGTGTATATTTTCAAGCGAAGAATTCATAGGAGCAGGTACAGAAATGATTATTTTATTTTTTCAAATTTTTCTTCGAGCACCGTTTCAACCATTGCGTTGTTGAATTTTTACGCGAACCGGAGAATTCGTAATCAAAACCATGGATAGACTAGAATTTCAAATTTTATACCAACGTCAAGGGTGTAATGAATATTATTGTCAAGGTAGTTGAAGATCTGTTTTAATTTTGTCCTGTTACCGTCGAGTCCTCGTAAAGGTTTGTAATGAAAAAGTCACTCGATTAGAAGATGAATGGATTTTCATGATTGAAATGTTCTGCTACGATCGTACCGAGGATTTTATACCATTCGCAGCATTTTGAAAAATTTCATTCGAGTTGTACACTGTTTGGAATATAATATAAAATATTCGCGGTTTTTCACTGAACGTGTACTGAATCCGCGTTCGCGGATACGGAAAAAGTATGTATTGAACATTTTTTTCGAGCACCATACCACGCTAAAAGCTCATCGAAATCCGCGTATATCTGGCTAACCTCCCCTGTTAGCTATCTGGCTCGCGGGGTCGCACAATCCTCGAAGTACAATAGCGTCGTTGAACGCGACGTCATGTCAGTGCGACCGTTTTTCCCTCCTTTTTCCTCTCTTGTTTTTCCCCACTTGTTCGCCGTTGTCTGTAATTCTCGCTCGTTCTCTCTCGTGCTCGTTCCCTCGGCGTTTCGCTGCCTCGAATCCAGGAATCTTTATGAAAGGCATAAACGGCTATCTTCCGTAACGGTACCGGCGGGAATGGTATTCATAATTATACAGTTGCGACATACGCATTATTTGTTCGGAATTGTAATGGCCACGGGGCTCTGCTTTCATTGACCAAGGGACCAGTATAAAAGTTTAATCGTCTGGCCGCGCCGCGCCGCGGAAAGATTGTCCTTTACGACCGATTATAAATCGTCGCTTTCTCATCGCGTTATGCCGACGGAATAATCGTGTCCCGCGGACCAAGCGGGTTAATGGCGATCCAAACGACGATCGATCTTAACAACGGGATGTTTCTGCGGCCTTGAGATTGTTTACGAGCCGGGAATCCAAACACTTTTGTTAGAGGATTGACTTTAGGTGAACGCGAAGGTCGTCCGGGGTACAATCTACAAAAGAAGTTGAAATTATTCCTCTTTGGTTCGGCAGAGGTGGAGTCAGAGATGTTTTACGCAACTGGCTACGTGGACACGTGTGTATAAAATGTATGAAGAAATTTCGAGGTACACAGAAAAAATGATGAAGCATATCAAATAAAATTATCGGATCCATGAAATAAGAGTCAGACTCGGAAAAATTGTAGGACCTGTACAAACATTGTAGTGCTTACAACAAAATTGTAGAATGGTAGACAAACATTTTCAGTCATAGAAGAACATCAATTAAAAACAATCTTCCGAGACAATTTAATACCAAAGTGAAGATAGAGTGAAAGGGTTGTGACCAAATATCATCATCAAAACGTTCACAAAAGCCTTCAACCATGAAAATCCGGGCTAAACCCAAAATAACTAAACAGACTTGCATTGCAGCTCCGACGAAAAGAAAAGCAGAAAGGGAATAATTGGATGGATCAGAAAGTAGCCGAAAGCCACCGGCACCGGCCACGAGACGAACTCTCTCGTACATGACATTTAAAATATTTCGTGTGGCTAGCCCCTAGAGCCAAAACCGCTTTTAGAAGATCATCTCACGCGGTTCAAGTAGAGAAAGACGACGGTGGACTCTCGAACGATAAACATCTCTGCACGCGAGCAGTTTGAGCCGCAGTTTAGCAACAAAGTATAGCAGCACGCAGGCGCGATGAAACGCGCTGAAAGAATTCAAAGAAATGGCGACGGTGTTCTCGAGCGGCTAATAACAGTGGCCGTCCGTTCCACCTTTTCATCGCTAGCGACGTGTTGCCGCGTGCGTGCAAAAATCCGTCCCCATAAATAAGATGAGCCCGTGCTTTTGAACCCATTTTATTCGTCCAGACAATTTCGCCCGGCAATCGAAACCAATTTAATCCTTTCCAACCCCCTCTTGTCCTCTCGCCTCGCCACCGGAGGCGAAACACCGTGAAAGAGTCCGCGCTTCTCTGCAAATAACGCAGGTTCGTTGGCCAGCTACGGTGTCTCCTTCTCGCTTCTACCCACGCTCTCGCGCGCTCCTCTCTTTCCTCCTTTCGGCCGACAGTCTTCTCCCTTCGGTTCCAGGCTCCCTTTCTCTCTCGCTTGACTCTCCGACTTGGCTGGCGCGGAGAAGAGCCGAGTTTTTGTCGCCCCATTGTGTTAGTCAGGGTTGCTGCCACTTCTGCTCTCCTATTGTACGCATTCATCAGCGTATTCATTCATTTCGACGGCATTGTCTCGCCCGCTGTCCTCGCCTAAGGTCCTCCCTGGGATTTTTCCGCGCCTCATCCTACCCGACTCATTGGGTCCGGCATTATGCTCCACGTCGAACGACGCCGCGCCCGGATAAAACGCTGAAAAAAGGGCGAGCAGAGGCGAAACAAATTATGGAGCACACACACACACACGCACGCAGCTCGCTTGTGCCCGGCTGCTACCCTTCCGGGAGGTCTAACTGAATATTAACGAATTACACGTAGAAAATATTGTTTCGGGGTTCAGGATTACAGCCCGGTGCTGGACCTCCGATAGGACCAGCAGGATGAAAACAAGACGTTATTCATAAATAGACTGCGTGGCTTCTGAAAATTTGGAAAAAATGCTAGAATAGAATATTCCACAGAATTTCATACGATTTTTATTTATTCCAGATCTACGAAGGCTAATAAAGCTGAAAATACTATTTGTTTTCACTTTTTTAAAATTTTATCTACAAAAATTGAAAATTGCATAAACATTCGCAGTCTATTCATAAATAATTTTAGTGGAAGGGATTTTTCGAATTGAGAAGGTACATTTCATTCATAATAATACGGATCTTTATGTAAAATGGTCTGCATTAATTCAAGTAACAGTAGCCAGTATGAGTGGAATTAATAAGTTGAAAATAATACATGGACATTCTCGAATACTTTCAATCTCTTCACGATTTGAAATTGCATCGAATCAATGTTTGCCATAAATGCAGAAAATTCGCGATGTAACGATGAACGGTGATAGGAAAGTTATGTAAAAATATGAAATTTCTGATCGGATCTCCCGGCACACGTGGTGCGTCGTCTTCGCTCGATAAACAGTTTACATCCCCCTCTTCCGGAATTCAGCGTGTTTTAGGGACCGTAGGTGTGTAACAACGTCCGCTGGCAACTTCCTTGGGCGAACCCCCGGAGCGTAACGCGTCTGCTAGGGGGTGGGTGCTCGAGGGTGAGCCAACAATCGCATTTCCCGCCCGAGAATTTGTCGAGCCCATGCAATATCACTGCGGATATTGTTTCGACGCGGAGCAACACGGTTAGCCCGGCTCTATAGAAAACGACAATAGCGTAAACCGGTGGTAAGACGAGGTGAGGGCGAAGGGAGGGTGGTTCCGAGGGTTGGTGGGGGTGAGCGAATAATCTGGGGATGCAACAGAGGTCGGAGTGGTCCGAATCAATTGGAGAAGAAGTATTTAACATTTTATTTTTGTAAAAGGAACTGCGATAGAAAAATCTCATTCGTGCAGAACAATTCCTTCCACATCTTTATTTTCTATTAAAATGTATTCTAGCCAATGGAAGTCGCATTGAACATGAAATGCAAACATGTCGAGAAGAATTCCATCGCGTGCATAATAAACGAGACCTTCAAGGTCGTGCAAGGTCAGAGATGAAGGAAACATTTTGCATGTTACGTATTACTATATATACAGGTATTGCTTCTGAACCTACAATTTAATACGATGTAGCCTGAAGGTCACCTTCGTTTCTCGAAAAATATTGCTCGATATTAGTTGATTGTATTGGTTATAGCTGGTTCTATTTTTACCCAGTGGTTCAAAACAATTATTTGACCATTCTGCTTCTAAATTGATGATGTTTTAACATAAATAGATTAACACATTCTTATAAAGAGTATTATCAAGATGTATAAATGGATCATTTAAAAATCCATTAATGACCTTCATATATCCCCTACGCTATACCACCTACAAGGAAATAATTAACATCATAATGTGCCCCTTCTGAATCCATTTAACGCAACATGAAACATTTTTCGCTAGCAACAATACCAGTCGCATAAATCTTTGGTGTATATGGTGAACCACCCCGTTGAAAACAACAATAGTTTAAACCTGTGGTGAGAGGGGGTTTTCAGGAGGATTGCAGGGGTTGAACGAATAATCTGAGGGTGTAGAATGGATTATTGTGGTCCGAGTGAACCGTAGAATGAGACAGACGGGGGTGGAGTGGGGGTCGCGTGGGAGGTGGTTCATTGTTGTCGTCGCGCGAGCCATTTTCCCATCAGTGGCAGTCAATCAGGCCTCTCCGGGCTCAGTCAGTCAGTCAGTCAGCCAGCCATCCGTGCTTCAAGTAGTCTCGCTGGTTGCCGACCTACCAAGCATGGAAATACAATTACCACGCCGGGAACACTATGCCTGGCAGCTCTCTCTCTGCCATTACGAGGCGGCAGCCACCTCTCGCGCGCTATTCAGCCCGCCGCCCGTAATGACGTTTGATTGTGCGCCACCGACGGATATTCGATTAAATAAACAATATTAGATTCGCAAACGGAATTCGCAAAGGCGGTCGTCGTCGTCGTCGACGATGTCGTCGAAAGCTGCCGCGCCGCGTCGCGGATTCTGTTGTCCCCGGCGCGGCGCCATGACGAGCGGCCCGCTCGCTTGCTGACGAGCCGCTCGCGACGTGGGAATGTTCCTTAATGTGCCACGGAATTAATAAATCATTCGTTGTTAATGGAATTTGCTGTATTGCGTCGGGAAACTATGGGCGGGTGGAAGGAGTTTTTTAAATATGTATATATATATATATATATTATATTTATATTTTAATTATAGCGAATGAATTGATTTCATGAGCTAATGTTTGTGGATTATTTTAATTTAGTCTCTTTGAATTAAAATAGAGTCATTTATCTACTGGGTTTGGGCCAGCGCTGCCTGGGTCTACTTTGACCCGAAGCCTCAAAACCATCATCCTATCGCTCAGCCTCTGGCGAATTATTATAGGAACTCTGTTGATACGTATGTTTACGAAAAATGAATAAATAAGTGTTTAAGTGATCCTAATTATCGCCATTTGAGCAACCATCATAATCATCAGCTTTCCCGAGGTGTTAATTAAGGCTTCTTTCTTGAATCTGTCTTGCAGAACAATAATCGTACAAACAAGAGAAACTCTCGGGAGAGAATTGAATGGTCGGGTTGAATGTTGAATAATAAACACACGAAATAGCACGAACAATGTTGCAACGCGATTACTGTATACCTGGAAAGGAAGCGGTCGTCAAGAATCCCGTCGCGGGCACCGTTATTCCCATTAAATGTAATATCATCAGCTAAAAAATGTGATGAGTTAATAGTGATACTGCTTGCCACGGGCTAGGGAAAATCCATACACGTTGCAACGCGATACTAGATGCAATATCGATGCGGTTGGATGCATATATATCGCGTAGTCGAAATGCAATGCGTTATTGAAATGTACGGTGTGATAACTTTTAGCGCCGGTGGGTTTATCTGCGTATCGTTGTCAAGGAAAATCTTTACGTTCCACAGATGAGTGATTTGCTCTTCATTAGTTTTGTACGGCCATTAATAAATTAGGGGGGAAAGGAAAACCGGCACAAAATGATGATAATGTTAATCGAATGAACTCTACCGAAGTCTTTGAAATGTACTCCTCGATAATTAACTCTTAACTAGAAAATTGATCTATAGCACGCATTAACATTCTTTCAAATATGTGAACATTGATGTTACTTGGGAATGAAGGCTTATGGCAAGTTGATCAACCTACTTTTCTCTTCTTAGACTCAATGGTCGTAGCTAATAATTTCAGATTTCGGACGTAACTCTTTAACAAAATCGACTAAAACCCTTAAAATATCTAACAAAATTCCAAATCCCCAACAAACTTCTCCGCAATCAACATTATTTTATTCCGCGATCGTCACGCTGACCCAGTTCCCCGTTCCTGTGTGCTTATCTTGTTATTTATTTATTATTAATTTATTTCGCTCGCTAAAGCGCGTTAAAGCAGCCTCGTAAATCGCAAACAAATTCCTGAAAAAAAAAAGAAAATAATAAAACACACATCGCGCAGCATTCTCTGTTCCGATTTATCTCCAGCATCCACCACAAAGCGTCCTTCGCAGATTTTTCGAGGTCGATCTGCGAGAGGAGCATCCACCGAAAACTTCAGACCAGCAAATCGGTAAACCGGCCGCGGTTTCCAGGAGGCGACTGGTTGTTTATCGCGTACCAGCGAGCCCCCATTAAATGTGTTTACAAATGTTTCTCCACGGATCTGCCAATTTAGATTTGCGAGGTGGCGGCGGCGTCGGCGTCGGCGTCGGCGTCGACGAGAGAGGCTTTAGCCGCCGCGGAGTTCGCTTGAACTCGTGATTCAATTAAAAAATTCCGGTGAAACCTCGAGAGCAATGGAATTTCTTTAACCGTGAAAATTACGGAGTCGGTCGCCCTGAGCTCTCGGCGACAATTTATAACCCGTGTCCTCTCTCTCTCTCTCTTTCTTGCTCCTCCCTCTCTTTTACCATCTATCTCTGTTTCTATTTCTGTTTCTGTGATTCGAAGTTTTATCTACATATCGATTGAAACAGAGGAGCGAGCCCCGAGTAATCTCAGTTCGAGAACTAAGGAGACGGTCCCTGGCAATTCCTGTGATTGAATGCAGAACTCGATTTTACTTCGCAACGTTCCGACTGGCTGCCGTCGTGTCCCGAGGAAGTTGCTTCTTTGCCTCGAGTACCGCAAACGTCTGCACGCGCGCGCGCGCCAATGCCGGACTGATAAGGACATAAGCGAGGCTAAATTCGTTCCCGAGCCATATCCTGAAGACAGGATGCCGGAGAATCCCGAACAACGTTGCGGACGGCCGGAAATCAGAAAAATTGCCTCCACTAGGTCGTAAGCGCGTTTTCGTCGACCTGCCCCTTGGAAATACGTTTAATAGAAATAATATTACCAGCGCCACACTTTTTACTCGCCCGCGAATGGCTCGGGCAAAGTAGTCGCGCCTCGAGGACCTGCTCTAATTATTTCTAACGACACCGTGTGTTTTCAGACGGCGAGGCCGAGCAAGAAAGCTGCATTTTAATTCAGAACTGCGTAGATCATTGAAACTACAGGGGTTCATATAATATAATTTGTTATTAACAATTTCAACGTCTCTGAAATATTTCGTTGGAAAAGTACTTGATGTCATTGTTACAAGTCGGCGGATTTTATGCATTTATAACAAAAGTGGACACGACAAATACCAAACTGTGAACATAGAAATTATTTCGTTAATGTAATAACATATTATTTCAAACCGTTATGGGGAGTCAAAACGTCAACCTCCTATAAGTCACTCCCCCACTTTTAGAATTACGTAATTTCAACAGTTGTGCTAAATGGTGCTCGAATATTAAAACTGTAATATCAAAAATGTCACAACTTCGGAAACTTCAGCTTTCCATATTGGAATGTAGGTATTCAAATAAATTTAAGACTCTATGTAAAATATAAATGGAATTTATTCAACTTTATCTGTATGAAAAACACGTAGAGAGGCACGTCTTTACAGCAAAGATACAATGTATCATTCGAAAGTTCTCGAAATTAAAGCAATAATATAACCTACTAAATAATAGTAGATTATTTTTGTCAATTTGTTTCTTCCATAAATTCCAACATTCCAAACTGTGGAAACGTTTTCGACGCTTAAATAACATTGATCGAGCTAAAAAATATCCCACCACAGTGGTTACAGCGACGAACAAATAAAAAAATCCAAACCGGTGAGAGCGCAGCAGGGTTAATGGTGGCCACATTCGCAACAATTACACCTACATAAATCACACCGAATAAATGATAAAAATAGACGCGAATGCCAATCGTTCCCACACATTCAGCGGTAGGAATCTTCAGCCCGTTGCAAAATAAAAAATCGCCGTATTACGAGGTTGATAGAGACATACTCGGCCAGCGCGGCGGTTTCGCGTGTCGGCGAGATTAAACCGGCGCGGCGCGGCGGCGCGTACGAATGATAGGAAAAGGTTAACGATTGGAAACCGAATCGGCCGGGGGTTGGCGCGGCGCGGCTCGGCTCGTGTATCAATCATTCGCCTCACGTCTACGATCCACGAACAGAATAAAATTATATGCCGGCGGTATGCACTTTTCTCCTGGTTTTCCGATTGAATCCGCGTTTTTCAGGCAACACCGGCACAAGTGTCGTCCGATAGGCCTGGCAATTTATCTTAATAGCGTTGCGCGTTATTTATGTACCATTTAGTGGCGCACACGTTGTGAAAGAATTCCCCGCGGTGTCGCGTATGATGAACAAGTTCTCTGCCCGGTGTGTATATATTAAGTGGTTCTCATAATGAACTTTCGTAGCGTAATAATAATAATAATAATAATAATAGCACCGCTTTATTACGCGGTCAGTCATTAGCAGAAAACAGACGGATAAAAACCGGAGAAAAACGGTTTATCTCGCTCCTCCCGTGGAGCAGAAGCAAATGCGGAGAGTTGGCCATTATCGGCGTCCCGACGCAAGAAATCCGTAAACGAGCTCTCTCTCTCTCTCTCTCCGACGGCCGTGCCTTTTTTTCGCAATATCTGTCGGCTCGCGCAAATAATACAGTCATATCCCCCCCACCACCGCCCCTCTCTCGGTTACCGTGAATTATGAAGCCCTTCTCGGTATCGATGTTAATCGGCAGCAATAATGCCTCGGACGTCGCCGAGCCCGCGTACAAATTGAAACGAACCCATTGATTGGCAAACACGTATCGCACAAAGCGCGCCACGGTACTTTCGCGATCGACGCGTTAATTGACGAACCGCGACCGTTACCGATTCATATACGCGTCCAATCTCTCTTTGCGTTCGGCCCCGTTCTTTCTGTTAATTGCGTTCCGAATTTCCGCCGGTTATTTATTCAAACCGCGAGCCCCGCCGACGTGACAGTCCCGATTATATAAATTTCGAACCACTCGCCGGGAAGATTCTCGACCTATCTGTTCAATCCAGTACATGGAACAATAATGACGCATTCGTTTTTACTTTATACATAGAGCACACCTTCGCAAAACAGTTTTAATTTTTATTGAAGAAATCTCGTAAGGGCAATCTTCATTTTGAGCACACATTCAAAGTTTGAATTTGCTCTTCAATCGAAAATACTATCCCCTCTTACATTATTCAATTTCTTTCTTTCGAAACATTACAGAGCGTTAATTTTGATTTTTAACTTTCTCAAAAAATGTAAGATTATATTCAGATAAGAACATATTCAGTTGATACACGCCGATTTTGATGACACTTATGTGAGATATAGTTCTTCGAAAAATATTTGACACGTATTTTTTTTTATCGGCAACCATCCACTCTGAGGGAGTGAAAACAGCTCACGAAGTCAGGGGTCAAAAGCACATTTCTTGAGATATCTGGAAAACTAGAAGTCGAAAAAAATTGATTTTTTTTAAATGTGTATTTTTTAATGGGAAATGTAGTCGCGCAAGAATTTTTTAACAAACTTTTTCTCAAAAAATGTGGTTTTGACCCCTGACTTTGAGGGCTGTTTTCACCCCCTCAGTGGATGGTTGCCGATAAAAAAAAAACGTGTCAAATATTTTTCGAAGAACTATATCTCACATAAGTTTCATCAAAATCGGCGTGTATCAACTGAATATGTTCCCTTGTAAGTACAACGATATACACTTCATTTTCAATCGTAAAGCGCTACACTAATGTATGCTTGATAAATAAATAAATAAATACTCATATTTTAGGAAAAGATGTCCTAAACTGTTGTTGGGTGAAGGGTTGACAGTCGAACCGAATAACCTCGGCAACGCATAACGAGAGACACATGCCGCATCCTCATATTTTAACTAGCTGTAATCAAGGTTTGCCTCTTTTCTATCCTCGCTTATTACGAGGTCACGTTCCACTTAGTTATTAATTCCCGATCGGGCCTCTCGTCGACATTATCGCCGGGTGCGTCCCACCTCGGGAGTTACGAAAGGGTTTTAATTTATCGAACGAACACTGGGTAAGGCTAGAGACGATACCGGCGCGGCAGCCATTCCGTATATCGTCGAGAAAACGAAAAATCGCTAACAGATGATCCCGACGTCGCCGTTCCTCCCGTGTAATCTGTTAAAACGTCCCGCCCGTTAATTGGTACGTCGCGATCCGCTAGCTTGAACGAGGAAGACCGAGCGCGCGCGCCGCGCCGCTGCGATAGCGATACAAAACGATTAGTACCGCCGGGATCGAGCACACTTTTCCCATCGTGCCCGGTGTACCGATACCAACCAGCAGATATACCTATAGCCGATGTTTAACTTGCCAGGCCGTCGATTAAGCGCATCCTGTGTCCCCGCGAGCGCCCTTGACTTCGGGAGCAGTGAAAGTCTGCGACAGGGTTCCTCTCTCGTAGTCGCTTATGAATGACCAGAATGACTGTCGCGCTCCCTCTTCTTTTTTTCATATTCCTGCCCGGCCATTGGCCGATCTGGGTGATTCCCAATACCAACATGATCGCGTATGCTAAACTTTGCCGTTGACATCAGGGTTCGGCTCGAGACGATCGCCTCCTCGATCATCGAGACCGATCATCAAACCTTCTTTGATCGTTCCCTCGCCTCTATTGGAAATGGGTTATAGAAAATAACTGAAACGCTGTAGAAATTAACTTTGGGACTGCTTTATTGAATAGCACGGAAGAACGACTTGTACTCTCTGGTTAGCGGACTCGAAGTGAAGAAAGAAAATAAAAAAGTTGTAGGTACGGAAGAGAGGCTCTGGCGGTCTGATTATCCACAGTAGCTTCGTACCAAGTCGTTGCTTCTTCAGATAGCCGACGGAGTCTTGGCAAGGAACATCACCGATTTTGATAATGAAAATATTTGTCACGTATTATTTTTTATCATCGGAAAAACAGATTTAGGGGTGAAATTACAAAGTGGAGGTTCGAAAATTATTTGGACTTCAATCAGGAATAATATATATCAGGAAAAATTTGAATAAAATCGTAGATGACGTCACAATTAGGTAGTGAAGCCAAAACGAAAATATCTCTGTTCCAATAATGTTCTGTCGTCGAAAGTGTTATTCGCAGGGGTATAAAAGCAAGCGGAGAGGAGGGCAGAGGGTTGGATGAGAAGGGTGGGAGAGAGCAAGCTTCAGGAAAGGTGGTCTATAGGTGGGCGAGAATATATAGGAGAGGGTAGCCCATAGCGTGGCGCTATGTTGTGATGTAATTAGGTTGTCTGGAACACTCACGTCACGTCACACGGTGCGCTGCTAGGCGGATGGAGACATAATGCGCGTCTATACCCGAAGCCAAGGCTTCTGGTAGGTTCCTTCCTCGAGAGCGTTCCTCGAGAGACGAAACGACGACGAGAGAAGCTCGGTCTCGGCGTTTACGAGTCACCCATCTATCGCCGACCCGCCCTCCGACATCTATTCACCCGGCCTTCGTTCTCCGCGATTTCTGTTACCGCGAGCACTAATAATGTCGACAATAATTAGACCTCTTGTCCCAGTTCCGCCGCGTCTCGATGCCTCCGCTCCTTTCGCTTAGGCGGTGAAAGGGTCTGGGGATGCAAGGATTCGTCGCTGGATTCTATTAGCTGTGCGAATAAGTCCGGTGCCTTTTTATCCGATCGTAACTTTAGTTTAAATTATATTTTTTTTGTCGCTCTTGGTGCCACTTTTTGGCTTTGAAAATTCCCTCTTACATGCAATAGTAAGACTATGTCCGACTGCCAGCAATATTTTGATAGTACTTCCATAGCAACTCCTAGAGCTTGACCAATTCCATAAACTACACCTTAATCGATTACTCGATTCGCTCCATCGAAGAATTACTAAGTTCCAGCACGACTTTTAAGATTGACAATACGAATATTTATTCTCAATAAATATTCCTTTTTTCTGTCAAATAAATATCAGAAAATCCATTACAAGTCTCCGGAATAAAGAATTTCAGTATCTCTTCGGACCGGACAATGCCAAGATTTTTTAACCCTTTGCACTCGGAGCTATTTTACCAGAAAAATTAAATATTTCTTCCAACCTAGAATAATTCCATTCTATATAATTTTTTTTCATTTTATGGATATGAAAAATTGATATAATACCTCATACGATACTTAAATGTTTAGTAATTGATTGTATACCAACATATTTAATATTTTGAATAATGATACAACAATTTTTAGACTCTGAGTCACCACTCGACAGCTAAGGGTTAAATTAGGGAATCCCGAGGCAATATGAACGGTGATCAAGTTAGATAAGCGTCGCTATCATCCTCCGATCAATTCATTGAACAGCTCGCTAAAGATCTCATTCTGGCCTCTCGCAGCAAGGATCTCGCTTTTCTATTTTCCCGGCTGCAGAGGAGTCCCATTAGGGGACTGGCCTAACTGGATCAGAGACAGTCGAAGATCATTATCCTGAAATAGATGAAACTAACGCTGCGTTTCTCGCGAGCAATCTCTGGTTTCTTTTTAACAAACGGTTCGCGATCCGCGAGATCGCAGCGTCTAATTAGAAACGGAATGCCGGACGGATCGTAGGGTGCAGTAATTATGGTTTCTCCGGGACCCTGGACTTTTCCCGAAACATCTTTGTCGGCGATCGTTACCGAGAGTTCAGCGTCGAGCGAAAAAAATCGAGCAAAGTGATTAAGGAACTAATAATGGAATCGGCGAGCGTATTACGCGCGCGCGCGCGAGCGCAAAAGGCTGCTTATGCAACGCGAATAAATACGGTGATTTTATGGCGGTGTAAAATACCGCAGGCGTTGGATTACGTCGACAACGATGCGAAAAGGCCGAACGCGAAAGCCCGCAATCGTCACCGATAAATTTTAATTGTTCGCGAACGGTCTTAATTATGCCGCGGCGCGGCGTGGCGGCTCGTCCCTCGCGAAACACCGGGACACAGCCGGCCTCGTTAAAAAGTATCGAGCGTTGAGGCCGCCACTTAATTACCGAGGCGCATTATTAATTAACTCCGTGCGTC
Source organism: Lasioglossum lativentre (assembly GCA_916610255.1). Lineage (NCBI taxonomy): Eukaryota > Metazoa > Arthropoda > Insecta > Hymenoptera > Halictidae > Lasioglossum > Lasioglossum lativentre. The sequence continues at coordinate 6,090,051 of OU744364.1, forward strand.
CCCCGGTTGCCCCGACAGTTAATAAACACGGAATTAACGTCCGGATCCAGGAATCATCGGAGGACCTTCGACGAGCCTCTCGATACTTCTTCAATTAACGCGTGGGAGTTCATAGTCTTTCCTCAGGTACAAGGTACGTGAGAATTGTTCGTACTGACTGCTCGATGATCTATAGCGTTTCTAATTGATCAAATTAATTTAATTGATTTAACAGCTTATAGTACTTACAATTTAAACTAAACATTTATTAGATATGATCGTTGTGCCGTTCTTTTAGGATGAAATAAAATTTTACTTTTCTGCAATCAGTATTTAGTTCAACATCTCCATTTTCGTGTAGGAAGTTGGTAACATTTCCAATGTTTACTTCGTTAATTAAATTAATTATTAAATTTTAGATAATTAAAGCTTAAATTCCTTTAATTTGATCGAACTATGGGTGTTGCTGGGAAGACAGTGAAAGTGTCACCACCAGGTAAATCCTCTACTCAATTCCTTGAACTCTACTTCTCACTTTCGATGAGTAGTTCAGCTATTCCCTTCGAAGCTTGAAGTACTAACATTTCCAACCAAAAATTTATTAGACAAGAACGTTATACCGTTCTTTTGGGATGAAATAAAGTTTTACTTTTCTCCAATCAATATTTAGTTGAGCATCTCTATTTTCATGTAAGAAGTTGGTAAAATTTCCAATTTTTACGTCAAATAAATTACTTATTAAATTTTAGAAAATTAAAGATTAAATTACTTTAATTTGATCGAACTATGGGTGTTGCTGGGAAGACAGTGAAAGTGTCACCACCAGGTAAATCGTCCACTCAATTCCTCGAATTCCACTTCCCACATTCGATGACTAGTTCAGCAATTCCCTTCGAAGACAATGTTCTCGAACTCTATCGAAAGGCAGTAAATTCATCTGATATAGCAGCGGGCGGGGAACAATCGCGCAACATACCCGACCGTGTATCGGAACCGCATAAATTTCGCCGGGCGACGCGTAACATACTGCAGAAGTCACGCGACGTTGTCAGAAATCGTCGGAACGCAAGGGACACGCGATAGTCCTGTACGTTTGTACACGTCGTCACGGGATTTCAAGAAAATCTGCGCTCCAAAAACAGCAACGGGTAACACGTATACGAACGATCGATCGATCGATCGATCGATCCTCGATCCAATTCGATCGAGTCGTCCAGGTCGCTGGTATACGTACGTCGCATTCCAGGAGATCCGGCGGGCCGGTGTGCACGGAATATAATATGTAGCGCCGTAGTTAGACCGGCAAGAAATCGCGCGCCGCCTGCCATTCCTGAATCAGGCCGCACGGTAGCCGCGCACGTCCCGACAACTTGATTAATAGCCTTAATTAAGATATTTAATTGGTTTTATTTTTATTTGCCGACGCGACTCTCGACGCGACGCGACGGTACGCTGTACAGAACCGAAGGCGACGTCGCGACAGCGCCCGAAGGGTAGAGCCGAGGGGATCCGGGGCCCAGAAGGAAATCAGGTCCGAGAAACGCGTCATACTCGTTGCAGACGCGAGGATTACGACCGGCCGTACCCGACGCCGCTCGTAACCTTAACGACCGGACCCGTACACCGGTCTCTACAACAATAATTAGTCAAATAGTTGTCGCCGCGGCGCACTCCACTGCCTCGATGCTACCTGTCTTCTGCGTCCACCGAGATCCTCCATCTCGGTGCATAGCCAATCAACGAATTTCTCATTAACCCTTAGCGGTCGGAGCTATTTTAAATAAAAAACGAAAGATTTTTCCATTCCAGAATATTTTCTTTCTATACAATTTTTTTTTCATTTTTTGCACATAAAACTGATTTAATATCTCATTTAATATGTAATTGTCTAGTAATTTATTAAATACGAACAAAAATAATAATGTGAACAATACGTTTAAAAATGGCATAGCAATTTTCAGTGGCGCCTCAGAGTCGCCATCCGAGTGCTAAGGGTTAATACTACATCTACGCACCACTTTGCCAAATTGCCTAACTCCTAACAGTACAGAAAATCAATGAAATAAGTGTATATTTAATTGGAATAATTCTGTCAGACGTTCAATGGTGTTAATCCTCATTCGTCCCTCGTGATGATCGGACACATTTTTCCCAAAATAAGTTGTACTGTACTGTTATTTGTAGGTAAACCGAAACTTCGTGATTTTTAATTTTTCAATGAGAAACTCGTAACCGAAAAACCTTAAATGTTAACTCGTCAATTAGAAATGGAAAAAAAAGGAAAATAACTGTTTACCTTGTTATTTAATCGTTCTATTACCACTTTGTCAATTTGACACCGAGGGACAGCTTCAGTCATATTATATTATTTCATTTCTTTGTAAAATAGACAATTTTTGGTCTTCGTGATTTGTCTTTAGTAGCGGATTCAATGTGAAGTTACATTATACATATAGTTCCCGACTATAAAATTGGAACTACACGAGGACATTTCAGTTTTCAAGATCAAACTTCTGTGAAGCAATTGCATGAAACATGAGTCGAATAGAAATTCATTCGTTTTTCTATTAACTTTGAGAAAGGGACGAAGATCTGGTAGTATTTCAAAATTCTTTTGAAGTTTCTACTATTTTATACAGAATGATTAGCACAATTTAATATATTTGACAAAATTATTGAGAACATGAAAATTGTTGAGAACATTGAGTGATTCTAATTCAATTGCTAGGGACTTCAAGATCATCGTCGTCACGGCTGATTTTGACATCTTGATTTTCTTGGCAACGCCTAGTTCAATATATCAGGATTTACCAAGTGTATATTATCAACTGTCTGTACTGTCTTGGTTCTTGAGAGTCTACGGTGCATTGGTATGGCAAACGAGGACGCAGGAATGTGTAGAAATGTTATCAAGATTGGCGCCTCCAGCCTTTAGCCGATCAGCTAGAACTAATTGATGAGGTATAACGAAGACAATGTGATGAGTGAAGACATTACGGACGTTGGGCAATCGGTGATTGGTATTGGCGATCGATTATCGAAGCCTCGCCGAGTTAATATGCTAGCCTGTGCGGTAAAGTAAGCTTCCCTCTAAAGGATAGAGCGTCGGAACCGAAGCTTAGTACACGCGAAATTAAGATTTATGGCGGTTGTTTGCGATCGAATAGGACTCTTCAAACGTGTCTGTTCATTGCTCGCTGTTTCCACTTGCCGCGGCTATTCTAGCAATTGACTGTGACAATCTATAATTTATTTTCTGTTCGACAGTCAGAAAATACAAATTGGTAGAGCCCGATTCTTCGAAGCAGAATCTTGACGGGCTGTTGGTTATAGTAATCGTTCGGTCCATCATTAGATGCGAGTTCAGTGGTTAGGGTGTCAATCTTATTGCCTGTCTCGTCGGTTCTCCATCGGTTTTATTCGAGTCTATTCTTTGGAAGAAGGGATTTGAGATGCGCTGACAGTCACAATAGCAGACCGTGCTACTCGAAACATTCAAATGTTTGCAATCTCGACTGATTATGGTCGGGAAGGCAGCTACTATGCGTGGAAGACAGCTACTACCGGTGTATCGTAGGTATCTATTTTATTTTCTGTCTATTTTATTTAATATCGATTTTGCAGTATGTCTTAGAATTATCATTGGAATTATTAATATTCTCTTTCCGGAGTTTTATTTAACCGTGCACGATATAAAGTTAGTGCAAAACTTGAATAAACGTTGTTCCATAATTTTTATAAGGCGATATAAAATAGACATTTTTACTGCTCGAAATTTTTAATGTTAAAAATGTACAGCATAATACCGTATTAATTTTAAAGTTTAAGATCAGTAGTAAAGGTCAGCATTGTACAGACAGTGACTGATAGCGAAATAGTCTCTCCGATATAGATATAAATACAGCAAGTATGCTCTAAACATGCACTAAACTCAAGGTACAAGTCTAATCATGCAAGTTCCTCTAGGTGTACCTTCAGTTATTTTAATTCCAGCAGAACTCTCATTCAAAGTTTGAAAGAGACTCGTGCTAAAGATTACACACAAAATATACTAAATATGTATGAATAATGAATAAACTGAGAATTCATTGAGCCTATTCTTTCGCTTATCAATGACAAAATAATCAGTTATCCTAAGAATATGTCTCGGTACATACCAAAAACAGTACACCCAGCAGGGAACATGTTAATAAGAAGAAAACCAGCATATATTCATCGAACACGACATCGCCACCACAATTTAAATTTCCTTTCGTCCGATACAAACCCAAGCAACTAACAACAGCGTTAAAAAGCTGTTTCTTCGCAAAACACCTACTATACATACGCGAATAATCCTGAACATCCACCTTCACTCTCGTTCAAAACAAGACCATCCACAGAACACGGCCTCCGTGCGGTAATAACTCACTGATTTTTCAATGAAATTTTTCAACGGACAAAATTAATCGCGTCGCGGTACGTATCGGCGACCTCGATATCCCGCCGCGACGCGCTGTGAGCCAGACATATTCTGGAAAAGAAAAAGTCATGCTCGTTCAGGGCAGACTTCAATTGTAACTTTTATGAAATCATTATAGATCTTCAAATTCATGACGATTTTCTCTGCGGGAATTTTTAATCATTTCGGGGGTCATGTAATTTTCAAGCAAATGGAATTTTTCAAGGGAACATAGATACACTGATTCAAAATATTGGACACATATCTTTTTTTTCTCGGCAACTGTCCACACTAACGGGGTGAAAACAACCCTCGAAGTTGGGGATGAAGAAAACATTCTCTTGACTATATTGAGACCCGATAGGGCAGAACGAAAAGCTTGTTTTCAAAAAAAAATTTCGATATGACCTTTACAGGACGTTTGAAGGGTTTTGCAAGGTCAAATAAACATTAAAATATCTTCTCTTCTACACCATACAACTTTTACGTGAAAACTGCACTTGTATTATTCATATTTATCTGTTTCATTAACACTAGAATTTTTTCAGATTTTTTAAAAAGTTTTAGTACACTTCCTTATTCAAGTACATGACCATATAAATCCAGTGTAATCTGAACAAATTCAATCCTGTTATTAATATAAGGAAGCATCAGTCTCGTTTAGGGCTCGGTGGTTCTACTGTTGAAATGCAATAAATTATAGAGTTGTAGTACGAATGCTGTATATATGTGTGTATGCACGTTAAAATCCAACCATATATTTAGCTGAATTTATAAAAATAGAAAATCAGAAACAACAGAAGAATCGTAAAATCGCCAACGGATTGCAAAAAGAAGGCAGGTTATCCGTGCGCCCAATTTTGTTAATAAACCCATTTTTCCTAGCGGCTTTCCCATACAAAATTGAAAGATTTTATGCCAGAGTCAGCAAAGCGAGCGTTGTCAAGCAAGACAATCCACCACACACAGTGTAACGTTTCTACGATTCTAGCGAGGTTGATCTTGAAAAGGGAGCAGCGCGATAAACCCCGTAGCCATTGTCTGCGGGCAGCGTCAGACAATACGGGCAATCACGTATGAAGGAATCGGTGATTGTTTCGTTTTCGTCGTCGCGTCGCGTGCAGAAGGAGAGGGTTGTTAGGTTAGGCAGCGGAGAGCAACCTGCGAGCAGGAGACGAAGAGAGGAGAAGAGAGGAGAGAAGAGAAAGGAGGTGGAGACACACTCCTGGTGTTTGCCGGCACACGTACGACGGCCCCACGAAAGTACACTTGGACACGGATGGACGTGGTTTCGGGATTGGAGCCGGCAAGTTGTAGTCGGCCGACGCCGGGCGCCGCGACGCCGAGTGTGGAGAGGAGGCGACGCGCGCGTCCGAGCCGGGGGATGCTCTCAGAATGGAACAATCAGCCGAGAATCAAGCGACCGCTTGTTCCATATGCAGGGTAGACGGACCGACGTGTTTACTCTCTGTCTCTCTGTCTCGCTCGCTCGCACTCCAAGTGGACGGACAATACACCGCGCGACAATTATTGCAATTATCGCCCCGAAACTCCCGGCTCTGCCGAGAGACCGCCGAAAGGATACCCTGGTTCACGTCAAGGCGAGCTATTTCCATGTAAATGCTCTGGACGTGCCCGCGAACCGAGTCGACTCGAGTCGCTATCCGCAAGACTCTCCTCGTGTTAACGCCCGGCGACTGTTGCCAGATGAATCAAAGCGTTGTCTAGCGATATGCAAATTTTCGGATGGCTGGCTGGATGCGGGAGAACCTTCGTTTCCAGGGTTTGTAGCATTTGATAGGGTTGTTGGGGGAGATTCGGGGTAGACAGGGTGGTAGGAGGCAGTTGCGTTAATGAGATAATTAATGGGCGTGAATTGCAATTTATTATTTCATTGGATTCGACGAGACTGAAATTCTCGGTGAAAGACTGTTTCGCAAAATTTTAGCTGAAAAATTAGACAATTTTTAGTAGTACTAATCGTCCTGTACATTTTTCTAGATACATACCTAATGTGGCGGCCTAACTTCCTACTCGCGCCACAAGAGGGCCAGGTAGTTGAAAAAGACCTTTCCCGCTAGTACTCGATTTCTCAATGATTTGTATATATACCGTCCTCAAACGCCTTCGAACATCCCAACCGTATAAGGGAGGGCTTGCTAGATATCCTTACTGATGAGTCCTGTAGCGGGTCCTTTTTCCTCCTCTCTTTCAATTATTTCATGCTCCCACACTAACAATAATTCACGAATTCGTAAGAATACAAAATGGTCACAAATTGTGCAAAAGAATCATAATTCAAAGGGCACTAGGAATGGGAAAAGAGTAACTTGAAGGGTCGTATGAATGCAAAAACAATCCAAGAGAACCTTAAGTGTTTAAAAATTTCAGAGGACCACAATTCTAAAGGGTCACTATAAACTCGAAGATCTATGAGTGTTCGACCTAGAGCCTCGCGAAAAATTGGAAAATCTAATTGATTTTAATGAGTTCGCAAGGTGGTCGAGGATTGCTCGGGAATTACCTTCCTTCGTGGGAGATTCGGTAGAATGGACGGTAGATGATGAACGACGCTCGAGATTTTGTAGAATAAGCTCGATTGAGCAGTCTGAGTATATTACGTTAAACAATAGTTACAAAATAACCCGTCGAAACTTCTCGCTCGCACTACGATAAACTCTTTAATAACTAAAGCGCTGCTAACGTGTATCGGAATCGAAAGGATTGTAACTCGGACACAAAACCGCACGAATTCGTAAATGATCGGAAGCTAAAAATTATGCCTCGCTTGACCTAACGCGTGCTATTCGATCTACTTATAACAATCGAGTGTGTCTCTCGCGGTAACGCGCGAACACACGGCACACGCGAGATGACGTCACGAGTCACCTGTACGGCTCCTGATCGAGACAGTTTGCTTACAGTTTGAAATGTCTCCAACGGCAAACCGTAAAGGTGTCCTCCAAACAAACAATTTGTAGTTGCCCGAGAATTCGTATTATAACGGTTACAATCTTGTCACCCGATTACATAGTGTGTCTAACAATGAGAATATAAAAGGGTCACGATTCTGATACAAAAGAGGGTTACAGTTCCTCTGAGAATACGCAAGTCTAAAATTCCCCAGTAATCGTACGGAATTTCAACAAATTAATCACACTTTACAGAGCTCCACCTTGTAAATGAATCTTACATGCCCTCCGAAGTGTTGCGTAAACTTTGTATCCTCCCAATCTGAAAGCACAATCGATCGCCAACAGAGTCCTCGGCATTGACCGATCCCGAAGACCTCAGCGTTATTTCGGTTGCCGAGGTAGCAAAGAAAGTTCTGTAACCTTTGTTCGTTTACGGTCAGGGTCGTGTCGTGGTCCGAGGTGAGCGGGTCGCTTGTGTACCTCTTTCGTGGAATAAAGAAAAGCGAGACGGGTAGCTAGCAGCAGTCGCAGCAGTAGCAGCAGCAGCATCGGGCACAATCGTTGCCCAATTAACTCCGTCGTCGGAGGGCTTCTGGTAACCGCAACAATAACCGTCGTGGAGGGTCGACGGGCACCCTCGAGGTGCGAGGGCGAGGCGACGACGGATGAGAAGCCCCCGACGACAAAGTCTCACGGGGGTGGTTGTTGGAGGGCGGACGAGAGAAACACAGACACACGACACTTCATCAGTTCCACCGGCAACTGCCGGCATTGTCATTTATATGCGCGATACGTGCTGCGCCCTTTGTGACTTTTTTCCTCCGTCCATCCTTCTACGTTCTACCACCAAGCTCTCTCTCTCTCACACTCTCTCTTTTTCTCTCTTTCCTGGCAGTTCTTCCGGAACGTCCCTAACCATCGTTAGTCGCGATCGCGTGCGTACAACATTATACGCGGAACCACCAACGACGAACTCCGGCGTCCTCTTTAGAAATTTGTTTCTTTGTCTCGGGACGCGCTCTTTTTCTTCCCTCTGGCCGTTGTCATTGCCATCGTTTTCGTCGTCGACGAAACCTTGCCGTCGCACCGGCGCGCGACGCGACGGTGTTGGTGGCCGTTTCGAGGCACACAACGCCCCGATGCGACGCGTAATCCCGACGGAGAGAAAAGAACAGAAAAAAGAAAGAAAAAAAGAAAGAACCCAGCCAACAGACGAAGCCGTGACCCCCCGACGACGATGGATGCTTCTCGACAATGCCGGGTATTCGTGGTACGGAGAGAGCAGAGCGTCGCGCATCGGCTTAGAGAACTCCCGGAATGGCGCGAACGAGCGCGCCCCGTTCATTTGCTACCGATCGCGGCAGACGGCTCTGCCGCTTTTTTCGAACTCGGTCAGACCTTTTTCCGGCGCCCCCGAGTGAATCCTGCCTCGCCAACGTTGTCTCCTGACTGGCGACCGAGGCCAGATTCGAGGACGCTTTATTTTTCGGCGACGGTGAATGTGTGCTTCGCGTTTCGGGGATCGTGGAAATCTTTTTCTTTTATCTTGATACGACGTTGTTCGGCAGGAAATTTCAGTCTTTCAGCAATTTTTATAGTTATACAATTTACGAGGCTCGGGACCATTTATCATTTTAGTTGTTCACCCCTTGCCCTGCAATAACGTCTCAGACTCGCAGTGAAGATTCTGAACAGAGTCTAATAAATATGTATGTTATTGATTTCCTTTAACTCGACATGAAATTCTATTTTGGTTTTGTTAATGTACAGTTATTGGAGAGCATGTATAGGTATACAACAGATATTCTCTTTTTTTAGGAAATTGCGAACTATAGAAAAGTGCTAATCACTGAAACCCTAAAATAAATCGTAGGGGTTAATTCTTTCAAATATATTCTCAAAGGTACACCTCCGTTTGTTTTCAAGGTCGTTTAATTTAGTTGGTAGAAATTCGGTACAGAAGCGACGATTTTGTTACTATGGGTCAAAATATTAACCCATAGGGTGATCAAATATTGTGTGAAATAGAAACGGTTGGTGAAAAAATCTGCAAACTCGTCATATAACAATATTACATCAACGTCATCAGCCAATGGTAATTAAATGTCTCCTTTGGAACGTAAAAGCAACCGGTGCATAAAGTGCAACATGTACATTCAATCAGCCTCCGAAGCAAAGAAAAGTCGATCATCCATATAAAAATCTCGCAGTAAAATCGTTTCGCCGTAGCGAATTCCATAAAGAAGTATATTCAGTTTTCCGGATGCCAGAATGGGAACGGTGAAACTTCCATTACGGTCCATTCAAATACCCGATAACGCGGGGCAATAGTCACGTCACGGCGATCAATACTACGCGCCCTTTCATTGATTCGAACGTAATTGCATTTACTTGGGCGTTTTCGCCCAGAAACCTAGTGACATTGACGTTCACCTTCGGGCTATTCATCTATCGCCTACCCCACACTGTCGGGGCACCCTCTCGTAAGTGAAGTCAATGAAACTGACCTTTCTCATGTAAATGCGCCGGTGATTGGCAGCGAGCGTCCCGCGCCTCGACGAATTAAAGCTTTAAAGATAACCCGGCACGTGAAGTGCATTCTGCGACACGCTGCGCACGGAAAACCGTTTCAAATCTCGAGGGAATTTTTCGTAGATCCCCTCAGACGGAATTAGAATGGAAAATGGAACACGCATACTATGAAAATTGCGAATTGCATTCTACGACACGCTGGGAAAATTATCTTCGATCGCCGGCGAATTATTGCACATTCCCTGAGACATTAGGGTAGGAACAGAAAAAAAGGAAAGAATTGAAGTAATTTTTCTATTAATTTTATAATAAAATTCTGTGGCACGCTGGGAAAATTATCCTCGATCGCGGGCGAATTTTTGCAGATTCGCTGAGACATTAGGGTAGGAGCGAAATAGGAATGAATGAATAATTTTCCCATTAATTTTTACTAACATTTATTTATTTTTAGAATAATTTTTTATTATAAATTTTTACCCTGAAAATTGCGAAGCGCATTCCACGACACGCTGGGAAAATTATCTTCGATCGCGGCGAATTATTGCACATTCCCTGAGACATTATGGCAGGAACAGAAAAAAAGGAAAGAATTGAATTAATTTTTCTATTCACTTTTAATAAAATTCTGTGGCACGCTGGGAAAATTATCCTCGATCGCGGGAGAATTTTTGCAGATTCGCTGAGACATTAGGGTAGGAACAGAAAAAAAGGAAAGAATTGAAGTAATTCTTCTATTAATTTTTAATAACAATGCTGCGACAGGCTAGGAAAATTATCTTCGATCGCGCGCGAATTTTTGCAGATATTCGCTGAGACATTAGGGTAGGAGCGAAATAGGAATGAACGAATAATTTTCCCATTAATTTTTACTAAGATTTATTTATTTTTAGAATAATTTTTTATTATAAATTTTTACCCTGAAAATTGCGAAGCGCATTCCACGACACGCTGGGAAAACCCATGTCTCGATCGCGAGGGAATTTTCGTAGACTCGCCGAGCACATTAGAATAGGAACAGAAAAATATGAAAGAAGAATGCGTACCTTGAAAATTGTGTGATCCCGATGAGATTGATACCGGCGTTTAATTTTATGCGCCGTCTAATTACGAGATTGTATGCTAATTAATTTTGATTTTGAATATAGTAGAGTAACTGTTCAACGCGATGAATTTTTTTCTCTGGTGAGCTGCTCTCATGTTATTCGGTTAATGAGTCCGTCCTTATCTCCGGTTTATTTCATTTCCATCCTTCTTATTATGTGCTGTATGGTGCCTCTATGTTTATTCATTGTATATATTTCGTAACATTCTTTCTGCCGTTCGCGTACGCATTAATTTACTCGTTTAATTTAATATGTACGTGATAAACAGCCATTCCGAAAGGATACTGCGAAGCGTACATCACGAATTAAGAGGTATTGTAGTGTAAACGGTGGAACGTTTCAGCATTTATTTAAAGAATACGATTCGAGTTATTTCACTGACATTTCAGGTATGTATTTACACGTGTTTGAAGTAATCGTGCGAATTTTTACCAGATGTTCAATTGAATATTGCGGAAGTTATTAATAAATGTGCGTATCGCGTCGCGAACGTATGAATTGTGTTAATGAAATTAATTGTGATGAATGATATTTGATATTGCTTCGACACAATTTTTTTCAACAGCATTTTCCTTGCCACGTCTATCGATTTTCCTCCTTGCACCTTGTACATGTGTATCAAAAAGAAAGACGCATAACAAGGAATGTTCAGCGAACATTTACGTTGCATTAACCAATCGGATAGCGTACGTTCTGCATTTTACGACATTCTATCAAATATTTTAATTAAGCCCAAGCGTCAGGAAACAGTTCCCGCGGTGAAAGCATCGCGATTTTCCGGTGCGCGCGAGCAGGAAGCAATTCCGATGCGGAAATCGGCGATATAATTTCATCAGAAAAATAATAACGCGCTGGATACGGTTTCCACCGGGCTTCTTAATTACGTTTGCGCATTATTCGCCGTTCGAACTCGCATTATGCACTTTTCGGTGGCCAATTATTCAAATTGCCGATCTCTCGAAGCCAGTCGCCGAGGCGAATAATACAATTACGCAATGAAAGAGCTCCGCTTAGGCGATTCGTGTTCGTTAAACAGGCTGGTTAAACGTCGACAAAAGGAGAAACGGCGGGGCGCGATAAGAACGATCGATAGCAGCCACTTCCGTTTCGCAGAATGCAATTAATCACAGTTATCCGACGCGTTTTCGTACCGATAAGAATCGGCACGGTTTTACTCGGTGATGGGAAGAAGAGCGTGTCGCGGCCTATTATAACCGGACACCTGTCCCCTCGATATACTGCAATCAAAAATTCAGGCCCGAGGGGAAAGAATTCCGCCTAGAGTGCACCGATCCCTCGATGCATCGCGATGCACCGCGCTGCACCGTGCGACGCGTGAAAGAGTGGGGGAATTGCGAACTATTTAAGAAAAAATTTCATATGATACGTTATTGAAGAGATAACAATTTCTTTATTGTTTATGCTCGTAGACAAGTTACCGATTGGTGTACCAGGGCACTTAATTTTAATAAAATTTACAATTATTGTTTCTACAGTTTGAAGAGAGATATGAAAAATATCAAAAAGTATAAATCTTGTTATACATAAGTACTATTTTCGAAAAAAAATTGAGCCAATTATCCGAGACTAGGAAAAGCCATTTCCGAAAAATAATGTTTGCTTAATGCAACGTAGCTTTTTTTCGTGATGAGTATTTAAAATGCGAAGCGTCATTCTCGCCAACAAAAATGGTTCCTATTGAAATCTGCGTTTGTTCCCGAGCATTTTGATGTATCGCAACCCATGAACATCGAACGTCTCAGTTTTCGGGCTTTTGTCAGACTGCGCCGCTGCACCTTGTTGCATCGCGCGCATTCACGCACAGGATCGCACACGAGAGCGTGCGCAACCAGAGGCCGTTAATACCTGCGCGGCACGCAACCGACCAACCAACCAGCCAACCAACCAACCAACCAGAAAGCCAGCCAACCAGCCACACGGACACTGTGTCCGACTGCGCATTGTTCTCCGGGGAGGCGCTCCCGCTAATTGCGCATTGTATACCATTGTTGCTCTCAGCCGGTTAACTCCTATCGACCTGCTATCTTTATATAAAGTAACACAAAACAACGTAATTAATTACCAGTCTTCCAGGCATTGTTAGACGATAAATAACGCGCGGCGGAGCCTACGTCCAATTAAAATATTCAGCAAGACAAACAACAATGGGACGACCCTCGGCCGTGCGCCGCGTCGGCGCGGAGTGAACGAGGCGAGTATGTTGCCGACCATCTTCCCCGCTCTTCTTGCCGCCCTTTTTCTGCACGATGATCGCGGACGATTCCCTTTCCTTTGCTCGTTTGCTAGGCGACAAGCGGATATCCAGCTGGAATGCCTCAGACATCTGATTTCTGCGGTAACCATGGTGAAAATCATTTTTTGAAGAGCTGCTTTCTATCAACAACTAGTGTCTATGACCAGCTGTTTCTTTTTTAAGGAGCTAGTTCCATGACCAGTAAGTTTCTATGACCAGCTAGTTTCGTTCAGGAGCTAGTTTCTGTGACCAGCTAGTTCCTTTCAGTAGTTAGTTCCTATGACCAGCTAGTTTCTTTCAGTAGTTAGTTCCTATGACCAGCTAGTTTCTTTCAGGAGCTAATTCCTATGACCAGCTAGTTCCCATGACCAGCTAGTTTCTTTCAGTAGTTAGTTCCTATGACCAGCTAGTTTCTTTCAGGAGCTAATTCCTATGACCAGCTAGTTCCCATGACCAGCTAGTTTCTATGACCAGCTAGTTCCTTTAAGGAGCCAGTTCCTACGACCAGGTAGTTTCTTTCAGGAGCTAGTCCCTTTAAGGAGCTAGTTCCTATGACCAGGTAGTTCCTATGACCAGCTAGTTTCTTTCAGGAGCTAGTTTCTGTGACCAGCTAGTTCCTTTAAAGAGATAGTTTCTATGACCAGGTAGTTTCTTTCAGGAGCTAGTTCCTTTAAGGAGCTAGTTCCTATGACCAGGTAGTTCCTATGACCAGCTATTTTCTTTCAGCAGCTAGTTCCTATGACCAGCAATTTTTTCTTTTCCTCATTCCACTGACCTCCAAACGACCTCCTCCTAGCATATACAAAGTTCAGCAAATTTCAGTGCACTGTACGGGAGATTTTTCTGATCGACAGTAAACGTCGATTAGCGTAACAATCTATTCTAGCTAAATTTGGCAATATACGAAAAATCGCCAACACAATTAATTTCCGATTAGCCTGAGTGGACCGTCAGGGCAGGTAGGAGAGTAACAGGTAACCGGCGCGCAGGAGCCCGTGGCAGCGCACCAGCTCTCCGAGATAGTCCGTGATTTCCGTTGTGTCGCGTTCCATGCAGTCATCAGTCACCTCGGCGCGTTATGAAATATCACCGTGGGCCCGTCGGGACAGGTGTGCTACCTGGACCCGGTCGCACGATACAGTCGGCTATAGTCGGCTCTGAAACGTATACCGAGAGCGCCTCGTCACGGTAGCCGGGAGGTGCGGAAGATATTTGTATTCGAAATCGCCGGGCGAGCATACCGGCCTGTCAAAATAGGATCGGGGGCCTCGAGAGTTGCGCAACCGATCGTCCGATCGGATCCAGTTCTTCGAGCGCAACATAGATCCAGCTCAGAGAGCACAGTCGTCGTCGTCGTCGTCGTCGTTGCTTATCGGTACGATTCGAGTTTCACTCGCACCGGTCAAAACGACGAAATAAAAATCTACCATAGCCGAGGCGATACGTTGCATTAGAAAGTGGGAACCGGCGCGGGCAACCTGTAATCAAGACGTCTAGGCGAGAAGCACGGGGACGCCTGGAAAAGTCCCGCCGGCCCGACCTGGAATCGGCTTCTCTGTCAGCCAATTATTATTAAAGACTCGTGCACCATGGACAACTAACAATGCCAGGTTTCCTACGTACCGATTTCCGCTCCCGTCCTGTCATGCTACCGGATCGGCCGGCAAACCTGTGGTTCCTTCTCGTCAACGTGCCGCGGATAATTCAATAGGTCTCGATGTTCCCAGCAATCTAAATTACGGTCGCGATACTATACCGAACGCTCTGCTCGTTCCACTTGTATCCATCGGGGACACAATGGTCGTTCGATTGCTTTCTACCGGGCGCGCGTAACGATCTCTTCTGTCCGTAGATCGGTTTCCACTGTGGTACCGATCCAGGAATTTAGCGACCTTTTGTTTGGCAAGACGATTTTTTCTAATCGCTGTCCATTCAATCCGATTCGAAAGGTCTGCGGACAGCGAATGAATTAATGAAATTGAACAAGTGTTTCACTCGGTATATATGAACATTTTGAAGTTCGTTGTTTGGGAAAGCGGTACGATTCGTTTGGGAAAATTGCTTCTGATTCAGCTGTCCTGATATAGAATGCGAATCTTTTTGAGAAATAAAATTTCTATGCGATTAACCACTTGCCCTGCAATAACGTCTTAGACTCGTGATGAAGATTCTGAACAGAGTCTAATAAATATGTGTGCTATTAATTTCCTTTAAATCGAGATGAAATTCTATTTTGGTTTTGTTAATGTACAGTTATTGGACAGCATGTATAGGCATACGATTGATATAAATTTTCTCTTTTTATTAGGAAATTGCGAACTACAAAACAGTTTTAATCACTGAAACCGTAAAATAAATCGTAGGGCTTAATAGTATTTTCGTTTTCCTTAGGCGTAGAGTGTTCCTCTTTTGTATTTATTCTGCTTGCAAGATGCGTGACGTTGGTATATAGTGATATAGCGGGAATGAAATCAGCATGTACAGGATGTTTTAGCGTTAATGGTTTTAGCGGGGGTGATACTATGTGAAAAAGTAAGGCGAGAATGTGAGATAATGTTGTTTTACATGGGGCTTTGTTTTCGTTCACACGCGCTGTTGAACAGCGAACGGCTGGCGTCTGTCTGTTCACGACCCGCCACTTCTACTTCGATACATGTTCTTGCTTCATGACCAAAATGGTCATTGCTATTAACCCATATGTCGATAAACGGCTACCATCAATTGTTTTTAGAAGGTTTTTTTAATAAAAATAGAACATCGTAGAAAGCTTCAGTGATCGACATAAATGTCAAATAATTTTTCAAGAAACTCTCGGCTGTAAATAATAACCGATAAAAATCTGTTAAACGGTCGCCGGTAAGAAATGTGTTAATGGTCCACTTGAAAGGCTATTTTGCGACAATTGGACGGGAGTAAACATAAAACTGAAATTGTTGAATATTTTCAGCCGTGCGTCACCTGCTCGTTAACATACCGAAGACGATGCTAAAGAAAAACTGACGTTCACTGCGTCATAAAACAAGATTGACCATTGGTGAAAATGCTGGGCCGGTTTTACAACCGAATTTAGGTTTTATTTCAAGGAATGGTAACCGCGAGAAAGCAACGGTTATGATGGTTCCAAATGAACGTGACAAACCGTACTCGAAATAAAGAAATAAAGAAAGACGCAACCGTGGAGTTGGTTCTGTCGGCCGAATTACGTCGCCGTCGGTAATAACAGGCTGCGTTTAGCCGCAATTATAGCGGCCATTAAGCTCACATTTATCTATAATCACCGTTTCCCGTCCGAACGGGTACCTATCCATCGGCGGCTGATGGGCCGTGTGTGGGACTCTCGTATCCGAACGGGCGACGGTTGTCTAACAGCGCAGCGTGCGCGCGAGCGTTCGCGTGGCCGTTCGCCTCGCGAGCACACGTACGAACGCACACCTTAAAACCGTGAACGGTGTGCGTTCGTTGGGCATTAAATACCTAAACATTCCAGCCGGCTGATTACTTTACAACCGGCAATAAAACACCGACAATTACGCACTGTCACGATCAACGACAATGGACGACTCAATGGCGGGTGAGCGCCGCGTGCGCGCGCGAGCGCACGAGCGCGTTGCGTTGGATGAAGAGATCCGGGCGATATGATCTCGCGAAGTTTCTGCGGCGATCATAAACGTTCTCTCGCTCTGGAACCCATAGAGAAACCCTTTCTGTCCACCATGAACGGGCCCCGCGGGCCCTAGCGCGCGCGCGCGCGAGAGAGAGCATGAGTGGCAACCATGAGGTTCGACCAGAGCGCAGCTCCGCCGCCGCCGCCGCCGCCTCGGCCGGGGCATCATAAGTCTCGCGCAATTATAGTTTCCGTATTTTCTTAAGCAGCCGGAGAGGATCGGCCGGTAATGAATCACGCGGACAGTATAATGCGTACATGCGCGCGCATTGTAATGCACGGTGTAAAAACCCGTACACGCAGAAAGTGTACACGCGTGTGCATGGGGCTTTAAAGTTTTGCGGCCGTTGGTGCTGCCGGCAATAAATAACCCGGGACCAGACGAGCGGAGAAACTCGGAACGAACGGGGATAGACGGAAAGGAGAGGGAGCTAGGGGATGCTGCGTAGTGGAGAAGAGGAGAGGACAGCGTGCAGAAGAAATCGAGTGAAACCTGGAAGACGCGGCAAGGAGGGGCGTATAGGTACCGTGGGGAAGAACTGGCGGAAGAAGGAACGGCAAGAACGGAGTTAGGACGAGGAACAGGGGCGGACAGGGAGCTGGACATCGAGGGAGGGAGGCCTGTAGACGAGGAAGAGGATCGCATTATGCTGCGCACGATTTTCTGATCGCTAGACTGCGGATCTTCACGCAAAATTTTGCTGCGTCCGTTACGAGATAGTCGAGTCTAATCGAGATTGGTTTCCTGCTTTAATCGTTCTGATAAGTTTATGCTAACGCACCGATACCCTTAAATTATTATGGTTTCTTGATGTTTGCCTACCGCCAATTTACAATTTACGCATTTATCAGAAGAAAAGTCATCCTTGAAAATCCGTAGCAATATTAAAAAAAAAAAATACAATTGTAATGAAAAAAATAATAAGAATAGCGTTATACGTTTTATGATAGTGCTACTTGGTAATAGATAAAAGTTATGATTAGACTGCGGACCTTTATACAAAATAAAAATATTTTGCATCGATTGCGGGAAGCAGGAATAAAATAATAATTCATTTCTTCCCTTAATGATTTTCTAATCTTTTACTGTTTTGTATTTCATCCAGCCAATTTCTTCATAAATGCATAAAAATCCGCAGTCTAGTTATGATTATAAAGGGTCTCTCGACAAGATGTGTCATTTTAAATCAACAGAAAAACGCAATATTTTTGTGAAAAGTGCTGATATTTTTATTTTAATCCAAAGTACAAACTCTGAGATTAGTAATGGAACACAATTTCTGCCAAAAATGTCCGCCTCGGCTCCTCTTACAAATGGTCATTCTATGAAATTTTGCATCGCGTATTCGCATAATTGCTGCTATATTTCGGGAATAACAGCTGTAATATATTTTTTGAGTGCTTGAATCATTGCTGAAGCATTGGCGCGTAGAATTTATCTTATAACATAGCCCCAAAGAAAAAAGTAGTTTAATAGTGTTGAATCGCACAATCTCGGCGGCCAATTGAAGTCTCCGATAGAGCTATTGTTTCACCATTTTTGTATTAAATTTTCACTATTTCAATTCGTTGTACGTGTATCGAGAACCATATCTAAAAACCTGGTTTTTACTTGTCCAATGACATCGCGACGACAGTTGAATATTGACAGTTCAAAAATGGCGCGAAATTTAAAATGACACCTCTTGTTCAAATACCCCATTACTTGCGTGTATTAGCATCGAATTTTGGTCGGCTAGATTCGCCATCAGCGTGGCCATCATCGTAGGCAAACGGTCCAGGGCGACGCAGGTCCCTGAAAGACGGCCGTGGTCGTTAGAGCGTGCGAGAATGCAGCGTCTTGTTTTCTCGAAGGCAATTTCTTGCTGATAAGTCGCTGGCGAGACCCGCCACGCGGCTGGTCGGTGGGGTGTACGCGTACGTATACCCGCACCAGAGACCCGACTGAGAAACCATCAGAAAAGCATCTCCCGGTTCCCGGGGACCGGTTACGGGAAAACGAATCGGCCCGCGTCCGTCTGAACGATTGCCTGCAATTACTCCGGCCGTCCGCGTCTGCCTGTTCCTGATAACCGTGGATTGCGCAACCGCGAAAACCCGCCGCGCTACGAATCGGTTCTGTCACCCGGCTATGCTCCCAGGGTATGCTAATGCAACTGGCTCTACTCGCTGGTGGCGGTGCTGCTGCTGCTGCTGCTGCATCGCCAGGAATTCGTGGCTCGCTTTAAATTACTTTCTCGCTGATCGCTTGATAGACTCCGCGCACATTAGGATTGATTGGAAAGCGTTCGCGCAGCAGGAAATCTTTGCCGCGCGGAGTGTTCTTTCTTTGCCGATGATTGGATCTGCTGCCCGAACGCGTCTCCTATGCTACCGCCTCCTTAGAAATTTCATTTTTCCCCGGCTGTTAACCTCGTCCTCTTTCGATGTCAACCTTTTAGATCCGAAATCATCGAATTGAATTTTTCACTGGAAAGAATTGATGGTTCATATTCAAGACATTGACTAGGAATGATCCCGGAAGTACAAAAAAATTATAGAACCTTGAGTACATGTAGCGCATATGTGTTCTTTTACTCAAATTCACTCTGACGGGGTGAAATCGACAATTTTTCGATTTTGCGTTACAACTCGGGAAAAGTTTCCAGACAAAATCTGTGCCTGTTAATGAGTCGTATCATCGGGTCAAACATTTATCAATTGTTTATATAAAAAATGGAAAAGTAGCAGAATATTCAAGGGTCGATTTCAGAGCCCCTTAAAGCGAAGTACTTAAATATTTTTACAATTTTTGTAATTCTCGAGATCATTCCTCGATCCAACGGTAAAATTTTCGAGTGAACAAACGCAACGAACACGGATCGCCAGGCAACAAACTTTTGCTAGAGGCCAGGCCATTGTTGAAAATGCGGACAAACTGGATTGTTCAAATTCGCCTTTTAAGTCTCGGTTCTGGGAATAGTTGTCCGATTCTCGGAGCAGCCTTGCGAACGGTCGAGTGGCAGCAGTATATGGCGATGATGAGTGAGGTCCACGACAATGCTCGTCTCGCTCTTTCCCTGTATCTAATTACACAGGCTTAACGACGTGTACCCGGACGAAGCAACAATGTAAAGTCCGGGGCGGACCGCAATCCTCGTCCGGAGCCCGTAACGTTCGCAGAAATCAGCTGGATCCCGCAAGAAGCGATCTACTTCTGTTTCAATAGTATCTGATGGCGATCGACAAGAAGTTGGTAGAATGTATGATCGTTACAGTGATACAATATCGGGGACTCGTAGGCCAGTTCCTAATGAAGCGAACTATCCCGCCGCTCCACGGTTTGCGTAACGTCCACGTGCAATCCACGCAAGGCCTCAAACCTATATCCCCGGAGCCATCTTTCCTGTTCACGATCTTGCATCCTTCTGCTTGCTCTTCGCCAACCTGATAGCTGGTTATCGCGATCATCGTTTACTGCGCCGGGGATCACACGTGTCTTTAGCGATCGCTGCCTCCTTCGTCTCCGCTTGATCTACAATAACTGTCAGGTGAACTTCTTCCCTGAACGCATATCTTAAACGGGGATTCTACTATGTGGAGTCTACTATAGTTACTTTCTTCACGAGTTTGTTCGAGTAAGGGTACAACCTCTGGCAAAGAGTATTCGATCACATTTAAAAATTACATAGTTCTCTTAAAATTGAAGCAAGCGAGTTGAAATTTTTCGGTTGTAACAATTTGTTGACTAAACATAAAATTTTGAAAAGATTGATAGCGATCGGAATTGCGAGGAAAAAAATAATAGGTAATTTTTCGACATTTTCATCTGAGACTCTAAGGAGACTCGAAAGTCTTAACTCGTATGGTACAATTTTACGACAATTATGTGATTTGAAACAAAAAATAATAGTTTCGAGATGTACTTAATAATAGTCAATTTCTCAACATTTTCATCGTAGCTTCTAATGAGACTCGTAAGTCTCAACTCGTTGGTACAATTTAGGAGAATTATGTGATTTTAAACAAAAGAAAATAGTTTCGAGGTGTACTAAATAATAGTCAATTTCTCAACATTTTCATCGTAGCTTCTAACGAGACTCGTAAGTCTCAACTCGTATGGTACAATTTTACGAGAATTATATGATCTGAAACAACAGCTATCCTCTTCGTCGCTAGCGGTAAGCGATCAAAGAACAGTGTCGTTACCACCACAGTACAGGTGAAGCTTCCCCATCCTGAAAACCAAGATTCATCATGATCAGTTCCTGAAACACATTCCGGCCCGCGAAATGTCGCTATCGCAAGCAGATTAGCAAGTGGCGAATCCGTGCCAATAGATAAATGGGAATTCCGGCGTAAGCACGCTTTTGATCCTATTCGTTCTGCAGAACGGTAGCATGATTCTCGAGGATCAGGGAGCCGAACGGCGGCGACACAGCCTCTCATCCGGGCACGATCTAGCCCGCGGATAAGTCGGAGAGCAGATCTCTCTCTGCGGCCAAGTTACGTGGTTGTAGGTACACGCACACGGTTGCTCACGCACCGTATCTGCCTGTCTATCCGATTCTTTCTTTCACTCGGCTCCTCTGTCCGTGCGCGTCCGTCTGGCCGAGTCATCAGCATTGCAGTCAGGTGCCGCTACTTGCACAACCCGGCGGATTCCATCTCGGGAGCCGGATGGAGGAGAGACCCGAGGAGAGCAAGCGAGCGAACGAGCGAGCGAGCGAGCTGGTACACGGCTCTCGGACGACGAGAGCGTGTGTTTCACCGCACCGCGCGCCGGTGCGCGGTGGTAGCGAAGCGGTTTCTATTTTCTGCCATCTCGGCATTCGCGCCAGGCCGATTTCATCGGGGCGGCCTCTAGCCCATGTCGATTTATAGTATCGCGGCCCATTAGAGATAATTGTTAGGGCACCGCGCACCGAACACGACGTACACCCGTTTTTCCTGTGGACCGGACGGCCGCGCTCCGTGGATATAACCGATCCGTCGACAAAAGTCTGGAAAACTCATTGTTTCGTACTCAACGAAATCCTTAAGGGGCTGTGCGCACCCAACTACCACCACCACCCTTACCACTCACGCATCGATAGATCCGCATATACGTATACGAAATGCAAGGGTTTACGGCAAAAGAAACTGACGCCTCAATATTGCAATTAGAAGTTCAGACCCGGTCGATTATGTTTCCTAAGAGTCCTGGCCAGGGTGGTTCGGAGCCCAAATATCATAATTTTACGTTGTTGAAGAGTAATTTGCAATAATCAGCAGTGCTGACTTGTGACAAAAAGTATTCTGCCGATTATTACAAATTACTCTTCAACAAATCCGTTCAGTAGTTTTTGAGATATCATGGTCAATATGAAAAATACAGTTTTGAGAAAAACGCGTTTAAAGATTCAAGTACGATTTACACAAAGAAAATGTAAACTCAACATTAGAGAAATTGTCTTGGCTCAATGCTCCGAAGTGCACGTTGATTCCCATGCACTTTTTTCCAGCACAAATTAATGTCCAGTTGATTGATATTTCACTGGTTATTTATTAATAGTTTAATCGTAATGAGGCAAACAGATGTTCCGTTCTACGTTTATAACAGTCGAACGACTTTGAATATCGAAGTACCCTTTTAATTACATATTCTAGGAATGTTAATAAAAAAATGTTCGATTTTTTCAATCTGCCACATGGGATGACCCCCTTAAAGTTATTGTCAGAAACTTTGCAGTCACTGACCGCTAACCTACGTGACTGATGTTTTTTATTTTTGTTTTTTTTTCTTCTCTTCCCTTCTTTTCTCTTCTCTTCTCTTCTCTGCTCTTTTCTCCTCCTCACAATGTTACTAACGTTCTCGATATTTGCTACACTCTGTAATGTACA
This sequence comes from Lasioglossum lativentre, assembly GCA_916610255.1. Classification (NCBI taxonomy): domain Eukaryota; kingdom Metazoa; phylum Arthropoda; class Insecta; order Hymenoptera; family Halictidae; genus Lasioglossum; species Lasioglossum lativentre. Next base: position 6,112,801 of record OU744364.1, read on the forward strand.
TTATGTTGTAATAAATCTCATAAGAGATTTCCTAATTAAAAAAGAAAACAATAGAAGAATGAGGCAGTGGGACTAGTGTACCTCTAACAACATATTACTGAAATAATGAAACGGGAGATTGCCATCTTTCAGAACAGAGGAAATATAGATGTCAACCAGCTTTATTATGTGCGAAATTTTTTGGTCCCGTCACAATTAGTTTTGCCCATCAGTCGCGGACACGGGCACCAGCCAGCTGGAATGCCAACCCCTGTGATTAAATTGTTGAAACAAAACTCGCTGCGTGCCACCGGCCACGTTTCTTTCCACCTTCCTCTGAAGGAGGCTGCTACTTTGTTGCGCTCGAGCGTCCACCATGCCAGAGGATGACTGATGAACAGAGAAATATGCGCACGCGGAAACCGTGAAAAAGTTGTCTTGACCTTTAATAAAGTGGGACCATTGGTGAAGAGGACTCGGGCTTCGCCATTAATGGAGAGACAAAATACTTCGTAGAAAATTCGATTGAACTTATTGTATAAAGCGGTCGATGATCTACTCCACTAATATTAATTTACCACATCCTCCAACAGGATTTATTACAATAATTTCTGATAACATTCGATTCGAGCTAGATTGCTAACAGATTTTAATTGCACTCGTACATCGTTAATGAATAACATGATCTCGGTAAAGTGATCTGCTAATTTCTTCCTAGATCATTATTCAAGTGAAGATTGTTCACTTTTTAGCGCTGTCGTCAATTAACAAGCACGTACGCGAGTATAATATATAAAGCAATGCAACAGAGAAAATGTCCACAAAACAAAAGGATAAAGTCGAGAAACGTGTCTCGATCATTCTCGATCAAACCGCGTTAATCCATAAAATAGTGAGATCAGATAACCGTCACGAACAAACGCATAATGAATTTCCAGTTTCGCGTCCACCGATCCGACGCGACGCATGCATACTGCATACTCCCTTCCGCAGCTTCGTTTTGCTATTATAACGCGAGGATCGGTTCAGTCCGGTGCACTCATAACACTGCGAAGCCGGCGAAGAACGCTCGACCGTTTCTTCTTCGCCTCATTACGTATTCCTGATTGCGAGCATTCCTCCGATAAGCGAGAAAATGAGGAGCGCTGAAAGCGCGGTTCCACGGGCCCGGCTAATTCCATCGGATTAAACAGCCGAGGGATTTCCAGCCGCCCTCGTTCGCAATTTTTCTCGACCGGTTTTGTTCTGGGATACCTCTGGGAACGTCCCTTGCGAAAAACACCGATCCGGGATTTTCCTGTTCATAGGAACGTTTGTACGAAGCTTTTCTCGTTTTCTTACATTTTATTTTGTGGTGCGTACCTCGATCTTCATTTTATTAGTCATCATATCAAAATTTGAGTTTTTTTTTGGAAGTAATTGACCATTTGATAAGGTTTTGGGATTGTACAGCGGAGTTTTTAACCCTTTGCACTCGGAGCTATTTTAACTAAAAAACGAAAGATATTTTCATTCTAGAATATTTCCATGCTATACAATTTTTATTCAATTTTTTGGCATATGAAATTGATATATCTCATGTAATATGTAAATGTCTAGTAGTTTATTAAATACGAACTAAAATAATAATGTGAACAATATTTTTAAGAATGGCATAGCAATTTTCAGTGGCACCTCAGAATCGCCATCCGAGTGCTAAGGGTTAAATTAATTAAATATCACAACGTTGTAATTTTATTATATACATTTAATTGCAATTTCTATTAACATACAACAAGAAAATGAATAATTCTCCATAATTATAATTAGACTGTCTACTCTTGTAAATCTTAATAGAAAATAGAAATATCCATAGTCGATTGTACGAAGCAGAGATTATTTTTTGACAACAATTTTAATAAGTGGAAACGGAGATCCGATATTCTTAAATTTTTCTAATGTCTTCACAGTTTTGTATTTCATTTATTCATATTCTTGACAAAAATGCATAAAATCCACAGTCTAATTATGACAGTCTATACATATACAGGGTGTTCAACTACGGGTGGGAGAAAATTTAAGGGGTGGTTCTCCGTGAGAATATAAGTCGAAAATGAAGAATAAAAAAATTGCAAATCCGGCTTTGTTATTTAGTTATTAACCTATAGCGCTCGAGTGGCGACTCTCCGGCGCCACTAAAAATTGCTGTGCCATTATTCTCAATATTGTTTACATTATTAAATATGTTGTATCTAATCAATTACTAAACATCTAAGTATTCTATGAGGTATTATATCAATTTCGTATCCATCAAATTTAAAAAGTCAGAGGGAATATCTAGGTCGGAAGAAATGTTTAACTTAAAAATTAAAATAGCTCCGAGTGCGAAGGGTTAACAATTAAAAATTCACCTAAAATGCTGCAACCCGTAACTAAATAACGAAGTCGAAATCGCAATTTTTTATTCTTCATTTTCGACTAATATTGTTATGGAGAATCATCCCTTAAAGTTTCTCCCACCTGTAGTCGAACACCCTGTACAATCAGTGTACGTATCGTCTTGTAAAATATAAAGGAATATATTGTTACAGAAAAATTAAATGAATACAGTCTGATTTTGTGTGACGTACAAAATCACGAATGAGCCAAAGCAAACGCGAGAAGCGTCAAACGGACAAAATTTGCTGCGGCCGAGGTGAAAAGTTTTCGGCCAGTTTCGTTCTGCGAAACGTGAAGAACGTCGCCATCGATGGAAAAGCACACTAGAGACGGATTTTCCGCGTTTAGAACGCGTTTCGTGGAAGTCTCGCAATCTCTGGCTAGGTTCGTTTCGCTGTTGAATAACGGGAAGTCGTAATGCCGGTGTTATTTCGTTATCGTTTATTAGTTCTTGCGTTCGACACGGTTTCTCCCAGAATTAACGAGAATTTGTTGACGATCTCGATACAAGAGAGCACGCGCGCAGACGCTCGCCAATAAGAAATCCTATTTTACGATGATCGCGCATAGAGAGAACGTCTTCTCTCTCTCTCTCTCTCACTCGCTCACTCCCTCTCAAACCCTCCCACTTTTTCTCCTAGCTGTTTCTGCACCGGTTTCACCTCGTCTATCTTGAAACGGTCTCTCTCTCCCCGTCTCCATTCATCCTACTTATCTATTTATCTTCGCTTTTCGCTGCACCCCTTCTCCTCTCCGAGACCCCCTCCCCTGATTTTCATTATACACGTTCAAGGAATGTTTGCCCCGCGATGCTCTTTTTCCCCGCATTAGTTTATTACCAGTCAGGAAAATTATCTAAATTGCACCGGGAATTTATACGAACGCCATGCGTTACGAGGCGGGTTTTGCAGACGGCGGGGGTGAAGCACGGGGGTGAAGGGGGGAGCGCCAGTGCAAAACGAAACAGAAAAATATCCAGTGCCTCGGGAGAACGAGGAGACGAGGCTGACATTTCTTCGAAGAACTCCTGTCGGACCGGAACGCTCCCAGCACGGAATCTCGCGGAAAAGTGAATCGTCGTTGTCGTCATTAGGATTAATAAGCCGGACAGCAGCGGGAACGGGATGGGTTGCGTAAGATTAATACCGGCGACGACGACAACGTTATCTTGCCCTGGCGAAAACCTCGCAAAAAGAATCGCAAAAACCGCCGCAAGACGGAACGACGCTTCACCAGTCTTTTTGTATTCGGAACGTAAACCTGACCGATACTCTGGAGACTCTATAGAAACCTTAAAAAGAAAATGCAACAAAAAGATTCTATGAAAGAAGACGGAAAGATTCAATTAATTTTTATTTCTCCTTCACGATTTTTCTGAAAAGTCGAAGGGTCGATAGTAGAGATCACGGTTTTGGACGTGTATTGAGGATACACGTATTCACGTGTTCACGTGTACATATATCCGTATTTTAATCCGTGTACATCTTTGTTAATACACGGGTGTACACGTGTATCAAGCTACACGGATAATACACGGGTACCAATATTAATTTTATTAATAATAATACATTCGGTTGTGTAATATGTAAATTTGTTTACCTTTAATATAAAAACTTTCATTCACAGTAACTTTGTTAAAAAGATATACATTTTGTGTACCCGTATATTCAAGTTCTCGGTTATACATGTATTATCCGTATATTTTGATACACGTGACCACGTGTATCCGTGTATGAAATAGGATCCGGACTTCTACACGGATATATTAATTACACGTGTACACGTGTATTTTGAATACACGTGAAATGGGTATCTCTATTTGATAGTATTAGAGTGCGACAGAAATAATTTTGGTTCTACTCGATATTCTGTTTGGGATTTAATAAAAATGTAAAATTTTGTAAAAATTTTACATTGCCCTAGATACAACATGGTTTAGGAATATTCAAAAGTTAGGGTAACATTGTGATCTTCACGGAATCCTCCGAAACAATTCCATTAACCAGCGAAGATGAAGCCGGGTATGACAAATGGTTCCTCCGATGCAGTAGGCAGAGCAATTTCGCTACCTGAACATTACACACACTAATCCCGAAGACTCTCACCGAGCCGAGCACACACGTCGTACTCATCAGTCACACGAGATTAACACGCCGCGAGACGCATAGGTTATATTGCATCCTACGCAACACGGCCGAGAGTATTGCGTTCGTTCAGGATCCCTCTGTGTAGAAGCTGTTTATGTTCCCGGCTCTTCTGGAGACTCTTCTGTTCTCCGAATGGTGAACGCTCTCGACTATTTCGGGAACAAAAGTTAGCGGCAGGCTTACGAAACGGTCTCCGCACGTCTCCCCCTGTCGGAACAACAAGTTCTATGGAGAACCATGGACCCCGTCATCTGGAAGGTATCTGTTATACGCGTGGCCCGCGGTGAGAATCTTCCAGGACGATTCCGCGGAGGTTCCAAGTATCTCGTACGTGTTAATATCAACTTCCGGAGTCTATATTCTACAGAGTTTCACAATAGAAAGATTTTTAAACAAATTTCTGAAATAATAATCTCGGCGCCAAGGTTCGATCAAATTCTACCCTAAATATAGCTAATATGTAGTAAACTCAAACGTTTCGATTCGGATGTGAATCTGTGCGTCCTAAGACCACGTTTGCTATAGAAAATATTCTATTAGAGGAAAAGAAAGGTGGTGTTTCGTCCTGGACCCGCTAGAGGACTCATCGGTTATTAATATACTAATTGATGACAGTTTAGTAACTTGCGAGAAAGTAATTCGACGATGTGTACCATCTTGTGGACGGGGTCGAAACTAAGCCTTCTCGAACTCTGTAAATTTTGTAAAGAAAGATTTTGTATGTACCTCAGAAATAGTTGCACAATTATTTGCACATTTGCTGTTTTAAACATATTCGTTCGTTTTCACTTAGCACTTTTGCAATAAAAATCTAAAAATTAATTTGTTTTACCAGAATATGTCGGTGACACTTTTCCGAAGAAAATGATACCAGACAGTCTATTATCCGAACTGAATGTACCCACACACTTAACACGTTATTCAGCAGCGCCCTGTGATAGAATCGAGCTATATGTATTATGATCGTTATTCAGGATGTTTCCTACTTTTTCGGCAAGATTGTAGGAGCATGATCTACAAGTGAAAATACCAAAAATATAGAGAAATATAGAGAATAGGTGCGGAACAACAGATTTAAAGCTGAATAATACGGAAGGTCGATTGCGAAGGTCGTGATGTAAACACAATCGACCTTCCATATTATTCAGCTTTAAATCTGCTGTTCCGCACCTATTTAGGCTACATTCAGTATTTGCCTATAATATTGTAATAAAGCGTTTAAATTCACTTGTAGATAATGTTCCTACAATCTTGCCGGAAAAGTAGGAAACACCCTGTATATAAAGAGCGTATCATTGGTTCGGATAATCGAGGTTTTACTAAACCGTGTATTAAACAAGCAAATATGCTTCGAACGTGGTCGTGTTTGTACTCGTTTTAACCAGAAAAATGTCAGCAGTATGTTAGCAAATGATTCACAGCGAAATAATTGAATTGTGACATTACTGTCTTCTTTATGCACCCCCATCGTAATTGAGAACATATAAGGAGGTTCTTTAAAAAAAGTTCTGTGGTTCCTTGAACAGAACCCGGTGAAACAGTTGCGCAGTTTGTTCGACGTTCGCACAAAGCCGGAACGTTCGAAAAAATAGAAGAAGAAAGACGGAAGCGTTTAGCGTGTAGTGTTTACCAGGATGAATCCGGGAGAAGGAAACGTGGAGTGCATCACTCGTCGCGCGAATAGACGGCGCATTTTCGGCCTGCCGAATCCTCTGGCACAAGGATGCTCTGGGAAAGAGGCAAAGCAAAGGCAGCCCACGGAAGGGAGTAGTATCAATCAGTCGTCGCTCCTTTACTACCGAGACTGGCTGGCTGGCTGCTAACCGTAAACCGGCCAGTTTAAGAGAATTGTTACGCTAAGATCGCCACATGGCTCCCCGTGCATGCTACAGCCACTCCGCGCCTGGTCTTTTGAAGTGCCACGCCGCGCCGGGAAAATAGGAAAGCACCGCTTTCTATGGCCACTTGAATATTACTGTCAGCCCGGCCGGACGACTACCAGAACAACGCAGGGAACGCTGGCTCGGATGTTCACAATTAGTACATGGTCTACTCGAGAGACCGGTGTACGCTGGGCGACTTTTCGGTTTTGTTGGTGGGTCAACCTTTTCCGATTTGCTCGAATGGAATTTTTTAATATGCGTCGAATATGCAACATATGCAACACTGTTGTTAAAGTTATCGATCGTAAATTATTAAAATCAGGGAAAATGCTTATGCTCTCGGCGCAACGGTTCGATCATTTTTATTTAAAAATAATCAATCGAACCGTTGCGCCGAGAGCATAAGCATTTTCCTTGATAATATGCAACACTCTTCAATTCTATCAACTACCAAAATGGAGGAACATTTTTAACCCGGCGTTAGTTAGACGGGGTCACACAGACCCCAGAGATTTTAGATTTTCGTTGAAAAATAAAGACGTTTCATTGTGGTCAGTATTTTTGAATAACAAAAATTTAATTTTGTGGCTCCGCGTTTTTACTCTGTCAAATTACAAGCCTCTTAAACAATACCTAATCTTATATTCATCAAAAAGGTATTTATTTTTATAATACAATATTATTATTTCGGAGGGTCTGTGAGACCCCACCTTACCAACGCCGACTTAAGATTCGAAATCACGTACGTAGAATGGTATCAGAATTTTTTAAAATGTAAGGACTAGTTTTAGAAATCTTTTCTAAATTTTACAGCGTGTTCCAGTTAGATTTAGAATTTCAGTTAATTTCACAGCTACTAAATGATAGTTAACCCTTAGCACTCGAGTGGCAGCTTTAAAGCGCCACTAAAAATTGCCTCAGTATTTTTTTGTGAAACAATTTTTACATCGCTACGTTTCTATTTAAAGAATTGATACAAATTTTTTACTGTAACAGTAATACGTCATATGCGTAAAAAAAAATTAATCTTGTACAATGGAAATATTCTCAGTCAGGAGAAATGCCTTGGTTTTGAAGTTAAAACCGTTTCAAAGGGTTAATGACCAGATGCGAGTATTTAGAGGCAAAAATCTCATTAAATCAAAAAATATATACATCTTACTATAATAAGGTATGTCCTAGCTGAAGAAGAGCTAACGACAGGAGATAGCGGTAGCTCGAACACAAAGCTGCATGGATACTGTGTACGCCATAATGCAATCTTGGACATTACACTCTCCAATTTATGGACTCGATATTGAAGTACGGTACTTTGCAACGAGGTTCGATTATTCGTATACCCCACGGGTCGGGTTCAAGTACAACAGGGTATCTACAGGGTGGGATAAAATTCCAAGTAGAATTTTACATGTAATCATCACTTCTTTGAAGTAATTCAATTGTTTTTATAGCTGGCACACATATTTTCTGCGAAGATCCGTCAGATTGATAATACAATCAAGAAACTTTTCATTGACAGTATATATTGATTACAATAATGCTTACCTTGATTGACGAGTTTACACCAATACGCCCGAACCTAAATATTACTGTTTTAAATTGCACCTACTAATTTTTGTCATAAATGCATAAATTCCACAGTCAGTGGTAATCTCTGTTGCCGGCCAAGGGACACCATTACAGAGCGAAAAAGAGTTTTGTTCTTTCTGTCGGTCGGGAAAACGTGTTCGACCGGCGCGGCGCGGTGCAACGTCGTCGGTGCAACGGCGCGGGATTCACATGCAACGAGGCGGCGTTGCATCACTGGACTCGCCGCGGCCTTATACGTTTCTTTGGCTGACCGGTGGCTTCCTACATCGTCGTGATAACGTGCTTATAAGGCCCGATCTTCGAGAAACCAGGGCCCAGGCCAACAGAGATCCGTGCGGCGGCGCGTCGCTTTCCAGGATTGCTACAATTGTAACTTCCGATTTCTTTGCGCCCGGCTCCCGTCCTGTGTCTTATGGAAACCCGTCCACGGAGATGGACGGGACGCGGCCCCGGAGACGCAGCCGGATGCTTTTGTAAAAGTAAACGCACGCGGACGACGCACCTGTACCGGGATAACCTTAACCGTAATGCCGGACGAAAACCGCGGACGCGCAGGAATCCAGGCGAGAGAAAAGCCTCGCACATTGTTAAGATAATGAGTGCAGGCTACAGACTAAGCCAGGAAACCGCTTTTGCCACGCGGCGGCTTGGAGATGCTGGGTTTGCGCCGTGGTTTGACTGAGATTTAGTATGAGATTTCACTCGAGATTTTTTTTCGAGCTTGAATTATACTGTTTGAAATCTACTGGCTAGTGCAGGAGTTGGTCACCATGATATTTCAGTTGTTTGTTGTATTGAATAATATTAAATGATTGGTATTGAGGATGGATGTATAGAGAATTTTGGAAAATACCTCTTATTTTGATCTTAATGGAAATTACTCTTTTTTATATTGCACCATATATTCTTTTATTGCATTCTTAACTTATTGGTGTAGCTGCAGACAGTGTTTCAAGTAATTGATCAGATATACCTTAGAACAGAAAAATATATTTTTAAAAATTTCAAGATTCGAGAATTTCTCAGAAGCTAAGTGGATTGATAAGAGTAAACAATTTTTAGAAAATTGCAGTTTGTTAGAATAGTAAAAATTAAATTATACAATTTTTTAATCTGGAAGCACTACAAAAGTTGATTGTACAACATTGAATTGAAATAATATTGAAAGAGAATCTTCCACCGTCGCCAGACGCGCCCCTAAAAAATGTAACTTTGTTCGAGGCATTTTTTCCATAAAATCGAGAACCAGTTGGCGTGTCTTGTTACCATTCTGAGTAAATTCTCAGCCGAACACGTTTTCCCGAGCGACAGAAAGAACAAAACTGTTTTTCGCCCCGTAATGGTGTCCCCTCGGCCGAACGACAGAGATTACCGGATCCGCACGCGTACAGGTTACATTCGACGCTTCCTTAATGAACCACGCGAATCATATAAATCATGCGAAACTCGCGAATCAATTACGAATTTTTCCCATCTCCGGTGATATAATGAACACCTTTTACACAGGTCTCCTCGCTATCGCCTCTGCTCGGTGCGCCAGCTGATATATCATTTTCCGTGTAATTGACGCGGATAAAGCCGGCGATACAAAAAGGACCGATGCAAATTTTTCGCCCTGCGCCGCTATTAAGTCTTTAGAAACCAGATCTTTAGAGGAACGGGAAAAAAAAGGAGAGTGCGCTCCGATACGAATGATTAATATGTATTCCTGTTAGGACGCTCTCCGAGGGAGAAAGAAAGTATCGTTTACAATAAGTTTTGCATCTAAATGATACCCTGGAAGAGTACTTAGATGAATTATTCGCGAAGATAGTGTGGAGATAGGTATTTTATCTCTCGAGAGTGCACTCCGGAGAAAATAAATGAATGTTTATCGGCTTGTATTTTGTAGCGTGCATGGAAATTGCTTTTTTTCGGCTCGGAAGCAGTCGTGATAGAGAAAATTGTGTATTCTTAAAGCATTCGAAGCATTATTCACGATTGGTCTCATACTCGACTTATATTAACACTGAATTTACGCAGCACTTACACTTATTTGTAAAAATAGATTACAATTATTAAAACTTCTTTAATGCTTATAATTTATACTAGGGAAAAAAGAAAGTTTATCCATTGACTACAATAAAATATAAAGTTAATAACATTCAGCAGATTTCATTCGATGTCTTCGTCACTGACTTGATATATCACAGTACAAGGGGTTAATGTAATAAATAAATTCTTTTGTCTTCACATTTTTAATTTTCATCCACTCGGTCTCATTACAAATGTATAAAATCCACAGACCACTATGTAATGACAAAACTGAAGGTGGTAATTTCAATTATATAAAATACTTTGCACGTCTCTGTTGTAACAAACGAGGATCATTATTATTCCCCAGCATTTCGTTCCGAGCTTTCCCGGACACTTTGGTACGAGTGGTTTCGTGGACAAGAGCGTTTCGACAGGTTTACGAGGGTGGAGCGATATTTTTCACGAGGCAAAATGGATGGATGAGTCGCGTGTTCTTTCGGACGCTTGCATATGAAACGATTCGGCCATCCTTGCCACGCCAGTGCCTCCTAGAAAACAAACACACGCGGGATCCCCGTTTATACATACTGCAGGGTTCGAGGCCGGCCGAGCCACATCAAATATCCATACAAAAAGTAGGCAGGCACTGTTTAAACGTCCACAAAGCAAACTAAATAATGTTAAATAGCGGGGCGTCGTGGCCTCTGCTCACCGTGTTTGTTATAACATTTACTTTGGTGCGCCACTGTTAGAGCCGGGTTTACTGCCAGCCGTAGAAATCTGTCTGCCAGATATCCTTACCTTAACTCTTCACGGCTAGGCTCCTCGACAGTGGAATAACTCTGCCGTGGAAAGCCCGAGGACCCGAGCCCCTCGTTGCCTTTTGCAAAACAGAGAGCAAGCTTCCTTGACAAATATTGTTGCTGCGATCGCAGTCGCGCGAACGCTTGTCGAGTAATCCCATTGATAAACTGCGGTCTCCATTTTGGAATGTCGGTGACGAATTTAACTCGAAAAAAGAATTTTTGATCGCTTTCTCATAATTTCCAACATTTCTCCACGAAATTTTCGGTTGTATCAAAATTATGAAAATTCGAAGATAGACCGAAGAAAACTATAAATAAATAAAATCTGAAGCTCTGTTTCGACGTGTGCTGTAAAACTGTAAACTACGTGTGGAAAATAGTGTAATATATAGAGAATTTAATGAGAATTATTAGGAAATGCAATTTTGTATTTCTGTCTGGGTATAGCTAATTGGAAATTACGTTACGGATATGGCTCGTAATTCTCCATCTTTCTTCGGCAACGCCGCGTCCCCGCCTCCTTCCGCGGCGTTCGCGAAAAATTCTAGCCACCTTGTTTAGTTTAATAATATACCGGTTATTGCGATTACCGTCGGTTGACTACAGGTTGCTGCCACCACCGTTACTCGTATGACATTTCGATCAGAGACGTATTACCCGGCAGAGCTACCGACTCTTGGAGAAACGCTTAATGTATACAATGATTCCGAACATGTTTCGCTTCTGTGCCGAGGAACATGATGGCACGTTAATTGTATGCTTGTTGTATCCATCACCTATTGCGTCATTCTTTAGGGAAACATGAAAAATCTAGATCTTAATTAAAAGTAATAAGAACGCACTGTTGACTGACTTACGGTGGCTCCAACAATTATTTCAACACTTTTATTGTTGTATTTTCGTTAAAAAGGATTAACATAAGATTAACCCAAGCCTCAACCTGTTAACGAAAATAACAGAAACAACAATGATTAGACAATATTTAAAAGCATTAATAATAAAGGAACATTACTGAAATTTTTTTCAACATTATACAAATTATCTATCAAGCTTAAAGTATGCAGGAAAGTAAAAAAAAATTAACGGAAATTCTCTCGAGGCGGACATTGCTACCCAAAGGCACGGAATCATTGGTAGTGGCAATATTAGCGAAACTTTCGTTCGTTACTGTACTCCACGGTAATATCAGCAAGAGACTGAAACAAATATCCATATAATTAGTTTCGACTTTGTACCACAGAGTAAACTAAACCACGCTGCACCGGCTCTCGAGAGTCCAGTCTCCAGTTGGTTTCGCAACGGTCGATTTTTCTCGATCTTAATAACAAATACTCGACAGTGTGCCAATAGTATATCGCGAATATTACGCGGTTCGGAGGGGAGACTGGCGAGCAGGAATTACGGCTAATGAAATTAGTCTCGTATACTCAGACACACATAGCCGCGATATCGGATTCGATATTATTAGACGGAAATAAGTAATCCGTTATATTACGGAGCACAGTATCAATTAATGCATTCACCGTACCGCTTGATTTACCGTTAATTATGCCGATCGGTGCACCTGTAGAGAAATCCGATAATGAGGTGTTGTATTCTGCCTACACATTTTATTTGCACTGTGTTTATCACATTTCTGCGCTGTCTTGTTTCAAATGACTTTTCATTCCTGCACGAGTTGAATAATTTGTGAGAGAAACTGCATTAATGGAATATAGATGAAATTATTACTTTAATCCAATTTCTTTATGCAGAATAAAAATTTATTAATCGCAATACACTGGAATACTACTTTTTTTTGTTCTTTGCAATTTTAGCGCGTTGGAAATTATATAATAAAAATAATAAATAGTATATTATTATTTTATTGATTAAATTTTTAACCCCTTGCACTATAATACTAAATATTCATGCTATTAATTTCCTTCAAACTTTAAATCGAAACAAAATTATATTTTTTTGTTGTTGAAACTATTGGAGACTACATAGGTATAAATTGCATACAAACTTCCTTTTTTTCTAAGAAATTAGAAACGACAAATAAGTTCTAATCACTGCAACCGTAAAATAAATCGTAGCGCAAGGGGTTAATGGTCAATCATCGATGACTGACACGGAAAGGCGTAATTTCGAGAACCAATAACAATGAAATTTAGGGGAATGCGAGAGGGTGAGGTAAGCGTGGGAGGAAAGAGGGGGGGTTTAGGATATGACGTTGGCCCGCGGTGTGCTGTTACATAAACACGTTTTCATTACAGGGATGCGGGCCGCGACTACAATAAGATATATTGAAACGTGATACGCCGTATCGTAAATATTCCGGGTGTGATTTAAGCGGGAGACCGGCGCGGGAGAGTTGAGAATCCTTGCCGTACGTCACAACCATTTGTCTCCGGCGTCTCCAGGTATACGAGCTTTCTATCTTGATTTCTATGCTCGGACAACGAGTCGCGGGTCTCTTACAACGAAACACGCCTCGTCGCGGCCGCTCCACCCAGAAAAGGCTCCCTTTGCTTTGCGTGCCACGAAGTCGCGTGTAATTTAATACGCGTGTAAATCTTCCTGGGCTGCGCCGCCGCCGCCGCCGCCGCCGCTCCGCGCGTTCTTTCCGTCCACCGAGAGAGAAAAATATATCGCTATCGTTCGAAATCGGACGATTCCACTGACTTTCCCAGGCTCCGTTGATCATGCGAATCGCTGACGCGAATTTCCGAACTGGCCCCCTTCTCCACTTCTATCAATACCGTGCAATAGACAGGCCGATTGACAAATATAATGAAAAAACTTTAACATAATTTTATTAAGAGATCCATTTAGTTTTGACCGATGGTTTCATTTGCATTTTTCATCCTCGCGATGAATGGAATACGATGAGATAAAAAGAAACGTTTGACCTTTCGACCTTGAAACTCAAGGTCAAACTGTCACACCGTCATTGAATTTTGACCGATGGTTTCTTTTTTCCACACGATGCGATAAAAAGAAACGTTTGACCTTTCGACCTTGAGATTCAAGGTCAAAGCATCACACCGTCATTTTATTGGTTCCAAAATCATCCTGAACTATATATAATATAAAATTAATGTGCAGATATCATTGAGACTTATAAACACGAAATAGCTTATACAGATTTAATGGTAGGGGGTTAAACAAAATAGCGGAAATATTATAAATCGCATTTAAAAAATATCCTGTAAATTGAACGAATACCCCCGTGAACCTTCTCTTCGCGAGCAATTTCAGAAATGAACTTGTAACTACTCCGGAACATCCCTTAGGGATCTGAAATATTTTTTGGAGCGGTCGGTCGAGGTGTGACGACGTTAGGAGGCAGGACAGAGGCGGCCGTTAAAATATTTCCCATACCGAGCATTGTCTGCGGACAAGTTCCCGGCAGGTTGGACATTGTCAACGGTAACGAGCTCGAGATCGACGTGCGAGCCGTCGAAAACGGTCGCCCGCGCTCGTTACGCGGAAAGTCCGCGGCGGGAAAGGAAGCCGGCGTCTTCCGAATCGGTGAGGTTGAAAAACGCGGCAAGAAAGCGCGCGTCGGTGCTACCGTAAACGGGGGGCACGCGAGCCCATTTTCGCGTTACGCAAAGCCTCATTAGGCGTCCTATTCTCGGTCGCGAGTTTCAATCGAGCTGCCCCGGCTCTCGGGGTGCAACGTCCTTTCGGGCTCTCTTCGTAAAGGTATTCTCTAGCGCGAAACTCGGCCGCGGACGCCGGCCGCACCGCTAAAGCCCCCTACACACGATAAAAACATATGTCGGTCCATTCATACCCTGAACATAATAATTAAATCTTTAAGCAAAATCGAAATTCTCGTCGATTCCAGCGAATAGGAGTCCGGTGGAAAATGATCGTATTCTTCTAATGTCTTAATATTGTGTGTCAGTTATTATATAGAAATGTGTAAAAATCGTCTATTCTGCTATTGTCTTAATTCAATATCGAGGTCACTTTTATAAATATAATCTTCGTAAAGATATAATGTTGTTATCCCTAAAGTAATTTTTCTAATAATTTTTAATAATATCTCTCATTTATCTTTTCAGTAATTTATAAAGTTTACAGTTTTCTAAATTGAAACACCACCCCGGTAAAATAATTTTAATTCGATACATATATAGTTATTAACCTGTATAAAATTATAAAATCAACCTCCAGCATTTTTGCTTCTTGAAATCTTTATTCGTTAGTTGATAATAGAGCTGGAGCTGGAAAATATTCATCCGATGGCATTTTGTGATAAATCGAGAGGAACAGGTAATGCGGTGGCAAGTCGAAACTGAGACTCGGGTGCCAATGCACGCGTCGCATGTTCTAAGGTGTACAGGGGGCTTAACGTTGCCACGCTGCGCTGGAACGGCTCGTTTGTGTTCGGTCGTAGCAAAAGACAGCCGAGAACGGACCTACTTTCTATCGTAGTTAGCCTACTGTCGGAGCAACGCTCGAGTATCCGGCAGCGCCCCGGGCGATCCACCACTCTCGCTTTGCTCGGACGACCTCGCCGTTCCGAATCTTTCTCGTATCTAAAACGACCCCCCTCTTTGAACTTACGTCCGGCGAGGAATTTCAATCTTCTAAGAACTGCGAGCTTGTCCCGGCTCTCAATTGGTCGGCTAACCCTGAATCTCGAGCGTCCTTTTCATAAGCTTGTGTCTCTCGAGAGATGGGCCGAGCTTCATCAAAGTTGATTTCAATGATGAGTCAGTTCACATTACTTGGACATCGTCGTACGAAGATATTAGATATTTCTTCAATACCAAATAGAACATTCTTTTTATAGATGCCAGAAACACATTGGATTATTACACAATGTGTTTAATTAGTCAAGTTCCAGTTAAGTGTCCGAGAAAATGGTTCTCTAGCAATTTCTTCGGGAAGAATGAATGGTCTGTTTTTTAAAATGAGAACCTAGTATAAAATATCGCACGATTTGTAGTAATTTTTTTCCTGCGAGATTGTGAAAAAAAATTTCAATTAACTTGGCATGACTTGTTAATTGCAGGGTTCTTAATCGAAGGGTCAGTGTGATTGAACAGTTAAAAATGTCCGTGTTAGTAGAAAATAGTATACACTTTACCTCAAGAGACAATAAATAGTAATTATAACTGTTAAATTAATTAAATACTCGGTGTGCTGTATAAGATAATTATCATTAAATTCCAATTATCCCAGCCTGTCGGAGAATAGACGGTTCGGATGACGGGACAGGTCGAATAATTAGAGTCTACTAATTCTCCTGTCTATTAGTGTCTATTCGTTCGTATAATAGGAGATGATGCTCGTCTAACTGGACTTTTACTCGTTGTATATATATACTTTCTCATCAAACCTCTCTTCCCCCGAATGACTCTTCCGAATCAGTCACCAAATCAATCGTGGTACAAATTGAAACTGGCTGCTAGCCAGCTAGAACAAAAATGGGAGAATTATTCACCTCTTTCATGGTATCACAGTCAGCGAAATTTCTATAGTTCCACTAAAAATGTTCCATTTATTTCATATCGATTGAATTGTTAATTCTTACCAATTAAGACAGTTAGATTTTCCTGATTACAATAATTTTCTTCACTTTGGTTGCGTGTAATGGTTTAGGCTGCATTCGGCTACTTCGCAAAGACGCCAATATGATGGATACGTCCAGCAATCAGCAATTAATCTGAACGGTATCCGGAAGAATGTCTTTTTATACGAAGGCATCGCTATCTGGTCTTCAGGGGTTAGACAGCGTCCATCGAAGTAAACACCTGCCATCGGCACAGTCAATCCTTGCTATCTGGGGCCAGGATCGCGCGTAGGCACATGGGGTCCATTCGACAAACCCTGCGGCGCGTTTCCACGAAGAGGATTCATCAAACGCTGTGATCTCTCGAGCCACGTGGATCCCGGTGCATTACGCAATACATCGGCGCGGCGCGGCGGCTGTGCGGTGTGCATCCTGGTGCTGCGGTGTCTACACGACCATCTGACACCGAGAGGAGGCTCGTGACGAGCGCCGGATCGGGAAGAATGCCAGCGCGTGGCTAACTGTCGGCACGAGACAGCGGTTGTAATCTTCGCGCGAGATCCTCGACTTTGGGGGCAACGGTGGCAGACGGACACGAGATCATGATGTAGACGAGCACAGATGGAGACGGAAAATGTTGCCGTTTCTTGAGACCGCGAGAGGACGGTCGAGTAGCCATTAGGCTAACTGTATTGCGTCCAGCGTTCAGTCCATCGTTTCAGAGAAATTTTCATTTTGGATTAAACTTTTTACATTGATGGAAGGGATGTTTTATACCCGATAACCCTAGGCCTTAGTCAAACGCTAACTAATCATGATAACCATACCATAGACTTAGACTTTGTCTCTTTTCACGTGATCCTTTCCACAACAAACCTTTTCTACTCCCTTCCACATTTTCCTCTCAAAAACTACATATATATATCAGCCCGTCGAAACAGATTCAGAGCTTATTCTTGCACACTTCAGTGCAGAAGGTAACATCGTTGTATCTTAAACTCGCCACCGTGTATATTCTTAAATAAAACTCTTCTCGATTTTATTATAAATTGTTGTACTCGATTTCGAAACCCGGAATCCAACAGGGACACAGTTTAGCTTCTGTTGCGCTGAATTGGCCGAGAAGATTTTTTTTTAAATCGTTAGATGTTAGACCGTGGATCTGTATGCAAAATAAAAATTGCTTGGTACGTCACTGAAATATAGTGACGAGCAATAGCACAACTGAAGAGTATGAAAACACAGACCTGATAGACTTCACGGTAACTTTACAGTGTGTGTAACAATTGAGCGAAATAAAAATATATTTATCGATGCCGAAAATTCAAGTGTTTAGCAGGACGTGAACAGTGCTGGCGAGGGTTCGTGTACCAGTTTGAAGAAATTTTGCAATGTGTTCTTTCGTGAAAGGTACGCGCTCGAGTAGATGACAAGATCTGTGGAACACGAAGACGGTGGGTTTGTAGGAGGAGGAATCATTAAAACGTTTCGTTCCACCTCCCTGGGACACGCGTGGCAATCTCGAACGGGATCCGACAGCGGGAAAAAAACGTGATAGCCATGATTCGCGACGCGCGCGTTCGATTTAGCCGAGCGATATCACTTCGCCATTATAACCGGATAGCCTGTTCGCGGCTGAAGTTAATCTAGTTGACGAAACCCGATCCGCGGCGTTCCATTTACGCGCCGTGCCGCGCCGACAATCGATTTCTGCAACACATCCACAAATTTCTGAGTTGGCTATCTTGCATGCACCTACACCTATCTGATTAGGTTCGTGGCTGTTAGCTACTCTATGTTACTCTACTCCGATCGCTTTATTATTTTCACTGGTATTTCGTTTATTATTTTTAATTTACGATTATCGAAAGATCCATCGAATTATTTAACAAATTTATCACGTTGGGTATTATGTCATAAAAAGTTGGCGTACAGAAATTTTGTTGGGGTCACGAGAGACCCCGGTATACCAAAGGATTAAACGATCAGTCAAGAAAGAATTTTTCTCCCGAGACAGACAAGATACAATTAACATTCCTTCAGATAGTGTTCTTCAAGTGTTCAACAATGTAGAACAAAACTACATCTAGTATGTTGATTCTTAACGAAAGTACTGTAAACAGTGTACATTTCAGATAGCATTATCTTCTTCGCAACAATGTAATCGAGCGAGCTCACCGGCCATAACGGAAGATATTAATCATTGAAAGTCTCATTTGCAACAAACATATCCAACTATTCATTCAAACGATATATCGTACAGAGTTAAAAGATATAAAAGCTTCGGAACAGAGACATCATATCCACTGAAGAACTCCGAGTTCATCAACTGCTGACCATACCCACCGCGATTAATTCCCCGAAGTCAGTTATCCCGGCGATACACAGATTACTCGAAAGAACAAGATAAAAGCCTAACAAAGTAACGAGTCGCGACGCATCCTTGCCGCAAGTAATTATTAATTATCCGGCGGTGAGCGTGTATCGTTGACAGGCAGCAATTTAAAATTCCCGAGGGTTCTTCCTTTGGTAATTCATAGGTATAATTTGTCCGCGGCTCTTCCGCTGTGTTTCTCTGTTCACGGGCATATAGTATATACGCTCTGCAGATACGTATGTATACATACTTGCAACCCGGTGTCGTTCTCGTCAGCATGACGGCACATTTGAAATCAGCGGACGGTCGTGATTATAACGAGAACATTAATTTCTTAGGTTTATCGGCATGGTGCCGGTCGTGTTTCACCCCTTTCGTGGCCAGCTAAGCGTGGGGCCGTGTCGCGTCTTACGGTGCGCCATAGCCATCATAGCTCGTGCTCGACCACTTTAAATTCCGACCAGCCAACGACGTCTTAATAAGTGCGGTTACTCCCCGCGATTTTTTCACCGCTAGCCTGCGCGGCCGCGAACAGCATATTGCCGAGCCTACTATCTAAACGAGACGCGGAATAAGCGCGAGCGTATTCGAAGAGGCACAGCGCAGCGCGGCACGAGCATTTCCGCCGGGGCATTGTGGTCGCTGAAATGGCTTTTGTGGCCTGCCAGGCATACCGACGGTTTTCCATCTACCGAACGCAGTTAACATTGATGCTCGCGAGCTGATCTCTGTCCTGGCCGAGGATACAACACGCTCCAACTCTACCTTTTGCGCGGTTCCGAGGACTCCATCCTCAACCCCTACGGTACACCTGTACACCTGGTACATAGCGATACTTTGCACTAGAGAAAATTCCGCGCCGAACATGTTGCGTGTTCGCGACGCCGTAAGTAGCATGCCGATCGAACCTGATTGCCTATATTGCACTTCCGCTTGGTACTTAGGGGTTGGGATTAACGTGATCGCGGAGCTTTTTATAAACGGCGGATTATGGTTGACGAGGCGCGCTGTAATTTCGTTTTTATTTCGTGGCGAGTGGTTCGTTGGGATTTTTTAGCATGTTCGTTCGCGGCGTTTACGCGCTCGAGACACGCAGACGCTCGGGAGAAGATCGGTTTTCTCTTCGGCGCTGCGGAGGTCTGATTTCATAGAATCATTGGAATGATATACATAGTGACTCCCATTAATATTCGGAGGCGATCACTTTATTGATATTGGACCACGCGATTTGAACTTTTGTGAGAATTTGGAGCAATTAGTTTACTACATGATGCGAAAAGAAATTTTTTTAAAAATTGCAATTGGTCGGAATTGTAGAGAAAATACTAAAAGTTGCACTTTACAATTTTTTTTATGTGGGTCTATATTTAACATTTGAAAAATATGTTTTGTAGATCTGTGTCAATTATATGCATTGTAAAAGATTCATCGAAATCGGTTGATGTGGGAAAAAACGGCAGGCATTGAAAGATGTACGAATCCTTAGATTTAGTT
This sequence comes from Lasioglossum lativentre, assembly GCA_916610255.1. Classification (NCBI taxonomy): domain Eukaryota; kingdom Metazoa; phylum Arthropoda; class Insecta; order Hymenoptera; family Halictidae; genus Lasioglossum; species Lasioglossum lativentre. Next base: position 6,133,026 of record OU744364.1, read on the forward strand.
AGAGGCCGAAAATCGTGAAAAATGGCAATTTTTACCATCTTTAACCCCTTGCACTACGATTCATTTTACGGTTGCAGTGATTAGAACTTATTTTGTCGTTTCTATTTTTTTTTAGAAAAAATGAAGTTTGTATGTAATTTATACCTATGCAGTCTCCAATGGTTTCAACAACAAGAAAATATAATTTTGTTTCAATTTAAAGTTTAAAGGAAATTAGTAGCGTGAATATTTAGTAGACTATCTTCGAAATCTTCGTCACGAGTCCGACTCGGTATTATAGTGCAGGGGTTAAACGTTTGTAGCTCATTGCAACGTTGACCGATTTTAATGAAATTTTCAGAATATTTTTAATTGATACAGATCTATAAAACGTGTTTTCCACATTATTAATATGAGCCCACATAAAAAAAGTTGTAAAATATAACTTTTAGTATTTTCTCTGCAATTCCGACCAATTGCAATTTTTTTCAAAAATTCTTTTCACATTACGTAACAAAACCGCTTGTTCCAACTTCTCGAAAAAAATCCAAGTTGTATGGTCGAATATTAAAAAAGTTATCGTCTTCTTAAGAGTGTTCGAATATTAGTGGGAGTCAGTATGTATACAGCGTTGTGGGACGTCGAGGGGTGCAGTTTTGTGGTTAAAATGGAATATTGGAGAATCTTGCATTTTAGAAGAGAGCACCGACAGATGTAAAGGTTAGCCTCTTGGTTAATTTATTCAAATCCAAAGCTTCGCATGACATCACTCGGAAGTGAAATATAAAGGGTGCCGATGAACGGTAAAAAACAATATGGCCGTCAGAAAGGGAGGCACCGGCAAGCCAGCAAGGTACATGTATACCGGGGCTGGGTGAAAGCATCGTCGACGTCGGTACGGGCAAAGGCGTCCGAGACTAGGGACGAGCATCGAGGGCTGCGCTCTACGGTGGGGTGGGTCGCGAATTTCAGAATTAGTGGAAACAAATAACGGTCGGACGGGGTGGTAGTTTGGGATCGGATGCGGCGCAACGCGGAACGATACGGAGATCTAGCTTGGACCAAGGGAGGGAGAACCCGTTCGCCCGTAGGTGGGTATATGTCTCGGGTTCGCGTGGATTGCTGGTGGGGGTTTCGGGTGGTGGAAAAGAGGCCGGCCGGGAAACAGGAGGGATTCGGAGAGGTTGCGGAGGAGCTGGAGGCGCATAGAGAAAGGCGGAAAGGGAGTCGGAGGCAGAGAGCGACAGAGAGAGAATGAGAGAGAGAGAGAGAGAGAGAGGGAGAGAGGGAGGCCATTGGGGGTGGAGAGAGAGAGAGAGAGAGAGGGTCGCGAGGAGGGAGAATGAGGGACCAAAGCGCTCTCTACGGTAGCTCACATCAAAGAGTCGTCTTAATAGAAAGCCTTAGAGGCGTTTGTTCGAGTCTCCTCATCTGACTAAATATTCCTGACTGACTGAGGAGATATCGGCGGGCCAAGATACACAGCACAGCGCAGATCTTACGTATAGAACAAACAGCCGCGCGCCCCGGCGCCCGGGATTACCGCTTCCGTTCCCGTTCCCGTTCCCTGTGCCTCCTGGGGTAACGATCGCGCTCCTCTCCCTCTCTCTCTCTCTCTCTCTCTCTCTCTCGCTCTCTCTGTCTACCGCATAAGTTTCTCCGAGTTTCTGCAATCTGCGTGTATACATATCGGGGACCAAGGCTTCGACGAAATACTCGATAGCCGTGGAAGAGCGGCTACATTCAGCCCGCGGAGCCGATGCCGCGCCCGTATAAGGACGCCCACGGGGGTAAGAGACTTCCCTATACTTGTCCCTTTACGCTACCGTCATGTCAGCATCGCGAAGAATTAACTGGCGAAGTTTCGTTACGACGAGCAAACACACCATACTGTGGCTAATTAACATATCGGTGAGACCCAGGTATCGGGCTCGAAAGTTTGGTATCGGTTTGGTTGGGTTTCGGAGTGGGTGGCTGTTAGGATCGTGTTTATTGGACACAATTTGGGGGAAAATACCTTAGGTACACAAGGGTGTTAAAAAAAACCATTCAATATTTATGTGGTATATAGAGCACACTGTGCTGAGTAAAAAAGGCTTGGTACACATAGGTCGAAGGATCAACCGTTTCCGAGATATAAACATTTTAGTTTGCTAACAAGTAACTGTAATTGTGTAATACTATAATAAGATCCACAATCGCCGATACATAACTAACTGATTCCGGATGAAATTTACTGTTGGCACTTGGGTGAGGACATTCAGAACGCGGTTTATAAACACTGAAGTAAACATCGCAAGCGATGGAACATACGTATCTCGGAAACGGTTGACCTTTTGACCTATGTTTACTAAGCCTATTAAGGCTTTTTTACTCAGCAAAGTGTGTTCTACATACCATATAAATATTGAATGGTTTTTTTTAACACCTTGTATATAGTCCTATCAACGAGACCAGTCGCTACACGTAAACAATCGCACATGACATTTAATGATTGTCTGACAGGACGAAATGTCACAGCACCAAAGTGTTTGTTTCAAGGGCGCAAATATTCTACTACAAAAAGATGTTCTCAAGGTCATTTCTTTCGAGATATCAAGGTCGTCAATTTTTTTTTTTAAGTAGGACAATACGGTTTCGTCCTCACGGTGTGATAGTTGAGCACAAGACGAATCCATTGACCTATAATACTATGACCTCCGCGTGACCTCGAGCACACAAAATTGACTTCTTCGTCATCAAGTTACATACGGTTCTACAAATATTTGTCGATCGACAACTTTTCAACTGACAATCAACGGTAGCTAAAACCTCCCGAAGGCTACTCAGAAACTTCTACGTTCAACTGTACCGCGAGATGGACCAAAAAGTCGCCGTCGACGTTCCCGAACGTCCCGGGATTAGTTTTCGATAATCCTCGGAAATGGTGTCCCGTGCTCGCCAATCTATTTCGCACAAAGAGACATCCGAACCGCTCTCGACAATTTTAAGATCTCGCGGCAGCGTCTTTTAATGAAACGCCTCTCCCCGTTCGGCGGGACAAAGTTTCCGCGGGCAAAAGGACATAATCGCGAGTCCTTGAATGCTCGAATAATAACGGAAGGACGCTGATTCGCCGAGGGGTGTGTCCCGTGCGACGATTCATTTATAAATAGCCGAGAGAGAGAGAGAGGGAGAGATATATAGAGAGAGATAGAGTGAGACAGAGAGAAAGCTCGCGCACCCTCGCCGAGGCCAACACTGATTGCGAGCATCCCACGTCTATTTGTACAGCTTAACCGAAGCGAAACACAGGCCGAATATCCCTTTAAAGGATTACATCTGTATGGCGCTTAGTAACGGACGCATCCGATTCATTTATATCTGTCAGAGGATAAGGGGGGGAGGAGGGGGGGGGGGGGGCTATTTAAATCAATCAAACGCGCGTTCGACTACGCTCGGCTACGCGTATCCGCAGGTATTAATCGGCAATGTTACACAGGAGCCTAGCCAGGACCTGTGAAGTCACCGGGAATATTTCTCTCTCGGATAAACGATACCATCCAATTAGAACTGACACTGGTCAGAGTCTCGTCAGTCCCGTTCGTTCGCCTGAACCTCCATCCCCTCGCCCCCGTGCTCCTCTTCTCACGAGTTTCTTATTCCCCTAATTGGAAATTCTTTCGATACGATCTCTAACTCCTAGGAAATAACACTTGGACGATGCCCGGTACTGTGGACGTGTCATTTCCCGTATATTCGAGCTGCTTCGGGCTCCCAACCGGCATGTTCAAAAAGTTACCGATGTAATGGAGAAACCGAGTACTGTTGATTAAGAAATTTTTATCGTTTACGTTCCTGCTCAAATTCTTGTATCAAACAGAGACATCACTGCGGATTTTATGCATTTATGATAAAAAGAAAAGAGGTCAAATATAAAATGGGAAATTCATTGGAAACATTTCAGAACATATATATAGGGTGTCCCAGCTAACTTGACCACCTTGAATATCTCGCTTAGTGTTAGTAATAGAAGAAAACGTTATAGGACAATATTAACCTAACCGAAGGGGCAATATAATGATTCGGAAAAAACTTTTTTCAAGGTCATTTTTTTCTAGATATCAAGGTCATCAATTTTTTTTTATGGAACTATATATTCTTTTCATCCCGATGTGATAGTAGGGATGAAGACCTCTTCAATGACATATTATACAATGACCTTCGTGTATCCTTGGGCATGAAAAATCCAAAAAGCATTACAGGTATTATCAGTGATTAATTTACAACACTAATTGATTTGGTTGAACTACTTTGCTGCACATGAGACATTACAATAATTTTGACAATTTTTATATTGCATAAATATCAGCTGTCTACAGATTACTTATGAACACCCCTAACACACGCTCCATAAAAACTCCATTCAACTGCATCCAGTGCGAACTGTGAAATAAATGTTGCCTGTAGTTTGACAACAGTTATCCACGAACAGACGAATTATCGAGTGGTCCGTTACAAGGGGGGAATGTCCGAATGACACGCTCGAACAAGTTTCCGTCGTCGTTGGGGTGGTTTCCACCCCCGCAAACGTCGGTGGCCGTTTCGTCGAGGTCTCTCTGCCGGGCGACGATGTTTGTGCCTCCATTGCTTTCCGTTTGACGTCGGCAGAGAACTACGTAGGTAACTACGACTGATTCGGCGTAGGTACGGGCACGATCCGCTCCGCACCGCTCCGCACCGCTCCGCATCGCTCGGCGTATCGTGACAGAAGTAGAAGCAGAGCAGAGCGGAGCGGGGCAGTCGGTAAAGCGCGAGACACAGGGCGGGAATACGAAGAGAGAAAGAGAGGAAAGGAGTAGGAGAAGTCCTGTAACTCCGAAACAGAGTTAGCTGATGAGTCTGTGGGTGGCTGGCGTCGTTTGTCGGGGATAAAAGGACAGAGGAGGCTGGGGGGGTTGCTCGTAGGAGGAGGTAGAGGCTGAGGACGAGGTGCGCAGGGGCGGGGGGGAGGGGGGTTGACGATACGGGGGGTTGGAGGTGCACAGAGGGCGGATAGAGAGAGAAAGCAGGACCGCTGCAAACAAGAGGGGCGGCGGTGGGAGAAGGAACACCACTTGCCGCTTCTATATAGATATTTTCATGGGCGTAGACCGCCCCTCGTTCCCGCAAGCAGCCGCGCAACCCCCCTCGTCACTCCTTCAACCGCTCCCTTAGCGAGTTACCTCTTCGTTACCGTCTCTTTAGTATCACATGAACCAATAAACATCTTCTTTGATGTACCAGCGCATTAATTAGTAAACGACAAAATTGTATTTAAACAATGGCGGAAGATTCGAGGCGGGCGAGCGAGCGAACGAACGAACGAGACGAGCCGAGCTGTGGATCAGAGGGTGAGAGGGAGCGAGGGGCGAAGCGAGAAAGAGCGAATTGCCGAGGAGACGACGAAGGAAGAGGGAGAGAGAGAGGAAGAGGGAGAAAGAGAGAGAGAGAGAGAGTACAGAGGGAAACGGGAGTAAAGTAAGCGTACAAACAAGCGACGGAAGCTTCGTCGTTACCGAGGTCGTTTGGCACGATGATTCGCAGTAAGATCTTTGCAAGGTGGAGTGTCCGGGGGAGGGAAGGCACTGATAGGTCTTGTTAATTCACGAGTCCGCCTCTCGGCGTGCTCGAATAATTGTTAACCGGAATGTTGCTCCCTACGATGCTCGAATTAAATACTCCTCTCTCTCTCTCTCTCTCTCTCTCTCTCTCTCTCTCTGTTTCTCTCTCTATCGACCGGAGTAATTGGCGAATCAACTCCGTGTTCAAACGTTCCCCGTAAAATTGACCTACATATGCCTTCTATCCCCAATTTTTATGGCTCATCAGGAACTTGAATCTATAAAATTCGTACCACCTTAATCAGGGGGTGTTTTCCTGCTCCAGGAAATATGTAAACATTAAGTACCACTAAAATAGTAATTGAATTAGTTTAGTCTGTTCCTATGGTATGAACCCAGTAAAAAGTTTAACCCGGCGTTAGTTAGGTGGGGTCTCTTAGTTAAGTATTTTTGAATAATAAACACTTAATTTTGCGGATCTGCGTTTTCACTTTATAAAATTAATATCTAATCTTATATTCATGAAAAAGGTATTTATTTCTATAATACAATATATCATTTCGGTGGGTCTGTGAGACCCCACCTTACCACTTTCGATAAATTTTCTCACCTTACCAACGCCGGGTTAAATATAAAACAAAATTACAATATTGATTAATCGTAGGGGCCACCAATTAATTTCTACACCTACTAATAGTACGCTTCGTTCCAAAGCCTCGTAATAATTTCAAGAACTGCAAGAATAGGCGTCACTTTGATTTTCAATCCCCCAGTTCAAGGTAACCAGCTCTTTCTCTCTCTCTCTCTCTCTCTCTCTCTCTCTTTCGCTCTTCGTGTCTCGGTTCTTTTTTGATCGATTCGATCGATTCTTTCTTTTTGCCGCGTGTCCAGACGATGACAGTACAAGGCCCCGATCCCCCTGGCGATTTTTCAACGAAATTCGGATTCGAAACAACGGATTCGAGATCGTCGCGACGCGACGGACTGTTTATTAGCAGTTATCGGCGTCGCTACCGGTCGAGGCTCGTCTCGTGCGAGCTGAAGCGTCTCGCTTTCGCGGCCAGATAAACTCGTCGATCGAACAGCGAACGGGCCAATTGACGGTGCGCGTCTCTTCCTTTTACCGTGGCACGCTAGCTTCGCGATCGGCTTGACGCGGAATGCTCGACTGTCATGTAAATTTCTCGCGTGACAGAGCAACCGGATCGTTACACACTGCCGTGCGGATGCGACTCTCGTTCGTCTCCTTTCTCGGCCTTCTGGAATGCTAAACGAACGATTGCGTTCGCACAAAGGCTAGAAGAAGCTAATAACGCGGCTGTGATATTTTTTTCCGCGTCAAATGACGCAGTTCTAATTTATTCTAATTAGTTTATTCCAATTTATTTACGATTATTGAAATTGTATAAATGTATCCACGAGGAATTATTTACAAAAATTTATTTATTTCGCTATATACAGGGTGTTGTCCCACGTAACAGTTTTCACAATTTTTTAAGCACTTGCGATAATCTGACAAAAATATTTTCAACAAAAGTTGATCAGTTTTCGATTGGCTATATATTGCAATAAAAAAAGTTCGAGAAACATTGTTTTTATAGTATTGTCAAGTTCACCTTCATTTTTTTAAATAGCACTTTGTATTTTTGACTTAACAGTATTACAGCCCGTGTCAAGACCAATTCAACGATCTAGTATACCATGACCTTCGGATGACCTTGAAGTGCCATTTAAAAAAATTAAGGTTGACAATAATATAAAAGAAATTTTCGATCATTTTTTTTTATTGGAATGTACAGCCCATCGAAAACTGATCAGCTTTTGTTTAACGTACTTAAAAAATCATGAAAACTGTTACATGGGGCACCCTGTATATTATTTTAAAAATGGCTACGGTTAGACACATTCTTGTTATTTTTACAATGGAATGTAAAAAATAAGACACATCTTTATTTCCACGCTGCATAATGCGTTTATCGCGCCATAGAACACCTGATTCCGCGTTCCATCGCCCTTGTCTGTAGCATCCGTACGTGTCACTTTGTTCAGGCTCTTCTTCCTATCATCCCCCGGGTTCTCTTATCCTTTTTTCGGGGCTCTTTTATCGTCCCTCCGCCGTTCGTTCCCGTTTAGCCGTAGAATTCTATGGATCGGCTCTCGAACGGTAGTAGTATCAACAGGCTGCATCTAGAGGCCTGATCAATCACCGCGCGCTTTTGTTCCATCGGGCTTTCTAAGCCTCCTTTGTATCGTCACGTTACCACCGCTATGATCCTGCATTCATTATGCCCCCCTTTTCCTCTGGCTCTCGCCCCCCAGCCCACCCTCTCTCACTCCTCCCGACTGTCTCTTCACTCCCTGGTCCCTGCCCCCCCCCCCCCGGTCTTTTCCCCCCTCGTTCTGATCCATTAGGAAAGATTGCATTTTCTAATCCACCCCTTCGCATTATGCCGGGGCGAGCAAGGTGTTGCGCATTGTGCGGTTGACCCCGTTCACTGTTCTTTGCGCGAACGGGAAATTAATGAGCGGCCAGGCCTGATAGCGCACGGGCGAGAACAGTCGCCGTCTAAAAAGCAATCGAAGGAAAAAAGAATCCGCTAGGCTCACCCAGTTTTTCGGGATTTCGATATTGCTCAAGTTTTCGTTAACGAGCGAAATTAATGGACGAGGTGCTCCGAGAGTGGACCACCGACGAGAACAATCAGCGTTCGAAAGAAAATAAGTTAATCTTCCTTTTGAAAAATTTTCGAATATTATTGCGATTCACTGTGCGTACATTAACAGAGTGGAATAATACATTGGAGAATATATTTTCTGAGCAATGCTGTACAATATTCTCCTTCCCCGGACCCTTTCGCGCACAACAAAATCAGAATATTTAAGCGTGTGCTACCTTTCGGTGGCGAGGCACAGACGACTCGATCCACGGGAAGGACAAAAAGGGTGCGGACAGCAAACCGTCCAGGGGAAAAAAAGGGAAAAACGGAAGCAAAGGCTCGAAGAAGGGGGCTGTGCGGGACAGTGTGCGGGGGTTAGACGCGTGGACAGAGGGCCGTAGGTTGTGATTTCGTGGATCCATGCGATAATGTTATGCTCGACGGACCGAACCGAAAAACGGGAGCCAGGGGATCGCCCAACGGGACGTATTATGCTCGACGAAAGAGAAAAAGAGAGAGAGAGAGAGAGAGAGAGAGCAGGAGACGAACGTTGCTGGCCGGTCCGTGCCCTTCCTGTGTCAATAGGCTCGATTTCCCTTTCAAGTTGTCAACTCTTTTTGTGTGCTCGGCAAATTGTCGCCGGCGGTACGGGAGACGAGCAAAAGAGGAATGTCGAATGGGGTGGCACAGTCAGGAGAGAAACGGAACAAGGAGGGGTGGGGGAGCAGAGAGACTGAAGGGGGTCCAGGGGGGGGGGGGGACGGGGTTAAATTAACATTATTGTTGTGACAAAGAGGGGGCGGCAGGCCGGGGCCACCCAGGACGGTCTGCACCCCGCGGGACTCTAAGCTAGGTAAACAATTCCACTTGATGATCGGCTCGTTTGATGTCGCCTGATTACCCTCCGCAAACAATCGCTGATTCTCCGCGGAAACGAGGATGTATCTCGCTCAACAGAATGGACCCCCCTCAAGGCGACTTTCGACCGTCTTCTTACCGAATTGACCGGTCGTTCTGGGCCATTTCCATTTTTTTTTCTTTTTTGGCCAGTCCTTCGGGTGCATAATAAATTCTTTTGAAAAAATTAGGCTTAGGTATTGTGTTTGGTTCTGTTTCATTTTTTTCCTGATCGTTGTTACTGTTAGAGAATTAGACACTGCAATAGAATCGATAGAACGATGAGCTCCAAATGTTATCGTAAAACAATAAATTAATATAATTTATCTAATTATGGTACTCTAGGAATATATTTAATTTATATCTCACAAAAATGAAGAGAGATTATATTGTGGTCCTTGTTATAATCCTCTTGAATAATCGATTTTTATCTATTTCAAAAAAGATTTTTGAATTGAATGTAATAAAACAAGTATTCGTGACTATTATCATCTTTTATGAGGAACTTCATACTCAAACTTCATGCACGATAGCTTGTCAAACGAATTTCGAAACGCGAGACGTAATTGAGCATAACGCAGTTTCGTTGCGTTTTCAATTTACAAGAGCCGTTGATGAGGGAAAGAAAAGTTTCAATTAAAATTTATTTAAATTCGTTTAAAAGTTTCACATAGCAAAGTGGAGTTCTCTTCGGGTTTATCTTCGGAAAATCGTGTTATTCCAAGGATATACATGTACATTGGTTCACCCACACCTCGAATTCGCGGCGGAACCAGTGCGGCATGAATTTCTCCAATTTACATCGTATCGAATAAGAGAAATGTTACACGATATATGACCATAATTACGTGCCATTACTTTCTCGTTAACGCTTAGTATCGTTTTGTAAATGTATGGAATGACCTGGGAATGATCTTTTATTTACGTCGGAATCGTTGAATAATCGTATCGAGTATTAGGATTGAGTTCTATAACTCGTTAAATTTTATGCACCTATTAGGTATCTGAGAAACATCGAGTACATTGGCAAATGTGTACCATTGAGCAAATGCAATATCATCGATCACGCTGCAAATCATGCTAATATTTGCTGCGAGGTCGTTGAATCATTCCATTGCTTTGCGAGTCATTAAACAAACCTTAGCAATATATTGACATCTTTAAATTGTTTTAATTATCCTACTTTCGTGTACTCAATTTTGCTGTGAATTCATCAAATCCGCAGTCTAGTTACAATAGACTGTAATTTAAAACAGTGTAAAGACATTAGAAGAATTTCAAAATGAATTAAAAAGCAAATTATTCCGGTGCAGATAAAAAATTTTTATTTTGCACAAAGATCTAGTTATAACGAACACAAATTAAACGAAAGCGCGTTCTTTGGATAATTTCAATGACTCGAGATCATCATTCGATTTTTCGGTTTTCGGTTTTGTATTTGACCATTCCAGTCAGGACTGCATAATAAAATTGGCCAATTATGTGTCGAAAAATTCGCAACAGTTCGATGCCAATAAAGAAAGTCCGAGAGATCCGAGTTCGTGGCGTACAGACAGACAATAAATCTCGGCGAGAGCGCGAGCAGAAATCGTTGCAACGAGGTTCTCCCCCTCCGACGTTCGGCATGCGTCGTCAGGAAAGAAACCGCGAGTGTAGCAAAAGTATACAGCGATTACGCGCATGTCGGCCGTCGATCACCGTTTACGCGAGAAAGGAGACCGATCGAGAGTGGTGGCCGGCTGGTCCCACGGACCGTATCCTTTGGTACCGGTGCTGGTCGCACAAGTCGCAAGAACCACGTCGAAGAAGAGACATACCGTGGTCGGTGTCCCCCTCGACCAGCGACCCTATCGCCCGTCCATACTCGAACCTGTTCTTACGTCGATAACTTCGTTGATCAATCTTATTAATTAACACTCGACCGTTCTCGGACGAAAGGACGCCGGCCGGGAATTTTCATCGCGGTCCCATCTTTCATTCGTTTGACAAGCGTCGAGCACAAGGGTTTCACGTGGAAGCGAGCTATGCGGTGCTATGCGCACACGCTCGATTTTTCCGCTCGGTGTCGGCTCCGTTCTACCGGAGAACGAAAGAACAGAGAGAGAGAGAGAGAGAGAGAGGAGAAAAAAGGAACAGGACATCAGTCCCCCCTCCCCTCCACGCAACTCTCTTGCTTCTCGTGGAAGTCCTTCGACGACGACGCGACTCGAAAAGGTACCCCAAGGGGCTTTCCTTGGTTTTGCTCTCCGGGCTCTCGCTCGCGTGCCTCGTTAATTAGCTCGAGTCGAGTCGATTCGAGTCTCGGAGCTTACGCGAGGAGCCTGTCATCCCTCGCGCCGCGTCACAATGGGCGGCGATGGCCAATCATAAAGAGATTCGCCGTTTTGCGCGAGCCTCGCGCAATCTGAATAAAATATACGATCGAATCGATAGATAAAGGACAATGCTCTTTTCACCGGCCGGCTCCTCTACGCAGGAGGAAAGGACCGCGAACCGCCTGAAGGGAGGGGACCCGGAGCTTGGGATCGGCAGGAAGAAACGATGAGGAGAGAGAAAGAGAGAGACAGTGAGAGAGAGAGATGGCGAGGAGCACTCTCAGCCGGTCGACAAAGAGGCTCCTTCTAAGCAAATTAAATGCTGTTTCCATAACCATTCGTCCGTTCCATTGAGTGAGGTTCGGTTCGCCCGTTCGCCCGGTTCTTTGTCATCAAGGTAAAGGGAACTTTCACAAGGGGCCGCGCACTCTTGCTCTCTCCCCCTCTCGCTCCTCTTCTCTGTTGCTTCTTCCCCCTCTCTGTTGCTCTTTCGCTAGCTAGCTTGCTCGCTCGAGCAACCAACCACCCACTCACCCGACCACCGCCGCCACCCATCCGCCAACTACCCTCTCCATTTCAATAACCGAATGCTCAGCTCGCTCCTCTATATATGCTATTAATCAAAAGAACTTCCCCGACTTTTTCTACCGTTCGCCACCCCTCGCGAATACCCGTCGCCGCCACCCTCGCGATTTGTCTCTACTTTGCACTCGCTACCACGGCGCGGCGCGGCGCGGCGCGGGGAAAACAAACCGTGCTCGCCGACGGATCCGAACTTTTTGATGTATCGCCGATCCCACCCGCTTCTGTTTCTCTTTTTATTAGAAATCTCGTACGAGATTTATTAAAACATTACATATAAAGGCTGGTCAATGAATTGATGCTCGAGCTGTGCAGCTCTGTTGAATATTAGTGTTCGAGTATCCGTAAACCGAACGAGATGTATAAAATGTTGGAGAACAACGATACCATAGTAGGGTAACTGCACCAGTGAATGAACATTTAAATTATTTATTTTAAAAAAATATGTGAATTAAAGGAATCTAATGTATGCCAAATGGCTCCCTATACTTCATTTGTCAAAAATAAATGAACTCAAATATAATGAAATTATTATTATTTGTCTTTATTAAACGTTAAATAAAAAATATAGAAGCGTTCGTTTACTGGTGCCCGTTTATTCACTGGTGCAGTTACCCTATGATAAAAAATGTGTTAATGCTATCGGCGCACGGGTTCGAGAACAATTGTTAACGATTAATGGCAAATTTGCAACTTATTTAACTTGAACGTTTCGGTCTAGTTTCAGACCATTCTCAAGAAAACAATTGCGTTTGCTATATGCATAATGAAACACTAATATATGCAAGAAAAGTAATGAAAATCCAAGAGCTTTTAGTCAGGCTTGTAGGTCGGTAAAACACGTATAAAAAGATGTTAACATTGGTAAAAATATGATTAATGTAATGCCCATACCTTGTGCAACAATATCCATCGTAAGTTGCGCCACAAAAATCACTTCCAACATAAAAATTATCACAACAAAAAGAAGATTTCGAACGGAATGCTGCGAAAAAAGACGTGCGTATCGAACAAGTGCTAGGTTCTAACTAAGTGCACAGTTCATTATTTACACATAGTTAAATACAGGATACGCGGAAACATTGTGTCGTTATTTAGACTAGCATCTTTATATTAGTAATAAAGTATAGTTTATGCGTAAAGTGTAGTTTATAAAAATAACGCAGCCCCATAGAAAGATATTTCCAACATAAAATAATTGACTATCGGATAAAACGGTGAGAGTCGAAAAATGCGACGAGTCCGAAAGGAAAGGTGAAGTAGAATTATTCGAGTCTATGCAATCATTATCTCTTCCGCCGTTGTCCCGAATTTATTCTTCGTGCGCGGCGCGTCCGTCGTTATGCCACTGAATTGTTAATCAGTATTAACAGTCCGGACATTGGATTTAATGGGAACGGTAGCAGGGTGAGCCAATGCATTCGATAATTTAGTGGATCGTTAAGCTCGTAGATTTCACCATGCTGCCAGGCCGGGAGTCTATGAATGTCGCCAATAAAATCCGCGGAGATCAGTTTCGCTGAAAGTGAGGCTCATCAATATGCATGCTGCCAATAGTAGAAACGATCCGGCGCGGCGCGGCGCGGCGCGGCGTCCGGGAGAGCCTTCTCTCCTCTCTTGTGAATGCCAGCGAGAGACGCTTTTACGAGAGGTAGCTCTAGTTGGCCGAAGAATTGAAATCGCAGTGCGTCGAAGAATAAATCTTGTACCCAATTAGCGATCCCTTTTGCATTCGAAAGATGAAGAGGGAGAGAGAAGCGGCGCGCCGCGCCGCGCCGGTTCAATTTAGCCGGCCGATTTCTTGCGTTTATCTCGGGTTCGCGTGTTCCTTCGCCTTGGCCTGCACCCGGGAATTCGAACGCTGCTACCAATCCGAATGATAGACGCAATTACTATGCCCGGGTACGGTGAAGGTCTTAAACGTTTCTTATCTCGGAATTTATCGACCCACAAAACACGTACGATTATATTATCTTCGACATCCAGTGCCGATTAGAACGCGTTCTCGTACGAGTATGTGTTCCGTACGTGTGCGAATGAATAATAATCTTATAAAGAACAGGCTACGAATTCATTTGCACACCTAATATTATCTTTTGTCGCGGAGACGTCGTCGGTAATAATCAGACTGTGAATTTTATGCAGTTACGACCAGTATGGGTGGACGCAGATCGGGAATGAATATTTGAAGAATTTAAAAATATTCTAGTAGCTGTAGAAATTAATTTTTGGCCATATTGAAGATTCTGTTATTATTTATTGTGTATTAACATGTTTATTTTGTATAGAGCTCCGCATGTTCAATGATCGTATGTTCGTTCCGCGACTGGTCTCGACGACGTTGTGTTCGATGGCCGCATCAGTCACCAGAGAAAAGCCACGTAATATGTGTCTTTATTAAATGTCAAACAAGACAAGAATGCTGTCAGTCAAGACAGTCTTTACGTATCGAGAGATTCAGTCGTTACGATGACATTTCGAAGTGTTCAAATCGATTGATTAATTTCTGTGAATCTTGTGCGAGATCAGAATATTTTGAAGGAAAACAAGTATTAGAGAGGAATTTATTTCTATTCTTACGAAGAGACAGTGGATGTTCATGCCTTCATTTGCAGGTTGGTAAAATATTCAGATACGAATAATTATTAAGGGCGATTCTAGTTGATTTTCATTGCTAGACAGTCTGTCGTCAGCGATGCGATATTTTCCCTTACTCTGCTCGCGAATTTTAATGAGTTTAAAATGAAGTGACAAGGAAATCCAATTTTCGTGGACACGTATGTTTATATTAACGAGTGCAACTTTGGGGGGTGGGCAATAATCAGTACCTCTCTTGTGGCATGAAATTAGTGTAAGTAAAAATTGAAGAATTGAAATTTCACACATTCATGTTTCAGGTAACAGTTAAGTACCTGCGATAATTTGACAAAAAATATTTTCAACAAAAGTTGATCAGTTTTCGATTGGCTATATATATTGCAATAAAAAAAAAGTTCGAGAAACATTGTTTTTATAGTATTGTCAAGGTGACCTTCATTTTTTAAAATGGCACTTTGTATTTTTGAGTTAACAGTATTACAGCCCGTGTCAAGACGAATTCAACGATCCAGTATTCCATGACCTTCGGATGACCTTGAAGTGCCATTTAAAAAAATGAAGGTGGCCTCGACAACAGTAAAAAAGAAATTTTCGAACATTTTTTTTCTTGGAGTGTATAGCCAATCGAAAACCGATCAGCTTTTGTTGAAAATATTTTTGTGCCAGATTATCGCAAGTACATACTTAAAAAATCATGAAAACTGTCACGTGGGACACCCTGTATTTCATATTAAAAATTGGAAAAATGCATTCGTTGAGAATGTTCATAAAGGAACATAATTCTAAAGCAAAGCACAAAGAGAAAAGCGAAGAGTGCCATAGTCGATGATGCCAGCCTCGAAGTCAGCGTTCTGTCCGAAGGTGAAGTTAATCCTGAGTCAACGAGAAGGGCAAAGATTTTCCGGCCGTAGCGTAGCGTATCGGATCGAAAGGAGAGTCGCTCTCTTGTCCGAGCGAATGCACGCCGATAGCAATGAAATTACGCCCGGCACAAAGAGCGCCGCGGGCGCACCGTCCCGTAATGATGCAGCGCGTTTATGTTAAGAGCACACCAGTTGCCTCCGAACAGAAGCAAGCTCCTCTTACAGCTCATCGACTCGACCGGGGCCCTGTGTTACCTTGTGAGCCTCCTTCGACGCAGGTAAACGCGTGCGAAGCCGAACACACACGCACTACTCGCCTATCGACGATTTGCCAGCAGGATCTCTTTTCGTCCGTAACATTTACCTGCGCCTTCCAGTATACATTGTTTCCACCCTTTGGGTACTTGCTGAGATCGTTCTCATCGGGTTACGTGTAGAAGCTTTTATTGGCCATTTTTTCTTCGTGGAAATATGCTGCGCGACTACTACACTGCGAATTTCATGCGTTAACGCTGAATATGTCATGTGTTACTCTGTTGGGATGACGAGGTTGGGAGATTAAACAAAACTTGGTATTTAAACCATTTATTTAAACTCCACCGCACATGGATAAACTGTAGTCAGCTGGTGTATTAAAGTTAATAGCACATAACACAATATTTTACTTAATTTGAAAGAACAATTAAAAAGAAGGATGATAAGCTTCTGAACTGCGACTTGCTCGCAGGGCTAGCTTAGCTGGACTGACTAACTTGCCTTCCTTCTTAGGCCCTTTAGCCCGGAAAAATGGCGACGCTGGTAAAGCAATAAATGTCAGGTCAAAAAGACCTTTCCTCCTCCGACTGTTCCGTGCATTACGGTGCATACTCCAACAGTTACTATTGGGATGACGAGATTAGGAGATTAAATAGAGAACTTGATATTTAAGCAATTTATTTAAACTCCACCGCACATGGAAAAACTGTAGTCGGATTGTGAATTAAAGTTGTCAGCACGTAACACAATATGTTACTTTATTTAAAACAATTAAAAGGAAAGATAAGATGTGTGCGAGCTGCGACTTGCTCGGTAGGCTAGCTTAGCCCGGAAAAATGGCGACGTTGGAAAAGCAATAAATGGCAGGTGAAAAAGACCTTTCCTCCTCAGAGTGTTCCGTGCATTACGGTGTATACTCCAACAGTTACCGAAATCTCCTATAAAAATGACAAGGCTGCGTTTATTTAGATTTTGTCTATATTTTTATTAACTAAAAACCCAATTCCAGACACACAGGAGAGTTTACCCCACAATAGTACCCGCATCCGTCTCCATCCATCAAGTAGATCAATACTGTAGCGAACTCGAAGAGTTACTGTTTCGGATCGATGTCGAGCGTCGGTGGGCGTCTGAGCGTCTGCATCGCGACGCCTGGACCCGATATCCCGGCGAGACAAGTGCTCGATAATTAATGGCCGATTACCGGGAGAAGGTCCACGACCGTGAACAAACGAGAAAATGAGTTCGGGACGCGGGGCTGGGGGCGTGGGGCAGAAAGCGACGGCTCGTTAAGTATCTATCAGCTGACAGGCTGAAAGAGGAACGAGGCTCGGCGAAGATCGAGGGATCGCTCGCTGCAGATAGTCCGTCGAGCTAAACGCCGGAATAGCCTTTGACCTATCACCTGGCACGGCACCGACAGTATTTTCGATCCGCGAAGAGTACCGTACGCCGGTGACGAAAGGTTAACCTGTAATTGGTATGTCCGCAGCGAGAATAATTCGTGCATTAGCCTAACGCCGCCGGACCACATTTTGAAGCTGCGACAGTAAACGGCGGTTGTAGTTGGCATAAGCTGTCCCTGGCATAATCGTCCGGATTTATTATAGACCGCACATAGTAGTTGATAAAAACGAAACACCCGAAGTATTATATCGATCTTAACACTAGAAAGACTGACTGCTTTTGGGCAATATAGATATAACACATGTATATACCGGAAATGAAGAAGGGGGGGAGGTAACTACAATTATTAATAAACGCATTTGTATGTTGTACAAAAAGTCACAAAATTCTAAGAAATTGTGTCATTATATACATAATTGTTTTTCTAATTGAAATTAAAAAGCAGTCAAAATGACTTCCTTGGGCAATCTAGTGTTAACAAATATCTTGGTTTATAAGAATTACGAGATTCGGGTTATTTACGTTTGTTTGATCTAAGAAATTCTGACTTCGCGTCTTACTACAAGTTGAACCATCATCGTTAACAAACCTTTGGACTTGGTCACTCCGGCTGTGTGGACTCGGATAATGGTACTTTTTTGAAACTTTTCAGAATGGTACTTCCGTTGATTCTGACCGGATAAATTAATGATGGTCCCTGATTTGGGACTGTGCCCCGACGCGACGCCTCCATTAAATCAGCAACGACTCAACGATCGCGTGGAAATCGCAGGAAATTACAGAAGCCAGCTCTCAGGCCGAGCATGATTTATATTCGCAGGCTCGCTCGACCGTGGTCTCAGGCCTACGGCTCTCTGACTGCGGTCCGACTGAATGGCACCGCGTACGTTACCGCGCTTGAAGACGTTATTAGACACGCGTGCGCTCGTTGAATCGCGGCAGTAAACTTCTTCGAACAGCATTCGTACTTGTTAGACAGAATGTTATATCGTTCGAGAGAACGTTGATTGTTAGTCGGACTCTGTTGCGCATCGATCGTCCTCGTTGCGATCTGGTTGCGATTCGACTGACTCTTCTGTCCGGGAGGCGTTCTTCGTCGCATCGTATAAAATTTGCAGTGTGCTTGCAGATTTTCAAAAAGAACGTGGTGGATTTCAGAAATGTAGATTTGGAGGACGAGTACTCTTGTGGGAAGAGGTTGAGGGTGATGACTTGTAGGTGATTTGGAAGAAAGGGCCATTTTTGTGTTCGAGATTGGCAATGTTTAATCACGTGAATATTCGGGCTCAGAGGATAAATAGTGGTTGACGAAGATGTCGAAGACGGTGTGGAAGAAAGGGCCATTTTTGTGTTCGAGATTGGCAATGTTTAATCACGTGAATATTCGAGCCCAGAGGATATATAGTGGTTGACGAAGATGTCGAAGACGGTGTGGAAGAAAGGGCCATTTTTGTGTTCGAGATTGGCAATTTTTAATCACGCAAATATTCGGGCTCGGAGGATAAATAATGGTTGACGAAGATGTCGAATACCGTGTGGAAGAAAGAGCCATTTACTATGTTCGAGATTGACAATATTTAATCACACGAATATTAGAGCGCCATCGATTAAAACGTTATAAAACGTACATAAAATTCTTGCGACCAATTTCGCATAAACTATAAAATTCTAAGCACACGTGTGACATTGCGGTAGCTATTAAATTGACCAGACTCTACATAGCCGGAACGAGATGCTTTAGAAACGATTTATCTAAACAGACACATCCGAAGAAGTAAAATAAGAAGGTCATTGGAAAATACTTTCTTCATGACTAACGCGGAGCTGGCAAACGGACCGCATCGTTTACTCCATAAAAGGCAACGCCTCTAACGCGATTAGTCGTATCCTCTTCGACTTATAGTTCAGCAATGTCGTTCGTTGGAGGCGGTTGTTCTCGACGAAGACGACGACGAAGACGAAGACGAAGACTACCACGACGACGACGACGACGACGACGGATTCCATGGATTCCATAAACTGACGCACCGGCGACTCGGCCGCGAGCTTATTAGGGTAGCCGCGGCGGGTACCGAGGCGAGCATAAGTTGAGGCTGAAATAAACACGGACGAGTTAGTTCGTCAGTGTGTTCGGAATCAGTATAGTTGTGTTGGCGAGTCTCCGCGGCGCACAATTCAGCGAACGAAACGGCGAGGCTGCTTGATTGCCTTATCTGCCTAATGAAACGCCTCGCTAACTAGTCCCGGTCGCCGCGTATATGCCTTATGCAGATATTGTTATGGCTGTTTTTGCCGGCTCGTTTCAGTTCGCAGTCGGTTTTAACTCGGCTGGATTTACATGACGTGGCTCGCTGACGAGCGACTCTCTCTCTCTCCCTCACTCTCCCTCTAGTATCTCTCTTTCTCTGGTGTACTCTCTGTCCGTAGCAAACGATAAAAACGAGACAGCGTGCAATACCCGACGCCTCGCCAGGATCGTCTCCACTAACAGAGAACCGAGCAAGCTTTTTACCCGCTTCGATTTCTCCAGGATCGGCCGCGGGCACGTTTCTTCTTGCGGTCGAAGAAACAATCGAAGAAACGAGCCTCTTCGGTTTCTCGTACCCCTCGTTGCCCCTCGAGCTGGTTTACGATTCGGTTCCAGTCGTTTGCTAGAACCATGGGAACGACGACAGAATTCTGTTGCTCGGGCTACCGATGCTTGTCTGATTAAAGCGCGGATGGGGATTATACTACTGCGAGAGTCAGTTATCTCTGTTGTGGAATACTTGTTTTGTTGTTTGGTGGAAATGTGCACGGATCTGCACCATTGGTTAGATTGTCTTGTGCTCTTGTCAGTGTACAATTTCATGGGATCGTGGTTCGACCGAGGATCTTTCAGCAAAATCGTTTTCTGTGTTGATCGTTAGACGCAGAGTAGCAAAGGAAGAGGATATCCGGGTAAAAAATTCACAGACTTATAAAACAGCTTCGACCTCCAAGGTCATTCAAGGTCATTTAGTGCCGATTAAAATTTAGCCTGACGGACGCACAGGACACTCTGTATAGTCGCGGATCAGTTTAAAAGCAATGAACTGATTGAACAATTTTTTGTTTCATTATAAAAATTACTTTATGGAATTTTTAGACTGTTATTTCGGTAAGCGTAGCCTATCGGGAGAAAAAATTCACAGACCTGTAACAGCTTCGATTTCCAAGGTCATTCAAGGTCATTTAGTGCCGTTTAAAATTTAGCCTGACGGACGCACGGGACACTCTGTATAGTCGCGGATCAGTTTAAAAGCAATGAACTGATTGAACAATTTTTTGTTTCATTATAAAAATTACTTTATGGAACTTTTAGACTGTTATTTAGGTAAGCGTAGCCTATTCGGAGAAAAAATTCACAGACCTATAACAGCTTCGATTTCCAAGGTCATTCAAGGTCATTTAGTGCCGTTTAAAATTTAGCTTGACGGAAGTACGGGACAGCTGCGGTTCAGTTTAAAAACAATGAACAGATAGGAAAATCTTTTGTTTCATTAAAAAAATTACTTTATGGAATTTTTAGACTGTTAGATCTGAAAGTTTTATGCAAATATGTATGCATGTTTTCCCAATTTCACTGAAGAAATGGCGTTACCCAAGCTCCGAAATAAACGGTCCACGTAAATGGCGGCGAACGTGTCTCGGTTTTCACGTGGGCCGTTCGAGATATCCGGTCGTGGTGTCCGCGAGCGGTCGCGAGCGGTCGTTTCGAGCGCGTAACACGCTCCCGCAGTTCCCGAGTGTCGCACGTGGGCCGGTCTCGAGATATCGGGACAATCCTGGACGCACAGGGTGCCTTCGTGTAGCCGGATAACCGTGCCGGCTACCGATTTGCCGACGTCGCGACACGGACAGGTTTATCTCGGCACAACCTTATACGACTTTCCCCGGCAAATAAAAGACCGAAATTCGACTCCGTCTTATTTATACGGGGGGCACTCCGAAGAACGGACAGGAAACAGAGGGAAACCGAGACGATTATTTTTCACGGTTTTTTCGATGATTTTATATACACGTTTTTATCCGATGACCGGCAGGTGGTTTCGTATTAGATTTTCGTTTAACCGTCGCGTCGCGTCGTAGCCGCTAATCTTGCTCGACGCGGAGAACTCGTTATTTACTGAGCGACAGGTTCACTTAACAATTTTTTCGTCGGCTCTCCAGGTAAGAAGATAAAGTGTTACGGGGTGTTCTGACTTTTCACTGATAAACCCTTTTGGCTTGTACTACGAGCAATTTACCCGCTAATCGTCTGGTTTGCGAGATTATTGTGATAGCGTTCCACGCTGGATTTTATTAACAGGATTTTCAACTAAGTGTTTAGGAATAATTAAGGTTATTTATTCTGTCGGATGCCAGCCGTGGGTATATGTACTGGGTGCTCTCCTTATTGATCGTACCTGGTAAAATTGATTCGTTGATTATTCAACCCCCGCGTCAATTCGATACATTTATCAGCAAAACACCCTGTACATCGAACCTGTCCTTTCATAAAATCGAACACAGCCGTCGACGCGACTTTAACCCATTGCAGTCGGAGCTATTTTAACTAAAAGAACGAAAGATTTTTCCATTCTGGAATATTTCCATTGTATACAATTTTTTTTTCATTTTTTGTATATGAAACTGATATAACATGTCATGTAATATGTAAATGTTTCGTTGTTTATTAAATACGAACAACAATAATAGTGTGATCAATATTTTTAAGAATGGCATAGCAATTTTCAGTGGTGCCTCGTATTCGCCACCCGAGTGCTAAGGGTTAAACTCCAAGAAGAAGAAACAACAGAAGCATAAGGAAAATTCGGTCCTATAAATATAAAAAAAGATTTATTTGGTCCAGCTTTGTTTCTCACTGTGCGCGTATTAAAATTCTTCGTCGATTTCACTAAGTTAAGTTAACCCCTTGCACTACGATTCATTTTTCGGTTGCAGTGATTAGAACTTATTTGTCGTTTCTAATTTCTTAAAAAAAAAGAAGTTTGTATGTAATTTATACCTATGTAGTCTCCAATGGTTTCAACAACAAGAAAATATAATTTTGTTTCAATTGAAAGTTTAAAGGAAATTAGTAGCATGAATATTTAGTAGACTATCTTCGAAATCTTCGTCACGAGTCCGAGTCGGTATTATAGTGCAAGGGGTTAAGGTAAGAACACTCGGGAGTCCTCGGCCAAATAACCACACGTCTCCGCGCCTTCCAGCATCAGAAATAATCCCTGTGTACCCGAAGCGTCTCTCGATTCCTGAATTATCCGTTCCCGATGGAATTCGAATGATAGGCCACAGTCATCCGTGGTCCGCCTAAATACACAGACGCACAAATTGTCACTGGTAATAATTACAGTCGTTGCGCGGGGTAATTGCCGGGTTCCCCGGCGGAGCGACGCAACAAGCGGCAATTCCCCACCATACATCGCGTCCGCGATTCTAATTAGAAAAGTTCGCGCAATTCTACGCGGCGTCCTGTAAATCTCCCGATTGATTACCACCTGCCATTCCTGTCGGGTACGTATACCATACGTACGCACGTATCTACGCTCGGCGCGGCGCACGCACCTGTTCCGTGTGCTCGGAACTACGCGGGGATCGCTTGAAAACGTGGCCTGGCAGCCGTGAAACGACGAGCCTTCGAGAGAACTCCGATTCAACCGGGACACGTATCGAACAAGTATGCAAACACGGTGCCGCACACCGGCCCCGTTCGCTTCCGTTTGTTTTCGCAACCAGATTGTTGTGCGCCGTTGTTGAGTAGGCTGTTTTCCGAACCAAATACCCCATTACTCGAAAATTATATGAAAAAATATTTCAGTCGAAAGGTCAAGGATATTACGATGATTAGGGATCTTTATGCAAAATAAAAAAGTCTACGTCGATTCCAAGATACGGGAGCTAAATAAAAATTTCCTCCTTTTAATTATTTTATTATGACTGAAACTAATACATTGATGTCCTTAATTTTTTTTGAATATGTCCACTGCTTTAAATTGTACGCACCAATTTTTGTTATAAATGCATCAAATCCGCAGTCTAATGATTGTATACTTGTTTGACATTGCGTTAACCTTGAACCTGTATTTTCGATTACGTGTTCTTGAAGGTGACATCGAGACGCTCCAAAATACTTTCGTTTTTGCATAAAGTATTGTCGCTTGTTCATACTTGTTTGTTGGTTTAAATATCATTACTCAAGAACACAGTTCAACGAATTATCAAGTTCAAATAAATCGTCAACTTTTACCAACAGTGCTAGAAAACAAACAGAAGAATTCCAGAGACTGTACAAACTAAGATCGAATAAGAATCGGCAAATTAATCATGCGCAATTGGAAAGTATCAACATGTTCAATATAATACATGAACGAAGGAAAATGTCGTCGTCGTCGTCGCGATCGTTCGATCGGTTTGTTCCTAATTCCCGCGTGAATAAAACGATTCGCGGTTTCGATACTTTCTATTCTGGACTAGCTAGCAGGTACACCATGACGCACTTGTGTACGCAAGGTACGCAAACAAGCGATCACGCACGTATGCGCGTATGCACGCATGCACGCACGCACGCACGAATGCACGCACCGGTAACCGGCCGCGGCTCATTTGCGCCGCGTCAACAAATCACCTGCCTTTTTCCACGAAAGTCCGGACAAGCAGGCTGCTGGCTCGCATATAATTAGACGCTGCGCGGTATTATCATTTTTGCGGCGAGCCGGTATATCTTCGGCCGATCGGGCCCCGATCCCCGCGTAATTAAAGCCGCATTACGAGGTGCCTCGCAGCCAAATTACGCCTGATCGCTCTATAAATTCGCCGTGCAGAAACCGGCGCGCCGCGGCGCCCCGAAATTCCGGGGCGGGGCCCGTAGTGTGTCCAGGATCAGCCCTGGCCCCGGATGGAATTATTCCTTCGTCACGGAATAACTAATTACGTGCTGCCACGGTAATCAATCGCCGATCAATCGACGAATGCTAAAACATCGCCTCGTCCAGCGATGAAATAACGATTTACCGACTTACCGATTTTAAAGAATTTCAGTTTGCCCCTTTTGTTAAAATTTTAATAAAGAGCATGGAAATGTTCACCATGTGTTACATATTCCCTTCGTACCACTAATTCCAGTATTCTATCCAACAATTTTCATTAGTACCATTTTTGCCATTTGAAATGCCATAGATATTTTCCGGGGAAGACACTCGCAAATATATTACATTTTTATATTTTGAATAATCGTAGAAGAAAAATCAGATACAAATCATTTAGATATTCTAAATCTTCCACTAATTCCAGCAGCAAATCCAACCATTTTCATTAGTACCATTTTTTTCCATTTGAAATGCCATAGATATTTGCAGTGGAAGACACTCGCAAATACATTTTTATATTTTGAATAATCGTAGAAGAAAAATCAGAGACAAGTCATTTACATATTCTAAATCTTCCACTAATTCCAGCATTTTATCCAACAATTTTCATTACAACCATTTTTGCCATTTGAAATGCCAAAGATATTTGCGGTGAACAGATTGCGTGGGATCGATTGCATGTTTGCGCAACTCATAAAAACGCAAGATACGACATTTGTCCGGTTTTCTGAACGCAGTGCGTGCCCTTCCGCGGTTCTATTGTACCCTATTTAATTAGACGGCAGCCGATCAGTATCGCACCCGAGTGAAAGTACGTCTTTCCAAGTAATGGTTCGTAGAGCGATACCGATCTCGCAAGTGCCACGGAAACCGCGTATCGAGGATACTGATTATCGACGAGCACACGCGAGAAAGACGAGAGATGGCGAGGAAGGGAGTCGGTTCAGAGCGTAATTTTAAGACCGATAATCGGAGGTCCTCTCGTCGTCGTTTGCTCATTCAGGAAACGCTTACCGCAGATCGACGATATCCGTGCGTACAGGGCGATCGAAGTTTCATGAATTTTATGCCCCCGGAACATGTGTCTTTTTACGCACTGAAATTTGTCGTCTGTTTTATCTGCCACGAGATACAGGCGAATCGAACTAATTGATGTTCGTTTAAGAGGCTATATATATTCAGTAGCGCGACCGAGGGGACGTTTTTCGATCGCAAAAATTACTGTGTGATTTAGGAGATCAAGTTTGACTGAAGCTCGGGAGTTAACGAAGTAAATTGGCTATCGAGTGCACGATGCATTGGGAAATACAGCAAAGTGTTTTTAGCTGGTTAATTTTTGTGTCAAGGAATTTGCAACGATAGTAGAAAACCATATAGTTACATTTCATCAATTTTATTATTAAATTCATTTCCACAGGGGTCTCGCTGTAAAACTTCAATATAAAAATTGTTACCGACTTTTTCATTTTTTCACGACCAAAGTTGGCAATTGAAAAATCGAAAAACATTGTCGAGCATGCGATTCGATATGACAAATATGTCAGAATCGTAAAAGAATTTCCAGATGCGATTAATTGTGGGAAATGGGAGAAAAATTGGTAACTACCCTTACGGGGTACAGAGCTGAAACTTGACAGAAAGGGTTCTTTCTTGGCTACAAACTTGGACTCATTTTAACTATTCATTTTCCTCCAAGATATTTTTAAATGATGTAGCAGATGAGAAATTAAAGACCCACTTTTGTAATGAATAAGTAAAAAAGAAGAACCCTTGCACCTTCACCGAACGAGGTTCAATGGCTTCCGCTACAACTACATGTATCAACCACCTGCCCAAAATACTCGTGAACTTTCTTAAATACGCCGATGATCCGTTGAATGATCGAAGAAGCAGAATCCGTGATGCGCGGGTCGGCAAACGAAAACGCGGCGTATCGAATATGCAGGACAGAGAAAGATAGGCGATCATCGATTCAAGCCCGCGCTCGAAAAAGGCGGACCGAATGAAATATGTATGTATATCGTGTATCGTTAAGGAAACATCGATAGACGCCGGGAATGCTAAAGAGGAGCGGTGGATTTAATCTCCGCTGATAACTCGGGTGATAAATGTCAGGCTTCGACAGGTTTCTTCCTCTGGTTCTCTCTCGGCTTCTCGTTTGCACGCCCACGCGATCCACGGGCGAGGGGGGCCCCCGATTCGGCCGGTTCACGGTTCTCGGATCGTTACCGGGGGCGCTTGTAATCCACGACGCACCTAATCGTCCGTGGATACACGGTTAATTGCCCACGTGTGTCGCGGCGAGGCGTGATTTACCGATCCCGCGAGACCGCGCCAGTCAGGTGCGAAAAGAAATCGCCACGGATATATTCTATTCGTGTCAGAGCGCGCGCGCGCGGCCGTCGATATCTCGCGCGGGAAGTCACGAGCCACGCCGATCCGTTCAACCGATCCGATCGCCAGTGAAACAATTGTGAAATTCCGCGGCCTACTCGCTCTCGGCTCTCGACGTGTATGGATTACCCGCTTCGATCCGCTCCGATCCGCTTAGCGATACTCGATAAAACCGGCGCAATTCCTTCTTTACCCGACAACCGAGCCTCCGCGAGCGAATTTTATTCCGATCCCCGTTATCGCGCCTCTGCGATCACTGTAATGTCCTTAATTCGCAACATTTCACAGATTTTTCGGTTTTGTTCGCGACAGCACACAAAAAGCTCATCAGAAATATAAAGTTTGTTCCGATAGCAATGGAATCGATGTTTAAAGTGCAGAGATTGTAAAAGTAAATGATATTTTAAAACAGGTAGTTCATTAACCATTAGCACTCTGATGCCATTCTTAAAAATATTGTTCAAATTATTATTTTTGTTCGTATGTAATAAATTACTAGACATTTACATATTGCACGAGATATTATATCAGTTTCGTATGCAAAAAATGATAAAAAATTTGTATAGAATGGAAATATTCTAGAATGGAAAAATCTTTCGTTTTTTAGTTGAAATAGATCCGAGTGCAAAGGATTAAAATTTTTTACAAAAGCCTACATTGTGGAGTTTGATCGCACGAAAACTGCTTTAAATATGTATACGTTGAATTGGTAGTTAGTCGTGACTGCTGCAAACAAAACGGTATAATATGCGGATTCGTCATCGACACAGCCGAGCCTACATCGCTTTGAAGTTGCAATAACATTTGACGCGCCACAAATGTCAATATTTCTCGAGTATTCAAGCTCGTAGATTGTAGAGCAACCCGTTAGGTATACTTGCGCATCATCGGAGCCACAATAACGCATGATATCCCCTTGTAACCCTCTGGTTTTATTAAAACAGAGAGTCCGCAACCTCTGTGTACTAGGGACCGTGTTGGTCGTAGTTTTTCATCGCTGTTCACACCGACGAGAATTCATCGAAACCACACACTCAAGTCTGCATTAATAATCCACAATATCGACGAACCTTAAAAAATCACAATTATTCGTTGTTTGATTCACTGTCAATAATTCCATACATTAATTCGTCTTTCTTAATTATTTTCGTCTTTTCCTCGCCTTTTTGTTAATAATTTCAAAACGAAGCCAATATTCATCCCTTAAGGGGGTCATCCCATGTGAGAGAGCTACTTTTTCTTGCTTTTTTTAGGAATGTTTTTTGAAGGACCCTTAAAACATACAATCTTGACATTTTTACCACACATTTACTGACATTTTAACAGTCTCTCAGAATTTTTTCAAACCAAAATAACAAGTTGGATCGACTTTACACCGTTCGGAAGACAGTCATGTGTAAAAAAAGTAGGTTGATGGCGACCATGATTCCGGAGGTTTCGATCATCCGATATCAAAAAATCAAACGGCGTTTTAATTTGTAGACCTGCGACTATTTTCGGTACCAAAATAATAAAAAAATATCGAAAATTGAATTTTTGGCACGGTTTTAAACGTTAAGTTCCAAGTTTCGTCATTTTTTTTCGTCTTTTTCAGCTTAAAAAAAAAAACTATAGCAGATATCAAAAATATTTTAGTACACACGAGAACTATATATGTGCTGACTATACCATAAAAATTTCAGCCAAATCCGTTCAGTAGTTTTTGAGATATCATGGTCGCCAATATGAAAAATACAGTTTTGAGATAAACGCGTTTAAACATTCAAGTACGACTTACACAAAGAACATGTAAACTCAACATTAGCCTGCTATGTGTTGAGAAATTGTCTTGGCTCGATGCTCCGAAGTGCACGTTGATTCGAATGCAGTTTTTTCCAGCACAAATTGATGTCCAGCTGATTGATATTTCACTGTGGTTATACATTAAAACTTTAATCGTAATGAGGCAAACAGATGCTCCGTTCTACGTTTATAACATTCGAACTACTTCGAATATCGACATATCCTTTTATATGACGATATTTTTACGAGAAAAAAAGTTTCCGATTTTTTGGATCTGCCACATGGGATGACCCCCTTAAAATGTTCGACGGTGCAGCAGAACACCCTCTGTGAGAATCAGTGTCGACGACTCCGCCGAGCCCCACGAAGAAACCCCTACGGAACATCAGTGCTCGCGGACACTGGAGGGGGGACATCACTTTGTTCGGCGATATCTTCGACATCTCGTAGCTCGCGCGCGCATTCCGCGATGCCGCTT
Source organism: Lasioglossum lativentre (assembly GCA_916610255.1). Classification (NCBI taxonomy): domain Eukaryota; kingdom Metazoa; phylum Arthropoda; class Insecta; order Hymenoptera; family Halictidae; genus Lasioglossum; species Lasioglossum lativentre. Next base: position 6,161,705 of record OU744364.1, read on the forward strand.
AACTTTTCGCTTAACTATCCGACACCGGTTTCGTATCCAAAGAATCTCATTCCGGCGATTCCTCGCTTCCCCGTTTCGCGGCCAGACAGCACAAAGTGAGCGCGCGGCATAAAGGCGCGACCTTCCTCCTCGAGAGTCTTCGTCCCCGACAGCAGGGTAAACGCGATCGTACAAGCCTGCGCAACGAAAGAATGAGAGGGAGAGAGAGAGAGAGAGAGAGAGACAGAGAGGGGAGGAGACACGCACACACCCGGCCACGCACATATATTTTCTCCTGATCTGGAAAACAATACGCTAAAGCGTGGATTTATATGCACCGCGGGCCCAGGCAATAACTTACGCGCGAAACACTGCCTCTCTTCTTCGGCTTTCGTTTCCTTGCTTACCCCGGACGTGTCCCTTCCTCTAAATAAGGACACGACGGAAATGGCTTCCCATTTCTTTTTCCCCCGGACTGCCGACGATAATCCAACGCTGTCGTCTCTTCTCTTCGCCGTTACCGCCTTTCCACGAACGTCGCGTCGCACGCCTCTGTGGAGATCATCCCGACTAAGCCCTGGCTGACTTCAATTTCCGAAATACCTCGAAAAGAGACATTGTCCCGGGAATGGCTCCGTGTGACAATTTTTATTGTACTCTATAATTGAGGTGGTGACTTAGAGAGCTCTCTGTTGCAACCCCCGGACCCTTCGATCATTGGTACAGTTGCCCGAGGGACTTTAAAGCGACACGTACTCTTCGTGCCTCGCAAGAAGTCACTTGCGACGCCTGAGGGGGCAAGGAGACTCTCTCGCTCGCTCCGTAGTGGGGATGGTTGGAGCGAGCGAGAGAGAGAGTCTCCTTGCCCCTCAGGCGTCGCAAGTGACTTCTTGTGAGGCACGAACTATAAGTGTGGCAATTGTTCACTGTACCTTAAGGGGCTATGCGCACCCAACTACCACCACCACCCATACCACTCACACATCGATAGATCCGCATATACGTATACGAAATGCAAGGGTTTACGGCAAAAGAAACTGACGCCTCAATATTGCAATTAGAAGTTCAGACCCGGTCGATTATGTTTCCTAAGAGTCCTGGCCAGGGTGGTTCAGAGGCCAAATTTCATATTTTTACGTTGTTGAAGAGTAATTTGCAATAATCGGCAGCTCTGACTTGTGACAAAAAGTATGCTGCCGATTATTACAAATTACTCTTCAACAACGTAAAAATATGAAATTTCGGCTCTGAACCACCCTGGCCAGGACTCTTAGGAAACATAATCGACCGGGTCTGACTTCTAATTGCAATATTGACGCGTCAGTTTCTTTTGCCGTAAACCCTTGCATTTCGTATACGTATATGCGGATCTATCGATGTGTGAGTGGTAAGGGTGGTGGTGGTAGTTGGGTGCGCACAGCCCCTTAAACAGAAAGACAAATGTGAACATCTCACATAGAGGACTTCAACTTAATGCGTTATATTCTGCTGTACCTATACTACTAATGTGTAACTGTACGATGTTAGATTATATATCAGACCGTATGTTAATGCTAATGTATAGCTTTATAACTAGTGATGGGCCTTGAGCATGTTCAAGCGGTATCGATTCCTTGTGACAAAGAATGATGGTATCGCAAGCATGTATGATTCTCTGGGTATCAAAAAGTATCGATCCCTAATGATAGTTGCTCAGAAGCCTCGATCCTTTAGAAGTACATCTTGGATGGGTTTATTGTCGATACATGACAAGTATATAATGAAATGTTATGTTTACTAATATCAAGCGTGAGAAAGGAGGATAGAATGAAAATATTATGTTGGTACGTTGAAAACGGTGAACACGTGAATTGCGAATGTAACGATACCAATTTCATCCAAGACGTCGCACCAATACTAATTGGTATCATTTCGGCACGTACTGGTATCACAGATCGACTACAAGTTGCTTATCTTTTGATACATATCGAAACACCCAAACAAGTACTTAAGTATCGAATTGTTTGAAGATCGTGAGAAAGACTTGTACCACGCCCATCACTATTTATAACTATGGGGAGTTCCAATTAAGCTTTAAAAAAAAAAAATCAGTAAATCGTGTCGACGAGAGTTCCTTTTATCTTAGTACGAGTAATCGATTTTTTCGAGCACATAGGATATGTAGTATCGCGATCGACTTTTCCCGGACGTGCGCTTGTATTATCATGCGTCATCGGAGAGAACGCGTTTCCCGGAAAGGAAGCTCTTTTAAGCATAAATTCCGATTATTGGCGATATTTATGTCAGCGATGCTCGTACGTACGGCACGCGATAAATCGAAGGAGCCGGCGCGTTCTCCATCCGGGAAGAATGGAGTTTCCCGACAAGCGTCGATTTGTCAAGAAGGGCTTCTCGAATGCCTCTCTCAATGGCAACAAGCGGAAAGCTCACCCTCCATGCTATTCCGGGGGCCAGAATGGGCTGAATGTGGTCTTTATCCTGCCGCCAGTGAAACGCGCTACTACCGACAAGGCGAAGCAAAAGCAAGGCGCGCAGCGAACGTAGAAAGGAGAAAGAATAAATTCGAGGCTGCTCTTTTTTCTTTTTCTTTTTTTTGCCTCCGATCGGCCCCGAAGCCTACAAAATTTACTTACCTACGAGCCGCTTTTTACCCCCGGCGCCGAGCCGGACCCATTCAACGCGGATAACTGTATTACGGGGCTCATTGTGCGGGACGCGTGGCATTGTCGAACTTCCCAGCCCTTCGATCACGCGGCTTGATTTTCGTATTTCTGCACGATGACCCGAGATCCTGTTCAATGGGTATAATAGTGTTTATGGCTTTATTCTTGCGAACTTGTTTGGACAGGGAGACCCGTGGGCTCGATAGCGATAGGCAACCTCCAGTATGAGAAAATTAAAATTTTTTAAGGGTTTAAGGAATGGACCAGTATAACGGGTAGAGAAGGGACTAAAAAATTTCTAATTCCAATCTGACTCGGTATCGTTAACACTTCTGAATTCCCAAGTAATTTTCCCTTAATCCGGTGTTAGTTAGGTGGAGAGAGACCCCAGAGATTTTCGTTGAAAAATAAAGATGTTTCATTGTGTTCAGTATTTTTAAATAATACAAATTTAATTTACTGGATCTGCATTTTCACTCTGTAAAATTACAAGCCTCTTTAAGCAATACCTAATCTTATATTCGTGAAAAAGGTATTTATTTCTATAATACAATATATTATTTCGGTGGGTCTGTCAGACCACCTGTGATTACCACTTTCGATAAATTTTCCCACCTTACCAACGCCGGGTTAAAATGTAGAATACGTTTCTCATGCGAACTGCACGATGAAGCAATTAATCTAATTATTAAAAATGAGTACGTGCAATTTAGAACAGTGAAAAAAAAAGTCAGAAGACTTTAAGAGTATCAATATATTATTTTCACTATATTCAAACTATTAATGAAAAATATAAATTCATATTTAGCTCCTGCGTCTTGCAATTGATGAACAAACGTCTTACTTTGCATAAAGATCCGGAGTCTACTAATTATTATTAAACTCATTAGCAACTCACGAAAACACAATATCCCATCTTCAATAAGCGCTCATTTGCCTCTAACAAGCACAATCCAAACCCATAAACCCGCCTCAATCGTCTTTGAACCGATCCACCAGTTTTTCCCGTAACTCACAACTCCCACATGAGACGGACTCGTTCTCGCTACCGTCTCGCTGGAAGCCATCACCCTCACGGACCATTGATCTCTCGCCATCTTCGTATTCTAATGCTAATTTATTGTACTCCGTGGCTCATTATACACGCCTATTCTCTCGGCACACGGCGCGGCGCGACCAAGAGAAAAGCGTTCTCTTCCGAGTGTCAGGTTGGTCGGAGATCCCCCGAAGATCCTTATTATTACACAATCCGATAAATAATCTCTACCTGAATACGGGCGAATAATAACCCGACGCCGCCGTCGACTGCCGGCAATTATTCACGGTGGCGAGAGCGCGTCTCTTTTCACCGATGTTTCCAGATTCCGCTTGCTCGAAAGCAGCGTAATTTGTTTCGCCACTTTGCAGCCTCGCCCTCCATACTCCTTACCACATCAGCGGGGGACTTGTACGCTTTAATCGGCGTGCGTGCGCGCGCGCGCGCGCGTAACACAGCAAGTGCCATCTCCATCGGTCATTAATTAAACGTCGAATCTGTGGCGCGCGGCGTAAAACGCGAGCTCTCGTGGTAACCCGATCGAGGAGACGGGTCCATTACCGGGGCCCCCATTGTCCCGCTGGTACCGCGAACCTGACTGACTGACATTTCCGCGTCGATCGGCGGCGATCCACCGATCGATCGATCGATCGCCCCGAACGATTTCGCGCCGCATTCGAACGGGCCCCCGATAGATAGATTTCTATCGTATGCGCCGATCCGCGTATAATAGGTTGAACGACCTCGACTTTATCGGAGGACTTGAACCTCTCGGACCGCGAACAATCGATCTCCCGCGATCCTCGACGCGGCCGCAGAAGGACGAGGGCCCATTATACACCGCGGGACGGCGCGCGTGCGAAAGGTCATGACTGCAGTCGCTTAGAGATCCCACGATTTTTACGCTTTCTAATGCCTCGCGACCACCGCTCGCCGTACAGGGCTAACGACTGCCACGATCGCTGGTAGCCGCAACACCGACTTCCTTCTCTCGCGCGAATATACCCCTGCGAGAATCGATCCTTGTTCTCGCGCTTTGCCCGACGCCGATTTTCTCTTCTTTCATTCTTTCATCGATTTATTTCGACGCTTCGGGCAATACAATGACCAGGTCGATTACTCGACCATTTTCTACTGGGTGTTGGGAACTGTTTGGTTTTCGTGATTATGAACGTATTTCACACCGTTGGGATCTGTGACGGATTTAGCTCGCAAATGTATCAATCCTATATAATAGTCAACATATAAAAATTTTATTTCACGAATATATTTTAATGGTTTCTGGTAATTTACAAATTTTGTGATTTTCTATTCTTTCATCGATTTATTTCGACGCTTCGGGTAATACAATGACCAGGTCGATTACTCGACCATTTTCTACTGGGTGTTGGGAACTGTTTGGTTTTCGTGATTATGAACGTATTTCACACCGTTGGGATCTGTGACGGATTTAGCTCGCAACTGTATCGAGTCGAAAAACTTGTAAAACTGTATGGACGTGATCGAAAATTAAAATTTCCTTCAAAAATGCAACAATCCTATATAATAGTCAACATATAAAAATTTTATTTCACGAATATATTTTAATGTTTTCTGGTAACTTACAAATTTTGTGATTTTCTATTCTTTCATCGATTTATTTCGACGCTTCGGGTAATACAATGATCGGGTCGATTACTCGACCATTTTCTACTGGGTGTTACTAGGAACTGTTTGGTTTACGTTATTATGAACGTATTTCACACCGTTGGGATCTGTGACGGATTTAGCTCGCAACTGTATCGAGTCGAAAAACTTGTAAAACTGTATGGACGTGATCGAAAATTAAAATTTCCTTCAAAAATGCAACAATCCTATATAATAGTCAACATATAAAAATTTTATTTCACGAATATATTTTAATGTTTTCTGGTAACTTACAAATTTTGTGATTTTCTATTCTTTCATCGATTTATTTCGACGCTTCGGGTAATACAATGATCGGGTCGATTACTCGACCATTTTGTACTGGGTGTTACTAGGAACTGTTTGGTTTACGTTATTATGAACGTATTTCACAACATTGAATCTGTGACGAATTTAGCTCGCAACTGTATCGAGTCGAAAAACTTGTAAAACTGTATGGACGTGATCGAAAATTAAAATTTCCTTCAAAAATGCAACAATCCTATATACTAGTCAATATATAAAAATTTTATTTCACGAATATATTTTAATGTTTTCTGGTAACTTACAAATTTTGTGATTTTCTATTCTTTCATCGATTTATTTCGACGCTTTGGGTAATACAATGACCAGGTCGATTACTCGACCATTTTGTACTGGGTGTTAGAAACTGTTTGGTTTACGTTATTATGAACGTATTTCACAACGTTGAATCTGTGACGAATTTAGCTCGCAACTGTATCGAGTGAAAAAACACTGAAAACTGTATGCACGTGATCGGTGAATCGAACTATAGCAAGGACAATTATTGAAAAACGAAAAAAACATTGCATCGCTGTAAAATAAAAAGAATGTTTCGATTTATGTGAAAAACGCGATGCTTGGTTTTTATGTCGGAGCGGAGAATTTTTGCAAATATTGATTTAGTTACAGTTCGACTGATAAAAAAACACCAAATGAATGTATTCGAAAACTTTTTATGTGGCGGATCGAAGGATTAATATCAAAAATGTCAATTGCAGAATCGTCGGTTGCGAAATGTTCATTTGACCTTTAAAACACGATATCGTAGCAACATAAAATAATTCCCAACCTCTGTGCAATTTTTTTTTTCGAAAATGATTTTATGTAATTTTGGATCAAGCGAATTTATATTCGGCAATTAACGCGTTAATTAGTGGTATTCCAGGTGCTATAATACCGGCAAAAAATTCCGAAATAATACTCGGCGTTCGTACAATTTTTCCAAAATAATTGTCCCTGATTCGATTCGATCGATTCGATCGCTATCGCCCAAAGCGTATCGAGCGTCAACATAAAAATCTTCGTTCGCAGACGCAAAGGGCCGTCGCGGAATTTTTTCCGTGAAGAAGCACGCGATACGGGGAAACAGGATTGAAAGCGAGAGCCGCAACAGTGGATTGAAAAGGTGAATGTTTAATGAACTCGTTTGTTCAGCCGCACGTCGCGCGAGACGCTTTCTTATTACCAGCAATTACGCGACCGCGGATCGAAGCTACTTTTCACCGGTGCTCGCTTTTGTGTTTTCGCCGGTGAGAAGCGACTGGAGGAGTTCGCGGTAGAACGGACCAGAGAGAAAAGACGCGCGCGCGATCAAAGCGCCCCTTGACGGGGGACTAATAAAGGCCGGGGTACTAAAAAAAAAAAAAAAGAAAAAAAGATGGAAGGAAGAAGGAAAAAAGACGAAGAAAAAACACCTGGGAAAAGAAGCGAAAAGGAGAAAAGAGGAGGAGCGTCGACGTAATAACGAAGCGATTAATTACGTGACGTCGTCGCCGGGACACGCCGAATCGCCTCGAATCACGTCTCTCCTCCAATGAAACAAAGGCCTCGTGCTGGAGATGCAACTTATTCGGTTTGTACTGGGTGTCTCGGAAATCGTGATTCGAGCCCCCAATTGATGACTCGGCTTGCAAAATTAAGTGGAGAGCAGAGAGAGGATAATACAGTGTAGGAAATTCAAGGAGGACGAAGTTTTTATTGAAATTATTTCTCTTTGATGTTTAAACTGTTATAAATTCGTCTGGTTATTAAAGCTATAAAGAAATGATACAATTTTTAATGGTATAACGAATATCATAAAATTGCTGGCATCGGTCACAACTAACAAAACAAAGTAGAGTGCGAATAGATGCACTATAACGTATGTATTCGAAATCAGTGTAAACAATGTACGACCTTGACACGAAGGACCGTACGAGTGATAAACACTTCTTGACATCACGATAAACAAGCGAAGTGTTCAAGGTGATCAAGTAACGTTGTTCACCCAGTACACTTTAAATCCTTTGTGGACGGTAACAAGCGACGACAATTTAATGGTATAACCTCGTTACGCTCTCCGGGAGGCGTTGCACCGCGATAGAGATATAATAGGACCGGCGCTAATTAATAATTAATAACCCGGATCCGAATTAAATGGCTTTAAGGGTCGAGGGTGGCCGCTGACACGGAGCAATGAATGCCGCAACGCGTGGTGTATCGGAAATGGCATAGGGTGGCCCCCGTAGAAGGCACGAGGGGGTTGGCTCCTCCTATATGCCAAGGGTGACCCGGCAACTCAGAATCGCGCCGAGGGGTGTTGCATTATTTATGGCCGCCATCGATCATCGTCCGGCTAGGCAGGATCGCCACGAACACCCCACTAATCGCCATATGACAACCGTATTTATTTTAAAGTCGCCCACCTCGACGTACGGATGCATTAATTCGAATTGTTTGATCCCGAGCGCCCTACCACCCGACCTTCTACGCAGCCCTTATTCCGTCGCATTTAAATTCTCGTTACAACGGCAAGGAGGGGAACTCGGTGCCGTAATTTATTTCCGTGAGAGGAAGTAAACATTCCGGGGCAATTGAAATGTAATGTCCGTCTAGTTCGGTTACAGTCGCTTTTAGGGTTATTGGACTTTTTAGTTTCCGATGGATTCGTTTCTAACGAGGATTTTGTTTCATTGAATTTTTTTTAGACTCGGTTTCAAGTCTCATTAAAAAAAATCCCTACGTATCCTCGTTGAATATAAAAATTCTAGGGACCGAAAACACTCCGTAAAAATTTCATTAAATAAAAAATCTAGTTTCCGGGAATAATATGTCCCAGAACGTCTGCTAAAATTTCTCATCAAGCAGCCCAGGCTTTGAAACGTCCAGGATTGAATTTTTCCAGTCGCAGCTCCCGTCGGATTCAAACCGGGCGGTTCTCCTAAGGGCCATGAAATGGCCCTTGTCGCCGCTAATGAAACGTCAGTTTCCCTGATGTTGTCGGCTGATCCGGCCGATCCTGGGAGCTCTTTGACCCGCGTCCCGGGGTTAGGAGGTAAGACGTCGGACGAAGGAGGTCGATGATGCGACGTGCACGAGGGGGTGGCAAGCGCATCGCGAGCACCGCGATGAAATATGCATAGAGAAAGGGCTGACAGGGGTGAGGCGGAGCGTGGAGAGAAACTACGAAGAAGAAGAGACGCCCGCCTCGCTGCTGGCCGAGGCGGCAGCAACGGGATCCAAAGGCTTGGGTGGAAACGGGGTGGATGGCAGGCAAAAGGGGGTTGTCTCCCTGGTAGGGGTTGCACTCCATTCGAATCTCGGTGGGGAGGGGTGGGAGAGACAAGGAGACCGCTGCACCTCGGCGAGCATCGGCTAGAATGCCTGCAACGAAACGAGGGTGCAAATACAGGAGGAAGGGGTGCACGCTCGCCTGGACCTGGAAAGGGAGTTGTCGTAGGTGTCTGCAACAGCTACCCCGGGGAAGGGGTAGCTTTCCACCCAACCCCCATCTTGCACGGGAACGTCGTGGCTCGTCCGTTGACCTCGCCGGCCTCGCATAAACCCGCGGCTCCGCAAACTATTATCCTTGGTACACGCGTGGACCTCCGATCCTCTACGTGAAGCTATTATAAGTGGACTCTCTTCGAAGAAAAATTGCTTTTTCAAAGCACCATGATGACGGATATGCATGAGTTTCAAGGTAGAGGAATATATGAATCTTAAATAAAATTGCACGAATTTTTCGACTGGGGTGGTATGGAGATTTTAAGGGGTTCATATTAAAGTACACTACGAATTTTCAGGTGAAATCAAAATTGTCTACATTCGTTTCTTTCATTCTATTAAGCCTGTGATATTAATATTTACGATGCTCGTACTCGTATACATTAACGTAAAAAAGTAAATATTGGAAAAATACTCGCACGAAGGTTCATACGAATTTCTAAAAAAGTCATCCCTAATCGAAAAACTACTGGACAAAATGTTCCGAAGTTGGAAAGTCTTCGTAGTGGTTTCGCGAAAGCTGGATGCCGAAGCATGCGCCACGCTCGGCCGTGGTATAGCGAGCTTAATAATTGGCCGTAGTGGCTCGCGACCGAATAGGCGTGCAGTTCGTTCGCGACCCGGTGATACATCCTACGATTAAGCGTGCATCGGCCGCGATTATCTCGAGTGATTTATACGTGCAGTGCAGGCGAACTCCGGGGGTCAAAAGATCCGCGGCGGGAATACTATTGGCAGGCAACCGAATTGCCGGCGGCAGGCTGCCACGTGTGTGCAGTGTGCATCCTCCTGCACCGTGGCCGGCTGCACCGTGCAACCCCGTGGTGACCCCGCTGGTCAATGCATCTTTCGTTCGCCGGTGACCCCATCGCGCGAGGAACGTGTTGAACAAGTTATGCCAGTCGAGAGGGGCTCTCTCCCGACTTCTCTTTCGCTTGGACTTCGGCTCGCATCCCGGTGCTCACCTGTGTGTACCTGCGTACCAGAAGACGACGCGACGTCTTCGTCTTCTATTCCTCCTCCTTCACGGCCGTTCGATTTCCTCCTTGTTTCGTTATGGGCTCGGCTCGATCGACCGTGAAACAGGACCGAGCCGGAAATCGATTTCGTTCTGGTAGCTGCTGATGTCCCGGTTATATTATCGAGGATAAACAGAGCTTGCGAACACCGAGTACCGTGGAACTCGGATGTCGAGTCGAGACGACGGTGCTGGAGATTGGATTACCGGACGGGACGAGGGTTGTTTATTTAATTTGAGTTTTTAGCGTTTTCGTTGGCATCGGGAATTTTCATGTCTTTGGTAGATCGAGGTTTTCTTGCGGAATCGTTTCCTGCTGAATATATAAATATCTTATAGGTTTCCTCTGTTTGTGACCTTGAATGACCTTGAGTAAATATTATCACTGAATAACTAATGAAAGGGACTATCGTCGTACGTGTTTAAAAAGGCCCGTTTAAAAAGCAACGAAGGTGACATTGAGATCTCAAAAAAAAAGAATTAACATAAAAACAAATATTTTTACGCACGGATCGCAATATACTTGCATCTTCAACGTGTACAGGGGGCTTTGGGGAAGAGATATGTGCGCGGCTCGAAGGAAAGTTCATGGGAGTACTAGACGGTGACCTCTACCGAGAGGCAGGTGTTCCACGATTGCCCCGTAATCGGTCCCCTTATCCGCGTCGAAATCTCGCGAAAGGGGTGAATTATTGTGTTAAACCGTGAACCCTGCCTTGTGAAATCGTTGACAGCGAAGGGTAGATGAAGATCACGCCGAATCTACGATGATTTATTGAGAGGTTAAGTCGCGGAGAATGTTTGACTTGCACACGTGAAGATTGCTGCACAGATCCGACCTTTTCGTGGAAATAATTGAGAGTAATGGAAAGGGGGCGGGGTTAACTTATCTCCCAATGAGATTTCGTCTAGTGCCCTTTAGAGCGGCTGCGGTTTCAACCAGAGTCAAATATCACACACAAGAAACCTGAAAATTGTGACTAGGCTCTTGTAAAATGTTCCAGAGCAGGTTTAATAACAAGGTTCATTAATAAATTGAGGCATTGAGAAACCTCGAGATTTTAACAAAAATAAAGTTACAGACTGATAGTGAAATTCATTTTTGTCGTAAATGCATAAAAATCTGATAATAAAAAATCCATGAAAAACGTGTAAAATTGACACAAGCCAGTTTTACAGATCAGGATCAATTACAAATTGAAAAGAACTTTCTCTTGGACCCAGCAGCTTGCAATTTCGGTAATAATTCGGTCCATTGTGATCTTCGACTCGCAGTCGACTGAAAGTACACGGTCGAGGGGCCAAGAATAAAATGAAGGAAAGGGAAGGCTAAGATCGGTGACATGACAGAGGTGCGATGGTAATCGAGTTTTCGGGAGTTGCTACTTCACGGAGATTCTTTCTAATTTGTTGCCGGTCTGTACTTTGCCCCTGCAAGCTCGGATAATATGAAAGAGCGAGCAGGACTCGTAGGGCGGCTTGGTTGCTTGCTTTTCAAGCCTCCGTTACTTTTCTAATGACAACGGCGCCAATCGGGGCGTGCCGCGACAAAAGCAGGGTAATGAGAGCAGAAGTAAATCATCGGCCATTGTGAGGTAATCTCCGGGTATTGTCTGCCGGTACGCGCGTGATGTATTATGTTATTGGGGCTAGCGAGCCAGCGCGCCCGTCGCAGAGACGCCAACGGAGTTCTTCTATCCTCAGCCACCCCTCTGTTCCTACAGTTCTTCCGATATCGGGGTATTTATATGCTTTGACATTTCCAACCCAGTCATTGTGCTCCGTTACGGGCTTGTCTGCGTAAGCAAATTTCTGATATTACTTCCTGTCGCTGGAGTAATCACCCCGTCAACATCAAAAGGTTGCAAAACATGAAGAGGAGTTCTTCTGTCAGTTGTATGTACAGAGTGTACAAAAATTATATATCCTGACAAATTTTATTCACTCTGTATTGTTTTTAAGGCTGTTTATTAGAAGTCCCTTGAGCATATCGCTTTCAAAGAAAAACGTTGAAAATAAACTATTTTGCTATGTACATTAAATTCTCTTTAATCCGTAGAAATGTCTTCGTAGAAGTCTGAATATAACCAAGTAAATTGTCCATAATAATCTAACGAGGTTAGACCACAGTCTTGCTGGCAAACGGTGATCAATAAATCCCAAATATACACAACGTCGATCACCCAACCAATTTTGCCCCACCGGTAATCTAATCTCGGAATATAATATATTTCTCAAATCAATTTCTAACGGAACTGTCCGGAAGCTCCTCGCAGTGGATTGATATGAAGCTTAATTTCCGTGAACATTTCTGGGAAATCCATCATTCCCGAAGCATATCCATTGGCAACATCGATTAGTATCTTCATTCTCTCTATACTTTCTCGTACTACGTATGCGAACTTCTTCCAGGTTTCCCTGTCACTGCGACCATGTACCACGTACAATTTTCTCTGTAATTCAATGACATGATGACGGCACCCTAACTCCGTGTTTCTGTAATGTCTGGCTCGTAATGTAATCGTAGATCAGCTAGCGTCCATCAGCATTATATCTTCTTCTTAACAACAGATCTCTTGGGAATTACACAATAGTATTATCGAATAAATTGTTTCGGGCCTAATAAATCGTCTAACTCAATTAGGTAATTGGATCTCGATGAAATCATACCGTCGTTTTTAGCACAATTCTGTGGAAAATATTAGAAAACTAATTGGGAATGCATCGAAACATTTTTCATTTAATCTTAGGCTTACAGTGAAATTTTTCATTTTATAAAACACGTTAATTTCTAGATGTAAGTGGTGTAAAGCTGTTCAGAGTTTCTACTATATTAAAAAATCTTTTTATAATTAATAGACTATAGATCTTTATGCTATTGAAAATTAAAATTTCTTTAAAAAATGCAACAATCCTATACTCAAAATATAAAAATTTTATTTCACGAATATACTTTAATGTTTTCTGGTAACTTACAAATTTAAAAATACCTACAGATCCACAGCGTACCAATAAAACCCCCACAATTCAGAATAAGAGTTACAACAACTAAAATTACCCCGTCGTGCACAAACGAACCCCCGGCACAATACACCGCAGCGAAGCGATTTGTCTCACGTATTAGAACAGAAAGATCGCGTCGTGTTTACTTTAAACGTTCATTAGGATGACAGAGGGAAGACACGTGGAACAAGTTGCAGCATGATGCAGCCAGGATTCGAGCTAAAGGCGAGCCGGTTCGGCGCGAGGTGAATTAGCGAATTTCAAAGCCCAATATCCCCGGTGCTTGTTCGACACTGCCGGAAGTCGTTTACGGTGCAGCATCGCGCGGCGCGGCGCGGCGCGGCGCGGCGTACGGTCAGGCGGCTATCGCGAGATTTGAACCGTTCCGATAGCATCTATCGATCAGGGGGAGAGAAACTTGACCTCGCAGAAGCTCATGCCACTTCGTCGGACACCTACGCAACTGCGCATCGGGTTCTTAAATGGGACACGTATCCGCGGCGACCGACGGCGACGACGACGACGGCACGATACCAGAGAACCACTTCCGTATCGCCTCGCGCCACGTGCTAAATCCAAAAGACAACGGCCCGGGCTCGACCATTATCGTATAATCCTGTGCACACGCCTCACTCAAGATTCCACGCGATAACAGGTCCACGGGAATCACCGCGAGATACAAAGTTTATAATGTGGTTTGCTACTTTTGTGGAAACTGACGCTACAGTCTTGTGGAATCGCTGAATCCCAAGCTGTGTTGTACTCGGAATTGCAGACGTGTGTGTTCGATTAACCCTGTTCGGTTTTTTCACCTAATCTTTCTTAGCTTAGTCGTGTCCGTTTCTTCAGGAATTTTATAGTGGATTAATATTTTTGAGTGTAATTGCAATTTTACTTGAATTACAGGAATTACATATCAAAGAGTATTTAATTAATCCTGTTAGGTTCTTTGAACCTTCTTTGGCTCGCTAATGTCTTCGTTGTTTCAGGAGTTTTATAGTCGTGAAATAATTAATAATTAAACATTGGATTGACGTCATATATGACAGGTTCTAGAATGGAAAGGGATTAATGAAAATTTGACACTCCGAATCGCATATTAAAGGGTACAGATATTCTAGTGCGATTTAGGATCGTCGTTTGAAGGATCAACCTAAAAACGAGGAGCCGCAGCCACGTTCCTGAAGTATTTATCTAGAAAACGAAGGTGTGATTCCGGCGCTCACGTCGATTACTCTCCACGGTCAATTGCCGTGACCACCGTTTACCCGATAGTCCAATCTGCACCGCGTGCACTTTCGTTGCTCACTTTTCTCACGGATCGTTGACCAAGATACACGGTAGTCGGCTGCCGCGTAGTGGAACGAGTAAGGAAAATAACTGCACATGCCGACGACCATCTTCCCCGTTTTTCATTCTACCACAGAAAAATTCATTAGGACAGAATCACGTTTCTTGCAAGTCGGTGTGGCGATGACGAACAATTTTCTTTCAATAGGATTTTTTAGGAGATTTTCAGGGAAAATCTACGTATTAATCTAATAAAATACTATTATACGATTCAAAAAAGCTCTATAACTTCCTTCTAAACAATAATTTCAAAGGAACAAATTTTAGGTTCCCGTTTATTTCTAGATTTTATTCGGAAGATTTATTTTAGGATGTACTAATATTAGAAATATTAATATAATTTGCTGGATTATGAGTGAATTAATTGTCGTACTTCCTTGGGTGAAACGATTCTCGAGGTCAATGGAAGTAACTTTTTCCTTTGCGAAAATCTTCTCCGCGGCTCTGTTAAGGAGTTATTAGCGAAAAACGCGGACCAATCAGAGCGCGGCTACAGTGGACGGATTCCGGCTCGGCCGATGCCAACGCCGCGCTCAGCGGGACCTCTGATTGGCCCGTATTTTTCGTTAATAACTCCTTAACAGAACCACGGAGAAGATTTTCGCAAAGGAAAAAGTTAGTTGAAAAGACCTCGGGAATCATCCCTCCCAAGTACAACATTTTTGGGAGACCTTGAATAGCTATAAAAATTGTCCGGCACAATTTTTATTTTGCATAAACAACCGCAGTTTTCTGACGACGTATCTTTAAAAATGTGTGTTGAGAAAATGTCTATACATCTGTGTAAATTGATTCAATAATAAGAATTGTTATTTGTGCGATTTGCAATCACATGTCCATCTCCCGAGGATTAAGATTTTGGCGTACGTGGAAGAATATTGGCGTTCCGTTGCAAAGTGCATCGCGGTGCATCGAATCTATTACTCCGGGACTTGTGTACCGTTTCGGTCGACGGTTTCTTTAACAATTGACAAGCTCGCCGGCCGTCCCGTTAGCTCGAATTCACTCGACGCGGGTATTATGTGCGATCTTTAACGACCGCGGGGAGATAACGATGCGCGATATAACGATCTACGTTTGGATGCCGGCCGATCGAGCCGCCGATCCCGTTACTGTCCCCGGCAAGAAGTTTTCTTGAATGATCGGCAAATGGTGAGGCTCTCCGGCTGCCTTCATCCTGAATCCCGGAGACAACAAGCGTTTACGGTACCTCGTGAAACGTCCGTGTTCCTGAGACAATCGCCGACCTGTCTGAATTTTGCGGGTTTGCGTGTCCCCGATACACGACTACGTGCGAGATAAGATCAGTCTCTTATCGGTACACCGTCGAAAAAGTTCCGGCAGAAATGTTCCTCGTAGAGACCGAAGCAAATAGTTGTCTGCTTTTGTTTCTGAAAGTTCTCATTGCGTTCGTATGCTTTATTCAGGTCTGTTAATGGATGTTGCGAAACTTCTTTAAAAAATGCTCTTATGGAACAAACATTTTATAATCTGTACACTAATAGTGTTTAAAACGTCTTCAAAAAATGTTCTTGTGGAACAGATGTTTTATAAATTTGTATATTAATAGTTTCATGAAAACGAACTTTTTCCTCCGAGGTATTTACATAAATATTACAAATAAATATCTATCGTATTCAGAATATCAAATCTTAATACAGTATATCACGCCTGGGGAATTGGTGCACCGAGAGTCGATGATGTAGACAGGCTACCCCCACCCCACCGGTCAGCACGAGTTGGGGGTCCTGTCCGGACCTGTCCGGGCGTCCGGAGCGCGAGCTACGTCATCGACTATTGGAGCACCAATTGCCCAGGCCTACGGTATACAAGCAAAAATGATCTTGTGTATAATCCTAAAGTTAAACATAACATAAAATTATTATTACACTGCGAAACGAAACGGTAAAAATGTCAAAAGAATTTACGAATTCCATTATTGACAACAAATCAATAATATTTTCATTTTGCATAAAGATCCACTCTATTTATTACATGTTTTAGAAAATTCTGAACCAGATTTAGCTTAAGTGTAACCTCATTTTGCACAGGTCTTTTTCGAGAATCGTGGTCTGCGTGATTTTTATACTTTGCGTGTCCCCAATACGATTCCGGGCAAGATAAAATCGGTTTCTTATCGTTGCACCGTCGAAAAAGTTCTAACAAAAGTGTTCCCCGTTTAAGTAGGAGAGGAACGGAAGATGGAAGATGTCCTTTATACGATTCTATGCAAATGAATCGATGCGTTCGTCGCACGAAAGAACGCTGCGGCCATTTGCGGATTTACTCGGAACCAACTCTAACGAGCCATTATGGTGCCCCGCGTCCGATGAAACCAGTCAAATGAGATTTCAATCTTGGGATAGCGATCGCAAAAACCGACGTCGGGACGTACAGGTGTAACAGGTACAAAAATGTAACAAGAGGAATACCTGAACGGTCAATCGTTTCAGATATATTTTATTTCACTAATACTGAAATTGAGACCTTACGTATTAAAAAAATTTTAATTGTTCGATTTTCAATTAGTTTTTAATCAGCCAACACATTATAATAAAAATCTCAAGAAGTGCAATCTCGTAATTTTTATAGTGTTATCAACTCATCACTTTTAATATTCGATACCTTTAATATGCATTATGTTTTATGGGTAGACAGATATAATTTCTGTTTTTTAGCAATTTATATGCCTCGGGGCTAGTATAATATCCTTGCCCAAGTGGTTGATAAAAGTTCTCACTATTAACGGAGTTATGGCAAGGACGAGCGTACGCCGCCGTGTCGTAATAAAAAGCAATGAAACAACTGTGTAATTTCTATCAGGATATCATTTCTTTTACGATCGTAGTACCGTTTAGCACAACACCTTAATTAACAACATAAGAATATCATAATTTTCCAATTCATAGGTTTAATGGCTAAATTTAAATTTTATAGTTATTAAGTTGATTACCTTTGAGCGGCTTTTCCTCGAAACCTAGTTTTCGGAACTGGTGTGTGCGACTGCAGAAAAACCATGTACTCGACGTATGCGCTTCAAATTTCACAGAGAGACACGTTTCGTAGATATCTACAAATGAGAAACTAAAATTATTTTAAGAAGTCATTTTTTCTGATTCTTCAGAAAAACATATCGCAAAACAATCTACTTAGACTCATTCAACACGTGAAGCATGAACTTTGTTAAACTGAAAATACACATTTTTTCGTTTCGAAAATTGTTTATATAAAAATTGAATGTTTTAATGCAAACACATTAACTTGTGTAAGTAACTCTAATCACTTGATCGCTGCATCAGAACATTATTCGAATAATCGGAAGCTGGACGACAAAAAAAAAAAAAATTGAAAACGATCTCGTTACAAACCCAAAGAGACCTCAAACCGAACGAAACGAAATTCCACAGCGTAACCGTCATACCGCAAAGAAGAGAGCTGCAATACGAGACCAGCACCAAACAAGGTAGAATCTCCGAAAATCCCCCAGCTCCCTGTACAAGAATCCCTCCGGTCCCATCAACATCCGAAAAGATGGCCCGTCGGCTATCACAAAATTTCCAACAAACTCCGGAAATCCCGTGAACTCGTTCTCTTTACGGCAAAGCCTCCTGCCACCTGGCGCAGACTCTCTTACACCGTACCCCGATCGAAACACGTAGCTCGTAGGTTACCTGGCGCAGCATCGGCGATTCGGATCGGCGTTTAACGTCCGTCTACAAACAGAGTGTTACGGCGTTACGCGTCCCGCAGCCAGGTAAACACGTCCGCGAGGAATGTAGGTAGTCGTCGTTTCACGGTTGCAAAGTCGAGAGCGCACGGTGGCGCGTGAAATTCTGCGGTTGGGAGCCGATTGGCCCCGCCCACCTGTCAGTTATCGAATCGTGGCAATTTTCCGGGCCAGCAAGACTAGAGAAGAACGCGTTCGCGACCAGCATTTATTTCGGCAATGGATAATCGACTGCGGATTCTATGCATTTCTGGTAAAAATGAGTGTAGGTGCAATTTAAAGCAGAATATAGCTTAACTCTATTAAATTCAATGTATTCTCTCGTAAAATATGGAAAAGGATATAGATAACGACACGCATAAAATTAATTTTTTTTATACAATAAAAACATAACACAGTGTCTATGTTATAGTAAAAGGTTAAACTTGAATCGAAGTTATTATTGTATCGTTCGTTTTATGCATTTAAGACCACACAAAAAGCGCACTAGCGAGGTCGAGCGCCCGGGAGCCAATTGGCCCCGCCCACCGGGCAGATATCGAAACGTGGGCGTGTATTTTTGCGAGCGGCGCGGGAGAGGGGGAAGAGATAACGCGACGTGCCCATGTCCGGCTCGTATCTGGGGGACAAGCTCGTCTCGATTTTCACGAGGCGAAGGTGCGTGAAGGTGCAGAAACGCAGCCGGTCCGGTGCAGCAGCAGCTCGATCGGGTAAATTTAAACCGATGCACGGATACCGTTACCGCTACCGCGCCGGCGATATAGTCGTTGCTACTGAAACCACATTCTGCGTCTCTCTCTCTCTTCCTCTCTTTCTGCCCGGGATCGTTCTCGGGAGCGTTGCGAGCGAGAGTACGAGAGCAAGCGAGTATACATACATATACGAGTATGCGAGAGTGGACCTTTTTCCCCGGGAATATGGGCCCCGTTATCGCGCCTCGTCTCCTCCGCGATGTAATGTTACAATTTGTCTTCGCGACGTACTCCCACTTGCGTTCCGCGCTCGCTCGTTTATCCGCGGCCGGATAATTGAGTATCGACGCCAGTTAATAAATCGCTCCAACGCGTTCTTTCAGCGGCCGGTCGAGGCGTATTAAAACGGGCGACCGTGCGCCGAGGCCGAGGCCGAACCCGAAGCCGGGTGTTTTAATAAAATCCTTGCTTGTTGAAACGTTGTCGGATCCGCTCCGGGAATGCGATGCTCGGAGAGGTCGCGCCGGATTCTTGGACAGCCGATTTACGAGAGAGTGATGAGAGCGCGCGCGCGTGTCTGCAGATCGGTTGGGACTCCTTACGCGGAATTGTTTACGCGAGGTTCCTTGGCACTGGTTGATGAATTGATGGTAGGATAAAAATTTTGAAGATTTCGAGAAAATTTAGGAAAGTTGGTGTTTGATGATATATCCGGAGAGAGCGTAGAACGAAAGAGAATGTACGTTCAGTGGATTCTGTACATCGGTAATCCTTTCGTTGATAAATTTTAACGTCATCTGGGAATGTAGTAGAAGCTGCAGTTGCAGTTGATTCCGCAATCAGTAGCGAAAAAACGATTTTACACCTTGAGAGACCGCTGAAAGAAATTTTTGGCATACATTATTACATCCGTGTGCAATATTGTTAGGTTTCTAATGATGATTTTCTCCTTCTGCTGTCTAGAGAACGACGCATCAAAATGTCCGCAAGCTAACAGGACCGCTTATCCGAGGATCAGTAATCAGGTGGTTGCAGTGTAGCTGTTGGCGTCACTGTCATTGACTGAGAAGTTGTTCTAAATCTTCCAGGACTCGAAAAACAAATATAAAAATTTACACGTTGTATGCTGAATGTTGTATCTAGATATGAGAAATATTGTTGAATAAATCTTCCATGTATAAAGAAAAGAATTGAACGGGGTAAATAGTGAAAGCGCTTACTTTGACAAATCGTATTGCCAGGGGAGAAGGTCACTCTCGATGGCTACAATGTCCAAGTAATTGAGTTAGCTACCGATGATTAAGAAGCAGTTTTATATCTTCAATGACCTTAGAAAGAAACATCAGAACATCGATATTATATCCAACCGCAGAAATGTTAGTAATGATACTTGCTAGCGGAGAGCTTGTCGAAGGATTAGCAATGCAGAAGACGCAATGTAGCAGTTACTGCTGATGTTAAAGTTCTCTGGGTCAAAATAGACCGCGGTTCGGTCGACGAAGGGTCGAAGGATAAAATGGTAAAAAATGCCTTTGGACCAAATTAGGGGACCGAGACAAAACATGTCCTTTAAAATTTTAACCCTCTATCTGGTCCGGGAGGGTGGTGATTGGGTGATATAATAATAGTTAGTGTTTGGCATGCAGACCCAAACACCGCAACGTCACCATCATACGCACCAGAGAAATGTCTCTAATGATGATCTCCCCAGCATGGTCCCCAGATCGAGAGAGCGTACGCGTGCTAACAGGACCTTATCGAAGGATCGGTGCTCCTTTCATCGATAAATCGTAATGTCACAGCGACAAGGTTCGTCGGCGGAGATAAAGGTCGCACCTCGGCGAGGACGGTGGACCGCGGTAAAGGCTCTCCAACGCCTCGGAGGACTCGGTGGACTCGGGACAAGGAGACCTCGGAGCAGAAGAAGAGAAAGAGAAAGCGAGAAGGAAGAAGAAGGGTAGGAGGACCGGTATCGTTTAACCCTAATAGAGAGGAGTTGTCTATCCGGCGGGTTAACGAGCGGCCGGGAAGAAAGGGATCCCCGTGACAAATCAGGACTCGAATCGTCCGAATTTGAATGGTTCGCAGGAGCAAAACGACCGGGTCGGTGGAACGGGGGTGGGGTGGGGGCGGGGGGATTTCTCGGGGTGGGCAGAGTGTAGTCGGGTTGATAGATAGAGGACGAAGGAAGGGATAGGTGAAAGGAAGAGGATCCGAGCAGGGTGGAGGGTAGGTGCGAGGAGGATAAGAAAAGGAGGGCTATCGTGGCAGAGTAGGCGCGGGCGAGCAAACGGCCAGGGATAGGAAACGGTAGAGAGAGGGCAGAGGCAGGTCGGCAGTCAGGCAGAGGCAGAGAGGCAGGGCAGAGGCACGGCAGACTCGTAACGTGGGCTAAACTACACAGCCTCGGTGGGTATAAGTCGGGCTATTATCGGGCTATGCGCTGAGAGCCCTCCGCTTTCATCCGCTAATGGGCAGCTCTCCGCCCGTCTGCTCCTTTACTGCGTCATTAATACAAGTTGCACATGTCGAGAGTCGGTGCGCTACAATAATTTACATGAATGGAATTGAAAATTTTCTACTCCGCGGAGGAGAAAAAAGACACGAAGAAGCGCGAGAAACGGGTACGAAGGAGAGGGAGCAACGCGAAAAAGAGAGAGAGAGAGAGAGAGAGAGACTGGCCTGGGCGAAAAAAAGGTGAACGAAGAAATTCAGATGGTGGAAGAGAGAGAAGGTTGAAAGTGATCGAAAGACCAGGGTTCCCGGCATACTGTGGTGGGGTGGAGAGGGCGAAAATCTGGCATTTTATGTCAGTAATTACATGAAAG
This sequence comes from Lasioglossum lativentre, assembly GCA_916610255.1. Taxonomy (NCBI): domain Eukaryota; kingdom Metazoa; phylum Arthropoda; class Insecta; order Hymenoptera; family Halictidae; genus Lasioglossum; species Lasioglossum lativentre. The sequence goes on from OU744364.1 coordinate 6,183,455, forward strand.
ATGGTATAACCTATCCGACCGACCAGCCGATCCCCCTCCTACCCCTTCGTTCGGAGCCAACCAACCAACACGCGACCTCCTCTTTCAGTCGTCGGCCTGAACCCCATTTAGCCCCCGTTACTCATCTCCCCGGCGTCCCTGTCTCTTTCTATAAACCGCGTCGCTTTTCTGCCTCTTCGGGACCACCGGTGCTCTATGCCAAGGGGCTTTTTTATGCTTTAATTTGTGCATCAAGTGTGTCCGGCTGAGTGGAGGATTTACCTACGTACACCACGCCTGAATATCCTGCCCGCTTTCCAAGACGGCTCCCGCAATCCACGCGGTGGCCGACGATAGAGGATCTTCCTTGTGCACCTTCGCGGTCCCAAATCAGGATTTAGCTGCGAGGGATTATTATAAACAACTTTACTACGAGTGTAAAAAATTTATCGATAATCGCCATGATCCCCTCTTTAGTTGTTGAGGGCGATTTTACTAGTAGCCTCTGGGGGGTTTTAGCTACCGCTCATTGCGCGTTAAGAAGTTATTCATGAGAAAATAGATATAAAGCTCAAGATTTGTATGTAACTGATGATGAAGACGGTGACGAGTGAAAATAAAAATTTTGCATCGTTTTCAAGAAACAGTAATCTAAATTGCATTCCTTCCTTAATAATCTTGTTATGTTGAAAACAAGCCATTGATGTTCCTAAATTCTTTTAGTTTATTAATATAATAATAAAAATTTGTTTCATCCAATTCGTTTATCTGCAAAAATGAGACTCACCAACTGCTAAACGGACACCGTGGACCGCTCCAAAGGAAAACCGGCAGCCTCGCTAGCCTATCCGCTGACCCCATGCACTTTATTATACGCTCTGCCATGAGTTAGCGCAAATAATGTCATCGTAAAGCAACGTACCCTCATGCCACCCCCTCTCGCACACCTACGCAGCGGGACTTTCAATCGGAGGACCCTCCACGCTCGTAACTATAGTCCACAGCCTATAAGTCCTGGATCTTCTGCGAATTAATGGTCAGCCTGAAACTCTGCTGAATAAATCCAACGTTTTTATCTAGTCTGATGAGAGCTGGTCTTTCTTGATTGCGACTTAAACGCGCCTATTCAAAATGCCGTTGCGCATCGTGTCTATACGTTCGACGAGATTATGCGTTGGTGGGTGTAATGAGGTTCGAGAATGCCATCGGTTATGCTTCGAGGCACTGTGCGACGAATCGGAGATTACAGCTTGATAAAATTCATGATGAACGACTTTAGAGAACGTTTCGGTTAAACATTTTTATGGAAATTAATCTGTTTTTGGTAAGTATCCTGTGCCTAACTTATTCAGCTTCATTCGTCCTGTCAGTTGTATTTATTCAAGAAAGCTCTTTGGAAAATGTTATCGTCGGATAATACTTCGTTTCCTTTTTTTTACTACAAGCAATCGTTGTTGTTACCTATTGAATTTTGTCATAAAAGCAGAATGTAATCTGCACGAGTGTGCGTTCCGTACAATGTGGCATAGAGAGTGCGGAACGATGCATTTGTCCGTAGAGTGCATCGGAAACGCGGACTCCGTCTCTCGGATCCTTTAATCTCGCGGTTCGAAAGTTTCCGTCAATTTCACCTGGGTACGTGATACGCACCTGGATGAGCCTGCGCTCGGGCTGCAGCAAAGCAAACCGCACTCTCTCCGATTTCAGCGGAACACGCGATCAAGAAGGGCCTTATAGCGCGCACGGTGCGCGTGTCTAGGAGCCATCTCACGGCGAAAAACGGTGGGTACCACCGGCTTGCCACAATGTATCAGAATGACGATGAGATTACAGGTCCGCCGGGAATAATGGTCTCGCGAAATTACACGGTGAAACACGACGCATTCGAATACGGTGAAATCTGGACACATCTGGTTCGAGAGACTTGGATCGTGTGTTTTCGCCCCGCCGGGGAAACGATTAACTTTGGACACGAATGATGAACTCTTCCCGTCGATATCCCTGTGACTCGATCGATGCCCCCAAGGTTCCAGCCCGTGACAGGGAAAAAAAGTTGATTTGAGCATTGAGAACCAACCGCGCACCGTTCGCACGAGCGCCGCCGCGCCGCTCGGAACGACTATAAATTGTCGTCCCGCGGTTCTCTATGCAGTTATGCAAAGAATCTTCGCCGGACCTTCTGACACCGAAAACTTCCCGTTAATTTAAGGACTGAAGTCCGCGATTCGCCGCGGACATTAGTCGAAACGGCTGTATAAATTGTTGCCTCGGTAGGTTTCTTTAGGCAGTTATGTGGAGAATCTTCTCTGATCTTCGTGACACCGAAAACTTCTCTTTAATTTCAAGATTGATGCGCCGAGACTCCGGGAGATAACAGCCGCGACCAGCACCGTCGATTGTAAATCCGCTGGGTCGGTCGGCAAGATTTCTCACGTGTTTTAATCATGAAATGCACCTTTTTGTTGGTCCAAGTAAATTATAGAAAATGTCAGCTGTTGTAACCATCTCGCCTACAATTACTCACAATTGAATTACATTTTCTGTCAAAAATAATCTCCATAATTGTCTGTACTTTTCTGCATTTCATATGAACTCACGATCAGATCGAAACAGTCGAAGCATTCAAAAATACTGTCGCATTAGTTCCACCTGATTAGAATTATCGAGACAAGAAACCAATGTCTGTGATTTAAAAAATCTTTTGTCTAATCACATTATATTTTCTGTCTAATCGAACATAGTAAAGCTGATTGTACGTGACAAACTCACTTTTATTTTTTAAAAGAGCTCCTCTTTAAATTAAGTGTAGAAGAATCCAGGCATTCTCAGACATTAATCGAAACAGCTATATAAAGGACGGTTTGATTATCTGCACCGTTATACGAAACTGCTTTCCTGAACCTTCTCACATCACACAGTTCTCTTTAATTGAAGACATTAATGGATAGTCTTTCCCATTCAGTAATTTAATCAATCACATGCATTTTCATCTGGTGGGTTATTTATACAATTATCTAGAGAATCTACCCTGATATTTTCACATGAAACATTTTTTCAAATTCAAGAATTGGAAATCACCAGAGTTCTTGAAACAAAGGTTGAAAAGATTATAGAAATTATTCTCCGAAAACTGACAATTCTGCGATATTCGTCACAAAACGCTACATCCTGAACAATCCTCCTCGGGGTGCAGTCACCGTTTAGCCCGGATTGGCGTTCGTGGCCGCAAGACAGGAAATTATCGTTCCTCCGGTGGTGGTATTCATTAGAGTTCGTAGCACCGATAATTACAGTGCCTATAATTATATTCAGACTCCCTTTTGTACCTTCGGGGAGCAAGCACCTGCCTATCCCGCGTTATTCCGAGAATGCATTCAGAGACTCTGTAAAAAGAGAGACACACAGAGAGAGAGAGATCTACCTCGCATCTTATCCTCCTATATCTCCGGGAATGATCTTTCGCGGTGGTAATAATCGCTTAGCCGGTGATAATTTAAGGGAAAAACCACGGGGCTCTGGCTCGGGCGATACGAATTTCCGCTGCTTTAGATTTCGGGCGTGTGGGAAAGCTTTGCCAGCAGAAAGAAGAGAGTGCACACTTGTGTCGGTAGCCAGGATTCTGTGCACGGGGTGGACCCGGGTAATGAGTTAAAATGAGTTCGGAATAATCGCGGAGTCTGGTTCACCGCTGGCGCAATGACCACGGTCGCATCCAGAGAAGGTTGGAGGAGGTTGGTGGAGGATGAGGAGGAAAAGGTCGGAGATAGAGTTGGAGAAAAGAGGCAGAAAAAGGGGAGAGAGAGCAGAGAGAGAAAAGCAAGAGAACCAAGTGCGGGACGACTTTGTGGTACCGTGGTACGTCGGCAGGGCCAGAGGATGGTGTGGGGGACGAGGAGGAGGGGGGGTGGGGGCTGGTGGGAGGGCGCGTGTCCGGTATCCGGCTCGCTAATTAGCTGCAAGGTGGGATAAAGAGTGCCCGAGTCGAAAACATTAAAGCCAGCAGCAGGGTGGAAGTGTAATGGACGTTGACGTATGGCCGGCATAGCTACCGAGGCCCAACAGTGATGCCGGAGGAGTACATACTTGGCAACGACCTTCCATATACAGGGACCATGGCTCCGCCTCGGTGTGTTCGACGGCGTTCTTCTCTTGCTGTGTGTATGTGTGAGCGTGTGTGTCTGTGCAAAACCGGCGCAAATTAAGCGACCGGGGATCACGGAAACATCGCTCCTTAGACACCGCATTACCTATGTCCTCCGCGGACTACTATAAATTCCTGGATGTTGGGTGGGGAACAGTCCACGAGGTGGAAGAGGAGGATTGGGTGGATACTTTGAATTGTTGCGTGGTATATTGTTGGTTTTCGGATATGTTGGAGATTTTTGTCCGGGGAAATTGGTAAGGTATTTCGAATTCTGGAATGAAAACAGCTTCGAGCGTTAATAGATCTCCAACGAGGTTGTTTCGCGTTTTACAGACCCGGACTACTCTACGCGCTGTCGTTCCACCGCATCGCTACAGATAAACGCATTCCAATCAGAGTACTGCAAGACCGCGAACTGCGATTTTTCCTCAAGTTTCTGTTTCCCGGTTCGAAATGAACGCACCGTGGCTGGATCGGTAGCAATATTCTTGAGCCGTTCGTACGCATCCAGGACACTCGAAGTGAAGTGGCCAGACGGGACAAGTTCTTGGTTAATTACTGTCGAGTCTTGTGTACAATATCAATCTATATATATATATTTACGTACTTATATGTATATAAATATAAATATAAATACATATATATATATATATATATATATATATGTACGCGTTTTGTGGAAGGAGACCGAACTAACAGGAAAGCGACAGAAGCCCCGCGAGAAGCCGAAGGAAGAGGAAGCGAGCAAATGGCGGTGCCGAACGAAAGGGAGAAGGAGAATGAGAGAGCCTGGACCGAGAGAAAGGGGAAAAGGGAGCAGCAGAGAGGCTGAAGCGGAGAGCCAGAGGAGATGACCGAACGAGATGCTCTTTGAGACACTGAGAGCTCCAATAAAGCCGGACCAATTACTGGCTACCGTCCTTTCCCATTCCCTATTGATTTGCATTCAAATAGATGTTATACTCTAAGTAGACGGATCCTAATGGATTATCAGTTCGAGTCATCGCGAGAGCTTCAAAGCTCGACTCGTTCCCTTTCCGCGCGCAGAACCGCCTCCTTTCCAATCCTCGTATATCCACTGTTTCATCCATTTCCTAATGAAACCTCCTCGGATTGGCCCTTTTTCTAAACTTACCTAATGATCAGCTCGAAACTTATCCCGCTCTGGCCGCGTATATACGCGCCAGTTGCCCTCTCTCTCCCTCTCTTTCTCTCTCTCTCGCTCTCACTCGCACCACCCTGTTCTCAGCTCTGCCCGAGAGGAATTACTACTCTCTTGCTCCTAAAGTAGAAATCGTTTCTCAAGATCCACTCAGGAAAGTAGTTAACCGAGCACGGTAAGAACGCGAAATTGAATGGCGGTTTCGGTCATCGTGCAATTTTTACGTCGCGAAAACGATCTATCGGGCCAATTTCGCTGGCCGGGCTTCTTCCGCCACTTGCCATACTCGCGAAACTTTTTGGCGAGGCCGCTTTGCCAACGATACTCCGCTCGGTATGCGCGACCCTGTCTTTTTTAATAAGTTTCGTCCAGTCTGAAGCACGGAAATTGCCACAGAAATTGGTCCGTTTGGAAATATCAACTTTTGGATGCATACCTCTGAAAGTTCTTCCAAGGTCATATTAGTGGTCTTGTCAAAGCCATCGTGATTTTGTTTAAGTTTTTGTTTAAGAAACTGTGACTTTCAAATGACCTTGAAGATAAAAAATCTTTTCTACGACAGAACAGGTCCTCGCGGTGTTTGAAAGGAAAATGTTCCGAGTATCGGTTGTCCAGAAAGCATTTAGGGAAAGCGCGAGAATCATTCGATGGTAAACGTACGATTTCTATTTTCAGCGGTAATATCTTAATTCGCTGGTATTTACTAGGGAACGTTTACGGAGCCGCGAGCAATCCTATTAAAAGCGGCGTTACCTAATTAATTAGAGACCCGGGTTGCGGCGCCGTAGACACCGGACGAAGCAATATTAATATTTGTTAATGCGATGCAACACGGGATTATTTACTGCCTGGAGGAAAGAGATCGGTAAGCGTGCGCGGGTGTCTATTTTTATCCGCGAGTCCGGGAACTATTTGGTTTGCCGGATTGGCAATTACTTGAATGACCGGGACGGGCTCGTATTACTTTGTAATTCTTCTTCGCAAAATGACCATCTGTTGGCACGCGCGTCAATCCAATTTCCCTCTACAAACGGATCGCCCAGTCTAAACAGTGGGAATTCCTGTTATCCGATCGATCCCCGCGTATAGCTTTTCACCGTTTCATCATAACGAAAGAGCCACTTAACCGTTAGATTAAAATTTACATTGAACGTTGCATCCACCGGTTGCAAAGTGCGGTTCAGAGCCAGCGGCGGAAATTCTGCACGCCGCGTTGCTGGAATCGATCTACCATACCGTGGCCATTCGGCGGCCAGCGACTCGATTTTCGGCGCTCAAAACTTCACCGGCAAAATAGATCCTATGTATATTGACTGGGAATCTATCAATGCCGAAATAAAGCCCCTTGCACTTTGTATGTCGATAGCTCGGTGCTTTAACTTTATTTGTAACCTGTCAGAAATTTAGATCAATGCATCAATACGAAGCCGCCAATAAATTAGTGCTTTCGTTTAGAAAGCTACTTCCGGCGAATCCTCTTTTACGATTTAATGGCGTACGATGTTTCCTCTCATATTTGCTAATGGCAAGACTTTTCCAGTTGATTAATGTACCATTGACATTTGTAGAGGATTGTGTCGATGTTAAAACAAATTTCATTTAGTATTAATAGTTGATATTAATAATATCGATGTTCCATGCGAATCCTCTGTACTAATTTTCTACAATTCGGTATCTTGTGATATTTTTCCTAACAGCGGGAATTATAGTCGTATAATATCGCATTGATATTGATAGACAAATTTGCATACCAACATAAAACGTTTCAGAGACTGTTAATAAATTCGTGTGCCACTTTTATAGCTTCCACGGTAAATAAATCTGCCAGTCCAAGTGGATCCTTTGCGTCTCCAAGCTTTTATCTCGTTTTCAGTAGCATTTCCTCGAATTTTTCCGAGATTCCTTCGAAAAGGTATCGTCGAATCCAGTGATTGCGCGTTCGCGATATCGTAAAAGCCCCCATCGGGAGAGAACACTAATTTTACCGCTGCATCGAAGTTGCTAGAACTATTAATAAATCATAACTAATACGCTACACGTCGCAAAACTCGGGGACTCGCTCGTCACGCCAAGAATAAAGACGTTATATACCGGGTCCCGGAGTCGCTTTTAATAGCTATCTCATTCTTCTTCCGTTAATATTGCTTACGCAACACTCTCAACAGGATGTTAAGCCTATTACGCCAGCTGCACAATGAGATGCGTGCCTTCGTTGCGTGTGATATATTATACTCTAATTCGCGTCGAGTGTTATGGATTCCGTTGTGTTATCGACAGCACAACTGCGCACCCTGACGGTTTTCATCTCGAATTTCTTTTTTTCCAGTATTTATTTTCTCTCATTAATGCTTGAAACGTTCCAACGATTATAAATACAGTAAATATTCGATCTAAGAAAACGGGAACTGTACGATCTAAGAAAACAGACTCTTCGACGCGTAATCCAGAATTTTTTAAGATTTTTCTAGAACAGTAAATAAATTAGTTATAAAAATAAGATTGCAGACGGAGGATTAATTACAAGGGACATTTGCGAACACTCCGAGTCCCGTTTCGAACAACGAAAACCCTTCGCGGCGAGTGTTATGAATTCCGTTGTGTAATCGACAGCATCAAACTGCGCGCCCTGAAGATTTCCCTCTCGAATTTCTTTCTGTCCAATATTTATTTTTTCTCAATAATGCTTTAATCGTTCCAACGATTATAAATACAGTAAATATTTGATATAAGAAAACGGGAACTGTACGATCTAAGAAAAACGAAAGTTCCTTCCGCTACGGTGTGTATATCAAAATAGGAACTCCAATGCGTAATCCAGAATTATTCTAGATTTTTCTAGAACAGTAAACAAATTAGTTATAAAAATAAGATTGCAGACGGAGGATTAATTACAAGGGACATTTGCGAACACTCCGAGTCCCGTTTCGAACAACGAAAGCCCCTCGCGACTTCCGCGAGGGACAAGAAGCAACAATTCATCTTCCATTAGGACTAACCAATCGATTACGTGTACTTTATTCCGTCGCGTTGCCGGCGCGGCAATTTTGTAACGACGCCGAATCGACGCGGAACTATAAATCAACGAATTCGAAGGCGCGAAACGGACAAAGAGGAAAAGAACGAACCAACGAACGAGACGTTCGCGGCGACGGGAGGGGAGGAAATAAATATCAAATACGATCGAGGACTTGCGGAGAGAGCAAGCGTTCCTTACCGTTCCGAGGCATGTCGAGGCGGCACGGATCGGAAGTCGAGCGCGTTCAATCGTTAATCATGCGGCCACGCAAAAAGAGGCTCCATTGGAAATCGCTCCTCGATTGTGTGTGCGCACGCGTTTTTGTCGGACGTGTACACCACGCCGTTGCATCGTTCCTTCTTCCCCCATACCGACTTCTCTCTCTCCCCCCCCTCCCCCTATATTGTATCGACGTATTGTTGACTCACATACATTTTCGTTCTGGCAACCTATAAATCTTTGCCCCGTTTCCTCTTACAAGCCATTACCGAACGAGAGCCCGGGATAGTCGATGAAGCACGGTGTGGAACCAGACGACCAGCAACGACGGAAAGTAAGAAGCCATTCAACGGTCTCGCAGACGTGGACGGAATTAATTTCATCTCTCGAGCAGCGGCTGTTAACGCTAGCATATAACCAGTACCGATGAATGGGCTTCGCACCTGCCTAGGAAAGAGCCATTACCTTTCATTTCGACAGAGACAACAGGATCACGAGCATACTGTCCACGACGGACACCTCGAGGAATGGCAATGTACCTCTTTGGAATCGTCCGTCGTAGCACAATCCGCTAGAAAGCGACTTCTCTCATTTATTCAGAAATTTCAAATTCCAAAAGGTCTGACTCTTCTTTTTACAGGGTAGATATAGGTTCCTCGAGAAAAGGTGCGAAAATAGTAATGAAACTTGAGGGGGTTAATAATTCTGGTAAATTGACGTTCTTCAATTCTTTCTATTGTAATTTTTCTATTTTCTCACAAATATGTGAAATCCTCGGCGATGAGTATACTCTACATCGTCAGGGTTAAAAACTAGAGAAGCGTCAACCCCAAACCATCGTGTTCCACCATGATACTCCGCGAAAATCGGAATTGAAGGGGCGCCAGACGATTATCCTGGGACTCTTCAAATTACGGAATTTATTCGTCGCATAAAGTATCTCGTTACAAGCACGCGTACAGTACCAGATGGTAAAACAGCGTTCAAATTAAGCGTCGAACGACAGGGACGCGAGTAAACGTCTACCACGAGCGGCACACCGCGAAGAAACCATTATTCCCGGCATATAATTTGCCGGTTACGCAAGTAAAACCGAGCGCCGAGTAGCTACGAGTCTTGTCATCGCCGTGTGCATAAATCATACAATTGCACGGTGCTTTCCACCGACAGTCGGAGAAAAGTTACCGTTTCGCGAAACCGGGAAAAGGAGTCAATCTCGTTGCTGTTACTGCTGCCGCAGCGCAGCGCGGCGCAGCGGACAGAATATGCGATTTCTCCGCTCGACGGAAATCAACGGCGGATAAGCGAACGTGTAAAAATCCGCAAGGATAACACGATGACTCCGCAACGACCCGTGAAGACACCGAGGAACCCGTTGCTTCGAGAGCCACTGGCGTGGAATTCGAATGGCAAACGATGGCTGAAGTGAAAACTTCCAGCAAAAAGGAAGGAGGCGTGTTCAGTTTTCCGGGAACATTGGCCATTTGCTATATGGACTTTCGATGATAATGATTGCTACCTTCGGACGTGACAGAGGTAAATCCGTGCTGAAGATTCCATGGTCGGGAAACTTTCTTTTAAATAAAAAACGAGGTAAATCTGCTGTCAAAAAATGAACGGTGTACTCTTTCCAATGGTGTTATACACAGAGTTGCCAGATCAGGGGACAAAGTTACCCTCTCCCTGCCAGTACCGGATTAGTCACGTGACATTGTGACACGCGTCACGTGACCTGGCGGTGTCGGGCGCGTGGGGAATAGCGTCGTAGAAGGGGAAGATGGAGTGGGGAGACGAGTGTTAATCTGGCGATCAACAGAACAACTTCTCCAGATTCAACGATCGATTTTTATTTGATTAGATGTTAGATTCTGAATAAAGTTAGCGAATAAGCATCAGATTGTGGTAGCTAGGAGCTAGTCGCAACGAATCGTCTCTGGCCAGCAGCGGCTGGCTTACTTAGTTATGCGCGTGCATTAAAAGTCCAGCAGCTCGAAGGATCCGAGTTGAGCGTTGCAGCAGCGGCGGGTATCGTTCGATTCTTTTTTTTTTTGTTGGCATGCGTGAAAGTGAAACGATCGGAGCGAATCGTGCGAGAGGAGCCACGCGAGAAACCAGGGGACAGGAGAGGAGCGCGCGTAGAGCGGAGGATCGTTCAGGTTGGGTCGAGCCGTTAATTTATACCGCGAACGGAACGGAACGGGTCGGAACGGGTCGGAGCGGAGCGGTGCCGAGCGGAGTGAAGCGGAGAGCCAGGCGTTATTAACCTGTGGCGTCGAGCCTGTTCGATACGTGTGTACGGCGGCCGCGAGGCGTGAGAATTTGTCTCGCGGGGACTGGATAAGAGATCGTTCAGGATCAACGACGCTGCCTCAGCATCCATTCTCTCTTTCTCCTGAGCGTTTCCTTCTTCGCGACGCGATAATGCGCGTGATTCGCTCGCCCGCGCTGCACCCTGACTATATGTGTGTGTGACGAGACAATCGCGAAAAAGAATAGCTCTCCTCTCACGTCGCAGACATCGTAGCGGAACTTTCACTTCACGACGCGGCGCCGCGCCGCCGCCGTCGATTCGATCGCGAAACAGACAACCAGCGAGCTTAGGAGACAACGGATGAGCTGATAACCCCCTGTCGAGGCCACGGCGAGAGTAATCGATTCTGCAATCGCAGAATCGACGGTGCTTAATGGCACACCTGTCGGAAGGCATTTGATCGGACTAATCAAACATCGACCGCAGTGATTGTTCGCGCTATGCTAAAGTTCGAGATGTGATCAACAAGAAACCGGACTCTGTCCGTTTCGCTGCGACGCCGTCAGACAGAATTTTTAAAGGCTTCGCCTTTAGGTCCTTCATAATTTGGCGCTCTTTAAACTCCTTCTCTAAACGTCTACCAGTTGGGCCCAAGGAGCCAAGCCAATTTGGAATAATTTTCGAAAGGATCATGTCTCAAGTGTCCTCTTTCTAAAGACAATCCACAGCAAATCAATAGCAATGCTTCACTTAGCCAAGCTTCACCTACAACACCATATACCGATTCCTCTAACCCTAACAACACCAATTGTTAAATTGTGTGTCGAATGTTGCGAGCACCCTATTTGTTCGTTTCTCGCGGCGAAGAATGTCTCTGCGAATGTGCGTGTGCGATCGTGGCGTCCTAGACACCAGTTTGTCTAGACAAGCGAAGCAACGTATCGTTCAATAAAGTGTGTTCCTTTTTTTCCTTCGCAGTCTGAAACAGATTAAACTTATCATTAACCCGCCTCCTTAGTTCTACTTGAACGCCTATAACCATTCCCACCTCCACCGGCACCCACCCTGCTCGCAAAACCCATCCTCCACTCCAGCGAGAACAGCGTAAGGTGCAACGAATGACAGAGAACATCTAGTCCCCGGAACAGCTGATCACGGCGTCCTCTCATGTCGTCGTGAGCAGACCCCGATCCGGCATGGTTCACGAAACGGGGTCCCCTAACGATCCCCAGCACGCCGATAACTTTTCCCCAGGGATTTTTCCGTGTGAGCCAATCGCAGAGGCGAGAATTCCGCGAAACAAGGTTTCGCCGTTGAACAGGTCTCCTCGTTGTGGCCACGGTTCGCTTACGTGCTTTCTAATGTAAAGTATGCGCCCGGCTAATGGCTCGTAGAGGAACAGATATTGCATCGGGACTCGCCGTGGCCGTGGTAAGGTGCCACGGAAGGCAATTAATTCCTGGCGGCAGACTTCCGTATCGGAAAGAGATAAACGTTGGACGCTCTCGGTCGGGACCCTAGGATCGTATATTACCCGGCGCTGGGTTTTGCTAGAAGAAGAAGAAGAAGAAGAAGAAGAAGTTTTTTCCTCGGACCGTGGCCTGTTCGGAGTGGCCGCCAGGCTGAATCCGTAGACCCTGGTCGTTCTCGTTCATCGTCACCTTCGTTTCTGCTTCCTCGTGCAACTACCTTGCTCCCTACTCCCAGGGGCTGCCCTTTTCCACCTTGTCCAGGACAAAACGGAACGTGTCCGAATGGCAGAGACCAGGACTGGCGCCACCGTAGATGTCGCCAACAGCCCATTTGGCTCTGGCAAGGACGCGATCTACACGCGCCTCGATCGCCACGCCGCTTGTGCTTGTCCCCTTATTCCTGACTTCCCCTCTCGATCGGATACCTCAAATTCCACCCGGCTAATTAACCCGCGCGATTATGCCCGCTAAATTTCAAACTAGCGAGACGTTAATTACCGGACAAGGCCTAAACGGACGCCTTCCCGCCGCGCCGCGCCGCGCCGTGCCGCGCAGGCAGAAAAATCCACGGAACTCCTCAGAACTAGCACCGACGCCTGTAATTACTCCGTCCGCGTAATGTCTTACTCCGTCGGTGATCTGAATCACTAATCGAGGCACCGAGGAATGAATCGCCGACTATGACGGACGTACGTGGATCGATTAACAACACTAGCGCCGAGAGACCGGGTCGACGATGACCGTGGAACACCGTGGGTAATTAGAATAGATGTGTAATTAGAATGCGCGAGCGGCTTCGCGAGCTGCGGTTTATGACGCTCGGGAAGCCTGGGTTTACTTACGGATTTGTCAAGGGTAGTTTCTTCGATTTTGGAATATCTTGCCCGATGATAGAAAACCATGCATACTTAGAATTGTTACTATAAATTTCATTCTAACTGGATTCGAAGAAAATTGGTTGAATAGAGATTTCTTCATTTTTTCTAATCAGCCACGAAGTAGTTTAGGTAATAAACCTGCAAAGAGAGAATTTATTAGAATGATTGAATTATTTTGTATCCTTCAAAACATAATGAAATTCGGGTGACTCGAAGGTGTCTCAATAAAAAATTCTGACAGAAATACAGACGATAAATTCTTACTCTAAATAAAGTTTTTATTTTACTATATTCTATAACCTAAAAGTAGTTATAAACGCATCGACAATCGCTCCTCCCTTAAATCATCGAAAAATACTACAGTGATTTAAAATACCAAAAATATGATAATATTTATAATTAATATATTTACCAAATGAAAATCCGTAAAAGTGGTCACAAGGATTGATTTTTAAATAAAGTTTCCCGTGCGTAGCAGTATGGCGCGTTTGTAAACACTACCGCGTGTACTTACCTACGCGATGCTGTAATTTCGAGTTTATCCGCTTGGAGCATTAGCGCGCCTCACCTGTCACTATGAAAAGACCAATATGGCCACGTGCTGCTATGTAGTTGTCCCATGTTGTCAATCGAAAAAGGACACGAGTCTTCCTTCCTTACTGTTTCTACGATACGTGAAATTATGTTCGGTGTTTATGCACGTCGATCGACGTCCCGGTGAATGTATCAATTCAATCGTTCCTCGTGAATGTATTAATTCAATAGTTCCTCGTGAATGCATTAATTCAATAGTTCCTCGTGATTGTATTAATCAATTGTTGACTCTGTGCCCTGATATAATCGTGTTTCACTGTGTTCTGTTAACTTGAAAGCTATGTATTGTCAAAGTGTGTGGATCCGTACTTACGTCGTACGAGTGAAGTGTTTACAAACGATCGAAAGAACATTTTCGGCCGATGAATATTGATGCGCTGCCAATGACAGTAAGTCTTTTGTGTTTATCCTTTGTGTGAGAATTGTTGAGTACAATGGAAAGTTCTGTTTTGGTGTCGGATGATGTTGGCCTTATTTTTGATACAATTGTAGTTAATGGAATTTGTTCGACGCACCTTTACATGACTTGTTACCGGAAACATTATTGTCTGATTACTTCAGGTTACGTTAGATAGAATTGCTTCGAATAGTTTTTGTATCGTAGGCGCCATCTTCGAAACTACTTTCCATGTACATCGGTACATCTTTGTTTATTCATTTTATCAAGATTTTATTTTTAATGATTGATGACTGTACACTATGGATAATAATAATAATTCACAATACAGAATATTATTTAAAGAAGGTCCGTAAATTCAGGGTGTCCGTTGTGGTTTAATGTTCGAAATAAGGTATATGTCATAATAACTGTCCACCCCACTCCTCACATTTCAAGGCTTGCAACGTAGGAGTGGGGTGGACAGCTATTATGACTTCAGGTATCTCCTTTCGAAAAGCAGATTACAGAGGATATTTTAACTTGAATAAAATCCACTACGTTTATCTTCCTTTTCAAATGGAACTATACAATTGTTTTAATATATGATATATTTTACTAGTATCTCCATAATTACACTGTAAAAAAGAATGTAAATTACATAAACACAATGCAGCTTGTAATTAATATTTCTACTTATATCAATCCTGGGTATAGCTAGACTTCAATGGTTTTCAATAGCCATAAAATCGTAGAAAGAATTGTTAAGAATTATTATCTGATGATAGAATTGTTAAGAATACATTATCTGATCACCAACAGGTGATAATTATTAACAATACAATCATCATCAATCACTTTGTTGTCAATACAGGAATATTCGTTCTCGTAGCGTATTTAATATTACAAGACTCTCGCTGCAGAAATTCGAATCATAAATTGTAAAATGTCTATTACGTTATGGTAGATAATAGTGCAACTCATGAATCCTAGTTCTCTTGATCTACGAACAATAGTGGTTTTCAACCACGTTTCTTAACATACCTCCCCGTTGTATAAACTATTTCTCATATACTCTTTAAGACTTGCATGCATAATATTGATGTGACTTGAATCATTAAAAATGAACAGAATCGAGCCGAGTTCTGTACATTTATTTATTTATTTTTCGAAAAATTATTCCAGGCATTCTGTCGTATATTTGAATTTCGAAACAATTTTATATTCTCCATATTGAGTTCACATAAAGAAGGCATAAATGGTACCTGACAATAAACAAAAAATATAAATTTTTTATTTTTGAAAAAATCAGAAATTAGAACAAACTGTTAATCAAAATATTACCAATACTTTTTGAAAAGCGAAAAAAAACGAAATCTAGAATTTTTTTTATTAAGCTATACAGGTACCCTTCGACGCTACCCTTAAGCGTAAACATCCCCTAATTGAGAACCACTGACATAGAAGGTCCACCAACCGATTCTACCGGCACCAAGACCGATTTCTACGCGTGTCTACGTGAACACTGAATGGCCACATTCTTTCCGCGGAGAATAAGCAATCGCCGCCGACATTTTATCAGATAATGAACCCGTATAACAGAAAAGAAACCGCACGGTGAGGAACATGCATCGATATTGACGGGTATGCCAGCGCGACAGCAGAATGCAACGATTGTCTCGAGGCGATGCGCTGCTCTCGAACCTCGCGGACATAACTCAGCTGCTCCGAACAAAAGTCAAGGCGAATTATTGTGGAACGTTGGTATTCAGAGACGGTTTACCCACGGGGCAAAGAAACCACCGTGTTCCCCCTGGAGAGACGGTGGAGTGCGCAGCTTGATCTCGCGATAAATCGCGCTGATCCCAGATGAATTAGAGAATCGGCGCCGGATTCGACGCGTGTAACGGACAGACGTAACAGACGGAAACTTTCTAAGGTTCTACGGTGCAAAAGAAAGGATGATACTCCCGGCAGTACCACATCCTTGATGCACTATGTTGCAGAACAATATTTATGAGAAAGCGGAACGCTGGTCTCGAAGTCAAACGTCGATTACCGATTCGACTGTTGAAAGTATAAATCGAATTCCGAGCTTCTATGGTATTTAATTGTGTGTATATACAAGATGCTATTGTCAAAAATACAGTATGTTTATGTCGGTGACCTTCAGATCACCTTGACAACCAATAACGCGATAAAATCGGTATATAATAAGTAGACTGCGGATTTTATGCATTTATGACAAAAATGAATAGGTGTAATTTAAAATACTAAAAATATTATAAAAATTTGAACGTACTATTATATTATTTTCAACCTACTAAACATAATAGGGAAGAAAATAAATTTCTATTCTAATCCAGTTTGTTGCAATTCAGATAAGAAATTTTTATTTTGCATAAAGATCCGCAGTCTAATAATAAGATAACAAGAAATGTAATAAGTAAAGGTTAACCTTCGGGTCAAATTGATCTAAACGATACAGGGGTGTTATTGATGTACCCATTAGCAAAGCGTCCTAACAGCATCGAGGCTCCTCAATTTATGCTCAGGCTAGTTTTCAATTTTACAACCATACCAATTACACCGGGTGAACTAGTACCAAGAGGAAAGCTAGTTTTTCCTATTTCGATGCCATGAAATCCGCATTGTGCCACGTTTTAGAGCCCATCTTCCGTCGACCGTTGCAATACTCGTTGCGATTATGCAACGGGACCGCTCCAGGGTGCGCGAAAGCCTTAACCGCGACAGCTCGAATTATCACGCCTCCTCGTCCGTTGTTTATTACGAGATCACGGCCGATAAGTGCACGCGCGTTAAATGTTTCATTACCGGGCGACTCACCGGCAGTATTGAATGTCCAGGTTGGCGCAACTTTACGTTAGCATATCGTGGAACTAGCGAAACCCGGTGTATAGTAGAGTCTCGCTCGCTCGCGCCTGCTGTTTGCGATCCCGCGATTTTTCGCGCACGCGTGAAAGTCTCCCCGGCTGTGTGATCTTTACCCAGAGAAATTTATTTAACGGTGAAAATTAAACAGTTTTTTGCTCGTTTCGGCCAGCACCGAGTATGTCTAACGACGCGCTAGAAACTAGAAGCGGCCGAGGCAAATGACGGGATGAGAAATGGTAGTGGGCAAAGTGAAATTCGACGGCAGACGACGACGACGACGACGACGACGCGACGCATCGGGGAGAACCGCTCTTACGTTTAAATTATGCGAACGTGTACAGGTGTTCCGTTAATCGATCGGCAAAGCTATCGACGGGGAACCGCGATACGAAAAAATGCTCCATTAAAAATTAACGAACACGCCCGGCCCTTTTTCTGCCACGGAGACACCTTGGCCCGAACCTATCGTCGCGGATCTTCGATCTTTCAATTTCGTCTCGGACGTTAATGGGACTCGTTGTTTCTCAACGAGATTGACAGCAATTTCGACCAGTCGGGTTTGTTTTATTTTATTCGAGGGGCGAGGCTGCGGTTCCACGATTGCACGATGCTTTGGCTCGGTGATGGACAATATAGGGTGTTCTGAAATTAACGAGTTTATTAAATAAGGTTGTCCGAAAACTTCTTTTGCCATTTTAATCTGGTGTTAATCAGGTCGGTTTCCTCCTTTTTGCTCATATTTGCTTTTTCGATAAACTACTCTGTATTTTCTGTGTTAATATATTGCAATTTGCAAGCGTGATTAACCCTGCTGGAGCCCTTAATTCAGCTTCGAAACAATATAATACACAATTATTGAAATTATAAAAACGTTCTCGTAGAAAATATTGAATAGACTTTATTATTCAAGTTCTTATTCTAATGGAAACCGTACAAAGTTTAATTAAATTCTTTTTACGAGGCCGTAGACACTATGCGATCATAACCTGTCGTACACAATCACCGATTCTCATCAAATTAATGGCCCTGAAGATCAATTTATTGATACTAAAATTAACTAGATTATAGCGTAAGGTGAAAACTTCAGATAATTCTTATCTATAAAGTAGATTGCTTCTATAAATAATTGTTCTCTCCTTAAAAAAACAACGCGTCCAATAATACCCCTTTAATCGAACTCCACTCTAATTGAAAGCCTCTCGGAACGTTAAATCACGAGAATTTACGTGTTGTCAGCGTCCCAGCTGATTTTCCGCGGGTGGGCTATAGCCGTGACCCGAGTAGGCCCGTCGGGGAAACTGTGGGGCAATAAGTATGGATTTTTGCTCGTTCGGATGTTTACATTATGTTCACCAGGCAACGAGCACGTCGCGTTTTGTTGCTCGGTTTGCGGAAGCATTTCGCGGATCCGCTCTGTTGCGAAGAGCTATGGCTCTTTATTGCCGCCTCGTGCACCACGCACGGGGATAGCTACGCTCGCGTGGATTTTTCAAGCGACCCCGGGATTTCCCGTCGGTTTCCAACACCCATGGAATACTCGCTGAACGGGAGAGGGCTCCGTCGAACCCTGGGAGAAATAGAGAAAAACGTCTAGAGAGAGAGAGAGAGAGAGAGAGAGAGAGAAAGGGAGAGGCGAAGGGATTTACGCGGTACTGGCCGGCGCGACCTTTCGGGTCGGCCTATTGAAAAATTAGTAAATTATTTAAGACTCTCCGCTGACCGCGTCGGTGCTTGTTCACTGTTGATTTATTTCGACTATCGTGATGCATGGTCCGGGTATCCAATATTGTAATAGGTTTTGCATACGTACGCGCGTATCATTGTCGACGGTCCGTTCGCCCCGTGCGATTGAAACACTACCCGGGCTATATCTCAACAGGTTCGCCTTCCACGGGCGTTATGAGTGCCCGCTCTACACGGCATTATGCCCCCCGCCTCCCGCCTCCCGCTCCGGAGGAGAGAGAGAGAGAGAGAGAGAGAAACCAGGCGAAAAGGGGGAAGAAGATACCGGTCGCAGTTGTCGGATCAGAATCCTATATTATCGCGCTCTAGAAGCACCGGCGCGCAGGTGTATCGGTGACCCTTGTCTTAGCACGTACTCCGCACGCATTTTACACCCCTCACGACCACGCCGGGATAAGACAAAGCGAAATATACCGACGCCTCGGATACTGGCCGTTCCTCTGGCCCGAGCTTGTAACCGCGATCTCGTGTAACATTGTAAATCGCTTTTCAACCTGTCACGATGCTGAACCGTTTTCTGGTAACCGGTTCCGCGATGCGCTCCATAGGTCTACGGGTCTAAGGGTCTATATTATTTTCTGACACTGGGTATTGCGATTTGGGGTATCTTGAGATACCACCATCAATTAGTTTAACACTATTCCTACCATGGCCGGTCAAATGACCGGTTTTAAAATTTCGATTAGCATTTCCTATATATAACGTAATCGTATCGCCTTTAACGACTTTTCCTAAAATATAATACATTTTTCAATATTCACTTCTTTTTTTATTGTTTGGTTTCTGAGAAAAATTTGTAGTCTGTCTTACAAGCACGACCGGTTATTTGACCGGTTGAACGATTTATATCTTTTTGTAATAGTATTCTCTCGTAGACTCAATTCCGAAACTGTAAAATCGTTACAAACGAAAGGTAATGCAATTGTGGCACGATTTTAGCCGAAAAGTGTTTTACAGGAACTGCTTTACGGTACCTCCAAGTGTTTGCAGTTCTCGCTCGCATATCGATCTCGCGGTGTTTATTTGCTAGATTGGTATCCGAAGCGTTTCGGAACCTCAGAATGTACCTCGGTAAACCTCGGATGTAAACAATGCGGTGAAAACGCATTCATTCTATATTAAAAAGTATAAGTCGTGCTAAAGACCGGTCATTTGACCGGTCGCGGTAGGAATATAGGTATACGTGAAGTGTCGGTAGGATTAGTGTTAAGTTAAAATCGTACCGGTTTGTTAACGACCCCTACTCATAATCATCATTCTCCTTATCATCAGAATCAACATATCCGAATCCAACCAATTCCAAACGCTTTCGAACTACCTCCGAAACATTCCTCCAGACAACGTGCACCGATCGACCGACAGAAAAATCACCGAAAACCAGCTGTGGAAGAAGCATCCCGTTGTCGGACAATGCCACTTGATGTCTCGGAGCCAGTGGCTCTACATCTATTCCCCCCTCCCCCCCCACCCGTTTTTTCTTTTTCATTCTCCGCCCCGCCCCCCTCCCCTCCGCCGCTCGTCCGCGCTTTCTGTCTCCCTCTCGTTATAATGGGCAAACACATAATAAAGAGGGTAAGCGAGGAGCGCATACGCGATATGTGGGGCGTTTAACAATGGAGCACACCTGAGCACGGGCCGGTGCGTTTGAGGTGGCTTTGGTGGAAGGAGGCGACAAGAGAAAGAGAGAGAGAGAGAATATCTGAGGAGAACCGCATGGTGCATCGGTATGAAATGTGGTGGGACGAAAAACGTGGGGGACGGGCAGGTGGGGCGAGGGGCCAGGAACAATGCTTTCAACCTTTTCTTCTTCTTCTTCCACTTCTTCTTCGTCCTCGTCGTCTTTGCCCCCCGTGGCCCCTCGGCCCCCCTCGTCACGGGGCCAGGGTGCCGGCACGATGCTCTCCCATTTGTTCGCGAAACACCGAACACAGGCAGTCACCTCGTACGCACGTCGTCGTAGCGCAGAAACGGCATTGTCCGGTAACGCTGCACTCTCTCTCTCTCTCTCTCTCTCTCTCTCTCTCTCTCTCTCTCTCTCTCTCTCTCTCTCTCTCTTCCCCTCTCCCTCGCCTCTCTCCCCATGGGCGCGTGTGTGCGTGACGTATCTCTTTCAGCTGCAGGTATTCCAGCCCGCTGGAAAAATGCCACCTCCAAAGATCCCCCCCCCCCACCCACCTTTACTTATTCGTTTCTCTCCTATTCGCTCTCTCCCCCTTTCTTGTCTCCTCTTCGGGCGATTCGAGTTTCTTTTTAGGATCGCACAGCGCACCGGTCGGGTTCGTTCTTTTCTGATTTAATTGGAACCGACTAGCTGCCGGACCCACGGACCTGGAATTTTTTCGGTTGATCCTTGGCCCATTAACGAGAGGCCTCTTGCTCTTTTCGGATTACTCGTAGCGCTGTTTACATGCGCGAAAGGGTAATTAAAATCGAAGTGTCGCCGGGCGGTGGGATCATTGAACGTTGCCAGTCGTCTTCTTCGGTTCGATTTTCTTTGATCCTGTTTTATGGGTGGTGCAGTTCGTCGGTGAGGTTGTTCCAGAGAGAAATTTTGGTGGTCGCGAGTTCAGACTAGGGAATGCTGTGTGGAAATTGTAACTTTTCTGATTTAATTGGAGCCGACTGTAGCTGCCGGACCACCGGACCTGAAATTTCATATTCATTTTCGAATCGACACAAAATTGTGTCAACGCGATCTTGTATAATAAAATCTTATTATCGAGACAGAAATTCCTCAGTGGCTCCTGCATCTTGCTCCAGTCTATTAATAATCTTATAATTCCAATGAGATTCTAACACTCTGTTATAAACACTGTAGTCGCAGTAGAATTTATTAATTATCTCGGCGCAGTGAATTATATACGTCCAGGCGGAAGTCTGCAATTACCAAGCGAGATATATCTGCGTGAAAAATTACCACGGCTTTTAAAACAGTATCAAAGTGCCTAATCGAACGGTATAGCGTCGACGTTATATAATTTTACCCGCGACATTGATGCCTATAGAATAATAACGGTAGATTGTAACAGTGTACAGTGTGTGATTTTGAAGGAATTTGAATGGACAAGATTGCAGAGTGCTTTGAGCCGGGAATGGAATTACATGACGGTGTTTGAGATTGGTTTAAGGAGAGAGAACAATAAAGCAAAGAGTACTATGGAAACCATTAAGAAACGGGAAACCTGTTCGCGCGGACATGTTTACCCGCCGCTTTCTTTGCCGGTGTTCAGGTATACATATATGTATATACATATATATATATATCGGTTGTTCCGCGAGATCGAAACCGTTCATTATCCGTTTCCCTCTGAGCGATCTGTCGCGTTTCACTCCGTTAATGTATCCCGATCAGCCATCGCACATTTATATCATTGTTACGCAACGCTCATAGCGACTAATAAGCCGTTGTCACGTAAACGAACGGAGCCTAACGACTCGTTCATGGCTGGGACGACCAACGTAACGCTGGTTTCATTGCGCTGCGCTGGTACGATTTTTGCCTGTTACCTTTGCAGGTACCAGGCTAACCATCGCATCGATTACGTCAACGTTCCGTTAATATAGCTGTTTCTTAAGTATTCCTTCTCGTCCGACTGCAATCCGTTCTTTGCACTCGCGGCTGATCGCAAATGTGTTCGATCGTAGGTGTGACGCGATTTTTATAGATTTGTACATCTGTAAATATTCAATTAAAACCTATCTTCCATAGACATTTGGTCTATTTTACTGTGATTCGTATATGAACCGATTTCATTAGATACAAATTTTTATGTCACCATTATTTGAGTTGCAAGTCATCGTGCCTGAACAATCGAACAATAATTTTTACTTTGCAAATGGAAATCGTTCGCTGTGATTTATATTTTAGAGACGAAGGTGTGTTTCATCAGATGTTACATTATCCCCGCATTGTGGTAACCCTATCCGATTGACCCGCATACTCGAATATATACACTGGACTTTCCAAGTGTCAAAACCTTCAGGCTGAAGCTGATCTTAAGTCAGCGAGTGAAGACTTTTGTCGAGTATAGAATACGTGACTCCCTAGGAATTCCCATGAACTATGGATGAAACGATGGTTAAAGTTTCAGGTAAAATTGCCGCGGCACTGACCATTAATTAACAGTAAATTACCGGCGGTCAACGCATTTCATATATATTTTTTACCTCACCGCGATTGAGATTGTAAAGATACGAATGATTCATTAAATTCCTTCATTCTATCTCGCATGGTAATACCGATCGCGCAAATTTCTAAATAATCTTATCACTATTATAAACCGAAACAATGTTTCTCGGAGCTTCATAAATTCAGTATTAATTAAAACAATAATTCAATATTTTTTCATTAAGCGAAGCAGTGACTGGTCTAACTCTGTCCAAACAAATCATCGTTCAATTTCATCTTGAGAGTGAATTCAACTCTCCACGAGTCGCCAGACCAGGGGAAAAAGTAACCCCCTCTCTGCCAGTACCGATTAGTCACGTGACATTGCGACACACGCGCGACAGAGCCGTAACGCGTCACGTGACCGGGCCGTGGCGAAAGCGTGGGGGAACAACGCGGTGGAGGGGGAAGGTAGAGCTGGGACCCGATCTGCAAAAATCGCTTTCTTTGCGCACAATGCGGTTGAAAAGTAGAATGCGCCTAACGAGCTGATTCTCCGCGCAATTTCACCGGTAGGCGACCGGTAAAAAGGAAAAGGCCTCTCGCATCGTCGTCGTCGTCGTCGTCGTCGTCGTCGCCGGTTACGTTTGAACGGCCGGCCGCGTCGCACAGTGATGTTGCTTATTTCGTGTCCTAACGACGAATATCGCGCGGCGGGTCGTTTCACGTTCGACAACACCGGTGACGACGTTAAGCTGCGCGTTTCACTTTGATCTGCGACGGGCACTTCGCGCCGTTAATTTTTCTCTCTCACTCCCGTCGCTCGACGAGAGATCATTAACCGCGCCGTGTCGCGCGGACTCGCCTCTGCTACACGAGCATTAGAATTTAAATCGTCGCTGATATAATTACGGGACGCGGCTGTGTGCTGTGAACACACACACACACAAGTACACATGTCGCCCTCGCAATGCATTACGATCCGCGCGCGAAATTAATAAGGAGATCTATACGCGCTGCAGCGGATCGTCCGATCCATTCGATGATGATCGTCGACCATTGAACGAACACGTTTTAATAATAGTAAGCAACTGCCACTATAACATCGAGTAAGACGCGTGATAGAAGGTTCGTGCAAAGCCTGTTAAATATGTACAGTGACTCTTATTAACATTCTTTTAATATTGGACCATAGGACCTGGATTTTTTTTTTAGAATTTAGAACAATTAGTTTAATACAGGAGAAAAGGAATCTTTAAAAAATTTCAATTGGTTGGAATTACAATGAAAATACTATAAATAGTTGTTTAGTACTTCTTTTATGTGGACCTATATTGAAAATTTGTTGAAGGATCCATTGCAAATTAGGTAATGTGTAGGCAAAGTAGGTAATGTGTTAAATGTTCTATTAAATTATCATCTGCTTATTAAGATTGTTAAAATTGTTGTATACAGGGTGTCCCACGTAAGTTTTCACGATTTTTTAAGTACTTGCGATAATCTGACAAAAAATATTTCCAACAAAAGTTGATCAGTTTTCGATTGGCTATATATTGCAATAAAAAAGTTCGAAAAACATTTTTTTTATAGCATTGTCAAGGTCACCTTCATTTTTTAAAATGGCACTTTGTATTTTTGACTTAACAGTATTACAGCCCGTGTCAAGACTAATTCAACGATCCAGTATACCATGACCTTCCGATGACCTTGAAGTGCCATTTAAAAAAATTAAGGT
This sequence comes from Lasioglossum lativentre, assembly GCA_916610255.1. NCBI lineage: Eukaryota > Metazoa > Arthropoda > Insecta > Hymenoptera > Halictidae > Lasioglossum > Lasioglossum lativentre. Next base: position 6,208,027 of record OU744364.1, read on the forward strand.
GGTCTTGACAATAATATTTTTTATTGGAATGTATAGCCAATCGAAAACTGATCAGCTTTTGTTTAAAATATTGTTTGTCAGATTATCGCTAGCACATACATAAAAAATCATGAAAACTGTTACCTGGGACACCCTGTATAATTAAAATAATATTTATCCCAACGAAAATTTACGAAGGGATGAATTTACATTGAATTCTATATCGCCGGCAAAATTGCTAAGTTTTCGTTTCGCGCATAAAGATTCGCAGTCTAGTCATTGCAGCCGGTCAGAACGGGGATCATCGACCATCAACAGGCCCCGTTTCTGAGCGGGCTCGTTACGCGTATCAGCTCGGCTGGATGATAATAAGCCCCGGCGCGTTCCCGATAAGCGCTCGCGGCTCCTAAAATGATCAATCGATACGGCATTAAATCCGCGGCTAATTAGAAGACTCGGCTGGAACGGAGAAGGACGTGGTACTACAAGACGGGAATAACATTAACCCGTTCTCGTACCGGCTGGAATGTTAATAGGCGCGTAGATTCGCATTATCTGGCCCCCGGGGCAGGATTTTCCATGAGTGACATTGTGTACCCTGGGCGAATTCGAGGTCCCTTTTGCTCGTCCCGCTCGAATTACGATAAACGAGGATTGCCTGGCCGGCGGAATCCTCTCTCACGACGAATGCTGCTCGAGAAACAAGCACGGACGAGAGCTTCTTAAAGCAAAGTATCGGCAGTAGGAATGCGTGTAATCTAATGTCCGTTGGCGAGAGAGCTCCGGCTCCGCTCGAGTAACCCATTATCGAAGCTAATGAACACACGGGGGATCAAGCTGTGGTACGGCGCGGAGTTGCTAGCAACGAACGTGCGCGCGCGCGCGGGCGGCATATTTCGAGAAGCTGATTCCGATATCTGCAGAATATTTCCGTGGACCTGGCTCTGATACGCGAGAGCACATCAGGAATCGGATAGTCATCGTCCGGAATGATTCGTTCGCTACCACACAGAGGGAGGAACGACTTTTTCTCGATCTAAGAACGAAAGAGATGCGACGAGCCAGCCTTAGGTGTACCGTTCGACTTCGTTCCTCTCCTCGAATCGTGAGCGCTTTCATTGCCGCTGGAATGCGATGGTTGTTGCTCCTCTCGGTCGACGGTGTATGCCGTTGCGTCGCGATCGTTCAAGGCCGCCTGCCGCTTCTGATCCCGCGATCCTCCGGTGAACGGATGAATGGATTTGTCAGATGAATGCCCCGGGATAGGGGCGCATCTTCTTCAATTACCAGCCGGGTCGCGACGCGGAACCGTTTTCTTTTAAACTGCTACCGATATGTTCGTTCTCTTCGGCTCTTCGGACGATTGTTAGGAACTCGGGGAGGCTGTCGGTGGATTTGGGATTGGAGATTCTTGACGGAGTAGATTTTGGGATCGTAGGAATATGTTATAGTTTGGAATACAATATATTGTACTTAAGGGGGTAGGGTACTCGCGTGAATTTCCCTAGAATTCCCCTAGAATACCCTAGAAATCTGGCCGAAACATGGGTTTGCGCGGTACGGGTTTTGCGTCCTTATACGAGCATATTTTTCGCTGGACAAGAGCTCATTCGATAGAGAAAGTTTCAATGACCGGGGTTCAGCCCCTTTGTTATATGAAATTATGCATATATTTTGTAATACAAGTGTTAGAAGTAAGCCAAAATTGATGATGTTCAGCCATGTAATCCAAGCCATTTTTATGCCATTCGATGAGTTTTCTGGATGCTATCGTGGGCTGAGCTCCCCTTTAAAACGAGCCCTTGTCCAGCGAAAAATATGCTCGTATAAGGACGAATACCCGTACCGCGCAAACCCATGCTTCGCCCATATTTCTAGGGTATTCTAGGGGAATTCTAGTGCGGGTTGTACCCCCTTCACTCCAAGGCAGAATTGCTCGACGGTCTGGAGATTTGATCGTTGATCGTTGTCAACCAATGTTTATCGTCAAAATGAATTTCTACCGGTTTCGAAAGTGCCGAACGACAAATGAACCAGGCATCTGGTCCCCGGGTTCTGATAGTGGAAATCGGGGCAACCTGATCCGGGGGACTCGAGGGGACCTTGCGCACCGGCTGCATAATGGGAGCTGCCCGTTTTAACAATCGCGTAGAAAGACGCGCCGCTCCGGTCCGTTTCAGATTGAGGAATATTGGGGCATTGTAGAAGCCGGAGAGCAAGGTAGACGCTCACTCACACGTGTATACTGGGTGTCCCACCTAACTTCAGCATCCTAAACATCCCGTTCAATTTTTATATTCAATTTGCTTCGTCCATCGTCGTAGTTGAAAATGAACGTATCGGAACTACATGAGCAAAACATCAACGAGAAAATGATGTATAACGAGGACTAGAGAATCGTTCAGCTCCTTCAATAATTTATTAATTCAATTCCTTTTTTAATACTTTGACGCATCATGGCTGACAGTACTGTCTTCGAACTTAAACATCAATTTTGTTGCACTATGATTTATTCTACGATTCCAGGGATTACAATTTTTTTTTCATCGTCTGAAAGCATCGGGCAGAATCAAGCGCTATGAAAAAATATTCCTCTCGATGTTTAGAAGTTAGAAGAGACACCCTGTATACGCATCCATGTGTGCGCCCGGCTTGTTGACAATGGGAAGCCCAGTGGGTGCGTTAATCCGGCATGTAAGGTTGTTCTGTGAGAATATTTCGTGAGGGGGGACCACGAAAGAGGGGGGTTGGGCGAGGGTGAAGCGAAAGAAAGAGAGAAAGAGATGGGAAAGAGAGGCTCGCCTCTATTGTTGCATCCCGGCGATATTATCTGCGGTACACGCGATGCCTCTGTCGGTTCGCCGACAGAGTTGACTCGCGCTTGAAGCCTCGTGTGCGTTCCTTCCCCCCGTGGGCTAGCTTAGGCTCCTTCGTAATTGCCGCGAACGAATGAATCGGCCGTGGAACCCGGCAATCGCCGCGGACAGATCTACGTTCGGTTATCGGGGCTTTCGTTTAGCCGGCGCACCTTTGTTCGAAATCGATAAACACGTTGCCGGGAATCATTTTCCGTTTTTCCACGATCGACGATCGATCGCGATGCATCGACGAGAGGCATTCGCGGCAGATCCTCGGCGCGAGATAAGAGACGTTAGGGGGTACGCTTCGAGGTATTTCTCACGCATCTTTCCACGTGCGAGACCTCGGTAAAAGTTTCCTGGAGATCTTGCCAGGGATTCTGTCGAGTCTTCTTGCGTCCACTGATTGTTTAGGAAAAATTGTCCACAAAGAGTGAATTTTGTGATTAAACCTTGTATTCGAAGGGGATCTTTTATATCTTCGATTTAGAAACGAAAAGTTTCGTTGATTGTGTAGTTTATTCGCGATCGGAGTATGGATTTTATACGTTCATCATAAAAATTAGAGGGTAGAAGCCATTAGGTTATCTTCCAGACAGTGGTGTTGAAGTCACTTTTAATCCAGGTTGTCAGAAATTTCATCTTACTTCTCAATTTCCGGCCGCCAAGTTAACCCTCCAGTGTGCGGATGACGAGAACTCCCACTAGTATACTGTACATATACATAGACATAAGACGCACCCAATCTATGTCCTCTTTAATGAATACGGATCCTCTTGCTTGTTACTTTACGGCATAAGGCTGCTGCAATTAAAAACAGAATTTCCTTTGACCACTGAAGAACTCGGCCAGTACCGGAGTAGTGACGTAACATTGCGACACATGCACGACAGAGACGAAACGCGTCACGTGATCGAGCCGGGACGTGGGGGGGATAGCGTCGTAGAAGGGGAAGGTGGATTCTCTTAATTTATTAATAGAGTAAAGAATTAAAATCAATTCAGTCCAGCCCAGATCAATAACGTAAATACTAGTTGCTACACAAAAATCAATATCTAGTCCGTATACATTGCATTTTTATCGATACAAATTAAATAAAAATTATTCCATAACAAAATTTCATATTATCGAGGGGTGTATAGTGTATATGCATAAGGAATAATCCATAATCCGACACCTCGAACAATTCTGGATCCGGAAGGTGAGACTTGAAGAGACCGCATGCGGATCATGGTGTGCAAAGTTCGACAGGTGACGGGGTCGGAAACGCATTCCGTGTTGGTTGTCGGCTTGTTGCACCTCGTAGAGAAGGCTCTCGGATCGCGCGCGCGCGCGCGCTCGCGTTCTGTGGTAGCAGTTTCAGGGGCCCCCTTTCCCTGTCTCGCGTCTATCCCCGCGACTCATCCTCCCTGTATCTCGCCTGCAATTTCATCCTTTCGGTCGAGTGGTTTCGAAATTCCAGCACTGACGGGCGACGCCAACGACGCCGTTCCGGCCGTTAAGAGTCCCGGCTCTAATCTCGTGAGCGGATATCGAGCCGGTGTACGGTGTCGTCGGTGATCGGTCAGGGGATCGGTCTCTCGGAAAAGTGGCCGGGCACTTTTGTAGCCGGCGAACGTGGGAATGATTTTGAGAGAAGGGCAACAGAGAGTGAACAGTATACATATAGTGAACAGAGGGAGAGGAGATCGGGACAGAGAAGGCCGGATAAGCGGCCCTCGCGAGAAAGAGCGAGATCACCTGGACGCCTCTTCGAGCCAGTTCCGTGGCGTCTTGCCGTTCGCATTCTCTCTCTCTCTCTCTCTCTCTCTCTCTCTCTCTCTCTCTCTCTCTTTCGTACGGTTTCTCGTTAGCTTTCTCGCTTCTTCGTTCGTTTACTTGCTCGCGTGTGCGCAAGCTGGTGTGCGCTGGTATGTATGCTCGGAGAGTGTTCCAAGAGAGCCGTGGAGAGCGCGGGCGCAACACACGTGTCGTCCCGTGTATGCGCGTTCATGCAGTTTGTAACGCGCGGAACAGGTATTCCCCCATTGAAATAAGGTAACGTCGCGAATATGAAATATACCCCCTTGTACAACTTGATAATCCGTGGTTACCATAAATCCTGAGTGATTATCCGCGTGTCTATTTATAAGCCTCGTGGCGTCGCCCTCGCCTCTTCCCGCCCCCTCGTCTTCGCGCCGTGCATGTACCCTCCTTCCTTTATCCCTCTTTCCTTCTTTGTTCGGATCTTCATCCCCCTGTTCCCCTCCTCCTCTTCATCATCATCTTCTTCTTCTTCTTCTTCTTCTTCGTTGTCGTCGTCTGCCTCTTCTTCTTCTTCTCCTCCATCCCTTTCGAAGGATGATCGCGCCTAAAGGACCTCGCGTTTCTACCTATATGCGTGTCATGGACTTACTTCTTCCATCCCTGATGTAAAGAGAGAGAGAGAGAGAGATAGAGAGAGAAAGAGAGAGAGGGTTCTTTGGAGATACGCTCGATAGGATTAATCGGCTTACGAAGACACGGTCTCGCGGCTCGCCGGCCACGGGGAATGATTTGTTGGTGAACATTCGTCCGCACCTGCGACAAAAATGGAGTTCGCCCGACCCGGCTCAAGAAAGCTTTCTCCGCAGAGGATATTTCGTGAACGTCCAATACGCTGATGGATCTACCGACTTCTCGGAACGCGGACATCCAGGCAGCCAGCAGGCCGGCACAAAAGGTTCAACGGGAAACCCGGTTACTGACAATGAGAACGATCTGCTGCGAACTTCGGTGAGAGGAATTTTTATCGATTTTTTCATCGTGGATTTAGAACATGTCCAATTTCGTCAGGTTCATCGGGAAAGTTTCGAATTATTCGTCCGCAGATCGAAATTGCGATCGGTTACTTTCGGGAACGATTTTTATCAAGTTATTTCCGAGGATTTATAAAATATAATTTTCACTAGGTTCATGAAAATATTGGTAACAATTAACTTGGATTAGATTGTCCCAATTTCTTTTGCTACGTGTTCGTTTAATATTGTTAAATAACATGAACGATTTTTGAATGGTTATTTCCCAGGATTTATAAAATATGATTTCCACTAGGTTCATGAAGAAATTGGTAACAATGAACTTGGATTAGATTGTCCCAATTTCTTTTGCTACGTGTTCGTTTAATATTGTTAAATAACATGAACGATTTTTAATGGTTTACATAGCAATTTGCTTTCTTAAAGAAGTAGATTGAATTTACATTTTGCGCACTGGTCGAATACGAAACGAATTTTTGGGAGAACCTAAGAATTGGAACACATCTAGTTCCCATACCTAAACAGTGTGTGTGTGTGCACCACATTTGATAAAAGGAAACATATGCCCGCAACAATTCAACGCGACAGCTTACAAATATATTCACCCTCCTCGATCCTAATTGCAGTCTAATTGCTCGGATTCCGCATGAGCCGGCAGCTAATTTATCAAAAGCGTAACGCACCGCCATCAATAATAACCAAGATAATCTTATCGAAACCCTCGAAAGACTTGAAATTTCGTTGATCATCTCCACATCTCGACCAATTCCGGTGGAAAAATCGTTCGGCAATTACGCCGGTAACTAATCGAGCCGTGTTTGCCACGGTGTTATTAATTTCATCCTGCGTCCTACGGGAGCACACAACGAGCGAACGACTCTCCTCGCGAAAGAAGTTGAGACAACCTCGAGCTAGTTTTTCCCCGTAGATGGAGCAGGTCATATTTCTCTGTGTTCCACTGTGTTCCTGTGCAGCCACCAACACGATCTCGTCCGACGAACACGTGAATAGGAATAGGAGTACAGAGAGGGGTAGAGGGCGTTAATGAAGAAATCAGACGCACTACCGTGTAGCAGAAAACGTTTGAGTATGTGTGCATGTGTGAGTGTATGTTGGCCCCAGCGAGATCGCGAGCAATTTCATTCGCAAGAAACCCGGAATTACGCAACCGACTCATGCTCTGCCCGGGAATGATATATTATAGATGCGATACGAAGATTAGATGGCCGGGAGGAGATACAATATTACGCTCGCGGAATGCGCGTGTTTCCTGCTTGATAAAGGAGAAACGGAGCTAATCGGTCTCTCGAAGCCGCGATCACCCGAGAGATCGATGGGCTTCCGGGGGACCATAGAACCGGAAGCGCACTTGTTCCAGTCGAAATGTGCATCTGCTCTTCTCGTAACTCGATCCGAGAGCGTTTTGACACCGAGTGTGTCCGACTCTCGGACCACGGATATCGGGCCACGGCGACTACCGATCAGATCGTTATCGGCCGATTTTTATATGGCCGAACGGTATATTCGCGCGATCGTCTCAGAACGCTTAATACAACCGACGATCTTCTGCGGTGACGCCAGATAGCGACGAAACGAAACGCTCTCGCAATTAATCCGACAGCACACGGACGTGTTTCGCGAACGCGTTTCCGGTTTTCGAGCTGCTCCAGATGCTCGACGATCGTCCGTCCGCTCGAATTTTCGGGTGGAATGGGGACCGATGCGATTTTTATACAGGGTGGGACAATTAACGCTAGAACTACCCAGCCCGGCAATTACCACGTGGTAGTAATTAGCTTGTACCATCGAGATGGAAGAACCGCTAATTATCACCAATTTTAATGCTATGTTATGTCGACAAGGAGAAATTTTTATCAGTCAATGCTTGTCGGGAATTTAAAAAATCTTTGCATTCGATCTACATGTTTTTGCCATTAATGCATGAAATCCGCGGTCTAACCATTACAATGGGACTTTTCCAGATTGGGCAATTTTCAAAGAAACCTTCTTTATTTGCACTTCTAATATTTTTAATTTACGATTATTGAGATTGTCCTCATCCATGAGGAACCACTAATTATCAACAATTTTTTACGCTATGTTATGTCGACAGGGAGAAATTTTTATCACTCAATGCTTGTCGAGGATTTACAAAATCTTTGTATTCGATCTACATATTTTTGCCATTAATGCATCAAATTCGCGGTCTAGCCATTACGATTAGACTTTTTCAGATTGGACAATTTTCGAAAACTTGAACACCTTCTTTATTTGCACTTTTAATATTTCTAATTTACGATTATCGAGATTGTCCTCAACCATTAGGAATTATTCATCTTTATTTATTATAAATAAAATGGCCCTAAAATTTGGATAGACGCATTCTCTTCAGTTTTAGTGCTTTGTAAACTTATTTTTATAATTCTACACAGTTTTAACGAAAAAATTATCAACCAGTTTGTAAATCGTTAGCATACTAGGTGTATATAACTATTAGTATAAGATGTATAATTTGTTTAACAAATCGGTTAATTAAAAATATTTGTTCGTCTGTTGACAATTAACATTTGCGAGTAGCGACAGATGTTGGTGTGCGAGGGTTGAGCGGTGAATTTCGCGAGAGTTTCGCAGAAAAGGGGGCATAGATAAAGATTTAAACGGTCGATTCTCTCCTCGCAATAGACCGCTGTTGAAATCGAGAGGAGAGTTTTCGGGCGAGCGAGACGGAGAGAGAGCGGCGAAGAGAGTGAAGGGAGTTTGCTCTCGCCGAGGGGACGAAGAAATCGGGGCTATCCTCGAATGTCGCCAGAGGCGCTGCGCGTTGTGCTGCGGCAAGCTATTAAAAACCCAAGTTATGAATGAAAGCCGAGCTGAAATAGAATGGCACGCCGTGCTCCGCCCACAGGAACAGGTACAAACACCACGACACGATAGGCTTAGCTCAAGTCCAATGTCAGAAGATTCCCCAGAGGCCAGAAACGAATCCTGCGCGCCGCGCTTGATGTTTCAACCAGAACCCGAAAATCATCGTTTATACGATTAATATGCCGAACGGCCTCCGATCCACGCGATTTATGTCATAATCCCGACTCCATAATCACGGACACCCACCAAAAATTTCCACATTCGACGTTCATTCTCCGCTAGAAAAATTACATAAGTTTAGATTTTTCTTTTATTCCGAAATTACAAGGTTGCTTTTCAGAGAAATTATGTCAATTTATACATTCGCAAACGTATAGGGCTGATCGTGCGAAAGTCCGGCAATCTTCGGCAAAATCAATTTTTTTTTAATTAATTATTTATTTACACCGATCGCATCAACATCAAGGTCATTAGCGACCACTAGATAAATTTTGCTATGAAATAAATTTTATTTTAAAATTAAAAAAAAGCTTCCTCATTTCTTTATTACTTATTGTTTTTAAATATGTCACACATTTTTTAAGAGTTATTTTGCATGATATTATTTAACACTTGCCCTGGACAAGTCACTTTCGACATCTTGAGTTTTGTTAATTAGGACGAAAGTTTATTCTATTTCAGTGAACACTATATGTAGAGAATATTCTAGAAAAGTAAAAGTAGAATTGTAACATTGCACACTAAAAGATACGATAAATTGCAATCGATGCACTTTGACGATTTTCGTACGGGTTCAAAGTGGGTCGATTCGATAGTTGATCGTTCCCAATGCCTAGCGTATCTCCAAGTGCAAAGAAAAATCGAGATATACGATATTAAAACTCGCTAGGTAACCGGAGATATTCCCCAAGCATTAGAACCCACACTCGCATTGTTCTTTGCATAGAATTAACTGCGCTCGTAACCAGCGAAATTATATTCCGAAAGGTCAGTCCGCGTCGGACAGGGAAAGAAAACTTGATGCAAATTGTTTCTGAGAGAAGTAACGAGGTATTTGATTAATTGCTCCGTAGGTGGACACAGCGGGAAACGTGAAACTAGCGGAGTAACAAAAGATGAAGGCAGAGATTGAAAACCGCTAGGCTGACCTCGACCACGGGAAAATCGCTGAAAAATCCTTGGAACATCCTGGACATTCGAACCCCTCCCTGTAACAAACATATATCCCTTTTACCGAACGCTGCGATTCGAACACTCGACTCTTTACACAGTAATACTCGAGTATTTTGGAATATTTAACACTTAACCCTTTAAGGACACGCATGCCACGATTACTACAATTATTTAAATATCAGAGGCTCGGTATATATATTTACAGTAGTTAAATTCTACTATAAAATCGTAAATTGTCCGCCCGAGACAAATTGAGCAACTTTCCCTTATTCCGAAAATTTCATTATTATTATAATTACGTTTAAGGAGGCAACGGGGCGTGGAAGAAGCGTCAGGTTCGGATTTAAAAACGCGTCTCTTTCGAATATTTCTGTCGCTGGTAAGAAATACAGCCGGCAGCGGTTTCGCGAAGACATAATTAGTTGGTTGCGTGTTAAAATGTCGAGGAGTCGGAGAGGCTCTTCGCACGCCTTAAACCCAAATCACGGCCGGCCAAATTATGCGTAAACGAGCTGGCCGCAAACGAACGACGGGCAATACATCGCTGATCGTACGACGACGGCGGCGGCGGCAGGTCGCTCGGAGTTCGACGCGAAAGAGGGACTCTGAAAAGGGCACGATGCCTGACTGTCTGTCACATTCTTGATGTCAGCGGGCCAGAGAAGGGCCGGTAGTCGAGCATCCTGACGATTCAATTAGGATTCAGGCATGCAGTAGAGGCCCCTGATCTCTCTCTTTCTCTCTCTCTCTCTCTCTCTCTGTTCGGTACGGACAACTCTCTCTCTCTCCATCGTTCCAGCGCCAGCTTTCTTTCGAGACCCTCCTCGGGTATAATCGATCGCCGATTTCACGAGAGATCCATCGGGCCGGGGATCGCGTGGCCCTTGATATATGAAGATCACGCGGATAGCGCGAGCCAGTGAATCGTCGAACTCTTTGAATATTAATTCTGCAGACGTCCACCAGCTTCCAGAGTTGAAGAGTCACTTATTGTTAGGATGAGAACGTGTTTCTTTAATTCATTAAGGACAAGGATCTTTTGAAACGATAAGAACATTGTCCTTAGATCGTGCATCAACCCTTAAATACTGTATGTAGACCTCTCTGCGAGACCACTCGAAATTTCTATTCGTCTGTAATTCAATTTTGATTAGGGTTCATCATTACAGAATCTTCGTTTACCAATATATTTGTTGTAGTTCGTTTAGAATTCTGCTATTATTAGTTGCAATTTCAGGAATTAGCATATGCTGTTCTGATCAGCCAAATTTTCATCCACCCTCTGCGGGAAGCTTCATCCCCAAAAGGAATAACCTAACCTTACCTAACCTAAACCTATATGGCTCCGTATAAGTGAATAATTACCTATCATTTTTCTCAGAAAGTATCATCTTTATGACAAAAGTCAATATGACATAAAATGTGTATTTTGATGAGACCTACAACTTTTATGTGAAGTATTTTTCAAAATTCCCATTATTGACTGAAATAAATGGAAAAACTATGATTTTTATGGTTTTTTCACGGTTTCTGCTATGAAAATAACATTTGTGCCAATTTTCACTATCATATTCGTGATCAGCACGTCAAAATACGTAAGAATCCAGAGTATTGTATTAGCTGTTCTCTGTATTAATTAATGTACTTCATTGTATCTTCATTCTATCCTATGTTTCCTCGGATTGTAAAATATTCGCCTACTACAAATGCATAGAAATTCCCAGTTTAGCCATTACAACAGTTCTCACCCTATCATAATGCTCTTGGTCAGAGGACACGCGAGACGAATCGAAAACAGGTCAAGTTTCAAGACGTTCCACAAGAAAGACCATACCATCCCAGAACTTCCCTAGACAAAGTGCCACCCTCCGGACGCTGATTAGCGCGGCATCGTCGACAGATGGATCGATAGCGAACTATTCCTTTCGTATGGAAATATCGTTATAATCGTGTACACAAACGACTCGGCCCGGCTCGTCGCGACTAAGGAAGAGGAAGCAAAGCGTTGAACCTTCTGGGGGTGGGGGGTTGAAAGCTTCGGACGAGGCCATCGTGGAGAAGCGTCGCGGGACAATGGAGCAATCAATAGGGTAATGTGAGGACACTTTATCGAATTATCGATGCGGTCGACACTGGCGTACCTACGGTCAATGGACACGGGTACCCTGCTTTTCGAGCAGCAGCAGCAGCACCACCACCGCCGCCGCCGCCCGAACCCTTCCGCCCTTTGCAGTCCCTCTATCTCTCTCTTTCCCTCGTACAGAGCCTCGTTTCGAGCCTCCGCAAGCAACGCGTCCACCTCCGGGGGCCTCTCTCGGAGAGGAGAGGCTTTCTATCTGGCCTATCCGTCTCTCTTTCTCACGGTTTCCCGTCAACGTTCGGCCGCTGATAAAGTGAACCATCCGTGCCGCAACAAGCTCAGTCGCCCTTGACACTTTGCCCAGTTAATGTCCAGGAGAGCCGCCGCGATAAATCCGCCCCCGAGCCTAGCGGAGGCCGTGGCCGTGGCGATCTTCTTCGCTAAGCCTTTCTTCTCTCTTGGACTTGGCTGCTGTTACCTTTCTCGCTAAACTCGCGCGCCGCGCCGCGCCGGTTCTTGGTGTCTCTCGCCCTTGTGAAATCCATTATCTTCTTCTCGGCAGCTTCGATCTCTTTCTCCGCAGCTTTGTGTTCCATGTGAGGAAGAGGAGAGACGTTTTCTGGCGTCCCTCGATCGGTTAACGTCGCCGGGAAACAGTCCGCGCGAGCATCAGGTGTAGAATACAATGGTCCCGGCTGTCCCGGGATCCTCGAAGAAATAAGTTCCCCGGTTGGATCGTTGGATTGAGAGAGAGAGAGAAAGAGAGAGAGCGAGAGAGAGAGAGGGGGGAGACGCGATTGGTAAGAAACGATCTCCCCTTCCGCAATGCTTCACCCCCGTAATCGGATGCACCGGTTCACGCGTCCCCGAGGCGACGGCCATTAATCACCTGACCAGCCGGTTTCCCAACGCAAAATCGCTCGCTGCCGGCACACCGTGGTCTAGATCCTTGCGCTACACGCTCGGAATTCGAAAATTATTTTTTCTTTTGTTCGACACGGGCTCGATTTTGGTATATCTTCCAAGGGCTATTATAGACTGCCGCGTGTGATTCGACCGATTCTGCAACGCGAATTTTTGGCGAAGCAGTTCCACTTTAGTCGAGATGGAAAGGAAGTTACATGTCATTTCCGACTCGTAAATGTTGCAGTGGTTTAGTGTAAGGGTGTGGATCATTTAACGCGATCACCTCGATTATTTTGGTCATTCCTGGACCGATACAAATGATTTCTGTTGTATATCGTATAATTTTAAAGGATTTTTAGAAATATGAGAAAACGCGAGTACACGAATAAAAATGATTAGTGTTTCATATTTATCGGAAGGAAACTTTAAGTCCACGAACGAAATTTTTCCTTTGTTTGACCGTTCACAAAATTCCGTATATGAATGGGAATTTGCATAAAGGTCCGCCAGTCCAGTTATCAAAATCGAATTTTGTGCGGCCTGTACGGAGAACCAGCGCGCACGGTGCGCAGCTAGGAAACCCGGTCGCGAGTGGGTTTCGCGGCCGAGTGCTCGGACACTTAACAGGGACGATGGTGGGCCGATACTTTTACGCGTTCGCGATCGCATATTTCATGTCAGTTCGACTCGACCTTTTTCTCTTGTGGTTTTTTAATCGCCGGTCTCTCTCCATCCGTTTTTCTCTCTGCTTGTCGTCCCTCTCGGAAAGAGCTTCCATATCGAATCTCTCGTCAGCGAGCGGGTTCAACGGTTGCATACGTCCCCGGGAATATACGCAGTTGTAATTGCACCGTTCGCGTTCGTTCGTTCGTTCGGTCTTCGATACCTACTTCTTATCTTTGGTCGGAGGACAGGCTCGGTGCATGGCACAGAGTCCCCGTTTCGATCCCACGAGCCACGTCCGATTGACCGCGTGTGAGAACACGATATCGCACGAATGAGTTATGATCCTTATTCGTGGTTTTGCATACCGATTCATTATAAGCCGGTGGAACTCAAAATTGGAACGCGACGCAGACGCTGCGCGCTGGCGCAACCGATCACGCCCGATCCACACGACAACTCTTGCGGCCCAGAACCGACGACGATAAATCAAATACTATCCCCCCAATGGCGTGGCCCGATTCTTTATTTTATCCGTGGAATGTCAACCGCGGAGTTTCGAGATGTCGCGTGGGTGGCTGGAGGATGGGGGTTGAACGAACAGAGCCGCGAGATGCGCATTGAGCATCTGATGTTGGACATGGAGGATTCGCGTTGACTGCCTGCGAGTGATATTAACGCTTCAATCACCGGAATCCTATCATGATTTTTAGAAATTCACTTTTACATTAGAATCTGAAACGCAGTTCTCAAATAACGATACTGGGAGTCACTTGTTGGTTCACAATTGTTGCTGTTGGAAAATCCTCTAAAATCTCTAAATTTTCTAAAAAGGAATTGTAGACAATTAACACTATTTTTATCTGAGTTTCGAGTTGTTGCGTGGGTGGAGGATAGGGGTTGAACGAACAGAGCCTCGAGATGTGCCTTGAGTATCTGATGTTGACATGGAGGACCGCCGTTGACTGACTGTGAGTGGTATATTAACAGTTTACCCACCAGAATCCTATCAAAAGAATTTTTAGGAATTTACTTTTACATTAGAATCTGAAACGCAGTTCTCAAATAACGATACTGGGAGTCACTTGTTGGTTCACAATTGTTGCTGTTGAAAAATCCTCTAAAATCTCTAAATTTTCTAAAAAGGAATTGTAGACAATTAACACTATTTTTACCGCAGTTTCGAGTTGTTGCGTGGGTGGAGGATGGGGGTTGAACGAACAGAGCTGCGAGATGTACCTTGAGTATCTGATGTTGACATGGAGAATCCACGTTGACTGACTGCGAGGGGTATTAACAATCACCGGAATCCTATCGTGATTTTAAGAATTTTACTTTTACATTAGAATCTGAAACGCAGTTCTCAAATGATGATACCGGAGGTCACTTGTTGGTTCGCAATTGTTGCCGTTGAAATATCCACTAAAATCTCTAAATCCTCTAAAAACCCATCGTAGACAATTAACACTCGGAGAATTACCTAAATCATTTTCCCCGAGACTCGATCTATCAAGCACCAATGACGTCGCCTAAGAATCGAGGACGACAGTCATCAAAAGAATAACGGAGCTTTCTCGGGCATCCTTCGCGATCGTCGTCGGCGCGAGGTTATTATCGCGACAGTGCCTACGGAATCAGTCGGTGAAGGCCGTGCGCACAGATGTTCTAAATCGCGCGCAAACAAATCACTTTGGTACCATCGACTCGCGCGCAAATACAGTTGTGCAATGACTCGGAGTGACTGTTAGGTAATTCGATTTATGTAACGGTGCCGGCCGGCGTTGCTATTGTTGACGCGGGTCGTTCGTTCCCGTGGATTCTCGAACCGGGACCATACCTGGCTCAGGTGGGACGATCACCTCGAGAGTTCACCTGTATCATAGTGCACGGTTAAATTTACATCAGAGACGACAGTTAAATTCTCGCGAGGAGGACATCTTTTTCTTCCAAGAGCTATTTAAAATTCTCCAAAAATTGGCTGATTACTGAATTTTCTATTCTCGAGATATATCGTCGATATTTAAATTATGAGCTCCCGAGGCTTCCACTTTCACTAATAAACATTCATTATTGCAGAAGATATTTAAAAATGTCTTTTCCATTTCGAGATCAAGTGAATAGAATTCGATCATGCAAGAAGTATAAGTACTCCGGTTTCCATGTTTAATATAATCATTGTGGAAGATTTATCGGCGATGTACACCGCGAAGACGCGTAAAATCGCCTTTAATTTTATGCGGAGAGGAGAGGCGACACTTTCTCGAGTAAAAAGAACCTGGTGGGAATGAAACGAGAGCACCACGGGTAAACGGGTGAGAACGGATTGTCCGCGATAAGAAGAGATGACAGGTAATTCGGTTGATGGAAACGAGACAGCTGGCCAACGAACGCACCCACCGATCGTCTTAATCCTTCCCTCACACTTTGGCCGCGCGCCGGTTTTATCGATCCCTGCGACTGATAACACCTCGACCGGTCGAATCCACGGCTTTCCAACCGCGACTAATTGCCAGCCGCTTGGATGTCGCTGGAAAATTGCTCCAATTTCCTCCATCCTGCAACGAGAGTTAATCCGCGACGGTTGTAGATCAGAATCGGCGACACGTTTTAGTGTCTTCTGATGCTCCTGCTTCAGGAGCATCAACTCGTCCATCCCCAGCATTTTCTCGATTTAGCTCGTAATACGGTGCCCCTGGAATCGACGCGATAATGTGTCAACCAGACTCTTCAGCTTGCGAGAACTTGCTCTCTGGTTTGTAGGTATACTTAAGACGTCGTAGGTTGGTGTTGTTAGGAATTACTTTCAGTTCGAACTAATTATATTTACGCATCGACGAACCTTAACACCGGGATTGTAAGTGCGACTAATTCTGCTTCGACGGGCTAATTCAAATGGTGAGCTCTTGAAGCGTGAAATTCGTAGCGTTGGTCTGTGTTGGTGGGAATTGTTTAGTATTTGTGGCAAGTGGAGAAGCGATTGAAAGTATGTGGACTGATCAAGGTTTGGAAAATGATCATTTTGGGGATGCTAGAAATTTTCTTTTAAATATTATATTATTTTTCCTCTATAAGACAAGTTTATTCCGACTTGTTAACATATTATTGTAACTTTATTATCATTAGAATTCCCTAAACCTATCAGTTCGCAACCGATTGTCCTTACCCCCGATCCGTTCAGTTCTTAGCTACCGAACAACCGACGCTCTCAGCCCTTCCTCAGCATCACTTAGCGTCATCCCCAGAACAGTAGTTCGAGAAGGACGATCGGGACTCGTCCGGGCCAGGAGATGGTAGGGGTATAATACTCGCGCGACTGGCTGAAAGCGTGCGTACTCGCGGCTTTCGCAGCAACAGGCACCAAGCAGCAGCATCGGCATCAGCATCGGCCGCATCAGGAACAGCAGGAGCAGGAACAGCAGCAGCGGCATCGAACGAACACCCCTCCACGGGTATCAGGCGGTTTCTTCTCCTCTCTGGTCACTCTCTTCCCTTACCTCGCTAGTGGTTAGTCCGGGGCTCCCTCTTTTCCCGTTCGCGATTTCCTCCTCTCCTCTCCTCTCATCCCGTTCTTCTCGATCATCTCCTCTCTTCTCCCGACCAAGGGACCCGTCACTATCTCTCTCGCGGGGCTTCTCGGAGTCTCTTTAGTTTTGTGCGCTACCTGCCTGCCTTGTGGCTCTCTTCGTATCGTATCGTATGTAAGCGAGGTGCCGGTGGCGGGACGAGGCAAGCAAGCCAGGCATGGCAAGCAGAGCAAGCAGGAGAACCAGGCAGGAGAGAAGCAAGGGAAGCAAGCAGGCAGGCAGGCATGAGGCAGGCAGGTAAGCAGGTAAGCAAGCAAGCAAGCAATACAGGCGAGCTGGTTCGTTCGGGCTTTCTCTCTCTCTCTCTCTTTCTCTGGATTTGCCTGTGTGTGGCTGCGCGGCATGGCGTTGTCTCCTCGCGTGTAGGCACACACAGTTGTCTCCCCTCACACGTGCTCGCCCCTCACGCACTTTGCTACGCGCACGCACACGCTGGGTTTTGCGACTCGCATCCTCTTCCCTCTAATACGGTACAACCGTACAACGAAGAAGAAGAAGAAGAAGAAGCAGCAGCAGCAAAGGAGGAGGAGGAAGAAGGTTCGTTTGGTTTCGCGAGACGCGAGCGAACGGAACGGAGCCGCGGCACACAGAGACTTCCTACGGAGAGCTGTCCGGCCTGTATAGAGGCAGCACGTTAGGTCCCCGGAGAGGAGAGGCGAGAGATAGGGGGCCCCGGCGATGAGGCCCAACAGAGAAGGAGAGAAAAAGAGGGAGAGAGAGGTGAGCTTGTATAGGTCGGAGCCACGCGATTGTGTGTGGCCGGTGCACAAGAGCGTGGCTCCCCTCCCTCCGTAGCCACACTCCACCACACTCCTCCTACCTCTCCAGCCTCTACCTCCTTCTTCTACCTGCCGGGCCGGCCGACACACATGTGTATGTGTACCTTGGTCTTCAGTGTAAGATCTGAACCAGCGGAGAACGCACGCTATTGTTATATCATTATCATTGTCATCGTACCGCGGCGATTCGCGCCCGTCGCCGCCGCGCCGTGTTCCACGTTCCGCCCCGAGTGTATCGTTCCGACCTCCAGGAAAAATCGCTCCAACAGCCCGAAGAGAGTCCCTGGCGACCTCTCCTCTCTGTCATCGTTGTCGGAGCGGCTCGCAATCCCCTCGCAAACGATCCAGAAAACCTGCAAGATCGCCGGCCTGGATCGTGAGCCGGTCCACGCGCCACGCCGCGGCCGGCTACTCCCTCTCCCGCCAGCTGTGTCAGGTGCGCTTTTCTGCCGTGCTTTTGCCACCGGTTTTTGCGCAGCAGGATTCAGGAGCCAGTGAAAAAGCTCGTCGAAGGGGTCAAAGGATGACGGGATACGAGGTGTCACCGCTGCGCCCTCTGACAGACTGCCGCGCACGGGGCGGCCCACCTGTGTGAACACGTGGGAAATCATCTGCATCGCCGCCCGCACACGCGTCCTCTACACGCACGCCCACCGCCGAAACCGCGTGGTCCACCACCACCTGTTCACCGAAGAAATACGCTGGTTTATCGATCCTCTGTCTGGTTGGGGAGATCGAAAATCCTTCGGAGAAGCTGGACTGATCGCTAGATCTCGAGATTTCAAGTGCGAAAACTCTGTGTCACCTGGGTGTCTAGAAGAGTTACCTGGTCGGGTGAGATCGGGGCACAGGGACCTATTTCGTTTGCACGGTTTAAGATTCGTCGGGTGGTTCGTTCGATTCCTCCTGGGGATGTAGAGATGGAGATGTTGGGATGAGATCTCATGCTCGAAAACTCTGTGCCAATCAGTTGTACGCGAAGGCAGGTCCCTGCTAAGTGAGACCAGTGTCCTGCAGGTACCCATTTGGTGCACAATCTTCAATTTATCCAATTTCCAGAATAGAGGAGAGAAGGCGTAGAGCGAAGAGAAAGAGTGTGGAGGGAAAAGAAGGTTCGAAGATAGAGAAGCTGGGAAAATCTGAGAATCTCAAGCTTGCTCTGCGAAACCAGTTTAGGTACCTAGTTGTTGTCTTCGGTTGTTGAATTTGCTCCTTCGATTTCTCTTCGGGGTTCACGGAGAAGACCCTATCGAGAAGGTGGGGTGTAGAGGAAAGATATAGAGTGTAAAGAGACGAGAAGGTCTGGCGAGACGATAGAGTGTAGAGAGAAGACAACAGGGTGCGACGAGAAGGAAGACGTTGTCGATTAGGATCGAGGGGACCCGATGACGGGGAGGAAGAAAAGGAGGTCTCGGGTCTCGACGACGGACGAGGCGACCAGGATCGATCGGAAACACGCCACGGCCGACGCCTAATTAAATCGATTAGACTTTGGGGTTAATTGTTCTGGAACGCCGCGCCGGTTCCCGCCTACTGTCATCGCCGGCATCTCCCGGCCCTCTCGCCGATATCGGGAACGTGAATCGTTACAGTGCTAGATAGAGGAACTAATATATCGACGCTGTCATCCCGTGGTCGTTTCACTGTCGTCGTCGTTGTCGTCGTTGTTGTCGCGCGATCTGAGCGGCGTGAACAGAAACTCGTGTGACCTTTCGGTTTGTGGATCGGAGTCGATACCCTCGAGTATCGACTGGCGGTGAGATCGGCGAGCAAAATTTCGGTGCTAAGTGACGTCCCGTGTTCGACAATCCTTTGCCAGTGTCGCCTCTTCGTGGTGTATATATCCTTCATAATCCTCTATCTCGTCTTCTCATCGTTCAGGATTCGAAGATCGGAGGATTCCAGAATTCACCTGGATCGGATTGTTCTTGTGTGTGCTCGCAAAACTGGTGTCTGTTGGTGCTAGCCCTTTCGTTTGACAAACAGCCAGGGGCCAGGATTCTGGGTCCCTCCCTCTCCACCGTTCCCGCGCAAAAGGTTCATCGCTGTTCGCGGTCTCGGAATCGTTTTGTGGTGACAGAAAACCGGCTCGGCTCCGCTAGGCTCGACCACCGTTCGAACGCAGTCCGCCTGCGATCTCCCGATGATTGCTCAATTAGTTTTAAACGTGCTCGCGTAGTGCGCCCATCGCATCGGCCCGCGCTGACTGCCGGGGCATAGCGATCCGAAGGCTAACGATCCTGTGAATCCGTGCGTGATCAGTGCTCTAAAGGTATCCTCGAATATTCATCGCGGGCCCGAGCGTGTGGACCACTCGGCGCGCGTGATATACCGAGACCCCAGAGCTTAGGCTCCCGCCAGGAGAACCACGATTATGCGGACGAATGGTCGCGGTGATAAATGATTCGCGCGGTCCACGATAGTACCTGGAAGCTACCAGTTGGAACTGACGGTGAGTCGATACACTCTTTCACGAATTGATCGTACGAGCTTCTAGCAGGCTTCGATCATGGAATTGTGTGCGTGTGTGTGTGTGTAGGTGTGGGTGTCATTTTCTTCAGTTTTCGTGGACGCCAATTAAATATACTCCATTAAATACTTATTCGTAAATGATAATTTAGTAGAAGATGCATTTTATTTGCGTCTAGGTGGCTTGGTAGACAAACTGTTGATGTTGATGTACAATAATATATTGTGATCTAACGCATAAGGTAGTCACAATGTTGTAATTCTACGTGACACAGACCTTGCTTCTTCAGGAAACGTTTTTCATTCAATATTATTTTGTAAGTGTTAATCTTCAGCACTAGAGCACCCAAGTGTCACACGTAGGCTAGTCTAAATGTCCTTTTAAAAGAAGATGAAACTAGATTATTGCGACCTCTCGTTCTATTAAATTTTATTTCACAGACCTACTCAATTTATCGAATCCTCCTGTCACTGATCGATCATACGTGTCCGATACAATGTTCAGTGAGGACAATATTACGTTTCTAAATTTAATAAATACACAGATTACCAATGGGTCGAGATAGAATCTGAAATTGAAGGTGGGAGAATGTATTCTTTCTATGAGATTTATTGTTCCAGTATCTTCAAACGAATTAGCTCAATTCGTGCAGTTAGGATTAAACCCTCCGAACCAGTGAATCCTAATCTGATCGATGTAGCAACAGAGTTCCCACGTAAACAGAAAAACATAAGTCAGTCAGTCATGGTTGATACCAACACCGTTAGTCCACGATGGTACATATCATGATAACTAAACTGTCAACAATATGGACTCATTCAAGCCTGTAGTCTAGATGTCACAACAGAGAAAGATAAAGCTTCCCGCATCCACAAAATATTCATACTCTGAACTCAATAGAATCTGTAACCCAGATTTCACAAAAAAAAGAAGAAAACTAGTTTATATTCTCTTGTTTTTGAAAGCTTCAACTCGCCTACTCAGTATCCAACGCGGAACCCTCTAGAAATAACTGATGCTAATCGATGCGGCAAAAGAATCTTCATTTAATCACAAAAACATTAATCAATCAAAGTATCAAACCAAGTATCTGGTTCGTATCTGTCCAAGCAACTGGTATCAACATAGTTGCTCCACGATGGATGTCACGATAGCAAAAGTAGTCACAGCATGACCTCATTAATGTCTGTATTCTAAACATCTGTTCAGGAAAGCCTGAACTTGTTCCTCCTTCTGCACCGACAGTTCTATACAGTATATTCTAATTTTTCATATGTCTACAATTTCAGCAGTTTTTTTCTACTGACTAGAGTTTCCTGATTTCGAGGATTTAGACCCGTAAATTATTCTAGATCACAGCGTCATAAACGTTCTTTCTCGTCCCAACAAATGCCCATTACAGCTACTGAATGTCTCCGACTGAACCCTCGAGAATCATCAAATCCTAATCAGATCGGTTCGCCGACAGAAGTCCCCATGTAACGAGAAAAGGAATCAATCCCAGTAGCAGGTGCCAACAAGCTGTTCCCCGATTAGTCGATCGTGAAATCGGAGTCATCAGCGTCAGGCATCCGATAGTCAGCGTCGAAGTCAGTCTTCTTAGACGCCAGGTGGAGGGGGAGGGGGGAGGGGGATGGCGGGAGGGGAGTGCTGTTCGCTGGCTGTCAGATGGGATATCCGCGGGTCTCGTTTAACCTAGGAAAAACGTGGGTTCGCTGGTATCTGTCGAAAGGTATCTCCTAATAAAGCGACGCGGCGATAAGTAAAGAGAGGAGAATTGGCGTTCGTGGAACCTCTCGCGGTACGTGTAAGGAGTTCCCGTTTGCGAAGCGGTGCAGAGTCGTGCGCTCTGCTGGCAGAAAACCCGGGCCGAAGTAGAATTCGAGGCGAGCACGCGGCTTGGCGGCAAATGGAACGATAAATCCTTCGATTGTCGAACGTCGATAATCGTTCGCGGCGGCGCTCCGTTGTAGACACGGCGGAACAAACATCGTCGGACCCCGGACCTGTTATCGTGAGCACGTGATCGGTACCGGGGGGAGACCCGGGCTGATTCGCGAGAAGTGAAAATATCGGCTCGGTCACGTTTACAATGTAACACGCCGATCGACGACAGACTCCCAGGAACCTCCGCGAGCTCGAAACCGACGGATATCTGACGCCGGCGACGCGACGCCAGGATCCGAGCGCTAGTCGCGATTCCGTGATAAACACGGGGAAATTGGGAGTGCGGTCATGCCTCGATATTTGGCAGAGATATGTACACGATATTTCAGAAAAGTTTATCCCTACTGTGGCTGGGTGTGACCTTCGAGGAACCCTATGCAACATGATGCAGGATTGGGTCCGTGAGATGACACTTATCCGATGCAAAATTTTTTTGTACCGTTTCTTTAGGAAATTTTCATCGACGCGTTACTGTCATTTTGCTGATTAAAACGAGACCCAAGATGACATTGTTCGAAGCATATCGACGATTTAGTAGGACCTCCATTATCCGTACTAATTAGCGAACGCTTCCGATTGATCTTTTTTGACGCGTGTACCTACATGTTTGCGACGATCCGAGCGATAGCTCATCACCGAGCTAGAGCTAACATAAACTCGTGGAGAGGCTGTAGCTCCGGTTCTAGCCGGGTTCGGCAGGGAGCAACCTGTTCCCCGATTTGGTAGGTTGCCCGTAATGGCCGGCCCGGGATAATTTCTGATTATTTTAATTGACCCCGCAAAAAGGTCTCTCGCCGACCACGGGAACAATCGTCAATGAAATTGCTGTTACGCGTCGGCGGCGAGCTTTGCTGCAGCCTCGACTTTCTCGGCCAGATTGCTTTTTACTCGCACAGTAGCAACTCACAGTGAATCGGCCGCGTCACCATGCTGGATGACGAGCAGAGAATTACTATGAAATCGGCGAGACTCGGGGATTCACGAATATGCAAACGGGAATACTGGTTCTTTTTACTCATTCTGGCTTCTCCTTCTTTCGATCGATAGAGGAATTAATAGGTAAACTGATTTGTAACATTTTTGTGAAATTAAAATATTTCACTTGCGCTTGTTAGGTTCTTCTGTGATTTTTAGCGCAATGTGTGCATGGACGTGTTAATTTGATTGTCAATTCTGTATAGAAGTATCTTATCATTGTAGAAATTTGCTTTGATTTGCGTGAATTTTCACTGATTCTTTTTACTCATCGTGGATTCTCCTTCTTTCGATTGATAGAGGAATTAATAGGTAAACTGATTTGTAACATTTTTGTGAAATTAAAATATTTCACTTGCGCTTGTTAGGTTCTTCTGTGATTTTTAGTACAATTTGCGCATGGACGTGTTAATTTGATTGTCCATTCTGTATAGAAGTATCTTATCATTGTAGAAATTTGCTTTGATTCGCGTGAATTTTCACTGGTTCATTTTGGGTGATCATGTGGAATGATTCATCGAGAAACATTGTTTTCATCCTTTTTCTTGTTTGATCTTTCACATTCACTGTGGATGAATCATCCACACGGACATCGTCGGAATCGGGTAGTTGTAAATTCGATTTAACAGTTTGTGGAAGTTGCGAGTCGTTCATTTTGGTAATTGTGGTTTCAACGATGAATTAACGACGTACTCATTAGCGTTTCTTCTTGAATAATGTATGGCCGTTGTTTCTATGAAAATTTTACATTTGCGAGATGGTCGTTATTTTTCCTGGAATGGTTTCTTCAGTTACTTTGGAATTTCGAATCTATTAGAATCTTCGTTTTGTTCTTGTAGTCGGTGATAATGTGTGTTTGACTGTGATTGATAGGTTGGTAGATTAGAGTCCCGGTTCGGTCAGTATGGAAAACTTGTGGATTACCGCCACTGAATGTTGCAGAATTTTCGCTCTATGGCACAGTTTAAATCAGTAACAATTTTATACTTGTGTATTTGTTCGAATAATGTGAATAGCAGTAATCATTTTGATGTATAGTCCGAATTCGCTTGAATGCTGGATTCTAAAGACCGTGTGGAAATGTTACCGTGTATAGGATAAAATTGGATTACGTCAGATTCTACCTGAATAATTAAGGGTTAATCGCATGCATCCTATTATTAGCTTCTCTGTGCTGGTTTAGCTTGGCCTCTTCCATTGTACAGCGAGTTGAATGGACGACAAGTGTACAGAAAATTAATAATTATGAAAATACGAAAGTGTAGAAAATGTCCTAAAAGTGTGTAAACATTTTCATCAGAGTCTCTTTACAAACTTAGTTAATCGTTGAAATTGCATGTCTCGTTGATAAATGGAAACATACAGGGATATTAGTTACATAATTATTTTCATTATGAGTAGATTTTTCTTCGTATCTTTTGTGTATTCTTGGACAAGAAATGTGTGAACTTACAATATCCGATGTTTAGCTAAGAAATTATCACGTCTATGTATAGAGCTAATTAAAACTTATCTCCTTATTCTTTAACATTGTCCGAAGCAAACAGTTACATTACTCATTTATTACCAATGCTCTTCCAAAGTATTGCACTTCTGTTGATTTCATACGATAATTCACATGATAAATTCAGAATAGTGTACATGTAACCTGATACGGATAAACAGCTGACAAATGTGGGAATAAAATGAAAGCTTTCAAGTGACAGCTAATGAAATTTGATCTCGCACGAGAGAAATAAATTCCATATGTCCCTCGTACTATTCTGCAACAAGTATAAATTACCTTAGACCTCCGATATACGTTATCTCCTAAAAGTTTGATGTGATCCACTGTTCCTCCGAATTTTTAAATATTTAGTCAAGAATAAACCTTCCTTTATATTAAATTAAACAAGCAATCATACTTTCGACTTTTCGGCGACAGCGCCGTTTATGTTTGAACAGACCGTGGCCTAATCGCACGTGCCACCACAACACAGTTCCGCGATAGTTTACTTTCTTCAGGGTTCCCCACTGTAATCCTCCGTTAGTGTAGAAATTTTCGTTTTTCCGTGATCGAGGATTTGTCAAGCAATGCTGCAGAAACTCGTAGCGAATGGAAATTTGTCCGATGAGTAAGGTCTCGGTATTATTCCTGTCACGTTGACAGGAAAATCGGCGACCTCGCGTTCTCTCCAAGAACCGTACAAGATTATTCTTATTCTTGACAGTAGCGATCATTTCGATTATGACGATCGTTCCTTCGAATTCTACCGAGATACATATACTTACGGAGAGAATAAATTACGTAAGATCACCGACTCTGTGTGTACACAAATTAATTAATTCGTTCTGCTTAACACACTAGATTTCGAGGGTCGAGCCATAAATCGTTCTCGATCACTGTGTCCATCGCGTGACTATCATTCATAAAAAAATGATCAGACTGTTTCTACGCTCCGTTCTACGAATTTTAGTCTTCGATATGTAGGAATTCTAGGTATAATGTAAAAATCTACAATTTTAGTATTTTTTTTCTGCTTGAAAATTCTCAGAATTTCGTTTTACAGAAGTTTAAATGCCGAGCCATAAGTCATCCTCGATCACTGGGTCACGATTAACATACTCCGAGAAGTCCATCGTTTTTAGGGACAGTATTCTAATTTCTAATTTCTAGACTAACAAATTTGCAATTTAAATAAATGTTCGATTTATAAATAATTCTTCTGTTAAAATCGTTTCTACCTAATTTATTCTCCGGATTTCCAGTGTCAAACCGTAAATCATCCTCGGTCACTATGATCGATATTCTTCGAGAATCAGCGGTTTTATAAATTATTTTCTAATTTCTAATTTTTACACGCAAAAAGTTAATTCTCCATTGTAAATTACTTCTTTGTTAACTGAATCGTCTCCTACTGTTGAAATCATTGTCAGAATTGCAAGTGTGGAACCATAAATTATTGTAGACCCACTGTGTTTGAAGAATTTACCACTCTGAGCATTGTTCTCTACTTTCTTATTTTTACACGAAAAAACCTGCGCTTGTATTATTATTTGATTACAAATCATTCTTCCGTTAATTAACGAACGGCTCTATTTTTACCCAGAACGTTAAAATCGTCATCGATCGATGTCCAATTCGAATTTACAATGTTCCCCCATTAAAATAAATAGAAAGACCTTTCACAGAACAACTGTTTCCAAGAATTATTTAAACGAAATCGGCCAGCCGATCCGAAAACCATGATTTTCGCGTCCCGAATCCCACGGTCGGTCGTCGGCCCATTATTCGCGTCTCCGAAATGAAGAGGTTGTAACTGTCATTGGCCGGGAGCATTAATTCGCGGAATAAATTCGAGCGGATAATAAAATGAGGAACCTGTTCTCAGCCCGTTATAAATTAGGCGAAGATGAAAAATTCGCTGGCTCGGGAGATCCGCTCCTCGGATCCCTCTCTCTTTCTCAAGAAAGGAGACGAAGAAGAAGTCGAGCGAGACACGCGATCGCATTAACAAGAAGAGACCGACCGGACTTGTAAAAAAAAAAACAAAACAAAAAATAAAAAACGACCAGCGGAATTTCGAGCTCGCGCAGGAATACAGGAAGCAAGAAAGAGACCGGGAAAAGATGCGACTTATATAATATTAGTATACGATATCAAAATCACGGGGACGAGAAAGCTCTACCTCTCGCGTCCTTGCCTCTTTACCCGATAATTAAACACTTTTACGTTGTTTTCGGTATCGATTAGCCGGCGACAAAGTATATCGACGATGGGAAAAGCGCGAACCAGCTCTCGGCGGATAGACAAGATCGTTGCTTCCCGTCCCGTAAATTATTAATCAGGACCGATAATTACACGTTCCCCCCCTCCGGGTACTCCGATAGGAATTCCACCGGTATCCGGGCCTATCTCGTTATTAATCCGTCGATACGCCGGGCATTTTCTAATACATTTAATTAACCCCGTTGCGTAAACCGATCGAACGGGCGCGCGCGCGTTCCTCGCGAAACAGTAGCGGCGTGTGTTTCTCGCGTTCGCATGAGCGAGACCGAACCGTAATAATTCGGTCTTCCAGCGAGCATAAATTCACGCACCTGTTCCGTATGCGCGTCCACGCTCCATCGACGGAATTAACTGCCGCGTATATTTCATCGTTCCTTCTCTTCCTCGTATTCGTTTTTCATTTTTTTTTTCTTTTCTTTTTTTTTTCCTTTACACAGACCCCTTTCCCGGGACCGGTCTCTCGTTTCTCGCTTTGTGTATTTTCGATCTCTAACGAGCGGATATAAATATATCGAGCAACTTAATCGACGGTCGCCAGCTGTCGATGATCGAGGCGAGAGAGGATCGTCTGCGAATTCCTCCGCGGAAATCGTTTCTCTCGATCGGCGGTGCTGTTCAGTTTGCGAGCATGCTAGGGAAAGATAGGACCAGTGAACGAACATGTTCAATTTTAATAAGATTCCGTATCGAGAAAATTTATTTATACACCAACAACAAATTTCTTTTCTGTTCTGACTTCTTAAAATAATCCAAGTCGTTTGATGTTTAAAAAAAGTTGTCTTCAAATGTGTCCGAATATTATTTTGCAAGAGGCCGTATATGTTTGTCGGTGAATTTCAAGAAGCCACCAAATTGATGTTTGATCCTCGTAGTTTAATTAACAGCAATGACAGAGCGATGTTTAGGTTCGCAGGCTGATTCTCCGTGAACGAGGTGACGTATTATTCATCGTTTCCTTATGCGACTCGCGACAACGCTTTTCTCCCGATTCCCTGCGTGCATTTCATGCACCTGCGACTGTTCTAGAGGAGCTGGCCCCGGGGTTGCAGCAGCGTGTGGACGCTTAACGCGCGTTAACGAGCATATCCAGCGATTCTGCGTTTGAAAATACGGAACGGTGTGCGTTAGAAGGCCGGTGTGTTAGAAACTAGCCGGCAATTTGTCGCCGGGCGACGCTTTTCAGCGAGAACGGTCACCCATTTTCTAATCCGTCTATTTATCATCGAGAACCGCGAACGTAGACGCCGCTACGGCGGCGCGGCCCCGCGCGCGCGCACGTAAAACCGGTGAAATCCGAATGGGATATATTGTCGATACTTTCTATCTTGTTCCCCCCGATGGGAGACGATCGATTTTTAGAAATCGAGATTCTTCTCGGAACGACGAGAAATTCCACCGCGACAACCTAATGGAAATTCTGACGAGAATGCGTGGACTGGACAAAGTTTAGAGAGAATTTGGAATTTAGCACTTTGATGGTAATTATTAAGAAATGAGTTCTAAAAATTTTTAATTCGCAGAAAGGTCCAAAAGTTAGCGAACTCTCTTACTCATTTTTTCACACTGAAATAAATTTAAATAATCCATGAACATGGATGAAATATAAAATCATTGAAATTGTTAGAATGTGTGAGGGACAGAAAAATGAACAGAGAAAAAATATCGACCGGATATGTGGTAAGAGCACACAGATTTCTAAAAATTGTTCTGAATTGTGGTATGATCATTTTTAGGGAATGCAGAGGGTTACAAGTACAAGTGAAATTGTCCAGAGCCTAAATCAAATCTAAATAAATCAAATCCTGCTATTTTAATAAAGTAACACGTATGAGTCACTGTGCACAATTTCACACAAATGTAAAAATTGTTATCATTTATAATTATAACTATATTAATATGGCAAAGTTTGGTGGCGATATAGCAAAGGGATAAAGCTATCGAAAAAATTGTGTCACACGCAATGGACGTAATAACAAGTACAAGTGAAATTGCCCAGAGCCGAAATCAAATCTAAATAAATCGAATCCTTTATTTTAATAACTTAACACGTACCAGTCAATTTGACAAATGCACACAAATCTAAAAATTGTTATCATTTATAATTATAACGTAAATGTAAATATGGCAAATTTTGGTGGCGATTTAGCAAAGGGATAAAGCTGTCGAAAAAATTGTGTCACCTGCAAACCAACTCGTTAATAACAACCAATTCGAAAGTCGCCAGGAAAGTGTGAATTGTAGCACTCGTTGAACTTGATGAAGAGCTCGCGATCTAAGAGGCCCGAACGATGGTCGCGTGTCATCCGGATTCATTTCAATATTTCATTCGGGTGTGGGATGGGGCCCGAGAGATGATTCGTGTGACACGATGGACCGTTGGACGACCCGACCGGTCGTGCATCGACTTTTTCAGCGGATCAAAGAGAGGAAAAAGAGAGGAAGACGGTCCTCTCTCCGGATGGTTGCGATTCGATTCGAGAACCCGTGCCCGGGACGTGGGCCTCAAGTTCCAGGAACACGGAGGCCCGGCCTGGGCCTCAGGTCCTCGGTTCTCAGACTGTATCTGGCTGCCGTGTACGTTTTACGACATTCGGCGGAGCCATAAATCGTGGCCCGCGGACCGATTTATACATCGATATCGGTGCACTTAAGTATACAAATGTGCCCTTAATTGGACTGTCTCCTCCCGTGCGTACTATAAAAGCGGCACTTCACCCACCACCCAAATCACTGCTGACAGCAGCTCCTTTTAAGTTGGAAATATGGCCACTAAAGGTGGCTACCGTTCACCGGGGCACCTCTCAGTGGAGCGTCGCACAGTGCCAGCTGACAATGGAGAAAAATCAAAAAATATCAACTTTCATGTTGCTCTATTTAAAACCATTAAGCAAGCGTTATTTCCTAGATACAGCTATTGATGGGCTTTGAGCATGTTCAAGCGGTGTCGATTCCTTGTGACAAAGAATAATGGTATCGCAAGCATGTATGATTCTCTGGGTAACAAAAAGCATCGATCCCTAATGATAGTTGCTCAGAAGCCTCGATCCTTTATAAGTAGACTGCGGATCTTTATGCAAAATAAAAATTTTCTGTATAAATTGCAGGAGTCAGGAGCCAAGTAGAAGGGTCTTCCTTTTCTTAATTATTCTAAGGAGTTGAAAATAGTGTATTGACATACCTAAATTTTTTAAATTGTTCCTCTGTTTTAAATTGCACATATCCAATTTCATCATAAATGCATAAAATCCGCAGTCTATTTATAAGTACACCTTGGATGGGTTTGTTGTCGACACTATCACAATCCTGTGGGGTCGAGTCGACTGAATGACAAGTATACAATGAAAATGTTATGTTTACTAATATCAAGCGTGAGAAAGGAAGATGGAATGAAAATATTATGTTAGTACGTTCAAAACGGTGAAGACGTGAATTGCGAATGTATCGATACCAATTTCATGCAAGATGTATTTATAAAGGACGGAGACATTTAAGAAGTTATCATTTAGGTATCGATACCATTTTTTGAGTACATGAAGATTTGACACCGGCTCGAAAGTATCGATACATTCGACGTTGCCGTGATACCAGTACTACTTGGTATCGTATCACAGATCGACTACAAGTTCCTTATATTTTGATACATATCGAAACATCCAAACAAGTACTTAAGTATCGAATTGTTTGAAGATCATGAGAACGACTTGTATCACGCCCATCACTAGATACAGCGAATAGCATGAATATTCTCACACTTTTTCAAAATTGGACCGTACGACCAGGATATTTTTGGTGATTCGACATTTAAAGAACCCTACGGACAACAGGAAAAACGCAGAAAGATACGACAGAACAAGATCCCGGTAGAATCCAGATATCCTCTGTCGACGATCCGAGACTTTCCCTCGCGGCAACAATTTTTCTTCCCCTTTCAATTAAAATTCCCAGGGAGCACGCGCGACACGGTCGAGCCGACACAAACGATTCCTACGAATTCCCGCGGTGTATCCCGGTCGGTGGTCCTCATTTAGAGAAACACAAGAGGAGAGAGAGAACGGGAACGTAGGAACGTTGTGTCGTTTACCTTCGAAAATGGAGGATCGCGTGTAGAGCGTAATGACGGAGCGGTAACCGGCGTAAACGATGACTGAATGCGTCATCGTAGTGTGTCTCGCTCACGAAATTCATTTTCATGCGAGACAGTCTGTCTCTCGGATGAGAGAATGGAGGGGGTTGGACAGCCGGCAAAAGTCGTCAAGGAAGCGTGTGTCTCTGGGTTTTCGCGAAGAGCAGAAAAGCTGTGGCAGAGCAACGGCAGAGGAACGGTGGTAGAGCAACGGCAGCCGAAGGGGTTAAACCCTTTACGCGCTACGTCACAAAGGAGAGCGGAGTTTACAGCCCTTGTAACGCGAGTTGCACCCCTCTCTCATTCTTCGGGGCCGGAATGCGCTCGCAGACAGGATGGGAAGGTATATTTCCCTTGTCGTAAATCTTCTTCGCTTGTTTCTCGCGTGCTCTTCAACGATCGCCGTTGAGTTACGCTCCGCAAGGCTTTTGCAGCTTCTACTCGCGAGTACGCCTCTCTCTCTCTCTCTCTCTCTCTCTCTCTCTCTCTCTCTCTCTCTCTCTCTCTCTCTCTCTCTCTCTCTCTCTCTCTCTCTCTCTCTCTCTCTCTCTCTGGCCTACTCGTAAATGCTCAAAATGAAATCCTTTAAAGCACGGTATATTCATTTCGCGTCTAGCAATTTGCATACAAATCTGACACGTTTCTGTCCGAGCCACCCGGTTATATTGACGCTCCTTGTACGCCGAGCGAGCCGCTGATACGTACGCGACGTATGCTAATTGACTCCTTCACGCTTGTTCTTTTTTTTCTTCTTCGTCTTGTTTTTTTTTTTTGTTTCTTTTTCTTGTTCGACTTGCGCCGACTGTCTCGTAATTCATCGACTAACCGACCGTGCCTTCGGGTCCACGCTCCCCGGAAACGGGCCCCCGGGTTTACTCGCGACTGTAAAATCACGGTAACGATCGCGTTTCGCTCGACGGTCCCGCGGTTTTTGCTCGGTCGCTGCCGGTTGTTTGTTTAATCGGTTCCAGCCGATTACGAGCCGTTTAATTAATCCTTGCGCGCTGCTGAACGAATTGGGACGGTGTCTTGGGATGATACGAGCTGCTGCTGCCGGTCGATTAAGTATTGCAGAAAGAAAATTTATATTTGAAAGCTAAAGTTTGCTTTTAACCCCTTGCCCTATGATTTATTTTACGGTTTCAGTGATTAGAACTTTTTTGTAGTTGGCAATTTCCTAAAAAAAAAGAGAAAATTTATATTTATTGTACGCCTATACATGCTATCCCGTAACTGTAAAATTAATAACATACAAATTTATTAGACTCTGTTCAGAATCTCATCACGAGTCTGACACGTTATTGTAGGGCAAGGGGTTAAAGGCTCAGCTCAGATGGGTAGAATCTTCTTTGCAAAATAACAATTTTCTTCACCGATTTTAAGAAACACAGGAGCCAAATAAAAATATCTCCCTACCTTGAACAATAATATACCTACATGCTTAAATTTTTGTAATCGCTTCACTGTTTTAAATTTGACCGACTCGCTTAATTATGAAAGCGTGTGTGGAGACTATCCGGAAGAACGAATTTTCAAAATTCTTTCTACCAATTTAACGTCGACACAAAGAACCTTGAGGATGTACCTAAAATAAAATAATATTTTTCACGAGGACGAGGCAGGGGTTAGAAATTCTCGAAAATCCTGTTTCTCGCGTACGACATAATTCGGAAGAGCAAACAACGGTGCCGAGTTTAGGCACGCTAAACGCGTGTTGCGTAATTCGTGTGCAAATACGTAGATCAAACACAATGTTACGAGCACAATACCGGCGTTATCTACGTAGGTTTCGTATGGCTTCCTCTATCGAATAAGCCCCTTGTCCAGCGAAAAATATGCTCATATAAGGACGAAAACCCGTACCGCGCAAACACATGTTTCGGCCAGATTTATAGCATTAACACCCTGTACCGTGTCATCGAAACGCGTCGTTTCGCAATCCTCGTGATCGTCGATAGACGCGTGACGAAATGGATCTACAAACTCCGAATGAATTTCTTCGGGTTCGATAAATTTCGCCGACCGCGCTCGAAATTTTCCAAGCAGGTTCAGGAGACCGAAGACGGATTTAAACGTCTCGGGGGCTATTCAGCCGGTTCATGCAAATCGGGCTAAATTGCGATCGTTCCCGGGAGGATTGATCGATCGGCTCGGGAAACGGTTTCTCTCTCTCTCTCTCGACGCAATCGCCGGTTCTCCGGCGTTCCCTCGTACACACGGACATTGTTCTACATCGAATAGCCGGCGAACAACAATAGAGAGTTTCGTCGAACGACAAGAAACATTTTCCATGCCAAGGCGAACTGGACTGGCTCGCCGAAGACGGATTATGGTCCACGCCGGGGACGCGTCTCATTGTGTTCCGTCCCGCGCGTCTCTCCTATATGGCGAAAACCACCTGTTTCGCAAAAGTCGGATGCCGATCGGCGTTCTGCATCCTCTCGGCAGGCTGTGCGCGTCGCTCGATCCGCGCTCCCGATAAAACAAAACAAGAATGTAAACATATTCAAATCGCCAGCCGACGAGCACCGATAAAACCAGCGCGAGCGCGCGCACACACCGCCTGTTTTATTGAGGAAAACGTATCGCGACCGACGATCTCGTTATTGCGTGAACTATGACGGCCCTCGGTGGTGTGTACGGTTACCCACGCTGTCTCGAGATCGGTTTAGCACAGATTATTCAACGATTTTAATTAAATATTATTAGGGGCATTAGAGGTATTGATTTTACGCGATTGAATCGGAAAATGGTAAAATTGGTAAAATTGGCTAAACTAGTAATTATACCTGCACAGGCCTGTGTGGTAATCGTATTTAGTATTTTAATTGTAAATTTTACTGTAAAGGTATTCGAAGCATACAAGTTTAACCCTTTGCACTCGGAGCTATTTGAACTCAAAAACAAAAGATTTTTCCATTCTATACTTTTTTAAATTTTTTCCCTTATGAAACTTGCATATGTAATATGTAAATGTCTACTAGTTTATTAAATACGAACAATATTTTTAAGAATGGCATAGCAATTTTCAGTGGTGCCTCATAGTCGCCATCCGATTGCCAAGGGTTAAAAATGATTTATATTTTATGTACAGTAGATCTTACATCTTAGAGATAGATGTTGGAAAGGTTAAAATTTTTTGCATATGAAACTGATATACATATATCTCATGTAATATGTAAATGTCTAGTAGCTTATTAAATACGAACAAAAATAATAATATGAACAATATTTTTAAGAATGGCATAGCAATTTTCAGTGGTGCCTCAGAGTCGCCATCCGACTGCTAAGGGTTAAAAATGATCTATATTTTATTTACAGTACATCTTGCATTTTAGAGACATTAGAAAGTTTAAAATTTTTTGAGTTCATTAAATTGATTGAAAGAAGAAACAAATTTTTATCTGGTTCCATAAAATTTCAATCGACACAGGAAATGTTCAGTTTTCACAAAGATTACCATCGTAACAATAATTTTCTGGTGGACAAAACAGTGAATGTTCATAACATATGTCTCGTCTCATTAGGCTCGCACAATATAAACAGAGAATTGATCGGGCAATCTATGCCCCATGGGGCAACCTATATGCTCGTATCCCTCGTGCTTTATAAAGCGCTCGTTTCAGAACCGGTCTATTTACAAAGGGTCCAAAGACAATAGCAGCGAAACATTTTTTGTAGCAGTTGCTCAACTTTCCTTAATTTTTCAACTTGTTCAAACGGTTATCTCTTGCTCTCTGTGCGTAGAATGCTGTGCGAGTAGGTGTGGTTTTCTTGCCCTCGATTCCGATTGAACCAGAACACTGCCCTATGGAGTAATCTATAATTACTGTTTGCTGAGCAAATAATTAAACTAAAAAAAAAAAATATTTATAGACAGTACAAACCGGAACTACCAGCAACCCTTAATTTCTCAAATCGTTAAAACTTCCGTCTCGATTTCACCGTGGATTTTCCAGACTCTCCGTTGCCCTCGTTTTCGACTAAACAGTACAGTGCCCCACGGAGCACTCCGTATCCACGCATCCTCCGCTCCGTCTACAAATAGTTAAAAGCTGATGCGAGTAAAAACAACGCTTCTATCGTATTGCAAGCTACTGGCTCGTTTACCGTCCGGCCTCGTAGTTAAAATTACAATAGGATTTTTATGATCGTTTTTCTAAGAGTCTGATATCACTGGCAGCGGCGTTTATCCGCTTTTAACGAGTCTGAAATATTTTTGCCCTTCTAGTAAGGAGGCCATTAAAAAGAAAGCTCCTCCGCAAGAATCGCGCGCGCATATATATATATATGTATATGCCGTATGAAACAACGCAACACACGCGCGTGTGTCCGACGCGTCGCGTTCCCCGACCCGGTTCGCCCACTTAGGCTCATCGAATCACGATTCTACGAAATAATTATAAAAGATCAAAAGGGGTTTTCGGGTGGTTTAATGCTCGCGCGGATTCGGAGCCGTAAAACCGGCCATCAACCGAGAAATAAAGTAAGGCAGAGAGAAAGAGACCTCTGGAAACGATCCGCGTTCTTAATTCCGAAGACAACACCGCCCTCCGTGCCGGTATTTACGAGTAGAACAGAAATCTGCGCGTGTTACTCGTTTCCCGAATAAATAGCGACCTATAATTCCGATCCACGGGACCATCGTTCCGAATGCTCTACGAAGACGTTTTTCATTCAGAGACCCATAATCGTTAATTTTATTCCGTCTACGATCGAAACCAGTCGAACAACGGCACACCGCTGCGCAATGATTTACGCATCGGAATTATAATATCACCGTGGAAACTGCATATATATAATAAATGCCCTCCTGGAATTCTTACGAATTTCCATCTGTAAACGGAGCATCTACCTGTGAACCCTAGAGGTACCTGTGCAGCTGCCCGTCGATGAAGCGGTCATCGACCCAAACACTTTCGGTCCAGGATTACCTTTTAAGGTCTAGGAATCGTCTACTAGAGCTGTCCCGACTTCATTCAGCTCCGGCGAGGATTCTGTGCCGTTCAGGAATTTCTCCAAGAGTCGTTTCGATACACCATATGCTGGGTATGTATATCTCGTTCGAACTATCAATGATGCAATCACAGAAATGATATTTTTAACTCTTCGAATCACCGCTGAAAATTGCTATAATTGTCTCGGAACAATTTTTACAATTATCTAATAAAGAATTGAGTGTTGCGCGAGTGGGGAGAAAGAATAATTTTAAATCGGAGAAGTCTTACGAAAATATTACTAGCGCAAAGGGTTGTATGAACAAAGCTGGAAAAATTCAGACAGCACAAACACATAATTGATTTCACTTCGGTACCAAAAAACCAAACTTCCCCCTGAAATTCTCGCGGTACCCTTTCCTCCATCGTTCTCCCAGAAACGTCACCACCGTCATAACTTTCCGGGTTCCGAGCGGACCCCGAAAGCTTGCACCGGTGGCCGAGGTATCGCGAACATCGTACGAAAAAGATCGTTTTCGCAAAAGAAGTAGGCTGCTCGTTTCCTCGTCTCGTCTTCTCGGTCTCGGCCCCCTCGAAAACGATCGTTGTTTCGGCGTTGCAGCGGTCCGAAACACGACGATTTCTTCAGGAAGAAGAGAGTCGAATCGTCGAATTCCGACGGGTGGGAGGTCGATATCATCGAAAAGGGTGACGGGGAGGAAGAAGGAGAGCGAGATGGGGTTGAGAGTGGCAACCACCGAGCGAAAAGAGACAAGAGTAGAAGAAGAAGAAGAAGAAGAAGAGGAGGAGGAGGGCGCGGGACGAAGACTGAACGAAGAGACAACGGCGACGGTGAAAACAGGAGGAAGAGAGGAGGAACGAAGAAAGAGAGGAGGCAGGGCGGCGGTGGGCCTAATTAGTCAGGGATATATCTGGAATCTCATGGAGGCTGAGTTTTGTAGGCCTCCTTCAGTTTTATGTACGCAGGCGGATTTCTCCGGTGGATTAGCATACAAATCGATTTAAACTCGAGATAAATAGCCACTCAAAGGCTCCTCACACGGAGCCGACTCCGAGCATTATCTTGTCCACCGGTGAGATTAACGCTTAATGCTTTATACTTTACAGCCAAGAAGTTCCCGCTCCCCCCCCCCCCCCCCGCGCTGCCTCCCGCAGTTAACCACTATATATACTTAAGTACGTACCTGCGTTTTGTCGTCGTGAGCCCGTCCAGAGGGAACCTTTTATCCTTCCCCTCCTCTCCTCACCGCACACCCCGCCACCCTTTCCGTTCCCCCGGAATCCCTTTCTCCCTCGTTTCCGTCTCCTGTTCCCATCGCGCGCCGCGACAAACTCTCGATTCTCTCTACGTTTCTTCTCCGCTTCTTCGTTCGCCTCCTCCTCCTTCCCCTCCTCGATTAATCGAAACGGCAGGTTATCGTTCGCGCAATATCGAGCCGTCGATGCCCGGATCGCTTACACTTTACACCCCCGATGGATTTCAACGGAGTAGCTGCCTAAGCGCGGATGACGCGAGCAAGAGCGCAAAACCGCAGATAAAATCGCCACTTCCAAGAGCCCGGTTCCACCAGCAGATGAAACCGATGAGACCCCGGACCGTATCTCAACGCAGTCGCTGAACGGATCACAATTAACAAGGAATTACCTTACCGCGAGTGGTTAACTCCGGAGACTCTCGCGCACGGAGTCGGAGAGCAGCTCCTTTAAATACGTTTATTAGGATCCGCAACGAGCCTGCAGCCGAACGCGGTTCTTCGTTTTGCACGCACACGGCTCCTGCGTTACATGCTTTCGACGAATTCGCCGGACCGAGATTATTCCCGCGTGAAAAATATTTATCGCCGGATAAGGTAACGGGGACGTTTCACGGTTTTGGATATCGGTAGCGGGGATGCGGATTTTTGTGGGATTCTGGGAGAGTGGTGGGAGCGAACGTGTGTTTGGATTTTTTGTAACGTGGAGAATTTTCTGTTGTCGGATTATTATGTACAGGTTTCAGAGAAAAATTGAAATTGGTGTTCTTGGAGAGTGATTTGGACGAAAGAGTGTTGGGAGTGAGATGGGTTTCGTTTACTTATTTAGTAATTTTTCGTTCGAAATGTAGGTGGAGATCAGTTGTGCGTCAGTGTGTAAGCGTATTTGATATCATTATGTGTTATGTTGGTGATTTTTTCAACTCTGAAGTTTTGTACTCTTGCGTACTGTTTTATGTATATTTCATTGAAGTCTATTTTTTTTGATATTGGTAATAATTTGAAATTGAGCTTGGTATTATTAGTAGTTAGTGTTGGAAGCGAATTGGGTTTCGCTGATTATATTTTAGTTAGAATATTTTAGTTAGTATTTGGTGTTGCATTATATGTTTGGGAATTGTTTACCTGTAAACAGAAAGGATTTTCGAACGAACGTGTGGGGGAGGTTGAACGAACGATTCCTCGAAGACAATGGGTCGAATCAGCAGTTTCGAGAACAGTATGAGCCAGCGAGGAATCAAACGTTGCTCAATATGCTTTTAATTTACATGTTTGCGCAACAGAGCCAATTAACCGCGACAACCGCCACGGGGGGTGGGGTTCTAACGGGATAAATTAGGATAAAACGGTGTGAGGATTAACGAGCGCCAGGAGACGATACAACGAATCTCGAAGGGGGATTCTCGATTTTCACCGAGCAGGCCCACGTGTTCCACGGTTAATGACTGGCAACAGGGAATCGTTGCTCGGGGACCTTGAACGATCATGAATAATCGAAATACGCCGATAAAACACGCACGGAGAGAG
Source organism: Lasioglossum lativentre (assembly GCA_916610255.1). NCBI lineage: Eukaryota > Metazoa > Arthropoda > Insecta > Hymenoptera > Halictidae > Lasioglossum > Lasioglossum lativentre. The sequence continues at coordinate 6,246,713 of OU744364.1, forward strand.
AAAGAGAGAGAGAGAGAGAAAGAACAGGTCGGAGGCCCCGTGCATTTACGAGGATGATCCGTGAGCAACATCGAAACCAGTTTTCTCTATGATTCGGTAGGCGAGCGATCGTTTGGCGATCGCTAGATCCTTCGCCATCGGGCCCCCGGACCACGAATAAATTAACGATCAAGGTGTAATCGTAAACCTCCGGGGGGGAGGGAATATCTGAATACTCGAAACGATCCGAGCACAATGGTCGCGCTATAAATTAGGCTTTACAGCGCGTCACAATTGGAGGCTGAGTTTCGACGTTTCGTAACTTCGCTGGATGTTTCACGACTTTGTTCGGTCACCAGAGACATTCTTTTCGATTTGAGGATGTGGCGAAACGTCGTAGATACTGTATTAACACTTTGTATGTTCAGTTTATGCGGGCTATGCCTCGCAGTGGAAGGGATATTCGTTTTTCTTAGATCGTGCAGTTCCCATTTTCTTAAATCGAATGTTTACTGCAAATTCATTCGCTTCGCAGATTTTTTATGTTCACGAATCGTTTGTCATTATATCAGCAAATGTGACAAAAACAGTCACCAGAAAATTCTCAACCATGAGGGCTTTGGAAATGTATTCTTTTCCGAAGCTCCCGCTGTCAGCGTTTCATTAAAAGCGCAGGTTCCCACACATCTCTCGATGCACTCTAGAGCGCAAATTGCTCTGTTATCGGTACTGATAAGAGGCCCGGGCCTGTTCCCACTATTCCCCAATTTCGGATTCTCAGTCCTTATCCGTCGCGACAAATTTATTCGGTACGTCATGCCCGACTAATGAGCGGGTACCTACGTGAAACTCGGTCTCCGATACTTGATACAGTAGTGCCCCGATAGTGGACGCGTTCTTGCCTCGATAGTAAGCGGAAGGTCAGCATTTCCTGGAACTGTTTTCGCTGAAAAGGTTCCTTTTCGTATAGGGTATCAAATTTTGTTAGCGGATACTCTTCATTACCCTAAAAACAGCATTTTGATAAAATAACTAGACTGTGAATTTTTATGCAGAATAAACTTTGTCTCTATTAATTCTAAGGTACAGGACAGCTATATGAACATTGATTTCTTAATAATTTTATTCAATTGTAAAAAATACAACTTGTATGTTTAATTACTTTGATCTAGATCGCAAAATAAAAGGAAACGTATATGTTGACAAGAACTATAATAGCATTTATATGTTATTTTTGCAAATCAGGAAGTTTTTAGTCGACGATGAAAATAGTTTCCTAATTCTGTTTCTAATCATAACTGATGATACGTTAGATTATAGATATTTATGTGGGGGTTTTACGCTACTAATCAATCTAACAGATGTACAGATAAAAGACACCTAAATTTATAGGCACATTATGAATGACATCACTATAGCTCGTAAAATAATAAAATTAATACTGCCGGTGCTTTCACTGCCATAAAATTCTTCATTAATTCAGTCTAGGCTAATCTATGAATAAACTCTTAAGCGGAGAAAGAATTTTTGCAAGTCATTCGATCGCTGTGAGAAACGCTTATACTGGTCAATAGCGTTTTTAATGTATCCCCTTAAAAAGACAGTTGAATGAATGATTCTTCTACGATTTCCTCTCATTTTTCTTTCACACGTTCTAATATGCCATTCAGAATAGATCGCAATCGGTTAGAAGAAATAGTCTCTGCGTACGCTATAACTAGACCGCAGATATAAAACATAACACGCTATTTCGAGTTCATTCAAATTATTATGAGAAGAAACAAAACTTATAATTAGACGTTTATAGCGAAAAATTAGTAGCTTCGCTATTTCAAACCTATTCAACATATTCAGAAAACAAATTTCTAGTTCACCCCAGTTCGTTGCAATGCAGAAAAAAAAATTTTTTATTTTGCATAAAGTCTACCTACAATCGATACAAAAATTGTTTAATTATCATAAACATCCACAGTCCCGTAACACTCGAGCGAATCGCTAACAAATTCATCAATTCGCGAAATTAAGGAAAACAACTTTCCCCAAGGAGGTCAATGACCCCTACGCAACTGAGACCCAAAAAGATTCCTCTGGCGCACAATCGATCAAAACGACGCCTCTCTGATCACGTTCTCGCACGAATAAGAAACCGACGTAGTTACTGTTCTTTCACCCTCTAGATGGTATCGGGTCTCCTAACTGTGGCAGTTCGCGATCCACGGCGATTCATATTCCCCGGCGCGCAATTAAAAAATCGTTTTCACCGATCCCCCCCCCCCCTCCCTCCGTAGCGGCGCTGCTCAAACATCGAGTTAGTCCGAAGAGAACACGGCGATGATCGTTTCTCGTGGAAATTAAGCGACTCACGCAAGAAGGCAAAGTAACGCGACGCGTTAATGAGAGCATAGTCACGGTAGGAGAGGCTGCAGTCATGCTTCTCGCGCCGAGCCAGCCCCACAACGATTCCCCGTTTGCCGATCGACGGCGTGTCGTTACATAGCGATTATAACGTATAGTAATAGGTAGCTGTAGGTACGTATACAATGGACACGATCATCTCGTCCGGACGCCCCGGCCGTTTTACGCTCGCGTGTACTATACCCCGGTCTAATGAAATTTCTCCTTTGCTAAACATATATACGTAATTAGAGTGATAACTGCTTAATAACGAGTGGTATCGTCACGCCGGATAAGCATGCCGCAGCCGCGATACCATCGCCGTTCGTGGCGATACACCCTTTAGGCTGCTTTCGGTTTCCGATAATGCCTCTTAATGAACTGAATTATGGTAATTGTTGAAAACCAGCCGCGAAGGGATGGGGTTAGCCGGACCCCCCAAGCATGTCTTACTTAATGGAAATTAAGCATTATGAAAACCGAGCGGGTTTATTATACCGACCCGTCGCGCCGGTAACGCTGAGAAGCATGGTTTTTATAGCCGTTCGCGGATACTATGTATTAGAAGTACAATTTCGGCCGAGAAATTTCGCGCTAACCGTCGAATAAACGCGATCGTTACACGTGTAGTAAGCCGCGATCGGCGAACACGTTTTTTTTTTCCAGATCGCCGCGATTAAAGACCGGTGGCGCCCGTTATCGTTTGGGGTTTCCGGTGAAAGGAGATGCTGAGAAATTACTGTTCCTCGAAGCAATTAGGAACAAAGAATTCGCTTCAATTCGGTGGAGGAAGAAGGGTTAGTATACCAATGGGAATTATTAATTATTATTAATTAAATTCGTGATAAAAATAAAGTTAGGGCTATAGTACGGCTGAAAATACGACGAAAATCAAGAATAAAGAATGTACACTGGTCGCTCCGTTTTCGAGTAAAATGCAGTTCAAAAGCTAGTTCGGATAATCGAGGTCCCGCTCTATCGTGGATTAAACGAGCAACTACGATACGAATTGTATCGTGTTTGGTGTCGTTACAATCGTAAGAACGTCGCGAATACGCTACTAAAAGTTTCGTACGAAAATAATTATCTACAAAATTGTTTTTGTTTTTTTCACTGAATTGATATTGTATCACCGATACACTCATTTACTGGCTACGCTCGTCTACATTAAATTCTATCGGTAGTGGATCAATACTATATAGGTGACACACTACGGCCGAAATTTTTCACAAGAAATCGATACGTTACAGTACACAATCGAGGTACCACTGTATCAAAGCGATCATCTCACGCCGGAAAGAGGTCCTCGCAAGTGGGCCACGTTGAAACGGATGAACAGGTGAGCGGGCGTAAATCAGAGTGGGCTTAACTCACGAGAGACGAGTTTCACAGAGCGAGGAAGAGAGAGAAAGCTAGCGAGAGAGGGACAGGAACGGGGGAGGACGACGAGGACGCGACGAGGACGAGGTGGACGAGAGGAGTAGCACGGTGAAACGCTCGTGGAGAGAAAGAAACGAGTGACACGTAGTACGGACGTAGGCAAAAGGGAACAGAGGAGAATTCTCGAATGGCTGTCGAGTGTCGTCAAGCCCGAAGAGCCGGGCAGAGAACTCGCTGCTGCTGGATCGGGACCAGCTGCTGTCACCGAGCTGCCCGGCAAGCCGCCAGATCATCGCGCTTCTCTTCCATGGGCCATGGACACGCGGCTTGTTCGTTCGTTCGTTCGATGAAAACGTTCGGCCACCACCGACCACCGAAATTTTCCTTTCAATAAATCTGATTTACGAGCGGATTATTGTTACATAACGCGGCGACACGGTGACGGCACGCTGAATAATTACACACCGGCGCAAGGACCACTGGGACCAACTACGGCGCCGAGAGTTATGGCGGCTAAATCTTCGCCCGTGGTCTTGTTCGCCGAGAACATCCATTTTTTTTTCTTCTTTGGTTTTGAGAGAGAGAGAGAGAGAGAGAGAGAGAGAGAGAGAGAGAGAGAGAGAGAGAGAGAGAGAGAGAGAGAGAGAGAGAGAGAGAGAGAGAGAGAGAGAGAGAGAGAGAGAGAGAGAGAGAGAGAGAGAGAGAGAGAGAGAGAGAGAGAGAGAGAGAGAGAGAGAGAGAGAGAGAGAGAGAGAGAGAGAGATTGAGAGGGAGATCCAGTGCGTGTGTCTTCGGGTTAGGTTCATTGATGTCGAGGTATACTGGCGCAAGAGGACTTGTTGCCAGTCTGCGGTTTTATCAAGACACTTGTCCCAGGGGATTCAGCTTCTTTCTTGATCCATTGTTTCCAGTTGATCTACAATCGAGGACTTCAAGCGGACACCCTTTGAAAAGTAACGACTTTCGCTAGGTTATGTGTAAAAAAATTTTTTTCAATTTACCCATTATTTAAATACCTAATATATAAATAATCAAATAAGACTTACGATGATGATTTCGAAGAAAATCGATAAAATTCTATTTTGTTGTCATTGGAGAGTATACATGCGTACAGCAGATATAAATTAGTCTTCATCTAGGAAATTGTGATCTACAAAAAAAATTCTAATCACCGTAATCGTAAAAATTATGGTGTAACGGGTTAATAGAAAAAAAAAATAGATGCTTCCGATCCGAGTACCGAAGAGAGTAGAGGCTACACTAAACGGCTGACCCCCTCGTAAATGAGCAAAAGCGAAATGGCGTCGTCGATTTCCCGAAAAAAATGAGCTGTCGTTGAACACTAAAAAATAAATTACCCTTCACGATGTCCTCCGACAGAAAATAATTTACGAGTAATTTGAAGTGATGACGTTAGGTATCTACCTCGCCCATTGGTACAACAGCCTCGCTATAACAGCAATATAGACTCTATGCTAAGACGAGGCGATGATAGAAAGCGACAGTTAACAGAGTGCACACAAGTGCCACGACACTTCGCCGTGCTCGGTATCGTTTTACATCGGCGTAAGGACGATTTCAGGATCGCGTGTGCGCCGATCGAATCGTTGATTGCCACTTGACCTCGCGTGTCTCTAGCCAGGGCGCATCCGCCAGAAGAAGAAGAAGAAGAAGAAGAAGAAGAAGAAGACGAAGAAGAAGACCGACTACTTTCATTCCTCCCCGGAATGAATCCGCGCCTGGCCGATGTTAAATCGGTGGAAACCGTCCCGGCTAATAAATCTCCGCGAATACGCTCGCCGGGCTGTAACCCGGCTCCCGGGGCAAGAGTTATGTGCTATTGATAAGGCATCGCGCAAAACTGTAATTTACGACATCGTTTACGCCAGCGTGTAATTGACTATAAATGAAAACCGCGCGACCGGACACCTAGCTATTTCGGTGTTCGACTGGCAGGAATCGATTCCCGATTTAACGGACTTCGACGACTTTTCTTGGACCCCTCGCTGTCTGTGGGAACACTCGTAGCCGGCTAAAGGAATCAGCAGCTCGGCTACTTTTATCCAACCCTCCGTGGGCACACCGGGTCGATTATATCCATGCGAAATTTTTCTCTTCCGAATTTCTTTCTTTCCGAGATTTATTTTTTTCAATTAATGCTTCAAACATTCGACATTTTAAAAGAGGAACTTCAATACGTGTTACAGAATTTTTTTAGATTTTTCCACAATCTCGAATAGCGGAATAGCCCTTGACGTAAACGACCCAGTGGAGAAGGTGAACTACAATTTTTTTGTACAATGAAAAAAAATTTTTTATTGTATCTGTTGTGTACATTCGATAATGTGGACTTTCACCTATAAATTGTGAAATGTTCATGGGAAGATTTGCCAGTCATTCCCGCGCGACGCTCTTTAGAAAAACAACTTTTGCGGTAACCACTGAAACTAGCACTATTTTTATCTGAAACCAGGAAACTGTTAAAGTAGACGTATAAAACTAGCTTTTGTCCTAGCTGGTTTCGTTCTTTTCGAATTGTTCGCGAAATAGAATTTGAATGTATATATTTTATTGAAAAATCATGCTTACTTTGTTTATAAAAACTAAACTATTAGACCACTTTAAAAACATTTTTGGTTTATCCAGTTTCATATAAAAAATTGTAGAAGTCATATAGTGGTTACCGCAAAAGCTGTTTTTCTAAAGACCGTCTGGCTGGCGAATCTTCCCAGTTTCGAATTTTCCAATGACAATTTCACAATTTACAGTTAAAAGTTCATATTTTCGAATGTACATACCAGGTTAGAAAAAAATAATTTTTTTGCGTTCTTGGTGTACGGTAACGTAAGGCGCCGAGAGCGGGGACGATGGGACCTATTAATTGATGGTGGTTCGACAGGGAATTGCATATGGAATTGCGAATGGCTGTTTTGCCGCGCGATTCGATTTTGCCGGCACGAAACGCGCTCGGTCGCTCGCGTTCGGTATCGGTGATCCCATTGACAGTACAATGTGAAAGAGAAAGGGAAAAAGGGGGCTCGGCCGGGTCCCGGGAGAGACCACGGAACGTTTTAACCGAACAAAAGGCGCCCCTACAGGCCAGGAAAGCTCGGACGTCGTTTCATAAAGATACGGATTTATCGCCGGCCCGGCCGAAAGGGTTTCGCCGGAGCCGACGAGAGCCGGCCGCGACAAAAATACGAGCCTTTAGCTTCAACACCTTGCCGTGCACCGGCGATTCCACGGTGTCACGCGGCAACCATAAGCGGGGGAATCGCGCTGAGCCGAGCCGAGCCGCGCCGGTGGACCAGCCCCGGGCCACGGCCATTCTAAAATTAAGTCCCATCGCGAGGAAAGAACCGTCCGAGAAATGGACAATGTCCAATATAAAAATCGGCTCTGCTTTCTTTTTTCTCTCTTTTCTTCTTTCTCTTCGTCGTCGTCCTCTTCTTCTTCTTCTTGTAATTCTCTTTGCCGAGCGCCTTTCGCAGGGTAGCCAATGTTCACGGTGCGTTTCGTGAATTTGCTGGCCATTCACCGGGACACACGCGATGCAGAATGATTCCCTTGATTACTGGCGTTATTGCCTTTCTCCGGGCCAACGGTGCTTCCTCGCTGGCCGCTTAATCATCGCCCCGGCTACAGATCTTTATGTAAATCTTTTAATCTTGCACGATAATTTGTAAAATCGCGAGCGATTTGTTCCTGTTAGGCCTGGTGTGCTTTCTCAAGAAAGTGAAAATCTTCCGAGTTTCTTTTAGAATATTTTAATCCTCGGACGACGGATCCTGTTCGCACGTTTACAATTGACGGCGCTTAACACCATTTTCGGCTTTAGTGTGAATTTTTTGAAACACTTTTCCGAATGTACATTTTCGAATCGTCAGAAATTGAGTAATCAAATGACAATTTTAACGCTAAATTCGTCTTGAAAAAACATAAAATGACCACTGAATTCTTTTCGGTTAATTGTAATCCTACAATCTTTCTTTATTTGCAAAGCAGCAAAAGGAAACAAAAAGTTGCTCGATTTCTGTTCAGTGTGGACACAGCTTTACGTCTGCTTGTTCCAAGAGAAGTTTCTTTATCGGACTGGCCGGAGTGAAATGACGCGACGGTCTCTTTTCCTCAAAACCGAAAATCGACGAAAGAAAAAAAGACAATCGAAGGAGGAAAGAATCGAAGGGACATCGAAGAGGTTTGACGTCGAGAAATCGGGTGCCCCATTAGCGACAGCTTTGGGAACCGTCGCGTCGCGTCGGGGAACGCTTACATTTCTAAATGTATCGTATCGGTATCATTGGATTACTTTTGCTTGAATAGATACCGGTCCGATCGTAAATCGAATTTCGAAGATACAAGGAAACGTCGATCCCCGAACTCGGAGAGAGGAATACGTCCGTGGATAAGTACCTCTATTCCTTTGTGAGGCCTGTTATCCGGTACTTAGGTATCTGGTGTATCCCCATGTAAAAAGGCCCCTGACGATCCAATCTTATCGTGACGAAGGGCCCCGTAGCTGGGCAGGGCCCCGTATAAATTATCGCCACGAATTTCGAAATGCTCCTCCTTCTTCGCCCCCCTCCCTTTCATTCGATTCCCCCTTTAGGGTCTCGTTTCGCTGGTTCCCGGGCGTATCCCCTTAAAAGCGGTAGGAATTTCGAGGCATTGCGGGCCCCGGTTGATGTCGGGGCACAGGGGGAGAGGGAGAGATTGAAAACGGCTTCTAATCAAAGAATGACGGTAATCACCCGAAAGTAATGACCCGACGTTTCGTAGGCCTTTAAAGCCTACGTACGCATCGTCTTGTGCAACTACAACGGGCCCGATGGGCAATAAATTGTTGGCTCCTACGCGCGAAACACGCTCTCCTTCTCTCTTTCGTTCTGCCCCCCATACCCCCTCCCTTGGACCCCTTTTCAGATACAAGTGACGCGAGAGAGAGAGAGCGTTCTCCGCTCTTCCTTCTCCACCTTGTTCGCTCTCTTTCTCTCTCCGTGTGTTCGTTTCTCGTCGGACCGATCACGTTCGAGACACCTTAAGACAATAATAAGGGGGATAGCTCCGTTGTTAATGCGTTTCCTTTCTGTGCGAGACGTTCTGGACCGTGACCAATGAGAATAAATTTATGGTGGCCGGCCGCAACGTGGCCGTCGCGTCGCCGCCAACCAACACCGTTCGCACCAAGTGATTACCGTAATATTTTGTTTATAAATGTTCGCTGGCCTTTTATCCACCGGATCGGACCGGCCTCTATTGATTGCGCCATTCCCGGCCATTGTGATAGCGCTTTACGGCCGGCACTTCGCCGATGGAAGTGTTTATTCGTGTTGATCGAAATGAACCAAGTTTGCCGAGGTTCAACGGCCCCGAGCAGATACCTGCTACTATAATGATTAGGAGCTCGGTTATGAGTGGTGCTGCTCGATACACTCCGCGACAGAGGATGACTCGTCCTTTACCCGTGACGTCTATAATAGGTTCATCGTTTCATACGTTTGATGCACCTCTTCACAGATATATATTTTGTACAAAATACAATTTTTGAGCATCAATTTCAGGCTACAGAAGCTACGTACAAACACTTTTTAAATTACAGGCACACATATTTCTCGTAAATATTATTACCGTGCGATCACACTGCACTTTGTCCTCTGTCAAACACCAACTACAAGCGAGTTCGAATGAAATAGTACCCACACACGCACACATTAGAATCTCGGTGACTGTTATGATGCAAATCGCGGTAAGTGGGATATGCAACACAATCGCGTTGAAAAATAGAACTATCTTCTGCGGAATACTTCACCCGGGAAAATAGAAAAATATAATAGTGAATTTGGTTTTGTAAGAAATTAACAAATCGCATTAGCCATGCCAATGAGCATCGCCAACAAAGCAAGATGCTACCTCGTTAGACAACGCGAATGAAACAGGCCCATTTGAATTTCAATCGAGGCATAACGTAAAAGCGATTTGTAGTTGTCGTCGTTCGCTTCAGTAAATGTCAACGATTATTTTCGGTTGTTCGATGTTTCCGCGTTCGACGGTCAAAGCATTGTGCTCTATTGGAGACAAAAGATCAAAGAGGACTCGCGCTAAAAGCGTCGTCTCTTGATTGGTTAGCGTGAATGAAAAGAAGGTGATCTTTGGAACGAAATTACATAAACGAGCTAATTTTTCTGAGACACATAATTGGTCGGAAGGCTACCGACGCGTTCGTTCAACTTATTGTTGTTCTTTATCTTTGAAAGAAGGAAATATCTGCCGCCTGTCTCTTCCAATAGATAAAGACAATTTTTATTTAAAGGTCCACAGTCTAATAATCAATTTTTTGGAACATAGATTTCATTATGGTGCACTAATTGGATGAAACAAATTTATTAGAACAACGTTATTAGACTTATCAGGTTTCATTAAATTAATTGATAAATGTTACTCACCTTGTACAATCGTTTCATACAGAGTTGGGCAAAATTTTCATCTAAATAAAAATTTCGAATAACGAATAAAAAATAAAAAAATTTTCATTCAATGGTTCGCGTTTATTAGAGTTGGCAGTAGTTGCGGAAAGATTTATTCGAAGCCTCCGTATAAAAGATACAGATAAACGATGAAAAAATTATTCGTAGTTCGAATAAAGCCACTTCGTATAAAAGAAATTATTTTTATTCGCCGGATAAATTCTCGTCGAATATAATTATTTATTCGAAGCTCGTCGAATAAAGATACTTTTTATATTCCGGACCATTGAATAATGAATACATTTTTTATTCGTTATCCGAAATTTTTATTTGGATGAACATTTTGCCCAACTCTGGTTTCACACCTTCAAAATGACCAGCAAAATGATTTCGGTGCAATTAGATTGGGGACTCGCGAACACGTCCCCAATTCCCATTTTTCCGCATTTATGCGTTTCCCGAAGCGTGTCGATCGAACGCAATAGATCAATTGCGCATACCACTGTAGAACGGTTTGCTATTAGTTAACCGCGGTAACGCCCACAACCTCGCTAGATCGTCGCGGATTCATTACCAAGTCAAGCGTCCTCGTGTCTCGTTCCCCCGTGTTCCCCGGTTAATCGCGACTGCATTCTTGCGATGATTTTTCGCTCCTGCGTCTTTCTCCCATTCCAATTTCGCGGCAATTAACGCGTAGTTTGCGCGCCGTGGCCGGCAACAGCCTCTTGTTACGGTTACATATTAATATTTAATAATACGTCAAGAACTAGCACCTTCGTATTTTTGCGGTAGTAGTATCTTATCATGAATATGGAAATGTTGTTTCTCATGAAATTCGGTGATAGAATCTATTTTAGCCAATGTTCAAAACGGTATCCCTTGCTATTCAGTATCATGGTTGCAGACGATAAACTAATTTCTTCCTGTGTTGTTTGACAAAAAATTATAAAAAGATTCAACAATATTCTACCTAACGGCAGACTCAATTGCGAATTTTTTCAGAATTTTCGACTACAAAATCGACATTTAAAAAAATATGGAAGGTTAAGCTGGTTTCATATTTACATTTTTATGGTAGTAGACAGTGTTTTATTATGAGTAGAGAAGATCAATTTTAATAAATATTTGACATATGATCCATTATTTCAATATATTAATGTAGACGGTAAACAAACGATGCCAAATAATGAATTTATTTTACCGATCCTTCTATGTACAATTATTTTCCTATTGTATCATAGCCCAATGAAAAATACCGAAAAAATTCAAGAACGTCCTACCGAATGCGAGGGACGATTATGAATTTTTCCAGAATTTTCGCTCCCAAATTCAGCATACGGAAAAATCGAAAAGCTCAAGATCCCCGGTGGAATGCGAGTACATCGATCTTATCACGCTGGTATTTTTAATTTGCGCGTGGCGGCGAGCAACAGAGCCGCCACCACAGTTACATATTAATATTTATCTAAATACATGAAGGATCCGTGGATGGTAATGAGGGGTTCGCCAGCCGGCTCGCTCTCGTCGCATCGCTACAATTTAAGATACGCAATTATCGGGCTCGTTCCGAGTCGCTCTCGACGGCGGCGGTATTGATAGAAGAATTCGCGAATGGGAGACAGCCCGGTGGAAAAACGAACCGTCGAACGGGTAGAGAAGAAGAGGGGGACGTTACGGGGGGAGAGAGAACGAGTCAGAGAGAGAGAGAGAGAGAAAGAGAGAGAGAGATGGAGAAAGAGGACCGAACGGAGATGCGACCGATACCGTTACCGGGGCCTACAATAAAGTAAATAAAGAGAGCCCGTTCGACAAGTTGACTCGGCTCGGCTCCGGCGCGCACTTTTATTTCCTTCCGCTGCTGCGAACTGCTCGTGGCAGCGACGCGACGGCAGCCAGCACGATGAAAAAGAAGGGGGACCAGTTTCGAGGCAGAGACTATGGCAGAGGAGAGAGTATGGCAGAGAGTATGCCAGAGGCCCGGCAGAGCGTGGCAGAAGCCCCGTCGTCGATGCTCCACTCGTTATGCATTATCATCCTCGATATCGTTCGTTGATTATGTAATGGACAAGCCATACCGAGGACCTTGATCTATACTAATTCAACGGCACCTGCTGGCTTCGACCGGATTTCTTCTTCGGCCCCCGGGTCTCCCCTTCTTCCTTTTTACTCAACCCTCTTCCTCTTTCCCCCTCCTTTTTTTTTTTTTTTTATTAATGGCCGATAAAAGTCGTCGCGTATTTCGTAGATACGTCCATTAGATATGCCATTCGTACCAGTCGAACGATACAGCCGCTTGATAATCGTGAAAACGTTATGGTTGATCGAAATTAAGACACACGGCGCGGCGCCCTCGACAGAGGAATCTGCCTTCGGGGCGTGGTTGCTGAAACGTCGATACGAGAAAAATGCGAGGATCGAGTTGTTGCCGTGTGGTTTATCTTTCGGTTTGAGAATGTTTGACGGGACTGATAAGAGTGGATTTCAAAGGTCTTGATGCGGTTATCCGTGGTGGTTGCGCCGATTGTAATTGGCAGGAATATTGAAATATCGGTGAATCTAGAGTCCATGTTAGGTTGCAATTTAAAGAGTTAATTGTGCTTTCGTGTTCGAGTGACAGACCACGTTTATGCGAGGCAGAGTCGCCAGATTGAGACTTGTCTCCCCGCTCCACCATTTCCCCTCCTGCGACGCTATTCCCCCACGCTTCCGCCACGGCCCGATCACGTGATGCGTTTCGTCTCTGTCGCGCGTGTGTCACAATGTCACGTGACTAATCCGGTACTAGGGGAGAGAGGGTAACTATTTCTCCTCGATTCGGGTCAATTCCCCTGATCTGACGCCTCTGATGCGAGGTACCAGACGGGGTAATTGGATCACGTGGGTGGTAAGGTACTGATTTTTTCTTATAGTAATGCTGGTATTGTTTTTGGAGTTGTTGTAATTCGATAACCGAGATGTTAACTCGTCGAAAGGACTCTGGATGATTTGATTGAATTGTGAAAAAGTAATACTTTTTCAAAATCACAGAGCGCTCCTGTCATGGCGCTAAACCAGGCCCATTGGATCCCATTTTATTTAATTTTTAACATATTTAATCGCGAAGGAGGTTACATCACCGGTGTAATTGTATCACTTTGGTGGTAAGTTACTGATTTTTTCTTACAGTAATGTTTGTTTTCTTTCTTTGGAGGGGGATTTGTTGTAAATCGTAAATTATTGAATTGCGAAGAAGCAATACTTTTTCAAAATCACAAGAGCGCTTCTTTAATGTTTTTCCAGGCGCGTCGGATTTGATTTTATTTAATTTTTAACATATAAAATCGCGAAGCAGGCCGCATCACTGCTGTTTCTAATAAAAACCGGCACGATTTACCCATCCGTGACAATAAAATGAATAAAACGTCGGAAACAATGCGAGACGGCGCCACAACAAGAGAAATCCGTCGCCGCGGTAGGAAACGATCGACGTCCGTGAAATTGATTCCGCTTAGCCGCGCGCTCGGTTCCCTTAATTAATAAATTGCAGCGTCGGTTACCGGCGCGGCGAGGATCGGGCTTCGACCGGCGCGGCCCAGGGAAATCGCCTTATCATCGCCGGATCGTAATTAAACGCGACGAAATGAGACGAGGAACGCGATGATAGATATCGCGATCGGGGATTGCTGTTGTTGCACGCGCGCGGCCAGACGTGAAACAACGAGACGCGACCGCCCCCCCGCCGCCCCTCAGACCCTCGTCCAAGTTCGTTTCCTTAATTGCCGACGAATCAAGATCGCGAATTTACCGTAGATGTCTTTGTTCGTTATTTGAATGACGATTAAATTTTTTAGTTTTAATTAATTGTCTATTTTCGATATATTTCAAGAAATAATTTCCAACGGCTTCATCAATAGCACGCTAAACAGGGTGTTAAAAAATGTATGGTCTTGGCGTATTCCACATTTCAAGGTCAAATTTTTTATTGCATTGTATTCTACACATCATGAGAGTAAAAAAAATTTGACCTTGAAATTGAAGGTCAAGGACAATTTTGCGACAACTTTTTTTTACAGATCTTCATCTAGCCGAAGATGTGGAATACGCCTACGACTGCCAAGACCTTTCTTAACCCGTAACCACTGTTGATGGGTCAATTTGACCATATACATTATTAATATTTGAATTACGGTATAGGGTCACAGTGGTTGCGGGTTAACATCCTGTACATATAAACTTCGTCTGACCGCGGGGAATGAAAATATAATATAAATAAATAAATAAATCAGTTTGATAATAAAAAAATATCTTTACCACAATTTTTTCAGAGAACGATCGAGTTTTGACCCGTGGTTTCCTTTGCACTTTTTATCCTCGCGATGAATAGAGTACGATACAATAAAAAAAAATTGTTGACCTTTTGACCTTGAAGTACAAGGTCAATGTTAATTTCACTGCACCTTTCTCGTATCGATTTCTACCAAACCGACGGTGTAGAATCTCGCGGTTCTCGTTCAGTTTATTCAACTGCACGTTTTAGAAGTGACTCCCGTAGTTGTCAGTAGCCCGTCCCCGTTTGTATGCAGATGCGCCGCGCGGTGTATATCGGCGATTACCGTGCCGCGTCGGTTGCACTTGCTCGGCTCCACCGTGAGAAGGAACAATGGGAGCGGAATAAGGTGGACGGTTCTTCTTCTTCTTCTTCCGCGTCGCGTGGACCACAGGTGTCATCACTCCGGAATAATTGGGCTTTGGGACGCTGATTGCGCCCGGACAGCTGGCGAGCAGCTGGAAAACGGAACCGAGAAGAGGATACATCTCTGATCCCGACATTTGGTACCACTCGCGGGATGTTTTCTTTAGTGTTGCTCTTCTGGGTTGGGGAAACAGTGTAACCTGTTACTTGTGGGTTTCTGAAAAGCCTTTCGAGACGCGCTTAATTCATTGTGACATTATTTTATGGAGTCTGAAAAAGTATTTGTGAAGTGCAATTTATATTAAGCTATTTCATTTATAATTTCCATAATTCTGGAAGAAAAAAAATTAGAAACAAGTCACTTTTAAGTCCGGTAGTTCAAGCGGTAAGGACATTTGAAAATCATCAGAAAAATAGTATGAAAGTAAATTCATGTGTTAGTCACCGCCGTCTGAGTCAGTATAGCCCAGGATCATCAAAGATCCGATGGTTCTAATGTTAATTCAGCAGTAACTCGAGCAAACCCAACAATCAACGCAGACGATAGATAAGATTTGCTTCTACAAAAATCAGCAAAGAATCTCTTTAACGGAATACCGGAACATCCAGCTCTAATCAGCAAGCTGGCACCGTGAACGGTTTCCATGCTAACCCTTTGAATGCAGAAATTTATTCGAGCGATTTTCAACGGTGCTCGACGAGGAATTTTCCTCGATTTCCTCGGCGATCAACGGTGTTCTTGTAGAAGCTCCGGCGACTCGAATAAAAACGATTCCCCGGGTACGGGCTCCGATCAGGAACACTATAGACAAATGACATTACGGATACGGTAGCAATCGCGTTTTTCTCTAACCTCTCCCCTCCCCCTCCCCCCTGTCCGAGAGAGCTTCTTACACGGGATATAAAATGTAAATAGGCGTGCGGCGATCGAATGAAAAGTTGTCGAGCAAGGACGCCGTGGAATTTAATGGCGGCGTAAAGCGTAATAAACGTTTCCCAGTCTGGCCATTTTCACCGGAAACATCAAACGGTAGCAATGCTTGCAATAAACGGGCCGGCTTAGAGACGAGATATCAGATCGACGGAAATATTCGCGAAGCGAAGCTAGCTCGCGCACGGGCCTCGCGAAACTGTTATCTCGCGAGATATTCCGCGCGTTTATAGGACACAATCGAGGCTCGCGAGGCGTTTTCCCCGCGGAACGCGTTTCCTGGACTCCCGTCGGCCAATTAGCGGGGAGAAAAAAAAAAGAAAAACCGGGACGGAGAGAGAGAGAGAGAGCTGTTGAAAAATTCGAGCACGGCTGGCTAATTAACCGACGGGGAAAATCGCGCGAAATAAAGTATTTAAATTACAATGGCGGCGGCGCGATCGTCGGGGCTCCAATTGCCGGGATCGTTTCATTAACGCGCAGAATTACGCGGCAGTACGGAATAAGGCTGCTAGCAACGAGCTGTAATTTCGTTGTAACCACGTTTATTCCGCTGACTTATACACCCGGAAACGATCGAGAATATTCGTTGCATGATCGTGATCGGCGGTGGGATAGATCGGTAGTCGCGCAATCTGAAGAATCTAAGAGGGTGGCGACGACGGTGTAATGGAACTTTTGGGATATAATAGGCTGCGGATTTTATGACAAAAATATTTACTGTACAATTTGAAGCAGTATTAAACAGATTCGAGCACATCGGTGTATTAGTTTCAGCTTGACGAGATAAATAAAAAAAACATTGTATTCTGGCTCCTGTGTGTTGTAATTAAAAATTTTTTATTTCCCATAAAGATCCGCAGTCTAGTTATAAGAATGGTCCGGCAATTTTTAGAAGAATCGAGCACAGTGCGTTCTCCCCTCTCCGCGCGTGTATCCCTTGTGTGCTATTCCTCTTTCTGCAGGTTCTAGTGTCTCCTCCTCTTCCTCATCCTCCTGGTATACCTCTCTCCGCTCTTCTTGGTACTCTCATCTCCATTCCGTCCACGCTGGCTCTTCTTTCAGCTTTGGCAGCGTCCACGATCCCGGAAAACACGCTCTGCTCTGCTCTGCTCTGCTCGGCTCGGGATCGGCTCCGCTTGCTCGTCCGCTCATCCACAGCACATTATCCTCTCTCGCGTCTGGCGTTCGCTGTTTTTTTTTCTTTTTTCAAAGTGAAAGCGAACCACATAAAATAGAGAGCAAGATTTTCCCGTGTATTTTCCCGACCTCCCCCCCTGCGCTGTTTTTCGCGAGTGTAAGTCTCTTCTCCCCTCATAACGATTTCCATGGGATGCCGCGGGGGAGGGAAAAAAAATGGCCGGACAGCAGACAAGCTTTGTGGATAGCCAGCTTGAATCTCTTTCTCTGTTTCTCCGGATTCTCTAGGGTTCTCTAGAATCGAACGTTTTCACGCGGACGGTCCTTAAGCACGCGTGAATAATTACTTCGGATAAGGAGCGTCCCTGTTGCCCAGCCTTTTCTCTTTACACACTTTATTAACTCTCTACTCTGGACGTGTGAAGGAGGAACCGAACAGACGAGTTATTGTGTACGAGGGCCCCGTGTGTCGCTTTTTCTTCTTCCTCTTCTTCTTCTTCTTCTTCTTATTCTTTTTCTTCTTGTTATTCGTGTTCTTCATCGTGGCCTCTTCCGGCCGCCGAGTTCGACTCATGGCGGGTGCCGCGAGCCCCGCTGCGCGGAAATGCGATCGATTAGTTTCGATCGTTTCTTGCGACTCGATGAGACCGTCTTCTTTGTCAAACTTGAAGACGCACCGCTGAGAGGGGGGATCTCGAGCACTTTGTACTCTAGAGTCTGGGAAATCGTGGATCAGGAAGCCGAGCAGCTTTCTTGACTTGATCCGGAATTGAAAACATTTTATTAGGACTTTTAGGATGCAGAAGAGTTAAGGTGGCGATTGCTATTTTACGATTTCCGTGGGCACTTGTTTAATGGTTAAATTTGTGTTCTTGGGGTTATTTTAAGAAGAAAATGTATATGTCACAGGTATCGAGTGGGCCTGGTTTAGCCGGTAAAGTAGATTTCTTGTTCTTTACAAATCTGCAAATATCTCGGTAAATATGCGAAATATAGCAAAATATCTACAGAGCTTTTTGTAGGAAATTGAATTTCCAACAATTTATGTTGTATGAAATTTTTTATTAGCTGCGCCGTTTCCGAGTATATTTATATTTCGGTGAAGTTGCAGAACAACTGCCTCCCCCCGAAATGATGGTCGGGGGAACGTAAAGGCTCCGTTCATAACTGCTATTAATCTGTGTATTAAAACTCAATTAGCAGTTAACATTATTGATGCATTAGGTTAGGTTAGGTCTGGGTTATTTTAACATCATTTTAAAGTTCTTTATAAGAAATTCAATTTCCTACAAAAAGGGTCTGTATATATTTTGACATATCTCGCATAGTTTCCGAGATATTCGCAGATTTATAAGAAACAGGAAATCTACTTTACCGGCTAAACCAGGCCCATTTGGTACCTATAACATGCATACAGTTTTTTTCTTAAAATGACCCCAAGGACACAAATTTAACCTTCAAAGTAGGGGCCACGGAAATGGTAATCGTGCCATACATTTGAACTAACCAGTTTCGATTTCGTTAATCATTTAGAATTGTTTGGTGTTAGGATTCATATAGCTGGAACAGTTTTTAAGGTTCCTATGCGACGTTCGTTGAAATTAATTTCTGAAACGAATAATGCTGACGAAGAAACAGTTTCGAGTGGAATACACGAAATGCTTCCTCCCCCGAGTTGCATCGGCCATGGCCATCCGAAAACGGAAGAAGAATCGCGTAGGATGAACGAACGATAAAGCAAAAGAATGCGAGTGTTTGTCTCTCTCTTTCCCCGACGCGACGCCTTTTCTCTTTTTCTACAATACGTGCAAGCGTGTTCACCAGGCTCATTAATATGGAATTTTATGCGCGGCCGCGCGATCGATTACAGATTCGCCAATTTATCTCGAACGTTACTTACCGCGACACGCTGAGTGTGTAATTTATGGTCATTAGCCTAATCCTTTTCCTGATTTTTTTTCACCGGATAGATTGTGTCCGATGCTGGCCGGTCAGGTCTGCACGGTGCGGCGCGGCGCGGCGCGGCGTCCGGGCAGAATTTATGTCGTTTATGGTAATCAGGCGATTATTCATTTTCTTCGTTTTATTTCGTTTTTATATTCTTTTCTTTGCTTCTCCGGCGGATGACAAGTGAATTCGATGAACGGCTGCTGGCGTTATTCCTCGTATATAATACTTAACGATTCTAATCCGATGGGGTCATGGGACTCTGATATAAATATGATCGTCAAGCTAATTAAACGGAGCCGTGTTCTTGGCGAGGAGAGATTGTAATGGTTAGGAAACGGTCGATCGATCGATCGATCGATAAATTTTTCCTTAATGGTGACGAGTCCTGTAGGAAAGATACTGGACGGGCTTATGGTGCTTTCTTTCGAACCTTGGAATATAGTATCCTGTTACCATCGCGGATCCCATATATGTCGTGTATACTTTCTTCCTATGTATAAATAAACGATAACTAAATTAATGCAGAAAATTATCTTATTTCAATGAAGATTAAACGCGAGAGAACGGTACACGTAGGAATGTGGATGTTTAAAACATGTTTCGGTTCGATTAATATTTAGTTACATGATTTCAGCCGCTAATGAAACAAGCTTTAAACATAGTCTCTCAATTAGCGAACGTGCAGGACTGTATAATATGTACTTCCTGAAATATAAATTTTCACTTCAATGTTTTATAAACATATAGACTGTAATAGAATATTTTGATTGAATTACTTCATGAAAAGTTGTCACAGTAAAACATTAGGCGTTTCACTGTACTTTGTGGGGTTTCCTACATCCTAACAATATTGAGAAATACCTAATTTCCCTTCGTTTTATAGCATGCCTCCCTTTAGGTATGAAGGTAGGTACCCTCGCCCTCGCGTTTGGGAATCAGTTCTAATTGTGCGCCCGTCTTGTAGACACCTCCGACAACGTCTTTTCTTATACTCTAATATATTTCTTCCACCGTCTTCATATATAATTATTGTCACATAACCTCTCAACAAAATGTGCATATGCCCAATATACATGATGTTCAAAAATTTGTTCGTCTTTTAAAAATATTAGGTGTACTATAGACTATATTTGTAGAATTTCTTCATTACCACTAAACATATAGAAGTGAAACACCTTATAGAAGTGTGAAGATTGAATTTACTTAAACTTTGTACGGTTTTCATTATGTGCTTAAATGAAGAAATCAATTCAGTCATTTCCTATGAAATCGTTTTTATAATTGCAATAACTATGAAATAGAAAACCGGTCATTCAACCGTGTTAAGTGTTAAAACGCTTTATAAAACGTGCATTCTGAAATCGGACATTTCACACACCCACCAGCCTAATACGTACAATATAAAACGAACGTACGAATAGGAGGCCACGAATGAACGTCTAAACCAAACAGGAACCGAAGCCAACCACGAAGAATCATCAGAAACGGGTAGAGACAGCATTCTCGGTCGTTATCTGTCGATCCCGCGCGCGCGTCCTCCGCTCTCGAGCAAAAGGCGGTGCGCGCAGCCTCTCGTAGGAGGAAGCATTCGGTGAATTGAATTATTTAAAGGCCGCGCAAGAACAGGCGCCTTTTATGAGTGTCCCACACAATGCGGTGCTTTGTGGCAACGCGCCGGGTCTGGATACACGTGTTGCGTACACGCGCTCGCGTGCTCTCGTCGTCGCGTCGCGTCGCGCGGGGCCGCGCGGTCGCGCCACGTGAATGTGCTAATAATGAAGGTAAATTTGTTCCGAGGAGTCATTAATTAAAGTATTTTGTAACAAGGCGTCGTCGTCGCGTCGTCTCCGACGTCCTACGCGCGAAAACACCATCCCTCCGCCCCCCGCCCCCTATAACGATACACGACATCCGTCTGCGGGGCGGATTTTCCGCAACCACGGTGAGCGGAACCATATAAACAGGTCCCCCCCGGTTGGTTGTGTGGTATCAACGCGCTCGTGTACACCTCGAAGAGGCGACTTGGAAAGCCGTGAGGAACCGAGAGCAAAATGCCAGGCAGAGCAGCAGCCCGGCATAAATAAAGGTGGCGATCATAGAATTGCTAATGTTTCAAAGAGAGATATTATTCTTTTCAGAAGATGACAGGGCATGCGACTGACTCGCCGCGCACGGCGAGAGAGCTTTCAGAGGGTTTCCGGGGCCTCCGCAGGGTTAGGGGGCTGAAGAACACGGGGGAATACGAAAGAGGACAGAGAAGCTCCCGGGGACAGAAGTCGGTGGTTGGATGGTTTGTCGGGTCTCTGCCGCCTTTTCTCTTTCCCTCTTGTACCGTCGCATCAGCCTGTCTGTCTGTCTGTCTGTCTGTTCGCAGCGACTTTGCCGGATTCGCGTGTATAAGTCCATACAGTCGGACCGTGGCACTCGCCATATACTTATATATTACTCGCTGAGACGCGAGGCTGCCCCTATACGAACGTCGTTGCACGCGTCCGTACACAAAACCGGCGTCCAGGTCTGCGTGAATACGTATACATTATGTGTCTATACAAAACAACCAGCCAGCACCAGTAATTCAAAGGCCCCCATTCAAGCCTCCATCTCTCTATTCTTGCTCCTACATTTGTAAACCATTTCGTTTGCCCCCTTCCTCGCTCGACCGTGTATACTAATAACTAATAAGGAACGGGCTCCGCTCGGACCTTTAGCCAACAGAGCCGTCGCGTCGTTCCATGCCGAGAAACGGAGAGAACAGAAAGATAGAGAGAGAGAGAGAGAGGGAGAGAGAGACTGGCCTCATTACCGGAGAACGCGAACGCGGAAAATAACGGCTTTGATATTGTCTCTCCGACTCGGTGCCCGGAGTAATGGACAATGAAGATCGTATAAAGTGATTCAAAGAACGTCGCGCGATCCAGCTGCGCGAGATATCAGACACACCGAGAGCTACGAGCGCGAGCTTTAACCGCGTGGACAATGCCGACCGAATGAAAGCGGCGGAATAATCTTCGCGGGCTGAATTAATCTTCATTCCGTGCCGCGAGACCGTGTAACGCTGTTAAAATATTGGCCGACGACCAAGGCGGCAGCCTCTTCCGATCCTTTTCCTCTCGCGATCGCTGTTTCCCGATCTTCTCTCGCTACTTCATCGAGGAGGGATCCACTTGCACGGTAGCGTTTCGTTGATTGTCCACGATCTTGCCGCGACCGGTGTACCAGTGGTGTTTCCAGAATTAGGATCTTCGTTTTCTAGTTTATCCCTTTTATGTTGTCCTCGCAATCCCAGTTCCCCATTCTTATTGCACCGAGATCGACTTTCACAGTAGTGCTCGGTTGATTTTCTGTTTATGATTTTATTGCGAGTGCTGGATCGAACGAGTGGAGTTTCCAGAATTACGATCTTCGTTTTCTAGTTATCCCTTTTATGTTGTCCTCGCAATCACAGTTCCCCTTTCCTATTGCACCGAGATCGATTTTCACAGTAGTGCTCGGTTGATTGTCCGTTTATGATTATAATGTTGCATCGAATGAGCGGGGTTTCCAGAATTAGCATCTTCGTTTTCTAGTTATCCCTTCTTTGCTGTCTTCGCAATCGCAAATGCTTCCACTTAAATCGACCCACATTGCACAGTAGTGTTCGCCTAGTAGTCGTCAAGGACCGTACTGCAATTCACCATCAACGCAAATGGAATTTGAAAAATTAGTATCTTCTTATTCTGTGTAAATGACTTGCATTGTGCAGTAGTACTCGCTTATTAGTTGTCAGTCTCGAACCTTGTTGCAATCTCTATCAGAGCAAGTGAGAATTTCAGAGATTACAATCTCCTTTCTCCGGCAATGTTGACTCATATTGTGCAGCTGAAACCGCGAAGTTGAAGTTCCAGAAGGTACTAAATACAATCTACAATTGCTGTCCACTTAACTGGTACGTTTCTTGTTGAGCTAAAGTGTCGCTTTCTATCGCAACCACTTTTTAGCAGCAGGTATTGGAACTGTTGAAACGTGACTCATAACGTTATGTCATATTGGTTACCCGAAGACAATAACGGAGATACGAAGTTGTACTAATTTTAGACTTTCCAGCTACCTTAACTTCATAACAACAGTTTTTCGTTTCCAGGTACTGTAAAATATTTGATTTTAGAAATCCGATGCAAACTTCAATTTATCGGTAGCATAAACTAAAAATAATTAAAGTATCACACTAGGATTTCCTATGCCCCTAATTTGCTGAAACGTATAAGGACTTTCTTTCCAGCAATAATCCCAAAAGAAAGTTTCGTCGGCTCGTTTAGATCGCAAGAACTTCTCCGTTAATGATTGGACGAATAATTCGTTAAGAAACTAACAAATTAGTCGCGAATCATTGCTTTTTAGAAGACTATTAATTAACCACCGGCAGGTAGAAGCGTTAACGAGCACATATATCAGATCTAGTTACGTCAGGTCTTGTTTTTTCTGAATGCAGTGACGAACTAGGAGCTTTTGGCGAAGTGAAAGTAACCTCGCCATTTTCTCAAATCTGCGGACGAGCGAACGAACTCATTCAATAATTTCGTGTAGAAACTTGTTTAAAACTTCCTTCCTAAAAATTCTGCGACCACGGCGAAAGTAGAGGCGTCGAGCTTCAAAATTAGTGCAAATACATTGTTGTTTAAATATCGACAGAGTTTCAATTCAATGAAATAATTAAACAGGGGAGGAAATTTACAATTACCAATTTTCCGAATATTCTGTCGGCATAAACGAACCCATCCGCGCGCAATACTCGTACACCTCCTTTATAATTTAGCAAACGACCACAGTCGAAAAAAATTTCTAATTGCCGAAGTCGTGAAAAAAGTATGGAGCAACGGGCGGTTAATTGTCGAATAAAAAAATCCTGAGGTCATCTCGTCCGGTAGTTTCACTGCTAACGAAGTATCATTTCCAAACGACTGTTTCCTGGCTTACTGAGAGAACGAGGTAAATATTGACAATGAATTAAAAGCCGCATACCGATAGAGCAGGCTACGAAACAACTATCCCAGTCGTCTCTCCGGTCTAGTCCATCGCCTCGCATAACCGCCTCTCCGCGAATTATACCGTTGTCTCTAAACTGAAACGATCCGCCATCGCATTCTCCGCGATTTCACCGATAGAATATTTCCCTCGGTGATTACCCAAAATAAAAGTACCGCGAGCAACGAACCAATCATCGCTCCCCTCTCCTCACCCCTCTCTCTCTCTCTCTCTCTCTCTCTCTCTCTCTCTCTGACTCGGTGCCTTCCGCGTGCTCGCGGCAAAAACCGAACGCTCATCAAGTTTTACGAGTGGTTAGGCGCGCGAATAAATTTCTTTATTACATCGCAGCGAGTCTTAATGAAATACTTAATAACAGGATTGCGAGGCGGCTGGAAAACGCTCGGGCAACAATAAAAAGTTGCTCGGACGCGACCCGGTTTCCCCGTTGGCGCTTCTGTACGCTCGGCGCGGCGTTTATGCTGACGCCTGTCATTTTAGCAAACGATAACGAAATGTTTACGAAAATACACGGTGTTAGCGTTTCCCGTAGAGCCTGCATTCTCCTTGCAAACGAAATTTGTGTTTGACCTTCA
This sequence comes from Lasioglossum lativentre, assembly GCA_916610255.1. Lineage (NCBI taxonomy): Eukaryota > Metazoa > Arthropoda > Insecta > Hymenoptera > Halictidae > Lasioglossum > Lasioglossum lativentre. The sequence goes on from OU744364.1 coordinate 6,271,220, forward strand.
TCTTCGGAGTGAAAGGTCGTTTGAAGGTCATGTAACATATTTGAATATATTTTGTTACGAGCTACGCGATGCAACGCGAAAATATTTGTAGTTATTAAGAAAAGAAACCATCGGTGACCTTGAAGAAAACAACCCCTGCGGGATACTGATCACTTGATACCATTCGTATCACAAATAAAAAATTGTTTACTTTGTCGAAACCGAAGAATATATTCCGAGGGTGACACTTAAGTGAGACACCCTGTATTATTCCTCTCCACGCACGATCGAAAATTGCCACTTTCCATTCGCTCCATATTATCCACCGAGAAAAATCGAAGAAAACAAATTCAACAGCAATTACACCATGCTACGGTTCTTGCAGCGCGAACACAATGAAGACATAATAATAATAATAATCGTTCGAAGAGGCTGGCAGACAGGTGTCCACCAAGGACAGGTCCGCGAGACGAGTCCCGATCGTCTCTGGCCAACGATCTCCGGCAGCTGACGTAACTCTATCGCGATGATTCGTTATTTTTTATGGTGTATCCGTTCGTTTCGTATACCTGACACGTGGAAACGACGATCCCTGGACGGATATAATCGGCTTGGCTCTTGGATCGCGGGTAGAATCGTCGGTGTCCGTGATCGTCGTCACGTTTCCTACATACAACCGATTCTCATTAATCCGGGGACCGATAACTATCTGCAGGGCGGGCACACGTAATCCCTCTTCGAGCGGCGACAGAACAGACGGCACTAATTACGCGTTAACTTCTTTTCCTGTATCTCATCCCCGTCAGTAGATACGCACACCACTCGGTATACAAGTCGACGGGTTCTTATACTGTTACTATTATTATTATTATTATTATTCTGACATTGTTTACATTATGTGCGAGCAATGCTCCAGTATGTTCTTGAGCACCAAAACGAATGCACTGCGTACACTTAAGTGCAGTAACGTCTTGATCTAAGAAAAGCCCTCGGGGCCGTGCTGTTTCTTAGATCGTGTAGTTCTATTTTTCACGTACAGTGGATTCCATTTGAAATCTCCATCACGAATCTGACTCACCATTGTACGAGAAGGGGTTGAAAGAATAAAGACATTACCGAGGACATAAAATTGACACAATTTTCACTCAACGACCACCGCGTACAAGGGTTAAGGGAATTGTTCCCAGTTGATGGTGTGACACACATAGCACGTTTACGCCAGTCCCATGGAGGGGGTTGAAGAGATCGCCGCAGAAAAGCAATAGGGGAAGGTGCGAACCCTCTTACGGCCGAAGGTCGATGGAATTTCAGAGAGAGCCGGAGAGAAGATCGGCTGCTAAATTGGCGAAGGGCGAATGTGCCGGAGGCGCACCATCCCTCTCGCGCCATCCCTTGTCCGTTTATATACTGCAACGAGCTATGCCAGATTGACGTCAGACAGAGGAAACGGTCCCGCAGCCTAGTGATTGTCATTTTCCGGCCTGCATCCGGACCGTATGCTTTTTCTCTGGTTCTCGCGCTCTCCTCCGCGCGACTACTTTTCAATTATTTTTTCTGATCAGGTGCCCTGGCGCACCGGCGGCGTGTCTGTTCGCCGTCCGTTTTTGTGCCCGCGATGATTACAGAGCACCTCTTTCTATCGCCAATCGTCCGAGCCGAGAAGTACAAACGTTCGCTTCCGAGGGACGGGCACACCTAATCGACTTTTGCTTGCTGTGCCGATGTCGTGAGACCTGTCTCCGAACAGATCGATTCCTTTTTTTCCCGTTCCTGGCGGATGTACGGACGTGCATTTGCCCGAGGAAGTCGAGGAAATAATTTAAGATTGTTTAAGAGAGGCTAAGAGTTTGGAAATTTTTTTTCAACGAAACTGGAGGTGGTAGCGCTTCATGAATTTGTACGTAGTAAGTTTTTGAGCTATATTTATTGCTGTCTTTGAAATATGTAGATTTAACTGCTGTTATTAAACTTTGAATATTTAAGAAGTATTTTTTCATCTGACTGCTGTCTTGTAAATAATCAAATATGAAGAGTCACTTTTTTTTTTACAGTTCGATAAGGACGTAGTATTTTATTGTCGTAAAGAACAATTTCCTGACGTGCATCCATAAAACGAACCGACCGACGAGAAAATGAGAATGCACCGTGAAATGAAAAATATACGATGACCTGCCACGTCCACATGGACAGAATATAATTACGGTGCATATATTTTATGAAAGAATAATCTCCTTAACCGTTCGACTTGTATTCAGAGAATAATTGTAATTAATAATCCGTCCGTGGGGGAGAAAGGCGGTCCGGGTCAGGTCCCGCATTTGTCTGCGCTGATTGAAAGATTCCGAAGACTACAAGGAACCCTCGGAACAAGGGCCAGGGCGCTCCCCCTCCGTCCGGTTCATTGTAAATTAATTACCTGGAAATGAGAAATCTCCGGTGTACGTTCGCTTCCGCAACCGAACGAGCTCAATGGGAGGTAAAAAGTGTTCTTTGAGCGGCTCTCCGATACCCGATTGTCTTCCCAATCCGCTCGGAAGCCATTCAAACATCGCCTCGACCTATAAATCCACGCACACAAACCAGATACCACAGAGCCCGTTATCACAATACTGTCTGACAACTTTGTTAAGCGATCGACGAATCGCTAAATGAATTCCAGTCCAGTCCAAATTTATTTAGGATCCCTTAATTCGTCTTCATAAAATGTTTTCGAACGAAACTGGATGAGATGTCTCTATTAAAAATTTTCTGGTATGTTTGTGAATGTTAGAGCTACATTTATGAATTTTTATATGTTTATTTTCGAATCTGCGGTTGTTATTCGCTATGCAATGTGCAGAATCCTAGCACAACTTAGCGCAATAGAGAAAATTGAGAAAAATGAAAAGTGGGGGCCTACTCAAAAAATCGTTTTTCTCAATTTTCTGTTTTCCACAACTGTTGAGCACAATTTAGCACAAACCTAACACAACTCAGCACAACTGTTAAAATTATTTAATTCGACAAGTGGGGGGCTGACTTCTAGGAGGCATGCAAATTGTGGATCGAAGGAAAATGTTGTATACTGTAATTGCATTCGGAGTTGTTGGAGATTGAAGACTGATCCACTAAAACGTCTGACAAGAAATGCATAAAAATCTGTTTACGAAGCTTTCTAAAATTAATTTATCGATTTCAAAAATATTTCGTCGAGATATCTTTTGTCCAGCTAAATTGGCGAAGAAATTCGGAATCTGGGTCTGCAAAGAATCGCGGTTGCGGCTCGTGCGAATTAGTTGAGCATCCGCGAGTGTCGAAAATCGCGTGACGCCCTCGCGAATTAGGCATCACGAGGTCGTTTGCTAGAACACTTGTGACGCCGCGAATAGATAGGCTCAATTTGCAAGTTGCGGCCCGTGTACCTCGAGGGAGTTGCGAAATGGGTATTATGCGAGAGTGTAGAAGATTATACAACGTTCTCCATCGGCCTCTCCTCTCTCTCTCTCTCTGTCTCTCTCTAACTCTCTCTCTGTCTCTCCATCAAAGGCGGAATAGCGGAGGCGAAGGAGGAGTCAACTAATGATTTGCTTAGCCAATATTTGCTCAGCTATATGTTCCTTTTCGAGCCGCTTCCTAAATCGAGGTTGACGCATTGTTATTGCCTTCGTTGTGATTAACATAATAATGCAAACACAATGACACGACGGACTCGCCGAGGGCCTCTATTTGAGCAGGTGAAAATTCCGCCATGGAATTGCGTAGGCGCCGATGCGAATAACGCGTTCTCCTCCTACAACCTTTCCGTATGCGTGTGTGTCTCTTGGTATAGATGTGTGTGTGTGCGTACACACCTTTTGCAACGGCAACGCGTGACAATTGTTTTCTAATTCAATTAGACCGGCCCCGCGAATTTTCGGTGTCCTTTCGGTGTACAGCGCACGGCACCGATTTTCTGCCCCTCGAATATTTTCAAACATCTTCGTTATGTTGCCATTTTGTTCTCGCACCGTCCGGCGAGTACTCGCCGTTCTTTTGTCTTCGAATAGATTCTCCTGGATCCCTCAGCCAACAGACGATCTCTGTACAAATACTCTCTTGGATACTTCGAGTGTTCTCTTGCGATTCAGGAAATTAACACATGCCAGACGTTTCAAAAGAAACCCGGGAGACATCTCTCCACGAGAAAGTACTCTTCCTATCTCTGTGTTCAGACTATGAATAGTTGGAGTCGTGGGACGAGGGGATGTACGCGGGATTTGTTTAGTGGTTCGATGCGGAATTCATTGACTGTGGATTTTAAAATTCAATGTACTTCTAATACCCATAGATACGTGTGTAAAATCCCGATACAAAAGGTATGGCAGTTTTTCTGGGAAAAAATCTGAAAAAACGCGACACGAGGAGGACCACAATGCTAACCGATTGCTAATGCCACCCGGCATCGAAGAACACTTTCTTGAATGTCGGAACACTCTTTAGTTCCCGAGAGAAAGGGTCGACGGGGGTGGTTGCTGGAAGTCGATTGAGCCGGAATTGAATGATTGGGCGAACGCGCGCGCGCCTCGAGGGCGCTTGATTGTTCATTCAAACAACAATCGTAATTGCGTTACACGCCGTCGAGGGTAGAGGGGGCGGCCTTGGTGACGAACGAGTGGAAAGGGGAGAGAGAGAGAGAGGAGAGAGCAGAAATACAACGGGGATGAACGAGCGTTCGATGACTGCCCGGTTTCGATGGGAACATTGGGAACACCGAGCGTTCGACTAACTGCGAGCAGGACTACTGTATTAGGGGTAGGTCTATACTGGGACGAGTGGTCTATGTTGAGCACTTTCCTGGCTCCTCGATACACGCCACCACTCGAACTACGCTAACGTTATTAGTGCCACGAGCCCTTGTTCCCCGGCCACGCTTCGCCTTTTCCAACGCGGTGTCCTTATCGCGTGTTCCCCTGGAATCGGGGCTTTGTTCAATTTTTAAAGGCTGCTGGCTGCGGTTTCGATCTGTATTTTCTCACAGTGGCTCTGACCGCGACTTCTTCACTCTCTGTTTTGCTTGCGCAGTTACTCGGAGACTGCGTCGCGTATGCTCGAGCTGCCACATTGTTCCCGTAGTTGATTTCTTTGAGGAATGTAACATAATATTTTATTTCATATTCTACATACTACTTTTGCCCCCCAAGCATTATTTCTCGAGCGGTCGAATTGTTCCTGAAGTAGTTTTCTTTTTTAAGAAAATAACAATTGTTTCTTCGACTATAATTATTACGTCCATATAACAAATTACACGCGGGCAATATTAACCTGTTAACTGGGTATGACGAAATATTTCGTCGTACACGGATATCTACTGCAACGGGCATGATGACATTTTCCGTCATGGAAATTTGAAAAAAGTCCCCATTGTGACACGAGTCGAACAAAAGTTTATTCCCCGGTTAACAGGCTAAATAAATGAAATCAGTGACATTCCACTGGTGAGCCATAATTTATACAATTAAAATCTAACCGTACCTATACACTCGCTACGAACACTATAACTTCGTCGTCATTACGAAACAAAGTAAACCCTTCCCGCAGACATAAACTCGTTACTTCCCGTAACAAAAAAACCAGAATAAAAAGTAATCAATCTTTTCCAACGTCTAGATATTTTTGTCGAAAAAATATCTCCTTGGAACGCACAGACAAAGAACCGTGTCACCCACACATAGAACCAACACAATAGCCTCGCAAAGCCTTCCCGGATCATTCGACTCTTTACGAAGCCCGCTTTCCAATTCGAAAGTTTTTTCACACTCTATTCTCCCGGAGATACCAATCGGATTCCGTGGTCGTGAAATTCCCGGGAATGACGTCACGGATGAAGTAACAGGAGGTCTTTCTCCGTTTTGTACGAGGGGTCGTTTATGGCACCAGAAAGAACCAGTCGACGCGACGTGGAAAGAATAAAGAAAGAAAGCGGGGGTGTAGAGAGGGGGGGGGGGGGCTCCCGCGGAGAACTAATAACCGGGTTTCGCAAGGCGTGTCCTGGTACAGGGAACGGTTCGACACGCGAAGAAGAAAGCGCGCGTTACCCTGAAGCTTGCTCGTTCTTCAACAACACGCACACATGCGTACACAAATCGACTCGTCATGGTTCGGGGTTAGTGTCGTCCGTTGTGTGTTTTGCCCCGTCAAACGGCAGGTAGCCGATAAGCAGACGGCTGTTATTAGCTTCTTTTTCCGGTAATACATGCCCTGTCAAGGCCAGAGGGAGTCTAGAGGGTCCACCGGTTACTTTGTCAGGCTGCCGCTGCGACAATAACCCCCTAACTTTTCTCTCCCCTTTCTTTCTCCTTTCTTCCCCCACTCCTTCGATTTTTTCTTCTTCTTTCTCTCTCTCTCTCTCTCTCTCTCTCTCTCTCTCTCTCTCTCTCATTGTTCTCTTGAGAATCCGTCGTGTAACTGTTCCGAGTCGACTAAACCCCCGAATCCTTGACACGATAATTTTCAAGGGCATTCGGTAATAATCAGTTTGGGAAACACAGTCGACCTTCAAACGTCCCCTACGCTTTCACCTACGGAGGAATAGTCACATCGAAACCATTCTGAGTCCAACTTTTGTCTGAAATGTTCTCGGAAATAATTTCGAAATAATTCACAGTTCAACAATACTTAAGAGGGAACGGTAGTCACTCCCCCTAGAATTTCCCTAGAATACCCTAGAAATCTGGCCGAAACTTGGGTTTGCGGGAATACATTTGACGTCGTTATACGAGCAAATTTAGAACTGTATATAAAGGCTCATTTGATAGAGGAAGGTTCAGCGCATAGTGCCCTGCTTATGATATTACTCAAAAACTCTTTTTGTGACAGAAAAATACATTGGATTCTGCGGGTGTTTTCTCGACTTTTTTCCCTACTTTGCAGACTCATATTATTAGATATTTCCTTCCTCTATCAAATGAGCCTTTATACAGTTCAAAATTTGCTTGTATAAGGACGCCAAATATATTACCGCAAACCCAAGTTTCGGCCAGATGTCTAGGGTATTCTAGGGAAATTCTAGGAAAAGTCACGTGACTACCGTTCCCTCTTAAGTCTTTTGTTAGATGATTCAACAGGCTCGCTCCAAACTAACCATTTGATGTCGAATCGTGAACATTCTTTGGAAAGTGAACAATCTTAAAAGAACAACGGAATGGAAAAAAACAAAAGATTGACAAAATTCGTTTAAAAATTGGCAGACACGTGATCGATAAAGCATGTACAAAATAGTAACAGGATAGAAAACTCGGACAGCCGAAAGGATCCTCGGCTGTGAAGCGTTTAATCATCGCTAAGAACAGCTCCGTTAAAATTGCAAAATGGCGTTGCATCGTTCACCCCTTTCCAGCAGGTGCTGTCGCTTAAATCACGCGATGGTCTCTCGGCGGAACAAATCCTCGGCCCGTAATTCAAGGCCCGTTTAAACTTGGAGATTCCCAAGCACCTTCACAACAACCTAATATTCTCGTGGCTGATAAAGCGAAGTTTAAAGTCACCGGGGGGATATTTAGCGGGAACGTTAATGCCCGACCAGTCGGATAAAAATCTATTATGCTCCGGCTTCCCCCGGTAACGGGCCTTGAAATATGAACTGCGCTCAGGGGAATCGCACGCGAATTACGGTGATCGTCGAGGTGCGATATATCGCTTGCTCGCGCAAAACGTTTTCGCATATGGAAGGTCAGCGGACGTGGACGTCGTGGAAATCGTTTGCCCGTTTAATGCAAACGAATCGTCGTCGTCATCTTCGTCGTCGTCGTCGTCGTCTGTTCGGGGGACCTTAATCGTCGTTACTTTTGCGGATTCCGAGATTTATGCGAATTGCGCCCGAGCACGGAGAGCACCGTTGGATTGCTGGACAAATTAATGGCGGATCAAGGTGAAACCAGTTCCGATCAAAAGTATCAAATCCTGAAAGTGGCCGGGACCTAACCAGCAAGTATTTATTAGCCGACACGTACGTATGCATGTACACGCACGCGAGAGGAAGCCTTTCGCAAGAGAAAATCGAACGAGATCCTGCCGATTGGATCATACAAACTATTTTTTATCCGTTTATTATTATTAGAATGCGGATTCTATGCATGACAAAAATGAGTAGGTGTAAACAGCAAAAACATCATACGAATTTAAACTGCAGTTATATTATTTTCAATCTATTAAACGTTTTAAGAGAGAAATTACATTTTTATTTCAGCCCAGTTTGTTGCTATTCAAATAGAAAGTTTTTATTTTGCATAAAGATTCGCAGTCTAATTATAATTACTGTTTGGCGCTGGGCTGCAATATTTTGAAAGCTCTTTGGAAGCGTGGTTGGATTTTTCGTGTTATTTGTCTGCGGTATTTTCAGACTTGCAATAAATTGGAAAATGTCAGTGATGTTTTTCGACGATTTCTACCTATTTATCGCTTGTTTTGTGTATTATTCACTTTTACCGTGTGGTGTTTCTTAGGTGGTGAAATCATTATTTTTCGCAATTTTGGCATTCGGGAATAGAATCTTGTGAAAATTGTAATAGATTTCGACAATCATTAAAGACATCTTCCGGGTACGATTTTTATTCTATTTATTAGTTACATTTATTCTGAAGAGTTTAAATAATAAGTCGTAAATGAAAGATGAAATTTTTTAGACTATTGAAGAATCCAAAGAAAATTTAACAATTTGTTCATGAATTGTCATGGATGTGATAAAAGAACTTGCAACAAAAGAAATAAAAATGCTGATGAAATAATTTCAAGTACTGCTCTTTTTAATTAAGGTATAATTTCGAATTCACATTCAAACAAGTATACATTCTACGCAATCAGAGGATGAAGGACATTGTACACACGTCACGATAAGATTGCTTGCAATTTTCATACATCGAAATTCTTCGGAAACGATGTTCGTCTCGACGTCGATCGTAAAAAATTAGCTCTCAAGCACTATAAATCGCATAAACACCCGCAGTCGGCGTACAAGTGCGTCTCTCGAACCTGCAGGCATTCATGCTAGGGTCCGAAACCAGTTTGCACAGAGTGCATACATTGTAAGTATAATCAATGAAGCATTATTTCCCATGAGTGGCATTCGAAACCCGTGAAACGAAACTTGCACGCCGAAGTCTGCTTGGATTCGCGACGACTACGAGTTGAACTTGATCCGATCGTTGCTCTTGACAGTCTGTCCTTCGTTTATCGATTAAACTCTTAAACAGAGAAAAAAAAAGAAGAACCAATTGCATCTCATTGACATCGAGTTCGATTATCGCAAAGTTATATATAAACCACTAAGGAGAGAGATAAACTGAAAATTCTCAGTCAGAAATTCAGCTGCATTCTGATCAATGAGAATTTGATTTCTCTTACCGTTGAGAATTCTATTGCTGGCAGTTTCTGCTTATGCAGTTTCTGCAGTCATATTAATATTTTAATCTTACAACAATCTAATAAAACACCCAATCCTACAAAGGTAGTCCTCGTTCATCAGAATATGCCTAGCTCATGCCTAGGTACCTTATTTTTCCAAAGGTTTAGTCCAGCTCAATCTCTGCACCAAAGATTCACTTCTAAAAAGACACCACCAGGCTCCAAACTGATCTTCGGTCTACGACATGGCAGAAATTTCGGATGAGGGGCAACAGGGGATCCCCCACTCTTAATACTAATAGGGACGTAGGGTACTGGAGGAACAGTTGGAGGTCGTGACCGCGTCGCTCTGTTCCAGCTCGATGTGTTTGTTTGTTTTGTTCTTGAAACGACTCGGGCTATTGTGAAATAATTGTAACCGGCGTTCTGGTGGAAGAGGAATAGAATTCCGTCAGCCGTGTAGAGATAGTCCTCGATCCCTGAATCCTCTATCCCGTCTAAGAAGACGTTACCGGTGGGAGATCGACTTCGATCGGGACACGGGGCGTTATCGGTGAAAAAAAAAATGCGGGACCTGGCAAAAAGCGGAGCGTAACAGGCCAATTATCGTGTTTACATGAACGGAGTGCAGTCGGGTAGCCGGGGCGATTCCTCCGCGTATAAATACCGGTAACTTAGTTAAGTCGATGCTTGGTGCGTTTGGACCTAGAAAGGGGATAGAGGAACGAGAAGAACGATCGTGCGCTCGCCTGGAAGGAGAAATACGAAGGAGGAGAGGAGGGGGGGGAGGGGGGAGCGAGTGGAGAAGATAAAAGAGAAAGAAACGAGAGAGGAGAGTGAGAAGAGGAGAGGAGAAACATGTAGAGGAAGAGAGATCGCGCGAGGTGTATGAGCTGTTGGAGGGAAAGAGGAGTGGATCGGGTGAACGGGTGAACGGCCTGCCGCGTCCTTGCGAACCACCTGACCACACCGGCCGTGCCGCCACCACTCGGCCTCTCCAGCATCCTTCCAGCGGTAAGGACTCGCCTTCCAACCGGCAAACGTTGACTTGCTCACCTACCGGACTCCTACCTGACCGATCGCATGCGTACGTACAGGCCCCCGATCTCTCGTCCAGCTCGGGCCCCGATTGTTCCTGAATCTCTTCTTCGGTTCCCGCTACTCTGCCGACTACTCTTCAGGCCCGCGCCTCTTTAATCAGCTGTTCGACGAACGCCCCCAGACTCATGCGAGGAATCTGCACGGAAGCTGCGACCTTGGAACGTTTCAGGTGCTACACGGGATTTATAGATCGGCAATCTTCTGGGAATAAGAGGAAATTGGGTGGGGAGCAATGTGATCGCGGTTTCTAGCTAATGTAGGCCCCTGTAGTGTCATCTTTTTATATAATATAGTGGCTGGAGAAACTGGAGGAAATGCCGGATTTTGTAAAAATATCTTGAAAATGTATAACGGCGTGCGAAAGTAGAATTTTCGAGCTTGAAAATGAGTCCAAGTTCTAATGAAAGACCACATATCTAATTTACAGGATAATATGGAAATATTGTACGGATAACGTATACTATGAAAAATGGTGTTTGACACTTAACGCCAGGCGATAGTTAGCAGAAACGTAACGGCTTTGAGAAGAGATTCGATCATATATGGAGCAGTTAGATTCGGTGAGGATGCGTGGTCGTAAAAACATAGATCGGAACGATAACTTCGCCGAGCGTGCAGAGGTTCGAGCATCTGAGCATAAATTTTACATACTTTTTTGGCAGTGGGATGCTTCTTTAGGGGAATAGACACGTCGAGATAGTAGCCTATTTGCGGCTCTGTAATTAGAGCCTGAAGAAACTGAGCCACGAGGTTTCTTAATGAAGCCAGCTGGTAATGCTAACGAGCCTGAAGAAGTATGAGAGGTGTGCGTTTTGTAGATTGTATCTATTAAGGTATTTCTATTTTATACAAGCGGATAGGTGTGGTGTTAATAAGGGAAGGAGACGCGACTCGAACGATTACCGTAGATAGGTGCAACCGGTTGCAAGATACAAACTTTTACCTAAATTAGACCCCTATCTGCACCTCATCCTTGTGGAATATTCTTAGTATTTTATTATCCTTATTATCGATAAGAGCGCAATAAATATTTGTTGGTTATTGGCAAGTGAAATATAGATTTCTTAAGATATATATATTTTATTATATTTAATATAGACTACGACACAAATCGTGCGCGACTACACTCTGTACTGTGGCTAGTCTCGGAGCCTGCAATAAAAATACAGGCAGAGGAAAAGAACTTTGCGCGCACACACTTAGAATTGTAGGTGTACACCAACAATATTAAAACTAGAAATCAATTTTCTACAAAAATTACATCCCGAACGACCGAGAGTCGCGCACTCAATAGTCAATAACTTCCGAAACGTAATGAACTCCAACTAAAAATTTCGCCGAGAAATTCCCGAAGAATTAAACTACAAAATAATATAAATATTTCCTTGAACAAAGCAGCCGATAAACAAAACTGCGTGCGGGAATATTGCGCGGAGGATTCTGGTAGCATCGTTCTCGTCGCATTAAAGGTGCTAAACGGCCACTTTCTTCTCTAGTCGAAAGTGGTTCTGGACCATCAGCCTCGGGGGGATAAGGCTCGAGCTATTGGCATACCTTCCTCGCAAAAATGCATAAGCCTAGCTTGTATTACGCGCAAATTGTCGGATAAGGTAGCCGGCTGGAAGCTGCCGACAGGGGGCAGGTAATGGCAGTTGGTGGCGGAGGTTCGATCGCGAATAAAACGGTAATCACAATGATAATGCCTCGGCAACCCTTTATCCTGAACGCGCAGCTTTACTCGTTAGATAAAAGCGTCAGAGGTCGATCGCCGTTAGAAACGAGGAACGTATTTTTCCGCGGCGTATCTACGGCGTTAGGCATTTTCGTTGGAGAGGCTGTTTACCGGCGAGAAGGAAGTTGTAATTCGCGGATAAGGCGAGCTGGCCGCGCATCAAAATCGCTGCGAGCCGTGTTACTGAAAGCTCGCTCGCGCCATTTAGGTCCTCCAGAATCGCGAGTCGCCCGTTTCCGCCGTTGCATTAATATGCTAATAACGGCGTGGGCGTTGTTAAGAAGCAAGGAAGCGTACACGGGCGACCATTTTTGGTCACCGGGCCGACGTAACGGACCAGTCCGGTGTCTTTCTCTTTGAAATGGACGGGGAAAACTGTGACCGGTATACAGGGTGGGTCTCCTAACCTGCGGACTAGAAGGAAATTGCTAACCCTTCGAACACCCTCTCCATGAATTAAATGAATCATTTTTACGAAACAACATTAAATGAGTTATTTAGATTTTGTAATATAGGTACACATTTTTCAGGAAGGTAAGAACAAGTGGAATGATCGTTTGGTCATTGATACATTCACTCAGATTAGTTGGAACGTTGTGGACTTGTCGTTGTGATTGAAAGGCTGGGCAGTCAAGAAGGATATACTTTTTTTATCAGTTTTTTTGTGATTTTATAGAGGTGTGTAATATTTGAGTGGCCGAATCCTAAATTGGGTAGTGTCATGGTCTTTTCTGTGGCTAATGTAAGGGGAGTTATTATTATAGATATTTTTCCTTATTTTAAATAATTTGGCAGGGGGGGAGCTAGTCCATTTTTTATTCCAGCTATTTTGAATTCTAGTCTTTGATTATTATTGCGTCAAGAAAACACTGTATCTACAATTGTATACCAAAAATGGTCGCTAATGAAATCGATGTTAACGCGACCTTTATAAATAAAAAATTTTAAATAAGATGGAAACGGTGTTCAATTTGGTGATAATTTGTTCGACGTTAGTCGAGGAGAATTTTCGAATATTTTTTTTTTCCAGACACGTCGAAGTTATTACAAGAAACAATTAATTGTTATGGAATTTTTATCTCCCGTCGATTGACCCGGAACATTGTTATCTTGCATAATGATCCGGAGTTTAGTCGCCAGGTTGACAAAGTCACCCTGTATATTGGCAAGTAGCCTTTTTCGAGGGTTGACGTTATCAATCCGGACAGTTGTTACGGTATCGAGATCGTCCGCGATAAAAGCCCGCGAACGCCGGACAAAGCGTCGTTTGAGAACCGAGGAATTCAGCTCCGATTTCTACGCGCGGCTCCGCGAAGAACCGCGTCGCAATTTACGGCGTCATTGTTGGCCCTATTGTAGTTTCGCGCGACGCGATGCAGAGCGTGGGCGACGCTGCACCGGTGGACACCGCAGTTTGCGGAAAGTTCGCGCATAGATTCCGCGGTAACGAGTATTCAAAGTTCACAGGTGACGTTTCGGAGGTGCGACAACGGCGCTCGCTATGGGAACGGGTGCAGATCGAACTGCGGTACAGTCTGTCGCGAAAGTCACCGTGCACCTGCCCAAATCGAACCATTTGCAAAATAGATTATGCTCGTCCAGAAGCCTTGAATAAACAGCACAAGTTAACTGAAAATATAATTTTCTTTTTCGATCATCTTGAAGAGTCGAGAATAATTGGGGGTGTTGGAATAATCGAGCAACGTCCTTAAAATCATTTATTATTTTTCAGTTTTGTATTTGTTTTATTCATATATGTAAAAAGCAGAAAATCCACAGTCCAGTTATGACAAACAAAAATCAACAAAAATTTGTTGAAGTACCTGATGTTGCTGTTTAAAATCGTACAAAGCTGCCCTTTTCCAAAGTCCTCGAACAGAACACGTCCATAAATAGTCTTTTGCAAGCAATAAAATCCACAGTCCAGTTATGACAAACAAAAATCAACAAAAATTTGTTGAGGTACCTGACATTGCTGTTTAAAAATCGTACAAAAGTGCACCCCTTTTCAAAGTCCTGGAACAGAGCACGTCCATAAATAGTCTTTCGCGAGCAATAAAATCCAGAAATTTTCTAAAAAACGTCTGTACCAACTTTCGCATCCGACTGTATAAGTATAAATCAGTGCGTGTCGAACGTTCAACAATCTCGACCACGTTCATTGACGCCGCGATATCAGTGAAAGTAACAGATTCGCGGTTCGGTTTAGCTCTCGCGATGAAATTTGCGTAGAACGTAGCGCGCTGTCTTCTGCGAAAGCATACATAGAATAGAAGTCTCATTCATAAAACCGTGTACGCTAGACGAAGTGCCAGCCGACTTTGAAGAGATACGAGCGATGGCGGTTCATAAATCTTGCTGCGCGCCGCGCGGAGACCAGGAGAAACACCCGACGAAACACGGGTCCGGTCCGTTGTTTGTTTTCTCGCAAATGGCAAAGTATGCGGTCCGGAGAGGACCCAGCCGAAAGAGCCACAGGGGAATCCCGAGAGGCTAATGATCTATCATCTCCTTATTCCCGAGGGCCGAAGTGGCTACTTAACGACTTTACGGCTGGCTGCTGAACGGGAACGCCCACGTGGCACAGGTATCCAAGATGTCGAGCGAACGCGAATTGATCAGGCTGCTCTCTATTAATAGAGGACGAAGACTACCTGCCGTAATTCCGTCGAGTCGAGCAGAAAGATGGTGTCGGTCAGCTAGGAATGCCTCTGAGGGGACACACCGCTAATGCAGCTCGTATTTCATCGGAAATCTCGCGTACGTTTCAACGAAGACCTGCGAACATTGCTAAGTAACAGCGAACGCGTCTCGGTCCCTGGAAACAATTACTTTGACCACTGTCGTCAATGAGTCTCGTCGGTTGGCGTTAACCTCTTAATTAATATTTCGAACATTTGACGTTGCAACGATTTTTATATTAAAATAGGAACTTCAATAGGTATTCCAGGATTTTGGTAGATTTTTTAAAGCCTGGAACAGTAAAGAAATAAGGTTGCAGAGGGATGGTTAAAAGAACTTGCCATTTGGGTTCTGATTTCTGGCAACCCACGCAGCAAATTTTTATTCACCGTATAGGTTCGCAGTCTGCTTATGAAGAATCATCCCCTAAATAGTCCCCCACCTGTTGCTGGATCACTATGGAGGTCTCTATATGCATAAAGCAGAGACCTAATCCGCCGGGCCATTCTGCTCCAGGATGGTTTCCGCGGGTCCGTTCGATCGGTCACACGAGTTCTGGCCAGGTGATTCAGAGGATTTCGGTCGGTCATAAATTACAGAAACGGGGGAAGAATGTTTAGCGGACATTATATTTTCTGAGGACGGTTCATTTAACATCGTCGGATTCCACCCGGCGGGAGGAATGCCGGCGTTTCGAGTTGAAAACGCCTGAAACCCGTGGGTTGGTGCGCGCGAGACGGAGAATCCGGCGAAGAAAAAGACAGTGACGTAGTACCCACCTTCGTAGGAATCTCGTGTCATCTACCAGGTACTTCTCTCCTACTACCTCTGAATCATCGTCCTTTGTCTTCTCTCCCCGGATCCTTCGTATCTGTCCGGTCCAGCCGCGGGCCACGAGTCCTTCGACCTCCGTGTAAAATCGCCGCCTGTTATCCTCGACGGCACTCTTTGTTATCAATTAAAAGGGATCGGGGATAATGAACACTTGCTCTAACTATGGGGACTTCGGTTTTGATCATCCCCTTCATCGGTGAAATTTATTCATTTATTCTATTCTCAATATTTTCGGAACAATTGCATTTTGTTTTCTGAGAACGCGAGATGCGAGTGAAAGAAACGAAACGTAATTCTTTACGTAGAGAGTATTAAGTGGGCGTGGTTTCGTGTGTTAAACAGAGCCGGCATGGTGCCCCGTAGGGCAGTCTACAGAAAAGAAGGGTGAGAAATGCAGTCCAAGAACGCCACACTATCTTTATCTCCTTATGTAAATTGTTCTAGTGGGCGTGGTTTTCGCTGTTCCTCTCCTAGGCGGAACTAGTACAATGCCCCGCGGGGCAATCTACTATAATCTGTTCCTGAGGCAACGCTTCGGAGAAATTGATATGAGATAAAGAGAAGAAGTTCATGACCATCAGGAGATTATCTGTCTTGCTCTGTTTATGTAGAATGCGTATAAAGTAGGCGTGGCTTCGTTGCTCCTATGTTTTATGTAGGCAAGATAGTGCCCTATAGGGCGATCTCCCATTATGTATGTTGAAGAAACGCTTTAGGCGAAATGATGTTACGGTAAGAAAGGAAAATTAAAAGTTCTAGAAGGCTACCTACCTGTAGGTTGTTCTAACTGGGCGTGGTTTCGTTGCAGTTAAATCCCAGTCAAAATTTCGTTCTCGCTGTAGAGCGAGAACTGAGTGGGCGTGGCTTCGATGTTCCTGCTACCTGCAGAGTCACATAGGCCAGTATAGTACATGTAACCATATACATAAACTTATAGAACAATTTTTGTTGTTGCTAATGTTAAAATCCCAGTCCAACTTTCTTTCCATCTACGGAGCGCTCTAAATGGGCGTGGCTTTGTTGCTCCAATCTGTGTCCACAGCTGTACCACAATCGGAATCGTACAGTAAACAGTAAATATTTATTTCAGATTTGATTAACAATCAGACAAGACAAATTTACTGCCCAGAAAATGTCCTCGAACGAAAGTTCCCAGTTTGTAAGTATAGTAGTAGCGGAAAAAGTGTGAAAAGTATGGCTGGAGGTTATTTTACGTAAACGCAGCTTACTATTCGGAAACACATGACTAATGTAAAACCGCTTAAGCATTAAACGCAGCCCGTTGTATATTTCATGGAATCAAGCATAAACCTAGTCAGCCGAAGTCACGGATGATGAATTTTTAAGTCCCCGGACTAGCTGTTTAAACTTTGACGAAACTCCTGCAACTCACCCTCGACTAATACGCAAGATTTTACCGAGGTTTCTGCCACGGTCCGGCAAATTACCATACTCACGGGTCTTTAGCGTCAGGCAGCATCGACAGAACGCTGTATTCCAAATGTCAAACAACACTTCGATATTTTTATAGCGATCGAGTCTCCGTAGCAGCCCCTGATTATCCACTCAACTCTGATTTGTACCCACCGGCGCGGCGCAACGTCAAAAGTTCTACCTCAATCGGACAAAACTTGTTTGGTTTTAATCATTTTTTTTTTTTTAGAAAACTTCACTACTGACATATTCGTGACATTTTGCTGATTAATATGAGTCCAGACACGACGCAATTTCGATCATATTTACTGGTCTAATCGAAGTTACAGTACAACCTCTATTATCCGAACCGAATTCTCCATTATTCGAATATGTGTTTCACACGTAGAGAGTGTAGTTCAAAAAACAATCTTTGTGAAATACCATTTATTGTAAAAATCTATTCTATCGTCTAAACGCGCATGTGCTAATTTGATTAGTCGATTAATCGGTTAATCGAGGTTCTACTGTATCGTGGATTAAGGAAGCAAATATGATCCAAACTGTATCATGTTTGGACTCATTTTAATCAGTAAAATGTCACGAATATGTTGCTAACGGTTTCATAAAAAAAATAATTAACATATGTATGTCAAGACATTACTGTATTGGGAACCAGTGAAATACGTGTCTAATTGACAGTAAGGGTTGTCTAAGGGTTAAGTGACAGTGGAAATTCATTAAATCAATTATTCCATCATCCCGCGAACGAACAAAGCCAAGAGAGTCTCGCGAATGCACCGGAGACTACAACCACACCCATTAGCAGATCGAGACAATAAAACGATTCCCTGAATCTGTTCGCAGAACGGTGTGCTTCCTGATGTTCGCCGTAATTGTTCGCCGGTGGATGGGGTCGTCACGGCCATAAACCCGATCAGCTGGAAGGAGATTCGAAGCCGGTGAGTCGAGAAGCACCTGCTTATTGCGCTTATTCATTCACCCCTGTACCGTCGCTCTGTTCTCAATGGAACGGGAACCCGGATGGAAAATCGCCTCCGTTTTCATCGTTTAACCCTTTCACTCACAAATATG
Source organism: Lasioglossum lativentre (assembly GCA_916610255.1). Taxonomy (NCBI): domain Eukaryota; kingdom Metazoa; phylum Arthropoda; class Insecta; order Hymenoptera; family Halictidae; genus Lasioglossum; species Lasioglossum lativentre. The sequence continues at coordinate 6,289,413 of OU744364.1, forward strand.
TCCCGTTTAAAAAAAATCAGCTAATAAAACGAAAATTAAATTACGTTGATCGTGTCAACACATTTTCTGGATTTTTTTAAGAACCCCATTGAAAAATGTACCTTTGTATGTTCAACGTGCACTTTTCAGATGTATTCGGTAGAAACAATCGCAAACTTAACACGAATATAGAGAAAATGTGAATTTTTTAAAAGTAATAATCGACAGTCTCATAAGCAGATTACACTTTGTTAAACGAAGTTTGTAATGAATGTAAAATTTTTATCAGACGCTATAAACCTCTTTAACAGTTTAGTAAATAGTATTTAATATAAAAGATACCACTATGTATTATGGTAGAAAAACATATTTTTATCTGTATTCACGTTCTCGATTTTTCAAATTTTAATTCCACTTTTCGCCTGTAACTTAAAACGTTGATTGAGAGTCAGCCCAATCGGTGCAGCAACTTTCCAATTTCTTCGTTCCATTAGCAAAATAGATTTTCTCAAAGGCCGGCAATATTTTTGTGTATTTTTTCCAGCGACTGCAGCATGGTTAATATCAATAGTTAATACCAGCATCTAAAATGATCAATAAAAATACTATAACAAATTCTTCCACGAAGATCCCCAGTCCACATTGATGGGAATAAAGTTCAACGACCTTGTTCGCGTTTCGATTTGCATGGCGCACGATTACCAGCGACAAAGTCTAGAACAAATGCCATAATACAGCGGTGCAGGTGGTCACGGGGGGTCGCGTGTCGTATCAAAATACCGTGTGGTACAGGAAACGTTAGGATCCACGTGGAATCGTGTCGGGCGCACGTGGGGCCAGGGCCCGTTTATGTTCGGTCAAAAGGCGCCGAGCGAAAAATCCGCTCGAGTTACATACCGGCGGGCCGGGGACACGCGCGGACAATTACAGCCGGCGCTGGACACGATTTTACAATAACTCAATTCATTTCCGAGGCTGTGCGCAAGAACGAGCCGTTGGTTCGGCAAAAAACCCGCGGCTCGATATAGTTATTGCGAGAGAGGCTGCGTGTTCATGTGAACAGGTCAGTCCGGTCGAGAGTATGCTGCGGAGAGAATGATCGAACGGGATCGGATGCTGCGAAGTGGGAGAAAGAAAGGCGACCGAGAACGGACAGAGAGGAGGCTAGACGATGTTGAAACGAATCTCATCAGTACGTAGAAAATTAATGCGAATTTTATGCACTTATCTGACAGAAATTATAATATAGTAGAAACATCAAGAGAATTGTACAGAAACTAATCATAATTAGACTGTGGATTTTAATGCAAAATAAATAATTACGAGTAACAGGAGCCAAGCAGAAAGTCAAAGACGATACATTAATGTTCTTAAATTCGTAAAATATAGATTTTTATGCGTTTTACTATACCGAGTTTTAGAAAATAATGAATTCTAGGAAACTGAACTGTCTGTAGTCTAACGATACGAAATGTTTCTGTTTACTTGCAAGAGAACGGTGTTGATATTGGCATTGACATTGACACACTATCGTCTGCAACTCGAAGAAAGAATCTTTGTAAACCCTTCCTCTATTTATTCTATATTTTATCGACGTAGAAACTGTATTGAAGAATTTTTTGAAGAAAAGGAGAGACCCTTTATCTTGCGAGTTCGATATCAACGTCGATACATGACTTCACCTATAATGCGTCTTATTTTAAATTTGTTTATTAGTCTCTGAAATGAAACTCGATCGACAGGTTCTTAATCCTCTTCCGTTTTTATTCATCGAATGCTATCTCATGAAGCAGTGAATAATTATAAAATCACCAGACATCGAATATTCATGGAAAAAAGATTGCCCCCACAGAAATGTTTATTTTCATAAAAATCCTCGGCGATAATTTGTCCACGGGGCGCCTCGAAGTCGTCGTCCGCAAATGGTAATCCACGAGCGATTTCTGCCGCCGCACCAAATAATCATCAAATAAATCGAGCATCCTCGACTCAAAGAAACAAGCCTGTGGCATAGATAAAACGAGTAAACAACAGGGCGAGGGCGCCACGGGGAACCGCGTAACAAGCCCCCAAAAAGGTGAGCAACGTTGCCAAAAATTGGAAGGGGGGGGGGGTTAGAAGACAGCTCTACAATAATCGAACGGTCACGCGTTGCATCGCACTGTTTGCAAAAGCGTGCCGATATCTAATCGGTGAAATGCTCGTCGAAAAGTAAACCGGAGAACAGGGTGGAGCACCGTGTGGTCAGGCTGGATCCACCGTCTCTTGTCGATCGGTGCGTGTCTCGTCTTCGCGTTTTCGTCTTCGGCGGTGGTTCTCGGATGGGAGCAGCGGACGGGTTCTACAACACGGTCTCAGAGAGATTCTGTTCGCGAGAATACCTGCCGGTGCACGCACTCTGTTCGTCGTCGGGTTCGTTGGTTCGTCGGTTCGGTGGACCCGGTTCTACGTTTACATACGGGGGACCGTCTCTTCGATACGCACCTCTTCTCTCTCTCTCTCTTTCTGAACGCACACTTACGCACAACGTTTCTACAGGGCAACGCGCCGCGTCGCGTCGCGTCGGGCCCAGCGCGTTCGCGTGCACACACCACCGCCCGGTATTGTATAATGCAGCCATTGATAGCCGTCCTCTCTTTCACGCACGCGATCTGTTGCAGTCGCTGCAACCCGTGTCCGGTGACAGCGTCCAGTGTCCAGTCTCCCTCCCGGTGAGTGTCCACAAGATTTATTTTCCCATGCGATATACGGGGTGGCTCCGCGAAAACTGGACCCGATCCCTCGACACGGTTCTCCGTTACCTGTGAACACGAGATAAAGATAGGTACACACCGACGCGACCCCCGCGCGCCCCATGGGCCCAACCGGGGAACGATACTCTAGCCAGCCGATGAACTGTGAATAGAATCGGCGACCGATTTATAGTTGAAAGGGGTACCCTGTTGAAGAGGGTTACACGGGTTTGTGTGCGTGTCTCTCTCTCTGTGTATTCTGTGTGTGCCTGTGGGAGAGTGGGTGGACCTGTGGGGACCCACGTGAGGGACTTGGGAACCACGAGAGGAGTTACGGATTATGGGACTCATGGATCTTATTAGGTAGGTGCAGTTCACTCCGTGTTTTGACTGGTGTACTTCCTTGTTTGTTGTTTGTTCGGTGTTGTTTACGGAATTTTTTTGTCGAGGTCATTTCACTCCGGTTTGATTCAGTGGTGGGTAAAAGGTCGTACACCTATGTTGTTTTTTTAGTATTAATATTGTTTCAGTGTTTTTATTGTGTTGAATCCGATGCAGTTCTTCTGTTGTTAATCTCAAGACAGTTATTGATCGAACTGTATTGTTGTAAGAGTGTTGGGAACGTAGGAGGAGATATGTTAATTAGAATTGTCTTGTACGTTTTTATTGGATACAATCATTTTGGACTTGACTGGGTCGGAAGATCATGCGAATATTAAGAATAGTAAAAATGTAGATGGGTCAAATATTGATTGTAAAATATGAATGGAACACCGAAATATTATGAATGATTTCACTCAGTATGACAAGCCTGTACCAGCTTCTTCGTGCTAGAATAATTATTCTGGAACTAATACTACCATTATTACTGTTGTATTTATTATGTTCAAATTAATTACCTGAATTTGAGAAATGACACATACTTCCATTTTTGCACAATAGTTTGTTTGTCACCTGGTTTTATTACCTTATTTTGTGGAATCGTATTGAAATATTGTTGAGGATTGAAATGATCGAGATACGCGATGTGTGGTTAAATTTTTGATACCCTGTGATATCGAAGCAGATAATGACAACGAAGAATTACCCCCCAAAAGCCACGGCTACGACGATGTACAGGAACTCAGGCCCTGATAACTTTGTAACCTTGAATATGGTCTGATAACGCACACATATAGTATTGTAAAACGTATTGGATAAGTTCCAGCGACAAAGTATCTCTTCGGAGAACCTTTAGTTTGTTGCAAATAACGTTACGGAATACATTGACGATTTGATAGGGATTTCTATCATAATGGATTCCTGAAACATTTCTTCTTTTTGTTTCACAATGATACGATCTTTGAATCAACTTTTTTTCATCTGTATATATCCATTGACAGTAATTTGTATTAATAGTATGATAGTATGCTGCGTTTTCTTGTATAATAATGTATTTATACATTGGAAACGTAAAACATCACTATCTGTACAGAAATATAATCTAAATCTTTTGTATACATATAGTTTATTCGAACTTTATTCAATAAATTCTTATCCATTGCTTGATCTCAACTTATTTTATATTTCACTTCTCTTCTAATTTAGATAGAATTTTTCATCTCAACTTTTAGCGTTTTAAAAATTCTGTAGCGATTTTAATAGCGATTATAGTCTTCCTTTCAATCAATATAAATGTCTCCATTTTATAGAAATGGTCACTGGAGGAAAACACGATTGATTTTCAAAAAATTTTCAGAACTTTCCATGTCTGATTTATGTAATTCAGAAAATAGAAAAGCACTTAAAAACAGTCTAAGAGCAAATATAATAAAAATAAAGGAAGCTATTCCACGCAGGATAACAGTTGAACAAAAACCTGCTTAGGGCTAAGAAAATTCTGTTGCATCCCTGTCTTTTGCATCGAAAAAATCGCAAGACAAAGAATCTCGAGACAGACTATCAAAAGCCACCATCGTTAACCTAGCTGTAGAAAGTGGGAATAATTCAGCATAATCGCAGAGACAAAGGTGCACGAGGTATCCATGCGTCCGCTTCCGCCATTAATTGCAAGTGCGTCACGATTCGTCGTTATTTTCTCGATCTCGATCTCGATCCGCGCCGGATCACTTTCCAGCGCCGTCTTTCTCGGAGACTGCGGTACTTAACGAGCAGATCGCTTTCAGCCTGGACGCGGTCGCGATCAATTTACAAGCGCCGCACGCCGTGGAACCGTACGGTTCCTCTAGCCGTGTGTCGATTGGTGCTCGTTCGAATTTCCCGCGTCGATCGTCTTCCACCCCCGCGCGCTCCCGAGAGCCTGTTTCGCGAACGGGAAACCGCGATTCGACGAAATTGCGTAAACCGAATCGAATTACCGGCGGCTCGTTCCTCGCCGCGCGATTCGCGGCTCCGCGTGAATTATTTCAGGTTTTAACGCGATTTAAACATTGCTCGTGCGCCGACTTACACTCCGTTACAAGACGGCAACAAAACTACGTAGAATTACAGCAAAACTCGTTGCGAATGGTAATTGAAATAATTGACATTTTATTCGAGATGTTCGCTGTTCAAAATTAATTCCCAAAATCTTTGTTACACTATTAACCCCTTGCACTACGATTCATTTTACGGTTGCAGTGATTGGAACTTATTTGTCGTTTCTAATTTCATAGAAAAAAAGAAGTTTGTATGTAATTTATACCTATGCAGTCTCCAATGGTTTCAACAACAGGAAAATATAATTTTGTTTCAATTTAAAGTTTAAAGGAAATTAGTAGCAGGAATATTTTTTAGACTATCTTCGAAATCTTCGTCACGAGTCCGACTCGGTATTATAGTGCAAGGGGTTAATGACAGAAATATTGATTTTGAATATGCTTACGAATAGTACAAAGTGTGTAGAAAATAGTGATTTTTGTGTGCCATCTTTTTGCTGCGGACTGTACTCTGTCAACGAGCTAACGTGCGGTTCCACGATGGAATCATAAACGCGAATGAAAGCATTCAAGTTTGAATTTTCGTTTACAGCCGCGAGGATACTTAACCCGTTTATACGGCGCTTCTATAGGAGATTATTATAGAAATTGATCTCACCGGTTCCACCGATCGAAGGGAATGCGCGATGATCGCGAGAAATAGTCGACAACCTATCATCAAGTATCCGTGTATAAAGGAATTCCTATTTTAATCTGCTTGTTAAGCAAATTTTCAAATATTTAAATATAATTGACACAAATCACAGAATAGAATGAGGCGACACATTCAATACGAATGAATATCAATACGATTTTTATAATTTGTCACCAACCAATTTGCCATTTATTTCACTGCCGGATTAGGTATTCAGCTGCCCGTTCCCTCCATAATTCGCACAAAATCACCTAACTGACACGTATGAAATATTACAAGAATTTATGTGTGATAAATCCTGTCTCGTTAAATCCGTCACGTTAAGTATTACCGCGAGGAAACATAATATATTACACAATCCTTGTTTAACGAAATCTGTGAGTCACTGCGTCTGTTGGTCCAGGACTGCTAATTCAATTACGATCGGACCACCAATCGGCGATGTTGACCGAGCAATCTCCAATTTTTTTTGCAATCTGAGCGTTGCTTATTCTTAAATATCAAATATCCTGTGCACATATACAGTACCTTTTTTAGAATCTAACAATCTACAAAAATTCGAGATTTACGAAGATCCTAAAATTAGATAGGACTTGTGAGAGACTAGGACTATTAAAAATATAAAATTCGAAATCCAATTTTATATTTCCTGTTTTTACAATCGCTACAAATTTTCTCTGTCTTGTAGGAGATTATCAACGACAAGAGAAATTATCAAAACTACGAAAGAAATCGTCAAAGGATTGTGAGAATTTAGAAATAATTGGGAAAATGTCCAAAAGATAGGGTATGAAAATGAATTACCTAGGGCCCAAAATTGCTGTACCACAGCCCTGTCCGTAGCTCCACAATCTCAATTTCTAAATACTTAACCCAGAATTCCTGCACTATAAGAATGCGCGCAACAGTCTCTAAACCGTTCGTGAAGCATGAGAGATATTACATCGTCGGAAAATAAAAGAATATTTCGCGTTCCTCGCGAGTATGATATATGATTAGAACGAGATGAGCGGTTGTACGTATCTCTCTCTCCATCAGGAGATCGGCGATGACAAAATAGAAGCGGCTAAAAATAATCGGTCGGGGGGAACGATATACCGAATAAAAGATGAAATACGGGGATCATCGACGGGGATAATAGAGGGGCGGTACGAGGAGGGACGCGCCTCTGTTTTCGCGGTGCGGTGGCTCGTATTTTATTTCGATATTTCTGAAATACCGGCTCGCGTCACACGCGACGACCGTACACGGTGACCGGATGTCTTAATGACGTACCGACAAAAGCACGCGCGCCTTCATTTCGCTCCCTTTTCCTTTCTTACCGCGGCTCCAAAGGATTTCTTTTTCGATACACTCTCTCGATTCTCGACCGTGCGACGAGAATCGAGAGTGTATCGCCGGCTACTTCGAGTTCGTTGCCACGCAGAATATTCCTCGGTAGTTTAAAAGCCCCGAATACCTTCCCAAAGGATACACTTTATTCGCCAAAGACAAAACAACCGATTCCCAAATGTCGCTCGGAAATATATTCAGTTTTTCATCGGATGCGGTTATAGACAGCCCTAAAAATTCCTTATGGCTAAACTGCGGATTTTTATGGGAAATAACATTTTTTTCGTATTAATCGCAAGATACTGGGAGCTACGTAGACATTCGTTTCATAATAATTTTGTGGAAAGAAATGCAACAGAATTTTTAAATTCTTCAAATTGTTCTCTATTTGATGTATTGTTATTTAACAAATCGGGGGCTACGATTTCTTTAATTTAAAAATAATGATATTCGCACAAAATCAGAGTAACTTCGTCAGTGGAGAAGTAGTATAATAATATAGGTAATCTTAATTTTTAATAATTAATTTAATAAAAAATTGTAATTTTAACAAATAGGGAATAGGAAGTGGTGTCAGCTATAGAAGAATGAGACCGCGAGGTTCAAATTCAATAAATTATATATATTACTATAGATTCCTACATCTCAATAATTTATTCCAGACATTATTCTACAAAATCAGAGTAACTTCGTCAGTGGATAAGTAGTATAATAATATAGGTAACCATTGTATTATTAATTTTAACAAATAGGGAATATAAGAAGTGGTGTCAGATATAGAAGAACGAGACTGCGAGGTTCAAATTCAATAAATATATATATTACTATAGATTCCTACATCTCAATGATTTATTCCAGATCAATCGGTAGACTGGATAAAATAATTTACTAATACGGCGAAGAAAAAGAAATTTTTTATTTTTTCATAAAACTTTAGATTCTACCATTATTGGTCACTATATTGTCTGCACTGAAATTGTCCATCGCTTCTCGCGAGATTTCCCGGGCAAAAATCGAACGAGCCGACCGGAAAAGTTGAGTTATCGGTGGCCACACTTTCCCGCGGATTTTACGAGCAGTTTATGAACGCGGATTCTCTCCTCGAGGAACGAAAATAACGCGACAATAACGCGACCGATCGAACCCGTTCGTCATCGTCGTCGTTTTATTAGCGCTCCAGGGCGCGCAGTTTATATCGGTGGGCCGCGCTTCAAAGCGTTTTTATTAAGCTTGCAGCGGCGACAAAATACTCGAGCAGATTACATAGACACCTTGCGACACCCCCCACCCCCCGGCAAGAATGCGAGAATTATGAGTGACAAACCGACCGCGGGAGAAATAAAAAGGATGAGCATCTTTTGTCGGGGTTTATGCGAGGGTCTGCCCAAGATCATTTCTTCTCGCGGGATTCTGCTCTTCGAATCGCTCCGAATTTAACTGTTCTCGCAGACTCTCTCCTTTGTCCCCGAAAAAAAACAAATATGAACCAAAAATACAAATTTTTTCTTTTCAATTTTAGGTTTGAGAACAACATTTCTCAGACCTTATACGGTCTACGGTGCAGAAATCTATTACGTCCTGAAAATCCCGAAATCTTTTAAGGAAGAAAGTCTACCTCGAATCTTAAAAAATAATAATAAGATAATAAATTAATTTCTCACCGATGCGGATTACTACAGATTACAAAAAAAATCTCTCGCCTAAAATATTTCGTGCCTGCATCCGCAAATTAAAAAAGAAAAAAAAAATGGCACCGCCAAAAACCGCAACAACGTATCATCGTTGCAAAACGAACGCGGCAGATCTTCGCGAGCCCATGATCGATTGTTTGCGCAGAGGAGCGATAAGATTAAGGGAACAACCTTTTCCCATCGTCGAAAATTCTGCTCTGTACGCTGGTGTGCGTGCGTGCCTGTATACATACATACGTGTCCGGGCGAATCCGCTTTATCGTCCAGGGTTCGTTTCGCCTTCGTAGCCGATACGCGCGATACCGCGTTTTATTGACAAACGGAACGAACACGTACACGCGACTCCTACATGTCCCCCCATGTATACGTACGTATATGTATATCGGACGCGAAAGTACATCGTGTCGACGCGGCTGTTTGCACGGTGCACCATTGGTAGCGGCGTGTCAATATCTTTACGAATACAACATCCGCGCTTCAATGAGAAACGATAGCTCCGAGCAAACCGCGCCGATTCGCATTACATCATCGCTTTCGACGGGATTTCCGGTAGGTGGGGCACGCCGAGCATTCAAATTGCAACGACAAATATCGATCGTGTCGTTGGTCTGCTCTCTCTCTCTCTCTGTTTTCTGTCTTCTTCGTCCCGTCTACCTTTTCTCGCCTTTCTTCCTCTACGTTCGAATTCTAAGCGGTCCTAGATGGTCATCGGATAAACACGAGATACGCTAATGGAGTTACGCGAGACGTGCGAACGTTTCGCAGCGATTTTCGGAACTGGAATTAACGATTACGTCTTCGAGGGTTTCGCAAAAGCTGACGTGACCTTGCGAGAGGAGGGCATCGGAATGTGGAGGTTCTTGAGGAGGGTTGATTCTGGGGGTTGAACTGATTTACCCTGGTGTTGGGTCTGGGTTTATGGTACTAAATTTTCTGTAAATCCTGCATGTTGATAAAGCGATATTACGTTGGTATAATGAGATTTTTATCTTGCTCGTTTTAAAAAATTTTCCAATATCATTCATTATTTGTATGAAAGGATTATTACTATTTCATTGATAAAACCGTTATTCTTAATTACAGTCACGATTGCACGATCTCATTTATAAATATTGGCGTCGGAGAAATTTTTGTTTAGTTCGTCGAGGGTTGCATCGCATTCCAAGGAAGATAAATATCTCATTAAAATTGTTTAATCACCCAACCACGAATTAAATATATTTCCTGTTTGATGTTTCCTGCCCATATGGAATGAATTTCTAGGTTACTCATGAATTCTGTCTCGTTACAGAATTTATTAAAAACGTGGTTAACATTTTTCGAAACTTTCTAACGCATTATACGTTCTATCTGTAGTGGAAGAGTTGCAAATGTTGTTATAGCGATTCGCAGAGGATCAAATTAGAGAAAAGCTGAAATTTTTCGTGTTTCACGAATCGAAATTGGTGAAAAAAAACACAATACATACAAAGCAAAAATGCTTCGCTTGCAGAGAAGAATCTATTTAAGATGCACACACGCATAAAATTCGCGGTCCGTCGGTATAAAGAATTTCTTTTTGCACAAAGGGGATTCTCGAGGAATAAAGGAACCAATGGTCAATCCTTCGTCCGTTCAAAATCCTACCTCCTCGGAAGCCATAGCTTAGAGCTCAGCGCAGAACACACAAGGGCCGCGCAGAGTTTTATGCAAATTCGCATTCCTCCGGAGTAACGCGCACCCTGTGGAATTAAACAGAAATTTATTCCCCCTGTTAGGGGTGTCATCGGATCCACGATGGAACAAGTTTATTAAGGTCCATTAAAGTTTTTCCTTCATTGTAGTTCGCTCCCTGGCGTACACCTGGGACGCAATAAACGTCAGCGCGACTAACCGCGCTATAGTGCTGGGACACTGCAATAACGTCTATCCTAATAGTGTACATATATTTCTAAACAAAGTGAAGACAGGCTGCTCTGTCTCCCTTAAACGACAAAATTAAATGAACATTATACCGTAAAACGGGTCCAAAAAAAGTAATTTAACTATACATTGAGAAACTACAATTTTACAATTGTTTTTCAGAGAACATTGTTATCAATAATTTTCACAATTCTTATCTAGGCGTACAGAGATTTAGCAGCGTTTGTTCGCAGCCGTTCCTCGATGCTCGAGGAGATCTCCCGGCGTGCCCTGCTCTCCTCCTCGTTTTTTTCCTTTTCCGCGAGGGACCGGTTTCTGATATCCGCAGCGAGCCCCGAAATTTGCTAATGACGCAATTATATCGTTCCGCGGGATCATTGAACCGTCCTAATTCGCCGGCGAAACCCGTTAAAAAATTTTGTCTCCGCTATGAATTCTACCGACCGAGAGAGTCGGGGGTCCCATTAATACGTATACGAAGATCCGAGAAAAACGAAACAGAAAAATCTATGTATATGTATGCACACGCGTTTGCGTGCACGAGCACGTATACATATGTACACGTGTCACACATGTACACGCGGCGTGTCCCCGTCGCCGTTCTTTCTTCTACCCGGGTTCCGCAGATCGTCCAGAGAATAACATTCGCACTTTACGATTATGGCTGCCTACTTTTTTTGTCAAGCTGGCCGGGGCTGGCTGTTGGTGTCAACGACAGATTCACGATCGGCTCCTCTGCTCGCAGACCAAAGAGGCGAGACTACCGGGGAACACACGGTTTGATGATAGTCACGCAGAAATTGGTAGTGTTGGATTAAATAGGCGAGGCGAATCGATGACCTATCGACCTTGACCCTCCCCCTTATCATTTCTTTCCGAACTATACCTTGAGCATGCTCTGTACGGAAAAAATGTGTATGATGTAAATTATACATTCAACGTGGATAAAATGTGTACCTACAATTTGGTTAAATTTTTTTCCAGACAGACATTGGAAAATTATTGAATATGTACGAAGCGACAATTGTAGGGAAAATGACGGAATAAAATTAATTAAAAGGAATTTTTAGGTACAATAATGATTGAGAAGGTTCGTTATACAGGGTATTCAAGCTAGTGTTTTTCTTGTAAATAGTAAATATTAGAAAAAAATGAAAGAGGAGACAGTAACCCTAACCAAGACCTTCTTTTTTTAAAATGGAATGCTGTGTATGTTTTTGTATCGCATGAAAGCGTTGTACTGCACAGCGACCTTCAAGGTCATGCAAGGTCAGAAATGGTAGAAACATTTTGTATGCTTTCATACGAATCTGATGATGTTTTGGTATGAAATATTCAAAATGTTTCTTTTATTTCTGACCTTGCATGACTTTGAAGATCACTGTGCATTATACGAATGAATTCGTCTAGCTTTCACACACTTTCACGTGATATAAAAAAATATACAGCATTCCATTTAAAAAATTGAAGGTCACCTTCGTGTCTAACAAAATAGTATGAACACAAAAAATTACATATGCGCCATTGTGTTGCGTATAAAATACTACTTTTTTACTATTTACAAGAAATACGCTGGCTATATAGTAATAGCGTGAACTCCCCGTATATTATACAGACAAAAATTTGAGAAAGAGAAACAGAAATACTTCCTGCCTTAATCTAATAATTTGAAAATATAAAAACAATATATATTGTTTGGCTGAAACATCTAAAACAAGCTAAAAAAATAACATTTACAATTTCCGTGTGGAATCGCGTGCGGTTAGGGAACTTCGGTGTCGAAAATTCCATCGTCCAAGAGCGGTGCAAAAGAAATCAAGGCCCGAAGGGATGAGTCGTGGGTCGGGGGCCTGTTCTCGGAAATTAAGGAAACAAATATTATGGAAGCGAGGACAGATAAAAGGGAGAGTAATACGGCGCGCACTTCAGAAGATAAAGTCGGTAATGCTTTTGGCTTTCGCGCAAACATCATTTTAATCCCCGTTTTTTTTGCGGAAGAGGCGAGACTGAGAAAGCTGATAAAGAGAGAGGGAGGGAGAGACAGGGAGAGAAGAGATCGTGAACAGGGACAACGAGGGCGAGCCAAGAGAAAGAGACGAGAAACGAGGGGAATGGCTGGGATAGGGGTAGCGAGGGGGTGGACGCGGGGTGGTTTGAGTTGAACCGAAGCGAGTAATCAGGGAGACATTATTTTCCCTTTGAGACCTGCCGTATTTTAATACGAAGGAAAACGTATAATCCGCTTGTACGGTTTCGAGCCACCGAATCTCCTTTCTCCAACCCCCGTTGTCCCTCTTCAGCGATCGTTCGCGATTGGCCTGCTCCGCAGAGCAATCCTCGGGACCTGATCTTCGTCCCGTTTTCGAATTCCTTCGAGCAATATCCTGAAAACAAAGGGGACGTCCCACCCCCGAATTACAAAACCGTCCAAGGAAACCCGAGAGATTTTCTTCCCGTTTAGTAGTCGATACATTACCGATTATATTCGGTACGAGAATTCAAAATTTTCAAAATCAGCATACTCCCGAGATCTCCAATTTCGATTTCACATTTCAACATTTTTAAGTATGCTTATCCCCCCGGATCGTTTGGTGGCGTGCAATAATGTGAATGAAGCAATTCGCACGGTCGGGAGAGAAGTTTGACGAAGGTGGCAGGTTGGTCGGCAAACAAAAAACGATTTCCGTGTGTCGGTCTGCCTTTTGCTAATTTTGCAGAAACGAACACGGGCGAGAAGTATCGTGCCCCGGATCAATTTTTTCACCGGCGCGGCGCGGCGCGGCGGCGAGGGATTGTTTTTTGCATCGCGATTGTGCGGCGAAGAATTACAAACCGGCGGCTGTGTATACATTTTACCGTAACGACTACCGGCCATTCAATGTTTAACAGGTTGCAGCAACGTGGTCGCAAAAATATCGGGGAATAATGACTCGGTTATTGGCCTGCCGGGCCAATTATGATAAACCGGTCCATCGGTGAATGCGAAATGCCACTTTCTAAAGTCGGCTTGCCCCCGAATGAAAAGAAGAAACTCTTGTTTCGCCCCGACCGGGCCGGCCGGGCCGCCAGAGCCAATTTTTGTTGCAATCCGACTGTCTCCTCTTATTTACCAGTTGGTGGAGCTCGTTACGTTCATCTCGACCTTTTACAACTTCATTACCGGGGCCTTCTCGTCCCGATACAGATGGACGAGGGATGTCGAACTTTTCCCGTCGCGCGACGTCCACGGATAATAAAACTCCCGCGATCGGAATTCCGCCGGCTTTTAATCGAATCAAACGAAATTAATCGATCGGCCGAATCGACTCTGCCAACGATCGATAGGGAAAACCAGGCAAGAATTAAACGCTTGTAAACGCGCGACCCGGAACACGTGATCCGTGCGTTAACGTAATAAATGCGATTGCATTACGCCTCTTGTGAATGGAGAGGAAATAGTCATTCGGTCGGAATGCTTGAAATTCTACGGTAAAGTAGAATTTCATTTCCTGTGGTAATAGCTGCGACATTTTAAAGAGAATATGAGATAGAGGGTCAGTCGTTTCAATTTTTACTCCGGACCTTTCTAAAGGTTACTTCCGTCAATATCGACAGCGTATTTACAGATGTTGAACTTTTACTGGGGATGAATGCAATTTTCTTCCTACTTATTATTCGGAAATGCATAAAAAATGATTACGTTCGACTATAAAATAGGTCGCTAGCTTCAGATATTAAACTCGGAACCTATTTTAACACAGAATTTAAAGATTTCGTTCGATCCAATATTTTCAATATACAGGGTGTCCCACTTCGGAGTATTGAACCAAGACAATTTCTCAACACATAGCAGACTAATGTTGAGTTTACATTTTCTTTGGGTAAATCTTACTTGAATCTTTAAACGCGTTTTTCTCAAAACTGTATTTTTCATATTGGCGACCATGATATCTCAAAAACTACTGAACAGATTTCGCTCAAATTTTTATGGTATAGTCGGCACATCTATAGTTCTCGCCCGTACCAAAATATTTCTGATATCTGCTATAGTTTTTTTTTTTAAAAGCTGAAAATGATGACGAAACTTTGAACTTAACGTTTAAAACCGTGCCAAAAATTCAATTTTCGATATTTTTATATTATTTTGGTACCGGCGATAGCCGCAGGTCTACAAATTAAAATGCCGTTTGATTTTTCGATATCGGATGATCGAAACCTCCGGAATCATGGTCGCCGTCAACCTACTTTTTTTTACACACGAGTGTATTCCGAACGGTGTAAAGTCGATCCAACTCGTTATTTTTGTTTGAAAAAATTCTGAGAGACTGTTAAAATGTCAGCAAATGTGTGGTAAAAATTTCAAGATTGTACGTTTTAAGGGTCCCTCGAAAAAAAATTCCAAGAAAAAGGAGCTCTCGCATGGGATGACCCCATTAAAAAAAAAATCACACTGCATCGAAATGCTGAATAATTTTTTAGTAGATCGAATTCCTGCCAGAAACCAACGTGTCTCGAAAAAGATAAAGAAAGAGAGGGGGTGGCGGGGTCGTTGATAATATATGGCGGCCGCGGGCGAACATAAAATTCTCCAATTGCAAAATTGATGCGGCTTATGTTACTTCCTCTTCCTTTATCCCCTCTCTTGGTCTCTCTGTCCTCTCGTTTCCACGTCTCCGCCGGATCCAGATCGTGGCTGCTGTCGGCGACGGGTCTCGCGGGTCCCCAGCTCGTTTTACTGTAAAGCAACTCCTCATATTGTACAGGGACGCGTAATTCATTTTTTACCGGACTCGGCTCAATTATTTATAAATTGCTGCTCCCCCGGGTAGGACGGGGGCAACCTGTCATCCCCCTCCGATCCCCCATAACCCCCTCGGGTCCCCCGTAACACTCGCACATCCCATGGATGCTCCGTTGGTGTGTAGCCTCCTCGCAGTTCTCTGATGGCACTGCTTCTCCTCCCGTGGAATAAAAAGGAGCGTAGCCCGGGAACGAGAGAAAAAGAGGGACAGGGGAACGGGCTCCAAACCTGTGGAGGGGTGGGGAGAGGGGCAGAAAGGGGGTGGGATGAGAGAAAGAGAGAATATGAGAGAGAGAGAGAGAGAGAGAGGGAGAGAGAGAGAGAGAGAGAGGGAGAGAGAGAGAGGGAGAGAGAGAGAGAGAGAGCCAGGGAGGGAAGAGTACTTCACGAGAGAGCGAAACGTGCACTCCCGAGTACGAACCACTTTGGACGATCGAACCAGAGGTACAATTTACCGGTTTGCCTCGCTCTGTTTATTTTGTTACCGTGCTAATGGAATGGTTACAATTCCGAACGGAGCAGCTCCCTTTTCCCGGACGATAAGGCGAATTATAAAGATTGTCCGCGAATAAAATTTGACGGCCGACTAATGGCGATACTTCGCCGAGCCCGCCTCAATTAGAGGAATAGGCGGGACGATATAGCGATCGATGGGTTAATTTTCGGGCATTGTTCGAGAGGTTTCTGGAATCGCTGCGATCGACCACGACAGCAATATTTTCGTTGCTCAGATTCTCCGTTAAAATATTTCGATAAATCCGACGTTCCTCCTTCGTAGAATATTGGTAACTGAACTTTTTAATCAGATAAATTAATTTAGTAAGAAAACTGTGGTACAATATTTCAATAAAGTCATCATCGAGATTAACATTAAACGTACCAAGCATTAAAAGTATCTAGTAAATATTGCCATATATTTGTATGGTAACACTAAATTTATTGAGATTGTCTGTAATCTTCAATGTAATTGATTAATAGATACTTGGACAAATTCCAATATTTTTCATAAATGGATTTTTATGAATTCCAATAATTGGAAAATATAAAACCGGTCATTTGACCGTGGTAGGTTTAGTGTTAAATAAGAACCAATTGAGAACATACTCCGGACACCATTTACTACCTCGACAAATTTCAGATGTTAAACATATGTTCGTTTCGTAATGTTATTGTTCGACATTTATTCGTAGTACTTGCTGTATACTACGAAATGATTAACCACTGGACGCCACATGTACGTCCCCGGTACAGAATGCGTGAAGCTAATCTCCTAGAGGCGATAGATTTACGATAAAAGTGAAACGCGCCACGAATACCCTGTTTAGAGAATAGATTTATTGTCTGTGTAGGTGATAATGCGATTCCACGTTTCATAGTGTAGTAGAGTGGCGGATGAAAGGCGTCTATCGCGTTCGATTAGGCGGCTTGTAAATTTTGTTTAAAGCCGGAGCGTGGGACCGTGCGAACAAACTATAAAATATTGAAAGTTTGTATCCTGCCGTTGTGCCGTACTATCGAGCCTCCATTTAGGGAGATATCGATTAGATTTTTGCATTGAATTATACAATCTAGAGATTATTTACTGGCAATTTGTCGCATAGAATTTTTGTGTTGTGGAACCGTGCTTAGATTTTTCTTATATTTTATCTACATTCTTGGTCAGATGAAATGGAGCCTATTGTGCAAATAGCTTGCACAATACTAGAGTTTTATTGTTTGCGTTTCACTTCCAATCCTATTTTTGCTTGGCTCGCATAACATTTTATTTCATCGGTCTTTATGATTGAATAACAAGTATGGGCTATGTAAATTGTGAAAATGTTGGCTGTAAAGTAGATTGTAGCAAGTATGTGGTTTTTCGAAGCTGTCCATCATGTTTGATAGTGCACTGTTATGTGCGGAAATGAGTTCCGATGGATTAACTTCGCACGACCAACGCATTTATTCCAATGAAAAACACTTTTGAAGAACAATGAGAAAATATAACTGCCTTCAAAACGAAAAAATATGCATCAGAAAAATTGATAAATAATACATTTTCGGACACGTCCCTCTTGCAAGGGATTTAATAATAACAATGAGTAGTTCGACGATCGAACTATTGTAATGATTTTTTAATTTATCTGAAATTTGACTCTACATAAGAAAAAAAAATCATTTCTACATCTAATGTTTCTTGAAATGAATACATATCCACTACAAGATAAAAATATTAAAAATTGTAATGATTTTTTAATTTATCTGAAATTTTACTCTACATAAGAAAAAAAATCATTTCTACATCTAATGTTTCTTGAAATGAACATATATCCACTACAAGATAAAAATATTAAAAATTGTAATGAATTCTGAATTTTCGTCCTCTTAAATAAATTGTTCGTAGACATTTTTGCACAGCAACGCGTACTGTGGAATACAGAATATTCGCATGCTATAAACAAGATGCTGTCGATTACTCGGTTAATCGTAAAATAAACGAACAATTACGCCGGGTGCGGGAAATAGCACGCGTTCGCTCGAGGAAAGGCGGGAGTTCACGATCTCGCGTAATTCGCGATCTTAATGACGCCGCGCTCCATATAAATTTGCATGTAATTGGAGGCTTTTTCGCAGCGCGGTAATTTATGCCGATATTCCGCGCGACTCCCGTTTTACTCCCGTTTCGCGGCCGCATCTTTGAGAAATTATAAGTCTCGAAATATTGCAGTGCCGCGCGCCGCACCGGCCGAAAACGATAAGCGACCTTCTTTCGCCTCGACGCGGCATGGCAGTACGATAACATCCGCCGCTGCTAGCAATTACGTTGACTTTTTCGCGAAATTTCTGCCCGTTCGCGGGGCTACTCTTGCGGAACGGCTGAAAATCTATAATAAATTCGAAGTACACCCTCGTTTCGAAATGTGGGACAATCGTGAAGGCTGAAATGAATTTTTAAAAGGGTACGGAGACTTGCGAAAATATTTATTTCAGCCTGAACTGGCGGACACACGTTTGACGATCATGAATAGATCGCGGATTTTTATGCGAAATAAAAATGGAAGCAGCAATTAAATAACAAATATCTCCTTTAATAATTCTAATAAGTCTACCAATATTTTTCCTTTAATGTCTAATTATGGAAATGGACATAGGATCACTTTGGAAATTGTTTATCCATCTTTTTCAACGGTAGAACCTATCAGACCAAAAATATGATTCCGAGCATCGTCAATTCGTATAATAAAAATTGCATAAAAATGTTCAAGGTTAAACAACACTTAAGGTGTTCACAGAAAATGTATTCAATTTAATTTCACCGATTCTATCGCAGAAAATTCTTATCCCACAAACCTGTGGGATTAAGAAGTTTATTATAATTCCACGAGCGACCGAAAGAAAACTATGCAAGGGACTATCTCTTCACAGTCCGGAGAATCCGCAGGCCACTCAATAACCATTCTTATCGGATGCTGATTCCAGAACAGTGGCGCTCTAACGAACCTTAGCAGCGAGATACGAATCGCGCGAGTCGTACAATTAAAAATTCGTGCAACTTAATTATATCTGGCAAAGTCTTTCGGCTTTCGTGGTCGGTCCGCGAAGAAAACCGTCGGGCAATCTTGCTCGGTGCACAACGAGCAACCAGAAGCGACTTGAGAATTACATAAATTGAGAGCGCATTAGAAGTCTCATTAAGATGCGATGGCTACGCGGATTATCGCGCGTATCCCGTGTTCAGCCGGCTGGTTACTTAGGTTCGTGCGCCAGCAACTCGTGCCATAATCGGCGGCAAAGGGTCGCCGCCAAGGAACCTTATTTTTTTCTCGTTAAATCTCATTCACACCCGTGTAAACCCTGCCGCGGCCTTAAGCGGCGCACACCACCGCGCCGCGCCGCGTAGCGCCGCGTTGCGCCGACACGCCGCGCGGCCTGATTCGTAATTACGCGTCGATGCTTCAAGAATCCGACCGGGGTGAAAACCGCTTCGCACAGAACAAGAAAAATTATGCGAACCCTAGTTGCCCAACGCCTCGCCCCAGCCCACCCGAATTATGAGAAATTAACGGCGACCTGCACAGGTCGCTTGTTTTTTTTTCGCAGAATCGGTTAGGGAAATTTCACTTTCATTCTGCACCCTCTGAATCGAAGAATTTTAATTATGTTAACGACGTTGTACCCGTGTACACTTATTTTTCTGATCTTTGTTATATAGGAAATTGTGATTGGAACCTTCTTGTTGAATTTTTATGGACTATTTTAATTCGTATCGATTTGAAGAGAGTGGAGTCTTTTATTTTTATTTTTTCTATTCTTTGCTTCATTTTCTACTAGATTGTGATTTCATCTTTTCGTTGATATGTTCGTGGATTATTTTAGTTAATTTCGATTCAATGAGGCTAGATAAGTGATTATTTGCAAATTTTTATGGAAAATAAAAATTGTGTGCATTAATTCCAACGAATAGGAGCCACTGAAGAAAAATTTCAATCTTTGTCTGTCACTTTAAAAATTCCTCCCTAAAGAGATTAAAGGCAGATGGAATAATTATACAAACTACTTTACGGGTGGGCTTTCATTTAATGCGCGCTCCGACCACCCTCTTTCAGAGATTCTTTTCGTTTATTGCATTACGTTGTCCATTTATGCAGCGAAGTGGATGCTCGGAGATGCATACGCAGCTTTGTCTGCAAGCATCGGGATATTTATTCGCGTCAGTAGCAAGTTTGTTTCGTTTCGTGGTCCTAGTTTCAAGTAATTATCATCAAACCCTCGCAGCAGATGAGCAAAACAATGCACGTAATAATCCGGCAATTAGTCCCAGGGCTTCGGATCCGCAATTGATCGCCTATCGCAACTACGATCGAACACTATTGCCCTGTTTGTTTCGCCACCCTAATCCCTCGATCGCAATCGACGGTGACGCTGCCCGGGCGCACTATAATACACGTCGGTCGACGTCGGAGAGCATCAGTTTGTTTGATGCCCGTGTCGTCGTGACAAGGGCTACGTTACTTTGACTACTCCCCTGAGAACAGAATCTCCCTTTCCGCTTGCACGGGCTGTCCCTTCCTTTCTCCCTTCTTTCTCCGGTTCCTCTATCTCTCTCTGTCCCTCTTTCTCTCTCTGTCTCTCTTCGTCTTCTTCTGCCATCCATCCACGTTCCTTCTCCCCTTTGAACCGGCCCGCCGATACGCGGCCTTGTTTGCAAATTGCGCAAAGGACCGCCCACCTTATATTTTTAAGGGAACCATATGCTTTTTAATTAATCCTCTCTCGCTAGCTATGCGTCCCTTTTTCGCCCCGTTGCCTCGTGGTTACGCGCCCAAAGTATCTTCTTTTGGACCACTGTTAATTGTCCCTTCATTTTTTTTTTTGTTGTTTTTTTTCTCTTCATTTTGCGAAACATTAGATACAGCAGAACCTTGTTTAATCGAACTAATCAGGGAAACATGGGTGTTCGGATAATAGAACAATTACCGATCTACAATGCTAGATGAAGCTCTTATATTGATTTATACCTTAAATAATAATAAACTTGTCACAAAAATATACATAATGAATTTCATTTGAACCGGCTTTTTTTGACATTTCTCTACTAAAATGAAAAATTGCATCTGGCAGCCTATTCAAGCCCTATTTCGGCTGAGCGTAAATCAGATCGCGAGTGTTACAGTGGCCCATAAAAGATTCTACGTGTGTGCTATCATTTTTATTGCTGCTCAATTACATGGATTAATTTTATGTTAAGTTTTTTGCGCACTAAAGTATCCGTACCTATACAGATCAAATTTATTCAGTTTGATTTTATCTATTTTTTTTAGTAGCATCTTTATGCCTAATTGGCGTTCTCGTTCGCTAAAGTTCGACGATTATGGGCTTCGCTTTAATTGTATACGATTATTTTACATAAACAGGCTATTCATAGAGCAATAAAATTTAATTATAGAAACTTCGGTCTCGTATGGCAGTAAAAGTGACACTTTTGTAGGTCATAATTGTAAAACCTGAAATTTTTGCATACGTGAAATTAAAAATGATCATACGACGGATTTGATAATTTATTTCAGGAGATCTCTCTTTCTCTTTAAACTGTGAATATTACAATCAGCCTAATATTTTGGGGGCCTAAACTGTACGTTTCCGATAAAATTTAGATACATTGCAATTTCTCATTCTGCAACATTCCAAATACGAAACCTCTTCTGGAGTTGATTATCCAATAATTCAACTTGCGAACGCTCACGTTACAATATATAATGTCCATCGTAATGTACTCTCATAATTTATATAAGAAAACATAAACCAGTTACTTCGACTGCTCGGTATTTCGAGTGATTTAACCGCTTATTTATCTCCTTAAGAATCAGCGAAAGTTGTTCTGTTTCGTTTACCTCGATGAAACAGCCGGTGACTTTTAACGCTTAACACGTTCGCTACCATCATTTGTTTCACTATCACTTCTTACAACGCCAATAAATATACATACGTTCCACCAGACTCTCCATTGTAAACGCGCCAGACGTTTTTCAAACAAGTCTCGTAGCTGTAAAACTAGATAAAATCATTCTGAAAACGATTTTCACGCAACAGCCATTTCCATGTTCGAAACAAGTGGGGAGGACCGTTTCAACCGAGGACTGAAAATGTTTCAATAAAATCCTACTTTTCCAGGTGCTAGTGTAAAATTAGTAGCAATTTATATTATGCCTAATTGAGACTTTTTATTTGACTCCTATCTTTCGCAATTAATGCAGAAAATGTTTATTTTACATAAAGATCCGCAGTCTACTATCGTCCTTTAATCCCTAGATCCACTTGATATAATTGCAACAAGCTCTGCAACAATAAAAATCAAAAACTAATTTACTTCATTTTCACCTGCTTCTTCACTTTGAACCTTAACCCTTTGCGGTCCTATGTCGAGTGTGACTCGACAATGTCTCAATCTTACTTTAATATGATCTTACTCTAATATCCGGATTAGGCCATGCCTCTTGAAACTGAGAGCATAGTTTCAGTCTTTTCAAACCCATCGTGGCGTACAGTTCGAATTTGTAGCACAACTAGAAAGCATTTTCAAAGTCTAAATTTCCATAAGATAATTTTTTTTTTAAGAATATGGCTAGACAACAGAGTCGACGTACAACGGTGCGTGACAATGAATTTGAAAGTGGTGATGGTGATTGTTTCCAGGACATAGAATAACAATTTCAAAGAATGTGTGCATCTGAAATCTGGTACGAACCTGCGAATGCAGCGCGGACCGGCTGGTACGAAATTGCGAATGCATCGCGGACCGCAAAGGGTTAAGCCGCCAACATTCATAGCACACGTTTAGCCTAAAGGCAGTTCCCGGGCACTAGGGAAAAAGAGTCCCCCGATCGGTCCCGAACAGTTAAATCCTGATTCGGGACGACGACGTTCGCGGCGCCGCGGATTCCGCTGGCTCGCGGTCTCTACCCTTCAAACAACCTTGATATTAACCAGTTGCGGAGAGGCCATTGTCGGCCGGGGACTATGGACATTGTGCTCTTTGAGCGTGCCACAAAGAGGCGCAGCTCTCTCGCACGCTCGGTGTGCGTGCGGCATTCAGCTGCGCTGCGCTCTGCGTGTACGGTGCGCACACATAGTCGCTAGATTGCCGCTAAAAGCGCGGAGGGACCACGAGGCGGAGAGTGTCCATTGTGGTCGCCGCACGAAAACGTAACTCGGAGATTACCGGCCTCGAGGTGTCCTCGAGAAACGTTGCCGGGAGAGGAACGGGAGGAGGTACAAACAGGGAGGAGAAACGAAAGAGAGCCGTTCGCGAGCAAACGCTAGGAAATCGGGGCCAGGTACCATTTCTCAACCGGCCATCCGCCCACGCAAAGTCACAATGGCCGCGGAGGAATTTCCTGCGCGGGGAGATTAATCGGTCGGGAAAGGATCAGAGAGGATTTCGGGCCAGGTGGAGTCCAATTTCGATTCGGATCACCTCTGTGACGTTCCTCGAGTGTGTCCGTCAATGGAAACGGTGTTACATACCGATCTAACCTAGATAATATTTAGGATTTGGTTTAACATAAATAGTCCCAAAATTCCCTACTATCGTATACTCATCAGTCCCGAACCGTACCCTGTGATGCCTTGTATATTGATAACAACAAGTGGAATCTCGTTCATACGTGGTCGATTTGGCAGTATCGATTGGAATAAAATAATAAATAGAGCTGACGTTTAAATTAAATGCTTCTTTGAATTCGAGACAAAATATTCAAAATCTGCAAGCCTTTGAGTTACCCCATGTTATGAGATATTAATTTATTGTACAATTACTAAAATACTTTTAAAAATAAAAAGCTTATTTACAAAATTTCATCGAAATCAGCATTGACGTAGTTGTGTGAGCTACAAACAATTAAAGATCGCGAAAATCGCAGCTTTTTCACGATTTCTGACATTATCGACCGATAACTGCAGTTTGTTTTTAAAAATTGCAAATGTTTGGAGTGACAAAAAAAAAAGACTAGGCTCAGATTAAAAAGTTAAGAAACGTGAGTTTTTTTCTTTTTCTTGTCACTTCAATTTTTTAGCGAAGAACTAAGCTAACCTTGAAATTGTTACGTTTTATCGATTCTATAAGTCTACTAGGCACTGATAAATCTTGAACATTTCGCAGGAAAAATTAAAAAATGAAATCAACTTGATCAGTATTTATACTACGTCAGCGTATTACATCTGAAAGTATTAACCATGTTTCCAACAGTCCTGTTGGGTCAGCGCGTTAGGAGAACAAGAAGATTAGCGTACCTCCCAATAATACTTGGTGCAATATAACTAAGTCTGTCTAAAGCACATTAGCTGTAAGACTCTAAATTTTAAACAAAAAAAAGCGTTTATATTTTTACACATTTTATATAACCCTAAAAAAATATAATTGTTGGCCATGAATAAAAATGTTGTCTTTAAAAAAAAGAAAAAGGTCAGCGCGTTAGGTGTTCGACTGTATTGTATCTACTTTTTTTTCTGTGAAAAGACGTTTTTTTACAGATGTCTTAAAGACGTCCAAAAGACGTGCAGTTTTGTAACATAAGACGTTCAGAAGATGTTCGTCTTGAATGTCCAACAACAGCACGTCTTTAAGACGCCTTTGTGCCATCTGGGTATATACCTATGCAGTTACCTTTTCACGCACGTTCTTCCTAAAATTGTCTGGCCACCTAAGTCTGCATCTCCTTCAGTGTCCACTCAGATTTCCGAAAGTCGTGAAAAGACTCCACCCAAGACAATTGCGTCCACGTTTATGAACGAGGTGATCCAGCATCCCCGGTGAACGTCCCGCGGAATTGAAGATGGGGGGTCAGATCGGAGTGACTCCTAGTCAAAGTGTTCTTGTCCCGCGAAGAATGGTCCGACGAAAGAAAGAAAGGGAGACCGTAGGGGGGAAGTTGGTATCACGACGTTCGCACGAGGCTCACCCTAATGCCTTAAGCTCCTTGGGCCGGGGAACGCGGGCGTGCATGCGTGCGAGAGACTAATGCACCGCCGGTAGCACAATGCCGTCGTCGTGGCCGCGATGAATGTGAGCATTAAATGATTATAGCCAGGGATTTGTACGAACAAATGGATGACAATGGTAACGCGTCGCAGTGCACGCTCGTTTGCCGCCACCATGGCGTGGCGTGGCCTTGGAACCCGCTGATGCTGCTTCTGCTTCTGATTCTGATTCTGCTTGTTGCTGTTGCTCTCTCTCTCTGTATCCTGTTCTCTCAGGCCGGTCCTCTTCTCGGCGAGCTCGATGCCTCCCGGTAATTAAGGGCTGGCTATTGTCTCGAGTGATACGTCGAAAACATGTTGTACCGGCGATCTGTTACTGTAATTCTTATCGGAGTGGTAATTTAAACACACTCGGACGATGTCTGTGCGCAGCCCGGGAGATTGTGCGAGTGGTCTAATTGTGCGAATGATGTTTCTTGCTGTGGCGAAGCTCGAGGATTTGTTGAAGCGATTGGCTACCCCGAAGTTGACAGTAATTTGTGGAGTATCAAAAAATAGGTGAAATGTTGCGAATGTGAATTAGGATGTTTGTGTAGGATTTAGTTGATATATTGTTTTTCTGTATATCATCTCGGTAATAGTTTATGTATGTGCAATATGGAAGGTCAGTTTCTTGAAGATTGCGTGCGAGATACTTTACGCAGTCGATTACTTTAAATGCTCTTGTGTAAATCAATAGATCGATAAAATGAATAAATTCTTCGCAAGCACTGTTACAAACTTCGTCAGACTCTTGACTTTAATCCACGATGGATAATCAAAATGTACAAGGTATCAAAATGTTATTCATAGGCTTACAGCACTCTATACGTTTCTCACGATGACGATAAGGTACAAATGATAAGTTCTGATAAATGTAGTAGAAAAAAAATAGGAACTGTCGAGTGAAGTTTAAAGAAATGTAATCTTTCATGCGAGTGAAATAAACAGTACGCGGTTCCCACGCTGTACATTTTATGTGTTTATAGTAATCGCGTAATACTACAAGATACCGAAATGCATTGAGAGATTGCTTCACAATTCTCTTTTTATTCTGATTCTTCAATTAGACTCGAGATCGAGAGCAGAAGAAAGATTGTTTGAGGTGGTATTGCAACATAAAAAATTGTGAAAGACGAAATAAAATATAAAAATGAGTAACCATAGTGGCTTTCATAAGGCTTTAACCCTACTTCCAGACGATTAATTTTAATTGGAAGCTATTTAATTTTATACATAGAGTACATTTAAAAGGTATGTGTAAAAATATTCCATTGCCATCTGTGTATACAATTCTAAAAAAAATGGTCTCTCTTTTGAAGCTTGATGAAGCAAAAGCAGTTTTCAACTCTTAAAAGATAAGGTTTTTTGGACAATACAATAATTCAAAAAAATATCTAGCAATTGCTAAGTGTCATTGCAGCGCAAGAAATCGTCAGAATCGTCCACCTCTGGAGGATAAAATCCCCCAAGGATAAAATCCACCGAAGAAAAGCTCGGGTCCAGGTCCCGTCCGGTCAATTCCCCTGGAATTGACTCGTCTGTCCACCGGCTCTGTCTCGAATACATCAACGTCTCGGCACATCCGCTATATTGATTGCGAGAACACAAGATACCTGGTCTGAAAGCACGTGCGCGCGCTCGCCGATGGCAGGGAGGCAGGCGGAGGCGCGGATTCCGCTGTACCATGCAAGCGGAAGCCTACATCGTGATTATCATCATATCTCCGCTAGACATCAAAGACTTATCTTTCTCTCTGTTCGGCTCTCTTTCTCTCCTTCCTTCCCTTGGCTCTCCGGCAGATCGCGTTCTCCCTTTCACCAGTTTCTCTCCTCTCTCCCTCTTCTCCACCCCCATTCCTTCGGCCGTGTTTCGCTCCCTCTGTCGTTTCCGTCTTCCTCTTTACCTTCGGCTTCCCTCTGTCTCCTCAAAGCGCGTGGCTTCGGCCCTCCGAGAAATGACCATTTGTAAATTACTCCCTTGGTTCTTTGGCTGCGATTAAAGCGCGCGATACTTACGTTCTGTGTCGCGCGGTGATGTTAGAAATGGGCTGCGTCGTGATAGGGGTGCCATATTGTGAGATACAGACTGCAGATGTATCTACAGATCGACAGGTCCCGAGGCAAATTAGGAGAAAGCGACTGCCCGGGAATCTTTCTAACGTGAACATCAACCCCCAAAATCAACCCTCAATAAAGAAGTTTAGTTAGTGAAACCGAAATTAGGAAGGTAAAATTGATTTTAGTGATGGTTCCTTATATGCAAAATAAAAAGTTTGCGAATCAATCGCAAGACACTAAATATAAATTTATATTTTCCACTAATAATTTTAATGTAGTGAGAATAACATATTAATGCTCTTAAAGTGTCCTGATCTTTTGATTGTTTTAAATTGCACCTATTTATTTCTGTCATAAACGCATCAAATCCGGAATCTAATAATAAATATATGAAAATATTATAATTACAAGTTATGATAAGAACTAACCATTTAAACAGAGAAGTCGTACAAAAATTGTGCAAATGTAGCGGCACCTTTAAAATTCGTCCAATAATTAATACAAAAATTATTACATTTCTCTTAAAAAATTATGTCGTACACAAATCATGCAAATTTTCACTTTTAAACGTTCAGTCCAACGATTACCACAAAGATCATTCCACTACAGTCGACGGCGAACAAATCTGCGGACCACAAGTATAATAATTTTCAAGATACCAAAAAGAACGTATCCTAGGTTCGTGAAACCGGAACAAACACGGGATCGTTCAATCAGTGACAGATATCCTCTGTGTGGTATCCCGGTCAGAGAATGCTCTTTTCCAGATGTGCTCCAGAAGGTCTTTTTTCGCCTTGATAAACAAACGTTCCATCAGCTTGTGTTGGAAGCGGGTTCTCTCTTTCTCTCTCTCTCTCTCTCGAGAATACGGTCTCGGGTCGGCCGAATTCCAGCGCGCGTGTACGCTTGTCCCTTTTCTCATTGCTTCCGCGAATAAATGTGACGATAACGACCGGTCCCGCGGTAGTGAAAGAAGTCGGCTCGGTTCGAAGAAAGAGAAGACGGTGGATGGAATCGGTCGGTCGGTCGGTCGGTTGGGACCATCTATCATGCAGCTGTTGCTTCCATTGTGTTGTTAGTCTTGCGTTACCGAGTCGTAAGGAGAGAAACGTAAGGAGAAAACGATGCTAGAGCGACGAGGAAGGAGAATCTGGTGAACAGGACGAGACGGAAAAGAGAGGCAAGAAGGCTAAAGGAAGAGAGAGAGAGAGGGAGAGAGAATGAGAGAGAGAAAGCGAGAGAGAGAAGCTGAAGAAGTCTAGAGGCAAAGAAGCCAGCAGCAGCTTCCCGAACGACGAGTGTGCAACATGTGTTTGTCTCCTACCGCCATTCTTCCTCTTCTCGCGTTAGCGAACCATTCTTCCCTATCCTGCTCGCACCAGCACAATGTTATTCTTCGGACTAAGCGGCTAAGAATACGCGGCAAAGAACATAGCAAAACGCTCTCGACCGATACAATGGCTTCATCTCCATTTCGTAGGGCGCGAAAATTTACGTCCACCTAAGCGAATCTTAGCCCGATCCTACCGAGAGTCCCGGAGGAAACCGTTCGACGTGATTCCTCAAGCTAACCACGCGTTTAACCGACCGTTCCTCTTAATTCGAAGGGCACGTGTTCTTTGTTGAGCTGTCCGGATTGTCTCGGCAGAGACAATCTACCAGCCGACGCAACGCCATTCACTCGGACAGACGAGCTCTCAGAGTCCGCGGAACAATGCGTCAAATTTTTCATTTCCTTTTTTGTATGGCTACGAGGCTCGACGCGAGCCTTCTATTATCCTAGACAGACCCATAAATTACCGTGCGGATCCTAATGGGTTAGGAACGAGCGATACTGTTGGGGGAATTCGTTTGAGATGTTGGTTCGAGGATCGGGTACCGAGTTTCTGGGTGCTATAGCAGGAATTGGGTGGCGGTTGTTGAGAGTGTCGATTCAGTGACATTTCATATGGAATAATGTTCGATAGTGGAGGGTTCGAGTTGGAGACCAAAAGAATATTTTTGTTTGGAACAGAATAATTCTCTAATTCCTTACTAAAACACTACAAGAGACACAACTAAAAAATAATGATTTTGAGGTTGGAACAGTGATCGATGCGTTTAAGTTAACCTCTGTGTGCTAGAAACATGTCATATCTCTAACTCCTAATTGAACCCCTAGAGGTTAGTTATGACAATTTTCTTTTTGAGCTAGGTTATATTTGTATAGTGGCAAGATCAGTGTAATTTTAGAGCTGATGGAGGTATACATAATATCACTTCATAGAGCCTAATCCAATTTACTTCTAAAAATATTTTTCTGAGAGATTAAAGATGTCAGTATACTATTTCGATGGAAATTTTATAATTTTCTTAAAATCGTTATGAATACTGCATTTTTTGGTTATGTCACTATTCTTGTCGGGGTGCAATATGTAAAAAGTTGTTCAGACCCTACCCAGAATAAAAGGATATTTTTGTTTGGAACAGGATAATTCTGTAATTCTAACTAAAACACTAAAAGACACCGCCTATCATATCGCACCCCGGCAAGAACAATGACAACCAAAAAAATTATGATTTTGAGGTTGGAACTGTGATTGATGCGTTTAGTTAGCCTCCATGTGCCAGAAAAACGTCATATCTCTAACTCCTAATTGAACCCCTAGAGGTTAGTTATGACAATTTTCTTTTTGAGCTAGGTTATATTTGTATAGTGGCAAGATCAGTGTAATTTTAGAGCTGATGGAGGTATACATAATATCACTTCATAGAGCCTAGTCCAATTTACTGCTAAAAATATATTTCTGAAAGATTAATTATGTCGGTACTATTTCGATGGAAATTTTATAATTTTCTTAGAATCGTTATGAATACTGCATTTTTTGGTTATGTCACTATTCTTGCCGGGGATGTAATATGTAAAAAGTTGTTCAGACCTAACCCAGACCAAAAGGATATTTTTGTTTGGAACAGAGTAATTCTCTAATTCAAACTAAAAAAAACTAAAAGAGACCGTTATGTTCGGAATGTCTATAATATATTTAAATTGCCTAAAAATCGCGGAGCAGTATCGTTCTGTAAATGAATTACCCAGATCTCTCGAATTGAAATTTGAAAGTCGAAAAAACTCGCTGCCGAAGATCCATCTGAAGATTTCTCTCGACAACATTCGAGTATCACCGCTGCTCTAAAAATCCCACCAATCTCTCCACACGTTCTCGTACGCTCATCTCCGTCCTCCGCTATCGTCACCTCCAAAATCCATCATCGCTATCATCGCAGGCGTACAATATATCCCGTACGATCGTGTCAGCTCGCAGAAGAAGTATGCGTTTCGCGGGTCGAAGTAAGAAGCAAGATTCGCAATCGAAGAGAGACGCATGGCGAGCCGGGCAAGTTGGCAGTATTATACGGAAGGAGATACTACCGGGAGTCCGCTATCGTGGGCAATAAATTGCTCTGTTCTTTTTTCTCATCCCTCGGGCTACTTTTTGCCCCGGTTGTTGTAACGTCGTCGTCGTCGTCGTCGGCGTGCGCGCGCGCGAGCTCGTACGTACACACTGGCGGAACATTCGCGCGCGCGCACACACGCGTTCTCCATACTCGTACAAAGACTCTGTGTACACCCATGGGCGACGTGTCCAGCAACGGGCTGCTCGTCCGGCCTAAGAAGATACAACGGGAAGCACAATAAACGCCGATGACTCGCGGCGAGTATGCGCGCGTACGCAAGAAGTGCGTCCTGCTTTCACGACAATCCAATGCGGGCACGAGAAAGTAGTCGGTCCATCCGCCTTTATACATACCAATGGAATAGAAAGCCGAGATAAGTTTTATAGTCGATCGGAACCGTGAAACCAACAACGGAGCTTTTAACCGGCCGGCCGCGGCCAGTGCGTCGAGAGATGCGCGTGTCGTTCCCATGCACCCACGCATTCTTTCTATTCCATCTGAAATCTTTCCGTTAATCGAAAAATACACTTCTATCGTATCGACTGCCGAACAATGTGTCAGAGCTCCAGGAGAAAAAGTAGTTTAGTCATTGCAGAGCCGAAGCTTGACGCAGATTATTTATTCGTGTTTTAGTGAAATTAAATGAAATGACATTTTAAAAGCAGAGGAAAAACTAACATCGAGCATTAACGCATGAAATACGCTCGTAGTCTAGAAATATGAGATCCGCTTAATTTGTTGGAAACGTTTTTTAATACAACCAACAGATTACCATTTTTATAGTTCTTATTGTCTCGCCCTGTGTACAATGTTGTCGTCAGACTGTACGAGACGACACTGTTGTACCCAGAATTGAGCAACAACTTCTTTTTAACACTAGAAATCTAGGATTAGAAATTAGCTTTGAATATTGTCTTTTATGCTTGATATTTATTATTGGTCTCTCATCTAGGTTAAACACTCCCCGAACCTGTAACTTTCGAATCTTTTTTATTGATCCTTGATCCGTACGCTCGTTAAAAAACTGATATCTCAAGGACACTTTCAGAAATATTCTGTCACCGAGACCTGATTGTTAACGTTTTATTGAACGTTTTTTTTGTTTCACTGGAAAGGCGTGTTGTTGTAAGTAATCTTTCGTGTTCGACATAGCCTTTCAGCATAGCTTATCATTTTCTTCTTAATTCAATCAATAATTTTTTTCACAGTATCCATATTGTGTATATACTATATTATATTTATAATGCTTGTGACACAACAATTCTTACATCAATCCTGTTTAAGTATTTGTTAGGGTTTGCTAATGCTGCAACTAAAACCACCATTTCTGTAACACTATATAATTCATACTAATTTGACAAAAATAGCTGAAATCACTCAGGTGTTTAAATTTAATCAAATATTATTATATTACATTTACTACTGCAATTTAAACCAGTAGAAAGATTAAAAGACTTTGATACTTACTCACATTTAGCCTCTATATCTTCCAAACGATGCTGAAACTTTTTCCATAAAGATCCACAATCGAACCCAATCGGTGAAATTGTCAAGCAGCAACAGCCTTTATAGCAAACTTTTATAACATTTTCGCGTTGGAGGCATAGCGTGTCGTTTGGAAAGGAACCTCGCCGAGAAACAACGTCTCCGTGAATCCCGTTGCCTGTTTCCCTAGGAAACACTTGGAACTTATCGGTACACGGAGATTTTTAATCCAGCGACGAGTGGAATAGGCGTGAAAGAGGTTGTTAGAGGCGTATCGGACACAGGATGGCTCCGATCGAAGACACCGGCAACGCGTCCGCCTGTATCTAGGTCGTTGAGATTACTCCTCTCCGTGAGTGTCTTTGACAATTGAGGAAAGTGGCAAGGAAACGTAAACATGCTGATTTATCTTAGTCTTCGATACCGGGAAGAGAAAGAACTGAAATCGTTGAGAGGAGAGCTTAAGCGGCGATGTGTTTTCTTCTACTTAAAAATGACAACAAGCGACAGACTGGCTATTAACGTCAGCCTGATGGACGATAAATCGTTGACTTAAGGATAGTCGACTTTGACTGCGATTGGTAGATCTGCCTAGATGCTTTGGCAAACACTTGTTGTGTCCGTTCAATTGGTTTTTTTTTTTACGGCGGCAATGTTTATTTACTTGGTCTTTAAAAATCTGAGTATTTGTGTGCAATGAATGGAAACATTTTATAAGAGGACTATAGAAGAACGTATGTGAAAAATGATGTTGCTGAGCTTATTCAAATTAGAACGTAGCACTGTTAGGTGAAGACGTTAATTATTTTTCTTAATAATATATTTAAATTCTTTGAATGTTTTGCTCTTTTACGACTATTCATTTTCGTAATTAATGCACGAAATCCGCGGCGCAGTAACGAGCATTGTCTCGACGTACGTATGCAAATTACCTCTGAATTACGCGAACGCTAATCTGCGAATCGCAGCTACCTAATGGAAGCCGCAAATGGTCAGCATCACGGTCGCCAGCTTTGACAGTCGGCGGAATTCTCGGGGCTGCGAAAAATTGCATCGTTGAATCAAAGTCCTTGTATAAAGACGTTTCGCAGGTTCGTTGATAAATTGAAGTTCCGGATGATAAGACGCGAATAGCGTTCCAGGCGAAATTCTTTCTCTCGAAGCCGTAGTCTGGTGTGGCGAATATCGGCGAATAGTCGCACGCTTTCATCGAATCGATGCGATGGTTCGCCGCGGGTTCGCTCGCTCGTTTGCATATCTATAGATAATACGTATTTTCTGACAGAACGTGCTGAATGCTTTCGCGCGCCGGATTGTTGAGATCCGTTTCCGGTGATTTCACCGGGCGCTCGCTGATTCAGCCCATCAACGACTTAATTTTTACGCGGCCTGCGCATGCATGAACGTCTGTCTCTCTTCGTATTAACACGCACGCATACGAATTCATACAAACGAATCATAGAAAGTGGACTTTCGAGTGTGACCGTGCGAGGAAATTCATTCCTGAGCGGTCATTTTCACGCGGAAAAATCTCTCCTCGTCGTCGCCGCGGAAACAAAACGATTCGAGGAGAATGTCTAAAGTACACGGGGAAACTAATTAATCCTCGATCGAGGAGATTAGATCCTAGATCTTCGAGGAGCGATTTCAAAACGATAGGCTGGCTGTGTTTATTAGCCCGTTAGTCGAACGTCTTGTGCTTTCTACGGATTCGCAAATGTGAGAGGTTAGTTAAAAAAAATTGTATTTCTTTAAGAAATAAAAGTTACAGTAATGTCGCGATCTAGCTCCCATCGTCTGTTTCGAGCAGGGACTGAGATAGGATAAGGAAAAGAGAAAGGATACCGAACGTAGAAAAGGACAGCATGTAAACAGAAAGCGTATCGGTGAGACAATACTAGTGCAATAATGAAACTTCTTTATTTCTTACTTATTTTTAATGAAATTTCACCAATATATTTGCGACATTTTTCTGATTAAAATGGCACCAAACAAGATACAATTTGGCCCACTCGCTAATCTCTTTTATGTCCTAAAGTTACTCCATACCGTCAATTAAACCACTAAATACAATTGAAATTATATCGTGTTTAGTGTCATTTTAATTAGAAAAATTCCAGAAATAAATTGGTGAAAGTCCCATAAAAAAAATAATGAAAAATAAAGAAATTTTACAATTGGATTAGTAGTGGTTCACACCGATATCGGATTACGCGGTATGTTTACCCTTCGACCGAGGCAGTTCGAGCTTCGTGGCCCCTCGCGGGGTAGTCCACAGTGGAATGGGTAAGCGAAGGGACAATGATCGT
The DNA here is from genome assembly GCA_916610255.1 of Lasioglossum lativentre. NCBI lineage: Eukaryota > Metazoa > Arthropoda > Insecta > Hymenoptera > Halictidae > Lasioglossum > Lasioglossum lativentre. The sequence continues at coordinate 6,323,724 of OU744364.1, forward strand.
GGAGATCCTCAGGCAGCTAGATCGCGACTTTACTGTAAATTTACTTTAATAAAATTGTATTTATTATAAAGCTAATAAGCACATCGAGATCCCACTGCAGTCCAACTATATAATATTTATCTTCCTGTCAAATTGTACCATTGTATTAATTAGACGCAAAAGCTCCAGTCGAATTAGGAACAATGCTCGATCAATGAGGTTCGAGTTGAGTTGAAAATTAAGATTCAATTAACAGCAATCATTGTTCGGAACATTTCAAAGACAGACACTATAAAGACCTGTCTTTTCAGAAAACAATCACCATAAAAACATCCTTTGTCCATTCACAAAATTATGATTGAAGTTCGGGCAAGGTACCAATATCAGGGAATGGGAACGATAGGCATTCTTGGGACGAGAAACTGCATTCAGAGAGGGGACACAATCGAGGATGATCCGATCGGAACGGCATCGAACTCTCAATAGTCATATTTCATCCGTTTATCCACTCGAGAGCAACCCCGAGGCTAAATAGACGAGCCACCCCGAAGCGTCTATCCTATCCGAGCTTTGGGGGGCAGGCTTCAATAATACAGACGGTGGGAAATTGTGATCGAAGGATACTATTGGAAAGCGATACCTTAGCCGGCACTGCTGAATAAGTGATGGAACAATATTTTTAAAACGCCTATAATTCGTGGCCGAGTCTCGCCTCCGCCCTATGGCGGACCCGTATTTATCGGCCCGTGGAGTATCAACGCAGCCCAAGAAAGAAGAGCAATCATTTATGGCCGCCGCGCCCTCCCCCCTCCCCCCCCCCCGGAGGGATCGAGAGTTTTTTCCGTCAATTTTTACTCTACAATCGAATCGCGTGAGTATACCGGGAAAAACCGAACCCGGGGATTATTGCGGCCATTTATCCGTGGCGCCTAATGTTTTAATAACGACGTCCGACGCACGTGCGCCGGAGCCCTGCCTTTTTCGACCACGGGAATTTCAAAGCCCTTCGGATGGGCACTCGAATTTTCTCAATTAATGGACCCGCGGAAAATCTGTTTCGAAATTTCAAACTTTGAGATTAGCGAAGGGACTGCGACGTATTGAGGGATGATGGTCCTCCTAGTTTGAGTAGAAATTCCTTAGATGTTTTTATTTTGTTAGGTTTCGGATATATATCCAAAGTAAAAATTATTTCTATTAATCGCAAGATACAGAAGCTACGTAGGTATGTATATTTTTTAAAAATAATTTTAGGAAGTTGGAAATAATGCAACAGTATTTGGAAATTCTCTAAATATCTCTACTAGTGTCCCTCCACTAAAATTCCTTTAACCCTCATCCGTCCCTCATTTCACGACCTGAATCTGTCCTTCGGTGTCAAATTGATACGGTGGTAAAAGATCGATGAAATAAACAAGGTAAAATGTTATTTTTCGATGTTTTTTTTTTATTCAAATTGATGAGTTAACGTTTGTATCTTAGGTTTTTCGATTGTGTATTCGCATTGAAAAAAAAATACGAAACCTACAAATAACAGAACAGTATAACTTATTTCGGGAAAACTGTGTCAAATTGACACGAGGGACGGATGAGGATTAACTAGCCAAGCAAGAAGTCCCAAATTACTTGGTTGCCAATGTAAAGATCGAGGCAAGGGATGAATGTTACGTTGAAAATGAAGTGGCGAACCTGTGCGCCAGCTATTTTTTCAGCTAATGAAAGTAGAGGCCTAAAAGATAGTAGTTGGGGAGGCAAAAACTGGCCGAACGAGTGCGGATGCATCGAGCGAAGGGAGCGGTGCGGATCTCTCGGAAAATCCATAATTCAAGCGGAACAAAGCCGGGGCCGGTGGAATCATGTACTCGGCTAGCACACAATTAGAAAGGAAGCAATAAGTTGCTGGGCTCCGCCAATAACGTCTTGGTCCGATGCAAAGCAGTCCATCGTGTCTTGAACAGAGGCGGTCTCTGTCGGTTCCTAGAGTCTCTCGGAACCGATTAGATAGATTGCAAGCGAGCCAGTGTTCCGTGGGCCGCTGGCAGAAGGATCAGTGACTCCTGAACGAACGAGTAGGCAGTCAGGCAGGCAGTCAGCAGCAGCAGCAGCAGCCAGAGAAGAAGAAGAAGAAGAAGAAGAAGAAGAAGAGGATCAGAGCCGCGCGGCAGTAGCAGAAAGGGGGGGGGGGGTGAGAGCGGATAGATAGCGAGGGGAACGATGGAAGAGGAAAAGAGGTGTGGGACGGCGGGAATGGAAGGCAGCGAATAAATACTCGGAGATGTAATCGCCGAAGGAAACAAGCGGCGGGATTGTTCGAAGGGAATAATTGAAAGCGCCGCTTGAGCTTCTCATTCCCATTCCCGGCGGCTGGTGCCGACGCTATTGCTGCTCCCGCTGCTTCTGCGGGATGGCCACGGGATGCCAGTAGGCACTCTCATCCGGCCACCTCTCTATATAGGCCCGCGGCCAGCCAACGGGGCCCGATCGCGTCTCCATCGGGTGACAGTGGCGGCGCTACCATCGGGACGGGCCCGCGGGAGCCGGGCCTCTTCTACCCGCGCCGACCCGATCTTCCTCTTTTACTCGCGCAGGCCAGTTTCCCTTCTCTCATCTTCCTCTTCTACCGGCCCGATCCGATCCTCTTCTACCCGCGCGCTGGCCCGATCTTCCTCTTCTCTCGACCCGATCCTCTTCTACCCGGCCCGATCGGATCCTCTTCTACCGACGGGGCTGATCCGATCGGCCGCTACCGTGATCGCCGCTTCCTAATGTATGCGTAATGCCGCGGCCGTCGGCATCTGCTCATTAACGCCCGAGGACTCTTCGGCAACCTCGTACAGTTCAAGAACGTCCCTATACACGGGGATGGTTCGGTAAGAGGACCCTTCAAGATCGAATGCGCCGGCGATAGAGACCTCACGGTTTTAAGGTCGTTTGCCTTCTAAACTAGAATTCTTATACACATAACAGCGTCGTTTTTGATTGTGTAAATTATAGGAAAAGCTAGAACAAGGCATTTTTTTAATAGGTTATGTAGTAATGTCTTTCAACCATTGATCTTCAACCCCCATCTCAGTATGAATTTTATTGACGTAATTTTTGGATTGAAATGTCATTTTTAGAAATTCGTAGAAAAATATTGTATTTGTATTATATAGTATATATCTGTCATTTAACAGCGACCAACGCGGGTAATGACGAACATTCAGTTCTCAACGCAGACACGAGGGATACTCTGGGGATCTTGAAGTTCTGATGAAATCATCAAAACTTTCGGTTTCGCGAGAGATTAGAGAAGGATTATCTTCGATGGTGCTGGCAGACGACGAACCCGGACGTAATAGTCGGTTTGATCCTTTTCCAAGGAGCGCTGCTGCGACAGATAGTCTGCGCGTTTATGTCAAAAATAAGTTTGGTTCTAGCCGGGATTATGGTAGCAATCTATGGAACCAAGTTCCTATAATTTAAATCGAACCTAGCCCGAACTATTCTCCCCTAAAATCCCATAACCCATCTATAATATTACTAACAATCTTAGGCAATATTCTTAATCAGAATTCTTTTTATTTTGTTTCAGGTAAGTGTCCATGATTGGTACGATCATCGATGAATGCAATCGGATTCGTTGTAAGTAGAATTTAATATGACACGAACCAGCATGAGGAGCTACTACAATTTATTTTAATTACAACTGTTCCGGAAATATACACTGGAAAATTGTAATTACAACAAATTCTTGAAACTTCATAAAAGGACTTTTTTCGAAGATAATTAAACAACTAGTGGATTATATATCTAGAATGAGAAGATCCATAAGTTAGGAAACTATTCGACAAATATATAATAAAATATTTGTAAATACAACTCATTCTTTACATTTAACGATTACTGGATTTTTCACAAAGAATTTTCACAGACAATTTTCGGGGCTGTTCGAGCCAGGAATCACGCGAGATTTTAAGTGCCGCCCAATTTACCGTAATGATTAACATTTGTTGTTGTTGGACTCGACGGGCGTCCGATCGCGGCCGCTAATCTAACTAGTAAATAATCGACCTTATTTATGTAAATGGCCGAGGAATTTATGCGGCAGTTAGGCGAGATTTACGAGATTCCGTAACAATATGCACCGACGGCGTATTAATTGCCGGTTTCCATCGGTTAACGCGGGGAACGGTTAACGACGCAGTACATATATGCGGTTTGATATTACGCGCGGCGCGCAACGAATTGATGCTCCATTAAACACCGGGCAATAAAGCAAGCCCCGAAAGAAGAATAGCCCCGCGTCTCGTTGATTTTCAATGCAATCGTTATCCTTTGCGCGATTCATTAACCAATCGCACTGAGCTCGCGGCCGCGCGCGCGCGCACGCTCGTCCGCCCGCGTTTGTCTCTCGAGTGCCGTTCCCCCATAGGCGGCACGAGAGATCCGACCGATCGATAAGCGGATCGCGAATGATTAAGGGTTAATTGCGAACTTAATTAGGGATCGATTCTATGACGACTCTCCGATTCGCAGAAACAAAGATCTTTGTGAGCATCCGTGTACGCTTCGACGTGCCCCCCACCCCCGGGGACGGTTTCCAATTACACTTTAATTATGCCGAACGTTTGTCGGATGAGAGCCGGTCCCGGGTCTTTTACGACCCAGGCAGGAAATTGTTCTGATTCTGTGCGAGGCATTATTTTTCGATGGATCGCGTGTCGAGCTTTAATTGTTATTTCAATGCTTGAGAATTCGACGAGGAAAATTGGGATTTTGTTGTTTGCGAGCAATAGTAAGTTACACGGCATTCTAATTTTTAACAATTTTTTCGTCAGAATGTTATCGCGTGCGACATGGCGCACGAATCACGCGTGTAGCGAGTGTTAAAAAATAGTCGATTCCCCTGAAACTATCAAAAACACTGATCGCGCGTTAAACAGATTCTCCGGCGTGTAGACATGTCTCGGCTTAAAGTTAAATCGAACTGCGATATTTATCGTTGCGGTCAGTAATACCTCTCGAGGCGGAAGCGTTCCGAGAGGATTCCTTTTCTCCCGTGTTGATCGAAAACGGACCGTCATTTATGTCGGTGGGGGGGGGTTCGCAAGTCGAGCATTAAGCCCGAAGCATAACCGAACCGAAGCACGAGTTGAACGGTAGCCACGACGTAGGCTCGAATCCCCGTCGCGTCTATCCATCCTCGTACACCGTACTATCCACCGCCACGTATGGTCCACACGTGTCTAAATTATTATTGTCTGAAATATACTCAGGCCTGCGTATAGGTATAGGTAGGCGTCCCGTGTCGGTGTCGAACGCCGTTTAGAACTGGTTACCTTGGGTTCGTGGTAGCCATCCATCAAGCGGTCCTACAACGATGTTCCATTAAATTATGACATCCTCGATTTATATTTCGCGCGAAGAACACCGCGCGCCGTTGCCTTCCCCATACTGCCCTTAACCGTAGATCCGTCATTTTTTTCTGGCCCGTTATAAGCCGATCCACGGTGCAGAAACGTCGAAAGAGACGGCTGATTGGCTCCCGCTACCGCTCGAAACACTCTTTTGTGCGTTACTGACAAAGTAACGCGCTCCGAGCCACTCTGAAAACTTGATGAATCGCGCACCGTCCATAACCACCACCATTTACCTTGTACAAATTAACCCTTCGCCGACGCGTGTCTCGCCACGGTCGCATATAAACGATTCCCGAGCTCCGGATCTTGATGCATTGCTGCCCGAATGCGTATAGTGGATCGATATGGATCATTTTTCGGGTTTTATTACATTTATATACATTTTTCTTCGATCAGATGCCATACCATGTCGTGATAAGATTTGTGCAAAGTAAAAATTTTATGCATTTCAAGATAAAGGAGTTACACAGACGTGTATTCGTTCCCTTAACCCCTTGCACTATAATACCGAGTCGGACTCGTGACGAAGATTTCGAAGATAGTCTACTAAATATTCATGCTATTAATTTCCTTTAAACTTTAAATTGAAACAAAATTATATTTTCTTGTTGTTGAAACCATTGGAGACTGCATAGGTATAAATTACATACAAACTTCTTTTTTTCTATGAAATTAGAAACGACAAATAAGTTCTAATCACTGCACCGGTAAAATGAATCGTAGTGCAAGGGGTTAATAATCTGAACGAACTCAAAGTATAGTGAAGCATTGATCTAAGAAAACGGAAACTGTACGATCTAAGAAAATCGAATACCCCTCCACCGCGGGGCATCCACTCCGCTAGGGGCGAAGAAGCCCGAGCATTGTACAGCGTAAACATGTCGGATATATCGGTGTGTACCACTACTGATCCAATTACAAAACTTCTTTAGTTTTCAATATGTTTTTACGGGGAGTTTCCAGGGAAACAAAAGTACAAATTTGTTAAACAGATGCGAAGGGGTGTGTTCAATTAAATAATGTGTGTAATCCTGACGACGATAAAGACTTGTTCACCAACGAACCAATCGTATTCTCCCAGTAGTACAATGTAATCGCGACATAAACCGTGCACAGAGCCTCGACAGGAAAGTGGCGAGATCAAAAGCGAGGGTGCAAGCGGTGTACAAGAATACTCGCATTAAACGTCCAGCCGTAAAAATAAATAAAGCAGCCTTGCAATAACGAGACGACTTTGTCACGGTGAAAATGTAGCTAATGCGTTTGCTCGTTGATTTACAGATTCTGGAGAGAGCACCCTCGCATTCCGTCGAACCCAACCGACTTCCCCTTAAGCCTAACCCACATGAACCGCTTCTCAACTATGCTCACGACGACTGTTACACGATCGCGTAGAATCAACCATTCGAAGGTCACATACATATTATTATAAACATTCACAGCACGTATAATAAATGACAGAGGAATATCAATCAGGACTTTCGAAGAAATTTTTTAAAAAATTCAAACACTCTAACGCGTTGGCTGCCGTTGGTTACCGGCGCTGCTGACTCAAGAACAATTGTCATAAAATTAGTGGGACTGTTAAACAATAATTTTGTTGATTTTTCACCACGTTTCACTACCAGCGCGGGATAGTGCACCCACACGAGGACAAGTGTTTCGCATCGAACAAGTATAATAAATGACAGCGGAATATCAACCAGTACTTTGTCAAACAATTTTTAGAAAAATTCAAACGCTACAATTTAACGCGTTGATCGCACAGTTGGTCACCGGCGCTGTTGACTCAAGAACAATTGTCATAAAATTAGTGGTGCTGTGAAACGTTAATTTTGTTGGTTCGCAATCACGTGCGGACAAGTGTTTCGCATCGAGCATGATTTGGGATGGTTCCCTGTGGGTTGGGCTTAAATTCGGTGTGACCAAAGCACCGGCAGCCCACGCGAGGAGTCATGCTACTCGCTCGCGTCGCGAACAGAAGCCAATGACACAATGCAGCGATGTTAATTTCGGAAAGCAAGGATGCGACGCATCGATGTTCATGATGAACGGTGCGCGCGTGCACGTCGTCGTCGCGGTGCATCTTCGCTTGGTGGGCGCGCGCAAGACGCACAGCACAGCCCGTTACAATAAATACACCATGATACGTATCCCCACCGTGGTGGCTGCGACATCCGGTCGGGGCCCACGGTGCGTGCCAAAACCGTGAAAACCGCTCGGGAGGACCGGGCCGAGCCGCACTTGCCCCTAATTATTGTTGCGCCCGGGCTCTCTTCCCCCTTTTCAAAAGTCTTTACACGTGCTATTTCCAGCTAAGGATGTGACCCGCTTGAAATTAGAAGCCCGAGGGAACGCCGCGCCGCTGCGTGTACCGTGGCCGACCAACGCCGGGCTTGAGCTAGGTCAGGGCCGTTCCCTTTCGTATAGTCGTTTTCTAGCCGCGGCGATAGCGCCAGGAAAAATAAATGCGCCCGCGTTTACGACCGGTTCCGAGTAGCCGATTCCGTCTGTTATTTTCTTGATGGATCGATTGTGTGTTTTTATTTGAGCTAGAGCTACGACGACCGCCGCTCCGCTCCGCTTCGGTGCGATGCCACCAACTACGTACCGTACCGAGATCTACTGGGTGTCGTTAAATAAACGAGCAAATTTGCAAAAGTCTCTTCGTGTAGTCTTTTTTTAGATTTAACCCGCAAAAAGAAACGTAAAAGACCGGAAGGCTCCAACGTATCGCACCCCGGCGATAACGATTCTAAGAAAATAATATAAAATTTCCATCGATATAGTACTGACAAAATATAGAAAAATATTTTTGGTAGTAAATTTTGGTCTCTAGTGGTTCAATGATGAGTTAGAGATATAACGTTTTTTAGCACGTAAAGACTAACTAAATCCATCGATCACTGTTCCAAAATCATTATTTTTTAGTTGTGTCATTGTTCTTGCCGGGGTGCGATATGAAAAAATGATTGGAAAATAGAAGTGATTCCTTTTTTTTCTACAATATTTTTATTACTAACTAATTTATCAATTCACTTTATAACATTTTCTGGATAGTATTGATTTTGTTCGTGTTACATAAGCTTTATTACCAAAATGGGTCCGACGGATGATAAATAAAAATTAATATTCCCGGCACTAGAAACTCACTGAAAGATGCATTTGTCTCCTCAACTTCACAAAGAATGTCAAACATCACAACCTCCCCGCTTCCCACGATCGAAATTAATTTTTCTAACAAAACCCAACCAATGTCAACTCACGCCTACAACGATACCGAGACAACCTTTGATTAGTTAGCAACAACACGTCGCGACGGCGGCAGCTTAAAGTGGAAACACTCGGAAATTAAAGTACAGCTAAAGTCCCTAAGGCGGTGGTCGTAATACATGCAGAGCGTAAATATAAATCTAAGAATGAAGAGCTAGAACATTCATTCCGCTGGTCTATAATCATGCATGCCTATGAATCACTGTAGCACTCCGTGATTTTCCGGATTAACCCGATCGCCGGTCGATGCTTAATTAATCAAGACTTGATTTATAACGGTGGCGCGCGCGTCCACCGGGAAAAGTCGAGGAATTCATCAATGATGCTAGAGCGCATCGACGGTGCAATTTATATCGGGGCTATAAGGATCTTCTCGTTCGGCGCGGTTTTCGCGCATCGGAACGCTACACGGCCTTCTCCTATACCTTAAAAGATCGCGAGCCGCGGTCATTAATAATAAAAGCGTATTTGTATACACAGTTAATAACTCACGCGGCGTCGGTCGTACATCATCCACGGCCATCTTATTTGCCCGATCGCTAATAACGCCGTTCGGCCGATGCAAATTTCCGCGACGCGTCTCTCGCCAAACCCTCTTTGCGGGATCAGAGTCCCACGGTAGCGAAAATCGCCGGCATCCTTGCTGAAACCATACTTTCACTTCTCAGTGAAATTATGAAATTATTTTGTAAAATAGAAGTGAACGTATCAGGATACTATTACGGTGTAAATACCTTGTATTATTTCTACAGTTATTACATTAGTTGGCACGTTTCATTCAACGAAGTGAGAGTTGGGAAAAATTTTCATCTAAATAAACATTTCGGATAACGAATGAAAAATAAAACATTTTTTATTCATCATTCGATGGTTCGAATATAAAAAGTACCTTTATTCGACGAGCATCGTGTTTGTACAGTGGAAATATATATTTTGTAGTTTAGGTTTGCGGAGCTTACACGTCTGATCTGTTTGAAGGTCTATATTCGACGAGAATTTATCCGACGAATAAAGATAATTTTGTTTATACGAAGTGGCTTTATTCGAACTTCGACTAATTTTTTTTCATCTTTTATCTGTATCTTTTATTCGGAGGCTTCGAACAAAATCTTTCGACAACTACTGCCAACTCTAATAAACGCGAACCATCGAATAATGAATAAAAATGTTTTTACTTTTTATTCGTTATTCGACATTTTTATTCAGATGAAAATTTTGCCCAACTCTGAACGAAGTGGTTAGAAAAAATCGTGTAACAAGTTTTAAGCTATTTTTGTAAAAAGAAAGCTTCAATCTTTACGCTTACGATAGATACAGTCGTGAACAAAATTTTCCAATAAGAGACGTTTCAATTTGTACTGTTTTTGAGAAAAATGTCTTCAGTTGTCCATTCGATATATCGTACAAAAACATCTTAGAAGAAAATGATAGATGAGTGGTGAAAGTAGAATCTTGGAGCTTTGAAATGAGTTCAAGATTATATTGCTATATGATTTAGAACAGTTTCAATGTCTATAATTTTAAGTCTAGAAAATTTGGCCCATTAAGAATGCGTGACGAAAATTTCTACATATTTGGATGAGGTAAAAAATTGGATTTCGGGTACCAGTGTTCGGAGATGTTGGTCAGCAGTGCACGGTCACTGTCGCCTCGAGGACAAAGACAAAATCGGTGTCCGGTCGATTTTACCGTTATTAATCGTCCGGGGAGCGCGTGAACACCGTTAAGCGTTTTGATCGCGCGTCAATTTTCCAATTACGCACGCACGCGTTCCACATTGCGCTTATCGAACAACGGTATACCCGGCAGCAATGAGGAAACGTCTTCGCGTCCCGAGAGCGCCGCTATTACCGAGCCCAGCTTCCAGCTAATGATTTCCGTCAGCGACCTCTCCGCTCGCGTATCCGATGGACGTCCCGCCGAATGAAAAAATGATCGCCGTTGTTACGTAAATTAGCCTCGGATAGTCGATCTATCACAAGGGGATATGTCTGATGAAAAGGGCTCTGGAAGCTGCTGTTCATGATATACTGGATGAAACAGGACTTGTACTATTTTTTTTCTTTTTTTTTTTACATCCACCCTCGTTCATTGTCCCGATCAATTTGACCCAGAAGTACCAGAATTATCCATCATGGATCATTGTTCTGTACAAGCTTCGACCCAGAAGTGCATTTTTTAAATTTCATCAATTTTTTAATATTTATTGTACAGAAGAATTATTTATCCCTCGTGCATCATTTTATGTACTTCTGAACGTTGATTACAGAGGATAATTATTTGTTCGTTATCGTTTTGGTCATGCTTGCACCCAGAAGTACTGTTTTTATTTTATATATTTTTTAACATTAATTAGAACGAAGAATTATTTATCCCCCATGAATCGTTCTGATTAGGCTAGCCTCGCGTACACCTTTCATTTCATATATTTTTAAATATTTACTATAGAATTAAGTATTTGTCCATTGTTGTATTGTTCCGCTGAGGTTTCACCCAGAAGCGCACATTTTCATTTTATAAAATCGTTAAAAGGAGAATTATGTAGAACAAATTTTTATTTCCCACGATAATCAGCAGTCTTCATGTGCTCACCTTCGCAACGAAATTCCCCGCAGCCGCCGCCGCCGCCGGAGGCAAATCTCAACCAACTGACTCACTCCGGTAGCAGAACAGGATGCACCAAAATAGAAAAACCGGCATTACAATGCAGGTCGAGAACCGCTTCATTGATATCGCGTCCCCGCTCGACTACCAAAGAAAACAAGTCGTACAAAAGACGAGAGGTGAAAGAACCAACAACAGAAGATGCTCGATCCTACTGTCCATCCTTCACCAGGCAATCTTCAAATGAAAACGACGCTAGGCAATCCTCGAGAGGATCCAGTGCAGTTGCATGCTGCATAGGAAAAATAACTGGACAAATATATGTGACAATTGTCTCCATTGTTTTCGATTTTCTGGACAAATTGAATGATCACATTATTTTAAGACGTGTCAACACTTTCTGTTTTTTTTTCGATATTAACCCCTTGCCCTACGATTTATTTTACGGTTTCAGTGATTAGAACTTTTTTGTAGTTCGCAATTTCCTAAAAAAGGAGAAAATTTATATCTATTGTATGCCTATACATGCTCTCCAATAACTGTACATTAACAAAACCAAAATAGAATTCCATCTCGATTTAAGGGAAATTAATAGCATACATATTTATTAGACTCTGTTCAGAATCTTCATCACGAGTCTGACACATTATTGTAAGGCAAGGAGTTAAGAAAAAATTCTCCTATATTATTGTTGCAAAATAACTTAAAATAACCAAACTATTAATTACATAGTCAGCACTGTTTTCTACAATTGTTACCCAACGATCGCAAGCTGACGAATTTCTTTTCCGTGAAATGTGAAAATCGAATTTTCGCAATCGTCCAATATTTTTCACGAAACTTCAAGGATAGCATTGTTTAAAAAATGAAATACCTGTCACCGTCGCTAAAAAAACGTACGATTTATTCGACTGCAGCGTTGCAACCGATACGAAAGTCAGCGTCTTAGAATTAGTGACACGCTCCTAGACACCTGGCAACAAATCACCGGGACTTTCGCGATGCTACCATGATTCTATTAATTCCACCGTGTCCGCGGAAACGTGGTTTAAAGTCGACTGATGCTCTCACAACCTGCCGCCGCCTCGTTTGCGAGCCGGAGACGACGACACGCGACGACTGACATCATGATAATGAAGATCGCGTGTCGAGTTCCCGCGGTTTGTTCCACGGTTGTTGAACGTCGACCACGTGACAGCGGACTTAGTCAAGAAACACACCGACTATTTCCACGGTGAAATAGGCCTAGTCCGTGGCTGTTTGTTCGCGCCGTTCCTCCGCAATTACTAATTGCCGTGTTGCGCAAGAACGCGGACTAAGGTGCGCTCGAGCGTCTTGTTTGGTATTTAAGCGGACGGGAAGAGAAGAGCCGCGGATAGCGTCTCTAAATGCGGCTGGATGCGTTGTAATTGTGCCCCGCGCGCAATTAACCGTGTTTACACTACCTTTAGTGGCGACTTTATGCCGTAGATTTGCCAGTTAGATGGCTTTCGTTCGTTGGCTATTGAAGTGTTGTGTCTCTCGTTGACTGCATTTGCCTCGATCTAATCATTCGTACTCTTTCTTGTACACTTTCAAACGATTCTTCGTGTCGATTGTCCTTGAATGACCTTAGAATGTCAGCATAATCGAATTCGTCCTTGGACTGTATGAAAGAAAACAAAGATCACCTTGAAATCTGGAAGATGTTTTTCCAGTTAGATATCTGTCAGGCGATGTCCCCCTGTGAACACAGAAATTTTTCTTTTTTAAATTAACAGTTTAAGACGGCAGTTTCCAACCTTTACGCTGCTACGCCTCCCCGAACACAAAAATTTTTTCCGCGCCTCCCTACCTTTTATTTTTTTAGTAAATATAATGATATATAAAAAAGAAACTGAACAGTACAATTAACAGGATAATAAGAAAGTTATTGGCGCCTCCCAGGTTGGAAACCACTGGTTCAAGAGACAATTGCGTGATGGTTCGAACACGAACGATCATCGAAAGCTGGTCTTGTCGGTAGGGACGACGCGACGTCGATTCGACGGATCAGAGAGCTCGTCGGAATCGTTACAATGTAATTACGCGGCTCGTGGAGCCTGATCGGAAGCTGCGGGGGCGGGGGAACAGAAGAAACGGGGAGATTACACGTGGCGTAGAGAGGCAGCTTATTTTGACATTCTTATCGGAGAATCAGAGTGCGGTAATCCCCGAGGCGGCGTGTGTAATCTCGCCCCCCTCCGACGCCCCGTTCCATCCCCCTTTCACCAACCCCCGTTCGCAACGTTCCCTCTCGCACTCACTGTCTTTCTCATTTCTGTTCGATGAAAGCTGTTGACTTCTCTCTCGCTCGCACTCTTCTTCTGTCACTACGATTTCGCTAGGCGCGTCTCGTTTGCCCTTCTTGCGCCACCTACGACCCGGTAATCTACTATTAATTGCCGCCACAAAGAAACCCCACGAGTATAGCGCTCGAAGTTATAGTGCATCCCTTGCAACGCGGCCCTCTGATCCCTGTCGACACGTTCGTGCACGCTCGGAAATATTTCTGGCTGGCAATTTTCGGATAGGGAGATACGCGACTGACATTATTGTTGTTCTTGTAATTTATAATATTTTTTTGAAGCACATGGTGTGATACAAATTGTGCAAGATCTAATAATGTTCAATCTGACCGTTCATTAAATGTCGAAGTAACTTATACTAAATAAAAATTGCAATACTATTGATATACGTATGATACAAATTGTGCAAGATCTAATAATGTTCAATCTGACCGTTCATTAAATGTCGAAGTAACTTATACTAAATAAAAATTGCAATACTATTGATATACGTATGATACAAATTGTGCAAGATCTAATAATGTTCAATCTGACCGTTCATTAAATGTCGAAGTAACTTATACTAAATAAAAATTGCAATACTATTGATATATGCATGATACAGAAATTAATACTGTTCCGAGAACTGTATATACGTTCCAGATCCCGTATCTGCGGGACCGTTACATTGTATTTCGCGGTACCTTTTTGTTTCGAATCAAAGTTAGAGCCGCGGCCCTTTGAGTCCCAATGCCGACGCGAGCGACTCGGTTTCAAATGTTTCGATGAACTACCGAGCTCGGTCAGTTCAAGCCTAGCTTTAGAAGAGAAAGCATCTGATAAATACCGTTTAAAGGATATCCGCCTTTTTATTTCAAAGTTACCGTTGCTTCCCAAAAACCAACGTAAACACAACCCTAAAAATAAATCCACGCGTGAACAAATTTTAATTCAACACTTTTTCCTAATATTTTCCACGAAGAACGTCCCCATAGGGCCGCACCCAGGTATCGTCGTAAATCGCGAGGTGAAGGCGAAGCAGCGAGGTATGCGAAGTGAATTGTGGCTGAAATGATGGAATTGGCGAGAGGCAAAGGGGCGACCCCCATGCCTTTCCTACGGGATAACCATAGACGGGGTACGTACCGGCGCGGATTAAAGCGGCCGTGCCACCACGTAAATTACGCTTAACGCTGCGCGAGAAGCGCGAGGAGCCCCGTACATGGCGCTACTGTCGTGCAAATAAGTCGGGACTTTGACCTTACGCTACGCTCGCGGAATTCGAAATATCCCCTTCGGCCGTGCCTCTCCGGGCTGCTGGACGTCGCCGCTCCTCACCGAGGACAATCGCGAGAAGTGGACGTTCGGAGCGCGGACTCGCCGCAGAGAGGATCCGCCAGTGGTCCTCACCGGGGCCGCTATCTCCCGATGTCGATCTTCCGATCTCGCTAGAAACACGCCGCGCCGACTCTCCGGGAACTGGGAATGGTCGATCGAGGATGGGCGAAAACGTTCGTTGAGTGATCCGGAGACTGTATTGGCATTTACCCTGGGCGTTCGCCCTTTTACAGCGCGAAATTCCTAGGGAGAAGATTCTGTTATGGATCATGCAGGATGTCCTTACGAGAGTCAGTGATCTTTCTTTTTGTGACAACCGCTTAGAACTTGATGTACCATTTTTCTTCTCGCCTAGAGAACTATGCAGACTGTTGAATGTAATAAAGGCAAGTCTGTCGATAAGTGTAAGACGTATAAAATGTAGATTAGGTAGAAATTACCTTATACGCGACATCTGTACAATTACTTGTGATATTGACATGCGTCTAGACTATTGTACATACACAACGTCCGAGTCAGACGTTCGACAACCTCAGTGAAATACACACGTGTTCGGTATAGAGAGAATCTGCTCCAAACTTCTTAACATATCCACTGCGTAAAACATATCTACGAACCACACAGACATTAGGTGAATCTAAGGATACACTGTGATATTGTGGTATAATAACTTCTGAATGTTATTGGTGTATCATGAATACCAGACAACCGTAAGGGGTTGTAGGAAGATTATTTAACCCTCGTATACCCTCGGGTGAAAGCTCCCCCTTTTTCTCTTTCTAAATACTGTAACATGTTTACATTATCTCTGTCTGATTTCTAACTTGATGTATTTGTTTAACATACGGAATGAAACAGAATGTGATGAATCTCTAAAAAAAAATTTGCTATACAAATGTGTTTTACACTAAGCAATTCCATAAGCTAAATATTCTTAACGTATCTGCAAAAAAAGTATCGAACTATTTTTAACACTACTCAAATTATTAAAATGTTCATAATGAAAAGCTACGAAAAATTGTTCATTCACAAATCGAAAATTCGTGAAACATCAAAACTTCTCCGAGGTGCAATACTTCCTATGAACATTATCCCCAGTCTCGCAAACTGATTCAACCAAAAATGACCCCTCATCAATTCAAAACCGTTTAAAAATCAGCAGAAAGAAGACGAGCATTAAGACAAAAAAAAGTGTATTAGACAATATTCTGGTCCCCTAACAAGCCCATCCATCGTAACGACCGTTGTATCAGCGCAGAAGTCGTCGTCCGGCAAACCGCAATGAATACTCATAATAAGAGAACATGCGAGTATAATACGTGGTCGTGTGTACGTCGATCTTCACCCCAAATCGCTCGGGGGTTTTACGAGGAAACGATACAATGGTTGTAGAATGGCGATTATTCAGAGGTTGGGGTGGATTATGGTACGCTTATTGAGGCCGGGGCAGTATAGCAGCTCCTGTCCCCATCTCGGATACGTTTGCGGCTGTGTCCGAGAGCGTGTACGCACGTTCTCGCAGGCGAATCTCTGTCGATATAGAAAGGCGGGAGAGGATGTTGACATTAGCAGATCTGCTCGCGGATTAAAGCTTTGTGTCGCACAAAGCGCGGTCACAATGGCCGTGGCCCACGAGGACGCGTGTATGCGCGACCTTATGCGCCCTTAACCGTCGCAACACCCCGCCCAGCAGCCGCGTAATAACGCTGTCGATTTCCTATTAAGGATTCAGGCGCACTCGAGGCGCAGATAACTATCGGCCAATCCCGGCTCTATCAGCCTCGAAACCGTGCCCGCTTGTTTGTGTCTCTTCCTTCGTCGTACTGGCAGTCCTCACTGGCTCATCCTATGCAGATTCTCCTGGACCCTGATAGAACCACCCCTACGGGACGATCGTAATTTCGAATAAGATTGGCTGGAGAATTCGTCGAGAATTGTTTGATGTTCGCTCGGACGAACCTTTGGAGACACCGAGATTGATCCAGCGCGATGATGCTTTCGGGTCGAGGACTTCGATATATGTTCATTTATCGCGAAAATGAGTAGAAGAAATTTTAAACAGAAGAAACATGGAAAGAATTAAAAAATACTGTTATATTATCTCGAATCTATTGAACGTATTGAAGAAAGAAAATAAATTTCTATTTCACTCGTGAAAATTGTATTTTGCCTAAACATCGGTTGCAAGATATTGGAAACCCTAATCTGATAGTTAAGCTAACAAATGCATCGTACACTACCGAATCCTATTTATACAGTCGATCAAAATCTCCTCAGGTACCACCACCACAATTTACCCAAGCACCATGCCAACCGCCCTAATCCCACGACTCGCCCCTCAATAATTACGTGTCCGTGTCATCAGCGATAACGGGGACTCGAAGACGTACGAGTGAACCCGGTCATCGACATTATCCGGGCTCGCTTGCAGCCATAACGTTTCAACCCGGCAGCTCCTATCCTAACCCTGCTCCTCCACGGTGCAGCGTCTTTTACAGCGTAAACCCCCCCTTCGTATCACAGTGACATCTTCTCCCCGTGTAGGACATAGTCACTAATACTGTCGCGGCGTGTCCGCGATGGCCGTTTCCTCTGTATTTTTAGTGTTCTCCGAAATGAAGTTGCGAAAAGGTAGGTGGGTTCTAACGTCGCCGATGTCGCTGGCTGCCAGCTACGGACCCGCTACGTAATATCTTCGTAAGCTCCGTCTTTTATGACAGGACTAGAGCGCCTCTCAAGGATATTGGTAATCTTCGGGCTGGCTGTAATATTGGCGGCGCAGTGATCTCTCGCCCCGAAGACCTCCTCCACCCCCCTAGCCGTTCTCTCTCTCTCTCTCTCTCTCTCTCTCTCTCTCTGTCGTCGTGGCTCGCCCATGCCACCCCCGTCTGCTCACGAACCCGAGACCGCTACCTTCTCACCCCCAACGTCGCCCAAGACCCGTCTCTCCTACGCTCGCGCCTCTCTCTGCCACCCTCTCGCATCACCGCCCCCGACCCTTTCGCCCCTCTCACCCCCCTTTCACCCTCTCGTACAGGCAGGCGTATTGACGCGGCTTTGCAGCCACATTCCGGGCTAAGGACATGGAACGCGAGTCTACGTGCCCCGCACCTACCCCCTATCCTACACCCCTGCTAAACCCACCTTCGATCTTTTATCACGACTTTTATCACAACTCTTGACCAATGTTGTCGGACCACTCTCTGCTCCTAGGAGTACTATCATTTCGGTCGCATTTCTTGATGACTACTGGAGGAATGATTTTTTTACGAGCTGTGGTTTTAGTAAGTTTGTTGGGATTATGTTGAGTGGATTCTGCGAGGACTCGTACGTTCGTCACGAATAGTGTAATAAGGAAGTCTAGAAGCCAGAAAAACCAAACTTGATAGCATCAAGAGTTGTAAGCTCATTTTTATGTGCCTCCGCTTTTTTAAGAGACACGGTATGTAAGAAACGATTATGCGAAAGCAATCTCGAAGACATAAAAGTTAATAGATCCTTATGTTTAACCAACCTTTTCATAATTGATAGATTTCAGACATCCCCTAATCTCTCTATGGTTATGGCAGTAAAACCCAGTAGACCCAGACTGGATCAGTTAGGAACGTTATTAAAGCTTCATTGAGGTTTGCATTTTATTGTCTTCGAAACACTTGTGCACGCTATAGAAATGCATAAAATTTACAGTCTCATTACTATAAGCGCTGTTTGTGTTCGTGTAATGAAATAGCCGATCGTAAGTCGTATAACACGGTTCATTTTTGTATGACAATTTCAGTAGAGCTAATAAGAATCCTTATGCAATCAAAATCTGTATTACTTTTCTATCTAGAAAAAAAAGATCATTCTCAATAAAGAGTGTGCAAGTATCGAGATAGTATTGTAATTCTAAACTTTCCCAAGCAAATAAGAACATTTTAACCCGGACAATACTGTCTATTAAATATCAGCAAAATGCAACAAACGAGAGCGGCTTGCAACCACCGGGGGTGCAAGTATCGAGGTCGTACAGTAATTTTGAACTTTCCCAAGCAAATCAGATCATTTCAATCTGGACAATACTGTCTATTAAATATCAGCAAAATACAACAAACGGGGGTGACTTGCAACCACCGGGGGTGCAAGTATCGAGGTCGTACAGTAATTCTGAACTTTCCCAAGTAAATCAGAAGATCATTTTAATCTGGACAATACTGTCTATTAAATATCGGCAAAATGCAACAAACGAGGGTGACTTGCAACCACCGGGGGTGCAAGTATCGAGGTCGTACCGCGGTTCTGCCTCTCCCAAAGGGAATTCCTCGACAGAAAATCCGACCCCAACCAATCACGCACCGGCGACCATCGGCATTCTAATCTTAAGTACCGCGTAATAGCCTGTTCACGCGTCGCGCGCACAAACAACCGCGGCGCAATTCATTTCGACAAGCGTATTGTGTACAAGACTTACGGCCGCGCCGTAACGAGTCGTCTATCGGTTCGTTATGCGTCTGGCACGCCGCGGAAGATAATTGGATAGTGCTCTCTCCGAAGTACTCGAGCAACAATGAGCGCGGGAATACGCGGGAAGACTTATGCGCACGACGCGGCGCGGTGCGGCAACGCGGCGTTCCAGCCCGTATTATCTTTAACCAAGACACGAACCA
The DNA here is from genome assembly GCA_916610255.1 of Lasioglossum lativentre. Classification (NCBI taxonomy): domain Eukaryota; kingdom Metazoa; phylum Arthropoda; class Insecta; order Hymenoptera; family Halictidae; genus Lasioglossum; species Lasioglossum lativentre. The sequence continues at coordinate 6,343,272 of OU744364.1, forward strand.
AGCGAAGAAGTCAGGGAAGTAGGAAGCGAGCAGCAGAAAGAAAGCAAAACCCTCGGATGAAACGTAGCAGCAATCTCTCTAGCAGCAGCGAATCCGCTTCTATCGTTTGAAAAGCAGACTCGGTTGATCCGCGACTCGCTAAGAAACCGTCGAATTGAAACGCGGAGGAATGCCGCGCGCCATCAACAATCAACCTTAAAAAGAAGAATCACCGGAGAAAACCAGGGCGAGGGAAAAGCGAAAGAAAGCGGAGCAGAGGGGGAGAGGGAGGGGATGGTGGTACACGCATTTAAACGGTCCACGTATGAAAACCATAAGTTCCATTCAACGGCGGCTTTCATGAGCGGCCTGTGGCTTTTGTCCGGCAGCACAGTTTCCAGCGATAAACGTTTCACGCGTATTTCCCGCGCTAAGGAGACGCGCGAGCGAATCTAGTTATTCAAATAGTCTTTCGTTAATGCATCCGCGCGCGGACGTTTATCCGCATTAACACGTCCTCGCGCGGACGTCGCATTATCTCGCTCGCGATTCACCGAACAAGAGGCTTTTTCTTCCGGCGTCCGTGTCCGCTCGCTCCGGCTTCAGCTTCAGTTTCAGCTAGCTAGCTTGCTCGCTCGCTCGCACTTGCTCGTGTTCGCGACCCTTATTTAGCGCGAGACAGGGAGAGAGCCGGCCGCTTAATTGCAAAAATTAACGCCGCGGCTGGCGGCCCGGCCCGCGGCCCCGATTGTTCAAAACTAATTAGGGCCGAGATTTTATTACGCGGGAGCGTATAATACGCTTTCCGTTTGATAGCCGCACCACATAAAGGTCCGACGGGCTGCGCTCCCCCGCTCCGCCCCTCCCCCAACCCCGCCCCTCGTCCTCCTCCCCGTGCGGTGCTCTCGCCCCGCCCCCCGCACGCCCCCCCGCGAGCGCATCCGTCCCCGTCTTCGGCTCTTTTCTGGACTCGCGCGCACCCGCGAGGGCTCGCTGTGCTCCTCTTCTCTTCTCTTGTGAACGGGCGACAGTGTGTGAGGCCGGTAAGTCGTAACCGAGAGAGAGAGAGAGAGAGAGAGAGAGAGGTAAGCGCGAGCGCGCGAGATTAACACGAGAGTAAAATAAAGGCTATTGAATTCCCCATGCCTCTCCGCACAAAAATAGCCTCCAATGAGAAAAGGAACCTTACAGTTTCTTTTCACCCGGCTTTCATAAAAATTTCTGAAAACTAATTTTCCTCTTATACGGACGACGCGGCGGGGCGCCCGTGTATATAAGGAACGAACGGCCTTCGTTCAACCCTCGTTCTCTCTTTCTCTCTAATGCCGCTACTGCTTCTCCTCCACCATCTCCACCTCCTCCTCCTCCACCTCCTTCGCTCGTTTCTTCTTCGACCCCCTGCCACGGCTTTTCTTTCCCCACCTTCCATCTCTCGATCTTTCTTTTCTTCTCCCTCTTTCTTTCACCCTTTGGCCACACCACCTACAACCTCGCCACCCTTCTCGAGCAACGTCGCCACCTACCAGCTACCCCCACCCCGCTCGCCACCTTTCCCCCGAGTTTCATTCCCACTACAGCACTTTTATACGAGGTGCTAATCTTCCAGACAAGCCCCCAACATCCCCCTACCCCTTGCTCACCGAGGAAACCCTCTCTGTCGCACCCTTTCTCGCTTTCTCCCGATCCACGTCTCTTCCTGCCTCGACTCGCCACCCCCGCCACTCGCCTCGCCTCGACTCAACTCGACTCGACTCGCACCCCCAAACCCCCTCAACCGTTGCTTTCATAGCCTCTACTAAAGTCACTGTCGGGATTATAATATAATATTGCGCCTGCAAGGGTGAACGCGAGAGCTACGCGAGCTCTGGACCAGGACGCGACGAGCAGGGGGATGGCAATCTGTCGATCGTATCGGATTTGCTAACATTTCCTTTTGTACTTTGCCACCTTCGTTCTCCTCGACGAGGGAGGCGAGAACCGAATACGAATAAGGCGACTGTAAATGGAAAATAAGGTTGTTAAGGGATGGAGTTTGCGATGACGAATTAAGGTGATTGTGCTGCGCGACTCTGCGTCGTTGCGACTTGTAAATATGCACAATCTTTCGAGGAACTCTAATACGTCGAATGTCACGTTATTTTATTGCAAAGGATTTTGTCTGTTTTACAGAATGCATTTGGTTGGATTTTATGAAAATTATGCGATCTTTAAATCTGATCGAATACTTTCAGCCAGGGGTTTTGATTATTTCAGGGTAAATTTAAAAAACTCAGAAAATACCTGTTCACTGGTTTGCTCCATTTCAAGAATATACACTTGTGTGCTTATTTTCAGCAGATAAATTTTTATGGTTTTTTCATATTATACCTTTCTTAAATTTTATTCAATAGAAAAAGCACACCACTTCCTACGTGACGGATATACTCGTCAAAAAATGCCATTTTCTTGTGTACCACTCTACATAAACAGTTAGCAGATTAAACAACCACGAAATATACAACATTGCATCTGGTCGGGATGCAATTATTTTTTAATGTTGTTTTTCGCGAAAATTTTGGCGTTGATGTCGGCTGCAACGAAGGAGGTCCAGGCCAAAACGTCACTAAATTCAGCGATCCGGGCCACTGTGCGTTACGACGCCACGGGGGGTCGGAAACTCTTTTACTGCGTGGCTCGGGGTCTGCGTCGAGGGGTGGGGCGGGGGGCTGCGGGGCGGGGCCGACCACGGCGATGCCGAGCGAACCGAGACGAAAGCAAGCAATCAAAGGGAATAATTCAAGAGGCGGCCCACATTGTTCCCGCGTCTCCCGCGCATCCGGCTGCGTCCCGCGGGACCGCGACACCCAGCGCGATCACGAGTTATGTGACCCGGCCGATAATAAACGACGGAACACCGTCACGGTTCCATACCGGCCAGAACGAAACGACGAATTCCCCGTGTAATGCTCGCACCTAACCCCGGGACATGGTAGTTTCTGTTGCGTTACGACCTGCCGGTGATGACTCGTTTCCGGGAACGCGTGAAAACACGTAAGAGTGGGACATCTCCTCTAGCGACAAGCTCCGGAGTTGGTGGATAAGGTATTTGCTGGCAATTTGGCGGCTTATGGGTTGTTGCATATGAAATGTACGATTTCAGAATGAGAACACCAAAATGAAGATGACAATCTTGCAAATGAAGAACGTTCTATTACACTGTACTACAATCAAGAAACTTGTAGTTTGTTGGCAGAATATGTGTACAATAATGCCTACTTTGATCAGTAATTTTTATTCAGAAAAAAAAGTCATCAAAATCGGACATTTCATGTAAGCTAATAGATGCTGTAAGTAGAATTAGTTGGTCATGATCAGACGCGTCAGACGAATACTAGTATAATTTCCTCGAAAACGCAGCTTTCGGTGGAAAATGGTTACATCAAATGTTTTTCTTATTTTTTTTATATAGAATCACCCCCCACCCTGTACATTTTGAATCGTGAACGTGTCTTTCCGCGATTCTTGCCCGAGGCCCAGGAAGCTCTAGGAGCGGTTCTGCACCTTCCAACCCAGCCACCCCCGGGGAAGAACGAACGCGTTCCGCAACTCATTATGACCGGTTTCCATACAGCGTTCACAATAGCCCGCGGTGGTACCCTCGGCGAGACAAAAAAGATAACGCGGTCGAGTTGTCTGCCGGAAAAATGGCCGTGGAAAAGAAGCGAACGAACGAACGAACGAACGAGCGAGCGAGCGAGGATTGGTGGGTGGGGGTATGGGCCCTCCACTGCTCTCGGTTCTTCGTTTTGCTCCTCCTTTTTGCCCCGTAGAGCCCCCTCCCTCCCTCCCCCCGTAGCCCGAGAGCGGAAATCGTGCGCTCTGTCTGCAACGGGGATTATTGAAACGTTAATTAAGGGAAGAGGAGTTCGAGGAGAGCGACCCGAAGGTCTTGCAATTAGCGCTACGGTACACGTTACCTACCCACCGGTGGCAGTTCGGCCACGATCCACCTTGCGCGGGAAGGATCCGGTGATTACAGCCGCGTTACATAACGCGTTCGTTAGCCACGGTCCGTTATTTCCCGGCGGTTTGATCGAGCGGACCGTTTATCGCGAAACCGGTAATCATAGCCTCCTTCTTTTTGCTGGCGGATCCCCTTCCGGTATTCGGCTATTGTACCCTCTGAAACAGCGGGCTGAGAATCGTAGTGGTGCAAGTCGAAATTCCGAGGATTTCAGTTAATAAATGAGACATTTTGTCGATCGTAAAGTGTTTTTAACAACTTTCTGGAACAATAATCTCGGCGCTACGGTTCGATCAAATTCTACCCTACATATAGCTAATATGTAGTAAACTCAAACGTTTCGATTCGGATGTGAATCTGTGCGTTCTAAGACCACGTTTACTATAGAAATATTCTATTAGAGGAAAAGAAAGGTGGTGTTTCGTCCTGGACCCGCTAGAGGACTCATCAGTAAGGCTCAGACACAAGTGTCGGAAGACTTTTTAAAGAACGTTATTAATATACTAATTGGTGACAGTTTAGTAACTTGCGAGAAAGTTAATTTATTCGACGATGTGTCCATCTTGTGGACGGGGTCGAAACTAAGCCTTCTCGAACTCTGTAAATTTTTCGCCATTAATGATAAATGAGAAATTTTGTCGATCGTTTTGAACAACTTTCTGGAATAATAATCTCGGCGCTACGGTTCGATCAGTTACTAAGGCAGGGTCCGCTAGATAGCCTTACTGATGAGTCCTCTAGCTGGTCCAGGACGAAACACCACCTTTCTTTTCCTCTAATAGAATATTTCTATAGTAAACGTGGTCTTAGGACGCACAGATTCACATCCGAATCGAAACGTTTGAGTTTACGACATATTAGCTATATTTAGGGTAGAATTTGATCGAACCGTAGCGCCGAGATTATTATTCGAGAAAGTTGTTCATTTCAGTTAATATTGTTTTTCGTATCTAATCCCATCAGACCCTTTTTTAACTGAATTTTCACCGCCAAAGATGTACGAGATCATGATCCTCTTTCCGATGACAGCGGATTTTATGCAATTACTGATAAAAATGAGTAGATGTAATTTAAAACGGTAGAAAAATTTTCAAATACCGTTGTAAATAAATTTCCGTTACACTCCAGTTTGTTGCAATCCAGGTAAAAAAGTTTTATTGTCTATAAAGATCCGCTGTCTACCGATGGTAGACAGGAAGTATGGCAGGAAGTAGGCTACACGGAACGGATGTAATGAATAATTCGGCTTTCATTAAATACAATATACATTTTCTACCAAGAAATTGATAAAATAATGTCATTTCATAAGAAAATTAGTGCACCCATTACTATTAAAAATGTGCATTAGTCACGAGAAACGGCTCAATATGAAATTCCTCTGATTATTCCACTCATTCTTCCCATAAACGCACAAACTCCGCATATACTCGAGCGATACAAGAGAAAAAAATCTTTTTATTCTCCAGGAACAGTTCAATCACCGTTCCCGCACATTCTCCACGCGTCACGTTCCCGGGAAAATCATCAGAGTGCCAAGACTCGCAAATAAAATGGCTTCTCCCGAGACTCCACGCATCGCATGATCAAACGTTAAACCGTGATCGTTCCATTGTCCGGCCGTCCTCGAGAGATGGATCACGCGTCGCTTACACTATAATGGGTCTAGTGTCGGCCAATAAAAGTCTTTTTGTGCTCGATATGATAGAACACCCTGTCACCGGGTCGGTTCCAGCTTACGCGCCCAATTTTACGAACCGGAAGTCGCGGGCCGTCCGTTCGAACCCATTAAATCCCATCGATAAACCACTCTGCGCGTATGTGTTTGCGCGTGTGTGTGTGTATCGATGCTGCCACGAAGGATTTCCACTGAAATCTATTAACCGCGAAACGGATCCGGCGTTTAGCTATAATCATGACCGTGCTATACACCACCGGTGAAAACATAGTATTGAACGAGAGAGGCTGCTGCCACGGTAAAATCAGTCGGAACGCGATGGCAACGTTAGGATATTTGTGCGAGAGCGGACATCAAAGGTATTGGTATCAAAAGCAAGTGGTATCCTTGGGAGGGGCGGTGGAAAAAGGCTCCCGAAATAAAAAAGGGCAAAAATAAAAAGAAAGAGACAGAGAGGGGTGGGGGGGGGGGGCGGTACACGCGGGTCCACATCGGACACACAGGTTCGTGTCCACTTAGCCGTATTAACGGGAGGTTGATTGCCGCAACATCCATCCGTCCATCTGTCCGTCCGTGGACGTTTGTGGACGTTCGTCTGCACGTTCCACCCTCGAGACCCCGTCTTTACATCACGACAGTGATCGTGATCCGTGACACACTCCCGCATACGAACAGTGAACAGTGGTTCGGATAAAAGAATTTCGTCATAGTTTTGCTACGATAAACGCAATAGACATCGATTCCCTCGTTCTCATAAAAGTTTCCGTACCAACACAAAGAAGTTATAATTACCGCAACGGTAAATTACGCTATAGGGGGTTAAATGGACACCCCCAGGACAAACGTCCCATTTTCCTTATGTCAAAGGCGTCCTGGGAAGAAGGATGCTGTTGGATCTGATGAAGGAACAGTCGTCGGGGAAAAAGATCGGAACACGGGAAAAAAGCGGCGAATGGGATAGTGTGAAAAGAGGAGATAATACAGGGGGTGTCAGAGAGGGAGGAGAGCACACCGGCCGGGGCTAATGAGTCGCAGGATGATTGATTCGCCTATCCGCGTTCTACCCGAGCCAAGCTTTCACTCGCCCCTCCCTCTCTGCCCCTTCTAGGTGGCCCTTCTTTCTCTATCGCTCTCCTCTCGCCCTTCCTCGACGGAGTCTCTCCGGTTCTCTCGCTCTCTTGTTCCTCGGCACCTTTATCTTTCCCCGTTAGCTTCGCGTTCCCCATTCAGAGATTATCACGACGCCTCCGGCAACAACGTTCAATAAATATTGTGCACGCCGCTTTCAGGGGGCCCCCTTGAACCGATTCAGCCGATCGTTATCGTAATATTGAAATTAGACGCGTCCATGGCGAGAGAGCTTTTCAACGGGAGTATCTTCGCGCCGGGTGTTAAAGCTCGCCGTGGATGAAGATGAAGGGAGATTCCGACGCTTCTCCGGGTAATTACTGCTCTGCGGATGATGAGTCTCGGGTGTCTTTGGAATTTTCGCGTGTTCGGGGGGAATCGGACATTCCCGCCCTTGTAAATTTCCCAATATTCAATGTCTCTTTTCTCAGCAACTATATAAGCGATATAGTAAAATAATTTTCTTTGTTCGATTCATACTGTTTCGCTCCACACTATTTTTTTACTCAAAGTTTGTTCGTTTTTCGAACGAAGGCACACGAAGTCAAATTAGATGTCCATTCGGTTCCTATGCTGCAAGTGTGAAGTAATAGGAGCGAGGTGGACATCTATCATGACTTGAAGTATATCTTCTCTCGAAAAACAGACACCGTAGTCAATTTAATTCTGAAGTACGTATTTCACGATGAAGAATGTTCTTTTGTAAAAGTACGGTTCTTGTGAACAGAGATGTGTCTTGAGTCACAAATCTGGAATTTAATAAATATTGACACAATTTTAATCCGACCGATAAAGAAATATCTGGTCAACAGGCTAGTACAGTTTCGAGTTAATCGGATGATTGGTTTTTGAGATATCGTATCAGGCATTTACAAAAATACTTCGTATAATTTTATATGAATTGATATAATTTTATTATTTCTCTTATGGCTTCAAATTCTGTTTAAGATTGTTGTTTCAGCGTGTAAATCATCTTAAAGAAAGAGCTGAAAGTTACGCAATAAAAAAAATTCGTAATTCATACATTTTGTTCCAATGATAACGAAGATATAAAAAAATTTGTGCAAGGTGCTCGTCGTTGCTGCAAACACTTCAATCGGTAAAATTTATGATTCTGTATGAAATGTATTTCTATTACAAACATCGGTCGCACCAAATACCATGAAAGCATGCCTGCAATTTTTCTTACAAATCTCTAAGAATGTTCATTGGACCCTAAACGCTTCACGCAAGCCAACCACGCTCGCTCAAATCTCCAGACCATGTACCGCTAGAAAATCGCTGATTACCATCGTCGGTGGTAATTGCTCGTTAAGACGGTCGCGTCCATATGTCGGCGATCGGCGGGTGGGCACCGATGGACGATAAATTCATCACACAATAATGACCTTAATGAACTGCGCGAGGGGGTTAGGGCAACAAGTTCGGGTCCTGGTCTGGCCATGAAATATTCAGCCGGAATCAATCCTGACTCTCTGGCCCGGGACGGAGGCAAGCATCATCTCTCTCTCTCTCTCCCGCTCTCTCTCTCTCTCTCTCTCTCTCCCACTCTCTCTCCCGCTAACTACGAACCTAGGGGGTCGAATGTCGAAGGTAGAGGAGGGCAGAAGGGTCTCCCCGGCACGTTGCCGGAGAAGGTTCAAGGATTTCGTGTCCTGAGGGGTGCGTGAGGACTCGCGTAAAGCGGAACGGAGGCTCGCTTAACCCTTGAGTTTGCGGCCGGGACTAAAGTAGTTATGTTTGTCCTTTGAGTTGATAGGAGAGCCGCTGCGGGGCAACTAGGCTAATCCTGCGGGACCCGATATATCCTTGCTAATGGGTCCGGTCTCTGTACAGCGGCGGAGAGGAAGTTCGCGAGCCTGAAACACACCGCTTCGTATCTCGCGCGCGCGAGACTTCGCTTCGAATCCGCTTCCTAACAGCTCGAGCGAGAGGGAGAAGAGAGAGATAGCAAGCGAGCGTGAGAGAGAGAGAGAGAGAGAGAGAGAGAGAGAGAGAGAGAGAGAGAGAGAGAGCATCGGCGCTTTGCTGCCTCCTCGGCTACGTCCAATGTATTATGCAACGACGTCCTTTAGTAGTCATTGTTGACGTTGATGGAAGACTCCCCTGTTCCTCTGTGTTCGAGTAACGGTGCCCGGGATCCCCGATCGACGATGAGATTAGAAGTGTACCGAACGAGCTACTCGAATACCGCGTGTCCCGATACATACTCGAAGAACCGCTTTTAAAGTCCGCCGAGAACGGAGAGCTACATTGTCCGGGAATGAATCGAGCAGGATCAAAGTGGCTTCCATCGAGTATCGTATTTCACCGAGACAATCGTTTTCGATTCGCGGCGGCGGAGTCATCCCGATCGCGGATAGAGCCCCGATTACCTCATCCGACGTGATCCCGTGGATGGATTTTCATGGTGGATCACATGGGAGAACCGGGATTTTCTAGACGTACGTGTAAGTACGGTTCAAGACAGTATTGATACGAGGCGACGGTGTTTTGAAATAAGGAATCCTGCTTTTGATGTTGTTCGTGTGAACAAAGCCGAATGGCACACCTGATTCGATATAAGGCGATGACTCGGGACCGGCTTTCGCCTTATATCGGAGCAAGACTTTTCAGTGTGGTATAGTTCTTTAAAAATTGGACCGAATGAACTTCGTGGATCAAAACGTCCAATTTCGAAAATCTTATTCTGTTCTGCAGTCGCCTGGTCCAATTTTGAGCAGGATATTCTGCCTTAAAGTACCTCCGAATTTATTAATGCGACTCGCCGTGGCTCGTCTCGAAACTGGACCATTTCACCCTCCGATTCATACTTTATTGAAGATCGTTTACCCAAATCTATGCGCTAACAAATTCTCAGACGATTTAGACTATCCATTAATGCATCCGTTCTCATTAATAAGTGTGTACAAACATTGACAAGGTGGAAATTATTCCTGATGATGCTTGAGATATGTATACGGTGATGCACGTTCGGGTTTATTTCGAGTTAACATAATTAGAAGTATCTAGATATTCATTAATGCACTGTTCCTTATTAATATGCTCGTCTTATAATTCACCGGTGGTCATGAAGGATTTATGTACATTGACAAAATTGAGATATGGTACTTGACGATGAACGCTTGGCATGTGGATGTTGGGGTCTATTTTAGCACGAATTTGCGAGTGTTCTACATTTCAGGTGGACTGACAGCTGTTTATATTAGATAAGACGATCGGAGTGTACTGGAGCGTTTAGAAATTTATGGCAGGAGAAAAGGTGGTGGGGGTTAATTAGATCCAGAAATCGTCTCCTACAATACAAGCTAATTATGATAATGTGATTGAAACGTTCGAATACATTTGCTCGGTACTGTCGTACTAAAGAACGACGCCGCAAACTAATCGCAAGAGATATCGTCATGAAACTTGATCGGACAATAGAAAATAACCACAGTCTTGCAGAGACAATAAAAAAAAAAAAATCCTTTCGTCGAGAAGTTCACCGCCAAGATCCGTCACCGAGCATAATTCGCAATTACTTTGCACAGCACCGCCCGGTCCAGCGATATTCAAGATCGAGTTTCCCTCGATCACGGAGCAGGTCCTCCTTTGATCCTAACATAATGCTCTCTCGGCGATCTCCCTTCTTGTTGGCAGCTCGATGTCCATTAATTCGTCGCTGGCAAGTACTCCTCGGCGAGGACAGCGCGTTGTAATAACGTAAGAAGAAGGCCATCGGAATAAAAGGATGACGGAACCGATGCGATGGTATTCCGGTCACGGGGCGTGTTGTAAGAGAGAGTGAGAGAGAGAGAGAGAGAGAAGTTGGTAGCGCTGTCAGCGGCACGAGGCAGCGAAAAGTCAGCGAGGGGTGGCCCACGGCAAAGGCGGTGGCGGCGCGGCGTTACGATCGAGGGGCTGAGAGGCGTCTCATCTTCTGGACAGGCTCGCTATAACGTCATAAAAATAATCAGCTTCTCCTCGTCGAATGAGCCCGAGGCGTACTTTGATCTCCAGCGCATTTGTTTCGTCGCGTCTCTGGCTCCGTTCGTCTGAGTCTGCGGAGAGAGAGAAGATTCTTCGAGGGAGAGGGAGGAGGGTGGGGGTGGCTCGTTGTAGCGCCGCGAAATTTTTCTTTAACGTTCTTCTTCCTCTTCCTTCTTTCCTTTTTCTTTTTTTTTTTTTTTTTTTTTTAATGGTCCGTCGAGACACGCCACGGAGTGTACAGGGCGGCCGAAGCAAGAGAAAAGCGACGAAGGAGCCCGGGAACGAACTTCATCCGAGGAAGCGACTTTTCGTGCTCTCGAAATAAAAAGTTAATGAGAAACGCTACCCGTGGTCGGGGCTACCCGCTATTTAAGCCACGGAACTCGGAATCGAACCTGCTTCGACGAGACACGCGGATTTCCGAATCGAGGGAGCTTAACGTTCTCCCGGCTGTCGAACGTTCATCCCCCGAAAATCGCATAAAATCTATGTAACTTTACTATCGTTATCGACACTGCGACACCCTTCGACCATTCTTCTAAAATATAAATAAAAATATTCTGCATCGATTGCGGAAAGCGGTGGTTAAATAAAAATTCATTTCATCCCTTAACCCTTATCCGTCCCTCATTTCACGAACTGAATCTGTTCCTCGGTGTCAAATTGACGCAGTGGTAAAAGAATGATTAAATAATAAGGTAAACAGTTATTTTTCGATGTTTTTGTTATTCAAATTGATGAGTTAACATCTAAGGTTTTTCGGTTATGAGTTTCGCATAAAAAAAAATGAACATCACGAATGTTAGGGCAAATTTACCTACAAATAACAGGACAGTATAACTTATTTCGGGAAAACTGTTAATAGTCTTTTTACGTTGAAAACAACAGTATGAATTATTTTATATTTTTCACTGTTTTATATCTCATAGTGATTAGTAGGTGTGATTCAAAATAGCGAAAACTTAAAGCCACTGTTATATTATTTTCAATCTATTAGACATATCAGGGAAGAAATTATATTTTTATTTCAGCACAGTTCGTTGCAATTCAGATACAAAATTTTTATTTTGCATAAAGATCTAGTCATTAGAAACAAACTAATATTGTTCTATCATTTTCCACTTACCGAAAATATTTCTAGAATAAACATATTGCCATGAAGCACCTACTTCTCGCAATTTAAACAATAATTCATTCTCTCCTACTGGAACGTTCACACGTCATTCCCCACAACATTTCTTGGAAACAAGCAATGTAATTGATTTGGAAGCACAAATAAGTGACCGATCTTTGTATCACCGGGTTGTCATTAATTCGTTGTGACGGGGAAGTTCGACGCGGCCGTTTCGGGAATAAATACGTTGTTATCGGTGCGCGCGTGCGGTCGGATCTCTCATTGGAACCGAATATTTCCGCTTAATAGATCGCAACAAACGCAACACATTCGCGTATCGGGGGCTACGAGAAACAGAGAGAATGCCGCGTTCGGGAGCGAGACGGCGCGCGTGTTCGCGTGCCTATACAGACAGCTGCTATTCAATGCGGAGTATCGACTGCACGGTACGAGCCAATGAGAGGATGCCGTGCATAATGCATGCCTAGAATATATCGCAGTCGCACAGTGCACCGGCAAATCCCCGGTAACCCTGGAAAGGTACCGGGAGAGTGTACGGACGCGGTTCAATTCGCTCTCGCTCTGTGCCTCTCTCGGGAGAGAGCAGCACGCAGAGACCCACCGGTTCTGTGTTTAGCTAATAATTATAATTACGATATTGCAGTGATGCGCACACCGGGTTGCAGCCTAGCAACCGACCTGTCCCATTGATTAGACCGCTGCCGCGTCACGGTTCGATAAGCATACCGATATCAAATAATCGACCTTTTCCAACGGCGCGGCGCCTCGATACGCGAAACCAGAGCCCCGAACAGAGCCGTTCGATTCCGATTCTGTGTTCCCGAACAGCACCGCCACGCTTTGTTGCGCGCAACCCGCTCGTTCTATCTGATCGAACTCGACGCATTTAATCAGTATTTACGCCGACCATTCTGCGCAGACGTTTCGACGTACGCGACGACCCGCTCGCGCGAAATTCGCCCGCAAAAGCCCGCTGCGAACCTCTTCTTCCGATACCGCCGAAGATGACAGAATTTTAATCTTTCATGCCCTTGCCTCGGATCAATTGATTTATGCGAGGAAGACACGAAACAATTCTACTACCTTCTCCCTTCTACGACGCTGTTCCCCCACTCTTCCACCACTGCGCGGGGTCACGTGACGCGTTTCGTCTCTGGTTGCGTCACAATGTCGCGTGAGTAGCCTGGTACTGACAGAGAGAGGGTAGTTGTTCTCTCTCCTCCATTCGAGCCAATTCCCCTAATCTGGCGACACCGGTTTGCGCAGCCTATAAACTTGCCATGAATATTTCTCTGTATTTAGAGTGTTCTCTTCCATTCCTGGTTCGAAATTGTCTTAAAATGATTTCGTAAAAATTTGATGGAGAACAATCTTATTTTGCGCTTTTCTAGATAAGACAACAAAATATGTTAGAGAATGTTTGTTTTGATTTTCGAATATGTCACTGCACTATTTTCCCGAAATAAGTTATATTGTTCTGTTATTTGTAGGTAAATTTGCCCGAAACTTCGTGACATTTTTTTAACTCGTAGAAATAACTGTTCATCTTGTTATTTCATCGATCTTTTACCACTGCGTCAATTTGACACCGAGGGACAAATTCAGTTTTTGAAATAAGGGACGGATGAGCAACGAAACACAAATGTTTTTTAAAAATAAAATTGAAATGTCCTGCAGGATTGAACCAAAGATTTCGCAACGCCCGTAGCCACCTGTCGGCGAAAAGGGCCAACCTAATAAAATGTTCAGCGCGAAACAAAACAAAGAGTTTGCACCAATCGATAGATCGAACCATGCGCATACAATACACGGTACAATTCATCCTGAGACAGTCGCCAATAGCGACGAAATCATTTTTCCAGCTAATAGTTTGCAAGAAGGTGGGCGTTCCCAGCGACTTCGTTGCGAAGCACAGTCTTCTTCGTTCCCAAGGGGAATTCTACCGTGACTGACCGGACAAGGCAGCGCGGCTCTCCGCTGATTTGCGTAAGAATAGGAAGAAATAACATCGTCGATCAGTTGCAGCGCTAACGCATCGCTTTCTCATCGCCGGAACGACAGATCCCTTCGTCTTTTCAGCATTCCGTTAGCATGTAACAGGCCGGAGAATTTATCGACGCAAAAACTTTCCCGACTAGCTGACAGCTCGAGCACCGGCGAGCTTAACCCCTTGAAAAACGCTGCGCGCCGCCGCTGCCGCCGCCGCCGCCGAGAGGAAATCATTTTTCATTGTCAGAAGCTGTGATAATTGTTCGCCGCGTCGAACCGGTGTGCTTCGCCGTAATAATTGTACCCCTCCTCCTCCTACTACTGCTCGTGTAATTAGTCTAACGATGGAAAGTCTCGCAAGATCCCGAACCTTCGCGTGAACTTGCCGAGTCACCGGTTTTTCGCGGTATTATGCGAATGAGCGGCCGTGCTCGAAATTATTCGAATAACTTTGAACGTTCGGAGAACTGATCGTGTCCACGGTCCGTGTAACTGAGCACTTTGTCTAGCGGCAAATTTAAATGCAAAGTCGCACTTGAACCAACAAATTACGCCAAGTAATATGATATAATTATATTTCTTTTGGAATCAGTATTGAAAAGGAGGAGATAAAGTGATGTAAGTCGCAAGAAATTGATGTATTTGCAATTATACAGCGAAGTGAAAAATTATATTTTATTCAGGGTGTCCCGAAAATTTGCTTCCTAAGATTAAAAAATGATGCCTAAGGTTATTTGAAGTAATTTTTGTCCTTTGCGAAAATCGTCTCCGCGGCTTTGTTAAGAAGTTATTAACGAAAAACACGGACCAATCATAGCGCGGCTTCAGCGGACGGATTCCGGCTCGGCCAATGCCAACGCCACGCTCGCCGAGACCGGGATCCGCCCACTGTAGTCGCGCTGTGCTTGGTCCGTGTTTTTCGTAAATAACTTCTTAACAAAACTGCGGAGACAGTTTCCGCAAAGGAAAAAATTACTTGAAATGACCTTAGGCATCGTCCCTTTCAAGGAAGTGAAACATTTTTTGATGCGCCCTGTATATCATCGTGGTAGAATATTTTCTAAAAAGAACTCATCGCGTATCTTAATCTTAACTATACCTGCTGCGAATTTCATGCATTATAAGCAGATTAAAAGAATTTAAGAGCATGAATATACATATTTATTTTATCTTGAGACCATTCTTAAAAGATATATTTCTCTTGCTTCTCGCAACTACTGGAAATAATTTTTATTTTGCGCAAAGATCCAATGATAACGGACCATGTAAAATGTAAAGAAACTCTATATAAAACTATAAAAACTGCGATAGAGCGAAATGTAAATGCCTCTAATAAATATTTGAATAAGATTAAATCTAGAATTCAATTTTATGAAATCGCAGGCTTGTCTGGTCAGCGGCGGCGTTGCAATTCCCCTCGAGAGCGAAGACTATACCTCGGAACGAAGTTTATTTATTAACGACCGCATTCTTGCAACCATTAACGGAAATATTATGTTAAGATAAAATTGTTTATAATTTATAAGTGAAAGTCTGCCGGGTTGATTATTCGGCTGGAGAAAGTAAGCAGGAATTAATTATAATAAATTAGCGAATTCTTTTCGCGGCCAGGAAAATTCATTATTCAACGCCGCCTAGTCTTGTTTATTAAACGCGAATGATATTATTACAAGGCGGGAAAACGAACTTTCAGAAGTGTCAATATCGTAAAGTTGCAGTAATTCGCGAGCAACGATCGGTCTCGTAAGTCGATGCCAGTTATCAGGGATCAACGTACACCTTCCTGGTTTACCGTTAATTGCCGTCGAAGAGAAAATGATCTAAAATCAGCCACGAAATGACAGAGTAATTGCCGAGTAAACAGGAACGACATAATGGAACCAGTTTCTCAAAGATGCTAACAGGTCTTTCTGATGGGAAAAGCGTGGCCACCGCTCGCTGTAAGTATCAGTACTGTGATTAGCGTATCAATTAACGGTTCTCACGGTAAACGTTTCATTACCGGATTCATTCGACAAACAAACTGCGCCGGTTTGATCGAGCCTGGATATTTTATTTTGCGAAATCTATCGGCGAAACAAAAACTCTCTTTATCACCTTGCGCTATCACGCTGTCATATTTATTGGGGACGATTGGCGAATGACATTCTCCGGTTTCTGAACAATTTTTAATTGTTTCCGGTTTCTATACCGAATGAACATACCCTATAGAAAATTTATAATGCTCATAGACGACGCTTTCTCGGAAGATTCAACATTTTTTAAAGACTTAAATGCAACATGGAGTGAAAATAAATTCGTTCATTTTTGGAATATTATATTATATCATTGTTTGTGGAAAATGTCTCCCAAGTTCGAAAACTTTTTAATTCTTTTCGATCAGAGTATGAAACATTATAATACACAGTATAATTTATAGTAGAACATTGTCACGGAGAAAATAATACCGTAAGCAGATGTAACAAAAGAGGAGTTGCAATACTTTTCTTATGAAAAATGTTCTTGAAAGCTTGCAAAAATTGTTAACGATTTTTTACCAAAGAAAAAATGGGTAATCGAATGAAACTGTTTGAATCTAATTTTACTATTTTTCTTCACGAATTCGCAAGAAAATCAATCAAAGGGATATTTAAAATGCCTATTTTAGAAAAAGGGCAGATTTGAAATGTTGACTAAAAAAATTCCAAGATTAGATGAACAAAAGACCAAGAAATAGGGAAACATGTGCCGAAGATGTATCGCTAAGAGGAGAACAGTAATTGAGACGACCAAGCGATGGATAAGCAAGCAAGAAACATCATAATGGCAATAAACATAGGGTTATTCATCGAATGAGCTAATAGTCGGCCATTGCGGGTAGCAGGGGTGGAATATTTGCGCGCATTAAGAAAACGAAATCCCGCCGGTTGATACACGGCTCGGTGCTTGCTCTTGATGTAACTTTACGACTAGCACTTAGCTTTTCACATAAAAACCGCCTATAAATACCGCGCGTTATTTTCGTTGAAGAAATACCGGCAGACGTGTGTTCGAGTAAACGGGCGCGGGGCATAGTGATTCGGCCGCCGCGTGCCTCGAAACACACCGCTGAGAGGCGTAATTCATTTCTTTTTCCCCGGCGCTCTCCGCGTCGACGGCTCGCCCGTTAATTTATATACCTCCACCGACACTGTTCGTCTGTCGTTCGACGCGTCTTCCTCGCCCTCTCGGAGCACTGCGACGAAAGGGGGCTGCGCTCAACACGAACCAGCGTTATATCATTTCATATTCTCCATTTTATCCGCGGCGAATCGAATGTTGCGAAACCCGTTATAAATAATTATAGAAATACCAATTAGTTCATACAATTTCCGACAACTTCGCTAACGGGGCCCATAGTGTTTACCTTCTCTCGAAAAACAATTCTTCTCCCGTGAAATTTCAAGTACCTTTTTGGTCATTTTTCACATTTTCATAAGGCGAAATGCAAATATATATTATGTCGTATTTTCTGCAGTCTATATTATTGCGTGTACAGTATGTAATATAAAATACGATTTTATATTACATTTTATACATTTTATCAAAGCATAACATGAGTGTGAGACACAGGCATAAATTATTTTTAAGCCTCAGATTGAAAATATTCAATAAATAAAAAGTTATAGGAATAGAATGCAATACAATGAACTAAAAATGTGAAAATACAATAGAATATAGAATGAATAAATATTGTAAAACTAAAAGAAAGCCTAAGAGATCTCTTTAAATTTTCTACAAAACAGTGATTGATAAAAATTAGTAAAAATATACTTTGTAAACTTAACAACCCCAGGAACATTTCTTACTTCCCAAATATTTTCTCTCTAAACAACAATACTTGTAAGCATCGCAAACATTCTCAAACAGGAACAAACGAATAAAACGATCCTAGTTAAATCTGATCCCGATTCATGTAGACTAAAAACGGTCCCCAAATCGCAGTCGTGATTGAATGTGGTCACTCGGTTCGTTCAATATACAAGAGTCCTTCGGCATCGGTCATTTCATTGTCCATCGGCCGTGCTAATACGGACCACGTGTGTTTTGAATAGCGAAACTAGAAGACGAGAGATGTTTGAGAATCTCGTTTTCACCAGCACGTGCACCGTTCATCCAACCTCCGGCATTCTCTGCTCGCGGTCTTCTCCTTCTCTATTCCTCGAAGCGAACCCACTGGCCATTAGCCTTTCCATGTCGGAGAACAATCACGTTGTGACCGCCGCGATTTACGTATACCACCCTCGCCGACGATTTCGTGCTTGCGTGCCTCCACGCGAGCTACTCGATCCGATGCAACACTCGATGTCGGTGTCTGCCACGTGACCGACGAAATTATGGTCACGAGCCTGTTTAGCGAGACGTTGGGCACTGATGGAGCGGGGAATTGGGGGATGGTCACTCCAGGCCTGAGGATTTGTGGCCGACACAGGGAATGCCTCGAGCAATTAGGGTTGCGTGCGATGGAAGATATAGTTGCGTCTACTGTTGGAAGCTCGAGGATTCTATTAATAATTTTGTACATGGATTTTAGTCATAATTTTGCACATGGTTTTTCGTCACAATTTTGTACATGGATTTTATTCATAATTTTGCATATGGTTTTTCGTCACAATTTTGTACATGGATTTTATTCTTAATTTTGCACATGGTTTTTCGTCACAATTTTGTACACGGATTTTATGAATAATTTTGTTAGAAATTCGTACTTGCTGTCGATAATAATTACTAGACTGTGGATTTTCTGCATTTATGACAAAAATGAGTACGTGTGATTGGAAACATTGTAAGACAAATCATTGTCGATATATTATTTTTGCCATATCAAAATTATGTTATATATTATTTTGTTAATTATGTAAAATATATTATTTTACTTAGCTCCTATAGATCGCAATTGATGTATATACAAATTTTATTTTGCACGAAGCAGTCTAATAATTACAGCATCAATTTTGTGATCTTGTTGCAAAAACAGGGTAAGTTCACTTTTTAGTAACATTGTTCCGGTTGAAAGTTTAAAATATTTCTGCAAATGTTTGATCGGTTAAGAATTAAAAGAAGTAAGATGTAATCAGAAATTTGGGAAGAGCTTTAAAGTAAAAATCGCCGACGTCGAAGGGTCTCAATTAAGGGAAGGAAGGGCCGCGGGTCGACAATTTCGAAACGGATGGGGTTCGAAGGAAGTAGCAGAACGGAGAGAGACAGAGAGAGGGAAAGAGAGTAACGTTGTAACATTGAACCTGTCCGCCGATTTCACAAGAGGGATTCACATTCGCCGCTCGAACCCGGCAGAGCATCCTCTCGACCTTTATCTACGAAAAGTCGAAGACAGATATAAAGGGGGAAAATCATTCCTATAGAAACGTTAATAATAATAATCATAATAATTCTCTTCTCTTTTCAACGATGTCTGTTCGACGCGGCCTTTTCATCGGGCCATGAATGGGTCGAACGAGTTGAGCCACATCCTCTTCCAGCTCCCTTTTTCCTGCCTTCTCTGCCGCCGCCGCCACCATCATCGCCCGGTTCCCACCCCCCCAACCCCCGTCCGATCCTGACAAGGAACATCTACCAGAGACTGGCAAGACCAATTGTACGCTCGGTGCCCGATCTAGGAGCTCACGTATGAAAAGAGCCCACGGTTTTCTACGCTTCTTCTCAAGTGCCTTCCGCCTTTCTTGGAAATTTCGTGATAGAGAAATGCTGTACACCCCCGCTCGCCTCGACCCCCTGCCCCGCCCCCTAGACTTCACCCCCCTTTTCTGCCGATCCAATTTTATCGCGGACGCAACGCTGGCTTCAATGGACCACTAACTCTGCCATACTCTCCCCTCCACCGAGATCTAGCGATTTTTCTGTCAGGGACAACGAGATTCTCAGGTAGAACAAGCTTGTCTCGAAATAGGTCCGAAGCGCAAGAGCAGTCTTAAGGGAGGCTTCCCGTGTAAAGACAGTGAAATTACCTTTAGAAATTTGTTTAATAACTATAGTTTTGAGGTACAAGCGTTGGTTTGTTTACACGGTACGAAATGATATGACCAAGGGACGATTGGTGGGGTCAAAGTTCCCAGTCTGAAGGAGGACAGAAATCAATCGAATAGCGATAAAGTCACCGATGCGGTGCGGCTGCGGAATGAAATCCGCGGCACGCCGCAGCTCGGTGCACGTGGGTTCGATTCACGGAAGGGCGAGGGAAAAGAGGCTCGAAAGGGTACATAAGAGGCAGCGATGCGAAGGGAGGGGCCCGCAGGAGCGGGAAAGGAGAGAAAAGCGGAGAGACGGGGTATAAAAAGACCCCGAGTTCTCGAATTTGCCCTCCGCCGTCGTTCCTCTTCCGTGCTCCCGCGTATGCAATATGCTCCGCGCCGCGCGTACGACTGCACGTTGCCTTTCGTTGCACACGGACATCGCCGGTACACACCCTTCCCGGACACGGACACTCGAAAATACAGGCTGATCCAATTGTGATGCCACGAATTGTACAAACACCGCCAAACGCGAAGCTACGAAGCAAATATTGAAGAATCGTAGGAATTTAACAATTTTGTACGAGGATTTTATGCATTATTTTATTAGAATAAATTTAATTTTTATCAAAATTTTTCAATACGAACTTGCAACAATGAATATACAGGCTCATCCATTTTTGTGGGGCCACGAATTGTACGAACACTGTCAAACTGTGAAGAACCATAGGATTTGATTAATAATTTTATTAAATATATTTGAACTTTATCAAAATGTTTCAATATAAACTTGCAACAATGACCATACAGGGTCATTCAATTGTGATGCCAAGAATTGTACAAACACTGTCAAACTGTGAAGAATTGTAGAATTTTATTAATATAATATTGTACGATGATTTCGTTCATAATTTTATTAGAATATATTTAAGTTTTATCAAAATTTTTCAATACAAAGTTGCAACAATCAATATACAGGGTGATTCAATTGTGGTGCCACAAATTGTACAAACACTGTCAAACTGTGAAGAACCATAGGATTTTATTAATTATTTTTATTGAATATATTTGAACTTTATCAAAATGTTTCAATACAAACATGCAGGCTGATCCAATTGTGGCAGCTCTAAATCGACAAACGTTGTCAAACACGAAGCTAGGAAGCCGTGTTTTGTATTCAAGAATTAGTTCATTAATAATTTTCGAATTAGAAACGTTTAATTGTCGTCGATACTGTAAGCATGAATTTTGACATTTTTGCTAACTGTGCAATTAAGGAATTCAGCATAAGAACTGGATTGCTAATACCTTCTTTATCAGACACTGTTGCTTCATCGACAAAGACGTCTCAATTATTGATGCGTCTAAACTGGAAATGGAAACTTGCAACAACGTTTCAGTTTTTGTTATCGAGTTCCTTGGAAGTCGTTTGTACAGCGTAAATTAGATGCATGGCCGAAGAATGCATATTTATCATGCGACTTCGAGATAGTTGTTTGGAGTTGAATTACCATTGACAGCATGGTATTAGTGATTTTTTTGTTGGTCTGCATACATTTGCCGGCGAGACCTTGCCGACTTTGAATGCAACTTAGCGTTTATACGCATTGTGCAAGGAAAAATTATATTCCGATCTGCAATTATAATAATGATGATATAGAGACATAGTTAGATCGTGCGATACTTTTTTTTGTACAAATCCATACATTTTAGTCGAAAAGCAGTAACACGAGTTGTACAAACACTGAATTCTATACAGTGCAGAATTCAAAATAAAATCGATAAAAACCAATACGCAAAAAGATACATTTAATAAACAAAGTGTACAGGAACGTGTTGAAATGTATTTCTACTTTATGGTTGACCAGCGTCATAAGGTTTGCTTAAACCTGTATTAAAAATTAATTAGCTCTGCCTATTCGCTCGCTTCCAATACGTAGCCTCTGCGAATGAAGCAATTACAAAAAATAATAACTGGACTGTGGATTTTATGGATTTATGAAAAAACCGAGTAGACGAGATGTAAAACAGTGAAGAGATCACAAAAATTACTGAAAACGTATATAATTTTCAACTGTAAAAAATTTTTAAGGGAACCAAGATATTTTTATTTGGCTCCTGTCTGGTGCAATCGAAGCAGATAATTTTTATTTTGCATAAAGATCCGTAATCGAATAAAAACACTTAAGAAGACCGACTGGTGGAACGAGTATAGAGAAAATGGCGCAACATAGCAGCATTGCAGCGTCTCGTTGCAGCGTCGCGTCGGATCGAATTTCCGCGTTGGAGATTTGAACGGGCCTGTACTCGCGACGATGATCGTTGGAAGTGTGCACGGTATATCGTGGTGTGCCTTCGCAATATACGGAACAGAAGAGAGCGCGGCGATATCGCCGGCGTATTATACCGGAGAAGCGACTCTATGGCCCCCGTTCCGTGCACGGTAATCCGATCAAATGGCAAAGTGGATCGCAACAAAAAAAGACGATGATCTCTATCGCTGGCCCGTCGAATTTCAATATGGGCCGACATGCCCGAATAACTACCTATCCCGCGCAGGTATTCGTACGTGTTATATGAAAGGCACCAGCCGAATCCTTTCCGCGGCGAGACGAGCGGACGATGCTGAATACAAGCCGCGCGACCGAGCGGACCGCGTTATCCCCGGGACCAGATATAGTCCGCGGGAATATATAGTAATGTATAGTCGTGCACGAACCCTCTCGAATCGGTCTGCGAGTCCTCCGAGTGCCGGTCTATATACCGATCGTCACATTGACGTCGGATAATTATGCCCAGGAGCCCAGGAACCAGTTCGTTTCGTCTCGTTTCTACGCTTTCCTGTTCCCTCTATATGTACCACTACTCCATACGCTTCTCCTTTAGAGTCGAGAGACCCCTAATTGCAATCGGTACCGTCCGATTGTTGCTACCTCGCTTCCCAATGGGAAACAGAAAAAGATTAACCGTGGAGCTACGCGCTCAACTTGTTTTCCCAACATTATACGCGGTGTCCCGTTTTTCAATCAGCCCACTTCGCCAGATGCGAAATCCATGCCGATGGAAAATCATTGTGGAAGAACTGCATGGTGTGTATCCGTTATTTTGATGGTGATTCGGGTGTGTTCCGGGGGTTCTATATAGAAAATTTTATTGTATTCGGAAATTTGTTATATTATAATCCGAGAGTGCTATTTCGAAATCTTTGTTACGGATTTTATGTATTTCCGAGAGAATAATTAATAGATCGAATGCGAAACAGTGAAAACATCGAAAGGATTTAAAATTGCTGTTGTATTATGCTTGAAATTATTATGGGAGGTAGCTATTTCGAAATCGTTGTTACGCATTTTATGCATTTCCGAGAGAATAATTAATAGATCGAATGCGAAACAGTGAATACATCGAAAGGATTTAAAATTGCTGTTGTATTATGCTTGAAATGATTATGGGAGGTAATAAATGTGCTTGTAGCTCCCGTATCTGGCTATTAACATTGGCAAATTTTGCATAAAACACCGCGGTCTTGGTAATTTTATACGATCAAGAACCACGAGACGAAAACAATACGAAATATCCGCAGCAAGAAGCGGACTCTCCCATCGATTTACATATTCTCCTCCAAAAAACCGATTCTCGCCGAAAGGTCTGATCTTGCATCACTCTCGATCTCGGCAGAAAAATAATCGGAAAGAAATCGACCCGAGCAACCCATATATAACCAGAATCCTCGCACGTTTTGTCCAACCGATGAAAGCAATGCCCAACAGAAGTTGACCTTTCGGCTCGTTATCGCGCTGTCTATCGCTCAGGCAAGCATCGTCGAGTTTCCACCGGTCGGATGCAAAATCCTAGGGGCCTTTTTTGTCATGTTAATGCTCTCTCTCCCAACCCCGGTGGATGAAGACGTCCGAATGGATGTCTGATGTAGCATTTCGAGGCGTCAATCTCAGGACCTCCCGGGACCCCTATCCGAGCGTTATGGTTGCTCGCGATCGAACGGATCCAGGCGATCCACGCGGTCTATGTGTGTATTTGTGTGTGTATTTGTGTGTGTGCGTGTACCTATGTGTTCCTCCGGCGTTAATAACGCGATAGAGGAACGGAGACTCTAATCGAGCGCGAGGGAAGCGTGAACACGGGCCCGGCGAACGTGAGAAACCGCGACGCGGCGATTATGACGGCGTAAATTACTGACAAGGAACGGCGGACAAGAAACGGTGCCATGCCAGGGCCCGGTTAACATTCGAACGCTCCCCCCCAGAGGATTAATAGCAGGTGCACAAACTGACATTTCGCCTGGAAATCGGCTCGCCCCGAGTGAAATTCCCCGGTGTCTAAATAGGCGGCGAACGGCGCTGACTGATCGAACAATTTAGAGACACTGTGCCGTAGCTCTTGCACCAACTGCAACGCCGAAATTTTCACTAAAAAATCCGGAAAAATACTTGTACTTTCAGCATTCAAAACAGGTTACACGAAATAACTCGCTTGCTTTCGAAGATGGACAAAAGTGCATCAGACCAGACTGACTTGATAACGAGGACCTCATAATCTGATGTTACTAATTTTTTTTATCAGTGCAGGCTTTTTATTTTGCATAAAGATCCGGAGGCTAGTATGATTGTATGCATTTCTGACCTTGAATGACCTTCATAATAAGTCACTGCATTAAAACACATAAGAGACCATATTCCATTGAAAAATACAGAGTTGACCTTCATATCTCCTTGACGCCTGCACTGATAAAAAATTTGTCAAGGAGATATGAAGGTCAACTCTGTATTTTTAAATGAAATATAGTCTCTTATGTGTTTCAATGCAGTGACTTATTATGAAGGTCATTCGAGGTCAGAAATGTATACAATCACACTAGACTCCGGATCTTTATGCTGAATAAAAAGTACGTGCGTCAATGGCAAGACACGGGAGCTAAATATGAATTTATATGGTGAAAATAATATAATAATATTCTGAAAGTCGTTTAATCCTTCCACTGTTTTAAATAGCACTAACTCAATTTTGTCACAAATGCATAAAATCCAGAGTCTACTTATCACTTTTGTTATACCTAGAAAAAGCCGTACTTTCGAACTGTACACAATGTAATATATCTTGTACTTTTTTAACAATTATTTTGAATTATTTTCCGAAACCATTCGTCCATATTTGAACTACTTCTGATAGTTTAACAGCGAAAATGTTCCAGGACAAGTTTTTCTATTTTCACCAAAGAGCACGACTCGGAGATCAATCGAGAAACTTTATCGATATCGAGATTGATGAACAATTTAGAATCGAATTAACGCAAACCCATTAATTCTCCTAACTAGAAGATCGATCTTCCAGCAAAATGTCACTAAATTCCTCGACGCGGACAACGGAGCAGAACGATCAGGGATTTTCGAGCAATAGGCCTCGGAACCTTAATTGCCATAACTGACCTTTCGATACGGTTTCCCCGCGGACCCAGGATTGCGCAACGGATTAACGCTATCACGCTCTATCACGATAAAGTGTCCGCGAAGAAATACGAGGGAACCTTTGTGATCGGCCCATTCGTTAGGAAATTATGATACCGGACGGCAAAGGGGGCAGGGGGGTGAGGGGAGCGATGGAGAAAAATCCCGGGGAACAAATGTTCGAGGGGAAATAATCGGAGTTATTAATGGATTCGTTCGCGGCGATTAATTATCGGCACGGATACCGAGCCGGCCGATAATAACGATTTCATTAACCGCTCCCTTGAAATCTTTATTGGCTGCGAGGCAGGCCAATCGGCTGTCGCTCGCGAAACGAACGAACACGAGCTTTCTCGGACGAGAGAGAAAGAATATTGAGTGGTCGCCTTTATGCTAAACAACCGGCGGCGGCGGCGGCGGCTGCTGCTTGGTGTTTCCGAACACTTGTAGCTGTTGATAGAGATTTATCTTCTTAATCTGCTGTTTTTGTTACGCTGGACAGCCTGTGTAGTCGTGGGACGTTGGATTTTGTTGTTCGTAGATTTTGATGGATTTCGTTGTTCGGTGTGTTCCGGTTGGTGAATGTTTTTTTATGGCGGGTGTACATGGTGAAGTGGCAATGATGCTGAGAATGATGACGTAGTAATTTGAGGTACGGTTTTCATCGCTACTGCGGAGACTTTTTATTTTATGTTGTAATGCTATTATTATATGAAGACGGTCGAAGAAATATATTTAAGTATAAGAAGACGTTGTCGGAGGTGTCTACAAGACGTACCTTCATACCTGAAAGGAGAACGGCATGCTATAAAATGAAGGGGAGTCAGATATTTCCCAATATTCCTAGGATGTGTGGTTTTCCACAAAGTACAGTAAAAAGCCTAATGTTTTACTTTGACATGGTTCTTGTTAACTTCTTACGTTTAACGCGAACACAGTGGAAGCTGTATAAAATTTCACCTATTGATTTTTGTCGTAAATACATAAAATTCCTAGATATAGTCCGAACTGAATGAAGAATAACATTTTGATACTTTCGATCAGAAAAAAAGCTGTACAGAGCCATGATCAGTTAACACTTCTAGACCTCTATACTCGCGATCCACCTCTCTTCAGCTTATCCTCTATCTTTCTAACAAGAACAAGTCTCCATTCATAGCTCAGCACCGCAAGAACCTGTAAACTGCAAAAGCCCGACTGTTTGCCAGAGCATCAGCGCGAAAGAACCATAAGACAGGGGGGTGGGGTGGGAGTGGGATGGAAGACAGGGGGTGGCAGCGAGGGGATGGAGAAGACAGATACGCGTCACCTAGGCGTACGGTTTTTGTGTCGGTCGTTAGGAATCGGTGTTTCTTCGTCGGTGTCTCCTTTCTCTCCTTTCGAGGCGGCGCATTTAAGAGAGAGAGGGCCCACCCTCTCTCCCCGGTTCTTTTCGATCTTTCTCCTCCCTTTCTTCCCTTTCATCGGGCACAGTGGCCGCGTCGCGACGCGAGGCGTCGCGGCCGACTGGCATCATCGGCGTCGTCGTCGTCGTTGCCATGAGCCAGCGCGCGCGCTAACCCGGGGCAGGGGCTGCACGTTGGAAACGTGTTTGTCAATAGCCTGTTAATGCGCTAAGCCATTAATCATTGCCAGCGCTCGCTCCTGTCACCGCTAACCTTAACCATCCCTCCCGAGGAACCTGAGGGGATGTTGCTGCTACTGCTTCAACACCCCCCGCGCCAACCCCCCCTGTCTATCCTTGACGAGGAACGTCGACCACCTCTCGACGCGTTCTTTCTTCGATACACCACCCTACTTTCCGTTCACGACGACAGCCGATCCTGCCGACGACGACGACGACGACGACGACGACGACGCCCTTTCAAATAGAACCGGCCTAGGATTAAACCCTGCGATCAATTATTTCCTCCCAGAGAGACCCTCGTGATGGGGGTCCATCTTCTTAATGTCCTCTGGGAGGTGAGAGACTCCTTCAGGATGGAGGACGTTGTTTTGACGGCTCGGGATTGTTGCGATCGTCTTTCAAGGTGGATTTCGCCGGGGTGGTGGTAGATCTGTGGAAAGACTTCAGGCAATTTTAACACTAAACCCACCACCCACAGACCTTGCTGAATCGTATTTAATTAGGTCTCCATAACTAGCTTCGATAGTCTATGTAAAACAGCTGAGTAGTACTACAGTCTTCGTTACATACCATAAAATTGTAAATGAGTAAATTGTAAATGAGTAAATTGTAAATTAGCAAATTAGTAAATTAGTAAATTAGTAAATTAGTAAATCAGTAAATTGTAAATTAGTAAATTGTAATTTAATATATTAGTAAATTAGTAAATTAGTAAATTAGTAAATTAGTAAATTAGTAAATTAGTAAATTAGTAAATTAGTAAAATAGGCAACTATTGGTAGTTAATTCACTCTTCTAATTTATTATTGACAAAGATCTTACGATTGTCGTGTGGTAAGCATATCGTAAAAACAACCTGTACTTTCTATTAGTAAGCTACTCCTCTTATATTCTTTTAACAGATATTTTTTAATAGATGAAAGCGTGTAAATCATTGAATACAACATTCGGACAGACATTGTTTACGTTTAGTGTTGTTAAATGGTCGATAAACTGCAGTTACGTAATTTGTTTAGTCTCGACCCACTTTTCGACGACTCGGAATGTAGACAGTGCAATTTCATACTGTCCGACAATGTGGGGAAGCTTGTCCACTTTGTTGCAGAAGACAATTATCATTGGAAGGTGCCAAGGCGTCATCAACACTCGATGAGTGATACTGTCGGTCGTTGTAGCACACCTCTAATGCGTAGATAAACAAACGTCGAGGAGAAATAGCTGTTCTTGGGAAACACAGAGTGGCATAATTGATAGTGTCCAGGACATGGTCGTGCATTCTGTGTAACAGCACGTTCTAGCAGCAGTTGATTCTTTCTTTCTCAGAGTCCTCCGTTCATCTTCGCCTTTATTTTCAACGGATTTCTAATTTTCTTGTTTGTTTAACTGGTAGCTCTTGCATTAACGGTCTGGTACATTTTAACACAATTTCAAAAACAAAGAAAATCTTTGCGAAATATTCGAGAATTTTCGATTCATTAGAATATTCATTGTTTTTATTGTTGGAAGCTAAAGTTGTATTATATCAATTTCGACGTACAATATGGTAAATTAGAGTTCAACTACGTCTATTTTCTATAATTAAAAATGAAATATTATAATGAAAGAATTAATGTTAAAGAAGGCGTGGCAAATACAATTACGAGAACTACAGTAAATCAAAAAGGTAATTTACTAACTGGAGTTAATAAACGCCACAATCGGGATACAAATATATTCCCTCCCCTAATTGGATGTCATGTTTGATCCACTTTCATTCTTAAAATATTAACGTAGCAATTACACGAGCCGTGCACAAGAGCTAAATTACAGCTCAACATCCGTAGCAATTAACAATGCGAATTTATTCTATAATAAACGCTGTGATCACGGAAATTTATTCGATTTCTCTATGTTCCGACGATCATATATTTTAAGCGTCAAACTGGATCATAGTTAATACTCGATTCTCGAAAAAATCAATGTACACGATTTATTAATAATATGCAGGATTTATTAATATATAGACTGTGGATCTTTATGCACTTATTATGACTTCTAAAAATTTTCAAAAAAATCCTAGAACAGAAAATTCTGTAGAGGCTACTACCACTGAAAATAAGATTCCATTTGTTCCCACTTTCTTGATACTTGCTACAAAAATTAAAAATTGCATAAACGTCTATTGATATCAATTATAATATGATATTTAATTATGTAACATACTATACATTCGACCATAAATATTACGCCTTTTTCTAAATTTTTCAAAGACACGGTAACCTATGTATATTTTTCATAGAAGACCAACGATCGATTCTTCCTCGTCGTGTTTCAAGGTATACGAATTTCGTAGCTCAGGTCGAAATTCTTCGACGCGTCTCAATTTCCTGGATCACGCGACGATGATCGCAGGGCCTGCGTCCCGGTTGTCATCCTCCCACTAAACCATCTTTGTTTCCCCCGTGGGTTGTTCCCTCGTTCTTCGGGCCGCTTCAAAGGCCGTCCGGCAGCATACAACACTGTCTGTGTACGCAAGATCACGAGCGGTTCCGATCTCGAGACTAGACGAGTTAATCGGCCACGGAAGCACAATAAACTCGAGGATAATAAACGAAGCGCCGTCCGTTGGTTTACCATAATAATGCCTTCCATCATGCCAGATCCCAGCAGCCACCGAAAGCCACCCGAAACGAATAGAACGCTATAAATAGGCGGAATCCTCCTCTCATTCTCTCGTCTCGCGGCTCCGTTCCTCTCGAGCCGTCCCCTATATCTCGTTCCCAGTTTCTCTCTCTCTCTCTCTCTCTCTCTCTCTTTCTCCCTTACTTTCTCGTCATAGACGAGGCCCGATCATCATCTCGGCACAGGCTCGACGACCGAGAGCGCGAGCCGCCCGCAAACCCGCGGTTATTTCAGAGAGCGAATTTCCGCGCCCGTGCTTGGAAGATATTATTGCGCGCCCGTGAGCCCTGGATTGAGACAATCGGATGAATGAGTCAATTGATGATCCCTCTCTCAACATTCTCCCGAGATTCTACCAAATTTTTGCGCACCTGCTGCGATGCGTTGTTGCACCAACTTAGAATTAAGTAATTTCTATGAATGAACCGATGTAAGGATTCTTCAACGTTTCGGATCGAAACGATCGGCTGAATCAGTTGTTGGATTATTAGCAATAATAATATGCAACTGCCATAGAGCAAAAATGAATTTCATTGTCCATGGGAAACACTGCCGTTTCTCTAACGTAGAATAACAGACCGGATGTCATTGGATCCATGGTATTTGTCATACCCAAGGGCAATAAACAACTAGGTTTATCCTTGTTTCAAGTGGGCGACTGATTTTCCCTTTTGTCCCTGCCACATTTCGTTCTTCTTTTTCGAGTCCGCAAACCGAACTGTGAGGATCGTCCTTCCGAGAGGTTTATTAACCCCTTGCCCTACAATAACGTGTCAGACACGCGATGAAGATTCTGAACCCGAGTCTAATAAATATGTATGTTATTAATTTTCTATAAATCGAGATGAAATTCTATTTTGGTTTTGTTAATGTACAGTTATTGGAGAGCATGTATAATGTGTAAGCATACAATAGATATAAATTTTCTCTGTCTTTAGGAAATTGCGAGTTCGAAAACGTTCAAGTGGTTAAAACAGTTTAGAAAAGAATTCTTCAGTGTTTTCAGTCATCGAGTTACCAATTCCCAGCATCGGTCGACGAGTTTCATCGAGTTGATCAGTGTTCCTAGGAAGCGAAGATTCCGCGAGAATTTACGTATCAACCTGCTCTCGCAACGCATCATTATGCTCCCATAGATTTAGGATCGGGACTATCAGCTTTCGCTAACCTAGGGCTCTCATCGCGCGCAGGTAGCAACAACTGGCAATTGCCAATCCACCAAATTGTACATCATCCTCGACCTGGTACATACATACTTCGAAACCGAACGGCATAAATTAAGCCCGATCCACTCGGTCCTCACCCGGCGAACACAAAGGGGGTGATTCACGCAGTCTCGAGGCTGGCGATCCTCGCCGGATGCGCTCGCGAATCGGCGGCGTCGGCGGCTATCCGCCGATACATCATCGTGAGTGGTTGAAACCGAGTGGTGCAAACCCGAAACCCGTGGAATTACAAACTGCTTATTGTTTCGTAGCGTCCGCTAGGCGTAACGGCGCGGCGCGGCGCAGCGCAGCGCAACGCGGCGCTCGGCAAAGAACGGCTAACCGAGGAGAGCGCGAAGACGATAATAATAGCCGGGTTGTACTCTCTCGGCAGCTTCTCTCGCGGTCTCCTCGTCGGTACGTCGCTGGCCGTTTTCTCGCTTGGGCTTTATGAAATATCCATTCTTTCCAGACTGACTCACCGCTAGTCGGACGGAGAACGAAGGAAACTGGCGAACCCGAGTAAACCGACAGAGAAACAGAGACAGAGCCCAGAGCCAGTTCATTCATGAACGCAGCCGCGCGGAGAACAGTGATCCGCAGTGTGCTGCCACGCAGCTTTTAATTGCGCGTGCACACGCGCACGCGTGTCGGTAACGGATACACCGTTTTTATCGTGGCAACGAACCGATCTCCTCTCCGTCTATCCGCCTACCGTCTCTGTCCGACGAGAGAGAGGCTCTAAGCGTTCCTGGCCATTATCGCTGGAATAGGTACATACAAGGTTACAAGGAGGATCGAGATAGCCGCTCGCGGATTCCAACGGCATTCCCGGGCGCATTCGCACGGCTCCTATCATAATTTCGTATCTGCCTAGCCGACCAAGTCATTGTCTAGACGCTCGCGAACAATTAGCCGACCGCGAGAAACCACCATGAGCTCGAATGGAGCTCCGAAGCGGATCGAACAGCCCGAGAACTCCCGGACGAACAAAGGGTCTCTTTCTTCTTCTTCTTCTTCTTCTTCTTCTTCTTCTTCTTCTTCGAGTTCGAGTTCGATTCTCTGTTGGTGATGCTGCGATGCTGATGGTGCCTCTTTTCTCTTCTGTTCTTCGTTGCAGGTCTCTCTGTCTTTCGTTGCCGGTCTCTCTCTGTCTTTCGTTGCCGGTCTCTCTCTGTCTTTCCTGCTTTCGATCTCGCTCTTTCTTCATCGCTCCCGCGATTAAACGAGCTATTGAATCGGGGGGGGAACGCATCGGCGCTGAAACAATGATAGATGATCCCTTTGTCGAGAGATTCAAATGGGGCCTAGTGAAAAGGTGCTTGGTTTTCCGCGAGGACGCGCTTCCTGGGTTTGTTTCGACGCCGATTGAATGGGGTTAATGGATACTTTGAGGATTGCGAGCCCGCGCACCCGCGCTCGCGCGCGCGCGGGGAACGGAAGGGTGGATCATGCGAGTGAATGCCTGGCGGAAAGTGTATTTTGCTTGTAGAATGTTCGCGAGGTTGTAGGGTGTTTAGATCTTTTAGGTGGTGCGCGCGGAGCTCGATGGAAATTGTTGGATCGTGGAGGATGTTGTTTTAATTAAACCCCTTGCTGTAGTGTATGCTTTGTGATTGGACCTTCTTTGTTCTCGATGATAATTATTGTATGGCTACGTTTAGTTTAATGGTTCGGTATTGGTAACGAATAAAAAAATAAGAAATGTCATTTTTAGGTGATTCCCGTTTCAAATCATCGCGAAAATTACTCGGCAGGGGGTCAATTTAGTGCATTTAGTGGACCTTCGCATCTCCATGACCCTATTGTAGTAGGAGGTACCATTGAAAATTGCAACATCATTATTCGAAATATTTTTGTCCATTAGTTCATAATTAATTACTAAACGTTCAAGTATTATACGAGTAGGTTTCACCAGTTTCACATGCACAAAATGGAAAAAATCATACAGTAAGAAAATATTCACAGAAAAGACCAACAATTTCATAATACAAAATGAAAATGTCCTAGACCAGAAAAAATTGAAGAACAATCTAGCTCCAGAAGTTGAAGCATCATCGACTGCAAAGGATCAAACAACCCCGAATCAAGTTCTCCCTTCCACATTCGAACCCAACAAACAATCTCACCAGAAACACCATCAATCTCCTCGATTTCCCAACCACCATCCACGCGATCTCAAACCAACCAGCTCGCAGTTAGAAAATCCATCGATCGGAGCCTTACCAAAGCCATTCCCCTATGCTGGCCTATAGCAAGCATCCTTCGAGCATGTCCGCCGAGTCAGAAACTCGCGCATAATGTCCGCGGAGAGCGACCGTTCCGTTTTACTCCAATTAATCTGCCCCGTTCCAGATTCCTGCGAGTCCAGTCTGCGGTGTTCGGTCCGGTCGCGGAGCACCTGGCCGGCAGGTACGGGTTTGCGCAAACGCTTGTCAATCACGAGGCCCGTTGCGTCCAATTAAATTCCGTCCGGCGTGCAACGCGATTCTCGACCGGGGCTGATCGATCATCGACCCCTGATGGGGGAATATCGAGCTGAATCGTGCTGAAAATCCCGTCTCGTACGCGCTTTTCAACCGCAACAAGGGCCGTTCACACGGAGACACGCGAATCATTCACATGTCGCGTACGAGACATAAAGCTACGTTCCCACTGAACTTGTCGCCTCGTGCAACTACATTTTCCAAACACACAAAGTATAGAACCTCGATTATCCGAACTGTACAAGAACCCCTGAGAGTTTGTATAATAATTAACATAGGGTAACTGCACCAGTGAATGAACATTTAAGAAATTGTTCAGGAAGATATTTTATTTAAAAAAAAAAGAAGTGAATTAAAGGAATCTCATATATGCCAAATGGCTCCCTATACTTCATTTGTCAAAAATAAATGAACACAAATAAAATGAAATTATTATTATTTGTCTTTATTAAACGTTATATAAAAAATATAAAAAATACCAGTCAATGAACACTACATTCTAGTAATTGAACAATGATGGAAAAGCAAAAAATACAAAAATACAAAAGCGTTCATTTACTGGTGCCCGTTTATTCACTGGTGCAGTTACCCTACGAACTTAATTTTTCTGCTTTTCTTTTCCATACTGCAACGCGCACTCTGTTCAATCTTATTTAATAGAATATATAAAATATAAAATAGAATTTATTCAGTTTAGTATATCTGAAAAAACACGTTCTGAGGCACGTCTTTACTCTACGACAAATAGGACGCGAATGATTATCGTTCTGGAAAAATTGAGAGTCGAGAGTCCCATGACGCGGACGGCATAGATACAATGCACCATTCGGAAGTTCTCGAAAAACAGAAGCAATAGAATATCCTACTAAATAATAGTAGATTATTTTTGTCAATTTGTTTTATAAATAAATTCCAACAATAGCAAATGCAAATTTTCAAATCAAATTGCTAGCTTTCATATGGATTTGTGCAATAAACATATGCACAGCTTTAGATTGAACTATTTCTGTTACTGTTGGGATAATATCTTCGGATATCATCGGTTCGGATAATCGAGGTTCCACCTTACGGAAACACCTAATCCGTGGAAGTAGCAAACTATGAAGAACATTTAAATTGAGGACGTGGCTCGAGACACAGATTTCAGTTCCGTGTATTCGATATGCGACACGTGAATCGCGATACGTGTGTCCACGTGTGAAAGCGCTCTAAGGGCGGCCGTGGTCCCCGTTATTCGCCACGGCGTAATTCACGCCCACGCTTTCTCTCTCTCTCCCTCTCTCTCTCTCTTTCTCTCTCTCTTTATGGTTTGCTCGCTCACAAAACTGAGAATACGCAAGGCGGACAAGCGTGCGCGTGCAACCAGCAAACGCACCGCACTCACCTATTATGGACGCGCTTCGATTTCGATCGCACCTCCGCTCGGACACCTGTCGCACGCGCGTTCCTACGCTCTCGCACGCTAGCACGCGCTTCTATTTATACCGGCACGTTTTACGGTGACCGGTACACGCGCCCCGAGATCGCTGATCGTGAAAGGGTGGCTTTTTCTGATGCATTTTGCTGGAGAAACGCATACTCGCGCATTTAGGATGCTGCTTTGCAGATGGTGAGTTTGCAAGTTTGGATGGTCCCTCGTATTGTTGTAAAAAACTTTACCGTCATTTTTTAAGAGGACAGGTGAGTGTTCACCGATGCTTCCTTTTGCACTTTTTATCCTTGGAACGAATAACCTTGAAATTAATTTTACCCAAACCAAAAATAATTTCTGTACATCCTGTACAGAAGCAGAGAGGCGTAATTGGAATATAGATACAAGAAAGTAATAATTTATCCGCGGATTTTTGTGCAATATAAACAGTTTCTAAGTCTGTCCTAGGAAATGGGAAGTTTAATGAAAATGTGCTAATAACACAAGTTTACAAATTCCGATCAACTTTTGGACCCGAGCAGACGAGAATTCAGTTCAACCGCTCGTCATTTCTGATTTATCACTTTTAATGGAATAAAATGTCCAAATTGACAAAAACTGTAAAAAATCAATTCATCGAATATCTCTAAAACTAGAACCAATTTTAAAAAACGGATTTAAGATTCGGATACAGCGCCTCAAATTACCTTAGAAACAACTTTTGGTTGCTCCGGTCCAAAACCGTGTACAGTTGCTTAATTTTCACAAATCGAAAATAAATCGATACGCCCTTAAATTACTCTGATACTTTTACAGTTTTGTTTTCTACTCATCTATTTTTACCACAAATGCGCGTAGTCTAGTGGTAACTGGGAAACTGAAGTTAGTGGACTGATTAAAGAAATTCGAAAAAAAGAGAGCAAGAATATTTCTACAAAGTCCTCGAATCTCCGCGTACCTCGCCAAAAACCTTGAGAAATCCTAAAACCAAGTCCCATCGCTCCACCAACACCGTAATTCCGTCTCGGGGGCGCCGCATAGCGCCGAAAGAAGAAATCTAACGCGTTCGCACGGCAGACGAAGGCTCCCAGTAAAAAAGTCTTTTAACCGTGACGGGCGAGACGGGAGGGTGGAGACAACTACGATGAAACGATGGAGGTCCAAAGAAAAGCGTCCGACAAAGGTTACTATTTATAATCAGCGGGATGCACATCACCGGATGGGCATCGGGCGGGGGTGACGCTCGACGAGGAACAGGCAGCGGCAGCGAAAACGCACCAGCACCATCAGAATCATAAGACGAAAACCACGACGACGACGACGTACCACGACAACGACGACGACGACGACGACGAAGAAGAAGAGGAGCCAAGGTGAAAAAGGAAAGGGTCCGAAAGCGCAGAGCGATCCGTGGAGAAGCGGGCGGTCACGCGCGGGGTCTGCGATGTATTAATAATGGGAGCAACAAAGCGGCAAGGAAGAAGAATAAGGGACAGCGGGAGTAAAAAAAGGAAGACTATGGATGCGCGCAGAGAGAGGGGTGGGCGAGAGAGGTTCCTGTTCTAAATTCGTCGCAGGCCTCGTTGCAACCGTTTGGCTTAAGGCTAACGGTCCGTCCGGTCTTCTCCTTTTCTTTTTCCCATCTCCTCCTCCTCTCTTTCTCGGTCTCGAACGGACCCGACAGCGTCTATCTCCGTCGCTCTGTCGTCGGGATCGCGGGCGACTCTCATTCATGAGAAGAGACGGAGGACGCTAGAGAAGCCGAGAAGAGAATCCGGACCCGACGGGACAAGACGGAGACACTAGCCGCAAAGAAGAACGAGAAGGAGAGTACAAGGATGAGCGAAAGAGAGCGCCGGAAACGCTCGCGAGCCAATGTTCATTCACAAGCCCCGGCCGTCTTCGCTCTTCTTCTTCTTCTTCGTCGTCGTCGTCGTCGTCGTCGTCGTCGTCGTTGTCGTCGTCGTCGTTGGTCCTCTGGCATCGTTCTCCTCTTCGTCCAACGACCGAATCGCCTTCATCGTCGTTGTCGTGCTCGTCGTCGACGAAACGTCCCGACGCCAACGCCGCCGACGCCGAGCACCGTCTTCTTCTTCTTCTTCTTCTTCTTCATCGTTGTCTTATTCTTATTCTTCCGTCGTCTTGGTCCTCGCGCATAAATCTGCTCCTCTCCCTCTAGCTTGTTAGCTGGCCTCTCTCTTCTACACCCACTATAGAACACGGGAGGATGCACGAGCAATACAAGGGACGCGTACAACACTCATTGTTCTTGTCTGCTCCCGCACCCGGACCCGGCCCGGAATAGAATGGTATCCCCGTGTCGTGTGTGCGAGAGCGGGTTAATACGAAACCGCGGAACGCGTCGCGATCACCCCCGTGTCCACGGTGAAAACGAATCGCTCTTCGTGACAGAGTTTAAAATTCAGAGCTGTCCAAACGTAAGAGTGCAGCTAGCTTTTAATTCTCTATCTTGAGAAAATTTAGAACAAGCTTCCGGTTACGACCGCGCCATTCAACTCGGTTTCGGTTAGGTGACTTGTCAGGCGGTATGAATGTAGCTATAGGGAGGATCCGTTTCGGCAGGATCGCGAGGATAAATGATTTTCGGAGACGATTTTTTATTTTTGCTTTCTTTGTCGTATTTTAAACTTTCGTCGATTGGAGTATACGACGCAAAAGCGTTCATCAGTTCGGATAGAATCGATTTTTTTAAAATAACATATAATGTTCTATCGTATGGATGACACAGTCAAATAAACGATACTGAGTTTCTGTAACGAAGAGAAACGACATTAAAGTTTATTCTATGCTCTATGTCAATTCCCTTGTACAATCACCCAAATTACACTCAACGAATTTACTTAAACACGGTTGGTCGCGTGTTGTAAATTTCAGCTTATATATCTCCTTAGCCGCGTTCGTAAGTGGGCGGCTTTAAATTAAAGAAATGCACTTAGGCACTTTCTTTACAAACATTTTTATGCAATGTCATTACGTGTCTCGGAGCGAACAAGTTGATCGAGAGGATTGGATGATCAAAAAGGTTAGGTATGTACAAACGTCGGCGGTTTAGTAATTTGTAGATCGTGAAGCAGTAGATTGCTCGATCGGACGCGCTATGTCTGTCTGATGCCTGGCCGTACCTATTCTACTGCGAGTCGAAAGACCGTTGCGCACTGCTCCCGACATGGTTCGAGCCATTCTAAACAGTGTAACCGTGTGGTTAACACGTTGATGAAGAAATTTTGCATCCGTGTAATTATCTGCTTGCATCGATTGAGTTTAACGGGCTTGTTAGCGATGCTGTTTAGTGGTACTTTGCAACTTATAGCCAGTCATCGTTCACGCCCTAAACTTGTACATGAAAAATAGCACTTTCTACATTCCTGGTAAAATGATGAAAACTCGTGACCGTTGAATAGCTGCGTTCTTGAATTTATTAATAAACTAATTCTAATGCTGGTCTCTCGTGGAGTAATTTGCGGTAAACAACACCGACACAAGTATGAGAACGACCACACAGGGAGGAAAAGCAACACAATAAAAAGTCTGATGACGTAAGTAGAAACTAAGGTAGCACAATGTCATTACAAGGTGGCAATTTATCATACACACGACAGAAGCCACTGCCAACTTCGTAATACCACGCAGAAAATCAACGAACATATGACATTCATAAACGTCAATAGCTCTGGGCATAAACCGGGTATAACGCAAAGGGTCGTCATCGGCAGTGGACGTAAACTTCAATAATTTTTCTTCGATATCGAACTATCCTGATTGCATCCTATGGACTATCTTGTGGAACGTAGAACGACGTAAATCAACGACAATGTACAATTTACAATGAACACTTCAAAAGTGATTTTCAAAAGTAAAATTAAGTATTTTGAATACTCACTGTGGAACATCGAAATACGTATTTCGTATAAATATTTGATAGTATAGGTTCAAGTAATAGTTTCGTATCTATCAGTCATTTTGAAGGTGTAATTCTGCGATTAAAGTAAAAGTCAGAAAATAAAAAATTAATTTACGTACATCATTAAATTAGCTTTGACGTCAGCGAGAACACTGTTGGATCAAAAATATAGTATAGTGTCATTTAAAAGGACCAAGGTGACCTTGGGTTATTATTGGAACAACACTTTTTTGAACAGTTCTAATTGCAGCTTATATGAAAACTGTTCAGTAACCGGTGTTTTGTAACCGGTGCAGATAATTTTTATTTTGCGTAAAGTGATTATATTTTCCACCAATTCGACTTATTAAGAAAGGAAATAATTGTCAATGTTATTCCAGTTTGTTGCAGTGGATGCATACAATTTTCATTTTGCATGAAGATGTACAGTTATGATCAATCTCGAACCGTCATAAATATCAAGTTTCATCAAGGTCCAAGAAAATCTCGAGATTCAACCGGAAAATCGCTCGCGGATCTCGCGAAGAGCGTCTACTATTCTCTAATTGTCATCGATCAAACAAGATCGACCGAGTTTCGCCAAGACAAAGATCGAGTCTTTGTCGCGGATCGCGTGTCCCATTCATGCTCCAAGGACACGCGCGAACTTTTACTCGGAGCGCAGCACCGCACGCACAGAGAAATACTTTGACCGCCAGTCATCGCGAAACCTCCGGTTCCGCGGATTTCGCAACGGGGCGGCGTATTGCGCAACCGTTTACTCTCGACTTCGGGGAAACCGCGGAAAACACGGGTTTCGATATCGTAAAACAGTTGTCAGGGCAATTAAGCGGTGTGCTTGTAAACCGCCGTGTTCTCTCTCTCTCTCTCTCTCTCTCTCTCACTCTGTCTCTCGCATCTCGAATCTGAAACGCGCGCGCGGAGCGGTGCTGCGAGCGAAATTGCCGCGCAGAAATAGCCGAGCGAGTATTTAGTAAGTGGAACAGGAAACGGCCGATTCTTCCAGCGCGTCGTATCGCGGAAAACAATTCCGCGATGGAATTCATACGGCTCGGTTGCGAATTATCCGGCCGAATTAGCCGCATGCCCACCGGGTAAGATCGAACGTTCCCGACGCGAGCGGATTAAACGCTGCTCGCGATTTCGGCTGCGCTGATTAAATCGCGAACTTCCGCGAGCGTGCTCGCGCGAGCTGTGTACGACTCTGGAACGATATTTTTAGTTTCTTAGACACGGGAATAAGACGTTTTGTTTTAGGAAAGGTACGGACGATTTTCTAAAAACAAACTTTTCGATGACAGTTCCATTGTTGAATGCTATCGAAATAGTATCACTTTGTCTGAAACAAGTTTTCTAGAAAAGTGCAAACAGTATAAAGGGTCATTTTAAATTTTGCGCCCCTTTTTATTTGCGATGATTAGAGTTGTCACTCTTCGACACGTGGTTAGTAAAATTGTAAAAACATTTTTAATTGTAGGAAAAGCACTTCTTAATGGAAGATCCTGTAGTTGTTGAAATAGATTTGTTCTTTAGTTCTCCAACACTTAATTATTTTGTTGTTCTTTTTGATCCGTTCGGGGAAATTGTCAATAATGCTGCACAATATGGCTGCGCGATATAGCGAACCGTTTAGGGTGGTCTTCAGGAAACACTTACGAATAATCTCGTTCCTGCTAGGCCCCGATAACTTCCATGATTAATAACAAAATGCAAAGTAGTAAACACGTTTACGGTCAACTGGTGATAGATAACGAACAAAAATTTGTACATGTTACTTCGCACATTCCATCACAGTCGCATTAATTTAGTCAGCAGGCTTGTCACAACTACTTGTCACGAAGGCTTTGAGCCTAGAAATGACAGAAAAGAGGAAACAGGTTACCCGCCCACGAACGTCGTTGCTGGTGTTTATATGAAGGGAATATAACGATACATCATCCATCAATCTTTGTTTTCAATTTTGATGGAAAATAATTGTTTTTTTTTTACTTTCCATCGTTTGCATCGAAGGAGAGAAAAACATGTTTGATCGATTATCAGAGATACTATCCGAGCTAGAAAAATATACTTCACAACAAAATTGTGTCTTATTAATCATGCACTCAGCTTGTCAAGCATACTTCAGGAAGTCTATTTGTTCAAATAACACTGTGAAAACAACACGTTCTCGTTAAGTATTCCGATCAAACGATAATCCAGTTTCCTGTTCAATCATGTGAGAAAAGAAGAGATACAAACATGCGAGAGATATAAATAGTTTAAGTTCTGTTGTTGACCAATTTCAATATTATTATACATTTTTACGTTCTCCGTTGATGAGAGAATACGCTTCGAAACTATACAGTACATCATTAAATATCGTTGAAAATGTTGGTTATTGACATAACGGTTAAACACACTTCCACAAAGACCGACAAAATCTCGCATCGACACACCCCCATAAGAGCCCCTCGAACCCCCGAAGAAATCAAGCGCTAATTACCGTTTTCCCATAATCCCGTTAAACTTCCGATCGCCGTCACGGTTCCAAGGGGACCTGCATGCATTTCGGTGGGGGAGGGGGTGGAGGGGTGCGTCGAAGGGATGGGTGGAGAGCTGAAAAAAGAAGAAGAAAAAAAAAGAGCGCATCGCCGCGTTTTGTGGCCGACGATAAAAAGGAGCATCCGCGAAGTGGACTCGGCTCGGTGTGGTCTGTTTAGCGCGCGCCGGTGGGGATGGTAAGGGGCGCAAGTCAAGGGTGCATTGGTGCGGAGGACGAGCAGCAGCCAAGAGAAGAGGGGGGAATGGGTTTTGCGGAGGACATGAAAGGGATGCGCGCCGACGCCATTCTCGTCCATTCCTCTCGCCAAGGTAGGAACAGCGAGGGTGGCACGGGGGTGATCCGGGGGGTTTCTA
This sequence comes from Lasioglossum lativentre, assembly GCA_916610255.1. NCBI lineage: Eukaryota > Metazoa > Arthropoda > Insecta > Hymenoptera > Halictidae > Lasioglossum > Lasioglossum lativentre. The sequence continues at coordinate 6,384,809 of OU744364.1, forward strand.
CATATAAACGTGGTACATACGCGCCGCGGCTGTATGTATACCTGTGCGTGCGTGCGCGATGGAGACGAGGCAGGATATTCTATCTGACGGCTGCGGCGAAGGCAAATGCAACCGGGGCGGGGGATCGAACGCGACGTTGGAACACCGACGACGAGGAACCGGGATGCTTTGCTGTCTCAGCGCCGCGCCGGTCCCTCTATTTTCCTTTATCTACCCTGTAGACTTACTCTTTTTAGTTGCAAAATGTCGGCAAGTTTTTGACTCTGATTTGATTAACTTGTTGGCGAGGGTGAGATAAGGGGTGGTTTTGGATGAAATCTTTTAGATTGTGGGTTTTTTGTTTTCTTTCGAGTTCTCTGGGTATTTTACATCCTAACCTGGAACAAACTTTACAAATTTTTAATTCTGATTTGATTAACTTGTTGGCGAGAGTGAGATAAGGGGTGGTTTTAGATGAAATCTTTTAGATAGTGGGTTTTTTGTTTTCTCTCGAGTTCTCTGGGTATTTTGCATCCTAATCTGGAACTAACTTTACAAATTTTTAATTCTGATTTGATTAACTTCTTGGCGAGGGTGAGATAAGGGAAGGTTTCAGATGAAATCTTTTAGATAGTGGGTTTTTTGTTTTCTTTCGAGTTCTCTGGGTATTTTGCATCCTAATCTGGAACTAACTTTACAAATTTTTAATTCTGATTTGATTAACTTGTTGGCGAGGGTGAGACAAGGGGTGGTTTTAGATGAAATCTTTTAGATTGTGGGTTTTTTGTTTTCTTACGAGTTCTCTGGGTATTTTGCATCCTAATCTCGAACTAACTATACAAATTTTTACTTCTGATTTGGTTGTACACTCGTTGGCGAGGGTCAAATTAGGATAGGTTTTTGATGGGATGAAAAGTTTTTGAGTTGCAGGTTTTAGTTTTTTATGCGAGTCCTCCAGATATTCTGCATCCTAATCTGTGACTGATTTTACAAATTTTTATTTCCGATTTGGTTTACTTGATGGAGATAAAACAAGGGTAGATTTCTAATGGAATGCAGGTTTTATGTTTTTGTATAATTCCTCTGGCTATTTTGTGGGATTTATCGAAACTGTTGTCCACACATATTTATTCCGCATTAATGAAATGGATAGTATAAACTGCCATCTGGCGTACCATCTTGCGCCGATCAATATCCAACTTGTAATTATTTGTTCGCACGCATCATCCAAATTTTGGAGTAAAAATTGCTTTCAGTGCAAAGGGTTGAATTCCTGCAATGTATTTCCAGTTCCATATATTTCACCTGTTCATTTACAAACGAAAATCAATCGATAATTCGAGAAAGAATCCGCGTCAAGAAATTAACAATAGAACTGGCGGCTAATGGTGGCGAATAATGGGGGCCGATCATAGTAATCGCGGAGTATCGACACGGTGCGCCCACCGTAACCGCGCACCTGCAGAGAGGCAGCTACCTGAGCGTGGCTCGCAGAAGGCACCGGCGCGCGCGGAGGTGGAAGAAGCGATTCTGGGATGTGGGCGGACAGCTCGGCGACAACAATAAGCATTGTGATTTGCGCGGGTGTGCCTGTGCTGTGATTGGTCGGCTTCCACCACCTCCACAGCCCGGTTGTAGGGCCGTCACCGGGCGGCCGGGGGTTGTGCCGCGACCACCGCCTCCGACCGAGACAATAGACAATGCGCAGCACCATCTCTCTCTCTCTCTCTCTCTCTCTCTCTCTCTCTCTCTCGCTCTTGCTCTCTCTCTCTCTCTCTCTCTCTCTCTCTCCCTCTCTCTTTCTCTCTACACCTGATACTCGAACGGGATTCGAGCGCGTCGAATCGGACGCCGCGGCATGATGATCGCGGCGCATGACGGGACGGATCGAATGGAGTCCGATTAATTTTCCAGCACAAAGCCCAGGCTCAAATATTTGCGATACGCGAGAGCCAGCTACCTGATGTATTAAAATTGATACTCGTCAATATTGGACCGTTTGAACAAGAAATTGTCCTGATATTACCGATACTCGATTGCCCTGTAATGAACCAATCTCTTGCCTCTCTCCGTGGCTTTATGCCCACCAAAAGTGTTTGATGTTCCGATGAGAGATTTATTCTTCCGCGATGTGTAGTAACTGTTCGATCGACGAGAATGATCGTCGATGGATCCGCGCTCGTTATATTGGAACTGTTCGATTGGATTGGTTTCGGTTGGGTCTGCTGGGGAGATATTAGTTAGAGGTGTTTCGACGCTAATTAGCTTTCGTTTAGCTTGGAATTTTTTGATCCGGAGAGAGTGTATCCAGTGGAGACGAATATTCACGTACTCCATGAAAATAGTTTCAGACATTTTATTAAACAGCTATATCCTCGTGGATTCTTCGAGAATTGTCTACTGCTATTAAAACTGAGAACCTGGGCTTTCCAGAGCTTCAGAGATGATCAAGTTCATCCTTCGATCTTGTCTTTCTGGATTCTTGAAGAATTGTCTACGTTCGTACAACAGAGCTTTCCAGCAACGTTTAAGCTTCTTCGCCAACGATCAATATCCTTCGACATTAACCCCCCTGAACCCTCAAGGACCATCTCAAACCATCCTCAAAACAAAGCATCGAACCAATACACCATCAGCTAATTAGCCAGGCGGAATCGCAACCATTCGATTCGGAAGAAAGGACATTACCATGAAATGCCGCAGGATCGGGAGTGTCCGGCAGGATCAGAATCCGGCATAGGTTCGCGTAGGTGTTCGGGAGCTCGTGTAAACGGCACGCGCTGCGTCGTCGACGTTCGCCGATCCCGCGTGTGCCACGTGACGGGCTGTCTCGACTCGCCCCTTCGTCGGTGGTCGTCGAAGGTGGGGAACCCTGAAGAGGATTGAGTGAGAGAGATACGTCGTGTAGAGTGTAGCAGACGGTATCGCGCGGTGCCCATCCACGGCGCTATACTACTACGCCCAGAGAGCTCGGGGACCGTGGCAGCGGTTCTTGTCCTCCTCGAAAAAAGAACGAGAAAGAGGGGAAGAGAGAGGAGGTATCGGGACGAGGAGGGGGCGGGGTGTCGGTGTAAAGGGATGTCAGTGGTTGCGCGCACAGGTGAGCTGTGTCTTCTCGGTAGAACGCGGCGACAACGAGTGAACGCGAACAGGCGAAGAAGACGGTGTCGGCGAGAAGGCAAGCGGTATCGACGAGAGACCAAGGAAGAAGAGCGTGCGAAGGCGTGTGTAGACGACGACGACGACGAGGACGAGGACGAGGACGAGGTCGCGAACGAGGACGACGCTGGAACGAACGAACGAACGGTCTCGGCGTTGGCAGAGTGGCGGTGGTATAGTGGCGGTGGTCGGTGGTGGTGGTGGTGGTGGTGGTGGTGGTGATGGTGGTGGCAGAGGGAGACAGAGAGCGCGGCCGGTGGTGGTGGTTGGTATACAGCGTTCGGTTATATCGTAGTAGGCGCTCGCCTTGGCGTGGGTGTCGGAGGAAGAGGGCGGTGCGTGAGCGGAAAAGGGGCGTGGCCGTTGAGCGGGTTCCACCGCAGTCGCGCGCGGCCGAGTAACCGTTGTCGCGGGACGAGGACGGCCGGCGAGTGATCAATGGAGCGAGCGAGAGGGCGGGGAGGGGGGCGGGGAGGACGGAGCGAGACGGAGCCCCGCTCCGATCGGCTCCGGCGAGACAGAGAGTCCGACGGCGCGCGTCGTCGCGGCTAGAAACACACAGTAGCCCGTCGCTGTTGGAGGGGGAACAGACACAGAGAGCTGGCCGGTGTATAACGTGAGAGAGGCGGACGGAGACGGGGCGAACACGGGCGGAACAAAAGCAAAAGGGAGAGAGCGAGCGAGAGCGGGCCAGGGAACGCGGGAGAGAAAAGACGAGATAGAAGAACAGTAGCGGGGAGCCCAAGAGTGGCGCAGCGCGGGCGCCGAAGCGGGCCGGAGCGGCGCGGCGCGGCGCGGCGCGCCGTAGGCAGCGCCTCCGAATCTCATCCCGTTCGGTCCTCGGGGGCTTCAGTCAGTCAGCCGACGCTCCGAGACGCGGTGATTATTCCCATTGTATGCCCGCTTGCTCGAGGGGGGGTTTCTTCCACCACCGACTCTCTCTCGCTTCCTCTCCCGCTCTCAGCCTGATTCTCGCCCTCGTCTGCCTCTGCTAGCTTAGCAGCTTCGGTGTAGGCTTCGGCGGCTACCTACGATCCCACCGTCTCTCGTGTCGTCGGGCTCCAGAGCGGCGACCGTCCGCTCCCGCGTTCTCCAGCATCGCGCGATAGTGTCGCGAGCGTTCACGCGAACCACCGGTCCGCACGCGGTCCGAATACGATCCGGGGTGAGCGCGCGCGCGCACGCTCCTTCTGCTTGTTCTTGTTCTTCTTCTTCTTCTTCTTCTTCTTCTTCTTCTTCTTCTGCTTCTTCGTCGTCGTCGTCTTGTTCCGGGCGACATCGATCCTGCGTTCTTCCTCTGTGAGATCGGCGCCCAATCACATCCGAGGATCTTTTTGGACCATGACAGAGCTGCGAGACTCGACCGGTGCCGCGACCAGTTTCGTTGACTAGCAAGGTTCTTCTTCCGGCCTGTGTCCAGGGATATCGGGTTCGACGATCGATCTGCTTGGCCCAGCTTGCCACCACCAGTGCCCGAGAGATAGAGAGAGAGAAAGAGAGATACACCATCGGCGGTCACCTCGACAACACCTCGTCCCTGCTGCCTCGGATTGTTGGTATTCTCGTTGGAAGTGCCGGTTTTGTGCGGGGGTGTAATATTGTATATTTGCGTGACAAGTGCCCGGCAAGCCGTCAGAGGGGTAGTCCAGGCTACCAGCGCGCGAGCAGGATGATATGAGCACGCTTGGCAGGTGAGTGAGTCGCACGAGCACGTGACCGTGTTGTTAGCACACACCGTCGATCCTCCACGCGCCGCTTACCCTTGTTCAGTAAATAGAAAGGCGACCATGGGGACTGGCTATATAGCCCACCTGACAGCTCGTCTTCCACCACCTTGGTCGATGATAATCCACGCGCTCGGTGATCTTCCCATTCAACCTGGGAATACCGAAAGGATCGTGTTCGCGCAATCACTGCCGATCGTTCGCAATCTGTGCGACGTACGGATCATGTCAGTGAGACTCCCGGTCCTTGTGTAACGACGGCTCGCACACACACACGCGCGCACACACGCTCGGTGTGCGTGGCTGCCAGGCGTGGTGCACGAGGGCCATGTGTTCCCCGGAGGAAAAGAGAAGGAGATCGGGAGAGAGTGACAGATCCAGGGAGAGAAACGCGGCACCCGAAGGAGGGTGCAGACAGAGAGGGACGCACGCAATGCATCTGACCCAGTGACCCTCCCTGCCTCTGTCACTCTGTCCCCTTTCCCTTCGGTCCCTCTACCAAACAGTTTCCCCGTTTACTCCACGGCCTTTCCTTCTGCTCCTTTCTCTCTCTCTCTCTCTCTCTCTCTCCCTCTCTCTCCGAAATCCCGGACGGATTCCTTTCCTTTCTTCGAACCGTACCGACAACCACTTGCCGGCCTCCCGATCCTGTCGCCACAGCCCCATGGAACGCGGGTGAGGGATCTGTTCCTGGGAAAGGAAGGTTCATGGGGTCGTTCGTGCTACGAACACGACTAGGGTGTCGGTTATCGTGCAGGAAAGCGGCGGATGCAACGAGAAATCCAGAACGACAGGCAGATGTTTTGTTGCGTTGGGATATTGGGAGTATGCTCGATTTAGGGGATGGCAGGTGCACAGCTTTCTTAATCTTTAATTGTTTTGCGTAGGGTCATGGCCATTTCGAGGTCTTCGCTTCCTACTCAGCTTCTCATAGCTTTCCACTCAAGTATTCTTGTATGACTTATCGATTCAACTTTGAGAGGTATTCTTTCGAAAAGTAGACTACAACCCTTGAATGCAATAAAGAATGTTCTGCATTTGTTATAAGATATAGGAGCCACTTCCTTTCTTTAATCATTTTACTAAGCTATGTCGAAAGATCAAGTGTATTTAGAAATGTGCAAAAATCGGTTTGCGAGTTGATAAACGCTTCTATTGTAACATCAAATTGATGTCCCTGACGAATTAGAGTCACGTCGGATTGTAATTTCTTGATCTATCTTCGTTGTTTTTCTCGTTTCGGAGTAATCGTTTAGTCAAATATCGAGGATCGAGCTTGATCTAAGATCGAGAGGTCCACGAGTGGTCAATAACCTGTGATCTCGGGTAGATCGATCTTTGATTGAAATTTTTTAAGGAGCAAAGTTGGAAGTCAAAGTAGCAAGTCTGTTTTCGTTGGACATCAAAGAGCCGGGCCTCTGTTTTGCATAAACAGCTAAACCGTGAAAGGGTTGCCGAAGGGTTTTCGCTCTGAAGTGGAGACAGAGGAATAACTCTTTCACCGTAGCCTTAATTAACATCGGCATAGTGGTGTTTTTATGGCGCTTCGTCTTGGCGCCGCGGAGATTATAGCGATTCAATATTCATTAAAATCGGCGAACCTGCGTTAATCTAATGAGAAATCTGACGTTGAACAAAGTACGACAATTTTATCGGACATCGAGTGTTCTTCTTCGCTCTCTATTATTGCGTTTCATCGAATTGATTAAGCAAATTCGTTCGACAATTTCCTCTAGTTCATTCTTATACCGTCATGCAAAATTCACTAACTCGGTGGTCATTAAAAGTGATAAGTTCTTCGATGATCTAATGAGAAATCTGATGTTTTCGAACAATGACAATTTTACTGTGCCCCGAGGTTCCCAAGGTTTCAGCACAGTGATTCTGTCCAGTTGATTCGTGGCGCCACAGAGATTACGCTAACTGGTTATTCACCGTGCTCTAGTTTTAGGAAAAAGATTTTTCTAAGAAATCCGACAGCGACAACAAAGTCTAGCAATTCCACTGTCCTCAGCTACTGTACCCTACGACTACTCAAGTTTCGGCTCAAGTGTCCCCTTCTTCTTGGTAACCGTTCACTCGTTGCTCTCACGTTCCATCACTTCATTCGTGTTTCATTCACTCGTTTCGTCTAGTTCATTCTCAACATCACGGACATCACACTAACGCAATATTCGTTAAAATCGCAGATTCTTCGCTAATCTAATCATTATTCTAAAGTGCCTGTCATCAAAATGTAAGTCTCTCAAGGTTCCAGCTCCAGCACCCCCCACTTCTTCCGATTTCGTGTCCCATCGAAATTCGTGCTCCAACACGTGCTCTTCCAGTCACTTCCGGACTGGAATTGTCAAGAGGCTGACTCACGTGCATTTTTAACTTCGGTCCAGAACCTCTGTCCTTTCCGAGGAAGGACCGACAAAATCATCGTAGTCATTTAATTCCGCTCACTTTTTCCCCCTACGAAAGAATGTTCACGTCTCTTGAATCTCCTATTTCGACTTCCAAGTTTCGTTAGTTACTTGTTAGTTGTTGAAAGTCTACGCGTCCAAGGACAAGATGGTTCTGGTCGTTGCTCCTTTTGTTATGATTTTTTAAAGTCCACACATCCGTCGAATAAACTAGAGTACGACGAATACCGGAAATTCTTCTTTCCACGTGCTATATTGCACGTTCATCATTCTCATTTGTCATTGTTCTCGAGAATGCGATGCTAGCGGATTCGGTCGCGTAATCTCGGTGGCGAACGAGTTTCGGCGGACGCAACCGCGCTATTTAAGCATCGGGCCCGCTCGAAAATAAGCGTCGGTCCGAATGATTAATACCGCATTGTTCGATCAAACGCTGGTTGCGTCGCGCGATGACGCGAGGCGAGGCGAGGTGCGAGCAAGACAAACGGTTTGCCACGGGAATTCGAGGAATCGAGGTGTTCCTTTCATCCACCGGGGGTTACGCGGGAGACAGGAAACCGCACGCGGCACTACCGCGGGCAACAACATCAGAATAGAAATTTGCCGAAGTGTGTCGTCGTCGGACTGTGGCAAGCAAGCTAGACGGCCACGAGCAAAGCAAGAAAGTTGCCACGGTACATACATCGGACAACAACGGACCCGAAAATAGAGCCTTGGCGGAACGGGCTGCTGCACCGCTCTGTGCTGTCTGCCGAGGCAGGACCAGTATTATTACTCGTCCCATTAACTCTTTGTCTTCCTCGGGGCTGGCCGTGCAACAATTGCTAGCCAGAGCGCGCAACACAAGAGAGCACTCGCAGACTCGCGGACTTGGCTATTAAAAGGTTATCGAGACTGCCGCGGCGGCTAATTGGCCGCTGCCGTGTCGCGACCGAACATGTGTACCGATTGATTAGGCCGCTGACAGAAGCCTGATCAACCCCCGATTATCTGTCCTCCCGAAATTAACCCCGTACTTTGCAATTTCATTTCAACCGTTCTGATTGAAACATACCGGTTCGGTATAATTGAAATATAGTAAGAAATTTCTGGGTGAAGTTTGGAAAGCATTGTTTTCATCAATTTTTCATTTCCATTGTGACCGATTCGCGCACAATAATCGTCCGAATTGAGGTGTTGATTTTGCTTTTCAACAATTTGTGTGTCTCATTCTTCCGTTTCAATTAATCAGTTTGTTTTTTTTTTTTGTATACTCATTCATATCTTTCGAACTGTCTGGGACAATTTTAGACGTCCGATGGCCTCTAATAATAGACTCATCAGTGTATCAGGGATGTTTGTGCATTTATGCATAACGCGTTGCAACGTGTTGCAATCGCGCATTTTATAACCTGTATCTATTTTCATGAACTCGTCACAAAAATAATAATAATTGATAAATAACCAGAGGATTTTTGATGCATTGATAACAAAAATTAATAGATGAAATGCAAACCTGTAAAGATAGCAGAAGAATATGTAATTTTGAATTAATTAAAATTATTAAACTGTTTTGTACTTTTAGGAAATTTTTCATTCTGCGTAAAGATTCGAGTAATAACTTCATCGTGTTGCGGAGCGCCCTTGTAAAAAAATTATTCAAGAAATTGCCACAAATAATTTGATGGAAAATCAATATGTACTGTGTTTATAGTCAGTACGAAGGAAACGAATTTGTAGCCAATGTTGACTGACGGAGCTGCTTTGAAAAACTGGAAATTGCATAAATATCCGCAGTCCAGTCATTAGCAACTCAAATTAAACAAGTTACACAATCCCGTACACAGTTTGAACACAAACCACTTTCTAATTACAAAGAATCAAGTAATTTGTTACATTTTAGATGCTGTAGCGCGTTATTAGTTTTCGCGGTCTAGTTTAAATTAGCCTGCAAAATTCCCTTTGATTAATCTTTTTATCGTTCGGTTCTAAACATTCCAGCAATATAATTTTACACACGTAATCGTTGCTTTAGACAAGATTTACATTCTAAAACACTGTCTAATTCGAATCGATGTATAAAACTAGAATGGCTTGTGCGAATACGAGTTACGTTCTGGAATTTATTATTTCCTGTTAGGCGACCGATACCTCGATTTTTCATTAGAATATCGGTATGTGTACGGAATTGTATGTGATTAGAAAACAGTGATCATTAGATTATTCGATAAAATCTACTTCTAATTTGTTAAAGATTGTCTCTTAAAGGTTGATTTAGCGACAGCTTCAGCAAGATTATCAGTTGTACTTCGCCATTATTGCGAAACTCAATGAGGAAAACTTGGGCACAAAAGGAAAACTACACAAATAATTGTTCCTTTTATCGATGATCTCTAAGAAAATGATTGAGAGGTAGCATACCACATTACAGGCACAGATAAAAAATTTAAAAATCGTTACCTTTATTTTTTCCTTCGCAATAGCGACCAATAACAATTAAAAAAAAATTATTTACACATTAGCTAGTAAACTAATTCTTCTAACGTCTCGAAAAAACTCAAGCTGTTGGGTCGAATTTTGAAAAAGTTGTACGAACACTTTGTACACCCATTGTAATGTGTGATTCAGTATTAAGTAACTATGTTTTTACTTTATCTACCGGAAGCGTATAAGTAGACCTTGCACTGACTGAACTGTATGTGAAAAAAGCTGAATAATTTAAAAATTTTTTCCACTATCAACTAGAATTGGGCAGTATTCGAACTGTGTACCGAATAAATATTTATCTAAAACAATTGTTCGAATTCATTGTTTTTAGTAGAATATTTTATTCGGAGAATAATTATTCTTCATTCGTAATAAGTTATTCTTTCTATTTAATCGAATAATTCATCATTATTTATTCGAATATTCTATTCGAACATCGATCGCCAAATTATTCGAATAATAATGCGAATTTATCACTTTTGATTTTACTTAAATTATCGAAGTGTTTTCATGCAGATATATTCAGTCACCTATGTTTAGAATATGTCGAATTCTTGCTACGTAATATTATGGTGACATTGTGTTTACGACTAGTTGACTTTCTGTATGATAACATGAATCAAATGCACAAATACAACAGGAACATATACATTCAGTCGATTCATGTCATAATAAATAACATAAATATATCAGCAGAATAGTAAGTGTACGAATTATATTAGACTGCGAATTTCATGCATTTATGACAAATCTGAGTAGATGAAAGATGAAACTGTCGAAGGAAATAAAAGAGGATTTGAGAGTGTTAGTATATTATCATCAACTTATTAGAATTATTAAAGGAGGAAACAAATTTTTATACGATTGCAGCACCTTGCAGTTCATGCAAAAATGTTTATTGTTTATCAAGATCCCCGCAGTCTACTCATCAGCTATAAGCTCTACTCGTGCAAAGAGGATACAATACCATGGATTAATTGAATATACAAACTGAATAATTTTTTAATAAATTCTTATTCGACAACAACGAATTCAATTTTATTTTCAACTCATCTTCATTATCTAAATAAAATTTTGTCCGAGGTCCCAGCATCCTCCTCTAATGATCAGAAAATCTTCTATTTTCCGAAGATCGGGGATCAGAAAAAAAAAATTGCTCCGATACTTCCGTTGAATTTTTCCTCGATCAAACGATTGTTCGTGTATTTTGAAAGGTGTTGGACGAGCGTGATCCGCGAAATTGATTGGCCCCGTCGAATCAATGAGCGCGAAGGGGCGCTCGGGCCGCTCGATTCTATCGATCACGTTCAAACGTCTTATTAATCAATTACAAACGTTTCCGGGCTAAGCACTCTCTCCGAGAATAACCCCGGATTCTAGGACCACGTTCCTGAGTACAGGCGGTACGCGCCAAAAATACCGGATAATCTTGAGGAGCGCAATAATTAAAAGCGGACGCACGGTTTCGCGATGCATTGACACGAAACGCGGTGGTCCGTGTGCTCGAGCGCGGGCGCGCGCGCACGCAATTATGCTATGTAGCTCTCGCGATAGTTGCGTAATTACGATCCACACGTGAATCGATCAGTGTCGGTGAATACAATCGAAACTCGTGCCTACTGCCGTTCATTTGGTTTTTTCTTTTTTTTTTATTGCCGCAATAAAGTTACGTTGATCTACACGCTGCCAAAGGATGTGCGAATTTTCCTTCGCTCGTTGAACACGCGCGACCACGGTCTAACGTTTTTGCGGAGCGTTTAACACTGTGCCATTATGGCAGCACTTAAGCGTGGCCTTTTATCTTCCGATTCGGTGAGCAATCGCATAAATCAACGCGGTTCGCCTTGTGTGCCGGGGAAAATGATTTTTAGAGGTTGGGCATCTGGTGCGAATTTTGAACGCTGAACTTGGGGAACCGTCACACTACATGCGTAGCTTGTAGGAGTTCGATCCAGATTTATTTTCTAGATCTGAAAACAATAGCACAAGATTTACAGCTTTCTTCTTCTTGGATATTCTTTGACAATTAAAATCATTTCCTCGCTGAATAATTTGAATAAGGTGAAAATGTGCAATGATGTTCTTAAATGTTTCTAATATTTCTACTATTTTCTATTTCATCTACTCATTTCTGTTAACATAATAGCACAAAATCCACAGGTTTCTTCTTCTTGGATATCCTTTGAAAATTAAAATCATTTCCTCGCTTAATCATTTGAATAGGTTGGAAATGTATAAATGCATAATTTTGTTGCACTAATTCTATTTGACTTGAAGCAAGTCTTTGCGAGCATTTAGAATTAAATATAAAATTATAAAATTCTATACGATGAAGATAAAAGTGCCAGAAAAATAGTGCTAATTTTCGTTGATAAATTTCTCGCCTTTTATTTAATAAATGTGCAAATCGTACACAGCTTGTAAGGTTACAAATTCCTATCAAAAATTCCCTCGAACAAACTCTTGAAATGTCTACTCGAAAAATAAATCAACTCTATCAACACTCATTCTCGCAAAATGGCTAAATGAAAATCAGCTATTCAGGCAACAAGATAATAATACTGTGCACACAGAAATCGTCAAAAAACAACACCACGTATCAAATAATGACGGTGCATTTAAAGACTAATTTCTTCATCGTCGAGTTCGAGGAAATTTGCAACACTTCCTGAATGGAAATCTCGATCGTTTCGCAGGCGGATCGAGCACAATGTGGCAACACAACAACGATAGAACAGAGAAAAAGTGAGTTCGTAAAATCAGAATATGCATTGTTTTTCGACGATGTCGCCAGTTCGTTCGTAAAAGGAAAAATCATGCTACTTTACATAACGCGTTCTCAGCGATCGACAAAAAAATGAACACATAGCTGCAAGACCGTGTTATCGAAACGTTTCAATGTTTCCATGCATATTCATCGTCCGATTCTGCCTCCTTTTATATTTTTCTGATCTTCGGGCTCGCGGCGCGGCGATATATTCTCTCGATGCACGAACTATGTATGTATGTATACAATAATCATATTCCCGGTGTTCACATTGAAACCGTATCATCTAATCAATAACCGGGAATGAAATACCTGCTCGTTCGATGATGTACAGTTAATAATATAATATTTTATTCATACGGTGATATAATCGCAGCCACGGTATAGTATACCCGGCAGTGCGCGCACATACAGAAAATCGTCGATGTATTTCGAGCCATACAAAATGCAACGCCGCGCCGCGCCGCCGTGCGCAAATCGAGTTTCGCCGGTGTATGAATAAAGTATAATAGGTTTTTTTTAGTTGGATCGCAACGATGTCGATAAGCACCCGGAGTGCTTTGACCTGAGTGCACCTAATTATTCATCCGAATGGAGCCGTTTGCGGGTCTCTCGGCTCGATAGAAGAATGAAATTGTTCACTTCGAGGTAATGTTCCTTTCGCTCGGCGAAGTGAAACGTTTGGGAATCGCCACGCGAAACATGGTAGCAAGAGATCCGCGGACAGCTATAATTACTACTGACAACCCGCCGCTAACAATTCGTCGGACCGCTGCGTGCGAAGTTGAAAATGGTGGCGTGGCCCTCCGATCCTCTTCTTTTCTACGATTCTATTGGCTTGCGATTTCATCGGGTGCTTACACTCGATGTTCTTCGTGGGAGAAATTAATTTAGTTGATCAATTTTCGGACCCGAGTGCACGGTGGATTTTTATTGAATTATGGCACCCGAAAATGTTTACGTCCAGAGTGAACGTTTCTGTTGGTGAGGATTAATGAATTCTTTCTGCAAAAAAAAAGTTACTTCAAATGACCTTAGGAATCGCCACTTTCGAGGAAGTACCATATTTTTGGAACACCCTGTATATCTACGCTTGTCATACAGGCATGGAATCCGGAATAAATTTATTATTTTGCACATTTGGACATACATTTTTAACTGTATTCTTACCATAGGAATGTTCTAGTTTATCAATTGTACTTGTTCCGCATCCTTGTTTTTATAAAATAATCTATGAAATTCGCATAAAGACTAAACACACTCTCGTTTAGAATGTGCTGTAAAGTAGTCGATTCCAGTGTTTCATAGATCTAGTAATCTAGTGTGTCATTTCGATTAGCGCTGCTAATCGATGCGCAGCCGGGAACCCCCAGAAACGTCAAAGTGAAGAGAGAAAGAGAGATAGAGAGACAGAGAACATTCACGTTACACCATGAATGAGGAAAATAAAAATCGCGATAGCATGGTCCGGCGCGGCGCATCCTATCGGCGAAAAGAACGCACGGTGTTGCGCAACCGCGAACAATATGTGTAAACATTGACGATAAAGTATCTTGTCTACGGTTAGCCGTTCGGCAGCGCGATACTAGATAAAAATCATTCTTTCGGCGCGAAAACAGAACCGTGGCCCATTTACTCTGACTCTGATAACCGTCTGAATAATTGTGCGCGATCATTCGGCCCTCGTCTTGAATCTCTCCGGGACGAGCTGATAACGGGGTGGAAATATTAACATCCAGTTATTTTCGATCGAAACCAACGAAACTAAACTTATACGATTTTTTCTTGATTTTCTTATGAAACAGAAAAAAAACCAGCCAGTACAATAAAATTGCCGGTACAGTAAAATCTTGATCTAAGAAAAACCCTCGGGTCTCTGTTGTTTCTTAGATCCTGTAGTTCTACTATTTTATTGTGACCCCGTCGAACGTGGAAAGGACAGCGCGTGTAAACACAGACTGCGCGGCCGAAAACTTAGTGCTCCGAGAGTCGATGACGTAGAATCGACTATACTCCCCTATCGCGCTCCGCTCGCCCGTCCGGACAGGTGCGAACAGGACTCGCGCTGGCCGGCCGGGCCGGGTGGGGGTAGCCGATTCTACCCGCAGTGGAGGGGATATTCGTTTCTCTTAGATCCTACGATTTCCGTTTTCTTAGATCAAGACTTTACTCGAGATTATTACTACATTAACTCGAAAGTCCGTTTTTTCCAAAGACATTTCTTCCGATCTTGATTATCTCGATTTTATGCATACGAAAGCGGACACTTAATTTTTTAGGAATTTATTAAACACAGACTTAGCAGCGCTAGAAATGTTTTGAATAATTTTTATTGTTATTTTTAATTGTTTTCACCTTTCATTTAAAATACTAATTCACTCATCGCCTAATCCGTGCACCAGTGCACAAACAAAACGCATAGAATCGCGAATTAACTGCAGTTACGTTCGCAAATGCATCCTTTGAAAAAACCGGTTGTTGAAAAAGGTTCAACAAGAAGACCAGACTGGCAATAGAATGAAACTGAATTTGAATTGTAGAAAAGCATTACGTTGTGTTAGGTTGAGGCGACGTAACGAGAGTGTATTGAGTAGACAATAGCGATTCAGTGTTCGGAGCGGTCGAATCTGTAATTAAGTGCGAGCCGTGGTTTAGTTTGATTCTGCTCTGGACACAAAGCAGTCGTTAATTTTCGTGGACAATCCACTTTGATCTGTGTGTAATTTCGATGTTGCTTCAACTGAATCGGGAAGTGAACTCGTGTTTAGCTGGACCGTTGAAAATGATTGAATGCGAAATGAGAGGGGGGTGAGTAAAAGAGGAAATATTTTTAGAAGATTTAACATGCACAAACGGCCTCAGGAATCTTTTCATTAATATTACAAGCGATTTTTCATTATGTTTTCAAGACTTAATAAAAATGGAAATAGACTTTTCCGGGATGAATAAAATATTTTATAACCGGTTAACGCAAAAAAATTTTCCTTAATGCGAACTTAGACTGACAGACCTGTTAGAAAAAATTTTTAATCGACGCAAAAAAATCGGTAACAATTTTATAAATATATTTAGACACAGTGGATGAATAAAATTTGTCTTTTTTTAATTAATTATAATAAAACATTTTTTTTATCCGTCATCTAAAAGCCGCCGAGGTTCAACGGAAGTTTAATGAATTCGCAGAGCGAGACAGTCGCAAGATGTTTGCACTGTTTCCGGATTTTCTGACGTCGATCGAGTCACAAAGTATTATACTATTAAATGATTGTTGAACGAGTGCAGAGAACTGGTGTCTTGCGTCAGCGTATGCTTGGTTGTCGTTTCGCAGCCGAGCAGAGGCCGGAGATGCGACACTCGACCTTTTTCACAATTTCCTTTGATCCCGATTGTGCCATTTCCCAGTTCGCCTGATACCGCCGATCGGTTCGGAGTCTCGTTACGCGACTAATTAGCTTCGCGGATGGATTGGCGCTCCAATTACGATGCTGTCGATGGGAAACGATCCTAAAAAGAGGAGAACGCGCCGGGAAATAAGGTAAAAGATGTTCTCCAACCGCGATCGACGATCTCTCCGCCGGTCTCGTGTTCCACCGGGGAAATGTCGAGTCCGCGGAAAAGCGACGGCTAAACCGGATTTTATTTATTTATCGCAAAACTGAGCGGACCAAACGCGAAACAGCGAAAATATTCAGACTTCGGAAATACCGTTGTAGTGCTATCAACTCGTTACAAATTATTTTCCAACAGAAATCAAAATTCGACAGAAAGTTCTAAAGAAATACATTAATTATTGAATTAACTTATTCACTGTAACGATATTCATCGAGATATCGTTAGAAATGGGTATTGTTCCCGTTAAGGTATTGTCAGCTACGATTAGGTATTCATTGTACTGTGTGGTAATTTGATCTACCTATTGGGACAGTTCAAGATCATTGTTTCCGCGTTGAAGTATTTCGAAAAGTCACAATGAGAATACCAATCAAGGATAACCTGATCATAGAAGCAAATCACAAAAAAATTGTGTAATATGCATGATACAAAAATTTTTAAATAGGTCAAACAATCATCGTTCAAGACGCATTTCCTTCCTTTCAATGCAATTTTGAAATTTAAATATTTTGTAAAGGTCAAGTGTTTGCACGAGGAGAGCAGCTATAATTTTGTAATTGATAAATATTCTTGTATAAACAAATTTCGTATGTGATCTCTAGAAACGAGCCATTAAATACGAAAACATTTTTGGAATGAAATTGTAGTTTTTCAGAAATCAATTCCTGAAAACACGTTTTTCCTCAAGTGCGCAGAAATCATGACGAATAAGACTGCAGATTTTATGCATTTATGGCAAAAATGTGTAGATGTAATTTAAAACAACAGGAAACAGAATTCCCGGTATTGTCTGATACGTATTGCTATGAATATTCATTGATGAATATTGACAAAGAGAAATCTACAAACACCACGGTCTTTAAATTCTAAACAATGTCATAGTTAAAAATCTCGCAAAAGCTCGTGAATCCTAATCGGTTCCACTGAAAGCACACGTCCACAACCAACCACTACAGGTACAGTTACGAAACAAAACATCGTAATGACATTTAAGAGTACCGAGGATCATCGGTGTCCTGACCTGTCTTCTTACCGCGTTTTTCCCGGAAGGAATTCTACAAGTCGAAAGAAATTTTTCCTTGGCTAATAATAAGTTTCAATCGTAAGAATTGTTGATCGGTTGCGTATAATTAACAAGCATCGACCTGCTCGCGGCGATATAGTACTCGCCGGTTCGATGACGAAGAAGAGGACGGTCTGTTTCCTTGTATTCCACAAGTAGAACGCTGACTGCGTGGCATAATCGCACAACAATAGAATGATGCTTCTGACAAGTTGCTCCCCGGCGCAGACAATCGTGCATGGGAACGGAATCGAGCGGCGCGTGTTGTCATCGGTAGATCGTACGTCCTTTTCTCGGAATGTAATGAGGTAAGAGGCCGATTACTATAATCGCCGTGCTCGTTATCCCGTTACAGCCGAACAATCGTCGGGATATCCTATTGTAACGGAGAATAGGAACAGTGCCGATGGAACACTCTCGCTATCCGATTGACAGCGAATTTTTTTACTATAGTTGACTTTGCCTCGATCTAAGAAAAACAATGGTGCTGTTTCCTAGATCCTGTAGTTCTACCATTTCTTTGTGACCTCATCCTTCTTCGCCGAGTATGCTCCGTAATGGAGGGGGTATACATATTCGTACTGCGTAGATCCTACTCTGTTTCTGTTTTCTTAGATCAAGGCTTTACTGTAATCACAGATTACTTCATTGTTTCTCATTTTAATCGTAAATGCATGAAAATCCGCAGTCTAACATCTACAATTAATTAATGTATTATACAAACTGCATCATTACCAACCTTGAAAAACAGTTAATATCGAAGTTTTCTGGTCGATTGTCTCCAGCGATTTTTCTGCACAGATTAAGACACCTAATGCATACTGCTAATGCATCTTCGTATCTGATTCGCCTGAAACTAGTTCCCCACCAACGTATATAATATTGTTTGTACAATAGTCAGCAGACGTTAGACGATAAACAAGCAATTATAGACCGAGAATGAACATCTCGGTTTCAGTATGAATTTTATTAAACAATGTCAGTTGCGTAAAGACCGAGCATCTAGATCCTTATGATACTTTCAAATGACCATATTATATAAGAATAAAGCGTACAACAAAGAGAGAGAGAGAGATTGTAAGGCCGAGGATATCGATAAAAAGTATAATCGGTTCTCCTTTTAATTATAAAAGGGAACAAAGATTTCTCGTTTTCCCCGTGGGTTTCCATCGGATTAAAAAGCGTAAGTGTTTTCGGCGTTACGACACCGGGGCCTTCTCGTGATGTGGAACAACGGGTTAGGTTTAAAAATAAATGAAATAATGTACTGCAGCTCGAGGAAACAGATGTCGCGTTTCAGACGCAGGAGAATAGTGACTACCAAATGCGTGAGCGAGGAAAGCGACGCGTAAATATCATTTATTGCCGGTTCGTTTACTAAAGCCGTTTAAGACGGAGCTTTTTCACTGTCGTGGCCAACCGTGGAACAAAACGCCAGCCGATTCAAAGTGACCTTTGCAATCCCGAAATGCAAAGCCGAAGAAAAAGAGCGTCGTAATTCGTTCCAGCTTGAGCCGCTCGAAATATCGCGAAACGTCTATTCCCGAGCCGGGAACCCTTTGTCGGGTCTCCCATTCTTTATACTTCACTCAAAACACTCTTATGTCCTAGGGAGATCTCCGCAAAATTGGCTAAACTCGTTCGACAAATTTCTTGTACCGACACTGCACATTTTAATGGGGAAAAATGTTCAAAATTGCTATTCGACAAATTTCTTTTACTGAAACTTCAGAATCTATAGGGAAAATTGTGCAAAATTGCATATTCGACTGATACTTAAAACTTTATAGGACAAATGTGCAAAATTGCTATTCGACAAATTTCTTTTACCGAAACTTCAGAATTTATAGGAAAAATTGCTAATAGACTGGTACTTAGGAAAAATGTGCAAAATTGCTTTTATTTAACAATTCGCTAAGTAGGTGCAGATTTTTAATGGTTCAAGAAATTTTTATTGAAATAAGGGAAATAATTAAAATAATTACGATGCTTCTCAAACTTTCTCATCGTCTTCATCGGAAATTATCGGTCCAATTGCGCTGTTCTTTTATTCAACTTTGACATAAATACTCTATAATTTAAACTGTTAAAACATTATCATTTAGAATTCGGAGTTACAAATTATAAAACGTACCCAACACTCTATTAAAACTAGATGGATAAAATACGAAATAAAAATGAATAAAACAGCTGGCAACTGAAGCACTGCGCTCCCGAGTGAAATAGTCCCCAGAAAAAGCCTACCAGCGATAGCCTAATCAGAGGCCAATCATTTCACTGCCAATGAAACGCCAGAACTCCATTATTCATGCTGGTTACGTTTTATCACCGAAAGACAAAAACCCTGTACACGTACAATCTGTATGGTTGCAATTGAATCTCAGACTCGGACCAGGGCCGACACTCGAAAAATTCCTACGCCGGTACTTAAACGCAGAACACAGGGTACTTAAGATTCCCAGGCATAAATCGCTGTCAAACATCGACTCGAATTTCCCCCGAGTGCGCGACGTCTCTATCGTCCTTCGTTCTAATGGAGAAGGCTAGGCCTCCAGCCACTCGACTGCAATTAATCTCATCGACCCCGAGGACCAGGGGTGGTCTCCTGTACACCGAAACAAAACCAAATGTTAGTGAAAGACGCGGACAACGTTCCAAACTCACACTGTCAACGTCTTCACTCCTGACTGCGACTTCTGCCTGCACTCCGAATACTTGACAGAGAACTGGGGGTTCGAAAATCGCTGGTACCTCGAGGTAGAAAGTTCGTTTAAACATTTTTGTTGTTCATTATCGGTGAATAGAATTTTGTGCATTTATGACAGAAATTGATGGATGTAATTTAAAACAGTCAAAACATTCAGACAATTTGAGAGCATATATGTTATTCTCAATTTGTTGAAATTGTTGAAGACAGACAATTCGACGAAGAAAATTTTTATTTTGCATAAACATTCGCGGTCTACCGATGAAGTTATAAGGGTACGTAGGTAGATCAGTCTAAGCGGGCCAGCAAAAAGTAAAATCAGTAACGTAGTCGTAAAAATAATTGCAGTCCACCAATTTCACTTAGCGCCCCACTAAACGAAAATTTACTCGGTCGCATAACGCCGGTTCGCAACGAAACGTTTGATTTACGGTCGACAATTTTCCTAGAGTGAAGGCTTAAATCAAGGTTCGCAACGGTACCGCGGACTTTATGTGTTTATGGCATTCATAAGTGTGTCACTCTCTCGGCGTCGCATAGCATTCAGCAAAATTCGAGGCGACTTTTACGTCATTAACAACTCGATCGTTTAATAAGACTGTGTGAGAGAGAGAAAGAGAATTAACAAAAATTACTTTGTTTGATGTACATTTTTTTTTTTCTCGCCGCGGTCACAATTTAGCAAAGGCGCCCGTAAACCCGTGCGAAAACTCGCCGAAACACTCGGGTGTAATCTTTAATTCCGCTCGGGAAGCTTTTATCTATGCGATAAATTATCCGGTTGCCGGCGTTACAGGTTTCACAGCGTCGTTGCGCGTCGCCGAATGATTCATGTTGTTAGAGGAGCCGTATGTGTCCACGGCGATTCCCGCGTCGGCGGAGAGCTGCCAGGCCGATCGTCAATTCCCACACAACAATGCGGATCATTGAGCTGCTTTGTTCTCTCGATTCAGGTTGATCCAGATACGCTTTCGTTTATGTCGGTTGTTCGTGTCTCGACGACGAGATATAGCTTCTTGAATCCTCAACAAGGTGCTCGAATCTTAATTGTATTTTTGGTTAATATTTTTGGACGCTATCGGAATGTTAGCACAATTTAGAGGCCACATGTTTGCTCCCATCGTTCGACGCGAAGATCGATGCGGCGCAGATAGAGCGTTGATAAAAGATCGAGGAAGCAACGGCGGCGGGGATTCATTATACTACAGAGAAGAATGGAAGCGGAGAGGACCCGGTAACGCGAATCGAATCAAATTAAAGCTCGCTGCACAATTGCGAGCGGAGGGGGGGGGGGGGCAGCATCGATATGCAAGGGCACGGAATCGGCCGAAGAAAGAAGAAAGAAGAAAGGAAAAGGGCATCGTGACCGGGGGCCGGGGCTGGGAACAAAAGTGGAGGAAACCGAACTGGAGCAGAGCGAGGGAGGCCGGGAAAGAAGGGCAAGAAGGGCAAGAAGAGAAGCCGAGGGTCTTCTGGAGGCGAGTGTGGGCTCGAGAAGTGGGGCCATGTGTTCAGTGTCAAGTTGCTCGAATCTTAGCCCCGGTCCGGCGAGATCTGGCTTCGTCCTTCGCACGCTCTCTTTTCCGACTCTCTCTTTCTCTCTGTCTCTCTTTCCCTCTCTCTCTCTCCCTGGAGAGAAATGGTACACGTGCACGCGTCACACGACGCCGCGCCGTTATGTTCCGAGAGATAGGAAATGCACGGACCTTCACCGTATTCTGAATTCGGAAGAATTGTGGTCCTTGCCGCAGAAGATTCTGCTCCATATTTCTCGGTTCTATGGAAATTAGAAAAATGTGTTTACGAAATGATTGCCTTCAAGTGGCATCGAAAAGAGAACAGTGGCACTGTGTTGGAAAAAGTGCATCCACGAGTTTAGAATGAATTTGAATAACATTTAATTGAATAGCAAGTAAAAGGAGAACATTAATTTGTGTTGCCTTATAAAAATTGTATTTACTTAGATCGTGCACAATTTTCATTATAACTTTCTACGAGAAGCTTTATAATTCCAATAATCATAAAAAGAAAAATTTGAAATCGGTCATTGTGATCGTTCGGTAATAAACAAATTGCATTAACTTAATTTTATTTTGTCAGATTTTACGCATTTCTGGCAAAACTTAGTAGGTATTAATATAAACAGTAAAAATATTCGAAAAATTTCAAGATACTGTTATATTATTTTTAAAAGAAAATAAATTTCTATTTCACTCCAATTCGTTGTAATTCGCAAAGACATTTTATTTTTCATAAAGATCAGCTGTCTACTGATTAGTATTGTCGGACAGTTATGGAAATATTCTCTCATGCTTACAATTTAAGTCTTCCCATCACATAAATAAAATTCTGCATTCGTTTTGGAAATTTTTGCCACGTTGCGACGAATCTACAGCCTCTCGTGAGTGTGTACGAGCGTATGCGAGCGTATTGGAGCGTGTATGGCTCCGAAAGACGGGGGCGGTTGCTCGGAGAAGAACACTAACGCGTTCCAGATGCTGCTCGCTTTGTTCCCATCGATGCTCTCTCGCAATGCCTGAAATTTTCTCCCGTTCTACCAGTCAACACTCACCGCCATGCTCTTTCTCTCCGCTAAGTTAAGTATTTCCGTTCGATTGTTTTTGTATATTTACCCGCGAGCAACCGTGCGCGCGCGCGCGGGTTCGAGCTGCTCTTGGCTCGCGCTTTGTTTGGACACTCGGGAGATCATCTAATTCACTTACGTTCCCCGAAACCAGCCCTTCGTTCATCGTTCCTCTTCCTTTGGACGCTGCAAATTGGAGAAATTCAACCCTTAAACGCTCATTCAAAAATTGTTGAACAATTCACTTTGCTTTCGGTGAACTCTTTTAACCCCGTTGCTGCACGAAATCCCTGACGATAATATTGTACAGTATTGTTGGTTCGATACTAGATCAATATTTCAATGTTTTCTACCAAAATTATTGTAGACCGAGGATTTTATTTGAAGAGCTTCAATGTATTAGTTCGAGCTTGTTAAACTTATTATATGGGAAGAAAGAAATGTCTGTTTGGCTCCTGTCGGTTGTAATTTAGTTCTCGTTCCAAAATATTTACTACTTGCCCTATCTATTGATCAGTATAACCTTGATTATCCACAGTAAACATTGGAACGTGCGTGTTCAGATAATACAACATTGTTATGTCGAATCTCTACTAATTTGTGTAATAAATCATCATTGCCTATGGACGCCTTAGATCGAACTGTTGTAAACAATGTAGAATTCGGATACCGTCGGTTCGGATAATCGAGGTTCCGCCAAATCGTGGATTAAACAATCGGACATAATCCAAATGGTGTCGTGTTTGGACTCGTTTTAATCGGAAAATGGTCATGTTGCTAAAGGTTTCGTAAAAAATTGATTAAAAAAAACAAAGTGTCGCTGAGTTGACATTGTTTCACTACAAGTCGCTTCCGAGTCCCGTAATTGGTAGTGCGGATAAATTTTTCCGCAAAAATATCGTGCACGTCTCTTTCTCCTATATCGAGACACTCGATGTCTTATCCGATAGCATAAATGGAAACGCTTAGAAATTCCGTGTGTGTACAAGGAAAAGTACAGTGTTCGGCTCGTCTATGGTCGACGAGAGGTCAGGTCACACGAGGCTATTCGCGCGATTGATTACACGCTATCGGTCTATCGTCGGATGTTTTTGTTGCCATCCGTGAACGATACACGGCGCTAAATAGACTGAAATGTACAGGGTGACGCCGAAAAACAGTAGCAGACACACACGTTTCACCTTCCGATGCCGAGATGGCGAAGAAGAAAGTTCTGATGGCGCGGCGAGCGACTCTCCTCGCTGTCGGGGAAGACAAGAAAAATGTTTCGAGATACTGCTATTAAACGATACTATAAAATTAAACATCAGCATCGCGGATATTACTACAGTCGCGCGTAATTGCTGCCACTTTTTCCTCCGCGATTTATCTCGCCGTCCCCTGTTAATTAAAATGCTCCATCAATCATTAGCCCGCGAATTCTCGTAGCAGTTTATATCTTTATAGACTAATTTATGGGAAGAAATGTTGAACGCTCATGCAGCCTCTCTATTAATGCTTTTATTGGCCTATTAGGGGGATAATTGCTTCATTAACCATCGTACAGGATTTTATACAATCCACTAATAACTAGACGGATGATCGTTACGCAGGGGGGAAAATGTTTTGCGCCAATTGCGAGGAACCGGTGCAAAATAAAAATGTCTTTGATCGGCTTGAACGGGTTGAACACAATGCGAGGTGTAGCCCGTGACATTAAATTAAAACAATCTTAAAGGAAATCTTATAGGACAATACTTGAAACTTTCTTTGAATTTAAGGGAACAATACTGGATATCCAATTTCAGAAATTTAAATCCAATTAAAATTTTCTTTCATGCCATTAATAATTTATTTTTATTTTTATTCGAAATGCATTAAATCTGCAGTGTATCTATATCGAAGTATTATTGTGATTGCGTGGGAAAGATGTTTCGGCAATTCAATGGATGCACTTCGAGAAGGTCTGGAACGTCGTCAAAACAATTTTTACGTAATGCAGCTTCACTGTTGCTGCAGCGAAGACATCTGCTCTCTATCTGTTTTCATCGACG
Organism: Lasioglossum lativentre; assembly: GCA_916610255.1. Classification (NCBI taxonomy): domain Eukaryota; kingdom Metazoa; phylum Arthropoda; class Insecta; order Hymenoptera; family Halictidae; genus Lasioglossum; species Lasioglossum lativentre. The sequence continues at coordinate 6,409,311 of OU744364.1, forward strand.
CCATGACGCCATCGCGATTATCGAACGATTGTCCGTCGTCGATTTATTAAACAACGAATCTGTAACGAAATTCAATTGACGTGACAGCAGTGGAATTTTTATTACAACATTACCGATCGCTTGTTAAATATTATATTGTCTTTAAACAAAACAAAAAAAACTGATACATTAAATTTCTATTTATAAATCGAACACTGCCGACGAAATGACCGATTTCAGATTTTTTATTTTACAAATAAAGTCATTTTTATAAACCTAATTCTAATATACTGTTGGTTCAGTTTTAAACAAATATAACACATTATCGTGAATAAATACAAAATTGTACAGTGTCTACAATAGAAATTGGATGAATATTCACATGGGGGTTGATTTTAATAAATCTTGGTTCCCTTCAGGATCCAGTGAGGATCTTCGAATTTCGAGTCTTACGACTGACGCAGGAAACTCGATTACATTGTCTGCGAGTGCTCTTCAGGTTTCTAAGGGTTTTCGAAGCAGGGGTGATTTGTTGCGACAGGGAAAGGTTCTTAGAACCGCGCTTCCGCACTCGAGCCAACCACCGAAGACAACTATAACAACGTCGAATTCGAGCACCGTCTGTTTCCAAAGTGTTTCCATTGTGGGGAAAATATTCCGAATTCCGTGGGAACTGCCCCGATGTACATATGCATCGTTCCAACAAGCTGCATCCAAATGCAAGAACAACATCAAATTATTTATAAAAGTAACAAAATAACACAATATATTTGCTACAGTTCTGGTTTCTGTAAAACTTAAACATAATCGTAACATTCATTGTTAAATATTTATCTAGAAAATAGAAGATTTTCTTGATCCTGATTAGGGGGTGGAAATGCTCTTCAAAGTTAGGGGTTGAAAATGTGTTTTATGAAATATCTGTTATACTAACGCAGATAGAAAAAATTACTGAATGAAGAAATTGCTCGCTTTTCTGTAAGGAATACAGTGGGGTGAAGCAAATTCTGTGATGTTCCTAGATGGCGCTAATATATGCAGTTTTTAAATAATTAATTCCGGGAAATTTTCTTGTCAGTCATATTATGAAGATAATAGAAGAATTTATTTTTCAAGATCAAAACCAGTATGTATACTGATTAATACAAACAAAATGGAGAATTGTGATCTTCGAAAGAATATTATGTATTCTTCTATTATATGTATTTTATAAGCGAATTGCCCGCCAAATCAATATTGGGCAACGGGATCTGAAGCCAATGGTGCGCGTGATTTGATTTCGTACATTAGATTGTTATTGGTACACGAAACGAAGTTGTACTTGACAGAGATGTTTTCGTTATGATGGAAAATTATGTTCTAACTCGCTGAACTGCAGTTTCCACCCTCGTTGACTTGAACTCCCCACTCTTGGCGAATTTCGCACACCGTTCCCAAGCGTGGGTCCTCGTAAGACGTTTCCTAATATTAGCGTAATTGTATAATTGACCAAGCCCGTGTCATCACTCCTTCCAATGCGCCCGAAGCGCGCTGGACCCTTGGCAGGGGTGATGCAGCTGGTCACCAAGTGTTCTTTAAACCTTGGAACTTTATGGTATGGTTCTCACACCTGCGAGGCTTAATGTAATCATGCGTAAATCTCGGACCTTCTAAATTACTTTACTACTAACTGCCGCATGTTGTGTGCAGACCGGTCTGCTAAAGAAAATATAATGGCTCGATGTTAACCCTTAGCACTCGGATGACGACTTTCAGGCGCCACTGAAAATTGCTGTGCCATTCTTAAAAATATTGTTCGCATTATTATTTATCTTCGTATTTAATAAACTACTAGACGTTTACATATTACATGAGATATCATATCAGTTTCATATGCAAAAATTGAAAATTAATTGTATAGAATGCAAATATACTACAATGGAAAAATCTTTCGGTTTTTCAGTTAAAATAGCTCCGAGTGCAAAGGGTTAACACTAGAAAGACTGACTGCTTTTGGGCAATATGGGTATAACACAAATGTATATACCGGAAATGAAGGAAGGGGGGAGGTAACTACAATTATTAATAAACGCATTTATATGTTGTACAAAAAGTCACAAAATTCTAAGAAATTGTGTCATTATATATACGTAATTGTTTTTCTAATTGAAATTAAAAAGCAGTCAAAATCATTTCCTTGGGCAATCTGGTGTTAAACGAAATGCACAGATTGAGAAAATGAAAAACTCGCAGATGGTTGTCCGTACCGTAAAGTTATTTTTCGACGGACTTACCGAAGCCGTCATGATTCCGCGACGGAACATTTCATGTAGCAATATTTTACATTTACATGAAATTTGATGATATGAAAATCATGGAATTTATACATTTAAACGGAGGGTTGTAGCAGAAGTTATCAATTTCGACAGAATCCTCTCCGAGGCATAACAAAATTACCAAATCGGCTGACAAAAAGATCGCGCCGAATCTCCGGCATAAAAGAAACAATACCGAAGTACGCGGACGCAGCGGCATTCAAAAGGAATACATTACCATCGTTGGAAAAAGCGAGGCGAAGAAAAAGAGTAGAAAAAGGGACGGTATCGAGGGCGTGAAAGGCTGAGGCCCGCGTAATCCGTCGATTTTTCAAAGCCGGCATGCGCGTTCGTCGCGGGCGTCCTGTGTGTCAGCATAGAAATAAGGAATTTCAGTGGTCCGTGGTCCGCGGCAGGAGTATGCTGTTACACATAAAGAGACAGAGCGAGAAAAAGAGATAGAGGAAGAAGAAGAAGTAGAAGAAGAAGAAGGAAAACTCGCGCGGCAGATAGACCAGGGCGTAGGCAAGGCCTGAAAAGGCGAATAGCAGCATCAGGAAGGGCTGGGAGAGAGCGATGGTGGGTGGGTGTCCGCTGATAACGTATTCTCGGTAGAAGGAAGAAGACTGACGGAAGATTGCTTTTACAGCAGCCGACAGCGAGCGTTGTCGGTTCCTGTGAATGTGTTCTTTCCTCTCCTCGCTTCGGTTCGCTTCGCTTCTCTTCTCTTCGCCTTCTGCATTTCCCGTCGCGTCGTGAAAACCGAGAGAACTCTATCTCTCTTTCTCTTTCTGTTCGGGGCTGGGACAGCTCCAGGGCGCCTGCGACCGTCTCTGACGGTGATACCGTCGCGACGACGAGGATGATGGTAGCTCTGTTTATATGTGTATGTGTGTGCGTGTGTGTGTGTGTCTGCATGTAGTGTTCGTGCAAGCCACCCACGACCCTGGGCTCGTTCTTGTGTGCGTGTGCCTGTGGTCCGCACCCGCTCATACATAAACAAGAGATCGGCCGACGCCGCTTCAAAAGAAGAGACGCTAGCTGCGACTCCATTATGTAGAGCATATCCCACGGCGGTCCTATAAAGAATACTAACGATATGGCTTTCTCTCCCTGGCGAGGCGAGCACGCGATCTTCGACCACCATGAGAACCGCTGCCACGAACACCCTTCCTACCAGAAAGTCGTCCTGGGACTTTTTCTTCAACCCCCTGGTGGGATACCGAGTCGTGGGTGGAATTGTCTTCTTTTTTTTAAATCTTGCAAGTGTACCATTTTCTTCATCTACTGATAGTCAGGTGATGGACACCGAGTATTGAGATTATATTGGGTAGAATAGTTTCATTAATAAAATCTTGGAGACCTGGTCTACCCTGAAGATGAAATCAGGTTCTGTACCATTTTCTACACCCCTTCGAGGTTGACCGATGTTGTGCTTCCGGCTTGTACATCAGCAATGTACTATAGGGAAGTAGAACCAGTTCATAGTTATTTTTACTGGAGGACCACCGTCGCATATGGATATTCTTTATGTTTAATGGAAGATCTATGTGGAAAAATACCTACAGCGGAATAATTTTAATAATTCAAAGCGGAATAACAATATAATTCTCCTACAGCGGAAAAATTATTCGAGCCAAAAACAGTGATGGGTAAAATGTAAATCAATTTTTCTAAATCCCACATTTTTTCTATAAAAAATCAGTATCGAAGAGAAAATGCGTCTACGACTTCTTCTTCGAACCCATTGAACATTATTTCTTCGCTATTTACATCGTCCAGAGACTCAATGATTTCAAACTAATACTGTCGTCCCAAAAATCATACATACATGGACCAAGTCCATCGTGAAAACAATAAAAAATGAAATGCTAGGTAAAAATGTGAAATAAAATATATAAATCAGATAGGTACTTGTCTAGACCCCAAGGGTTTCCCTCGTCCCATAAACGCAGCTCTCGTATTATTTTCTACCGGTTCTTTTAGTCTTGCGATCCGATCCGTCCGAGGGGGGGGGGGGGTGGGGGCGAAGAAGAAATAATTGAGATAACGAGACAGAGAATACGAGAAAGTAAATTAATGATCTCTCTTATTCGGTATTGTACGCGGGCGCCTTCCGAAGGGCCTCGCCTCGCCGCGGCTTCGACACCACGAAATTAGTCAATAGCGCATGTCTTCGTTTCCCTTTAGCTCTCTCGCGGCCGCGTAATCAGCGCTCTGTGGTTGGACTTAATTATACAGCACTCGGTGCCGACCGTTTCCATCGCATCGGCGCTCTCTATAACGACTCGACAAAAATCCAGTGTTACGACGCCTTCGGCTTGGAAATTAGTTTCACGCCCCTACGGGGACTCGGCGACTGTTATCAATTTAATTCCTCCGATCCGACGACGCCTTCGATCCGACAACGTCTAGACTCGGGTCCATTTTGACCCACGGTTACAGTCTTTCCATTCCAATTTTCTGAAAGACAGTTGAAATTATTAGTTAATTGGGTGCACAAATTAATTCTTCACCTTTCCTCATATTGTTCATTTATAAACGATCGAAATAAATTCAAGTCCTAAAAAGGTCTGTGTGTCATTTTTTACACAATTCACTTCATCTCAGAGGTAATTAATGAATCCGGTAAAAAATTGAAAACAATGTTACCATTGATTAATTGTGAGAACTAATTAATTTTTACACGTAATAAATGTCACTTTAATTTATGACAGAATCTTCGCAATCGTATTAAGAAAATTATTTCGTGTAGAACTGAATATAAAATCGTTTCAATATATTGAAACATAAAAATGAATAGAAAAATTTAACTTCTCTTCACAAAACGTGTCCAGTTTGAAAGAACCAAAATGCTCCCCCCTAGATGTCCTGCAAGATATCTCGCAACGGAAGTCGACTCGAAGCAGTTTCGACTCTAGTTACCCCCTCCCCGGGAACGAAACACACCACCGCCACCCCTGCAATGCTACTTGAGCCCGAACAGATGCCGCACCCCCAAAAAACCATGCTCCCATTGTGCCACTAATAGAAAGTCAAGCGTCGGCTTACACAGTACTGCTCTGCAGTCCTAGCGCTGCCAGTTCGGAAAAATTTCACTGTCAACACACGTACCCTTTAATTGGTCCCAACGCGACGCGACCCGAGTCGATTGTGAAATGTGATTTTTGAGTTTATCGCGGTTGCAACGTTGCGTCATTGAAATTAGTATTTCGTGAATCCTCGATCGAGGAGCGTCGTTTGTGTCAGTGTCGTGGAATACTCTGGCAATTTTGTGGATCGTTGATAGTGACAGTTTTGTCTAAAATCTAGTGTGTGTGTGAGACTGTTCGGTGCTATGGTCGAGAGAAGAATTTCCGAAGGAGATAATTGTTCGTTAGTACTATTCTATGTTTTGTAAATTTAGTTTGAGATAGTATTTCTTGTGTGGTCGGTGGCTTGGTACTCAATTTTATATCTTCTCTTCGCGAATCATAATTAATTCATGAACATTCTTTCACATCTATTTTCACGATTATTCTATACATTATTATTATAACATCAACGAATCATAAATAATATTCCAACCCCTGTTATGAATCTCTACGAAGAAAATTTTAAAATTTATTTTAATAACCATTCTATACATGATTATTACACAAGCAACATCAACGACTCATAGAAATACATTCCACCAATTAATTGTCTACCAAATCGCCCAGAAAACAAATATTTCCAAAATGGCGGGCCAGAAGTCGCGAATCCTTCCCGCCAACGCACAACACGTTGCACGTTCCGGCTAAAATGATAGAAATTAGCGAACCAGAGTTCGAAGTTCAGTGTTCGCGCTTCCGAGCGTAATTCTTAAGCAGTCTGATAACGGGCCGACATCGATAAACCTCATCCGTTACGAATGGAAGATAAATCAGCGAGACCTCCCCCTCCCCTTCCTATTACCAACGAGTGTCCCTCCCTCCTTCCCATTGCATTTCTATTCATTCCGATACCGATTCATTAACTTGGCGAAACGAGAAATTACACGAATCATCTTGTTCCTTTCTGCGCGGAGATACCTGCGTCCCCCTCTTCGTTTCCAACCCCCTGTGGCGCTGAGCCATCTTGATATTCGATGGGAATGTCAGCAGAACAGCATTTTATTTTCATCGTCGATAAACGAGGAAACCGCGTGGACTGTTACAGACTACAATTTTCTTTTTTCTTTTTTTTTTTGTTTCAAAATCGAGCTTCTCTTCAAACCTTCGATTCAACAGAGTATTCTGGTCCGGAGTGGCCATTTTTTGGAGATTTTTCTGCAGGGATACCTGAAGACTGTTTTGTACAAATCTTTCGTATATGTATTTAGTATTAATTGAAGTGTACTGCACAATTTTTTTTTCAAGTCGAAATATTGAAAATTGTACGAGATGCACTTCCTCGAAACACGATGGAATTATAATGAAGTTGGAAGGGGTGAGATACGCATGCTCGTTCCGATTGCATTGGAGCTTAATCGTGTTCCGGTTCTTATTACGCGCTATCGTAAATCATTATGAAATTACCCGGTCCCAGAAGCGTATAGTAAACTGAAACGCAATTATCTCGCGGTTACGCGGTGTGTACAAGCGGCGCCGAACACAATGCTCGACTTATCGGGAAAGGTCGAACATCCCAGTTACACTTACTCCGTTGATAAACTATCATTGAAACCAATGTTACAAGTGCATATAAAACTGCATCTTATCGTCGAACGCGAGCGCGGGGCTCTTGTCACCGAGGATCCTCCATTCAGTTTTGCGTTGCGTTTCATTTCCGGCTGGTAAACCTCTGTACCTTCGATGAATTTTCCATTTTTCCCGAAAAAATCATCATTCTTTGATTTTCTCATCATTTGTAGTTTTCTTCTTCGATGTTTAACTTTCTTGGAATTTCCTGGTGTTTACGTATTGTTCAGTTTAGTACAAATTCTTTTAGTAAAATTTAATTTTTCCATGTATAATTTTTTTCGTGATATCAAGATGATCTCGAATATTTTCGAAATCAATGCACCTTTTTTTTTATACCACCGTGTTACCGATAGAAGGACGAATTCGTCGACCTACGATATTATGAGTTGACCTTGAAAAACGTTTGAAAATACCGAATGTCACCTTGATATCTCAGAAAAAATATAAAGAAAACAAATTTGTATTCATTCGATGCGTCCCTTGAAATGCTACATAATTCGTTAAAAAGTTTTTTAATACAACCGATCGATATTTTTTTTCGTGTACTGTTTGTACGTAAAACAGATGTTTAAAGGGAACAACGTGTTCGTGGTGGATATTTTTGACGAATCGACATGCGGTTCAATTTTTGTTCCTAGTTCGGTCTATTTATACCGTGAAAACAGCGCTATGCCAATACTCTGGTCCAGTGTTCTGCATTCTCGGGGTGACTTGAAAGGAGAAACGCGGTGGAAAATCGGGCTGTTGTCCGTAAGATAAATTTCGCTCGGTGGCCGCGCGATTCTGTCATTGTCACGTTGCCGGCTCACGGTTCCGCCGCCGTTTCCATTGTCTAACTGTGACAGAGAGGACTCGCTCTAGATTTTCCCCGGCAAATTCGTTTTTGTCGACGCGACCGCGCGAGAGAGAGAGAGATAGAGAGAGTGAAAGTGAGAACACACGACAGTTGAAACTCGTCGCTGTCCTTATACGAGAAGTATTTCTGTCACGAGAAAACAGAAAGCTGCGCTCGCATCCCTCGGTTGTCTATTCGGCAAAATCTGAATAACATTAAATTTCGCGCAGACATTTCCACCGAAAATTTGCATTTCATACTTCGTAATTATCTAAGCTTTCGTATACAGTGGCTGGAATTTATATTCAAACATTATAGTATGTACAATGAAATTATTTTGTCAAACCCTTCGCGAGATTTTTGAAAACATTCAAAGTACTCTCCCGAGGAACCTAAATTTTACACTGTGGGAAGAAATAAAAATCTGTGAAAAATATTTAAAAAATATTGAATCGATTGAAATATCGATCGTTTGTATCTTTAGCACTGTTTAGACTTTCGTTACAATTCGTGAAGTTATAGAAATATTTTCTTGAGAGATTTTTTATATTCGTGTTACCATAAATATTGTAATGCAAGGAGTCGACAACGGAAGCTTTGACTGAAAATTTAAAAAATTTTCTTTCGGTGATGGAGAGCTAGTTCGTCGGAGGACTGTGTGCCGTCTGGCAAAATTAGTCGCGAAACGGTTTGTCTAAACTCGAGGAAGCCTAGGCCCTGGCCTAGGCCGGAACGAAAACAGTCGCGAGCCGGCAAAAAAAATATATTTTTAACCGCCAGATGCCGTCAAGGACCGGCGACTGAAATCACACGGGGGACCGACGAGAAAGCACGCGAAACGCGCGCCGACAATCGCCGAATTTGTTTCTCCGGAAAGGACCCAGGACGCGCACGCCCCCGCGAGACTGGTCACCAAATAAATTTCTGTTCTCGTCTATGAGCAATATACCAGTGCCGGTATTTAGACACCGGAAACTACATTGTCTAGGTATTCCTATGACGAGTTATTTCTAGGCTGCGCTTTACTGCCAACTACCTCGCGAATCTACTCTGTCTTCTTTCGAGCCGGCGAATTTCGAGTTGACAGCGGAATGGTGGAAAGTGGACGTTTTTTGGAAAACGTTGAGCCGTTGCCTGTGTAAATTATAGGCTTTAAACATTGTTCAGTTCGTGGGCACATTTGTAAAATTGTTTTTTTTTGGCTCCTGCAAAATTAATCAAATTTTGTTTCGTGATAAATCATTTTTCTGATAAATTCCATTGCTTATCGAGCAAAAATTATTTTAAAGCTCTGATGGATTCATCGATAATACACGTGGAAGCAATAAGATTTATTAGAAAAATGATTTGTGAAACACAAATTCGGCTACTATTTTTGGTTTAATATTTGGCACCTCCTCTGAATTACTTCTATTGTTAACAGTTTCAAGCGCAATTGCTATTGCACAAGTTGCATATTTTCAAACATCAAATAGAAAATTAAGAAATTGAAGAAAATGACATTTTTTTCTTACCAACCCACGTTAAAAAAAAATGTATTAAATGATTATGTAAACGGTAAAAGTTGTTCCAAGTCACCTGAACAGTGTTTTGCTCGCAATGTTTGGAGAAGAGATCAGGAAAATGTGCATGTGTAATTAATTTGGTGAAGATCGATACATCGACGAGGTAGTAGAATAATTTAGCGTGTCGTATCATCGTAGCGTGTTAGTCATCAATGACTAACTCCGCATGAATGAAAAGTCCGGGTCGGTCACTGGCAACCAATATGGCGACGGATAAGCAGCTATACCAGCTAAGAATCATGGTTCTACGTAGTCGAAAGTCCATCTTCTGACCCTAAAGATAATTATAGGATTGTGTCAAATTTCTCCACTGCCAATCCTTTCTCGACGTTCTGCTTTCATCCGGATTTTTCGAAAGGAGAATTATCGATTTTTGTGCAATTTTGGCGTCTATTAGGGTGCAGTGTTGGTAGTTGGATACACAGCGCTACATTAACCCCTCTATCAAAAATTTGAACATATTTTTTGCAAAGCTTAGTAGTAATAATAATTGAAATTATTGTACCAAAAATTCAGGGATACCAACAAAATAGATTGCAATAAATATTTCAACATTTTTCAAAAATGGACTGGTGCATTCCTTTTTTCGCAAAAACTAGGATTTTTTTAAAAAGTTTTCACGCTACGAAAATTTGAATTTTTGCGATTATTCGAGAAAGCAGAAGTCTATACCAATTTTGTCACCAAAAATTAGCCAAAAAAATTGAAAATACCTAAGTGTTAATGTAACGAGTAAAGAAAATTTTCTTCTCATAAGCTCGTTCAGGAAGAGTACGAAATTTTGCGAACCTCATCGTCTTCGTCGCATCGATCGAACAATATAATTAGATGATTATTACTGTATCGGTACTACGCTCGAAATAGTTCTACGAAAGCGGGTATTATCGATGAAACACCTGCGAGAGGTATTAATTAATTATCGATCCAATGAACCGTTCATTTCACAAATCCCCGGTATAGTCGCTCGCTGTTTCCCCGAGCGAAACGACACGACGATCGCTTCTTTCGAAAACTGTCTGAAATCTGAAACATTGAAGCCTCGGAATGTCGTGTGTCTAAACGGGGACGACACCCAGTGTAGCGTTGGCAACTGTCACGAGCATGTAATTTCCGAGACTGATGAGACATCGGGCTTCGCGAAAATAAGTCGCCTTTCTTTTGTTCAACACACGCCCGCATCTCTCGCCGATTTGATACATTTTTCAGTAACTTTGATGAAAATAATAGCGACAATAATGCATCGTTTTCTTAATTATTTATTCTTTCATTTTAAAGGGGGTATTTATAAAATTAACATTTTAATATTTAATCATTCGTGTTTCTGCTATCATTTGGAGGAAAAAATTTTTCTTTTTCAATCCCTTCGATTTTCTCAATTTTAATCACTTACAAAGAAGCTTGTTTATGAATAAAAAAATTCTCTGACCAGAAACGACCGATTTTTAGTCCCACAAAAATTGCATAAAAGTTGAAGTTTATCAACGCAATTTCGAAATCCGTCTTCGAACACCCTCGCGAATTCAAATATCGATTATGTGTAAAAAAGAAACGCACAATTCCTGAAAAACCATCTTCATTACCGCTAAGAAAATCTTTCGTCCAATTTTCTCAAGCCTCTCAAGCACAAAACTTAATGCAATTCCGAACCTCGGCTCGCGAGCTCCCCGGGGCGAAATTTTTATAAAGAAAGAGGGGCCCGTGCATACGATTTGAATAAATCCAAATTCATGAGTCGGCGTATACTTTCCCGAAGAGTTTTAAGAGACCCGCGAAACTAGCATTCCCGCGGAGTCCATCAACGTTTCCAATCTTCCCGGTGCCTGGAACTTGTTATTCGGTCAGCGAGCGAGTTTAACCCCTTGCACTACGATTTATTTTACGGTTGCAGTGATTAGAACTTATTTGTCGTTCCTAATTTCTTAGAAAAAAAAAGATGTTTGTATGTAATTTATACCTATGCAGTCTCCAATGGTTTCAACAACAAGAAAATGTAATTTTGTTTCAATTTAAAGTTTAAAGGAAATTAGTAGCATGAATATTTAGTAGACTATCTTCGAAATCTTCGTCACGAGTCCGACTCGGTATTATAGTGCAAGGGGTTAACCGGTAACAATTCTTTCCTCGCCTCGAGAGGACGGTCGATTTATCGCCGAAGCTCCGCTACTACTTTATCAGGGTACGCGGATTTTCGGGCGTGTGTGCAGACCTCGTGCATGCGTGCGTCTACATCCGATGCAACGCGAGGAGAGCACGTGTTCTCCCGTGTGACGGGCGTGCATCGGTGCACGCGTAACATCGGTACAGCCGTTGCTGCATCCCGCGCGAGAAAAAAAAAAGCGGGCCCGGTCACGCGTGCACGACGCGACCGGCTGAAAATGCAACGACGAGTGCATTGTGGCGCAACCGCGCGAGCGCGCTGCACGCTTTGTTCGACGATGCGCCGAGGAAAATCGCGATTTTAGCAAATTCGCGGAACGCGGAGAATGCACGGAACGCTGCTCTCGTCGGATTCACGTTCCGCGAATCTGTCGCGCGGATTTTCTGCGATTTTCTCCACTATGTGCTTCGGAAACTTGATTTACTTGATTTTTTGGGAGATGGGGAAAGTCGTTCAATGACCTACCTTGCGTTGGAGATTAAATTTAGCAATTATAGTTGGATTTGATAGTGAGAAGAAATCTATGAAATTAATAAAAAAATTAGTTCACTATGAGTTTGATTTTTTGGGAGATGGGGTAGTCGTTCAATGACCTACCTTGCGTTGGAGTTTGAATTTAGGAATTATAGTGGATTTGATAGTAAGAAGAAATCTATGAGACCAATAAAAAAATTAGTTTATTATGTCTTTGATGTTTTGGGAGATGGGGAAGTCGTTCAATGACCTACCTTGCGTTGGAGATTAAATTTAGCAATTATAGTGGATTTGATAGTGAGAAGAAATCTATGAGACGAATAAAAAAAATATTTCACTATGTCTTTCATTTTTTGGGGGTGAAGAAAATCAATAGGCAGCCTTAGAGGTTGAATGAATTTAGAATTGAATTTAGAATTGAATTTAGAATTGAATTTAGAATTGAATTTGATTATTTTCCCCACAACAATTCCCACGAAGGTACGACAAACCTCGCGAACATCGATTAGGAGATTTCGGGAACGGAATCGGTCCGAGAGCATGGTCGCCTCAGCTCCTGACCTCGCAACCTCAGCTTCCCAGCTCAGCGCCGCAAGATAATCCTCCCGACGCGTAAATTCGCGTCTCTCCTCGCGTCCCCCGACGCTCCGATCTTGCCCGATTGATAGAAAGAGGGATTACGACATTCGCGTACAACAATAATAATTCCACGCTCAATAATCGCGCTTAATTACTGCGCCTCATGTCGCGATTACGTAATCGGGGATCGCGGCACGGATGCTGCTGGTTCGGCAGACGACGACGACGACGACGCGACGCGACGTCTCGCCTCCATTCACGATTTAGATTTAGATTTGGTAATTTCTAGACGGAAATTAGTGGACCAGGGCTACCGGCTAGCCCCGACAAATTAACGACAGATGGAGTTCAGACGGGTCCCGAAGGGTCGACGGTAAGGAGACGACCTCTCCGCAGACACACTTCGCTGGTCCATGTCTATCCTCGAAATCCGTTTAGCTCTCCGTCGGGGATGATCTTCGATTTCTAGGAGAGCGTCCCACATGGTGGACCTAAAAGACCGGCTTATAAGAGACAGTCCTAAAAGAATCCTAAAACAGTTCTAAGAGGCAGTCCTGGAAGAGTCCTAAGAGGCCGTCCTAAAAGAGTCCTAAGAGGCAGTTCTAAATGAGTCCCAAGCGAGAGTCCTAAAAGAGTCCTTAGAGGCAGTCCTTAGAGACTCCCCAGCGACGATCCTAAAAAAGTCCCAAGCAATAATTCTAAAAGAGTACCAAACGACAGTTCTAAAAGAGTCCCAAGCTACAGTTCTAAAAGAGTCCTAACAGGCAGTCCTAAAAGAGTCCTAATAGGGAGTCCTAAAAGAGTCCTAAGAGGCAGTTCTAAAAGAGTCCCAAGCGACGGTCCTAAAAGAGTCCCAAGCAACAATTCTAAAAGAGTCCTAGGTCCTAAGTCCTGATAACCAGATTTAGAAAGCAAACCTAGAAAGACGATCGAGTGAGCCCTAAGAGGCAGTCCTAAAAGAGTCCTAAACGCCAGTTCGAAGAGAGTCCCAAGCTACAGTCCTAAAAGAGTCCCAAACAACAATTCTAAAAGAATCCTAGGTCCTAAGTCCTGATAACCAGATCTAGAAAGCAAACCTAGAAAGACGACCGAGTGAGCCCTAAGAGGCAGTCTTAAATGAGTCCTAAACGCCAGTTCGAAGAGAGTCCCAAGCTACAGTCCTAAACGAGTCCCAAACAACAATTCTAAAAGAGTCCTAGGTCCTAAGTCCTGATAACCAGATCTAGAAGGCAAACCTAGAAAGACGATCGAGTGAGCCCTAAGAGGCAGTCCTAAGGGAGTCCTGATAACCAGATCTAGAAGGCAAACCTAGAAAGATGATCGAGTAGGCCCGGGCGCAGAGGAAGGCAAAGGGTTTAATTGTCCGCCGAAGATTTTCCGTGATTGCCCAGTTAGAGGATAGCCATAACTAAAAGTCCTTGGGTTGCCGGGCCGTTTGTCCACGGATAATGATTTATAGCGGATTGTCGTCAGCGTGCCATTAACCGTGACATATGCTACCGTGAACCATCGCGCATTATGTATTGTAACGAGATTCCTGGTCGGGACACGCGAAGAATATAAGCGGCCGGGGGCCGAGCCGCGGACGTGTAACGCGACTTTGTTGCGACGGTTGCGCAAGAAGCCGCGGGGCACGAGGAAACAAAGTGCTCCTTATGCTGCGTAATTGTCAGAAAAACAACAAAAACTATCGGCGACGGATGAAAACCGCTTCGAAAGAAACTGTAGCAGCCTCCGGCTCCGATAGAGAGACGCTGGCTAATGTGTACGATGCGAAATAAACATTCTCTCTGTGAATTGTGAGACACAAGCCATAACAGACATTAAATGTATATCTACAACGAGAAGAATCTAACAATTTACGTAATGATATAGGCAATTCAACGAAAATTACTCTGTATTATTCTGAAACATAAACAAGCATTTATACGAAGCTTCGAAACAATCGAAACCGATCTATAATAATCGACGGATTTTATCCATTTAAAAAATTCAAAGAAATTTAAAAATGTCAATGTATTATTCTTGAAATATTCAAACTATTAAAGAAGATACGAACTTTTTATGTGATTACTATTTCTTGCGATTGTAACCCTTACGCGAATAACCTCAATTTTTACGTTGCATTGTTTTACATTTCATTCTTACATAAAAACCAAGAAATATAAAAATCATTTGGGTTATTTACCGGACATTGTACTCGAAAGCAGTGCCGTCATCAACCGATTACACAGGAAAACGCGTTTTTTTTCCGGCTACACTTAAATATCAGGTGTAGAGATCGCTCCACCATCATCGGGAGGTTGATGACGACAACTACAATCGATCGATCGGTATAAACGTAGTTACGGTCGGAACTAAACAAAATTCGAAATGTTGGTTATTGTGAGAAAATCGTTGTTCGCGTGATGTCTCGCAGGCTCTGACCAGGTGGTTTTCCCTTTCAGATTGAGGATGTCCTCAAAGAGGAAGTCACCACCAACGAAGCTATCGGAGGGCGGGGGCGGCACGGGTACAGTGGCAGGCGCCAACGAGGAGGAGGAGGACACGACCTCGTCGGTGACCGGTGGTCCCGGTGGCGAGATAGCCGTCGGCGAAGAGGATCCGAGCACTCCCGTCGGCATCATCGAGGAGTGCTATCCTCACCAGAGGGGAGGTGATTGCGAGTCATCCGGCTGTTCGTCACCAGCGACGACCAGCGAGCCGGATCTGAGGGACTCGCCATCGCCCTCGTCGAACTCGTTGCGAACCAGCAAACGGCAGAGGATCGTCCACGGACACCAGGACACCCTCGCACCGTACCACTATCCCCACCACCACCACCATCATCATCATCACCACCATCACCACACGAACACGTCCTCTTCGTCCGGTGGTGTCGTCGAACCAGCCAGCTCGTCCGAGTGCGGCTCACCGCCAACGCCGCTCACCGTTGACCCCTATTATCCAAATCATCCTCATCACAACAACAACAACACCGTTACGCAAAACAATAACAACAATAACGGAGGAAGCAGCGCCACGCCAGGTAGCAAGAGATCCATGGACGACGTGCTCAAGAGGCTAACCTGCAAGATGAACAGCGAGTCCCTGTCGTTGCAGGACGACACCGCCAACAACAGGCGGATCAGCCCGCCCCCGTCGTCGACGCCGACTGGACACAACGCTCACTGGTTAGTTATTGATGTTTTATGGGGGTTTCGCTTGTCGATGAATTAGGCAAAAACTTGCTTATTTTGGTGGAATTAGCGAATTACAGAATTTCTTTGTCGACCATGAAGCTCGGCAGGTTGCGTACATTATATTTGAAAGAAGACAACCATTTAAAATATCGTATTATATTTATACGGTTATAAATAATAGAATTAGAGTTGGTCTTATTAGCTTGGATCGTGGAAAAAAAAATTTTTTTCTACTTACTCTTAAATACACTCATCCTACAACTCGAACAGCATCATTTCTAATCAACACTAATCACTCTAGGAATATTCAAAATCTTGAAGGAAAATGCAAATTAATCGAGAATACTCATTAGCGTTCGATGGATTGAAAATAGAGACAATGTTAGCAATAGAGCGCGCTGCCAGGGACTTAGCAATTAGCCAAGACAGCTACAACCACTTCCCCCCCGGGGCAGTATCGTTTTCCCTTATGCAAATGTTGCACGGTCTCGCGCGTGTAACACGTGGCAAAATCGAGTGCAGCTTCACCTGCGCGACCACTCGACATCGATTGCGTAACCCATCTCCTTCTAATTAGCCGACATTGTGCTCCTATTGGAAACCGTGGTGTCTTCGAAGTGTCGCAATCGTTCGGTCTTAATCTGGCCCGTTGTCTTCCGAACGCTATCACGCACTCGCTATACTTTACATAACTGGTAAATATAGCCGAAAAAAACGAGTCTCGGCCCTGGTCGTCGTATCGTCGCCGACGATTATCGCCTAACGGCTCGGAAAGAAATTGCTGTTTCTTTGAACATCTATTCTTAGACGACTAGCCACGATCCCCGGATTCACTGCAGAAAAATTGTCTTTCGACTGGGTTTAGACCACCGTAATTTATTGTCTCGAAATGTACAGAGTGTTCCGAACGGCTTGCGCGACCGTTCAATTCAGCAGAAAAGAGTCCGATGTTATTTTTCCATCACCCTGTATAGCGTTTATCTTCGAATGTTATTCTTCACTCTAATAGCATCATCTTCGTCGTGCATTGGCGTTTTTTTTTTATCGCCGCTGGAAGATAGAAAGTGGAAGACCAGATGTTTATCCTCGTCACCGAGTTCCACTTTATTCTACGTCAGGCCTGTGTCGATTCGGAGAATCGTCTCTGCTAATTTGTTTGCGAGCTCCTCGTTATTGTTGCTCGGCGGAAGTGGACTTCGTTCCTGGAACCACGGCACATGGGTCCACGTTGACCCATGAACTTCGTTGATAGACTGCGGGTTTTTTTGCATTATTTTCAACCCTTCAGACCTCTATCGAGAAAGGCATCAAATTCGTATTCTATTTGAGCTTGTTGCTATTGAGCTAGACAATTTTGATTTTGCATAAAGATCGCAGTCTACTCATTAAAATTTATTATTCTTTTCGACGATAAAATTGAATTTTTAGTTTCGAGTTCAACTGTTTTGGATATTGTGAAATCTTTATTGATAATTAGACTGCGGATGTTTATGGAAAATAAAAATTTTCTGTATAAATTGCAAGAGTCACGAGCCAAATAGAAGGGCCTTTCTTTTTTTTATTATTCCAAGGAGTTGAAAATAATGTATAGATATACCTAAATTTTTTTTATGGTTCGTTTGTTTTAAATTGCACATACCCAATTGTGTCATAAAAGCATCAAATCCGCAGTCTATTGATAATTCACAATTGAATTTAAATGAAAAACGAAAATGAGTGATCATTATGGGAGGATCTTTTGTTCAATTATTTTTGAAGAGCGTGCGAGGGTTAAAAATGTGTTTCCTGTTTGCATGTACTCTATTTTTTTTACTAAAGTATTTAAAATTATTTAACTTGAGTCTCCCCATTTCTACGCATGACAGCTCGCTTATCCAGTGTTACAGCAATGAACCAGTAAAAATCTAAATGAAGTTAAGTGTTTCCAACTGTGTAGCATTTTTGTAGATCAATTGAACGCGAACAATGCGTTCGAAGGTACTTTTTATTCGGGACCGTTCCGGAAATTGTGATAATATTGATGGCTGTATGGACAGTGGCAGAGACCATTTTTGTCCGTTTCTGGTTCCAGAGAGAATCACCGTGAATAAGAACCGCGGCCCCGCTTCTTGGACCCCGCGAATGGCCCACAAAAGCGTCCATTGTTCGAAGGGAACGACAAGATCCACAGATTCCGCGTCGTAAACCGACTCTTCGTTACCGAACATCCATCCGAAATACAAAGCGACCGGGGCGAAAAGGAAGTCGAAAGATGGGAGAGGGCCGGGCAAAAAAACAAGGGGTCCCACACACAGTCAGCCCGAAAATATCTGACTTCTCGGCCCGAGACAAAGAAATATGTCTCGGAAGACGATAAGCGATCTGATGCGACCGAAAAATGGGGAATGAAATATCGGCTGTTCCCACTCATAATTCCACAAACCGTTTTACTCTGTATCCCCTCTAAAGAACGTTCAAAAATTCAGCTTCTCTTTATTCTTCGAATTAGAGGCCGCTACTTGGCAGCCATCTTTAACCTGCACGGCATAGTTCTGAATTATGATACGCACAATGGAACATAAAAATGTTTGATAAATACTTCGTTAACTGCAACAACTAACGCTGGTAATTACTCGTAGATAATATAGAAAAGTTAGTTTCCATTTTACTTGGACTTCGATGTCGCCACTGAAGCCATATTCGATATACAAATCGTGACTGCAGGCCCTGGAACAAAATTATAAAGACAATTTTTAAGTGAAATTTTTCTGAAAATTGTTATCTGTCCTAATATAAGATATAAAACGTGATTGACTAGAAACATTTTGAAGAATTGATTTTCATTGTTCTCGGAATTGTTACAACTAGTAAAGTAACAAATCAGATAAAGTTGCAGCACCACTTTTTCGACCGGGAAAACAGTGATGTTCGCGACAAAAAAACTCTAATGATCCACGACAACAACAATGAATATTCACGAGAGTTCTATTTTAATTTTTCCTAGTTTAAACATCGCTTACAATTAGTCGGTAGAGGATTGTTTCTGTATTGGCTGTGGGGAATATTTTGCTGGCTGGGAAAGTTGCAATGAATATTGACGAGTGTAATGATTGTTTAAAAATCACTTACTGTTAGTAAAGGAGTGGATTGTTTCTTCATTGACTACAAATCGTCGCGCGTCGCGTCGCGTCGCGTCGTAAGAAATAAAACCGGTCGTAGTTATCGTCTGGTGTTCGTGGCGTCTGTATAAGTTATGATAACGAACGATTAGTATATATCAGGGATGCACAACCTTGTTAAGATCAAGGGCCACATAGACTCGCTGTGACTTATGGGAGGGCATCCAACAATCATGTATTATTTATTTTGTTTATATTTATCATATATATTGTTACGAAGGAAGAGAATAAAAAGTAAATAAATAATTATAAAAATTGTGAGGCGGGCCGCCAACAAAAAGACATGAAAGTTATTTATGTTGTTTATATTTATCATATATATTGTTACAAAGGCAGATAATAAAAAGTAAATAAATAATTATAAAAAATGTGCGGAGTGTTCACTTTCATTTTCAAAGATTAAGGTCATTTGAAGGTCACGTTATTAATACATATCTGATTGTATTTTTTGCTCAGCTACACGGTGCAATGAAAAACAAATGCAGTTATGTGTCAAAAAAACACCGATGACCTTGATAACTCCGAAAAAAATTACCTAGGTATTCTTGCCAAATATTTGGTCCATTGACACCATGCACATTACGTAACAAATAATTTTTGCATCACAATAACCTGAAGAGATATTTAGGTGTTCTTATTTAAACGGACCACCCTGTATTGTTACAAAGGCAGATAATAGAAAGTAAATAAATAATTATAGAAAATGTGAGGCGGCCCGCGAGCAAATCAACGAAGGGCCGCGGTTTGTGCATCCCTGGTCTATATTCAACGATATCGCACGGTCACGTAATAATAATTGCCGTATGTAATCAGGTCCGTCAATGAATTGATTCTTTGTATCGGAACGACGGCGATGTCGAGGTTTTTCCGTTCCCACTGTGCACACAATGTACAAAGTCGAGAATACAGAGTAAAGATTATCCCGCACGTGGCTAATTGCAGATTCCGCGCCGATTTCGAATCGTTCCGCGTACAATCCGATACAACAAATAAAGATGCGATTGTCTGCGACAATCAATCTCATTGATTCCGCTCGCTGTACCTTTCCAGGGAATCATAGTGTCCCTCCGTATAATTTCCCCTTCAATTCTTCTTTCATTACGACCACCACAGACATTGTTACTGTTCTTTATGTTTCGGGCAATTTGTTGATTCTCTGTTGAAATTGGGCACGTCCAAACTTTGAAAATTCTTTAAACCTTAAAATATTGTTTCCACGATTATATTTGTTCGTATTTCATAAATTAATAAACATTTACATATTGTATTTCAGTGACATAAATTGAAAAAAATTGTATCGAATGGAAATATTCTAGGTCGGAGAAAAATGTTTGTTTTATGAGTTAAAATAGAATGCAAATAAAAATGTGAAGCAATTTTAATTAGTACAATTATACTGAACAATGGAGTTGTCAGGTTTTTGGATGAAGGTCTTCAATCGTTGGCATGGAAAAATTGATCAATTAGTTGTGGATCATAGATCTTTCAAAAAATACGTTAATAAGGAATAGGATATTAAATGATTACAATATTTACTATTATCGAATTATTGGACTGGAGAAAATGATCTTTCTATTTTCATTGTGAAAATATTTCTACCATAACGAAATGTTGAGGGTTAAAACAAGCACGTGCTTCAATAATACGTAGAAGACTGGTTGTGCGACGCAGTGTACTGATTTATAGTTAGCAATATAAAATTTACATACTACATTTTAAATATGTATTTATAATGAAACGAAGATTTTGCACAGTTTTCCTTTAATTACTTGATTTGTGGCGACAGATTGGAATTTATAAAAATCTAATCGCATCAGGCGAGAAAATCAATGAATGCAGAGGGAATGACTTCGATTGGTAAATAGAGGTATTAAATTGGGCATTGATTAAACAAAGGTGTACTAACTTTGCAGCAGTGAAAAACGTCTTATTTGTGAATGGTGCGTTGACTTTTTCCGGAATTTACAAATAAAAATCAATTTTCCCTTGCGATACTATCATACAGCAGTCTACTTGTAAGAAATGTAGAAAATTTTCATTTTGCATACTCGGACGAGCGTGAATACAGTCCTTCCGGTACGAACATTTCCGATTTGTCAACTGTGAATAGTCGATCGAAGCAACACGTTTAACCAGGATAGTCGTTAGCGTAACGTCGAGTATCGCGTATTCGGATCGGTTCGTAAAAATGGCCGGCCGTTAACAAAACCGAGGCAGCAGCAATCATTGGAAGTAAAGCGAGGTTGGCAACGTTGAACGAGCGGACAGAATCGTGCCAGCCAAAATTCTTCCAAAATTCAGCCAACTGTACGACAACTCGCACTTACGCTACCCGACGTTCCTCGGCTTTTTGGAATACATTCAATTCTCTGGACTCGGTCGTCCCTCGAATAACGGGAGAACCGCACTCGAAAATACTAGCTACACCTGCAGGGAACATTCCGATCGACTATAGCAATCAGGAAACCTTGGATCTGTGTGAAAAGTCGAAATTTTCTACTCCTTGTTGCACTAATCTTTGACTAGCTTCGTAAATTAATTTTTATTGCGGTGTATATATATATATATATATATATATATATATATATATATATATATATATACATGAAGAAATTAATTTTATAGAAAAATTTAATATTATTAAGAAATGGTATTGAATTTGTATGAAAAAATTAATTTTTGCATAAAGCACCGAATTGAGCTGAATTTTATTAGGATTTTTAATATGCAAAATGGTTAAAATTAGTACTCGCTGTGCTTTTTAAGCTTCTATCTTCGGTTGCATTAATCAAGTTATGGTGCTTTGATTTTATGGGATCTACATATAGAGGTCCATATTCGGCACTTAATTTTTGATTGTTTAATTGAATTTTAACAATTTCATTTAATTTGGTAACATAAACTGAAATTTACTAAATCTGTCTTTAAATTATACCTACTTATTTTTCCCATAAATGCATAAGTGTGCAAGACACAAATGTGTACAAACTCGATTTTCGTGACGT
Source organism: Lasioglossum lativentre (assembly GCA_916610255.1). NCBI lineage: Eukaryota > Metazoa > Arthropoda > Insecta > Hymenoptera > Halictidae > Lasioglossum > Lasioglossum lativentre. Next base: position 6,431,243 of record OU744364.1, read on the forward strand.
ACGTATGGCATTCGATGGGAAGTCACTGGACTTTCTTCGATGGTTTTCGAGCAGTCATCGCCGCTGGATGACGGATTTAATGATCCCTGCGGCAACAACCCTGGGAACGTGGGCGAGAATCGGATACTCTCGCAGTTTTATTAAATCCACGGTAGGACGAGCCACGCCGCGCCGCGCCGCGGCTAAAAACAGGGGAACCCACGCTAATTTTGGTTTCTCCTTCGGTATTAAGATCCGAATTCCAATTACCCGGCCACTTATTATATCTGCGAATGGATATTTCATTACGTGAATTATTAATCCGTACAAAATCGGACGCGGAACGAACGAGGTTTCACGGTTGCTTCGGTTTTCGTGACTGATGGAGGATTGTTAATAGTTTATGCATCGTCGATTTCTTAAAACAGTCTTTTAAAACTCAAATTTTAGAAATGCAGGAGTTATCTACGAATCGATTGATGATTTATCAATTTTGTGTGGCTTTTAACAATTTTTAAGTGTACATCAAATCATAAGTTCAATCAACTACATCTGTAATAAAAACCACTAAATCCAGCATGTTATAAAAATTCGTCTGTAATCTCGAATCTTGTTCGAATATAATGGAAAAAGTTTTTTCACGATATATCAATTGGTTTACTTACAATTAATTCCTAAAGATTACCTAATTTCTGTGGTTTTACGAATCTTGGAGCTTTGGCGGTGAAACATGAATGTGTTTTTTGACAATTTTTTAAAAAGAAAACTAATAATTATATCAATTTGAATCTTTATGGTTAAATATATCGATCTTTAGAGAATATAAAAAAATTTTTTTATTGCATTCGGAGTAGTGAAAAAACTACTGCCACAACGACACGTTCGTGTCCGTCATAAAATAGTGAAACCAAAAAAGATTTTTATAAAATGACTGACACATAGCATCGAGAATAAAATACCATCTCGACCATAAAAATTAAAGTCATGGTACCAAAGAGTGACAGTTTAATTTTAACATTCCTCGATAAACGAGGAGGTGAAATTCGAGAAACGGTAGACAGATCGCTTCATTTTTAACTAATTATTACTATTAAAAAATGGAATTAATACTAAATCAATGTCAAAGACATAAAATCTCCAGTACACCTAATTTTCCGAATATTCACAATTTAAAAAAATTGATTCCATATTGTGCAAACAGTATATACCCGAAGATCTCCTTTACGAAACACAAGGAGACAATTACGATCTTATAAATGGATAATGTTCATTTGTACAGCGCGAATCGATGGAAGTACACTGTGAAGCAAGGCAGTAGGACTGATAGGAAGCGAATTAGGCCAGTGTCACTATGCATGAGCAGATACTCGAGGAGAGAAGCAGCGTAGATGGAAACGCGCGCTAATCAAATGCATCGATCGATCTTTTTGCGAACCAAAGAAAACTTCTGCGAAAATCTCACTGCAGTCCAGACTCGAGTACCTTAAATCCTATTTTAAATGCTTCGGTAACACTTGCACACCTGTAGAACCTTTTAAATTAAAATTAATGTAAAATAAAAATTGCCCACATTAATTGTAATAGGCAGCAGCCATTTAACAATTTCTTTCTTTCTGTAATAATTAAACAGGGGATATGTATGCAAAATAAAAAATTTCTGCCTGCATCGTAACAAAGTGGAGTGGAATAGAGATTTATTTTCAAAGAAAATATGTTTAATAGGTTGAAAACAACAATAGTGTTAAATTTTTCTAATGTTTTTACCGTTTTAAATTACATCTACTGATTTTTGCAATAAATGCATAAAATTCGCTGTCTACTAATAATCTTAATAAATCGAAGGTACATGGACATTTTTGATATTTTAACGCGAAAAACTGAGTACGGAATTGAACAAGAAAGCGTGAATTTAATTGTTGGACGATGAACTGTAAATTTAAAACCGTACGCTATTATTCGCGGGTTGGAACGTCCGCAAATAGAGGCCTGCCTCGCGGAATTAAAAGCAGCCTTTAAAAACGCGTACATTATTATTACACGCTCCACTTTCGATACTCACGCACATCTGCCTTCAGCATGCGTGGCACGCGTGCACGGGAGAGTAACATCGTGTACACATACCGCAGATAAAAGTATCAATTTCATAATGACCGCTCTCTCGGCCGATGTGTGTACGCGAAACTGAAACGGAACTCTGTTAATTCTGTTAACTCTGTTTGCGATAAAAACATTGTGCCGCGGCCGGTCAAAAGAATCGGCAAAAATCGCGATTAAGCATTCGCGAGAAACGGCACCGCTTGTTAATTCTTCTGTAAATATTTACTGTAGATCCCCCTTCCGGTTAATCTTCCCGCGTAGGTGGAGGGGGGTACGCGTAATTGATTCGTTATTTTGATGATACTATAATGAGCAAGATAATTCGTATTTAAAAGCAACCATTATCCGGGGGAAAACGTCGGACAGAAAGCATCAGGTGCCGCATTTATCGCCGGGAACGTACGGATGGCGTAATTCCAGCTGTGTAATTGCATATAATTATGTTATATTTATATATATTTTTCTTCTTTTTTTTTTTTTGTCTCCGCGGAATAAATTATGTAACGCAGCAATTAGGGGTGAGTCGGAATAATTTATGGTTTGCCAGCGAGCGGAGATAAGAAGACGACACAAAAATGACTCGATTATAGTTCGACTGTGGCGGCCATCAAAATACCAAAGAGTAATCTATTCAACGAAGCTGAAACTGAAAGATTAAGCTCTATCGCTGGATTTGGTGCGCGCCGAGCGATTTTCACGGGAATTAAGTTTTAAATCCAGACAGACAATTAGTGGACGAAGTGTTAATCGATCGATTTTTCCGAAAATGGTGAGAAATTCCTTTGCTGGCTAGAAGATCCTTCTTGATAAAAATTTAAAACAATTTAATAAGAATGCTTTTCATTTTTGTTAATATTCATGCTTCTTGGCTCTATTATGCACATTTGTATAACACATATGTGACAAATGCACGAATATTTGCAGTTTTATGAATCAATTGTTGCGGCAGTAGAAATTGTTCTCGGGGTTAATAGTCGATAGGGAAGCGTTGCGTGGCCTTATTTTTAACCGCGTAACGTCCACGAACGGGGTTAGTTGTAAAATTGGAGCGATAAAGGGCGGTGAACACGGTGACAGTTTATTTTCGGCCGTGCAGAAAGCTAAAACGATCGAACGTGGTTCGGCGCGTAGATGATAATAGTAACAGAATGAGCCTTTTGTTGCCTGATACCCGGGGTCAACAGGCGCGAATAGAATCTTGTAGACGCCCACCGGCGCGCGTTATTATCGCCTGAAAGAAAGCCAACGCAACCACAGCAAGGGCCTTTCATGAGCGTGTGCAAGGATAAAAGACGTTCCTCGATAAGTAACGGTTTCATGGTGCACGATTTTTGTTCCCGGGGACGCGAACGGCGCGGAGCCGCAAGAAACGTGCACACTGGTAACGTCTAATTAAATCCCCCCCCAGTGCACAATGCGGAATTCATGTTCGACTCCCACCTTATTACATTTCGCATGCTTCATTTGCGACTTCCGAGCGTTGGTCCTCGCAGAATTCCCCCTTTTAAACGATTACTATTGGAGAACGTCGAAGGTTCGATCTAAGAAAAACACTCGGGTCCGTGCCGTTTCTTAGATCGTACAGTTGGTTTTTTCCTTTGTAGCTTTATGTCGCATCCTTTTCATTTAGAGAAACACTTATCTATCTAGTAAGTTACTAAATCCATGTTTCTACTGATTGTTGTTTCTATAAAAGTAATTTTTGCTCGCGTCATAAGCGCCCCATTTGTTACAAATGAAACTTTAATGCTGCCAACTTATATATGTAGAACTGAAATGGTCTCGATCAGAAGAAAACGAGGAAATTTCACCGCGATAAGAAAATAGATTGACGCACGTCAGAAATCATTTCTATAGTTAAAGGTTAGTCAAATTAAGATGATTGTTAAAATGATCCCGTATGAAATTATTGAATAAATTCATTACTTTATTGCATCACGGACCTGTCAATATAAATTAGTATAGTATATAATATGTATGTAGAACGCTGTCAATTTTGGAACCTAATTTTTCAATTGTAAGAACATTATTCAAAAATAGAGGCAAGGCAAAAGTACTGAATCAACTAATATGTGGAAATTTTCAATACTTAAATCATAATAATTAAAGTGTTTAGCCTCTGTCAACACGTTCGCTACGCAAATATCTATGATTTTCTTAGAGTATGTGTCACGGAACGATAATGATTATGTCTAGACCAATAATAATGTTTTCAAATCGACTACAGTGTAACAATCGATTAGTATCCAGTTAATTTTACTTGCATATTAGGTACTCGTTATGCTTCAATATATGCCACGAACTGACTTATTTACAATCGTCGTGGCTGGACTGCGAATATTTTTGCAGGCACGTTTATACGCGTTGATTTCCAAGACCCGAAATCGCAAAAAAAATGTCAGCATTTATGTTCTCCGTTTCAATGATTCCATTAGAAAATTATGAAACGTATTATTTAATCAGCAATAGCTGCACTGCGAATTTTATACATTCATGGCAAAAAATGGATTTCTTTTCGAAGCTTCCCTAATATTTTAGTTGACAAAGAAAATGTTTACAAATATTTATATTGTTCGATGATCACGGTTTACATATTCGAGCAATAAATAAAATGCAACATCATTCAATGTCGTAGAAAATTTTAATTATCCACTGGTAATAATGACCTCTAACAGTTGAAAATTCTGTTCTCCGCAGCAATTATTCTGAACAGATTGGCACTCGATGGTCCTTTAACCGAGAATCGATCATATAACAGTTTTCGAGGCCCGATTCCGCGTTATGGTCGCCGAGCATCCCCCTAATTACGCCATTGCCCCAGATTCCGAGGACCGTGAGTATTCCTCGTGTACCGTAGGCGGTTTCGTCCTGAATCGCGTCCTTCACGAGCCCATCGTCTCTGCGGAGCCCATCGTGGCGGCTTGGTCACGGCACACAATGCCTCCGTATCACTTATTCGTGGTCCATTTTCCTCGGCATAAAAGAGGAACGAGAGCTCCGGGCGGTTACCGGGAGGGCACCAGCTCTCCTGTGGGAGTGCGAGAGAGAGAGAGAGAGAGACATAATCCGCCACAGTGCGGGAAACATGCGCGCGAACGAGAGAGAAAGAAGCAGAGAATACGATGGTCAGGGGTGGGAAAGAGCGAGAGCACCCCATCAAGGGAGCAAACACTCGGGTCTGCCGTGATTGCACGGCCGCGACCCTATCTATTATTCACCTGGCTCCCAGCAGCCCCGTGCGCGATGCGGACCGCATCGCTATAACGCTCCGGAGCGGTTCGAGCTCCTGCGAATTCCATCGCCAGCATGATCTCTACCTATTAGGTCATTCCAGAGATTGTGTGCGCCCTTATCGAGCTCCTTATTGTTTATTCAATTTTTGAAGGTTTTCCGTGTGATTAAACTTACGCCCCATTTCACTTGCAATTATGCAACGTATAAAATCGCTATACTGTTCCCAAGCTGTAGAAGCTCCTTTGAATTGCATCTGATTGAAATGCACTCTGATCCTAATTAGATCATATTACATTAAACTTTTCTGAGATTTTGACGAGATTAAATGACCCCATTTTCTATGCAATTATACAGGGTGGTCCAGGAGAGATTAGCAGTTGAACGTCTCTAACTTGATTAACAAAAATTGTTCCGGATCAGGGAGATAGTAATAATATTTTTCAGGGTCAGAAAGTCACTGTTTCAAATAGAAACATATATTTTGTTTGTATTGCGGCCCGACATTTTCTGTAAAAAAGCATTGACCCATCTATCGACATCTACAAAATACTGATTTATTTTGGTCTGAAAATAATTAAGGAGAAAAATGTATATGTAGCTCCTAGTCGTAATCGATGCAGACTATTTTCATTTTGCACGTAAATCTGCGGTCTATTTATCACGAATGCTCGCTTCGAGAATGTCGTGGAGACGTTCGGACATTTAATTATGCTGTCCAATAAATCCCATACAATGCGACAAGACACGACGGCTCGACACAGCCTCGTGTATCTATTTGCTTGCTGATCCATCTCTGCGGCCATCGGCACGTAATTGACCATGTTCGATGACGTATGTTGCAGCGGAGGCGTCGCCAGCGTGCCAAACAGCGTGGCGCCTTCACCACCAGCATCTGGAAGGATGCAGAACACCGAGACGCAAGTGCAACAGGATGGTGCATCAGCCCTGCACAGGGTCCTGTGCGCGGAAAGCTTCGCCGAGAAGGAACGAAGGCTGTCCGAGATGATACTGCAGCTGCAGCTGCTCAGGGAACAATTGCTGCAACAGCAAGATCAGTCGAAGGTAAGGATCAACGGTTCTTCAAAGATAATCGCGAACTGCTCAGGATTTATTGATCGGAGGGCATCGTTTAAATTTGGGAATTCCACCTAATTCAATAATTTGTATCCTATCGCTCGAGATGGTCCCCGATCCGAGACGCTCGTTATAATCTGACATTTACTTTAGCCGAGCACCTAATCTTCTGGCCATCAACCCTACTTATCTGTGTAGATTTGACTAATGAATTGGATCTATAAATGCGTGCAAATATCCAAGGATTTGGCAGTGTTACATTATTATGACTGGCTCGTTTTTTTAATAGCAATTATTCAGAGCATCTCGAGACGTTCGATCGATTAACGCGATCGTCACACTTGCAAATGATGGAATCGATCGATCTTGTATACCGATACTCCTTCGATGCAGATGTTCGCTTAATTTAACGGATGATTTAGTGGATGTTCTTGTAAAACTTGCTGTTTTAATTGTTGCGAATTAAAAACGAAATTATAAAAAATTAACACGTGTCACCGCGTTTTTCATGATCAAGAATTAAATTTTAGTTATCGTTTAAATTGCCAGTCTCCGTGCTAAATTAATGTTTGCCGATGAGTACGGGCTGAATGAATTCCGAGGTTGCGATTGTTAAGTGATTGCATCGGACTAAGTTTCGGTATTAGCGCGTTGAAATTGAACTAGACTTTCAAATGAAAATGAATTCACTTAAAATTTCAGATCCACGAGGTTTAAAGACTTCTGTGGTCGGAATTTCGGAGTCATTAAACAGGGGAACGGGTTTCCGAAATTGAAGTCTCGTGTCGGCGCGGCGTGGTTTCGCGCGTCAAATCCGCACAAACGAATCCTCGGCTGAATAGAGACGATTGAAAACGCGATCCTGCGGGGATGGCAGGAAATGATTATATCCCAGGCAATAATTTGCACGCACCTTATTTACGTAGGAACGGGCACGTTTCCTCGAAGGCATGCGCCTCTCTCGACTGGCGAGCGTGTAACGCAGAGAACATGTTCGTATCGCCACGCGATTCGTTCTACATTCCTCTGCGGAATCCTCTTTCGTTCAACATTCCCGTTCACGGCATATTGTAATTAGAACGTCTTCTGCCTTAGAGCGCCGCGTAATTACTTAACAATGATTACTTTAAAAAACACGGGAAGGATATATGCATCGTCGAGAGACCAATGCCGAAGCTGGTACGATCGTTAGACTGTTTATGCGTTTACAACAAAAACGAGTGGATAGAATACAAAACTGTAGTGCCATTAGTCGAAGAAATTTTATTGGAAACATGATTTGATGTAGCTTTTGCTTCTCTATGTGATTAGCTTGAAACATGTTTTGTGTAAACATACATGTTAGCGGTGTGTCAGTGGCACAAACGTCTCTCTATAATTAACAATAGCCATGAACAGGATTAACAAATCTAAATTATTTGACAAAAATCGAAAGGGATATGGACTCAAAATCGAATTTTTCTGTCCACTTGATACAAATTAGCGATATGCTGTCGGTGTCACGAACTTCTCTCTGCAAGTAACAATAGCCATGAACAGGATTAACAAATCTAAATTATTTGACAGAAATTTAAAGGGATACGGACTCAAAATTGAATTTTTCGATCCAATTCGTACAAGTTAACGATATATGATATCAGTGTCACAAACCTCTCTGTATAATTAGCAATAGAAACGAACAGGATTAACAAATCTAAATTATTCAATAGAAATTGAAAAGGATACGGACTCAAAATCGAATTTTTCCACCCACTTCATACTAGTTAGCGATACGCTATCAGTGTCACAAACCTCTCCCTGCAATTAAAAATAGCCACCAACAGGATGAACAAATCTAAATTCTTAGCATTAACATCTTCGTCACCACAGACGAAGGTTGAATAGAAATTGACAGAACCAGGGCCCTAAAACGCGCCTAAACGGCATCAAATCTCGAAACTTTCGATCCTCGTGACGAAGGTTGGCGGCGCGGCGGCGGGATGATGTGTGTTGTCCCGCGGCGGGAATAATTGAAAAGCCATCCAGACGTTTATTGCGAAACTCGACGCAGGGCGGCTACCGATCGTTCCGCAAGGTCCTCGAGCATCGATGTTCGATGTCGTTCATAGATCGCTCAGGAGAGACTGCGGGCGAACGTGTGTTTGCTTAGAAGAGTCGGCCGCGTCGCGCCGCGGGGCGAATTTAGCGGGATATCACGCAGGAGAGGGAACATCGTCTCCGCAGCACGTAAATGACCGGCATAATAACGGTAATACGCCGTGGCATTATCTGCACGCGCCCATTTTTGCGGGTAGACAGGTTTCTCTCCGGCGATTCCTCGGCTCCGCCGCCAGTTGTTTCCCTTCCACGCGATGACCCGCGGTTTTCGAGGTCGCGCGAACCATCCAGTCATCGCGATACCCGCCGATACCATCGTCGAGGGGATGTCGATTCCAACGTACGTCCTATTGTCCCGGGAATGCGCCGCGACCAGTCCTGATCCGTTGAAGAGTCGAGACTTCACTTCCTGGAGAACCTCGCGATTTTATACTCTGTCACGCTTCTCTTCGATCTTTATAGTTATATATCGTCTACCTGGATATTTATACAGTGACTCCCATCAATATTCGGACGCTCTTAAAACAAACGATAACTTTTTTGATATTGCAGCATACGATTTTAACGTTTTTCTTAGAAGTTACATGATGCGAAAGAAATTTTTTCAAAAATTGATCGGAATTGTAGAGGAAGTACTAATAGTTGCATTTTACAACTTTTTTGTGTCGGTCTATATTGAAAATTTAAAAAATATGTTTTGTAGATCTGTGCCAATTATATGCATTGTAAAAGTTTCATCGAAATCGATCGATGTGGGATCGAGTTGGGCAAAATTTTCATCTAAATGAAAAATTTCGAGTAACGAATGAAAAATACAACAATTTTTATTCATTATTCGATGGTTCGCGTTTATTAGAGTTGGCAGTAGTTGTGGAAAGATTTATTCGAAGCCTCCGAATATAAAAGATACAGATAAATGATGAAAAAATTATTCGAAGTTCGAATAAAGCCACTTCGTATAAAAAAGATTATCTTTATTCGTCAGATAAATTCTCGTCGAATATAATTATTTATTCGATGCTCGTCGAATAAAGATACTTTTTATATTCGAACCATCGAATAATGAATAAAAATTTTTTTATTTTTTATTCGTTATTCGAAATTTTTGATTTAGATGAAAATTTTGCCCAACTCTGATGTGGGAGAAAACGACATGCATTGAAAGATATATGAACCCTTATTGTTCTAACTTCTCAAAAAAATCCAAGTTGTATGGTCGAATATTAAAAAAGGTATCGTCTTTTTAACCCCTTGCACTACCACTTATTTTACGGTTGCAGTGATTAGAACTTATTTGTCGTTTCAAATTTCTTCGAAAAAAGGAAGTTTGTATGTAATTTATACGTATGCAGTTTCCAATGGTTTCAACAACAAAAAAATATAATTTTGTTACAATTTAAAGTTCGAAGGAAATTAATAGCATGAATATTTAGTAGACTCTCTTCGAAATCTTCGTCACGAGTCCAACTCGGTATTATAGTGCAAGGGATTAAGAGTGTCCGAATATTAGTGTCTCTATCCATTTTTGTTGCACACTCTTTTGAAAAGATCCTGTGGATGTCACTCCTGAAGAACGCTAACATAGACGATCTACTGCGTTCGTATGATTCGCAACGCTTTCCTTGAACTTTCATAGATACCCGGTACTTGGGTATCTGTTTCCACGTGTTTGCTAATGTTTTATCTATTTCCTCGTGGAACGATTGCAAAAGTGTGACTCATGGAGAACGCCGATTGATCCATTGAAGCTGTGATTTCACTTCTTGGAAAACGCGGTTGCGAATTGATACTTCCCGTTAACTGGTATGGGGTCAAGTAGATTTTCGATAGCCGTTTCTACGATTTGTTTAACAATTTTTACGTTTGCGAAGATCGAAAATCGTTCTGAATTTTTTTAGTCGTGGTATTGTGGATAAGTTTAGAATTTTGCGAATGCACCCTTAGGCGAGAAATTATAACTTAATCAGGACAAGAAAATTGAAATGTTTCATAATTCAGAAATCGAGAGAATAATTATTATAAATAAATCACACAAACAAGTCTGAGTAATAATAATGTATTCGCAATTATCATAAATGCATGAAGATCAGCAATCTGGCAACTAATATACAACAAACTACAAAGTCATCTCGTATGACATAACGTGACAATTTCTTTCAACATCGATATTCCGAAGATTTTAATGTTACATTCCGATATCGAGATGCCAGCCAATACGCTATGTATGACAGTCAGCTGCATGCATGATTCAGACTCTTTTTCAGAACAGCCTCATTATCATCCTGTTAGTGGCAATTATGTTGAAGACAGCTGTAAATACGCGTATAAACAACAATGTTATTACATGATGTCTGGACCAAATAACCTTCTCTTTCCGAAGTTGGAGGCAAAAATTTATCGTTCGTAATTTTTCAGAAAGATATTTATATAATCATTCTATGTATTCTCCAATATATGGCTATAGAATTCTCTTTCGGTCCATAGGAAATTAGTAACGTATTTAGTAGATTCCGTTCGAAACCACACGGAAATTAAACAGATCCGAACACACCGAAATACCCCAAAGTATAAAATGCAACCTGATAAAACAGTTACTGGTTTTTCGAAACTACCTCGAGTTAAAAAAAAACTCCCGTTTCATCGAAAGAACAATGCCGAAAAATTCACTGCGAGAAGACAATTCTCCGTGCACCCTTGCGGATCACGCGAAACCGTGAGAGGAGGGAGAAATCGAAGAGAAGAGAGGTCGGGAGAGAGAGAACGTAGGAGGAAGGCGGTAGTCTCAGCGTTCTCCTCCTCTCTGGTCCCGGAGGGCGTATAGTAATGTTCGAGCTGGCAGACTCGGGGTCGAGTGGGGGTCTCCCTCTCCTCCGTTCCTCTACCCCCATGTCTCCCTCTCGCTCTTTTACCTTTCCACCTGTTATGCGACTCCGTGCCATGCTGCATTGGCACAGGTGTGCGGCCACGTACTCGAGCGCGCACACACCCGTTCCGGGGGGAAGGGGGGGGGGGGGGCTACACCTAACTCCTGTTCTTCGCTCGCGCGCTCGGCACGCTCCTTTTCTCTCTCTCCTCCTTCTTACCTTCGGCTCGTTCCGCTCTCTCACCCCCTCCGGCCTCTTTCGCAGCAAGGCCGATCGCGTGGGCGGCGAGAGGATCGCTCTCTCTCTCTTTCTCTCTCTCGCTCTCGCGGTGGGTCTTCCTCTTCCCCGAGGCGCCTCGGCGAACCTATACCTTCGGCTGCACCTGTGCAGGAGCATATTGTCACGCCCAGTGGCTCGGCCGTGCAGACGCGGTGCACTGGCCCGACCCAAGCACTCCCTTAGATTGCTCCTCTTTTATTTACGAACTGCTAGCTACGGGCCGAGGACACGCGAGACCCGTTCGATATGCTGCCGCCGCGGCTCTCCGCCTTCGGAAGATCGTATCCGCTAATGGAGACCGCTATCGGAGATTCCGGTGTCTTATAGAAGTGTAAGTGCCGGGTATCGGCTGCTGGATGATGGAGAATTGTGGGATGCGCTGGGCGATTTCGTCGGATTACGTTGGCTGATTTTTGGGGAGGACTGCGGGAAATTGTTGATGCAGTACTAATTACAGACACTTTTTAATCTATTCACCTTCTCATTTGTTAAACATTCATGTTTGAGGAAAATTTTGCCTCGTTAAGTTTTTACAATTAAAGAATGTTTCGGAGAAAATTTTATCAGTACTCGCGGCGGGGTACATAAATAAAAAGCTGAAGGTCACCTTGACTTTTTTAAATGTCACCATATGTTTTGGACATCATAGATTGTCGCTGACGTCGAGACGAATTCAATAGTCTATTATACTATCACCTTGAAATCGCTGTTCTACATTCTATGTATAAGTGCATATAAATTATGAATGCATAAAATCCGTTTCAAATTTCATCAAAAATGGAACAGTAGGACTTTTTTAAATTTCTTTAAACGTCTTCGCTGTTCTACATTCTATGTATTAATTCATTATTAATGCATAAAATCCGTTTATCAAGAAATTTCTATTTCTTTTCTTATAAAAATCCGAACGAATATAAACTGAAACAATACTACTTTGAAATTCTTTAAACATCTTCGCTGTTTCATCTGCTCAGGTTTATCGTAAATGCGTAAAACCCGCAGTTATAATGATTAAATTTAGATAATCGTCTAGCTGCAGTTACCCGAGAACGAAACTTGTACCATTCGAATGATTCGATAGGGACGTGGTCGTTGTATTGTCGAAACGCGAGAGACCTCGTGGAAAATGTGACGAGCGGGATAAAACGTTCTCCGCCGGAAGTCATCTTTTTCTGGGTTCCTTCTCCGCGACGAGTGTTTTCTTCGTCGAGTCGAGATTTTTCTTCCGGAAAAATTGTTCCGCGGGACGAGCCATTGCCTCGGGAATCGGGGACTAAAGCGATTCCGGGTCGGAAACGTCCTTGACAGGGCACCGGAAAAGGACCCTTCAGCATGCGAACCAGCTTCATTCATCGACCCCCATTCACCGGCGCCGCGGCCTTCCTTCTTACCTGGTCAGGCATGTTCGACCTTCGTCGTACACAGATATTTGATGACTCTCGACGAGAGAGAGTGCTGCAAGTGAGCATGAAATTTCCGCTCGCTGTGAGCCTATCTTGGACGCGTGTTCTCTCTCTCTCTCTCTCTCTCTCTCTCTCTCTCTCTCTCTTGCTCTTTGTATGTATGCCACTGATTGAAGCCGGATGCTTTGGGGAATTCAAAGCGGTCCGCTGCTGCCGCGTTTTATGCCGGCGTCGAACTAATTGATGTCGACCTAATGATGTTGCATATTCCGTAAACGATCCGGCTGCTTACAGAATTTTCCTTCTACGAATCTTCTTACTTGTTCGTGGCGACTCGGAAACGAAGTTTGAGGATTGCGTAGCTATTTTTACGAGTTCACAGTTAAGCCAATAAAATGTAATATTGCGTGTCTAAAATAGCAAATAGAAGATCGGTGGTAAACTACATATTTTTGCTAGTAGCGCTCTGGAAACAAAGATGGAGGACCGCGTTGTGATTTTTTCGAATTTGCCATTAGTTCAACAGAGTTGTCTATAATATTGCAATAATTCTAAAATGAGAGATACTGTCTGACACCGAAGCGAATTTTCATTTATTAATATTGGCTTGAAAATTATGTTATCAGTCTGAGTTGCAGATTTTCTGCGGTTAGTACAATAAAATTGTCCATATTGCGTTAATTATAATTGCACGATGTTATAGGTTACTTAGTTGGAAGATCAGTGAACGTTGTTAATGTTTGTTAGCGGATATTGTGTTAATTGGATAAATGTTTGATGTATTTTGTTCGGAGGTTTTCTTTTACGGAATATTTTTCTCAATAATGAATATCCTGCAAGTATTATAGCAATTTTTCCAAATTCGTAAATGATTGAATAAGCTTATGAATGATACAGTTACCGCTGATCCGTAGTTAAAAGTATCAGATCGGAAGCTATTGCAGGACCAGTGATTCTTAGGATATTGATCGAATAAGTCAATCATTGTCAAATGTCAGTGGCAAGTAAATTAAATCTATACTCGGAGCAAATCGAGTTCAATATAAAATGGTCGAGACGGAATTATTAATAGTCGATCGTCCGAATCCGAAACGAGTGTCTATCTGGTTTTATCTTCTCATAGAGAATTCTTCGACACGAGAAGAATGGAAATCGTTGACTGGAATAGTATGTTGAGAATATTGTAATGTCGTGAAGGCAGATTTTTGCCTAATTGTATGAAACGGATGTTTATGGTACGAGCAAACCGAGTTCCGCTATTCGTGAGGGGTGTTTCCAGCGAACCTTATTAAGGTACGTTTTTAGAAAGACGTGCTTTTGCAGGGTTTCTACCTCTTAGCTTAACGGCGATTGATTGCCATGAACATCCACGTGAGAATCAGCTGTTGGTGACTTCGCACGCGAGGGGACCCTTGGGCCCAATATTTTTATGATAGTACCTATTCGGGTCATCGCCGATCCCACCAAATATGAAAGATTAAAAATGGATATCAAGACTAAAATCACCTGTCCAATAATCGCGAGAATTTTTATATAGAACGTATTTATTAATTTCTAGAAGATGAAATTATTCGTAGTTTAGGGGATGAAGATAGATATCAATTTACTCCGTGTCTTTTAATACTGAATTCATCCGTGTAGACAAATTTTTTAAGTCCACATAAAAAATGTATTATACTCATTTTTGGAGAAATTCCACTACTATTGTCACTTCTAATTACGAACGACGACAGCTAAAAAATAATTGACTATCTTACACGGAGTGTTTCTAAACAGATGATACAACTCGCAAAAGTAATCGATATGAACAAATTAATCGAAAATGTTAAGTGTCGTCTTTTTATAGAACGCTACATTTCTGAACGAATCACTATATTGAAAATTTGTCGATTGCATACGCATATATTCGTACTCGCAATAAATAGGAACGCTAAATAATGAATGGACTGTTCGACTGATCGAATAACACGCGCGCGGCTGCTCGAAAATCGAACTCAATCATTTTCAAGAGTGGTGGAAAAAAAATGATATTCTAAACATTCAATTTATTTGTTCAGAAACGAAATTTCACCTTTCAATTGAATTTGTTACAAAATTTCACACTTTTCCGAATTTCATCCAGGAAGTTTTTGTCTTGTACATACAAAAATCCACAGCCTAATTAAACAACGTATACAAATGAGTTTCATAAAGGGGTAAAATCAATTTCTCTGTTACCAAAGATCATTCACCCCGCGACTTCCGAGTACCAAATAGAAATTAGCCAAATTGCGACCACTCCCACTCTAATTAAGCATTAATCGAAGAGACCGACCTCCGCAAACCTTCGAACAGAAAACAGTCGCGATTGTCGCGTCTTAAGCATGGTGTAGCGTTCGAGTTAGACTCGACGAGTACCAGTACGCATTTCCGCGCGACCGTCTCGTTATTACACGGTATGGTGATCCACAAAGGCGGGACGAGAGGTCTGGCCGCGATATGCAACCTGCGAATGCCGGGTTAGGAAGCGGTCGGGAACAGAGAGAGAAAGAGAGAGAGGGAGAGGGGTGGGTGGGGGTGTGTGTATGGCGTGTGCGGTGTTTGGCCGGCGAGCGAGCGGCGAGGGTGGCCGGGGGCGCTTGTGCGTATGTCCATACGTTTGTCCATTTGCGTATCGGCCGGCGCTTTATGGGAATTAGCGGCGTATTGTGGGTCGCCGGTGGGCGGTCTGTGTGCACCGGTGCACGAGAAGCGTCCACGGGAACCTGCACCACACCCCCGACCACCACCCCTCTCCAGAGCTGTGGAGGGTGGTCGCAGCGGTGCATAGACCTGTGGGGGATGATCGGACAAGGACGGCTGGCTGGCCGAAGCAAGGACAGGGATGGTTCCCACCCTTCTCTTTCCCCGTGTGTCCCTTTTCTCTTTCTCTCGGTGCGTGTGTACCTATGTGTTCGTGTTTGTATCGCTGTTTGTCAATATACGAGCGATATGATCACCAAGTATAATCACCGGCGGACCGGAGAGCGTCGAGCTCTCTGTCAATAGAATGCTACTTTGTGACCCCCCGGGCCCTCTCCAATCCCGACCGCTTATATATTGTATCAAACGTGTCCGCGCGTCCGCGCTATCTCTCTGGAGAATGCCCAGTGAAAATCCGTATCGACCGACAATACCTCGGGAAACCTGGAACCATACAAAAATCGTTGGTCGACTGTGTGTGTGTCTCTCTCTCTTTCTCTGTCCCGCTAATATTGAACAAAACTGTGCAGAGAGGGTGGGGGTTTGGTTTTGCCGAGAGGATCATGGCGATCCGTTATCCACGTCACTCGCTTTGTCCGGTTGGTTTTCTGTGTTTTGTTTCGGATGGGGGAATGGATGGGGCACCTGTGTTGTTGTTTCATCATCGAACGTTGTAGCATGAGGCGCTCTCTATCTATCTGCGCGCGCGTGTGTGTGTGTGTGTGTGTGTGTGTGTGGTGTATCTCTGTAATAACGGGGTGGTTTATTTCGCATTACCTCGGCGAATGGAGCGTGTAACTTTCAGAATGCTACCCCTTCGGCGGATTGGGATTAAAATTGAAATTAATAGCGAGGTTTTGTAGATGATGGAAAAATCGGTATTTGTTGCTTGTGCTTGTTGGAATGGTGGCTAGATTGCGGATGATTGAGCGAGTTTTTTTTTCATGCAAGTTTCAAGATATTGAAGAATTACCACGGCGACTTTAATACCGAGGTTTTGATGGAAAAATTGATGTTTGTTGGTCGGAGTAGTGATCAATGAATATTCGGACATGGTCACCTCATTGTCAACCTGCATAACCACATCTCAATTCATATTCGAAACCAATACTAACGATCATCAACACCACGTCTCAAGCTTCAAGAACCAAGCTACACCAACTCATTGTTAGCTTCTATAGGAAGAGCCTAACTCGATAAATACAGAAATCGGATCTATTTAAAAATATAATTTAAAAAATCTTGCTGGACTAATGTATCAGCTTCCACGAGTAAAAGCACAAAACACGCGATCCAACGCGATCATAGATAAATCTCAGAGCTCTCCTTGTAAAAATGAGGCACCACCACCTGATTCGCAGCCTGCGGAAGCAGACTGTCCACCAACCACACGCATCCTCGTTCACCCCCAACAAAACCCCTACTTGACAACTCACGGGAGTCGCACCCTGCACGTTCGCAAATTCCTCGGATCAGAAACATCCGCGTAACAAGCAGTCCTTTTCGCCTAAAGTGGCGTTCGTGGATCGCGCGCCGCTCTCTGGCATCCACTGGAGCGTGTTCCTCGCGATTTCGTAGCCGGCTGTCGCCGCTAAACGGAGCTAAATGAACGCTCGGCGTACATCGTCCCATCTCTCTCTCTTCCTCTCTCTCTCTCTCTCTCTCTCTCGCTTTTTTCATTCGTCTAACCGTATATCTCCTCCCTCGGTGTGCGCTCTTCTTTTTTCCTTTTTACACGCGAAGCATCCAACTTACACGTGCGCGCGCGCGCGCGCTCGCGCTCGCGTCGCTTATCCGACTCACCGATTTCAACCCCGGACAGGGTGCACAGCCGTGCTGTCGGGAGAGAGAGAGAGGGTCGTCGGCTCGTCGGTGTATCTTTTCGAGCGATCAAAGAATTATCGCAGTGGAGCGGCAGGCCGACGGTGTTTATCGTTTGATCGCGGGCCAACGATGCGTGACTTTGCGCGTTACCTGCCGCGACTGCGGTGCACGAGACGAGCAAACCTCTACGCTACGCTCGGCTCCGCTCCGCACCGCTCCGCACCGCTCCGCACCGCTCGGCACCGCTCTGCACCGCTCCGCACCGCTCTGCACCGCTCCAGACTGTCTGCGAGAGCACAACGACAGAGAAGAGCAGAGCCGAGCAGAACGGCGGCGTTAACGCCGACACGCGTTAACGCATTTTACCCCCGAGCTCACCCCGTTTCTTTCGTCGTCTCGTCTTCCTTCTTTTTTCTCCAATCTTCTGCCCCCTTGTGGCTTCCCCCCACTTTGCCTTTTCGTCGTCGTCAACCCCCTGTCCTTTTCTTCTCCTCGTCGTTCAACCCCCTATCTCTGTCTTTTCTTCCTTGACGAACCCCCTATTTTTTTCTCTTGGTCGTTCAACCCCCCTTCTCGCCCCTCTTCCCGTTTTCTTTTCGTCGTCAACTTCCTATCTTTCTCTCTTCTTAGTCGTTCAACCCCCTATCCCTATCTTTTCTGCGTTGTCGAACCCCCTATTTATTTTCTCTTGGTCGTTCAAACCCCCTGCTTGCTCTTCCCCCATTTCTTCTTGTAGTCAACCACCTATCTTTATTTTGTCTTAGTCGTTCAACCCCCTATCTCTGACTTTTCTTCCTCGTTCAACCCCCCTTCTTGCTCTTTCCCCCGTTTTACTTTCTTCGTCAACCCCCTATCTTACTTTTCTCTTAGTTGTTCAACCCCCTGTCTTTCTTTTCTCTTAGATGTTCAACCCCCTATCTTTCTTTTCTCTTAGTTGTCCAACCCCCTCTCTTTCCTTTCGCTTAGTTGTTCAACCCCCTATCTTTCCTTTCTCTTAGTTGTTCAACCCCCTATCTTTCTTTTCTCTTAGTTTTTAAACCCCTTATCTTTTTTTATCTTAGTTGTTCTACCCCCCATCTCTGTCTTTTCTCCGTTGTTGACCCCTTATTTTTTTCTCTTCGTCGGTCAACCCCCTTCTTGCTATTTCCCCTGTTTTATTTTCGTTGTCACACCCTATCCTTCTCTTCTCCTCGTCGTTCAACCCCCATCTCTCTTCTATTCGCGATCCATCCCTCTTTCTCTTCTGTTCTCCTCTCCTCCTGGCGTTCCACCCTCTGGCCACCCCTTTTGCCAGGCTCATACATCCAATATCTCTTCCAGAGGACCGAGGTCGGGTCCGCTGCCCTCGTCATGTCGTACTAATGCATGTAATTGCAGCTAACCTCATTAAACCCGCCGACTGATGCCACTCGCTCAAATTGCGTCGACTCTCTCCCTATCCTCCCCACGGACCCGCATGTTTCTCTGTCCGTTTCCGTCTCTCGTCGACCTTTATGGTCTACGTTTCGTTATCCGTGTTCCCGACGATTCTCCTACGCGTTTTTGATAGCCTGTCGTGGCTTGCTCGACGCTGTTCGCAAAGTTTCATTCGATTCGGACCAACCTGGGGGTGCCCTAATGTAACCATGCTTCTGCCGTGTCTTTGGCAATCTTCATGCACAAGAGAGATTCTGTTGTTCGTGAAGCTGTTATTGGATCGTTTGAGAAAAGAAAACGGATTATTTCTAGCTTGTTAGTGGATTCATCGTCGATGATGCTGTTCAGAGTGGTAACTTCATAATTGATTCATTTCCATTCTGTATTTTATTAATAAACGAGAGAAATACTAAATAGAATCTTAAAAATCAAATCCACATGAACACGTTCACCCTTTCCCGAACATAATCATCAACAATAAAACAACCAAATATTTCCTCGTCTTGAATTTGCCGAACTCACCCCGCGAAAACCAATATTTGCCGAAAGATCTTTATCGTTATTGTTTCCGGCTGACTAACGAGTGGCTCGCCGAGCAAACAGCGCGTCTTTCAGCAAATAATTGTGTGTACGGTCGTAGCGATCGGAAACGCTAGTGATCCGGGACGTTTTAATCGGGCATCCGGGATACATGTTCACAGGGTATAACAGCTTGTCCCGTATGGAATAGAGTTACCGCATGTAAAACGGTGTTTGTATTGATCCGTATTGCGTAGGCGTATCGGCTGTAAAATGTACCGAGTCAATCCCGGACATTACCAAAACCCAATATCGGCCGCGATATTGAAACCGATATGTATATTGCCGTGTACCGAAATCTGCCAGTTACGATAAATGCTCGAATGGCCCCGTCATCATTTCCCATTCAAAAACCGGATCGAATTATTTCTGCGGCCGCCGCTCGTTCATTCTCTTCGGTCGAATATACCCAGGACACAAACGTTCCATCGATGCTTCTTCTTCTATCTTTCTATCTTGTATCGTCGTTGTTGCCGCGTGTCCCCCCCTCGCTGGATCGGTCTGTGCAAGACAGAAATTCTTACCGTTTCGAATCACGGAAATGCCGACGCTGCACACGGCGTCCAGTCACGTAGTTTTATTTCATTAATGCGATCCCGAACGGCTAGCGTCACGTACCATAGTAAGCTATGGAGAAACGAAATCCTCAGCGTAGATTCCTTCGGGCGACGGTTCCCTTGGCGCATCGAATCTTTATGGAACGTTCGGACTATCAATATTGTTCATTGAAATTAACGAATTTTTTTAATTTTTTGCGATCATAGTAAGCCCATTCTCACATCCAGAGAATATCTGTAATACAAAACTTGAGGTATTGATAACATTATTATAAGTTTATTATAATTATCTCAAGTCGAAAGCTTAGATCAATGGAAGAAGCGTAATTGACTCGGTCGCACGACGTGTCTGATCAACGGAGTCCTTTTCTACTTACACGGTGTAGTCTCGTATTTATGCGAATTTACTTTAATGGAAAATGTGTGACAAAATTTTTATCTTTTTGCGAATTCTATGCAACGATAGTTCTATTCTATACAATAATAATTATTATTTTATACACTTCGCATTTATTTATGTCGATGAACGTATATTATATTTACTTACTATTCTATTCATATTCTATTGATAATGTTTCCGAAAAATACTCGAAGAATTTAAACGAAGAAATATGCACATCTACAGTTTTCTAAATTTTTATAACTACCAATCTCGGGTTCGATTAATCACACAACAGATATGGCTTCTTTCTTAATTTTTCTAATTTTGATTGAAGTAATTGTTGAATCGTTTCAGATTTTTCAGATCCGACTACTTAAGGGTTGTAACCCCGTTACTACTTTTGTACAATTTCCACACAAATTCTGCTTAAAATTGCAGTATTGTGAAAATTGAATGAAGAGCAATAGTGGATGGTATTGAAATGAAACTGAATAAAGAATAATGGTCCGCTGAAAGTACATCATAAATTCGCAATCTAAATCTGTCGCTTGCAATGTTCGTCAATGTTTGATTTACCACAAAGCAGATATTGACACTTTATTAATTCGTCGAATTTTCATGGAAGTAATTTCGGAATCAATCGTTGTGTATCAGCAAGAAAAACAGCTTCCACCGTATAGAGCGAGGCTCCGTTTCTCTTTGACGGTGTTGGAGTGCTCCTAATCGTGGTTCGCAGGGGCGCAAGGTATCACGCGTGCACAGCAGCGTTAATTAGAAAACACTTATGTCGGACGGACGTCTTACCTTGTAGAGGAACAGGGTTTTCGCTTGTGTTAAGGGTTGGAGGCGTCGCCAGTAGTGCATGCACGACGACGTCTGGACCACTTGGCGCTCGCATTACGGAACACCCCCTTTCTACTTGGTACTCTTCCTTGCCCGGGTGGTAGCGCCTCCTTCAGCCTTCTCCTCTCTCCGCATCCGATTTTCTCGAGGAAGAAAATGAACTCTCATATAATTATTTTCCTCATTAACATTGTGGCCCATTGTTCCGACGGGACACGAGAGCCATAGTCTTGCGCCGCCCTTCCCGCCCACTATCCCGCGGTTCTCGCCGTCGTTGGTATTTTAATTGCATTCCTATGTGCAGCCAGGCCTCAACTCAAAGGCGACCGTTCACTATTGTACGCAACCCTCTGCGCGGATCATCCGATAGTAATTTTTTGTAGTCTCGTTAACGGACTTTCGGACCAGACTTTTCTTCCGGACGCGCTTCTACGAATTTCTCGAGTGACTCGCGAAAAGGACAGTCCGTGTTCATTTTTCTGAAAAAAACCTCCGACATTTTTACCGTGTATCCAATGCTGTAAACGTCACCTTTGGAATATGAATTTTTTGGGATTTTTATTAAATCGATATGAAATTCTGTTCCGAATATTAAACCTCGTTCTTCCCCTACGTCAATGTAATAGAAGATTTACGGACAGTTTCTACATACTGTTTTATTATTAGGAGAATAATCATATTTCGGACTTGGCTCTTCTCAGTTTTCATTCTCAGAGAAGGAATTTACTATGTTAATTAAAGAAAATTTTTCTATTGAGAT
This sequence comes from Lasioglossum lativentre, assembly GCA_916610255.1. Classification (NCBI taxonomy): domain Eukaryota; kingdom Metazoa; phylum Arthropoda; class Insecta; order Hymenoptera; family Halictidae; genus Lasioglossum; species Lasioglossum lativentre. Next base: position 6,453,352 of record OU744364.1, read on the forward strand.
TTTGCAAAGGATTGGAGCCAGACGTTCAATTAATTATTACTTGAATAATTTTAACAATTCGGGAAAAATGTACTGGCCGCAGTCTACATGTACATCTCATTCAAAATTAATTCGAACGACCTAAACAAATTCACTTTACCCGCGAAAAAATTGATTTCTAAATCCATACACAGAACTGCATCGCCAACAAATCACCGGTGCAGTAATCAACGCATTCGCATCCTCTCCAAAAGCTTTTCATCCCTCACCAGCCCGCAAAAGCGACGTTCCACTTTCGTTCTCCTCCCGAAAAGACGACGCGCACCCCCGTTGCTTTCGTATAGAAAATAATTTCAAAAACCGTTCGAAGAACGAGATATTTACGAATTAATTAAATAACTGAATTAATTACACGATTACCGAAGGGTCGATTGTCGTCGAACCAGGGCGTCGATGTTGTCCCACAGACTGAATTCAAGCCGCGAACCCGTTAATTCCGTCGATTACGCGTTCCTCGGAGCACTCCTCGGATCGTTAGCATCCGAACAGGCGTCAGAAATAATAACACGGGCTGTAAGCGAAATTACACGTGCTTCCAATTACGGAGTATTATTCACGCACGATAACCGCTTCTCCCGGCCGGGATTCCGACGTTCCGAGAGAGCAAGAGAGAGATGAGATTCCATAATTTTCCACCGAAATTATATTTCGTCTGTTACGCTCCGGTTGTTCGTCCCCGTCGATAAACAAACTATTTAAGTCCCCTGGGACTCGACGATCTCGACAGATCTGCATAGCTAGAAAGAGGTGGCAGACGTGCTCGAAGATCTTCGTCGCCAATTATAAAATTTTCCACGGTTTTCCCACTCTGCCACCCCACTCTCTTGTTGAAGAGAGACAGAGGGATGATTTCTCGCGATCGCGTCGCCATTCTCTCGTCAGGGAAGAATGGGACGTAGAGAGAGTTCGTCGAAAACCCGAGGCACAATGTTTCCATCCTGCGCCATTACCGTGGCATTCTGTTATGCCATCTCTCCCGGGCGAACGAACGTTTTCCATCCGATTGAAAAGAAAAGGTTCGAAGAGGTTCGAGCGAGTCTCGACGGTCTTATCTAACGGCGTCCCCATGTTCGCGACACGGATTGTTAACTGAATCCGGGAGCCGGCATTGTCTCAGCACCGAGAGTCCCGGGAACAACAGTGGCCCATTGTGTCCCCGGTCTCGCGTTCATTCAGCTTTTTCTTTCCTCTACCCCGCTTTTTCATCCCCTACTCTCCTGGTTCCTCTTTCCCTTTTCCCTCTCTTGCTGATCCGTCAGCGAGCTCTGGTACACGGTTTCGACGGTTCGAAAATTTTTCTTGTCTCGCCCCTGAGTCCATTTCGAACCAACAAGTCATATTGTCTGCTTAAACAATTTTTTTATCGTGTTATACCGTACTCGTCAAATCGATGTTGGAAAACGTAAGAAAATGTTTGATATAGATAGACAGCGGATATTTATACAAAATGTAAATTTTCTACCCGAATCTTTCAACAATCTGGAGTGAAATAGAAGTGTTTATTCTGTTTGTTATATATGTTTAATAGGATGAAAATCGTAGAACAGAATTTTTAAATTCTTCTAATATTTTCACTGCTTTGAATTGCACCTACTCACTTTTGTCATAAGTGCATAAAATCCGCTGTCTAGTTATAGATATCGATTAACGGTGTACTAATTTTTCAATCAGATAATTTGCTTTCCTTTGCAATTTCCTTTTTTATAGTTACTACATTTTATATATGTCTTCTTGTATTTCATAAAGGCATGCAGATAGATCCGCAGGCTAATAGAGTAAAGCCTTGATCTAAGAAAAACCTTCGGGTCCGTGCTGTTTCTTAGATCGTGTGGTTCTACTATTTCCGAGTGGAGGGGATATTCGTTTTTCGTAGATCCTAGGGTTCACTTTTTCTTAGATCATGGCTTTACTGTGATCACGGAAAAATAGGAGAATATATAAAATAAGGATGTTATTACATTTGAATAGTGTGAATGTGTTCTAAAGAGAAGTAGGAGGTTGCACGGTCTCTGATGTAGAAAATGGTTTTCGACTCGGGTGGACGAGGGTTAATTAAGCGGTTTCCGTCGGGCACTCAGCAATCTGGGTACTTGTTCCTCGATCTGACTGGATCTCGGTGAGGATATTTTGGTTGCGGGGCATCGTTTATCGAGGATATCAGTCGGTTTCCTTGGATGATGGTTCTGGGAGCCGCGAGTACACCGTCGTCGTGGCGTCGACGACGGATAATGTGTGTTTCGGCCGCGGTGCCGAGAATAGTTCAAAGTAAATAGCATGCCGTGAGTGGTGCCCTCTAATCTCCTTCTTCTCCTCACCGCGAGGAATATTCTGATTGCATTATGACCGAGCACGGCTAGATAACGCTTCACCAAAGGGATATTCGTCCGTGGCTGATGTAACGCGTTTCCTCTCTCTCTCTCTCTCTTTCTCTCTCTCTCTCTCTCTCTCTCTCTCTCTCTCTCTCTCTCTCTCTCTCTCTCTCTCTCTCTCTCTCTCTCTCTTTCTCTCTTTGTCTATCTCTCTTTCCCCGGAGCATCACTTCGAGATGCTACCACTGAGGTGTTCGTTATTATAGCGGTTGAACGAGCGTTAGGGTAATCATTGTTCGTGTAACAGAACTCGATGTACTACGATCTGCTACGCCCCTTATTTAAACCGTGCAGATGCCTCCGGTGGATCTTTTGTGAGTCATTGCTGCCGCTGCTGCTGAAGATGTGCCTACTTCCTGTCGAGCGTGATTTGTAACAGTTTCGAAACTAAAGATCATGTTTAGAAATGAACATTTCGAAGGACGGTTCATATTTTATGTATTTTTCGTATCTCTGTTGAAATGAAAAGTTTTAAAATACGTTTCGATTTGTCGATCGGGCGATTGTTGATGGTGGATTTGAATAGTCGAGAGGCCAATTTTCTCTAGGCCAGAGGCCAATTTCTGTTACGTTACGGACAGAATTTTGAGAGTACACTTCGCAATCTATATCGGGCCGGTAATCTGACAGAACGGTCGCTATTAATAATTCGATGGTTAGGTGTATACATATATCCACATACCATGCGATATAAATTTCATTCTCCCTTTCAATCAATAACCCCATGGAGCAGGAAACGTTTTGCCTTATCTCGGCGAGATAAGCGGAGAGCTGGTTTTGCAACTAAGTGATATTTAACGGGCAACGTTAACGACCCGTGTTCCATGCAACAGCCGCACATAAATATCGCAATTATCACTTCCTAAATAAGCCACGCCTTATCGATTCCACGGCCGATTACTTTAATCGTAGCCACGTTAACCTTGCATCCAGCCGCGATACGTTATTGCCTTGTAATGTATGAAATAATCCCGGATATATTCTCGCACGGTATTCCCACGAGTACCGAGCGCTCTCTGCAGAGATGCTGCCCCTCACCTGAAGCTCTCGGGGTTCTTAACCTGAGACTTTCTTTCAACGATTTGCTTCTCAATGGACCTAGAAAACTATTGCGATTCTGCTTATATTCATGTACTCCTCTGTACAGGGTATTGAACGTAAATAATTAAGTTTACCTTATTACATTGTTTCAACTTCAGAAATTGTATGAGTGCACATTGATTCGGAGCCTCTTCGTGATTTCTTTTATTATTTACGAACAACTGCAATACATTCTACTACTAGTATCTAAGATGCTATACTAAAATATTCTAGAATATACTAAAATACATTATAATATACTCGAATATGCTATAATATACTAAAATACATTATAATATACTCGAATATGCTATAATATACTAAAATACATTATAATATACTCGAATATGCTATAATATGCTAAAATACATTATAATATACTCGAATATACTACATATAATATGCTCGAATATACTGTAATATATACTCGAATATACCATAATGTATTCGACTATACTGTAATATACTAAAATACATTATACATAATATACTCGAATATGCTATAATATACTAAAATACATTATAATATATTCGAATATACTACATATAATATACTCGGACTGGAATATAATAATGGCATATAATATAATATATAATAATGGACTGGAATATACTACTATAATATACTAAAATACATTATAATACACTAGAATATACTAGAATATATTCCCTAGTATCTAGTAGAGACGATAGAATGCTGCAACTATGAACGCTGTTATCTGAACAAAATGCGTAAACAAAATACTAATTAAATGAAAAATCTTCATCAGAGGATCCAAGAGGATCAAGGAGACGAACGAGATAATCGGTGCTCGAAATTGGCAGAAAAATCGGGGAAAATCGTTGACGGATTCTGATATAATTCGCCAGCATGATTCGCGAGCAGGCGCGCGCGTGCGGCTCGGCTCGGCTCGAGAGAAGCACGTCGTTTGCAAAACGTTCCAGAATGAAATGGAAGTAGGTACTGGGCGGGCATTCAGTGCGGTTATACTTGTAACTTGGACGGCGACCCCGAGAGAAACCGCGAGTGCGGTAGTAAGAATTCCACTGTGCGCGGATGTGAATGAGCCCCACAGCTGCTACATTCCTGTGTGCCATCGCCGCGCGCGGCTCCCTTTTCTTTTCTTCCCTTTCCTTTACGTTCCTCGTTCAATATTTTAGCCGAACCCGTATCGCGGTGGAGCCCGAGTCAGATTTTTCCTCGGCCCGCGTCCAAACTCGTCTTTCTCACCCTCTCGCGTAGGCAAATTTTTCGTCGACTCGGTCCTGTAAACGCTGCCACCGAACAGCAGTTTCGGTAATCGTTTCAACGCCGCTGCCATCCACGCCCACGCTGCCGATCGTTGTCCAGATAGCCGAGTGTTTATTGTTAATGACAAGCGAATAACCGAGCGAGCACGAGACCTCGTCCTTTTCTCCTTCTCCTTCGTCTTCTTCTTCTTCTTCTTCTTCGTCGTCGTTTCCGAGATTTCGTGAGACCAAATGATTCGGAATAGTGATGCTTGTTGGCAGATTCGTACGCGAGAGCTTTGATAGTTTCAGATTTCTGGTAGTCGCGCAACAAGTTAGAAAGTAACATTTTCAATTTCACCACCGATACATTAATAAAAAGCAAGAATACCAACCCCCTATCAGGAATATCATTTTTCAACACTTGAGGTGGACCTTGAACCCTTATGTCAAAGACCGGGGTACTCACTTTCAAATTCTTTTTATAACCTCTTTAATATTGACAAATATCAAAATTGTAGGTTTTGTATATTCTCGCATGGTCACAAATTAATTTTATACTTCTATAAATATGTATCGAAATTTAAACATTACTGCGTATCGTAGAAAATGTTGGTTATTGACATGCATTAAAAGCGCAATGATTCAATTGAATTGTATTTAATATTTATGTCCATCCAATTGGTAAATAGGAACGAAATAGTAGAATTTCATTTTCACAAGTCATGGGGAATTTCATTTTTTCAAAGTGTTTTTACATTAACACGTAAGGCAATAAAGTGGTGCATAAAATGAAGTTATGTATCGTCACCGGGAATTTCATTCTTTAAAGTACAATGTGCTATACTATTATCAATTCTAATCACTTGTATAATGAATTAATGGCTCGTCATCGGGAATTCCATTCTTTAAAGTACAATCTGCTACTTACTGTATAAGGAATTAGAATCGCTTGAATTAAACATCCTCATAATATTCATTTCGGGGTGTGTTACAACAAGAATTTCATTTCCATTATACAATTTACGAGGATTTCCACTTAACGAAGTACAATCTATTAGCGCAGCATTCTAAAATCTCTCGTATAATGAATCGACCTCTAAGCACAAAGCATTAACTTCGCCAGCAAAACGTCCAAAAGGATGCAACCGCAGAGGTTCGCGGGACAATGGAATGTTCCTCGGAAGGTTTCGCGAATTTCCACGGTGGAGGAGAATCCGTATTGTAGGCGAACGGCTCGCGGTTGATCGCTCTGTTTGGATAATTGAAGTGTAATCCGAGCGGCTCGAGGGGCAATTAACGAGCGCTATTCCAAAACGAGAGCAGAAAACGGAGAGCGGAGCAGAGCGGAGCGGAGCGCGGAGCCACTGCCAGGATGCGAGTTTCAATTCACGCGTATTTCTGGTTTACCCCGGTTCCCGCGTGTCGTCCGAATCTTTATTTTCGGTTCTCACGTTTCGCCCCGGCGCGTATGCACGGGACACACGAATATGCAGGCGCGTGCGCCGAAATAAATATTGCATATTTCTGTACGGATGCACCGCGTCGGAACGCGGCTCATATCGGCTTACGATACCGACCACGTTTCCTCCCCACTCGTTTCGTGGCGAGAACGATCGCTATTGTTGACACCCTCGCGTGATCCTTCAAAAAAATGCGTCTGCTCCTTTGTCTCCGGTACAATGAGTATTAATGGTTTAAAGCATAAAGAAATACATTAATGTACAAATAAATGGTTTAAAACATGAAGAAAGACATTAATGTACGAGAAATGTATGAAAGTATAAAGAAAAAGATTAATGTGCAAGTAAATATATTGAAGCATAATGTACAAACGTATACATATACCGAAGCATAAAGAGGAGCATTAATGCACGAACATATGTTAAAATCAAGAGATTAGCAACGATTCCTCGTGAGTGTGCAAAGTTGCAGAGATGCAGAAAAATAGGTCGCTAGGAAAAAGATAAATGGGTCAAGATAAAAAGAGCCGCTGTTCTTATGAATTTCTTCGAATCATGCATACATAACAAACACATATTACGACATCTATCATTGCATCAGTCCGTATGTATACCACACAAGCATCGCTCAACTGATTCATTATCAATCTTCATTCACCAATTGAAAACCTCCAGAAATAGTTTTTTTTTATTTAGAGCCTTTTTGGTTTATTTCGGGCTTGGACCTACAGTTTATTAAGGTGGGTTCCGAACCACCCGAGCGACTACAGTTTTCTCCAGAAATATTTCAACCAAAAATTAAAAAAAAAGAAAGTTGCAATTATTGCAAATAAATATTCCCAAGTGCGTAATCTCACGGTATTCAACGATGCTTGAGGCACATTGATAAAACAATTCAGCTGGCCGCGCCGGATCAATTAAAATGATCACCGGCGATCGCCCGCTGATGAACAACAGACCGCTTGCTCGCGAGCAAGCGGTGTCGCATTCCGCTCGGACCACGGTTAGGCTCTCTCACGCACGCATAATTTCCCAGGACCCGCGGGAAGGGAACATCGGGTACACGGATCGAAAACCCGGCATTACACTGCCGGCCAAGGGACGGAGAGCCCGACGCATCTCGTTCTCTCCGAGGACTTTTTACGCCGCGGCCGACCAAAGAAAACGCTCCTCTCGTCGGTAATACCGCAACGGGCTAAGTAATGGATACCTCGATCGGTCACGCACGATTCCACGGCATAAGTTTGCACGGCAAAAAGCGCCTCGCACTGTTCGCGACCGCTCACGACTGTGGCCGAGCGTCGATTGTAGGGATCCACGGTTCTCTCAAATTTTTAGAGCCCGTGTATTAACCGATACACAGTGGTTGAAATGCTCGATTTCAACCGAACGTGAACAATAAGCGCCCTCTTCATCGAGTTAGACCTTGACTTTGTTGTATGGAGTGCCTCGAGTGGGCGTGGCTTCGTTGAACTCGAGTTGGAGTGCCTTGAATGGGCGTGGCCACCTTGTTCTCGATTTAGAGTTCCCGAGTGGGCGTGGCTCCGTTGATTTCGATTTGGAGATCCTTGAGCGAGCTCTGGCTTCGTTGGTGTCGTTTTAGAGAGACTTGCGAGAATTTAGCTGTGCTAGAGTTCCCTGAGGGCGTGGCTTTGTTTCTTTCAATTTAGAGTGCCTTGAGTGGGCGTGGCATCGTTGCTCTCAATTTGTACAATCTCAAAATGTACATCTCAAAATATCAGTTTTAAATTCACTGAGGCTAATTTAACCACCATCTATGGTTGACGGTGTTAATAAAATAAAAATGGAGAGGTCCGATCGCCGAAATACGAGGAGCCAATGTGTCGATTTTGCGAAACTTTTGACTTTGGAGGCACAGCCCTCGATTCGAGGGCGAGATAATCGATCTCCTGGCGCACCTCTCGATCGCGTCGAATACGAACATGCAGGCGGTACGAATTAGAATCGCGGTTACCGAAGGGCTGAAGACGAGAGGGTCCTGCGCCACGTGCATCCCGCTGCATTATTCTCCGGGGTTTTTTTTTCGAGTGGCGATGCCAGACCACGAGCCTCGTGGCTCACTCGTACCGAGAAAGAACGAGGAGAACAACATAGACATCGTCGAGAGGGGCGCACGGGAGGGGGAAGGGGGGGGGTTGAAGCGGAAGAGAAAAGGAACAAAGCGAGGAACTCCTGCCACTGCGGGCCTCCACGGTGCCCCGTGACTTCATTCTCGCGGCCACGCGGCCGCAACACATACAAAATTAATTAAAGTCGGCGGTGAACCCAAGGGGCTGTTTATTGTACCTCTCCCCTTCGCCCCGAGAGAAGACCGCAAACGGGATGGGGTGGTGGTTTTCGCTAGGTGAGCGCCCCGCTTATTGTAGTGTTTCCTCTTATTCTCTCTTTTCTTCCGCCTTATGCTCCTACGAGCTTCTCCTTGCGCCACCTACTTCCTTTTTCCTCCCCTCGAGCTCCTCCTCTTTCTCCTCCTAGAATCGTTAATGACTCTGCGCCGATAATGAGTGCAAACATTAAGATACTTTCTAGATCAGTTGATTCATTGTTTCGTGGAGCAGAGAAGATGTCAAAGCCTGCTCCACGGAGGACTGTCTGGCTCCGTGCAAATCGGGAGCAACGAAGACACGCCCACTCGGAGCGTTATATGCAGAGAGGATCAGACAATTTTTAGTACGTTGACCTTCTGCCTCGATTGTTATTTACAGCTGTCACTGTCTCCACCAACCTAGGAACCTCAAAAATTCAGTTTGAGCTAAGCAACGCCCCCTGGTTCTTCTAACTCCTCCCCTAACAGCGATCCAGCCAATAGCGATTTTTCTAATCATGTAGTTTACTTACTGTGAAGCCTTCTTTAACACTGTTCGATGGAGCACAGTCCGGTTCCGTGTAAATCAGGAGCAACGAAGCCACGCCCACTCGGAGCGTCTGTACAAAAAGAAGCAGATAATTTTCTTCTGAATGTAAGAGGGATATCCGATCTTTTAATTGTAAACAAATTAGCCAGACAAGATCTTCAATGATCTTCGTTGGATCCCTGGGCAAAACCGGGTCCCAGTGCAGTGACCGATGGTTAATGCTCGGGAAAGGTAATTTAAAGCTTCCTCGAGCCAGAAGAGAGGCTGGTGCAACTAGTTCTCTGTTTAATCAACATTGTGGTTTTTGCCCTGTCTCCGTTTAATCCCCGCTGTCATTCGTTAATGCCCGCCTCTTGTCCTCTTCTTGCGCGGATCCTGGCGATTCAAACATCCCTCCGAGGACGTTTGAACGCGAGCATGCGAGCCTTTTTGCTGCAATTATACACGGTGGAGGTATCATTACTTATCCAACGGTGTTCGAACCTTCTTTGATCTATTTTCGAGGCGATCCCTCCGATTCGTTCCGTTTCTTCTTCGGTGAAACTCGAATTGCAACTCGACGGGCAGGAACCTGAGTTTCCAATGCAAATGTTTGTTGCAAGTTATGACCGATGTTAATGCGACTGCTGATATCGTTTGTTTTATTGACAGTGTTTATAATTATTATGTTCTGTTGAATTTTTAGTTCGAGACTCGATCGTGCGAGTTACGGATCGTTAGATGTTCCTTGGAATTATTTGATTCGCACTATTTATAGTTGTGATATGATGTTGACTCTGGAGGTTTTACTTTGTTATTCATATGTGCAAATTAGAGACCGCGTTAACACGTTTGCTGGCATCGTTTGATTCACTGATAGTATTCACAGTTGCAATATTATATATTGACTCTGCAGTTTTTACTGTGCTATTCATTTGCAGTGATTAGGGACGATGTTACTTGTTTACTGGCTTCATTTAACAGTTCGCCGGCGACGATTCTAATTACAATATTGTATTGATCTTCCAATATTTAGTTTATATTTTATTATTTCGCTTTTGTACTCGTGCAATCTTATTGGGAGTTCTTGATTTTTTAAATAAATTTGTAGCAAACATTTTCGAAGAAAATTTTATTGACAAATAGTTTCAGACGATGAAAAAATAAAATTAAACCACCTTTTCGTTTTGCATTTAATAAATAAACTGGATTTCACGCGTTCAAAAACGAATGCATTAAATATAAAACAATAAAAACTTCAGAAGAATTTCAGAAGACTAATATGGTTTCCCGAAGTTATCGAAGTTAATAGAAGACGAAATCAATTTTCCCGTTTCCTACATTTACTTCGGGAAATGTCGAACTTGCATAAAATATCAGCGGTATAATTTACACACGTTCCCAGATCATTATCATCATAATCACATTCATAGTCGCATGTCAATTGCCGGAACAATAAAAATCCTCGATTCGTAATTCCCAGAACAAAAAGCATTCTAAATCATCATTGACCCACGGTACGAAGTCGCGAGTGTCGCCGATGACCCCAGTCAAGATAAATCCATAAAATTCCAATGACATAACTAGTTGCACGATGCTGCATCATTCTTGCGTTCGCAAAACAGGAATTTCGTGGCGAGGGCCTGCTATTGTGAAGGACATTTCAGTGATAAATAATCATAATGTTTTAAAAAATTTTCCATTTGATTTTTCATGAAAAAGATAATCTTGAAAACTCGACTATTTTTCGATTTTGCATTACAACTCGCAAACTATAAGAGATAAAAAAAAAGTTTCGAGAGAAAAATTGTTCCTTTTAATGCAAACCAGCGTTTACATAATTAAAAAAATATCCGAATTTTCAAGGGTTGATTTCACCCTTTTAAAGTGAATTTGAGCAGAAAAATATTGTTCCAGAAATTCCATATTGTTTCACAGAAATCGCAATTTTTCGATTATCAAACTTCCTTTATGAGAGAGCTAGACTCATCTTCTTCTTGGTCGTTTCATTTCTGTTTCGCGTTCCTGAAGCGGAGCGTTTCCTCGAAGCGGATCGCGTGACGCGTCTCTCATGTTCACACAGAAACGCCGCGAGTTTGCTGGCGATGAAAAAATCGCGACGATTGCTCGGCTACGTTTCACGTCGACATCCGTTGACGTGCCCGTAAACCAATCGAGGTGTCGAAGGGACTCGGGGGGTGACAGCGTCGACGACGTTCCTCCAGTCGTCGTCGACGGAAAAGAAGATCCTCTCGACGTCGCAGGAGAGAGTCGACGAAGATGAAAAAAGCTGGATGATCTTCGTCGTTGAAAAAGAGCCCGCACTCTCAGACACAAACACAATGCACTCTTGAATCTTCCTAACACGTTGCCATTCGATCAGAGCTCATTGAACATTCATATTATTCATTCCTTTCGAATAGAAATAAAATTCTATTCTTCTGCTTGGTAATATTATAGAGTAAATTTCCTAGACTATAAATCATAATTATTCTAACTGTGAACAAAATGGCATAGGGTAAATGTTCTTAAAATTTGATTGGATAATAGTTCTTGTATACAACTTTGTTAGACGAATTTCATGAACCTAATATTATTCTTAAATATGAACCAACACTTTGATATTATTCAATTCTGTTTAACCGTCCGATGCCCGGGTCTATTTGGACCCATCGAAATTTCCATACAGTTACTCAATTCAAGATATTTAGATGATATCATTGTGAGAGTGTCACGCAATTGAGAATTTTTATTTTGCGCAAAGATATCCGCAGTGTTAGCGACGATAGAGGGTGGTTTCGGGATGACGGCGAGTGTAAGGAAAGGGATGAGGACAGGGCCAACCCGAAATAAGAAAATAGAGCACGTCGTCTGTCCGGGGAACGGAGGAAAGCCGTGACGAAAGTAAAGAGTACATCGAGTCGGTAGCCTGGCAAAGGTGACGGGGTTGCTTTGGCAGCGTCCCGACGTCCCCCAGTCCCGTGGGACTCCTGTCTCTGCCACGATCCTGGCAGAAAGATCTGCCCCGCCGGCGGAGATAAGAAGCCGAAGACAATAATCCCACTGACAGTCGGCTCATCGTCGCGGCTTATTTCGGCGATGTGCGTTCAGCCCTGAGTAGCCTAAGAGGAGAACATGCTCCTCGATGTCTGCTGTCAACCGTGCCCGTCGCGGTTTAATGCCGCTAATGCCCTCGGCCCCGAGTGCACCGAGCCTCCGATGCGATTCAGAGAGATGCCTGTCCCTCTTTCTCTCTCTCTCTCTCTCTCTTCTGCTGATCGAATAAAAGAAGTTGTTCGTGTCTAGAACAGGCCGCGGGGAAACATAAAGACCGCCATTGTGGGTACACGAGTCGCGTCTGGCCGGCACTCGTCGTCGGCGAACACCATGGATGGGATTTGTCTTATTGTTCCTGAACGTTGTCTTGATGCTGGGACGTTATATGTAGGCCATCGGACCTTGATGAGGGTAATCCTCGGCATGTTCCTGGTTCGATGGTGTTGGATTACCGACATTATCGGACGATGCTGCAGGGACGGCGATTTTTCATTGTTTGCTACGTTAGGCTTGCCGATGGAGCGCCTCGTGGCGATGTTTTATTTTGATAAAAATCCACCGTAAAATTCACCTCTTCGCAAAATTTCATGACACTTGGATGTTTCGTTAAAGGGTGCATCCAATGTGGCAGATCCAAAAAATTGGAAAAATTTTTTTCGCACAAATTGCTTCTATAACATTCCTAGAATATCCAGGTAAAAAGGATATTTCGATATTCGAAGTCGTTCGACTGTTGTAAACGTAGAACGGAGCATCTGTTTGCCTCATTACGATTAAAGAATTAAAAAAAAAATTTACTAAAAACGGCAAGAAAAAGTAGCTCTCACATGGGACGACCCCCTTAAAAGAGGATCGTTCTACCCCTTCACAGTCCACTAACATTGGAAGATTTCCGGTTAGGAGGAAATTCGTGCTCGGCTGATACCGTTCCTCAGGATGAAAAGAAATTGTCAATTGAAGAATTAAACATAAATTCACAGATTAAAATGGACAAAGCGTCCTACTCGGATCTTAGTGAAAAATAATATTGTCCTATCGGTTGACAACCACTACCAAAAGAAGCTTCACGGATCTCATCCAGAACATTTCCCAATCGTTTTGTTGCCTTCGAACGCGTTTCACCGTCGATTAGGCAAATTCTTAGACTGACCCAGAGGAAGAAGCCACCCGCGAAGCATAGCGAGGCATCGCGAACAGTTTACGAGGCCGATTTCGAGCGGCAAACTCTGCTCGAGCACGCTCTGGCTGTCGCCCGCGGTATTCGTGTCAGTTCCCGTGGATGAGGAACGCTTCGCCGGCAATCGTAAAAGATAAGAGAACGCGCGGCTGGACACCGAATGGACCGGCCGTGTAGTTTAAGGCGATGAAACGGCCGCGAATAAAGTATTCCCCGGCGCTGTTAACGTCGCTCTCTCTCTCTCTCTCTCTCTTTCTCTGTTTGGCGAACGATAACTCTATTTGCCCGCGGTGTGGTCTGCTATACTGCGAGTGTTCTTCAGCGTGCGTCCGATTCGCGAATCTTTGATGATTCTGTCTCGCGACAGAGATTTTGACGCTTTGGCTGCTGCGCGTCCCATTGCGGTTCCTTCTACCCGGAAACGATTTATGTGTGTAAACTACTGCGAACGGTCCTTTAACATTCTTATACAATTTTGTACGCGAAGGTTGGGAAAATGTTGCTGTAGTAATATACAGTAGCTAAGTGATGAAATTATCATCAGGGGAATTGTTAATAGTTCCTTGCAGAGTTGAGCATCATTAGAATAAAAATTTCAAAAGAGTTTTCCCAACTCTGGTTTCTTGTTAATTTTTAGACGATTCCTTGAAATTTCATCATTTCAACCCTAATCCATCCCTTATCGTTAATTTTTATACATGCTGCTTCTGAAGAAGACCGTTCGACAAATTGTCTATTTTCTAATTGTTGATATTATAAGGATCTTTCCACGAGGAATAATTGAATCTTTCTATCCCAACATTATAATAAAAATTGTGCAGAGTCTAATTAAATTCAATCCTCTTTGATTTTTATAAGGCACCGCGTACGTGTCAATTTTAATGTTCCATACATTTGAGATAGTTGTCTGCCATGGATAATAAAGCTTTTTAAGCACGCTGGTACCAAGCTTACCGATTCCGATTTCCATTGACTCGCTCGACGGATTTTCGTAGATGCGGGGGTGTTCCGTAAATTCCTGGGAGCATAAATATTGTTCCGTGGCACGCTCGCTCATTTAGCTTCTCCGTTCTGCAGATCAATGCGATTTGTATTGGAGCGGAAGACGTTCGTTCCCTCTTGAACGCTACTCGAGTCATAATAAATATGAAATTATGCTGACGGTCCTGGGTATCCCGTTTGCATTTCGTGATTGAGATATTGAGTACCGAACAGCGAATTGAATAACGCGGAATCTATGTTCTACATAAGTTCTGAGTTTTAAGCGTTATCAGCACCTCGTTGCAATTTGGCAAACGTATCGTCGAATGTGTTCATTTCTGAACTTTATCTCTTCATGGTACTGATTCACCAATGCTGCGTTCATTCGATGCCAGGGGAGAAATTCGAATCATCTTCAAGTCGAGAAGAATATTGGAGTAACTAGAATATTTTTCAAGTGATATTTAATTTTAATTGGTCCAGTGATTCCTTAGGATTTCGTTCACAGTTGGACTCGTTGTTCATTTTATTCTATTTTTATTGTTATCAACCCTTCGAAAATTAAATATTTCTTCAACCTAAAATAATTCCATTGTATACGATTTTTTTTATTTTTGGATAATTGATATAATACTTCATACATTACTTAAATGTTTAGTAATTGATTAGATACCAACATATTTAATAATGTTACCAATATTGCGAATAATGGGACAGCAATTTTTAGTGGTGACTCTGAATGACTATTTTATAAATGTTCAGCATGTGTATATGTATAACCAACACATATTTTAAATTTTCTTTAAAACAAAGTGTCTTTTTACCAATTGCAATTTTTCAAAATCTTTTTCGTACGTCGTTTAGTAAATCAATGGTTGTAATTGCTAAGGTAAAACGTCAGGTGCTATTTCGAAAAAGTAATACTGTTTCGAAGGGCGGCCGAACACTTTCGTGAGCCGTTGTAAATACATAAATCGCGCGGGGTCAATGAAGCGGACTCGAGCAGCGTCGAATCCGCCCGACTGTTTCGCAATCGGCAACGGTAACTTGTTTCAAAGCGTGTAAACAGTTTCGACCTTAGGTAACAAAGAAATCGTTGAATCGGGAGGGGGACGTGTAAACTCGCGGCTCGGAACACAAACGGAGTGGTTTCCCTTGGTCCTTCTTCCGAGAAACTACCGGGCCTCGGCAGAATGCGTGTGTTCCGAACGCCAACAACACATGGGAGCCCCGTCAAAAGCTATACGTTTGGTATCGACATCGCGGAATCCATAATCATAGATCACAGAAAACGGTGGCCGCCGCGTACAAACGGCCGGATACGTTGCAACGGGGATATTTTCGGGCGGCTTTATTGGCCGATGTTTATTATCTATTCCGCCGCCTCTAGTCCTTTTGATATTCCAGATCGGCGGATAAACAAATTGCACGATCGCCGCTGTGCTGGAACCACCGGCAACGGTTTCTCGAGAAACCAGCTAATATTAATAATTCCCGTTTCCTATCGACTACAATATTACACGGACGCTGTCTTTTAATACCCTGTCCGTCACAAAGACGACTTTGTCTCGTTACCGAGCCGTCCGCGATGACCCGCCATAGTGCTCGTCTCTAGACGCTGTCCGATCCTCACTATTCCTCACACTGACTTTCGATCTTGCGTCGGTATATCATAATACATATACACTGTAAATATCAATATTATGTTACATTGACCTGCAAAAGTGTTTGTACACAAGTACGAACTTCCATCAATTTAACCCTTAAATACTCTATAGGCTCACAATGGCCATGACAATAGTTGATTATTAGACTGCGGATTTTATGCGTTTATGACAAACGAGACGATTACGATGTTAAAAGTTACATTAAAAAAGAAATTAGAAAAGTTCGAACCGTTTGCTTTCATTAGCGTGAGTCTCGCCGACCTCTCTCGATGGCTCGAAGGTCGGACGTGTTTACAGTTTGATGGGATCCACGGGGGTGGGGGATGAAGTTTTAACAGTTACGGTAGAGATCTCTTCTACAGTTACGGAGAGTATGCTGTACTCTTGTGGGAGATATTGCACATTATCCGACAAGACCGCAGATCACCGGAAGCTAGCACAATCGGCGCCAAAAATGTCCGCGAACCGCGAAGCACACGGATTCAGTCTCCCCATCAAATAGGCGAATCAAGCAGAGAGAAATGCTCATCTTTTCATAGTCTCAGTTCGCCGGAAGGCCGAAGAATATCGTGCTCGATGCCCGGTGGACCTTCCTGGCAATAACGGACGGCGCGATCCACTCTTCTTCCCGTGGAAAAGCCGGGCAACGAAAATACCGCTTCCGGTTGCCCTAGATTCCGCATTCACAAGTTTCATTGCAGCGTCGTCGCGTCCCGTCGCGTCGCGTCGGTGCGCTGCGCTCTCCGCGCCTGTGTCTGTGCCCGTGCAGCACCAGCAACGGGAGCGAATCCCGTTCAAAGCGGTCCATAATTTATGTATCTCTGCGGCCACCCCTGTGTCGTGTCGTCGAAATCCGGCCTCACTCTTTTAAAATTCCATTAAGAGTGCACCGGCGTGCCGCCTCCCCTTTGTCGTCTCTCTCTCCTCGTTGTTGCCGGGCTGCATATTTCACGCGGCCCCCGCATTCGTTTCGTTCGAGTTTCACGGATCGATTACCCGTCAATTTTTTAGAAAGCTCTCCGCCCCCTCAAAGAACAGGATCCGAAGAATCAAGTGCCACAGAAAGAAAAAAAAAACGACGAAACTCGTTGCTCTTGTGCAAATACAAATGTTCATCTCAAGGTTTTCTGGGGTGCCTAGATGATGAAAAGAAATACTGAAGATTACACGCGAACAACCAAAGATCTCTTCAAGCGAAGTTCTGTTTGAAATTAGCGAATACAGTTTGTTAAAGAGCACAGGATTATACAGGCTGTCCTAAAAATGTATTTCCTTGAAAGAGGTGATTCTTGAGGTCATTCGAAGGAACTTTTCCCTTTGCGAAAATCTGCACCGCGGCTTTGTTAAGGAGTTATCAGCGAAAAACATGGACCAATCAGGCGTTGGCATTGACCGAGCCGGAATCCGTCCGTAGTAGCCGCGCTCCGATTGGTCCGTGTTTTTCGCTGGTTACTCCTTAACAAAGCCACGGAGCAGATTTTCGCAAAGGAAAAAGTTACTTCCAATGACGTCAGGAATTACTGCTTTCGAGGAAGTACATTTTGGGGACACCCTGTATATACATTGTATTTGTACTACGTAGGATTACGTATTAGGCAAGGCGATAATAAATAATTGCTGAAATAGAGGAGACAATAAAAGGTGTACTGCTCGCGTGAATTGAACCGTTGATTCTCGAGCTGATGTATATTTAACCGAGCCCTACTGTACATCGAAATTTTGTTCTTGGTAGCTCGGTGTTAGCCCTACGTAGTTCCGCGGGTTAAGTTAAAGCCACTGTTGGTGCGGCCGTCGTAATTTTAGACAGTGCCACAGTGACAGTCTTTATAACGCACGTGAAGTATGAACCACTTCCGGTGGATCTACGTCATCCTGCATGTCCCCTTGCACTCCAGTGGCTCCGATTCTAAATCTAGATCGAAATTTCCGTGGCCTTTAGCCTTCGTCTTTCGTTACACGCCGAGGAGCCACAAAGGACCCGCGACCGCTGTGTTCAATTTTGCGTCAGGTTACTGGGAGAGGATCGCCCTTTCCGGTTGACACCGCGGTTCCTTGATCCCGGCGATTAATGGGATTCTTGGGACTTTTATTCGAACTGGAAATCTTGGAGATTGGTATTGTACACCTTGCTGTGGTCACTTCTCTATGTCCTATAGTCGAGGAATCATCCCCTAACCATTTCTGCAACCCTCTACCCCTCCTGCAATATTTTAAAAGCGTTCATCATTTGGGGATTAATAAACGCATTTTCTAATCGCACACAAAAAGTTTGTATATCCATGAAAGCATCCCCTAAGCATTTTTGCAACCCTATATCCTTCTCGCAGCTAGTTAACTAGCGATCAATCGAGACGTCAGAAGCAACGATGAGACGCGTTTTAGAAACGTACGTCTTGCAACTGTTACCCCTTGGCACTCGAGCAACGACTTTGAGGCGCCACTAAAAATTGCTAAATCGTTCGAAATATGTTTCACATTATCGTTCGTATTTCATAAATTACTCAACATTCAAGTATGAACAAATTGCATAAAATGCATGAAATTAACAAAATCAATATGTAGAATAGTAACACTCTAGGTCGGAGAAAATTTTTGCTTTTCGAGTGAAAATAGTTCCGGGTGCAAGGGGTTGATGAACACGTTTTTCTTAATATTCTAGCAGCTTGTTCATCTCGTAAGCGCATGAAGGTCCCACAAAAAAGTCTGTGTACCCAAGGAAACATCCCCTAAGCATTTTTGCAACCCTCTATCGTCCATCCCCAACCCATCGACAGTGAGCTAGCGATCAATCGAATCACCGGAAGTGGGTTTCCCCGAGGTTTCCACGGAAGGGTCTCCTCGAGAGAGAGAGAGAGAGAGAGAGAGAGAGGCGGTCGCGAGATAACCGGCTGAAGAGCGATTATGGGAGTAGGTATGTTTCGGTAATTGCGTGGCTAAGTTTAGGCGGTGCAGTTGGCGTCAATGCGCGGATGCATATTCAGAACGGGCCTCCTCATATTCTTATGCTGCTTCACTTACTGAACCGCGGCAAGCGGCGTCGCGTGTGGATGTGAATGTGAATGGAACTTGCTGGCAGCCCGCCTGTTTATATTTAGCCACTGTGGGCGGTATAGCTGTCACGGATACGTATCATCGGCATAACTGAACTTTGCAAATGAATAATGAAGTTCCATCAGGCCTTCTTCTCCACCGGACTTTGCCGGGATTATTATTATTATTATTATTGTTATTATTATTATTATCGCTACTGCTGCGACGCTAGGTAGACCGGAGCCCCGCCCGATATTCCCAGGCCCGTTTATTGTCCGGCCAAATTGCTCGCGTTCCCAACACGCCGTTCTTACCCTGGCGACGATTCTGTTAATGAACGCCGGCCCGCCATTCTTCCCGCGGCAACCAATGGCAAAAATGTCTGCCTCTCCTCGTTCGGACTCGCATAAACGCGGACAGTGATTTAGGAAACGATATTTTTTAGACAAATATTTGGGTTTAATTTTTTTTCGAATAATTTCTTCTAACTATAATCTTCGTAGATGACACTTTGACGATTCAAGATTCCATAATTAAAGTAATTTTGCAAACATAAAAACCCAAGTGAAATTAGACGTTTCTAATGTAGCGATTCGAAAATATCAGAATTCAGATTTAAAGATTTTAGAAAAATTTTTATTCTGATCTTGCCTTTTGTAATTGATAGAATCTTTCTAATTAATAGACTCCGGATTTTATGCATTTATTGGCAAAAATATGTACGTGCAATTGAGAACGGTGAAAAAATTAGAAGACTTTATTAATGTATAATATTTTCACTATATTAAAATTATTAGAGAAAAATATAAATTTACATTTATTGCACAAACTTTTTATTTTGCATAATGATCCGGAGTCTACTAATTAATAATACCACGCAGAAGAAGAACAGTGTAATCGGCAAAATATTTACAAGTATTATTATCAGCGCAACATATGTTTCTAATATAATCGGTTAGTAGTATGTACTAGTTTGTTAAGATCATTAATGCAAAGAGAAGATTCGAAGAGTGTTGAAGAAACGTAAGCCGTGTTCAGTCTCGGAGAATTTCCCTGGAGGTTCGTTCTCGCCTGAAGAAAATGACAACGTTCGACGGACAGGGTAGAGAAGACGAGAATGGAGGGAGGGAGAGAGGGGGGGAAGAGAAGAGAAGAATAATTAATTACCTGGTTCTCTTCCACGATCTTTACAGAGTTATCGCGTTGTTGCCCGTGGTGCGCGGAACGACCGAGATCCCGGCAATTAGAACCCAGCGAGAATAATTAACGCTAACGAGTAGATTTCCATACAGAGTCGCTTTAATATGCGAGCCGATCTGATACCGGACTCTTGGATGAAGGCGCGGAGGATATGTCCGACGAACAATGCCGCTTTAATCGAATCGAATAATAATATCGAAGGATATCGATCCGTTTGTCTCGCGTTGCTAGCCTTCGACTGTTCCTTGGGATCGTTAGAACGCGGATGCTTATGCTAATTGCTAATTTTTGTAAAAATTATAGACCTTATTGAACCTATTCGGACCGTGTAATTTGTAGACTGCTCATTTTGCAACATGAAAATTTCTTATCTCAGTAATTTTATTCACTCGAAGATAAGAACTAACAACATTATTTTTAAAATTCTTTAAATGTATTTATCGTTTTGTATTTAACTTATTCATTTTTGAATGGAAGAATGAATGAAAATTAATAACAATTGGTACTCTCGTCACTGCAAGATGAGAAATACAACATAAATTAAGAGAAGGAAAACAAAATAAAAGTATAATTGGGATAGATTGTTGTCTCTGCAGAAAATAGAATTTGCTCATTCGTAGTTGCACTTGTTTACTCTGTTTTCAGCACACAACCATGGAATTCTATACTTTACTTAATGAAGCTCATTAGAGTCTGACATCCTCTGTTAAATCCGCTGCGATTTTCAAAAGAATGAGTCATTTCCATACAAATATGTTGCACACTGATTAACCTTAGAACCGAGGGAGGGGCTTCTCTCGATTCCATCAACTACAAAATAATGGAAATAAGTTTTCTTCGCATCTAGAATATTTTAAATACTTAATTATACCTAATCCGCATGCTTTTAAGACTTTTATTTGCAATTTTTACAATAGTGGAAACACTTGAACAAGCTGTTTCCCTCGGCAAGTTTGATATACTTCATTGTATTTGAAATTTGAAAATTAGATTTTTACCTAATTAATTCTTATAAATTACTCGATCAAGTCAAGCTAATACAAATCACTAAAATAAGGAAAAATTTTGAAGGCATTTAAATCGTAGATGGTCTTTTGTGGAACCTGGCTGGAAATGAATACAGAAAAAAAAATTGTTCAA
Source organism: Lasioglossum lativentre (assembly GCA_916610255.1). NCBI lineage: Eukaryota > Metazoa > Arthropoda > Insecta > Hymenoptera > Halictidae > Lasioglossum > Lasioglossum lativentre. The sequence goes on from OU744364.1 coordinate 6,474,640, forward strand.
ACTCCGCAGAAAGCCGTTCGAATTAGTACAATTTCAACAGAAATTTTCTGAAAAAATGCAATGGTATCTCCCTTTCATCCAAAGTCGTCTTCACTCGTCGAAAAAGCAAAATTTGAAAAATTCTGCAGCTTCTGGGGTTCCCGGAAAGGGGTGGAAAGAAATCAAAGAATTTGTTACTGGATTGAAAAAAACCGTGTTCCGAAAATAATCTCTATTTTTCCACGAACATCCTTTTTATGGAAAAAGAAGCAATAGAGGATGAAAGGTTGCTCTCTTTAAAAAAAAAAACAATATTTTCAAAATTGTGACGCTTCTAGGACTCCTGACAAGAACGCAAAACAATATAAATAAAATCGGTTACCGAGTCTATAACGTGCTCGAAAATAATCTCTCTCTCTCTCACCCCCCCCCCCTCTCTCTCTCTCTCTCTCTCTCTCTCTCTGCACTCTGGTTCGATCTCTTTTTGTAAAAAGGCAATGGGAGATGAAAGGTCGGTCCCTTTCATCGAGCAAGCAAACACGGCGAGAGTCCACTTGTTCGTTCTGTTCTTGCGGTGGGCCCGTTATTAGAGGAAGCCCCGGTTCGATCGTAAATCACGCGTCGCGATCTTCCATCGGGGATCGGGAATTAATAATCTCGCGCGCTCGCGGAAAGGCCGTCCGTAGATCCCGCGCGTGTGCGTGACGTTTCAGCTGGTGCCCAGGCCTGGATGAATAAACGTCTTCCTTATCGTCTAAAATAGATTTTAAACTTCAAGCATATCTGGACCGGAGCCAGGTCGTAGGAAAGTACAATGATATTAGCCGTGTTGAATTGTTACACTATCCTAGAGAACCGGGGGCCGAGTCGTTGAAAACCCGTCCCCTTGAATTAGTACTCCCGGAGACTAATGGCCCGTGCTGGAAAAGAACTATGCTGACGAAGACACAGTGTCTTCCTCATGGAACAGCTTCACGACCCAATTTTCCCATGGGAATGTCTATGGTGGCACCCTCGCTTTAGGATCGCTGGAAGTTAGGCAGCTGCGTTGCTATTAACCCTTAACACCAGGTTTGCGGAGCACTAATACCGACCACAATACATTACTTTATACAAATGATGTGTCTATAGTTTTTTACAATAATTATGCAGAGAAATAAATTTCTTGAATAATTTCTCATTACCGCATCTTTGCGTATAATCTTAAATGAAAAATATTAGAAAGCGCCATTTTGCGCCTAGTTAATTTATTGTTAAGCGAACTATTTGGGCCGATGCGGTTCCACTAGAAATGCTAATAATTATTTAATGTGTCTACGAACGTTCGTACAAGTAATGAACACGTACCCGCAGTCAGCCAATAAGACGAAAACATAAAAATCCGCCATTCAAGCTAATAAATCACCGAGGAATCATCCCGAGCGATCAGGTTCAGTCACTCTGGCCTCCACGCTCTTCCCCATCGATATTACGCAACGAGCATTTTGTACAGCAGTGTAAATATCGTGTCCGATGTGTACAATGCATTTTTTCACGGGCATTGAATGCAAATCGTCGGAACAATGCGTCAGATATTATTCCATTTCGTTGCGAGTATGATTCCGCCGGAGCGTGGGTATACCATTAACGAGAGAATTAACGCGCGCGAGCATGTGAATCGCGTGGAATCCTGATAATCTTGGTAACGATGGGTATAGTGATTTCTCAGTTGTACGCGAAAGAGACTTTGCACGATATTTCTGGCAAAATTTATCACCACAGATGCGTAGCCATTTAGGGGCCCACAAATTGTAAAATAAGCATAACATGATACAACATTAATTTAATGACAGAACTATTTTGTCATAATTATTTCTTCGACAACACTTTTTACGAAAATATTCGTGACATTTTTCTGAGTAAAATGAGACCCCACACGATACAATTTCCATCATTTTTACTCGTTTAATCCACGATATAGTGGAACCTCGATTATCCGAATCGATATCTGAATTTTTTAATACATGTTCTACGTTTCCAAGTGATGCAATCATTGTAGAAGTCAGTAACGAGTTTATGTAGAATTGTAACTTATTAAGCGCTTACTGACCGGTTCTACTATATCGTGGATTAAACGAGTAAATAGGATGCAAAGTGTATCGTGCTTGGTATCATTTTAAGCAGAAAAATGTCACGAATATGTCAATAAAAGTTTCATAGAAGAATAGTTAAAAACAGAAAAGTTCTTTCTATCCGTTTTGCGTTCGGAGTGTTTGTACACGATGTAAGTAAAATTTCGGTCCACGAAATTTTAGCACATATAGATGCATTACTATACCGTTTCAGTATTATCTGCGTAGCAGAAACTATGAGAACAGCCCTAAGAACGAGGATTCCATCGGGAGGAACTGCCCCCCGTTGACTAATCGCGGAGTGCGTTCAACCGATAGCTGGAAAGCACGTTCACGATGGTATCGCCGGAGTATCGACTAGCAGGCGCTATAATTATTGCGCGAGTGATTAGAGGCTGGAGTTCTTTCAGCCCGTCGTTATCACTTTATAGCAATAACAGTCGTTTTTGTATCTCTCACTTTCCCGGCCCCGATCACTTCCGTCCGACGCGTTAAAACCGGCAATTAAAGTTAATCTCGTCGCTCATTCGCCTTTTATTACACTTTCTTGGGGGACTATAATTCAAAACTGGTTCTGCCCGAAGGGTTCCAAGGGAGGGAGGAACGGCTAGGAGCCGCGGCCCCATAAAAGCCAACTTTTTAGCGTAATCTTCTGTTGAAAAGTAAATAATTATCGCGCGAACGCGACCGTTTAGCACGGATGAGACCTATCCCGCGATGCGATATACATATACATATTTCATGGTAAATAATTTCAGCAAAAATTAAGGAACGTGTTTAGTGACCTCGCGACAGCAGGAAGCTCTATTAAATTCCATTAAACGCCGTCATCTGCGGGTTCATTAATTCTAATTTATTCTCGAACGTGGCTTCGGAGACAGAAATTCTATTTGAATAGAAACGACGCGCCGCCGGTGGTGATCGAACCGCGGGGAAAAAAGTCATTTTATAAATTGTAAATGCATGGATTTTTGCATCGTAATTACGTGACAGGATAATTCGAGCAATACAATCCAAATCTATGTACGAGCGGTATAAATTTTTAAAGAAATTGCACCGTGTGCGACAGTGTTCGTTAAGATTTTTTTTCACTCCTGTGAAATATCCTGCAAAATTTCATCTAATTTCGTCAGCTAACTTTGCTGTTATAAAATGTTCAGCTTGTACGAGAAATGCGTTTTCTCTGATGTTGTGAAGCATTTCTGAATCGCTGTGTGCCCGACATAGATCATTCAGAATGCTCCAGATACGCCAGGAAACGTTCCTTCCTTTTCTTGGTCCTCGAGAATTACGACAATCCACAGTGTCTCTAATTGCAATGCACATGTATCGTTTCCAGTCGTATCCCGCGCACATGACCGTCGACTCGCAGAAGCAGATCGAGATGCAGCGGTTGCAAACGGAGCACTTGAAGCGGCAGCAAGAGCACATCATGCAGCACAACATCCAGGAGCTACAGGCTCAGATGACAAAGAGCCAGCTGAGCATGTCGGGGCCGCAGTCCTTGATGTTCCTGCCGTTTCTCGAACAGCTACGAGGGGTGGCTGTGCAAACGCCTATGCCGCCGCCGTCGGCCACCTCCACCGCCACCACCAACAAACATATCAATTCGATCGCAAACGTATGTAGAGCACGTTACTACCCTCGCATAGTTTGATACAATTCTATAAATGGTGCTCCACCTCGTTCGATACAATTGTCAGGGATGCTGTTCTAAAAACTTTTCGAAATTCACAAGTTGCAATGATCCCATCCTCATTAATTTCCCGGTATGCTTTCACATCGACAACAGAACAATACCATTTCGATCGAATTATGTTAATGCTCGAAAAAATTTTTCTCACTTTTGGCGAGGATTTCGCTGAAACTTGCCGCTGTGCGCCTCCCGAAAATAACTATGATCGTCAGGTTGTAGCTGCCCGGGGCGCACCAGCAAGGTTTTGATAGCGCGGTGTCACACACCACCGCACCGACGCGACGCGGCGCGGCTCGGCGCGTAGCAATTTGTCGCGCGCGGCTAATTCACGGCCGCGCTCGAAAATAACGGGCCGCGGAGAGGTGAGGGCCGCTAATACTGACTCGGAACTTATGCTGTTTGTTGCAGATGATCAGCAGCCACCGGGAAGGCCCGAGCTGGGCGACGGCCCACCTTGCGCAGATGACCACGCAGATGGAGAAGGAGCCGTCGCCGACGCCGATCTCGTCGGCGGTCGCGCCCACCGCGCCGCCTCTTCAGGACCTCGACGCGCCCCTAAACCTCACCAAGCCGAAATCCTCGTCCTCGGGGGCCACGGCGTCCTCGTCATCGCCAGGAAGCGACTCGCATTCGACCGGAGCCGGAAGCAGTGGACAGCAGGAGCAACCGCTCGTTGCGACCGCGCCGAAACTGTTCCCACCGGGGCTACCGATGCCGAGGAATTACTTGACGACGTTGCCCTATGCTGGCCTGCCGCCCCATCTTAGCTCCCTCTCCTCTCCGAGTGAGTAGAAATTTCTGTTAAGACTGTACTGGCAGCGTAGTGTCTCTTGTGACACCTGCGGGGTCTGTACCCTGATCGCGAGATGATTAAAACAGGGCCTGCTGTATCATCTTAGCTCCCTTTCCTCTCCGAGTGCGAAGAATTTTATTTTACTGCATATTCGGAATCCATGGGTCTGGTACTCCGGAAACCCTTATAGCAGCCTTGAGTCTCTTATATAGGACTCTAGAATCTAGAATAAAATATAACAGAACATCAATAACTGTTCAAAGTCGCTAATAAGTTATTTTACCATTTCATGTAATAACTTGCCATTATTAGTAATAACTAGGTTGCGGATCTTTGTGCAAAATAAACATTTTCTGTATAAATTGCAAGAGTCGGGAGCCAAATAGAGGGGTCTTTCTTTTTTTAATTATTCGAGTTGAAAATAATGTATAGACGTACCTAAATGTTTTCAATTGCACATACCCAATTTTGTCATAAATGCATAAAAATCCGCAGTCTGGTACTAACCATTGCAGTTTGATGCGACGTAAGACCGCAAGAAACGAGTATAGATTTTCTTGAAAAATTGAATTTCGGCCATTATTTCGAGGAAACCGCATCGCCGTGCGACATCGACTGATTATGCGAGTCCGGCTGGATAAGTACAATGACAGCGAAGAGAGGAGAGGTTTCCGCGAACCTGTTTTTTCGACGATCCGCGGACACCGGATCCTTATCTTGGAATCGCGTTACGCGTCGTTGATTGTGCTCTTATAACCGGACAGGCAAAAAGAGAGCCGGACACGACGTCGGGGGAACAGGTTTTCTCTCTGTAACGCGAAAGAAGGAGGGGGGGAAAAAACGCTTCGGACAATCGGGTAAACGCACGCGTTCGCCAAGATAATTAACCGTTTGTGTCAGATATCCGGTCCGGCGTGCATTCTATGGCCTATTGATCGGATTTTTCGACGGTTTAAACTTAAACGGCGCCGCGGCGCGGCGCGGCGCGGCGGTTGTCGCCCGAAATGGCCACGACAACGACGCTTCTCTCTCGTTCAATGGCCGCCGATATTCCGTTCTTTTTCAATCGGCCGATTGTGAATTCCGCGAGATCGCCGGACCTCGATTATTAAAATTATTACAATTTCTCCGAACGGTCGATCGCAACCGGTTGCCCGCAGCCTGTTCCGTTCGAACCGCACCGCGAGCTTGTAATCTACGGATCGGAATGATATTTTAGCGACCAAACAGTCGAACCTAACGCCGCGCCGCGCCGGGGCTATCTATTTCGACCGATAATTAATTAACCGTGACGTTTAATCGCCCCGAGTGGTGTTAAATCGTGCCCCAACGTCGCTGAACCATTGCGAACCGGGAAAATTTTAGCCAAGCCATTTTATGCGACGCGCGAAAAATCAAATCTCCCCGTGTAATGGATCGATCGAGATTCTAATCCTGATCGAACGCCTATTCATTTATTTTCTACACCATCACCGGGAACTTTATCACTGTACTCATTAGTATTCCACACCATGGATCGGCTACCGCTCCCAGGGTTGCCTCGGGAAAATTAGCATTTGAAACACTGGAAAACCCCGTGTAACGTGGCGGTTATGCTGGGCGAAATTGCCCTGTTATACGAGATTAAGGAGTAACGGGAAAAATTGAAAAAGCGATAGCTGCGGATTTTTATGCAAAATCGAAATTGTTTGCCTTAATTGCAAGATACTACGCGTATTTCTTTTCCTAATCGTTTGAATAAGTCAAAAATAGACGACGGTATTTTGAAAATTTTCAAGTGTTTTTACTGGCATCTGATCTAGCACTTTATGCAAACACCATTTTTATCTGATAATCTTTTCTACGTCGCGAATGTACGTATTTAATTGTGTTTTGGCTTTCTTACTTTCCCGCGAAAAATCTCACGAAGATGCAACGTTTTCATATGATATTAAATATTTTTATGAAGATCTTTGAATTTCATATTTCCCTCGGCGGAGATTCTTTATTGCTTAATGTACATCTTGGTTTATATTTTCTCGTTTGCGCGCTCTTTAAAAGCTTTTATACATTTCAAAAGGATAAACATTTTCCAAATGTTTTCGCATGAATTTTATGCTTCTTTCAATAAAAGTGCTTTGTTTGCGTTTTAATGTTTACTTTCTCTTTAGAGATCCTCATAAATTTCGAGCGATGGACCGACTCATTCTTTGAAAGTTTCTCTCTTCAAATTGACGCTCCTTTTAATAAAAATGCGAATCTTACGTTGTGCTTATTTACTGTTTCTCAGAAGAACCTTCCGAGTTTTTAAAATGAACCGACACATCTTTGTACAATGTTCTACGGCGAGTTCCATTAGAGGCCGATACCGCTAAAAAGTTCTTTCTCACAAAATGTCCGACTTGAATTTTTAGCAATTGATTACATTCGACGATGTAAACAATATTTTGAATATAACCATTTTTCTTGCACCGGTTCGGGGACGGCATAAAAATTCTCACCGAACGGGACGTTTTTTTGCCGAGAAAAAAGATCAAAGTGGAAGAACCATAGAACCGACTCGTGTAAATTTCACCGTGCACTACTGTATTATGTACAGTCTTTGATTGATCAGTTTATTCACTGGGAAATGCTCGTTCGCTGGACAGGTCAGCCTAGTTGGTCAGGTGTGTTCCTATTTCACTGTGAGCGTGTATCTGCGATTTCAGTGGGCAAGGTGATGGCCAAAGACGAGTCCGTTGGACCAGGTGGATCCGTGGCTGCAGCGGCGGTCGCTGCTGTCGAGAAGCATTTCGCGATGCACGGGATTTATGGTCTGCCACCGAGTGCAGGTGCGATGCCGCCGTCACCTCAAACTCAACGACCGATCAAGCATTCTGGTTCCCGGGAGGAGGTTCCGCAGGACGAGCTAGGACAAGACTATCTCTCGACGCCTCACAGTAAATACATTATTTTCTCCTGTTGTTACTATCTTTCTCTCTCTCTCTCTCTCTCTTTCTCGCAATCTTTCTCATTTTCTCTTCTCTTATTGTCCCTGATCGGTGGCTTGGCCGTTCGAGTCGCCTTCGAGTTAACTGTAAACCCGAACGAGTCGCGTTTCTTCACCCGTCCGCCGTAACCAGTTCTCTATATAAATTCTTAACGAGCGATCTTCCATTTAATACGCGCCGCGTTCCGATCGTTCCCCGATAATTTCTTCAGCCCCCACCCCTTTCTTCCTCACCCCATTACCGTCCGCAGGCGTTTCGGATAGAGCTCTCTCGCTACTTAGAGCTGTCGATGTATGTGCAGGGTGCGCTGAAATTATACATATACAATTATTAGAACATTATTCATTCTTCACCTTTTAAGGAGACAATTTTTCATTTGAGACCATCTACAAAGAAGTTCTTGGAAGTTCTCTGTCGAATTTTCATCATTCGACTTTATTACAGTTCGAGATTATATGGTCGACAGTTAAAGGGTTGGGACGAAGGATGAAGAACGCGATAGAATTGTTAGGATTATGTCCTATAAATCGATACTTTAGAAAAGTGAGATTCCACAGAAACGTAGATTAAAAGATGAAGAACACATCAGAAAGGTTGGCTCCTATAAACTTCTAGAGGAACATGTAGATCAAAACACGGAGAACATTACACGATACGTGAATTAATTTGAAATTCGTTATTTTGGCGCACCCTACAAGCAAACAGTCTAGTTTCTGACTTCTGACACGAACGTGTTTGTCCGTCGCAGCGAAATTTCTAACGGACCACGATATTCTGAAATTACAGTGTGGCGGGAGCCGGGTTACAAGGTACCGGAAGACATAACGGAAAAAGGTAAGCATGTCTCGTGACGATCCGTCGCGTCGCCTCTCCGTCGGGCTGACGTTACCGCTTTTGTTCCCCGAGCGCCGGCCTTCTCACGGGGAACTGTCTACGATATGGGCTAACGTTTCTTCTTTCTGTGTTTAGCGAAAATGGTGAGACAGCAGAAAAGGGAGAGCGAGAACAAGCCACATATCAAGCGGCCTATGAACGCGTTCATGGTGTGGGCCAAGGACGAGCGGAGGAAAATATTGAAGGCTTGCCCGGATATGCATAACTCGAACATATCCAAAATACTCGGTAAGTAGTCGCGATGTTACATTCTATCATTGGAAAGATATGTTCATTCTTAGCTGGTACAATTGGGATCTCTCACAACCCCAAGAAAATTTATATATCAATATTTTTTGAACATTTGGATTATTTAGTCTTCAATTATATAGTCCAAGGTATCTGAGAACACTTGTACAGAATTTTAGAAAGGTCCTGGTATGATACTTTGATGAAATATATGTTAACATTTAGAAAATCGAGGTAGCCTCCATTTTTTATAAAAAAAATTTTTGTTACGATCTTTTTGGACATTTCTCCCAAGAAAGCCTGACACTTTTTAAACATACATATACTACATCAATACATAAACATAAGTAGCTTGAAGTGCATCGATGTAACACTACAATCTTAATTCGTCTATGTACATTGTGAAAGAAATTGAGAACAGGGTAAAGAAATATTTTCATAACGTGTGAACTGTGAAATTAATATAGCGACCTTTGAGGCCGCACACGTCTGCGGTTTCTGCGTGATATTTCGTGCGTCTGTGATTGCGGGTTAAACTTGGAAAAACTTGATTTTTGGCCGAAAAAGCGGGTACCTGGCCCGGCGTGCAACCCGACGTGACCGTCGCTGAATCGCCAGCATCAACAATCAAGCTCCACCGGTTCCCACACTGTCACTCAATCCTCTATTCGTATTACAGGTGCCCGGTGGAAAGCGATGTCGAATTCCGAGAAACAGCCATACTACGAGGAGCAATCGCGACTATCAAAGCTGCACATGGAGAAGCACCCGGACTACAGGTACCGGCCGCGGCCGAAACGCACCTGCATCGTGGACGGGAAGAAGATGCGGATCTCCGAGTACAAGTCGCTGATGCGGCAGAGACGACAGGAAATGAGGCAGCTCTGGTGTCGGGACAGCGGCCCGGAGATGGGTTTCCTTTCACCGGTGGGCTCGGACATGAGCTCGCAGCACCATCCGGGTTCGGGAGCGGGTCCATCGGGGCGACCCTCGGTCTCTCCACCGGCGACAATGTTGAACGGTGGGGCAGCGGGTCCAAGCTCGGATCACCCGTCCTTCTACTACCCGCAGGACAGCCTGTCGCCATCGGACATGATGAACTTCTCGCCGGAGAACTCCGGGTCGATCGGCGGTTACGACGCCAGTCCGCGGCACCACGACGAGGATTGAACCGCGGCTCCGGGTCAGCCAGCATGGCCGCCCGGAGCATCATCGTCCTCATCATCCGCCTCGAGACTCGGCCACGAGTTGTTCTGGTAACAGCCGGGTCCTCCGAAAATTTCAGAAAATCAACGAGGTACCCGAACGTACCCGCAATCCAGTCGCCGGGAGGAACGTTCTCGAAGAGTGACCGAGCGTTTTCGAAGCCTCGCTCGAGAGGTTGTGATATAACGATTTATTTCTGTGCCATCGTACGACCCGGAGCACTGCTTCCTGGACCAGGTGTCGCCTAACCCGCGCGACCCGCTCTCCGAGGATCGTCGAGAGTATCCTCGGGTCGCCATCTCTTGGGACAATGATCGCTGAGATGATCAATAGACTCCGAGAGCGCGAGTACACAGTGATCCCGACGCGGCCTACTGTGCTAGCTCTACCCGCCGAGAAGGGGGAGGGTCGTCACAAAGTGTTGGTCCAACAGGCGACACGCGGTGCTTCTGTTCTTCTGTGTAATCAAAATCGCCGCGAGTGAATGCGGCGGAATCCGCGAACGACATGGTCTGATAGGTACTTTTTTTTCTAGATACGAACCCGGTGTACCCGGTGGACGGGTACACGTTCCGCGCGCACGCTTCTCGCGGGTGTTGGAACCGAGCGCGAGCCTAGAATTATAATATAAATAAATGAATGAATTAATAAATGAATACAAAAATATATATATACACACACACACGTATATATACGTATATACATATATATACATGTACACATACCTGATTTCTCGTAAGACTGCCATGTGTGTCACGTGTGAGCGCGCTGGACTCGGCTTGATCGCGTCTCGAAGCCGCCTGAAAACACACCGATGATCGTGAGATCGTGACACGTATGTATATGTATTCGTTTCTGTAGGTACATGTATGTGCGGGGTACGGTGCGCGGCCAAAAAAACGTCTTGTTCCTATTCCTTCTAGTGTGTGTGTGTGTGTGTGTGAGTGTGTGTCTGCTTGTGTGCAAGCGCGCGCGTGTGCGAGAAAAGAGAAGCTGATCGTTGGCGTTTCCGCGCGTTTCCCATGGCGAACAAGGGCAAAGTCTGGACCAGGGAAGGCCGCGGATGGCCCCAGAGGGCGCTCTGCTGATCTCGGAGCCGTTGTGAACAGCGAGACCACGCCCACACCGCGCATAGTAGGCGGGGCGTGCTTCTGCCCCGCCCTCCGGTCAATCCGTTGCTCCTTGGGGCGATCCAAGGCACTCGCTGGATCGAAAAACTCTCGTCTACACCTGCTCCAGACCGTATTTTTTCCGTATTGTCACGCTATCACTGTATTCGCACCAAAATGAAGGGCGGGGGAGGGGCCAGAGAGCGAGAGGAATCCAGAAATCACTCGATAGTACTTATAGTATTTTCGTCGTTAATTTATTCACCCTAATCGTAACGAGCGAGTCGACGCGGGATCGATTGGTCGCTGAAAATCGTTCGATGATCGCTGATGAAGTTTTTGGGCGACCAATGGAGCTCGCTGATTGAGTGAATCAAGAAAAGTGAACCAGAGGACAACGAGAAGCCATTGAAGGACGGTTAATTGATTAACCGTTTGAATAGGTCTAGGGGAACGGGAATACGGGCACGCGCGACGTCGATTTTTAGTACAATGTTGCTGCGAGAGGAGAATTTTCTCTTGGAAATTTCGGGGATCAGCGTTATTTATTGAACGGGTACGATCGAAATTCGAACGAGACGTTGCCGTTTTGTTTTGTTTTTGTCGGACGTCCGGACAACTGTTGCGTTTTAATCCCGTTTCGTCGAGTCTGAGGGAGACTTATTCGGTGAACATGGTCGCCATGTGAGCTCGGTGCTAAGGGAAACAAGGGGCGAGCACCGCGATTACTATACCGCGGTGACGACGCGCATAGTGTCTCGCGATATCGAGGAAGCGTGTGTGTAATCGGACGGCAAAGATTGGGAGCTCGATGTGATAATATTTATGTGCCAAATAGCGTTTTCGCGGGCCGGTGGCGGCTCCGGGTGCAAATCAAGAGAGAAAGAGAGAGAGAGAGAAAGAGAGAATGCGTGAGAGTGAGCAAGGCCATCCGGTTCCGGGTCGCGGCGGAAGTTGGCTCGACGTGAATAGAGAACACGGTATAACTTTTGCGTCTCTCCTTTTTTCACCGTTTCGTTTTTTTGTTATTTATATATATTGTAATCAGTGCAATTCTATACAAGGTACCTAATATAATTTTATAAAGAGAGCCAGTATCCTCGATGCATCTGCGCCCGCGTGTGTCTTCGGGCCGGTTCGGTTTAAACCACGACTAGCGGCGGACACGATAATAGCTTAATGTTGATATAATAATTTATTTTATGTATATACATGGATTTGTACAATTGTGTCGGCGGTGAAGCTCGTCGATCAGAACGGCCCGATGCAAGGAGAGAAAAAAAGAATCACGTGTCGATACTAATTAAATGTACAGTGTAACTATATTGTGATGTATCCGCGTAGCGACATTAATACGATGTAATTATACCCCCCCTCCCGAGAGACGAGGACACCGTAGGTTTAACCGATGTTACAAATTGCGATTTGTATAATTTCTTATTTTTCATGGTCATTATTATCGTCTATCGATTATCCTTTAAACGTTAATTATTATCTGTCATCCGTTTTATTTTTTAGTAACTATTATTATCGCTACTCTTACGATTATTTTTCTCTCTTTTCTTTCTGTTTCTTCGACTTCTGATTTCTTTTTTTAATCCTTATTATTGATAGCAATAGAGGTTGTACGTGCCAGTTCAGACGACGACGACGAAGTTCGTTGATCGTTTGCGCGCTCGAATACTCAAATTTCCGCGTCATTTCGTGTCGTTCACGCAATCGGACACTTTCTATACGCTCACATTGTGTTCGAAACCGCCTCCTTGGAAACCAGAAACACATACCTACACCGGAAACTACTGCATCCTCTTGAATATTCCATCAGCAACTTTTTCCTTCCTCTTCGTAACCTGTTCGATTCGTGATCCAGTCGTATTCGGTTCGCCAGCGAAACTTCAACGATCTATTAATTAGTGTAGAGTTCAATAAAAGATCCACTCGTACGTCTCATTATCATTCTATTGGTCAACCTGAGACAGTAAAAAACAATTAGATTCGTTCAGGAATGAAAATTAAAACACTGTAACACTTTACCTATTGGGATCTTAGTAGTCGTTAAATGAAGTAAATTAAAAATTTAACAATTTCGTTCGAAAAATAAGAAGTTATTTTAAATAACACAGTTTAGAGAAGCAATAAAGATGTAAGCATTGTAGAATTTTAATTTTTTTTTCATCAATCTTCGAGTAAACATTTCTGTTATTAACATTAGAGGATATGTTGGGCAAAAAATGATCTGATAAAACTGTCTCCTAGCATTGTTATTTAAAAGAGCCTTTCTAAGCTTCGTGTTTGTAAAGAGGTGAAAGAACAACTTGTAAAAGAAGCTTTCCAAGTAAAATAATCTGATAAAATTGTCTCCCAGCATTATTATTTAAAAGCGACTCTCTAAACTTTAGAAGCAATTCAATCGTTAAGAATGTTATTTTGTCCTTCCAGTAGATAAAGTGTTTAAAAGAATGTTTCTACAACGATTCACCAAATAACAAAAGTTAAATGAAAGAAACTATGGATCTACTTTACCTTAAATACATTCAGTGTCTTATTAAATTGATCCTTTCTTGGACTCTTTATTTCCTCGACCGAAAACCGCATCGTTTGCAATTGTGCCATATCTCTGTGACCACCAATTCGACGGGAAAAATTCGAAATCGCGTACATAGACTCGGCCCGTGTCTTCCTCGTGCAATTTTCTCGAAATTTGCTCAGCGCGGTGATTGCTTTAGAATATAATCTCAGTTTTGCATTCCACGGATCGCGATCAAGCGATCCCCCGAAGATCGCGATCGTTTCCCTTTCCGCGAAATTCTAGCGCGTGTTACCCTCTGTCCCTCTTTCGTTCTCCTCTATATTCTTTCTCCAATCCCTTCGTTTTCTTCGATTCATTTCCCCATTCATTTTTTTATTCTTTCGTTCTCGTAGAGACAAATCGTTTTCGGCGATAATCTCGACGCACTTCTCGCCTGTGCATGTTCGATATCGGCTCTTGAGAAACGCAAAACCAGCGCGAATGCGAACTGTACGAATAGTAAATTGTAAAACGACTACATAAACTAATATTAATAGTAATATCTAACGTAACAAGCAAAAAAAAAAAAGAATGGTGAACACTAACATCCAATCTCAATATTCCAAGAATTCACTTCATTTACATGTACGTTGTTGTTAATGGTATGAACAAAAAAAAAAAAGTATAATAAAAGTAACGCTTTACCGAAATTCAATCTTAGTTTTAGGTATACAACGTTATTTCTAGAAGAAACTTGTATGTACGTGCCGTGTACATAGTTTATCCATTAAACGGTGAACATGAGGGAAGAACAAAAGGATAATCGAGAAAAAGATATCAAGCGTATGCGTGTGTGAACGATTCCGAGCGAGAGAGAGAGAAAGAGAGATAGTATAAAAATCAGTCAAAATGCATGTTTGAATGCGATTACATTCTCGCGGTCGTCTCATCACTACCGTCGGCTAGCGCGTGTGTTAATTAATCGGTGTCGATAGCGTACAATCAAAATGTTGTATATTTAAGATCGGTGAGACTGTCACTGTACCATGGTTATCCGCTTTTCAATTTCCACAATCGACGAGCATACTCGAATGGGAGTCTGTTTCCGGTAGTGCTAAGACGAGCGTAAAACAAGCATATAATAAGAACAAAGGGAAAATCATACTTGGTAGTAGATTGCGTACATTGGCACAGGCGGCACACCGCGGACATTATGATGTTAAAAGATCATTCTGTGGGAATTATACGTTCTCTAGGTGAATCCCCTCCCCTGATAGCATTTTCGCAGTGTTCGACTTATTTCACTGATCCATAAGGCACCTTAAGCTGGCTGTGATTCATAACTCTAACGATTGTTTCTTTCTAATCCACCACTAACACGCCCTCCCCATTGTTCATACCGCATACATCAAAATATATGATTGTAGTAATTATAATACGGATACCATCGACAAACGCGAACGTCTTCTTCGGCGGTGTGCGCGTGCACTCCCAAGATCATTTTCCCTGATAGATAGCGACATCAAATGCACTGTATCACATAGAAGAGCAGCACTATTATAAACATAGATATATGATTATATTTATTATAATAATTTGAGAGTTAGGTATTCTTTGTTGTTTGTATTTTACAAGCGTAACCATTATTATAAATAAATAAATAACTATATAAATGAATGAAACCTCACGCCTTCATTCTTTCGTAAAAATTCTCTCCCACCGACTATCGTATCTATTTATTCAGTGATAACGCAAATACATTGTCAGTAGAAAGAGCGTGTCGTCGATTTGCAACTCGGTCACGCCCAGTTTCTTTATTGTACTTTGAACCTTCTCCAATTGTTGCTTCTCCGACGGTGTCATTAGTTCGGCAATCTAGAAAAATTCCAAAATAGTATATTATTATATAGTGAATCTTTGGAATTAAATTTCATTGGTATCATTTATAAAAATGGAAGTTGAACAGAAATTAATTTTGTTTCTCTCGTGAACATCCATAATTTATGTAGTCACATGTATCTAGAAAGGTGAAAAAATGAATTTTTTATCAAACCGTCACCTCATTAATTGCTGAATAAAATATAATTGTATATAAAATGAAAATTCACAATTGTAATTCTGCTTTTATTGTTCCTGCGTGTATACTAATCAGCATACAATCGCAATAGAACAAGTATAGCATAATTCTACGTTAATTTGTTCCTAGCTGCACGCAACCCCCTAATCACAGTATAATTGAAACGGAATAAGTACCTCCGCCAGTTGTTCTTCAGTGGCGCCATGCTCTTTTAGATTGCTTGTTAAGGTCTGCATCCGTAACTGTTTATCTATCATTCGCTTATTACTGGTTATCTCGTACTCCCGTCTGTGCATAGTATTGTACAGTGCGTGGTAACAATGTTCCACCACCATACGAACGACTAGATTCAGGTCAATGTGGAACAAAAAAAACGTTTTCATTGGTGCGGCCGATACACCGGGTTTTTTAATTTCCTGCATCTGCAGATAGTTCTCTTGTAGCAATGTGTACGTTAAATGTTTAGCCTCTTTCGCTGGAATCATGGCTAGTTGCTGAATTTGTTCTTGCTCGATATATTTCCTGTCACGGACTAACCTGTGGTACATGAAATCTATCTATAACAAGATCCATAAAGTATCTAGACATTTCAGTTTGAACATCAAAATTTGAAAGATTTTAGTAAATCAATTCATGAAAATGGAAATCTGCATAAAAAACTGCAGCCTGGAATTAAGTATAACATACCTAAAAATTCTAGCTGCCTTTGAACCAAATCTCTCCATCACAATATTCTCTAACGTGGCCCATGCTAACTGATTGAAAGCTTCCTTCATGTTAACGCTATATTGGCCCCCTGCGGCATCACCAACTCGTTTCAGAAATTGACTAGTGTCTTTCTCTAAAATAAAAATATTTATCAAGTACAATGTAACATCCTGTATCGAGCCTGAGTATGGTATTTCCACCGAAAGTGGACATTCTTCGATGTAGAAGAGGATTACTAATCATGTACAGTAATAAAGAATGAGACTCTAGGAATCAAGTTAATGTTATCATTTAAATTTGTTCATTGGAGGTGTGTGAGAACCCGAAAATGTCGAGTACTCGATGGTCTGGACGGGTCGGATTCTTGAAAAGTTCGGGATTCTTGAGAATCCCAATATATTTAAAATTCCCCAAATTATCGAGAAAACCCGTCCCGATCCCGAATAAAATTCTCAATCCAAAATTTTCAGGTGGTCGCACACCTCTACTGTTTACGCTTATGGTCCTTACCAATGAGACGCAAGTATTGGTCAAGATGCTGAGCAAGTAGCGGGTAATTAATCTTTCTGACCGCGTCTTTAATCTCAGTAAAAGGTATCGGGTTGGACGTGTCTGCCCATGAAGCTGTCCGCAAGTACATAAGGAAAAGCAGTTGCCTCATCAACTCTGCTGCATTCTCATCCAGTCTGTTGCGCATAGCTGATATAATAATTTGATCCCTATAGATTATATTGCAAGTTCCTTACATGTCTTATATTTATTGAAATTCTTATTAGTCTTACCTAAGATCCTGGATGAAACGATCGAAATTCACTTTCCAATAAATTTTATTGTCCCCAGCATTTGCATTCTCTCCTTTAATTTTTTTATTAATCGCCGGCAACTTAAGCTCTGGTAAACTGAAATCTGGTTTCTCAATGGCTGCTTCTTCAGGTAGTTCCGAGTACAAACTGCGTAAGAGAAACTGGTTTTTTACTAGCAGTTCGAATTTATCTTTTAGTATTGGAATTGATGGTTGTAAGTCGGCTGAAAGTTAATTGTTACATGAGTATATTTAATAAAGAAGCTTGTTATATTTATTTATAGTGGTATTTTCATTAGAAAGTCAAGCTTACATACAAGGTGATTGTTCGATCCTCTTATACGTTTTCACAATGACATCAGAAGCAGTAATATAGCCAGCTTTTAATACTTCTTCTAACATAATTTCTGCTTCATCTTCACACACTGTTTTTACAAAAAACATATACCTATTGAAAGTAAAACAGCCAATGTGTAAAAGCATTATTTTGCAAGGTACAGTTTTAATGTAATCGTATAGACACTATTACCTTGAGTACCTAAGGATCATTACGATCCTTTCATAACTTAACGAATACTCCATTCCTCTTTCATTTTGTCGAGGTATAACTATATCGTGTTTAATTAACACACATAACGCTTCCTTTATCTGAAAAGAGTATTGCGCTTGATTACACCAACAGTATTTCGAAAGAGAAGACCTAAAATAATCTGATAGTAATAGATAGTTGTTATCTCCATGTTTATACGTAGCGTATGCCACAATAAAAATGAGACGGACATCTATTATGACTATGGTTATTTTCCCGTTAAATAGGTTATGGTTTGTATATTTTTACCTTCGCTAAAGTAAGATGGGTCGTGTGACGAATTAAATTGATTGGTTTTGTACCATATTTCATTAAATCATCACCTACAGTTTGAACAATTGGTCCAAAGTGTTCAAGTAAAATAGAAGAGCACAGTCTCTTGCACATTGTCGACATGGTGGTACAAAAATTATATACAATTTGAATATAAGTAATTTACTGCATTTACAGACGATATCTAAAATAAATGTTATACATTAGATATACATAAAAAGATCTGTTACATGCATCACACATTGTTTACATGTAACCTCTTACGAACGTGTAAGAATAAAGAATTTTATCCCTGTAACATTGAAGCAGATATTCCCAATTATTTAAGGAGTGCACTTTACAAGTTATTTACACTGTTGTATTACACATACTTTCAAATAATAATTACATTCACCGGAGATCCATGTGGTTACGCAGAATGTAAGTACCTATGTATATATATACTTCCATTCTGCTCCATTTCCATATACTTCCTTCCTATAGTAACAATACAATCATAGTGAATACATATATGTAGATTGTGAACCGTGCATAAAGTTTCTGTACAAAGCCGCTGAAGTTTAGGCATAAACGAGGTAATAGGCAGAGAGAATATGAGAGTGCTCACGCCCGAGGTCTTTTCTGCGACCACTTTTGTCAGTACAGACAGAGATAACAAAATTCTTAAAACCCTGGGTCTCAAAATTATTAAACACATTGAAAAAATAAATAAAAGTAATAAAATATATGTGATGAAACCCTGACCGCGAGCACTCTCATTATTTCTCTAGTTTGCGATATTTTAAGCCTCAATCGTATAATTGAAACGTTGAATATCGATTTGTAATATTCATAAAAATCGATTTTGAAGGACAATTTTAATAATTGTCATAATTTTAAAATCAGGGTTTCCATAATTATGGCAGCCTTATCACCGTTCCATAGAAACCGCCCTTCTGTTTCGTTAGCCATCGTTTCTTGTAAACGCGTGAATCGTGCATATCCGAAAAAAAGTAAAATCATCGAACGCGTCGTGGAGAGGCGCAATATAAACTGTCGCGATCGCGAATAAGCTATACATATTCGCCGTGTTGAATAAATTCGCGAAACGCCGAGAACGTATATCAAAGTTTGCGGGCACCGTGGATTTAGAACTTCCGGCGGAACAGCATTGTCGCAGATGATCACGTGATCGAGGATTGAGTTCTTCGTTTGTGGCCACGAGGTTTTGTGGTGAAAATTAAGTTTACCGGGTGGAAAAGGCCCTCTATTTTTGTATTTATACAAAAATGCCCTCCAGCAATCCCTTGCCACCCAAAGAAAATGCCTTGTTTAAGCGAATTCTGGTGAGTAACGTGCAATCAAAATACTCTGTTTTGGACCCCACTCTCCGGCTAATAGGAGTATTCATCATGCTCTAATGATGAAGCACTCTTCGGGAAAAACTGGGAAAAACTCACTGGCAACCGTGAATTCCACGATAACCGCGGTCGCCGCGAATTCAATTGCGAAACGACGCACGTCGGACCCGACGCTCGACCGTGCCAGTTTGCACGGCCACACAGCACTTAATCCACGAAAACTATTTCATGCTCCTCAGAAACGTAATTGTGTTTATTGCAGAGGTGTTACGAACACAAACAGTATAAGAATGGGTTAAAGTTTGCTAAGCAAATCCTGTCGAACCCCAAATTTAACGAACATGGAGAGACCTTGGCAATGAAAGGTCTCACTCTGAACTGCTTAGGTCGCAAGGAAGAAGCATACGATCATGTACGACGCGGTCTTAGGAACGACTTACAGTCGCACGTTTGTTGGCACGTTTACGGGCTGCTGCAGCGTTCGGACAAGAAATATGATGAGGCCATTAAGTGTTACAGAAATGCGTTGAAATGGGACAAGGATAACATACAGATCCTCAGGGATTTGTCGCTGCTTCAAATTCAAATGAGGGATCTGGAGGGCTATAGAGTAAATACCTAACACAGCGTTCTCTTCTATTATTTTATTTCACATATATCTTAACGATCCTGGTAACCATTGCGTGCCGACGATGCTTGTTAAAATTCAACGGACAACGTTTATTTCAGGACACAAGAAATCAGTTACTTATGTTACGTCCCACGCAACGTGCGTCATGGATTGGTTTTGCTATCTCGTATCACCTGTTAAAGGACTACGAAATGGCTTTAAAGATTTTAGACACTTTTCGAAATTTCCCGATGGTATGTATTTAAAAATGAAATAGTTCGTTCAGCGCGTTTAGAGAGACTAATTCAACTGTACAGCATGTCGTTTTCGAAATTTAACTAGATTAGGACTATAAGTCAAAGGTACATACATGTTATTTATGATAGTGTATAATAGGGATATTCATCAAATGTGCAGATTTGTTATGATTACGAACACAGTGAATTGTTGTTATACCAAAACATGGTCATTCAAGAGTCAGGAGAGTGCGAACAAGCACTAAAACATCTTGATAAATACAGTGACCAAATTTGTGATAAAGTTACCGTGAAGGAAACATACGGTGAGTCTAATCTTGCGAGTCCTTGTTCACGAATTGTTCAAAATATCTTCTTATGGTACTAAACAATATTTTTGTCCTCAGGTAAATTAAGATTACAGTTGAAACAATACGCGGAGGCGGCTGAGATTTACGAGGAACTTTTAAAAATAAATCCCGAGAACACGACGTATTACACTAGGCTAGCAGAGGCTGAAAGACATACTACACCGGAAGATACGTTAGGCATGCTCGAAATATACGAAGCACTGTTTCCTCGAGCCTTGGCGCCGCGGCGTTTACAATTATCTTACGCCTCGGGGGATGAATTCAAAATATTAGTCGATCAGTACTTACGCAGAGGTATCGATACTCGTGATAGTTATATAAGGCGCTAATGTTCACAGGGTGCAATGTCCACGGCGATTTACTTCTATCGTATTCATACCGTAGGTCTTCATAAAGGCGTGCCGCCTCTGTTTGTAAATCTACGTTCCTTGTACACCGATCAGCAGAAAGTCGATACTATACAGACCTTGGTACTGCAATACAAGGAAGCGTTGAAGGCTCATGAGCATTTCAGTGATCAGGAGAAAGATAATCCGCGAGAGCCGGCCTCTGCGTTGCTCTGGACATACTACTATTTAGCACAACATTACGATCATCTCGGACTCACAGAGAAAGCACTGAACGAAATCAATGCTGCCATACAACATACTCCTACACTTATAGAACTTTTTGTTACCAAAGGTCGCATTTTTAAGGTCAGTCTTTATTAATAGACTACGGATTTTTACGTATAATCGTTTCTTAATCCATTGCACTACGATTTATTTTACGGTTACAGCGATTCGAATTTCTTTATCGTTCATAATTTCTTAGAAGAAGAAACAAGTCTGTCTTCATTGTATGTCTGTGCGTTCTCCAATTATTCGTTCGATTTATAGGATATTAATAATATACATATTTAATAGATTCTGTTCGATACCTTCGTCACAAGTCTGACTCGATGTTATAGTGCAAGGGGTTAACGAAGGGAACAATGTTTTTTTTGTTCCCAATTTTCATAAATAGATCCATAAAAACCTAGATTTGCATAAAGATCCAGAGAGTCTCTAGTAAGAAGCTACAAATCGATCGTTCATCTTTTTTTTTTAGGATTTATAATAAGAATTTTAGGGAATGGTAAGTTAAGGGTTTTATCATTTATTGATTCCTAATTTTGCCACAAAACATATGAACAAATAAATAAATAAACACGACGTACGCGTGACCGCAACCTAAAACTTTAGACTTTTCGAGCACAAAAAGTGACCATTGTTACTTTATGAAAATAACGAGGATGTGTGTCTACCTAAATTTTTAGCCATTTTTTAAAATAATATATACCTAAATAAATAAATTTGTTGAATGATTCCTGATGGATGCATCTTTACAATCTCAATAATCGTAAATTTAAAAATATTAGAACGCGTCCCGTGAACCTAGCGTTAAAAACTGTTAATGCTAAAATAATCTCTGTTAAGTGGCATTTATTAACATAGACGTTTGTGATTCCGCAGCATGCCGGCAACGTTCAAGAAGCTTACAAATGGTTAGACGAAGCGCAGGGCTTAGACACCGCAGATCGTTATATTAATTCGAAATGTGCCAAGTACATGTTACGCGCGAATCTCATCAAAGAGGCGGAGGAGACGTGTGGCAAGTTCACCAGGGAAGGTGTCCTAGCCATGGAAAATCTGAACGAGATGCAGTGCATGTGGATACAGACGGAAGCAGCTATCGCTTATAAACGCCTCGGGAAATATGGGGAGGCTCTGAAAAAGTGCCACGAGGTTGACAGGGTGAGTTGATCGATTAGCAAATTTTCGTTGCTAGCCTGACTTACTGTTACAGAGCGTTACACTGTTAAGCCGTGATACATAATTTTATGATATTTTTTGCAACAAAAATATTGTTTCTTTTCTATATTTTTCATTGGGTGGGTCAGAGGCTGTGTTTTTCCAGGGTGAATAGTCTCTTACGGCTTCTGTTTGTTTTCAGCACTTCTCCGAGATCATAGAGGATCAGTTCGACTTCCACACGTACTGCATGAGAAAAATGACCCTGCGATCCTACGTCGGCCTCCTAAGGTTAGAGGATGTGCTGCGAGCCCATCCGTTTTACTTCAAGGCAGCAAAATGCGCGGTGGAGGTTTACTTGCGGCTACACGATGATCCTCTGCCCGATCCGACGCAGGCGCAAGAGATCGACACTGGTAAGTCTGCATTCCATGCATATCGTTTTACTTTTATCTGGTCACCTGGCCGTAAATCAGTTTATTTATGTGCTACTCTCTGCGAAACATATTCGATCAAAATCGTATTGTATGTAATTGCCGACAGAATTTCTTCAGCGTCTGCTAAAAATGAGAAACTGCATTGCACATACATTAGTCAAACATGATGTAAAAGTTAACAATATGTACAAAAGGATCTTAATATTATGGGACCTTGGGAAAAACAAAACATTTATTTCTAGTTTCTATTGATGTATTTTTTGTATATTGTTTGATCAAATATTTTTTGCCAAGGATGTAGTACAAGTATGCAAGATGTTTTTTCGTCATCTTGTAAATTATCAGGCGGAAGTCGCGACAACAAGGCTTCAATTGCGACAGGTTGTTGCATTAACGCTTCTCCAATTTTTTTACGAAATCTCGAGAACCTTACCTTGACTTTCTGCTGAGTGCACGACACAACTCGCGTCTCCAGGAAAAGAAGGTGTCCTTCGATTCAGAAAGATAATTGATTGCCAACGCGTTGCACTCGAAGCTGTCGAAACAGTTTAATTATCAGTTAATTAATTGTCTCGCAAATGTTCAGTGAATTATCGCGAATTAAGAGTCTCGCGGTTGCTAATCTTAATCAACCTTCTACATGCATATATCATGGTAAACATTTTTTAATTTTTCCGAGGTTTGGCTGACTTCAAAATTGGCAATAAATGTTGGCGAAAGAATATTGTTTTTACAGTACAGTTTATTTTTATGTTTAAATAATTGACCTTTCGAGGATTGTTTGCCATTACATTGGAAGTCACATTAGTGCGTAAACGAACGCAGTTTCTGGGGAACTGGTTTAATCGTATAGTAACAATACCGTTTATTAAATAACAATCTCGTACGCTCAATGTGGCCATACACAGTTTCCTACTTTTTAGTATATTTACACTAAAATACTTGAAGTTCGATGTAATATCTGTGGGTATACAATTTTGACCCTTTCGTGACCATTTTTTGGTCACTTCTGACAAGCTTACGCAAAAGAATCAGTATAACTCATCGTTCATTGAGGGAAATTCTATGAATTCGATCGGAGAGCAACATAAATTTATCAGATTATCAATTTGAACATCAGGGGTTGGAAAATTTAATTCTGGGCTACAGAAACTAATTAAAAATATTCCTCTTGTCGTTTAAGTTTTCATTAGCGAAAGGGTCTATTTTCCCACGAAAGTTTCACAGTTAACACTTTACC
Organism: Lasioglossum lativentre; assembly: GCA_916610255.1. Lineage (NCBI taxonomy): Eukaryota > Metazoa > Arthropoda > Insecta > Hymenoptera > Halictidae > Lasioglossum > Lasioglossum lativentre. Next base: position 6,498,589 of record OU744364.1, read on the forward strand.
AACCAGAAGTCTATTAATCAGATTTTCAATCACTATAGTGTACAGTACATGAAAAGGGAGATTCAAAATCTTCTTTTAGGTAATCATTCTAAAAGAAACTATTACATTGATCATGGATAGGAAATAAATTATTAAATTGATAGAGATAATCCCTATTCAATTCAATTTCAAAATTGTATTATTAGGTTGATGGATATCAAATGCGTGATTTCATAAAGCTCGAAGCTTTTTTATTCAATCATTTTTATTAATATTGAACAGCCGAAAGCTTATTAATACATTTCTCGATTACCATACTATGTCAAAGAGAACAATGATAGTCTTCGGACTAATAAACTCAAGCAAAAGCTTTTGTCAGAAAGAGCAATAATAGTTCCTGTCGATAATAGATCTAAATCAAATTTTCATCAGATCGTGTTGCTCGACGCCACTTCTCGGTAAATGATCTTATAACAATAGTTAGCAAGACGTCATTAAAAATGTACAAGATTACCTGTCGATTGTTAGAAGACTATTAGACAATATCCGGCAGGTAAAGCGTTAAGAACAGTTTTTATTCGATCATGCTCCGCGCCCAGCAAGGGGCGTACGAAAAACGCAACCACGATCTCAGCTTATCGTTAATCATTTACTATATACACGTACATGTTCACCTCGATCATTAATCATAGACAATGCGCGAGTACGCGACGGAGTATCGCTCATAATCGCGCACAAACACACCTAATCGTCGCACGCGAATCGAGTATCTCGCGTCTCTATCGATATACAATGAAAATGGGAGCGAGAGAGAGAGAGAGAGAGAGAGAGAGAGAGAGAGAGAGAGAGAGAGAGAGAGAGAGAGAGAGAGAGAGAGAGAGAATGAGAAAGAAGGGGGGTCAGGGTAACATATAAATTAAGCATTTATACCGTGAGTAAGGCGTTGATAATCATCTACCCTAGTCGTTACATATATATATATACACGTGTAATAAATATCCTAACGGTACGGCCGTGGACACGTGTCCACGGTGTTCCTCGTTCGTCAAGCCCAATACAAACTCTGCTCTCGAACAGAGTATCCGGACAGGTTGCAAAAATATCAGTAAGCAAATCTCGTATAAAAAAAGAATCTCGAAAATGTTCTACGTTCTCCATGCTGGGTGCTCGAAGTGTAGCATTCCCTCCGTAACGTCTCGCGACTCGAAAACAGTTCAATATTTCATCTTTGCTCTATGGCAAGATAGACACGCACAGTACTCGCTTGCTCATCGACTTTTTCCTTTCTCAGAAGTCTGTATTCCCTCCTGATCGTCGCGCGATATTTAGATTCATAAGGCGATACGAATATGCATTCCAAATTACGTCGTACAATAGAGATACAACAATTCCTCTATAACGTCGCGCGGCATTCGTAATAAGAGAAAATTACTTTGCCTACATTCTCATTGCCCGACACAGGTTCATACAGCTCCACGCCTACAAGATACCAACAGAAACGCTTCAACAAACAAATTCGCGACCTTACGGGGACAAAATACCGCACTCCATTGGGGAGGGGGGAGTCGACGAGAACTTAATATTAGAACACTGTATTCGCCAGCCATTTGCAACGTCACACGAATCGCTGCGATACACAACTAAAACAGTTCAAGCTCGTACTGGGCTCTCTCGGGCGACATGGGCACTCGGGAGCGCTCCGGATTGCCCTCAGGGGCAAGTCACTTTGAGAAGGGAGCACTTGAGAACGGGAAGATCAATTCTCGCTCACTGTAGACCCCGGCGAGTGACTTTGAGAATGGAGCATCCTGAAAGCCTCACTCGGTCGTTCTAGATCGCCTCGGGTGGGCGTGGCTTAGGTGTTCCCGTTGCCCCGTGGGGCGACCGGTGCCCATGCCTATGGCAAAGAATGATCAGACGTTGCCGGGTCGCCGTCGACGTCTCAGCAGCCTCGCGTCCCTCGACTTCGAGTATAGGTGTCCCGCGTTCCTTTCCGGCCTCTGCGTGACGGCCTGCGGCGTCAGGAAGTAAAAGTGACCGCCATCACCTGGCAGTCTGTACGCAAAGTACGCCTTCGGCTTGTCAGGTTGACTGTCAGGCACGGAAATGGGGTTGATGAACTCTGCGTCGGGGTTTATGGTGGGCCTAGGGTCCCTGTAGTTCACTTTAATGTCGTCCGCCAGAGAAATAGGCAGCTGAGGATAGGACTCGTCGATCTCCTCCTCAGACTCGACCACGGGGACATAGTTGGTCGATGGACCATTACCTTGGTTCACCAATTGCTGCGGAGGGTAGGCTCTGATGGGAGCCAATGGGGGATTCTCTCTGCTAGGCACCCTGTAATTAGACTGCTGCGGGTCCACCACAGTGATGAATTCGCTATCCGGGTTGATGGGAGGCAGAGGCTGTCGGTAGTTCACCAGGATATCGTCCTTGAGAGAGTAAGGTCTCTGAGATTGGTCACCATAGTGCACTTTTACGTTTGGTATCTTGAACACTGGTGGCTCGGGAGTGTTATAGTTGTTCTCGATGTAACTGCTATAAGGTCTTTCTGTTGTCTTCGAGTAGATTGGCGTTGTGCTGGGTATACCTTTGTGGGGGATCTTCTTTCCGAAGATGGTGAAGTACTCTTTAGTGACATCGTCTAATAATTTCTCATCTTGTTGAGTGTAGTAAGCCAGATGAGGATTAGGTGTGGTGTTGATCACAGAGTTAGCTGTGGATGAAGGATAGATCGGCGACTGATTCTTGAATGGAAGACTCTGCGGTCTCAGTTGCTTAGTAGGCTCGTTCTGTGGGTAATCGTATCTAGGTCCATTGAAGATCTTCACGTCTCTATAATCATTATAAGGCACGGTCTGCTGTTGCTGTTCGAACTGTCTCTGATTGCCACGTTTCGAGTAGTCGGCAGCCTCGAAGCTGTACTGGTAGATCGGCTTAGGCTTGTCTTGTCTATAATACGTCTGCGACCTTGGTGTCGTGTAATACGACTGTACAGGTCTAGAGGATATCGCCTGATAATACAACGACGCTCGATCGGGTAACATACGTTGGCTCTGGGACCTGGTAGACGATGTCCTCGTCACAGGATCGCTATAACGAATAGGTTCCGAGTTCTTCACCACGGAATCAATATACTTAACACTGTAGTCTTTTGAAGTCTCCTGCGAAGGGATAGTCTCCACGCTGTAGAACTGCTTCTTCTTCTCCACAGGACGCGGTTGGGTCACCACGTCTTCATAGAAAGGAGTCTCTGTAGTAGTCTTGAAGTACACCGCTGGATCTGGAGTGGTAGTAGTAGGTTCATTCGATTCCTCATAGAAATAGTAAGACGCCTGATTCGAGGATCTTTCAGGGTTGCTGGTAGTAACTATGGTCTTTATAGAGGCCGGTGTCACCTCGATCGGCTTCTCCAAAGTGGACTGCGTCGAGGTATAATAAAACAGGGGAAGCGTCTTGCTCGTCACTATGCCAGACCAGGCCTCTTTCCTAGGCACAGGCTCTTGGCTCACCTGGTTCTCCAGTATAGGCCCAATACTATAGTACTCAGGGTTATCCAGAGTCGTAGGCTTATCCGGCGTGGGCGTCGTGACCTCCACAAAAGGCACAGCAGGTACTCTACTAGGCACCGAAGCAGTTGCGTTCTTTCTAGTAGTTCTGAAAGTCTTTGAACTAGTAGACACCGTCACAGACGTCCTCGTCTTCACGACAGGCACACTGGTGGTGCTCTTGTACTTGGTGCTGAGTTTTCTAGGTGGCAGATACGTGGGTCTCTGCCTTGGCGAAGGAGTGGTACCAGGACGCCTGGTGTACTTCTTCGTGGTAGTCTTCTTGTCGTCGAGAGCAGAGAAGAAATCTGGCGGTGGTGGAAGTATAATGCCAGGTACCAAAGGTCCTGGAGGCACAGCGGTGGTGTTATCCTGCTGATATTGGAAGCTATATGGCGGAGGATAATAAATCGACTGATCCTCTTCGTCGTAATCAGACTGGTTGCTAGGAGGAGGCACAAAGACAGCGCCAGGTGGAATCGCGTGATAAAACGGTGGCAGACCTGGCAAAGATTCAGGCTTCATTCCTTTATTATTTTCTCCCGAAGTGTCATTCGCAGTTGGCATCACGATGGTCCCGTTGGAGATGATAGCAAACAGCGGACCATCCTCCGAGAGGAATCCCTTGGTGAATAGCGGGTCCTTTCTGAAGTCTGTCCCATTCCCGATTTCTTTGGTCCCATTGGGCCCGATGATCTGAATGGGTCCACCGTCTGTGAGTTGAACCGGAAAGGGCGGCGGTACCTTCGGCCTTGGCGGGATCTTGACCTGTCTCCTCGGCGCCTTATAGTTATCGATTGGTGGCCATGTCTCCCCCTCCCCGCTGCTGGGCGTGGTTTCATGGCCAGGAAATTTCCCGCCCCTCAACACCAGCACGTGGTTCTCAGCTAACCAGATCTCGTCCTCGTCCAGACCTCCTAGATTCTCTATGTTGTCCTTGGGAACCTCTGGATTCCCGAGGTAGCTGATGATCCCCGGCCTCTTCGGTCGGTTCCCGTAAATCTCGTTCTGTATCAGACCGTACTTTCCTTCTTTGACTTGCTGCGAGAGTGTTTTCTTGTCGTCATCGTCGTCCTTGCGGCTAGGCTTCGCCTCTTTGCCGTTCCCCGCCGAGGACAACAGAATTCCATCGTCCCACAGACCCTGGTCGTCTTTCTCCTGCTTGGAGTCCACTCGCAGGTGTCCTCCGATCAGATGGTGCGACACTTTCCTTCCGGGTTCCGTGGTTATCTCGTTGTCTCTTCTAGTCGACGACTTGAAACCGCGGTTTATGGAGCCGTACACTCTGTCCGGACGATGACTAGAACCCTCCACGTGCCGTCTTTCTCTGGGCTGTGTCGACGACACCATCATCGGCAGACAGCTTGCTAGCAAGCCCGCTACCAAAAGCACCGGAACCCCTTTGCGCGTCATCTGGAACAAAGTTCGTGGAAGTTAGCGGGTTCGATCGATCAACTAATTGCTGTTCGGTGGTTTCGAGAGTGTGTCGTTAACTTAGAATAATGCTGGTCGATGATTCCACGAGGGAGGGTGTAATTGTTAATGTGTACTGAGAACGGTTCGTGAGCACGATCATCGGAATTACGTTCACGGTCAGCGAGCCACGCAGGTAATTTTGATAATGCCGGTCAATTATGCTATTCATCCTTCAAGATTAGATGGCACGAGAGAGATGCTGATAGGCGGAGGTGTTTCCGCTTCGGGTAACTACGTTGCTTTCCCTAATGAAAGGCATCTTTGTCTATGTAGATTGCAAACTGTGTCTTTTGTGTAATGTTTCCGAAAATCTAGGCTGCTATTGCCTTTTCAAGGTTGAATTTAATTTAATATGATTAATTTAATATATCTTAATTATAATAGTATATCTGGCTCTTTAATATTATAGTAATTACTCCGAGGAATTTGTGCAATCATGTCAAATATGAATAGATGAAGTACCGAAAAATGCTATTGTATCACTTTCTAATTGGGCCCATCACGAAACGAATATTTAATAAAAATTAATATATGAAGTACAAAACAGTGAAATCATGAAAGGTACATAAAATTCTCGTTGCATCATGTTCAACCTCTCAAACCTATTAATAAAGAAAATACATATTGATGAATTGAATTCCAGCTCTCCGCAGTGTGATAGACATAAAAACTTATTTTGCATGAAGCTTCGCTATTTTTGCAATAGCGGATAAAAGACGGTTACTAGGACAGTATTTCTATTAACTTGTCCTGTACATGCAATGAATAATGATGCAGTAAAAGAACAAGTAAAAGAGCGTTAGAACGGAGAGTCGTTGAGAAACGGTTCTTGAAATGGTTTTCGGTCGGTCTCGAGGGGAACGGCGTCGATCTAGTCCGCGAATTTCGCGAATTCGCCAATTCCATTGACTCGGATCGCAATAATACGGGAATGTGGGTCCGGAGGGGGCCACGCCTTTCCCTCGTGGAACAGTCGGTGAACGGTCGACAAACATTCACGGGTCACTGGAGTACCAGCCGAGTCGCGAAGTAATGACTTGCAACCGAGAAACAAACCCGAGGCTCGCGTTTATGCAGTCGCCTGCAGTCGATTGTCTTGCGGATGCAACCGAACAACACGGTCTTTCATATTCAACAATTGCTTGTTTGTTCCGTGTACAGAACTAACTGGTACCTAATTCTTTACCATTCATTGTTTCTTCGATTCAATTTTACTTCGTTCTTCAATGCAAATTTGTTCAACTTTTATGGAACGTTTATCTCGTTCCTCGAGTTCTAGATCTAACAACCATTCAAGAAAGGAAATAAATTTTTATTTCATTCCAGTTTGTTGCAGTCTACTTATCAGTGATTGCTCGACCAGTAGTAATTTGTTCACCTTGGATGAATAGTTCTTCAAGTTCTACATTTAACTACATTTGCAACTGTCTCCAAATTCAATATCTATTAGTAAAATGGTCCAACGGAATTAATCAATGAATCATTTCTACTGACTCATTTCTACTGTTTTTTATTCGCTAATTTGAGCAACTGCCACGAACAATTTGAAATTCTTCAAGCTCTTTAATCCTGTCGACAATTGATTCCCTTTGATCATGATAGATGTGACTAACTACGTTCAGAAATGACATCTGCGAACCCACCTTGGAAGGTGGAATCGCATGATCGAACATGCACTATAAATTCTTACCACCGATCGTTATTCCTTATGTGCAATTTTCAATCAAATGCTTTCTCCTAGAAAGTATCAAGTTCCTACGATGAATTACTTCGATTCGAGCCTAATAAGTTTAACTACATTCGGAATTAATACTTGCTATCTATCATTGTAGGTGAAATCGCGCGATCGAGAGTGAAACATTAATCCTTACCACTGATTGCTGTTATTTATTCGCCGATTCAATCAACTTTCATGAAGTATTTCGAGTTCTTCAAGTTCAAGTACTAACGACGAGATACTTCAATTTATTCGCAGTAAATTCAATTGGAATTAGAAAGGTGCAACTTGACGAAGCAGGTATATCAATTTTTACTACCGATTGTTGTTCTTTATTTCTCTAATTCGATCAACTTTCATGAAACGCTTCAAGCTCCTCAATTTCTGACAATTGCTTCAATAAAAATTCGCCTACATTTGGAATTAAAATGTACAAATTCACCATCGGTACAAGTATCGTCCGATCAAACAAAGTGTGTCAATCCTTACCACTGACAGTCGGTTCCTTCTCAGCAAATCAACAGTCACGCGAATCTTCAAAACTCTGCAAGCTCAATTTCCGTCAACTATCTCGATCCGAGCACAGTGTGAACCACTCACTACACTGCACACACCAGCCCAAAGGTTCCAGTTTTAAACTACCTCTGTGAAAATCACGTTTTCAACGATTCCCGTCCATGGAAACCATTCTGACTAGGAAAAGCAGCCGGCACCAGAATGATCCGTGCGTACCCTACCAGAGACACCTTGATAACAGAGCACTCGGCTCTGAAAGAGTACCTTTCTCCCAGTTTCCGGAGTCACCCACGAGTCTCGACAACAATCGTTCTCCACTGTTCTCCACCGTGCTTCGAATAACAGTAATCTCTTCCACGAGATCGTTCTTCTCTCGCCGAACGAAAAATCAGCTTTAACCAAAGGAACGAAGTTACAGCAAGTTATATAGATCACTCGGCGCACGTCTCTCGTCTTTTTGACGCGATCTCTTTTCCGCGAGGCTAATCAACGCGAGGCGACGTGCCGGAATTGAGAAATTCCTTCAGCTAGAGATAGGAACATCGACGGCCTAATCGCTATAACGTCTGCTCGGATCATTCCTACGGCTGATAGTGCTTAATCGAAACCACGAGCTTCCCCACGTGTTCGCCACTTTCACCGAGATATATCCGGTCCCGGACGATCTCTCGTTGTAGATCGTCGATCGAACAGCGGCGCACCGTTGTACACACGATCTAGACACGTCCAGGCGATTTGAATCGCATCGGTGGCTTCCGGTTTGCCGGAGAGCGGTTCAGGAGTCCGGTCGCGTGCCTCCCGAGACCAGACGGATGGTCTGAGAGGATCGTCCCAGTTCGCAGACACTCGAAGCTCTCCGACCCGGCTCTGTTCGTTAGAAAACCGGCAGAACGTGTCATAGCAGGCCGAAGCTGGCGAACAGCCGCTCGCGCCGGCATGGTACACGTGACTGGCCGGTTTTCATCACCTTTCCCAGTGCACCGGGCCCCTCAAGGACGCCCGTTCCGAAAGGTGGAGCCATTTCCAACCGGTGGCCGACCACTGCACGGCCAGTTCCCCCTCGGCTCGAAAGGAGGAAGTCGACCTAACTGCGATAGGTATTCCGACCGACGAAACCGATCCCCCCCCTGGAGCCTTTCTTTTCTTCCGTTCGAGAGCGACGAGAGACGGTCCTTTAAACAGTTTGGACCCCGAGTATTTTGGGACCGTTTCTTGAAAACGCGATTTTTTCGTTTTGATTCTACAGTATTCGCACTTTTATTCAAGTCGGCAGGAAATGAACAACTTCTAAAACTAATCAGTTTTCGACTCGAGACTCTTAATACTTTTTTCTAAAGAGGACACGATCAAAAAATGTAATGTTTCTGGAACAAAATTGAGGTGATCTTCATTTTTTCATTACATAAAAACCTTCCTGCTAATTTTACTTTTTTGGTTGTAATTTATTATCGTATAACCACTGGCCAACTTGAGTTTGAAAATTTGTTTCATCAGCTTACGCGAACCTGAAATCTTCTTCGGTGAATTTCATTTCGATGTGTCTTCCAAAACTTGAATGAACATATCAAGTTCTTCCAGATCGACGATCGTGTGCCGCCTCCGGTTCGTTAATTATTATTTCGGATACATCGACTTCGTTCGTGAGTCTCGTGAAAAATGATAAGTGAAACGATATGGTGGGAGCTTTCACTTTCGTGACACTCGGCTCTTTCACACGGGCTTTTTGCTCGATATGGAATTTGAATGAGGCGAGTGCGTGGACTTTCTTTATGTTGATTGCTTCAATTGGTTAGGCTTGTCGAGAAGGTGATAAGAAAAGCAAGGTAGAATGTGGTTGAGAATTTTAATGCGTCGATTCTGTGTGTGTGGGTCAGGGTAGGGGCTTTCAGGTTGATGTTGAAGATGTAGAAGAAGATGCAGATTTAATGTTGATTTTACATTTGCGCTTTCTCCAGAAATCCTATATTACGATTATATCATTCATTTCGAACTGTCTAGTTGTACGGGGGTACCAACGAGCACGATTAGGTTTTGCTCGTTCCGCAAGACAAGCGATCAGTTTTTGTGACGTAAGAAAAAGAGCGATCCGTGGGGTGTAACTGGTGTCGTTACGCTACCGTTACGTCGTAATATCGTTTCTCGAAGCGAGATTTTCTGGTCGCGCCACGGCGTAGATCGCAGATCGGACGCGATTTCGTTCAATGCTGCCCGAGAAAAAGTTTGCGTGTACCACCATGCAACGAGCGTGTAATTGTAACACGCTGGCCGGCCCGGCAACACCAAGTTCGCGAAACCCACACGCGAATCGGAAGAAGGACTCCGGTTTACTTCCTGCTGACCAGCAATCGTTATTCTCCAGGCAAAAATCTGATTGAAGACTGTTGGCTCTGAATTCTTGAAAATTGTATTTCAACGCGAAACCCCTAATAAATACATATGGCAGACGAATAGACGTCTCTCTGGTTCACTAAAAAATTTACAAAGATGAATTGACTGTGATTCGATTCGAATCGCACGCGAATTCTGTAAACAGTCCGAAGTGGGTTAATTTTTCCCGTCGGTTAGCTCCAGTCACATAAATTCAAATTACGCTTGTATATATTCCGCGTTGCGATTCTTATCAGACTTCCAATGAAGATATTCAAATATCTTACACACACACACACAGCTGTTACGAAACGTAACGAGGAATTAATCGTATATAAAGAAGCGTCGAAAACCAACCGCTCTTATCTTATCCTAAACTTGACGTATAACATAGTGGCAAACGAACGATCCCACTGAATGAACCGTGAATTAAAACGGCACGCAAAATGGTCGATAAAAGACGGTCTAGATTGGTCGTTACGCGACACATAAACCATTAGCTTGTTCATTTAAATACGCTTGAATCGTGAATGAACAAGCAGAGAAGTTAGTTAGGTCGTTGTATTAACTACTGCTGTTTATTTTTATCTTAATCCTTTCCGAGAGAATTCCACAGCCTTGAATGTAGAATCTACACATTGTAGATGATCAATGGATTGCGGACTTTATGGAATTGCGACGGAAATGAATGGGTAAGAATGAAAACAGTAGAAAGATTATAGGAATTTCATTCATTTGAATTTAATCTTGTAATTGATGTAGAAATGCTAGTTAATACGGAAATTTTTACCGTGGCTACTGGGTAATCGGTAGTAATCTGCGGATCTTTATACAAAATAAAAACTTTCTATCTGAATTGCAACAAACTGGGCTGAAATAAAAATTTAATTTCTTTCTTAATATGTTCAATACATTGAAAATGATATAACAGTAGCTTTAAATTCTTCTAAATGTTTTTGCTATTTTAAATTACACATTTTTGTCATAAATGCATAAAATCCGCAGTCTAATAATCACTTTTATTTTACGTGGTGGTTGTCCATTGAAATGTATGAATAATCCCAGTCTAAATATGACTATTATTATTATGAGTCTCTGAAGGAATAGTTTTACTGTTCGCAAGTTTAGTTTCCAGAAAGGTAGAGCTTTTTCGCGGGTACCGTGTACACGGAGGTGTTCGAATCTTCTGGAATCGGTGGTTTCGATCGGCTAGAGTTCGACCTGTTTCTTCAAGAACTGAAATAGTCTGGCAGTGGTCTCAGGTACGAGTCGAGTAACACGTTGCACCACACGCGCGTCGGCGTGCTTCACGTAAGACTCTTGTATCCACCCGTTATCCAATTGAGTTCACGCTTTCAGCTACTTTCCTTTTTGTTTCGCGTTGTGCTCGCTGGGCAGCATTAATTCCTTAACGCCGTGCTAATGCCTGCGAGCAACTTTCGGTGCGTCACTCGTTCAGCTATGCTTCCTGTTATGACAGCGCCTCTCTACAACTGCCGTCTATTGTTTATCTCCTTAACAGTGGACCTTCCGCGCCGAGACCACTCACTGTCTCTCAAATCGTCTCAACGAAATGATAGAATTCAACTACTGCAGAAACGTGTCGGTGAATATTCTATAACTGACGATGACGAATTATTTCGAGCTCGCAATTAAATTTCAGAAACTTTTATTTTTTAACTTAGTATTACCATAGTATCCGGGTTAGTGTAAACTATAGTTTATTTTTATTATAGTGATTTTATTTGTAATTTGTCGTAAGTGTTGACAATTGAAAAGTTACCATTGTTAATTTGTAGTTATTCATGGAAGAGTTCGTTCTTGACAAAATTGTTTCATTCACTGTAAGTTTTAATGTAAATGGAGACTGAAATGAATTCCTACCAAGTTCATATAAAATTCGAACTTCTATTATAAATGATATCCATTACCCAGAGCTTCATGATTAATCGTCGATGAAAATTATTCTTGAACCACCTTGTCGACCATTTCTATTGGGAACACCGTGCTTGCCATGGCATTGCTGACCTCGAAAACACGACCAAGTGAAAGACGCGTTATCGCGTGAAATTCGGTCTATTTTCAAATTTCCATCTCTCTCTGCCCCCCATGCAATTTGTAACCCCCGGTTTACGTAATGGGAACACACAGTGAAAGCTAAAACGAGCACTCGTTGCTCTGGCTTATCTCGCGAACGGTTTTTAAACCGTCCGGTTAATCCGTTATCCGTTTTCATCGCGTGGCACCTTTGTTTCTTTTAACCCCTTTTCCAATCTGAAAAAGTGTCACGCCCAGAGAAAGAGAGAAAAAGAAAATCGGTAGTTTCACTTCGCGAAGATATGCACGATGGAAAATGTCACCGATACCGATCATCATCCGAGAGAACACGATGCAGTTCGTTTCGTCGAGTACGAGAGAAACTCGTTCCACTGAGCCAAATCTGATTAAACGTTAAGTATCCGAGCGTGACGGATTTCTTTATCGCAGTAATTTTAATCGGAATTCGAGATTCCGATCGGAATTTGAAATTTAGATCAGCGGTGCTTGACGTCTTCCATGTGTCCTCAGTCGCTGTGATCCGTGTCCCAAGACACCACGCGTCCTTCGCGCGGATACAGCCTTGTGCATTTTTATCATACTTTTTTTTTAGATGCTGATAAGAGGTTTCATTCTCGCATACTGCACTGTTTTAAATGAATTTGCCATTAGTCAAAATATTTTTTGAGACTTGGTAAACGATGTCTAGATCCGTTTGAATGCTGAATGCATTCTTGCATGTTTTTATATTTAACGTTTCGATAATCGTATTATAATTCTGGAGGCATTTTTTTTTGAAATTCAAGAGAATTTTATACACTTTCTGCGTCAACGGTGACTGATGATTGGCACTGAATTAATTTCGAGAGACAGTTCCCAATTTTTTAATCGGTCTCTTTTTGTGGAAAGATGATTTAGCAGCCAGACGAGCTGTAATTCGGGGTCGAAAGGTCGATATTTTATTGAAATCGTCACGAGAGGCTTTTTAACGAGAGATTCGAGCGTGTTCGCCTTTCAAGGTGTTGAACCGCATCGGTCGAACTGCATCGGCTTCCATTATGCAAGGATCGGTGCATCGAGGCAGATCCCATGCGGAGTTATCAGTGATGAGGCAGAGCCGGCGTCCGACTGACAGAGACGAGTAGCAGCGAGCGCAGTGGAACACCTTGGCATTGACCGGCTTGCTCTCTGCAAGGCAACTCGCTTGCATAATATGCTCGTCTCGTTCATCCTGAGACCGCTCGAGGATTATTCTCTCTTCTTCTTATTCTCCTCCTCGATATTCTCCCAGAGGCCTCTCCTTTAACGGTGATGTTAACGTGCGGTAACGCTCGTCGATCTTTGCTTCCCCTTCGAATGACTGATGGCTCGGACCATGACCGATCATTCGCGAACGATCACGATCGAAAATTGAGCATTCGATGCTGTGGAAATACTGGGCTGCGAATTTTTCTGCACTTGTTACTTTTAAGTACACGGTGCATCGCAAAGTGTACAAACGACAATCATAAAAACTAAAACATCTACGCAAGAGTTTGCAGTTCAATAATCATTGCTGTAAGTTTCGAAATCATTAGCCAGAACAATATTTTTCTTAAGTGATATTTTCCAGTTCATGTAACTCCGTCTCTAAAAATCACCTGCATTTGCATAAACGTCGTAGCCTAATCGCAGAGACTTCGACTTCGCCGGAAATAAGTACTTACAGAAAATGGATATTATAAACTTTCAAACGTGCAAGCTTCTGCGTTCAAATTCCCCGGTGTGTTCGACAATTTTCTCTGAATCCTATTACTGGGTAGGTCAGTGATGTTTCGTAGTTCTACGAACTATTTTGAAATTCAGAATTATGTTAATCACGGGACATATCCTGTTGGGAATCCTCGGAGCCGGTTCATTATCGCGGAATTCCACCGTGAAAAAGTTGTCTGGATGTTCGAAACTTTCGAACATTCAAATTTTTCGTATTTAAATGCCGCGGGCTTAAAAAATTGTTTTGAAATGTTAGTGGTAGGTCAGTGGTGCTTTCTGCTACTAAGAATTACTCAACTGATAAACAAATGACGACTGTACCATAAATTTGGCTTAAAAATATCGTAGAAATAGTATGAATTAATTGATCCTTACTCACAGTAACAGGTCAGGACAGGTCCGGACAGGACTCGCGCTGGCCAATCGGGTGGGGGTAACCGATTCTACGTCAAAGACGTACTGTATTTGTTTTACAATCCTTGCAATCGATGCAGACAATTCTTATTCTGCATAAATAACGTTGCAGCAAAGAAAAATTTTAAAAAACAGTGTTTGTTTAGAAACCAAAATTGCATACGAATTCTCCATTGAAACATTTTTTGAAACGTTATTGGTAGGTCAGTGATGCTTCTAAGAAGCACGTTAAAATTCAGAGTTATGTTAATCGCGGCAGATATCCTGTTGGTAGTCCCTGTAGACGGTTTACGACGGTGTAATTCGGCCAGGAAAAAATTGTTTTCGCGGGCCGGTGTTTCTCGACACCACGCTAAAGTAATCGAAACACTAGTTCACCGAACGGCGGCGTTATTTTATTACGAACGTCCGGTCGGTACACATATTGTGCGGAGGTGACAGAACGCATATGGCGTACACACGGCCGAGACCGGTTTTCGCGTTTTTGCGACTGTAAAAGCAGGCGTGCACTGGTCAGACAAGGTTAACGGCCCAATTTTTTTATCGGGCAAAGATCGTCATCCTTCGGTCGAATTTTTTCCACGGATTTATTGTTGCGGACGAACGACGACAGATTTCTTTCCCTCTCATCGTCAAGGCCGTCCCCGATACTTCTGACGATCGCGAATTATACTTGGGTTTCCTCCTCCGCGAATCTTCGAGAGAATATGCACAATAGGATATCGTTGTCCAATTTATTATTATTATTATTTTTTTAATCGCAAGTCCCTACTAAGAATTTTTCAGAAAAATTTATGCAAATTTTTGCCTGACTCGATAATAAGGATATTCAAGAAAAATAAATATGTTGTTACTATATGTCTGGTTTAACCCAAATTATGAACTCGATCATTTTATCTCACTGGTTTCCGAGAAGGTGCAAGTTTGCAGAAACTTCCGCAACCCAATTATTATAAACTAAAATACGGCTAGGCGTTGAACACGTCGAATTAAGGTCGATCAAGCAGTGATCGAATTTCCGTTCGTCGCCGACCCGAGCCGAGGAAATCAGGCGATCGTTGCGGGCGTAATAATTTCAACGATAAATATGTGTCTACTAATTCGATCAGCACATCCTCGAGCAAATTTTTCCTCGAAACAGGTCTCTTAGAAACAGTTTTTAACAAACATCCACATTAGAAACATTTTATACTCATTTCGATTTTCATTCGATCAATTATTCCCATTAGTGCAATTCTCCAGCTTTTATTTGCGATACGAACGTTCAAAAAATCCTAGAGGAACACATTTTAAAATCAACTCGAAAGAACCCTTTACAGTTCAAACATTTCTCTGCCTGGCATTTCACCAGGATTCGAATTTTTGTTCGAACCTAAATAACCGCATCAGTAACCTACAAAAATTCGCAATCTATCTGCACTTCATGAAACAATCTTCACATTCCTCAGCTTACTTACCACACTTTAACGAATGATTGTCCTTAAACTCTGTATCCGGCAAGGTAACGAGCGAAATAAATCGTGTTGTCCTTTCAAATTAACCACCTTCACAAAAGATACCCGCGAATATGCGGTTGATGAATCCACGATTCTGGCAAACCTGAAGCGCCATGGCCTCGAGCCGCAGAAAACAAATCGAGTAATTCTAGATGGATAAACAAAAATCAAGCCAGACCGGAACGGAATAGCACAACAATGACCAAGAAAATCAGGTTTCAGTCGCGACAAAATACCGGTAAAAATCTGCCCGGAACCATTCTCGTTTCCAAAACGAACAGAAGCAAAATACTACGAGAGGAAATACAGCATATGCACGAGGATATTCTTCCTGGTCGTACGCCGATTAAAATCTGCGAGACAAGCGAGCAGTCCGGTCTCGAAATTACAGGCCAATCGCTATCGCGCGTAGAAACCCGATAATAAATTCTTATTACAATCCAGAATACGAGAGGTCGTCGGGACAGTGGACGGAAAAATGCAAACCATAGACCTTGACGCAACCTTCGTCTCGCTCGGCTTTCCCTCGCGATTCTTAATTGCGTCTATCGGGACGATATTTGCAGCAACCTCGGCAGGGTCGCCGCGAGCCGTGGGAATGCGAGCAACACCTATCGAATCGAGCCACGATTCAACTGAAAGAAGTGGCTAAGAGAAGCCGGGAAACAAATGGCCGCATTATCAGCTAACGATCCGGCCGAGCGAACCTGTTCGATCGGATTAATCACGGGAATCGGCCTATCAAGTGCGAATATCTGGTAACCGAGGAAATTCGCGCTGTTTCGACGCAGAGTCGCCTGATCAGGGGAATCGACTCGAATCGAGGGGAAAAAGTTACCCCCTCTCTACCGGATCAGTCACGTGACCGGGCCGAGGCGAAAGCGTGGAGAACAGCGCGGTAGAAGAGGAAGGAAGAGTGGGGGGAAAAATCGTGATTTAGAATGTTTACACACATTTTTAAATTTTTCTCCCGAATGCCCATTCGAATGTCGCACTGTGCCCTGGCGTAACTGGTAACCAGAACAGCAAATAGTCGGGGAGTATAGACGGTTCCGAGAGTCAGTGTCAGCGAGAACGTGTTAATTCGCGACACGAAGCAGCAGGTGCATTCTGTAGGACAGAGCTGAATAAAACATCGTCCGGAGAACAGATCCGATTACCTATTTCTCTTTATTCGGATCGAGCGAAATAATTTGCACACTTTTGCCGAGCAGCACAGTTGTCCGCTAACAATCCGGGTGACGAATCGTTAAGAGTTTCGTACCTGAACTAGTTCAATTTCAGGGATCGTTAAGGCGGCACCAGCGTCCAGTGCCTCGTATAAACAGGCTTTATGAAACGCTCATAATTGGTGGACGACCGACTAATCCACGTCTAATTGGAAGGTGACGGGCAATTGCTGGAAGCCACCGATTGTTCCCTAAAATGGACGTTTTAATCGCCGCGTCTATTTGTGGATGCGGCTTAAAGGTCCTCCCGCGAATCGAATAATTTTTAACACGATATCGTACAACATTATTATTGCATTTTAAGGGTCGTTTCGAATCGATTTTAGAATATATTCCACGTGCGAGTTTTTCAACTGGTCGAGTCGGTTAAAAAATTTTTCTCTTATTCAGATCAACACATAAATTAACAAAATTGCGGAATTTTATGAAAAATAGAAATTGTTCGTATACATTGTATTTAATAGACAGAAGATCTAGCGCGATCGAGTTCCCTTCATTTTCGGATCGAACTTGTTTAATTGGCGATTGTGACAAACGGCCTGTACCAGTTTCGCGATTATTGCTAGCATGAACTCTCCAGGCACGTTGAGCAACCTGTCCTTGCCTCGGCTGGGTCTAAGATCGGTGCACGATACTATGAGGCGAAGGTAAATCACGATCTAGAATCTAGAAGATCTAATTCGGCCCCCCTCGGACGCCTCGATCGCATCGCTGCATCGGAGGGACGAGGCAATAAGAATCCCCGCGAGGATCTATCCTCTCGATCCCGTGGATCAACCGGATCGCGTTGATTGGCGCACCGGAACCGCAGCCACTTATCAACTTACGCAATTTTCGCTCTTTACGTTGAACGGCCAGCGGAAAAAGTATCATAACCGCACAGAGAAAGTGGCACGTCTAGCGATATAAATCGTGCCTTGTAACATTAAACGGTTTATCATCGGGAACAGGGTCGAACGCGTTTCCCAACATCGAGGAATCTGAAATTAGATCAACGGTGATGATGATCGAGACCCTAAGGTGCTGAATCTCATTGATTTGTGCAAAAAGTTTTCTTGTTGAATGATGGTATAACGTGTATCGTTAATTCAATCGGTTGTTTCAGTAATTGTTTCGAGTTAGGATTGAGAATATTGAATTGGATAAAATGTTGATCAAGAACAAATTTTTCCGGATAAATTTTCTATATTATCGAAACATGTAATTTCATTCAAGTTAGTTGAAATTGGAATTTAGATGGAGCTCTATAACTCTGGGTCAAAGTGGACCCACGTTCCATAATGTGAAGGTTGAAAGAAGATTTTTACGTTGTCTTGTACTTTGCATCTCGATGTTGCGAATGTGCACTGCATCGTGAAGGATTTTCATTTCGTACAAAATTCCAGTACGGGAATTTCGAATATTTGCACAAGCAGCGCGATTCGTATGCAGCATTCCGAACCTGTTCGAAACGATCCTTCTGTCCAGCCTTATATTTTGAATACACTAATAAACTCGCTAGACCACGTACCTGCCATTCGTCTGCTCGTAGACAATTGTTCAATGGAGCTATTACATATTACTACAACGAAACCATAAGAACCTAGTCTACATACCAAGTAGATGATTCTGAATTAGAAACGATTTCGTGCTAACCCCATAACAGACGATTTCTTCCAGTGTAATAAAATGTTTCCATATTATTTGTTTATCCAGTAAAAATCCTTAAGAATATATCTTTCTAGTTATTTTTGCATTTTTTGTAAGAACAAACTAAAAAATTGTAAGAACTGTGACAAATCTGGATCTCTCCATTTTTCTATAATTGAACAATGTATCTTTAAAAAACCAGGATACTGCACCTCTCACCGTGCAAAGAATAGCACCAATTAAACCAAGAAATTATCCAACAGCCATAAAACAATTTGCCAAGACCAAGCGATCGAAAGCGAATTGTAAATTAACACTCGATTAGTTCAACCTGTTACTTTTTAAATCGTAAAAACACCTGGTTTCGTACAGTTTTTTCCGTCGGGATTTCATCGATACGAGTTCCGTCGAGGTGAAAGTGAGACGAACACACAGTGGAATATAGGAAGCACGCTGCCACGGGGTGCGTTAATGACAAATCCGTGGCAATTAGCGGACACGTGAACGAGTTTCCGCGGATAGGCGGCCAGCGCAGATCTGCCGGAAACCCTAACTTTCGCGGGCTGACCGGATACTATAAAGCGGCCGACGAGCTGTGAGAACGGGAAAGAGGATCATTGACATCTGAATCAGCCGTTTCTATCTGCCCCCATAGATTTCCGCGATGACGAACGCCGCCGAAGTTCCGCGTTGCGAAGATAGAGAACGGTTTCCCCCACGATCAATAATCTTCCCGTCTATTTATGAACAATAATAATCCACATCCCGTCCGGCGACAGCGTTCGAGAGCCCAGTTATGCGTTTCTAGGAAGCTTTCTACGATGTACATGCATCTTTGTTGGACCGATCGCCGGAAATCGCGGAAATTCGACTCGCGGGACCGTCGCGCGACACTTAACCGTAACATTACGAAGGGGATACTCGCGGGACCGCCGCGCGACACTTAACCGTAACATTACGAAGGGGATACTTGTGCCCACTGTCGTATTTTTTGTACTTTGAAAACGTTCATTCTTGTTTAATACGATGTTCTTGACTCACAAAAGTTTTTAAAATTGACCAATAAAACTGAAATGTTATTCGGCTCGCGAATGAGAAGGATATCTTATTCAACTATTGCTGCCATAAATGCCACTTGAGCCATAAAAGAAATTCCATCTACAAAGAAGTTACGTAATTATATTACTCCTTTATTACCATTCAATTTACACTCGTCCTTGTCGTAACTTTATTAACACTGAAAATTCCTGTATATCATTTAATCTGAACATTCCGTGTACCATAAAAACTGATCTTCAACCACCAAGGATTTTAACGTAACTCTGTTATATCATACTGTTCAGTTTCCACATTCCCTAGCAAAAATCCATTCAGCTAGTATATTAAACCAGATATCTCAATCATAATTTTATTATCAAGTTTCGATTAATTTGATTACTGGTAGAAATCAAGGTAGTTAATACATCAAAGTGTAGATGTTTCAAAAATAGTCGAAAATATAGAAAACAAAGATCGATCTCACCGTTGGAGCAACGAAACCTCTCAAGTTTATGCATCATTCTTGATCCAGATCGGTCGCGCTCGCCCCGCAATCGATCACGATCCAGCAACGATCTCTGCGTAGATCTCACCGACTTTTCCCTCGGTCTCCCTAGTAATTAACCCGCAGGCGGCAGATAAAAAAATTCTGCTCTCGATAAATATTCATGCCGGAAAGCGTGCAAGGACTCTGGATCCTTTACCTTCGCTCGATCCCGCACGCGCACGTGAACAACCGCTATCGTCGATGATTCACGAGCGCACATCCACAGTTATATAAATCTCCATGACCGCTAGTCGATTCCGCAGGAAAAGGGAAAATCGCGAGGATCGAACGAGATCTTGGTATCGGGAAACGGACGTGTCGGTACTTTCCCGTTGATCCTTGGATCGTGACCCCCCCGTCGTGAGATTTTCTTCCTCGTAAACGATCCACGTCCGTAAACGAGATAATCGCCGAAGAATTTCCTCGTTATCCTAATCGCTCGCTCGGTTCTACGAACACCACCGGCGTCAATGATAAACGCAATCAGGTGTCCGATGATCACGGTTGATCGATGCTTTGAATGAAAAGGGGACTCACTGCCTTCCGAGACGCACGATCGACAGTGTCTTCCTTCGATTCGATCGTCGATCGATCGATTTTCGACAATGGCCACGTGGTGGAATTGTTAAAGCTATCTGCTGTCCGATGACCACTGTTAGTAAGTACAGTAATGCCTCGATATATGTGAACGAGATGCGCGCAATTATATAGTTGTGAATAATATTAAATATAAAATGTGTAACTCTTTTGTTTTCGATTAGTTTGTAATGAAATTTTTTATCGACGTATTCGTGACATTTTTCTGATTAAAATGATACCACGCATGACACCATTCGGTGCTTATGTGTTTAATACAAGATTTAGTAGAACCTCTATTATCCGAACGGATGCTGTCTGGATTCTCCATCATCAACAGTTCGATCTAAAGCGATCGATATACAACATGATGTATCGTACAAATTCGTAAAGATTTAACATTGGAACTAGTAAATTGTTCGACTTGTTCCTAATTTGTTTTTTTTTATAATTATTAACATTATACAAATGTTTCTATACGAAAAAATTTGGAATAGACTTGTTTATTCAGTCTCGAATGGATTCGATCTCGTTATTTTTAATTATTTTAATCAGCAAAATGTCACGAACGTTCCAGTAAACGTTCCACACAAAAAAAAATATAATTAAAAACAAAATCCAGTTTCACCACTTTACAAACACTATCTCACCGATACTCGAGTCTTATTGGTTTACTCACTATGCTCTGCCACGTTCTAAAAATCAACGAACTCTATCTGTACACAGTATAAGTGTCACTTGAAACCCCGTAGTCTGCACAAGTATCGAGGCATTGCCGTGCTCTGAGTGAAAAATGCGACTCACTGTCTTCACCGCAGCAAGTGTGTCTCCTTCGATCGTGTGTATATCGATGCGTCCACGTGGTTCCGGCACGAATTTCGTCAACGATCCAATAGGGGATCGATCGAACGGATAGATCGAGGATCGAAAGAAGCCGCGCTTCGAACGACAGCCTCGTGTTTCACGGTTCTCGACTGATCGAGGCCATGGCACGCGCGAAAGAAAAACAAAAAAAAAAAAAGGAAAACAGCTCTCGGTGCCGTGTCCACTCACACTGCACTTGCGGCGACGATCAACAAACGAGTAGCCTCCGGTGACCGGGGATCTTTATATCTGTGGATCCTACTGGCCCTGCGCCAGTGTCCCACTCTTCTGACACGAGCCACGCAGCGACTGCTCAGTTTCAGCCACCGGCTGACTATTCTGAACAGCCGGGACGCTGACTTGCGACTCGTTACTCGCGCGAACAGGAGCTAGCTCTTCGACTGTTAGTCAGACAGCAGTCGGAGGACTGCTAACTTTGCTAACTTTGCTGGCTCGAGCGGTCGCTCGTGGTTGTCGCGAGGCTCTACTACGACTGCCGAGCCAGGCGATCATGTTCCGCTTTGCACGACTCTTTCGCCCTTCCTTTTCGCGCCTGTATAAGCCAGCTCTGCGCCTCTCCTACCATTCTACGGTGGGCTGTATATCAATTTTTTTTATGGTATCAAACGAAACCAACGGACGCTAAAAAATTTATTTGGATACCCGTGTAATTGATATTTTATGGGGAAGCTCTAAGTGTTCAAACGGAGGTATAAGTTGTTTTTCAAATAGTCCCCGCCGAAATTATTGCCAGCTACATGTCTTTTCTTTCTCGCCCGGCCCATAAACTCGTCCATAAAATTGTTGCCATAAGAAAAAATCACAGGGTCCCATTTCTGACCAATTTGGCTTTATTGCTTCAGTTTTAGTACTCCTTTGGAAGATTGAGTCATTAACGCAATTATCGTGTATCTCACAGAAATGGGAGACGGAATAATTTGTACGGATTTAAAAAATTTTTAATTAAACTTCATTAAGTAGATTCCTATGATTTTATGGAATTTTTTAAATCGCTGGTTTAGCAGTTTAAATGAGATTAAGAGCTAGATTAAGCTGTAACGCCGTGACGTTTCATTTTCTTGTATTGTGTAGAGCTGTAAGTGCTTCTACCTGTGCTACGATTCTCGAGCGGTGGTGCTAATTGGTTTCATTTAGCGTGTCTGTTGTCTGTTAAATTGAACTTGTTCAACCGCTTTCTGAGAACTTTGCATTCTTTGCCGACAGAAGACTATGGTTGGTGGGGAACAGTGGCCTTAATATACGGAGAAAATAAAAACCACTATACGCGATCCTAATTGTCCATAATTTTAATTATGCAGATGACAAATATACTTTATATAATAAATTCAATTTTTTTTATATTTGCAATTATTAAATTAGACTTTTCGATTATATGATTACTGGAATCTTAAAAATACACTCTTTCCTAAGATTATTATTATTGCCGGAAGGAAAATCGCAGAAGGTCTGAAAATGAAATTTCCGTCAATTTTATATGGAGTTCCAACAATTCATTTCTGTAATGGATGGAAAATCGTTCGTTTTGAATTTTGTGCAGTTGGATCGGTAATAGTGCGCGACGGTGTGAAACGGGAATGAGTTGAGCAAACGAGCATTTCGACGAGATCGTTTCCGACGAAACGTGAATAAAAATGCGCCGGAGGCGACGAGCTGTGGGTGCATCGAGATCGAGTGTGACACGCAACCCACGGAGAGAGACCTGTTGCGAATGCCTAGTCTACACTACACAGTCACTCGGTAAAAAGCAGGTTTTTCCGTGTCCGTGTCCGTTTCCGTCTCCGTCTCTGGTCTTACCTCAGATGCATTCCCGTTTGCATTACTGGAAGCTCGCTCGATCCAAATTACATAATTGCCATTGTAAACATTCAACGACTAACAGAACGCAGTCTAGACACGGTTACTTAATACTTTGACCTTTGAATAGCGGGGACTCGAGTCAATTTTCATCCATTTTGGTCCATTTTCAACCGGGGTTAGAAACGTTCCATAAATTTTTTGTAAATTTAGAAAAATAATTATAGCATCGTCAATATATTGTTATTAATAATCTCGAAATCTGAACGGCTTTGAATTTATAAAAGTTCCGAGTTCCAAGTTTTTTTTATAGAAATTTTATAAAAATAACAAGTACTGCTTCGTAAAAATTGAAGTATCTAGATCTATGGGCACCATTCCGCAACTGAAATATGGCACATTCTGTAGGTAATGAATCACCTAATACAATGCTATATGTATAAGAAAAATCACCAACGTTTGCCAATAGCATGTTTGTGGACTCGTTCAGTAAGTCTCAATAAAAATAATTGGTTTTTACGACGGTCACCAAAATGACTGTAGTTGAATATTTGCAACACAATGCACGGATTTACGTGAAAGGGCCTCGCATACCTGACAGCATACCCATTGGTCCCGTACAATGTCGTCGGACGTCGCGATCGATTATGAGGAACGTCGACCGTCGTAAAATCGTACAGCGACGTCCGCACGTAGTCTTATTAGGCGACTGACAAGCTATCGGGCCCAGTCACCAACTTGAAAGGCAGTAACGAGCACGCAAACAGAAACGTCGGGCCCATGAACAATCGTGCCACTCAAGAATCGCCCCGCGCGAACGTGGATCGCGTGCTAATTGACGCGACCGCTGATTTCAGTTAATAATGCTACGTTTCTATCCTGGCCCCTTCTGCAAGAGCAACCATAATCAACCCCTTCGGACAATTTTGATTTCCAACCTCAGAAAACCATAATTGATGGCGTAGAATTGGCTATCCCCACCCGGCCGGCCTGCGCGAGTCCTGTCCGGACCTGTCCGGCCGGGCGACCCGAGCGCGATAGCGAGGGTAGCAGATTTTACGTCATCGACTTTCGGAGCACTAGTTGCCCAGGCCAGAATTAAACCACTAAATACACTTCAAATTATATCGTGTTTAGCGTCATTTTAATAAGAATTTAAATGACATAATCGAAATAAACACACGCGAGAGCCTAATTGGTCCCCATCATCTCACCCATCTTCCTAGAAGCAATAAACTCTGTTTTGCAACTGCGAATAAAAGTACGAACGCACTCGACACAAGATGTCAAGTTGACGGAAACTTTTTGTTCATAAACAATTCCGTCGGAAAGACACGGTCAGATGAAAGGAGCGCGAATATGTTTTGCGATGCCTGTCACGTGCGACAAAGAGGAACGTGCCTCGGAAGTTCGGCCCACTTCTCGGCTGACTTGTTCACGAAATTTTCTTCGTGGTCGTTGATAAGCATCGTTAACCGAACCATTCTACTACGATGGATGGTGCCCGTCAGCTTATGGTATCTGTTAACTTGCTTGTTCTTGTTGCACCAAAGAGGACTTTCTTGAAACGCACCGTGCACGTTCACCACTTTATGTGCCGTGAACGAGACATCGAGACAGAACGGTAGCTGTTTTACCTTTTTTAGAAAGCGCCTGATTTTCTCTGCTTTTAACATTTTTGTGGGACGCTCAGTGTGTCGTAAAAATTATATCTGTTGGTCCAATTATTAGGTTGAATGCTCGAATCCTATATTATAGACTATGGATGTTTATGCAAAATTTTCTGCGTACAAGGTACTGGAACCAAATAGAAATTTGTTTCTTCCCTCAACGATTTTAATAAATCGAATTATTTTTTACTTCTAACATTTTTTTTTAATCACTTTTATGTGATCTGGAAAATTAAGAACGTCATGTTGGAATTAGCAGTATCCGGCCAGAATAGAATACCGGTCGGAGTTTATATCGACTCGGCAGGACACTATTCACGGATCTCGACGCATCATTAATGGATGTTCTCCTCATCTCCCGACCATATTTGGACGAATGTCCCGATCCCGATGGATCCTGCTACGACCTCGCGTCTCGTCTTTTTCCGTGTTAATTGGAATCGATTGGTATCTACAGTCAGTCAAGCTCTCTGCTTTTAACAATCCCGCAGTGAACACTTATTTTTAACAAGCCACGTTTATTGCTGATAAAATACATTTACATATATTGCAATAATAATCGTCTGCATGTCCCGTCGATTTACAAGCGATCGTGAGACATTACAAAATAAAAATTGGTAGACACTAAAAGTTGTCAGCAATGATACGATACTTTAAAAAATAAATATTACACTGAGCTTCCAATAAATATCTGGGATTAGATGATCACAACGATTAAGTATAAGAATATAAATCAGTTGGTTCTCGGCTCAAAATCATAAAATATTAATCGGTCGACATCAGTATAACACACTAGAACCAGAAATATTGTTTTTTTTAGTAATTTTCCTAAAAAAACTAAAAGGTTGTTTAACCACGTTTTTGGTAGCATTTTTTCAATTTTCTCGATCGAATCATTGTATTCTCGGTCAGTGACGCGATCATCAAGCAACGACGCCATGACGCACAGCCTCAACATCAAACTGCACCGATGAGGAGGCATTATTTTTAAGTCTCGATCGTTCATTCACGTTTTTCCCGGGAACGATTACTGAGTCAGCGTTTATGGACGATGTTCCGCTCGAAACAGTTTGCTCTCTTGCTGGGCTGAAGATCTCGGATCAGCGATCATCCTCTCGCTATCGTCGTGTTTATTTCGAACGGCGGCGAACTAGCGTATGTGAGTCATCGGAAGAGATCCCTGGCGCTGCCTTCGTCAAGGTCGTCGATGGCCACGACCTTCGGCGCTACCAATCTTTCAGGCGCCATGCGGCGACGCCCGAAATAGCTACCGAGCCTTTTCCTCTTCTTCTGCTTCTTCTTTTTCTTCTTCCTAACCCTCTTCTTTCTTCTTCTTCTACCTCGATCTTTCCACATGTAGCTCTTTTTAATTTTTATTCTCCTGGGACCTACTCTTTCTTTTTATAATTCCTGGTTTTCTTCTTCCTTTTTCACCGCCCTCTCTTTCTTGCAAATCTCCCAATTTTTCTACTCGCTGGTCCTCTTTTTATTTTTCTACTTACTGGTCCTCTTCTTCTTTTTATTTTTCCACTCACTGGTCCTCTTCTTCTTCTTCCTAGTTCTCTTCTTATTTTTGTTATCCTCGGTCCCCTTTAGTTTTCTTCATCATAGTCGTTTTCTGCTTTCATCACTTACCTGATACCTCTTCGTCTTCATCGTCCTGGACCCCTTCTTTTTTTCCCGTTGTCTAGTTCTCCTTGTTTTCTTCAATGTGCTCTTCTTCTTTTCTATTTTCACAACGAAACTACATCCCAAAGAACGCAAAACTGTCGCAGTAAGTAATTAGGATAAACGAGAAAACGCGCTCGTGTCGTAAAACTGAACGGCGTCCAGTTCCTGTTTGAACAGTCGCGAGAAAGTTCGGCGTAAGATGCTATTAATTCAGTCTTTAAAGAGACATAACCTTTCAGCTTAGCGTGTGACAAGTGTACCTACTCGTCACGAAGAAATGACCAGCTTTTATTTTACGATTGGTATACTCGCGCGATGCAAACAAAGTGATTACTATTACGATTTTGTAATTAAATGAAGTGGTTGGGCAGTAGAAATTTCAAAAATTAGAATGGTGGTTAATCAATTTATTTATAGTCCAATAAGAGGATCACAGTGATTAATATTGATCACAACGAAGTAGGTTTGACAAATATGTAAAAGGAGTTTGCTAAGTGAATGAATCGATATTACTGAACATTGTAGTGTGCACGGTCACCAGAAAAGAGAGTTAATTTGATATCGATTGCCGGCGGTTTCGTTTAAAAACTGGATATTGCATAAACATCCTGTATCCAGATGCAACGTTGCAACAGAAGTAATGCGAACGCAAGAATGAACGGATCAACGCGAAGTGTCTCATACTGGCATTGAAGTCACCATAGCGAAGGGACCGCGAGAACTTCGTTCTGATGCTATTCGGTATCATTAATTGGAAGAATTTTTATTTGATCACGTGAAAGTTTCTATCGGACTTATTTATGAATTAATATGGAACTTTCCAATTGTAATAAATACAACAAGTGAGAAATAACTCGCATAAAATTAACGTTGAAGGCAATATAGACAACATAAACAACAAACGTAGACCTGTATATTAGGTTTATCTAACTTATTTATGTTTATGCGATTCATTTTTGTATAACGTGCCATATAATTTCGTTCAAGCATTAATAATTTCATGATATTGAAAATAATTCTCACAAACTGGTCATACATAATATAATATAATATAAATAAACAATAAAATCGTCGATTTTCCTCGGCATTGCAAACTAATAAACATCCAAGAAAAACCAACTGTGCAAAGTTTCCACGTTCCGCGCGTTGTCAGCAGAAAGTGAAACCATCCACATAGAGGATTTGGTTAACGACCCTGGCACAAGACCATAAAGAACGTCTTCGCCATGATCTTGAAATTAGTGAAGCCCGACCCGATTCCCAAGATGGTCTCGATAAGATCCCCGTGAAACCGCGTTCTCGCTTTTGCGCAAAATCGCCTGAGAACACTGTACTCGACAAACTATGCAACCACAATAGGCCCATTCGCGTATTCTATGGGAACAAGTCCCGAACAACGGAGGTCTCGAACGACGTCAATTAAGACTTTACGAGGCGAACTTCGCAAATTTCCCGCCCCGTTCTTTTTCACACTTCGCGCCCGATTATCGTCGAGGGCGTTTATTATCGGAACTATTGTCCCGTTGTTATTAATTCGCAGAGGCGCCCATTAATTTGCTTAGAGGACGAACGAACATGCTCCCGTGGGATTACGTACGAGAAAATCTCTCTCGTTTGTTTATAGACGACGTGGAAAATCAGGAAACGGTATTATTCGCTCGGTTCCCAGTTTTCGAGGCGAGCAAGAACAGCCTTCTGCAGATGCCATCGGCGTCTAATTAACCGTAATTAGAAATGCTCGATAGCGATCGCAAGAGAGTTCACTGACAAGCGAATCTAGTCCGAGACTTCGCCAGTCAATTATTCCAATGCGATAATCGAGCGTTTCCTGTTTCCGTTTCTGATTACTTTCGATCGACGATCTCCGTTATCAGTGTTCTGTGCATGTCTCGTTGCAAACTCACGGCCAGAGACGTTAAATTGTCTAACAGACGGAGTAGTAAATTAGAAAAGCAACTCGGCCATTTAAATTGTAAATGTTGCATTTTATTGGGACATTTAAATACTGGACTTCATTCGGACATTTTAGTGCATTTTGTTTGTCGGGCAATGTTGTAAATGGATAACTCGTTATCACTGTTTTATGCAGTCTGAAGAAAAGTTTATGACCTAGGCGCGAGACTTTCGCTTCAGCTTTTATGGTTCCGATTTTGTAAGTTGGTTTCTTGGATTTTTATAAAGGAGTCGAGGGTTTTTGATTTTGCGTTGTTTTATAGTTTAGGGGTTTACAAATCTATTCTTGACAATGAATTTTGCAAACTTTCAGAAATTATTCAAGAACATCCGTTTAATAAAAATTATTTACGATCGTTAACGTCGCATTATTCGAGACCTCCAACGGGAATTGTTAAACGCGAAATCCTTCTACCACTTGCGCAAACGTAAGCCTCTTAAGATGATTGCCGGCAGTTGAATGGTAAGTGCAGAATTTATGGTTCGTTAGCCTGCAATTAGAACCGATCCATTTAACGTCGTTCTAATCGAGTCAACGGCAACAGATCAGCACGAAGGATCGCGAAGTCTTGTCTCTCTACGATTCACTAGATCTCCATTCTTCGATCGACAAACCGGCAAAACTTTTGTCTTTTCTTTTGCCACGCCCCTCAAAATAATCGAATTCTCTCTAACCGGATCAAGATGCAGCTCTGTAAAAACACAAATTTTAGGAATGCGAAATTTTAAAAAATGAACGACGAAACTGGTTGTGTGTAAACAAATGGAAATACCTTCGATTTTTTGTGTTCATGCAAATTCGCGAATTCTTATGCAAAACGGGAATCGAGGTGTAAATCAGAGTCGCCAGATCAGGGGAATTGACTCTAATTGAGGGGATAACGTTACCCTCTCTCTCCGGATTAGTCACGTGACATTCTGACGCATGTATGGGCCGCGGCGGAAGAGAGGGGGAATAGCGTCGTAGAAGGGGAAGGTAGAGTGGGGAGAGTTAGGATAGTAATTGTCATTGTTAATTTTGATCTGCTTGTTGCAAATTTGTGGGTAGCCAATTGCACAAAAATTATAATTTTTTAATATTTCACGAGATTGATGCACATTGACACATTTTTGTGAGCTATTGCAGGTCGAATTCGAGATAGACTACTGTAAAAAATTAACGAGAGAAACCGTATATTTACAAATTAAATGAACAAATTAAAAAATATTTATACTTCCTAGAGTTCTTCCTCTATTCTCAGTGCATCGATTCGCCTATCAATTTTTCTCACAACTGCATACGCAATCAAATCAAAGCATCGATCAAAAATCAGCACAGCCACGAAATAACATTTTCGCGAATCGTCGAATCCGACGGGTTTCACAAATAATTCGATGGCTCGCAGGCGGATCTAATCGGAAGTCAGCCGGCGTATCCTTTCGCGATTTAATAATGCTCGTTTGCATAAAGGAAGAAAAAAAAAACAAGATTGAGCCCAGGAGTCATTGTGCTCTGGAGAGCTAGGCGCCCGGTCGTTTGCGATTCATCGACATTGTTGGCAGAACTTTCCTCCGTCTGATTTTCCCTTTCGCTCGCGGAATTAGAAATTCGACTTAAACACGGCCGCTCTTGTTCCGTGGCTCATCAGGGATTCCGTCGTCGCTTTTGTCTGTATTCTTACACACGTGCAATGACCTTCTGCAAGGGAGAGAACTCTGTTCACCCGGGGAAAGTGTCATTCTGATGGCCGGTTGCATATCGTTCGGTACATCCGCCGTACTTTCGCCACTGGTTTGCAACGGGTTCCTGTGTCCCTTTCTTTTCGGCGGTGTCTGCCTTTATGACTGACATACTCGAGCGCATGGTTGTCTTTATCATTTGCTAATTTCGCGCGTATCGATTCTGAAAATTTAAGTAGCACTTCTTCAAGAATTTTTAATAGCTAAACAATTGAATATAAATTGGTAGAACTTTTACTATATTTTTACAGAGTCTTGGAAATTACAGTGAAGTCTTAATCTAAGCTGGATCCTCGTGTCCCCCGACAAAGATCGTGTAGGGCTACTGTTTTTTCGTCACCTCTCCGACCGCGACGAACATAGAAAAGGATAGCGCGTGTAAACACGGACTACGCGGCTGCAAACTTCGAGAGTCGATGACGTAGAGTCGGGGGAAGTCGATGCTACGTCATCGACTCTCGGCCGGCCAGCGCGAGTCGGCCTGTCCAATTGTATAATAAATCACACTAATAGCTATCGTGTATCCACACACTTTTTTCCTGAAAATTTAAAAAAATGTTTAATTCATGACAATGATATTAAAAATTCTAAAAAAGAAAACTTGAAGCACTGTAACACAACCAATTCATTAAATCTTGTTCTCAGGCTTGCTCTACAACATTGTTCTACTCAATTAATCATCGATCTACAAGAATGTATAACAAAAAAGATAGACTTTTGTCCAGATATCTTCTGACACTCATATGGAAAATATGTGAATGAATCACTATTCGTAAAATCGGTTAGCCTAACTACCAGAACGGAGAAACCTAACAGCATCAATCGTGTATCTTGTCCTTGACGTTTCACTTCCTAAACTATAATAATTCACGGTTTCATGCTAAATTCCAGTCATCCGTCGACGTACGCCTTCTACAGGCAACGGAGATTTGCGTTAGAAAAAATCCATTTTATAGGAATTCTTCTGCACGTGAGAAAAACCGATTGATCGGTATGTCGGATGCACGTCACGCGTTCCGTTCGCAGCGGGGGGAAAAAAAAACTAATCGGTTCGCGATTATTGGCGAACGGCGCCGCGGCGGTGTGCTCGAATGATCCAAAGATCTACTTCGAGATCTACGTATTCGCTCTGGTTCACGGAATTCGCCTATTCACTTCGAACCAATCGCTTTCCATGTTGTTGAACCGAAAACGTGCAAACGTGCACGATCATCGATACTAAAAAGCGA
The DNA here is from genome assembly GCA_916610255.1 of Lasioglossum lativentre. NCBI lineage: Eukaryota > Metazoa > Arthropoda > Insecta > Hymenoptera > Halictidae > Lasioglossum > Lasioglossum lativentre. The sequence goes on from OU744364.1 coordinate 6,529,831, forward strand.
GTAAGTTGGAACATTTGCGACAAGAAACTGGTCAAAGTGACGGAAAAAATTGGGAAATGTTGCGCAAGTATGCGGAGACTTGTGAGAGGAAGTAGTTTTGCACGAAGTTATGAAGTATCAGATAAGGGAACTGCTAATAGTGTTCATGTACAGCACTCGCCAATGATCTGGGTGTGTTAAATGATAGTAAGTGGGTTGAATACATTGTCAACAAATTTTAAAGTGTTGTATAATTTTCAACTCATTGACACTAAATTTATTGAGATTGTAAAGATACATCCATGTGGAATTATGCAACAAATTTATTTCTTTGGGTATGCAGGGTGTTTACGCTAACGGTAGCGTTTTTCTTGCAAATAGTAAACATTACAAAAAATGTTTTATCAGTACTATTTTTTTTTTAGAAATAAAGGTGAAACGAATTCATTCGTATACAACATAATGGCCTTCAAGGTCATACAAGGTCAGAAATGTAAAATTTATCAAAAAATGGCTATAAATTTGGAATAGTAACTTTTAATGCTCCGCCAAGCTAATGTGAAAATTATTAAGGAGAGAAAGAAATATGTGGCTCCTCTATCTTGCACAATGATCGCAGATAATTTTTATTTTGAACATGTGCAGTCATGATCGTAGATGATGTCATAAACAGTCTTGCACAATTCAAGGATTTTATTTCATAATAAGCTTCATTAAATATAGTGTGCAACAAACATTACTCTACAATATTGAATCATACCGAAACACAAAGCATTTAAAAGGACCTAAATTTAATTAGGCTTCATTCTAACTGAACAATCTATCGCTATTTAAGTAAACTTTAGCCAGAGTTCTTCACCATAATTGAAACCAGATGTGGTTTCCAGTAGAAAATCTCGATTTCAAAAGCATGTTCTCGTTGCCGAGGAACTGCCAGGGAATATATTAAGGTTAATTGCAAGATAATTAAACGGACGTGGAAAAGTTCAAACATCCGCAGACCGTTCGAAAGCAATAACAATATTTTCCGATCGTAATAATCGTTTTCTTTCACTCCCTTTTTTTTTTTTTAACTTTTCTTGAGCATTTTGCCGCAACGGAAAGTGAAGGGCGAGCGCGTCGGGATCAATTTGTAATCGATCTAGGAAAAGAAGAAAACGATAATTGCAAAATCGATTTCGATATAATCGACACGCGGCCGGTCGATAGTCGGCGTTTTACCGTAATCGTGACCGTTTTGACGATTGCAAAAATATGATAGGTGCGTAACCTTCTCTTCCAACTGGTTGCTTTCCGTATTTGCAACGCTTTCACGGAACGTAACCCTCGCGAATCAGCTGGCTTTGCCGTATTCCCATAACTCCGGATGCTTCGACGTTGAGTCAAGTGGTCCTAATTAGTCAGCCAAGGATGGGAAAATTGCTACTTTGCTTCCTTCCCGGGGAATTCGTTTTTCTTTTTTTTTTTGGTCCCTAAGAAAAACCGAGGAATCCGCTGCGACTGCATTTTTCAAAGAAAGTCTCGACCATTGAAATTCCGCTATTAGGATGTCTAATATATAGTTCTAATATTAAAAGATAATTTAAAATTTTATTATTTAAAAATGTTAAAAATGTTTACTGTTTATGTTTACAATTGTTAATAATGTTTACTGTAATATACTCATAAAAAATGTTGTCATGTACTTCCGCTTGGTAAAACACAACCACCGGAAATCAAATAGTAACATTAGCTTTTCTCAACCGGAAGCCACTCAGTCTTTCCAACATCCATAAAAACAGTAGAATCTATTAATTTTTTATTAAATGCCGCTTTAGAAACGCCTTACTCCATTTATAACCCATATGTACCGCCATATTACTATCATGAATGATTCTGAAATGCGTATTTAAAAGTTCCTCGATTAAGGTTTAAGAGACTCCTCCTGTATACCCGTTGGCAGCAACAGCGTTAAATTAGTCCAGACAAGCTGTAATTACGGATTACAAATTGCCGTGGTTTATTGAATTGTACAACAATGTTTCGTTCGAAACTGAAATGATGTTTCGGTAGCGCGGATTGTTAATCACCGAGCGCCAATAACGTCGTGTCTCGTTCGTTTTTCCATCGGCAAGGAAAAACTGTAACGGCTTAATCGATTACGTTCGAGTAAACGCGCCAGGAATGGTTCAGCGTTCTCGTCAGGAAATTACAATGCACACTGAGCCACGAGCAATGAACATTAATATTCAACCGCTGTGTTTCGTCATTGAATTTCTCGTATTCGCGTTCGTTGTAGCGAAAATACCTAGGAAACTGTTACGTGGCGGTAATTCATGGCGCGAGCCAGGAATACGCCGATTACATTATGTCCCGAACAATTCGCCGGTTTTGCAAAATCGTTTTCGCCGGGCCGTCGAGCAGAAATTGTTTTCGGGGCCCCCGAAAAATCGGAGCGGCGATGAAGAAAGCGGTCTTAACCGTGCGGTTCTCCGTGACATATTTTTTAATCTTTCGCCATCTTGCTCGTGTCATCGATGCATCGAGATCCTCTACAAAAAAAACTATACACATAAAAAAAAAACATCTCCTAAACATTTTTGCAACCCTCGTTCCTATCTTTAGTCAGTAATCAAATCTTATCTGATACGATCGTAGAATATAAAGAACGAAAGGGGAAAAAATCGTGGTTGGATTTTTGAGCGATGACGCGAGTGTCTGTGAGAAGATGCTTAGGAAATTCCAAGAGGTGAATCCGCAGTTATGGGTGTTTTATCCGATGACACAGGTAGACACCTGTCAGACGCCCAACGAAGATGACACAAAAGAGATTGAGTCTGCAGATTTTCTGTTTGATCTGAGTCACTCGGGCCAAATAGTTGAATTAAGTAGATGTATCTGTCTCATCGTGGTTGTTCGAAATTCTGTAGTCGTGTACGGGGTGAGACACCTTAAACGGGCCACCTGGTAATAGTTTTTTTTTGTAGGCGGACGCGTAGAGGTCATATGAAGGTCAACTCCGTTTTTTAAGTTAGAGCGATGTACTTTTCTGTGTACCATCTAACCAGGTGTTTTAAGACGCGTACAGTGACCTACGAGTCAAGGTCATTCAAGGTCAACTGCGACGGAAAATATTGTCAGTTCAACGTGGCAACACCAGTCGTTTGTAGTGCTCGATAGGTTTACTGTTGAATTTGCTATTTGTTCTGTGTCTTTCTTCGAGAGGAAAGTAGTCCAATCCAGAAATACTCTGTGTAACAAAGGATTGGTTCTGTTAGCTCGCAACGAGACGCGCTGGAACGCTTGATATATGCGCGAACAGATCTGTAAGACCTTATTTTACTAATTGTTTCAATGAAAGAATGTTGCACAATGTGTAGTGCTTTCTTTCCGAGTTTCAGCCTACCGCGTGCTTGCATGTTGCAGGAAGTGTTCGAAGATAAACTACACGACGTCTCTCGTTCATTGTTGAACACGTTCGAAAGTTCTTGGACTAATCTGTGTTGTGCAACCGCGGGCACGTACGATCTTAAACAATAATTAAAGAAACTCCCGAATCGTTGAAATTGAAAAATCAAATGATTAATCAGGTTCTCGTTCTCTTCGGCAACTGTCCATATTTACAATGTATAAATTGGTTCCAGCATTCAAAAACATGATCTAACTACTCTGCATCTTCTAATTAGATCGACATTCGAATCTACATGTTTAGAAATTTTACATCTTTAGAACTTTAATAAAATATATTTAAGAATATATAAAGATATCTAATAAAATCGATATAAGCAGCACGATACGTTATACCATGTTTCCTCTATTCCCTGATCGCTTTGTGGGAAACAGCCGTGTACAATGGAGACCCGAGTCTGTAAATTTTACATTTACATCATATTGCATATGTGTTTACCTGGTACAATAGTAAAAAGAAATTCTCGAAAAATCGTGGTGAACCGATAAATAGAAAAGCGCAACAGGTTGGAGATAGCGCGTTCTGCGGAGCGTTAAGATCTATTCTCTTTTGTCCAGGAGCTGGCCGATAACTCGGCCGACGATATCATCGGTCGAGATATATCGAAGTCGAGGAGACTCGCCCACGTTTCCTGTATGAGAAGCGTACTGGATACGTTTCTGTATGCTCTCTCGAGTATACTGTGTGTAGTGAAGGGTGTGCGCAAACGGTTCCACGGGGCAAGTGCTAGGCGTGGCTCATAGGAGAAATAAGAAAGGTGTACACCGTATAACGAAGTCGTGGGCTACGAGTGGAAAGGCTTACATTGCAGCAGAGGTTCCCAAACTTAGTTACCCTACGTCCTCTTTTCAGAAAAAAAATTATTTGTCCCCATAAAAATTTTTCTTCTTGGAAATTTACCTTCGGCAACATGTTGGCCTTTCCAGAGATGAATTTTTTGTGGAAACGGATTGATTATTTAATTATCGTGTGAATTAGCATATTTGCCGTCCACTTTTCAGAAAAAATCAGATAACTGCAGATTTCGAAAATTCTCTGATTCTTACGCTAAAAAGTCCCCATAAAAATATATAGCAATCCAAAAAGTACAATTTGACTACAAAGCAGACTTGCTCGTCTGCGCCAAGGTTTCCAACTGAACCCGAATTTAGTATCGTCCTCCTGAGGTCGTTCCGACGTCCTTCAGGGGGGAGGAGGTATCGTTTAGTATCGTTTAGTATCGCCCACTTTGGGAAGCACTGCATCAGAGTGGCCGACGTTACCGGAATGTTAACTTCCCATGTCGGCCTCCCGTGACCGACGAATGCACGAAAAGAAAAGGCGAGTTTCGACCTGGTCCAATGGCGGCGGCAAGGCGAGCATGATTAAATCCCGGATTCCCGCGAACGGCACGCAAGGTCGTGATCCTTGGGCCACGAAGTGCATCCTCTCTAAATTCATTCGACGATCTTCAACGGGCTGCATTCGTCGCCGTTTTCCTTTTATCTCAGAGGACCTGACTCCACTCGCTTAAATTCGCTTCGAGAGTATCCTATAAGCTGAGTTAGTTCAGGGCGAACTTGCTTAGTTCTTTTCATAAAATAAAAACTGAAATACAAGAATTTCAAAAAATTGCATTTTACTGTTTTCATATGCGTTTTAATACACTGTGACGTTTGGAAGGAAGTTTGGCCGAGGGTGTCGCGGAGTCCGTGCGTGTGGACCCCGAATCTGTATAACCGGTGCGTTGTATAGCTTAAGTAGGAAGTTTAAACGATTCTTGTCGAATTTTTTCGTTAGAAATACTCTCAGTGGCGATATTATTATAAGGCACTCTTAAACAAAAAGCAAAATGCTGTCGAATGCAACTATTTCCGGCGTTTACTTTCTAAATTTCTAGAAGTAAATGTAACAAAAGCAACCGATTTCACCTACTTCTTGCACCGTATAAAATCAGCAAAATGTGTTAATTCAGCTGTCGGCAAAAGTTCACCGGACCAGTAATATTCATCTATCATGTTACACCACTATCAAACGAGTGGAAAGGTCGCGGTCGATCTCCCCGGTTTTGTTTCTATTTGCAAAATCTGACGCAACAGCGGATCAGGACCGAACCAATGGAATCATACTTTGCTCGAAATCTATTTCCACCGAGAACATTATGAAACCAGTGTAGTATGTATACACTGATTCAGTGAGAATCGAAGACGAAAGGTGAACAGATTCAGTCCTGATTTGCGTCATCGATTGTGGAAAGTGGGGCTGGGGGGAGCGGGATAAATCGATATCGTGCATTCATCTTGATCTGGAATTGGATCGTCTTTTTTACCTGAAAATGTTCCCAGACTCGGTTCTAAAAATTCGAAAATAACGAAGTGATACAACCATATATAAAGAATGTCAAATTCCAATTCTGATCACGAATCATGGGGATTTTAATGTGAAGACTAAACTTGATTTTTTTATGAGAACTTCACTTTTTTTCCTTCCAGTATATTTATAATTCTTCTTTTCTTGTTGATTGTTTTGTTGATCATTTAGTCTAATTCTTACAGTATAATTCGAAGCAATAGTGTAATAAAGATATCATTCACTTCGTACAGTTTGCTTCGCATAAGGTCAAGAAACGTCCACGGCTCGATCATTCTTTGAAACAATACAATCTGTCGTGCGAAATTGACCTCGAGCTGCGTGCCATTAGGCGTGTTAAATAACGGCTGTCGTGCTCGCAGCGTTTCACGGATTACCACGACTCAATTACGGCTCGTACAGGGTCGTTACTCCGTAATATCGCGAATTAAAGCGCGAATGATCGGCAAAAAGGTCGGTGCAAAAAGAATCAGGAAATCGACGCGCTCAACGCCGCGATCGGCAATGAATCACGCCGAACGACCGTCCGTGAATAATCGGTCGAAGCTTTCTCGTGGAAATGATGCTGCATGTATAACGATTCGATGAATTTCAATATCAACATCGATTCTGACGCGTCCGGATTCGATAACACCACCTAGGAATTTTTTTCGAAGCCTTTTTGTTTGAATCTATTTTACCGTAGATGTCAAAAGATACCTAAAATTTCAAAGAAAAATTTATTGAGACTGCAAAGATGCTTTAAAGAGAAGTTATTCAATAAATTTCTTAAAAATATAAATTGAAATAAGTACGGTAAAGCCTCGATTTAAGAAAAATCCTCAGGTTCATGCTGTTTCTTAGATCGTGTAGTTCTACTATTTTTGTGACCTCGCCGACCGCGTGAAACGTAGAAAAGAACAGCCACTATCGCGCTCCGGTCGCCCGTCCGGACAGGTCCGGACAAGCCTCGCGCAAGTCGGCCAGGTGGGGGTTGCCCAGGCCAGAATTAAACCACTAAATACAGTTCAAATTATATCATGTTTAGTATCATTTTAATCTTATCATAAATATTATTATATATTATATAAATATCATTAATAAATATGATGTTATTCAACCATTTTTCCCACAACTTCGACGATTCCGATATCTATCAACTTAAATATTTATAAATCACTGTACTTTTTAACAAAACAAGGTGATGTAACTTCAGAAAAAGATTAATAATGGCGTCCTAGAAGCATCATAACGAACATTTTTATCCTCTTCGCATAACAATTAACGAAAAATGTTGAGGCCACTAAGATGATTTATAGAGTATGTGTTTTTTGGACCTCGAAGTTCTTGCTTATGCTATTTGTGCTCATCAAATCATTCCCCATTGAATTATCAACTCCATAATATTTCTAAAACATTCTTTGACTGGCATACCGTTACAAAATATTAAAAATAAGCAAGGAAAAAGCGAATTCTATGAATTCGTTGCATAAGAAGTTCTTTTACCATGTCTGGAGGATGAAACAGACGGATAAAAAATACTGGCGGATGCTTCAAGGACCTTTTAACAATTTCCTAGAAGAAAAACAAAAATTTGTATTATTGCATATTTGCATTTACCATTAACCATAAATACCAATACCATATTAAATGAATGGGTATTAATAAGACTTTACAAATAACACTTATATTTAATATCAGAACTACCAACCCTAACAAAATTTCTTTTACATTAATTAAAACTATACAACTGTTTCCATGAGAAATATTCAGTCTATATCTAAATAAATTAAATCCTGTTATTATTATAAAGAAATATGTATCAGTCACGTTTAGGATAGTTCTAGTGTTAACAAATTATTGTACCAGTCTGACTAGTTGTTTTACACGAAGGAATTAATTCTACGCATAATACAAATAGAATAACATACTGAATAAATTAGTTTTTGATCGAAACGAATTAAAGAGCCACTGAAATAATTAATTTGAACGCTCGACGCGTATTTATTCGTCGGGAATCAGCACAACGATCGCCGTACTCTTCGTACGTATAATTTACGAGCGAGTCATGCGAATACCGGTCGTGTTCTTCGATCTGCATACAATGAGTTACCGCGGGTACGAACATTGTCGCAATTATTATCGGTGCGCGTGCATCGGTCGCTATTTTTTAAATATTTCGCGCCGACATCGGTCGGTTATGCATTCTTTTCCGGATAGACGAATAGGCGTAGCTCTTAAACGCGATGGAATTTGACCTTTCTGACCTGCAAGCACACAGACAAGAAGACACTGAAAAATGTTCACTTAGGCCCCGATTGTTCTACTATAAATCCTACCCCCGGTGTTCATTCAAGAATTTTGCTGCTATTATGATTATTAATGCAGATTTTATGCATTGATAACGAAAATAAGTACATCGAATGCATAAGATGCTTTTACTGTTTTAATATGTGTTTTAATATTGCTATGTTTGGAAGGAGTTTGGCCGAGGGTGTCGCGGAGTCCGTGCGTGTGGACCCCGAATCTGTATAAACGGTGCGTTGTAGAGATTAAATAGGAGCTTTAAACGATTTTTGTCTAATATTTTCATTAGAGATACTCTCAGTAGCAATGTGGAATTGTTGAATGCGCTAAATGATGTTCGTTAATTCAGAAGATTGAAGAAAACTTCTATATTTACTTTGAAATTGTAAAAAAAAAAAGAAATTCAGAAAGGATCAAGATCATCAAACGAAGAGACACATTTTATTTAACTTCTGCTTCCTACAATTGACCTAGAAACATTTCATTCCCCATAACTGTCTAATGAAAGAACGAGGCTATCAGGAACGAGTATCTAAAGCCGCAAGAAACGAAGATATTGACAGTGAGAGATCAAAGATTCACGTTCGCCGAATCGCGCAACACCGTCCCAGAAATGAAATCAGCATCCCAGCAGGATTCTGATGACAAACGGTACTCGGAAACGATTCGCGAACCAACCAACATGCTGCAGGTTAATGGCGGACGCGACAAGTTCTATGATTACGCGGTTGCCGTAACACGTGCCGTCGCTAATACTTCGCGATCATCGGAACGTCAGCGATGACGAGAGGAGAGCTGTTCTCCTCTGTGATCGTTCTCACCGCACTCTCGATCGCTTCTATCCCATTCCGCAATCTTGCCTATGTACCGTTTTTAATTTCTTATTTTTCGCAGAAGCGTGGCGGCGGTTCGTTGCGACAGACGCTTACGATGCACCGATTCGAGCGCGATGACTAAACTTAGCGTGCATGTACGCTGATTACTATTTTTAGGGACGGGAGAATTAGTTCAGTGGAATCGTGTTTACCATAAATCAGCATTGTTTAACGGAAATACCTCTTGGGCAAGTTTAAACAAACAGCTGAAACCGAAGAGTTACTGTTCAATAAACCTCGATAAATGCTAACGATGAAATGTAGACGACAGAATTTAGTGAAAAGTAACAATCGGTAAATTATTTTTAAATAATTCTTCGACAGTCATAGTATTAAGCTGCGAGCAGAGTTGGGCAAAATTTTCATCTAAATAAAAATTTCGGATAACGAATAAAAAATAAAAAGGATTTTTATTCATTATTCGATGGTTCGAATATAAAAAGTATCATTATTCGACGAGCATCGAATAAATAATTATATTCGACGACAATTTATCCGACGAATAAAGATAATTTTTTTTATTACGAAGTGGCTTTATACGAATAATTTTTTCATCTTTTTATCTGTATCTTGTATTCGGAGGCTTCGAATAAATCTTTCCACAACTACTGTCAACTCTAATAAACGCGAACCATCGAATAATGAATAAAAATTTTTTTAATTTTTTATTCGGTATTCGAAATTTTTATTTAAAATGAAAATTTTGCCCAACTCTGGCTGCGAGAAAAGGAAAATAGAACAATTTTTTACAACTCGCCGAATCAAGTGAGTCCTAATGATACTAATTGATCAACAATGAAAGAGCACTCTGTTGCACAGAACGCGCGACAAAAACTAGCAAATTCGCAGAAGAGACCGTCTATTAATCTAGTCTCGAGATTGAAAGCAAGCCGACCAGTTGCCCGATGATCTGACCCGATCATCATCATCATCATCACAGCAATTCTCGAGGCCTTTTCGCGGCCATACGAATCGACCGCGAGTCTCCGATGAACGTTCCTCAATGTCGCGTCTTTATTAAGTTGTTAGAGAAGCGTGCCGCGGCTTCTTCGCTCGTTTGATCGTGAGTAATCACCGCGATCTCTCGTGTTTACGAGGTTGTCGGTTACGCAATGGGCAACACGGCACACTCCTACACTCTTCGATTATTGCCAATGATCGTGGGTATTCATGAGCTACGGCTGGAGAGCCCTAATCGAACGCCGCCGGAATCGGCGTTCTGCGATCGCCGTGCGAACCGTGAGAGTTTTTCGGTTGTAAAATTGAGCCTATACAGACCTATAGTATCACCGGCGTATGCGAATGTAGCATTCGAGAACTGAATTCGATCGAGGGCGGAGTAGATCATAGGTTAAATTTTTGTTCGAGCGTTGCTAATGCCAGTATTCAAGGCGCGACCGCGAGATCAAAAGATCGAAATGGAAATTTAACCCTTTGCGGACGAGTGCCGCGGAATTGGACTGCTGTGTGCTTTATATGTATCGTGAGCTCAGTGTTCAGCTATTTTTCTTAACCCCTTGTACTATAATACCGAGTCGGACTCGTGACGAAGATTTCGAAGATAGTCTACTAAATATTCATGCTACTAATTTCCTTTAAACTGTAAATTGAAACAAAATTATATTTCCTTGTTGTTGAAACCATTGGAGACTGCATAGGTATAAATTACATACAAACTTCTTTTTTTCTAAGAAATTAGAAACGACAAATAAGTTCTAATCACTGCAACCGTAAAATGAATCGTAGTGCAAGGGGTTAATAACAAAGGAGAAAAATGCTCGAATAAAAAATTCGCTTTGTAGAAGATTAGATCACAGTGTTGAGAACGTTAGTGTAAATTGGTAAATAATTTCGACAATAACGCAATAGCAATTTTACGAATTTCCATATAAATGTTTTGGGAGAGTATTCTGAGAGGATCACACTATAAACACGCCAATTTATTTCGCCAATGGTATGTATGTATGTACTTGTGAAATTGACGGATTCACGATCGATTCCAGCCGATAGCGCGAAAGTAAAGGGTGAAATAGTGAAATCTGCACGTCCACAGTCACGCATTATTGTTCGACAGGAATCCATCGTCGCTTCCTGTCTTTCCAGTAATCGTGAACACCCAAAGATCTGCTGATAGCAACATGGAACATTGCATGTTACGGGACAATGCCAGCCGCCGATTACACAAAACAAAAACTATAACGAGAGAAAGGAATGAAGGAAAACCGAACCGGCAGTTTATATTCGGATTACATAAGAATGTTCCGCGAAACACGTGGAACAACAACTATCCTGTATAGAAATCAATTTAATTCTACCGAGAGCAAAAACACCGAATTAACGATCGATCGGCAAGAAATATTCTTTCCTTTCGCGACGAGGTAACTAACTAATTGTTATTTCTCGTGCGTAGCCGGCGGAATGGCTCGATGACAAATGACGAGACGAGTTTTCGCCTTTTTCAAGAACGCTTCGCGGTAAAACGAATATATTCTCTTGACGGTAACGAATTGATTAGAGCTCTAGGCGTTTCTAGTAAAAAAAGTGTTTTTGAAATTGTAATCCGGAAGATTTAATAGCGTGGCTCGTCCCGGAACTCTAAATCAATTTCTATTCTGCTCGATTTCTCATGGCAAGCAGAGTCGCCAGAAGACTTGTGTCCCCCCTCTACCTTCCCCTTCCACAACGGGGTTCCCCACGCTTCCGCCACGGCCCGGTCACGTGACGTGTTTCGTCTCCGTCGTGCGTGCGTCACAATGTCACGTGACTAATCCGGTACTGACGAGGGACGGTAACTTTTTTGCCTGAAATTGTAAAAGAGCAAGTAGAAATTTCGTTTCCTTTTTTATAATTTCAATATACCAAGCACCAAACGCGACCGGTACACTTTGATTTATAATGATTAAAAAATTGCATTTGTCGTAGAGATTTTATTATATTATGCGCTTCAATGAAGAAGTTCATTAAAAATGTTTGCAGTTTTATGATGTGAGTAACTATAAGAGAAAAAATTCTGAACATTGTTTTTCAATTACAGCTGTTCATTATAGTGATAAATTCATAAAATCCACAATCTATTAATAAGAAATGACGGCTGAGTCATTTCGATTGTTCACAATATCCGGCCACTAAAAGAACGCGCAAGATTAGCAAGGTGAGAAAGACTAGAAAACCCACCTTGCAAAAAGTGATTGCCGTCGCAAAAATGGATTTTGCCGTTGTAAATCGGTAAAAGTTGCTCGTAACGCGTTACGAAATCTGCGGTCTTCCACGATTCGCCTCGTTCTCTGTCAACCGACTTCCGCGAGGCTCGCGAAACTGCCATAACATCGTTTATATACACCCCGTTTGTTGACCGTACGTGCGTTCTTGAACTTCCGCTTATTACAACGGCCGAACTTGCGAGCATAACGTTGGTCGCTAATCGCTTCACGACAATGCAATTATGTAAACTCGCTGGCGCAACCGCGAAGAATGCATTTCTTTCTTGTGTAGCCTCGGTTTGTATTAATTAGAGCACTTTGAATACCCTATTTAATTTTTCGAACATTGTATACGAGGACCTCAATTTTTCTATGACGTCAAATTTTATTTTGAACCATCTTCTTAACAGGTACAACGGTCTTCTAGAGTTTTGATCCTTAAGTTATAAATGGGTTGCAGATTTCATGCATTTTTAGCAAAAATTCCACTGGTTAAAATGATTAAGAGAAAAAATAAATAAATGAATAAATTTCTGTTTATTAACAGCCACAATAAAAAAAAAAAGCTCGAATTAAATTTCCATTTAATAATTGCTAGAATCTTGTTCGCGGCACAAGAACAACACGTTGATCCACTTCTTCTCAAATATACAGAATAGTTCACAATAGCAACCTCTAATTATTTCCCTCGTTGTATCAAGAAAAACGTCTTATCTCGACGATCGACACACTCGAACGTGACATAACTTTTCCAACTGTTAGTGCCATTCGATCGGTGACTTTTTGCCGGTATTTTCTTATTCTCATGGCTGTCGAAGGAAAACGACGACGTTACGTCACATGATCCGCGGAAAGATGAATGGACACGTCTTCCCACTGCTGGCACTAATTATTTATTACCTTGATTCCCGTTACGACGTTTCCGTAACCCGTGTACCGGTATTACTCCGGTAATTATAGTAACGACATTTATTGTTTCGAGCGAGCCTGTTCCCGGGGCGTGGAATTGCTAAATCGATTTCCGATCCCGGAATCAGAACTGTCGGACGAATGATTCACGTTCCCATGACGTCCGACGGTGTCTAGAAAAAGGAAACGTTCGCATGATCGACGTGTGGCTGTAGGCTTCCGATCGTTCTCATTAGAGTGCGGATTTTATAAAAATGTGTAGGTACAATTTAAAGCGGTGGACATATTAAAACGATGTATTAGTTTCAGTCTAATTAGATAATTAAAAGAAGAAAAATTTTTTATTTTACTCCTGTGTCTTGTAATCAATGCAAACACTGTTTATTTTGCACGAAGATCCGCAGTCTAGTTATCATCGTCGGGTCAGGTCGGGTCGGTAATACAATATAAATAAAATCAGTTTGATAATGGAAAAACTTTATCGTAATTTTTTAAGAGAACGTTTGACTTTTGACCCATGGTTTCTATTTCAATTTTTATCCTTGCGATGATTAAAATAAGGCAGGGAAAAAAATTGTTGACCTTTTGACCTTGAAATTAATATAAGCAGCAGCTTTCTTACATCAATTTCCACCAAACCGAGAGTATAGAATTGCGACATATAATTTCTCTATACACTGTACAATCGAAATTTCACTCTTTCTTTAATATTATATTAATACACAGGTGTTATCTTTTTATCTGTTTTACTTTCACTTTGTCTTTAACATTTTTCTACGCTCTCGTCAAACAGCAAGATTGCTATAGATTTCCGTTTTCTTGTAATGACTGTAAATCGATTTATAACTGCGTTTGTAAGCTGCTGTGTCTTGGGAACGTGTCGGAAGGATAGTTGTCGCTTGTCGTCGCTTCGGTATCATAAAAATCACGGTCGTTTTCTGTCCACCGACCTTGCCGCCCCCGTCATTTACACCACTCGGGTTTCTTACCTAACCGCAATTATTTCACCTGGTGAATCTGGATTCTCGGTGTTGCTTGCCGGCTAAACGGTGGCACTTTATGCAAAGCGCAGCCTCGGCCGTTGTATTTTTAACGCGGTGACGAGACGAGGCCGTCCTAATGCTACCTAAACGAGAGGACGAGGCGAAAAGTGAGCTGGGTGCAGCTTGTTGTTGAATAAACATTGCCGTTACAATGCATCAGAGACTGCACGGTGCATTCGAAAAGTCCGCGGACCAAACTTTCCTTGAGCATTTTATACTATTTTGTACAGAGACGAATTGTTCGCGATTTTAGGTTGAAATAAACATTCATTATTCATCGACAACGTCTTGTCTTGGTAGAAGAGGCTCTGCTTTTATAATCCAAGAGCAACAACGACCAAAAAACAAGCAACAGAAAACGTATCCCTGAGAATTCGCTTTAAAAAAAAATAAAAACGCCGATCGTCGTTCACCCACATCGCACGAGTGACTCAATGCGTGTAGAGTGTAGACGTTCGAGTGGGTGTCCTCTGCGTCTCGTAAACAGCATAACGACACAACGCGCAACCAGCTGTTTGAAAAATAGCCAATTCCCTCGAAGCAACCTCGTCTGACGAAGGCGGCAGTGTAACGTCAAAAAAACGTGGTAAAAAGACAAACAGAATCGTCGGTTCAAGCGATCCTAATGTTCCAAAATAAATATTGTTATATTTTGGATGGTCTGCACTAGTGTTTCCCAACATTTTTTGCGCGATGCCTCACCTGAGCCTTTCTAAAATTCTTATGCCCCCTATGTAACATATACATAAGTTCTAATATTCAAACATTGAACTGTTCACTGAAGAAACTTAAATGATAGGTTAAACTCTGGACGAGTCCATTTTCGAATTGTCCCCTTTTGTTTCCGGATTTTTCTTTTACGATTCGTGAAGTTACTGATACGTATTTTCTTGAGAAATTTTTTAGTATGCTTCTGTATTCAAGTACATGTTACCATAAAAATCCTACGAAATCTAAATAAGCTCAATTCTGTTATTATTATAAAAGAATATACATCACTCTTGTTTAGGTCTCGGTAGTTCTAGTGTTAACAATCGTCGGGAAATATTGGTCTACACAGTCATTTCTCGCAGGAATCATTGGCATTCTTGATTGGAACAGAAAATATTTCCAAAGTCAAGAAGGTGATTCAGTGGCGGATTTAGCCCTTGAGAGAGAGGCCGCAAACGCAATTCAATTTTGAGGAGCCCCTCTAAATATTTAATTGGTATATTAGTATAAATACTTAATTACTAGATAATAATTTTTTTTTTTCATTTTGAGAGCTGAACTTTGAGCCTCCCTGAATTTATGAGGCCCCAGGCGCAGATATGATCGTTATTGAAAACAGAAAATCGACAGTGCGCATAGCACCTCGTCCACGATTCCACTGGTCACGAGAATCGCGTGAAATTGCCGGGGCTTGGGCGCAGAATAGAAATCATCGATCGAAGTGAATCGGAATGCAGCGATGCGCTGAAGGAAGCGGCGCGGAGGATCGTCCTGGTAAACGTTTCGCAATATTCGGGCGCCTAGCGTCGAATTTCCGAGGAATCGGAAGAAATTGCTCGGTGGAAATCGATTTTCCATGGAAACGTAGTTGTAGCGGTGGTGGGTCAAGCATAATAATCAATCGGAAGGGGTTCCGCGATTTGCATAAACGTTGCGTGCCGGCGTCGCCACCGCCGCGCCGCGCCGCGCCGCCTGTTGCTCCACATTCCGCAGCTTGCTCGTAATACAGGCAAGGTCCCCCTTTGTCAAGGATGAAAAATCCATCGCCAACAGAGCAGTCGCATACCGGCCCCTAATTGCCGACAATGTTTAGAGGCCAATTAAAACCGCCCGTACTCGATGGGAAAACCCTAACGAGCTGAATTCATCGGATCAACGCCGGCCGGCCCTTCCGTCGTTGAAATCAGCTCCCAGGGTACGTTCGTGTTAGCACGCCTACCGTCAACTTTTCCTATGGGAGAATAATGGCAGTGAGTGATCCAGAGACATGCTACACGACGCGCCTGTCCGCTTGGTCAGAGTTTATCGAGCCCCATTCTATGGGAAATAGATATTTCTAGGCCGGTTTCCTCTAATCGCGTTGACTTTGGTGATTCCCTAACTGGATCGGATGCTAATGGTAACCCTTTCATTGTTTTTAATACTTGATTGTCTTCTCGATGGCGAGATGCATGGAACATTGTCTGACGCAAAATGTACGCAATACGTATACGTGTGAAGTATTGTAACTATTCGTTGCAAGCTTGCCAAGTGTAGATTTATGGTTTAGGGTTTTATAGTTTTAGTGCTTTACCTAGAACACCTCATTTTTGGAACCGAGCGTGGGCCCATAAAAGTGAAAATGTTTGGGACGTTTGGCAAAAAGTCGAAAGTGTTCAGAAAAGGTCAAGAGAGGCGAAAGGGCTCATCGGAAAATGCCGATCAGGCAAAGGTAGCGAGCAGAAGTTGCCACTATTTAACTCTTTAATTTAATGCGTGCAATCTATCTTAGTTTAAATAAATTGTTTTTAATTACTAACCGATTTTATTAGCCCACATACATATATAAAGCTCTGCACACTTTAACCCTTAGCACTCGGATGGCGACTCAAAGGCACCACTGAAAATTGCTATGCCATTCTTAATACATAATACATATTGTTCACATTATTATTTCTGTTCGTATTTAATACACTACTAGATATTTACATATTACATGATATATATATATATATATATATATATATATATATATATATATATAAGTATAGAATGAAAATATTCTAGAATAGAAAAATCTTTCGTTTTTAAATTAAAACAGCTCCGAGTGCAAAGGGTTAATATGTGCATCCATCATTCAACTTTGGGGGAAGCTGGTTAAAATTATTTTTAATTTAATTCGTTCAGTAAACGTAGGAGAAGCACACGGCGAAAACACACGCCGCGAGGTTTCATGAATGCGAAAAATCATGCCCGGCGAAAAAAGAAATCGTCCGAGGAATGGAATCCCCTTATAGTGATTTCAACGCCATTCACGAATTCACGGAGCATGGAGCGAGCCCAGACTCTACCGCGTTCTAATAGCGCATCGACCGATTCTTACATAATTGGAAAGCGTGCCCCGGGATTTTCATGTGTGTTATAAAACTGCATTAATAGAACGGTAATTAAAACGTTGATGCTCACTGAACAAGCTAAGTGCCCGGGGGAATTAGCGCAATAAGCTCTCCGAAGCCTCTATTCGGGCCCATTTGCCCAAAAAGTATACCAAAACATTCACCCATCTCCACTAATTTCCTTTAGAAGGCATTCAAATATTGCCTGTAAAAATTGCTCACACAATTGCTACGTGTCCGAAATATTATATGCAATTGTTCTGAATAATTAGGCTACGAATCTTTATGCAGAATCAGTTGCAAGGTACTGGAATCAAATATAACATTTGTTTTCCATGTTGCATCCATTTTTGCAATAAATGCATAAAATCAATTGTTTGCACACCATCGACGTTTCTAAATAACCAACTAAGTTTTAAAATTTAAATTCATAGATAAAATTGTAAATGGCAAAGATAATAGAACAGAATGGAAAATATATTATCGTACAAATCCATGAATAAATATCTGAATGTTATCTCTGAATATTAATTTAAAACTTCCGTTCCAACCCAATACTGACGGTGATCTATGAATGAAACAGGCAAACCTTGCGAACAATTGCGAACAGGCAAATCTTAGAACAATGAAAGCGCGAATTCGAGCAAGATGCATTGTCATAAACACGGTCTGCGGCAGGGATATCGAACTTTTTCGCGTAGTTCGAACGATTGCGATCGATCGAGTGGAGCAGGTTCGCGAATTTTTTGCTCGAGTCGCTGTCTCACGAGTAAAGGCGGTATGCTGCACGTGACCGAGGTGCACGCGTGACACGTGCACGCATGCCAGACCCCGAGCAAAACTGTAGTAGGTCTGGCCGCGGCCAGAGGCGAGGAAAAGTTAGAAAAGGCTTTGCGAAACTCGGCGGAATTACTTTTATAGCACGACACGGTGGCGCGGCACTATGCGCCGCGCCGGGGTGGTGCATTTGTTTGACCTTGGTCGGCGGAGACCGCCCGGTAAAAGTCTCTCTGTGTATGTCGAAACGAGCCACGGGGACAACTCGTACAACCGTTCTCATATTTACCGTGGCCGCAATTAGAATGATATTGCGCTGGCTGGAATTTCAGGACAACGGAAAATTTCAGTCATTACGAGCAATTCGCGTAATTCGATGAATTAGCGATTGTTTCCTTCTCTACCTCTTTCCTCGGACTTCTCCCTTCGGTAAACTCGAGGCGGCTCAGACTCGAGACGGGGAGTTTGCGAACAACTTTGCAACGTTGCTAACAAAAATCATCTTTGTTTTGTTTTCTTCACTGGTATGGTAAAGCCTGAGCTTCGATGTGGAGTGAAAGAGCCTTTTCGTTTGGAGATTTTGCCGAAAGCTTGTTCCGTTTACCCATTTTCTGTTTTTTCTTGTTTGATAAAATGATGTCGCGAGTCTCAGCGTGGAGTTGAAGAGCATTTTTGTTTAGTGATGTTGTTAATAGTGGTCACTGGAAACCTATTTCTTTTTTCTGCTGCTCTCTTCTTCCCCTTTTGGTGACACGAAGTCCTAAAATAAAAGAGCATTGTTAACGTAAAAAGAACAACTCTTTTCGTTTGTTTCTCGTTTGATAAGATTAAGTCCGAATTTCAACTAGGATTAACAAAGCATTTTGGTTTGTAATGTTCCAGAAAATTTGACACCGTCGGAATTGAAGAAATTGAGAAATAAACAGAGGAAACAACGTAGAAAGGCTGAACTGGAGCGACAACAAGCTGCCCAGGCTCAAGAGAAGAGGGAGCAACACAATAAATCGCGGCAGCAAGCCGATCCCGATCTGGAGCAGCCCACGCTGGACGAACTTATACCGGAAAAATTGGAAAGGGTGTGTAAACTATTGTGTGTTACTATTATATTGCATATTGCGTCGAGTGGAAAGTCGAAGTCAATTTTTCTAAATATATTTTCGAAGGTGCTTCTTGTACTCCCTTCTTTCTATTGTTCTTAACATAGCAACTATTCATGTAATTTCATCTCCAGAAATCGGGTAATTAAACAACGAGTTTGATACTCTGGGTCAAAATAGACCCGTTACATCGACACACATTTAAGAAATGATCTATTTAAACTAGCACAGGATTTTACAATCCAGTGAACTTGAGAATTCACAACTAAACTGTTTTACATAAATCTACATGAGCATGATAACATTTTTATGGGAATGTGGAAATGGATATCGAAGTGTCAGGTTGACCGTGTAAGGGTCAAAAGCTCTATTAGACTCAAAATGAAATGGATTATTAAACTTCACCAGATTCTTACTATTACAGAATCACTGTAAATGCATACAATAAACAGCCTATGCACCATATATCGAATAATCACAATAAAATTTGAATGCAACGATTGATTTTAGGTCGAGGATCCACTGGAGCAGGCGATCAAGTTTCTGCATCCTCTTCAAGATTTGGCTGCGGACAGAATACAGACGCATCTAATGGCGTTCGAAATCTATATTCGCAAAGGTATGCAGTTATTAAGAACTCTGTCCATTGCTTCAACTCGTATCATCGGCCAATTGCTAGTTTTCTTATTTATATATATTTAGAAATATCTTACCGAATCTTGAAAAACATTGAGAAATATTTCTGATCACTGAATCCAATAGATTTGAAAATTGTCCTCTAAAACTCGATCTGCGATTTTTAAAATTATTATATAGAACAAAAATAAAGAACAAGTTTGGTTGATTAAAACCCTCATGGATGTATCTCGTAATATCACAAAAAAAATTGTACATTGAGATCTCAGGAGTCGTTATGCGGGGAAAGTTTCAACCTTCAAATCTATTGTGGATTCAGTCAAAAATAGTAAACGTTGCTTTTCACAACTTTTTTATTTGTACTTGTAAATTAAAAAAAAAAAATTTTTATCGAAATTGATTTACGAGTCCTAAACGATTAAAAACGGTACGCGTTTAGAAACAAAGTTATTCCGATTTAAAGTGTGTGCCATCAATGATAAGACTGTAACTGTAACTGTTAATTTCGAATCCGAGTTAAGAACAATTGTCCAGCAAGAACGACCACTATATTCTGCAGTGCTTGTCCCGGTCGACATCTTAATAAGAGCTGAGAAAAGAAACGGTGACCAGTGGCTAATCGAAATGTGTTTCCAGGTCGCACGTTGCTGATGCTGAAGTCGATAAAACGCGCGTACGATCTGGAGCCGAACAATCCGGATCTGCACATATGTTTGGTGGAGTTCATCCTGCACACGAACCGTACACCATTGGAGGGTGCAGTGGACGAGGTAGTGAAGCACCAGACCGCTGGGATCTATGGCAGCTCGACGGCCGCTCAATTGAACGCGGAGTTTCTGAAGAAGAACCAGAACTCGCTCCCGCATCTTCTGCAGGGCGCGAAGATGATGTGCGTTCTGGACCCGTCCGTGCAATCCAAGGCTCTGAGCTTGGTGACGGACATGGACAACCTCGAGGGCGTGACACTGCCAAATTGTACGCAGGTGTTGCACTCGCTGCGTCGCGGGGACTTCGGCCACTGCGAGAACACGATAGCCGAGTACACGACCAAATGCCATAAACGTTTCCCTTATGCGACCGCGTTCCGGCCCCCGGAGACCAAGGCGACCGCCAACCAGGATAAAGAGAACTCGATCAAGAACTGATCCAGGCACGCGCGCGTCAGCGTCGCTGAATTAGTCCGTAGTATAAGGCAACGGAAGAGGGAGGAGAGAGAGAAAGATGGAGAGCAGTCTGAGGAAAAAGAAGATGACGACGAAGATGATGAGGTGGATGATGATGACGAATATAAGGGTGGTGTGTGCGTGAAACGTCTCTGACCATTACGGTTTGGTAAAACACAGAAGTCACCGGTAATGATGCGAAGGACGAGGCTGACACGATGAAGAACTTGCTGAAGAACCGAAGAGCTGATGAATAAGAGAGAGAAGACATAGTGTGAACGAAGAGAGAAGTATCGCGAACAAATTGGCGGATATCGATTTACGAGATAGTCACATATGTATTATACACGGAACTGTTCCTGGAGGGGTTTCATGTAGTGTGAAAACACAGTGCTGGGACAGTGCTGGGATAAACAATCTTAATAAATTATACAAACACGATGTGTGTACCACGCGGCCACTGACCGCGGTCCCAAATTTTAGGTGAACGAACGGAGGAAGCGAGAGAGGGGGATGGCTAGTAGCTAAATATTAATTAACGGATCGGATAACCGGGAGACGGATTAACGAACGTAAAAAAAAAGAAAAAACCAATGATGTAAAACACGGGGAGAGGGGGGGGGGTGGATCGGCGCAGACATTGTGTGACACGTTCAAAGCGAAGAGGAGACCTCCTTCTTTTGACGGATGCTCGGCGGAACACACACAGGCGACTAGAACAGGATCATCCTGATTGATCGATTGATCGATCGATTGGTTGATTGCACATTTAAAAGTGCGTTCAATGGGGGGGCTCTGGATAGAGAACTGGGGAGAGGGTGCAGTGTGTAAAATAGAGAATGACACGTGCGGAAACTAACACATTGGTACAAAATATAAAGACTTGTATACATTCATACGCGCGCGCACTCTAGGAGATATTTCTACTCGATGTTAAGGTGTACTATTTTCAGCGATGTCTACAGATTACACTCTACTGTGTAGAGTCTGGAAACGGGACGATCATTGAGCATCCGATTGTATTCTATTGTACCACACGTATGTTCGTCGCTACATTTGAATAGACTTTGTTCCAAGTCGCATACTAACTTCTAGTTCACTTCATTCGCAAGACTATTACTGTTTGAAACTTTTCTGAGGGGAACGGACACACAACGGTCTCGCACGTTTGCTGCAATAATAACGTGTTTTCCTACATCTGTTGGTAATTTTCTCGATTTTCAAGAGATTGCATTGAAAAGAAAGATTATTTTCTATTTTAGTAGCTTTGATAAGCTTAGGCTGAAATAAAGACTTTGTTGAGACTGATTGTATTTTACATTTTATTATGTTCTTTACATTCTATCAACGGGTGCATACATTTCTGCAGTCTAGGTGTAAAATAGAATTTACAGTCTCCGAGGTGTTCCAAAATTCACCGTGTTAAAGAATTGGTGTTTTTTTTACTATTGTATTATAGTATTTGATACAATTTAATAACTTCACAACTCGTATTCGTTAGTTGCCTAAATCTCAGAGCTGGTATATATTAACTCACTTTTCAAATTTTAGAGAAGAACAGAATTATGTGCTCAACATAGAAATTAAATTTGACTTGATATCAATTTTACAATGTTATTAGATCGAACTAACGATATTTACCATTGGAAAAAATAAAAAATTTTATGTAGGAAACATAAAATGGCATTTTTAAAAAAAAAGGTTGACTAAAACCTTAATACCTAAATTTAACATTCCTGGACATCTAATTATAGCTTCTCTCTTTTCTTTATCGCTATCAACCAGACTGCGGATTTTTATGCAATTTTCCATTTTCGTAAATAGTTTTATAAAAACTAGATTGAGAAACAAATTTTCTTCACTGCCTAAATACTTCTTTATAATAAAAATTAAGTGGAAGTATCGTTAATAACTGTTAATCTGAAGGTTATCGTGTATTTAACAATTTTGTAAATACCATAAATGCATAAACATTAACAATCTATTAATAATACACTACTTGAACTCGTAACTTTATTGTTGGAATAATAGACTTAGCTCTCGTTTAATATTACTATTAACAATGATGACATACTACTAAATAATTCTTGATTAAATATTGAATTTCTTATCAACAGTATCACAAAATCGAAATCGGGGATGTTTTATAGGTAAATTAGTATTTATAACGCTCCATAAGGATATTACTATAATTTTATACAAATTCAATGCCTTATTATCGTATAATCTTTGCATTTTATCATGACGTTGTTAAAAAATTACAATTCAGAACAAAGAAATAGTTTTCCTTAAAGTGTTGATTTTTTAGTTCAGTCACCTAATTGCAGCAAACGAGGGACATATGAGAACACACACAGACACACAGCAACACACACATATATATTTTATTCCTGTGTTTGAAACCCAGGGTAATAATCTACGTTCTGATTGGAGCCCTGATTAATTCCATCGAGAACAGTCAATAAACGGGAGTAGTGTCCATTTCGCGAAAGTCTGTGAAAGTTACTATAAGAACAATAAGCTGCGTATTGTGTACGCAATTTACCAAAGTATATCATAAATCGAGAAACAATAAGTATCGAATATAGCAGAACGATGGGAAAACAAATGAGAGAAAAGAACAGATACAACGGGAAGAAAAAGAAGAAGAAGAGGAAGATGATGAAGAACTGTGTCGTGCATCTGTACGCGAACGGATTAACAGAGATTTTAAATAAAATGATAACGTTGGAAGTCTACCGGCAACACAAGCCGAGAACCGATCTTATGATTACCTCATTTAGTTTTGTTTCATTCTTTTTCGTCTCTCTTTCCTTTTTTTCGAAATATTACCGGAACCGCAAAAATATTTATTAGTTGCCTGAATTTCCTCTCGAGCGAACGAAGAAAATTCAGCAAGATGCAGATAACTACAAATTAGTGATAATATTTGTACATACTTTCAGCTACTATCTTTAACAATACATATAAATATATATACAATCATATATATGTACACATCTCTTGTCTTATTTAAGTCATAGAATGTATCATTTCTGTGCGATCGATTCAATCCGAACGCTGATGTTTTACAAACACAGAAAACAATGAGAGAAAATTATCGCTCGAAGCGGACTCGCGATGGTAATCATTAAAAAAATAAGTCGATTGCATCGAGTGGCATCCATGGTAATGTATATTCAACGGTGTTTGAATCGCGCGCGCAAACAGGCACGCTCGACGCGCGGAAAATTCAAATACTCCGCAAGTTTAAACGATGGAATAATACTTCTGCGAACTCTACGACCAGTGCAAAATGACTGTCGGACCGAATACCTTCTGTAAATGCATGGAATGTTTCTCAGGGCTACGCTAGTAATATCTTACTGTAAACGATACCATAGATGATTTACTAGTTTCTACACTGTTCACCCGTTTTTCAATCCATTAAACAATATGCGATTCTTGTACATCAAGTTCTGGATATAAATCAGGAAACCATTCTTCTGTATCGAATATGGTTCTTGAGAACATTAATTTTCAAGAGAAAATCGAATTTACAAGTCTAAATAGTATTTGCGCTTCGATTGTAAAAAATGTATAAGTATTTCTTACATGAAATAATTCTGTAAAGTCTCCCACGCAGAACGGTATATCTTTCTGCAATGTTATGGACATTTGAACATGTTTAAATAATTTTTGAAGCAAGAGAGATATAGTTATTGTGCCAATTTTCTCAGATGCTTTAACATTTATTTTCCAAAATATGTTTATATTTCTCATAAAATTATAAACATCTATACTACGGTATACGGAATAATCTACTGGATTTTTGTATGCAAGAATTCTTTGTACACTTCTTACGATTAAAATACCAAAATTGATTGAAGTTGTACGTGCGATATTGTCTTTAAAATTAATTTTCTAAAAGACTGAAGACGATAGTTAAGAACGGTTTACAAATTTTTGTTCGGCGCATGAAAATTTACAAGAATTGTATGTTGGTGAACTGGAATACGAATGAAAAGTTAACATAACTTGTGGGACGATGTAATTAGTCATTTCGCTGTTGGTTCATTGTATCCTGTCGGCCTGTGGATGATGTACGCGTATTCATTGATCCTTGTTATAGGCATAAGATATTAAACCCTGTTCGTATCACTCCGTGTTTACCATGCATCTACCGAAGCGTTGACGAATTTTTAACATTGTTTTT
Source organism: Lasioglossum lativentre (assembly GCA_916610255.1). NCBI lineage: Eukaryota > Metazoa > Arthropoda > Insecta > Hymenoptera > Halictidae > Lasioglossum > Lasioglossum lativentre. The sequence goes on from OU744364.1 coordinate 6,554,874, forward strand.
CATTTGATACGTTTTCTACAAGTACGCTTCGGCACTAGCAAAGCCGCCTTTCGACAAAGGTGCATTAGTCCCTCGAATCTTTACCGGGGGTTGTTATTTGCACTATAGGGGGTTTCTATCTCGCTGATAACGGTTATCGAAAAGATCTTTGAGGAAAATAAACAACGCTAACATGAATAAAAAGGATGGTATCTTTGAAGGGTTCAGTTCAGATTCGTCTTTTTGAGTCCTTGGTTTTTGGATTGATCCAAGGATCGAGACAGATTAAGGGTACCTTGGCTCGCATCCTCTTCCATCTCCTCATGTAAATGAATTCATCATATAGGTTTCGTATAATAATTCTGTAACGTATACGATTATCGACTAAGGTGATATATTATTCTAAAGAGACTTAAAGCAAGCTAACATTTACCGAGCACGAGTTCCAATTATTTCTTATTTTTAATCATTGTCTTAGAGTGTCACTGCCATTCGCAATAGGCAGTTATCGTATAGTTTCGTACTGACGTACCAAAACGATTTATTAGTTCTTGCAGCACTATCGTTCAGAAATTGAACCTGTTTGAAACGTCTTGAAGGAAACTTATGGTCGTACTATTGTGTAAGTGTTGATATCTATATAGTTAAGATTGCACACGCGCCTTTACTGCATTATATATTTTTCTATATGATGAATTCAATATATATATATATATATATAAAAATATGTTCAATTTCTCTTTGTTGCTATATTAATAACGAGTCAACATGAAGAATATTATGTCACGTATCACTGGTCATCCTTCTCTCCGTCGTTTCATGGATAAAAGGTGAATTAATGATGAATACTTGTTACGTACTTCCATCATGCCATACTTTATCTTATCAGTGTTTACACTTGTACAGGAAATGATTTGCAACACAGTTGCAGACAATATTATCTTAAAAGTACCATATAGTATCTTTGTATTATTGCTAAAATTCTCTCGCCTTCTGTACATTGTTTTATTTATTTTCTATAAACCTCATGTGGTTAATGTTAAAAGGTGAAAAAAAACTGGATAAAACGAAGTATTCTTTATTTCTGTGCACACCTCAACCCAACAGGATTTCTCACATGAATTGGGGTGAATCATTCTTTGAACGTGCCAGCATCAAGCAGTGTTACAAAACATAATTAATATAATAGCTCCATGGGTCATAGTACCATTACTAAATTAGTAATACTAGTCGAGACTTTAAATCTATAAAATATTAATTTGAAAAACAATTTTTAATTACATGCGTTAAGAAATTGCATGCATATTCTTAACACTAGGTTCATTGAGATTGCAAAGATGCATCCATATTCCTTAAAAAATTTGGATAGCCCCATTCTCGTTATTTTTATAAAGTAATATAAAATAGTCACTTTTAGTGTCCTATAAAGTCTAGTCTTCAAGTTTGTAAAGTGTTACTTGATACATTATGGCTATGGGGTTCAGATATCAAAACTATTTTTAACATGGTCATCAGCATCTCTAAATTACCTATATTTTATTCATTAAGAATGTCTTCACTCATCACTTTTTACTGGACTGGATGGTAACTGAGGTGTCCTATTATTTTGTACTGGAGTGGAAGGTAATTGAGTCATCTCATTATATTTTATAGGAGTGGGAGGTAACTGATTATTCCAATCAATTTCTGTGAAATCAATTACTATTCTATCATGCTTTGGAATGTATTTCCTGGTAAAAAGATATATATATAAATAAAAAAACATAAATTTCAGGAGCTTATGATTTTACTATTTTTATCTCTGCAATGGCAAGACAATGTTACTGTGATTTTCCATAGTTTGAAAGAATAGTGTGCCTTTGCAGAGATAAACCGTATGAATATCTGAGATGAAATATTACAAATGATTTCCACACCAATGAGGCCCTAGTTATTCCTTAAAACACTATATAAATAAACAAAAATAATTGACAAGATTGATTTACCTATACTCGACACCTGTTGCGTCAAACATTTTTTTAGCAGCTATCGTCTGGTCTTGGTTAGCATGTTTATCTGACATATACACAACAGTTTTGATCCCAGACTGTATAATTACTTTAGCACACTCGTTACAAGGAAACAAAGCAACATAAATGGTACAATTGCTAACAATACTGGAGTTTTTGTTCAAAATAGCATTAAGTTCTGCGTGACATACTATAAACGATACGTCATTAGAGTAAGAATATATTAATAAACATAATTTCGTAATTCAAGTATAATTTCCTAGCTGAGATTCCATCAAAATACAAAAGAAAAAATTTGTCTTTCTCTTGCTATTGATCTTACCATAAGGATATTTAGTTTCTAGAGGCTTTAAGGAGTTCTTGGTCCAAGGAAAATCGTCGTCACTGCATCCGCTTGGCATTCCATTGTATCCAACACCCACAATTTTCTTGTCGTTGTTAACTACGCACGCACCAACTTGAGTTGATGGATCTTTACTCCGTTTCGCAGCTAAAAATGCTACCGCCATAAAATATTCCTCCCACTCAATATAGTCCGTCCTTTTACTGGAGACATGCTTAGTTTCTATAGTAGTGTTATTTTCTGTCATGTTTATTGTATTTACTGCAACGGAGGATTCGTTTCACAGTGTTTCACAGTTGCGTTACCATTACCATTTGCTCATATAAAACATTATTTATTCCACAAACACAATTCTTACAGAGACGAAAGTCTTGTTTAGTAATCGCAATTTCGAGAGCGCATGCGTCTGTAAGTAGATAAATTCCGTAATATGCAGTGCGTGGAATTAATATATTTCTTGAAAACAGTTTTCTATCAAAATTACACATGCCCAATTTATCTTCCCCACCTTTTTATCCAGATAGCAAACTTCACCCACACGGTAAACAACAGAGATAATTTGCAAACAGATAGCTACATTGCATGAGATGTCTACAAATTTTAAGTCTGTGGTCTAAGTACTCAATGATGTACTAAATAAATACTTATTTTGTTCCTGGTTGTGTCTCTGTCAACTTGTACAAAATTAATTTTAATTATTTATAGGAAGTATCCGTGGTAAACAATAATTTTATTTTACACAAATCGTTCACTGTTATATAATTTGACAAAGTATACACAATGGAGAGTGCAGCTGCTTCAATATTAAAGCGAGCAGTAGAAATGGATAAAAGTGAACAGTATACAATGGCTCTAGTACTTTATCAAGAAGGTGTACAAATTCTACTGGATACTATGAAAGGTATGTTCTTTGCTTATGTTTTCTGTTCAATTATACTCCAATTCAATTGGTAATAAAATCTGAAAATACTAATTTGTGCGTGTACCACTTCTCTGTTAATGCTTTGTTGATATCGTATTTCTTTTTGCTTTACCCTCTTATATTGCTTCTTTGTCACAAGTATACGGATTAATTCAAGAATTAGTAATGAAACGATACAGAGACAAAGGACCCGGCTAGCAAGAGACACTTCGGTGCCAGGGCATCGGAATATTTAGACAGAGCAGAGAAACTGAAGGCCTTGATCGACAAGAAAAAAGCAGCTGGAACTTATAGAGAGTTAACTAAAATCGAAAGTGGCAGTACTGGCCATGGTTATGGTGCTGTATTCGGCAGGTTCTTAGATGCAACCGTTACGTACATCCATATAGAAGATCCATATATAAGAGCATTTCATCAGGTATTATTTTATATGTATTTCATTTGCTTCAGTTAACCCTTTGACTCTAACTCAAAAGTCCTAGCATTTTGGATGACATTTGCAGAACTGTTATTATAATTGACCAAATAATTCAACTTAGATTATGGCTACAATAAAAGTAAAGATGAGCACCTTAACATTTGGGTGGTGCAGGTACATTTGGAACCAAGATTTCAACTAGCAATTCAACAACTAGCAACCCTTGAAATCTCGAGAAATGCGACATTGAAAAATGGTTTGCTAACCACAATATTTGTTCTTCCAAACCTAATCATGATTTTCTCTGCTCGTAGTCAAAGGGTTAATGCAAAGACTAATTTTACTAATGACAAATCAAAATTGTTTTCAGTGTCAAAATTTGGTGAGGTTCTGTGAATTGGCTGTGAGGAAATGCCATGCATTGTCTAAGATATGTTTGGTGACTACACCTGATGCGGAAGATAAGATAAATCAAATAGCAAGATTAGAAGAACTGAAGACAAGTTTATCTTCTTATCTTATCGTTTTCGAAATTAAATTTTCTGGTACTTTACATGATAGACAAATACTGTATGTGCATTTTCTATCTTCGTACATTTATTCACTGAAGTGAACTGCATTCTATAGCAATGTTAATTTTGTTCCAGACTCAGCAATGGTTGGGTAATTAAAATAGGTCGTGGCTTAGACTATTTTAGAAAACCGGATGGAAAGTTCGTGTTAGGATTTTCCGATCTCGAACTGAGACCGTGCTTAGAAACGACGGTTGACATATTCCATAGAAGTCAATTAAACAACGCAGTAACGTAGAAAATCATGTTCAAGTCATATACAAAAAGAATCATGACTTTGTGATCATTTTAACACATTTTAATACATTCATCGACATATGATTTTATAACACTTACATGACGTAAGGTACTTTTATTTACAAACTTTTTCCACAAAATATTGTACCTGTGTAGTGTAATAAACTCTATTTTTCCTATTACAGTATTCTACATTACTATACAATGTATATATGTACATAAAATAAAATAAATTTTTTAATAAATATATAACCTTCCGATGGATAACCAATATAAACATTATATCGCTTCTTTTCTATAAAATATTAGAAAATATGTCGCACTCGTTCATTTACGTGCAGTGAACATTCGATATGTGGAAACTTCGTTCGCATATTTTTGATCATGGCAAGCAGTTACCATCACGTAGTAGTCAAATGTAAAGACGAATCCAACGAACTATAATAGCGTGACCTTCGTGTGACCTTGGATACCAAAGAATAAATTTTCTTCACTTATTTTTCTATCGTAGATATTTTTTTAATTATTTCTGGTTCTTTCAAGAAAACGTTTACATTTTAAGGATACCTGGTTCCCAAATGAACCCTAACCGAGTTCACTACAATCGCTAGCTTTCGCGATGTCAATCTGTTTCGCAGCCCTTTTGCACGCTCTCCTCAGTGACTTGGTGTATCTGAGCAGCCCAGCTTCGATCTGCTCTTCGTCTTCAGCTAGCAAATCATCAGCCTGGCAAGAAGGAAGACAATCAGCTCCGCCAACAGTGACCACCTGCCTAGCAATCTCTGGATCCACGCAGAGCCTGGTCAAAGCTGCAGCTGCTGTAATTTCTAAACGCCTGTAAGCGTCTTCTAGCCCTGGGGGTCTCATTCTGAGGAAAGAGACCAGAGCGATGGAGGCTCGGGCCTTTGCCAAGTGTGCTCTGGCTTCAGGGGTGCGCGCCAACTCGCTAATGAGAGCTGCGACCTGCTCCATCAGCCAGACATTTGTGCCAGCCGACTTCTTCACGCTTTTCAGCAACTTCTTCACAGTATCGTGCTTCAGTATCACAGCTGCGCAGGCTTTCGACTTGGACAGATGATTGAACGCAGCTGCCCCGAGCAACAGCGTCTGACTGCAACTGGTACTCTCGACTACACGATTCAAAGAGGGTATCAGAGTCCTAGCAAAAGGCTCTAGGTCTGGTAGACCCAGAGCGTTCACCCACGGAGCTGTTATCTGAACAACAAGCGCCGTGGCCTCCATTTTCTCCTTCTCAGTCGACTCTTTAGCAGCCAAAAGGTCCGTCACTATTTCTGGACCACCATCTTTGGCAAATTGGCTAATTGCAACAGCAGAGCTACAGACACTTGCTAAAGCACGCAACGAAGCTGGCACGAAGTCGCTAGACGTCTTCGCAGCGGTGATTAAAGATGTCAGGAGAGCTCTGATACCTAAACACCTTGTTATACTGCTTCCTGCTCGTGGCCCAGCCAATCCCAACGCTGTTAACGCTGCCAGGGCACCTCTGGCTACCGTTGTGTCGTCCTTTGGCGCTTCCTCCAGCCCTCTGACTATCCTCTGCAAAGATACATTGATTTTAGCATCATGTGTCAACGCTGTACTATCATATATGTTCAAAAATTAGAAGAAATATCATTCTTCGAAGGGAAGATCGTCACGCACCTCGATGTAGAAGTCTAATCGCGTATCTACAGCGCTGTCGGTGTAGTTCTTCAGACCTTCAAGCTGCGTTAGAATCTCCTTCAAACTGTTCTGTTGAATTCTACTGGGTGGAGGTGCACCTAACTCTGAGAGAATAGAGAACGCATCGTCCTCGATAGCTCGTAGAAAGTCCTTCTCGTATCTGCCACCCTCTAGATGTGCCACTTTCCTAAAAAATAAAGGTTCTTTGTATTACTTTCTCTACTTTTACCCAGCAGACTTGAAATACGTCTGTGTTTTGTAAATTGAGAATCAGCCATGCTATACAGGGTGTTTCGTTTAAAACAAGCCACCTAAATATATCTCTATTTCTGAAAATATAAAAAATGTTTCTGGCGTAATCTAAATGGTTTCAAAAGATGAATAAGTTGGAATAAATCGTTTTTTATAAATTGTAATTTTTTAATGGTTTTTCAAGGTCACTTGTGTTTTCTTCCGCGTATACATACACATTTTTTGCTATTGTATGTTACAACAGACATTATGTTGTGCATTCATCCGTGTTGAATAGCACGACCTTGAAATGACCGTGGACTCTAAAATTTGCTAATTAATGCAGAACTGTCTTTTAGCTATCAGATTTTAACGGTAACAGAAATTCGATCATCAAAAAATTACAATTGATAAAAAACGATTGGTCCATCTGATTTATCTTTTGAAACCATTTACATTCCGCCACACATTTTTTGTATTTTCAAAGATAGATAGCCTGCTTTAAGCGAAACACCCTGTATATCTGAGCAGTTCAATAATCTAATGTACATACTCGAATATAAACTGATAATGGCGATCGAACTGCTCGGCCCTGACGAGCAATTTATTCGCAGCAGCAGTGGCCAAAGAGGCAAGAGTCCTCAGGTCCTTCATTTCGTCCTTCTCAGACAGGAACTGATGAGCCTTTCTTTTAGGTAGCGATTTGCTCTGAAGAGTGTTCGTGCACTCGTTCTCGGTGTTGTTCGCGAGATCGCCGAGCCACTTCCTCACGGAAGAGGTCTGCTTGTAGCTTCTGGATTGTAGAAAAGATTTAGAGGATGTCTCTGATTCACAGCTGGTAGCTATCGACGATGTTCTTGGAACCACTGCATCCTCAGGTGGCTCCGTTGTGTACAGGAAATCGCCTAAACACTCGTCGTCGACGGAAACAGACGGGGCGATTCCTGATACATCTACGTGGTCCTCTTCCACTCTGAAAGCAAATTGTTTTGGTCAGTCGTGACGATTGTTGGTTTAAAAATTTTACGAGATATAAATATGTGACAATCATAGTTGGACTCTGGAAAGGCTAAACCTCTAGGCGTAGCGTCTTATTGTTAGACCCCCGTATTTTACATCTATAAAATTATTTGTTTTATATTCTGGTATCTAATTATTTGTTTTACCGTTTAAATCGACTAATCTCAACCTGTCTTTTTTACGGGAAATACCATAACGGTGTCTGGGTTGGTACAACAATGTTTCATACTTTCAAAGAATTACGATTGTACCGGATTTTCGCCACATTGGCAAACATTATTGCGTAAAATAAAATCCACTTATGGAAAGCAAACAATTTCTTCAACGTAGGAAATATGTGATTTTTTTCATGACGTATCAGTATTTGCTCCACTTGCTCGGGAAATTCAATTGCGACATCGACGGGCGACGATTAAACTCGAGATATCAGTCGTTCAGTTTGATTCGATGCATTTATGTACTTGATAATGTACTGAAAACTAGCCGTTACTTTTATAACTATTCGATAAAGTCTTCGATGAATTATATTCATTCAACAAATTTTCTATCTTATTCGTTCTCCAATCATACATATATTTTGATAATGTACTTCGAATATTATTTCGACGACAATGGGACAACAAATCGTGTTATGTCATGTACAGCGAACTAGTCAGTATAAATATTTACTGTCTCAAATTGCATTTTCGATTGCTCGTAAAAGTTTTAAAGCGAATCATTCAAAAAATTCGCTTTTATATATGCTCAATCCTTTAACTGGTTTCTGCCTAACGAATGAATAAAATCTAGAGGATCCACACGACTGGCAAAAGGAGTCCCAAGGACACGAGACACCGATAATCTCTTTCTAATCGTTCCTTAATGACCGGGAAAGTGCAGTCAGCGTGATTAGAGGGATCTACGGTACCTGAGTCGCGCCATAACGAGACAGAGGTCTCGACTACTGTCGCCAGGGCATAGTTAAGGCCCAACCACTGTTCAATTGCGATCCGCATAACCAGGTGTTCCCTTTTCCCGAACAATGGTGGAAACCGCGGGCAAAACTCGCGATACAGACACCATGCGAACACGATGACTAACGATCGGTCACCTCCGGAACCAGAAACCGCGTTCTTCACGGACACCGGTGACTAATCGAATCCCATTTCTTTAGAACGCGCTAGGCGCTGGTACACACAACCACCTGCGCAACGATCCACGGTAGCACCTGAATTCTTGCCGGGTTCGCTGTCGCCTGGGACCTCAGGTTGACTCAAACCTTCGTCGTTCTTTCATTTACGTATTCCCCGTGTGGCACGTTGCATTGAATCACGTACGCGACTCGATCTACACGGTGACACAGTCTGACGATGGATCGAAATAAAAAATGAAAATAGAAAATTTTCCTAGCCCATTTTATCTTGAAATTTTAATAAGAGGTCTACCAGTGTTTACTGAATTTTCCCATTTGTTATCTTCAATGACGCCTGCAATTTATCCCGATTTTTCGAGCACTTTTTCAGACAGTGCCATTTGCTAGTCTGTCGTATCTTGGAATTTTAATAGAAGAACTTAGGTCCTCATTTTCAGTGAATTTCCTTATTTGTTATCTTGAATGATATTTGCAATTTATCCAAAATTTTTTGAGCATTCTTTCAGTGCCACTCGACGAATGTTTGATTGTGTTTAATAAAAAATTCTCGAGGTCGGTATATTGAAATGTTCAGAGTAACTAATATTAAACGATATGCAATTATAGATATATGAATCATGTTTTGAATCATCGGGGAAGAATACCGATCCATGTTCTGTTCCAGATGCAGACAAGCATTGACGCAGAAAATATACCAACAAAATGATGTATTAGTTCAGAAATGATGAACTTTATCTGAAATATACTAATGTACTTGTTACGCCGCAGTATCGAGTGGAATAAACGCGTGGCACGCGGCCTTGTCGATCGTGGGAGGTTCTCTATTCAATGAAGATCGAGCGGATCCAATTCGAAACGGACACGCTATAGAAGAGGAAAATTGTTTTCTATTGACGGAACGAAAACGCGTCGCATTCATGACGGCAATAAGTCCCGCCGATGTTCCTTTGTGTCTTCTGATTGGCTTTCGTTTGTTCGAGGGACGATCTTCGCTCTTCTCTACGAATTAATGCTGGAGAAGAAAGGGAATGAATTGTTCCTTTGTATGTGCTGCATCTTCTTATCTTTCTATGCGCAGCATACCCCGCGCAAGACTATTAATAGGCTTTTGAATGATTGTACATACTTGTACCTGAGAGAGGCTCAATAATTTTATTTTAAGTGGTAATCGCAGAAGAACGAATTATCTTTTCGAGATCGTTTGTTGGATCGTCGAAGAAATTATTGTAACTGTTGAATATGTTCTGAATTGTTGATTTTTGTTAATGTTAATATTAGAATTACCAGATAGATCTAAATGATTAATTTTGTATGTTCTATATGATTGTTGAAATTACAGGGCTGCTATTGTAGAAAATTATGCAAACTCTAAAAATATGTAAATCAAAAGAAACTATTAGGCTAATAGCTTGTGCCCATTGAGATTACTTGTTGGTTCACTAGCCCTCCATTTTGTTGATATCCGATCTTTAAAAGGCCATTAAGATTAATAACCTAAATCGTCATTAGTTAAGGCTTTTAAATGATAGCAAACGAGTCACTTTGATCGTTCGTTACTTCCAGAATTAACATGAAAAACAATTAATTTCCCCAGCGATAAAAATTGAAGAGAACCATATTAACATTCACAAGACTACCAACTGAAGGCACACACGCGCAACAGTATGGATGAATTTATGATAATATCGCCACAAGAAAACGTGTAGTTCATCTCTCGTTCGATAAAAACGACTGTGTTTCTTGTTTCGAGAATGAGATTCGCATTTCAATGAGATATGGCGCTCGAACGTAACCGATTTCTGCGATACCTAAGCGGAAATGTATCGTAAGCAGATCCATCGAAGACAAGTATGCAAATCATTCGTCTCCGTAATATGTAATTGGCATCGTCATTCTAGAATCTAGAGTACTGCGCTGTTTTTGACGAGCAGACTAATTTGCGCCGCGGGGATCCTTGGATCGACTTACTAATCGATGTTAATTGACGACATGCCCGCGGGAGTTTTCCCGCACGTTCCACTACCGTTCCAAAGTTTCTGTGCTTAGGCTCTATAACGAGTATCGGGATCTACGATCTTCGAACACGTCGCACATAACGATTACTTCATTCACTTCCTTGAATGTTAACCGAGCGATCGACGCGCACGTTCTCCATTTCAGCTGCTCCGAAAAAAGCATGCGGAAACGAACTATGCCGCTCTGCAAATTTATTGTTCCATTCGACAAGCATATGATATATCGTTTCCGTGAAAATGTCTGACAAAGCTGTCAAATAATGTATTGCATTTTATGTATCGATGCTAATTTTCATTTCTTTAGATAGTAACATTTGTACAGTTTTTGTTCCACTAATACGAAAAAATGTTTGCAACACCTAATCGACACGAAATTATTTTCACTCTTTCATGACCATTCATATAAAATAATCTGTTTCGTTAAGTTTACAGGCAAAAAGGGTCAAGGATATTTATAATAAAAATTATAAATGGATTTTAATACAGCGTTCTCAAGTCAGCTATAATTTTGCATTGAGATCCACTAAATAATTTTTATTTTGCATACAGACCCACAGTTTGATCATAAACAACACATACAACGCACGAGTGAAGTGGGCAGCTGTTGTGACTATCTCCAAGTGTCTTTTGATAAGCACAGTGAAAGTATCAAGTGAACTACGAGTTGAAGAGACAGCTCAAAAGCTATATAACTGTAATTACTTTGCGTTACAATGCGGGCGATCGAATCGTTCGGTATTCCGAACGATCGGTTCGGCTAATTCCGATGCACCTGGTGAATGGCAATTCGGTTACGTGCACGCGTTCGCGTGCTCGCGTTTGCAGTCTTCTAGGGGTACAGGTTTACGAAATGACGCCGCGCGCTGCGTCGGAGGAAACAACACGTCGGAAGTGTCTTACGTGTTGCATTCCTATCGCCTGGCTCAGCATGGCCGCATTATCGTGACGATTCATATTCTTAAAACATACATTCGTCGCACCTTATCGTCCAGTACAAGGTGCGGCTTAGTTTCAGAGATAATGGCCCTTCGCAACGACCACCTTGATCTTACCTTCAAAGCTTCAAACAGTACAGGACGATTAAAAAGAAATTTCACTAATTCTGTTCGTCTCTTAATCATTTTAATAAATCGAAAACAATATTATGGATGTTCTTGAATTTTCATATTTCATTCGGCCATTTTTCTCATAAAAGTTTCACCGACATGTTTCGGATCAGTCTACACGTCGATATCTGATCCGCCACAGTAGCCTTCTTCATTATCACTCAATTAATTATTTCATATTAAAATTACCTGTGCATCGTTGACACACTTTGGCCAGGATGTGCATCGAGCTGCGCCGTTTTCCGAGGCAAAATTCTGGATACCTTCGGAGTGGATGTGAACATGGGATTCGGAAGAGATTTGTCCAACCAAACAGAACCGATCCTCGAATTCGTACCCGTTCGTCGATCCTTCAGCCTTCGTCTCCTTCTTCGTCTCGGGGTCTCGTTTTCATAGTGTTCGGAACAGTGCGATCTCTCGGAGTCTGAGAATCCCGAGTCTAGGCTCCTGAGATCGTGGCTCGTGGGACTGCAGGATCTGTTTGCCAGGACCACGTTGTCTTCATCATCTTTGTCGTCATCCCTTATGTCCATCGTTGCGCTGCAATGATTAAATTAATTAATTATTACGGAGTCCAATAATACCAGAGCAACTAAACATTAACCCTTAGCACTAAGAGTCACCACTAAAAATTGCTGTATTATTATTCGAAATATTGTTCACATTATTAAATATGTTGCTGTCTAATGAATTATTAAACATGTAAGTGTTGTATGAGGTATTATATTAATTTCATATCCATAAAATGAGAAAAAAATCATATAAAATGGAATTATTCTAGGTCGGAAGATATGCTTAATTTTCGAGTAAAAATAGCTCCGAGTGCAAAGGGTTAATCAGAGATTAAGTAACAACAAATGCCGCTACCGAGGCTGCGAATAATGGTCTTTGAACTGTACCAAACAAATTATCATCGAACGTAAACGTATGCTCTTCTCGCAGTTAATACTTCATAATCTTGTTTCACAGGAGAAATATGTTACACCCATCGGATAATGAACTAATAAAAATGATGAAAATAGTTCAATTGCACTTACGTCTGAGTCATAATGTCCCCATCGCAAATCGACGCCACAGAATATAGATCCTGCCTGTTCTCGCTGGGGCAGACATGAATCGCTGTAACGTTCTGAACGGTGTTGCTCTCGTTGATGCTCGTTGATGAACATTCTTCCGGTTCCACTTCCTCAGAAATCCTCATCCTAGCAAGATCGTTCCTTGCGCCGAAAGGACTCCGTCGTCCTAGATCCTGCGCCTGCATGTGGCCCCAGAACACTTTGCTCTGGTGTCTCTTGAACGCACTCATGGTGTCCAATTTACAATCAGAAAATCCACTCTAGCTCGTTAAACACTTTACAATCTCAAGCCCCTTCTTTTTCTAGCTACTAGTTCCTCCACGATATACTTGAAAGAACTTGTCTTCGGGACGCGAAGAGTGTCGAAGACAATTTCGAATCTTCTTCGGCCGTTGCACCGTTGGTGGTAACAACAAGGAAGAGCCCTCGGTATAGTTTGACGCTCACTAGGGTGGTTTCACGATTCAGCGGAGCAGAACGACCCTCCCACAGGTCGCGTGCCCGGAGGACCTTATGGTGTCCATCGCAACCCCCGTGAAGATACGATCGCCTATGGCGTCAACGCATCCTCGTACTAACTGGCACTCCAACGAACACTCACCGATTGAATTTGGTGAAAACAGTAGGGAAACGATCCTCTTCAAACGAATTTTTTTTTCAAATCGGTGAAAAGATCTTTTTCGATGACGTTATGGTAAAAATAGCAGGAAGATCTTTTTAAACAATATTGGAGACGCACTGACAAATGTTCTCGAAGACGGTTGAGAGATCTTCCTCGTTGAATAATTATTAAGTGCAAACAGTAGTTTGTCGGTCAAAACCGGTACAATCAATAGCAGAAATGAATGAAAACTCGTGTGACGTAACGTTGACTCGCCGCGCCGGCTTTTGCAGTTGCAATTTAAATTGACGCACGCGATCGAGGCCGAGTGACGGATCACGGATCGATGAAGAAGTGGGGATTGATCGATCCAAACGTGTTGGGGCTCCGCGAGCGACTGACTCGGATCTCACCGCTTCCGACTCCGACTTCCTCCCGTAAAGTCGCGCTGCCTCCCCGCCCCTCTGGCTCGCAAGCCAACTCGCATGAAAACAGAACTCCTCCCCTTCTCTTTTGTCACGTCTATGGGGTGCTCACCTATGGGGTACGCGTACCCTCCGTGTAATCCCGGCATGTGTGACCCGCGCGTAACCGCCAAAGCGTAACTGTAGCTGCGTTCTGCTTCTTGCAGGCGAGGGAATTCGTGAATTCTTCTGATCGATCTTCTCAACACATCGCGGTAATTGTTCAGCAGCATTCAAGTTTAAGATTATTGGTGAAATTTTGTTTTTTCAGTAATCGTTAAATAAAATGGAAATATTTCTTCAGAGGACATTTGGCGACGACCTCGACTTCATCTTTCGTATCTTTTTGTTGTTTAAAATTACGTTATACAATACTGTCTATCGTCGTCGTTCATTTTTGTGCAGAATAAAAATGATCTACGTTAATTGCACGAGACATGATATTTTCATTTTAGTTAATCGAAGACATAAATTTCGTAATATCACCAATACTTTTAACATGTATCAACCGACTCGAAAGTGCATTGTGCTATCGTAATGTTCTGCTGCACCGATTCTCCGAGCCTTGATTTTTGATTTTCAAAAGAGCAATTTAAAATTACAAAGGATGATAGCGTAGTACACAAGAATGTGATTCACAGATAGAAATCCTCAGCAAGTCCGTACAGCTCACCATTAAAGACCGTTTCGTCGACCGGTGACACCACGCATCGGAATTTTCTTAGTGGCGGATAATGGATCGAAAGAGGCATTCTCCAAATGTAGGAGGCCTAGAAAGTAGCAATTGGTCGCGCGAACGTATTATATCTGTCCGTAATACCAGACCGCCCGAAAAGCAATCGTAGAAAAGCGATTATGGTAATCTCGGTGTTACCAGTCGCGTGCGCGGGCTGCGTAGATGACGACCGATGGAAAGCGTGATTATAGAACAGTGTCGAACGAAAAGAAGCGTCTGCCATCATCGATTTGCATATGCGGCACCCGTATAATAATGCGCGATGCGTCTAAGAGCAGCGCAATGATAGCGCACCTTTTTACGATCGTTCCTGTATCGTGGGACAATGCCATTAATTCGACGCAATTATAGTCTGTTCTTCAACAGAAAAGATTCGAGATAGTCGCAACAGCAGTCCCACAATTCCCATATATGCGTTCAGAGTGACCCTGTGCGTCAGATTTTCTTTCCATTTTCTCATGGATCAAATTTATTTTAGATCTCGAATGTCTCTGAAAATAAGATTTAATTTGATTCCATTTTCACCCAACAATTGCATAAACATCTACTGATAATAATCATAGTCCTCAGGCACTTATAATGTACCTAACGGTACGAGACAAGCCTAATAGAGAGTCCCATCGAACATTTAACTGAAGATAAGGTTTTCCAAAAGACCTTTCTTACCAAACTCAAAATGCAGAGTGCGTTGAGCATGGTGACACTGATTCAGAATCGTACAATGGTTCTGCGGGGGAGAGAGACGAGGGGGAGAGAGGCGAGTGGGAGAGAGTACGTTACAATGGTGTTATGCGTTCGCCGATCGAATCGTATCGGCGATTAGAGTCGTGAAAGAGCACGGTTAAGTGAATGATTCAGAGGCACGCACACGCGCGTATATGCGGGGACACTCATCGCTGGAGGTATTTCACGCAGATGGCTGGAGTGGCGCGTGCCCCTGGTGGTGCTATGGTGGTGGAAATGCATATACAGGCACATGGGCCCCGATAGGGAGCCGCAGTCACACCTGGCCCTTAAAAATAGCATTGGCGTGATTTTCTGACGTCTCTCGTGTCGAGAATGCCGACCTTTCCGGAGAACTGATAAAACTACACTATGAATCCCCATGCATTTATTTATACATTTTTTATGGGAACTTTATGGTTTTGGAATTTCAATAAAATCGATCAGGCGTTCTTGAATATCCGTGCAAAAGGATTCATTCGAATTCGTAAAATTGATTTAGTTACAGGCATTTAAAGAATGCAACTAGCATTTTAATGATATATTTCGGAAGCATTTGCGAAAAATACGAGTTACAACAAGCATCTTCTTCTAGATATAAGAACAGTCCGTTTTGTATCTTTTACGGTTAACTGCGATAACTTTCAGAAAAATAATTAATGTTATTTCGGCTGCTACACGATGGACAGTGTTTATGAAAAAAATTGCGTAAAAATCAGCGATATATACTAACAACAATTGTTTTTCTGATTGTATAACAACTGATGAATGTTTCGTCAAATGATATTCCTCATTAAAAAGTACAACCTTTGTCTGAAAACTTTATTCCTGTTCCTTATGGTTAGACAGCGGAACTTGATGTAAAACGAATTGCAACAAACTTGAGTGAAATAGAAATTTATTTTCTCTCTCAATAAATATATATTAAACATATGTTTAATAAGTTGAAAATAATATAACAATATTCTTAAATAATTCTAATATTTTTACTGTTTGAAATTACATATATTCATTTTTATCATAGATGTATAAAATCCGCTGTCTACTTATGGTTTACGAGTTATAACGTAAAACTGAAAAACAGCCGAATTTTCAAGGGTCGATTTCACCTGTTTAAAGTGAATTTGGGCAGCAATATACTTTTTTGAATTTCCTGATTCGAGATCATTCCTTGTAAGAAAATCCTATAGATTGAAAGGAACGTAATGGTCAGCCTAATTTTCAATTTGTAACTTTATGTCGTCGTACAAAAAATTTAGAAAATAATGTACTAATAACGACAACGCTTAAGAATGACTGACTACTGGCCTTAAATGCCAGAATAGTGGAACTATTAAGCCTAGGTGGTTTTTCTAATTTCGAGTGCGTTATTGTACGTGGACACTGGTCAATTATCGAGAATCCGGAGACTCTGAATTCTGTAACGACCGGTGTTTAAATCGCTTTGTCTCGATTCGCCGCATATGTGCTGGAACGTCTGCAGTTGGACATCGCATAAAAGCATCAAAGGGTCCCGTAGAACCCCTATTGTACTTTCGAGATCCAAACGAAAATGGGGGACAGCTGGTTTGAAACCGTTATTTAAAGGTGCGCGCGCTAGTCGGTACGCGACTGTTCAGATTTAAATCCAAATTTAAATTTCGCCAAGATGCTCCCAGAAGATTTGTACAAACATTACAAATATAGTATTTCACACTAAATCAATGAATTCTTGATTGGAATGTTATTCGAAATTCTTCTTATTCTCAAGCATGATTCTGCACCCACCCGCAAAGCCAAAAATATTCAAATTTATTATAATTGTTTCACCCTCACAAGGCGAAAGTAGAGCACTGTGAAATATTAGGAAGAGTATGTACAAATTTTTTTTGGATTTTGTAATTTTCCGCCTGGTGTGACGATAAAGAAATACTTAATGATATTAAGACCTGGACAATCGGTGTGATTCTCGATTTATAATATTTTGTTTCGCAAAGATAACACCAATTACTCTATAAAATATTACAATCGACGATCATATTGAGCTAATAGCTGTGAAAATGAAACAATTCTTCGACATGATTTTGAACTACTTCTTTTAAACCTTATGATTCTATTTCATAGTTATATGGAAAAAATTAATGATTATATGAAAATTAAAAAATTTTAACAAGTCAATATTGTTCGTGCTGGCGATAGGGTTCTATTGTTTTTTCCATGTGCTCTCGTGTTCCTTTTAAATCAAATAAGTGCTCCTATGAGAAAGTACCATCTTCTACCTTTAATTTGGGTGGTCAAATTTTAAAAAATTCGTACGAAATTATATTCTAACATCCAAAATTTTGGATATATCATTTTTTCATGACATGGAACAATGTTGGGGGGGGGGGGGGGAGGGGCGTACCCAAAATTTTTTGGTCGAAAAATAAGGTCCACCCTAGTGTACACGCTATAAAATCTGGGTTCCCCGAACCGCTATTAATGGTGATGACAGCGCCGCGGTGATTGATTTAGGAACTAAACAAAGGCCTCCGTACAGCGCCATTTGATGCAGCGGCAAAACGCTCAAACTGGTAGCCAAATTTACCGACAGTGGGTATCCGTTAAATATGGCTACCAGTTTGAGCGTTTTGCCGCTGCATCAAATGGCGCTGTACGGAGGCCTTTGTTTAGTTCCTAAATCAATCACCGCGGCGTTGTCATCACCATTAATAGCGGTTTATTTGATTTGAAATATCATGTAATACACAAAATGGAGAGCTCGCCCGGTGACCATTTTTAACAAACTTATTGTTAAGCCTTATTTTTCAATAGATTACAACGAACAATAAAGATTAGCGGTATTTAAAGTTATATCAGGTTATATATTCTGAATGCCAATTCACGTAAAAATATAAGAAGAAAAGCAACGCCCATTACAATAAAATATATTTGTCACTTCAGCACGGTCACTTCAATTAAATAATTGATTCCTTTATGCTCAACCTTCCTGGCACTTGAAATTGGTTAATTAATCACCTAGTAGAAATTTAACTAGAATTATAGAAAGTATTTCTTGAAGAAATTAATCGCTATAAAGTTATTTAAAATACTAGGAATATTAATAGTAAATGAATAGGAAATTAATCATTTACTAACTTAATCCGTAAAATCTGAAAATAGCGGCATTCGAATGATTCTTGCCGATTTTTCCTAAGACACAATGCACATTCCGGCAAGAATCATTTGCTCCGTTTAAGTCTGCGTTCAGTATAAGCAGAGAGTAGATGAGAGTGCTCACGCTCGGGTTTTGGCCGTGCCACTTTTCGTTTCGTTTCGACTTAGTGTTTCGACTTTGGCCTGGATCAGAACGTACAGTTTAATTGTTTTATCTGTTAAATCTAATATACCAAACGTTAATTAATATAAATTAAATATAATATTTATTATATAATGATAGAAGTATTTTCATTTTTTCCGATATTTCAGTTGCAAACTCTAATTGTAAAAAATAAAAAACCCGGAATAATTCGAAGAAATACAGGTTTCATAGAGTGATGCCCGTTTGGAATCCGACCGATTGGACACGTCCCGATTGGACGCGTTCCTTTTCGCCATATATTTCACAATACAATATCACCATATGTAGACTTGAAAAAAAGCAACGATTATAACATTTACGGCGTCCAAACGTCATGAATCCAACCGCCACGGCGCCTCGGTCTGCCTCACTCTGCCTCATTCTGCCTCGCTCTGCCTCGCTCTGCCTCACTCTGCTACAACTCTGCCTCGGTGTGCCTCGGTCTGCCTCACTCTGCCTCACACTGCTACAACTCTGCCACGGTGTGCCTCGGTCTGCCTCTGTTTGCCTCGGTCTGCCTCACTCTGCCTCACTCTGCCTCACTCTGCCTCACTCTGCCTCGGTCTGCCTCACTCTGCCTCGGTCTGCCTCACTCTGCCTCGCTCTGCCTCGCTCTGCCTCGCTCTGCCTCACTCTGCTACAACTCTGCCTCGCTCTGCCTCACTCTGCCTCGGTCTGCCTCACTCTGCCTTGCTCTGCCTCGGTCTGCCTCACTCTGCCTCGCTCTGAATCGGTCTGCCTCGGTGTGCCTCGGTCTGCCTCTGTTTGCCTCGGTCTGCCTCACTCTGCCTCACTCTGCCTCACTCTGCCTCGGTCTGCCTCACTCTGCCTCGGTCTGCCTCACTCTGCCTCGCTCTGCCTCGCTCTGCCTCACTCTGCTACAACTCTGCCTCGCTCTGCCTCACTCTGCCTCGGTCTGCCTACCACTGCCTCACTCTGCCTCGGTCTGCCTCGCTCTGCCTCACTCTGCCTCGGGCTGCCTCACTCTGCCTCGCTCTGCCTCACTCTGCCTCGCTCTGCCTCGCTCTGCCTCGCTCTGCCTCGCTCTGCCTCGCTCTGCCTCGGTCTGCCTGACTCTGCCTCGCTCTGCCTCACTCTGCCTCGGTCTGCCTCACTCTGCCTCGCTCTGCCTCGGTCTGCCTCGGTCTGCCTCACTCTGCCTCGCTCTGCCTCACTCTGCCTCGCTCTGCCTCGCTCTGCCTCACTCTGCCTCGGTCTGCCTCACTCTGCCTCGCTCTGCCTCGGTCTGCCTCGGTCTGCCTCGGTCTGCCTCACTCTGCCTCACTCTGCCTCGGTCTGCCTCACTCTGCCTCGCTCTGCCTCGGTCTGCCTCACTCTGCCTCGCTCTGCCTCACTCTGCCTCACTCTGCCTCACTCTGCCACGCTCTGCCTCGCTCTGCCTCGGTCTGCCTCGGTCTGCCTCACTCTGCCTCGCTCTGCCTCACTCTGCCTCGCTCTGCCTCGCTCTGCCTCGCTCTGCCTCACTCTGCCTCGGTCTGCCTACCACTGCCTCACTCTGCCTCGGTCTGCTACAACTCTGCCTCGGTGTGCCTCGGTCTGCCTCTGTTTGCCTCGGTCTGCCTCACTCTGCCTCACTCTGCCTCACTCTGCCTCGCTCTGCCTCGCTCTGCCTCGCTCTGCCTCGCTCTGCCTCGCTCTGCCTCGCTCTGCCTCACTCTGCCTCGCTCTGCCTCGCTCTGCCTCACTCTGCCTCGCTCTGCCTCACTCTGCCTCACTCTGCCTCACTCTGCCACGCTCTGCCTCGCTCTGCCTCGGTCTGCCTCGGTCTGCCTCACTCTGCCTCGCTCTGCCTCACTCTGCCTCGCTCTGCCTCGCTCTGCCTCGCTCTGCCTCACTCTGCTACAACTCTGCCTCGCTCTGCCTCACTCTGCCTCGGTCTGCCTACCACTGCCTCACTCTGCCTCGGTCTGCTACAACTCTGCCTCGCTCTGCCTCGCTCTGCCTCGGTCTGCCTCGGTCTGCCTCGCTCTGCCTCACTCTGCCTCGCTCTGCCTCGCTCTGCCTCACTCTGTCTCACTATGCCTCACTCTGCCTCGCTCTGCCTCGCTCTGCCTCGGTCTGCCTCGGTCTGCCTCGCTCTGCCTCACTCTGCCTCGCTCTGCCTCGCTCTGCCTCACTCTGCTACAACTCTGTCTCGCTCTGCCTCACTCTGCCTCGGTCTGCCTACCACTGCCTCACTCTGCCTCGGTCTGCTACAACTCTGCCTCGGTGTGCCTCGGTCTGCCTCTGTTTGCCTCGGTCTGCCTCACTCTGCCTCACTCTGCCTCGGTCTGCCTCGCTCTGCCTCGCTCTGCCTCGGTCTGCCTCACTCTGCCTCGCTCTGCCTCGCTCTGCCTCACTCTGCCTCGGTCTGCCTCACTCTGCCTCGCTCTGCCTCGGTCTGCCTCGGTCTGCCTCACTCTGCCTCGCTCTGCCTCACTCTGCCTCGCTCCGCCTCACTCTGCCTCACTCTGCCTCGCTCTGCCTCGCTCTGCCTCACTCTGCTACAACTCTGCCTCGCTCTGCCTCACTCTGCCTCGCTCTGCCTCACTCTGCCTCGGTCTGCCTCGGTCTGCCTCGGTCTGCCTCGGTCTGCCTCACTCTGCCTCACTCTGCCTCGGTCTGCCTCACTCTGCCTCGCTCTGCCTCGGTCTGCCTCACTCTGCCTCGCTCTGCCTCACTCTGCCTCACTCTGCCTCACTCTGCCTCGCTCTGCCTCGCTCTGCCTCGGTCTGCCTCACTCTGTCTCGATCTGCCTCGCTCTGCCTCGGTCTGCCTCGCTCTGCCTCACTCTGCCTCGCTCTGCCTCGGTCTGCCTCGGTCTGCCTCACTCTGCCTCGCTCTGCCTCGCTCTGCCTCGGTCTGCCTCGGTCTGCCTCACTCTGCCTCGCTCTGCCTCGCTCTGCCTCGCTCTGCCTCACTCTGCTACAACTCTGCCTCGCTCTGCCTCACTCTGCCTCGGTCTGCCTCACTCTGCCTCACTATGCCTAGCTCTGCCTCACTCTGCCTCGGTCTGCCTCACTCTGCCTCGCTCTGCCTCGCTCTGCCTCGCTCTGCCTCGGTCTGCCTCACTCTGCCTCGCTCTGCCTCACTCTGCCTCGGTCTGCCTCACTCTGCCTCGCTCTGCCTCGGTCTGCCTCGGTCTGCCTCACTCTGCCTCGCTCTGCCTCACTCTGCCTCGCTCCGCCTCACTCTGCCTCGCTCCGCCTCGCTCTGCCTCGCTCTGCCTCACTCTGCTACAACTCTGCCTCGCTCTGCCTCACTCTGCCTCGCTCTGCCTCACTCTGCCTCGGTCTGCCTCGGTCTGCCTCACTCTGCCTCACTCTGCCTCACTCTGCCTCGGTCCGCCTCGGTCTGCCTCACTCTGCCTCACTATGCCTAGCTCTGCCTCACTCTGCCTCGGTCTGCCTCACTCTGCCTCGCTCTGCCTCACTCTGCCTCACTCTGCCTCGCTCTGCCTCGCTCTGCCTCACTCTGCTACAACTCTGCCTCGCTCTGCCTCACTCTGCCTCACTCTGCCTCGGTCCGCCTCGGTCTGCCTCACTCTGCCTCACTATGCCTAGCTCTGCCTCACTCTGCCTCGGTCTGCCTCACTCTGCCTCGCTCTGCCTCACTCTGCCTCGGTCTGCCCGCGCAGTGGGCTGAGAGCGGCTAAAACTCCATGTTTTCAAGTGGCTTAAAAAATCAAATTTTTTATATTTTTTATTAGTAGGGGAGTAAATCAAAACGTTTCAAGGGTGAATCAGTTCATAAACCAAATTCACTTGGTTATAGAACATCTTAAATTTGGCGATGCTAAGCATACCTAGTTTTCAGAATGAATTCAAGCTCATGTTTGAAGAAACCGTATGCGCCTGTAAAAAATATTTTTTTTCTGGCTTACTTCGAGTACCAAGACCCGGAAAAAATCGCGAAAAATATTCATTTTTTATTTTTCGTACAGTTTTACATTTAGTACTATTAAACGTGGAAAAGAGCAATGTTAATGAAGTTTGAAAGGCGATATCTATCTTGCGCCAACGTGCGCCATCGTGCTCATGGAAAAAAAACGTTTGTTCATGTCTAAGTAAACAATAAATGCAAAGTTCAAATGCGGAAACCAGCGGCTCTGGGTTTTATCTCATGAAATGTCGGTGAGAAACCTCGTCAGAGAACGCTCCGCTTTCTGGAACATGCGACGGTTCGTCGTGCGTTATGCGTCGTCAAGACAACGGCAAATAACTTATTTGTTTCTTAATTAAACAATAAATAAAATAAGCTTAATTAAACTGTAAATAAACGTTACCTCTATATAATAAATTTCCATCAAATCTTGTACATAACCGTATACTTTTTATTTCATTTTATTTTAAATTACATAAAATTATTATTTCTTAACTTAAGAAGTTATTTTTTATGGAAAGGAATTATTTTTTATTATGTTTAATTTAAATTGAATTATATTTTATTTTAAGTTTATTTTATATTCAATTTAAGTGTAAAATTTATTATTTATTATTAATTAATTATTTAAGTTTTAATGCATTTATTATTTTTCGGGGCCAAGAACAGTTGTAAACACACTTTTTATCGAGATTTTCCGCGAAATAGAGCTTTCATAGGGTTTCAGCCGTTTTTGGCCTTTCCAGACCACTGTGCGGCGTCCAATCGGCACGGCGTCCAAAAGGCACGAGTCTCAAGAAACACATAAAAATTAAAATTCAGATCCAAATTTAATAGGTTCCCATATATTTCACAATACAATATCACCGTATGTAGACTTCGAAAAGCAATGATTATAAAATTTACGGCGTCCAAACGTCATGAATACAGCCGCCATGGCGTCCAATCGGCACGGAGTCGAAAAGGAACGAGTCCAATCGGGACAGTCCAATCGGGACGTGTCCAATCGGTCGGAGTCCAAGTCGGACACCCCCAACAGAACCGGTTTGGCCTTCTGCCTGGGACTGAACCGGTATCATTTTTGGCCTGGACACAGATTTCAGTTGAAGGTGGGCCAAGGGTAATCAACAACAGCATTGTAAAACCCTTGGCCCACCCTGTGCTATAAACCGGATAACCCTCACACAATAAAAAAAGAGGTCTAACCTACCATTGTTGAAAGTGGGCCACGTGGATAACTACGGGTCAGTCACTGGTCAGTCCTCGGTCAAGTAGTGAAGTGGTCAAGTGGTCAAGTGGAAGTGGTCACATGGTCAAGTGGTCAAGTGCAAGTGGTCACATGGTCAAGTGGTCAAATGGTCCAGTGGTCAAGTGGTCAAGTGGTCAATGGTCAATGGTCAAGTGGTCTATGGTCAAGTGGTCAAGTGGTCAAGTGGTCAATGGTCAAGTGGTCAGTGGTCAAGTGGTCAGTGGTCAAGTGGTCAGTGGTCAAGTGGTCAAGTGGTCAAGTGGTCAAGGGTCAAGTGGTCAAGAGGTCAAGTGGTCAATGGTCAAGTGGTCAAGTGGTCAAATGGTCCAGTGGTCAAGTGGTCAAATTGCCAAACGGTCAAGTGGTCAAGTGGTCAAGTGGTCAGTGGTCAAGTGGTCTATGGTCAATTGGTCAAGTGGTCAATGGTCAAGTGGTCAAGAGGTCAAGTGGTCAAGTGGTCAAGTGGTCAAGTGGTCAGTGGTCAAGTGGTAAAGTGGTCAAGTGGTCAAGTGGTCAAGAGGTCAAGTGGTCAAGTGGTCAAATAGTCAAATGGTCAAGTGGTCAATGGTCAAGTGGTCAAGTGGTCAGTGGTCAAGTGGTAAAGTGGTCAAGTGGTGAAGTGGTCAAGTGGTCAAGTGGTCAAGTGGTCAAGAGGTCAAGTGGTCAAGTGGTCAAGTGGTCAGTGGTCAAGTGGTCTATGGTCAAGTGGTCAGTGGTCAAGTGGTCAAGAGGTCAAGTGGTCAATGGTCAAGTGGTCAAGTGGTCAAGTGGTCAGTGGTCAAGTGGTCAATGGTCAAGTGGTCAAGGGGTCAAGTGGTCAAGTGGTCAAGTGGTCAATGGTGAAGTGGTGAATTGGTGAAGTGGTCAAGTGGTCAGTGGTCAAGTGGTCAATGGTGAAGTGGTCAGTGGTCAAGTGGTCAATAGTCAAGTGGTCAAGAGGTCAAGTGGTCAATGGTCAAGTGGTCAAGAGGTCAAGTGGTCAATGGTCAAGTGGTCAAGTGGTCAATGGTCAAATGGTCAAATGGTCCAGTTGTCAAGTGGACAATGGTCAATGGTCAAGTGGTCAATGGTCAGTATTCGTGGGCACGGTAGGGGTCCCTGATTTGCCTGCTTCTCCCACCAACCTCGTCGGCTCTGGAGGAACGTATGAGTGGTGAAACGAAGGCACTGGAAGACACGAGGCATCACGACGGACAAAAATGCCCATCATTGCAATATAGTAATGTCGCGATCTATCTCCCATCACCTGTTCCGAGCAGGGTGGAGCAGAGCTAGAGATCGTGAAGGGAAACTATTTTTTTATGACTGCGTCGACCGCCCCGGAAGTACAAAGGGACAGTGCCGACCGTAGAAAAGGACAACGCGTCCAATCGGGACAGTCCAATCGGGACGTGTCCAATCGGTCGGAGTCCAAGTGGGACACCCCCCTCCGAACTCGCTGTTTCGGCGGGTGGACCGAGTAGCTGAAGTCGAAACAGGTTCTGTTACAGGCTATGTCGAAACAGGTTCTCTTACAGCCTAAGAACTAGACTAGGGGGCAGCACTATAATGGGCACGGCCAAAACCCGAGCGTGAGCACTCTCATTACTCTCTGGTATAAGATTTTAATTCAAATAAACCTCTATTAATGGTGATGACAGCGCCGCGGTGATCGATTTAGGAACTAAACAAAGGCCTCCGTACAGCGCCATTTGATGCAGCGGCAAAACGCTCAAACTGGTAGCCAAATTTACCGACAGTGGGTATCCGTTAAATATGGCTACCAGTTTGAGCGTTTTGCCGCTGCATCAAATGGCGCTGTACGGAGGCCTTTGTTTAGTTCCTAAATCAATCACCGCGGCGTTGTCATCACCATTAATAGCGGTTTATTTGAATTGAAATATCATGTAATACACAAAATGGAGAGCTCGCCCGGTGACCATTTTTAACAAACTTATTGTTAAGCCTTATTTTTCAATAGATTACAACGAACAATAAAGATTAGCGGTATTTAAAGTTATATCAGGTTATATATTCTGAATGCCAATTCACGTAAAAATATAAGAAGAAAAGCAACGCCCATTACAATAAAATATATTTGTCACTTCAGCACGGTCACTTCAATTAAATAATTGATTCCTTTATGCTCAACCTTCCTGGCACTTGAAATTGGTTAATTAATCACCTAGTAGAAATTTAACTAGAATTATAGAAAGTATTTCTTGAAGAAATTAATCGCTATAAAGTTATTTAAAATACTAGGAATATTAATAGTAAATGAATAGGAAATTAATCATTTACTAATTTAATCCGTAAAATCTTTATTGAAAATCTTTCAATACATTTGTTCTTACATCTAGCATGTCTTACATTCTAGTATACAATATAAACGGAAATTCTAAGTGTGCAGCTATTAGCTCGATATTATCCTCTATTTGTAAGATACCAGAAGTTCTGACAAATAGAGGATAATACCGATTGCCCAGGTCTCACCACGAGAAGGTTGCTGCACAAGAGACCCGGAAAGGGAGTCAGAACGAATACAATATTCCTTCTGGCTCCCTTTCCTAACAACGACGAACTTATACTAACGCAGTATGTCGAGTAATTATTGCGGAGAAAAAGGTGTGAATCGGAGAAGAAGTCTCCGATCCACGTGGGACAAAAGGCGAATCAGGCAGAAGGCTCTGATTCATTCAAACAGAGAAACAAGAGCAAACCAGAGCAGAGGGCTCTGGTTCGAGGATGACGCGACGCGTACAATGCTTGCAGCCCAACTCCAGCCAGCAACGATACCCGACGTGTCCTCACCAAGAGCGATGGCCAAGAGACGTGTTCAAACGATATCCCATTTACTCCTAAAACCACCTGCCACCAGACAACGAAACGTTGAGGTGGCTCGGGTGGTATTACAAAAGAGAGGATTTTTCACTTAACAGTGTAACACGATGAACACTGCCTCTCAACCACCCACTCTCAATGTATCCACGCCGAATACCGGTACCGACTGGTCTGGTACATACAAGCAAGGTCCGACACAGCAGAAGGCTGTGTCGGAGTCAAAAAACGAGCCGAGCAAAGTGAAGTTAAGGCAATAATTACTCGACATATTTAAAACGACGATATATAATCTTAATAATTAACGCATGCACGAAAATCGAGCAATTATTGTCGGCAAATAAACTAAGTTGCACAAGAGGGAAGAATCAAAGCAGAAGGCTTTGATTCGCAAAGAAGAAACATGAACCAGAGCAGAAGGCTCTGGTTCGGGGGTGACGCTAAGACAATAATTGCTCAGCAAATATAATTAACTTAAAAATACGCCGCAATCTTCGTTGGTGTATCCTCTTCGTTCGATGTGTCCTCTTCGTTCGATGTGTCCTTTTCGTCGATGTTAGAAATAAAAGCGACGATGATGAAGATGCGACGGGATGAAACTAGGAACCCCGTACACGAGTACGGCCTACATACCTCGCACACGAGTGCAAATCTAACGAGCTCTCGAGAGCCAAACTAACCCCGCATACCAAGAGGAACTTGTAAAAGTTCACAACCAAATTTCAATTAGAAATCGCGAAACAAAAACGACGATGCTCAAGATTCGATGAGAAGCAACTGTAAACCCCGTACACGAGTACGGCCTACATACCTCGCACACGAGTGCGAATCTAACCAGCTCACGAGAGCCAAACTAACCCCGCACACGAGTGCGAATCTAACCAGCGCACGAGAGCCAACCTAACACCAGCTCACGAGAGCCAAACTAACCCCGCACACGAGTGCGGCCTATAGGCGATTCGGGTGGCCCCGGGGACGCGATACCCCGTACTCACTCACGGTTACCCAAACCGTGAATGAGCTCCTGAGGGAAACTTCAATTGAGACATGAAAAATAATAAACGACGGTGTTCGTTGAATGAACAGTTGACAGAGGAAATTGTTGAAGGTGGGCCAAGGGTATTCAATAATAGCATTGTAGAACCCCTGGCCCACCCTGTGCTGTAAAGCAGATAACATCACAAATAAAAAAAAATTAAAAAAAAATGTCAAACTCACCGTTGTTGAAAGTGGGACAGGTGGATGACCACTGGTCAGCGAAGTCGATGACCACTGGTCAGCGAAGTGGATGACCACTGGACAACCTCTGGTCGGCCTCTGGTCGGCTCCAGGTTGGCCCCAGGTGGTCCAGGTCCTCCGGGTCCCAGAGTCGGACCGCTCCGGCCGCAATCCGCGGCCCGACTGACTGACTGACTAAGAGTGCTTACCGAGTTTGGGCGCACCTGCGCTGTCATGTGAAACTCACCCCACTCCAAGTAATATCGATTGATTTTGATCGCCGTGATAGTAATTATTGATAAATTTATTATTTCTGGCTGTTTAATGTTTATAACAATTCCTTTTGCTAACGATGTCGACGAGCACTCCCTTGACCATCCGACCCCCTACTTTTTTAGTAAAAGTGGCTAATAGTGCTCGAGGTACAGAATAACTTTTAAGCCATGAACATTCTCACGCTTTAATTTATTGAACACAAGACACTGATAAATTTATTATTTCGAACTGGTTAATATTTATAATAATTCCTTTTGCCAACGATGTCGACAAGCACTCCCTTGACATTTTTTTCATGTAATTTTTTACAGTAAAGTCTTGATCTAACTCTTGATCTTACTCTGTTTTTCAACATACTTCTGTTCCCACAGATCGATTTTTGGAACAATTATGTATAAAAACAAGTGAAGGAAATAATGCTCGTTTATGAAATATTTTTATATTAAAAATTGAGGTATCTCATATGAAATTTGAAGTATTACGTACAATATTTCTTGGAATTTTTTGTCCTTGATATTAGTTTTGATTTTAATATTTTAGAAATCAACGCCAAAATATTGTCTGAAATATTTGAATACGTTCGTCGGAGAATGTAACATTTCATGATAACCGATATGGTTCCGTGATGATTCACCTTTTTACCGACAAGAATCTCCTCAGTGATCTTCTACACCGACGAGGTGCCGTCGGTGGCTTTCTGTTTCTTACTCCGACGACAATATATCCTAGAGGTAATTCAGAACCGTAGACAGAAAAATGCATCAGACTTAAGAAGTCTGTGTTATTGACTAAGTCTGTGGTGCAGGAGTTGCAGTCACTAAAATCAGTGCTAGATGGTGTCACCGACGAGATCTGGTCGGGATAAGTGTATGGTGTGACAGATGTTTGAAGTTGTAGGGGGCGCTGTACCAACCGTCTGACTCAATTGGTAACTCCATGACAGATTTTGGTTAACGTCTGGTGCAAATCTGCTGCCTGCGTCTGCTAGGAAACTCTAATGTTATTCTGCCATGTCTTTGGCTATCTGGGTTATTATACAGTCCAAAGCTTTCTTAAATAGATTGAACTAAAACATACATGTTTATCTATTAATGTACAACCTCTATCAACGATTATTAACACTAAACCTATCACGGTCAAATTACCGATTTTCTATTTCATAATTATTGAAATTATAAAAACGCTTTCATAGGAAATGATTGAATTAACTTCTTCATTGAAGCACAAAATATTATGAAAACCGTACAAAGTTTAAGTAAATTCAATTCTTCTCACTGCTATAATAAGGTGTTTCACTTTTATATATTTTGTGCTTGGTAGGTTTAGTGTTAATATAGGAATACATAGCGTGACAAGGAATGATTAATGAAGAATGATATAAGCATACCAGAAATATGTAATTTGTATCGAAAAATTTAAACCCTAAAACAAATCGAATCAAGCCAACGTGATCGTTGACAATTTGATCTTGAAAACGGAATACCAGAACTAACTTCGTCTCACGGTATAATCAATAGAACCTATAATAATCTGTGCATGGCAGAGCTTGGGCAGGTTTTCAGGCACGGCACTGGTGGCTCCTGGTACCGATAGATCATCGCTTCTTTCATAAACCTATTTCTAAAAGAATTTTACTAACTTCGTCCCTAAATCACTGTAAAGCAACAAATGTGTCACGATTTCTTTACCGATCATGTAAATATTCCACGGTGTACTCCGCGATCTTTCAAATATGCAGCTTAAATTCAAATAGTACTCGGAGTACTTCGTTTTAAGATAAATTCATGCGAAATGATATACAAAAGATTTATTTCTACGGATACTTTTTTGCTGAATTATCTGCTTGATAAACGCAGTAAAACACTCGGAACCCCAAGCTGCTGAAAGCTTTTTTAAACGCTCGATACGCATACAAGTATACTTGGGCGCGGCACTGTAGACACGTTTTTCAACCGCTACGTATATACTTAGCCTTCTCCGCAGAAGGGCTAATAATTCGTAGACTGCGATATCAGTCGCGTAAATGAACTTCCTACTTCCTCAAAACAAAACAACTAATATTAAAAACAATTGAAACAATCCATTTCATACTTCGCGGGGCGAGATAAAATGACTAATTTCCGATCATTTATCTCACGATTATTAAAATTTATTGTCTATAATCTCTTACTAGTATTGTCTTTTACGTACGATTTCATATTCGAGCAAATTAAGAAAACTGTTACCGAATAGAGGACTGCAGAGCGGCTTTAAAAATATTTGGGGGCTTGAACTAAGCATTCATTCGCGCGCATTCATACCCGCCATGATAAAAATCGAGACTCGACAAACCTGCCAGCATGATTTGTCCAGTCACGAGATTACAGACGAATTAACGCGACGCGCGTCCAGTGTTAAACGTGTCGAGCCTGTACGCCCACGCGGCAACGAATAATCGAATTGTAAGTGGAAAGGAGAGGAGAGAAGAGGAGAGGATCCGGCGACGTGCCAAAAACTTGGTCCAGGGAGGCGGAGGACACCGAGGATGGTATTCCTGGCTGGCGGAGAGCGGCCAGAGTATTGATTAAGGGGGTTTCGTCGGGAGGGATCCTCGCAGCCGAGGGGATTTCCTCTCTGAATGCACGGGGATGAATGGAGGGGGTTGCCATTGCTAGCGGGGGTGTTTCGCGAACGCAGTCGTTCGAGGGTTACACGCAGGGTGGTGCGTGCGTTGCGCATGCTCGCCTCCTGTCCAGAATTCGCACGCATTCACGTATCTTCGCGTATTTACGGTGTACGGTCGCCGAGCCGGGCCGGTCTCTGCACGTGGCGTTCTCGAGTGATCCGCGGACAAAAGTAAAGGGGAGTGAAGTCGTGAAAAATTGAGCCATCCGGAGAACGAATGCTGGCTCCTTGACAGGAAAATCGTGACGCTCGATCTTCCTACGGAAACACCTTTGCGTCAGCCGATTACCTTCGTTCGTAACGAGAGACGCACGGTGGGTACAACTTTGGAAGTACTTGCGAAACCTGTTTGAATTGTCTTTCAGAAAAGGGGACATAATATCTCGGCGATTTCGCATCTATCCGCGAATATCCGAAAAATAAATCTACCCGCGTCCTGGTGGCTCGTTTGTAGGACCTCGTGCGTCTCCAGTGGACCCCTCAGGCCTTAGGCGAAGCTACCGAACGTGGTTGGAGGGTGTCCAAAATTTCAGTGATCAGTCGGAAGACGATTCGACTTAGGCTCATCTGAAACCCCAATTTCGGATGCACCACGCGTAATGTCTCCTTGATTGGTAAGACCCAGTGGACATGTAAATTGAAACCTCTAAGGAGTAGCATGGGTAGCCGAGACGTAATCAGGCATTGGACTGGGCCAGGATAATACTTGGACTTTCGAAGAGACCAGTCTTCGGCAGTCGGAACAATGTTTCCTTGATTCGTCTCGCGAAGTCATTGTATTCGTTTAGAGAGCATTTAGCGTGTAGCCTTCCCAGAAATGGATATCCAACGATTAAACCCTGCAGATACTGACTCGAACTTGAGACGGCTCGAACGTTTCTGGGCCAGTTTTCAGCGTCGAATTTCTATGTATATGGTGATTGCGGTTATCGTGGGGAGGGGAAAACTTGAGTCCTGTTTCGCGAACTGTGGGTCCCGCGTGGCGCTCGGCGCACACGTATCTACACGCAGGGAACACGCAATAGCGAGCGACTCGTGGAACAGCGCAGCGGGGCGCGCTCGTCCGTCTCGACAACACCTCCTTCTCGCTCTCCTTTTTTCCGGTATCCTGCGGTCTCGCTCTCCCTCTTCGGCGGAGTTCTCTCCCACCCTCTCTTCCTCTCGGGCACCGGCAACACAGGGAACCGGCAGGCACCGGCACCGGCACCGAAGGGCTGCAGTTGCGATCGGATGATCGACGAGTGCGCGTCTGCTTGTGCGCGTCACCCGGCATGTACAGTGTCGTCCTGTTGTCGTTGATGTTCCCGTGAACCGTGACTCGAAACCGAATCGTCGGCGCCGCGACTCGCACAGGGACCGGAAACGAGAGATGTTTACGGGGATTCGTCAGGTAAGCCGGAAATCTATATTCCGTAGGGACGGACCGCGATAGACGTTGACGCGTGCCGAGATGCGGCGTCGGTTTACGATCGTCCCGTCGACGAAACGCAGAGGGATGCCGATCAGGGAAGGTTATAACTTCTTATTGCTTGTTATTGGCTGCGTTCTTATCGTCTCTCGGTGCTACGATCCATCGTGAAAAGTCCGATGCTCCACGGGCAACGCTTGCCGGGAACAATTGTCCCGCGAGATAAAGACGCGAGCAGCCTCGGGCTCTTGCAATTTGGGGGATGATAGCTCGCCAATTCTGGAACAATATTGATTTCTCACGAGTTTTGGAACAGTCTGGGAGAGTACTGGCGAAGTTCAATGCTGGAATCATCGGGCATGCGGATATAGTTGTTGAACTGGTTTTATCTCGGATGATGCAGGCACGTATTACCTAAGATTTTTCAGTAAGTTACTCGGATTTTTACGTGTCCTCGAGACAAAGTTTCAACTGTGTA
Organism: Lasioglossum lativentre; assembly: GCA_916610255.1. Taxonomy (NCBI): domain Eukaryota; kingdom Metazoa; phylum Arthropoda; class Insecta; order Hymenoptera; family Halictidae; genus Lasioglossum; species Lasioglossum lativentre. Next base: position 6,587,452 of record OU744364.1, read on the forward strand.
AGATTCAGGGAATGATTTATCCCTTGCGACGCTTACCGTGGATTTTGTTGTCATCGATTGACAGTCTTGGAGAATATTAATGAAGCTTGTTCGACAGTGTACGAATGTGTACCAAGCACCGTCCGCTTCGAAATTCTGGGAATCATCCGCTATCGTTTAATCAGATTCCGAGATGGATCGAGTGCATAGTGCACTGTCGAGACGCGGCGAGACGAAAGAAGGGATCGCGAGGCCACGAGGTTCTCTCCGACTCAATCGATATCTACGTCTGAGTCGTCAGTAATTAATCGACGAGTGCCGCGATAATTGCCGGTACTCGACGTCGCGAAAGTGGCAGCGATAAGTAACAGCCACCCCGTCGACGACGATCACCCTTCGTTTGTGTCATAAAATGTTTAGCGTAAATTGAACGGGATTGAAATAAATTAGTAGAGCTGGTTGCCGATGGAAAATTGGATGCAACGAGTGCTCGGTGTTCACGGTTAACAACAGAATTATCGGCCGGCTTGTTTGCTATTTGTCATCGAAATGACGAGACTGCGTTCGGGCAGATTTACTTAATAATTTCCAACAATCGTAAAACAGAGGATACATTCTATACGATTTTTATTTTATGTTTAGCTTCTTCAAGTTTTTAAACGTAGAGATAAAATTTTACAGTGTTTTGGAAAAGTGTAGAAATGTTTACATTTACGTGGAAACACAATCTTATGAACTGGCGACTCTTCGACAGTGGCCGTACGCGAACATATAGAAGCTGTAATCTACCGTCCTCCCGTGCTTATCCATTATTTGAGCCTCTTGTACTTTATTAACACTCATTGTTGGCCAGTGTTTACCTCTTCGATAGGGGGACACACATTGATTGATACTGCTGGTCGTCGCTACGTCGCTCGTCGCACTCCTCGATATACGATAGTTTGAAAATGCACGAGGTTGAAATGCGCTTCGCATCGTAAATGACAGTCTAAAAAAAGATGTAAAAACGTCATTAGTATTCTTCTTCTTTTTGTTGTTTTAGCAAAAAGAAGCTGCTCGATGTTGTCTCGGTGTGGACGCAGCTTTAGGTTTTCTAATAAAAACGTTTCTATTTTCTCGTGCGCTCATTAAAACGCAGCGTTAAACGCGTGTTAGGCGTAGCAGAAAGTTAAAGTTCGAATTTATTCCGCAGTTTTCTCGTTGGCGGAATGGCTGGTTCCGCGGACGAGAAAAATGCTTTCTCGTCGCGAAATAATGATCGCGAAACACGAGACCGGGCCGGAGAAAATGAAAAACAATTTCACGGCGCAGATGTCGAGACGGTTTTGCAATTTACGCACGACGACGTTCGAGACGGTTTTCTCATCGTCGAATTGGCGCGATCACGTTTCTTTTCGGCCACGGCATCAAAGGAGTAGACGACAACGAGCGCGAGCGGTTTTACCGGGGCGAGCCTGGCTTAAATGGCGTTTCTTGGTGTGCGCGGTACGAACATAAAGTCGTTAAAGAATTTCTAAGGCGTCGGACAACGGCCTGCCACCGCGAGTCTCATTACGTGTATAGGCGAGCACATATCTGCCTCGTTGCTCGGTGTATGTACGTGTAACAAGTACACGAATCTTCGCCATCTTCTGTAATTGAGGTTGCCTTTAATGCGGTCGGCTTGCAATTCTTGTCGCTGATAAATTACTGGGACAAATGTTTGACGAGCAGTTTGCCTCGCAAAATTAAATTCTAGATTACACAGATCCGCGCTGAAACCGTGCGAACCTGACTTACCGACCTGATTTTTCGACTTTTTCAATTTTACTAATGATATTTTCAAGTTTTAGCGCATGCCGCTGCCAAAGCTACAGACCGCTAATATTTGTTAAATAATGTGTTCTCGATTGACATTTCATATTCTATGCAACGTTTCAAAAACAAATCGATCAGACCGCAGACGGGGTTAGGATTTCACGACATCGATGATTCACGGCAATTACATTTTCATTAACACATGCATTCATGCTCCCGGCGTATGCACATTTTGAAACAGTTCTCCTCTGGGAACAATGCAATTGCTGAATCGCAGGCTTCGGTCAATCGATTGCTCAAGGTATTCTCTTGAAATCATTATTTTGCCTCGTCAGTGTTCCTTCGAATAATAACAGTCACTCTATTAATTAATGTTCGAAGCTCGCGTACGGTAGCTACGCGGATAATACTTTTAATTAAATGTTTGCGTCGAGCTGTCGTTGAAAAGCCTTTTTCCCCGTCGTGAAAGCGCAGCGAAGCGGTCACGGTTGAACTTTTCACAGGAGAACGCAGATTCCCAATAAAAATGTCGCCGGCCACGATTGACGGAGTCACGACTTTGTACGAACTTGCTCCCGGAATGCCTGCTGCATGCAAATAGCAACAAAACGAGCTCACGGCGCTAGTCGATAAAACGCTCAAACCAATGGATACTCTCTTAATGGCTGTTTGACGAACCGCGAGGATACTAAACGACAACCAGGTAGCAAGCTTATCTTTAGTGTACCGTCGTTTCCTTAATGTTCCAGCCACGGTAATTAGGGGATCGCTTACTTACTCGAACGACTCAATCAGCCTGGGAGTGTCGCGATGCATACCTAGCTGTACAATGAAAATCACCGACACAGTTCCAAGAAAAATGTAATAAAAAAAAAAAAAGAAACATATAAATTGATTTTATATGGTTGAAAAAGGTATTCTAAGTAAGAAGAGTAATTTTAGATACAAGCTCTCTACGAACACGTAGAGTTGAACGAAATTTATCAGAGATCGATCGGTCGAAGAGTTTTCGTAGTTACTATTAATTAACGGTATTAATTAGCCGAGAAGATACGCTGGCTACATAATGCTCGTATTTATTCTACTCCCCGTTTTCCAGACGTAGAGCGCACGGAAATAAGGAGGTCATTCATCGGGCAAAGTAAGCCTACTAAAAGGCTCGGGTTTCCTCAAAATTCCGCATGTAAATCAATCGAGGAAACCGATAACGAAGAAGGCCGCGCACGGATATTATAATAGCTATCGCTTCGTTACGATATCCTGCAGTCATGTAATTTCTGTCGGACGTTTTTACGAAAGCTATACATATTCTATTTCCTGCAAGCGTACACCCTCTTGCGCAACCGCGCGAACATTCTCAATGTAATTCTCTTAAAATTCGTTAAACTCGCGGACACTTTAGACTCTAGGAAACTCTATACTAATCCTGTTTCTTTGGGACGACACGCATCAATACCTTCTTCCCCTTGTCTGTGCCCTAGACCACACAACAGGAGATTTCACCGCACGGTGTCCCGCAGGATAATGTTCGAAAGGAAACGCGCGTGTATTATTCAACGCTAAAACTGAGGCGCTAACTTCGCGTAAGTCCGTCTGCCCGACTCAATTCGGATCATATTATCGGTCATGCGTTTCAAGAAAAACGTCACAAATCAAAGATACCTTGGTGAGCGTTTTAACGTCCCTTTGATAGTTTAACTAGCTGTGGCTGCAATTAATATTTTATAAATAGTGAAAACTAACAGGAGTGTCGTTAATATTCGAAAGGAAACGCGCGTTTCGCTGAACTTTGAGATTAACACGCTAATCTCGTGTCACTGGATTTAGGTTCGGGCAGGATGAGGCGTAGCAGGTAGCGTCTCCTTTCACCGGAAACGCCGATAGCGACGGGGTCCCTATTTTTACCGAATCGAGGAGGAAAAGAAGGAAAAGAGCGACGTGCGAGAGAAGAGTTATCGATTGACGGACTTTCGCGGCGTTGCTCTTTCGTTGCTGGTTGGCTCGCGGCACGGCGCGCGCGGCACAAGGAATTCCTCGTGCGATTAGTGGAACGCTGTGGACTGTGGAGCAACAAGCCCGTACATACCCACACGCGCTCGCGATGGTCACGCTCCAAAACTGTTACTTATTACTTCAATCTTATTACCGCTAACGGAGCATTACCGCGCTTTAGAGCCATTTCTCGGCGGGCGCGCGCGAGCGCGAACCCCGAGGCACCACGAGCAAGCCCGACCAAAATTACACAAGCACGATTTTGACTTTCTATCGCAACGCGACGCGAGCCATGCAAACCAACCCGACGGCAACCGATCGTTTTCCGTTTCCGTGTCCTGGCGTGCTTAGCTTCCGTGTTTACGACGGTAATGGAATTAATCGTAACCGGCCGGGCTCTCGTTCCGTCGATATTTGTTCGCCGAGTGATTCAGCCGCGATGCGGGATCGTTCAATTGGCCGATCTCGCTTGCAGACTTGTTTATAAAAATTTTCAATTGTTCACGCTTAGAATTATACAAAAAAGGTAAGAATCGCTAAAATAGTGTGAACCATTTCCATTGATGTTGTTTTATATAAATTGTGAAGAAAATAAACGGTACTAGATACCGTTTACTTTTTAATAGTTTTATTTATATTTCAATTTTCGACTTGATCGACACTGAAAAAGAGGTTCAAACTGCTCCGCGAACGGCATATTTCTAACATGTTGTTGTAGCTGTCAGTAGCTGTTGAGCCGATGGAGGGTCTCTTACAATCTTTTCAGGGTTAACTGACCCTTTTACCGTTACGGTGTATTCAACTTCCACGAGACACCCTATAGAGATTGATAGAAGCAATTACGGAAAGTTTTAATCAGTAGAATGGCGACCGGTTGTTATAAACAGTAATTTTCTCCCTCGTGGGTTCTTCGGGCTGTTTCCCGGGGGTCATTAGGAGGCAGCTTCAAAGGGTGACAGGGTTGACTGGTTTTATTTACGTTCGCGGTGGCTTCGCGTCAGGAAGGAAACATTTTTCTTTCTCTTTTCGTTTCGCTGTGGCCCCCTCTGTACCGTTCTCGTCTGGCGTGCGCAGCCCGATTCTAATAACTTGTGTACCTCTATCTAGCGTCGTTAGCCGGGACGAGGGAGCCTCGATGCAACCTGGTTGCCATTCTAAGCCGGCATCCGCGATGGTCGGGCCGGTCAAACCACGCAGAAACGTATAGTCTCCGTGGAACGGTAATTGGACAGGCACGCTCTGTTTATGCGATTTAATTAGCCGGGTGATGCCGCGCCATTTGTACCCCGCCAGAATTCCTTCGATCTCGTTCCTCACCGACTGGCATTGAAATAAAAAGTGCGCGCAATACGTGTGCTGGATCCAGCGAGAGATCCCTGCCCCCGCGGGTACGCGACGCTTTCTACGCTCCTGAAATCGAACTGAATCGCGTCTCTTGGAGAACGGAAATTCAGCACGGAGGACGTTGTACGCGATCGATCCGGCGACGGGACCGAAATGTCACTTATATCGTGTACCGACACTGTTCCGTGATCTCTCGGCGCGCGGCGTCGAACGTAGAAGAGGACAGCGAGTAAACAAAACATCGACACCAGCGTACCGGTGCGTGCCATACCGATTTAGACGTTGAAAAAGTTAATAGGAATGAAAAAAATAAATAAATAAAATGCACGTTTAGTAGACGGAAGTAGGAGATCGTCGACGTTGAATGCACTCTCGAGGTTTCAGTAAATTGCATCAGACTCGGATTAATTCAGTGCCCGTACACGACACAACTGACTATTTGTTCGACTCGAGTGTTTCTGAAATGCTTTAAAAAAAACGCGCTCTCACCCGAGAGAAAATGTGCCTGTTTTCTTTAGTTCTATTTTTTTTTTTTTAATGTAGATATACACCGATAAGATGCTAAAAGTATACAGTCATTCCATGACTGTGCATTGCAACTTCATGCTACTATTGTTGCAGCGGATCTTCCGTAACACCTTTTGTCTTTAACATAACAGATTTCCGCGGACTGTTGCGAAACTGTGTCTCTAATTAAAGAAATTGGGTTAATCATTTTTCCTGTACATATTTATTTCACGATTGTTGCGTGAAGGAGCTCCAACTGTTCACGGTGCATACGAAATGCCAATTCGTTCGGGCTCGACTCGAAACAGCTCGTTCAGCGTTACAGTTCGTGGCTCTGTGTCGGCGATAATTTTCATTCGTTGAAATGCCCGCGCATGGTCCTCTCCATGAATTTTGTGACCAAAAAAAAAAGTCCTGAAAATACTCTGAACTATCGGAAATTATTCCTGTAAATTATCAAATCCTGAAATATAATTTCTGTCCTCGACTCCCATCGAGTCTGCTGGCGTGCAGGATTATTGGGGTTTAGACCTAACTGTTCTCTAGCTAGCAGGTAGCCGCGTTTAGACCCTGGGGAATCGGCTGGATGGTCCTCGATCGGACTACTCGAACGCTGGCGTAGAATCTGTGCTTACGATAAAGCACGTCTTTTTGGTTTAATTCGTTCTTCGGGTGCAAACCATTGCGTCGTCCTTATTTTACGACTCCGCAGTAGATCGTCGCCAGCGGCTGTACACGCCCGTTGTTTACGTCCGCGCGAGTTTTGCCAGCCGCGTAATTCTTGAACGCGTGGGCGGCGGATTACGCGGTGAGATAGTGTCGTCGAGCTGATCCCTAAAAGGCACCGACAAAGTCGCGTGGCGACCCGAGGGAGATCGTGATGAAAGCGGTACGGTAGATCCGCCGGAAGCACGGTATTTTATATTACTTTTTCGTACCTTGTTCCTCTTAATTGAGAAATTTACGACCAGAGAACCACCTACTGCAACCATATTTCAATTTCATTCGCGTACCAAGTAGTCCACGAATGTATCTCGGCGAGTGATCGAACTGATACGAACAGATGGAAAAATTGCATCGTTAACGCTTTCGTGCCATCCGTGATAGAGTGAAATGTACAGTTTTTGCGTTCTTTCGACGAACGATAGCGTGATAAAAAATTTGTTGTATTGTAAAGAATTAAAAATTGTTAGATATCATGTTTTAGAATAAAAAAACGAACGTCAATTTCAAGGTGTGCGTAACAATTCGATCGCCCGGAGCATCTTTCTCTTTTATCTCGACGAACGACTTCAGCGAGCAGTAATCCCAGCTCGAATGAAATCGCGGAGGATTTAATCCTGAATTTATTAAGATAATCACGCTCCAGGGGATGTAGAGTATTCGAGCGTTCTGCAGGAGAAATTTTCGACGTGCACGAGTACAGATCTCCTTGTCAAGTGCATACCTTATCTACCTCGTCATGGACACACGCTGTTTTCCTTGACAGATAGAAAGCCAGGCTTCTCAGAGACTTACTCGGCCGCTCTAATTAAGGGTTTTCCCTCCGCGCGAGGGTAGTGAAAAGACGCTTTTGAAATTAGCGCGGTGAATGTTGAATGCGGCGGGCGAACTGGACCGCGTCAACGAAACGTTTCCTCGGTGAACTTCTCGGCGTCGCGGAAACTTTCGAATGAGAGCCTTCCTCGCTTCGAGACCGACGATCCTGCCAATTCTATATTGTACGCAGAAATCATGTGGGGGCACCCGTCCATTTAAATCTCGTTCGGAACATTTCAAAAATTATTTCATGTTATGCGATTAAATTTAAACAATAAACACGTTTCGATCATTGATTTTTTTATACTATGATCGCAGTTATTTTTGATCCCCGATCTCGACCCTCCGATGCACGGGTGAAAATAGCACTCCCAATAATGCCTACACTCTATACCCCCTATCACGAACTCATCAAAGATGCAAAAAATAATACATATCAAAGAGGAACCAGACGCGGACCACTCTCCACAGAATAAAAATCCACAAAGTGGTGAAACATTTTTATGCGACTCTAAACCCCAAGAAGAAGAAGAAGAAGAAGAAGCATCGAGGCATTGCTATATATCGGTGTTGCACGACTAGGTCGAAAGATCTCACCCTGTATGCAGGCGACAAACGTGGACGGTGTCTCGTGGAGGTCCATTCGACGACCACGGGAGGACGATTGTCGTCTAGCGGTGTGTCAGTGTGCTACACGTGCTCGAATGCAATGCTCGGATGCAATGGGTTTTGTCGCCCACGCACGCAAGAGCCTCGTACTACAAACCGGACGCGAGCCGGCCCGGCCCGACCCGGCCCGGCGCGCGGCGCGGCGTGGCTGCATGGCGGATGTCTGCGTGACGAGTCGCACAACAGTCGTCGCGCCGTTTCGCGACCGTGGCAAACTTTCTGGGAACCGTCGACGAAGCCGCACGAGCTATCGCCGATCCTATTCGCCGATTATCCGACCGGCGAGTGCGATTGTTAGGCGGTCGTTGCTCCACGGTCCTGGACTTTGACGCGGTTTTCCTGATTGAATAACGAGATGCTCGACGCTTATCTCGCCCGCGAGCTCGTTCCGAAACGACAACTGTTTGCAGACGACTGCTCCCGATCGCATTCACTGTGCCATGGCACGGAGTAGCAAATACAGTAAGGAACACAATACTATCGCAACAAGTGAAAACAAAGTGGTGTCACGTGGCATTCTTAGTGTTTGCGATTTCCCACTATATACATTTTTTACGTCTTGTTTCTTCTTGTAAAAATCATATTTGTTACGGTTAAATAGATTAAACATCGAGAGTTCGAGTAAAATCGGCATAAAGGTATTTGCCGCGTGGGTGCATCCTTTGCAAGATTGTTCGACGTTGAACGATCGCCTCGGGCCACTTTTTGCCCATCGGTGAGGCATGTTTATTTCATGAAACTCGGAAGTTACGTACCATTTCGAGCGCCAACGGTGTTATTATTACCACGCGTTGAAATCACCAGAACGGACTTTCTAACGATTACGACCACGGACGGACACCGTGAACCAATTGAATCATTCGTTCCTAAATTGTCGATATTTATGCAAATTCCCGGTTTGATAGACGCACTTAGAGAAAGCGGAGTTTAGAGAAATGTTATTTGTTGCAGTTATGACTGAATGAGAACTGTGTGCGACTATTTGTTATTCTGCTGTACCAACTTGAACGACTAACCGACTTGACTAAATTCTACCGATTACACTTTTGGGTCCTCCTCGTGTGCAGAGTGGGGGTGACCGGGCCCCGCTTGTGTTGTTAGGTGCCTGACCTACCTGACCCTTCGGCACTGGGACTTCACGATACCGTCTCTTGGACCTTGGAGGCTGAATGCATACGTCATAAAACCTTCTAATGGTGACAATTACTGAAAAACTCCCCTATGGTCGATCGTACCATGAATTCACTCCTAGGGTCCTTGCCTATTTGCATTGTATCAACCTGACCCTGTCTCAAATCGACAAGGTCAGTCAAATCGACCGTGTCCAACGTTTTATCGATGTCGAAGGAGCTTATTTTGAATATAGGTAAACGATTTTTATAAATATATTCCCAATCCCATTTTTCAGAGGTACCGTGTACAAGCCTTAGCAACCTACGTCTAGCACATCCGCAAGGTCTTGTAATTAAGAGATACCCGTGTCAAAGCAAACAACGTCTGACGGGAACTCGTTATCTTGCTTGTTCGTGGTGCAGACGGATTTACCTTGAGCCCGACACGTTTCTCTTTGCTCCATTTGTCATTATAACGCGAAATCGGCATTAATTGGCGGGCCGACGTTGGATAATCGATCACCGCTGGCCGGCTGATTTATGAAGAGCTTCATCGAGGTGATATCCCTCGCCCACGCGGCGGCCTTTAGCCATGAGAAAACGCCGCTGCGATCGCAGAGAGTTCTATTTTGCTGATGGAGCAGTAGGTGAAATATCGGGTTTCTCGCGGTCAGATCGCTACCTATTATTCGATCGTCCGAGAAAAATTGGCCGCGTCTCGCGCCTCTTGCTTCTCGTCGCGTTGGCGCAAAGAACACAGAAAACGTGTCGTCGTCGTCGTCGTCGCCGCCTGGACACGCGCGTTTTCCAGCCCGTGTCACCTGTTTACCGCGTATTGCATTACGTGGGCCAGAACCAGTGACGACACACGTTAATGGATCGATGTCGAAGGACACTCGTAGGTTTGCCCCGCCGAAGTCACTCGAGACGATTACTGGGATTTCATTTCATCGATCTGCAGCGCATTCTTGCATCAGAGGCGGATTTGCGTCACCGGTGCGGTGTGGACGCTGGACACGTCCTCCGATCGACGACGAAGGATTTATGAAAATCGTACGGACGTTTTCCCCCCGGTTTTTAATACCTCCGCCGTTCGATCATCCAGTCCCACGCGACTCGCGTATTCCGCAAAGCCGTGAGGCTTACTCGCGAGATCGATGAATACTAATAACGAGCTTGAGTGCCGTTTAAATACAGAGGCGTTCGCGGGCTTATGAAAATTTATGCCTTCTCGGAGAACCGCCCTGGGATACCTTGAGGCGGGTTTTAACAAACGGGGAAGGCTGAATTCGATGTATGTACCGGGCAACTACTTATGTATCGACTTTCTGAGCGTTCCACTTCTTTCCATCCGTAAACCATTTTCGTACGTACCAATCAATGGTTAGTTTATTTTTTTTTTAAAGCATCGTGGCTCGCTTCAGCCAAGAAACAATAACTGAAGGCAAGAATAGTGCACTGTAGGGAGAACAATGCATCGCGCAAACCGATTGGACGGTACCTGGACAGTCTAGTCGTTGGTCCAAGTGCCGAAAAGACCGAGAATGCGGTCTCGTCTCTCCCTCTCAAGGCTATTATCAAACACTGAAGGACCTCCTCCAAACAGACACCCGCAACATAAAACCCATTCATTCCCAAAACGCACTTGAAACGCGCACCGTTTCCTTGCTGCCAGTCATCCGGCCTACTAAAAGCACGCTCTCCGGAGGTCTTCAACCACTCGGTCTCGCTTATGTCCCGTTTATGGCTGCGAAAGGGACGGCCACGATGTTACGTCTTCCGGCATCATCGTATCGCTCGATCCCGCGAATAATCTTTCTCTTTCGAGAGGCGACCCGCTCGGTTACCAGATCGCTCGTTTCCGAGCGTCTACTTGAAAGAGGAAACATAATCAAAGTAAATGGTACTTCTGGCGGATGGTAAACGCGACTTTTACATCGTTCCTGTAACTTTAATTGAATCGTGATGGGGTTCGGATGAATCGCGAGCGCGCTCTTTATATTGGTCGGTAGATATTTGACAGTACGGTAATGTCTCTTCGATTGTTGATGTCAGAAGCGAGAAATTAAAATTGTGGGGATCGTTCGTAAAGTCGGGATATAAATATTATATATTTTATAGAACAACTACGACGTCTTCTCTTCTCGAGCTCTCAATCCCTACTTCTCTGTTTCGCGGAAACGCTGCCAACGATCGTCATTCCATTATTTCTGCGTTTTGTTTTCTTTCGCTTGACTGATCGTCATTTCGCCCATCGCCGGTTACCCGTACATTTAATATTAAACGGATTAATTGAAACAGGGACCTCCAATCACGATATAAAATACAAGGTAATGTCCTCGACAACACAATCAAGGATCATCAAAATCAAAGATGGCTCCTCTTCCGTGAACGTCTGCCATATGTTTTTTCTCGTGTTCGTAAAAAAAAAAAATGAACGCATTTCCCTTACGCGCACGATAACATAACATGATCGTTCTTTCTGTCCTGTAGGCTCACGTAATCGCCAGACGCGCTGCACCGCACAGCGTCGCCTACTACTCGTCAGTAGTCTGAAAGCCGAGGAATCCGGTGGTGTATCTAAATAGGGAGAACACCGGTGGCTGAAAAGGGACTAAACGCCCGGGCCAAGACGAACCGGGAGGAACCGGTGCAGGCCATCGGGACACTCTCGAGAGTCCTATCTGCCTCCAGCCTCCAGGATGTCGTACGCCAACCGATTCCCGTCTTCCCAACACACTCGGTATCGCAGCAGCTGGGGGCCATCCTCGGTGACTGTGTTCAATCGCGTGGACGTACCGAGGCCCTCGCCGGAAGAGGAAGAATTCGCCGAGTTCTATCACGAGCGTCTCCACTCGGCCCAGAGCAGACAGTTGCTGCCGCTTCAGGAGGACCTCGCCGATTGGATCAATAAAACGTTGAGTGAGTACATACACAGACTTACACCGAAATCCGGACTCGAGACTTGGGTCTCGCCTCTCCACATCAGGGTCTCCACCGCTAGTACGTTCGTACTAGATCTAGTACCTTTTATACATTTTTAGTGTTCTAGTACGTTTACCAACAGATCTAGTACTTTCGTGGTGGTTCCGAATAATAATGGGTCCGTTCCGTTTCACGCATTAAATAGTACTAATTTTATCTTAAAGTAGATGTTTACAAAAACTAAGAAGAGAAAATGAGAAAAAAAACAGAAAAGGTAGATAAAACAGCAAATTCTGCCAAAAATAACAAATACAGTAAATGTATAGAACCTTGCTGGACTTGTTTCCTCTTCCTTTCTCCTTTGCCCCCTCTATTTCACGATCTCGTTTTTCCTGGTAATAGAATAAAATAGAATTTAGCAGTTTTATATTGAATTTATCTTTAATATTAAGGTACATAGGCATATATGCGGTATATATAGTATATACAATGCCCCTAATTAGAATGAAGCGTAAGGAATTCAAAATCTAGTACTTTTTTCAAATCTAGTATCTTTTTCTTGTATATTCTAGTACGAAATACTTTTGCTCGGTGGAGACCCTGCTCCACATATTGCGGATAGGCTGCCGCGAAACGTCGCGCTATTTCGTTGTTCATTAAGTAACAATCTTGATTATTTACAATACGGTGGCACTTTGAAGTCTATTGACCGATTTTTAAAAATATTTTCCGATTTTAGCACGATGAAAAAATTATAAAAAGCTGCAACACCTTCGAAAACAATCGAATCTTTCTCTGATAGCAGTTAGCGCGACTTTCATCTTTTGATCTCGCGCGCAAAGTGTGACGAACATGTTGAAACGAAAGGGAATTTCTTGTGCTACGAGCGATCCTATTTTAATTAGGATCGTTAAGCCTGCACTCCGCTTTTTGTCCGGTGCTTTCTTTTGCTTTTACAACATCGAATACGCGTCGAGGATGCTATTCCATGAACTTTTGACTGATGAGCGAGCCTCGCATTCAGGCCAATGATTCAGCTTTCCGGTGGAAATTTCCGATAGCCATTAGCCGATAATCAATGATTCTTCTGATTGATGAAGGGAAGCCACGGAAGTTCGGCCTCTGTTCATCGCCATAACGCTAACGCAACTCTCCTATCTGACCGGTTCATCGCAGAGGCATCGACTTCGGTGCTTCGCGAATTTCTCTTACAGTTTTACGCAATACCCTAATATTTCTTCCGCGCGTGGAAAGCGGGAATCTCTGAATATTCATGTGGGCACGGTTGGGCTTCGACTTTTCGCGATGCGCGAACGAAAGTTGCGCGGTGATGCAACGATGAACTCGTTCTTCGTTTTCCGTGGACACGCGGTTCCACTCGCCAGTTGTATTTTTCGTGGATACCTTTGGCCAAACATTTGCTATATTTTGTTAGCACAATACTGTTAGGAAGGCCAGCTTACGAAGATCGGAACACGCATCGGATGTGGCGTGCGCAGGGACTGTGTAACGCGGCTCTTGTGCCGTACAAAAGGCTCGCATCTGGCACTACGACCACGACGACGTGGGAAAGGATATTCGTAACATTTGGCCTTTCGTTTCGTCGCGTTTTCGGCGCACTGTCACGCGAGTACATGTGAAAAAATCGCTCGAGACCATCGCTGCCTCGTGTACGAAATTTAAATCGCGACGCACTGATTCGACTTGGCAATTCCACGCGCGTGTTACGTGATTCGATTAAATTCGGACTTGTTTCGAGACCTTGTTCTTCAAGAATGGATTCGCAAAAGATCTGCTGGTATTTCAGCAGCTTTCGCTTTTGACATTAATGCGAGACATTTTTGCACGAATCAAAAGTAGGTACATTTCGAGAATGTGCTCTCGAAAGTTTACAGTCTGATTCGCAAAAATAACGAAGTTACAGACCATTTAGTGCGATGTAACAGAGTATGGAGCACCGAGCTTAGCAATTTTATTTGATTTGTAATAAAAATATGTGCAACGCGAAAGTAATTCCTCAAAAGATATTTTTGCACGAGCAGTCGTAAATTTATAATAATCTTCGATGAAACGAAAAACTGTAAATGTTTATGCAGATATAGATCTTTATGGATCAGTTTATAGAAACTAGAATCCTGAATGTGCCCCGTCGCATTCCGAAGATCTTATAAACTCTCTTAGCTATCGGATCGTTCGGAATGACACCATGCACTTATTCCATCTGATATTTAAAGAATAAATGCGCTTTTACAGGAAGTTATTAAATCGATCCATTATCTCAAATAAATGTCACAATAACTTTCCCTTCCGATTCCAGTGATACATCGAAAACGTGCTTTAGAGGAACAAGAAGCAATAAAATCCGCGATCCAGTAACAAGCAAAACGAATTATCAAGCTAACTGTACACCAGAGATTTATCCTCCAATTAACATAATCTAGAATCTCTAATGAAAAACCTCGACGAATCCATCATCATATCAAAGTCTTTCGTGCTGTACGTTTTCTGAAGGTGGTACAGACTAGCCGAAGAAATGCTCGAAGCGATCGATAGCGCTAATTCGCCTCGCCAGTTGTTTTTCTCCTCAATTTCATAAAGCCAACTGTAGCGGGAATATCGATACCCGATACTCCCGATGAGCAGCCCGAGATAACTTCGGGAATTTCAAAGCTGGTGAAAGTTTTCCCGATTAGACCGGATTACTCGCGAAGAACCGGCACGTTCCCAGAAGCATCGTCGAGAAACAAATTGGAAGAACCTGAAAAGTTTTTTTCTGGTTCCGCTCGAGGTACCAGGGGTGGGTTCAGCGAATACGAATCGCTCGTTGTTTGATCGTTTCACCTACTTCTCGCTCCGAATCGTCGTCGTTTCTGATTTCTCCGCTCGTTTTTCGTGTCGTCGCGTTTTTACGACACCGAGGATTTGCATGCGAAACTCCGGCTGCCTTCGCGAATCGCGAGAAATCGATCCGTTTGGAATATTTTGGTCACCGAACGTGTCCCACAAATTGCTTGATCGATAGGAAACATTGTGTCCCATTATATCTGCCGAGAACGAAAAGCGACTATTTTATATTTACCCTATGAAAGTAACAAGAATGCATATTTCAGAGATTGATTGTAATACATCTTCAAAGACATTTTAGTCTTCTTCATCATTTCGTTTTCATAACTATTTATTTTATTATCGTTATTTGATCGACTCTGGAAAAGTTGTGTTGTATCTTTCATCGAGCAAGTCGAAAGTTTGATTTCTCGACGTACAACGAGGATATTTTTCTTTTTTGTGAGGCGATTCTCCGTAGAAGAACGATGTTTATTTCAATCTCGCGCACAAGTGTGACCGCCTTTCTGAACTAGTACTTGCCTAATACGGCGTCAATACGAGTCGATGCGTAAAACCGAACCGCCCCGATATATCGAACGTCGGAGCCGCCGCGCTGTCCCGGAGCGGAGGTTCTCTAAAGTAAATTACACCGTTTCCTACTGAAGAATATAGGATTGCAGTCTCTGGTACAGCAAAAACGAGGTTGACCGCATCGATTTCAAAATAGTAGTCTACTAAATCTTGCACGTGTTCAATGTAGTCTAAAAACGACGAGCATTCCAAGAACAATGAATATTTAAATATCCAATGTCGACACCAGCCGACAAGATTTTCGGAGAATTTCTAAAATATAGGGCAAGTTAAAAATAAATTATCAGTGCATTGTAAATCGATATCGACAATTATGCTTGGGTCTGTTAAAATTTCTAGAACGGTTTATTGGTCTTCCAGCTAGAGGTTTCTTAAAGTTTTGAAGTCGGTGTTAAGTTCGACGAGTGATTCATTGCTGGCCGTTATCGAAGCGATAAATACGAAGTTCTCGGAGACGCGAACGATGGGATCAAAATCGATTTGTTCGCTCCGCGTCGATTTAATCATCAGAGGGCCGGTGTGCCGACGACGTTGTTATCGATGCCGAGGGCAGGTTGTCTCGCGCTGCGAAATGTCTTGTAACGTTGCCATATATTTTGGTGAACGGAGAGCGCGGTTTCGCGCGACCTCGAAGAATCCAGCCGCAAGATCTGGACCACCGTGAAAGATTGCGACACGAGGCGGTCTCGGGTGAAAAACGACTAATACGCGGATCAGCCGGCACCGTGTCGTCTCGCGAGATGCGACCCGAGATGCTTTTTATATTCGGTTCGAATAGCGCCATAGTTGATGAACAAAATCATCAGCGTTCCAAAATTATGGAATGGTCAACAAGATTCAATAATATAAAATTACCGAAAAATTTACTAACGAAATGCATCTACGTGACATTGGGTCTTAAGGGGCTGTGCGCACTCAACTACCACCACCCTTACCACTCACACATCGATAGATCCGCATATACGTATACGAAATGCAAGGGTTTACGGCAAAAGAAACTGACGCCTCAATATTGCAATTAGAAGTTCAGACCCGGTCGATTATGTTTCCTAAGAGTCCTGGCCAGGGTGGTTCAGAGCCGAAATTTCATATTTTTACGTTGTTGAAGAGTAATTTGCAATAATCGGCAGCGCTGACTTGCGACAAAAAGTATTCTGCCGATTATTACAAATTACTCTTCAACAACGTAAAAATATGAAATTTCGGCTCTGAACCACCCTGGCCAGGACTCTTAGGAAACATAATCGACCGGGTCTGAACTTCTAATTGCAATATTGAGGCGTCAGTTTCTTTTGCCGTAAACCCTTGCAAGGGTGGTGGTGGTAGTTGGGTGCGCACAGCCCCTTAACAAGTTCGCGACAAGTAAGTACGTGTGCATAAAGTCCGCGATCTAATCGTCACGTCAACGTCCTCCCAGCACGTAATGTCCAGCGCGCAAACGAGAGGAAGAAATACTCGTATAATTTCGTGGAGAGGGAAACGCGAATGCTCCTAAACATCCGGAGTTTAGAGGCCGGAGTAAAACGCGGATGTCTAAGTAAACCGGTAATGAATCGAACCAGCATTATACGCCGAGGTTGATCAGACGCGTCTAATTATATCGCGCCGCAATATCACGGTGACACGCCACTCTCCGTGTAGCTTCAAAGCCCGAACGACGAAGATAGGTCGGCAGCCTTTATGGTGGAATCTTGCGCGCGCGCGCGCGTGTGTGTGCATCGTCAGCCGTGTAGCAACTATTCTTGCTCGCGGGTCTACGATTGAAGTGTGCACCCACACTCGGTCGTGTTAACCGAGCACACAACGCTTGAAATGCGCCGCGCCGTGAGCCGGTCAGCACTCCTGTCGGCATTCGATCGAGAGCCGTGGAGCAGGGAATTCAAGAGGGGGGATATATATTCCCGTGTAAACCAGGAAACTCGACTGATATTTTAACATTTTTGTTTCTGCGAAACTATTAGCTATACGAGTTTATTGAAAGGCAAACAAGTATTTTAAGGTTAGTTTGTGTCGGGATTACGCCAAACTCCTATTAGTAATTAAAAATGACAGAAATTGTGAGAAATTGCGATTTAAATCGTAAGCCCAAAATCCAAAGATTCTGTGTTTCGTTTTTCCACGAGAGCGAAATTGTTCGCAAAGCTTCGTTCCTTACGCGCAGTTCACCGTTCATTTCGGCAATATTCGTCGGTATGTAGCACGAATTTCGAATAATCGCAGCGTCTCGTTTCGGCTATACTCGCGACATACAAATCGAGTGTTCAACGTAGGCGGAATCGTTGATCCCCAAAGCCAGAAATTAATCGCAGCGATCGATACGGAATGCGGGACGCGTATGGAATGTATCGCGTGTAACCTCTTTCTGCGATCTACAACGGCCGTAGATCTTAATATGTACCGCGATCTACAAGCGCTCTGGCCAGTCTCGTCGAATATAATGAACACCGGGGCTCGCAGCGGACTTGTTATCTCGCGATAATCATGCAAACAAACCAGCGGAACCCGAAGTTGAATCGCTGCAACATCATCCGGAAAATCCGGGACGCGTCGACCGGGAGAAATTTCCATCGATTTGCATACTCAGCCGGAACGTCGATAATTGAACGAACATCCGAAGACGTGCTCGAAATAATTCGGTTCAAACAGAGCAATGTCAACAGGCGCCAGTTAATATTCTGCATATGTACTTTTATCAAATTTTTCTTAATTCGAAATACGTAAATTAATTGAACACCAGAGTTTCGACGATTTCTCTGGGTCAGAACAGGAACCAAAGGCCTGCCGGGTCATCGTTGAAACGGGAAATCCTCCCACGCTGGTCTCCAGAGCGTCGGGCAGAGATTCGAGCGAATCGCCGAAATTCCACGGAAATTGTTGGAATAATGCGCGAATGGTCGGGACCTTTCGACCCACACCCCGAGTCTCCCGCAGTCGCAACGGGTCTGACTCAACCGGAAGTCGGCCGGGCACCCCTCTTCCTTCGTGCCACTTCTTCTCCCTGCGTCGTGGTGTACCTGAAGCCGCATTACGCATAATGGGCGTACGCCTTCCTAATACGCTTGCGCGTGTGCGAGCACCCGGCGAGTATCGCCGGTATTCGCGAGCGGATCGCTTGTTTGGCACGGGCCATGGACGAGCAGCGAGCCGTGAACCGACCACAGACGGTTCAGCAATTTATCGCCGACCCCTTCGATGAACCCGAATCTCGTGGAAAGCCGGCTTAATGCCGGTCTTTGAGCGCGCCGAAACGAGACGGAAATTGATACCGAGAGCGGAAATTGAAAGGCCGATTTTTTTCATCAGCCGCTCTCTGCCAGCGAGCAGTTACGAAGAATAATTAGTTCTCTCCCGAGATGAGTACGTATTTTATGCTAATTCCTGTAGGGGAATCGGGCGAAACCCTCGACCACCGCTTCATGGATTTTTTCTGCTGGCAGAGCCAGATGTTGTTAATTGGCCATTGCCACTTGAATCGAATGGCAAGGGCTCTTTTTTGGTAAAAAATTGCTTGGCTCGCGGGGAAACGAGATTTCTCTCAGAAGTGTACAAGTAGCCGGTTTCAAACCTGTACGTGTGGGTAATATCGGGCAGATATCTCTTAACTAGACTAGTGTGTGTGTGTGTGTATGTTTACCATTTGGTTACCTGCTACACGCAAGGGCGTTTGATGTTCTCGGGTAACGTCAGGATATGGACAGATAAATCAACCTTCTTAGATCTTGCGAAGGTTCCACAGAAACCGTAAATAGAAGTCGCAAGATAATGATGCCATATTATATACCCTATACTTTTCTATTTACGATCAATAACTTGGAAATCCTACAAAAATTAAGCTTGCGTCTTTAACTGTTTGCGATTGCGTTATCGTTGAGATTCGAGAATTTGTGAAACTGTCGGCAAAGATTTGCAGTACAAGCGATCCAGAAAGACTTTTAAATATACTTTTTGGTCGAACGATGGCAGGTGAAACTATGTATGCCCGGAGAGGACATAAATCAGCCCGAAATATAAACATCGTACGTAGAGTAATGCAACATTAAGAGAGTCCCCCCAGTAACTCACGCGAGTGTCCTTCGTCGGAGGATACCCCGTGTGTGGCCGGGTACACGATGAAATTAAAATTATCGAGCCGAGTCATGTTTTATGGTAACAGGCAATCGCAGTGATATATCGCGCTCGAATTAATGCACCGATCGAACAATGCCAAGGACGACGGATCGGAGATGCTGAAAAAGGATCGAATCGCACTAAAGAGGTCAAGCGAGTATTAAAATCGAAGGGTAGCGTATCAAGGATATGAAAGAAATGCAGGTCACGGTGCACGATAGTTATCGATGCACGGGAGCCTATCTTATTAAGAGAGAGAGAGAGTGGGAGAAGAAACATCAATGCCTTAATCAATAAAACCAACGGGAAGATCTGTTTCAACGACCGCGTACCCTTCAAAGAGATGGCGAATTTCTTTTTTATCAGAACAGAACCAATGAAATAGATCATCTCCAAAACACAATACGCTGAATTTGCCATTGCTTTAGAATCCCTGATAGTGATTTCGCAGGAAGAAAACTCGTATCGCATCGAACGTTATTGAAACGTTTACAAATCCCTCGGTTCGCCGAGTTATAAATCTGCCGTGCAGGACAATGTTCCCAGGACAATTCGTTCCGATATCAGCATCTAATTACCGCTGTACGTTGCGGGGCCTTTCTTCGGGCGGCATTATTGCCCCGTCGGGCACCGTCAAACATAAATTAGACGCGTGTGCTCGAGTATCGCGCACAGTTCCGGGTGACCGAGTTGTAGTTCGTCGCTCGGTTCGCACTCGAATACGCTCACGCCCGTGATCTTTCGTAAGATCGAAACAGAGTAGGCATCCTACTCGAGAGAGCAGCTGTTATCACGAGCTTGGGCTCGCTTCGCCATTGTGTCCCAGCCATATGCGAACAATATTCGCGATCCAGATTCAGCCGGCGCGGCGTGGCGTGGCGTGGCGTGGTGTGGTGTGGCGTGGTGCGGCGTCCTGTGCTACAAGTAAACGTGAACGTGCTCGGGCTGCACGTACACGTGTGCTCGGTGTGTGGAACGTGTGATGGACTTTACTCCATAAGCCCGGCCGTTAAAACCTTTTTTCCCCGGTTCTGCCCCGGGTGCAACCCTATTGTTACCGGGTCGAGTCACGAGCCTGTGCGCCGGTTCTCATTACCATCCGTATCTGCGAGGCTTTATCGCTCCGTCAGCCCAACCTAGTTCCTATTTCCCATCGTATCCCACCTATATCTATTATACGTGGCATGGATCGTGTCGCGGGTTTTCCTTAGATTCCCCGCCGTCGATCTATCGCGCGTTCTATCCTGGGGATCGTGGGAGAATCGACGCGACGACCGTCCGCGCAAAAGGAACGGGGATATACCTCGCGACAGAACTATACGACATATAAGGAAATTCATAAAAAATCTTTCTTCATTCCAAATCGTAAGAATATGTATGTAGCTGTGTAACGTCTGTATGCGTGTCCGTATCTGTTGCTCGGTTTTACACGCGCGCACGTCGACGGATGAAATTGAAATGATTTCGAAGAGTCACGCACGAGTTGGCCTATCGTGAGAGTGTCCCGGCTAGACCATTTCGCGCTTGACCGAGCACGCCGTTCCTCGAGTTTCTAGCCGGTTCGATTTTTCGACGGATTCGCATCCAGCCGGAGGAAGCGACAGAATTTAATACGGGCTCGGCCAGGGATGACGCGCCAGAAGTAGT
Source organism: Lasioglossum lativentre (assembly GCA_916610255.1). NCBI lineage: Eukaryota > Metazoa > Arthropoda > Insecta > Hymenoptera > Halictidae > Lasioglossum > Lasioglossum lativentre. Next base: position 6,608,487 of record OU744364.1, read on the forward strand.
ACACTCGATCAAGCGGGAATCCTCAAGATGATGATCTTCTTAATCGTGGAACGACCAAGTGGCTCGCCGATCCCGCTGAACTGTAAAATATCGAGAAAACTCAGTTTCTCTTATTCCAAAAATTTTATAGAATTATTTACTGTCGCTTGTGCCTCCAAATGGCCGATTTTGGTTCAATAAAGATATCGATTTATATATTGAAGGCAATATAAATAATATTTTTTTAAACAATGGAAGTAGTGTTTTGTCGACATTTATCGTCCGATGGATTCGGGATGGCCACGGTCTTTCACGTAGCGACCCAGGGCTCAGTCGCTTCGAAGGCTCTGTGCCTGTGGAAAAGTCTCTCTTCGATCATGATATATCGATCGGTGCACCTCTTTAACCCCTCTAATCGGATCAGATCGCTTTGATGAATGGATTTAAGGCGCATAATGATTCACCGTGCCGCGGACTGTACGTACGTGCCGATCGAGATCGAAGTCGATCCGAATGGGGCTTCCATACGTAGCGGTTTCGCTGATAAATCCGAGGCGATCCAGGCCGCTCGATCGTTTCTCACGTTCCCTGACGCAACCGTGTCATCTCGCAGACCTCCGTACGATTTGATGGATCTCGATAGTAATTCGCTTGGCCCAAGGTTAATTTGCCACACGTGAAACTGGCTATCGTTATTTACCGACGAACTCTACGATCTCAGAAGCTCAAAGAATGCAATTTTAGAGAGGTAGAGCAATTAACGCTTTAACTATCAGAAATACATTATGTTTCACAATTTCTCTAAATTTCCCTAATTGTTTCGCTAGACCCGATTCCCCAAAAACCATCCTGGTCCGTGCCCTTTGGTCGATTTGCATTGTTACACCTACCGAAGGGCCACGAAAGAGCGTAATTAAATTTCCCCCGACGCACACTTCGCTAGCAATGAACTTGCTCGAGGAATATTTCTGTAACAAAGCGAAACCCACCCTAGCTCGAGAAGAATTTGACTGCGGCGAACAGTGCAAAGGAGGGTTGCCCCATTGTTCCCAACAATGGCGCCACTTCGTCGATACCTTTGACTGGTTTCAAGTGACCGTTTATACGCAGTACGTCGAGCCGTTCGTCGGCCACGGATATTAAAAGAATCAAAAAATCAACCATAGGTGTTCGAAACTGAAATTTCTCGGTTAATTAGAAAACTCTGTTGTTTGCATTTCAGACTCGGAGTATGTAACTGGGGACAACTTCTTCGACGCGCTTGACAATGGGGTGGTTGTGTGTCGATTGGCGAGAGTCATCCAGGAGAAAGCGAGGGTGGCGATCGATGCAGGAAGAGCCAAAGGGGTGAGTAATTATTATCTCGCCGGATAAACTGTCTGTCGTTACGGGAGATAAGAATGTCCGAGAACCGAGGTTCTAATAATTTGTCAGAAAATGAGAAATATTGTATTATGAACGTCTTTTAGCCGATACCTGTGATAAGAGGCCGGTGCTGGGAGAACGCAGCCAGACGGAGCTTCTTCTCGCGCGACAACATGGAGAACTTCATTCAATTCTGCCGGCGTCTGGGCGTTCACGAGAACCTCTTGTTCGAGAGCGACGATCTCGGTAAATCATACCAATTAATTCCAATTTCCGCGTATCGATTCCGAGTTGGCGAATTCAAACCGTTTCCGAGGCGAGAGTAATCGCCTCGAATTAACCGTGTCTCCACTGCGAGAACCGGGAAAAAACGAGCGGAGGGCTCTTCGGTGCAGCCTGACCGGTTTCAAATGCCATCGAAAACAATACGTTGCCGTGCGTGCGTGCGTGCGTGCATGCGTGCGTGCGACGCACTGCTGGAAAAAGAACGACTCCCGGTTACGTGGAAACCGAGTCGAGCCACGTGTTTTCGACGGGATTCTATGGAGGCAGGATCTTTGGAACCGCGAGGTTGAATGTTTCAGTCCTGCATCTGTTCATCCGCCGCGCCGGTGTTCAATTATATGTGAAAAGAAAATATTGGTTTATGCTTGGCACAACATCGTTAACCTTCTCACCTCTAATACGGTATTGAAACGGTACTAGCATCGTAAGCCGGCGCAATAAAAAATAATGCAAAGATTAGAAGAATATATAAGAAATTCTGTATCTTGTAACCGACGAAGAAAATTCTTGTTTTGACGATTAAAATATTCTAACCAAGAACATTTTAAAATGCGTCCTACCGTAGATTGCACAAATCTAATCGTTGTAGGATGAGAAGACCGTAACCAGGCGGTTCCCATAAAGAAACTGCACACAGTTGTGCGTTACCGTCTACTACATGTAATACGCTGCACACCGTAATGTACAATTATTTAATAGTACGATACCTATAATTGGCAGTTCTCCACGGACAACCACGGAACGTCGTGCTGTGCCTATTGGAGGTGGCTCGATTGGCTTCGATCTATTCCGTGGAGCCACCGGGGCTCGTGCAGCTCGAGAGGGAAATTGCCGCGGAACAAGAGAGGGATCTTCACTGTTTGTCCGATAGCGGTATATCTCACAGCAGCCTCGTCTCTTGGCAATTCCAATCACCGTCCCCGACCGCGACGCCTAGACCACCAGCCGAGAAGATAAAACACAGCAGGTAAAGAGTGAAACCAACGATACTGCCGTCGCTCCTTGAACGGTTTGCTTTTCTCGTCACGCCGGACGTCTTCCAGTCAAAACGATTGACGGTTGATCGCTATTCTGTCTGTCGTCTATTGAATCACTCTCTAATCAGAGTTCCGTCCGGTCTTCTTACTTCTTGAACGCAGCTGAAAAAGAACGGTAGACGACTGGTTAATTATTTCAATAGGTTTCTTTTATCGAAGGCTTCCGATTCTAAGCTGTGCTTTTGGCATTTTACCGAAATTTTTAAGGCAAAAATAATGTTGAAAACGCCACTGTGAGCTGAACAGTAACCGGGCGTTTGTGGCGTAATATGCGAGTCTATCCGATTAGCGACCTACGACCCGATGAAACACGATTCGAGAAGGTTGCGCGCCGTCAGATTCGACGAGGCTCTCGGTTTGCTGAAAAAGGATTCGCCTAATGGGCAAATCTGCGAGGCGTTACATTCTAAGAAAGACAGCACACACTTACCTCAACCGTAACGCAATGCCGTAGGAGTGGCGGTGTTTCATGGCGTGTAAACCTTACGGTATTTACGGCAAACCCGTGGCAGATACGCCGCGCCGGCGTAATTATGATAAGCAACAGAAAGCGCGCGAGAGCCAGTCTCTCTTAACTACCGTTGTCGCAAAAACCGTTCCGAGATGCTTTTTAACGAAGAATCACAGCAGATTACTGTATCGTGTTACTGGCGCGTGCGCCGGAACCTTTAATCGCTACAGTGAAATCAAAAGCCTTCCGAGTATTTTAATCTCGCCGAGCTGTGGGTGGTAATTGTACAGATGAGTTACAAACAATTACGCGTCATTTTAAAGTTGTTCTCGCGATGTGTTTCGTAGTTCAGCGTCAGAGGTGACCTCGCCAGCGACAAGATGGCTGGATACAACGACGGGCACCACCCACGAACCCGAAATGCGACGGTCTGTCAGCGATAATGGGCCACAGGGTAGCGACGGCGTGCCCAGTGATACCACGGAAGACGATTGGTCGCGTGGAAGCGCGGAGGACCCGGACGAGGTCCCATCACCGTCGAGCTCACCTTTGCCCTCGCCGGCTGAACCGCCGGAACACACCGGGCCTATAACGGAACTCGATCGCAAGGTAAAACAGCTTGCAACAGAAACTAATCTGTCTAGCAAACTAACTCGTCAAGTGGCATCGTTTCTCGCGATCATTGATTATATCGCATGCCAAACGTCTTTTTTTTATATATATTTATAATATTTACAAACAAGTATACATACACGCATGTGCGAGTTGCTCTCGCAGGAAATGTCACAAGTCACTTGGTAGTGTGCTCGCACCTTAGGTATGTTTATGGTGAAAGAGAAATACATATTCATAACATTTTCCTTCCCTAGTGTTCAAAGCGAGTCGGATATTATAAAGCAACCGGTCGATTTCTTAATTGCACATTTTTTAAATCCAAGGGAACTTTTCCGGTATAAACGGTGATTTAGAGATTCCCACCGTAACTTCGCTCGCAAGCGGGAAAGATTACTGAAACGGTATAGAAACAAGATTCCACGCTCAGGCTCGCATCGCGTCACGTTCGCTATGAATGGCGTGAGCAAAGAAGAGAGGAAGAACGGAACAATGGATGTAAACGGCTCACTTTAAGCTTTTTCACGTATGCGTTTGCACGCTCGTAGATTCTCGCGTGTCGAATTCCTGCGTACGCAGAAGCTGTTGTTACGCGACACCGCATCTTCGACTTTCCCTGGGACGACGCGACGTCGTCGTCGCCCCGTCGATTTATGTATATCGTCTGACGGTCGATCGTTCTTCGTCCATCGGACTGTCAACGTAAAAATACGCCGCTGCCATTCGCTCGTGCATACCTTCTGCATCGTATTCTTTGTTTTAGGTGAGGAGAGCCACGGAGGCTGTTCAGAGACTCTGCCAGTGTCCCTCCGAGAAGTGCTCCAAGCTGAAGGTGCGCAAAGTTGGAGAAGGTCGTTACCATATCGCTGGACGAAACGTCTTCATCAGGGTCAGTGACAATGTTAATAAAGAACATTCTAGATTAAAGATTTCTAATTCACGATTAAGAATCGAATTCTCCTGTAAGAGTTGAAGTTCTTATAGAACGCTAGCGTACCCGGAAATACTGCATCTAGGTGCTGCAGCGAAATCCTCTTAAACTGAAATCCACCGTGCCGGAGTACGAGCTGCTAATGACCCAGGCTACCTCTGTTCGCAGTTGCTGAAGGGTAGACACATGATGGTCAGAGTGGGCGGCGGTTGGGACACCTTGGAGCATTTCTTGGCGAGGCATGATCCCTGTCAGGTGAGGACCCTCAACCGCGAGAGCACGCCGCCTTCACCCCTCGGCAACAAGCACACCAACTTTCTTCCCATTCGCGCCAAGTATCGCAGCCCCCCGGCGGAATTCGTCTCGGCCCGCTAGCCTAAAAGCACAGTGCCTGTTACAAGTCCACGCTACTTCACGTTCATGCTGCTGTTAGTCTGTTACGTACAAGTAGAGTACACACGACTCGTCGACAGGGTGGCGTTGCGAGGCGGAGGCGAGGCACGGCGCGGCGCGGTTTCGTTTTGTTTGTGTGCGCGAAAGGTGACTGAACCGCAACGAGTTTTTAGGGGAACCCCGCTGATAGAGGATAGACGCTGGCTAGAACGGATACGATCGATAACCGAAACACATTCCGCGTGCACATGGGTAACTCGTGGTGTGTGAAGCCTAGCTTGTACCTTCTTTCCAACCGCTGTCGGGTGCGTTGACGATGTTGAGGGTTTCGAGAGCTCTTTATCCGCCTATCTATCAGCGACAGTTCCAGTAACGCGTGTTTCTCGCGTCACGCCTATGCTATCTCACAATAACACACGTCTTCTATTCTATTTGCGGATTGCATACACGTTTGTACCAAGTGCACCTATCTCTTAGATGCATAAGTTATACAGGGGATGGCACTATTTTTTCTTACATGTCATGTAACAACGGCTAGGGAGCACTAATTATTGTAACGTACGTCCTTGCAAGCGTGTTAATATGCCATCTTCTTGCGCGAAGACTCGAGCCGAAATACTGAATTTTCCGCGCTCGAGTGTTTACCTCGTATTACTCTATCTCTCTCTATCTCCTCTATCGATTAATCTCGACGAATGTACCGTGCATTTACATTTAATCGTTTCCATTGTATACTATCGAGGCATGCGTTGCGTTTGTACAGGATGCACGGGGGTGGGGCAGCTAAGTGGTACCACTTGGGCACCACAGAAAATTGCTTCTGGCGAATATCGTCTAAAGAGGTCGGTGTAATGAAGCGATGAAATTCTTTCTCCTAGTTTGCGCGTTTCGAGGTATCTGGGCGTCTTCGGTATTTTAAACACAGAGTTAGAAAACTGAAAGTAAAATCCAGATATTTAAGGGTTCTCGCTCCACCCGCGCGTACAAAAGTACAAACGCAAACTGCGCTATTTATTTCTACTTCTACCGTTAATTATTCGCGTAATAAAAGTACAATACTATTTTTTGTACGATATTCACTCGCTTCGTCGCTTAAACGTTTAACCCTTCCGATGCTTTGAGCGTTTAGGGAGTCAATCGAGACGCGACTTGTTCGGCGATCGTGCGATCGAGGATCCATACTAGGTCCGATTAACTATACCTACAGAGTGTACGACCGTAAACACCGCGCGCCAGATTGTTCGTTAAACGGTCAAATCTCTTATATAGCACCGAAAAGGTTAAATGTCATGCATTCCACGAATGACAGGCATATTGACGCTTGATTTGGAAATTGTCTAACAGAAATAGACAAGAGGGCAATGCACCTGGTAGAGGTAGCTTTACGACCGCAATGACCAAAGTTTGCAAACGGTATGTTGAAACGACGCCACTGACAGCTGGTCGGAATGTCGTTTACTGTGAAGATAACGATCCACGGTCTAACTACTCCCATTGTAAAAATCGTTGGATCGAACTCGATTGGCTGCTAAAGGCCACACTTGCCAATTTAGCGTCGCAGTTAAGGGCTCTTACAGTTTGACAAGGTAGAAACTGTTCTGTAATGAAAGAACGTTAGCTTAACGATTTTCTCACAGACTCTGTTCAAGATACAACATTTGATATCTTGGGAACGGCTTGGTCTGGAAAGTTAATTTTCTACGATGTAAGTAGTTGTAAATGTTAGCGAATTTGTGGGAACTATTATGAATATTTTAGCATCACGAACATAACTAGGTGTACGGTAAAAGCTTGTGGGCCTTGAGCGACCAATTGACTTACTTCCAACCTGAAGATACTTCGAATTTTCTTCACGAATATATCATTAGAAGTGCAATTAAAAACTCTGGCAATGCCAGCCTAGGTCAAGAGCTTTGTCCCCTCAACGCTACAGGAAATTGTACTTTCCCAGGAACGATTCCGTCTCGTAAAACTACGATATAAGGTTCAGATGAGTCTCTCGAGATTGCGTAATGCAATTTTCTTCCCCGAGACGTTCAAATATCCCCCGTAATCCGTACTTGGTCATTGCTGCAGTCTGCGAAGGCGTATATCGTAGTGCACTTAAATATCTCTAGGCACATAGATCATAAATTGTAACAAATGGCAGGGTCGGTCACAGTACACACTTCTCCGTTGTAAATATACGTTTGTTTATCGTGTTCGACGAATTAATCGACGACTGCCAAAATTATTGTTACAGAATGTTACGGAACGTATACATGAAAGAGACACGAACGGTTTTGTTTTTACCATTGTAAACTCTCGTAATTATACTTTCTGTTCGCAGGATAATATCGAAGCGGTACCATTTTTTTTACATGTTACAACGGCGTCATCTCCGCCGACCCTGAAATTAATTCTCACAGTTTGGCACATTAATCGACCAGTACTCAAATCGGCTAACTCTCGCAAAATGCTCCACGATACTGCCATAATACATACATATATATTTATATATACATATATATATATCTATGTTTTGTACTTTTATAATAAACACGTAGGCTAAGGGATTCACGAAGGACGTTATCGTCGAAATTACATTACGCGATGTGTTTGTTGGGTTCACAGAAATGCAAGGGCACAGGAATGTGCAAAGGAATACCAAAGCAAAGAAATGCGCGACGAGTATTGTCGGCACGGTGAGGCTATTGTCGTTCGAAGATTTTTTTGTTAGACTCTTTCCTATTCCCTTCAATTGACCATTGTATCGTAGGATTCTTTGTTTCGTGCGTTATTGTTAGACGCGTGACACATAATCCATTCTGTGTTTGTAATTTCGTTTCGCATTTTTGGGCGCAGAGACTGTATTTATTTTATAAATGGTGAACAACAACTTGTGAACCGCGACGCAACGAGACTTTGTTCAGTGCGCTTCATGTAAAATCATTTCTACTACGCACGGATGAAGCGATTCCGCCATATTATATTATTATAAACGCGTTATTTGGTAAGTCTGTCTATACAATTACGATTAAGTTGTTTTGTACCTGCTTGCTTCCACGCAGAGTATTGAAAATGTTTCTTTTTATTCCTTCTTTTCGCGTGAAACGAATGTTATTTCGTTTGGAAATCAATCTTTCTTATTAGGCGGCTGTCGTGTGCGGTATTCCACGGGGAATTATGCAATTCTGAAGGAACAATGATTTATTTGTGGAAGTTTATTTTAAGTCGATTGTGAATGCTTCGCCGCACGACGGCCATTATCAAATATGTTTTTCCATCATTTGTGATATAATCGTATTACATATATTCTATTTTCAATTCTTGCTGCACGTTAGCAATCAAAACATGCTTTTGTAAAGTCTACGTCATAATCGTTTCATATATTCCACGTAACGTGTACGGTTAATAACGTTAGGTTTATGTAAGTACGATGCAATTGTGTTAATTGTTATATTTTGTTGAACAATAAAATATTTAATTACGGACTCGCTCGTTCACAAGGTGACGGAAACTCGTAGACGAAGCTGTTGAAACGAGTCGATTTAATAAGTAACAAATATATTTTTATTTGTTTCTTTGTGGTGCATATGTTATTATAAAAGTAACTTAAATTTGGTAAACATCACTGTTGTATTTATCAGTCTGGCGTACGTAAAACCTATAGTTTAAGTAATATAAGAAAAAATTACAGCGCCTTGGAAACTTTGGATAATTTAATATGTCATTTCAGTAGTCAAGTATCAAATAATTAAGATAATAATACTCGTTACGTTATGGAGTTAGAAGGTGCGCGATACAGTATTTGTTTTATTTCTTCTTGCTTTTCCCTAGCGTTAGCGTGTGATGCTGGGGTTGCTGAGTGAACTGCATCTTTCGTCTATTCAATTCGACAATGTCGTCCTCGAGTTTCTTCCTACTCTCCTCCACCTTTTTCTTTTCCTCTGTATGATCCTTTTTCAGTTTGTCGAATTTAACGTGTAGCTAGATGGTGCATGTTAAAACAAAATTATCGCTCTGCAGAGGAAATACTAAGATATTAAAGGTGAATAAAAAAAAAGAAAAAATTTATACCTCTTTCTCTGCTTCCTTCAATTCAGCCTCCGTTTCTTTCACTCTCACTACGAACATTTGTCTCATTTCATCCTCCTTCTGCTGAAGCTCTTGCAAGTGGAGAGTTCTCTTCGCTTCGCATGTCTGTTGGAAACTAACTGGTTTGTTCTCGCTATCCACATCACTGAAGCCCATCTAAAAATTAAAATTAAAAAGTCGAGGGTTTTGTTTAAATATATAGAAATAAAATTGTTACTTCATACGATTACCTGTTCCAGTTGTCTTTTACGATAAAGTTCATAATGACGACAATGTGTTTTCTCTCTCATATCTTCCATGTTCGTCCGTATTAACATCTCACGCAATTTGACGAAATCGCAATGGGACTCATTTTCCACTATAATAAGAAATAATGAGTTAGTTAAATACTTTAAAATATATTAATTCATTAATGATAATACGATACTCTACCTTGCACCGTACCCCATGGGTATTGCCTGGAACGCATCATTTTATTTCCGACTCGTACAAAATCGGTACTACCAACTACTGCAAAGGGTACATGCGCATTCATACTAGTATTCACTTCTGCTACACTTTCATCGTCAGTGGGGAATTGATAAATATGGACTCCATTATTTTGCAATTCGGATATAATTTTGCTTTTAAACTTTTGCAATTCGGTCTTGGAGATTGTGTCTGCTTTAGCAATAATTGGAATGATATTTACTTTTGTGTCAAGCTTCTTCATACATACAAGGTCAATGGATTTTAATCTGCAATGGAATGTGCAACATACAATTGAAAATTGAAAATATGATACTTATATCGAGTAAAATATAATGTGCATACGTACCCATGACCAGTAGGACATATAAAGTATAGACAAACATGAATGCGACTATCATGGTAAGTTGCCAGGCAACGCTTAATTTTCAGTTCTTCTTGCAAATAGGCTTCGAACTGAGCATCTATGTAATCAACAACCGCCTTAAAGCTATCTTCCTTATTAATTTGATCGCCGTATCCAACAGTGTCAACGATAGTTAACTTCAGTCTAACATTGCTCTCCTGTAACTCGTACGTGTGTGCCTTCAGCTTCACAGACGGAAGATTGTGAGGGCTTGGAGTAGACTCGAAACTCGTATTAAAGAGTGAATCCATAAGTGTAGATTTCCCGAGACCAGTCTCGCCTATTACAGTAATGTTGGTTAGTATAAATTCTTACAAAAGCGTATAATACCTTGATTCATGTCAGATATACTTCGTACCAATACAGAGGATGTTAAATACAAATCCATTTTGAACAGATTTATTAACCAACTGATCCGGAAGACTGTCGAATCCAACATGGCCAGACAACTTCAAATTACGTATGTTAGACTCCAACTGAAAGTAAAAATTAGCCATAACTGTTAAGCGACATAAAGCTACCCGGAAATGAACAGTACTATCTTTAAATGGAGCGAGAACGCTTCATAAAGAGTACTGTTGTTGTGACAGACGACAACCAACGCCCTACAGATTCTAAACATTACGCATACGTCAACAGCAGTTTAAGCGTACGTTTATATACAAAGAGTGACTCTCGAACAACAGTTTCGAGTAGCAGTGGTGATCAGAAGGAACGTAAATAGACCTAAAATTGCAAAAAAATGACACCTACCTTGACACGCTCAACTTCCACCGACGCCATTTTTTCTACTAGCGACGCCTGCGTACACTCATGCTGCGGTTCTCAGACAGAAATAAAGTCTGCTTACACACGTACAACGTAATCCAGTAATTCTTAATACATATGCTATTCCTGTGAATTAAAAACGAAATAAAAACGAATTATTATAGTATATTAATGTTTAATTGTTATGTCATACTTTTGCGATGATCGCACACATAAATCAATTTGAATTTATATACTCCGTATGAAAATATATGGAGCAGTGCAAAGTTCATTCATGTTCGCAATCATTCGATGAAATTATTGTAATGATTCAATAGTATACTATATTACTATCGATTGTGTCCATGTACGAACATCGAGGCATACTATGTATATATATTATATATACATTACGTTATACATATATATATGGACATAAAAGCCCCCTCAAATCGTTCTGCGAATTTGATCGTCGTATGAATATTTAAATTTTCAACTATAAATTACTATATTATTCATATTCATATTTTGAATATAATTATTTGTTATTAACAAACATACTTAGTCGTGTTACTGAAATATTTATTTCCATAGTTTATGTTTCTAATTATAGCAGATGGTAGATAACAAACAATAATAATAAAGAGGGTTGTAACTGAAAGTCTAATGTGGAAAAATATAAAATTGTAATATGAATCAGGACATGCAAATAAAAGTCGTAGCGTACGACGATTCTGGCAAGCGCTTTCTCTACCATAGCATTCATTTCGCTATTCCCGATTCTCGAGGGTTGTAGACAAGTCACATTCATTCGCATGCACACATTTCCAAATGCTTTTCAATACCATTTTAGTAGAATAGTTTCTCACCTAACCGTTGTCGATGAGAAGAGGACGCTCAAAACAGTCCCTTTTCAAGTCGGTACTGTAGACAGCTATGGGTTACGGAAGTGCATCCCATAAAAGCCATAAGACATTATGTCTATTTTTATATCTCCTCTGTAGTTCTATTTAATGGATTTTGCGATTGATTGAATTGCACGATATCGATTGTCTGGTAATCAAAAAAAATTCCCATCATTAATAATGGTGGCAGGTAGCCAAAAAAATTCTGGTCATTTATTTGAATGGTGATTAGTAACGAAAATAATTTTAGTCCTCCATAATAGTTATTCAAAACCAAAAATGGATTCATCGAATGTCTCATAACCATTCTGATGTACGAGATTCGTTTCGTAAACATTCCGTCGAGTCGATTCATAAATCGCGCCCACCCCCCGCCATGGTTGCGCGCGCAGCTGCGGTCAGGTACTTAGGGGCTCAGTTGGTGTTGGGACTGCGAGCGCGTCGCTAGGGTGTTTCATGCTGGCGTACTGGCAGACCGCTCATAACAGTGTCTACTTTCTAACATGGCAGATCAATTTGTGTTGTATTATCATGTGACGGGGAAAAGCTCTCGTGCATAAGACGATCTTCGTGTAAACTATCGTAGATTCTCCTCGCGGGGTAAACGTGTTGCCAGCGTACGAGTACCGTCGCGATGGCGGACATGAAGAGTCCACCGTTCAGTGACATTAAACGGCCCGAGGAGGTGGTGGCGATGGCGATGAACGACAGCCTGAAATTCGCCGTGCTGATCGGGCTGATCGAAGTCGGACAGGTGTCGAATCGGGAGGTTGTCAACACCGTGCTTCACCTGGTGAGCAACCCTAAACATTTGTGGACACGATCGCAGAGCCGGTCGTGCGTTTCACGGGCATTCCCGCCGATTTCGGTGCATCGGCCTAAATCTGTCAATTTGAACTGTCAAACCTCGGTAGCTCCACGCGTTCTCGTACCACTGTCGATTAGAGCTTTATTTAGCGGTTGTTCAATGGGATACTGTACGAGCGTGCCGAGTACGAGATGGCCCTGTAACCTTTACGATTCTTACCCGCACGATTCTAGTCAACTTTAACCGCTAAACTCGCCTCGACCACATCGCGACACGTTTTAGGGATACGCGGCCTCGTCCTTGCACGGGTTTCCCCCTCTACCGCCGCAACGATTTCCAACACACGTCAACCAGCTCTAACGCGTTTATAACTAATAACGCGTACCCCGGTTTTATTACTGACCGCCGCCGCCGCCTGCTTTGCCATTAATACTTCGTCAGTATGCGCGGATTCGCTTCGAAAAAGAATTCCTCGTTTGGTCGGAGTTTTGCACGGTGTGCTGTGTCAATATACCGATCGGTTTCAGTGAAAGTAATGTTGCTCTTCAAGACAGCCTCGCTTCTTGTTTTATTAATTGCCGACTGAGAATTGGAAAGCTCGCGGAACGATGTAATAGAATCGTAGAGAACAGTGGAGATTTGTAATTGAATAACTGAAACATAAAACTGATATTAATGTCCCATAAATCCAATTCCATTCTTGTACCAGAACATACGGGAAACCAGGGAAATGGGACTTTGTTTAATTTCATAGATTCATAGGTTGTTTTACCGAGACTATAGACACATATGTATGCTGTAGCCTGTTTTTTGGGAAATGTGACCGAAGGTATAGCAATGGTCATAATAGATGTCCACCCTACTTGCAGCCACTCCAAGTTCATAACATGTGGTTAGCACAAGTGGGGTGGACAATCATTATGACTATCGATGTACGTCGAGTACCTTTGAAAAGGCTATACATACATACATTCTTTACACAGTAACATAATTGTTTTATTTTTATGGTTCAAGTATGAACGTCGATATGGACACTATACTGGTATAGATCCATATTGTACTATAATTAAACTGTGAATATTATATTTAATACCTCGGTGAATATTTTTGTCGCGTGCAGATTCATTAAATTTAAAGCTTCCAAATATGGGAAAATCTCCAATATTCTAGTCCTGAGCGTACAGTATCGACATAACACTTTTTACTATACTATCAAGGTTTTATGATATAAATGTCATTTACAAGTTCACCTGATCAAATGTATACTATATTCTTCAATTAATTCCCATTCTTCAAGCTATGTTAATATGCTCGAAAATATTTCTACTTTTTTCCACAAAAAAAAAGAAACTAGGCCACAGTATATTAGAAAAGCACCGACAAATTATTCGCATTAACATGAAACGAATGCCTCGCTATCATCGCAAAGCATCGCAGAGCCACTAACAATAATAACTCGCATTCTCCGCAGAATTGCTCCATTTGCCGAATCCCGATTCTCATTTCGCGTATTACACGTCTGATTGTGCGTAATATTCGACGGCAATCGCGTTACGTTACAAACGGCAATAGTAAACGTTACACAGCCGCGTATGTAATTACGCAGTGAAATTAACGTGCAATGTTTGCTCAATGATTTCATCATTTTCTGCATGCATCGCGTGGAAAGAAATCCTCGCAATCTTGTCTGTAGTCGTAGACCCGGCCAACTGTTCTCGGTTTTTGAGGATCGTCGTGTTTTATCAATTAATCGGTCTCTCTCTCTCTCTCTCTCTCTCTCTCTCTCTCTCTCTCTTTCTGGAAGACTCGTCGTTGTTCGGAACGCGGCGAGAAAGGCGCAACTGCCACGCACGTTGTATAACCTTATGAAAAATATGCAAATGTCCGGACCGAGAGTTTACGGTCATGCTTTTATAGCATTCAATCATGCGGTTAGCACGCTCTTCGGCGCCGGGGAAACGCTATTCACGCGACGACATATCTCGTTTCCGATATTGTTCCTACTTCTCCGGGGATTATTATCAACGGGATAGGTAGCCGCCGGACGCCACGTAGGAACACACGCTTATCAACGTTCTTACGTAAACGGTTCCCGCGTGGGAAGGTCGTTAAGAGGCCGTGCACACCTAACGAGCCAAAAAGTCTACCTGCTTTCCACAATTTCGCTTGACGAGAGCGTATCTTCGCTGATACTTAACTCTCGATCGATCGAAAGCGCACTCGAATGCAGCGATTGCCATCTTCGCGATTCCTCCGTTTCTCGTTGTTCGAGATGTCCCGATTAACAATCGAAACACCAAACAGATAAAAATGTACGTTTTAAATGTTATAGGAAAATTGAAGGTTTTAATGAAATTCATATTTTAATCCCGATGTCACGCTACCAATGTAAAAACAAATGAAAAATTGTTCGTGGCACGGGCAGAGTTCGAAAATTTGAAAAGTTCCAAGTGGGATCTTCGAGTATGCGAATATAAAGATAAGGATTGAAGTACCTTCGAGGTATAAGGGTTGGCACGAAAGTGTGACGGTTATACCCAACTCTGAAAATGAAGTATCGAACCAAGTGCTTGTTCATACATAAGCGATCTTTTTTTTTTTTTTTTTACACGGAATCGTTGGCGTCAGAGTCACACAGGGAGCCTTCGGCAGTCGCTGTAGTCTCGTGTCAGTTGCATTATGCATCGACATTTGCTCCAACTGGTTGGAACTCGACATTAACATAACTTCGTCATTTTAAGGAATCTTAATGCTGCATATTGCACAACTATCCCAAAGAGACACCGCGATGACCTTTTCCCCCTCCTGTGTATATATATATGTAAATTTTGTTGTTATTTCCTTGACGAAAACGAAAATTCAATTTTTACCGAAATAATTGACGAGTGCAGAATTTTGAAGATCCACCGTCTAGCGATGTTACAGCGTACACTTGTAACTTTACCGGACACGTGTACCTACCCGAACTTTCAGAAAAAACTTCGAAAGCCATAAAGTCTTCGAGCAAGTATCGATAGCTTCTGTCCAGAAACTGGCTACGTGGCTACACTTACATAACCCCCCCCCCCCCATAACGATTACTCCAAATGTGCTTACGGGGGGGATTGCGAAAGTTCGTTGGACGTACGGAAGGATCGAAAAAATTCCGCGTGAAATGTAGGTACGTTCGAAGTCCGAACGATATCATTTTGAGGCGTTTCCCGCCACGTGATCTATTTATACGCGTCTGTTAGAGGGTCCATCGATCACGTCCTTTTTGAAATGCTTTTTCCGCGGGTAACGACCGACGAATCTCGTTAAGATTTCACTGAAATTGGCCTGAAAGCTCGGCCGAACCGGCGAGCGAACGGACGTGGGCAAACGCGGCTTGTTCCCGAACTCCGGAAGACAAATACGTAGCACGTGGCAACGATTAATGTCGGCCGTCACGGCTGCACCGGGTTAGGAACGCTCGTTCCCGCTTTTTCGATCTGATTTGGTCCGGTCCGGTCCATGAATTAGTCGCCGATACCGATTGGCGCTGTTTTCTATTGATCTTTCGGCCCCTTCGAACCGCGTGCCCGCGATCACGGAGCAGACACACGGACGCGTTGTCACAGTGGTCGATAAGAACGAAAACTGGGACAAAAATGAAAAAAAAAGTATTTCAAAAATTAAAATTTTTGTTCTATAATTTCATTCATGAATCATGGAGATGTTAAATAATTTCTTGACAAGAATGACACATCTATCTGCGAAGATTGACACGTTATACTAATTTTTGTCTCACTGTTTTCGAAAAATCTATCGCTGCAGCGTCGCGTCGTCGGACGATAGCGTTTGCTCGACTCTCTTTGACCCTGAATTAATTAGTGTCGTTTGCGGAGGCGGCCGTGCGACGCGGGCGGACCACAAAGGAATAGAAATTTCGGCAAACACGCCTAATTTTCTGCCGCGTTGCTCGCGGCAGCCGGGACAATTGCCAGCCTGCAAGGAGAAATATTAGGTGACTGCGAGAGAGTTCCCGAGGGTTTGAGTAATCGAACGTAATAATCGCGTGTTAGCTGGCGGCAGATGTTGTACGGCCCTGTACCAATGTGCTCGAGAAGGATTCTGCCCTCCGAGGAACGTTCGTTCCGAGCTGTGCAATTAAGCGATACGGTCTCGGACAGTTGCTGCGCGGAGTCTGTTTCCCGAAAAATTATGCGATTCGATGAATCTGTTATTGTTACTCTTGGAAAACATGCTTTGGGAATATTCAACCAGTGTTTCAAGCATTCGGTTGGTTGTGTCGCTTTAGCAAAATCATCTCTCGAGGTAGAAAGCTGTTTTAGAATATTAATACTGTCTCGAGAGAGTCACGGTACACCGATGGTCTACCTTAAAAAGGAAACAAGCTGTAATTCTTTATGGCTCACTCAGGGGTAGCACGGATACTCTTTTTTCCAGGCCGGTGGTAATGCTTTGTTATTGAGCCCACAAGGTGTCCATAGCTCAGTTTCTGAAAAGATGTTACAGATAACTCTCATATACGCATAGTATTATTATTATTTATTTATTGCTTTAAACCATATAGGGCTTATACAGCACATACAATATAAATCATACAACACACGATAACATCACAATATGCCTTAGTGTCTAACTTACAATTGGTTTACAGTAAATTTCTTAGTAAATTTCAGCATAACTTAATAAAATCAAAAATAATTTTCAGGCCTTTTATATCTGGGCCGCGTAGAAAGGAACGGATAGAAACTGGGAGACAATACTTGTATCGGAAATTTGTTTCAGAACAAAATTTAATATTTATCGAGGGGTAGTGTATTTGTGAAAAGTAACCTGCTCGTCGAAACAGAATTTAATTTAATTAAACCTAACTTTTGAAGGCGAAGAGATGCGGATTGCGAGAATCTTTTGAAACTGAATATAGGCACTTAAAAATGCCACTAGATCGAACAAAAAGGCACCAAACTCATTTGTACACCTGATAATATTCATTTCCATTCGAACGGAAGAAATTTCGCGGTTTCGCGAGGGCATTGCACGTGTTGTCATCGGTGTCTTTATCGTCTCCGATGGAAATACATACGCTGAATGCTAGCCGGGCCAGCAGGCCTCGCTTTAAATGTACATAGCTGCGTTCGGTGGGCAAATTTGCATAAGTAACTGATAAAGTGGAAGCGGTTTCGAGTTTTTCCGTCTGGAGGATTATCCGTTTACATCCGACGCGCGGGGAGCGGTCACGAGGGTGCCCTCGCGAAACGTGGCGCAAGGAAATTGGCTAATTAGTTGAGTAACCGAGCGGCAGCGTATCCTCTTTTTTTCACCCTTTGCTCTCACGTTTGCTTTTTTCTCTTCATCCCGTATTCTGTCTCTTCCGAGGTATTCGGATTATCGAGCTGTACGAAACGAAAACGTGCGCCGCCCGTTCGTTAGATCGTTGATACGCGGATAAACTCCGCTAGATTAGATTAGACTATAGACGATGGCCCCACGTAACGCGGAGATAATAATTTCGTTCGTTCCAGGAATGCTGTTTCTATTTATTTTTTTTTCTACAAACTACGAACTACAAAATTCTACGTAGCCAGCGTTAGGATCCGTGGTTGTTTCATCTATTCGTTAGTAACTCCTGATCTGCGTTGACGTTTCTACAATTTTCAGTAGCACGGTCCATGGCAAGTTGGTCCGTGACTAGGGACCAAGCCCGTGTATAAGTAGCGGTAACTTTCGTCGCTGTTTGCAGAACGTAGTCAGCTCGTGGTATTGGCTCAGTCCGCGACGGAGTCCATTTCGACCGAGGCAATCAATTGTTAACGGGCGTGTATCTGTTTCCTCGTTTGTCTGAATTTGGAATCGCCGTGTCTCCTAGGCACGTCAACGGGAACCGTGCCATTTCTTCGCGCTAATCTCGCATTCCCATATTGCCAGGGTTCGCTGTCATCCGGGCCTCGTTTATCTCGTTTACGCTAGCAGCGGCTCGCAGCCGATTCAATCGGATTTTGTTGCGGCCGCGATCAATTAATCACCCGCGGAATACGCGTCGACCCTGTTAAACGCCGGGACAACGGGCTTTTTAGCGAACCGATAATTAATGTAAACGGGGAATGCGTGCCTTTAACGCGGACACGCGAGAACATCCTTCGCAACGCGTGCCGACGCGTTGATCGCGCGCGCGCGCTCGCGTTCGACACAATCCATTCGCACCTGATACCCATTCGAGTCCATTTATCTGATGCTCGTGAATAGTCTATAGCGGGACCTTGATGAACACGAACTGGTGCGAAATATATTAACCAGGGATATTTTTATTTTTTTTTAAATTTTTCTAACGTTGATTTTACTTTTTAAATGATTCCGACCGAGAAAGTAGATTGTGCGCTTGCTACAAGTATTTGGGGATTCCATATGGTCAGTGGATCGTGTAGTTTCAAGTGCGAGGAAATGGCATTGGAGCTTTAAGTTAGGTGGTAGACGACCTTGTATCATGCGATCCAACCTTGAGGGAAGGATTAGATAAGAATCGTGCGAAAGAGCAAGGAAGGTGAGATACATTTTGATAAGGGAACTGTGACGGGCTAATTTAGCGCTGGCCTCAAAGCCGTAATATCGAGAACTATTTTTGTTCTCATTTTGCTCGATTTATACATGTTCCCCTGTACATTAAGATTTCATAGCCAGGATGTTTAAATTTAGAACGACATGGTCCAATTTATTTTGTAGGTACATATACGGAGGGATTCCGTTCTTTCGAGAAAATTTTCGAAGAATAAACAAAGATGTAGATTCTGGATCTACGATTCGGCCGTCAGTTCCGCATCTGTTATCGATGGCTCCTTGTTACACTCGCGTCAGCGTATTGCGCAAGTGGCTGTTCCGAATGCCACACGACAGCCACGCGAAATTCCGGGCTGTTTCTCTCTCTCTCTCTCTCTCTCTCTCTCTCTCTCTCTCTCTCTCTCTGTCTCTCTCTATGCACATACATCCTCTCTTCCTCTCTTCCTTCCAATCGATCGTTGCTAATTGATCGGACAAAAGCGCGATTTTGTAATTTCCATATAAATGGGAATGCAGATTCGGCGTGTTGCAAGATCGACCTGCGGAATTCATGGCCTATTGTCATCGTTCGTTTCTGTGTTCGCGTTCCGTGGGAGACGGTTACCCCGTATTCATCGATCGCCGGCCTAACGGTGGCGTGCATCGATTGCCGGCTATGTCGTTCTCGTTTGACCATTGCTGGCTTCAATACGTTTGCCTATCTGATGAGAGAAAAAAAACAACAAACGAAAATAATAGTATTTCACCCGGTCGTGAACATTTTTTATCTGATCCGACAGATTTCCGAGCGAAAGCGTCTTCCGTTACTTTCATCGCGAATATTCTGCGAATAGACTGTTTTTTTTTATATGTCACACGGTAACATCGGGATCGTCAGAAACCCGTGCCGCGCGTCGCGGCGGCAGGTTAAGGTTCACGAAACGTTATTGAATTGTTAAGTCCGAAATTGCTAGATTTAGAAGACGAACGAAGCCCGCTGTTTACTTCGGGGTAGCAGCGTCGTACACGCGAGTGTATTTCGCGCGTAACGATCGGGATTTGGGAAAGCAATTCAAGGAGGCGCCTGAGAAAATCCTTATTGGCAGTTTCGCCCCTCCACAGGGCACACCGTGCCTCGCATCGAAGGAAAAATCAGACAGCGGGTTTTAGAGCAGAATGCAACGCCGAAGATAGAAAGAACCTTCTCTAAATATTTACGCGGAATCGACCGGACTTCAAACTCGGCGAAACTTCCGCGACTTGAACTTCTCGACCTCTCGGACCTACGAAGCCCACAAACATTGTGGACTTTATAACTTTTCAATTTGTCAGAATAATTCAGCTGTGACAGGTATAGTTCTGTAGGTACAATCATCCGTACACACTATGTATGCATGTACTTAGAAAAGGCGGACATTTTACTAGCCTGTCTGGATCGCGAAGAATGTTGAAAATTGAGTAGAAATGATTTTCATCAAAATTCCAAGAGGTGCTGCTTCACTCCATTATAAATGCTTTAATCGATTAAGTTATTTATCCATATTTTTAGGTTCCATTCGTATCGTGGCTAGAGATGACGTTCAAAATCACTCACGGTGATTTATCACAGTGATCGCAGAATCACGATCACGCTCGTGATTGTTTCACGATCACGACTGTGATTCTAACTTTTATATCTCGAGTCATAGTACTTCTTCATCTTTGAGTTAAAAAATGGTATTATTTATGTAGTTAGTAGAAAGGTATAGACAATTTCTTATTTAAATACCGAATACGTTACTTAATAATGATGTATATAATACAATATACCACACAATATAAAACATTTCACAAGGTTTAAAGTTTGAAAAAATTTTAAACTGAACTTTCTTTTACAATTTATAGTCATTAGTTATTACTAATTATTAATTTATTCAATATCCTTCATTGTTTAATATACTTTTTGCCTTTATGCAATATATAACTTATATTTTTGTTTTTATGTTTTGTTATGTAACATGTCCCGAGAACATAGACTTCTATACAGTGACCAAGAACAGTTATGTTCCTATGCTCTCCACCAATCAGAAGCGATCACGAAAAATCACAAATCACTGTGAAAAAACAACGTGATTTAGAACGAACGTGATCGAATCACAAGTGATTCGGAATGAGCAGTTCATCCTATCTCTAATCGTGGCTAATTTAACATTTAATGACGGAAGAATAGTAAATAATGTAGAACATTGTTTTACAGTTTTAGCCGAAACGAAGTTCATTCGATGCTCCAGCTGCTAAAACAAGGTAGCATAATTTGTAATGGCGTTCATGGTTCGCGTTACAAACAGAAAGTTCGTCCGCAGTCAGAAACTTCATTGACATTCTTTTGTGGCGCCCCGACTTGGAGGTTTTGCCAGCCGACCGTGTTTTCCTCTATGTTTCTAGCGAATAGAGTGAAGTTCCTCGATTTGTTTCGTTTTATTCGGTTAGGCAAGTTCTCGGGTCACCTTTTTCGCAGATGTTGACAAGTGCGCCCCAAGGACAGGGTTGTAAAGCTGGCAAGACTGCCACCCTTTTAAGATCGTCGGGTCCATAAACCAAGGCGACCAAACATTTCGACGCGGAAAGCAGTCTCTTGAAAAATAGAGCAACTCGATCTGATAAATGGACGCTTCAAGATTTGCATATCGTACATCTGATACGGAACAGTTGCCGTTTCATAAATCTCGGGAGGGTATTTTTCCTAAAAGATGGACTCTGCGAACTCCTGTGCGCTGTTTAATTTGTCAACACTTTAAAGCGACGATTCAAACTGCGTACATTCGCGTTGTTATTTTCATAATATAATATTGTAATATTAGAACTTTTCGTCGTATACCAACGCGCACCGGCAAACTAATATATGAAGGGGTGATGCTCACGTACGTGTTTGACATAGGGATGCCAGACCTGCAGATTTGTATACCTACGCCTATGTCACGCACCCGTTACGACCGACAGGTCTCTTGTCAGTGGTCCATTAACCCCTTCTCGCTTCCGCAGGGGATGATTTATTCTTGACATTCTGTTTGGGAAAGTAAGATTTATGTTCGTCCGTAACAAATATATTCTCGCGTAGGACACTGTTGTTTCTAATGTTATCGAAATGGTGATAAATCCCTTCTGACTCGAGGTTTCGAAAGCTTCGTCATTCATAGCGTAGTAATCATCGTTAACACCGAGAAAATTATCATATTTCCTTGAAGCTTATGGAAGAATGTCAAAGAACGAAACAAAGGGTACTACCGGAGCTCGATTGACTGTAGTACGAACTATACGTCATTGACGAGCCGTCGGAGGTTCATCGTAACGATGAGTTACACTAGGATTTGTCATCGATTGTCAAACGTCCCAGCGATATTGCCGACCGCGGCGCGTTACCGTAATCAGTCAGCGCAATTTCCGCAGACTGGAACGGCGAGCTCGTTGACAGTGACTTCGCCGGTCGACCAATTTTATGCTCGTATAGTCTGTTGTCACAGCGCAAGTGGTCAGTAATTAATTCGACGATAGGATTCCTATTATTTGCTTTTCCGCGGCGAAATTCGCAAACGTCGAACGGGTCGAACGAGGCTGTTTTGAACGGGCAGAGGGGATCCTGTCAGGCCACCGATGATAATTACTGAAAGCTGTCGCGAGCCAAGCCTGGGAAATAACGATCCTCCTCCTTTCGTAATTGTCATGCCTCCTCTGGAAAAGCTCGTTGTAATCCGTCTTGTCGTTGATCGAACAAATTACTTCGCCGAGCAGACGTTTCTAGGTGAAATTAATTATATCGGTCCCATCTGTGGCTTCGACGACTGCTTCGCGCGAAAATTTTGATCGTGCTGCGTTTAAATCGAGCGACTGGAAAAATCAGCCAGAAGAGAGGGGGAGAGAGAGAGAGAGGGAGAATTCAAACCGTCTTCCGACACACGTCATTTTCCGCGCGACGGGATTTCCATGTGAAATATTTTATGAAATGCTCAACCGCAATTAAAACTACGGGCCGGAGTTTACAACGGGTTCAGACTTTTCGTTTCGACCAGCGAGTTTAACCAAATTAGCGGGTTAATTCGTACTCGCGAACGTCACTCGATGTCCACTGCTCATTACCGTTGGATAAAAATTAAGTGGTCCCGTAGCCCTCGACGAGTGAAGGGTTATCCTCGTTCGTAGTAGCACCGAGTAGAACGCCTCTACATCATCGGCATAGTGGATATTCGTATTCATTGCTCACGGATCTAGAATCCTTCTCGAAGAGGTGAAATATGTATGTATTAGCATACTATTAGAAATACAACACGGCCGAGGGAACCTTTGTTTCCGAGAAAATTGAGTTTCATAAGTGTACGTGCATATGTATACATATTCAACGAAAAGTAATCACCATAACGGACTCGACCACTTAGATTAGAACAAAAAAGCCAAGTCAATTCGACGAATCGCTCATTTACCTAATCCATTCGTTCGACAAAATGAAATGTTTAAAAGTTCTTTTGTATTTTTGTCATTCTTCTTGTATTTCAAATTTCTTTCTTGTATCAACCAGAAAATTTATTAGAAATGTGGACACTGTCTGAACACTCGACAGGCAGTTAACTTGTGAAAGTTACATTCGCCTGTGAACGGTTTGCTAATTGTTTCCCTGGTAGATTCATAGCACAGTATGTTTTCAAGAGAAAGGACCAAAATAATTGCAAAATTGCACAAAGGTCCGCGTTTCACGAACAACGTATCGTGCAAGCACGTTTTCCAAAAAGGTTCTACGATCCCACGTCTTGAACAGCACCGATCGTAAAGTTCGATTACACTTCCGACCCGTGCTTTCACCGTTCAACCCAGAAATCCTACATTTTTTCGACGCAAAAGAATAGATTCAAATTTCCCTCGTTTCTCTACCGATATGCCGATCGAAGGGTACAATTGTACCTCAAACGAGGGTTCGAATTTATTACATCGCCCCCGTTCTTGTACATCATTTGGCAATGGGTTACCAGCCGACCAAAGCCACGCGGAGCGTTTTCATCGACATTTACCCCGTTATTTATCCACCCTTTATACGTAGGTTCGATGCACGCGGTGCACCGTGTTTTCTCCGCTCGGAGACGTGATCTATAGGAGAGCGAGAAAGAGGGAGAGAGAGATAGTGAGCGAGTGGCGTGTATCGCTGTGTATTTGATCATGAAGTTTCGGGTGATCCGAGGCTCGTTTCGAGGCGGAGGCCGAAACGGGTCGCTGCGAAAATATTTGCGCACTGTAACACGTGTTGCTAGTCGGTGCAGGTGGAGCTCCGGCGAAGGAGCACGGGAAACGAAGGGGGGAAAAAAGCCGGCCGGACAAATAGTATAGCGTAGACGAGGAACGGTCATCAATTTCTGTTAACGTTTACGTTTTATCCGGCAGTTCTATTATTCTTTGTGTTGGTTCGCGCCCGCTTTTCCGAGCGACGCGACGCGACGCGACGCGACGCGGACGCACCGATAGAGTTTCGGAATTCGATTTCGGCCATTGTTCTCGCGTATTCGACGAGCGTGACGCGGTCGTTATCCCCTCCTCCCCCTCCCAGATTTCGAATCCCTCCCCACCGCCGTTCGTTCGCGAACGGCCAGCGAAATAAACGATGATTAATTACATCGGGTGTTGTAATAACTCCCAGTGTACACCTTAATTCCACCAACTAATTAGTCCTCATTGTAATGAATGCGTGCGCTCTCATTGTTTGCGACCTTGCAGCGATTCGAGCTAAGCGGGTCGGCTCCGCTCCTAGTTGCTCGACACGTTGCGTTGCCGCGTGTGTATGCGGGAGTAATTAATATCGCGGGTTCGAATGAAAGGCGGAGCGAATGAGGGTACCCTCAGAGGTTCCATTCGGTTCGATCGCTGTCGGCCCGATATTGAATTATCCCTGGGCAACGCAGCGCTGCCAACAATTCACGAAGCCCCCTTACGGTACACGCTCCTTACTGCTCGGTCCACCACCGCACCCGGCATCCAATCGGAAAGATTGTTACGGGACACCATAGCGAAACCGCTTACACGGAGTGCTCCGTCTAACTTCGTTACTATGTACGCGCGTCCTTTATCTTCGGCGCTTCGATGGACTCCTTGCTGCGGTAGATGAAGGGGCGGTAATGTGGCCCCCGCTCGGTATTATATTTCCTCCTAAAGTCTGATTCATAAATTCATTCGAATTTTTGCTCGAAATGTAGGCATACTGACGTGCGATAAAAGCCGGAAATATATAATTTTATTTTTGTTTCTTGATTTCTGTCACGTCTACTAACAGAACTCAACCGGTTAATCGCGCCGCCAGCGATAGCAGCTCGCATTATACTATTCGCCTGCGTATCGTCGTCGGCGAACAATTCGCAGTTTTGATAACACTCGTTCAACCTGTTCGGCGCGACCTTCGAGATAAAAATTCCATAGAAATAGGACACTATACTTGAAACGCCTGCGGCTGGTGCAGGTGGGCGAGAACAAGAGCCAACGCTGATAAAATACTATATGCGTCCCGAAGATAAAGTTTGGTTCGCGCGTTCTGTACGATCGATGCGTTGAAGCAAAAATTTTAATGAATCCTAGTTACGAATCAGGTTCTTGGTAGATGGATTTGGATTTCCTCCGTTGGACGAGTTTAGATGATCAAGAGTTGGTGAAACGGCTATGACGAACACGACCGACGAGTTAACTCGTCTTCCCCGGTTAACAAGTTAATCACGTTCGCGAGAAGTTTGAGCACCGGGTGTCCCGGCGAACAGGGACTGCTCGTCTCTCTGTTTTCAATTAGAAAATTGCCATTGGCTTGCGGCGCGCTTACATCGCGTTGGCTCGCGGGAGACGAGCGAAATGCGGCACGCGCTCGGTTTGAACGGCTGATGCGACGACGCGACGCGACGCGACGCGACGATGACATAACTGCGTCTTAACTCGGTAAATTCGCCGCGGTTACACGGTAACAGGTCGGATGGCGTTCGCCGGCGCGACGTGCGAGCGCGCAGATTACATACGTTCGCCGGTTGATGCCATTATCAAATCATACGCTGTACTATTTCGAGGCTAGCCGGCTTATCAAGATTACCTGCACGCCGCCAGCCCGGCATTTTGAACGGCCATGCACAGTTCTAGACAAAATGATAGCACGCCTGCGCCATCTTTAGTTTCTCGAAGACTACATACATACGTATACTCCGTGTACTACGTGAAATACAAATGAAAAATTGCGACACGCGTTTCAGTTGTGTGAAATCAGGCTATCTGTACGGATAGCGGACAATTCATTCATCGCGAGAGCTACGCAAACCTCTGCCGTGAAAATGAAATGCTGAATCAAGCCAAGATAAGATTACTCTTTTCAACGAAACATTTATTCGCCGAAAGAGGTGCTTTATCTTGAAATCACAATTAGTTTCAGGCCACATTATTACGTTGCCAGGGGATGGCGATTTTCGTAACAATAGACTGCGAATTCTCAAGCATTCGCAACTCCTGAACCATGAATAGAGAATAAAGTGTTTTATTGAAAAGAATCGCGTTCGTCTTTCGACCATCTTCAATCAGTTGGAACCATTAAGGTGGAAAATAAAATTCGATTTCCCTTCAGACTCAAGATACTTCGATGGAACAGTGAATTTGTATAAGGATCCTGGACGTAAGCTATTGTTCTACGATAAAAAGTAATTGTATTGTTCGTCAAATTACCTCAGTCGATAACTCCGCATTTCTACTTTACGTTTTTTAATATGACTATCAATCGGGTAATTTGTGAGAAGCGGATATTGGAACGTTGAATCTGTTCTGCTGGGCTATTCGCTCGTCGCAAGGTTTCTTTCAAACTCTTCGCGAATGGTTCGGCAACCGACCGATTCACGGAGGAAAAAAAATTGCGGCGATAAGCGAAATCGCTTATCGATACGGCATGCTTAATCGCGGCAATCTCACCGCGCAAATAGTGGGGTGTCACTTGATTCGGTGCATACCTGTTCGGATCGTGGTCTCAATTAGGTGGCGTATCTTGCCGCGCGAAGGAAACTACCTGTGCCCGTTACATTATTCGGTGTCTGATCAAGCTGATTAGATCTTCGTTCGAAGTTCCGATGGAACGCCAAACTTCACCGTAGAATCTCTGTAGATTACTTCGAGAAAAAAAAAAAGTGAAGAAGCCTGCTTCTCCTATTTGCTTCCAACGAACTGGAAAATCACTGGATTCTACAATACAAAGAAGCAATTTAGCGATAGAAACTTTTTCTTGCGAATTTCCATGGAAAAACGAATTGTTCGATGTCTGTTCGGACTGATTAGAGTTTCGTTCGAAGGTCGTAGGAATGTCGAAATTCCGCACGAAATCGTCGTAGATTCCTTCCGAAGAAGACGAACAAGATTGCCGTCGTTGCATTTAATAATAGAAACTTCTTGCTGCGAGTAACTGTGGCAAAACGACTTACACGCGCCCGTTACATTTCTCGACGTCTGATTACACTGATTAGATTTTCGCAGGAAGTTTGCAGGAACGCCAAAATTTCCCGCAGAAACGTTGCAGGCTGTTTCTTCGAAAAAAAAAAGAGAGAAGACAAAATTCAAGACGAACAAGATTGCCTCTTCTGCTTCATTCCGACGAACTGGGAAAATATTGGACGCTCGAACGCGGAGGTGCAATTTAGTAATAGAAACTTTTTCCTGCGAATTACTGTGGAAGTTGGGAGTTCTGCATGGTCGAAGAGAGGGCCTCGAAGTATCGAACTCGTCCGGAGGCGGATGGGAAAATGCTCGCGGAATTAAACCAGAGGATTACGGGTAAACGGGATACTCTGAAATTTGAAATTCAATGTTAAAAATACTCTCGACTCTGGCTGGGAGGGGAGGACGAGCTCTGCGCGGAATAATGAACTCCCTTTCGACGATTTCGAACGGCTCCCTGTTAATTGACGTTGAAAGTTTCGACGGGGAACTCCATGGTCAAATGGATTTCCTTTCCTTTTGTGTTCCGGCGCGCCCCGAAGAGGAAAAGGATAATATTAGCGAGCCACCGGAGTAATTGAAACGCGACCGACCGGATTGTATACGACGGCGACGGATAGCCGCGGATAAGGGGGCTCAGACCCCCGCAGAAACTCCATTTTTAACGCGTCCGTTCGCCGTTCGTCCGTCCGTCGAGTAATAGGGCTGTAACGATCGAAATTTTTGGCAACGGTCCATAGCCGCTTGCCGCCGGAATTTTTACTGGCGCTTTAAAGCCGGCGACTTCGGGGACAAATTTTTCCGACCGCGTTTTATGGCCGCCACCGGGCCCGCTGATCCAAAATATTTTCCTAGGAACCATTACGTCGACTGGTACGATCGCTCGTTTAATATAATTTTTATCTAACGTAACATCGATATAGACTTTTCCCATTAACTTTTAAAGCGATTATAAACTAATTGAGAATTTTTTCTATATTATACGTTCACTCGCAGCTCTCGAAACGATCCCTAACATCGTACGTCAAATTGAATACATTATTTGCGCTCCACTTTTATCATTCGTTCAGGGTGAATTATGGAATATGAGAATATTCGCGATCCTTTATGCCACTGCTGGAAGCAGAGCTTCAAAGCGATAGAAGCGAGGAGGCAGATTTGTTAAAGCCAGAGTTGTTCTCTGAAGACGCGCGTCGTAGAAATGTCGTGAAAGAACAGGAATTTTCCACATATTCTTCGATCAAGTATGAAGAATGGAATACAAATTAAATATATGGATGAATCGAATAATGACGAAAACAATCTTATATCTTACGAAACGATACGATAATATATGTGCCTTGAATCTGAAATTTCAGCCGCGAACATTCTTTGGAAAAATCCGACTGGTTTCACCCGCGCTGGAATTACATCTCGCGGTTCAGTTTTCCCGATTTACCGCGCGGAACTTTCGAAAAGGCGCATTGAAATTCCCGGCGGGAATCTTTTGAAAACTCGCGCCGGTGTGTAGGTATGTATAACGCGCGGCGCGGCGTTGAACTTGGTCTCGTCGTTGATTCTCGGCCTCGTTTTCGTTCGACTCCGGCTCGTTTGCTCCTAGAACGTCATCCTTCTCCTCTCTCTCTCTCGTTCATCTGTTTCTAATCACGGAGATTTTTCTGTCTGTCCGTGAGACGTTCCGTGCTAGAAAAGCTCGTTAACCATAGGGAGCTACGGACGAAGTACGAGGGAGGAGGAGAGTCAGGGTCCGTATCAACGAGAGCTGCAGTGGCTCGGTCAATAACAAGCGCCTCCACCTGCACTGGACTTTTGCTGATGCAGGTTCTCTCGCCCGCTTCCCTCCATTTTCCTTGCGCATCTTGTGCTAAATTCGCGTGTATCCCTTTTGTATAATGGAATTTCGTGTGACGCCGCGCCAGGCCGCGCCGCGCCGAGTCGAGTCGAGTCGATACTCCCTCGCTCTGGCCGCTCTTCAGATGCCGATTACGGATCCTTTTACCGGCGATAGTCGAACCACGGTAGTTGGGACGCGCGACTCGCCTCGCACGCCGAGACAATGCGACGAGATCCGCTCGAACCTTTTACGAACCGATTGAACGACGGCCATTCTCTGTTTCTCCCTCTCTCATATCGAAACCACGCGACACGACACGACACGACACCCGTGCCAATTGAATCGTTTCAATTAAGTGCGTCAAACGAGACCAGAATCTCGCCGAGATGAACACCATCGACGACGAGCTCGTTTGCGAGTGCGAGCTCAAGGGCAAGCAATGCGTACTGAGACAGTACAGTGAGTATATTGTATAGTTGCGTCGGAGAAAGAAGATTCGCTGACCCCCCCACCACGTCGAACCGGGGGCGGAACTGTTCCCCCCACTTTTTCGTGCTCCGCCAATCGGGACGGTTCTTTCTAGAAGTCTGGAAGTGCATAGTAGAGAATTTGGACCGTTTGTATTGCAAGTAGTGCGCGCGTTAACGTTTTAATAAAATTGATAAATTAAGAAAGGGGCAGATGTGCATTCATATTTATGATACAGAGTTGCCCCGATTTTACTGTCTGATCTTCTAATAGCCATTAAACATGCAATTCAAATAACATGTCGTTTAATATTTCAACTTCAACGTTCCGTTTACCTGCAATAAAATGTTAAACGGAATATCTTGCACAGCGTGGAGGAATGTTGTAACAGAATTAATAAGAAACTAATTTAACGAGTTCCGGAAGCGGTTCCGACATACTTAATTTAATTAAACGAGAGGGAATTCGAATAGAAGTGGTTGGTTTCGTGAACAACGTTAGCAATCCCCTTTTCACCCATCTCGGTCATCCTCTTAAGCAAACTCTTTAATATCATTTTGATAGAGGTTCCCCGGGAACAAAACGAGGAAAATTGCCGTCCCTA
This sequence comes from Lasioglossum lativentre, assembly GCA_916610255.1. Taxonomy (NCBI): domain Eukaryota; kingdom Metazoa; phylum Arthropoda; class Insecta; order Hymenoptera; family Halictidae; genus Lasioglossum; species Lasioglossum lativentre. The sequence goes on from OU744364.1 coordinate 6,638,833, forward strand.
ATTTACCGCCTGCGTGAGTAGTTCAGTCGTAATTAGCTCGCGTACTTTGCCATCCAATATGCGGACCGGACTCGTTAATCAAATGTCCCGAAAATTATCCAATTCTTGTTTCCGCTACGTACTCGCGTTTGTAATAGAAGATCCATTTTCGTTTTGTTGTCCTGCTAGGAGACCATGATTTGGTTTTCGGCTTTGTCATCGCATACCCCCGCCGCGCCGCGCCGCTCCGCTCCGGTTAATCGGGGCCTTTAATTATTTTAAAAACTGTTTTCGATGTTAATTGCAGTCTTCGCTTGTGTTTGTGCCTATCATTACCGAGTCTGCATTCTACAGAGATTAATGGGACGTTGCACGGTTTTATATCGCAGTGTACGTACGTCGCAGCTTCTAATTATCCGAACGGTTCGCCCTGCCGTAGAACCTTGTTAATTGTTGCCATGTACATTACGAAATTGCGCTATAAATAAAAACGGGAAGCGATACGCGACCCGTCGATCGATGTTAAGTAATGTCGTTCGATCATTGCTGTTAGCGGCCAAGGCGAATCTTGTTAACAGATAACGAAGCTTTTAAACACTGCACTCGTATAATGTCTGGCCCTTAGATGCGTTATCGATTTACTCCTCGCGATCGATCCCTTTGAATATCTATTCAATTTTCCGACGAAGCCGAACCTTCTGTTCCCTTTGTATCGAAAGACAATAGAAACAACGCGTCGGTATTCGAATAAAACATACACAGTCACACACTTTATTTTCCGATGTTGTAATACCACGAATGATATTATGAAATTTTCAAGCACCCCCTATTTCTGAAAATTAAAATTACTTCTCCATAATTGTGCGGTTCGCTTTGGAAACTTTTTCTTATTTATGGGAACTCCTTTAGTTCATCTATTCTCATTGCAATACATTGAAGTACACTACACAACGGGAGGATAGAATTCTAAAAAGAACCACGCTTCGCAAGCGAACCGTTCTCTCACAAAAGGCTCGTAAAGTTTCCGCCAATTGAATTACGTACAGCAGCTTCTGGGCGTGGCTCGGCTCCCCTTCCACCCGCAGTCACGCGAGCGTGGGGAACTTCACTTTACGGTTGGTCTAAACTTTGATTTGCTTTTGTGTCAAAACGGTCTGTCCGCTTTTCATGATTCTTTTTTGTATTATCGTTCCGCGATCAACCCGAACGCGACAAGATAAATAACTGTTTCAATTTGCATCGTCCGCGACATACTTTCGTATTTTCCGATTCAACTCAATATTTTTCTCGTTGTACGTATAATATTATGGGAGATGCTTTAGGGGAAAATGCAACACAGATTGCGAAGTTAAATCGTAGGCAGAGCCCTGTACGCTGGGAAGGCGGTTTAGTCTCTCGGATATAATTTACCGCGGACATTTTATGCTCCCAGCTATCATTGGATTACCAGGAATATACGTGTTTGGTTTATCCGCGGGAAATATGCTTTAAAAATCATTTCATCGTATTAATTAACCCGACGATTTTATTTTTCATTATTTTCCATTCGCCGATTTATACACATGTACTTCAAAATATTTCCGATTGGCCACGAGACAATGGCCGATACGAATTAAAAAATTTCACCTAGCGTTCTCCGAAGCATCTCGATCGCTTTAGGAGAAACGATAACAATAGTTTGTATCTTTTAGAGTCCCATTGGAGTCTTTAGAAGCCGTCTTCCAAGAAACTTTTTCGATACCAATAAAGTTTCTTGTAATCTTCCGATGCACCGTTCCGATGCAACGACCAACGGAACCTTCGTCTCTTCCATCCGTCGATTTGCAGAATTAGTTTTCCATTGTAGTCGACTACCCGAATGCTTCGATAATTAAAACGACCATTAACGATTTCACATGGAAACATTTTATGGTTGCAACGACGACTATTCGGTGCTTGCGGGCTTCCTGCCCAAAACGCGAAAGCTGTTCTTTATAATTTTGTTAGTCTATAGGATCCGCCAACCGTAAGCCGGATAATTTAGAATTAATTATTGATCGCGGCTGCGAACAATGTCTGAGGCGCAACGCGCCGGCATTGTATCATCGAAGCACGGTTTTTCTACACTGGAAAAACTTGGACGCGTAATTTATCGTGCGCGGATGACAGGCTGCAACTTTCCCGCGCCTATTATGTAAAAAAACAGGATTATGGTGATTTATGGTGGGAGTGAAAGCTATATTTCATACATAGCTAACGACAATTTCGCTTCGGGACGAGGTGGGGTCGGATTCGATCGATTTTTCTGGACGAAAATGCAGGCGGTGCGATCAATTTTGAGCCGAACGAAAGTATTGTATCCGAGACGATACAATTGCTCAATTTTTTATATGAAAAATCAGAGGTAATTTCTAGGGGTGTGCGGGAACCCGATGGTCGGGACGAGTCGAGAAGAGGTCGAGTCGGGTCGGGTCGGGTTCCCGAAAATTTCGATATTCTCGAATTTATCGGGATTCCCGAAAGAATCGGGATTCTCGAATTTATCGGGATTCCCGAAAATTCCGAGAACCCAGTAATGAATAGTATTCATTAAAACGAATATAAATGATTATGTACTGGGTTCTCGGAATTTTCGGGAATCCCGATAAATTCGAGAATCCCGATTCTTTTGGGAATCCCGATAAATTCGAAAATCCCGATTCTTTCGGGAATCCCGATAAATTCGAGAATCCCGATTCTTTCGGGAATCCCGATAAATTCGAGAATATCGAAATTTTCGGGTACCCGTCCCGATCCCGAAAAAATTTCGGGTTCTCGCACACCTCTAGTAATTTCGAAGACATCAACGCGCTTTTGACACACCGATGACACCAGCGGGAGTGTCGCGGCAACACCTAAGGCCTGAAACTCCATCCAACAGGTGCCTAACACCCTATTCTCTCACCGTCAATCGAGCAGATGGTATCGACACACAGCGTATCATCGATATATCAGTCCGCGCGAACCCTATTAAATTTTCTTCTCAATCCAACATACAAATCATCCATCGGCATTATTAAATTCCCGTGAAGTAATGATAGATACACGGTGTCCCCGGGACAGTTCGGAAACCGATTTCCTGGTTAGGCGTTTCCATTCAACGCGTTCGCATGATCGCCTTTTTCACAGTTTTGCGGCGAGCCATTTATTCAACGGGGGAACCGATAAATTTTTCAGGGGAACGGGGGGCCCGGCCGGGGATTCGATCGAGCCCCGGAACGAGAGCGTCCGGGAAACTCGACACGCGACGAATCGACTCGTTCATCATCCTCCCGAACGTATTACAATCCATAAGTTATGTAATGGACCGGCTGCCTGTTGACGCGCTGGATAATGTTTTGCGAACGCTAAAGCATAACCGCGGGAACGCGCGGATCCACGCGCCTCGGAGTATCGAGCAGAAAATTATTGACACGGCCTGTCGATAACATCGCGTTCGATAAGGCCTGGAGGCGGACAGCGTTCCGCTCGCTGGAGAGAAATCAAAAATTCCAAATGAAACAGCTGAGAAGTCTTCTAGGAAAATCTGGCTTATTTCGGCCCCTGTAATATAATAGAAAATGTTAATATAAAAATGTTTGTTTTTCATCATAATGCGCAGAACGTGCAACGTTTCGTTCGAAAATATTTTTCCCACCCTGTATACTCCACCGCGATCGTATTCACGATCTCGATCGAATATTTTCTGCCGGGGATAGTATGCAGTTGGTTAAAGTTCCGAGAGCTTCGGTGTGGCCGCAAATCAATTTGAGAAGCGCGCGCGGCCCGAAAATGTCGGCTAGAGTCGGATAAGCCCGACCACGGACTCGCCCCGAAGATTATAACGTCTCAGTCCTTAGCCTCTTAATAAGTTCCCAGTCCTATCCGCTGAAATTCGACGACAGGTTGAAGGGATAGGCTAGAGGGACGGGGCATCGCTTCTTTATTGCGCACTCGCGGCTGCGAACCGGTTGTTGGAGAGCTTAAGCGCTGGTAATTTACTAGCTTATGGTTGAGGAGTTTGAAGGGCGAGCGAATTGCTTCATTTTCGTTGATTCGCGGTTTTGAACCTGCCGGTATCGGCTGGCTAAAATTTACTTGGATATTCGATGCTCGGTAATCGACTGTTTCATTTGCACAATATTTATCCATTTTTATTCTGGTTATTTTTTCCTCCTTTTCGCTGCTTTTGTAGAAAATTGTTAAAAATGATTGGTGTAAAGTGTTAAGTTCGAACAACGAAAAGTTATATACCACCGTCGGGATAGTATTGATTTGAGCAGAATTATTTATCGGTGCTTTCAGCATGTGGTATTTCTAGATTGCATATGTTTGTATATTGATATACATTAATCGCATCTCTACATTGCTTTTACTGCCTTACATGGTTGTACTACGATTGCATGTGTCTTTTTTTTTTTACATTCGTACCGTTCAGTCTGAACCGAGTAAAAGTCTCACGTATCTCCTGAAAGAACTTCATACTTATCTTGATTACTATCATAGCATCTCTGCTCTTCTCGCCTATAAACATTCGTCTAGATAGATGTGCCTCGGAACGGTTCGTGTCGTCCGGAGAAAAGTCAAACTGTCCGTGCGATACAAGCTCGAGAGCATTTCTCTTCTATTTCGAGCAGAAAATACAGCGCTGGTATTTCGACGCTTCGAAGAATAGTCATTTTACGATAGAAAAATATTTGCAAAATATTATAGTAGAAATATTGCGAAAATAGTGCGACTGTACCGCGGAACTTTCAAAGGCGAGAAATTCCCAAGAGTGGAAACGCTGTCGCTTAGTTTAGAAGGGGGATTAGACTGCCAGCGCGTAAACGTTTTACAACACAGAGAATATACTCCGTTTCGGTTAGCATGGTTTTTTACGTCACTTTTAAGAGTTCACTAAAAGTGAAAGACGCCTCAAAAGTCGAGAGAAGGTGTTGAAAATAATGTTTCCTTATTGCTGCGGCAATAAAAAGCCAGCTAATAGACTCCACAATTCTCGGGAGATCGTAAAAGAGTTTCTCGTTCGGACGCCGCTTATTCCGAGAAGATTCGGTGTTGCGATACCGCAATTCCTTCGAGAAGATGATTTTTTTTTTTCTCCCGTCACACTTATTCGAAGATTCCGCGGAGTGGTACTGAAATTTATTCGAAATATTGCCGCGTCAGGGTGGTTCGAATCGACGCGTGGCAGAGCCCGCCGAGGCGGAATGATCGGTCAGTCATTCGGTTTAAAAGGAAACAGAAGATTAATTGTCGCACGTGGTTGATCGATGGAAGCATATATCGAATTAGCCGGGATCGTTTTTCATTCGACGGAAAAAGCGGGGCTACTTGTATTGACGTCGGATAGACAGTTCGATCGCGAGCGATTATAATTACAGATCGTCGACGACGACGACGACGACGACAACCCGGAAACTCGGAATGGCGGCGGGTTTGAGCGGTCTAATTCCCGGCGGAACAAAAAAGATAGAAAAATGGCCGGCGTCGTTGACTGGACGCGACGCATGGTAAACACGTTCCAGGGCGTCGTCGTTGTGCCTTTTCCCTCGGAGGGATCGATCGATCGCAAAGCCCTCCGCCCCCTCCACCGCGTGTGTCCGTTGCGGTCGTGTCGCAGCCCGCTCGACACTGGGTTAATGACTCGGACAGTGAATGACAAGACGATCGAGTCATTGTCATGCGGCGAGCCAGGGGACACCGGCCCGGCCCGGCCCGGCCCGGCTCGAGCCTTTTGAGGAGCGGAAACTTCAATTTCACGGTGGGGGAACACGAATTGCGCTATCGCGGAGAAAATCGACGCGAGAACTCGCACGATTGCGAGTAGCTATTTTCCGCGGACAGGAGTACTGATCGAAGAATTTAGCGTCATTTGGTTGAATCCTCTCGGGGCGAGTATCGACGACAGTGGATCGAGGCGAAGCGAAGCGACTAAGTATAATGGGGAAGGCTGTCACCCGGATAGAGGCGTATGCGTAATTGCGAGACGAATATCGGGAAACGAGTCGGCTTGCTTTTTCGGAAAGTCCAGTAGTCACCGGAGCTAGAGGTTCCAACAGGCGCCAGATGCGCCTTCCGGCAAAAAACGCTCCAGTTGCGCATAATGCGAGCGCCGCGCCGCGCCGCGCCGGCACTGAGGATTCCATTTGCACGAGCCCGGGCCAGCGCGATTCCGCTTTTCACGTAACACGCGAACGCAAAAACATTCTTTCTGCGAGCCTAGTCGGTCGCATTCAAATGAACGCGCCTCTCCGAGCTCTTTGATTGTCCCTGACTCTACGTTTCTCCGGCCATATTTAATTCTATGCATTCATCCCCGAAGAAGTACCCCCTCCCACCCGAGGCTCGCCCCGTAGCCACCTTTTCTCGTCATATTTCCTCGAGAGTACGCCACCGGCCGGGGGCTTTTATATTTTTTAGTCGGTTAGACTCTCATTATTTCACCGAGGAGCCCGTGCTCAGGAACACTCCTACGCGCCCCGAAAATTCCAATTTCGGCCCCCGGAAGACGGGCCAGGATTTGTGATTGATGGCGGCCACGGAGAAGTTCATTAATTTTCTCTCGCACGGCCTGCGCGCCGAAACTTCGGATCGGGCCGCGAATTAATTTATATTACCTGCGATGGAAGTTTTACTCGATGCGCCTCGTATGTTCGTCCCGACGCAATAGAACGGTGATAATTGGACTTGATTGCCGCTGCTCGGTGCTGTTTGCTCGCGCGAACCAGCCATGTTTAGTAATAGCGCAAGCGCAAAAGTCTTTGTGCGTTTTTAAATTATTCGACAACCAAGGGAAGGTAATAATTGACGTCGCTGATGAAAAGTCTTGTTATTGGGTTTGCAATTTCGTGAAAGCGCGCGGAACGGTGGATTTTTGCTGGGACCGTTGACTCGGTTCAGCTTTCAGATCCGCGTCCGATTGGTTCACGAGCACCTGGACATTTTATGTTCGGCTTGTTACACCGACAGAAATCATTTACAACCCCCCGCCATCGTAAAGCTAATGCACCACCTGTCCGGGCGACATTTCTTGCCCCGTTATTTCACGGTGATCCTCTTACACCGGGTCCTGCACGGCGGCACGATTATTATTTATATCGGTGTATTTATACGTGTTCCGCGTGGCAAACGATTCAATATAATGCTGCCGGTGGTAGGGAGCGGCCGGCAGCGCGAGCCCTATTGATTTCGGGTGAAACTGGTCAATCCGGGGGGGATATTTCTTTGGCGCAAAACGAGCTTTTTCCCTCGCTATGGCTCAGCCCAGCTCTCGGCTTGGCTCGTTTCGACGTATAATTCCCGGCGAAATTGAAACACGGCCCAGCGCGTATGGCCACGCTCATAATTACGCGCGATTCGATGCCGCGTGGCGAGAAAAGCGGGTCCCTTTTTTCCTTTGACGGATCGAAGGGAAATAGTATTGATTCCAGGAGCTCTTTCGCTTCCGGTTTCAACTTACCTGTCTCAACCTTAACTTTTCATAACACAATATTCGATTATCCGCGGGCAGGGTTCACCGAGATTATAAAAAATTGTTATGCAAAAAACAAAAACGAACCTAAACCAGAAATGTCGCAACGGTGTAAAATATTTTCCACTTTATTTCGTGGATGATCTTTCGCAAAAAAAAAAATTGGATTGTTCCCAGTGTTTGACGATCGATTGGATTAATGAAAAACGAAATAAATAAATTGAATGCAGTAGTTCGCGTGAAAAAAAGTCCGGTATAATCCTTGTTCGTTTTGAGTAATTTATTTTCACAGATAAAATAAAACGCGCACGCAATTTTGAACGTATGAATTCGCGTCGATAGGCATTGTCATTCGTTAAACTGGTTTCCTGTTATTGCTCGGCCGATGTATACACACTGTGCCGCGACAGTGTAAATGGTTCGCGTCGGATGCATCTCTGTATATGCTACTACGACGTTGTAAATTTTTACCGCGACATACTGAGGCGATCGATCTCGACTATGATCGACCAGGGAGCGAGGCGGGGCTCGATCGACGCTTTTATTACCGGACATTTCGTATTTTTATTCGCTGCTACTTTTACCGAGAACTCGGGTCAGCGAATTAAAACCGTCTATACGGCCTGACGATCTCGGCGAGTCCATAGCTGGCTATTAATAACTTCGTCTCGATAACAGACGCTTTAGAAACGATGTAATTTATGCATAACAGTCCCCAACGTTTTCCAAAATTTCTTCTTCTTCAGCGTCTTCTTCCCAGAAACACGTAATCAATCACATTGGCGTAGAAATTAACAATTACATTTCATTCTGCAATCGCTCGTTTTACATTCATCATTCTTCAATTTCATCGCGTTGAAACACACCAGGGCTTCTCCATCTCGCCTTACATCGATCCAACGATGGAAATTTTCCATGAGCAGCACTAAATTCGAAGTCTCAATACATAAAACTTCCGCCGTGTACTTTTACAGTGGAAATATGACTCGACATAAAGTTCACCGAAAAATAAGGATCCGGAGTAGTTTCCGATTTTTCACCGTAAAACTTTGGCATAAACGCAAATTGGATGTCGGAGACGGCGAGTGGTTGAGTCAAGGGTTAGGAGTTTCGCCCCCTCGAGTGGACCTCCAAAATGTACTTTAAAAATGCAATGATTCAATTTAATTATATTTAATACAGATATGGCGTTGACAGTGTTTCAATTCGATTTTTCCATGAAATTATTTAATGGAATATTTAATAATAACTTTTCCGTCGAGAAGTTGCTGTCTTTCCGTTGGAAAAATCGAGAATTTATCGCGCCGATGTGTTCGCAACCGGGCGCGCGGAACAAATGAGAAACTGCGGGAGAGGGGAGGGCAGGGGGTTGACGGTTCCGCGAATTATTTTCGTTAAAGAGGCTCTCCCTCTCTTTTGACGCTTTGGGTGATACGCGGACTGAGTTTGTATTCGTCGTTTCCCGACCTGACCCACATTTCATTCAGCCATTCATTACGCCGCGGATCTTTCGGTTGGCGCCAAGTCGAGCGTGTTCACGGATTTTTTTTCTTAATCTTGTTGACAATACATGACGGGGGGCACCTTTCATCGATAGCGATGGAGCAATTGATTCTACCACCTCTTTAACGGCCCTCGACTTTTTCACTTCTGTACAAAAGTTATGGGCTGGATTGATTTTGCCCTCACGTATGAAATCGTCGTCTGTCGACGTTTCCACGTGTCGTAGAATGAATGAATTCCACTGTTTTATATAAACAATATTTAATCTTTATTTCACACTTGGTACCAGACTTATACACGTGCTTCCACGTTGGATGCCAGAACAAGAAGAAAGGGCACGCGCCCGTCGCGTCGTGCCGATGCACGGTTAATAAACATTTGAAAATCGTGGCGGCGATGGCCGACCACCAACGACGGTGTCCGAAGCGACCACCGATCCGCGATCGACGAGCTATAGCTCTTTGACTATTGTACAACTTCGATCGGATCGTTGTCTACATCCGCATCCCTTTCAAGAATCGTGATGTAAAAATGTTAAAAATGGAAAAAGCAACGAAGCGATTCACAATGTTTTCGTTTCAATAGAAAGACTATGTAATTAGTATAAATTAGTTATCGCAACGAAGAGAAATCCCAAATGGAATTGCTCGAGGCACACGATCTGCTCATTTCGGAGGACCAACCTGTTAAATATTGCAACAGTTTTGGCATTCGATGCGCTATGGTTCGCGCGTTTCGTGTTACCGAATTGGTACTTCGGTTGTTGAATCATCACATATTCGCAGCTTCATTGGACCACTAAATCCCAGTGCATTTAGAGACATTTGTAATTCTCTGAGCTCGATCAGCCTGCTAGATTGCGGTTCAATGCCCGTGCAATGGAAATAATGGACGTGTAACCGGCGCCCCCGGGGATGTTGATTTTAGCAGCTCGATTGCATGCTTATGAACGGATAATTGCATTGCTTCGCGCCAAACTTTCCTCGAGCTCGCGAGTTTTACAGCACGTTCTACGGGGATATCGACTTTTGGCACCACTCGCGATCGCGACCAGAACGGTGAGACGAATCGTTCGTTTTAAACAGTGCAAACTTTTCAACTGTAATGTTTATTACTTTAATACTGAGTTTATTATAACTTATTAATACAAGTCTTAGACTAGCTTGCAACCTCGTGTTTGACGAGTAACGACTCTGACGACACCCGCGCCTTCCTGCACTCCTTGCACACACACACACACACATACATACGTAACATACAACAGTATGCTACTATTACATAAACAAATATGTCGAGTTTGAAACAAATTAATATAATCCACGAAAAATCAACGAGATATGAATATTTATTAGAAAATAGAAGGAATAGAAAGACGAATAAAGTAAAAATATCGGTCGGATACGCGTTGATTATTTATTCCGCGACGAGCGTGGCATCGGAACGGTGTGTTCTGTTTCAATAATAAATGATCCCCGGTTAATTCGATCGTCGAGGAAACACGGTCTAGGTGTTTTCTATCCGCGAAACGTTGTCTCGCATGGGAATGTTTACTTTATAGCGTGTCTTTGTAACGGCGCCGTAAATTGCGACGGGAGCGTCCCAGAGATCGTAAAGCGGGGCTTCTGGGCGACACTTGACGCCGGTAAATCGAAGAAAACGCCGGAGCAATCCGCTCGTCGATATTCGCATCGCGGCAACGTCGTCGTTTCTGCCGTTCTTCGCCTTCCGACGCGATCTCTTGCTCCCTCCGAGCATCCAGATTTAAATGGCCCTCTGGTAATTGCGACAGGGACGGGATAGCGTGCGAGGTTTATCGATGGTCTTCCACAATTTTCGTAATGATCTCGTTCTACGGGCGCCGCCGCCTGGCCTGTCCGTTTGTTAACACGCGCCGCGCGCGCGCCTCTGAAACGTCTCGCACGAAATGAACAGCGAATGCGATCAACGCCGTTCGATTTTACAATTCTATCCGGGGGAGGTTCGGTTCTATGTTAACGCATTACTGCCACGTGAGTTTTCTTCAGGCACTCCGATCATTTTCTCGTAAACATATTAAACATCCCTTTTTTCGATTTATTTTTACATGTAGAATCATCCTGTATATGTTGTTGTATTCCGGATGAGGGTTAATAAACGTTAAAGTGTTTATGCCAATAAATACTAGTTTATTAATAAAACTCCTCAACTATAACTCCGGTAAGAAGTACATGAAGCGCGTTAACAGTACGATACGTCGAGAGCTTAACTGCGCTGAAGGTTTCTACTAAAAATGAACGTGGTTCAGTCTTTTGCGTGAACTTAAATAGAAGTCCTTTAAAAGGAGAGGTAGATAATACAATGATGTGTCAGTGCTGATTTCTGCATGACTAAAGGTAGTGACCGGTCGAGGTTCATTGTCGAAACCACCTATCTTACGATTAGTCACTAGTTATCATGGAATAAATAGTTAGTCGTACAACAGTGTATGTACGTACTTTAGCAGTTGATAAAAATTATTATTAAATTCTAAACTACTGGCCGTAATTATTTGGCCATGGGCTGTAGTTCTGAAGAATAGAGTTGAAAAATCTGAATAGCAAGGAATTCCAAGCTCACGGAGGATCCAACGCACAGCCCTCGCTTCCATAATCACGGTATCGTAGACCTGGACCAGATGAGATTCGTATAATCTTAACGGCACTTCTGAACTCTATCGACCGAAAGCTGGAATCCAGTAGAGAAGTACCGAGTAGCCAGCATTCCCGTGAAATGCGCGCCCTTGATGAACGAACAGTGCAACGTACGGTCCGAGGGGCGCGCAGCAATCACGTCGTCGGCGGCGGAACAACTGGAGCGAGGGAAAGAGTGATAAGCGAAGATGTTCTTTGTTGCTCTTAATCGCGGCTATGTAATCGAGCGTGCACGTCGCGCCGGCCGCGGGCGAGATTGTCGCGCGCGGCTCCGCTCAGCCCTGCTCGGCCCTGCTCGGCCCAGCCCTCGACGCCCGCGGCCACGCAAAGATAGAATACGAGGTGGAAAAGAAACGGCGCGCGTGCACGGAATGCTTATTTTGTTCGAGGAGATCAGCCTCCTCTCTGTCCCTTACACGACATTCCCATTTTCATTAATGTAAACGGACTGCGTAATTCCTCGGGTTCTTCTGTTTTCCGCCCTGCCCGCGTCTCGTTCCCTCCACCCTCCGAAAATTAATTCACCGGGATTCACCTGCACGCCTAACCCACGACGATTTACGATTCGCCGCGGCCCGCAGCTTCCGCGAATTTCTGTTGCGGCCGCGTTCATTTCAACCACGTTCTATCATTCCCCGTTGCACGGTCGCCCTTAATTACGGCCGGAGACAACGCGCGTGCGCGCGCGCTAAGAAGACGGAATCTTCGACCTGAGATAGAGCCGCAATCGGTGCTCGCGTGCACACCGTCTCTCTCGGCTTCGGGATCTTCTTTTTCGTCGAAATTCGGTGGTTTTTACACGGTGCCGAGTAATGAGAAAATAATGATCGAATTTTTCTATGAAACGGTAAATAGATAGGGACTGGGCGTGGTTTAAGGCGGGGCTGTGTAGCACACCTCCTACGTTTCAAGTTGTTTCTATCATTCCCATTGCAATCGACCTTGATCACGGTTATATACGACACTGTTACACTTGCCAATATTGCGCGGAGATGATCATTTGGCTAGGCAAGGGAATGCCGGTCTAATTGAGGTCTTGCAACCCTGCCACTGTTTAGAGTAATAGCTCTACTTCCTACCACGTGTAGTTTCGTTATTGCCTGAAGCATGCACGTCTACAAATTGAACGGCGTGATAAACAGGACACGTGGGACTACAATAGGGTCGTGCATGGGAGTACGAAGCGGGGTCTTTTAATTTTCTGCCTTTCTACCAATTTGTTGAACGACTACATTTTTATCATTTTCTCTGTGAACCGAGCTGCTACTTTTAATGTCCACCAGTTTTATCGTTCACATTATTCCACGTCGGTTTGGCCAACTGTCGTGAAAACAAGGAGTTCTCTAAGGAGTTCTAATAAGCAAACAGAATCAATTAGAAATGTACTCTGATCTCGGTGTAAGACGGACTGCCGTGATTCGATTAATATACAAAAACTGAACCGTGCATATGAAATGCGTTTCTCTGTTCGTATATTCAATGATATCGTCTCCCGCGTTCTCGTTTGCTGCATTTAAATTAACCTATAGCGGGGTCAAACGTAATTTATTCCTTAATGGTATTTCCCAAGGGTAAACCTGCCCTTCGCGCAATAACTAAGCCGCTGGTGTTTATGCGTGCATTAATGCTTCGCGTCTAGTTTACAGAAATTTGAATTGAAATCACAACATTTTGAACATGGGCAATTTTTCAAGTAAGACAGTATTTTACCTGAAGCGAATAAAGTGGCTTCTCGGCCCTCTAAAGGTTAAGGAACCTGATTGAAATGAAATTTGACAGTAATCTTCGAAAAGGAAAATCTCCTTCTAAATGTGTCCTGTTGCACGGAGCACGCGCATAATCCGCAGCGGAGAGCAGCGATCGACGATCAGGCCAATCCGCGCGACGCGCAGCTCGGTGGCGGTGCATTTCGCCATGGTTGTCCGGGTTTCATAATCAGTGGACCGACGTGACCGGTTTACCACGGCTAGTTTTCCAAGACCGCATTGTTATTCTCGTTTCCGCTCGCGTCGCAAAACGGCTCGGGGGCGAGATGCTTAATTTCGCCCCGACTTCGTTCTTTATCTTTCGGTTTTACGGTTCTGCTCCGTGAGGAAACTGTCTCGCGGGCGTCGCGTCGCGTCGCGTCGCTTCGGCAGAAGTTCGTCGGGTTCCCACGGTTCGACAAGTTTTTAATAAAACGCCGCGAAAATACGATCGCAGCTGGCGCGTCACGGTGCGACGCGACACGGCAAAACCGCCGTTTTGCCCAGCGGAGATAATATTTTGCTCTCGATCCCTTTGGGCTCGTGCTTTTCCATGGACAATTTTATTTTTTTTTTTCCCACGCGCCGCGCCGCACCGACCGCGTTCGCTCGACCGTCGATTCGTCCGGAAAAAATCGAATTAACCCAACCGGCTCGACGCGTAACCCGCCTAATGCCCGGGAATCGGATTTTCAAAACTCTTCGACGTTCCGTCAGGCGGAATGATGCGTTCCGCGCTACCGCGATATTTCAACTTATGACTCGGTGGATTCCGTTGCGGAACTCGCATTACCATACTTCTTCTTCCAGCTATGAATTCGCATCGCGTCCCAAACTCCGAAGCGGAAAGAGATTTATTTATCGCTCGCCACATTGGTTTAAGAGGGTATTCTGCTTTTTTATTTCCGAAAAAATTCCTTGTTTTCCAATTAAATTCCAAGGCTTCGGATCGATACATATGTACTATGTATATTATGTCACCTGACGCTCTAAAGACGGATCGATGAAAAACGATACGAGATATTACCAGGCGGAGTAACACATTGGCGAGAAAGGATCATTACCGGCGATCCTCGAGACAATGATTCCGAGTCTGCCGCAGCTCGAAAGGACCAGAGCGACGGAATAGGGCGGTTTCCACTCGAGCAGTTAATAATTGCCCCGTTTCTCGCGTCTCGAGTCAAGAAAAAGAGTCGCAACCGCACCCGGGGGTATCGCGTGACTAAAAATTCTCTCCGCCGCCGTACGGGCTAGCAGCGGGAGAAGCACCACTTTTGTCGAACGTAGAGCCATCGAGAAGCAAAAACAATACTCTAGAGTGTAGAGGGTGCGCAAGGTCTTGGCCGAACGGGGCGAAGTGACCCGAGCTGGCCGGATATCGAGGATAATATAAGATCCGAAACGTCTCCCGGCTGTACGCTCGGATTCCTCGTCGCTGGACTGTCTGTGATTAATAGTTGAGCGTTAGACGATCCCGTGCTCCCGGATTTCCAACCCGTTTCACAGTCCCGATTCACGGTCCCGCGACACGATTAATTCAAATGTCAAGGCTCCGCGTTTGTTCCCCCGAGGGAAATTCGGTTCCCGCGAGGAACGCTGGCCGGAAGGGCGTGTTCGCCGTTTGTTGCGGCCTGGGGACCACGGTCGTCTCTCGATTATAGTCGTCCACGCTCAGGTCACCGCTCGCGCTCGCGCTCGGAGACGCTCGGAAGCAGTGGTCGCAATCGCATCTTTGCTCTCATTGGTCGGCGATTCGCTGTTCCGACAGCGCCGCCACGAAACCCGGCACAAAGAGAAACGGTGTTGAGCGAGCGAAAGGATACTATGTCCGCATTCGTAGATCACGTGATCGTGTGGTCGGACAGGTATACGGCTTATTCGCTCTAGAGTTACATTAACGGAGAGATCATCGAGGATATTTTCATGGCAAAGTAATTTATAGTAGCGGTTCTAATTTCTTCTTTCGAAGGGAGATCGTAGCGACGCGAATATTAATAAAAATATAAATGTATACTGTTTTATCAATTTCCTTCAATTTTCATTTTCCGGAGTCCATTTGGCAATCGCCTGAATTTCGTCTCCGCTATTGTTGGCTGGCAACTCGCTGATCTCATGGTTGGTTGCGTAAGGGGTAGAAACGCGACGCTACGAGGACCGTCGAAATGCGTTGTTCGAGCCGGATCGTTACTTATATCTTCTTAGCGACGCCTGATCGTTTGAGCGTCGCTGAAATTATCAGCCCCGTAGCTTCCTTTGCGCCGGATTTAAAACGAAAATTAGAGGAAGCGCCCGCTTTGATGATCTTCGCCTGTGAGACGTTATTCCCCTACTTCGTTCGGGAACTTTCTTCTTTGCTCGGCCGCAATTTGAAACGGTGTTCGCCGGCTTTTCGTTAATAGGACCGAATTGGAAATGCAAGCAGTCGGGCGGAGATCAGGTTTTAAGGATTCGTATATTCTACGGAAACTTCGGGGCGATTCTATCTTACACGGAACTTGGCGAACTTTCGGACTTTTGACAAATCTCTGTAGAATTGTTATCTAGTCGCGTGCCAAGAAATTGCGGCTATTCTTCTCGACATTTCGAATGGACCAATGTGGTGGAATCAATAATTGTGCTCGAAGTTGTTTAACTGAAACTGTTTATCCGAGGAAGAACGTGTCGTTTTAACTGTGTAAATTGGTTACACTTTAAAACACATGTTATACTGTTCTACAACCTGTAGCTACGAAGTAGAAGCAATTTCGGTGTCTACACAAAACTCTGTAATTCTTCTTAATAGCGATAATAAGTTTCCTCGAGCTTGTTACAGTTGAAAACCAAAGTTAACTTCTGTAATGCTGCTTTGCTGGCGAGGGCGTGAATTTTCAGAAAATTTCCAAAGCTGTTCTATTTTTTTTTCTCCGCTTGTAGAACATCCCCCAGGAATAACGAGTCGATTGCTTAAATTGAAGGTTCCGTCGCTTTCCCCTTGAACTTTGTTTGGTGATTAAGAGCGTTTACTTTCCGATAGAAACACTCGCGCTTCCGGTGGGGAGAGGGAGAAACCTTAACCACGCGTCAGTGATCGAACTCGGCCCCCTTGGATTGTAGGGGAGAAGTCCCGGGGTGATTTTATGGTCCCCCAAGTTAGGGGAACAAGGTTACGCTTAAATCTTGCTTCGAGTCGTTGTCTTGATCGTTGAAAAATTGGGTAGACTTCACTGGAAGTACAGAGGTTTGATCGACGATCTAAACTTTTCTAACAGCTGTGCTAAATTATGTAGTTTACCGCGTTACACTTTGATAAAAAGCTCCTTCGCGCGTGTACTATTTCGCGTCGAGCTTCGATATAAATTGAAACTCCGAGCCGCGAAAGAATTTCGGGGGTCTCCGAATTTCCTCGAAATTGATGGAGAGTCCGCGCGACCGGAAAAGAGCACATACGCGGCGAGATGATCGCGCGGTGGCTTCGGATCGGCGTATCACCGAGAGAAAAGAATCGTTTAAAATGCAGGCAGGCGTATGAAAGGTAAAAAGCACCGCCTTAGGGTTACGGGTAAAGCGTGAAGTATGAGGACGCGTGGAAGGTATACACAGGCCAGACGGAAGGGTGGCGTCGCATACGTCAACCCTTACAAGTGGCTGCCGGATCTATGTCAGACAGATTACTCTCTCGTGTTTCCGATTTTTTCTCGCGACCGTATACCTACGTATGTATGCATGTATACATATATGTATATCAGCGTCTGTGCACACACGTACGGCGACGCGACGCTCGCGGCGACCGGTGCTCGAGGATATTATCCGGAAATCTTCTCCGAGGGTAATCTTCGTAATTTCAGCGCCTAATCCGTAACAGCGTTCCGGCGGCGCACGCGAGAACGTTGTTTGACGCGAAGCGATGAAAAAGGGCAACATTGTTGCCACTTTGTAGACTGCCGGTCGCCACTTCTTCTTCTTCCTTTTCCACTTCTTCGTCTTTCCCCTCCACTTGTTCGTTTTGTTCTCCTCCCGTTCCGCCGCCGCCGCCGCCGCCGTTCCTTTTGCTCGTGGACGAGTATCGGGTTGAGTTTGTCGTGCAAACTCATTCAAGTTGTCGACAAGACGGAGGCAGGGACGTGATATATGACGTGAGAGTCGCGCAACGGGAGCAAATATTTTCCGGCCAAATAACGAGGAGGCGCGGTCCTGTACTCGGAGCCCTTCGCGATCGAATCAAATAGATTATCAACGAAAATTTAATTACGATGCCCCCCCCCCCCGCGCTATCGGAAGCGATAATGGGGGAACTCGGTGTTTCGTGCAACTGGGTCGATGAGCTAAGTGTTCTCGCTAGCTACAGACGATTGTCGACCGTGGAAAGTTAACCTTCTGTTAACGCTTTAGCTATCAGAAGCCTGTTAGAAGCCCACTTGATTTAAAAGGACTTTAACAGTTCCACGCGAAAGAATATAATCTTAATTCGCACGCAAACGGAACTTTTTCTCTGTTCATCCTCTTTCGTTCTCCACTCGTACTTTGTAACAAAATAGAATTTACATTTAGAAATTTACCGCAAGATTATTTATTGCTATAGATGTTGCATAATGAAATAAATAACAACGTATTGTTTCAAGGGGGGTGAACTGTCCCCTTGTAAACGGTAAGCCGACCGTCCGCAAGAGCCGCCATACATTGTAGGCTGTAGGCCGACTGAAAGCCGGCCAAATATCTTTATGTTACGCCGATCGGTTTCGCCGAATCTCTTTACGAGATGCCGATACCGATTCGTCGCCGTTGACAATCGACGGTTGGAGACTCGCAAGAGTCAGTCTCGTTTGGGCCGACGTTGAGGCAACACGTATTTTAGAGCTGTTAACTATACGTAAAAGCTTGATTCTTGGCCAACAGCCGTGTTTTTCATGGACAAGAATCGTGGCCAGAAGTGCTTTTTGATTTATGACTCCGTTTAGATATCGCGCCGAGCGAGACTTCAATGGAAAGCCGAACATAGAGTAGGACACGATTGATTCTTGTCCAACAGCGGTGTATTTTTCATGGACAAGAAGACAAGAATCAAGCCACGAGAAGTGCTTTTGGCTTTATGACTGCGTCTAGATACCGCGCCGAGCGAGACTTCAATAGAAAGCCGAACATAGGGAAGGACAGAATGAAATACTGTTCCCGTCTCTTTCTTTCCAATGCGCTGTTGTTCGTTGCCTTCGAGATTTTAATGGTCGATAAAACCACTTAATACAGTTCAAATTATATCGTGTTTGGTGTCATTTTAATCAGAAAAATGCCAGAAATACGGCAGTGAAAGTCCCATAAACAAGTAATGAAAATTAAGAGATTTGTAAAATCGATTCCTCGAGTCAATGTGGTGGTGTTCACACCGATATACCCGAGCCGACATCAATCGTCGCCGCCATGCGGAGCGACTCGGCGTTGACAGGCAGTGGAATGGGTAGGCTCTGGACAGGAATCGTGTCCACGCTCTGGACAAGAATCAAGCTTTTACGTATTTAACTATTGAACCATCCCCGGCACTTTTGCATTTCACTATTTTCATAAGAAAATACACGCCAGAGCGAAAGAGCAGTTCCAGGTGTCCATTTATGCAACTGGGGCTCTCGCGCGCGGTAAAAGAAATTGATCACAGTTCCGTGAAAACGCAAAATAACGGCGTCAATGGACGCGAGGATATACATATTCGGCTGTTTTGTCACGGGTTCCGCGGCTTTCGCGGACATTTCCTGCAGCTTTGAGGCGAGCCTCGCGCTGAATTACACGCATTCATCTTTGAAGAGATAAAGGAGTCTCCATTCCTGCCGGCGTATTTCCCCCGTTTCTCGGCGTGTTTGTTGCCTAGTTCCATCAGGTGCTCCTAAGCGTTCATACTTCAAGAACGGAAGACAACCACCCAGCTCCGCGTTTCCTCGCGAAACGGAGGACATTCTACGGGGATATATATGTATACGCGCAACTTTTCCTTCAATTCCTCCACTCTTCTGCTTTGCTTCCTCTCTGTTTATTGAAATCTGTCCGGAGCCGCGCTTGTCTCACGTGCTCCGTGCTGTCGGTGTACCTGGTTCGCTGGAAAAATGCTGGCTTCCCTGCGACTTCCATGGAAAAACGACGACGTCCACGATTCTCGTTGCGGACGTGACTTCTTTGTTATCCTGTAGATCAACTTTTCGCGTTCCTTTTTACCGCGGGTAACTTTAATTTATTTATACGCCGGGAAGAGCCGCGCTGAAGCCTACTCGAGGTAGACGAAGTTTTCGCATGGTGAAGTTTGTACTCCAAAGTAGACTCTGTCTCTTCCATGGTTTCGGACTTTTGTGAATCTATTACGAATATTCTGCTCGCGATGCGTTCAAGAACTACCAACTGAAATTAAGAAGAGTAAATCTCTTCACGACTGGTTCTCTCCTTTAAAAATTTCGTTTCGGGTGAAATGTTTTAGAGAAGATGCATTTCTTTCACGTTCAATTTGCCTGCAATTTAATTACGATACAGTATTTCGGAAATGTATCGCGCACATTTTCCACTCGATGGGTTCACGAAGGAAGAATTGAAATGTAGAATAGCGGGCTAGTTGCCAGCTGTGGTTCCCGGCGTTTGGGTTTCTTCAACCGGTTCTCTTTTTCGTTCAATTGTCCCGCAATTTCATTCCGGTTTCGAACTTCTTGAGTTCATCGCAAAAATTTTGTGCGCGACGAGCACGAGAAGAACGAATTGAAATGTAGGATGACGGGATAATTAAGCAGCGTTTGACGTGCTTTGGGCGGTTCTCGTTTTTGGTTCTGCTCGGTGGGGAATGTTGCGAGAAGATACATATTTTCCGTGTTCAATTTTCTGCCTCGAATTTTTCTACAATTTCATTACTGGCAACTTCCGCGGCTCTTTGTCTCGTCGATCTTTGTGCGACGATTCTCTTTGTTTCGACGCACTCCTCTGTGACTCCAGGCTTGTGATTAAAGCGGTCACGTGTGGTCGCTTTATTCCTTTAGCGAAAACTACCGGTTACGTAATGTTTGATGGTGCATGCGCTATAGATACATTTTTCACGCTTCCGAGGGAGAGCGTGAGAACCGTTGACGTCAGAGCTGCAACAGAACATCCGACGGTGGCTGCGAAATTTTTCAATAGTCCTTTCATGGATTATGGAGATGGAGAAACTGTAAATACTCTTCGCGATCTACGTACGTTATGGTTGGGGTTAGCGATCGTTCTTCGACAAAATATTGCCGGCCTTTCGAGAAGATACGGATTCGAAGAAAAGATTCAGTCGTGCGATCATTTTCCCGTCTTCTTATACTTTCTTCTACAGTTTATTTGCAATTATTTGCAACAGGATGAATTTGGTCCGTGCAAGGATTAATTTAATTACTCTAAAAAGGTGAACTTTGTCTGTGCACGAGTTAATCTGCAAACACAAGAAAATAGTTCCATCGCGCCGATAACACGAGGGAATTCCATCAGTTATTTATGCTCTGCGTGTTCCATAGCCGGTGTGTCTCTCGCAAAATTTGATTCGAGCGGTGTTCCGTATCCATTTGCATACTCTCAGCAGCGTGGCCCATATATGTATTCCCCAGCCCGCACGGCTCCCTTGAACGACGACGAGTCTTTGAGGCCGCAGGAATTCGCTGTTCGTCGGCCGAGTAGTTTGTGCGAAATCTCTGAAGATACATAGTTGTCGATAGATTTCGGAATACACGTGCGCGCGGGAGTAGCGACGTTGGCTGTTTGTTATGGACGAGCCTGGGCGAGGAGAGTACGCGAGCTATAGTCTAAGTCTAAGAGTCTCACGGATAGACTGTCTATTTAAGGTTCTTGTCGGCGCGAGAGGGCTTAGCCGCGAAGTAACGTTGATTCAACCGGTTCCACGACGCGACGCGACGCGACGGCATGGCAGTCCCCTCGAAACACTTAGCCCCGCGGTGTTGTTCCCTGCGAGAACAAACGACAGTTAGAAACCGAAACTGTCTCCGTCGATTCTCGCCGCCGCGCCGCGCCGCGCCGCGCCCCGAAGAACTTTATCCGATTAAAGCTCTCCGTGACCCCGACCATCCCCGCGCCGCCTCTTTGTCTTCGTTTCGGAAGGAGCTTTTTGATAAGTTCCTTTCGTGGCTTCCGCCCGTTCGGATCGGTGGCCAACGATCTCTCTCTCTGTTCTTACATTCTCTCCGATCGCGTCTTCCTTCGCCCATTTTCAACCCTCCTTCACCATCCTCTTTCTCTCAATCTTCCATCTTCTCTGATTTCTTTATACCAGGAGTTTCTAAAACGTAATGGGACAGCTATCGGTTCCTGGAATACACACCCGGGACCGAAGGTTTTTGATTTTTAACAACCAGGATTTTCAACATAAAAATCCGAATTAATTGCGATGTATGTGTATTTCATACCTGTTCAATTATTTTGTCATAATTTTCGCATATGGTTCAATGGAGAAAATAGGTCAAAAAGTAATTTTTACCATAGAAAAGAACGTTTAGGTACTATCCAGAAGTCTGTCGTTCCTCGAGTTAATTATGGCTCCAATTAAGTCGCGTAATGACTACTTCCGAGGAAAATAGATCGTTGCCAGGTCGGCTGGATGACATTTTTCCGAATGATCGGTCGAGTAAACTTCTGGCTGAAGACCGCTTATCGCGACTGCTGTCTGACTACAAACGACCAAATCCACTGGAAGTGGCTGAACTTCCGTGATAAGGGCGCTCCACTTAGAACAGTCTTGGTCTCCTGAAATTTCTGGTAAACGGAGTTCGACGGTGATTTAATTATTTTTGATCTTCGACGATTAAACTGCCGAACGTATTTGCGGAATCGCGTTATCGTAAATTACTTCGTTAAAACTTGCAGAATGGAGAAATTAAAATGAAGCCTGCTGTTCTTTCGTTCTTCGTTCAGGTGGAATTCTTACGGAACGTCACTTCTCCATACACGGCAGAATAAATCTGTAATACTTCACAATTTTAACAGAAATGTTTTTACAAAAAGGTATAGTTTATAATAAAAGTACATAAAATGATATTTCGCTTGCTTTAAAGTACAACAAAGTCTTTATCAATTTCGAAACATTACACTCGAACAAACGAGTTTATAAATGCAGAAAATCCGCGGTATGATCACGGCCAGTTCCGGTGTACAAAACCCGTACGTTCTCGCAGAAGTGAAATAATATTTAACCGATTTCTAGGTGGCAGAAATTCATATATGCCCGTGCTCCATCGCCGGCAATGAATTTATAGGCTATAGAGGCCGGCTGCTAACTCGTTCCGTAAATTCACATTCGCGGGCTAAAAGGGGGCCGATGGTGGTTTAAATCAATATGCAGGCGCATCCTATCGGTCGTTTTACCTTCCGTTATTATTCACCGCATTCGATCTGGCAACGTTGGCCGCGAAGGGTGCGCTCCGAAGGCGGAAAAATGGGATTCAGGATGCAGAAGTCGGTTCCGCGATGGATCCGTTTCCCATTTGTGTATCTCGTTTCAGCGAGGTTTCACGGTTACAGGCCAGACACGCGTTGCATAAGAGCCCTTTCACACGGATTCGGTACAGTATTCTACTGTGTCCGCAACGTCAAAGTCTACGAGTCTAATGTCTTAAGGTGTCCACCGCAGATCTTGATGTCTTATATCTAAAAGGTGCGAATACACCAGCAAGTAGACATTTTTCGCGAGCCCAGCTTGCAGAAGCATAGTACCGTTGTTTGCAACTACAGTAAACGCTCGTTCGTTGTCCAAAGGCCGGGGGTTTGAGCGGACAACGAGCGTGCCCCGACATGCTTTTTGATTTATGACTGCGTCTAGATATCGCGCCGACCGCGCCAAACGAGACTTCAATAGAAAGCCGAACACAGAAGAGGAAAGAATGAAACACGTTTCGCGTGACTGTCCGCGTCTCTTTCTTTCCGGTGCGCTGTCCTTCCTTGCGACCGAAACTTTCACCGTCGATTAAACCACTAAATACAATTGAAACTATATCGTGTTTGGTGTCATTTTAATCAGAAAAATGCCAGTAATAAGGTAGCCCATAAAAAGTCCCATAAACAAATAGTGAAAATTAAGAGATTTGTAATCGTCGCCGCCCTGCGGAGCGACTCTGCGTTGACAGGCAGTGGAGTGGGTAGGCACTGGACAACGAGCGTGCCCCTGATTCAGGACAACGAACAAGCGTTTAATGTATTATAAATATGTTCGAGATGCTAGTCAGATTTTGGGAGTAAAATTCCCGCTGGTTCTCTTAGCGTCTCCCAATCGCTTGAACAGGGCACTGCAATCATCATCCGCTTCGCCAGCGTTCCTCTATCGTCGCACGCGAGCGGAACGGAATTTAAGAGCCGCGAAATTCGGTACCGCCCGGATTGCGATATTCAAGGACGCAACACGTGTGCACGCAGCTCGCGATACGTCTGCGACACACGTGAATCGCGATTCTCGTGGCCACGCATGAAAGCATTCTAACGCGAAACGGGACGAGCCGTGTAGAACGCGTAAGGTATGTCAAGGTGTAGTGTCGTGTCTAGCCATGTCCCGTGGCAGGTTCTATACGCGGGCTTAATTAAGCTGCTGCTAATTCACCGGGGTATACGCGGTAATTGATGCCCGCGCCGACTCGCAGCTGCGTCTAGACGGAAATATTTCCGACCCTGACCTCGGGACGGCAATTCACGGGCTCGAAACGTACCTATCAGCTACTCGCGAGGCTACTCGCAATTAATCGCCGGCCACGTCTTAATCCAGTGGACGTGTTCGCGTTTGCGAGACCCGATGACCGGGCACGTCTTAATCGGATAGCAGGATTAATTAGCGGCCGCTGATATGCATCGCGATCGCCACGGTCAATGCGAACGTTTCGTTTTCCCCGTTACAGGTGGCAGATCGCGGTCACTGAACTTACCAATCGATTTTAATAATTTAATACTGCGAATAGTGAAAGTATAGCGTCTCCTCTATTTTTGAAAAACTTTTTCAGGAGAAAGTTTTACTACCAGCACATCAGCCTGACTCGGATCCTCAGTTTTTGACCTATTTTTTTTAATGGAAAAGCTCAAATTTCAGAATATTTTTGAAATTGTTTTTAAAACTATGATTCATATATACCTAACATTTTAATATTGATTAGAGCAGGAAATTAAGAGTACGCGGAAGACAACTTCACCCGTTAACGGATAAGAAACAGGAGGATTACGTGTGCGCGGGTCAGTAGTTTTGTAAAGGAATCTGTGCGAGTGAGGATTAAATTGATTCGCCTCGCTTGATAGACTAATCTAATTGTAGTCGCGGGAATGAAACAGAATGGTACGCGTGTTACGTAAGTAGGATCTCCGTACTCCAACATAGAGTAGAGTGATTCAATCTTCTCAGCTTTCTATTACCGAATTCGGTATTCTTGCATTCACGTTTTACAAATCAATTTTACTTAGAGCGATTTATCCGAATTTAGACACATTTCTAATAAATTAGTTCATTGGCTGGTGTAGGTTTAATCTTTAGCATCGAATTAGAATATTCTCTTCTATTTACTGGATAACTAAAAATTCAGAGAAAAATTAAAAATTGTGGAACGCGATGACGAACAGGGACAAATTAGTCCGTCTTCCAGGCTGATAGTACAACGGGAACCCATCGTCGAAATCTTGGCGAAATATCTCGGGGGGACGCGTATGAAGAAGCATCGCCGCGCTTAATGCGAAATAGGCGCGAAAGCGAGAGCGTTTGATGTCGAGAGTTCGCTACTTTTTCCTTCGTCTACTTGGTTTCGGAATGACGCCAATTACATCTTGCAGCACGTTAATTTCTCGGTCGTCCACGCATCGTTGGTAATTAAAGACCGTCAAAGAATATGGGCGTACGGGCGAAATATTTTTCCGCTTTAGATATTCCTCGGGAAGCTGGAGACGTCAGAATGGCGAAGGAAGTTTCAGCCGGGGCTGAAAGTTTTGTCGGCGAAGATGAAGATTCCTCGGGCTGTCTCCAATTAGCGCCCTATAATTACGATCCCCGGGAGTCACGAGGACCACGGACGCAGAGCCGTGTCGACAAAGAATTTTATCTGTTTCTCTCTTTTTCCTCTTTTCGTTGTAACGAACGTTTCCTCTTCCTGAAGGACACGCTGTTGTTCCACTTTTTTATATTACGAGACGAACGAACGGCTGGACAGCATGTTTTATGCAACTCGGACCCGAC
The DNA here is from genome assembly GCA_916610255.1 of Lasioglossum lativentre. Classification (NCBI taxonomy): domain Eukaryota; kingdom Metazoa; phylum Arthropoda; class Insecta; order Hymenoptera; family Halictidae; genus Lasioglossum; species Lasioglossum lativentre. Next base: position 6,664,366 of record OU744364.1, read on the forward strand.
GTGCCTCCTCACCGGTCCGTCGCAGAGAGATTTTACGACGAAAAATTAAATAGAAAACTGTTTCTGTCGGTTGCCTTGAAGGGGAATTAAATTTTCATTTATAGTTCCTTCTTTTTGCCTGAACAATTCTATGCTCGAGCTTCCACCCTGTGTTCCCGTGTTAAAGGAGAAAATATGTGCTCAAGATGTAGAACAAACTTCTCGCCGCCGCGATCATCTTCAAACCTTTGCATGCGTTGCTCCGTTGGAGCTGTTTTATTTTTAAATTCGTCAAATGATCGCTAGTGCAGATACTTGCTTTTTATTATTTAAGCCATAAAAGAGATCAGTAAAGTTGTACTGCAGCGCGAGTACATTTCGTGGATTTAGAAATGAGTACAGAAACGTTGCACGTTTTTAAACGGGACTTTTTCAAATGTAAATGGTGCATGAATTTTGTTTCGTTTCACGCAAATTTACCACAAACTCGTGAAACTCGTTGTTTGTTAATTAATGAATTTAGTTTCTGCGTTTATTAGGTTGGTGGGAAGTAAAGAACTAATAAACGTTATTGTATTTCGCGTGTTACAACTCGAATATAATTTACGATGTAAATTTTACATACACGAATCCTAATAACTGTCGTTGCAAGTTATACATTTCAGCCAACAAGTTTCGAAATTATTCATAACTTTTTTGAGGGCTTGCTTCAAGTCGATTCTGAAATGCTTCCCGACGGGATTCATAAATCTTTGACGGCTCGCACGAAAGCTAACAGTTTGTACTTTATGATAGATTCGTCTAGGTTCGTGGAAAAATTGTGTGACATGTCGAAAATTAAATCCATTTTCAGCAGATAGCTCGGAGAAGAACGATTGGATTTTAATAAGCTACTATGACACGATTTTAAAATGCATTTTCGTCGGAATTTTCGAACATTTACGGACTTGTATGAAAAACCGTACTTTATGATAGGTCTATGGAGGTTTCCAGAAAAATTGGAGAACGCGTCGAAAAGTCGATAAATTCCGATAGCTCGGATAGAAGCGATTGGATTTTAATAATTTAGTTTGAATCGATTTTAAAACGTATTTCCGTGAGAATTTTCGAACTTTTGTCGGCTCGTATTAAAGCGGGATCGTATTTTATAATGGATTCATTTCAGTTCGCAGACAAATTTGAACGCGCGCAAATATCGATAATTCCCAAAAACCTTTTTCAGAATTTTTCTATCTAGAAAAAAAAATAACAAAAATTGTATAAATACTCGGGTTATGAAAGAACATAAAGATTGCATCTTACATCTCCGCGCAAACTAAATTTATTTCCCCACAACCTAACGTGTCCTCCAGCTCTTTAGTTTCTGTAGAACTCTGTTTCTAGAAGTCTAAAGCTCAGGATCCGGCGCGGCGCGACGGTTTAACCATTTCTCGGCATTTCTGCGCGCAGTCACGCTGTCCAACTAGCTCTCTTCCCGCGTCACCCAATGAGATAATCCTTGGCCGTGTCTTTCACCGACAGAAATTCGCAGTCTCACGTTCCACGGGTTTCTCGGTGCTTCCTCGAGGGTTTCCGCAACGAGTCCCGGCGTCCGATCTTCAGCCTCAATTTTTCCATCCGTTTCCCGCAAAGGGGCGAAACGACTCGAGCGGGCGCGTCTTACGTTCCTCGCCGAGCACACCCGCAACCTAATCTTGTCTCCTCCGTTACGGTGCTCCGTTTACTCGCCTTGCAGAAAACTAAGTGCATGGGAGAATGTGCGCGAAGCTCGCCTCGCATGCTCGCCGAGTAGATACGCCCGCTTGTTACGTCCGATCAAGGGATGACTACACTTCCGTGCTGAAAACAGCGCGCAACGTGTCGCCTTTTATTTCAGGACACTGCACTGCAGCAGCCAGAGATGCATTTCTGGCAAAACGTGGTTGACAAAAGTTTTTCATATCTTTTTTCGGTGGTTGTCGCAAGCTCGGTGCAAGTTTTGCCCCGACACCACCGGCGCAGCTTGCGATTTAATAAATAAACAGAGCACGACAGTCGATACACCGATTTGAATGGGGCGGCCGCGACGGAAATCGAGCTGGGGATGCGTTTCCTTTGAAATGTCAGAAACCCTCGTGTGTACGCTGCCAACGAGCAAAGCGGCAGCGCTAGCTCTGGCGCGCGCGCGCGCGCACACGATAGGCGGGGGTGTCCGGGGAAAGAGAGCCGGCCGGGGAAGTTTAAGCGAATAGATTCTATAAAATCGACGCCTGTCCGCGACTACCAATCGTTCCGGGGATACGCGAAACTGCCGTGTCACAATTCCCCGGGAGCCCGAACGAAACTGTCGGAGCCGGCCCGAGATAATATATCGTTGCCCCCGGCCACCCGAAATGTCACTCTGAAAATGAAAGGCTTTACATCGGCCACCGGATAGATAGCCGATCTTTGTTCCTGCTTCGCGGAAAAATCGATACGCGGGTTTGCGCTTTATAAAATGCAAAGGGGGCGGGTTCGCTTTTTTTTTTTTCTCTCTCTCGACTCTCTTGATGCCTCTATCTCGGCCAACAAAAATATTGGAACTTGCGAGACGTTTCCTCGTGGTCCGGCTTTCACTTTTTTTTTTTAAATATAGATCAATTCGAATTTTAAATTAACGCATGGTCGACAGGAGACAGTAGGACACATAGCCACAGGGTTTCCGTAATTCTACGTATTAAATACCAAAGTTTGATCAAACCTGGAGGGCCCATCGACCAACGCTGCTTGCAAGTAGAAAATTGTCTTCGACATCACGCGTTACGGTAATAGCATCTCCGTGTAGTGTGTGGCGCATTCAATCAACTGCTCTGATGACTTTCACAATCTTATAGATAGAAGGGGCTTGTAAACGTAAAGCGTTTATAAATACCGCGTGGGAAAGTGCTACGGAATTTGTGAACTTAACGAAGGATAGCTCAGGACGAGGTCGGAAAATCTCGCGAAAGAAGCAGAGAAATGAGAGAGGAATGGGGTAGCAGGGATACTGTGGCGACGGTAGTCGGGTATCTTAATTTTGATCCGCGCAGATGGCGAATGCCTCGTATCTAGGACATCGGGTATATCGGACCTTATCGGTATCGGGTAACCTTATTTGCATCGAACAGAGCGTCGTTGGTTTTATTCTGTACTCTCTCTATTTTTTTTTCTTCTCTTTTTTGTCGCATCGATCGCGACAGAATGGATTTAATCTTATGGAAATTCCGATATGAAAGGGCAGCGAACTGCGGTGCGGCTGAGATCTAGGCGTTCGTCATTTCACCATCGATACCGATAAAACAGTGGATCTTCGACGGTTCTGATTTCCCAGTGGGTAGTGCTCTAACTGAAATCTTCGGCCGTGCCGCTCTCTCGAAAGCTTCCCGATTCTCTCGATATTGTTCTCCTTTTCGCATGCACTTTTTCTCTCGACCTCGATCAACCGAATATATCGAACCTCCCGGTAATCATCGATGCATTGAAGTTGAAACTTTAAATCCACGACGACCGTACCGTACCCGACTCTTCCTTTTCCATCTGCGAGAGGGATTACGAAGTATTAAAAAGTTAACTCGAGGTGGAACCATCGCGAAATCTTGATTCTATTCGCAGAAACTTCTTTTTTCGTAATTTAAGGGATTGCAAAGATCAGCTCCACTTTTTGCATATTTTTTTGCCTGTACACTCTATTTCATTGAAAAATGTCATTTTATTATTTTTGAATTTAATATTTTTCAAAATATATAAAATGAGCTTTGACTTTTAGAAAATGTCAACAGAAATTTATTTATTAATTTGCAATTTAATACTTCCCAGTAAACACGAACTTTTCAAAATCCATCTTTTGTAGCTTTAATAATACCCTTCGTAATGCATTGGAAACTCACGTTGAAAATGAGTGACGTATTATTGATATAATTTGAATTAATATGTAATTTCTTTCTCTTATTTCATTTTAGTTTAATACGTATGTACTTTTCAAAACTTTTATATGAGCTTCTATTATTTTGTTTGTACTGAATGCACATTTAATGAGATATTCCACGTAATAATATTACTTTCATTGTTGTGATGTAACGCGAAAATTCAATATTCGGAAAAAGGAAGGTCGAATATCATTTCCTCAAACCTTATCATTTTTAGATTTCATTTCATTTTATATTAAAAACGAAACGTGTGTAATACTTATTTTAAAGGTTTTTCATAAATATTGTGATTTCATAAACGAAGCAAAATTTTAATTTTCTATTGCTGATAATTATTATATATAAATATTATATTGCGTTATAAAAATACAAAACATGGTCGAAGAAATCAATTTATTGAATAAATTCCCCAAGAATGCACCTTTTGAAATATCGGAATTTATCATTTTGACGAGTCTGGTAATTCCAGCGTGAATGATACGTGAACGCACCATACATAGAGTACGTACCCGATGGATGCATGCTTAATTACTCGTTTCAACCGGCCTCCTAATTAATTCCGCGCAGCAAACTTCACATTCAAGCGCGCATAATAAATAAACAGCCTCGCGAAGTCGGAGAAACGAATCGCCGCGTTCCGAACGTTAAGAGATTATCGTTTAGCTTGCAAATTTTCATTGGATCATTGCGTGTCACTACAGCGATGCCCGGTCATCGTCCGCGAATTTCCCAGTGGATTAATCACGGCGGTAAAAGCGCGTTAATTGGCCGGTCACGGGTTGGCCGGTGGCCGGTGGCTATTTCGCGCTGACGGAGATGGCGATGCGGTCGAATCTCGAAGCACTCTGGCCTAAACGAGCCACTATAATTCACCTAGTTCCGATATTTCTCGGAAGGTGGTCTACTTCCAATCTACGGCATATATACGACTAAAAGTCAGTCGCTCGGCTGATATTCGAGAATATTTCATTTTCAACATGTATACTCGTTTCATCCATTTTTTTTTCTGAAACCTCGCATGGATGAAAATGGGTGTGCTCGATGCATGGGTAAAAATGGGTTCTACGTGGTCTGCTAAATTTTTCGGTTTCCACCGTCAGGCCGAGCAGTTCGAATTGATTCTCGTTGCAGGGTAATGGCGCTGCCGGGGGTGGGTTTTCACGATCATTGCTCGGTATTAACGTCCATTTTACGAGCTCTCGATTTCTTTATTACTTCTCGCGAGTCTCCCGGTTCCCAAGGCTCGGCGGCTCGGGGAAATGAACGTCTATTTATTATGCAGCAGCCCGAGGCCTACGTGTGCAAGGCCGCCTTGGAGATTCACGATCCTGCCGCCGCAACTTCTCCCCCGCATAAAGTTACAAATTTACAATATGGCCGAGCGCAGCCCCAGCTTCTGCCCGTAGCCGCGAAATAAAGCCCAGCTCGCGCGATGCATTCCTGCGAGAGGAAACCTACGGCTGTCTGGTTCATCCTGCTATCCGGGAGTTTAGCAGTTTCGCTATCTGGCCCTGGAGCCAGCCACGCTACGCCACGCCACGCCACGCCACGCCGTGCGCCACGCCATGCGCCACGCCGTTTGCCGCTTCCGGTATCAGCGGTGAACTTCCTTCCTATCTGGGAACTGGCTCGGACAGGTAGCCCGGCTATTATTAATAACCGCGATTTATCAGTGCCGCGAGATTAATCCTATAATTATGCTTTCTCTGCCGCGTCTACGTTCCACGCTCCCAGTTATTACCCGCCCTGCCCCTGGGGCTAATGACTCCGGAACGTTTTACCAGATTTTTTTCACCTGCTCGCAGATTTTTGTTTCGTTGCGATTCATAGTCTGAATTTCGAGATCCTCTAACAGTTTCACTATTAATTCCGTAAAAGACAGTAATTTATTTAGCACTAAACAGGCAAGGTATCAAATGACATGTTTGTTCACCGAACAGATTATCCCATAGACGTCTGAACACAGCTCGATACGAAACGATGGAACAAACAGTGACTGATTAATAATAACAAGATCGTACCGGAACGGATAAGAGAAGAAAGCTTTTATAGGTCGCATTGGCATGCAACATCCGGTCCCGACGTAGCCGAGATTGAATATTTCTTCCGGCACAAAAATCAATGTTTTCCTTACGAATTTTCCGCCGGTACCCGGTGTGCATGCACCACATGCGCCCCGGTAGTGCATGCATTCTGCCGTGAGACCTCTCGATGCATCGTCGGCTTTTAATACTTGCCTGTTCAAAGGGTGAAGAGAAATACGATTCCCCTTTACGGCGGCGTGCTTTAAGAGGCACGGGAACAGCCCCGCTTATACCAATAAGTGGATGTCCGTTATCAGCCTTTATTTAGCAGCGGGTACTCCCTCCTCCTGTCTACGGAAAAGTTGCAATAAAGGGTGCCGGTTGTTCGCGACAAGAGAGCCTCGTCGGCCTCGGATAAACTTTTAATATGTCTCCGGCAAACCTAAGCCGGGTCCGACCTGGTTCGGCCTGAATCCATTACTACCGACACTCGTACACACAGTCGATGGCCAATCGAAAGCATACTAGAGTTCGGCGGCTGTGCTGCGATCAGTGGACCGTGGATCTTCGCGCGAGATCGAATTTTTCTGAAATTTTATTTATAACAAAAATTACGGACAGTCTTAATTCGACGCTGTCATTTTTGCAAGGCAAACTCTGCCAGTGTTTACCAGTGTGTAGGTGCCTGCCGGGAAAAATCGTATGTAGGAATCATAAGTGTCGCCGTCTGGGAAACTCCAGTTCCATCGGACATTGAAAAGTTCTTTGGACAGCTAGAGCGTCGAGTAAAGTCACCGCTAATCGATCATCGTTCCGCGAGAGCTACCGAACGCAACGTCGAACCCGAGCTTTATTACCCCTCGGAGGAACTCGGACGTACTTCTCTCCCTACGAGCCCACCCCTTCTTTCCGATCCTCTCTCAACTCGGGCAAAAGCACTCTCCTTCGGCTCGAGATTTTATTACTCTCTAACGAATAAAATCCACCGGCTAGCTCGCTGTCGAAACTCGAGCAAAAAAAAGCAGAGCGAGCGAAAGGAAACTAGTGAGCCCGGGGGTTGGGGGTGGTTGGAAAAAATATTCCGCGCTAGATTCCTAAAGAGATCGGAGCCCGGTATTTACCAGAGACTTATTTCGCTGCGAATTACCTTCGAGTATCCACCATCGCTCGCATCCCGCGGGAATACTCGGCGAAACTTTGCTAGGCTGCTCTCGGGTGTGCGCCGTCGATAAAACTCGGGCCACGGGTTATTAGCGCGGCAAACAGAGAATGATACAACTGTCGAGAACTCGAACACAGTTCACAGTCGAGGTGTACCGGTGGATTTCCCGACCGGACTCGGCACTGTGAACTCACGTTGCGCAAAGTGCTGTCTATTACCTCGGAAGGCCACCCGAATTAACGTTTTAACGACGGGACGCGCCAATCGACCCCCTAACTGCAACGAAACTTACGTTTTCCACCGGAAACAAGTGGCTTTCTACGCGAAATAATCGCATCGGGTCTCCTGGAGTTCGGAACATCTGGCTTTTGCAACTAGTCTATTTACTCTCGTACGATCTTATCATAATTTGATCTGGTCGTACCTACTTTATTTTTCACCATTGTCTATTTGGTACTTAAAAGCTGATCGAGTCGAGACAATGTGGGTCGGGTTCATCGACTTCTACTATAAACTGTGATGTATAAATAATCATTACAAAGTATGATGTAATTGGAAACTCTGGATTTTGTAAGCATTCTATCGCGACGGTAGCGACATTCAAGATCGATTGCCCGTTTCGCACGGTTACCGGTCTGTCAGAAATAGAATTGCTTTTGGTTGTTGACTTTGATCAACCACACCTGGCAAAAACTATTCGATAGAGCTGGCAAATATTTTCATGAATGGTAAGAGAATGATTTGGAGGACATTTTAAAAAGGATCACGTACCCGCGTGGCGGTGTAATGATTGGGGTTGGCAGAGGTAAGAGTGCGAAATCCCTTAACTACAAATTCCGAGGTCTGTCGTGCTCGGTGTTACGACATTTGACAGGATGTGGGTTTACGATAGGTCGTCAATCGCTGCTGAGGCGCAAGAACAACTCCGACCGCTCCAACAATAAATCAGAGAAATGGGCAAATAAAGAAAAGCTACGGACTGTCAGACGTCGATCTCGATGGAATTTTATTTCTTTTAGTACTGGCAGAAATAGCGCATACAGAGAGGAGCAGAAATTTAAACTTCTCAATGTTTTTGGTGGCCGAGTAGAGCAATCGACCCGCTAAAGAGTGTACGAATACTCGCGCGGGTGATCGTACACAGATCACGAGTTGGAAAATCCTGATTTCGGACCGCGGCGTGTCACGTCGCTGGGATTCTCCGTGAAAGTAGCCATTGTTGCATCCGACCTTTTGGACCGCGTTGCGATGTCAGGGTGGATTGTCCTAAACGAATGAATGAACGAAACGGCGAGGTAGAGATAGAGAGAGAGGGTGTTGCCGGTGGAGTAGCAGGGAAAGAGAGGGAAATAGAGAGAAAGAGGCTGAAGAGCTGGTGTAAACGTTCTCGAACTCGCAAGTGGCCCGATACAAATTCTCCGAGTTAACCCGAGCTGCCCGATAAATATCGATGGCGGGAGGCACGCTGTCCAGTGTCCCCCGAGCGACTCGGAGCCTCCTGGAGCCGGGCCGAGGCTGTGACGATGCGAAAGAGCCGGTCCACCGGGTCTGGCAAGAAAACCAGAGGAAGACAGAGAGTGTGGGAGTGACGTTGGGGGTGAACTGGCTGTAATAGCATCGCCACTGTGTGTCCGTACTGTTGGTACGTATGAACGGTGGGACAGACAGGGTGGCAGAGGGGCAGACAGCACCAGTCGGTCGATACGCGCCCCTTTGGCGACGTACCGTGGCCCATCCTCGTGCTCCCTTTCCCACCCCTATCTCGCTTTCTCTCGCTCCCTCCTGCGTTCCCCTATATCTTTTTCTTCCCTCACTCTTTCTCTCCCTCTTTCCGTGGCCTGCACACACAACACCATTCCAGCATTCTTCCTCTTCTGCATCATCCTCAACGATATGCCACCCTGTTACCTCGTCTTCGCGTGTCACGCTGCATCTTCGACGGCATTGTCATCGCTGATTACCGAACCGCCGCCTCATTACCGGAAACGCTGAAGGCGCATCGCGTGTTTACCGCTCTGCCACCCCCGCAACAGCGCGCCCACCTCGAGGATCTCGTGCCATGCCCGGCTCGCCCTTCGTCGGCGAAAGGGAACACCGTCGTTTCGTTCGAAGATTGCTGGGATCGGGTTTGCGATTGTCTTCAAGGGCTCCGTGAGGCTGTTGCGTTCAGGGAATTGTTCCAGCGTTGGGAACGGGCTCGTGCGAGCTACCCTTCTTCGTAACGTCGTTTCGTCTGAATACGGCCGGGAAATTGGGGCGAGTCTTGCCGAACGATTGTGTTTTTAACCCTTTCATTATCCAGCGATGAAAACTTCTTTGTCGGTCCGGATTTCCCAGATGAAACGGAAAATTTATAGTACACTCGAAATAATGTAATAATTTTGAAATTGTTTTTAACGAGAGTATTTTTGTTTGGAATATTAATAGATTCTTCCGGAGTTGTTTCTGTTTTGGGTCTCCCGCGCGTTCAGTTTCGTTGTAAACGCGTATGATCTGGAGTCTAACGATGACAAGTTAGTTTCAGACTCTAATTATGCACCTACCAAGGCTATCCGCAGCGTAAACTGGACTCGGTGTAAGAAAATGCAGGTAGCCACCATGTAACGAGGTATTTCCCTTGAAAGCAGCGCTAAATTCAAGACTGAATTTCAGGAATGCGACGCTCCGTATTACGAAATTCCCGACGATCGAGAGAAAGTGGAGGAACGAAAATATATACTACCCTGGAAACGAGTGGACCGTAGAAGCAACGTGTTGCAGAAAGAAGCTCGGTGAACGAGGACATTTTCACATCGCCGAACAATAAGAAAAATTAGTACAGAGTAATCTGTCTATGGAATGTTTTGCGAAGATTCTATCGAAGAAGGACGCGTGGAAAGAGTACTTACCGCGTTGATATTAGGAGAGCAGTTGTTCGATAATCGTGTTCCATTTATGCCACTATGATCGCGAGCGTTCCAAGTCGCCCCATAAAGCGTTGTACACGGAGTCAAGGGCGAATTCTCGACGCACAAATAATGAGGAATATTGCTTTAGTCGCGCGCGAGTAATTCGCTTTAATTTTGTATCCGAGACGATACAGCAGCAATATTGCATACGAGGAAGACATCCACGCCCACGCGTCAGTGTATATCGTCCTTGGTAATTCCTTCATTTCATAGGGGAACGAGAAATGCCATTTACGCCGTGCCATCCAGACGTTCGTTATAGCCTGAATAATTATTACGTCAATTTGCTTCTGCCAATCCCATGTTTGTCCGTAGAATCCGGCGCATTTCGAGGGAGCGCAGACTAATTTCGTACATTTCGTTCTCGATTGGACAGAACTTTCCATCGTCGCGAATTCGCGAAAAAGAAATTCAACCGGCGCGGCGCGGCGCGATGCGATGGCAGTCAGACATTTTCAACAAAGAATTTCCCCGCGGTCTAAAATAAAAGAGAGATTTAATTAAGCTTCGACGAACTTTCGGAACTAGAGCGAATAAGGAAAAATATTTTTCGCCCGCGGAGGGGTCTCTCGTTTCTATCGCGATTAATTCCCGCCTGCTCCTATTATACCGTGTGGAATATCAGTTTTGAATTGAATACCTGCTCGTCGGCCAGAAGTCATTAGTACGGAATCGCGGAATCAATTAAAAATGTGTCCAACGAGTTCAGCGAGCAGTTATTATAAACGTTTTGCTCGTGCATAAGCTGCGGACGTTTGCATAACCTGAAACACGTAACAGTCTTTTATACGAACCAGTCGACGCGCGTCGCGTTTCCGAAGCGTTTGGCACGTTGAGCCCGATGCATCCGCAGCGTGTTCCCCGAACGTTGTGAATTTTATGCACGATCCCGCAATACGATCTATTAATTGGCACGGTTCAATTTTTACCGTTCCGCCCGGACACCTCTCTGGATTGCTTTTTTTCGCCGCTTTACTTTAACATCGAATACGAGCTGCACATGTTTCGGTTGAAATAAAAACATATATCCGTGAACACAAATTTAAGCGACTTTTTCGCATAAATCGGCGATTAAGGATGGTCTTTAAATCTGTGTAGAAGGATGAGAAAAATATGGCTGCAATAAGCTGCCGAAGACCCATGGTCCCATTTTGATAACCCTGTAGAATTCGATTGAGTACGTCACGCTGGAATCTCGCGTTTCAATATTCGAGAAATTGCGAATTTCAGAGTCCTTCGTATGTCACCGAGCGGTCATGCATATCGATCGCCGTCTCGAATTGTACTCAATACCATTGTCCCATCTCGTCCTCAATGGCTTCTTAAATCTTAAGAGTGGACGCGAAATGGGATGCGATTTTTATGATACCCACGGCACCCTGTCCTCTCAGCCGAAAGTTATCACGATAATAAGAGGACGTGCAGGGGCTATCGTCCGATGATTTACATTTAAACGGTGTCTTTTAAGTTCCTCGCCGCTCGCGGCAGCTTTATCCCCGAAAGGAAAGTTTGTTCGAAAAATTTTTAATCGTACCAAGATCCGCTATCCGGATGACGTTAATGTTCCACAGAGTTTTGTATTACGGTTTCACATGCGCCACGCTTGTACAGCTTTAAAAACTAATTTATGTGCTAATTTATTCATTGTATTCGGAATTTTTATAATTGCTGTGGTATTTGAGCATAAAGATTGACGGAAAAATGATATTCTACTTGCGAAAGCGTATTGCTTTATGTCGCAACAATAGAAATTCTCTTCGAAATTGTCTCGTTGTCTAGGAGGGAATATGCGAAATACGCATGATCGCCTACTTTGTATTTGGAGTCATCCTTCGAGTAGTTACTTCTGCTTTACGTCAGACATTAGGTACCATTCCATCCCTCGTGGTTAACGACCTAAGTCCGTCCACCGTTGCTTGTGGTTAATTAGCAACTGTGCATGGCTCAAAGCAACTTTAGACGGGTACGCGTGTCCTTTGCCCTGCTTTATTTATAATGAGCAACGAGCATGAATCCTGTGCCCTGCTCTGCCTTCCTCTTTTGTGTCTTTCTGTTTGCCCCTTCCGCGTCTTCTCAACTTCTCGAGCATTGTAGAGTTACAATCACGTATCTCTTTCATCTTTGGGAGTCGATAACATGCCTTTATGGTAGGCGGATACTGAAGATAATTGAATACAATATGCCTTTGTATCAAAGCCATTTTTAATAAGCTGTGGTCCAACGAAGTAAGAGACCATGGCTGAACGAGTAGGGATTTATAGAAGTTCTCCAAAGCTCTTAATAATTTATGTTGCGAACGAATAAAGATCCTTCCAGGATTTCTAATGCATCCCCAGGATCATTAGAGGATCGCCAAGGTTCTTCGGTAGTCCCAGAGATCTCCAGCGACCTGTAAAGATCCAGAAAAAATGCAGACACGACGTTAGAAGATCTAACCGCTTCCCGAGGGTTCATGGAACGTACCCAGGATCCCTAGGATGTTCCAAGGGTCACCGAGATCTTTCGAGGATCTTCAATAGGTTCCAAAAACCATTAACTGCTCTTCAAGAATACATAAAAGGCGCCACGGAACTCTAAATTGTCTCTGGAATTGTTCAGATCCTTCAAAGGTCTTCAGAGGTTCCAAGGACCACAAATTTCTCTTCAGGAATCCATTAGAGACACCACGGAACTTCAAATTGTTCCAAGAATCACTGCGTTCCTTCAAGGATCTTCAGAAGGTTCCAAGATTTACACTCTCCAAGGGTCCATAGAAGATACCAGGGATGTTCCAAGGATCACTTTACTCCATCAAGAGTGTTCAGAAGGTTCCAGGAACCATTAGACGGTTCAAGTATCCATAGCAAGCATCAAGGATCCTTACGAATCTTTGAGAGGTCTCTGAGGCGTTAGGGACAACTAGAGGCTCTCTAAGAGTCCACAGAAAGCATCGAGGACAACTAGAGGCCCTTGAAGGGCTCACACTTGCTATCATTACAATAATAAATCATTTACGTAACATTTATGTATATATACAACCTACATGTTCCTGAAAGTTTCGAAGTTTGTTCATGGTCACTGTTGAGGTCTGGCCGGCATGGTACGCCGAATGGCATGATAAACATTGCAAATTTTCCGAATTATACATGCACATTGAATAGTTGATATCCGGGCCACTCAACTCCTCTGAAGATTAATTTATGCATTGCTCGAATTATGTTATTTTCTGGTTAGTGAAAGTAGAAAATAGTTTGTCTCCGAGGAATGTTGCCGTTTACTTTTCCAATATCCATTTGAGTTTGGTAGAAACGTCTCTCGGCCAACAAGGTCCAACCAGTCTGAGTCCCCATCCCCGCAGACAACCCCTTTAAACTTTTCGTAAGCCCCGACACCCTCGAAAGCTGTCGAGATCTCTCGATCGTTGCAGAATGTCTGCGACTTCTGAGATCTCCGTGATCCGAGGTATTTCGGAGTTCAACTGAATCTCCTGACATTTCCAGGATATCCAAGCGGCCTGACAGCTTGGTAATTTGTTCGTGCTAGTTCCGCGGGTCTACATTTGTACGCATTCCGCGTTTGTGATTCTACATACTTGCCGTTGAATGCGGTTGTGAGTTTAATGTTGACAACGTGTCTGTCGAGTTTTTAGCGATGCCGCGCGAAAAACCGAACATGTCGAGCGTAGATTGTTTTTGGTCAAAACTGGGTCATGTATGTTTCAAGTCCTGGTAGTGGTCCCTATTCGCACTCGACTATATTCCAACGCGAAGAATTGTTTAATAAATCGTTTCACCAACAAGTTATCTTGCGAAACATAATGTAAGAATTTCGTTCTTAGTTGTGAAGTCCAGCAATGCACGAGACCATTTGCCAAACTCCTGTTGCAAGTAGTTTATCTTCCGTCAGTGGTCTCTGTTAAGTCCACCAGGGATCGTTTCCACAGCTTCTAAACTAGCCATACCAAATCAGTCGAGTCCCATTAATCAGGACCGCAGGACCAACGGCAACTCTAATCTCATCTGCGAAGTGTCATTTAAAACAGTTCGATCGGATCGCGGCTGTCTGTCGAGTTTTTAGCATATGCGACGCCGCTTCAAGGACGCGTAACGCGTGCAGTCAGGCCGTTTGCTTAGGTCGCAATCAGGCCGTTTATCTTCTAGATTCTGGAGCATTGGTCTCAATTAAGTTCAGCTGTGTACCGAATCGTTTCCACCGGTCCTAAACTATCCATACCAAATCTGTTAAGTACCATCGATCCCACCGGGCCATCGGAACGCTAATCTCAACTCCGGGAGTTCCCGTTTAAAATAGCAAGAGGATATAACCGTGCTGAATGGAGCCCAACCGGCGCTGTATCTGCCCGCTGGAAAATCCATTTTACAGTCAGATTGCTCGTTTACCTGCTTTCGCCGGGTCGACTTTTAAACAGATTCCGGGTGACCGTAACTTCGTATCGATTCCTCGCGTCCCGTTTCCTTTTCTTTCCCTCGCCGCGGCTTCCGTTTTCCTTTTTATCGTCGGCCTGGTCTTTCTTCTCGCAGTACGGATTACAGCGGATCAGTCGATTACCGTGTCGAGGGTTGGGCGCAGCCGACACCCTCCGCCAACGCAAACACAGAGGCCAAGTAGGCCAGATTGGCCGACGGGGGAAACTTTCAGTACAAAGACGGAACACCCCACCCAGCCCGGAATGAAAACCGCGCCTCTATTTCGCACGACACACCAGTACAATAGCGCACGGTTGAATTTACATCGGTTCGGTAGAACGTCTTTTTTCCCCAACAGCTGACTTGATCATTTATTTACTGGTAATACCAACGGAGAGTCGAGATTTTTCCGATCAAAATGAGCCCAAACACGATGTAAATCGGACTATTTTTTTTTATTTCAGTACATAATTCAGACACAGATGGCTCTGTATTACCGGCCTGGGCTACTGTTTGCTCGCGAGCTGGCGACGCTCGATCCCTACCCCCACTTCCGCGCTTAGACCACGAGATATTTCAAACCGAAGCAATTGTATTCGATTACATTCAATTATTCGCCATCAATTTTGAAGCATCGATATATACAATACGTGATAAAGTACGCCTGGAGTGCCGCCAAATGAATTTCAACCCGCGAAATATTTTTTAACGTGAACCGAATAGCGTTTCCCGACGAGGTAAAAAGCATGAAGCGTACATGTCACTAACAATATTCAATGCTCCTGTTGCCGAAGTTTTTTGTGGATTAACTGTATGTGTTGAAACAAGATTTTTTTTTTTTAAATTCTGAACAAAAGCAGAATTTGATCGGATGATCTCCAGCTTCCTAGTCTCGCTAGACGACTACCTCGGGTCCTTCCCTTGCGAGTGTTGGGAAAAGAGTGGGGCTTAATCATGTAAATTTAACCGTGCACTGCTGTGTTAGCCGGTTTCGTTTGCGGTCTCGCGTCCATTTGTCGAAACCGAGAAAGAATCTGGCCCTCGACGGGATTCCGCGCCCCAGGGCTTGTTGCCCGTGCTATTGCACGTGAAATCATAATACGCCCCCACGCAGAGATAAACATCCTTGCCTCGCAAATTGCGGTAATTACCGCGCGTTCCATAAATAGCTCGATTCCGCTCGTCAAGGGAAAGGGTTCGCCACGCCTTGTAAATAGCCTAGCTTCTGTCCGCGGCCTCTTTATCGGACTTCGGTCGCAGTTCGCTGCAGAAACTGTGCCCTTTCGAGAATCTAGGTGCACCAAGAAAACATTGCACCACTATTTATAGGGTCGATTATAATATGTTGTTAATTGAATGCGCGGCAGATGATTCCGTGCGAACAAATTTATTAGAACTTTCGCGAAGTCGCGTTTGGAATAAGAGCACCAGTTCCTTGAAAAGTTCCAGATGAAGGAATTCTATTGAATTTTGTCGATTTCCTTTTTCGTATAGAACCGCTTCTTTTCTGACGATACCGTTGCTTACAGGTCAGCTTGCGTCGCTTCTTTATAATATCGAGTGAAACAGGTGACTATATAGGTCCCGAGATACAGTCGATAAGCTGAAATTGAATGTTTTCTCGATACCTCGTGCAGTCAAGTTTCTTTCTCGAAGCGCAAGGTTGTATTTTTAAAACTACCTCGCGAAGCGTTTCGAGAATTGAAGTTTTCCGACCGGAAACGGACTGTAATAAAATTAGTTCGTTTGCTCAGCTCGTTATCACTTTACAGGGTTCAAGCTTATTTTTCTCGCTGCACGGTTCCATTCAATCAGCTTGAAAATACGATTGTCGCCAGCGACGTCATCAAGCTGAACCCACACCTTGATGCAAATTGCGTCGAAGCGAGCATTTCTCCGTATTTTTCCTGCCAGCTTCCAGCAAACAATTTTCCCCGTATTTTAGGTTTATAAAGTCACGGTGAGAAGACAGCGTCAATTCGTAATCTATATTAGAGACATCAGACTACTGTCAACGATACTGAGTTTTTAAAAGCGCCCCAGATAAGAATCTACGAACTCTAACTAACTCCTAATTATTTTCTATTAAAAGTACGCTCTTTATTAACACAATTCTTTCGTTACCGTTATATCTCGTTCATAGTTGGACCGTCTCGGACAACGAACCTCGTAGATAATTTTTTTTTTATCCAGAAAGCTTAAAAGTTTTATTCATAACTGATCCGATTACAGTTACAATTAGTCGGATTACCTGTTTATACGTCAGCATGAATCTCTTGGACGTTGATCCTGCTCGGCAAGCAGCATTTAATCCTTAAGTGGTTAGGTAATTTACGATGCACCCCAATCTCTTTCTTCAAACTCGATCGCGAGGATTTTATGCATTTGATGGAAAATCGAGCACGCCCGTTTCCAGAATATCAACACATTATTTTCAACTTATCGAAAATGGTAATTCATTTTTTTATAAATTTCTCCAAATCAACCGATCTTTATTCGAGGAAAGCGTGGCTGTTTAGAAAAACGATGAATAACATTTGGAAAGTCTGAAGGAAGTCTGGCGAGATGCGTCGAAGTAGTCTGTCTCCGAGTAAGTGGGAGGTAGGAAATTAATTAATCGATGCCGATTACGATTCGAGCAGATTTTCCACGGTGTTCCGTCCGGCTCTGTTTCCCTTCGATCCAAGCATCTTCAGAACTCGCTTTTGTCTCGTGTTCCTTAACGATCCGATCTACCCCCAGCCAGCCTCCTTTCTCAAGTATTTCAATATTCAACGTTTTCGTCCCCTGGGCGGAGTTCGCCTGCCCCTCGGTGCATTATGCACGATATTCCAGCGATAAGTAATCAACGAGTTAATTAAAGGACTAGAAGCTTGTTGCTGGAACGGACTCCTCCGACAAGCAGTCTGTCTCGGAGATGGCTGACCTTACGCTTGCTGTTTCCACTATCGATCGGATCATCGACTCCTCGTACCACTTATTCGATCCTGTTTTGTGCGCGCGATCCACGTATCAGACTATCCGTGGCTCCATCTTACTGCCAGTTGTTTTGACAAAATCGCTGTTGGAATGTTCATGTGCTCACGCGACGCAGTTCCTTTATAGATTTTTTTTTTATGGCACGTTTTATCTTTAACGAAACGAACATGGAAACTTGTTGTTTCGCTAGTTCACATTTCAGATAGCTACACAAATTTTACGGTTTCACATCGTATGTATGTGTATTTCACCTAAAATATTTCCTGGGAAGTTGAAAGTCTGCCTGGTAAATTATTGCTGCGGGATTATGTAAATGTAAGAGGCGAATGATTTTTCAGTAAATTGTATGCGCATTCCTTCGATAATTTTTTTTTTTATTTGAAATGTATTTTCACAGAGCCATTAATTTTCGAGTAATTTCAATACGGAAACCGTACGATGCGATAAACTGAAAAAGGTTATTGGTTGAATTACCCTCGGTTAACGGGTTAAGGGAATGAATTCGCTATCTCGACTTTATTCTCGGAATGTTCGACAAATGGCACGAGCACGCTTCATCGTCCACAGTTTTCTGAGCGGAGGATCAACACGAGAATTTAGGAGCCTGGAGGGTTCGAAAATGTCGCTCGAATCCGTTTCACTTGATACTCAGCGCGATACAGTTCTCAATTCGTGGGAAGCAATCGACGGGAACGGGCCACGGAACGTCAAGAGATAGAAAAACGAAGCGAGACAAGGAAAGAGGAAAAAAAGGATTTTTATTAATGGGAAGAAAGTGGAGGAGGATTTTCTGTGGCGAGCAGCGCGGCTCGAATCGACGGAATAAATTGTACGAGGACCGGTGACTTTTCCATTTCC
Source organism: Lasioglossum lativentre (assembly GCA_916610255.1). Classification (NCBI taxonomy): domain Eukaryota; kingdom Metazoa; phylum Arthropoda; class Insecta; order Hymenoptera; family Halictidae; genus Lasioglossum; species Lasioglossum lativentre. The sequence goes on from OU744364.1 coordinate 6,682,645, forward strand.
TTCGCCGCAGGAAATTGAAGAGTTCGGTTAAATGCTATCGATGTATCGAATTGCTTGAATATTACGACGCCAGTTTTCGCGGAATCGCCGGGGCGATGCGACGTCACCGCGTTTTTCAGGCCGCAGCGTACCGGCGAAAAACACTGAAATCCTGGCGAAAAGTGAAAACAGAAAAAGCTTGAATTCACCGAATCTATGTATACTGGGTGAATCTAGAATCGAGATGAAACTCTGTTCCCTTCGCGAGCAGTTTCCGATGAGAATAGAACGAAGTACTATAAAATTCTATAAAACTTATCAGGGAATAATTCCGTGACGATATTCATAGACTTGGCACGCATAAAATGTCGTTTCCCGCCAATAAATTTAACAAGCATTTTTAGTGTCATCCGTTTTGATGTGCACCGATAGTAGGCTCGCTCAGCCACCCCATTCGACAGACCGTGCGTTATCACCGTTTTCTACATTATACATATTTTACCAATACGCACGCAGAGCCAGTCAGCCAGACAGCCAGCACGCACGTGTCTGAATTTCAAATTTCGATTTTCCAGCAGATGCAAACGCTATAACGACTATTTTATCCGCATGTTATTTCCACGTCGTAAAGCCCGGGCTACGTGCAGCAATTTGATAATAATGATAAACCAGAGATAATGCGAGCCACACGGAACACGTGTACGTGCTATATTATCCTTGGACAGTGACAAATTTTCCGAGTCGCAACAGTTGGATTTTATTTGTGGTCGATCGAATCACGGTGTTCGCGAGCTTTCGTATCTCGAATCGGTCGATGCGGGTCAACCACTTGCTCCCGATCAACTTTAACGTGTTAAGCGGCTCTTCCATCATCGATGATTCGCTGTACCGTTCCTATTTCGACTGTAGCCGACATGGTCATCGACGGTATCAAATAGAAATAGCTAATCCTTGAAATATTGGGTACCTGATTTATCCCTTCAGCCAATTTAATACGTATTTCACCGATGTCGAATAAAATGCTTTATACTTTATCAATTCCGAATGACTGACTTTTTATTTCTTCGGTAAGCCGCAGCCGGAAAACGAGCTAGGCGAACACCTTTCTCGAAGTCTCGAGCTGCAGAGTGGAAAAAAGTGGAAATTTTTACCCCACCGAGGGTCTTTTGTCAGTAAAAACATGCTCGCGACTCGACGCGGAGCGGCGAGTTTCCTCGAAAGCAGTCCGGCGTTAGGAAAATAAACCGGGAGGATGCTTTCGAAGCCCGACAGGCTTTCGACTGGCTGGCCGGCGGAAAATTGTCACGAATAATATTTTCACGTTTCCTGCGAAGGGCTGGAAGGTGACGGAAGGGATGGGGAACTCGATCGAGCTCGGAAAAATCACATTTCCGAACGGCGAGTTGCGGCGCGGCGAGGCGAGGCGAGGGGCGGCCGCTTTGACATGAGACGACAGGCCGAGCGGGGTTGGGGGCGGGGCGGGGGCAGGAAAAGTCGTCAGGCGTATTTGCATCGAAGTTGTTTCGCCGTCTCGGGGATCCAGTTCCGAGTTTGCCGCGTATAATTTAGCCAGGCAACGACGGCAGCAATGTATTTCGATAAAAATCGGCCAGGACGAGCGTCGAAGCCCGTTTGAATCGCTCTCGACGCGAATCATGAATAGTAGATTGCTTTTAAAAGGCACGCGTCGCGCTCTGATTTACGAATCTCCCCCGAGGAACGCGTTTCCGTCGCCACCGCCGACTCTATTGTTCCACGGGACCGCGGAACGACACGCGAAAGCAGATTCCGGCAGGCGCGTTTGTTTCAGTTCGAATTAAGGCCGCGGTTTGCTAAAGAAACCCACGAAAATTTGTGTCGGGCTCACTCGCGCCGTTTCCCGTGTACTTAACCGGTGCTGCGCGGGCTCACGGCCCGACCCCTGACCCGGCCGCGAATGTGCTGGTGCTGCGTGACGCTGCTCTTTTAGATGGAAATTCTAACAAAGTAGCGAATCACATCACGATTATTCAATTTGCACGATACGCGGAGAGAGAGAGAGAGAGAGAGAGAGAGAGCGCGCATCTGTACATTTCGCTTGGTTGCGCGCCGTGAATTTCGACCCGGGTAATGAGACTCTCCGAAAAGCTCCGCGCGCGATTAAACAAGAAGAATGGGCAGTCCCGATCGATAAAATCGACTGCGGAGATTGGTCTATTTGCATTCAATTAATCCGTCGACGACGCAGACTGCTGATCGAGAGACTTTACGGGCTCAGTTTGCGGAATTGTAAACATTTATGAGCAGTCAATATCGCTGATTGGAATATTCTCCCTATTTTTGAGATGGAGTTTTAGTTTGGAAGGTACAAAACGGACGATTTCGTAATATTCGTGCACCGATCTCGAACCAACAGGAAAGTCTCCCAATGCGGGACAAGTTTCCAACATTTTTCAATATATTTTGGGACGCGTCGATGGATATCCTTTCCAGCATGTTTCCCCATTCAATTTTCCGAAATCGAGTTTTCAAAAATATTCGAACAATGCGAAATGCAAGATTGTAAAAATTGTGAAAAATTCTGTCGTAGTTATAAAAAAAAAAAATTTTCGAGAGTACGAGAATTCAATCAAATTCCCCTGTACGAACGGTTCCGATACAAGAGAAATATCGGATGGCCCTCCACTCTATTTTCGAAAACGGAACGTCCAGAGACAAAGCTAAAAATACGGAACAGAAGATGTCAAACTAAAAGCATTCGTTGGCGGTGTTAACGAAGGTTGGACAAGTTTCTTACATTTGGTGATAACCGCGAACTCGGTGTAAATGGACGGTAAACTCTACAGGAATATTCGAACGAACAGCAGTTTTAGTAAAAATAGAACACGCTCTTGAAAATCGAGGTTCCAGAGAAAAGTCTAAAAATGCGTTCCCCTTGGAAACGGGCTCCCGAAACAGCAACAAATCTGCGAGCGTATTCGCCGGCAAAGTGCAAGCGCTATCCTGTGTTCCTTTGGCCACGGTAGCTCGATAGATTTCTTAATCCCGGCCGGTGAGGCGTCGCGCACACCCTCGAATTCAATTCCCCGGAAGTCGGACGCGCGGGACTCGGAAAATATCGGGGAAAGTGGTGCTCGCGGAGATAAAGTCTGTTTGATCGAGAGAGAGAGAGAGAGAGAGAGGGGGGCTGTTCCTGCGGAGATTCGATTCGACTCGATTCGATTCGGTTCGGTTCGATTCGATCGCCGGAGGTGTGCTGCCAGGCCAATCTTTGGCCCGGGAGAGCTGTGCGTTCCCCTCTCGAGCTCCGCGGGGGCAATTTCGCAAGGGCGCGACGACGCAGTCGTCAAATTGTCCGACAACATTCACGAAATTGAAAAAGAATGTGCTCTGTATTTCTCCAATTTCGATACGACGTGTTTTCGCTTTTTTATATCAGGTCTTGCCGAAACATTCAACTCAATTTTAAACATTTAAAACGTATTAAATCCGATCTACCAATTTTTCCCTTAAACGCGTAGCATAGCAAACGCGTGAATTTTTTGTCCACGTTTCTCGTGGAAACGCGACCGCTGCGCGATGCGACGGCCAGCGAATTTCGCGCAACTTCCTAGACGAAATTAATGAAAGTTTCCCATTAAAAGAATGCCCCTTGTTCCGGTGAAAAGCTAGCTCTGCCCGACCCTTCCACCTCCGCAGCAAGTCCGGTCGTATTAACGGTGGAGGAGGCGCGTGAGCGCCGCAACTCTGAAAAGTCTGTGAACTCTCTCTCGCATTGAATGGCTAGACGGGCCGGCACAAGGGCCCTCTTGAACTCTATTCATCCGTTTCGCTCTTTTCAACTGTGCCTCTTTCTCTCGGGGCGCGTGTGTGCCCCCATCGTCCGTTTCTTTCGCCGTCTCTCTGACCCTTATCCATTTTTCGTTATCATAACTCGCGACCGCGGGCGAATCGCTTCGCTCGCGGAGGACCGTACGCGACAGGGCCCGACGAATCTGGTTTTCCATTTTAATGAAAAAACCACCTTTATCCTACCGTGACTTCGTTAAATGGCCGACAATCTTTCACCAGATTTAGCAATTAATTTTTATCGTGGTGCTATACGTCTGTCGAGCAGCCGGACCACCCTCTTGATTATTCATAGTGACCGACCGAGCTGTCACGCTGTTGGGTAATGGAACGGGCGCCGGACACCCCGAAGAATAATGCACGCGGATCGGTGGTGCGGATTTTTCGCCCCTCGGATTCGCGTTCTGTTTTGCCCCGACCGAAATCCACCGCACCGGCGGCCTGCTCGCAGCAGCGTTTTTGGATCACCACTCGCCCTGCTTTGTTAATGGCTTCCACCGACCCTGATGCTCGCGGAAACTTTGGATGGATGGAGAACCTGACTTCCGACTTCCGCAAAATGGGGCGTCGCGAACTTCGCCATATAATATTTGTGTAATTTTCTAAGGAACTTTTGGCGTTCTTTGGGACCTGGCAACGTAGGGAGGTATTGAGAGCCTTGACGGTTCTGTTCCTACATTGGGCTTATCAACCTGATGATGTTTAATTGATAATATAAATTGTTCACAGACGCAATTACACTAAGTTATTCTTGAAGATGGTCTAAATTTCAGACCGAAACGTCGAAAACTAGTTGATGTAACAATTTGCAAAATTGCTTAATTAGTAACAAATGATCGTACCGGTGCGCCAATAACATTAATTTGAATTATTCAACATTGTCGATCGAAATAAAGGAAACCGTTGTCTTGACGGTGTTTTGGAAAACTGACGTAATTTCTTGCTTATGGCTGGACAGTCTTTGGAGCAGAGAATCCGTCTTATTAAGGTTCAGGGGACAGGAAGAGGTACAGAATCTCGTCGAAGCATAGCTTAATAATTCCAATCAACTAGACGAAGACCGTCGTCTATTGAATTCGCAGTAGGCATCGTTCATCACCCAATCGAAAGTTGCGCCCTCAAGTCGGGGAACTCGGCAACGTCTCGAAATCGGCCGATTGGCCCTGAATAGCCGAATCCCAGCCATCGACGGATCGGACAGCCAAGGACTGACATCGTTTCCTCTTCGAGACACAATCTCTGCCGATCTCGCATCCATCGATAATAACTCCTCGAGGCGGGGATACCATTCCGAGATGTTATCGATAAGTTCCGGCCCGGCCCGGTCCGGTCTGCTCGGCCGCGTTCCTATGCCCGACCCGTTCGACATTAGCGTATCTTCGCCGATAAATTTTCGTGTAATCCCCGCTATTAGCAGAGTGTTTGCGAATACGACCGGGCGCGCAACGCTGCGAATCTACGATCCCAGATGGACAAAAGTTCACCGTAAACTGTGATTATTTATTGCAAGTTACCGAAGATGGTCTGCAAATGAATTTGATAGGAATTTCCGATAGGATCGGTGTCAATGGGCATGGTAAAAACGGTCGTTAAGAATTTCGTCCGGGCAGATAGACGATTTGTAGCACCGCGCGGCGTCGAGATAATTCGCTTGCTTTGTCGCGGGAGCAAGGGGATGAAAGCAAAACGTGCAAATTGTGGAGGAGACGCGGAAACGGTGGAAGAATAGCGGTGGGGGAGGGGGATGCCGGGCATGTAGAGAAGAACACAGAGGTGTGTGTGTGTGTGTATGAGTGTGGGAGCGAGGGAAAAGAAGAAAGGAAGACCGTTGGAAGGCCGCGGGGTTGCACCGGGTCCCAGGGTAGCCACGGCCAAAAGCCAATACGATTCTATGGTGCAACCGGGGTGGCCAGCGGAAGGGGCGCAAGAGCCGGGATAAAGAGGGGAATGAAGTAATCCTGGGTGTTGCCTCGGAAAAAGAGGAAAAAAGGGGGTAGTAACCGTGGCAAGGGTGAATGGCTCGGTGCATTTAGGATCACAATTGAGTGGAGTCGAGCTGCAACCACCGTTCATCAGCCTTGTCACGGTCCACAGGATGAAAACTGTTCCCGCCGATTAACGTTTTCTAATTCCTCCGGCGTTTTTACTACCAAACAATGGATAGGCTGCTCCTAATTGCCTGGCGAATTATCATCCACCCTCGTGGGGCTTAATCGGGCAGGTTTACGGCGGACAATTGTCGATCGTTCGAATAAAATGTTCGGCTCGTGTACAGTCGTTCCTGGACAATCCGGTCGAACTGGGTTACCGCGTTTCTGCAATGGAGAGCGCTATTCGAGGTTAGAGAAGCTTAGGCTCGCAATTTCCTTGATGTTTTCGAGTTCGGCGGGTTGATCGGTTTCTGCTGAAAATCGACAGATTCTTAAATTTTTGTGGTTTTTTCTGCGTCAACCGATGTCGGTGTAATTGTCAGTATTAATACGTATAATATGGTTTAGGGTTTCTTTTTTAACAAAACCACCAGGTTGGTTCGTCTAAAAAATAGGGCTTTTTATTACTTACAAAATAAATAGTTAATTGCAAGTTCCCATGTGTTGTACTAACCTAAAAAATAGGGAATCAACAATTAAATGTTCGTGCTTCCCTATCTGCTCTCAACTTGTAGCCTTTGTAGTAGGCTTAATTTTTGTAGTAAGTTTACTGTTTTAATTATTCGTCCACTCACGAATTATTAATCGAACTTGTGGTATATTTGGTTGTCCCTCTCTCGATATCTATCTATCTGCTTCTACGTCTCAATTCTCAAGTCCCGTCATCTCTCGAGAATATAGTGTCGGCTCACCGACGCATACACAAAGCTTACATCTCCCCTCCGCAGGATGCTTAATTTTCATCTGGAGATGGAAATTTAGCGTTTTTTTGTTCTCTACCACCAGATCAGTAGATACAGGTATGTGATGTGATACAAACCAAGTGATCATTTTTTATGGCCACTGTTTATTTTATAAATTGAATCTGATACTTTCTCCATTATTTTAAAGTGACCAATTCTGATTTCATCCATTTTTCTGCTGTTTAATTTATTTCCATTATAACCACATAAACTAAATCTCCTTCTTTGAAATTATACTGTGTTCTGTTTCTATCAAATATAGATTTGTTATAGTCATGGGGTTTTTTTTTATACGAACATCAAATACTTGTGGGACAGGATTATAGTCGTTTCAGGTTGTGATTTGGGTGGGTTGTACTTTCCCTAAAATCTAATCTAAGAATCGCTTCGACATCGACCCTCGGTTCGACTTGAAACACGTTGACGTTGAAACACGGTTGATTGATTCACCGCAATCTCCCCGGGCAGATGTCGAACGAACCGGGCTGGCGGTCGTGGGCGGACAATGCCGTGCCGTGCGTTTTATTAATCAACGCATCTCCCGCAGGCCCGGTAGTTTTGCGGCGTGTTATCGCGACGGGAAAATCTGCTCGCGGGATTAACTTTCCTGATTCATTGGGCCACAGCGCGGCGGCGACTTGACGCGGTCTCCCGTATTCGCCGGCGGATCACCGCGTCGTTTTAATCGTTCCAGCGGCGCGTGCGACATTCCGTTATTTACGTGTCGGTGCCCCGGCATTATCAACCATATTCCACCGAGGCCGCCACCGCGCACCGCCACCGCCGCGCCGGATCCGCGTCTGATCCGCTCCCGTGTCCGCGGCTGGACGCTATACAAGTCCGCCCCTCTGGTTTTACAACCGTTGGTAACGAGCGCCCCGCCATTCTGCACCGCGCCATACACACTTCGGAGAAATAAAAACCGCTCTATCTCTCTCTCCTGCCCGCGAAATAATTCTGCTTTCATCATCCGGCCCCCGTTGTCCTTCGCAACACTGCCCCCGCGCTCTCGTGAATTTCGATTTTATTACCTACACCCTGCTCGCGACCCCGTCGCTCTCGTACACGTTCACGGTACCTGTCGATCGTCGGTCAATATTCTGCTTCGGGGGAAATGCGAATATGTAATCAACACGTTTTAATGAATTTTTCGGTAATTATTTACTTTAGTGACTTCCTCACCGATTTTGATGATATTGAAATATATTGTCAAGGTCATCATTCTAAACAACTTTTTCCTATACATGTTACCGCCGCTCGGTTTTAATTTCCGAGATATTCGCAAAAAAGTTTCAACATCTCAAAAAGTGATCCGAGTAGGTCTGGGTTAGATTTCTGGGTCTGGGTACATTTAAATATTTGTATGATATATTGAGAACAACTGGATCCTTGGCCTATCGGAAACCTGGACCGTGCCGAAGTGATAAGAAATACTACTCGATCCGTGATAAGAAGATTGCAGCATTGCATCGATACCAATGGCAATCGCTTTAAACGCCTTCTGTAAATGCAAGTTTATGTCCCCTTTTTTATCATAAATGACCTTTGCTGACCTTCAAAGACCTTAATGTTGCACCTCGTTGGATTCGTCTTAATAGCCGCTCTTAGAAAGCAGGTACCAAAACATAGCATTCTATTTAAAAAAAAAACAAAGGTGACCTTCGTATCTCTGCAGCGACTCCACCTAGGAAAAAAAGATTAACGTCATAGTACAGCCCCTGTTGTCCCATGCATCTTTTGTTTCGAAAACTTTTCAACTACTATCATACTTTCGTATTGTAGGTGACAATAGTTACCGCCTCGCCCTGTAGAGAAGAGGATAGTAATATGAGACACCAAGGCGACAAATCTTCAGTTCGATCGCTCAAATCGTTCTACTATCATTCTTCATTCGATAAAACTCACTGTAGGAAGAAAAGCATGATGTAGTTAGAGGTGATCAAGCATCTCGAAAACACCTTGTACAGAAAAGGTTCGTGGAAACTTTCGAAAATGGAGATTGATGATGGTTCTGGAAGCCAACTTGAGACCCAACTTTCAATAGTGGATACGGAAAAGTTAGTCGCGAAGTATTCTTGTATGCGATTAGCCGTAGACTGCTCGTAACTCGGCTCACAGTTCGTCAGGGACCAGCGGAGAACCGATTCAATACTTAATTCGGTGTGGGATGATCGAATAATCACGAGGTGGCCAGACCCCTGGCAGCAACTAGCGCGACGCGGCGCTATTCGAAATGCATTTCCCCAAAGTCGGCTCCCTCTAATTGGTGCACGGTGTTTCGGTGCTGTTTAGTTATTTAGCGTGTGTCGGGCCCCCAACGAAGAGGGTTACACACCAGCCCCGACAGTTCCTTGTCCGTTGCCGACCGAGATATGACGAGGAGGCAGTGCCAAAGATAGGCGTGTCTCTGAATTAATCGTGACGGAAGGCGGCGCGTCTTCCTGTTCCGGGAAACACGAGTGGTTGCCTCGCAACAACGACCCCGGATCGTCTTCTTTCGGCGACTTTATTATGCATACACTTGCCCCTCTGCGACGCATACCGAATCTTGCTAATGAACGCTTTAATAAATCTGCTCGCGGAAGCTTGCTTCGTTGCCAGGAAATCTGCCCGGCTGATGTGCTTCGATTTTGTAGAAATATCGGTTCGGTTGAAGGATCGAAAAAGGTGGGAAATTGAAAGTTTATCGTTCGGTTGCTACCGTTTTCTACTTTTTGATTACTCTTCTCCTTGATTGCTTTGATAAAATGAATATCTGACGCGAGGATAATCGAGTGCTCGCATCGTCGTAGGTATTCCCGTTTGCGGTGCTCGTTTCCTTCTCGCCCCATCCGACAATAGAATTTTCCCGGCGTTACTTTTAATCCGGATATTCCTCTTAAACGATGCCCCGACGTCGAGGCAGAAAATCGCGAGGCATGAATATTAACACCTGCGTTTACATTAAACGCCGCGCAATGAATCAACTTCCGCCGTGAATCCAATTAATCGAGTTACGAAGATTAAAATGCAAAAACGTTGCTCTATGTAAATCTGCCGCGAACGGCGCTGCGGCGGGACGAGGGGAAGTGATCATCTCGGCCGACCCGAAAATTGATGGAAAGTTATCTTCCGTTTCTTTTCTCCTCTTCCGCGGTTCCGTTGCAGTGAAAACAGAAGAAAAAACACACACACACACACAAAAATGAAAAATGTTAGTCGACGGTATGATGTACGCGTTACAGGCTCTCGCATTGTCACCGGCGCTTTTTCCAACGTTTTATTCGGCCCGGTGACAAATGTATCCGGGGTCCGCGGAGTTGCTAATGTCGCGTCAGATCATAATCACCCGCCATTAACGGATTACCGGGCGAGCTATAGTCAGCAGCTCGATAAATCGATGTATAATCACGGCAATGTTTGCAATCGATTCGATGTCACGCCGAGACCATTCTATCGTTTACTCGAGATCCCGTAATAATTGATACACGGTTTTCGGTTGCAGCTCGATAACGCGCGCACTGGATAAACCGTCCACTGTTTGTTCTCGGTAATTCGAATAATAATGAATTTTCTTCGAATTTCTTCTATTTCACTTTTGTAGATTGTTTATTTTCACATATTCCTCGAATTGGATAAAAATTATTTATTGTCAGCAGAGTGAAGGGGGGGTACCGTATAAACATTGTACAAGGGAAAGTCGAATTTCGAACAGGTGAGGTAAATCACGCTGAAAACAGAATTCTGTATACAATTTCATGGTCGTCGCTCGGGCGTTCTATTATTAAGTATCTCCTGTTCACGGTGCAGCCCCGTTGAACCACAAGAGCTAATTAACATCGCCACTATGCTGATCCTACTATAATTGACAGATTGTTTGTCGGGCACTCTGGAACTATTATCGAATCTTAATAGAGGACTAGACAATTAAAGACTGTCTGTCGAATGTCGGTACTTCACGGAGACCGTAGTTGTATACTATATAGGATAAAATTATTCCAGTCGCGGTGCACCGCGTGCAGTTAAGTGCACCGACGCATTGTTTGCCTTTGCTTTGTTCCTTTTCACGGTGCCCTACCGTTACTGAATTAATCCTTACGAATTGGTCTGGTTGATCGCATCGTTGAAGCAGGGAAAGTACACGACAAAATTAGCCAATTAACGGTAAATATATAAATTAGAATCTTTTGTTTCTCTGGCAACGCTGTGAATAAATTACCTTGGAATTTTCACGCAAAAAGCGATTGTACACGATTCTTGTCTACATTTACAAAATATCTAGGATATTGAACCCCTTGCACTGTAATACCGAGTCGGACTCTTGACGAAGATTTCGATGAGAGTCTACTAAATATTCATGCTATTAATTTCCTTCAAACATTAAATTGACACAAAATTATATTTTTGTTGTTATTGAAACCATTGGAGACTGCATAGGTAGAAATTACATGCAAACTTCCTTTTTTCTAAGAAATTAGAAACGACAAGTAAGTTCTAATCACTGCAACCGTAAAATAAGTGCAAGGGTTAATAAAGTTATTCAACAACGAAAATAATCTCGTAAACGGAGAAAAAACGGATACGTAAGAGGCGAAAAAAGATGGACATACTTTATTTCCCGTGGCTCACCGTGTAATATTGTTCCGCGCCTCTTGTGTCGCGAAACAGATTTACAATATCCGATCGCAGAACATCATTTCAGCGTGCACGCGTAAATATCGGATCACGCGCGAATATAGTTGCAGCGTAGCGAGATTATCCCCCGGGAAAATAGTGAACACGGGTCCGGGAGATAATGTCGTGGAATCACAGCGTAGCTGGATTAATTCCGGCGAAATTCAGCTAATTGTTCGACTATTTTTACTGGACGTGATTAAGGTCGGCCGTCCCTCTGAAAAGATGTTGTTCCTGTAATTCGTTTTAGTGGCCGGTGCCGCGAGGCCGCGGCCGTAATCAGGTTCGTTTAAATCTAGTTTACGATAAGGATAGTTACCGGTTAATGCACCGGATAATGAGGAGCCATTCTTTATTATAAACGCATTAAGAACGCGCCGCGCCGGGATTCGAGGAATGGAAGGCGTGGCGAGTTAAACACCGTTGCGAATCGTTCTTTTTATTGCTCCCTGTTACCGAGACAGCTTCTTCTCTAAATTCACAACGATCGCAATTAGAATTAATTTCTCGTGTACCGGTCCTTTCCATCTTTTGCGTCGGCAAATCAGGGATTTTTAGCCCTTTAGAGCTTCCAGATCAGAATTGATTGCAGGACGTATTGTACTTTAAGATTAAACGGCCATGGAGTGAAGAATTCCATTTGAGAACAAAAGCCTGCGAACCAAAAAGTCACACAGATCGGTAAAAAAGGATTCGCGTCAGCGAAAATCTGGTACCTTGCTCGGCGCGGAGATCCGAGGGAAGTCAAGACTGCACTGTCCCACCAAACAGTTTCATTAATTTGCAGTAAGTAGAAGGAAGTCGGACGCCGCGCCACACCGTGCCGCTAAAATTCAATCATTCAAACTCCCGCAGCCGTGGATGCTTTCATTCCTCCCTCGCAGAGACATTCTGCAGAATTTAAACTCTGAATCTTACAATCCCTAATGCGTTGAATTTCTTGATTGGAGCTGACGGGAATTATACGTTGTATAAACTGAGGGAGGTGTTCGCTCAGCGGACAGGTCGGCGTATACGAGATCTGGTCACCTCACCCTAAATTACAATAGCAATGCGTGAAGGGAGGGAGAGGAAGAGAATGGGGGACTGGAGCAGGGTGGTAATCACGATAAGGATAGGGGACGAATTGCATTCCCTTGATTACTTTAAAAGGCAACGGGCCGGCTGGGATTTTTCGGGTCCGCGTTCCCGGTTCATCTGTCGCGTGTTCTCTCGCAAGAGAGACAAAGTGGGGGAGGGAGAGATCAGGATTGGCTCGGCTGACGAGAGCAACTCAAACACGTAGTTTTTAATGGGAGCGTCCAAGCGATGCAACGTTCAACGGAAGTGGAAATGGGATCATGCACGGCTTGTGTTTGATCTTTCCGTGTTCATACGTCTCGTTTCCCCTCGGTTTGATTTTCGCCGTTCTGCCACAGATTGAATGGGGTCCTGTACAGAGGTTCTACTCGCGTGCTATCGTGTTCCCGTCCGTCATCGGATCGGAACAATCCAGCCGAATGTTGCTCCGAATAATCTATCGGAATTCCTGCGTGCGCCGTGGATTCCGGACCGCGCCACGGCGGTCTTCATTAATTTGCCCGGTTGCGTCGGTGTTTTAGCCGATTCGAATTATTGATTCGGCAAACAACTGGGCCCCGGCCGGCCCTCAGAATGATTTATCGCGGCCGCGGATACGTTATTTGCGCCATTAGCCAGTCTTATTGTTGATTAATTCATCTCGCGGGATAGCGCGCGGGGCGATCTTTAACCGAACAGATTGTTGTTCTGAAAAGGGACAGTCCCTCGTAAAAAGTATATTTTCTAAAGAATTTTAGACATTTCATAAATAACGTTCAATATCATTTCTAATTTTGTACAATGCGAACTAAAGAGCATAACTTAAATTTCTCGCATTTTCGTGGCATATTGGCAATTAAGATAACCACCGATCCCAAGGCCGAGATAACGCGGGACAATGCTGGGTCCACGGAAGCAATTGCAAGAAGCGGTGGGGATGATTCAGCGACCACTAATCGTCTACGAAATGGCGGTCATTAATCGTGCACGTTTGCGATCTCTGCACACGTTGTCTACACGCACGCCTGGTTAAAACGGGATGCAGGAGTTTGTCGAACAAGTGGAATACTGATGGTTCCCGATTCGAAAATGGAAGGCGCGGGAAGGCTCTTCGCTACTTTCGCAAACTCGTGAAAAGTTGATCATGACGATTCCACTGTGCGTTAAGGAAACGCTTCGCGTGCGCGCTCGGGAAATTAAACTACTGCTAGCGGTAACAATTTCAGAGGTTCGAATTAATTAACCTGACGCAAACTTTGCCCCGGGGAAACGGCAATATAATTTTCTCTTGCGACTCCTATCGTTCTCTCTCTCTCTCTCTCTCGCTCGCTGCCTCTCTGCTTTCTAAATTGCTATTTTTGCCTAGTTAGAGAATGGAACACACATTATCGGTGCTGGGAAATTTAGGACACGCGCGTACCAGTGACAACAGGCTGCTTTTATGAAACCGGTATAATTGCGTTGCATTTCCGCTGCCGAAACAGTCGGTCCGTTTCGAGATCGATTCGTACCTAAATATCCTACGTTTCGTGTGATTGCCGTTGCTCGTGCTTTTATAATCGTTCAATTATTCACGAACTACATTCACAGTGGCAACGAGGTTTTGCTAATTTCACGAGAAACAAATTCTCTAAAGTCGCACCTGTGATTTTCCATATAACAGGATGGCCTGTGTTATGTGAAACGACATGCATGTCTATTTTATTTAACATTGGAAATGGTTAAAATCTTGATTCTGCAAGAGGTGGTAATTAAGGGTAATAAATAACGAACAAGATATTCAAGGGACCTGCTCATTTAGAGATTAATTATTATCGAATTGACCATTTACGCTGATTGCAATTTGCTATGATTACTTCAGTCATTCAATATTCATGATTTTTTGATTACACGCGAATCGCAATCATTAATCATGTATACCATTTGACGTTGGTTAAAATCGTTAATTATTAACCAAATTGCATTTTGTCTGGCTGTGACAGGAGACAATCACGGAGTGACATCTCTAGATTTCAATGAAACTTTCGAGGAATTTTATTTGTTTGTCAAAGATACGCGCTTGGTTTTACTAAATGACGAAAGCTTGGAATCCTGGTACGCGGTGTACTCGTTCTCGAGAATTTCTCACCGGTACTTTTGGTTCGCGGCTTCGTCATGCACGGGGGCCATGCAGGTCGCCTCACTCTCGCGCAGACTCTTGAAAGTGTCGGCCGTAATAGTCCATAGACTTGGTAATAGCCGGCGAATTGTTAGGTCCATGAAATTTCCGCGGGCGGAGGCTGCCGTGTCGCGCACTTAAGCAGCCAGCAGCGAGAGCACGCTGCGCTGCGCGGCGCGGCGCGGCGCGGCGCGGCCGAGGGCTAACGAAGAAGAGGGAGCGGATTTTCAGCTGCGATCCAGGCGAATTTCCGCGCCGGAATTGTCGCGAGGGCGAAACTGTCGCTGACAATAAGAAAGGGGTCGCCGCGTCGCAGCCTTGTGTCTGTTTATTGCGAACTGGAACTTTTCCACTTCTGAAAATTTCATGTCTTCCTACGCTCGGGCTCTTTGAGGTCTTCATAGCCAGCTCTCGGTCTATTTTTGCTCGGGTCTTTTCACCTCTTTATTTATCTGCGCATTGTGGATGTGTTCATGCTTACGTAGCTTCCCGTAGAGTAATCAAACGGATACTGCGATCAGTTAAAGACTTCTTTGGTGCATCGGTTCTAGGATGCTTAAGGTTTTAGGAAATTTAACCATTTAGTATCCAGCTGAAAATGTTCACGTGAATTTAACACTAGAAAGACTGACTGCTTTTGGGCAATATAGGTATAACACACGTATATATATACCGGAAATGAAGGAGGAGGGGAGGTAACTACAATTATTAATAAACGCATTTATATGTTGTACAAAAAGTCACAAAATTCTAAGAAATTGTGTCATTATATACATAATTGTTTTTCTAATTGAAATTAAAAACCAGTCAAAATGACTTCCTTGGGCAATCTAGTGTTAAAGCTTCCTAACCTACATTTTACTTGGTCAGAAAACATTAAATACAGGAAATCAATCAAGGCGGACAGTGAAAGTTTCTAACAAGATTTGGGATCAGGGAATTTCGCGAGGTCATTAACACCGTGTCACCTGAGGAGCTCGGCGTGAATGAGGGAGCCAGTGATATTTCGCGCAAGACTCCCAATTAAGAGGGTTTGCGCCGTCGTCCACAGTGCTGAATAAGTGAATCTGCTTCAGAAATATCCTGCCAAGAGATTCCGCGGACAGCGTGAAACAATTTTTCCAGTTAGTTTGACCGCGACGATTTTTAGGAATAATGGGGCAAGAGCGCAACAACTATCGTCCCCCAACGAGTGTTAAAATTTCATTTGCGTCAGGAGGGGAATAAAAACAAACGCAACACTTTCTCCTGATATAGGTTCCTCCATTGTTCTGTGTTTTTTTTTTTCTTCATCACCGGCAACAGTCTGGTCCGCGTTTTGCCGTAGAAACACTAGAAACCGGAGCAACGCTGACCTGATATTTTCTCTGTTGCTCTCGCCCCGTGAATTACTGATATTCTTCCATTGCGAATTTAGACCGTAGCCGGCACAATTCCCGAGGAGAATCAATTTTTGAACAGCTCCCGGGAAAAGGATTTTAAAACAAGACCCGCGTGAAAACGCTACGGCTTCGTTTCCAGAGGATCTTCTGCACAACATTCTTTGACATTTGTATGATCCGCCCGGCTAGTGTATTTATGTATCCTCGCCGATTATCCGATTGGACAGTAATTCTGTCTTGAAAGTTCGAAGTTCAGTCGAGGAAATATTAATGGAACGCGGCCAACCCGCATGCAATTTCTTTCAACCCCGTCCGGTACAATCGGCCAAACTCGCGACGATGATTCCAAACGTATAAATATATAAGTAACAATCAAAATGTTATTCGAGAGATAAATCGAAAGAAAAAGACGGTACGGTGTTGGCGCGATAAGATGAGGATTTGAAGGAACTGCGCGCGAGTTGAACCGTCGCGAAAGCGTTCCGAAAGCGAAGAAATATCGGGGGTGGTTTTTGACATTTAATTCAAAAGACTGTCGCTTTAAAAGGCGGCGTTAAAGCCTCCCCGTAAATCACAGCGGTTTCATTACGTTGTTCACAGCCGTGTACACGGTTCGAGGAGACGCGCGTGTACCAGAGGTTTTACGCGATACGGCCCTGCGCCGAAGAAAGTAATTCTACGGGCGCCGGCAAACAATATCGCCGCCGAACTTATGACGGATTTGACTTTCAAGTCGAGTACAAGTCGTTATGCAGGAGCACTCTCGTGGAGCACGAGCGAGGATCCGTGTCCCTCTCTCTCCTCTCCTCTCCCTCTGTCTGTCCAACACCCTCGCTAGCCTGCCTCGACCCTCTCTATACTATACTTATTATACTACGTGACTGTCTCTGGAAAATGTTCTTCAATTTTACTAGACACGGCTAACAGCCGGGGGAAGATAAATAACCTCTTACCCGGCACGTCCTTCCACCCCGGAACCTACGGAATTCACTATTCCCGGCGCCTGTCCCGTTTGAACGTTAACCTCAGACCACCTGGGTCACCTTTGACCCGCACCCTGCCTTCGCGCTACCCGAATAATCGATTTTATGCGACGCTGCGTTTCTCCGACCTTGCCGGTATTAATAAACGAAATTATACCGTACATACTGGTGGATTTAACGGGATAGATGACTTTTTTCGTTTAAAAAATCGATTTTTTCGAAGCTGCATTTTTAGGTACTTTAAAAGTAGTGCCGATAGAAATTTTTTACACGTTTTATCGGGCCCCGTAGGCAACTTTTCCGGCGCTATTAGAATTTGCTCACCGAAAACTGAATTTTTTTCGCTCCATCCTAATGGGGATAATTACTAAAAAAATGGTCAGTTACACTTAATGAACAGAACTGGTACGTACAGTTAGTACCGTTGGGACATTAAGGGTGTGTTTACCAACACTCGTTGCGAACACTCCGGATATTACGCATTTAATCTTCCCAGGGCGTAAAAATGTTTAATGAAATTTCTTGCAGCGCTTTTAACATCATTGCGAACACCAGTGGCCTATTCGATTTTTCTTTAATTAAACCAATCGGCCGGTATTCGTATAAAAATCCGCATATCGTATTTACCAGCAATAAAGTTTTATTACTTTTTCCAACGGACTCTCGGTAAATTAGCTTCGAGGGTTCTGTTCCGCGGAGGAATGTTAAAATTTCCAGATCTAATGAAGGAAGTTTAAAGTACGTCAGAATGCACTTTGCCGGTTAAGGGTTCGAGGCTATCCTCCTTTCTTGCGGGTGTTGACGGTAACATTTTTGCGGGCGCGTTATCGTGATCGCGAATAATCCACGGTTTTACCGTCTAAACTGACGTTCGTTTCAATTTTGTTCCAGGTAAGTTGACGCTACGAAGATTTATACGGAAGTATGTCGCTGTTAGGGTGCCGCCGGCCCTGGTAAGTGTATCGCTGGAACCAACTGATTAGGATTTATAGCGAGTGCATGCGTGGCTTTATATTTCGAGTAACGACCGAGGTACGTTCGTTCGACGATGCCCGTGTTCCTCTGCTAATGAGATTTCGAAGTAATATCGGTATGGTTCTCGTCGTGGAACTGCGACAGACGTTAGGTTAGCACTGCTAATAGCATAAGCCCGAATTCCGAGAGGGTGAAGCTCAAAGCACCCCGACAACAAGAACCTCTCCTGCGTTCGCTTGCTCGTGCAAAGGCAACTCTTGTCGTCAATGATAACATCTGGTCTACATTCGATGACTGTACACGTCGAATGTCCGTTACACCTGAAATAATATTCCAATCATTGAATAATAATCAAACGGTTGAAATTCAAGACGAAATTTAAGGGCAGCTGTTTCCTCTATTTTATGTATTTATTAAAATTATAGAAAATTACTGTAAAAGTGTACTGTGTATATTTTCAAAATTGAAGGGATTAAGTTAAAGTTAGCTACTCTTTCGAATTCTTACAATTTTTTAAGCTTTCCAAGGGTATATCTAAGGGTAGCTACCCCTTCTATTTTTTGCCACGTATGTACGTATATGTATAGGAGAAACTCTCACTTTAACTAACTGGTTATGAGCTTAAGAATTCGCGAAGGCACACACGATACTGGAAGCGATCCGAAACTTCCGAGCAGGGGTGTACTTTGGGAATACATGCGAGCAAACATTTGTGCTCACGGTTGCTTCTTGATCCTATGTACACAAGCTGCAGACATTAAATCAATCATAAACCCTGCATTAAGCCGAAGAAAAATGATTTCACGCCTGAAACTTTGCAAATGTCTGACATACATAAAAATACAATAAAGGATCGCAAGCCTTTCACGGTGTGTACACTTTTAAGCGCGAACGTTTCGAGTGCCTCTGTCAATAATCGCGTCCGTCCGTACAAACAGCTTGAGAAACAAAAATGTAGGCTCGCTGGTGCGGGTAGGAGGCAGAGATTACTTCTCGGCTCGTGCTTCCGCTTGCATCGGCGAGTGTCATAACAGATAAGCGGGATCATCTGAGAGCAACAGCACGTGAAAGTATTGATTATGCTTTACCAAGGCTCCACCGTGTTCCACGTGTCTCATCTCTCTCTTTTTTTCCAATTTCGCGTCTCGTTCTCTCTCTCTCTCTCTCGAGCCGTCCGCGTTGAACAAACATCTCGACGCCGCTGCGTTTACGATTTTCCTCCCGTCCCTACGCTCCTGTTAATTATTAATTGCCCCCATCCCCTCGTTTCCGATAATCGACGTTCTTGTCGAACGATAACCTGTTCGACGGCGTTTAACAATTCAGAGGCTCCGGAGTTTAAAGAGGACTTACGAAGATTAGAACGTAACGCTATTTATAATTAAGATTGGAACGTAACGCTTAACTTTGAAAATTCGCAAAGCTCGCGACGGGCTCGCGGAAATTAGACACCGGTTTATTATTTATCGCCGATTGTTTATTCAGACCCGCGCTTCGCCCGCCTTTCTAATTGGAGCACGGATTTATTTATCTTCCTGCATAGAGGCTACAGCTGCAGCTTAATTTTTGCTCCACTTCAGGAATATCAATATTTCAGAACACGAGTGTGTTTGCGCTTGCATCCGAGTATGTGGAACCACTTAGTTAGAGAACGCGCGCATGTTGTTTAATACAGCTGTCCAGTTGCGCTTAATTGTTCCAGGGACTATCTCGAGAATGTTCCGTTCCATTTATACAATTTTCGTATAAATTGGGCAGAAATAAATTACGAGTTAATTAATTTTCTTACGATTTTTAGAAGTGTCAGAATTATTCTAAGGGTTTAAATTCGGCTCGATTGATATTCGACAATTATCGCCGGACGACTTGATATATTCCCGGACCGGAGCGTGTCCGCGCTTTGCCTCTTCGATTACGGTTATTAGGAGCAGAGCGGAGTATGTATTCCCCTGACTATATTCCCGGTTGGCGGCGGTGCAGCCAACGGATGAACCCTGGATGAGCCCGAGCGGCACGCTCGAGTGCCAATGGATGTCACGCACGCACGAATCACCGATATCTCAAAACGCTCTAATTAACTCCGCCTAATATCCCTGTCACTGCCTCATGATTAATCGGCCCCTCCAGAAGTTGCCAGTCGATGCTCGCTGTCGAGCCGCGCAGAGCCCCGCGCGCCGCGTTCGAATAACTTTCCTCCTTCGCGGTCTCTACGGATTCAAAGCGACCGATACGTATCTGCCGAATCGAGACGCAAATATGTAGGTACTCGTTAGCGATGCACCGGAAAACTATTTCGCTGCTGCGTACATTTAGGATACCAATTAGGATAAAAATTTCCCACACGTTATATATCATGCGAAAATATTTTTCATAAAATTCAACGACGATTGTGAAAGTAGAGCCTCGAGCTTGAAACGAATCCTGGTTTATTGTTGTACAATTTTTTCAAAGAGAGAGACAGAGGGCACTGTATATTAAATCCAGATTTTTTAATGACCTGCTCAACTCCATTTTGGTATGCATTACAAATGCATAAACTTGATATGCATTATGAAATGCGTTAAATTCGGAGTTGAACTGCGTATGTTCTGATTTCGTAGGAAACGTACATTTCCAAATTTTTCTATCTCATGAATGGAACTGAATATTTGTAATCCTATTCATACACCGGCCGAATAAACGAGAACGTCTGAATAGCGACGTTTACGAGAGGAATCTGTTAACGAGAAGATCATGGATACATGCATATGGAACACACGGTACGTGGAACAGGCTTTCACAATTTTATTTTTCGGTATATCCACGTTGCGTGGCCAGGTGCAAATTGAACCCGTTCACTGACCAGCGGATTTCCCGATGGACCGGCTTAACGTGGGGCTGTCGCTGACGTAGACTGCCCATTAACCGCGGAACTTTTATTTCGAAGAATAAAACATTAATCCGCGACCACGCGGAAACGGATCATATTATCCGTAAATATTTTTTCCACCAGCTCGAACCCGTCGAAAATCGTTGTAACAAAATTCATCGATAAATTATCATTTACATCGAGTACTTGAATTCATTGGGGCTGCTGAAAACATTTCGTCCACGAAATACGTCAGGTGTAGTCAAAACTCCATCAGTGGGTCATTAATTTACGCATCCCGGGGACTCGATCGATAGACCCGTTGGAAAAATTCAATTTCGGCAAGTTGACTGGTTCTATCAGTTGCCTCCATAGCGAGGTATTAATACTTCGACCTGCGACTCAATCGATTGACCGCAAAGCGGTCACATCGAACCTTACCGATCTAAATACGTGTAGTTTGCCTATAAACTCTTGTCGGCCCCGGGACGAGATACACTTGACATTCAATTTTCTTCCAATCACTGCTCATTTCACTGAATTGTTCGAAAAGAAACATATTTGCATCGTTATCGCCGATAACGATCAATTATAAGGAGTCTGATTCAATGCTACAGGGGGTTGAAATTTTCTCGGTGTCTTAGAAAAGGTTTCTGGGGTGCGATTTCTCTGGCTTGTTGTCCTCTTTTCCACTCTCAATCAAATTTTCCGAATACGTGTAACCCCGCCCAAGGCGCTTACATTCCAAACAAACCATCGAACTTTCCCCTGTCAGCGAGGGCTGGTTCTCCGGCACCCTTCAGAATTACCCACGACCTGACCAACGGTATCAGGACCATCAAATTCAGAGTCGGGGGTGTGTACCACGAGGGATCGATATGCTTCTATCGAACGGCGGCAATCGTCGAAAACATTTCGATACTGTCGAGTATAGCATAGCGTTTCGAAATCTGACGTGTGAAAAACGATTTTTAAGAACTTTTTCAACGAAACTAATAAACGTGTATATTCTGATGCAACGGGTAAAAATGTTTAGAGAACACGCGGTAATCCTAGATTAAAAAATGGGTCGTGCAGAGTGCTTTATAAAAGCTAAAAATCGTCGTTAGAGCTCTCTACAAGAGAACAGCCGAAAACAATACACATGCATACATATAAGTCACTAATGGCGGGTCGAATAAGAGTCGAATAAAGTGTGTTCCCTCGGAATACAACGTAATTCTTCAGTTTTTACAATTTTCTATCTAACCAAATACCATTTTTATCATAAATCCATAAGACCCATAGTCTAGACGTGTCAGAATTAGAATATCGTGTAACCAATTTTAAGAATAATTCTACATGTCGTAGAACTTCTGCGCCATCTTTGAACAGTCCTGTACCAGTTGGATCCATTTCGCAATCCTCGCGAAGCTAACGAAACGTTTCGTCGAGCGATATTGGCTTAAGGTCGGAGGTCGAGTGACGAGGAACGAGTGTACAAGGAGCAGCGACACGAAAAGCTGCAAGTTCTTGTGCGCGGTAAACGATGCAAGATAATTAAAAGTCGATAGAGCCCGATACACAGCCGCGTACTTTTCTTCCATTCATCGTTCGTCTCGCGCCGCTCGTCACCCACACACCACCGCAAAGCGCACAGTGCTCGAAACAATGCTGAAAAGTTCAATTTTCGTATAAAATCTGAAAAACTTTGTCGACTTTCCAGACAATTTATTAACCCTTTGCACTCGGAGCTATTTTAACTCGAAAATTAAACATTTCTTACAACCTAGAATAATTCCATTGTATATGATTGTTTCATTTTATGAATATGAAATTGATTTAAATACCTCATACGATACTTAAATGTCTAGTAATTTATTAAATACGAACAAAAATAATAATGCGAATAATGTTTTCAAGAATGGCACAGCAATTTTCAGTGGTGCCTCAGAGTTGCCATCCGAGTGCTAAGGGTTAACACATTGAACGTACATCGATCGTACGTTGTACATTCTCTTATATTTTTGTACATCTTAACAAAATCAACAGAAAGTCGGCATGTCTATCAATGTTTATCATTAAATTCAGCCGATTTGTGTACTAATAATTGGAACCCCGAATAAGCTCAAAACCGTGAAAAAATAATTTTGTCCAGCTAGCGCGAAGAGTAATCGAACCAACGTGCGTCCTATATGTGGAAGGGAACAGCTCTGCATAAAACAGCGACAGGTCTGACGGAAACGTATTTATTTCGTCGTTGAGCATCAAACGGCAACGTATCCCGCCTTTTCAACCATTTCCCCGACGTTCTGCCATTTTATTTCGTCCCGTAGCCGTGTTACACGCGAGAAGATTGACCTATCAGACGTCTATCGAGCCGTGAAAACTTTTTCCAACGACCGGATTGAAGACACGAACCAGACGAGAACGTCGCACCGTCGATTTCCTCGTATATGTTATGAATATTCCGGTGCGTTATCGCCCTCGATGTCGATTGTAATCATTCAAGAATTGCAGCGATTCCTAGCTTAGTCTCATGGACGTTTATGGTTAATTTGCATTACGAAGCTTTCTGTTCAGCGCCTGAAACAATCGCACATATGCGACCACAAAGATCTCATTTTTTAAAAAGGGTGATAAAGACATTTGGACTGTAAATATTAGATTTTTTAAGAAAAATTTCGATCCATTGAAATTAACTAACATTTTATACATTTATATCGTTTGTTATTATTTATTATATAAATAACATTTATATTTCGTGGTGTATAGCTTTGGAAAATAAAAAAATATTGGATTGCGTTTTGCCGAATCGCGCGTGCCGCCGTTTT
Organism: Lasioglossum lativentre; assembly: GCA_916610255.1. NCBI lineage: Eukaryota > Metazoa > Arthropoda > Insecta > Hymenoptera > Halictidae > Lasioglossum > Lasioglossum lativentre. Next base: position 6,706,216 of record OU744364.1, read on the forward strand.
TCTTCTCTGGTAAATTGTTTTTTACGTTTTACAAAGAGGATATTTCGAAAAATTTGATTGCAGTTTGTATATCGTTGTTTATTCATAACATTTATCAGCTGTTAATACGCAAACCTGCTGTTTATTTGCCTTTCATCAATAACACGTCCTCCGGGAATTTATTATGTTTCCTGCTTCGATATTTAATAAAGGGTACATTTAATAAAATACTGTCGGTGTAAAGATAAATGGTGGCAACGAACGTGTAATTATACCTTTCATATTGAGCACTGTCGTGGCTACGTGGAAATGAAATTGAATCAAGAGAGCGTTCGGGAATATTACGAAAGTTTACCGCTATCATCGATGAAGCGCGAAAACGAATCGCGATCATCCACCTTTCGTGCTGTGCATCGTTTTGGAAATCCAGCGCAGCTTTCATACATACATCGAGTTCCCGACTTGAATCGGAAAATTGATTAAAGATTTGTCCTCGCTCTCCCTATTGCAGACGAAGCTCGGATTTTTATTGAAAAATAGCTTTACCCCGTGTGGTCATTGGGTGTAAATATTGGAAATGTATAAGCAATGTTCAACTTCATGGTTCGATCGACAGGTAGACTGACGGCAAAATCTTCTAATAAATATTCTACTTCACCCTGAAGGGGTATCAACGGTTTGTTCAATCGCCATATCTATTGTAAAATCTTGTTATGGAATATCGGGATTTTTGTTTCACATAAATGTCCCCAGTCCACTCGTGCTGAATATTTCAAACAGAATATACTACGTGAAAATTCTACTCTTGCATTATCAATAATTACTTAAGCATCACGGTAAATGTAGACATACAACGAATACAAACCTAGTTCAGCATACCGAGCCATGCGTTTGTGGATTTGCATGTCAAACGTCGGCCAGTTTCACGAAGATTAGTGTGACTACAATCTGCTTGTGCCCGAAGCGTTTTCAAGTTAAAGCAGTGACGTTTTTAATTAAATAGTTCGATATTTACAATTGCATTATCCCACAAATTCTCGACGCACTATTTTCTTTTGGCTCCAATGATGTATCTACATCGTTAGCGATTCACGAGGTACGGGAATATTGAAATGCGATTGCGAATAAATCTTAATCTGTCGCCGTCGTCGTACCGGACAAAAGAATTGCGAGCAACCGAGTACTCTCCATTTCAATTAGCCAGAACCAACAAATCTTCGGCGAGGAAAAAAGACCGAGCACAACCCGCCTCTGTAAAATCGATCGCCACCACTATTTTTATGTAGCGCCGCTCGGTGTTACGAAATTTATATTATCGCTTTATTTGTCCCGTAAATAAAACGGACAATAGTTCGGCGCGGCAACGACGAGGCCGTTCTAAAAAGCGGTCTCCGGTTTCCGCAGAATCGATACCGACGACGGCGTGTTATACCTACTTGAACAGTGACTTGCTCTGCCGGAAAAACACAAGGGAAACCCGTTGATTCCAGTTATTTTAGTTACTGGAACGCGCAGCGTTAGGTTTAGGGTTGGTCGGCCGGGCCGGGCCGGGCCGAGCCGGGGGTTCACACGCGCGCCCGTTGCATTCATCGACGAGAAAAGAAGGGTGCGGGTGTTTGAGACTTCGACGTGGTTGAACCAGAGTCCGTTGAGACACAAAAATCTGATTCTTAACCCCTTGCACTATAATACCGAGTTGGACTCGTAACGAAGATTTCGAAGAGAGTCTACTAAATATTCATGCTACTAATTTCCTTTAAACTTTCAATTGAAACAAAATTATATTTTCTTGTTGTTGAATCCATTGGAGACTGCATAGGTATAAATTACATACAAACTTCCTTTTTTCTAAGAAATTAGAAACGACAAGTAAGTTCTAATCACTGCAACCATAAAATAAATCCTAGTGCAAGGGGTTAACGGGAAAGAAGTACCCATAAACAGTTTGTTGTTTTTTTTTTAAATCAATTTTCTAATCCTATCGGAACTTTAAGGGCACTTTGTTTAACATTACAAATAAAATGTGGAAAAAATTTTAATAAAAGTTTACACAAGGGAAATTTGTAGCCGTCGACATTCAAGCTTGATTAATGTAGGACGAACTGTAATTAGGGATTCGGTTAATTGAGTGTCGGTGTCTTTAATATCTCGCCGAGGTATCGCTGTAACTTTCCAATTAATTAAAAGCTTCGTTTATGTAGGCCGCGTGCTGAAAGTATTTTATCCTTCTGAACTTTGACCTGTTTCGCCTTGGCTCGTCCACGAAATTTGATATCCTCATTTAAATTAATTGACGCGTTGTGTCCTTAACAATCAGATCGGAGTGTGTTATTAACCGTCACTATCAAGATACCGACGTCCTCGGGAATTATTTCCTGTTCGGTATTGTGCTTCGAACTCGATTTTTCATTGGAGCAATTGGCACCGCGAAAGTTTGATTTATCGTCAATAGACCGCGGATTTTATTCATTCGTAGCGTTCCCTGAGGTACAGTTCTATTGAAATTTACTGAAACAGTGTTCCTATCTATTATTCGCGAGAGGAATGAACTTTTATTCCACACTAGTTTTTGCAAGTCAGTTCATGAAAGTTAAAAAATTCATCGAAATACGCAAACGATAAGCTTAAATTATCGCTAGTTTAAATAATTCCACTGTGTCTCTGCAATCCCACGTCGACTCGCGGGCTAATGGATTTCAAAATGGCTTTGCAGTTCCGTTATCATATTTTTATTTTTAACTGGTGAATTCGTAACAGGAAAAGAGGTGAAATGAAAACAGTCAATTTTATACGAAATAATTATATCAATTCTTAATTTGCGGGTTAATAAATGTATGTATACATCGAGAGCGTTAAAACTTGTTAATTCGGACCGAATCGATAAATGAAAATTAATTTTGTTTTCCAGAATTGATAAATGTAACCGACAGTTCAACAGAATCAACGTTCATTAATTATCAATATGAATTTTGTATGGCGTAGTTAGATCGAAGAATAATATTATTTAAATCAAATTGAAAATCAAATTTCTCAGAATCGAATATGACCGAAAAATTCTGATTTATCAATCCGCAAGATTTCTGTTGAAAAGTGTTATAGATCGTAGTTGTGATCTCAGCGACGTCAATAATCCATTTAAAGTTGAATAATGCAGCGGGCATAAAATAAGTATCAGCATCGAAGTTATTATTAGTTAACAACCCAGTCTGTCAACGGCTTGGAGACGTCGAATAGTCGAGGACAACATGAATATGAGTTACTCAGCCAACTGTTCGGTGCGATCTTGAAAATTTCGGTAATTTCGTTTGTGAACACCGACACTCTGGTTCCATTCGACAAGTATGTCGTATTATGAGCGCAAGTTATGGCAGAGTATGGCGAACCATGCTTGCACCATACACTTTGACATGCTCCATATTCCAAAATAGACTTGAAAGTTAATGAAGCTTTGTAATATACAACGCTGCGTTCAGTTTCTCGCGGTTTACACGTACGCGGAACGAGAGGCAAAATACAATGGGAATTTCTCGACCGTGTTTCGCAGAAATATTCTGACTTGCGTTCGGATTTCCCTGAATTCGCAATATGTACATCGACCCATCGTTAACGTCCCGCCGAATACTCCCGGAACGTCTCGGCTAATTATAAGTTTTTAACACCGCCGCGCCGCGAACAGGGAGGCCCAGCCTCCGCGTAAAATATTCACATAGTTAATGGATCCAGTCCAAGATCGAAGCGTTTGAAGCTACTTAATTTCGTCCCGCTAGTTTTCCCGTAATAACGGGCCGTTTCGATGGATACAAGTGACTGTACTAGCAACAGCATTGCATACATTTACATCTTGATCAATATGTCGCCACCTCTGTTTTTTTTTTACCGTAGTAAACTTTACAGATCGAGACGAATCCTTTCGCACTGATATTCCACTCGTACTCGAAGAAAATGTGCAAAAGTCGATTTAAAAAAAAAAAAAAAAAAAAAAATGAAAAACCAGTTAGTAGGCGAAGTGTTGCGCGCGGAAAAACAGCGAGCGAGATCGCGGGGCTCACACGCTCATCGCCCTCGTCACGCTCGTTATCGATTGCAGCGTGTAAAACGTCCAAGGTCCTGCATGTGACTGTATAAGTCAAAGCAAAGAGGGTCGGCGGCGCATAATCGATATTTATTCCCGACGCGCTTAATAACGTCTAATTACTCGGCTGGCCCGCACGCGTCAGCGTCGCGTCGTATCGGTCGATACTGCGCGGGAAACCGTTCGTCACCGCGAACCGTCCATCGAAATCTATCCGTTCGCTATCATCCCTAATCCTTTGCGGCGGCCAGTTAATCGCCGTAACAACTGAATAATTTACAGGCAAATCTCCCGGGGGTCTTCTCTCTCTCTCTCTCTCTCTCTCTCTCTCTCTCTCTCTCTCTTGACCAGCCCCGAGTAGAACTCGCTGGTCCCGTTCGCCCGTTGAAAAGAAATTTATCAGCCGGCCGTATCCGCGTCTTCCTCGTACACCCTCGCCTAAATTTATTGCTCCCTAACATCCTACCGGACCGCACGAAATTCCCCGGTGAAACAATCGAACGGCTCGGAATTACTCGACGTTAATGGACCGGGTCCCGGCCGGGCCGGGCCGGTGATCTTTTCGAAACGATTTTTCGGTCGTTCTCGTGAACGCCGACACCCCTCGACCAAGAATTGGATCGAGAATCACCCCCTCGAAAACCGTCACGACTTTCCCAGATCGAGCAATAGAATGCCCTCTCCCTTCAACGGTAATGGCCTCTGAAACGGATCGGCGCGCGATTACGAACCAAACATTTGTTCTTTCCGTCCCGAGACAGAAGACCGATGCGACGGCCGCGCCAACGCGACGCGACGCGACGTCCTGCTGAAATAGTTCCCAGATCGGGATCCTCGAAAAACGCGTTTCTATAAAGTCTCGATTACATTCTCCGCGAAGTTTCACGGTTTTCCTGGAAATTGACTTCGGTGGATGCTGTGGTGGAGGTTTTTTTTCTGGGGGTTGTTACTCTCGGAGAAGAGAGAGTTTAATTAACGTTATTATTTTATTATCTAATAGTACGTAAATCCTAGAGCATCGAACCGAAAATATGTAAAAGTGTGTCGCTCTACACTGCTCCTCAGTGATTCGCAAACACGAAATGTCAAGCCCCTCGCGACCTACAGCAATTGATTTCTAATAAACCAAACAATTTACGACGGCGTCAATATTGACCTATGCACATCGGCGACCGCGTGACTCGTCGAGCGCGTTGGATCGCGGCGGTAACAATCGCGCTCGCATAATGCAATTTAAAAATGCATGCTCGCGGAGTCCACCGGAAGTCCTGCATGTGTTGGACGCATGTCAAAATCGCGGGGATAGATGGGCGGGCGAGCACATCGGCTTGAAAAAGTACGTAACACGGCCATTAATTCGTCGAGTTACGAGTCATCGATTCGCTGGTTGCTAGTTACGGCTTCGCTGGGCGCATCATGCTCGCTATGGCGCGGCGAGTTGAATCGCCTGCGAGCGAATTACATATTGAATCTCGGCGAGGGGCGTTCGATGTCTTTCTCCGTCGTGGTAGTAAATCGAGGAAGCCTCTTTGAATGAAACGCGTTCATAAAAGGGACGAAGAGCCGCACGCTAGGAACGATGAATACCATTTCTACTTTAAAACTCAATAGCGGTGATCGCTGGAGTGGATAAAGCGCGCGCGGAGCTAGAACCGAGCAAAAACTCCTGCCAGCAACCGTTCGTCCCTCCTCCGGTGATATTTCGAATTGGCCAACTTTAGCGTCGCCCGCTGGAATTAGAACTGTCCCCGTGCATTGTCGCGAGCGCGATTCATACGATGCATTTTTCCTGTTTGAATTATTCGCGCCGCGCCGGCAGGCTCGCGGCCATCGATATCGACGCACGTAACGATAGATCGGTAATTTCGGATGCGCCGTTCCGGGAAATCGGCGAAATCCTCGTACGGAGCCTCGCTACGGCGGATCACCGCGATATTTGCGAACGCACGTGGTACCTTGATCCGGATAATTCCCTGGAAGCTTCCGGGGGATTACCTACCCCTATGCTCGCGCCCTCTGCCCAGGAACACGAGCTTTATCCCTAGCCTAGTGGCAAACGAGCGCGTCGGTACGGTAGAAATCTGTTCCCTGCAGTATCGAGTGCAGGAACGGTATCCGGTGATGGTATTTGTTATCGAGCAAATATTACCTTCGTTGACTCTTCTATTCTGGAAATTAAGTTCGCTAGGCCCCGAGAATGTGTAAACGAAAATTCCAATTGCGTTTGAACTTGTCGAAAAGTTGTTCTTGGCGAGAGATGTTACTTCGAAGCGCGGATAACGTTACGAACTGCGGGTAATCCCTGAAAGCTCGATACCAGCTGCTGGTAAAGCTAGGCATCCGTTTACCGACTAGTGACATTTCTTTCTGACGTTGGCAGCACTGTCCGGGGCGCCGTTTTCGCTCGATCTTCCAGAATTTCAACGGGTTTGCACTAGATGGTGGGCTGGGTCTCGCGGATGGGCTCAATCAATACTTCAACATATACATACATATACTTCGGCACTCTTTCGCTCGTTCGGAATGAGACTTGGAGATAGCACTTCACGCTTGAAGTGTTCGGTATATCGGGTCGAGTCTGTCGAGGAAGATTTCTTGGATTTCGAGGCGCGCGGATCCTGTAATATCGAATCGAACGATGGTAAAGTGGGTTCTTCCCCTATTCGAACATTTCAATACGACGATCGCGCGGAATCGAATGAATTTCTATCCCGGATATGCTCCCGAAACAAACAAAACCGAAATCGGCATTCGACGAATACAATAACAAAGAGCATCGATACGTCGATTGCGATGATAAACTATTCCCCGGAAAACACGAAGATAAAAACGCGCGACGGATTATTAACGAACCAGTGAGTGGGGTCGAAATCAAAATCGACGCACCCGGTTCGTTAATCGCGGCGAGCGACGAGGCTCGAAAATCAATAGCGGGTGAAACGCGTCGGTTTGACGTCACGAGAAATCGCGCGTTATGTATTTAATAACGCATTAAGCGTCGTATTAACGCAGCTAACCGACGCGCGGCCCTATAGAGTTCCTCTCTTTTATATTTCGCGAGAGCGGCCGGTCGGCGCACGGGATCTACAATGTAAATCAATTATTCCGCCGAGGGAGAGAGACAGGGACAGGAAGGGAAGGGAAACAATTCTGTCACTCGGAATCGATAATGTCTAATTAAAAGCAATCGGCTGTAATCCTTTAACGCGGCCACGCGCAGTGTGTCTCACGCAGCCTCGTCGTCCCGTCGCGTCGCGCCAGCCAGCCAGCTTGAAATATTGATACGAAAATGCCCGGGACACCGCAGAGAATCCCTGGCAGCCCCTAATTAGCGTGCCCCCCGAAGAGGGAATTCGAACAACGCTCCAGTTCGTTTGCCCGTTTTAAATACGTGATGCGATGTACTCCCGGTGTCGTGCCGCGGAAACTTTTTCCCTTCATTTTCTATTCTCTTCTCTTCTCTTTCCATCTCCGCGACATTCCTCCAGTACCGGCCGTTTTTCTCTGTGTTCCATCTATTTCCTCGACGGCGAAGAATTCAAATATTTTTTTCCTCACCCAACCCCCATCGAGCTGTATAATTCGCAACGACCGGTCGCCTTTGGCAATTCAAGCGCCGTGATTTTTCGAGAACCTCTCTTTCATCCGCCCCTTTCGTTTTTATTGCCTCGTATTGTTCCCGGACTCTCACTCTCTTTCTCTCTTTCACCGCGGAAAAGTATTCGGAGAGGACCAGGACCGACGCGACGCGACGCGACGCGACGGTTGTTCGGTCCCGCGAGAACAGGAACACGCGACAAAGAAGCGTTTATTGCGAGCGAACTGGACCACGCTAGCTCCCGGGGAATTCTACTATGAATGATTGGTCTCCGGGTCCTGTATTGCGGGCCGGGTTTTAATGAAGTCGGCTCGAGTGCCGGACGCGGGACCGAGCTTTCCGCAGCTGGTGCTTCTACTGTTCCGCGTGTAACTCGCAGAAGCCTCGTCTGAAGTGGATTAAGGGCACTCGCTACTCTGCGACGACGAAAAAGGACCGGCGGTCGAGTTCTCTTTTATTTCTTCACGAAAAATCATTCTACCCGTCGACTCCATATTTTTCAGAATTCTTAACGTGCATTTGGAGAATGTACGAGAGTACAGTGTTCAATCTCGGCCGCGTTCTTCTTGCAATTATCGTGGACCCGGTGAAACGACAAATGGGTTCCTTTACGCGTGCGTTTGTTCGCCGTTCCAATTCGCCTCTACTTTGTAAATTGTCCTTCTATACCTCCGTTCCCTCCGTTTTTTCTTCTTTTCCGTGGCTAACGATGCTAACGAGCCAGGATCTTCCCGACAAGTGGCTGGTATTAACACAAACCCTTCCGCCGCGCCGAAGCCCCCTGTAATAATTACATGCAAATACAAACAATTACTTGGCCGGTCGAGCGAATGAATGCGGAGCTCTTCGAGATCCTGTAGCTCTAACGAGGCGCATCGCCTAACTGAAACTCGCCGATATTTCACACGTACATTTTTTATCCGCGACGATCCATATCTAGAGGTGAGTTGAAGGTGAAAAACTTCTTCAGATACCATGAGATAAAATTATTACAGTCACGGCACGAACAATAGTCCTAAAAAGATATGTTTTATTTAACCCTCATCCGTCCCTCATTTCACGAACCGAATCTGTCCTTCGATGTCAAATTGACAGAGTGATAAAAGATCGACGAAATAAACAAGTTAAAAGGTTATTTTTCAATGTTTTTTTTTTATTCAAATTGATAAGCCAACATTTATATTTTAGGTTTTTCGGTTATGTATTAAGAAAATAAAAGTTAAAAAGTTTTGGGCAAAACCTATAAATAACAGAACGGTATAACTTATTTCAGGAAAACTGTGTAAATTTGACAGGAGGAACGGACGAGGGTTAACAATTAATGGAAAAAATATTTTTATTTTACCAATAATTTTTCAACTTGACGGTGTGTAACCCCTTATGGAAGAAAAGATGAAGAAGTTTAAGGAAAAGTGGAATCAAGTGAAAGACTCTGCGAAACATCAGACGGAATGAGAAAGTCCTTTGAAGAGCAACGGGAATACTAATCAACGCGGAGCATCGCATCGGTGTGAGAGCGAGTCTCTAGAATAGATGTTTACCTCGGTGCAGGCATCGCGAATATTTGCATTATCTGGCTCGCAGACGTCGGAGTTTGTCAAGGAGCGGAATCAGTGCGCGAAGCTTATTGCGTCGGCGGAACAGTAATTTTCGGGAGTTTTCGATAGACCGTATTGCGATTGCCGGGCGAAACAATTATGCAAGAGTACGTTCAACTCCGTCACGGTGTACGTGGCTGGTAAATTTAATTAAAGATGTGTAACGTTGTACGTGCCTCTCGCGCTATCGTTCCACGTATTATGGTACCCCTCGCGTTAATATTCCAGGATTTCCGGGAGTATTACCCAATACCCGACGTTAACATTTTCATATTGGTGTTGCCGTTAGTGTAACACGTTATCATCTTCATCTTTTTCGCGGTGTTCAAATAACTCACAATTGCAAGACCATCATTTTAAAATATACCCTCACAACAGTAAATTTAATTAAACAGTTGCCTGCTAGACGAATACAAAAATTCTATATGAAATTTCTATTTTATTTGGACTGCATCAACTTTTAACATATAACAGTCAATTTAATTAAACAGTTGCCTACTAGACCAATACAAAAATTCTATATGAAATTTCTATTTTATTTGGACTGCATCAACTTTTAACATATAACAGTCAATTTAATTAAACTGTTGCCTGCTAGACCAATACAGAATTTCTATATGTGATTTCTAATTTATTTGGACTGCATCAACTTTTAACATATAACAGTCAATTTAATGAAACAGTTGCCTGCTAGACGAATACAAAATTTCTATATGTAATTTCTAATTTATTTGGACTGCATCAAGTTTTAACATATAACAGTCAATTTAATTAAACAGTTGCCTGCTAGACTAATACAAAATTTCTATATGTAATTTCTAATTTATTTGGACTGCATCAACTACAAGTTTATATAAAATCTATTTCAATTTATTTCAGTAACGAGGAAAATTACATATCACCTCGGTGCACGCAGAAATTAAATATCAAGTCGGAACAAATTGCGGCGTTAAAGATGAAAGTTCGTGCTCCCGCGTGTACTTTAGCTGAATATTATTTAATCGAATTCGTCGATGGTTTAAATAGCGGCAGTCTGGAAAAACATTCTATTAGGAGCGCAGTTTGGTCGTTCGAATGCATACCTGTTTCGCGGCACATCCTCGCGCGAGTACTAACGCGTTCAAATATTTTACTATTGCGATTGAAAAGTTTTCGCTGCGGAACGCTTTGAAGCTCGCAGCGTATAAGCTTTTGTAAATAGATTCTTTAAAGCGCCATGGGGATAGCCGTAGCTCTAGCAGGATTGCGAGTTCCCGAGCTCAATATCAAATGTGCAATTGCACAACTTGGAAATGAGTTCTGTCCAATGCGCGCGCGCCGCGCCGCGCCGTCATCCACGAGTTTATAACTACGTTCCCCTCGTCTGCGACTTCCTTTGAAATGAAATCCTCCCTCCTCGGGGATTGTCTTCATTTAAATTATAAAAAGCGAACCGCCCCTCTCATCTCCACGGAAAATTTTTCAACTGTTTCAACCCGATAAAAAAGATTTGTTCTTTCATTGTTCGATCATACGTTCGTTCCACCGCTTTTTATTTCTTTCAAAAAATAATCGATGTCATTTGGAAAATTGTGCCGAGCGATTTACCCTTTCGCATTTACAATTTTACTATTTGTTGCAATTATTCATCGCGTCGAACGTTTTATGGATCGATGTTGGAAATATACGAGCCTGTTTGAAAATGGTTATCGATGGAAATTAATAGCGGATGTATTCATCCGAGTGGAATGTGCTACGAGCATTTAGTTGGCCTCTAAACTTTACTCGTTATAACGTCCGTTCACTCTAGCGCACATCGAAATGTGCGCATTTAGAGGTATATAATCCGAGCACACAGTTTAGATTTAGAACAAAGTTGCCATCTAATCCAACGATTTTAAAATCGACCGATCGATCTCATTATTAATATACCGAAACGGACGGACCTGGTGAACAATATTTAAAATATCAGCGTCGCAGGCAATATGTACCAAAGGATTGAAACGTAAATGATTAAACAACAAGTATGAGAAACAAACGTGCGGTTAATTCTAACATTACGAGATCAGTGTCTTAATATGATAAAGAGTTGATTACAGTACACCGCGCTTTACTGCAACATCAAACAAGGAAGGCGTCGATTAGAGGCAATGCAACGGGCAGGCCGTAATACTGTGTTTCGATAATAGCACAACCTGCGTCGAATCACCTGCCATGTTCGAATGAATGTTGCAAACCTCAATGCAGATTAGAGATGCTTGCATTGTCTCGTGATAACCTATTGTTCGATACATGAACCGTGGCCTGTACGTGTTTATCGGCGTTGTGGCGATTAATTGGCCAGATCCAGGCAAATAGGCTTCTCGCTGATTATGATTTGTTGCTTTTCACGTAGGATATTCGTTAACGCTCGAACGAACATAATGCGCAGTTTCCAGCTATTTATCTGCAATAAATTACAAGATTTCCAAGCCTCGACGCATCGATCTTTGTTTAACCCTTTCGCTACGGCGGTCCGGTCCGCGCCGTAGCGCCTCCACTGAACAGGACCCCGCGCCGAAAGTGTACACATTGCGCGTGGACAGTGTATCTTGGAAGAAAAGGGATTTTTCTTGAAAACAATATACTCATAATTTCGTCGCTGTGTGGATCGCATCGTGCATACCGGATATATCCGGCGATAGTAGCGAAAGGGTTAACCGAATTTTAGTCCTAGGAGAGTTTTACAACGACATCGCCAGATCTAGTAAAATGATCAAACACCTTTTCGTTTCGAAAGTTCGTCTCCAGAAGGATATTATGCGGACACCGGATATATCCGGCGATAGTAGCGAAAGGGTTAACCGAATTTTAGTCCTAGGAGAGTTTTATAACGACATCGCCAGATCTAGTAAAATGATCAAACACCCTCTCGTTTCGAAACTATGAACATTCGGATAGCAGCTGCCAAAACATTATCCGACTGCTCAACTTCTGCTAACTATCCTAATTTGAATCGGCGGCTGTTCAACTAATGTTCAGCTTACAATTAGTTCAACGAGAGTATCAACTTGTCGGGGAGAATTACTTTCAAGGAGCATCATCAAACATAGTGGATAAATAGGAATCTAACCGAACGGTACGCATCCTTGCAATTTACGCAGGGCATGTCTATTCTACGGAAAGATCTAATAAAAGAGGATAACGTTCGTTGCTTCAGGAAACTATATAACGACCCGAACGATACGGTCGTCCGAGTTCATCGGGCGTCACCGCACCGTCAGGCTTCCGGTAGCTAAAGTGCTGAACCTTGAAGACCCTGCGGTCCTCCAAGGAGAGCGAAGTGCCCGAAACAATTTCAGGTGACTAAACACGCGAAAATTCCGGAGACTACGAGCCCGTTAACGGTGACTACAAAGTGGTAATCGTATCCGGACACGAAAGCCATCCAAGCGCACGTTACGCGAGAACCCGAGACCGCGAGCACGGTCGCGAGATGAACATCTAAAACAATTGCTCTCTTTCGTCAGATACCTAGAGCCTTGGGGTAACAACGTTTCTTAGAATTCCCAACGGGCGAAGCGGTAATCGTCGAGCGGTCCCGGAGTATTCCCGGTATTTTCATAGAAATGGAAATTCTGTTCGTCCGGGTAGGGGAGATCGGTGGCGTCGATGACCAACTTCTGATAGCTATAGGGGGTTGGTTCGCCGAGGATATGCATACCCGTACGAAATATCCTCGCGGCGAGATAGAATTTCCTCGCGGCGCGGCGCGGCGGCTCCTCTGGGATAAGGTTTCGTCCTGACGACGTGTAATTGGACCGCGGCAGGGGTCGCCGGGGTGTGGATATACACGGGGGAGAGCGGAATGCGAACTGTAGATACGGAGAAACAGAGGGGAAAAAAGAGAGAACGTTGCTCCGAGTAGGGGAAAAGGAAAAGGAAAATGAAGGGGAGGGCAATAAGGAAAGGGAGGAGAACCGGGACGATCCGAGAGAAAAGAGGGCTTTCCAGGCACCGAAGAAAAAAGCGTCCGGTGAAAAAGAGGGAAACAGCGGGACGAGGATGGTAGATCAGGGAAGAACGAGGTAGACGAAGGCGTTTGGTCCGGTTGTCGATACCAGATGCACCGTATCTGCGAGGTATCGACCCGGTTTAAATATTCTCGACGGCCGCGGAGTGTCCTCTTCAATAATTCATTTGGAAAACGTCGCCGTATCGGCTATTCGTAATGAGACCGGCTGTTATCGCGAACCCTTCGGAGGATATTCCAGTGTAACAGGTCCAAAAAATCGATTTCTTCTATATCGAAGGTAAAGCGTTTGAAAAATATGCTCGCTACATTTTGTAATCGTACTCGAGACGATACGGAAGTTGTAGTTTTACGCGTGTATGCGTATGACTCGACTGTGCGCGCGTCTGACTCGCATTCCTTCCGAGTCTCTTCGGTTCAAACGCGGTCTGTACTTTTCCCGAATTTACAGCGTACTTGGCCCGACCCCGGGGGATCTCTCCTCTCCCTCTCTCTTCTCTCAAGTCACGCTTCTTGCACCCCCGAGGCACTTCTTATCGAGGAGTAACTCGAGGTCCGGCTAAAGGTCTCCCTCCGGATCCCAGCATTTCGAGAGCCGGCGTTACGGTGCTGCTCTAAACGGTCGCTTATCATGGAACTTCCGGTTTTCTTGGAGAGATGCGCGCGTTCCGGGTCCATGCTTCGGGGACTATGTCAACGGGCTATGGTGGCCTGGGTGAATTGTTGTTTGGAGTCTTGGATGTTCCACGGGATTCGGATCTCTGCGGTTGAGCGCGAGGGGTGCCGACATGCTGTCGTCACCGCGAAAATTGTCGTTCGAGATATTCCGAGAATCGTGATAAAATAAAATCGCGAATATGAGATTCTTGTTTTCTTCGTATAAAATGAGATCGTCGGCAAAGTAGTCGAGGCCTTGAAATTGTAACGAGGGGCGGAACGAGGGTTAACCCATATTGTCTCTCGACCATGAATTTTTAAAAACTGGCGATGCTCGCGATCCCTTCGGTCTCTCGATGTCGGGTCGGTGGCCAAGTGGGGCAAAAAACAATCGCTCGTTCCACGGCTCCTCCTTTGCTGGCCTACGAGGGAATTTCTCGAGAGCAGTCGATCCGCGGAGGAAAGCCACTCGACTCGAAAACGATAGCAGCCGCCTGCCGGCTGCCGGCGAACAATTTCTGGACGAGCAGTAGCCCGGAACACGCTGTCTTAATTACTTTTAATCCTATTTTGCGAGCTGATCGAATTCAATCGGAGCCCGCTTTTGTTCGTTTCCGCTCCCAGACGCCGTTCACACCCCTGCGTCGCGTCGCGTCGCGTCGATTCGCCAACTGGTTCGATCGGGAAAGTTCCGTCGAGTTTGCGTCTCTTTCGAAAAGCGAGGAGTCAATGGGTCCAAAAGTTTTATCCAGGCTAGACAGGTATTACCGCGGTGTTACAGAAACTATGACGCTATTCCTTTCGGAACTCTTCGCGAAACAATCGCCGGTCCGGAGGTCAATGATCCACCCTTAGACTATATTATACTAATAGTCCCGGCATAGGTATAGTATGTGTATAGGAAAACCGGGAATTCAGTGTCCGAAAGAGGACACTGTGACGTCACAATATAAGTCTTAAGATAATTTCTTTCCATGTACTGTGTGCGCACCCGCTGTGACCCCCCTCTCCCCATGTAAGCCAAGCGTACATAGGCACTGTCGATGAGCATAGCTTGTACACCTTTTGAAAATGTGACGTCACAGTGTCTTTCAGCTGATTTCATCTTTCGGACACGGAAAATTATCTACGCCGTGTCTATAGGTATATATGGTCTAAGGATCCATCGGCAGCAAACTCCGATATACTTTTGTCCTGTGCGTATCTAGGTAAACTGAAAGCAACGACAGACGCTCTAGACAAGTTCTTTGCATACTCGAAGACGATCTCTGACTCGTCAGCTAGTTATCGATTTCTATGTCAGCTGGTGGAGAGCACGAGGGTGGTCGCGATTACACGTTGCGGTGCGGCGGCAACAACTCCCAGCTAATTGTTAGGGAGCAGGAAAAGAAGAACTATGCTCTCGATCGCAGCCTCTGCCAGCCGCCGCGCCGCGCCTCGCCGGCTCGATCTTTTGTCGTGCGCTCCCGGTGGAAATCAAGCAGACGTTCCCGCCTCGCTTTCTCTTCCACGGCGTCACTCTTTCTTTCTCTTCCTTCCCCGTATTCTCCGGCACCGATGATTAGGATAAATTGAAGCTCGGGAGAACGAAGATCGCGGATGCTCCGGCACCTTTATGCTCGCTCAATTTCACCGTTCCAATATTCTCCGTAACTCTCTCGCAAGCCTTCTTCGTTCCACTTTTTCCAATTATCCGGCGCTGCGCCCGACGTTGCCTGTTGTATTTCGTGCGCGAATTACGACCGTTGAATGCGACGTCCTCTCGAACGACATCGATCCGCGGCCAAGAGGGAGAATCCCATTGTCTCATAATCCTACTAACGACTCGCCGTATCTTCCTCTTTCTCCTCCCTCTATCTTGTCTTGCTCCCACGAACCACGATCATCGTTTTTCTTTCCCTGATCTCTCTCTCTCTCTCTCTCTCTCACTCTCCGCGATCGTTTCATCGTGGATTCTGTTGTACCAACCGGAAGCGAATACCAACCGGCAATTCGTAATTGGTATCGTGCAAATTGCAACTCACGTTCGAACCTTTCCTCTCTCCCTCTTGCTTCGGCCACTATCTTCCTTGGGCCGAGATGTCATCGTACGATTTCATTCTTTAGATATTTTTTAAGATAAATATCTTCTCTTCCGTAAATACGAAAGGTACATGGAGTGTTTAAATACATGTATCATACACAGGGTCATCCGTTTTTAAACGGCCAAACGTCAACCAGCTATAGAGGGCCCCAAATGAAACAACTTTCACCCCTAACACTTTTTTTGATTCGGTCTTGATTTTTAGATAATTGCAAAAACTCGTCATTTTTTTTGTTCACTTAAGATTAAATATATTAGGACTGCAATTATGTATCTTGATGATTTTTCCTTTGTTTGGTTTAAAATAAATAGGGGCATCTTTTTTTATTGAGTCAACTTTTTTGCATGACCTTCGGATCTTGGTTTTTTTTGACATGGGGCACGTTTGGCCGTTTGAAAACGGATGACCCTGTATATTGGATTTTATACGTTAGTACACTATCTCGAAGTTCGAAAGTTGGCGAGATAGTTCAAACATCAAAAAATAGGTATTTTTATGCTAGCAGACAAGCAGAAAGTTCGACTTGTTTAAATAACACGGTAAAAAAACCTAGTACATTAAAAAAGTTTCTATTTCCCGAAACCTCTGGATTTTCCTTCGCCCTATTTTCTCTCTTGCTCTTTTCCATCTCTCTCTCTCTCTCTCTATCTCTCTCTCTCTCCGGAGCCGTTGGCGAATATTACAAGCGTAATTGCGGCGCCCGGATAATTCGACGGACCGTATTCCTTCTTTTCTTTTCTTTTTTTTTGGGGGATCCGGAACCGCCAACTCGATACACGCGAGATTTTCCCAGAATTTTTCCGCTGGCACCCCCGTCCCCCGCCACCGGACTTCCCTCGAAGAGAGCCGTGCGCACCGGCAATCGTTAATTATGTTCCATTCGTAGCTTCGAATCTGCTCGCCTCGCGTGCTATTACACAGAGGCGGCCGAATGAAATTTTTTAAATGGAATCGCGTTTAACGCGGCATTACGCGGCCAGGAGATAGGACACGTTCGCTCGAATAATGAATTCTGCAAAATTTCGCAAAAGCGGAGGAGAACCAGAGACTTTAATTAAAGTCTCATAGCGAGAGTTTCGCCTCGCCGCGGGATTCGATGGATAATTTAATATTCGCCCGTTTGTCAGAGGTGGATGCCGTTCGCCCGGTGTCTTCCGGCCTTTTTGTTTTTTAATATTAATCCGTTCCCTCGTTCGCTAGCTCGCTCGCTCGCGCGAACAAGCACACGCACGCGCGCGCGCGCGCGGATCGAACAGATATTTATTGGTGAACCACCCCACGCCGTGGATCGGCGTTCGTTCAGTTTATCGGGCAATTTCATTTTAATTTACGGCCCCGTGCTTTCAACGGAAACTACAATACGCGATTCTTCGAGTTTGCCCTGGTCCAAATTCTTTGGGTTATTGAGTATAGAAATGAATTCCTTTCGATTTAATCGCGAAATTAAAAAGTAATATCAAGAGAAATCGGTCATCGGAATATTCGCTAATATTATTAGTAGACAGCGGATCTTTATGCAGTCATGATTCAAATAAATGTGACACGGAAATGTGTCGATGCTATCGGCGCACGGGTTCGATCAGTTTTTACCAGTTACTAGCAAATTTGCAAATTATTCAAATAAGACCGAAACGTCGAAAATTAATAATTTTTGCTAGTAACTGGTAAAAACTGATCGAACCCGTTGCGCCGATGATTGTAAATAATTTACGATCGATATAAAGATAAATATTTTATAATGTGACACAGAAATGGTAAGGCTAAAAAATAAATAAAATACATTGGGGGATTTATCTACTCCTATACCTGGTCTGTGCTGGTAGGGACTACGCGATCGATCCCGAGGATCGGATTGTTCTATCCTGCTCGGGGGTGCTCGGGGGTTGTTTTTCGTTTTCGTGCGCGACGGATAGAGCCTTGTTCCCTCGCTTGGCAAGACGTTCGCTCTCTCGCGAATGCATTATCTATGGGACCGTGAGTGCGGGGGTGGACGACCGGGAACGACATAGACCGCAAAGACCGTTCAGAAGTTAATAATGCAAGCCCTCCCACCGTGCCCCGCTCACGAGTCCGCCCATATAAGAGAGAAATGTTTCGCGAGAGGAGGGAATCTGCCTGCTTGACTCCGGCCACGAACAGTCTTTAAGCATTCAGCAGGCCCTGTGAATTCCATTAAAGCGGAATATCGAGTGGAATAGAGTTCCTGGCCGCGAATCGATCGACCGCCACGCGCGGATCAACGATAAACGAAGACGTTTCCGATAAACGGTCGGCGACATCGCCGCGGTGCGTGAAGCACGACGCGACGCGACGCGACGCTCCTGAGCACCCTGCAGACTGATTTCATTCGCGAGGGGTAGTTTTTCTGCAAGCACTGTTCACGGGTAATCGTTAGAGGTGTGCGAGAACCCGAAATATCGGGTCGGGTCGGGAACACGAAATTTTTTCGGGATCGGGACGGGTACCCGAAAATTTCGATATTCTCGAATTTATCGGGATTCCCGAAAGAATCGGGATTCTCGAATTTATCGGGATTCCCGAAAATTCCGAGAACCCAGTAATCATTTATATTCGTTTTTATGAATACTATTCATTATCCCGATAAATTCGAGAATCCCGATTCTTTCGGGAATCCCGATAAATTCGAGAATATCGAAATTTTCGGGAACCCGACCCGACACGACTCGACCTCTTCTCGACTCGTCCCGACCATCGGGTTCCCGATATTTCGGGTTCTCGCACACCCCTAGTAATCGTATTCCGAGATCGGCGAATGAACGTTCACCAGGTCGGATACTAACGCCGATGATCGAAAGTGCAACAACGGTGCTGGAACACGGAGTATTAAAATCGATATTTAACACTAAACCTACCAAGCATTAAAAGTATTGGTAAATATTGCCTTGTAAAAATGGCAACACTACAATTCATATAGGATAAATAACCCAATGTCATTATTTGATCATGATTACTCTACAATATTAAGCACAGTCCACTTAGAAACATTGAAAGCTCGGAGAACAGTATCCGACCAGAGCTTTAACTTTAATTTGATTAATAACAATATTGATTGTTCCTCTCTCCTGAGGCAAATCAATTTCTACGTACCCGAACGCGTATTGAGAACTAGGACAGGATTTCAAACATTTAAATCCAAATCCACGTATGGATTAATAAATCCTTTAAATCACATCCCAGCTAAATCCAACATTTTATATCGTGATATTGACTTTTTTAATGGTTCGTTATATAGTGTATTCCTGTAACTGTCAGCATGTCCATTACTATGTAACTGTATGCTAAGACTTTCTTTTTTTTTTTTAAATGAATATCTTCTACTGTAAACATTTGTATAAAAGGACTTCGGTCCGTAAATAATAATAATAATTCAGATTGCCCATAATCTTCCATATAAAATAAATCCTTAGAGAAGGAAATTTATTCCATTGTTTTCCACAAATAAATGTTTATACTTTCAATAATTGCAATAATAAACGCCGGTCATTTGACCGTGGTAGGTTAGTGTTAGTTTCAGAATTTATGTATACCTTCGTATATACAATTTATACCTTCGAAATACCTTCAAAAATATGTTTTAAAACATTGATATAATTAAAGCTGCGAATGGTTTTGAGAAACATCGATGTGCTCAACCAAACACAGCGTTAGTTAAAATATAACTCGCGCGGCGTTCGATGTGTTAAAGCATCCCTGACCGCGTTTTTGATAGATTCGTCCACGGTACAGACTCCGCTAGTCATTTCGTTCGATCACCGACACGCGGCGGTCGTATCAGAGGCAAGCCATGCCGAGTCACGTAGACAGACTCGCACACACCTTATATCCGATCCAATTTCCCCCAGAGACAATCATATTGATGCGAATCAAGGTGACCCCGCGTCTCCGCCCCTATACGTCTTCCTCGCGCGTCGCGTCGCGTCGTGTCGCGTCGGTCTCGAACAAACCGCCGGCATTGTTCCCAGCGATCCGATGCATTTCTCCGCGCGATTTCCGCTCGAGGAACGCGTATCGACGTTCCACGGAGCCGGCTGGTTCGTATAGCTTCTGGCCGAGCACCGCCGACAAGATAATTATCCCGACGATTTCCAGCAGGATCATCCTTTAAATTTTCAATATAGGCCCAGGTAAAAAAGTTGTGAAATCATAGAACCGCGTCGTTAAAAATTTTTCAGTTTCGAGAAGCGTCCACTGCGGACACTGTCGACCAGGGTGTTCGAGTTGTCGAGAGGCTACGAGAAGTCTACGTGATCGCATAACTTTGTCAGTCGAGCCCAGGGCGATTCGAGTTTCACGCTGGTTCACTGTGCGAATTTTTTCCGTTTGCAGATGCATTCTGAACCGTCATCGAATCCGATACGGTTGTGCCAGTTAACGAACGCCCTGGACAGATTCGATCCAGAGCCTACGTCACGTTCGATGCACCGGCGGTGTTAATTCTATTTTACTTTCTGCTCAATTTCCAGCCCATTACCCTGGCCGCCATCAAAGCGTAATGTAACTTGCGCGCGCGGATTTTTATAATCCGGGAAACACCGGAAAGTCACGTTCCCCTCGTAAATTCGGCACGCGTCGCTTACTGGTCGATTTTTGTAAAAAGTCCGACGAAATTGTGATTCGAACATTTGAAGGAATAATTGACGAATTTGACAATTTTCGGTTCATGGGATAACAAAGGCGTGTGCTGAAGATTCTCAAAAAATTTCACGTTAAAAACTAGAAAATCACCTTAAGGGGCTGTGCGCTCCCAAACCACCCTTACCACTCACACATCGATAGATCCGCATATACGTATACGAAATGCAAGGGTTTACGGCAAAAGAAACTGACGCCTCAATATTGGAATTATAAGTTGAGACCTGGTCGATTATGTTTCCTAAGAGTCCTGGCCAGGGTGGTTCAGAGCCCAAATTTCATATTTTTACGTTGTTGAAGAGTAATTTGCAATAATCGGCAGCGTTGACTTGTGACAAAAAGTATTCTGTCGATTATTACAAATTACTCTTCAACAACGTAAAAATATGAAATTTGGTAATTGCAATATTGAGGCGTCAGTTTCTTTTGCCGTAAACCCTTGCATTTCGTATACGTATATGCGGATCTATCGATGCGTGAGTGGTAAGGGTGGTGGTGGTAGTCGGGTGCGCACAGCCCCTTAACATCGCGCCGGCAGCGAATCCTGTGATAACTGTACGAGCCGTTCGTCGAATTTCACTGGGAATCGTTCGACGCGAAACACATCGGATCCCTATCTCGTCAAAACAGTTGAAACTTTCCGCTTAGCTGCCATCTATAAAATCCGGGCCCAGTTATCCGGACCAATATCCACGCTCGAAACGATTACAGGCTGTCCATCGGTGTACGAAGATGCGCCATCGCCGATTTTAATGTCGATCCGAATTTATCGACCCCGTCGACTGGTAATTCGACGATTTATAGCGTCGACAGAGGCTAAGGTACCCGCTATTCCCGCGGATAGAGCAACAAAGGGGCGTGCATTAATCTTCCGCAGGATCGACGCGACGCGACGCGACGCGACGCGCGACGGTCTGCATGACAGTGTCTGGTTTTGCTCCTCTCGTGCTCGGTATCGCGGACGCTCGTCGAGAAACGAATGCGATACGAGCACACGTTATTCCTTTCTGGCTGGTTTATTAGCGACGCCATTCTGACCGTTCGATCTCGTCCATACCGCTACGCCGCGCGGTTTTGTTTTCTGGATTTCCTTGTCGAAACATGGAAATATTGCTGCGACTTATCGAAACGAGCTACCGACTCACTGTGTGACTTCTTTGAACCAGTTCGTTAACCCTTTGCACTCGGAGCTATTTTAACTAAAAAAACAACAGATTTTTCTATACCAGAATATTTCCATTCTACAGTAAACGCTCGATTCTTGTCGAACAGCCGTGTTTTTCATGGACAAGAATCGTGCCCAGAAGTGCTTTTTCATTTATGACTGCGTCTAGATATCGCGCCGATCGCGCCGAGCGAGACTTCAATAGAGAGCCGAACATAGAGAAGGACAGAATGAAATACGGTTTGGCGTGACTGTCCGCGTCTCTTTCTTTCCGATGCGCTGTCCTTTCTTGCGACCGAAACTTTAATGGTCGATAAAACCACTAAATACAATTGAAACTATATCGTGTTTGCTGTCATTTTAATCAGAAAAATGCCAGAAATAAGGTAGTGAGAGTCTCATAAACAAATAATGAAAATTAAGAGATTTGTAAAATCGATTCCTCTAGTAAATGTCTAGTACTTTATTAAATACGAACAAAAATAATAATGGGAACAATATTTTTAAGAACGGCATAGCAATTTTCAGCGGTGCTTCAGAGTCGCCATCCGAGTACTAAGGGTTAATACAGTGCTCGGCAGAATTCTCGAACAAAATTATTGAAATTCGAAAGAAACGAGTTCGGAGCATCACCTCTTGTTTCAAGCGGCTTGAAAAGCAACGGTCGCTAATAGACTATCAAAGGCGATGATTACGAATAGACGCGGCGGTCTCGTTAACGACACCGTGCAACGAAATCCTTAATTCGGTGCTGTGTCCCCGTTGAAAAACGCGTCGTTTTCGTGGCCGAGCCGAGGCACGGCTCGTTGAACATAAATTTAATCCAGCCGCGTGCCGTTCGGAACCCGGTGCCGTGCTTAATTGTCCGTTTGTTGGAGGTGCACACCGCCGCAACTACGACACCGCAACCGGCGCGGCGCGGCGCGACGCGACGCGGCGCCCGACCGCCTCGCGGTAACGCGCTCGTTACGGCCGGATTTGCGTTTCGCGATTGCTAATTACTTTCTGATTCTTCCGCGGACCGGATTCGATCCGCCACGGGTTACCGTTAACGACGCCATGAGATACACGCCGTGGGACCTGACCGCTTCCGGTTACCCGATTCATTGGGTACAGTATTTTATCGATAAATGTCCCAAATGTATTACACATAATTGTCCCTGAACTATCCCCACTCCTGCGGGGTATACCCCGTGAGGGGCCATAAAACTCGAGAGGCCTCGGCCGCCGAGAAGTGTAACATGATACGGGTCGGGTATATCGGTGTGAGACCAGGAGATCACTACTAATCCAATAACGAAACTTCTTTATTTTTTATTATTTTCTTATGGAACTTTCATCAACATGTTCTTGATATTTTTCTAATGAAATTGATACGAAAAATGATATAATTCCGATGATATTTACGTGCGATGGAAGTTTCGCAACGGGTTTTTGATATCCTTTTATTAAGAGGCAACGGGATAGCTACATAGTATAATGATTCAATCGCCTTTCCAATTTGTTTCCGTTAATTTTTCCACGGTACTCGAATTGTTCTCTCCATTATGTTTGGGTGAAGTAGTTTGTTGTCGAAAACAAAATTAAAATTAATAAAGAGTACCGTGGAAAAATTAACGGAAACAAATCAGAAAGTCGATTGAATAATTTTGTAGCTATCCGGTTGCCTCTCGAGTTTTATGGCCCCTCACGGGGTATACCCCGCAGGAGTGGGGATAGTTCAGGGACAATTATGTGTAAGACATTTGGGACATTTATCGATAAAATACTGTACTACTTGGTACCATTTCGACGCGTACTGGTATCATAGATGGACTACAAGTTCCTTATCTTTTGATACATATCGAGAAACACTCAAACAAGTACTTAAGTATCGAATCGTTTGAAGATCACGAGAAAGACTCGTATCACGCCCATCGCTACCTACACAGTTATATTATACCTAATGGAAATCGAGGTTATATGGTTCATCTCGCGAACGATGGTGGAAGCAAGATATTATTTTTGGGCGTTAACAGTAAACCGTAACGGAAACTGGACGTCGGCAATGGGAAGTTGTGTATTCAGCATAATTACTCGTTAATTATCGGGGAATTAATCATTCGTTTCGAAAACTAGCCCGTTGAGCGTTCAAGATACATGGTTTTATCGCGAAATTCGGAACGGTATCGGCAGGCGAGCCGGGTTTAATGCATTGTTTTCCAATTATTTACGGGGCGCGGAAACGGGATGGTTTTCGTAATAAATCCCTCCATTTAAATCCACGAAGCACACGGAGCGATAACGTCAAGTTGTTAATGGCGGCGTAATAAAATTTTACAGCCCATTACGGCGGAACTATCAAATCGGTCCTACGGTTATGGGAAAATTAAGAGGCGTCGGCTAGA
Source organism: Lasioglossum lativentre (assembly GCA_916610255.1). Taxonomy (NCBI): domain Eukaryota; kingdom Metazoa; phylum Arthropoda; class Insecta; order Hymenoptera; family Halictidae; genus Lasioglossum; species Lasioglossum lativentre. The sequence continues at coordinate 6,730,400 of OU744364.1, forward strand.
GTTTATTAGATTTAATACTCGACACGGCCGATTCCATCGCGTAACACGTGCCGCGCCCCGCACATCCGGGTCTAATGGAATTCTCGCAGCTCGTTACATGTTACTATTATTTCAAACATGATATCGGGTGGCCGACGAACGTTGACAACGATGCTCAATTTCACTCGTCAGAATACACCCGCCAGTTATACGTGCCCCGGGCAAACGGAACGGATACATTTCTTTAGAACAAACACGCGATTTTAATACTTTTCTCCTCCGCCCCGATAGATTTCACTCGCTGGGTATTGACTCTTCGTTTCATTAAATTACCGACGCGAATTCGCTCGAGCCTGGAAATTGTTCAAACATCCTACACATAATTAGCCGGTTTCAATTCTAATAATTCGTACACGCCGTTTTAAGAGTACCGAGAACTCTATCGATTCCATAGACCTGGCCGTGTCACATTTAAATTAATTTTCTGATCGGACGCTTGATTATCGGGAAATGTCGCTGTAAAGGCAGCCTATTAATTTTATTGGTCTCTATATTCCGCGATAGAGTATTGCTCCATTCGATTATCGTGGCATAATTCTGTTCGTGACGTATTAGACGATACTCGAACCGTTCTGTTTTAACCTCTTCAACAGGGAATTATTCCTACGATGAAATAGTTATTTTCGAAAAAGCTAATTATTTGTTACGGGACGACAACTTTTCTGATTTTAAATCTGGCTTTAACTGTGAATAGCGATCGGTCCCGTTCGACTCCCCTAATTCCAGATTGAATATTTCGTAAGAGACCCATTCTTCGCCAATTTCTTCTGTAATAATAACAATAAATCGGCGAGAGGGGACGATTGAACGGTGGCGAAAAAAAAAGGAAAGAAACGAAACGAGATCAGGAAGAAACGTACAGCAACGCGGCGGTGGTGCCAGGGAGGCATCGAAGATTAATCACCGTGGCAGGGGTTGGTTTCTTTCAGCTCATTAGTCTCCGGGCAAGTTTTCCAGGATTCGCGGGGCCGGTTTCAGTGGCTGGCACTTGCCCCCCTCCCCCTTCTCCGGTTTTGCATATCGAGCGAGACTTAACTTTAATTCACGACCGGCCTCGGGGGCAAGATGGCTGCGGAAACTGGAACGGAGAGAAGCGGACGGAAGAAAAGCAACGGGGGCGCGGGACTCGCCAGTTGTCGTCTTCCCGGCTCGTCCGCGAAGCAAAAATCAGCGACTTTCGCGAACTAGCGATGCGACGTTACTATTCATGGGAAAAGTTTTAATTTGCGTGCGGCTGCCAGCCTGCCATGCCCGCCTTGCTCTGCCCGTCCACGCCCCCGCACCGTCGTCGTCGTCGTCGTCGTCTGCCCGTATTCGCCGGTATCCCGTATTCACGCGAACCTACTCGGTGAACTTCGGATGAACCGACGCGACGCGACGCGACGCGACGCGACGCGACGCGACGTCGGGAGCAAACTCCTACGGATCGAATTGACATCTGCAGTGGATTAAATCGCCGTTACCATGATAACCCCCTTGCTATTCAGCCGGTTATCCGCTAGCCCCGTGACCAACAAACTCACCTTCGCCGAACAGGTAATTGCCACTTATTCGGTACAAGATAAGTTAAATTAAAGAATACTACGTATTCAAGAATACTACGCAACACTACTGAACCGGTAGTGTTTCATGATGAATTTTCTTTCCTAACAACATTTTGTATCCTACTATTTGTCAACTTAATTAACGGCTTAATTATTCAATTCCACATTTACATTTTGTTGTATATGATTATTAAGGGTTATGTATGAAACGGTCTTATGGTTTTTGAGTTTGCCGCCAAATACCGATTTGTTCGGCTTCGATCTATCGATTCCTATTGGTTTCTGCTTCTCATTGGTTCTTGTTTCTGTCAACCTCGGATCTCTGCCTTTGTAACTACTTGTCTACCGGCATAGACACAACATGTGTTTTATGTGTTTCAAATTTATTCTTTAAAAATTTCATAAAGTAAGTGAGTAAATAATATGGTGTTTTGATTCTGTATTTAATTTTGTTGTCATTACGATATAATTAAAAATTTTCAGACGCAGTTTTCTTCCTTCTTGAAAAAGACCCACATAAGGGTCGAAACGTTGAAGGTTTAATTTAACTAGCACAATTGCTTTATTTTGTTTGAAAATGATCGAACCGTTGCGCCGAGAGCATTAGCATTTTCCCTGTTTTTAAGATAAGTTCACTTTATCTTGCTTTCTCTCTCGGTAACTATTCCACCGATCGAGTTGAAACTTTGCGTGCTTTTACTATCAACGGTAACGCAGATATCAGCCAAAGACTTTTTTGAAGCTTGGCCTCTACAACCGGATTGGCAACATCGTTTAGGTTGAAGATACAGATTTTGGAAAAACGTTTCTCCTGTGATATTACTGTATATCTGCATCGCTTGCATGTACAGGGGAGGATTAACGCAATGTACATATACACAATTTGCAGAATCCGTTCCGGTAAACTTCCGCGGATAATACTATTCATTGTTTGAACAGTCCGAACGCGAGTTCGAGAAACTATATCAGATCGGACGATATCAGTATGCATGGAAAAAGTTTTAATTCTTAGTCAAGATTCCCGCGGATGTTTGTTCGTGCTGCACGGAATTGGCTCGCGATCGATCACGTCGAATTAGGATACTGCGAGATCTCTTTTTCTGTTCGTAACGACTTGTACAATTACTTATTACCCAAATTATTCATTATGTAACGTTATGCGCTTGTATAATATATTCGATCATGAAATTTTGTATACTTTATACAGTTGTTTGAATGTTTAAAACAGAAACTTGATTTATGAAAAAAAAGTTACTTCCTGTGAAAAGTATCAAAATGTTTCTTTAACGAAATATGATCACCGATGCTCGTTCACCGGAATGCCGACGTCTCGAGAGCTTGATTTTTGGATGCATTGTTACGCCCAAAAGCAAGAAAAATCGCTGGCGTGAAAATCGAGTCTGCCGTTTGGTCTGAGGAAAAGAAAATGTCTCGAACGGTAGACGGTCTCGTAAGGCTTTTAGTAGGCGTCTTTAACGATGTAAAAGCCCACGGTGCACACTCGCATGCACTCCTCCGAGTGGGCAATCAGAGGCACAATTACAGAAGACAACGCTGCAGGCGGAGAGACACTCCCCGTAATACGCGTCGGCGATACATAATGAGCACATAATAGCTGCGCGAGGCGGAGTGCCGCGAATTAGACGGATCGTAGAAGTTCCGAGTTCCGAGTTTCGAGTTCTGCGCCAGATTCCGTGGAACTTTCCCCTCCGACGGAGTTCCGCCTCGACTCGTCTGCTATAAGTCATTCAGAGGCGGTCCTAAACGATGCCTAATTTCATCCGCAACGATTCCCACCGCCTAATGATCGCGTCCGTGTAACCGGTCATCCTTCTGATTTCACAGAACTTGCGTTGCTGGCAATTGACAATTTCTCAAAAATTATTTCTTTGATTTCTCCTTTAATTAGGTTATTTCGTGGTTTCATAAAGATTTTAATAATAAAATTATAAAATACAGAACTACAACATAGTGACTGCCTTGAAGGACTTGATTCCTGTGAATTTTCAATTAAAATGGAAATTTTAATGGAAGTTGTTGTAATGCTGTTTCCGAAACATCGGAAAACAAGTACCATCAGAATTATCATGTGAAAAGCTCAATTATCATGCGAATGGTTACGCATTTATAATTTTAATAATATCGATCGCTGTATCAATATTCAACAGAGCGTACACGCATCATCGGGAACGTAATATGTACAAAACAATCTCGGCAAATATAATTCAACAGTATTTCCTCCTTCATAAATTGCAATGTACGGTTGTGAGTTAGAAGCACGAACAATCGTTTCTCTCCAATTATTACCAACAATTTCTGCTTTCCCGCCGTTAATTCGAGCGTGCTCCGCGAGAGCAGCGGACGGTTTTCAGCGTGAGATGAAAAATGGACGTAAGACACAGGCGAACGAGAAACTCGTTCTCCCCGATTAAAAGGATAAAAAGTAGGCAACGAGACCGAGCTCTATTAAAGAAGGTGCTCTCGAAGGGACTGGCGACCCTTCAACTAAGAAAAATTACTGCAATATTATATTTTCCAGCATCGTCTGTGTTTTGAAACTGTAGCGTAACCCGCTTCTTCGTCAAAGTTAATATTATTTCTGTTTACGACGGCGGCAGACGAAAAACTTGTACACACGTCGACGGTATCCCGACTCGACGCGACGCGACTCGACGCGACGCGCGGTGGGAAATTCGCTCGACGAGCTCCGCCAACTCCTCTGCGAATTCGTCGCGTGCGAAGTTCGCGACTCGGTTTCCACCCTCCTTTTGCAAACACGTCGGCTGTGCGAGTAAACGACACGCACACACACACACACGAACACGCTCCAGTCCTCTGTTGTGTTGTACAGTAAACGCTCGTTCGTTGTCCAAAGGCCGGGGGTTTGAGCGGACAACGAGCGTGCCCCGACATGCTTTTTGATTTATGACTGCGTTTAGATGTCGCGCCGATCGCGCCAAGCGAGACTTCAATAGAAAGCCGAACACAGAAAAGGACAGAATGAAATACGGTTCGCGTGACTGTCCGCGTCTCTTTCTTTCCGATGCGCTGTCCTTCCTTGCAACCGAAACTTTCACCGTCGATTAAGCCACTAAATACAATTGAAACTATATCGTGTTTGGTGTCATTTTAATCAGAAAAATGCCAGAAATAAGGCAGTGAAAGTCCCATAAACAAATAATGAAAATTAAGAGATTTGTAAAATCGATTCCTCGAGTCAATGTTGTGGTGTTCACACCGATATACCCGAGCCGATATCAATCGTCGCCGCCCTGCGGAGCCACTCTGCGTTGAAAGGCACTGGAGTGGGTAGGCACTGGACAACGAGCGTGCCCCTGATTCAGGACAACGAACAAGCGTTTACTGTAATTAGTATTCTGGTGTTGGGTCCCGTTCCGCGGCTTGACCGGGCTCGCGAAGAAAAACAACTGACAAAAGAAAGAAAACACCGCGACGGGGTTGATTTAACGGGTACCTCCCGCTCGATAAGATGGATTGGAATTACGAAGCGGACCTCCGCTTTTCTAAAGGGTGAGAAATTTAAATGGGAACACCGAAATATCTGTTCTTAATCATTTTCAAGGTAATTTTTTCAGAGATTTCAAGGCAGAGATTGAAAACTGTTATGATATCGGTTCTGGTTCTCGAAACAGTTATGAAGAACCGAAATGATGTTATCACTGTTACGAGAATATCGGTTCTGGCTTATATCGGTTACGGTTGCGGTTCCGGAGAACCGATATTATTACGGTTCTATAACTGTTATTTTTCGATTCTGTATTTCGGTTCCGATTTCGATTCTGACATTCTGTATTCAGAAAAATCAATTTTTCTTCTTCATTGAATAATCCGACATTTCATATTACACGACCTAATATAATGAACGCAAGGCTTGCATACGTTATATGTTCTTCGGCCGAACAGAATACAGAATGGCAGAACCGAAATCCAGAACCGAAAAATAAAAGTTATAGAACAGATAAATAACAGTTATAGAACATAATAACAGTTATAGACCAGGAAATAACAGTTATGGACCAAAAAACAACAGTTGTAGAACAGAAAATAGTAGTTATATAATCGAAAAATAACAGTTACAGAACCGAAATAATATCCGTTCTCGGGATCCGTAACCGTAACCGATATAGGCCAGAATCCATATTCTCGTAACAGTTACATCATTTCGGTTCTTCATAACTGTTTCAATCAGAACCGATATATGTACAACAGTTTGAAACAGTTATTTATCAGAACCGTTTCAGTCCCTGTTTCAAGGTGATTAGTATTTTTCTAAATGGAATGACATACTTTTCTTCCATATAAAATATTTACATCTACGCTTTCCGAGATTATTGAACCGCGGCTTGCCGTCAGAAATCCCAGCACACCCGGAAGACCGCGAGTAAGCAGGTGAATGCGAGAGGTTAGCAGATCGCGGGTTCGTTGGCGTAATTTCCAAACACGGGGCAGAGGCCGGTTAAGCCAAGCCGGTTTCGAGGTTGGCCGTTTCATGCGCGCCGCGTCGCCTAATCTTCATTGGCATGCGTGAAGTCGCTTTGAAGCCCGCCCACCCGGGGTCCGCAGAGTCTGCGGATTCTGGCCGTGGTGTATCGCCCATAAATTTTCGAGCAGTCCGATGCGACGTGCAACACTTTTACCGTCGCATTACACGTCACGCCGACCCGGTCCGACCCGGTCCGACCCGGACCCGCTGCTGCTGCTGCTGCTTTTCCCCCCTTTCTTCCGCTTTCGTTACATGCCCCAACCCTCTCGGTTCGGTTTAACAAGCCGTTTCTGTTCGACGGGAAAACCACTCCAATTGTTGTCACGAGTGCCGGCAACTTAATCATTTAGGTAACTTGTGCTAGGTTAGCACAACTATGCAATTATATGTCATTTGGATAACTGATACTATTATTTACCATAACTTTATTACTTGTTATTTTTTTAAGTAATACTTTAGCACAACTCAGCACAATAGAGAAAATTGCAAAAACTTAAAAGTGTGGTGCTGCTCTAAAAATCGTTTTTCTCTATTTATTATCTCATATTTTTGATATTACAGTTTTAATATTCAATGTAGCACAAACTTAGCAGAATTCTGCACAACTGTTGAAATTACGTAATTCTAAAATTGGGGGGCTAACTTCTAGGAGGTGTTTTTTGTTGTCTATCGCACAGAAATATGTATAAACGAATGAAGAGCTGCCGTTGGCGAGCGTAGGTTCATCGGAAAACGTCCGATAGAGTCGTTTTCTCTTACTCGCAATAGTTACACAGTGGGGGAAAACAAACGACGTATACAAGCGCTCTCGTGTTTACATTTCTAGAACCAAGGACAGCATATTATGTATTTCATACTATTTCCAGTTCTGATGCCGCGTCCATTCGTGAATGCAGGAGTCGCTGTCGAGCCTGGTGTCGCTAGACACACGGGGTCGAGGAGTCATGCGAGAAGTCATGCTCGACCTGAAAGTTAACTATCCCCTTCGTCACCTCTCCGCCACGAGCACGTCAACCGGAACTGATTCGAGGAGAGTGTCTTCAGTTCTCCGAGAATAGATAGTCCCGGTTGTTCTCGCAGTTGGTTCGTGAGCCGAATTCTTCATTGTTAATACGGTTCCGCGTAGCACTCCGATTAATTGGAACGCAAGAACAACTTCGGGAAGCTCGTGCTTTCAACCCTCGCGGGACCAACGGTGGATGCGCCGTCGTGATAATCTCTGCTAGAAAATAGTTAATACAACAAATGTTCGATACACATTTTTATTAGTTTTCATTTCGTTTCCGGCGAAGCGATGGAAACCTGCCCTTAACCGGATGATGAAAAAATTTAGAAAACAAGATTTCCACGATTGCGACTTGTTTTCTAAATTCTTTCATCGCCCGGTTAAGGGCAGGTTTCCATCGCTTCGCCGGAAACGAAATGAAAACTAATAAAAATAAGATAAAATAGAGATTTCCACGATTGCGACTTCTTTTACAACTAATCTCGTAAAAACGTATTTTCTGTGAAACCCGTCGAGCTTCGGTTGTGACAGTTTTCGTTTGTCCTGTTTTTATCGAGCCCTTTGTCCTATCTCGCAGTCGAGCTCGCACAGTGCGTACAGTTAATCGAGAACAACGGACTTCGGTGTCCGTTGACGGTCCGTCAGTCGATAGAAGAAAAATTGCGAGCATCGGGAGACCGAAACATCAGAGATAACAGAACCGTTCGATCGAACAGCGAGCAGACCATTTCTGCCATGTTTTATAATTCCTTTGTGTACAGCGCGATTCGACGCGATGCCCCACAGTTGTTGCGATCAACGGATCCAACGAAATTTTCTGCAAAAGAATAATAAAGAATCTATTTTTTCCTCGACAAAAGAAGAAACAAACAAAATTTTTAAATACCTGAAGATACGTTATAAACAGTGCCTGAATTCAAATTCGTATTAGCTGAAACAAATTGTTTGCTTCATGGATGTTTTCGGGCCTTAAAGAAAATTTAAAAAAAATTGATTTTTTGAAAATGAATATACCGGCATGGTCGCGGAACCGTTCCGGCATTAACGCTTCGAAATCTCGTCCGGTTCTATCGATGCCGGTCCCGTTGAAAAAATAATTCCCGCGATGCGGAGTGTTGCCGTTTGTTATTCGCGGCGGGCGTTCTGTGCCGGTGAATTTAAGCCGAGTAATGCACCCCCACGCGCGAATGCATCTTCGATATTGCGTCATCGGGAAATTCCATTTCCGTGGAGGCCGAGAGCCGCGCGCGTTTCATTCGCGGATATTTATTTGCTTCTCCCTTTCCTTAATTCTTGGCACGCCGCTGTTCTTCCCGCAGTTGCGTCACGGAACGAAGACAATGTTCAGCTTCCAATATTTCTACGCGATTTTATTCACCCAAAGGATTTACACGGTGGCCCACTTCCGTCCAGGTCCGCGAGCCTCGTGTCTCCCATTTTTATACGAGCAGCCGCCCTTTATACACGAGGTTGCTCCGAGCACCTCGCTTGTTTTTGACGGCGGGAGAAAAATGCCCGAGGAAAGCATCATTCGGTTTCAAGGGACCGATGTCGTGGGGACGCAACAAATTCATGCATCCAATTACGAAGCTTCCGCATCCAACGTCGGTTCCCGAGCTTTTAACATCCGTTTTTCTTTACGATAGAACCTAGTCCTGGATCCTGGAACGTTCGCCATCAACATTCAATCGCTAATAAGCCCGTATCAAGTCGGCACCGGTTGCAAAAAAAGCTCTCGCGAAACCCAATATAACGAGCAATAAGCCATGATAATGCCTCCCACGAATTCGTAGTCGAGCAACGTGGAACTCTGTGCCACGATTGTGTTGATACGTATTTCACCAGCCGGCTGAGCGAGTGCCACGGTACACCATCAAGCCACGCCCATTTATTAGCTCTATGTGAAACGAAGGTCCTTTCGACCCGGTTCCACGCTGTTGCATATCCGTCGCGAGTGTCACATTTTCACTCGTCACGTTTCACCCGAATATCCAACAATTTTGTTCAAAAGTAGCCTAACATATCGAAGCAATACTGCATATAATGTTTAACTTCGTCGCAAGAAACCCACTTCAGCAACGTCCTTCCCGCAACACCTCTCTGTGTGTAGCAGCTTGTATGTAACAGACTTTGACCTTTCCCTCTCTGTATATTTTCCCCCAGCCGGGTGTCTCCTTCCCGAGAGACTCCCAGCGACAAGGTTACTTTGATCCCGGCCAGAGGGAGAGCGCGCCGGCATTTTCGAAATTGGAGTGGCGCGGTGAGAGTGTGCTCGAAAAACCATGTTGCAAGGTTGCCGAGCGCATTCTGTTTTTGCTCGTCGCGTCGCGTCGCGTCGCGTCGCGTCGCGTCGGCCCGTATTAAACGCAGCCTGAATGGGGTTAACTGGTTCGCGCGCGGCAGGCTATTATGGCCGTGTCACGCGTCACTCGTTAGGGAATGATTGATCGCCGGCCGATATGTAATCGCGCGGAGCAGGTCCGTTATCGGGCAGAACGATACCGAAAGCCTTCGGGGGTGACGGCCTTCGACGAAAATTACCGGGCATTAGCTTTTGTCTGGCTTGATTGTCCTCGCGGAGAAGGAAAGGATGTCCGTTTCAGCGAATTTCGCTAAATTCGCGGCCGTCGCGCGTGTTCGTTCTTCGCCGAGAAGCGAAGCCGTACCGGGTCGATCTGTTTTCTTCGCGAAACTGCTGCTTCGACGTCTTTAAGCACATTAAGCCAAGGTAATATGCCGCGATACCGAGATGACCCTACGATGCAACCGGCGCGCGGCGCCTTAGTGTCTTCCGGGACGCTAACACTTGTTGGGCATCGCCGCGATTGACCCTCGACAACTGAGCCGACCTTTCGGTCTACAAGTAATTAAGGGGCTGTGCGCAACCAACTACCGCCACCACCCTTACCACTCACACATCGATAGATCCGCATATACGTATACGAAATGCAAGGGTTTACGGCAAAAGAAACTGACGCCTCAATATTGCAATTAGAAGTTCAGACCCGGTCGATTATGTTTCCTAAGAGTCCTGGCCAGGGTGGTTCAGAGTCCAAATTTCATATTTTTACGTTGTTGAAGAGTAATTTGCAATAATCGGCAGCGCTGACTTGTGACAAAAAGTATTCTGCCGATTATTACAAATTACTCTTCAACAACGTAAAAATATGAAATTTCGGCTCTGAACCACCCTGGCCAGGACTCTCAGGAAACATAATCGACCGGGTCTGAACTTCTAATTGCAATATTGAGGCGTCAGTTTCTTTTGCCGTAAACCCTTGCATTTCGTATACGTATATGCGGATCTATCGATGTGTGAGTGGTAAGGGTGGTGATGGTAGTTGGGTGCGCACAGCCCCTTAAGGGGTTAATTCAGGGGCACAGAAAATCGATCTTTTCAAAATTCCACGATTTCTGCGCAATCTTTATTATCTGATTTTCCAAAATTCATCAAAATGACAAAGGTAACGACGATCGTAGAAAAACGATGCTTCGGAGTAGCAAGATAACTAATCATAATCAACCAACGCTTAATTTTGTTCCTCATAAATTTCCGTAGAAATTATAATACAGATTTGTGACATCGCGGTAGGACTGTTCAAAATAAGACGAAAATCAAGAATGACGAAATTGCACGGACGGCTTCGTTTTCGCGAATAATGCAATTAAAAATCAATCTAGCGTTCGTGCGCCTTGCTGATGCACGTGCTGATGAAGACCCTTACTATAATAGAATTGGAGAATGAATTGTGAAGGCTCGCGAACGAACACAACGAATCGCTGCTTCTAAGGAATTAGACATTCCAGTTTGAAGAAAATTCAGTTCGTTACTTATTATTTCAGTTCACTTCAGTTTAAAGATATTGTTGGAAATGTTACATTATACGTAACATTTTCATTCTAAAGTACATTTTATATACGACAACCTATTGCATAAAACTTCATTGAATTCGCTAAAAGATTCTATACTCTGTTCGGACAGATATACTTTTGGGGTGTACATAGTATCCGGCGGTTGTTGGTCACGTTTTCTCCCGTCGTCTGGCCCAACAAATTTATTCGCGTCCTGGCCGTTTTTATGATCGATGCGTGTCGTTGGCCTGCATTTCTCGCCGAGCGATTCAATCATGCCGATATGGGCTTGCAAGAGGATGGGGGAGGAGAATTTGAACGCGAATTTCCCCAAGTTGGAACATTTTGCCAAACGTAAAAGCAACCGAGGCAACCAGGACGCATCGATCACGCGGGTTCCCGTCTATCCGCGAGCAACCGGCTCGATATCGATAATCGATGTAAATGCATCGGTTCGGACGCGCGACGCGGTCCTGCGGGACACCGTGCTGCACCCTCTTCTCGGCTCGTTTTAAGCGGAAAACTTTTAATGCCCCGAATGTATCGATGACAAATTTCGATTCTGTTTAACCCTCGCCACTGTCGAAATCGATTAGTCTGATGGAACGCGGTTCCCTTTGCGAGGGATGCAAACGAACGGACGTGACCTGGCTATTCGATGAAGAATTCAACGCGCGAGTCCATTCCGAATTTTTTCTAACCTCTGGAAAATGAGAAATTTTGTTTTGTTGTAACTTGTAACGAAATCGTCTCTTGTACGCCTTCGCGCGTACCTGTTACCACTTGTCCGATTAATTTTTGCTTGTTCTACTTGCGCGAGAAATAATCCACTGTGAAGACGACTCCAACATTTCAGTTCTATTCACTGGAACAGTAATGAAGTCGTAGACCTCGTATTTAGCGTAAAAGTTTATCAATACTAATTTATACACTCAACATTTATAATCGTAAATATTGTTCTTGGCCGTCCGCTTTTTTTCTTCGCTCCAATCACGCATCCATTGTCAAACGTACGCTGTAATTACACAGCTAGGATGTCGTGTTCCGCATCAACGATCATGCGAGCGATGCAAAACCGTGGTGTAGCGCCGCGTCGACGGAATTAAAGTAATTATGCGGCGGGTGTATTTATAGGGCGCGACAAGCGGGAGCCGCAACTTATTGAACGATCCATTTTCCGTTCGCCGAGATCGCGTTACCCAAAGCGAGTATTGAGCCTTTGTTTACATGATTTAGAGGCGCCTCCTGTCTGCAACGAGCCATTCTCCCCGGCTCCCTTTTCACCGTTCTAATGAAACGGCAAACAGCCATTTATATGCACGCATCTCGCCAACGGGAGATCCGACGCATCTCGTGCACGGGATCTGGGAGAAAAGCAATCTGTGGCCAGTCTCGATCTGTAGACAATACTCCAGAAGTTGTGCGCATAGAAGATAACCAAACTGCGGATTTTTCTGCAACTTAAAAATTCCCGGAGCCAATCGAGAGGCGAACAATCGCATTTTTAAACATTTCAACGCTAGAACTACCGAGCCCTAAACGACAGTGATGTATATTCTGTTATAATAACAACAGAATTGAGTTTACAGTAAACGCTTGATTCTTGTCCGCACCGAGGGCACGATTCTTGTCCAGTGCCTACCCACTCCACTGACTGTCAGCTCGGGTAAATCGGTGTGAACACCACAACATTGACTCGAGGAATCGATTTTACAAATCTCTTAATTTTCATTATTTGTTTATGGGACTTTCACTACCTTATTTCTGGCATTTTTCTGATTAAAATGACACCAAACACGATATAGTTTCAATTGTATTTAATGGTTTAATCGACGGTGAAAGTTTCGGTCGCAAGGAAGGACAGCGCATCGGAAAGAAAGAGACGCGGACAATCACGCGAACCGTATTTCATTCTGTCCTTCTCTATGTTCGGCTCTCTATTGAAGTCTCGCTCGGCGCGGTCGGCGCGATATCTAGACGCAGTCATAAATGAAAAAGCACTTCTGGGGCACGATTCTTGTCCATGAAAAACACGGCTGTTGGACAAGAATCAAGCGTTTACTGTATTTAGATTTCGTAAGATTTTTATGGTAACATGTACTTGAATACAGAAACATCCTAACAATTTCTCATGAAAATATATCTGTAACTTCACGAGTCGTAAAAGAAAAAACCGGAAACCAGTCATTTTGACTGGCTCGGTAGTTTTAGCGTTAATAAAGTATTTTTAGATTTCGCCGCAGACCACGAAAGTGTCACTATGCGCATCGTTGAAGATCCCGGGGTTTGTCGCATTCCACTGTGACAGTATTCGTGATAAAGTAGGCTTTCCGGCCACTACCGTACCGAAAATGATCCACGCTTCCACCGCACCGGTGCGACCCAGATTTCGATATTTAACGCGTCGATTCCTGCCGAAAATGTTCCTCCTCTCGGACAGGAGCCGTTTACGACTTTAATCACCAGATTTCTACATCGTCGTGGCTTTCCCGCCGCGCCGAAAGCCGCTTTGCTCGTCGGGCCAGCAAATACCCCGACCGGCAAACGCGTATAACGCGTCGAAACTGAAAAAAGAAAAGGAGAAAATGAAAGTAAAGTAGGATCATCTTGATGCGATGTTGCTGGGAGCCTTCAATGTGTATTACCGTTCATTTCGAAAGGGGAATAATCAGGAAGTTCCGAGTTGCACTGCTTAAACGTACCGGTTTGATTAAATATTCTGTTCCGCGCTACTTTTAATCCACGTTTCCGCCCAACAAACTTGCGGTTTACTTGGCCGCCTGTTAATCTTAATATCGCTTGTCCGTCCAACTGTTCCTACCCTATACGTATGGAAACTTGTTCAACCATTTTGTTCTCTAAAAATTAAAGATAACACGGTATTCGAATAAAATAGCGATATACAGGGTGTCCCACGTAACAGTTTTCATGATTTTTTCAGTATGTACTTACGATAATCTGACAAAAAATATTTTCAACAAAAGCTGATCAGTTTTCGATTGGCTATACATTCCAATGCGCTTCAAGGTCATCCGAAGGTCATGGTATAATAGATCGTTGCAATTCGAAAAATACAAAGTGCCATTTAAAAAAATGAAGGTGACCTTGACAAATACTACAGAAAAAATGTTTTTCGAACTTTTTTTTATTGCAATATATAGCCAATCGAAAACTTTTCTTGATTATATTTTTTGTCAGATTATCGCAAGTACTTAGAAAATCGTGAAAACTGTTACGTGGGACACCCTGCATAGTCTATCGATTAGATAACTGAAATATATTTTCATCCGATTTCTTTTTCCTCGAATGCTTATAAAGCATAAGATGTCCGTGCATTATCTCGAGTAAATTTCTTTCTCTACATACAAATCCAGTAAACGGGAAAAAATTATACCGTTCTCCGGCAAATGTGCTTGCGGTAATATCACAGATTATAAGGGAGCACATTACCAGCCCTTCCGCCATTACTGTTATTCGTCCTCTCAGGATTATATCACTTGCGTTACGCGACGACCGTCGGTAATCGCGATAATATCTTGCATAACAATGTGGGGATATCGTCGTCGGCGACGGCGCGACGAAGTACCGCGTTACCCGCGGAAAACAGCGGACAATTTTCCCGTGACGCGGGAGATCGTCACGTACTCGTTGGATCTTGGATGCAAGGCGAGTGCATCCGTGACGAGGAGATGCAACGACGGAAACCGTGTACATCGATCTCGTGGCTCGAAACGGCGCGGCGAGGCGCGGCGCGGCGCGGCGTTTTAACAAGAAGCATTGTCGGCTCCGGCTGAAGCCTCCCGCGCCGCCACGCCGCGTCGCGTCGCCGCCTCTGTTCGCCAATACTCGGCTCTCACCGATGGGACGTTTTCATCCTGGCTGCATCGTTCTCGATTAATTTCCATTTATATTCGCGCCGTGTCGGCCGACGTGTTTACAAGAGCCGGTAATTGCGCGGCCGCATATAGATCGGTCCCGATCAGATTGTACATTCAGGCGGACATCGAGTTCCTACAGTCGAGGAGAAAAAGATGGGTCACTCCAGGTTTCTTTCTGTTACCAAATGACACGCGGTATTTTCGCTTCTCAGTTGATCCGAAATAAAATTCTATTTCGTTGTTGTCGATACACCCGCTATCGATGGTACGACCGCGGAATGACAAAATGAGTCGACTGTGTGGGATAAATTTTGTTCATTCGACGCCTCGTTTTTAGTAATTGTTCGATAGACGCGAAAGCCTCGGGGGGATTTCTTCGCAACTATCGTATACGGGAGCTATTTTTTTTAACTTCAAAGGCCGAGCCGAACGTAGAGAAGGACAGCGCGTGTAAAGCGAGATCAAGCGCGGGCCTGTGAACTGTACCGGCGACGGCAACTATCCGCGTCTCTTTCTTTTCTATACGCGCTATCCTTCCTTGCGCCCGAAACGTCCATCGTCATTTAAACCACTACAATCTAAATTCCATCGAAGGAAAACCATCGAATTGGAGCGTTTGCATTCGTCAGGAGAAGACACAATTTTTGTAGTTTTTTAATTGTTTTAAGTAACTACTTAAGATTTATTTAAGATTTACTTAATTTTATTTCTTACCAAAAAATTTTAATGGATTTTCATCGTCGATTAAACCACTGAAATTATATCGTGTTTGGTATCATTTTGCGTTAGAAAACTGCCAGGAATTTGTTGCTGAAAGTTCCATAAAAAATAATGAAAAATAAAGTAGATTAGTAGTGGTCCACACCGATATACCGAGCCGAGATCAGATTACTAAGTTGGAGGGGATATTTTTTTCGCATCTATCGTATAGAACTTTTCGCGTCTATCGAACATTTACTGATTTCGATGTTGTCGATACACCCGGTATCGATGGTACGACCGCGCAGTGACAAAACGAGTCGAAAGTGTGGGGATAAATTTTGTTCGTTCGACGCCTCGATTTTCGAGATAATCATCTCCTGGTAGTATGTATAAAGTTTTTCGACGCGACACAACCCATCGCAGAAAAATTTCCATGCGCCTTTTTAGTCTAGCCTCGGCGGTTTTATGTTTTTGCGCGACCGCAATTTGCAACGCGAATCGCGGATAGATGACGGAACAAATGTAGTCGAAAACGAGAACGCGCAGCTCGGCCTGCACTCGGATGCATATTTTAAAAAATCCTTCGATGTGGGCTTGCTGGTCCGTGACACTGTCTCGTTCTACCTGCCCGGGAAAATACTCTTCCGTATTCTGTGTCGAGGTTTGTTTGCTGTTCGCATTTCTGATTCAACGTAGCGTTTTATTCGCTTGCCTCTTTCGAGGTGGTCGAAGGGCAGATGCAATTTCTGAATTTTTCATCATCGGCTTTCGTCATCCCCTCCAAGGTTGTACCATCGATACTGGAACACCCTAGATAATAATGTGAAAGAATGATTTTTGGTCGAATCGGTTCTCTGTCTAATTGTGATCAGCGATCATTCTACTCGGGTAATGTTTGAACTGTTACGCTATTTGCTCTTTCAGGCGCGACCATCGTTCTACTCGTCCGACCACAAACAGACCATATTCCGCTAGCGCAATCCCGACGGATCATCTCTTCTATTTGTCCAACTAATACGGTCATCATTCCACTTACTCGACGGGGTATAGTCCTCGTTTTCGACGTACCGTAGCGGAATCGATCTCCGCGTGGTATTATCCGCGTCGATCGACAATTTTTACGCGACGTCGCGTCGGGCAAAGCAGATACTCGTCAACAAAACGCAACCGTTCGTTCGTTCGTTCGACGACCACTTTTCCCCGCTTTTTGTCGCAATCACGACCTCTTTTTCCGTAAGTACCTCGGACTCTATGGGTGGTGACCTAGTAGGGGTTTTCCTCCGAGGAAAAATGGATTTGTATAAGCATGGAATTTATGACGGGGGTGGCATTGACGTGCTCGAGAACGAGGAAATGTCGTTCCGGGAATGTCTATTCAAAAACTGAACTCGTTCGAAATGATGAAACGGGGCTCTTCCGAAATGAGACAGCGGTTTCTAACGTATTGAAGTTATTGATGGTTCTATAATCTGTATTTTCACTCGTTCTCACGGTATTCCCATTTTCGAGCTGAGAAAAGCAGCGTGACGCGACACGGTAAACCTCTTAGTGTTTATTTAAAAACCTATATTTTACAGAGTAAACATGATTTTCATTCGTCAATATCCGAATGAATGTCAGAAGGGTCTGTTTTAGGTATCGAGGTCAGTCAAGATTTCGATAAAGACGGATTGGATCCGAAGATTTGTTTTTAACTTCTTCCCAATGTATAACTGTTCGCGATCCCTTGCTTAAATACCCCTGTAGAATCACAGATTAGGATTGGAATCTATTCCAAGGGTGGGAAAGGGTAAATTTCTGGAATATCCGGAAATAGTGTAGGGAAAGGAATAATTAACTTGACGCTTTCAATATGTAATTATGGTGACGTGGGGGGAGTCTTAAAAGGGCAGGCGAGACAAGCTCAAAAACTCAAAAATTTAGGTAGTATGGCCGTGTCTCGTTGATGATGACCATCCCGTTTAGTAAGTCGACGACTCTGAAAGCGGCTCGGGCCATATAAAACAGAGACACGGCGGAAAAACGAAGGATAATTGCAACCCGACACTTGTTGTTAACAAGAAGGGCCGAAAGCCGGCAGCGCCAATTGTGAAACCGATGATGAAAGAACGGTGTGCCTTATGGAAGCGAGGGGTGGCACGGCTGCCCCTTCCCGGCGATTGCATTACTACTACTACTACTAGGTATCGAGGTGAATTTCTGAAATTAAGGGGATGTGCGCACCCAACTACCACCACCACCCTTACCACTCCCACATCGATAGATCCGCATATACGTATACGAAATGCAAAGGTTTACGGCAAAAGAAACTGACGCCTCAATATTGCAATTAGAAGTTCAGACCCGGTCGATTATGTTTCCTAAGAGTCCTGGCCAGGGTGGTTCAGAGCCCAACTTTCATATTTTTACGTTGTTGAAGAGTAATTTGTAATAATCGGCAGAATACTTTTTGTCACAAGTCAGCGCTGTCGATTATTGCAAATTACTCTTCAACAACGTAAAAATATGAAATTTGGACTCTGAACCACCCTGGCCAGGACTCTTAGGAAACATAATCGACCGGGTATGAACTTCTAATTGCAATATTGAGGCGTCAGTTTCTTTTGCCGTAAACCCTTGCATTTCGTATACCTATATGCGGATCTATCGATGTGTGACTGGTAAGGGTGGTGGTGGTAGATGGTTGCGCACAGCCCCTTAAAGAGCGAATGCTGCAAGAGCAGGTCGCGACCGTCGAAACAGTTATAACATCGTCGAGCGCTCTAAAATCGGCCGTCGAACGGGATCGCGGAAAGTTTGGCCCGCTTGAGAACGTTAAGCAGTTGGATCGCATCGAAAATTTGGCGTGTCGAACCGAAGGGAGCGGAGTCGAGTCGAGTGGAAGTTGACCTCCAGCAATTTCGTTTAATGCCTGATTTATCCGGTTCGGCTGCCGCTCCGGGTACGTTTTAATCCTTTTTCCCAGCGGGTAGCGGTATCGGAAGTCGAACACCTGACGGCGCGGCGCGACGCGGCGCGTCGCCGCAACGGCGAAACAGGAATTCCAAAGGCTCCCTAATTCCGGGAAGTTTCGGCGATCGGGAATTTCGAACGACGGCCAAGTTTTTAATAAGTTTCGAGACGCGGAGCTCGAAAACCTCTCCTCCGAGTCAAGTAATTATCGGGAAGATACATATAGTTTTGGTTCACCCCGTTCTCGAGTGACCTGCGTAAATTAATCGCAACAGTCTCTCGAATAATATTCATCATGCCCGTATTTACCGGGATTGTTTCTCCCTCTCCCTCCCCTAGAGGTAAAAGTAGAATGCCACGTAACTACGGTTCATCAAACAGCTGTTTCAACAATATTTCGCGTAATTGCACGAAGTTACCCAGCTGTCGAGCATATCGTTCAACTCCTAATTACAATTAAACAATAAAGTCTGTTGGTTATAGGGAAGCAAGGTAATTTTGTAATAAAAAGGCAGATATCTTTTGAACGATATTTATAGGATGCTCTTTCTTCTAAAACTAGGCTTCGATTGACCGAGTTAGGCAGCTCATCGAAACATTTGGAACCGAGTCGCTCGTGTCGGCATGCGAATTCCCCAAAAAAATCCCAAAAAAAGAAAAATCAATCTTTTCATGGTTAAGACATTTACACCCTTCGCGAAAGGCCTTGTTGGATTATTAGAAATAATATTGTAACTGCCAAAGAACAAAAATGAATTTTTTCATTTTCAGGACCCATAGGCCTGGCCTTTGTCATACCCAAGGGCCAGGGCAATGAACAACTCAGCCTTGGGTTTTTCCTTACTTGAAGTGGGCGACTGATTTTCTCATTCGACCCTGCCACATTTTTCTGTGATCATCCTCACCAGTGATGCCAGAATGAGGTTGAAACCAACCTCATTTCCCTCTCCAGGCTCTCCACCTTTATCCCCTTCCACTATCCTATTCAACCACCATGAGCACACTCCAACGTCCCCCACTAAGACCGTAGACTGGTCGCGCAGTCGCGCAACGTGTCACATATTACTCTGGTCATCAGAGAGGGGGTATTTGTGTTCCCCTCGATTCCGTTTCGATTACCCCTGTCTGGTAACACTGATCCTCACTTCGAGTCAACTAGCTGAACAGAAAGGATCGTCCTTCTGAGCTGTTCAATAAAGCAGTTTTAGTAAAATATTCAGTGTTATTCAATCATTGAGTTTCCAAATCCCAACAGGCTTTCTCTCAAAAATAGCAAAGCAGTCATGTGGGTATCGTAAACATTTACCAAACGACGTTCGTACGACGTCGTTACGTATAAACGTACGATTCCGTTTTCGAGTTTCCGGGCTGAAACTCCGCCGAAACATCGAATTTCCGAGGCCCGCGAAATCTCATTTTAAAGAAAGCTCGCCGGATTAAAGGCATTAACGCATAGAAGTAATAGAATCTCCGTGCCCCCCTCCCCCGGGGGTTTTTCATACTCCTCGAAGAATTACTTGGCACTCGAGAGTAGCACTGCTGATCCTTTCTTTCGACGTGGACGCGCTGCCGCTGTCGCCGGCCGACAAAGAGAACCGAGAGCTAAAAACCGTAGGAGCAAAAGGAAACGCGAGCCGATCCTTGGTATCCGTCTGCTGAAGCGTCTGTCGACGACGATGCGACGTCGACGTCGGTGGTATCCGGATAAACGCGTACAAAGGCCACCGGACGACGCTCGGACGTGAGTTCTCTGCCCAGGTCAAAGAACCTGCAGGCTTCGGTTTCCTTTTTACTCTGTTCCTCTCTTCCCTGAATTACCTGATCCATGACAGGCGGAATTTGTTGCGTCCCCGTGGCAACGCGCTGTTATTTACCGTGCTTCCATCGCGAAAATGGAAAACGGTCGTCGATTTATTAAAGTGCAACCAGCCGCAAGAAATATGCAACTTAGAAGTGTCGCGCGTGCTTGAACAGGAATTCAAGGAGCAAGTATTTCAATAAAATAATACCTGTGCAATCGTGCCTGGTATCTCCGTGTTGCGAATGCAACCATTCGAACGAATGCGAGCATTATTTGAGGTCGCGTTATTAGATGCGCAGATGAATTCGGTGCCTTCGTAGATGAAGAATATGTGAAAAGGGCGTGTCTACCAAAAGTCTTCATCTCCGAACCAACTTACAATACGCCTAGTGTATATAGAATGAACTCGTCGACTATCAGCGAAGAAAAAGAAAAATATATCCAAGAAATGATTCCGACGACGGTAGGTAAATAGTAATAATAAAGGTGTCCGACACTTCGGAGAGCAGGGCTGCAGCTCGACCATTGTGTCGAGCCCGAGCGCCGCGTTACTACCGCGCCAGTTGAGTCAACTTTCCCAAATGGATGAACATTCAATAAGACAAAGTGTATAGAAATAGTTTCTGCAGTGGTACCCGGCGCACGAGGACGGATAAGAATTAAACGGGAATAGCATAGGTGGACAGGCGGAGCTGAAACGGTGTGGCCGATGTAAATGTCACCGGGTTGGAGGGTAGAGCTTTCATTCCGCGCGCGCGGCGTTTGACATGAATGTTTGCAAAGCGCAAATCTCGCGTTCCAGTGTTCCCCGTGAATATTTAATCTCCGTCGAGCAGGATACTTTTTTCCGTGCAAATTGACGCGGAAGCAGGGATTTCAATGTATTCCATTAACGTTGCCCGGGCGAGTCGCTGAAAATTACCGCGGTCCCGCGCGCTCAAAGGTACGTTTATATTTTCTCGTGCGTTGCGTAGCGTGTGCAAAAATTTTGTTGAAAACGAACAATGGATTTCGAACAATAGAAGAGGCTTCAAAATCAGATTAGAGAACGAATAAAAAAGGGGCGCGTGAATTCTCGCGTCTCGGTCCTTAAGGATTTTGTTTTTCAGCGGCTGTAAACGAATCACTGGATCGGCGACAGACGGAAGAACTTACATTGCGTTCCGGGGAAACTTGTACGACCCGGAAATACCTTTCGAGAGACTCGAGGCTCCTCTCCTAATCTCTCAGAACCCTCTAGGACCGGCATAGTCAGCGGAACTTTTAGATTCCGGGGTCTATTAACGCGCACAATCTCCCGAGGCTCCTGCAACCTTTGAGACCACCCCGTAAGTCTCCCGAATCGACCAGGACCACCGTCTGACTTCTTAAAACTATTAGAAGCCCCCGAAAGTTCGCAATCCCTGAAACGGCCGTGTCTCGAACCTCCCGAGGATCGCAACCCTCCAAATCCCAGACAGAAGTCGCTGCATTGTCCGCCTTATCGTTAACGAGCCTCGACAAAAATCAGTATATCGAAGGACCGAGCGAATTATCGACGAATCAGAGATCCATCGAAACCTGTCTCGCCGATTTCTTTTTTTTCTTTTCATTTCGGTCTTTACCACCAAGAACTTCTTTCTGCTATTTTTTGTACAATTTTGCTGGGTACATTGGCTCTTGTCGGTTCAAGAATCGCAAAGCGTTGCGTGTCGGCGCAAAAGAAATTTGATAAATTTCAACGGAATACTACTTATGGTTTTAAATTATTCTGTATTTCGATCTGCATTTTAATGCACGTATTAATTCGCGGAAGCTCCGCCGATGCACGAATGAGAACGAATTTAGCAACATTAATGGGCGGATTTTATGCTTTGATCGTTTAATTCGTACGTTCCTGTTATATTTTCAACGATTTTCAGCTACTTCGCTCCACGCAATATTCGGAAAGCTTTACGGAAAACCTGTGTAATCTCGCAGGAGAAGGCGGAAATAGCTTGAAATCGGAGCACGTGTTGGTGCATGAATTATAACAGAGTGCATTCTCGTTTCAGCCGAGAAGGATTTCGCGTAATTCATTAGCAGGCCGCCGTTGTTGATTCGAATATAAATTTTAACGAATTGATTTACGGAAATTGGTATCCGGCTGAAATTACTTCGCTTTTTTACGAGGTTTTTCAATCGAATGAAATATTTGTTATTACATGAGTTTATACAGACAATTTTCCGATATATATCAAAGAAATGAAATTCCAAAAAAAAAAAAAAATAAAAAACAAAATTGAAAGACTAGCGACACATGGAAGATCGAATATAAATCTGCACATGGAAGATCGAATATAAATCTCACCGGCCGTTTTTCAAACTTTCGCGAACCGTAAAATTCGAGCGAAAAAGTGTTTTGTTTGAACTAAATGGAGGTGCCAGCTGTAGCGACAGGTGCGTTGAAGGTGCACGTCAAGTTTGGAATCAATCGGTCGAATAGATCTCGAGACATCGGTGCAGCAATTTTCGAAATATAGTTTCGAGCAGTGCGCATTTCAAATCTGACAGTTCCTATCTGATGGCTAGACTTTTTACTTTAAATAATAAAGATAAATATAGAAGGAGATCTATTTTTATTTACACGGCCTCGGCGTTCGAACAATGTGTACCGAGTATTAATAGAGAACATTGAATCGGAAGTACAAAAACTCTATCAATCGTGAATTCAGCTCGCTTAATCGAATTCCCTCGGGGATCGGAAGTTGGGCTCGTCTGCGTTCGCTCGATCCCGGAGAAAAATGGAAATGTAATAAAACCCGACAACGCGCGTACATAAATAAAAATTCCATGAAATTCCATATCTCGAGCGCACGCGCTCAGTGAAACGTGTTTTTATACATATTCAACGTCGATCCCGACAGCATATTTCTTTTTTCCGGGAATCGACCGACCTCTCCTCCCCACCTCTCTCTCTCCCTTTGTCTATTAGGAAGTCCCGGTCCGGGAAGTTGGCGAGTCTCTCGACGAGCATTCGAGAGAATTCAGGGACTCCGAAATGCATCGGTAAGCGTGTCTACAAAGAGTTTATAATTTATTTACAGAAGAATCAGTGTGCACGACACTTTCGCAACTGAGAATAAACCTCCGTCGAGGGCGAATTGCTTCGGAGCGGACGGAACAGCGAGATCTTCTTTCCAAGTTTAATTAAAGCCTTTACCGGAAGCATTGTGTTACCGGGGAAAAAAGTTCGTCCCGTTCTACGGAGCTTCGTGGAAAAGAAGCTCGGTGAAAAATCTTTTTATTTTATTTTAGACGATATTTGGAGTCTTCCAATTTTTACTGTGGTTTGAAATCCATCGGAACGCAGAATCTAACCGACTGCGTGAAACAAGGTGAAATTAAGAAAAATGTTGATGCTGGCCGTATTTTTCCGTCAGCATGCAAATGGGTTAAGGGCGAATCAAATTTGCGGAAACGTGGCCGTGCGGAGAAGAGAAAGAAAGGAGCGACGAGGAATCGCGAATTCTTCTCGGCGTTCGCGTGTTTTTCTAACACGGTTATGCAAAGGGTTCGTCAACTTTCGTCACAGCTTTCCGGGATCTTCTTTGGAGCCGTTCGAATCAATTTTCTCGTTCGAGGCGGTGCGGCCGCGGCGAAAATCCTTCCGCGAATAAATTAAAACGGCGCAGACCCTGGCCGACGATTCTGCTATATGCATACACGGGATTCGTTCCGCGGGATCGAAGGCGATTCATGCGGCGAAAACTCATTCGCCGTGTAATTTTCAATTAGGTCTCAATGTGACGCGGCAGCCGGCCAGATAAAAGGCGTAAACTTTTTTAATTAAAGGCCCGTCGCGCCGAGTTTTAAATGAGTCGGTTGTTGGTGACGGTTGGCAAACCGGAAGCCAAGAGCGCGATAGAGAGATCGGGTCGAACGGGAACGAAAGAAGGACAGTCAAGGAAAGAAAGGGGAGCGAAAGGGAACAATAGAGGAGAAGAGGTTTCATTCAATGATGAAATTAAGGCTTCGGCCACTTCGACGACCTACAAATAATACCCGCATTTCAAATTCTTTTCGAGGAAATATAAGAGACGATCATTTTTTCGTCGTGTCGCGTGAACCTTGAAGAGCGTGGGAAGATAAAGGTCCGGTCGCCAAGATAGAGGAAGGAAAATATTCCGCGACGGCAATTAAACGGCGCGTTAATTGAACGTTGTGAAATTTCGCAGCTCGTCAATGGCTGGGATCGCGTCAATTAAATCGAACGAATAGGAAATCAGAAACAATAATGAGACGGTTAAACGTTTGTTCGTGACGGTCGTCGACACAGGCGGACAGGTGTAAACAGGCTCTTCCGCTCGGATGCGGTGCGGATGGTAACCGGGAGAGACTTCGGTCTATTTCCCGAAGTTCATCGATTTTCCGCGGTTTTGTACGACGCACAAAACGTTAACTGAATTCGGAAACAAAGAACAGTCGTTACAGCGGTGCGCCGCGCCGCGCCGCGCCGGCCGATCACAAAGGCATTTCAGCGCGCGGCGCGGAGCGGCGCGGCGTTCGAGCAAATAAGTAAATCGAATAGTCTTTTGTGGACGCCGCCTTTGTGACGAAAGAACGCGATGACTCCTGCCTTTTTCCCCACCAGGAATCGAATTACCATTGTTCCATTATTGCGAATGGAGTTTCGCGGTGTGTTCGCTCTTTGCCAAGAGAGACCCTTCTGCAAAATAGCAGAACACTTTTCCGCGAGATCGCGAAGAAACCGTCTGGCAGCGAGCTACAAAACCGTTCCCACCTTCGGTTAGGCATATTTTAGGATGTACAGTAAACGCTTGATTCTTGTCCAGAGCGTGGGCACGATTCCTGTCCAGTGCCTACTCACTCCACTGTCTGTCAACGCCGAATCGCTCCGCAGGGCGGCGACGATTGATGTCGGCTCGGGTATATCGGTGTGAACACCACGACATTCACTCGAGGAATCGATTTTACAAATCTCTTAATTTTCATTATTTGTTTATGGGACTTTCGCTACCTTATTTCTGGCATTTTTCTGATTAAAATGACAGTAAACACGATATAGTTTCAATTGTATTTAGTGGTTTAATCGACGGTGAAAGTTTCGGTCGCAAAGAAGGACAGCGCGTCGGAAAGAAAGAGACGCGGACAGTCACGCGAACCCGTATTTCATTCTGTCCTTCTCTATGTTCGGCTCTCTATTGAAGTCTCGCTCGGCGCGGTCGGCGCGATATCTAGACGCAGTCATAAATCAAAAAGCACTTCTGGGCACGATTCTTGTCCATGAAAAACACGGCTGTTGGACAAGAATCAAGCGTTTACTGTATTTAGAAAATTTTCGAAAAACACAAATTTCCATCGAACTTAAGGTTATTTTAGATGCAAAACGAGTGATGAAAAAACTGGCCTATCAAATTTTTCTCACGAGATAAGACCGAAAAATTCGTAACATCTCAAGAAAAACATCGAAACGATCACGATTCTTTGAACGGTCGGTGACCGATGCACCGCACGGATCGTGTGACGCGCGGTACGAGGCATTTAAATGCAGTGCATGCGAAAACCGACACCGAGCCTGAGGTTTATTCAGCCCGTAGACCCTCGTTATCGCCGATTTTGCCGTGGATTGGTTGCAAAATCTCAATTACAGTACAAATTCGACGGTGATGGGGGATTGTGCGATCGGACGCGACATCGGTGGAACTCGCGCGATGATACGCGCGTTTTCGGATGGGTTCATTGTCGATTAAATTCCAGCGGGATGGATTGCACTGGTCGCGTTACGTAAAAATCGCTCGGGCCAACGAATGAGCATCGATTCGCTCGCAGAATTCGGTGGCCACGGGAATAATTGATAATTAAAGTCCGATTGGAAAGCGATTACAACCGGAAAACCTAGTTGAATCGGTGTCGCTGGCAACTTTCTGGCTGTGCTTTTCGAAAACTCGCCTAATGTATTAAGCGTAAAACGAGCTGCAACCGTGCATTCGTCGGGTTTTAAACCGTGGCGTACCGATCGGACTTTGGTGGTCGTTTGCACGCGGTGTACCGACGAGAATTACTATTCTCGAGGCACCACATCCTTTTGCTAAAATTAGTATTCCCGAGGAACCGTCTTCTTTTGCTGGAAAGAGAAAAATTTCTCGGGGAACCTTCTCCTCTTACACAGAGAAAGCGTGCTATATGCATCTTTTGTGCGTCTGAGGATTTTTTGTTGTTGTAAACTGTAAGAAAGTCGAGTTCTATGTCATTTCAGAATTTTTATTCGATGATTAAACTTCTTTTCGAAACTCTTCTCCAACGACCCTTTCGACTGTTCTAATTTTGTAAGACGGTTTCCTTGCGTCCCGCGGATTTTCGCGAAAACCCGTACTGAAAAGAATCGCATTTAGCGTGTTACTTAGCGGTCGGCATTCAACGAATAGGTGCCGGCGAACGAGAGGAGACAGTGCCGGGCGGCTTTAATTCGTGGCATCCAGCGCGCCGGGCTGGCAAGGTGAATACGTGTCTCGTTACGGCCGGGCCCGCGTGATACAACATTTGTGTCAGCGTTTCATTAACCGACATAACGGGGTGGCGGGGTTAAACTTGCCGGCATGGAAACGGCCATTTGAGTAACGGCGCACAAAAGCGCTCGGGCTCGCGCGGGCCTGCCTCACCTTTATACGTCTGTAAATTGCGGCCGTTAATGCAATCTCAGCCGGCCAGAGCAAGGTTGCCGGCGACACCGGTGACCTCAGACCGCGACGCGTGCATAAAATAATGTTGCTAATTCGGGGAACACGCACGCCGCCCCCGGCTAGGAGTCGCGTATCGTCGCGTCGCGTCGCGTCGCCTCGGCGCGACTATAAATTCCTATCTGGCTGCGCACCGCCCACCCTCTCCGCCGACGGAAACGCGACGGATTGTTTTCCGCGCGGTGGATCACGGTTCCCGCCGCGGGCGGTCACGTCCTCTGCTGATTAACCGATATTTGTCGCCGGTCAACATCTCGTTAGCCGATTCCGCCTATAAGTCTCCGCGGTGCTCGTTGCACGCGAAACTTTACCTCCGAGACGCTTCGTGCACGCAACAACGATCTACGGGACGAAACGACATTTATACAAGGTTACCGATGTTTCAAGGTGACCTTCGATTCCTTATACGAGACTGCTTTTATTTTGGTACGCGTGCAGCGCCCATTCCGCGTTGAATTCATCGATTACTGGGATAATTGAAAAATGGGAAACGAGGGGAAGTGGTGGGAGTAGAGATAGTTTCGATATAAACAACGAATACGAATTTCGTCCGTTTTTGATTTTGAAAGAATGTGGCAACGGTGACCTTTTTGTTTGTGTTAGTTTATTTAAGGTCGCATCAACATCACAGGTTATTAGCGACCGCGTTACATTGCATTACATTACATTCGGTTACATTGTGTGCGAGTATGGGCACATTTATATTTTACTCCTCAGATTCATGCGTGTGACATCCGAGACTTCCTGGGATGTTAAATCTACTTCGTTCTATCTGTAAAGATTGACACTCTATCAAAAAATGTTTTACCGAAGTGGGGATTGCAACGGTGACTCGTATTAGTCATACCGAAGCTGACGGACAAGAGGAAAACTTAGGGGCGAACTAGGGGTAGCAAGATCCGTGGGATTCGGGCGAAACGAAGTTAGGGTATCGGACAAACCGCGGTGTCACGATAGAAAAAGTTTTGCGCGCGGGTCGTCGCATCGGTCGCACCTGCCTGCCTCTCGGTTGCCTCTCTGCGAATCGAGTTACTGGGAATCAAATCGTGGACAGTGGCGGAGGACGCTGGCGCAGTAAGGCGGGTTACAGGTATTGTCAAACGACACGGGGACCGCGGCGATATCGACGATGCCACCGGTAAATCAAATCTCGAAACGTCGAAACCGATGCTGCTCGTGTTGCGCGGTTCATTTGATCCGGCTATTTTTCGATTTCGGACGGATCCGGGGCGATTGCGGCTCGAATACAGTTATTCGGAGCTTGCGCTGCTGTTTGCGAGTGTTTGAACAGTGGTATTTTTAACACCAGAACTACCAAGGGCGCGAGCCCTTGTTACTAGGTGAAATAGAAATCTCCTGCTTCCCGTTTTCTCCTTTGAAAGGGATTAAATAAATCTTGGACTATGCAAGCACACGATGCACCCGAGTCACTTCGCACTTATCTTTGCCCGGCAATTTTAACTTTCCCCATTTATCTTTCTCCTTCTCCGCGCTTATTTAGAAACATCCGCGGTAGGGGAAAAAGAGGAAAACTCTCGTGTGGGAAGTATCTTTCACCGAGTACCACGTAGACCGCACACTGCGCCCCGCAGAACGTTGCAACATCTGCGCTTTATCCGAGAAACGCTTACCACGAGAGAATCCTCTCTTACCGCAGCAACGTCTGACCCATTTGAACAGTTAACAACCGGCTTCTACTGTCTCCATGAAAATGTCGCTGTTTCGAGACCGGTAGTTCGGTTCCTCGAAGCAACGCGGACCATTCAATCGACTCGCTGCCAGTTAACAATTATAAATGGACTTCATCCAGATTTAGAATTTCTGGGATTAATTTATTTTCACTCATCTCCTCGCCGATTATTTTAGTCGCTGTCGCGAATCCCCGATTCGCGGACGAACATTTCTCAACGAATTTCTCAATTAGTAGTTTTATCCGCCAGTCGAGAATCTAATATAGCAATGCGAAAAGCCTGGAGTCTCCAAACACGGCCGAAGAAAGCCTCGGGAGAACGCGAACCATGTACAGAGAAGGAACGTTTCGAAAGTGTACACTCGTCGGGCGCGCAAAGTTAAACTGCACCCCCCCCCCTCCCCTCCGCGAACAGCCACTTCAAGTATTGGAAATGTTGTTTCATTTTTCTTACGGTACTTTAAATATTGATTCGAAGACGCCCTCAAACGGACAACTCTTCAAACTGTATGCATCTTAAACAGGAGGGGGACGGGGAGGTCTAAAAGGCACCCAAGTCGAGAAACTATTTCGTTGGAAAAATGAATATATTCTGGCAGCCAATTTATTCTAACTTCGCCAACGAAATCGATACGACGCTCCTAGCTACGTGAAAATATTTGCGATACGAAGTTGCCACCGAAGAAGTTACTGTCGCTGTGCAATTCACCTATCTCTATACGACTCCGAGCGTTCCCTCAACAGATCTCACCGTGGATCATTTTCACGCATTCTCCAACCGAAAGACTATAGCTTTCCAATTACCGGAATCGTTTGGTTCGCAATGTCCATTCAACGAAACAGCTCCATCATCCCCGAAATCGTCATCCGTATCGTCCGAGTAGTCGAAAGCGTTAGAACGAGCGCGCAATCTCGCCAGAAGGAAACTGACGGGCGCAAAAAAACTCGATCCGAACGCAGACCGGAAGACTTTTTCGCAAATCCTCTCGAGCAACTCTAGTTCCCTGTTGAACTTAACGCGTCCCCGAGCTGGGGTCGTGTCGACGCAGCCGGCGCGCATTTCACGGCTATGGTTACCAGGGGATTCGACCTGGACCCGCGCCATAGCTCTCCCAGATCCTCGAGCAATCCCTATGAAATAGGTTGAACCGAAGCAATCACCAGGCGGCGCGGAAGTTAACCGATTCCGCGGAACTTGTCCACCGGAAGCTGCGTTTGCCGCCAACAGCTTCACCGAAAGTCGCAGGCTTTGATCCTGAGCCAGTGGATGGAGTATAGATGTTTATAGTAGACTTTCTGCTGTGTCGCGTTAGTGGTCGAGTTATACATTATTCTTCGAGAAATAATCCCCGCCCTCAAAGGATTGAAATGTTCACAGACCGTTGTAGCAGCTTGGCTGTAACCACGCCGCGCCACTTCCTTTTCATTAACTTAGGGTACCACGGTTTTCCCAGTTACGAAGCGACCTTGGAATGGACATACCTGGTACCTACTAGAGATCACGGTTTTGGACGTGTATTGAGGATACACGTATTCACGTTGTTCACGTGTACTAATATATATCCGTATTTTAATCCGTGTACATCTTTGTACACGGATACACGGGTACTGAACTAAACGTGTACACGCATATCGAAACACACAGATAATACACGGGTACACGTGTATCAAGCTACACGGATAATACACGGGTACCAATATTAATTTTATTAATAATAATAATACATTCGGTTGTGTGATATGTAAATTTGTTTACCTTTAATATAAAAACTTGAATTCACTGTAACTTTGTTAAAAAAATATACATTTTCTTTCACACATGTATCAAAATACACGGATAATACACGTGTACCCGTATATTCAAGTTCACGGTTATACATGTATTATCCGTATATTTTGATACACGTGAACACGTGTATTTCAGTACACGGGTATCCGTGTATTAAATAGGATCCGGACTTCTACACGGATATATTAATTGCACGTGTACACGTGTATTTTCAATACACGTGAAATGGGTATCTCTAGTACCTACCCTTGCGCGGCATTGGTAAGGAACTTTGTACCGAGATTTAGGACGAGGCAGGACTCGTTTGCCCCCACAAGGGCAATATAAATAGCGTCCAAAAAGTCGCCTAAGCTCAGTTGTTTCACCGTCGCCTAGTACACTCCTGTCAGCTCTCGCGTCTTGTGCACTATTCAAAGAATAAATCTCTGTTTCTTAGACTAGGTGAACCCCTTCACTGTGTTCCAATTTATTCAATCTCCTCGGTGTATTTAACGTTAATGTTAGGGGTGTGATTTTAGTAGTAGAGGTTGGTCCCGTCTATTCAGCTCTCGTGATAGCTGAAAACCTTGTCGTCGAATTCCGCTTCCGAACGATAAATAGCTTACCAGAGAGAGAGAGTCCTCGAGAGATACGTTGCGTCTGAATGGTTGTTGTTCGAGATCAAGGCTCGCCGGTGATCAAGCGATAGTTGTTGATCCACCGATCCGCCGTAATCGGGATCAGCGGAGTCTCAGATCGCCAAACAGGATTCCGTTCGGACGACGATGAACGGGGACACGGGGAAGTCCCTGCGCTTGCCCGGACGTTCTGGATTAGCCTTAATGGGGTGTCTTAAAGAACACTGGAGCACGGAGCTGCGCCCGACACGTCGATACTGTAACGGTTTAGGCGAAGTTGAATCGCTTGGGAGCGGCTGTCGGTCTGCTGGGAATGTAACGTTGGGTTGCCGGTTTAGAGGTGGACGTGCACTCGACTGCCCCACCGTTCTCAGTTTGTTGGCTGTATAAAACCGTTGTGCAGCCTGTCTCGAAGTCTCCTGGGAGTTCCTGACACGTTCACCGCCCCGAGCCCCGGTGTCCGATGCTGCGGTTCTCGATGGTCAAAGTGTCGCTCGACGGTAAAGTTGCGAGACTTCATTTGTTTCGCTTATTGTTCGTGGAATATCGATACGTTCTCAACCCCTTGCCCTACAATAACGTGTCAGACTCGCGATGAAGATTCTGAACAGAGTCTAATAAATATGTATGTTATTAATTTCCTTTAAATCGAGATGAAATTCTATTTTGGTTTTGTTAATGCACAGTTATCGGAGAGCATGCATAGGCATGCAATAGATATAAATGGTCTCTTTCTTTTAGGTAATTGTGAACTAGGGTAACTGCACCAGTGAATGAACATTTTAGAAATTGTTCAGGAAGATATTTTATTTGAAAAAAAAATATGTGAATTAAAGGAATCTCGTATATGCCAAATGGCTCCCTATACTTCATTTGTCAAAAATAAATGAACACAAATAAAATGAAATTATTATTATTTGTCTTTATTAAACGTTAAATAAAAAATATAAAAAATACCAATCATTGAACAATGATGGAAAAGCAAAAAATACAAAAATACAAAAGCGTTCATTTACTGGTGCCCGTTTATTCACTGGTGCAGTTACCCTACAAACAAGGTCTAATCACTGAAACCGTAAAATGAATCGTAGGGCAAAGGGTTAACTTCCACGCCGGTCGTATCGCAACGTCGCAGAAACGTTCCTTGTCCAATTATGAAAACGTTAATTAATTTGTACTCGTTGAGTAGACATTATTATTAGTTACTTGTATTGCTTTAAACGAAGGGCTCTGAAATGTTACAGTATAGAGACCGTAAAAAACCGGACCGGTCGAATTCCTGCTCGCGTTAATAGATTCCCGATGACCGTGCTATCGGACTAATCTCTCTATTAACAGATCCGCTTATCGGAATCCGATGTCTAATTGTCGCCGGAGGAAGTTCGCGCACAGAATCGAAATTTATATCCAGATCCCGGTTAATCCGAGTATATTGAATATCGTCCAGCTTCAAGAGGATCTCGCTGCGCAATGGAGCTTTCTGTCTCTGTTTCGGTGTCTCTGTCCCTTTTGCAAAGCGTTTCGATCGCATCATAGAACCGACGCGACGTCTTGCACCGGTAGTACAAGACCGATATATATATCCGCCGCTTTTATAGGATTTCGCGGCGCCCGTAAGTCGCCGGATCGCGCGTGCTTCCCACATAACAGGTGGCAAACCCGCCTATTCCCAACCACGTTCCCCTTTATGCGTGTCTCGAAGAATTCCCACACGGATCCTCCCCTCTGTGGGAAACCATAGGGGAAAATCTGATGAAGCCTGCGTTCGACGGCGGCTCAACCGTTTTGGGAATTGCCGGGCTGTGATTGGATTTCAAGAGTCCTGGAATATGCTCTCCCGGTGGAGATCAGGCTGCGAACCGAGCTTAGAGCGATTTAGTCAAATTGATTTTGATCGGGGATAAGAATGTATTTTGTTCTGGCGATGCTATTGGACGTCGGCAATGGCTACTTGGCAAACATTGCGCGAGACGTTGTCATGTTTTAGCTTCGTTTTCCAAACGAAACGAATTCATAAAAATGTATAATGTTTGTTCACCTTCTCCACAAGCGAAATCGCTAAGACGCGTTCTCTTTGTTTCAGGTACGTATCCAAACAGCAGACATGTCAGCGGAAAGTTGGGGTCGCGTGAGTACGTTATCAAGAAGGTCTTCGGTTCTCGAGCACTATCCTTTCCGGTGCGGTCTTCCGGCCGACTTGTGCTCTATAGAATCGGTCCGCAGATATTGACAAGCGGGCGGATTCACGGGAACCGTTCCGGCTCGAACTCGTCTTGCCCAGGTCCGGGTTCTATCGCCTTTATCTCTCCTTATCAGCGTATTGTCTCGGCCGGTTGTACGACCGGTGCCGGGATCGCAATTAAATCGGCAGTACACATCCGGGCGGGGGAGGAAGGGGGATGGACGTCTGTCGAAGAAAGCCAGCCAGGAGGCATTGTCCTCCTCGCCACCCCCCGAGAAAAGATCTCTGTCTGCTGCCGAATAAAAGTAGGACAAACTCTCGGGAGTTCGTCAGGAAGCTAATATCAGCGGGGATATTAGATGTTTCACGGTAGAACGCCCCGCGTCGCTCTCTCTCTCTCTCTCTCTCTCTCTCTCTCTCTCTCTCTCTCTCTCTCTCTCAGCTCGGCTCCGGCCGGATTTCGTGAAATGTCGCCAGCCCGGATGGCAAATGGGAATTATATTTGTCACGCGAGTTGCGTATCTCGTGGGAGCAAGGTAGAAAGAGGGGGAGAGGGGAAGAGAGAACGATCGAGCGTTCCATGCCGAGTGTCGTACACTCGAGTTTCAATGGGAACTGGATCGAGCGAGAACGTTTGTCGCTGATCCAGGTTCAAAGAGAACGGGGTACGTTTTGATTATACGGTTCAGTTTCGATTGCGCGGACTTCTACGAGGACGAAGAGCGCCTTAATGACTACCGGAAACGGATTCGTGAGAGCCACCCCGTGCTGCAGAACAAATTTTCGGTACGAATCTTCGCTGGCCGAGCGAAAGAGTAAAACGCTTGAAACTATTATTAGGTAAGGGGAGTTATCCTAGCGACGGACGCTTAAGGCTTCCTGAAATAAATGAAAAAAGAAATAGAAAAATTAATTTCTTTACCTTCAAATTTTCGCTATGAATCTTCGCTGGCCGGGCGAAAGAGTAACGCTTGAAATTATTATTAGGTAGGGGAAGTTATCCTAGCGCCGAACGCTTAAGGCTTCCTGAAATAAATGAAAAAAGAAATAGAAAACTTAATTTCTTTACCTTCAAATTTTCGCTATGAATCTTCGCTGGCCGAGCGAAAGAGTAACGCTTGAAATTATTATTAGGTAGGGGAAGTTATCCCAGCGTCGGACGCTTAATGCTTTCTGAAATAAATGAAAGAAGAAATAGAAAACTTAATTTTTTTACCTTGAAGCGGGTCGCGCGGCACGGTCGCGTCGCGTCGCGTCGCGTCGTAGGAAAGTGCATAATAAATTGCGCAACGAGCGAGCCGCGCGGCGTTCTTGGTCGGCGGAGTTCGCTGAAAATGAGATTTCGTCACGGCGTCTCGCGTTTTCAACATTCAGAGGGTTCCCTGCTAAGTAACTCAACGGGAAGAAGGATGGGATAAGAGAGGAAGAGAGAGGAGGAGAGAGGAGGCGCACACGTGCGCGCGAAACGGTACGCCGAAAAAAGGGACATCCGCTGGAAGAATGGGGGCAGAGAGACAACCGGGCGAAATCAGTTCCCGTTTAACCGGTACGAAACGAACCCAGAAACGAATTCGCGACACTGTCTCGCCATTGCTATTCCCGGCGAACGGTATTTCGCTTTTTCGGTAACTCTTGCGCGTGACTCCTCGCCCGACGTTTTTTCTCGTTTCCGCGAACGAGACGAGACGGCATCTTATGCAACGGGAAACAGACTTTCTTATCTGGCGGACGCGAATTCGATCCCGGCTTCGTTGTGTGTCCGTCTGTTAACGCGAAATATATTGTATCTAGGGGTCTGCGGGTACCCGAGCCTCGGGTCGGGTCGGGTCGGGATCCCGAAACTTTACAAAGTTCGGGTACCCGAAATAGCAGTCGGGTCGGGTCGAGTCGAGGTCCCGAAAGTTTGCAATTTTCGGGTACCCGAAGTTAAAGTTGGGGCAAGCCTGCGGTCAAATCAGCGATAAATAACTCTGTGCATATTAATATCTTCTCAATAATATTAAATCTTACTATAAAATTAATTTCTTCATATAAATTCAATACCACCTCTCAATAATATTAAATTTTACTATAAAATCAATTTCTTCATATAAATTCAATACCACCTCTCAATAATATTAAATTTTACTGTAAAATTAAAATATGTACTGCTTAGCACTCGGATGGCGACTCTGAGGCACCACTGAAAATTGCTGTGCTATTCTTAAAAATATTGTTCACATTGTTATTTTTGTTCGTATTTAATAAACTACTAGACATTTACATATTACATGAGATATTGTATCAGTTTCACACGCAAAAAAATGAAAAAAAATGCTATAGAATGGAAAAATCTTACGTATTTGAGTTAAAATAGCTCCGAGTGCAAAGGGTTAAGGAAGTCATCCCATGTGGCAGGATATTTCCCCGCAGGTCTACAAATTAAAATGCCGTTTGATTTTTTGATATCGGATGATCGAAACCTCCGGAATCATGGTCGCCATCAACCTACTTTTTTTTTACACACGACTGTCTTCCGAACGGTGTACAGTCGATCCAACTTATTATTTTGGTTTGAAAAAATTCTGAGAGACTGTTGAAATGTCGGTAAATGCGTGGTAAAAATTTCAAGATTGTATGTTTCAAGGGTCCTTCAGAAAAAATTCCTAAAAAAAAGCAAGAAAAAGTAGCTCTCACAAAGGATATGACCACCTTAATCCTCCGGGAACGGCATTGGGTTCTCAGAGTAATAAACCACATCGATAGGTGGATGATGGAATAAATTTTTTTAAGAAACGAAAGATACCTGTCCATCTTGAGTCCCGGTGTTAGTAGAACCGATCACAGCGGCGGGGATCACTGTCAAAGGTTTAACCGGGAATTTTCCAGGAGAGGGATCACTAGATACGGGTGTTGGGGCGCGCGTGTCGCCGAGAGGACACGTAAGAATCGGCCGACGCCGACGCCGCGGATAAATAAACGCGAAGGAGGCGTGGCGGGGTCGGCAGAAATTATTGGACAGGAAAATGACAAGCGGGTTATAACGCGTCCCGTGCCGCACAGCGACAGCTTTCGAATTGAAAGCCAGCGCGCGGCTTCGTATTTTTCAAGCACAACCCTTGGCTCACGGCGACTTAACACCGAGTGACAGTCCGGAGGGTAACATCGGACGCGCTCTTCTTGTCTCTAGCAAAAGAACGGACCTCGCCTTATGCTCTCTGGCATCGTCTCCTGGCATTAAGGGGCTGTGCGCACCCAACTACCACCACCACCCTTACCACTCACACATCGATAGATCCGCATATACGTATACGAAATGCAAAGGTTTACGGCAAAAGAAACTGACGCCTCAATATTGCAATTAGAAGTTCAGACCCGGTCGATTATGTTTCCTGAGAGTCCTGACCAGGGTGGTTCAGAGCCCAAATTTCATATTTTTACGTTGTTGAAGAGTAATTTGCAATAATCGTCAGCGCTGACTTGTGACAAAAAGTATTCTGCCGATTATTACAAATTATTCTTCAACAACGTAAAAATATGAAATTTCGGCTCTGAACCACCCTGGACTCTTAGGAAACATAATCGACCGGGTCTGAACTTCTAATTGCAATATTGAGGCGTCAGTTTCTTTTGCCGTAAACCCTTGCATTTCGTATACGTATATGCGGATCTATCGATGTGTGAGTGGTAAGGGTGGTGGTGGTAGTTGGGTGCGCACAGCCCCTTAAACAACGGATAAGAGGGGAGAAAGTTCTTTCCGACTTGAAAACTTTTGGTAACTCCAACAATGTTCCTGCCATGAACCAGGTTGGCGCTGTGAACGGCTCGTGTATACCTTGCTAATGATTTTTTTTAATTTCATTTATTCCTTATTCATGTTGGAAGTTTCAGGCAAAATATTGTCCGATGCACAATTGTTGGAAATCTGAAAACGCAAAAGAACGTTGAAAGAATATCACACCAAATCTTAGCTTTTCAATGTTTCCTCCGTGAGATAAATTGGCTTGATTTCACGGAACTTTTGAAGTCGCCGGATGAGCAATTAAAGTGTTAATCATAGTTGGCAATTCCCTCTGATTGCCGGCCCGACGAATAGAAATTGAAAAAAAGGATGTGTCTTTTCTTAACGAGGGGAAGGATTCCGAGGACGCGAACCCGGGCGAACTTGTTGAAATGTTTTTTGAAGTTGTAATTTTATAATTCGCCTTTCCGCTTCCTCCGGGCGCACGAAGTTTCGGACGATGGATATAATCTTTCTATTTAACTGAAACTTCGGCCGAGTCTGGGGCAGAATGGTTCGCAGTAGTAATTTAATGATTCGTCTGGCCGCCTCGACGGGACGAGACGAGAGGAGACGAGACGAGACGAAACGCAGGTTTAATCGAAAGACATGCTTTTACTTGGCGGAAGCTTTCAAGAGTATTCTTCTTGACCGAGAAAGACATCGTTTCTTGGAATCACGATCGAACAATTCGCTGGCTGCTAAAAGGGAGACGTTACGATTAATAAAACACACCGGTATTTCCAGTCGACGGGATATTCAATTAACGATTCAATGGACACGTTCGTCTCTTTAAGAGCCAGTTTCATGCAATTATTATAATTTCACGATTTTTCGCACCGTCTACGTCTTCCCGATGGTAGATGGAACTCGGAACAAAAGCGCCAATTGTTTCCGTTTATCGGGGCCTCTGAGATTCCTTAAACGAAACGGCGAACGCACCGAGGATCTTTCGAAGTTGCGAAAGCAATTCGAAGAGTGTAATTTAATAATTCACGCGACTGACTCTCTCCGCGGAGGGAAAAGTTTCAATGAAGCAAAAACCATTTCAATTCACCGGGAGCACTCGCGATATAACTTTTCCCACCGTGCCACGACCAAATCATCAAAGGTATTTCGAAATCAGGCGTTTTATGCGAATAATTTCCGCTGGTACCGTGTAACCGGGACAAATCCAACAAGAGAATAGTTCTACGCGAATTTAACAGGGGCACCGGCGAAATTTAATTTCAGGTCACGGTAATTGAGTTTTGTAGCCGCCGCCTGTGCTTTATTCGTGTAATAACTTTTATCGCTGACTGCGGTATTTATTTATAACCGTGGCAGCGGTGTTTCCTTCGAAAGAGTGCCATATAAATCTTTATACGCGCGGCGAACGAAGATCGCTAAATGGCTTTCAAAGGTACCAATATGAAATGTCCATTAGGAATTGTAGCTTTCGGCTGGATACGAACAGATTTTTCATATTATGAATAATCAAATGAAAGCTGTTAATGAATTTTAAGGTAAATTAGTGCGACGGCTACCGAGCTCGGGAAGCATGAATGTACCTATCATAAAATTGAAATAATTCATTTAATTATACAGAAACTGAAATATCTGCATTTATCGTACTCGTTACTGGACTTGCGGATCTTTATGGAAATTCATTATTTCGCGTTTAATTTTATGGAATTTCAAATGAAGAAAATACATTTCTTTCCCGAAGATAAAAGATAAAGTTGAAAATATTATTAGTTCTCTTCGATATGCATGTTTCGCGGTATTTTTGAAAGTGCATTTTTAATATTGTTACATCATGTAGGTCTTACTCAACTGTATTTTCAAAGAGTTGTATTGCGGCACAATTAAACAGACCTTGACCCGATCGTTGGAGGGTTAGCACAATTTTTTCAACTATCAATATAATTAATAGAAAGCATAGGCTTTGTAGAAGTCTCGAAAGAAGGGGTTAATTATCCCTTGGATGAATCAGCTAGCGAAAGAGGGCACTCCGGTAGTTTCGAAAGTTTCGCAGCATCGTCAGAAGCGATCCGAACTTTCAGATTATGGAATTATTCGAGTATTTCCAGGGCAGAGGGTCGAACACCCGTCGCCGGTCCGAGGCTACAGTAAAAGGTTCCAGGAGGGTTGATAAGCGCGTGGGAGGGTGAAGAACAAGCCGAGTTCCTCGACGTGTGTATGTAGGGTAGACGATGCGCCCCACCCTCGACTGCCAGAAAACTCACCGTCAAAATTCACGAATATTTTGCGAACTCTCGTGTGAATTTGGTCTGTGTAAGGGTGAACTTGTAAGGGCGAACCTCTAATAAAAATCGTCATGCACGCCCGCCTTCCAGCTCATAAAAGCTCCAAGAAAATGTTCTGCGGGAAACAGGAAAAGGAGCTGATAGCGAATGAGCCAGGACGACGATGCGAACAGTCGAAAGGAAGCGGAGAGGCCGCGATCGAAATCTGCCGGGTTGTAGGCCTGTTCCCGTTGTCGATCGCGCCTGCCGACCAAAGAGCGGCTCAGATCCCAATTATGATAGAACTCATTAGAGAAATTATCTGTGGGGGTCGGAAAGGGGAGAGCGGGCGACAAAGTACTTCTGTCAAAGTTGCCTGGCACCGGCACCCGACTGTTATAATTCTAAAGACGTTCAGCCCCTTCGTCGACCGGGAAGAAAGCGCGCGGTCCTAGTAATTTATGACGAAAGCTTCTCTAAGTAATTAACGGCGAACCGAAGTCGTTTACTTTTCCAGCGCGAGTTGAGCGTTCGCACGGATTATTTCGTCGCCCGGTACCGAGCAATCTTCGTCGCGGACTTCCGGTCCGACCGGGGAACCCTCTGGACAGTAACGCCGATGGAAAGTGGAATATACTATGCGAGAGTAATTCGGCGAGACAGGCCCGTGGATTTTCTTGCGTTTCAACCCGTTACGATCGGTTAAAAATCACTGCGGAATTTACTTTAGAAGAATTTACTCGCAACAGTTGTAACATTGTTTCGGTTCTTTGCAATGTTCCGAGACGATATAAATTTCGAACAGTTACTTTCAGAACCTTTCCAGTCCCTGGCTCGCAATCAGAACTCGTGCAGAGCCGAAAAGCCAGTATAAAAAGGGACCAAACAATTAGCATCATTATACAAGAGCCCCTAATGATTTCCCAAGATACGCCGATAAATTAAAGTTCACCGGGGATATCAAGCACCTCAACACGATCTCACAACGTGTAAGTAGATTGCGCCCGCCACAGACAGACGGTCGGTTCGCCTCCGTCAGATTTTCCGCCGCGCCGGTGGCCGAGATTAATTGTGCAGTAGCGAGGCGAACGTTCTAATAAATAAAAGGGAAGCACAACGAGAGGTAGGGAGAGAGGGTGCTTGCGGAGAATAATTTGTCGCGTCATTGGCTCGGATGGAACTACTCATTGAAAAGATCGATACTCGGGGGTGCGGCAGATCGAGGCTTAATCTTCTCTTCCGATAGGATAGTTTTTTAATGCGAACAGTTGGCCGTATTGATTTATTCCCTGTAGAGAGAGAGAGAGAGAGAGAGAGAGAGAGAGAGAGAGAGAGAGAGAGAGAGAGAGAGAGAGAGAGAGAGAGAGAGAGAGAGAGAGAGAGAGAGAGAGAGCATATAGTACAGGTGTGCACGGCTGATGAGTATAAATCCGCGGGCGATTCCCATCGAAAATTAGAATAAAAAGCCGGGCGGGCGGTCGAATAAAAGGCCCGTTAATTCACGGCTGTCGGCCGCATTAATACCGGCCGATCCGCGGAACGTCCGGAATCGGGTCAGTTCTGCCCGACTTAAACACCCTCCCCTCCTCATCCTCGTTCCAACGATAACTATACCGGAGGGCTGCTATTTAACACGTACAAGCGACGCCACACAGATACCCGTGGAGTCCTGTCCCGCGCGACTATTGATATATTTCGACGTTTACGACTTCGAGTAACTTTGCCTAATATACGGCCGGACTTGGACGGTAAATCTCTACGGTACCGAATATGTACCCGTTCCGAACCATCCAGGCATTCTCGAAAATCCCCCAAACTCCACCCTATATTTACTCCCGCGCCCCTAAACTGCTTTTAGATCGAGACACCGGGGGCGAGCGAAATTGCTAGGTAAATAGGCAAGTTCGTCGACGCGAGGCGATATTTTCCACGGGCTAGAATTAATTACCGGCTCCGGGATTTAGGATCGTCTTCGAAGAAAATATTAAAATCGATGATTTATCGTTCGGTATCCAAATTGCTCATATTTTGCTCTCGTCAGACTGTGTGTTCGTCAACTGCTGTTGCGAATTTAGGTATAGTTGATCTTCACTTTAGAGTCGTGACTAGGTCCAATCAAATACTCTGATTTTTAAAGTACAATTTTTTGAAGCGAAAAAAAGGACCGTCAATTGTGCGGACCATTGTCATTTTCGCGAATGAACAAAGCTAGGTAAATAGGCGTGTTCGTCGAGTCGAGGCGATATTTTCCACGGGCTAGAATTAATTACGGGCTCCGGGATTTAGGATCGTCTTCGAAGAAAATATTAAAATTGATGATTTACTGTTCGGTATCCGAATCGCTCATATTTTGCTCTCGTCGGACTGTGTGTTCGTCAACTGCTGTCGCGAATTTAGGTATAGTTGATCTTCGTTTTATATATAGTAGTCGTGACTGGGTCCAATCGAATACTCTAATTTTTAAAGTAGAATTTTTTGAAGCGAAAAAAAGGACCGTCAATTGCGCGGACCATTGTCATTTTCGCGAATGAACAAAGCTCGGATAAATTCTTGTTGCAAACGGTATATCGCGAGGCTCAGAATTCCACTGCCTCTAGCCCCAGGATAAAATAATTTCGCGCAGAGAATTGCACATGTATTTCTTGGATGTGGCGTAGGTTCTATGTAGGCCAGCGCTAAAGTAGAACGTATAAAGTTGGCGTATAGTACAAAGGAAGTCCTCCAGCGTGCCAGTGGAAATTTTTCACTCGATTGACTCGTTCGCGGCCCGCCAATCCGTGATCGTGTTATTTAGTAGTAATCGTTCGTCGAACCTCGATTAAAATATTGTCCACGGTATCAGCGAGTGGCACGCGTCGTAATATCGTTCCTGGCTGCTGTAAATCCGATCGGAAAGTCGCAGCCGCCGCCGCCGCCGCTCTGATTCCCTCGATGGTTTATCGCGATCGAGCGTCACCAGCTATGTAACTGAATTTTCCGTCGACGAGAACGCTCCGAAATGTGAACGACAGCAAATCGCGAGTCGCGAGAAGTATCAAACGATTTATTAACAAATATTCCTGGAAATACATCAAGATATTTTAGACAAAGTGCAGCACACAGTCGTGAATGTTGTGTTATTTTTCAGGAACAGTTTTCGATAGGCATTCTTTTTCGGTGTGTCGCTACAGGCGATGTGTCATAAATCTTGCACTATTTTCTACCATGTTTGTAACCGACCGATGGCGTTTTTTTTTTTACGAATCTGCAAACTGTACGCAACAATTTTTAATACATTTTTTCACCACGTTTTCGAGCGCGAACGTTTAATACTGTACTCTGCTTATAATGCATTGTATATGTATATTTAATAGAATATGTAGCCAAACAACAGTTACAGAAT
The DNA here is from genome assembly GCA_916610255.1 of Lasioglossum lativentre. Lineage (NCBI taxonomy): Eukaryota > Metazoa > Arthropoda > Insecta > Hymenoptera > Halictidae > Lasioglossum > Lasioglossum lativentre. The sequence continues at coordinate 6,773,045 of OU744364.1, forward strand.
CGCTCAACCCGAACTAAAAATTTGTTTATGGCGTACAATGTCGCGACAGAAACAAGACGAAGGGGAAGAGTCTAGAAAATTGATGGTATCACCGGATGTAGGCAAATAATCATATTGTTGGGAATGCGAAGCAATTAAGTGGAAGTTCGTAGGTTCGTACCGTCTGGTCGATGAGCTTGTGACCTTATCTAAGTCGAACAGGCACCAATTATCGGCTTACCAGGAAGCACTGCTCGCAGCCTACCTGTAATTAACCGAGCTTACTGTGATTCGAGCCCAAGGCGAAATCCTTGCATGTGACTACGCGTCGTTACGCGGTGGGATGCAACCCGGCGATGCAACGTGCATCCGTGCAACTCTCGCGCGATGTCGTGCACAGTCTGTTTCCCCTTTCCGCTGCAACGCTGGCTTCTTCAAAAGATAACAGGCCCTCGGAAGCAGGAACATCTTGCGGAGTTTCTTTCACGAGAACCGTTGCCGCAGTTATTATACGGCCGCTTAAATCAGAAACTAATTAAGGATGTTCTGGAGGTATATAAAAACGCAACAAAATTTTTGAAAATTTGATAAGATATAATTCTTACTAAATTAATGCAATTACCAAAGTTTGGGTTCGATTCGCTGTACCGTTTAAGAATTATAGCAACTTAAAGTTTGCACATTTTAACACGTCTTCTTATGGAGAATTCATCAAATTCCACTTCAAACCCTATTTAAACCTTGAAAAAACGCAACTAGAAACTCCAGTTTTTTTTTAAATATAGTAAAAATTATGTAATTAATTATGTTCAAAATTTATTAGGATTCACTAAACAGTCACGGAGCAAAAAATTATAAACTGTTACAAAACGTCAAATTTATCTTGTTGTCATTTAAATATTTATTTTTAACTTTTTATTGCGTAATTATATATATTGAATATCACAAATTTATTATCTTGAAGTTCAAATCAGATGGTACAATTATTCGCAAAAGTTACTTGCAATTTTTTATAATATGAAGACAATTTGATGAAAAAATAAATATAACATGAAATTCGCTAATTAAACGAAAGCTTTTTAAATTAATCTATTTGTTCAATGCAAAATATACTCACGAATGGCTTTCATTGCCAATATATTGATGGATTTCGAATTTCTTGTACTTTTGTCTTCCAATTGTACCTCATCCAGACATCCTTAAAACTGACGAAAGTTATAAATAAATGATGAAAATAATATTACAAATCGGAACTTTTCAATTTTTGCTTTATCCAATGGATGATTCTGATTGAAATGTACGCTGCATCCAGAAGGAGAGGAGCGATAGGTGCTGGCAAAATGGTGTGCAGTGTTTATGCAGCACTCGTCGGCAGCGACGGTGGAATTTTTCAAACAATTCGCTTCCAGGTTGAACGGTGCGTCGCGCCGACGAGCAAAGGGTAGATCGCAGGAATCGTGCACGCAGAATGCACATCCGATAATCGCGAGAGACCAGGCCGCAATAAGGCCTGGCTCATTGGCGGACTGCCTCGAATCGATACGGCCGAATGAATTTAACAAACTCATTCGCTTGTTTAACCGGCAGGAGTTTCAGCAGCCACTGCACAGAGAGCCAGCGGCAAAGATTTGCAGTGGTCTCGAGCGTGCCGGAGAGAATGATCGACCGATTCTGTCGAGCATGCCCTTCAGTTCATCCTGTACTGCAATTTCGTAGCCGACGTCGACTGATCTTGTTCGCGTATCGCTTTGCGCCAGATATTCAGTGTGCCCAGCCCCTCCTTTGAGCGCTCTCTCTCTCTCTCTCTCTCTCTCTCTCTCTCTGCTCCCGCATTCGCCAGTGAATTTGGAAATTCAGAGCGACGAGTCATTAAACTGCACGGCCTGCTTTTCCAAATAAATAAGTCGTCAAGTGGAAGCCAACTTTTTGCTCGCGGCGCTCTGTTCCTCTTTGCTCGCCTAGTCTACAAATACTATTTTATTGCGTCCATCTGCGACCGGGTAATTCTACTTCTAGAAATTCAGTACTGCTCTCCTACCTCGAGATAAATAAATCGAGAAGTGGAAAAACAGTTTATGTTCGATGCGACGATACAAGGTCTGATTTTAGTAATAAATAAATGAGAAATTAGAAAGAAAAATTGAGCCCAGGTATTCTTGCTCTTTTTCATCATTAAAATGGATTCTACTGTGCGGGGTATTATAACGCGGGTCTGCTTTTATGAATAAATGAATTGAAAAGCAGAAAGAATATTCCGTTCTACAAAAGTTTGTTCTTTTGATTGTCGAGTTTGTAAATGCTATCCTTTGTGTCTCTCATTACTGAATAATTCTACTATTCACACTGGCATCGCCATCCGTCTTTTATGAACAAATAAATTGGATAGCCGGGAGTAATTTTATATTCTACGAAATGTTTTTTCATTTTCATGTTTATGCACAGATAATGCAGATACGTAATAAAAGTTTATGAAATTGTGATTTGGAATGCAGATTTAAACATGCTCGCACAGAGTCTGGAACTCTTTCCAAAATGGGCTAGTGTTTCGCTCTAACCAGTTCCCTAGTCTCGCCGGAAGCGATTGTTTCCCGTTGCTCTAAACATTCTTAGGCGCGAAACGAATTGAGCCGAGATCAGGCGTAACAGTAGGCCGGTATTGTTTCCGGCGCAGGAGTCACCCCCCCCCCCTGCGAGGGCAAAAATCTGTAAGGCCATTAGAGTAATTGAAAAGGAAAACTCGATGAAATACGGTCGAACTGTGCGGCGCTCGAGTTCGCTCTCAATTACCCGGACGTCGGGGCACTCTCGGAATTAGATTTCCGTGAGTAACGTACAAACGTTGGCCGTGTCAGGACACCGCTCCGCGCTGCTAGCTACGTTTCATGACGTGCGCCGCGTTACATTCTTGCCTGGCAAGATGTCGCTTAATCTTGGCCCGTTGCGAACCTCCGCGGGCAACAGGGGAGAGAGAGAGAGAGAGAGAGAGAGAGAGAGAGAGAGAGAGAGAGAGAGAGAGAGAGAGCGAGAGAGAGAGAGAGAGAGAGAGAGAGGCAGGTCCAACGACTTTTCCTCGCCCCGGAGCGGCCAAGTTCATTAAGGCGCAATCAAACTCGCGTGGAACTTCGCGGGACGACGACGTCGCGTCGTCGCTCCGACCGCGAATCCCGGACGTCGCCTGTTTATCGGACAGCTCGGCTATTTATCGAGCAGCTTCGCTACCAGCAACAACTGTCGGCTTTACACTAACGAGAAACGGTATTCAATTATTCGCTACTAAATTTTTCACGAAAATGCAAATTAACCCCTTGCACTACGATTCATTTTACGGTTGCAGTGATTAGAACTTATTTGTCGTTTCTAATTTCTTAGAAAAAGAAGAAGTTTGTATGTAATTTATACCTATGCAGTCTCCAATGGTTTCAACAACATGAAAATATAATTTTGTTTCAATTGAAAGTTTAAAGGAAATTAGTAGCATGAATATTTAGTAGACTATCTTCGAAATCTTCGTCACGAGTCCGACTCGGTATTATAGTGCAAGGGGTTAACACGTTGAACGCCACGGGGGTCACCGGTGACCGGCACTGAACTCGGCGGTGGCGCCATGGGGGCCACCGGTGACCGGCGCGGCCAGATTCATAGAAATATATATATAATTTAAGCAAATGTCAATACTTATAAATATTTATTATTACACATATTTACACATGAAATATACATTTATTATTCGCGCATATTACGATGTGTGGTATTAAAGCATTTCAAACAAAGAAATGGTGAACCACCGCACAGTCTTCAGAACAAAACAATACGAGTGCGCTGGTGTGCGATTTCGCGCGACTTCTAAAAATCAGTGAGTCGTGATAATTTCCGATTGCATTTTTCATCACTTATTTTTAGAAGTATCGCGGAAATCGCACTCCAGCGCCACGGGGGTCACCGGTGACCCGCAATTACCACGTCAAACATCGTTATTGACCTTAACTTATCCGTTGCAGATGATTCTTCAATATTATTATGTATCGTATAATAGAAAATTCATCGTGGCGCCATGGTCAATCCCTGTCAAACTGGCGTGGCATTCAACGTGTTAAAGATGCTACCGGAAAGCTCGCTCGTCCAAATCGGACATCTACGTTTCCGACGGGCTAAAACGACGTAGAACCTGGTGCTCGACAGCTCGAAGAAATGATGTAACGGTGTAACGAACAATTAATTTCATGGAAGTCAACCGACGATCAGAAACAAAGATACGATTAACTGTAAGCTTCGTCGGAATATTGCGCGAAAGAATGATGAACTCTGGACGATGCAGCCGGGGCACTTGAAGCAGTTTCTAATTTCCTACGATTAATATTCCACTCGAACTTTTTAATTAGCTTTTCAAGGCGTTACCGGATACTCCAAGTTTCTGGGGTCCGGGGTTCCCAGGTATGCGTTTAATAAACTTATTAAAGGCTTGAACGTTCCAGCCAGCCCACGGCGACGCGGTGTGTATTTATAATTCTGTAGGGCTCGACTACTCGGTCTTTTTCGAGCAGCGAACTCTGGGCGATATGAAAATATCTACTGTAAAAATTTTACTTGGCATAATTTGCCGGTAGACCGCCGAACGTTACGCGGATGTACATTCTTTATGCAGTTATTTACGAAAGTCGGGATTAAAATGGAATTTTAAGTAAAATCCCGCTTCCAGGCGCATAAAACGAAATGTATGAATTTTTTTTTCTCTCCGCTGAACAATAGAAAATCGTATAGGCCATAAATGCATAAAATCCACAATCTGATTATGAGTATCTATTCCGGCGGGACCCTTAAACGGATTTATCGTGCTCCGCGTACGGTACCTGCGTCCCATGGAGTGGAGATTGGTCCCCGAGCTCGGCGAGTTGTATCAAATAATATTTAACTAAATTCTGCTTTAAGTATGCCACACGGTACGTTGGTTAATTTACATTTCTTTTAATTCCATCGTGTCAACTTATTATTTGTAACGCATACATGTTATTTTACATGAATTAAAAAGAATAGGTTCATTAACCCTCATCCGTCCCTCGTTTTACGAACTGGATCTGTCCCTCGGTGTCAAATTGACACAGTGGTAAAAGATCAATTAAATAACAAGGTGAACAATTATTTTTCGATTTTTTTAAATTAAAAAATTGATGAGTTAACATTTACATCTAAGGTTTTTCGCTTATAAGTTTCGGATTAAAGAACTGAAAGTCACGAAATTTCGCGCTTTACCTGCAGTCCGTGTGAAAAGTATTCGTACACCTTTTAAAAACGAATAACTTTTTCAAAATTCGACCCAACAGCTTGAGTTTTTTCGAGACGTTAGAAGGATTAGTTTACTAGCTAATATGTAAATAATTTTTTTTTTTATTGTTATTGGTCGTAATTGCGAAAGAAAAAGTAAAGGTCACGATTTTTAAATTTTTTATCTGTGCCTGTAGTGAAAATTTATAAGGTGCATTTGGTAGGTATAAGTAAGTTATACACATGTACAAAGTTTCATTGAAATTATTATACATATTAGCTAGTAAACTAATCCTTCTAACGTCTCAAAAAAACTCAAGCTGTTGGGTCGAATTTTGAAAAAGTTATTCGTTTTTGAAAGGTGTACGAATACTTTTCACACCGACTGTACAAATAACAGGACTGTATAACTTATTTCGGTAAAACTGTGTCAAATTGACATCGAGGGACGGATGAGGGTTAAATAGGTACATTTCGGGCCCGACCCGACCCGAAAAGTTCCGGGCTCCCGAAATTTTCAGATTCTTGGACACTTATTTAAACTTTCGAGAACCGGAGGCGATCATCGGGTACTGGAAATGTTCACGCACAGCTTTAGTTGCGAACCATCTCGATCGAGGCGGATTGAATGGCAACGCGCGTTTCGATCGCGAACAACAACCGCGCCCGCCTCCGCCAATCGGTCGGGCTTTCGGTCAGGCATCGAACAAGTTCGCCGCGGGCGGTTTTATACGCGAGCGAGCGCGGCACAAAGCCGCGGTGGTCATGAATATGGAGAAAGTGACGTCGCTTTTAAGTGGTACAAGGTTCAGCGGATTCGCATCGACATGCTGCGCGAGTTTACGGGCCATTGTTACGTCGGAGTTGCGAGCGTCGCGTCGGGTCCGCGCGACGTATGCTCCGACACGCCCGGCTCGAGCCTCGCGAATACGCTTTTGAGTTTGTTGTATCGGGTATAGTACTCGTACAGATGTTCGGATTAAATCCATCCTCCCGTAGATCCGTCGAGGTTCGTTCGATTTTTCGGTTCACGCCGCACGATGAGACGAAACGACTTGACGTCTATCAGAAGACTGCAACTTTGCTACTGCTTTGTACACTTTAATGAATTTTTCCGAAGATAATCCCAAAGAATATACACGTTCACCTAGTTATTTATCTTTTACAAAATACTTCCAACATATAATCATCTAAGACGATGAATTATACAGTATCTGAAAATAAATCTGACGAAGCGTAAAAGTAAAGTCAGCGACAATGAATCCACGAAATAGTAGTTAACGATGTAGGTTAATATTTAACGGATAAATTTACGACGACGCCGAGGAAGATCTAAGTCTAATGGAATTCGCTAGTTATCGTTTCGCGGTGAATCGTGGCCGTCGTTTTCTCACTGATCCCGGAATAATCGAGGTTCCAGCGGTGAACAGGAAGCTGCTTTTTCCCCGAAATAATCAGCGGAACCAGTTCGAAATGGAAACCTTTCTCTCGCTGACACTGTTGCAGTTTCAATAGCCACGGGAAACAGGAAGTTGGAATTTTTTTTTCCGCCTCTGCGATACCGGACGATGGATCGGTCGGGACGATCGGAAATCGGGGAATTTTTGCTTCTCTGTGATGTCTGAAACGTTCGCGAGTACAGCAAAACCGGAGGAACACAGTCGTGGTTTTCAACGAAAATGTCGGTCCATTTTTTTTTTTATAGTTTCGTCGTCGCTCAAATTAATATATCAAAACTCTACGCGTCCAATTTATGGACGAAAATTTTTTGTACGAATAGCTGGAGGTTGCAAAGGAAGTGAAAATGTATGGTTGAACAGCGAAGAGAAAATATCAAAGCATATCCAACTGTAGCTGCAGTTGTTGGTAAAATGTTTCCCTTTTCTTCTTGTATTCTTCTCTACAAAATTGTCATTTTATGGAACAGCTCGATCATTATCTTAAGCAAGAAAGGTTCGTTATAACAGCAACGATCGTTTCAATTCTACTAGGAAATTTGTTTAATAAAATGAAAATGCTTCTGTTATTGCTGAAATCGTCAACCGGGGATCAGCTCGAATAAAAGAAAACCGACGGGAGTTGGAGGAGGACGAGTGGTGGGCAAGTAGTACGTCCCTGTCGTTGGCTGGCGGAGCATAAGCGTGAAAAGCAGGAGGATCCCGAAGAAGCATGAAGCGTGGCCGACCGACCGGGGACAAAAGGTACAAAGAGGGAAGCGAGCGAGCCCGATCGGAGAAACGGGCGAAATAACGCGAGGAATTCGCGGCAACATACCGGCCGAGACCTTCTATTTTGTAATGGCGCCGACGACGGTGATGTAATATCTCCCTGCACTCGCCGAAATTGATACACCGGCGAGTTAGCTAAGACTCCGCGAAAGTACACCCTTTACGAACCCTACCTGACGGACTCGATTCGCGGGAACAATACTGGTTTGCAGAGACCTCCCTGAAACTTTTAATACAGGGTGCGCCATCTTTTATGTCGGTATGCGAATATTGAATAACTTTAAAAAAAAAAAACAACCGATTTCCATATACGAGGTATTTTTATTTAATTGGGTCCTTTACAATTTATTTGGACTAGTTTTTAAATACCACATCAATCAAGTGGCCGCCTTTATTGGCCACAGCAAAATTTGCCCTTTTTGCTGCGTTCTCCATCACTTTTTCGAGCATCTCCGGCGGTATAGCGATGATTTCGGCACGAATGTTTGCCTTGAGCTCGTCAATGGTCCGAGGCTTGCTGGCGTACACTTTGGTTTTTAAATAACCCCACAAAAAGAAGTCCGGAGTGGTCAAATCTGGAGATCTAGGTGGCCAGTGAATGTCGCCATTTTTTGACACCACACGCCCAGGGAATTTTTGTTGCAGAAACTGCATTGTTTGATTTGCAGTGTGGCATGGCGCACCGTCTTGTTGGAACCAGTAACCGTCCAGACCTTTTTCACTCATTCGTGGGCAGACATAATGAGCCAACATCCACCGATATCGATTCCCATCGACTGTTACGCCTTCTCTGAAGAAAAATGGCCAAATGATGGTTTTGGCGCAAACGCCGGCCCAAACAGTCACTTTTTGGTCATGCAATGGTGTTTCATGGATCTCGTGTGGATTCTCCGTTCCCCAAATGCGGCAATTTTGCTTGTTAACGGCGCCAGAGAGTGTTTATCGAAAAAGTGATGGAGAACGCAGCAAAAAGGGCACATTTTGCTTTGGCCAATAAAGGCGGCCACTTAAATAAAGGACCCAATTAAATAAAAGTACCTCGTATATGGAAATCGGTTGTTTTTTTTTTAAAGTTATTCAATATTCGCATACCGACATAAAAGATGACGCACCCTGTACCTCTATTGGATACCAGTTTTTCAAATTTTAGAAGTTGATCTTGATTCGAACATTCGAATTTGTAGAAATTTCAGAAGTTCCTCAGTTGAATAATTTATTGTTTGTCACAGCAATGTAATCGATGACGTTTCTGGTGCTTGCGATTGGTATGTCCGTCTGATTCGGAAGCTGCGAACGAGTGACCTCAACGGGGTCAATCCTGATACGGGATATTGCGCAATAGTCACCGCGATGCAATAGAGTTCAAATTTCCCGTTTCGATATTTGCTGACTTTTATTTTCGCGACGTTCCGGCGTTGAGTCGAAAACACGGACAGTTTGGAAGGTTCTGCTGAGGATAGCAGTCTTATTTAGTCAGCTTACCATAAAACTCGCTGCGCGAAGATATTGAAAGAGCGCGACGTAAATTTTTACGTGTGGCAGCCAGACATACCGAACGCCGTATTTCTTTTAGTCGTTATGGATACGATTCTATGCTCTCTATTCCGGGCTTACCGACGCTGTAAAATAGAGGAATAGTATTCGATATAGCACGGTCCTAATGTTATCGAGAAATTTATCAATTTGCCATCGCGATACCGGTGGAGTAATTCCATAAATCCAATCCGTGTATCATTGTATGCCGCGTAGAGATATTTGAATTATTGCGATCAAATGTTCCACAAAATCGATAACATTAATTCATCTGTCGATGCTTCTTATCAATCTCGATAGGTTCTTCTCGATCCCACGCTAACCTGATTCAATGACATTCGATATTAGAATTTAGGCGATGCGACAGTTGCATTTAGTATGATTGCAATTTCGGTACTCCATCGATTTCTTAATTATATTAAATATGAACTTAATTAAAATATGCGTTGGGATTGTAAAGTGCACCATCATCGAACGTCGTAGAAAAATTTTGTTCATTGATATAAGGGTTAATGAAAATCTCGATTTGAATTTTGTCGATCAGGATTCCAGACTAGAACGCACGGAGGACAATGGCGAACCTTAGGGGTTCTAGAGACCGTGAAGAGAAGCTTCAGGATCGTTGGACACGGTGCCCCGGTATCCGCAGTATCGCGGAGGGGTCGCGGTATCCGAAGAAGACGAGTCTGGAAAGGAGTCGCGAGGACGGAGAAGAAGAATAAGGCCGTAGGTGGCCGGCTGTGCCCAGAGTCAGTGTAAACGGCGAGGGGATGTCGAGGAGGGTGAGGGGAGAGTGTCAGTCGAAGAGGACGGACGCAAAGTAGATCGGGATGGAGCGAGGATACTGGATGGAAGGTTGGAGAAAAGAAGCGAAGAGGAGAGAAGAACAGAGAATAGAGAAGAGAAGAGAAGAGAAGAGAAGGGAAGAAGAGGGAGGGAAAGGGTGGAGGAGTAGGTTGGTGGATTTTCCGAGCAGAGGAGGGGGGTGTCGGGGGTGGCGCCGCGGGCCGCGCCGTCGCCCAGCATCCCTCGTTTCCACCCGCCCACCCTAGTAAAGGCGCACCCTCACGCCGAGAGTATCTGGTAGTCATACGCTGGCCCGTTGCGAGCCCGCCGATATACCGCGCCTCTCTCGCACGCTCGTGCGCTCGGTCCGTGCACGCTTTGATCGCGGCGAACGACTGCGTGTGGTTGTGCGTTGACCCAGTTCGTCATTCCCGTTTGTTCTCGGAGCGACGCGGAACGCGACCGTAAAGCAAGCCGGGAGAAACACGTTACGGCGTGCTGTGGCGGAATAATCGACGCCCCTTCCCGAAAGACGACGCCGCGCCTCGCGTTTCGTCGGAGGATCGCGTCGGAAAGTCTCGCGTCGCCGAAGGGCGCGAGCGTGTAAACACGCGACTCGCTCGCGGCTAGAGACGAGACCAAGCAAATCGGAACAAGCCGGAGCTGCTCTAGCCGGAGGAGGATCAGCCGAGCAATCCACCTCGGGGCAGTGTCGCTCACATGGTCTGTGTTTTGCTACCCCGGGATCCTCGCCGCCCCTGCGTGGCTCTCTCTCCACGCTCGCTATTCACGCGAGCGAGCAACCCGCTCTCTTCGTCTTCGTCGTCGTCGTCGTCGTCACCTGCTCTGCACGCGACAGACGCTGCTGCCCGCCTCGACTCTACTTTACCCGGCCGTGCAATGACCGCGCGACGCAGCCTTCGGCGAGACGCGCGCCGATGTTGAAATCATCGTCCGATACGTCTTTGACGTAGCTACCCGGTCCCGTCGGTCGACGTCACCGTCGACGGAACAGCCGGCAGGAGGCTCTGGTCGACGTGGCCGCGTCGTCAGGCTCGTCGAACCACGTCCGTTGCGGTCCGCCGTCAATCGTCTGGCTGCCACGCGAGAGTCTGTGCGGCTGACAAGAGTTGGAGACGCCGTTGACGTCGTTGCGTTCCTCGTGTCACTTCGGCTAGCTAAAAGACACCGGTGTACAGCGAGAATATCGTTTGGTATGGTTCACTGAAAGGGGAAGATAACCTCTAACCGATATCGCTGCTGGCAAGAAGGGCCACGGTGGCCACCAGGCTGGAAATAATCCCCTCCCACCGGCAATACTAATTTATTCCTCGGGCGAGACGGTGATCGATACGATGGATACGGTCCTGATAATAGGTATCTGCTTCCTGTGTTACGAGATGTGCGATCTGATCAGGCGTTACACCACACCGCAAACAGCCGAGCCGCGTCGCTCGCTCGAAACTTCCGCAGCACCGCCCTCGCAACGCGTATTCTCGATCTCGCATAGGATGCAGAACCGTCCAGCCTGTTGCCCGCAGTAAGCCGGGGGATCATCTGCCTCTCAGCCGACTCTCTGCTGTTGAAAACCGGAACTACGCTTCGAGACGCCACGCCGCGCCGCGCCGCGCCGCGCCGGACGAACGATCTGTCAGCGTCCGACGCGAGATCGCTGTCTGTAGAGGAAGCGGAGAAGAACGGCGACACGTATCTGTCAGCTGATTCCCGCCGGATAATCCTGAAGTGGTGCTCCGCGGTACGGAGTAACGTGTTCAACGATTAATTTGCACGCCCACCTTAATGAAGAGAAGAGGAATAGTTTCCCCGTGAGAATTCTTTGGTGACAGCTCGGCTGCTCCGGTGGCCCGAACTTGTTAGGTCGTTACTGTTCCCGGAACGTCGTGGGGGAGGGGGGAGACGATCTCGCTGCTAATCATTCCGAGAAGATCGAGATCTCTTAACCGTCGTTCGAGATCCAACTTTAAACGCGCGAGTCAACGTGCAATTAATTTTCTAATTGTTTATGGGATCGAAAAATTCACCGCTGGCTCTCCTCTGACTGTTCATCGTCAACGACTCATCGAACTACCGTAGCGAGAATCGTTTCTCCGAATAGGTTGCAAACTCTTTCGTTCGTCGTCTAAATCAATCGAAGGTGGACCGGAAACGCGTAATCAGCCTAGTCATCCCTCAAAGATTCGGCCCTTGCGCCGGTATTAGCCTAAATTCTCGGCTCCCAAAGGAACGTGGGATTGCGCCGCGGCGTCCGGGCTCGGCCATTAATCCGTCAGGCGATCGACTGATAGACAGCACGAGGAGCCATCGGGAGAACCGTAGTTCCCAATGACGTTTACACGAATCAGCATGACAGTGGGATCCTAATAGAGCCGGGTGCGCATCCGTCAGGACGAACCGGCACACTAGGCATCGTTCTAGCGTCCCGACGGTCGGGGTTAGGATCGCGGCGAGTAGCGAGCGGAATTGTGCCCGACAAATGTACCGGACATGATGGAGCGTGTCCCTCGTCGGATCGATAGCGAGACGACGTGAATGCGATAGGATCGCCGGACAGCGGCACGGAAGCGCGGCCCCTAATCGACGAGATCGACGGGATCTACGGGATCCCCGTTGTGATAGCAGCGCGACGACGCTCGTCTGAGAGTCTCGCCGGATCTCGTGCATCGCGGGATGATGCGCGTTCGATCGGATTCGAGCGGAACGGGACACGGAGAAGCTCGTCGGCCGCTTGTACAGGGAATAGTCGTCTCGTGTTGCTACCGCGAGCGTCGTTCCCACTGAGTCGCCCCGGCAACGATAGACCCGGCATCCTCGAGAAGTTGTTTCGTCGTGTCAGGCGAACGGTTCAACCGCGATCCTCGAGCGTCCGTCCGACAGGCTGTTTACGCTGCAGCTAGCTCCGGTTCCGTGCGGATGCACCGCCACACGCCGATCGATGATCCCCGGATGTCGCTGGGATCTGGACTCGAAAAAAAGTCCCGAGTTCGCCAGGAGACGTTAAGCTGGGATCGAGAGTCCCGCTGGCAGTCTGCACGTGTCATCGCCGCGAACGATTGTCGTTGCTGGAACGTTGACACCCGCTGGAACTGGTCGACGATGAGCCGCTCCGTTGAGTCTCGTTTGACGCTTCGCTGTCCAAGTCTTCCGCGGACCGAGTAACAGTGCTCTGCGTCTCGGTGTTGGACTAGACGGTATTCGCGTTCCTTGACAGTGTCTCGCTTCGTCGATATTGGGAAGAGAACCGTTTTCAGTGATCGGAACCGTCTGTGCTACCGTTTAACAGTGTTCGAATTGTTGTTGCACGGTTGGGCAGTTGTTGTTGTTGTTGATGTTGTTATTATTGTTGCTGCTGCTCACAGTTCCGTTAGAAACGAATTGTTGAGGTCGAGGGATTTTTCGAGGCGTTCAAGCCGGGCGGTCCTCGCGGGGATCTGCCTAGAAGCTGTCGAAGAAGATTGGGTCTTCCGATCCAGGGAGAGGAGAGATGGACTCGCTGGAGCGCCTGATGAGCGCGGGATTGTACCAGCCAGCCCTGACGGCGGCTACCCGGTCGCAGAACGCCTTCGTGCAGGCTAATCTCTGCTCCGTGGTCGGCAGGAAGGGTCGTCACCTGACTGGCACCTTCTGCCTGACCGGGGATACCATGGAAGGCATTATACAATGCCTCGTGTTCCTCAAAGCCTTCTCGGTAAGACTCTTGTCATCCTGCTTTTGAGGACTTAATTGTCCGTTTAGTAGTCTAGAGAGAGTTGTCTGACCGTACACGGATGTAACTACTGAGAATGTTAATCTTTCTTCCGAGACGTCCTAAAGTCACTCTGTCTTCGAAACAAGTCGAGAAATTACCGAAAGAGAGTATACCGGTATTGATCCTACTCCGTAATTTGTAATTTTCTCTTGTTTATTAATTTAGAGACTCTGTCCGATTATACGTTGAACCGACTACTGCGAAAGAAGAATTAAACGTGTCCCAACAAAAGGTAGCTACTTTAATCTTTGAAACAATTCGAGAAACGAATAAAACAGAGTATAAAGTATTGGTAAAACAACTCCTTATCCTGTTCTGCAGTTTCAATTATTTCTTGTTGATTAGTTTAGAGAGATTGTCGGATTTTTACATTGAACTACCTATCGACAAAGTTCACTTCAGAAACGTGTCCCAACAGCAGCTACCTAATTTATCTTTGAAATAACTCGTAAAACGAATAAAAGAGTGTATAAAGTATTGGTAAAACAACTCCTTTATCTTGTTCTGCAGTTTCAATTGTTTCTGGTCTATCAGTTTCGAAATAGTGTCTGATAATACGAAGAACTAACTACCGAGAAATTGGAACTATCTTCTCGAACATGTCTCAAAACAAACAGATACTCAATTAGCTTTTGAAATAACTCGAGAAACGGACAGAAGAGAGTATTACCTTTTCTGAATTTTGCTATCGACGAAACTACCACGCAATTTTCGTTCGTTTCGAAGTCCAGAACGAAACAATTTATTAGGTTGGCGAAACGTAATATTTTTTAAACTGAAGCCAATTAATTCCAGCAAGCAGCATCTTAATCAATATATTCTGTCAACGAACGACAAATATTCTCGACGTACGACGGGTGCAAATTGATTCATTTGCAACAACCTAATATAAACACGAGTCTTCTCGAAGCGCTTCTTCCTAGTTAGAAAATGAGTTTGGATCCAATAAGGATTCATGTTGCGAACGTAATTTGTAGTTCCAAGTGTTGGTTAGGTTTACTGGGGAAGGAGTTTGCATTTTCCAGGGGTTCATACTGCTCGCGTAATTTGTAGTTTACTCGGTTAAAAGAGTTTGCAGGCTGTATCGTGAACGTAAGTTCGGCAACGAACGTTCGAGGAGCAAAGTGGCCTCGCGGAAATTGCTCTCGCGGAAAGTCGTAGGCTGTGTCCGCGAGGAGCGATGTGGAAGGTACACCGAAACTGGCTTGTCTCTGTTCACCAGAATATCAGACTAATACCTTGGGAACCTGTTCCATTTAACAGCGGGGCGAGTGGATGGGAAACAATGTCGAAATTGTTTGCCAAATATTCGTGGAACGTTCGTTACAGAAAGCACGTCACTGGGGAGCGCGATAATGACGGCAATACATGCCGCGAATGAGACCGAACTATAGCTCGAATCGGAAGATGCAGGCGCGCTGGACCGATGCGTGCTGAAAATTAACAAAGTGCTCTTATTAGAAAGATAAGCCAGTGTCTGCTTATACACGATTTCTGCATACTTACTATTTTCAGCATGAAATTCGAATATCTCGTGCATGGTTTATAAAAACGTTCTTTTTGAACATTTTATTACTAGCGTCCGACCACTGTAGGCATCTCACGTTGGTTCTTTCAAAACTTCTACTGGACTCATCGAACTGCGACGAACCACGAAATCAGCGAGCACTGTCTTGGCTCCCGGACTAATTATCATCCTAATTAGACACCTTCGGGGGAATCTGATAAAACAGTCCTTTCGAGTGCAAGGATTCTGTACCGAACAATTCACGTCTTCACGAATGATTGTAATTCCTGCAGCTTGTTACACACACACACAGAGAGAGAGAGCAGCTATCCGAAGTAATTAGTTGATCCTCCGAAGTTCGAGGCAGAATTAGAGATTAGAACTTGCCGCGAGTTCCCGCGATTTCAACTTACCAACAATTTGCGACGAACGGAAAGTCTTCGAAAGCCTCGCCCGTAAATTGAACTACTCGGAACTCGGTCGGGAATCGGCAAGAACCGTTGCCGTTCGATTAAAGAACAAGCATGATGCTTTGCCCCGGCTTATTGAAAGCTCTCGCGTAGCTGGGCCAGCCGAGTGAGTCATAGCTTTCAGGCTTTCATCGATTACAAGTCGCAAGAAGAACGCGAACCCTAAACTATCCCTTCGGGCGCGGCGCGGAGCTGCGGTCCCTTGCACATAAATCTGTGCCGGAGTCGCCCTTCCCAGGAACCTCGGCTGCACCACCCCCGAAATTTCACTGCGACGATATCCGAGCCCTCAATCAATAGACACGCTCTCCTGCCCCCCGACGGAATTTTTTCCCGGCATTGTCAATCAATTTTCCGGGAAACGCGAAATCCATTCGGGGTCAATAGTCATTCAAACACGAAACGTCCAGGCATTTATTCCGCTATATCCGGCGAACCTATCGGCGCATTACAAGCTCTGAATGGGGCTCGAACCCGTGTATTCGACTCGCGTACAAATTTTATACACAAGCACAGTATAACTAAGTGTTTTTAATAATTTCACCTGCGCAGCTATACATCGACGCGGACGTATCGCGATTCACTCCCACATCCTATTCACAGTTTATCGACTGGAATCGAATCAAATAGCTTCCATGAAAATTACTGTTTACCTTTGAAAACTCGGGATTCACCGAATTCCTGGATGTTTTTCAACATTTTTTCCACCCCCCAATTTCGCAGCGCAGCGTTTGCACTCTATTATTATTCTATTAAATATCTTATCAAAGCAAAAACTTTCCAGGTTGATTTCGGGCATGTATACCATAGTGAAAATAACAGAAGAGGATTAAAATAATATTAATCTAGTGAAAAATTCCTCTCTTTTGAATTAAAAGCTGAACGTTGACAAAACAGTAGAATCGGTGCGAATATTAGAATACACGTGTATAGAATGGTTCCTATGGGTCCTTGGTGCCAATTTCCCGCGGATACGGAGATCCTTGCTGTATTTCTATTTTAGCAGAATATTATCTAGTAGGATATCGATATTATATCGTGCGACAGCAGGAAGTCGAGGCAAAGCGGTCTCTCCCGTCAATCTCAATTCCAGGGCAGTTAGCGTAGCGATCAAACTCGGTCGATGAAATCCACGCTGCCCTCGGCACCTGTCCAGTTCCATCTGTCAGATCCTCTATGGGAGACCTCAACGGCCACACGCGACCTCCGACCGCAAAGGGCCTAAGTTCATCTAGGTCGTGTGCCGTACAAATCGAAAACAAATTGTACACTTGCGGACCCCTTTTCGGAACACGCTGATCGCGGTATCGGGAGATACCGGGACGTTCTGAAACCGCAGAAACTCCGCAACAAAGCTGTCCGAGGGAGCTTCTCCGAAAGCGACCCCTGTCCGTTCCGTTCCGTTCCGTTCCGTTTGTAGGACACTTCAATCTCCTGCCCTTTGAATTCCCCCCTTTGATCGGAGGAAACGATATCGCGAGGTGACAAGCCGACATTTCTTACAGGACACGATCTAAAAATAAAACACAAATTGCCGGGATCATGCGCTGCGCCCCGTCATAGATCCTTTTTAACCTGAAATCCATCGACTCTGCCGACAAATGAAAGCTGTTTATGCATGGGATCACATTTGTCGAAGCTCATACGAATTTTGTTATTGCATTTTGTGGTATATAGTTTGTTTATTAAAATTGTATAAAAATGGAAATTGAACAGATATTATAATTAGACAGCGGATTTTATGCATTTATGGAAAAATTGAGTAGATGAAATTTAAAACAGTGAAGGGATTACAAAAATTTAAAGATCTCAGTATATTATTTTCAACTCTAGAAAATGTTCAAAGGATGCAAGATATTTTTATTTGGCTCCTGTCTCTAACAATCAGTGCAGACAATTTTTATTTTGCATAAAAATCCGCAGTCTAATTATAATACATAGGAAACAACGGAAAAACAGCAACGCAGACTCATCCCCATTTCCATCCCTGGGAAAATCCCAGCCGACCCTTGGGCCTGGTTTTCGTCAGGCCTTTCTCTTTTATGGCCTTCTTCGTGCCATTATGGACCCGACGACCATTCCAGCTAAAACTACGATACTACAATTTTTTAAAAGTATAGAACCTGAAGAATACTGCCACGAAAGTGTTTTCATCTGGCGCAGATAACATTTGAACAACAACCGACTTCGTGCACTAAAATTGCAATCTACGAGTTTCCAATCAACTTCAGAGGCACCGGCGAACGAATTTCGAGGTTTGAGTTGTTCACTTCGAGATCGATGAACTGTACAGTAAAATGAATCGATGTAACAGAAAATAAGTGAACAGCCAATTTTTTTTAGGAATTTTACCGTCATTAATCTGATCACAGAAATTCAACCATCGTTTCAGCAGACCACTATCAAATATCCCGCCAAGAACAGCCAGAGCCCTTTATCTCCGGCGGTCAGTTTCCACGAATATTCATCCGGAGGTATTCCGAGCTCCGTTTTTCTCTGAACGGGCATCGTTCAAATTTTCCTCCCGCCGCGTGTTCGAAATTTCTCACTAATTTTTTTTCCACCACCGGTTGTAACAAACGACCGGCGCGCCGGCAAACCCAATTGTCTTCGAAATGGAGACAAATCGAAGTTCGAGGTGGGCGATTGATACCGCCGTTGATGGTGGAGCGCGCCATCTTCCCATGAAAGAACCCGGAAAATGAGGGACATGCTCGCGAGGGTGGCACGGTAAATCGTCGATAATGAGAATTCGGTGCCGGAATAATCCCGGAGCCTCGGCGACTCGCGGGAATGGCTTTCGACAGACGGATAAGGAGATAATCTGCGCCGGTTCGACACGCAAGAAACTCCGACACCCTCAGATATTCCCGTTTCCCGAAGAAATTTTCTGCCTTCGACCCCACCCCCACGCGCTGCAACTGGGTCAAAGAATTTTAATCGTGTCACCCCGATGCAAATTGCACGCGGTCCTTCGCGCAGAATAACCCTCGGGAGCTCAACGAACTATTACGCACCGGGGAAAACCGCTTTTCCACAGAGATACAGTAGTGTTCGCTTAACCCCTTGCACTACCACTTATTTTGCGGTTACAGTGATTAGAACTTATTTCTCGTTTCTAATTTCTTCGAAAAAAAGGAAGTTTGTATGTAATTTATACGTATGCAGTTTCCTAATGGTTTCAACAACAAAAATATATAATTTTGTTTCAATTTAAAGTTTCAAGGAAATTAATAGCATGAATATTTAGTAGACTCTGTTCGAAATCTTCGTCACGAGTCCAACTCGGTATTATAGTGCGAGGGGTTAAGGGGATATTCCGATTTTTGCGTTTTCAAAAAATCGTTCTTTTTTTTTGCATTTCCTTGAGTACAAGTGTTGTAGAATATGTGTGCAAAAGGATTTCTTTGAATTCGTAAAATTAACTTGTGGGCGTCCCAAGAATTTAACCCTCGCATGACTCGGGTGATCCATACAAGCGACTATAATAGTAATTCTTATTTTTTAAAATTTGTAATTTGACTTAAAAATACGACCATTTTGTAAACCAGCAGTATTTTCATTAATTTTCGCTCCCAAAGCTAGACGATTGCGTGACTTTTCCGCCGTGTGATTATTAGATCCCCCGACTATTAATGAACGACGCTGTAATTAGCGATGACTACAGAACTGCCAAAGCTATATCCGTGCTCCTGTTATTAAATGGCATTTGCAATAGCCGGTTCGCGTAGATAACGGATAGCGTGGATTTCTTTTTTAATATGGTTCATTGTGGAAATTCCATTTCGGATCGAGAAGGGCGGATAATTAATCGTGGCCTTTTCATGGAGATTGAATATTGTTATTAAAGTGCGGACTCCCGCGCGTTCCCCACGGATGCAGTTGAATGGGGCACAATAATATAATATGAAAATATTAATGAAATTTCAGCCGTCGTTTGTTTTCCTTCTCCGGGTTTACACGGTTCATCGAAGATTCGATTTAATTATTGTTTTCATACAGCGCCGTATGAAAATATAAATTTTTACAAATACCTGCAATTTAATTATTCTATGCTGTCGATGTTTGCATTCATCTTTATGTGTGTGCACAACGGGCAGCAAATGTTCGTACGTTTAATACGAGTCGCTGCTACGACGATTTATTTGCTCGACGATTTCTGGTCGAATTCATTATAAATTTTCATTTTAGAATTTGTTGGCAGCGTATCGAGGTGTTCCGAAACTGAAGTTTACATATTTTCGACGATCCCCTCGGGGGTTCGGTGGCACCACAATCCTTTAGAACTGTTCGAGTTCCTAAACTATCAACTACGGTAGCAACTTGTCTATGACAAACATGAATCAAGAAGCATCGCGCCGAATACTGTGCAGATGGTACGGTGTTTTCATCGAGGCAGGCGTTTAAAACACAAGCGTCAGTGTACCTTGGGTTAGTGTGGTCTTCGTCGGACGGTGGTGGTTCGTTGAGATACAGGCTGTTCCAAAAGTGAAGTCAGAAGGAAGATTCGCGAGGCAGGAACGATTTAAAAAATCTTTTTATTGATAATATGTACGATACAGAAATTAATACTGTTGCAAGAACTGCATATACGTTCTAGATCCTGTATCCGCGGGACCGTTACATTGTATTTCGTGGTACCTTTAAGTTTGGACTCGGTATTTTTTTTTCATTGCAAAATTACCTTGCCTCCCTAAAACCATCACTTTTACTATTTGCAAATTGTGACTTCGTTTTCGACAGTTGAAAATTGCTCAAACAATCTTTTCTTAACCTTTAACTACCAGCGCCCTGAATTTTCACTTAATTACCCACGCGGTGTATATTGTACACCGTATGTATCAATGTGTGATTAAGTACATATATCATTGTATTATATATGAATGCACAATACTGCGTGTGCATTAGGGTGGACCTTATTTTTCAACCAAAAAATTTTGGGCACGCCTCCCCCCAATATTGTTCCATGTCATGAAAAAATGATATATCCAAAAGTTTAGATCAATCGGACGTCGGGAAGGCGTGCCTAATCGAGCGCGAATACAGTATACTGCAGTATACTCTTCACATTGAGCGCGCAGTTACTTCTATTTCAAAACTTCGCGCTCGATTAGGCCTTCCCGACGTCCGATTGATCTGAAATTTTGGATATATCATTTTTTCATAACATGGAACAATATTGGGGGGGGGGGGGGGGAGAGGCGTGCACAAAATTTTTTGGTCGAAAAATAAGGTTTATTCTTGACTTTTGCGCTCGATGAGGCACGCCTTCCCCTTATCCGAACAACTTCAACTTTTGCAGAAATTATTTTCTTACCCAATAGCACAATTCGGGGGGGGGGGGGGCGTGAAAAGAATCTCGCGAAAAAAATTTCACAAGGTAGAGCTAAGGTCCATCCTAGTGTGCATTCAGTGGACACTATGGGACTAGGTTACATGAAGCGGCAGTGGTGGGGGAAGCCGCACTGTGTGATACGACAGCATTTTTGAAATAATGGTGTACTTTTTACAGCAGCGCGGGTAGTTAATGGTTAAATATGAAACAATTCCTCGTTTGCCCTGTATTTTCTGAAAGAAACCATGGTCAGCGTAGTTGCGGAGGTTGTCGCGAGGGTAATGTTGCCGAGGGTCAAGAAGAGGCAGCGCGGTTTCTGCTTGGCCCCATAATTTTGTGCCCGCCAGTACACGATGGCTTGTCGTTCCCCGGTCGAGTGGATGGCATTCTTCGTTTCCTTCGCGCTGCTCCGAGGCGAAGGGTGCGAGGTAGGTGACGATAACATCTCTATGAGACCGGCTATGAATTTTTATCCAGGCCTGGCCGTGGGCTACGGGCCTACGGGCGAGTAACGAACGAATCGCGATGGCCCCTAAGGAAAAAACCACTTACCCCGGTGAGCTCGTTTGACGATAAAAGTTATTGGCGCGGCGATGACGTAACGGGAGGGGGATGGCTGTCTGCGAAGAGGGAGGGGGTTAAAGAAAAAGCGGCAGGAAAGGATAGAAGAAGATACCAGTCTGAATGGCCGGGGGTTGAAACTTCCTCGGTAGCGAGAAGAGGAATAAGAGGAATAAAGAAAAGGGAACGGTTAAGAAGAAATCGGCCTGACCCCGGTTTCCTCGGTTAACGATCAATCACATTCCGCGGATCTTTTAATACGACTTTTCGCCACTCGAGGATCCACCCACCGATCCACCGGGTATTAGGCGAGCCGACGACCGCGAGATCGGACGCAATACCGAGTTATGAACTTTTCGCGAAACTCACTCGCTGGAACTTCTAATATCGTTGAGCAGCACGGTTTTCCCGCGAAATCCTTTGGCTCGCAACGTCACTCCCCGCTTCGTGGCCAGCTCACGTATTAATAAAGCTCCTGCTTAATTCAAGCTGCGGGGATTGATTCGGGATTCGTGCCAGAGGAGATTCTTTTTTAATAACGTAACACCCGGGAATCTTCTCGCGAAGCGTCTCTTGAACCAATTTTATTATTTTCACTGTCCATTCTTTCGCGCATATTGGCTGATAGAAATTTCACTTACAAAACAATACTTACAATACAATACATAAAATGTTATTACCAGAGAGTTATTATTTGTCCGACTGTTACAGTCGTCGTCGAGCTGTCAGACGTCGTCTAGCCGACGGAAATGCTCGTCCGGATTAAGAAGAACAAGAATGTAGAAAGAAACACGTGACAGGTCGAATCTGTCCTCGAAAGGAAAATTCTATACGGAAGACGAATCTCGGTTTGCGGAAAGAGCACGAAGACAATTCGTCGCAGACTATTGGATCGAAGAACAAAATTGAATTCGCGGCGAATGAAATTTATTTAGCCTCCGCGAGCCTCGCAGACGCTGCTGGTCTCGCGAAAAATGACGAGGATTCGCAATTTCCCGATGTCGCGCGACAAGATGCAGAATGTCATTTTTCCCGGGAATTATGTTGGGATATCCTTCGCGACGCGTTATAACGGCAGCGCGATGCGCAATTAAAATATTTTGCTAGGAAATTGCGATTCGACGGAATCGACCTAGCGAATCGCTCACCCAAAACCAATTTGAGAATGTCGGAAATCGCTCCGAGCTCCCCGTCGCGTCGCGTCGCGCCGTTACTGAAATTTATTCCTTGTCGACTGTACACGTTCTTCGCGGAGCGAAACGTTGCACAATTAAAATCACGTGATTTAATTAAGGGGGGCTTGTCGTGTAACGCCAGTGAGATCGATTTTTAAGAATTCTATTTGGAATATTGCGTGTATGGGACCTAGGCCTTTTTGGGATGTAAACAATTCTTCTTGTTATTTATTGTACTATATAATATAGAAGACTTCTTAACAGCTTCGGCAATGCATATTACATTTGTGTTAGCACAGGCTACAGAAAAGAACTCAAAACAAGTTGATAATACACTGTTCGTACAAAATTATGAAAACGTCCGCCGGCAATAATCGGCGGTAATTACGATAATTCTGATCCATCGAAATCCGAATTAACGGAGAAAATGAGCGACATCGTCCGATTAAAATCGACAGAAATAAAAATTCTGTGTACGGCCGGTCATTATCGAATTCGAGCGGGAACCTCGTCCGAAGCGCGATGAATTAAAAATCAGATTAAATAATCGAATCTCGCCGGCAATGAATGACGACGCGTCCCTCCCCCGTACAAACACCAAGAAATAATTCACACAGCTATTATCGAACGACTGCGTCCACACGGTGGCCCGGTTTCCCCGGGAAACCGAATTACGTCTGGGAAAGTCCTGGCCGCGTGTCCTGCATTCCGCAGGCCGTGCCGCTGTTTATTTAAAATTTCCAACGAAAATATACTGTTCGGCAATGAATAACGTTCCGAACCTCCTCCGTGGTTGTGTCGTTCCCCCATATCCGCGCGCCGTTCTATATCGTATTTACATTCGTAAAATCAAATTCCCGTTTCCCGTGGAAATTGAATTGCTGCGCGACGCCCCGAATTACTATGGTGGTCCGATAACGCGGCCGGATTTGCCCGATTTAAGGCTGCCCGAAATTCTGTAAAGGATTTTGCCGGAGCATTGTTGCCGCGGCTTACAACTTCCCTTTGAAATATTTTTATTCCGCGCAACCGGCCGCTTTTAATCGACCATACCGAACCGTTGTAATTGCACGCGGGCATCCGCCGCTGCTCGCAATACGGAATTTCCCCGTTCATCATATTTTCTATATCCTCGTGGCGGCCGAGCACAATGCGCGCATAATTTAATACGCAACGGTGCTATCTATACGAACAATCGCGGTGTTGCAAAATTGCAAATGATTCCGATCAGCGCGCTGCGAAAATTTCAAACAAATTAATGCGGATCGTATTCTAGACTTTGGGTAGGAGGAGAGATTTAAAAATGTTTTTTTTTTTTTGTTGCATGTTTTGCAATTGTTTGCTAGTTCGCGGCGGTAATTCGGAATCATACGGTGTAATAGATGGCGCTAATTCGTTTTCCCGGTTATGGAGCATGGGGGCGTTTTAAGTGCGCGGGAAGTAAAAATAATGGGCGTGTTAATTAACGAATTCCCGGTGTCCAGTCTATTTCGGGGAACGCTAAGCGGCCCGAAACGAGAGATTAAGGGCAGCTCATAATAAAGACGATCGCCCAGCGCGGAGCGGCGGTACATCCCTGAAGTTTTGCAAGTTTAATATTGCTAGGGATCTTAACTCGGTCTCTGGCCTGCTTAAGAAATCCTGTACAGTCGCTTAAAAGAAACTTTAAACCGTCTTAAAGGTACAGTACCGCGTACACCTTCCCCGAAACGGGCTCTGCTTAAGATTCGTCGGGTTGATAGTACCACGCAGGGAACTATTTCAACTCCGATTTCCCTTATTTCCATAATGGCTCATGTCCTCGCCATCTGCTGAACGAACAAGGAGACCTGTTTGAATCTCCCAACTTCCGCACAAAAATGACTTATTCCGCCCGCAACCGTCTAGTTTCTACCGTGATTGTAGCATGCTTTTATACTTCGTGCTGCGTGTCCTACATTCTTACATACGGTAATGCTAAGACTTCTTACGAGTTTGGAATTTTTTTAAATTTTACCTACTGCGATATTATTCCACCGCGATTAACATAGATTACGTTCTTCCATTTTATTCGACTACACAAAAGTCGGCCACTTGAAAATTTAGAGAAAGATTGGAAACTACTTTTCAAGGCTAAGTACACTCTCGACGTCGAAAATCTCAGGCGACTCTTAAATTGTGATGCAGTCGGTTCTAAATATACTTGGATTCAAATAAGAATGTACTTGTACTGCGCAAGTCGTTGCGCGACAGCCTTGTCGTACTTGCATGGTGACCAATGGTGACCAGGAAGAGGTGCGTGGTGGAGTAGGGGATTAGCCAATGAACGAGTTCCGTTAGAGTCAGATGCGCAGTAGAGTCTTAAACTTGTCGGCTAGTAAGTACATTCTTATTTGAATCCAAGTATAGCAACGATCATTAACCCCTTGCACTACGATTCATTTTACGGTTGCAGTGATTAGAACTTATTTGTCGTTTCTAATTTCTTAGAAAAAAAGAAGTTTGTATGTAATTTACACCTATGCAGTCTCCAATGGTTTCAACAACAAGATAATATAATTTTGTTTCAATTTAAAGTTTAAAGGAAATTACTAGCATGAATATTTAGTAGACTATCTTGGACATCTTCGTCACGAGTCCGACTCGGTATTATAGTGCAAGGGGTTAAAAGAACAAACGAACCCACAATTCCCAATGATTCCTAGCTCTCTCTCGAGCCTCCACCGAGCCACTCGCGAATATCAACAATCGTAGCAAGAATTGTATCCATCGCCATGAAGTGCAGCTTCCACTCGTCCAACTCGAAAGTGCTCGAAAGACCTCGCGTGGCTCGCGCGACGACTACACGAAGAATGTCGCTGCGGCAGTCGCGTATGATCCGACGACGTTAATTACTCGCCGACTCTATGGCTGCTCCAGGGTAATTAAAGGAGTCCCTCTTTGTGCGGGGCACTTCGGTGCTCGCGTTATAGCAATGTCGCCGCCGCGGCCCAGGGTTGAAAACTTTGCCGATATTTCAACCGGCACGACGCGGCGTTCACTTTCTCACGTGGCTAGAGACACGGCTGTTCCCGGGATTCCTTGGAACGGACTTACTTTAGAGTTACTTTAAAATTGCTACTCACGGGGTATTCTGATTTTTCATTTTCAAAAGATCGATTTTTCTTTAATCCTTTGCACTCGGAGCTATTTTAACAGGAAAATTAAACATTTCTTCCGACCTAGAATAATTCCATTCCATATGATTTTTTTTTTATTTTATGCATATAAAGTTGATATAACACCTCATGCAATATTTAAATGTTCAGTAATTGATTAGCTACCAACTTATTTAATAATGTAAACAATATTATGAATAATGCCACAGCAATTTTTGTGGTGACTCTGAGTCGCCACTCGAGTATTAAGGGTTAAATTATTTTGTTTTAGGATATGCGTGCAAAAGGATTCATTCGAATTCGTAAAATTACATTTATTGATAGTTCGGAAGGCGTTTTTCTTAAAATCTAGTTTACCGATTGACTTGGAATTTTCAGAGAATCTTCGGCACGCACCTTGTTATCGCATATAAAACAAATTTGTTTAAATCAACAGTCGGAGATATTCGTTGAATTACATCGTATGTAATTTCGAAGAGGACTGCGTGGTAGAATGAAAACGTGACACCTCGTGCATGCCTATTCGTTGCAGCGTGCGTGGGCTGTGCGCGCATCTGCGACACGATGTGTCTCGGTGGGCGGAACACGGCTTGTTCGAGGCTTGACCTCGATCCAGGTGTTCCGTCACTCTCTCTCTCTCTCTCTCTCTCTCTCTCTCTCTCTCTCTCTCTCCCTCTCTCGTCCCCATCTCGTCGTTTTCGGGCTGTTCTCGTAATAATAGATTTATATGCATAGCTCCCCGCGAGCGGTACAGGTGGTTCCGTAACTACGGGGGCGCGGCTCGGCTCGGCTCTGTCCGGCTCGGCTCAGCTCGGGGGTCGTGCAAACCGCTTTCCGACTTCGCAATGCACCGGCGTGATAATTGTATTTTAAACGACGCCGGCTGACGTCATGGCGACGACGCCACCGGTTCGAGCCCCAGGGTATTCATCGGCGACGATGTTCGCGCGCTACCGTTGCCCGGCCCTTTGCTGCTTTTGCATTTAAGGGATCATGGATTGTTGCCCGTAGGGGTCCGCCATTTCATTAACGGCAACGGGAAATGCGACACGTTGTTTCGCCGGACACGACGCCGCGCCGCGCCGGCTACTTTGATACGTGACGCAAATGGCCGGATAGATGGTGTCTCGCTGTGATGAAATACGGTCGACAAAACTTCTATAATCACGCCACCTGAAATCATGGAAGAGAATTACAAAATATAGTGAAATATAAAGATTGCCATTACTGTCTAAATTTTACTCCTTTCGCTGAAAGTGACTGTACGTGCATAGATGGAAAAGTTGGTAAATCAGCTTTCCTCGCATCTATCACTCCTTGCTTGGTTAATTAAAACCGTGCAAGGTAATTCGTAAAGGGTAAAGGGTCGAGGTCTTAGGATTTGGTGGGACTCATTGTAGAGACACTTTCGTGTATCTCCTATTACGTTGCGTCCCAACAGTGACAAGTATTTGTTTATGAATTTACTACTATATGCACGTCACAGATTTTGGGCTATTACATGTAGTATATCGACGTAACATGTACTAGTATACTACTGGTACCGTCGATCCAAGTTTTTGGCATGGCAATTGCTATTGAGTTTCGAAGTCACGGTACCGAGAAGCTAGCTAGTTTACCATAAAGTAACTTCGAAGGGCTAACTCGAAATTCATTAGCCAACAACCGCACACCGCTTGCCCATAATATTTCCAAAAATACTAGATTTTAACCGAACAGAGTCGTGGAACGCCGAACAGAACAAATTATACACCTCTATCGACGAGTGTACCGAAAAATGGCCACTCTCTTGAAAGCCCTCGTCTACAGGAAGGTACACCCATTATCAGGGTCTGTAATTGCCAGTATTTAGTAATTCCCAGTCGCGCTAAAAGCCCGTCCGTCTGAAAGCACCCGTCAAACATCAGAGACAGACGCGGAAATTACCCTTTTACGTAGAATAACGAGCCATTGTGGTGTCTTCAACCCCGGTCTACGTTGTATATTTCAGCGGGGGATTCCCGCGACAGATATTCAGAACCGTGGCCGTGTCTAGTCGCAATCGCCGGCCGTAAAATCGTATTGTCGACCGATCGTTTAGCCACGGACTCGAAAAGTTTCCACGCGTCGTAAAGCCGGGCACGTTCGCGCTACCAACAAGCTGTTATAGTAGCAAAAACTTTATCCCCTGATCCGACGAAACAAACGCTGTCGACGGTAAAAATAGATTTTCCACTGGCTCCGCAACATTTCGACTGTCCCAACAACGCGGTGATTTTTGTCGAAAATTTTTTCCGTTTTACGACTCCCCGTGTCTTCAAAACTTGAAGAGCTTCCTGAATTTAGCATAAATGCGAAGATTTATTAACAGACGATACAGATACTTGTATTCGTAGTCACCGCATTCCTTTCCAGGCACCTTCTTCTCATCTCACCACGATCCACGTTTAATATTGTAATATTTTGATAAAAAAAATAAAAAATATTAGCTAACGTGCTGTACATGAATATTCGATAGCAGTATTAGAACTTTGGGCAACTTGTACATTTGCCCGGCTCTACGTGTTTTACGAAACGACTTTGTTCCGTGATGTTTACGTGCGCCCTGCAAGCGCAGGTCACTCGACGCTCGTGAATCCTTTGAGAGGTTTGTTCGCAACGTGGGCACGAAAGGGTATAGGTCGAACGGGTCGGCAAACTGAGATCTTTGCATTGTTGGATTCTCGGATGTTCTCTGCGGGGCGTATACACTTCGCTGTGCCCGTTCGTCGGTTTAGCATTTCGCTGAGAATAGCGTGGAGCGTAGATACATGTACAATTAAATTAGAGCATCCCGGAGAAGCCGGTTCTCTGTACATTGCAGCGTGATTTAATTAGAGTATGGGCGTCTCGATTTTTTAACAGATTCACTGTTTTGTGTAAGCTGTGCAATCCACCGTACAGTTCGTCGCTGAAGATATCTGGGCTTGATTCGTGCCTACATTTGCAAAGGTATTTTCTTCGTGATTTCATAATGTCATTGCTATTGAAAAATCTCTTCAAGTTAAGATTTCAGCTGCCTTTGGACGTTTCTATGTTTCTGGCTGGCCCCAATGTCGTAGCCAGCCTTCATACAGGGTGGGGCACTGTGTCCAGTTTGAATATTGCCGTTATTTGTAATAATATGAAAAAATGTTATATAGAAAACTTACACGGTATAGAGGGGGACATATTGTGACACAAACATTTTCTGGGTGGGTGGAGGCATAGAGGAGATTTCAAGGTCATCTCTATTTTTTTTATCACGATGTGATAGCCCGTGTTGAGACGAATTCAGCGAGTTATCGTTGAAGGTCATACAAGGTCAAATATGGTAGTAAAGTAAACTTTATTACCTTACAGGAGATGCTCGAATTGGTGACCGTTTGCGTCAATGCAAAGTTGCAATCTTCGTATCCCTGCAGAAACGATAAGACATGCACGTGATACGAAGATTGCAACTTTGCATTGACGCAAACGGTCACCAATTCGAGCATCTCCTGTAAGGTAATAAAGTTTACTTTACTACCACATTTGACTCAACACTGGCTATCACATCGTGATAAAAAAAACATAGCATTCCATTTAAAAAAAATAGAGATGACCTTGAAATCTCCTCTATGCCTCCACCCACGCAGAAAATGTTTGTGTCACAATATGTCCCCCTCTATACCGTGTAAGTTTTCTATATAACATTTTTTCATATTATTACAAATAACGGCAATATTCAAACTGGATACAGTTAGTGCCCCACCCTGTATATTGTCATTTTTAAAAAACTCTAATCTGCGCGTTTAAGAAAAAACAAGTAGGTAAAAAGAACTGATATACCCTCATTTTTGTTTGTATAGGTTTCTTGTTCTGTATATTTTGTTTTGTTTCTAATGTTGTAATAAATCTCTTATGAGATTTCCTCAATAAAAAAAAAAAGAATATCCTTTCGCCATCACACTAAGCGTGAAGAATGTCTTTATACAGAGTAGACCCGAAAACATCGAGTACCCAACCTGATATTTTCGGGTTCTCGCACACCTTTAATTATCAAGTGTCTCGCGCGAATCAATTGAAAATGCCGTAGGTTCGAACGATCTAGAATTTCGCGAGCGGGAACGCGAAGGAAAAAAGGAATTGGGTCGCGCGCGAGTCAAACGAACACGGGTAACAGGGATTTTGCAGCGGCAATCGGATATCGCGTGCGCGAGAACAATCTTCGATCTCCTGCTTCTCGACGAGGTCGTGTCGACGCGCTCGAACACAGCGCGTCCGCGTTTCCGTTTCGTGGAAAGCAGTTTCGACAAATTGTTCGAATAAAAGCAAGCGATAAATAATTATTTGTTATTCGCGGCATTCGATTTCGAAAGAAATGTTTTTCGATTCGTTCCACAGTAAACGCTTGATTCTTGTCCAACAGCCGTGTTTTTCATGGACAAGAATCGTGCCCAGAAGTGCTTTTTCATTTATGACTGCGTCTAGATATCGCGCCGACCGCGCCGAGCGAGACTTCAATAGAGAGCCGAACATAGAGAAGGACAGAATGAAATACGGTTCGCGTCTCTTTCTTTTCGATGCGCTGTCCTTCCTTGCGACCGAAACTTTCACCGTCGATTAAACCACTAAATACAATCGAAACTATATTGTGTTTGGTGTCATTTTAATCAGAAAAATGCCAGAAATAAGGTAGTGAAAGTCCCATAAATAAATAATGAAAATTAAGAGATTTGTAAAATCGATTCCTCGAGTAAATGTCGTGGTGTTCACACCGATATTGTCAGGCAGTGGAATGGGTAGGCTCTGGACAGGAATCGTGTCCACGCTCTGGACAATAATCAAGCTTTTACTGTACTATGGGCCCGTGTGAAAGCCAGCTAACACAGAAAAGGAGAGAGAGTTAGAAAGAGCACACAGGGACGCACGTTAAGATTCGAAGCATCGTGAATGCGGCGCGGCGCGGCGCATAGAGGCGCGGCAGCGGTGTTGTTTTTGCTGAGTAAACGCGGGACGACATCGACGGTTTCATTTGGCGGAAGCGCAAACACCGATCCCCTGCCAATAAACATTTCCAGCTCTTGGTGGCCGGCCCCGCTTAAGTATTCAAAGCCTGCTCGATTTCCGCCACGCTTTGAGGCCACAGGCTCAACCCCCCGCGTTTTCCCTCTCGTCCGGTGCTTCCATCCGCGAATCGCTCTCAGTGCCTCGCGCTCCGATAACAAATTGTCGGATTCCAAGAGTGAATGGGCACCTGCATTCGAGAAATGAAATCTTTGATCACCCTGTGTTAGCGCGCGCGCGTGCTATACCTTTCCGCGGCGCACCACCCCCTCTCTTCGTCGACCATGTAAGCATGCAATTATTTTAGAACGATATCAGTAAAGTGTTATTTATATGCAATTTTCTGATCCTTGTGATTTCCGAATAATTTGTTGAATCAGTCACGAGCGGAATAGTCCGTCCTAGCAGCACCTCGATAATTATTTTGACAACGCAAGACGGTCCAGGAATAAGGTATCACTGGGAAATGGAATCGACTCGATGCGAACAGAGTATGCAATCTAATTCACCGACTGAAACAGGTCCTGTAGGGACGGTATTCGAGATAGGTATCGAATAGACTTCACCATGGAGACACACCGAATGAAATCGATATAGCTTCAGACCATCTGGCGATCCAGGTCCACGTTAAAGTCTTTGGACGATCCGAGTCCATTGAATTCAATCCTATCGCATCTGTGCGATTTATTCGGTATTACCAACAAGCACGTAGCGCCATATTTTTCTTCGTTACGTTGGAACGAATTCTCATATCAAATTTTTGGAAAACATTTTCTATACTTTTAAACGGTACGATATTTATCGGTTTTAGCGAGAACAGGATATTGATAAACGACGAAATAAGTTCTGATCGTAGCAGATGTGTAGAAAATGGTAGCACGAGATGATCGAGGCCTGGGATCCGTAACACTTGCTTTAATGAGTTTCCCCGACAAGTCTCTCTCGCGTATCCGCGTGTCTCGCAGAGCGCGCGTGATTTAAACGGACATCATCGTGGATATGCACGAAACGCGGCCGCGAATTCGTATCTGAACTCGATACGGCTCGGCGAGCCTCAAAGAGGGGACCTAGATTCAGATCTCCGGAGGCGGCCGCGTTTCCCACGATCGGCGCGGATTCATTAAAAGCGATGAGCCCTCGATTCGCAGTTCCGTGCTGCGAAATCAAGACGCCGGCTTTCGTCCCCCTTCCCCTACCCTCTCTCCACCCCCTGTTTCCCCCTTCTTTTACACCCTAGTATTCGCACCACTCCCCTCCCCTCCTCTCATCCTCCCGGTTTCCGTTTTAGCCGGTGTCATCCTTTCGGCCCCGGAGTCAAACTTTAATTACACCTCGCGTGCCTGTTTTAAGTATACGCGCGTGAAGTTGCCGCTGCCTCCAATTAAGGTGAATTAAACTTCGCCGAACCGACACGTCGTCGACGGCCCGACGACGACGCGACCGACGACGCCTCGATGCGCCTCGACGCCGACTTGGCTGTCCACTTTTCCACAGTGACACCGTTTCTTTGTCCCTTTGCCGCCCGACTCCTGCTTTTATTTTCCGATAACAAACATTTTCCGCTGCAGACGGTTTTCATTCCACTCGAGAGATTGGATGGCGGATTTGTTTCACGGATTTGCGCTGCTTTTTTATTCCGCGCGGGATTGCTCGATTTAATGAGTTTGCTCGATTGAAAGCGGTCATTCCAAGTCGTCCTCGCTCGATGCGAAAGTATTGAATAATTTAGTGACTGGAAATTTATAATCTTGAAAAGCTGCTGGGATGTAGTGTTCGTCAAAAAAAATGTTTGCAACAGGCTCAGTTTCGCCGGAATTAACATCGCCGCAGTTTAAATTGCAAAGTTTAATAATGCAGATGCATACAGAGGATCATGATCTTCTGTTTAAAGAAATTTCTCATCTACTTCGACTCACTGTAGTGGCTTCTCTGCAAACGGTGCTTAATCATGAGGTTTCGTGATAATTTTCAGCTGTATTCTGAAACAAGATACAATCATTTGTTCTTTATTTAGATTCGTATTTCTAAAATTGGACTTTTCAGCATTGTCTCGAACACTGTGCCTCGTCGCAGCGAAGCAATCATCTATATTAGTTGGAGCGACGACTTCGAAAAATTTTATGAGAGATCATCGCGTTCCGATAACAGTGGCGAAGTTCCCGCGAATAAACACCCGGAGCTTGTTATTGGAGCCGGAATCGAATTAGCGCCAACCTCGACCAGCCCTAGCCTCTCCGCCGGTATTAATTTACCGCGAACAGCGTCGAAGAGTATCGCTGGCTAGCATCGGACGTCGTATCTCGCACCTATCATCGATACAGAGTAATTTCGTTACAAGACCCATTCACCCCGGGATTGGCCCTCCGCAACCATATTCATTTATTGGGTTCACAGGAAAGTTCAGATCGTCGACGTTGACAGTATTTCTAGGCAAATTCTAGTTACCGGGACCAATTCGAACAGCTATTAGATACTACTTGTGCCAGTGTTCCGCTCGGGCGGAAATTTAATTGGAAAACAGAAATCAAATTTTCCACATTGATGGGATCTTCTAGTCTAACGTGTTTCGATAAGAAATACGACAGATTTGTATTCAGCTTTTGTATACATATTTTCTGTTTTTTGGACTGTAGAATTGTAATTTTTCCAGTGAAAATTCTGGAAATTGTACGAGTCGTAAATCAAATTTTCCACATTGAGGGGATCTTCTAGTCTAACGCGTTTCGATAAGAAATACGACAGATTTGTATTCAGCTTTTGTATACATATTTTCTGTTTTTTGGACTGTAGAATTATAATTTTTCCAGTGAACATTCTGGAAATTGTACGAGTCGTATCATATTATTTTATATTCGTTTTCTTTTTTTTTTTTCCTAAATGCATGAAATCTGCGGTGTAGTTATTAATTCTCCCATTACGACCGCGAAGCAGTGCTCGCGAGAAATTTACGATACTCCACGAATTATACACGCTCATTGTTCCGACTTTTACCAGCTGAGAACGGCCGGATGACTAATCGAGCCGAGAGTATTTTGTTTCCGGGATGAATCACCTTTGTTTCGCACGGCGGAAAGCGGCGAGCATTTATTCGTCCCACGGAGAAATGAATCCGCGTCTACCAAAGCATGTCCTGCGTCCCTGGTGCGGCGGGCGCACCAAAATCCTGCGGTCGAACAGCTTTCAGATCCGCTGTGAGTAACGAAAGTATCGTCATGATGAAGTTTCCCGTGGTCCACGTACCCAATAAATTCCCTGGAATTTCGGTGCGAGTTTTTCCCAAGAACGTTTTCTGCGCAAATAAATTCGCTACGGTTGTATTTTTATTAACCACAATTCGGAACGTTGTTTCGTTCGATATCAATCGGCTTGTCGAATACGGGGACAATTTTGACAGTGGACTGCTGATCTTTATGCGCGAGTGGAACAGCTGAAAGAAAAGTCAGACAATAAGCTCGCAAATAGTAAAAGACAATTTTAAGTCGCACAACAGACTAGCACGCGGTAAACTATGATTTCCAACCGGACAGCAGGCTTGCAGGTAGTAAAACACGATTTTAAGCCGGACAACAGACTTGCAAGTAGTAAAAGACGATTTTAAATTAGACAGTCGGGCTAGCAAGTAGTAAAAGACGATTTTCAGTCGGACCACAGGCTATCGAGTAGTAAAACACGATCTCAAGCCAGACAGCAGACTTGCAAGTAGTAAAATACGATCTCTTGGCTCTCGTACACGTCTTTCCAAAGACTTCGAGAAGAAAATGCTTGCAATACCTACGTGAATACTTTTGCAAATATACGTCCGAGAGGAATTTACGCGAAAGAAGAACACAGGCATTTTTTAGCATTAGACTGATAATGTTCATACACAACGGTGTATATAGTTCGTATAGGAAACTGAAACTTTGGAAACGGCACGTGAAACGATAAGTATTATTTGATAGTGTGCACTCGAGGTTCATTCGGTATTCCGAAAACAACGGAAACAGCCAGTGCAGGTGAAGGAAACGCGCGGCAACATTTTCCAAGTGGAGCGAACCGATCGATAGATGTAAAATTGAACCGGTCCACTCCGAACGAATAATGCTCCGTCCCGCTTGCACACGCGTGCCCGGCGAAAATGAAAATAATTTCGTTTTTGCCGGGAGCTTGTCATCCGCAGCGGAAGCCCGATGTTTTCGTGGACAAAGCCAAGCGGCAAATAAACCGCAGCTACCGGCCGCGCTATCAAGAGGGATTCCTGGTATATAACAGCAAAATTGACGAATATTTTAACATTTTTCTAGAAAACTATTAGCTAGAGAAATTTATTATTTTACAGGTACAATCTTTTCGAAACGAAATATTTTCACAAATGCGTTACACCTTCGCCGATGGCCCTGCGAGTGTTGATTCCCGGATTGCCTGGTATCCAACAGGAATGCGCGACGCCGGGAACGCGAGAACCGTATTCGAGGAGCACGCGCGGAAATTTCGAAAGTAACGCACGCGGCGGCTGAGAGCTTGATTACTTTTTCGAGAGGGGAACTTGTTGATTCGTACGCGCGCATCGCGGAAGATGCTGGCCCCCGAGCGAACGATAACGAGAATCCATGGAATTCGGAACTCCATTCCGGAAGTTTCGAGCACGGGGAAAACGATCTCGCGGCGCGATGAAAGTATCGTATCCGCGGAAACGGAAGCTCGTTTCGCGGAATTAAGGTCCGCTTTGGAAACGCGCCTTCCGACGACGTCGACGTAAGGAAACGAGCGTGTAACTATATAAACTTTCCGAGGGTGTATTCTCGTTACCGCTATTATACCAGCGACTGACGAGTGAATTCATTTTTCCTTCATCTTCCGACAAATTTCATTTTTGCTTTCACAATTATTCAAATTATAATATCTAATATCTTAGAATGAGAACTGTAGCGGCCCCCGTTTAGCAAGATTTTTCGTGTTCACTAAATTTCATTGTGTCTCTGGGACCAACATAGTTGTTTTTCATATGGCTACGGTTAGGGCCTGTTCGACGTACCCTCTTATGCTTATGTTCATCTATGTAATCCTTTCTTTTTCTTTGGATTGTTCTCTTTCACGTCATTATCGCTCTCTATTTCTCAATAAACGCATCGCTCTTCTAACTCTAACACTTTATGTGTTAGATTTATTTATTACTTTATAACACTACGCTACCCGTTTCCAGAATCAAATCTATTATAGGTCCGTACTTCACGTGCAATAAACGAATCCGAATTTTAATCCACGTATTACTAAGTACACGGATACCCGTGAATTTTAATTTCACATAATATTCGCGTATTTATTTTACATGTGCATTTTAATGTACGGTGATTTAACGTCGAACAATTTACCGCGACTTTATTATTGTCACACTTCTAAGTTCTAACATCAACAGTCGAAAACGGAACGTGCCGAACGGATCCGTGTTCGCATATCCGTCTACACGCATTCGTATTCGCAGATCCGTGTACACGGATCCGTATTCACGTGTTCGTGGATCCGTGTACACGGATCCTTAAATTCGTACTACACGGTTCACGTACCACGCAGAGAAGCTAATTTTCATTTTTGTAAAACTTTAATATAGTGTGTGTTACCCAAACATCTTGTTTAGTCCTTCTGCAATAGAAGGTGGTCCTTCGAGAAATTAATTAGCGGGCATCTCGCAGTGCTAAATCATCAAGGCCTGAACGATGTTCACGTAGGATCAACCAAGGGCGTAAACAAGAACTTTTCGTTGAGCGAGGATTGAATGACTTGGCTTGTGTAACCAGCGGGAGAACGCAAAGATTTGCCCACTTTGCGAGCCAATATTTTTCTAATCAGTCGGGAGAGGGAGGGGCGGGAGTGCACGTCGTCGATGAGGAAGGGTGGCAGCGCACCCCTGATTCGATTCGACAACGTTCATTAATGGACGCGAGCGCTCGGCGTTTCTACACCGGGCTCTCGGTTCTACGTGTATCGGTAGCGGCGCACGATCGCGATATTTACGATCTCGGGGGCTGACGCTGCGGATAATCCGGGCGCGGGTCCCCGTAATTAAGTTTAGTTATGCGCGGGGATCTCTGCAGGGACGCGCGCGTTATCCGCGAACGGTGCTCTGCAGCGGGACAAACGCCAACGTTATCGATGACGAGAGACTTTTGTTCGACTCGGGACGGCCTCGTCCAATCAAGGCCGTCGGGCCACGTTCGAGAACCCATCAGACGTCTAACTAAGGGTACGTGTACAGGGTGTCCCACGTAACAGTTTTCACGATTTTTTAAGTACGTACTTGCGATAATCTGACAAAAAATATTTTCAACAAAACTTGATCAGTTTTCGATTGGATGTATATTGCTATAAAAAGAAAGTTCGAAAAACATTTTTTTTTATAGTATTCTCAAGGTCACCTTCATTATTTTATATGGCACTTTATATTTTTCACTTAACAGTATTACAGCCCGTGTCAAGACGAATTCAACGATCTAGTATACCATGATCTTCGGATGACCTTGAACTACCATTTAAAAAAATGAAGGTGGCCTCGACAATAGTAAAAAAGAAATTTTCCAACATTTTTTTTTATCGGAATGTATAGCCAATCGAAAACTGATCAGCTTTTGTTTAAATTATTTTTTGTCAGATTATCGCAAGTACATACTTAAAAAAATCATGAAAACTGTTACGTGGGACACCCTGTATGTTAGAGCTGTTATACAGGGTGATTCGCGAGAAACAGAACGTCTATCTCATTCAAGATTGAAGATACAGTGTTACAAAGTTATGGTGGTAAATTTGCTAATTAACTTGTCTAGATCAGTGATGAGAGCGATGAATTTATCGCAGCTCCAACATACACGTGTCCTAACAAGATGGTTCCCTTGCCTCGAAGAAACGGATCAGCAGAACAATGGCTGTGCTGTTCTAGGACTAGCCAGCAGCGAAACCGGGTTGCGGAAACGTCCTGCGGTTGCGGCAAACGTTTCTGAAACGATCGTTTAACTTCCCGCGATTCGACGATCTGGGTTTGCTTGTGCATACGTCGAGTTGTGATCGATTGAACCTACCGTGCTGCTCTTCTTCCTTTGTCTTTGTTATTCTTGCTATCGGCGGATTCCCATCAGGAGTGTCGTATGATTTTCTCGGACAAGTTGCTGCGAAGCATTCTCTTAGAAAGCTGATCTGTGTTAGTCGATATCTTGTCGACAGATAAAATAACAAGAATTTAGGAAACCTACAAATTTGCTACATTAAATCAGCACATTAATGAAAGTGGGGCATACTTCGAAGTACTTTCAAGATATAGAGAATGCAACAGTTAAAACGTGTACCGGAAGAAGAAACTTTTATGCGATAAAATCGTCTATTAGATCGCTCGGTACAAATTGAGCCAACTTTCGCGAGATAAAATACCAACGGAATTCAGCGAGTTATCGTTGAAGGTCATACAAGGTCAAATATGTTAGTAAAGTAAACTTTATTACCTTACAGGAGATGCTCGAATTGGTGACCGTTTGCGTCAATGCAAAGTTGCAATCTTCGTATTACTGCATCACGTGCATGTCTTATCGTTTCTGCAGGGATACGAAGATTGCAACTTTGCATTCACGCAAACGGTCACCAATTCGAGCATCTCCTGTAAGGTAATAAAGTTTACTTTACTACCATATTTGACCTTGTATGACCTTCAACGATAAAAAAACATAGCATTCCATTTAAAAAAATAGAGATGACCTTGAAATCTCCTCTATGCCTCCACCCACGCAGTCACAATATGTCCCCCTATATACCGTGTAAGTTTTCTATATAACATTTTTTCATATTATTACAAATAACGGCAATATTCAAACTGGACACAGTTAGTGCCCCACCCTGTATATTGTAATTTTTAAAAAACTCTAATCTGCGCGTTTAAGAAAAAACAAGTAGGGAAAAAGAACTGATATACCCTCATTTTTGTTTGTATAGGTTTCTTGTTCTGTATATTTTGTTTTGTTTCTAATGTTGTAATAAATCTCTTATGAGATTTCCTCAATAAAAAAAAAAAAAAATATCCTTTCGCCATCACACTAGGCGTGAAGAATGTCTTTATACAGAGTAGACCCGAAAACATCGAGTACCCAACCTGATATTTTCGGGTTCTCGCGCACCTTTAATTCTTTATAAAATCGTCTATTAGATCGCTCGGTACAAATTGAGCCAATTTTCGCGAGATAAAATACCAACGGAATCAAATATAACGCGTCAAAAAGGTCCGCAATCTTCTCGCTTGAGCCTTTGAGAGGCGATTGCCGGTCTACAAGTAACGTTAAAGGATAAGCTCGGGCGAAAACCGCTGTCGCAATTAAAAAGTAAAAGTGTAACTCTCCTAAAGCTCCGTCCGCGAAAACAAGCGGACCGCTTTTCGAGTTCTTCGGCGATTTTCCAAATTCGTTTGAAGTTCTCGTCGCCGTGCTCGTCGGGATTTAAACCGAATCGCGTTTTAAATTCTCGTGCTGACGGGAGACCGGAGAAAATTCACCGTTTCGCGTGTGTAATTTTTGGTCGGAACTCCGCGGATTCGTTTGGACGAGACTTTTCACGGAATTTTATCGTCACCCGGTCGATGCGCGGGAATGAGGTGCATTTAGGCACGCCAGCGCATATTATAATAGCGTGCATTAACCGGCGTGCGGCTAGTTGATAAGCGCGTAATCGCAGTTGTTTGTTATGCAGGGAATATGTTCATGGGGCATTCGGTAAAGGGGGGTGGGGGCACGTGGGGGCTGTTAACGAAACGTAATACCCATCCCCCGTCGGCTAATAAACGCTCGGCTCGTCGAACAGGCTCGAAGTTTCGCTCGCAGGTAATCTGCTTGTCAATAGAGAACGCGCGATTTCGTGCGCGAAGGCGTCCGGTAACGAACGGCGCCGAAGGGAATTCCGTTCGGGAGTTAGTTTCGTCGTCCGGCCACTTATTAACTTCACCAATTAACCCGAATTTTATTGGGAAACCGGCGACCCAAGGGCGGAACTATACCGACCATAGCAGACGGCTGTCGCCGCTATAATTGAGCAACGCGACGCTGACAGGCGCGGCGCGGCGCGGCCAGTCTCTGCAAATAGTTTTTCGCCGGTGGTTGCGCGAACTGTACGTTTAAAGATTGTACAGCATAAAACTTTGACCCTGAGGAACGCATGAGTAACAAATTCACAGTACACAAAATTTCAATTTTAATTGACAGGAATTGTGAGAAAAAGAAAACGGTGAATATTGATTTGACAATTTTTTTTATTCGAGTCTGTAATGAAAAAATTCGATTTCCGAATCTGTGTCAATTATATACAGTCTGAAAACTTCATCAAAGATGGACCACCCTTAACGAACCGCGCGCACGCGCGCGGGTCGGCATTAAAGCAGCGAGGCCATCGAGAAATTATGTCCTCCTCATTATAGGACAAGTGTTATTCAAACTACTAGCTTCTGTTTCCGCGGGAAAGAAACGTGCGATTCAGGGGACGCGTTGGAAATGTCTCGCCCTCGAACCTCGCGTCGCAAATGAACGTCACACCCTTCATGCAAGAGGAAGAGAGAGAAAGAGAGAGAGAGAGAGAGAGGGATAGGGAGGAAGAGAGGAGATCGTGCACGAGAGAATGGTGTCGCGTCTGAATTCCTCTCGCGAGCGAGCAAAAATACACCACCGGCGAACCTATAGAAAAAGGGAAAAAAACGGCATCGTTGCGCGTACGGAATAAAAGGCGTGTCGCCTTGAACCACCCCCCTGGCTCCGGTTCGTTCGCCATTTATTAATGACAACAGCTGGTCCGTTTTTACTCCCCCCTCGGTCCTCGTTCCACTGTGTTCCGACGAGACTAACGCCTCGCCCTCGTTCGGACAATTTATCCGTTCGTGCGCCTCGCGAAACTGGAACAAAGAGCACGCGATGCAAGTACTGGCACGGGTACAGGGGCCGTACCATCCTCGGTCTAATGAAGATGTTCGGCCAATCCGAGGTAAATTGCATTGATAAAGCCCACGCGGAGACAGACGTCGACCGAAATTGCCTGAAGTATGCTGACCAGGCCGTTCGACGTCCGATCATACATCCGCCAAACCTCTCGGCCGAGAGGCTTACACGCTGCGAGCGTGGAAAATCAGGGCCTCTCCAGACCCGCAGATCTGGAACTGACGCTTCTCGCATTAACCGGGTTGATATAGGGCTGGTATCGATGTCAATTTCCCTCCAAATACTGTGGTAAATGCCGGTACGTTCCGGCCGTTTTGCTCCCGGAAATACCTGGCCTAGTAAACCATTTTCTCTAGCAAATCCTCCGTTCGCGAGATTTCCCATTCCTTCCGGAGAGTCCCCGAAACGTTCTTGGTCTCCTGTTTCTACGGTCAACATTTAAGCGTTATTATTATTTACGGACCGAAGTCCTTTTATACAAATGTTTACAATAGAAGATATTCATAAAAAGAAAAAGAAAGTTTCTTTGCATAAAGTTACATAGTAATGGACATGCTGACAGTTACAGGAATACATTATATTACCATATAATCATATAATCGCACGCAACTTTTTCTTAAATGATAGTAACGAACCATTATATAATACATTGGCATACAACTTCTTTCTACTTTTCCATTTCTTCAAATTATTCCATCTGCGAGAACAATACATAACATCAACGAATTTATGGAACCAAGTATTTTTATGATTTCGGTAATTGTGGAATTCTGCAAAATTCGTTAAAATCCGCTAGAATAATGAAGCGACGAGAACGCATATCCTAGTCGCATTAGAGCTGCAGCGGATGATTCAATCACAGAGTGGATGACCATTGGATTTCGGAAAATTGGAAACGCGGGCCGGGCGGAAATTTCGAAATAATTGAAATCAATCAATTAGAGGCTATCCTAAATCGACCATCGAGCAAAAACGCCGCGCTTTCGTTAGTGTGCCGGATCGGGTTGCAAGCCGCGCGGAAATACAATTAAACGAAAAGTCGCGTGCGTTTAATAAAGCATTAATTACAACAGATTGCCGGCGTACCCGTTTTCTGTACCTATTACATTTCCTGGCGCACGTTCGTCAATAACATCGGGGAAAACCGGCGCCGATGTAAATCTATAAACAGTTACAGCGCGTAATCCGTTGATTTACGACTTGATCGAGTATATTTTGCTGCATTCATATTAATCATAAACGCGTCAAATCATCCCCGGTATGTGCAGAGCGAACATTCGCAGAGTCGACGGATTAAGATTTGTCTTCCACTCTACGCTTCCGCTTCTGCAACGCCATTCCCCCACCCTTCCGCCACGGCCCGGTCACGTGAGGCGTTTCGTCTCCGTCGCGCATGCGTCGCAACGTCACGTGACTAGTCCCGCACTGGCAGAGAGGGGGTAACTTTTTCCCCTAGATTCGTGCTCTCCCCCCTCTGATCTGGCGACTCGGAACGTTCGCAGCATGAATACGACGAATAAAATAATACGGTGATTCCGGGGACACGACGAATAATCCGCCGGCGAAGCTGATGGGACAAGTTTCTAAATTAGTTATTACGTAGATCACAGGTTCAACCGAATATACCGGGTACTTCCTAAAATAACGGTTTTATCCTATAACCATTATCGTATTCATGAAACACGGGGCTCCACCTTCCGAGCGAGCACAATGCGAAGGATCGGCCGCGTGTGCGAGAGTACGTCACCCCCACACACACACACCAGCGAAGATAATGTGGATGCAACGTTTCACAAAAAAAAAAAAAATAAAAGTCTACACGCGCGTGGCTTCGCGTTATACCCACGCGGGGAATACAGAGGCCTGTGCGTGTAGACCCGTGAACAATATGCGTGGCAAACAATGAGATGGTCCATAAAAAACGCGGGGGATGCTTAATGGCGACGGGTACGTGTCACCGGTGAAATCGATACTCCGTTGCCTTTTTCTTTTCCCTCGTAGCGCTCTACTCGCCCGTTAACCTGAATAACATCGAGGTCTCGATGCCGAC
Source organism: Lasioglossum lativentre (assembly GCA_916610255.1). Lineage (NCBI taxonomy): Eukaryota > Metazoa > Arthropoda > Insecta > Hymenoptera > Halictidae > Lasioglossum > Lasioglossum lativentre. The sequence goes on from OU744364.1 coordinate 6,815,806, forward strand.
CGCGTAAACATTCGCCGTGCGACTAAATTAATTAAAAATCGTCACGATTTATGTCGTTGTTTTCTATTTCACGTTCGAGCAGTATGACCCGACAGTATTAGAGAAGTTAATGGTTCGCATAATAGAGATCCAATTGCAATCGCGACGATCCACTGGCCCGGACCACGCGGGCAAACGAATAACGCATCCGGAAAGTCATTTGCTTGTCTTTTTGCCCCTACGGTCCGTTTAAATGGAGATTTTAATTGGCTCACCGTTTGACGGTTAACACGGGATTCGTTATACTCTGAATCAATTTCGTGTCAGACATGTCGCTCGACTATAGCGGTTTTGAGCGATTATATAAAGAGGAACGATGGTTCAAGCTTTCATCCAGATTATTCGTAATACTTTCATACAGTCGACCCATTGCGGTCGTATGAAAAATGGTACTTGTTCCACGGACAACGAAACGCTCGCCGGTTCATTGTTTTATGGCTTAAAAAAAAAAAAAATACTGTCCGACGAAATGAAGCAGCATCTATTTTAGTTTTCGGCATTAATATTATTCAAAAAAATTGCGCACGACATAGGGCACTCGGGTTTTCCATCTAAAAACTGTTTGGCTCTTTTAAAAAATAATATCATTTAACCCTTAGCACTCGAATGGCGACTCTGAGGCACCACAGAAAATTGCTATGCCATTCTTAAAAATATTGTTCATATTATTATTTTTGTTCGTATTTAATAAACTACTAGACATTTACATATTACGTGAGATATTATATCAGTTTCATATGCAAAAAATGAAAAAAAATTGTATCGAATGGAAATATTCTAGAATGGAAAAATCTTTCGTTTTTCAGTTAAAATAGCTCCGAGTGCAAAGGGTTAAAGGGTGCGTGTGGACTTTTTTGACAGACTGTAACCGAGTCCCCGGCACTAGAACAATTACACGTTACAATTATTATAAAGTGCAATATAAAAGCTCATGCAGCTCGACACTCTACACCCCAAAAGTCGCAATGAGATACCGTGTAGCATCTCAATGACGCGGATTTTCGTCGCTGCAGCTGTTCACGCGGCATGTAAAGTCGAACGTTATTCATTTCGCGGCGGCATAATAAATCGCTTTTCCGCGGGTTGTCACGCGAAAGAACATCAAAGTCGCGGCTGTCGGCTGTTCCAAGATGAAGGAAGATCCTAAGAGCAATCAACCGTCGAACGTCTGAAAGCGATTGCGGCGCGCATCTCTTATTTTCATGCCGTTTTGATTTATCGATGGGAGCGCACCGGTGACAAGATGTTGACGCGCCGTCGCGGATAAACGCGTAGCTGCCAGCTGAATTTTATTCGTATACGCGTGTGCACGTTCCACTGTCAGCAATTAAACGCGACAGAATTTGTCGTGTGTCAAGCTGAAACTGCGGCGCAATTAAACTTTGCTTAGGAATTCCATTCGACGACGAGCCTCGCGACACCGATCACGTAAACTCGTTTTTTTTTTTTTTGGGTATTCCATTAATGCACACGTATAAGCTATCATTTAGCAGCAACGAAATTTCGAAAATCAAGTGACCTGAAAGAAGCGAATTTTTGGATGACTCTTTGCGTTCTTGGTTTTCCAAGCTATAGACGGCGTTGCCAACGGACAAGCCCCTAATTCTGTAACTGAATCGCGAAAGTGAATAAATGTCCCCGGTCGGTCGGTCGGTCGGTCAATCGATCGATCGATCGATTATATCGGCGACCGTGCGAAAGACTATTATCGGGCACGAAATTCGGCCGGTTCTCGTTGGCATTAGGACAAATTAGAACCGTGCTTGGACCGTGGAATCAATTGTTGGCCCGTAATTCCCAGTGGCCAGGCTCGCCGTTGTCTCCGCTCGATGTAATGACCGAAACCGTGCAATTCCGGCACTCGACGCCCGGCTACGGGCGTCGAACGAATCCCTTCGGTCGATCCTGCTGGCTGCTTAATTGCTCCTCATCACTGTCTCGCGTAATTGGTGTCGAACCGTGAACGCACGAAGACAAGGAAGGAAGCGCCTAACGAACTGTCGCACCGGCGCGACGCCCCTTAAATTCCGTTTTCGTTCCCCGGTCTGAAAACAATCCACCCACCTACGTGACTCGCAAGCCGCTGCCCTGCCTCGGATCCACCTCTCGATTTCTAGATCGACGGACATTCGTCACGATCCGTACCCTCCCGGATCGTTAATTACGCGTGTCGGACTACCGAGACGGCGGACTTTTAATTCTTCAACCCCTGGCTACAGTGAATTACGGATCTGAAAGTTCCAATCACGTTATCAGCCCTTCCCTTCCACCGTTGTTTATTAACCTTTTAAACGGGGCCGACGAGTTCGTTCGCCGTTCGCACGTTTATTGGGTTGTTCGGAAAGAAATCTTGTTTTCCATTTGTTATTACTTAACCTTTTTCTAATTCCCAAAAACATTGTATCACAGACAAGGTATATTAACCCTTTGCACTCGGATCTATTTTAACTCAAAATCGAAAGATTTTCCCATTCTAGAATATTTCCAATCTATACCATTTTTTGCATACGAAACTGATATAATATCTCATATAATATGTAAATGGCTAGTGTTTTATTAAATACGAACAAAAGTAACAAATGTGAACAATATTTTTAAGAATGGCATAGCAATTTTCAATGATGCCTCAGAGTCGCCATCCCAGTGCCAAGGGTTAATATTACTATTCAATAGACAATCTCTAATCTCTAAAATTAATATATTCATTAGACTCTGTTCAGAACCTTCATCGAGAGTCTGTCTCGATGTTATAGTAGAAGGGGTGAAGCTCGATATTAAGTCGGCCGGAACGATCGGCACAGACGGGGATTTTCTGACGCGTCAGGCCCGGCCCGAGATTCCTTTGATCGTTCGCAGATTGCTTCGCGAATTGCACGCTGGCGGGAAATCGAATTTCCCGGGCATCATCGATACCGGCGAGCCTGGCCGAGCTCTTTGCGAGAATTTCGCAGCGAGGAATTCGCAGAGTCGGAGCTCGTTAGAACGGAACACGTACGTCCGATACGCATCGTTGGCCTGGCCTGGCCGCGGCACGAGTGCATTTTCGCCTGTGCACGGCACGCCCGTTGCAAATTTTCACGGGCTATGAGCCTGGAAATCGACTCGCGGCCGCAATCGCAACCGAAACGCGGGCTCCGTGCCGCGATCGAATCGGAACCACGTGTAATCGGTTTATGTTTGACTCGGCCAATCCCTAATCTACACAGGGTGTCTATATTTCAACTCGATGAAATATCATTTAAGGGGATAAAACCCGCACTAGAATTTCCCTAGAATACCCTAGAAATCTGGCCGAAACATGGTTTTGCGCCAGATAACTATTCTTCGTTATATGAGCATATTTTTCGCTGGGCAAGGGCTCATTCGAAAGAGAATGGATCAATATTGTTCGCTCGACTCGTGATTTGATGAGATTTTGCAGATATTTTGTAATATAAGTGTTTGAAGTAGGCCAAAAGTAGGCATCAATTTTGGCCTACTTCTACTTATATATTTTGTAATATTATATTAGTGATAGGAGTAAGCCAAAATTGATGATGTTCAGCCACGTAATCCAAGCTATTTTTATGCCATTGGATGAATTTTCTGGATGCTATTGTGGGCTGAGCCCCGTTCATTAAACCTTCCTCTATCGAATGAGCCCTTGTCCAGCAAAAAATATGCTTGTATAAGGGCGAAAAGTGGTACCGCGGAAACCCATGTTTCGGCCAGATTTCTAGAGTATTCTAGGGGAATTCTAGTGCGGGTTCTATAGACTTAAGGGGAGATCGTGGGATCGTGGGTCGTAATAAAAAGAAAACTGTAGCGATGGTGAAGTACAAGTTATTTAGGAGAATTAGGCAAAATAGATTTTGCTCGAATGCATGTGTGACCCCCGGGCACATTGAACGGCACGAAATCAATTGTCAGCCGCAATTCCCTAACCGCCAGCTTCGTGAAACATTTAAGACCGGGGGAAACACGTTTCAGGAAGCATCGGGGTGTTACATGGTGTCCCGTAAGAGCTTGCTAATTGCTCGGCAACGCCCTTTCGCGTGACTACAGGCGAAGTTCGAACTTCGCTGGCGCGAATCGATCGGCAGACCAGTTCCCAGCGAACTTCTTTTCCGGAGGAATGCGCATCGACTTCGTCGCCGGTATCCATTAGCATCGTAAACAACGATGCTAAATCTGTCGTTCAGTCTCTCTTTCTCTCTACGAGCCCTCTCGCTCGTGGAAACCAGAGGAACTTACCTTTTTCTTGTCGGGAGACCGACGTCGTCGTCGTCGGACTGCCATCAGGGCAGCTCATAAATCGTCCTCCCGACTCCTCTCTCGTTTCTTCACGACCCACTTCTTCATGGAAACGGCACTTCTCTGACGATGTCTTTCATTCGTCATCGGAAGTGCCGCTGTAACGTAGACGCGCAGAATGTGTTTCTCCGTTTTTGAGCTCGACCGTCGTCTACCGACTCTTTTTCCAAATCTCTCTCGCGATTTTCTTTTACCTTTTTTTGGTAAACAGTGGACGAATTTTTCACGAAGGACACATGTTGGGATCGCTTGTCAATTCAATCATTCAATCATCGCTTGTCAATTCAATTCGATCAGTGAAATTATATCGTCGATACAGCTGCAACCGATGCGTAACATTAAGTAATTCGAAATCGCAACGTGCTGCGATCGCATTAATAGTTGCTCCATTAGAATTTAGAATGTTCCCGCTGGGTTAAGATCGATGACGCCGGCGCACGAATCATCGGATTTGGATGATACGCGTTCAATCCCCGCAACGAGAACGTGTGCCCTGCGCTGGCTGATGAACGGGATGCGCACCGATCGCGGTAATCCTTCGCAGATAGTGCGCAGCTTTCGTCGTGTATTCTGCAAATACCTGTAAATTGGTTCGAACGAGGGGAATCCTGAGGATAACGCGCATTAAGGGTACAGTTTCGCATTGCGTAACGTATGCGCTTTCTACTAATGGAGATCGGTGTGCACGCAACTCTAACGAGGCCGGCGCGGTGGCCGGGAGATAAAGTGACAGATTTCGTCATTAGTAACGACGCTTAGTGGTTTTCCCGATCGAAATTGATTGGCACATGACTCCGCGCATGATACACAATACGTAGGCACCATTACTCGGAACTTCGCGGTAATATTCAATCGCAGGGCTGTCTTAAGATATGTGGCGCCCGTGGGCTAGTAACAATAATGCGCCCTTTTTCATAAAAAAAATAGGGAAAATGGGTGCTGGGTGACCGGTGAAGATTTACCAAAGATTCTCAGAACTAGGAAAAGTCAATAAGTGTATTACCAATAAACAAATAAAAATACAAAATTGCCGCCCCAAAAGGCTGGCGCCCCGGGGCTATAGCCCGTTTAGCCCTCTGGTTAAGGCGATCCTGTTCAATCATCGTCGTAGTGCTTCCTCTATTGTAAAAATGTCTTAAAATTAGCCGACAATCTTAATTATCTAACAAGAGGAACCGAACAAGATTTTCACGGTGGAAGTTCGCACGATGGAGATTCCAGAGAGGAAGTTCCTAGCGTGCCAGCAGCGCGCTGTCGTAACCAAACTGCATTATCAGGCGGATGACAAGGCGCACGAAAATTTTCATAAAACGCGAATAAATTGACCGAGGTAAACCGAGCGCAAGAATCGCAAACACCGTTCGCCTCGTAAAGTGATGATTGTCCGGGCGCCACGGTAACCACGTGATTATTTCGTTCGATGGGGCAATAACGCAGCGCAAACAATCGTGGCGGATCAATTATTGAAGAGTTATCGATTCGCCGGGGAACGAACGGGGCTGATGTATATTTAATCCGTACGGCGGAAGGGCTGCGGCCAGGAAAAGTTCCGCGACGCGCGTTCCGGACGGTCTTCGCGGCGTCTCGAAGCAACAGTTTGTCCTTAACGATTATAGCCTAATTACGGGAGCCGGGTCGCGGTTCGACGTCGAGGACCATAATTTATGAATGCGCCCGGCGCGGCGCGGCGAACTTGCCGCAAGAACCATCGGCTCGATTGCTGGTGTCTAAAATGGTCTAGACGCCGTGTCTACATGTTCACGCTACGATGATTATGTTTTTTTTCAGTTAATTCGTCTTTTTAATCCGTTCAAAAGAAATGTTGCCTAAGAAAGTGGAAGCGCACAATTGGAAAGATATTAAACGACGCACAGAGTGGTATTTGCGCTAAAATCCTGGCCAAAAATATTTTCTTGCTTTTCCTACGTTATACAGTTAATTTATGAATGAAAATGTCATTTCTAACTACATACTAGCGATTGTGAGTTTTATTTATGGGTTTTCATATGTAACACTAAGGCGCTAACTTTTCTTGCGAATCTTTCGGTTTTTCATCAAACGGTCGCTTTGTGCTTTCTCTTATTAGCTCGTACAGTTGCTTTCGAGTCATAGACTCGATGGAATCCACAGAAACTGGACCAAACGAAAAAGTTTATTTTTCTTTAATGTGAAAACATTTTCGCGGTATAGTAATTCTAGATATCCTGAAGTTTAACAACACGTAACTTTTAGGCTGTAGCGATGAGTCGCGTATGTCTAAAAACACTAATATATGCAAGAAAAGTAATGAAAATCCAAGAGCTTCTAATCAGGCTTCTTGATCGGTAAAAACACGTATAAAAAGATTTTAACATTTGGCAAATATATGATTAATATAATGTAAATACGCCACAAAAATCATTTCCAACATAAAAATTATCACAAGAAAAAGATGCTTTCGAACGGAATTTTTCCGAAAAAAGACCTGCGTATTTAACAAGTGCTAGGTTTTAACATAAGTACTGGCACCTGTGACTGGTTGGGTTACCACAGATAGGGATCTATTTTGGGACGCAATCACAGCTCTATATGTAAATATTTATAATTTCGATTTTTGGCCAGGTTATTGGCACAAATACCACTCTGTGCGACGGTCGAAACAGGTAGTCCAGTTAGAACACAGACATTCGCGAATGGATAACTATCCCGCGACTTTGCGACTCCGTCCTTCATCACTTTTGAACGGCAATCCGTCAGTTAGAGACAGCGAGCGTGTGGCGACGACAAACCTTCGGCAAAGGAACGTCTGAGGAGCCTCCGCGAGGTACCATAATCCGACGATGATGAATCCTCTTGTCCTGTAATCCGTTCCCGTCAATCATCCCGGATAAAACTTCATTACCTGATAATAATAGAGAAATAGATGGATCCCCGTCATCCATAACGTGCCTCGCGTGCTGCCGTCGCTGGAATATCGCTGACGGCTCTCGCGAGAACAGACCTTTAATTCGCGTTTAATTCTCGGCGATTCGGTAATCAATTTCCCCAAGAGGTAGCCTTTGTGATTTTTTCTGCGCGTAAACATAAAAATAGGAATTCAAACGCGTCGATTATCTGCTGTACTTATTTCAATTTTTCATTGGGAATAATTGTTAATTTGTCAACTTGCAAGTCCTGCGGAAATGTAGGTACATTTTTCCAATACGAGCAGACACGTACAACTGTATCAAATTCTTTTGTTTCGATGATGTTTTAATGTTTAATTACTCGATTCCATCGATGAAATCGCGATTGATATTGATATCTTGTGTACGGATGTACGGATGCACCGGAGGATATATTTCCAAATAATTTCGGATGTATTGAAACAAATGGCTGTCGATGTATATCAATTCCATTATGTTTGATATACATTTCACTGTAATTATATGTACTAACGCTGGATTAAAACAATATTGATATGCAATATGTACAATCTGTTCACACAGAGTTAATCAAGAGAAACCGAGCACCTAGACATCTCTATTGATTATGCTAAACCACTTTCGATGCTCCACGATTGAATTAATTATTAATAGACCTGTTTAGGATATCGCGGTAGGATAAATGATTCAACTTACGTGTTGTATTAAAACTATTTAATAAAATGGTACTCGAGAAAATGCTACAACGAACGTCACGAGAGACCGACTCGTCCGAAACCGAGAGCGATGTTTCAGCTATGAACGTTCGTAGCTTTCTGCTCGCTGGCAAACCTTTTTCCGTGGGCCCAGTGATGCCAGAATCGTGGGCCGTGGGTTTTTTCCCCTCCGCTCGTTGAGTCGACTCGACCCCCACTCTGACGCACCGTCGTCGCGTGTAGCGCGCGTGCAAGCGAACAGGCATTCACACGGACAGACTAGAGATACGTTCGTGTGTAGCGCGTGCGCAGTAGAAGCAACGTGGCGACGACGGTGCGTCAGAGTGGGGGGTCGAGTCGGCTCAGCGAGCGGAGGGGAAAAAGCCCACGGCCCACGATTCTGGCATCACTGCGTGGGCCTCTTGACGATGTCCCAAAACCGTTCAAATAAGGGGAGAAACTCTTCACCCCCAAAAGGCATGGAGAAAGTTTCTTCCCCCAAAACAACGTATCTGGTATCATCATTGTCACAGACCAGAGTTGGGCAAACGCTAGTCACAATTATGATTATTGACTAATACCTTCATAAGGTTTACAAAAGTGACTAATGACTAATGACTAAATTTTTATTAAGAATAACTATTGACTACTGACTATATTGGAATAACTAATGATTAAATACGCAATCAGAATTTCACTATGACTAATGACTAAAAATGGTTATAAGTTGAAATAAGACATAATATTAACAAAAAAATATCGTATTAGTTTATAAACATATAAAGTACAGATTATGATAAGTTATGCTGACTAGAAAGGAAAAGGCACTTGAATAGGAAAAGTTTTCCAGATTTTCTTATTTTATTTTTGTGAAGACAATCATCGCACAATAGTGACTAATGACTAAAGATTGATGACTGATCATTTAAACTAATTAATGACTAATCATAACTAACAAGCAATAACTAACGATTACTTAGAGTTGTGACTAACTAGTGCCATGTAGTCATTTTCAATTATTAGTTGATTTTTGCCCAACTCTGTCACAGACCTTCTGTCAATGTTCTGGCAATGGTCATTTTTATGACCAGACCCTCAAACCGACCGCCTACGGTACGCACTTGGGAAAGACGGAATTTCCGCGTCCGAAAAACACCCTCGTTCCCACGCACCATGCCCTCTACACCTGTTTTCAATTTTTAAACGTTCGAATGTTTAGTCCGTTTTTTTTACGATTTCTGAGTACATAGAGTAAAACGCGGATCCGCCGTCACCGCATAAAGGCCGATTCATAATGGGGTGTCCGCGGACAAGCTGTCCGCGGACATTTCCCATAAATTTCGTTCGGGTTGACAGTCCCGCTGTGCCCCTGCTAAGCGCGGCAGAAAAAAAAGAGTGATAATTCCGCAGCTCCACCCCCGCCTGCAACGTTGCAATTAATTTTATTAACCGCTGGCGGCTGGCGTATCCGCAACCACCTGCAATCCGATGGTTGATAAACTATACCCGCGATCTCGCCGAGCACTCAGCCAGCAGTATCTTAAACCCCTAACTGTCGAACAGACGCGACCTAATCCGTTCTCTTTAATTTAGCGCGCTCGGGAGGAACGCGTTTTATCTTCTTGAACTTTGACCTATTTCCCGCCGCCGCCGCCGGGATCGTTTGGAAAAGTTGATGCCTTCGTTCGAACTAATTGGTGCACGGGTCTCGGCAAAAACGGCCGACTGGATTAAGTGAAGGGTAGTCTCACTGTATTTGTTAGCAGACTGTGGAAGTTTATGTAGATTTACGCTTTTGTAGGGACGGTCAAAGAAATTGGAGCTTCGAGGAGCAATTTTATCAATGAATTCACCGAGTCGAGAGTGAAGCGATGTACGTCCTCGTATGCGTACTTCCCCGATCTACTTCGAAACATTGTACTTCACGGAATTGATTTTTATTTCTTTCCCGGGCTAGAAATGCGTTGAAATCTTGTACGTTTACTTCCATCTCGTCGATAAAGCAAAATCCATGAAGGGATCTCGAGAAGAGATTAAGCGATACATTTCCAAATCAAAGCATTCGCCCCCGGGATCAAACCCCGAATAAATGTAACAGACCGTTTCTCCACGGAACGCCGTAGAAAATTGCTCGGAGGATAAAGACATTTACGGGGGGCCCGTCTCATGAAAGCAAAATCCGTGATTACCATCATGTTTACTTCCCACACGTAGAACGATGATCGTCTTGTGTTTCCCTCGCATACAGACCCTGGTTTATTAGAGCATACATTATTCTCCTCGCGAGCGTTCCACGGGAACCGTTGAAAGCCTCTCGAGAAGGAAAATCTCTGTTGTCACATCCGCGCGTGGAAACATCGCGGTAGATGTTTATTGCGTCTCGTCCAGCGTGACCGGGCAAAAAGCTTGTGCAAAAAGCTTGTGCAAAAGCGCGTGAACCACTTGGGGCTGACCGGATTACCGAATAGCGAAATAAACCTCTAAATTTTGTTGAGGCTTAAGCACCCGTGAATTGCAGAATTCCCGCGGGAATAAAACTTTTACGCCGCGTCTAGCGGCGCGGCTCGGCGCGGCTCTTCTCGCAACTCGCAACGACCATGAATGCGCCACTCCGCCGCGCCGTCGTAACATGCAAATGGGAAGAGTTCATGGCGACGCATGAATCTCTCGTAATATACATATTCATCCGTAATTTACATTTCCGGCGCATTACACCGGCCGCGGCGCAATTCGTTTCAATTCTTCGCCGGAGTCAATTTCCAGGAGCTGCTGCGATCAACGATCCCGTCGCGGTCTGGTTATCTGCCAAAGATCCGCCGAATTAGATCGGCTATTGCACCGTCACGGATGCTTGATAATCGCTTACCTGATACAAGATCCAGCTGTCTGTGTGTGTTTGTGTCCAACTACTTAGACGGAAGTCCCGTGTGGACGCTGATAACAGCTCTGTGTGTCTATCCCCCGCGATAGCGATACAGGTCCTCTGGGGGTGTTACGTCACTGAAGAAGCTCGGACAATGCCGATATAGTTAATGTTTCACGGTGTGTCTTTCGGATATGAACAGTTGATGGTTTGTGTTGATGTTTTATTGACTGTCCAAGGTCATCGAAGGTCTATTCCCCCACTTACACTGTACCCACTATGTTGCATTATTTATTATTATTTACGGATCGAAGTCCTTTTATACAAATGTTTACAATAGAAGATATTCATAAAAAAAAGAAAAAGAAAGTCTTAGCATAAAGTTATGTAATGGACATGTTGACAGTTACAGGAATACATTATATCACATATAATCATATTATCGCACGCAACTTTTCCTTAAACGATAGTAACGAACCATTAAAAAATTCAATATCACGATATAAAATGTTAGATTTAGCTGTGACGCGATTTAAAGGATTTATTAATCCATATGTGGATTTGGATTTAAATGTTTGAAATCCTGTCCTAGTTCTCAATACGCGTTCGGGTACATAGAAATTGATTTGCCTCAGGAGAGAGAAACAATCAATATTGTTATTAATCAAATTAAAGATAAAGCTCTAAGTGGACTGTGCTATATAATAATATGACTGGACTACTTGGGGGTCCTCTGAAAGAAAGTTCAGTGGGTGATGAAATTATTAACTGTACGATGTGTATTGATGATTGCAAATTGGAAATATAAATAAAATAAATCTAATAAAATTTTCGAAAGCGATAACTTGCCTACAGAAATGTACATACATCCGTGTATCTAACGAGTGTTATATTTACTGTTCCAGGTACGTATGAAGGACGAAGAGCGCAGGAGATCGGTACCGAGGTGCGCGCGCAAAGCGAATGTGGTGAGACGCCGACGAATCGCGTAACAAAAGCACGATTAACACACTCTGTAAACGACCGTAGAACGCAAATAAATCGGTCGCAATTCTACTTTCTCTTTGTCCGTTCCACTGTGTGTATCTTTCTCTGTTGGCCTGTGCTTTCATAAATGGGCCTAAAGGCCGTGCCCCGCTGCGATCGACGTTCGAACAAAGCTCTTCGGGCCAACCGATTTATTTGTTCTCGGCTAATGTACATTGGAGAACGATCGTTGATTTAGAACCGGTCGATCACCGCTCGTTACAAGTAGCAGCGAGCTCATTCGGAATTTCGGTCGGAATCAGCGAATCGAATGGTATATGGAACCCGGCCGACATTCTCCGGCTCTTTCTCTCTTTGGCGGAGGAGATGAATTTGGCTCGGAGTCGGACGATCCGCCGCGTTTGTCCGTCAATTCATCGCGAACCCCGTTGATTAATTAAGTATTCCGATGAACGAACGAGCCTCGTTTGTCTCATCGATCGCTCCGGGCGCACTGCCTTTTGCATGAGACAAATTGAAAAACCGATTACGTGCTGATTAGCTTGCTTGTTCCGCGAGATCGACTGTGCACGATACTTGTTCGCAAAACATGCTATTCTCTTCTATCCTAAACTCTTTTAGTCTTTCAACTATATGTTTACAATACATCAACCACCGACACCGAATACGCGAAACGTTTCACATTGTTGTAACAATCGATGTGTCTTCTCCATTCCCTGTACCTGCGTACACGCTGCTGAATCGAATACCGTTCACGATAGTGAAATAAATAAATTGAAGTTGAACGTATGCACTCTTGTCCCACTCATTTCATCGAAGCCTTTGCTCTCGCCGTGCTGCGTGTTCCTTCGATTCGAGTCTTAAGCCCTCGCATTATGGTAAGTTCGACTATTATTTATCGACCACGAACGCTCGCAAATGGAAATTTTATGCTTTCCACGCTGTTATGACACGCATGGAAAATTCCATGAAAAATACCGTTGGTCCTCGGGACACTTCTACAAGGGTCTCGAGGAAGCCATCACTTTCTTACTTTTTTGTCTGTCATCAAGTTAAGGCCTGACTTTCACGTGATAAGCTTGCAGAGCAATACGTGAGGGTCCGAGGCTCAAATTGCACACCCTTGGGCCATCGGCTTCGGGACCGTTATTAACCCCTTGCACTATAATACCGAGTCGGACTCGTGACGAAGATTTCGAAGATAGTCTACTAAATATTCATGCTACTAATTTCCTTTAAACTTTAAATTGAAACAAAATTATATTTTCTTGTTGTTGAAACCATTGGAGACTGCATAGGTATAAATTACATACAAACTTGTTTTTTTCTAAGAAATTAGGAACGACAAATAAGGTCTAATCACTGCAACCGTAAAATAAATCGTAGTGCAAGGGGTTAAGTATATCTCCTTAAGGGTTTCGGACAAAACAACTCTGTCTGCCGAGTCCTTGGAAGATTCGTTTTTCAAGGAAGCATTGTTCCCGAAGTCGATGGTTGTCGTCCGCGTGGGACAAGGGGCAATAAACCAAACGCACGTGTTGGCCACGTGGGCATTTCGTTTGTCACACGACTCTGGGTCCGTTACTAGTACCAGTTCGTACACTTGCTTTTCGCGATTGGCTCGAGGTGGGGATGTCCTCCCCCGCCGATAGGGGATGTATAGGGTAAGGCTCCTCCCTCGGGTCAGTCAACGAATGGGATGTTCTTTTCCCCAAAAAGGGACCATTTTCCTACTCTTCAATCTCACCACCGAGGTGTGGAGCGAGCTGACCCAGAGACAGAGACCAGATCAATTTGTTTTCTCAAACTAAACAGTATTCCGAAAAGGGTACATCGAGACGAAAAGGAATATCAACTTCCAGTTCGCGAACGAGTTTAACTATTGGTAAATAGTGTTGAATAAAGTTTGAAAGTTCGTTACGGCAAAAAGGGTGTTGAGGTGTCGATTCATTCAAAATACCACGCAGAACTTCTCTTCAATATTAAGAGAAACTGCGAATCATAACACACGCTTGTATTGGATTGTTCGGTGCGACGTACCGCGAGCACCGCGTCGCAACGCAAATATTTGCGGAACATTGCGGGCATTCATCCACGCTGCTTGTTTATGCTTGGCGAGATGCCGTGTTTTTTTTTTCAAGAAAAAAATTTGGCAGCTAAAACATTCGCGTTTTAGAAAAAAATTGCTCCCCGACGAAGCACCGCGACCTCTTGGAAATACTTTTTTAGGAAAGCCACGCAACAAATTCGTTACAAATTTGTCGTGACGTTAAAATGCGTTTGAACGAAAAAAAAGAAGGTTTTTCTGCCCAAAATAAAGCCATTTAATTGGTGCGTCGAAACTTTCTGTTCGCGCGCGCGCAGTTGCGACGTTTGTATTCTCACGAAACTGAAAATACAGAAGTACGTATATCCACGAGTCTGTGCGTGACTTGAATTTATTTTTCGTGAAAACACTGCGCGCAAAGTTCACGGAGAAAAACGAGCAGGTAGGAGAGCTCGCTCGCTCGTTCTCGCCGAAGCGTTAGAAAAGCGCAGCCGAAAATTGTTCCTCGTAAAATATGGATATCTTTTTATCAGCAGTCCGTGGGTTTGACAAGCGTTATAGTGGTGCGCGAGCGCCGATGGAATTTTTGTAATCCGTACGTGACTATGTCCGCGTCGCAGACAAGCATAGTCGCGCGTATAGTACTCGTGGGTTTTTGATGCGGCAAATAATCGAACGGGTACGGACCGGGCACGGGCCGTCCGGGTGTTCGACTGAAACACGGATCACGTACCGAGCAACACGCGAATTTTCTACGTTTAAAATGTATTTCTCTATCGGCGGGGACATTCGAGGAAGAATTGGATCACTGCGAATCGACCGAGACCTCGATATCTCGTTCGACAATTTTACCGGCGATAGTGGAATTCATGCCGGACACGATAAAAGTAACAGCGGAGCTTCATGGCCAGTCGATATGGGCACTTTGTTAATTCCAAATACCGAAATCCATTCGGACTACTTCAATGCGGGAACAATTCGGTGGACACGCGCGTACTTCGACCCCCCCCCTAATCGATACAATTCACTTTATGCGACAAAAGGTCCGCGAAACTGGTCAATTACCGAGTTATTTGCAATTACCGGATTGCGCTCATGTACCGCGATTATTGACAGTCCCGGCTCGGTTTGTAAAGTACCTGCCAACGGAACAACTTGTTATTTATAACTAATGGTGCTCGGGGACGTTCGTTGTTTGAACATTTATTTTCATAGACCCGGGAACAGCAGATTTTTCAGTGGAAACAATCCAATTCCTGTAAAATGGAAACGATATAGACACGGTGCAAAAAGCTTCTTCTCCGCACGAGCTGTCTCCCACTCGGTACAAACTTTGCGCTGTCAAAGATAAATTCCGAATTCGGAAGCTTGGCACGAGGTAGGAATCCCCTAAAGTAGTTATTTGGGTAGCACTTGTCTGAAAGTCTCGGGTCACGGGCGACGGTGCCGGAAGTCGTTGGGGGTTGGCGACAGAAAATAAATCAATATCGATATGGCGATCGGATCAGCTCATCGAGCAGAAGTGAGGTAATGGTCCATTCCGGGGCTATCAAATCTGTCGGTGGGGTTCTCCGGCGTCTCTTCTCCGGCCTAGCTATATTTTTTTTTTTGTCCGCCATCCCCCTTTCCGACCACGTTTCGCCGTTCCAAGACTCTGTTTCCACTTGATTTTCCCGCGCCCTCGCCCCGGCCTCGTTCCCGTCCGCCCTATTTATCCGAGCACAGGGCTCCGGAGCGGCGAAAGGTCCGAGCATTTTGCTATTTTCTGCACCCTCCGCCGTTCCGCTTCACCTAAACCACCCGACCCGGCTGTACCCGCCGCCTTTTGTACCCTGCCAACCAGATCGGATAAACTCCCTCGCCGAGAACCGCCGCGCACACCGTACCGGCACGAAACGACCCGCCCGACGACCACCAAAAATCTGTAACTTTACTTCTGCTTTGTGTGTGCCTCGCTGGATTATTCAGGAGTTTAACATTACGACGCAGCCGCCTTTGTTCTCTGTTAGCTTGTCCCTAGACTGCGGATCTTTTTCGAATCAGAACAGATTTACCATTAGCCGGCCGTGGCAAAAAATCATTTCACTTCTTACCCATTGATAATTTTCAAATATGATTATAGAGCTTTGGGATCAACGATGATATTCTTATTACACCTTATACAGTGTGACCGAAATTTTCGGATCATGTCCGAAGAATATTTCTGTCGCCCGGGTAACATGGTGTAGCGGCCAGCGTTTTAAATAGAATTCGGTACAGCGATGTTACTTTGGGAGCGGGACGAGGTCTGGGCATCTGGCTACGGTTGGGTCTGTCACCGTAACTTCGTTAATGGTTATTGCCACCCGTACTCAGGTCAGACAAAGTTATTTACCTTTCCCTGTTTTCGCCTCGGTTGCATATATGCCCTTGGCGTTTTTCTGAGTTTTGAGAATTAGAATTAGCAAACACGTAGCACTAGAAACATCGCTCTCCTGTTTAGCCTAGACGCAAGGCAGAGCAGCTAATTTTCATCGTTTTGTAGCTTTTGGAATTTGTCACGAAACTGCCTTATAGTTTCAAGTTTGAAATATAGTTTGTTTTACGAAAACTCTTGATTGGTCCTTCTGCCTTAGAAGGTGGTCCTTCGAGTAACTTTAGCAGGCACCTCGCAGTGCTAAAACATCAGAGGTCCGAACGATCAACCATTGATCAACCGCGGACAATTAACACATGGAAGTGTTAAAAGTATAATGGCTCCAGGGAGCAGTGGATCGCGAGGAGCCAAATAACAGAGCTCTCGCAGCATGCGAAGTCGGGCTAGTCCAGAGAATCCAAGTTCCTCGAATTCGAAACTCAAACACGAGCCGGATGTCTGCGCGTTCTGCCGTCAACGTGGCCAACAGGTCGGGGCGAGTTAGGCTAAGTGATTTAATAATTCACGGGAACGCGAAGTTCCGGTTCGCCGGGGGCCCTTAATTCGCCGCTAAATAGAAGGTCCGCCGGCGAGAAGACGTTTCCCGGTACCAAACGACGACCATCGAAGCGTCTCGACGCCGATGACGAATTTATTATGGCCGTCTATAGTAGCGCGCGGTTAACGAGCGACCAAAAAATTCGCCCCTTTTGGGTACCTTTTGTGCCCAATGATAGCTCTAGTAACCAAAAACCATGCAACTGCAGGGTGGATGCATCAATGAATAAACACTTAAGGAATTTGTTAATTTTCTTGGTTAAATTTTAAAGGTTAATAATATTAATATGCATTCGGATGAGTAAAATTAGATTCTTTAATGTCTAATCTTTCATATGTAACATGTAGAAACAGAAACTTTAACAAAAAAATAAGTAGTTTAAGAATCAGTTATAGAAAGAGGCTAATTTCACCAGTGATCGAACGATATTCGATATTTTCGATTTCTCTATGATAAGTGGTTGAAAAACGTAAGAAATCTAATAAACTTTATGTCGAACCAATTGTTATATTGTTCATACACATATTTGTAATGTATTACGATCAATTTTAAAAGGATATTTATGACTGACTTCATAGCAAGTATTGCACAAACCACGCTCGACGCGTGGACTGCACTTGTAAATAATATTTAGGTTATTTTAGTTAAATGATCGACCACGGGTGACGTGAAAATTGTTCGAATCTGAAATAAGGAATCAGAAAAAATCGATATTCAGTCATTAATTTCTTTAATTAATTGATTTCGTTTGTTTTTATATAGAATGTGCATTCATTGGTTCGTGTTTATTCACTGGTATGTACATCTACCCTACTAACACTTTTGAACTGTTCATTCGGCATCATCGGGAAGATTTCTTAATCGCTTATCCGGATAATAACGTTTAGATGTCCCTTTTATATTTAGATTGAAAACAATTTGCTTCGGAAGGCTTCCTTTTTTCAAGAGGTTTGTGTTTGTCTTTACTTATCGATGAAAGCTCTTACGTAGCAAAAGGACCGAGTGTTTGCTTGCGGACCGTATGTTAGTTTTAACTTCATCGTACCCGAGAGAAAGATTCCCTGAGCAGTGGCGGGCAGCCGTAATTCCATTACACATCGGATCGATTGACCGCAAACGGATACACGGAGTCTCTCCTCGAGGACCGATCCGGCGAACGAACCGATCGATAATTACCAGAGAACTTGCAGATTCCGGAAGTGTTTTTTTAATAAAAAAAAAAAACAATTTAAATTACCGATGAACCGAAATCGGACATTTCATATGTTACAAGCCTACTACGTTGTTCCACAATGAATACTTGGACATTATCGAGAATGCTCGCCGTTATGATAAATAACGTTATGATAAATAGGGAAGATTAGGGCTCAGTGTCCCGCTGCAACTCGGCCAAGTTACGCATCGCTCTCCGCGGCAATGAAGGCAAGATTATAAGTCCATAATGGAAAAACTTTGCTCTTAAAGAACGGGTCGTCGATTCTGCGCCGGCAGCTGGCTGACTTTCTTTATTTACCTTCACGATGAGCCGAAATTAACGAACTTGCTGCGTCCACGGGAAGAAGAATCTCCGGTCGACGGGACCGTCAGGTTAAACAATAAATCTCCCCGAGTCGTAATTACAATCCTCCCCTTAATTGGACGCTTCGCTCAAGTTTCTTTGTTCCATTATTACTATGATATCACTGTCCAACAAATTCCAAGGGAAGGTTGTCGTTTGCGTCGACCTCGGTTTTTAAAGGATTCGGTTTCAATGAATTCCTCCTTAATTTAAAAAGGATTCCAATGTTCCCTTAATTTGAAAGGAAACCGTCAAATGTCATGTCAGATTGAAAAAAGTAATCAAGAAGAGAATACCATTTTTATTTAATTTTCGAAGCTTAGCGTTTATTCGTGAAAATTTCGTCGAGATGAACATTACGTGTTCGAATCGACGTCCATTGGTTCCCGTTTGGGTTTGCAGCGCGATATCAAATTCGCAATTAATTATACGGCCGCTGATCGACGGTAACCTGCGCTCGAAAACGAAGAAACCTGCAGGTAATATCGATAGGGAAGTCGATGTACACCGGGCGCCGGCTAAACGTTGGTCGATTTAATATCGTACCTCGTTAAACTCGGATTACCATTAGCAAACTGTGCCCGGGTGAGTTTCACTGCGAGAAAAAAGCAAGCACGAACCGTCGAAACACGGCAAAACCTGTTGGCGACGACGGTTGATTAGCAATCGCGGACGGATTATGAATACGAAAGCACGGCGGATGTAATTACGAAAAGATTTCCTCGCGCGTACACCCCCTCGGCGCAAATATGTACATAAATTTGAAACTTTTAGGCCGCTCTTTCGCCGCGTGTACGAAAACATCGATGAATATTTGCGCCGTGTAAATATTCGAGAATCCGCCAGCGAAACCACGGTTCCGTCGCGTTGCTACGTCGCGTTTCACGCGACACCGGTAACCGTGAGAATACGGACACTCCAGCGCCTGATTAATATTCATTAATTGATGCGAACCGCGAGGACGTCCCGCCACTAGATATAACGATCCCTCCAATTAAAACTCCGTTCCATCGAGCTCGTTCTATTTCGGCGGATCCAGGAAACCGGTTCTCCTCGAATCGAGACGGTGCAAAATAATTGCGGTTTTCGTCGCTCTAACCTTTGCCGGCTGTCTCGAGATGCATCCGAGGATCTTTCGTCAAGAGGCATGCAACTCCAGTTTCGATAGGTTCTCCACTAAAATTCTGTATCGTTTAGCGCACGTTTGATGCATGCCCGATAACAAGCGAGCGGTTCCAATTCGAACCTGCATCCATTTACTGTCTCGTCGAATGATGCTTGAGAATAATGTTAGTCTTTGATGTCTGTGAAAAATGTAAAAATATTTTTTCTTCTTCATTCTGCACACTTGAAAACTGGTACTCGATGCCGAGTCAAAGCAAAACGTTTTTAATAAACATATTCTTCTGATAGACACTCGATACTGGTGAAATGGAGCTGTATTGCCGCAAGTTTCTTCTCAATTGTTGTTTGAATACGTTCGTGCGTTACACCATAGTAAAATGGAGTTCGCTCTATCGATTTATGCAAATGGTTTTTGCTTTCGCTGTTGCGTAATGTACGACACACCATGTTGCTTCTCGGCGGATTTTGCGGTCTGGACCCAACAACGCGCCACACAGACAAACGAACTTCGCGGAATTTAATCTGCTAAATAATAAATCCGCGCTCTCGAGAGACACGCGCGCGAGGCACGCGTCTCCGCGTTAAAGAAACCGCGGAACGGAGCAGCTGGTCGAGCTCTCTCGCGCGCGCGACTCGGCCAGCAACCGTAAATTATAAACCCCCACTTCTACCCGCAGCTTTCATTTTTATGACGAGCGTGCTGCAAGGAAAAGTGAAAAAAAAAAAAAAGAAAACTCGTTTTCGTTCTACTTCGAGGAACCAGGATTGTAAAACGCCTCGCGTCGGTGGAAGGGAGGGGGGAGCCCACCGTTCGAAGCGGAACGCGACCGCGACCGGTGACGCTGCTTTTACGGCGCAATTCCAAGCTGTTAATTATCGTCGCGCGTTATCGCGTTGCACGCACGGCCGCGTTAATAAAAGCGGCTATAGTTCTCCGCCGCGGAACGCCGGCGAATTAATTTCCGCAGTTCGCGGCCTCGATAGGGAATCGTTTGAGGGGCGTTTCTCGCGTAAAGCAAGAAAATCGACTAATACCTTGGGCAAAATTACTTTTCATTTTTTCATGCTACGTAAAACATTTTGACGCGATGTTATAAACGATAATCGTTGATTTGAAGTGTAAAATGAAAATGGGTGGATTATGATCCTAATCTGTTTTATGCAACTACTTTTGAAGGGTGTATGAGGGTTAAATAATTTGTTCATATATTACAGTATTCTCGCGATAAATGTCCCAAATGTCTGGACGATAATTGTCCCTGAACTATCCCCACTCCTGCGGGGTATACCCCATGAGGGGCCAAAAAACACCAGAAGCCTCGGCCGCCGAGAAGTGTAACATGATACGAATCGGGTATATCGGTGTGAGACCAGGAGACCATTTACTATACCGATGATAAAACTTCTTTATTTTTCATTATTCTTTTATGGAACTTTCACCAACATATTCCTGGAATTTTTCTAATGAAAATGATACCAAATATGATATAATTCCGATGATATTTACGTGTGTAATGGGCGATGAAATTTTCGTGCGCATAGAAGGACAGCGTTTGGGAAAGAAAGAGACGCGGAGAGTCGCAGTCGCCGGCACAGTTCAAAGGCCCGCCGGGTCCTCACAATGTAATCCCAATATAAAACTTTTTTATTATTACTAATTTTTTTATGAGACTTTCACCGATATATTTGTGAAATTTTTCTGATTAAAATGATACTAAACACGATATAATTCGCATCATATTTACATTAATTGCCATTCATATAATTTTTATGAGAAGTTACGCGGGGTTGTCCATAACATACGTAAATATAATCGGAATTATATCATATTTGGTATCATTTTCATTAGAAAAATGCCAGGAATATGTTGGTGAAAGATCCATAAAAAAATAATGAAAAATAAAGAAGTTTTTCCATCGGATTAGTAGTGGTCTCACTATTATACCGTATTATGTTTACATTTCTAGGCGTTCGACGCCTTTCTCGGTTTCCCAGTCCATTTCTATGTTCGACACAAGTCAAAGCATAGTATCCCTGGACGATAATTGTCCCTGGTCGGACCCGTGGTTGGGACAATTATCGAGAGAATACTGTATCTATTAATCTAATTTAATTTTAGAGATCCTCTCCGGCTCGAATGGGAATTCGAATACTTTTGTCGAGCACTCTACCAGTTCGGCATTCGTTTGCACGGAAAATATCCTGCGCTGATTTCGACGGCGCGCGCGCGCGCGCGAGTGTAAGAGGAGGAACCTCGATATAAATTCTGATCAGAGCTATCCACTTTGCGGGGAGATTCTTCCGCGTGATTTATCTCGGTGAGCAGCTCGTTTCAATTTGCCACCAACCATCCGGCAACCCTTCGTATCGCGTGTTGCCGAGCTATCGTGGGAACCTCGAACACCCCTTGATTATTTCATCCACCGCGATCGTTTTTTCCGGCCGGAGAGGAAAAAACTTCCGCATCGCGGGAAAATCGGAGCCAAGAACTTCCGAGAATTTCCGCGAATTATCCGCGGTGTTTATTTCACATCGAAATAGTAAGCAGTGTATTTTTTATGTCTTCTCTTAATTTCATTTTAATCGAACTATTGAACTTTCGATCAATTTCAACTTGATATACGTAATAGTATTCTGCGTAGGTAGTCAGACATGATTCTCAACAGATCCAAGGACATTCCCATTCAAGTCATGGCTGTCAAGTAGTCGAGGTTCATACATAATCAGACAGTATATTTAACGTCCACCTTCGAGATCAGTCGAGCAGAGGAACAGAATCGACCGCGACTGTAGAATACTGTTACACCTTTTAGTTAGCTCGAAATTGTAAGTTCGAACTTCCATAAAGCTATCAAAACTTTCATTGCTGTTTCATTCATATATGCATAGCGTACCTTTCGGTCTGGAATTGTGAAATAATTCTTACGAATAAATTGCATTTGCGAAGAAATTGGCTGGGCGAAATATAAAACAGTAAAAGATCTAAAAGATCTATTAAGGGATGAAATTAATTTTTATGTAACTTCTGGTGTCTGCAATTGTTGCGAAACATTTTACCACGTAATAATTTTTCCTAGCCACGTACAGGTTCCTAACCCCATGCCCCATACAGATAGTCCTGAAAATATGTGATTGTGAATTTTTAATAGCTATGAAAATGCTTATAAGATTTAAAACGAAAAACGTGGGGAGCATGCAATACATAGATAATTGATGCATGAATTGTTCACCTAAGTCACTAACAATTTTATTACATTACAAATGACATGAACTGTTGTGTGTGTTTTCTCAACGACAGCTACTCTCTACACTCCTTACTATTATCTTGCGCCCCACGTTTTTCGTTTTAAATCTTACAAGTATTTTCACAGCTATTAAAAATTCACAATCACAAATTTTTAGGACTATCATGCATGGGGCATGGGGTTATAGGAATCTGTATGGGTTAGGAACTTGTACTTGGCTAGGAAAAATTATTTTATACTGTTTAGTGCGTTTCAAAAACGTATTTTAAAAAAAATTTATTTTTTTTATTTTGCATAAAGATCCGCGGTCGTAATAAATCGTAAATTTTACAATTTCATAAAGATTTTTGGAACTTTCGGTGCGTTGTAGTTTTTCATTCGTCAGAACGACCCGGCACGGTAGGTTTGACCCCGGAAAAATGGTCGGTCATATTCTGCAGCTCGCATTCCTCGTGTTTCGTGTCGCCTAACAACTTTATCGCGGAGAATCGGGGCTCCGCGAGAGCGGGCTTGCTGGAAACGATGCGAATTCCTCGGGCGAGTCGAGGTGTGCAAACGGACTCCGCATTTCGCACTTTCGTTGCCCCTGTTCGCCGGTTTCCGACTGCGCAAGCGAGACCCAGAGTGACGAGCACGTCACCGGGCGTGTAATTCGAGGCACGTTTCGTAATACGTGGATAGAGAAAGGGTCGCGTAGACGCGGAACGAGGTCGCGGAACGCTTTTTTCCCTCTCTCTGCTGCCGTCTCTCTTTCTCTCTGCTGCCGTCTCTGTTTCTCTCTGCGTCGAGCGAGCCGAAGCGCCGCGTCGCGCCGTGTCGCATCCGGTTTCCACGAATCGCGACGGAACGCTGTCACGCGATTTAAAAGGCGGGCCCCGCATCGAAAGTGGATTTACACCGCGCGCACAGGATAGAAACCGGCGCGGCCGACTAACCGGTGCCCTTTTTCCCCGGCTTTTCGATCGCGAAACCGTTTCTGCACGCCCCCGCGTCTCGTCGTTACCGCTCCTGGTCCCGAAGCATTTTCTATAGGTGCGCGTTTCGCTGTACAACCGCGTGACGAAACACCGTTTTCCCTCAGCTTTCTTCGTTGCCTAATACCGTTTCGTCGGCGATCCTGTTTCCTGTTATCGTCCCGGTTTTGCAAACTCGAAATCGAAGGAGACGCGCGCGAGCACATGCACCGTTTTTATCCTCTGAAAAATCCGACTTAACCCTTTGCCCTCGGAGCTATTTTAACTCGTAAATTAAACATTTCTTCCGACCTAGAATAATTCCATACTATATGATTTTTTTTTTCATTTTATGGATATGAAATTGATATAATACCACATACAATACTGAAATGTTTGGTAATTGATTACATAGCACCATATTTAGTAATGTAAACAATACTGTGAATAATGGTAGAGCAATGGTAGAGTGCTAAGGGTTAATAATAGATTTGTGTAGTAATATAATAGGAGTAGGGGCGTAAAAGCTGATATTTCAGGCTGGATCAATATTTTTACCGAAAAAACAATTTCACACTGATGCAGAAAGTATGGAGTTCGTATGGAAGGAATAACTGTGATTCGAGACTGGCGTCGCGAAGATTCGAGGCGAAAGGGAAGGTGTCGGTCGCGCGAGTTAAAAAGCGGACTTTTCTCTGGATGGCCTTTTCCACGGACCGGCGATGTAATACTAAAAACTCCGGCGTCTGAAAGTTTCCCCTCACAAAAGCACCCAGGACATGGGAAGCGTAAGATTCCCGTCTTGTAGATATCCAGCTCCGGCCGTCGTCGCATCCGAGGCGCAGATACGCCGGTTCACGTTTTCGCTGTCCAGACGCTTTCATCGTTGAAAAGCGTGGCTCTCCTTTCAGCAGCGGCCCACCTCTCCGCCCCCAGCAACCCGACTTTTGTTTCGACCGTAATTTATCTTCCGATACGGGGAGCCAGCTTTATGATAAATGAAAGTAAACCGAGCGCGGATCTGCTAAACCGGCTGCTCCTTATTTCACCCCCTCTTTCGTGCGAGTGCATGCTTCTTCGAAAACAAGATACTTGAACGTGTGCAATATTTATGGCGTAGATCGAGCTTATCGCGGTTTATTTTTTCTTCACACGTTCACGAGCTTCGGAGAGCATTAACCCCTTGCCATATGGTTTTAGCGATTAGGACGTCTCTAACAATTTACTAAAAGGTTAGTTAGTTATATTATGTTTTTACGTCGCATCGACTAGTTTGGTCATTAGCGACGACTTATATATAGCTTATAACTATAGCTTATAACTATAACTTATAACTATAACCTATAACTAACTTATAGCTAAAGTACCTACAGTTTATTAAGGTGGGTTCCGAACCACCTGGGCGGCTACAGTATGAATCACTTTTACTAAAAGGGAAAAGCAAAATTTATATTCAAATTTTAAATATCGATGACAAAAGTAGCAAATTTTATTTGTATTTAAGTAACGCTAAAGTGTTAATTATTACTTGTCTCGAGAT
Organism: Lasioglossum lativentre; assembly: GCA_916610255.1. Taxonomy (NCBI): domain Eukaryota; kingdom Metazoa; phylum Arthropoda; class Insecta; order Hymenoptera; family Halictidae; genus Lasioglossum; species Lasioglossum lativentre. The sequence goes on from OU744364.1 coordinate 6,841,008, forward strand.
CGAATCTCTGTCGGTGTAGCATGCAATTCTCGTCTCGAAATTAAGCTGAGAAACGGCTCGAGACAGGGAGGCGAGAGATCCGTGTCTCGTAACCGTGATTTAATTAAAGGGAAAGAGGGTAGTTTATGAACATCGTCGGGGCTGATTAAACGCAATTCGTCGGCTACCTCTGATTAACTTTTCTTTTCGCGTGGAGCGCACCTCCGCCTCCCCCAAATTCGTTTGACCACGATTTTCTCTCGAATTCGCTCTTTTTCTTTTAGTGTTCTCCTCTTCTTTTTTTCTCCGCCGACGTAACGGGGGGTATGAAAAGCAACGCGGACCCTGATTAATTCCTCGTTAAACGTTTCACCGCCGGTCAGAATACGGTTCCAGGGCGATTCCACGCGGATTCACTTTGCCCCGTAACGACCACCACGACCTCAATTTCCGTAAAACCACTCCACTCGGTTCTCATAAAGGATTCGATTCCCGTCTTCGGTGTCGTGTCCTGAGCCAACGAATTTCTCCTGCACAGTTTCACGTTTGTTTCAGTGTTCGATGGCCTCGTCGACGCGGCGGCGTTGATTGAACAGAGGAGATTTCGAATTTTTCTCTAGCGAATTTTCGAGCCGAGTTAACAGCGGCACAACGGACGAATAGATCGCAGATTTCCAAGGTGTCTTCTCGCACGCAACTGCGAGAATTTGCCCATGAAAAACATTTGCGCATTCGTTTCGCGAAACGGACGAAATCAGTAATTTGGATGGGATCCAAAAGCTTCGAGAGCGCGTCGAATAAATTTTTAATGAAAACAGGAATTTCTCGACTTCGTGCCGCACTGAAAAATGTAGATTCGCGTAACGATCTGCAGTGTGACTACAATGAGTTTACATTCGCAGCGCACGTTCGACGGGATAGAGAGGTCACGTGTCGAATCGACTCTACGCGACGCGACGTTACGATGGCACGCTTATCGATCAGATTCCCGTACCAATTTCTCCCCGAGTAAACACCCCCGCGAGCATATCGGAAATTCGGCGACTACAAAGCATTCTCCGGCGACACGATAGCCTGCTACCTCTCGTCTCTATTTATTTATTAATCCAGTAATTGCGTGCGTCACGCCTGCCCCTTGCAAGCTCAACCACTGCGGAAGAGTAGACGAGCTTCACGGAATAATCCAGCGAAGCGGAAGAATCTACTAAAACGCGAATAACGCAATTCGTTGATTTAAAGTGTAAAACAGATATTGGTGGAATATTATCTTACAAGGGAACATATTCAGATGAGAATGGCCGATTTTAATGAAACCAATGTGAGCTATAGTTCTTCGAAAAATATTTGACACGTATTTTTTGAAGGGGTGAAAACAGCCCTCAAAGTTGGGAGTCAAAACCAAATTTTTTTGAGATTTCTCGGAAACCAGAGGTCGAAAAAATTTGAATTTTTTTTTAAATTGTGTGTTTTCAATGGGAAATGTAGTCACTCAAGAATTATTTAACGAACTTTTTTTTCTCAAAAAATGTGGTTTGGACCCCTGACCTGGAAAGCCGAGGGCTTTTTTCACCCCCTCAGAGTGGATGGTTGCCGATACAAAAAAATAGGTGTCAAATATTTTTCAAAGAACTATAGCTCGCATAAGTTTCATCATAATCGGCGTGTATCAACTGAATATGTTCCCTTATTAGGCTCTTTTAGGAGGGTTAATAAAATATTGTAACTACGGCGGTGGTAGTGAACGCGTTGAAATTGAATAAAAAGCAAAAAGGCGAATGCTTCGATTGCGCAACTACGGAAGCACTGTTTGCACTCGAAGAAGAAGGAACTACGGGAGATCTACATGGAATTCCATTCGGGGAAATAAGTTAACCATCGGATACGCGTATAGAGGGCCGAGTGGCTCTGCAATTCGTCTTGGCCTCCGCGGCTCCTGCCAGCTGCGCTTCGAACCGCGATCTGCAAATACATGCACATAGAGATACAAGGCTTGCTTTTTTCGCGCGGCTGCCTCGAACTTTCCGGCGCCAGCTGCTGCCAACGGACCGAGGGCAACAAAGTCCGCTCGCCTTTTTCCCCATCCGTGGAGTAATACTTTCCTCTCGATCTTGAGAACGCGATATCCCCAGCCGACAGAAAGTGCGGAGTGCACGGCAGATTTGAATGATGCGATCCGAACGTTCCTTCTTCTTCTTTCCTGCCAATCTCGATGCATCATCGAGACGTACATGTGGTGTGGACGTTTTTAGATCTTCGCTTTAGTCCGGAGCGATAGTATTTCTTTTTAAAGGGAGAAGACCCTACAAATCGAAAAAGAAAATAAAATGATTATCTGTATTTTAGAATAAAATCTTTTTTTCTTTAATTGATATAGTACATCCACCGAGTTAATTAATTTCCACAATGGTTTCGAGGATTCCCAGGAAAAAGTGATTCACTCCGGAATATTATATCGGATAGCGTATTACTTGGAAACTGGACGCCAATGTATACAAACGAGAATCAGAAAAAATTCATTCAAAAGCTTCTACCACGTAGCGTATCAAAATGAAAATTCGCTCGAACAAAAAACGGGCTCTGAATTCGTTATGAAATTTTTTTAAAACGTCTACCCGGTTCGTTTGCCTTTTGTGTAAAATATATAGATAACAGTAGTGATCAACGCGGTTGCAGCATTTTTTAAAAAGATTGCAGATATTCAAAAAATCATAGCGATGTTTCATGAAACAGCAGAAACCCTATGTATTCGCGAGATTATTTATTTAAAAAACGAAGGGAAGTCCCTTCTGCACTAAAACTATTTTTAGAGGAAATTACATTTTATTTCATTCTATTACTCAAATCTACATGGAAAAAAAAATAAAAATCGTAATAAAAGCAGTATCGCAATCGTTCTAGAATGTCGCGAACAATTTACTTCAATTGCTCGATACAGCATTAAACTTCTACCGAAGAATCGACACTCTCCGTAAACTTTCTTAGTCTAATTACAGTCTTAATACAACCTGGGAGCACGATTGCATAGAACCGAAGTGCCGCAGTCTTCTCAAAGTTGTCACAAAGGTAGCCCCATGCGCATAAAGTCTAGTTCGATACAACTTCCGTCTCATCCAATTCCGAAGGAACTGCTTTAACGAACATGTTCCAAGAACGAAACCGCCGACCAACCTCGTTAAATCTTAATTACGGAATACCGGGTGCGTAACAGAGCAAAAGGAAACGCTATAGCAACGATCGATCAGTCTTTCGTGTACAGGGCGTGTCCAGAATGTTCCAATTGCCTGCATAAAATTGAAAAAAGTAAAGTGAAATTTTATTTTCAACATTTTTCACTCGTGCATCTCGAACACAAAAATTATAAATTGCATAATGTAAAAATATCTACAGCTCTACCCCGTACAATTTGCCTACAATAAATCCCAGAACAGGTAAATACTATTGTTACGAAAAACTTTTATCTGAAAATGGAACGTGCGGTTTTTCCACGAACAAGCGACACCAATCGATAAAGCAATTCGCTTTCCGATTCCGTGCCTATCATCGAACAACAAACAGAAAGCGCAAAAAATACGGTACGTAACCTCGAGGTTGGCGCAAACAATGTTTTTGCGTTGAATCGTCGGCTAGCACGGTCCCAGGGCAATAAATTTTTACACGGGGGCCAGTCGCCGCCGGCTCTAATCGAGTACATTCTATAGGAACTATTCCCGGACGTCATCATCGAACGGCGCTATAACGCCTCGAACGACCGATAAGGCGGCCAGACGCAATAACCGTTCACGAACTTGCAACTCTGTCGGGGTCTGCGCTGCAGGGAAGGAGCGCATCGACGAGGACGGAGTTAACGAGAGTAATTGCATAGCTCGCGCAAATTTGTAAACTCGCGACAGCGTGCGGCAGCGGGCGACGACGCGGATTTTCGGTCCTGCGGTGCCGAAAATGTATGCAAACCGCCACCTCGAGGATTCCGCTGTCCTCCACCCGCGACTGCAGGAGTTCCGCGGCCGTGTTATATTGAATTTCAAATGCGACCCGATGCGATAAATAAACTTACTCGTGACGTGCGAGTTATCTCGCCGCACGATTTTACCCCCCCACCTATATGTCTCTATCTCGCTCTCGCTCTCGTGCTAGCTAGCAACCACCCAATGACACCCCCGCGCACCGTGAAATTGTGAAATCCTGCGGAAGCCTCGATATCAGCGGCACACGAGGACGCGACAGCCGATGCATTAGCGCCGCGCAATATTTATTGGCATCCGCGGTTTATGGAGCATCCGTGAGCGACACTCGGCCTTTCTCGCGGCCGATGCTGTGACAAAACTATCGCGCAGCTTCTCTCGTTCGAGTCTGTCTTTTGTCGAATGCGCGGAGGCTGTGTCCTTCGGAATTGTTGAAGGTCAAGGTGCACCGTCGCACAGAACGGTATTTCTGGCCGATCTATAGCTGGCCAAAAGTCCATTTACCAAAATTACCCCAGGTAAAAAATGACAGTCTATTGGGAAAGTCAGGTAGTCCCACGGAAAATCCCCATTGTTTATTGGTCCTCACCGTACGAGATAACTGCAATGGCTAATCGGCAATCGTACGTTGTCTCGAGTGTTCGTTTAGAACTGTTCGTGGTGCGAAAGAAGTGTTCTTAGAGTGCGTGATATTTTTAAGTTGTGTACTGAAAATCAATATTTGACTATGGATTCTGCAATAGCAGGTAATAAACCTTTGTTTTTATACATAAATTGTAAGTCAACTGCTTGTTAATTACATGTATTTATTAATGGTTAAAAACGTGTGCTTACTTTTACATTTTTTACTGAAATGCATTTACATTCGATGTATTTCGTCATACTGTACGGTTCGATAGGGTTTTCTGTTTTTTATGGTAGTGAAAGTATACCGTATGCGCTTTCTAAAAAATATTAATTTACGCACCACCTCGGACCAACTTTTTATTTATAAGTATTTAAAGCCCCCAAAAGTGCAAAAAGTGATTATTTTGCACGTAACAATATTTTTTGTTGTGTCAGGGCCATCTGACATTATTAGGAAAACTCGTAATGAAATATTTGATGCGACGAAGTCCCAAAATTACTTGGATATTAATGGGAAGCTAGAGTTTGCCGAAAATTACTTGATGACATTGGACACCTATAGCGAAGTAGACACGAATACAATAAAGCGTAAATTTGCAATTGTAAAATCTGAAATGAATCGGCAGTCCGATCGAGATGGCAGTTCGATCACGAATAGATCTTTTCGAAAAAAAAATAATAAAGATTGGTTGAATGGGGTATTTGAATTGCCGAAAATACTTTCAAAGACGGGACGGCCAAAAAATGTTTGGAACAAAAGTTGAACAGTGTTCAGACATCTACAAACTTCGACATATAAAATTTCGAAAATATTTTTTTACAACTAATCAAGGTCACTGATTTTTTAATTGTTAAAATGTATTTTTTTTTTGTCATAATGCTGTAGCTGATCTTAAGACGAATTCAACGATATATAATATTATCACCTTGAGACCATAAATAACGTTGCAATAGTTTTTGCCAGCTAGATCGGTCAAATACCGCTTTGTGCGACGTGCGTCTCGTATTTTCGTGATTTTCATACGAACGTGCCAGTCGTTTTTACTTCAGCCGCAGGTTAAAATGCAAAAATGATTAAAAACGGGTTCGCAGTCGCGGCAACAAAATGCAGCTTAAAATTTCTGGTTCCCGAGTGACAATCGCGTCGCGTCGCGTCGCGTCGCGTCGCGTCGAGCCGCCTCGTACGCCGCAACGTTCGCGTATCAACGCGCTCGCGGAAGTAGCGCAAAGGACATAATTGCCAGGTGAAAAGGAGGTTAACTGGCTCTCCCGGTGTATCCCCGTTGTTTCGTCCCCTTTGCCCCGCTGCTGGCCGTCCCGCTTTTTTCCTTTCTACGGAGCGGAGGACCACTTAAAAAACTAGCATGAGCACCGGCCCAGAACGTGTCCGCTTTTATGTGTATTACGTGCTTTTAAAAGGGTCCATTAAGGGGCGTAATCCCGTGGCCGGGCGTGCCGCGAAATTAAATTTGGAACTATTTAATCAGCGGCGGATGGAAAACAAAGGGGATTTTATCGGCGGGGTGGGGCCGCGGTCCATGGTCCAAGGAATCTTAACCAGTCGCGAGAACAACCGCTCTTTACCCGTTCAGGATGAATATACAGGGTGGGTCGCCACATTTTACCGTCTAGATTTCAGTCATTACTATTACGCATAGCAAACAATGTTTCAGATGAAGTTGAATGATTTTGAGAGGGGCACATTCGGATGGTACATTTTTTTTGACGGTGGACGTGTAAAGGACATATGAAGAGGTGATTAATGTTTTTTTAAATGAAATCATATATATTTTTTATTGCATCAGCTGATGCTCCTTCATATTCTTTACAAAAAAGTATTAACCCTTAGCACTCGGATAGCGACTCTGAGGCGCCACTGAAAATTGCAATACCATTATTAAAAATATTGTTCGTATTTAATAAACTACTAGCCATTTACATATTACACGAGATATTACATCAGTTTCGTATGCAAAAAATGAGAAAAATTTGTATAGAATTGAAATATTCTAGAATGGACAAATTTTTCGTTTTTCAGTTAAAATAGCTCCGAGTGCAAAGGGTTAATCTGTTTGTGTAAAAAAATCATTAGTTTAGGAGATATTTTTTAATTCTAATTTGTTAGGAAATCTCGACTTTCTGGTCAATATTATAACATAAAATGTATACATAATATAATGTTTGCTATGCGTAATAATAATGACGTAAATCTAGATGGCAAACTGTGGCGACCCACCCTGTATACAGGGTGACTCATAGTGGGCGGTATAAGAGTCCATGTGCAAAAATAAGTAAAAATAAAAATGAATAATATTTTCCGGATCGTTGGGAAGCTCCTAGCATTCGCAAGAATTAGATTTGGTTGGACAATATTCAAAAAATCGTTATACGATTTTGTCACGTATTTTTCCTGAGGCACCCTGTATGCGAGATGTCGGTGCACTCGCGTATCAGGTTTTACCCGCTCAGAAGCGTCCTTTACGACCCGTTCACGAACGATAAATCACCGACAGGAAGTGCCCTCGCGAGACCCGCCAGATTTCACCGTTCTACATTCATTACCGCTCTCCGGCGAACGTTTTAATGCGCTCCTCTACCCCCGCGGTCTCGCAAAACAGATTCTAATAGCGTCGAGCTCTCTCCCAGGACGAGCATTCGACGCAGCTGCTGGATGGACGTCTTCGGGCCTCGGGAGTTTTCGCGCAAGTCGGGATCTTGATCTGTCGTAAATGTCCCGATTCGAAAAGCTTTCGCTGAACAGCTAAACGTCAGAGGGGAACGATCGTGAGAGGAATTGTTAAGCTATCGAGACACGTTAGCGCCACGTGTTTTATACAGGGTGTTCGACTATGGTTGGGAGAAAAGTTAAAGGGTGGTTCTCCATGATAATATACACAGGCTCACGAAAGTATTCGAACGATGATATATTCATACTCGAAAAGGACACAGACTGTACAATATACAAAATATTTTGAAATTATCGTATGTATTGTGTATAGGGAATATGTGTGGATAACGTGTATAAATTTCATTGAAATCATATAACACATATCCGAGTTAGAAAGACTTTATTAGATTTAATAACACATTGTAGGTCACACAAGTATTCGAACTGTACATTTAACATTAATTATTAGCAACAGTAATTGGACTAATCAAACTTTAATATGAAGTTGACCCTCCTATTGCCGTTACTACAGCCCTAAGACGGTTTTCCATAGAAAATATTAACTTTGACGTAATATTTATGTCTTTCTAACTCGGATATGTGTTATATGATTTCAATGAAATTTATACACGTTATCCACACATATTCCCCATACGCAATACATACGATAATTTCAAAATATTTTTTATACTGTACAGTCTGTGTCCCTTTCAAGTATGAATATATAATCGTTCGAATACTTTCGTGAGCCTGTGTAAGTAGAAAATGAAGAATAAAAAAATTGCTGTGCCATTATTCAAAATATTGTTTACATTATTAAATATGTTGGTATCTAATATTGGTTGGTATTATATCAATTTCATATCCATCAAATTTAAAAAATCAGAGGGAATATCTAAACGTTTAACTTTCGAAATAAAACAGCTCCGAGTGCAAAGGGTTAACAATTCAAAATCCACCTAAAATGCGGCAACCCATAACTAAATAATGAAGTCGAAATCGCAATTCTTTTATTCTTCATTTTCGACTTGGAGAACCACCCCTTAAATTTTCTCCCACCTGTAGTCGAACACCCTGTATACCCGATCGACGTGAAACGTAAAATAGTAAAAATATTAGAATCTTACATACTTTCAAATAATTGAAGAAATTCATTTAACTTTCTTTTCTTAAATACGATGCATAAATATAATATAAATATAAAACCGACGATACGCGCATCATGGTAACAGAACGAGGTACGGTAATGTGGATATAGGCTGCAGCAGAGTTTCCAAGTTTTTCCTTAATACCGCTCGATTTCCTGCAGCGGAAATTTGATTTAGTTGCGGGCGAACGGCGAGAATCCAAAGGATAATGGATAAAGGGAACGAACCGGGGAAAGGACGAACAGTAACGAAATCCAGTGAATTTCCAGCCGATGGACGCCGCGCGAAACAAACCGAAATTGATTGCGCAGACTGCACGGCTCACGGCTGGGTATATTGTGCAATTTCGGCGCACCTTTTTTCACCGGGTTTGTTCCGGTGCGCTTTCGACACGCGTAAAAGGCTAATCACGGATCCCGGGTTAGCTCGCGTTCATTTTTCTGGGTAAACAAGCCGAGACAGTGGCGAAGTAGGTCGCTGAACAATTTTAGTTAGGCTGCTTTGAACATTTCTCAAATTACGCAGACATTTCTTTAATTATTAATAAATATTAGATGTTATCGGCGCTACGGTTCGATCATTTAATACTAAGAATTTCGAAAGCAATTTTGCCGATTATCAAATAATCATCGACGTTTCGATTCTGGTTTTTGAATCCTTTTCAAGATTAATTTGCATCGCGTCTGTAAGAATAAATGTGTAATACCATTTTCAAAGTATAATGTTAACTGATTGAAAGTAAGAACAAAAATTGTTTATAAATAATGTTCATAAAACCTACTTACTTGCTTTTGGTGTGATTCAATAAGTTCTTTAATTATCTTGGTGGAACTTCAATCTCCGATATCTCGGAAACTAATTGTCAACTCAACTTGAACATTTTGTACCGATTCGCATCGTGATGCAAACTATCATTTGGCACGAAAAAAGTTGAAAAATCACGGGACCCAAAGAAGCGAGCGTTTGAGTTTTTTTTTCCCTTGAAAGTTCGCGAAGCTGCGGAAAAACCCTCTTTCGAAAGAATCGCGTGGTTATCGATCAACGGCCCGAGGCCCGCGAGCGTCCTGCGCAAGAACTGGGCGAAGTACAAAGTTCCCGTAAAGTTATTGTTGTTAAATTCCCCGTTACCGCCGCGGTCCCATAACCGTATTAGAATCATTAATGGCTCCTCCGTCGGGGAAGAGTTGCTAACGAGTGTTAATGAGGCCGCGCGCGGATAAACATTGAAATTACTTCGGATCGGGACCGCGCCTGGCTTCGTCGAACGTCGTTACGTCATGTCGAAAGTTGCCCGGGAAGTTGGCCGTCCCCTAATCTCGTCGGCTGAAAATCTACTGCCGGCAAACTATTACCATTATGCGCTTATTTTCACTTCTCCTAACAAAATTTCCCTTGGTGCCTGTCGCAGCTGGTCCGTGTTCGATTGAGCCAACGACGAGGATATTCGTTCCTTTTCGAACGGCTGATAGGTACGCTTCCGCTCGAACATTTTCAACCGGTTTCTTCCATCAGAATTGATCCTGCTCTCCTCCGCTCCCAGAGATCCCCAACTGGTTCCACCATCCTGCTCTCGTTCATTTTCCATCGAAAACTACAAAAGACGCGAAACGAACCCGACAAGAAATCGACCGGCCTCGCAATTAAGGAGCCGCAGTTAAGTGGCGGCTTTGTCGAGAAAGGCCCGACGGATTCTCTATCCTTTTTCTTTTCTCTATTTTTCGCTTAAGGCAGACGGTTTTTAAGTTCACGTCTCATTAAGGCGATCGAACCCGATTTCACGGTGGCCGAGCCACTCGAGCTTCGTCCGTCTCGAGAAACATGAAGCATTAATTACTCGAACAGCGGGCTTATCGATCCTTTGTCGAGTTATAGGTAGATCGATCCTCGGGTCTAGCGTTCCCCTTAAGCCAGAGTTAAAAATGTTGCACCGAAATCCGAAGTTTTCAGATTTGTCGTTGTAAAGAGGATCTTCGTTTTCCCCACATAATTTTTCGAAGCTCGGAATATGATCATGGTACAACCACGTCGCGAAGTTATACCGGTTGAAATGTCAGCAACTTTCTCATTCGAAAATTGCTTGTTTAATTTCTCACGCTGGATTGCCAGGATAGTTCGAAAGCCAGAAACGGCAGTATCCGGAATTAGAAATAACAATGGCGGTTCGGGCAGCAGGGGAAAAATCAGTCGAGCAGATTGTCATTTGGAAAATCTGTGCGGATTCAGCTGGGACCGGTCTGGTAGCGTTGGCTTTTCGTGGTTTATCATGTGGGAAATATGGTAACGCGTTTATCCGCGGCTCGGTGTACGCACTGCAGAGCCCCGGTTACCGCAGTGGTATAAATCGAGTTAGGCACCGCGCGCCCCGAAAGCGCATTTCATTAAGCATATCTATTTCCTCGTGCAGAGAGGATTAATACACTTACTGCGCTGGATAAACCGTCGAGTTTCAAGGAGAACGCAGACTCCAATTTGCTCCTGACGAATGATGCACCAAGATACGCTCAGGATAATTACGAGCGATCGCAAAGATTCACCCAATGATCCGTGACTGTCAAGTTTTAACTTCACCCTTCTCGACCTGCTCCCTTTCTTCGACTTGCCATTATTTCGAACAGTTAAGGGGCTGCGCGCACCCAACTACCACCAATTTCATATTTTTACGTTGTTGAAGAATAATTTACAATAATCGGCAGCGCTGACTTGTGACGAAAACTATTCTGCCGATTATTACAAATTACTCTTCAACAACGTAAAAATATGAAATTTGGGCTCTGAACCACCCTGGCCAGGACTCTTAGGAAACATAATCGACCGGGTGCGAACTTCTAATTGCAATATTGAGGCGTCAGTTTCTTTTGCCGTAAACCCTTGCATTTCGTATACGTATATGCGGATCTATCGATGTGTGAGTGGTAAGGGTGGTGGTGGTAGTTGGGTGCGCACAGCCCCTTAAGGAACACTACGATCGTGTACGATTTATAAAGATTGCTATCAAATATTGAATTATTTAAAATTAGGTATCATCGAGAAGTAGCAAAACGGGAATGTCCGCGTGTTCCGGGTGCAAAAGGTCCGTCATTGTTGAATCGTCACGTTTCCATTACGACTTAGAGGTGGGCCAGGGTCGCAGGGGTGGTTAGACGACTTGCGTTCCAAATAAGAACAAAAGATAAGTACCCGGGACGATGTCGACGCTCGAGTTTCCTGCAGCACGACCATTGTGCCGTGAACACACGTAAAGGGCCGCGACACTTTGCGGTGCAATAGCTGGCACGATAGCATCCTTCGAATCGCTGTGTCGATTCAGCGTATTGCCAAAGGCAGAACCCGAGAAACTGCTAACCCGAAAGGTGTGTGTACATTGCCCATCAAAAGTCTGGTGCTGTGTGCGCGTTCACCTGGTTTTGCAATGATAGCACCAATAACAGTGCCGTCCCTGCGCACGGTAATTGCGCGAGCACGTCAACTAGACCATGCGAGACTTTTCGGGTTTTCTTTAGAATCTCTTTACACTGGCTTTTCCATCGGAGTAGAAAATGTTTAAAATAAAATTTAAAATCTCGAACATGACCAACTGTCTTTGCGAATTTGTTGATTATTTATAATCGACTAAAATACATCTCTCCAAGTATAATAAAAACCGATTGTCTTCGTGGACGAACTTTTATGGATACGTGAACAGCGTGGTTTGTATCCCGAATTTTGATCAGCATTGTACCAAGACTTTACGAGACATGGACGAAAGAAAGTGAGCAAATCGAAGGAGAAAATAAGCGGAGAAGGATATTGCTAAACGGCTAGAAAAGAAAAGGGGGATGAAGAAGGAGCTATTCTTGATTTACCGGGGTCTCCCTGAGGAGGTGCGAGCAAGACAGGCAAACAGGTTACCAGCGGCCGCAGGATTGTCTATAGAAGCAGGAGTAGGTGGCGCGTGACGCGAATGCCATACTTATACTCCTCCAACCTCCGTTTTGTCTCCTCGTCTGGTTCTAACTCGGACTTCGCCTCTCTTGCCCTGTTCGCCGTAGGAATTCCTCCTGTACGAGCACGATCGGCGTTCACTGCGATCAGCTCGGACATCATCCGATATTTCTGGCTGTGTTCGAGATCCCCCTTTTGCACCTCTTCGTGGCCGCAGTGCGCCCTTTGCCCTCTCGGCCGATACCGTGAAGCCCGTAATGCGATTTCGCGACCTCCGACCTACGCTTCTTGCACCAGTCGTATTTTCTTTGGGCTTTTATCGATCTCTTGCGTCGCACAGCCACACGCTGTCCTTTTTCCTCGGACCTCGACTTTCGCGGATTGTTTTGCTTTGGTTCATTAGCCGAGCCGCTGCGGATCGACTTCCAGAAGTCATTGATTGGACCGCGACAAAGTCACTCTTATCACAAATGTTTTGCTATTTGGTTTATACAGAGACTCTGGCCAAAAAATTAGGGCCACTGACAATTTTTGACGTCATTCGTGTTTTTAGCAAACTTGCAACACCTGAACGGAATGTAATTTAAGTACTTTAATTAAAGAAAATTCCTGCACTCTGTCACTTAATGCTGATTAAAAATTAAATATTCATACCCGCAAAGCCAGCTAAGAGGGTAGGGAAAATATGGGCACTGGGCTTCAGCTGGAAAGCGGGGGAAGAGACGAATAACGCTTGATAAATGTCACGGATTTTATATATCGATAAACATTAATGTTCTGGCTGGGGCTTTCTAGCGTCGAGCCAGACGTCAACGACAGTGAGTTCAGGTTCGTCGCGAACGAAATCGCGGGATATATGGAATCCGTTTACGCCGACGTAAACGGAACACACAAATGAAATATCCGCTGCTCCTGACACGAGCTTTCTTCGTGCTTTTCATAGAACGAGAGAGGAGAGAGATCTGAAAAGGGATAGAAATTGAAAAGTTTGTTCCCATTTATGTGACGCACGACGGGTCCCCCGGCGCGTAGTGTAAATGCACGGACGAGTCGCAGTGGCCTCGCCGAATCCCTCTTCAGTGAAATACAGTAAAGTCGCGATCTAGGTCCCATCCTCGGTTTGGAGGTGGGACCAGTGATGCCAGAATGAAGTTGGTTTCAACTTCATTTCCCCCTCCAGGCTCTCCACCGTTATCCCCTTCCACAATCCTATTCCACCACCATGAGCACACTCCAACGCAGTGTCGCCAGTTGAGTCCAGATCTGGACTCATTTACTCCCCTACTTTTCCCCTTCCACTATCCCATTCGAGCACCACGTCCCACTCAATCTCCGTCGCGCACGCGCAACGTGTCACATATTACGACTCTGGCCATCAGAGAGGGGGTACCTGTATTCCCCTCGATTTTTTCGACCTGGCGACGCTGCTCCAACGTCCCCCACTAAGACCGTAGACTGGTCGCGCAACGTGTCACATATTGCTCTGGTCATCAGAGAGGGGGTACTTGTGTTCCCCTCGATTCCTTTTCGATTACCCCTGTCTGGTAACACTGGGTGGGACAGAGATCGCGAAGGAAAACAATTTTTTTTATGACTGCGTCGATCGCGCCGAAAGTACAAAGGGGCAGTGACGAACGTAGAAAAGGACAGCATGTAAAAACACTGACCGCGCGGCCGAAAGTTTTGTAATTGGATTAGTAGTGGTTCACACCGATATACCCGAATGTTTACACTGCTCGGCGACCGAGACAGCTCGAGCTTCTGGGCCCCTCGCGGGGTATGCTGCCCCTCAATGGACGCGGGAGGGGAAGGGACCAAGATCGACGAGCTCTGAGGGAGCTAGATCGCGACTTCACTGTACAACTCTTTAAATAGATTCCGGAAAATCGCTCCAACTAGGAACAACGATCACGAGCGACGATATATCCGCGCAATCTATAGTTAATGGAGGCGCACGGATCGGCTCTCTCTCTCTCTCTTCCTCTTTTCCTATCCGTCTATTTTCCGTTTCGATCGGCAAAGTTTTTTACGATCGTTTGGTTTCGGTAAACGAATCAGAAGTGGAAACGGTCCTCGAAGGATTTTACGGTCAGACAGAAACTGGCTGAATTAAATAGGACATAAAATCCGTCGGCGGGCGTGTGCACGTTTTCGTCGGGTATAGAGAAGCGAATCCGAAAACACTGCGCGATCCCACCAACTTTTTATTACGCTCGGCAAGTTTTACGTCCTCAAAGGAAAACTCCTCCGACCGCGGCCTGACGGTGCTCTGTAATTTCAGTATGGAACTCGAGAGCGGCGGCGGAAGAAGATGCGGCTCCCTATGAATTGAAAGCTTTCCATATTTCTCGGCGTAATAAAGATTGAGTCCTATAAAGTTAACATGCCCCGGGCCGCGCCATTCGGTAATGGATAAGGCACTTGAATTATTATTGCGACACGGTGAAACTGAACGCAGTCGCTTTTCGTCGAATAACCTCGCTCGCGAGGTACGACGAAATAACTGTTAAGATTAAACGAATTTTCCTTAATGCACTCAGTTTTTTTTTTTTAATTACGCTATAAAACCCCACATGGGATTATTAGCAGCATGCACATGATTGTGCATGCTAACATTACATGAACACCTTATAAACTAGGAATAACAATGAATTGGAACATTTCTGACTGTCGAACTAAAGGTACAAACAATGAGATCTAAGGAAGTTAACCCCTAGCACTATAATACCGAGTCGGACTCGTGACGAAGATTTCGAAGATAGTCTACTAAATATTTATGCTACTAATTTCTTTTAAACTTTAAATTGAAACAAAATTATATGTTCTTGTTGTTGAAACCATTGGAGACTGCATAGGTATAAATTACATACAAACTTCGTTTTTTCTAAGAAATTAGAAACGACAAATAAGTTCTAATCACTGCAACCGTAAAATGAATCGTAGTGCAAGGGGTTAAAAATATAAAATAGCGGGCAGAGAGAAGGTCCACACAGAATGGCATCTATTGCGCAGGGTTCAAAGTAACCCTTGCTGCAAAGTTTCTTGATCAGATCCTCTCTATTATAATTGTAATTCAGGCATTGCCGTATCACATGATTTGGATCCTGTACCGCACAACCACATAGACAACTTGTGTCAGAAGCAAGTTTGATCTGAAAGAAATGCACTCGGTTCTTTATTGTTTTATTTCGGTGCCAGAAAGAAAGACTTTTCCTGGGTTAGGTCGAAAGCTAACTTCACGAGTTTGCGAGAGAGTGCTCAACACCTAGATAACGGACAACCTTTGAAATCGGAGATATTTTGAAGTTCACCAGGACCATTTTACAATACACGGTCCGCTCGTCTGCAAATTCTTCGGACCGTGTCCGAATTCCGACCACGTCGGACGCTGGATATACCGGGGCTCCCGGCAACGAGTTGAAATTTAATAAGAAGTGTCTTTACGAACGTGGAACGACGTCACGAAATTTCATACGCCGCTGCTTTTCTAACCCTTTGCTCGTACGTGCGCGCGAAATTCTTTTCCTCCCCTAATTCTTTACCCTTTATTGAATGGACGGCTGTCTCGGTATAGCAGGCGAGCCCTACGTGAAAACTAGTTACCATTCGCCGCGCGAGGAGTCCTTCATCCGTGGCGCTAACCCGAGTAAACAAGTTATTGCACTCGACTCGTCCTCTTCGTAGGCAGAAGACGCGAGAAAAGGATTTCCACGGGAAATTATGGCTCCCGAGGCACTCGTTCATATTTTCATAGTGTTCGGCTGCGCCGGGTGAACTTTTATGGTAGGGACACCCTCATTGCACACTGGGCCCGGTACGTGACTTATTGTAATTCGGCTACGGCGTTGGGCCTGTCTTCGCCATTCAATTGCCGTCCGTATTCGGGTACCTTCGATTCCGTCCCTACCATAAAACGCTTAAAAACATTCGTTCTTTAGATCCAGCGCAACCGACGAGTGCTGCAGCACATTTGGCTTCCAGATGACAGGAAAATCCCAGTGTTTGGTCGCCAAATGTGCGACCTTGGCATACCTCCGTTTTCGGTTCCGTCCACCCCCAAACCGTCTCAAGGTGGGGGTGAATTTGCTAAGGGTAGGAGTAGGGTTACCTTTCCTATAAATAAGGGAACTTTCTGTCCTCCGACACAGTTCATTTGTAAAGTCAAGACCACGCTCATAGACCAGTCATTAACCACCGTATATTTCATATCGATGACATCAATATATCGTTATATCTTGCTAAAACAGTTGAAATATATTTTGTTAAGTTAAATCATCGTGTTTCGTGTCAACATCTTATTAACCCTATCCCTATAAATAGTGATAGGGTCCAACGTGATTCGCGACAACGAATAAATTCGGAACGGAAAGTTACGCCCTCCGTTTGACTTCGAAAAGGTCTAGTCGAGGACGCGTTCGCATAACACATAGTTTTCGCTAGAGTGCCTAATAGCTAAAAAATTTTATATCAAATTAACATGTTAGCCAACATGGAAAACTATGGAAAGTTCATCTGGTTTCTCGGGAAAAGTGTAATATGAAGGAATTGAAGGAACTTTGCATGCATGGAGCCGGCGACTATGGTTTACATTCTCGTGTTTACACCGGCGCGTAGCTTCGCGGAACTCCATTTATTGAAACGTGTTTTATATGGGGATAGAAAGCCGGGGCTTGAATATTCTTTAAATTTCGCTGCCTTCGCTACGGATCAGTTTTTACAAGGCCCTCGGCAACACGTTCCACGATAACAGTAAAAACATTCTGTTCACAAAAATATACGGACCTCGGTACACACACATATCCATTCTACGTCCGCGGAACTGTTTTTTTTTTATCCGTCCTTCCTCCGCTCGTGCGATTTGCGCTGTGCACACACACACACACTGTCTACTCTACTTTCGAACAAATACAGCCCAGGAAAGAACGGAACCGATACGAGGATTCCCCGCAGTTATTGCAGCTAGGTGCATTCGAACTTGCTTCGTAAGTCTTCGCGCCGAAGAATTTGCACAAAAGCTTCCACCGATTGCATCCGAATCAATTGCAATCGGATATCTCGTGCTTTCCTGAATTTTCTGGTCGAAGACCAGATTTCTATCAGCGATTTGTAGAGAGAACAATAATAATAGAAAATATTCAATGTACACAAGAATTACTAACATTTACGAGTTACTAGGTCAACGCTGATCGACGACAGCCGTAGTTGAAAAACAAACGGTATGCACAGGACCCTTGTTCGCGTTGAAACAGAAGATCGAAGATGCCTCGAGCCAATAGCGATTGGAGATGTTAATTATTCCGAAACAATCCGTCGTTCCTCATTTTCCCGCGAATTCATGCGGTAGGTATTCGGAGCGTTTTGCGGATGCGCTTTAACTGTCTCTGGCTACGAATCGAGCAAGAAGAAGAATGAACTGAAATATTCCGAACAGGCCCATTAAGATCGTCCGATAAATACCTCGTTGCTCTTCGTATCACGAGTCGTATTGCAATTAAATTGTTCCCCGATAATTCGCGACCGATAGAATGGCGGAAAGAGGCGGAGCGTGGTACGAGGGGGTCGGGGGTGGGGGAGAAGAAGTAAATACACTGTCGAAGAACTTCGCTGAATAAAACGGCTGCAGCCAGCCCGGGGGTTCGATGGTCTCGTTTATATCCAACCTGTCAATAAACTGCAAATAAATTTCTGCTGCTTACCAGGGCTAATGCATCTCATTTCCAGCCGTTTGCGTTCGACCGCCTTTCGTTGCTCGTTCTCGGCAAATCTGGACCAATAAAACGCTGCGAACACGAGCAGTTACATTACTGCGACCTCGGCGAATCGATTTTTACAAACGGAAGTCCGTCGTTTCGCGGGAATTTTCGAGTTCACGGTCACGTTTTGCCAAACGGTGTCGAACAAAGAGCAGCAGATGTAATCGAACGCGAAAAAATTCTTTCAATCTCTCGCAACTTCCGAAAAACTCCTCGAGTCTTCCGGTCGAAATAATTTTCTCGTCCAAAGCGGTCTAACGAGACTCTCGCATAATTTTCCTATTGAACGCGAGGATAGCTTTTTGAACTTTGATTCGCAGCACTGTTTCACCGGGAAGCACAAACGAACTCTCCGTTCGGTGGACGCGGAACAAAACGCGTCGCATTACCGAGCAAAATCCCCCATTTCCCGAGCCAATGTCCGTTCAGCCGGTCTATAAACATATTATTTATCGAAAACGAAATCTCTTTCATAAAGGCACGACCGAGCGAGCACGTTCGAGCGCGCTGCCCCGTTTCGCCGCAATACGGAGAATTTTATTCCCCGTCCAGCCGAAAATGCAATTCAATCTCGAACAATAGAATGTTTCAACCGCGACTCTGCGAGAGAGAGAGAGAGAGAGAGAAAGCGACGAATAAATTTATTGTTCCGCGTCGATTCCGTTCACTGGTTCGGGGATAACGTATTGATTAACGCGATTCCGCCCCCGACCCGCGTGGAAATCGCAGCTCGGCCTGCGGAACCTTCTTCCAGTAGCATTATCCGGGGACCAGGGGGCCTCGTTTCGCCTTAGAAAGTTCGCTACGTGATTTGTTAACGAGATTAGCCCGTCGCGACCCTCCCCCGCGCCCGGAAGCTTAAGTTCTCCGGTTAGGCGACCGTGCGACGCCGCAGTTTCGTAACGCGTCGCAATAAAATCAATCCGGCGAACGAATTCCTTCGGAGAATAAGAATCTCGGGCACAACGGCGAGCCGAGCCGATTTAGGCGAATTCCTTGTTGTTCCCGCGGACAGCTATGCTAATTTCATTCGACGGGAACCGAACGGCAAACGCCGCGTCTCGAGTTCCCGCCTCTTTCGACACCCTCTTCCAACACCCTCTTCCAACTTTTCGGCTAATTAGCGGCAACGCCGACTAGCAATTCGTTTTCGAATACATTCGACGAAAAATCTCTGAGCTGAACGCTGATCCTTTGCTTTGTCCGCTGCAGAGTTGGGCAAAATTTTCATCTGAATAAAAATATCGAATAACGAATAAAAAAGAAAAAATTTTTATTCATTATCCGATGGTTCGCGTTTATTAGAGTTGGCAGTAGTTCTGAAAAGATTTATACGAAGCCTCCGAATAAAAAATAGAGTAAAGATGAAAAAATTATTCGAAGTTCGAATAAAGCCAAAAATTATCTTTATTCGTGGGATAAATTCTCGTCGAATAAAGATACTTTTTATATTCGAACCATCGAATAATGAATAAAAATTTTTGAAATTTTTCATTCGTTATCCGAAATTTTTATTTCGATGAAAATTTTGCCCAACTCTGGTCCACTGATAGAAGAGGAGAGTGCATGATTCCGGGTAATAATGATCGCGGTGTCAACAGTGTCCTTGACCGAACGCTGTCATCGAGGCGATATTACATGTCCACCGAGGTCCCAATATTACAGACGTAATCGCGGGAATCGGTTTTATTGACACACCGCACCGCACGGGCACGCGAGACTTCAATATAGCCGGCAGTCGATCAATAACATTGTGTAATGTTATCGAGCGTCCAGGTTCCGCTTTACACGTTTGCCCGGCGAGTTTACGAGCAGTGCCAAGGCAGATAATCCGCAAGCACTCGGCATACGCGTGCGAGCGTGAAACTCGCGTGTAATAGAATTTACCGCGGTATTCGCTGGCAGAGTGGCGATGCCAAGCGGAAAAGACTTTCTTATTAACGGTAATGCGGCGGGCCCATATTTCCCGTGAGAAACCGTGACGCTCCACCGCAGCGACAAACTTTTTCGGTAAACTGCAAGCGAGCCGGGATAAAGCACGCGCGAGGACACCAAAGATCGAGACTAACGACCCGGAAAATTTCATGCGGCATCCGATGCGGGAGCTATCATTCTCGTTACCAAACTCCAAAGACTGCCGGCACACGGCTCGATCTTCGAAAAATTCCTAAAGTATCCTCCGCGACGCGATTTCACAGAACTGTGGCAACATCTGCGTATCCGAAATGAGTTAGCATAATCGAGTCCATTAGCTACTTACGGTTATTACTCCGTGACACTGTCTGGCGTGTTTGAAATCCCCTTTGAACGTCGGATCCCGTCGACTGCGAATTTGATAGGATAGCTTGTTGAAAAGTTGAATCACGAGCAGGAAGTATCTGTCGCCATAAATTTTTCATGGTCTCGTTTCGCCTTCCTTTACGATGCGATTTAAAATTGTATTCGCCGGAACTGGGACCGATTCGTGCGAACAGGATTAGGCGAATGGGGTGGGAGTCATCGCTATAATGCAGTTACGATAGCGGAATTATTAATCTTTCGTGGCGCATCCTGTTTACGAAGATTTAAATTGGTGTCTACATTTTTAATTAGACATTTTATCTGTAAATTCGGTGCCGCTTTTTTTACGAGACCAATCAAATTGAAAATGTAACAGGAAATTTGGTATCGCCGCGGCGGATTTTATATGTGCGAAGCGAGAAAATAGTTCGCTTGAAATAACAAAGAAACAAATTTTTATCGTATCCAATTTTAAAAACTTCAATTTTCCAATTGCTTGTTTACGCGCAAACAATAAACGGCAGCTTGAAAAGAATTTGTTTCACCGGAAAAACATGATAGTTCTATTAAAAACCTACGTAGCAAGTTTCATCGATTGTTAAAGATAATATATCCGTAGTCTTAAATTCTTTGTTCACTGTTATACAGGGTGGGGCACTTAAGACAGGACACCTGAATAATTCGCTTGTTTTTGGAGATAGAAGAAAATGCCTCGGACCAAACTTATTTGGTATCGAGGGACTGATCATCTGATGTTACTAGTTTTTTTTATAGATGGAGGCGTCAAGGAGATATGAAGGTAAACTCTGTTTTTTTAATAGAACAGTATACTTTTTTACTTACATTCTGATAGAGTGTTTCAAGACGAATACAATGACCTATTATTAAGGTCATTCAAGGTCACTCAAGGTCAACTGCAAGAGAAAACTGATTATCTCAAAGCACATTTCGAACGTTATTATACACGTACTGTTTCCCTTATAATTCTATGATATTCACCATAAATCAGAACCATTTCCACTTTCTCTGCTATCGTATAACGCATTTTTGAAAATTGAACACTAAGATTGGATATTACGAAACTGTATTCTAGGCGGTAGTCAAACCACTAATAACATTCGTTGATATAAACAAGCTTACATGTTGATTGAATGTTTGTTTATGTTCTGTGACCCTTATTAGTAATTACAAGACCGATATGCCAACAACTACGGAAGATACAAAAGTGTTCGAATTGTGCTTTGAGATAATCAGTTTTCTCTTGCAGTTGACCTTGAGTAACCTTGAATGACCTTAATAATAGGTCATTGTATTCGTCTAGAAACACTCTATCAGAATGTAAGTAGAAAAATATACTGTTCTATTAAAAAAAACAGAGTTGACCTTCATATCTCCTTGACGCCTCCATCTATAAAAAAAACCAGTAACATCAGATGATCAGTCCCTCGATACCAAATAAGTTTGTTCCGAGGCATTTTCTTCTATCTCCAAAAACAATCGAGTTATTCGGGTGTCCTGTCTTAAGTGCCCCACCCTGTATATTTTCTCTACAACGTTTTCATCGGTCGGCTGGAATTCGTGGTCCTAAAAGAAAATGAAATGCGCCCTACGTCGATTACCGTAAACTCCTCTACCAGCAAAAACCCTCGGATCTCGACGAAATCGCGTTTCCCCGCAAAACGGATGTTCACCGACACGCGATTCGGGTCCGCTAGCAGCGGTGCATCGCGGATACGCAAAAATCGACGATTACGACCGCGGCTCGGTTCGTTATGTTCCACGGTGGCGCAGTAAATCGCGCGATATGAGTTTCATAAAGCGGCTACGAATTATGGCTTGAATGGAGCGGCAGTTTCCCGGGCGGGGTTGTGGAATGATGAAAAAAAAAAGAACAAGGAGAAGACAGACGAGGTGGCGAAACGAAAGGAGAGAAACGCTGCGGAGTCGAGGAAACGGTTAGAAAAATTTCCACGAACTCGGAATCTATCGATCGACACCTCTCGAACGCGCACACTTTCCCCTTTTCTTTTATGCAACCGTTGCCGTCCGTTGCCGCCCCACCCCCGCTCTGGTAACGCTGATAAACGCGACCGCGGAATTTAGCGTGGAGTTCGCAGCGCCGAGGCCGAAGGGTTTATCGAGTTAAGCTCGGGTCAAAATCACGATGGCCCCGCGCGCACCGTACTGCGCGCGACGATGTGTTCCGCTGGAAATATTCGGGAATTCCGGTTAGAAGCAAAAGGATATCCGCCGCGCCGGCTAGGCTCTTAGCCAGCCAGCTAAGTTGATAGGTAATGAAGATAAAAGCTCCGGTGTTCTGGCAGAAAAGACGCCAACGGCCCGGCGCCAGGGTAAAGGGAACGAACAACTGGGAATTCTGCAATTAAATCCCGTGCCACGGCTGTTCCCGTCCTTTTCCCATCCTCTTCCCGCGACTCTCGCTGATCCTCTACCACCGTTCCGCTTCCCTTTCTACCAAAACCCATTCCACAGTCTCGTTGTTGCCCACCGCGTTACCGCCTACAACAGAAACTAAATCCTGCGAGCTAGAATAGATACCCCGCTGGAAGTAATTCCGGATTTGTAAGCCGTTTTAACGGGGGATCCACTTTTTTTCGTCCCCCACCCCTAACCGACTCTGTCCAATGAGCAGGACCTGCTGCTGCACTGCTACTGGCCACCCTCGCGGTCACTGTGTTTCGGTTTTTATCGCGAGCTCGTTTCGGCCGAACTATCGGAAGAACTCTAGTTTGAGAGCACGATTGTGTTCGTTTTAGCGTAAACTTCACCTAAGCCATAAAATCAATAATATGGAATAATATAAATATAAATTCTTTTATATAAATAAATATTTATTTTTATCGCAAATATAAGTTTTGTTTTTCATCTCGACGTGTTCGCCTCTATTTACATCTTTTTTTTTTTTTTTTTATTTCGAATTCCCGTCCGATGAATAATTACTAGAGCTGTAGTTTGGAAACAATTTTGTTGGTGAAATTGTTACGAAAATTCAGCCAGATTTATTTTTCATACGGCTACATGTTTTATGAAAAATGCCAGGGGTATGTGATTTTGTTGTGCCAAGGAGAAAGTTAGAATGTAGGCTAATTAAAATTGATGTGTTTGCGAAGTCAACGTGCCGGTGCATATAATTATGATATCGACATCTTAAACGAAGTCGAAAATAAAGTCTGATAGTGCTTCGTTATAAAGCATCGCTATATCGGAAAGATACGGAGACTAAAAATAATCTAGATTTTTATTTTTTCTCCTTTTTGGGGAATGTTTGTTAATTAAAACGCAACAAGCTACGTGGAATTATGTTACAAACTGCTGAAATACGGGATTTGTGTTTTGAAAATATTTAATTATAAAACTAACCTCACCACAGCAAACCGGGGTGTGGTATAGCTGGACTTTTTATTTCAATTTTGTAATCTGAGTTTTATCGCGTGTTTTAAACAATATAAAAATTGAAATAAATATTTATTCAACGCTCATTTCATCGAAATGGCCAAACCACCGGCAGAAATTAGAAAAACTTACAAGCGTTCACAATTACCAGTTGCAGTAATATTGTTGGAGCAGAGTACACAGCTTAATTAAAGGACCAGGTGAAAAACAGTTTCCTACAGGCAGCAGAACCGCACCGTACCTAAATATTCAAAAGATTGCACTTTTCTCTTCCGCCGTTGTAACTCTCTTACTTTTCACACAGTTTTGCAACGTCGGAATTCAGAAAACTTGTTAAAGTGGCCATGGGCGATGCCCGTGCCGTGCCCGAATAAAGAATAAATAACGCTCGGGTTCACCGTCTGCTCGTCGGACGTGGAGAATTCGGACGTTTCCAGTCGGATGGCAGGCCTAGACGCCTTTTCCACCGGAAACAGGCGAGTGATCGCAGCATCCTGGTTAAATGAAATATTCCCGTTGCTGGGAATTGCGCTCCCGTGGGTCCTCCGTCCGACGCAACGGTCGGTCCAACATTTACAACGTTTTACAACATTCACGAGTCGTTCGTTCCCGCGACTCCGTGGCCGCAATTGCGCCATGCTGGCTCCTCGCCGATGCGATGGAATAATAAAGATGCGAAGCCCGGGTTTGTTGCCTTTAACGCTGCGCCCGCGCCCGGAAGAACAACCTCCCAGGACGCTTTATAGAGGACACGTATCGCAGCTTTACGGTCCGAAATATTTTCACTCTGTTTATGAGAGCCGGCCGGAATATGTAATAGCATGCATAAAGAAGTGAAACGGTCGACCGACCCTTTTGTTTATTGTGTTTCGCGGATTGTTGCCCCTTGATTTAGAAGAGCGGAGCTGCTCCGAGGCTAAAAGGGCTCGCTCGGCCGTGAGACATTTGCAAGAACCTATACTGCCGCGGCGAACACATATGGTGGAGCAGCTGCGTTTTGTTGTCTGGCTCTGACGGCTGTTTCTACTTAATTTTCCTATACCCGGTTGGCTGGAAATCGCGGTACAATCGAAAGATCGGAAAGAAGAATTGGTTGATTATGATCAGACGATATCTCAGAAACGAAGCTTCGGATGAATAAATGTTTAAAAAATTTTTTTGAGAATTTACACACTCGGATAAAGTTGTAAAATCAATATCCACTATTTTTTTGTCTGGAATTTCTGTCTGTCCGACTGTGTGTAAATAAGACGTATTAAAAAGACTGTAAACCGTGGCTCGCGTAGAAAATACCGTGTAAAAAGCGAGCCAAGCGAATCGGTGGAACAAGTTTCCTTCGAAACTACTTTTGTTCGATCACGCATTCAAGTACTTTCGAATTCTTATCTCGCAAACTACCACGTATGGGACCGAGTCGAACTGTTTTTTACTGTAATCTGAAAAGTTAGAGCAACAGCAAAAAATCGTTTTAATTCAAAATCTACGGAGCAACTTCCGGTGAAACGTCATGAAAACCGTTAAGCACCGCGCGCAACTGCGGCTCGGCTGCAGACGACTGCCGAAAGGACTCGTCCGATCGGAAAATTTTTGGATTCCGTGCGAGTAGTCGCGCATGACGCGACAGTCCCGTAGTCATGAAACCAGAAAGAATTCGCTGATTCGAAAGGTCGCGAGCGACACAGTGGGATTCTTCGGGAACTATTTCCAGAAAAATGTTCAGCCGGGGTAGCCGTCGACGGCGAGTCCTCCTTCGAGGAGGGTAATAATCACATTTTCGAAATAACTTACGCGACAGTGCGGCTACACGGATCTGAGTTTTTAATTTCAGATAGCGGCCTCCCTACAAAAGCGTTGGATTACGTCACTTTGAAACGGGAGCCCCTGTGTTGTGTTCCCGTCGTCACAGAACCGGCCGGATAAAAAATAACGTTTCCTTCATGCAGGCTTTTCGCTGTCTTTTGACGGTTGACTGACAAGCAAAGTGCAGCCGTGTCGTGTGACGAATCCCTTTGACGGCACACGTACCCCTTTTTCCCTCTTTGCCAGGGTTCGTTTAATATCCGATGCGTCACACCCGTATCATTCCTCTAACTGCAGGGAACTTCGTCGCTCGAACCTGTCTTCGTTTGTTTCGATAAACGAGGACGTTTGAAATAAAAAAAAAAACAGAGAAACCCTTTAAAAAATCTGAATTTACTAGATTGTATTACTTGCCGCGATTCAATAGTTCATATGAAATTTCGTCGATGGACCGTAACTAGCAACAAATAGGGCGCGGCGTCCGGCGACAGCGACCGTGAAACCGCGGCGTATCCCAGGGCCGGAACTGCGGAACCGGCGCAGCGTCGACTCCCGCAAAAGACGGTGTCTGCGCGGGTCCGCGGAATTACTTTTTTGCCGGATAAATCCATTTCCGAGATGGGGAACGGGCGCGACACCGTTACGAAAAACCGTGGATGGCGGACGCGAGAGACCGAGGGTGGAGTGAGTGAAAAGACGAAAAATGGAGAGAATGCGGAAAACTCAGATGGAGAAAGGGGGACGGGGTACAACGAGGTAGGTTCGCTCGCGAGTGGCGGCGGCAACGAGGGGGTAGAGAGGGTGGAATAGAGGGCGGACAGGGATGGAACGTGATTAATCGATGCTAGCGAGCAGACGAAGCGAAAGAGGGCGCCGTGACAAAGGGCGACTTCGCGATGGCGCCTGCACGCATAGCGCCATTGGATTACCAGGGGGGTAACGAGTTAACGACGGAGGCCAACTCCCGTCGTCACACCGCAGCCCATTACCCATGACAAATACTGCGCTGTGACGTTGACTTTTTCCTCCTCGCAAAACCGCCCCCTCCCCCTCCGGCCAGGCTCATCCCCCAACAAGCTCTACCGCGCGACGCTCCTTTATCCCCCGCGTCATGCACGGTCGCTCTAAATGATTCTCCCAGCCGTGCAAAATGAATCTCTTCGGTGACGAGATTTTTCTGTGACCGGCGATCGTTGACACTTTAACCATCCCCTGTCGCGCATCTGCCATTTCACTCTCGCATCAGGCGTGATTGACATCCAGAGTATTTTTTCACGGCGCGGCGGAACGACGGCCTAGACGAGCTTTGACGTTTTGCGGAAACGGTTGATGCTGCAAGCCGGCTCCACGCGGTCTTTTTCTGGTTTAACAGTAACAAAAATCACCCTTGTGTTGAAATTTTTATTCGGCTTCTATGTCTTACAACTGACGCGAATCATTATTATTCGTTTTAACCCTTTGCACTCGGAGCTATTTTAGCTCAAAAACGAAAGATTTTTCCATTCTATACAATTTTTTTTCATTTTTTGCACGTGAAACTGATATAATATCTCATGTAATATGTGACTGTCTAGTAGTTTATTAAATATGAACGAAAATAATAATGTGAACAATATTTTTAAGAATGGCATAGCAATATTCAGTGGTGCCTCAGAGTCGCCATCCGAGTGCTAAGGGTTAATCCCGTATGACTTGTACGTACATTGGCACACAACGTGTTAAACACCTAAGACGAACATTTCCGACACAAATTTAATGGCTCCTATAATTTTTCGCGTCAGCGTGGATCTCGTAAAATCTTCAATATCTGCCCGTGCGCATCGTAAAACATAGTGTATAAAAGAACTATTCAGTTTGTTGGACTCGACACACACACACACAAGGCTCCTCTGCATAAAGATTCGCAGCGCGCCGATCATGTGAACCGAAATGATCTCACGATCGCGGGAACGTTATTTGCTAGATCGCGGAGCTCCCGCGACACAGTGCAAAGAGGATACCACCCCTCGGTAGGAAGGTCAGGGGTTACAACTATCGCGTACAGGAGTCTCTGTATCGTAAAATTTTACCGGGCCGTTTTCCTTGACGCGCGACGGTCCTATCTCCCGGTATTTGTACAGTTTCGCCGTTCCGGGCTCGGGATGTAGGAATCCCGGTTTACACGAGCCGGGATTAGGTCTTAACGAAACTGTCGGGAGTTAGGGTAACGAATGGTCTCGTTGAAAATTCGTGTTCTCTGCACACGGTGATAATAAAATGCACCGACAGTCGCCCGCTTGCTATTCTCCGCCGGAATGCCTTTTCTTGAACATGCTAGCGACCTTGCGTTTATTCCTCGCCGTTCCTGTACTTTGCATTTTGATGATTCTTCTTCTGCCTCCCGGTCTACTTATGCTAGGCGTGTTTCAAAAGTAATACCACCGCTCTGACGTCACTGTTAATCTCAATTCGATCCAGCTATACAGGATGTCCCACGTAACAGTTTTCACGATTTTTCAAGTACTTGCGATAATCTGACAAAAAATATTTTCAACAAAAGCTGATCGGTTTTCGATTGGCTATATATTGCAATAAAAAAAAGTTCGAAAAACGTTTTTTTTTATAGTATCGTCAAGGTCACCTTCGTTTGTTTAAATGGCACTTTGTATTTTTGACTTAACAGTATTACAGCCCGTGTCGAGACAAATTCAAAGATCTAGTATACCATGACTTTCGGATGACCTTGAAGTGCCATTTAAAAAAATGAAGATGGCCTTGACAATAATAAAAAAGAAATTTTCGAACATTTTTTTTTATTGGAAAATCATGAAAAAATCATGAAAACTGTTACGTGGGACACCCTGTATATATACGAATAGGATTCCAGCGTTGATTCGAGAAGCGGTTGAAGAGAATATTTTTAATGGTATACAATTTGGAATCGTGTAATGTACATTTTCCGCCAGATATACAAATTTCCATGACATTAGTCTCGTTAGTTGCTCGTCACGTATCGCGAAGTAAAACGAATCTGTGACGATTTTTAATTCACCGAGCGTTTCGTTAGCCGAATGTAATCGCGGGCGATCGAGCATCCTTGGAAGACACTTGCTGAAAGCAACACACCGAACTTTCGAAGCGTCTTAAAGCGCAGAATGAACGGATTCAAGTGGAGAGAGTTCGAGTTGAAGAGGGAAAGGAGAAAACGGAAGGGAGGCTCCAGAGGAAGAGGGAGGCACCGAGTTTTTCGAGCCACGCCAACGGAAAACATGTTTTCCGCGTCAAACTTTCCCTTGTCATCGTGCCACTCGAGGTTTTAATGAAAAGTTCGAGGGCGAACGTCGCCTGCTCTGCAACTGCGTGCTCGTTCGGGCGATAATGTCGGGAATAAATTGTCTGGTACGCGGAATTTATTGGAGAACACAGAAACTACGATGCCGATTCCATCCCCGATTCGGTAGCATCGGTATGTCTTCGTTATATTTTCCTTTCGCCCAGAAACCTGTAACTAAAGCGATCATTTAAAAATGAAATAAAAATCATCGTCAATGGAAATTATTCGCCCCTTGCGCTAGAACGACGTTCGTGATATTTTGACGCGAATGGGAAAATAAAGGGCGTGAGAAGGGCTGACTGAAACCGCGAAGAGGGTGTTTCGGTAACGAGTGAGATAAATAGCCCTTTAGACGGACAGGGACTTCTTTTTATCGGTCTCGAAGCCAGCGAAGCATCGCGCGGTCGTCCATAAATTTGTATTCGGCCGGGTTCACCTGTGCGCGACTGCATGGGGGTGGCATCCCCAACAAATCAGCGTTACACGTGTTACTCGTAGGTTATCTCATTCATTCTGCCCCTCCCCCTCTCGGTCCGTGTCTGGCTCTTGATGCTCGTCCACCACGTTCAACCACGTTCGTATCTATCGCGCGGGGGTGGTTGGGGGTTGGGGGTGGTTCGACGGAAGAAGGACGAGCTGTGCGGAGATTTATCGACATTTTGAACCGTTCGTCGGTATTTTCAATTAATGCCGACGCTTCGTACACTCGTGGAATGATAATATGAAATCGGGCCGCTCGGTTTACATACACCGGGTATCCCTTAATGTATTTATTAGGTGAATTTTTGTCAGTGATATTTAGCTTTTATGCGTAAAGGAAACAGCATCATTTTGTAACACTTTTTCCCATATATAGTTGATAGATTATAGACACCTGATATTTAATAGAGTATTATTCGAGGCAAACCTGAGGAGTTGCTTCACGATTCGAGCTGCACGCGATAGTATCGGGCGGCTAACAATTCTTCGCAGCTTCTTTCCTTTTCCGCATCCTCCGCTCGTCCTCCTATCCGTTCCCCGGGGTAACACGAGGTTCTATGACCCCGACGACGCCAGTCGTCGCCATTATCCAGTGTCCATTGTGCGAGATGAAAAGAGATTGCGCGTTCCTCACGCAGACTCTTCGGCTCGACGCTGGTTAACGGCGACAGTTGCGTTAATTATGCGCGCCGCCCGGTTGCTCGGCTAACGATGGATTCGTCCAGTGACAGGGAACACGGCCACTAACTAACTAACCGTCCGAATGTTTTAGTGCCGACCGCGAAGACGTTAGGAACCGAGACTGCACCGGATTTACGGTGAACATGCAGTTTCCAGTTTGCGAAATTAACCCTTGCATTCAGCAGTTTACGTATCTTTGAAATATAAGCGAAATTGAAGAATTTTTTTTCTACGTCAAATCAGGTTTCTTCGATCCTTAACATACGAAGGGGGATCGCTCAGAGACCCCCAATGTATATTGTTTCATGCCAAGTTGTAACTATTAACCCTTAGCGGTCGGAGCTATTTTAAATAAAAAACGAAAGATTTTTCCATTCCAGAATATTTTCTTTCTATACAATTTTTTTTTCATTTTTTGCATATGAAACTGATTTAATATCTCATTTAATATGTAATTGTCTAGTAATTTATTAAATACGAACAAAAATAATAATGTGAACAATATGTTTAAAAATGGCATAGCAATTTTCAGTGGCGCCTCAGAGTCGCCATCTGACCGCTAAGAGTTAAGAATGTATTAAAATGATTTTTCATCGATGAAGTAGAAATAGTCGGCAGTGGTCAGACACTGCGTCAAAAGCACTGCGCAGAGAGCACAAGCGAATATTCTTCTGTTCGTCGTCGAAACTACCCTTATCAGAGCTGCGCGATTGGACGCTGAAAAGTTACACAGAACATGAAAAAAAAATTTAAAAAAAATTGAAACTGTAACAGGGACCAGGATCGGTCCAATCCTCGGAAATTAAAGCGAATAGAATAATTTAGACGGCCGCGAAGTACACTGTGCCGAAGTTAAACAGCTTATCAAGCCCGATAGCTTTTTCTGGGAGAGGACAAGGAAAAAAAGCAGCAGAGGAACAGCGGTACAGAGGGGTGAAGAATCAAAGGTAGTTCACTCTCTGCGGCGAAAAAGCCCACAGGAACAAAGGGATTCCGAGGATAAACGTGGCAATCCTATCTCTACGCCGCGGAGATTTTTCTCCCTTTCCGCTCCGTCTGCTACCCTCTGCGCCAACCCTTTAGCGTTTCCATTTCTCCTGCCCTCTTTTCCTCCGAGAGAGAGAGAGAGAGAGAGAGAGAGAGAGAGAGAGAGAGAGAGAGAGAGAGAAAGAGGGTCGTGGACGAAGATCGAGGTACACCGATACAGCGAACGATTTCGTTAATTTCGATTGACCGCAGCTCGATTCGTATTGCTCGATGAAATACGGAGTGCAAACGCTCGAGGGTGAGATACTCGATCGACGATACATCGCAACGCGTTCTCGCTACAATGTGTCCTGTTATTTCACGGTACGAAGATATCGGGTTACAAAATGATAGTTACCAAAACGGGCGAACGTTTTCTGGCACATCTAAGCACTAAAATGTATGATAGGCTTTCGAACCAGTGGCGCACCCAGGGGGTAGCCAGGGGGGCAAGTCCCACCCCCCCCCCCAAAGAAAAAGGAAACGAAACACTGGAAAATTAGCTAAACCGTAGAATAGTTACTTCTAAAACTAAACATTTTGAACAACTTTTCTCTATACAAATAAGTTACTAAAACACTGAATTCTGCCTATTGTTGTGCGTCTGTGGCTGTGTACGTGTCAGTATTGGTGTCCAAGGGTCTCCATGCAAAAATGTCATTGATGCGATTTCGAAATGTGATAAAACGATATATCCTAATATTTATAAATTTATTAAAAATATTTGCAACGCTTCCGGTAACGACGTGCGTCAGCGAAAGATCATTTTCTACATTAAGAATTTTGAAAACATATTTAAGATCCACAATGACACAACCACCACTGAATGGGTTGGCTTTGTTATACATACACAGAGACATTCATGTAACTACAACCGAAGTAATTAAAGAGCTATGTAAAAAGAAAAGAAAACTAGATTTAATCCTATAAATAAATTTATGTTTAAAAAAATCTAAAATAGGTCATTTTGTTCAACTCGTCCCTGTCTAAGATGAAATCCTCGGTGCGCCACTGTTTCGAACAATGAATAATCACAATTTTATGAAACTTTGGGGATATGTAGCGAATTTGGGAAGTTTCGTCGAATTGTAAATAATCAGGTTCGGCATAAAATTTCCACAGTCCGGAGGTAACTTCGAAGAGCCAAAAGCATAGTGCTCCTTTGTGAGGGAGTACCGCCGCGGGAGTGTATCGAAGGCACAATGTGGTAGATTGTAGATGAATGACGGAATTTGAAATTCGCAGAGTATCAAGCACTGTTCTAAGAGCACGCATGTCCGTGGTACGGCGTGTCATTGATCTCTTCTCCTTGGAGGATTCCTCCATTGTCGCCTAGCGAGCCTCCGCATGCCCGGCATATTTCAACATAATAACACAAAGGTGCGCGTAACTCGAAAGTACCTGTACAACGTTACGGGCGATAGAGGAAACTGCGACGTAAAATTTACGAGGCTTGCGTAAGAAAGTCTGCGTCTTGCATTGTTCGGTAAACAACGGGAACGGGAGCACATCGATTGCGTAATTTTATATTTGAAACTAAAAGATTTTTTAAGAGAGGAATTAAATATGTTTTACAGTATCTAGAATACGTGTGGATTTTCTATCCGGAGGGTTAATCTCGAGGGAGAATGGAGACTTAGAATGAACAAAGTATTTCTGTTCCTTTTAACGAAGCATGTAAAAAAAATAAGCTGGATTTAACGAGGACAGCTGGCAAAGGAATCCTGACGCAAGGAATCGAGAAAAAGTTTAAATAGGAAGCGTATGAAGTTCTGTACGGAGAATATTACTTTGAACATTTCCGATGGAATATTCTGTTTGCTTTTAATTATAGATCCGTCGGTGGGGTGAGTTCTCGACAAGGATTATCGAGGGTGCTATTTAACACTGCGCAACAATAAAACATGTCATCTTCGAAATCTCAATAATTGCAAAATAAAAAAAAAATTCGAAACTCGTTATTGCGACGTCGTTTTAACGGGACAAATAGTTCCGGTGGTAAATTAATTTGCAAACGACTATATAGTTACACGCGAGAGTAAGTTGTTCGAGATTTGAAGTTATGGCGGTGAAATGATGGTGATTGTCGGAAGCGTGTAATATCCGAGCGTACGGTACGTGTAATTGTTTATTATTTCTGGTTACACAGCAAGTCTTTCTCCCTTGACACCGTTCTCCACTTGGCCACATCTACCCTTAACGTTAACGCAACCGGCATAGTCACGAAACGTCACAATGGACTCCCTCGGCGCGGTGCAACAAACGGAACAAAAAGTCGAGCGTGCACAGTGCACATGCGGCGCACGATATGCAGTTTATTGGAGCACGGAACACGGTATTTCTTTTGAAGTGCGCCAACCAATCCCTTCCACCCTCCGGCGAAATTATATTCCTCTTACGCAACGCGTATTTCATAATATCTGGTTACCATTCCACTCAGAAATTAATTGCAACGGGAATTTCCTGTTCTTTCCGATCAAACAGGGCGAACGCATTTGCAACAACATTTCTAAAATTCAGTTTACATAACGTTGCAAATACCGACGGAGATGGTAAACATTTTTTTTCAAATTGCTCGACATTACTTTCGATCCGATAATTTTCAAAACGAATTTATTTATATTCATACTATTCTACAACCTCTCGCAATATCGAAACAATGTCACTTGGCATTTTTGACACGCAGAAATACTACACCCGTCGAACACAACATTCAGAATCTAGACTTAAGGTCTCCCAATTCTTCCTAGAGAAAATAGAGGTCCCATAAGTTTGCAGAAGTTCGTCTCGAGCAACAAAGGAAAATTGCAGAAACATCGACGTCTAGCAGCGTAGCAAAGCACACTGCGGAAAGCGCGTTCGTTGCGCGAATCTGGGATAGTAACTTTCGTGCGCGAGACAGCAAAAAGCTGCAGCATCACGGACCGAGAGTATTTAACCCTCGAGGGTGAAATTCCGAAATTCCCCAAGGTGGAGAAGTTGCTGGTACGACGTCTTACTCCTCGAAGCGTGATGAAACGCGAAAGAATAGGGGATGCGAGAGCAGGGGTGGAGGGCACGGGGGTTGCATAGGCCGGAGACGGTTCGGAAGGAAGCAACTTTCGGGGGTGGTTGGATGTAACGTTTCAGCCGCGCGTTTCGTTTCGTTTGATCCTATCTGGGAGCCAAACGTTCATCCCCGAGCATTTCTCTGGTACCCGGCTGTTCCTATTCTCGCAACTTATCGTCGTGCATCCGTACCAGCACCCCCCGTTCCCCTCCAGGCCAGAGTTCACCGTTTCTGGATTTTCATACGCTTCCATAGCCTTTCTTTTATCACGACCGACGAGCTCCTTTCCTGGCGGCGTGGCAGCTCGAGGGCAGGAGCCATTCTAATCGCGGAAACGGCGGCGCCGGAGTTTTCAATAGTTTGTACATAGCAGGAATCAAAATTGAAATCGATAAACCGGGTATCCGACGTACGGAGTGTGCGGAGTCTCTCGGCCGTCGCGTAGCGTCGCGTCGCGTCGCCGCGCCCCGGTGCTCGGTATTTTCTCGTTTTCTGTCTGCCGTTTAGCTCGCGCTCTGCCTACCGTCCTCGTTTCCTCGCCTTATCCGCTTTGTCGATGCGAGGTAAGAGGATCAAGAAAAATGGAACAGAACTTTCTATATTCCCGCCGCGTGGATCACGCGACGGCGAATGACGGCCGAGCCCGATATTTATCATGCTCGTGCTTTTAGTCGGCGATTTTATGGATTGTAAACAACCGACGATGGGATTCTGGGATTTCGAGCAACACGCTGCGGCGGCACCTGCACACGTCGTCCGAACGCGCACGGTCTTTATTTGCGTGTTCCGAATGCTTCGATAATTCCGAATTGTCTGCTCGTTCCGGATAAATCGTCTTCGGAAAGATGGAAGCTGGAGAGTAGCTAGCAGATGGAGAAAAGTAAATTAACCGTAGAACTCCCAGAGGGGAGTTCGACGAACCCACCACTTCAATATCCCGTCTGCATAAAATTTTCAGAAAATTATTGTAGGATGCGAAAATGGACGAGTGGGTGTGTGTGTGTGTGTATGAGCGGGTGCGTATGTTTTCGTCAGGTCCCTGACCCGACAGCGGTGCGAGCGATAGAAGCGGTTAATACAATAATACATAATAGGCGCGAAAGATCGAGGCGTGACGGCCAAAAATGAAAAGGAGAGTCAGTCGTAGTCGAGTTTTCAAAAGGAGTAGACGAGTTATCGAGAGAGTACATTTAGGCGAGAAAGCGAACGTTCGGCGTTAAGGGACTGTGCGCACCCAAGCAGCGCTGACTTGTGACAAAAAGTATTCTGCCGACTATTACAAATTACTCTTCAACAATGTAAAAATATGAAATTTGGGCTCTGACTCACCCTGGCCAGGACTCTTAGGAAACATAATCGACCGGGTCTGAACTTCTAATTGCAATATTGAGGCGTCAGTTTGTTTTGCCGTAAACCCTTGCATTTCGTATACGTATATGCGGATCTATCGATGTGTGAGTGGTAAGGGTGGTGGTGGTAGTTGGGTGCGCACAGCCCCTTAAGGCTAGGCGCGCACTTGTTATTCGATTTAAGTACGGTAGACTTAGTATTAATAAATATAGATATATATTATAACGAGATTTGTGTCGTGTGTGACTTTTGTTAGTATCGTGAGCCTGCCATACCCCGCCAGTACAATAGATCCCATATTATTTATTTTTAAAAACCGACAGAAGATCTAATTAGAGCATCTATATCGACGGGTAATAATTGATCGGCAACAACGCGTTGCACAATATTACCTTCCCCCTGCATCCGTGGCAAATGGAAGCTGTCCATCAGAGAGGTTCCGAAATCAAACGTTGCACTTGAAACGGCAGCTAGCACAGTTGCGGCGTTTCCTATCACTTTGTCATTAATGGTCACTAGCTTAGAACAATCGCCGGCTTGGCGCAGGTCGACGACAAACGTTCGAGGCTCATTCACGCAGGAAATCGCATTTGCCGTCGGAACACGTGTACAGCACGCATCGCACGGAATAGAGCCGTGAAGCAAAAGGGAGCTCCGTGAAACAGGGGGGGGGGGGGGGGTCGGTATCGATCGGATCGAATCGAACGCGCACCGAGCGCAGATTTTCATTGAACGCTGCGCGAGCAAATACGTCCGTCGACCTCGTCTGAATGGAAAACCAAACTGTCAGTGGCAGAGCATAAAGCCAGCCAGCAGGGTTAGGCAGAAACTGGCCAGAAACTGCCCCGTTGGAACGAGAATGCCCCATCTCGATAAAAACCGCTGTACCCGATTTATCGAATCTATCTTCGCATATGCCCACTCCCCCCCCCCCCCCCCTCCTCGTATATGCACAAATATATTTTCGCGAAAGCGATGCGCGACCCGTGCATCGGCAAGATCCGCCCACCCACGCCGAGAACTATTACTCACGTCTTAACGCAGATATATCGCGTCCGCGCGACATTAATCTTTCCAGCAGTCATGTAAAGCAGCCGGGCGGACATCAATCATTTTTTGAGAAACTTCTCTATTAACCGGACCCTTACCCCCGCCCGTCCGCCGTGACTTTCGAAATCAGTTAGCTCACTGCTCGCTCGTAATTTATGGCAACGCCGTGGAGAATCGGCGAGTTCTCTTTCTCACGGGAATATTCTAAACAGAACATAGGCTGCCGCATCGATCCTCGAGAAGTTTCAGCGTCGGAAATTTTTTCGCGTGCTCGAAGCGAAAGGACATTACACAAAATTAAACTATAAAGAACATGGTAATGTTTAGAAGACGTACATTTTTATCTTGCAGATTCTCTACGCTTCCATGTAGATGAACGAAAGTAATTGCGGGTCCCAGAATTAACCTGATTCGGTCCCCGGGGAGAGACTTCCGAAGAGCACTCCTTAGATGGTAATTTCGGGCAATAGTTCAATAAGTGGCTTTCCATTAAAGTCCCCATCAAGAAAGATTGAACGTTCGCGAATATTGCGTTTTCGAGGAGTAATTAAAAATTATACTGCAACGTTTTGTGCCTCGGTTACGAACTCAGTCACGAATTAGTCGAAATTGCTAAAAGGAAGCGCAATATAATGGCTGGAGGTCCCGAGCTTGCGTCCAGGCCGGCTCAAAATGAAAATACCACCGTAATAAGAAGAACTTAATATCCCGTTTTACCGGATTCCATTTAAATTTCCGTTATCGTTCGTAGAAAGAAAAATGAAAGTGGGCCACAAGCGAAGGTAACAGACATCGTAGCGTCGCGACGAGAAACTGACATTTCGCGTTTTAATTATACCACCGCGGCTCCGTGGAAGAAAAAGTTAATCCAGAAGGCTCCGAGAGATTCCAAAGACCCGGTAATGGTCGAGGCTTAGTTCTGCACACGGTCTTGAGGGAACTCGCAGAAACCTGGAAACGAGTTTTCTTTTTCAAAGCGAGAACGTAATCCGCTTGTTTAATACCGACTACCATCCAATTGTCTATTTCCCGAAGCTCCCCTGCACGATCGAATCACGAATTTCGATTAAATATTACCAGACTGTAGATTTATGCAACATCGTTCCAATTGTTCGTTCGCCGCAGTAATTACTTGGTTATTAATTGCCGGCGCATCTTTATGCATTACTATTCATTCGGCAAACGCCGCTGAATGAAGTCCAGTAAGTCGAAGATTTTAACGAATTCGAATACAGAGTTAGTATTCTTCTTTTACCTTGCGAAGACTCTGCCTTCATTAAAGTACTAAGCTACCGTATAAATTTCTCTTTTCATCAATTAGTCTTGGAAAACGTGAATTTCCATAAAGACCCGCAATCTGGTTATTAAAGACCATAGCTGACATTCCATCGTGGAAGTTTTCGCTGTCGAACAAGTATGATTCATTTTTCAAGCTTTCTTCGCTTTGAAATGTTCCTTCGACGATGTTGGAAATGTTCCAGCCAGTTTCCATGACTTTTATATTCGCTCGAATAGTTTGTTTTGCGTGTTTAATTCCACGCCGAGCCAAAAATAAGATCAAACCATGTTTTCGCGTTCAGGTTTGCTAAATAAGATTTGGTTCGACGTTCACCGCTTATTCCCGATCGTTACCGAATCGACAGCACGCATTCGTCACACCGGAGAGCCACGAAAACAAAAGACAAATAAAAACCAAACGAAGAATTGCAGTTCTCAATTTGATACCCGTTCACAGTGGAACTGTAGCGAGTCGTTCTGAAAACAATATCAGATCGACCGTTGCAGGTAAACAAACTGTGGTTCGATTAAACGAATGTGAATTCGGATGGACACGTTCCCATGTAGTACAGTGAATTGCACCGGTATCGGTGCTATTCCGCACGGTGGTCGAACAGGTATTTTGTTTCATAAAAAACGATTTAGCGTAACAACAATTCCAATTAAAATCGTGAAAGCGGCGACATTTGCTGCAATTTTCTGCTTTAAGCATCGGTCACGAGGAAACGAAAGCAAATATTAGAAAATGGAGGTTTCCGCATTCTCTCGGAAGATCAATTTTTTCGGATCGTTTCGTCCCGCTGTGCGACATATCCGAGACGTTTTCTACGCGAAGGGGTTAAGCGATATTGGCAGGTTTCCTACATGAGGCGGGTGGAGCAGAGGATCCGTCGATTGTCGCATAGGTTCGGTTATGCGAGTCCACGCCCGGTAATATCCCCGGATCTCGGTCTGTCAGAGGCGCGGTGGGTGTCTGAGCATACGAATCGCAAATTACCGGCTCCGGGCGCACCGGTGCCCTCTTGTCGCGACGCGAAATTATGAGCCTGCTCTCTCGTCCCCAATTAAGCCGAGGTTCGCTCGCCCCCCGTGTCGCCTACACCCCCGCAGCAATTCGTCGTCGACGGGCAGCTGTAAAGCTCGACGGGCGGCCTCGTGACGTCGAGTCTCCTGCCGCGGTCCTCCATCTCGTTCGCCAGCAGCTATCTTAGCCGTGCCGTTGAATCCCCCAGCCCTTCTCCTGCCTTATGTCACGCAGAGATACTTACCGCAGGATACGAATCCGGTTAATTGACCTATTTCGTTCTAATGGGCTTCTTTGTGGGTACCGCGGGTCCAGGGCTGCGGTCTACCAGCTGCAACCCCCGTCGTTCCGCGCCGTTCCGTTCCGTTCCGGCTTCCTCGTCACGATCCTCCTCAGCTCCTTTCAAAGCCGACGATTTCGCAAGGGATGACGTCGTCGACGTCGACGACCACCACGACAAGATTAATCGCGTCCCCGGCGGCGACGCCCACCACGCTTTTTTGCCGGTTAACGTTCTCCCCGCCCATCTTGCGGGATAAATAAAAATCAGCCCGGTAAAAATGATTAGAGTGGAAAAACCGTGATTAAGAGGTTTAGCCGATCCCCTAAGAAGGAGACGGTGTTTTCCGCGTCATCGACGAGCCGGTTCGCGGCAAGTACACGCGGAGGTTCATCCGCAAAAGCGACCGCCTGCACGGATCGATTTATCGCGATGAAATATTGCGGATAAAAGTAGTTTTGCACTGTGCTGTAGGAGATGCTTTTGTAGCAATGAAAGATTAAGAATTAGGATTAGGAGGGAGGAACGTGCAACGTGAACTAATGGTGATTATTTTATAACATTTTGGGAATATGTGGACCATTGCAACTAGAAAATATCGGATGCTTCACCAGATATTAAAGGAACTACCCGGTCCGTTAAAAAGTTTGTATCGGAGGGACTGGTTCCTATTAAAGCCGGCGAACGTCTTCCGCGGGCTGGATAGCTAACGAGGCTGAATTTCGAGGTCGAAAGGCAACGTAGCAACGCGGTAACTCCACTCCGGGATGAATGATCCTCGTGTACCGGTCGGAGGTAACATGGCCGAACACAAACAGAGAACCCTGCGGCTGCTGGTCGGTGCCTCCGGATTGAACCACTAGATTTCATTGCGTCGAGATGAACCACTCGAGAGGCGGCTCGGCGCGGCGCGGCGCGGCGCGTTCGCTGCGGCCAAGCCACTCGTCCCGATTAGAACACGACCCGTGACCAGTGTGTCATTATATTCCGGCGGATAACGAACCGTCGGGAATGGCCGGTGAAAAAATACGGTAACGACACAAAGGAGTCGAGCGACCGCCTACACCGAGCCAATTACCGCTTTACACGGGATTAAGAACGGTCCAACCTCGTAGATCCTGATCCCGATCCCGACACGACTCATTTAGAGAGCGAGCACAGACCTCCTTCTTGCGTCGCTCCAGCCAAGAGTTATTGGCGAATTAGTGGACAAGGTTGATTATTCGGCCGTTTTCAATTTGCGAGCTAGAAAATTATAAACCGATGCAATTATTTTCGGTT
The DNA here is from genome assembly GCA_916610255.1 of Lasioglossum lativentre. NCBI lineage: Eukaryota > Metazoa > Arthropoda > Insecta > Hymenoptera > Halictidae > Lasioglossum > Lasioglossum lativentre. Next base: position 6,881,372 of record OU744364.1, read on the forward strand.
TGCACGCTCCTGCTGGAAAATTACCAAACTGACGTTGGTTCCCAGTCTTTGGGGTAATTGTAAATTGATGTACGTTTGTAAATGTCCGATCAAACTGTGCGGTATTGTGTCTACAAGTGAAAGAGAAAATACAGTATTCTCTCGATAATTGTCCCAATCACGGGTCCGGCCAGGGACAATTATCGTCCAGGGATACTATTCTTTGACTTGTGCCGAACGTAGAAATGGACTGGGTAGCTCAAGAGGCCTCGGTCGCCGAGAAATGTAAAAATAATACAGGTCGAGTATATCGGTGTGAGACCACTACTAATCGGATGATAAAACTTCTTTATTTTTCATTATTTTTTTATCGATCTTTCACCAACATATTCCTGGTATTTTTCTAATGAAAATGATACCAAATATAATCGGAATTATTAATTATATTTGGTATCATTTTCGACAGTGCCTATATGCTTGGCTTACATGGGGAGAGAGGGGTCAGCGGGTGCGCCATGTACACAGTACATGGAAAGAAATTATCTTAAGGACTTATCTTGTGACATCACAGTGTCCCATCATCGTTCTATTTATCTATTCATCTATTAGTATATATCGTCTAAGAGAGTAATAAAGGATATCTTCGCTCTACAAAAAATCCTTTCACTCTACACAATAGACTTGGACAATTTTTATTTTGCATAAATATCTAATTGTTACAGTATTTTGGACAGATCTAAAGTATGGTCAAAGTAGACATTACATATGGATTTGTTTGGTGCAGTACTGACAGTAGCTATCCATATGTCTCAGTTTACTGAATAATAACTCATAGACCATTGTGTATGAATGACTCGTGTAATGGAGACATTTAATCAATATTTAACGAAGGCATATGAGGCTGTCAAACGGTCTGAATATAGACGCCAGAGAGAGAGAGAGAGAGAGAGCGAGAGAGCGAGAGGAATCATATCGACGGCGCACAAATTTTCGGCGTCACCTCGAATCAACACGGATCCGTTATCGGTTCTGAAAATAATAGGCGACGCAATCGATACAGATGTTCGCAGTGCAAGTGAATGCATTAATGCCGTCCGGTGTCCGTGATATTAATTCAAGCTCGGATTTCGCCGGAAAAGCCTCTGTTTGCCGACGATCACCCTCCCGAATAACAAATGCAGGAAAGATCGTTATTGTCCGCCGGTACGTGGGAAACGGATCGCATGCGAAAACAACATCCCTGTGGATTGATCGATGTGTTGTTTGTTGTTATGTTTTTACGCGAGCTTTTCCCAGAAAAATCCAACTGTTTACACGGGGAACGATTGTTCAGGCTGCAACTACGGGTTTACGAACGAAACTTTGCCTCCGAAGGCTGCGCGCGCGCGCGCACGCGATTTATTGTTACGGGGACGGTATAATAAATTTTGTTTTTTACCGATTAGAATGTAATGGCGCGCCCACGTTGCAGCAACAACGAGAAACTGTTTTGCTGACTGTTGTCGCGTGTTCCGATATATTTTCAACAAACAGTAATAGGATACGCAAACATTTTGTCCACGCAGAAGCAATATTGTTTAAAGAACGTTTGGAGCTTGTTTCGGTGTCAACGAAACAATTGTTGTTGGCAACAGGCTGTTCGCACACAAGTCAGTTTGTTTTCAACTGCACTCAATTGTAAACGAATTCATTTGCACACTACGGATCATTAGGCAAAATAAAAATTGTCTGCTTCGATTGCAAACAGCAAGAGTTGATATTTTTGATAAATTGAAATTATTGGAAGAATATTCGTTCGTTTACCTATTTTTGTCATGGGCGCATGAAATCCGGAGTATAATTATCAGGAGAACAAAATAAAGTATTATATTTTTTCATTTATTTAAGAAAAACCTTAAGTGTCCGGCGCTAGGGGAACTCCCCAACATTTTGCGGATACGCGCCGTTCGATACACCGTGTGCCGCGGTCCGATCGCTTTATAATTAATACTTCCCCACCGCCGGCTAATTGCGGCGATATGAATAATTGACCGAGGTTGGCCCAGGTTATTTGCCAAAGTCCCCGGCTGATAATCGAGTCGATGAATAAGCTAGGAAGAACTATTTACCTGGAGTTTTCCGCGCAGAGGCCGTAGCTCATATTTCATTCCACGTGGACATTTCGCACTGACAGCCATTCGCAATTAGCGTGGCAACAGACGGAGAGGTGTGAGGATTGAAACCAGTCCGCGCGACGCCGCACCGTTCCGTTAAAAAGCTCCGATCGAATGGGAAAAATCGATCTTTTAATCGCGAACTGACGGCTTGGAACAGTTTCCTCTCAAGGGACGCAGAATTATATAATTATATTATACACCAGCTGAACCTTGTAGAAACCGGAATCAAATTAAAACGTAAGCAGAATTGATTAAAGTTTCTGAACAGTGTTTTATAAATGGATGAAGATTTGTAATCTAGCGATAAGAGACGATGTTAATACTCGTACGTGGAGTTGACCCTCTTCCGTTCAGAGTCGCTGACAACCTCGTCAATTAAATCTAAATCAGCAAACGAAGAGTATCCATTTGTCTGACGCAGAATGTGACTGAATTGTTGCCACTTATTTCGTTAAATTCTTTGAACAGTGAGAGGCCAGAATTTATCAAGCTTCGCCTGCTGATGAAAAAAGCATCGGAACCTCGACATTTTCCTGCGCGAACGTAGCACGAGGATCGCGTGAACACGATGCCCGTAATTAGGAGCGTCTCGCGTTAGGAGTCGTTCCCAGCAAAAGCCTACTAATTGCGGCCTATTAGAGTCCGACAGCTCAGTTTCAAGTTTAGCGATGCTCGCCGTTCATCTCCATCCGCCATAAAGGGGAAAAAGAGTGCGTGGAGGGGCGGGAGAGAGGGGAGGCTGCAGGCGGCAGCTGACTATTTTCGCTCTTATTTTTATTAGCGAGCAGCAACCGCAACGTATCTCGTTACGCCCAGGCGACTTTGAAACGTGTAATTAACACCCAACTTGATGCGGATAAATTTCTACACGGATCCCCGCCGCGCGCTGAAAGATTTTTCGTCAGGGTTGATCGTCGTGCAATTAATTACACCCTCGTCGAGGAGAACGGGGCGCATCAGCGATTTTTAATGCGACTAGTTTAAACATTCAGAGCTTTTTCTGTAATCCCCTCACGCTTGTTTCTGCTTCTACCGTGCTGTGGCTTCGCGACGAGCTTCTTTCAGCCACGATAACGAAGGTAAATGAGCCCAGGATAGACGCTAGTAGTTTGGCAATCCCTTCGGGTCTTTTGAGGAGCGGCCTTTTCAAACAATTTTTCTCGTATGCTCTTTCGCCAAATCCGAGTTTTCTTGCTTCAAAGTATAGGCTTACGATGAAATTGAGTGGACGAAGAAATAAAAGTTTCTTTCCTCCTGCAATGATCTTAATTAACTACGGGATAATATATTGATTATTTTGCATAAAAGTCCGCTTTTATTAGAATTTTATCAACGTCTCTCATCTTAAAACACGATTCATATCTGCTAACAAAACTTCAAGAGTCCCTTATTGAATAACTGTCAGGTTGTTTCAGTCTTCGCTGTTTAATGATGCGCAATTTGCAAGTTTTCAACTCCGCGCACTTGTATTTATGAAAATTACTATGCACTTACCGTCTCGAAAATATTCATAATTGAATCGAAAACTTTGCTCAACGTATCTCGCAGCAAAATGTGCTTGCCAAGGCGCTTAATTGATTTCGGATTTAATTACGAAAGAAAACATTGTCGCTATTTAAGTGTGTAACGAAGATAAGCTGAGGTCTTATATTGGAAGAGGTTTCGTAGAAAGCAACTTCATGCTAGGAGAAGCTAATAGAACGGGCTCAACGAACGAAGACTATAATTAGCGAAAGCTTCTTATTTTGCCAACGCGAGTCCCGTATTATACCAGGCGCGTCTGATAAATGAAGAAATTAACTCGTGGAGTGGGTCTGGCATCAAGAAGCAATCTGCAGATAACGAAAATAAATTGTCAGATTTCCGGGCAGAAAACCAGCAGCAATTCGTTACCCGGCTTCGGTTTCGTGCCTGCAATTTGTAGACTACTATCTTCGTGGCACAGGGAGGCGCTGCCCTTTACGCCAAAAATTTTCGAAACAACTGCTGGATCGTCCGAAAAGTTTCCCAACCTTTTTCTCAAACTCTAATCTTAATCTTTTATGTTCCGTAGCTTTTCTTCGTGTCGCAATCTTTCTTTTAAACTCCTCCTTTACGAGACCGAGAAAATGCTACTGCATGCTTTTCTTCCGATTCTTTATTTCCTATTTTCTCTCTTGCTTCTATGTATACGTATTTTTTGTTGAAACACTTTACAACAATACTTTTCATCGAAGCATGCGAATTGATTTACTAAATTAACCCAATTGTCCTAACAATATATGTATGTATTAATACGAGTTGCAGAGGAAATGACATTTCAGTACACCCGTATCGTAAAATGTAATATTGTTGCGACTTTGTGGGTGTCGACTTGTCGCTCAAAGCATTAAAATGAAAATACAGCGCGCAAAAAAATATTAATACAAACCGTGGAATAAACGTTGACATTTTATGGAACTCTGCGAACGCGCGGACTTTTGTCGCTTGAAGGGAACGAAAATCCAGAAAACAAAAAAATAGGTCAAAGAATAATAAAACAAAACCGTGAATCGCGACGTCAAAGACTCGACGAACACGCATACACACACTGTACCAGGCAGTGTTCTCGTGGCGACAGTAGAGTGCCAGGGAGTGTCGCTTGGGATGTTCCATTAATTAAGCGTGGGGATCTTTGAGTGAGAATAAGTGGCGACGCGTAAGGCATGATGATGTTGCGGGGACGTCGGCGAAGGAAATGATGTTCCGAGGATACCGTACACTGCATTCGTCAAACGAACTTCTAAAGTCAGTGACACGCACCACTCGCCGGTCCCTTTTATCGTTACGCTGCCCTTATTACGGCGTCTACGTACCACCACTCCCTATCAATTACCTGACTTAATGAGTGGCATTGTCTGCTCGCGACGGCCGCCATTTTCCTCGCCCCTGAAATCCTCCACCCGACGACGGTCGAGATATTTGCAAAAAACGAATATATAGCACGTGGAAACTTCGGGACCGAACTTTTACTTATATCGTGTACTCCCTGATTTTGGTTATTCCGGTGATATAACTTTTAAGGGAGCTAAAAAATTTCATATTTAATCAGAAAAATGTCACAAATGCTTTAGTAAATATTCTATATGACAATTAATGAAAAACGTAAACTTTTAAAATGTACCCTCAGCGTAAGTGTACCTCTGAGCACTAACGAGGAGAATATTCGACATTTTGCGATTTTTGCGATCACCGAATCGGAAATTCCGCGACGAGCTTGTAAATATTCCGAGGAGATTTGCGGATTAGTGGAGGTAGAGGGGGAAATTTGCAGTAACAGCGGGCAGTCCGCAGTTCGAGGGAAATATGTTTGATCCGGAAAGATCGTTACGGAGGGTCGCGGAGCCTCATCAGCGATAACCAAGCACAATTTTCGGACCATCCACGGCGGACCGTTGAATAATACAAACGTATAACTTCGGTCGTTTCGCAAATACACCATCGGGGGCGTAGGATTTCTCGACACATAGACACGGGATTGGAGAGAAGGAGGAGGGGGAAAGCTGTGAGTGGTCGACCGGTCCGGATTGACCCCGGCTCGAACATTGTTCCGAATGCAAATCGTAGTTTACACCAGGACCCCGTCGAGACGGTTCCCTATCATACTCCCTGATGCAGGCTCGAGGGCGCCAGCCGGCGACTCGTATTAGTCTGGACTTGAAAGCGGAGGAATGCTTGCGTGGCAGACCCTCGCGGTCCAATCCTACTCGAGACATCATTCACCCCGTTATCTCTATCCCTCGCCGCAGACGCCAATCCGCAGGATATCAGTCGTTCTTAGCAGACGTTGGCTCGTTACGATATAACGATCGAGTTCGCAGACTTTCAAAATTAAAGTCGCCCTTCGTTTCCCTTGAATCTGTCCGCCTCCTTCGAATCAGAAGGTTCACTCGCAAATCAAGGAAGATTTCATCCTGATGTCATTTATTTTCACTCCAGGTTCTTTCTTATTATCGATCACAAAAGTTTAGAGAATCAAGTTAGGTTTCAAATATTTGAAGAAAACGTACGTTTCGTGTGAGAAACGTCAAAAATGTGATATACGTACTATATAAAATTAAAGTCGCCCTTCGTTTCCCTTGAATCTGTCCGCCTCTTTCGAATCAGAAGGTTCAATCGCAAATCAAGGAAGATTTCATCCTGATGTCGTTTATTTTCACTCCAGGTTCTTTCCTATTATCGATCACAAAAGTTTAGAGAATTAAGTTAGGTTTCAAATATTTGAAGAAAACGTACGTTTCGTGTGAGAAACGTCAAAAATGTGATATACGTACTATATAAAATTAAAGTCACCCTTCGTTTCCCTTGACTCTGTCCGCCTCTTTCGAATCAGAAGGTTCAATCGCAAATCAAGGAAGATTTCATCCTGATGTCATTTATTTTCACTCCAGGTTCTTTCCTATTATCGATCACAAAAGTTTAGAGAATCAAGTTAGGTTTCAAATATTTGAAGAAAACGTATATCACAGTTTTGACGTTTCTCACACGAAACGTCAAAACTGTGATATATACGTACTATGGGAAAGGAAGGGGAGCCTGTTCTTTGAAAAGGCAGTCTGCAGAAAAGTAATTTAAAAGTTGAGCTAAGTAGATTTCACCCTTTTCTCCGTGTTCTTTTTCCTGAAGATGGGCTAACGAGTGTTTTTAAAGGGATCTGCATTGACGCGGCGGAGATTCGATTGTTACGATTGTCCGGCTAATGAAATATTACACGGTCATCCAGGAACAAGACAATGAGTCCCTCCACGCAGAAAATTAGCCGGGAACTGGGAAAGTTCAGAGGCGAAGCCGGGTATTCACCGTCGTCTGTTCGACTCCGCGCGCGCGGCAAAGGCGTATAGTTCGGCTCGGCTCGGCTCGGCTCGGCTCGGCTCCGCGAGAACAATGCTTGTGAATTTAGAGCTTGTCAAGATGGCGGCCTAATTAGGAGGAACGCGGCTTAAATATGAATGTCGGCCGGAAAGAGAACAAGGACGCGAGGGAAAGAGACAACCGGAGTGAGGGGCCACGGGTTGCGTTTACGTGGGCCTCTACCAATGACTCGGCTTCTCATTTCTCTTCTTCCGCGTCCTGCAGCTTTCACGGAGAAGGAAAAACTGCGGTTGTTTCGCGAGGTGCACGTACCCGTGCATAATGCACCCGTTCTAATAGATAATTCAAGCCGACCCGGCATCGAGGAACACACCGCGATGCACTTACACTGATGAGCACAGGCTATTCCGCCTCCGTACCTTCTCTATGCGAGAATGGAAAATTAATTGTCCCCGGAATATCGAACGCTGGAAGATTAAACATTCGATATAGACACCGTTCCACACGGTTTCTTAACTTTCCCACGTTCCTTACGGTGAAAATTCATGTACGTATTTTTACATATTTTGTTAATTCCCTTCTGACTGTGTTGCGAGACGTTTAAATAATTATTACAGTTAAACAAAACTCTCGAGAAATGCTCGAGAGAGTGCAACATAAATTTCTCAGATTCTGTTCATATAGGATAAATAACCCAATGTCATTATTTGATCATGATTACTCTACAATATTAAGCACAGTCCATTTAGAAACATTGAAAGCTCGAAGAACAGTATCCGACCAGAGCTTTATCTTTAATTTGATTAATGACAATATTGATTGTTCCTCTCACCTGAGGCAAATCAATTTCTACGTACCCGAACGCGTATTGGGAACTAGGACAGGATTTCAAACATTTAAATCCAAATCCATATATGTGGATTAATAAATCCTTTATATCGCATCACAGCTAAATCCAACATTTTATATCGTGATATTGACTTTTTTAATGGTTCGTTACTATCATTTAAGAAAATGTTGCATGCGATTATATGATTATATGTGATATAATGTATTCCTGTAACTGTCAGCATGTCCATTACTATGTAACTTTATGCTAAGACTTTCTTTTTCTTTTTTTTTTATGAATATCTTCTATTGTAAACATTTGTATAAAAGGACTTCGGTCCGTAAATAGTAATAAATAATAATAATAATAAAAAAAACTAACTTGTGCACACCGGAACCTCTATTGTACGGATTCCAAAATATTTGTTCTATATGAATATACATTTTGAAGCTTTCGAGGGTCATGCTTCTCCAATAAAATTTAAGGAAAGTAATGAGAGATAGTAATTAAGGAAAGTTCGGTGGTCCACGTTTATGAGTATTGCGCAGCAAACCAATCCTCTTAATCCTTCGTTCAAGAGTGCCTCGAGCTCTGTACATTATTACAATAGGTATTTCAAGGTGGTAATTCAGGGCGGGAATTTGGCTGCACGGCTGGGGTAAAACTCGAAATATTTTAAAGACGTAATTTTACTTGGGGAAAGATACGCTTAGACTGCGGATCTCTCTTTGCACAATGAAAATTCTCCGTGGCAGTTGCGAGAACCAGGAACTAAATAGGAATTTACTTCTTCGTTCGAGAATTGTAAGCATTTCTTGCTGCTGTTAACCAACAACTTTCGCGATGAAGCTTTCGGACACGAGGAACTATGTTATAAACAGAGCAAAATTTCTGGAGTTTGTGAATTTATTTATTTCCTCGGGTAAATCTGCTTGTTTCGGTACAAATAGCAATATTTTCTCTTAAAAAGAATTTCTTGATTCGCTTAATTAAAAATATTTTTAAATACCGTAAAATTCGCAGTTGACGCGTGAGGAGGGGCTTGTTTCTAAAGGCATACGTAATAATATTGTGCAGCAACGAAATCGGCCTTGTGTACCGTCACACACATCCTGTTAAAGCCAACCTACCGAGACACATCCGATAAAGTGGCGGCAGATCTATAATAGAGGCGCACTGTGATTCGCCGCGAGCACTAATTGCTTTCGAGGATGAAGATTGATCCGGGTCTGACATCTCACCGGTTTCATCAAATTGGTAACCCATCAACCGACTGGCTAGTGGCTGTCTGCCAATTTCGGGAACGATTAGGACTTAATGCAAGTAAATAGACGCCAACACCACGAGTCGGCTCGGCGGGGACTTGAATTATTCATGAAATATTTCACGGGAAGTAAATCTGTTGCGGGCAAGCGACACTTAATTCCCTTCCCGAAGTCGCTCGTTGGAGACTAACCGTTTTGCGAACATACGCGCGAGAGCCTAACCGAACGGGTGGGCCGTGTCTTCAATTCGTGAAATAGGAAAAACTTTGTTTGAAAAAAAAAGAGGCGGCCACTTCGACGAAGTTTATTGGGAAAACCCGAAAACAGAGTTGAAAAGAGAGACGAATGGATGGGAGAGAGGAAGAGCGACGAGTATAAAGGGACACGGTGAAAGAGGGGGAAAAAAGAGCAACGGGGATAGAGGAAGACGACAACAAGCTGGTTCACTGAAATTTCCCGGGATCGCAGTTTGCAAATGTCCTGTCGAAATAACCCCTGGCACACCGCCCCGGCGAGAATTCACTTTGGCAGATCGAGTGGAGCCAGGCCATCGCAAAAATTGCATACGGACACTCCAGCTGAATCGAAGGGATTAAGAAACGATATGCTCGAATTGGAAGTTTCGTCGAAATTTGTTGACACGGAAAAATAAACAACGACCGAGCTCTCTCTCTCTCTATCTCTCTCTGTCGAAATATAAAAATCGCGAGATCGATACACGCAGATTTTATTACAATTTCAATTGTCATTTTCTGCAATTTTTATGATGTCCGACTTATCGCGTGGCTACACTACTCGCGTGACACATTCTCTAGCATTACTGTTTGTCCGACATATAAATTGGCGACACCACTAGCTGTCATATTTTCTACAATCCCTAATTGATAATACTACTTAATACGCACCTTCGCTAAAATAATTTCATAAACGCTATATTCAACGTCAAATTAACCCCTTGCCCTACGATTTATTTTACGTTTTCAGTGATTAGATCTTTTTTGTAGTTCGCAATTTCCTATAAAATGAGAAAATTTATATCTATTGTATGCCTATACATGCTCTCCAGTACATTAACAAAACCAAAATAGAATTTCATCTCGATTTAATGGAAATTAATAACATACACATTTATTAGACTCTGTTCAGAATCTTCATCACGAGTCTGACACGTTATTGTAGGGCAAGTGGTGAAAAACATCATCCTCTATTTACAACCGTCAACCGAATACTAATGTATCGTGCAAAGCAATTCGTATCCAAAAAATAATCAACTGGGGCTAGGCAAGATTTTTCCCCGAATTCCTCGTTCGCGATCGCAGAGCAAATTAACCTAAATTAGGAACGAGCACAATCGAAATTTCGATCAAATGGAGTGCACGCTGGATATGTGTTTTCGCCCAAACGAGGATTGCCATTGGATCAAAAATTTATCAACTTAATGGAATTAATTGCGTTCAAGCACCTCGTAGTTGTTTTACACACTACCTGCGAAGCTTTGCGATCGCGATAGCAGAGCGCTCGTGTATGTTCTTTGCGCGCGAGCCGTCATCGATACTACAAATTCACAGCATTGTTCTGCACCGTGGTTCTTGACAGTTATTCGCTGGAGAACTGACGTTTCGGAACACACGTTCGAATTATCGTGTATGTGCAGGGCTCTTCCGCTGGAGGTTCCATCGGAACACGCTGTTGTCGATGTTAATCGCTTACACTTTCCATTTGTTTCAGTTTTACTCGATATTTTCGCGTACCGATATTTTTTTGTCGACGATCGAACACGCCCGGAAATACGCGACAATCGAAACACGAAATGGAAAACATTCTCTTATTCATCAGAGACATATTGTCATTTGTTCGATGTTATTGAATTCTTTATGTTGGTATTCTGGGACACTCTGTGCACAAATGAATTTCACCAAAAAATAGACTTGTCCAGGTTTTGCAGGGCCATCGGTCGCTGACGTTTCGGGTTACACGAATTTCGTTAACAATTCTGTGGATCCAACAACAAGCTGGACACTGTCGCGCGAGCTCTGTCGCCCGCTAGCATTATTATTATTACAATATAGCGCGGAGAGAAGAAGACCGTTTTTCCTCGATACCATGCCTTCTTGAGACTCAATTGAAAAGCTCGGGTAACGTGCAAACAAGCTTCCGAGACCCTTGCTAACACGATCGAAACCTGCTACGTGAACCAGAGTTCCTCGGAGCTTTGAACACCGTTCAAACGCCTGGCAACAACCCCCGAACAGGAATCGATCTTTAGGTAACATTTGTTTGCGCCCGTTTCGCTGCGAGCTATAGTTAGCCTGTAATAAATTATGCTTCAATAACGATGGGGAACGCCCGAGATTAGGTATTGGGTTTCGATAATAACGAGGTATTAACTAAAGTTCAAACAGTTCCGATCGCTGCGTGCCCGGACGCTTTATGAGCGCGCCCAGTTCCGGCAAGATGTATCGATCATCACGATTCGATGGCGGATGGCAATATCCACGAACTAAAAGAAAAACTTCAAGCCGGAACATCGGCGAAAAAATTTCAAAAAAATTTCGTAACGAAGTTTGTCCTGGTTCTGACATCGCCAAACAGAATATAGTTTTTGCCGATGATCTTAGATAGCCAAGCATTTTTCTGTTGACATTATCAATTTTCTTAACGTAAAATTTATTCGTGTATAAGATTCCTGATAGTAGCCAGTACAGTCTTCAACGATACGACGAATATTGGAAAGAAACATTTCTCATGAATTTCTCAGAAGTGTTATATTAAATATTCTACATTAGTTCAATTAAATATTTGGCCACTGTTTAGACACACTTGTCAAAAGATCCCCGTGCAGGTGCGTCTAATAGCAGCGTATCTTCAGCATCGGACTCATCGCGGTCGCTGTGTTTTCGTTGCTGAATAAGCACGTTTGGCACGTACTGTACCGGCTGGCTGTTTTCGACTGACAGAAACATAGAAGGTGTAAAAGCAAGTGGTATCCAATTAGCGGTCGGCTCTGCTGGCCAGCCCTAATTCACCGAATCCCATTTCGCCTTCCCTCGCGTGTCCATTCTCCCGCGAATCCGAGTGTGAACGATCGAGCCGCGTTCACACGTTCACGCACACCTTTACACAGATCTATACAGGCTGCTACAAAGTAGACGATACACAGAACCCGATCCTCCAAGGAAAACTACATTTTTTTTGGCATCGCTACTTGTCGGACAAATCTTCTGGTGTTACTACTTGTCATACATATTTTTTGGCACTACTAAATGCCAGGCATTGTCTGAAGTTACTACTTGACAGATGTGTTATTTGGCTCCACTACTTGCTGGACAGATTCCTTGATGTTACTACTGGCCGAAGATATTCTTTGGCATTACTACTTATGCGACGTATCAGTTCGCTATACTACTAGTCAGACATGTCGGATTAACCTGGAATACAAGCGCCGACGAAAATATAAATGCTAATAAGAGTTTCATTTGATTTTTAATGGACGAAAATCATTCGCGAAGGAAATTATCGTTAACCGTTCAAATTGGCCCCTAATTAGGCCATGAAAATGTAAATTTACACGAATATATGCCATCTCATTATCCTGCTCGTTATCACTTTTAGAATAATCTATTTTTAAACTCGTGAATGTATGCACAATAAAATAGGAAATATGGTAGATCGTATTTTCGGTTCCATCAAATTTTTCTCATTAAAATTGAAACAGTAAAAATACGTACACAACGTATACCATTGTTCTTTACCGAAGTACTGCATCGCGGAATATCATTTATTCCGTATACTCGTATTTTCTATCAGCCAGCCAATTTCACGGGGCGTCCTGGACGTCACTGCAACGTAGCGTCAGGGATCAAGCAAAGTCGAAAATCGTAAGTCACGGTCCGGCTACATTTTTCGATTCGATTCGAGGCGACGGTTTAACATGAAGACCGGGGAATCCCTTTGTGTATCCTCTGTATGGGTTGCTCATGGAAATGTCGTCCGCGAACGTTTGCCCGGGAGAACAATCGGGACCGATCGAGTCTGTGTGCCACATCGCAATCAATTTGAAGCGGCGGTGTCAGCGGTGAGTGCCCGTCGAGTGCAAACAGTGTAGTAGCGACGTTACTTTTTCCGGGGGTAAGGGGGGGGGGGGGAAGCCTCTTATGAGGTTTCCTGTTCTCGTGATATTGGAACACGTTCCTTTTAGAATTGTCGAGTGGCTATTTGAATGTAGGACGTACGAACCAGGGCTTGGCAATGAGATCAAAGGAGATTGTACGAGTCACCTAACCACGCCAGGACACCTTCAAATAATTACAAGCGAGATAGAGACGCGAGACGTCTCCGGATAATTATTTACATCCTCCGAACAATCTAGACGGCACCTGAATTGTTTATTCGCGTAATTAAAATAATTTAGACTTCGCAAGGCACTATGAAATAATCACCTGGGATCAGTAGGGACACGATAAAATAATTATTCCGAACCTTGGAATAGTTCAGACGACCTAAAGCGTCATAGAATACAGTCGGTGTGAAAAGTATTCGTACACCTTTTAAAAACGAATAACTTTTTCAAAATTCGACCAAACAGCTTGAGTTTTTTTTTTGAGACGTTAGAAGGATTAGTTTACTAGCTAATATGTAAATAATTTTTTTATTTTATTGTTATTGGTCGTAATTTGCGAAAGAAAAAGTAAAGGTCACGATTTTTAAATTTTTTATCTGTGCCTGTAGTGAAAATTTATAAGGTGCATTTGGTAGGTATAAGTAAGTTATATACATGTACAAAGTTTCATTGAAATCGGTTGACGCGTAAAAAAGCTATGGGCATTGTAACATGTAAAAATCTTTGAATTTAGGCTTTTCGAATCATTTAAATCGCGGATTCTTACAATTCTTGCTATTTTCAATCATTTATATTTCGTAACAACCTCGATCGATTTAATAACTTAATAACTTACTTATACCTACCAAATGCACCTTATAAATTTTCACTACAGGCACAGATAAAAAACTTAAAAATCGTGACCTTTACTTTTTCTTTCGCAAATTACGACCAATAACAATAAAAAAAAATTATTTACATATTAGCTAGTAAACTAATCCTAACGTCTCAAAAAAAACTCAAGCTGTTGGGTCGAATTTTGAAAAAGTTATTCGTTTTTAAAAGGTGTACGAATACTTTTCACACCGACTCTAGTTACCACGTTATTCAGAGAATTCAGAACCTGCAAGATTGTATTAGTTATTCATGTCGATCGGAAAACCAAAATTTCACCGGATGTCTTAAAATAATCACCGTCTTGAAATTATTATTGACATTCTTCGTTTAAACACTTTTAAACATATTTCTCGAAGAAACCCAGACCTTCCAAATATATTTAAACTCTGAGAGAGAGAGTTTAGAACGCGGGGACTGTTTAATTTTATTGAAGGTTGGCTTAGGTAATAGGAAAAATTCGCGTGACCCATATGGTAGAGGACGCAGTCAGCGAAGCGATAAGCACGAGAGAAACACGGGACGGTGCGGCGCGGCGTGGCGGCCAGGCCGCGAATTTCGGGAACGTGGAAAAATCTCGTTGGCAGGAGCCCATTTCGGTACATCCATCGTGGGTATTTTGGCGAACGTCGTAGGATCGATATTCCCAGGAACCCTTCTATTTTTCAGCATCCTACCGCCACCCTTCTGATCCCCGGTATACGATTCCCCCGGAATTTCGTCGAGTGCCGTGGGGTCAGACCTCGAAGATGGTAGCCGGGCGTCGTACGTGAAATCGTTGTACCGAGTCTCCACCGGCAATAACGTCGGTCCCCATTTTTTCTCCCGCGCCGAATTTATTTTTCTCGAGGGGCACTCGTGAACGACGACTACGTGACAACGAAACCTGCAACTCATCCGCGCCACTTGGACCACCGACTGGCGAGAGCAGAGACAGCGGCGCCACTGTAACGTTCTACTTGAAGAAACACCGGCGAGATAATGGTCACTGTACTTCAATAGTAACCGTCGAAACAGTGTCGAAATAGTCGCCTCGAAATTACTCGATTTCTAACGTAACGCTTTACACTTTGATAGCAAGACAAACATTTTATAATATGCTCGCTCGCAGATTTTAATGCTTTTTCTAGTTCGCAGGAGACGTCGCTCTGTTAAAATAGTAACTTTTTGTCGTTGTTTTTGTCAGAAAGTTTTCAAAACTGAAATTCGAGTAAAGACCCGCGGTTTAATAATGGGGAACACGGCAGATATAATATTTCCCGTCTCGGACACTTTCGAGGTGAACGAACGCTTTGAAAAGATCAAAGTTGCAAGAAAGTGGGTCGGGTTATATAGTTCGGTGAGAAATAGGTTGGCTACTGTATTTTATACAATAGTATCCGAGACTCGAAAACTGTGTCGGAACATTTTATTGGATATAATACGATTTTCATAGAAAATATTGTAATCGAAAAGATAACCCTTTCTTGGAATTTTAGTCGATCTTACATAAATAAGCGGTTGGGAAGGATCGAAGGCTTCGCGTAAAAATTTTTTATGGAACCCCCAGATGATCCATAAATCGCACCGCACTCGTGATCGGGGGACCTGAAATTATTCGCGTTTTCTGCAAGTGTAAGTCGGTTCGCAGAACACGTTGACCCGGTCTTTTTCAATTTTATAAACGGTCTCGCGTTATCCGTGAATTTTTACGAGCGATCCGCGATCGTAAAAATGGCTTCTCGTAGGCGGGACATAAGCAATTCATGATCGATATCGGAGGCTCGAAGTTCTGTGGAAGACAGGGCAGGGGTGCAGGGCAGGGACGAAGGGCGATTCCGCCGGAAATTACGTCCTCGGCGTGGAGACGGAGCTTCCGGTTTCGCCGTACATAAACCATTTTCGGTGTAAGAAGAGGCCAGCGAGTTTACGCACAGTTTCGTAAACCCTTCTTGGTGTTCGGGTTCGATTTATCGGCAACCGGGGAGGATAAGTCATCGATTAGGTCGCCTGGACGCGGAGAAAACACATAAATTCGCGGCGCGAATGGCGCGTGAATGTCTCGAAACCGAACATTTCTGTCGCCCGTTGTGCATTCAATTTATCGAAACGCGTAGAAATGAGGCTCGTATTTTCCGAACAGTTCTCAAACTTTTCGGTTCGCTTCTGTCCCAGAGATACGTTCGCTGTTTCATCGAGCGTGCGAATCGATGCGAATCGATTTTAACCTATTTCGACTTATGATTTTCTATAGATTTTAAGTCGACCTATAATTTTAAAACGTTTTAGAAGCGATTCTATCGATAGAAATTTTTTCGATTTGTCCTCTTAAGACAATCGCTCCTATCCGCCAAGACTAACCGCACTCGTTCTGTTTGTAGCTGGTGGGCGGTGAATTCGATATGGAGCTGAACTTCGTGATTCAGGACGCGCAGAACATCAGGCACATGCTGGAGCTCCTTGATCATTGCCCGCCCAATCTCCAGGTAAGCAAAGGGCGTTAACGCCGGACTCGATCAAACTAATTATCGAGCCGACTCGGTTGTTGTTCACCCGCCAGCGATTCGATTCTCGCCGAGAACGGGCGCGATCGATACGGTCAATACTCGTCAACTAGCTGGCGCGTAATTAATTTCTCGCGCGGGTTTTTCCACTGGGAAATTCCCACGCGATGATCGTTTCGCCACGACATAGGTCGATTAATAGACTGCGAATGTTTATGCGAATTTCCAATTTTTATAGACAAATTTTAAGATAGTGGAATTCAATAAAATCCTATTTTTAATGGGAACATCCTTTCTATCGAATTTTCTATTCTAGCATTTTTCGAAAATGTTCATAAGCTGTAAATGCATAAAAGAACCGCTGTGTAGTTATTAATTATTTGCTGACTCTCATACAGTGGTCCGAACGCTGAGAGAAAGGGTGCTCAAAGCGTCGAGCACACCTCGAACAGGATCGAATCGCGGGAAATTTCGTTTCCGGGCCAGAAGGCGAATTTTTCTCTCGTTTTGCGCCAGGAATTTATCAAGCATTGTCAACGTCGCTCTCGCAACCCAACTCGAACCGGATCAATCGGAATTTCTCTCCGATATGGCCGGAAGAACGGCAGGTTGTAAAATACGCTGCTCGTTAGGGGAGAGCGATGCGCAGCGACTCGTTCCGATCGAAACTGTGACGCGAGCGAATGGACTCTTTTTTTCTCACGGATATGAATAAATCGAAAATTCGGAATAGATCGCTCGAAACCGATCACCGTTTCTGCTTGAAACTTCGCGATGAAAATCGTGAAAAGCAAAACACAAATCTTTAAACTAAAGAAACAATTATTTCCACTTTTGGTCAGGATTTCGACGAAATAGTCCAGTCGACGAATAGTTGTAGAGGGAAATGGAAGGAACACAATGTTTGACTTTGGGACTCTGTTTGGAGTAGTTAGGAGATAAACATATTAAAAGTCCCCACTCCTAGGAGTGGGGCGCGTAGGCGTCCTAGCGATAAGACCATTGTATAAAAAATTAATGCTGATAAAATATTCCACAAGATTAATTCCATTCAGTTTTTCGCTATCTCGCATAGTTTCCGAGATATTCGCGCTGAAAGTTTACTAATTTTGTAGATAAAATAGTAAAATATCATATCTTCTTGAACGAAATTTAACAACTTTCTTTCTCATGACTTTTTCGTAGGACGAAGGGCTGAAGAGTTAGCTAGTCAAATACGGCAAAAACTGTGAAGCAAAAATGTTTTTTTTTCAAGATTAGTGAACTTTGAGCGCGAATATCTCGGAAACTATGCGAGATAGCGAAAAACTGAATGGGATCGATCTTATGGCACATTTTGTCAGAATTAATTTTGTATACAGTGGTCTTATCGCTAGGACGCCTAGTTTCCGAGATAAAGGGAAAAACCGAAAAACGGGACCTTCTACGCGCCCCTTGTACCCCGCTCACCTCCTAAGAGTGGGGACGTTTAGTATGTTTATCTCCTAACTAGTCCAAACAAAGTCCCAAAGTCAAACATTGTGTTCCTTCCATTTCCCTCTACACCCTCCTTTTAAGCATTCATTGACTGGACTAAATCTCGTTTTGATCGTCTGTGCTACATTTCGTTGACATGCAGAAGCAACGGTGTTTCCCGTTCGCGAAGTGATTAAGAACGCCGTTAGAATGCCGGAGCGAAGGCATTAGGATAGAAAAGCTTCGCAAATAATAGCGGGTCCTTAGTCGCCGCGTCAACCAGAGGAAAACCCATTTACTCTTTCTGCGGGAGTGTTGTTAAACTTGTACCAGCTTGTTCGCGCCGCCGCGAAAGAAGTTTCGATGTTCGAGTAAATAGAAATTTAAACTGTGTACACGGGACGCAAGTTATAAGGAGCTTGTTCTACCTTTCCCGCATTCTCCGTCCGCAGGCTTGTGTCGGGACGAGAAAACGGCGATAAGCAATCTCTCCACGTCTTCGTTGTGTTTGTAACGTTGTTCCCCCCTCGACGAGTGCTTTAATCGAGAGAGTAACTGCGCCAGATAGTTCTGCTAGTTGTAAATAAACCGTAGACGCGAAAGGTACATCAAATTGTAAAATTAATTTTTGTACCTTTTGTATCACGGGGTTATTAAAATTAAAATACAAGTTATATTAATCTCGAATATAAACGAGCTAATTAAATGAAATTTTTTTTGTGTCGAATTTTTGATCTAACGTCGATGTTCGATGTGATCGAATTTTCAAGCTAAATTTACAAAATTGAAATAACAGCAATTAATAAACGTATTTAAATTCTTTATCAGAAGATGTTTATGATTTTGGCTATTCTGTGAAGGTGGATAACAATGTTTATAATCACCTTGTATCCCAGAAAACTCCCTCCACGACGAAAGAAGCGGATAATATTGCCTCACAGTGTGAAGTCTCTGCTCCGCGCCGCGCCGTCCGTATAGTATCGGTTGGGGTTGACATAATCTATTAGAGATCGATTTCTGGCGTCCTCAGAATCCCGTTCAAGCACGTCCCTGAAATGTTAATACTGTTAAGGGAGTTTCCAGGTTGCTATCCCTAACAGTACACGGCGGTCTCCTATGTGCGGGTGTCTCTTATATACATCGAATGTCCGCAGAAATACGTACATATACGTACCCTACATATGTGTATGCGCCTATATGCACATAGGAGGCTCCCCCCGTGTAATTGAAATCGAAGCCAGGCGCGGTCGAATATATATGAATCGTGTTGTCCCAATGAACACATTTCACGTATTTTTATAGTACCCAAATACCTCAAATCGTAACTCGAATTCCTTATAGCAGGACTGACTCGATATTATACCATAGGGGGTTGAAAAATCGTAAACTAATTAAACAAGAATTAAGAATTCTGCAGGCTTCGAAATAAATTTTTTACCATAGCTTCGTTTATAACAGCGCGGATGGGTCGGTTTTTTGGACAATAAAAAACGTGTACAGGATCGCGAGTAAATAAAGCGTATTGAAAAGCCCCCACAAAGGAAAATAAAGCTTGTTAAAAAACCATGTGAAAGCAATTAAAAATGGTTCCGTGTAAAAAGAGGTCCAGATGTACGTCAAACTGAAACAACGGACGAGTATTGCGTCGAGTGGAACGATCGTTTAAGCGAACACCTGAAACCGAGGAACAATATATTGAAAAATATTTTATCCACAAAATACAGTATATCATCTAAAATGATTGTAAAAACATTGGGTTAATTACAATTGTTTAAAAGTAGGACTCCCACTCGGCGCAATAGAATAGGTGCAACCATTGATCAAAGCGAGTAGAATGAGGACGACCCATGAACAAGCAATGGGATATTAATAAGTGGAATAGGAGCGTGT
This sequence comes from Lasioglossum lativentre, assembly GCA_916610255.1. Lineage (NCBI taxonomy): Eukaryota > Metazoa > Arthropoda > Insecta > Hymenoptera > Halictidae > Lasioglossum > Lasioglossum lativentre. The sequence goes on from OU744364.1 coordinate 6,901,252, forward strand.
ATGGTCGGACAAGTAGTGAAAAGAGGATTTGACAGGTACACGAGGGGAATCTACTATTAGATCTCGATTAGAACGATTATATGTTCATAAAAATAGTATGGAGAAGAACTGTGTCCAACTATTTTCATTACTAACAAGGGAACAGTATTTTCTTTATAATCAAAATAATTCATTACGTTTTTATTAAAGTATTCGTCCCGAATATCACCTTTCTGGCGCGACCAAAAAATACCTCTACATTACGGACAAAAGACTCCATAATTTTCTGATTTAGCGCTCCCCACGAGCCCCGAATAAATTATATAAATCGTCGCAGTAAAATGGAATTACACGACTCCGCCGCAAGTTCTGAAACGAGAGACCCGACCGAAAGAGGACTAACGACCAGACAGGAGCTTCTGCCGGGCCCAGATGAGCCTCGTTTCCTCATCAATCGGCGAGTATTATGACTTACGCAACGGCAATTTATATTCAGTGGCCCCCACCGAGAGAGGTAACGAAGCGTCGCGTCGCTGCTCGACGGAGGAAATTCAATCTAAATTTCCAATGAAATAAGGAGTCGATACAGCAGCGCGGCGGTGGCGGCGGCCGGTTGTATACTTACTTTCGAAGTCGGAGCCAATAACGTTCCCGGCGACTTTCATTTCGACACGGGTTGGCCTTACGGCGGCAATTTACGGTCGGCGTGGTGGTCTCAGTGAGCCCGGGGATCGAACGTTTCTCCCGAGTATCCAGGAATTACAATTAAATCTAGAGCAGGTTGCCTCGTTATTTGCCGATAGCCACCTTACAAGCCGGTACGCTTTTCAAAGGGGCAATTAAAATGGATAAGACATCGTTCAGCCGGCGAAACGGAACGATCACCGGGCCCAGAGAAAATATATCGTTAGCCGGGAGCGCGACCGTAATACAACGAGCACGGGAAAACTGAAAGGAAAGAGAGGGGGGGGGGGGATATAGTAGAATCGGCCGGCAACCGCGTAGAATTTCATATTGAATCTTTTCATTAAGGAAATCCGCCTTTGCCGGCGCGGCGATCCAATACTCCTCGAATCGAGTTCCGCCCCTGTCCATTATCGTACGGCCGGCCGTGCGAGCTCAAAGGGCCGAATAGCTCAAACCGTAGGAAACAGCTGCAATCCTTCACCCCATTCCGGTTAAACCCGTCGCCCTTTCCCATGCGATGCTTTTCTTTGTACGGCATTATGGGATAACGAACACGCTGCGGAATTCCGTTACGTTATCCGCTGTTTGTTCGCTGTCCGGCGAAACAACCAGGGATGCGCTTTATTATCGCGTTTCTAAAGGCTGTTATCTCTCAACCCCGCAATTAATCGTGTGAACGCAAATTGGAATGAAATTGGATGGATTCGCTGGCCGCTCCAGATCGTGTTCCTGATTTCTCCAGTTTTCTTCCAACCGGTACTCTTCGAGACCGGTGTTCGTCGATCGATGGTTCGCGCGTTTTGTAACTTTAATAATTATTCGTCGTATAACTGGTGGAACGATTCTACGGACAATAGAGAGGTCCGGAGAGGCCAACGGGAAGCACGGTTAACCGTATTTAGGCGAACGCTACTTCAGGTATACACGCGGCTACCGATGTCGTATCGATGAAATGTAAATTTGGATAACTGCTTGCAAACGTCATTCAGCCCGGTGCTGCCTGCACCGTGTATTTGTCTCATGCATATGCCTCTCTCGCATCGACGAAAGCTCTGCACCGTTATCTCTCTATTAGTCTCTGCCGTTGACGTGCCAAAATATTTCGTAATTTACATCGAGTCGTTGGTATACAAATAGAATTGCTGTCATTGTTAAAATTTTAGAAACACTTGGCTTGCGAATTAGAAACGATGTAGATCATTGTACAAGTAGCAGAAGCCAAATAATACAAACGATGATAAATTTTAATCATCTACTCGTTCTCACACGTGCATTAAATTCGTAGTAATAAATGTTGAATAAAAATTTATCTATCTAGACCAGGGGTTTCCAGGGGTCGATGATAGTTTAAAAAGGGTCTACAGCATTCCAGGGGTCGATGATAAATGTTTCTGTTTTAAAATTTTATTTAATTCTTAAGGAATGTAATTATTCGATAATAATATCCGTTTTAATATGTATGCATATAATATAGATTTGTTTATATCCGTAAAATTAAAAATGAAAATAGTACGAAAATCATAAAACATAACTCTCGTAAAACACTTTTTTCTAATTTTTTTTTGTTCATATTCTTAGTCAAATTGTTATCTTGAAGTTTTTTGTGTGCAATTATTATTATTATTGTATGCTGTACAATGTATAATGTAGAGAAACGTATAAGGGGATCGATGAAGAAAATCATTCTTTTAAAAGGGGTCGATGTAGAAGAAAGGTTGGGAACCCCTGAATCTAGACGAATGAATGATCGATATCCAGACTTGATTTCCCCGAAATTTACCACTCTGCTTGACAAGTTTCATTTCACGTTTTTCCATATGAAATCATTTCATTGTTCCAGGATATTTTATACGTCCTCTCAGAAATAAATGTATCTAGGTTCGAACGTTCAGCGACAGTGTGTCCGGGATCATTGATCGAGACTGACAGGCCGCCGCGAAATCAAATCGAGACTGCGAGCTCGTCGTTGATTAATCTCTGTTGCGGAGAAAAATGTGTATCGCGGAACGGAAACGTTCATGGGAATTTATGGTATCGGTCCGCTGGTAACAGTGGGGACGGGGGAAACTATATTAAATTCGAAACCGGCGCGGCGGTCGTGTACGAATCGGACTGCGTTCCGGCGTGTTTATGTGAACAATTTGACGTCGATAGCGGCGCGCGGGCAGATTTAACAAGTTCCCGATGCTACCCGAAGTCCATGAATAACTCGCGGCGCCGGTCCGCGGAACTATCGGCATGATTTAAGCGTTAGAACTTGGATATTGCTGGATTACCCTGTGCACTGGCATTCATAAATTGCCCGATGAGTTATGGACTCGGGAACGCGGATCTTTCGACGGCGCGGTGCGTGCAGAGTACTCTATAGGGCGTGTCGATTTCCCTCCGTGGACGCAGGACGGGAATAAAAAATGGAGAAAATAGAGGATCCTATCGAACAACCATTTATCAAATTCGGAACCGTACGAACAAAATACAGACGCGGTGCATAAATCTGCAATGTTGTGCCGGGCGGCCCCTGGATATTGGAACGCTTCCAAACGACTCGAACAAACAGAAAGCTAAACACCAGGCACGACGTCGAACGGAGAAATTCGTTGCAGTCGCTGATTCTTCGGAGACGGTATCTTATAATTAACATCAATATTATTGTTTTAATTTACGAGCACGATGTGTCGCCAGACAAGTGGAACAAGGCCATCTGGGGTGCGGCAAGTAGAATGTGGATTGCTGTAGTCGGACAACAAATGTCGCATTTGCTTGATGAGTACGCGATTGTCGATCCCTATGCAAACAAAACGTTTCTGCATCAATTGCAAGCCACAGGAGCTAAATATAAATTTATATTTTACACTAATAATTTTAGTATAGTACAAAATAATATATTAATACTTTTAAAGTTTTCTAATTGTTTCACTGTTCTATATTGCACGTACTAATTTTTACCATAAATCGATAATGATCCGGAGTCTAGTAATGACTAATGAAAGGTAGATGAAAATATAAATATTTCTTTCAATAATTTCAATGTAATTTTCATTCCAAATGCATTGTTCAAACATGAAACAATTCCAGATTTGTCCTCGATTTACTCCAAGAGAATATAATCTCTGTAACCATAACGCAACAGCAATCTAAAGCAGGATCGAAGTTGAACCAACGGCGTCGACGCGTTTTACGCAATATTCATGTCGCGGCGTGTAGAGAATTGTAACCGAGAATGCAGCGAGAAATCATAAGCGGCCGGTTGCATACTGCATGACGCAACCGTGCGAATTAACCCTGTAAATTTCCGCGACAAGAAAATGTATATGTCCTGGGCGGTCGGGCTGTGCAACGCGATCGTCGCCGCATGCAAATGAAGATCCATCCGGGAACGAAACGTCGAAGGTAAAATCGATTAGCCGGGCGGGCTAACCGCTATAATGTAATTAACCAACAAAGGGCGTGCGGACCTTAGCTTTTGTCGCGACACAATTAATTCCGCCCGATGAATTACGCCCCGGCCTGGCTGCAATGTACATTTCATTTGCTCCGACGACAAATTAATAGCGCGGTTTCAATTACGTCGACCAGCTTCGATTGGTCTATCGAGGGCTGCGAGCACGATCAAGGACACTCGAAACGGTTTCCTTCGATTCGCATTCGCGCTCGTTGTTGCCCAGAGGAAACGCAATTTCACCTCGCCGACCGAAAGATCCTCACTTGTGCAAATTATTTATTCCGAAATAATTCCTCTTTCTCGTTGGAAAATTATTTATCTTTCGGTAGAGTCGTCTATGAAAGATCTTCGCAGCGGCAAATTGTTCATTTGTCTATTTCGTTGGAAGATTATTCGCGTTTCGGTAAATTCGTTATCGAATAACTCGATAGATTGGTAACAAACCTCAACGGTGGAGAAAGTTCGCTCGACTGCATAACTATCTCGTGAATCACGCAATTATACAGACTTCACTGCCAACCACAACTACGTGTCCCATATACGAGACAGTACAAAACACTCCAGCCAATGTAAGTAATTAATATGCAACATGTCACCGGTAACTATGCCCGCGCACGGAACATAGCGCTTAGTATGATAATACGAGGGCGTGGAAGTGAAGTCGAAAGCGCAAGACGACAAAATATTGGGTCAAGTTTAACTGCCTGGCATCGACTGCAGGCTACCCACTGTTGTCCCGAACTTGAAACTCGCAAGATGAACGATCTCCTATTTTGTGTTTTCTACTGAAACTCCTTTCGAGCATCTACATAAACAATTTATACTGGAACCGGAACGATTGAAAACTTGTTTCACGAATCTTTAAAATCCTGCATATTTAAAGCACCATCAAATTTTGCTCCAATGGATTATTCAGTTCTTGAATGTTTTATTTACTCTGTCCGAGAGTTTGTACACCTGTAACTCAATTTCTGAACTCTTGAATTTGTCAATTCCCCCATTCCTTGAATATTTTAGTATTGAACCCTTTCAATATCAACAGAGTGATGTATATTCTTTTATAATAATAACAGAATTCAGTTTATTTAGATTTCATAGGATTTTTTTTAATACAGAAGCATACTAAAAAATGTCTCAAGAAAATACATCTGTAACTTCACGAATCGTAAAAGAAAATACCGGAAACCAGTCATTTCGACTGGCTCGGTAGTTGTAGTGTTAAAATGATTACAGTAAACGCTTGATTCTTGTCCGGAGCGAGGGCACGATTCTTGTCCAGTGTCAAATCTCTTAATTTTCATTATTTGTTTATGGGACTTTCACTACCTTATTTCTGGCATTTTCTGATTAAAATGACACCAAACACCAATAGTTTCAATTGTATTTAGTGGTTTAAACGACGGTGAAAGTTTCGGTCGCAAGGAAGGACAGCGCATCGGAAAGAAAGAGACGCGGACAGTCACGCGAACCGTATTTCATTCTGTCCTTCTCTATGTTCGGCTCTCTATTGAAGTCTCGCTCGGCGCGGTCGGCGCGATATCTAGACGCAGTCATAAATCAAAAAGCACTTCTGGGCCACGATTCTTGTCCATGAAAAACACGGCTGTTGGACAAGAACCAAGCGTTTACTGTAGTGAAAAATATAAATTTATATCCTATTTTTATTTTGCATAACGAACCAGAGTGTAATGATAGCAAAAAAGCTGGACATAGACAACGAAGTTCGGGCATCCGATTGTCCCTGTCCAGCGGAACAACGGGTGGGCGGAAGCGTCGAAATTGCGAGCCGGTGGTTCCCTCGCGTGCCTATAATTTTCGCGTGGCCGTCACGGGGACGTTTCGTGACCGTTTCACGGTTGCGATCACGAACACAGAAACGCGTGTTCACGCACGAATGTCTTTGGTTATATTAGCCTGGCCGGGATATTAATCCCGGTTAGTGGCAAGTATCGCGATAATGGCGACGCTCGCGTTGCGGTCGTCTCGGATTTATGTCGACCGTGGTGGTTGGTTGCTCGATGCACCGCACGGTGAACCGGCCTGGCACAAGTCATCGTCGGCTGCATCGCCGTCGACTCTCGCCGCGCAGTTAATTGCCCGCGGATCGACGCGATGGGAATTGCCGTTCGAATTAAAACACCCGTGCCCGTCGAGAGAGAGAGTTCGATAACATATTTTCCGTCGTTAGTCCGGTCGTTAAAATTTCCTACCGAAAACGGGGAGCGTAATCGCTGGGAACCTACAGACCCGGAAACAGATTCGTATTCGGATCGGAATAACACCTTATCGTCGCGATATTCGAACAACGGGCTGTAAACGCTCCGCAAAAGTTGCGGAGTGGAATACAGCAATACCTCGATATACAGTCTCGTAATAGCTGGTATACAATTTCAAATTGCAATAACTTTTTTATAAACGGACTTCGGTTTTTCTGTCAAGCTTAGTCTGAATTACGAAAGAAAATTGTAGAAGTTGCTTTTTACAACTTGTTTAAAAATTTTTAAAATGTCTCCCGCAGATGAGAGTTTACAGACGAAGGGTTAAAAATAAATTTTTCGTTACAACGATACTACCACGAGCGATAAAATAGTCAACAGTTCAGTCTTGAGAGATGAAATAAAGGGTTTTTCAATAAGGACGTAACAATTTTGTATTTAAATAAAAACACAGAATAATTGTGATGTCGGGCTGAAATTTATTACAGGTGTAGTACACATGTTACATTTATGTATGGAATTCGATGTCGTTCACACTCTTTCACACATATCAGCCGGAATGTTGGCAGTTTCGCTAACGTCGTTGGATTGTTGGCATAAACCTTCGACTTAAGGTAACCCCACAAGAAAAAATCCAACGGCGTCAAATCGCATGAGCGAGGTGGCCATTCGACTGGACCATTCCTCGAGATTGAACGATTACCAAATTTTCCTTTCAATAAATCAATTGTTTGACCAGCTGTGTGGCTTGTGGCGCCATCTTGTCGACCGGTGCGTTGTCTCACTGGCACAGGAACATTCAATAGCGAATATGTTGATTCAAATTTACTCGCTATCGCACGCACAGTTTGTCTGGTGGGACGATTATTGCGACCAAAAATTGGAATAAGCGCTCTTAAAGTTGCGACTACCGACTCAGAATTTCGGTAGTAAGTTTTAACGATTTCCAAACGTTGCTAGTTCGTGAACTTCACTATGATAAAAATGTAAGCCTTGACTGACGTTTTGATATTGACAAATCATAAAAAAGTTTTAGGTTATGTTCCGTATTATAAAACAAAATTGTTATGTCCCTATTGAAAAAGCCTTTATTTCCATGTCGATGGCAGATAGCTACAGCATGTTTTACGAAATCGTATCTGCGTTCCGATTGCCTTCGAAGAAAATAATTTATGAGCATCGCATCGCGTGGTATGAATTTCAGGGTATTTTTGTATTAACGTCGCTCCGGCTGTCGCATGTTCGGCGGTATTATGAATGCGTTCAATGGGAAGTATAATAAAGTTTTCCTTCGTCGCGGATGCTAGTGGCAACAAATTATATTCCGCTGCACAAATAAATGGTTGCGGTCGCCACTGGGAAATGTATTACCGAACGAAGTAGCAACATTTTATTCAATGCCCCCCCTCTTTTTAGCGAGCCGCTGGTTTTTACGTCAGCGTGTTATTTATACGGGTTCGTGGATTATACATGGCGGACGGGCCCGTCGAGCCTGGAGAAAATGATTACACGCACAGCCGCGCATCGAACTTCATAACGAACAACGTAACGTTTTCACCGGAATAATTTTTCGCCAGCATTTGTTCCCGGCAGCGCGCAACCCTTTCGTACGCAACAACCACTTATTCACGAGCCCTCGAATACAATTCGTTATTAACGCTCCGCTGAAATTAAGCCCGCGAAGTTCACGGACGGCTGGGAACTTCCGAGCAAACATTTTTGCGAAGTTACCGGACGCGTGCGTGTTAATGCTTTACCCGCCTGCCGTTCCGCTGTGAAACTTTCGTTGAAAATCCCACGTCATAAATCACGCAGCACGCGTCGCCATGCGTCTTTCTCTGTCACGGAAGAAAATGCGCAACGGATTGGTCGAATGTAGCTACAGTAAAAGCTTGATTCTTGTCCAAGAGCCGTGTTTTTCATGGACAAGAATCGTGGCCAGAAGTGCTTTTTGATTTATGACTCCGTCTAGATATCGCGCCGCGCGACACTTCAAAAGAAAGCCGAACATAGAGTAGGACACGATTGATTTTTGTCCAACAGCCGTGTATGTATTTTTCATGGACAAGAAGACAAGAATCAAGCCACGAGAAGTGCTTTTGGCTTTATGACTGCGTCTAGATACCGCGCCGAGTGAGACTTCAACAGAAAGCCGAACATAGGGAAGGACAGAATGATATTCGGTTTGCGTGACCGAAGCGTGTCGCCGGCACAGTTTAAAGGCCCGCGTGTTCTCACAATGTAATATGCCAGTTAAAAATTATTTATTTTTCATTATTTTTTTATGGGACTTTCACTGGCTTGTTTCTGGCATTTTTCTGATTAGAACAAGACCAAACACGATATAATTTGGCCCATATTTACTCTACATGTGAAGCATAATTTATGAAACCACTAAATAAAGTTGAAATTATATCGTGTTTGGTATCATTTTAATCAGAAAAATGCCAGAAATAAGTTAGTGAAAGTCCCATAAAGAAATAATGAAAAATGAACAATTCTATCATTGCCATATCATTGTGAGAACACGCGGGCCTTTGAACTGCGCCGGCGACGTCGACTGTTCGCGTCTCTTTCTTTCCAATGCGCTGGTTGTTCGTTGCCTTCGAGACTTTAATGGTCGATAAAACCACTTAATACAGTTCAAATTATATCGTGTTTGGTGTGATTTTAATCAGAAAAATGCCAGAAATACGGTAGTGAAAGTCCCATAAACAAATAATGAAAATTAAGAGATTTATAAAATCGATTCCTCGAGTCAATGTAGTGGTGTTCACACCGATATACCAGAGCCGACATCAATCGTCGCCGCCCTGCGGAGCGACTCGGCTTTGACAGGCAGTGGAATGGGTAGGCACTGGACAACGAGCGTGTCCACGCTCCGGACAAGAATCAAGCTTTTACTGTATAAAGATTAAAAGCACGGTAAAAAAAAATATGTTTCGCCTTGTGAAACAGAAAATGTCATTTAATTGTTCGGTAATTCAAGTTGATATCGAGATGGTACGATTAGAATCGGTATTTAAAATTTCTCGGTCCGTAAAGGATAGAAGAATCGAGCTTATAGTTGATAAATAATATATCGCAAGGACGCTCGGAAATTCATAATGCCGGCATAAAGCCTTTCCACGTCGCTGTGCATGACAGATACAAATTTCAGGCATGATGGTAGGATATTCGAGACGCCGCGCCCGCCGCTCGAGATAAAATCTAAATCACCGAGTGCTCTGCGACAAGCTCTTTAAGCGCCGGAGAATGATGCGACATTATGGCCCGTTCTCAAAGGAAGAATGGCAGACAGTTATGATTCGGGGGCAAATACATATCCGCAAGAAATCCCAGACGGGGAACCGGCTTCCTCGAAGAAAAGTAATTAAGGTCGTTCTTACCTACCCTCCACCCGCTCACCGCTCAAACACTACTAACGACACGACCTCATTATTGTACCAAGATAATGTTAATCTCCTGCGGCGTCTCAAAATTACGTTTTTAATTACGCTGTATCCTCTCCGCCGCGCAAATTGGTGGACACGTATATTAGCGAAGGCCAGTGGGGAAATTCCCTGGAAAATATTTCCATCAGTCCCCAGGGATTAAAACATTCGTTTCGGGGAGGGGGGACGTTGTTCCGAGGGGGCGAGCCTTAAAAATTCATTCGTCGAAACTATCCTCTAATTTACACGGATAATTGCGTTTTTAATGCTGCACGGGGAAGAATACTTTGCGCGACAATTACGCGCGCGAACTCGGCGAAACGCTCGCCGCAGCCAGAGGTAGTCAAACAGAGCGCAACGAAGTTCCGGAATTGTTTGAAATGTACCCGCAGAGTCTTACTGCTAATTACTCGCACGCAGACGGCGGCGCATCAAACATTTAAACACGATTCATTCGGTTACGCGGGAGACGGGGCACACTAATCGGCGCCGCTGCGAAACTGAAACACGAGATGCGTTGCGTTCAAAGTCGAGCGAATTCTAAGCTGCTTGTACGTGTTTTCGAAAACAATCAATGTAATTACGTGGCTCTGAAATATCATGACTAGACTGCGGATTTTAATAAAAAAAATTCATAGATCTAATAGAAAACTGGTGAAACATCGAAAGAATACATGTTGTTGGAATGTAGGCTAAATTCACAGCATTCAAAGTATGGATGTATGCGTGCGTGTGTGAGACTAGGTGCGACATGCACGCCCCTTCGGTCTAGTAGATTGTCAGCCATTGTTTAGAGATGTGCAATGATATATGTTATCCGTAATCGATACCGATAAAGATGTTATCCGCAATAAGTTTCACCATCTTCAATAAATATAAGTGTTCAGTATAAGGAAGAATACAAGGATTTACTTTTCGATCCTCCGGGAAATATATATATAATTGATTATATTTCAACACATGTAACTTAAGGGGTAAGACCTGTGTAAATGGCCTGTTTTTCAAGAATTTATTTTGAAAAGTGTAATGCGTGGATTGATTTGAAATTTCAGGTATCGTTTATTCATGTTATAATATAACAAAAAATATTTTTTTAAAAGTTTAATTATTAATAATAATCGTGGAATAATGGCTTGAACATGGCATCCTGTATTTGCGGCTTGCAACGTACAGTGCACAAAAATGAACAAAAAAATCCAAATGGAATCGTTAGTTTATGCAAAAACGCTCAGCATGACGTTTTTTCTTCTTTTCGAGAAACGCGAACCTCTTTAGTGCAATCAAGACTGCGTCGCTCCTCCTCGATACAACTCTTCGCTTTATTTTGAAAATAACGTACAAGAACATCTCTGATAGCTTTCTAACTTTTTTTATCGTTTTCATAAGGAAATATTCTATCGATTTTAGCAAACAAAACAAAAATGCTAAGACATTTCATTTTACACAGGGCTCCCCCCTTAAAGGAAATGCGGAAAAATTGACTTTAAAAAAAAAAAAAATGAAAAACTCGGGTGCCCCCTTAGTGCGGGAGTCTCGGGGCGTTACAGGACGCCGGCGCTGTTTTTTCCTTGTTTATCTCGTTTTTGTGCGCCGTTTCAGCGGGGTGAACGGGCGAGACACGAGAATAGCGCGATGGTGCGACGCGACGCGCCAGGGCGTTGTCCCATGAACGATTTCTGTGGCAGCGGCGTTCTCTTCCCGCACAATCGTGCACCGTCGACTAGATTACGTTCCAGGAATGTTCAAGCGCGACCCGACCCGGCCCGACCTGGAGGACTCGCGCTATTTGAATAGAGCTCTTCACGATAACCCCCCGTCGCGTCGCGTCGCCCCGTCGCAGCTCGTGCCCGGCGCGAGATTGTTAGCGACAGAGCAACAGGAGCAAAACGAGAGAAATCGCGATTCTGTTGCTAACGCGGAAAAATAGATCGCCTGGCCCCCGATAACCTGGAATCCGCGACTCAAATACGCTCGGCGAATATGTACCGAGAAAAGGGAACCTCTCTGCGAAAAAATGTTTATCACGCCGCTGTACCGGTCTCTTCTCTCAGTTATTTGTTCGTTAGAAATTAACCCTTAGCACTCGGATGGCGACTTTGAGGCGCCACTGAAAATTGCTGTGCCATTCTAAAAAATATTGTTCGCATTATTATTTTTGTTCGTATTTTAATAAACTACTAGACGTTTACATATTACACGAGATATCATATCAGTTTCATATGCAAAAATTGAAAAATAATTGTATACAGGGTCATCCGTTTTTAAACGGCCAAACGTCAACCAGCTATAGAGGGCCCCAAATGGAACAACTTTCACCCCTAACACTTTTTTTGATACGGCCTTGATTTCAAAAAAGATGCCCCTATTTATTTGAAACGAAACAAAGGAAAAATCATCAAGATACATAATTGCAGTCCTAATATATTTAATCTTAAGTGAACGCAAAAAATGACGGGTTTCTGCAATTATCTAAAAATCAAGACCGAATCAAAAAAAGTGTTAGGGGTGAAAGTTGTTTCATTTGGGGTCCTCTATAGCTGGTTGACGTTTGGCCGTTTAAAAACGGATGACCCTGTAGAATGGAAAAATCTTTCGTTTTTCAGTTAAAATAGCTCCGAGTGCAAAGGGTTAACATTTACCATACCACCGGCATTGCTTGAACAGCTGCGTTATAAATGTTGCGAGCATCGGAAGTATCAAAATTTACGATGAAATACGGAATATCAATAATCCCGTGTTTAATGAACCGACATACAACCCGAAACTTACTGAATAGCTCAGAATCTGACTTCCATAGCCGCGTTTCTCAGACTTCCCGACATCCCCGAACTTCCAAATCTACGGAGATCTTTGAAATCTCCCCAAGTTCCCGTCCTACCCCTCCGGTTAGAAACCGGCGCAAACCTTTCGTACCTTATTCCGTGATCCCGTTCTATTCAGAGGAGTCGAAGTTACGGTCCGAGCCGAAAATATGGAAGCTCCGCGAGAGGACGAAATCATGACAGATGAGCCGTCGCGGCAGCGTATCAAGCGGAGAGGACCCCGTTCTCTTCTATCGGATGCTCTCGATCTGTTACAGAAAAGTGAGACAAATCGCTCTTAATGGACGCCGATTTGTTAGGGGATACTGAGAGGGCCGGGCGAATATTCCGCGAGTGTGATGTCACCGTGTGTAGGTGACTCGGGTGAGCCACCGCACCGGAAATACCGCGATTCTAATAAATCTATCGGGTTATAAAGCCGTACTCGATTCTGCTCAAATGTTTGATAATCGGTGCCGGAGAACCAATTCGCGGTATTCTCTCCGTAACTGTCGAAACTATCTCCACCGTAACTGTGAACATTTTGACGCCAAGAAAAAAAAAATTGCAGAAATGAAATATACTGAATATCACCGTGGCCTTGGTCTACAACTCGATAACTAATTCAAAGGAGAACCACTTCGCGGTATTCTCTCCGCAACTGTAGAAACTATCTCCACCGTAACTGTGAACATTTTGTCGCCAACAAAAAAAAAATTGCAGAAATGAAATATATTGAAAATCACCGTGGCCTTGGTCTACAACTCGATAACTAATTCGAAGGAGAACCACTTCGCGGTAATCTCTCCGTAACTGTCGAAACTATCTCCACCGTAACTGTGAACATTTTGTCGCCAACAAAAAAAAAATTGCAGAAATGAAATATACTGAAAATCACCGTGGCCTTGGTCTACAACTCGATAACTAATTTGAAGGAGAACCACTTCGCGGTATTCTCTCCGTAACTGTAGAAACTATCTCCACCGTAACTGTGAACATTTTGTCGCCAACAAAAAAAAAAATTGCAGAAATGAAATATATTGAAAATCACCGTGGCCTTGGTCTACAACTCGATAACTAATTTGAAGGAGAACCACTTCGCGGTATTCTCTCCGTAACTGTAGAAACTATCTCCACCGTAACTGTGAACATTTTGTCGCCAAGAAAAAAAAAATTGCAGAAATGAAATATACTGAATATCACCGTGGCCTTGGTCTACAACTCGATAACTAATTTGAAGGAGAACAGAACGAGTCGTGTCGAAGGATTCTATAAAAATGAGAATATGGAAATACGGAACCGTGGCGCGGAGCCCTTGATAACAGTCTGCTCGCCAGCGCGGCGCGACAACCCGGCTTTGCGGAGAAAAACGAGCGGCGACGTTGCACCGTCGAATAAACAACAAGAGTAGACGTTCAGATTCCGATTCCGAACGGCCATGAGTTTCCCCGAGGAACGGAGAGACCCTCGGAAAACCGGGGATAGGAAGCGGAGTCGTAAAATCTAAACGCGCTGGCCGTACACGCTGCCTTTTATGCTCCGTCGGTGCGGATTAACTCCTTCGCCTCGAAATAGGGGCGCGGATATCAACAAAATTAACGGGGAATATCCACAAGGCGTTCGAGATTGATTGCGATCCTATTAACTGTTACAAAAACTCAACAATAGTTATTAAAGATCAGAAAAATTTTAGTCGTAACGGTTATTTGTAGCTGAAATCGTTTAAAGAATATTATTTACACTTATGCCGCAACTTTCAGAATTTTCGTTGGTAGAATTATGGTCACTGGCTTTGATCGAAGCCTTCAGCCCTCCTTCGGCAAGCATCTTCTTCTATCCGGCTGGCCTATCTTCGGGATCCAGCCATCCGTTCCGCACGGCCCGTCATAGTTCGCGACTCGCGTGGCATTGATCGGATCGAATGAGATCGGATCGGATCGGAGCGAATCGGGTCGGGTCCATTCCACCGGAAAATTATTCGCAGGATGAAGTCTTCGGGGCCTCGTCAAGTCCCACGTACCGACGAAATCGGCCGAGCGATAGCAGGCTGGAACCGTGGCTGACGTCACGGTCTCGATAACTCAGAAATTTCCGACGGCCAGTAAAACCGGAGCCACTGGACCGGAAGATCGCGGAACAGAGAGGGCTTTGCGCGTTTAATGGGGGGTTAGAATTATCGGGGCACCCGCCACTCTCCGAACCTCCTAAATGTTACCGGCGCGGCGCAAAAACGTGCGGCCGTTCCGCAGAAAAAGATCGATGCGAGTTTCGTATCGCGGTCCCTTCTCGTCCCTGCGGAAGGGACTGAACTTATTAGGAATGCACTAATTTTAGTCAATATTCACACTCAATTTTAAACAATTTATTAAATACCAAACGTAAAGATAATATGTGCAAAATAGTAAAATTGCGTGCAGACATTAAAGTGTGACGTCAGAAAAGTAGGTTGGTAGCGTGGCTTGAGTGACAACGTGAAGTTTCATTATCGATGTTCACTTTACATAAAGAGCAATATCTAATTAAAACGCGAAGTTAAAAGGAAATCATCTGGGCAGCTTAATTAAAAGTTGAAATGAAAAAAGGATAACGCGGAACAGCGTTTAAAATTGAAATTGAAAACGGGCATAAAGGGTTAATTAACATTAAATTGAAACTAAAACAGAGTTTAAGAACGGTAGTCAAGAACTCGAGATTATTCAGGATCGAGGACTAGGATGAACGGAAGTAAATGAACTCTGATGGATCCATTATAAACTGACAATTTTTAATTCTGCAGTTGATGTTGTACCTCGGAGCTGAACGCACCAACCTAAATAAAGGATTGCTCGATATAATTAAATTAATCATTCCAACAAATGTACGTGGCTCGATAGTGCCGGTAGGGGCATTGTTGCCGATATTTTTATCTCTCTGACAATGCAAATTATTTATATGATACAAATAGATGATCAAAGGCACTCTCGTTACACAGAGCCATTATTCGGAATTCCTATAGGCAAACTTTTGCATCGATCCTGGCTCCCGTTTCACGTGACCCGTGAAACGAACCTCGCAAATAACAACATTCGCACGGTAATTTCGAATAGTAGGTACGTGCTAATTAATAACAGCTTTTCAACTATTGAAAAAGTAGATATATTACAACGTTGGCGCACGTTGATCAATAACAATATGGTTCACCTTATTTTATCAAATGAAATTTGGTCGGAAATATTCACCAAAAAACAATTTAATCTTTACAAAAGCTGGTTGACGGTATCGAACAAGATTTTCACCGAGACATGTCTAAATAGTTAAAAGTGAAACAAGACCCTGCGAGAAATTGATTTATCTCGCTGAAAAGAAAAATTCTGTTGATGTCGCGAGATGTCGGAAAAGGAACAAAGCGGAACACGGTCGAAGGCTAAAACCTCTAAAGGACAAGAAACGACCCGCGAAGATTTTCCAACTGAAAACGAAGGACTCTCTCGATTCGGCTGCCATGCCGGTCTCGAAGAATGTCTTGACCCGGCTCGATCATGGCCGCGCTTTATTGGCAATCAGGGTGCCGGTGGAGGAACGGTGCTCGTGAATTCGCGAACGAAATGAAGTGGAAATTCCGGCAAAGGCGGCAACCCCACCCCCTCGGCTCTCCCTTTGAGCGTCCCTGAGAAACAGAAAACGGCGCGGGCTGCATCCGACAAGGCTCGGCTTTTGATTAAGAGTCGACGCGATAAAGTTTCGGAGCCGGGAAACCGCTGGTACAATCGGTTCTCCCGTTCCCCATCCTCTTTCGAGCGTTTCGCGCGTTCCGACGCCGACGAGACTGCTCCCGAAGGCTCGCGAAGATACGTCACGGTCGACTGCGCGGAAGAATTTGCGACTTTTCGCGCGCCGACTCTGTTCCCCATCCCTTTTTTGCGTAAATCGCTCGAGCGCGACCGACCGAACTTCGCGCCGAGACCTACGGACGTCCTTGTTGTCTAGAAAAAGCTGATGAATGCGGTCTTCGACGATGGGAGCTGTCAGAGTCAGGAAAACGGTGATTTTTACCCGTAATAAACCGTTTCTAACCAGACAGAGCTGGGGAAAATAGTAAATATTAAATAATCCTATTTATTTTAGAGTATCTGCACAATTTTAAAAATAAAATATTTTATTTGATGCAGTAATTTTTGAAAATAGTATTTTATTTGAATAATATTGATAATATTTGTATTTTGTGTCTCTTTATTTTCAATTTCAATTATAAATATTATTGCTGAAAATAATGGTTCGAAATCAATACATTTATGAGTGTAAATCGTTTCTTACCGATAAAATACAGTGTATGTTTATGCGGTTTCTCAAAGTATTATTAGAATCCAAAAGTGTTTCAGATTGTTAAAGAAGAAATATTTTATTTTCTGGATGAAATTGTTGACATAGTGTTGAAATAGAAATATTTTATTTTGAGGTTCAGATTGTTCAAATAAAATACTATTCTCTTTAAGCAAAATCAAATCTAAAATATTAAATAGTATTTGAAATATCTGTTTCGCCAAATAATGCTCACCTCTGTAACCAGAGCTGGGTAAAATACTAGTTCAAATAGTAAACAATCTATTTTATTCCAATATTAAAATAAAATATTTCATTTGTTTCTCAAATAGTATTCTATTTAAAAGATTCTCAAAATAGTGATAAATTTTCATTCATTTTTTCTCTTATTCGTAACGATCAAATATTATTTCCGAAAATATTAATGTACAGGGTGTATATAAAATATTTTTCCAATGATT
Organism: Lasioglossum lativentre; assembly: GCA_916610255.1. Taxonomy (NCBI): domain Eukaryota; kingdom Metazoa; phylum Arthropoda; class Insecta; order Hymenoptera; family Halictidae; genus Lasioglossum; species Lasioglossum lativentre. The sequence goes on from OU744364.1 coordinate 6,918,571, forward strand.
CCCGGGTCATGTTTACAACGTATCCGGCAACATATACCGTATCGAGTCACAACATTTGTTCTTTCGGATTTTGTCGACGGTATCGTCGTCGTCGTCTCGAGACCGACGAGATGCAGCAAAGAATTTCCGCTTTGCTTCCTGCGAAAGAAAGTACGAGCAACTGAAACGGGCGATTTTTCACGTGGACGAGGACGAAAATGGCCAGGTCAAGTGCGAGTTATTTTCGTAGACCGTCGCGTCGCGAGCGCAACGGAATAGAGGGCATACATCTCTCCTCTGAAAATCTTTTGTTCCCCGGTGCTCGTGATCATCGGTTCTCCGGTTGAACGAGCAATATTTTAAACTCTCGAATGGAATCGGAACGATGGGACCCCCCCCCCCCCCCCCCAGCCCACTCTCTTTCTCGCAGCCGAGAGAAGAACGGGAAGAAAGTAATATCAAACATTAAATGGCGGAACTCGCGGGAGAGGCGAGCTCGGAAAGCAAAATTGTATAAATATACCGACAGCCTTCCTCGGAGACGCGAGGATCCGAGTTGGAGGAGTCAAAGGACTTCTTGCTTCGTTGGCTAACGAAAAGGATGGTACGATACGAATGGCACCGTGCCCCCCACCAAACGCGCTCGCCCCGTTTCAACCTTCCCCTTTCTCTCACTGTTGTAAAGGAAACACCGCAGCGTCTCAAAGCTATTCTCTCCCCGAGTTAATAAAGATTTGCTGCACTCGAGTCCCGGCGCTGTGTACTCGATAAACTGAATAATTAAAATGGAACGGGACGGCGAGCTCGGGATCCCACAATGAATCCCAGTCACCGACAACGGTCATCTTTATCTCCGTGCTAAACTACTTCTTCCAATTAACTCTGCGAAGGCCACCGCCACGAAAAATCATTATTGGCTAACCCCCTGGCAATCTAATTTATTTGTGTCGATAAAAATACAGGTCGACGAATTCATCGTGGAACCAGGTTCGTATTTATACAATAGAAAATACATGACACAATTTTAAAAGTAATTACGATCGATACTTTCTCCATGTAACTCAGTTTTCATTTATGGAAAATCACCGGAAGCTTTGTTTTCGAGAAAATCGAGCTTGAAAATTATTATTTATTTATTATTATTATTTACGGACCGAAGTCCTTTTATACAAATGTTTACAATAGAAGATATTCTTAAAAAAAGAAAGTCTTCGCATAAAGTTACATAGTAATGGACATGCTGACAGTTACAGGAATACATTATATCACATATAATCATATAATCGCACGCAACTGTTTCTTAAATGATAGTAACGAACCATTAAAAAAGTCAATATCACGATATAAAATGTTGGATTTAGCTGTGATGCGATTTAAAGGATTTATTGATCCATATGTGGATTTGGATTTAAAATCCAATGCAACGAATACGTGTGCTATTAAACAGGATTCGTCTGACGCGTCTGACCATGGCCGACCAATACTACTTCCCGCATATACTCGAGTAATCTCCATCCCGAATTTGGCAGAACTGTGACTATCCACGATAATACTGTAATCTTGCGAGTTCCCGAGCCGGAGGGGGTGTCGATTTGAAATTATAATCGGGTAGAAGCTATTCCTAAACAGGCGGAAAAGTAACCAGCCGCGAGCGGGCCGCGCACGAAATATGTATTCCGTTGCGGTATCTTCTCCTCGGCTGGTTCTCGAGATTTCCCCAGGCTCGAGTCACTTTCGGCAAGATGGAAATTTACGTGGCGCGTTGCGGCGATCGTTTCTAGGCCTCCGCGCCTCTCGAACGTTCAATTTTAACGGGGATTTATGGAGATAAACCGAAATAAGATTGAACGCCGCTCGAGATTCGGAGCACGTTGACGGATATTTCGTGGGAGCAGGCTGTCGCCGCCGCGTTTCGCTCTCTCCCTCGTCGTCGTGTTTCTCACTTTTTCTCTCTCCCTTCTTCTCGAATTGAAATGCAACCTTATGAACGGGGTCGGGGGTGAATGCCAAATAAAGGTTGCTTCTCCCGCGGGCGACCTTCTCCGAATCGACGCGTTTTCGACTTCTTCCTCCGATCAGGCTTATTTTATGGAAATCGTCGCCGATGGAAACGAAACGGTCCAAAGTTTCGCGGGTTCGAAGATCGTCGAACCTTGACGGTAGTTCCATGGAACAGTAGAGAGAGAAAAAAATGAACAAAATTGAGGGTACGAACCAGTACAATTCAACCTATAAAATATAGAATCAGGCGCGTATTCGAACAGCTTTAAGAAGCAGTGTGTATCGGAACAAATCCTTTTTAACCCCTTGCACTATAATACCGAGTCGGACTCGTGACGAAGATTTCGAAGAGAGTCTACTAAATATTCATGCTATTAATTTCCTTCAAACTTTAAATTGAAACAAAATTATATATTTTTTTTTTTGTTGCAACCATTGGAGACTGCATAGGTATAAATTGCATACAAACTTCCTTTTTTCTAAAGAAATTAGAAACGACAAATAAGTTCTAATCGCTGCAACCGTAAAATAAATCGTAGTGCAAGGGGTTAATTAATTACGTGATTTATGTCGGACCTCTTTCCAATTAACTCTGCTTATCCTTAAGCATAACGCTAGAGTAAAGAACTCGTGCCGACGTTTAGAGCTGCTCTTTCATTCTATAGAGCTTTCAGGGGATCGTTACTACTTCGTTGTGCGGTAGTAAAGTCCGCGAATACGAGCGACGCGACGCGACGCGACGCGACGCTACGGTGTGCTCTCGCGAACTGCGTTTCTATTAGCACTTTCCATATTCAGTGTTTTCCACGACGCCCTCTGTTTTTCCAGGCTTCGGGATACCAGCGTTCCAGCGGAATTTTATTTTCTATATAACGTCAGATTTAATTAATACCGTTTTATCCTCGAGCCGCCCGGCAGACATCGCAGTCTCTGCGAGCGTCATGTTGTCGGTCCTTTAATATAATGGCGGTGTCTCGACGGGGCGCGGTCCGGAATAATAATTCATTATCAAATGACCTAAGAGCTGCTCCCCGTTACGTGAGATGCGTCCTCGGGGACGGAACTATGAGAAACTTTTCCCTTCTATTTCTCCAGAGATTGCCTTTTCCTTTATTCTTCGGGTTTTTGTTTGCGGCGTCCGTTTGCCTTTGCCAACAGCATTGTTAACGGCGAGGGGAAAGAAATTCCGACGGATGAGCAAGACACACGGTCTCGGGTCCCGGAGACGCTAAAAATTCACTGAACCTTTCGCCGTGCTTATTTTCCTAAATATTTTATTGTTTTGCCCTGCGACTAATGAGAGGGTCCAACCCCGTTTCACTTAAATGCCGGGCACTGCCGTAACAATTCGATGCTAACATTTGGTTAAACATTTATACGAGACAATAACCAGTCCAATGACAGGACTTTTTTTGTTTTCAATTATTTTTTCACGAAACTTTGTTTTACATGTTCGCGATACTTTTCCGATCGTGATTAATTCCCGATTAAATATATAGAGAATTCAAGCTGACACGTAAACTGTGAAAAATACGCAAATATTCAATGGAATTTCGCGCAATATTCCGCCGCCGCGTAAAATCCGTTCCATATTCAATTCCTGCATACGCGAACGGTTTATCGCAAGCAAAATTGTAACCGTCGCTAAACGAATGGCGGGTTTAATACGATGCGAAAGATTACAAGGTGTAATATCCCGGAAAATGCTGGACGCCCGGTCGTTCCGACGCGTCGCAAACACGCAGGTCACTCACGCGCAAAGCAGAAACGACCCATAAATATTTAAATTAATAGTAATACGACGCACAACAGTGTAGACAATTCTTCTGCGAACAGGTCGTGCCCCATTGTCCGAGACTGTTTAATTTGTGGCGTTCCATCGACTGGTACGATTCGTTTGGATCGGTGCACACGTTCCGATTCAGCAAGCCTTTAAAATCGCAGCTGTCCTGTTGCTAAGCGAATATCTAGGTATTAATCGCGCTTCGATTGCTTTCTGATATATTGTATTGCGATGCTTCAATTACAACTCCGGCTCGATACGCCGCCGTCGTCTACTTTGCAATAAAAGAGAGTCGCGGAGTTATGATATTTCATATCGAAGTGGAGAAAATGATGGCCACTTCTTCTCATCACAACCCTTTTCTGTTCCGTCGAAATCAGCACGAAATCTTTTATTTTCTCCTGCACGATCTTTTATATTGAAGCTCTTGATGCATCACGCAAGTTAACACTAGAACTACCGAGCCAGTAAAAATGACTGGTTTCCGGTTTTTTCATTACGATTCGTGCAATTACAGATGTATTCTCTTGAGTGTTAGTATGCTTCTGTATTCAAGTACATGTTACCATAAAATCTAAATAAATTCGATTCTGTTATTATTATAGAAGATTTATTTAAATCTAGTCTATCAGGAAATTGGGTTCAGAGATAAACCGGTTCGTTGCCCTGTCAAAAGAGATTCAAGTTTTATTCCCATACAACTATTTACATTATTTACATTAAACCTGTTCACCTGTCAAAAGAGAAACGACATTTAAGTTATAACTCAGTCAATTTCCCTTTTATGCTTCTTTCGAATAATCTCTTTTATTTTCTCCTTCTGCACACGTGGTCACCTTCTCTAAATCTCCCATGTGCTTTCCATCATATCGATCTTATCGATCTTACTCGGCCCGGCGTCATGCCGCCAAATTCAAACCGAAGAAATATATTTTCTTTACAATTATAAAAGAATATACATCACTCTCGTTTAGAGCTCGGTCCTTCTAGTGTTAAAATTATGCGTTACGATAACCAGAGGTAGGAGAAATCGAGGGGAATAAAGTTACCCTCTCTCTCTGTCGTTACCGGATTAGTCATGTGACTCCGTGGCGGAAGGGTGGGGGAATAGCGTCGTAGAAGGTGAAGGGTAGAATGGGAGACAAGTCCTAATCTGGTGACACTGCTCGCCTAATGAGGGTAGTTGCCCAGACTATTTGAAAATGCACAGATTATTTGAAAAATCTAAAAGAATCCACAATAAGGGCACTGGTAAAAATAATGGACACAGTAATTCGGAATACGTTTAACGGGACTGCATCGTTGTAGAATTTGTCGAAGACCTGGAAGCATTTAGATGAATTTGTTCAATTACACGGCACAAGAAATCGTCGGAGGGGGAAGGACACCTCGATCTGAAGGAATATTCTGGAAAAGTTCCCGGCAGTAATGGAACCAACGGGATTGCCTCGATCGGAATGCAATCGAGCAGAAAGCTATCACACGCAGCACTGGCCAAGCCGCGGTCCCCCGACTTCATCACCTCATCGCGGCGTTATCGGCTCCATATATCAGGGGGATTTATTCTTACGTATCTTGACCTTCGGGGCCGGGCTATCTCGTCGAAAGTGGCGCGCATACGGTGATCTACGTTCCGATTCATGGGATTGCGGCAATTCCGCGCACCAGTTCTGCCGGGTCGATCCGAAAGGACCCACCCACGTGTGCAGTTCCAAAGATTGAGATCCCGGTTTACGAGCGGGAAAACGAACCGGAGGAATTGTTTTCGATCGCGGCGCTCTCAAAAGCTCGTCCGACCGCTCCGTAAGCGTATCGCAAAGTGGTCCTGGTTTATTTTACGAATACCGAGGAAGTAAAACGTCGCGCGCGCGCTATCCTTTGTATGCATGGGTACGTGAAGATTAATTGCAGCGAAGAACCTCTCGTTATTTTCATCCATAATATTTTCAACATCAGGTTTGCAAACATAGTCGAAAAGAGATGAACGATTTTTATAGTAGATGAAACAGAAAATTAATGGATTTTAAATGTTAATATACACGCTTTCAGGGAACTGAGAGAGAGAGAGAGTCATAAATTTACTCGGCTAGGTGTCCCTGGCCGTATCAATTCGTACAATAGAGAAATTCGTTTGGAAAGTGTAAACTCGACGGCGAAGGGGTTAATTGCATCAGTTTCGCTGAAACGACGTCCGTTCTCCCGAAGGATGGCGTCGGTTTAGAGAAGTTGCTAATCCCGAACGCAAAAAAGTTAGCCCTCGTTAATATCCTTAATCTGTTCGTTGACAAGTTGTTCGCCTCTTCGGAATAGCCTGACGTTATATTCAACATTCTCCGAGAATTTCCCTGGAGGAGTTTAAAAACGCCACGCAAACCTTGTTAGCGGAAATCAGGTTTGCAAAATGTGTTTGTCTCCAGCTAAACTTCTTTCTAGCGATTCGTCTTCTTGGTGCACGCGAACCGTGAACCATGGAAAAGGAACATTTAATTTACCGATATCATGTAATTTTGGTTTCCACGTTCGTATTCAGTTTTTTATTCTGCAATACATTTTTGACTGTTGGAACGCTCTTCCATGCGAAATTACAATTCCACTGCACGTTCCCCCGCCGCGGTTAGCGATTCATACATTATGTAACTGCAAGGGCAATCGCAATCGGTGCACTGCACTATTCATAATTCAGTACGACTCTGAATTGTTTAACGATGGTATGAATCGAGGAATAGGATCTGCGAGGCGATTACATTATTATTAAATCGGATGCGATATAATTTCGTGTATCCTGTACGCGGGGAGGGGGGCGGGGGCGGGGACGGGGGCGCGTTTATAATTCAAATCGCCACAGAGAAAAAAAAGCTCGCCGTAGCACGCGATACACAGGTTCGATAATAAACTGGGCGGAGTAGATTGACGCGAACGGGAAATTGCATGTGGAATTGTTAATTACCGTGCGAACGTAACCTAATGACGCGGCCCGGTCGGAAGATATTGCCACTGCACTCAATGCTTCGTAATTCGGCCCTCGTTGTAATCCTGTGTGCGCATCTCTACAATTGCAATATCGTGTTTTACACCCGGCCACAATTAACTACAGTTATTTGTCCGGCGATGGCGCATTAAAGGACGCCGCGAGATGTATCCGAGCAAACTGTGGTATTCAGTTGAAATCAGAGGAAAATTGCCAATTACTACATCGGTAACAAGTGCCGTCGTATAATTGTGTACGTCGAGAGAAATTTTTAATAACGTCGACACGAAAATTCAAACTATAATTCTGTGAAACATATCGAAATAAACTATGAACGTTAAGGAAGTTTGTGTATTAAGCCTTTTTTAAGCGATTTTATGCGATTCAGTTCTTCGAAATTCTGCGAGTAACGAGAGCACATCCTTGGACGGCTCGGACAGCGTAGAATTGCTGACCAACGAGTTTCTCATTCCCAACAAAGTAAGAATCGTTTGGCGGACGTAGCGCTCGCGAACGTGTCACGGGAAATAGACGAGCCTGCGCGAAGATATCCAGAAAATAAAGCAGCGAGCTTCGAGAGGCAACAGTTAGGAATGGCGAAACCATCGAAACGGTAAGCCGAACCTGTCGTTCCGCTGTCCGTGTTGTCGAATCTTAGAAACGGCTCGCTGCAAGAAGCATTTATCATCCTGGCGAACCTATTACGCTAACGACGGGTCGGGTTCTGTCGACGCAAACACCTCGCGTCTTTTTAAATTACAGAGAAGTACCGAAAAAGACTTTTCAGAAGTTTCGTTTAAGGAAAAATTGCAACATAACATCATACTTTATAATTACAAGTTGAATCGCCTATGAACGAATCTGTCAAGTTTTGCGAGGATACGCGTATAAATTAATCGATTAATAGGAAAATTCTATAACATATACCCCTATATCGAGAATGTCTCCTTAAGTCCTTGATAAGGTAATTTCCAATTCAAACGCTTCGGCGTCGAATCGACGGCATACTGTCGGCTCGGACGCGCTGCGAAAACCACCCCCGCATAATTTAGCCAATTCAGCTTGCGTGGATTATCCGGAGATCCCTTTACGTAATCGGAAGGTCCGATCCTATTTTTATGTTGAGATTTATCAGAACTGTCGCAGGATCAGCGATTTTGCGGATTACCGATTGCGGTCGAAGCAATCTGAATTCGGCAGGATGTCCCTTCTAACAAAGTGTCCTCGATAAAAGAGAATTTTTGTGCAAACAGTAATCTTAACGTTATTTTATTTTTCAAATTCTATTACTATACCACAATATCAAGCCTGAAATATTTTCATCGTGTTTAAACTGCATCGGGCACAACTATGCGACGTCGGAGCTTCGTTTCTGACGATCGACGAAGACCGAGGACTCGATATACGGGGAAGGAAATTAGAAATTAGCAGAGATTCGTCGGTTGAACACCGTTCGTGTAACGTAGCACGCGCGACAGCAGAGGCAATGCGAGCAGAAGTTCAATGAGACTTGGTAGATTAACAATTGCAGTGTTCGCGCAATACTCGCGGGAAGATTAATGCTCGCTCTCGCACACGAGATGAATAAAGTTGAACAGTCGGGAAGCGAGATTTCGAGCGACTCGGTTATAATTTCGCGATTCAGCCGGTGACGTTACGAGCGGCCGAGATTACATCCGAGGCTTGCATTCTGATGCGGCTGCATCCTTTCTTCGGAGATGGCCTCCGCCGGAGGAAGTTAAATTAACATCGCCGCGATGTCAACTGCTGTTGATCACGCTCCCGACTAGATTATTTTCCGAGTATAAACGAATTCTTTCTGTTCGGATGAAGGAGCTTCCTGCGTGCTCGACTCTACGCATAACTGGTTAATTCATTAATATTCAACAAATAGTATTCTGCCAATCCATTGTACGAATCTTCACAGATTTAAAAATATACAAATTCTTTCTACCTTCACCACCAACCTCGAGGACCACCTCCGCATCTTCTGAATATGAATGATTTCCTCTAAAAAAAAAAATACGTGTCGAATATTCTGTGGGTTTTATATTGCATGTAAATTTTATGAACACTCAACACGAAGAGCACTGCCACCTGTATACGAATGAGATCCGAGAGACCCAATTTTTAGTCTACGTGTCTTTTAATAAATGCAGTTTTACAATAAATTGCTTCGTTGCAAAAAAGTGAATACAAGCAGAATAAAAAATTATTTTGTCTCCAAGAAAGTCGAACAATTTCTTGATACGAGATCGAAACTTACAGAATGCTACCGATAATATCGAGGTGGTCTCGATCTCATCGCCAACCATGAGAAATTGATCAAACGACGACGGTAGAGAGGTTGCGAAAGCTAGTGTTCGATGCGGCTGAAAAGAAGGTCGCAGGCGAATAAAAAAGCAAGGTAGGATAACGAGATACCTTTATGAGGATCGAACAGCGTGCAACGCGAGTCAGACAACGAGCGATTCTCCGAAATGATGAGCGCAATCTGATAGTGGATGTCTGGCCGGCTCTCGTATTGATTGACGCGTTCCAATCACTCGGAAAGTAGCGTCGTTAATCCGCAGCACGATCCCATTTTCTCGTAGCCGGTAGTTTTTCCTCGTTTCAGCCCCCCCTGTCTTTTCAGCCGTCTTCGTTTTACATGGGGGGTGGGGGTGCGCTGACAGGGGCAAGAGGAGCGCCTCTATTTTCTTTCAAGTTAACTCGCTGCCGTCTGACGTGACAGTAATTGTGCTCACGGGTTCCGTTCGCGCGAGTTACACGCTCGCTCGCGAGAGAAACCTTTCCGTTGCGTTGCTGAAACCGCGCCGTCGCGATCGACCGAGTTCCGTCGAATTCTCGTGGAAACTGGTGAATGGGGAACCGAAACCATCCTAGTCATCAGAACCGTCTAACCTTCGCCTCCTTTGAAATTTAATAGCGCTACAAGTTCGCGAACGCGCGAACTTTCCAACGCGTTGCCTCCATCGCGAACAGCGTACGTGAGCGAATTTTCTATTCCGCGCAGCTCCCTCGGCAAACTGACATCGACAGCTTTTTGAACAGTCGCGTGAGATCTAAATCATTGCGTTCGCGTCTGCTTCGAATGTCTTATTATTACATCGCGCCGCGTCGTCTCAATCGATCGCTTATGGGGTTTTCATCGAAACGCAAGAAAGGTATACAATGTTCTCATTTCGGCTGAACTTTTCCTCCCGAACCCACAGATTTTCGATTGTTACATATCTTATCCTGTACATTTCGTCGAGAAAATACTAAATACGATGTCCCAGACCGCGGACACCACTCGTTTTTGAGTTATGAGCACGTAAAGTTGAGTAATCTAACATTAATTTTCATTGTTTCACGTCGGGAAGTGACAGGTATGGGCGCCGCCATATTGGTAAGTAGGGAGCTCCCTATTTGTAGTGACTCAGTGAATTATAGAATTGGGAAAGAGAGTAGTTTTAGTTGTTTGAGATTGTTTCTGGGTTAGGTCTGGGTTAGTTCTGGTTAGATTTTGTATCGGTTTTATAATTGTAAGCATGAAAAATTTAGATATCTTGATTGTGTGTATATGTATGTTATCGGCATTGCCCGTAACGTGTGCGATATGGGGGCGCCACTGAGTCACTACACGGGAGAGCTCCCTACTTACCAATATGGCGGCGCCCATACCAATCACTTTCTGAGGTGAAACAATGAAAATTAATGTTAAATTAGTCAACTTTACGTGCTCATAACTCAAAAACGAGTGGTGTCCGCGGTCTGGGACATCGTATTTAGTATTTTCTCGACGAAATGTACAGGATAAGATATGTAACAATCGAAAATCTGTGGGTTCGGGAGGAAAAGTTTACCCCTCATTTCCACCGAGTTTCTTGAACCCAAAATTTCGGATACCCGCACTACCCCTATTAGCCAGAGATCGTTCGAGTGTGCATCCTCGTAACTGGCAATGCAACGGTGCCTCTGCCACTGTTACAGCACGCAGCCAGGTCTCGCCTGGTTTACGGTACGCTGCGAGCCTGTCGATGCATCATCAAAGTCCGCGGCGTGTCGGTCGCATCTGCTAGCTCAAGGGAAATAGAGTTATACTGGGCTGGTACGTTTCAATTACCTTGGTAGCTGGCCACCCTACCGTTCCAGCAACAACCTAAACCGATATGCGGAATTTACCTAAGCCCACGGGTACGCCGTCGCGGAGCTAGATAAATATGACGGCGGTGCTTGGTAGGGGGGTCGTTTCCCTCTTAGCGGAACGCAATTTAGATTCTATCTCATCGCTGGTGCTCAAGTCTTTCGTCCGGATCGCGTTTTTCCCCTCCCTTATACCTCCCACCGTTTCTCTCGCTTTTCCTCTCCGCCACCTATACCCACACCTCTATACGTCTCTACACGGTTTTCATTTCTCCCGGTTGGATTTCCAATCTCCGTAAATTCGAGTCCCGCGCTAAAAGCTGTACTGCGACTTAGCCGGATGAAAGCGAGAACTATTCAGCACCGATCGGCCTCCGCACAGTATTATTTTCTAGCCTCGTGTTTTTTAACGAGACCAAAAAATAATTCTAAATTTCTCCACTTCATCGGAAAAATATCGAATCATGGATATGTTTTAGGGGGGGTTTTAGCGTCACACTTTTGGTGTCATCGCGCACATTTTGGAATGTCCACAGCACATTCTGTCCGGACCAGTGTCGCCAGATGAGTCCGAATTCGGACTCATTTACTCCCCTACTTTTCCCCTTCCACTATCCCGTTCCAGCACCACGTCCCACTCAATCCCCGTCGCGCACGCGCACCGTGTCACATATTACGACTCTGGCCATCAGAGAGGGGGTACCTGTATTCCCCTCGATTTTCTCGACCTGGCGACAATGGTGCGGACAGGCGACCGGAGCGCGGTAGTGGGGGTATCCGATTCTACGTCATCGACTCGGTCGGTCCGTGTTTAATCACGCTGTCCTTTTCTACGTTCGGCGCGGTCGGCAAGGTCCCAAAGAAATCTACCTCTCTTACACTTTTTATTGCCGTGCGGATTTTGGAATGACACCCAGCCCTCAAATACATATCCACGTTAAAATTACATTTCCATCGAAACAATAACGAGCAAAGAAGTCGTATATACTATAAGTATAAAATAAATATATTAATTATAAATACACAATTCTATACATATAATAACGCTTAATATAAATATTCAGATGCACCTGTGTGCGTGCCAGTGTCCGGGTATTGACGAAACGATAGTTCATTTCGGTCGGTCTGTTCCGGCGAGCAATTGGGGAATTGTCTTGCGGATGGGTATGGGGGCAACAGCAATTTTAGGTCGCGTCAAGAAATATCGATGACCGCGAATCCGGAGCAAAGTTCTCGCGACGATACGGAGGAATCGTCAGCACGGACGAGCACAGGAATGCCCGGCACGCCTCGGCCAATTCCTGGTTGTTCGAGAGAATGCCGCAAGCCTCTGCGCTATCGCTAAGTTATGACGTCTCTAATACCGGTTGGTATTTCATTGTTACCATTTACGAAACGACCGCTCCATTCCTCACCACTTTCGCAATTACGTTCACCCGAAAAAAGAAAAAAGACTCTCCTCGACCACGGCAGGGTTTCGTCGTTCTCGCGAACTTTCCAGACAGACGCAATCAATTCTCGCGTCTCCGGTAATCTCTGCTAACCCACCGCCGACCCTCCGCAAGAGAGAAAAGGAAATTACGGCTACCGTATGAAGCAAATTAAATTATTTTTCGAACCGTTATCGCGTGACCGCTCGTTTAGATCGGAGATCCCGCGAATTCCAACATCGGACCCGATTTAACGGTGATCGGGATGGGCACTTTGGCTCTTTCAAGATTGCATTTTTCGGAACCTTCTAGAAAGTTCTAGATCGTTTTAGACTTGTTCAAATTGATAGGTACAAAACCTTGCTTACCAACACCCATGGAAGCCTAATCACAACTACGCCGTCGTCTACTCCTAATGTTCTCCCCGACTTGATTATGCACTTTCGAGGAATTCTTCTTGACCGCTCGAGGTCGTAAAACTCGGGAATGTTTAATTATACTCGACCTGGGTTAATGGGAGACTTTAATCGCAACTTTATTGCCGTCGTGAAATGCTACAACACCTTAATGAAACTTAGATCGAGACACGGTTTTAAAAGTTTCGCGGCAATATCATTTTTATTTCAACGCTATAATTCACATTGCTTAAGTGCTTCTGGAATGAGCAAGACAAACAGGTGGTAGATTTTAAAGAAGTATTCTAACGGAGAACGCCATATTTTAATCTATCTTTGAAATTTTTGTACCATAAGACTGCGAAACATGGCAGCTAACTCGGGAAATGCAGTTTCGAGGAAGTTCCGAACTACTTTTAGACTGTTATAACTTCGTCAATTTAGCACTTTATGGAAATCGTTTTAAGGACACATTTTTGAAACTCTATTATTTAAAAACGTGCAAAAAGGTTCGATTTTCCCAAGCTTCTGGCCTAGAATGTCTCGTTCGGAAAACAGCTATTAAGCTCTTAGGGTGCGGTTATAGTGGAGCGGCGAGCGTCGACGATAGCGGCGCGGTGAGCAGATCGGTGAAAACAAACCAATGTAATTAAATGAAAAAGAAAAAGAAAGAAAAAGTAAAAGTGCTTTTACCTCGCCGCTCCACTATAACCACGCACTTGCCGACTGGAGCGTTTTAATTTCCTTTTTTGAGGGGTTCAATTTCAAAAGTTCGTTTCTTCAAAATCGGCTTCGACAAGTAGAAAAATACAATTGCACATATAAAAAAATTTGTTGAATTTCCTTTTTCAACCAGAAGACGCCAAAAAATGCGTATAAAAGAGGCGAAAGCGATCTGGCGCAAATATTGAAAACGCAAAGTGGGAATCGTATGCGGCGCACGATGGGCACTGTCAATGTTTGCCTTTCACGAAGACCACGAAGCTGATTCTGCCCATCAGTCTCGCCATCATCGGTAATATCGGTCTATCTCACCCCCGATTTAACCCCGGATTTACATAAACACAGAGACGAGGCGGGCCGAACAGTGTGCTGCGCGTATAGCCCGAAGGAAATAAATTGAATTCGTCTGATTTCACGGTTTTACGAAGTTATTTCTATCACGCCCGTGTTATCGTTAACGCGTTTTATGTATGTATGTATTTCCCCGCTCCGAGTCCACGGTTTTACGGACGAGAAACGCTGCGAAATACACGTGATCCCTGGCAATTCGTTTCTATTTTCATTTACAGATTTAATGGAAAAGCGGCGAGCTAAAATGAACATTTCAAACAGGAGCGGTTCTTTCGAAACTCGAACCGATGCGAGAAGTAGAAACGTGAAAGTTGAGAAATTTTTTTTTTTTGGTAACGAGACATATGTGGCTGAACTTGTTGATATTTCATTCATAAGTCTGATGGAAACACGGCGAGTTACATAGAATATTTTAAACGTCAAACGTAGAACAATTTTATTCGATATATCTGTAGTTTTTGTCACATGGAATTTTTAACGACATAAATGATTTATTGAGAATAAAGTGTCAACAAATTGAACAGAGAACTGACCATTGTTTAGTAATATTGATGAGATGAACTGTGAATAGTGGACCTGTCTTTGTGTATCTTTATCAGACAAAGGATGTAGTGGATAACGTAAACGGGCGTTCGCAAGGCAACTGTGTACACGAAGGAGCGGGCGAAAAATAATTACACGATCGCCTTTAATTAAGTTCCCAATTAAGTGGACAGCGCGAGATAACGTTGTTTTAACAGGGCTGTTTTCGTAGGTAGGCCGGTGGATAATTACTGTCTACATTATCAAAAAGAAGGAACTAGAAACGAAACGGAAAATAGTCGGGCTCCATTGTTGTGCCGCGCCATTCAGCTCGGCAGCGGAACGACAATGAGCGGAAAATTATACAGCATGATCGTTAAGCTGCTCTTTAAGCCGCGTTTGAATATTTCCCATGTGTGACCGGTCATTTTGTACACCGCGTTAGATCTCTCTGCAACGAGAATTTGAATCTGGCGATGCACAAGCCGGGAACGCGACCGTGCGCAATTACGAAAATTGAATTGTTTGGGCAAGGCTTTATGACGGGAATAGAGGGAAACGAGAGAGAAAACCGCTGCTAATTAGGGAGAGTCCGCGAAGATACAGAGGAGCGAGGAAATTAAACGGGTCGAGGATTAAAAAAATTCAAAGGTCGAGAACTGTTTAAAAACGTTATAATGGATTCGGTGTTTCTTGCGAACGTCTCCGTCCGGAGAGGAAAAACGGCGAGAGGTTCAGAGGAAGTTGCTTCGGCAACGGTTTTCCATCGACGCAGGAAAAATTTTCCTCTAATAAAGTGTTCTGCTCGCCGTGCCAGGCCGCGTCGCGCCGCGGAGCACGGTCCCGAAACTGTTTGTTTGTTTTTCCGAAGCGCCCAACACAAACATTTGTGCAGCGAGAGCTTTTCGTGTTCATTACTCTGCAACGCTAAGAAGATGCATATCGTTCCGAACCTGGAAACTTATTTCTACCGGAAAGACAAACGCTATCCTCGCAGGTGTAAAAATACTGTCGATGCGCATACCGAGTCTCTCGACTCTGCTACGTTCATCCACTTGAAAGCTGTTTTGTTGCGTGAACGTGAAATTCATGCGAGAATTGTACAAGTATGAAGAAGTCTTGCGAACGTACAGTTCAGAATAAGGTGAGTGCAAATGTTAAACGAGTCATGCCTACCGCGTTAAAACTTCTCTGCTCGATTGCAATTAGTAACGCGCACAATTGTCTTTTCCCCAATTCAGAGATAATGCCATCTCGCAACGTGAAATCATCCCTGTAACTTAAATTACAGCACCCCGTTGTCGGGAACAATTCGCGAAAGTTTCGCCGTGAAATCGAGTTAGGAATATTCGATTCTTCGTGTATCGTAGTATACAGCGAAGACGAAGACTGTCAACGCGAGACGGTCTCTGACAAAGTCTATTAAAGCGCAAAAACGGGCCTTTCTCGAAATCAGCTGGTGGAAACGATATAATCGACAGGCAGCTTATTATTATTGTTACGAAGCCTAAGAAAAAACTTGAAATACAGATGATAATTAATGTAAAATCTTGCGCATAATTTCGAATTTCTTACGATCACTATACCCAATTGTCCAGCGTGTACCGTCCCAGCGCACACTGCTAGAATATCTTAGCAAGGATTTGCATAACCAGTGTAACTGCGATCGCGACGAACGCAAAACAGGCTTGCACGACTGTGGATCGAGTAATTCCAAAAACGAATTTCGGGCCAGATTAGTTTAATAGCGGCGGCGGCAAGAAAAGCTTTGTGGCTCGGCGCATTTGCAGAAGCTATAGCACTGCGCAGTCGCTATGGAACGTGCGCCGCGCCGTGACTCTGTCAAACGGGACTTGGTCTCTTCTTGTGCATGCGCTTATACCGCGTGCAGCTCGTATTCCCTTTGATACGGGGCCCTCATGACTCTAATCTGGAGTGCGCTATACGTGTATACAACCTGCGCGGCGCGGCTTTCAGGGTACATCGGACTCTCTCCAAAGGAAGGATATCGTAAAGCCTTTATGGCGCTGCCGCTCCACGGAGTTCACGATTCGCCGATATCGAGCTTCGGTGTTCCGTTCGAAGTTAATCGTTTATCACGCGAACTGCGAACGACCGTACACCCTGTTAACAGCATTCCAATCATATTTGAATTTCCAAACTTCATCCGCGACCCGATAGTTGCGAACAATCGATTGCCGCGAGAAACACGGCCGCGGCTAAGGAAAATTGCTCCCGCGCTTGTCGAGTCGTTCCCTCCGCAACCCGCCGAACGCTGTAACTGATTACGATAACCTAACAATTCCTTTGATCAAAGGGTTACGACACGCTTGAGATTAGTGTCGGCGAGTTAAAGTGATTAGTCCATGTTGTATTCCGGATGTGGGTTAATAAACGTTGTAGGTTCATGGTAACAAAACACTAGTTTATTAATAAAACTCCTCAACTATAACTCCAAAGTACGAGAAGTATGATTCGTCGGAAGTCTGACAGTTCGGGATAGACAGCAATTCGGAAGAGCGAGAACTTAGCTGCGCTGAGGTTTCTACTAAAATAGTCATGGATCAGTATTTTGCGCGAACTTAAATAGAAGTCCCTTAAAGGGAGAGGTAGATAACTACAATGATGTGTTATAGTGCTGATTTCTGTGTGACTAAGGGTAATGACCGGGCGAGGTTCACTGTCGAAAACATCTATCTTACAATTAGTCACTATTTATCACAAAGTAAATACAGTATTCTCGCGATAATTGTCCCAACCACGGGTCCGGCCAGGGACAATTATCGTCCAGGGATACTATTCTTTGATTTGTGTCGAACGTAGAAATGGACTGGGAAGTTCGACTGCGACTCGCCGCGTCTCTTTCTTTCCCATACGCTGTCCTTCCATGCGCACGAAAATTTTATCGTCCGTTACACACGTAAATATCATCGGAATTATATCATATTTGGCATCATTTTCATTAGAAAAATGCCAGGAATATGTTGGTGAAAGTTCCATAAAAAAATCATGAAAAATAAAGAAGTTTTGTCATCGGATTAGTAATGGTCTCCTGGTCTCTCAAGTTTTTTGGCCCCTCACGTGGTATACCCCGCAGGAGTGGGGATAGTTCAGGGACAATTATCGTCCAGACATTTGGGACATTTATCGCGAGAATACTGTAGTTGGTCATACAACATCCACTACATTCACTTTGAATGTATCTTTTAATCAGCTATACGATGCAATAACAGAAATATGTAGTTGTATACTTTGGGGGAAAAAATGTGCTAATTATTTAGTAGTTGGTCCTGCTTACCGATCTTGACGACTTTGTAATATTTTGTCAAGATCATCGTTTTAAATAATTTTTCCGTCAACGTGCCGTCCAGCAATCGCATTCACGCGTTACATTTCTCTGCAGACGTCGCTCCATTATATTTCACTGGGCGCGACGGAGAAAAAGAAATATCGCAGATAATAAGCGATGAAAATAGAATCGCCGGGAAACGAGATTTAAATAAGATGTCAACGACGCCATTGGCGATTCAATTTATCGGGGACTGTATCGGCGAAAGAATCGGAAGAGAGACGCCGGAAGGAGAATCTGATTAAGGGCTGAAGGTTCGTGCAGCCTGTCGGGTGGGGCTCGTTGATTTTATAACGATATAATTAACAGAAACGGGGCGGGAAGGGGTGGGGGTAGGAAGAAAAACGATCGGATTCTGTAATCGCTTCGTTGAGCCGTAGCGACGTCTCGGTTTCGCGTTGCTCTTCCTTTCGCAGTCGATACTTCCGCGGTTTCATTATCCGATGGTACGTCGTGTCGGCGTGTTATGAGACTCCCGGACCCAGGGATGATTAATCAAAAACTTTTCACCGTGCGCGCGCGCGCGCGGTATTTTTAAATATGCAAACGACAGAGGCGCGCGCCGACGGCGCAGCAGAATAATTGATAACGTCCACGGTAACCTGATGACATGACTCGGCGACAGGGATGTTAAAACCGAAAATGTGCCGGCTTTAGAAGATCCGAGGTGCGATTCTATCTGGCATTACGGGTTCTTCGGTCTCTCGCGGTGAATCCATTTGCGGGGATGCGAGCGCTCGCACGGCTGTTCTCAGCGATCCGATTTCTCCTGGATTTTCGAATCGTTTTAACAGAGAGGAATAACCCCGAAGTTTTCCCATTAACCCACGTTCACCGTTAAAATGACGGCTACGCTGGTGCCGTTGCAATCCTAGGTAAAATGTAGTGCAATTAATATTCTCTAGTGTAGCATTGCCGACGATACTCTGTTCATCCTGCGTCATAGATAGACAAGAAAGCGAGCTAATAAAAACGTGGTAGAATGGACTTTTGTCGGACAGTGGACTTTCGAGATCTGAAAGTAATTGTTTCGGAGTATACGTGTAGAAACTGATTAATGTACCCCCTACTGTGGCTCATGCAAACATATAAATAGAGGAGCTTAGCCAAAAGTTTTCAGTCCCTCTGTAGCCACCAGGATCGACACACCTCCAGGGAGCTCACAGGAGTTTCTCTTGGTCCTTCCAGCTTCACTGGCAGGATTATTTTGTACTATCCCCTCGTTCTTGTTCTTCCTTTGTGCTAATATATTAAGCAAAGTGAGAACTAACACAGCGCAAATAATAATAACACAGAAATTAATATTAATTTTTGATTTAGTTTGGCTTAAGCGGTTTACGAGGGTGTACCGGGAGGAAGCTAACTTAGTTTTTAATGACCCGACCATATAGACAGATTATAAATGGAGCTCTTTGATGTCTCGTCGCCGTTCCGTCGCGCCGTTGCGCGGAGAAGTTCTCGCAGACGTTAAACATCATTTTTCACCAGCATAATTCGTACGGAAATGAGTAGAGATTACAATTCCGAGATCAAAGAGCGTATTCCAATTATGTTCAGCACACCACGCGCGGATCCTCTCCCTTTGTTCGGCACATTGTTCCCGAGAGTACGCTCTAATGCCGGCTCGTTTTCTACATTCGTTATACCCTATTTATTCGCATTTTCATCTCGTTATTGATAATGGATTTAATATTCCACGTTTCGAGAACGAGAACGGTAGCTTGCGTTTTCATCGAGTTTGCAAAGAGAGAAGGTAGAAGGGAATGTCCGAGAGCATTAAAAGACGCCGGAAGAATAGGAAGCAAACAAACGTTATTGCATTCGATATCGATTCGTCGAATGGATTTCTCATGACAATAATACGAAAGCATTATTTTCCTCGATACCGTTATGGCACAGCATTACGTATAGTGGACCGTCGCGTAGTTCCGTTACGTATATTGGAACACACAGACCTCGAAACGAGATGTCGTTCACCCAGTGTACGAAGAAATTAATTTAACTGTTGTTCAACACCAGAAGAACTACCGAGTCCGTGAAAATGGTGAATTTCAGATTTTTAGCATAAAAATCCTATGAAATCTGAATAAATTTAATCCTGTTATTATTATAAAGTGTTTCGGAATTTCGGGAGGTATAAATTCAGGGAAGTCACCCACGGGCGCAGTGACGAATTACAAGAAAATAATGCAGGGAAGGTGATTGACGGGTTTTATGCGGCCATCTATATCGAATGGCAGGCAGGTCGTGCATCGATTTGGCACGACTATGTTTCCCGTGGGAATTCTGTGGCCCGACATCGTCCATTTCGTCATGTGCGTTAAAACGCACTTGCGGGGCCGGCACCTACTTTTCAACAACGATGTCACGCTAAAAGCTGCCACCGCTGCGCTGTACGGCTTTTAAAGCTCATTGCGACACCGAAGAGTGCTATTCTTCCGCTAACTCGGCTGTGTTTGACGGGCGTCATTCACCTGGTTCGGCTGTCTGCGCATTTCACGCAGAACATTTTCCTTGCCCTCGATTAATAAATCCATTGACCGAGCCGGTACGCAACGTTTAAAATTTTCAATCGATCCGACCCGACCCGACCCGACCCGACCCGACGCGAGAGTCGACGCACGCACGAAAACACGCGGAAACCAGTTCCGTCGCTTAGGAAACGCGTTATCGGAATTTAGGTCGGTTCTTTCGATCTCTCCCCTTGCATTTCTCGGCTCGAGAATATTTGCATTATCGGTACACGAATATTTCTGCTGTTATGGCGTTCGCAAATCTGTAAAACACATAGATCGATAAAACTAAACAGTTAGTTAGCTCGGTTGATTTTCAACCGGCGCTTACTTTTGCATGTAAAATAACATTCCGCGCGGTTCTATCGAAGATACTGTTGCAGCGTGCACTATCTATCAGCACTTGGACGATATCAATCTATCTAGCTTCGCTACGCTCGGTGCGGGTAACGCAGGGTTAAGGAGATCGAGGCTACCCGATGACGTCACGGCGCAACCGAGGTAGTTTCCGCATTGTTGCAAATCGAAGGAGCGTCATGGAGGATCAGCAAGTCCAATTTCCCGGGGAACGTAACCCACATCTCGCGGAATGGAATTATCCGCGTGAAACTGGAGCTGAATTTTGAGCTGATTTATCCTGGCGGCGTCGTCGTCTACTTGATTCCTCAGCGATCGGCATCTCGCACCCCGGGTCGCTGCGAACGCTCAAGAACCAAATATCTAACGGAAAATTCCCTTTCAGGGATTAAGTTTAATCACGACGCCCCTCTAACTTGGGACGAGGCGCAGCCGTTCACCCGCGAAAAACCTCTATATTAGGTTATCCGGATTCCATAACTTTCGTACGGGAAAAGTTCGGTGCGGGCCAGCCCGAATACCTCGCTAGAGAATTTTGTCAGCATTCTCAGGATTTCCGCGATACCCCTCGGATAATACGCTTTCTCTTTGCTCTCCTCTCTCTCTCTCTGTCTCTCTTTCTCTCTCTCATCCGATCTCTCGTCGCAGTTATTTCACTTCGTGACTCCAGCCACATATTAGCGTCGGATTACGTGGGTTTCGTCTGTTGGCTCACTTTCGATCCCCGGTCTCACTCTGACGAGGCTTGAACAACTTTTGATTCGCTCGAGTAATTATTGCCGACGGTATAATAGTTTGACTATTAGCTACACCGTGCGCTGCAAGTCCGTCGCAAGTTCGCGCCGTCGCTAATGCATCGACTAATTAGGGGAGTAATTACAATTTGCTGGTAGCCGGTGAGCCCTGACACTCGGGCTCCTTGGGAAAAACCTAATATAGAGTGTTCGTGAACGAAATTAACGGCAAAGCGAAGTTTAGAAATTGTACCGGAACGAAGTTACTTGGCCGGAAAATATTTGAAAAATTCCTATTAAAAATTCGTCCTGCGCCGGATAGCTGAAACAGTGAGTGTTCTATAACTTGATCAAACTTGCGTGAAACCGGG
This sequence comes from Lasioglossum lativentre, assembly GCA_916610255.1. Classification (NCBI taxonomy): domain Eukaryota; kingdom Metazoa; phylum Arthropoda; class Insecta; order Hymenoptera; family Halictidae; genus Lasioglossum; species Lasioglossum lativentre. The sequence continues at coordinate 6,940,175 of OU744364.1, forward strand.
TCAGTTCGAAATGAAACGAACGTGTAAAGTTCGGAAAGTTTCGCAAGCTGTTGAAATTGATCTAATTGGGCGGATAAATATTACCGATCTTCAAATATAATTCTAACTTAATATACAGGGTGTTCATTTGAAAACTTTCCAGCCGAATATCTCGAAAAATATGAAAGATATTAAAAATGTGTAAAACACGTGTCCAAGGATTTCGAGGGGGAAAGGGGGGGATAAAAAAAGTATCCTACGAAAATTATTGGTCTTTTTACGTATAATAAGATCCCATAATAAAAAATATAGCTTTCCATTTGAAAAAACAAAGTTGACCTTCAAATTACCTTGAAAACGCCACCCAAATAAAAAATTGATACTGCCCCCCCCCTGCCCCCCTCGAAATCCTTGGACACGTGTTTTACACTTTTTTAATATAATTCATATTTTTCGAGATATTCGGCTGGAAAGTTTTCAAATGAACACCCTGTATAATATAATGTAATTGTAAGATATAATTTTGGAACTTCGTTTAGAAAACTCCACGATCGGAATTAACAAGATCAACGTTTCCCGAAGGAATTCGAAAATTACCACGATCTTGGGCGAGGGTACCCTTGCGTTGTACTTTGAACGAAAGAAATGAGAAGCCGGTGTTCCGTCGAAATGTCTATGAGACCGCACCACCGTGGAATTTAATAAAAATCCTCGATACCGGGCTCGTCGTCTTCAACAAAGCTGAAAAATTACACGCGTGTTCCGGAGCGAGCAGCCCCGATAATCCCTTTAATATCTGAATTTTTTTGCGAACAAGCGAGCTGAAGTTCGTCGCGTTTCTGTTCCAGGCTGAAATATGGAGCGTCTTCATCGCGATCCTGAGGAAAAGCGTGCGGAATTTGCAGGCGTGTACAGACGTAAGCCTCATAGAACACGTGTTGCACCGGCTGTCGCGCGCGGAAACCGTTGTCGCAGGTAAGTCCTTATCTCGCGATTGTAATCCTGCGTCACAACGTAGGGGAGAATAGGGTAATTGCGGTCATAGCACAATGGTGTGATCAGTGTGCTTGACTATTTAAATTGAACATGAAACTAATTTCTTTTTTATTGCACGAATAAATAGTTCACCCGATATTTTCATTTCATCATTTTGACCGCCATTACCCCTTCACCCCTACAACAGTACGACCTTCATCTTCTACTCTACACGATAGTAATCGCTTCTTGCACGATCTACAGATTTGCTGATCGACATGCTCGGAGTGTTGGCCAGCTACAGCATAACAGTGAAGGAATTAAAGCTTCTTTTCGGCGCAATGAAAGCTGTGAAAGGGAAATGGGTAAGTAACGAGAAATGGGACCACGATGGTTCGAATTAAAACAATTCAGATATTAAATACCTGATTTCATGAAAATTAAGGAACAAAAGAATTTTTCTACAGAAAAATAAAATATTATCAATTTTTACGAAAATACGTAATATTCACTATATTTTTTCTCTGTTTCCATCAACAACAGCCACGGCATTCGGCGAAGCTGTTGAACGTTCTCCGCCAAATGCCGCAACGAAACGGACCCGACGTGTTTTTCAGTTTCCCTGGTAGGAAAGGATCGGTAAGTCAATTTTTTGTTCTTCTCTCGGTCTCCCTCTAGCTAAGTTTGTGTTCAGCTTTTTCCACCCCCTCAACACGTGGGATCATGTCCCTCGGCCAAGTCGAGAGGACGCAGGTCGATTCTAAACTCCATCAAACTTTCGATAAGAGAATTCGCCTTGTTTCGCGAAACTTCCACTTGCACTTAGTCCGTCGAATCAGATGACGTATTGATTCTTCGGCGGGCTTTACCCCTGGCGAATAGTTTGAAATTATTTGAGAGCTCTTCATTCGGCGCGAAACTTTCGGGCTTTTTTTCACGAACGTGGTACTAGCTGCGCAATTTGGAACATTATACAGTAAATGCTCGATTCTTGTCCGGGGTCGTGGGCACGATTCCAGTCCAGTGCCTACCCACTCCACTGCGTGTCAACGCCGCGCCGCTACGCAGGGCGGCGACGATTGATGCAGGCTCGGTTATATCGGTGTGAACACCGCTACATTGACATCATCAATCGAATGTTCAAACTTCTTAATTTTCATTATTTTCTTATGGGACTTTCACCGGGACTGGCTTGTTTCTGGCATTTTTCTGATTAAAACAAGACCAAACACGATATAGTTTCATTTGTATTTAGCGGTTTAATCGACGGTGAAAGTTTCGGTCGCAAGGAAGGACAGCGCATCGGAAAGAAAGAGACGCGGACAGTCACGCGAATTTATTCTGTCCTTCTCTATGTTCGGCTCTCTATTGAAGTCTCGCTCGGCACGTTCAGCCAACCGCCTGCCAGCTCGCCGCGCTGAACTTGCCAGCGAGCGTCTAGGTCGCGCGCTGATTGGTCCGTGTTTTTCGTTAATAATTCCTAAACAAAGCCGCGGACGCGATTTTTGTTAAGGAAAATGTCGCTTCAAATGACCCAAGGAACCTCCCATTTCCCGCTTACGCAGTCGTTTTGGGACACCCTGTAGACGCAGTCATAAATCAAAAAGCATGTCCGGGCACGATAGTTGTCCGTGAAAAACACGGCTGTTGGACAAGAATCGAGCGTTTACTGTAGTACCTTGAATCTTTTTTTTGTAATTGATCAAATCATTATCTTGATGTTAGATCTTGGACAATTCCATTATCATTTAATCGTTAAATAATATTATCGGTTGATGTTACATTCGTTTGGTTAAACTTTTCCAGGCAATCGTCCTGCCGCCGCTCGCGAGGTGGCCACACGAGAACGGGTTCACCTTCACGACGTGGTTCCGATTGGACCCCATCAACTCCGTTAATATCGAACGCGAAAAGCCATACCTCTACTGGTAAGTGTTCTTTACGTCGAGCACCCTCGCGGGAACACTCTCCTCGACCCAAGTGGTCTGCTACCTTAAAGAATCGTTTACGTTGCGGGTTATGTACATTGAAATCACCGACACGGGTCTCGCCGCCGACAAACTGATCGGCAAGGTATCATTGCGCACCCAACTCACCTACCTACCAATAAATGCAAAACGAAATAACAATATACAAAGGTATTCAACCTATGGCCTATTTCACCTGAAATAATAACGATCGATGAATTTTCCCGAGTCTCAATTAACGTTGCGTACGTTGTCAATTAAGATCGCCGCTGACGACACCTGCGTCGGCGATTTCACTGCAACACTTACGTGACTGACCTCCCTCGACGAACGAAAAATAGAAGCAAAAAAAAAAAACAACAAAATAGCGTGAAACCCGTTCCACCGGATCCCTTCGATCGAACGTATCGGATTTGATTAAATGCAGCTTTGTTCGGAGTTCACGCGAAAAAGCTCCTATTGGAGCGCGTCGCGTCCTACACCAATTTAATCACGTTCTTTCACGCGGAAACAATTCGATTTCCATACAGTTGACAACCGTTATTCCCATTTGCAAAATACATCGCCGTTCCCACGGACAATACAGAAACAAAAAAGAATCGTACAAGGATCCTCGCCGAACGCTTGTCCCGGATAAAGGCAACATTTCGTTGTCGATTATGCCGCATAACTCCGGAAACACCGGGATCGAATCGATTTCGGAGACCGTGAACGCATCGGGGTCGCTTCTCCGTGCGCGATGATATTCGTTCTTTCTTATTCCAGTTTTAAAACTAGCAAGGGAGTGGGATACTCTGCGCATTTCGTAGGAAATTGCCTGGTCCTCACCTCGATGAAAGTAAAGGGCAAGGGCTTCCAGCATTGTGTCAAATATGAATTTCAACCACGCAAGGTACGGAACGTTTTACCAAGTAGTAGTAAACTGTAGTAAACTATCGTGTATAAATTATAAAGAACGCCAACAGCGATATCAACGAAACGATTTATTTTCGCAGTGGTATATGATCGCCGTAGTGTACATATATAATAGGTGGACGAAAAGCGAAATTAAATGTTTGGTGAACGGTCAATTGGCTTCGAGCACAGAGATGGCGTGGTTCGTTTCAACAAACGATGTAAGTTAATTCATGCGTCCGTCATTTCGGTCGGTCGTGGCCCCGTACTTCGTCATTAAAACCCCTCGGGGCAAATGAAAACTGGTGGACCGCGTGTGTTTGTCGACTGTTTTCATTTCTCATGGGAGAAACGTCGCGCGTTAATGCTGAAAACTTTCCCGCAGCCTTTCGACAAATGTTACATCGGATCCACACCGGAACTGGACGAGGAGCGCGTGTTTTGCGGACAAATGAGCGCGATTTATCTGTTCAGCGAAGCTCTGACTACGCAACAAATATGTGCTATGCATAGACTGGGGCCTGGATATAAGGTACAAACGACCCTTTCATAATCTGTCGCAATGGCGGCGTCGAGTTGTCGAAAAATCTCCAGTCATAGGAATTCTACTGGCACGATTACATAAACGGAAATTCTGCGTGACACTATAAATGCACATTTTGCAACACCGTAGACTGTATTTGTCACACTGTTACGACATATGCATATTTTCAGTACTGTGGCTATAACAATTTTATCAACCACTGTATATTCATGCGATTCATGAAGCAAAAAGATAACTAGAATATTAAAGGGGTTTACAAATTTCTCGACAACTCGGTGCAGAAATGAAAGGTCTCGCCTGAATAATCGTGAGCCTGTTAAATAATCATGACGCTTGCTTTTGCCCGGCCGCAGAGTCAGTTTCGTTTTGACAACGAGTGTTACCTGAACCTACCTGACAATCACAAAAGGGTGAGTGATGAGCCGGAGCTCACGAGCATGGTGGACCAAAGTATGCCAACTGTAAGCATTTTTATTTTTTTTTTCCTCCCGTTTACAATTTGATTTGCACATTGTTTAATCACTCTGTTACTGCGTTCGAGCCCGTCAGAGGTAATTACCCGATAAATCGGCCATCACTACGAATATCTATTTCCCAGAACAATGAGTTTACTTTGGACGTTGCTGCGGCACATAAGTTTGTATCCGACGATTGAGAGTGATTGCTTGTTGTGGAATTGTTTTCGTTTCTTCGTACACGTCCGTGCAACCGTTCTATTTTCGCCACTAGTTTCATTTTTTGCTAGATCGACTTTTGCTAGATAGTCCCCTGTTTGGTTTAATTGTGTATGTAGCTGATGGTGTCGTGTGACTGTATTTTGTATCGATAGATTAATTCGATTATTCGTAGCAACGGACACCGCCGAATGGGTAAACAGACTTTAGAATGACGCCCCAGGACTTCGAATGCCTTCCCGAAGATTTGCTCGTAGACTATTTATACTAACTACACTTTTTACATAAGTTTTTATGTGTGACGGCACGTTTGTCACCTAACATGCAACCATCGTTCCCTAGAGCCACGAATCAACTATGAAAGCTCTCTCTTGATGTCCTATCGATGAAACAAGAAAAATATTCTCGAGTCGATTATCTGTTACATTATTATTCGCTATAGTAACTTCTGACAAATTCGCTAAGCAACTTACCGATACAGTAATTTAATGCGCTCGAGTTTGTGAGAACTTTCGTTCCGTTAAATTCTGTTCGACTCGTTTGCCGCGAATGCATAAAGAGCTGCAGCTCATTCACGAGAATAGCGCATAGCTCGAGCTTTCAAAGGTTAATCACGATTTACGGCGGTGGAATAATTGTAAAAGAGTTACGGGAACACTGTTAACAGCATTACTTTGTAGGTGCTCTACGATGGCAAGCTGTCCAACGCAATTGTGTTCATGTACAACCCGGTGGCAACGGACTCTCAACTATGCCTGCAAAGTGCACCGAAAGGCAACGTCTCCTATTTTGTACATACACCGCATGCCCTCATGCTGCAGGTACGAATATATCTATATATTGTGTGTATACATATATATATATATAGATATCGCTTTGAGACCGGTGCGCCGAACGAGCGTTATCAAAAAGAACTAATCAAACTCCTCTCTGCTATCCTTTTGTAGGATGTCAAAGCTGTCATCACGCATTCCATTCACAGCACGTTGAACTCGATTGGCGGCATTCAAGTATTATTCCCTTTGTTCTCGCAACTAGATATGCCTTACGATTGCATAGCACCGAACGATGTGAAACGAGATCCAGCGTTATGGTAAATCTTCTCTTCTAAGTCGAATATTTATCCGTCATCTGAAAAATCGGAACGTCAATTGTTAAAACAACGAACACCGATTTGTTCTTAATATCTGGAGAAGTTGTTTAAACAGTGGAGGACGGAGTCTGTATCGTGCTTTAATTTTCAGTTCGAAACTGTTGGGGTTTATTTGCGACCTGGTGGAAAGCTCGCAGACTGTGCAGCAACACATGGTACAAAACAGAGGATTTTTGGTAATTAGTTACATGCTGCAAAGAGCAAGCAGAGACCATTTAACAACGGAGGTCCTCGCGTCCTTCCTGGAGCTGACTAAACACCTGGTGACCTGCCTCAGCGCAAACAGCGACTTATTATTGAAACAGGTATCCATCAAGTCATGAGTTCGGTCTATAATATTAATTAGAACTAAATTGATTAGAACGAAGTTAACCGTACAGCGGATAGAACTTAGGAGTCAATGGTATAGACGTAGGTTTACAGAGATCGAGTCGAGAAGCTATAGCTTGCACGAAAGTAGAATGAGATTATGACACTGAATACATAGTTTGTTGGAGACAGGATCAACAGTTGTTGAATTAGTTACAATAGATCGTATGTAAACCCCTGTGTACTTTAACAATCAGCGCTGTTAAGATAATTTCATCTTTATTTTTTCCGATCACAATGTAATTTAGAAGTACTGTTCATTTATTGTTAGATGAATTATCTTAACCGACTCTTAATTAAACTACAAAATAGATCCCAACTTTAGGAAATTGTACAATTTAGAAGAACAAAACTCGGTGTAACGAGGTGTTCTTAGAAAGCCGAATTAAGCGATTAGGGTTTGTATCCCCGAAAGTAGTGTGTACACATGAAGATGACCTAGCAAGAACGTAATTGAATCTTCTAGCAAGAACCCTGAGTAACCGGAACCCCCGTATATTGCGACGCATTTATGGTTTAATCCCGCGATGCTTCCAAACGCTTCCACCCCCTAATACGCCCCTTATGACAGCATGAGCGCAAGATTTCCAAAACGCGGACGTATGTTTGTACAGTTCCCTCTGTTCCCTCTCTGTAATATTCATTGTAGTAGTTTAAACGCGACGATCTGCTAGTAAACGCTGTGAATGTTGCGCGCTATTTCTAGTCTGTACGTATACTTTGTTTTCCCACCGTTTAATCCGTTCAGCATGGTTACATACTCTTTCATGAACTGTATTATGTTTAAACGAGTCTTTGGATCGCATGCAATCTACCGACTTTTAGGCTTCCTGATTTCATAATATGGCTACGCAAGACATTTCATTTTTTTATTTGTTTCACACTATACCGCTTCCACGCGAGAACCTCTAAATATTATTTTGCAACGCTGAGATATATATACTCTTTTTTTCTATCTGTCTCTTGCTCTCTTTTTCTCTTTTTCTTCGCTGCGACAAGTCTTTCTGAGTTCCCTGTGTTTCGAGAGAACTGAGAAACGACACTAGTTTGTTGTTCTTATTTTTTTCGATTTCTGGAGTCTGTAACGTTTCGCTTCGCATTCTTCTATCGAGGATGCCTATCGCCTTCAAGGAAGCTACTTATGATTATTTTGTCTCTATGCGCACAATCGAATGCCCGGACGCGTCCCTCGTTCGCAGCTACATCATGAAATGAAGGAAGAGTATGGTGTCAGTGTCTATACGGCATTGGTTCCACAACCACGGTCGACTTCAAAATTCTGTCCAATTCTCGGTATCGATTCCGATGCATGAAACATGTCCCTCCGCAAAAACTCGCCCTCCCGAATCTTTTACGGCGGATTTGATCAGCACTTTCGATTCTTGATCCTTAACTCCGTTTGCTTTCCATGTATACGACACCCTTGCACAATCGTGAGTGTCCCTCTCTCTCTCTCCCACTTGAAATTCCCGAAATCGGATCTCATTCTTGTGAAGCACAAACTCGCAACTGGTGCAACCTGACACGTGTCCCGTCGACGACTCCGTTCGTGAGACCGTTCTCCAACGAGAAACGGAACGATAAATCATACACACGAATATCGAGACAGGAGTACACCGTGTGAACGGCCTAGAAAACTGTTAAAAGTCGGCTAGATTGGTGTGTCCGAAGAACAGGCAGATCTATGGTGATGTAGTTGTTTTACTTTTCATTCCTAACATGGCAGCTATTGGATCACGTCCTTTTTAATCCCGCTCTTTGGATATATACGCCGGCGCCGGTGCAAACCCGGCTTTATTCGTACTTGGCCACAGAGTTTCTCAGTGACACGCAGATCTACTCGAACGTGAGGAGAGTCTCCACAGTATTACAAACGGTGCACACGCTTAAGTACTATTATTGGGTTGCCAATCCGCGAGCCAAGAGTGGCATCACACCGAAAGGACTTGGTGAGTGCTGCTGTCGGGGACTTTGACGCTCCCCGAGTACCAAACAGTCCAAGTGACTTGCTTACATTGTACCGCGAGGGTGCGCTCGTCGAGACTTCGATGGACTCTTATTATACCGCGCGTGAGAATAAATCAATCTTCTTGGTCCTCTGTTCACCGGAGCTGCCAGTGTAGTACTTCATCGATCTCTTCGTGTGAAAATCGCTTTGACTTGTTTGGTACTTCTGTCTATGACATTACTACTGTCCGTGTCTCACAAGAAATCTGGGGGACGACACAGAGGTAAACAAGAACATCTTGCGTATCTTTAGCGTTGACGCTCCCGTAGTTCCAATGATTGGGCCATGACGTCACACGCTACGTAGTGCGTGTGATATTGTGTGACCGCTTTAGGTAAATCTCTGGCCAATCGGCCCCGCATTGTTTTCACAGGACTTCTTGCGAGGCACGCAGAGTATACATTTGTTTATTAATATGCAATCATTGTACTTTTGTAACAAAATGCAGATGGACCACGACCTCAGCAAAAGGATATTTTGACAATACGCTCTTATATTTTGTTATTTCTGAAACAATTGATCATGATCGGGAACGGAGTGAAGGACGACGAGCTGCAAAGCATTCTAAACTACTTGACGACGATACACGAGGTAATCTAAAGGGTGACTGCCGTGAGAGGCTGCGAGTAAGGGTGATAATTTCGCTACGGTCGAGTTGTACGTGGCTCTGAAATTTGTCTACAGGATGAGAACTTGCACGACGTGTTGCAAACGCTTATATCGTTAATGTCCGAGCATCCGTCGTCGATGGTGCCCGCCTTCGACGCGAAACAGGGCGTTAGAACGATCTTCAAGTTATTGGCGGCGGAGAGCCAGCTGATACGACTGCAGGCTCTTAAGTTGTTAGGTTTCTTCCTCAGTCGTAGTACACACAAGTATGAGCAAGTACCTTGTAAATAAACAAAGACCAAACCCGCGCTGATCAGAAATACAAGACATTCTCGTTACAGGCGAAAGTACGACGTGATGAGCCCGCATAATCTGTACACGTTGCTGGCCGAGCGATTGTTGTTGAACGAGGAGACACTGTCATTGCCAACCTACAACGTTTTATACGAGGTATTACTTTTTATTATCACCATTAAAACTGTGTTTCACTGTGCGACGTCGCATCTCGCTCATTTGCACCATCGTAACCTCTGCTATTTTATGCGAGGTACTCGACAGCAGCTACGAGAAAATTGAATAGTTGATTCTTCATGAAAATATTACAAGTTTCACGTCTACATCCCTTCGTATACAATTTTCACATTAAAATTTTATTACTCTCCACGTTTATCTTGCACTATTATGGAGAATCATCTTCAAGATAAATTATTATTGACTTACTTTAACGTTTCTTTCAGATTATGACGGAACACATTAGCCAGCAAATCCTCTACGCTAGACACCCCGAGCCAGAATCCCACTCCCGTCTAGAGAACCCAAGTAAGACCACAATGATCTTCACGACCCGAGAATTCTCAGGATACTAACTTTCGATCTCGTTTCAGTGATACTAAAAGTAGTCGCGACACTGATACGACAATCAAAGCAAACGGAACAACTATTGGAGGTGAAGAAGCTGTTCCTCTCGGACATGACGTTGCTCTGCAACAACAACCGTGAGAACCGTCGAACAGTTCTGCAGATGTCCGTGTGGCAGGAGTGGCTGATAGCCATGGCTTACATCCATCCAAAGAACACGGAGGAGCAGAAGATATCGGACATGGTGTACTCGTTGTTTCGCATGCTACTGCACCACGCGATCAAACACGAGTACGGCGGATGGCGTGTGTGGGTGGACACGTTGGCCATCGTGCATTCCAAGGTAAATCATTGGGGACGACGATGAACCTGGTATAGCGTGCATCGAATGCATTTTCGAAATTTCAGGTATCCTACGAGGAATTCAAACTTCAGTTCGCCCAGATGTACGAACATTACGAACGACAGAGGTCCGATAACATCACGGACCCTGAGTTAAGACAGCAGAGGCCGATCAGCACTATCTCCGGCTGGGATCAGCAGCATTCGGGGAATAATGGATACAACAAACCGTCGCCCTGGGGCAACCAACAGAACCATGACGCGCAGCACATTGAAAGAAACTACAAGGTTCGTCCGTCGTCCAGCTATTAATGCTTTCGTTAACCCTGGTCAGGCTAAGAAGGGTTAGAAGAAGAACTCTCGTTGTATCGTACTTGATCGTAAAATATTTATATTGACTGTTTCTAGGAGTTCGACGCACCAGAAGGAAACGACCGGCTGGAAGAGTCCTGCAGCTGCGACCTGAACTCGATAGACAACACCGAAAGTGACGGCAGTCCAGCGATCGTGAAGTCGCACAGCGAGGCAATGGACACTCCGCAATCGAGCGAGGTGATATCCTTGGACTCGAGATTGAGCGACAAGCCGGAGACCCCGACGACGGCACGGGAAGTACACACAGACACCCCGACGATCCTCGAAGAAGCCAACAGCGAGGCAGTGTCCATACCAACCACCCAGGAGACCAGCGAAGTGATATCGATCGAGAGCTCCAGCGACTTATACAGCGAAGTGCAGAAAGTCAAAGGTTCCAGTCCTGATTCCATGGTAGTACAGGAAGTTTTGAAGGAAGACGAGGAGGAGCCATCGGAGCAGAAGCCTGAAGAACCTGTCGCCGAACCGGTACCGACCGAAGAAGAAAGTAAGGAGGAAGAAAGTAAAAAGGAAGAGGAGCCGGAAGAGGAGCCGGAAGAAGAGACCGCAACTAAAGAAGACGCGAGTGCGTCTGAAACTGCTCCAAGCGTTCAGGAAGACGCGGCTGTGGTCCCTGAAGAGAGCGAGGAAGTTAAAGAAGAGAAGTCTGACGCGACGGTAGAGGCGGAAAACGACGATGTTGGATCGAGCACCGCGGAGGTCTCCGAGAAAGCCGAAACAACGGAAGAGACTACGACGGAGATCGTCGCCACGATAGAGGAAGTTGCTACAGAGACTATTGAATCCGCCAGCGAGACACCGGAACCGTTGACCATCAAGGACATCGAGAAGCTACAATTGGAGAATGATCGGGAGATCATCGACAGCGACACCTCGGAAGCGTACTTAACACCCACGGAGAACCAAGAGAATATTGGCGAGATGAAGAGCAAGATTTCGGATGAAGAGAAGATCGAGGAGAACGCGAATGCGAACGAGGAGGTCGAGAGCCCGAAGAAGGAGGCGATCGTGGAGGCCGAGACCAGCGAGAACGATACCGAGGAGAACTCAAAGAATCCCAATTGCTCAACTAGCGTAATAGAAGGTACGGAAACCAGCGAGGAGAAGGTAGACGTAGAAGAGGCGAACGTGGAATCAGTAGTGACTAGCGAGTTAAGTAGTGAGAAATGCGCCGCGGACTCTGTTACGGAGGACAAAAGTGCTGTTATTAATGATAACGACGACGAGAAGGTAACTGACAAACATTCAAGGGAGCCGTCCACTATTTCTACTAACGTAAGTGATAATAAGTCAGACATTCCAGTGAGAACTGACGAGCTAGAGGTAACAGATAGTGTTTGTAGTAATAGCGATATACAAAGTTCTGTAGATAATGTGACGCAAGTGCCAAATCCTAAGCAGCAAATTCCAACAATATCTACGGTCTGTGATGCAAATAAAAATATGCCCGACGATGTGCCTCAAATCGTTAATTCTGCCGTGGTCGCGAGGGACAGCTCGTTAGTGAACGACGTAGCCCCAGATCACGTAGATACCCATCGCAGATCCAGCCTGCCGGCTGTGCCCTCCGAGACGGCCGCTGATGAGAACGCAAACAGTAACGAACCTCCTTCTTTACCTGTACCCTTGCGGAAAACATCGTCACCCCAGAAACGACCAAGGAGTGCCTCAACATCCACGCAAGTGGACCCCAATCATTTTGGTAAGACCAGCCATCGGAGGATCTGTAAATCTAACTTTCTATGTTCTTCGTATTAATATTTATACAATGTCGTTCTTTTTGTTGCAGAATCAAAAAGAGCCAAACAAGGTAATCCTTCGACGAGACCAATGTTCAGTCCAGGACCCACCCGACCTCCTTTCAGAATACCAGAGTTCAAATGGTCCTACATACATCAGAGACTACTCTCGGATGTTCTCTTCTCGTTAGAGACAGACATTCAAGTTTGGAGAAGGTACGAAACTTATAAGTGTAAAATGAAGTGTCATTATTAATGTAGCGCTATTAATCTTGCTCATTGATACCAGTTTCGTTGCACCAATTAGGATCTTAGAAGCATACACTGAACGCAGTGAAGTAATTTGAGACGTTTAATGAACGTGTTTCAGTCACTCCACGAAGTCAGTGTTGGACTTTGTGAACAGCAGCGAGAACGCAATTTTTGTTGTTAATACTGTTCACCTGATCTCGCAACTGGCCGACAATCTGATAATAGCCTGCGGAGGATTGTTACCACTTCTAGCATCAGCGACCTCGCCGAACGTATGTATCTGGTATTTTCTGTATTTCTTTTTACTTTACATAGAAGAGTGTAACCAGGCGATGAGTTCGTTTTTACGGAGATCCTTTTTTTAATTCGTGCTTGGATATTCATAGAGCGAATTGGATGTAATTGAACCAACTCAGGGGATGCCAATTGAGGTAGCGGTTTCTTTTCTGCAAAGACTAGTCAACATGGCTGATGTACTTATCTTCGCCAGCTCTTTAAATTTCGGTGAACTGGAGGCCGAGAAGAATATGTCTAGTGGCGGTATTCTCAGGCAGTGTTTACGACTGGTTTGTATTATCGTCCACGTAGTAATTTAATTTCTTAAACAAACACACTACTACTCTTTCCACAACTATAAAGATCGCTCCCGTCTGTCTTTGATATTCAGAGATGGTTTACGAACAGAATTTTCTGTGAGAAGTTGTAGTCCCTTTTGTACGAAAACGAAGCAAAACATTCTTAAAAAGAGTCACGTTAAACGTTTGCGATGCACATTGATTAGACTCACCGTGTTATTGCACTTCACAACAAATGATATCTGTTATAGATAACACAAACACCATTTCCAAGTTGACCTCGTCTTTCACACTCTCTCGTAGCAGTATTGTTTCTATGTTTATATTTTGTTTTTTTATGATTACAGAAAACGATTTTGTTCCAAATTTATTCGTTAGTGAAAGACAAGGTTCATCTAGATGAGAATGTAATAGAAAAACCATTCTATTTATATACAGGCTGTTCCATTTTATTTGAACACTTTGAATAATTTTCTTATTTTAGATCGGATGCAAAAATGTCAAAAGAAAGCATGATTTGAGAAAGAAAATGTTCTAAAGAAAGCAAATTTGATAAAACCAATATAAAATACTAAATATTGTATAAAATATTTTAGATAAAATAAATTAAATATTCTCATTCATACCAAATCATGTTTTCCTGGGACATTTTGTCAGATCATCAAAAATTAGCGAGATATTTAGAATGTTCAAGTTCAGTGGAACACCCTGTATAATACACGTACACATTTGTGTTTTATAGTAACAGTAGACGTTAAAACTTGAAAATGAAAACAGAATGACAAAGTAATAATTTGATTGCAAAGCCAGAAGGAACCAATTAAGTCGAAGATACAAAGGTACCAAGATTTTGAAATTTCGAGTATCAAAACATTCCCAAACCTGAACCCTGACACATTAGTAGTCTACAAGTAAATTCTTACGAATAGAAATAGTCCTTAAACCAGCAGTGTGTTAAATAGTTGTAATACTATTGGCTTCTGTATACGTGTGATATAGAATACCATCTTTTACACTCTACATTTTTGTTATATTCATCTGATGAAAATGCTTCTATAGGTCTGTACATGTGCTGTTAGAAACTGCTTAGAGTGTAAAGAACGTGGCAGATCGTACAGCATGTTAGGTCGGCAGATTGGTACTAGTAATAAATCACAGCACATACAGTCTCTTATACGAGGAGCTCAAACATCACCCAAGGTACGTTTCATCTGATCAAACTTAATTTACATAGACAGAATGTGTATTACTGTCATCGATATTCGACAAATTGCACACAATGCATACTTGTCCAGAGCCATTTCGTATAGAAGAATAGCATTCACAGTGATCATCAATGCGAGCTGCTTAATCCCAGAATAAAATGGAATTTTTATGTCCCACAGAACATTGTGGATAATCTGGCCCATCAATTGAGCCCTGTAAAAGACCCTGAGAAATTACTTCAGGACATGGACGTGAATCGTTTAAGAGCTGTGATATACAGAGATGTTGTAAGTACATATATACGTCTATACAGTACACAGAATTAAATTCTGGTCTAGATGTTTCCTAATAATAAAGGGTACATCATCTTTGTGATTTTAGGAAGAAACCAAGCAGGCCCAGTTTCTGTCCCTGGCTATAGTTTACTTCATCTCTGTACTAATGGTATCAAAATATCGTGATATATTGGAACCACCAATATCTCAACGTCCACCAAGTCCAGTTCAAACTATACAGACTAACGGTGCTAGTCTAAGACCAGGCAGTCCATCAGGTAAGATACAACACCGCTCCTCTATCAAACAATTCAATGCTACAAAGAAGTACATAACATTTCTTTAATGAAACTTATTGAACATTTGTCAGGCAATTTTTGATTTGACACAAATAACCATCTCATAACATTAACATTGTCGACAGTATTTTGAGGTAAACGATCAGGATCATTTGCAATAAATGACCATAGTGTTTGTTAACCCGATAATTAGAAATAGGGAGTTATCAGCGACAGGAGCTTTTGAAAAGATGCGTTGATCAGACATGCAAGGAGTACTTAATTTGATGTTGATATTCAAACATGCATGTTGAGTTTCGAACATATATATGTGTTAACCCTCTAATAAACTGTACACAAAAAATGTTATTGTTCAATAACAGAAAATTAATATTAACTGTATCTAGTTATTACTTCAAAACTCTTACGTGTCAGATATATCTTGTTGTGTCTGTTAATTGTATTCGAAATTAATTCACCTCCAAAATCAATTTCTCTGCAGACTGTAAATGTAACACGATACTGTGGCATGACTAAAACTATAATATACAGGCATGTTTCACATGTTTTTTCAATCATTTAAAAATCTGCAATTCTTCAAGTATTATAGTAAATTTTATTCTGAACATAATCAAATAGTTTTTGAACTCTGTTGATTAATCTGAGGAAATGAAAGTATTATATGTAACACAAATGTATGTGCAAATATGTAGCTAACATGGAACACTGTGCACTTTAATTGTGTAGCTGCAAATTCAAACAACAGCACAAACACACAAAATAGAGCGCATGTTCGATTGCACTGTATGAACTATTTTATATGTATCTGACAGTGAGAGTTTTGATGTTTGCCGAATGCATTAGCACTTTCTTTTACGTTCGGATACGTTCTTATTATGCCATTATTACTTTATATTACAAAATACCAAATTTCTCAGCTGAAAGAATTTCGAGGTAGTATATGTCAATTACAAGATATAACAGATAATGTTCTACATTGATTACATTAAGTTTTGATTACATTACTTTATAACAAACTGACTAACTAGTAACATGTATCACTTAAATGTTGTACTCTAACAATGTGTATGATCTTTGAACTATATGCGATGCTCCTGAATTTAGTACTTTATGTTTTTTTAAAATAATAGAGTGACTTAGTTGTTGTGCAAGGTAAAATATCATCCATTATCATCATATTTACTGAGTTTCACTCTAGTAAAGAAAATATTATGAATGTTTCTTACATTTCGATACGATTAACGGTGGATAATTAAGTCTACTTACGATATTGCATACTAATATAAAAATAATACCAGGGTTGGACATTGGTAACAGTGGTATCTTTCTTAAACTAATCTTTCCTAAATCCCAGCTAACAATACTCGTCTAAAGAAAATGTTTATTTCTATATAAAAAGGACATTTATTAACTCTGGCATTTGAGTACACCGTGACCAAGAAATTATGCTCTAAAAAGACTCGAGTAACACATCGGACAGAGTGAAACCCAGTGTGTGAAGCTGAACTAAACTGAGAAGCAAAAGTTTAAGCGTCTCGTGCAAAATTCGAATCTCTAGCTTGCAAGTCTAGGAGATGAATTTTAATACTATCTTTCCAAAGCCTTGGTTATTAATTGATTGCTACATTTAAACTGGTAGACACTGCTATATGACATCACGAATTTGTTGAGGTGTTAAGGGCGGTTTAGCGTGGCCAAGACGCCTAAATTTCTGTTTTTGGCCACGTAACATGAAGATAGGAGAAAATGCACGACAGATACGAGGGCTTAGCGATCGAGAATCGGTGGTAACGTGGTAAATGTGGTTCCTCAGCAGATGGGAATGGTGGTGGAGGAGGGCGGCCCCTGTTTCCACAGTGGTCTCACCACGTGTACCCACAGTTCCTCCCGGGATCTCACCCTAACGCCAATGCGAATGCCAATGTCAATGCCAACCACCACATCAACCAGCACCACCACCAGCACCCGCTACCGGCTGCCAGGCACTCTAACCGCCAGCCCCCCTCCAACTATTATCTCCCGAATCACCACAGTAATCATTATAACCATCATCCGAATAACCATAACTATCATCGTCATCATCATTACCATCATCACAATAACAACAATCACCACCATACGCTTCAAAAGCATATCGATCAGCCCCGAAATCTCTGTCATAGAAACTCCGGTGTCGGTCTGCAAGGTAACTCGATTGCCCGAACGTTGTTCCACAGAATGCTCGAGTTCGTTTCTTCCGCCTGCTCAAAACTATTTTTTGTTTACCTGCCGTTCGTCTATCTGCCGGCGAACAAGACTATCTCTATCTCTTTCTCTGTTGAGACACCTCTGCGTTTTTCTGTTACTCGTTCTTATGTTTATATTCTTTTTCAGTTGTCGTTTCTGTGTGGTATTGACATGCCGGTATCTCTTTGTCCGCATGTCGCTTTTCACTGCGAAAGAGACTCGAGCCGTTCTCAGACAACACACTGATCAACACTATTTAGCCTCAGCGGAGATTCTGATCACCGAGACTGCGGATCTTTATGCAAATGTCGTTTTTTGATCGGTGACTGTAATTCTTAGAAAAAGACGAATCAGTTGGGTAATTAAAAGTATGATTATCCAGGCTAAATAGCTATCAAAGAATTCACGGATTGCATTTATATTCCTCGGTAAAAATTACTGATTCTAAAACAAGTGTTTCGTCTGAGAGGGCCTTCCAGGTTTGTTCGACACGCACAGAGACACATGCACGTGCACGTACATTGAGACACACACACACGCGTGCGTGCGTGTGCGCAGAATTGTCGTTTTGGTTTTGTTTTGCAGGAATGAAACTGTTTGAATTTCACCGCTCGTTTATGTTTTCGTTGCTGGTTTATTTCTAAATAGACAGAATCTTTAGTTCCTCGGTTGAATCAGTTGATTTCGCATTTTTACCCTGGAAGGGAAAGTTCGTTCATGAAAACTTCTTTTTTTCAAGACGTTTAGACGTCCAAGTCGAACAGACGTATGGATCGTAAAACTTCTGTTTACAAAACTTATCTATGCAACACGTTCGTTAAGATATAGTAATCGACCATTATATCTGAACGCTTGAAACGCATAAAACACTTGCACACAAACTCCACGTATGGAAAAGGCGCACTACTTGCATACCATTTTCCAGCAAATCAACATATCTGCATGTTCGTTAAGACGCAGCTGTACTTTACGCCATTAAGTTTTCTTTCTAACACTAAACCGCAGGACTTAATGAAGAAAAGATGTATACTATAGTCATAACTCTCTTACTGTTCCAACACTTGATAGATTTATGTTGGTCGATAACTTTCGTAAAATTAACTATTATCAAGTGCGCGATGAAGTTTATTAAACGAATCAATCTGCCGTTTATTATGTTCGCTGTAGTGATCATATATGATTTTATTTGAGAGATTTGTCCGAAGGGATGGGAAACTGTTCTTATCAGATAGCGAACCGAAAGATATTTGGGTAATTATTCCTCACCGATTTCAATGACTTTGAAATACGTTATCAAGGTCATTAAAATCGGCGAGAACCCCCCCCCCCTTTTCCGAATAATTACTAATTAATTAAACGGGACCGTTTCCCTGAGCTTCAAATCGTTAAGCAGTTTTGAATGCTTGAGAACTACACACCTATTGCGCTTCGTTTGTCCCAATCCGTTTGAGATTCCTGCACTATAATTGACCTCATTTCCTATGCGATGCAATCGACGTCTAGCTCCTCGAACTCTAGAAATAACGTACAAAAATGTTCAACTACCAAGGTAGTCTGTAAAAGTTTGGAAACAATCCCTAAACCTCGCGTGAGCAACCGAGCGCATAATTACCTTCGACAATCTATGCGTGTCAATTTCCACTTTCTCGAATGTTTGAGCACGGGAAGAAATCTTTAGATATCCGTTGCTCACGCGAAGGTGACTAGAACTCACTTTTTCCAGTAGATTTTCGTCCCAGGTAGTGACGAGAGTGTTATCACACGAATGCAATCCGTCGATCGCATCAGCGTTCATGTCATGTGCTTTGCAAGAAAATGATTATATGCCCTGCCAACGGTGAATAGTTGCATACTGTCATACTGTCAAAATGTGTTCCCAGGAAGCGGCGGTATCATGAGCCAAGCTGGTTCTCAAGACGATGGCGAATACGAAGTTATAATCGTCGACGAGAACAACTCGTCGATCCTGGCGGATCACGACGTTACCTCGTCCGGGCCCCCATCTACCAAGGTAAGTGACCAAGAGGACCCTTAAATCTATCCTACACCGTACCTGTTCGATAAGATGCAACGTTCTCGCTGCACCTTGCTCGATCGTGCGACCAAAATATACATAAAACGTTCTACCCGTACGAAAGACGTGCGTACATCGGGATTTATTGATCCGATATAGCTCAGGTAAAACTCCTCTTCTGAATCTATGCTCAAGTATCACTTCCGTGTATTCAACCAACCGAAGATCTAAGAACTTTTAATCCTCGTGTCCACGGACGAAATTTCTTTTTGATAATCTCACTTCAGACTGCATGCTCTTCCCTATGAGAAGGAATGCGATCCCGTTTCATTCGATATACAAATCTTTCAGCTTATAATTGTACGTAGTCTATATTATATTGGAGCGTTGTCGAAATTACTATATTGAAAGAGTTTTAATGATTGTCTCGCAGTCATGATCTTTACGGGGTGAGCCATTCGAAGCGACTATTTTTGATTCCGACTATTTTTGAATGGTGGTAATTATTTGAGTTTAGAATAATGTCTCCTTCGGAATTAAGTAACTTTACTATTTCTTACGTCTGCGAAGAGAAATTATTCGGATGGTCTTACTTTGAACACTCACCCTATACTTATACGTTCTATTGTATATATCCAATTCTTTTTCGATACCTACTGCACTTTTCTAACACGCACGATCTGCGGTCGTAATAAAAATTGAACACTTCTCGCAAACACGGTACGCTTTGCATTCTTTTATTAATCTAACGTACAGGGTGTTCCACGTAACACTTTTCACGATTTTTCAAGTACTTGCGATAATCTGACAAAAAAATATTGAAAAATCATGAAAAGTGTTAGGTGGGACACCCTGCACACTACTTTCTGATTCCTCTTCTGTAGTCATTCGAAACTCAGAATCTACTTTAAACTCTCGGTATAAATAACGAACAGACTGCATGAGTCCTGAGTACTAATAAATAATAAGAAAGACAACGAAATCAAATAAATGTCGACGTACCAAAATCATTCGATCCAGTCCCTATTGAACCGTTCTTTTAGAAGTAGTTTATAATTATAGTTCAGATATTTAGAAAACCCTTGAGTAATGTTTAAACAATTACCAGTATATTACAGTCTGCTACATCCAGCATGTAGTGTATACTTAGTGTTCTTCTGCACTTGTATAGTCCAGAACAACAGTTTTATGTAATTGTTGCAGAGTGACCAACGCGATTTGGACAAACCATAGCTTCGAAACGGTGAAAGATACATACAGTGAAACATCTTGGAAACTGATAAATTTCTTATACAAGCGCTTTAATAATTTTCTTATTAGAAAATAATTAAATCTTAAAAATTTATTTGTCTATCTTTTATCATTTCGGATCCGTGGCTTGCTCCGGTTGGGCAGCCTGCGAATTAATGATCCGCCATTTATTACTTAATATATATATATAGTATAGACTTTGAAATCGAGAGTAAACGCGTCGACTATCCGAAAAGTAAGCTCGATCCGATTGATGTATAATTTGAGTTTCCCCGAAAGATACCGTACCCGATTTCGAGCATGCGACACCCTTTACTTTCGAATTTCTTTTCTGATCGTTAACTTCCTCTGCTTGCATTGCTATGCGTACTAACTACTGGTTCTGAAGGGAGGTCACAGTGGTGTGCCTCGGCCACGGACAATTCTCGAGGATTACACCTCGTCAGAACCAACGCTTGGCTCTACGACAAGGCCCGAACCACTGCCACGAACTATCCAGGTAAAATTTGACTTGCGTACGGAACCCGGTGAAACGAATCTTTAAACAGCAATATCCCCCCACCACGCACCCACCCTCTCCTCTATCTCTCTCACCCCCTTTCTCCGTTGTCTCCACATGTCGATGTCTCTCCACCGTTGACTGTCCACGTTTTGGGAGCGTTCGAAAACACTTTGCTAACCGTTCGCACGTTCTCTGCCCCGAGAGCGAGAAGGAACGCAACGGGAATGCCCACTCGACGGGTACGCAATAAAAATCGTTTAAAAAACGGTACAATCAGAAACGGTTCGTCAGTTACCAGTTCTTTTATATTTTCTATACGGTGTGTCATGGGCGTGTAAACACTATCGACGCTTTTATTTCCTATTTACTGGTGCTAGATGATTGCGTATTATAGCGATGTTCCTTAATTGCATGACCGTAAAACTGAGCGCATAGCACGCGAGATTCAATCGCAGAGTGTACCGTCCGATATTCCCATAGAACGTTCCTAAGACTGTTATAATAGACACCTTTATGATTATAGATCGTTGTTGGAACGAAAGCTAGGCTTTCGTTAGAAGTAATCCAGTACCGTAGTCGAGTAGACGTAGTTTTGTTTCAGAGTATTTTGAGCGAAAGTAACTTTCTTCAACACCATTTCCATACATATATATATCTTTCTTCATATTCGTACGTCGACCATAAATGTTTGAGCAGAAAAATCTACCCCCCCCCCCCCCCCCGCCCCCCATGAAAATATCGCACTAGCACCGGCCCGATGTTCCCGAATGTACAATCATTTCCAGATCGGTGTCTGCGCACATCCGCCGAGCGATTGACCAGTTGCATAAACGCTTTAATTAGTTCTCCTTCTGTACGAATTTCTCCCAGAGCAACGACTCCAGCGAGGAGACCGTGCACCGTAGCAACATCACCGCGGATGCCAGTCCGTCGGACGTTACCACCGACAACGAAAACAAACATAACTCATCCGAGGAGGCATGGACCGACGTGAACCTGAACGAAGACGGGGACACGATCCCGATCACCAATCAGAGAGAAGACCCCCGGAACATTCATAACATCGCGCATACCCGCGGTAAGACTTTCGTTCGCATGACCCCGATGTCAATATCCGATAAACGAAGTTGGTTCGCATAATTCGACCTCCGGGGTGTGCAGGAGACATCCAAGACAGCGAGGGCAACGTCCTGGAGCAAGAGATGCTGGGTAATGCGGAACGCGGCGAGAAACCATCGGCGGAGATCTCGGTGGTTCGTGTTCCAGACAGATTGGTGGTGACTTCCGCGTCCCCTAGACCCGACGAACTTCCGATCAAAGGGTTGGTCGATCACCTGCCGGTGCCGACACCGTCACGCGAGGCATCCCTCACTCAGAAGCTCGAAATGGCCCTGGGCTCGGTTTGCCCTCTTCTGCGCGAGATCATGGTCGATTTCGCGCCGTTCCTCTCGAAAACGCTGGTCGGCTCCCATGGCCAGGAGCTGCTGATGGAGGGAAAAGGTACATACGTACCCTCTGATCGATCCATCGATCAATTGGTACCCTGGCAATTTTCGTAATTACCTTTGGTTCTCCGGAGATCCAGTCGTTTACTTGGGAATATTTAAACAGCCTTGCGCCAATAGATAAAGAAATAAAACCGATAAAGAGAAGACGTACGAGACGTTCGGTCGAGCAGTTTAGATATGCCCGAGCGATAAATAAAAATTCCAGGGATTCCTGGACGCGTAAAGGTACACGCCGTGATTTTCGTCACTTTCGTGGGCCCGTGTCCCGAGCGACGGTATTCAAATTAGTCGGTTTATAGTTTCGCTTAGGAAGATGGAACGCGTATTCCGGATAATCGACTGGCATTTGTATTCCCGCGGCGCGACCCGTCCGCGCCACTTCGCGGACATTTTATATTCGTGGAACGTCGCGGATGACGGTCGTGGCACACGTATCGATGCGCTTTATTTTCAGCTTTATTTCCAACCGGGGGCCCCGAAGAAGCGATCCATTCGTACGGTTGTTTATAAATCACGCGAGCGACCCCGTCCCTCGCTCGCCGCGCAGCGCGCCGTGTCCCCGTATATTTTACAACAGATCCTAAACAACCGATCCTTTTTTCGCCCGTCTGGCGACCTTCGCCCGGGCACCAGCACACCCGTTACACACACCGGAGAGCTTTTAACGATTCCCTTCGGCTCTTGATTGCTAGGCCTGACCACCTTCAAGAACAGCAACTCGGTCGTCGAGCTGGTGATGCTACTTTGTTCCCAAGAATGGCAGAACTCCTTGCAGAAACACGCGGGCCTCGCGTTCATCGAGCTCATTAACGAGGGAAGGTAAGGAGAGGCTCATTATGATCATCGTTAGAACGACAGAGTTATAGGGCGTGCTGTAAACCCGGGAGAACCCGGCGAAAACATTCCCGTTCCTATCGTAAAATGTTTGCGTTTATGTTGCGCGCAGGTTGCTGTCTCACGCGATGAAGGATCATATAGTCAGAGTGGCCAACGAGGCTGAATTTATCCTGAATCGGATGCGAGCGGACGACGTGCTGAAGCACGCCGACTTCGAGGTACATACGTGACGTTTTTCGTTTACAGCCACCGCGGCCAATTAGTTCGGTTGTTATGCCTCTCGGTGTTGCGAGTTTCGGCTCTACCCCGAGAGACGTTCCAGCGGGTAATTATCGTGAAACGCTTTTTTTCTCTCAGTCACAGTGCGCGCAGACGTTACTCGACCGACGGGAAGAGGAGCGAATGTGCGATCATCTGATCACCGCCGCTCGTAGGCGGGACAATGTGATTGCCAGCAGGCTCCTCGAGAAGGTCCGGAATATCCTGTCCAACAAACATGGCGCTTGGGGATACATGGATCCAATGGCTGCAAAGTAAGCTATCGTCGCCACTGTTAGATCCAATGTTAAATTAATACCTTGCGCTACGATAGAACGTTGCGAATTAACACTGTACCTGTGTACCGTAGACTGGCCGAATACTGGAAGCTAGATGCTTGGGAGGATGATGCACGTAGACGCAAGCGTTTCGTGCACAATCCACTAGGCTCGAGCCATCCCGAAGCTACGCTAAAAGCGGCCCTCGAGCATGGTGCACCCGAGGATGCGATCCTCCAGGCGCGTGAAGAGTTTCACGCGCATCTCGCAGCCTCGCGTGCACATCAGCAGCAATTGCAGTCGGCGGATCTCATGGACGACAGCGAGCTGTTGTCGGACGACAGGGACCTCGACAACGACTTGACAGGTTGGATATTCTCTGCTACGTTTCGTTTCCATTTCGTTTCTCTTCTTTTCGCTTCGTTTCGTTTCGTTTCGTTTCGTTTCGAGTTTCGTTACCAAACGAAGCGTGACCAAGTTGCTAGCATGCCTTGCCCGTTCGAACGCTGATATACTTAAGCTACAACGAGGTCGTGTTCTGTCAGGCCCGGTGAACATCAGCACGAAAGGAAAATTGATCGCGCCAGGTATCGTGGCTCCCGGAATTATCTCCGTCACGTCCACGGAACTTTACTTCGAGGTAGACGAGGACGACCCGGAGTTCAAGAAGATCGACGCTGAGGTGAGTCACAGATACTCAAATTTTCAATCCAGCGTTCAGCGTGCCGGTGACATGCCGGCGAATGGTTAATACGTCGATTATTTATGCATTCTCCGTAGTGAAAGAACCAGACGAAAAAATATTACCGCGTTAGATTGCAATTTCAAACTATAAAAAGTGGTACCGCCTAATTGGCTGACACATGTCACCAGCATGCTCGATCACGCCAATAAAATTAGCCTAATCAGAGTTAAAGAGCGACGTCCAAGGGAAGTGTTTCCGAAAGTACAGCCTGTATACGAATTTCGATAGATATGTATTTCGTGATCCCAACGATTAGACGCAGAATCGAAAGCTGCAGTTGCAAGCGCAACATTTTTTCTGGAATGGTGAAAGAGTATTTAGAACTCGAACCGACCTTTACGTGGCCAGCTGCATTTCCCTGCTCGCATTTATCACGCGTCATACGCAATCTTAATAATTAATCACTATGTCAGTTCCTCCGCGTTCAGATACCGTCTATTACATGCATTTGGAGCAACTTGTTGCGTTCGCGAAGCTATCTCTTTGAAATATGGTGGTTCTGTAGATAATGTCGCCGTGCGCTGAAATACAGGATCACGCGTAAACAAATTGCCAGTGGCGAGAACCGATTTTTTGCGAATCCCTCTTGCGAAACAAGTCTTCAAAGGAGACCTCAAACAATTTTCGTGAATCGCACAATTAAATAATACGATACTGAAATGTCTATACATCCTTTTTTTCGACATATTTTCGTAAAAAATCAAATTATCGTCTTTTTAAGAGCGTCCGAATATTATTTCGGCCGACTGTATTAACGAGCCCGTTTAGCCCGGAATCTGAATAAATGCGACTCGTAAAACGTGACGAAAGGTTCCACGACAGTGACCCCACGGCACGGCCGGCTCTCCGAATTGGTTTGGACGTGTCCTTGTCTATCAGCGACCATAATGTAGTCACGTTTCGCGGAGGTGGTCATCCTGAGTGAAAAAGGAAAGAGAGGGTCCGAGATAAGGGACGAGAACCGAGAGAGAAGGCCTGGAAGTACCAGAGGCCCGATTATCATATATCGGTCGTAGATCTCGCGTTTGTATAACTAGGGAATAAAACAAACAGGGAAGGGCCCCCATGGGGTCGGCCGATCTTCAGGGTCGGCAATTATGAGCCCCCCGCGGGGCCCGGTATCCACCTAACCGCTTCTCCGTCTCTCTTTAGCATCGCCTTCCATCGGCTTCGCCACGTACTAACCACACATCGGTGGCATAGGTGAACAGACAGCTCTCCTCAGGAATGCACTCGAACTACCACGGTTTCCCATCTAGTAACTATCGCACGTCTAGCATAGGCATCCTGTTTATGCGTCGATTCACGATTCAACGGAGAGACAGATGAACCGGGAATCGTCATCGCGCGTGAATGCCGCGCCACGTATGTATTTTGCGAAAGCGATTCGCAAAGATGAGAAAAGCATACGGCGAAACCGACGGTGTTTCTACCTGTCCCGTCTTCTCTCCTCCGTCACTCGACGCTCATTATCATTCTCGATGGAACGCAATGAAAAGTTTGAATAGTAACTAGGCAAACTTGGCGTTTAAGGATTAATAACCACTTCCGAACGAAAAACACGGAGAAACAAAGTACAGATCGTCGTCTATCTAAACGATAAAACTCGGGTCCCGAAAGAGAAGGCAACGTTCTCGAAATTGACTCGAAACTCGATCGGTCCGATCCAAGAGAAGATCCAGCGATTCACCGAGCCGTTCACCCGATCTGGGTGCCCGGCTGGCCAGGTCCGAAATTCTAGCTCGTAGAATTCCGTCGTGTCCACCTGTCGTCTCCGATTCATCCCGGGCTGGCTGTGAATAGGAGCACGAGCTCATTCGGCCTCTTAATTGGAATCCTTTTTAAACAGAAACGGTGAACACACCTGGGACCGTGTGCAGGGAAAGGCTGATTGTGAGCGAGCGTAGGAACGGAGGAGCAGCGAGAAAGATGAACAGTGATAAAAAGGGAGAAAAAAGGAAGGAGTATGCGTGGACGGGAGATGCGGCAGAGTTGAATAGAAAGGGAGAAGGTGAAAGGAAGAGAAAGAAAGAGAGAGAGAGAGAGAGAGAGAGAGAGAGAGAGAGAGAGAGAGAGATGGTGAGCAAGGGACTAGTCGGTTCACGATCGAGACACGCTCATTAGTCGAGGATGTCCCGAGGGTAGGCGGGAGGCTTCGTCGAATTCGTAGGCGATGGATCACTCGATAGTCGAGCCGAGACTTAAGCGATCGTAATGCGCGGCCGTGGAGGAAGGCTGGGTCGGGAGTGGCCCCAGGCCAGGGACTGCGTCTTCAGGAACATATCGGTGAACTCTCGCTGGCCCCCTCGCAGCCCCCCTCCCTCCCTCCCTCCCGCCCCTCCACGCCGCCAACTCCTGATCGCGTCGATTCCTCCCCCCACCCCGGGCCCCGGCTTTTATAATGGTCCGGGCAAACGTATTTATCGTGATTTATTGTTTACACGGGTCTCCTTTCTCCCGACTCGCTGCGTCCTCCTTCATCCCTCTGGTCTCTCTTTCAACGGGTTCTGCGCTAGAGATAGAGGATGCACACCGTGCGATTACGTCCGAGGTAAATTATTGATCGTCCACCGGGAACATTAATATCTAAAACAAATAATGGACTGTTACACCCCCGTGGCCCCTCTATTCGTCTGAGCCCCCCACAATCGAACTTCCATTGATGCCTCTTATTTTCTCTTTTTCGCCTCTCGGACTCTTACGATTCCGTTCCTCCGCTTCGCCGTGCTTTGGCCCGCCGTTGCTTGCAGATGCGTTTTACTCTTACGTCTAACCGTAGCATCGCAAAGTGACGCTATGAATGAGATCGGTGTCGCTTTCAAATAATTTGTTTGCTCTTCGAAGGACCATTAGAAAATTGCAGGCCGCTAAAGTGTTAAAATTACCGTGTGGACAGATGAATTCAACTCCAATTTCCTACAATCAGTGGCGAAAAAAAATTACGCGCACTGCCCGAAGAAACGCAGTCGAACGGAGTTTCGTAGAATTTCGTCGCGCGTGTCCGAGTCTCGCCGGTTCTGCAACAAAATGTTAATTTCGCCTATTATAGATTGAGTCGTATCTCGTATTCGAAACGCTGCTGCCGGACGAGGTACGCGGAAAGTGTTTGTTGTTGAAATCGTACGTTTGCGCGCGGTTATTAAGTCGCTTTACCTTGTTCCTACGGTCCTGCTCGAGGCTCGCGTGCTCTCCGTGAGAGGAGCCAGCCCCGTAATTGCCGTGCTTTCAGACACGCACGATACTCTCGTTACGCAGGTACGCCCGGCATCCGTTCGACTTTGTAAGAAACTTTTTTCTTCCTGCGCTCGGATTCTTCGTCTTTAACTTTCAGCGTGTTTCTACCTGCGACGAGGATCGAAAGTCCTCTAATTCTGCCGGTTCTATTCACTTTTGTTCTCCGTTCTGTTTTTCCTCTGATCAAAATTCTAAGACCGACACATTTCATGATTTCCTGCGGACACGTTTCGTTTGTGACGACGAAAAATGTTACAATTCAACATATAGAAAATGTACGAAAATCTAACAATTTTAGTAACTTGTGTGAAAATTTACTTAGTCGTCAGAAGTTCGCTGCAGCGGTTAGAATTTCAACCTGTCCGTTTGATGTTTTAAGGGATTACACCACCCTGGCGCTCGGAAAAATAGGTATAAAAATAAACTTTTTTTTTTACGCTGCCATTAAGTATATAAAATGATCTTTATTTTACACATATATGTATAGTAGTTTTATGAACAATTTTCAATATTAACGATTAAAAAAAAATAAAAAATGGCGGAGATACAAGCCGATAAGTAGGACCCTCTTTTGAAAATCCTTGCTGATGGTGTACATGATTTCTCTGTTAGGCATCGTCTAAAAAATAATAAATAAATTTTTTCTTATTTATAAGGGTAATAGCTACAATGTGACGTAGGATTTTTGTGATTGGGTGCCATGTTCGAAAGTTATAAATTTTTTAAACGTAAAATTTCGATGAAAATTCGAGTTTTTTTTCAAACAGCTGTCATTTCTACAAAAAAATTTTTTAAAAATTTGTCCCTACGTCACATTGTAGCTATTACCCTTATAAATAAGAAAAAATTTATTTATTATTTTTTAGACGATGCCTAACAGAGAAATCATGTACACCATCAGCAAGGATTTTCAAAAGAGGGTCCTACTTAATATTGCAAATTGTTCATAAAACTACTATATATATGTGTAAAATAAAGATCATTTTATATACTTAATGGCAGCGTCAAAAAAAAAAGTTTATTTTTATACCTATTTTTCCGAGCGCCAGGGTGGTGTAACCCCTTAAGAAGGTAGATGCCTGAGAGGTTGTCTGAAATTTAAGCATGGGAACGTCCGCGGGCCTCTCTTCTTCTTTATTTCTTGAGACAAATAACGTCAGGGACGAGGAGATCCGTTTAGGAATAGCCAGGAGTCGCATCAGAGGGATAAAACTTGCAAAAAACCTGGGACATGCAAGAAATAGCCTTGAGGCCCTTGAAAGGAGTTGCAGGGGTAGAGTAATCGGCAAACCGTGGAACCGAAAACGAGTCGGGAGGGGCGAGGACTAACTGAATCGAAGACAAACAACATAAGTCAGACAGCATTCTCGGTCCGCGACGTATAAATTATGTGGAAACTATTAAAAAGTACGAGACAAGAGTCCGAGGACATGTGAGCAAACGGTCGCATGGAAAACAAACGAAGAAAGCGATGCTCGCTAAAGTTCTCCGATGGTTATCTTGTAGCTCGCGAGAACCCGGTCCGAAAGATTCTGTCGCTGGTGCCACCTAATCAGCGCGTCTCTCGCAGCCTGGCCTAATTTACGGCCGTGCAATCGCGCGAACAAGAACAAGAACCAGAACCAGAACCAGAAGAGAAACATGGACAGATCCTCCTCGTACGGGAAATCCACGATCGAACGTAGAACGGCCCCAGGCGTGGCACTGCGTCGCGATCGGTCCGTATTAAAATTCACCGGTTAAAATATGCGGAAAAGAACGCCTGTTTGAATACAAATTATTGTATTTCGGAGACGAGCGTCTCGCTGGCAGATTCATACCTGTAACGGGGCCGAGGGATCTCGCCGGACGTTGTTCTCGAGAAAAGGGGGTTAGATCTCGCGTCGGGGACATTAAACTCCGCGGTGCTGTGTCGGGGCGGGCTTTGCATTTTTATGGAAACTCTGGCTGGCGCCTAAAGCTACCAGCCAGCGCTATAGTTATCGCAGACGCGCGCTGCGGGTATCCCCGCGGGGTACTCGGAGGCCGCATCAGCCTCGGGAGGATGATAGAGAAAGAGGGAAACGCGCAGACCCACCGGACAGGTGGTCCGGGGTCCGTGTGCCGTACGCTCTCTCGTGCATACTCATTCGCAAGCGAGATGCCATTAACGGGAGTACAATATCGCGAAAAATCAAACGAACATCCGATCGTTTATCAGCCGGCTAGCGACGAGACGCCATATATCATGTCGCGGATGAGATTTTCGATTTATGGATAGAGAATGCTGCCGCTACCCGCCTGCAATCACCGTAATAGGAAAACGCGACGCGCCCTTCGACGCGGCTGTCTATTTCTCTCCTTCCATGATTACTCTCTTCGATTCCGCTGCAGTGTAATTCCAGTGCAGCTGCCCTATATCAACGCATTATCTATTATTCCATCATTTTTTTAAAAAGCCCATTCCAAAGCCGGTTCACGTTGGTGTGTAACTGCAACAGATACAGCTCGGAATAATTCATAGGATTGGGAGATTTCATCGAATCCAGCTTGGTTTCCTTACCGAGAACTAGGAAATTCCGAGAGCAACGGGTTTCGCAAGCGCGCAGCACTCTTTCCCGGAGCAAGGTTAATCGTTAATTGAGCGCACGCATTGCAACATTCATCTTTTTCGCCAACTGGTCGTTACCGGGCGTGGTTTCCTAACCAGTTCCTACGATTATTCATTGATATATGCAAAAGACTCGGCCCGCGGAGCTTTTTTTCCAAATTAATAAGGCGGCCGGATATCATATTCATTGACTGGTTAACGGGCTTATCGCGGTTGACAGCTGGTCGTCGCGTCGGTTGATTAGACGTTCTCGGTAAGGATACCGCGTCACGCATACAAAGTGCCTCGGCCTCTCGCTCGTGCAACGATCATTTTCGTTCCCTTTAGCCCGTCTGCTCGCGAATCCATCGTTCAGCTCGCAACATTTTCTTCTCTCTCGTATTACTCTCATTACTGTCCGGACGATACGCCGGAGATCATTCTCCAGATACACCCGCGGCGTAAGCGATTCATTAACGGGGCGAACACGTGCAATCATCGTAATTATACCTCGTACGAATTCATTGTTTCCGCCTCGGTGTGTGCCGAGCGCGCGCTCTCTCGCGAAGTCTCGGCGCTGCGCGGCGCGGCGCGCGGCGTTCGGATGGAAGAATAAAAAGAAAGCGCGCGGACGTACGAACGAATGATCGCGGAGGGCGTGCACTTCTAAGGAGACCGAAGAGAAATGGCGGGAAGGCGGGAAAGTAACCGTGAACGAGCACCGATTTAATGTTATGCGATTATGCCCTTCCGCGGCCAATGCATATGCATGATACACACCGGTGATATATCGACGGTGACGTAGCGATAATGCAACTGTAATTATCCGGTGCCGGATACCATCGGTTCAAAAATACCGCGCGCCGCGCCGCGCCGTGCCGCGCCGCGCCGCCGCCTCGTAAACACAGACGTCGAAAACGCAATCGTATTTACCACCTTCAACTAGTTCCATGGATTACGAGCGACGATAATTGATAGATCCTGTTCGCTCCTCGCGCGGTCGATTGATGGCCGCGCAACTATCTTCGGCGCCAGACCCCCGTCCTTTTCTTTCTGTTTTTCCCGGCAGTTTTCTGTGACGTCTTCATTTCTTATAATCGCGAGCAGGTGGCTCGAAACATGTATATCGACATTACTGAAACGAGACATTTTCTCGATTTAATCGAATCCGTCGATTTTTTTTTAAGAAACGAAACTTGAAGAGAAACCAGTTTCTCATCCCACGCGAACTTCGTCTATTTGCGGAACTTCGGAAAGTATTCGTTCTCTCGTTTTAACATTAAATGTATATCGTAGAGCAAGATCGACTAGTTTTTATCCGTTTACACATGTAACAGGAACGAATTTATGCTCGTAATAATGGAATCATGTTGATGCGTCTGTTACTTCGTGTACCAATCGGTGCCGTTTCCTTGTCGATTTTCTATCAAACAAAACTCGAAGAAACCGGTTTTTCATCTTCTATGTAATCCGTCCATTTATGCAATTTGCTCGCTTCAACTTCAAAGGTATGTTATGGAGAAAGACTCTCTTTAGTTTTTTAGCTGCTTATACATTAACCCTTTGCACTCGGAGCTATTTTAACACGAAAATTAAACATTTCTTCCGACCTAGAATAATTCCATTCTATGTATATGATTTTTTTTTATTTTATGCATATGAAATTGATATAATACCACATTCAATACTGAAATGTTTGGTAATTGATTACATGGCACCATATTTAATAATGTAAACAATACTGCGAATAATGGTAGAGCAATTTTTAGTGGCGACTCTGAGTCGCCGCTCGAGTGCTAAGGGTTAATTTTTCGAACGATTTTGTCCGCTTATCAGGGCCGCTTGACTCGATCGTGTTTATTAGATTCTACTTGGACAAACAGCCGGACGGTAACCCAGCCGAATCACGTGCACGAAATTTAATCGAGGCTTTCGGACGGAATTCGACGTTATAGTAGCTTATGGCCGGCGGCCAGGCTGCACCGAGAACAGGCAGTTATATAGTTTGGTAAACATCCATCAATTCGTGGGCAGGGCACCGTAAGGCAAAACAGGGTAGGAACCTGAACAACAGGCAGTCTCGAAGGAAGCGGGCGGATTCATTCTCAACAAGGCAGGGTAATCACTGCTATTAGTGCGGACATTACTCCGGTGGTCCGCCAATCTCCTTAGCACTCCATCATATCGGTACCTTCGGGGCCCTTCTCCACGTTGTAGAAAATAGGCCGGCGTACCTCCTTCGCGTGCAACAAGTCTCCCCTTGTTTGCATTCGACCCGGTGATGACAGCTACCACTTCGATTCCCAACTTTCATTACCTAATCAATTCTAATTACTATGCAATTTTGTCCCCTTTCGATACTCTCCTTGTCGCGCCGCGATTCGATGTACGATTTTATTCGACTTTTTTTTGTTTCTCGTACATTTTTTTGTCTCTCGTGTATAATAAAATTTTTTGGTACAATTAATCGCAGTTTTAACCCTTAGCACTCGAGCGTCGACTCAGAGTCGGCACTAAAAATTGCTCTACCATTATTCACAGTATTGTTTACATTATTAAATATGGTGCTATATGTAATCAATTACCAAACATTTCAGTATTGTATGTGGTATTATATCAATTTCATATCCATAGAATGAAAAAAAAATTGTATAGAATGGAATTATTCTAGGTCGGAAGAAATGTTTAATTTTCCAGTTAAAATAGCTCCGAGTGCAAAGTGATAAGTACGGATTGAATTGTTTATCCAGGACAAATATGTTTTACCACGGTGATCTTTCGATAAATTAGTGTTTAAAGTTCGGACACTCGGAATCCGATAATGACGCGGCACAATGTCGTGAGTGAGTTGTCCTCCGGTCGGCTCGTTGACATCCTGCGAGCATCCGGCTACGGTTGATTCGAACAGTGGATGATCCTTCTCTTGTACGATATCCTTCATCGTTCGTTATAGGCGTGACCAACGATTATCCTCGGAAGGAGCGATGATGGATATCATAGGCAACTGTCTCGTGCCACATCAGCGCTGTCAGCAGCTGCAGGTAGGCGGGAAGATTGTGGGTGTACCCTTTCTGTGCAAAGTGGACGCTCGGAGGCGCAGATGTGTTCCGATCTAATGATGCATTTACCTCCTCTTCACTCTATCTCGTATTATTTTTTAATTTCCTATCCTCTTATCTGTCGTAGGAATCGATCCTCCGTGCATTCATTAACCCGGGGGTGCGGGGTTTTGGAAAATATTTTAGGCGAATTCATTCAAATCGCTCCATTAACCCTTTGCACTCGGAGCTATTTCAACTCGAAAATTAAACATTTCTTCCAATCTAGAATAATTCCATTGTATATGATTTTTTACATTTTATGGATATAAAATTGATTTAAATACCTCGTACAATACTGAAATGTCTAGTAGTTTATTAAATGCGAACAAAAATGTGAACAATATTTTCAAGAATGGCTTTTCAAGAATTAACATGCTAAGGGTTAATATACAGGGTGGGGCACTAACTGTGTCCAGTTTGAATATTGCCGTTATTTGTAATAATATGAAAAAATGTTGTATAGAAAACTTACACGGTATAGAGGGGGACATATTGTGACATAAACATTTTCTGCGTGGGTGGAGGCATAGAGGAGATTTCAAGGTCAACTCTATTTTCACCCTGTATATTCACCAGTACGTATTTTCGATTTTGTTCGGTATTCAGGCGAAGTTGGTTGCCGGTGCACCCGAATTGCCAGAAAGGTCGGAAGACGGTGATCCCCGGCTCTCGGTGCTGAATTAATCTCGAAATCACGGTGTAGAGTTTCGCGCGTTGCTCGGTGGAGAGCGCACTATGCAAGAAGCTCTGCTCTGCGCCGAGTAGGGTGCAACAAGAGGCCCCGTGGGAACAAAGGAGACAAATTGGCCGTGTCGATTGAATCGGGTCCACGAGCTGGCAATTTGTGTATCGCGGGGCGCTCTTCTCGGTTACCTTGCCGAGACGAGGCTGGTGTGGAAGAATGCTAGTCGGTGAATAGGCGGAGCCAGCCAGACTGGATCCGATTCAGAGTGTGACGGATGGCGCCCACCTGTGGATTCATTCACTAATCTGCTCGCTAAGCAAACAGCCCGAACACACCCCATCATTATCGCTGACGGCGTAAGTAGCGCCCGATCTCGTCCTTACCCGATATTTATTATAGCCCCCCGTGCCCCGTCGGTGCCCCCCGCATCCACCTATACGAGCTTTTCAAAGGGGGCCACGCCACCGATCGAACCGTCCAGTCTATTTTCGCGTCACCCTCGTTGCAACCATCGATGCTCGATTCGGTTCTCGGATCCGCGCTGCCCCGTGATTATCCTGCAAGGTGGTACCACTGCGTATCGCTGGTTGCGTGCGCCATATGGGTTCCCCTTAAACTCGATCTTCAACTTCGGAGCACAGTAAATTTTTCTTTTGTAGTCTTCTGAAATAGTCTTCAGGCCTCCGGATCATTCGATCTGTGCTAACAAGGGAACATAATTCAGTTGATATACGCCAATTTTGACGAAACTTTTATGTGACATATAGTTCTTCGAAAAATATTTGACACGTATTTTTTTTTATCGGCAACCATCCACTCTGAGGGGGTGAAAACAGCCCTCGAAGTCAGGGGTCGAAACCACATTTTTTTAGAAAACAAAAAGTTTGTTAAAAAATTCTTGTGCGTCTACATTTCCCATTGAAAACACACACAATTTAAAAAATAATTCAAATTTTTTCGACCTCTGGTTTCCGAGATATGTCAAAAAATATGGTTTCGATTCCCAACTTTGAGGGCTGTTTTCACCCCTTCAAAGTGGATGGTTGCCGATAAAAAAAATACGTGTCAAATATTTTTCGAAGAACTATATAGCTCACATCAGTTTCATCAAAAAATCGACCTTGAAAGTTAATCTTTAGAATAACGTTTCCATTATTTTGTTAAAGAAACCTAGAAAAATAGACCGACTCTAGACTCACTGTCCCAAAAATACATTGCCGATCCCAACGCCAATTCGATTCTTGTAGTTGCGTTTCGCAGTCTTGCCAAACAGGTGCAAAACTGAAAAAGGATACGATCTCCAGATGATTATCCGTACACGTTGGCGATTTGAAGCTTACTGAAGCTATTGAATATCAATCGCGAGATACTGAAAAGGGATAAAGGGACCATATCCATTTGATAGTTGAAGTACCTACCAATGATCAAGACTTAGCGAACATGTGGGTACGTCCGCAGCTGAACAAACATTTGCATTCGTTAAAACCGGGCGAAGGAGTTACAATGAATCGGCTGCTGACGGTGCCTGCGTAATGCTGTCCTGGCAGATGACCGAGGCGCGCGGAGAGCACGTTTGCATGCAATTATATCAGCAGCTCGGCGCTTACGGACGTTATCAGTGGAAAGAATTTCCGGCAATTAAAGCCACGTCACCGGAGGTTAACGAAAAGAACGGTGCAATCACCGTGGACGAAATCGATTCAGTTTTTACGCGGCCGCCTAACGAAGGCAATATTCCAACCGGCCGCGCGCGCGCGCGCGCGCGATCTTCCACGGCGAACCAGCCTTTAAGTACTTGCGCGCAATCATTATTTTCGTCAGCGTTGGTTCGCCGATGGGAAAATGCTGCTCGGCGAGCATTCCCGCTGCTCGACGATCGTAACGATGGAAAAACGAGCAGCCGCCGCGCCGCTGCATCTGCCGGGACGCTACTGAACACCGTAGAGAAGCCAGTCGCGAGAGATAAGGGAAAATCTACCTGCGCTCACCTTTCCCGCCATTTCTACCATTAATCACGGTTGCGTGCAGACACGCGGCTGCCCGAGGCGCGTTTCCAGGCATTGCGAAACGGCCACGTGACAACCAATCGATTAATATTAATGAGCGCCGGTGACAACGAACGCGCAAATCATCGCCCAACACCGTTTACGCTTATTTTGTGTATCCTTCCTAAGTGGACATAATCCCGCGTGCATAACTCTCCGATGACATTCCTATAAAATGGCATCCGTGGAAATCCTGGCCGGAGATACACCTCTACGGAAAGACGCTCTATGCAGAAGCATGCAATTTAAACCTTGGATCTGTGTTTATTCATATTTTATCGCGATTCTACCGGGTGTACAATTAAATAGGTAATATTATTATGTAAGAGTCTTTCACTCCATTAATTCCTCTTTTTTGGGAACATTAATTAAACTGAATTATTTCTCTGTACATCATAGATAATTTTTATTATTTTAAAGCTTATAAATTAAGCTTTACTTTATCACAAATCATACCTGTAAATCAAAGAAACAACATTCAATGTTTATTATTCACTCTGTTGTTCCTTTCTTACAATTAAAATTTCTTATATTCACAGTTTCTTTTGTTATTATTAGTACACTCCTTTCTCCCACGTGTTTCTCAGCATCATCATCTTATTATCTTTGTTGTACTTATCGACGTCTGGCTTACCGACCGGGAAGATTCAAATGATATTAAGGAAGTGCCATATATAGCGTATATTGTTCATCTTAAAATCTTGTTCAAGTACAAAGAAAAATATGAGAAAACAAAGGCCCGGTTTCGTTGCGAATCATTTACGAGAGCCAATATGTGTGCATCCTCGTTTTCACTTTTCAGGTAATAACACCCTGTAGATCAACGAAACACCTGTTTCTTTTTAATTTTATTCCTAATTAAAATTGAATTGCTCCCCCTCGCATCGAGCATCGAGGTGGTGCTACCTATCACGCGTTCAAATCACCGGAACGGTATTAATTACGCTTCTGATTCTGTTGTGTTAAATATAGAATTTATTAATTTCGTATCGGAAACGTGCGACTATACATATACCTATATATGTATACCTGGATCGATTCTCCATACAAACAGGAATGACTACTACCCAAAGAGAAAACGCCAACGAACTACGATGAAAAATGAATGGTAGTAATCCGTACGAAAGGATATATAAACTTCGACATGGTTGTATCTCACCTGGTCCCGCATAATATGCACCGGTAGATTGATTTTATTTCTCTGCCGCAAACTGTTTACCAAGCCCGCGTGGAAACAAATTATGCGACAGGATAATTGCTGCATCAAAACTACCGCGCGTAATAATTAAACTAGTCTATGGCAGCGTTATGTTTACGATATGCCTGCTCCGCGCCATTAACATTTTCACCGACGAATAGTATTTCAATTTCTCAATTTTTCTACCGCAAGTTGCACCTGCTTTTTTGCTTATAATTAGTCTCACTCTAATATAGTATCACGATTTATGTAATCGTTAAAAAATTGCGGAAAAATTCGTGTTTTATAACCGGCGACGTTGACGCGACTTTAAAGCTAACCTAACAAAAAAAAAAACAATTTCCACGAACGATAACTCGGTTATCTACGGTTAAGCGAACAACCCGACGAACAACGTGGTTGTCCTCAAGGTATCCTCGGTTCGGCTGTCATCGATCATACGTGTCCGGAACGACGAAAGTCGCCGTAGTCCGGTCGCCGAAATTCTGACGAGAATTAACGACCGAGGCGTCGTCGATACGGGCCTCGTCGAAATTCTAGAGACACGAATAAAATAACAATTACACGGTCCCGTGCACTGTTCCTCTCGTTTCGAGGTGAATTTTATTGTCGCATTAATCATAGAGGGCCCGATAATGTTGCCGGTGGGCGCGTCAGCTGTCCCGCGCGATTTTCATTCGCCGCATGGGGACGACACGCTCGTACCCGCGTTCCTATGTATAAGAGAAGGATAGATGGACCGTTGGCCGCGTTGGCCGCAAGAAACGCGAAGTCAGTCGAGAGGAGAGAAGAAAAAAATAAAAGAATGAAAGACACTGGCAGAACCGAGGAAGCCCAGGTATCGGAGACGGCGTAGATGGGACGCGCGGATAGGCAGGAAACGGGAATGTTACTGACCCGGGGGAAACGGGCTGGTAGTTAAAACTGTACGTATCCCATAATTTAGCGATTATTTTGACAAGGGTATGATCTCTTGACAGGTTGTTGGCCTTACGGCTACGGACTGAAATATAGCTATTTAAATGGGCACTTAGAGATCCTGTAATGAATACATACTTTTCACTGCGTGGCCATCGGGAATGCGCGACTGGTACGCCAATTTTTACGCGAGTTGATCTCGATTGTATTTCCCGTGAGCACTTTCCTGTCACCTATTAGCGACACCCAACAGCAACGTCCACGCGCGAGGAATAGAGGAAGAGTATTCGTGTACTGTTCGTACGTCACAAGAATTCTCCTGGCAGGAATTCGACAACAAACCGTCCTATTGGGTCATTTCACACGCATTTTCGGTTCTAGCCGAATTATTGGTTAAAGTGTGTGACGTGAAAGCATAACCATTGGCTGCCAGCGAGGACCCCCTTTGCCCCTCAACCGTCACAAGAATTCTCCTGGCAGGAATTCGACAACAAACCGTCCGATTGGGTCATTCCACACGAATTTTCGGTTCTAGCCGAATTATTGGTTAAAGTGTGTGACGTCAAAGATGACCATTGGCTGCCAGCGAGGACCCCCTTTGCCCCTCAACCGTCACAAGAATTCTCCTGGCAGGAATTCGACAACAAACCGTCCGATTGGGTCATTCCACACGAATTTTCGGTTCTAGCCGAATTATTGGTTAAAGTGTGTGACGTCAAAGATGACCATTGGCTGCGAGCGAGGACCCCCTTTGCCCCTCAGCCGTCTCGAGGGACTTCTTGCGGCGTACGGACAGCACTTCATAATGTTTTTATTGAGCTTTATTCCAGATTAGTGCAAATCAATTGTACAATAATAGTTCGTTGATCTAAAAAAGAGCCATTTGTAATACTTTGTGACATTCATACCTCCACCTACCGAAGGAGACGACTGAAATTATGTAACCTGCGTTGCTCGAATAATTATAAGCAATGTCGTAGGTGTTCTGAGAACTGCTGGCTGTTATCTCTCTCCTTGAGTGCATCGGTGACGAGACCGAGAAATATTTTTGTGTGGGAATAAAGTTGAAAGGTTCTCGAGCAGTTCCAAGAAATAGTGGGCTTTACCTTGGCAAATATTAAACTATTCAATCAGTCGAGATGTTTTAGCAATTATATCAACGCCTCAAAATTTTCCACGATGTTCGATGACATTGTGGTCGCCGGACCATCGTAGTTTCATAATTATACAAGACAGTAGAAATCTGAAGCAATCTTGTTATTTATCAACAAGAACGCGTACGAACAGAATACACGACCACGCTCCGAAAGAAACGTAGTGATGCACGTCTCATAATGACGGGTTCGTTCAAGACCATCGTGACAGGTAAAACCGATCGAAGTAACGTTGCTTGATTACCGTAAATCAGGGTGCACGAACGTTGTCGCGTCGCTTCGCGGGCGGGGCCGGTGGTCGTCGGAAGCTGTATAATTTCCAGGTCTGGCCGTTCCAAGTCATTTATCCTACACTTTGTAATTTGAGAACGGTACAGTGCCATCGTGAGGGAGATAAACAAATTTTGTATAAAATACTCCGTGTCGCTTAATTCACGATTAAACGAGGCTCGATTTATCGGGAATGGGGGGAGGGGGGGGGGGGGACTGGAACGCCGCGCCGGAAATTATATCCCCCAATTAATTCTCGTTAGGGCCGATCATTTACAGCAAATGGGACGGAATCTTTATTAACAGCGAGCGTGTCTTCGCCCATTAATATTCGACCGGCATGAAGCTCTTCGGCGGTTCTCGAGCGTCGAACCAAGGTATCGCGAATTGTTTCGACCGCGGGGGAAGAAGAGGCAGAGATGATCGCGATTTGCAGCGGCGCCGTTTAGTGCAGAACTGTGTAAGCCGGTGGTCGACGTTGTTTTGTTGGACTTTTCAGAGATGCTCGGTTACACGAGGTAGCCCCCGCCAGGTCTCGCCGGAACGATTATCCGGTTGTTAGGTGGCCGCTCGAATCGATGGTAGGTGGAGCTCCTTTCAATTTCGCTTTCGACATGGTAGCCTCGACGAAATCTGTTTACGTTTTCATCGGCCAGAATCCATAATGCATCCCGGGCACAGACCATTGATCTTCTCCACGAGGCATTCTTCAAACCTCCTTCGCTCTGTCCTCTAGTCAACCAGGGTCTAGCGTTTACAGTGCATACAATTTTCCGCATAGAAATGCTCGCAGGAAGTTTTCGTAAATGATACGCAGAAAAAGAGTATGGGTATAGTGGATTTCATTTCGGTTCAGTTCTTCTCAATTGATCATTTTTATACAATACTGCCAATTTTTTTCCCAAAAATTCAGTTCAGTACACTTCCTCCTTTGCGTATGAACGCTTTTTGTGTTAGTTTTCAGTCTCCGATATAAATCGGCCTTTACTCGTGCCTAACCGGCGAGTCGCGAACCAAGAATTTCTAATTACAGTGTTCCCGGCGCGTTCGTTCGGATGTCTCGCGTCGAATGATAGATTGGCAAACGAAATTCCGCGACGCGAGTCCTGGACAAGTGAATCCGTGAATACAAAAATATCGAGGAAGGCTTCGAAAGAAGGTGCGTGCGTGGAGAGGAAGGGATGCCAGCCCGCGGCTGGAGGCGCGACGTACCTTGAGTTATGGCGCAGGTTAATTATACAAAACATTCAATTATACCTCCCCGAGAACTCACACAGGCCCGCGTGTCCTGTGCAGAGGCCCAAGCCACGAAGACGGGTACACGGTCCAGACAGCTGAACGGTCGGCTCCGGAGGATGTTGCGGACTCGCAAACATGAAATCAGTCGCGATCTCGGCCGATCCCGTTTGTTTAAAAAACCCCCACAACGGATTAACATTCTACCGGACGGTATACTGCTATCAAATAAAACAGATGTTGCGCTCGACGATATCTCTCGGGCTAAGGACCAGTTAAGTAATTGAAGGCGTCGATGAAAGAAAGAATTATGGGCAGATTCGTTACATGGCAAATTGGGTGTAACGATTGTAAAGAAGCCCGGTGATTTCGACCATGGTATCGAATCAACTTCGCTCGTTGCTGCTCGACGTCTTGAGCAACTGCAAGATCCTCTCTGTTAGTCTCCTAAATTAAACTATTGAAAACGATGTTTCTCTCGCGTGACCGATGCAATTGAGAAATTTGTTTCGAGACGTGCCTCGTTCATTTGCATTTCGCATTTCAGTAGTTTATTCCGGGGTGAAAGAAACAATGTGACTAGTGAATTTTTCAGATCCATATCGCAGATCTATTAACACTTTTAATAAATGGGGATTGAAAGCTGCGCGTCATCGAATAATGAAAAAATTTTTCAAGAACTATGTCAAGCGAGGATCGATTCAGTTGGGAATCCGTAGTTGCTCTTTTCTAGGGGGCCGAGGCAGCGTTGTCTCTCGCCGTCGCGTTGGTGTGTCCAAATCAGTAGCCACGGCAACAACGACCAAACTCACCGGCAACCACTTGTCCGTGTTCTTTTGGTCTCTGTGTAAAACGAAAGTTCAAGGTCAGGGGATAAATCAATCGGTTAGGCGACTGGGGAACCGGTTGAATCGCGTTCCTCGCGCACAGTGATACCTACCCGCGGCACGATTAATAATACGGGTAATTAATGACCGATCGTGAGACCATTCGAAAACGAAAGCTCACGTGACCAGTGCTCAGCTCGCGCGCCCCGATCGATGGACGCGGCGAGGATCGATCGGCTCCAGCGACATGATCGATACAGAAGAATCGGCCCAGGGGAACGGCGCAAGCCGGGGACCGGTATTCCATCGATCGTTGAATCGGCGATCGTCCGGCGCCGGGTTTCGCGATGCGATATGGTAAAAAGATGCCTAAGTAACGGCATTAATCACGTCGATATTTCCCGGATCGTAACGTGTGTCCTCTCGCGGACGGTATATCAAGGCGAGAGGAGACGCGAGACGCACGAAAGGCCCGACGGATCACAATAAAGGAGAAAATCAAGTTTCCGTAATTCGATCGTTATGTAACGAGAATATCAATAAAAACGTTTCGAAACGTCCAGAGGAAGGGTCGACCTCAAGCGGTGATAGTCCCAGAGATAGTCCGATGCACGTTCAGCCTCGGCATTATGGTTGCGGCGTCTGAGACCGCGGGGGGCGCCGGCGCCGGCGCGTAAAATCTCTGC
This sequence comes from Lasioglossum lativentre, assembly GCA_916610255.1. Lineage (NCBI taxonomy): Eukaryota > Metazoa > Arthropoda > Insecta > Hymenoptera > Halictidae > Lasioglossum > Lasioglossum lativentre. The sequence continues at coordinate 6,982,810 of OU744364.1, forward strand.
CTTATGAGTCCCCTCTCGGCCCCCCACCACCTGTCCCACTATATACATATACCGGGCCCCACGCCGTTCGCCTCGGAATCTCCACCACCTCCACTCTCTCTCTTTCTCTCTTTTGCTGGTATCGTTCGGTCTGGTCCACTGGAAGACATCCTCGGCTTCTCCATGGGCTTTTGTTTTAAGGCATCCCAAGGATCCCTCGGACGTGATAAATGGTACCCTTCTCGGCAGGGCCGATCGCTAACTTCACGTGCGACTATACGGTGACACACTAGCCGCGCGACTATTCGCCTCGGACCAGAGTTCAACCGGTCAACCGAGATCAATCTTCCGCATGACAATAGGTCCCCGGCTTTACAAGGTCTGCTCGCTCCAAGCCCAAATCAACCGAGACCCCTGTTTGCGTTCGTGTCGTTCACGAGGGATTGTCCGACTTCGATTCTGAATCTGTCTGGTTTCTTTACCTACAGAAAGGTAACCAAATATGGAATCTAACTAATCTAAAGAAAGCTTCTATGACACTTGGTTTTTTGATTTTTGTCCATTGTCGATGCACTGTGGCGTCGCTATGCGTTCTGTGCGAAAACAATGAACACAAGGCGCGAGACGTCCCCACAACCACAGCATTATCAATGCAAACCGGACGGCGCCGATTCCCCCGAAACCTCGTCGGGACTTTAGCGCGCGTTACCGGTGTAATATACAGCTTATTGTATATCACTGTACGGTCGCGGTGTCCGGACGTTTACGAGCGTAGCTGAAGGCGCCTTTTGTAGGACAGCGACGGTACAATGTCAGGTGTCTCACGAGGTTCACGTGGGCACACGGTGCCGTGCCGTTTCACGAGGCTGTGATCCTCCACCTACTTGGAGGTACCCGCCACCCACCGTCGTCGTCGCGTATCACCACCAGCCGCCCACGCAACAAATCAAGCAGATCTTTTAATTGCCTGACATCTTTACGACTCCTATAAAACAATGAATAGGTGGGCATCGGTCCTCGGGAACGCGAGGGAACGCGTCCCGCGATTCAGAAGACTCGTATCGTCCCGTCGAATGCCGGTGTATCATGTTTACGTTGTCTTCGGAGTTAAGTTTTCGTTGATTCCCGTGTAGATCCTTAACCTATTCATTGAGTTAGCAGTGCTTAATTCTCATTATTATACTTAATGTTCAATGTACAATACTTAATGTTCAATGTTAGATGGTCAAGTGGTCAATGGTCAGTTGGTGAAGTGGTCAAGTGGTCAATTGGTCAAGTGGTCAGTGGTCAAGTGGCCAATTGGTAAAGTGGTCAAGTGGTCAATTGGTCAAGTGGTCAATTGGTCAAGTGGTCAGTGGTCAAGTGGCCAATTGGTAAAGTGGTCAAGTGGTCAGTTGGTCAAGTGGTCAGTTGGTCAAGTGGTCAGTTGGTCAAGTGGTCAAGTGGTCAAGTGGTCAAGTGGTCAAGTGGTCAGTTGGTCAAGTGGTCAGTTGGTCAAGTGGTCAGTTGGTCAAGTGGTCAAGTGGTCAAGTGGTCAAGTGGTCAAGTGGTCAGTTGGTCAAGTGGTCAAGTGGTCAAGGGGTCAAGTGGTCAGTTGGTCAAGTGGTCAAGTGGTCAGTTGGTCAAGTGGTCAGTTGGTCAAGTGGTCAGTTGGTCAAGTGGTCAAGTGGTCAGTTGGTCAAGTGGTCAAGTGATCAGTTGGTCAAGTGGTCAAGTGGTCAAGTGGTCAAGTGGTCAGTTGGTCAAGTGGTCAAGTGGTCAGTTGGTCAAGTGGTCAAGTGGTCAGTTGGTCAAGTGGTCAAGTGGTCAAGTGGTCAGTTGGTCAAGTGGTCAGTTGGTCAAGTGGTCAAGTGGTCAGTTGGTCAAGTGGTCAAGTGGTCAGTTGGTCAAGTGGTCAAGTGGTCAGTTGGTCAAGTGGTCAAGTGGTCAAGTGGTCAAGTGGTCAGTTGGTCAAGTGGTCAAGTGGTCAAGTGGTCAAGTGGTCAGTTGGTCAAGTGGTCAAGTGGTCAGTTGGTCAAGTGGTCAAGTGGTCAAGTGGTCAAGTGGTCAGTTGGTCAAGTGGTCAGTTGGTCAAGTGGTCAAGTGGTCAGTTGGTCAAGTGGTCAAGTGGTCAGTTGGTCAAGTGGTCAAGTGGTCAAGTGGTCAAGTGGTCAGTTGGTCAAGTGGTCAAGTGGTCAAGTGGTCAAGTGGTCAGTTGGTCAAGTGGTCAAGTGGTCAAGTGGTCAGTTGGTCAAGTGGTCAAGTGGTCAAGTGGTCAAGTGGTCAAGTGGTCAGTTGGTCAAGTGGTCAGTTGGTCAAGTGGTCAAGTGGTCAGTTGGTCAAGTGGTCAAGTGGTCAAGTGGTCAAGTGGTCAGTTGGTCAAGTGGTCAAGTGGTCAAGTGGTCAGTTGGTCAAGTGGTCAAGTGGTCAAGTGGTCAAGTGGTCAAGTGGTCAGTTGGTCAAGTGGTCAAGTGGTCAAGTGGTCAGTTGGTCAAGTGGTCAAGTGGTCAGTTGGTCAAGTGGTCAAGTGGTCAGTTGGTCAAGTGGTCAGTTGGTCAAGTGGTCAAGTGGTCAGTTGGTCAAGTGGTCAAGTGGTCAGTTGGTCAAGTGGTCAAGTGGTCAAGTGGTCAGTTGGTCAAGTGGTCAAGTGGTCAATTGGTCAAGTGGTCAGTTGGTCAAGTGGTCAAGTGGTCAAGTGCTCAAGTGGTCAAGTGGTCAAGTGGTCAAGTGGTCAGTTGGTCAAGTGGTCAAGTGGTCAAGTGGTCAAGTGGTCAGATGGTCAAGTGGTCAAGTGGTCAAGTGGTCAAGTGGTCAGTTGGTCAAGTGGTCAAGTGGTCAAGTGGTCAAGTGGTCAGTTGGTCAAGTGGTCAGTTGGTCAAGTGGTCAAGTGGTCAGTTGGTCAAGTGGTCAAGTGGTCAAGTGGTCAGTTGGTCAAGTGGTCAAGTGGTCAAGTGGTCAAGTGGTCAGTTGGTCAAGTGGTCAAGTGGTCAAGTGGTCAAGTGGTCAGTTGGTCAAGTGGTCAAGTGGTCAAGTGGTCAGTTGGTCAAGTGGTCAAGTGGTCAAGTGGTCGATTGGTCAAGTGGTCAGTTGGTCAAGTGGTCAAGTGGTCAAGTGGTCAAGTGGTCATAAGGTCAAGTGGTCATAAGGTCAAGTGGTCAATTGGTCATTTGGTAGTTGGTCAAGTGGTCAGTTGGTCAATGGTCAGTTGGTCAATGGTCAGTTGGTCAATGGTCAGTTGGTCAATGGTCAGTTGGTCAATGGTCAGTTGGTCAATGGTCAGTTGGTCAATGGTCAGTTGGTCAATGGTCAGTTGGTCAATGGTCAGTTGGTCAGTTGGTCAATGGTCAGTTGGTCAATGGTCAGTTGGTCAATGGTCAGTTGGTCAGTTGGTCAATGGTCAGTTGGTCAATGGTCAGTTGGTCAATTTTCAGTTGGTCAATGGTCAGTTGGTCAAGTGGTTAAGTGGTCAAGTGGTAAAGTGGTCAAGTGGTCAATAGTCATGTGGTCAATGGTCAAGGATCATATTTTTATACCTCGTTCGCCTGGTCAATTCTTATCCCTGGACCACAAATGGCTCACCCAATACACGATGAGAAATAACGAAGAAAAATCGTTTCTTCAAAAAATGTTATAAAATTATTTATTGCCACGTATGCATTTAAGATTGCCTACTACTAACTCCAAGGTCCGTTACAAGGTCAAATATTTGTACAGTTCTGATCTGTAAAATATGAATTTTATTCCTTTTTTTAAAATGGAAATAAAATTCTACTTCGGCATTTTCCGTCCGGTGGGTTGGAAGAGATCCCATCTTAGTTTTTCACGTACCGGCTCGATGCTCGAGGGTTCCAGTCTTAATGATCAGACGATTTCGGACAACGGGTACAGTTATGGAGGCATTCCGATGGCATCCGAGTAGAGGTGTGCGAGAACCCGAAAATGTCCGGTACCTGACGGTCGGGACGGGTCGGAATGGTATTTGGTAGAGAAACGTCGGATTTTCGAAAATTTCAAACTTGAGCATTATGAGATTTCCGAGAATATTCGGGATTTTCGAATATTATTCCCGAGAATAATATCGAATTTTCGAGAATCTGTCCCTATCTCGAAAATAATTCTCAACTCGTCCCGATCCGATTTTCGGGTTCTCGCAGACCTACGCATCCAAGGTAAGCCCGCGGTCCGCAGAAACCCGAGACGACCAGCCGTTCTCTACGCATCGGATCCACCGTGTACCTGTTCGGACTCCCGGCGATGTTTCACGGTAATGGCGGTCCGCGGAGATGGGAAACGCGCGTGCAAAGCCAGGCGAAAACAGAACCCGCGCCATGTACGCGTGTAACCGACCCCGAGAAGTACAAGTTTTACGGTACGCCGTCCGATTGTATCTTTCGGAGCTCGATCTCTCTGCAGGAACGGAACATGGAACATTGGAACGGAACATTGGCACTTCATGGAAGTGTTCGGGGCTGGCTACGTGTCTCGATATCTGAAGTTGTGCTCCTAAAACTCGAAAATTCGAGCGGTCCAAAGAAGTTTAGACTTGGTGGACAATTTGAAGAAGCCTAGTCAAAAAATTTGCAACGAGGGGCCAGATACGAAGCAATCTTGGCTGTCTTAGACACCACGGTACTGGAATAAAAACATTAGCGAAGCTGTGGGCCACGTTGCCGGACAGGCAGCCGACGAAAATTAAAAAATGGAGCTTGTCGGGGGCTGTCACCTCCGGGACGAGAGCGAGCATCGTTTCTTCGACGCTCGGACGGCAGCGTGATCAATCTCTGCGGCGTGCAGCGGCTCGAATCTTTTCTCGGCACCTATGTTTCTGGCCAGAAACCGACGCAACGAGATCGTATCTGAAGAGAGGAACTCGCGGTTACGCCATACGATCGACGAGAACTCGGTCGTAGGTTAGTCATGTCGGAGCGGGCCATCGGCTAAGGGACCTCGGAAGGTTGAACAAGATAGAGAGAAAGAGCGAGACAGTATCTGTGGGAGATTAAAACAATGCGGCTGGTCAGATAACGCGGGTGTGACAGCTCTTCGTATCCGCAGACCGGAGACTCGGCTACGCGGATGGACCTTAACGAGGTCCTCTAATAAATAACCGGCAACTTCGGGTTCCCTACCCCTCCTTCTCCCTCTCGGCGATCCTTCTCTCCTTCTTCGTCGCTCCACCGAGACTCCTCGTGTTTCAAAAGCCGCACGAGAATGGAGGGCTACGAGGATGGACCTAAACAGGCCTCCAGCACAAAGATGGATGTACTGCGAGGCGCCGCCGTCACCTGGCAGCCCTTCCACCAGACTTTCATGGTGTACGCTTCGCGATGGAGCCAGTTTGGTCGCGACACCTCGTGCTCCAGTAAAAAAACCAACGTCCTGGCTCGCTTCTCTGATCGGGGTTTTCAAAGCAGACACCTGGCTTGCAGTGATAGCTGCAAGAAAAAATAGGGCCAGTATAAAACCACGGACATAACACTTATAATTTTAAAATTTATGTTAACAAGTCTTAATTAAAGCTCCAGAAATATGTAGACCGAGGATAGAGAGGAAGTAGATATACGTATGGATGTAGGACTATCGCATTACTACTTCTTTTGTACCACGTGTGAACACTTGCACAATTCATAAGATACTTTTATTATTTTCGTCACAGACGTTAATTAGGAAAAAAGAGTCGAGATCGTCCGATGACGTAAAAATGTTGTAAGTATAATTATTTTCCATAGAAACGTTTCCCACTTAGAGAATCTTTACCTCCGAGGTAGATACATATCGCCGCGGCTTGGTGAGAATAATTACATTAAATAAAGAGAATTTAATAGAAAACTGTATAAAACGAGTATTAAGCCATCATAACAATCTGATAATAATATTTATGAAGTCTGTAATTGTCGAGCACTAGAAGTAAGGTATGCGATGCTACAGGCATGACAAGATTGCATTTATACGGATCTTGCACGATTCCGAACTCGTGGCCCCTTTTATTCTTGAAACTGTTCAATCGATCGGAGCGAACAAAGAAGGAAAATATTTAGGTGTTTTGTCTGTCGAGGTCTGATAGATGGATTTATACAAAGCAATTCCGATTTAAGCGACAGCGAACCATGCCTCGTCTGGAAAAAGATGAGCGTTTTAGAGTCGGTTCGCGACGGCGAATGCGATTTGAATAAGACGTCGAACGGGGCACGGACAACGCGTCACGTACCGACCGAATGATCTGCGATTCGAGCCGCGCTTTCTTTACTGCGCCGTTCCGTGTCGCCTATACGGTTTCGTAAGGGCCGTATTGATAAGGAGTCACCTACGTGCCGCCGCGAATTTATCTTACGCATATTTTATTCAAACGAGGCCTTATTCCGCCGGCCGAGTGCCGTAATAAAATAGTTGCAACGTTCGACGGGATTGGAAACGTTCGCGAGACCGTTACGATAAGGATTCGATAAGGGAACTGCGGCGTTGTTGCATTGATCGCGGGGAAAATGTAAATGCCGTTTGCACAACAGGTGCCGGGTTGTCGACGTCAAGTCAGCACGAGCCTTCCTCCTCGTGCACGCTCCAGTCCGATTCCTGATTGCCAATTTTTGGACGTGTTTTTTTTTTTTACCCGCAACGATACCATGCAAATTTTAATCTTCCCGGATTCAGGATCGCGTCATCTTTTTTCTTTCTTCTAAAAATAAAGGATCGTCTCAAACGACATCATTTGGGAACCGTGGACAACGTGCATAAGGTTGTAACCGATCAACTGAAAACAGTTACAATAACGTGCATTTTTCATCGGACGACGCATAAACATTCTCACCGAATTACAGTACCTTACATGCGAAAGAGATGCGCGCGATAGTTGTGTGAAATTTATTTGAATCCTTGCTGTGGGATTTGTCTTTATGTATGAAAATTAAATAAAGAATAATTTTATATTGACGAAAATTAATTATTGAAAAATCAAACGCTAGAAATACGACATATTTGGTTCACCGCAATTCAATGAAAAGGTAGAAACGATTCATCTGGTATAGCTTGACCCTGTAAACTTTACATCGTTTCCACTTTACAGCGTAAAGTCTCGAAACTCGAAGAACCGTGTTAGGTTTTGACTGGACCGGTTGCTGACGTCGAGGGCAACGGTAGCTCGAATCATTTTTCCGCCCCCTTTCGATACGATTCGGGCCCTCCCGACGTTCCAAAACCGCTTTTCTATATTCTACAGAAACTGTAGCCCGGCTTTTGGGTCGTAATTTATTTCCATAGAAGAGGCTACTCGCGTGTATGCGTGCGAGGCGGGGTATCACGATTCCCGGTTCTTGGCTACCGATAATATACGCACTTCAGATTCTATTAGGTCGCCGGTAGATCCTCGATACCTGCTTGACTCGGTAACCCAAGGGTTTCACTTATCGCTGGGCCGATCTTCTTCACGCATATTATACTCCGGGGAAAACAGCGCGAGTAAAAAAAGGGACAGGGGGCACGTCTCTCTGCTCTGTGGCAACTCGTGAGCTCCGCCGCGCGAATAACAGGATCAGGTTACTCTTTTGGAAAAAGGAAAAGGGGCCCCGGGAGTGGTATTTCTCTCCGAGGATATCCTCTCTCCTGCCGCCGCACCGACCCCGCGGCTTGTTTGAAAAACATTTTACCATGGAGGACCGATCCTTTTCCGGCGCGTTGCACGTTCGAGACGTTTCGCTGTTTGCTTTTCTCCTCCTCCTGCGAAGTCGTCGCGTCGCGTCGCGTCGTCTTGCTACTCCTGATCCTGCGCACTGTGCGAAACAATCCGCCGACAATGACGCAATCTTATCGAAAGATCTCCGATGTCTTCGGAATCGGCAGACGCTTCTAATTCTTCGTGTATCACGTCACTATGGAATTGTTCGAATTCTTTCGGATTTCGAGGTCCTTCGATCACTTGTTCCGAAGGCGCTGTCGTCGCGAGACATCTAATAAGATCGTGGATCTCGTACATACGTGGCAACGGATGAAAATGAATTTGTTATTCCGCTGGGCCGAAGGCGAAGGTTCTGATCGGAGTATCGCGAGCTGGGTCTCGCGCGTTTATTAAAAATCTGTGTCCCTACCGAGGGCCACCCCGACGTCCAGTGGGAAGCATAAATCTCGGCCGGATCGCATGATTGACGTCTATTTAATAGAAACGCAACTACACAAGGATGGTGAGGAATAACATTAACTCGTCCGGGAGTCGAGGGGGCTGGTCCCGCCGCGACGGGTGGCCATTGTACCCCGTGGACCCCTGCGATCCTCGGCCTTTCTCCCATTCTTGTGCCTGCCAGCTCCCTCGTAAAGTCAAACGTTGACACTAGCCGCGGGACACCGGCTCCGTGGCCCCACAAACCTTTCTTTCCCTTTCTATCCAACTCTTTTCCAACCGCGAACGCGCTTTCTCGTGCGTCGTTATGTTATTATTACCGAGCTCGGGATACCGGCCACAAAAATGGGCGTGGTGTCATCGACCCGTGCCCCGAAATATAGGGAGTGGACCATCCACCCAAAATTACTCGAGAACGATCACTCGATTAGATGATTGAGAGTTTCGTGTTACTCTTCGGAGCAACTGCGATCTGACCATTCGGGGCCCTGTTGATCTCTGATCTACAGCGAGCTTGTACAGATCACAGTTGACTCGTAATCGCAGACGTTAACATGTTACACATAGATTTTAATAAATTCTCGACCCCTGCCCCGGAATACAGGGAGTGGACCATCCACCCAAAATTACTCGAGAACGATCACTCGATCAGATGATTGAGAGTTTCGTGTTACTCTTCGGAACAACTGCGATCTGACCATTCGGGGCCCTGTTGATCTCTGATCTACAGCGAGCTTGTACAGATCAAAGTTGACTCGTACTCGCAGACGTTAACATGTTACGCATAGATTTTAATAAATTCTCGACCCGTCCGGACCCGACTGTTGTTCGTAGATATGTTTTACGCAGTGGATATGTTAAGAAGTTTGAAGCAGATTCTCTCTATACTGAACACGTGTGTATTTCACTGAGGTTGTCGAACGTCTGACTCGGACGCTGTGTATGTACAATAGTCTAGGCGCATGTCAATATTACAAGTAATTGTACAGATGTCGCGTATAAGGTAATATCTACCTTATCTACATTTTATACGCCTTACACTTATCGACAGACTTGCCGTTATTACATTCTCAACACCGACACTTTTGGGTTCCCGCGCACCTTTACTGATTGCGCGTTTTTCTCGATCGTCTTCCTGCTCGCCAACCCCTGGGAATCGCGCGTAGCACGTGGCAACGTGCGCGCGAGGCCGAGTGATCCGAGCCGCGTTCGTTAAATTAAGGAGTTTATGGGCGAATTAGCAAGCTTAACGACCTAATCAGAGCAGCACGGCATCATAAGTGCCGCGGTGGAATTGACGCGATCATCCTGACACGGGCTCCAACGCCTGGGGCTTGAACCTCGCTGGCAATAATATCTTTCATCTTCACCGCCCTTCTTCGGCGAGCCGATCTCCGTTCCGATACTCGCGATCCTGGAAACCCGGCCGAGTCGGAAAGGGGTTATAAAGTAAACAATAGGTTATAGTAGTAACAATATTCTCGGACATATGGTGGAGAAAAGTTGTTTGTTTAACGTTACCGTTAAAAATCGTGCGTTTCGAGTGCAACGACCCGATAGACACGCCTCGCACTGCGCCACGACGCGACCGTTTACCCTTTCGGATCGAGATAGCCTGATTCGGGGAAAGTGGTGAGTGACGGGTGTTCGTGGAAGAGGGTAACGCGATCTTCCGAGATCGAGCATGGAAGTTTGACCGGTGACCGGCTCGTGAACCGGCCGTGGGGGAAGATCGCGAGGGAACAGCCGGCCAACAAGAGGAACACGAACTGTGGAACGAGAGAGAGAAAAGAGAGAGAGAGAGGGAATAAGAAGAGGAGGAAGAAACGGCAAAAGAATGGTCAGAGGAGAGAGGCTCGCTTTGCGCTCGGTCGGCGAGATCAAGGTGGCGCCACGCCTCCGGACCGCCTCCTCTAATCATCGGCTCATTACTCATTAGTACTAATGAGCCACGCGCGCCATCTATACCTACCTACGACGATACAACACCTAGGAGAACGAATGCCTGGCACAATGGCCCCCACTGGCCTATACCCGTGTATATCGTGTACGCCCGGAACGATAACCGACACGCAACCCTATTCACGATCCAGCCGCGAGACAGATCGATAAGCCCGATCTAAAGTATATCGTGAAATGGAACCATTTAACGGAAGGTCGGCTGATGATGATTAACGATCGGGTTAATGGAGAACGTCTCCAACCGCTCGCTGTTGATTATGGTGATTCGGATAGAGCCTCGGACTCTCTCGGTTTTAGTCGTCCGTGGGCCCGCGCGCAGGTCGTTCCGGGAGATTGAATATTTAAATGTTGCCTCTGCGTATGTGTGTATAAGAGGAGAGATAGTGTGCGCGGTGAGTGGTTTTTAAGTCCAATTAGTTTCTTTTGCGGTGGATGCTCCATTTTTATTAATTGCTTCTCGATACACGTTGCTGCTGTTCGGTCACCTTTCTTACATTCTTCGTTTCTCTAACACTTATCAGCCTGTAACTTGGCACGGTCTTTGCGTTCGTTTCTAGTTGCAGAGAATAATAGTTTATACAAAACACTTTACAGAAAATTATGTAATCTTAATTGTATGTAGGCATGTATGAAAATATTCCCTTACTCACGACGGAAAGCAGAAATTCAGAATGCATAGATTACAAATTTGAAACGAGGTCTCGTGCTCGCTCGCAACACAAAGTTTTTCGCGGAAAAATGCTGCGGTACTTTGTTTCACGCGCTTGTACTCGTTTCGTTCGTATCGTTCTCTGGAAAACAGCTTTAACCCTTAGCACACGGATGGCGACTATGAGGCACCACTGAAAATTGCTAGGCCATTCTTAAAATTATTATTTTTGTTCGTGTTTAATAAACTACTAGACATTTACATATTACATGAATTATTCTATCAGTTTCATATGCAAAAATTGTATAGAATGGAAATATTCTACAATGGAAAAATCTTTCGTTTCCGAGTTAAAATAACTCCGAGTGCAAAGGGTTAAAAATAAGTACATGACGTGCAAAGTGAATTTCAATAATATTTATTAGTTATTAATGATTTTCAAATTTGCCGACTTTGTCATTTATGTAATCGTCAAATTCGCTGTCTGATTATTTTTGTAACAAATCTGGAAATTTAATGCTGAAATAAAATTGCAAGAAAAATGAAGTGAGATTTTCGGGATCCGTGAAAGTAGAGCACATTCTTGAACCATCTCGGAGAAATAGATCCGCGGCGGTGGAAAATCGGTAATCCCCGTGTAACACGTTCACTGAACTCGGATTCTTCGGGTTTCGTCACAGAGCAACGTCGAGAAGGGGATGACTCTTGATCCGGTGGACGCAGCATCCCCCGGTTTTCCCATAAAACCAGCCATGACGTCGTGCCCAGCGAAGCGACCACGTGTGACGAACGCTCGCGCAGAACTGCGTCTCGTTACATCCGTCACAGCCGTCGGTCCGTAAAATTGGCGCCACCTGCCACCCTCCCGAAATCCGGGTCCCCGTCGCGTCGCTGCCAGTGCAGATTCTGAATCATCCCGTGTCGCCCCGCAGCATTTAATGCATTTATAATATCGTATTTAATGACCCTTGGCCCATCGACTCTCGACCGGAATTCATTACAAATTGGACATTCGCCGAAGACAACCACCGGCGAACGCGCATATCTCGATGCACCGACAACGGTGCAACGACGCATCAACCGTTATCGCGACTTCTAATTGCACAGTATGTTAATTTCGCGAACGATTCGCGGAATTTGCCACATGTTGAATACATTCGACGCTGGGAATTCTTTTTGGCATTCGTCGGCGACGGTGTAACACTGTTCCGCTTTTCGGTATGCAAATGACAATGATTACCGGTAACCGATAGTTCGGGTAACGAGTGCACAATGTAAATTTGTTTCGAACTTTTTTAATTACCTACCTGCAGTTAACGTAGTTTTTAAATGTACGAGTTAAATGAAAATTCCACTCGACGTGATCTCTGGTCGTAAAGATCAAACGTTAGAATCACTGTTGTTTTACGATACCTCGTGCCTGACAGTATGCATTCAATTAAAAATATAATATCTCCCCCACGGAATACATTCCGAAAATTTTCGCGTACTTTAATTAGCACGTTGACCGTCGTGTCTGTACATCTGGAAATTTATTTTTCTGTCACTATCCACCCTCGTTTCATATTTCCCTCTCGCCACCGTAGACGCAACCAAGAACACAGCCCGTGTATATTCCTTCGAGCGGGAATGACTCAATTAATGCGACCGGGTTCAGGAAGTCATTAGTCCTTTCAGCTTAAAGGAATAAAGAATCATTACATTAGTCGGTTCCGCAGGAGGGGAGACACGGACGTTGTCTTTTTTGGCAATGGGGTGGACAGGGACTCGGTGTACGAAGTGTAATGTGATTGTTTCCGAGCCAACGGCCCTGCTGGGGCTGCTGTCCCGCTCCACTGGTGATGACTTCATCCCCATCTGATCCCGATTTCCTGCGCATTTTCGAAGCGACGAGTATCGGGTTCTGTCTCGAATGAAATACACATCGTGACGCGATCCCCCTATGCGTATAGCGGGCGCATTCGGAACGATCATTTGAAATCGGAGATACTTTTACGCCCTACGGAACGAATTTGTGACGTATACTATTTTAAAAGGACCGTGCACGCGAGCTTATCGATTCGTGTCTTCGTAGAATGCTTTTTCCATACTTGAATCCGATGCGATTCACCTTTTTTTGCATCTCACCGCGGCATTTGATATAATGCTCGTTTCACGATAAGTTTCTTCTCTCTCGTAATTACAAATTACCAGTTCGCGTTCATTCAAACCTGCGATTCCTCTCTTCCGTGACACTTCGAAATGTCAGTGTTTTAATTTATCGAATGCTCCGTCTGAAACTGATTTACGGTGGCTGATTAACATTGCATTTATAGTAGACCGTAAACGACGAACTGCGTCATTTCTTAGAATTAACACTGGAACTACCGAGCCAGTCAAAACGACTGGTTTCCGGTTTTTTCTTTTACGATTCGTGCAGTTACAGATGTATATTACCTTGAGACATTTTTTAGTATGCTTCTATATTCAAGTACATGTTACCATAAAATCCTTAGACCATATAGTATACTAATAGACCCGGCATAGGTATAGTATGTGTATAGGAAAACCGAGAATTCAGTGTTCGAAAGATGATGGGACACTGTGACGTCACAAGATAAGTCGTAAGATAATTTCTTTCCATGTACTGTGTACATGGCGCACCCGCTGACCCCCCTCTCCCCATGTTAGCCAAGCGTAGGCACTGTCGAGAGCATAGCTTGTACTACATCTTTCGAAAATGTGACGTCACAGTGTCTTTCAGCTGATTTCATCTTTCGGACACGGAAAATTATCTACGCCGTGTCTATAGGTATATATGGTCTAAGATAAAATCTAAATAAACTCAATTCTGTTATTATTATAAAAGAATGTACATCACTCTCGTTTAGGACTCGGTATATTCTAGTGTTAATTAATCGAGGTGCTAGGAGTGCTCCGGGTTCCACTATTTTTGTGACGCGAGGGCCGTGGAAAGGCCCGAATATCATAATCTTCCAAACAGCCCATTCTCCTTCCGTTGTAAACAGAAACGGACTTCCTGTTTACGGGAAAAACAGGACGAACCGCGAAGATCGTGTCCTTCTAGGGACGAAAGGGCTTCGCAAGGGGAGCGAAAGAAGGAACAGAGAGCTGATCGGAAAGAACAAAGCTGGCAGATAGACCCGGTTGCATTGTCCCGGGGCTGTTTGCGTCCGCTTCTGTCCCTACGCAGCGCAGGAACGAAGCCAGCCGACTCGCTTTGTGCCTGTTGGTGTTTTCGGCGCGCACCGTCGGGCCTCCTCTCGCCAACTGCGGCCGAGGGATTACCAGAGAAATCCTTTAATGGTATTGTTGGCATTTGAATAACACGAAATATGATACCAGATCAGAACTCCGGTCCTCTCCACCCTTTCTTGCCTAATCTTTAAGCTAGAACTTTTGGGGGTCCTAGAGTATAGAGTTACGGTCCCGTTCTGCGCCGTTGTCCGTCCGGATTAATTGTTGGCGGCTCGTCGATGTGCGTCCAGATACGAGAAATGTCCTTTTTTCTGGTGCGTTGCTCCGTTTTTCGGTGCCCCCGATGACAACCATCCCTCGCGAGCATCGGTCATTGTGACCCGCCGAAAGGAGTACAGCGGTGCATAAAAGTTGTTTTTTTCTCGTAGCGAGGCTGATTGGGACAGTGGTATACTATCCTGACAAGGATATACATCGGTATTTGGGATTTAAAGAATTTTCACTTGTTCGGTCACAAAAGAGTCCCTTTTTCCCACGAGAGGCACAGTAGATACGCGTCGAGGCCGGAAGGTTTTTCGCGAGACAGATATACAATAATGCGATAGGCGCGGAGACAATGTGCGTGTTGATCGTTCGCTTTCTCGAGCACGAAGACGAAAGACAACGGCTGGGTCATTTGAAATCGTAACGTGGCGCTATCGATCGAGGCGCGTGATCGATACGTAAACTAGCGTCCGATTACCGGAAATTTTAAACGTTGCAGTTCTGAACAAAAGTCTATCAGAGAAACGGTGTTCTACTAGCGCAAAAGCAGCGGAGCTGTTGCAGGTGACTCGGAGCACTATTTATAAGAAGGTTCTGGGGCGCCAGGTGGTGTTTCGTGCAAAGTGGTGCTCGCGATCGGAATCAAAGAAATAGGCGAATCACGCGGGGCTGGTTTCCGCGAGCGGCGAAGGCAAATGAAAACGGACGCGGGTTCTAAAGGGGCTGTGCGGCTAGGTGGGCGAGTGAAAGGCCGAGAGGCACGAAACCGAGACAATCACGCGCGGCCGGGGAACCGGCTGAAAAATCGAAAGCCTAAACGCTTTAAGTTATTACGCCGGGGAATCAACTTGTTAACGTCGTTTCGCGCGTGAGCGACTACCGGTCACCACCGGTGCCGTGCCGCGCCGTGACTGCTATTTTTCCGGGGAACGTCCATAAACCGGACACTTTAGACCCACGGCGAGCGCACCGCGGTCCGTTTAGCATTCACGGCGCGGCGCGGCGTTGCGACGCGGCCACGAACGAGGAACGAATACATACTGTCCGGGTTTCGGTGGACCCGGGCCTGCTACGAGAAAAGTTTATTTTTACCAGTCGCGGAGAGGAATCGATAAGATAACACGCGATTCTCGCCGGACCGACTCGTCGCCGTCGCGTCGCGCGGACCAGCAAAAGAAAACAAAACGTTATTAACGTTTTCGATACGCGACCCGAATCCGATAACGCGACACGGAAATGCCTTTACCCGCATTAACGTTAATTACCAGGAAATATCGACGAGTTCCGAGCAACGCGATATGTTTGCACCGGCCCACGTGCGTCGAATGTCTGCGTTGTGCGTGCGTGCCGCGCGCACGGTGCGCTGCGAATTCTCGATTACGTTTTATCGTTGGGACGTTTGCCGAACCTAAGGGGATCTTGTCGTTTTCAACTTTTTATCTGTTGGTCCACTTGCTGTCTCTGTTTCGGAGTTTCAATCTTTCGGTGATAATGAAAAGGTTTCGTTTGGGAGACTGATACGATTCGGGTCTACCGATCGGCAACCTGTTTTAATTCTTAATGAACTGGTTACCGAAGAAACACTTACCGAAGACTTATAAAAAAGCTTGTACAATTTCCATCGGTCGTGTACAAAATTCCTTGCGGTTAAACAAAAGAGATACACATGTTCCCCTCAGCAGTTTACGAATACACCGTAAACAGCCCGCGTAAAGATCCCGAAAATCCGTTAATCGCTCAGCCGCATCTCGAGCCGAGTAAACGCTGCGAGTTTTCCTCTCGACCCTAACTCACCCCCAGGCCTAACCGTGGTTTTGTTCTTATTTTGATTTCAGGTGAGTAATCGACCGTCGTCACGTTACTTTCAACAAATTAGCCCCGCGAACGCGCGAAGGTCGGTGAGTATAATTTACATTATTTACCGGGCGAACAAGGCGCGGACGCTCGAAATTAGTCGCGGGCAAAACACGCCGTTCCGACTGCCACGTTCCCGCACGGTTTTTGCCAGGAATTTCGCCCGGTGAAATAGCCGGCCGTTCCGCGGCTTCGAAATTACGAGCGTAAACAGCCGATATACTTGGCGGCGATTTTGGAGAATTAAGAGGATTCGAGCGGGACGAGGGGCAGGGGGGTGGTGGGGAGGGCACGTTTCCAAGCGGAGACGCTCGTGAAAAACAGAAGTCGCCGGGAGGACGAGCCCGACGGTTGGGGCGAAGGGAAAGGGCAGGGAATCGTAGGACTCGGTAATAATTCAAGCAAAAGGACGCATCAATCCTGATGGCCCTCCGCCTCTCTCGTTCCTCGCCACCGGCTCCGCCAGAAATAGAGCGATGTTCCTAGCGCTGCTATACGCGCTATCCTTGTCCAGCTCATCGGCCCCGCAGCCTCGACCGTTCCATCCCGAGGGAAAAGCTGGATGACTACCGATTTTCCCTTATTGCCGCTTGCCACGCGACACCCCCGCCCTCGAACCTACCGCTTCTTCCACACATAAATCTCCGCCGGTTCGACCGGACCGACGGAACTAATCAAATTTTCAGTCGAATTCTACCGATTTTGTTAATCTAGTACAAAGTGGTCGGTGACTCCTGTAATCGGTTCCCATGGATTTTTATAGAGTAGTTGGACCAGTGTCCAAGCAAAATTTTCCTGCAAATAATTGTGTTCGAATTCTAGTTCCCAAAGAAAGTATTCGATAACTTCCTCGATGCTTCCAAGTTACAAATGACTTTCGCTAAAGACTCTGTCATAGATCTCGCTGATAAATTGCGTTTCGTCTGCACTTAGCGTGTCCTTTTACCCCTTTCATTTCTAATCGCATCACGGAGGTCGCCGTTAGGGCGTTGTCGCCGATTCAATTTACTTGCCCCTTTCAGAAAGACGTCTACATAGCGCATCTTCTACAATACTCTCGATTCATAAACGAGCCGCACACTTTAGCAAATCGATTAAATCCATAATATCGAAATAAAGAAGATCGATCGTGTTCCCACTTTACTATAAATCATCCCCAACGCCGATATCCTAATCCACGGCTCGGTTGCACGACGGTTTCCAGTCATTTGTATCAATTCTCGCCAACTCCGTCCGTGAAATACGAGGCATCTTTATCCCCGGCATATCACCCTAGGAAAAAACTGACAATGTCGCGTGTCGTTCCGCGGCTTTAATAATCAAGAGTGTATCTGCTCGTAAAGAGGAGGCTGCCGGGTAGTCGTTAATTCGCGGTTCTGAATTATTCAATCGCCTCCCTATACTTGCCGTGGTTCGCGAGCTCTTCCGGCAACGTTAATAATAACACAGTGTCCGGGACGATGGTGTAGGTAGCGGTCCTTAAAAGCGGCGGCACTTAGCCGCAGGTTTCCGTCACTTAAAATCCTCGTAGTAGTCGCGTTCCGTGTAGCTGCGATTCGAGGGGATGCTGTGGCACAGCCTGTCTCGGATGAACTCTCGAGAGTGGCCGGAAGATCGAGAAGGTGATTTATCGGGCCGCGTTTCAACGCATTTGCCCTAATACATCTCGCAGTAGGCGCGTAGGAGGAACGCGTCCCGGGGATGTGTTTAGACTCGGCGAGGACAAAGGGCGCCGACTGTTCGCCTCGAAACGCTCGGCCTCCGAACATTAGCCAGATCACCGGATGCCCGTGACACTTTTCTCACCCACTCGAGCGTCGTTATCTGCGCCGGCGAGACCGTAAAACCCTGTGCCGCTGCTCTCGTTTCTTATTAGAAACTCGCGTTAATTCCGTGTATCCCACGGGACGACCGCGGACGACCGGCCGAAACTTCCGTAACAGCCCTATATACTTGAACACGATTCGGCCCGGTGCTGCTACTTAAAATGTCAAAACTCTCGGGAATGCTTAGGGTACAGTGTACACGACTTCTAAAGGGTTTTTCAATAAGGACATAACAATTTTGTATTTAACCCCTTGCACTACGATTCATTTTACGGTTGCAGTGATTAGAACTAATTTGTCGTTTTTAATTTCTTAGAAAAAAAAAAGTTTGCATGCAATTTATACCTATGCAGTCTCCAATGGTTTCAACAACAAGAAAATATAATTTTGTTTCAATTTAAAGTTTAAAGGAAATTAGTAGCAAGAATATTTAGTAAACTATCTTCGAAATCTTCGTCACGAGTCCGACTCGGTATTATAGTGCAAGGGGTTAAATAAAATACAGAATAATGGTGATATCGGGCTGAAATTTACCACAGGTGTAGTACACATGTCACATTTATGTATGGAATTCGATGTCGTTCGTATGACCACCACGAGCACCACGGCAGCGATCGATTCTTTGGATCCAATTTTCAATCACTCTTTCACACATATCAGCCGGAATGTTGGCAATTTCGCGTTCGATATTGGTCCCGAGCTCCTCTAACGTCGTTGGATCGTTGGCATAAACCTTCGACTTAAGGTAACCCCACAAGAAAAAATCCAACGGCGTCAAATCGCATGAGCGAGGTGGCCATTCGACTGGACCATTCCTCGAGATTAAACGATTACCAAATTTTCCTTTCAATAAATCAATTGTTTGACCAGCTGTGTGACTCGTGGCACCATCTTGTCGACCGGTGCGTTGTCTCACTGGCACAGGAACATTCAATAGTGAATACGTTGATTCAAATTTACTCGCTATCGCACGCACAGCTTGTCTGGTGGGACGATTATTGCGACCAAAAAATTGGAATAAGCGCTCTTAAAGTTGCGACTACCGACTCAGAATTTCGGTAGTAAGTTTTAACGATTTCCAAACGTTGCTCGTTCGTGAACTTCACCGTGATAAAAATGTAAGCCTCGACTGACGTTTTGATATTGACAAATCATAAAAAAGTTTTAGGTTATGTTCCGTATTATAAAACAAAATTGTTATATCCCTATTGAAAAACCGTTTAGATGCAAAAATTGTTTAAGAGATACATCATAAGAATAAAATAATCAATGATAATTTAAATTGTATCACATATACAATATACCATATACAAATTACCTTATTGTCTCTACTGTTTGGTAGAGGTGTGCAAGGGCCCGTAGGCTGTCGGGAACATTTGCACGCCCTCGAAGAATCCCTCGACGCTGAAAAAGTCCGTCGACCAATAAACAACACACTCGGGATTCCACAACAGTTTCCATTCTTTTAATCAACCGCATGTAAAATCGAAGCCGCTGATAACGGATACTTAGCTGCCGCGCTACCACGCTGGTAGAGTCATTACAGAAATTCCGTATTGCCCCGAAATACGTTTAGTCCGGTTTGAGAGCACGAAGCACGGAAAGAACGTTTCCAGCTGTCGGCTCGTAATTGCAGCGACACAGTGTTGCATCCCGGGCGAATGTTAAGGCGAGTCCTCCCGGTCTCGCGCGGCGCGATCGTTCGCCGGCGCGATAACGCCTCGTGGTGAACTTCATAAAGGAGAGATTACCCGGCGAGTTACATTATCTTATTAAGCCTCGATAGCCGAAAGCTCGTTCCGCTTATCTCGCTCATTAATATCAACCGCTTACGGCGGATAAATCGTATAAATGTGTGCGCCCCGGCCAGGTGATTAGCAATCTCGCGTGTGTCTCGGCCGGCGAAGTGGTCGTCGCGGTAGCAGGAACCAGGAACGCGGATCCGTGATCACCAACCGTTGCCACCGAGATGTAGCATCTGGTCCCACAGAGTTTTTGCCGGGGGAGTCTGTGCTCGCTGCCACGGGAATCGGTAGAGAAGCAAGGTATTGCCAGAGATCGTTGCTCGGAGAGCGGTTGCGTGGCAACGTTTCACCGTCGAAGAAGCGTCCACCTACCCGGAGAACGCGTTTTTGCACGATCCGAAACGTTTACCACCGTTTTCGGCCGTCCTACCATCGACTCGGAGATTTTTCTTGTACCCTCGATTCGAAAATAAGGGCGGCAATCACTGCCAACCAGTTGGATAAATTGCATCCTCCGACCGGCTTCCGTTGCGCGCGTTCGATACTTTTTATTTTTGCGGGCTGCTCCCGTTTGTCCAGTCGATTAACTTCATGAAACAGAAAGTAGGAAAGATTTCGAGTGGTTATTCCCTGTAAAGTGAGAGTTTGAACGCGCGCGTCTCGCGACTACCGTCTAACGAGTCAAATGTAATCCTAAGGGTGCGGTTATAGTGGAGCGGCGAGCAGCGATGATAGCGGCGCGGTGAGCAGCGCGATGGAAACAAACAGATGTAATTAAATGAAAAAGAAAAAGATAGGAAAAAGTAACAAAAGCATACTATTTTTTCTATCTTTTTCATATTTATTTAATTACATCGATTTGTTTCGATGAAGAGACACACAAGACAGTGGGTGGATCAGCGATAGTGTCACGCGTCAGAATCGAGGAGAACAAGACTAATATATATATGTGATGTTCACACTCGTACTTCGGCGCGAAGTGAGTAAAACAAAACTTATATCTCTTATACTAAGAGGTAAATTGAAAGAGTTGAGGTGAAGCGGATTAAGAAGTGCTCGTGGCTAAAGACAATGGTAGACTGATTTTATTTGCTTAGTTACAGTGGCTCATCGGGCCCCGCATATCTGTTCTTATTGGCGCATCGTGGGGGGCATCTCAGGTGTATTATCTATCGGTTACCTGTTCTTATCGACGTATCGTATGGGTATCGATTATGTTTCTGGTGTCGCATGGTTACAATAGCGTCCTTTGTTTCCTCACTCGTTGCTCCGTCGTTGTGTTTCGCGCAATATTTTCAACGCGAGCACCTTACGTAACCCCGGCCACGACCTCATCAATGTTTCATATGCATGCAACGACCCCAACCCCGTGTACCAGCGATACACTAAGTGGTTTTGCTCATAAAGCTGTAACGGTTCGTAGGATAATGTCTTTGGTAAGTGGTCTCAAGTCGGAGGGCGAGTATCGCGGTGGCAGAGAACGCACATGCGACCCCGGAGAAATCATCGAGAGTTTTTACTGGATCGATCTGGCACAGAACGTCCACGCACTCGTTAAGAATTTTTTTCCCAAAAATTCATTGGGCAAACTCGATGATCGAATATACTCTGCTTCCCGATAGGAAACGCTGTAGCGTGACACGAACGAGGTATGTTAATGGCCGTATGAATATGCCGTTAACATTTAATGGACCGTTTGACAGTGTTTTTGATGTGTGGCGTTTTTTTTTCCCGATGAAAACGGCGATATTACACGAACCGATCGGTATGTAAGTGGCAAAGCCAATTAAAGCAACTGCCACCGATGGTTCACCCGTCTCGGTTGCCAGGAAGTGTACATTTCACGAAATAATCAGCGCACCGATTGCATCGAAAGTGTCCATTACATGCGTCATTGACTCCGACCATTATATCATTACCGACTTTAGCGCGAGTGCTTACTTAATACTCACTTACGCCGAGGTGGTTCGAACGGAACTAATTGCTATAAGAATCAATATTTATGAACTTATTAAAACGGTGTCAGTCGTCTGACGTCCAACCCTCCGCGCAATTCTCCTCTCTGTAGTTATCGGTCGCCACCGACCAGATTTGCAAATGAGGTTTTTCCATTTTCAGTCTCTGTTAAATCTATCGCCGCGATTCTAACCAACCATCGTATCAAGCCTCTCCGATGCAGGCGTTTAGAAGAATGCGTAGTTTCGCTCGGTTTTTCCACGCGCGCGTAATCGAAAGCGGCCATTTACGCTCGGCTGAATCGTTCACGAATTCCCACGTCGCATAAACTGGTGCCGATTTTTATAACCTTTCGCGCTAAAGGAAATAAATCCAGATATTCGGCGTGAACGTAAAGCTTTACAGTTAGCGGAGATAAGATAATGGTAGGCTGTCACAATTGCTTGAAAATAAGATTCAAACAAACCGGGACAATGGAGGAAAGCAAAACACCAGTGTTTTTCTTACACAAATATAAATTAGAAAGTAACGCGGCAGAAGTTGTTTTCGATAAAAATGTCGCTTCGCTCGGAAACTGCTATAAGGCCACGTGCAGCGGGTTAATATTCATGCGCGGGCAGCGAATTTAACGCAAAATCGGCACCGTCGATCGGAACCGGGTTCGGCTTATCTCTACCGCGCATCTATTCTGCGACGACGGTGTTTCCTCCCCCCGCGGCAGGGCTCTAAAAAAGTTTCAAATTTCAAAGTCCATATTTCCCCCACCCCGGCGCGACATGATTTGGTGTCGCGAATGGTCCTGGGGGCGCGAGAGACGGGGGCGCTCGCGTTATTTTTATAATCTCGTTTCGCCGGCCCCGGTCTCAGCGTGTCGCAGAGCCTCTCGGTCTCACCGAGAGACGCGCGTGCATCACGAGAAAAAAGAATCGTTCTTGGGGTATCGCGTTACCGATCGGTCGGTAAGGGTCTTGTCTCCGTCTCGCCTCTTTTTTTCTCTCTCTCTCTCTCTCTCTGTCTCCTCTTTGTCGAGACGGCCATGCCGGAAAGGGGTGAAGGGTGAGCGCGCGCCGACCGGCCAATAAAACTCTGAGATATCGAGGACGCGACACGCCGGACAACAAAACGAATGGACGGGCCCCGTTGAAATAATTATACCATGGATCTGATAAATACGAGGCCGGATCCCACCGGCCCCATCGATCGCTTCGTTTATTCTTCCGTATCGTTGGACGCCGATCAATCGGGCGGTGACAACAACTCTTCTTTCGTTAAAACACCGAGTATGTACCACTCTCGTTAAGGTCTACGCGATTCGGGGCTGCGGACTCTAGACTCTCGTACGTACTTCCTGACTCGCAACAATTATCCAATTCCAACGATGGCTGTCACCGGTTAGATTTATCGAAATTGATTCTAACGATTTGAACCGGCTACTAGAGAATTTAAATTTCGATGGAACGTTAGTTTTATCGCCGGTCGAACAACCGATTTCAGATTTTTTATTTTACGATTACACGAGCGAAACATGTCCCCGGCCATCAAAGTGTTAACATCAAGGGACAGATTAAATTGGGAGAAAACGGGTGACGGCGGAGGGGTTAAGTCAGGAGTTGAACGATCGAGGGATCGCACACGACGTCCACGATGCTCGCAGCCGAATCCCGCGATCGATCGGGCCCGATGAAGCCACAGAAGGGTTTAATAAGAGTCCGAGCCGGCTCTCGCGAGATAAGCGCAGCGCGCCCTGGCGTAGCCTGCAACGCAACACGGCGCGGCGCGGCGCGGCGCGGCGCATTCATCCATGCATTCCTGTCCGGTTTTCTCCTTTTCTGGCTCTGCCCCCCTTCGTTCCCCGACCTATCTACCGTCTTTGATACGACGCAGGCCTCCTCGCCCTCGTCTCCTCCTCGTTCTAAGAGTCCCTGCCCCCGCCAGCCCGTCTTCTCTTCCTTCCCGGATGGCGTTCTCGCTTCTTCCCGGTTTCGTGACGTTCGTCGTCCTTGTTCCTCGGCTCGGGTCTGGCCGCGAGAGAAGGCCCCCTACTCGCCCGGCAACGTCCACCCCCGGCTTTTGTCTTATTATTTTGTCGGCGCGCGGCCGCCGCGCCGCGCCGCGCCGCGCCGCCAGGTATATCTCTCCTTCTACACGGCACTCCTCTTCTCTTCTCTCGCCGCGATCCCCGCATATAAACATCGCGGCTTTATCTGAGCGTTTTATAGCGGAGGTCCCGGCAGCCGAGGGGGCCCGGGATCGCCCCGAAGAACCAGAGAAGACCCCGGGCCCCCGACTCGACGCGCAATGATCGCGGGGCCCCTCGTCCTACGCTCTCCTACGCTCCTTCGCTCCTTCGCGCTTTCTCTCGGCCCTTTGGCTCCCCCTCGGTTCTGTTCGCTCTTTTCTCCTTTTCTTCCCGTTCGTTCGTTTCCCCCGTATCTTTCTTCAATCGCCGGCATCTTCTCTTCTCGCTTTCCTCCGATCGGCAAGGACGATCGCGCCCGAGACAATCGAACGGGCCCGTTTTCACCGGTTTCGCCTGGCTTTGTTTCCGTCGCGCTGTAAGACGCGTCCCGGAGACGCGAACACAACCAACTCCGAGAGCCGGATCGTGAGAGGCGGCCCCGACCTATAGAATCTTCTGTACAGGCCCCGCAAGAACGCCGCGACAAAAAAAAGAGGAACGCTCGTATACCCTCATTAGCATACCGTGTCTGGATCTCTTCTTCTTCCTACCATCTCGCTCTCTTTCTCAGCCCGCTATCCTCTTCGGCGCGGCTCGCTGCACCGCGCGCTGCACCGTGCGCTGCACCGTGATTCTCGCCACTTTGATAACTTCGACGGCCCTCTGCCATCCCGGGACCTGCGTTCTCCGCTTCCCTTTTGCCGGGCCGCGGACATGCATCGGGATTTCGTAATCTCGTTCGTCCGCGAGAAATCGGCTTCCCCCGACCGGGGAACAGGGCACCGAAATGTACCGGGGCTTTCTGGACCTCGGAATGGACTGCGTTCTCTGTCCATGGATTAATCTGATAGTCTTTCGGGTCCCGATGGGAACTTTGTGGAATTGACATTTTTTTTACTTGGAATTTCATAGACGAAGGAAAGATTTCGGAAGTTCGCCCCCCATTTGAACAAATCATCATTTAAATTTTTAAAATACTTAGTCCTTTCGTACAAAAATATTAACCCTTTGCACTCGGAGCTATTTCAACTCGAAAATTAAACATTTCTTCTTTTCATTCTATGGATATGAAATTGATATAATACCACATACAATACCGAAATGTTTGGTAATTGATTACATAGCACCATATTTAATAATGTAAACAATACTGTGAATAATGGCAGGGCAATTTTTAGAGGCGACTCTGAGTCGCCGCTCGAGTGCTAAGGGTTAAACCTTTTTAAAGATAGAAACCGATCTGGCTTACACCGATCTGAACTCAAATCATGTAAGATTCTATAAGTCGAACAGACGCATTTAAACTTTTGCATTTAAAATTTATCTTAACTCGACATCGAGGTCACAAACATCTTTATAAATATGATCTTCCTAAAGATATAATGCTGTTATCCCTAAGGTAATTTCTCAAATAATTTTATTAAAATTTCATTCATCTTTACATAAATCTATGATTATATACTTTCAAAGTATAATAAATTTAAATATCACCCCATTTCATTATTCCATTCCTTTTTCATTGAATGTGCAGTCAGAAATGCTGTATGTCGTTTCTCCAATCCGTCGAAAAGAATTTATTTTCCGTGAGAAGGTGAAATGAAATTACTAAAGATTCGTTCTCCGGGAGCATGTTATCTGATGGCGGTCATTGAATATTTCACTAAGCGTTTCCTGCAATCTCTGAAAACTCAACTATCCCGTGCGGTATAAAACACCCTTCTCGTTGTTTCACGCGAATTGCCTATCTCGCCCGTCAAGATCAGCATTTTCCTTAAAGAAAAATTCACTTGTCGCGACTGGCGCGGGAACGTTAACCGGCTAATCTGATGAAACTTTCGCCGAAAATTCGCGTGCCATTGGCTCTTTATCCTAAGCTTCACGCGATCGATTTAATCTTTGGATCGAGGTAACGCGACGGCCGGATCGTTCGCGAAATAAACGAGCGACCGCGAGAGGCCGAGAGAACGGACATTCACCGGGCTAATTAAAACTGGAGACGAACGACACACGCGACAAATATTGTAAGATCGTCGCCGAATTTACAACTTTTCAAGCGTGAACGCTATCGGCGGTGCCTCGTAACGTTCCTCTCATTAAATATTAAGCAGTCATGCGTGCAACAAATTACACCGGTGAATAAATTTGCATGTTTATCGGGTTATTACTTTGACAGCAAAAGGAAAACGAAAACAGAAACACAGCAGAAAACAAAAGTCTTCCCGTCGGCTCTCTCGGAAGCCTTGGGACAAGAGAACGATACTCGCCGTGGTGTACGTGTCACGGTACATTATTTTTCGTATTATACCCTTAATTGCCCGCGTACTGCCCGATAAAATCTGATAATTGATAATGCCCCGCATAATTCCACAATTACCGTGAAACGAAATCGCGCGACGCGTACCCGACGAAAAAAAAAAATATATTGCAATTCGATTTCCACAGCTGGACTGTATTAATCGTCGGAAAAATGCCGATCGCGGCCGCCGCGACGGGATTCTGCTAAAAATCCACAGAAATTTATTGCTACGAGCAGTTTCTATTTTACGAACGCGCCGTGTCGTAATTAATGAACAAGTCTTTACACGCGTAAAGCAAAAGTAAGTCTCCGACTTCATTCCGGCGACGCGGACGGTCTTGTGTTTGAATATTTCTTGACGTTAACCGAACTAAAAAGTTACCGAAGAATGTTGTAACAAGTCCGCGCTAATTAACCAATGTGAAACGTGACGCGCGACATCATTGCAATATTTTAAACGATCATCATATTTCATTCGCGAAGAGACACGAAATAGGGGATGACCAGGCTTCAACACCTGTCAGATATTTATCAAAGATATCTCTCACGCGTCGCGCGGGCTATTCAAGGCTGCCGCAGTAATTACGCTAATAAATTAACTGATTAGTTGTCATGGGAACACTACCAAACCTGTAGGCCGGGTTTGTCCGACTCGTTTTTCCTCAAAACCCCAGGCTCCTTTCAGAAGCCACGTATCCGCGATGATTTATCGAATCTAATTGCACGTTCGACAGAACCATCGATCGCGTCGATAACGCTTGTCATTAAATAATCGATAGAAAACTCGACATACGCGATACGTAGATACGGTAGCAGCTTTCTATCATTTTTGAAAACTGCGATGTACATTAACATTTGAAAATTGCGAAGCGACAAAGATTTTCTATCGCGTTTCAAGTCTGTAATAAGACATTAACATCTGTAAATCGTGAAATGCAACAGTTCTTGTTTTTAATTTTATCCGTTACGAATCTTAGTTACCGTGCTTTAGTATTATAAAACTATACTTACCTTCGTAAGAATTGTTTATAGACAGGGACGTAAATGTAGCAATTACGAGAGCAACCGGAGCGTATATTAAGGTGTCGGGTAATAAAAATAATGTTTTATTCAATTATACCATGTTTCCACGGTTTTATTTTTCAATTGTGCTTCTACTTTGAACGTTTAAAATCGTTCGACTAATTATTCCCGATACTAATTATACCCGAGGAAAAGACAAAATGAAAATGTATCCGTATTTATTTCTATGCAGCTGTAGCTGTCCTCAACTTGTCAGGTAACTTCAAAATGTTGTAACTCATAAATAATATCATGTGGAAAAATCCTATTGGATTCGAGGACGGTGAACATAGTCTCCTTAGACAACGGAATGATTTTTAAATGTTTTATGATCTACTCACCAAAGTTAGGATTTGCAAAATGCAAGGTGGAATTAGTACTTGGTACACATCCTAAAACTTTTCGTTGAATAAATTAATCTGATTTCGTGGATTTTTGAGGTAGCCGAGTCGACATCTATTTCTTAAAATTAATGGAAAAAAGTTTTCTTGCGCATAAAGATGCGTAATGTGATTTAATTTTGTCGAGACTAGCAAAGAATTGATTCGCGGAGACCGAATCGGTTGTCTTCGCACTGTGCATCGCGAATACAGTCTGCTTTCGCTCGCGCACGATACTATTTGAAGTTTCCCTGATGCACGCCCGGTAAACACGGATATTTGTAATTGTTGTTTGAATAGGTGCCAGATTTGCGCTCGTTTGCGTCAGTTACGGGGATGTTCCCATCGGACGGCCGGTCGAAATCGATTACACGCGAAAATTTGCTTCTCTGCCTTGTTCTCGGTGCTTTTCCTCCGCTCTGCGAACAAAAGAGAGAGAGAGAGTTCAGCAGCAGTGCTCGTTTTGCTGAGAACGGTGCCTTTTTCTTCGTACCGAATAGTATCGCGTTTCGAAGAATTTCCTCGTTTTTCGTTCCGAGGAAACCTTTCTGACGACACTCGAATGGAATTGTAAATGTCGCCTCGTGTCTTCGCGACGCTACCGGATCGTGCTGCTTGCTTCTCTACTTCATGGTAATCGCTGGATTGCGGACGTGTGCGAAAATTTGCATTCTCATAGATCGATTTAGAGAAACCGATGTTAAGTAACACGTTGTTCGCGATATTAATAGTCCCGGCGGGTTAAGAATAATATCGCAAGCCGCATCAAATTTAATGAATATTTGTGTTTCACTGATTTACAGATTCTTTTCTCCGAAATTAATTTAGACTCGAGTTAACTAACCTGTTCTTCTTAATATTCACGGCCTCGGCAGATTAAAGAAGTTTACGCACGTCACAGAAATTCGGAAGTTAAGTGACGTGTGTGCTATAACGATTTGCCTTAATGAATCGACGATTCTACCACCTCTACCGTGTGTCAATTTCGAAAATCTGAAATTATTATTTTTTAATGGGATGGGAGTAAATCGGAGATTGCATTAAGTTCAACAAGATCTTGCGTTTCACCGATTTTTAGAGATAGTCGCGGTTTACATAAACGTTCTCAGCCAATCACTGTCGATTACCGATGAGCGATCGTTCTCTCATTTCAACAGACATACTAATTTCGCTGCGGAACTGGTTGTGGATAAATCGTATGGCTTAACTAGCATGCGAGTCAGACATCGAGCTCTCTGATACCGATGGTTACTTGACAGACAGTGAAATTAGCATTGGCGACGTTAATTACAGCAGGGTAGACTAGAATATAATTTTCCGAAGCGACGATGATCGCCGAAGAATTCTCGAATTAAATCGCACGATCGGGATAGACGGATGAACGGTAACTTCGGACGACGACGACGACGACCACGACGACGCGACGGGGCAGTTACATTGTTACTTAGCTAATACACAGACTAATAAATTTACACTCCGCGGACAGTGAAATCCTAGCAGACAAAGCACGACAGAAGCCATCCATGTCAGAGCATTTTATTGCGGTTCGCGTTGCGTGCGACAAGCATTAAACATTCCGTTGCGTTGGTTCGTAGCGGAGCTCGCGGCCGATAACGATTGCTCGTATGACTTTCTTGTAATAAAAATATCGTCGTCCGCTTGCATTTTCATTATTTGTCGAGCCAACGATAAACCCGGACGACGAACAATGACTAAGCTCCTGCTAGATAAAACGTGACAAGCACTTCGAGACACTTCATTACAAACTACGAAGCGAGCAGACACGAAATCACCTTAAAAGACAGATAATCAATTCGTTGCCCGTTCGCCCGAACAGAATTTCTGCGGGATTTTAGTCTCTTACGTCGACAACGGCGAGCCCCTGGACCTCTCGACGATGACAAAATCCAGCCAGACAAAACACGACGGAAATTATTGCAGGACGCGCGACCGCGTTAAACATTCTGTTTCGACTCGGTTGGAATTTGATTGCGTGCGTGCGCGCACGCGTGTGTGCGTGTGTGTGTGCGCGCGCAAGGTCTCGATTCCCGTTGGCTGCTCCGATCTCCAGTGGCGAGGCAGAAAAACGCGCAAGATCGAGCGTTAAATTTACGAGGCCTCGGTTCTCTCACCGATCGATATCTGTTGGCTGTCTTTTTTCCTATACTTATACGGGGATGGGTGGGTGCTGTTTTTCAAACGAAATGACGACAACCACGACGACGGTGTTCCATATAAATAGCATTGTATTTCACAATTTTCGTGTACACTTCAATAAATATCTTTCAAGATGTATTTACATAGCGACTGGGACAGGATAGCTGATTAGAAGAGAAGACTAAGTGATGACCGGCAACCGGTGACTCTTGCGGCCGACAATCGTTTCGGTAACGTTTTTTTTTTTCCCTAGATCGCGCGTTGCCGTGCGCAAGTACCTCGGCTGTTTACTTTTCCATGTAGCTGTACACGCTCGGACAACGCGAACGAGACCCCTAACTCGCGATCGCTTAGCGAAAGGGGACAGATATCACCGGTTAGGCGTTAACGGTGGATTTTCGACTCGTCGCTGGCTGCCGACGGCTACTTCGTCTCGAGTCTGCAGTCTGCGGCGGCCATTCGTGGCGGCCACGAAACGAAAACGCGCGGTTTTATGGCACTGATTCGATCGTCCGCGGCACACCGGATCACACATACACCCGCAATTATCCTCGATCATTGGCAAGAACACACTACACACGTCCTCGAGCACAGAATCTCTCGCTGCTGCTCCCCGTCGTCCTCGGTGGATCAGCTCAGCTCCGATCGCTCCATCTTCGAAGAAAGTGGTTGGCTGGTTCTTCGTAATCGTTCCACGTAGATTTCGTTAGGATGATCTCTCAGCCGACAAGAAACACAATCCTCCAAGCAGACTATATCTTTATTAGGCTACAGTTTCGAAAGATTTCACACAGCTGACTCCTCTCATCCACGCGTTACTGCGTTTCGTTGCTAGACCTTCCACCTTGGAGCTCGACGTCCTTCGCACCAGGATCCTCCGTGTGGGCCGCGGCTCTCGACTATAGTTTCTCCAGGGGGCAGCTGGTCAACAGCCCCCTGATCAGTCTCCACACTTGCTTCGCCGCGTTCTCCAGCCCGCTCGGCGATTTTCCCTTAAACAGATTCAGGTTCGGCAAGAAGTAGTGGGGACACCTCCGACACAGCAGGTAGAAGATCAGTTGCAGCAGGATGCCGTTGATCCTAGCGGTGATGCAAGTCTCGTCCCACTCCGCTTCGTGAGGGTGCTTCTCGCACTCGTATAGCAGCAAGGTCTTCATGTGGTAGCTGGTGACTGGGTTCCCAGGCAGATCCAAGTATTGATCCCTGAGGGTCTTCAGGATACTGAGGCAACGCTTTCTGCTGCCACCTTGGAGCAGGCGGTTCTCGGCGTCGATGAAGGACAGTGCCCAGGCGTCGCCTTCCATGGCAGACTGTTTTCCTTGCAGACCGATACACTCTTTCGAGAGCATGTCGAAGCCCTCGGTTTTCACCTCCGCTACGATGTTCGGATGTGGCCAGGGTATATGAGCCATGGGCCAGTGGGAGGCCGACCTGGGCCACAGTCCGGCGCATTTGAATGCCGGTGTGATCTGCACCACGTACCTCTCCCTGATTCTCAACTTTACCTCGGTGGTGTCTGCGATCATTTTTACGGAATCCCTGTAAGCGCACTTGTCGCAGGCTTGAGCCACCAAGGTCTGGAATCTCGAGCGTATCTTCTTCGCGGACAGATACCCGGAGGCGGTGATAAACTCGACCCACAGTGACATGGATCTCTTTCGTCCGTCGCTGAGCTTTAGAACCGCGCAACCCGGCAGCGTGCCGTCGTCCACGAAATTCAGAACGCCCATCTGGTTCAGGTAGATCACGATTTCGAACTCCGTCGGCGAGATCACGTCCAGCCCGTCGAAACGGCCGTTGTAGTCCGTCAGGGACGAGATGAACCTCGGCTCTTGCACCTCGACCTCCTTCAGCACGTCCTGCACCACGCGGCACACCTCGTGAATGGTGCTCATCACTTGGCTCTTCCTGGTCATCACCTGCTCACCGAAGTACTTGTTGATCTGATAGACCATCTCGGATTGGGCCGCCAGCATGTCAGCCGGCAACAGCATGTTTGCGGCGGCCTGAAGCCTCCGGAGGCTTCTATGTCGAGTCTTCCGCGACCGATCACCGCATGTCTCTCTCTCGTCCCGGAGATCCTTGGTCGATATAGGTTCGAATCGGGTTCAACGCGACCGGCCGTTGCGCTGCTGCTCTTCCATGTGGAGAGGCTTCTCGGTTGTAAGAGTCCGATCGGCTCGAACGAAGCGGAGATACGAAGAGGTGCACGCGGTTATTTCGTTACGCGTCGCGTCGTGTCGCGTCGCAAAGGACGCCCGGGTGCCGGCGGAGACACGAGCGAGGAGCGGGAAGACAAGGTGTGCGAGCGACTCCGAGCAGGAGCAGATTGTCGACTGCGCTGTCGTTAACCTCCTCCGCGCCACCCGCTCTCCAGACCCGGCGAAGGCGTGCTGTTTCCCAAGACCTAACCCATACCGAACCGAAACCACGCCACGCGGATACTCGACCGTCCAATCCCGTGGCTCGGAACATAGGGAGGCGTGGCTCGACGCGGCAGACCGACAAGATCGATCCGCGGCCACGCTCTACCTATACGTTATCCACCTCGAAGGACGAAGCCAGCCGCGCGGCTAACCCCAAAGCGAGCCCTTCTTCCCCCATGAATTATGTAGATTAGACTCGTTTTATTTCGTGCTCGTGGACACACGGCCATTCCTCCGCAACCCCTTCGAGCTGCCCCGAAATTTTCGTTATGGTGCTGCCGACCAGACCCGGTGTTCATGCTTCGCTGCTCCGAAACACGAATTTTTCATCATCGACGGTTTTTGTTCCCGTGCACGAATCGCGGCACAGATTTTCGATCCACGTAACAAACGGTGTAAAGAAGATTGATAAAATAATGCACTAAAACAAATTTTATTGTTTAGTGGTATCAGGGAGACTGGTGGGGAAGGATTATTATCGAGTGCATTTATTTTAAAACTTAGCACTCGGATGGCGACTCTGAGGCACCACTGAAAATTGCTATGCCATTCTTCAAAATATTGTTCACATTATTATTTTTGTTCGTATTTCATAAACTACTAGACACGTTACATGAGATATTAGATCAGTTTCATATGCAAAAAATTGTATACGTAGAATGGAAAAATCTTTCGTTTTTGAGTTAAAATTGCTCCGAGTGCAAAGGGTTAAATGTCAACATCAACGGGGAGCTTTGGTAACGAGGTCTGTTCCCAAGCGAATATTTTCTTGTCAATTAAGAATAGATTTTTGTAGCACGGGCATTTAGCTTTTTCTACTAAGAAACTTTAACCCTTTGCACTCGCAGATATTTTTACTCGAAAACGAAAGATTCTTCCATTCCAGAATATTTCCATTATATACAATTTTTTTCTTCATGTTTTGCATATGAAACTGATCTAATATCTCATGTAATATGTAAATGTGTAGTACTTTATTAAATACGAACAAAAATAATATGAACAATTTTTTTAAGAATAGCATAGCAATTTTCAATGGTGCCTCAGAGTCGCCATCCGAGTGCTAAGGGTTAAAGTCGTAATTCGTAATTACAATATTACAGAAAATTGTGTTCGATATTAGTGATATTGGACTAGAATGGGAATGTTGTAACTTTGAAAAACCCCTAAAATCGTTCTGTTTGCAATTAACCCATTGCCCTACAATAACGTGTCGGACTCGTGACGAAGATTCTGAACAGAGTCTAATAAATATGTGTGCTATTAATTTCCTTTAAATCGAGATGAAATTCTATTTTGGTTTTGTTAATGTACAGTTATTGGAGAGCATGTACAGGCTTACAATAAAGAAATTGCGAACCACAAAAAAGTTCTAATCACTGAAACCGTAAAATAAATCGTAGGGCAAGGGGTTGATAATGTACAATCAGCAGAGACATGAATTTTGTCAAGCTTTTTGTACTGGTGGCCCTCCGTCGAGTCGGAGGTACCATTTCCCAATCGACATTTTCGTGCGGAAGCCCGGGGGAACGTTGTTGCCCCGTCGCCGTTTTCTTGAAAACTTTGTGGTAGAATGTCGGAGGCTCGCGTCGCGTCGCCGCTTCGCTAAAATAAGAAATTCGCTCGCGATTGGACGAGAAGCGGGGACCCGAAGGTATCAGGGTGGCACCGTTGCGAAGGAGACGGTTTTATTTACAGTCGTTTTATTGAGAACCGGCCCGCGCGGTCCCGGCGAAAAAAAGTCGGTATAAAATCTACGTTTAACGACAACACCGATAACTCTACCATTAAGGCTTGTAAATCGCGGGGCGAACTGCGAGATACGGCGCGTAAAGTGTGCTTCATTGGGTCGCGCGTTCTACGGGCCGAGTGGCACACGGACGACGCTTTCCTCTTGCTTCGTTTTACGGGGCAATAATAATAACGTAAACCCCGTAACGATCGGCTCGTGGTACAACGTGGAAACTGAGTGGCACCGGTGAACGGATCGCCGTTGCACCGGCTCCAAGATAAGCGGCGAAATTTCAGGAGAGAATTAAGATAAGCCGGGTACGGTACCATGTAGGCGTCGTAGTGGCCATGAAACTCGGTAGCGATGCTTTGACGAGGCGTTTCAATCTCCTCGAACGCGCATGGAAGTGTTAATATCGTAGATAATAATTACGTCCTCGATGGTTTTATGTTCTTGCTCCGTGGGATGGGCCCTGCTCGACTCTTACGAGCCCTCCTTCAAAAATTATCTACGATTCATTGACTGTCATAATGGGAATCGTCCAGATAAATTCGATGCGATGCGACGCGACGCGACGCGACGCGAGGACTACACGTCTGTACGTTTTATCCTCCGCAATCCGCTTTCGGAGTAACTGCTTTTATTGCGTTTCGCGTGGTTTCAATGTCTTATTGCGCTGTAAATTTTGTTCCTCGGTGTTTCCCGAGGACCAGCTGCTATCCAATCGTAGAAATTTTACTAAAACTTGGGTAAATTCAAAACTGTTTAACTCTTCAGGAACGATTTATGATCATAGATTCCATTTTGTATAACGTTACGGACGTTACCATGCTGTCCCGATGATTCAGATTGTTCGATATTGTTTATAACTATCTTGAAATGGCAACCAATCGAAGCAAGCAATAAAAATATATTATATAAAACGTCAACAAGTACAAATTGACCAAAAATTGGACCTTTCTGGTTTAATTAAATACATCAAATATTTCTGTTAAAATGAAGAATACGCAGCCACAGTAACTTTAGAATTTATGTCCCGTAGCGCAACGTTGTAGCGTCGCATTATTATAAATTTTCGAACGATGAGGTG
Source organism: Lasioglossum lativentre (assembly GCA_916610255.1). Classification (NCBI taxonomy): domain Eukaryota; kingdom Metazoa; phylum Arthropoda; class Insecta; order Hymenoptera; family Halictidae; genus Lasioglossum; species Lasioglossum lativentre. The sequence goes on from OU744364.1 coordinate 7,017,651, forward strand.
GGGGTGGTGTTCGAGTGATTCGGAGAGCAGATACGAGACGAGATGCGTTTATTGATTATTTACAGTTATGTGTTCGAACAGCGATTCGAGTAAAAATAAATATCGTTTAAATAATATAAAAAAGTATGTACATGTAACAATGCGTAGTGTCCAACTACCGTCGGAAGCTCGCCGCTAACCGATTATAAACATTAGATGAATAACGACAACGGATCACACGACGATTCACATCAGCCATATCCGAACAGGTAAAGGTAGCTAACGGAGCAGTGAGAATTAATCGTTTCGCATATTGCAACGCTATACATACGCGTATGTATAGACAACTCAGGACAGCGCCGTTCAATCCGCGATGATAAGCACGAGACTCCGGTAACAAGCGAAAGCATTCTAAGACACCGAACGCAACAATTTTCAAGAATTTCAACGGTCCCCTTATAACGAACAAAAGCGAGATTAGACAACGAAATTTCCAGCTTCCAAATCGCACAGGATCGAACTAAAACCTAGCAACAACGACTTCCCGGCCGAAACACTGAGTGTTCAAACCGTTATTGCACCGATCGCGTCGACGCGATCGGGAGTCAGACTCCGACGTGTCCGTGCCACTTACTAACCGAAGAGTACGAAACAACGATTATGGTCTACGGCTCTAGTTTTTCTGGTTACACCTAACCCAGGCCATGATACAGTCAACAAGCTGCTATTAGAAAATAACGGGTGAAAGTAGACTGTTCGCGTGTCCACGGCGAGTAGAAAAAGCGGGCGAAGAGAACCGGCGCGAAAGCAGCGATCGCTTTTGAGCCACTTTGAGTCCTCACGGCGAGACTTGGTCATCCCCCGAGCGCGAGCGTCCAAACGAGTCCGGCTAAAGTTTCTCCAAAGCGCGGCTGTTGGTGAGCAACACCCTGGTGAGTCTCCAGACTTGTTTGCCGGCGTTCTGCAGGCCGCTCGGTGACTTCCCTTTGAACAGATCCAAATTCGGCAGAAAATAATGGGGACACCTCCGGCATAGGAGGCAGTAGATCAGCTGCAGAAATATGCCGTTGATGCGTACGCCCAGACAGCCCTCGTCCCATTCGGTCTCTAGCGGGTGCTTCTCGCACTCGTACAGCAGCAAGGTTTTCATGTGATAGCTGGTCACCGGGTTCCCAGGCAGATCCAAGTGTCTGTCCCTCAGTGTTTTCAATATGCTAAGGCATCTCCTTCGACAGCCACCTTGAAGAAGCCTGGACTCCGCTTCGGTAAAAGACAACACCCAAGCGTCGCCCTCCATGGCCGACTGTTTGCCTTGGAGGGCGACGCTCTCTTTCGAGAGCAGATCGAAACCCTCGGTTTTCACCTCCGCTACGAGATTAGGATGCGGCCAAGGTATGTGCGGTATAGGCCAGTGCGCCGCCGATCTCGGCCACACGCCCGAACATTTGAACGCCGGCGTGATCTGCACGACGTATCTCTCCCGGATACGCAGCTTCACCTCGGTAGTGTCCGCGATCATCTTTACGGAGTCTCTGTATGCGCACTTGTCGCAGGCCTGCGCCACCAGGGTCTGGAATCGCGAGCGGATCTTTCTGGCGGACAGGTAACCGGACGCGGTGATGAACTCGACCCAGAGCGACATGGACCTTTTCCGTCCGTCGCTGAGCTTGAGCACGGCGCAGCCCGGCAGGGTGCCGTCGTCGACGAAGTTGAACACTCCCATCTGATTCAGGTAGAGGACCACCTCGAATTCGCCCGGCGAGATTACCTCGAGGCCCTCGTAACGGCCGTTGCACTCGGTCAGAGACGAGATGAACCGGGGCTCCTGCACCTCCACCTCCTTCAGCACGTCCTGCACGACCTTGCACACTTCGCGGATCGTCTTTTGTACCTGGCCCTTGCGGGCCTGCACCCGCTCGCCGTAGTATTTGTTCATCTGGTACAGCATCTTCGACTGCGCCGCCATCATGTACTCCGGCAGCAACATCTTCGATTCGGTTTAGGAGAATCGCGGATTCCTAAGGATCTTTCGGCGAAGGACTGATCAGCCTCGACGTTTCGCGTGGTTTCGAGCCGGTTCGATTCCCGTGTCGTTACCGTCCATGGTCCCGGGCGGTTGTATTCCGTAAAACTGGATCGATCGGTGCGACGATCGACGAACAACAAGGACACTATCCAGAAGGAGTCACGGATCAGCGGACCGCGCGCCACCGAGCAATCGTCCGGCAGGTGTTGTACGTGGAACGAGCGCAACTCGAGGTGTTCCGCGCGCGCGACGACAGAGAGAGCGCCGGTGACCACCGGCCCGGCCCGTACAACTGCCCCTGTAGTTGTGTGCCGGGCTCGCAAGTCCCGCCTTTCCGACCGATAGGGTCACGTGGAGCGTGCGCGGCCTCGCCACGCCCGCTGTCGCCCCTCCCCTCTCGAAGCTGCTCCGGCAACGCGCGCGCCGCACAGCACACCATCGCGCGCATTTTCACCCTCGCGACTCGATGTACCCGCTTTTTTTCCATTTATTTACCCGGATTGTTTTCGCGTCGGCAATAAACGTACAGAGCGAGTCGCGGTAAATAGACCGGGCGATAGAAATATATCGGAGCGGCGAGCCGATTGGCGTGCGAAAATCTTTTGGATACGCGTAGTTGCTCGTTTTAATGGTGACGAGATTCGAGGATCGTTCGTTTGAAAGCAGACATTGTAGAATCATTTGCGAACACTTGGGGAAATAGTTTGGTAGACTTTTCGCACGAGTGGATTATAAAATCTGAATTAAATTCGACGCCGTGATTTTCACCCGCGATCAACGATTTCTGAAACAAGTCGACCCTTCGCCGACTTTCCCTCGAGCGAATTCCCAGAACAAAAACATACCATCGGAGTGTTGCCTCCTCGATGGGGTCGCATGAGAATTCCGCGCACGATCATTCGCGTCGATAATACCGTCGCAAGGGTCATTTGAATATTCGACATCCGAATAAGAAACAGAGACTCCGTCGCCGCGTCGCGTCGCGTCGTCGGCGAAAACACACCACCGTACTTTCTCCCTTTGTTTCGCGAAATAGTAACAGCCCCCGCAGCTTGTAACGCCGACGTCCGTTATCGATGGCAGCTGTCCATGGTGAACAGCATCTAGCGTTGCGAGACGTACAAGCAACGATGTTCCCCTTTTATGTTCCGATCGTAAAAACCCGCGGCGAGAATACACGTACCCCGGGCATACCGATAACCGACCGAGATATCCCCATAAATCGAACATTTTTCCCATAAGATTTCAAAGATTGCAGCCTCCGCGCGTTGCAGAATGACCGTCATTCTTCCGTCCCGACCTCTTTCCAACTATTTTACTATCGACAGGAATCTATGGAGTTTATGGCTCGACGGATCCGTTCTGTGTTCGATGTCAATGGAAAAGATTATTTTAGGCAAACGGTAGCAACGAGGTATTTGTACATGAAAGTTATCGCCCACTGCGTACACGCGCGCTTGTTTTATGATCTGTAGGATACTCGTTCTCGATGATGATCACGATTTCTGTTTGATCATGGCCTACCGAGTCACACACTCTTGACTCCAGAACACAAATCTTCCGTGAATCGACGCCGCTTCAGGGTTTTGTCTATATTTCCTTTTCACAGACTATGATGAAGGCAAATACATATATTGAAGGATTTTGGGAATTCTGGGTGAATAGACCGTTGGAGGGTTCAAGTACCTAGAACCAAAATAACAGAGGGATATCGTCCCAAGTTCCTTTGTGCGACTGTTTCCAAAGAGCACACGAAAAACGAACAGATTCGTTTGATCCGTGTGTTCTCTAGCAGACAACGGTAATCGCGTCAAGGCACGAAGAACAAGACTTCAGCAATTTTTACAAGACATTGACTATAAGCTGCAACGACTGCACGGTGCTTCCAGTGTTGCAGACGCGCAGCACGAGTCCGCGTAGCTCTCGAGTTATTCGCGGAAAGCCCTCAACGGCACGCCGCTGCTCGTTTCGCCGCGCCTCGTTCCCCGGATAATTGAATAAAGTTCAGAAATCCAATCTACTTGAAGTTGGAGTGGTAGATTGGTGCCCACCAGGCCTGCTATGCCCCCACTAATACGACTTGATTCATGAGTCGAGCACGCGCATCTTTCTCCCTTCGACTCTCTCTCGTCCCCGTACTCTGTCTTCCCACGTGGAGCTGTGTTTTCGCGTAAGGGGACGAGGGGTCAAACGTTCTGCTACATCAGCCCTCGCATTAATGCAGGAGCCGGTCTCTTCTCCGCCACCCTAAACGCGCCTTTCATCATCCCATTTCGACTTAATTCGTTTATCATCTGAATTATTTGTACACCCACGAAAAGACACCCGTGGCTTGGTTACGGGACGAGGCGTTCGACCATCTTTCATACGGACGGAGGGGAGATTTTCTCGTCGAGGTACATATCCACCGTGAGGATCGATATTCGATCTGAATTCTCTCGAACCGGAAACTTCGAAATTGCAATATTGTAAGAAGCGAACGCTGTGCTCTAGTCTGACAATTATTATTATTTATTATTATTTACGGACCGAAGTCCTTTTATACAAATGTTTACAATAGAAGATATTCATAAAAAAGAAAAAGAAAGTCTTAGCATAAAGTTACATAGTAATGGACATGCTGACAGTTACAGGAATACATTATATCACATATAATCATATAAATGATAGTAACGAACCATTAAAAAAGTCAATATCACGATATAACAATGTTAGATTTAGCTGTGACGCGATTTAAAGGATTTATTAATCCATATGTGGATTTGGACTTCAAATCCAAATTATTCAACAGATTCAGACTTCGACGGCACCGCTTAACGCACTCGAAAATGAGATCCGCGGGCCCGCAATTTGAATAAACCGCTTCGTTATTCCGGTCCTCGGCGGCGAACAGTTCGGGCAAAGTAGCCGAGCATCCGGTATAACGTACGAGGGGAGTTTTCTATCGAGTTCGCTCCCACCGGGGTCTATCTAATAGCCCGATCAGTCCTCCGGAGAGACTGGTGGTAGTATCGAGTTCGCTGAAATGAGCAGTCCTAGGCAAATGCAGTCTGCCAAAACATTCTTCGGGTCTCCTTTTACGCGGCGGCAGGTAGAAGGACTCGCATCCCGGCCCCGGTTGCATGGTGTCTCCTTCATTGTGGGACGTTTTCGGTGGAGGAAGAACGACGTCGACGACGTATCTCGCAGCCAGCCAGCCGAACCGACTCGATCGTCGGCCCGGGATCGAGTCGGCCTTGTAAATCAGCTCGAATGGACATCCTCGCGTAATCCCGCATAATCCGGGGCTCAGTCGTTGAGCTCCAACAGCCGGCGAAACTAGAAAGCACCACGGCGCACTGCGTATTTCACGGTTTCCTTGGTTAATGATACGAGAGGAACATCTCGGATCCACCGATTCGATCTGGATCGAATACCGGCACGCATTGGCGATCGCTCGACCGGAAAATTCGGAAAAATTGATGCTCAACTTATCGCGGAGACGCTGATCGCGTGGGGTTCGGCCCTGTCTCGAGAATTCATTGCAACGCGCACAGAGTCTACTGCCCAGGGTATCGCGTGTAAGTTGTTTTTCTTTCGGAATTGGCTTGATCCTGTGAAAGCTCCAAGTCTCCGAACTCGGTGCAGTCCAAGTTGAATCTCGTAGAAATAGCGAAGAAATTCAGTATGCCGAATAAGGGGATGGCTCCGAGCGGAAATTGTTCTTCGTTGGAGTAGCAGGCTGCTCTCCGCTTTGAGGAAACAAATCGCGACGCGTTGTAGCGTCAAAATAGCCCAGATACGGGTTAATCAAACGGGGGAACATTGTCGTTCAGGATGTACCGAGCGCCATTAACTCGGCTCGTTCTGTCCAATTACTTTCGTTCACCGGCTAACGATGTCTGCTCCGCGAGATCCACATTCCGAGTCTGGAGGCCGCGCGTCCCTTTAGGGCTGACGGTGCACATACGCCGGTTTAGACACCTTTTTGCCCGACCGGTAGCCAGCAAATCCGTCGGTTAATAAGGGCAACGCAACGGCTCTCCACGGACGCATCGCCAGAAGCTCTTTTGTGCGGCCGATGCCGCGATCCGCTATCTCGTGTGAGATACGGTAATAAAGGTATGAGAACACGCACGTGGCACGCATAACTCATTGTCGCTCGGGATCGCCTTGATGGCTCCCGAAACGTTTTGCTCGCATCCGGCCCGTTCACGCGACGAACCACGCGTGTTCCTCGATCGTACGCAGACCACGTTTCTACATTCTGATGGTGCATCTTTTATCGCACTGTTGTGTTCCGGAAATTTATGTTGTATTCCGGATGAGGGTTAATAAACGTTGTAGGTTTATTGTATCAAAACACTAGTTTATTAATAAAACTCCTCAACTATTACCTCCGGTCACAAAGTACGAGAAGCGTTACAAGTATATAATTCGTCGGAAGTCTGACAATTCAAGATTGACAGAGATACGGAAGAGCGAGATCTAGCTGCGCTGAGGTTTCTACTAGAATGATCTGAAGAACAGTCTTTTGCATGAACTTAAATAGAAGTCCCTTAAAGGGAGAGGTAGATAACTACCATGACGTGTCATAGTGCTGATTTTCTGTATGACTAAGGGTAGTGACCGATCGAGGTACACTGTCGAAAACAACTATCTTACAATTAGTCACTGTTTGTCACAAAGTAAACGGTTGGTCATACAACAGCACCTACAGCTGCGTTCTACTTGGCTTTTTATACATTAAAAAACAATTTCATAGTCTTCCGAGAAAGTTATGGTATTTAGGGACTGGTCCTATTGATTTGCTCGAATGTTTTGAAATGAACTGAATTATAGCGTGAGGTGCAAAATTTATTATCAAGAAGCTGATAATATTTATTGATAACGTTTATTACGAATTATTCTCGTTGGACGAGAGCAACTTCAATGATCAAGCCTCGACGTTGCATCGATAATTCACTCCCCCCCCCCCCCCCAATTACCCCCAATCTCGCCAGCAAACATCCCCGTTATCCGGTTGGCCAGTAAACTGCGGTAAAACACGGTCGTCGTGCCGGCGACAAGTTTCCAAAAGGAGTTTCTCGTAAAATTCCCGCGGCTGGTTTCCCGGCCGATGGCGTAGATAATTAATGATCGGGCTACTTCGGCTGTTCGTACGGCGAATCGAATAAACCATCGTGTTCTCTCTTCCTCTTTACCTTTCGTGGCGAGCCGAGGAGCTCTCGTGATTTCGAGTGGTTCGCACTTGGAAGAAGAGCGGAGAGAGAGAGAGAGAGAGAGAGAGAGGGTCCTTGTAGACAGCCGGGGTTCTCTCGGGCATGGTAGGCGAACGGGGGGTCTATTATTGTCCGGCGCTTAATCTGTTTGTTGTATACCGCCGGCGGGCTGCTAAGTGGTCCCCATTCTATGGTGCCCTATGGTGTACATAGAGGGGGGCCCTGCGAACGCGACACATGTTGTTACATCACGACGCCCCATTGTCGTCGTGAAACCCCGGCGCACTGCTGTGAGTCGGGACGATTTCGGGCTCGGCCCGAGAGATGAACGCCGCATGGGGAACACTAATCGCGCACACCACTTGACACTCCGACCGGTGCTCGAGCTCTTTTTAACCTCCCTCTCTCGCTCTTTTGCTTTCGACTTTCTCTCTCTCTCTCTCTCTCTCTCTCTCTCTCGCTCTCTCTCGCACGCCCTTTCCGTGGCAAGACGAGCCATGGCTCATCGAACGTGTAAACATATTAGTCGCGCGAGACCGGTGGCTGACGCGCTCCTTTCTCAACGGCAGAAGAGCAGGGGTGCGAGCCGTTTCGACGACTCACTTGCATACTTATCGCCGTGTTGTATACTCGTCGAGTGCTACTCGACTATTTATACCGATACAGCGTTCGGTGCGTCCGCCCGTCGACGGAAATCGAGAAAGTCATTGATCAATGCCGGGTAAGTACCTACGGTAAGGCCTCGATGCATGTACAGCTTCGTGACCGAAGTGCCATGCTAACAATAATCAAATTTATTTTCATCGCAGTCCGTTAGTTCCTGCGACATAAAACAAAACCAGACTGTACTATGTATCGTTCCAAACTTGATACGTACGCAATGAAAAATTTCCTGTTGCGAACGATTTTTTGTGTTTCGCAGAAAATGTGTGTCCCTAATGGCCGTCGTTAGGGGAAATAATCAACGGGGATGGATATTATAAAGATGTATTTTTAAACAATTTTATGAGTCCGCAATAAAGGTCGGTTGCGAAAATTGATGTTCTGGCTGTTGAAAATTAATAGTCGGAATATCAAAGGGAACCAACAACCGCTGTGAATCAGTATGATGCATATGCCGCACGTGTTGTATCTGCATTAGGATCACCAGACATCCAAACAACTAATGCCGTATCACGACCTAGCTTTTATCGGTTTCACGCAGTGTTTACAAAGAGCTTGCGCAGTCGGCCTTAGGGGTTGGCTCTCGGTCGTCACCCCCCACCCTTCTATTTCGCGGTCTGCCGTGTGCGTCGAATCGACTGCGAAATACTTTTCGCCTCCAACATCCGACACTCGATTTTCACCTTCTAAAAATTATATGCATTTCGATAATAATTCCACTTTTATCAAATGTACTTAGCGAATTTAATTTCGAAAATCATTTACCGGAAGTTCACCATCGAACAAAATCAAACTTCGGTAAGAAACGACAGTGTATCTTTAATCGCGAACGATTTTTACGTACGATTCTTCCCAACGCAATTAAAAACCATCGTGACGACTTATTAATACAAACAGCACGCGTCGCGCATAATCCCTCGGAGTTGACGCGACGTTTATGGTCCCCGGAGGCACCGAGCTGCTTATGCTCTTGTAATTAGATTTCGACATGCGTGCCGCTGTAGCTCGCCACCCTAATGCAATCTCTCGTATTCGCTTGATCTTCGGTAACTTGCAGGGTACACACGTCGATCCTTTCTTCTCGATCATGGAAACCTTTTCGTTCGTGTTCGATGCACTTCATCGCATTCTCTTTACGGCGTGCGGTCGGTTTCTTCTCCTGTTTTCGTGGATATGAATTATTGAATACTCCTCCGCGTTTAGGCGAACGAAACGATCAGTTGCAATTATTCGTTTGCGGGAACTTCTTCTGTCGACTCGGCTGACCACAAGAACAGAATACATATGATCAAATGTGCTCGTTTAGCAGCGGCGGAGAAACAATTGAAACACGGTTTTAAGAGCTAAAACGTTTCTAGTTTTAAACTTGAAAATAGGTAAAGTGTGGAATTAACCCTTAGCACTCGGATGGCGACTCTGAGGCGCCACTGAAAATTGACATGCAATTCTTAAAAATATTGTTCACATTATTATTTTTGTTCGTATTTAATAAACTACTAGCCATTTACATATTACACGAGATATAACATCAGTTTCGTATGCAAAAAATGAGAAAAATTTGTATCGAATGGAAATATCCTAGAATGGACATATTTTTCGTTTTTGTTAAAAGTTGTTTGCGTCAATGAAAAAGACAGGGGTTGAATTGAAAAATGTTTCTTCTTTCAATAATTTTGGATTATATCAGATCCACTCATTGTTTTAATGATTATAATGAGATTATAGTTCGCGTTATTGGACAACCTGATGTAAAAATGTGTTTGTTGCTCAAACTATAGCGACAACAGGTATGGCTTCATTGGCCGGAGGACCGAGAAAGAGGAAAGGTTCGTCGCGAGGTGGCTCGTTTTGCCGGATTATATCGAGGCTAATTTGATTTTCTGGCCGTAAGGACATCGCGACGGCGACGGTTGTCGTCGTCGTCGTCGTCGTTGTCGTCGTCGTCGTCGTCGTCGGCTGCTCATTAAGAGGGAAAAATTGAAAGGCCTGTGCCGTCCGTAGGGCGGTAAATCGGGCCTCTGTCCTTCTTTTGTCTTGTCCTTTGCCTCTTTCCCCTTTCTCCTCCGGCGAGTCTCGTCCTTTTTCTGCCTCCCCCTTTTCGCCTACGAGTTGTTCACGACTCGTTCGAGAGCGCAAGTCCGCGAAGTCCTGGGATCGATTCCCGGCTCAGCAGGAGGCTCCTCCTCTTACCATGACGGCCATCTTGCAACCGGCACCGGTCTCACTATATCACATCACACTTCACTGCATCCAGGTTGCATACTTACAGTCAGCCATGCGACCGCACCCTGACTTCGTACCGACTCCGGGTTCCTCGGATCTCACCCTGGTCGAGACGTCGACTTCCTTCCGGTCGTGCAGAGTCCTCGCTTACATCCCTAAACGATTTTTCGTCGTGTATGTTCGTTAACATTGCGTCCACGAATCTACGAATTTCTAAACTATTTTCAGATTATTATCTAAAAGTCAACGACAATCCTTCTTTTAACCCTTTGCACTCGGAGCTATTTTAACTGAAAAACGAAAAATTTGCCCATTCTAGAATATTTTCGTTCTATACAAATTTTTCTCATTTCTTGCATACGAAACTGATGTAATATCTCGTGTAATATGTAAATGGCTAGTAGTTTATTAAATACGAACAAAAATAATAATGTGAACAATATTTTTAAGAATGGCATATCAATTTTCAGTGGCGCCTCGAGAGTCGCCATCCGAGTGCTAAGGGTTAATCACGATAGGATCATTAAAAATTGATTGGTCGAAGCCGAGCAGAATTGTATAATTTCCAGAAACTACCAAAATCATTTTTTCTAACGGTGGCCGTTTCATTTTTTCTGTTCCAGGTTCTCAAGTATTGCGACCACTTGCACGGGAAATGGTACTTCTCGGAGATCCGGGCGATCTTCTCCCGTCGGTATCTGCTGCAGAACGTGGCCATCGAGATCTTCCTGGCTAGCAGAAGTAAGTCGTGCGACTCGACTCGTTTCGTTCGTTTTCAAAGGATCGTAGAGCACAAAGTCGCCGGCCGGCCACAGCTCGGGCCGACGCGCATTCCGTTTCTTGCCGGATCGGCCGTGCCTTTCTGCATTATTTCACACGACGCGATCTAATCTCGCAAAATGGAAACGGAATCCGGAGCTCGCCGAGAGCTGCGCGCCCCCGTGCGCTTTTTACGCAATAAATATCTGCTCCGCGTTACGCCGTCCCCTTTTTTCGCGGTCTATCGGTTGATCCTGGCTACACCTGCTGCCCCTCATTCTTTCGCTATCATTGCTTGTCTACAGGGTGTACCGAAAATCGCGTTACTAAATATCGATCATTATTTTCCTTTAATCTGTATTTCATTTCATTTAGCAACGTCCCAGGAATATTTTATATCGCTCGTTGCGACGAACTACGATACACAAATAAATTTTCTATTTTCTCCTATGAAATTCTTAACCCTCGTCCGTCCCTCGTGTCAATTTCACACAGTTTTCCCGAAATAAGTTACACTGTCCTGTTATTTGTAGCTTTTGCCCGAAACTTCGTGACTTTTAGTTTTTTATAATACGAAACTCATAAGCGACAAACCTTAGATGTTAACTTATTCATTTGAATGAAAAATAATTGAAAAATAACTGTTTGCCTTGTTATTTAATCGATCTTTTACCACTGTGTCAATTTGACACCGAGGGGCAGATCCAGTTCGTGAAACGAGGAACGGATGAGGGTTAAGAACAAAGGAACAGCGACTGAGAGGAAAATGAGGAAGGGGTTAAAAGCAAAATAACACGCGGCACGGTAAAAACGCGAACGGTCACGGCGTTTCCGGTTTAATTGCCGGTCCCGCAACCGGGCACGATAAAACTGCTTCGCGGGGAATGATATCTTTTAGATTAGCATCGATGCCACCGATACAAGATCCCCCCGGGTACTTCTTACTCGCTCGTTAAACTCTTCCGCCGCGGTTGTATTGCTGCCGCGACAGGCATAAAGCGCTCTTGTCGTTCGTTACGGGACGACATTATGAAAGGAGGAAACGTACGGTTCGTTATCTCGATTTCATTGTGAGGTGTTAAAACATTCCTCGCGGCCGGTTGAGCATCGGAGAGGACTCGGCGAGCGGCGATTCGCTTGAAATATAGTTGTTCCTGCGAAGAGGATCGTCGGCGCTCCGCGTACATACTTGGACAAACGTGGGAGAATCAGTTATACCTGGGCCCCGGTGGGCCCCGCAATCCCGCTGATTATTTCTCCACGGGCGCAGATAAATTTCCGGCTTGGTCGTCCCTCGATTCTAATCTGATCCCGACATTCGATGCGTCCTCGTGAAACGTTCGCCGGAGCCGGGCCGGGCCGGGCCGGGTCGGGTCGGGCCGAGCGAAGAGCGGAATGTCATCCCTGCGAGAGAACGGAGCAAGAGGGGTGGCTGGTCGTTCATTAAAAAATTACTGGAAACGCACGGTCGCGCGCGAGCGCATTCGTTAACGGGACCGGTAAAATGCCACGGCCAGGCCCGCGATAAATCCTCCGAACAATAAAAAACTACGGGAAAAAATTACGAGCGAGCCACTTTATACCTCGAACCGCGCAGTAACTTTCACGGATCTTTATGGGACGACGCGCGCCGCTTTCGGACGCCGAAAAAAATAATTTTTGAATATTCTACGCGCGGCCGGTGTCAACGTAATCGTGCGCGAAGCAAGGCCGGTATACTGACATTCAATCAGACATTCGTATTTTCAGCAATTTTGTTTTGATATAAATTTTTATGCGAAACGCAGCTCTTCGCGCGATGCTCCTCATTTTATTCTTCGAATCGGACACTTTGGACACACGTACGCCCCGAGTTTCAGCCGTCCGGTGAAAAATTGTGCCGTTTCCCGCGACAATGGTCGTCTCTACGTTTTTATTTAAATACACCGCGACATCCTGGGCTTAATCGTCGCGTCGGCCGCGCACGGCCGGTTAAGTTATTTAGTTTATGCACGCACGGCTCGTGTTACACGGCGCAAGAATGCGGTGTCTTCTGCATCATGGGGAAACTCGCTGCAATTCAGATCAAATGGTGGGCCGCGCGCGTTGCTCCGCGAGTTTGATTCCGTATCTTTACGAGCCTCGCGTTTACGCCGCGGCGATTATACTTTGTAATAAGAAATTAAGCAACTATCATTTTTACGCACGAACGCCGCGATCTCTCGCGGAGATACACGGTATTTTCCGCAAAGAAGTTTCAGATTGTGTTTTATGTTAATCGGTAGACCTTCGCGCATTTATTAAGTGCTTGTAAAATACAAGGATACCAGTGTATTACTAAACATTAATATTTATCACAGTTTTTCAATTTTTTTGTAACGAATATACGAAGGATCTCTCAAGGAGATTTTTAAAGAATCCATTGTTCGTTGAATTGCTTGCGCTAATAGCTATATTTGTTTGGTACCCGTGCAGAAAATATGTATATCAAAGGAAGCCGTTTTTAGAGGGTTGCCAGAAATTTTTACCGCATGTTCTCGCGGAGCGCGCGAACGGCAAAGACAGCGCGAGGTCAGAGTTTTCTTTGATTTCGGCAGCTCTCTGTGATCCCTGCCGGCCCTGTACTTTCCTCCTTTCTTGATTAAGACCGACTCGTATATTCCGACGGTGTATTCGGCGTTACATAAATTACTCGCATGTATTTATGGTAACTGTCGCTTCGCACGCTACCCTTTGAACTCTCGGGGGAGCTTCAACCGATCCGGCCGATGCTATTACAGCCGTGAAATTAAGTCCATCGTGTACCCTCTTTTCATATTTTCTCATTTAATTTCCAGGCGCGTGTCTCGCGCCACAGTCTTTATCAATTCATCATTTTCCTCCATTAAATAAAGACCGCTATTTCGGACACAAGAATGACACAGTATAATTTTTATCTTCGCTTAAATTATTACACGAATTGACCCGTACGTGCAGTAAAAATTTCAAAACAGATTTAGTACCTATTTTTATCTCGTAAATTAACCCTCGTCCACACGACGTGGTACCCGGGTACCTATTTCAAATTCATTTACATAATATTCAATATTTTTCAATTGATATGTCCATCATCTTTTGTGACATCTCAAATCTACTTTAGATGAATTAAATCGTTGAAATTAAACAAAAATTTCATACAACGGTAGCGACGATGACGCTACAACAGTATACAGCAACCTATATGGGTAACCCGGGTACCTCTTCATGCAGAATCGTATAAAAATTACCCGTGTGGATGAGGGTTAACGGCTATGAATGGGAATAACTCCTCAAGCTTGGAAGTACGAAATACCTTGAAAAATTGTTTGCGAATCCCATTGCCCTCGGGCGAGAACATTTGCTCGGGGGGGGGGGGGGGGGGCTGGGCTCGGTGTGAAAAGTTCGTGGCGTCCATCGACCCCTACGGTATACGGATTACGTGTTAAAAGAAAATAAAACAGAGCGACGGCCGGGGGGCTGGCGATGCGAGTAAGAAGTTCGTCCTTGCCTGCCATCCCTCCGAATGATTGACACACGATCCGTCGACGAAATTGGGCCCGCTTATAATCCGCGATTTAACGCCTTTTTGTCCGCAGCCTCGATCCTGTTCGCGTTCCCGGACCAGGCGACGGTGAAAAAGGTGATCAAGGCGCTGCCGCGAGTCGGCGTGGGCATCAAATACGGGATTCCGCAGACTAGGTAAGAACCACGAGAAGGGCCCAGCACACCACCGAAAACCCTTTTCGCCAACATCTGGATCTAAGGATCTCGGCCCTCGGACTCGCCCTGGAACACGCTCCCCGCATTCCGCTCTTTCTTTGTCCGCGGCCGCGGGATTCCGATCGCTGTCAGGACCGGATCTAGGACTTTCTTGTCCGTGGCGAGAGCATGCGACCAGATCGGACGAGATAAAGGGCGCGGATAGTTATTGAAAACCGCCCCCGGCCAGATGGCATAACACGCGTGGAATGCGTCGCGACGACGGATCCGTCGACGGTATTGACTAATAGAGCTTTTTCGTGCTGCTCGTCCACGCGGCGACACAGAAATTCGTTCCCCGAGGATATCGGATGACCAGCGTCCTTCCGCGTTCTTTTTATCGTTCGATTATTCTTAGCGATTGAAATTCTCTTGTGAATTTCATTCGTTCTGTGCCGATTTCGATTATTCCTGAAGATTTTGATAAAATCAAATGTTTGAATCGGCGATGTTCCGAAGGCAAATATGTAGTCACCGTGCCAGGACTAATTCGCGGAAGAGATTAGGATCGCGAGACGGCGGAGGCATCGACGTCCGTTTGAGACGATCGTGCGGATCCGCGTGTTGGCATCGCGAGCGTGTTTCAGAGGAGAGGAATCCTTTCCTCGATACCAATACTCCCTCAACCGGACGAGGACAGGCGGCGAGAACACAGGTTCGCGTATCCACGCTTCGATCCATCCATTAAAGCGCTCCTATATACGAGAGAGCCGGCGAGAAGGATACGCCGGCCATAAATATACGGAGGCCGACTCCGACGTCTGATCCGAGGGAGATTCCTGGCCAGCAAAAATAATCCTCCGGTGTATAAAACGTGCATCCGCGTCGTGACGCCCTGTACCACGCTCCGGCCACGGGAAAAATAAATGCGACTCGGTGCCGACCATATCGGAAAACCCGTGAGACCGATATGGTGTCCCGTGGCCAACCTGGGATCGAGATTCTACCGAATGGGTGGAATTAAGTCGAAAATTTTTAGGTCATTCAAACTAGGCAAGCGACTAGGTGCGACGATCACGGCCTCGGTCAGCTTCGCGCAAAGCCCTCTACAAATTCGTCCATTTCGTTTCTTTTCTGTTGGAATTGGGGGATTACTTTGTTTAATTGAAATAATATATAAGCGAGAGTACGCCGTAATAATTGACAGAGTTTTAATAATACTTGTTTACTGCTCAAGGTACGATTCGAGAAGGAAGAAGCCGCGTACCCCCGCACGCATACGCATACACACATATTGTATATTCGAGCGCCATCATACAATAAATACAAATAGTTGATGATTAAATTAACAGAGAGATGTCGCGATTAGTTACGCGTGGTTATTGATCGTGTTCCAAAATTTTCCACATTGTGATAAAAAGTTTCACAGTTTGGCGAGATTTGTGCTCGGCTCGTGCACCCGCGGAATTTATACATCCGGTTGTCGTCGCGCGCTTCCCTCCTTTAATATCATCCAGCGTGTACGGCCATTAAAGTCTACCGTGTAAATTCTAAATCAGTGATCTCGCCGTTCATAAAACCGTCCGGCCAGTTTTACGGCGTGAAATAAAGCACCGAGCCAGCGTCTTGACGTAATAGATCTCGCGAATCGAGAACTGTCATCGTAATTGCGTAGGAGAGCCGTGATCGACTATCCGCGAACGCTCGTTCCATCGAGCAATTAATTCTCGCGGTTAAAAGAAATGAATTGCTTCCTAGAATAATTACCGGTTAACCAGCCAACGAACTTCTTCTTCCCATTCGTATCGTCCTCGAGTTGAATCTAATTGTTGCGTTTCGTCCCCGCAGGAAAGCATCGATGATGTCGCCGCGACAGCTAATGAGAAGCTCGAACATGACTCAGAAATGGCAGCGGAGGGAGATATCGAACTTCGAATACCTGATGTTCCTCAACACGATCGCTGGTAAGAGAACTTCGACATCATTCTCTTTTCATTCTGTAAATTTTCTACTTGTCCACGTATTTCCTTTTATACGAACCGAACGTTTTTATTTTGTTTTCATCGGTAATAACAATCCTCGATTACAATTCTCGTTCATTGAAAGGAAGGATATACGTACCGCTAATGCGAGCAGACTATACAACGATTACTACACTGCGGATCTTTATGCAAAATGTTATTTACATTGATTGTGGGAACCAGGAATAAGATAAAAATCTATTTCATCCCTTGACGACTTAGTTGCATTAACCCTTAGCACTCGAGTAGCGCCTCAGAGTCGCCACTAAAACTTACTCTACTATTATCCACAATATTGTTTAGTTTATTAAATATGGTGCTCTCTAATAAATTACCAAATATTTAAGTATTGTACGAGGTATTATATCAATTTCATATCCATAAAATGAAAAAAAAATCATATATAATGGAATTATTCTAGGTCCGAAGAAATGTTTAATTTTCCAGTTAAAATAGCTCCGAGTGCAAAGGGTTAAAAACAACATTACAACATTCTTGAATGTTTAAAATCTTTTACCGTTTTACTTTTCATCCAACCAATTTCTTCATAAATGCATAAGGATCCGCGCAGTCTAATGATTACAGTCTCCCACGAGGCCCGGCGATCTCCGTTGTTTGTCGAAACGGCTGATCAGCGTGATCCGGTAAAAAGGAAAGAAAAGAGAGAGAAAGAGAAAAGGGAGGGAGGAGTCTCCAGTTTCGTGATTTAGCCTCGCGACGCGTAGCACAAAGGGTCGGCCGATATTAAACCGAAGGAGAAACAAAGGTTCGCGGGGGGAGGAGCGGAGACCAGTCGGTCCCTCGGGGGAGGATTACCGGGGCCCACGAGTCGGGGATTACTCGTATGGGGTGGCTAACGGAACACTGAGCTGATTGAGAACATCCCTAATACGTCGCGACAGATTCCATCCGCCCGTGTGCAACCGTGGATCCCTCTATCCTGCTCTATTTCCCTCTCTCGATCCCTTTGTCTCGCTCTGCACCGCGGCAAAATCGAGCGACGATCGGGGCCGTCCGCAGACGACGTCGCATTTTCTTTCGGCAAACCGGTAAGCCGATATGATTTTTTTCAGACCTACGGCATCCCTTTTATTACTGTTATCCTACAGAGAATTCGGTCCTGAGAGAACGTTGCGGTCACGAGGAAAATATTGCCTAATCCGTTGCTCCCCGACCGCCTTTACGCTCGCCACCCCTCTATGCAGGCAAAAAGTACGGTCAACCCTCTTGCAACATTCTAACTAGAGATACCCATTTCATATTCAAAATACACGTGTGCACGTGTAATTAATATATCCGTGTAGAAGTCCGGATCCTATTTAATACACGTGTATTATCCGTGTATTTTGATACACGTGTGAAAGAAAATGTATATCTTTTTAACAAAGTTACAGTGAATTAAAGTTTTTATATTAAAGGTAAACAAATTTACATATTACACAACCGAATGTATTATTATTATTAATAAAATTAATATTGGTACCCGTGTATTATCCGTGTAACTTGATACACGTGTACCCGTGTATTATCTGTGTGTTTCGATATGCGTGTACACGATTACTTCAGTATCCGTGTATCCGCGTACAAAGATGTACACGGATTAAAATACGGATATATATTAGTACACGTGTATCCTCAATACACGTCCAAAACCGTGATCTCTAATTCTAACCTAAGTAAGAGGTCTGGCAAAAACAAAATCGAAATAGACCCGCAGTCTAATCGTAACGAGAACGAAAAAGGTTCCATCGTAGTCTTCTTTACCTCGTCCTCATTTCCACCTGTTTCGAAGCCGCTTTTGGAAGAGAGACGGAACGATATCTGTTCGCCTCGGGCCGATCGATCAATCGTTTCGGAAACCGTGGATCGTCGACGACACGGTGTCGCGGCCCCATCTAGGATGCTAATAAGCGGTCGTCGGAGAGAGCGGACTCGTAAACAAGCCGATCTGCGAATTATGTAAGTGGAGGATTTATGGCTGCCCACGCGCGGCCCGGCCGGCCCGCTTAATGACGAGGATCACCGAGGACGCGTAATTATTTGTACATCGACGAGGACGCAGCGAGATGCCAGAGGGTGGTCGTGTATTTACGAGCGTTATATATTAATTGCGCAAATAAATAGTGGTGTCGAGGGGAGGGGAGGAGCGGGGGAGTGAAAGGGGGGCTCGGGTCGGTCGACGGAGCGCAATTGGGCAAGGCCCGGCGGGAGAACACGTTGCGAAAACGAACCGGTCCCGCTGCCAGGCTCCCGCATGCGATACAGGCCCCCGTTGTTTATTTGCCCGGTCGCGCGTCGGTTTATTAAAAATTAATGATAGTAGACCCGATGTAAATACGATAGAGGCTGCGTGTCCCGGTGCCAGCCGGATCTCGTGGGTGGAACCCTCTCGTTGCACGTACCGCCACCGAAACCATCTGTCCCCCTTCTACCGATCTTCGCCATCCTTCGCCGATCTTTCTCGTGCAGCTGATGGGTTTACCTTTAATTACATCTCTCCAGCTTCTTGCGGTATCTTCTTTTGCCGCCGTGATTGCTTTACGAGATCGTTCGACGCCGTTCCGCAAATAGATCGTAGATCAGCCGACTCTGATGTCGACGCCATTGAACTCGCGACGCGTAAAGAAGATTGGCGATATCATCGAATTATTCGAAAATATTGCCGGCCAGAATATTCATTGTATCGATCTTTACAATTGTTAATATCTTGCTGACGGTGGAGCTTAACCCTTAGCACTCGGATGGCGACTCCGAGGCACCACTGAAAATTGCTATACCATTTTTAAAAACATTGTTCACATTATTATTTTTGTTTGTATTTAATGAACTACTAGACATTTACATATTCCACGAGATATTATATCAGTTTCATACCTATAGACACGGCGTAGATAATTTTCCGTGTCCGAAAGATGAAATCAGCTGAAAGACACTGTGACGTCACATTTTCAAAAGGTGTACAAGCTATGCTCATCGACAGTGCCTATGTACGCTTGGTTTACATGGGGAGAGGGGGGGTCAGCGGGTGCGCCATGTACACAGTACATGGAAAGAAATTATCTTAAGACTTATCTTGTAACGTCACAGTGTCCCATCATCTTTCGGACACTGAATTCTCGGTTTTCCTATACACATACTATACCTATGCCGGGTCTATTAGTATATATGGTCTAAGGTTTCATATGCAAAAAATGAAAAAAATGATATAGAATGGAAATATTCTAGAATGGAAAAATATTTCGTTTTTGAATTAAAATAGCTTCGAGTGCAAAGAGTTAAATACAATTTGGTGATTCTAGCTTGCGCGAATTGTACCGTAAAAATTAACCCGCGCATAACCATCCACAGCCCGGCTGCCAGAGCCTTGCTATGAAAAGTTTCTGCGAAAAATATTGAGACATAGAAATTTATGGGAAGCACAGTTGTTTCGGTTGTCGATTCGGTTTTAAACAATGGGTCCCGCTTGTGAAGATGTAATTCGATCATTGTATCGCTGTATTCTATTCACGATCCGAGATAAGGTTCCCAGGCAGGTAATTGTCCTGGACCTAACACCATCAGGAATGTTCGTATCGATAAATCTAGTCTCGACGACTTTGCACTTTCGATGCAGCGCCTTGCACTTTATCTGCTTCGACAGAGACCGCAGAGGAATGCGTAGAATGGCTCCTCGGCCACAGGGATCATGTATCCTTTCTTGTTATATCCTTTCGTACTAACGTTTCCATTCTCT
The DNA here is from genome assembly GCA_916610255.1 of Lasioglossum lativentre. NCBI lineage: Eukaryota > Metazoa > Arthropoda > Insecta > Hymenoptera > Halictidae > Lasioglossum > Lasioglossum lativentre. Next base: position 7,037,952 of record OU744364.1, read on the forward strand.
GTGCACCACTAAACAATAGCCATTAACCTATCGTTACATTCATTTTCCATGCGGACACGCGAATTCCCAAAAATTTTCTAAAACATTCTCCACTAATTACAATTGACCCGACGCCTAAGCTTAAGCTCCGTACGCTTCAACTCCAATTCCAGGTTTATTAACGTGTCCCGCGTTTCATTAAGACAACAAATAATCAGCTCGGGCATTTTAAAAACCGTCCAGGTAATTAGTTTCGCTCGTTCTTAGCCTCTCGTCCAGACCGTTGAAATATTAATATCCAATTAAGAGCGGCCGCTTGTGGGTACATATACGATCCTCCCGAGAAATCCACCCACGCGTCGACCCGGCAACGACCGAGACGAGACGCCGAAACGTACCGCGTCGAATAAAGGAATTTTAGGGATAAAAATCAAAAAAATTTTCAGTGATTCTCGTTTATAACTACATATTCCAATAAGTTACTTAGCGATAGATATGTGCGAACGCTTCTACGAAGGTTTTCATTACCAACATGAAAGTTGATTTTTTGATTTTTGTCGAGTCCCGAGGCTGCAGCAATTTTGCAGAGCTTCCTGTCGATTTTTCTCCGGAGTGTGGAACGTCTCTCTAAATCTCGGCGGGCATAGTGGCGAGTTAAAAACGAGCCTCTCGTCGCGGCCGGCACTTATTATAACGTTGTTCCCGGAGGATGCAGTCGGTAAAAAGTAAGGGTGGGTGCGGGGGCGGAGTGAGCATGGGGAGCGCGTGTGTCGCGGGCATTCCGGTGTCGGTGAGCGTCCCGAGAGCGCTCACTCACCGCGACGCTACCATTAATAATCACTTTGATGCATAACGCGGCCTTACTATTATTTACGTCCGACCGTCGGTCGTGCAGCGTCAGGATTTACGACGCATTGTAGCAACGACGGGTCTTGTGCGGCGACCGCCGGCGCAACGCAGCCTCTATCTTCTTCTCTTCTTCTCCCTTTCTCTCTTTCCTTTTTTTTTTTTTTTTTGCAGTCTCGTCCACGACCGAATTGAGTATCCGGTGAGGTTCCCGGAGACAACCAGTCGGCGACTTTGCCACTGCGCAATTGATGCCGGGAATACCGCATTCCTGGATATTCGGAATGCACTCTGTTTCCTATAATGTAGACTGCCGAGTATCGCTGCGCGTTCGACGAGCATCGGGAGGATTCGTTTCTCTTTGAAATTCCATCGGAATTCCAATATTCTCGGGTTTTTGTAAGCGACGGCAGTCAGGAACGTAAACACGACGACAGTGTCTCGGTTTTGACAATTTTTTCAGACATTGTTCGTACGATACTTCCTCGTTCTTCTTATAATATTCGTGGCTGAATATCGCTTTGTTCGATAAATACTGCAAATGAAGATACCCGATTGAATAAAAACTGCTCGTAGTCGACGATTTTATAATCTTCTACTGTCCTTGCCAGACGGGCTTCTATTCCCCTGAAAATGCTTCCCCGTCTACTAATAAACGTGGCTCGATTCTCTTCGTAGTGGGGATAATGTGACGTTACGTATCCCCTCGTGCCACCAATACGAGCTTCGTGCAGCGAGAGGGGAATCCGATGGCGGAGAGGGGAGCGTACAGAGACTGTACTCTGGAAACTGTGGTTTCTCGTAATAGCATTAATCATAAGATGAAAAATATTGAATCGGCGATTTTAACGGGTCCACTTATTCCAGCGTAAACGTCGTCGATAATCCTTCTATAGACAGCGCTCCGAGCCAGTTGGCATCCGAAACAGAATTGCTCGTCGCTCCGGCCAAAAATAAACGGTCTTCCTTTTAATGCTCATAATCACGGGCCTAGCTTTTTGTCGGTCACTTTTCTTCCCTCGCTGCCTTTGCCGCGATGAAAAAAGCGCGCGGCCCGAAGCGAAGTGTCTCCTTCTAATTCTATTTTTATGAAATGCACGCGGGTCCCGAGGGAACACGGGATGCTCTCCGTTTAGTAAGCGTATAACTCAGACCGTGACGGCTAATCGTTCCTGAAATTGTCACTTCTGGAGGTCTCACTCTTCCATACACCCTCCCCCCCACCTCGGAATCCCATTCCGAGATGCATTAGTGACGGCAGCTCGGCTGCAAGCCTGACTTCGTCTAATCTCCTCCCCTGTCGCTAATTAAAACACGTCAGCAAGTTTGTCAGACCCGGCGCGGCGCGGCGCCCCATCCGCTGGATCGTTTACGTACACGTTAATTCGCACTATACCTCGTTCTAGTTTCCAAATTCGCCGGCAGGTATCCGGCGTTATTCGCGTTCTTAGACCATATATACTAATAGACCCGGCATAGGTATAGTATGTGTATAGGAAAACCGAGAATTCAGTGTCCGAAAGATGATGGGACACTGTGACGTCACAAGATAAGTCTTAAGATAATTTCTTTCCATGTACTGTGTACATGGTGCACCCACTGACCCCCCTCTCCCCATGTAAGCCAAGCGTACATAGGCACTGTCGATGAGCATAGCTTGTACATCTTTTCAAAATGTGACGTCACAGTGTCTTTCAGCTGATTTCATCTTTCGGACACGGAAAATTATCTACGCCGTGTCTATAGGTATATATGATCTAAGAATGCAACAAACAAATGAACTAGCTTGAATTAGTTTGTACTGAGGGAAGATCACATTGCAAAATATTATGGAGGGGAATCTTCCAATAATTCTTACATTCTAGTATATAATATTAACGAAAATTCAGTCAGCCCCAATTTCATAGTCCCCTTGGGCCTGAAGCCCGTCTGCTACTGCCGGAATTCCCGACCCGACTGACCGACCGAGCTCGCGCGCCGACCTCAGGTGTACCCGTGCGCAGCGATGCGATACTCTCGCCACCCCATCTAATTCTGATTGATTTCGATCGATAGTAATTATTGATAATTATTTCTGGCTGTTACAGGAACTCGCAAGTAATTTTAATTTAGTTTCAGATTTATTTACAAAAGGAACTGCTTTGTGTTTCAGGACGTACATACAACGATTTGAACCAGTACCCCGTGTTCCCTTGGGTGTTGACTAATTACGAGACGAAAGAGCTCGATCTCAGTCTGCCCAGCAATTATCGAGACTTGTCAAAGGTAAATAAAGCACTGTTCGAATAAAAATTATACTATTATATACTTGAGGGACAAGTACTAAAGTTTCTTCGTGTTTCTGAACAGCCAATCGGAGCGCTGAATCCAAGCAGAAGAGCATACTTCGAAGAACGTTTCCAGAGCTGGGAACACGATAGCATACCGCCTTTCCACTATGGCACGCACTATTCGACTGCAGCTTTCGTTTTGAACTGGATGATTCGCGTGGTAAGAATCTACCTTATTCTTCGCAAATCTGGCCTGTCGCTAATATAAAAAATTCCAAAGTGAAAGGAAACATTTAACATTCCAATTTTTATTGTCAAAATTTAGCCTAACATTTACTTACAAGACACATTAATGAAACCAGTCTCGCAAATGACGCATGACCAGGTTTATTTTTAAATCTTCGGAAGTTGACGAAAATGTATATACAATATTTCCCGCATAAATAAAATCAGGATCACGCCCTAAGTGGATCGCTTCTTCTCTCAATTTGATATTTTGTAAACAAGACTTAATGCGGGCCCCGATAGTCATTCCCGGCCGGGAACATCGTTAAACCCTGAGGAACAGCCCGACAATCGTCGGTCCTTGGACCGTCTATTTGAGAGACCAGTCCAGTTAGAGCCATAAATTTCAACGACGCATTCGGTAGTGTCTGCACGCTAATTTGGGGGCGTCGGAACGCCCACGAGTCAACGAAGCCCGCCTTCCCGTTAAATATGTGCATTTGTTTTCTGCTGCGTTTCCTAGAGGTCGCGTTGACGCGCGCTCGTATTCGACGATTCCGTGCAAAAATACGCGCCATCTACCATCCTCCCTTCTCTTATTGCGTTAACGACCCGTTAATTTTCGCGTTATTACCCGCGCAATCGGCGGCAAGAGAAACGCCTCTCTTTCCTGGTCGAAATTAATGTCTCCCCAATTCTGGAGTAAATTAAATATATCCCACTAAAATAACTCTGAGACGATGACACGGTAATTTTGTAGAAAGTAGATACATCGACGCAATGATCGAACTGCAATATCTTTAAATAGATTGTAACATCTATTTAATAACAACAACAAGCAGACCCAAAGAATTCGTACTTTTTCACTTGCAACTTTCTGTCAGGATTTCGTTGTTATTCGCCACCGTGGTCACCGATTCAATTCCACACGCAAATGCCGTATGCAAGCTCGCCTCGGACGGGCGAGCGTTTATTCGGCGCATTTGCATGTAAATCGTCAATAAGGATTTTATTATTCCTTTGCTGTACGACACCCCGCTGTTCGCTCGACGATATACTGCACCATAAACAATTTATTGCTTTATAACTGTGCAGCTCGTTGTCTCTTTCGGACTATTTTATAAATACCATTAACGAAAATCGCGCGCGCGCGTGCGCGAGCTACGAACTTTCCGCCGACCATATTCTCCGGAGAACCTGTCGAAAATTTTATACGCGACCATAAATCACGAGCCGCCTACGAGCACACGTGAAACGCACTTCGATCTCCGGAGCTGTTCTGTTAACATTCGTCAGACTGTCAGAAGAGTCGAGCATGACCCTAAGCGCGAAACCCTACGACAGAGTTGCTTTTTCATGGGTCTCTTCGCCTTCCACGTCTTCGAGATTGTCCATTCTTGGCGTAAACGCTTGCCTTTCGCTTTTACGAGCCGTTGCCTAACTTGTCCACGAGTTCTCCTCGCCTTTTGCGTACACCGTTTATCATAATTTTCAGGCGAACAGTTGTTTAAGGCTTCTGGATATTGCAGAGAAGTTAGGCAAAGTGAAAAAAAAACAAAAAAATATTTTGCCATTCGAATGTTCCAGGAACCAATGACCACGATGTTCTTGGCTCTCCAAGGCGGCAAGTTCGATCACCCGAATCGACTATTCTCCTCGATCGCTTTGTCCTGGAAGAACTGCCAACGGGACACTTCCGACGTGAAGGTTCGTTTCATCGGAAAGTTCCGAGGTCTACGGGCTTATTAGTTACACCTCCGCGAGCAAAGGATGCGCGTGTCGCTATTGTTACTGTCCGCGAATAAATTCACGAGCGTCGCGTCCGAACGCGATGCAGATACATATAAATTACTCGGCTTGTTAACAGGAGCTCATTCCGGAGTTCTTCTTCCTGCCGGAAATGCTGGTGAACAGCAATCGGTACCGGTTGGGTAGGCAGGAAGACGGAAGTTCAGTCGGCGACGTTGAGCTGCCGCCATGGGCGTCGTCTCCTGAGGAATTCATCAGGATTAATCGAATGGTGCGTTATGGTTCATTACGATTGAAAGTCTTTCTTCCGCCAAAGGATTAGTATCAAAATAAAGACGATAATATATATACTAATTTTCTCTGTCTGCAGGCTCTCGAATCAGAGTTCGTGTCTTGTCAACTACACCACTGGATCGATTTGATATTCGGTTACAAGCAAAAGGGTGAGCTTTACTCGGAAACATCATTTTTAATTCTCGGTTAAAGACGAAAGCCACGTAAAATATCTAAAATTTCTTGAATACTGGAAACCTGCTCGGTCCAGTTCTTTCGAGTACGAGATTCTTCAAGTGTTTATGAATTGAGACGATAACATCCGGACAATGGCGCGAACCGCGCGACGGAGGAGATTGTGCCGGGTGTTGGGACACGCGTAGTCTGGTCAAATTAGGTTTCCACCGATGGTAATTGTCGGTGGCGCCTCTATATCCGGCGCTTCCCCGAAGATGCTGCCGCCGAATTGCCGAAGAAAGAGGGTGGCGTCGCTCGCCGCGCGTATGGAAGGAATTAGTTTTTCGTTAGCTTCCTCCCGGTCTTGTCTCGACCAATTAGGCACGTGTGCGGACCGCGACAATGCGTGCCACCCCTAATACGTAACACGTTTACAGACGGTTGCACGAAAGTACAGCCTACCGGAAATGCCCGGCCACAAGCAATCGACAGAAGGCCCAGAAATCGGCCGAGCCAACGTGGCGGGGACAAATGCAGCCGTCCGAGGCTATTTATTTTCCGATCCCTCAACTGAACTTTCTACCGAACTCGAACGCTCAAAGGGACGTAACGAGCCAGCAGTGTCGTTGCAATTCTCGAAGTTCACGCGACAAATATTTATAGATTTCTTCGACTTATGCGTGGAACGCTTTTGACGGTTTCACGCTAGTACATAAATTATTTCATTAACTGCGTCGAGTGAAGGACAAAAATATGATTGTATATCTTGCGTTTGCCAAACAACTGATTTCATTGCTTTCATTCCAGGACCAGAGGCAGTTCGCGCAACAAACGTGTTCTACTACCTAACATACGAGGGCAGCGTGGACTTGGATACGATAACGGACCCAATGATGAGGGAGGCAATAGAAAATCAAATTCGTAACTTTGGCCAGATACCGTCGCAGCTCCTGATAGAGCCACACCCTCCAAGGAGCTCGGCGATGCATTTGGTAAACGATGTTTACATTACTTATTCCACATTTTCCACGAGTGTTACTCACGATCTAACACACGATAGAACTTTTGTTGTAAGAAAAGTGTGCACTGTAATGTAGGTATTAGTATTATAATACGAATATAGTGTTGTAGGTGTACTTCCCAGGAAGTCTTAATAAAGAGACAGCCCTTTTATAAGGTAGAGTTCCAACGATTTGGTTACTCTTAACGATCAAACTAGCCTAGAGCCTGATTCGATCATTAGAAATAGAAAAGTTAGTGCGTAGTCCTGTAGCTCCCCGTCACCGACTTTTAACCTTCGTTCCATTTTGTTGAACACTGAAACTTCACGCAAAATGAAACGCGAGATTCCTTGTCGTTCGTAGAACTCGACTCGTTAGACCCCGAGTTTTAGTGTCACTTAGCGTGACAACGCACCTCAGCTCAGTCATTCTCACGTCACTAAATGATATACCTACATATACGTGCAATGCACGCTTTTCTTTCTGTTCAATCGTTCCGAACGTGAAGAGTACTGCAAACTTTGACAAGACGTTGCCACCCGTGTTGCAGTCGCCGATGATGTTCTCGAGCATCCCCGACGACGTGTGCATGACCATCAAGTTCCCATCGAACTCGCCGATCTGCCACATCTCCGCGAACACGTACCCACAGCTGCCATTGCCGTCTGTCGTCACTGTCACCACCGGACAGCAATTCGCTGTCAACCGGTGGAACACCAACTACGCCGGTAAGCAATAATGACTCTCGCGAGTCGTTTAGTCGGCGAACTGAACGCGGTCCTCGTTAGGTCGACGACTGGCAAATGAATGTACATTACTACTAACGTTGACGAATGTGTCGTGGCCGATGGTTTAATTGTTTGTCGAACAAATTACAGCGTCTGTACAGTCTCCGAGTTACGCGGACGCTCCGCAGGCTCAGGCTGCCAACCAACCATTGTCCATGGATCCTGTTCTTTGTAAGTGAATTGGAAAGTAGTAGTAGTAGTCAAAGTAAGATGTTAATACCACTTTTCATTCGACAAAATTCTTAATGCTGGTAAAGAGTAAAGTGTTTAAGTTGATCATAAAATTAGAAGATTGTGAACAGTCATATTCAGTTTTCAAGTACATTGAACATCTCTTCTTTTAGCACAAGCTGCGAACAGCTCGAATCCAACGTTACGCAGACACTTGGGTGACAATTTCAGTCAGAAGCTTAAGATCCGAAGCAACTGCTTCGTCACCACCGTGGACAGTCGATTCTTAGTCGCTTGTGGATTCTGGGACAACAGTTTCCGCGTGTTCTCCACTGAAACCGGTAATTAGAGCAACTTCAAACTACTTTAATCCTTGCGAGGCTCTTGACGATCTCATGGATAATAATCCATTCGAACCCTTGTATAGGTCTTTTAAATACTTTTTAACCGTTTTAACCAATAAGTGAGTTATGTTGTATAATAAGTGAGAGAAGAAGAATGCGCCAAAATGACTCTGTCTTTGCAGCGAAAATCGTGCAGATCGTGTTCGGCCACTACGGAGTCGTCACGTGTCTGTCGCGGAGCGAGTGCAACATCACTTCCGACTGTTACATAGCATCCGGAAGTGCCGACTGCACCGTTCTCTTATGGCACTGGAACGCTAGAACGCAGACGATTGTCGGGGAAGGTGAAGCACCGGCACCAAGAGCAACCCTTACGGGCCACGAGCAACCTGTCACGGCTGTCGTGATATCAGCCGAGTTGGGCTTGGTTGTCTCTGGCTCTTACTGTATGTAGCAACACGGATTTCCCAAAATTTGATTTTTTTCAGCTCACATTAGAGGATTCTGTACCACGTACAGCCAGATTGTAACTTATTCGATTAATTCTTCATTGCAGACGGACCAGTTCTCGTGCACACGACTTTCGGTGATCTTCTGAGATCGCTGGAAGCTCCAAACGGGTTCTCGTCACCCGAGAACATCGCGATGTCGAGGGAAGGTGTTATCGTGGTGAATTACGAACGTGGACACATTGCTGCGTTCACCATAAACGGGAAACGCCTCCGTCATGAGTCTCATAACGACAATCTACAGGTAACACGCGAGAGAATATCGCTTCGATGCTTTGAAATTGTTTTCCGAAATTCTGAACAACGGAGATTGATGTTTGGCGATGTTAATGCTTATGATGTTTTACACTTTCAGTGTCTTCTCCTCAGCAGAGATGGCGAGTACTTAATGACAGGCGGCGATAAGCGAATCGTGGAAGTCTGGAGGACTTTCAATCTTGCTCTTTTGTACGCATTCCCTGCTTGCGAGAGCAGCGTTCGTTCTCTGGCACTCTCCCACGACCAAAAGTGAGTAGAACTGTACAATTCGGTGAGATTGAATCTCACTGCACATTGAACGGTAGGTCTACCCGTTGATCCTTCGGCTACAACTTTAGAGATTTTTTATTCCAGGTTTCTCCTAGCCGGATTGGCGAACGGGTCGATCGTGATCTTCCACATCGACTTCAACCGGTGGCACCACGAGTTCCAGCAACGTTACTGAGATTGTTTCGCGTACGTCTAGCAGAATCGTACTCGCACGAGCGCGGCCCATCCGTTGTCCGACCTTCTAGCACAACAGCAACAACGGATCATCCCGAAACCATGGATGCGTCGCAACGATGACAGTCTTCGAGCGATCTGAGGCGCCATACCACGTCGAAACTTTACGCCACGTCTACGACAGACCTTTACGATTCTACATGAAAAAGAGAGGATGGGAGAGAAAGGAAAATCGCGTCGCGCAATCACACGCTGGCGAGCATTAGACGATCGGACGAACGGTGGACAAGGTTCGTCGGTATCGCGGCTGAATTGAACAGAACTGAACTGAACTCCGGTTCGAGGTGTTTAACAGATAAGAGCAACGAGCAACGACGCTTTCGTAACCGTTTATTACAATCAAGTATAGTAGAGAGGGCGCAGAACGTAGCCGCGGAGCAGAAGGTAACTACGATATTCAGCGTTTAGCAATAAACTCGCTTTCGCGACTCTTTCACAATTCAAGCAGTGCTTCCGTGAGGCGGCGCGAATCGACGGCGACGCGCAAGCAAACAGTAGAACGATCTCTCGAACGGGAGCCGTCCGGTCTCGAGACGAAATTGGGATGGTCCGCGTTCGACCGCGACACATTCATGGTCGGGATCGAACGCCAGACTCGGCTCGAGTCGTCGAGCTTCAAGCAGTTTGAAGGGACTCGCAGAGAAAGCCGGACGTGTCTCTCAACGCTAGTCAATTACGAAGACTCGGATCCAATCTCTACGCTTGCGATATGTTCGAAGGCCGATTCTCTTAGTCACTCGACTCGAGTATAACGCGCTGATCTAACGAAGATAGATCCTCGAGCAAGGTGGCTCGCGATCTCCAAGCCGCGAGGTCACCTGAAAGCGACGTTGATTTAATCCGCCTGGAACCGCGTGGGTACGGCCCTCGACACCTTCTATCGCTGTAGCAAACGTCCCGTTGTAAATACAAGAGGAAAGAGGATGGAAAATCCGACAAACGATACCCTGCGACTTATAAATATACATATATAAATATATATTATATATTTATATATATATTATATATTTATATTATGTATGAATATATACGCATATTTCCGTAATAGGGTGGCGAACGAATGAGCGAAAGTTTTGCGGGAGGGAGAAACGTGTACCATTTCGAGGATGAAATGTTTCCAATTGTATTTCTGCGCCGATGTCGTAATTGCCGCTCGTGATAAACACTTTTTGGCTAAGCACTTAGTGAATTCAGTTTAACGATATGTGGACACCTATACAGATCTGTCGCACGCGTGCACGCGTACAGGCAGGCAGGCAAACGAGAAAAAATGGTAAGCGTGTCAGGCCTGCGCAACAAGAAGCACTTGCGCTAAAAGAAAAAAAAACAGAGGGGCGATCGACGCTTTTCCGCAGGGCCGTCTACGCTGGATCGCCCCGATCTCTCGAGGAACGCAGCCCCCACAATCACCGGTACAACCACCGCCAACGAACCCTTCTCCAGCAAACCATCCTTGCAAACACTTTTCCTATGTACCCCGACGTTCACGTCCTTCGAAAGAGATCCTAATTTTTATCAAAGCCGTCCAGCTTAACTTTTCGCGAGGATATTTCTTGGTATTTTCGCACGCGAGGTATAATTAATCAGCAAGACAAACGTTATATAGGCTTAAAGTCGAGAAATCACATCCCGAGTTCTCAATTCCCGGGCGATCCGAGATCGTAAAGGGAATCGACGTTGTTCGTGTGTGAGCGTGTCGCCCGTATCACGATTCGAGCGGGGCAGTCGGACTGTTCCGGTCGTTAGTTTCGAGGGAGGTCTGGTGGAAACTTGCTGAGAGAATCACGGGTGTTGAGTAAATGTGGTGTCTCGGGCTCTCGTGGTCTGAACCGTTGTAGTAGATCGTGCTCGAGGCTTTAGGCATCGGTGTACTTAAATTCGCTTAGTATCGGTACTTAATATTTTTTTCGACGAAGTTTGTTTGCTGCTGCAGATGGAGTGTTTCTTGAGGATAGAGATCCAAGATATACCGTTGATCAACTCCTGCGACAGTTTATAAAATGTACAACAAATTTTGTTTTCAAAGTCTCGAAGTTTGAAAAAGAAGTTCAAACTCGTCTCTGAGTATATCTACATTTTTTATGCGGCTGAAGCGGTGGAAGCCTCGAGCAAGCTCGACTACCAGACGAGTACGCTGGAACGCGATGGAAAGTGGTGTAAAAGTTGGAAAACGCGAGGAGAGAGAGAGAGAGATAGAGATATCTATCATCATCTATCACTAACATAGAATGCTAGTTACTCTTCACGCGAAAGAAACGAGAACACCTGCAAAGAACCGCGCGCCTGATCTCCATCATGCGAGAGACGGGTGCGCGCGCATTCACTGTCGCGTTCACTTACCGATAGGTGGTAGCGAATAGTTCTTCTGTCGGATATACACGAGAGCCGAATGTTTTCACACACATAGACGCGTACACACACGTACACGCACGCACGCACGCACGCACGCACGCGCTTAGTCGTCGCAAATCTCGATGTGTTTCCTTTCGTGTCGGTGATGTTTCACAAGTCGAAAGGGTCTAATGAAAGACAAGGTGAGGGAGCGTAATTGGTTGACAAAGGGAGGCGAGGTCGCGAAGAGGGGACGGTGTGAGAGGGACGCATAAATGAGGATAATTCGGAGCGAGCGTTCATGGTTCCGACGATGGCCGTCGCGGCGCCAGTCTCTTACGATTCCGTGGGTCTATGCTCTGTGTACAGTCGCGTTTCCGATTACTCGATTGCGTCTGATCATATTTTATTAAATACGTTCTAACAGTGGAGATAAATAGACTCCTCTCCAATACTTTAATCAAACTATCTTTTAATAGCTTAGAAGAGAACAGTGTGAGAACCCTTCGGTAATATATGTTGCTACTTAAACGACCTTTAGAGGGAATACTTTAATATTTTACATTAGCGTACATTATTATTATCCTACTATAGTTTCTCTTGTACTTTGTTCTTCTTGTTGGAAGAGCTTTAATTAAAAATGTACAAACGCAAGCTACGCTCTCCTCGAACGTATAGTCAGTGCTGTACTTAAAATCAAAACGGAATAAGGGACAGAGTCGATCGGTTTTTTGAGTTGTTGGTGCAATCGAAGGGAGAAGGGAAAGCAGGACATGGTCGCGAACGTCTCAGGATGTATCTAGTCAGGACTCACTGGTCGAGGATGGTCGCGGGCCACCGTCGGTCCCACTTTCTTAGATGTCTCTCTCGATACACTTAAACCATATACATACAGTACTGGAACTAAGTGGTAGATATAACGGATAAGTTGCATGGTGCCGTCGTTCTAGCGATCGATCACGTTCTTGAGCTTGCGGAGAATCACGATATGTGTAAACTTGTAATTGTTAAACTAGGTATCGCTGGATCTTATTATGCACCCGTCTCGCCTCCGATCGGTCCGGCGGATCGATCGATCGTTATCGTACAATTTATATACACGCGTGGGGCGGTGTTACGTGTGCCGTGAGAAGGGAGAAAAAGAAAATGTAGAGAGCGAGAGTGACACAGGCACACGCGACGGTGTATTAATCGCTAACTCGTTGTGGGCGTGCTTATGCATGATTGTTCTGTATTGTTCCGTTCCGCGGGGTGAGAGAGAGACGCCAACGCAGCGTGCATGAGGAAGCTTGCGAGCAGCGAGAGGGTGAGAGAACAGGGATGAATGAGTAAGTGAATCGTGCCTGGTGCTTCGGATAAAGTTAATTTTTCTCGCGTGGACGAGTCGCACGTCGCAACTGTTTACTTATTGTACTTAATGTACAGTCGCGTAGTATCGACACCTTATTTTCGCTACGGTGGAAAATAGAGAGAGAGAGAGAGAGCGAGAGAGCGAGAGAGAGAGAGAGAAAGAAATAAAATGGAAACTGGTTGAACGAAAAGCAAATAGATCGAGGATAGAAGAAAAATGGCACACAAGACATTCTACTCGCGTTTCTCGTTCGTCAGAGCTGCGAATTGTCTCGTAGCCGTTTGAATTTTCCCGCGTTGACGAACGCGCGAGATTCGAACTAAGAACGCTTTAGAAATGGTAAAACGGCTGCAAAATTGGAGATCGCTCGCGCGAGACCAAACTTGGAACCGGTGAGAATGTAGTTGTGGGGAAAATGATGAAAACAAAAAAACGGTAGAAAAGCGAAACAAAAAAGATTTTAAAAGAAGAGGGAGAGAGAGAGAGAGAGAGAGAGAGTGCGCACGAAAGAAAGAGCGAGAATGAAGTTTTTATATTTGTTTATAGGTGTGTGAGAACGCTGCACTTTTCGAGCAAGTTGTTAGTGAATTCCCTCCATATTGCTATTATACATAAAGGATGTTGTAAGAAGAAAAGAAGAAGAAGAAGAAGAAAAAGAAAATGTCGATTTCTCGTCCGCGAAACTCGAAACCTCTCCGTAAGACACACGTAATAAGAGTTTAAACGCTAAACTATTTTAAATAACGCTAAGTACAACGCTACAAGACAAAGGTTTCGCCTATAATGAATTAATTGAAAGCGCAACTATACTTTATTCTCAATTAATTAATATTGATATGATTATTACTACGATTATTATTCGAATTATTAGTGTTCTCATCACATGTTTGTGGTTACAAGTCGACGTACTTAATAATATTAATGAAAAAGGAAAAAAAAACGCAAACGAAACTTGCGAAAGGACGCGCCCGCCGTATTTGTATATTCGATGGACGATTCTAGGGGTTCGTCCGACGGTTTCCGTATCGAGCCAACCGTTTCCGTTGTTCGACGTTGTTCGTTACTAAAACCGAGTGTCTACTGACGTTGCGAGGAAAATGATTGCACGGTGAAACAGCGAGAATGCGAGAAAGAGAGCAGAAGCGAAAAGCGAAGAATGGAGGGATGATTGGTTCGTTTAGGATACGGATAGCTGCCCGTAGAACGTACTTATGTAGATTAATCGGACGTTCAATGACGCCACGATGGCGCAATCACGGACGGATAAGAAGAAAGCGCGCATCAATGCCGGAATAACACTTACTCGGACGCTTAGTCGTTAGATTCGTAACTCGTTCAGTATTTAACAGTGACACGCAGAAACGAAATCGCTGTGTCCGTGGACGCACGGTTCTTTCTTCCGGTCGCGAAGTAATTTTTCCAATCGATCGATTAAAAAAAAAAAGTCAATATAACATGCGAGAACGTAGAGAAGCAAAGAGATTACAAGCAGAATAAGAAACGAAAAAAAAAAACAAACACACACTCTCATACAAGTAAAGGGAAAATAACAGAGAAAACATGTAGCGAAAGAAAATGGGCGAAAAAAAGGAATAAATAAATAAGTCGTAGTGCTGCGAAATCGTTAAAAAAAAAAAAAAACACGAGATCATCGAGTTCATCTGCGTCAAAAGTAGCGTTTTATAATCGTGAAGTCCGTTTCTTAATGATAAGCGATACGATTAACACATACTGTACAGCATTTGTAATGCTACGTAGGACAGAGACAGATAGACAGACAGACGTACACACACACAGAGACACTCACACACATGCAAACACAAGCACGCGAGCCATCCGCTCTGGATTAAGCTTAAGCCCATCCGGTTTCGCGAATGATTACCGATCACGCTGCAGTTCCATTTATTCAAGACTGAACATCGTTCCGGCGGCATTCCACTCTTCTAATTCGCCGAATCGCGTCACGTCGATCGTAATTGTCGAGCCGAGCGTTTAGTATTGAAGATTCTCTCGATTAGCGAGCCAGGGAAAAATTCGTAACGCGAACAAGTTTAAAAAAAAAAAACAAAAAAACGGCGAAAAATATCTGTGCAACACGGGGACGTGCGCTGCGCGAGTCTCATCGATATGGCCTAATGTTTTTCCACGATTTAAGGCGAACACGTAGAGACAGATATACGCGAAAGAATGAGGGATCGATGTTCGATCGACGAACAAATGACTGCAATCAATGGAAAAACCCTTTCTTGAGGAAACTTCGATGCTTGGTCCGATTATGATTTCCCGATTGACAAAACGAATTAAACGCGATAGGTGAGAAAAGCCAAATTCGTGTAACAACACCGCGTCGATCAGTCTCATCGTCGACGACACGGACGATGCAGGTTTATTCCCGGCAATTTTAAATGAGAGTACTATTAAGTAGAGGTACTTAAGTCGTTGCTACATACCAATATAAGCTCTATTGCTTATTTTATACTTAGTATTATCGTAACGTTTCGATTAGAGGTAACATAATGGGAAAGTTGTATCTTAGCATAAGGTAGGACTAATCTGTAAAGATAAGTAGTCAAATAAATGAAAAGTACATTTGATGTTGCAGACGGTAACAATTTTCATTGTCATCGGCGAGCACCCCGTTGCCCTCACTCTTCCTACATTTACCATAACAATCACCACGGCGGCATTTACTTTCAGGAGCAAATTCTACGACCGAAATTTTACGAAAAATTTCGCAAATCGGATTTTGTATTAGGTGACAGCGGAAGAGGTGGCACGAAAATTCAGTGGTACAACTCAACGACAGGTCAGACATAGTTGCTTGATTTTAAGAAATCTTGGGGACTGTGTTCAAGAAGAAAGCTTCGTCGACATAGTACCGATTTATTTATTTCATTCACAATCACGAAGAGGCTACTGCGTGCCCGGTTATACAGTACAGATACACATACTCGTTAGAAAATGCATACTATCACCGGCACCGGCAGGTAATCCGTTTGAATCGCCTGCGGTTTGGTTAGATACGATTACAAATATCACTTTCATGATCAAAGTAGACTTGAAACGAGACTGCCGGTTGCTTGTGTTTTCCGTAGCGACTTATCGTTGTGTACAGGGTGTTGCAAAACAAGCGTTTCGATGCAGTAGGATGTCATTCTATGTGCAAAAATGAGTTGAGAAGGGAAGAGTGAAATTGTTTTGTTCGAGATGTTGTTGTCGAGGACGTATGTAGTTATTCGCAAACGCGCGAAACAATTTTAGTAAAATTTATAATAATTTTTATACTACTACCGGGACCATGTATTCCATGATAAAAGAAACGTATGTCTGTTCGATCTGAATTTTCCAAAATTGGCTCGTAGGAATGTGTATTTACATAGAAATGTTGTAACGATGTAGTAGAAATAGTAGAAAAAAAAATTAAAAAAAATTATAATTATCAACACCACTTTTTCCGGATTGGAAATTCTTAGTCTTTCTCGAGAATTGAACGTCGCGCGAAACAATTCGCTTCTTTCTTCCGACTCTTTATCGTGTAAAATCATCTTCTGCGATGCGTCGCTTGTTTCACGACACCCTATATGCCATCGACTAATTTCTCCGCAAACAGTTTTTGATATGTGTGCACGTACACAGATATTGTTGTTCGTCGTTGATCGGCAATTCTGGCCGCGACAACGAATGATCGAAACGATACGATGTGAACGCCATCCGTGTGTCACCGCTGACGTACAAAAACAACGCGTAAACACCGATGCTACGCACATTAAGGATTACATGGGAACGGATACAAAACCTGACAGATTCAATGAAACGGTACATCGATAAGTATGGAACATAGTTTTACGGGGTGGGTTTCCTAGGTACATCGAGTATCATCTCTAGCATCGACTAAACTCTTCTTCTCTGTATCCAAAGTGATCGAAATCATCAGCGTCCGATTCCTGGTTCGCGCGATCTATTATCACGCGTCGCGACTCTAAAAGTTCTCAAGGCATCTCCTGCGAGTAGAAAAACGTTCCTATAGTCGGGTCGAACAAGAGCCACCCGTTCATAATTACTATTAAAATACCTAGTTTCTGTTGCACTGCGGTAGATGTCTAAGTCACAAAAGAATTTTGTTTCATAGAAAAAAAAAGTATAATCAAAAATATATCTAGGTTGAACAAGGATCGAAATGGACCTATGCCGATATCGAATGGACCTCTTCCTCGACCCGACGTATAGTCGGCTCACTGCAACGGCTACTACGATAGTGAAACGATGCACCGGTTCGTCACACGGAAGTTACTGGAGTAAGCTCAGTCTGTAGTAGAATGTTTCGCTCGTACGAAAAATACTGTTTATATTCTCTCTTTGTCTTGTTCCTATGATGCAGCTCATGGGCATCGCTGGAGCAATAGATGAGAAGTATGCGCGAATCCGCGGAATTACAACCGTTGAGACTGGTTGGCAGCCATGACCAAATTGACTGATGCGGTTTCGTATACGAGTATACAAATATATATATATATATTTGTATATATTCATATATATATATATATATATATATATTTATATATATTTGTATATATTCATATATATATAATATATGTATGTATGTACGTATAATATGTACGTATACATATACTTCTGAATTAACTACTGGAAGCATACGATCGTCTGCGGCTACGTTTGTCTATGCTACGCTAATGCTACTTGTACCTTGGCACATTGTCTTTGATTTGACTACGAGTAACATGACCGTGTCTGAGGTAATTCGCTCGGTATCATCACTAATCTACCTATTGATACAGGGTGAGTATACTTTCAACCAACGCAACGATGGGCGCGCGATGTCCATTCTCTCGCGGACGTTCAATCAATTCAGTCATTGCCATACAGATTCACTGGACTGCTCGTTACGCTAGCTTCAAAACGAATGTTCTCGTTTGTTGGTTTTCTTGTTAATCGATTTATCCACTGGGACCACCTCCGTCTATCCACTGTCCAGAGACGCCCACACGCGATGGATACTATACAATCGGTATCTCGCAGTACAAATTCAGGTCTCCGATTGCTTGTCAACCGAAACGAAGTCGTCGACTAAGGTAAATGTCCCTATACACATTCCTTACAGTATTCAAATCTACAAACAAATAATACAATGGGTCGAAAAAGTTTTTGGTACCGATCCATTTATTTACGAACAATGTTCTTTGGATTTGAGAATATTGAGATGAACGCGACTGGGCCAATGGGATACACTGATTACGATTTTCATCACAACCAAAAGTTCATTTTCCGTTTAACATATATGACCGCACTAACGATTTCAATAATTACCATCCGATCAAGACATTAATATATTTCATTGAACGATATTCCTCTATGGTCGCTGATAGAGTCATTTACCTTACGATCGATCGAAAAGGTACAATTATGCTGGTTTAATTTATTTTTCCTTACTTCTATTACACATCCATCATTCTCGATCCTTAAACATACTTATATATTTCACCGGTAGGTGAACGATATCATACATGCTTTGTGTCGATCGCGCCGATCCTTTTCTTCATTGCGTTTGCAGTAATCTATGAAACTTAGGAGCCTTTTCCAACTATGTTTCCATCAGTTCCTATATAGAGTGTTTCTGTTAAACGGCTTATAAATGGAGAAAAGACTCGCAAAGGGTCCCACTCATGGGAAGCACTAGTATAGTGCTCCCAAAGGGTCCCAATCATGGGCAGCGCTGATGTAGGATCAGGTGTCTTTCATGTTTTCTGAAAACTACGGTCTGCACTCGCGTAGACCTGGCTCCACAGATCCGTACCGCACGAGGGAAATATTCTAATCCTAATCTACTCTTTCCTCTAAGATCCAAACTAACTTAATACGTTGTTTAAAAGAATAATCAAATTAATCAAAATATTATTTCTTCACTCGAGAACAATTCAGGACATAGAACCAAATAATTCTAGTCAGAAAGAAATATACTTGAAGTACAGAAACAAATAGAAGTTATTTAAATAAAGAAGAATTTGAAAAAATTCCCTCGCGCGTTTCGAATCGATGGAGCAGAATATACTCGATCCACAACGATCCTCGGCGTCGATCGGCGATCGAAACTCGTGAAGGATCGTCGCAAGACGATTGGCAGGCCTCCGTGTGCTTGTTATCACAAACGGTGCCCTCCGAGGAGCTTTATATTTAAACACGTATCGGCGGTGAGTAAGAACATTTGCGCGAGCGTGGCTGAGGAGCGTGAATTAGTAAACGTCTTTTCGCCATTTTCGATTTGGTCTTGCAGAATAAATCTCGTCGATACAACGCTACCGTTTAGGAATATTGCTATTACGAGTCTAGTAGAAGGGTTCGTCTGGTTAACGCGGGGCTTATTGTCGTCAGAGCGTTCTCTTCGCGGTGTTGTTGTCGCAGATTGTTTGATTAGGGCTGTTCCGGAAACGCGAAAGAAGAAATCTGTTTGCGAGATCTTCGGAGGACTACCATTCGAAGCAGTTATCAAACGTTACCTACACGGTACATTAACAGTTAATTAACGATACGCCACAGCAAGTGATAGGCAACTACATATGTTTCACGTATAGTATATTTGAGTTCGTGTGTCGGAGCTTTACTGTGCTCGATACACAAGGATTGCGTCTGCGCTGTTGTCGATTGATAATTTGTACAATTATACGAAGCGATGTGCTGCCTCTGGAGTGTGTGTGTGTGTGTGTGTGTGTGTGTGTGCTCAACAGAAATTGTTTTCGTCGTGTGAAACAACTTCGATCGAAGATTACACGTTCGATCTTTTAACATGATGTTTCCATTGTTCTCGGTGCGACAATTATAAATGATAATTTCTCTTTCTATACACGAACCATTACGGATCCATTGAAATCATCGTCGACACCTTCCATTGTGTTCGCTTCGTTCGATCGCGAAGCAGAGTTTCGCGTAATAGCTTCCTCGCAATTTGCAGCCAATTCACCGACGCCGACCAACAGCTGTCGAAGAGCAAACGGTTTCCTGCTGCGATCCCGTAAAAATCGATTCGCTCGCTATCATCTATTGGGTTCATGTATGTCTCTCGCTCTCTCTCTCTCGCGCTCGCGCGTTCATAAAGTATGAGTATAGTCGGCAGACGATTCATCTTTTACGCGCATGGTTGAATGCAGGGCCAGCCTGGATTCATCTTCAAAAAATAAAACTATTTTATCTTTATTTCTCTCGTTCGTTCGCCACTAATGCTCTCTCTTTCTTTGACTAGTTTCTTTGCTATTTGTCACGGTTCCGGTCTATGCCTGAAACGTTCGATCATCCTGATATAGTTTTGAGCAACCTCGGCTACCATCGTTTTTTCTTCTTCTTCTTTCTCTCTCATACTACCGTTTTACAAACATTCTACTACAATCTACTAGTCGTTTACTATTCCACGCTCGCCACATGATTATATTCCAAAGCACAGAGTTTTTGTTTGTTTTTTCTTCTTTTCTTTCTTGTTGTTGTTGTTTTTTTTTTTGTTGTTTTGTTTTTTGTATGGATTTTTTACTTGTTTCTCTGGAGCCCCTGGTTTAGATAGAAATTGTACTTAAATCAGTCAAGCGGTGTGCATTAAATGACGACAGAAGGAAACAACGCCCAAGCCGACGTCCGACAATAATTGCGATTTCCCGCAAACCTGTTTCTGGACGCGCTATCTTCATCTGAGAAAAAGAAAATAGACATTCGTTCATCGATAAACGTGGACGAACATTGAAAGTTTTCTATCGAGTCCTCACCTCGGACCTCAATCGGGACCTCACCTCTTATTTAAGCAGCTCAGACTCATTGGAAGCGGTTCCGAATTGACAGCCGGAATATGGCCAGCAACTGTTTCCAGCAGAGGGTACCATTGCGCGACCGGTTGCCTAGGATTATCCAGCATCTCCAACCAATGATCGCGTCCGATCCCGATGAAACTGGAGCCAATCGCCGTGCAACCCATTAATTCGTTCGATCCAATCCTGAGAAGTAAAATTGGATAGCAGGGTTCGTGATGATCGGCGATCGCAGGCATCGCGTGCGCTAAAATCGCCGGAGAACGCGTCCCTTTCGGTATTACGTCACTCACCTGTCATAATCGACTACTTTTACTATGAGACTGACGTCCTCGATGTTCTCCTCGGGCACGTCGAACACCAGAGCCTCGTTGTAAGATGGGAACAACGTGTTCTTCTTCACCGAAGTCTTCTTCTTCTTTAATCTCTTGCCTTGGCAGAGCAGGTGCACCTTCACGTAGGGATCTGAAACATTTTATCGTAGGGAGCTATGAAGTTCAATGTGCGATCATAGTAAGAAAAAGTCGTAATCGTAACAACAACCGGCGGATAAATGCATCATTCAACGAGAAGTTTTATATCTAACAATTTCTCTTTCGTATATGGTAAATATCCACGGTCTAATAGCGAATTATGCACAATTTACTTTCAGCTTGTAGTGATAAGAGTTGTACCATTAAACGATCGATTTAATTATTCATAATAATTAAAATTAAATACTCGAACAAAATTCAAAGCTAATTAGAATTTAACAGGGAGTGATTTCACATGTTCCTCGGTTCATTATTAATGCGAAGTTCAATGTGTGATCATGGTAACAAAAAGTCGTAATTGTTAACTCTCTTTAAAAGCCTCATTAATATTAACGAATAAAGAGTTTTCTAGAAGATTTGTCGTCGTGACATTTTATAAATTCTAATCGAACGAAACCGTTCAAGAATTGAATGCTTTAACAGAAATTGTTAAAGCAACCGATGTTTGGAGCAAGTTGCCTCCGCTCGGATTAAGTGACTCGAATTACGCAATCCCAGAATAAGTAGACGTAGCTCGCAGTCGGTTTACCTAATCGCTGTATTCCTATTTCTTACTACTAGCCCGACACGTGTTATTTGCTTTGCATAACCATTCCCGGTCGTGC
Source organism: Lasioglossum lativentre (assembly GCA_916610255.1). Classification (NCBI taxonomy): domain Eukaryota; kingdom Metazoa; phylum Arthropoda; class Insecta; order Hymenoptera; family Halictidae; genus Lasioglossum; species Lasioglossum lativentre. Next base: position 7,059,668 of record OU744364.1, read on the forward strand.
GTGCAACGGTGTGCAAAGCTTATTGTGACAAAGTAATAACGGAGTGCACCCGATTGCAAACGAATAACGTTACGCCATTACGTGCTACGTGAATCGGGCATTGCGTAAGGCGTTGCGCGAACTTCCGCGCGAAGATTCTCTACAAAACAATCGAGATCGATTTACCGGATAATCCTGTTATGTCCATGGCTTTCAGGTTCCTAGCCTTGATGACGGTCACTGTTAGTCGGCCTGCCGTTGGCAGGTAGCAAAGCGACAGCATCAACTCTCCCAGATCCACTTTGTCCTAAAAGTGCACGCGCACCGCTGCTGTTAAAATCACGTATCTCGAAACGTTTCGCAATGATTCGTGGTTGCGAACAAAAACGGGTTTACCTGCATGGCGCACATGATGTCCATCATGTACTCGATCTCTTGGGACAGATCGGTGCACTCTAACAATCCTTTGAACACTACTTGCCCAATCAGATCGTGTCGTGAGAAGCGATCGAAATCGTACACCGAGAATTGGAGGTATCGTTCCCGCAGTTCATCGTACGATACGCTGGCGACAGATTTCGATAGTGAATTATTCGTCGAATTGCAAATAAATTCGTGCACACGGAATTTCAAATGTAATCAGTAGACTGTGGATTTTATGCATTGTGTGAAAAGGACGAACGAATGAAATTTTCGACACATATCAGAATTGCGAAAAATACATTTTGATCGGCAGTCTACTAATTGATCACTGGAAAAATGAAAACTTTCTGTGTCGAAAGGGAATTGAGAAATCTATTCTAAAGAAATGTGAGGCTGCATAATGCTCTGCAATTCCGTTATTATCTCCAATATTCCGGAGCATCGTGCTAGTGTTTGTGAAGGGTTCTAGATAGATTGTCGGATGCACTCTAATTCACCTGAAGATGAACGTCTCGTTGAACACCGGGTTCAGATTCTTTCGATGCACCTTCGTTTGATACTTCTTCTTCCTGTCCGGCAACAGATATATCTTCACGTAAGGATCGCTGCTACCTGTCACGTCTTTCACTGGTAGTTCTCGGGCATCTAGAACCTAATATCGACAGGACAAATACAAATGTAGACGCGACAAGGTGTACAGAAATATTACATGCGAGAAAGGCAAGTGAAATATCTCAATCACGAGCTACAGTTTGGGAAATAATTGCGTGCGAAACTACAAATTGGACACCCTGTACAACGCATCTGAATTTTCGAGTGTATCTACTTCTGCCAAAGATTAAGGCCCGCTGCACACGTGCGTTTTTTTAACGCGCGTCGAACGTGCGGTTCAGTTGTCAGGCGCACACTTGCGTTTGTTTAACGTACGGCGACTGCGATATTCACTGCGTTTTCTACTACTATCGAAGATGGAGGTGTCCCAAAAAAAGCGTAGAGTATTTGCCTATATTTCATTTCTATCTTTGTCGTCTTTCTCATCGAAATTATCGTGAATAATACGACAGATATTAATCCACGCACTCCTTCTCTTCGTCCTGTCGTGGTATTCTTCTGCGGCTATGTTCCATATTTCTGGATATTTCTTCACTTTTTCAATAAAATATCGAAAAATGTATCATCGTGTATGTCGTTCATTTTGCGGCAGAATAACGCACGTGTGCATCAACTGACATACGATAATGTAATGACGATCGCATATGCGATTGCGGCGACGGTGCGTTCCTTAGGGGAACTGCGGCAAATATTGCACGCAGGAGCGTCGTGCGACGACGCAAATACGATTGAAACAAGTGTGCAGCGTCTAATAGAATTCATAGTACCTCAGACCGCAACTGCGGTACCGCACGGTCGACGCACGTTAAAAAAACGCACGTGTGCAGCGGGCCTAAGAAGTGATTACTGCCATTTAGGGGTTGCAGAGAATGTAACTTAAATCTAAAGTCCGAAGATCGCTCGCCGGGGGATCTCGAAAGCAGTAACTCCTCTCGCAATTCGAGCGTAACGCAGAGCGTCGTTAAAACCGCTCCGCTCGTTCTGGGAAAACGCAAAGTACGCGACGCGACGCGACGCGACGCGGTGAATATTACTTTTACAGTAATTCGACCAGCGTGGCCCGCGGAGGTATGCGACTTGCCCCAGGACCCGCAATGCCTGCAATTTCCGCTTTAATGACCCCTCGGCGCATATGCGCGAAAAACGAGCGGACGTGAACAAAAGGAACGGTGATTAAGAGCGGAGCGGACGAGAGCAATGTAACTCGCGCAAAGTCGTTAACAGGTAAATATAACCGGCACTTCTTGGAAAAAGGGTTCGATCGATCTTATTTTACATTTTTTTTAAATATAAAAGTGCGTCAGGATATTAATATTTCCTTCAGACGAAGGAAGCCGTCTAATTTTATCTCTCTCTCTCTCTAAGTCAACCGGTTCGATGACCCTTAATTAACCCGCACGTACCATTCTAGAGCTGGACGAAGCTATCGACGATGGAGTACTTGAAAAAGAAAAGGACCTATTTGAAAAAGTTGATAGGCCCTTGGCGGTTCGAACAGCAGTTAATAAGCGGCATTAGCATAATTACACGGTCGCGGGAGATAAATTCAAGCCTCGATGGGCTGGTAAACGGCCGCGTTTCTTTATCTCCGTCCTCGGTGAGATTTATGAATGAACCAGTTGCGCGCACACGCATTTATATTTTTGTGTCACGACACGACGCGTGTGCGCGCCGCCCTATTTATAACAAATTCAATCTCGCCGCGATCGCAGAAATAATGCATCAGCATTGATATTACCTAATCAGCGAATGAATCGTAATCGAACGGAAGCTGCGGTCCCGCCTGTCAGCCGCGCCGTACCCTGCACTTCATTATCGTTGTCCAATAGCTCGCACTAAATATGGTAGGCGCGTAATTAGCTGACGAGAGCGGAATCGCCGACTGAATCTGTCCACGCGCGTGAAAACTTTGCGAACGTTTGCCATAGTAGCGCGAGGTGACGACGATGACGCTCGAGAACTTTCGCGAATGGGAACGTCCTCCGATTTCCATTTACCGAATGGCCGAGAAAAACAACAACCGGGGGATAAATGCATCATTCAACGAGAAGTATTATATCCAACAATTTCTCTTTCGTATATGGTAAATATCCACGGTCTAATAACGAATTATGCACAATTTACTTTCAGCTTGAAGTGACAAGAGTTGAACCATTAATAAACGATCGATTTAATTATTCATAATAATTAAAATTAAATACTCGGACAAAATTCAAAGCTAATTAGAATTTAACAGGGAGTGATTTCACATGTTCCTCGGTTCATTATTAGAGCGGATATTTTTATTCATCCCATTATGCTCGCGATAACAGTGAATTTATACATATTTATTGATATTGCGAATTTATGTTTCATCGTGCGAAAAGCCCCAGGTGGTGCACCTGCATGCTTTCAGTAATAACCACGTAGATAACAATAACGGAACTGCGTTTCCTGAATAATGTAAAATCCCTTTGGTGACAAAGTATGCGCATGTAATTTCAAGTAGACAAAGCGGTCACGGCCAGACACGGTCTGCGTTACCTTGTCCTACTGTCCGGGAGAGAACATCCATGTGTAGATTTTATATGAAATCTTACTTTAAAAATTCATTAAAAAAAAAAAACAATAATCGGTTCCTTTGAGGAATAAAAAGTTTCAATGAGATTCTCAGCCGAGACTTTTTTCAAAAAAGGTGCTCTCTTTCAACCTCTTAAGCGTAGAAAATGCAGCAAAATGGCCCCGCCGAGCTCGAGTCGCTGAGTAGTGGGGGCAAAGTGGGGATGCGTCGAGGACATTTAACCGTGGATTACCGTATACGAATTTCGTCCATGTTTCGATACGAATCTATCGCGTCCGGCTGAATCGTTTCGCTTGTTCGCGCCTCTGTAAAAATCTCAGCCCGATGGCCACGGTGCAGCCTTGAGACACGTATCCAGGACCTGAATGCAGCCGCACGCGATCGAGTATATCATAAACCGGGGCCGATATAATTCTGAGCAAACCGATGGAACTGGAACGCGAATGTCGGTCATCGTTTGCGTGGGAAGAATTCATCGCCGCCTCTGTCCGCCCCACGTTGACTTCGCGTTACGTGCACGGCTTCAAGAAAAACTTGTGGCCCTGGGACCTCGAACGATACCTTACGTCCTCGGAGAAGCTTCGACTAACATCGCCACTCTGCTGGAACCGGATAAACTTTCAAGATACTTCGAGATTGTTTCAATCGATTTTCTGCTCTCAACGTTATCCAATTTCGTTTAATTGTATTGTCATAAGATGGTACCGCGACTTCTCTAATCGTAAACCGCAACAGGAACGAATATTTTCTGGAAGTTCTCCGAGCACTCTAATTGCGTCACACTAATTTCTATTCATCTCGCGGAATCTAATATTCTCTTTCGCTGGACTCTGACTCTCGGTCCTCCGGTCACTCGCCGCGCCACGCCGCGCCGCGCCACGCCGCGCCACGGCGAGTCAGCGGGCGGTCCATTAAGAAAATTATAAAACTCACTTTAACGACCAATCCCTCGATCTCTTTGTCGTAGAGGAGAGAGAAATGCAGCTTGCCAGCGTATTCCATCTCCGTGGTGCTCGAGCTTTCAGCGCTCTCCTGCCTCTGCAGCTCCTTCTTGTAAAGTTCCGGCTGCAATTGCGAATAATTCAAACTTCGGCAGGGCTGAGCGTGTTGGTTTATTTCCCAACAGATCTCTCTCAGTGGGAAACGGAAATTTGTGTTTCGGTGTGTGGAGCACACTGATTTCAGTCATCGTTTGTACGAGACGAACCCACGAGTCTCGACTATTTCACGCGTAGTTGCAATGCACGTTATTACGTAGTTGATCGCGACTTGCATGCTAATCTCTCCTATTATTTAAAAAACCTCGGTACATAATCTACTTCTTTTAAATCGATAAGAAGGTTGAACGAATCAAACGAATACGAACGAACAATTTCCAATGTATCTAAATAACTAATGAAAAAATCTACTTCTTTTAAATCAATAAGAAGTTTGAACGAATCGAACGAATACGAACAAACAATTTCCAATGTATCTAAATAACTAATGAAAAAATAAATTTCGCGTAAAGATCCGCGGTATAGTGGTGATTGCCGCGCGATATCAAGTCGTCCCGGGTGAAAAGAAATCGCGAAGATTGCTGCGGGAACAAATGATGATAGTCTCGGAACGCGAAAGCAAGCAACGAGGGAAGAGCGCGTACCTTGATTAATCCGAGGCTGGAATCGCTGCGATTCTCCAGGTTGCAGATGCTGAACTTGATGTTCGGCAGGTCCAGTCGGTGGGACAGCTGCCGTTGGAAGCTCTGATGTCTCATCGGGACGATGGGTAAAGTTGTCTGGCGCAGCACCTACGACAGAAAAATTGAAAAAAAAGGAATATTTTAAATATTAACCCTTAGCACTCGGATGGCGACTCTGAGGCACCACTGAAAATTGCTGTGCTATTCTTAAAAATGTTGTTCACATTATTATTTTTGTTCGTATTTAATAAACTACTAGACATTTACATATTACACGAGATATTGTATCAGTTTCATACGCAAAAAAAAAAATGAAAAAAACAAATTCTATAGAATGGAAATATTCTAGAATGGAAAAATCTTTCGTTTTTCAGTTAAAATAGCTCCGAGTGCGAAGGGTTAAAACCATCGGTGTTCCCCGGTAATCAGGACCTATTTGCGGTACCTTCTTGTTGTCCTTTTGCTCCTGAACGTACTCGTGAGTGATGGGTTCAGACTGAAGATCCGGCAGGGAGTGACTGATGCGAATAGCGTTTTGCTGCGACATGTCGTTCTCGCCGACATCTTCCTTCATGTATGACCTCATCCATGTCATCCATCGCCAGGAGGATGAACACTGGAAGCTCACGGCTGCCAGCAGTAACAGAACCATCAACGTGACTCCGGTGCCTATCAGCAGTTGATACGAGAACGTTTCCGTCCATTCTTCTGCGAACAAATTCACATGCCTTTAACGTCGCGTCGCTCTGATATATATTGCGGACGAAGAATTCACCGTGAGAGAAATGCTGTGCGCGAACGCGTTGCTTACTCGAATTAATCCTTAATACAATAGCACTTGAGACGCGACGATGCTTTCATACGTCTGCTCTAATTAATATAGCTTATCTCGACACCCGTTCAACAATTTTCCTCCGTAACTACCCTCGACGAAGCTAACTCATATTCTTCAAGCTACAAGATACTTGCCGGAAATTAAAAGTCGGTCCAGAACGAGTATAAGTAATATATACAGCTTTACAGCAGTGTCGTTTGCTTCGAAGAAGCAACGAGGCCAGCTGAAAGCGTGCGAGGTTCCCGTTTCCGGCGTGTCGCAACGGGGACGCCCATCTTCGCCCTCGGAAAGGCGAGTTTCCTCGTCGAAAAGATGATAGAGAATAGTTTATTGTCCGCGCCTTTTAAGCCGACGGTACGTACGTGACTCATTTATTGGCGCAATAGTTGCCGGCCGTTCCGCGAGGCGAAATTCGTAGACTCGGTTGCGCAACGGCCATGAAGACGATGCAAATGAAGAGTAACGTCCTGCACGCCTCGGTGACTAATTGCACGGTGCACTCTCGGCATTGTGCGACTGCCTACTGCCTACGACCAGTAAAGAGAAAGCCAGCCGAACAGATCCGAGAACAACGACGCCTATCTTCGCGAGGCGTCGCTCTCCGTTGTCCTGTGGCGTCCATTAAGCGCGTCCTTAATGACGGGATCTTGTTCGCGCCAAGTCGGGCTGGATCGCGCAATAATACACAGACTTAAGATCGGTAAGATCAGCTGTGAAGAACAAAAATTTGTCGGTCGTCTGGCTTGTCGTTGAGTTGTACTACTGAATTTTCGTGTCACCTCGTTCGCTATCATATTCTCCTAACACAAAAATCGATTTGCGAAATTTTGGAAAATTTAAAAAAAAACTACACACGTACTTTTCTAGAGTCAGTTGTGCAGTGAAACAGGAAGAAAAATAGTACTCTCCAAACAGAGGAGCTTTAAATTCTGGTATCCCTTTCACAAGCATCATCGCTCACCATTCCGCACGGTTGCGTCAATATTTGGACTAGCAATCGCGATGGCGACATTGTCATTCTCATGAATAGCATCTTCCTCCGGCGTAATGCTCCTTTGCTCCAGATATCCAGGCAGTTATCGTCGCCCTGGATTTCATTTGCTCGGAACAGTACGTGTCGCCGTTACGTGTCCATTACCGTGGCGTTTAAAGCAGCTTTCCCGATAGGTTACCAGAGATCCTTGATATTACCTTATGCTTTGGTAAATAGAGGACTAGAGGCGCAGAAGATTTTATCACCGGCTGGGAAAGGGATCGGCCGATCAAATTGTTTGACCCTGAGCTTCGATCTTTCTCCTCTCTAACCAGTCGAGCTATGTAGGTCGTGACTGGCTCGATACTGTTTGGACAATTGGTTAAACTCGAACAATCTTGCCCAGTGAACGTGCTCGCACGAAGAAAAAGAAATCCGCGCACTAATCGAGTATTTAAGACAACATCGTCATCAAACTCGCTCTTCAAGATCACGTACTAATTCGAACACAAATTCTAGAATTCATACCAACAGGCAAGTTTCGAACTCGGCTTCTACTCGAGACAGACGTCCGCGCTAACATGGCGGATCCTACGCAAATGAAGCACACGGACATTGTGCAAGCAAGCTAATATTTCGTATAAACAATAACTTACTCAATTTTGGTTAGATAAACGGAAACGGTAATTGCAACAGCGCCGAGCGCTCAATTTCTCATGGGATGAGGAATCCTTTAATCTTAAGGACACCCTCGAGCTACGATAACCTTCCTGCAGGTAAGAGGAGATCTCCAGGAAATCACTCCGGAGCAGTTAGTTCAACGTTAAACCGTTCCGTACATGGTTCGGGAGCTTCCGTTTGACGAGCGTACGCTAGTTCCGAACACGGTATACATATGTATTTCAACAGCTACGATTTCGTAGAAAAATGATATACCTTCTGTTTATGTCTTAAGACCTCTACCGTGCGTTTTACAAAAAGTCTGGCGGGACGGTAGAGGGGGAAAGGTGATCCTAGCTGGCTTCGTCTATCCCCACTCCACGCGTCCGTAGACCCAATGTTTTCGCTTTGACGTCACAGGCTACATAGTGCGTTTTACAAAAAGTCTCGCGGGACGGTAGAGGGGGAAAGGTGATCCTAATTGGCTCCGTCTATCCCCACTCCACGCGTCCGTAGACCCAATGTTTACGCGGTGACGTCACAGGCTACTGTCCGTCCACCACAAGAAGTCCCTCGAGACGGCTGAGGGGTCCGGGGGGGTCTTTCGCTTGCTTCACCCCTCCCCACTATTTCCACTCCCATATTCACGACCTCCAAGCTCCTGACGTCACACGCTACACAGTAGTAGGACTTGTTTATTTTCGAGATTCAAGTTTCCTGACCTATCGTCGATATTTAACGTTTAAGTGGACTTCAAAATGTACTTTAAAAATGCAATAATTCATTTGCGTTTTATAAAAAGTCTGGCGGGACGGCAGCGGGGGAAATGGTTGATTCTAGTTGGCTCCGTCTATCCCCACTCGACGCGTCCTTAGACCCAATGTTTACGCTCTGACGTCACAGGCTACATAGCGCGCATAGGTCATACAGTAGGTGGGGTCCCATTGGAATCACCGACATTTCATCGACTGCAGATTTCACCGACAACGACTTTAATCGAAAAACAGATTTGATTGGCAACAGTTTTAGCCGCTGGCAACCACCTGCCTCGTCCGATATCGTTGGTCGAGAGGATCGATAACGTCTTTATGATTTTCCATAGATGGATATTCCATTAAGCTTCTTGTCTACGTATTTGTTGTCCACCGGCGTTTATCGCGTCGCCGGAATCAGTTATCGTAAAGCCGGTCAGCATAATAGGAGGCTAGAACGAAGGAGGTCGCACATTAAGCTGCCTTCCGTCCAGGCATCATCATTTTTATCGTGCGTGGCGCACATCGACACGCACCCGGCTGAAAGTAACCGGCGATAATCGCGTGACGGCAACGATAACAGGCAAAGGTTCGGGCGTAAACTCGATTTACGACTTGCTTCTTGGTCGCTGCCCGTGGCCAGCCACCGTTCCCGACGTACGCACTTAAGTGATTGATGAGTCTCGCGACGAGTTGCGCTTTTACCGGCGTCCAACGCTCGCTCGTGACCAACCCGTGGTCCACCCCGCGGTTTTTAGTATCGGTCACGGTCCGGCAGGGCTTTTAGAAGCTCGTCGTGAACTCGTACGGCTGTGCTTAAAAGATCCGTCGAGCTAACAGATGCTAACGCACCACGCGGAATCGCGCCAAAACGTGGCCTGAACCTCAAAACAAAAACGTGGTAAAAATGAATCGGATAGACTCGGATAACGACCGTTCGAGTAAACTGTTAAAATGTACCACTCTGAAGAAATGAATCGTTTCATCATAATTTTATGTTTCGAATATTTGGATTTCAAATAACCTCGGATTTCTGCATGATCATGAACTAATTTTACATGCCGCGGGCGAAATTTGAATATACACAATTTGCAAATGTGTACATAAATATTAATTAGCGAATCGTGCGACGAGATTAATGACGAATATACAGAACCATCGAACGTAAATGTTTGCAAGTTCGAATATATCCATCTTCCTCGATCCGACACCGAGAGACAAATGTTACGACGAACGAGAGCCGGACAGGGGTTCGGAAAAATAACTTTCTCAGAAAAATTTCATTCAACCAAGCATGGAGAATCTATATATAGATGTGTCGTTCCGCGTCCCTTTTCCATCGAGCCCACCAATTCCATTGGCCGCGCGGGGCAAATCGATTAGAACAAATCACCGTTCGAAAACCGGGATCAATTGTTCCGTTCCGGAACAAACACCAGTGGCTTTCATTCGGGAATTCACGGTCTCCCGTCGACCAGGTTCAATTATCGATTCGCCGCGGTTTTTTTATCTTCCGCATGGGTTTTACTCTAGCCTTGACCCTCGCATCCCGTTGCGTAGGAGTCGAGGCCGAGCAGGATGCTGTGTACGTTACCCACATACGTTTTTACACCGGCAATCCGCGCGATTAGGCCAATTTAACGCCAAACCCGCCGGGGGGGCTGAAACCTAGCGATGCTCGTGATTCTTCTCAAAACAGTATCGAGTCCTATTATTAGGTGCACAATTTAATTCGGAGTCCTTCCTTCGTGAATTTATTGGTTACTCACATTCCCCTCTTTCGGTAAAAAAGAAACACTCTTGATTAATAAAACAATCCTGTTTCTCGTTAAAAAATGAAAACGACTTCAATCGTATTTATTTTTCGTGATGACGTCGCAGCCCGGAGCAGCTCGTGTTCGAATCTCATGGTCACGCTCCTACATAACCGACTGATTCCGCTGTGACGAAATACGTATGGCCCTGACCATACCGATATGACGAGTACGGTAATCTCGAAGAGGACACCGCCGAATGTCACGTATCGCCTGCATTCACCAGAACAATTTTCCGAAGAGCACATCGGCCAACTTTATAAATCTACGTGAACCAAATCAAAAATTAACTGATTTCGGAAATGACGCCCGAAATCTTTGAAATTTCTCAATTACATACTTTAGCCACGTCAGCCACAACTAGATTTTATGCATTTGTGAAACAATGAGTAGACGAGATTCGAAACAGTAGAGAACATCAGAGGAAGTGACAAATACTGCTGCGTTATTCTCGACTTATCGAAGATGCTAATGGAAGATAAATTGCACAGAGAGATGAAGCATTTCACAATATCTGGGGAGAGAAAACTAGCAACTTTTTACTCGAAAGAGCAAACGAGAGATCGAAATTAGGATAAAAACCGAGTCGCTTTGAGGTCAATTTTCTCAACGATAAAAAAGGTACTTGTCCCGACGAGAATATTCAAAGTGAAAGATTTGCTAAAAATTGTCTTTCAGGAAAACTGTACATGCGTATGAAGACTCTTTTGACTGACCGTAATTTCGACTGAATTTGTTAATCGAGATCCAACGATGGACAAATTCACGTCAGACAGCTTCAATTTTAATGAGCCTCGGAATACAGTTTCTATAGAAAGATTACTAAAATATTGAAAACTGCTTTCCGACGAGTGAAGATTTTAAAATATGAAAACCGCGAACGATGAGGTAAAATCGGAGAAATCGGAAGTGCATTCCATAAAATACGTAACGGAGGAACCGGCGTTCAAGCCGTGGCGAGTGTTCATCAATCATATTGACAGCTACCACGGTGCGAAATTGGCCGATGTAAGCACTATTTTATCGCGTTATTAGCAGAAATCGGTGTTCCGTGCGCGATTCATCAGGCAACCCCAGCGATTAGCATTGAACTTCCAATCTGAAAGCGGGAGAATTATGGTACAATGTCTAGGTTATCGGTGCAGCGCGAGTGCCGGAGGAAAAACGAGAGAACACCCTGCCCGGTAGTATCGATTTCAAATTAGTTACGGTACTTCCCCTTTAACGTACCTACAAGTCCGATCTTTTTTTAACGATGGTACAACGCAGCTTGCCGGGCAAATGTACACCGGGAAATTATATATTTATTCAAGCATTTGACCCCTTTTTGTAGCCGCAATAAGGAAACAATGTAAATAGCATTACGTGTGCGCGAAGGACAGCAGAGTAGGCAGTAAGATATTTACAAATTATCCCCACTGCTCCACTGCACGAATAGCTAAATAAAAATTGTCCACCTTGCTTGCAAGAATAAATCGGTAATCCGATATAAATAATCTAATAATAACAAAAAAGTAAAGGAAGAGAACCACGTTAAATATTCGTCGCCAACTCCACGGTACGAATATTTAACGAGGTCTCCCTGCAATATTGGAACGGAGCATTGATTAAATCGCTACTATGTTCACCGCTAAATGGGTCCCGCTTTCGACAAGGCAAAAGTAACGAGTTGTTTCCACGGTGGGGAATCATCGATCCGCTTCGATAAATAAACCAGAGATTGCGGATAGAGGGATCGGAAGAAAAATGACTGCGCGGGACGGTACAGCGTAAAAATTCATACATCTCCAATTCGGTTTTTCCAGGAAGGATTAAATTCTCAAGATCGCGCGAGGGAAAAAACCGGACATAACGAGCGCGTGGATTTAAATATTGGCGGCGCGGCGCGGCGGAGAAATTTGCTGATTGCGTCGGCGTAATTATATATGTTGAACCTCCGGGGTGTGTCTTGGAACGTTATTATGTCCCGCGTCGTTTGGACTCGTCTCGACGGTCTCGTTTTTTTTTTGCTGCCGGCACGAAAAGCTTCTAACCCCCGATTCGAGGCTCGTGTAAGTCGAAGTTTTTGCTGGGGCCGTCGGCAATTTTCGCGCGTGTAATCTCGCCCGGCCGGTCCATATAAATACATCTTTAAAGCAGAAAAGGCGAGAGGCGAGTAGATTCCGCAATTGCGGTTGTAATTCAACGCGAGGCGCGATCACCGTTGCATAAATTTCTGCCTTTCGTCCTCCCCACCCTGCCGCCCTCTGGAAACTACATTAAGCTCTGTTAGCCATTCAATGGACTGCGTTGCGACGAGCCGTTCACTTAACTCATTACCAACGACATTACTGAATTTATTCCTGACCGACGCAATTTGGCGGTGAATAGCTGAAGAAAACATTGTTACGCTACCGGCAATCCAATTTCCCCTTTCCACGTCAAAAACACGCTAATTACAATTAGAGCGCCGCTCGACGCGAAGCCACGTTAACTAGATGTTGAACAGTGGCTCCCTTTAAACGATTGAATTTCAGGACTGCGACGAACCTAATCGACGAGACGTCTCCGCGATGACGATAAACAATATAATTTTCCATCCAATTGAAAATAAAATGTGTCGGGGCGTTATTAATGTTTATCAACGAATTTTTCGAATATGGCGTGTTTGATACGCCATAAATCCACCGAGTCCTCAAGTCTCTTGGATAGTTAATTGTCGAGGAATCGCGATTACTTAACTGAGCTCGTTGCGAAGGGGGTTTGACTGACGAATAGGTACACGTAGCAAAGCGTAATCGGATCAATGAATTGACATTTACGTTTTCAAGGCCATTACCAATGTAATCAGATTACAGTTTGCTGAACTCCGTGGCTGACATGGGTCGGGCAAACGCCGCCGTTCTGTTTAAGTAGATTAAGGCCAGCTGTTACAATCCGCAGTACATCATGCGACCCGGTCGGGCCGGGCCTCGGGTCAGTTTTCACGTGGACCGACAGCTAACAGAACTCCAGAGAATCTTCTCTCGAAGGGACCAACTAACATTTGAAACACAGATCGATTTTTTCTAGGTCACCGAGGCTGCGCTACCTAGGTCAATCTTTATCCCGCCGAGGATGGAATCGATGTATCGTTTCATTTTCATAGAAATCATTACCGCACGATTGTTTCATCAAATATTGATGTCCCGGCTCATAGACGGTAACCTAATGCAAGAAATACAAAATTTTAGATCGTATCGGAGCGAGATTATGTGAAACCGCAGCGCGACGAAGAGGAGGATGATGAAGAGGAGGAAGAAGAGGAGGAAGAGGACGAGAGACTCATGGAACGCGAAACCGACGCAGAGGATAAACCGTTTCGCAGAGGAGGCTTGAGTTTGAGGACTGACAAAAAGTACGAGGTGATTGGTACAATTTCAGACCCTGAGGTAAATAATACATACTTGCAGCTTCCCTTTTAGTCTGATTAACGCAGGGCCGTTCCCTGCTAATCCGCCGGGTTCCGCCGCGCGCCTCGTCGTTTCTCGGTTAATTTATTTCTCTGTGCGCCGCGTGCCACGACATCGGGCTATTTCAGCGATCCCGCTTATGCCAGCGTGGCCAACGCGAACGGGTGTACATGGTTAAACCGATTTCATGCTGTTCTAGACCTTGTTTTTGCTCGCGCCAATTCTGTGGCGCTTCTACGATGGCGAAGCACCGTTTCTTTCCGCTCCGACGCTTTCCGTCGTCGACGAGCTCTCGTTGTTAACACTTTGACTACCGTGTCATCCATGAATTATTTCTTCGTATTAAAACGCGAATTGTTATGCCAATTCGTTGTACCAAATTTGGTTCGGATCCGGTAAGAAGGTCGAAGAACATTCTCTTTTTTGTTTTAGTGAAATAGTTATACCTTTCCTATCTAAAAAGCAATACTGTCTTTCACCTGGAAAAGAGGATTCTTTTCTTGACGCAGACAAGGATCCTCGCGTCGGAACCTCGACACTTCAATTCAGCTTTACCACGCTGAATTCTATTTCATCTTTTTAGTATCCCCTGCCCGAGGGAATCAAGATGATTATAAAAGACGCCAGAGACCGGGACACCCTACTCACCGAGCTCATGAATTGCGGGATCGTGGTGTACGATATCACGCAGGACAAGAGTCAGGTTGAGGAAGCTAACTGGGCTTTGGAAGGTTGGAATCAGAGCTTATGGTATTATTAAAGGGTCGGGTCTAGTTAACTGTTTAGCAGACTTCTTTAATGCCCTGCGTGCTGAAAATTTCGTCGTAATTGGTCAATGTTGCTACGAGTTACCAAATAAACAAACTCGCATAAATTCCCCACGAACGCACCTTAAAATATTAATAATCGTAAATTAACAGGGAAGCCGTTATTGTTAATTAGGAGCTTCCTCCCAAAAAAAAAACAGTGAGATTTCGTTCGCGTAAAAATCCGTAAATTACGCAACAAAATTTCTGGCGTCGAATCCATTTTTTCCTCGCTCGTTGCATTTAATTATCGCGTCGGCGTATTTCGATACGAATCTAATTTAAAGTGGTAACCGGATCGGACGTTTCCCTGATAATTATATCTCTGCCGATGGAAAAACTACCTGGCGGAGATAAATATGAAAGCCGGGTCCCTAGCGGAACGCAAATACACGCGTGAAATATGGAAAACCATCGGCGCGCCGCGTTGGAGAGAATCGGTGTACAATAGTGTACATACAATTTCCTTTAAAAACAAAGAGCAATTCGCGCGCTGGCCGCCTCGGTCGCGGGGGACAATGAGATATGAAACGGAAGTGCTTGTCGCGATGCGATTGTTCCCTCGATGAGCATTGTTCTACCAGCGGATTCACTTTTACTAGCACTGTGATCGCTTGAGAAAAAGTGTGCGCATTAAGACGTCGTTTTTTGCTCGAGCTCCAGACGGAAGACCGATCGTGAGATTTGTAAGCAAACCGGTGATCTTTATGCGTTTAAGTTGGAGTATTTTTTCGAACGAGCTAATGTCTGCCGTGTATCCGCAGTCTACATATTAGTTTTAGCACGATTCAATTTTAATCCGCGAGAACGCTTTTCGAAAACGAGAGACAGCCGTTCATATTTGTCGCGTCTATTATTATCTTTTCCACAATTAAGCGTACCGCGCGTAGCTCGCAATAAAAGGTGAAACGTGCTAATGGCCATATCCCGGTCGTCTCATATTCTCGGCACATTTCAGCTATCATAAGGCAGTTAGAGCGAATGGAGCAAGAGACGCCGAAGGCTTTTAGGCGCAACGAGGACGTGCGGCACTTCGTGCTGATATCCACCATGATGACCTGGGCCTTGACCAAGCCGTTGGATCCGGAAGATCCGAAGCTGCCGTTCACCGACGATGACTACCGGAAACGGAAACCGCATCCTAACTTCAAAAAGCACATACAGTGCGAGAAGAACGTGGTGGTAGCGAAGAAGAAGTTGAATCTGAAGAATAAATTGAAGACGCTGGTGATCTGCTGCGGAATCACCTACGGGGACGAGGAGGGGCCTCTTCATCATTTGTTCAAGTGGGCCTGGCAGAACGAGCCGTTCCTGCCGATTTTCGGCAACGGCGCCAACAAAATCCCCCTGTTGCACGTGCGAGATCTGATCACGTCAGTGGTAAACGACGCAATTTCGCGGCACGCTGCATTAATGGCTCGCTGTATCCCTAATTCCGGTCGGACGTTAAACCGAAACCGGCTGGAACACCTCTATCGCGATTTAACGGCGGATAAACCGCCCGATAAACACGCTCGCGTGCCGCGTTCGTCACTGAATAACAGGCCGCGCGCCATTATGCAGCTGCGTAGACGCGTTCGGCTTGTTAACCGGGAACAGAGTTGACTCGTCGCGACATTTGCGCTTTAGTACGGTAACGTCTCGAGGCGTGTCAAAGAGATGTGCACGATATTCGCGAAAAATTTGGATGCACTTTTTCAGGAGTCCAGTGTCACGTCCGGTGGTCCACCCAGCGACGATATCTAATGTATTTCGGTTATCATCAAAATTATTAATATTGTATTAAAATACGACTTCCTTATTTCTATCACTCGTATTCTAATACAATATTAATAATTTCGATGATAACCGAAATACATTAGATATCGTCGCTGGGTGGACCACCGGACGTGACACCAGAAATCTGTGTCTGTTTTATTGTTTTTAATTGGTTTTTAGATGAACCTACTTGGTTTGTAGGAAATACTGCAGAAGAGTTACCTATAAAATTAGATTAAACAAGTTCTTCACTTTCGTGACCCAATTGTGCTACTAGAAACTTGATTATAAATTCCTCTGTTCGCGAACGACGGTTACTTGGAAATCTATGCACTGTCCTGGTGTACGGACGCAAAAGGAATGTGCGGAAGGAATGCGTCTTGTTTGTGGACCTCGAGATCGAGACTGGTATAAATGCTTTGATGGAGAAATTGAATCAGAAACGGAAAATGCGGGAAATTGAATCTGACGCAGAGAGATATAAGAGATGATTGGGACGTGGAAGTGTTTAGCAACCGGCTGAATCTTTGAAAGCTTTCGACCAAAACCTTCCAAGTTCCATCTTCACGATGATCATAATCCTTCTAGTTGCTTTCGCTTTTTTAAATTTAAACCAGTATTACGTTTCAGTTGTTGTTCTCTTTGATTTGCAGGATTGTAACCACAGTGTTGAAGAGTTGGCCCACATTGAGATACATTCTGGCAGCGGAGGAGGGAGTGGCTTCTCAAAACACTATTGTTAAGGTAATACGGCCTGCGAGAGTGTCATTATTATTTAATGTTCTGCTACGTTTGTTACCGTTCCGAAACTCGACCGAGAATAAAATGAAAAGTGAACATTGTTCAACGTAATTTTGCCAGAATGATCTCCGCGTACCGTTTCGCGTATCATCCGTCACCGAATCGATAAAGTTGATGGGATCGTGCAGATCGAGTCAAGCAGACAAAAGACGTTACAGTATCATCGCGCGGTGACTGGCGAAACAGAGAAGAGTTAGATAGGAAAAAACGGTGAAAAAAGCGTTCCCACCATCCAGACACTTTTTTTCCGGAGTCGTCAGGCGTACAGAGGCTTCTTTTATCTCTTTTAAATGGAACCGAGTATTTTTATCCTCTGCGCGTTATAGTTGATACGAAGGTGGGTGCAGTCGTGCGTCGCGATCCGACCTTGAATTAGAAAGTTTATAATAAGGAAGCGTTCGAGACTTAAAGCTGGCTATCCAGAGCGTGTTCCGCTCGCGACAGGTACTTAGTTATGTGTGTGTTGTCGAAGCTAATCGCTGGTCTGTCCGCGAACTCTTAGTTTTCACGTTGTATTTCCAACGCGCTCGCATATCATTCATTCGAAATTATTTCCTTAACCTGTTCAGAGGTTCTCCGTAGAATCTCCGATATCAGTTCAAGGTCATCGTATGTCAAGTTTTTAAGTTTCATTCATTTTTCTTCTATACATCTTGCAATCGATGCAGAGAATTTATATTTTGTGTAAACATTCGCCGTCCAGTAATCAAGGTCACTTCAAGGTCACCCCAGGGATCGTTGTCGATCCATCGAAAGCGGTACTTTAAGACAAAGTAGGAAGTTCCACTCGTGTTCCCATCAATTTCGGCTCAGCCGGTATTCATCGATTCATTCATATTGCTCATCCCTATCTGTTACGATTCCTCCGGCCCTAGCAGAGCCCGTTTCCTCTTACCAATCAATCATCGAAACCCCGTCAGGCTCCTCGTCGTTAATCACGTTTCCCCAACTTTTCTTTTTCATTCCCCAGTTGGTTAATCAATTAGCTCCGCGAAGGCAGGCTGCCGACCAGTGTCTTGCTTCCCAGGAAGCGTATACCTATCAGCTGTATAGATCGCGCGGGGAGTTCATTGAAACGATAATGGATCTACATACGTCATCGAGCGCAACATGTAGTACCCTGCGCATTTCCATCGTAATACGAGGAACAACCATTAAATCTCGATACCGCTTGGTATCGCGGTATCAGGAGCTAGCGCGTAACAGAACGTATCCATTTCGGGGTCACCTATTAATTGACAGCTAGCAAATCTCCCCTGATATCAGCCACTTCGCAGACCGCACAGTTACCTACACAAACACACACGCACGCGCGCGCGCGCGCGAGTGAGCAGGAACACACGATCTCGAAATTAATTAACCAAATATCCCCGCAGAACTACTGGCTTCCTGACAACCGATTAATGAGGTAGTCGCGCTACCCGGACTCATCTTCCTCCTAATAATTTAATAGAATTCCTGCAATCTTCGACCTAGGCCAAAGATTTCATTGCAAAATTATAAATATTTGTCCCAATTGCAGGACACAGGAACTCGTTCCTCGTTGCAATTTTTGTGAAGAATATTGCTGTCGCTGTAATAAAAAGTTTCGTTAATTTTAATACATTCGTGGTAACTGTTTACCCGTTTCCCGTTACCTGTTCCTGACTCACGGTAACTGGTTCCTGTTAGAGGAACGTTATGAGACGAGTTCAAATGCTGCAGGAAAATATTACTTGGTTCGACAATTAAGCCTCATTAAATGCAGAATGCAACAAAAGTTTGCACATCGCAAACATTTTTTAACTCTGAATATATAATGAGTAATTAAAGGTATAATTAAAGCCGGGTGTACCGATATAATTTTGTTCCTAACTGTAAGTATGTATCTGAAAGAGACTTTGATATATTATATAAAGCAATTGATGAAATGAACACTGCATCGCTGTGACGTCATTCGTTTCTGCGACTTCTCAGAGAATCAGCAGAGCGCTCAGCACCGGCAAAGTGAAGAAAATCCCGCAGGAGGAAGCCTTCTTATTACCGGAAGTCACGCAACAGATGTACGACCAGATGACTGTGAACTTGAACGTCGAGTCCGGGTATATTACCGATAAGATAAAGTGGCACCACGATGCACCGTTTCAGCAGAACATCGATGCTATCATGAATGAATACAGGACAGCACGGAAATTGCATCCGCTGAAAATAATCGTTCTAGGACCTCCCGCATCCGGGAAGAGTATCGTCGCCCGATATCTCGCGGATTATTATGGCGTGCACTACATTCACGTGAAATCGCTGATCGAGGAGACTGTTCAGAAGTTGGTTAGTCGCGCGTGTATAGGGTAACTGCACCAGTGAATGAACATTTAAAAAATTGTTCAGGAAGATATTTTATTTAAAAAAAAAAATGTGAATTAAAGGAATCTCATATATGCCAAATGGCTTCCTACACTTCATTTGTCAAAAATAAATGAACACAAATCAAATGAAATTATTATTATTTGTCTTTATTAAACGTTAAATAAAAAATATAAAAAATACCAGTCAATGAACACTACAATTTACAACACTACTACTAATTTGTTGAAATAAAAGCGTTCATTTACTGGTGCAGTTACCCTATGTCACCGTTATGCTATATCGAGTAGTCTTGAAAACCTAATTCAAAAACTGCCAATAGATATCATGTTAATATTGAAATTATACTATGTACATGTATTTCACTGTTGTACTTTGTGTTTGCAAATCGAAATCACTGAACCGTTTCTCTTTATCGTGATTTAAAAAGCACCGACTCTCTAAAAAGCTTTATGGTCTCTGAAGAATTTAAGAATATTTCTTGGCACGATTACCCTGTGCTCTCGTGGAACAATAAATTCAAATGCGCGGCCTCGATTAAGTGGCTTAATGGCCGCTAAGGTGGACTGTGTAATGTATAAAGCACTCTCGAGGATTTTGAAATTTATGAAAGCTCTCTCTCTCTCTCTCTCTCTCTCTCTCTCTACGCCTGAAAAAAAGTTTCTGCTTGTTTGTGAGACACAAGGCTTAACCAGATACCGTCGTAGCGTGTCCGTCCTCGTGTGTACGTTTCAAAAAACTATTTCTTGATTTAATCCCAGCAAACATTTTTAGTATTTTATGCCACGTGTACGGCAACCTTCACCGGGTTAAAAGATCACGCCTAATTAACAGCCTACGGGAGAGTGACATTGACCTTGCATGCCAAGGTCACGTAATCGGAGCAACCTCGCCTAAAGTAAATAATTGCCAATGTCTGTGATATGTGCTTCAACGAACAAGTCCGTTCGACAATTTCCAATAGAGACACTTTCCGATTGTGAAAGAAGAAGTCGTGAGCATTTCGAGCTGTAACTCTAGCGTTAAGAGTCTTTTCTACGCGAACCGCAGCCACACTCTGCGTCTTCATTTGCGACAGACAGCCGAGATAGAAGAGGCCATGACCGCGAGAGAACAGGTCACAGCGGAAGAAACAGGTGCAGGCGACGAAGCTGAGGCTGAGGACGAGGACGAGGACGAGGACGAGGACGAGGATCTGGAGGGGGAGGGGGATGGCACAAGAGTCGACAAGCTGCGCGAACTGCTGGACGAAATAGAGCGGAACAAGGAGAGGAATAAAGGACGGCTGGACGATCCTCTTTTGAGCAAGTTAGTCGAAACTCCGTTTCATCGGCGTTCTCAGTAATGTTAAGCGTGGTATTTCGCGTGACCATGGCCAGCCCTGGATAGATCAATCCGATTAGCCTCTTCCACTCGATGCATCCTCCGAAACGAAAATCGAGGAAGACAAAAACATGCTTTCGAAAATTCGCACGCGATTTAGTTTCCTGCTGTCGAACCTCTACAAGTCGAAATAGAAAACGATCTATTCGCCACGTGTACATTATTTTCCCCTTTGTAATTCGAATTTAGAACAGAGAAACCTCTGCAACTCGAAAATTAGAGACGAGTGTCCAGTTTGCTGCTGTTCATTGTAACTGGTAAATTTCTATTTCGCATAATTCAGTGTATAAAATTAGTGCCGGTTTCAGGAGAGCGATTAGAAGGTGTTAGCGAACGAGCACCATCAGGCATCGATCATGGTTTGGCCAGCATCGATGGCAAATATAGCGCTCGGAACGGGCATTAAGCCCGTATTTAGGTGACCGTGGCCATTTAGGTAACCATCGCATTTGCTCCCTATCGCGAACATGTGTGTGCCAGCGACCGCTCATCCGCACGCAATTTGATTTATCGAGCGCGACTCGCGGTGATCGCGGTAATTGAACCATCGACGAATTTAAAGGTTGTCGGCTGGTGCGGTTATGCGGCTGCTTGCTCGCCGGATACCCCATACCTAAGAAATTTCATTTCGACGGGGGTTCCCTCCCCTCTTCGCTAAACTGATTTTCAAATTTGGAGGGTTTCCGTCATTTGCTAATTCGGTCGTCGAAGTCCTCTAAACGAGCGACTATTTCCACCGGAAGTGTTGCTTCACTCGGTACGCCTCGCTCGTCCGTGTAAAAGCTCGACGCTGTTTCCCGCAGTTCGACTTTCTCGATTGTGTGCTCGTTGCTTAAGGATGTTCTGGAGGCACAATGGGAGACAAAAGTACAAGAAATTCGAAATCCATCAATACATTGGCAATGAAAGCCATTCATGAGTATATTTTGCATTAACAAAATAGATTAATTTAAAAAGCTTTCGTTTAATTAGTGAATTTCATGTTACATTTATTTTTTAATCAAATTGTCTTCATATTATAAAAACTTGTAAGTGACTTTTGCGAATAATTGTACCCTCCGATTTGAACTTCAAGATAATAAATTTGTGATATTCAATATATATATAATTACGCGATAAAAAGTTAAAAATAAATATTTAAATAAATTAAAAATATTTCAGAAAGCAATATTCATGTTTATTATTGGGACGACAACACGATAAATTTGACGTTTTGTAACAGTCTATAATTTTTTGCTCTGTAACTGTTTAGTGAATCCTAATAAATTTTGAACATAATTAATTATATAATTTTTACTGTATATAAAAAAAAACTGGAGTTTCTAGTTGCGTTTTTTCAAGGTTTAAATAGAGTTTGGAATTTTATGAATTCTCCACAAGAAGACGTGTTAAAATGTGCAAACTTTAAGTTGCTATAATTCTTAAACGGTGCAGTGAACCGAACCCAAACTTTGGTAATTGCATTAATTTAGTAAGAATTATATCTTGTCAAATTTTCAAAAATTTTTTTGCGTTTTTATATACCTCCAGAACATCCTTAAGCACACGGTATCTGTCCGGCACGGCTATCATTTCTCGGTTTCGAGACCAGTCGAGCTCGCCGTTTAAAAATAAAAGACGGAGAAAGAACCGAGGGAATTTCGCCGGGCTGAATGGCCGCGGAAACCTTGACGGCCTTTTTTCGTTCCCGTTAACACGTACCCACGATTCATGGCTGCGACATTCGCGTCGCCGCTGTTTAAAATGCTCCGCTTATCGTCTTCATCCGTTTCGTGCGCAATATAACTGGTCGACGAGTTTAATCGGCGGGATCCGTGAAATTAATAAAGTCTTCGGTTCCGTTTTAATTCCCTTGACCTTGTTCCTCCTTTCTTACCTCTACGAACGTAACATCCACCGGAGTGTATTGTTACCTTCTTCATCCGGAAACTTATTGCTTCTCAGAGTTCGATTGTGCTCGTAGACATAGCGACCTCTTTGAGATAAGTATGTACACTATATTTCTGATTGGTTGTACACTGTGAACGTCGCGATTACCTGGATGTATACAGAGAGATTGATATCGATGCACAGTCCCGATCATGAGTCTCCAAATGCTTGTTACCGCGGAAATATTCATTCAGATGCAGCTACGAATAATATACAGTCGCTTCTATAAGCTTCTTATCGGGAGAGATATTTCACAGATTAAAAAGGATTAAAAAATTTCTAGGAGCTATTTTAACTGAAAAACGAAAGATTTTTCCATTCTACAGAATTTTCTCTAATTTTTTGCATTTAAAATGATTTATTAAATACGAACAAAAATAATAATGTGAACAATATTTTTCGGAATGGCATAGCAATTTTCAGTGGTGCCTCAGAGTCGTCATCCGAGTGCTAAGGGTTAAGATTGTTTGCAACGTAGTTCTATCGTTATATATTTGTTTGACGTTTTAAATCGAATAATATCGACCTATTTCGACAATTCTGTTTTCGTAGAAAATACTTTCATCAAAACCGTCCACTATTGTTTTACTTCGACTCGAGCACCGAGAAATTGAAACTTTTCCGAGCTTCCAGACTTTGTTACTCCCATCGTTCATCCCATCACGCGAAAGCCACTTTCTCAAGGATTGTTTTAAACTTATCCATCTACAGTTCTGCTACTTTCGTTTCTATTATTATAACTTTGCCTTAGCGCCACGTTCGTATAACTTCGTTGCCTTCTTGATTAGGCTATATTTAATTCTCTGCTCAAAATACCACAGCAACATTCAATCTTTATTCCCACGCTAAACCGTCGAAGTTTAGTCCAACTTGTTGACGCGGTCAACAGTTATTTTAATAAGAGTAGTTACCGTAACGCAAATAAGATGCTCTATCTAGGAAATTAAAATTTTCTTCTACATTGTCCAGAACATCAAATCTAATTTGCTTTTGTATACAGGGTGTTCCATTTGAAGTTTCGCAAATGACCTTGAATGACCTTGAATGACCTTGAAAGACGAAAGTATTATAGGTCAGTGTATTTCTGTTCCATATAAAAACGTACAGAGGTCACCTTGAAATGTCGGAAGCACGTCCACGTAGAAAAGATTTGTGACCACCTTATCGTGCGAAATTTCAAATGGGACATCCTGCAGAGCAATTATCAACATTATAAATTTTTCGAAAAAACCAGAAAAACCAGAATAGTGGATTTTTCGCAGTTCTCCTCAACATTTTTGCTGCAGCGATGAAAGAGCCATTGACTGGAAAGATAATGAGATGCGTCACACGGTAGTCCGTTGATCGATCAACGTCTGCACACAAGTAATCGGAGTTGACATCCCGTTAAAGGATCCGATCAAACACATTACCCAGCCTAATAGAACTGTGTTTCGTAACGCGCGGCGCGGGCAGGACCGATTCTTGTCCGTGAAGTTGTCAGCGCGTGGGAGTCTCGCTGCAGCTGGATACCGAACGGGACGGGGTTACGGTATAATTGCGATCGATTCCTTTCACGAGTGTCGCGTTCATCGAATTGCTTCTCGGAAAATTAACTTTCCGAGTTATTATCGGAAGTTGAACTTCCGTGAGCCGTTCGACGCGTCCAGGCGACCTCCTCGGTACAGCGGTCCCGGTTCAAGGAGAGCTGTCCAATCCTCCGATTAAGCACGATAAATTACGTTCCTGTTCGATGCATTAGCTATTTAAACGACTGTCGAAATGTCAGGCTATTCATGAACTGCGCTCCTCATTTGTCGAATTAATCAGCTACACAAAAGGTCTCGGTCTTCCAAGTCGACAAGAAAATTCAGTATCTCGACGGGAATAATGTCTACGTAGACACAAGCAACATTCAATGATTTATTAAAATTTATTTCTGAAATATTCCAAGGGATCCCATCTCTTAACATTCATTGTGACCATAATTTTCTTGAAGACTATTCGAGAGGAAGCTGCGCTCGCTGGAATGTCAGAATCAGGGGTACGTCGTGGACGGTTACCCTAAGACATTGGAACAGGCGAAGGTGCTGTTCGGAAGGGAACACGAGGAAGACGTAGACGAAGAAGAGGAGGATATCGGCGAAGAAGCTACCGACATGGTAGACCATTATACGATCATGCCCGAGCTGGTGGTGTCATTGGAGGCGAGCGACGATTTTCTGAAAGAACGAATTATCCAGCGGCCAGAGTGGGAGATCCAGGGCACTCATTACACCGAGAAGCACATGATGCGTCGCTTAAAAGAGTTCAGGTAATGGAACTGAGCCAGCAGGCACATTGTTCCTTCCCGTTTCGGTCAGCTGGAACGTTCTTCTTGTCGTCAAGAGGGGAAAAAAAGAGTGTTAATGACACGGTAATTAAATTCCAGCGCACGTGGAGAACCTGTTTCCACTTAATTTTATTTTAAAGGGTGAGCAACTGACGCAACGAGCTTAATTAACAAAAATCGCGGCATAATAGAGCGGTTCCCGGATTTTAATAGCTTGTTGAACGCGTAGAAACAGGCTCGACGTAACGGGCAGAATTTATGTACACCGAGTTTATATCTGGCGACGTAAACCTCCGTTTTTTTTTTTTATTTTAATAGAATGCGCTTACAACAAAGTGACCATTGTGCGATGTAAAAAAAACGCGATGAAATGTTACAGCGAGCAGGTAATTAGTACACAATGTTTCATAGACGAATTTGCAAATATAACGGTGTGACGAGCCGTTTAGTGCGATAAGCGACAGAGTTTGAAAATGTAAAACACGTTTTTCTCGTTTTATACATCTGCGTAACGAGAATTAATCAATTTATCAATTTCGGATGAAGCTCGCTCGATTCGTTATTTGCTTGTGCAGGTTAAATTATTTTTTATTTGTGATATTGTTTTAACAACACACAATCATTGACAAATATTTGAGAATAAATGGATAAAATAAAACGAGTGCAATACACAAAATGAGTAAATAGGATAATTGTAAGACAAATATAAATCTATATAATTACGATGATCGATCATAGCATAGATAGAAAATTACGTAGAGATTGAACTGAAGTATCACATCATTTTTCCACTTTTATAAGTCATCTGATAGTGTAAATTTACTTGGGTTAGAATTCGTTATTGCGATTGATCGATTTCAGAAAAAGAAACACGGACGAGAACACACCTCTGCAATTTTTCGACGAAATTGAAATTCACCCGCTGATCATCCCCATCGAGGACGACGTCTGTCCGGACATGTTCCCCACGATTTATCAATGTCTGGAGAAGCTGGGACCACCGCTGGACTACGGTTAGCACCGGAGTACCTTCGGTTTTTCGAGTTTTATCGTTTATCACTTTGTCGGGGCAAACAACCTCGACTCACTGACAAATTGATCTACTGAGAAAACTTTGGTCGTACGAGGAAACTGTGAACGTATCTCTAGATCTCGGAAAGAAAAATCCCTTTGCTAAGCTGGTGTTGCAAGCATTACATAAGAAACTAGCAATCCGTTGTAAGAATATGTTGCTTACAGTGGTACTTACTTTGATTAGCAAGTTTTTTTTTTAGAGAAAAAATTGTGCTTGTTGAGCGTTACTGTTAAATATATAATAAGTTCTATGATTTTGGCGCAAGGTTCGATCATTTATAGAAAAGCAGCAAATTTTTCTTTTCAGACGCAAAAAATGTCTGAGAATGATCCACATTGGGATCGAAACGTCGAGAAACATGTTTAATTAATTGCACATTTG
The DNA here is from genome assembly GCA_916610255.1 of Lasioglossum lativentre. Taxonomy (NCBI): domain Eukaryota; kingdom Metazoa; phylum Arthropoda; class Insecta; order Hymenoptera; family Halictidae; genus Lasioglossum; species Lasioglossum lativentre. Next base: position 7,086,175 of record OU744364.1, read on the forward strand.
CTGCTTTTTTATGCATGATCGAACCTTGCGCCGAAATCATAAAACTTATTATATATTTAATCTTCAATCGAGAAGAATTCACCTTTGTTAAAAATCGGACATTTCATACGCAATAATAATTCTGTCTCCGGTGTCTGGTAGACGCGACAATCGAAGTGGCGATAGAAAATTTTATGCACAATTTCCACAATAGCTTTTCATTAGCTGTCACCGCGTAAATTCTCACGAAGCTTTTTATGCGACCAGGTGCAACTGCGGCAAGATCGAGGGAAGTACGTCAACGTGCGGAAACGGAAAAGCGAACCGCGGAAACTCTCGCGAAGCAACAGGCGGAGAGGGAACTCTTGGAACGAACGAGGCAACGAGAGGAGAAAATGGCGGAGTGGGTAAGATCTTTTTCATTTGGACTTAAAAAAAAATAGCAGCGTGCTCTCTGCTTGTAAACTAGACTTACGAAAATGGATTTATGGAGATAAATATCTCTTAGAAAACTGAACCGGTACAATATTAACCCTTTGCACTATCATTGATTTTACGGTTGCAGTGTTTAGAACTTATTTGTCGTTTCCAATTTCTTAGAAAAAAGGAAGTTTGTATGTAATTTATACCTACGCAGTCTCCAATGGTTCAACAACAAAAAAATTTAATTTTGTTTCAATTTCAATTTTTGAAGGAAATTAATAACCATGAATATTTAGTATACTCTCTTCGAAATAAAGTAGTTAATATCGATCGTATTATTGCTTATAACAATTAATAAATAGTTTCGGCGCTACGGTTCGATCATTTGAAAAATAAAGTAAATTAATCAAAAGCAATTTTGCTAATAGTCAAAAAAATCTTCGAAATCTCTTCGAAATCTTCGTCACGAGTCCGACTCGGTATTATAGTGCAAGGGGTTCAACAAGAAAAACATCGAAAGAATTTCAGAAAGCTGCTATATCAGCGTCGTTTCGCACGAAGATCCGCGGTGAAGAAACAAGCGAACATCACTGGAAAAATTGATCGTCTGGTGTGTGAAATAATTTGGTATGCGTCGGCACAGTTTCGAGCAGAGTCGTGGTTGTTGCGAAAAGCGTTCAACGCGTGCGAAAGTTGCGACTGACCAAAGTGCCATGCATCAGCGCGACATCAACTTCAGCGAGCAGAAATGAAACTCATGATTGATGCTCGAAGCCGTTACCTCACGGCAATTTCGACACGTGGCAACTTTCCACTGTCGCGTTACCTTTAAACTCGCCTAAAGCCACTGAATCCTTAAACGCGACCCTCGACCCTATAAATCACGATCATCTGTCCTATAAAAAATATGAAGGCTCGTAACTGTCGTGCCTCTACAATTCATTGGCTTAACTCTTCGATTTATTAGCAGATTGCAGATGGTCCCGGTAACTTTACAACTTCATCATATAATTTATGCCAAAGACGAGACAGTAGCATATTCACTGGTACTCTCTTCTCGCGTTCTTTTCTTTAGATTTTCTTCGTATCAGTTTCGCAACTTGGAATATCGACTTTCGTTTCGCTTTAATTCGACAAAACAGGATGCATTGAATTTTTATTTATATTCGCTTTGTTTATAATGCTGTCTTCCCGACTTTATTCGTACCGTGAATTGTGGTCCACCCTATATATTAACGACAAAGGAAAGTAAATTGCAAAAAGTTACTCGCGATACAGAGTAAAACCTTTGGAATTGTTTTTGTATGGTATCGCGTTCGATAAAAGCTCTATTCCGATTGAATAAACGTTGCATAATCTTCCGGTATGTCCCTAGTCTCGGCCAGCTCGGTGTATTTATAAACACACACATTGCTTTATTGCAATAAAATTCGCATACATCAATCGCGATCTCGGGAACGGCGGAACGGGAGTACAAATGCCGCGCGAACGAAAAATATGAAACATAGGAACCACCCGGATGGCCGGAGGAATTGCGTTTGTATCGATTCTCTATACTCTATGCTATAATATCGTCTCTCTCTTTTCATTAGCTAAGTGAATGCAGATTATCGTTTCGAGCGATATTTTACTGTGAGGCATTCCCGCCGCAGCCGTAACGCGATTGCCGGCCCGGCGATGTCTCTCGATTGAAAAAACCGAACTTCCAATAAACCCGTATGATTTTTTCAGTCGCGAGCGCAGTTCCGCTGAAATATCACGCGAAAGTTTTTGTCGGACTCCGCGGATCTTCCAGGCAGAATCAATATTTTCTCGAGCAATTTGCGGGAAACTGGACTCGAGCAAAAATACATTTTATCTTTCCGTTAATTTAAACGATATAAGAAAAATATTTAAAAATGACTCTTTATCCAATGTTTATTTACACTTCGAACCTACGAAATCCTATGTTGCGCAGTGCACAGAAATATGTAGAATGTCTCCAAATATTTACCGTTGTGAATATCGTGAAAAGATGTTCGATTGAACGTCACCTTGTGTTTCTCAATATGTATACTTTTGTTTCTATATGATGAAAGAGCGAAAAGGTATGAATACAAAATGATACGTTTATACTACCCTGAATCAGTGCAAGGCCACCATGCAGTCGATATTCTTGGAACCGTCGTGGACAGAGTTTTCTGTTTTCTACCCGCTTTGTTTACAGTGTGCGTTCCAAATTGCTCCGTTCATCCATTAAACTGCAATATTTAGTTTGCGAACAAAGGGCAAATATTCGTTTTGATTCTTTCACGTCGTTAGTATTTTTACCACGTTTTTATTAGCTCGCTTTTTTCGCTTGAACGTCACTTGAAAGTATACAGTTTCGAATTTGTAGTTTGTTGCTCTTTTATTATATAAAGTTTCCAGGGCTAAAAGTTGCTACTACTACGCTAGAAAAAGCGACTCGCGAAATCGGGTTCCGAGAAACCGCAACTGCTAGAGGCGCACAGATGGAGCCATTTGTAATGCAAATTCGGTTTTTCTTCAGCTCAAACCGCATGATAAATCGCGTTCCCGCTGGTTCTAGGCTTTGAACCGGTTTTTGTTTGGCTCTTTGCTTTATTCGAAACGTTTCCGATGTTCATCGCGAAGCTTGTTTTCGTCGGCGTGACTTTTAATGTTTTTTTCGACGGGAGCTGTAATTTTTTCGTTCGAAATACTCGCGAACGTTCGCAGAAATTCCTTTATTGAACGGAATAAGAAAGGAATGTTGCGAAGAAGTACGGTCCTATTCGAACAAATTTATGAGGCGATTCATCGCGGAGAAATATTAATTCTACACCCTCCGGAGTACCATTCCACTGTCGGTGTTTTATCACCTCGTTAATAATTGTTCAGGCAGTCCGCGGTAATTCAGCCTGTGTATTTTTATTAGAGCAATAATGCTTCAACACCTTTGTACGACTGCTGTTCGTTTAAGACAATCAAGTCTACAGTTTTCAATTAAGGCTTATGGCTAATTACTGTTTAGGTTGATCGGTTAATGTTTCGTTCAACTGTATCGACGAGATCGAGAAAAATTACATTCACATTTTTTGTGCGAATGCGTAAACTTTAATCTTCTCCGTAAAAGCGAGATATTAAAAGATTACAGGAAACATGGCAGATAGTAGAAAGTATCAAAAATAAGTAGCTTACTAAATTCGATTCCCGGCAAAGTCCAATTCCCAAGATGGAGGGAGATTGGAAATTCTAGATAGTAATTATTGTACGCCCCAAATGAAAATCTGGGCTGTATCGCAAATACTTGGCCTAGCTCTGTCAATATTAGCTATTGGAAAACGTCAATCATCGGATCCCTATTTCGATGAATATCTATTGGGTATCTAATCGGCCTTGTACAAGATTCAGGTAGATGGTATTCGATAAAAAATACTATAATTATATAGTTTGCATATTATAATAAAGTTTAATAACTGGTACATTTTTATTGTTCGATTTTTTCGCACAAAAATTACAATCACTTTTTTGGTAGGAGATAGACGACATTCCTTTGGTAAGAAAAATTTAATTTTAAAGCAATTACTCGATCAACAGATTCATATTCCATATCGGCGATATTTTTTAGCAATAAATTCTGCTGAGAAATGCAAGGGCTCCGTTATCGACGAAATATTTTCCGTCGTCGATTGCCACATTTTTCAACCGCGAAGCAGCAATGTATCGCACGCAGGATCGAAGTGAACGATTAATGCGTCGACGGCAGCGATGTTTAAATAGATTGTCATCTTCGCAGACAGAGCTGATGGAGAAGCTGAAGGAAGAGGAAGAAGAAAGACTGTGCCTGAAGGGATTGCCTCTAAGACACTACCTGGTGAAGTATATCTTCCCGACGTTGACACAGGGTCTCATCGAAGTTGCGAATTTAAGGCCAGACGACCCGATCGACTATCTCGTAAGTACGCCAAAAATGTTGCCCGGTAATTAAGTTAACCCTAAGTTAACCCTTAGATACTATCGTCCGCTGCGTAAATGCAAAAACCAAGCAACTAAAAGGTTTAAAATTAGCGTTGCCACCACGGAATGACAGAGTACATTCTGCAGTTTGTTAGAATAACCTCAAGTTGATTGATCCGATAAAACATGAATAAATACATGCTATTTCGACAACGCAACAGGCGATGCGTGAAACTCATAAATAAAGAGATATGAATAAATCCACGGTGTGTATCGTTTACAACAGAATGCTCGAATATTTCCCAAAAATACGAACGATACGAAAAAGTTTTCAGTTCGAGGTTGTACAATATTACGTCTACACGTTACACGTGTACAGCTTTTTGTTTTAACAAAAAATGCAGGTTTTTTTTACATACGATATTGCGTCCTTCGTGGACCATTTTGACATCGTGCAACATTTACTCAAATCTTTTTTTTACATACGATTCATATTTTTCGAGATATTCGAGCATTCCGCTGAAAACCGGACACACTGTAGGAAATATGAAAATAACCGAATACAACAGGAACATTCCTAAAGTCGTAAATATTATTGTTGAACACGAGGGCGAAACAACATTTAATAATATCAGAAAAATCGCACGAAATTTACGTAAAAATCCGACATATATTTTAGATGGAGTCAGAGTCGTGCTAATGAATTAATCCGCGATTGCATTGTTATTCCATTTGACTTGTACAAATAACTTACGAGACAAAGAAATTTTCTCGAATAATTCATTTTGACGGATCCCGTGCGTTAATTGCGCCTAAATCATGCAAGTTGAGCGTTTAAAATAAAAGTGACGCGACGATGCGCGCGGTCGCTGTTCACGGTCAAAATACACCGAAAGCTCGTTTCGGCGAAGTGCGATCTCTGATTGGAGCTCAATATGAAACGGGGCAGAAATAATCGATCCTCGACGATCCAATGGCTCGACACAGAACGCTCCGAAGCGATTCCGCAGTGAAAATTGAAAAGCCGCCGCGCCGAAGCCGAGCGTCGTGTCGCTTTCAAATCAAATTCAAATTTCGTCGACCAGTCTGACTTTTTTTTTTTTTTTAACTGCGGCACATATTTTCTTTAGAATCGATTCTCCCTTTTATTTTCAACCGTGGGAGAATGAAATGTTTTCTAGCCGGTCCGCGCGTTAAGTGTTTGCAATGCATAAGGCGTTTTCACTATTATGGAAATTCTTTCGTAACAGTTAAGTTGCTCGAATGTTCAGGATGTAATATGCGGAGCGAACATATATGAAACAATGAAACTGTGAAATGTGAAAAGTTCATTATTTTGGAATGAATAGATTCAAGTATGTACGTACGGTGTTGCGAGAAAATTTTAATTAGAGAGGGAGAGAGGATGCTGGACAGAAAAGTACAGGGAATATTTTCTTCTTAATTTTCAGTTTTAAGTTATGTGCGGGGAGAGGGTGTAATGTGCTGTTAAAACTTGCGACAAGCGTGCCGCCTCTTAAAGCGGATATTTTTTAGGCAGCGTATCGATCCGCGCCAAGATGGTGTATCTTACTTGGGAAAGAGTATTAAATTTCTAGAGGCTGCTATAAAAGAAGAAGCGGAAGTTCTAACCTCGAGACTTTCACTTGGACAAATGAATTCGTGTCTAGAGAAAGGAAACAGGTTTGTCAGTTTTTCGAGCGATAAAAAACATCTGTCATTTGTTCGCCTATCTGCTCCCGCACAGTTCGTTCGCCACCCTAAATTTTAAGGTGCCACCGAATTATTCATCTTCTACCGTCGCGTCGTACAGGAAGAGGGAACTTTTTCTCGGTATAAAGGTAGAAAATTCCGTGGGAATCTCCTCCGATAGATTCCTCCCCGTCGCCGATAGACCCCGCGATCACCCGATTAGGCTATCTGCTCCGGGACATCGAACCGCGATCGGAATGGGAGCATGACGAGTCCCGGATTAACCGAGAATCGACTACGGTAAAGATTCTCTGTGACGTCTTGATCTCCTTCGGGAACAGGGAACTTCTGGAAACCTTCGTTGGGAACGGATATACCTGTCCGACGATGTTTTCATTGAAACGATACCGATCACACTTTCTGAATAAAACAGTGAGAGAGAAATATTTTCCTTTCTTTCGTAGATGATGCGAAAAGATCGAAGAACGCCTTTAACCCTTTGCACTCGGCGCTATTTTCACTAAAAAACGAAAGATTTTTCAATTCTAGAATATTCCCATTCTATACAATTTTTATTAATTTTTTGCATACAAAACCAATATAATGTCTCATGTAATATGTAAATGTCTAGTAGTTTGTTAAATACGAACAAAAATAATAATGTGAACAATATTTTTAAGAAAGGCATAACAATTTTCAGTGGCGCCTCAGAGTCGCCATCCGAGTGCTAAGGGTTAATACCGTTTATCGTATAGATTAAAACAATTCTAATTCGGAAAGTAAAATTCGCTGTGTTCGTAGAGTGCACACGGTGGCCAGAATTACTTCTTATTTTCGAAGATACGATCCACCTCCGTTTCGATTTTCATGCCGACCTCCCCAGCATTGGCAATTCGAAAGCTGGCCGACTGGATGAAACAAATTCGCGAAACGCTCGCCCCTCAAAACGTTACGCTCCGCATATGTTTCCTCATTTTACGAGCATGAACATCGAAGGCTGTTCGCGATTCGTTGTCTATTCATCCCCGTCTACACCCGCTTCGCCTTCAACTTCCCTCGACCCTGTCAAGGTCGCCGTGACGCAGGAACACGAGCCAAACGATTCGCGAAGGACCCAGTTTCAAAAAATTGGAGTAGGTAGCACTCCATTTTCCCGTACTCGCGTAACTGATCATCGGACTGTGAAGAATTGTGAAAAACAGGGGAGCTAGAATAAAAATATTTTGCTTCCTTGAAAAATTGCGTAACGTATTCCTCGGAAAATATTCGACTTTTCCCTCGGTTGCAAAAATTCATGTTGACAGGGTGAACCATCCCCCTAAGTTGCGGATGGAAAACATACGTCGAATATCTTGGGAACTCTCCGAGTTTAGAAAAACGTGGGAACGGTAAAAGTGTGTATTTTGTGGTAAAGAACTTTTTATCCAGTCGTTTTTTACCAATAAGTTTCCTTCCGGTTTCATAATTTCGTTTGAAATGCAGAAAATAATGCCTGCGTAAAATAAAATACTAAATCACACGAAATTTTTGAATGATTTTAAGTTTACGGCTCGATCAAAGAATTTCAAAAGCGTGCAATTTTCCGTGTTGGAATACTTCGCTAATACAAAAGGCAGGTATTCGCGAGGCAATTCCATTTTCGGGGAACAATCTGAAGGGTGCATCGAATATTCCACGGAACCAGGGACCAGGTGAAAGCTTCCAGCCGCTTTGACGCAACCGCGATGTTTCTAGGAAAACATTTTCTACATCTTTTTGTGACGGATCTCGTTCACGGAGGCGCCATAGGGGCGAACAAGATTGAGGATTTCGTTTCCGAGAGGCTGTGCTCCGTCGCCTGAGCACTTCTTCCGAGCTTTCCTTGCCCAGCCAGCTCGTTGGCTGTCGGACTTTTGAATCCCTTCACCGATAGAAGGTTCCTAACTCGATATCCGTCGTATCGCCCGCCGTTTCGACATTTTCGCGTTCACTCACCTCCCACACCCTATTCCAGTGTCAACAACCCTGCTCGATCCGTCATATACAGGGTGTCGCACTATTCTTGGTAAACCTCTCGAAAAAATCAACCGAAAATACGCAACAACATATCCGGTTATTTTGTCATAAATAAATCCCGCGGTTTGTTCATCGCGTCTACCACCGTGACGCAACTAATGCGAGCATAATGAACCCCAAAACCATCGTACCAGTAACACCAGGATATTTTGTGTGGAAATTGCCGGATAACATTCGTAATATGATAAAATGTGTACAGTTCAATGTTCACTTTCGTGCACGGAATTCCAAGATATCATCGCTCGTCGTAACAGTGAAAGTTACGCGGCTAGTAAGCATTAATAACGACGAATGCGAAAGCGTTCGGGAGACAGGTGTGCTCTTGGGTGTTGTTGATTTGCCTCGCCGAGATTTAACGATGAATTAAGTGCGTTAAGAATTGCACAGCTGCCGGAAAATAGACCATAAATTTGACGGTGATTCCGTGGCCGTTGGGGAACTGTACCGATAACACCGTATGAATTATTGATTTCATAATCTCCGTTTCAGATTTCTCGTTTTACCAGTGTCGAAAGTGTAACAACCTTCGTGGGAAATTATTCGATAAATTCACTAACTTACTACTTCACTATACAGGGTGTTCGACTACGGGTGGGAGAAAATTTAAGGGGTGGTTCTCCATGATAATATAAGTCGAAAATGAAGAATAAAAAAATTGCGATTCCGGCTTCGTTATTTAGTTATTAATCCATAGCACTCAAGTGGCGACTCTGCGGCGCCACTGAAAATTGCTGTGCCATTACTCAAAATATTGTTTACATTATTAAATATGTTATTGGTATCTAATCAATTACTAAACATCTAAGTATTCTATGAGGTATTATATCAATTTCATATCTAGGTCGGAAGAAATGTTTAACTTTAAAATTACAATAGCTTCGAGTGAAAAGGGTTAACAATTAAAAATCCACCTAAAATGCTGCAACCCATAACTAAATAACGAAGTCGAAATCGCAATTCTGTTATTCTTCATTTTCGACTTATATTGTCATGGAGAACCACCCCGTAAATTTTCTCCCACCTGTAGTCGAACACCCTGTATATGTATATACGTATATATAATATATAAATTAATTTCGCTAATATCCTCAAACAATCCTTCCGTAAAATTATGTTTGTTCGTGTTTCGCGAAAGAATTCGTTGCATTCGATAAAACGCTATATCTATGTAGACCGTTACCGAGAAAGAAATGTCAATGTCAATTTCCCTTACTTTGTCACTTTTTAATTTCCAACGTTTGTCAAAGACTTTATAGCCACAGTCCGTACGCTGCGGGCATATTCGCGGTATAGTCACCATCGTCGAGAATAATAAAGGTGCAGGCGAAATACGGGCCCGGGCATTTGTTATAATTTAGCCGGTGTGCAGCGGTGTTCGTTCTACCCTATCAAAAATATTCGAACGGCGCGTAATTCTGCGGCGTATAAATGAAAAGCGTGGAAAGTGTCGGGAGAGGAAAACTTCTTTTTCAAGGTTTCCTACCCTGTTGATCCCAGGGGAGCGAGCGAGCTGCGCGAGAGGGCGTAAGAAAAAGAAGCTTTTCGACGTAACCGCGGTCTTCTCGTTACGCGGAGCCACTTCCATTCGAGGGATCGCGAGTAACTCGCAAATAACTTACGTAAATAAAATGCAAGATAAAAGTCTGGAGTGAATAAAGAGCCCGGCGGATTATACAGTCTCGATTTAACCTGGTCTACCCACTTTCGCGTAGATCTTCGATAAACTAGACCCCTGCTCTCGGTAGAAAAGCTATTAATGATTACGACACGGATAAAAATGTCTGCTTCGCAAAATGTAGTTGCACGGCGGCCTTACACCGTGGAGATTACAAAGTTTACAACGTCGGGTCTAGACTGCGGATTTTCATGCGAGAGAAAAATTGTCCTAGGTGCGAGAGGTAGAAGAGCTACTTGAATTCTTCTTTTTAATAATTTCAGTGAGCTCGACAGAATAGTATTTTCACATTTATTAAAGAATTTTACAATTTCGCATCGTTTCACAGACCGAGCGGAACACCCGTGTTTTTTCAGGCGCGTGTACATTTAATAAAGGACTGGAATAATTGATTATCGACGCTGGTAATTGGCGCTAATTAATCTAAAGTTTTACGTCCTCCGTGGATGTTTAAGTAAGGCTGTGAATTAATGAGGGTAGATTAGATCCCGTTCGGTCTTGGGAAATGATTAACGTCTCGAACTTGAAGAGTTTTAATTTTGTTGACCCGAACAGTGCATATTGTAGATTTGTAGTATGATTTATTACTTTGATAAATCTATTATTTTTCACTTACATAAACAATAGATATATTTCTATAATATTCGTGTATCGAGAAACTTTCGGGAGCCCGACCCGACCCGACCCGACGCTCGGGTACTCGCAACGTGTCAAAGAAAATGTTGACCGTATCGGGAGGATGCAATTGCATCAGCCAATCGGGACGGTTAATTGGGAACCACGCGAAGACGAAAGTTTTCGTCAAGCTGAGCGTGACATTATGCCAGGATAGACGGACGGAACGGGAATTCCGCGGAAATGGTAATAGCAGGTTGTGTATTCGACAAACAACCAGATACAGCGCTCGGAAGTTTGATGCCACGGAGGCCACTGGTGACCGGCACTCAATATTCATAGAAATATATATAATTTTATGAATATCTTCTATTGTAAACATTTGTATAAAAGGACTTCGGTCCGTAAATAGTAATAAATAATAATAATAATAAATTCACCGGTGACCCCCGGCGCAATTACCACGTCAATGATACTTCGATATTATATGTATCGTATAATAGGAAATTCATCGTGGCGCCACGGGCAATCCCTGTCAAACTGGCGTGGCATTCAACGTGTTAATAAACAAACTTCTGTCATTTGCTGTTACACGCACTAGTCGGTTCGGAATTAATGGCGACTCCGTGGATCGTTGTTCGGGTCCCGGGACTAGTTCGAATTGCCAGGCAGACGCAACAACGTGACGACCATTGAAAACGCGAATATCAATCTTACACCGGTGCCATTACGGTTCTTCGAGATTGTATCGTCACGTTCCGCGGGAATTGGAGGCGGGACAACTGTTCCATCTTCCATCGTCCGCCGTTGCGCAACCCCCGACGATTATTCAACACGTCCCGCTAATACATTGTAAAATAATGAAACACCGGGCTCCTCTCCGATTGATTATTTCTTGCCGTTGGTTTCTGTCGCGCAACGAACATTATTTAATTAACGATAAAATCGCACGGAATTTTTATGATTAATCGGAACTCGCAGAATCCTGTGTCCTAAAGAAACCACTCTACCGGAACAAGCACTTTGGACAACCATTGAAAAATTCTTGAAAAGTCGCGATAAAAATACAAAGAAAAATCAGAGAGCGGAGAGACGAAGGTCTCTCGACGTCTTCGCGTGTATGTATCCACTCGGAGATTAAACCGTAATAACCTCTTGCGTCTGAAGCGCAACAGTTTCATCTGACCGACATGTTGGATGCAAAAGTATAAAAGGACCTTTTGTACGACACAAGAAAAAAAAAGAAAAAATAAAGAAAACGTAAGCAAGCGCTCTACGCGTAGCACAAATTGCTGAGATTTTTGTTTTCTATGTCGACCCTCCAGGATTGATCTCCGCGTCAATGGTCGTAGCTTCGTTTTTCTAAAAAGACCTTCGAGCTCTTTGAGCCCCACGATCGCGGCCTCCACTCAAGGAACCGTGTTTCTGCTATCGATCCCCACCAAGTAGTACGTTAAATGATGGACGGGGCTTGAAATAATAGAATGTGCTGGATCACCCTCGCTTCAGCGATTTTATTTGCACGAGAGAATCGACACGCGGACGATCAATGTGATTACAACCGCGAACCTGATTCTTGTTTAGTTAATAGAGGATCGGTAACAGGACCAGTTAAGTGGTTTATTATCTACCGTGTAAAAAGTGAACATGACGGTAGCGGACAAAAAATGTTCATGTCATGAAACATGTTGAAGCTAGGTCGATACCGATTACGTGAAAGAAGCGTAGTCGATAGCCGTACGGATAAACGCATTGTACAGGGAGGACAATGTAACGCGGGCAAGATTACCTGAAAAAAAGTGGGTCGGAAACTCGCGGGACTTGGCACGACCCATTTTTAAATGGACCAGTAAACGCGACGCACGAGCATTGTGCATGCAGCGGCCGAACGTTGCATCGCATTCTCGAGAACCGTATCGAGATGCATCCAGTTAGGAGTATTGTCTAACGTGTATTCCGATTGCACACCGACCAGCTTCAATCGAGCCGTTTGCCCGTGGTCGTATCGTATCACGTCAATAACACGTCGTTCATTTTTATTGGGAATAGAACAAACTGTCTCGTGGAATAAAGCGTCGAGCCAATAGTGCGTGATTTATTAGGGGCCGCACCGGAATACCAAGTGGTCTACAACGAATACAGTATTCTCGCGATAAATGTCCCAAATGTCTGGACGATAATTGTCCCTGAACTATCCCCACTCCTGCGGGGTATACCCCGTGAGGGGCCTTAAAACTCGAGAGGTCTCGGTCGCTGAGAAGTGTAACATGATACGGGTCGGCTATATCGGTGTGACACCAGGAGAGCCGATGACAAACTTTCTTTATTTTTCATTATTTTTTTTATGGAACTTTCACCAACATATTCCTGGCATTTTTCTAAAGAAAATGATACCAAATATGATATAATTCCGATGATATTTACGTGTGTAATGGACGATAAAATTTTCGTGCGCATGGAAGGACAGCGTATGGGAAAGAAAGAGACGCGGAGAGTCGCAATCGCCGGCACAGTTCAAAGGCCCGCCGGGTCCTCACAATGTAATCCCAATAAAAAACTGTTTTATTATTACTTATTTTTTTATGAGACTTTCACCGTTATATTTGTGACATTTTTCTGATTAAAATGATACTAAACACGATATAATTCGCATCATATTTACATTAATTGCCGTTCATATAATTTTAATGACAAGTTACGCGGGATCGTCCATTACACACGTAAATATCATCGGAAATATATCATATTTGGTATCATTTTCATTAGAAAAATGCCAGGAATATGTTGGTGAAAGATCCATAAAAAAATTAATGAAAAATAAAGAAGTTTTGTCATGGGATTAGTAGTGATCTCACACCGATATACCCGACCAGTATGATGTTTACATTTCTCGGCGACCGAGGCCTCTCGAGCTATCCAGTCCATTTCTACGTTCGGCACAAGTCAAAGAATAGTATCCCTGGACGATAATTGTCCCTGGCCGGACCCGAGGTTGGGACAATTATCGAGAGAATACTGTACAACGTTGTCTTGTTCTATGATCGTTCAGATCTTCGCGGGTCATTTTTTGAGAACGTTTGTTTGCTTGCGAGTTGCAACACGAAACTGTATTGTCCCCTGATTTTGTCTTCATCGAATTCACGTTAGATTACCGTTTTCGCAGGCCGAGTACTTGTTCAAGGAGAATCCGGAGGGCAAGATGTTCCACCCCGAGTACACGAAGACGATGAGGACGGTGCTGGACGCTATCGAGAAGTTCCAGGTCAACGTCCTGCCGCGGGAAGAGTTCGACGAGAAGGTGAGGGAGTATTTGAAAGGAAAGAGCGAGCAATGGGACGCCGACAGAACGCCGAGCACCAGCGATACCGACGTCTGTGGCGGCAAAATCGAGCCATGCGTCACCCCATGCTTCCGGTACGACGACACCATCTCGATGGAGGGCGAGGGCGAGGGCGAGGGCGGCGATTCTCGGTCCAATCGACTAACAGATTCCGACTTGGACTACGTCTTTTGTGTCTCGAAGGGTGTCCCATGCCCGGGCACACACAACCCCTCCATTAATTAATCTACACGTCCGCCGGGGCTACCATAATATTTGGCTGGGCTACGGTTACCCGGAATTTCCATAATCTGTTTGGATGCACGCTAGATACTCGCTTAACACTCCGAGACATCTCTTTGAGAGTTGCGTCGAGGGTCTAACTTGAACGTTGTTCGGACGATTAAAGGATCTGTTGCGCTTGAACTGTTCCACCGATGTGCAAGTAATTTGGAATGTTTCGGTACCACTGGTGCATTTAGGAAAATGTGTACAGGCAAAATATTTAGCTGCATCATTTTTTGTATTGTTGAAATTTTTAAGAGGATAAATATGTATTCCGTTTGAAGATATACTTTATTAACCGTCTTTATTGAAATTTTTTAAAGATTAGTGGCAAGAATTTTGTATATGTATTATTAATTACGTGGGGAACTTTCTGCGGAATAATTTGTGTCTGATCGCCGTTGAAATGGTCGTCCAGAAGATGGGCAGACCTTGCTGCTAAATATGCATCGCGGAAAGTGCAGGAATATCTGAAGGTGCTGCGTCCATTAGGGCACAATGTCAAGGCTAGAATTAATCGGAGTCGTTAATGAAGCTTCATCGGCCTGTCCCAAGGATATACATAGTTCTTGCGCGAACTATAGTTGCTGTCCATCGAGTTCAAGTTACAATGAAAAATCTTGATGTATAAAATCATCTGAAAATGTCAGGTCGTCTCTCAAAAAATTCGAAATTCATGGCATACTTTTGGAAATCAAAATACGAAAACATAATCATATCCATTAGTCTCCGATACATCGATTTAAAAGTTTTGGAAAATTTAAGGGAAATATATAAAAGACTAATGGTTATCGTCATGTGTATTCGTATTTGATTATCCAAAAATATGGAATAAAAATCACATTGCTTATTGGATGACCAGATGTTGAATATAAAGGTGAAAGCACGAACAATGTTGTAAAATTCCACGTTTTATTTTTGTAATATTTTCGTTCTACATTTTATCATCGAAGGATTAAAAACCAAAGCGTACTTAATATGTGTATGCATTCGACACCTTAATCGATATCAAAAACATAAAAAAATATTGTGTTTTAATGCAGAGATACGGAGTAAAAATTAATAGAATTTTAAAATGTCAATACATTATTCGGAAACTCTTAAAATCATACAAAAAAATTACTTTTAGCTCGTATTTCATGCATCTCTATGTTTTTTTATACTGTTACGTAGGTAAGCGATCGGCATTTTCTATTCCAGACTAGTCTCTCGTTATACGTTCTCGAAAGAAATAATAAAACTCCACCAGTTCGGAAATAGCTCAACAACAGTTCGGAAATAACTCTACGCGGACAAGGACGTCAAAGCGCCAATTAGTCGAGTTGTATTGTCCCATATTGTCGCAGCTAGTCCCACGCCAATAACAATCTTTTGCATGACCTCACGTTGCGCGTTCGAAGTACGAAAAATGGAAACGCACTTTTCGAGAAATAACTAGACAGAACACAGTGCTTTGGTAACGTTGCATGGCAGCCAAAACCAAACATTTCGTTTGATAACATTAGTAACAGTCGCGCACATGTAGATACTACAATAAATCGTCCAGTCGGTTAAACACTTTGCATCGTATTTTATTTAAATATATTTTATTCGATACGATACCTTTATTATATCAAATTCTTTTTCATTCATGTATGCCGTACTATTTATTCTTTTGTTCTTGTGCAACGAGTACATCATGCATAACGTATTAACAATAACAATGATTTATTTATTTCCATAAGGCAGCGGAGTCGATGTGGCCGACTTTCGAAAGCACGATTAATTCGAAGCTATGTTTGGTTTTCCCATAGTGTTCCCTGTCGAGAAATTTTATAATTGCTTACTCCTCGTTTCTCGAGAAATTTAATAATTGCTTATTTCTTTTATCCAGAGAAATTACCGTGTCTCTCGAGAAACTTACGCGTAAGAAAGTTATCATACGTTCCATGTATCTTCGAAAAAAATTAAATAATTAAAATAACACGCTACTAGTTTTATCAGCCAATCGGTATTAGTTATTAATAGCTAATATTAGTGGTAGCGAAAGATGAAATAACAACTTCTTAAGAAATGCAAGAAACAGCAGAGGAAAGATGGCGGTCAGCAATGCGCTAAGAAAAATAATCGGATTTCTCGTTTCCCGGGGAAATCAGTAACACCAGTTTCCCGTACGGAAGAAACGGAGGAATATATTACGTTTTTGTCGGGGAAGCATAAATGCATGTTCAATGAACTCCGTTTTCCGTATCCTGCGTAGAAGCTTCCATGCGGACTTCAACGGGCAACGATAATCTCCGGAATAAAAGAGAAAGAAAGAAAAGAAGATGAAACGCGAAAAACGCTGTCGCGCGTCGAGTCGGCGGAACACGGTCTGGAAAATTTAAACGGCCCAAATGCTCGACAGTGTTTCGGCGGCGATTATCAGCCATCCCCGCTCGCGTTAATATTTCTCTGTGCGAGGACGCTCGCTGGTAAATCCGCCGGGTGACTATGCCGCAGAAGACTATGCGCTCTCTATCGAGCCGTACGCGCTCTTAAGAGGCCAAGGACGATTGTTCCACATTGTTCCGTGTCTTTAATACAACGTCGATTTGCACTTTTCGCCGCGGGCACTTGTATCGCAGCTCACCTTTCTCATATTTCTTTTGAAAATAAACGGGAAATTACGGTAAACCCGGAAAACAATTGGCTGAAACCTTTTTCACGGTCGCGCACACTCCACTGCACCGGCTGTGTCAAAATTAATGGTTCGCACTTTCGAAGCGCGCGTCTTGCCGCAAAAAAAAAAGTGAAAATTGAGAATGACCGATATCCGGCGATAATTTATGCACTGTTTTATCGAGGAATTCGAAAAGACTAGTGTTTGCAATAAATTGTAGGTTGAAACGCTACGAAAATCTATTGGAACTGGAATCGAAGTTAAATAAAAATTCATATCATTCCTTAATTTACATTGAAAATAATATTGAGAACTAGGACAAGATTTCAAATCGCAAAAGGACTTTAAATCGCATCGCAGCTAAATCTAACATTTTATATCGTGATATTGACTTTTTTAATGGATCGTTACTATCATTTCAGAAAGAGTTGCGTGCGATTATATGATTATATATGTGATATAATGTATTCCTGTAACTGTCAGCATGTCCATTACTATGTAACTTTATGCTAAGACTTTCTTTTTCTTTTTTTTTATGAATATCTTCTATTGTAAACATTTGTATAAAAGGACTTCGGTCCGTAAATAATAATAAATAATAATATTCTTAGATTTTTCTAATTTTTCAATTTCCTCGCGAAGGCATAAAATTCTGCAGACGAACATTTTGTATCGCTCTGTATCACCGAGGAACATTAATATCAAAGTAAACAGTTCGCACTTTCGATGCGAAGACAGTAAATCCTCGGTGAAAAAAGGAGGAGGGATGGATAAATAAAAATGATCTCCGGATTGTGAAAGTTTGCACAAATTTATTCTTCCATCAACTTGTTAGAAGAAAGTGAAGTTAAATGAAATTTTCTTTCCTTCGTCGACGCTTGTAACGAATGAAAAATAAATTGAAACGGCAATCAATTCTATCATCTCCTGTGTTTCACAATCTTTTCAGAATCTCCATTATTTTCGACGGTATAAACGCGCGAAGCTTTACAGTCTAATAATCTCAAGCCTCGTCGCTGCTTTATATAAATGTTCCAAATTGAACGGTCCGCGCTTTCAATTGTTATAAAAAGAACGATCGCATAAAATACGATAAAATCATCTCGAATCGAATGTTATTAACATTACCATGTTAAATCATTAATAGAATCAACAGCATTCCAGGCTGCGCACGTGAGCCTCCGCTCATTGATTAATATCGTTACTACAATCGGCAATCGCGCGTGGATTTATTCACACGCTTCGTTACGCTTCATTTGTACATATTTACATATCCAGGCGAGGACAATGCAGTCGCGTGCAAATTAAATTCACGGTTCGACCAGTCGTTAAGTACGATTCACATGTATGATCACCTGTCTCGATAACAGATACCGCGGCCGCGATCGGAGTTCGATTTCGCGAAACTTAAAGTTAATTATCAGGTGGCCCGATACCATCGTCGATGTAAGGCTAGGATTTAATGAGCCGCCCGACAACGGGCGCGGGCATACTTTTTATTCGTGTTATCGAGAAAAAGTATGCCGCTTCTCTTTTTCGCCACTTTCACCGTTCGAAAGACCGGTCGACGCCGCGTCGCGCCGCGTCGCGCCGCGTCGCGCCGCTCCTTCGAAGAGACTTCCCGTCGCATAGTATCGATTGTTCGAAAATATAAATAGGATTGATGCGTGCCGGTGTCGGGTCGGGACACGCGCGACGCTCGCACGTGTGCCCGCTCTCGCTTTTTTCCTGTTTCAAGTGTCCCGTGACAAATCGCGTCTCGTGAACTTCGGCCGGGGCACCTCGATCCGTCATTCGTCCGTTTTGCTCGACGACGAACTCCAAGACACATCCGACGATATGGTCCTCGCGCCGAATAGAAAGCACCGTGCGTCGTACAGTCGGCGCCAAAAACCGTTCGGGCAACAAGTAGTTTCGAACGTAGTGTCACGCGCCACGCAAGAAGTCTCCTCTGGCAGGAATTCGAAAGGAATGCGGTAACAAGCCGTCCGACTGGGTCATTCCACACGAACTTTCGGGTACTAGCCGAATTGTTGGCTAAAGTATGCGACGTCAAAGCATAACCATTGACTGCGAGCGCATGACTTCTTGCGAAGCATGGTCTTGGTCAATTACAGTGTACAGTGTCTCAATGTATACAGAAGAGATGCGCACGATATTTAGGAAAACCCACCGTTGGCAGGTGAGATAATGTTAATCAATAATATGATAATTATTCTTTTTTATGAAAGTGCGACCACGTTCGCGACATTTTTCCGATTAAAACGAGACCATACACTAAAATGTTTTTTAAAAAAATAAGTATTCGCGAAAGAAGACCTTTAGAAGATCAAAGAACGTAGAACTTTAAGGACAAGCGGATCACGCAGAAAAAAATATCGATCCTCGTGGAAACAGTGTCTCAATGTATACAGAAGAGATGCGCACGATATTCAGGAAAACCCACCGTTGCAGGATGTAGGCAGGTCAGGTGAGATAATGTTAATCAATAATATGATAATTATTTTTTTTTATGAAAGTGCGACCACGTTCGCGACATTTTTCCGATTAAAACGAGACCAAACACTAAAATGTTTTAAAAAAAAATAAGTATTCGCGAAAGAAGACCTTCCGATGATCAAAGAACGTAGAACTTTAAGGACAAGCGGATCACGCAGAAAAAAATATATCGATCCTCGCGGAAACTGTTTTAAAAAATCAAGACACCCTACAAGGAGAAAGTCAAACAACGTCCGCATATTTTTGGTAGCAACTGTATAATGAAAGGGAGTCGCCGAGCGGGGGAACTTTTTGCAAGTCACTTCTCCCGTTAAAGTTCTCGCTACTCGGCACGGAACAGGGCAACGTTGGCATAATGGACGAACGACCTAAGAAAAGGCAAGTTACTCGAGCGTTCTACAAAGGAGACTGTTTTTATCGTGGCCGGCTGTCTATCGAGTTGTTGCGATCGAGATTATGCAAATCCGCGAGACACGATGTCTTTCAGAAACGGCGGAACAGCCTCCGCGACACGACGACGACGGATTACCGGTAAAAAGAAGGATTTCCATTTTGTATACCGTTTGCATTTCAATCGCGTTACTTTAACGAAGCATTTGTCCCCTTCCCGGGTAGCCTAAGGATACCAGCAGAAATATATTACAGAGGTCATAATTCCGTTCGCGAATCCGCATTTATATACGGAATTCCATAGACAACGTTCCGCGAACAATAACAAACAAGCTGTCACGCGCTGCGACACGCGCACCCGCAGCCGAGAAATGATATATTCCACTGGCCGGGGGATTCACCGTGGCGAAACAATCGCCAAGTGATTGCATTCAACGCGCGCGACAGTTAATTATCATCCAAATAGTATTCCCTAAAAACACCGGAATCGAAATAATTAAACCGCCTCGCCTCTCGTAACTCGCACCGATCCTTTGAAACCGTACCCGAAATTAAATATTCGCGTCGCCCACGAACTCGACGCGTTCCGAACAACCCGGATAATAACAACAATCCGGCGTACGTTTATGTTTCGTTGCGACGCGTCCCCGAAATGTAAACATTTGCGCGGCACATCGAACAAGCTACTCTATCCGCTGGCCACATTGTACCGGGTCCCTGTTGACCCATACGGCACGGTATCGTTTGTCAACTATCGACGTATGCTTTCGTCATCTTGCCAAGTAATTTGCAACCGCAATATTAAAAAAATGTTTACAATGTAAAAGGTACAAACTGATCTTTCGAACAGTCGGTATATACATATACGATGACACCTCAATGTTTATGCCAATTGTTCGAGATAAATTGAAAGCAGGTGCACGGGTGCCCGTATATCGACGCAATCACTGATTTGACAAAATTATTCAACCGTTAGTAATCTGTTAAAGCTTTCGAGATTTCGATTGCCATTAGCGAAATTGAACTAATCGATTGTCCGTAAAACCGGACGTTTCCAATTGTTCTAAAAACAATAGTGAAACGGGTCACCGTGAGCTCTCGGCTCGGCGCCGCGCCGTGCCGGTAGTCGTAATTTTCGCAGCACGCGTATCGATCGGCGATCGAGCTTAAAAATAAAATGCCTCGTTCGGCGCAAGGGGGATGGACGATGAATGTCCGGGGTCGCGAAGGAAGCCGCTAATCCGGCCTAATCGGCCGAGACCGCAAGCCGCTAATCGCACACGCCTCAATTCCCACCGTCCGTTTGGCGCGCGCGATCATCGGCTGGGATAGATCGAGAGCGGGATCCTTAATTCCGTGAGCAAAGTGGGCCGGCTGGCGCGCCTCGAGCAGCGGAGCGTATACATATATAGACAGAAGCAGCGCGGCGCGGCGCGGAGCGAAGCGGCCAGTATATCTGTATCTCCAAACACCTGTTAGCAGCGGCTCGTGTGGGCGGCTGGAACGCGTTCCCTTTAAATTCTCGCCGCGATTAGTCCCGGTGTTCCGAGAACGATCCTACCGAGAACGAACTGGCCGAAACCGCGCGGATTACATATGTACGTGTTGCACCACGATACTGTTCGTCCCGCGTTAAAACACAACAACACCAGCCAATATTAATATCGTCGAGGGTGCCGCGTCGAACGACCGCCGAACAATCACCGTAAAGAAAAATCGAGAGGGACGACAACGAACTTACCGGCGTGTCCTTGGACCGAGTAGTTGGCCTCTTCGCTGGGTAGGATGGTTTCCTGGAGGATGCTCTCGGAAGCGGTCTTGACGACTCCCATGGCTGATCGGGTTCCGTCCGGAGGCGGCGGCGACGACGACGGTGGTTGTTCTACACGCTGAAAGGGGATGCGACGTAATGAGATCGTGGCACGGCGTTTACCTCGGCTTGGATCGTGCCGCGTTGTCTGCCGTTGCCGGAATGCTCGGCGCCGTTTCGCCGACTTATTGCGTCTGCGTTTGCGCCTGCGTCCGCCCGATGCTCCCTTGAGCCCTCCATCCTGCTCTTCCCTCCTTGACCCTCGTGTAGATCCTACAACCCCCTATACTTCCTACCCCGCTTCCGGCCCTAGCCTAGGCCAGGCTACGCGTCACAGCGTCGCACACACCGACGAATAGAACAGAACGGTGCGGTGCGGTGCGGTGCGGTGCGGTGTGGCGCGGTGCGGAACGGAACGGAACGGGACGAAGCGGGACGGGGTAGCAAGGCAATCCCTAGGCCAGGGTGAAACACGGTGTGCGCTAGCAGGTTGGGGGTGACTAGGGGGTGGCCAAGGAGCTTGCCGGTCCGATCGGCACGGTAGGGGGTTGCGTTCAGCCGCTTCTCCCGCGTTTACCGGCGCGGACGGCCGGGGCGGGGTGCGGCGAGCACAACACACAGGGGCAATGTCGACCAACTGGGTCTCGGTGAAGGTCTCGGCTGGCTACCCGTGCCGATAGTGCATCTCCTTTTTGCTCGACGTTTTTCCCTTTCGTACTTCCCCGTTCGTTGTTGTTCCTCTTCCTTCGTCCCGGTGGCCCCACCAAGCGTCGCCTCGCTATTTATGTACCGGGTGGCCTGACAGCCCGACCTAAGGGCTCGCTCGACCCTGCGATTGTTTGTTTATTTATTCTGGGATTCATATCTTCCATGGGCCGAGGGGCTCGTTGCCCCTAGCCTATTTTTCTTCTCTCTCTTTTTGTTATTTTGCTGTGATACTTATTGTTTGCCTCGTCCAGTTCTACGTTATATATATATGCATACCTTTTATCACCTCTCTATGCCGATACACTTCTTTTATATCGTTATTGAAGTCCGAGGCAACAGACCGCGTAAAGATTGATTTCACAAATTTTACGAGATACTGAATCGGAATCGTTAACGCTTTTATATGATTGACGTTAAAACCTTTTTTATCAAGTGACCGTCAGATCGGTATAATAACCACTTTCATGGTTATTGTTACGTTTGTCTGTTGCAATTCGTACGGCTGTAAAAACAATAATCTGTACCTACCCACGAGCAAGTGTTGTACACCCGGAATGATGCGAATCGGAAATAAGCAGCTTTTGAAACTGAACGTGACAGTACATGAAAAGGCGAGTTGCAAACATGAAACGAAACTTTTTATAAAGCGTTCGTTTTTCCGGGTGATTGATCGTGGAAATTCATTCGACATGGATTGCACATTTATTTATTTCGCAAACGGGGTGAACTCGGTTCGTGCAATACATATATGACGAATTTTATGCATTTACCTTTCTTGTTAATGGATATATTTTCCACGTTATATATAACAAATAATTACAATGGTAGACGCTTGAATTGTTCGATTGAATAATCGTTGCCACGGTTACTCGAACAAGTTTACAAGGTCCATTGACTTCGCGAAGCATCTGAAAAAATGTTGTCCGAACTGTCCGTGAATCCGTTCAGGAATCGCTCGATCTAGATCGCAGTTTCGTTGCGAAGCCGCCCGGTCCGCGTGCATAAATCTGCTTCGATATCGCAACGAGGACGCAATTTCGATTTTCCATCTTTCCGTTCACACGCGCGTATTTTCCTCCTTTAATTACGATCGACAGCGTGTGTTCGTTCTACATCGAGCACGCCTCGTTTACTCTTTACGTGCCCGCAAACGGTATCAGTTTTCACTCGACGCGGTTCCAGCACGTGCACGACCTTGAAACGGTACGCTGCGAGGCCGGGGGTGCTTGAACTTACACGCGGCCGAATTACCGTCACGCGTTCTCGCCATTTTACCCGACCCATCCCCGACCGGGTAGCCTACCCGGCAGAGTATATCCCCGCATAGGCGACGTAACATTCCTCCGGTGGTCGCATGATGAAACACCGTGTCCCACACGACACGCTAACGACGACACGCGAGCCGACATCATAGCGCGCAGCCCCGCCGTCTAATGAAAAAGCTCGAGCGTTACCTAATCACGGTTCCAATACTGCTAATTTCGCGACGAGGAAGCTCGCGACATGTCCCAACATGCCGTCGCGTCGCGACGCCCCGCCGGTGTGCTACGATCGTAAAAATAACCGTCCAAGGATGCAGGAGATGGAGAGAGAGTGAGTCGAGTTTATTAATCGGAGCCTATCTCGCGAGGCTGGTGGCTTCCAACCTCCCCCTCTCCCCGCTTATTCTTCATCTCTATCCCCGATGATACGTTTCCCGTAGCCCGGCCCGGCCCGGCCCGAGCCTGCCCAGCCCGGTATTCCATCGTCATTACCCTCGCTCTCATTGAATTTCTCTGGTGCTGTGCACGTCACGTGGCGCGAGGTCGCACACAATAAAACCCTCGGCCAGCCCAGCAACGAGACTTGTTGCTCGTAACAACAGAAGAGCTGCGGCAGCCTTTAGAAGACGCCGCCGCCGCCGCCGCCACCCGATCCTGCTGCTTTCTCTGCCCGTCTACCTCTCGCCCAGACTACGACGGACACGTGGGCTGGCTGGCTGGCTGGCTGGCTCCGCTATCCGCCTGATAAGGATGCAAGGATTTCAAGGACCGCTTCGATCGGGGTTTACCCAAGGTCGACCTCCTCCTTCCTACCCCTGAGGCTGCGTTCGCGAGCACGGTATCGCGGGCAAGCCAACCGCGCCGGCGTTCCTCTCTGATTTTCGACACCGACGACCACCCTCGTCCGCACACATACCTCCCTCCTCCTCCACCCCGTGCCGCCATCATACACCCTCGTCAACCTCGTACTGCACCCCTTTCACCCACTTCCCCGTCTCGCTCCACTTTCCCTGCCACGCCGCGCCGCGCCGCGCCACGGTCATACGTATTATGTACGCGGTGGTTCGGCGACGCACTGTGGCGAATTCGACCGAAATTGCGGCCGAAATTAATACAGGCCGTCATTTAACTGGTGATGCGACTGTATAGGGGTTCATTCTCTACGCGGAATGATCAGTCGAAAATGGAAAATTGAATTTTGTGTCATTCGAGAGTTCGTTGTTGAGATAATCGATCAACTCTACGGATTTCACCGATGGGACCGTCTTTGCTCGTGTTAGTAAATGTTGTTAATATTATTGGGGAGACTTCAGCTACTCCTCGCCGATGAGCACATTTTATTCGACGATAAAAGTTTATACTATTTTAGAAGGCGAAGACATTTAGTATAAATCTAGTAAGCCACTTAGATATCTCTTCCGAAATGACATGAAATTATGGTACTTATGGTAATGTGCTGCTTAAGGGCAATTAGGGTACTTACGAGAGATCCATGACGTTTATTTCATCAAATACAGGATGTCCCATTTGATGTTTCGCACGCAATTATTATATTGGGTCTGTATAGCGGGTGTCATGATGGATTCATCGACCTATAATAAGTTGGTCTTCGAAGGTTATTCCGAGATCTTCACATGAGGTACCGAACAACTTCAAGGGCGATTAACAAAGATATGTTTTAAATTGTGATGAATTACCTTGAATGACCTTGATTTACCTTCAAAGACCAATATATTATATGTCAATGAAATCATCGAGGATTGGACTACAAACCTATCCAAAGAAGAACATACCGTATGGAAAACCAACGGTCACCCTAAAAACTCCCAAGCACTACAGAAAATGTATGGTCGCCATAAAATGCCCCCTTCCCCTCCCAAAAACAGGACAAGTTTTATGTGACGTATCTACTGAAACGACGCATAGTTCGGGGGAATGATTGGAACAATACTTCAACTGGAGTAGCCTG
The DNA here is from genome assembly GCA_916610255.1 of Lasioglossum lativentre. Lineage (NCBI taxonomy): Eukaryota > Metazoa > Arthropoda > Insecta > Hymenoptera > Halictidae > Lasioglossum > Lasioglossum lativentre. The sequence goes on from OU744364.1 coordinate 7,111,436, forward strand.
TATGTATCAATAAAATTTCATGTCGAATCCCATTCAAATAGACTCAGATTACTGTAAACAATAAATACATACATTCGTGCGAGCTGCTTGTAGCGAAAGACATCAACGTATCGACAAATTTTAATGTAGCATCTTTAGTTCCCAATTTAACAAGAAAATGATATTTTAGCCAATTGTTTAAACCTTTACGAAATGAAAATAAAATTTCCTCCGAACTCCGCAACCCGCATTAAAAAAAACTATTCCGAACTTCTATTTTGCGGACCGATAGAAAAAGAAACGAACTCCCAGGCGAACGTGATATTGAACAAAAAAACGAAAAATATCAGCGACTTCGGCGAATTCCGCAACAGTGTTTGCGCATCGATCCCATGATCTCGCGGGTCGATCTGTTCATGCGTGCAACTTCACGCGTGCAATGGCGCAACTGGTGTAGTCGCCGATCGATTTGAGTTCATTGTATGCTGACGTAGCGGCGATGCATACTCGACTTTTTCCCTGGGTTGCCTGGGACAACGCAGGCAGTATATGCGCGCGCCTATAAGAACGTTTCTCAGCGTTTCGTCCGCGGCCACGTGTCCTAGACCGCTGCAACCTGGATACGCGCCGCTTTGTCTGGTACCGAGTCAAGGTCGTCGGTGCTGAACCCCCTGTCGCGCGTCATTCAGTGTTTTCTTTCTAAATTGGCGGTTTACCGTTTTTTTTTTTTTAGATTCGATTGTGACGTGACCTTGCGGGTCAACGACCCTGAAAGTCTATTTTTATTTATCACCGTTGCGTTTTGCGAGTCTTTTCCAGTTCATTATCTTATTTTCATCTGCTCGCGATCGTATTGTTGTGTTTTTAACCTAGCCGCGTTCTCATTTTGTCAAAGGTGGATTCGTGTTTCAGGAAAGCATAAAAAAATTGCTGGTAATGTAAGTACGCGTTTTTCTTTCCAGAATGTCATCTGTTTCTGTTGAGCCCTTGGCATTTATATGTTTATTATTCGCGTATGTAAATGCTCTCTACCTCCGCGGTGTTCTTTACATCTTTAATGACTCGAAAGAATTTCATAAGGGATTTATTTCACCGCGATGAAAGCAGAATATTAACTTCATCGGTGGACGTAATAGAGCCAATGAAATTTGAAACAATCTTCGATACTTTACAATTAACTTTACGAAGACCGGAAGGAACTTTTTTTCAAGCTTACAAAGTATTCGAAAGGTATCGTTCCTTTCGTTTAGAATATACTTCATAACTAACTATACAGCTGCTTATATACTTTTAAAATTGCTGTTAAAGAATCCTCGTTAGTTTAAGAAATGTTTCCCACGAATAATTCATTTATTGGCAATTGAAGGTTTATTTTTTAGAAATCTCTTAATTTTTCCAACATATTTTATTTAATCCCAGATGCATATCCTGTTCACAGACCACGATTCTAGAAAATTTGGAAAGTTACCCCATCTATGGAAGCAACTCCCAACAATGCTGTTACGTTTCTCATGGATCGCTACTATTATCGATATGTTTTTTTTTTTTTGCCGCGTTTAATCAACGAGATAATACTTTTACGATTATTGGATTCCCCTGGTCAGCGTCTACTATCTTCGTTCCTAAAGCACAAGGTCCTTAAGCGCAATCAAGGCAAAACTGAACTGTTACGGTTCGGATAAATCGATATCAGAAAATTGAACTTCGATTATCAACCCCCTAACAAGAAACGGATCTTCCGGGAATTATCCGGCATTATTCCTCCTAAAATATGGTAATCCTTCGACGGTCCCGTGATCCACATTGGCATCACGAGCCAGCCATCATCCCGCGACGTTGATTGCTAACGGCTTAGGTAGAACGTCGCTACTTAATAAGAATTCACGGCGAAACAATTCTAAATGTCACCGGTGTAGCTGACGTTTAATAGTCGGGCTTATTAGGGAGGCGTCCGTCACGCTCCGTATTCGATTAAAGTTTTTAATAGGAATCAACGAAAGGCCGCGCTGTTCGACTAACGGTTATTAGTTATGCGGCTGGTCACGTGTATCGCCATTGAAATTGTTTAATGGTCAAGTGTACCAATCGATAGCCGTCATCAGAGGGTGTTGGCGTATTATCCGGGCGTTATAGAGCCGGATGAAAATTTAGAGCCACCTCCAGCTTCCACCAGTATCGATTCTTCGAGCGCAATTCCGCAACGGGCGGCCCGGTCGAGCTGAGTCGATCTTTTTGTTCGACAATTCAGTACTCCGAGCGATTCGGTGCTGTTCCGAAATAACCCGGCTGCGAGACAATAGTGCACCAAAGTCTCAAACGTTTTCCCCTCATTTCGACAGATACAAAAGGTTATTCGAGTGGCTCGTCTTAGGCGACTCATTCTGTATTTTTACAGAAACGATGTCCAACGGTGGACAATCGAGCGACCGGATTAAAATCCCGACCGGAAGCTGTTGTTCCCTCGGACGCACGCGACAATGTACGTGACGTTCCGTTGACAATGCGAAGGCGTGCTTCAACGCAACAAGGCCGCCGATCTGACACCGTTAATAAACGGAATTTAAATAGAACCGTTGATCCGTCGCTAACGAACTTGCATAACTGGCACGGCCTATGTTCGAACCTGTTCGTCTACCGAACCCCGATTTCCGATCTGGAGGCTCGGTTGCGCACGCTCCTCCCGAAAAAATCACGAGTCAAACCCCACTCTTCCTCTACTACTCATTTATGAGGTAGGAGCCGAAACAAAGCACGTTCACCCTACCTCGGTAGACAAGGTTAGAGAATGAATAGGACAATGTCATTCAAGTCCTACTCGCAAGAAATGAATCAATCGCTGCTGGTGAGACTGTTTTTAAAGTTGCTACTTGCAACGAAGTTGGACGCGAATAAAACTAAATGGTAATCGCAAGGAAACAGATCAGAACATTCAGAACTGCAAAGAGAGTGGTATCAAACTTTCCTCGCTGATGTATTTCAATGTTTAAACTCATAAAGCGAGAGAGCACGAAGTTTTAACTTTTTGCTATCCACCTTTAACTTCGTGTAAATCACTGAATGGTTGAAGCGGTTGAAGAGCTGTATACAAATGTTGATAGTAACTTTATTACACGTGGAAATTACTGATTTAACCGTTTGCACTCGGAGCTGTTTTAATTAAAAAACGAAAGATTTTTCCATTCTAGAATATTTCTATTCTATATACAATTGTTTTTTCAATTTTTTGCATACGTAAACTGATGTAATGTCTCGTGTAATATGTAAATGTCTAGTAGTTTATTAAATATGAACAGAAACAATAATTTGAACAATATTTTCATAGGAATTTTCAGTGGTGCCTCAGAGTCGCCATCCGAGTGCTAAGGGTTAATATCCTATACAGGGTGAGCAATATAATTTGAACATTTAAAGTACGCCTTTATAGCTAACAGCCCTTGCCAATGCGGAGCAGAACTTCAAGACCTAGATCATGTTATATGGCAATGCCCAGACTATGAAAATGAACGTAATACATTAGAAACAAAGCTCCTCAAAGGCAACTACTGTTTCCCTCTTTGTATTAATTCTTTCTTATATGTAAACCTGATAGAAAAGGTCTGAAAATAATTTATAATTTCCTCAAACAATGTTCTGTTAAAATTTAGAAACAATGTAAACCTATTTAATTTAAGCCAAATGTAATAATACTGTACTTGCTATATAAACCACTTGGTTTAAAGCAATAAATAAATAAATAATTTAAAGTACGCTTTAGTTTTAGTCTGCTTCGAAAAGCACTCTGATTTTGTAAGATTGCACTTTTGGGATGATCGGCAGCTAACGTGTTAACAATATAGTATGTCTATAGAAATGCAACACCGAGATTACTCAGACTTATTTTTACATTCTCTAATGGACATAATTTTATGGTTTAAATTATCTTGCTGCTCGTAACATTCCTATTCGCACCTCTCATTCTCGGTACCCAAGATAAGTGGAGATTACGGTGTTGTGTTTCTTCACGGTTACTCGGAATTGTTAAACAAGGCAAACGAGGTGTAGTTGCGGAGGGAACGTGCGGCGTTGTACGGCGCGGCGCGGTGCGGCGCGGTCGTTTTGCGTTTCACGATTTGAATGTGGCTGACGCGACGTTGCATCATAAATTCGGTGTATTGCAACGGCGCATACCAGCTAATTGCTCCCTATCCAGCGGGAATATACTTTTTGAAGTGCGGTATGGTATCGATTCGGCTTATTACACGTTCAATCGAAGACGGTTCAATCGGAGCCACGTTCGGTGGTACGTAATATACGTTGAAACCATTAGCGGCTTGTACCGGTTCTATTGAACCCCCTCGTATTTGCTACGCAGCTGGCAACGAAATGCTTCTGCCCACACTTTGCTTTCATTTCCTATTTCTATTTGTTCGCTTGTAATTGAAATCGGGGTTATTGCTTCGCCGATTCCATTTTAAACAAATAAAGCAACATATCCATTAGTGAAATAAAATAATATGAATATCGTAAATACCGCGATTCAACGGTAGTTGCTAGTTCTCCGTTTGTTTTCCAGTTCTTTTACCTAGCTCGATATTGTAATTTTTATTGTCGCATGTTATATTGTTATCTCTCTTTATTCAGTTCGTTTATTATAGTCCTTTGTTGTGTTCTGCTCTGTTATTTTTCTTCACCTGGTTCGTTTATTACATTTCTTTGATGCACGCCATGTTGTCATTCGTTTTGTTACCCGGCTTGTTAATTTGTTATTGCACGCGACATTAATTAATCCTCTTGCAAAACACGAACACTATAGTCGAATAGTCAGTATTTTATATAAACGCTTCTTCTTGTCTTATTAATTTAATTATCACAAGCTGAGTTACCGGACAGAGATAAATCCGATAACGACACGATCTGCAACTATCTCATCCGCGCGCAGTCACCGACGTTCCCAGGACCGCTGTCAGATTTCTCACCTTGTCCGCGCGCGCGATGGAAACGTTCACACGCGTGTGAAATCAGCGCGAATAACGAGCTCGCCGCGAGTTCCGCAATTAAAGGTTCCAAGGGAACCGGAAGCTCGTCTTTCCTGGACGACATCGGTTCTCCTCGGCGCGTCGCTTCGCGCCGTCTCCGTCCTATATTTTTTTTTTTTTCAGAAAGCATCTCGACAGAACCTACTTTACGAGGTCGATTCAGACGACGCGACGCAATTAAACGCGGCCGAGAGCGAAGTCTGGCATTGTGCCGTCTTCTTTTCTTCCCTGTCCTTTTTTTCCATATCTAAATGAAATAACGTTCGAAACCGACCTTTTTCTCGCGGAATGAGGTGCGCTATCGTAAACCAGATCTCCACCGGCGCACAGTGCGTTGACAATGGGCAAAAATCAACTTTCACGATGGTATTTGAAACCTTCGGTAGAAGCGTTCCCAGATATCTATTACGAAGGCAAGTAATTGTATTGAAACGAATAAACAAAAGTTATAAACTACGCAAAAGAAAAGTTTCAATTAATATTCATTTATCATTTGTGCCAATGTCCTTCGTAATTCATTTTCATAGTATTGGGAATATTTTCATCATTTGTATTCCTATGACCGATAAAACAAAATGCATTTCAAACCTTGTAAATATTTTGACCTCTAAATGACCTCGAGAGGCAAATTCTTGAGATATCGATGTTGTCGAAAGAGGTCTCGACCTCTGATGTTTTTCCTGTCGTCCTCTACGTATCGCTACGGCAGTACCGCAAACTTGAGATTTCAAAGCTCAGATAATACGATTGCCCACTTGGGTAGATCGTCGCGGTGACCAATATGATCGAGATGGCTTGATCCAATAAGCAGAAACAGGAAAAACAACTCCGCAGATTCGGTCGGGAACAAAATTATACCGGCCATAATACATCCCCGGTAGAAGGGTATAAATCGTGGCGGATCATCCCTCTGGAAATAGAATGATTCATCCACAGATGACTTTCTCCGGCGGCCGGTGGTCGGGGATAATCGGGCGGAAGTAATAAAATGGAACAACAGGCATAAATTTTCGGTTTTATCCAACTTGCTCTGTTCAAAACACCGCGATCGAGCGGCGCGCGGCGTCGCGTCGATGTTGACGCAAGACGGAAACCGCAGAGAAATGGAAAGCCGGGCGTCGATCTCGGCATCTTCGAACGGAATCCGCGAAACGCTGCCCGGTAATCGGAGCACAAAAGAGTTATGCGGCACAGTTAGCTTACTTTCGCTGCATGATCTGATTACGGCTGAAAAGAGTCTCGCAATTAACGCGGGAGTCGGTCGTTTAATCCGTCACGGACCGAGATCCGAATCTTTCGCGTGGTAGGTAAATACGAGTGCCGGCGGCTCAGAGATTTATTGGTCGGAACTTTTCTCGATCCGATTTTCCCGCGGTCCTTCCTTATGCGGACGGTTGGCGTGTTGGTCTCGTTCCACTTGCCGGGGAAACAGCCAGTCATCGATCTTCGCGCGTTTTCAGCGTTGATCAGCGAGGAACGTAGTACCCACCAGTGATTGCTCAACACTTTTTAGAAATCTATGATTCATAGCTGAGGATTTTGTACAGTGGAATTTTCATTAGGAATTGTGGAGAAGAGTTATTCAACTTTTAGAAGGATATTATAAAATACAGCAGAACGTAAAAATTTGTTAACACGTTCGTCGTCACGTCACTCATATGTGGGTGACGAGCATGCTTCCGCGAGAGCCCCGTCACCCAGATATGGGTGACGTTCTTCTTGGTCAAGTTAAATATGATTTTACAAGTAATTTATAAAAATCCCATTCGTAATACAAGAATTTAATGGGTTAAGCACTGGAAAATATACGAAATAAAAATATTAAAAATATACACACTATATTAGACTATACGTTAATTTATATTTAAAATAAAGTATAACATTATATTACGTAGAATGGTATTCGTTAAAACAGTTCAAACACATTTGTGGTGATATTGGACAATTGGGACAATATGTTGTAGCCTTTTTTGCATTTGCAACTCGACCGATTCACGCTAGGCGACGAACGTGTTAACCTTCACTTTTGCAACACCAATTATAACATTTTCGGACTGTTGGCAACCCTCTCTCGCATAGACTTCAGACCTCCCCATATTCGGTACCCTCCCCCTAATATTTTCTTCTATAAGAAAAAGGAGAAAAAGTTTAGTAACGGTATGCTTCGTGCTCATTCAGATATCAGTTTACTGAAACGGGACCTCGGGTAGCTCGGTCGGGAACGAATGGATTCTCATAAAAGCGCGATAGTCGTGTCGTAAAAAAAAGGAGCGGGCTGGGAACGAGGAGGGTGGAGAGGAACAAAAAAAAAAAAAAAGAGAACAGCGGTCGGATCAGTTGCATATTACAAAACATTAGATAAGCTTTATTAGCCGATATTTTACAGTTCACGGTCGTGACCGCGCAATCAGCGTCCACGGATCGTGTTCAGTAGTCGGGGTCGAGCATACAAGCGCCGCTGTTTATCTCGAATTCCCGGATCGTGCTCGTGTGGCACTCGATTCGCGAGATCCGTGAGCGGGATTTCCGGCCATGGGGGGCGACTTTACCAGGGGGGGGAGATTCGTTCCCCATCCGGAAAATGAAAGAAAGAATTCGAGCGGGTTTTTGCGCAGCGCTTGCAAGCTCGGGCGCGCGAATCGGGCACGCGCGCGATTACTTAACGCGTTAATGCAATATACGCTCGGGTAGCACCTTAGTCTTAAATAGAGAGTGGTGTAGAGCCTGCGGGGTCCGAGCCTGGCCTCGAGGACGATGGTGTGGGTCTCGATGGCGAGCCCCTCTCGTCCTTCAGCAATGGGGACAGCGAATCAGACCGTTCACGTCGCATTTCGCGCATTTCAGCGCGACAAATTCCGCGGTGAAGTCGTTGCGGTGCACGGACCTCTTGCTACCGTTGCACACGGGGCACAGCTGCCATTGATAGCCACCGCAGAACAGGCACACCGTGCACGCGTCGTCGCTCTGAAAATGAAAATGAAAATGCAAATGACAGTCGCTATTTATTGTACTTTGTTTGGGCGCTGCGCTCCGGTCGATTTATCAAAAATAAAACCGGACAAAATTCAGACATTTTTCACGATATTTATTACCGGACGGATCTTTATGCAAAATGAAAATGGTCTCTATCGGTTGTACGAAACGGGAGCCAAATAGAAATGTCTTTTTTCCTTCAATAATTTTTGTGAAAATAATGTATCGACGTATCAATACATTGATTCAGACATATTTAACATCATTATTAATTAATGCCGGTTTCATAATCGAATAACGTCTCATTCGAGTCGGATAATCTGCATGAACACCGGCAACCGCATAGCAAGTGATAATAAATAATACGGACTGAATTATACGGCAGCGATGATGGTGATTGGTAACATTATAAATTATGCAGATCGAGCATCTCGTTTAATTAGAAAGCTCGGTGTGTCAGGTTGTTCGGTAGGCGGTGTAATTGCTGAACGCCGCGGTAATATAGTTATCCAAGCTGTAGAATGTTGCTCGTAGCGGTACGATATAGTTGAACGGGCGTTGCACCGTAACACGGGCAACACGAGTCGGAAAGGGTAAAGCGGAGCGAAGAACTCTGGTCGATCGAGAGATGTTCAAGCGGTTTCTTCTGTGATCGAGCCTGCGGTCGACGGGGTTGAGAGATTGTTCAGGGGGGACCATGAAACGCGCGCGACAATTCCCGGTTCCACGTTAATTTTCAACCCATGCGGTTTCGTCTGGTTGCGCAACAACAACAACACGGCTTTCACTTTTACTAATTTTCAGCTGCATTCTTCGGAAAATACCGGCGGCTATATGCGATGTGGGCGATATGGGAAACGAGAATAGATACTTCGGCACTTACGCTGATCTGCGTCTCGAAATATGGATCGACCGGCTATACAGACACTTTCACTTTGCTATAATATCCCCGCGGCAGAGTCCACTATTGTTTTAACTACGCCTCCGCGCGCTTCTATTTTAATGTATTATAAAAAGAATCCTACGTATGACGCTGGCAGAAAAATCGTCAGGCAGTATTCTTGCAACTATGTATTAGGGTCATGGATACGGTAAAGGCGTTGGACCGTTTTAATTACTCCATGGTGACGGTAAATGTATTTTCTCGAAGCATTGTTTATCCCCCGAATGACGCATATTTTATAAAATGTGTGTTAGAAGCGGTTAACTAATTATTTAACGATTCTTCGAACGCTTTCCTTTTTCCCATAATCGGCTTATTGCTCCGACGCGATTTTCTTACATCCACGATCTGAATACTAGAATGAATATACATGTACAGCTTGACTGAAACTGGTTCAAAGCCAACGAAGATCACCGAGAATGCTATCTCTCCACGGCCAGGAATACGACACACGACCTTGCGTGAAATGCGTGTTCTCCGCGAACCGACGTTCAAACAGCTCGACGAAAGTTCACGAAACTTTGCCGGCTCGTGTCGAAAGCTTCGGCCGGTTTTGCACAACTGTGTCCGCTACGAGCATAAATTAAGTGTCTGTGCCCATCCAACTACCACCACCACCCTTACCACTCACACATCGATAGATCCGCATATACGTATACGAAATGCAAGGGTTTACGGCAAAAGAAACTGACGCCTCAATATTGCAATTAGAAGTTCAGACCCGGTCGATTACGTTTCCTAAGAGTCCTGGCCGGGGTGGTTCAGAGCCCAAATTTCATATTTTTACGTTGTTGAAGAGTAATTTGCAATAATCGGCAGCGAAGACTTGTGACAAAAAGTATATATATATATATATATATATATATATGTGTGTGTGTGTGTGTTATACCTATGTATATTGCCCAAAAGCAGTCATTTTGACTGCTTGGAAAATTTTAAATAATCAAATGACTTATTATTGAATCGAGTAAATTTCTTATATGACCAGTTCGGCTCTGTATTGAAATAACAGTTTTCATTTTTTCTCGATTACCGTCACATAATAACATACAAGTACATGATAAATGGGTAAACTTTTCCTCCCAAACCCACAGATTTTCGGTTTGTTGCATATCTTATCCTGTAAATTTCGTCGAGAAAATACTAAATACGATGTCCCAAGTGAAGTAAATTTTTTTTATTGTTAATATTTACTAATAACTTGTTATATAACTGTAAATAATATAAAAAATATTAAAAATTAATTTTAAACAAATTTCTTTACACATTAGTTATTCTTTCGCGATGCAGTCATTTTGACTGCTTTTGGGCAATATAGGTATATACTAAGTTTCAGGCTTTCTAGTGTTAAAACGAGCAACCAGCTGGGAACGTTACAGGTGAGGAAAAGAATTCTTCGAAGCCGATGGGAAACCGTACTAAATGGAATCCACCTGGGTATTGACACAACGTCGATACACGATTCTTCGACGAGAGTTTCACCCGAGCGCGGATGACGCGGTACGCTTGGCATTCAGCGCGTTAATGAAACAAAACGTGTGCATGCCTCGCGAGGAAAGATGGGAATAGCGATGATATACACGTTACGCAAGAATTGCGTAAAGATTTCAGCCGGGGAAAGGATGCGTCGTGGGCGTCGTTGAATTATCTATTTTTCCGACGCATCGACGACGCTTCGTTTAATCATCGACCAATAATGCGAAACGATTTGCCTTCGCTCTCCGTCGTTCAAAACTCCTGAACTTTATTAAATTATAATTTTAAAATTAAAACAAAATAATCAATTTCTACGTACCCGAACGCGTATTCAGAACTAGGATAGGATTTCAAACATTTAAATCCAAATCCACATATGGATTAATAAATCCTTTAAATCGCATCACAGCTAACATTTTCTATCGTGATATTGACTTTTTTAATGGTTCGTTACTATCATTTAAGAAAAATTTGCGTGCGATTATATAATTAATATATAACTAAGACTTTCTTTTTCTTTCTTTTTTATGAATATCTTCTATTGTAAACATTTGTATAAAAGGACTTCGGTCCGTAAATAGTAATAAATAATAATAATAAATAAAAAAATAGTTTTCTGGTATCGAAGCCGACGTCAAGACAAATTCAACTAGCATTACGACCTTGGACCTTGACGTAACGTTAAAATAATGTTGGACTAAATATTTTCAACTAGTTATGCGCCGTCATACTAAGAGCCGCTCTTCGTAAATCTCGCATAATCACCGCGTAAAATATTCCTCCGTGAGGAAAGTTATTAGATGCACTCGTACGATTTACAATCTCGGAACGAGTTAATCGTCTTTCAGCTCCGTTTGCTTCGGTTGCATGTTAACGCTGATTAAAGCCGGCGACCTTGAGTCTCGCTCGAACGATACCGATTTGCAAAATGTCGCGCGCAATCGGACAACTTCTTCCCGGCACATATTTCTCGGCACGGCTCTCTCTCTCTATCCGCGGATGCGAACGAGGTGATCGTTTCTCATTCAGAACGTTCAATTACTGTCATATCTGTTTACGTTTCTTCTCTCGCTTTGTTGGCTACCGACCTCGATCTGTTAATGGAGAGCAGGTTTTAGTAATGGTGGCGCTCGAACAAAGAGCTGCCACGGGTCCCCAATTAGAAACTTACTTCCTCGGTGGGGAAGCGACACCTGTCGACTCAGAAAACTCGATAAGAATCGCACCGACTGTACTTCCGACGCCATTGATGATTTAAACACCTTCCAGTCCGGAAACCTGCTACGTGTTCGCTGTCGAATCGACTGTCGTGAAAGTGTCGGGAATTCGACGTGATTTATCGAGACTAGATTTCTTTACAGTCTGCGAAACGCGAAAGGGATAAAACGGTAATCGCTGTATGATCGATCTTAGCATCTCGGTAAAGTACTTTGATTATACGAGATTTTTATGCTTATCTCGCAATCGTTGACTCGGGAGCGTGCTCCTTCTCAGAAGTTGAAATCGAAAGAATACCGTGTTGAAAGAATTTTGAAAATTCACAGAAAATGTTTGACAAGCACGAGGAAAATAAAGTCGGAGAAACGAGAGAAGGACGAGAGTGAACGGCATTGATCTCGAGCGCAGGGCCAACCCGAAGTGCCGAAAGAGTTGGCCACGAGGAAAGTGACAGTGGCAGGCACACAGTGTAAACGACCTTTGCTCGCTACAAGGTAAACCTCAATCGCCACGACATCGAAATTTATGATCGCGGTGGAAAAGGAAGGTGGTGGCACAGCAGATATCGCCGGATAAAAGTGAAAGGATCGTACAACCTTGCGTTCGCGTTTGCGGTGCACGGGCAAACGCTAGCCAGCGCAGCCGCTCAAGTTCCTTTATGCTCGCGCGCAGTCATAAGCCCGAGACCATTCTTCTACGCAGCATAGATATTCCGAAGACGTGGAACGCAGGCGCATGTAGAATTCTTGGGACCGTGCGCGGAATTCCTCGAGAGTCAAATAATTCCTCGATCGAGGGGATTATGGGTAGTCAGCCTCCTCGTGGCCATGCATTCGTGTGATTGCAAGCTGACGCGATCTCACCGTGAATCCGAGAATTTCTTTCGATCGTCTCTCACTCTTGTGCGCTCGAAATTCAGGGAACGACGCGACGCGTCGCATGGATCTCGAGAACGCGTTTCCGAAGGATGGTCTGTTTTGAAATGAAAATAAAATTGACGAGGAGGCACGGCGCGTGACTACGGCGAAGGTTAACGATGAAAACATACCGCGGTGATGAAACACGATCTTTTTGAGACGGTTCTCGAAAGGCTAAAGTAATTATCATTCAACGAATTGATAGGCCGATGGTAGGAAAAGATTGACTTGATTAGGGACCGCAAGATTAATGTGCAACTTTTAATTACCTGGTACGGCTTCAGCATGTCCCTCAGCTCGCCGGACTCGTTGAGCCGCTCGACAGTGTCAAATCCCTGCAACAAGAAACAAGTTTTAATGACTCGAAGACTCTGTACTAGAAGTCGGTGTCGGAAAAAAAGGTGATAAAAATATTTGTAATTTGTCCGCTGCTCGATAGTATCCATTCGCTTCGGTGCACCCAGAAGAACATGTATAAGGTAATTAGAAAACGATGGTTAAAAAAATGCTTCACGAGAAGAATTGTAATTTATGTCCACGCAGTTGCGTGCGTTTTATATCGCACGATTTCGATAACAAATAAAGTACATTGGCGCGATAAAGGCAGGCGTATTAAATTTTTTTATTAATTCGATAAGAAACATTGGACACCTTCCTTCAAATCGCTTTGCGTGCGAGGGATGATTATTGCGAGTGAATTGTAGCCGCGTTGTCCGTAACGCGCGGACCGCACGCGTCGCTTTTCAACGAAGGCGAGAGGAAGATCGTATTAAAATATTTATGACGTTGATAGCGGAGGCCGTAATCACCTTTGGTTTCGCTGTTAAACAATTTTCCAGAGTTCAGGAGACTTTATCGTCGACCGTTTAACGGTATCGCGTACACGCGCGACAGTGGTCGACGGTAATGAACGTTTTATGAAACCTTGCGGTTTAACCGGTCACGTGCTCGAATGGTTTTCACGTGCTCGAACGGTTTTCACGTGTTCCGCCCACGAGTATCAGTTGATTTTTTTCCATTTCTCCAACTATTTCCAGATTCTGTGGATGTTATATACTAACTGACAAATTCTAAAAAATATATAAACAACTTTCTTAACCCCTTGCACTACGATTCGTTTTACGGTTGCAGTGATTAGAACTTATTTGTCGTTTCTAATTTTCTTAGATAAAAAGAAGTTTGTATGTAATTTATACCTATGCAGTCTCCAATGGTTTCAACAACAAGAAAATATAATTTTGTTTCAATTTAAAGTTTAAAGGAAATTAGTAGCATGAATATTTAGTATACTCTCTTCGAAATCTTCGTCACGAGTCCGACTCGGTGTTACAGTGCAAGGAGTTAAATGCAGAAATCAAACATTTTAATTTGGTCCAAATTGGTGACACGTATACGTGACCGATATATAAGGAAAAGATTGATCAACACGGTGCCAGCGTTCGATTCGTCATGTTCCTCGACTGCCGAAATGTTGTCCCCAATTCGCTAGTCGAAGTCGAAACGCGTCGAAGGACGCGTAGTATTCGCGCGGCAAGCCCAGGAAACTTCCAAAGCCGATGTTCGCGCGGCTGTCGCAACAGCATTACGAAAAGGAACGATTGATGCCTTTCACCGAACGCGATCCGCGTTTCTAATCCGTCAACGGCCGACCAGGAAGAAAAAAAAAATGGTCGAGGGGAACGGCGGATCGATGGCAACAATGCGAAACCTATTCACGAAGAACTAATTGTTAGTCTGTCGATAGAACTTGCAATTCCAGCTCCCTTGTGCGTGTCTACGGAATGATTCATAATTGTACGATTCAGACGTACTACGACGAAATGGTTAGCAAACAACAATATTTCAGCAACTCGTTCTCTCTCTCCAGACGACGAAGAGAAGCCGTACGATCGATCGTACGAAAACGTATCTGTGCGTCGAAACTCGATTCAATCTTCCAATAAAACGACTCGTTGAAATTCTTAGAAGAGGAAATTCACTTTTATTTCATTTCTGCTTCCAACCATTGACATGGACAATTTTTATTTTTCATGGAGATACGCAGTCTAGTCGTCGCGTTTTGTACGTTGGATAGCTGTCCATAACAGGACGATCGAATGCATGAAAATCTGCGCGGCGCGGCGCGGCGTGGTCGAGCAGGAATGCAGTTTGAGCACGGTCTCTCGTTTGCACACGCTTGCGAGAGACCACGATGGACCGTAACGCCGTGCCGCGCCGCGCCGCGCCGTGTAACGCAAGCGGCTTCACCTTTCTTCTTTCTCTGTTGCTCGTCTCGGTCTCCCCGTGTCTGTCCTCCCGGCCTTGGGGCGGCCTGACATTTCGCTTTTACGCGCCTATCCGCCCGGCTGACAACTGTCACGAGACTATTCTGCGGACCAGGATGAGCTGCAGAGGTGTGCGAGAACCCGAAAATATACTCGACGGCAGAGAAACGACACGCTATCGTGAAAATATTCTATTTCTCGTAAAAATTCTTGAAAAACAAGTTGAAAATTTTTGGTCCCCTAAAGTGAAGTTTAAGCCAGATAATAAACTATCGATAGTGCTCCGCCACTAGCTAGGCATCGCAGTCCGACCCCCTAAAAGCGAAGGATCCTTGCGCTTCTAATGATCGACAAAGTAAGCTCGGTATTCGAAGCACGCGACCGAAATACGCAACCTTGTACGCGAAACGAATCTGAAGGAATAATCATATCGCGTCCAATGGCGACGCGGACAATAAAACTAAAAAAAAAAAAAGCTGAATGAACGTTGGCGAGGCAACGCTACTCGCGTAATTGTGTCGCGTTTCCATTAGGAAAGAATTGGTTGGAGCGCAACTCGATGCAAACCGGCCAGTTATGAATATTTTACGATGACTGCCGGTGCGATGCGGTGCGGTGCGGTGTTGAACGGCGACCGCGCGCGCTTTCCGTTATCATCCATTTCCATTGACCAACATTGGTCACGGAGCGAGCTCTCGGCGTGCATTAATTAGACAGGGTCCCATCACAGTCCGGTAATTGGGCCAAGGCAACGGCCACTACTACGTCTAATCCGATTATCATCTACACGGTCGCGCGGTGAAATGCTGCTTGTCGCGCGCAGCTCTTTTGTCAAACTTCCCAGCGAACAAACTTTTCCGACACTGCCCAACTATTCGAGCGGAGCTCCTCGAACGAGAATATTCGCAGTCTCGGAATTTTCACTATTCGTTTATGTTACCGGTGAAACGGCGATATAAGGCGGCCATTAATATTTTGTTGGTCATGCGAAAAAGGAACGGGAAGCCATTTTGAACAGACCGATAATGAATTTATTGCTTTCTAGCTTCTGGCGAAACAGCAAGCTTCCATTTCCAGTTTCGTTAAGGTAACGAAGCAATTTCCGCCGGAACGGTTCTTGTTGCTTTAAAAAGTATTATTCGCTAGCTGCTTTGTTGTGTACACATACTTTCTCGTGGAAAAAAATTGGTGGAAAGAGGACAAAAAGTAACATTCCACGTGTAGTTGTTTCGTTCTTTCTCCGGGAAATTTAATTGATATAATTTGTTGGGCATACGAGCGACTGCGCTGCCTGGCGTGTCTGATCATCGCTTGCCACTTCTACTTAGGATTATTACGAACGCATCGGATACGTTTCCAATTCAAGTTTCTTAAAAAGGACATCTTACTCGACCGATCTTTGTTTTGCAGTTTAGATTTCTTCTTTCTTGAGCATTTTAATTGAGACGACGTAGATAATTGATTTCCGAAAGTGTTATCCATGTTTAATTTTTCCATGTATGGATAAATACAGTTTCTTTCCGAGGTTCTCGTTGAATATGATTTCTAGAATATTATATTTTTAATGATACTTCAGAAAATACATTCATAAATGTAAAGCAATATTTCCGTTCAACCGATGTGGGCGCAAGGACATTTATTAATACTTTTCTTACCGAAGGAGACTACAAGTCAATGAATTATAAAAACTTGCTATCCAAACCTGCCCACAGTCTCTTTATTACAATTTTGCATTTATTCATATTTCCGAGCGAGTTTACATAATTTCGAAATCCAATAATTAAGAGAAGATTCGCATTTAAATCTGTCTCGTGTGAAAAGAATTAAATGCAATTCACGATGTTCACCGCGTGGCTGGCACGGACGAGCTTGGCCATGAATATCCATTAAAAAATTTCCGAGTTTCGGGGCGAGCTGTACTACAATTTCAGGATCGCGACGGAGGAGTAAAACTGCAAGGTAAATGCATCCGCGGGAAACTTTCTTCGCGCACTCGACCAAGCAGGTAAAAGTATCGTAAACGTGGCAGAGCATGGGACCCGCATAGTAATTCGTGATACTTATATCGCGAGCGCCGGCGCGGCGTAAGAAAAATGGCGCCGCAAAATAATTCGTTCCACCGAATGGAACACCGAAACCGAAAACGTTCGACTGTATCGCGACGTGTATTCGGCGTCCCGTTATGCCCAACTAGGAATTCTGTTACGAGTTTACTTTTACTGTTGGCGCATGCTGTGCCGGAATTCAATTTCGTGGACAAACACCCGGGCCCAACGCGTGCGCGATTCATCGTCGGAACAAAGTTGCTTTCACCTATCGACACGATCTTCGTGAAACAGTTTTCTTGTTTCGCGATCTTCCGGTCGCTACGAACATATTTGGCAACAGGTAATACTGGAGATCGAGATTACGGAACCTCGACAGCTGCGACCTCGATATCGAGGTTGAAAGTACATGTAATTGACGAAGTACTGTGCGATTAACCAATCGAAAATGGGATCTATTGTTAGGGAGTTGGCGACCGGGTTTACCACGTGGCGAGTGAAGGGCTTTGTTCTTCAAGAGTTTCTTCGGAAATGAATGTTAGTTCGTTACTATCATTTAAGAAAAAGTTGCGTGCGATTATATGATTATATGTGATATAATGTATTCCTGTAACTGTCAGCATGTCCATTACTATGTAACTTTATGCTAAGACTTTCTTTTTCTTTTTTTTTATAAATATCTTCTATTGTAAACATTTGTATAAAAGGACTTCGGTCTGTAAATAATAATAAATAATAATAATAATAATATAAAATAACGACTGTTGCCGAAACAAGCGCTAGCGACGAACGTATTAAAAAATAAATCAATTTTTGGTATTGTTCAATTTCATTTCAGAATCTTTCGAGGGTCAAAGATCGCGTCGAAAGGTCACTGAACTCTCCGATTCAGATCGCAATAGATCGACTCGAGATCCATCGATCGACTGAGGGGCAACGCACGCGTTCCCTGCGTACAAAAGCCTTTCTTCTGCGTTGCGTAATGGCGAATCGATCGGAGATTTCCGGTTGCGGATCCGCGCAAAACAAGCCGGCGGTCATCTTTAACATTTCGCGGGTTCGGTTTCTCTTACCGCGTCCTCTCGACTTTCTCGATCCTTCGTTCAATAACCAACGATTACGCAACGCGACATCGGCCTTGCGAGAAATTCCAACCAGCGTACAGTGGGACAAACAAATGCGCGAATAAAATAATCGAACCTTTGTCGCTTGTTACGTATTATTTTAAAGCTTATTTATCGCTTGAGCCATTCGATTAATTAAATTTGATAATGACTGCCTCGGAGCTAATTAATTCGCGTTCGCACGGGAAAGTACACGGTGTCTTAACCGATATTTTTCCAGAGCAGAGAAAATCGATGTCGTCGACGGTCGAGAGCAGCCCGTTTGACAAACGTCGAACACATTCGATCGTTCGCCAGCAGATGCTCACGTTTCGCGTTATTTGTTGCTACCGTAAACGCCGATAACTGTACAACGTGCGCCTTATCGGCCAGCGACACGTGCGTGTCGCAACTACCGATAATCTACAGGAAACGAAGTTTCATGGCAATTATGGCGGCACGTAAATTAGTTGCTCCCGATGCTCCGTTGAGCACCGATAATCATCGTCGGCGCCGATTAATCGATCATTAGGGGCGCAACTGTTTGTTGGTGTATTGTTCACCGTATTGTTGACTTCCGACTACGTTCGCCCCTTCGTGGGTGTTCGCGTAGGCGAATCGCGTGCGTTTATTATTATTTGTATCCGTACATTTCACGGCAGACGGGCGTGCTGGTTTAGATTTCAATTTCCGATAACCCGTGTAACCGATTTGTACCGGTCGCTGATTAATGCTTGGATAATGAGTCGAGTCGCTGCTCTAACCGATCGCCACCTTCGAGAACGACAACGTGACATTATCGAGGTATGTACCGATGTATGTACAGTATTTCATCGATAATTGTCCCAACCACGGGTCCGGCCAGGGACAATTATGTGTGAGGGATACTATTCTTTGACTTACGGGCTTACGTATTCTTTATAATACGGGTCGGGTATATCCGTATGAGACCATTACTAATCCGATGACAAAACTTCTTTATTTTTCATTATTTTTTTTATGGATCTTTCACCAACATATTCCTGGCATTTTTCTAATGAAAATGATACCAAATATGATATAATTCCGATTATATTTACGTGTGTAATGCACGACCGCGTAACTTCTCATTGAAATTATATGAACGACAATTAATGTAAATATGATGCGAATTATATCGTGTTTAGTATCATTTTAATCAGAAAAATGTCACAAATATATCGGTGAAAGTCTCATAAAAAAATAAGTAATAATAAAACAGTTTTTTATTGGGATTACATTGTGAGGACCTGGCGGGCCTTTGAACTGTGCCGGCGATTGCGACTCTCCGCGTCTCTTTCTTTCCCATACGCTGTCCTTCCATGCGCACGAAAATTTTATCGTCCATTACACACGTAAATATCATCGGAATTATATCATATTTGGTATCATTTTCTTTAGAAAAATGCCAGGAATATGATGGTGAAAGTTCCATAAAAAAATAATAAAAAATAAAGAAGTTTTGTTATTGGATTAGTAGTGGTCTCACACCGATATACCCGACCCGTATCATATTACACTTCTCGGCGGCCGAGTTCTCTCGAGTGTTATGGCCCCTCAAGGGGTACACTCCGCAGGAGTGGGGATAGTTCAGGGACAATTATGTGTGAGACATTTGGGACATTTATCGATGAAATACTGTACTATGGTTCCATTTATTTTTTCGATAGAACCTTTTATTGAATTTTTATTCGAAGATCAGACACGTACCCCAATGTGTTGTCCATCGATGAAAAGTTGTGGCAATTGTATCGTGGGCAGGCCCAGACGATCCCTCAGCTCAGCCTGAAGCTCCGCGTCGCCGAACAGGTCCAGCTCGTCGTATTTGACCATGTGCGTCCTCAGAATCTGCTTCACCTTCTTGCAGTTGTAGAACGTTTTCCGAACGATGCCGGAGGTCGTCGTGTAGACCACCACCTTGCCCAGCTCCTTCTTTATGTACGCCTGTAACAGCAGACGAGGGTGTTGCATTAAAAATCGTGACCGCGTGAAACGCGACAGCCAAACTATGTATGTCTTATAAATTTTTCCGTTCGCTATTTGGTCGTAATCAAATAGACAGATGTTGATTTTAAAAAGCTGACGAGGTGTCGCTAAATTCATAAATCGTCGCGCGTAGGGTTGCGTCGCGTCGGCGCGGCGTAGAATTCGACGCGAGATTTTCCCAAGCGCGAAATTACAGATTCCCAACTCGAGAACCTTTGAAACCAGACGCTGGCTTACAACGGCGATCTGCTGCGATTCGCAACGTTCCACCCACTCGGGTTTCCGTGGAACGCTGAGACAGCCCCACGCCGCGCCGCGCCGTTTCGATGGCAAAAGTCGAAGCGTTGCTCGTCGAGAGGAATCATTGTCGCAACAAGTAGCCGCCTGCCTCGAGAACGGACACCGATTTCTTCTGAAACTGTTCGCAACTTCCTCACTACCGGCGTTATTCGAAGAAAATTTTAATCGAATAGAACTTGGGAATAAATAATTATTTATTAGTTATTCGTTCTTTTCCAGACAAAATTGTACAAAATTACCGGAATCATTTTCTGGTCAAGGTCATTGAAGGTCATTCATTGCAACCTTCAGAGAATCAATTCCCTTGATGGTTAGGTCTAATAGCACATAATAATTGGAAAAACACAAGGTCGCATCAGCGAGCTGATCATATACATATACATATACATATATATATATATATACAGTCTACTCTAGTACTAGCTATGCTGAAGGTAAAAATGGCAACACTGTGAGAGTCCGGTTATATATATAATCTATAACTATATATACAATATATATAGATATATAATATATATTAGATATAGATATAAGCGGACTCTCACTGTGTTGCCACATCCTTCAGCATGGCTAGTACTAGAGTAGGCTGTGACATATGTTAAAATATGACACCGCGCTTACGTCTCCGAGACAAATATGTTATTAAGGCAAGACGATATACACCTTTTTGTTACGGTACAAATTTCTGTTCTGGTACCTGTATGTTTCGGTGTGATTTTAAAGACGTTTCACGTCAAAACTGAACGATTTTGCGAAACGAAGGAATAAGCGCATACAATACTTTTTCATCGATTTCCTCTACTTTCTATTTCTTGGAGCGAACCGATTCGGCGAACGAGCGACTGGAGTGGATGAATGAAAAGTAGACACCACGTATAGGCACGTTCCAGTCTCTCTAGCTTTTACAGAGCTAGAGCAAATCAAGTGAAAACGGGTTCGGAAGTTAATTCCGATGGGGCGTTCCGTTAGGCGGTAATGAGTCGATAATCACGCTCGGAGGAATGATTAAACAGTCCTTAATGAACGATCTCTCTATCTCTCTCTCTCTCTCTCTCTCTTCCTCGGAGGGTAAGGGGCAGTTGTCGCGTGGCTATTCAAACTTCGATCCTCGTTTACATTTGCATGTGCTCCGCCGTCCGAGGATATATTCGCAGCGGGGAGGGGCGGGACGGGGCGTAGAGGACGCGGGCGGGTGGTCCATTGTATTACTAAATCCATTTCATTAACCCGTAAACGCTAACCGTTTACACCGGTACGTTCCACAAGCTCGGCTTCGATCGTGTGTGCCTTGGTCTATTTACATAGCGCATTCACGATGCACGATCGAGCGAAGGTAATGGACTTCGCGTAGGCATGAGCGTGGGCGTAGCGAGATAATGACACCAGTCCGCGATCCAAACACAGTATCAGAAACGGGACTGGCATGTGAAGAATGCGCGCCCACCGAAGCACTCGATTGCATAATTGAAACGGGAGACGGTTCGAGCTCGATGAACAGGTGGACACTGCTTCAACTGGACTGTTCGCCGCCTCGGATGGTCGTCGTCTGCACTGCAACTCTACTGACCTGCTTCGAACGAGCATATACACACGCACTCGGTTATTCGTCTACATCGTTGCAAATCATTGATGCATTAATGGCCAGTCATTAAAACGGTATTCAAAGAGACGCGTGTTGATTCTGGTGCAACAAGATGTGTAACCATTTTTAATTCCGCGTGAAACGGTTGAATAATAATTTGAATTGCATCTTTAACGTTCTCGCAAATATTGCTCTTGTTAAAAGCCGTATGCAACCGAGCGTGGTCGCTAGAATATGGATGTTCATGAATTTGCAGTGAAATTTTACTATGCAAGGCACCCTCGGCCGAGAATTCCAAATCAAAACTGCCTGTGAACAATTTATTTGCTCGACGTCGACTTCGGCAAATCTATTCTGAATTGAATCGGGTTTTATTTGATTGCAGACAGGATGGTCGTACACATCGAAAGGTTTGATTTTAAATGTTATTGAGGTTTTCGATCGTATAATTGTTGAAATAACGATGTGTGATGTTTTCGGCGCACGGTTCGATCTAATATAAACTATCTAAAGCTAGTTTGCAAGTTTGTTGAAACTTTTTTCGACGTTTCGATCCATATTTGGATCTTTTTCAAGAAAAAAAAGGAAAAAACTGCGTCTGAAAAATTTTGAATTTTAATTACAATATAGTAAAAAACAACGGATTCAATACACTATCAAATTACTGTATTGTAATACTGTATTACATTTCTCACTTGCTTTATGAAGATATTAAAACAAGATTAATATATGCAAACCCATGTTGCTCTAATGCCGGTACTCAAGTTACTGCGGCACAGACACAAGGCTAACAGAAAATCAAACCAACCCGAAATAAGTCAGAATCTATAGATCGAAACTAAACCAATCAATATTTGGCGGGTAATTCAAACCGTGAAAAATCAAACGTCGAGCCAAAACTCGAGGTGAAGTTGAATAAACATCAATAGAGACCACACATGATGAAAAATCATGTATAAAGCAGTTATGTAATTGACAAAATATGTTTGTCAATAAGGTTCGATTTTACTTAAAAAAATATACTCGTGCTTTCAATTGACGTCGTTCACGGTTAAAGCCGAAAGAAAACGAAACTTGTCGAAGTTTGTAAATGATTATAGTTTTCGCCGGGATCTCAGTCGTCCATTAGCAGTATCAGTCCGGGCGTCCCACAATTTCAATACAGTTAACCGCGCGGCGCGGTGTTCCAGCGCGGTTTTACGCGCCGCGCCGCAGGAATTCGCGGACGAACATTTCGAGTATCGCGTGGCGAAAACTCGCGGCAGTTTCCCATAACGTGTAGCGGGACATCGAGGTTCCAGTTATATGCACCAGATCGCTCGCGACGAAACACCATCGTCCGTCGTCGTTTCTGATTCGCGCAGCCGCTAGTATTTTTCACGCGAATTCCACCGCTCGCCGCGCGCTAGTCCTCGCGTCGTTAACGAACGATTTCGCTCGGCGAGCTCGCGAATCCTCTCCCGTAAACGATAACCCGATTAACAGTGAAGCGCGAGCACGTAAACAAACGTATCCCGCTCAGCCTGAAACCCGCTTTTGCCTTTCCAATCCCGTTGTTCCGTGCGTAAGCTCGAAATCTGATTTCAACCGAGTTAGACAACGTCGATTATTTTTAATTGCTCGAAAGAAACGGAACGTTCCAGAATTTTTTTTTCTGCAGCTGAAAATTGGTTCTTTATTTGATAGAGCATTTTGTTTCAGAAGCGGAAACGTTGTAATTTTTTTGTAACCGGAAAGAAAGATATAATCGACGAGAGCGGAGTGCTCGATCGGGCCGAATCCGCGATCGAGACGCAGTTCCCGCGCGGGGTTGGCCAACCGGCGAGCAAATCGATCAAGGCTGAGGAATATTGTAGATCTCCATGCCGGCCACTTTCAACGGGACCGCTAATGAACACGCATTACACATTCGCGACTCGGTGTAAAACCGGATCCGTCGATCCAGGTGCATGATCGACGCGATAAAAGGAAACTATAATTGCGCAGGAATGCTCGACTGGATCCTGCCGGTTTCTTTCCTTTTTCTGCGCCCGTGGCTCGCCTACTTGCGCCACGACACTCGGGACAGTATAATTCTCTAATTACACGATTTAACGCTAGCGGGTCGTTACCACGGGCCCAAGACCCGGCGGGCGACACTCGCAGATCTCGGAACGGATCCGCATCGATTCGTCTCTTCTATTTTTCCCTCCGTTTCTCCCACACCTTTCTCTCTCTCTCTTTTTTCCCCTCTTTCGCTGGAGGACATGCTTACTCACTGTACAGACTCGCAAGGACTTCTTCATTTGCATGAAGAATGTCGCTGCACCTCGAACCAGAAAAGTTCCCTCGCTCCTTAAAGTGGAAGCTACTGAACAAATTGGACAAAGGTTCGTTTATTCATTGCGCCCGGGCTTTCGGGAGCAGATTTAATGGATATTGCGCTTGGTTCGGGGTTGGGACGTTATCGGACACTGTCGAGAGATGTGCGGGAATAGATTATGCGCTGTTATCTGCGGTGCTTAATTTTGAGGAGTTGCTATCAAATAGAAATTAGCCTACAAACTGGATCATCCTCGAAAATATTGGAAAATTTAGTATGTCAACATGAATTATCACAGTACGATATCACTGTTGGTAAATATACCAGCGATGCGACAATATTTCAACGTGGTGGACAAGATATAAAATTCGAAGTGTCTCCGGGACATTTAACTTTTACAACATTCTGTGACGATTCCCGTCAGAACGACACGAGGACTCAAATAATGTGGAAAAATTGTAGCGTTCCATTTAAAAACAAAAAAAAAGAAGAGAAATAGTGCAATCACACTTTACGACTGCACCGACGTACTTCTGCAAACATCGAACTGCTCGACGATACAGCTTGATAAATAATACAAAATTTCCAACTGCAATTTTCTGCTATCTGTGGTGGCAACAGACGCGCAGGCCGGCTCTAACCCTGTACACTAGTCGCTGCGGGGTTAATGCCGATGAACTGATTCCGCGGAAATGCGAGGAAACTCTTTCAAGGAAATCTATTTCCGTCCACTGCGAGAAAGTTCCGCTCTGACTTATTTCATATTTTATTTCTCGGATAAGTTGGACGAGCATAACATTAAATAGCGTGCAACTTCTCCGGTCTCCGGACGCGCAAAATACAAATCCAGTCGATTGGACTTTTTTTTGTGCGGTCATCGCGGTCTTCGCAGCTACTCGTTTCCGTCATAAACTGCATAATACTCTTTATTATGCTCTATATAAACTCTTTATAATTATAAAGAGCGACGAGCGGATTGTGTCGATATTTATGCAAAGTAAAAGTTTTGTTCGTCGATCGCGCGAAACAGGAGCCAACCGGAGATGTTTAAAAAATCATCTCCCTTTGAAACCACTGCTACTAGGAAGACTCTTGCGACGCAATTTTCCGTCCCCGCTGTGAAATGCAAAACGTCGATTGAATAATGTTTGTTTTCCTACGCGACGTTAACTGCGGATCAAAGATTAATTATCCGGCGAATGACTGCCGCCGTTCCGCTAGCTAGACAAATGACATCAGCGACGATTTCTCTGTAAGTGGGATAATGGTTATTCGCGAGATCGAGTCGCGGAGTGACTGGAATTTTCTGCGACGAGAGCTCTACGCCGCCGCCATACGCCATCTCTCGATGCGAGCAGGTTTAATGGATTGAACCTGACGAGACATTACCATGCTCAGCACGCGGCCGACCGTTTTCATATTTTAGAAAGGAAAAAACGGACTTCGAATCGCCTGCAACTCGGCTAGACAGCGCGCCATGAAAATCGCGAAGCTCGCATACATATATCTACTTTAACACGACGATCGTGTTTTTCTTCTTAATTGCGTTCGTTCGGAGTAATCGTGAGAATAGACTCGCGCTCGCGCAGTCTCTGTTTTCATCGGGTAATAAAACACATATTTGCGTAATTTATGCGAGCCAGAGTCGTATGGCGATCCCTCGTAAATTTCTGACGCGTAAACGTAAGCAACAACGACTTGTAATCAACATTCGTTTCTTTTCCCAAAGTACATTTATGCATCGTAATATATTTCGAATTAACCATATAGGATGACGACATTTATAAATTTATTTAGAAATTGTTTTGAATATATTTTTGACGTAACCAACAACGACTTGTAATCAACATTCATTTCTTTTCCCAAAGTACATTTATGCATCGTAATATATTTCGAATTAACCATATAGGATGTCGACATTTACAAATTTATTTAGAAATTGTTTTGAATATATTTTTGACGTAACCAACGACTTGTAATCAACATTCATTTCTTTTCCCAAAGTACATTTATGCATCGTAATATATTTCGAATTAACCATATAGGATTACGACATTTACAAATTTATTTAGAAATTGTTTTGAATATATTTTTGACGTAACCAACAACGACTTGTAATCAACATTCATTTCTTTTCCCAAAGTACATTTATGCATCGTAATATATTTCGAATTAACCATATAGGATTACGATATTTACAAATTTATTTAGAAATTGTTTTGAATATATTTTTGACGTAACCAACAACGACTTGTAATCAACATTCATTTCTTTTCCCAAAGTACATTTATGCATCGTAATATATTTCGAATTAACCATAGGATGACGACATTTACAAATTTATTTAGAAATTGTTTTGAATATATTTTTGACGTAACCAACAACGACTTGTAATCAACATTCATTTCTTTTCCCAAAGTACATTTATGCATCGTAGTATATTTCAAATTAACCATATAGGATGACGACATTTACAAATTTATTTAGAAATTGTTTTCAATATATTTTTGACTTTTTCATGTTCGTACCAGCCGTTTGTTCAATATAATCGTCAGATATTGATTTTGGTTCTCTGGGTCAGAGTAGACCCGGGCACAGCCGTTTTGGAGCGAACGTCTGTATATTCATCAATTCGATAATTAGTATTTCCCACTGGTTGTTCGCGTGCATTGTATCGCGTATCGCGTTCCCATCGTTCATGTTGTTACTATTCCCTAGGTTTCCTCTTTTATTCGTCGTTGACAAGAGTAGTCCCCCTTTCGTCGAATGCTATAAAGACGGCGTTATTATTATTGTCAGTCTGCGAACGCTCATGCATTTATAGTGTCCTGTAACCTGCAAGAACAGGGAGCAAAGTTTTGCTCGACTGTTCTTCCTTGCCGTCCGGGGCACAACGATGCGCCGCGTCGTCGCTGTTTAATATAAAACAGCGTGTGGCCTGAATACCTACGACAAAGAATACAATAACCGAGCAGCATACTCACGGAACACCGTCGTTTCTCTAATAATAGTCTTCTGTTTGGCGACTTTCGCCCGAGAACAGCGCGACGCGAAAAGTTTCTCGTTGATGCGAGAACGACCGACGAGACGGGACGCGACGCGACGCGACGCGATGTCCCGAAAATAAATTTGCTCGGTCAACTCGCAAAAAATCTGTCCACGAAACTGCTAAATACTTCTTCACACAGTCCGTGGCGTACGTAGGTCATGCCAATTAGGGACGTGCACGAAATCCTATTCTTTGCACTCGCTGCAAGAGAAACTGTGTAAATTGCGATACTTACCCGTGACGATGGTAAATACGATTTGTTAAATGTAACTGTCTAAAATCACGAGTGGAAGCTAAATAAAAATACCATTCGTCGGATCGATGCAGCGGCAACTGAATTCCGAGACGGTCCGTTAGAAAATTTTGGCAGAAGAGAAAGTGTAAGGTATTTAGCGTTCGGCGATAAACGAAAAGTGTCGAGGCTGACGTGGGGACAAATTTCACGGTTCGAGAAATGGCGGCCGAAGATTGAAGGGCCGTAAGAAGAAAACGAAACGGGAGGGTGGGACCGGAAATTGAAGGGCGACGGAGACAATGACGTCAATCTTCAGCCGAACGAGTATGAAATTCTTCGACGTTTCTCGTTGAAACGTTCCATTCGGCTCCAATTTTCGCTTTTACAACTAAAAATTATTCGAGAACCAGCGATCCCCAACGCGGAGACCTTCGAATTTAACATTTAGCCCGCTTCGTTCACGAAAAATGCTTCCATCGACGCATTTCTCTGAAAATGAACAAAAATCTCGCAAGATATAATGGTTCTGCTAATTAACAGTGCCGAATAAAAAGCGATATTTGGTAAAACGTTCTTCTCAAAAACTGCACAGCTTTGTTTAAAAATTGTTCTCGCGTGTAAAATCCTTTACTGCAAGGAATATAATGATAGCTCTTAAAAAAGAAATTCTCAAGCTTGTTAAGCTAATTCTATATATGCAGACGGAGAACCATGGTAATCCCATTGACAGCCGTCGTAGCTAATTTCTCTTTGGTTAATTAAATTCTTTCAGTGAGAAGTAGATCGACGTATCACGCCGTGAAGGCATTGCTCTCGATATCGATTGGCTGCCACGTTCGTATAACTAGGACCGAAGCACGATTGGCAGCCATCGATATATTCCGTCGATAAACGTCACGGTTACTTAACCCGAATGTAGAACACTTTGACGGACGTTTCCCATAAAACTGTTTAATAAATGCCTGTGAGGTAAGGTCGACGTACGGGGAGGAGATCTCTGCGAATCCGTCCTCGAAACAGAAAAAGGGAAAAAGGGAAAAAAGTTGAGCGAGGTTACTGCTAAACTCTAGAGGGTATTTCGGTCTGGAACATTGAAGAAATAAATTCTTTTTTATTACACAATCTTAAAATCCATGTCTTCGATTCGTAGAAATAACCAAGTTATCTAATGTTTTATTATGTCAAAAAAGAGAAGAGGTCTAAAAAATTAAAGTCCAGCTTCGAAGTGTTGCCATTTTAAAGAATACTAATATATTTTATTTATTTTAGTTGATATTACGAGCCTCTTGACTACGTTCTGCTTGACATCCGGATCACCGGACAGGAGTAGATCTCGGCTAGGGAAAAATGAATTTTTTCGCGTCTCCTGAGAAAGGACTCGTTCCCATCTTTCGCTGTTAGAAAGTTTCCAGACGACGCAATACACCGCGCATTCCTTTACGATTCATAAAGACGCCGGCTAAACTGCCATTATCTTGGCTCCCCCGTGTTCACGCACGGGCAATTTGCATTTAACAGGGCGTAGATCGCGACGTCGCCCTTGCCCCTTCTTATCATCTTCGTTTCATATCGCACGCGTGTAAGATGAATTGAAGTTTCGTGGAAAGTTCATGTGGAATTTTTCTGTCGTAAAATTCTTGAATTTTTGTCGAGTCTTATACAGGTTGAGGCGCTTCGTACACCTAGCTGGTAGAAGCGATCGACTTGGCAAAAAATATTTAACACCGAATTCACTATACATATATAATATTTCTTCGAAACGTAACTCTCCCTAAAAAATCGAACGACACATCTTTCGAGGTGTCTGAAATTCGAAAAAAAACTACACTTAATTAAGAAGCCCATTTCAACTACTGGCATGGAAATTCGCATTAAAAATTCCGCTCGCGATACTCGGTATTCCATTTGCGACGAGAACAGAACGTTTCCCGTAGCTTTCTCGCGGGAAAAAATTGCGCTGGAAAAACGTTCTACCGCTTCGAATTAATTATCCGTCGTTTTGCGGAAGAATCGTATATCGGTCTCTCCCCGTTCTTACTTAATTAACGATTCTGTCGCTGGTCGAACGCGGCGCCTATTTCACTTACGCGCAGTTAATATACATGAGGTTCGGTTTTGTCGCTGCGTTTTGTTTAACGAAGCGAGCCGTTCCTCGATGAATTTCCAACGACATGCTTTCACTGGTGATTATTCCCTGCCGTAGGTGTGCTCGCGGTCTACGTACCGATTCCACGATCGAACCGAAACGACGTTCCCTAATTCAATGGAAAAATCTGCATCGCGCCTTCGAACGAATATCGACAGTTCCGTGAAAAATTTCTTTCAAACTTTTCCCTTACAATCTACAACTAATAGTTTCCAGACGATTTCTCTCATAATAGTCGGATAAAAAAATTTAAAAAAGAAATTTGTTCACGAGGTCACCTTCATTTTCTCAAATGGCACTACATATTTTTCAGTACATAATATTATTTCTACGTACCCGAACGCGTATTGACAACTAGGACAGGATTTCAAACATTTAAATCCAAATCCACATGTGGATTAATAAAAATCCTTTAAATCGCATCATAGCTAAATCCAACATTTTATATCGTGATATGGACTTTTTTAATGGTTCGTTATTATCATTTAAGAAAAAGTTGCGTGCGATTATATGATTATATGTGATATAATGTATTCCTGTAACTGTCAGCATGTCCATTACTATGTAACTTTATGCTAAGACTTTCTTTTTTTTTATAAATATCTTCTATTGTAAACATTTGTATAAAAGGACTTCGGTCCGTAAATAGTAATAAATAATAATAATAATTATTATTATTGGTTACGTCAAGAACCAGTCCAATGGCCAGGTATGCTATGACCTTGACACGACCTTGAACTCAAAAATGCGAAATCAACGTCACGTTTTCGTCGAATGTTATTGTATCGCGTTGTTTGTTTAATTACATGTTTCTGGCGCTTCTTCGTGGTATAAAGGTCACCTCCAAGCCCAGACCGAAATTGAAATTCGAGCCGAGATAAGCCCGCGTCGACGCGTGAAAACACGAGTGGGTACGGTGAAGTGTTAATTGGCGGCGGCGTGGCTCGGGGAATGCCGAATTCGCGGTGGAAAGTCGCGCTTTCATAAGCGCGGTTCAATTATTTATGCACGAACGAGCGCGGTCGGCGTGCCGTAGAAATGTCAACGACGCCGTGAATGGAAAGTGGCAGCCGTCCATTGTCGTTGCAGCCGAGGCCGGCCATGGAATCGTTTCGTTCGCACGGTAACGGATTGGCGAAGGCTCGACTAGGCTCGTTCCCCATGCACCGTGGGCAGCAATTACCGCGCTTCTTCCATACGGGAGGACGTCGACGACGACGACGACGACGTCGCTCTGTCAAGGATGCGGCTCTGCCCCGATGCAGAACAGAGATTCACATTCGTCGCGGCGCGAACGGGGCCGCGATTTTCCAGCGACGCGCCGCGCCGCGCCGCGCCGTTCCGATTTTCCCTCGGCAAGTTTCCCCCGGCCGATTACGCGCCGCGCCGTGGGAATTGTTAATTAATCGCGCGCCGCTCGAATTTGCATTCACGGTAAAGTCACGGTCTCGTGGGAACCGGCTGCGAAACGCGCCACGCTTCCACGAAGTGACGCAAGGGTAATGATGCAGCGCGCCTCGGAGGCTGATCGTTAGGCACTAACCGAAGGGACTAGGCCCGTTCCGAGCCCGCTTTCGAAGAAGGATCCTCGCGTCCGCTCGTCCTTCCGATGGGAAGATCGCACACGCCACCTCTCTTGGACGATTAACGTCTTCGACGATTATCCACCTGCCAGTCAGCTAATCGACGCGAATAAACGATTCGGTGTCAATGTTTACATCGACGCTATTTCATGGACATTCTGTTCTCACCTTCGTCGGTCGTTAAGGTCACCGAGAACGCAGGAAGCTATTACCGCAAAGGTCATGGAATTACGAAGAGGTACAAGTTCAAAGGTCACAGAGTTTTCGAAGGATTCGGTTGCGGATACGGTGGTATCTTCGATGTGCAGTGACAAATAATAGTAGTACGCTAAACTTATGTTATTAGAAAGTTCAAAGACGGTGGAATTAGAGGGACCGCGACTTGAATATCCAATTTCGCGCTGCATTTTCCGCAAGATTCTACAGGGAGTGGTGCATCACCACAAATTGCTCCTCTTGGGTCAGCAGAGTTTTCGAAGTCGAAAACGTACCCAATCAGCACAACAATTACAGCATATATGTACACATTAATAAAATAAATGAATAACATTGCGCAGTCTAATAAGTACGCGATAAACTGCAATTACCCGAGGAATCGAGACGGTCCAATTAATCAGAGTATCAAATTACACGATGATACCAATAAATATTCCGAGCGACGTGTTCCTGACCCTAATAATGCAAATTCGAAGAATAAGAGATAAAAGCGAGGCGTCACGACGTTATTGTAACGGCGTCTATCTGTTAATTGAAGGAGACAGACACGGCAGCGCTAGTATAGAGAACAGTATCTCGATCACTGTACTGCAGGTTTACGACCGCAAGGCCTCAGCATCGCGAGCTCACCTATATTTTCTCGATCTTGGTGCCGGAGACCGAGCCGCGCCGCGCCGCGCCGCGCCGAGCCGAGCCGCTGCGTTCCCGTTACGACTTTCCGAAGGTCCAGCGTTTCCGTTATAGATTTGATGAACCGGTTTGTCGGTGGCAGCCAGATTCGCGAAATTTTGGGTTACCAGTGGTGGCCCGCTTACGCTCGCGCACCTGTGTTATGTAGTTCGTCATTGAATAACGGTACGCGAACGAATCTCCTCGAGCGGGTTACTTTCTTGCGGCCCTTGTCCGACCGATTCGTTCCGGCACGTTTATGCATTTCTGCATAACTATGCGCGCACAGGTTGTGTGTAGAGCGAGGCTGAAAGTCCGCCGGGTAAGAAGTCCAGGACGGTTGAATATGTTTTTGTTTGTTTATGGTCGACCGAACTGTTACAAACACTGCGGTTTAGTGTCCGAAAATTTTCAACGAAATTCTTTTCCGGAGATCGATCGTCGACCATTTCGCGAATCGACTAAAGAGACACTGTTTAGAACAATCGGAGCGTAAAACTGTGAGGCAGAAAACATTGTCGGTCGCAATGGTCCGCAGTCGTGAAAAGAAGCAGCCGGCGGTCGAAGCCCTCGAAATTAATTAATATCGTTGGAAAGCCGCGGAAAAAATGAAACGATCATCGAACCGTACAGCCTTTCACGAAACCCCGTGGAGCCTCTCTACTCTACCGAATATGTTTATCCGCGACAGTAACGGATAGCAGAACTTTCGTGTTGCGTCGCTAGCGAGCAGGGTTAAGGGGGGGAACGGTAGTCACGTGACTTTCCCTAGAATACCCTATAGAATACCCTAGAAATCTGGCCGAAACTTAGGTTTGCGGGAATACATTTGACGCGTCCTTATACGAGCAAATTTTGAACTGTATAAAGGCTCATTTGATAGAGGAAGGTTCAGCGCATAGTGCTCTCCTTATGATATCAGTGAAAAACTGTTTTTGTGACAGAAAAATACATTGGATTCTGCGGCTGTTTTCTCGACTTTTTTCCCTACTT
Organism: Lasioglossum lativentre; assembly: GCA_916610255.1. NCBI lineage: Eukaryota > Metazoa > Arthropoda > Insecta > Hymenoptera > Halictidae > Lasioglossum > Lasioglossum lativentre. The sequence continues at coordinate 7,144,448 of OU744364.1, forward strand.
TGCACACTCATATTATTAGATGTCAACATAATCTGGTTACATCATAAGCAACTATGACGATGAACCAACTATGATATACTATAAACTACGCGCTGAACCTTCCTCTATCAAATGAGCCTTTATACAGTTCAAAATTTGCTCGTATAAGGACGTCAAATTTATTCCCGCGAACACAAGTTTCGGCCAGATTTCTAGGGTATTCTAGGGTATTCTGGGGAAAGTCACGTGACTACCGTTCCCCCTTAAGAACGATACGCTTCTTCTTTCGGTGTCCACGTCCACGGTTCCCGACTGCGGCTCGGCTGGCGTAAAAATATTAACCGATGCATCCACTCGTAGCCGTAACCGTAACCGTAATCACACACGGCAAAAAGAACGCTTCCTTCGTTTCGAGGCCTTCGACCGTAACAGTTGTTCCTATCGCGGAGAACCAAGTATTGCGCGCGCGGTCTTCGCTTCGATCATCGGAACACATTCGTTGCTACAGCGTTCGCCACGGTCTGCGGATATTTATGCGAGTTCTTATTTTCCTCAACTTTTTCCAAGCGAACTGTACGGTTGCATTTTCTTTAGATATATTTTCTGGTTACAGCCTACGTTTTCGTAAAGTTACCATGTTCTACAGGGTGTTCGACTACAGTTGGGAGAAAATTTTAGGAGTTGGTTCTCCATGATAATATAAGTCGAAAATGAAGAATAAAGAAAATTGCGATTTCGTTATTTAGTTATTACCCCTTAGCACTCGAGTGGCGACTCTGAGTCGCCACTAAAAATTGCTGTACCATTATTCAAAATATTGTTTACATTATTAAATATGTTGGTATCTAATCAATAGACTCCGGGTTTTATGCATTTATGGCAAAAATAAGTACGTGTAATTTAGACCAGTGAAAAAATTCGAACACTTTTAGAGTATTAATATATTATTTTCACTATATTAAAATTATTAATGAAAAATATAAATTAATATTTAGTTCCTGCGTGTCTTGCAATCGATGCACAAACTTTTTATTTTGCATACAGATCCGGAGTCTACTAATCAATTGCTCAACATTTAAGTATTCTATGTAGTATTATATCAATTTCATATCCAACAAATTTAAGAAATCGGAGAAAATGGAAATATTCTAGGTAAGAAGAAATGTTTAACTTTCGAGTTAAAATAGCTCCGAGTACAAAGGGTTAACAATTAAAAATCCACCTAAAATGCGACAACACCCATAACTAAATAACGAAGCCGAAATCATAATATTTTTATTCTTCATTTTCGACTTATATTGTCATGGAGAACCACCCCTTAAATTTTGCTCCCACCTGTAGTCGAACAGCCTGTATACGAATATGGTACATTAGTAGAAAGAAACGAAATATGTTTTCATTATTTTCCCCGTCGCGTCGCGTCGACACGATGTAGCAAATTCTGATATAATAAAAGAGAGAAAACAGTTCGGTGAACGGAGGGTTGACAGAAGAAGGAGTCGCAGCAACAGCAGCCGGGAAAGAAGACGAGAGAAGCGACTCTGAGAGAAGGTTGAACGAATCCAAGAGGAGGTTAAAACTGTTGGTCGCCGTTGCTGTCGCCATGGTGGCCTCTTTGACCCGCTTTCTCTTTTCCCACCCGATTTGTCTCGCGGACATGCCTATCGCGTTTTCTTTAACCGGGAAATTCACGATGCCGGTCTGGGCACCTGCCGCGCACCTCGCCGACCCCTCGCGCCGGTTCCTCGGCGTCCTCGACGGAGAGGAATTACAAGAACGAAAAGGCGGAAGCCATCGCGGACAAGTGGGTCGACGGCACTCGCACGATTCCGATTATTGGCTAGCTCGTTCGCCGGTTCATTCAACCTTTGCCAGCAGCGCCGGTTACATCGCGCGTCGCGTCGCCTCGCGTCGCCTCGCGTCGAGCACTTTCGAAAATTGTTCGGTAAGAAACGCATCAATCGGAGAGCCGTACACCGCGAATAAATTTACGTTACAATGATCGACCGAGCACGCACCGTGCCGCAATCCACCGAAGAAATCGTTGTTTCGCGATCAACCTGCCCTCGCCCCTACTCCCCTCCAATACACGATACACTTTTTCCGCGTCGACTACGTTTGCCCCGATCGATTCTTTATGCAGCGGTCGAAGCCACTGCTAAACTCGTCGATCTTTTGTCGTAACATTCCTTTCGCGATCCAAGTTATTCTTTGTCGACGGTGACTGACGGATTTTACGTACTTGTATAGTATTTTTGCACCCGTAAAACACGTTCAAGTTAAACAAAATTTTCATCCTCAAGGATCTCGAGAATCAGTTGCGTTCACTCGAGAGTAATATTCTCTATGGTTCGTAAGCATTAGAGATTGTTCATTCGAGATCAGATGAAACGCTCATGTTAATTAACGAATAGTCGAACAAACATCTTAAATGAGTTAAATTCGTGTAATTGGACTACCCGCGATGGTACTCCATTCCCCGAAGCAGATAAATTCTCGCTTTGGCGCACAGTCAGCTTTCACGTAATATTCATTAATTTTACAACTGGCTCGTTTCAGACACCACTTACCGGGAGTTTATTAATAGAGTCGCGAATGACCATGCTATTTCGAAAAGGAGGTTAATAATTTTTAAATAATTATATCTCAAAAAAAAAGAGTTTGTTGAATCATGCGAATGAGTTGGTGGTTTAGGTTTGAAATTGCTATCCTTCTTCCAGAATTTGTCGAGTTGGTTGTAAAGTCTCTGAAGTGTCTCTATGCCGAGCCACGCTGATTTCGATAATGGTAAGTAGCACGAGACATTGGTAACAGATGAATCTCGGCTCGATCGGCTGCAGTTGCATATTCTCTCCGATCGACCCAGCGCAGCAGCAACGGCCGTTACGACAGCGATAAGTCGTGACGAACGCCGCGGTCTAAATTGTAATTCCCATCGACCCGGTTTTCGCTTCCAGAACACGCAGGCGATCGTACGGGCTTCTTACAAAGAGCATTCGATTCTTTATTCGCCCGCGAGCCAAATAAGCATCGCGGTGAAATAGAACATGAAGCGCGACATCCCGCCTTCTGCCCATAAATGTTGATCTCGAGCCGACGCACACTTGGAAGTTTCATCATTTTTCGTACTACTTCGTTCAAAATGGTGCTACTTTCGATGCGACCAGCAAGCGGAAATATTCCAGTTATACACAAGTCGATTTTAGCGACACTTATGCGCGAGGTAGTCCTTTAACCGTCGTCCGTCCCTCGTGTCAATTTGACACAGTTTTCCCGAAATAAGTTATACCGTCCTCTTATTTGTAGGTAAATTTGCCCGAAACTTCGTGACTTTTAGTTTTTCAATGCTTTAATCAATTTGAATTTTAAAAAATCGTAAAATAACTGTTTACCATGTTATTTAATTGATTACTTTTACCACTATTTGTACCTAATTTACCTTACCTATAAACTTGCCTTGAATATTTCTCTGTATTTAGAGCGTTTTCGTCCATTCCTGGTTCAAAATTGTCTTAAAACGATTTCATAAAAATTTTATGGAGAACAATCTTATTTTGTACTTCTCTAGATAAAACAACAAAATATGTCAGAAAATGCTTGTTTTGATTTTCCATAGTTAACTGCACTATTTTCCCTAAACAAGTTATATTGTTCTGTTATTTGTAGGTAAATTTGCCCAAAACTTCGTCACTTTTTTTTTGTTTGATGCGAAACACATAAACGAAAAAACCTAAGATGTAAATTGTCAACTCATAGAAATAATTGTTTACCTTATTATTTCATCGATCTTTTACCACTGTGTCAATTTGACCACGAGATGAGGGTTAAAAGATATTCCACACATGTTTTCTTTTTACAGTGTTCAAATAAAATATCACGTGATTATTTCAAATCGCATGTAACCAAATAATATAATATATTATCTTAACTATTATTTTTCAAAAATAGTTGATTTGTCTGCTTTCGAGAACCAGGACCGACCCGACCCAATATCGTCGTGTTCCCACGCGCCTCTAACTATTTGGAACCGCTGCATGTTGACTCCGATCTGCTAGATCCTGATTGGAGACCGATGTGCAGCGCAGCACGCAGCTCGATGGCCAAGAAACGATCGGGAAAGAAAGTTGCCGGTGGACGACTGGGCGGACGATGAAGTGGGTCGTGTTTCTGTCGCGTTTATCATCGATCGTTTCACCTTCTTCTTCAAGAGGTCGTCGCCGAGATCGAAGAGGGGCAGCCAAGTGGGTTGCTCCCCCATGCGTGTCTTCGTGTGCGTGCCGTCGTGCAAATTAGCCGCGCCGAAAATTTGTGCCGTGCGAAAGTAACGCCGATGAAATCGGCGATATTAACACGTGTGCGCGCGTGTACGTACAATCTCTTCGATGACTTCACGAAGAAGACGCCGGACACCCATTTTCTTTGCGAGCAGAAAATAAACTGCTGCTAACCGTCGTCCAAGGAATTTCTTTTGTCTCTAAGGAAAGGCATTGTAAATTCTTTGAAGTTCCTTACTCGATAATGTAAATATGCGGTAGCTAGAAGATTCTTATTAATAAATCAACAGCTAAAAAATTCATCTTCGAGCACGTGCCTAATTAAAAGATCGCAAGAACTTGAACGAAATAAAAATGCGATTGGGTGGAAAAAATAAGCCACCCGTGTAACAGTTGATTTCTAAACTCTCCGATCGGGTTTTTTCCGGTTCACGGAAAATGTCCGATTCGCGTCTAATAGGAGACGGTCGTTAAAAAACAAGAAGAACGAAAGTTGCAATTCCAACGACCGATTGACCCTCGTGAAAAAGCGTTTTTTACCGTTGACTTGCTGCTCGTCGATGACTACGGCAACTCGAACGACCGACTCGAACGACAATTTTATTATTATATCGAATTACGTTTTACTGTTCGTCGTTGGCACACGATGCTGCCTATCGAGAACTTTTTAATTAAATTCTGCTGCCGGCGAAACGAACCGACCGGTCTCCCTTTGCTGCCTTAATTCACCGTACACATTCCGAAACTGGATTATTCGACTATTAAGGTCCCGACGTTTTAATTACACGGGGTCACGCCGCGCCGGTTAATCGTTTGCGTACCACCGACACGCGCGTGCCTTTCGTTTGGCTAGCCTGGTTTTATCGCGTCCACGCCGGCTATACACATAATTTTACGCGTAACGCCGAACAATTTCTTATGTAACCAACGAGCCCCGCTCGGTCTGCGTGTGCACGCGTGTACTGTAAAAAAAAAAAACAGGTGGAACATTTTTATGGATCGCGTCAAATCGTGTTTAGGAATTCGCGCCGGAACATTTATGAGCTCGTACAATGAACAGGCAAACGGCCGATGCAATTTACTGCATTCGAGAACCTGTACAACACCATCCCGCAAATAATATTAACAACCTCCTGCATGTTCATTTTTCATTCTCCCCACTGAGGGACCTGCGTCAACAATCCTTTTAGAATTTCGAGCTTTTTGGAAATTGATTCACTTGCGATCGGTCTAATCATAAAATCTGCGTTGGCCCTGATTAAAACAAAGCAAAAAAAGTCGACTGACGTTTACGCGATAACGAACAAGAAATAACGAGGAACACGATAGCGTTCGAAAGTCAGAGTTTCGATTTTCGGCGGAGGATCGTTAACGAGCTCAGCGAAATTTCGTTCGAATTCCGTTCCCGTAAACAGGTCGATAAAATCGGCAATTAATGGTCGCGTCTGCGGCTTAATTAGGCTAAAACGAACTTGACGAGCGAGCCGGCCAATTGTTTTCGCGTTGGTCGCTCCGACGCGGCAGCGCATAGCTGGAACTGTAACTTTCCATTTAATACCGATTCGTTCGCGGGAAACTTAATAATCGCGATGATCGCGCGGCGCGGATCGTAACGAGCGGCGCATTAGCATTACATCAACGTTAATACGCGATAACGCTGATAGAGGCCGTCTAGGAACTGGAGAGGATCTCTTTCCATCGATGCATCTCGGCGCATAATGACGCGCCGCTCGCGCATCCAGGAAATTACGACAGCAGTTTGCGCTTTCGTGTGCGTGCGCGCGTGTGCGTTCTGTTATGTCAGCGGCAACGCAGAGATATCAAGCGTTAGTCTGGTATTGTTAAGCACGCGGAAGAAATCTCCCGACTTCCTACAGCAGCTTTTCTCATCGTTTAAAGACCGTGCGAGGCTGAAGGTGGATCGTCCGCTGTGTTGATCCACCGAAAGATTACCTTCAGACACTAAATCCCCTAGTACTTCGTTAGAAGATGATAGCATTATACCAATTAAATGGCGCTGTGAACATTATCCCGGAAAAAAATCAAATTACTATAGCTTCGTTGGCAGAGTTAGAATACTATAGCGATTAAATTGCTCTGCGAATATTCCGTCGATCCCGGAAAAGATGTCGGATTGGAAATTCTTTTAGGAAATATTATCAAGCTGGGGCATGAGAGTGTGATTATAAAAATTCTTTTGCGAAACAATGTCGTGTTTGAGTTAGGTAGCGTTAGACAGCTATAACAATTATAACACTTTGGTATATGTGCAGTTGAGGTGTTGTGTGTTTGACTGTTCACGGTTTGAAATACCCGCCAAATATCGATTGGTTCATGTTCGATCTATTGATTCCGACTGGTTCTGATTGGTTTTGTTTCTGTTAGCCTCGTGTCTGTGCCACAGTAACTTGTGTACCAGCATAGAAACAACACGTGTTTATGTATCTCAATTTTGTTTTTAAAAATTTTCATAAAGCAAGCGAGTAATTTAATACAGTATTTTGATATTGTATTTAAATCTGTTGGTTATTGCAATACTATAATAAAAAAATTATTAAAATTTTCGGACGCTGTTTTCTTTTTTCTTGAGAAAGATCCATATTAGGATCGAAACGTTGAAAGTTTAATCAAACTAGCAAAATTGCTTTAATGTCTTTACTTGATCGAACCGTTGCGCCGAGAACATTAATATATCTTTTATTACAACAATTAGGTATAAAAATTAATTCATGGCTCTTGCGATTCATGAATTTGGTAACAAATTGACCGACTGATCGAACACACTACAGTGTATTCGTCGAACGAGGTTTTACTGTTCCGTACGCAAACGCGCAGCGTTTTGCTCGGTAGAAGAAGCGAATTGCACTTTTCGTTCCCATTTTTCCAAGCGGACAAAAACACTGGACGATTGCAACGGTCGCAGCAACTGCAGAGATTGCCTTCCCCGACGAACGGTGTTGCTCTAATCTCAGCATCGCTAGAGAAAGAGAGAGAGAGAGAGAGAGAGAGAGAGAGAGAATCCTTCTCTCCTAGTTTGTGCCAGAACATTGACCGTAACGCCCGTCGCGGCGTTCCCGTTTTTACCCTTTAATGAAACGCGTTAAGAAACCGGGGAAAATTGTCGCTAAGTAAATGGCCCCCCGTAAATGTACCTGCCGCGAGAGAGGAAGGTTTCAGAAACGCGTTGCGTAAGCAGCCATTACGCTGCTTCACCGGCGAATATTGTACAACAACCTGCGGCCTTCTGTTGCGTCAAAGGTGCAGGTTGACAATATTGCGGTGCGTCTGGCAATGAGTGACACCGGTCCGATCGGAGAACCATACCGCGAATGGAAACGATTCTGATCTATTCGATTTCGTAACCGGCGATTCTACGCACACCGACGCGACGCGACACACTGTGACGACGCATTGACTTTGTTTAGGAATCGCTCAACGCTCGCGCAATTCCTCGATGCACGGATAGTCCTAATCGTAGTCTGTACAAGGATTGATGTTCGCCGACGTATGAAACTTGGTATGCTCATCTATCGGGGCATCCCATAATTAATGCGGGTTTCGTTGCATATTTTTCTAAGCCGAGGAAAATCGCAATCTGTCCTCTGTATATGTATAATAAAATTCTCAGTTTTTACAAAAGGGGGGTTTCATTATACATTTCGCAATCAGCTAGCGACGACTATAAATCACAAGTCGCAGGAGTGTCCAGGTACACCTACGAACAGAAAATGGTAGAAAGGCGTCCCCACCGGTACCAGCCGTACCCAAATGAACCACTTATTACGCCTCGGCCCGGTCTAAATGAGTTTCGTTGCAAGTGGACCACGACAAGTCGCCTCGCTTTTTACCGTCCCGGCAAAAAAGGAGCGTAATCACAGATTTCTCTTCTGGTCCAAGCTCTCGAAACTCCGCTCGCCCGTGGCCACGAGCGTCTCGAGTCGAGCATGCTGATCATGCCAATACACTCCGAAATCTCGTGAGACACGGTCGCAAGAAGCGGATTCGTGATCGCTCTGCTCCGGTTGCAGGAAGATGATTCTCTCTCTCTCTCTCTCTCTCTCTCCTTCTCCCTCTCTCTCTCTCTTCAGGTCTCTAGTTTCATGAAATGCAGCGGTGTACGCTTCCCGACAAACTTCCTTGCACAGCTATAGTCTGTCCATCGTGAGAAGTGGCTGGAAGCAATCTGACAGAAACAACTATTCGACAAATGACTATCCTTTATATTTACTCAATGAAAATGTACTGGAAATTACAGATTCGGAGATTCTAATCGATTGCAGATATCTTTCCGAAAAAGTAAACTTTTGCGAGCCTATTTTGTTGACAACAGTTTCTATCGTTTTAAGAATTTATCGAAGAATTTTTTTGCAATTACGAAGTGATAAAAACTGCTTACCACGTTCGCTCGAGAGCGACGGTGGAAGAGAGGTAGAAAGCGAGTGGGCGACTGTTGTCGTTTCGGTACTTCGAAAAACAAGAAAGGACTAACATTTTAATTTGATCTTCGTTAGCTCTCGGATTGGTATTCAGCTAAATAAACTGCCCTTTGTATCTTGCACGCACTCCACGGTTCTCATTTTATTTTCCAATCTCTTCCCAGGCAAGGGTGCTCGAGAAAGAGGGTAGTCGGTAATTCTATTGGATTCTACCTCTTTGGATAATGGTCGCGAGAAAGTCTTAGACCTGCGATTACTGTAACAGTAGAACAGTAAAACACTCCCACGTGGCATCGATTGATTGTGATGCAGTCGCTACAGAAAGTAGTTGTTGGCGATTCATCGATTAGTATTAACAGGTGAAAATAGTTCGCCGATGTACACGACCGTGAGAGACATTAAACGCAGCATTTTTTTCGTTCGGATTCCTCGTTTCCGAGGTCACCTTCAATGTTTTTTAATGTATCACGTTATTATTTCTTTTTTACCATTAGCTGATGGACATCGGGATAAATTCAACGAGCTCGAAAACAAACATTTTGTTCTGTCTAATGGAAGGGTACGGCGACAAAAACATTCGGGAAGAAAATAACTGGTTGACACACGATACGAGTCTCAATAACGTGACACATGTTTTAGAAAAAAAGACATGAAAAAATTTCAAATATCATCGCTGGAGTTTATTCGTCTCCAACAAAAATGAGTAGGCGAAACATAAAACAGTGGAATTGTCAAAGTAATAATAGCCGATGAAGAAAATTGTTATTTTGGAGAAATACGTTTCGCAAAAAATTGCAAAAACATATTTATTTTCTTTAAACGGAAGCAATCTTGATTTTTTAAATGTTAATATATTTTTTTCACTCTATGAAATCTTGAGATAACGCTAAAATAATTTTGCTCGTAAAAAACGGTCATAAAAATTGCTCGTGTACCCTGTGTCAAAAAACTGATCGGGCGCATATGCGAAGAGGGTGCAAAGAGGTTCGGAAGTAGGAAAGGCCGCGGAAGACGAAGGGGAAAAATCTGTTAGAGGAGGACGACCGGTTTCCTGCTAGGGACACCGAGCACGCTCTCCTGTTCGTTGCCGTAATATCGCTTTATCGGATCTACCGTTATGTCGATTCGTTCTGCATCGACGATACGATTCGCCGATGCGGCGCGGCGCGGCGCGGCGCGGCGCAGCGCAGCGCGTCTACGCGGCACGCTCCCGCATGGCAACACCGGAAACGGTGCAACACGAGGACGACGACGACGATGAGACGTCATCGATCGACGCGAGTCGACGTCGATCCAAACCGATCGCCCACCGCCGGACAAGAGGTGATCTAACTGTACATCTAACGCTTTTCGCCAGAGAGTCAAGTGCACCGGACGAACAAACCCGTCGAGCGCAACTACCTAGCAGCCGCCGCGCCGCGCCGCGCCGCTCGATTCGACCCTGTTCGAAACGATGCGCGTCGAGCAACGATCGCGAGAAGATCGACAAACATCGAATTTCCGGTCTCTATCAAACTCTGTGAGATTTTAGTTACATAGTCACGACACGTTCGCTATCAGCCTCGCATATGTATAACGGCTACGATCTTATGTTTTATGGAAAGAAAATCAAAGAAGATTCGATTGCAAAAATTCATGCCCGATTTTCCAGGACCGTAAGACCTTCTTTGAAGAAGATTCTCGATAATTGTAGATAGCGATGGTGTCTACGTAATCGATTTATTAACCCCTTGCACTATAATACCGAGTCGGACTCATGACGAAGATTTCGAAGATAGTCTACTAAATATTCATGCTACTAATTTCCTTTAAACTTTAAATTGAAACAAAATTATATTTTCATGTTGTTGAAACCATTGGAGACTGCATAGGTATAAATTACATACAAACTTCTTTTTTTCTAAGAAATTAGAAACGACAAATAAGTTCTAATCACTGCAACCGTAAAATGAATCGTAGTGCAAGGGGTTAAAATCAGATTCTGCGACTCCAGGAGCCCCCAAACCCGTTATTTCTGTAATTAATAGCAAATAATTAACAGAGCGATGAATTTTACTGCTTCTTACACAGCTGTGGCTGATTGCACGATCAACCGGTCTCGGCGTCGGAGGTTGATTAACATTACAAATCGACGGTAGAGTTCACGCAAGCTTGCCAGGATGCTAGCGTCTCGGTGACGGGCAAGGACTATTGTCTCACCGTTTATTGCCTCATTGTTCCTGCTTCGTGAATTCTGACGCAAAGATGTTCCAAGTGAATATTTAGTCGGCGACGCGAAAACGGCCAAGCGAGGACTCGTTTTTCCGAGGCTCGCCAATCTGGACCGACCATAAGCCGATTTTTCGACACCGTACCCCTCTGACCTTTGGGAATGCCTTTCACCGCCCTCTCCCGGTTGCGCTATCTTGGTCAGTAGCATTTCGAAGCTGCGGAACGGGAAATGCTGGACAAGTTCCGCCGTTCCTCTAGCTCGGAATGTTATCGGGAATTAATTATGAATCGTGTGACATTTCACCGTGGAACAGTTTCTTGTGGTATACTGTATACCAACCAGCTGCGTCTTACTTTCTAAAGCGGAGAATGAGGAACGCATTTTGTGAACGCGGTGTCTAATTAGGATAGTATATGTATATATATATATAGAGTCGTTAATTCGATGACAGCCAGAATTTCATATTTAATTTTCATTTTTAGGGTCGAAGGTCGTTTCAAGGTCATGTCAGTCGCATCTCCAAATACTTTTGAACGATTAATTTAGTAGCGAGATTTATCTACTGGCAAGTTAGAAGTTAATATAAGCAACTAAACAGTGTTAAAATCTTGGAACGCGCAGTAATTATCGAAAAATTGAAGTTCCTTAACGAAGTCTGTAACGATGCCTCGTTATCCCGAGATGTTCCAGGTTCCGGAAGACGCGCTGGTAAAGTAAACAAAATAATTACAGAGCATTAAAAATGTACTCGCTCCGGCAACGTAACCAGCAGGCTCATTCATTCGAACACTAGCGGCTTCCTCGTTGGATTCAATAATGGATGCTCCGCCGTATTCTTTTAAAGTGCGTTACACTGTAGCAACGAGGAAGCAACGAGGCACGCTCTCCGAGCGTCACCAATTAAAAGAAAAAAACCACGCGGGAATACCTGCACAAATCGGTTAAATAATGCCACCGGGGAACAGGAAGCGGCATTAGATAACAATGATCGTTGCATCATTCTTATCGTTTGTTTACGGCTTGAGACGAGCGAATCTTTCGAACGTAGAACTTTCTCAGGGTTTTCATGTACGTATCTCCGAGGGTCCACTTTGGGAATTTTTTTCTAGCTAACCAAGTAATGCAGCTTCATAAAACTTTACCAAGTTGTTCGTGCATGCTTGCACTATCTTCGTAATTTTTTATACGTTGTTCCCATTAAAACTGTGCGAGTTATTCAACGAATTACCGAGGAAGGGGATTATTTTTCTCGAACAGCTCGAATGAACTGTGTTCAAGTATTTCCGGTATGTTCGGAACATGTTAACTCCTGGAATTAAGAGAATCGTATGTATATAAAGACTCAGAATTTATTAGCGAAAGGTATTTTCAATGTACCTCGCGTAAGTGTCACTATCGCTGTAGTTACGAATAACTAATGCAATAATACCGATCTGTAAAAATTCGAGAGCATGGTCCGAACGTGCAAGGCACAGCATACACAAAATACCATGGCGATCGGTGACACGGTTGGATAGAGAAAAAAATCGATTCCCAAAGCAGAAGAGCGCGCTGGAAGCAATCCGAGGCGCGGGAATACCCTTAACAAGAAAAGTTCTCTCGCGTGCCTTTTCTCGCGGTTCTTTGAACCCGTTTCCCGAGTGGCCCGTCTATTTTTACCCCCGTCGAGCATCTCGTGGTTCTACGCGCGGATAGCGTTTCGCGATACGTGGTCTTGCTCGCGGCCGATAAACATCGGCTAATTTAAAGTTTTCATTCGCCTGGCCGTGCGGCATTGCATGGCGCGGCGCGGCTCGGAGCTGTTTAGAATTCCGAGGCGGGCAGGATCGGCCGTTAATTGGCACGCAACAAGAATTCCTTCGACCGCGAGCCGGAGCGGAGCGGAGCGCTGGCTACGATACACCTGGAATAAGAGAGGAGGATAGAGAGGCTAGAAGCGTGCACACCTACCTGGGAGGATGGTTTCTGCAGAAACGTCGCGATGCCGGCGCGCACCCTGTTTTTGACACCGCGCACAGTTCCCTTGGCACTGCGTATGGCTTCCTTATCGAGGATCTTGTACCCGGCAAAACATTCGTCGGTGTCCTTATCCCCCAACACCGTTCCCCTGCTCGCGTCCTTATTGTTCCCCTTGAGCTCGTTCACGTGAAACTTGTAGAACCTGTCGTACTCGTACAGGTACTTCTTGCCGGTGAGGGGATTGACGGTGGTGTCGGCGTCGCCGGTGTTTACGGATTCCTGCACTATCCTCCTCTCCTGCTCCTGCTTCCTCTCCTCGTATGTGCACTCCTGCACCACCGGCGAGGAGGACAGAGGTTTCCCGTTCAGCTCGCAACCGGGCTCCGGGCTCCTGATACGCGGCGTGGACGAGGCCTTCGACAACGTGGACGCGGCCGAAGGGGACGGTGATACGCTGGGCGAGTCGGCGGACGAGCAACAATTCGACTCGACTTCCGGTGTTGTCCCGGCGATCGGCGCGGCGTCCTTGTTCGCCGGCTCCACCGCGTCCTCGGTTCCGTTCGACAGGTCCAGCCGGTTCAGAGTGAGAACGGTGTCCTTGCCGTGATCCTCGACACCGTTCCCCAGGTGCTCCCGATGATAGTCCATCGACCGATCAGCCTCGATGCTCCCGTTCGCGTCGCGACCCACCATCGCGTCGGTCAGATCACCGGCGTTCAGAGAATCGCAGCTGATGTTGCTCTCGTTGTCGTCGCTGTCCACTTCCGCGCCGCTGCTGGTCAAGCTACCTGTGCGTTTGTGTTGATCGTTCGAGAGGAGCACGGTGCTGGCGTTCTTCTTCTTGGGCAGCGGTGGCGGCGTACCGTCTAGGTCGCTGCAGGTCCCGCTGTCCAGGGTGTCGCTGGGCGAGCACTGACCCGAGGACATCACCATACCGGTCAAAGGACTCTGGTAGTTGTAATAGAAGCAGGCGTTCGACCGGTTGCCGCCGGTGTTTAGGGCGTCCGAGGTCTCGCGGTGTACCATGTCTTTCTCCGTGTTGTTGCGATCGTGTTTGTCGTGATTGTTGTTGTTGTTGTTGTTGTTATTATTGCTGTTCGGGTTGTTGTTGTTGCGCTCGAAGGTGTTGCAGCCGACACTGATCCTCACACAGCCTTCACCGACACCGGCACTTCCACAACGCTGCTCGTTCACCAGATTCGTCGCACTCACGACCACACCACCGTCACGCTTGCTCAAACGTTCGCACGCGGTCCCGTTCGACTTTTCGTCGGTTTCCTGGCCGATCTTTTCGTCCAGAGTCAGTCGTACCGTCGAGATCACACGGCCGTTCTTGTCCCCATCCGGATTTATCTTGATCTTCACCACGTGAGCCGCTTGTTGCTGTTGCTGTTGCTGGGGGATAGACTGAACCTGCTGGCTCTGCGCCGTAGACTTCACGCTGGTCTGCTTACCGTAGGCGTTCGCGGATTGCACTTCCGGGATTCTTCTCCTACAGGCTGCCGCGGAATCAACGCCAGGAGCGGCCAGTCCGACGAATACCGTTGCTCCGGCCCCGGTGCTCAGAGTGGCCGTGGGGGGATTGGAAACAGTCCGGATTGACACAGTCTGTCGGGCAACCTGATTCGCATCCCGGGCCTGAGCCTTCGCCGGCAGTGTCGGTGGAACGGTCATCGTGGCGATCTCGTCCATATACACATCCGAAACCACTGTCACTTCTTCATGGAACTACACCTGACCACCGATCGAATCAGCTATTCGGTTGCTCTCTTTCCGAACGTTCCCCCACTATCGCCTGCCCTCCCTCTACTAGTCCCTCGGTCAATCTTTCTCTCTTGTCCTTTCGAGATGCCTAACAGACCTCTGCGATATTTATGAATGGAACTCCTACGTTAACCAGTCGCTAACGTGTCACGTTCGATATTTATTAGCGCGATTCTTTTTTTATTTTTCGAAGGTGTTAAACCGCGAAGCTCGCGATCGCCTTTATAAATAACGACGTTAATTCGATACCGATTCTCTGTCGACTGTCCGCGTTCACCGAACGACTAATACCGCGCGATAAGAAATTTGAAACGCGATGCCGATTTGTCTGTCGTGTAACATGACATTTCGAATGCTAATTTCAAATTGACGGATTATCTGTCAACCGTCCAGACGCGTTCGCCGAACGACAGCTTCGCAACCGGCTAGGTATCGAATGCTCGATTGTCTTTGTAAATGTTGATTCGAGACTGACCAGTTCTCTGTGAACCGCGTATGTATACGCGTCTATATCGCAACAAGAAATTCTAGCACTTTCAGAGTAACTTGGTTGCACCGTGGACACTTTCTAAACCGAGGGCGAAATTGAAGTAGAATAAGAAATCGATCTTCTCGGTTCGAGAGAAAGGTGATCGACGGTGTGCGATTTAATCGGGTGGATAGAAGAAGAAGGAGCGAGCGACGACAGCGCGACGCATCGGGGATCGTTATCGCGGGAGTGGTTGCGGCGCGAGTATCGAAATCGTTCGCACTCGTTTACGACACTCGTGGGACGTTCGCGGATAGAGGTCCGTTTATTCGCGCGGAATACGGAACACACCTGCGAACAGCGAGGATGCACGCGAGTTACAGGGAATCTGTCCCCGGGGAGCAAGGCGGTACCAGAGAAAGGAAGAAAGGGGCCGGGGCCGCGTGGAGAGAAAAAGACCGAGCGAAGGGAGAGAGACGCGGGTGATCCAGAGAGCGAGATAGAAGCGTTCCGCCACTTACTGACTGCATGTGTCTATCTAGTGCAGCGCATCGTACGAACGAACCCGACGACGATTGTCAAACGAAGACGACGAGGACGAGGACGGCGACAACGACGGCGATCGTTCACGGTACGGGCCGTCAGTAACTGTACTGAGTGGCTCTGACACTTACTCATGCAGTTTCGTTGGCAGGGTGGGGACCAAGTTGAGCCCTAGCGAGGGGGCCCAGGGAGTGGGAGCGTCGAGTCGAGTCGAGTCGTTGTTGCCCGGGAGTGGGGGAGACCGTGGGCCCAGCTCGGGGACCGACGGATAAAGAGGGAAAAAGAAGGAAAGGGAGACCGAGAAAGGAGCAGCCGTATGCTAACGAGGAAGACGAAGAACGGGGCGAGCGAGAGGGCACGTTCGATCGTGGTGTGGGTAGGTAAATAAGCAGCCAGTGGGACGTGCGAGTGAACAAGTGAACACGTTAGCGAGTGAAAGGACCAGCTCCGGGAGCCTGTGCGCGACGATGAATAAGCGAGGAAGATGGAGGGGGAAGGACGGGAACGGGTCTTGGAAGTCGTCTGGCACGTAAGCACTTGCCGAGGAGGACGTGGCGTCCTCTACCGAGCCAGGTAGAATCGACTATCCGGTTTCTCATTTAAATACCTGTTCTTTACCGTTCACCGGCTTTCCCGTGTGCGAACGTGTCCGTGTGTATGCGCTTGCTCGCTCACGCACCGCGCGTACCTGTTCCACCTGTACACCTGCCGAAACAACACCAACGCGGCACGCCGCGAGGGGTCTCGATCATCTTCCAGAGGCTTCTTCGTGGAAGCTGCGCCGCGTGTGAATGGCCCTGTGAATGGAAAGCGACCGAGGCGCAATAAGCTCGTTACGCCGCGAATTTTCACCGGAATGCTCGACTCGAATTGTCGGAAGTAGAGCCGGCCGTGTTGCGCAATCGTTCGCCTTTTGTTTCCATCGTGTAAACGACTGTGTAATTATCCTCGCGGAAGCAAGAGCCCGTGTAATTCTTTAATAAATTCGTCGCGGCGGAGGTTGTCTGATAAATGATAGCAGTGTTTCAAGCGAAGCTCGCTAAAGAAAATATGCTTCTCGCCGTGGTGGGCGTCCGGGAAATTGAATACCTCGAGAGTCCGGAGACGCTCGAAATATGCTTTTGCTATCGAAACACCGGTCGCTCGATGGCGCGCGATTGCGATTGAAATCGAAAAGTAATTGTCGTCGAACGTTA
Organism: Lasioglossum lativentre; assembly: GCA_916610255.1. NCBI lineage: Eukaryota > Metazoa > Arthropoda > Insecta > Hymenoptera > Halictidae > Lasioglossum > Lasioglossum lativentre. Next base: position 7,161,280 of record OU744364.1, read on the forward strand.
ACGCCGCGAAAGTCTTTCTTTCATGCTCTGATTAATACTATGTATAGAGATACAATTAATTAACGCCGATTTCGAAAGCGAAGAACACGGCTTTCAGTCTCACTTCGGAAATTTTACTTTCTCGATTAATTATCTGCGTCTGGGATCCCTGTCTGCCGGACATTCTTCTTGCGAGCAGGGTCCAAAAATCATTTTCTGCCACGTTTCCTTTCTACGTATACATATTAAAACGTATCGTTTTAGGAAGAATAAAATAAAGCTGTTTGTAACAATTTTTTGTTGTTTTTCATATATGTCACGGTACGTCGACGAACAAGTAACGTTGCAAATCGTTGTAAATGCATGCCGATTAAAAATTCCTGCGTAGAACATTTGTCGCGCGTACATTTGGAAACGAAAGAAGAATCGCTAGTTACGGAATCGCAATTTACTTACAATTAGACACGGTTGTGTAGTCTCCGGGCAAATATTTTCGTACTTGTTCTCCTCCGCGTTAAGGACGGTGAAGCGCATTAATTAAGATTGAAAGTTGAACGAGCAAAGTTGAACTATGTCCGGAGTTGTTAATATTTAGACGGCTAACCGCTTGGGAACTCTCTGTTTGGCAAGCCGATGTCGGTTCGGAGGTTATTCGAGAGGGAGGATTCGAGAAACCTGCCATAAGTGCGACCTGTTCAAGGAATCCCAGGACTATTTTTAGGAATGACACGCCGTGGGATCTCGGAATGTGCAGAAATGCAGAAAGAAGCTGCAGAAAGAGCCCCGTGCATCTAAGAGAATAATCGAGACGCAATGTATATACAAAGTGTGTCATAGTTGTCAATACATACTTTATTACTCTGAGAATATCTATAATTGATTTTTATGAGATACAATAAATCGTACTAGTGTTATACTAATGTATGCTATATAAACCATACACGGTTTAGGGCATTAATAAATAAATAAATAAATCGTAGTAGATCGTTACAATCTATACACTTGTTGCCCACAATTATAAATGAATTTTTATAGCGCATCAAATTTCGAGTAAGATTCGATAAAACGTCGATAACGCGATGCGATTGCTAAAATGTAAAAATTCAAACGAAAGTTTCCCGAAGTTTCGGCTGGGACACTGTTGCGGCGATCGCGGCAAACGGCTTCTAGCGTATATGCTAAAATTTGAAAGTCAAACTAGTATTACGACTTTCATAGTAATAACCGCGGTAACAGTTTCTAAGCATGTTCGTTTTGCACCGGCAGCGGTCCGGCGATTAATATGTGTGTCGGATCGTTACATTATCACCGATATCCCCATTTCACCAACGCAACGGTTCGCCGCAATTGTTACCGGTTGGCATCCTCGGAGGACACTGCCCCTTTGATTTCATCCGAGCTATTTTACCCGATAAGCAATGGTCGTCTGAGAGGAAAGGAATGTCCAGCTAAATTGCTGCGCGCGCGCGCGCGCGAGCGACAGTAAATGGACAAGCCGGGTGTAGATATCTGTATTCAAATGAGTAGAAATCGACCGTGGCACTGTCGCTTTTTAACAAGGAAGTATCCTCCGAACGAAGACACGCGGCGAGGCTCGTCCGCACTCCTGGAGACAGGTTTCTGTACCCTAAATATATATATATACATATCGACTGTCGATATTCGACCGTCTTCGAGCGCCAGTTCTCGGTTCCATCCACCCCCGATTTACCCTTGACGCTCGTCGGTACGACGAGTCGACGCCTACGCGTTCTCTCGGTTCTTTGGCCTGTTTCGGGGCAAATCGCTGCGCTGCCCAGAGTATCGGCGTCGATCGGCTGATCCCAAGCGCTCCGGTGTTTCTTTTACTCTTTATTATTTGGCCTTATTTTCCGCATACCTCACCCGGTAAACCAGTTGGCCAGTGTTCGCCTTTCTTTCCACGACGCGAAACCTGTATTCAGCATACCGCTCGCCTCCGCGTGCGATTCAATAAGCAACTTTATAAACAGTCGGGCACGACGCGCAACAACCGTGTCTAGGAAACTGTAATAAACTCTTGGGAATTCTTGTTCCTGCCGTGTTTTTTTCGCCCTCTGTCTCTCTCTTTCCCGCTTCCACCCCACGTGTGTGTTTAATGCGCTATATCTCGTCGGTTTCGCGGTTTAATGCGGGACACGTGTATACATACGCGGCGAACGTGTAATTCCCGATCGAAAGGCTCTATGCGCAACAGGGGAAACGATTTTCGAGGTTGTACCACTGAGACACGGGGAATGGATGTTGATGAATGTTGCCTGTAACTCGATGAGCAATTTCTAACTTATCCTTGCTGCTGCTGCTGCTGCTGAGATTATTATTGCGGATAGCTGTCGCTGGTTACAAGCTGGCCTGCCGACTTTCTGAAGTGTGGGTGCACTCTGCTGCAACTTCTGCTTCTGATTTTGTTATTAGTCTACCGAGCGTTGACTACCGTTTTCGTAGCTCTTTCGTGAAATCACAGTGGGAGGAATGTTATATAGACCTTCAGAGTTACGTACTTACCATCTGAATTCTGATTTTGTTAGCAGTTTCAGTCATTAGCCGGGTAATCAAATTATTAGCCACTGAACGAAAAATATAATTACTAAATTTCGTTAACTAATAACATTATTGAAATAACGATAAAATGAAATCTTACCTGTTCTTATAATAATTTTTGTGGGACGCTAAGAATTGCTTGAAATAAAGACTGAACTTAATACCTCGACTGTCTCACCACAGATGACACCAATTCCTTATTTAGATCTGATTAAAAAAGTGGTACAATTCAAAACATTAAATGTGAAACTAACACTTTCACCTGTCTATCAGACGTATAAATATGTGACATTGATTCGCTGTTCAGACCTGAAGCGAATAAATAAAAATTATTCGTTAAAAGATTGAAACGATACAATGCTAGACACGCGAAGAATGTATTTCTTCTCTCTCGTAAATATGTATATGAGTGACGAAAACTAAATGTTTACTTATACTACGTCTTCGCGCGTTTAAACAAACTGGTCTGTACAGAGTTTCTATGTTCCCCGTTTAAAAGCGGAGTCTTCGATCGGCGACCGAATTCAGCAGCGCTTCAATCAAGTCGAGAATGGATCCTCTCAGCTGCCAAACAAAGCGAAATAATTGCTTTCCCGTTGACTAGTACCTGCTATCATTCACACGTTCCCAACCAGTTCCCGAAGGCAAAGGAACGCGTTAAAAGGGGGCCTGTCGCTCGCGGGATGATCGTTCTTCTCTTACAATCGAACGAGGACAGAGGCTAATCAGCGTGAAGTGCGAGGGTCAGTTAAATATTAACCGGACTATGTATTGTACATTTGCATAGCGGTCCTTATCTACGCGAGACCAAGCGGGAGATCAAGCAGACGTGTCTTGCACTCGATCCTCGTCGCGTATTATAGTATTCTGCTGAATCATTTTCTCAATATGTAGCTGGAACGATGAACGAGCGAACACCGACGACGTCCATTATTCAACTTATTGTTATCGATAAACCTCGGATCTCTATGCAAAATAAAAATTGGCATCGATTGCGAGTTTAATAATCTCAACAGGACGATACATGAATATTCTCAAATTCATCGACAGTTCTTCATGCACTTCCTGTGCAGTATCTTTTACTTTCTACGAAACTGGAATTGAAAAAATGATCGATATTGTCGGAAGATTTTCTCTGAAATATAAAACCAGAGGAAAAGTCCGGTTTGTTGACGACGTCCATTATTCAACTTATTGTTATCGATAAACTTCGGATATGTATGCAAAATAAAAATTGGCATCGATTGCGAGTTTAATAATCTCAACAGGACGATACATGAATATTCTCAAATTCATCGACAGTTCTTCATGCACTTCCTGTGCAGTACCTTTTACTTTCTACGAAACTGGAATTGAAAAAATGATCGATATTGTCGGAAGATTTTCTCTGAAGTATAAAACCAGAGGAAAAGTCCGGTTTGTTGACGACGTCCATTATTCAACTTATTGTTATCGATAAACCTCGGATCTCTATGCAAAATAAAAATTGGCATCGATTGCGAGTTTAATAATCTCAACAGGACGGAAACGATACATGAATATTCTCAAATTCATCGACAGTTCTAAATTTTCATGCACTTCCTGTGCAGTACCTTTTACTTTCTACGAAACTGGAATTGAAAAAATGATCGATATTGTCGGAAGATTTTCTCTGAAATATAAAACCAGAGGAAAAGTCCGGTTTGTAGAATTTAACCGACCCTGGTATAACTCTCGCGTGCGCGGTAAGTCGTACACGGCGGTATTCCATGGTAGAAATGATGGAAAAATGATTGCTGGAATCTGTGCCGTATCGGCGATCGTGTCGTGAACGAGGATCGATGTATTGACCTTGCGTGGTGCGTGGGACGTGTTGGGAGTAGAACAGGTTCCGTTACACCTTTCAGCGTCCAGCATTCCATCAGGCTCTGTCTGCCCGTGTACACCGTACACGTTCCTCTTTTCTTCTTCTTCTTCTTCTTCTTCTTCTTCTTCTTACTTCTCTTCTTAGTCGCCGTTCCTTTTTATTTAACAGAGAGGTAGGTTGTTTCACACTTGCGGCCACCGTGCGGCCGTCGCGTCGCGTCGGTGACCCGTTCTTCGGCTGCGCTGTGTGTGGCGAAAACGGGAAAAGAAACTTCGCATACCTCGGGCGACACTCGGCCGTATCAGTGACACTTATATTTGATTGCTTCTTACATTTACAATTGGTAAACACGCCGCGCGCACAGGCGAGTCTAAGACCTCGAGAGCCGAGGCATCTCGTTCGTCTAGTGTGCTGCTGGACGTTACAGGTGAAAAGAGCCGTTCTCGGACGTGTTTCGGGTCGATCTGGACCCACGGCTCCTCCACTGACCCGACACAGTTTGCGGACTAGTCGAGAAAGTATATTTTTCATTGGTCGTGGCCGGACGTGATCGATCGCGCTCTTAACCTGCAGCTTGTTCTACCAAGGTCCCCATGGATCATAATCGAACTTCGATCGGTAAACGGTATTTCTCTTGATCGTGAGAAATATCACTAATAAAGCCTACCGAATTCCTTCGGTGGAAATGTGCAGGATATTTTAGAACAGCAGGATTCGAAATTAATAAGGAAGAGAACCGGGAGTTACAAATTAGAAAGGAAAATGAAATACTACTGATAACTAGATAGTGTAGAATAGACTGTGGATTTTTATACATTTTATAAAAACGTTCGGAACTTCAATTCAAGTAACTAAATTCTAGTTTCTTTGAAACTTTTTATATGAATTCAATTTGTATAAACCCCCGCAGTCTACCGATAGATTTCTTTACTAGTAAACGAATTAATTTCTTTTAAGTTTAATGTTCAGAATGAGAATAAAAGAATTCAGACTTTAATTCAATTTGTATGCATATCGGTTGTCCAATCGTTAAACAGAAAAATCGACCGTAACATTTTCAAATTTAAAGAATAAAAGTTAGAAAACGAAAATTGTCTCTAGCGAGTACCGTTGAGACTGTACAAAGTTCTGAATTCTTTATATCGTCACTCATCTGCTTAACACATCACTCGGATAGGTCTACAGCATAGTACTTATCCGAGAAGCTTTCCACAGAGCCTTAAAACGGTTGATTAGGTTCGCGTGTGAGTATTTGAGCGTCGCAACGACTGAAGTAGGCCATCGTTCGCAGACACTACCAAGTAGAATGAAATGCAACGTTTCCGGAATGTTTCATGAAATCGAAGCCGAACACGTTGACTGCCACGCTACCTCTATATCGTAACTCAACTGCGTTCCTAAACGCAAAAATGAATTCCCCTGTTCGTACATTAATCCTCTGAAATGTAATTTTCGAAGATTTTTCAGCCGACTGAAAAGAGTAATCGCTCCGATTTTGTAGGATTTTTATAATCGAATTCTGCCGATTGGACAGCCAACGTGTTAAACGCCCTACAGACGATACGATTTGACTACATATGGAATAAAATTAGTTTACGAAACTTTATAGTCGTTTTTTAAGAGAACGGTTGATTCGAGACCCATGGTTCCTATGAGATTGTTATTTCTCGCGACGAATACTATACGATGCAATCAAAACAAAATTTGACCTTGAAACTCCACCAATCCTGACCTTGAAATTGAAGGTCAAGGTCAATTTTACAATTCCTTTTAACAGATCTCCACTTATAGTGGTAACGATATACAGGGTGTCCCACGTAACAGTTTTTATGATTTTTTAAATGTGTACTTGCGGTAATCTGACGAAAAATATTTTAAACAAAAGCTGATCAGTTTTCGATTGGCCATACATTCCATTAAAAAAAATGTTTGAAAATTTCTTTTTTATTATTGTCAAGGCCACCTTCATTTTTTTAAATGGCACTTCAAGGTCATCCGAAGGTCATAGTATACTAGATCGTTGAATTCCTCTCGACACGGGCTGTAATACTAAGTGAAAAATACAAAGTGCCATTTAAAAAAATGAAGGTGACCCTGACAATACTATAAAAAAAATGTTTTTCGAACTTTCTTTTTATTGCAATATATAGCCAATCGAAAACCGATCAACTTTCGTTGAAAATATTTTTTGTCAGATTATCGCAAGTACATATTTAAAAAAATCGTGAAAACTGTTACGTGGGACACCCTGTGTAATTCTTGAACAGCCTATACAACAGAGTTGCAAACGGTGCAACTGTGGTTTCAGACGGTCGAAGCGATTTCTGTCGAAGTCGTAAGAGAAATCGTATCGTCTGTAGGTCGGATTAATGGATTAAATGTTTGCATCTGAAGTAGGAATTACAAAATGTGTAGGTTCGGGGCTCTCGGGTTGAGGAACGTTACAAAGATGTTACAAAGATGTTCCCCGTGTGGTTCGATCGCGTGTACAATTATTTACGGCGTGACGGAACCATAAAAATCTTAACGTTCGCCTAGAGCCGGTGTCTAGAGTCTTAAAAATATTGCCGCGATGGCGTCGGTCGTAGTAGATTTATGCGGGCAGCTCTCTCTCTCTGGACAGGAACCAAACGTTCATGGGTTCGGACTTGCCCTTCATGGTCACGGGTCCCCTGTACTCCAGCAGAAATTGTGGATCGTGGTTCTCGGGCATGGACAGATACCTACGGACAGGCGAACGGTAATATTAGTAGCTTGTTAACCCGATGGCTCGCTGATATTATACCCCGTTCGGAAAGAATGCTAATTCACGTGGAGGACTATCGTGCACGAGTCGCGAATATTTGCCCAACATTTTACAACGTCGTAAATTCACCGACAGTCATCGGGTCCGTTCTTTGTAATATTTATCGCGTTGTAACTCAATCTCCAAGGGGTAATATAGGTAAAATCTGTGAAAAATCTCAAAGAAATTACTGCTCATTCGGAACCTCGGTACGTATCGTGGTGCTAACGAACATCTCCTGGAAAAAAAAAACAAACTCCTCGTAGCGAGTTCTAAAACGAACGTTCCACAGCAATTTGCAGTCTTTAGTTCCCCCGATGTAGATATTGAACGGAGAATACGTGGATTCCCAGCGTGCGTAGAGCGTGCGGCATCCAGTCGTTTAATTTGCAGAAAACGTCTGGTTCTCGGCGAACCGCGTAAACGTTCTGCCGTTTAACGACTTCAATTAGACTGGCGAAATGGCACGCGACCCGAAACTCGCCGCGCCGCGAACACGACGACGACGCGCGCGGGTTAACATTCAGGTATTTCGAGGTGGTGGTGCGGTGAGCACATGTTGGCCGTTCGGGAAACCGCAACCGCGAGAAGTATCCGCGCAATTTAGTGCCGCGATCGTGCCATAAATTCTGCCGGACACGCGGAGTTCGCTAATCGGCGACGTACCCGCCTAATTGGCCATGTTTATTCCACCTTCCGACGAGGGATGAAATATTTACCGACGCGTCCGGCGTTCGCGTAGGGGACGGAGCCGCGGAAACCCTTCGAATGCTTCTTTAAACACCTAATCGAGTTAGCCCCCGATCGTCGTCGTCGGCTGGCCGTTCCTCCTGTCAGCTATCATTCCTGGCCGATCGAGTGCGAAGTTCGTTCGCTCGCTCGTTCACTCCGGCGACGTGAAATTAGTGCACGTCGGTGGTCGAGAGCTTCCGTCTGATCCGGAAACGATGGAGGTGCTCATCGACTGCTATTTCGACAGGCTGTTCGCCGAGATGGAGCGCAGCTGCCTCGCATCCCGCTACAAACGACGGGAGATGGTCGGATACTTCTCGGACGTGATTAACAGCTGCGCCGAAGGTAAATTTTGGTGCACAGGAATTTCCAATCGAACTCTCTCGCTATCTACACCGTTAAAAACTCCGAGTGTTCTCTACGAATTTCGAAAGCCTCGCAGCTAGATTTCTAAATCATCGGTGTCAGTTCTAATGTTTGATGGAAAGCTTCAACAATAAAGAAATATCCTAGTGACGATAATTTTATATTTTATCTTCGTCAACCGTGGTATATGTCCTATTGCAACCATCGTCAAGCGAAACGAGTTTATTCCATATTTTCGACTGATTTTCTCATGTAGAGTCACCCCCTCCACTATTATAGCGTCGGTACCGGGACACCCAGTAGATCGCAATGGGATCGGAGATCGACCAGGGCGTGATGGGCGAAATTGCTGATCTTGGAACGAATCCGCGCGATTTACCGTACATCTAACGGGGTTCCGTCGAGCGACCGTCTCGAATCAAACTCTCGGACCGTTTCGACGCAGCTGTGTAGATTTTCCGAGCCAGTGGTCGCCAGGTTCGTGTCCAGCAGGCCGCCGTAAATTCTATTGTGCGACCATGAAAGTGATTCGATCGAGGATAGCGGAAGGAAAGTGATACCGCGGTGTAATGTTAGACGCGGGAGAAACTTTTGCTGCGTCGTCGTCGTCGTCGTCGTCGTCGTCGTTGTCGCAGTAGTCGTGCGCAGCGATTCGGCTTTCTTCGAAAAATTATGCGAAACGCTGCCTCTGGAAAACGCGATCGAAAGTATCGGCTCGGGAAAGAAAAAGTTCCGATCGTTCACCCGGTGTCGCGCGATTGCACGGAGAAACGAGTGCTGCGGTTGCGTGGCATTCGATGCACTGCTCAAGGTCATTTCGTCTTCTTCTCCCACTCTAACTTCTCCCACCCAAATTGATCGATCTGTCCGATTCATGAAATTAGTGAAATTTAGACATTCTGTAGAAAGTGTGCGTGCCTTCTTTCGCAAAATCATTTTAATCGAGAGATCGTCCAATTAAAAAACGTCAATATTGTTGGAGCGCAGTTCTCGCGCTCTCCGGTATACAGGGTGTCAAGAAACGTTGTGTCATGGCTTTCACAGATGATTTTACGCTCTCTGATCGACGGATAAACGTTGGAAACTTTCCACAAAATTGACCTTCACCTTGAGATTCAAGGTGAAAATTTATCTACAACATACTCTACACACAAAGTTTCAACAACCGAAATGGATGTATGAAATTTTCCCTGATTCCTACACCCAACTAAACTGAACCGTTCGTAACACTGAACCGAACCGTCCTCTATCTGCAGCGGAGAACCTGGACAAGCAAGACGTCTGCGAGCGCATAGTGATGTCGGCGCTGCGCTACCACAACATCGCCATGATGGAGAACGGCTACGTGTGCATGCTAGGCAAGTTCCATAACGTCCTGTACGTCGCGGCGAAGCTGTGCTACGACTGGAACTTGGAGAACAACGAGATCGTCGCTCGCCTACTGAACGACATATTTTACTGCGAGAAGACGTTCGAGCGGATCATGGTGGGCGCGATATTCGGCACGAGGGTGACTCACTTCCTGTCGGGTTGGAAGAGCGACTTCGAGGACCGCGAGGAGAACATACGGGCTTTAGTGTACTTCCTGCATCATGCTACCGTCGGTCGTCTCGAGTATCGGTGCGAGTCGTCGTCCTTCAAGCGGCGGCTGATCGACGTCCCCATGGAATCTTATGGGCAAGCGTGGCCATTGAGGGTGGCCATTCAGCACGGTTCCCCGGACATCCTGTTGGTGATGTTGCGCTATGGCGCCACCGTCGAGTCCGACAAAATAGCGCCCTCGCCATTGGAAATGCTTCTCACCAGGCTGAGCGAGTACGACCCTCAACCCGGCCAAGATAAGGTCGTCTATCCGGAACATCTCATCATTTGTCTGCGACTGCTGCTGAGGACGATCACCACCGCCTTTGTCAAGACGCCCAGTCACATCGCAGAGCAGAGCGGAGTCCTCAGCATCTCCTTGTACGAGCAGTATCCCACGCTGATGGAACAGAAGCTTATCCCCCCCGAGAGGAGTGGCCTCAGCCCACCGGAATTGAGACACCTGTGCCGCTGCACCATCAGAGAGAGGCTATTCCAGAACTGGGCTCTGCCTCATGGTATCAAGACCTTGGAGATCCCCCAGTTGCTCAGGAACTACTTGGACATCCTGTGTGACTGACGTTTAGGGGACTCCGATGATTGTTGGAATGTCGCTGACGAAGGAGTCGCCGAGGAACTACTCGGACCTCCTCTGTGATCCTGATGTTCAGAGGATCGCTATCCGATGTTTGTTGAGATATCGTTCGATCCACCATCTACTTCCACTGTAATCAGTGGGATACACAGGAGGCGAAACGATTTAGTAAGAAGCATAAATTTTGTACGGTGGAGCTAAGGAGAAGGGAGGAGACCAAAGATGCCTTGCAACCAATCTAGTCCAACGAATTGCCTAACGAAAAATTTCTGCGTGTGTATATTTTTGCATGTATCGAAGAATCTGAACGTATAATATCCGAGTCTCTGATTTCACCTAATTTTCCTAGTTTCGCGAGAGAACAGCAAGATTCCCCGCGTTGTTTCTTTTACGGCGAGCATTTACCGTAGCAACGATAGACGTCTCTAGATTCAGCACTTGGGAACTGCGGGTCGCGATCGTGTTCCAGATCAATTTGAAAGTTCGGCGAAGCGGTAATCGAAACGGTCGTACGACGAATCGCCCGACACGATCGGATGGAGTCAAGTTTCGCAATTCGACGCGCGAAACGCGTGCGTCGGCTGAAGGTATCGACTACAGTGTCTCGAACTTGCCGCTAACTTTTCAATGGAATCTCTTTCGCCGGTGCGCCCAGTGTCCGTAAGCCAACGAACTTCCAGATCCAATAGGAACGTGACAATAATGAGACAACGGGACGGATTTCGCTGAAGATGCGCGCCAAACTTTGCCGTTGTGCTCCCGAAATATTCCCTTCACTCTCTCTCTCTCTCTCTCCCTTAATACAAGTTATCGTTAATAATTCCATCGAGGTACTCCAAACGAATTCTGGCATAACGAAGAGAAACACAGTAGTGAAACTCGATTTAATAGACTCGGTAATGCAGCTTTGATATTTCTAACTGATCGATGAGGAAATTGTCTCTTCGCAAGCAAGTCCGAGACTCGAGAGAAGATTACAGAAAGGAAGTAACCTTTTCGCTTGAACTCGACAGTCCGAAGCCGATCTTCGTCGGCTGAAAGGAAAGTCAGGTTCAATGGGTTCACGATAATTACTCGGCGAGATAGTGTGGGGGTTTAATGAGTCCCCCGCAGCCAAGAGAAAACTGTGTCCCTTACGTCTCGCTTCCGCAAAGTACGGCTTCCATTTTTATATAAGCCACGTGTCGCACGTGGACTGAATGTTTGCGTAGCTCGCGAAAATTGGCGATCGTTCGCGTAATCTAAAATGAAAGTTGGACGTTTCCAGTATCGAGATCCCGAAATGACACTCTCGGGAAGATGGGAAAGCGTGTTCGATTGTTCGTGAAATTGATTTAAGTTGATCGGTCGTTTTCTACAAGCTGCGGGCCGCGTTATTTCGTTATTGTTACGAAACACTGCATCCAAGTTAATGGAAACGATACCGCGGCGATGAGAATAGATTGCCGCAACAGAGGCGTATAAATCCTCGGCGACGCCCAAGGGGAAACTAATAAATTTGATTTTCGATATTTTATCGAAGCCTCTGTGTAGACGTTTAACGAATTCGACTGGGGGGCTGTCCATCGATCAGTGCCGATCTGCGACCGATCGCTGCGACTGCAAAACAATCGGTATAGATCGGCTGACAACCGGTGTAATCGCGTTCACATAAATGCCGTTATGCATTAAATGTTAGCTTCCCCGGGCCGGTCTCTTAATCCCACAGCATATGGGAGACTCCCAAAGGGATGACATCTCGCAGCCACCGCTGGATTTTAGTCTGTTCGGCCGAGTAATCGAATTACGTACGCCCTAAACAATTCATTCCCGCTGTAATGACAACGGACCTGATTAGCGATGATTCGATATTGATTTCGGGTAGATTTGCTCCGTTCGACAGGTATTTGCTTTGCACTGTTTGAGGGAAGGAGTTACCACCACGATTGACTTTCCTGCCGAGCGGGCTTCGTCGAGTATGACATTGCAGTATTCGTAATTCTACTCCTACGTTTTCGATTGCTTTGTTAGTATCTGAATTTAGAAAAAACTATTACCCAAAATTTTATAGGAAATTTATCGATATTAAATTGCACCTAGACAAATTCGAATTAATTGTAGAACCTCGCTTATAACAGCGTATAAGGAGATAAATTTAATACAAACATCACACGGCTAACTAATTTACTCGATTTTTCTGCACCGCGCTTTAAGGAAGATAAAAACATCGCAGAGCCACGGAGACTCATAAAAGACCACACGTAAGCAAGTTAAGTTAAGTTAGTTAACGAAGGAGAAAAAAAATGCAGGTTTATTTAAACGTTCATTATAGCCAGCGCTGCACGGTATTATAAATTTGTGTCTTCTTGCGCAAGACGCAACCGGTAATAAATGGACATAATTAACGAAACGAATAACGAGAAGCTACGGGTACGCGCACTGAAAACTCAATCCCAAAAGTAACGAACAAGTCACGTACGTATCGTAAACCTGATTAACTTATGTACCCTCGGTAGCTATGCAATAACCGTAAAATGTTACATCCGATAAAAATACAAGATCGGATTTAAACTCGCCGCCGAATGCGACGAACGCATGCGAAATTATAACTTTGGTTTCCGAGGGAAGCAGGTTAATATGATCGAGATACTTGGGGACCTCGTTTCGCTCGAAGAAAATCCAGAGAGGGAAGAGGTCGATTCTCCTTAAAAAGGAGGAGAAATATTTGCAAATGGAAGACTAGAGGAGCGCTGGAAGAGCGGAAAAACAGATCGGATTATAAGATAACACTCGATGTACGTGTATACGTGTTATTGTATCGCGCGGCGTTCCTGTCCGAGGAGCAATTCAACCCCCTCTCCCACCCGGGGAATCCAATAAAAAGCAGCTCTTAACATAAATATCGAGTCCCGTGTTGCTTCCGAGTCGCAGCAATTCTTCCAGTCGAGCGGCTCGCGTCTGTTTGCATGGCCATTATCTACCCGGAATGACCATCTTTCGTTTCGCGCAGCAAGGCCGCACGATTATCGATCGTTTCGTGCAACCAGAGTATCTCTCTCTCTCTCTCTACTTCCACCCCCCTCCCTCTCTTGAGCTCGCCTGTAAACAATCTCGCGGTCTGCCAAGTGGCCTGCACCTTCCAGTCGCCGAAAAATTGGCTCCGACTTCGAACCGGGTCGAACCAGTAACACGTTCGCGCGAACTTCGTTTACGCCTTGTAAATATCGAATTCGAAAGCGGAGCCAGCGAGGGAACATGCCGCCGCGCCATTAAACGATCCGCTTTATAGATCCGCGGCGGATACCGTATTTACCGTGCTCCTCGATTGGCTGCCAACCTTGCCGACAACTTTTACCGAACGAATATTAAAAAAACAAGACCGGATAAACGGGGTAACGCGGGGTATCGCATGGGCGAGTTTAGACTTTCTGTTGGTGTTATTTGGGAGCTGAAAACAAGTCCCCTGGGACAATGTCGATGCCTCCCAATGTATGCGTGGACCGCCTAGCCAATAGTTGGCGAGAGCTGAAAATACACGTCACTCGGGGCGTGCCCCACTCTGACCAATCAGCACCCGCATTCCTATCACGAAACCTCTTGCGGGTCGCGCACAGTACATTCAGAATGATTCATCCTCGTATTAAGATACTTTATTATACAGGGTGTCCGAAAATGTACAACTCCCGGAAATGGGAGGTTCCCGAGGTAATTTGAAGCGCCATTTTCCTTTTGCAAAATGTTGTCCAAGGCTTCGTTTGGGAGTTATTAACGAAAAACACGGACCAATCAGAGCGCGAACTAGACGCTCGCTGGCGCGTTCAGCGCGGCGAGCCGGCAGGCGGTTGGCTGAGCATGCCAACGAGCGTCTAGCTCGCGCTCTGATTGGTCCTTGTTTTTCGTTAATAACTCCCAAACGAAGCCTCGGACAACATTTTGCAAAAGGAAAATGGCGCTTGAAATGACCTCAGGAACCTCCCATTTCCGGGAGTTGAAGACATTTTGGGACACCCTGTATAGCGATCGGTACCTGTAGGCATCCTCGGAGACATTTATTTTGCCAGGTTCGCCGGTGGTCTCGGTCCGGCTGGTCAGATTCACCGTGTTCCCAAATAGGCAGTAACGAGGCATACGGTGGCCAATTACTCCAGTTACAACCTCGCCGCTATGGATGCCGATAGTGATTCTCTGCGGAACAGTTCGCGAAACCTCTATCAGACGGATCTTAGTGTAAAAGGACAGTGTGCAGTCGCCGCACGTCGCGCGCGTTAAAACGTTCACCGGCGCGACGGAAGCGTTCGCGTAGGAACAGGAAGAGCGCGGTGGCCAGGAAGACGAACAAGACTCTTTTTACGGATATAATCATATACGCGAGATCGACGGGACCGCGTTCCACGAGACACCATGGAAAACCAACTGTGGATACCGTTGAACCGTTCGAGTATTCAATCTTTCGTATTTCATTTCGACGGCTTCTATTCATATAATGCTATTTCCGGAGGAAATGAAGGCAAAAGTACCACTTTTATTTCTAAATGCTTGGAGAGTACGACGATATTTGAGAAATGCGTGCAATACGATTCTATTTAAAATTATGGATCGATACAATTCTATCTTGGAGCATTAACAACATCGATGGTTCTCGCAATGTAGTCAAAATTAAACATTGAGTTGAATATCGATAAACATGATACGATACGAAGCAATAAATAAAATAGAAAATAGAATTCGATACGATATTGCTTTTACTTTGTTATATGAAAACCATTGCCAGCAGAAATGAATTTTCATTTGATTTCAGTCGCTGGAAAATAAAACCCGGCAAATTTTTGTACCTTCGATTCTCGGAGGAAATGCATTTTTGCTCGACCGTACTGCTGGTAAATTAAATTTCGGAATTCATATTTTTATTTTACATTGACAAAGGAAATCAATTTTCGATTGTCACTCTTTTACCTTTTGAACGCGAATAACAACATTCAAGTACTTTGAAATCATTTTTACATTACTGTATACAGGGTGAACCACGAATCTTGACCAGTAGAGATTACTGTATGTTTCATAAATTATTTACGAAAGGAAGAGTGGCAAGAAATGCGAAAAATTTTGTAAATAAATACGTTTTAGTTGTTTCTATAAAATCCCTAAACTCCCTAACTAGGTTAGGTGGGAGATGCGAGGATTAGGTTGTGGTGAAAAAGCAGAATTAGTTTTGGGACTAGGAAAAATTTTCTAAACGGAGCAGTCTCGCGGACAGCAAGCGACCGGCGCGGCGAAGGGTTAATTTACCGAATTAAAAGTGACCGTTTTCGAGCGGGGATGAATAGCAGAGCCCCGAAGGTTAATCTTTCAAGAGTTAATGGACGAATGATGTAGTAGCCGAAGGACGATGGATGGAGTCCATCAGCGAAGAATAGAATTTGGTTTTTATTTTTTCGGTTCGTAGAACGACGTTCTAAAAAAGGACTGAAAGCAGGACGGGATAGAATATATTGAGACTTACCACAGGCTCGCCATCGATCTGCACTTCCTCCGTGGCGAGATCCATCATATCCAGCGCCAGCCGGGCGATGCATCGTGCATGGCAACTACACGGTTCCGGTAATCCGCTCACAGCCATGTATTTGTCACCAACAGTTTCGACCTAGTCCGAGCAAAGTGGATCAGCTCTAACAAGCCTCCCTTCCCGTAAATTCAAATATATATCCGTTGTCAGGGAATGATAATTCCTCCTGGTAATACAGTTTCCCCGAATTCGGGTCCCGCACAGCCTTTATATCTCGTCTCGAAGATTATTACCGAAAGTTCGAAACAGAGTCTAACTATCCGATGTTAAGCGACCCGACGCACGCTTCAAGTTCACCTGATCAACATTCATTACGCTTGCAACAGCGACCGAGCCGGTTACAGAGAGCCCTGCAAACTCGAAACCGAACTGGAGCGAATTCAAACGAACTTCGTATCGCATCGCTAGGCAATACATCGGGGAAACGATTACGCGCGGTGAAAGAACCTGCCAACGAGTTAATCTGTTCCTCGGAAAGGTAAATAGTTAACTTTGTAAATTCCTTCTTTGAGAATAGAAAGCAAAGGTACAATGAGGCTACTCGTTATTCACGACGTAAAATTAGATTATCGCAGACTCCCGCATAACGCGGTAATGACGTTACGCGTTGTACGAATTCGCGTTATAGGAAATGTGCGAGAATTTTCCTCGTACGAATTATGTAAAGTTAACCTTTAGTTCCTATATTTTATCACTAAAGTCTTCTAACAAATAAATAGCATAATAACAATGGAAATTCTACTGTTTTCGTTAATCCTTGCTGATGGTGTACATGATTTCTCTGTTAGGGATCGTCTAAAACGTAATAAATAAATTTTTTCTTATTTATAACGATAATAACTACAATGTGACGTAGGGAAAAATTTTTAAAAATTTTTTTGTAGAAATGACAGCTGTTTGAAAAAAAACTCGAATTTTCATTGAAATTTTGCGTTTAAAAAATTTATAACATTCGAACATGGCGCCCAATCACAAAAATCCTACGTCACATTGTAGCTATTACCCTTATAAATAAGAAAAAATGTATTTATTATTTTTTAGACGATGCCTAACAGAGAAATCATGTACAACATCAGCAAGGATTTTCAAAAGAGGGTCCTACTTATCGGCTTATATCTCCAGCATTTTTTATTTTTTTTTTAATCGTTAATATTGCAAATTGCTCATAAAACTACTATATATGTGTGTAAAATAAAGATCATTTTATATACTTAATGGCAGCGTAAAAAAAAAAGTTTATTTTTATACCTATTTTTCCGAGCGCCAGGGTGGTGTAACCCCTTAATTCGAATGGGCTTTTTCGAAGTGAAAATGCTTTATGCTTCGAAAACGAATGCTGAAAATGGCTGGCTGAATCTGTTTGGGGATCGACACTGCGGGTATGGAAATGGACGGCCATAAACTCACCTTGTACACGTCCGGATATTTCTCCGGGTCGGTCAACACATCGAACGCTGTGTACAGTTGATTGAGCATGTTGACAATCTTCATGGCACCGCTGGAGTCGGTGTGCGCTGCGCAATAAGCCCCGAAACCGACGATTCCAGAGAACAATAGTGTCACGCAATCGTACTTCTTTGCTGGAACAGGCCTGGAGTGCCTGAGCTCCTTTGCCACCGAAACTGGCAGCACCGAGTACAGCAGGCTGTCGGACAGTCGGTACTTTTCATAGTAATGATTTTTACCACAAAATTATTCTTATTCTTATTCGCCCACTGATTTTGAGTAAGAAATTTGATAGAAATATATTTTCTCGCTTAACCCTTAGCACTCGGATGGCGTCTCTGAGGCACGACTGAAAATTGCTGTGCCACATTATTATTTTTGTTCGTATTTAATAAACTACTAGACATTTACATATTACATGAGATATTATATCAGTTTCATATGCAAAAAATGAATAAAAATTGTACAGCATGGAAATATTCTAGAATGGAAAAATCACTCATTTTTTAGTTAAAATAGCTCCGAGTGCAAAGGGTTAATAATTTCAATAAGAAGTTGAAGTAAACTTTTAACTACTTAATGCTGCGTTTGGCATTGACTGAAATAAAACATTTTCTCGTCCACTTTTCAACCAGCTTGGGAGCAATTTTCTGCGGAATGAGAAAATTCTGCTTAGAGCATAAATGATAGGGGCTATACGAAACAACCGAATATTTTACCAAGTTATCGGACTTGTGTCTCGAGCAGGCGACGCAGTCTAGTTATGGAATAGGAGATAGATGATACTTATATTTTTACTGTCTCGAGCAAACGTCGTCGAAACAGGCGACGTTTAAAGACGACACCGTTTTCTCCGGCGATAGGTACGGAAAAAAAGTACGATCCAATTTCCGGCGGGGGAGAGTATTCTGTCAAGAAAGAAATTCCACGACCGAGGGAAAAGCTGGACCATCGTCGCGTCGCGTCGGCCAGAAATTGCGTCAGGATAAACGTCTAACGAGGCCAATAGGGACTTCCTTAATCAGAAAATTACGCCGACGACGCCGACGACGGTGGAATCCTTACCTGTCGGTCTTCTTTTTCTCGCTGTCGAGCTCGCGATACGTCTGCTGCAATTTATCGGTAAGCAGCTCCAAGTTCACCGTTAATTTGTAATCAGCCTCGAATTGCTCTGACATCAGTACTAGATCTCTGGTGGCGTCGTGAAGGGGGATGTCGCTCAAGTATAGTCCCCACCTGGTGATGACCCGTGTCGTGAAAAGCGTAAAAAAACAAACGGTTTCCTTAATTTCACGCCGATATATTTCGTAGAGTAAAAATAATGTCAATTAAACGTGGGCGTTGCCGGTAGGGTTGAGATGCAAGTAACGCTTTTTCACCGGTAGAAATTTATAGTAGACGACGACCAATATTTTTCCGGCAGCTTGCTGCGAGGTAATCTTGCTGCGCGTAACTCGTCTGTTGTCGCTTCTAATCCAACCGGTGCGCCGGACACAAAAGAAAATTAACACGATAAACTGGTAATGGTCGCTAAGTTGATTCAGGTTCAAATTCGTCCACTAACAAGTTCGACACCTCGAATAAATTCCAGGCCACTGAAACTACACTGAGAATTATCTGCTCGTTAAATCGTCGGCCGTGCTACGGACGATGCTTCGAACGAAAGCTTGTCGTCTCGCGCGTCGATCGGGAGGACGAGCTTTGTGTATCACGCGTGTGACAACAGCGCTAATAAATTAGGATTCTTGTTAATAATAGTCGAGAGTGTTCGAGAGCTAATTTTCAGCCAAGTGGTATAATGCAGGAGTCACTGGGAATATTATACCGACCGGTTCTGCTAGATACTCTCGATGCATTTTTACCCTCTATGCGCAAAATTTTTGGCTAATTTTCGCAAATTGCTTTAGAGTACAGTTCTTGCCTTAGAGTAAAATCGCACCTCTTTAATCGAACACCTCTAAAGTTAAATAAATGCAGCATATACTCGTCAATTGTGGACAGTTCAGCGGTAAAATAATAAACGAATAAAAATATTGCATCGTAGCAAGGTAGTGTATGTTTCTGCATAGCAGCGCATTTCGCGCGGAACGGCGTGAAAATGCATACGGTGCAGGGCTTTCAGAGACGTCTAATTCAGCCGAAACGCGTGACGTGGACTAACGAAGCGCGAGCTGATCGCGAAAGGGGGACAAAATTCCGTGAAAACCGAGGACCGTGGGTTTTATTCGAACGAGGCTAATTCGGCGGCGGCGTGACAAGAATTAATGCACCTGGCGCAGCAGGACGAGACGCGCGAGGATCGCGGTATGTAATTACACGAGCCGTCGCGTCGCGTCGCGTCGCGTCGTCGCTTCCGTATCTATCGAATCGCAACAGCAACACAACCGTTATCATCGCGGCGAAAAATTTTTTACCAACTGGGACAAGGGATGCGATGAATTAATACGCGGGAAGCCTACTTACCCACCGCGCAAAGCGCGCGCTCTGCTTCCGCTCGCGATAACGGGCTGGATAGAGTGCCGACCATAAGTCTGCTGTCACTTTGCGCCCCGTTTCGTTCGGTCGCTTATTCCGTGGCGTTTCGCGCGCGAGATACTTGTGCAATGTATTATGGGGGAAGGCGCGGTGCGATTCTCGAGCGATTTGTTCCTTTCGGAGAGGATTAGCGATTGAGCTCCGAGCTTAAGATCAGACCTATCTTCATGATACCACCACCCTCAGACAATTCTCTGTACGTGGTCTGCGAGAGGAATTGCAACTTCTGTTCTAATTATTTCTTGGTCTCCCCGGTGGTCTCTTTGTAAGTGTCGGTAAGATAAGCCTGTCTCCGTCGCTGCGACTTCTCGCCGAACAATGTTTTGTTGCTTTCGTTCATACTTTGGAAAGACAAAGGGGATCTTGGCAAGCTTATTTGTTGTCAAACAATGTCATTTTTCGTTTCATAGAATGATATTAATGCAGAATAATCTTTGGGCGATTTTAACGAAAATCATACGAGAGATAGTTTTTAGGAAAATTAGCGAACACTTTCTTGTCGTCCACATTGCAAAGAAATCTTTTTAGATTGCGTGTCTTAGAACCGACAAGTGTACTATATACATCAAACAATGTCTGCAGAACAACGAGCGCAGCATGGTTTGTAAAACCTAGGTGAAAATGAAGCGTGTTTCGTTGATTGCTGTAGGCATGTGTGGGGCTCGTAGCAAGAGAGAAATATTCCTAACAAAACACCGACAGAAAACGATAAAAAGAGAGGGAGGAAGTGCACGAGCACCGAAGGGAAGAACGTTTTAAGAATTGAAAAGATGGGGCGGTTTTTGTCAGCGAGTCGGCAAGAGACGATGAAAGAGACTTACAGAATATATGCATACGCATATGTATAAATGTATGTACGTTCGCTGAACGTGGAATAAATAAAAGGAAAAACGAAAAATGGCATCATTTTGACAGAGAGTTTGAAGTCGGAGAAAGTTAATGTCACTACGTTAGTTTTGCAAATCGGACCACAATCATTGGCACCTATGCTACGGTTGCATCACGATCGTCAACGCGTTGCAAACAATCGAGCATTTCGCAACCCGAACAGAAAGGGAGGCAAAGTGGGAATCCGATACAACACTGCAACTGCGTGTACCGGCGCGCCGCGCCGCGTTAAAAACGGAAGCAATGCGTTCGATCGTTTATAACTCATTGTCAAAGCCGAACGATCGCGTGCTAGGAGCAGTGTTTCGCGTTTTGTAAGTGGAAACCCGTCGCGTTGCATTCTTCGCGGTGACCATTCGTTTGCGCTGATTTACGGTGGCGCGTCGACAGTTTTACAGGTTTCAGAACGGTCCGCGGAAAACGCGAACGGTGATAGACGCGTTCGCGGTGCAACCGATCCGAACAATGCGCACACACAGTTACTCGAGCCGAGCGAGATTCAATTTATTCGCAATTCCACAATTACAGCTCCGGATTAACGTGCCCCTATGAACAGGCAAATTATTTCGCCTGTCGAGCTGTATTGCGACACGTTTTATCGAGATATTTTTGGTTGATTTTCGGCCACCGCAGAAATGAAATTTTCAAAATGTTCATATTTTCGGTTTCACTCTACCATTCTACGATAACCGTCCTGGTTGTGCTAGATTAATGGTTTTTACGTAAATTCGTGTTTTGTAGTCGGGCATTCGAGATACAAAATATGTTGAATTAACTCTTGAATTTATTCTGGAATAAATAGAAAACCACGGTGAAACAATTTTCCACAACTAGGTACTACATTTTCAATTTGTTGAAATAGTTAAAAAATTTCTAAAAATTCAAGATTAGACCGATTACGAAAAAAATGTTACCGAATATTGCGGATCAAGTGGCCGTTTTATTTTATGCGACTGAATGTACGTGTCTTCTGGCTCGTAGGACGGTGTCACAGGGATGCAAATGAAGTGTAATAAATCCGCGCGAAAGCTCACCTGGTTAAGTCGTCCAAATTCATAACGCTGGGGTAGCAAAGGAAGATGACAAGATCCGACTCCGGTATGTACAACATTTGCCCCTGGAAAAATTACATGCCCCGCTGTGACAACGAAATATGCTTAATCCGGGAACGTTGCCATGAATTACATCGTGTATATGCATGTACGTATACAATGTATACACCACGTATGCACCTTGCAGCGCATGACTTCTACTAACTTTTAAACGCAGACACGGCCGCTTCTTGGACGAGTTCGATCGCATCACTCCCTCCTTGGTTCGCAGCACGTACACCGTGTTTATGTGCGACAATATGTTCTCGAATGTTAGCTCCAGGTGTGGTCTGACCTTTGAAAACAAAACACTGTGAGTTTCATTCGTGGAGATACAACCTTGTTTTGTCGACGCCTGCTCCGGTGTACGTTTATATTTTTTATCTGTTTCTCCGAGCAGTGTCGTCTCAGATTAAGACTCGTCTCCCACTCTCTCCTTATCCTTCTACGACGCCATTTCCCCACCATCCTACACGACGATCCACGTACAAATTAAAAATTTGTCAGTTGTCCAATTCGATGATAACGGAAAGCAAAGTTTGGAAATCGAATTTTTATTCGAGGTTTGGCACCGGTTTCTAGGCGACATTTCACGACCCAGATTTGTATGTTTACCACCGCAGGATTTGTTCGGGCGTGACAATGGTCGTTCAACGGAGAAATTTATCAGCGAGACGTCGCCGCATAACGACGTCACGCGAAACGAGATTACGCGAACGTCGCGATTACGACAGTTCGAGGACTCGTCTCTCCTTAAGACGGGGACAAAGGGAATTCAACTATGACGGGGAATAACAACGGGCGGTTAATTGATTACGCTCGCGGCCGTATGCGCCAGCGACTATGCAAATGCCGCTAAATGATGCTGCTGCAACGAAGCGTGTCACACCGTTTGAAACAAACCGCATTTGAAAGATATATGATCAGCGGTGTATGAATCCGCGCGAATTATGGCCCGCCGTTGTTGGCCACGACCTGCCCGAACAATAACGTAATTTCGCGGCCCGCGCTAATCAACGCGGCGCTACGCAAAATAAAACGCGATTATCGATCCGTGCCCCTTTATCGCGTTTACGGGAACGCGAGACACCAACGAGTTTTACTTTTGAAGGACGAATTTTTTTAAGCCCCAACAAAATGATCTAGTATTTTGTTTGTTCAAGATATTACCAGTATCACCGGACGAGGGGAGGGATCACGAATTAAGGGGAAGAAGTTACCCCCTCTCAGGGAGTAGCGTGGTAGAAGGGGAAGTTGGAGTGGGGAGACAAGTTTTGATCCGGAGACACTGGATATTACCAGTATCGCCGGATGAGGGGAGGTATCACGAATTAAGGGGAAGAAGTTACCCCCTCTCAGGGAGTAGCGTGGTAGAAGGGGAAGTTGGAGTGGGGAGACAAGTCTTGATCCGGAGACACTGGATATTATCAATATCGCCGGATGAGGGGAGGGATCACGAATTAAGGGGAAGAAATTACCCCCTCTCAGGGAGTAGCGTGGTAGAAGGAGAAGTTGGAGTGGGGAGACAAGTTTTGATCCGGAGACACTGGATATTACCAGTATCGCCGGATGAGGGGAGGTATCACGAATTAAGGGGAAGAAGTTATCCCCTCTCTGGGAGTAGCGTGGTAGAAGGGGAAGTTGGAGTGGGGAGACGAGTCTTGATCTGGAGACACTGGATATTACCAGTGCTTCCATACTAATTTAACTAAAAAAAACCTCACAGTCTCCCCTATCCTAGACGAAAAAATGACATAGGAGCAAACTCACTGTCCAAAGGATGTCGTTCAGCTTGCAATTACCGGAGTACACTTGGGGAATGACGCGAGTGATGGTGCATCCAGTCTGAACTATGTCGAGGTCCCTGTTGAACATCAGATGGAATGGGAAAACTCGGCAGAACGTCATGGGGCTCACTTTCGGTTCTGCGAGAAATTCCGTAACAAAGTTTCTGTGATTGCGTCCGACAACTTTTCACCTGGTAATCGTTGTCACGCGCGAAATCGCCTTCTCCGATCACACTATCGATCGTGAAACCTGTCTACCGATCTCTAACAAGAATTCGTCTTATTACGGATGGTACGCGTCACTCACCCACGGACAAGGTCTCCAAATCGGCGATCATGGGGTTCGAGACGACGCCCGGGCCGGAGGTGTTCGTTATCATGAATTGCACATGGTCGCACTCGTTTTTCGTCTTCAGTATCCGCATCTCTATGTCCGTGTCGTGGAGCTTTTTCGCTACGGTCTGCGCCGGGAAAAGTTGGAAACTCGTTTAATCACGGCCCGCTTTTGCCCGAGAGGATTTACCCGGTTGGAAATTAAATGGACGAATAGTATAACCATCAATTTCGCTCGTAATTCAACCGGGCGGAAAAGGGATATCATGTTGATCGAATAATTTCGTTGCTAAAGTAGATGTTTGCTAGCTCAGTTTCAGAGTTTCCGCGAATCGCATCTTTTAATTCCGTATAAAATATGTATATGTATCTCTTTTAGCATCGCGTATACTTAAAAACTTACATAAATTTTTACGGTTAACCGGAACGACGTGAAAAATTTTTCAATTTCGAGGAGCTGCGACGAGAATGCGAGGCGGAAGTTGAAAAATGCAAAGCAAACGTGAAATATCAAGACTGCACGTGGAGGATTAACAGTGGAAATCCAAGCTATAGAAAAGTGGAATGGTATTGTCGGAAATGCGATTTGCTGTTGCAAATTTGATCAGTAAATACGTCGCCTGATAAAATACATTTTGGACCGTTGCATATTTCATGAGTGCTAGATGGAAAAATCAGCAACAGAGACGGCCGAGTATTTCGCGCGGCGTTATATTGAATAATGAACTGTTCACCTGCAAAAATCCAATTCGCTTTTTAGCAAAAAAAGATGGTAAACTCTTCGATCAACTTGATACTTCGCAGCACGCGACGCCGGGGGAATGAAAAATAACACCGTTAACATTGTTCCAACATCGTGGGAGCGAATCGTTCAATTTCATAGATGGATTTATTAATTCTATTGAGGGATCCAATCAACGCTCGCTCGGTACACGATGGAACTGAGAACATGCAGCAGATATTTATTGGCGAATTAAGCTGTTGGGAAACGTGTATTGTAAATCGCAAACCTGTGTGCTACCCTTGAAAAATGAAAAAAAAATTCTTTCAATCAAATCCTTCGATCGGACTTCGTATTTATCGAGGATCGACCCCCGTCGATTTCGGTAACCATGCTGCGGTACGGTTTCGTAGAAAATACCTTAACGATGCCGATGACGATATGCTCCAAACCAGGTCGGTCGGAGTAATAATGTAATATTAGCGCGCCGTCTTCAGGCCTCTCGGTGCAGCGGAATGAGGGCGCCCTCATTCCCGGGTACAAAGTGCCTAAATGATCGTGAAGGGCGTCCAAATTCTGCAATTAAGCGTCACCAGATTCTCGTCAGGTTAGCAGCTCATGAAAGATTATGGCGGAGGTCCCTTCGCTACGGGTCAAAGGAGGGCGGACGCCATCGCCGGTCGACCGATCGAATTTTATAGGTATCGGCGGTCGGATCGTCGAGAGGGTAATTGCACGGTATAATATCTGTCAGCTGGTATCAATTCGGCACGCTATCACTGTCGATTACGATCGATCGATACACGAAACGTCGACGTAGGACCGACGTTCTTTCAAATTTTCGACGTCAGCCGTGGGGCGAGGCAAGAACGACTCGCCGGTGACACCAGAACCGGAAATGAAACCTCGCGGGAGAAAAACGGCACGATAATAATCTCGTTCTGCGACGGCATTCCGCTCTCGCTAATCGCATTGCGCGCGTTCGCCGGGATCCGCACAATTTCTTCGTGCGAGCTCGTCCGGTTTCGCGCGTCCCTTATTTAAGGGCGCGGTCTGCTCTAGAAAATTAATCAAGAAAATATTTAAACGCGTTTCTTCTGCAAAACCTCAAGATATCCGGTTGTCTAGAATTAAAAAACATTTGATCCGCTGGCGATTTGTATTTTTAGAAAATTCTGTCCAAATACGAGAGGAGGTCTGGTGTATATTTATCTGACCCACGTGGAATGGAAATATATCCCAGGTCGGTAGCAATGGCTTGATTTCGGAGTTAAAATAGCTTCGAGTGCAAA
Organism: Lasioglossum lativentre; assembly: GCA_916610255.1. Taxonomy (NCBI): domain Eukaryota; kingdom Metazoa; phylum Arthropoda; class Insecta; order Hymenoptera; family Halictidae; genus Lasioglossum; species Lasioglossum lativentre. The sequence goes on from OU744364.1 coordinate 7,187,358, forward strand.
GGGTTAAGCGTCGAATACTAGAACGTGTTAGCCGGTCCCTTAATTCTTACCTAGTTCGTCTAGTGGCAGTCATTATAATTCGAGTGTAGAAAGTTTCGCGCGAGCTCTTTTCACCCGGTAATGTATTCGTCTTCTCCTTAGAAGAGGGTTTCGGTGTTTAGAATATTAATTTTCTGACTTTATTTTGCACGGAGGAAGCGCGTGTGCTCCGTCGTGTAAATAAAACAGCGTTCTTGAATATAAAATTTATAGAAACTTTAGCTCGACGAGCAATAAAATTCGTTTAACGCTTTCATCAGCCTTATAATTGACCGCAAGAATGTGCCTAATAAATATCGAGTTCCCGGGTTCATTGAATAAACGCGGTGCCACGGGACGTTTACGGGTTCGTCGGATTTCACCGAAAATATACATCCGAATTGGCATCTAATCTGTGTCTTCCGTACACAAACAATCCCGATCGATCCGCCACGTTCCCGGCGACCATTAATCGCGATACGTTCTCCGCTCGACTGAAAAAGGTGTAATAATCCATCAATCACGGACAGGGAAAATTCTGGCGATAATTCCGCGGCCGTATTCCGCGCGCGCAAACGAGTTTACAAGCTTTTTGTCCAATTACTCAGCGGCTGGTTGCCGCAATCGCGGACTGGTCCGGCGTGTTTCCCTGGAACGGGTCGTGTCTCGGGTTTAGAAATGCATCGGCCGCCGGAATGCGCGAATGAACATTCCGCGAATCATGCAGGTGCACGTGTGCTTCCTTCAGGCGAGGCTCCAAGTTGCCCCCGGGGGCGAAAACCAATCGACCAATTTGCCCAAAAACGTCCACGAGATTCAGATCTTTCTTATATCGTTGGTTTACACGCGTAATTTGTTCGAACACCTAGAAATTCGGTATAGCGGGACGCGACGATGGAAAGAAATCGAAAAGAAAAATCGAATGGAACGTGATTCCACTGGGATCGCCGGTCAATCGATCGAACGCTTCGACCACGTGTACATCCTTTCTGGCAACTTTCACTTGGTCCGCAAGCAAACGGAATCGATGGAATCCCGGGAGTCGGTCACCGTGTGCTCGTAGCCGGAGGGAATTTAGCCGAGTATCGTCCAGAAGCTAACGATTCGATGTGTGCGTGAAAAAATGCCCACGGAATTCCTCCGAACACGATGTCCACCGTATACAGTTACTCGCAATTAATATTCAAATGCCTACGACTATTTTTGCATTTGTTTCTTTCTTTTTTTTTTCGTACAAGACAGGATGATTTAACCCTTAGCACTCGGACGGCGGCTCTGAGGCACCACTGAAAATTGTTATGCCATTCTTAAGAATATTGTTCACATTATTATTTTTGTTTGTATTTAATAAACTACTAGACATTTACATATTACACGAGATATAATATTAGTTTCATATGAAAAAAATGAAAAAAAATCTTTTATTTTTGAGTTAAAATAGCTCGGAGTGCAAAGGGTTAAACGCTTGAGATGTGAAGAAATTTCATGGAAACGGATCGACGAAGAAAAAATGTTTCAGTAGAATGGCATGCGTTTACCTGCAGAAAGTCCCAGGGCGTTGCCCCCAGCACCTGAAGAATCTTGTCGTATCCGGAATCTTGACAAAACTCGAAGAACATCCGGCCGAACTGCTCCAGAATCTCGTTCGCCGGGATATCTGGAACACGCGGTCTCTCGTTACCCCGTGGCTCTCGATTTCGTGTCCGTTCACGGATTCGATCGCGAACGGTTCGACTTAATGGGGAAATTGCTGGATGGTTGTCGAGTGTCGCTTAAACTGATCGAGGAGCGTCGTTAGGAGGTCGCAATTTTAACGAGCTGCAAGTTCAAACGGGAACTCGATCCGGTGAGATCGTGTGCGGTCGGAATCAGTTAGATTGTCCTTGGGATGCTGGAATCAATCGCTGATCAGTTATTCGAGATACACAGCAATTATTCCGTGTTCGATCTTGTTGCAATGTTAGGGGAATGCCCGGATCGGAAGACAATGCCGACAACCGCGAACATAATTTGCGGGAATTAGGGGATCGTTCGACACGTCTTGTTTTTGGTAAACTGGGCGTTCGATTTGTTTGAAATGTCCCGAGTGTCTTACTCAATTATTTAAGCTACGATTAATCTGAGAAAGGTTTCTCCGAGTCGTTTGTGAAAAGCTAGTTAAACTGGTTTTCGAAATTTTATAAAAATGTCATTATTTGATCATGATTACTCTACAATATTAAGCACAGTCCACTTAGAAACATTGAAAGCTCGAAGATCAGTATCCGACCAGAGCTTTATCTTTAATTTGATTAATAACAATATTGATTGTTCCTCTCTCCTGAGACAAATCAATTTCTACGTACACGAACGCGTATTGAGAACTAGGACAGGATTTCAAACATTTAAATCCAAATCCACATATGGATTAATAAATCTTTATATCGCATCGCAGCTAAATCCAACATTTTGTATCGTGATATTGACTTTTTTAATGGTTTGTTACAATCATTTAAGAAAAAGTTGCGTGCGATTATATGATTATATGTGATATAATGTATTCCTGTAACTGTCAGCATGTCCATTACTATGTAACTTTATGCTAAGACTTTCTTTTTCTTTTTTTTATTTTATGAATATCTTCTATTGTAAACATTTGTACAAAAGGACTTCGGTCCGTAAATAGTAATAAATAATAATAATAATAAAAATATAGAATAGAAATTTAAAATATATTTTTATTCGGTGCATATCGAATTACAAAAGTATATAAGAAAATAGAGAAAAACGAATCAATGGGCTAATCAATGTAAAACAGTTCGGCAAACACCTCCGAACGCGTTTCGCCTTTTCGCGTGAAATAATATTTTACCGAGGTTGCCCCGAAAAGGTGAACTCGCGTTGCACTAGCGAAAAGGTAGAAACAGGACGACCGAAGGAAAGAAGGAAGGGTGAAGAGGGAAGAGAATCGCATTTCGACCAGCAAGCCACCGCGCGCCGGTACGGTGGACCCGCTGAAAGGATTTTTTCTGTGCTGAGGTCACCTCGTTCGCGGATAAAGGCAGTAAAGAAGGTAAAAAGGGTTGAGAAAACGAGCAAGAAAGAAGGAATCGCATTTCGAGCTGGCGCGGCCCCGGTAGCCTACTCTGCGAGCTCCGTTGCTGTAAGACGTAGCAGCGTTTAGTGTTGGCTCGGAGGATCTGCAGAATGGTGTTCCTTCTCCGCTGAGGTCACCACTTGGGCCAATAAAAGGAGCCGAAGAAACGAATGACGGGGGTAAAAGAAGGATCGGAGAAGATGGCGAGTTTCGATGCCTTGGTCAACTATCGGAGCCGAGAGGCAGAAGAATCAATTGGGTCCCCGAGAATCGATTCTCCGTCTGTGAATCTTGTAAGAGGAGATTGCTACTTTTGCATCCCCTTTACCTTATTGTTTGAGCCACGGGAGAGACGGGTATATCTGGCGATCCGGCCATTTTCTTTTCGAAAAGCAACGGACGCGAACGGTCGGAACAAGCGGAAAACGAATGAATGGATGGATGACGGCGAGGAGTATCAGTTTAATCGCTCCGGGAAAGAGGTTTACGCTGTAACAGGTATGTACTTATTGGGGATGCGCCAGGAAGCTGGCAGAGAGGCGTTTACTAGGCGAGGCAGGTAGTTTCGGTGACCAGTCGAGCGGAAATAAAGAAATGTACATACTGAGCAGGTTCGCAGCCGCTGATATAATGTTGTAGGTAATCTCGTCGTCGTAGATCTGCCGCACCAGAAACTGGCCCTCCATGTTAACCGCTGCATCTTTCCTGGATTAACAAAGTATGAATAAACATCGCGCGGCAAATTGAAACAATTATGCCGGCCGCCGGTGCTGCGCGGATTCAACAGCGGCGCGCGCGGGCTTGTTTGCAATTCTAGCAGCCGGATAATTCGAAAAGCTTATTAGAAGGACGCTTTAGAAAGCTGGACCGCCTCTGTCTTCGGATGCGGAAACGACAATAAGGATTATATATAATTGGAAAAGATGTACTGTCAGCAGAAATAATATTCTGAAATTCTTTTTTTTTGTTGTTGTTGAGAGAAATTGTGAATAGCGAACAAGAAATTTTGAAACTAAAAATTGTTTTCTTACAATTTTTTTATGCGGACATTATAGACAGAAGGACTTAATATCGTTTTCACAATATTTGTCTTCGGTCGAAATTAATTAACGAAAGCCTAAATTTGCATAAAGACGTAATCCAATTAAAAATTACATTCCTCGCTCTGTCAGCGAGATGAGATACGACTTCGAAAGTGGCAACATGTTAATCGGTGGCTCTGCTAAATGGAATATAATTATCATCAAATTAAATAAGCTATCAAGTATAATTAAAAATGAAAAATTACTTGGGATCTCATTCTCGCTGGTAAAATGAGTCATGGCATTAAAAGCGGCATGGTATGCTCTTTACCTCCGAGTTCTGCGGAATTGAAATATAATTGCTTTCTTCATGAATTATATGTTTTATGCTTCCACAACGATCGATCGATCGTTAAAGCTCTCCAAAGTTTAAATTAATATTTGGTCCTCTGTTTCGCAATAATGAACCATTATAATTGGCAGCTTTGTTACGAAGATTACGTTATAGGTGAACGAAAGAAGTCTAAGTTACGCCATCAGGCAGCAAAAAGAATCGCTGTCGAGCATCCTTCGCTTCACGGGCGAGCAATTTATCATACTTTCAAAAGCCATCTTACACTGTTATGCTAATAGCGAGCCTGTGTTTCGCACTTTCCATCAACGACGCAGGGAAAAGGCGGTGGTAAGAGGAATCGCGATTGCACAATTATCGAAAGGATTGTTAATCCCGGCGGAGCGTTTTGATCCGCAGGATTGTGTCACAGTGAATTAATTAATCGGCTTGGCACGACGACGGGCAAAGTAAATATTTCTTGGTGAACAAAAGCTGGCCATTTCAGCAGGTTGCCAGGCCCTCCGGGCAAAGGGCGGTTTCTATTAGGTTTACAAAGTACGGATAAAAGGCTCCTCGCTGTTTGACATGGATATGAGCCGTCGCCGCTCCGAGCTCAATTCACTATTCCAATGCAATTTTTCGAGAATCCTTCGAACGGGTGTTTAACTCGCCCGTGGAATTAATAAAACATTCCTACCGGGAGGATCGACATAACTGCTTCGCAGTGGCTTCGATGAAACCTTCATGCATTTGTTATCAAACGTATCCAATCATCGGATCAATTCTGATGTTGAAAATTGTCTCTCCGAGTGATTTTAAAAAATCTAAAATGACATAAAAATATCCTCGAATCCTTCTAATGTTTTTTCAGTTTTATATTTGATAGCACTTATTATTATCCATTTTGTATTAACCCTTAGCACTCGAGTGGCGACTCTGAGGCGCCACTAAAAATTGCTGTAGCATTATTAAAAATATTATTCACATTATTAAATATGTTGGTATCTAATCAATTACTAAACATGTAAATATTCTATGAGTTATTAATTTCACGTCCACCAAATTTAAAAAATCAGAGAGAGAGAATGTGAAAATATTATAGGTTGGAAGAAATGTTTAACTTTCGAGTTAAAATAGCTCCGAGTGCAAAGGGTTAATATTAATAAATCTGGTTAATGGCTGCCAAAAAATTTTCGAAAGCGTCCGCCGTCCAAAGGTTCGCAATAAATCGTAGAGGTACTTAAACCGTTATAAACCTTGATATATGGTATAAATAATGCTCAGATACCACAGGCGGGACGAACGTGGTTTACACAGTTTAATGTGGGACGTGGGACAAGGGTACCCGTGAAAAGCCACGCTGCTGCGATTTCCGTAGACTACGAAGCGAACGAGTACAATCTCGAAAATTATATGACGCAATTTGTAAACACGATGCGGAGAGGCAAACTGTGAAACGTCATTTAGAACGGCTAAAGTGACCCTTTCTAGCCGAGCTTTTAAGAGTCATCGTGCGATCTTGCTTCACCGGTAACCGACATCTCGCTGCTTTCCCGGTGTCGAGCGCACCACCCTATTCCACAATTCTGTGGTACGTTGTCGTGGTCTCTGAACAAGTTATTTTACGAAAATGTATTTTCTTTTCTATTCCCTTTTAGTCTTTCGTCATTATGTACTGTTATCTCATTGTAAGCTAACTATTTAGGAAACATTTTTTTATTTAACATTACACTCACCCATGTGTACGATAAGTACAGGGTGTAAAGAAATGTTTGGTCTCGGCTGCCATAGGCGTATTCTACATCTTCGAATCGATGAAGATCTGTTAAAGTAGCCGCAAAATTGTCCTTGACTTTGAATTTCAAGGTCAAATTTTTTATTACATTGTATTTTACGCATCACGAATTAGAAAAAATATTTGACCTTGAAGTTCAAGGTCGAGGACAATTTTGCGGTAACTTTTTTTTACAGATCTTATCCGCCTATGGCAGCCGAGACCAAACATTTCTTTACACCCTGTACATAAAATCCGCAGTCTAATCATAATAGATGCAGTTTCAAACGGATCAGGAAACAATTACAACTGGTTTGTCGATATTTTAATTTTCTTTTAAATGAAATTACAATTCTACAAATATATTTAAAGAGAGATTTAAAACACTTAAAAGAAAACCAAGAGAATTTCAAGGGGCAAGTTGAAAAGTCTCGAGAAGGTAATACATAGATGCTAAAGGATTCGAACGGATAAGAGCACGGATCGCGAGAGTAAAGAGCTAATAAATCGTGGAACGGACTGAAAAATCTGTACAATTTTAAGGTCGATAAAACTGTCATCGAAATCGCAAAAGTCAATTTCGTTCCGGAGGTCCCTCCACAATGTATCTACACGGGATCCCTTAGGGTCCGTCTTTCGAGCACAGTGTTCGCGAGTGGAATTGTCCTTTTAGGACACGCGTTCGCCGATGCTTGCCGCGTGTTTTACAGCGAGAGGGCAGGTTTATGGTGTTGTAAACCAGTATTACGAGTCAGTTGTCCCGGCAACCTTCCTCGCCTTTCGTCTCGTCCGCGTCGACAACGGAAGAGTTTCGCGATCTTACGGCCGGGAAACTTGAGAGAGAACTCGAGAGAGAAAGAGAGAGAGAGAGAGAGAGAGAGCACCCCAACACCCATTCACGAGAGCGAGGCGAAACTGCAACGGAATTTTTCACGTGGAAACGAGACCGTAGGTTCCTCCGGTTGTGCTCGCGCAAAAAAAAAGTTTCGCTATCCCGCGGGTTACTCGCTTTCGCGGAAGGCGGGGAGAGGCTCGAAAAGTTTCAGTAACGGGCATTGTTTGCCCGTTCCCGAAGGGAGCCTCGTCTGTGATTCCGCGAATAAACGAAACCCGTAACAGCCGGGTCCCTCGAGCGGTGCTCCAGAGAAAAAGTCAGTCTGACATGTAAACAGCAAGATATTTATGCAACGCCGTCGTGCCGGCCGGGATTTAAGGGGTTAGAAGGGTGTGGACCTTTGAGCCCGTCCTCAAACAGACGGAACGCGTGCCAATATTTCGACTTTACTGTCGCAGAATCAATAAACTCCGAGGATCAGGTAAACAGAGGTTTATTACGCGAACTTGTTGATCCACCCGGGGACAGGAAGAACAGTCGACGGATTCTTGTGCCCTCGTGACCCAGTTTCGGACCTGCGCCACTGTCTTTCGCGGAACGCAATCATTTCTCTAGCCTCGTACCCCCCTCGGCTCAACATTCCCACATTTTTTTGTTATTCATTAAATATTTTTTTGCAGACGAAGTTTCGTTTAAAGAATGCTTCGTACTAACTACTGTTTGCTCGTAGAATGGGAATCTGGAAAACTATACAAATCCATCCGAAGAAGAAAGTTGACCTTCGACTAACCTTGCAAATGTAAAACAGATAAAACGTTCTACTTCCCACTTGTATCTGAAAAATCTAAAATTCATAGTCGATCGAAACAAAAAATTTCACAAATTAATGAATCAACAAGAACCAAGTAATAACACTTCGAAATTCAATAAAACCACAGAGTTTCTGAATTCTGACGGACTTACGGGGTTGTTCGCGAGAGTTTTATGCGCGCAACTAAAAAATGAGATAAATGTCAGATTTAAGGAATAATGTTTTACGTCCGTGTGCGTATGTGTTTACGATGTAAAAATGTCATAAAGTCTGTGAACATTGCGCAACCGTGGAAGGAAGTTCTATAAAAGCTTTTCCGGAGAAGAATCGGACAGTAAAAAGTATGCTAATCGTCGATAAGGAAGGAGGGGTGGTTGCTTTATGAGCGTGTCGTAAATGCGACAGTGAGACGAATGAGAAGTTGTCTCGTTTTGAGAACAAATATAACGCGTGATATTCAATGCAAGGAATTACGAAAGTAAACTACATCCTCTAAGTTTTCTTCGTCGTATCACTTTCACTCCCTGGGGCTTAATTCCTCTCTTCTCTTTTAATATTATACTTATACACCGTATTAAAGGCCGACGAAGGTTATCATTATCCGATCGGAAATTGTTTGCAGCTGTCTAAACGCAGAACTTTCTTCGTTGCAACAATTTCTTGCTTATTATTTATCCTTACGCAAGCTGGCTCGGAAAAGTTCGGTACTTGGACGAACTTTGATTATCTATTTCTCGCGAAGAACCTTGATAAAACGCGTTAAATAAATTACAAGTTGAGCCAGGCCCCGTGGTTTTGAAACGAAGCAGAAGCACCGGAGAAAGTTGATCGCTTAACAGCAGCGATTAAAATTTAACAATTTTATAAAAGAATATGCAAGTACGTACCAAAGTGAGATTGGATGAGAATGCTGAAAGTTCAAAGTATGTAACTAAGCGGGTAAATGAAAAATGTTGAAGCGGCAGTGTTCGCGGATGCTCGTGTTCAAATTGTATAAAATTTCAAATTGAAATCGTCAAAGTGGAAGCACATAAGGATGCATAGCCTTGGTTCCATCACAAAGGATCGGCGTAAAACGCTTTCAGCGCGGAAACAAACTGAGACGAACCGTAAAGCATTTTCATGAAATATTCACGGAGATTATAGCGGTAGTGGCTAAAGTATTGTTTATAAATCTTCTACCGAGGCTATTATCCAATCTGTATTTGGCCGCAGCTAATTTGCGAGCACGGAAGATTGTGTACGTACATTGCCGCGCCGTATAAGTGAACACTTTAAACCCGTTTAGAACCCATTCCGAACCTATCGTACCATAAACTGTAGAGTTAATTAAAAAAATTTCGCTCAAGTTTCACATTACCGATTTAGTTCGGCGTGAAGTAGAAGGCGTAAACTAAGCACTATGAAAATAATTTACTTGATAAATAATGAATTTGTAGGATTTTCATTGACTGTACATCTTCCAGGCATTTTCGCACGTCCCCGAAATTCCATTCCCGAATCTAATCATCGCAGCTCGCCGGAGGCACGTTTGCCATTCAAATTATCAATTTCGCACGGCACGCCATTGGACGCTTTGAGTGCCGAGTTATCAATTTATTCTTTATCCTGGTTGATGAATCAATTTTTGCGAGTATACATCGTGAGATTCGAATTCTCTCAGCTATGTATAATAAGCTATTTACACTTCGGTTCATCAGGCATATCATTTACAAAATTGTTTCTGTATGTTCGCGAGAGATATATTATTTTGCTTTATTGTCGTACATTTTACCGTGAGTTTGTTAACCCTTAGCACTCGGATGGCGACTCTGAGGCACCACTGTAAATTGTTATACCTTCTTAAATATACTGTTCCCATTATTATTTTTGTTCGTATTTAATAAACTAGTAGACATTTACATATTACATGAGACATTATATCAGTGTCATATGTAAAAAGTGGAAAAAAAAATTGTATAGAATAGAAATATTCTAGAATGGAAAAATCTTTCGTTTTTTAGTTAAAATAGCAGCGAGTGCAAAGGGTTACAATTGAGACGATGAAGATCTTGCCAATGTTTTTCTTACGAACCTAACCCAGACCTTCTTTCATCGATGTTATAAAATAACTTGTTATCGTGAAGCTTTCACCGTACAGATTCTAAGGTATCTGTTGAATAAGAACAGTTTTTCAAGAAGTTTCCAAGTTCCCAAGTTTCATTCTATAAAAGTTCCACAGGTATCTTTTTAAACAAAACGTCGAAGTTCGAACAGAATTCTTTTAGAAACGAAATATGATTCGATTCCTGCGAATAGGCAAGATAAAATCGCCATAAATCATCGCGTCGAAACAAAACGAACCTCCTGTCTCAAACAATAAAATGATCACCCGATCCTCGAACTATAAATGCTCGGGACGGCGGCAGCGCGTTAAAAAAGACCGGTTGAATAAAAGATCCGATGATTCTGCGAGCGTCGGTTGGCCAGTTCAATATAATTCAATATAAATTCCAGGGCCGTGTCGTAGGGCGAAGAAAAGTGGCGGTCCGTGCGGGCGAAATTTCCACGGAGGAATGCGAGGGATTCGGGTCAGGGATGCGTCGAGGCTGGAGCGGTGTCACGCCGCCAGTAAAATTAAGCCAGGCAAGAAGCATGGTGACACCACGTGGCCTGGCGAAGCGTCCCATTCGGCGATCGCGATCAGAATCGCGCGTCGCGACGCGGAGAACGCTTCGCTGTCGCTGAAGCGTCAAATCAAGGGTGGACCAGCTGCTCTTACATACATACAATACAGTAAGCGACACGTTACATGGAAAGTCTTACGAGAGAGCTGACAGGACGCAAAGAGGATGCGGAGGAGTCGGCGCGAACGGTGATCTCGCGCGGACTACTTACTTTATCGCCTCCCAGGACTCGCTGCCGAACGTCTTCACAAACAGCAGCTCGAGGGCGTAATTCACAAAACCGTACTGCACATAAAAGAAAAATATGTGTATCCCAGCGGAAAAATTGACGAGCGGAAACGGTCTCTCGCTTGCTTGCTTGTCGATTAGGAAATCCGGCGAATTCGGTCCCGCGGGTCCGTCACTTGGAGGATCGTGAATCGAACAAAGTCAAACGACACTGTCAACCGGTGATCTGTCGTCACGTCGCTCGTGTTAGTCCCAGTTCCGTCGTCGCGACGCGACGCGACGTCTCCCGGCTTTCTCGACCGTTTCTTCCGTTTCGCTCGTTTCCGCGTGCTGTCGCTTTCGCTTCTCTCTTTTGTGGAACGTACCATGGTGCACCGGGAAGAGGTTCGCCGCGTATCATTCCATTCTAATTGCCATAGGAGCCGTGTTTACCTCGTGCACACGAGCCGCGTACTGGAAAGTCGGCCTGCCTTCCGTCAGAGACGATACGTATCGATTTTCTACCCTCAGCTGCGCCACCTAGACGCAACCCTGTTAGCCGGGACCACCGACACGCGCCTCCTACACCCTTCCGCTGGCAATCCGCTCTAATGCCATTTTCCCGCTGCGAAATCGACAGCGATATCACTCCGCGAACGAATACTTGACGGAGTTTCGAGGCGAGAGCCTGTGCAATGCAAAACGTCGAAAATAAACCAATTTTTAGCGGACTGCGCGCGACCGATCCCCGGTAACAATATATAAAAACAGAAATGCGAGCGAGAGTTCGAAATTATCTGACTAAAACGGAAAAGAATCGTGGAAATCCTTGACTAGATTCCCTCCACGGATAGGGTTAGAATAGTGGGGAACCAATAAACGCGTTTAGGGGAGTTTTTGGGATTATGCAACGCCCACGAGCTGGTACGTTGTTTTAAGGGTAAACAATTGACGGAGTCGATCCGAGGAAGACACCAAGTCCCTCGAACATTAGTAATATAATCTGCTGGTAATACTACTCACAATTTTAAATCGAATTTAAAATTTTTCGATTTATAGTCTCGAAATAAGAATTTGTGCAAAAAATGTTAACCCTTAGCACTCGAGCGGCGACTAAGAGTCGACACTAAAAATTGCTCTACCATTATTCGCAATATTGTTTACATTATTAAATATGGCGCTATGTAATCAATTACCAAACATTTCAGTATTGTATGAGGTATTATATCAATTTTATATCCATAAAATGAAAAAAAATCATATAGAATGGAATTATTCTAGGTCGGAAGAAATGTTTAATTTTCCTGTTAAAATAGCTCCGAGTGCAAAGGGTTAAATACTAAATTTTTTGAAATTATACCGTTACATCGGTGTACATTCGTGTCCTCTTTAAAAAAAGGTATACGGGTCTTAGGTCGGAAACTGATTCCAAGTTTTTAATTTTCTGCCGACTCCCATAAGGGTCCGATCACTGTGGCGCTGCGCGCTGGTGGGATCGGAGAACCCTCCTGACCAAATTTGGCTCAGATGGGATGTCCTAGGCCAGATTCGGGCCCATTCTATATTTTATCCATTTGCAAATAGTTCCAGTTCCAGATGACGCCGACTCCGTCTCCGTCTGTAAGGCGACTAATGAAGCTGTTACTCCGGTGGCAACCCCCTAATTTCCGGCTTCTTCGGCTCAACTTTGCTCGCTGCGAAAGTGGCCTTGTCGAGACGCTCGAACCAAGAAGAAGCTCCGCTGTACCGATTGCCGAAGCGCTACGAATTCCTGGGTTCGTTTCTAATTACAATTTAAGTCGAGCTTGCTTATCAACCGCGTGTCCCTCGGAACGAAGATTTCAGAACGCGGATGATCGTTCCTGGTCGAACTATTCTTGCGCCCCAGTTTCCTGAAGTTCGTCCAAAATTGATCGCGCCTGTTCCTGTTCGGTTCTATGGCTCGAAAGGCCCAACACTTTTCGAGCGAATCTCGCGCTTCCGGTTGCGCCGAAAATACGACGCGCCATCTTCTTTCCGAAGGTCGAGCCTCCCAGATAAAATCCCCCGAAGGCCCGCGATACCATCTCCTCTATTCAGCCAGCAGCAGGAAGCTGGGCATCTATCTAAATGAGGCGTACTCTGTCGAGAAGAAACACTTTGTCAGGAGGGTGGCTCGATCAAAATGACGACCGAATCGAGAAAAACTGTCGCGCATTGTACAGGCTGTCACAAAATTATATGTCACGGACACCATAGCGCGATTCTATACCCCCGATTTACTCTAAAATGGCATAAGGAGATCCCCGCAGAATTGACCTTGAACGTGAAAAACAAGGTCAATTTTGTGGGGGGTTTCTTATGTCATTTTAGAGTAAATCGGGAGTATAGAATCGCGCTATGGTGTCCGTGACATATAATTTTGTGACACCCTGTACAGAAAGCTGAGACCGTTTAATGAAATTCGGAAAATTAGGAGCATTTGATGGTATAAAAAACAGAGTTTTGAAATCGTCGTGCGCTTGTGCCTTCCCACTACATTTTGTCTTTACTTTGACGAAACTACCGCCAAATTCGAGCGTAAGAATCCCGTCTGATATTGACTGGCCGACAGCTGCAGCACGGTTTGTTTCATCGCATCGGGCAACGCGTCGAGAATTATTAGCGGGCTGCACGTAGCACAATGTAACTCTCCGTTACCGAACGAATCCATCGATATCGGGTGGTGCTGGTTCCACCACCCAACAGTTCGCTATGATTAATCGAGTGAAACTTCCGCGGACATAAATTACGAACCATCGTGGAGCCGACCCACGGCAAACGGCAAATAAATTACAAAGCGAAGCAACCTGGAAAGAATTTTTAATTAATTGGCGGGGCCACTTTAATCAGCTTCTATCGAAACGCGCACGCTGCTCCAGCCAGGCCGTTTATACCGGTAAGAAAGCCCTGAATTCCCTTTCAGAGGTACCACTGGATTTCTTCGTTCTCTCGAGCCCGAGCGAAGGCTTGCCGGAGGATCATTAGGGCGAATAAAAATTTCACGGAACGCGAGGACGTTCGGGAACGAGTCTCCGAGAGCCAACGGGACTGTCATTCGAGGACACCCTTTACCGACGCGGAATTTTCAAAACTTCACCGTTGCACACGGCGGCCGACGCGACGCGGCGCTCCTAAATATTTCAGAAACTCGCAGCGACTCGCCGTCTTTTTGAAGACTGTCCCCAGTTTAACGCTCCGATTATAAAGCAATCTTTAGGGATTAACCCTCCGCGCTCGACGCTCTTTCAAACCTTTAGAACCCAGACAGTTCTTCCGACCTACAATATTTTTCATTCTATTTTACGTTTTGCAAAATTAGTAGGTAAAACACAAAATAGTGGCAATATCGAATGAACGTAAAAATTCCAATTTCTTATTTAGAACTCGTTAGAATTATTAAGTTTTTTCAAATATCTATCGACAGGTATAATGTTGCACGCCAGTATATTTGTTTCAAGAGTGTATTCGTCGAAGCGAAAACAATTGTCATTTCTTGATGACAAAAGTAGTCGTCGAGCACGGCTGAGAGGTTAAAGCTGACCTATTTCCCCGGTCGTTCGCGACTCCTCGGAGCGCGGCGCGGCGCGGCTCGGCGTCGCGACGACAGGGAAATTGGGCGCCGTTTTTCGGCGTCCAGTGTCTTCGTCCGGGAAACTTTTCCGCGCCAGTTCCTTTAATCCCGTCCGAAATTTCCTTGTTGTCCCCGGTATTAGGTCGTCCTGCCGCAGAGATGTCTCTGATACCCGTCTATTGGCCGGCGTTGTAGCTCCTCGACGACACACTTTTTTCCACAGAGACCGGCCGCAGATGTTTACCTTCGCAGCTGTCGCAGGCGAACTTCGAAGACGTATTCGCCCGTATCGCAGTCGCAATATCGGAATATAGGGCACCCGAGGCAATTGCACTCGGAGCTCGACCCCATTATCAAAGGCCGAAAGGGCAGGACACCGCCCGCGCGCTGCTACGCGAGAAAGTCGAGAGAGAGAGAGAGAGAGAGAGAGAGAGAGAGAGAGAGAGAGAGAGAGAGAGAGAGAACTATCTCGAGTACGTAATCGACGATCCGACGGAACACTTCGTTTCTACCAATTTCGCGACGCGTTTTCGCCAACCGCCCTGTGAAATAGAGTTCTGGAGCCAGTCTCAGCCCGTTACACTTGCCCGGACAAATGTAATAACCCGCGTGGAACTGCATAAAGCGCCGCGCAATATTGTTCCGGAACATTTAGTAACGATAATTGAAGGACCAACTCGAATTTTCGGAAACTGTTGCCGTCCGCGTATTAGCAGTTTCGATCGCCGATTCCTACTTTATTGTGGAGAAAGTTGTAACAGAGGAGTATCCACGTGTTCCGAATGTAATGGAAATTCCAATAGTCAAGATTTAGGTGGGGTAAAAAAATTATAGGGGAAGGCGGGGTATTGTGAGCCACTTTTTTTTATTGCCAAAAAACTGCTATTAAATTAAGTTTTTCATCAAATTTCAACGCTAAATGTAGCATGAAGATTTACCTTTCTTTTAGACACAATAGTGTAATCGAATATCTGCATATTAGATGATTTTAAGACTATTACAAAAAATGTGCATTTTCTTGAATTTGCAAAATCTCGGGGAATCGTGAGCCACTTTCAAAATCGAATAAAAATTACAATTTCTGTTATGAAATGTTTATTCATGTATCTGAATGACAAAATCATTTTTTAATAATAAGAAAAAAAGTTAAAAATAACCACAATTAATCTGAAATGCAATGCTCACAAGTCCAATTTCTTGCGGTCATTCCGGCGCATTCCAAATGGATAGCACGATCGCAGACGTTGCAATGAATGGTAACTAAAAGAATTGAATCAGATAAAATATCTATTAGATATTGCCAAAAAATTTATATCGTGCTCGAATATTGCATAAACAATCATTGAGAAACATCAAACACGCGAGGTTAGCTCGTTAAATGTCAAAAATTGAGTGGCTCATAATTCCTCGAACCCTTATTTTTACAACTTGGCCACAAACAAATAACACAAACCTAACCTAATTCAAATTTCTTTATTTATTTCGAAAGCTTGAAGTCACACGTGTATTATAAACACAGTTACCTGCTTAGATCCACAGAAAAATGTAACAGTAATAGACCAAACACGAAATGAAAATAATACTTCGAGCGCAGCGAATTTGTATCTGCTAACAGAGCAAAGTAATGATGCAGACAACTCAAAAACAGTTGTTCGCAGCTGTCAATATTTACTAGTAAAACAAAGATGGCGCTGGCTCACAATACCCCGCCTTCCCCCTCTCTAACGAAATAAGATAATGTGACAAAAATAATTGACAGGTATACAATGATCACTTTTATGTCTCTCACTGATTGAAAAATGAATATTAATAATAATTACTTTGAACAATTTCCGTTAAAATTTTTATCAGCACAACAGACCGCCAGCAGAATAGATCCTTCGGATGTACAGTTATTAAGGGCAAGCTGAGCCGAACTGTAATCCGAGGACACTAATTATGAATGCGTTCGAGTAAAAACTCGTAGTTGCGAGACCATATTTAATGGTCCGTAACTAACAGCTATATCGCTTAACGGGTCATTTGAATGGGTCTCAATAGTAATATTATATTCGTTTCACCTAATACTCGCAGAATTTATAGCGATCTGCAAGTAGCACGAAAATGAGAAATGGAACTGTAATCGCGGTTTACATTATGTATTCACCGATTATAATTTCTAGGGCCTTTTCCACTGTCACTATTTGCATTGTATTTTTCGAGGCCGATATTAATTATGTGGAATGGAGAAATCGTATTACAATGTCTTCGGTGAGTTCTTTAACTTTTCGCCATTAAAACTTTTTAATAGCTCGTTAAAAAGTAATTAAAAGAAACGGAAATGCCATCATAATAAGAATAACCATCATAGGAGAAAAGAAAATATGGGGTTTGGTTATAAATCTTTCAGGATGGACAATATTTCTTTGCGAAGCTGGCAGTATATGTTTCATTCAAGACTCGATAAATCGACCAGAAGAAAATCGTACACCGAATTTTAGAGGGTCGCGATAAATTGGAAGTTCCAATCTTCAAATGTATGGCGGATTCAGCGATGTGAAAAATTTACCAACATTTTTACAGCCGCCGTTGCAATATGTAGCATTTCCGAAACAACACGTATCCTCCGAAATGATTACACTAAAACATTATTTGCGATTCAATCTAGTATATTTAACAGTGGAAGAAAACAATGCTCGTATCCATTGTGTTCAGTTCGAAGTGTTCGGCACGACGAGGTCCCAGGACAGCGGGTTAATTTGATCAAACAAACAGGCGTTCGGACGCGTAGTACATATTTGCAAAGGCAGAACAAGAAATACGACCTCGCATTGACCGGCCGAATCCAACGGCTGAACAGAAGTGATAAATAGCTGGGAGTGACAACAATAAAAGCAGGCAGGCAGTCTTCGAGGCACCGTGGTGTCTCGGTCACGCCGACGATCGCGCGTCGCGACGTTTTCTTTTTTTCCCATGTGCCTCTGTACACAGCGAACGCGTTCCTCCACGGTCTATTATGCCCGCTCGGTCTAACAGCGTGTTACGTTGCGGTTCTACTGGATGCGATTTTCGATCGCGAGCGGGACACGCCGATCGTTTCACTTGTTTCGATGTGTTTCCAATATGTCTGAATCGTTTTTACGATAACGCACCGCGTTACAAACGCGACGTGGTCAGGATAAACTTCCTATATGGAGGAAACCACTTCGTGTGTGGAACAGAGTAGCTTAGTTTGCCCGAGCGAACGGGCTACAGTAACAGGCTTAAAACGTCAATAAATTTTCTGTCAGTGTAAATAGATAATTCAATATAAAATCGAATTAACGCTCTTTCTACAACATATCCAAAGGTACTTAGGAAATTTCCTTTTTTTTATTGTTCGATCGAAAAATTTTGGAGGTTCCCCGATTCTATTGTTAAGCGAACAAATGAAATTTTCAAGTAACATCCTTCCGTGTCCCAGTTTTCAGAAAACCGTGCGACAACGAGATTCACGAGCCCCGCCACACTATCCGAGTTATGAGCTAAGATATAGTTTCATCGAGGAGCTGGTGTTTGCCCTCGAGAGCATGAAAATAATGGCTGTTATGTAGTTGCTCGAACATTTACGAGCGACAGGTTTACGAGGCCGACCCACTCCCATCACCGGTGGAAGAAGCAATCGTATGTGCTGTCGAACGAAAACGCACGGCCCGAACACCGTCAGGATGAAATGGCGGCCGGTGATTCAGGAGCGGCACGTTTCCCGGGACCGATAATCAACGACGACGACAACAATAAAAGGGTTGCCCGGGCGCAAGAGGGTGGTCGCCGCAACTCGATGAGGAATTACAGAGGTTGATCAGAGCAAAAAGAGCACGCCGCCAGTGGTAGGAGACGCGCGACGGAGGGAACCACTAATACGCCGTGATACGGGTTAATGACGCGACCGCTGGGCCAGGTGGGGCTTGATTGCCGTAAAAAGTTCATCGACGGAGCCCCGGCGCGGCGCGACGTGTCTTCATATCGTCGAACGAACCCCGGTTAAAGTTTGATGAGCGTGAAATGTCCTCTCACGGGCTCGCCGGAGCACGTGATACGCTGAACCGTTAATCTCGGTGATAATAGTTCGGGCGTCAATAATTGGCCGGCTTCGGGCATCGTGAATTTAGAATGTAAATTCGGTCGGCGCTCGCGAAACGACCTGTCTCGCCGGACAATAACGAAACCCTGGTTTGGTTCGACCCCTGCTCGCTCCTCGGAAATATTAAGCTGTTGCATTCGAAACGTCCGATTTTTAACGGGAACATTAAACAAACATAACCGACATATATTAAGTAAAAAACATATTTGGTAAAAGTTTGAATATTATGGATATTCGCGTTCTTCATTTATAAGATAGTCATCTTCATTTTTGTAAACCCACATTCGTTAATGTCCCCGTTTGGGACATAATTGGGTGCGTAACTTCAAATGTGGGTCACCCTTACATTAGGGTGGACCTTAGCTCTATTTTGTGAAATTTTACTTGCGAGATCTTTTTCACGAAAAAATTGTGCTATTGGGTAAGAAAATAATTCCTGAAAAAGATGAAGTTGATTGGATAAGGGGAAGGCGTGCCTCATTGACGTTGAAGTTGCGAAAATCTTGAAGTTTCATGTTTTTCGCAACTTCAACGTCAATGAGGCACGCCTTCCCCTTATCCAATCAACTTCATCTTTTTCAGGAATTATTTTCATACCCAATAGCACAATTTTGTGGGGGTCGTGAAAAAAATTTCACAAAAAAAATTTCACAAGATAGAGCTAAGGTCCACCCTACTGTACATATATCTTCAAATTTCTGCCGAGTTGGGGGAACATTGGCTCCATCTTCTTCTCCAAATAACGTTCCCCAAACTCGACGGTCGGCCATTGATTTCGTAGTTGGCTTTAGAAAAGTTTCACCCTGACACTTGAAGATACGCTACCCCGATTGGCCGTGGATCTCGAGCGAGACGGTTCCGGATCTCGCGGATTTATTCGGGGAGATCCAGACAAATCGGAAGGAGTAGACCAAGGGTTGTTTGAGCATTCCATTTTCAGCTCGATCGCGGAGTCTTCGAGCCGGGTGAGAAAATCACAGAGCGTTGTTGCCGAAGTCGCTCGCGAACGTAGTTCAAGCGGAAAGTTAAAGGAATTATTTAGCGCTCAAGATCCGGGAACGTGCTCGATACGGAGCCTTTGTAGTGGGTGGCACAACTGATTCTTCGCGTCAGTTCGAATTCGAGCCCCGGTAGTGCTCGGATACAAGTCAAACAAAAGGAGCCGGATAAGCAGCCCGAAGTGTTATCCCCCTCATAAACCATCGATGCGCAAATATTGGGGGAAGCGTGAAACTCGTTTTGCGGCGACGCTCGCCGATTCGTCCGCGTTCGCTCCGCACCGCACCGCACCGGTGCGGCGCGGCGGGACGATTTATTTACAAAGGAATTTTCTACCGTTGATAAAAGCGCCGGTTGACGTTCCAGGATCGAGGGCTCCTTCCGGACGTATGCAAATTTGCCCGGCACTTTCCGCACGCGTTTCCCGCGGATACTGCCCGGTGCACCTCGCGTTACAGTCCGCGTGGATCCTTCTGTTATGCAAATCCGCTCCGGACGGGATAACGAGTGCAACTCAATTCTACGGACTGTAACCGCGATATTACCGCGATATTACCGGCGAATGTATCCGTAATGTCTTTGCTATTAATTAAATCATTGGCTGAATTCGAATAAAATCCGCAATCTATACGTATCAATCAGGTATACGCGACATTGCGTTGTTTCGCTATACAGGTACCTACATAAACTATGTGCGACGGCCCGTGACGCTGACTATCGATTATCGTCAGCCGATATCTGGAAACTGTTTTGGAACAACTATTTCCATCCGTTTGCAAACACGGAAGAGAAAACAGTCACCGTTGTCAATAAGGGAACGTATAAAGTAATCAACAGTTATCGGGTACAGATGAGAAAGTAAAGTGGGAATCAGGACTATTAACGGAAGCAACCGACGTTTGTTAAAGGACCGATAATAGATGATCATACCAGCGTCAATATTTTCCTTCGTACTGGCGTCGCAGTGCGGTCGCACCGAATTCCACAATGTGTTTCACCGCTTTGACCGTCAAGAATTCACCAAAACCAGCCTCGGTCGACACCAGAGTTCATAAACAGAGCGGCGTTAACCGACAGCAATGTCCTTTCAGTGGTCGCACTTTTGTCACCGAAAGGTCAAATGCGTTTATGCGCACAACGAGGCACGCTTAATATTCGCATTCCTTGTTCGATAACTCTGTATTTCTCTCGCGATTACAATCGTTATTATATAAATGTTGGAGTATACACCGTAATGCACGGGACATTCGTAGGAGGAAAGGTTTTTTTGACCTGCAGTTTATGGCTTTTCCAGCGTCGCCATTTTTCCGGGCTAAAGGCCCAAGAAGGAAGACAAGGTCTTCAGTCTGTCCAAGGTAGCCCTGTGAGCAAGTCACAGCACACAACAACTCAACTTTCTTTTTAACCCTTTGCACTTGGAGCTATTTTAACTCGAAAATTAAACATTTCTTCCAACCTAGAATAATTCCATTGTATATGATTTTTTTCATTTTATGGGTATGAAATTGATTTAAATACCTCATACGATACTTAAATGTCTAGTAGTTTATTAAATACGAACAAAAATAATAATGCCAACAATATTTTCAAGAATGGCACAGCAATTTTCAGTGGCGCCTCAGAGTCGCCATCCGACTGCTAAGGGTTAATTGTGTTTTACGGAATAAAGTAAAATATTGTGTTATATGTTATTCACAAACTGATTACAGTTTTTCCATGTGCGGTAGAGTTTAAATAAATTAGTTAAATAGCAAGTTTTGTTTAATCTCCCAATCTTGTCAACCCAACATATAATAACTGCTTGCACTCTCCTCTCTATCCTATAACTTTTGCGTGACACAGTTTTTCGAACTACCAACAATTTTCGTGTAGTAGAATTTTGTCTAGAAAACGAGCTTTCCAACCGAATGCATCGCAACGCAACGCGGTGCGGCGCGGTACTCGGCTACCTAGTCATCAACGGTGTTCTCATTAATCGATTCCCGTCAAGTACGAAACAAAATTATCTGGCATCTTGCCTCCCATCGAAATTAATTAGAGAAGGACGTCCCCGTGTAATTCGTATCCTCAGGGTGAACCGAGCGATGATGAATAGCGTTCCGCAGATAATTAAAAATACCGTCACGCGTCGAATATCGATGATTCTCTTCCAGACCGCCTACTTCAATCCACCATCCCTGCCGCGTCCATAGAAACGCGTGCCCAGGCCAGGACAACGACGACGTAATGCTGCTGCCGGTCATAACACAGAAATGACTGACGTCATTGGATGCCTCGGGTTGTCCTTGCGCTCGCCGTGGAACCGATCCAATAACATGCGTATTAACGTGACTCACGGGCACATCCGACAATGTCGAACATCACGGAATTATCTTGACCAGCTCGCTGTTTTCCTGCCGGTTTCGAGCGTTTGCCCCCATTTCTGGCAGAGCTCCATCGTATTCTGGAATAATTACAGTGGCTTTCGAAACACCGGATATCTCCGAGAGAACGTCGATATTCAACCCGTTCCAGTATTATTTTTCTTCGCGACTACAGTGATTAAAATTTCTTTGTCCTCATTAATAATCTCCCGGTAGAAGAAGAAAATTTCTGTTTGCTTGTATCAGGATTATTTATAGGACAACATTTTATTAGGATTTTTAGAATGCCGGTGAATTCGTTACGATCAATTTTAACTATCCAGTTTCGATTTCGTCGATTAATTGATTCGAATCTTGGAGAAGAATAGGTTAATTAAACGGGGACTACGGGCGGGCATTAAAATTCAGCAGGATGGCCCAGTTGGTGGTTAAACTCGTCACGCCCCAAACATGCCGAAAGTTGCGAAAGTGGTTCAATCACCGCGGCTCATCATCGATTTCCCACGCGATGACACGAGCGTGGACACTCCGAGGGGGGCCTCCTGTCCCTTGTCAATTTTTATAATGAAACGGCACTTCATTCGACGGAACGTGGTCGTGCTAGGGTATCCCAGGTCGACCATCAATATCCCTCTTCTATGATCTCGTCGGAGGGCGAAGATTAATGTCGACTTTCGCGGTTTTTTTTCGCTGGCCTCTGGTCGCCGGACAGACCCTGTCGAGTGCTCCCCATTACCTTCTCTCTCTCTCCCTCACTCTCTCTCTCTCTCTCTCTCTCTCTCTTTTGCTATCCACCCTTCGTTCATTCGGCCAAGGAACGATTAGATGCGCGACTTGATTGAAGTTCGTTGTAAGTGGATCGATCGACGCTGGTTTAACGTTTCAGAGGACCAACTGGCCGCACCTGTTCCACGAAACCGATTGTCTCGCTCCGCTCTTTTAGTCTCCCGACTGGCTCCAAGTTAACTTTAGATTGAAAGCAGCTTACGGTTGTACACCGACTTTCGAATTAGCCGCTCCGTTCCTATCGCTTACCTTCCTTCTTGCAAGGCGGGTTTCCCAAGTGTTACAGTAAATTTGGGAAGGGGGTCTTTTAAACTGATCACAGATTCCATTTAAATACAAGAAAATTCGAAAATTTTTCATTTATATTCCTTCTAAATTTATATATTAGATGGCATCGTGATGTATTTCCATATACACAGGCTCACGAAAGTATTCGAACGATCATATATTCATACTTGAAAGGGACACAGACTGTACAGTATACAAAATATTTTGAAATTATCGTATTTATTGTGTATGGGGAGTATGTGTGGATAACGTGTATAAATTTCATTGAAATCATATAACACATATCCGAGTTAGAAAGACAAATATTACGTCAATGTTAGTATTTTCTATGGGAAACCGTCTTAGGGCTGTAATAATGGCAAAAGGAGGGTCAACTTCGTATTAAAGTTTGATTAGAATACTTTTGTGACCTACAATGTGTTATTAAATCTAATAAAGTCTTTCTAACTCGGATATGTGTTATATGATTTCAATGAAAGTACACGTTATCCACACATATTCCCCATACACAATACATACGATAATTTCAAAATATTTTGTATACTGTACAGTCTGTGTCCTTTTCAAGTATGAATACATCATCGTTCGAATACTTTCGTGAGCCTAATGTATGATTGGAATTAGTTTTTTATGTATTGTTGAATAACTTATCTCCCCATAGAAAGTCCCGAAGGTGATTCTTTTCATCTGGATGCGGCTCTCAAGAAATGTCCATCATCGTGTGCCCGTCGTATATATTCGTGGTCCATCGGGAGGTTCTGTCAGAGTCACGAACCTGGGAAATATGAATTAGCATAGCGTCGCTGTGACACGGTTACCGGAACTACGGGGAAGCCGCAGACTCGGAATTCGATGGTAATTAATGAGAAGTAACGTTAATTATCGAGATGATAGGGGCTCGGGGAAAACGACGCAACGGTTCTTCGTTTATGCTCGGCGAAGCTTGATCTTCTTCATTAGAATTGCAATGGGATAAGCGCGGGATATTTTAATATATTCCATTAATGAAATGGAACTGAAAGAACGTGTTCGACCGCAGTCGACTGCGAGCACCAGGTGCGAGCTCGTGATAGCTTTGTCGAGCTCGTTCGAACTCGGACCTACAGCCAACTGGAATTTGAATTTGAATTTATTGTTCCAGCAATGTTCACCTTTCAACTGTGTCTGGTGATTCTCAGTTATTCGTAACATTATGGAAAAATCATAGTTCGAGTTGGAACTTTTAGCATTCTCGCTGTATAACAAAAGTGTTTCATTTCCACGCAGCGCGAGGATGTACGGCGAGCAACGATCCCGCGCGCATGGCGGTAATTAGAAAGTCAGAGATTCGTAATAAAAGCGAGTAATAATTCTCGAAAGTACCAGACATTTTCCGCGTTTTTACGAGACGAACTCCCGACGATTTTTCAGCGCGACTTTACGCCCCTGGTTTATTGAAATGTCGACGGCAGACATTGAGGACATATTCCCGACACGATTGTCGTTCGTGCTCTGCTTTTGTCTTTCCCTTTTAACTTTCGACGGGGCAAAGAAAATGGCGAGGAAGACGCAGCTGTATCGGAGAATGGTCGAAACGTTGCGAAGAACGATTCCCTCGAGAGGAAGCACGGTGATGGCTGCTACAGGATTAGTTTACGAGACGACGTGCGAAGAAATTTTGAAAAAAAAAGTGCAATTGCAATCACCGAGAAAATACCAGAGGCTGATGTTTACAACTTCTTAACTGTCGCCACGATAGTTGACCCGGTTCATTGATGTTCAGTAGCGAATCTTCTGAAAACACTTGTTTCAGTCAATCGATAATTCGTTTCTTCCTTTTCGACTTATCCTTGTACAATTAATATAAATACTTCAAAAACCTATTAGCCCCATGAGAAAAATATTTTAAAGAATCCTCCGAAGGGTTAGGGCAGGTTGTACGAAAGCAAACGAGACTCGGAAATTTCAGGTACCCGTATGCTAGTGCGAAAGGGGTCGAACAGCGTGATCTCGATTGTTCTAGCGAATCCAAGGAGAAAGGTATGCTAAACGCTCGCGTTATTTGTTCGCGACGAAATTGTTTCGCGATATATAAAAGTCTAATGTCGGGAAAAATGTAAGCAGCTGTTCAGGTAGATATTATGCGGGTGTTCCTCTGTGATATTTACTGTCCTACGGGAAACAGAATAATGTTTACGCCGGGTCGGGCCTGGCCGGGCCGGGCCAGGCCGCGCGAGCTCGCGCCTGGAAACTGTAAATAAATACAGGCTGATCCCGCCGCGGTTTTCCCTTGGAACCACGGATCTTTAAATTGTTTCACGCACAGATTGGTCCAGAGCGTGGTTCAACAGCGTTGTTACGCGAACGAAAACAATTCTCGGAAATGCCGGATAATGTATAAAATATATCCAACAATTTAGACGCGCGCGCGGGCTATTGAATAATGTAATCGGAAATAACGATACCTTATTCTGGGCCGGTTCGCTTTATGCAAAATTTATACTTTCATAACAGAATTCGCGGGAACGACCATCCGGCAAAAGCGCGTTTTAAAAAATGTAATCAAAGTTCAACGTGTATTTTTCTGTATACGTACAGAGTGGCCAACGAACAACAAGAAATAAATATCTCTGTTGAAATAGTGGGTAAACGGACGTTTCCGCGAAAATGCATGATTCTCAAGAGTTAAAGCCGAAGAAATGAATATCATGTTCGAAAAGTTGCTAATTAACCCTTAGCACTCGGATGGCGACTCTGAGGCACCACTGAAAATTGCTGTGCTATTCTTAAAAATAATTGTTCACATTATTATTTCTGTTCGTATTTAATAAACTACTAGACATTTACATATTACATGAGATATTGTATCAGTATCATACGCAAAAAAATGAAAAAAATTTTATAGAATGGAAATATTCTAGAATGGAGAAATCTTTTGTTTTTGAGTTAAAATAGCTCCGAGTGCAAAGCTCGAAATCAGTTAATGTTTCGTTCGAATCACTCTGTACGTACCACAGTTCTCGTAAACTCTCTTCTCGACGAGACTCGTTACACATTCGGAACCGTTCGAACCGGCTGCGACAGCAAAAAAACTAAGTCATATTATGCGTCAGTTATTAGTTTTTCGAAAAATGAATATCACCGACAATATTTCGCGAACGAGCTTCCAATATTTTTAATAAAACGCACGGCGGAATTTCATTACGACCCTTTGTCACGATACTGATGACGGGGGATAGATTGTAAAATACGGCCGCGTTTGATGAAATTTTTTCACGTGTCGTTAACGAACGATCGCATTTATTCGAGATTGATGAGTTCCATCGGCCGATTCGCGCCATCGCATCCGCGTCAGCTTGTGCGGCACAATTTCGAGGAGATCGTTGATGATCGCCGACGATATGCGTGTGTTCACGTGCATTTCTAATGACATTTTTCGGATTGAAATGACGCTAAACATAACGCGATTTGAATATTTATTTGTTCAACGCGTTCATCGTGAAAATGTTGGATTAATTTTTTACTGATTTTTTTCAATAAATTGTGTTACACATGGTTCGGATAATCGATAAAACAAATATGAGAAATACAGGGTGGGGCACTAACTGTGTCCAGTTTGAATATTGCCGTTGTTTGTAATAATATGAAAAAATTTTATATAGAAAACTTACACGGTATAGAGGGGGACATATTGTGACACAAACATTTTCTGCGTGGGTGGAGGCATAGAGGAGATTTCAAGGTCATCTCTATTTTTTTAAATGGAATGCTATGTTTTTTTTATCACGATGTGATAGCCAGTGTTGAGACGAATTCAGCGAGTTATCGTTGAAGGTCATACAAGGTCAAATATGGTGGTAAAGTAAACTTTATTACCTTACAAGAGATGCTCGAATTGGTGACCGTTTGCGTCAATGCAAAGTTGCAATCTTCGTATCCCTGCATCACGTGCATGTCTTATCGTTTCTGCATATAACGGCAATATTCTGCAAATAACGGCAATATTCAAACTGGACACAGTTAGTGCCCCACCCTGTATATCGGCCTCGTAAAAGAATAATTACGAATAAAAAGGTCTCCGGATCCATCGACGCGTGTATCGAGGCATTACTGTAATATGTTAGGTAAGTTTCATATGAAAGAATTTATTTCCACCGTTAATAGACACCATCACTATGTAAATTTTGGGTGTCCAATGGGAAATCTCGCGTGCTCTTCGAGGAGTCGCGTGTTTCCTTCGGAATAGATATTTCAATATCAGCCGCGTGTCACCGGTGTGTACGCCGCCGCCACCATATCTCAAAGGAAACTGGAACGAAAGGAAGTGTCTCCCCTCTGTTTCAGCGCAATATTTTTCAATATGCGATTTTCCCCGCGAAACCGTGAACGCTCTCAGCTTAAATATAGCGCGCGGGCGACAGTGAAGCATCTAAGCAAGCTCTCGGGAGCTCGAGGTCGCTATTGGGAGCTTGCGATCTCCGAGGAGAATCTTCTCAAGTGCGTCTAATTGCTTTTCCAACTTGCCGCGACTCGCTCCATCCACCAAAACACGTGTGAACTAGATTGAACTAGTCCCCGCGCGTTCAAGCCCATTTCAATATCTAAGTCTTGCTTTCGGCACCGATTCAGCCCGCATGTACATACAACTCCATTCAATTTTCACCACCACTTACAACTCTATCTCTCTCTACCTGTCTTCCGGTCTTAGCGTGTAATTTTCGGGAGCAATAGTACTTACGTATCGTTTGGAAAACACGCGACCATTTCGGAGTACATATAGTTTCACTACCGCATGCTTTTCGGGCGACTGTAACTTTCTGCACCAGATACGGTAAAAATTTTTATTTCACTTTCAATATGGTGTAATAGGTACCGACAGTGTAAATCATGTGCCACTTTAACCACGTTAATATAAACAGTAAATAAATAAATAATAAGCATAGACCTGGTGAACAAAATTAGACTCGAATTTACCGTCACGTGACGCAAACCATTCCAACATTTTCTACACAAAATGGACGTGAAATTAACTTCCGAATGGCGCACGATAAAAGGTAAAAATGTCGTTTTAACTCTTTTTCCATTTCACGGGAAAGAATTCTAAGCGTCTGCTTAAAATTCGCGGCTAAAACGGAAGAATCCGCTTAACGCGAATTGGTCGCTGCTGGCACAATTATATTTTGATTCGCCTGAATGCGCCACTCGCCGTTCTTGAGCAATAGAATTACATCGAACAACTGAAAAATATTCTTGAACGCTCGCACCATCACGATCGGTAATTACTTTCTTTCCGATAAACTCGGAAACATCTGGGTTTCAATTACTGTTTACGAGTTTTCCAAGGATCGCAAGCGACGGGTTCTGTTACGCAAATGAAGTATTTTCTTCACGCGATTGAAGTCTTCGGCACAGACGGCTCATTATGCCCTTTCTTTTCCAAGAGGATTTATTTAGGTGTTTCGAAGCTTTCTTAAACGCCCGGTGTTGCGATTCCACGGCTGTACGCGACGATCGAGGACTAAACTAATTTTTTAGAAGACCGGCTGACCTGATTCGCTTAAACTGCGTTGCATTTATTCAAGTACAGAAAAGCTTCTATTCGATTGCTGCTGAAACTAGGATACCAGTCTAGATCCGCTAAAGTGTTGCTTGTTGTTCTCTTTCGAGTAATTACGGTACTACTGGCGCTTTTATGCAAATTCCCATTTCCACAGATTACATGCGCGAGTTTATTTCGCGGAATAAAAGACCGCTGGTAAAAATGGAAGAAAAATTTCATCCGTACCTTTAACGAGAAATATTTTCGAATATTTTTCATATTTACCGATGACGAAACTCGAGGAGAAGGAAATTCTTTTTTTTTTTTTTGTATGCTCAGAGATTTAATATAAAATGAAACCCGTATTTCTTCTTAATAATTTTAACTATTCGAAATTTTATGTTTCACCTAAAATCATAAAACACATAAAATCCGCAATACAGTAATCTTGAGCAGGATTTCGTTAGAAAATATTGGACAACCATTGCAGTGTTAATGAAATGAAACTCGGAGTGGTTCGAACAGGACTCAAAGAACGCAGGGAAGTCAATAAGAACTTTTCGAATCAATGTGTGTGTGTGTGGAAGTGTTTGCGGAAACTTCCGCGGCGCAACATTAAGCTAATTGCCAGTGGGTCACCAAGAAAGAAAAGTCGAAGTACTTCCGGGAGAGCGAGGGGGGGGGGGGGATCTCCTTGGGACAAGTTTTCGCCGAATCGGAGCGGAAACAGTTATAATTAGAAGTTGTACAGGGTGTTATTAAATGAAATGAAGCGAACGATATGATTGTAAGTCGAGCGTAGCTTTATCCGTGGATAAAGCGGTCGTCTGAACGCGGCTGAATAAATCCGATTAATTTAGCGAAGTTCCGAGTGGGGGGACAACTGGCGGATGGTCCGAAGTTAGGATCTAAGGCGGGACGTAGGACGCATTAAAAGATATCGGGGAAAGTTAGACAGGGACCCCGAGTACGTCGTCGCGTGGAATCATGTCAAGCAAAGCTTAAGCGACTTAGGAGGAACCGGAGGAATCTTGAGCAGAGACGGCTGTGAGCAACTTTCCGAGGAACAAACAATTTCATCGTGCGCCGCGACGACTAATAGATTTCGAACAAAGGTTACTAAGTTGCGGAACCACGGAAGAAAGATCCACAGAAGAAGCAACGGGCTGCAAATAGAGTGAAAAGTCGACCGGTGCCTTTGTGGCAGTCAGAGTCTTCCGCGAGTTAAGTACAATTACTATTACACGTTACCAACACTTCGCTGGTTCTTGCGGTACTCGAGGTTTGTACGAAAACCGGTCTTTCAAAGAAGATTTCACAAATTAATACGAGAAAACAAGATACTGTAAAAACGGTAAAAAAATATATACACCCATCTTTAAATTTTTAAGTTTATTCGATATATTCGGTAAATAATATTTCTGGTCACAAATCTTGTCTAGGTGGACGTGCTGTAGTGATTTCAAGGTGACCACTCTGTTTCTTTCACTTTCGTATTCCGAGGTCATTCAAGGTCATTTAGTACCGTGTAACTGTATTTCACTGTTTTTTTTTCTTAAAAAATTATACACTTATAAATTATGTTCGTTATCTATGTATTTATTTATTTATTTATTATTATTTATTATTTACGGACCGAAGTCCTTTTATACAAATGTTTACAATAGAAGAAATTCATATAAAAAGAAAAAGAAAGTCTTAGCATAAAGTTACATAGTAATGGACATGCTGACAGTTACAGGAATACATTATATCACAATTAATCATATAATCGCATGCAACTTTTTCTTAAATGATGGTAACGAACCATTAAAATAGTCAATATCACTATATAAAATGTTAGATTTAGCTATGATGCGATTTAAAGGATTTATTAATCCATTTTTAGTTAAATAGACGAGCTCACCGATGGAGACAAGTACCGTATAGTAGTAGAACTTTCCGTGTCGCTTCAGTTTGCATCCGTTTCGAGGACGAATGGCGAATCTTGGTTCTCGTTTTTGTCGGTCGCGAATATGAACGTACCACTGACCCTGGAGCAATTCGTTTCCTGTTTTCGCTGGCATTTATGACGGGAATCGTTCTTCGCTCGGAGCCGATAAAAACGATCGAACGAAAGGGGTTGATGAATGGTTGCGCACCTACTCGATCGTGTTACAAGCACCGTCGGAATAGCTATAATGACTCCGGAGACAGAAGAATGGCCTGGCGCTCAGGTAAACTCATTGGAAAGTCATGAGAACGAGGGGGATTGAATGGAAAGCGGTCTCGGAGAGCGTCAAAGCGCGCAGAAAGCGAATCGAGGCGGGCCACCGGGTTTCGAAATGGATCGAGTTTGGCTCCGGGTTTATCAGAGATCGGTTCGACAAGGTCCGAGGCTAATCAGCACAAGTTACGGAAGTATAGTCGCAGCTCGGTACTCGGTGTAAGCGCGCGCGGCAGGATGAATCGGGGCGGATCTCGGAATGGCCCGAGGCGTGTCCGGCCAACTCAACGAGGGTCTAAGTCGATTGAGGGCATTTAGATAAGTTGTGCCTCGCGCTATCTTCTCTAATACATAAACATGCGACTTAGACCGAACTCGACGGGATCGACGGGACAATTTATTGCACGGTGCCGGGCCATTACTTAAGCCAAGTGGTTACGTATGTTGCATTTAATTGGCAGTATCTGATCCGCCCTTGATTTCATTAGAAAATAGAATCTCCGACGGAGATGGAATTACAAAAGGGCTCCTCCCTAGGCGTCACCGGTAAATTGGACGCGGTGGACACCGTCTGCACCAGCCTAATGAAATTCACAAATCCGGCAGTCGGGTAATAAATTACTTCAACACCAGATAGCTGCTTAACTCTGTACACCGATTTTGTTTCGATCCACGATCGCTAAATTTCTTGTATATTCTTATTACTAATGGTTAAACGTCGATGAAAGAAATAATAGCGGGCTTTTTAATAAAATTATAGCTTTCATTCGTAACAACTTCATTTCATTATTATTTCCATGAAAATTATTAAGCTCCTTTTCGATACGGTGCCTTCGTTAAAGAGTCCATTAATAGGCTTCCGGAAGCTAAAAGTGTTAAGGAGATTTGCAATAACTGTAATACAGGAAAGGAGAGTAAAAAATACTTTTTTTATATAATGATCCTCGAACGAACTACATTATGTTACTGGCAGTAACTTCTTGAATTCCGATTAAAGTTTTTGTTATTAAAAAGTTTGCTAAGAAACCCTTGATTGTATGTCACAGAGTTTGTTACTTAGCTGACAGGTCTGACTATATTCTGCTATTTCTACTTGGCATAAGCAGCGCTTGCCGTTCGCTGTATTCGAAAACAAGATGGAACGACATATGGTAAGAAAAAAGTGAAATGGCAGACAAGTGGATACGTATGGTCAGACAAGTAGAATAGAAACGACGTAAAAATCAGGAAAGTGGAATTGGGAATTTTATGGTTATACAAGTGTACGACCCATGGGACGAGACAATTTGTATGGGAATTAACCGAGGGTCGAGTAAGTGGACCGGGGTATGTCTATGGGCAGACAAGAAATAGAATTGGACAGCTATGATCAGACCAGTAGAACAGGGACGAGCTGTAATGCGACAAGTGAAATTGGAACGACCTGCGGTTAGGCAAACGGTGTAGGAGCACTTAATAACCGAAGCAAGTACAAATGGAATGGTTTGTGGTCAGATAAGTAGAATGAGGATGATTTGTGGTCGCACGAGTGCGACACGTTCGTACTTTGTCAGGTAGATGTATACATTATTCTCTTTACATTCCTGAAATGAATCGAACCGTTCTGAAATTAAACAGAAATGGAAAGCAAGTGCACTCGAGGTACAAAGTGTTGAATATTTTCAGCTTGAACATGAAATTCGACGGACGTCGATGCGAACAATTGAACCAGAAAGTGGGCTAATGTAAAGTGAAAACAGGCGGGCAGCAATTATGAAAATATTGAACAAGTGTCGCACGATATGTTTATCGTCCGCAACATCCCTCTCGAATTAAGTGTACACGAATACGTCGTTATCCCGGAGGAGATTAATCTTCCGGCATCCCACAAATTCTGGGCTCGCGCATCCATAATGTATCCGCTGAAATCTACTTCTTCCACGGCGAACAAACGGATGGTTGATAAATGATCGCGGAACATCCCCTACAACATGCATCATCTTTCAATGCAACGCGGCGACCTTAATACCACGGGAACTATGAAATTCGTGAAAAATATTTTCAGGTGCCCGGCTAAATCGTGACAATGAAAATATCCGCGGTGGTCTCGGAACGGTACCAGCCACAGCGAGGACGTATGTCCCTCTCTGTGACAGTTTCCTCTTGCGGAATTAGAGACGCTGGCATATTCGTGTACGGTTTCACGACACGTTCGCCGGTGACTTATCGTAGCTAGATTCGGGTCGATTCGGGCTACGCGGAAGGACCAGCTCGGGCCACCCGAACGGACTCTGGCCCGCTCGGGCCAAACGTTTAGCTACCAACGTGCTCGTCTCGAGTGCACTCATTGTCGCCGGTTGCTCGCGCGCGAAGACAAAGTTTGCTTGTCTACGACCGATCCGAATTCGAAGTTCTGACGCGTTCCGAGCCAGACACGGCAAAGTTTTGCACGCGGAACGTCTTCGGCGCGTCGAAGTTTCGGCCCGAAAGAACCGAGTCGCGGAACCGGAAACGGAGTCCTTATTGCACGAGCCTGTTCGGCATGTAGCTGATTACAGCTTCGAGTCGGCCGTGTAACGCCTGCGAGTTAATTTCGAGAAGCAAAACTGCCGCGCCGCCGCGTCGAGCCGAGCCGCGCCGCCTCCGGCAACCTGTAATTTCTAGCTCTTCGCTTGCCCCCAACATCCGCACTTAAGCGACGAGGAAAACTTTCCGGCAATCAGCCATTTTATGAATGTTAACCCCCGGATACTCGCACCCCACTTCTTACGCGATTGCTCGAGTGGCCGCCGTGTGATTCCAACTTTTTTAATCAAACCGAAATAAATCCTTTACGTGGCTCTGACCTTACGAGGATGCTCGTGATTTTGATACCTACAGCACCTGGTCTGAAAGTTGAGCCACCATTTTCAACGTTTTTCCTCTTTTCGGTAAAATCCTGATTTCATGTAATTGTTATTTTATTTAATTGTTAATGCGTTTCTTATACGCGCGTTAACTGCATTAATATACAAAAATAGTGTATACCATTATTATGAATGTCTGAAAGAAAGTTTCACGAACAACGAAGATGAAGTTTCATGAACGTAACCGCGAAAGGAAATCCGAGACAAAAGCTGTACGCTCTTGCAACGTAAAATATCGTTAGAGTATGAGAACAAAAACTATATATGCAGGATGAAAGTTGCAATATCTTACAGAAGCAAATTTCTGGGAAAAACAATTTCGTAACTCCTAGCATCGAACGATTACATCGATGATTAAAATGAACCGATTTAGGAAATTATGATTCGCGTATGTAGGAGCGCTTCGTAGTGATAATAGTAAAAAGTAGAGTATGAAAGTGTAATGAGGCCAGGCCATGACTGTTAACTTCGTTTCGAAACAAAGAAGTCTGACTCGGGCGTGACTAATTGAAGAAGAAGCTGCTAGAGCGAGCGACTCATGATTAATGAGACAATGATCCGGGTTTCTTTCTTCGCGAGTGATTATGCCGGTGACCATTATTCGAATGAATGGTGATCCTTGTTCTGTCGGATTAATGGTGTTGCTGGTCTTAGGAAACAACAGGGTAGATTTATTTTACTGGAATTCGTTATGCCTGAAGACTTCGGGACAATTACATGCTCACGTGACTCGAGAGAAACAGTGTCCTTAGCAGTGTAGCATGCTCATGTGCTCGTAACAAGATCAATATTTCCCCGGGGTGCGGATTGTAGGAACGAGTTGTTGCAATTTTCATTAACGATCATTTTGAGTAGCGCCGTGCACTGGACGCCACCCAAATTATTTATAATGACCGTGCTGCGAATGTTTATCCTCTTCAAACACGTTAAATTATGTAAATAATATATGTCTGTACGTCACAATAGTCGACTATCGTTTAGTCGATACGGTCACAATTTCAACTGAATAAACTATAGGAATTGTTGATATACTAGTAATAAATGAATTAATCGTGTCTATCGGTGATAATTTATTCGCGGAAATTGAATGTCGTTCATTACTGCGAAGCAGTAATTTAAAAGCAAATATCGAATATATACCTATTCTATTCCCGTTTAGCATTGCGATGCCACGCACACTTTGCCATCAATAGTTACATTTAAATTCGCATTGTAGCTGCATAATGTGGTTACAAATTGCAACAAAACGAAGCCGTGTTTGTTTCGTACGTTCCGGCGAGAATTCGATAAATGGTAGATGCAAATTTCGGATTGTACGAGACAAAATATTTAATGTAGTTATAATGAAGTTATCGTTTTCATCGCTGGTGTACTATCATACATAAGTTTTTGTTTAAATATTCATAGGTAGGTAATGTCTGGGTGGTAAAATAAATATGTATAAGGCGCCTTAAACTTGGCAAAGTACATAATACTGCTTGATACACTCTTCCAGGTCGAATTAACGGAGATAAAAAGAGCAAGTTAGTTAAAGCTCTTTGCATGTTGCACGACCGTCGCAACGGTTCTGGTTGAAAAACTCCGTTTTTTTTTCCCCAACGCGATGTCAAAGGCTGAAGATGAAGTCTTCTTTTATCGTTCCTCTGAACGGTGGCTCCCCTAGCGAGTGATAAAATGCAGAAACTGTCCTTTAAGTTTTGCACTCTCGAGGATCGTTCCGGTTCAAGAATTTAGTGCCGGTACAATTCGGGCATCCCCGACGCGATACAGTTCGGGGTCGAATTAACTTGCCCATTGCCGGCGATGTCGCAGTAAATTCTTTCCAGATTAACAGAAATGGTCGAAAACTCTGCGACGTCTACGAACGATCCTATAAAAACCCGTGGACGCAAAAATTTATGATCTTTATCGCGTACAATGCAACTTCCATCGCGATTAATGTCGCGACAGAAGTTAGCTACTTTACAGACCTAAAAGTAGGAGATCGGTGACCTCTCTCACGAAAATGCTTCTCTAAACTGCATCTAATATTGTCGAAAAAAAAGCAGACGAGCGAAAATCTTCCTTCACAGCTCGCCAATCTTTTTTCCAGGAAAATCAGAGTTTTCACAGTGTCGACCCAGATTGAAAACCATTCCGGTGGTGTCGGGAATCGACGGTAACGATCGAATTCTCGGACGACACTCGACGGCGGCGGCGGCGGCTGCGGCGGTTGCGAGCCGTTCACAGTACGTTTGCTTCGGCAATTCTCATTTCTGCGCGTCAGGTCGCGGTCGAGTTTGAGGATTTGCGGAACGGCTAATAATTCTCCTGGGCGGTGTGCTCGCCGTTATAGCGGGGCCGTTTCATCCTCGAGCTTCTCGAGAAAGAAAGAGATGGAGAGATACAGAGGAATTCAGGGAATTCGTTCGTTTTATCGGTGTCAAAGAAGAATGAACACTATCGGCTGGTTTACCCAGCATTTTTCCGATAGAGCCAGCCGAATCGGCCAGAAATTTCTCGGGCCATTTCGGAACGGTTCTCGCCATGGAGGCTTGTTTAGGGGACAAAAGGGCTCCGTTAGTAGCCGCCCGCGCAATTAAAGCATCGTGTCCCGCCATTCGCATGCCCGCAAATTTCTCCGTTTACCGGAGCTGGAAACGCCACAGTACCCATTCGCGTGAGAGATTATTGTGCTAGCTCGGCTGTTTGCTGCGGCTCCGACATCCGAGCCAGTCCCTCGTTGCCGTTTCCACCATGGTCGCCCGTGAGATATTAGCGTCTTAATTAAATTAACAATAGCCCCTGTTTTCTATGCGAGCCCGGCCCTCCGCTTCCCGCCGCAGAAAAATTAAACGTTTCCACCTCGGAGCCACGCGACGCGCTTAAATTAACCCGGCCGTGTTACGTTATCGAGCCATTAGAAAAGGCATGATCATCCTCCGGCATGAAACGTTTGCTTATTCATCAACCGTTGGCGAAACGTTCTCCGCCAATGGTGTTCTGGTTCTGCAATAGTTTCTGCAGCTCCATCGATCGTAGATGAACGATTGAATCGTGGCTCTGGGACGTTGTCATTGTTATTTTAACATCTCCGCTGGGGATGAAGGGTTCGTCCGTCCCTCGAGTTCGCTACTCCTAGATTTTATGTATTAATAGCTGAATCGAGTAGCTGTAATATAAAGCAGTAGACAGGTTAAAATGATTTAAGAATGCCAATCTATCGTTCTCGGCTTGTTAAAATTATTATTAACTGTCTATCCGGCACCAGTCTCTTGCAGTTGTCGCGTACAATTTTTATTTTGCATAATGAAAGAACTGTAGAGAATAACGCACGCGGATAATACTGGCTGCTGGAGGTAATTGCCACAATACTATCGAAACAAAAGCATTTTATATAAAAGCAATTAAGGTATAATTATAATTGTTGCAATAATTGCGTTACTATGGCCATGGAGGAATTCATTTGAAATCGATTAGATCAAAGCTAAACTATGTGCGGCAGGTATTGTGCACGCAATAACCATAATAATAACAATAACGTTTTGACCATGCGCCATCCAATTGACCTAAATTGTTGGCAATTTACTAAACGCAGTCAAAATTTAATAATGCAGAGACTGCATCCAGTCGTACAGTAACTTCTAGCGTCGACTTGCACTCGCCATCAGAGTGCAAAAGGGCGAAACTACTCTTGAAAATTTAATAAGCTTAGAGCGCACTGTGCTGCGAGACAATTTCCAAAAACCCGAGCTTCTCCGATTAAAACAAAAAATCAATGTTGCAGTTTTCAACGAAGAAGAACCTTTCGCGCAAACATTCGCCGGTGTAAAACAATTCTTCCAATCGAAAATTTGTTTACAAAACATGTCAAAATACCGTCACAATGCGCATATCC
Source organism: Lasioglossum lativentre (assembly GCA_916610255.1). NCBI lineage: Eukaryota > Metazoa > Arthropoda > Insecta > Hymenoptera > Halictidae > Lasioglossum > Lasioglossum lativentre. The sequence continues at coordinate 7,224,717 of OU744364.1, forward strand.
GGCAATGTTTTAAATAAAGAAATTCGAGAAACAATTCAAATATTTCCAATGTTCTCTCGCTTGAAAAATAAAATCGCCAATTGTTAAACGACAAAATTTCGGCGAAGAAAAAATCATTTCCAGTGGGATTTCCCCGGCGGCGTTTTTGGTACAAAGGGTTAATATAATCAAAAACTCCGGCCACCGAACGCGTGCGTGACAACGTAATGAATGATTGAAAAAAGTTGCGGATAAAAAAAAAATCCGGTGACACACGGTCGCGTGATAGTCGCGTTGTTGTTATTCCCGGCGCGTTTTCGGTCCTTTTTTGTTTCGCTACGTGGGCGTTTGCGTCTCCGCGGAAAAATATTGCTCGCATTAACCGCATCGATCGTGCGAACCTATTGTCTGCTCGAGGATCTAACGTCGTTCTGCGAAGCATAACAAGCCATAAAAAAAACTATTCTTGGTCGACGATGGTCTGTCCCCGATTTTCGCGATGCTCGTTCCCGATTCGCGATTCCAAATTGCACTCGTCCGCGAAAATCGTCGAAACGCGGAAAAAATGTATAGCATTGTTATTTATGCATTCACCATTACAAAAAGGAACGATTCTAATAACTAGACTGCGGATTTTCATGGAAAATAAAAATTTTATCAATCATGAGATACAGGAGCTACATATATTTCGTTTTATAATAAATGTACAATAGTTTTAGAATCGGCGTTCACACTTTAAACGTTTCTGGATTTTATTATCGTCAGAAATCCATAAAATCCACAGTCTACTTAATATTAAATTACGCAACGCCCCAGTTTGAGCCTGATTCGTGCATGGAAATTTCTCGGACGAAATCCAGCGATTTTATGGAAACGGACCACCGCGGGCCGCCTCTAATTGCCCGGCTCCTCGGGGGAGGAAAGAAAAATTAGTGACCGCTAATTAGGCTGTATCGATCCGGCCGTGCTTCCTCCGCGAAGCTCAAGTAGTACGAGCGTGTATATAGCGGCATACGTGACATGAAAACGCGAGACGGAGAGAGAACCTACAACGCTCCGACTCGACTCGCGCTTGACGATTTATACAAATCTGTGTGCCGTGTTCGGATGGATGTTTGCGCCGGGGAAAAATGAGGAAGCGAACCGGAGCGGAATTTTCCGTCGCATGGATGCCGAGAACCCTCCAAGGAATTCGAACAGTTGTCGATAGTGCAACAGTTTCAAGCAGAATGACGAGCTCTATGCAGGGTCTCCACCGGTAGTACGTTCGTACTAGATCTAGTACCTTTTATAAATTTTTAGTGTTCTAGTACGTTCACCAACAGATCTAGTAATTTCGTGGTGCTTCCGAATAATAATGGGTCCGTTCCGTTTCACGCATTAAATAGTACTAATTTTATCTTAAAGTAGATGTTTGCAAAAACTAAGAAGAGAAAACGAAAAAAATACAGAAAAGGTAGATAAAACAGCAAATTCTGCCAAAAATAACAAATCAAGTAAATGTCTATATAGAATGCTGGACTTGTTTCCTCCTCCTTCCTCCTTTACCCCCTCTACTTCATGAACTCTTTTTTCCTGGTAATAGAATAAAGTAGAATTTAGCAGTTTTATATTGAATTTATCTGTAATATTAAGGTACATAGGCATATATGCGGTATATATGGTATATACAATGCCCCTAATTAGAATGAAACGTAAGGAGTTCAAAGTCTAGTACTTTTTTTCAAATCTAGTACCTTTTTCTTGTATATTCTAGTACGAAATATTTTTGCTCGGTGGAGACCCTGGCACTATGTAGAATAAACAGAAGAGAATGCAGTCTCGTTTGTGCGAAGCGAATGGGCACTTGAAATGCTCGTGACCACCGTTGTGCGAATCTTTCACCGAAGGTACTGGATGCTGATTTTTAGACTTTCAGAATTTCTAGAAGCTTCGACGCCTTTTTAATTAGCCGAGATGTTATCGCTAGACCGTGCGATAAGTTATCTTCGTGCGAAATACTAATTTTCTGCATCGATTGTAGGATAGGGGACACGAATACAAGATGATTTCATCCGTGATGCATCTCGTGGATGGAAAGTAATTTTTGGAGTTGCGACGAATGGATGCTTCGAAGGTTCCTTAATTGACCGAACGAGAAGTGTTATTAATTAATTTTCGAGTGGGACTCGAGTTCGCTGTAGAGCACTTGAAATTATGTCTCGTTTGTGTTATCCGATCGAGTACTACTCCATTGAAGCTTGCAAACAATTTTTACAGTTTCAAATGGTAGAACTTTCGAAAGTGTTATTATCGAATGAAACAGAATTGTTATTTACTTTAAAGTAATATAATAAAATGGCTCTAGTATCAGCAGAGCAGTAATTTCTGAGTTACTGCTACTTCACAGGGAGGGCATGAGAAATATAAGTGAGCGTACATTATAGAAGAAACTTTTGATATCTTCGCATACTCCGCAGAGCCACTATTTGCTTCCTTTTTGGGAAACTGAACGATTTGATAGAAGTTCGGACGTATCAGAAGTTGGGCAGCACTTATCGGTCGCTTTTAACGAGTTCGCGGAAGCGAACAGTGCTACCTATTGTTCGGCTGATCGACGTCATGATATCCTATGTAACGAGTTGTCGCGTAGATAAACATTTCTACCCGGCAAGTTAAAAAGAGGTTTAACGTACAGAAAAATTATCATTTCGAAGTGGTCAAGCCGGGGGACACCGTTCGAAAAATACCTGTAAATCGACAAATTACAAAGCAGAACCTCGTGAATTTCTATTAGGTTCGCGCAGCCTCCCGTCAGCATCTTGATGCAATAATAAATCAGCTGCGCCAAGAGTGCGCTCCCTAAACACCCACTAAATTATTGAATCTAGGTTACACGTCGCGATTCCAGTGCGCCGTTGATAGCAGGTAACACGGCAAATAAATTTCTCGCAGAATGCGGCACGCTATCACGAACCATCCTCTTCTCATTGTTATCGGACGTCGGCAAATTAAGTGGGTGTTCTGGCCTAGCTTTCTGCATACAGTTTTGTAGAACACCCGGTACTCTATAAAAATATATATGTATAAAAAATCACACGTGTACTTCGCATACCAATAGATATGTATGCAAAATTTTAATTCAAAATGTGTTACGATTCTCATGGAAAAAATTCCGAAATATTGGCGAATACGAGAATACCCTTGTTAACCCCTTGCACTACCACTTATTGTACGGTTGCAGCGATTAGAACTTATTTGTCGTTTCTAATTTCTTCGAAATAAGGAAGTTTGTACGTAATTTATACGTATGCAGTTTCCAATGGTTTCAACAAAAAAAAAAATATAATTTCGTTTCAATTTAAAGTTTGAAGGAAATTAATAGCATGAATATTTAGTAGACTCTCTTCGAGATCTTCGTCACGAGTCCAACTCGGTATTATATTGCAAGGGGTTAAGCGGTGGCGATAGGGTCGCGTGCCCGCGCCGCGTTTCGTCCGGCGTTACACCGAAAATTGTTTGACCATCGGTGGATTCCATTAGCGGATCCGAAGCGTTAGGCTCACTTAGCTCGCAAGATATTTGATTTTCCCGGGGCCGGCCGTGGGGCCGAGCCGCGTCGAGGGAATTCCTCCTGCAATACTCAGAAATGCTCGCGTCGATTGCAGCCCGAAAGCCATTCTCGTCGAATTAGCGTAAATTGCGAGCCTTCTCGTCGACCGAAGGAAAATGCGGCAACGCGTTTCAATTACGCGACAGCTTCATCGTGGATGGAGGGGACTCTGCATAGTGCCCTAGCACAAACGGACGCTTGAAAATCGATCGATTTTGCGCGATTTTTCTAAAATTCAGTGAGACGATAAAAAGTTAACGGAGGAAGGAAAAATGGATGAAATTTTCAAAAAGCATACTTAGAAATTTCATTACGGTCTCGATTAAAGAATTTCAAATGCGCTTTTTTTTATTATCCCACTTAATTCCTACCAGTCACAATTTTTACAAAATCTTTTTTGCACATCATTTGATAAAGCAATGTTTCTAAAAAAAGGCGGCTCCTTTGGTCCGATTTTTAAAAAGTTATACCGTTTCAAAAGGCGTACAAGCACTTTCGCGAGCCACTGTACATATATGCATAAGTAGACCCCATTGAATCGTCGGCGCGGCGGCTAGAACGGCGAATAATTGCTCCCAACAAACAAAAACGGTTCCAAGTAGCAGTCTCAACGTGTTCCAGCGTCGAAAATACGAGTAACGGAATGGCGCATAGTTTGAAACTGAAACCGGAGTCGTTTGAATAATCTGAGTCAGTATCATGCATACAAAGAGACCTTTGTTCGGTAACGTTGTGTCCCGTCCAATCTTTCGCTCCGGTTTTATCTAAGCGGTGTTCGCCGGAGCACTGTCCCGTTCTGTTCTGCTACAATCCTTTTTTTTGTCTGCTCCTTCGTAAATAATACTCGCTTACACCATCGGCAAACTTCGACCGTCGAATTGCGCGAAACTTGGATCCGGCCACCGCGCCGGCACTCCGAAAGTAATAACGCTTTCAGCGTTGTTCTCTCTCCGCTCTCCTACGGCGAATGTCTTCGCGTCCCGCTGAATTCTGCAGATACCAGATAACTTTCTTTCTGTGGTACATATTTAATGGCGGCGCGGCGCGGCGCGGCGTTGGGAAACTGGGGCTCTCCGTTCCGCTCGAAAGCGATACGTTAAAACAACGAATTCTTTGCGACTCTAATAACTCTGTCCCGTCGCCATCTGCAACGCGCACAGCGGATATGCATCCGTGACCACACGTGGCGGAAATGGAATGCAGAAACCCGCGTGTTCCGTTTCTCTGTGTTCCCTGGTAGCCTCGCGACGCCCGCATCCTTCCGGTGAAAACGAGGGAAGAAACGATCGGACGGTGGCCTATATTTTCTCGAGCTAGCTTCCCAAAACTGGCTTCGGTACTGTCATCGAAATACCGAGCTGCATTCACTTTATTAAGGAATAACTTCGGAAATATTCTGAATTTTAGAGGGTGGGGCGCGACATTTTGCCATCTAGATTTACGTCATTATTATTACGCATAGCAAACAATGTTTCAGATGAAGTTGAATGGTTTTGAGAGGGGCACATTCCGATGGTACATTTTTTTTTGTAGGCGGACGTGTAAAGGACATATGGAGGTCATTAATGTTTTTTTAAATGGAATCATATGTTTTTTATTGCATCAGCCGATGCTCCTTCATATTCTTTACAAAAAAGTATTAATCTATTTGTGTAAAAAAATCATTAGTTTAGGAGATATTTTAATTATAATTTGTTTGGAAATCTCGACTTTCTGGTCAATATTATGAATTCAATGTTATAATGTAATAGGAGTGCAAGAATTATCAGTGTAAATATTTACATTATCAATTACCAACACAAAAAATGTAAATATTTACATTGAGAATTCTTGCTCTCCTAGTACATTATCACATTGAATTCATATTATTGACCAGAGAGTCGAGATTTCCTAACAAATTATAATTAAAATATCTCCTAATACTTTAATACTTTTTTGTAAAGAATATGAAGGAGCATCGGCTGATGCGATAAAAAATATATGATTCCATTTAAAAAAACATTAATGACCTTCGTATGTCCTTTACACGTCCACCTACAAAAAAAAAATGTACCATCGGAATGTGCCCCTCTCAAAACCATTCAACTTCATCTGAAACATTGTTTGCTATGCGTAATAAATAATGACGTAAATCTAGATGGCAAAATGTCGCGCCCCACCCTGTATAGTTTGAGATATTACAGAGTCGAGAAATTGATACTGTTGACCAAATAAAAGAGATTCTTCCTCGACATGGATCGATGTAACAGCGTTACAGGAAAGTTACCCGTAATTACCAAAATTATCGAGGACCCGTCTCAGAGGAAAGCAAGCTCGCAGCGCGGCGGCTCCCGAGGAAGACAGTCGAGAGAGAGCCCCCACCCCAGTCCATGACCCAGATCACCTATCAATAAGCTTCCTGACCCCACGCTAGTTTCAAAGGCGTCGAGGCAGCAACAGCATCGAGACTACTTTAAAGCGAGCGCTTTGTCGCAAAGGGCAACGGTAGAGGTAGAGGTTCAAACCTGGATACGTGGGGTCCTCTGACAACGAACTCGATCGAGTTCCATCGACGGCGACGTGTGTCCGATGCTGTCAATGCTCCAACTCCTCTACCAGTATCACACGTTACATTACTAATTAGACGACCTCTATGTCCAGCGCAGTTAAAGATCTCGTTGCGTCTCCATCTCAAATTCAGTCTGGGTTTACGCTACGGTCTCATTAGCTGAGGTCATTTTTGAGAAAGTCTCCTATTGCCTCTTTAACAAATTTATTGCTTTACGACCAGGTCACGACTGGTAAGTGTCAGCGGATTTTCATGGGAAAATCAGCTCGACCGTACCTTTCTCAATGACACGTGACGTAGCATAGGCCCAGTTGTAGCGCCAGGGGGCCCGTAATTTATGGGACGGCTTCGAGGCACGAGAGGGACTTGGTGTCGTCTTCTTCGGATCGACTCCGTCAAGTGTTTACCCTTAAAACAATGTACCAGCACGTGGGCGTTGCATAATCCCAAAAACTACCCTAAACGCGTTTATTGGTTTCCCACTGTTCTAACCCTATCCGTGGAAGGGAATCTTTCTATTTTTTTTTTTTAATTTCGAACTCTCGCTCCTTCAACACCGCTCTTTCGCATTCGTAACACCGTAAAGTAACTATTCTGTTTTTATTAACCCCTTGCACTATAATACCGAGTCGGACTCGTGACGAAGATTTCGAAGATAGTGTACCAAATATTCATGCTACTAATTTCCTTTAAACTTTAAATTGAAACAAAATAATATTTTCTTCTTGTTGAAACCATTGGAGACTGCATAGGTATAAATTACGTACAAACTTCTTTTTTTCTATGAAATTAGAAACGACAAATAAGTTCTAATCACTGCAACCGTAAAATGTATCGTAGTGCAAGGGGTTAAATACATATATATTGTTACCAGAAGGTGTTCTGATTATTGCCGTGACAAAATATCACGAGAACCTAGAAACTAGCTCGCATACATCTAAAGGATTGTGCGAGCACGCGTCGTATCGTGATTACTACCATTTTCCCGACGTTGGTGATGCCACAACAGATCTTGTTGGAGTATACACCGTAATGCACGGGACACTCGGAGGAGGAAAGGTCTTTATGATCTGCAATTTATGGCTTTTCCAGCGTCGCCATTTTTTCCGGGCTAAAGGGCCCAAGAAAGAAGGCAAGGTCCTCAGTCTGTCGAAGGTAGCCCTGCGAGCGAGTCACAGCTTTCAAACAACTCATCTTTCTTTTTAATTGTTTTTCGGAATAAAGTAAAATATTGTGTTATGTGCTATTCACAATCTGACTACAGTTTTTCCATGTGCGGTGGAGTTTAAATAAATTACTTAAACAACAAGTTCTGTTTAATCTTCCAACCCTCGTCGTCCCCAACAGATCTTCTGACCCTTCATATTATTTTCACATGAAACTGTAAGCCAGGTAGTTGTGTTGTCATAAAACAACCCCATCTGCCTTGCAAATTTTAAGAGAAAGTATCATCGAAACAAGCATAGCAGCAATTTCTCCGACAAGCCATCACTCCTCGTCTGAATTTAGTGTTTTATAGATCGTAGGTCCGCAACTGACGGCCAAATTCGAGCCATCGTCACGTTTTGTTCAACCATGCTTTGTACGAGTCTCGCGCTTTTCCGATTTATTGCTTGCTATGCCTCTGACCCGGTCCACGCGAGTGAACGTTAATGAGGGTGGTCACTTGCCCTTTCCATTGCATGTTTCTTGAACCAATTAACTGAGACGGCCGCTTCCCTCACCAATTTCGAAAAAATGCCAATCGACGAATCCGCATGACTCGTAGCGAAGTCGCGCCCTTTTCGAACTTTGATTTTTGCTCGTGCTCACCATCATCGTCGCATCGTTTCGTTTTCATACAATTCCGTCATTTTCTTCAAAAGTGTAAATAATTGTTAAATAAGTTTAGAGTTATTTGTTAAATCGTGTTGATAATTCAAAAATAACATCCTTACCACCCGATCAGTTCGTAGGGAATCAGTTCGAATCCCGTTGTCGGAACAGCTGATTCGAGGATTTACGACCCTTAGAGACGTCATTCCGGTCGACGAAGTTTCAACGCGGTGCGAACAAACACTCTATGCAAAATATAAAAATGTTCTACCTGAATCGCAACAAACTGGATTGAAGTGAATTTATTTTCATTCTTAACCCTTTGCACTCGGAGCTATTTTAACTGAAAAACGAAAAATTTGTCCATTCTAGAATATTTCCATTCTATACAAATTTTTCTCATTTTTTGCATACGAAACTGATATGTAATATCTCGTGTAATATGTAAATGGCTATCAGTTTATTAAATACGAACGAAAATAATAATGTGAACAATATTTTTAAGAATGGCATGTCAATTTTTAGTGGCGCCCCAGAGTCGCCATCCGAGTGCTAAGGGTTAAGATATTTAATTGATTGTAAATAATAGAACGGTATCGAGTCTGAAATCTGTGAATGCAAGGAACTCGAATGAAAAGATTTCTCGCTGCGAATAATAATAATGATGTAAATGAGGGCGGTAATTACTGTATATCGCGTCGATTGGCAAAAAGGATCGAGGATGTATCGGGCAGGCACAGAGAGTCGAAGAGGCAGAGGCAAGTAGAGCAGACGACGAGCAGGTTTTCGTTTGCGGTTGAAAGAGCTGCATGTAAAGAGAAAAAGCCGGTCCCTCGGTCGGTCGAGAGGGGTTGAAAATTTCGCGCAGGCGTTTCCAGCGCCGTTCATCGTGGCGCCTCGACGCTCCTCGACGCCCCCTCGGGTATCCAGCGAGCGTCGTGTCCCCCTCTCGACCCCTCCGTTCACCCCCTTCCACCACCCGGGGAACGGCGACTCGGCGCTGCTCGCTGCGCCTCGGTCAATCCGCGACTAGTATGGCGCTACGCGCTCCGCAACGGCATCGTACGTAGCGTGCTTGGAAATTCGACGGCGGATCCGTGCACACCGCATTCGCGAGAACGGGTGAACGCGCGCGAATTCCCATCGGTAGAACGAGTCGTCTCGTCGACGGATCTTTAACGTTCCGGCGGTCTGTCATCCGGCGTCGAAGTGCGCGTGTAGGCATCGGCTGCTAGAGCGTGTTCCACGAGAAGGCGAAGGAGGGAGAAGAACCGAGACAGAGAGAGAGACAGAGAGACAGAGAGAGAGAGAGAGTTCGGGCTGATTGTTTTGCGAGGCGTCCAGCTAGAGCGAGAGCGAAGGAGCAAGCTGAGAGGGACGGAGGATTCTGATCCCCGTGTTAGGGGATGGTATGTAACCGCGTGCACCGCTGGCTGACCCGGTGAGATCGTAGAGAGAGGACGCCGGGTGGTAAGTGCTGATTGCATTGCGGTAACACGGACTGCGATAAGCGCGCCTGCCAGTAATAAGTGAAATGATAGCGTCGTTATTAGCTGCGGCCTGGAACACGAGGGCGGATGGTCGTTGCGGCAGGTGTCCGGTCCGGCGCGGGTTCTGAGGCAACGATGCTAGAGAATCGGTTGACACTGGGACCAGACAAGATAGAGAGGTGTAAAAGAAGCCCGTGCACGTCGCCCGAACGGAAGTGAACCACCCGACACGGCCGGCAGACAGATTTAAAGAGCCAGCGGCCAAGAACGCGGCACTTTTCAATTAGCGCGATAAGAAGTGGACCAACAGTGTCCTGCGTGACCACGAATCGCCGGTACCGATCTCTTCGAGGGCCGATACAAACAAAATGGCATGTCCTTTCTCCAGAGATCCTTTCAAACCGAGCTATGTGGACGAGAACAGCGACGAAGGTAACGATCGACAGAGGATCGGCAAAATCGGCAGAGACTGCAGCTCGAGGTCCAGACAATCCTCGTTCGACGAACCCACGTCGACCATGCGAGAGGAGGCCAACAATGGCAAGAAAACGAAGACCATCAACCTGCTGCACCTGAGAAGCGCCGTCCACTTACTGACCAATCCAACGGTATTTATATCCTGCTTTCACTATTCTTCACCACGGTCGCTGATCGAAATGTTAGAACCACTTGCTTCGGTCGAGCAAACTAAATTTTCAAAGGAAAGCCCCAGACGGTACTGAATTCTTACGATTATACCGCGGATCTTTATGCAAATTAAAAATTGTCCTTGTAGTCCGAAGACAAAGGCAGTACAAACGATATTAGAAACAACAACTTCTTGGAATATGAAATTCATTAACCCTTTGCACTCGGAGCACTATTTTAACTGAAAAACGACTGATTTTTCAATTCTAGAACATTTCCATTCTATACAATTTTTTTACATTTTTTGCATACGAAACTAATATACTACCTCATGTAATACGTAAATGTCTAGTCGTTTATTAAATACGAACAAAAATAATAATGTGAACAATATTTTTAAGAATGGCATAGCAAATTCAGTGGTGCCTCAGAGTCCCCATCCGAGTGCTAAGGGTTAATTTTCGAAGTTCTGATTTTGATTTTGTAAAATAGAAGAATTCGTGATACATAAATTTTAAGAAAACTCATAAAATCGCAATTCTGAAACACCCGTTATAAAAATGTCACTCCTATTTTTTACGCCCTTTACCAGCCAAGGAATCGCTCTAATTAAGACCGCTAGCGAAGCGTAAAAAGCACCCAGAGATTCGTTGAACGAAAACACTTTTGCGACTCTGCGTCTACTATGGAGGCACTGCTCTGCGCCTCTGCACGCTGCAGCCCGGCGAGGCTGAAGCGCGCAAAAATCTTGCGATTAGTTTGTCAGCCGCGGGAACAAGAACCCGGGCAAACTTTGAACAGGCTGGAACGCGAAGTTTGTTCTGCCAAGTGGGGAACCGAGACTTTGTGCGTCTTCCTAGGCGTCCCCTTTTCCCCCGTTCTCTCTCTCTCTCCAAGTTGGTCCTCGACTCGATGAATTTTTCAGAAAACTCTCCGATTCAATTTTCCCGCGGGTAAGACGTTTCTTTATCTTCTCGATTGCTGGCTGCGAGAGCCAGAAGCGCCGTGCAAATGACCAAGCCCCGTTCTCCTCCCCGGTTCGACCGTCCATCGGTGATCCTCTTAGACTTAGACGGTCCTCGAGAATCAGAATCATGAGATATCGTGTGTCATCCCTCAGGATAGAACCCCCGGCCAATTCGCCGTTCCTCCTTTATACTCGGTATCGATCAATGTCTTATTAAACAAAATAGAAAGCTTTTCTTTCGAAACTGCGATCCCAGAGAAATTCTGTCGTTTTTCATGGCCACTCCTGCGAATACATTCCGGACTTGGAATCAATACTAACGGAATAAATTTGCACTGCGATATCCACAGAAAAGATTGTCTTCTCTTAAACAATTTGGTTATTCACACATTTTGGTAAATTACACGGAGAACCGTGAATTTTTGTAGTCGAATAAAATTCTATTCGCTTGCCGAAGATTTTCATTGAATTATGGGTATTGTAAAGGTTTTCGCGGTATTTATATTTTTAATCTTTCAAATGTTGGCGACACTGTTAAACACACGAAAATTCTGTTCAGAGTTGTAACTACATTGATTTCTCGTTCGATTCAATGTTCGAATCTTTTAACCTGAAGCACGGCGTTCAACTAGTCCAATTATAAATATTTATTGTGGGATTTTACCATGGCATTTCTTTCAATTTTATTCGCTCAATATATTTCGAATATGGTGAAACTTTTGATCTGGAATATAGTAATTTGTTCAATTACATGTCTCCTGCTTCGATATAGGGTTAAAAGCCTTTATTTTACCCGAAAATTGAAAATTGATGTATCAACAATTTTCGGTTCTTGGGATAATTGTATAGAGCTGAAATAAAGCGAAACCGTTCTAAACAAGAACAGTTCGCGTGTACATCGCTTCCGGTTACGGTCCGAATATTAGTACCCGAACGTTTATAATATCGATTCTGCTATTCGGTCCAGAACCGTAATAATATCGGTTCTGGTATCGGTTCCAGAACCGTAATATCGATTCCTATATTGGTTTTAATAACGATTCCGGACATTATTGCTCTCTGCGAGAGGCCGCCAAGGTATTTTAAGTTTACAGTGCAAACTCCACATCTCCTATCGGTCTCCTCTTTCTCTGCCGTACTTTTCCCGATTGAAAATATTTTCGCTGATCATTTTTTGCCACTACGCGATCTTCATCTTTTGAATCCAAACAATCTTTGTCCGGATTGTTCATCTAGACAATCGTTACATTTTCTTTCATAATACCCATAGTAATTATTGTAACAAGATTCGAACTCGTCCATAATTAAATTGCTGTATCCAAGGTTTCATATTACCATTGCATCGTTTTCTACATATCATATGTATGTGTGATATATGACACACATGTAATACATGCATACGCGTTTGCATGCTCTGGAATGTTGCTTCCTATAACTGGAGTCTGCCCGGAACTCGTACCGACATTGTTACATAATTAAATCTATTTTACTAAAATTGTAGTTTGCCGCTAAATCTACCGGACATTTAAAGTGACCTAAACATACATATTGTATACTTGTGTAAAGTCTATTAAATCGGCTACCATGTAAGCATCTTTATTAATTCGAAAAATTTTGAAATAAAAAATCTGAAATCCGGATTTTTTCCATACACATATCATTTTACACGTTCGCGTGAAATATCATTTAATAGCAACGACCTATGTTACGAACAACATGTTAATTACCATCCCATGAACATATTTGTTTCGTATTTATACACCAAAATTCATTATTAAGCTGGCACAAACAACAAATTAATATGTCAAAGGATTAATAAATTGTTTGAAATTTTCATCTGGAAACGCAAACGCCAATTTATCGAATATTCCTTTTAATTCGGCATTAAAGTGTTCCATTTTGAGAGCCACTTTGCCCCGAAGTATGAGCAATCATGGCCAAAATTGTCTCTCGGGCCGCATATTTTTCGGAAGAAGACGATGCATCTCCGCCAGAGGCATCATCAGAGATTCCATCCTCTTCATCGGCAAAACCATACGAGACACAGTGAATACGGGAACCTTGGGAATGCCATCATCGCCTCATCTTCGCTCGGAGATTACAGTACAATATTCTCGAGGAAACGTCCCTGCTCCGTCGCGTAATATTACGTACTCCTGCAATAAAACTTCGATACGTTACGCTTAAAAGATCTCCGTTGAGGAGGAGCCATTCCGCAATCGCGATTATCGCCGGCGCGGCGCGGCATTACGTTCTGATTAGAGCGAAAAGAGAAGAAGTCGTTCGAGAGTTCCCCGCTCGTTGCACAGAGCGTTGACAATGAACAAATGTCAAAATACTAGGCGTGTGCGGGTACCCGAAATTTCGGGTTCGGGTCGGGTCGGGATCCCGAAAGTTTATAAACTTCGGGTGCCCGCCATTTCGAGTACCCAAAATAGCAGTCGGGTCGGGTCGAGTCGAGGTCCCGAAAGTTTGCAATTTTCGGGTACTCGAAGTTAAAGTTGGGGCAACCTGCGGTCAAATCAGCGATAAATCACTCTGTGCATATTTTAATTTTACAGTAAAATTTAATATTATTGAGAGGTGGTATTGAATTTATATGAAGAAATTAATTTTATAGTAAAATTTAATATTATTGAGAAGATATTAATATGCACAGAGTTATTTATCGCTGATTTGACCGCAGGCTTGCCCCAACTTTAACTTCGGGTACCCGAAAATTGCAAACTTTCGGGACCTCGACTCGACCCGACCCGACTTCCATTTCGGGTACCCGAAATCGCGGGTACCCGAACTTTCGGGATCCCGACCCGACCCGACCCGAGGCTCGGGTACCCGAGATTTCGGGTACCCGCACACCCCTACAAAATACCAATTCATTATACATCATTTTAACACTAGAACTACCGAGCCAGTCAAAATGACTGGTTTCCGGTGTTTTCTTTTACGATTCGTGAAGTTACAGATATGTATTTTCTTGAGAAATACTTTAGTATGCTTCTGTATTCAAGTACATGTTACCATAAAAATCCTATGAAATCTAAATTAAACTCAATTCTGTTATTATTATAAAAGAATATACATAGCTCTCGTTTAGGGCTCGGTAGTTCTAGTGTTAACGTACTAAGCTGATTCTTGAGATCTTCCTTGTAAGCAGCGGATTGGATACAGCAATTTGAGGACACATTCACGGTCGCGATCTCCAAAATTCAGGAAATCTTCGAATTGACGCACACTTGTACTTTCGAGTACCCGAACAATTCCGAGCCGACCCGAGTATCGGGTACGACCTCGTTCCGGGAGAGAAATACGAGCAACATTGTGCTCCCCCGCAACAAATTAGAATTCTTCCACGACGAGAATTAGGTCGGAAACGTGCAATAAACGCGTACCACGGCTTGTTCCTCCATTGTTCCATCTCGTGGAAGCACATTTCCAAAGTTTCGGTACGCGCGGCGCCGATTAATCGCCGGCAAACAATGTTTCCACACTCGCGAAAATAGTTCGACGAATCTTTTCCCGCCACGGAAACAAAAACTCCCGGCCACTTTCACGCGGTTCCGCCGCGTCGGCCCGGGCGAGTGATCGATCGATCTGCCATACCTGCCAGCATTTGCAAGAAAAACCGTTTACGGTAACGTCTCGGTATTCGCGTAGGAAATGTGCATAATATTTGCGAACAATATTCCTACCCACTACCGAATGGTATACTCGTCGGGGGACTGAAAGAGCTAACTTATTTTACCGTTACATACTTGTTTACGATATTTTTCTGATTAAAATTAGTCGAAACAAAATTGACACAATTCGGAGCGCATTTGCTTGTTCATTTCACGATTCGATAGAATCTCGATTATCTGAATCGAAGTCTCCATTATCTGATTACGCGTTTGACGTGTAAACAGTTCAATTTAATGCGATCAAACAACACGATTCATCGGACAAATCAGCAAAGATTTAATATAACATTCGAATACTCGTGTGTTTAGACAGTGGATCTCGGTGCAAAATAACAATTTTCTGCCGACTAACTGGAATCGGATAAAAAATATCTCTCTTTCTTTGATGATTTTAATTGGCCGAAAATAATGTATAGACATTCTTGAATGTCATTTTTACGCAACAAAGTTACAACTCGATGGATCGGCAATGTTGGTTGAAAAACAGATATTGGAATCATGGCTTTATCGTTATTGCATATTTTTCTTTGTCGAAAATATCGGATAGCAGGACGGAACTTTTTCTTTGAGTTGGAAAATTTTGCCGTGTAGCCCACCCGACGGTTTTTTGACAGGTTTTGTGAAAACCTCGATCCGCTGCGGATTTATTTCTGTTATTCTTTTTCGCGCAAAGCGTATCGCATACTACTACGTCTAGGAAAAAGAATGCGGAGAAATGAAACGCAGAGAAACGTTCCAGCGACGCGTGCACGTATTCACGTTGGTAGAAATTAATTTGAATAAGGCCGCTGGTGAATGTAGAATCTAGAAAAATTATTACCGGACGTTATTGCTACTTACTGCGACGAGTTCGTTAATATCAACCGAACCGTTCCGACGAGACGGCGGAACAGCCTTGTATACTTTCGAACGCGATCACGTTCGTCCCAAACGTTTTTACACTATCTTTTTCATCCGGTGTGTATAGGCTGTGGAAAATCGCCTTGAATTACTGCCAGGAAACTTCCACCGGGGGATGAAATATTTCCGTTTGAAAAAGTAAAAGTAACCTCCGCGTCTTTCTGCAAGAGACTCGGCGAAGATTCAGATTGTCGTTTGCTTGAAACTGTTCTTCGCGTGCGGCCAAGGGAAACGTAATTCCCAACAAGAGCCCGCTGAAATTCCTTGTCAAAAGATTCTACGGGGTGTCCCGAAAGTCTACCGTACAAATTTCACCGTCGACAAATCTGATTATAAGCGTTTAATAAAAATTCCATAAATGCTTCATTGAGTTGTTGTAATAAAAATGCGAAGCACGGAGGACGCGTTATTACTCTTTTCTATTACAGGACAGGATGTATGAGGAACACCCACGTATTTTTATCGGAACAATTCGGTGAAGCCGGTGCGGAGT
The DNA here is from genome assembly GCA_916610255.1 of Lasioglossum lativentre. Lineage (NCBI taxonomy): Eukaryota > Metazoa > Arthropoda > Insecta > Hymenoptera > Halictidae > Lasioglossum > Lasioglossum lativentre. The sequence continues at coordinate 7,240,808 of OU744364.1, forward strand.
TATTATTAAACAATGTTTAATTAATTTTAAAGTTAAAGTTAAATTTTATTCGACACTAATAAGGGAACATATTCAGTTGATACACGCCGATTTTGATAAATCTTATGCGAGATATAGTTCTTCGAAAAATATTTGACACGTATTTTTTTTATCGGCAACCATCCACTCTGAGGGGGTGAAAACAGCCGTCGAAGTCAGGGGTCAAAACCACATTTTTTGAGAAAAAAAAGGTTGTTAAAAAATTCTTGCGCGGCTACATTTCCCATTGAAAAACAATAAAAGAAAATTCAAATTTTTTCGACCTCTGGTTTCCGAGATATCTCAAAAAATATGGTTTTTGACTCCCAACTTTGAGGGCTGTTTTCACCCCTTCAAAGTGGATGGTTGCCGACAAAAAAAAAAATACCTGTCAAATATTTTTCGAAGAACTATAGCTCACATTAGTTTCATCAAAATCGGCCATTCTCATCTGAATATGTTCCCTTGTAAGGTAAAAAATAATTTTCCCCTTTTTATTATCTTTATTTCAGAAATGTTATAGGTAAAGCATGTTCTGTTGAAATTTTCGAGAAGTTGTCTTACTTGATCAAATTCCTCCAAGTCGTTCTGTACTGTAATGACTCGGACATCAAAAAAATTACATCCAAACTAAAAATCATAAAACAGTAAAAATGATCCTGCTCCGGACTTTTATTTTCAGCGATTCGAGGAAAGTAAAATTCCATTTCCTTGCGTTGCCTTTGAATGAAAAATGAAAATCCGGCGGAAACTGTGCATTCGTCGTAATCATTATTCTTCCCCCCCCCCCCCGATTTCAAATTAAAATTTGCTCGAAGAATACAAAGGAAAAGTTTCCTGACTTCGATAAACCTGAATTGAATTCCAGGTCCGCCAATTATATTCGAGAAATTTTTCCAAGCTTCCCGCGATCAAAGCTAACAAATCCGTCGGCCGTAACCGCGGAAAACTGGAGGGTGGCGCGCTTTTGCACGGTTGATGTTTGTTCTAGTGCAGTTTCGGGCGTGCGCGCCCACAGTGCACCATGGGTGCATCTCGTGTCGGGCTGGTGCACGAATCGCCGGACGGGTCTCGAAAAGTTAATACAGCGGGAACCGGTGTTAATGAAAGCTCGGCCCGCTTAGTTCCGTTTTAATGGAATTGAAACTTGAAGAATGGCCCGGGACAGTTTGAAAGCCGGCTTCTAATTTCCGGGCGTAGACGTTTCGCGCACAGCTAATCGGAGAAACGGTTTGCAATAAATCCCGACACCGGACGCGGGGTTGGCGAATTATTTCGCGATGCACAGAGTGGTTTAATCCTCTCCTCGGAACCACAATACATCCTAGTATAATTCACCTGTTTTTCCGTACACTGCAAATAGAAGTACGAGTACTTAAAATAATACAATATTAAAGGAACGCGTCTCACAAAATTAGTAGAAGTAGGGTAACTGCACCAGTGAATGAACATTTAAGAAATTGTTCAGGAAGATATTTTATTTTTCAAAAAATATGTGAATTAAAGCAATCTCATATATGCCAAATGGCTGCCTATACTTCATTTGTCAAAAATAAATGAACACAAATGAAATGAAATTATTATTATTTGTCTTTATTAAACGTTAAACAAAAAATATAAAAAATACCAGTCAATGAACACTACATTCCAGTAATTGAACAATGATGGAAAAGCAAAAAATACAAAAGCGTTCATTTACTGGTGCCCGTTTATTCACTGGTGCAGTTACCCTAGATCGATCATCTTACAGTATGTAGAAATAGAAAATTAGTGAATTTTTCATAATTTTGTTGCTGGGGTAGTTGAGCCTCGTACCCATAAAATTGTTCAGCGGGAAAATGTTTTTAATGCGAGGTGAAACGAGGGCTGGAAAGCCGAACGCGGCAATTGACTAATGTACGGTCGTGCAGAAGATCGCTCGGTAATTATGGATACATCGATTCGTATCAATTTTCCTTTGGGCCGCCGCGCCGCGGTTGTTCCGTCTGTCTTGCGGCCGGAAACCGCATCGGCATCTACGGAAAACGCGCGGTGACGTTCGCTCAAAGCTGTATCATCCGTTCGATTAAACAACGCGGAGCGTCGAGCCACTTCGATTCAAGAGGAAATGAAAGGCTATCTACTACAACGAAAGCCAAGGATTCCTGCCGCCTTCGTCAATATCGCCGCGAGATGCTATTGATGTTTATGCCAATGAAATGTCGGCGATTCAACAGGTTACGCTCGAGAACAAGTATTAAACATTACACTGTTTTTGTTTCCCGATTTTTTACCCCGTCAAAGTGGAATCGTCACTTTTTAATATGTACATCAACTTTTCGAGTGCATTGGTGCACATTATTGTGCACAATTAATCTATAATTATTTGGGACAAGTACAACGGGGAATCACTTGCTCGAACCCTTCTCGAAACTAAAATAATTTATTTAACGATTCAGTTAACGTAACAGTTCTCTACGAAGCTGAAGTAGTTGATTTAATGAGAATGAAATGATAAAATCACGAGTGATCATAGTCCGATATAACACGCTCGATATATTCATTAATTAATTTTTCAATCTGGACTAAAAACTACCTCACCCATATTTTTTAATGAAATAGAAACTCTACTGTGAGTTTCGCTACCTGGTACGAACGTTTAACGACCAGTCCCTCAATCCCCGTACTTTCTCTCTTTATTGCTTTACACCTCCTCTTAATTTTCCAGTGCTTCCCCTCTTTCATTTTCTTTGTCAGCCATTTCTTTTTATTACATTGCCTTTCATCTCTTCCGTTTCTTTTTCAAGGACCAGAATTTTTTTCAAAAGGATCCGCATTACGCCATATATCAGTACCATTTGTCCGCGCTAAAATAATATAATGTAAAAATAATATTACTACTACTTTCTAGGAAAGATAATGACATTACAATAATATTGAACATCCTAATAATCAAAAATTCTATCACAAGTGAAATATTTCCAACGACATTGGAAACTTGTTGGACAATTTACAACCTAATATTTTAAGCTGACATGTATCGTTTCGAAGTTGCAGCTTCGGAACCGCGACTGTTCCTGCGCCAGCCAGCCGCATTACGCGAACAGTAAGCCGTACGATGAAATAACCGCCAAGAACGATGTTTTAACGATAATAGTTTCAGGTTTCCCCGCCGACCATGTCATGTAGAATTCTGAAATCAACGCTGGCGAACAATGAATATTAATAATCCCCTACGCGAACAGTTGGTATACTTGAAACGTGGGCCGTCGCGTTACTCGAAATGTAAATCGTCCTCGTAGGAAGTTCGCGGTATCAAATTCGAATTAAGTGGTTGTAGCCGAAACGTATCGGGCAATATGCGCAATTTTAGCGAGCGGGCCGCGCGTCTAATTTGAAATTCATATTACGTGTTCCGCCAGTATTAGTACGTGGCCGCGTGGAAGAGCCGGTTTCCGGGATACGTAGAAATTCCGAGTTGGACGAACGGCTGAACGTTCACGCGTGTCGCCCGTGATTTTTATCGGAAGTGATCGATCCTCGTAAGCAATGCAATGTTGACATTTTTCTTACATTTCTGGTGGAAAAGCAACTTTTAAGAGCCAAAACTACTTAAAATATCTATAATCGTACACACTGTTTAAAAACAAATGGCGAAAAGCTTTTTCCGGGCGATCCTAGATGTTTTTTATAATTCATTCTTTTCTCTAATTGTCTTGTTTAACATTTCTTTTCGTTCATTTTGGATTTATCAGAACTGTAAAATGTTATACAAAGGTATTTAAAATAGTGGTGGGAAATGTAAAAATACCGTAGAACATAATTGTACGAAAATTCTCAAATTTGAACTTCGAAATTTCGTCCCAATATGCAATCTCGCTATAGGATCGCACTGTGCGACGGTCTCGCATAGTTTCCGAGATATTCGCGAAAAACTATCCGTGCTATAACTGTCGATGCTGCCTATACTTGTGCGTCCGTAGTACCGTATGCGTTATTATTGGTTTTTCGAGAATCCCGATCCTACCAAAACAATTTTCGAGCCGATACGAAGATCGAAATTATCGGCTTCCCGCGTACCTCTATTTGCCACACACACCGAACCCGACGCGACGGATTGATGCAAAACTAATGGGAGTTCCATGACGGAAAAAAGATGCGGCTCGCTGAAACGACAATACACTTTTTGCTCCTTCCGGCGATTTCTTTCGGGGCTGAGCGACGTCCTCGTTAAAAGCCCCACCTCGTTCGCCGCGGATCCTTCCAAGGCGCCCGTCCATTAATTGTCGATCAATCGTGTACGACCATTAGCGAGAATTACATTCTTCGGAATTTCGGTGCGAGGATTATTCACGGTTCGGTGGGAATTTCGGGGCCGTGTTTCCGCTGACGCGTTTCCTTCGGCGTTCGTCTGTCAAACTTGAAATATCAATTATAGTTCGTTTCTCTGTTTTAACGAAATTTTTGATAAAACGAAAATCAGAAAAATTACGCTTCGGTTCGATTTCGTTGCGAGTCAAAAAAATCGGGCATCACGCGCAACGACGTAGAAAAGTTAAAAATCGTGACCTTCACTTTTTTTCATCCAAATTCCGAGCGATAGCAATTGGAACAACATTTTTCTAACATCTTAAAAAGACTCTCGTTGTTTGGTCCAATGTAAATGTTATTGAGGTTTTCGATCGTATAATTGTTGAAATAACGATATATAGATTCTGACTTATTTTTGGTTGGTTTGATTTTCTGTCAACCTCGTGTCTGTGTGCCATGGTAACTTGAGTACCGGCATTAGAGCAACATGGGTTTACATAGTATATTAATCTTGTTTTAACATCTTCATAAAGCAAGTGAGTAATTTAATAGAGTATTATAATACAGTAATTTGATAGTGTATTGAATCCGTTGTTTTTTACTATATTGTAATTAAAATTATAAAAATTTTTCAGACGCAGTTTTTTCCTTTTTGTTTTTCCAAATGGGGATCGAAACGTCGAAAAAAGTTTAAACAAACTTGCAAAATAGCTTTAGATTGTTTATATTAGATCGAACCGTGCGCCGAAAAACATCACGCATCGTTGTTTGGTCCAATTCTAAAAAAAAGTTATCAGTTCTTAAAGGGTGTGTACTCTATATTGTCTTCGCCTGTAATAGTCGCGTCAAGTTGATTTGTACGATCGAATCATTTCTCCTAGGGGTAGTGTTTCGATCTTCGATAAGAGGTACAGATGGAAGATTGATAGCAGATCGAAAGCTGTCGGATGGTCCGCAGATCGGACGGGAGATCCTCGGACGAGAAGGTCGCGAGAGTCTTATAATACCTACATTTATTTCTTTTGTCGAAATCCTCGAGGCCGAGAGTGGTCTTATCGAGCGTTTCTAAAGAGGAGCGTGGAGTAGGTTGCTTCGGCCGAAAAGGGTCGAGTGCAATTAACCTAGGAAGTGGCGCGGGGTCGCGGGATATTATTTTTGCAGCTCTCCGGTTCCACTTTTAATTTCGTCGCGGCCGGGCACGTCGTGGTCGTCGTCGTCGTCTCGCTCTTCTTCTTTCCCTCTTCCTCCTCCCCCGACTATGCCCGTTTAATTTGTCGGATTTACGGAGCGTTAATTCAATCAGCCCTTATTCGCGGGGAAGTTACGACAATATTCTCGGTCGCGGAACAGTGAGCCATTGTTCCCGGACATTTTCGTCGCTAATTCTCCGCGAACCGTCGCGAAACTTCGATTCCAAACGATGAGAAATAACGTACCCGGACGAATTTCTCGCTTCCTCTGGTTTTTCATTGTATGTATGTATGTATGTATGTATGTATGTATGTACCACGTTCACCGGTGACACGGGAGAATTTCGATCTACCCCCGGGTATACCTCCTCGGTTTATTGCGCGCACTTTCGACTGCGAAATGGTACAGTTCCGGGCGAAATTAAACGTCCCCTCCGCAATTCGCCCCCGCTGAAATGCCCGTTGATAAGGTGTACCTGCGCCGTTGTGCATTTTTACGTGTAATCAAAACGCTATTGTAGAGGCAATCAAATAACACAAGATATAGAGACGGCTTTTCGCACGGACGCTATCAACTGGTGCTTTTATTTCCAGCAGCCACTACAGCCGAGAGGATCTTCGAGTGTTTTTAACAAACATCGCTACCTAGGATCCAGCGAAATAAGCTTCGCGTTTTTCTCTTTATCCAGCACGATTTGGATTCGTGAGTTTATTGCTGGTTGGGCGAATCTTATTGACTTTCCACTCAAAAGGCAATCACTTTGTGGTTACTTCAAGTATTTTCGCGAAGAACCATTATACAGGGTGTCCCAAAATTACTGCGTTAAATTGAAATGGGAGGTTCCTTGGGTCATTTGAAACGACATTTTCCTTAACAAAAATTGGCGCCCGTGGCTTTGTTTAGGAGTTATTAACGAAAAACACGGACCAATCAGAGCGCGATCTAGACGCGTGTTGGCACGTACAGCGCGGCGAGCCGGCAGGCAGTTGGCTAAACGTGCCAACACGCGTCTAGATCGCGCTCTGATTGGTCCGTGTTTTTCGTTAATAACTCCTAATCAAAGCCGCGGGCGCCATTTTTGTTAAGGAAAATGTCGCTTCAAATGCCCCAAGGAACCTCCCATTTCCCGCTTACGCAGTCGTTTTGAGACACCCTGTAGATGAAACTGTACGTATACAGAATACTGTTAAATAAGTATTTTACATCTTTGCGTTGTTACACGGAATAAAACTTTGAATTTCAACACGGTGAATTTGGTTTGCAAAAGAGTGAATTTTCCTGGAGGGATAGTTCGGTTATTGTAGACGTTTCGAAACCATTCGTATCAGGGTACGTGTGTTCGGCCACGTGTGCAACCATTTAGCGAAATATTACGTGTACAATGGATCCTCTTGACGCAGCAAGTGGTACGGTATGGAAATAACCGGATACCGGTGATCCCACGCGTTTGATGGCATTTATTGGCCGGTTCGCGAGAATAGAGTCGGTGAAAAATTAACAGGATACCGGCCACGCACAGTGAAAAAAGTTAATGGTCGGATTGAAAAGTGCAGCGGAGAAATTGACTTGTCAATATCACGGCCCGATAGCGCTTTACGGGGCGCGATGAATTTTTTAACGCAACGTTTCCCCCACGCCGCGCCGGGTCGAGGAACAGTTTCATAAACGGGAATTAAGTGGATTGCGCTGTGCATGATAAATTGAATAATGCATAAACACGCACTGAAGATGACGCTTTACAAAAGAGATTTAATGGAATGGCTGTCCCGCGAGAGATTAATGGAAACGTTAATGGATTCGATGCTTGACCAAAGATTTGAACGCCACGCGCAGCGCCGCGCCGTCTTAATAGACGAACGTGCAGCTGGTTTTTAGTAAAGAATTTTTAAGGTTTTATACTGTTGGAACACGGTGGGTATCCACGCGTAACTAATCGCGACATCTCTCTGTTAATTTAGTCATCAATTGTTTGTATTTATTGTATGATGGCGCTCGTATATACAGGGTGGTCCGTTTAAATGAGAACACCTAAATATCTCTTCAGGTTATTGTGATGCAAAAATTATTTGTTACGTAATGTGCATGGTGTCAATGGACCAAATATTTGGCACGAATATTTTTGTCCGAGGGTCATTTTTTTTGGAGTTGTCAAGGTCATCGATGTTTTTTGGTACATAACTAGCATTTTTTTTTTTATTGCATCGTGTAACTGATGGAAAAATACATTCAGATATGTATAATAACATGACCTTGAAATGACCTTGATCCTCGAAAATTAAAGTTGTACCCAGAAATGATGTCGAATTTATCGACAAAAAAATCGGAAGAAATATATTCGTGCCAAATATTTGGTCCATTGACACCATGCACATTACGTAACAAATAATTTTTGCATCACAATAACCTGAAGAGATATTTAGGTGTTCTTATTTAAACGGACCACCCTGTATATATGTGTGTATATGTATATGCGTGCATTTCGGGGGTACGCGTGTCGCCGCTGTACGCGGCTTCCTTCTTCTCGATTCGTACCTTGAGCTGTAAACACGTATTATTAAAACTCTGTCAATTATTACGGCGCACTCTCGCTTATATATTATTCCAGTTAAACAAAGTAATCACCCAATTCCAACATATACTTTTAAAAAATGCGATAAGAAGAAATCCATGTTTCGATCTGTTTGTACGATTCAGCCCCCTCAGGTTACCACGATTAACTTTTCGGGATAATAAATATTTCGTCCACGATAATTCTGCGACCTCCCTCCGTTCGGTATCATCGATTCAATTCGAAATGCATAGCATGGGTCACGAGGCTATCGTTCTGGTAAAATAATGGAGGATGCGATCAAAAGTGATCAGACTCCGTAAGCTTGGCAATTTGCAGGGAACCTCTAAACCTCACGCGAGTGTCGAGGGTTTGGAACAGATGGTTTGATGAAGAAGTTCACCTAGCCATACTCACCACCATCCTCTCAACATTAACCCACGAACCGGTAGTTAACCGTTACTTTTGGGTATCTAGTCAACCTCAGCGATTCGCCTCTAGGCTCTCTTGGGGAGAATTTTGCCGGAGCTTCTAGTTGTTACTTATGGTCCCTCTAAAGATACCAAACAGTCCACGGTGGAAGTTCTTTTAAGAGTCTTCGGGGAGGGGCCTTGGCAAAGTCCTATACTCCCATAAGGAAATTCAACTAATAAGGAAGCTCAACCGGAGATGTTAGGATTCTTCCGAAACCCTCTTGAAATCCTATGGAAAAGTTCAAACAAAAGTCTCCGATGGACGAACAAAAACGGAATAATTCCGAGTTCTTCTTGGAAAGCTTGTAGGAATCCTTGAGCAGGTCCAATTAAAAGCTCCTAGATTCTCAGAAAATCTGCTTTTATAATTCTTGAGGAATCCCAAGAGAAAATTCAACTAAAAATCTCTAATGACCTAGTAGAAAGATCCTTTGAGTAGCCATCATAGGTCTTTGGAGCGTTCTTTTCAAAAGCTTGTAGGAATCCTTGAGCACGATCCTTCAACAGATCCATCTAATGGTAAGGACTTCTGAAGCCTTAAGAGTTCTTACAAGACGCTTCAAGGATCCCGTGGGGAGTCCCAACCAAGAATATCTGGTGAATAATTAGAAAAGATCTTCCGAGAACCTCGGAACATCTTTCGACTAGGACTTTCCCTCGGGACTTGCCGAGGAAAATGTAACCAAGAATCTCTAAGGACTCTTAGAAAAATTCATTCTGGGTCCTTCAGGGATTCTCTGCGAAGCTCCAACCATAAATCTTATTGGGCGATTAGGGAGGTGTTTGCAAGAGTTTTCAAGGGTCTCTCGGACGGCCCTAACAAAGAGTTTTAAGAATACCTTGGGGAGGTCCCTCCAAGAGTTCATGGGGTTGCTAGAGGAGGTTCCTGGATTACAAGGAGTAGCTGAGGAAGACGCATCGTCTTATTTAATTCGCAGACATGATTAACACGATGACCACCGACTAGTCCACCACAAAAATTAGATACGACGAGAACGTTTCATTTGGTAAAAAAATTCTTTCAAAATTGTTATATAGAAAAAGATTTTGAAGCTTCTTTGGAAAGTAGCACAATAATGTAAAAGTAACAGAAGTACGAGCTTTGTGCGTCGTCGCTGAAGAGTTAGCGCGACTTTGAGAAAGTAATTACAGGGAATGTTCTCTTTTGATAAAGAGAAGCAGCAAAAATGTGGAGAAAATTGCGAAGCCACGGAAACTAATGCACGACGATTCGAGCATGGAGAACAAGGGCCACGTTCCATTGAAAATTGTGCCCGCAATTCGTTTCCTCGCTGTCGTCGGCGATTTAAAGCAGCTTCGCGCGAGTTACCAGCCGGATTAGAAGAGAAACGACTCTCGTTCAATTAATACACGGCTAACGGATAAATAGAGCGGCGGCATGAGATCCAGTCATTAACGAGGCACACCGACGCGACGCGTCCGTAACGGAGGGCTGAGGCGAGGGCGTGCGAATGAAGATCTGTTATTCGGACCTCGATAAATTCAGTTTTACGATCCGTTTGATACGCATAAAAGAACCACGTTGCTCAGGATTCGAGCTGGTAATCACGAGGGACCGGGGTTACCGTCGATGCTATCTTATCAACGTTTATTCGTGCCAAATCGCTGTGCTAACTATCCACTGTTTCGCGAATTAGCAAGCGGAGCTAATGTGGACAAATTGTAGTTGGCACGGTGAGAAAAATGCAAAAGAATTGATAATTATACATTTTATTTAAATTTCATGAATCAATATATATATTGTATAATTGTAAGTGGTGGAAAGCCACGTGCGTTTCTTCTGTCTGTGACCTTGAATGACCTTGCGCAATTATAGTCGCTGAATTCCTAATAATAGGGACTCGAGGTGCGAACGTTAAGTGACTCACCCTGTATATTTATCATAAATTGTTTTGGCACACAAAATAAGATCGACGCAGCACGTGTACGATTTCACAGCTCTAATCGAAAAATGTGTGGTTCCCCACCGATTTCTACCAACGCCCTGTGACCATACAATGGTATTCCTTTTTTGTACGTTCGACAAATGTCTAGCATTTTTCGATTATCGTTTTCTATGATACCCCATCCGACCTCGCTACCCTCCCTACATGTGGTCAGATTGTTGGACACTTCCATTAATTATTGCTTACCAGTTACGATATAAAGATAGTTGTGGGAAATATCAAAAGGCCCGAATTACATACACGAATTATGTACTAGACAAATTTATACGTGTTAGAAATGCATAAAAATCCGCAGTATAATGAGAAACTTGAGAGCTGAAGTTTTATCAAAAATGAATTTTTAAAGGAATTATTATATGAACGGTCTATCCAACGCAGACTATTCGACGAGTGCCATTGTGTTAAACATTAAACAGATCGAGACTCGAACCGAGGACGAAGCCAGTCTATTCGGAACCCATCGTGAAAGGTCGCATCACCTACAGACCGAATTCTAGCTGGCGGCCACGAGTTCCTCCTGCATTCTTCGAAAATATCGATTCCCGATGCTGGCCCGGACTCATGGGAAGATTGATGGTGGCTATATCGGGTGTAAGTCCATCGGTCGAAACCCCTAATTGTTCCTGAGGGTGGACGAAGTCGTTGGCTCCTGGGATTGACGGCCATTGCGTCTTACGAGGGTGCCGGTTTACGACGCCGTCTGGTGCTAACGAGGCCATGGTTTCATATGAAAATATGGGCTCCATCTCTTCCTCTTCTTCTTCCTTACCTCTACATATACCAACCTCTCGATGAGTCCTCTCTACAGGCCGTTTCAGAGCATTCGGGCGATAACTTCCCTGGTGGGTTCGGCTCGCTAAAACGAGGAGGAAAGTTTATACAGGGTGTCCTGTTTGAAGTTTCACACAATTACGGTAATATCGCGAATCATGTGAAAACTTCGGCACCGAAACTCGTATCGCGTACACGCATTAAGGTATATTTATACCGAAAAAAACACGGTGGCACCCCGGATCCGGGAAAAGTTTGGTTACCCGGGTTTTGTATCTAGCACTTATACGGGGACAGCACGGACGGATATAAGTGCTAGATACAAAAACAGGGTACCCAAACTTCGCCCGGATCCGGGGTCCCACCGTGTTTTTTTCGGTATAAATATACCTTTACCCTGCGGTTATAGTGGAGCGGCGAGCAGCGATGATAGCGTCGCGGTGAGCATTGCGATGGAAACAAACCGATGTAATTAAATGAAAAAGAAAAAGATAGAAAAAGTAGTATATTTTTGTTTCCGCTATCATCGCTGCTCGCAGCTCCACTATAACCGCACCCTTACTTATCATACAGCTCGCGTCCCCGTGCAAAAGGATGGCGAATAAATAAAACATCGACACCTGCGTATTCGGTCAGACAATATTTTTTATGAAACTTATATCTACAAATTCGTGACACTTTTCCGATTGATATAACACGAAACGCGACTAAACTTTAGGACTAGAATTTGAAGATAGCTAAGGAAAATATCAAAACGTCAAGAGATTATTGTAACATCGGTAAGATCGTATAAAATATATCCACCTTGTGTGGTTTTCCGCCTTGACCAGGGTCTGAAGAGGTGCGAATGAGAAACACACGATACCGGCGATCGATACGCGGTTTTTACAGTGCTTCCGTGTCTCGAAATAATCGCCGGGGTCAGTACACGTTTCGAGCCGGATACTGGGGCGACTATTGCGGGCTGGCCGCGAGACTATGGAATCCCACTGATCGATTCGGTATTGCAGGTTAGGGCAAACACAAAGCTGCTGCTACATTTCGTCGACCGCTTTAATGTCGCGGCGACTCTCTGCTTGCGAATTAATCCATCGCCGGATTGCTGAGTAAATATTGCTCTTATCTTGCTGCACACGCGGACCGGTACGGCCCGACACGGCCCGACACGGTCGTGGGCGTCGTGCATCGATCTCGCTACGGATTTATGAATGAAAACTATCGGACGAATGGAGGAAACACTCGCGTGTAAGCTTCTCGGGAGACCTCTGTTAATAGAGTACTATGCTTTGCAATCGTGTATGTTTACCAAGTAATCCGGGAGTAGGTTGCAATGTAAATGTTGCTCTTACAGCCAACCCTGATTATGCATCACAGCCGACATACATACTGTACTACACGTGTATACTCTCTTGATTCCATATGTCGAATATTCTGTTCGATCCACAATCTCGAACAACATTATTTCTAACTGTTGTCGCTGAAGAAGAACAAGTTCGAGCAAACAGAAGCTATTTCATATTGTTTCATTTTCTAAAAATTATCAAACAACTTTATTTTCAGAGACGGATTCTTGTTTCGCTTAAACGACATCGACGCGCGTATATTCATTTAACGACACCTGCATAGTCATCGGTCATTATTCACCAGTTGCGCGAAAGCTCAAACCATAAAGTATGCGTACCGCTGTTTATAGAACACGTGCTTCCACGCATAACAGAGTTTCCACCAACATCACGCAGAATTGTTTAAGCCACTATACGCGTTTCTGTTTCGCACCTCTATTTTTTCGCGCACGAGCTGAACCCTGTTCCGAGAAATTCCCGAATACCGTGCAATGTTTACATTTCAATGTTTATCCCGTTCACCGATTGCATCCTGCTCGTTGTAGAAACACAAGCCAGTTTTTCTGTCCACATATCCCTGATTTCCGTTCTATATTGTTCAGAAAATCTTGATGTATTCGCGCTGTTGTTACGCGCCGTCGATTTTTCATTTTACTCGCATCGTTCTGCAACGTTCTTCTCTTTTTTCCGCAATAAAGGCTACATATTTCATGAAATTGCTGACTGCAGTCCGGAAATCGTTCTCAAAATTGCATGTTCGACCACCGCGCGAGATTCGTTGTTGAGTTTTATGGAGTTATCTGACTGAATACTGAAAAATAATGTTTGGATGCTTTCATGCGTTCGCTTTGTGTAGTCATTGTTGTATTATTTAAAAGTTTATACAATTCTTTATCGATTACGTTCCTAGAGACGTACGTTCTTTTTTCGAGATATTTAAATTTTCCGTATGACTCGATAAAGGAGGTTACAACTGTACAATAGAAAAAAAAAAGAACCTATAGTCGAGTAATCGACAAAATAAGCAAAAAGATCGATCTGTCTGTCGCATTAAGGTATATTTATACTGAAAAAAACACGGTGGGACCCCGGATCCGGGAAAAGTTTGGTTACCCTGGTTTTGTATCTAGCACTTATATCCGTCCGTGCCGTCGCCGTATAAATGCTAGATACAAAACCAGGGTAACCAAACTTTTCCCGGATCCGCGGTCCCACCGTGTTTTTTTCGGTATAAATATACCTTTAACAATTTCCGACGCATGAGATGATCCGAATAAAGTCCATGATACAGGATTCGCATTGTTACATACCTACATTCCGTGAAACATTTCTGAAAATCCGACGGGGTTCACCACCGGACCACGAGCGTGTTCCCATAGTGATAATTTTCAGCGAACCATAACAAGACCATTCCGTGTACACAATAGCGACATCCCGAAGTCGGAGGGTGGTGAAATGTAATTTTCCCCGGGACGAACGTGAAAGAAAACCGTAATCGCGTTTGTCGGGCGAATTTTTACGTCACGGTGCTCATAATTCTCCGGCCATCGGCGCCCGCCAGGAATCGTAAACAGTACTGCATCTGCGAGGGATACAAGTTTTATCGAGTCCGAGGACGCAAGTCGCATCCCGAACGAGCATCCGACCGCCCCGCGCCCCGTGGAAACGAACACTCGGCGTCCATTGTGTCGTTATCCGGGCGAAATTGCGAAATTGCTAGAAAATCGAGCCTCCGGGCGCGAATCCACTTACCGGAAACCGTCTCATCGCATCGCGGCGACCGGAAGCTACGCGTTGCCGCGGGGATTCGCGGCTGCTCGCGACAAAACTCGTTATTTATCGCGAGCTATCCGATCGATTACGATTCGACCGCGGTTCAGCTCCCCCGCAGTGCCGCGAGCAAGGAAAATGCACCATCTCGCAAAAATTTCCGGACTGTTCCGGTCTAGAGTGTCATTTGTCGCGCTCCTCTCGACTGCTAGAGGCATACAGGGTGTTTTTTTTGCAAATAATAAATAGTAGATAAAAGAGCAAAAGTAATAATATTTAATTTTCTTGTGTTCGCGCTATTTTTTTTTTTTATAAATCTACCATGTTGACCAAAAGTTTTATTCCCGATCTATGATTCTTTAGGAATCATGCTTGAACGCGTACGATTTGTTTAAAGCTTCCATGGGACCTCGAATATAGAATACGATTACGAAGATTTCGGAGTTAAGATGAAAATCAATTTTACGAGCACTTTACACATTTCCGGCAGAATTTTCTGATCGTCTGGCTGACGGAATAGGTAGTTCGAGAATTCGATGAATAAAATATGAATAGATGTTTGAGAATGTATTCAGAGAAGTCTTTAGAGAATTTATTCTCGATGTTGTTGGATCTTCTGGCTGACAAAAAGACGAAACTAAAAGTGTAGAGGAGGATATAAATATAAAGAATATATGTAAATACGAATACCGAGTAGCCTCTGCATACACTTTCAAAGGCTTCTGGCCGTGTCTGACCAAAGCCGACTGGTTCTACTTACAGTGCTTATTTACTATCGCTGGACTGCATATGTTCACGTAATTTCACGTTTTCATAGAATGATACAAAAGAATAAAATTTGCATAGGATCTTTTCAAGTTAAATGAATACAGCGATACCAAACGGTATCGTCTACTCTAATATGGCCCCGTGGCTTGAACGTGTACTCGTAATATCAAAATTATAAACGCTATTGTACATACGTCATTGTGCCTCGGCGTGCTTTAAAATCATATTAATAAGTTCACATTTGAATAGGATTATTCTGTGTAGCGTTATGAAACGAGATCGAAAGGGATTGGCACGGCTGAAACATGAAAGCTCGATGTTTGTTAATTAATCTCTCGCAGCGACGGCTCTTTCACGCGTTTCTGCTAGGCCACCTGTTCTTCGGATACGTAATCGAGTGTGCGTTACATCGCGTAATGAGTGGAGATTTTGCGAACAGGAGAGTTTCGGAGTCGAATTAGCTCGGTTTGTCGGTCACGAGACCTGATTTCTGCAAATAGATCCACGTTCGGAGTGTTTGGGAAGCATTCTGCATGCTGCCGCTATCGATTCTGACCTGGCTGTAATGTGCAACCCGAATCGCTCGAACTTACAAGCTGTTTCACGGATTGGCATCGTTACGGCGAGCACACAGACCGGAAAACTTGAACAACAATTAATCGTTTGAACGTCTTCGCAGGCTGGAATATTCCATTCCCGTGTAACCCATTTAACGGAACGATTCTGTTCGTTCCCGTTAGACATTCGTTCCCCTTGTTAACCGTGAAAGAATTATACACCGGGCCGGTTTTACCCACAATTCTTCATTCCGCTTATCTCGTTGTAACAGACATCGTTTGCATTATTTCTGCCACTATGTCTCGTTTAACCGTTCGCTTTAACCGCAGAATCGTTTCGCGAAATTCGATGCTAAATTCATACGTACGTGTTCCATTGTGGTAGTTTACGG
The DNA here is from genome assembly GCA_916610255.1 of Lasioglossum lativentre. NCBI lineage: Eukaryota > Metazoa > Arthropoda > Insecta > Hymenoptera > Halictidae > Lasioglossum > Lasioglossum lativentre. The sequence goes on from OU744364.1 coordinate 7,256,896, forward strand.
GCACACGCTTGAACACCTGAATATCGAGAGTACAGTTCGCAAATTGACTACGTATTATTTAATATTTTTTTACGATCTCCGATTCACCGCTAGAGAGATTTCAGTATTTTTTTCAATAGCAGTATCAATTTCAATGGGGGATTCAATAATTTATTTGGGATTATTAACGGCATAGGAAATCCCGTTCGTTCAGTTAACGTATTTAATCTCTACACGCTTCTCAGGGATTCATTCTTTTGTGAAACGCCGGAAAAGGGAATTAGCGAATCGTGGAACTCGAAATAAACGAAACGAATAATTTAATGACAGTGTTCGCTGACGATAATATTGTGCCTGTGTTACGTCTCTTTGGAGCGAGCTCTCATAATGAGCCATTTAATGGCACAAAGGAGCGTGCGAAGGTAGAATCGAGGAAAATTCATCACCTGCCGGAGCCTTTGTTACGTAATACCGCCACAATAAGAATCATAAATATTATAGCGAAAAGACAGTCCGAGCAAATTCATTGTTTACCAGCCGTACGACAAATTTACCCTGCGAAGTAACTGCAGAACCTCCGGTAAAATGCTGCGGGTACAAAGGAAGCATGTGGAATGTTGCATTGTATAAACGCGTTTTGAGTGGAAACTCGATAAACATCAAATAAAATCACGACAAAATGTTACCGTGTTATTTTATTCTTGAGTCAGCCTCGAGGCGAATTTGATTTGCAAAAGGGTGAATTTAATCTGTGAAAAGGTGGATTTTATGCGTGAGCGTTATAATTTTCAGTGGAAAACCTGTCTTTTGGTGTCGCGTGGATCTTTAGAGCCGAACGTTATTCGCAAATGTATGATGCGCATTAACGTGAAAGCTCATTATTCAGCTCCGTAGTTGCGGATCGTGCGAGCTCTACGACGTATCCTATTTCATTTGGATCGGCGTCGGAACAGAGGGAAGAATAAAAGGAATCAAAGGACGAATAAATATGTATTAACCGACGCAACGTACGAGTCGAATCCCCTTTCACCGTAATTCCATCATCCCGACCTGCTTTCGATTGCGTTTCGCTGCTCTTTCCAACGATTTTCCCGGAACGGAATAATCGCGGCAGCTTTTTTCCGGCTCGAAAGCCATAACACGCGGTGATATGTTCAGGTAATGGCGCTGCTCTCGCTCCTAGAAAAAAAAAACTAGAGATTCGACGAAATGTACCGTATACAGTATACAGTATGTGTACATACCCTGTTAGGACTCCGTGCAATCCGAACGGATCCATAAAAATCGACCACTCGTGCGCGTTCGCGTGTTAAGAGCTCGTTAAGCGCTAACCCTTACTGTCGCGATCGCTGAACGAAAAGATTTTCGATCATGAAGGAATATAGCAAAATTTTTGTGGAAAACATAAATATTAGGTTTTAGAGAAGCTTGTGTGAAAGACACGCAAGGGTAATTGGACGTACTATGAAACAGCATATAATATTTCATCGCAAAAGTTAAATTCTACCGACCTCGTCGCAGTTCAGACGAGAAGAGAAAATCTATGGAAGTTGTCTGGCAAGTTCCAAGTAAATCGGACTATTGGTTTTTGAGATATCATAGTAACCAGTCCACCGATGGTCGTTTTCAGAAAACACAATTAAAGTTTCGGATACTGGAACCAAGTTTACGGGGCCACGCTACGTTTCGAGGAGCTGTCAACCAGGCAGATTTGTAATATTTTTTAGACAAGATTTTGCAAATATGCAAGAAAATGTTAGGAGGATCAAATTTGGTTTGAAACGGTTGAAGCAGAGAGACCTATCGAAGCCCTTTTAATGGGTCTTTGTTGAACTTGAAAAAGTAGAGCAACGAATACTGCGAAGCGCTAGATATCGTGCCTTTATCTCCCGCTATTGTTATCACCTCTCGGTCCTTTCTCATTTCCGTCTCTCTTTCTCTCCCGGTTGCGTCGAAATTAACGCAACCTCTAAATTGCGTTTCTTCCTCGCGACAAGCCTGCATCTACAAACTTTATCGTTCGCCACTTATGGCTCGTTTTAACGCAATCACACAAATATATATTCATTTCCACGGTGTAGGAACCTCGATAGTATCGAGCGAAGCTAAACGCGTGGTAGTTGCCGAGCAATTTTCGGTTTCTCGAATTTCGCCGGGTAGAGAACGATTAGGCTGCCTCGATAATAGTCACGATTCGCCCCCAGGCCTGGAAGATAAACGAGGAATCCCAGAAATTAATTGCAGTTCCCATTATTTTCGTAAGAAATTCCACCTCGACGGATATAGGAGCATTTCTCAGTTTCTCTAGAAATCTTTCTCGCAGAATCGAATCGCGTCGATCAATCGAGTCGATTAAAGAAATTTCAGCCAGGATGCAGAAAATTTGTTTGACCTGGAAAACTGTAAGTGTCGTCCACTCCACAAGACAAAGCAAAATTCAATTCTACGCGTAGACAGTATAGCCAGCGGATAAATTGCAGCTCAAGGGGCTAATGAAAACGCGAGAATTTGTAATGGCGGAGGGGTGGCAACCATAAAAGGGGATCGTGACTCGAAGGAGGTTGGGAAACAATGAACCGGATCCCAGTCGTATGCTCGAGCTCCAAATGAAATTGTCCGAGTCGGTCGCGGAAGGGCCGTAGATTTTCTCGATGAGAAGCGTTCACTTTCATTGGAGGACCTCTGTCGACGACAATCCTCCGACGCCGGAGTTTGGGTCTATCGTGACCCATATTTGTGTTCAGTATTTGACTGAAATCTGTGCACGGTTAAATTTACACGAACCGGTCTCAGCGCTCGTGGGTTCTTGGAAAAAAAGATGTCCCGAACCGATGTAAATTTAACCCGTGCACTCTGCTACACCTTGCGAAGAAATCCAACAGATTATTCCACGGTGAATTACGGCCGGGGTGCCCGATATATCGCGAAGAAATGGGAATCGGCCGTATCCACGCAGAACCCTCGACAGCGTAATGCGATTTCGGGGTAGGGCCGGATGCGAACGAGCCCTTTTTCGCCGGAAGGGCAGCCCGCGAAACGATTCCGTGAGTGCACGCGCGCGGAAAACCTGATTTCCCGGCAATTTGACTAAGTAACGAAGTTCCCCGCTCTGTCCGTCCGAATTCGGCGAACGGACGGGCACGACACTGTCAATTTGCACACCGGTTCGGACCCGATTTCGCCGCCTAGAGCCTCGAACTTGCGAGGATCGGGCTCTGCTGGGGCAATTAGTTTCGCGTTATCGTTCGACACGTTCCACGGAACGCCAGACGTATTTTTCATGGTAGCCAGCGCCCACGGACCGGTGACGTCGAAAAATCCAATTCCGCTGACACGTTCCCCAGCCGGAACGCCTCGCACGCGCTGCCATTGTCAACGAATTCGCCAGGGAACGGCGAATTCAATTGGTCGGACGCGTATCGACCGCGATTTCCAATAGTTTTTTCATGCTAGAAATATTTAGCCGAATATTGGCTGTATTGTCGCGAGCACGTCGCGTCGCGTCGCGTCGCGTCGGCCAGATACCTTCTTTGTCATGTTAAAACGCGGTTCAACGGGATTCATCCACCGCTGATTGCGTTAAACCCTGGCTTTGATGATTAATTTCGGACTCTGTGTGGCCGACTCCGTGGCGAAGTCACTTAACCCTGTGGCTGATCATTTGTTTCACGGTTAAAATGATTAGGACGTGTTTGTTCTTCATGATTTACTATGGAAAAGATAAAATTTACATTTACCGTGCGGCTACGTTTTGACAAAAATCTTTTCGTTATTTTGTTGCAAAAGTCCAAGCGTTGGGGTTCGTAGAAAATATGGGGCATCTGATATTTTTTATATTTGTAGCGTTATTGCTGAGAAACACTACAGGTGTGTTCGAAAGAATGAATGCTATTGATTCAAGTGTTTTCTCTCAAATGAACTCAAATCGCACAAATGAACTTTGAAGCGAAGATCTATGGGCTGATGGATTATATAAAAGTATCGTGCGATTAAAGTGTGTTTGTCTGTTGTTCGAATTTACTAAAGGAGCAGCTCCACCGAAAGTTTCGCGACCGTTCAGCTAAATGCATCTTGTTCGGCTGCGATCAATTCCCAGCGGTTAACGTCGAACGTGATTTCCGTCAATCTTCATCGATAACGAATGTACTAGAGGGGAAACGGTACGATGTAAAAGTCAGCATTCTAGAAAGAACTTTTCTTCTTCTCAGGAAACTTTCTTTATCGGTCGAGGCTATCGTTACTGCTGTTCGAATTAAATTCCTGAAGATTCTTATTCGTTCATTTTTCAATTCGAAAAATGTGGAAGCTCGGGCAATTAGAAATATGTTATTTCAACAAGAACGCCATGTCGACGACGCATTGGTTGCCAAATTAGAAGGAACTTGATCCTTCGACGCATAGATTTTAATTGCACGTAGAATTCGATGCATAATTCAAGCCATATTTAACGCATGCAAACTCTCCCGACCAAACGTAATTAAATATACCTCGCATGTCGTTCGACGCGGTAACTATAATATACGACGGCTAACTGTGGACACGATGTATCATGATACAGTCACATTGCGACAATTGGTAACGTTTGATCCATGAGTCGTTGCCGAATTTGTAATTAGTATCGCGTTGTCGATGCAAACAATGGACCTTTGCGAAGCATCATTTCCGAGATCTCTTCCACGTTCCGAAAATGATCGGACAAAGTTTATAAGCCCTCGAAGATTTCCCAAAAATAGACGACGACGACGACGACGAACGAGACGAGAGCTTTCCCGAGCTTTGAACGCATTAAGAGGAGGAAATTTCGAAACGGCGTCTCAAGGAGACGCATGTTTTTCGCGAATGGCTCTCCCGACCTTTCGTTATCGTTCTAAAGGAACTTCTATCGATTTTGGCTGCAATTGGAACACGTCTATTCAGACATTGTTTGCTCGAGCAATCCTCGCGTCTGCCAAACTCGCTTTAACATGCCGTTCCCCGAATAATAGTGCTTCCCCCATGACAACAACAGTGAGCATTGAGTAGCTCGGGGCGAAGGTTGCTCGTTCTCGTTTTGCAGTCGTTCGCACAAATCCGTAGAAAGATCATCGAAGACATAACATTGCGCAGCTCGAAGGAATTTCCAATTAAAGCCTGAACGCGACCCTCGCAATTAATTAGGCAATGGCGCCGCGCTCTGTAGAGTGATTAACGCGCATCCGCTTAGCGAAAACCCGTGAAAACTTGTCCGCCATCATCGGTGGAAACGATGGCCCGCTAAAAACGTGCGCACAACAACGTTATGAACAGGTGTCATCGATCACGCGAAACGGTTATCGCTGCCAACGGCACGGAGGAACTGTCGTGTGCCCGCGATATTCGAAAAAATAACGACCACGGGTTCGAATAAATTCAATAACCGTTCGACAGACTTGGCCGCCACGTCGAGAGAGCGCACCCGGTAACTTCGCCGACATAAATTCCTAGGTAGATGGCTGCATTTTATTATGCGGGCTCTCTCAGGTCCTTCTGATTCATTGCGCCGATGTATCTGACTTTGCATATTCAATTCAATATTTTTTCATTCGTTCCGACGCGTTTTACTCGCATTTCTGTTCGTGATGTGGATTTTTAAAATGCAGCTGCTATGTGCGAAGCGAATGCAAAAATTCGCTCCGATGCCAATCGCCGCGATTCTCTCGTACCAATTCGATTCGAACCGTAGCTGTTTCGTTTTATGTTGTCTTTATATGCACCGGTATCTTTTTACAAGTCGATCAGGGCCCTTCAAATGCTTGCGAATTCTGGTCTAACAAGGGAACATATTCAGTTGATACACGCCGATTTTGATAAAACTTTTACGTGAGATATAGTTCTTCGAAAAATATTTGACACGTATTTTTTTTATCGGCAACCATCCACTTTGAGGGGGTGAAAACAGCCCCCGAAGTCAGGGGTCAAAACCACATTTTTTGAAAAAATTCTTGCGCGACTACATTTCCTATTGAAAACACACACAGTTTCTAAAAAAATTCAATTTTTTCGACCTCTGGTTTCCGAGATATCTCAAAAAATATGGTTTTGACTCCTAACTTTGACGGCTGTTTTCACCCCTTCAAAGTGGAGATGGTTGCCGATAAAAAAAAATTCGTGTAAAATATTTTTCGAAGAACTATAGCTCACATTAGTTTCATCAAAATCGGCCATTCTCATCTGAATATGTTCCCTTGTAAGTCTAAATGAAAAACATTTAATGTCTCTGCGAGTTTCTGATTTTTCATATTACAAGGAAATTATGAAGACGATTATGTAGAAAAGGATCGACTTATTTATACGAATACGCATCGTAAAATAGTCCTGTGACACTCGAGTAAATGCAGTCGTGCAATTTTGATAGTGCATCGCAAACAGTTTTGCTCGGTAGATCCGCTGTTAAAGCGCCTCCACCGTGTAAGGCTTAAATGGTGCATCATGACACAGCTATGAATACTTAAAATTTAATCGTATTAAACTAGAAGGCGTCACATTACGTGCTGTAAGAAGCAAAGAACCCTATTATGTGCTGAGCTAGAGCGATCTATTTCTTACGGTTAGTCGCCTTTCGCGACTTTTCCAATAACACTCCCCAATAAATCTCAACTTTTTTTTGTGCGTTTCGATAACCGATAGACGATTTTTATAGATTTTCGTGCTCGGAACACGAATTCGAAACTCGTATCCTCTACCACTGTTAGGTATTCGGAAATTGAATTTCGAAAGGGGAGTGGACTTTTCAACTTCTTGAATATTTTCTGCTTCGACCGTGAAAGAATCTAGACTCTCCAAAGTTGAAAATTTGATTTTTCTTTTTAAGATTATACTGAAAACTGGTGGTAACAGAAGGGAACGACTTTCAAATTATGTGCATCAAAATCGACAAGAAACGGAAAATCGGTGTTCGGTATAAAACGGTATAAACGAATACCGATAGTTCTGAAAGAAAAATGGGTTGCATGAAAATCTCTGTACCATCTCGCGATTTCCACGAATCAACTTAACCTGTTTCTTCGTAGCTACACGTGACGCCTGTCCAGAAATACCGCAATTTACGGCATTACGCAGACAGCGAAGCGGTAGCCTAGCAGCTAGAGCCTTCGAGGCCTCGATAGCAAGCACTCTCTATCACGGGCGAACTTTTCGCTCGGCGAGGGTAAAAATTTCTCGCTGGAAACTCGATTGTTTGTCGACTAGAGCAATAGAAACGGGAAATATAATTTCCATCGGCCCGGGTTATATTCGCCGAACGTTTGCTTCCCTTTTCAGAGGACCCGCAGCGATAAAGAAATTTAATCGAGCCGATCTCCGCGAGAACTTCGTCGGCCCTTCGGAATACCTTTTGCCGGCCAGCTAAAAAGTCAAACAAAAGTTTGCCGCTCCTATCGATAACCATATTTATCGATAATATCTGGAATATTCGTTCCGTGACTCCGGTCCTTTTGAAGATCCTCCACCGGGGGACCAGGTAGTTTCGTATGAAATCTCTACGAACGAGGCACAAAGTGGAAACCGATCGATCAACCACTTGGAGTTGTCAGCGCGACTGCACGCGGACTTTTTCCTCGCCTTCTGGAAATTATAGGTTGTCCACGAGGTACTTACATCTGCAATTTCCAGAAATTCCAGGTCCCCGCGAGCCTGTCTCTGTCTGTCCGATTGCTTCTGGTTCGATGCGGCTGCCTCCGAGAGAGTTGTTAAACCACGTATTTTCCTGAAACGATCTGTACAACTATTATAGCAACAAGATCCCCTTTCTGTCTGCCGGAACGTATGTACACTCATTCCAGAAACATGGAAATCCACGTTGCCTCAGAGATGTACAGGGTGGTACGTGAATAATCGGCATTGCTATTGCATGAGAAAGTTGCAGATGTGGTCTTTGAAAAATATCGTTTTTCTATAAAAGCATGTAATCTTTGTGTATGTGTCGGTGAGCCGACACTATATTCTCGAGAGATGGCGGGACTTGAGAAATGAGACGTAGAAGCAGATAGATAGATATCGAGAGAGGGACAACCAAATATACAAAAAATATATAAAAAAGTAAACTTACTGCAAAAAGTAAACTTACTACAAAAATTAAACTTACTACAAAAAGTAAACTTAACCCTTAAGTGGGCGCGCAATAGCACTGAGTGCTCCGTTTGTAATTGCTCCATTTATTGACATAAAATTTCATAAGAAACTGATAATGAACAGTGATATACGTAGTTTTAAAGGATGGTCCACAAAGTGCTCCGCGCGCCCACTTATGTAACAAAAATAGGCGCGCCCACTTAAGGGTTAAGGTTACAAGTTGAGAGCAGATAGGGAAGCACGAACATTTAATTGTTGATTCCCTATTTTCAGACGAATCAACCTGGTGTTTTTGCTGAAAAATAAACCCTAAACCATATTATAAGCATACGTTCAAATAAAGGTGACTTGAAGGTCGTGTCAACAAATGAAGGTGACTCGAAGGTTATGTGACCGAGTAAAGGTCACCTTCCCATTTTTTATAAGACGTCCCACGCTAATCGCGACGAAACAGCGATTTCCGGGCGAATAATCAGCAAAGTCGAATGGTGAGCGAAATTTGGAGCGGAATTCCTCGAGGCGCGCGGCCAGTGGCAAATAATGCGGATCGTAATTCAATCCGGCAGGACGCGACGCGACGCGAGGAACTGGTCAGAAAATGATTCCACGTTTAACCCCGGCGAGGATCGAAGGTCGCGGTAGGCAAAGTAATGTCCCACATAACCGTGTCGGATAGGAATTCTCACGAGAATAGTTGCCCAGTGCCGCGCACCAAGTGGAACGATAAATTCCCCTCGGCGAGGCACCGTCGCGTTATAATTTACAATTAAAAGCTGGATCGGTTGCTGGCCTCCCTTATCGAATTATCAGGCCCTATTATTAATTTCGGCCTGTCCCGTAAAGTAAGAAAGTTATCGGCGAGCAGAACCGAACCGAATCGAACCGACTCGAGTCGAACCTGCGCTCGTTCGCCGGAGAGAATGTTCTCCGCGAGAAAGATGCCGGAACTTTCCGCGTCCCGCAGTTTTCAGCGACAGCTTTCGTTTATACATTCCCGTCGAAGGAGTTTCAAACTACGTCTCTCATCGTGCTTCACACCCCACCACGGACGAGGCGCAATTTATGCACGGTTTTGGAAAAATCTGCGCGCCGCGCCAGCTGCAGACTTTCCCGTTGAGAACTACCGAAGTCATGCTCGTATTCGGATAGATGCCGCGCGGGAAAAGTTTCTACGCTCTAAATGCGATGCAGTAGATGCTGGACCGCAGTTTCCGAACATCTGAGATTTCGTAGGCTCGATGCTTTTATTGCTAGATATTTTATTCCATCATTTATTCGACGTGTTTCGATGTACGAGATACGCTGTAGGGTGGATAGGATATTTTCTGCTAAAATCCGATAAACTCGGTGCAATTTATTTACTTATTTTTCTGAAAGTACATGAAATTATGTTAGCACTTTTACCACCGTGACTGTCGGCGGAGGTCTTATACAAGAAATACAATGCTACGTCTAAAAAGAAACTTTTTATTTACGTTAATACATCGAACGAACCCAAAGAAGCTAGACGTTGAAAGGGCTTAAACTAAATCCTGGCTTTTCAGTCCCTACTTTGCTAAATAAATTGTGTCCATTTCGCGAAATGTTTGCGAATACTGGTTCAGCAGTGGGATGCATTTAGAGTAATGCAACATCCCCGGCCTGCATTGTACGAAGGATGCGGAAAGCGCATACAAAAATCCAGCTAAAAGTATAAAAGGAGGTATTATCTAGGAAGTCGTACAATAGTATAAGGCTCATACAAGGATCGTCGAAATCCCACGAATCCGATGGAACTCTGCAGACCTTTGAGACTCCGGAGACCTCTCGAAGTTTCCAATATCATTAAAGCTCGGCTCGAGTGTGCCTGTGCGATGTCAGTGAGTCGGCCCGAGGTGGATTTAGGGTCGAAGATCATCGACGTCGATTCTGCTGAGCGAGGATTACAGTAAGGTAGCGAACCGATCGGGTCTGTGGACTTCCGGGTCATTAGCATGATGTTTGACGATGGTCTGGAATGAAAATAACGCGATCACCGGGGATACTAACTGTTCAGTTTTGCTGCGAAAGATTTCGGTAGAAAGAGATTTGTCTCGCGGCGATCGTGATTCGGCACGTAACACCGAACCGATACCCTTTCTAATAAGTCCAGTGTTATCAATATCGTACCCATCGAGTTTTTGATGAGCCGGATCGCGTTACACGACTCTCCGATAATTGTTATCCGATCTGCCGCGCTTTGGATATTCATGATCGTGTCGAATGACTCTCGGGATACTCGTGTCATATTCAGTAGCACCGGACTGTGTCCAATATTGATTATTCTCCAGGCCGGTGTTGCGACTGCGGCACATAGCGAAACCATGTATGACAGACCTCCCGAATGCGCCAACTTCTTGCATGAGGCAACAAATCATTTCGCATAACTATGAAGTCGTACACCGACATATTCTACTAATATTTTCGAATGAAAAATTTCATTTTTCGCCACTCGAAAAGATCGCCGGAGTCACTATCGATAAGAATTCATTCGAAGACATTTTCAAGTCCTTTTTCTCGACCAAGTACACAGCTCGCTCTTTCATTTTTATTGCAGGACGAATCGATTGTGGTCGCTTTGAGGAACGTTCTGCGTAAACACCAGGATCCAATACCACCTTCCGTGGGTCGGTAAGTATTTCTCTCTGTACACGGAACGATTCGCATTGTCGGGCGCATTGCCACCGGAAGTAGCATCACCCCCGTCCGCTTATAGACCCGGACGTGTGTCATTAATGAAAAAGAAAAAAAAAATGTAGCATCGGCTGCGGTTCGCGCCTTACCGCTACGTTTTATCCGAGCTCCTTATCGATATAATCGCTTTCGGATCGGATATTAACACCGGCTGAAATTTCAGACTCGTGCGTAAACGCGCGTCGCGTCGTCGCAAATTATTAGACGACCATTGGCTTCGACAAGGGGATAATAAGATCGTCGACAAAGATATCGCGTGCTCGCCGGACAGCTTATCTGGTTAATTGAACGTTATTGAAATCGAGAGCAGCCGCGCGTCTCGTTCCTCGTTACAAGCCTCGAAATATGTAATGCCTGAAACAATTCGATCTGGAAGGTATACGACGGGAGCCTCGACGCAATCGCCGCGCTAACTTTCTTTCTCTTCGGTTTCAGAAAACTGGAGTTTATGCTCGCGCACTCCGAAGACTTCCACGTGCTGGACAACATTTACGATATCCTAAATTTCAATTTTGGTAAGGCCCTGCTTTATCCCATAGGTTTCTGTGTCAAGGGGTTACATACGCTATCGCACATATTGTATTCGCGACATTATTTTAACCCTTTGCACTCGAAGCTATTTTTAACTAAAAAACGAAAGATTTTTCTTATTCCAGAATATTTCCATTCTATACATTTTTAAAAAATTTTTTTCATATGAAACTGATGTAATGTCTCGTGTAATATGTAAATGTCTAGTTAGTTTATTAAATACGAACAAAAATAATAATGTTGAACAATATTTTGAAGAATGGCATAGCAATTTTCAGTGGTGCCTCAGAGTCGCCATTCGAGTGCTAAGGGTTAATGGAATGTTTGGCTGACGACTATAGTCACCGGCCACGGCACACCTTAACCCCTTGCACTATAATACCGAGTCGGACTCGTGAAGAAGATTTCGAAGACAGTCTACTAAATATTCATGCTACTAATTTCCTTTAAACTTTAAATTGAAACAAAATTATATTTTCTTGTTGTTGAAACCATTGGAGACTGCATACGTATAAATTACATACAAACTTCTTTTTTTCTAAGAAATTAGAAACGACAAATAAGTTCTAATCACTGCAACCGTAAAATGAATCGTAGTGCAAGGAGTTAAGGAGAGCAGTTCGAGAATAAAAAGTCTATGTGAATATAAAATATCTGTATATAGCCCCTTAAGCATGTAGAAAAATTCCTATCGACAGATACAAACAGATGTGGATATTAATGTAAAACATTCTGTAACGAATCTGTGAAATTGCGCATATAATTCGGTTAACGCAAACCTTACCAACGGCGAGATAACTGCGTGGGTGACGTAAGCACGGAAATGTTCTGCGGAACCCTTCAGCTACGAGATAACTCGCAAAATTGTTTCGTCGAAATTAATATTGTGGTCGCGAAATTAGATGAAAACAATTTATCAACCGGTATACCACAGTTACATGCATAAACATTGGTATTTGCCAGAGAAACTATTTCTGAGCATAACTACTGGCAATTGTTAATATCAGAATTACAGAATCGGATGCCTATACCGTTTCACAATGAAACTCTTCTGTCATGTAGGATCTGTTCTTCGAGATCTCTTTTGATCTCATACAATCCCCTGGGAAAGAAAGATGCGAAGAAACAATTGACCTCGTAGCCGGATTAAGTGGAGGATAAAAGTTTCGAAAGTACTCGCCTTAAACCTTAATACTCTAATACTCGGATCCTGAATAGTGTCTCGATATTTGTACAAAATTTTACCCCCACTACCACGGAACTACCGTAGAGACGATACCGATGTGATACCAGAACTTCTTTGTCTTCAATTACTTTTTTACGACATTTTTACCAATATGTTTGTAAAATTTTTCTCACTAAAATGACACCAAACATGGCAATACTCGTTCCGATCATATCCGAAAACGTATTTTATACATGAATAGTTCACTCCAAAACGATCCATATACAGCACTTCAAATTCTGTCACGATCGGTGTCATTTCAATCCAAAAAGTGTCACAACTATGTCGGTAAAAGTTTCGTCATCTTGTTGTTCGATGGTGGTTAGTGCAGCGCGTAAAGAGATTTTGGCTGCTAACGCACAATATTTATTTACCATTGTTTGAAGCGACGCCGCGCCGCGCCGCGCCGCGGCAAATAAAGAACGCGCGATGATTATTGGCGTTTCGCCGTTTCCCGAAGCCGTACCCGACAAATCTTCTCTTGTCTAGAGTTGAAAAGTTATACGATACTTCGCGGGCTTCATGTTCCGCGTACCGAACCAGCAAGACGAGACAATAACGCTTCCGGATTTCGCTCGCGCGACCTCAAGAGGACGCGTGAACTTTTCCATTTCGAGCGTGCGACTGCTACGAGCGCTACGTTGCATTCGAAATGCCTTTTTCTTCGACTTTACACGCTCCGATATCAAAATAGTTTCCCTATTTCGCACCAGTCCCTCGAAAACACAACTATTCTTCGTTTAACTCTGGCACGGTTCTGCTCCCAAAATCTACGTTCGAAAAATGCAACTATTTTTCGTTCAACCCTGGCACGTGCTCCAAAAATCGACGGTCATACGATTCTTTAGGAACAGAATATGCTCTCTGAAAAGATGGAAATTCATCGATAAGATACAAGAAAAAGCAAATGTAACGACAGAGTGAAATTATTCAGAACAATTTTAGTGTGAGATTCTAAAGCGAAATTTTAAATCAAAAAAGCGACATCAGTTTTTCTCTCTGTTAGTAAAATAGAGGTTTTTGAAAAAAGACCGATGACGTAAAAGACTTCAGTTTTTAAAATGGCCCCTGGCAGAATGTTTTAAAATTTTTTAATTTTGTGAGATACTGCACAATCGATCAAGTATATAATGAGCTCCACCTACGGTCGAGCAAGTGGAACAGGAGCGTTTATGGTCAGACAAGTGGAAGCGGATTAACCCAACTTAATAATCCGTAATAGCCTATTTGGCTTCTGCGTCCGTTAATTAACGCAAACAATTTTCATTTTGCATATAGATCCGCAGCCTAATTATCAACTTTCGCAGTTGCAGAGTGCGATTTCAAAAAATTTACAAAAATGCAAGAATGCAGCAGAAATCAATTGAAATTTTAACAGCTCCTTGACGTACCGGAAACAATGATCTATCAATCGGATCGCGAACTCCGAAAGGTTTAAACGCTATCTAGCCTGAGCGGAGCACGGGCAAAAAGCTTCGCAGAGCGCAATCGATTTCCAATTAAGCTTTTTTCGAGTGCTTTTTACCGAGCCGCTTCGAATCCATTTTTCGAGAGTGTAATGATTAATCGGGCATCGTTTGCCTAGTTCAATCAACATCGCCGGCCCGGGGCCGCAGGAAACGACATTTCATACGCGCTCGTCACGGGAAAATCCGCTTCGAAATCAAAGATTCCCGAAATTCGTTGCGCCTCGCAGTCCGAAATCGCCGGAGCTTAGTCGAAACCCGAAGTCGTTCCCGAATTTGGAAAATTTGTTGTTTATGGTTTTCGAGGTGGCTGATCGCGAATCTGAATTTAAAATTTCTACAAACAAAATGGCCGATTCTTGAACTCTGGTCATTTTGCAAACATGTCACGCGGTTTTTCCATAGAGTCATTTCCATTTGAGTACACAAACAAACAACAAACAACAGACACAGCCACAATAATAATGTAAAATAAAATCGACCTGCTTCCCGAGACATTTTCATTCTTTCGGTGGCGCGAAAGAAGACATGGTCGGGCAATTTTGCGTGTCGCCCACGGCGCCCGTGCTCCCGAAACGAAATCGAACGTAATTACTCCTGCACACTGGTTTCTACCTTTGAGTAGATCTCCCGGCGAGCATCCTCCCCGGAGCGGATCTGGTCTGACGTTTTTAACAGAGCAGCACGGAAAATTGGAGCCCGATGAATGAAACGGCGACCGTATCTATTCATTCCCAGAATCCGGAGCTAATTTCGTTGAGCTTTTGTGCCCGCTGGGAGCTTCCTCCGAGGCGTCTTTGCGTTCCGCTTCTCGCGCCTCTCTTGATCTCTTCTTCTTCTTTTTCCTCCTCTTCTTTCCTCTGTCTCTATCTTTGTTCGTTTCCACGTTCGAGCCGCGCGTTGATAACGCGGGATTCGTTAATACGGACTTGACCGAGTTTTTAATTGAATGACCGCAGAATAGCGTGAAAACCAATCGATACGTAGCCTCGCCGATATAAAATATTCAGAGGCGCTTCCATCCTGGTAACAGGGGCACAATTTATAATCCCATTCTATCCGCTCCTCTCTCATTTTCGCTCGTCATCATCGCCGTGATCGATCAGCCCCGGTCAAAGAAACACGCGCTGCCCCCGCTCCTCGCGCGGACTAACGACGACTAAATACGTCACGGCCCTTTTGACAGCGGCCCGGCCCGGACGCCTCGTGCCGGTTCAAACGAGGCCCGGAGGTGTAAAAAGAATTTTTCAAATGATGATTTCACGGGCAATTACCCCGGACAGCTCGGGAAAAGGGCAAGCCCCGTCTACAGCATGACAGGGCTCTCGTTAAACCGCCCCGCGGTTTATTAAGTTTTTCCTCGGAAGAGCGGATTCTGTGTACAGTACGGCGTAATATCGCGCGCGATACCTCATTAATCTCCCGGATGGTATGGGCGGTCCGATGGCGCTGATACGACACGTATCCTTGATATGCCAGGAATTTGCCGGCCGAGCTACTGATTAGCTGGATCAAAGATCACCGAAACCATTGGAATTTTGTATTAAGTGTGCCCATCGATCGATCGAAATTCGATCCCAACCACTCGAAGACGGTATCGGGTAATCAACGAAATTTTCTCGCTCTTCGAGGTATAAAATAAGTGTGTTTGATGTGTCGGCGGTTTGATAGTGGCGCGCCTAATTACCGACACCCTCGGAACTTTGCAGTAAGTATTTGTATCTCGACCGGTCGAAATTTAATGCTACTCGACGACAGTGTCAGGCAATCGAGAAAGTTTTGTCGCTCGTCGAGGCGTAAGTACGAGTGTTTGATTTATCAGCAATTTACCGGCGGTGTGCCTAATTAGCGGAATCAAAAGCCACCGAAACCTTCGGAATTTTGTAGCAAAGTGCTTCTATCGGTCGATCGAAATTGGATCCTACTCGACTACAGTGTCAAGTAATCAAGAAAGTTTTGTCCCTCTTTGGGGTACAAACAAGAGTGTTTGACGTGTCAACAGTTCGACGGTGGTGGGCCTAATTAGTTAGATCGAAAACCACCGAAACCTTCGGAATTTTTTATCAAGCGGTTCTATCGGTCGATCGAAATTCGATCCCACTCGACGACGGTGTCGAGTAATCGAAAAAGATTGTTTGATATGTAGACCGCGGATTTTATACGTTTATATGAAAAATGATATTTTATCCTAGCGTCGCAATAAACTACGATAGAACGACGGGGTTGCATAAATATTTGCAGGCACGCAATTATGTTTGCAGCGGAAACAATTTTCTTGGAACTGAAAAGCGTCGCCCTATTTCTCCAAACGTCAAACAAATGTTCTCTTTTTTTAACCATGTTAACTAAGGGAACATATTCAGTAACGAGAAAAAGTAATTGCATTGGCATTGAAAATTCTCACGGTAAAACATTAATTAAAAGACACACGTTGAATAATATATATGATACAGGAGGTACAAAGGTTTTCCAGTGTATGCAAAGTGATATCACCCTGTTTAAACGTGGAAATTTTATTCGGCTTTAATTGCCAAGCGAGATTTATGCTCATTCACTTCCGGTTAAGTATCGCGTTACTCTCGCATCGCGTAATGTACCATTTTCTTATTAATTCTAGTTGCCTGGAATATTAACATAATCAATTACGATTAAATTTTTTCACTTTACAAACAATATTCAGCTTAATGGATTTAATACGATTTCTAAAATATATATGTTACCTTCTAACATCAAATCGTCGTGATCTGTATTCATACTATCGTCGAAGGACATTCGATCGTTTTACAATATTTATAGCTTACGGGAGAAATGGAGGTGAAAGACTTCCATTGAAAGATCTATCCTCCGTTACTCTTTCGTCACATATGTGCAAAAGAACAGCGTAGGAAGACGGGAGATATGATTTTCTTTAAAGAACGATTTATTCCTATTTCAACAGAAATTCAGTCGTCGCATTACTTCGCTTCTTTAATATAGATTTAATGAAACTACGAACAGAGAAATTATTGAGCACTATTCTCGGAATTTCTATGGTGCGTCTTTGCTCTCTAACTGCTAGACTGCTATTATATTTCCACCGTTACCCACTGCATTCATTCCTTTTATTCGCGTTCTATATTTCACACCTACGCACATTTCTACTCCTACACACAGCGCATACTACTTTAGCTTCAGGATATTTCCAAAATCCCATTCATTGTTTTAATTCTACTTGAGGATACATTTATATTACATGCCAGTTCAAAATTAATTATTTCCGAGTCAGAATCTCTTGCGAGCGAATTTTAATATAAAATTATCCTCGATAATACATTATCATTAATACCAACATTTAGACATTTTACATTAGGGAAACAGCAAAGTAGAGTTAATTTACTTTCCTCGGAAGTTACGAAAATTTTTTAATCAATTCCACCTGTTTTATAGAAACGACCACCCACTGCGCGACATTACGAGAAGACCTCCTACATGGACCGACGATCTGTGTGCAATCGAACCAAGTTTTCATTCGGAGCATCATCGGCAATCAATAGCATACACCTCAACCGAAGCAGGTGCAATCGGCTCGAAATAACACCGCACCCTATCATCATCAATTGCTTGCGGCTGAATTTCCGTAAATCGCGGGTTAGCACGAAGTGCATGGTTTCGATAGCAGTCGGCTCAACGATTAGGCCAGGAGTCCTGCACGTTCGAGGGTAACAAGGATCGGACCGGTAGCCGAGTAGAATTCGATGTAATCGGAATCGGCTGTGGGTTCGCGGCAACGCCACCTGGGACGGAGCAAGGTAGATTACGCGGAGTTCCAAGCCCTAGCGAAGTTGAATCGCGGTCGAATTAATTTGTTATTCCCCGGTGGCAAAGTCGCGAAGTAGACGTCGTAACGTCGAACGAGCTGCGCAACCCCGTGGCCGATTTCCGTGCCGCGATATTCGAACGGTGTTGGCGTACCTGCCGACGAGCACACCGGGGGATATCCTGTAATTACATGGACAGAATGCAAATTCGCGATAACACGAAAATACCGTGGCAACTATGCCAGCCACGCGCGACCTAATCTCGATGATGCAGCCCTAACAAGATCGGCCGCGCAACAAACGATCGCCTAAGAAAGTTTCCGCGACCGTGCTGTAACGACGCATATAATCCCGGCCGTTCAACATTAATGAACTACCACGACGGCGAGCAACCGGTCCGAGAAAATTGCGTTCGCTTCACTGATCCGTCTACTAACGACAACGCGCCGCGCCGCGCAGCGCCGCTCATAATTCCAAAAGATGGACGGAGAGGCTGCTCGCCACCACCTCGCTGCCGCGCCGCGACGCTCGAAGCCTTATTTCCTCGCTGCTATTTAAGGATTAGGAGCGAGAGCTCGTACTCGAAACACTGCCTCTCCAAACCACGCCTCCGAAGCATTTAAAGCTTCGTTTAATTGTTTTCTAGCAGTCGTTTCGAAACCTGCTAAATGCACCTGCCCTGGCGAGAAGGATTCAATTAGGCACTGTACATACTCGGTGTAAACGCTGTTCGTTTTGTGCCGGTCTGGCACAACGATGTTTTCTATGGTTCATTCGTATTATTTTTCTCCCGTTACTTCGCCAACATCTTTGCCAATTATCCAAACTCGGACACTTCGTATATCCCAACCTAATGCAATTGCTTCTTACGGTACACTGGTATCTACAACGCTGCATAAATTTTCTTGAAAGTAATATGGCCGGCAGTGTGATTCCGAAGATGAGCGGACTCTCCCTGGACTATGCCCCCCCTCTCCAATTTTGATCTAACAACGTTAAAGGAGCGAATTCCGATGCGATACTTAGGCGGCGGGTATCAAAGCGACAGGGGTCTAACACATGGTAATGAAAGGACGTCGATATCTGATCCGAGCCAGCGGGAATATCCCCTTAAGACCCGGCTATCGATTCGTGTTTAAAGGAAACCGCGTCAAAGTGCTCCCCTTTTTAATATTTTCCCTTGTCGTTCCCGAAGCGACGCGACGCGACGCGACGCGATGCAATGGTCCCGGGCATTTCACGGGGTTGTTCGGCTGGCTGACACGTTTCGCTATTTCGCAGCCTTTCCCTACAGCTGTCGTTTCTCCTCTCGGCGAGCAACCGAACCGCGAGAGGACGAATTCGGCGCTCAGAGAGTGAGAGAGAAAAAGAGAGCGAGAGAGCGAGAGAGAGAGAGAGAGAGAAAGTAGGCTCTCTGTTTCCTCGCGCGAGAACTAGAACGCTCGTCCGACGGGCCTGAATATTTCATCGACGATACACTGGAAGACAGTGCGCGGATAAGACCGGGGAACTAAATCAAATTCTTTCCGCGTTTTCCTTTTACCTTTGAAATTCCACAGACTATGTGGAAACGGCGAGAACGATCGGCCATGATATAAATGCTTCAGCAGCAGAAAATTGCGAGGAAACTGACGCGTTTCCATGAAACCTTCATCCAGGAAACTGATGCGCCTTCGACTACCTCGGACCTATTCCCTATGAACGGCGGACTGTTTTCAAAAATTGGCCAATGTCCGAATGTAACAGAAAAATGTTGCAGAAGTTGGAATATTTTTTTGTACGATGAACATGTTCAAGTTCGTACAGCAGGATGAGTTGATGATGTCGAGAACGTTTCTCCGATGCAATGTATCGACGTTAAGAATCGTGTCCTCGAACTTTTAGATTTTACCTCAGAGGCGTTCTTGAATTCTAAGAATAATTCAAGGGAACTTGCAATTTCGGAACACCTGGCGCGTAGTGAAATGAAAAATGGAACCAATCCTGGCACAAAGAAAAATGGCCGGAATCACCGAAATTTATGTACGAGGCGGTTGAGAAATCTTTGAACCAATTTCCTACAAACTGCGCATTACAACACCGACAGCGAAGATCAAATGCCTGCAGAATAAGTTATATCTTTCGTAGGTTGGAAGTATGATATTTTGCTCGGCAACGGAACAATTTTAACAAGGACGTGTCGCCGACACAATGCTGCGGCGGAAAAGTACGGATTTTCTGTCAACGTGTTTCTTGAATTCTTTGCGAATAATTCAAGAATTCGTAGCTTGAAAAGAGAGCGCCTCGCAATATGCGCCAATTTAGGAACGCCCGGCGTATATTGATATGGCGAACGAAAGCAATTCCAGCTGAAAGAAAAGTTTCTAGAGTCGCAGCTAGGACGGTGGAAACCCGGTTAAATTTTTAAGCAAAACGAGTTTCAGTTTTGTTGCGCGTGCGTCTTTAGAAGACTGAAAAGATTTCCTAGGAGCACCGGCAGACGAGTCCGCAACAAGTTGCAAGGTGCCGCGAACATTTTGACGTTCGCAGAGTTGCAAGAAAGTGCTCGAAATACTTCAAATACAAGAAAATGTAAGGAGGAACTGGCTCCTGTCGCTCGTGGGGAAACCTGCGCGCGGGGTGCATACAAGTACAGGTATTACGACGCCACGGTTGGAAAGAATTTTGCGGCAGTCTCCCACTTAATTCTTTTATCCGGATGCTAAACTATCGATTTTAGTTACTCTTTCAAATATTATTACCTTGCGCGTACAGTTCTTCGACAGAATCTCGAAATACCTGAGAAGATGCGGATTTAATGGATCGGTGAGAAAAATGAATACAAGAAATTTCAAATGGTAGTGAGATTAAAGGAACTGGAAAATAACTAATTATTAAAAATTACTCGAGAAAGATATTCCTAATTGCATTTAAACACTCGCGAAATATTTGATCGTGATTATTATTATCATTGCCGGAATATTTCCTGCAGTTTGATCTGATAAACTCAATAACGTCCATCAAATGTCGGTAACGTTTAATTGTTGGTTACTGGACATTTGCGAGAATATTTTGGTCGAACAACATAGCGAGAGAATAAAGTTGATATATTTCTGGACGATAAAGTTTCGCCAGAGATTGTTGTGCAGCGAATTAATTTGATCATCGCGACCTCGGTAATACGGTTGCGCAATCGCGACGGTAATTGCGCAATTTTGTGTAAACGATCCGCGGCAATCGCATAATTTAAAACTCGCTTAAGCATCTTCCAGGCGTAGCCAGGGTTTACGTTCCTGTAAACATCGAATGGCCGTAACGCGTTCGCTCGGTGATCTATAGGAGCATTAATTAAAACGCTTGAACGACCCGTTGTAAAATAAGCCGGTGTTGTTCCAGACCACTTTCGAAGTATGTAGTTGCTGCAATTATCTCCCACGGTTCGCCGTGATAGGCATTCATTGCTTCCGAAGGTGATCGTAAGTTCGTTTGGCAGAACTTTAAAAAACATCACTCTCCCGACGAGTACCGAACGTTTACCGAGCCACTACGATCCAATTTACTGTTCATACATGACATCGTTACAACGGCCCGAGTTCTGATGGAATTCAACAGTTTAATGAAGCGCCCTAATTCTTGCCCCGTTTGCGTTCCCCGTCGAGCAAGCATTTCTTTTTAATGAACCGCCGGACTGTGATCAACGCGATTTTAATCCCGCAGATTCAAGAACAGAACTATCGTTGGTATTTGTTTGATCTGGTTTAATCATTGTTCAATTTGGGTTTACGCTGTGTCCCTAAGACGAATTTATGATGTTTCCGTAATTTTGTCTATAAGCGTTGCCCTAATTAAGAAACCTCCTACTCTGCTATTGGCTAAGGCCCTAATTATCAATATTTACTGGTGGGTATTTTCACCCCTACGAGGTTCCCTTATTCGTGGACCTTCGAAGGAAGGTCAGTTGCAACTTAGAGACTCGGTCGAGCAAGTCAATTTTAACATAGCTCTTCTTTTGTATATACCGTTGTTCACTCCTTTTATTAAAGTTATTGTTATCCGAAAATTCGACAATTCCCTTATTTCTTTCCTCCTCGTGAGGCGTGTTTCCCAGCGACTCGCTAATCGCAGTTGACCACTGACACGACACAACAGTCGTGTTGTCGTAACACTTATTGCCACGAAAGAATCAAATATCAATTTTTGCATGCTGTTGTTAGACATACATAGTCCCGTATCCTTTGTTTGCCGTACCGACTGTTTTTCGAAAGAGAAAACCCGGGATATGTCAATATTTACTATCACAGACCGTCCCGCGCTTCCAAATATCAACAGACTGCCGGTTTTTCTGCACTTATTGCTCCTAAAAGTGTCCACTGTTGGTAACGTACTGTTTCGTCCGTCGGATGGTTTGCTAGGCGAAATGTTTACTCACCGACCAAGTTAAAAAAAAAAAGTATAAGGAAATAATGCTCGTTTATGATATATGTTTAAATTACAATCGGTAATACATTCAAATTACATCGGTTTGAAAAAGATTCATTGGTAAATTGTGCAGCGTTCCCTCAAGAATGCCCGAACTAATTGGGGCGAGGAAGGTTCGTCGCCAGTATGTCTCGTCTCGTTTGTAGACTGAAGGCTCGTTAACGATCTCGACTTTAACGGGCGATTTTAATCGTTGCTTCTTCTGGCCGCGATGACGGGATAATTTTCTGCGAGAAAGAATCGCGTCGACGACGATCAAAAACCCGAGCGTCCGTATAATAATACGTCCTGACGTCGTCGTCGTCGTCGCGTCTCGTCTCGTCGCTCGATCGTCGGACCTTAATGATCCAGCGAGAATTCCCGGCTAGCATGTTCGACGGCAGCCAATATACGTTGTCAGGTGGTTCTGTGACGATCCTTCATCTTCGAGGGCATGTTAACCTAATTTGCATTCGGCTGTCAAGTACTGTAGTTACTGTGGAGCATGCTTCGCGAACGTCCCATTAATCATCATGGACAATCAATATGCACGCTAACGTATTCAGATTGGACTTCCCTGTCGGAACTTATCAACGATTTCCGTCAGGATCGTTCAATAGGGCCTCGACGATCCGCACACAGCGGTGGGGGGGGGGGGAGGGGGAGGTAGGCAAGGAGAGAGGGGGAATACGTGTTATCATGTTCACTCGCGAGGACACGTTTCTTCCGCAGAAACGAGTTCCGAGAGATAAGAATTTGTTTCTACGGAACGCGACGGATCGCGCGCGATAACGCAATAAAGCGAACAGATCCCTTTGTAACCGTCGAGCAGCGTTCGCGTACCAAGCAATTAAACGCAACCGCCGTAAAAGATTCACTTAGCTTGCTAATGAAGTTACCAGCTTTGAATACGTTGCTGTCATGTAAACTTTCAGGCCGGCGAAACTGTTTTTTAACTAAATGAAAAGTTGAACAAGGTGCAGCCGCGGAGGTTCATTCCCGTGGCGACTCTAATAGTATTTAATTATTGCTCGGATACTCTTTGTTTAACCTTTACGTTGCAAACAGGATACCTTTATGAAACAAAATCTCCCGGGACAGTGCTCGCGTTATTTCTCCGCGTTCATAACCCGAGGTGTTTAATGGGAATCTGTTGTAAATCTGGCTGCGGAGTTTCATGGGTTTAACTACCGTTGGTTCCATTGAATCAGCTTCAGCGATAAGTGGAAAGTATTCATTGAGGTAAACAGGAGCTTTCTTTAAATGTTTTTCTTTTTTCGACAATTTTTCAAAATAACTTTAGATGGTTCGTTCCACTACGAAAATGGTAAGTAAGATCCGTATGAATATTATTATCCCAATATTCAGCCATTTCAAATTTTGATTTAAAAGGAACAAATTGTTGATCCGATAGAACGGCAGATGTTCCGGTAGGGAAACGGCGAAAGCAGAAAAAGAGATCGAAAATTGGCGGAAGACAAGCAGAAAACAAGTAAAACTTGAGGCAAAACAGAGTTTGGTGGGAAGCTGCGAAAACGTGGAAAAGTGGAGCAGGAATTGAACGAAGGGGGTGGGGGGGAAGCTGCGAATTCTGTGAAGATGGATAGACGACGTTGGAGCATACGTTATGCCGGAGTGTAAAGAGTTGGAGGGAGAGTGCACGTAAGAGTTTGAGCACATAGTCGGTGGCTGGAAGAGGGAAAAAGTAACGAAATGGCTGAGGCTAGTGGAGAAGATAAGGAAAGGTAAAAAGCGTATAATGGGAACGTATGGTGGTATGCGTGGTCCGGGAGCGAGGGAGGAGGGGATTAGATCCGAAATATCTCATGTTGTACAAACCGAGAGCATTTTCATAGTTATATTGGAAAAAGCTCGCTTCGTAATGGACAGAATAGAGTGCATAGATACCGAAGATAAAGTTAAAGCGCGATTAACCGTGGGGAGAGTGCATCGAAGGTGGCCCGATAAAAATTTTCGCCGGCGAGTGCACAGGAAATGGAGGAAGGGATGGTGCACCTTGTCCTACGTGGCGTGATCATCTAACATTACAGATAACGGGCAAGAAGGCAGAGAGAGAGAGAGAGAGAGGGAGAGAGAGAGAAAGAGAAGAAAAAAATGAAAGGAAGAAGGAGAAGAACGGTTGCACGGGAATAGCACGAGATCGTTCTTCGGAGTCGGCGGAGCGCAAAAAGGATTTCTCGTGCAATCGTGATGGAGCCTCGGAGAGTGCCTCGAGTTAGTTCGCTTCGAAAAGGCGCGCCCGTATTAGACCTCTCCTGCTATTGACTCGCGGAAACGCCGCACACAATCCCGACACATTCAATACAGCGTGCGAGCCGAGGAAATTTATCGAAGTAAAATATCCCTGTCCACCGGGACACAAATCTTCCAATGCACCTTTAAATTGTAGCCGCGTCGCGCCGCGTCGCGCCGCGCCTTCCTATCGCATCTCGGGATGCGCTCCCTAAATCCCACGACGCGACGCATAGTCTGCAGTTTCGATAAAATACTGTAAAATTTCGCGTATTCGAACCAATTAATGCTTAAAACGCTTGGCCGAGTATTATACAAAATACAACCGGGCATATTATTAGAGTATAGGAAATAGGATGGCCGTGTTTCCAAGGTAAAAATTCTCGACAGAGCTTAATCGCGTTACTTTCGTCGTTGCTCGACAGACAACGTTGTCGAGAATCGAATAATCCATTCTCGCGCGAGGTGCTGCGCCTTTAAGGAGCTTTCGCAGGCTAGGCGATAAGGCCGGGTAAGATTTAACAGATTACGTTCGCAAAGCTAACATCAAGTTGACGCGCGACTCGAGTTCAGTAGGCGAGAGAGAGAGGGAGAGAGCCGTTGAGTCGGAATGGAAATATGTACATTCCGGGAGGATGCGCTGCCTCTATGGAAATGACTGTTTAACTCCCACCTCGTCAAAGAAACCGCGGATCAGAGTCGGTAGGTGTAGACGCGCGCTGTTCCATGTTTAAGAACCTACACTCGAAGTCCAGTTATTTTTAATACCGTTACGTTTCAGACATCCGTTGTACATAGAATTTCAGAACGAAACATACAGTATCGTTGTTACAGCACGAATACAAGATGCGTGTAAGATTAAGTTTTCCGATCGCTTCTTTGCAGCCTTGTGCTTTGGTTCGTCCATCGAGCAGGTTACTTCTCCCTGATTGATTCGGATGCTCTTTGCAATCTTCGAGAAATTAAAGATAGCACATGCGTGCTATTACTTCGTCGAGGAGTGTAGGAGCACGACGCGATGTGCCGCATCGATTCCCAAAGTGTTCCTTCTCGACGTATTGTCCCAATTCAGTCAGGCATGCAGATCAATGTTCGCCCGTTAAAGCGGGACACATACGGAACTCCGTCGGAGTCGTCACGCGAATAATCGCCGGATAAAATCGCGAGCGCGCCGCCTGTCCTCTCTTTTCCTCGATAACTGGCCAGAAGACAAGTGTATTTCCCTACGTACACAGAGAGCAGTCCCCCGGTTTATCGGGTCGCGTAGCGTTCCGTGAACATTTTCACCGACGCGCGACGGCCCCGATCATATCCGCATTTCCACTGCACTCTTTGTTTCTGTTCCGTAAATGTTGATGGCTGCAACCTGACAGGCATCCGCGACGCATCACTCCGTCGAGCACCTCTTCAAAACGCGACGGACGCTCTCGAATTCGTGTGTATGTGCGCGTGTGTTTTTTTTTCTCCCCGCGAAATATAGCTTCCGCCGTGCGTCTTTTCCCGCGCTAGGATATTCACATTTTCTTTATTTTCTAACCCCCATTTGCATGTGAATATTATTTTATTTATGCAACTACTTCCGACAGAGAACACGCAGCACGAAAGATTAATAAACATCGTGAGAAACAATACGATAGCAGCAACGAACTATTCTTTAGAGGGCACGGACTACACGCTGCACTTTACGTATTCGCGTTAATCAACGGAACTGATAGTCCCTGCCAATTTTGCAACTGGTCGAACGTAATCACCGACATATTCACAGGCGACATACATTGGAAGTTAGGTAACTGTAGTCTGTTGCTGGGTCTCTCCTATCTCCCATGATAATTGTCATTGTATACGAAGGCAACACGCAATGACATGCCACTGTCTTCCCTCCGCGCTCAATTACTATCACAGAGGCGCATCAGTTTGCATTCTCGAGTAAGAGATGATCAGGATCAACGGATTTCAATGCGCAATTCAGCCGCAATACCGCGCTGGTTATTATGCTCGCGTTTCTCTTGGTTTCGAAGGTTCGTGACTCGGATCTGTTCGTGTTCTCGCGAGCCGTTTCTTGTATTTTTCATTGAGTTGTGTTCTTCTCGTTCTTGTTCTCCGCGATCATTGTTCTCCTACAGTTTTTTTGTTCTCTGTATTTTGAGAGCCTCGCCGAACTTGAGACCAAAAAAATAGATTCGGTGATTGGTCCACTAGCATACGTCGTCCGCGATATCGTTGTTGAAACCGGTCACAGTTGGAGACGCGACGATAGGCGACAAACGAGAAACTCGATGGCGACGGGCCATCGATTTGTCAAGGTTTACCGGATGATTTGGCAGGCCGTCACAGAAACATCGGACGATGTTCCAGGCGATTGGCTGGACGTATTATATAGCCTGTACACCGGCCGCTATTGATTATCGCGTCCTGATAGTGACATTCGGTGGGAAATAATGCGCGCGGGCATTAGAACAACCTGGCGCTGCTGGCCGTGTCGATTTCCGGATTTGCAAGGGAGCCTAACCTTCGATGCGTCGCGATGCAATGCGATTCGATTCGAATCTATCGGTCGTTTATCGACCGCAGCCGAGGTCGTGTCCGCGGGAAAACTTTCGCCGGTCTCGCACGCTAGAAACGTGTGCAAAACTGGATTTGCCGTCGATTTGCTGGCTCCCCAGGCGGTTAGGCGAAACAAGCGCGAGAAACATAGCGCGCTGGGAATCGCGGTACCAACCCCGTTTATTCAATAACCACTGCTGGAAAATTGTGGCGGATCCCGTGGCCGCTTCTTCAGACCTTTAAGATACGCCGACTTCTAGTTCAGCGAAAGTTCCCGACGTTAATTAAATTTCATCAGCGATCGAGGTACCACCGTAACACTCGCACCGACCCATTCAACTTCTCCTAACTTCGACAGCGCGTATCTGCGCAGAGAAAGCCACCAAAGACTGACCTCTCGGTCGGCGCTGGTAACTACGATTAATTAATATAATTAATATTTATTTATTAATCATATTAATTCTTAAGTCTAACTTAAGTCTTTGGTGGCTTTCTCTGCGCAGACACGCGCTGTCGAAGTTAGGAGAAGAAGAAGGAGAGGAAGGAGAAGAAGAAGAAGGAGAAAATTTATATTTATTTATTAATCTTCCAGCGAACCCACCGTGTCGGATGGTCGTGGTTGATTTAACTTGAACGCGTCGACGCGTATGCAGCTAGACAACGTTGAAATTGCGACGAGGTGATCGCGTCGGATTCGAAACGAAGACCAAAAGCACACACCGTTCAACTTTTCGAAACCCGCGGGAACGGAACACGCTCGGAGATTAGTAACTCTCCGGTAACGATTGGAATTTGCATCCGACTACGTTTTTTTGCCAATTCGCAGGGCCGGGAGAGAGCGAGAGAGAGAGAGAGAGAGAGAGGGAGAGAAAGGAGAGGAGAGGAGAAAATCGTCGCCGACTCCCTCGTCAGCAAAATTACGGTTCCATTCAGCGCAGCCAGCCAACGGCTCGGTCGGCCGAGAGACCGAAACGTATTATGGCTGCGGTATTATGGCACCGGTTCGAGCGATATTAAATCCTCGGAAAGATAATATTCGAAAAGAAATCGCCGCGCGGAGATGCATGGTTCCACCGTTTTTTTCGAAATCCTGACGTATTTCTCTGGCCGCGAGTGCAGCTGCGAACCTTGGACTCGATCAATCAAGCTGTTAGTGGAAAATCCTCGGGTTACCGGTGTCAAGGGAAACGCCTTGGCACCTAAGTCGTATTGGATCTGATTGCTCGTGGAATAATTTCACTCCGGAAACAATAGTCATGCTCGGAATGCCGATAGTTGAGAAATTCCTACTTCGACTCGCGAAATTGTTACGTTTCCGAAAGAATCTAAATTATTCCTCGAGCGTTAAGTTAAATTTCCAGTGGCCACGATAGAATAAAGTATGAGAATTACGCGTCATCGCCATTCCGCGCAATTGTCTGGCAACGTTTCATAAGCTGGTGGATTTTTAGGTAGAAACTGTGCGATTTTTCATTCAAAGAAGATCTTGATCTCAGGAACTTTCGCGAAATGCGAACGGGATAAGCGAAATGCTTCTCGCAAGTGTTCGATCTTTCGAACGACGCACTAACTTTTCAAACATCTCGACGAGATTTATGGTTACAGACATCTATAGGGAGCCATGAAAACTAACCGGAACGCCTTAAATTATATTGCGGCAAGTTCTGAAATAAAGAAGAAAATTTTCAACTGTTCCCACTGAAATAGCAAGTTGTGATTCGGTATAGGGTAACTGCACCGGTGAATGAACATTTAAGAAATTGTTCAGGAAGATATTTTATTTTTAAAAAAATATGTGAATTAAAGGAATCTCATATATGCGAAATGGCTCCCTATACTTGATTTGTCAAAAATAAATGAACACAAATAAAATGAAATTATTATTATTTGTCTTTATTAAACGTTAAATAAAAAATATAAAAAATACCAGTCAATGAACACTAACATTCTAGTAATTGAACAATGATGGAAAAGCAAAAAATACAAAAGCGTTCATTTACTGGTGCCCGTTTATTCACTGGTGCAATTACCCTAGTATAAATGCGAAACGGAGCGTTTAAGAATAGCGAATCAGTTGGACCGGACAAAACGGTAAGATATTCTGTGTTGGCCGGTGCTCTGTAAAACTAAGAGAAATGAGGTTTTATGCGTGGGCATATATATCGCCTGTAAACAGAAGGCAGCGCGAGGGTTTAATTCCGAGGTTCCTTTTAGCCGTGGGAACCCATTTAATTCGTTTGAGTGCGTGAACTCCGATTCGGAGATGCAATCCGCTAGAAGCCAGGCCGCGGCCGCTGCGCCGAGAGAGCTAATTCATCGAAACGATTTCAGAGATGGACAAGTGTGGGTTCTTCGATGAGCTCGGCCAGGAGCTGATCTATACTGGTTGCGTGGGTCTGATTGAGCGGGCATTCCGTTGCCTCGGGGACGATCTGACAGCCTTCCTGACCACGCTCGACGGTGTAAACGATGTTGTACTACACCAGCCCGGATCAGAGGCGGAGGCAGAGTTCGTATGCATCACCACGCCGGAAGCGGTAGAACTGCATTTTACAACGCCCCGCCTGCCCCCCGCCTATTTGCTCGTTGGCAGCTTGAAAGGCATCGCCTGGAAGTTTTATAACGACAAAGCAACCGTGGAGATCGTCAATTATGGTGATTTCAACAATACTTTTAGGTAAGGCATTTCCTACATCTATATCTCTCGAATCACGGTAGTGCATATTTTCAGAACTACCCAGCCCTAAACGAGACTGATGTACACAGGCTCACGAAAGTATTCAAACGATGATATATTCATACTTGAAAAGGACACAGACTGTACAAAATATTTTGAAATTATTGTATGTATTATGTATGGGGGATATGTGTGGATAACGTGTATAAATTTCATTGAAATCATATAACACATATCCGAGTTAGAAAGACTTTATTAGATTTAATAACACATTGTAGGTCACAAAAGTATTCGAACTGTACATTTAACATTAATTATTAGCAACATTAATTGGACTAATCAAACTTTAATATCAAGTTGACCCTCCTTTTGACGTTATTATAGCCCTAAGACGGTTTTCCATAGAAAATACTAACTTTGATGTAATATTTACGTCTTTCTAACTCGGATATGTGTAATATGATTTCAATGAGATTTATACACGTTATCCACACATATTCCCCATACACAATACATACGATAATTTCAAAATATTTTGTATACTGTACAATCTGTGTCCCTTTCAGGTATGAATATATAATCGTTCGAATACTTTCGTGAGCCTGTGTATGTACATTCGTACATCATAGAACGTTACGAATTCTAAAAGAAGAAATCTGAATTCCATCATTTCGAAGAGCTCGGTAGTTCTAGCGTTGGCCCTTTGAGGAAGAATATCGCCTCCGAGACATCAACAAAACGTTTACTATTAGACTGCTTATCTTTATACAAAAAAAAAATTTGCCCGATTATAAACTATCACTCAAATTCTCCACGATTTTTGTACCGCGCATAAGAATTTATAAAATGGAATGTCTATGTATATGCTAGTTCATTTACGAATGTAACTTCGGAGGAAGGAAACAGTCGTACTCGGATTCTTTTACTATTTTCCGCTAGTTCTTGTAGCGCACAGTTTTAATGTTCCCCGGTTAATAATGCTCATTAACCATTTGACCGTAATACCGGTTAAGCGGATGCGCGGGTAAGAAGAACAAAGAAATTCGATCCGTTTTAATGACGGTTTACGGGGCGAACGTTTAAAATAAATGTACTGCGCGCAAACAGTCCATTAGTTCATACGGGATTCGAACCCGATTACGTAAAAACCTGTTTCACGGTGGAAAAAAAAGAGAGAGAGAGAGAGAAAAAAAAAAGAAAAACAACAATGTTTAGTATTTCCACGCAGGATCGATACGTAGCTGTCGACATTCTGTTGCAAGAGTTGGAATTCAATTTACACGGAAAAAGTACCGAGGGCCATGAGGCTGCGGCCCGAACAATATTGATTGGCCATGTTCGCAGGCATTTGCATCGAACACGCTGCACGCTGTTTCGCAGTCGCCCCATTACACATTAGCGTCGTAAAGGAATCCCTCGATGACTCTCCTATTTCCATCCGCGAACTCTCGTAATTGGATTATTTTCGTGAGTTCGAATCAATTAAAAGTTTCCCGAAAAAAAACGACCATCCCGCTAATGGCCCGTGCATAATTCGATATACTAAGCAGCTTCGACGGTGCTCTTCCTAGGGGAACATACGCCTAACCGAATTGCAATTTTAATCAGAAATACATGAAACTTTTAGTGGAACTGCGAACATTTCGCTGACTGTAGACCCGGAGTGTCCTAGGGTACCCGAGGGTGTCTGGGTGCCTAGGTAAAATGGGTACTTGCACTGCTAGCAATGATAAAAACAGATCGTTTCGCAGGTATCGTATCATTCCGGAGGGCTATAGCAAGCGCTCGACCGACGATTCGGAGATCGACGACAATAACCTCGAGACAGGTGCGTCTACTTTCCGTCCACTCTCGACCACAGCCACGGACCTTCGTATGGGGGTCGCGAGTTTCTGCAAGGCGTTCCCATGGCACTTCGTCGTCGGCCGACATATGGGACTCGTGCAGCTTGGGGTTGGGTTCATGAAGATTTTCGGACAGCACCTGAACCGATTGGGCCGAAATATATTTACATACTTCGCGTTCACAAGGCCGCGCGGAGTCAATCTGACCTTCCACGAGATACTGAAGCGTGCGAACACACCTTTTGTCCTGACCCTACAGAGACCGCACGGTGTTGATAAGTATCCCGCGGAGGTACGTCTACAGTGAAATAGCCAGATAGATAAATGTTGTTGGTCGATTCGATAGAAATTTGAATTTCTTTTCGCGTCGAAGATCCCCGGTCTGATACAATATAATTGTTATTGTTCGGCAGGGTTTCTTGAATTTTTCCACTGATAGGATTTCAATGATTTCAGGGACTGGAAATGAAGGGTCAAATGGTCCATTGTCCCGAATCGGATTCCATCCTATTCGTGAGCTCGCCATTTTTGAACGGTCTGGAAGGGCTGACTGGTCGAGAACTTTTTATATCCGATATTCCATTATATGATGCTACGAGGGAGGTGATTTTGGTGGGGGAGCAAGCCAGAGCACAGGTAAAACTGCATTTGCATCTGATTATAATATCGTTAAATTTGTATCTACAGAATTCATGCGCCCGTGCATTCGATCGATAGGTACGCGTTATAAATAACAACCGAGCCGAAAGCTTTTGATATAGCTGGTCTTGTTTCACGATCAAATATGTTAATACAATCGTTATCTGTACGTAACAAATTATTCATCGATTTTTCGAGCATATACGGTGCATTTTTAAAGAGCTCACCTACATTACCGAGCCAGCGCCTCGACATAGGTGTCGCTAGCGTGCAGAGAGGACAATCTAGATGGCGTCCGCGGGTTATTGGCGGGTCAATTTAAAATGCGCTTAAATGGACTAAAAGATTTGCAGCTTAAATTAATATACTAGAATTTCATTAATATTTTAACGAACTTGTAGATCAATTTTACATCGCGATTAAGTGTATATTTATTGTTGCAGGACGGTCTGAGGAGGCGAATGGACAAATTGAAGAGCTTCATAGAAGAGGCGAGCCTCCTCGTATCCGCCGAAAGGGAAAAGAACGTCAGCTTGCTCCATCTTATATTCCCTCCAGACATAGCGAAACGGTTATGGTTGGGTATGTCGAAATAAACTACATAAAAATCTATCTTATTTTCATTGGAATATTTCCCGTAACGATGAACATTTTTCAGGAGAAACCATAGAGGCGAAAACATACCCGGACGTGACCATGCTGTTCAGTGACATCGTCGGCTTCACAGAGATATGCTCGACCGCGACGCCGATGAACGTCATCAACATGCTTCAAAATCTTTACGAGCAATTCGACTCGTTTTGCGGCCAGCTGGACGTATATAAGGTGCGAGCTTTTTAAATGTAAATGCTTGTACAGCAATCCCCGTTTGCAAATCCGGACTACAATGAACGAAAGATCGAATGCAAATGTATGTTAATCGACGTACCCGTTACTCGATGTTTTATGGAGAAGTTGGCACAACGAAAGAACTCTTTACCGCCGCAGAATTTACAATGTAATGTATGCTGCTTACGAATTTTACATTCGACTATTACCATAGGTGGAGACGATCGGAGATGCTTATTGTGTTGCTTGCGGTCTTCATCGCGATACCTCCATACACGCGCAGCAAATAGCTTGGATGGCCCTGAAAATGATACAAGCATGTTCCCATCACATGACCCACGAGGGCAAACCAATAAGGGTACGAATCTGTACATTCTATTTTTACTGCCTCTTCGATGTAATCTCAATCGAAATAATCCAAGACATCTTTGTACGTCAAGAGTCAACTACATATTTGTATTAATTAAGTATACTGTATATTGTTCTATCAGATGCGCATTGGCATTCATACTGGAATGGTGTTAGCGGGGGTGGTCGGAAAGAAAATGCCCAGGTATTGTCTTTTCGGGCATAATGTTACCTTAGCGAATAAATTCGAATCCCTGAGCGAACCTCTCCGCATTCACGTTAGTCCAACGACTTACGAGTGAGTAATCGTTTTATCAAATTGTTATCGTTAGACTGCGAATACTTTATACTTTATGCGGTCGGAACTCGGATAAAGCTCTCCAAAAAATTCTTCACTCTTGCACGAAGCTGTTACCAAACTCGTATAAACATCCGCAGTCTATCATATTTATCGCAAATATATACAGTCAACCAAAAAAGTTCCCATACACTCGTTAAAATGGAGAAACTTTTTTAATGGTGGACCAAACGACTTGAGTTTGCGTGTACAGAGACTTTCCTGAACGACTGTGTGTTAGATGTACAAATTGATTCGTAACTTTCAGAATTATTCAATGTTAACTTTATTTTATGTTTAAATCTTTTACTCGTTATATTAGAGATACATTAATTATTTGTAAGATGAAGTACATGCGTAGAAAATGATGAAGATTATTTTGGACAGTAGAATGTATTTTAATTGATGGATATAATCGACGAATTCACAAAGAGATACGAATTAGTGTGTACATTTAATAATTTGCGATGGAATTTTACAGTATTTAAGGTAAATTTGTTTCCGTCAGATCGTTGAATTACCCGATGTTGGGGTTCGAGCTGGAATCACGAAGCAAAGAGTTCTTGCCGAAGGAGTTTCCGGCAAACATTGATGGACCGTCTTACTTCCTGGACGATTACAAGCACAAGGATGTCGATGTAAATCTTCCGCTCGATGTTCACATTCAGAACGCGATCCGAGAACACGGTCTTCACAGCAGCACGTAGATACTCGACTAAACTATCTCGACGGCAACCGTGCGTCGTCGCCCGTGTGAATGTCGCTGTACCAATCGCTACTATCCGTAAAACCACAATAAATCCGGTTACAATCTGACTTCTATGAATTTACAAACTGGCACCGAGTAACGACGCTAATTCTACCAGCCTAAAGGCCACTCGACGGCCGATAATATTTATACGCAGAGTTTTAGATTACAATTATTATATACCTATCACCATATAAGTAAATAAATCTGCATGACACAGTACAACCGCTCCATCGTTCATTTATCGAGCCTCGCAATGAACAATTTCTCAACAAAAAATTGCTCGGAAAAATTTCGCAAAAATTAACATTTCTTGGAACACATTGGGACTAGATAATAATTTATCCCATTAAAGCGACTTTACTGTCCCAATAGTATTCAAGTGTTTGATCTAAGCTGCGTTCCAATTACCCGTAATCCACTGTACATTGCACAAATCAATTATAATAAACAAAAGCCAAAGGAAATTGTTATTCTTTCTAATAGCTTCAACGAGTACTGTTTTAAATTTCGCCTACCAATTTTTGTCGTAAACGCATATAATGATTACTATACTATCACTTTCGTTACTTTAAAAATAATACAGGGGTGCAAATTAATTTTTTTTGAAATTTTTACAAAATCGGAAATGCACAAAGATGCAACCTTTAAAATGGATTTCTATTTTATTCTTTTTTGGAGACATTTATAAACTGTAAATGCACAAGGAAGCGGCCTTTGAAATGTGTCTCAAATCTATTCTTTTCCGGAAACACCTACATAAATGCACAAAGATGCAGTCTTTAAAATAAGTATCACGTCTGTTCCGTTTCGAAGCCGTTTTGAAACAGTAATCAAGCGACCTATATAATTTTAGTAGCCGACTGTGCCGAATCTGTTCCTCCTAATCTGTATTTCGAGAGCAAGAATGGCTCTTTGATACGGAGCAAGGACCAATATCTTAAAGTGAATAAGGCACGTCTACACAGGGCGGTTCATTCTTCGGCTAGTTAGTTGCTCACGTTTTATCGGGCCTGGACGGCGGCTTTTATTTTTGATAACGATCGTTCCAGATTCGAACCTCATACCGAGGCGTTCTTTGTTCACGAAATAATAGAACTATTTGTATTCTTTGCCGCGCCGCGATCCGACCATCGTCGCAGCAGTTTCTGCGATCGTTGTCCGCCTTGGTTTTTCTCTGGTGAAATGAAACTCCATCGGTGCACTTTCTTCGCGACATCTCTTATTTACCGGCGGGCCCGTTACGTTCCCGTGAACACGTCCGTTCCGCTTTCCTCACGCTCCCGCAATTTTCCTTCGTTTCTGCCATTTAACCGTGACATTAAGAGGACCACTCTGTTTGCGTAACATTCGAACGAACGAGCGGGTAAGAAGCGAAAAAGAACGCCGAGGAAACAACCCAGAAAGCAAACTTTGGAAGTCTGCACTTCAACAAGCTGCAATCGTCTGTTTGCTCAAATTGTGTTTAACTGCTCGTACACTTTTACGAATAAAACACTCTGTTAATATACAACTGTGTTTCACACCCTATACAATGTCAGAGCTTCAAATTCATTTTTGAACATTTCGTTCGATTGTTAAGAGAAATAATTTGATTTTAGAAAAGATGTCTGCGGGTTTTAAAAATGCTTCGGAAGAATTTCAAAATTTTGTTCCATTTACTAAAGCTGTTAAAAGGAACCTTTATAGTTTAATTTACTTTGCATAACAATCGGCTGTCTACTTATCAGGTTCGAGATCGCTGAAATTTCGCATTTTCGATGCGAAGTGGTAAGTTATCTCTGCAAATAGATGTAATTACACAAATTACATTACACATTGAATTAGCCAAGTCTTAAAATTACATATCTAAAAATACTGAGATGACTATTTCTGAATTTCGTCAACATATTTTCGACAGAGTTCCGTTCCGCGGATAATATTAGCGCGACAGTGCTGACGAACACTTTGAATGCTCCTTCCGCGTGCGCTCTCTAGATGTCGTTACAGCCACGCGAGAATATTAATTAAACGAATCCGCAGTTCCCACGAGTTTTACCATTCGGACGACTGCATTATCAAGCAAGCAAAATTAATGAAATTCGTTAGACTCTTTGTCACAGAATATTTCTCTCTTTTCGTGTACTCATGATTTTTCGAGTGGAAATTATCGTCATTGTTTCTCCGATCAGTAATTTGCGATATTACGGCATAATCCCATAAATTTACCACATATGAATGTGATTCGTACTATCTACGGGCGAATGTGGATCGATCGGACAGCATCGAAGAGGCATTGTTGGTCGGAACAATAATTGTCCGTATCGTGACGGGATTGGCCGATCTTTGTGACCCGTTTTGGGCCGCTCGATCGCAAAACTGGCGGTTTTCGGATTTTACGCGAGGATGCTCGCATTATTCCGGTCGCGCGCCGCCAGAGTCGCGGAAAAAGAAAAAGAGAGAGGGAAATAAAGAGGAGGCAGCAGCCGCGCTGTAAAACTAAAAAGCCAGCGAAAGAAATTACAAAAGACCAACACCGGGCTCCGGCGGGCGGGCGGGTGTGAGCGGGGGCGGGGACGTGCACGTGCACGAGGAATATTTGTGTCAGCGTCCGTGTTTGCCTGTGCAAAAGTACCTTTACTATTTCTTATGCTGCCATTCATCGCGACGAGACCCGCGCGGCCGTGCAAAGAGAAAGAAAGAAATTAAACATTTGGCCTTCCGGCTACGGCCGCGTAATCAAACGCCGGTGAAACTAACGAAGCAACCGCGGAACAGAGACAGACACCACCGCTGATATCAAAATACATGTGGAAGGGGAGCGAGCCTGAAAAAAGAAAGAGAGGGACAGAGTCAGTACCGCCGAAGTAGGCATAGCGGAATAATAACTTAGATGACGTGCAACGAAAACTGCATCGCACCGCGCGCGCGGGACCAAAGGAAAAGAGTATGTTTTCTTTGATGTTCGCGCGACGCTTTTCGTTTAATGATTCCAACTAAAACGCGAGCGTACGGAATCATCGCCCGGTGTTCTAATTAATTTCATATACTGTAGCGAGATTTCTCGTCGACCGAGGGAACTGGAGAATTAACCCTCGCGAACACGGCAGGGCTAGATTCGTTCAAATTCTTATACGTCTGTAATCGCAGAAGTGAATATCACACACGTTGGACCTCGATATTTGTACTCGAGAAATGGCTAGAGTTGGCCAGAATTGCGGCTAATGGTACGAAGTGGACGGAAGGAAAAGGGGGGGGGAGGGGAGGTTGAACAGGAAGGCGGCCATATTGGCGAACGTTTATGGAGAGAGCGAGTGAGAGAGAGAGGAGCTAAAGTCGGAGATAAAGAACTGAACTTGCCGTGGCCACTGAAAGGAAAATTACTTGGATTACGCTGATCGAGGCGGCAATTTGGGTAATCTCTCTTGCGGGTCTTTGTGCGATGACACCCATTTAGAGCATCGACCAGAAACTGTTGGAGACTTCTTGCTAGTCAAAACTGCGAATCAGTAAATTCAGACAAATCGCATCCTAAAAGCTTATCTACCAATCGAAAGTATCAACTTTCAATAAAAAATAAACTCCGACCAACATCGTTCATCAACGTTCATCATCGAGTCGAATTGTTAACGTATGGATGGAACAGTTGTTTGAAGAAGCTCGAACTTTACGACAATGGAGCAAAACGTTACCTCGTTAGATGATATAATGCAGCGATATCGTGCGCGTATGTGTTCACAGATAATGGTCTCGAATGAATGGTGGTGCGACTGCAGTGAACCGGGAATAATATAATCGTAATCATAATCAAGCGATAATTTCTTTGTATCGCGGGGATGATCCAGAACAACGGGGACCCCGGTAAATATATTCTCCATTGAAGTTTACAGTATCTCTGCTTTACACTCGAAATGTACATTATTCCGTTTCAATGAGTGCATTGTTCGTGGGCCAGCAGCTCCTTGCGATAGATTACTGGTCGCGCGCAAATGCATTGAAGTAACCGATTCAAAAGCGCTCCGCCATCTATATTCGTTATTATAATATGTTGGTTCAACGAGAGTCATGGGCCGCGGCGCTGCCGCGTTATGAAACAATTAATTGCACGGTGATTCTGTTCAATTCCACAAGTCAATTTTCAAAACGTTCACTTCGACTCTGGAATTCGGCGAACGACCAATTAAACCGGATACCGAAACGTCGCTATAGTGAACGTGTCGTTACGGTTAATTCAACTAGACGCATATTTTCCGGGAATTCCGCGGGCACGTGCGTGTGTGTGCGCGCGCGCGCGCGAATGTGACAAGGGTACGTGCTCCGTTTCGCGTAACGGCAAGACAGAAGAAACGGAGAAAATAAAAATTGAAGCACTCGGTCACCTATTTCTTCGTCCCGGCGCGACGCGACGCGGCGAGAGTATTCGTACACGTTTTTACGTTCTGGTGTGCCTCGGCAAGACACGGCGCGGCGGATCATTAAAATAGTAGCGGTGGATATTTCAAGTACCCCCGGCGCTGAATATGCATGGCGTTGTCTACATTCTCCGCTTAATTACATTCTCTTAATAGTTTGTAACAGTTCCGAGTAAACTGGCACCCGGGCTTCCCTGAAATTAAGAGAAGTCACGTAATCAAGAGCGGAACGTATGGAAAGCGTCGCGAAGAAAAGCGCCGGAGCTCGTCGCCGATCGTTCGAACCTCCGCCGCCCGGATAATGAAAAGGACACTGATACGATCCATGCTCGGCGGTGATGCAAATTGTTCGGCGCAAAAATCCAGTCGCCGGCGGAACTGCGACAAAGCTAACGGAAAGTTGTGCACCGTAGAGTTTTATACTCTAGCGAGTGCGTTAATGAGAGGAAACTTGGCCAGACCCTGAAATTAATTGAAGTAATGAAAGTTCAGCAACTGCCAGAGAAAAATGCTTGTTAAATACCTTGTACGTTTTTCATACTTCAAACGCGAACTAATCCCGTCGCGTAATAACAGACACGGTATTAACAGTCACGCGAGGCGACACGATTACGTAGCTGCGAGCACGACGTACAATGTCTCCGAGCAAATTGCACGGTGAAACGGATGATACTGCGCGTAAAAATAACAGTCGACTCTACCAAAAAGACTTCGTAGCCTGCAGACGATACGTATATAAGTACTCAAAGGTTGGCATCCATCGATATCTCGCAAAGGAGATCGGGAGAAAGAAACACTATTGAGATTGAATTCCGAAGTCTTAATTTCTTAATTTCTGAATCGAGAATTCATAAAGATCATCGAAGGTTTTGGGATGGAAAAGATCAAGAGATTTCACTCGAAACTGCAATCCTGAAGACCAAAAATTCGTGAGATGCTGCAAGGATAAGAGGATCAAAATCTGGAGATTAGCTTTCATATGTAATTAAACCTGTAAAGACTCGTAATAGTTCTCAAAGGTTCGTAATCGCAGAAAATTCTGCAAAACGATCAGAGAGGTCATAGATTTTGCAACAAGCTAGAGCTCTAAACGTCAAGAATTCGCAAGAGTTTCTCAACGATCTGTTATCGCCAAGGTCTCGCGAAAGAGATGAAGAGATTTTTAATTAAACTTAAAACACTGAAGACCAAGAACTCGCGAGAGTTCTCTAAGGTTCGTAATCGCGAAAGTCCCGCGAAAGGATCAGAGAGATCAAAGGTTTTGCACGAGGTTATTATAAGTTCATTGAGATGCGTACCTCAGAATCTTCTACGCGAAGCTGAAGCTCTAAAAGCCAACAATTCGCGAGAGTTTCTGAAAGATCAGTGATCAGCAAGGTGTTGAAAAAGGGATCGCGAGGATCAAACCAGATATTGCGAGGTCTGCGAGAACATGTCCCCGGAAGTCCCTAGCGTTCTAGAGAATCGAGAGCGAACACGTAACAGTCCCAGAGAGATTAGAGCGCTCGGGGAAAAGAAGCGAGAAAAGTTGAACGCGAGTTTCCTAAGCTGATGCTCTCTGCCGAGCAGTATCTCAAGTATCGCTTAATAAAACCGGTTACTTCGTTTCAATCATAATAAATTTTCAGAGCGCGCTTCAATCTCGTTTACGCTGTACGTTTCCGTTTCCGGTTACACTGTTTCCCGAAAGAGCGGGACAAGTATGAGACAGGCTTGAAAAATTGCCCGGGCACTCTGTCTGCCGCGCAGTTTCATTAAGAAGCGGTTCGTAATTTATTTTCACACCTACCTATCGTGTTTTCTCTCGCCTTGAGCGCCGGCAATCTCAAAAATCAAACAACGATGGTGTCGAATTCGTCTCGGAGCTAGAGTACGGTAATGTCTCGCTGCTTGCGAAACGGATGTGCACGATATTTGCGAAAAATTCATTTAATTATTTCTTTGCGAAACCTTTGCCAACATACTTGTGACATTTTCTTGATTGAAGCGAGACCACGTAAGACATCATTTCGAGCACATTTGCCTGCTCTATCGACGATGCGATAGACCCTCGATTATCCGAACTGTACACGATACAAGTGACATTTCGGCTCCGAAGTTTTTGCACGTGTAGATACATCGCCTTGCTTCTAGAATATTCATGTAACGGTGATTCTCCGTCTCTCCGGTTCGATTTTCCTCCGTTCGATCGGAATCGATGGAGTTTTGCTTGCTCGCTTATCGGATACGTGTCCCAAATCGGGACCAAGGTAATATCGAGCTCTTACTATCAATTAGAACATCTTAATCAACTGCCTGCGCACGGACTGTTTCGCACAATGCGCCTTCCGACTTACATCTCTTCCCGCGTGTGCATTCTCGATAGAGGCGGCGCGGCGCGGCCCGGCCCGGCCCGGCCCGACGCGCGATGCACCGATACGAGTGCATTCTTCCGTAGCATTCAGCGGGACTGATCGATCCGCGTGTTCGATTAAATTGCAACGACGGCCGTCAGGTTTTCGCAGTGGACCGAATATTAAATATTTCACGCCCATCCGGGCCACAGGACCGGGTCCAAATGATTTTTCACCCTTTCAATGGGGCGGAGAACAGCAAATAAGAGAAACGGATGAATCTCATATGCGGCGCTGTCCAATCGACTGCGGGTCACGCGTGTGCACGTTAAAACTGTCAATATCAAACGATTCGAAAAATTCGTCGCGTCCGGTGTTTCGTCGGCGGGTCGAATTTTCCGAATTTGTAAAATACAAAACGTTGTTATCATAATAAGCCCTCATTGTGGGGAACTTCGATGGTGGGACACGCGTCTGCATCGCATACAAATCCATTCTGAAAAATATGCCGCGCGATCGGAATACGAACGCACCGCGCGCCTCGATGCCGTTTTTTCATCTTTCTCTGTATCGAGGGGATCGATTCGTTTAACGCGTTCCCGCACTCGAAGAAAAGACCGCACATGGCGGTATTTCGCGTTGAAATTTTATTGAAAAGATTTTATCGAGGAGGCCGAACAACGTTGCGTGAACCACGTGAACGCGGGAAAAGTGGGGGGTCGGCGTGAATGAAACCCAATTTATTCAATTGATTCTAATATAATAAAAACGTGGTAAAATGGTACCGGCACGCCACCGGGACGCGGTAGCTACGTGCAACGAAAAATTTCGTCCGCGGACCGCACCCATCGTTTGTCCAAACCCGGAGCAGAGCCAAGGTATACTGAATGCAACGTCGATCAATCGTAAGTTCAGTATCGCTGCATTAACCGCACCGTAAATTGACCTAACTAATCTCTTCATTCCCACAATTGACCATTCATTTCCGACAAAGTATTGTTCTTGCCGGTTTGTTTATGCTCCGCGGCGCGGCGTGCAGTCGCCTCGTGCTCGAACCTCCACCTTATACATAGATTGTTTCGCAAATGTCAGAGGCGACTGTTAATTGTTCCGAAGATACCGAGGGCGTGTTCAATTTTAGAAGTGGATGACCTTTGTAGTTCAGTAAAATATTAGATCGAATAATATCGCGCTCGGTTCGGTTATGGTGTTTCGTAACCGATATCCGGGTTTGCGGCGAACGGGGGATGTACATAGTGGAGAACAAAAACGCTGTGTTCTGACCGTAATTTCAACCCGCAGTTAGTTTATCTTCTGTATAGGTTCGGTATCGACTCTCATCCGTGCCTACATAACAATTTACGAATTAGTGAAATATTCAAAATTTTTTTTTAAGATTATTAATTATCGCAACGTTTATTTTCAAATATGCAGATAAACGCATCCGATGGGCCAATATTCTCCCTTAAAATCACATGCATATGAAAGAGTAATATCAAGCTATTCGTCGGTTTCCAAGAGGCGATCAAATACATATAGATCAAACATAAATATTTCGAATGAAATGAATATCACGTCACATTTTCGGGCGAATACTTTGAACCGAATTTACCAAACACGAATACGGTTCGGTTGACAGGGAGAGCCCATGGTGAATATTATTTTACACTTATGAATACAGAGCAATTTCGGGAAACGCGTACACACCTACGATGAATTTACAATCCCGTTCGGTGTAGAACATTATGAACGGCGAAGTGACTCTCGCCGGTCATGAAATAAATCGTGCGTCGAGTGGTTAAACAAAAAAAAAATGATTCGCGATGAAATGGGCGCGGCAGCGGAAAGAAACGCGGTTCGCAATTAAACGCGATCCCAGTGAAAACCGAACGCTCGGAAAAACGACGCGATACAGGCGGACTTTTCCCGGTCAGTGTACGCGTTCAACGAAATCTTGCGATTACGCCATACGATGACGACGACGCGGTGAATACATCCCGAGGTTAACAAGGGGGTCAGGTATAAGTTGTCGTAAAAAAATTGTTACACACCTGCACGCCCGCGGAAACAAGCTGAATCGCGGTGCATTTCGCGAGTTTTGCAGAACTTTGCCGGAGCCGGCACGGCGTGACATGTGCGCGCCAAATGGGGGAATTGTGTGTATACAGCATATTTAAAAAGAAAAACTGTTTACAGCGCGGTGTGCAGGCAGCGCATGAATGTCACCCGTATTTGTCGAGAGACTTTCAGAATTTGTTCTCAGAAACGAGGTAAAAGCGATAAACAAACCGAGCCGCGATGAGTGGTGTTGTGGTATGTCGCCACGTACCGCCCTGCTTCTAGGCGTAGACTAAATAAACACGACTCGTACACGGCCAGCGAATATTTTTCGTGGCCCCGCGACCGTATCACTCCGAATGGTGAATTATTCAGCCATTCAGCCAGTTACACCGGCCTTAAATAAAAAAACCCAT
This sequence comes from Lasioglossum lativentre, assembly GCA_916610255.1. Classification (NCBI taxonomy): domain Eukaryota; kingdom Metazoa; phylum Arthropoda; class Insecta; order Hymenoptera; family Halictidae; genus Lasioglossum; species Lasioglossum lativentre. Next base: position 7,300,547 of record OU744364.1, read on the forward strand.
GACTGAATGTATGTACATAGTTTAACGCGACAGCGTGCAGCGACGCGCTACTCTAAACTCTAACGATACCCTCGGAAAGGAAATACACCGGGTCAGATATTTTCGATGCCGAACCTTCGTTCAAACCCGAGCCCACCCATCAGCGATTTCAATTTGCAAATATTAGCGCAACTTGTCGGCGACGTTGACCCCGTGATTGCGGCGACCAGTAACTAAAAACCATCGTCATTGTGCGCCGGCGATATTCGCGCAACTATCGTTGTCGTTCGCTCGGATGATTCACGCTCCGATTATACGTGGCAGCAGCGGAACCAAGAATCGCATTGTTAAGAACTAGAAAACACCGAAACGGCACTCGATATTCAATTACTTGATTGATAACTGCGCGTGTAACAGTGCGCGCAGCCACGGAGACCAGCTGCGGTAACAATAGAGGTATATTTGAGAGAGGCTTTTTTCTGGTATAAAGTTATTGTTCATTGAGATGTAGCCATTTGAAAAGTTGTACACCTGGGTCGCTTCTAACACGGTATCTCTCTAGAGGACTATCTTTTACATGTTTTTTTTTTACATTTTGAATACGTTTTATGTTTTTTTTTTTGCGTTTTCTAAAAATGTGAATGTCACAGCTGAAACATCGAATAAAAACTATACAGAAAAAATCCAATAATTAACCCACTCGGAGTCGCCACTAAAACTTGCTCTATGATTATTCACAATATTGTTTATATTATTAAATATGGTGCTATCTAATCAATTACTAAACGTTTAAGTATTGTATGAAAAAAAATCAGAATAGAATGGAATTATTCTAGGTCGGAAGAAATGTTTAATTTTCGAATTAGAATAGCTCCGAGTGTAAAGGGTTAAACATACTACTTCCATTCGCTTCTATTCAAACGACACCTCTCACTACCAGTGACGTCACAGTATTCGAACAAAGTCCTCCAAGAAGACTCGCTCGACTTCGTAGAACGATCGCTTGAAAGCAACCCTAAAAAAGATCAAGGTAATGGTAACAAAGGAAATCAGCATAACCATAACAAAGGAGTAGTCTGGTAGACGCACGCATCTGGAGAAACCCGCATGGGCTCGTTAGACGAGCGGAACGAGCATCGGACTGTGTCCTGGCCGGAGAAATTGGCTGGACTCCGCGTGGCTCGTTTACGTTTACGAAATTCGAGATTGTTATTTCCGGGACGGGATTTTCTGCATCGGCGCACAATGGGCCCTCGATCACGATTCCAGCGGTTCAAAAGTCCGAAAACAAATACATACATATTTCTTCGAGAGAGAAATGTATACGTCAATATATCGCAGATAAACAAATCGAGTTTGGAACCAATTGGTGGACGGACGAAATCGGTGAGGCGTGTAACATAAACAACGAAGCTGAGCTTATCGAATGACCTTGGATGATATTCGGTAACTTCTTTCATTCGGGGAAGAGAAAATTGAAAAAACAGTATTAGCCCTTTGCACTCGACAGCTATTTTAACTCGAAAATTAAACATTTTTTCCGACCTAGAACAATTCCAGTCTACTATATGATTTTTTCTTTTTATAGATATGAAATTAATATAATATCTCATAGAATACTTAAAAGTTTAGTAATTGATTAGATACCAATATATTTAATAATGTAAACAGTATTTTGAATAATGATACAGCAATTTTTAAATACATACAATTGTTAAAACTTGTAACTTTTTTTATGCACTTCTGAGCCCAAAAAAATAATTTTAAATATAGTATCCAGTATGTTGTATAGTTTGTATATTTCTATCTACATATTGATTTTCGAGAAAAATTTTATTAATTTAATATCACGATGAAAGTTACCAAAGAAAAGTTTCGACCCGAAAGAATCGCGATTAGGTGGACTGTGCGGCGGGTCCGAGTCGGGCCGGATCGGGTCGGGATTTGATTTAGCATGTACGCTGGCCGTACGGTTCGCGTATTACTCCAGTTTCTAAGGAATCGGAGCGCGAGAGGGACCGGCGAAAGACGCGTGACGCTCGGCCTCGGGTATCGGCCGCGAGGAGCGCAGCAATCGCGTACGCTAGCCCCAAGACTTTCTCGGCGCTCAGTCTGCCGGAGTCTGCAGCGCGCGAAACTTGTACGCGCGTCGCGTCGCTCGAGTGTCTTGCCGGGCTCTCTCTCTCTCTCCCTCGCTCTCTCTCTCTTTCTCTCTCGCGTATCGTCCGATATATCTTCCCGATCTATCCGTGTACCACCGGTGGTAGTGGCGTCTATCCTGAAAATCGGAATACGTCGACGAATCGGCCGCGAACCGAGAAACGACGTGTGTTCGTCTCGGGAGGATCGAATACTACATCGGTCAGAGAGAAATCGAAAGTGTTTCGTCGGTCGTCGCTCGGCGGTCGGCCCGGATGATCCGCGTCGCCACGTGATTTTTTTCCTGTCAGGTAACCGAGACCTTCTCTCGGCAGTGTGTGGTTCGATGATCTACGAAGTGCGACTCCTAGTCGGAGTTATATCTCTATTGTATGGCTGTAATATATGAAATACATACAATGTTCGCGCGTTCACGGTGAAAACGTAAGAGGAGAATTTGAACCGGGAGTGGCAGAGTTCGTTGAAAAGAGTTTTCCGTTTTGGTACCCGGGGTTCCTGTCTCTCTGTGTGTGCTCTGCTGCGGCGTCTCCGTCTCTGCCGACGGAACGGAAGAGGAGAGAAGAGGAGAGGAAAAGAGAGGAGTTGGTTGACTCTCTGCCCAGCGCTGGCCCACGATTGACGGATACGTACGCGACGCCGCGCCGGTTTTTCGTGTGCTGGAGACCACGGAGCTATCTCGCTAGGTGGTAAGCGGACCCCCCCATATTCTTTTATTATTTTTATTCTGTCCTTCTCTCCCTCGCTCTTTGATTTTTTTCGCGCGCTTAACCCAGCTCGGCCGAGCACCGATCGCCGATGACCTTCTTCGGATGCTCGCGAACCACCGTGTGTGTGTTAGTCGATCCCTTACCTTAGCCCCCCCTCTCCGTGGCACACGAGGCTGACAGGACACCAGCCGAACGCGCTCTTTCTTCGAGTAACCGGGACTCGCTCGGAATGGAATCTTGCCTGGGGAACGGACCTCTGTACGAAGAACTTGAACGTTCATCTCTCCCGGGATCTTGTTGGTCTGAACTTTGGCGAGCGGCGACAAGAAAAGGCTCTTGCCATCCTTTTCTTTCTTTCGATCAGCCGACCCCCGTCTACCAGTCCGTTCGACCACAGACTGCTTCTGAACTCACCGTATATCCTGCAGCTCGAATCGTACCCTGCTCTGCTGTAACCGACGCGCCTTTGTAGTTGGTAAACACTGCTCCGCGCTTCTTTTACCACCGAATTACCGAGTTTATGACGAATCCCAGTGTCCACCCTGTAATACCTGCTGATTTGGGGTTTGTTTTACCCACGAAGGTATTGTTGTCTGTGGTGTCCGTATTTCTTGTTTAGCAATGGTATATTTAAGGATGTCCATATTGACCTAATTTAATTCGCCGAGTACTAGAGCGACAATTATCCGAACGGTGTATATTGACGTCGATTCTGGGAAAACAGTTTGAATGTTTGCCTGCAGCTGTTCCAGGGATTTCGAGAAAATTACATCGTAACGCTAAACCTACCGTTCCAGCTTATTTATTTTATAATTATTCAAATAATAAAAATAACTTCAAAGTCTAAATAAAATCAATCTTTTCATTTTTATAAGGAAACCAGTTACTTTTAAGGCTCGGTCGGTTTAGCGTTAAAATAAATTTTTTCTTAGTCCGTTTGAATCACAAGTTGCAAGATTTTTCATTTTTGATTCGCACTTTTCTAGAATTTAAAAAGTGTGAATTTTGGTGTTTCGATCCAGACGATTCTCCAAAAACACTGGCTCAAAGTGGACCCTACCTCTGCGGTCCTAAGGTTTTCGTTTCGACTCTGTCAGAATCTCGAACCGAGCAAACAAGTTTCGGTTTCATTCCATAGTCTCTCAATTAGTTCATAAAAATGGATATTTGCATAAACGGTCCACGGTCCATTAAGCAGCTTAGCCAAACGCACAAATTATGAGGCGATAGTGCAATTAATCTGACTCTGTCACACCTGGTAGCGATTTGCATCAGTCTTGTCTCAATCTGAAAGTATGCAACAAATAACAAATTAATAAATCGTTATTTACACAAAATTATAAATGCTTTCCATTTATATGTCTGTAGGGTAAGAACGGTTTTGTCTTTGTGGGAACTCGAAATCTGCAGCGTGAACTTTAAACGATTCTCGACCAGAATTTGTATAATAATTGATCGTAGAAAATAAGAGAGAATATATATAATATTAGTTGCGATTACGTTCTTGTACCTCAACTTGGAAAATATGGAGGGAAATTCGTGTTGGTTGTAGGATGACCCAATAAATCGTTATTTACACAAAATTATAATGCCTTCCATTTGTATGTCTGTAGGGTAAGAACGGTTTCGTCTTCGTGGGTGCTTGAAACCTGCAGCGTGAAGTTTGAATGATTCCCGGCCGGAGTTTGTAGCAACGACCTGCAGTTCGCAGGTATTCACCAGCAGCAGGTCGACCAACCGAAATCAGCGTCGATTCCAGGCCGTTCCCCAGCCACTACACCCGAGCATTCTCATTGTGTTTAGAGCCCTTTCAAACTTCCTCGGCGCATAACGTTCCGCTTTCGAATGTAGTGGCTTGACTTGTATAGGAGGCATAAGCGAGACGCGTAAAATTGTAATCTGCTTTTTTTTTCGTCCCGTCTACCGAAGAAAATACATTTACCGTGGACCATTGTCGTTGGGAGTGCACGATTGAAAAGGGACAGCTTCCCTTTATCGAAGTGGCTTTTGTCAGATGCGACGCGTTTTTACGTCTTGCTTGTGTACACGCTAAGTTTCGAAAATCTCTACTATGGTCGTGCATCGAGCTCAGAATTTTGATGCTTGTAGAATAGGAAGATTTTCTAGCGAGTTTTCTTCCCCATATTTCAAAATTCTTCACTCTCGACACTCCAGCATTTTTCTTCTAATGTCCCCCCCGTCTCTGTTTGCCTTCTAATTCGGCACTCCGTATTTCTCATTCCCTACAACGTGTGTGTACACTGTTATTTCACTTCCTCGGGAACAGTACAGAATGTGACTCGCGTCAAACTTTGTGCGCCGAAATTCTTCACACTTCTCTCGGCGAACGGTGGGTAGATGTATGTATGGTATGTCCTCGATTCTCTTCCTCATATTTCTATTTTTCCATTTTCGCTGTGTTCGTCGAGAAAAAATATGTACTCCAACATTTGAATGTTCCGCCACCTGAATATTTTCAATAAATACAAAGGAGGAATTCTCATCAAAACCATTTAACGTCAATATCCAGAACTTCGACAAAATTGGCACCTGTTCACACCACACGTAGTTTTAATATTTTTATGGGAAAACGATTGTCTTGTTATCCCGACGATTTTATCTTTCCGCTAATTCGGATACGCTAGGGTCGACGGTTTCCTAATGAATTTGACCTGTCCGGGCGCCGCGCCGCGCCGCGCCGCGCAGGCTCCAAAATTCTTCGGCGTTCTCCGCGTAGACGGAATTAAATCCGTGATTTAAATCCTTGGTATTTCCCGCTCTTCTATTCGTGCTCTACCGCTGACTCAATTCGATAAAAATATTCTTTAAAGGCATGCGACTTCAGGCATCCCCCTGATTTAAGATTCTTTACGTTCGCGTTCGAAGTATTCACCGGTTCGCGAGTGCGCTGCATTTTTCATTTCCCGCGGCCGTTACGCCGCGCCGCAACTATTTCATACATCCAAGAAAATGATTCCCGAGGAATATGATTTCTGTGGAGTCGGGCCGTGCCCGGGAATTCATTACGTATATCTGAATGGCTCGCATGAATCTTCGCCGACATTTATTCAATTAAGCCCATGCGAAATTGAATTCCATAACAATTGCTGTATGAACAGGTCAATTACGCGGCGCTGATACAAGAAGCCCATTGTCCGCAAATTATCAGGATCGGCGCAGGGCTGCGTTATAGCGTTCGCAGGTCCTAGGCATTCTTCTATTCCACCCGGACACGTTCTACCCTATTTTCGCCCCCAGAGACACAATGCCGACATAGCGCACTTTTGTTTTGTTAATTTATTCTCGTCAATTTGGCTCGCAGTAAGCTTGCATTATATGTACAACGGCGGATGCAGAAATTCCACTTCCAAAATGCCAATGCTTCGAACCTTCGCACCAGCAGTAATTGTCCGTGTTGCTGCAATATTGTTGCGTCGGATTTATGCAGAACTGTTAAAACAATTTAGTGTCACCGGCACGTTTCCAATGCATTTTGATACCGAGAAGACTGTATTTTTAAGCGGCGAGGTAATTTGGTTCGGACGAGAAAAGGGATTATTTAAAAAATATATTTTTATATTTCTAGTGAATGTTGAAATTTCAATTTTCAATTTTGTACGTATGCAGAATCGCGAAATGGTTCGTTTGTAAATAAGAAAGGGCTATCGAAAATATAATATGGAGATCTTCGGATCCAGATAGTGCTACACGGTGAGAGAAGCTGAATTTTAGCAAAGAAGTCGTTAGCATAAGAGTATTAAAATTCCAAGAAAAGTGGAAATACTAGGAAGAATAGAACAGGGAAAAACCACTGCTCAGCTTTTCCGAGAAAGAAAAAATTAATGAATGAGAAATGGGAGCAAAGGTCGATGTTGGAGCTAAGGCTATCGAGAAGTAGACTAACTAGATAAAGATAGAGAAGAAAGTAAGATAGACATCCTACGACTATCTACAGTTAAAGGGCACGGGAAAATAACTGAAAATGTTAGAGAGACGCTGGAATAAATGAAAAGCAAATCGATACCGTGAAAAGGAGGAAAAGAAATTTTCTAGCGAGAAGAGAAGCTTGCAAAAGAAACTGGAAATAGCCGGGGGAAGGAGTAATGAAGGTTGAAGGACTAATTAAAAGCAGACGGTGATAAGAAACGGAGAAAGAGATTAATTAAGAAAAAGGAAATAGTATAAGAAAAAGTATCCACTTTATAAAGTCCAGTCATTTTGAAATTTGTAGAATCCACATTTATTAAGTCCGGCTATTCTGAAATTTCGGTTTATCATGTTCTCTCCAAAGCTATATACGTTCCGAATGATCCAGAAAACGATAATCGAGAACGTCGAGGAGCCAATAATTGGTGTAGAATTTTCTTTTCTTCGTCAACGGGTTACCTGAATAATAGATCAACAATAAAGCATAATTAAATTTCCATCAACTTTGTATGTCAAGTTTCTACAGACTTTTATATTTTATAATCACGAGGCGGAACCATTGTGCCGCAAGAAAGGAGGCATCGATTTCCAATAAAACCGGAGAAACAAAATACATACATATACATATATCGAATCAATAATCTCCATTTTTCTGACCAATGTATTTGTGACATTTCCTTGAAATGTTACGGACGTGTTGGTAAAGGTGTCTGTACACGAGTGAACGTTCGGTCCCAAGAAGTCGCATGTATCGAAACAACTGCATCGCAGAATCGACGAGGTTGCCGCGCTGGAGTGACAATGCAGCTTCGCGTTCGCGGTATGGATCCCGAATCATGTAAGATACAAAATCCAGGGCTCACCGTGCAGTGACACGTAGAAGAGCCCCAGGTGATGCACTCTGTGCACACACATGCGCGCGCGCGCGCGCGCGCACGCTCGCAGCTCGAAAGAGTGTTTTCGGTGTGTAACTGGTGGGAAACAAAACGTAGAAACTCGCAATCCGAGAAAAAAGGAACCAGGGCCAGGTCGGCGAGAGGAACAAAAGCAAAATAAAGGGAAGACGGCCGAGGGAAAAACAGGTCGAAAAACCGGGGCTGCTCGGAATCCGGAGTCGGTGGCGGCTCGCGTAAATCTGCCGCGCGGAGTCCGTTAGTCATGCTTTATTTCGCTTTAGTTTTCCGTGCACGGCGAAATAGCATCAACTTTCCGGGAAGGGGCTGACTCACGCGCTTTTCAAATCCATTCAGAAACTGACGAATGCCCGTGCACGCCACGCAACACGCCTCGCCTCGCCTCGCTACGGCTGGCCGATCGCCACATGCGCGCCGCCGCCACCGGCGGCTAATGGCTCGTCTTTCGTTTTATTGCTGCATACGGTGACAATGAAACGCTCCACGGATTCCTTTTACGCCAGCCCACCGGTTATCTCCTAACGGGCATATTGAATGCTTATCGAAGGACCTTCGCCGCTCCATGGGGCTCCGGACCCGCGGCCACAGACTATATAGGGTGTTCACGCTATTACTAGCCTGCGGTTCTCTCGCGAATAATAAATACTTCGAAAACCATGAAAAAGTTATATGTACTGTTTTGGGTAATTGTGCGGCAGCTCCGATTTCAATGACCTTGAAATATGTTGTCAAGGTCATCATAGAGGCTCTCTCTTAGTTTTTCAGATATTCATAAGAAAAGTTAAAGATACAATTAGATTAGGACATTCGATGTAACGTAACGTACATCCAAAAATAAGATTGCTAGGCTGTTCTGCAGTTTCGCCATATTTTTTTCTAAAGTAAACATTACACGAGTTATACAGGGTTACGGAATCGAGACGGGTTAAAATTTCGAATTTGGCAAGAGATATAATCCCGAAGAAATTCCCAGAGCTCCGACAGATATAATCGTCTCTCTTCTTTTTTTTTTTTTTGTTACCTCGTCCGACTCCCTGAAATGTAATCGTCCCCGAAGAAATTGAATATTAAGCGGCAGAAACTTTATTTGCTCTCCAGCTGGAGTTTGTTGCTGAAGTTAGAGCTACACGGTTCCTCGAATGCTGCGGATTCTTACGAACTCGGCTGCTAGAGAGGAAGTCTATTGTAACAGTCCCTTTAGTTTTGGAACGCTTACTTCTGCCGACAGAATTCCTTTTCTCGCGTTCACCGGAACACCTTTTTTTTTTTTGCTACTTCTGCTCCGGTTCTGTAATGTTACATTAGCGAAAATGTGGAATTGCAGTTTGTTGGAACGAGTGGAAATTAGTAATTTGTACTAATGCGTAGTCTCTGAAGTAAATATATTAAGAGCGATTGTAAACACGTGTGTACCGTACGAAGGTCTAACATAGAAGAGAAGGACGAGAGTGCGGCGAGGCACGAACACATACACGCATGTCGCTGTACCTAGAGCGGCATGCTCATTACAATATAATAACAAAAATCAACAGATGTCGCGATTAGAATACTGAACGGAAGATTCTTACATTCCCTCTTAATCGCTACACTGTTGGATTTGAGCTTAATCCTAATGCTTTAGCAAATGAAAAATGTTTACTGATTTGTAATGGTTTGGTAAGTATGTCAGCAATCATTTGCTTTGAACACATATAGTCTAGTTTTACAATAGAAGACTTTACGGCTTCGCGTACAAAGTGGCTTTTTATATCAATGTGTTTAGTCCTGTTATAAGACATTTGTTCTGTCGCCCAAGTTAACGCTGATTGATTATCGTTAAACAACTTTATACATAAGTCTTTATCAGTGATTTCATGTATGAAGTTCTTTAAGAATTTCGCTTCTCGACATGCTTCTGAAACAGCTACATATTCGGCTTCGCTAGTAGAAATAGCTACATTAGATTGTTTTTTGCTTAACCACGAGATCGCACCGTTTCCTAACATGAATACAAATCCAGTATAAGATTTTCTATCTATCGCATCGCTTGCAAAGTCAGCATCAACGTAACCTGTGATTTCTAAGTTCGTTTTTTGGTAACAAAGTTTATAGTCAATAGTGCGTTTTAAATATCGCAACACTCGCTTTGCTGCAGTCCAATGCTGTTCCCCGTAAGAATTATTAAATCTACTGAGGTAACTTACAGTGTAAGCTATGTCTGGTCTTGTGCAATTTGCCAAAAAATTAAGACAACCAATGAGCTCCTGATAAGGGTGTGCACTGACTGCTTGTGCATTTTCTAATTTGTTCCCTGCAGCATAGGGAGTGTCTGCAGGTATACAATCGTTTAAATTAAATTTATGCAGTAGTTCCTCGACATATGATTTTTGATCTAAATAAACATTATTTCTGTCATAAGTTAATTTCATTCCTAAAATGGATTTTGCTTTTCCTAAATCTTTAATATCAAATTCTGAACTTAACTGTTTTTTTAGGATTTTGTTTTCTCGAGAGTTTTTAGTAAACAAGAACATATCATCTACGTAAATCGCTACAATAATTTTTGAATCTGCTGTTCCTTTATGATAAACGCATATATCAGTCACGCTGCGCTTGAATCCTAGTTTGATGAAAACTGAATGAACCTTGTCATACCAAACTTTTGATGCCTGTTTGAGTCCGTATATTGCTCGTTTCAATCGACAGACCTCATTTACATTACTGGCGTATCCTTCTGGTTGGTCCATGTAAATATCTTCCTTCAATTCTCCATTGAGAAAAGCAGTTTTTACATCTAAATGGTCAATCTGCATTCCTGTTTGTACTGCTAGAGATATTAGTAATCTTAAAGTAGAGTACCTAACAACAGGAGAGAAAGTATCATTAAAATCTAAACCATATTTTTGCGAACAGCCTTTAGCTACTAATCTGGCTTTGAATTCGGACGGTTTACCATTCCCATCCTTTTTTACCTTGAAAACCCATTTGTTTTTAATTGACTTTTTACCTGGGGGGAGTTTCGTCAATTCCCAAACTTGATTTTTTAATAGTGAATTATATTCTCTATCCATTGCTAGTTTCCATTGATTTTTATTTTCTGAAGTTAATGCTTCTTCCACGCTTTCAGGATTTTCGGCTGGCACCAGGAATGCTCTGTGTCTAATCATTCCTGGGAATTCTCTGCTTTTCCGTTCCCTTTGTGGATATCTTCTTTCTTCTGGTGAAGTCTGAATGAGTGCTTCATCCGTTGAATCATTTTGTACAGAAGTATCCGTTCGTGGTTCTAAAAAAACATCATCATTTGTTGATGAAGACTTGAAGCTTGTTTCTTCAGTTCCCTCTGATTCACTGTTTTGATCTTCTTCTGTATGTTGTGAAGTATTGACATCTTGATGTGGGAAAATGTGTTGTCCAAGATCGAAAGAGTTCGTTTTCGAAGTATTCTTTATTAATTTATTTTCAGTCTTATGTTCAACGAAAATCACGTCTCTCCCTTTGAGTATTCTTCTTGGATTGTTTGGATTTATTAGTTTGTACCCTTTTGTATTCGGACAGTATCCAACGAAGATGCATTCTTGGGATTTTGCATCAAATTTCTTACGTTTTTCTTTGGGTATGTGTAAATAAGCTTTACAACCAAAAACTCGTAAATGAGACAAGTTTGCCTTTCTTCCAGTCCAAACTTCATATGGAGTTGTGTTTCTGACAGCTTTGGAAGGAGAGCGATTTTTTAAATAAATCGCAGTTTGTACTGCTTCTCCCCAAAATTTTGGATTTAAGGAACTATCATTCAGCATGCAACGGGCCTTTTCCACAATTGTCCTGTTGGCTCTTTCTGCCACGCCATTTTGCTGTGGGGTGTACGGCACAGTTGTTTGATGTCTTATTCCTTTTATTTTTAAATACTCACTCATTTGTTCATTAATAAATTCTTTTCCATTGTCTGTTCTGATCGTTTTTATTGTTTTTCCTTTCTCGTTTTCAACCCAAGCTGCAAATTCTGTGAAGGCCTTTAAAGCTTCATCTTTATTTTTAAGAAGATAGCCAAACGTCATTGCGGAGAAGTCGTCAACTATAACGAATATGTATTGAGCCCCTGACCAACTGGGAATATTAATTGGTCCGCACAGATCAGCGTGTAATAGTTCCAAAAAATCATTTGCTCTTTGTCTAGTTTCGTGGCTAAAAGGTTTTTTGGTTTGCTTACCATTTATGCAGGCAATGCAAGGTGTCCTGGTTGATAATGAATAATTCACTCCAGTGGCTAATCCTTTGCGTAATAATGCCATTGATCTGTCGTTTAGATGTCCCAGTCTTTTATGCCAAAGGTCTTGACTTTCCGAACTGTTTGTCGCAGAATATGCTAGATTCGGATTCGTGTCCAGTTTGTATAAACCGTTCATATTAGAACCGGTGGCTATCGGCTTTCCAGAAATTTTGAAATTATTTTTGGAATATATTTTGCATTTGGCGTCATCAAATAGTATATAATATCCTTTGTTTGCCATTGCACTTACTGATATTAAATTTGAGTTTAAACTTGGCACGTGTAGAACATTCGAAATATCTTTGTAATCTGACTGACCTTGTAGTTTTATGGCAACACGTCCGCTACCTGTTGTGTCGAGTGTCGATCCATTTGCCACAGTGATCGTTTGGTTCTGAATTGTTTTGAAATCTTGAATCCAGTCCCGATTGTGGGTCATATGGGTCGTAGCTCCTGAGTCAATGTACCAATTGTTTTGACTCATGCTGGACGAGGACACGCTAAGTAGGCTCCAGTTTCCGTTGCTGCAATTTTTTGAATTTTTAGAGACATGTGAGGAGTAATTGGGTTTCACCTTTTTGCACTGAGGCGAAGTGTGTCCTATGCCATTACAGGCAAAGCATCGTATTTGTTTTTTATAAGAATTTTTACCGAATCGTTTGAAATGCGAATTCGAAACAAATGCGACTTCTGAAGACATAGAGTTGGACCCTTTTTTAACCTCTTCTTGTAGCAGTTTATTTTTTATTAAATCCGTAGTTATTTGGGCTCCAGAGTTATCAAGTGCCATTACCATGGGCTTGTATTCGTCAGGAAGCCCTGCCAAGATTATTACTGCTAGCAATTTGTCTTCTAAAGGATTGCCGACGTCTGTTAATTTTTGTGCCAAAGAAAGTGCTTCTGCAATATATTCGTTCATATTGTGAAAATCATTGTAATCGATTTTTAGGAGAGCTCGCATGAGATTTAAAATACGAGGTAATCCTTTATCTTCATAGACTTGGCTGAGAATTGTCCAAGCATCCTTAGCAGAATTAACTTGTCTTAAATGTACTTGACAATGTGAATTTACATTTAAGCATATAGTTGCTAATGCTTTCTGGTCTTTTCTTACATCTACAGCCTCTGTACTAGTTACGCAATTCCAAAGATCCATTCCTATGAGTGTCATACGCATAAGAAATTTCCAAGATGCATAATTATTTGAGCCATCTAGTTTCGGATCGATTGTAGGAATATTTCCTATAAGATTAACTGTAGTCGTAGGAGAAGAACTGGCGGCCATTCCGTGAGCCATTTTAAAAAAATTGTACGTTACAACGTATGAACGAGAATAGTTTAGTAATGACTATTTCTTTTATTTTTCTTTATTTAAAAAAAAGAATTCAAACTTTGTGTAATTAAGGACTTGCTCTTCTAGAACCTCTGATAGTATTATAATTAGTAATAATAGAGATTTTTGCATGAAAACTTACAGATTTTGTTTTCACGCCACGTGGTCAATTCGCCGATTCCAGTTGTTGATTCTTTAGATTGTGAATAACAAGACTTTATGGAATTTATCAACTCACTATGATTAAATTTTAATCCAGGAACCACTGGGCCCATAACCTTATTTGTTGGAACGAGTGGAAATTAGTAATTTGTACTAATGCGTAGTCTCTGAAGTAAATATATTAAGAGCGATTGTAAACACGTGTGTACCGTACGAAGGTCTAACATAGAAGAGAAGGACGAGAGTGCGGCGAGGCACGAACACATACACGCATGTCGCTGTACCTAGAGCGGCATGCTCATTACAATATAATAACAAAAATCAACAGATGTCGCGATTAGAATACTGAACGGAAGATTCTTACACAGTTATTACTGTAGCACGTGTATCGCTTGTAGTTGTTTCTGCCGACGTCACGGTTTCTTTGGATCAACTCGTACAAAAAAAAGCCATGTCTTGAAATTTTTTAGCAAGTTACTCAATCCTTTTTCCTATAATGGTTTTTGCCCGGTACGTGTCATACCCTTCTCCTAGATCTGGCCGAGAGCTAAGGACTAAGTACAGCACCAATTAAAAGAACCGTGTTCGGATTTCTGGAGCGGAATAATCGATTCGGTACAGATACGATTTCCTCGGTGAACCTTGCTCTACACTTTTACGTACTTGCTACTTTCAACGGACCTGAGTTATTCAACTGTTTTCAGAACTACAGTGAAATGTTAGGAGGTGCTCGGAAAACGTTAATTCCTCGTATCGCCGCTGGCAAAAGTTGAAACGCAAAAGAGTTTTAATAAACGTCATAGTGCGTTTGTGCGGGATTAACGTACATTTGTTTCGTACACTTTCCTCCGAGAGGAGCGAAACGCGTGCATACTTTTCATTGAAGAGAATGCGGTTACGCCTTTCGAACTAATTGCTCCGTTTCCTAACCTTTGTCCGTGCAAGGCACAAAAGTCTACGTATGGAACAATTATACAACCTTCGAACAATTCATATTGTTGGTAATACTGAATTTTACGCCACCGCGTACAGCGACATAAGGAATATGCGGAACGGGTTAATATTCTTTCTGCAAATTTGAATTTGCTAATTTCGAGAGAAATAAATTCTCATTTCTTTTCTGTATACTTGCAACTAACCGTATGCGTATTTTTTGACCGGTCGTACCGTAATTAGAAGTAGTTTCGACTGTATCTGCCCAGCTGGTTTTTAAACCAGATTGGCACATGACAAGTTGACCACGTTATCGGTACGCAGTCCCGTGAAGTGTAAATCGATCAAACGAAATGTTAATGTAACGCGACTTGTGTCGCGCTAAAAGCCGAACGACGATATTACGTGGAAACGGGGCCTAAAAGTGTATCGTTAATTACGCAAAATATCGTGCGGCTTTCGGTATTCCCGCTCACTCCGAGGCACTTATGCTCGTTAAGCCGCATAGTCCGCTTGTGCATCATGTGATAAAGGGAAATGAGATACGGAGAACGGAGAATAGCTTCTTGAATAGAATGGTCCGAGCGTGTAATGCCGTTTCCGTTCGACTCTTGGAAATTAATTGCAATATTCAACGAGCGCGCGGAGTCGGGTCAATTTGATCGGGACACAAATTAACCTCCGCCCTGGGGCCTCTTAACTCGGAAGTATTAAGAAGTGCACAATACTTTCCCGTCTCGGTGTCCCTCGGACAGCTTCGACCGCATGATTTACCGCTGATCGATTCGAATCTCGGATAATAAACTTTTATTGATTAAGTCCGAGCCGAGACGGCCACGGTCGTTGGCCAACCGTTTCACGAGCTTCTCACGAACCGCTCCGAATAGAGTTATTGGCAGAGCTCGAAAATGTTTGACGAAAGAAGCAATTTAAGAAGTTAATGGCAACCGTTTCTTGCATCTGGAACGAAGATCCGAACGAATTTTCAATTTACTCGGTTAACGCGAACCTCGAGCATAGGTGTCAGCCGAATAAAACTGCAATCGTGCTCTTACCGATCGCCGCGTTGTATGTGAATTCGTGTTATACATAGATGTAGAAAGTAGGGCAATTGCATGTAATGTGGGACGCTTTAATAGTTATCTGAAAATTATCTTCTTTCATGACACCGACATTAAAACGCGATAAAATTAATTCGTTCGTACTACTCGAACGTAAAACTGGGGGTGCAATAATGGTCGGGAGGACTGCCCTATTTTAGGCACTCTATGGTAGCTGGGAACCAGGAGTGAACATTATTGTTTGTTCCGCTTCCATTCTGAATATTTGATCAATCCTCGAATTAACCTTGCTTGTTACAAACTGCAAGTTTTTATTGAATAAATTATAAATAAAGGGTGTTTTTTAACAGTAAAATTTTTTGCAATGCAATCTATGTTTCTGACCGCACTTGTTGATATTTATGTTGAGTATAGTCTGGCAAATCATCATGGGCAAGTCATTTTTCAATATCAATGCCTTGAATTACCAAAAACAAAAAGAAACGGTTTTTCATCAAAAGTTAACTGTTTGTGTTATTTATTTAACTTTAAAGTTCTATCGGGCTTGAAAAACACCCTTTACATACGAACCTGTTGAGACACGCTTAGGGTCTCGAGCACGAAAGAACAACTGGGTCGACGTACGCGAGGGTGGAATTATCAATAGTAATCAAAGTGTATCGCATTAATGCAAATCCCCCACTCGCGTTACGGGGGAGTTTTTTTTTTAATTTTCCCGCGACCGCGAGCGAGATCGCGAATGCCGCGTCATGCGAAGATTGCCTGCCACTGGGTCACATTCGCGAAAGCAGGCGAAACGAACATGCTACGTGTCTCGGCTACAATGGGAGCTACCTTCGCGAACAAAGTATTACCGCTAACCTGGAAAAAAAAGAAAAAGAGTAGTACATATGTACCTATCTGCTTCCTCCCGGATGACCCCGCAAGAAAACTGGCATTCTCGCGGGTAACCCTAACGCTCTCCCGGTCTCGCGGAGTTTTCAAAGAAACGGCGCGGCGCGGCGCGGCGGAGATTGCGCGGCATTGTTCTCGCGAGGCCCGACTCGCATATTCCCGGTGTTCTAACCTGGCCAGGTAGGAAAACGCGGACGGTAATCTGATTTAAGGTCCACTCCAAGTGTGGCAGTTCGTTGACTCGCGGCGAGCGGGATGCAAGCGTGGCACGCAACTATGATCCGCATGCTCGATAAGGGAAACGGGAAATTTTTCGTGACACGAAAAATGGATTATTTTTTTATAGAAATCACTGCTGGGCTACGTGTTCCCGCCAGATAAAACCCGGCGGGCCCGTTCTCTCTGTCGCAATCGTGGCCGCTGTACAGGATGAGTCACTTAACCCTCGTACGCTCCTCGGAACCGGTTGCATAGAAGGTCCCGGGATAACGTTCCACCAATTTTTCTTTTAAACTATAAATCAACTAATGGTATAAAGAAATGCAGGGTGAACCAATAAGTACGATCGCGTTGAATATTTTTTTAGAATTTTTGTATTTACATGCGTGTGTAATATTTTGCCATGCGATTTGAAAGAATATTGAATATTACAATGCTCGAATGCTCAAAGTGACCTTCGAAACTCGATACAAATACGAAAGGTCAAAAATTGATTACAAGGTCGCACAATTCTGGTTCGAAATATTTGTTTCTCTAACAAGTAGTTTACGAGTAGACGGTACAGTCAAGTGACTTGTACGTGGTTTATTTTCTCTCCCTCTCTCTCTCTTGGTTCCGGTCGTCAAAAAATTAATGCGCCAATATATTATATTCGAGAGCGAGCGGCGCGTTCATCGAGCTCCGATAATTATTCTTTAAGCCGCCGTAAAAGAACAATGCCATGGTGGAAACTTTTATCGATTACAATGTTCCTATTCTCTTCTCTTAGCGATAAATAATTCACGATTTCAGTGTCCATGTCTGAGAGAATACATTAAGGGGATGAAGGATTTTAGCGGCAATTGTTCCGACGAACATTAATGATTCCAAAGACGTGCATGATACATTTTATAAGGAGATTCATTATGTAAGAGCGCGTGGCAGTTAATTTATACCTGCTGTCTCATTCGAATCAGCTACGGAACTGTCATTGGAAATGATCACGAATCAAAATTCAATTGTCTGGACGCATATTACGTATTCACAGTCTTAACAGTGTATTCGAAATCGGATCATATTAATCAAAATTTTTTTGGCAGTCTCCACTGTTCCAACTTCGCTATTATACTCGAACAGAACACGCGTCGGGGCTGTTCATTTGAAAATATATAGTATAGTTTTCAATCTCAAACAAAAGGTACTTCTAAGCAAATTAAAAAATTCAGCCGTGCAATTCGAGGAAGATGTAACGGGTTGATTGTTGTATAATTTATAATTTCTATGGCACCTGGCGATTTCGTCGAAGTCCAAAATGATGAATCCGGGGAAAGTCTTTCCCCGACGGGGTCATTTCTCGTCGGCCGCAAAGACGTCGACGACGACGACGACGAACCCGATAGGATTACCATGAATCTCCAATATTGTCACGTCCAAATCATTATGCCCTGTCAACACGATTTACACTTTTCCCCGTGCATGCGTAATACGAAGAATTACGGGCGGGCCGCGTGTCTCGCATAGTAATGCGGCCTCCCATAAAAATGCAGCCGACTTCGGGCTTTTCTTTCAAATGGATTATAAATGATACCCGTCAAACAAAAAGTCACGGACCTGCGCGGAAATAATGGACAAATTTATAGGAAGGGTATTCCCGGCGTTGAAACACGGAGGGCGACGCGACGCGACGCGACGCGACACGACGGACTGTATTTTCTCGTCGCCTGGAGAAATAATAATTCAATGACGTGAAATATAGTCGCTTTCATTAAATTTAAAGCGATATATTCGGCCAAATGGCAGATATAATTGTGGGCTACGATTCATTTTCGGCCGCGCATAAATATTGCAAATAAAATCTATTTTTATGGACAGCAAGGTCGATGCATTTTATTTCGCGGATCGACCTGTCCCGTTGTGATACGCAATTATTTATTCGGGAATGAAACCGTGTTAAACATTCTTAATTAAACTGATACAGTTCTAGATGGCTTTAACAGTCACGATCTTGTCGGTGCAGGGGTGTTAATAGGTTTTGTGTAACGTGCATTCCGCATTATATGCACCCAGCCGAAATCGAAATCCGCCCAGGGATTAATTCCATATTTTTATTTGGCGTCGCTGCCATTCAATCCTCAAAATTAATCAAATTTACGGTAATGAGGAACGAAATACGATATATTACCTGAATTGCAATCCATACGTTTAACCTGCTTTTGGAACCCTGAAAAGCTACGCTATTCATGCGCAACATGTATTTCGCTATTCAACAAATTATGTTACCCTTAACGTGTATCGTAGACGTGTGACTCGAGGTTGTAGAAATGGCAGAAATGTTCCTGTAGCATTGCAAAAACACAATGTAACAGTTTTTATCAGTAATGAAAGTCAGTTACCGTCGGCCTTAGCCGGCGCCAGTAATCTAAGACCATTATTTTTCTTTTCTCTGCTCCTTCCTGCGTGTTCTTTCTTATTTTCAACTTTTACAATCGACTCGTCATATTGACTTTTTTTTTATATACACTGTGTTTGAAAAAGAACACCACAAAAATCCCTCGATGCATATCGGAGCGATTTGGCCGACATTTTGTATAAGTATTCGCGATACAACTATTCTTTTTATTGTTCGAATAAAAACCGAACAAATTGGAAGTTCGAAATCGAGATTTCCTGTTCAAACGGTTGCAATGTTTCCTAAAATTGGTGTGTTCAAAATCGGCTGCTACAAGCGTTAGTTTGAACCGTCTATTTTGAAAGAACAGATTTTTTTATTCGATGTATTCCTCATGGCACGAACTCCATTTCCAAAATCCGACTTCGTGCGTGCCGCTGCAATCCCATTTTGCAGATATACTTTTTAGCAAACTTTTATACCGACAAAGCTATGTACCTTTGATTGGTCAAATCAATTTCATGGTGCAATGCTGTTTCGTATTGATGTCATTTCAATTAGAAAACATCAGAAATATGACATTTCGGTCTCGAATTTACCGTTATTTTGTCGCATCCTGTGGTTCCGTCATTAAAGAGGCAATTAAAGGGGAAACTCTGCTCCGTATGATACGTGTCCAGAAAATAAATTTCAGATCGCGAAACACAGAGTTTGGGTCAGGCAGCTCGACCCCTGACCTTAAAAGCAAAGAATGAGACGTTCAAAGGTAAGCACCTCGCGAAAGGTCAGGAATCGTCTGGTATCTCTTTAAAAATCGCACGAGAGTCCAAGGCGCTCCGCTGCGCCCGATTATTTTCACTTTTATCCAGCACGCCCACATTCGATCCGACTGTGCGGTTCGCCTTATTTGTCAAGCTAACGCACCGCGTTCACGATATCTCCCTTAACGGTCGCCGGAGAAATCGGTCGACGCAATCCGATGCGATCGTCGGATAATACACGCGAGGCAACTTGGCATCGGGGCTTGAAACAGTTTTCGATATGTTATATCGAAAATGTACAGGGTGTCTCGCAAGATATTACCGCCTTGATCTATACAAGATATCAATATTATTGTTCGTAGCGAGAAATGTTTTGAATGGAGATTAAACGGTTTCAGAAGATGCACATACTGGTGTTATTAGTTTCCTTTTTGTAGTCAAGGACTTATGAAGGTCAACTTTAATCCGGAACTGTAATAGAAACAATTCTTTTTGTTAAATTAGACTTATTTCTTATGCCTTAGAGTAGCTCTCTAGAGTCACCCTGTATTCTACAAAAAGAGATGTGCTGTCACGATAAACAGAGTGTTGTTGTTTTTGAAAGACGGCACAAGCCGGTCGCTTGTGGTGTTCGGTGGATCTAGCGTTGAATAAGGAAAAACGAGTGGCTGCTTGGCGCGTCGCGTCGGTTCTGTAGTACTGTAGTTGATCAGCTGTGCGCCGATGCTTCTGAGAAAAGGAGGCGTGATGTGCGTGTCGTGGTGGATTGCCGGTCTCAGGTTTTCCCACATCGATTGGCCTTCGTGCGAACGACAGGCTTTTATATCGACGGCCTTGCCTTCTTCGCGTTCGAAGCAAGTGCGTTCGTTGTCTGTCGGTATCCACGAGCAATCGGCGCCGCTCGTTACCTTCCTTTTCCCTTTCCTTATGCACGAGCAGCTACGTGGGTGGCTGTTACGGCCACTCGTAATAATATATTCAACGGTGCAATCGGTGCAAACCGGCGATACTACTCCCGGCCGAAGGCAGGATACTCCAAACAATTAGGGGATCACGTTTCTGGACAATTTAGCCAGCCTTCCCGGAACGCCCTCTCCGAAATGCTTTCTCTCTCTCTCTCTCTCTCTCTCTCTCTCTCTCTCTCTCTCTCTCCTTCAATAGGGCACGTTTTACGAGCCTCGGAATTGCACGACACTGTGATTATTATTTATTTCGTTGAACGGACCCGAGAGCGAATCGGGGAGAACTTATTGTTGTACGGGACTCGTTTGTCCGCGGCGAATTTGATACGCTCCGGTTTCCTTCAACCCGTTTATAGAGAATATACAGTGTGTCTCGCGAAGAACTCTATTCATCGGAGATCTCTTGGTTGTCGATCAAATTGTTGGAGTTCAGTAATATTTTTCAGTGACATCCTTCTGTAGTCAATGTTTGTCAGAGTTTATAGCTTATATACGATTGTCGAGTTGAAAAACATCTTGAGAATATCGGTCTCATTAAACGAGAATTGTGTTTTTCTTCCACTATGTTCCGTGCAATACGATGAAAATTGAAAGAGGATTTCCAAAGAGATTTAGTTATCGATAAAATATGATAATTATCTCGCACACATACGGGCAAGTGAAAAACAACAATCATTTACTCGTGTACACACAGGCTCGAATCGATTGTACCTCCCGATTGTGCTTTCAGTCGCGTTCGAATAGACCGAAAATGGCCGATTTTGTTTCAGCATTATCGGGTAAAGTAAATCAATGCACAAATGTACCGTCTGTTTCGTCGATTTCTGTGTAACATATCGTTTCCGTTTTCAATTATAAAGGGTTCTTTTCAGACATTTTTCGCTGAAAATAGTCGAATGCTTTGCGTTTACCGCGATCAATCGTACCGCGCGAGCGAGACGAAATAGAACACGCGTTTCTATGAAACTCACAGCAGCGCTCGTTCTATTCTGCAGTTTAGCATGCTATTTAAATTCCGTACCCGCATACCGAAACCATCACACTATTAAGTGCCCTATTTAAGCTATCAAAATATCGAAATGTGACGTCAATGTTCCAGAGCTTCAACATTTCACGGGTAATTACACCTAAATGTGATTTAAGTCTGATCGCTTCATTAAAAAGCATTCCTATGAAAGTACACTCATATTAATTGTCCGACTTAATGGATTTTTTCAAGAAGATTCATTTTACAATTATTCATTCTATTTGACATAACATTAATTTGAATTTGGTTTTGTCCTGCGACCTTACATGCCACCATTTTAAATTTATTCGTCCTTTTTCTCACACGTATTTATAGTTTTTAAGATAAATTAAAATAATTTATATTAAAAGTCAACTACAATAGAAGTATCATTTATATTTTAGTCTAAACCAATTTGACATTTTATGGATTTCAGTTGCCAAATATTTTAAGCGAAAACGTATTCGCAACAACACACGATACGTTCTTGATTAATTGAAGTTTTCATACTGTTGCAATTAAATTGTTCTCATGATAACGACCCGAGGACACGTCCACTTCTGCCGAGCGTCTAGCGGATTTGTATTTTGTTTGGACGGATCAAGATCGTGTGCGCAGAAAAGTCTCCATTTGTCATTCTGCTATCCAGTCGAATGAAAGTCGACTGCGTTTAACAAGGGTATTACGTGTGCACGGATGGCGTGTATGCTAACAGCGAGCAGGAAGTAGGGGATGGCAGACGGCTTCTTAAAGCGAAGCATATTTCCATTTGTATGACACATCGTGTTGTGCCCGGACTCCGATTCCGTCGCGTAAAGAAATCCTCCGGCTGCTTTGTAATCCGACCTGTAACCCGTTTTTCTCGCGACAAGCATTCTCGATCACGTCCAGAATACTATCTGATTACAGTCACCTTCAGTCGTCTTTTCATACCGTTTGATTCCATCCGGGGGGGGGGCGGGGGGGTTGGGGGGCTGAATTCGTTGCCAGATGTCCTTTGATCCGTAACGCTAGTCGAACGGTAAATTAAAGGCGTGTTTTCATTAGAACATTAGAAAGCCAATTTCCTTTGATCCCGAGGAGCCATAATGTTTGACACGGTTTATCCAGGAAACTAACTTGCAGAAATTATAATTAATTTTCATCTCGTTTGATCCGCAGCTTATCAAACCGGTCGACTATTTTATCCTGGGCTGCCGTTTTGATCTCGCGCTCCGGTTACTTTTCCTTTTTTCCTTTTATAGGTCACCATGCGTACAGGGAGGGGGAGGGGCGGGATCGTGGAATCGGAGGCGACTCCTCCTGTGTTTAGTTCAATAAAAATAGACGTATGTATGAACAAAAAAAAAGTAAGAAGAAGGGGGACAGAAAGTTGCCCGCGACAGAGTGAATCTTCCAATGACCCAAATTTTCGCGCTGACGCATCAACGCACAAAGCGCGGCTGCATTCCTTTAATTTATTAAAGTCGGCACGCGTGTGTGCCACCGCGAAATATCATCGTGGAAACATGGTAAACTAGGCTACTGGAAAATTAAAACCGAACACCGTGTCTCGAATTACTGAATAAGGCGCGGGTTTCATTGAAAATGCCCGGACGTCGGGTAACAAGCATTTCGCGAATCTTTTCTTCGCGTTCCTCATCGCAGGGCTAAGCCTCCCGCAATTTGAACCTATAGAATCCATTTTCATTTCTTTCGCACAAAAACCCCAGCTGACGTCAGCGAGAGCAAACCCGAATAGCAGCGGTGGGAAAAGGGAAGGGGGCAGGGAATTTTCATGGAGAAACTAAAATATTTCTGCGAGACATTTTGAACGCGAAAATAATTTATTCGCTCAAGCATCCTGCCGGCACCAATTAACATTAACATTAAACAATCCACTTAACCATGCAGCTCTGCGTTTTACACGCGTAAATGAATAAACGTGGCGGGCCGGCTACCAAGAGTATTCCCCTGGCGAATTCTGCATTATGCATCTCCTTGATATTTCGAACCGTTTCGCGTGCCCGTGCACTCTTTAATTATTTCGATCTTTTTACTGTTGCGAAAATTTGTTGCACAAGAACGCGTATTTCGCCGCGCCGCGCCGCGCCGCTTTGTTCGCGCGGCACACGAAAAGGTCGGATACGCTGCGCCGTTATCGAAGCTCTTCCTGAATTAGTTGAAAAAATCAAAACTTTTTTCCCCACTCTGTTGCAGTGCAACATCCCGGAAAAATATATTCCACGGGGAGAAGTTATTCTCGAACTCCATCCCATTTTTATTGTGTCACGAAAGTCGAATAAATTGACAGTGAGATAAATTTTAATAACTTGTTCTAAACTATTGCAGCATCATCGAATATCGTAGGAAATGAAGTTAGTGAAAATGTATTTTGACCAGGCTTCGCCTAAGAAACTTTAAAAAATCTAACGTGCGCTTTTGTCTTGGAGTATACGTAGTAATTTTTCTTTTCTGCTCGTTCGAGGTATCGCGGCTCGCAGTGGAGCAACTGGATATCTGGGTAAAGTGCATGCATTTTGTCGAGGTTGGCTGATCATGATTACATGAAGCGGCGCGGCGCGGCACGGTGCGACGCGGCGTCCTCTCACGAAGCCGGCACACGAGCAACATGAAACTTTTCTTGGTAGGTATCGGGGGCCTCTCCTTTCGTCGGCCGCACTGATATTGGAAATACATCGGCCGTTAGCTCGACAGCCTCTAATATGAAAATGATTAAAATACGGGAAGAAGTCCGCGGGAAAGTTAAATTAAAGATGAACCGAACTCGGCCGGGAAAGCGGCTCCCCGAGCCGATCGGAATTACATTTTACCCGCGTCTGACTGTTTTGTCGACTGTCCGAGAGAGATAGCCGGCGCGGCGCGGCGCGGCTTCCTCTCCACCCACGAAATTTATTGGCCGACCTTCTGCAAATTTTATAACCACTTGCGGGGATGCTGCTCTCTCGTTTATTGGCACCTTTATTCCCCGATATCCGAATCCGTGGATCCGGCAGATTAACCTCATAAATTTCACTCGTGCCCGGTGCCGAAAGTACGGCTCCCTTAGCCATCGGAAATTATTTTGCCGGTGCGACTCGCGCGACGTACAACCGGCTGATCAAGAATCGCATATTACGGGATACTCCGTCTGCAAATTTATTTTTATCTATTGCATACAGGATCGTTTCAAAAAAAAATTCTGTTATTGGAGTCGCAATGTTTTTAATAAAAAATCGTTGGAACGATAAATGTTCAAAGCTAGAGTCCGTGCCACATTTCCGTTTCTATTCGATCGTTGTAATGATCGCAGTTTCTCTTAATATTGAAGAGAGGTTCAAACTTTATTCAGATTTTTTTATTTAGAACTTCTTTATTTAGAACTGGAAGATGATATTCCATTTCGTCTCGATGTACCCTTTTCGGAATACTGTTTAGTTTGAGAAAACAAATTGATCTGGTCTCTGTCTCTGGGTCAGCTCGCTCCACACCTCGGTGGTGAGATTGAAGAGTGGGAAAATGGTCCCTTTTTGGGGAAAAGAACATCCCATTCGTTGACTGACCCGAGGGAGGAGCCTTACCCTATACATCCCCTATCGGCGGGGGAGGACATCCCCACCTCGAGCCAATCGCGAAAAGCAAGTGTACAAACTGGTACTAGTAACGGACCCAGAGTCGT
This sequence comes from Lasioglossum lativentre, assembly GCA_916610255.1. Taxonomy (NCBI): domain Eukaryota; kingdom Metazoa; phylum Arthropoda; class Insecta; order Hymenoptera; family Halictidae; genus Lasioglossum; species Lasioglossum lativentre. The sequence continues at coordinate 7,325,837 of OU744364.1, forward strand.
GTGACAAACGAAATGCCCAAGTGGCCAACACGTGCGTTTGGTTTATTGCCCCTTGTCCCACGCGGACGACAACCATCGACTTCGGGAACAATGCTTCCTTGAAAAACGAATTTTCCAAGGACTCGGCAGACAGAGTTGTTTTGTCCGAAACCCTTAAGGAGATATACTTAATAACGATCCCGAAGCCGATGGCCCAAGGGTGTGCAATTCGAGCCTCGGACCCTCGCGTATTGCTCTGCAAGCTATCACGTGAAAGTCAGGCCTTAACTTGATGACAGACAAAAAATAAGAAAGTGATGGCTTCCTCGAGAGACCCTTGTAGAAGTGTCCCGAGGACCAACGGTATTTTCATGGAATTTTCCATGCATGTCATAACAATCGTCGAGAAACGAATGTTTCGTGAAATTCGAAATTCCAGCATAAAAGTTACTCTGCGACAGTAATAATTTTGCGGAAAATTATTCGGACGAAATTTCTACGATTCGCTGTGCACGACCATTTATTCGCAATAAACGTCGCGTTCGTGTTTCGGAAAACCATCGGCAACAGTTCCGGTTAAAATATCATTCGAAACAATAAGTCGTGTGTTTTTATTTAAAATCGCGCGTATGTGGATTCGGAAATGAAATTCTTATTTGTTTTCGTTGATTGAAAAATTCGCCGAGTTGTATATACATATATAATATCGTGCTTCTGTTTATTACGGGCACTCGTGTTTAAATTGAAAATAACATTGCTTTGTCAAACATTATTTCATGCATTGTAACTCTACTTCTCTATTGTGTTTCATTGTTTCTTTCGAATTTTCGCTTTCAATTTAAAATGCTACTTTATAGCATATTTCGAGTAAAATATGAAACCATTTTCACGTTATTATAAAATTTCAATTAATTGCGAGAATTCATTTTACGGAGGTTTATCGATAGCATCGAAGTCGATTTCTTCCTATAGACAACTTTTGCAACAGTGTAAATACGTAAATCGACCGGTAAAATATGGTTAAATAAAATCCTGAAAAATGTCTAGCTCAAAGTCCGAAATGTATGCCCGGGCGACCGGTTCCGAACAGAAGGATTACAGTCCGAATAATAATGATGAACTCGACCGACATTTTCGGGAATGTCCCACTCGAAAAGAATTTTACAATTTCAACGGTTGTGCAGCAAAGGCATTATTACCAGAGACACGTCCCCGACAAAGGAGCCCCGAATTCGGTAAGAGGGAACAGAGACGCAGCAATTTTCGCGCGGAATCAAACCTGTCCGCGCGCTTTGTGCCGGCGCGGATCGTCGACGGCAATTTATAATAACGTCTATCCGGGCCGTGTGTCGTCGCGGTGCACCGAAATTCCGAGAAAAATGTGCCGGGTTTTCGGCTCTTTGTACGGGCACCGAAATTACAGCCGCGAAGACGAATGCGCCGGTGGCGTCGCGTCGGGGAGACACATTAAACGTCGCCCGCGGCGCGCGTGTACGCTTATTAGCGGCGCGGCGTCCCTCGCGAGAAAGCAGCATGATTTCCGCGCCCAACCACCCCTAATAAGCTCCGTCGGATCGGTATCGGAGCGAATTAACGCTCGCGCTCGCGCTCGCGCTCGTGCGAGCACGAAAACTTTCTCGCGTCTACGAGGTGTGATCGAAAAGAAACCGGATTCGATCTTCTCGCGAATGTACACGGTTATCAAAGTACGACTACGAATCGTTTAACAATTGCATGTAGGACGCGTTTAATTTAGCAGACTGATACACAAGAGCATAGACAAGTGACCGCCAAAGTCGCCAAATTTTATCTAATAGGTGTAGGGAAACTGACAGAGTTCGGTTTCTTTTTTATCACACCGCGTACTTATGGAAACCGGATGCGATTCAGAATCGGTTAGGCGAGCAGCCGAGGCTCGAGGAAAGAGGCACGCGAAAATTAGATCCTCGCCTCGACACGCGGATTTTCTTCTGAAAGGTCGTGTATTAAACACTTTGATCCGTGTCGATATCGCTCCTCTTAGCGCGTCGTCGACGGGACACGGGGATCTCTAAGAAACTTCCTCCCCCGACGACATCGAGCCATCCACTTATCTCCTTGAAAGTTTGAATCGACGTAACAAACGCGCTGCACACTGCTCCGGATCGAAGAATTTAGCGACGTGTTCGATAAAAGTAAAACGACTTTTTCCAATCGAGATCCACAGTGGATCCATGGAGCATTTGGACACTCAATTTCCGATTCTCGGAGAATCGTCGTCGGTACTTAAACCGTGACTCATTTTAAAGTTTAGGGCCTTCGCTTTTGCAATCGATCGTTCATTCTTTTCTAGAATATTTCTGCATGATATAGCGGGTGGAGGAAACTGACACTATTATTTTATGCTGAAAACATTTTTAAAAATAGGAGAATAACTATCGAACGAATCCAAACGAAAATGAAAACACTGATTTTTTAATATTCTCAACGAAAACGTATCGATATTTCTTACGGTCTGAAAGATACGTACGTACAAGATATTCCATAGGTGAAAATTCCATCGAATGCCCAACCTTTATCCTGCTTCTTTCCTGCAAGAGGATCGTTCACTGTCGTCTTAATGAAGCGACTCGAAAGTTTCGCGACGAATAAGAGCACTAGCCGAAGAGAAGAGGATTCTGGTCGCCGCCGTTCGGGGGACGAGGAGTGCACGGTTAATTGAAAACCGAATAACGGTAATATCGTCGAGATAAATTTGTCCCCGGCTGTATCGGTTCTCCGATAGTCATCGTTCGACTTTTAATATCAGGATTTATCCCCGGCGATCGGGTTACGAGAGGCGGAGGGTTGCGTTTTTCTGTCTCTCGCTGCCGGATCCAAGTCACGTTCGTAATAACCCGGACTCGATTGACGTCGAAGTTTCGTTCTCCCTCCACCCCCTGATTTTCAATATTTTTCGATTCGGCCAATGGAGTCTTGTTTCGCTCAGTTTGATCAGTTCCGACAATTATTCTAACATCTGCTTTTGAAATATTCAACCGTTAACCGGACATGTTAGATTTTTTGAAGAAACCGGAAACATTGCGCCATCTTTTATTTTCTGGTGGTTTTAAATGCTCGTTTTCACACTGCGAGTTCTGCTGCGCTCTAGTCGGAAATTTTGATCGGACCTTGATAGTCTGTATCGAGGCATAATGCGATCAAAATGGAGTGGTCTGGGGGATCGTCGCATATCTGCTTATTATATCTGCTTATTATCTTACTTATTCTAACATCTACTTTTGAAATATTCAACCCTTAACCGGACATGTTCGATTTTTTGAAGAAACCAGAAACATTGCGCCATCTTTTATTTTCTGGTGGTTTTAAATGCTCGTTTTTACACTGTGAGAGTTCTGTTGCGCTCTAGTCGGAAATTTTGATCGGACCTTGATAGTCTGTATCGAGGCATAATGCGATCAAAATGGAGTGGTCTGGGGGATCGTCGCATATCTGTTTATTATCTTACTTATTCTAACATCTGCTTTTGAAATATTCAACCGTTAACCGGACATGTTCGATTTTTTGAAGAAACCGGAAACATTGCGCCATCTTTTATTTCCTGGTGGTTTTAAATGCTCGTTTTCACACTGCGAGTTCTGCTGCGCTCTAGTCGGAAATTTTGATCGGACCTTGAAAGTCTGTATCGAGCCATAATGCGAGCAAAATGGAGCGGTCTGGGGGATCGCGTCGCATATCTGCTTATTATCTTACTTATTCTAACATCTGCTTTTGAAATATTCAACCCTTAACCGGACATGTTCGATTTTTTGAAGAAACCGGAAACATTGCGCCATCTTTTATTTCCTGGTGGTTTTAAATGCTCGTTTTCACACTGCGAGTTCTGCTGCGCTCTAGTCGGAAATTTTGATCGGACCTTGATAGTCTGTATCGAGCCATAATGCGAGCAAAATGGAGTGGTCCGGGGGATCGCGTCGCATATCTGCTTGAAATTCAAGGCGATGTGTACGGTTGCGCGCGAAGCGGAACGCAGCTCGGCAAGAAAGACCTTCGGACTTAACCCCATTTACGGCCGAACGTACGGGTTAATGGGTTAAAAGGGTGCCTACACGTGTAAGCGCGCCCTTCCGGTGCTAAATTTCTTTTGTTACCGCTGACGTCGATTGCGCACGATCGACATTAACCCTACTCCCCGGCGTGCTTCGATTTTCGATGGAAATTTTTGGCAACGGCCCAGCCGGTCGATCGATCTCCGCGCACGGTGTGGGAGGAATTCCGGTCTTTAATTGCAACGGGATTGCTGGTAAACACACGTAGCTGGCGTTTCAGGCATTATTGTGATTACATTACGGGGCAGCAAAAAACCTTGCAGTTTAAACTGCGCCTTTAATGTAATAACGTAGCCCCGGGAATAACTGAGCTTTACAGAACGCGAGCGTAGCGATGCAAAAAACGGCGAAACTTCAAGGCTAGGCCCTTTGCACCGACTACCGCACTTTTATTACATTAATATCTGAATGTGAAGTGAAACTTCCTCTCGAGTTCAGAAACTCGGTTAGCGGAAGGGACAGGCCTCCTTTTCATCCCGTTTAAAACTGGAGTTTGGCGATGGTCTGTTCGAGACTCGTGCATTTTGTTAACAAACAGATCGTATTTGACAAACAATCGATGACAGTCCCTGGTAAGAAAAGTTAGGTCTACAGTTTGTTTGTTGCACATCCGTCTTAAAAAATAAAATACGAAATCTGTGCTTTTGTTCGCGTATTTTTACGAGCAACGGATGCATAAAAAGCCGCAGTGCAGTGACCTCTAACGATTCCGAAACTCTTTTAACGATATCGTTACGCTGACGCTGGCGCGAAGGAAAAGAGAGAAGAAAGTGTCGATGTAAATGAGCCCTTACGAAAGTAGAGAGCAAGATGGTCGCGTTCGTTGGGCGTGGTCGATGTTAAAGATGCACCGTCTGAAATATTCATCGGTGATGAAAGGGTTGAAGTAGATGCGACGCTCCGCAGACCACGGTCAGTGAAATCCTCGTAAGATCCAGGATATCGAAGGGCCGCATCCTTTGCAAATTCACGAGAGGACAAAGTTAATCCGGGGCATCGCGAAGTTTCCAACGGCGGATCTAGTCCTGGTGTGATAACGATTTCGTGTACACCGGCTCTCACTGAAATGCGCGCACCCGACCGCTAAAAGGTGGAGAGGACCTTCCAAGTTCTCCGCAGAGCCCAAGTTGTTGAAACGTTCGGTTGTTTCTCGGCTGGGGTCGCATTGTAGCCACTGTTCCGCGGTGTAGCTTGAATTTTAGCTAGGTTCTCTGCGATCCTTTCATCGCGATCCCTAATCTTTTACTCGATCGTTTACATTCCTTGGATTGTTCCCGTTAAATCCTCTTGACATACTTTTATTTTTTTTGAAGCAACACAATTTTAGCGCGTCGCTAACTACGTACGATGTATTCGAAACAAAAATAAGAAGATTGAAATCGATCGGGAACCAAAAGTAGCACGATGGAATTTTTAAAGAAAATTTTTCCTCAACTAATGGATGTCATCTGTCAAAAATATTGTACCAAAGCAGTTGTCACAAATGAATGAATAGCTCGGGATTAAACATTTTACACGACAGTCAGAGCAGAGCTATTCAGGGTTCAGGAGCTACCGAAACCTTTATAATTTTATCATCCTGCCGCTTGGTACGACTGCTCGGATGTAACGCGTTTCCAAGTCGAATTCTCTTCATTAATGTCATCTAAAATTAATACCGTTCCGAAAGAGCACTTAAACTGTCTAGCTATTGCGTCAATTCACGGTGGTCTGTTTGGACGATTCCGGGTGTTCGCGGGCACGTAACGGTAAATGGCGTTATGTCATTTCAGTCAAACACTACGCTGCACTAAAAGTATCCTCGTGTCGCGTCGATTCTCGAATAGATATTTCAATGCGGTTTACCAGCTGTTCGTACATTCTTAATGGTTTAATACTTCCATTCAGAGTTGTTAATTTTAGATAATGTACATGAAATGAAAAATGTTTAGGTTACTATGGGTCAAGTGGTTCAAAATGTTCTATTTGGCTGTATTTCGAGGAAAATATTTTCAATTGGCTCGCTATCGGTAGAACAATCTCTAAAGTGGTGCGTTCATAGTCGCCGAACGGGGGTTGGACGCTGACGTATAGATTCTGTCTGCTCGGAATTTTGGGAAGGGTTTCGCTTGGAAATGTATGCGCGGCCTCGTCCTTTATCGAATTTACCTCGCAGCCCTTCGAAACGATTGTAGTACGGCGAATCGATTGAGATTCAAACTCACGCTTTACGCAACTCCATCGCGTAAATATTAAGAAGAGCGCGCGGGTAGAATTCGTATTCCGCCGCGAGGCAGAGATAAATCCCGCGAGATTCATCCGGCGACGTGCCGACATATTTTTCGAATCACGGTGTCCGTTGATCGCATCAGATTTATTATACTCGGCCGGTTTGGCCAATCGAAACGCAACCGCCACGTATAAATCACCGCCCGTCGACCACTCGTCGAAAAACTTTATAGGATCGCGATCAAAGTTTTCGGGGTATTACGATGAACAATGTGTCTGCGTTATCCGAACGTAATTAATAACTATTGTTGTTCAGCTGGAGGACAATTTCCGAATCACCCGCGAGGCGAGATTATATATTCAACTATAAATTATCGCGACAACAAATTATTCAACGTCCAGAATAACACCATAAGTGGTCATTCCCCGGAACGCAATGGCCAACAAGATAATTCTTCGGTAGGTGATTTTCATCGTTTATCGGGAAAATGAAAAAGAAGCCCAAAATAAAGACTGTTATTAAAACATTAGATTTATATGGATAAAACGATATATATCATACGCAAATGTTCAAAATGAAAGGATTTAGGAGAAATTTAGTTCCGCATCGATATTATTCCATCGAAGACGACACAAAGGCTCATAGAAATATTCGCACGCAAGGACGAAGCACGCTCGATTACATTTTGTCGGTCTTTGAATAGCGCATTTATATAAAATAATTACGTATAATTAACGCAAAGTCCTCGATCATCGGATTTATTAACGTTACAAAGTTAACCGAATTAAATTGAATAAATTTCGTCCCTGTGTTCAAACACATGCCTGTATCATTCACGATTTTGCGACTGTATGCTCGAAAACCTAAAATCAGCGACACCGATAGGGGGTATTCTGATTATTTTTTTGCATTTTTTTTACTAACAATATTTCCATTGGTTCGGATCATAACTATGGATAAATATGGATCATTTCTTGTAATTTTGATTATTTGAATAGCTTTTCTCTTGTAATTTCTGAAAAATTCGTGCAAAGACGGAATCGAAAATCAGGATACCCGATTTAACTTATCGTCTCGCGAAGACGTTATAACGGATATAGCCCGTCATGCATATATCCGGTAGGGAAAATTTGAAGATAATCTGCAGATTGGTTGACCGTCGAAACTTCTGATAAATGTAAAAAGTTTGGACTTGAGAGGGCGAAGAGATTCATAAGGTTTCCTCATTACATGTTGCACGAGAACGAGCCATTCCAGGAATGCCAATATGACGAATTTCCCCTGGGACTCGCAGTCCTTCCTGCTTCTCTCTCGCTAACCCCTCTTTCTCTCTGGCCAACGGTGCTCCAACATTCTCTCTCTCTCTACCTCTCTATCTCCCTCTCCTGATCTCCTTATCGTGATCTCGCTCGGCCGCGTCCGAGGGACACGTTCAAAGCCATCGATGCGATACAGTTCGATCGGTTAACGTTAATACCACGCACACACGCGTCCCATTGGACGCTGTTGTTTCAGGTATTCACTTAATGCCCGCCTTTGGGACCCGCCTTGGTGTGGCCTGCGGTGGCGTGCAGTGAATGACCCAGAATTTCGCGCATCTATGCGAACGCTCCATGCTCCGTTGCTGGCTGGGTCCATGCTCTATTCAGACAACTGGCCGATCCTCGGCCGTGCAATCTTACCCCTCGCCGTACAATCGTCTGACACGGGTTTCGTGAAAAAAAAAAAAGAAACACGGGTTCCATAAGCTATTCCATTCCGAGAGTTTCCCCGCTGCGAGAACGGAAGTGCCAATAATATCGCGAACGCCAGACACTGCCGTGCATTCCCCGGCTACGAACACACGTTTTTGAATGTATTTTCTCCATCCTCGTGAATACTGCCTCGGTAACTGCTCGCTGACGCTGTCTGCCGCAATATGGAACCCCGTTCCCGGATACGATTCTTCTGGAGATCGTTAAAGTATTGCTGCGGCTGTACCTTAACCGTTAATACACCGAGTTCTCTTTGATGGCGTCAGCAACCACGAGTCGCGAACGGAACCCCTCTCTCTCAGAGACCAACAATTTTATTTACTCCGACTTATTTCGTCGATTATTTTTATTCCAAGAAATAGTACCGACATTGTTACTATCGAGCATTCGAGTAGAATTTCATGCAAAATGAAAATTCTAGAAGCAGATGTTAAAAATACTCATTCTCGCACGATATTATTAATTCCTTCGGAAGTAAACGTTCTTTACAATAGCGCGAATCATCGCAGTTAAAACATAGACGTCGAATAGAGCCGCGAGTATTTCTGAAAATTTCGGAGCTTCATCCCCGCAGTTGGTACATACTGGGTATAGTGCAGTAAACCGATGGCGGCCATTATTCGAGCGCATCGTGCCTCGCAAAACGCGCGTCCTTTATCACGAATTCCCTTTATCGCGGAGCACGACCTTGGATTATTCCGCGAATTTCTAGCCGCCACTCCGAGCCACCATTACTATGCAGTCGCCTATTCGGTTAATTTTGTAATCGCTGAAACGTCCGTATTTATCGCACGCGCGAGACTGCTCGGCTAACTTTCCGTTGTGCTAATCCGCTTGAATAGTTTACCGTGGCCGGACGTGCATAATCGCGTTCGCGCTGCCCTTCCGAATTTTATAAGATCGTGTGCCCTCGTCTCGTTGACAGGGGCCAACGGTCGAGCCACCGAATTATTCGACGTTCACTCGGAAACGTGTCCTTTCTCCTCCACCCTCGCCCCGCGAAGGAAAATCAGAATGTGTGTTGCATACGTTGCGATTATTTCGCTGAAATCAGCCCGATTGATTGGTCGCGCGTGACACGGATACGCGAGATTTAAATTCCGAAACGCGGACGTGCGCACATTGAGCTTTCGAGCTATACCTATACGTATACATACGTACATTCGAAACTCGTCCGGAATTTTCAGACGCGCCGTGTCTACGACCTGTGGCCGCCTTCCAGACGAATCGGATGTCGCAGCTCGACAGACACGTGTTACATTACAAATATGTTTTTATCGCATTGTTCATTCGATCGCGCCAGACCAGATGTCTGCTCGTTCCTAGAATTTCTCTTTTGTGGGACTGCTGATTCATTAATTTGTAATCGGAGCTGGATAAAACTCTATTTCAAGCAGTAAATAGTACATAGTCCATTTTGTTTGAAATCGTACGTTCACTTTTGAAAATGGAGTATTTTATGTGCTTAGTTTTTCAAATTAGTATTCTATCGGTGGAGATTTGTAAAATAAAAAGGTGCGTTTAGAAATGACCTTGACCTTGATTGTCAAGGTCAAACATTTTTTTTATCGCACCGTACAGTACTCGTTCCGTTGAAATACGAATTTAACGCTTTACGCATTTTTTTGTGCGGTATTGCAAACGCATTGCCGAGGTTTACTGCACGGGAGCCGTGAAAAAGGCTAATCGTCGTTCGGGTTATCCAGTTTCGTCGAACCAATATTCTTTTATCACCTTTACCGGCGATATTATTTATTGGCCCGTTAGACTTTATTAAAACGCGTTACCGCTTTATCGTGCAATTCCTTGAACAATGTTCCAACACCCGGAACGACGTTCCGAAATTATGGAAAAAAAAGAAGAAGAAATAACGACTGCTAGGAGATGTTTAGAGTGCGGTTACGGTTATGTAATGCATCGGTGCACGCGAATCCGGCTGATGTATGGAGCATTAAATGCCCTGGAAACATAGTCAATTTAATGTAGTAATTGCAATTCTCTTCCGCGAGCGAGGCTTGCCGCGTTGACTCGGGCAGTTGATTATGCGAGAAACTGTAGCCGCCTCCTGCAACGGACATCACCGGTTCCCGGGTTGTTCTGTTCTCGATTTTCCCGATGTTTGAACATAGTCGTCGTAACGCACCCGGTATAGCCTTTCCTTAATATCATTGCGGCGCACGGCGATTCGGCTGCGAGCATTTGCCACGACATGTAATGCTACCTCTCAAGTTCAAGTTTCAGCGAATACTGGAGACTATCCTGGAAGACTTTGCAACCGAATACCGCGTCATAAAGTGCCCGATAGATCCTGTAAACTGTAAACTATAAACTGTAAACAGTTAAAGCTATACAGGGTAAGTCTCGCAACATGACGACTCAAATAAGTTATTATATATATATAAATTTTTCAAACAAATATTGCATGGTTTCCCTGTGCTTTTTTATAGAGATCTCTTTTAATTTTTCAAATGGAATGTCCAATATTTTTTGTCAAATTCGAATAAAGCACCAAATTCGGGGTAAAAAAAGTATTATTCCAAATGGTGCATAAAATTCAGTTTTCAAATTTCAAAAGATTCGTTAGAGTCGGTATGTCGTGCGACCCGAGTTCCTGGAATTCTTGGTGAATTAACGTTACAGTTGAAAAAGGTTTATAAATTTGGAAATCTGAAAATTAATATTCTAATTCAGCCATTTTCAGGATGAATTTACGTGAGAAAATGTGCAGTGAAGCATTTTAATTTGCCTCTTGAGCCCTGGCCCGTAAACTATCGCGTTCCTCAGCGTGTAGATAATGAGCCACGTAACTTCAGCGTTGATACGCTCGCAGCTTGTGCATCGTCTGTACATTTATTCACTTATGGCAAGGCTGGCGCGCACGCGCGTTTAACGAGCAGAGATTCGTGCCGGCGCGATTTATCAGAACAATAAATTAACAGATAACAATGCGCGCGGGCGCTTGAAACACTGAAGGCGATTACGAGGTGCTATGATTGGATTTTTGCCATTACCGTCGTGGAAAACGGGATATCGCGGGCCGCGTATCCCCTTAATGACGCCGACGGGCACAGGAGAAAAGTAAGTTTTCGGGGACGATATAAATCGAACCGTGCCGGGTCGATTCCAATAATCTGCGAATATATCTCGCGCGAACACCGTAGGGCTTGAACCGACCCCAGGCCTCGTTTGCGAACTCGATAATTGTTGCTTCCTCGATAGGGAATGGAATTTATCGCGACGATTATTCAGAATACTCGGCGAGACGTCGCTCGTAGATTCGTTCATTACAACACCCGCTTCGTGATTATGCTTTTCACCTCGGAAATTCGTGCGCGATACTCTCGGGGGCTCTCCTCGATGCACGAAATTCATGAAAAAACTGTAAGAGACAATGCTCGACCATTTAAAATTGATTTTTAAACCTTTAACTTCCGTATCGAATATAGTATATTTAAATCGCGCTGAAAGCTTTTAAATCGGATCCAATTCTGTCTAACACAAATTTAAATTTTCCCTTCAATTATTTCCGACATATTTAGCTGGTGTAGAATTTTGTTCGTGTTTCTGATAATATTTTTCAGGGAAATGTCGAGCTGATAATTTTTAGTATTTTTCGAAAGTTGGTAAAATAACGAAGGTGCAAAAATAATGAAAATACTACAATTAAAGGAATATTCTGCTTTTTCAGTTCGATGAAAACCGACTGATATTCCCGGTATCGTGAACGCCATTTTCAGATACCCAGCTTTCACAAATCGCATCTCTGTCGGATATCAAAAATGTTCAACGAATTTTCCAACAATTACCGTTACAACTACTCGCTTTCGAGGAGCGAAAAATATTACTAAAGTTTATAAATGAAAATAGCGTTCGTAGATGTCTTTCGGAAAGCAACTAATAAATTAATCGGGACAATGGTTTTTAACATAGTCGAACGAACGTGCGTCGCTCGACACATTTTACTTTTGACCGATTTATTTCAAGGCAGAGAGACACCTCGCTTTGATCTTCGGTTCGCCAGTGAAATCGTTCCCATGCTCGTGAAATTTCGTCCGATTGTGTTAGTTAATGTTTCAATCCTAGTACACTGATCGAAGTAGCTACCGTCTATCGATATGGCTGTTCATGCTAGACCTTTCTTGCGTATTGATGGCTAGTGACAGGAGCAATCTGATGGTGTATCCATTAACACCGATACGTATCGAATTCCATGGTTCGTGTTGTGCTACCGGACACACGTCCGGGACTGTTGCCTTTGAATTAGTAACACGGATTTATCGATACTGCAACGCAGAGGGGTTCGCAAACTTATTTTTACCAATTAAAAAGAAAATAATTTGCCTCCTTTGAATCTCTACCTTCTTCGAGCAAACAAACAGATGCACTTGAAAATTTATGCAAACTCTCCTCCGTCTCTCCTCTTTCCCCCACCATCTTATTTCTATTTAACGCTTCCAATCGCTCCGGAAATTATTATACCCCCTCCCTAAACCGTTCCGGCAGCCTCTAGAGAGCGGTGTCATCGACTGTTGGTATCATCCACTTTGGGGTGCTCGATTCGATCTCGTGTAAATGATTTCAAGCGCATCGAAAACAGTCAGGCCGGGGTTTGGGGGTGATTCGAGTTCGTTCTTGGTGGGACTGATAAATTGTAGAGTGTTGGAAAATTACAGTTTACCGATACAGGCGGACGCACACAGGGACGGGGAGGGGGGCAGCATTGTGTTCCGCGTGGTCCTTTGTACCCAGCTCGAGGAAATTTGTTTCGGGCAAAGCGCTTTGCTGATTCCAGCCTTCATGCACGTCATTAAACTTCGCCGAAGTTGTTGCTTATTCCTCGTACACAAACGCGAGCGAACGCGGCCGCCTCTAAGTAACTGGTGCGATTCTGTGTACCGAGACGTCGAATCTCCTTCTACTCTTACCGCCTAGATAAACTTGCCTAGGGAACTTTTGAATCCGACACATGAATCCGGACACAGGATATCCCGGGGGGAAGAAGCACCCAGTTAACTTCCCATTCCGCGGGCTCTATCCGAACAGATTTCCTGCTCTTCTTTCGCTCTTCCATCTCGCTTTACTCTCTCTCTCTCTCTCTCTCTTGCTCTCTCTCTCTCTCTCTCTCTATATATATATATATATCCTCTCTTCATCCCTCGAAGGAAAAGACGAGATCGGGTTTGCTCGACATCGCGCGAGTCTGATCGAATCGAAGACGCTCGATACCAAATAAATTAATCTCGTCCGGAGGAGTAGGTACCTACTGCTTTCGCGAAGTTGAGATTGGAAACGCTTTTGTTCGAAAATTGCTACCTAGAAATATTCGATTTGGAGCGGGCGATTGTTAAAGACGCAGTGAAATAATGGTTGCTCGGTTTGCAATCATTTTTCGAGCGAAACTTGTGCCCGAGAAATGCGTTTTGTCGGATGCAGCAGCGCGAAAGATTCCCTGTGCGATGAAAGATCGTTCCTTACTGTTCCTCGAGTGTCTATTTTCTAGTCGTTTTATGCAAACTTTTATTCAAAGTCCTCTTTTCGAGAAATTAAAAATTACACAGGATCGAAACGGGGGCTGGTAAATTTTCCTGCAAAAATGTTATCGTAACATTTCATGAAAATAAACACCGAGTAGAAAAAGTCCACAAAACTTCATCGATCACATTCTACGAAAGAATATAATCCCGCTAAACACTGTTCTACCGGAGCTTCGAAAAGCCTCGCCGAGCAACAAGCAGTCCAATTACAAATATGAAATTTCCCGGTCCGAGGGAGAGCCACGGCATGTCGTAATCGGTTTAATAAAAAGATAGAATCAGAAACGGACGTTCCTCGATATTCGCGCGGGCGAATTCAGGAAATCGCGTTGCTAGCTTTTCGTGTCGGGCAGCTCGGGCGCGCGCACTCCGGCTCCGCGAACTGCTTTACGCCGCACTTACGTGGAAATTGAACGAACTAGATTTACGTGTAGATTAGTCTCGTTGGCTTTCATGAATTATTTACTGTAACGTTCCTGCGACGCGACGCGTCACGCCAGAACGAAATCCAAATTTTCTAAAGCCGCCGATGCCTCCGCCGCGCCGCCGCCGCTAACTTTTTATAATCTGATTTTCCATCGAACGTTACCCCCACCCTCCCATCCCTCGGTATTTACCGGAGGATCGTGTGCACACGTGTGCGCGAGGGGGTGGGTCCTGGGACGTGTCCTGCACAACCGTATAACCAGCACGATTCCATCTGTGCCGGCGAAACTTTCGCGAAACTAGTTTACCCGTGATCTGGATGTAACTTCCGCGCGGGTGTTATATTAAGCCGTCGCTAAATCTTGGGTCGCGTTGGGATAGTGCGAGTGAGAGAGAGAGAGAGAGAGAGAGAGAGAGAGAGAGAGAGAGAGAGAGAGAGAGAGAGAGAGAGAGAGAGAGTTAGTAAAACCGATAGGCCGTATGTCTGCCCTGCCCGTGGGTGTTGATGCCGAGTGCCTTCGTCAGGGCTCGAGTATTATTTATGTCCCGGGTCAACAAGTTGTCGCGGGAGTTATACTCCCTTGATTGCGACTCTGCAGAGTGCGACGCGGCGATGACGACAACCGACGCCGAGGTTGCGCGACGTTAACCTGTATTTTCGCCGGCGAAACAGGCGGCCATTAAACTTTAACGCTGAGTTCGGATGGAGATCCGAATGTTTCAGCCGTGCACTTTGAGGATGGAATTTAGCGAAGAGAGAAATATAGAAGTTGCAACACGGTTAAGCGCCGCGGGGAGAGAACCTCGGTACGGGACACCCGGCGAATCTTAATGTAAACGGAAAGTCTCCCGTCTCATTTTCGACAATTAAAAGTTCTGCGGGAATAGACTGATAGTGGCGCGCGGGCTGCTCAGCGATTCGACGCGCCGCGCCGACTCTGCCGTTTGCCGGAGTTGCGTTCTAACGGAGCATTAACGCCTTTTAGTGCAGATTGGGCGATAATGCAGAATGTCTTCAGGGTTGTTTGCTTCGATGCGTGCGTCAGAATGCGAATTTGTTAGTTTACGACACGAGCCGCATAGGGGGTCGTTTAATGGGACAAAACTGGAATATTCATTTATTTGTTACCGAAAAGATTCATTTGATTAAGTAACTCTTATGAAATATAACTTACTTGCCAATACTTGCTAATACACTGTGAATTTTCATTTGATCTTCCCGCGTTGCCCGTCTTACGCTGAAACCTACTATTTTAATACCATTTCATGCAAATAGAGATCTGCATTTCAATCGTCCATATACGCAAAACGTGCTAGAACGTGTCGCGCATACAAAATGCAAACTTATCGCAGTTAAAAAATATGTGATACGTGCACGAGTCGCGTGGCAGACAAAATATTAAATTATGAGACGCGTGGAGTTTGAATATTTTATACTATATTACCGGAAATGTAGAGACCTAATGTAGGGTCGTTGCTCATATACTGCGGTCTATTTTCCGGAAAAGGATCGCCGAGGTACAGTGACAGTCACAATAGCTATTCTATTTCGAGCACCCAAATATCATCAATTTTGAAGCTATTAGAGTGGGGTGGACAGTTTTAATAACCAACGGTGTGCGTCAGGTCATTTTTTTTTTAAAACAGGCTATAGCCGTCCACTCGACTGCAATCGCTCCAGATTGATGACTACACTGTAGATCTTCATGCATTTATGGGCCATAAAATTTTTTTCAGTAACAGTACTGTAGCAACTTTAATTGAATTCGATACAGCTTTTTTGGTCATTTTTTATCCACGAGAATTATTGTTATAGGAAATGAAACTGAACGCCAATTTAAAAAAAAATCCTTGAGGAGAACACCTTTTATTCGATTCCAGTCGAATGGATTTAAACTTGCGCGTCATTCGCAATAAATGGTCTATCGTGTTTTGTACAATGGTTGGTCAAATTAGTCATCTTTTCCGTAGTCATATTAAACGTATCTGCAGTTAGAAATCATTAATATTTCATAGAAACATAATAACTATTCGATGCAGCTTTCGCTCAAAAATTGTTTCTTCGAATGAACTTTTTAACGATCGAAGACTTTGATAGAAAAACAGGATTTTTCGAGAAAATGAAATGTTCTCGCACCAAGGTATTCGATTGTACTTCACGCTGAACACCTTCGGAAGCGAATCGAATAGACGGAAAGTAATGTTGAAATATTAGGTATTCAGATTCTGCCATTGCAGCTTAGTTCGGATCGCGTTCCGCCGAAACTTGGGTATCGGTCGAAGTTGATTCAGCCACGGGCGCTGCAGGGTTAATCTTTTGCGGCGCAGATGTGACTCGCGGGCACGCGGAAGTTTAGACTAATATTATTGTCCTCTCCCTTGGGGCGGTCCCGCGCATAATTCAAATGCATTCTAATAAACGCGGGAATTGGTAATAATTCCGTAGGTACGAACAGTTCGGACTTCGGACAGCAGCGGAATCCTTGTGTCAGTATATGAATTAGAGTCAATTAATATGGTCTCGGATGAAATCAGCCTGCACAATGTTGCTGCTCGAGGAAACTTCTATATATTTCCTAATTGTACAAGATTCATGAATAGGAGAAATTCATTGAATTTCTGTTTCTCACAATCGACTCGAAAAGTATTACTTCGATATTTTCTGAAATAATAATTATTATCTGTTGGTGCGTGTTTCGTCCTGTACCTCTGGTAAAAGAAACACGTTGGATTTAAGTACGAGTTACGCAACGTGCAAACCAGAAAACGCTGAAAGTAATCATTAAAGCGTGTCGGAAAGCGCAGGGATTGCTGGTATATTTTCGTCGATTTTACCTTAAATTTTTTCGCAGTAACTACCGAATGGAAATACTGTTTTTCATTTCTCTTTGAAGCACCGGAGCTCGAGCCATAGCACAGTTTATTGTGCTTCGAGGCAGGGTACCCGGAGTCTGCAGCAAAATTGCAGAATGTTCTTTTGGTTATTCAATCTCGTGGACCGCGCTGATTCGACTATTTGTCTGTAAGAATTCAGCTAGCTGGGCTTTGAACTCTTATCACCGGCGAGCGTGGTTTTGTTTAATCAAGTGTTAGACGCTCGCGCGTGATTTAATGTGATCTACGTCTTCGAACGGCAACGAAATTCATTTCGAGGTAACTTAAATTGGCAAGGTTCCTCTGACGTTTTCCGATGACGTTTCTCGAGGAATTCAGTCGAGCGCGGCTCGACAAAGTAAGAGAATATATATAATTTGTCTTATCTTTTCAAACGTATTACCAGTGGATTGTCGAGATTCTTCCGATTAAAATGAGTCCAAACACGACGTAAATCGGTGTACTTTGATAGACGTCATTCATAGTCCTTAATTATATTATTTACATTATGTATACAATAAACCTCATTTGATTTACGTCGTGTTTGTACTCATTTTAATCGGAAGAATCTCAGCAACCCATTGGTACCTTTTTTGAAAAGATAAGACAAAAATTATTGAATTTTAGGTTTCCGCTATTGCACGATTATTTTTCACGCTCTTTGAACTGCGTCGGAAGAAGAGTACGGCGGGGTCGTGCAAATGAAAGCGAAACAGATTTTGCAAATTCAAACGATCGCTACTTGTATATGTAACCCCCGCTTAACGCGATTCATAAATCGTAGCAATATTTGAATAACGGACAGCATTTCTGCATAACTCGGCGCATTGACATGCAAATTCGTACTGATAAAAATGCGAAGTGACGGAAGGGGCCATTTCGTATCTATGCAACTTTTCACGAAATGGAGACGCATGGTGCTCATAAATCGGAGGACATGTTTAGCACGTTATGCTTGTTTTATGTTCAATTTTTTCTCGGGCACATTTTTGACCGAGCCAGTTCATAAACTAGTATGTTACCGATAGGAACAGGCAATTTTTATTCATTGTTTCTTTTCGGAGCAGTCGGTGAATCTCGAGAGTGTTAGCGTATGATTTTTTATTTCCATGTACGCTATGAAAAGTCGTGAGAATCTTGAAACGGATCATTAGAAGAAAAATTGAACACAGAAAAACATGTACCGAATGGTGTAGCGTTTGATTGTGAAATCGAGGCGATACGGATCGCGAGACGGAAATTTACATAGAAGTATAATTCGGTCGGATAGATAAGAAAGCTTGGCGAAATAAAATTTTTAATACGGAAAACAGCCTTTCGAGTGCGAAACAGGCGAGTATCGGCCATAACAGATAAGCAAACGGCGAGGTAAGTCGAACGGGGACTAAATCCGATAAGTCTGCGGAATCAATTCGTTGCACGTAGGTGACCTGTGTATATTTATCTTTTCACGTATACCGGGTAAAATGTACCCGACGAGATAAAAGCGCTGGTGGCTCCTTTCGAACACACCGCACACGTATACACATGCGCGCGAACGATAAGACAGCTTTTCGTCCGATAAACTTTCCTATGCTGCAAATCAATAGGCGTGTTCTCTCTCTCTCTCCCCGAGAGAGCACGCGTTCTCTTGTTCGCTAAACCGAAAGGAGCGCATTAGTGTCGATGAAAAATTAAACGATGATCAGTGTGTCGTGTCTCCCTTTGTCCAGACGACATTTATTTCTGCGTTCTCTGACACACGGATCCGCGATCGAGACAACCGAGCGTGATTCATTGTGCGCATCGTCGTGGGGAAATAGTGACGTACAGAAATATCTTTCCTCTATTCCAACCGCTTCGTGTATATTGATACTGATATCGACTCGAAAGAAAATGGATTGAAAATGTTACGGAACGCGCAGTTGTCGCGACCATCAATCCGCTCGTACAAAAATGAAAAATGTTGTTTACTAGACGGCGGATTTTATGCACATATCACGAAAAAATGAGTAGGTGGAATTGAAAATGGTAGAGAGATTGAAAGAATTTCAGAATGTCGATATTATGTACTATGCTCAACGTGTTAGAATTATTAAGGAGAAAGATAAAGTTTGTACACGCTGTGTGTTTTTAAACAAATGAACATTCAAAGGTTTTAATGCCGCGCGACAATTATTTTACACTGCTCCCGTGCGGCGCGTATAACAACGTTGCGGGAAACGCGTCGAACGGTACAAAACGAAACACAAATATTTACCTTATTCCGGTCTCTCCAAAGAGTTCATTGTCGAATATCAATTTTTTTCACCGCAGTATTGATTGTCCGTCGGAAGGCGTTCTGAACCGCGAGCCGTTTTGCCGCGGAGCGGGATGGGAAGGGTGGGGGAATTGTCATTTTTTCTCTGTGCAAAACCGCCGAAACATGTAATATAACAGCCGTTTACAGCGGCACGGAACAAGTACCGGTGAACTAGCGTGAGCGCAGCGGTTTCTTTGATGTGCAGTTAACAATGAAACGAGATTGCGTTGGATCGAACCGCGGCGCCGCGTTCGCCGGACAAAGAGCCACCAGATGAATTGAACACGAAAAAAGAGGTAGTATTGTTGCTTTGCGCCATTCATGTCAACATCGCTGGCCACCGAAGGCGGGATGTTAAGTTTAACCACAGTGAAGCCCGGCGCCGCCGCCGCCGCCGCCCGGAAGCAAACACTTGCCGAGATATGCACGTGGAAAATTGAAGCCCGTGACCGAGCGCGTCCCGATTGATCGGCCGTTTCCTTTTAGCGCCTTAACCCAGCCGGATCTGGATAAGAAGCCGCGAAACGACTTGCGAAATTCCGATTTTCCCTTCATCGCGGCATGTATCAACGCGAATCGCCAGAAGTTAGGTCAAATTGCTGCCTGAAACCTCGATCCCGTAAAAAAGTTAACGTCTAACGGAAAACAGGATTTCCATGAATTTTTAAATTGATTTAAGTAGCTATATAGTTGGTCTCGTTTTTAACACTCTGCTTCTATTTTAAAATGTAACATCAAAACTTTTGCTCTCGATCAATATTTTTCATCAATATGTTTTTAGTCGATTAGATGAAATTTTTCGGAAGCTTTCCCCGAATAGATGAATAATTTATGTAAATATTCGAATAAAAAATGATTATTTGGTCCATTGAGCGTGGCTCTAGGCGAACATACAAAATTGATTTTATCTCGTCAAATAATTTTGTTATTTACCATTATGTGATGGGATGAAATCTGCGGTGAATGTTGGGAGTAAGAAACATACTTGATGAAATATCTTTGAAACTATTGCAGCCGAAACTACGGGCGTTAACGTTAACGTAACTCCAATAGTTGCCGAGATATTCGGTTAAATATGTTTCTCGACACTAAGTTTTCACAGTAGAAAATATTTTTTATGCAGAAGAATTTATTTCATATAAAGATCTACGGTCCAGTTACAACTGTTTCCTAAGTATGTACCAGCTATCTGCACATAAAGCGTAGATTACGTGAAAAACATAGGAGATCTAATTTACAGAATCTGCGACTAACACCGTCATGGTTTTATGTATCTATCTATGGCCTGGCGAAAACGATGTTTGTATTAAATCCCGTAGGTCGTCGGTTTTACGATTCCGTGATTCCATGAAGTAGTCATCAGCGCAGCGATTTCACGGGTGTGCAGTCGTGTGCGCGGAGTTTAATGAGTTCGATCGTGCTCGTATCGTGTTCCGCGAATCCACGGATCCGTGTATCGGTTGCGACTGCTTCGGAACGCTGAATCTGCTAAATAAATCAGTGGAAATTTGCAAACAATTAACTCTCCAACCTCCTCGAAAAAGACCCTATATTTAATGCTGCAACAATATTTATCACTGCCTATCCACCGAAATTCTATTTTATACATTTCGTATCCACACGAATCTATTTCTCAATGATTATATGTATACGCTCGCTTACTTTTCAGCTGTAGACGTGTAAAATATTATTTCGAGAATATCTACGTTTGCATAGCTCATGGAGATAGTGTAACAGAATAAATCGACCAGCCGCGATGTTCGAATCAATATTGCTGGTCCCGTCGAAGCCGTTCGGCTTTTATGTCAGCCCGAGTTCACCTGATTACCGAAGACTGTGAATATCGCACTTTCCGTCAGCCAGCACACGGGAGAGGACTTTTAAATTCTACACGGTCGTAAAATGCGTCCTATCAGTCCCAGATATCTGAAAGAACGATGGCGGGAAAACTAAACTGGCGAAACCCTTTTGGCCGGAACAAGACAATGCACTTCCGCCCTCGTTCCTCGCATTATCTTCTCGCACTCGTAAGTTTCCTCGCTATTATAGCGCTTACTAAATCGGTTTTGCATAATCCCGCTTGAAACTAGCGCCGCGCCGCCTGCAGGTGCCCTATCCCTGGATGAATCGCACATTCGAATTTACTTTTACACACGACCACCCCTGGCCTGTCCGACTTCAAGCCGATTCCAAATTCCTACTAGATCTTCTATTCTCGCAAGCCCCGAGCCAGCCAAAATTTATTTGTGCGAGATTACTTTCGGTCGTCGTTAACCCTTTCCCTTAAAACGACGTCTCCGAGACGAGATTTTTAATTTTCCATCGTAAACTCGCATAAGAGGTAATGTAACCGTAAAATTATAGTAAGCAAAAGTAACGTCGCGAACCAAAAGACTAAATGGTTAAAGCAAATAATTAAAACTCGAGAACTAACCAAATGAAATAAACAAACATAGAGAGGAAGAGAAGTAAAATTCGAGGAAATACACTTTTTCAATTTGGGAAGGGAATTAAAACCGAGTTGTTTCGTGTAAACGTTATCCTGCATTAAAAATAAGCTCGAAAAAAAGAATATTCCATTAAGAATCTACCAGGTTACCGATAATTGTTAGGAGTTACTGTTACAGCGAGTCGGTCGTACATTGCAGGAGTTATGTACACTGTACACTGCAAGCCCCCGAAATCCAATTTTGATTTACACGTACCCGAACACATCATTCATCGCACGGACTCCCAAGACACAAAATAAATTGTCGCTGAATTTTTCGATGTGAACGGTGAATCGGGAAAGTACAATTTCGTCTTCGCGAAATAATTTATTGCACACCTTGCAGTCGGCCTGCCGAAAGCGTCGAACGCCGTCAAAACTGCACAATATAAAAGCGCGCGCGCGAAGACGTGATAAATCAATCCGGGGCAAACATATATTACGACAGGGAGGAAATTACGTCGACGGCCGTGTCAAAGTGCTGTCAAGAGGGCGCGAGCTGCCGTATAAGAAACATTGTGACGCGGGGTTCCGTGCGCGCCGGCTGTTGTGTGATTTATTCGAGCGCGCGCGCGCGGATTCGCGAAACTTCTATGCTGGAGTGGTCCTTAGCTACAATGATCATTATTTTGTTTCTGGTTTTTCTTTCGTCTTCTGTTCTCTAACGCGGCGTTAGATATGAGTCAGATCTGACTAATGTTAACGCAAACTCCGATGATTGCATCGCGATTAGTCAGTAGGATGTACAAAACAATTTAGTCATCGTTGCCTATTTTTAAAATTTATGACAAAGCTAGTAGAATACATCAAATGCAAAACAGTGAAATATCGTTCTATTATTTTCAAGTGATTAAAATTGTTATGAAAAGAAGGAAATTTCTACGTTCGCTTCTGTATCCTGAAATTAATAAAGAGAACTTTTATGTTGCACAAGAATCTGCGGTATAATCATCAACCCTTAGCCTCATCAAAGCTAGTAGAATAGATCAAATGCAAAACAGTAAAATATCGTTCTATTATTTTCAACTGATTAAAATTTTTAAAGAAAGAAGGAAGTTTCTACGTTCGCTCCTGTATCCTGAAATTAATAAAGAGAACTTTTATGTTGCACAAGAATCTGCGGTATAATCATCAACCCTTAGCCTCATCAAAGCTAGTAGAATAGATCAAATGCAAAACAGTAAAATATCGTTCTATTATTTTCAAGTGATTAAAATTTTTAAAGAAAGAAGGAAGTTTCTACGTTCGCTCCTGTATCCTGAAATTAATAAAGAGAACTTTTATGTTGCACAAGAGTCTGCTGTATAATCATCAACCCTTAGCCTCATCAAAGCTAGTAGAATAGATCAAATGCAAAACAGTAAAATATCGTTCTATTATTTTCAAGTGATTAAAATTTTTAAAGAAAGAAGGAAGTTTCTACGTTCGCTCCTGTATCCTGAAATTAATAAAGAGAACTTTTATGTTGCACAAGAATCTGCAGTATAATCGTTAACCATTCCTTATTTTCATTCCAAGCAATGCTCAAAATGTTCTCCATTACAATTGATACATTTACGTAAGTGCGAGTGATACCGTTTGTAGTGCCTCTGTGGAGTGTGACTGTAGGACCAAAGAGAATCGAAAGTTGACAATTAAGGGGTACACAATTGTACACACGCGGCGTGTTGAGGCGATTCGAGCGTTCCTCGGGCTTTGTGTCGCGACAATAATCCATAAACAAGCGGCGTCGTCGATAGTATTCGGCATTATCGGATTTGTAAACGGACCACCGTTTGCGATGGTCGTCTGCAAACTCATTGACGGTTGACGACGCTCCTCCGCGTTTCCTGGTCCACGGTTCTCGCCATAATCGCGGCAGTGTCACCGATCTGTAGCCAGATATACGTAGATTGGTGCCGGTTACCCGAATTCCGGCACGAAATTGCATCGTCCCCGCGGAATCTGAATATTTTGTCGGTCCACACGGATCCCTGAAAATCGGCTCAACCCTCTTGCATCGATCCCTTCGATCCCGGGGCTTTGCCACGAAAAAATAACATCAGGTCCGTTCGATTATGTTGGATTTCTTCGCGTTGCGCTATTCTCTAGCGCAATGGCGGCTGTTTGAGCGAACAGAATTTCGAATCGGAAACAAATTTTTCTATACACGTATTTATCGAGTTTTATCAACGAGAATATCGCGAAATTTTATCAGTTTCAACAAATCGTGAGCGACCTGTGTGCAGAAAATCCGCAGTTTACCGAGCACAGGTATTCAGCGAAATGTTGTCTCGGAGTTTGTTTGCTGTTCAATCATGCGCGCGCCAGCTGACGAACCGACTCGAAATTTTGGATGCAGATAGGCACTACATTGGATTAACATCTTGACTATCGAGCATCTGTCACGTTAGTAAGGAAACTTCCTATTCCAGTCGATGAAATAAGTTTTCTTCTTACTCTTGCGTTTTCGTTAAATAGTTGACGAAAATGAAAATGAAAGATCCACAGTCCTTGAATGAAAAACTGCAAGCATATATACATTGCGAAGGCATTGTCGATAGCAGGAGAAATATTGTTTTAAACCAGCAGACTGTTCTGTGGAAATAATTATTTAGTGCTTGTGAAACAGTCTGAGGCAGAATACATACCAATGGATGACTATGAAACTGTTATTCGGGACGAGTAGATAAGAGACCAGCTGACGAGTATGAACGTCGTTTTAACGATCCGCTGTTAACGACTCTTTTAATAGATATACATAATGCGATTTTATGTGGGTAATAGACACGTGCGAAGTCGGATACTTCGACCAGCTTAAAATATACAAGTTTTATCCATAGCTGATTTCATATTTAGCCAGATGTGGTATTATAAGAGACCTAACTGGTATTGTCAAACTATTTCTTCCGGGGGAGTTGTTCCAATTAAAATAGAATTTCCTCCATTAAAATAGGATCCGGATCCGATAGCTTATAGAACTAATTCTGGAGCTGCAACTGCTTTCAAGAGAAACAGTTTTAAGCTACCCACTCGCATTAAGGGGCTGTGCCCAGTGCCCACCCAACTACCACCACCACATACCTACTACCTACTACCTACTACCACCATAAACAACATTTTTGTCTGTTCGGGCCACGGTTTAATCGGGTTATTTGAATTCGTATATGTGTATAAACATGTTATTGTCGATTTCAGCCATAGTTGATTTTAGAAACAGTCGTTTAATAGGACCGACCGAGCAGAATCTCCTATGTTATTTGTTTGGAAAGACTTGCGAGGTGCCACGAGCCCGTTCGATCATTCGACGGTAGTTGCGAGTGCAAATGAAAATTCTGGAAATAAAACTGTAATGACACCGCGTTCGCGCTATAACGCACCTCTCCTGCGAAGAAAAGTTATTCGAAATATTTCCATATAAAGGATCAGCGAGCAGCGTCCGATTCATTGGGACGCCGCTGAAGTCACACCTTTTTATTTCCTCGGAGTTCTTCCTCGCTCGAGCAACTTTTATGACGCGCGCCGGCGAGAAAGACTTCGTCATTTTTCTCTTAATTTACTTCTGGAAAGTATGCCCCGGTAACAACTCGGGGATTTTTGCGTTTCGGATGAATGAGAATCCGACGAGAACCGACCAGCGAGTTATTATTTCGCGAGCAACGATGCAACTTGGGCCATCGCGGCTCGATGCGCCCAAATAACTCTAATTAACGCACGATTCAAAAGGAAATAAACGGCATGGTCAACCGACGTTGAAACAAATTGCTAATTTATTGGTAATCTGCAAACGAAAGTAAAAAAAAATCGCCGCTCCTACGTGCTTGTGCTGCCACCTAGCGGATCCGATCAAGAACGCTTGAAATCGGCCAACTTTGCATGCGTATAACTTTTGAACCACTGAATTCCGGCTATTGAAACTTACATATTTCGCATTTTCTCGTCAAAATCTATAGGATTGTATAGAAAAAAGTTGAAAATTTGTGGTCCTTCCAAATGAAGGAACTGACAGAACTGAATGCATCAAAGAAAAAGTTTGTCACAAAAATAGCAAAG
Organism: Lasioglossum lativentre; assembly: GCA_916610255.1. Classification (NCBI taxonomy): domain Eukaryota; kingdom Metazoa; phylum Arthropoda; class Insecta; order Hymenoptera; family Halictidae; genus Lasioglossum; species Lasioglossum lativentre. Next base: position 7,351,502 of record OU744364.1, read on the forward strand.
AAGTCGCACGCCTGTGCGTTCGTAAGACCTTCTTGGACCATTTTGCACGGTGTATTACGAAAACATCTCGACTTATACCTAATTGGCTGCTCGTATGGAATTTCAGTTAGGGGCGATGGGAGAGCGGCCATGAGAGGGAGCGAGAGCCAGTCAGGCCCGCAGGCTGAAATTACATAGCGGTTGTTGCGTTCACGGAGCTCAGGACTTTATCGGCGATAGATTAGGTACAGCGATCCGTGACTGCAGCTGTACCTATATGTATAAAATTACGCTCGAAGCTGCGCTCCGCGTTCAAGGCCGACACCCTTTTTAACGTTTCGTATGCCAGTGCCTGTCGTGGGCGAAGTATGTATAAAACTAATCCGGGTTTACGTCACTGGTGCTACATTGAAAAAGCCGTGCAAAAAATTACTGGATTCGCGGTGCCTCTTTGAAGCACGTCTGTCTCCTTTCCGCTAATAGATCTCTATCCTTGTCTACCGATTGCGAGATAAGGTTCTGCCGACCTAGCGGCACCGAGTGGTGGGGGAAGGAAGGAGTGGGGATGAGCCGCGTAAATTTCGGTGTAACAGATTCTGCAAATTTAAGTGTGTTCTACTGCAATTTCCACGTCCTGCGGCGGAGGCCTCGCCGGGCCTTCGTGCGACCGGTGTACCGAGCACCCTATTATGCGATCAATACGGTTCGTACACGTTGTTCGGCTTGTTCGGCTAGTTCGGTCCTGTTCCGAATTTGGAAGCGGTCGCAAAAATCGAGATATTTGCAGCGAACGTCACCGTCACGTAGTTTGCGGCTGACGGGCTCCTCGAATAGGTTCGCGCGCTGGGTCTTGTTCTTAAAATGGACCGCCAACGAATCGATATTTTTAATATCGAATTCCCGGCAAATTTCAGACAGTTCCTCCGACCTCGCTTGTATGTACTTTTGAGCGAAGGGTCTGTAGAGAATTCTCAAACCGAGGTTCTATTGTCGCGAAGGACCTGCTTTACGGCACCAAATTGGACGCATTCGCGAGTAGGTGGTGCAAATTTACTTTGTGTTTACAGGGTCACATGTCCAGTGAATGAACAATATTAGTATTGTTATCGCGAGGTCGGTCAAGCCATTATATTGTAGTATATGTATGAATCGTATTTGCAGTACATGCCCCGCGCACAATGGTTTAATAATTACGTAATTCCCTAGGTTATATGTGTCGGAGGGAAACCAGATTTTTCGCTTATAAATATTGCAAAGTTATTAAAGTAATTTCTTTATTATCGAAGCAAGTCTTGCGTGGCTAGTCATGGAATAAACTGTAAGAAATCACGCGACGCATCATGGCGCGGAGGCTAGGGAGAGAGGCTTAGGTCACTTCAGTCGAGTGTTCACTCCAATTTAGCCCTAGCATGAATAGTCCCTGGGCCTGAGAACTAAATTAGGCGAGCGGAGGGCAGACAGCAGCCAGATAAGCTACCGTTAGTCTCTGTTAGCCTCGGTGTAGCTTGCGTTCTGCTATACCAAGCTTACTATCGATTCTCTATAGGCGAACTATAAGAATATTTCACTGACGTAATTGGAAGTCATTTTATATTTGTCAACCATGTTTCTGGCAATAAAGTTCCAAGAGTGGACCTTTACGTCTGCGTCATGCTAAGCATGACATTAAAAAATTGTATACAGCATAACCCAAGCGGATTATATACTCGTCAACAAATTAAAAATTCATTCGGTGGTTCCTTCACAATTTATCATCTCCAACTCGAACCTGGAAGCAGAGTTGTTTAATTATCCTCAGTTTTCGAAAAAAAAAACGCGAGTCCCACTTTCATTTGGAACGAGAAACTCCGTAAGGGTCACCGGGTGCATATTCTCGATTAAAATTCATAAGCTCCAGTTTTTGTACCCCGATTGCAGTAAACCTGTAATTTTTTTTTCTGGAGTGTCGTTTTGTACCCGTAAATAGACCGAGTCCCGGCAATTTCAATACCAGATTATGGCACGAGCTTTAAACATCTTACTTTGCACACAGAGGAAAAAAACATACCTTTGAGTTGACCGTTGTGAAACATCTCGGGTGACCAGGACGTCGGGTCATGAGATCACGGATTTTATGAAGTTATGACAAAAAATGAGTGGGTGCAATTTAAAGCGATAAAAACATAAGAAAATTTTTATTTTGTCTAGAGATCCGCTGTCTAGTTTCCTCTTCAAATAAATCGCTCAAATAAAATTTTATTCGTATAACGCCCGACGTTGTTCTCTTGGAATTGGTTCTCACGCGAGTTTCTGTCGTTCCTGCAAGACAGTCGCGCGAAATTCACCGGAATGCATTCTGTGTTTACATTTCGAGGGTAACTTGAGAGTCTGGCGTCGGTGTGCGATAACTCGGACGATTTACCGACAAACTTCCGGACACCTATGATTTGCGCCTGCAGTTTATTCGGATGATATCGGGTCGCGCGGGCACACCGGCGATTTCCGGAATCGATTTTCGAGCCGAGTCTCCAGGATTCCCGTTTCGAGAAGCGGCGAACGCGTCGCCGATCGCCGAGGATGCGTCGCGGCGACGTCGATCGAACTCCTGTGCTGGCAATACCAGCCGATACACACACGGTCGCGACTATGCTCCGTCGATCGCGATAAAACATTTTTTACGAGATCATGCACCGCCCTCTCCGCCGCCCCCCCCCGCTATCGGTGCTGGAATATCTGATCGAAAGATCGATAGTTCGCTGACCTTAGCTCGCTGCACTTCCTGTGTGTGTTTTACGGAGTCCGTTGCCACGGCAGATGCAGAGAGCGTATCGCGTGTCGCGAATAATGTGTCCGACAAGATTTCAGTATTCCTTAAATTCAAGGGTACTGTAAACGCTTGATTCTTGTCCAACAACAGTGTTTTTCATGGACAAGAATCGTGCCCAGAAGTGCTTTTTGAAGGACAGAATGAAATACGGTTCGCGTGACTGTCCGCGTCTCATTCTTTCCGATGCGCTGTCCTTCCTTGCGACCGAAACTTTCACCGTCGATTAAACCACTAAATACAATTGAAACTATATCGTGTTTGGTGTCATTTTAATCAGAAAAATGCCAGAAATAAGGTAGTGAAAGTCCCATAAACAAATAACGAAAATTAAGAGATTTGTAATATCGATTCCTCGAGTCAATGTCGTGGTGTTCATACCGATATACCCGAGCCGACATCAATCGTCGCCGCTCTGCGGAGCGACTCGGCGTTGACAGGCAGTGGAGTGGGTAGACACTGGACAGGAATCAAGCGTTTACTGTATTCCTTAAATTCAAGGGTATTGCGTTCAGCTGATTCTTGATCCGGCGTGGCTGGTCCGAAGACGATCGCATGCGATATACGCGAAAACGTGGAAGATAAGAAAGATAGACGGGCAAACTACGAAATCGTGGGACGTGAAATGCGTGTGACGGTAGTAGCGAACGTGTCGAGCAAACATTTTCGTGTTTACAGATTTTCTCATATTGTCAACAAGAGAGATGTGCCAGGTAACTGACCCTGTACAATTTCTAGTATGTTTCTATGGGACAGATGATCCGGTTTAGGGTACAGACACGAAGGACCGGCGAGGTCACGGTTGGCCGAAGGTATGGGCACGTGTGTCATGTATCGTGGAGCCAGAAACCCGATGGAAATCGTGATTTCAAGGGTTCATGGGGGGGAAACAGTCCCCCTATCTCGTCCTCCCATCTTCTTTCACCGGACTTCTCCACTCATTCCTTCTTCGACGCCCTTTTACGGCTCGAAGAACACGCGAGGCACGTTCGATTCAGTCGGGTAAGGTTGGCCTTGTGTTTGCGGTGTGTGGGAGAGCGATACAGGGAGGGGGAGCGAGCGAGGTGGTGAGAAAGAGAATCGAAGAACAGAAAGTACGTGCGACGCGAGGCGACGCGACGACGCGACGGCCAAATGATCGCAGCGGTCGCAATGGACTCGAAATCGCAACACACGAGGACAACACGCCGCGTTGCCCAAAATTGAATGCGACAAGAAACTTGCCGGGGGCCGAGGTCCGACTTCGTGGACGTTTCACACGACTGCAGGAGAAAGAAGAAACAGCGTTAACTCCTCGTTATTTCAGCTCAGAGTTCTTTGTTCCGACGGGGGAATTTCTTTGCAGCTGCGAAGGTGTTTAGTCTCGGGGATGGTTTCTACTTGGTTCTGCTTCGCGGAGATTCCTCGGGGACGTTATAACTGTCTTCGCGAGTTAGTTGTCATTGATGGCGACTGCCGACCTTTTTGTACTTCGGTGCCTGTAGTTTCTGCAACTCGCGACGGTCCGTTTTCACGTATTTTTCAACTTCGTTTACATCAACGTTGATTTCCTTGTTTGGGGCTGGTATATTACAAAATACAAAACTATGAGAACATCCGGAGAATTCGAGAATACGAGTCAACTTTTCAACGCAGAGAGCGGACCTAGCTTCGTTAATAATCGAGAATAACAGAATCGTGCACGCTAGAGATCCTTTTTGTACAGAGAACAAGATAAGCGATTTTCTTTGTCTAGTCGTCTATCTTTTCTCTGACGTCATTCAGCCCGAAGCATTACTCCCAGAGCGTAGAAATACCGCAGAGCAAAGAACGCTTATTGTTCATGGTTGATCTAGCCTGTTACAGTTTACAGCAAAAGAATCTTCGGTGGCACTATTTTCGAGAAACATTTGAAAGTTAAACAAGAAAAACACGTTCCTCAAGGTACAACAAACTAGTATCGAGAAAAAGTTGCAGATACACGTTCTTGTTATCGCATGAGATCGTCGAATTCAATCCATACTCGGAGCCGAGTTTAACTCTCGCAGCCACCTGACCAAACACAGCGTGAGTTAAGCCAACTGAGACGTTGTTCGACGTGTCAACTGTCCCAAGGAGAATCGGCAAAGAAAAGGTTTTCGCCGATTTTTCCAAGAGGAGGGTATCGCAAACTGATACCGTGGGAGGATCCGACACGATCGCGGCCAGACTAGAGAAAAAAGTAAATAGACACCGAAAACTTTTGTACAGTTCCTTATCCCTGATCCGATAAAGGTGGAATAACCTTTCTCCGTTTTCTTCAGCCTCGTATCTCGGAGTGGCGTACCTGTGAAACGTCGAACCGCACCGTTGACACGCAATATCCTGCGTGAACCACGACGCACCGATAACAGGCGATCTCACGTTCACTTATCCTCCGGTAAACCGAGGGGTCGATAAGATTATCGTGCTGGACACAATTATAAGACACCGTGCAAATTACTTAGAAAACGAATTTGTCACATACAGTAAACGCTTGATTCTTGTCCGGAGCGAGGGCACGATTCTTGTCCAGTGCCTAGCCACTCCACTGCCTGTCGATTGCGACGACGAATGATGTCGGCTCGGGTATATTGGTGTGAACGCCACCACATTGACTCGAGAAATCGATTTTACAAATCTCTTAATTTTCATTATTTGTTTATGGGACTTTCACTACCTTATTTCTGGCATTTTTCTGATTAAAATGACACCAAACACGATATAGTTTCAATTATATTTAGTGGTTTAATCGACGGTGGAAGTTTCGGTCGCAAGGAATGACAGCGCATCGGAAAGAAAGAGACGCGGACAGTCACGTTATTCGGCTCTCTATTGAAGTCTCGGTCGGCGCGGTCGGCGCGATATCTAGCCGCAGTCATAAATCAAAAAGCACTTCTGGGGCACGATTCTTGTTCATGAAAAACACGGTTGTTGGACAAGAATCAAGTGTTTACTGTATAATGTAAAATGGGGTGTTTAATAATTTTGTTCAACAACGTAATACGTCCAGTATCCTGGCGGTTCGGCGAGGGTAGGCTGTGGAACAACGAGTAATCGGGTCCCGAATTTAAACGCGATCTTAGTTTCTTGCTAGTCGTCGCGCCCGAAATTGCCAATTAGTTGGCTGTCCTGTCTTCGGGTTGGTCAGCCAGCACCACGCAACCGCTACCGTATAAATAATTGGCAATTCCGCTCGGGATATTAGCGGCAGGTGATTTTCTCCCATTTGCTGGACATGGTCCTGTCCGATGCTAAGCGCGAGCGCAGGACTGTGCAACGCAGGACCCGAACCCGGCCCGCCGCGTTTGCTGGCTTCGTCGAAAGTTTTCGCGGTTTCAAAGCGGCTTTTAAACGAACTCCAGCTAGCCTCAAAGAGTCCGCCAAACCTTTGCTATCGCCAGCCAAAATACATATGATTAGTTACGGGGCTTTCAGTTGTGCTCGGTTCGAAGTTCAGAATTTTTTTCTGGGAAACTTCGACACTTTGTTCAAGAAATTTTTGTCGTGCTTAGAACGACTTATTTTGGGGTGTGTCTCGTAATTTTTTTATCGAAAGATATTTATTCGTTACAAAGTTAGTTAGGTCCTGTCGAGGAAGACTGATTTATCTGAAATGAATTCTTTCTTTGATTAAAAATGACCGACATTGTTGTTAATAATGCATGTGGGAAAGAAGCTATTACTCGGACATTGAAAAAATTCTTAAATAGTCTTTTTCATTCCGTCTCAAATCAATATTCCAGAAGAATCCTTTGTTCGAGAACTAGATAGTATAGTACATGACAACGCTCGAAGGAAAAGTCGGCTTTGAAGATTCAATATTGTTGTACCCCCTCGGACAGAGAGTTCTACGGGATCGAGCAAAAGTTTTTCGATATTTGCGGTTGTTTGAACGAGTTCCCGCAGGTAGACGAATAAAGAGTAACGGGGGGGCTGCGGTGACGTTAAACGGGGATATTACGCGTGCGAGACCAACTCTCCGGAGGATGGGCTAAGGGGATTTGCTCGGTAATTGCATAAAAATTTGCGAGCACTTATGCATTCCGTGCGAGAGACCGCGTTACAACGTAACTGCGACGCGGTGACCGTGTCCCGGTTGCGCTTAAGCCGTTCCCACCTTGCCGTGTTGGAAACGAGCCATGGTTTTAAGTAATAGCCAACCCTTGCCTGTCTTCGTCTGTAACCTCTTCGATTTGTGTTGTAATTCGATCCTTTTACAATTTGCTTTGTTTTTTCTGTTGCAGGGTAAGCCGATTAAATCTAGTTCTCGATGGAGTGGGTAGGTCGAGATCCACGTAAGCGAAACCAGATAAATAAATTTGAGCGACTCGGACATTTCTTATATCGTAAAAATAGCAAAACTGAATTTTTCTGTTATAGACAGATTTTCTTATATTGTACTATGAATTCGAGAACGAAGTAATACATAGCCCGAGGAACGACGGGAATGTATTCTAAGAGCATAATTCGATCCACGGGGCGTAATAACTTCTCACACTTAAATACCTCTTCCCAAGTTTAATTCGATTCTGGGGTTGTATCGATCATCGACTACCGCATAACCGCAGGTACATATACCCTTCGGGGTCGGCTTTGGCTCACCTTGAGCCTCTCATTCGGCCACGTTTATACAAGCCGATTTCAATTTAGTTTTCGCAGTCTCGCGAGAATTCCCCAATCGCGTCGATTGAATAGCCTGGTTCTGGCTCTCGGTCGTACTTACCTGATCAAGGGTGCACCGGTGGGCCGTCTCTCGAGCTACGTCCATTTTCGACGGTGCAGCTTGAAGCTTGCAGCTTGCAACTGCACAGACACCCGCTCCGCTGGCCTCCCGCCCGCTCGCCTCGCCTCGCCACGCCTCGCCTCGCCTCGTACCGTTTTCATGCTCCTCGGATACATACAAAAATGAGACGCCCCAGAAAAGGGGAAAACTGTGTGGGATGCTTCCGACCGGTTGGTCAAATGCATGCCACGACCTATTCACCGACACTGCTTAGTAGTAGCGATAGTAATTGAAGAGAAAATTTGACCTTATTTTTGCGATACCGTGAACTCCGCTTCCTGGCGTCCTAAATTCATTCATCGTCGCGCGATATCACTCAAACCGACTCCCAATACTATTGCGGTAGTTGTGTTTGTGAACATTTCAGGACCAAAATATCACTTGTATGCATGTCCAGTCGCTCGCAAAAATATTCGGTCTAACTCTTTTAATATCGGACGGTACTACAATTTGAATTTTTCTTTAGAAGTTAGAACAGTTAATTGACAAAAATTCACGATACATTTTGGATTACATTTATCGCTTAACGCTCCGTGCACACAAAAGCCTGGAATTAATAACAAATTAAACGATTCGATAGAATTCAGCACAGTCCGTTTAATTTTTAATTTGCTGCTTGCGGATTTCATTTAATTTCCGTTTCTTTGAAGTTGCTCGAAAAGTATAAACACACCCATACATTTCCGCAGTCTAATTATTTTTAATGAGTGAACCGTGGGCTTTCCGCAATTTATATCACGCGTAATTGTGCGAATTGCGGTATAATATGTACCGGTTAAAAGAGTTCAATGCGATTTTTACTCTCTGTTGAACTCGCGATGGCACCCTTAACGAGTGTTTTATACTTGGTCAGCGACTTGGAAAAGAAAATTTCTAATTTATCGAATAAAATGGAACTGGAACGAACGTTATCGGAATTAATCGTTCCGGATACATTTTCGGAGTACTTCTCTGGCACATCGATCCCCTTAAGGGACCTAATAAGGTCGCTGACAATTTAAGTTAGCCGCTAGAAGCTGCGAAGTTAGATGAAGACTTTGAAGAGCTCGGTGAAATTGGACCCCGCCGTTCAAGGGTCGGAAACGTAAACCTTATCCCAATTATTAGTAGTCACCAAAGTTAAAATATCTTGAAATGTCTTAAATTTAAAGTACAGAGCAGACGATCGTTAATGCGAATTTTATGCGTTTCTTAAAATGCAATACAATAAAAGAATAGCAGAACAATTCAGAAATATCACAATCTTCTATGCAATCGACGCCTAACATTTTTATTTTGCATAAAAATCCGCAGACAATGTTCACAACTTTTGTTGCGTAAACTTATTTGCAAATCCGGTATTACAGCAGTTACCGGCGGTTAAACACAATTAAGCGCTTTTTAACGAGGCCGATTTAATACAATCAGAAAAAAGGTAGCAAATAATTGGCGCTCGGCCAGCGTGCGGGTCATACGACAACAAAATATTTAATCTCGCTCGTATGAAAGTTTTAACGGTCGCAATTTGGGATCTTGTCGAGTATTAAATTGTGTAACATTTTCATTTCCGCGCTTTCTATGTGCGGCGCATGAAATACGAACGCTCCCGTTTTTTTCACAAATTCGCGTACATGCATTATTAAGTACTTGCTACATAAAGTAATCGCTAAGCCACTGCATAAAAGCATTCGCTCTTCCCGTTGGGGATTATATTTAAAATTTATATTACCGAACCTATTTTAAGAACTCTCAGGAAATAAACATAAATTTTACTTTACTTTATCGCCTATATCATAAGAAGAACTACTTCTTCTGCGGAATATCCCACACTTTCGACTAAAGTGATACAAATGGGACTGGGAAAATACTTATGAGTAGTGGGGCAAGTTTATCCCCGCGTTGCACGGATGAGGCAAACTTCCGCTAACTGCATCTGTTGTCTATATTTTTATAATAACAAGGAACAACAGTTCCTTGTAACTAGCTCGTTATCGCGCGGAATTAAAAACAAACTGCAAATATTAATCATCCGAGCTACCGAGAGAAAGCCACTGAAAACTCTACTATTTTCAGATTTATTTCGTTAGCGGCTTGTCAAGAAGCTAATGAAACATGAAAGTTGATGTTTTCTATTTTTGTCCATCGTCAACGCACCGTGCGCCGCGCCGCTACCGATGCTGAGGGGTGAATACTCGCGGCTCGCAGTCACTGACATGTTGATAGAAATACCTTGAGTGCGTTCTCCCGCGTCGATGATTCAATCCGTTCCGATGGTTCTAACCAATCTCCGACAAGGAATATACCCGGTTCGTCGTAATACGTACACAGATAGCCGGTAATAGCGTGGAAACGGTCCCCGCTTGCTTATACGTTCCTCATCCTCCTTCGTCCTGCGGTGAGACTCCGCTCGGAAGACGGGCAGGCGGCTTGTACGAAACGTTTCGTTCCATTGTTCCCGAATGCTGCAGCCTGCAGCTGGTTCCTATATTCCCGCATACGGCCTTGTACATATTCCGTACGATTGCACGGGCATTGTGGACCCGCCAACATGCATCTCAGCGACGACGGAACGGGACGGTGTCATGTCACGAGATATATGCGCAGCGCATTAAGCATTTGCTTTGGCGCTCGTTGAATGCGTCGACGCGGACACGGCAGGTTAAAAAGGGGTGTCGTCGGTGCCGGGGGTTTATGGGGGTGGCAGACCACCATTCGCGTCGAGAGTGCAGGGCAGCCTGCAACCTGCATTCGTTTCCCAAAAACCAATTAACGCTCCGATCAAAGCGTCGGATTTGTTTATTTTACGATTAACGCGTTCGCTACCTCATACCTGTTTCGACTACAGTCGGCTCTAGAAAATATTAGTACACCCTTCAATTGTTGTTTTATAGTATTCGAAAAAAACTTTTTAAAAACCACGCTTACATTAAAGTGCATTAAAAAGGAGAAAATAATTTTCTTAGACATTAGCGATGCTTTTATTTATTGTCGCTAATACCTAAAAAAATTATTGTCGTTAATGTCTAAAAAAATTATTTTCTCCTTTTTAATGCACTTTAATATAAGCGTGGTTTTTAAACAGTTTTTTTATATATTTTTTTATTTTCTACTTTTTAGTCTACATATGAGGGGATGACTCCGAGAGACGTCATCTCTTGACGTAGTCCGGAATGGGAATGAGCTCCTTCGGTGCGAAGTGGGTCAGCGGAGTAGGGATGAGTCAGAGTGCGCATGCGCACTAATATTAAAATTTTTTTTTCTCCTAGACGCACAGTTTTTTTTTTTAAATTTCTTTTTTAATATTGCATTGTCACCCAGTTCTGAGCTAAGTTTAAAGTTTCAAGTCTCTAGCTTATCGGGAAGTGGTTTAAAATTCGATTACAAGATTTGACGCATACAGCAACTCGGCAAGCTAATATAAGCGTGGTAATAAAAAGAGAATGGACGAATTTTTACCCCGAAGAATTCGCCTAAAATTTTTCAATCAAACCGTACGCCGCGGGGGTGGAACGAAAATATTTTTGGAGAAGCGTCTCTTTTCGCGAACGAGATTGTTTCGAACGAATCTGGAGCGCAGGGGTCGATGCAACCAAGTGGATTCGAACCCTTTGATGGAAGGTATAACACCGATAAAAATACGCGTCGAGCTTGCAAACAAGTCCGCGACGGTCGAGTTCTTCATGCAGCCGCCGCCGCGCCGCCGCCGCCAGATTTAGATTGTGTGTGGAAGATAAACACGATTTAAACGGATTAGCAGAACGTATGCGGGAATGAACGTGACTTAACCGGATTAAGGGGATTCGGATGCGTAATGTACTGGGTGACGCGTACACCGCGATGATTTTGATAAAACACGGAAACGACAGGCTCAACGAAGTTTTAGCTCCCCGGCGACTCGACGAAACAGTTTTTTTTTTTTTATTGTGTCAGGCCGACGATGAAAATATTGCAGTTTGTTGAGACCGTTTGAAACGTTTTAGTCGTCGCGTGCTAGCGCGCGCGCGCGCGTCGGATAAAAGCTTTGAAAAATAAACGAACGGCCAGAATATTTTGGGGAGACCGGTGCCAAAATAAATGTGAAATTGTGTTGTTTTCAAATGAATAATAGAGGGGGACGATGTTTATGCGAGGCATGGGCTGTTCCACCAATAATCCGTCATATCCGTGTCGTTGTTATCGAACAATTAAATACTGATAAAATAGTGAATAAATAATACGTTAATTGAAAGAGTTTGACAGCCGGTCGATTGATCCACTCGCACGGTAAATTGCCTAAAAGTTTTTTGAAAATTGTTGAACTAGGTTTTTCCAACGCTCCCGGTGTGAACAATGACCCTGGTTTAGGCACGGCTGAATGAAATCGACGAGACACCAGGTTTCGAGGCTTTTCATTTTTGGAATCACAATTTTTACAAAAATTCTTCGGCCGGCACTCTGTTCGCGCGATGTTACACGTACATACACCGATACGCGGGTGAGTTATACAGGCTTTGTACGGTCGGCAATGATACCGGGGCAAGCCAGTGTAAACAAGGGGCCACCGATTCCAATGCTAAATATCCCGATTTATATCGAAAATGATATTTACAAGCGCGAGCAAGCACGGGGGGGCCGCCACGTTCTCGCCGAAATTCCGCTCGTTCGGAATTGATTGAACGGCCCGCGAAATAGATCGAGCATCAATTTGTCCTTTTTGTGGGTTTTTCATTCCTACGGAATAATTGGATGTGTGCAAAGCACATGCAACTCGGTCGGCCGATCGACAGGCGACGCAATTTTTTTTTTTCTGCCTTCCCTCTGGGTCGATATCGGTCCAGCTACTACTGATTACAATGCTCATTGAAAGTTGAGCGTGCCGGGCATTTTTTATCCGCGCCACGGCAAATAACAAAATTCTAACCGGGTTAAATGTTCCCCGATAATTACGCGCAGGCATCGTTTAATGTTTGAAAAACAATGAGTCTGAATCCCGGCGCGCCCCCTTAAGTGCGCGCCACTCGAGATTTTTTTCGGACGGAATCGAACGTTCCGCGACTAAATTAATTTTGATATTCGCGAATTCCGCGGAGAAATATTAACAAGGGATAACGGATTTGTCGGGGATAACGGCGGCTGGTAAAAGTATCGGAGAACTCGGTTTTTACGGTGACGTTTCGAATTTTTCCTGATCATCGGTTTTTACTGTAAAAAGTGATTTCCAACCTGTCGGCAAAACTACAAATTGGAATTGTTAAATTCGAGTTTCGCACGAGACTGGTCCGCAGCACAGGAACATAATGACGCGAAAATGTGAAAAATGTCGAGGACAAGCAAAGATGGACATAAAACGGAAGAGGTTTTTGTTTTCTTCATATTTTTTTACAGAAAATTGATGAAGCAATAAAGAGTCGTGATCATTAGTACGCCATTTTTGCGCATACATCGATCGCGATAAAAACGACTGCGACTGTTCGAACCGGGCTCGCATCGCCGGCCATAAATTCCGGACGTCGCTCGAGCGCTTATTGTCGATTTAATTGACGAGGCCGACACGATCGCGATATAGTAGACGGATAATTTTTCAAGCCATCCGGCGATGCCATAAATTCCGCGAAACCACCCCGCTGAAAGTGCCGTGCAACGAACTAAGCGAGCCCCAAAGTGCTCCCAGCGAACAATGCGTCTTTCGGCCCCGCCCGCGTGATTCGTTTTCCAATAAAATTGAGTGCTGATTATCCTCGCCATCTCGGCCCGTGGATGGCGCCCGTGGAATTTTTCGAAGTTTACACGAATCGTGACCGGCGACTCGAATCAGAGAAATAAGGGCTGCCCGGTCTCGTAGCAGCTTCGATCCGTAAACGCGTTTCCTACGTTTTTCCAACCCCCTTTTTTTTTCCTTCCCTCCCTTCGCTCCTCTTAATTCACCAAGGTTAGATCTCCGTCCGGGAAGATCTAATGAGATAGCTCGATTCCGCCCGGACCGATTGCCACTGTACACAGTTCATTTGTTCCCCTGAATATTTTACACGGCGAGCGTAATCGAATTTGTACGGCGCCCAGTTCTTCCCTACTTCGATTCGCTTGTTATCGCGCGGAGCCGGGATCGTGTGCTTTTCGCTCTTCAATCTCACCGGTATACGTAGCAGCCTGAACTCGGCCAAGTCCGTGATAGTTTCGAAATAGTATAATCCATCGACGAGATTGCTGTCGTTTGCTTTTCCTTTCCAACACACAATCAAAGTTCGTATGGCGCGTTTGCACATACGAACGAATACGTTACAATTAAACTGGGCGTTTTATGTATCCACGACAGAAACAAGTAGGTAAAATAGACAACAAAACATAGATTTATTCTAAACTTATTGAAAACATTAAGGGTGGACACATTATTTTAAGTTCATTTTTTTAATAAAATTGCAAGTGTATCAAAATGTGACATTTACTAATATTATTCATATTAATATAAAAATTTAATACTACTCGTATCGGGGTCCCCTTGGAAATTTGGTGAAATTCTCTAGCGCGAACCATAGATTTCCGCGGCTCCTATAGCCGGTTGCCGTCTCTGTATTATTATTCGCGGCCAACCAGACCGTCGCGTCGCGTCGCGTCGGTTCGCATTCGTTACCGTTAAACGTACCCCGCGCGGCCGCGGCGAAATTCGAAGATTGCGAGCTTTAAATCACCGTTCAGAAATTATTGCAGTACGCAAACGAAGTCGACGCGCCGGTTATATTTCTTCGTCGACAGGAAGGAATTTATACGCGGGGCCGGCGTCGGTGTAAGGAAACATTCGCCATTGTTTATCGCGGCCAGACTTTCTTTCCGCGCCCTCGTATCTTTCGGTACGGCGCGCGCGTTTCCCGTCCACGTGGCTAAATCACTTTGCAGCCTTCCATGCAAAAACCGTGCCATTGCGCATGGGGTTTGTTTTCCGCCGAGGGTGGGGATTCTACCACGACCCTATCGTACCCCCGCTATCGCTGTGCTGGTGAAACAATTCTGGGGACGTGACGTCATGTGATTAGCACTTACCTACGAGCACCGCAGAAAGGAAACGATCTTACCTCGCAACAGTTTGCATCGGGGGGTGGTTTTTGATGGTTTGCAACCTGCCGGCCGTGTGTGTACACCGTACACGTCGACACGGTGGATCCGCGAGCAACTCGGTCGAGATAAAAGAACAGACCGGCTATTCCGCCGCGGAGTTATAATAATAAAAAGAGGATTAGCTCGCTCGGTTGCTCGCGCGGCGTACAAAGCATGAGAAAAATGGTGGACAACGGGGTGATTAAAACTGTAGCGGCTGGACGGTCGGTTTTCAACTAAAACCCAGCGCCGGAACAACGAGTTTTCGCAAACCCGTTGAAATCCGTTCAGTGTCGACTGGGTCACGGTTGTTTCGTTTAAACAAAAATGGAGAAAGAGGAAGAAGAAAAAAAAAAATAAAACAGGAACGAAGAAAACTAGAGGCTCCAGCGAACCGCTATCCCGAACGGGAACAGAGACGTCTCAGATGCGGACGGAAAAAGTTGTTGAATTATTTCGCGGAACGCTCGGGCCACGAAATTGGCGTGCAGCTTTTGTGTCCGCTCGTTGCCCAAGATAGATACAAATGGCGGAAACAGTTCAATGGCCTAACGAAGTGTAAGTTTCCGCGTCTCTACACCTCCAACGGATAAAACCGACTCGTGAATCCTTTCTTGCTACCGTCGTTGGATCGTTGTATATTTTATCGTGCGATTTTCAGACTCGTTTACAGCTTTTATGGGTCCGAAGAAGTTCCCCTTTCCAGGGGTCTTTCGACGAGTCTGCTGGAAAAAGCGGTGGGGATGAATTGCGGCGGTCCTTAATTGGTTCTCTTCGTTCTCAATGTTTTTCTCCGTCATTTACGGTTGCGCAACATTTCGCAGCTCTTTGCCCAATTTCATAAAATTTATTCCACATTTTTATTCTTCGTGGAAATATCAACTGCGCGATGCGATGTATCGTACTATACCTCTCGTGTGACCTTGAACGGAAACATGCAAGGTCAAACATTGTAAACACTTAGAGTGAAATGCGTATCCTTCGGCGTGCGCAGCTTCTCTTTTTGTTACAATATGATTCGTTCTAACTATAAAATAACTATAGAATATCATGCGGTAGAAATACAAACAACTCGAATGATATTTACCCGAGCGTCACTGAAAACATGAGATAGTTGCGTGACTAGCAGCGTGGAGGTCGTAGGATCAATTTTCGTTTACGTAATTTATTTTTGCGATCTATGGGATCGGTATAGTTAGGACGATCTAACTGATCCCGTTCGATTTTTTATGCGCATACAAGGTAAATTCATTTCTGCTCTTCTCTTTTTTTTTAAATTCTCTATCTTTGAAATAATCGAGGGACCCGTGAACTATCGCAAGGACTTGTTGGAACCGTGATGGAGCAATCGGAAGCGTTCCCCTGGGTAGAATAATTGCGCTCATCCGAATTCTATCGTTCCCGGCGCCGCAGAGTTTTCCCGGTAGCTAAAAACAGCTCGTAGAAAACAATTCAATCTTCTACTTTCCACTTATCTTTTTGCATACAATTACCTCGCTGTCTGGTCGGACGATTTATGTTCCATTCAGTGGCGTTCGCGGTACAATTTGATGTATTAAATGCTCGGAGAAACACAAACGAGACCGTTCATTTCGAGAATTACCGTGTCTCGCTAAGTAAATGTATTTGCTCGCTCGACCCCGGCGAGTTTCTATTCGATATTTTACGGAAAACGAGACTGCAGCACCTAGTCCACAGAAAATTGAAAACGCAGAGAGAGAGAGAGAGAGAGAGAGAGATAGCCACTGTCCACTTTGACATTCTTTGTCGGTGATTCGAACTGATGGCTTTGCAAACATACCGGTTCGCGTTTCTGCCAGCCGAGACGTTCAAGGGAACGATCGCGTGCCCTTATAATTTTTGAAGACAATGAAACTAAATTGCTTCCAGTGTCGGGGACCAGTTTGCATTTTCTCGTTCTCGTCGGAGCTTCGCCGTCCTCTCGAAAATGATTCTTCGGAACGTTTTATGAAAATCATTCGAGGGAAACTTTCTTACCGCGTTGGCACGCTGTTCCGTCGCTTGCCGAGTAATTTTATTATTGTTTTAATTGGAGAACCGATTCGCCGGGCTTCCCGGTAAATTGAACACCTGACATCAATCCTTTTCCCCGTTCCGCGACGTTACGAACGTTTTAATGGCTCGCTGCTTTTTATCATTTGCATTCGCTTGTTCCCGTCGACCCTGTCTAGATCGTTGCCCGCGTCACTCATTCATCTGGACAGCGACCATCGAGGAAATCGCGCTCGGTAATTGTTCGAGACAGCGGGAATTTGATCGATCGGATTTGAACGTCGTTACACTGACTTCGACCCCGGCTCAAATTAGGGGAACGGGCAGCACACCGTGTTTGCGTTACTCCTGCTGTGGTTCGACCCGTCCTCGTCCTGTTGATGATATTACGCGCAAAGTTCCATCATCGATATTATTACTGTATAATTGATACGATCTTGTTATTTTGACGGTCCTCGCGACTGTTTCCCGAATATCACTGTTCCCCGTATCAAAAGTTTCACTTGAACCACTCTATTTCCGCAAGAGGTAAAACCCCCAACTAATTTTGAAGAATTATTTACGGGGAATCGAAACGATGTGTAATTGAAAGCGTTGAAACAGTCAAGAACGATCGAGTCGTCGAGGGGAAAAAAAACGCATCGGCAGATGAATAAACACGGTGGTGGATGATCGATTAAAAAAGTCCGACGCGAGAGTGCCGGCAAATAAACTAGTCGGGTCATTGATTTCCACTCGCGTGTATCAAAAAGTCGGTCCCTCTATAATATAATAGAGTCATATATAACTCCCCCGTCGATGAACAGCGTTTACACTTTCAGCTTCTGCGGCGAGAAAAAGCTAGGTCGCACGGGTTCCGCGTGGCCCGGTGCGGCGCGGCGTTCCCCATTTCCGACCGCAAACAACCGCGTAACGCCATTATGTTTTCTGGTACTCGTTACCACCCCTATCCGTCATTCTTTCCCGGCGATCACCGGGGGCAGGGTGATTGATCGAAGCCCATCAGGACTCCCGGGGTTCCCGGTGGTATTACGGTGGCACGGCTCGGCCGGTTCTAAACAGAGACAGAGCGAGAGAGAGAGAGAGAGGGAGAGAGAGAGAGAGAAAAAGAGAGGAAGCGTGGGTGCGTGGCACGTTTACGACGGTCGGGCCGCGTGTACACGTCAGCTACTTATATCCCGCTCGCGAGGCCGCATCAAACCGAATCTCCCGCCATCACGTGTCGGAAGGTATCCCCAATGATTTATTTGTCAGACGGGTGCCGGTGGTCTGTCTGGGCCGGGGGCTCGTAACGGGCCGTGGCAACCCGGCATTATGCGGGGGCGTATATGACTCCGAACTTCCACGGGGATTCCAATATTTACTGCCTCGCGTGCGCGACGCCCTCCTTTATACCGATTTTACGAAGCAGCTGTTGTGTGTCGCCGTTCGCGACCGCCGATCCATCCTCCTCCACGAATCCGTGCACGTAGAACCTTACTCGTCGCATAACGACACCACACGGCTGCGAGCTATCGAACCTGTCTCGTCCCCCCTCCCCCCCGCCACTGTCTTTCGCGGGGGCTATTAAAAAAATGTTTTACCGCCCGGTTTCGTCGCAATTCAGGGTGATCCTTTACCCTAGAATCCTAGAATTATAAACATAAATTTTCCATCGACAATAGTCTTCAATATCCACAAACACGAGCTCGCAACAACCCCGTGGAAACACAAACATTGTTACGCAAACATTATCATACATATTCTAGTAGGCCAAACAGTTGAACCAGTTAGAATCACAGACATATAAATTACTCGTGACATGCGAGTCGTACTTATTACATTTAGCAATGTGTTTGAACCATGATGATGTTGCGAAAATACTTTAATGAGCCTTTAATCAGTGTTGTACTGTAATGCTGATTTAGAGTACGATTACAGTGTCGCGGTAAATATTTCCGAAATAAAGTTTCACCGTTTCTCCATATCGTCACAATAAAATTATCATTTTTGGTGCTATTTCAGAAAAACGTTTTAGACCACCGAATATTTGATTTTCAATGTTGTAAGTCACACGATATCGAACAGAATGGGCCATTTGCCAGGTGAAATAGTAATTCACCGTACTACCTTCGCCAGGAAGATCGTGCTGAGCGTACTCGAAGAAGGTTTATAAGTTACCTACCCTGTTCGATTCATCGAGGCCAGCAGGATCCTCGGTAGTAACCGTTCAATATCCAGCGGAGAGCTCAGGTGTCTTGGCCCCGGTGTGTGTGTGTGTGTGTGTGTCTCCGTTAGTCTTCCCTATTCACCGTCGCTAATGCTTCACTCTATATTCGCGCGTGTCCCGTTCTGTTTACGCATTACACGCAAAGACAATGAGGCACCGCAATGGGGGGAGGGGGTAGGGGGTCAAAGCTGCGTAAGGAGTCGCACTTAGATATTCCGAGACGCCGGCGTTGCTTATATGCAAACAAGCACTCCTTATCTAGATTGCTGGATCGGTCGCGTGGATTCCGAAGGGGGATCCTAACATTCTGGCCAATGAATTCCGTTAGGTCCTGCGGACTCTGGACGGTTTTCACTTGTACACGTCGGCTCTCGGGATCTTCCCACAGGTTTCCTCCCTTGATCGGCTCGGCTAGGTGAAACCGAGTTATCATTGGATAATACGAATTCACGACGGTGCCTCGGCCGCCTACTTTATCGGTGAATATTTGAAGAAGTTTCGCGTGCTAGTGTTCGCCGTGTACGACGGTTCCCCTCGGCACGCGGAATATGTATACAGGGTGTTCGATCTTGATCTATCGGTGAGAGGCACTGGTTAACCAACGGTGTGAAACCGTGAGTCGCAATGTAGTGTAATCAGTTTCGATGTTGATGGAGCTGTGGAGGTCGTGCGAAGGTGACATACACATTCTGGTCTTGTACATTCTAGTATTTTCTAGTATTTTATAGAATATTCCATTGTATTCCAGTATATTCTAGCGTATGGATGTATAACCTTAAAATTGACGAACAAAAATGAGCGATTATTTTTGTACGAGCCCAATATCAACAACAAGCGAGATACCGAAGGTGTCCGAGTTAAGTGAGACACCCTGTAGATATAGTGTGTATCCCGGCCGAGTATTTCCCGTGGTTTCGGCGCTGTATAAATTTCTGGAGAACCGGTTCGTCGAGCGCCGAGGGGCTTTTTAAAGTGCTCCCGAACCACGGGGATGATATTTAATAAACGTTCGTCTATGGAAAATAGAGCGGCGGACGTTCCGTCACGAATTCGGTGACTCTGCTCCACGGTCGGACGGAGTCACGCTATCATTCCGCTCGTTTATCATGCGGCGCATAGCCACGGGACGAACTACCGTATTCCCAGTGACACGGCAAATCCTGGCGTGGTAATTGCTGTTACTTGCGGTTCGAGGAGATACACACGCCTCCTGCGCCCCGCTTATTTCCACGTAAATTCACCGACTCGAACTTTTTATCGAACCGTCGCGCCGCGCTGCTCCGTTCCGTTCCATATTCCTTCCCTGTTTGCTGACTCGTGTTTCACGCGAGCCAACAAACGGATCTCGCTGGCCGATCCTGCGCGTGGAAGAAATCGCCGATAATTACACTGTCCAATATTGATTTTCCGTTTCGACGCCT
Organism: Lasioglossum lativentre; assembly: GCA_916610255.1. Lineage (NCBI taxonomy): Eukaryota > Metazoa > Arthropoda > Insecta > Hymenoptera > Halictidae > Lasioglossum > Lasioglossum lativentre. Next base: position 7,371,757 of record OU744364.1, read on the forward strand.
AACGGCAGATTCTTCCAGATTTTCATGTATGTACCGAGTGAACCCGAAAATTGCTCATCGGTGTAAAACAATCCGAACGGCAACCGCATCGGGTTACTCGAACTTTTAAAAGATTCTCTGCAGCGTATATCGCGATCCACGATCGTGACAAATTAATACCGTAACTTGCAGGCCACTGAATAAATAGAAGCGCGGTCCGCGGTACAGCACTCAGACTCGCCGGTCTCGATAAATTTGAATCTCTAAAGTGCAGTCTTTGACATACATCCCGAATCTATTACGTGTACCCAACCCGGCCCGACGGTATCGCCGTGTTTACACCGCGAAAACTCAGACGAACGATCACGATCCTTCCGTAGAATTGGATCCTGCAGCTCGCTCGTTCACCGTCCTTCGATCGTCGCGAGAGTGCGGTTCAGCCGCGTGTCAAACGGCACTTCGATAACCGCGGCTCTCAAGAAACCCAATCAAACGTTTCGTTTCCGGAAGGAGAGGAAAGAGTTTGCGCGGTGGTCGGGGAAAATCGAAAAACTGACCAAATGTCAATTTTTAAGAGATTTCCGATGATCCGGTAACTTCTCTACAAATTTCAATAAAAATGTTTTTCATGAAAAAAATTGTGTGTTCCTTTTGTACTACTATTTCGGTTTCAATGATTAGAAAGTACACCCAAGCAAAAAGGTTCAAGGAAAATTTTTTATGTTGAATGTAATAACGGCAAGTCTGTCGATAAGTGTAAGACATATAAAATGTAGATAAGGTATAAATTACCTTATACGCGACATCTGTACAATTACTTGTAATATTGACATGCGTCTAGACTATTGTACATACACAACGTCCGAGTCAGACGTTCGACAACCTCAGTGAAATACACACGTGTTCAGTATAGAGAGAATCTGCTCCAAACTTCTTAACATATCCACTGCGTAAAACATATCTACGAACAACATTTTAAAATGAAGTTCAGATAGCTGGATCGTATCTGGTACAATTAACAATTCTTGACCAAAATGTCGTAAATTTCGAAGCAAGTTGAAATTTGCAATTCGGTCTGGGTTTATACGATTTTGGACGACTGTGGCGTCGGCGAGCCGGAATATTCCGTGCCGCGCACGAAAAACAACAGCGAATGGCCGATTGCTCCGTGCATCGAACCCATCGACGCACAGTAAACAGCCTGCCCCGTATCCTCGAGCCGAGGAGCGGTGCACCGAGCTCAGCCTCGAATCGAGAGACCTGGGAAGCATGTTCCATTCGGTTCAACAGCGGTTATTCCCGGGCCACTTCGCCGCAGAAGAGAGCACCGGTTCAAGCGGCCCGGCATCGGCATGCCAGTCGAAGGAATCGGTGAATGCACGAAGCAACGCGCTCTCTCGCTTCGATTCAGAGATTTTCTGGAAAATCCAGGGGTCGCGTACAGTCATCGAAATTTCTATAGTTCTATCTGTTTTTGATTTACAGTCGGTGTGAAAATTTATAAGGTGCATTTGGTAGGTATAAGTAAGTTATATACATGTACAAAGTTTCATCGAAATCGATCGAGGTTGTTACGAAATATAAATGATTGAAAATAGCAAAAATTGTAAGAATCCGCGATTTAAATGATTCGAAAACCCTAAATTCAAAGATTTTTACACGTTACAATGCCCATAGCTTTTTTATGCGTCAACCGATTTCAATGAAACTTTGTACATGTATATAACTTACTTATACCTACCAAATGAACATTATAAATTTTCACTACAGGCACAGATAAAAAATTTAAAAATCGTGACCTTTACTTTTTCTTTCGCAATTACGACCCATAACAATAAAAAAAAATTATTAACATATTAGCTAGTAAACTAATCCTTCTATCGTCTCAAAAAAACTCAAGCTGTTGGGTCGAATTTTGAAAAAGTTATTCGTTTTTAAAAGGTGTACGAATACTTTTCACACCTACTGTATATCGATGGAATTTATAGTTGTTACCGACCGGGATAGTTAGATGTGTTTTTGTTGCCATGATTACAATTGTTTCCTTCTAATTTTCTGCGTACAAATTACGATAATTGCTGACGTTGTAGCGAACACCAAGCGGAATTATCATAGTTCCCATCGATTGACGGCAATTAGACAAAAAACGAAGATAAAAAGTACTCCACTATATTGCTTATTTCGATAAGTAGCGTTCTACAACGTTAATGTATTGTTAGGCTGATAAGCACGAACCCGTGATAGTGTTCGTAAACCGTCGAGTAGTATTCTATTCGATCCACCCACTTTATCTGCACCGTGACGGGGCACTAAAATATACTAGCGACCTTTTCTCTGTTAATCCTATTCCATTTTGTCGTACACGGTCTTCGGGTTTAACTCCCTTCATCCTTGACTACGTCATGGTGTTCGTGGACTCTTGGAATTTGTGCATACTGTAATATCAATCACCCCGTATCTCTATTATAAAATTTCGTCGTATATTCTGCACCTAAAGCGTCTATAATGTAGCAATAATGCCTATAGATTCATGGTGCCAGGACCCGCTTTAGAGAGGGGCGCCATTTTGGCTGTAAGTGTGAGAAAAATATTGATGTTTTAAATACCCAATTAATAGAAAATTTCACGCATCGATTTTTCGTTCGCTAAGAATTTATATTAAAATTTAAATAAAATGATTTTTATTGAAAATAAAAAATATGTACCTTTATTTAAAGAATATATATATATATATTTTTAAGGGGCGGCAATTTGTCTTTTTGTCCCGGGCGTCGTAACCGCTAGAGCGGGCCCTGATGGTGCTTATAGTGCTATACCATTCATAATGCATATAGCGTCTCCAACGTTCTTGAAGTCTATAATGCTGATAGAGAACTGGTGACCGATGCATCTTTGCAGTACTTTGCAGCTCTTGCATTCATGTCCGAACGTGTGCACAAATTGAGCACCGAGCACACGTTTCCCGCGAAATTTTGCGTCGGAAATAAGAAGCGAAGAAACGAACGGAGTCAATTGGAGTACATATGTGCCTTTGCCCGAGCGATTCTTCACACCGGCATGGCAGTATCGCAGACGGTGGGGACCATTGGAATGCAGCGTGCGAAACGATGGCTTATGTTTCAAAGGGCGAAAGTAAGAAAAAGCACGCGTGCATCGATAGCTCGCACATGTTACAGATCCGTCGAACGTGCATGGGGAACGTTCCGTGGATAGTGGCGGGTGACGGGAGATATAGATGAAAAATAGCTGTGGTCTCTAATACAACCGTTTATGATTTATGGCTCGAACATGATGCCGTTTGTAATGGCGAAGCGATAAACCGAAAGCCCGCGGAACGGAACTTCTCGCACAGAGGAACTATCAATTCATGGATAGTCGATCGTAATGGCAGGATCGTTCTGCTTGCTTTTGGAACAAGCTGCCCACCCCCCTCCTCTCCCCCTCTCCCACCGGGTTTAATTGGAATTCAAATTTCTGTTCGTTTGCTTTACGAATGGCTACCGTTTCGATGGAGGAGTGCCATCTTTCTCATGCGATTTGCTGCGTTAACGCCAACTTATCGAGCACTCTAATCTTATAATTGTCCTCGCTGCGATCACAGTTTTAATCGCTGCAGGCGATCACCCTGTAGATCTGACTTTCATCTTTGTACATCTTATATTGGAATATTGTTTTGAAAGCCAAAGCTCGTTTTAAGATTGTGTTATTGACGTTATCGAGACCTTGAAGATTTCGCAATAAAATCATCGTTCTCATCGGAGGAATAATGTTTATCGACAGTGATAGTCTCAGATCTTACGCACTCCAAGCTAAACTAACCGCGCACATCTTCGAGCAACGTTATATCTAATAACCGCGCTCGAGTGCATCTTGAATATGCCGTTTAAAATTCTAAACGCCCGTTATCTTAATGCACGTCGATAAGGATAAAATCTCTTTAAGCTTCGCACTCGCGAGCCGTCATAATAATTGTATTACGTAATTTCGACGCGAAGTATCGACTCTCCTAAACAGCCGAGCTAGGTATAGAAGCCATTAAGTGGTTCAAGTGTTTCACGCGTCGCGCTAACTTCTCCTGAAAGGAACAGAAACTTCTACAGTTAGAAGTCCATTTGAAATTTATGGACACCGATCGGGGTCATTCGAACACTGTGAGCCAATCCGATTAATTGAATGAGAATCGAGTATAAAACAGTTTGTGTTCGGACTTTTGTCCCCCATGGTCTGGGTTAGGTAAAGATATTGGTCATCTCGAGGGACCGAAGACGTTCTGCAGCCATCTTGTTGTTACTCCGGGTAAATCGTAAACGCGCTCAACACCTTCAGGCTCGCTAATTAAGCCCGCGCGAGATTTGAAATTTACGGACACCGATCGGGGTCATTGGAACACTGTGAGCCAATCCGATTAATTGAATGAGAATCGAGTATAAAACAGTTTGTGTTCGGACTTTTGTCCCCCATGGTCTGGGTTAGGTAAAGATATTGGTCATCTCCAGGGACCGAAGACGTTCTGCAGCCATCTTGTTGTTACTCCGGGTAAATCGTAAACGCGCTGAACACCTTCAGGCTTGCTAATTAAGCCCGCGCGAGATTTGAAATTTACGGACACCGATCGGGGTCATTGGAACACTGTGAGCCAATCCGATTAATTGAATGAGAATCGAGTATAAAACAGTTTGTGTTCGGACTTTTGTCCCCCATGGTCTGGGTTAGGTAAAGATATTGGTCATCTCCAGGGACCGAAGACGTTCTGCAGCCATCTTATTGTTACTCCGGGTAAATCGTAAACTCGCTTGAACACCTTCCGGCTCGCTAATTAAGGCCGCGCGAGATTCGTCGTCGCATAAAATCTCGTCGGTTCGCGGCCCTCTCCGCCCCCGCGTACAAAGACTCGCGGAACGAGGTGTCGCCAGGGCGAAACAGCAGTTGGTCGGCTGTTAAACGGGTTTCCATTCTGTCTCGATGTAATTTGAATGAATGGGACGTCCGTGCGAAGTGGCGCCGCGCCGAGTAGAAACCGGCGCGGCGATTAATTGACGAAAATTCACGTTAGGACAATGACTTTCTCGACGGGGGGCGCCGGTAGCCGGAATGGTCCTCGCAGACAGAGGGTGCCGGTAGAGGGGTGGCTGTAATTCTCATCAGGAATGGCCCATTCTCCGCCAAGATATTCCAAGTTCCAGGGGGAGGGCCGTAAAGAGCGCACTTTCCCACGCCGGCACTTATGTGCAATGAAGTTAGCGCCCGTTCCATATTTTTACCGTGCTACGTGACGACGAACGATATCCCCTCCCCCACGCCACGGTGCGCGGGCGGGTTGCGATGACGCGACGGGATGTTGGATCTCGCGATGTCTGCCGGGTAAGTGCACGATCGACGAGCGCCAATTACTATAACGGCATCGCATCCCCCGCGGACCTGGGATCCACGGGGTACACCGTTGCTCCGCGGTATTTGCGAACGCCTAATGATGCCCGCTATCCGAGCCATTATCCGCGAACCTCCTCGCGACGACGTCCATTAATTTGGCGAATAAAGCGGGCCTTGTTTATTCGCGACCCGGAAAACCCAGGCGATTTTTCTCCGGTTATTGTGGAAGACTTTTAATAAGACGCGTCGTTTGCTTATCAAGCTTTTAAACCGGCGTGCTCGAATGGCGACACCGAGACGCCACCGAACATTACCGTGCCGTTATTCAAAGCAATTTTTACGTTATTTCTGCTTGTATTCGTTGAAACGTGAAACAGGATAATTGCGACGACTGTGCCCTAATTGGATTGTTAACAGCCGTGTAAATAGCGGTTCCCACGCGAGCTCATCGCTTTCCGTGTGAAATACACTTTGCTGAAAATTCAAGTATGGCGCAAATATTTATTTTGGATTTTTAAAATTTACTAGGTGACAAAACTATGTATACGTATCCTATATTATGGTTGATGGATGAATATCTTTTCGTATGATATTAAACAAACTCTTTATTATACGATGGATGTAATCACGTGCATCCTATAAAATGCAATTGCCTAGTCATAGTGCCATTAAACTTTTATGAGATGCGTACGGTTCCATTAAACTTTTATGAGGTAAAAATTGAGCTTCATGTCTCTGTACGAATATCAAGCGAACGAAATTCAAATGCGAATAACAAAATACCCGAGTAAACATTAATGAGATTCGTCCGACAAATGTAGATAGTTTTAGAAAAACTAGTCGGATCAAACGATGAGTAATTCTTTAAATAAGAATTGGTCATTCGTTTCGCAAATAAGGAACCGTCTAATAAAACAGATTAATCGCATAAAAATGCCAGAAATTACATTTCGCCTAAAAGACGACTAGTGTTTTGTATGAGGTGAACAAGTAGTGTCCGTATAAGTGACATTCGGCTCTAATCCTCCATACGGACAAACCTTCAGAATCTTTCGTTGACTTCCGTCGTCGGTATTCGCGAATAAAAGTTCCATCGAGAATTTATTTAACACGGTGCAATTCGAACGTACGCTAAGCTCGACCGGTGTAATGTATGCTAAATAAATTTACCGTTCGGGTCACTTCCCCTAAGAGCTCCTCATTAGAATACCTCTACACGGAGAGCCACTGCACAAATAATGTAGCGGAATTTGCATTCTAATGATCGCGGACGGCCAATATTTTAAATGGAACGGAGCCGCGCGTCGGCAGCTACGTGGCGGCGTGCCCCAATTTTTCGTGACGCAACAGTCGCACGGTGGTCCAAAATCGTGAAAATCCGGACCAAATTCAAATTGTCAACTTCTTTCGCGATACAATGAAGTTTTGGTTACAGGTTCTTAAATTCTATTACGATATGCGCAAACCTTAAGGGGGAAGTATACACATCAGAAGTAACCAGAAAGGAAGTGTTACCAACCTCTGTGCAGAAAAGAAGTTTGGTAACATTGATAAACACGCTATTAGGCAGTTGCGCGAGATGGAGTTGTTTGCTATTTCCATATTCTATTCAGCTCGGTACTGAATTCTTGTAATATAACGTAATTTGTAGTGTATTATTGAAAATACCTTACAATATAACGTAATATGCAGTGTATCATTGAAAATAAACGCCATCTCTATTTACTTGTAGAATAAAGAAACAGTGCTCCTGACTAGGCGCCATCTCGTCTAAACTAGCTGAACTAAAATTGGCTCTATACTCCTCTCCATCAGAGATCTAACCCAGGACCTCTGTCATCATGGGGAAATTTATGCTAATGTGAATGCAATCACGCCAAAAGGTTTTTTGTCCTTATATGGGCATATTTTGAGCTGCACAAAGGTTCATTTGATAGAGGAAAGTCCACCGCAGATCGCTCTACTCCTCAAATCAGTCAAAAAAATCTCTTACAGACAGAAAAATACATTGGAATGTGCGGTTCTTTTTCTCGATGTTTTCCTCTACTTTGGACACTCATATTATTAGATATAAACATAATCTCGTCAAATAATGAGTAGAGCGATCCGCGTTTAACCTTCCTCTTTAGAATGAGCCCTTACACAGCCCAAAATCTGCCCAAATAAGGACGAAAAATCTTTTTCCGCATACCCATGATTCGACCCAAAATCTAGTGAGATTCTAGTTCCTTTCTAGTTACTTCTGATGGGTATACTTCCCCCTTAAATTATTCTGTCCGGACCACTGTGATCTGAAATTGTCAGCGAATCGCCGATTATAATTGCTAATCAGCAACCCGAACGCGCTTAAGGATTGGATTTCAACCAACGTAGTATATTAGCTCGTCGCTCTTTTCCCCTGTCGCTCGGCTTGTTCCGATTCGCAGGAGCTGTAGGGGAGCAAGTTGATCGAATTAGAATCTCGGTGTTGACGCCTTCGAACTCTCCAGTCCTCGGAGAGCGTGGGTGGACGGGTTGTGGCTTTAGCGGATTTTCTTCGATTTTTGCTGATTTTATTGGCCACGGCAAGCGTGACGAGATTAACTTCTGGACGACGCGACGCGACGCTGCTTCGAATCCGTTCGGACTCGAATCGCTGACTTATTTTATGTAGATTCGTACCCTAACGCGGAACGCTAGCGAGACTCTTTATCCGCCGCAATATTTTATGAAACGTATTCCGGGATGCTTGGTGAAAAATTAATATTTGTTTCAGCATGGCACGTCGTCCGGCCAGTGAAAATATTACTGGCGTTTTATGCTCTTTCTCCCTTTCCTGTAAATTAATAATTCTTTTTCAACTTGCACGGTCACTCGTTGCGAAATTCCGAGCTTTTTCAATCCTAGACCCAGCGTCGGCTGTCATTAAGAGATTGAGAGTAACATACAGACGATCCGCAATTAAATATTAATGATGCCTTGATACTGGAAACTTTGAAGTACGTTTGAAAGTGCTACTAGAAGAACGGCGAAGTATCTAAATCGACCTCGGCACCCTCGAGCCGAGAAACAACCGGAAGCTGGCTCTCCTCCCGGAAACCGCAGCACTTTCTTCCGCGGCTTCCGAACTTTTCCGTCTTCCTGGAAGGAAGGTAAACTGGCGATTCGTCGTAACTTTCTCCGTGGCCACGGCGAAAAGACCGTGGTGTTTCCAGGTGTACGGTAGAGTTAGGTTCGCGGGGACACACCGTGAGTCGCTGGTTCCGTGACGCAAGTTCCATCGAGCCTGTAAATATCTTGTTAGCGCATCGAGCGATGAGGCTTTGTGAAAGTAAATAACGCCGGTTGCCATAAATGTAATGTGGCCTGGCTCTCGGCGTTCCTTTGACGTAGAAGGCCCTTCAAGCAAATTGCGCCGGTCGTTGCGACGTCGAAAGTTTGCCAGCATGTCCACAGCGTCGGGGGCGGTGCGCGGGGGCGCGATGAGAGGGTGGTTCGGGGGTTGTGCGGGGAGGCGGCCGAGTTGCTCGCAAGTGGTAACACCGAGTGTGGTCACGGCATTGCGGAACATTCGAGTGGAAACTGAACTTGATTCGATCGTGAAACGTGAAACAGTGGCCCGCATGCTCGACAGTTGCGGTGGGGACGGGGGCGGGATCGAAGGCACGTCCTGTCGATACCATATTACCACATTTTCAAACGTTCGAGGACGCGTAATCCCAATTTACGGCAATGGGCCGCGACGTGGCCCTGCGAAAGGTCATCTCGCCGCTTAAGAGATCGAGAACGACGATCGAACGGCCGCCATACCGCTGATTGCCCGCTGAAATGTATGTTCCAATTGTCCTACGCCGATCGTCCCGCTGCGCATGTTTCTGCGAATTACCAATTTTCGAATGTCACACCCGTCATCTATAGTCTTTTGTGTCTTGATATACGTGTCGTGGTATATAAATGATTAGAACATTAATTAAAGTCGTAACACAGTTCCCAAAGGACACGGAAAATAGAACTATGTATTTGTCTGTAAATGTTATTTGCCATACGACAAATTCGTGTTTGCATAACTGTGCTAATAATAATTGTAGCAAACAGACCAGATATTATATTAATCGATAGAACAAACAAGACCGTATATTTCAATGAACGTGTACACACCGACCAAGCGGACAGAATATTATAACCAATTATCTGAATACACATCGCCGATCGAAGAAATTCAAAGAACGCAGAAACAAGGCAATTAATAATAATTGTTGGAAATGTCTTCTAGATGGGTGTGTTATTTAAGTAACTACACTTTATATCGTATATACTTTGATAGTATTATAAAGATGTTTATTGAAATAACGCCAGTGTTTTCCGCGTGTGCTGTAATTAGTTTATATGTTAATAGCGAACACTGTACAAGGTTGCGATCTGTTCGTGCTAACTGCATCTACCGGACTGACGACGGTCCCGACTTTATGCCCTCGCCTGGGCCCTTCCGTCCCTGAGTCAAACCACTCCTTACAGCTTATACCTAAGATACACCCTTATACCTAAGACTCTACAGGATGTCCCAAAACGACTGCGTAAGCAGGAAATGGGAGGTTCCTTGGGTCATTTGAAACAACATTTTCCTTAACAAAAATGGCGTCCGCGGTTTTGTTTAGGAGTTATTAACGAAAAACACGGACCAATCAGAGCGCGACCTAGAAGCTCGCTGGCACGTTCAGCGCGGCGAGCCGGCAGGTGGTTGGCTGAAAGTGCCAGCAAGCGTCTAGGACGTGCTCTGATTGGTCCGTGAAAAGCCGCGGACGCCATTTTTGTTAAGGAAAATGTCGCTTCAAATGACCCAAGGAACCTCCCATTTCCCGCTTACGCAGTCGTTTTGGAACACCCTGTATATGGTATCGTTGTATTCCAACAATAATTGGTAGCGTTCGAATGCTGTCAAATCGTCGATGAAAGAATTTTCGTTTCGGGCGAGCCACGGCCACAGTTGAACCAAAATCCGAGTGGATCAACAATGACGAGGTCTCTAATTTCGAAGTGAATTTCGGTATGACGTATCAGGTTGTCCACAACGATCGCGCCGGGAATCCTGACAGGTTTTCAGCTGCCGTAATCATCATTACCACGGCGAAGTAACAATCGCAGCGTGCTTAATGCAGAGGGTAATCTTCGCCGGATGCTCGTAATTAGTGGGATCCAAACAGTGATATACCTATTAAGCGGGCAGGCCGCCTGGGGTCAAAGTAGATTTGCGTTCGATGGAGATTGTCCTTGGCGGGAGCAGCGTCGACGCTTTTGGCGAGTGCCTCTGCCAACTATCACATTGATAATCCGGTAATACCGAAGGAATAATTGAGTGATACCAGTGCACACAAGGCCGCGCCGCGCCGCGTCGCGCCGTGGAAGTAGACCTTCCTCCTATCCGTGGCCTGTCGGTTCTGGTTTGGACGCGCGCGCCGAACACTGGCGAGCTATGACGGTGTTCCGCGGCGCGGTGCGGTTCGGGAGCCGCAGGCTTGATAGAATAACTAAGCATTGACTTTCAACGACAAACAGTTGCTCGGAAGTCAATTATTAGCCAACGGCGAGGTAATGCGAGCCGGAGTTCCCTTCCCCCCCTCATCCGGTTACCGTTCTCCCCGCGGTGTTCGTGTGACGCGCGACCAGTTCCGCCGCAACTTTTCCCGCTTTCTCTCTCTCTCTCTCGCTTCCTGTTTCTCTCCAGCCATCGACCACCTTTTGAAATTTTAAAAACCACGAAATTGTAGTCGGCACGCCTGCATGGATCCCCGGCGGCCGCTATCGCGATGTCCTCCCTGTCCCGTGGTAATCGTACTCGTTACACGATAATACCACGCACGCCTCGTTCCGTTTTGTTCCCGTCCGCTGTACATTTTCATTACTCCCACCCCGTCGCGACGGATAAGGTAATCGAAACGACCGTGTAATTAGATGTACTCTTAGCAGATTAAATTCAATCGCGATTCACGATCACGGAGACGACACCCGCGCGCGGTCGCTTGCCAGCGCGCGCGCGCGCACACTACCCGACGCGACTACGCTGGCCCCCCTCTACTTTTTCCTTTTCTGCGCGGCGCGGCGCGGTGTATAGATTAAAACCGGCTGCTCGTTAGCGGAATTTTCAATTAGCGTAATTCGCGGTGTCGCGAGCGTTTCGCGGAATCTATGCGGAGAGGAGCCGGCCTCGCTGAAATTTTATCGGTCCGGTCGCCGATCCTACGCCTTGTAATTATTTCGGCTGACGGGCCAGCCTGGTTCTTGGAACGTTAGACCGAATGTTTGGAGACCACGTATTCCTGACTGGCTGATCACACAGAATTGGATCGATGCTCTATAGATACGCTATTAACGCATTGTAGCATAATCATCTTGATAACAATGGGAACTCCGTGGAACCAATAATATTCGCGTCCCAGCACAGCCGATCGAAACTGTTACGTAATTGATTGCAGAAACTTACACGGCCGGTAACTAGTTGCTCCGCGCCGTATTAATTATATAAGCCCTTCAACATTATTTGTTAAATCGCGCCGGGGAAACTGTACTAGTCCGCAATAGTCTCCGCTAGCAAACTTCCCTGTCCCCCACTATATAGTCCGAGTCGGCTGTGCGTACATTTCCCCCACTTCCTCTCGCTTTCGATAAATATCACAGACGCGAACATTCCGCACTGCAATCGGGACGTCTCTCGCATTTTCAGGTTGCGTATACAGGACGCACTGGTACATGTGGGCATAACTTCACCGGCGGCGGATTCAGCGCGCTAAAATAAGAGTAAAAGTTAGCAGAAACGTTCGCCGTATCCGATTTTCTGTCTGACCTACGGTCCACTGTTTGCTCTCTAATCATTCTTTCGAATGGTCAAGTTAAAAAAATATTGTTAAAAAAAGAACATCCTATATGTCTGTTCAAAAAGCCACCGTTGAAAATGGACGTCTCGTATGTCTGTTTAAAGCCACTGTTAAAAATGGACGTACCCATATGTCTGTTTAAAGGAACTGTTAGAAAATGAACAGCTTATATGCACGTTTAATTTTACTGTTAAAAATAGAAGGTTCTACAGTTACCTGCTGTTACAAAATTGAACATCCTTTTTTTGTCTGTTACTGTAACAAAAGGGGAACGTACGTTTCACGCCTGTCTGAAATCACTCTTAAAAATACAACATACCGCATGTCTATTTAAAGGCGCGGTTAAAAATTGACACATCCAGCAAGTATGTTTGAAATCGTTGTTAAAAATTCAACAGCTTGTACGTCTGCTTAAAGCTACTGTTAAAAATTGAACATCCTGTCTGTCCGCTTTAAAGCCGCTGTTGAACATTGTGTATACTGTACGTGTGTCTAGAGTTCTGGTTAAAAATTGAAGATCGTCTGTCTAAATTTACAGTTGAAAATCGGCGATCTAATGTGCAACGATGAAATCTTTAGCGCTTCGCGTCTGAAATCGTGTGGCAGGTTGTGGCGAGGTAATCGCGAGAGCAAATACGCAGGGCGATATGCGTTCGAGTGGTGATTTTCGATGGACGCGGCGATTTGTGACCAGCAGGGATCAGCGGCCGTATGGCCGCGTCGCGTCGCGTCGCGTCGTTCCGTTGTACTTGCTGTGTCCGCCTTTGAATCCGGCCGGTGATGGGCCCAATTGAATCGGCCGCTACTCTGGCAACGTAATCCAGCTTTATTGGCGAGCTGCGACAAAGCGGGGCTTGGCTTCGGCGCTCTCCTTAATCCCTGGGGGTGGGAGGGGGTGTGAATGGCGTAAAAACTTGAACAGTTCCGACGTCACAGGACCGAGAACGCCGAGCTGTCCGTTCGATCCGCGAGGTGAGGGGCTTGCGGCCATTCACCAGTCGCTTTTATCGCTGAAAGCACCCCCGAAGAAGAAAAGCGACGACCCCATCAACCCCCAAACCCTCCACCCGCGCCATCGGAAAATGGACACTTTCCCACCAAAGGCGTCGCGTCGGGGGGAATCGAGCTCCTAAGTACTCGGACACATTTTCGAAGTTAACCATCGGGAAATCTTCGAGATGACACACCCCCGCATACTTGCGATCAAGTTCGCTCCCGACGAGGGGTATCGACGCGCTCTGCCACCCCCGTCGCCGCTCCAACACCGAACGAACAGCCTTCCGTCGGCCGTTGCAATGCGTTTCCATTTCCGAATGTATCTGATAACGGAGAATTGATTAGCTTTCAAAGTCCGCTATTCTTTGGCTACTCGTTCGCAGCTGCGGCTCGCTCCAAGCGCCAAAGGCCGTCCTGCGTGTTTGTTCTTGCTGGTCGTTTCGATCGTGCGGTTGTAAGTTGTAGCAGAACGCGGAACGCAAATCAACACAATGACGCTTCGTTTTCGCGACACTTTTCATCGCCGCTTTCTTGTCGCGCGTTACGTCGCGGATGGTAGACGGACAATTGGCCTATGCTGCAGTCGCTGTTACACAAAAACGAACCCTCCTGATTTCTCGACAGGAATTTCTAGAGTAGCTCAGTATCTGTTAACGAATCTTCTTGCAATCTGTTTCATCTGTTGTCTCTCAACTAGTACACGTCGGAGTAAATTGTTTTTTAAATAGTAGATTCGTTATAACGCGGATCGCTTTGTGTCCCCAAAAAGAACCGGGTCGCGAAGGGCTAACGAACTCGGCTTGCCTCCAAAATCAGAATTATTTCAACCACCTTGGGGCGCGAGTGGGCGTCGAACGCGGCGCGTGACGGTCGGCGATAAAATTTCAGACCTTAAGAATTCGCGAATTCGTTTATCCGCGGCGAACGTCGGAAACGGGAATTAATAAAGCGTTTGAAAAGACGGCGCGTGTGTGTAGGTGCGAGCGAAAATTATTTTAAACAGTCGTCAGGGGGAGTCCACTTTTCCATGAAGGTAATCGGTTGCGTCCCGGTGGCAGCGATAATTTTCTATTCTGCAGGTAATAGGGCACCAAACGATCAGCACTTTCAACCGGGCTGGTAAGCTCCTTTTCTCCTCCGTGCTCCCTAATCCTTCACCCTCTTTCTGTTCGCGCTCCATTCAACCTCCACGAAAATTCTTTCAGCGGAAGCCGGCGCTCCCCCTTTATCTCTTTCGACGATGTGCTCGACGTTTAAATACTTGGAGCATAGTTCACTCCGTATGGCTGCGGGGCTGCGGGGCTGCGGGGGTGGGCGGCCGACCTCGAAGCGTGACTCTTTATCCGCCTCTTGTCTCTCGCCTAATGCTTTCACCGTGATTTTTAACGGTGATACGAGACGGCGCACGCGTCTTCTTGACGGCGAGATCACCGGCGAGTATTCGAGATCAGTGTTGTACTTTCAGATGATATTGTTCAGGGCACGAAGACATCAAAATCGTGCCTAATATGTTCCTATGTAAAACCTGATATAAAAGGTCTGAAAATAATTCATAATTTCCTCAAACAATGTTTCGTTAGAATTTAGAAACAGTGTAAACCTATTTAATGCAAGCCAAATGTAATAATTAGACTGCGGATTTTATGCAGTTATGACAAAAATGAATAGGTGCAATTCGAAACAGTGAAAAGATTAGATGAGTTTAACGGTATCTATTCACTATTTTTAATGTATAAAAATGATTAATGAAGAAAATCAATTGTTACTTAGCTTCTATAGATCGTAATTGATGTATAAAATTTTTATTTTGCATAAAGATCCGCAGTCTAGTAATAATACTGTATTTGCTAAATAAGCCACTTGGTTCGAAGCAATAAATAAATAAATAATTATCTAATACGTTGTTCACGCTGAATATGGCTTCACCGATTTCGCTCGTAATCGTCGCACGCGCTTTGAAAAAAAGAGGTGTGATTTTTTTCAAAGTTCGTCACCTGTTACGATCGGCCGGTCAGTTTCGGATTCAAATGGCGGGTCGTAGTAAACACCTTCGCCGGGGAATAAAGTTCGTTTCCGGTTGCCGGTTTACAACCCAGCAGCCCTCTCCCCCATTTTGATGAATGTTGCACACGCGCGCCTAGCTCCTGCCATAAAGTCGCAGGGAACACCCAGTAGACCGTCGTCCCGTTAACCGGTCGGTGTAAAATTACGACGGCGTCGCGTGTGTGACGACTCCTGCGCCCCATTCCCCGAGTACACACGTTCCTCCTCGAGTACACGCGTCGTCGAGGGATCCGAGCACGAGAGAAAGAGAGGAGGAGGAGTAGGGCTGACAAACGAAAGCTTTTACGATCATTTTCCGAGGGAGCGCCGGGAACGACGCGACGCCGACCACCGGCAATTTTATTTACAGATTCGTCGATGATCGGCGCCGATCGTATCGATCAAATCAATAAAATCAGCTGCATCTGGCGAACGAGTCGACAACCTGCCAACTGTTTCCCGGCGAAACAGTCGCACGCTGTGCTGGTCCACGACGTCGTTTTAGCAGCTCCATTTAATTGGCCGGCTTACATGAACCGGACGGAATCGGCTTAAGGGAAAATGGCTTTTACAAAATAAACTCTTCGTCTCGTTTAACAAGGGAACATATTCATGTTACGCAAGCCGATGAAACTTTTGCGAGAGGCGGTACTTAGAAAAATATTCGACACGTGTTCTCTATTTTATCGTCCATCGTCCACGTTGAAACGGTGAAAACAGCCCTGAGATGTTAGGGGATGAAAATATATTTTATCGAATATCTTGAAAACTATTAGAGCTAGAGGAATTTTATTTATTTTTATAATCGAATACCATCGTTTGTTTAAACGATATTTTACAGTTCGAATTTTTTATGCAATTTTCTGTAACGAAACTGTTTCTACGAGACTTTCGAAAGATTTGTTTCGATTTCGAACCGGTAAATTCTGATTTGGGACTGTGAGCGTCGTATCGTTAACCGCGGCTCGGTTAATCATCGATTTCGGAGACGTAATTAACGTCCCCGGGAAGTTTATCGGGCAGTCCCGTCCGCGAGAAATTACGGGGGCCAGATAATATTGGAAATATAAAGCCTCCCAGACGTCCCGTCGCGATAAGTGTCGCGGTTTTCGTTTTC
This sequence comes from Lasioglossum lativentre, assembly GCA_916610255.1. NCBI lineage: Eukaryota > Metazoa > Arthropoda > Insecta > Hymenoptera > Halictidae > Lasioglossum > Lasioglossum lativentre. Next base: position 7,388,110 of record OU744364.1, read on the forward strand.
GCCGTCAGGGATGACAATTAATTACCCGTAGCGGAGTAATGCCATCACGCACATCGCCATTTTTCCACGTGGCGTAGCCGCCTTTTTCTTTTTTTTTCCCCCTTCTCGTCCTGGCCACACTGCCACCGGTCCCAGACGTTTCATTACCGGTGACTTCTAATTATCCGGAACAGACGCGCGGCGAATCCCCTTTGACCGCGTAATGAAATCCTCCTGACGGCACGTGACGTCACGCTAGTCGGTGCATGTGCGACGTGCAGTATCGGAACGGTTCTTCATCGGACTCTTTCATTTAGAAATGCCCGCGCACGGCAATTAGAATTCCGGAATCGGGAGCCTGGTCGGGGAACGGTTCTCGGAGTTTAATTAGTTAGAAGATAACCGGTAATGTGTAAATTTGACGTAACTCCGCCGAGTCACGGTAAGTACAATCGAAACTTTCTTCGAGCGATCGATGCCGGAGCTCCTTTGTTGCAGCTGCAATTGTTCGTGGTGATTCCAGAGCCGTCGAGGCAGCTGGAACTGTCTCTTCAATTAGCCTGCCAATACTACTCTTTTCTTCTTAAAAAAAGACTGTCAGAAAGTTACAACATGTTCCAAATATAATCCTTTAACAATTTAATTTAAACAGATTCTACAAATTCTAATTATTCGAAGATAAATGTAACGTATTAATTGTGAGAAACAGGAGTTACGTAAAAAATATAATTTTTCTTTAGTTTCGATAAATTGAAAATCAACAATATTCTGAAATTCTCCTGGCGTCTGCTCTGCTCTGTATTCCACTCGCTCAGCTGTGTCACGGGCGCATAAAATCCGCGGTATTAATAAACTCAAAGGATCTGATTACGACGATGCGCAATTGCAACGCTGCGCGCTTCAAAGATATTACATAACTCCGGCTGAATAATTATTCCGTACGTAAAGCCGCCCGGTGTAGTTCATTGAATAAGTTTATCGATTGGATAGTGTTCATCCGCGCGAAATCAAGGGCCGCAATGTATTGTGGGGAAAGTAACGGACTACGATCTGCTTGCACAGATACAGAGATATACTTACTGTACAATAATATATACGGCAACAGGGTGCATTATGACAAGTCCGTAAATACGTGCTCATTGATAATGCGACCGAGTTTACACCGCGGCGCGTTTCGATTCGTACAATGCCTGATAATGCGAAAATAACTTTTCTTTGTTAGCGGACCAAGTGTCAACATTCCGCGCTTGCGGTACGACAATGCATCGATAATTTTATACCTATGAATCATTCGCGTGTAATCAACTTAGCCGAACGACCAATATCGACCGACCGACGATTTTTCATGATAAAATCGATCTCTATAATTTCGGACGTTTGATAAAATTACGAAAAACGATGCGGCTTAATGCGGTTCCGGGGGAACAGGAATCTCGATTATCCATTCGCTTCGCGCAGCGGCGGCGAGGCCAATAAACTCGACAACGCAACGGTCGCGCGAATTTTCGTTACGCGCCACTAAAAAACACTCGGACCGTGGACGATCGCGTTCTCGGGGGTCCGGTAATGGCGCCATTCGCCGTATGTAATTCACCATAAAGCGGGGAGTAACTCTCGGGCCACCTTAAGCGTCTGTCGTATTTCCACCAATATAAAGAACGCCGGGGCTCGTATGAAAGTTTCGCGGCCGGGGGGAATTACGTCCAAGGGAGCCGTAATGCGTTGGAAATAATTTCGTAGCCGCGGAAGACACCGGCGAGATTTTCGAGTGCGAAACTGGTCCGCCGACGCGGTTGTGGACGGACTTGTATATTTTTTTATACGGTACTGTATGTTTGCATTTAGGTAAGCGTGTATCCCGAGACGAATTCACCAACCTATAATGCTTTCCCAGGTCATTCATGGTCATTTAGTGCCGTTCAAAATGTATCTTAACCCTTTGCGGTTCGCGGTGCATTCGCAGGTTCGTACCAGATTTCAGATGCACACATTCGTTGAAATTGTTATTCTATGTCCTGGAAACAATCACCATCACCACTTTCAAATTCATTGTCACGCACCGTTGTACGTCGACTCTGTTGTGTAGCCATATTCTTTAAAAAAAAAAATTATCTTATGGAAAGACTTTGAAAATGCTTTCTAGTTGTGCTACAAATTCGAACTGTACGCCACGATGGGTTTGAAAAGACTAAAACTAAGCCCTCAGTTTCAAGAGGCATGGCCTACTCCGGATATTAGAGTAAGATCATATATTAAGACTCAGATTGAGACATTGTCGAGTGACACTCGACATAGGACGTGTCAGAACGAAATGCGATGTCGAGTCATACTCGTCATAGGACCGCAAAGGATTAAAGTATATTGCTCGAAACAATGTTTTTACAAAGATCTGAAAATTCGGTCTAACACAATAATTATAGATACGAAGCGACGAATGCCCAGCTAAATCCTGTGATAAAAGGACGTCCCCTAAACGAGCTCCGGAGACAAGAATTCTATCCCGTGGAGCATTTACTATGTACTCTTGCGGACTATAGAAAGCTGGCCACTCGCATGGCAGTGGTATCAGTAATGCAGCTACCGCCAAGCGACCGCAGGACCCACTCGGCTCCGATGAAAGCACACGTGTACGAAATTTGTATCCCAAACTCCCGAACAGCCCATAGAAACGAGGCAGAGGGCAGGATGGGATCGTCGTACCGTAATCTACCCTCTTTTTCCCTCCGGAAACTCGTGTAGAAGGGACTTTGGGGAAGCTCCGGCCGAAGATCCTCTCGAAGTAATCCATCCTTAAAATAAGCCTGCACGGGGAACGACGTGGCGGCGGTGGCGGCGGTGGCGGCTGCAGGTAGCCCCGTGTGTGCAACTATTTCTCCACTCACGGGAGGATCGAACGCGTTTCCCGCAAGAAACGCCGGGACCCTTCTAACCCTCGTCCTCGTCCCTCTCATCCTCTGTACCCAACTGCCGGAGCCCGGTGAACCGTTAAAAATGGTCATACCGAGCTGAAAGCTGCCTCGTGATACGCGTCGCTGCGTCTCCTCGATGCCAAACTGCGAGATTCGGGGCTTAACGGTCTGACCGGGGGAGCACGAAAAGCGCCGTCCGGTGAACAGGGCGATCTTGTTCGGTAGCTACCGCTCGGAGGTTGATCGGCTGGTTGGCCAATATTCAAATTTTATAACTTTTTTTAAAGTGCTTTGGCGGGCCTAACTTCCTACTCGCGCCACAAGAGGGACAGGTAGTTAAAAAGGACAAATATGGTAATAAAGTTTACTTACAGGAGATGCTCGAATTGGTGACCGTTTGCGTCAAAATGGAAAGTTGCAATCTTCGTATCCCTGCATCCACGTGCATGTCTTATCGTTTCTGCAGGGATACGAAGATTGCAACTTTGCATTCACGCAAACGGTCACCAATTCGAGCATCTCCTGTAAGGTAATAAACTTTACTTTACTACCATATTTGACCTTGTATGACCTTCAACGATAACTCGCTGAATTCGTCTCAACACTGGCTATCGCGTCGTGATAAAAAAAAACATAGCATTCCATTTAAAAAATAGAGATGACCTTGAAATCTCATCTATGCCTCCACCCACGCAGAAAATGTTTGTGTCACAATATGTCCCCCTCTATACCGTGTAAGTTTTCTATATAACATTTTTTCATATTATTACAAATAACAGCAATATTCAAACTGGACATTGCCCCACCCTGTATACCGTCCTCAAACGCCTTCCAACATCCCAACCGTCTAAGGCATGGTTCGCTAGATAGTCTTACTCGATGCTGGTCTAGGACGAAACGCTCCTTCCTTTTTCCTGCTCTCTTTCATTTATTTCACGCGGCCACAGTGCAAAAATCAACATTCCATTTGATCCGCATTTTGTATGCGTTGTATGTTTCCAAATGGGAAATGTCTCCCAAAGTTTCATTAAGATCTGGCGATGTCACTTCGGGATCGTCCCTTGTAAGGACTATCGTGACGCGTCCCGTATGCGGGTCGACTGGCGCTGACGGGAAGACGGTGCCAATTCCGTGGGACGTTTACACGACGAGTGTGCGACGTGCGGGATCCTAGGATGACGAATGATCCGTCGGGTGATTGCTCGGTCCCGTGCGAAGCGTCCACGAGCAGACGGCACGGCGCGAGGATGCTTGGTTCCCGTGATTCCGCGAGGGCCTTTTGAGAACGTGCCAAAAATGCTGGCCACGGTTCGGGTTCGCCTGGGTTCGCCGCCGTCAATGAACGCGAAAATCGCTGTAAATCGTTCCGGCCGGCTCTCCGGTCGGAGAGAGAGAGAGAGAGAGAGGCCCACGGTCGAATAATTCGCGTCGGGTTTCAGATATCCCGGGACGCTCGTAATGAAAGTTACATCGACGCGGGACACGCGAGGGCACGTGCCACGGAAAATGTTTATTCCGGTCGCGAGGCCGTGTTTCGACCATTTTCATGATGCGCTGTTCGGACGGGGATGAAAAATTTATATCGACGGAAATATTAGGCCATGCTTCCGGCGCGGGTCGTTATTTCATTCGATTCTGCCCGGCGTCGATTACCGTTCTTTATATGTATAGCCGTTCGACACGTGGAAATGTTAAAATGTTGCCCGCGCAACAAAGAGCCGCTGGGAGTGGAGAGGGATCAGCCGCAAGTGGATTTCCATTTGGAAAATTATTGTGATTCGAAACGGGTATTTAAATACAGAGATTCTCGCGGCTGCGCTCTGCGCATCACTACGCACGGAAGATAATTGGACGCCGTTCCGAGGATTATTATGAATCGCTGCAAAACGACCCGCAGCCAGTAAGAGTCGAGGGTAAAATTAGGCAGCTGCTATAAACAGGTTATTAGATTCGGACGGACCACTTGTCAGCTATAAAACGACGGTTGTCGCGCGATTCCGCTTTCCCTGAAATAGTTGGGCCGTGGCTGCACATATTGTTATAAACAACGAAATCGTGGAATACTGATGAACAAAATGCTTTTAATAGCTGTAGGTCATTCATTGCAAATAGATTTGTTTTAGGATACCATTTAACATGTGTACAAAATCAAGGATTCGGTAGATTTTCTGAAAAAAAAGGATTCGGTAGATTTTCTGAAAAAAAAATGCCGGAATATTCAGGACGGCCTTGAAAACGAGAATACTCCCCTAATTGCGTAAACGGCGGAGAAAACGGGTCACGAGGGTAATCAAATACTCCCGCGGGGACAATAAATATTAATGGAAAAACCAGCAGACCCGAAAATGGAAAGGAATTAGCCGGACCGGATTAAAATCGTCGATGAGCTCCAAATTGGATATTGTGTGCGAACGTTATGGTTCTTGTGGATCCTTTTGCGGGCGAATCGATCGTCCGTGTTTGGTCGTGGCAGCGATGAAAATCACTCGAATGCGGATATCCGCTGACCGTCGAACGGCCGGCAATATTCTCGTCACGTACGTCAGAGAGATACGATATTGTTAGGCGAATTCGTTCCTTTTCCTACGTCTCCGGGCTCGGTCAGCCGGCATCTTAAGTCCCTTACGTTTTCCATTCTACCCCGGCAATGGAGCAAATTGCACGAGGGACCTTTACGAATGATCACGTCGAATTTTTCCCGACCCGAACTGGGAAATCGGGATCCTTCGAGAAACATTGCTGGAAATAAGTCGCGCTGGGACGCGTCGTTTTAGGCACTCGAGATAATCCGCTGGGTTGCAGCCCCGTTCCCCTAACGCTTTCGAGTGCCGCAATTTTTTTTCACCGGACATGCAAATCAATTTTTTACCGTCAGGTTCTTCTTGAATTTTCCGAACAACATTTTTCTCAGTTGAAAAGTTTATTATACTTTTCGCATACTTAGCTATTACGTAGAAGTTCGATACTCATTTTGTTTCATACTTTTATCGCGATGTTTGTTTTCATTCGGTACTCTCTCGCTATTTTTTCAGTTGTACGTTTCTAATGGATTCATTAAATTAACGCCAGTCGCACAATTTCGGTACAGTTCACATTTCATATTTGAATAAATGCAACGTATCCTTTCTACGAAACATTAAATAATTGCACTAAAAAGGATCATTTATCACGTCGTATAACAGGCACCTAAATGAACAACGTCATTAACAAACTGCTACTTATTTATCTCCAAATATACATAGATACTCTGTTTCGATAACACAAAACACGAACGTCACGCTTTATTTCAACGTTAAACCTAACCCCCAGACCGTCCGCATGCAGTTGTAACAATTATATCGTTCTTATTGATCGATCGAGTTCTTCGCGGACGTTCGATCTGTCGACTCGCATCGTCGTACGGCATTATCTAATCTGTTTTGCTGGAAATTCGAGTAACTCGGCGAGAATTGCGCAATAACCGTTGTTTTATGTCTGGAAATCGAATACCGTGTGTACGCAGCGCAGCGCGGCGTCCATAAAGATCTCTCGAATCAGGTTTCTCCGACGCGATTTCATATTTCTCGTTCACCTACGCCGATGATAACATATAAAGCCCTATATGTATGTATTCCGTATTTCGAATAACTTCTCGCGGGCACGTCCCCGGCGACAGCGAGCCAGACTCGAAGGATCTCCGTGTCTCGGTTCATGAGCGTAATGCCGACGTTCGATGCTGTTCGATCCAAGTTCGACGTGGAAGGCCGATTTGGATGCGTCGCGACTAGACTGTTCGAACGAGACCCGGCTTTCCGCCGGTGTCTTGTCCGATCCGATAAATGTCAGCGGTCCGGCGACTGTTAATACGGGTCCCGCTTTCAAACTGATTCGCACGAACCATCTCGGGAATGAAATTTTCGTCGGTCGGGTCGCGACGAAGTTCGTTTGCTCGACACTTCGTTCGACGCGTTTCGACGAGCCGCTCGCTCCTCAGACTTTATTCGCGCTCCGATGGAGTCTGCTATCCGGTGACCGCTCTGACATAACGGACTTATAAGTCCCATGACCTTTGCTCCGCTCGCACCGTTTTACCAGACCCGCTATAGTACAGTCATTTGGTTCGAAAAAAAGAGGTTACCTGGAAAGTTTTTCGGGAATTTTGAAAATGGGTAATTTTATAGATTTCGATGATGTGCTCTTTCCGAATTTCAACTTTGCCACCTCGTATCTTTGCCGCTCGCGCCGCCATATTGCAAAAATGCCGCCTAATAGCAGTTTTTTGACAATATCTCTTTTCCGACTTATTTTACGATAAAAATATTTATATACAACATTAAACTAGAGAAAATTTCCTACAATTTATGTAATAACAATTGTTTTTGTAAAATAAATAGTTTTGGCGTACGGGCGCCGCAAACTATTATTCGGTAAATATTTACTTTAGGGGAGGCATCTCCGATGACCTTGACCTTGACATATGTTGTCAAAGACAACATTCTGAACAACTTTTCTCATTACAACTACCCGGCGCTCGATCTTAGTTTTCCAGATAATTGCAAAAAACTTCGTTAGAATTTTCCGGATTTTCATGTGATATATTTTCAAAATCGATATTTAACAAATTTAAATATTATAGATTTCGACATTTTGAACGACTGTTTCTTTTTCCAATATACGGAGGTCGCTTTTAGTTTTCGAGATATTCACAATTTCGACAGAATCGGCTGAAACTAGGTCTTTTCGTAAACTGACACTCGATCGAGATGGACAGACTTATGTCGGATCTTATTTGTTAAATAAATACTAGTCAAGTTCGAGTCTCTTTTAACGCTAGAACTATCGAGCCAGTCGAAACGACTGGTTTCCGGTTTTTTCTTTTACGATTCGTGAAGTTACAGATGTATTTTCTTGAGAAATTTTTTAGTATGCTTCTCTGTATTCAAGTATATGTTACCAAAAAAATCCTACGAAATCTAAATAAACTCAATTCTGTGATTATTAGAAAACATCGCTCTCGTTTAGAGCTCGGTAGTTTTAGCGTTAAATGTGTTAATCGGCTTCCGAACCGAATATATCCTTGCCAATTACGAATTAATTTGTATCGTACAGGCATTTGTCTGTTCCTACTAAAAAAAAAGCTGGCGAGAAACCGGATGTCCATTCGGCGAAACAACATTTTCTCGCAGCGGACAACGGAGTCCGGTTAAAACAAAAAAAAAAAACGAAATCAGCGAGAGGAAGATCGCCGTGTATAATCAATCGAAATAATCGTCCCTCGAATAGAACCATCGGTTACACGGTTCCCGCACGTCGGCGTTCGGACACCGTTATTTACACTTCCGCCCGGAAAGCTCGGGCAGCAGCGAACTGCGTCGGCATGTAGGGATGGGAATGAACGAAGGGAAAATTGTAAACAAAAAAGGACTGAACGGTGGGACTCGCGTTATTTACCCGGCTGGCACTTGACACCGTCAGTCTCGTTTCGCCCGGTCGTCGCCGGAACACAGGGGATTCGATTTCGCTTGGCACCGGTGGATGCGGCAGGGCCGCAAGTAAATTACGCCGGCGAAGTAATAAACTAGAGTGCACAGGGGTAGGCAAAGAGAACGAGAGTACCAGAGACGGAGAGAGAGAGAGAGAGAGAGAGAGAGAGTGAGAGAGAGAGTCGACAACGTCGATGCACGGTGCCTCGCGATGACGCTTCGCGCTGCGTTTCGACTGAATAATCGTCGTAGACTCCCCGTGCCTGTTCGAGCAGTCAATGACGCTCGCTGCCGACTTTTCAGCAGGTTCGCGAGCCTCCTCCCCGTTTTCGCCATCGAAAAGCGTTTCGCGACGGGGAACGAGAGTCGACAAGCCGAGCAGAAGGGAAAAACCCCGAGTGCATCGGGTCAAAAAAAGAAGAGAGCTGGAGGTGGGTGAAAAGCAAGAAAAAGGTATCGAGAAGTTTTCTTCGTGTGCGGCAAGCGGGTCGTTCGAGGGTTGATCCTTTGACCTTTGAACCGGAAATAAAGTCCGAATGGTCCGCGGCGACGCGACGGCCGCCGATGTACCGTTGCAACGATGTGCGGTGCACAGACGCGCGCAGTTTCAAGCTATTGGATTGAGACCGAGTGGCTGTTAACGTGTATGCGCCGAGCCGCGCCGCGACGCGCGACAAGGCGGCCGTATTGCGGCCGTATTGCGCCCAAGGGGGGCAGACGGAAAAATCCTTTGAAACGGGGGAGAGGAAAATTCATTTTAGCATTTCCAGTCGAAAATGCCACGACGTATGGGAAAAGTACTTTCGGCACGCCGAGTCGAGCCGAGCCGAGCCGCACCGGGATATTGGTTCGCATAGGCGCCTGTGAGGTTCGACCGCTCTGCCCTTGGAAAAGGAATGTCGCATACCGAGTTCATATTGGCGCGTCTTGGAGCCGCCTTTCGCGAACCACAAACAATTTTCCGAACGCACCCCCGCGAAGCCCGAATACCGAACAATGGAAATATCGTTACGATTATCACTGGTGACACCGTCTCGACACTGGAGAACTCGCTTTTATCACAGACTGTGTGTGAAAAATTATGTCGTCAGCGTGGAAAAACTGTGAAATTGTTGGGAAATGGTGGTAGAAAGTTTTATCGTTCAGAATAAAACAGAAACGGAAAAACGGTGCATCGATAGTTTCCCCGGCTCGTTTAAAAATAGATCGTCGCTGCGTCAGTGATTAAAATTCAATTAATTAATACTTAAAGTTAAGAAGCGATAGGGTTTACGAGCTGACCTAATTTCCTAATGGTTTCGATACAAAGAGAAAGCAAACTCGTTCAAGAAGTTCCGTGTACTAAAAATAGGTGAACCGACGCGCGACGTTCGAGATACGGGTCACCGGTGACCCGGAACGGTCTATTAGAGGGTAGGAACACGGACTCCTTCGCGTTCCGTGAAAACTCATTAGCATGCTGCACGCTACCTGCGGCTTGTCAACAAATTAATGCCGCCTTCCGAAAGATTGATTCGCTGTACCAGCACACTCGTGTCATGCAACGTCAACGATGACTCGGGGATTCGGTCTCATGACCCCGCTGCTTCGCAGAAACCCCCTGTCATCCTCTGGAGGGAGCGGACATATTTAATACGGCATTAAGCGACTATTTTCATGATGGACTCTGTCGACAGGTGTTTTATAAATTACCGTGCGGCGCGGCGCGGTAAAATAATCGAACAAGCTCGAGTCCCGCTGATAGGGTCTCGTCATCGATCCAGCTAAAGAGTGTCTCTGGGAAACATTCCTCGCGGCTAGGGGAGTTTGATAATACCCTAGCTGAACGATCTGATTATAGGGCAATGCTGCAATTTATCCAGCTCCACCAGCCTTGGCAGCGATGTTGCTCTTTCTTTTTTCTACCGGTTGTATAGCTTAATCGTCTGGTTGCTTTTTAGCTTGCTGTGCACGCAATTTGATACTCTATCGATTCATCTTATAAAAAATGTTTCCATCGCAATATTTCTCCCTCTCTACCAAGTAAATTTTGTATAGCATTTTCTCATATTATTATAAATAACGGAACTATCGAAGGTGAACATTGATCCATCCTGTACAATAATAGCTGTAATACCAGACGATTGTTTGTTCTATGGAATAGTTTTCACCTCGTGTAAAACAGAATCGTCGAAAAATGCTAAACAGCTTGGCACCAGCGAGCAGCCAGTTATCATCGCGATGAATATAACATCGTAGCATCGTGTGTACCCGCCGTAAAATCGCGAGAAACCCCAAGAAATTATAAGCAGCCAAGCACAATAGTGACTGCGCAAGAAGTTCCATACTCTCTTCCACCCACGTAGACAGTATTTTCTACATTTATAACCCGGTTGATAAATTGCCCGAATTGTTTCGTCTCTGTATTATTTCGCATAGTCGGCATACTGGCGTGTACGAGGCAAGATTTAGTGGGTAAGAGAACGTGCAGAAGCAGGGAGAGGAGGAGAGAGAAGCTCAGGGGCCAGGAAAGATGGTCGACGGGGGTGGCTCGGCGAGAGGGTGGCAACTTCAAAGAACTCCCGTCATGTTCCCGTAGCGGGCAGTCTCCGTTAACATATTTTCGACTCGGCCCGGCCCGGCCCGGCCCGAGCCGGACAGAGAGTTCCCGCAGTTCTTTTCTGACACGTGTCCCATCTGTTTTCGGTAATCTTCGTGAAATAGGAGGCGAGGCTGCACCTCTAAAGGGCCTCTCACGGCGGATTTTTCGAAAAAGTGGGATCAAAATCCAATACTCTTTTGGGGCCATCGTGGATGTTCTCGTTCGAGCGGACCACCGTGTATATTCCGGACACGCGATTAAATGTTGTCAGAAATTCCTTTCTTTCGGTTACTTTAATTAAGTTCCGCGGGGGCGGGATCGGAATTCGTCGCTCGGGCAAAAGTTTCGGGAGGGGTGGAACGGCCTCGAACCGTTCGTGCCCGCGGTACGAGACAAATCGCGGTTTCAAAATTCTTTCGTGCCGTTTAGATCCATCACCCGGACCGCTTTAATTAATTCCTGATTGCCCGCGCGCCGCTTCGTTCGCCGGGCTCTTGTTTAGCTTCGGTCGGTGCGGTCCGGGAGAGTTCGTTCTCTTGTCAAATATAGAGACTGGGTCAGTTGACCTTCCTGCTCCTTTCTGAACCATGGAAATCCCGGATTAAATGTATTCCCGTTCCGTGTGTACTCTGCGCCGGATGAAAACGGCCGAAGAATCGCGACGATAAAACGGAGACGGATTTGTTTTCCGTAAACGCCGAAAACAGAGGTGTACAGTCCGGGACCAAAAAGATAGAGTACTCTATTTATTTATTAATTTTTATTTAGCGGATGATGTATTCTTAGATTTACGAAAATGTACATTTCCTTACAATATGTACATGGAAACACGAAGAATCTTTTTGTCACCGACTGTACGATCGATCCGATGATAACTTTCAACGGGCGCGATTAATAGCCCGGCATTGGAGCCACTCTTTCAGAAAACTTTCCTTTCTGTGCCGTTCTATCGTACCTGACCCGGAGTCAGTTTACCTTCACAATATCTTATAATTAATTACAGTCTTCCGCGAGGCGGCGCGGCGGCGGCGGCGCTCTCTTCTGAAGTTTTAAAGCCGGGGCGTCGTTAAGCAAGATAATTACGCTGTTTAATACCACGCGCAGTGACCGGACGTAATCTGCGTGCGAGACGGCTGATAGATTAGACGAAGTTCTGGTTATTGTCTTGGATTTATTTCGACCGGTCGGCCGCGTTCGACCCCTCTCGAAGAAGCTCCTCGAGCGCGATTAACATCGACTTTTCGAAATTTAACGACTTTGATAATATTCCCAGACGGAACGTTTTCCCGCCCTCTTAAGAGCACCTCCTCTTTTAGAGCTCCAACTTGAAAATTTATTTCTCCTCGAGTATGCTGGCTACTCCACGCTGAACCCCCTCGAGACTAGAAATATGCGGCTACCGGAATTAAGAGAGAGTTATCATTTTTACGAATGTAAAATCCCAGTTATAATCACGATAATTACGAACACGTTTTGATTTTTGCATTTTATAGGAGATCCCGGTAATCACGTTTTAAGCTTGTCAACAAAAAAATTCAGCCAATTTCAGCGTCGCTTATGGTCGAACATTTCCACATTTTCCATAGAAAGATATTTTAAATTAAAGCTTGTCGTTTAAATATACAAACGGAATACACATTTCAAAACATTTCAGCGCGCTCCTATAAAAAACAACAAAAAAAAAAAAAATGAATGCCAGTCTTGAAATCAGCGTCTGAACCAGAAAAATCCCCTTTCAACGTTTCGATCTGGCACGTTTCGAAAAAAAATATTTCGAAGCGGAGAGGATTTGGTTGGCTCGAGCTCTCTCGCGCCACTCGTTGCATCGTGTTCCGAAGAGCTATCCAAGTTCGTCGCAAATGGCGCGCGAGAACTTCGACGGTGCGGTGGCGTCCTGAAACTGAAGTTTGATTGACGCTTACATACGCGGGGGAATTGGCGATACGGCGAACCATTCGCAGTGTAATGTTAATTGAATTTACGTCGAGCCCGTTTCCTTTTTTCCAGGCCCCCCTCCCCCCCCCCTCGTTTCGAAAAACTTGTCACGCGTAATGTCCGCGCTCGGAATTCGGCGGAAAAACGAAATCCGAGCTGTGTGCTCGTCGTTTCGCGTTCTATGTATTAATTATTCCGCGTCGCAGCGATTTTCTTCGTGAACGCGACGCCACTCCGGTGTCGGGGTCCCGCGAACTTTTTGCGGTGATCGACAACACGTTATTTTCCAGCTGGAAATTAGGTATTAAAGCAGTGGAAACTTCGCTCGTTCCACGCGGCTTGGTTAAATTGTGTAAGCGGCGCAAACTTCCTTCACGGTTGTTCCCGGTGTAAGAAGCCAAGCCTTGACATATGCAGTTGGAAACTAATATTCGGTATCTGATCCTTAATCTCCCCCTCTCGCCCCCTTCTGTCTCTAATTACTGCTGCCACAAATCCTGGCCCGAGATACACCTAATATTCTGCCCCGGTAAAACCAGACAGATACATTAACTGAAATTAATGCCTGATGCCATTGCTGAAACACGCCGAGTTTACACCGTGATAACGTAACTCTGCTGTGTTTACATATTGCCACACGCTGCAAACAGGTCTGCCACGGAAGAACGAACACTCGAGAAAGAAAATGTAAATAAACAAGGGTTTTTTCATATGACTAAAGGATGGTCCAAAGGATCAAAATACAATGCGTTCTCTTTTATTAAATTCAACTTGGAAAAATACGAAGGAGTATAATGAATAAGGTCTGTAAAGGAACGGTCGAAAGGAATTTAGTTTCAAACAAGAGTAATATGTTCGTAAGAATGCAAGCCTGCGAGCGCACCTGGAATATCTTCATTATTTTTCATAACGCGACGCCTCTACCGGATAGTAATTTTTCAAAACGTCCTCTATTTTATAAGAACCTACTGAAATGCTTCGATCGACGATGGAAACAATATTTGCGATTTTGCGTTCCATTACGAACGCAATCGATGAAATCACTGGTACAAAGTTTAATCGAATTTTTCTTTTTCTTTCAGGTAAGGATTAAAGACGAACAAGTTCTAGTCATTGTCGGCCACGAAGAAACCCGTTCGACGAGGGGTAAAACCATTTTTATCTAATTACCCTGGACCGTAACTGTGGTTATTCCAAAACAACGCGGTACTCTTACGTAAGAAACACCCTGTACATGTATAGTTGATCGCGATCGAACGCGTCAGCCGCTTCGATACGCGCCAAGAAAAGAAACTGTTCCGCCGTGGATATTCGTTACTAATGTAGCCGAGGAATAAAGTTGCGGATAAAGAACGACGGTTTGATAATGTTATTCGGGGAGCGTAGGAGGGTCCGGGGCGGGGCGGCTCGCGTAGAGAGCATTCGTTCTGCGGGATCTAATAGAATTATAGGGCAGAGGTTGGGCCAGGACGTTAGAGGAATAGCCGAAAGGCGTGGATCGGGGTTGATTTTTCAACAGGGTGGCTCGCATCGTCGTAACACGCGGCTATTCATGCGTCGTTCTTCTTAACGGGGGCGCCTTCTACTACGTGCAGAAGCAAGTCGGGGGTGGCGGGGGAGGGGGCTGGCGGCTGCTCTTATCGAATGGAACGAGCGACGCGGCGTCGGAGAGCTCGTTCGAACGTAGAAATTTTACCGAATGTTGGATTCCGCCAATTTCCAATATCATTGATCTCATCTATAAACCCGCACATTTTCTTCCCGCTGCTGCGCGCCGTGGCATACTTCTCTTTTACTGCAGCCAGATTTCAGCCGGATATACATTACTTTCCCGTCGGAGATTATCCGTCGCCGCCCTGCCACGGGCGTCTTTTACAAGGATCTACCGCGCGTCACGGCCTCTGAAATAAAAGTCACGGCTCGAGATTTTCCTGTCCGGGATTCGGAACTGTTCCCTATAATTGCTTTTGTAGAGTTGAATAACGCGAAACGCGCCTCTCTTTACGGGGATGGTGCTCGGGACTGGCTGCGAGATCATAAACGGAGTTTGACGCGATTTTTTCATGGGACCTCACGCGTTTACGATGAAAATTAGTGCGCAGATTATAATATACAGTGTGTGCATGCTGCTGCCAGTCGGCGTCTTTCTTGGAAATAATAAATACCAGTGAAACACGAAAGAGGAAAAAGTAATACTGGTTTTTCAAGGGAAATGATAGCGATGCAGCGCGAACACCCTGTATAACAGTAAGGATTTCAGAATTTTAGTTCACAGCGCGAGAAGTTTACTGGTCGCAAGATGAGCAAGTCGTAATCCGTTAACCACTGGAGCAGAGAACGCCGGCGCACAAAGTCCGACTAGGTCACCCTGCAATGTTTTATTTATCTGTTTATTTATTTATATTTATCCTTGCGATAGCAGCTGCTCAAGAGTCGGCGCGTGCGCGTCTTTCGTTGCTTCCTCCTCTCTACTACCAACTCCTTTGTTTATTTATGTATCTATTGGGTTGGCTCGTAAGTCCTCTTGCTCGTTTTAAGCGCATTTCACCGTTCAAACTTCTATTGTGTATGCGTTGACTATAATTTTAATATCTTGCTGTTGCTGTTCCAAACGCAAGATGGATTTTGTAATCTTGTTTGTTAAATTGTGTGTGTGTGTCTCCGGCGCGTCCAAAATATAAACAAACCACGAACCGAAGGTCAGCGCTCGGTGAGCGAACGCGAGGGCCTACTACGTGATGTTTTCATGTGGCAAAAAATGCCTCTGCACAAGTTTAAGTATGTGTGAGCTCTAGGCGTTCTAGGACGCCATTAGGCCAGTAGGTCTCAGGACGTGTGCGTGTGATGCAACGCATCTCAAATAAAGTATCTTCCTTTGTAATATTCAGAAATTATAAACCTGGTTCTTTTTTAACCCGCCTCCATCGTTCGAAATCGAACATTGTTAATAGCATTGTTTGCTTCATGCCAAAATGTACGAAAATTTGGTTAAACGCTACTGGCTTTTCATATCAAAATTATTGAATTTACGAAGCTGTATCTATGGAAACGAGTCCATAAACATTCAAGCCGAAATAGTCGGTAGCGTTTAGAGCTCGACGGGTCCAGCGTTAAACAAATTACATAACTCGATTTTATGGGATCGTCGGTATTTCCGGGCTGCCGGTGAAACAGTTGAAAGAGCATGGGTATCGACGTCTATATTTAGAGCGAAGTCTGGATCAAGTGGCAGGAATAGCGGGCTCATAATCGGGTCAGCGGAGCGTGGTTATAGGAAAAGAGAGCCCTCCATTTGTGATTCTGTTGGGTCGTTCGCCGATAAATTCTGCAAGACGGCCGAATGAATACTGCACACGCTTGCCAAATTTCCAGGGAGCTCGGGAATGGAATGGAATGGAATGGAATGGAATGGAATGGAACTACTTGGAACAATTTGTTCCGGGCCTGTCGCGATCGGATCGTCGCCGAGATTTTCGCTTTTGGGTTTTCCCCGGGCCGCTGCGCGCTGGCCGCGGAACTTGCGAACTTTTCGGGAGGTTGCCGGACGTATCCCGTGGCGGCCGAATGCCGCGTCGCGCCGCGTCGAGTGGAAAGTTTCAATAAGATTCGCGGTCCTGCGTAAAGCAGCCGAAGCCGAGCCTCCCGCGCGCGCGACGATGGAAGCGAATGCGAGGTTGCTGGGGTTGTTCGCGTGGAAACTTACACGATCGCCGAATCGAATTTCCGATCCTCTATCCCGCAGTGTCGGCGGATACCGGAGCACTGTACTGATCCAACCTCCCGACGTCACTGGCTGTCACCTTTCCTCCTGACACCTCCATTCAACCGAGAACTCTCTCCCTCTCTATCCGCAGACTCCCGCTCCCCTGGAACCATCCTCTCACAGATTTATAGGGTTCTCGATCCCCTGGTGTATCGATACACTCGGCCCCGGCCCGTAGAAATGGCTCGGCGAGGCGTTCCGCGCTGCCGGGATCATCCTCGCTGCGAAAACAAAACGAAATCGCGGAGAGAATTTCGCCGTTGGATTATGAAAATGCCTGCGAGACGAGGATCTCTCGCCTAAGCGAAAATCTGTCGCTCTTTTCGCGGCGAACGTTGCTTCTGAATTTAGCCAAATCGTATATCTGCTTCAGATATCCCTATTCCTAGCCACGCTATATATATTGATTTTTTTTTGTCGCCCGAAATTCCACTCGTCGGAGAGGGTTCTTGGCAAACTCTGCCTCGGACGATGCAGTCCTTTCTCAATATTTCTGTTCTCGTATTGGTAACTATAAATTCGTTTACACCTATAATCAGGGTCTGAACTTTGCTCTCCTCGCAAGCTTCCTTTAATACAGCGGCCCACAGAATGTAGGCTTTAATCAAGACAAAGTGAGGAAACTAACGGAGACAGGCTAGGTGCGGCCCCTAAGTACTACAGCTTACACCCCGAGCAATATTGATTTATAATTGGCAACCGTGACTCTATAACATTACGAATCTCGTATAGTGTCGTCGAGACCATTCTAAACAATTGAAAACTTCCACATCGGAAAAACCATCTGTCTCCCTATCAAAGACTTTTTCAAGCAACCTTCCAAATCCTTACCATTCGTTTTACCATCGCTACCAACGCGTATCAACCAATAGGAACACGAACTATAGTTATACATACAAGGTGTCCCAAAATGTCTTCAACTCCCGGAAATGGGAGGTTCTTGAGGTCATTTCAAGCGCCATTTTCTTTTTGCAAAATGTTGTCCGAGGCTTCGTTTGGGAGTTATTAACGAAAAACGCGGGACCAATCAGAGCGGCTGAACGTGCCAACGTGCGTCTAGGTCGCGCTCTGATTGGTCCGTGTTTTTCGTTAATAACTCCCAAACGAAGCCTCGGACAACATTTTGCAAAAGGAAAATGGCGCTTGAAATGACCTCAGGAACCTCCCATTTCCGGGAGTTGAAGACATTTTGAGACACCCTGTATAAGTGTCGAGCGCAGGAAAGAGTGCCTAGCAATAGTCTTATCCGCCTACTCAAGATCACGAGATCGGCATCGGCTTAGAATTCGTGAGAAACGCGATGGCGGGCATTGTTGTTCGTCGGAGGACGTATTGCGTTTCCGTTGCGGAATTAGACGGGGCTTGGCGCGGGCAATAATTCTCGGCGTTTCGTACACGCCGACGCGGCTGTATATTACGTTGCGCGTCATCGTTCGCGGCGGAAACGGGAAAACACGGGGCCCAATATCGAGTAACATTGATAAATAACCGGCGTGCCGTCTATCACGGAGATTTTCGTTTGCCAGCTACGCGGCGCGGCCGCTAAAATCCCGCACTGCACCGGCGGCGGCGGCGGCGGCGGCGGCGGTGGCGGTGGCGGTGGCGGTGCCGGCCTGCGCGTTACCAGAGAAACTACTCGAGCACTCGATCAACCGGCGCCGGTAATAGCTTTATACATTCCGGTTCGAGTCGGCTGGAATATGTTCCAGGGGCCCGGCGAATTTAATAAAGATTCGATTCTCCGGCCGCGCGCAACAGGAACGGGGGACCCGCGCTTGTTGGATTTAGGCCAATTAGAACGCGGCGAGAAACTTCGCTCAGGAGAAACGGCACAGCCGGCTAAGACGTCGAGCAAAGAGCATTTTCGTGATGTAAAGTGGCTCGCGATCCTACCTTCAACAGGAATACTAGCTGCTTCACCTGGAATTACCATCTTGATTCTGGTCATTATTGCTTGTCGCGACGAGCAACGTTCGCGTATAACTAGAATGGTCTCGCGGAGAGTATACATAAAGAATAATTTAAAATAACTGTGCTTCTTCCGTAGCAGTCGGTGTACAGTTGCACATGCGTACGTACCGGCTGTCTCATCTGGAAACTCCATTTTAGGTCTATTGGAATACGAGTACAAGAAATCAGACTCTGAATATAAAATATAAAATAGAATTTATTCATTTTCGTATATCCGAATAAACACGTTGCGACGCACGTTTTTACTCTACGATGAATAGGACGCGAACGAGGATCGTTCTGGAAAAACGGACGACGATCTAAAAAACAATTGAAACAATATATAATAAGTTTTATGATTTCGGCGCAGGGTTCGATCATTTATAGAAAAGCAGCAAATTTTCACGGCTGTGTTGCCATTTTTGTTCAAATTATATTATACATATATTATAAAAAAATTTTTTTTTCTTTTTCAGAAACGTCGAGAAACATGTTTAATTAATTGCACATTTGCTGCTTTTCTATAAATGATCGAACCTTGCGCCGAAATCATAAAACTTATTATATATTTAATCTTCGATCGAGAAGAATTCACCTTTAATGTAGACAGTCATTCGAAAGTTCTCGAAAGACAAAAGCAATAGAATATCCTACTAAACAATAGTACATTATTTTTGTCAATTTGTTTCTTAAATAAATGCCAACAAGGTCCGATCGTTTATTAATTGTCGTGGCGGGAAACGTTTACGTACAACTAGAATGGTTTCGCGAAGTGTATACATGCTCCCTTGTAACGTGGTCGAGAAACTAAGGAAACTTATCGCAATTTAGGTTGTCTACGCGTATTTTCTTGTTTCGCGTCAGATTATTTACTATTGCATTTCGGAGAATTATGAGACTAATGAACGAACTCCAAGAGTTACGGTGTGTCGATGTAAAGAATTTTACGAAGAGTTATTATAATTTAGCTTGTCCACGCGAACGCGAGTCTCCATCTCCCGAGGTTCGGCGATTATTCGCGACCAGAGAAGTTTCGATTTTAATGCGATTCGATTTCGCTGGTCGCAGTTCGAGTCCCCTCGGTGGAATCTCGAGATATTTTACGTCAACAAGTATTGTCGCGTTTCCTTCGGGCAGAAAGTACGACGTGTCAAAGAACATTCCAAAAGTGTGGTATTCCTATCACGAAACTTTTCCGAAGCTGAGACCTTCGGATAGAAAGTTTTTCAGAAACTTTAACAAGACATCGAATGAACCGTACCGAATAGAAAACACAGTGTACGTCATCTATTACCGTGGACGCGTTACGTTCCGATCGATCCTTCTCTTCCGACGGCGACGTCTTCAAAATTCGTGCCGATCGAGAACGTTTTCGCAGCGACCATGAATCCCGACGATTCAGGTCAGTCCCGTAATTTCGACGGGCGTCTCATTTCCCTAATTGAAAGTTCTGCTGTTTTTCCTCGGCGACTGGAGCACGTCGTATATTACTTGTCGCGAGAAAATTGAGAATATCCGAATCGCAGCTGGCAGAGATTCTCGCGAGCATCTCGCGGATTCTGTTCCACCGGGCTCGTGGGGTTCTATTGCGATCCAGCTGAGTAGTTGAGTAGCTGAGTCAAGATACGCGAGAGATTTTGTTTCGGGTTCGATCCGGGGTCGCGACGCATCCACGGCTCCTTTATTCCAACCCTTTTAGGAATATGAGCCACGGCAGCCGGCAACGAAGATCATTCCCGCGGTTTCAACCGGCACCGCAAGCTGAAAGTTCGACCGTCCTGTTCTCTCTTTCCCTTTGTCCGTCTCTATCGCGAACTTTGCGTTCCGCTACTCTAGCATACAGTAGCGGACAAAAGTTTCAGACCATCGATTATAATTTCAATATTTCGCGTGTCGGAAATATTCATTCGATCTTTCGCGTTATAATCGCAACGCTACGGATTTAATGCATTTACGAGAAAAATGAGTACATGAAATACGAAGCAATGACAACTTAATTTAAGGATGCTGTTATATGTTTTTCTCAACTTATTTTAACTTTTACGTTGTATAATTGCATGTGAAAATTGTTATTTAAATAATGATCGTCGAACTAAATATTAAACAGATATAAAAATTTTATATGTTTTTACGAAACTGTCGCCCATAAAAATAGCATTCAATTTTCCCGTCGTTTTATGTTTTTCGCATGAATTAAATAACTTACTTTCTTGTTCCCCGTTTCGTCTTAAACTATTGTTCGCAACTGTACGTACCGAGTTTAATAAGTGTACTTAGGCGGAATCCCTGCGCGAGCATTACCTAGCCGCGCGTTTTTCGCGAGTCCGTAGATTTCCGTTTTGCCGGCCGTTCCTGAAGGAAATCCACGAATATTACTTAGCGCGAGAAGTGCATCCCTGACCCAGGTTCGCCGTTCAGGAATCCTGTAATCCGCGGACTCGAAGTTTCGCGATCCGCCCGGCTAAATGGAAAATTCCCCGGCTTCCGAGTGTCGTTCCACGAGGAACGGATTCATCCGGATGCGTGTACGCGATTCTTTTCGCAACGAGAGCTGCTTCGCAAATTAACCCTTGCGATGCTCGCTGCTTCGGTATCCATTCCCCGGGTCTCTCCCTTAACGGGTTTTTTATGCTCTTCTTAAAGCGAAACTGCCACCGTTCCGCGGTCCGTGGATATACTTTTATACGTCTTGCAGCCGGGCTGAAATGCGAAAAAATTATAAACGTGGTAACAACGAATGCAACGCGTCGCAATGTACTTGGAGAATTTGTCACGCGGCACGAATGCAGTTGGTAATCAAAAAGTATACCGACTTTGCGATACGAAAATTTCTTACAGAGGGTGCAACAATATGTGGGGACACTCTTTAAAAACATTTTTAAAATTTGTTCGTTGTACGAATAACTGTGAATAAATATTTCACCCTATATTTTCATTTCATTATAATTATTGTCCAAGCGACCGTCGATCCTCTACGCGAAACAACATCACGACCAGTACAGTATTTCATCGATAAATGTCCCAAATGTCTCACACATAATTGTCCCTGAACTATCCCCACTCCTGCGGGGTATACCCCTTGAAGGACCTTCTTTATTTTTTATAATTTTTTTATGGAACTTCCACCATCATATTCTTGACATTTTTCTAATGAGATTGATACCAAAAATGATATAATTCCGATGATATTTACGCGTGTAATGGACGATGGGAGTTTCGTGCGCAAGGAAGGACAGCGTATAGGAAAGAAAGAGACGCGGAGAGTCGCAGTCGCCGGCACAGTTCAAAGGCTCGCGGCGTCCTCGCAATGTAACCCCAATAAAAAACTTTTTTATTATTACTTATTTTTGTACGAGACTTTCACCAATATATTTGTGAAATTTTTCTGATTACAATGGTACCAAACACGATATAATTCGCATCATATTTACAATAATTTTCCGTTCATATAATTTCAATGAGAAGTTACGGGGGGTCGTCCATTATACACGTAAATATAATCGGAATTATATCATGTTTGGTTTCATTTTCATTAGAAAAATGCCAGGAAACTGTTGGTGAACGATCCATAAAAAAATAATGAAAAATAAAGAAGTTTTGCCATCGGATTAGTAGTGGTCTCACACCGACATACCCGACCAGTATTAGTATACACTCTCGAGTTCCCATTCCATTTCTACGTTCGGCACAAGTCAAAGAATAGTATCCCTCACACATAATTGTCCCCGGCCGGACCCGTGGTTGGGACAATTATCGATGAAATACAGTATAAGCAACATTCTACATTCAATTCGAAATCCAGCGTCGCCTCGGCAAAGGGAGCAGAGATTTTCTGTCAACGATCGCTCGACGACCTCGAGAGCATAAGCCTGCAGGAGGGTTAAACGGTCTGGAAACACAGCCCGGGGGGAAGAAACAGAATTAGAAAGAATTAATTTATCGCCGGCTAGCTGGTAATCTGGGCTTGCGAGGTGGCACGCGGGACATATAAGCCGGGGTGATCCCGGAGCGGAGCGGCCCGACTCGACTCGACTCGAGTCGGCTCGGGGCGCGGCGGTCGACGAAATGTTTTTCAGGATCATCGGGATAAGTCTCGAGATTGGATAGAAGATGAAAGAAAGCCTCTGCGAGCATCGGGGAGCACACACGCGGCGGGGTATCCGGTTCCGTTTAAGCTCGGCCGTTGAGCATTTACTCTTTAACCACGCGGATCTATGGGAAATAGAGAGCAACACGGTGGGTTTGCGCGTTTAACGAGCGCGTATTTACGGGCGTTCCCTTTCATTCGGCCTGTCTCTGAGCAGTTCGGAATCGCGTGGGTGTCGGTGCCGACCCGTCCCACTCACCTGGAGCCGGAGGGTCCGTTTTCATCGCGGCTGGGAATCGCGTAATTTATAATGCAAGCGACGAACCGAGATAGAGGAAGAGAGATTAAAAATTAAAAGGCTAGCAGGCGAGGAGAGCAATCACGGTCTCTCTCGGCCGTGTCGAAATTCCACGGCGAGGATTGCGCGCCGCGTTACACGGGCCCCTGGACCAAGAAAAGCCCGGGGAGCGCGAGCTCGTAAACCGAATCTTAAACGCGGCGACGAAGTCCTCGTTTCTCGAGTCACGGGCCACGAAGAAAAAGAGCAGCGAAGCGAAAGGGAGAAAGAGGGAAGCGGTTTCTTCCGTGTGTTCCGCAGTCTCGGCGCGTACTCGTTTTATCCTGCTTACAGAGATTAATTGGAAGGACAGGTTCAAAAGGTTAAAGAACACACAGCGTACATGCAGGCGCGGCGGCCGGCGAAATAAAGAAAATCGAGGAACAGAGGGGCGAGAGAGACGAGAGAGGTGAAGGTACGCCCCGTGTTGGTGCGGAGGGAGACGAACAGCGGAGAAAAGAGAGAAAAGCGGGCGTGGAACAGACCACTGAACGAGAGCGTCATTAGACGTCCGCGAATAAAGCGGGAAAGCTTCGGAAAGCGGAGAAAAAGGAGTGGACGCGACACCGGCATCGCAGCTTCGGAGGTTGAAATAAAGGGAAAAAGGCGCGCGTGGGCCGAACTTCGTAAACTCGGCTCGGAGGCCAGTTTTTCGATTTGTCGTTAGTTTCGAGCGTTCCTCGTTAGACCCGCGGCCGCGGCCGTACCGTCGCGTCGTCGTTTATTTGCATTGGATTAAAAGTCGAGGCTCCGGTTGGATTAAAGCTGGCCACGCGAGTAAATAACCCGCGCTCGGCCCGCGGAAACTTACCGCGCGGTTTTCATATTGCCGGATAATTGCAAGGCCGAGGGATTGTCTTTTTCGTTTCGGGGCGCGGTGCGCGAGTAATTAGTCCTTTCCCAATTTTCCTCGTTACATGCCCCCCCCTTTCTCCGCGGCTTCGTCAAGTCGATCGACCGCTCCTCGACCGTTGTCTTCCCGGCCCTTTTCACCGGCGAAGGTCTAACGCGCGTTAGGGCTAACGACTGCTTCCCGTTGTTCAAGTTCCAGTCTTCGGGGTCCAAGTTTCCGGAGACCTCGCCGGGCGAACTAATTGTTTTTACCACGGACACAATGCCGGCTGCCGAACAGTTCGATTGTGCCGAACGATTCTATCCCGGATAAATGTAACTCCCCGCGAAATAGTCTGTTGATTAAATTTCCGCTGGCACGAGCACGTTTACAATCGCACCCTGTTATTACCGGAAGATCGAGCACAGGTAACGCCCTGTAATTCCCAAATTAATACCCAAAGTGTGCAACAAATGGGTAGAATCGCCGGAACGCAAAGAGAAGGCAAGAGTAAGCAGGACATCCTTAAAATGAAGATGGGTGTGCTCGGAAGCGCCCGTTAATGGCCGCAAAATTTGTCCGCGACTATCCAAGCCGGACAAAGACAACGATTGTTTTGCTTAGGCGCTTAATTAAGGAGTACGAGCGCGGAGACGTGGAAGCGGTGATGGGGTATCGCCGCGTCGCGTCGCGTCGCCTCGTTATGCTTAATTGTGTATCGCTGAGAGGAGTATTCTCGTCGTCGCATCAATTTCCCGGGCGAAAAAAGGATCTCGTTTTTCTTCTTTTCCATCGCGCAAAAATAGCTGCCGATGGAACGAGCACGTCGGGTCGCGAATTTATTCGATACGCTGCCGAAAGAAAGCAAAACGTTTTACGGTCCCCTATTAATAAACTCGTACTACACGCAATATCGGCTATCACTTGCGCGACCGGTGCGATACAATTTCTGTCGGGGAACGGCGCGGCGCGGCGCGGCGCGGCGCAACGCGCGTTTGTAATTGAGCGGAGTTATGCGAACGCGAGCTCTCTTCCACACACTGGACACGAACAGTATTTTCATGCCAGCCAATCACCGCTCCGCGTTCGATCGCTCTCAGGAGCGCAGAATCAATTGGTCTCCTTTAAATGAGTCAAACGCGTCCATTTCACGTTTCGCGTCTACGTCGAATTGTATCGCTTTTTCACGAAGAACCGAGGGACACGTAATTCGACTTTATCGTGCTTCCTCTAGAATTATCAAAGTATTATTTCAAGATCGGATTATACTACATAGCAGGTACACTAGAATCGTCCGTTCTACTATCACCTGCCGCAGCGATCGCCTTTTTTCCTTTCGGGCCTGGCTCCGTCAGCTTTTGGCATCTTTCTCAGGCTCGGACTTACTGTTTATTAAGGTGGGTTCCGAACCACCCGGGCGGCCACAGTTTTGTATCACTTGAGAAAAACCTTAGAGGTGACGGCGGGATTCGAACCTGGGATCACCAGATCGTAGCCGCGGCCTCATCCACTTAAGCCACTGCGCGCGCAACGATCGGCTGATTGTAACAAATGCCGGATAGAACTCGTCGAGGCAGTCGATCGTCCTGAGACGTTGGACTCGTTAAGCCGGCGACCCGTCGATTCATCGTGTCCCTCGACAACAATGACACGTGACGCGAGACGAAACATAGCATGGGGCTTCATCCAAAGACAGGTCTTGATCTATACGACGGGATCGATGGTTGAACCGGCTCGGCTCGGCTCGGTGCGGCGCGGCGGTCCCCGGGAATAGGGATTGATGGAAAAGCCCTCTAGTGGGAAACGTGGGTGGTGCAGCCGCAAATTCATCATCATTACACACAGTCGCCATTATCGTGTCAGAGTCTAGGATCGTGGCAAGACAGGCACCCGGGGAGAGGGGGGGCCACATCGAGTATTAGCGAACCGATCCATTTGAAGGGATCGATGATTACGCGCGGAATTTCCGAGCGCGGGGAGGGAGGGAGATGGTCGGAGAAGGAAACGGGGATTCTATCGCGATGATGGTAACCCCTCCGGTGGCTAATACGGGGTATGCGGCCACGTACAAAGCATTTATTAGAATGCAGGATCCGTCTCGCTACGTTACTGTGTTTCGAGGTGCCAGCACGCCGTGGTAATTACCCTCCCCCTACGTCAGAGGAACTTGCCTCGCCTCGCCTCGCCTCGCCTCGACCCTCGGCTGCGGCGAGAGAGTCTTCCAATCGAGGCCACGGCGCACCTGTACAGCACCGGATGCTAATCGAATTCCGTCAGCCAATCCGAAACGGGGGAGCTCGCGCTCCGGACGAGAGACTGGTCCTCTCTTACCCTCTGCTCTACCTCTACCCTCTCTCGCATCTCTTATCGTTCCTCGCGCCAAATCCCCGAAATATTTCGGATGGTATTTTTCGATGGCCTGCACGGACCATGGTCCTCGAACGACCGTGCGGTTCGCCGGCCGGGCCGCCGCGCAATTTATAACAGGGCCGTTTGAATTTAGCGGCGCGCGACGAGTCGGCCGTAGAATTTTAAACGACCCGCGACGCGACGCGACGCGACGCGAAGCGACCCGCCGACAGTTTCTACAATGTGTCACGTACCGCGCGATTTGTTGCCGTACCGCGCTCCAAGAGATAATCGATATTGGCGGCGGCGACGAGATCCTCTCCGAGCAAAGTGTTTCGAACCTGGCTGCGGAAAGAACCGACTTCTCTGTATTCTTTTACGCGTGGAATCTATGACACCGAATGGCCCATCGTTTTCACCCTTTCCACTGTGCGTAATCTCAGAAATGAGAACTAACAAATTATACGTATAATGTCCTTTATCCTGTATTTGGTAGGTTAGGATTGACAAATTAACCCAACAAAGATTTTTATTTTATTATTTTACACCTCTTATTTACACTATTTACAGATTACAACCAGTAGTGTCGCCAGGTCGAGAAAATCGAGGGGAATAGTCAATCGAGTGGGACGTGGTGCTGGAATGGGATAGTGGAAGGGGAAAAGTAGGGGAGTAAATGAGGCTCGATTCGGCCTCATCTGGCGACACTGATTACAACATCATTACCTGAAAACAAAGAAACGACATTTAAAGTTACTATCTAAGATGTCGATTCCTCCTTTGCGATGGTTGCTGTAATTCCATCTAATCTTATTCCCCTTTCTCCCTCTATCGAATAAAACCGTCGCTGCTTTACCTGCGGCCAAATCCAAGTCTAAAGAAATATATTTTCTTCACGTAATGTACAAGAAACAAACAATTATAACCTTGTCTCGTCTTTCTCGGAAAGGCACGTTCGCATCGAGTACAAGATACGAGATCGGAGACAGGTGATTCCAGGGCACCAGAGTTAGTTCCGTTGCTAATCCGATCGAGTTTCAGCAGGATGATACCGCGACGCTCGCGGATCCATCAGTCAAAAGTCGTCTGGAAACTTTCGGGGCATCAATGTCAATTCTACGACTTACAAATTGTCCCTGGGAGCCAACTTCGTATCCCGCAGTATTCGGCCAAGTTGGAATTCCGTTGCTCGCGAGCGCGAATCCTGCGGATATCTTGGCCCCCCGACTCGCCTTGAATAGTCGAAACGAAATCCACACCTTCGGACCTTCTTTCTCTCTGTTTTCGTTCGATTTATATTCCCTGGGTTGTCCGCGTTGTCGACAGTCCGCTTGCAAACGATCGATATCCTATCGCTCCGGTATGGCACACTGTACAGGGTGTTAAGAAATGTTTGGTCTTGACAAGCATAGGCGTATTCTACATCTTCGGATCGATGGAGATCTGTAAAAAAAAGTTTCCGCAAAATTGTCCTTGACCTTGAATTTCAAGGTCAAATTTTTTTTTTTATTGTATAGTATTCTACGCATCATGAGGATAAAAAGTGTACTATGGGTCAAAACTCGACCGTTTCGCCAAAAATTGATGCGGAACTTTTGTCGGCTGTAAGATAAATTTTATTCATAGAAGTTGGAGATTTCAAATGAAAATGCTAGTTGTTGACACAGACACGGTCTTGGCGAGAATGTAAACACACCGCCACAGCGTAAAGGTC
The DNA here is from genome assembly GCA_916610255.1 of Lasioglossum lativentre. Classification (NCBI taxonomy): domain Eukaryota; kingdom Metazoa; phylum Arthropoda; class Insecta; order Hymenoptera; family Halictidae; genus Lasioglossum; species Lasioglossum lativentre. Next base: position 7,416,008 of record OU744364.1, read on the forward strand.
GAAACATACAAGACCGGTTTGGACGTCGGTCTTGTCCGTCCGCTAGATACGAGAACAGGGTTGTAGAAACTCTGTCGGTAAAGAGGGAAGAGTTTCTACAATCCTGTCCGATGGATCGGTTCTTTGGCTTAGAAGAAGAAATAGAAGATGAACATCTTTCAAGACTTGGAAGGTAATATTGATTATGATCGATTACATTAGATATCCGATAAACAGCAGATAAACATCAATACAAACTGCTTGCTTTATTAGAAATAACTCTACTATTATTTTTTATGAGAACGGTCGAATTTTGACCCATAGTTCCTTTGACACTTTTTATCCTCATGATGCGTAGAATACAAAACAATAAAAAAATTTGACCTTGAAAGTCAAGGTCAAGGACAATTTTGCGGAAACTTTTTTTTACAGATCTCCATCGATCCGAAGATGTAGAATACGCCTATGCTTGCCAAGACCAAACATTTCTTAACACCCTGTACGTATTTAAACGGCCGCCCGGCCGCGAAGCGAGTTTCACGAGCGATCGGCTCTCTGAAGGCTCGATATGCTCAGTGATCTCGAATCGCTCGGTCTTTGACTTTTCCCCGGGTGGTAGCGGGCTTTGTGTTAGTTTCGCCCGGTTCTTCGCAGCCCTCCTTTGCCACGGGTCACGAAAACAGATCCTCCTCCTCCTCTCTCTCCCTCGATAGGGGAACCGCGTTGATAACCCTTTGACCGTTCCGATTCACGCCTATCCGGGACATCCCGGACCCCAACGGGTGGATAGCCGCGCGATTGTGTCGTCCGAATGAGGTTTCGTCAGGCTGCCTTTAATGTCCGCTTCATCCGCGACCTCTGACTCCACTATTCATCCACCATGCTTGGTCAATGCCGAGCTAGCTCGTGGCCAATGATCGAGGAACGCACAGTGCGGTGATAAACCCGTTTTCTGGACAAAATTCCATTACTCGAAAGGCATAGGTGATTGTATTTGTTTGACATTGCAGTAACCTTGAAAAGCTATGTAGATATTACTATTGATATTTTAGATCGACTTTGGCTATTTTCTCTACGTTTTTAATTTAGCATATCTTTGATCGATATGGTTTATATGGATCTTTGCTGTCTTTTCCATCTTTCTAGTTTAGTATATTTTTCTGTGGTTAGGTCTCGGTTAGGTGATTGTATTTGTTTGACATTGCAGTAACCTTGAAAAGCTCTGTAGATATTACTATTGATATTTTAGATCGACTTTGGCTATTTTCTCTACGTTTTTAATTTAGCGTATCTTTGATCGATATGGTTTATATGAATCTTTGCTGTCTTTTTCATCTTTCTAGTTTAGTATATTGTTCTGTGGTTAGGTACGGTTAGGTGATTGTATTTGTTTGACATTGCAGTAACCTTGAAAAGCTCTGTAGATATTACTATTGATATTTTAGATCGACTTTGGATATTTTCTCTACGTTTTTAATTTAGCGTATCTTTGATCGATATGGTTTATATGGATCTTTGCTGTCTTTCCCATCTTTCTAGTTTAGTATATTGTTCTGTGGTTAGGTTTGGGTTAGGTGATTGTATTTGTTTGACATTGCAGTAACCTTGAAAAGCTCTGTAGATATTACTATTGATATTTTAGATCGACTTTGGATATTTTCTCTACGTTTTTAACTTAGCGTATCTTTGATCGATATGGTTTATATGGATCTTTGCTGTCTTTCGCATCTTTCTTGTTTAGTATATTGTTCTGTGGTTATTAAGATTTGTTTGCTTGGTTATTACTCCAATTATCATGATTGGTGAAAAATTAGGAAGTGCGACTAATGACCACAAGCGGCGAGCATCTGGAGGCCAATGTTTTTCATTGGCGCAGCCGTAAAAACAAAAATGTCCGAAAAACTAATGAGGATTCATTTTTATGCTCCTCCTAAATTGGAAAAGTTTTTCGTTTCGGAATGGCAGAGCTGTGAACGAGCGCTTTGTGGTTGCAAGCAGACCGGTGAATAACGATGTCAGTGGTAGCTGCGTATTATGAAACTTGTGATCGATCGGCGTTGTTAATAAAAGTATTGGATAATCGAACGATGGTTAACGAGAAGACAGAAACCGGGATGGGAATGAACGAGGGAAAATGTTTCATTTACAAAAATTTGATCCGGCCAGATACATTTATGATCCGAAGCGATGGTTCAGAAAGCTTGTCCGAACTTTAATAAAACTCTCGGTGATTATTCGTTTCCTCTCCCGTTTGTAACAATCAGAAATGATATTCGATATTCTCCGATACTCTGCAAATATATTTTATAGTACCCGATATTCCGTGACTGTGAAAATTCAATTTATAAAATACAAAAATATTCTGAAACAAGAAAAAAAATACATAATTGTCCACGAATCGCTTTGAACGAATCGTGATTGTTCTTGCGGCGCGTGAATTCTGATCGTGCCCGTACATTTGTTAATGCTAATTAGCAAATTTCCATCGGTAAAGTTTCGCGAAATAACGATATTCAGCGGACGCGAGCAATTAGGAACGCTAAATCGCAGTTTCATTAAGATGTTTTGTTTGAAAAAGCACAATGAACTCGTTACGCAGGTTTTTCTATATGGAGTCGCGTACACGCCTCATCGTAAACACATTTTCATACGGCGCGCCGCGCCGCGTCGCGCCGGTCCACCATTTTTCCGCTTTATGGGCCCCACGCTGCGTAATTTTGTCGTTTCTGGTTATTTCTCGTCCTGTCGACGCTCCGCGTTTTAATAACGATTGTTTGACTACCATCGTCAACAAAATATAACGTGTCAAAACACGGACTGCGCGTTTACATTTACTGCACGCGATGTACGCTTTTACTTTGACCCTTGAACTTGGCTGTTTAGCACGGCATTACAATTTGATTGCTAACGAATTCGTCATTTCAGGACGCGCGGTATAATAATCAAGTTTCGTAACAGTGTAGGAGGACTGCGAGGACCGTGTTGTCTGTGTGTACAATCGTGCGTTCTATTGCATATTAACGCTTCGAGCGACGCGGCTCCCAGATATTTCAGACTGAATTATTTGTCCAAGTTTTAAAATCACCTGACCCGTGCCTTTGGTTAGAGAGCAAGATGGTTAAATTTTTGTTTTATTTGTATGTCGCTTAGTAAAAATGTCAAAATCCAGAGAGAGAGAATAAATCTAGAGTAAAACGTAAGTCGGAAAGACGGAATACATAGAAAGTTGTCTGATGCGTTTCGCGTGTTATAATGAACGGGAGAAGACGGATGTGTTGCAAGTGTTAATGGGTGCATGTCTGGCAAACTTTTCTGATCGATTATCCCGAGCACGAAGGGATGTACGAAAGACATTCTTGATATGGGGTCATTCCTTTCCAGTTGCACACTCCTGCAAACGAGATGATTCTGAAACAAATTTTTCTTTTTATTGTATATAGTGTCGGAATGATGAACAATCTCATTTCTTAATATTGCGTGGCAACTTTTTGCAGCGAACAATTCTTTTTATATCGATATTATAATCTCGTGTATATTCACTTTTAAAAATATCTTTTTATCACAGACGTCGATTAAATTTACAATGTACCGGCGTTTTAAAATAAAGTCATCACTGTTTTACCCTATATTGCATATTACGCAAAGTTGTGATAAAAAGATGGGGAACCCATTTCGGTACAGGAAGCCTTCAATAATTCTCTAGATTTCCCGGTCCAAAGGGCATTGCGCTTTCATGCGACTCCCGAGTACAGCGGTATCAATTGTTTCCGACATTTATAACCTTTTTATGGAGGCCGGAGGAACGATAATGCGGTCGTTTGTCAGATCAATCGATATTACCGTAACAGTGGCGGCTGTGAGCTCGCGCCCTAAGGAGCTTATCACTGTTTTTATAAACTCCATCGGATCGATCATCGAGAAAAAACAACAATTCCGAGCGCGCATAATAAATTAGTTGTGGCCGTCCGATGGATACCATATCGGTGTCGCCTCGTCGGCTTAAGCGAACCGATAAATAAACAATGACGAGGGAGCGCGTTGAACAATTTGAGCGACGCGAAGGCGACACGCTTTTAGTCCCCGGCAGGATAAAACTTTCACACTTGGCTGAAACGACGGGGTCGAAAGTCAAAGACACTCGTTACACTGTACATAGCAGGTCCGGTGGATCTACTTTGTCATTTATAACCGTGTCAACGGTTTCGACAACGGTGAAAACGATACGTATTTACGTCTTCCGAAGCGAAGAAAAAAGTAGGAAACGCTTTATTCAATTTCATATATTCGTTCCGGAAATGGAGACGATTCGGAGATCTCGAATTCGCGCAAGTCAATCGCCCAAAAAAGGAATTACATACTTTGTTAAACGGAATTACAGTAAACGCTTGATTTTTGTCCGGAGCGAGGGCACGATTCTTGTCCAGTGCCTACCCACTCCAATGCCTGTCAACGCCAAGTCGCTCCGCAGGGCGGCGAGGAATCGATTTTACAAATCTCTTAATTTTCATTATTTGTTTATGGGACTTTCACTACCTTATTTCTGGCATTTTTCTGATTAAAATGACACCAAACACGATATAGTTTCAATTGTATTTAGTGGTTTAATCGACGGTGAAAGTTTCGGTCGCAAGGAAGGACAGCGCATCGGAAAGAAAGAGACGCGGACAGTCACGCGAACCGTATTTAATTCTGTCCTTCTCTATGTTCGGCTCTCTATTGAAGTCTCGCTCGGCGCGGTCGGCGCGATATCTAGACGCAGTCATAAATCAAAAAGCACTTCTGGGCACGATTCTTGTCCATGAAAAACACGGCTGTTTTCTGTGGCAACGTGTTACCATGAGTATTCTTTAATATTTTACTTTCGTTTCTTCAATGTTGACGCTCGAATATTACATCCGTGCATGTTTACTAACAATTTCATCTTGCTCGCGGTTGCGGCATCGGCTAAGCCGATATTTCCGAACGTTATTTTCTTCGCAGGGAACTCTGTATATTAAAAACGACAGCATTCGCGAGTCTAAAGTAAATCGTAAGAGATGGAAGAGGAATTACAGAGGGGTATGGAACTGATAATGAAAAAGAGAAAATATATATATATATATATAAAGTCCAATAAAGAATGAGAAGTCACGATGAAAAAGAAGGGAAGAAGATGGAGAACGAACCCTAGAGAACAAAGTATAAGTGAAAAGGAAGGAGAGGAAACTAAGACAACCAAGATAACGCGATGAACGAGCCAGATGTGGCGATCCCAAATACCCCGTGGAATAGAGGAAAATGAAACTCACCTTGTATATTACTAACAATATATCTTTTTTATTAACACACACTTAAAATCCCTCTGAAAAAGTTTCGGCAACCGTAATATTTCTCTTACGACTAGCGGAAACTCTTTGTCGACAGAATTCATTTTTCTACACGTAAAAGAACCCCTTTGATAACAACAATATATTCCTTGGACTTGTTGTTAGTCAACGTTTATTATGTCACCTAAATTAGTTCTTCTTTGTACAGAAAAACTGTTCCTTCTTAAAGGACCGTCGCAGGCCTGCAGAATTTCTCCTAAAGAGAAGTATGTACTACTCTGAACTTAAGGAAAAATTTAATAAAAAATTTAAGACGGTCTTTCGACGCAGAGAGAAGAAAATTAGATTTCTGTTAAAGAGAAAGTCTAAGACCCTGCAACGCCATTGACGCATTCCACTTTCTTAAAGGACATGACAGGCCTGCAGAATTTCACCCGAGTCCCTTCCACACTCATTTTTCCTAAAGAAAAGTACTACTCCGAACCGGAGGAAAAATTCGATGAAAACTCCTAATTGGCCTTTCAACGGGGAAAGAAGAATATTAGATTAAAGGCCAAGGCTCGATCGTTTATTTCTGCGGAATCCGACAGATCCGATGATCCAGCAATCCTTCTGTCTCGAGGAGCAGAACATACCGAAATATCTAGGAAATTCTCTGTCAACCGATTGATAGACAGCGGCAATCATCGTGGTCGCAAAGACTCGGCACGGAATACCGGAGCAGGAGTCGGGGTCCTCTAACGCCCTCTGACCACGTACAGTAGGATAGACCCGATATCGACGTGTCAGAGCCGCGAAAGGAAATCCTCGGACGCGCAACAAATCGCCTAATCAAGTAGATATATGAGTGATGCCGGTGCGAAATTGGTTCTTGGCCGCGAGTAAATCTCACGCGTGTCAGCGCGAGACGGCCATTCGAGGTGTCTGGAAAAAAGGTGGACCCGGTGGATCGATTTCTTTCGGGATTTATGCGGCGATTTTTTACCGGTGATACCCGTGGAAAAGCCAGTGATGGCGTCGCGATGGAGCACCGGCGTGGACGGGGCCGGGTCTCGCTCGGCCAGAGACACTGGCACTCTTTCATTTCGCAGCCCGAAGACCACCGACGACGGAGCATCCGTGTTATTAATGCGGCCGACGCCGTCACTGGAACTTCTCGCTAATTTATTCCGACGATTTCAAGACACACTTCGGCTCCCGTGCTAACGTATACATACATACATACATACATACATATGATATATAATATACATACGGTATGTATAATCCCGTCGACCAGGTTGAAACTCTTATCTAGGCCGCGCGAGTCCTTTCTGAATCAGAAATCAGCCCGGTGAAAAGTGACTTGAAAACAGTGACCCCTTTGCCGGCACACCGGCAAGCCGGCAACGAACTTCCTAATTTTCATCCGCTCTCGAGTTTTTCGCTCGCTTCCTGCTGGTCTTATTTAAATTTTAAGGACCGGTCGGATTTCACGGTCTAAAATTGCAATTATCTAGACCCGGGACCGTCGTTACGTCGCACAGTGGTTCGATTACTCTTGCAGCTATCTGAACTGAATTATCTTTCCATGGCTTTCGGCCTATTTCCGGTTTTAATTGTTAGAACAAAATTTCAGCATTTCCCTTACAGATTGTAATCTTAAATGTTTTTTCGCAGATAGAATTTTCTGGATTAATGTAGCTTCATTCTTTATTAAATTGAATATTTTCTAAATAAAATATACGAGTCCTTTTTTTTTAATATGACGAATATTCAATTCCCCTATGTTCGTCTTCGTCGCTATTAGCAATCCGAAAATAGAGTGACAACCTCGGTCGCGTCACCGTGTCCCGGTTGTTGGAATCGACGTGATTTTACAACATTTATGAACGAAAGAGTGTATGGAGGCACGGATCGCATATTTAGCAACTTGCCCTGACCCCGCTCCGACCTAAATGTTCTCATTACAGACTCGGATAATAATGCTGTGAAATCAATTTTCTACAGAATATCCAAAAATCGTAGATAACCGTTCCTCAGTTTGAACATCCGTATTTTTATTTGCGACAGGACAGCGTGTATCCTGGATAAATATTCTTTGGGCAATGATAATGGGAAAGTTGGCGGTCGGACTGAATTACGTAATGCACTGAAAAATGAAAGGGAAGAGTAGCGGGATTGCTCGCTCGTATTCTTCATTCCTTCCTCCTTCCCCCATTCCTCCGACGTGCATTTTCAATATTGAACTCCGCGTCTTACTTTCTTCGCTACGGCGCGGCGCGGCGTCTTATCTTCTTATTTCTTCTCTCGGCCACGTTCCCGATACACCCGCGTAAAGTTTACGGGTTTCGCTTCCCCGAAACTATTAAATATAACGGCGAAATTTTGTTTCGCATTCGGAAACTCGTCGGTGCACTACCCCCCATCCACCCCCCCCCCCCGACACCGACGTCTCCGCGACGTCTGCCATTAAATTTGATAACATTTTTCTGTCGGGGGCCGAGAGTTACGGGCTCCCGGTGTCTTTCCATTCCTGTTCGACGGTTCTGTTCTGGTCTATTTAATCAGAGATAAGCTCCAACCGACCCCCGAGCCGTAAATTAATGAATTACGGAGGACCGACTCGAGATTAAACAGACTTTTGCTGCAGAAAAAGAGCCCGTAATTGGACTGACTTACTCTATCGACGACGCGACGACGGATTTTCACGTACCCGGATAGTTTCCAGAAACACGTTCAACCCTATTAGCTGCGGGGCCTGATTTCGAACCCCGTATTATTTTTCTTCGCAGAACTTCCACTGAAACGTAAAATATAATACCGGTTCCAAGACTGTGCATAAAAATACTTTTGATATTATAATAGATTTTCTTATAATCAGCTCGATTTATATGAGTTCTATTAAAATATTATTTATAAATTCCACTATTCACCTGAAATCTCTATGCATTCTAAATATCTAATCACGCTTGCGGTTGGTCGTGTATTTCTAGTATTGATCGTCGTGCACGTCGAAGGGGCAAAACCCTCGAATGCTACAGTCGAGCAAAATACTTGGTTGAATATCTCGGAAAATGGGAAGAAATAGCAGATTTTTTTCGAAACCCACGTAGCACATTTTTCAGAAGAATTTGTCCGCGTAAAGTGGGCGCTATAGAATTCCATCTCATCGTTCGCTTTCCAGCACACGTATAAAACATAACTCGATAACAAAATACAAATGGGAAGAAACTTATTTTATATAATCTCATAGGAAACAGTAGTTTCCCAGCATCGCCGAAGGATTTTAAAACACTTCAATTAAAACATACACATTTCCTGCGGATCTTCTATAAATCCAGCTGGTTTCATGGAAATTGGATGTTTCGTGAATAGACTGCGAGTCTCGATGTAGACTCCCATTTTCATAGATAATTTAATGAATGCCAGCCCGTAGAAGAGCTTCCTCTCTCCGAGTAGAGGACTCCATAACGCAAGAATTTTGTCCCGGATCCCAAACTTTGTAAATTTAAGCGAGCACTGCTGTACAGAGCAGTGTCGCCAGAAAGTGTCGAAACCAGCACTCGAGGGGAATATAAGGTACCCCCTCTCTGATGACCAGAGCGGCAGAGGAGTTCAGGAGAATAGACTGTAGAGTGTAGAGTAATATGTGACTAATGTGACACGTTGCGCGTGCGCGATGCGGACGCAACAATGACATGACATTTCGCAACTTTCAGGTTATTGCAGCGTATCGTACTTATTATGTACGTACCTATTTAATGAAATGAATCATACGAATCGTTCTACAGTTTATAAACATTCTTTATTATAAATAAAATTGATTGGAACATGTGTGTCACGTATTACTCTACAGTCTACTCTCCTGAACTCCTCTGCCGCTCTGGTGAGAGAGGGGGTACATCATTTCACCGTGACTCCCCTCATCTGGCGACACTGGTACAGAGTCAGTGATGCCAGAATCAGGTTGAAACCAACCTCATTTCCCCCTCCAGGCTCTCCACCTTTATCCCCTTCCACTATCCTATTCCACCACCATGAGCACACTCCAACGTCCCCCACTAAGACCGTAGACTTGTCGCGCAGTCGCGCAACGTGTCACATATTACTCTGGTCATGAGAGAGGGGGTACTTGTGTTCCCCTCGATTCCTTTTCGATTACCCCTGTCTGGTAACACTGTACAGCAGTGATGGGCAGCTATGACTGCGGCAGTCAAGAAGCTTCCCCCACCAACTACTCTTTCGTACGAGGGGGGAAACGAAGAGCGCGGGGCACCGCTCCGCGACGAAGGTGCGCGCTGCACGAAAGAGTAGTTGGTGGGGGAAGCCAGCACCTCAGGGGCCCCTACCGTGCCCATCGCTGGAGTAGAGAGTAGCCGGATGAAGACTCGTCTCCCACTCTGCCCTTCCCCTACTACGGCGCTATTCCCCCACGCTTCCGCTACGGTCACGTGACTGATCCGGTACCGGCAGAGAGGGGGTAACTTTTTTCCCCCTCGATTCGAGTCAATTCCCCTGATCCGGCGACACGGGTATTGGTTCGGTTTCGCGCGGGCATGTATCTCCGGTGCAGCTGCTTTCAATCTTCTCTCCTCTGCGAAAGTAGCCGAGTATCGGATCCCCTTTGTTTCCAGAGCAGTATCGTTGATCGCGGGCATAGAATAAAGAAATCCGCTGGCCGTGCAGCGCGCGGAGAGCGTCGTCGTCTACGGTCTAGAGTCTAGAGTATCCACGGATCGGCGGCGCGGCGCGGCGCGGCGCAAGGCCGGTATCGAGTGTCCTGGCTGTTCTACACATTCCACCGCAGAAAGGATCCACGGTGTTTAATCGTGGCCTGGAGCGAACGTCCAGTCTGATGGAGTATCGGATGGCGTTAAACAAACGGCAAGTCGCCGCATCGCGCGGATCAGATACAATTTCGGGTCGAATTCGTAGGTGAAAACGCAGCATCGACGCACAGTCGCTACTCGACGCGACCAGAGGACACGTTTACATCGGCATTCCATGTAGAATATTTTCTGTAACAAGGTGAAGTCAATATTAGAGTCTAGAAAACAGCCAACGGTGATGCTTAAGACCCAGCCATTTACGCATTCCACTTTCTCAAAGGACGTCGCAGGCCTGCAGAATTTCCCTTCAGTCCCTCCACTCATTTACGCCAAAGAAAAGTACATACTACTCTGAACTTAAGGAAAAATTTAATAAAAAAACCCAGGGTGGTCTGTCGCCGGTGAAAGAAGAAAATTAGATTTCTGTTAAAAACAAGATCTACCTCATTTTGGTAGATGTTGTACAATTTTGTTATACACAAAGCGAAGAACTTTTATTTCTTTGGTACACACGAAAAATTCTTTTCGATTTACAAATAACAATGCGGAGTAGTATTTATAAAAAAATATCTTGATAATCATAGATATCGCGTGATTTTGAAGATGAAAATCAATTTTTAATTAAAACATAATAACTTAATCGAAAAAATCCTATTTGAGAGTTTGAAGAATTTGTATGGGTCTTTTGAAAGTAGTTTCGAGAAAAACGCAAGAGAATCTTTGAAAAATGACATTTTCTAGAATAAAAAAAGGAAAATCTTTGACAATTTTCCAACACGGTGGAATTTGCTGGCATATAAAACGCTGTAACTCCGCCAAATATTCAAATTTTGAAATATCCCTTTGACACGGCGCGGCGTTCTGTACACTTCAAGCTTCAAGACCCGGCAACGTCACAGAGATTGATGGAGTATCGGTCGACGTTAAACAAACGGCAAGTCGTCGCGCCGCATCGGGCGGATCAGATATAATTTCGGGTCGGATTCATAGGCGAGAATGTTGACGTTGTCAGGGAGAAGAGGCAGATCGGGAATGTCGAATCGGGGGATGGCGAGCACGCGATTTATCACTCATCCGGGCGAAAACGGCCGTAACACCGGTACCATATAATTGCGCGCGGATCGTCGACCGGTAGTTATCGCCGATAACCAGAATCATCGATCGCGCACGCCCCCTCGTTTTACGCACGATTTTCGATTACCATTCGTCGCGTTTACGGTCGGTCAATAAATTCGACGATGTATGTAGATCGGAAACTCTTGGTTGACGTGCAGGACGTTCGTCATAGCGAACGGTCGACTATAATCTGGGCCAATTTCCACGATGCTGGTCGTTTCCCGCATTGTCCAATTTTTCGGGTAAACAACCCCTTCGGAGCCGATCACCGTACGAATATACTGGCGGTTCAAATAATGCGTTGTAAGCTGTTCTTTGCTTACGAAATCACGGCAAACAGCGGTTTCAGAGGTTCTTTCGTTGAGAATATATTTCGAAAAATTATTAATTCTAAATGGTCCGAGGGTTATTTTTGGCTGTACTCTTCGCGAGTTCATTCCTGTACGAAGTGGTTAAAATAAAGACTCCAAACATAATTGAACTTGATACATACGTAAAGAAAGGATACTTTCTTTAAATCAGATTAGCCGCGCTTTATTAGCTCAGCGCGCCCTCTAGTCGATATTATATCGATGCTCGACGAGGGAGATCGAAATATAGAGAGACGACGTAAGACAACACATGTGAGAGTACCAAAGTGACAAATAAAATAAGATAAGATAAGATAATAGATCTAGGAGGGATTGAGGATAATAGACTTTAATTGTCGTATCTCTTTCTTTTAGGTAACTAATAAACATTTTGTATATTTGTAAATATTGTGTGGGAGCATGAAAATAAATGAAAGAGAGGAGGAAAAAGGAAGGAGCGTTTCGTCCTAGACCCGCTAGAGGACTCATCAGTAAGGCTATCTAGCGGGCCCTGCCTTAGACGGTTGGAAGGCGTTTAAGGACGGTATATATACAAATCATTGAGGATGTCAATACTAGCGAGAAAGGTCTTTCTTTTAACTACGCGTCCCTCTTGTGGCGTGTGTAGGAAATTAGGCCGCCACAATTGTATATACACCATAAGCAAATTATAACATCTTTCTTTTAGAGCAACACATTTTGGTTATTTTCCTTTGAAAGTCCTTAATATTATCCTTTGTCTTATACGTATATTTACCATTTCCAATATGATCGGTAAAACGTTTCTAAAATTACCACCGATCGATGAACAGTCTCTCGGTAGTACGCTTGAAATGAAATGCTTAAAACGAAAGTGAGATGTCGGGAAGAAAATTGATAACGAGTACGGGTTGCAAAGGATTATTAATCTGCTTGCGATAAGATCGCCTGTAGTTCGAAATAAAGCCGATACAGGCGAGAAAAGCGTTGATTCGAACGGTGACGTAGTAGTCGTAAGAAAGTAGAACGGGAAGAAAGTTATATTCTCCGTGGATCGGGCAGAACGAACGCTCTGCGCTCTAGAGGGTTAATTAATCGAGCGGATCGCGCAGCGGTGCTCGTCTTTGTCGCGTGAAAAGATTTCAGCGGAAAGTCGAGGAGCGGCCACTCGACGCGGCTATGAGCTCTGATGAGGGTAGCAGCCCACTGACCTTTAGCGACCAATTGATTTTGTTTCCTCGGGCAGCTCTTGAAGCGAGCACGCGAGCCTCTCCTAGGCGCCGAGCTTCCACGAAACCTGATACACCCGCACAAGGGTGTTCGTGTAAATTCTTCGTACCGGCCCGATATCCGTGTTTATAGTCGATTTAAAACCATCTCGCAACCCTTCCCGGTCATCCCTGATCATTTTTTCTTTTCTTGTATCCGCGGCTCCCGCGAATTTATAATTCGCAGCCGAAAGATGGTGGTCCATGTATTTATTTTAACAGAGAAATCATTCGAAAATAAATATAATATGGATCTTTGGTTCGAAAATGTCGCGCACGTGTTGTATTCCGGGTGAGGGTAATAAACGTTAAAATGTTTATGGTAATAAATTATTAAAAACTCCTCAACTATAACTCCGGTTAGAAGTACATGAAGCGCGTTAACAATACGATACGTCGGAACGTCTGACAATTCAGGATGGATAAATATTCGACAGAGAGAGAGAGCTTAACTGTGCTGAAGGTTTCTACTAAATGAACATGGTTCAGACTTTTGCGTGAACTTAAATAGAAGTCCCTTAACCCCTTGCACTACTATTTATTTTACGATTGCAGTGATTAGAACTTACTTGTCGTTTTTAATTTCTTAGAAAAAACGAGGGTTGTATGTAATTTATACCTATGCGGTCTCCAATGGTTTCAACAACAAAAAAAATATAATTTTGTTTCAATTTAAAGTTTGAAAGAAATTAATAGCATGAATATTTAGTAGACTCCCTTCGAAATCTTCGTCACGAGTCCGACTCGGTATTATAGTGCAAGGGGTTAAAGGGAGAGCGTGTCTAAAGGTAGTGACCGGTCGAAGTTCATTGTCGAAAACACCTATTTTACGATTAGTCACTATTTATCATAGAATAAACGGTTAGTCATACAACACACGATAAAAATTGTACGATTGGGAATAGCTAATTTTTCCAGAGAATAGCGAAGCGAGACTAGCGTAATCTTCGCCCCGACCGAGCAGCCCAGGTGAAATACGAGTTCTTTCTTTCTTCCTTTCACTCGTTCTACGAATTGAACAATACTCGGGCCCCATTTTATTACATCACCGACGATAAGGATCCACGGACGTCCCGGCGGGTACGTGCGTCGAATTTTAAAACGCACTTAACGCCGCCGAATATACGCCCGGAAAAGTTTTCCCCGTCGCCTTTAATTGGATCCGTGTCCATTAACGCCGTGTGCGAATTATCGCCTTCTCGCGGGTAGGGGCCGCCACCCCGGGAATCTGAATGAAACATTTTTCATTTCCCCGTCGACAGATAAATCTCGCGTCCCGAGACGTAGGTATTACGTCGACGCGACGCGACGCGACGCGACGCGACGCCGCGCCACGCCGGTCTTGATTCTAACTAATCCGTGCATTTGTCGATCTGCTTATTTCGCAGACGAGTTTTTGACGCCAGGTCGGATTCTTTAAAAATGAGATTAATTTATAGAGTAAAGTAGTCTAATACTCCCCTGTTTATCTCCGATAGAAAACTCCTGAATTTATCGTAACGATGCTGTGAACAGACGGATCAGCTTTTGTACGATTTTCACCCTTTGTCGTGACGTAGTTGTCTTATAACATGCACTTTTGATCAATCGACTGGACGATTCACGCGAAAGAATGGTGCTCGTTTTCATTGTTCAGTTTCAATGCTTTGTGTTACCATAAATACACGCATATGCCAGCGAAGTTCAGACATGTCCTTTTTACTTTGAGAACGAATTGAATTCAATCATCGAGAAGAAGCACGAATACCCAGGGTTTCAGCTTTTATATTCATCGCGAATGATTCATCCAAAATTAATTAACTGTACTCTATACGGTAGGATTAAAAGGATTACGTGAAATCATTGAACGCGTCGATTCGGGACAAAGAGGCCGAAATTATGGAAACCATCGCGGTGGGGAGAATAAAATTGAAAAACGGTGGCCCGCTCGACCCGTGAAATATTGCGTGGAACGTTTATTATTTGAAACGTTCTAACAAGTGGGGAATTGTTCTCTGAATACCATACGGCATACGGAATACAAAACAATAGACAAAACCGGTACGAGTCGATTTGAACATTCGAACATCGTCTCCGCCTCGAAGCGTAACATCGATTTCCATTCAATAACGGCAGCAAAGTTCAATCGAATTCGATGACCGTGCGCGAACCGAGTATCTGGCAACTCGCTTACCGTTGGCAACAATGGAGACTACTAGAAACCGTTGTAAGTACGAGGTCGCTTAAAAGGATTCGGCTTGCCAAATAGCAGCGCACCAAAGAAACCAATTGTATTCGCAACGATGTTGGTGGGACAGTTATGGTGACCGTTGCAAACAGAGACGCTCAGAGACTGAATTAAACGCGCGGCACAGTGGTTTATAATCCGACCACGGAGGTTTGTTCCGGTAGAATCGAATAAACCGGGCCACTTCTGCTTGCAGCATCCATTTAATTTCCTATCAGTGGCGAAACTATTCGTGTTAGTACATGCGTTATTTGTACGGGCGGAAAGAATCTTTGGAACCGTTTCGTCGCGAATACCGCCGGTAAAACGCTATAAATGTCCGAGAAGAGCGTTTCCGTCTCCTCGCTAATTCAATCTTTCGACCCCCAGAATATTGTTTGCCGACTGCTTCCATTCCGCTTTTTGCGGGCGTCCTCGGATTCGCCGTGTGTACGCGGCTTAATTAATACGAAATATTCGTTTGCGGAGCAACCTATGACAACACGGGAAGTCGATGAGCCAATCCGAAGCAACGGGAGAACTTTGTACGGTAACGTCTCGATGCACGGAGAAGAGATGTACACGATATTTGCGAATACTTTATCCCCGCTACTGCAACGCGACTGCGAAACACGCAGAATTTTTTCTGAGAACTGTAAACTCGCACACGCCAGGCCAACAACCCCGTCCCACGTCAATTGAGAACTTCCGGCAGGAAATGCGTAATCCGTTCCGTTCGAATTTGTTGTTCGCTGTAGTAACAGCGCGAACTAAGTTCACCAACGCGGCGATGGAAAGTTAATTCGATTACCGCTCGCCGGACAAAGCGCGCCGCGCCGTCGCGACGTCAAATATTTCGTGTTAATTAAGCTGCCGCTCGTTTAAATCGACGCGCCATTGTCAACCGTGCCCCGATCCACCGGCGAATCACCGTGTAACGCGTGTATACACGTGACTTGTCAAATATTAATGCTTCGCGTTAATCGCGATCTTTGTCGTCAGATTTGTGTTTCATTGGCCTTGGGCTCCTGCTATACAATTTGAGCATTCGGACATTAATAGTACAGTAAACGCTTGATTCTTGTCCAACAGCCGTGTTTTTCATGGACAAGAATCGTGCCCAGAAGTGCTTTTTGATTTATGACTGCGTCTAGATATCGCGCCGGCCGCGCCGAGCGAGACTTCATTAGAGAGCCGAACATAGAGAAGGACAATTTTATTTATTCTTGTTGATCGTCAATGTTTAAATAAACTTGGAATAATAATATTGGCGCGCTGGTTCGATCAAATTCTACCCTATATATATAGCTAATTTGTTGTAAACTCAAACGTTTCGATTCGGATTTGAATCTGTGCGTCATAAGACCACATTTGCTATAGAATTGTTTTCTATTCGAGGAAAAGAAAGGTGGCGTTTCGTCCTGAACCCGCTAGATAGCCTTACTGATGAGTCCTCTAGCGGGTCCAGGACGAAACACCACCTTTCTTTTCCTCGAATAGAAAACAATTCTATAGCAAACGTGGTCTTATGACGCACAGATTCAAATCCGAATCGAAACGATTGAGTTTACAACAAATTAGCTATATATGCGGTAGAATTTGATCGAACCAGCGCGCCAATATTATTATTCCAAGTTTATAGTGAAGGACAGAACGAAATACGGTTCGCATGACTGTCCGCGTCTCTTTCTTTCCGATGCGCTGTCCTTCCTTGCGACCGAAACTTCCACCGTCGATTAAACCACTAAATCCAATTGAAACTATATCGTGTTTGGTGTCATTTTAATCAGAAAAATGCCAGAAATAAGTGGTGTTCACACCGATATAGCCGACATCAATCGTCACCGCCCTGCGGAGCGACTCGGCGTTGACAGGCAGTGGAGTGGGTAGGCACTGGACAGGAATCGTGCCCACGCTCCGGACAAGAATCAAGCGTTCTACTGTACAGTAGAATATTTCCAGTAATGACCCTGAACGGTTGATGGAAATTAATAAACCAAATCAAAGTGAAAGAAGGTAAGGAGGGGAACACGCGCGCGGCGATTGATTGAGACGCGGACCGTTTTAAAGGGAGCGTGTAAACGGCGCGGCGCGATATGCGCGTCAAGCTGCAGCGCAGAGGCGTGTTCCTCGTTACGGTTTTTACAGGCCGAGGGCTTAATGAACCTCGTAACGCGAACGCGTTATTTTCGGGTTAAAAGATTCTTCCGTTATGAAGACGTTAATTGCGTCCCCTTTCCCCCACCCCCCACCCCGGCGACCTCGCTCCTACGGTTAATTGCGCCCGCGTTATCCAGCGCGAGAGTGCGGCTAACTACGTAAACGCGGAATAATTACTTAAACGGAATACGGTGATGAGATGATGAGCTTGAACGGCGCGGCGCGGCGGCGTGCCCCGCGCTGTAACGCCGAAACAATTACGCGTACACCAGCGGACGATTAACGCGCTTTTATAAATGACTACGGGCTTGCAAAGTGAAGAGATCGTTGATCTCCTTGGGCCCCGTTTAGGGTGGGCAGACACGCGATCCGAACATTGTTGCGACCCTGGAAAATTGAGCCGCACGGAGAGCCAGCTGCTTGTCGGGCATTGTAATTTTAATTTAACGACGTATAAAAATGTTATTAGTCGGTGGACACGTGTATAAGAAGCGGGTGATAAAACTGGTAATAAACTCGCCATTAGACGCGGGAGTGGTGCGTAAATTGTAGCCGACACGAAGCTGCACAGATACGCGGACTACAATAAATAAAATCTAACGAACTGTGGCTCTTCGTCGCGCGTTACACGACTCCGTGACCGGACGGCTCTCTCGGTCTATATCGAGATTAAATTTAAGTCGTTTCGACTGTAAATGGTTTTTCAGATTTTTGTACGCGCTCCGATCGCCAGGTTTTTTCCGAGAAACGTTTCATGCGTTTTTTTCCCGCACGATCTGCAACGGCAACGCGAGTTACGCGGAAAGCCGCTGTTCGCGTTTGACTTGTCCATCAAACTCTATTAACTCGGTGACTGTTGGAGCAGCAACCATAAAAGTTGTACGAGATCGGAGCGATTTCTCTAGTGAAATGAAAACTGCCCGATCAAACAGATCCGAAAGCGCATTCGGTGCGTCGACAAGGTTGATTGACATCTGCGTAGAAGGAAGCGAACGCTAAGCATCGAGCAAAATACTTGATTTCTACGCATTCTTCTTCCGCTAGTCAAAAATTCGGCAAACATTATGTAAGTACTGTTCGTACGCCACAAGAAGTCTCCTGGCAGGAATTCGACAACAAACCGTCCGATTGGCTAAAGTGTGTGACGTCAAAGATAACCATTGGCTGCGAGCGAGGACCCCCGTTGCCCCTCAGCCGTTTCGAGGAACTTCTTGTGGCGGACGGACAGTAAATAAGTTTAAGAAAATAATTTTATAATCTATGTAGCGTTGCAATCAATGTGTTTATCTGAATGCGTTGATCCTAGCTCGCGACGGAAAGCTCGATAACACGAAAACGCACGGAGCAGATTAAACGGATTTCAATAAATATTTTAACACGCGATACGTCCGCACGGAAAATTAATTTTTAGGTCCGGATAAATAATAGCGCTGGCCGCGAGTTGGCGAAGGGGAACGTGTTAATTAACTACGACGCGCGTTCGTCGCGTGTGCAGATTGAACTCGCAGGACTCGAACAAAAGACGACCGTTCTCGGCCGGGTGTATTTCACGCGTTCGCGTTCAATTGTTTAGTTTATCGCGCCCCTACGACCTAGTCGGGGTGGCATTAACTTCCGTCGCGGGTTTTCTTTGCCCGTAAACGAGCACCCACAATCTGGGCAACTCGATCCGTCACACCTATTAATTCTCTAACGATCGTACCGAGCGCGGCCGCCGAAGCGCAAAGTCGCGTCGAAAAGTTGGTTTTCTGCACAAAAATTCCATTATCTCGAAAATGTTTGATTAGTTTTCCGGTATTTGGAACTAGAATACATCCCCCGAGGGAGATAATTAAATATGGTTACCTTAACCTGACTAAATTGAGGATCTTAAATGGAGCATCGGAAGAACTGGGTCCCCCGTGACCCGGACGCGTCGCAAGCTAGAATAGTCGTTTCCCCGAGTGAAAGGATCGATTATAGTGTCTCGTGGGACGAGATTCGGGCTAGATTATAGATGCAATTAGCGGTCGCGAAATAGGATTCTAATTCCATTAGCCTGGGCTAGATCTCTTTCAGCGGCGTTGCTTACACGATAACAGGATCCGAGAAAGATAGCGTCGGCCCGACCCTCCGCCAGGATAACCTTTTTCCTCGGTTTTCGTGGGCTTTCTCTCTCTCACTCTTTCTCTCTACGATTCAGATACAGGCTGGTACAAAATTGCTTTTCGAGGAGAAGCAATCTCGGTTTCTCCGAAGAGGGTCCGGTGTCCCCGTGGTGGGGTGGCGCCTAATGAAGTGTACGTGAGAAAACAAGTCATCGCCTGGTAAGAAGACTCACGGGAAAACAACCGCAAGACCGGTCGGAGGAGAGCCATCCTGTGGGCGAGAGGGAAAACTCTTTCCCGGAGCCAAGCAGGAAAGAAGTTTGAAAAGTTCTTGCGCCCCAGACCTGCAATCGCTGCGTTCTTCCGGTTCGCACGTGCACCATCGGAGAACGACTTTCGCGTCGGAGCATTTTCCAACGGCGAATCATCGGCCACTTTTGTCCGGAAGTTCCCCGGCAAGTTTATCTATTTGCTAAGCGCGGACGCTCTCCGCACGACCGGCTGCCTTTAAGGACTCGCTGATTGAGTTTTCCACGGCGGAAGTGCGCCGGTAAAACGTACGAGATGTTTTAAACTGTTCCAATTTGAACTTAATTAAAGACGGGCTGCCTGCCTGCCCGGCTCCCACCTTTTTTCCAACCGGGGAAACTTGACCGGACCACTGCGAACGGATTCCAGACCGACTCCCACGGATTCGGGAGATAATAGTCGCGCGTCTTTTTCACTGTTTGCCAACTAGAGAAGTTATTAGCTTCGTTCCACTTCTTTACCTCTTTTTTAACCCCCGCCCTTTACGCGACTATTCGATGGTAGAATTAGATGAACATTTTAAGAAAAATTTTTCATATCGGGCAACAATTGAATTTTGTATTATTACACCTTCTGCCACCTCGTTTACTATGATATTCTCCTAGCATAAAGCTGAAAAGTTTCGAAAATCTCGGGAATTGAATTTTGTTCTAGGCGAAGAATACGACAGCGAAAGAGGTGGCAGGAAAATTCAGTGGTACAACTCGACGACAAGTCGGACGACCGAGAAATTTAAAGCATGAAGTAGCGCAACTCGGCGATAGGCCAGACAAATTCGTGCACAGAATTTAGCAACCATCGAATCGTGAAATATCGCCTTTGCCAGTTACCACGGTGGCGCATGGCGGAGGGTTTGTTCACGGAGCGAGGCGACACCGTTGCATCGGGACGTGTTGCACCAGAACGTGTTGCATCGTGTCACTCACGGCACTCGGAGCCGGTTTTTGTCCGGGCCGGTGCTTGTTCTATTGCGCGCGAAACTGAAATTCGCAAACCGGAAGTTCGCCGCGTTCGCCGGAGGACAAAGACACAGCCAGCCGTAACGAGTACTGAATATCGTGGGTGGCTCTCTCGCCTCGTCGTTGTTCGACGTAAATGTAAGCGCGACCCGGCCACCGATCGAGAGATTGACGCGTGCTCGCCCGAGAAACTCACTCCGTGACCGGTCGTCCCGGCTAATTACGATGAAAATTACGCTCGCCCAGATTCGAGACAATTTTGGTACCCGTACACGAACGATAATTAGAGGTACGTTAACCTGACGTAGCGTATTGATCCCGTTACTTCGGCAAATCACGCCGAGGAACGCTTTCCCCGATGCACCAAAAAGGAAACGTACCTAGGAAAATATTCATCTAAAAATTGCGTTTTCTCAGGACTCTAGAGTATTTTATCTTTTTTTAATTCAACATCGACGCATTTTTGGCTCGCGTGGTTATAAAACAGGTTGGAGAGGATAAAGAGGTTCTTGACGTCTTCAATTGTTTTCGAGAAGTTTCCCAGAGCCTTCGAGAACCTGGGAGGGAACTTATCAGACCTTCGGTGCTTCCAGGACACCCCAAAAGGGACCAATGAGGTAAAAGGTACCTAAAAGGGCTAAACGATCCAAAGGGATCCAAGGGGTTTTAATGGCAGACATAAGGTTGCTTTGGTTCTGCTAAAGTCTTCAGAGGGAATTCAAGGTTTACCGAGAGCTCTGTTGTCTTAAAAAAGAATGCACATCCTCTGTAAAGAAGTCGAGAAGTCGGAGGAAAATTAGACTTCTTGAGGTGTCAAAACTGAATGAAGGATTCTTCGGTACGTTCAAAAATCGTCGGCGAGAACATAATTGATCCCCAAAGCTACAATGCTCCTTGCAGCGAGTTCATGATCTTATAAAGGTCTGTAAGTAGTCTGAAGATGAACTTGAGAGGTTGATAGGGCTTCCAACGATTCTTATAGAGCACCCACTGGACTGTATTGTTCTCTAGAGTGATTAGTGGAAACATAAGGGCCCCTAGAGATCTTCCAGAGGGAAGTCAAAGATCTTACAAGATGCCTATGCGTTTTCAAGGGGTCTCAAGGATTCCCTAGGGAGTTCAAAGGGCCTCCCACGAAGTTCCAGGTCCTTAAGTTCCCAAGGACCTTGCCAGGATTGGTGGTAATGACATCTCGCTATCCACCAGTCCTGTGTCAGGATTTGTACAATTCTGAAAAGTTCTAATATCTTAGCGACCTAGAGACCCGGTAGAAAATACATTTACATTAACCGAAATTTAACTGTTAATTTTAATGATAAATGAACTTGATAGATTACAATTTTTTTACAACTCCACGAAACATTGTAAATCTTTGAACTCCAGTAACAATTGTTTTATTGTAATAAAGCGATCCTTTAATTTCGCGGTGTATCGTGTATATACATACTTGGAAAGACGATCGCAGCTTTCGATAACTAACAGATTTCCGTTTCGTTATTGCAGGTCCCGAGTAATATCAAGACCAGCGTCTCCAAGGTAAGGGAAAGAAACGTTAATGTACACAGACTAGTGGCGGCGCTTTTGGTATAAGGATTCTTTGGCTCGATCCCGGTGATAAGATTAATATCGTTTCGACGGCTCGAACAAATGGTTCGTAAATATGCGAAGCGAAGTTTCCTTCGCATAATGGGTCGTTCGCGTTTTCACTGCGATTACACACGGTTTAATCATTGTAACGAGGAAATCCACCGTGACCAGTAATTGTTACCTTGGAAGAAATTCATTTTTCGCTGACCGGCCGCGCGGCCGTTCGTTCGCGGCGTTCGTCGGACGGCGATGCTAATTATTCACAGTCGAAAACGCCAGAAATTAATGAATTCGGTCCGCGGGAGCCGAGGTAATTTAGCCATGTGTTGAAAACAAAAACAGACCCCTCCGCTCTCTCTGGGATTGGGGGCGTGGTTAAAACGAGAAGACCTCTAATTCGCAGCTTTTCGGCAACCGCTCTTTGACAACCGGTTGAAAAACGAACACCTCTCCGGCGAAATTCGGTTGAAATTTATAATTCCGGCGCACCGTGAGCTGAAGCCCAAAAAAATTAAAAAATAAAAGAAATGGAGCCGTACTATTTTTTTTCATTACACCGCGGCCGGGATTTCGCCTTTGTTACTTCAGCAAAGAGAAGCATAACTTCGGGCAAGGCTAGAATTAAACTCCACGATTCCCTCCTAATGACTCGCGCGTTTTTTGTACCGAACTCCATAGAACTGATTCTCCCGGGCGGACTCTTTCTTGGATATATTTACCTCTTGTTCGGTTTATCTTGTAGCTCGCGCGAAAAGAAAAAGCCGCGTGAGATTATTCAGAAGAGAGCCTGATATAAAATTCGCCGTTCCGTGTGTTTCCTTCCGCAAAACCCATTGTTCCGGGGAACGATTCTTCTCTCGGTCCGACGACGCGTTGTCTCCCATCGAACGACCACGGTTGTTGCGTACGAGACCGATTTAAAAATTCACCGGACAATTTCTGCGACCTCCGCACCGCGCGCGCCGGGTCGAGAGAATTAAGACCAGCGAGTTCTTCGCGCTTCGTCGAGTAACTTTGCGTAACTCTGCTGCGAATCTAACTTTTATAGCTTGGCGTTACCAGGTTCTAATTAAATATATTTTTACATTATCTTACACAGAAACTGAATTTCTCAAAACCTTCCAATTTCCACATTTATTACTGTTGGGATGACGAGGTTGGGAGATTAAACAGAACTTGGTATTTAAACGATTTATTTAAACTCCATCGCACATGGATAAACTGTAGTCAGCTGGTGTATTAAAGTTAATAGCACATAACACAATATTTTACTTAATTTGAAAGAACAATTCAAAAGAAGGATGACATGCTTCTGAACTGCGACTTGCTCGCAGGGCTAGCTTAGACGGACTGACTAACTTGCCTTCCTTCTTAGGCCCTTTAGCCCGGAAAAATGGCGACGCTGGTAAAGCAATGAATGGCAGGTCAAAAAGACCTTTCCTCCTCCGACTGTTCCGTGCATTACGGTGTATACTCCAACAATTACAAAACCGTACAACTTTCGTCCGAAACATTATTTCGTATCACCTATAATTTTCGAGTAATGGAATCTAGTCCGCGCGCTGTGCGTCGGCGACCGGTTCAGCGGAAAAATCCGTCAAAATATTGCGCAGCCCCGGGAAACGTTAATTGCCTCATTTGTATCTTGTCGTGGCGCGATGGACCCGCCGCGCCGCGCCGCGCGCGTTGAAGAAAATTTTGAGATACAGCCGTCTGTCTAGCTCTCGCAGAGAAATAAGCCACTTGAGCTTCAATCCGTTCCGGCTTACAAGAACTGCGATGTTTCCGCTCCCTTTATTAAATCGCCTTTCCCCGGGTGGAAATAGCTGGCGAAACAGCACGGGGCCGAGGCTAGGCTATCGCGTCCTGTTTCGTGAATTTGGTCGAACGACGGAGCTGAAAGGGAAAAGTGGAGAAAGAAAGATGAAAAAGGATGGGGGAAAAAAAACGGTACGGCCAGAAACGGCAATTCGTTCGCCCCCGTCTCTTCTCTTCGAAGATCCGGCTCCGAAACGTCGTCGCTCCCGTCCACGGCGCGCTACGTTACCATACAACACGCCCGGGCCCCCTGAACTTTTAATGAATCGAAAGAAAAAGTTCTCGCAGCCTGAGAAGGTTAATTTCATCCGGTTGAAGCTCTCTCCGGCAAGGGTGCACACAGAGGTAGCAGGCCGGGGAGAGAACCGGGGAGGAACGTGATGTAACGTCTTGAAGCATTTAATCGCGCCGCTATTTGCCTGCCCTCCCCCCTTCCCCCCTTACCCCAGCAGGGCCTGTTTCTCCTCCTTTTATTTGGATTACTTTGAAACGAGTAATCTACTTAAGCGCACCGCTCGTGCACGACCCCGACAAAAATAGCTGATTTATTTACTACGTTTAACGCTCGCCCACGGAGACGAATGACGCGTGCACGAAACATTTTACCGTCGCGTCGACGAGATTGGTTTTTAAGCAGCGGCAAAATCGCGGTTCAAGTTCCAACTTCGTTTCTAGATTCGGACGCGTTCAATTATTTACAAACTTTTATTAGGTATACCAGTGGCGCACCCAGGATTTCATCTTAGAGGGGGACGAGTTGAACAAAATCACCTATTTTAGATTTTTTTAAACACAAAATTTATAGAATAACATCTAGTTTTCTTTTCTTTTTACATAGCTCTTCAATTACTTCGGTTATAGTTACATGAATGTCTCTGTGCATGTATAACAAAGCCAACCCATTCCGTCGTGGTTGTGTCATTGTGGATTTTAAATGTTTTCAAAATTCTTAATGTAGAAAATGATCTTTCACTGACGCACGTCGTTACCGGAAGCGTTGCAAATATTTTTAATAAATTATAAATATTAGGATATATCGTTTTATCACATTTCAAAATCGCATCAATGGCATTTTTGCATGGAGACCATGGACACCAATACTGACACGTACACAGCCACAGACGCACAACAATAGGCAGAATTCAGTGTTCTAGTATCGGCAGTTTTTGCAAATACGTCGGAACCTAAGTGAGTGTATGCCTTATTTGTATAGAGAAAAGTTGTTCAAAATGTTTAGTTTTAGAAGTAACTATTCTACGGTTTAGCTAATTTTCCAGTGTTTCGTTTCCTTTTTCTTGGGGGGGGGGGGGGGGGGACTTGGCCTCCTGGACCCCCCCCCTGGGTGCTCCACTGAGGTTATACGTTGTTACGTACGGAGACTTTGCCTACGCGACTCTCTTACTCCCTTATTGGAACCACGTGTTCATAGAGGCAAGTTAACCAAGTCATCCCTGCATTATTAAGAATATATTATACTTTATATTAGACGATCTGAGAATCTTTATATCTCATCTCGACATCCATTTAAACTCCAGTGACTAGCAATTTCTCCCACAACGATAAACCTTTACCGCTCGAGGTTTATCGACAATTCTTCAATTTACGAGAGCCGACTTTCGGAATACCTTACGCCTTACACCTTCACCGAAATCCTACGACACCAGATGGTGAAAGAGACATCGGCTAGATCGCCTAACCTCCCGTGTATACAAACAAACCTCGGCCACGTCATATCTGCCAGCCCTCGGCTCGTAACAATGTATACTACGGTCGAATGGCCGGCTTTTTATTTTGCCTTTGTTGAGAGTGTAAAAACGCTACTATCGAAAGTAACCGAATAAATTGCATTGTTCCAGTACGTATCGTAATAAACCGCGTGCAAAATCTATGTAAATTCAATTGTATTCCTTTGTACGAGGCAACACGCTCAATCACTTTAGCGTCCGGTACGAAGTTCTGACGTAATCAAATGATTTTTGACATGTCAAAATGAAACGCGTGTTGTTCGCTTTTTCAAATTTCTTGATTATTGTAGATTTTACTATAATCGTGCTTCGACAGGCGAATACGTTGCAAAAAGTTTGTTAGCTCCCGTGGTTAAGCCTTCCAACAACAAAATCTAAAAACCGATCTATTTTCTGTGCGATATACAAAATATCCCTGACAAATAATTTCATCAACGTATAAGCAAATCTTTACGCAGCCACCGTGGCGGGGGGATCAAAGTAATCCCCAGGCAGGCAACCGCATGAAAAACCAAACGGCGCGGATCCACGTGGCGCGGTGGTGGTCCCGCGTAACGAAAACAAACAAACGGATCGAAACATCGGAATAATCCGATAAGTCGATGGGCTTTCTCCGTGCGCTTCACAAATGGAAGCTCGTAATCGTTGGGAACAAAGGCGCAGCTCGGCGCGGCATCGCGTCGTGACGAACGACTGCCGCGAACTTTCGCGAATTCTTGCTTCAGGAAACTCTGTCTCCCTTCGTTCATGGATTAGTGCTTCCGGGAAGTTTCTGAATGGCGGAGTCCCATTCGAACGGCGGGAACGGTGATCAAGCGGCTTGAACGACTTGCGAGCATTTATGGAAATAAATTTAGATGGGCAAGAACGGCGACTACTACCAACAACGACGACGACGACGACAAGGATGGCATCGCGTCGTCGTCGGTGCGCATCCGCCGTTGTACGCGTCAGACGGAGCGGAAGTTGCGCCACGTCGCGTCGTGGCCCGCGAATTTCTGGTAATTTCGCAAAGTAAGGAACCAGCGACGCGCACAGAGAAACCCGGCGGCTGCGGGGGCCAGTCGCGTGCACGCGCTCGTGATTTATGAAACGCGCCGTAATTGACTTGCATTACGATGCAAATCGCTCCGGTCACGATACGACTTAAACCGGCTGTCTCTGATTCCTACGGGAAAATAGAGAGTCTTGCCTCCTGTTCGTTCCTTCCTTCCTCATTTTTTTTTGTTTTTTTTTTTTTTGCCTCTCTGTCGTTCCCTCCTTCTATCTGTCCGCCTTTATTTCTCCTTTCCCGAGGTCTTTGTACGATTTCACCGTGGTTCTTTTTAGGCCGAGCACAATTAGTTACAGGTTTCACGGCTCCTGAAGTATTTGCACAGCGCTGCCAGCCTCGGCAGGGTCGTTCGCTTTCTGGAGCACGCCAGCCCGCTGTCAATAAGGCTTGAAAACCGCCTATCGCGTGCTCGCTTGTATTTTTGCCGGTCCTGAATATTTTTAAACCGCGCGCGCGCGAGACCGGCACACTGTTCCGTTTGCCGTTCCCGAGCCATCACGCTCTCTCGCGAAATAATGCCGTGCCGTGTCTGCAACGCGCGGTACGTCCGTTTCCACTTCGCGAACCGGCTCCGCTTCGTTCAACCACCAACCCCTTGGCAAACGCGAGAACTGTCTTTTTTGGCAAGGATCTCCGCGAACCACTCGCGGATGCGACAATATATGTATCACCGAGCAAGTGTTTTCCTGTCTCACTGGGACACACCGTCAGGAATCCGGACTTTAAAGTTACCGTTTTTATTCAGCACCTGCAGCCGCGCAAAAATTTCCCGCGTTTGTGTACTTACGGGAGAACTCCTTGTGTAACGCGGGCAAAAAATCTCTTTAAAAAGACTGTACACGCGTGCTTTATCTAGCAGCAAATGCGCTCGGTAACTGTGCAAAAGATTGCTCGAAAATGACTACACATTCCGCCGCAGATGGTGCTATGTATAGTAAAACATTTTTTTAATACTCGATTTCGAAAAAGTTGCAAATCGTACAACAGTGATTCGAAATTCTTCGAGTGTTTTTCACTGTGTTACATTCAACGCGTTAATCATTTTGAATTCTGCTCCAATTACGGAAGTATGTATCGCTTAAAGCGTCGAAGAATAGCATTTCTGATAAACTGCTGTCCGTCTCCACGGGCGAAGACAATGAGACAGAATCGCTGGAAGTTAGCCGATGGGAAAGTTTCCTCGGAGTCGCGATCCGACCGATTTACCGTCAAAGAGTTTACGCTTCTTTCTGTTGGACGACTCGGATCTATTGCGCTTCCTTAATTGTATCGGCTGGTGTCCGAGAGACGAGCCGGAACTACGCTCGAGGCTTGCGACGACCCGCGGACATTTTCTCGCTGGCGGGTTCGCCGGGTTCATTTTCACGTGGGTCACGTGCCCGGTCCGGAATAAAAAGACTGGAAAAAAGCAGCCCCGAGGCTCGTTACATTCCGGTCGACCCGCGAGAGCCGACAGATTAAACTCGTTTCGCCGAAAACTAATGCGATACGCGCGATTAAATTAAAACGGTCCCGGGGAAAATGGGTCATCGGGCCGCCGAGATTTTTCTCGCATCAATGTCTCTGCTTTTTGCAGGCTTCGTTGGATTTGTAATGCTTCTGTGCAGCCTTAGCACAATAAAGACGATGTTGTAATAATGTCTTGAACGGACAACCATGGTTACTACATTTTTTTTTTTTTTTGGATTTTAAGGCAATGGAATTTTTGAACTTTATAGTCTTGCCATTGAAAGCATACTGTACTTAAAGGGAGCTTAATCGCTTTATATTACGTAGCGATCTTGGAAAAATTTATTAGCGGAATTCAATTTTACCACGTTTTTATTAGCTCGCTTTCTTGTCCGACTGTGTATCTGTTTGTTCGGTACAAATTTTGGAATTGATTCTTTTTATTACACCAGTGTTGGAAATTGTTGAACATACCTTCTGGATAATAGTGAATTCTTCTCGATCGAAGATTAAATTATATAATAAGTGTAGGATGTGTGGATTTGTATATTTTCTATTGTATGTACGTGTGAATTGTGTTTGTGCATGAGTGCCGCGATACTGCGACCGCGACATAAAAAATAATCAATAAATAAATACATGACGATTCGAAATAATCAATAAATAAATACATGACGTCTTCTAGAAGATTCGTAAAATAAAACATCCGAGCGAGTAGTACATAAAGGGACGCGTTGACGTGGCGACTGGGCTTTTACGGGAAACACGAACACGTCAAGTATTATTAATACGGAATTACGGAATTACGGTTGAAGGATTTAATGTTTATTCATTGTTTTGTCAAATTGTATATAAGTTGTGTGCTTTCTTATTGTAATGAAATAACTGTTTAACATCTCTTTTCTTACATAAGTTTTATGATTTCGGAGTGGTTATCGGGGAGACAGAAAATTCACGAGTACGGGGGCGGCGGGCGGCTGTTTTTCCGCGTGGGACAAGAGCATCTAAAACACGGCGAGGAAAATGTCGTTGTCCTTATTGCGGAAAGAAAGTTTCGACGACACCTAGTGTCGTCGGCGCGACGCGACGCGACCCGACAGTGTCCTGCTCTCGAGAGCCACGCAGTTTTTGTTGTCGCGTCGCGTTTCACGGTGGAACTTACGGAAGCGGCGAAGTCCGCGATGAATTATTGTGCATTAGAAGCGGGCCGCGGGCTTTGTCTGAAAATACAAGGGGGTACGAAGTTAAAGACCCCGTGTCTGCGGGATTCCACGTCCGACCGGAATTGTGTGAAAAATAACAAGCCGCGAGCGGTCGCGCGGTATTATGAATGGCCGTGGCCGGGCTGGGCTGGGCCGCGAGGCAGAATGAACGAACGAACGAGAGCTTAAATTTACAACTTTTTAACAGGTGCCTCGGCACGCCGCGCCGGTTCCGCTGCAGCGACTAATTTCGCCGTTGGTCGCATTCATCCGAGCCCGGCATTCAAACACCCTAATTGTC
The DNA here is from genome assembly GCA_916610255.1 of Lasioglossum lativentre. Taxonomy (NCBI): domain Eukaryota; kingdom Metazoa; phylum Arthropoda; class Insecta; order Hymenoptera; family Halictidae; genus Lasioglossum; species Lasioglossum lativentre. The sequence continues at coordinate 7,445,694 of OU744364.1, forward strand.
ATAAATATCTCAGGGCTCGCGCGGCGGAGAAATTAATTTTCGACTCGATCTAACGGCGACGGGAAAAAGCCCAGCAAAAAAGACGATCCAGAGGAAAAAAATGAAAAAATATCTCTTGGTACGCTCGGCGAAGAGGGAAGAGAGATATAACGAGTGGCGGAACGCCATTCGTGAATAAAATCCATGCCAATTTTCAGCCGGATTTCCTAGCGGGGCTGTGTAGGCGGGTACCGAATGGCCGGTGCGCGTTGATTGCATACCTTATAACCGCAAGAAAGGATACAATGTTCACACGGATATGCACTTATCCCGGTGAGGTGGAGCTACGGGCGCAGTCGCAAATAATCAACTATGCCAGCCAGGCCGAGAGATTTCTCAACGGTACCTCTTCCTTCGCAGCCCTTGCGTTTCTCGTCAACGTATAAATCGTCGAACAACATTTCTCACCTGTCCCACGGAGAATGCATAACTTACGAGCGTGCGCGCGCGAGCGCCCGCGTAACGCGTAACGCGTGTGCCCTCGCGAAAACAATTCGAGATCCGTCAAGACCCGACCGGGCCCGAGAGACGAACGACGCCGAATGGCACGTCCCACGCTCGATTCGATCCATTATGGCTCTGTTGCGTGGCCGGGGGATGAGTAACTTCGTTAAGCACGAAACATTTTAACCGTTCCGCCTTTCGTGATTCGTTCTGCGTGTCGCCGCGATGGAAGTGTGCAATTGAGGCTGTCGTGAAGTGTAAATTGTACAGGTTGATTCGCTAGAAACGGAACGCTTGAGCGACTTAACTCCTCGAGCCTTCAACATGATTTTGTGACATCTTTAAAAGACCACGAATAATTTTCCGAAGAAATTAAAGCGAACGGGTACACGAGTGCCTGGCGCCCGTTTAATACGAAGACAAGCATCTTTCAGATTTTTCTGCTATAGTAAAATATCAAGCCATAAACTCGAATTCAGCAAACGTCACCGTAAAAGTATACGAGACCACAATCGCCTAAGCGACCCAGCGCCGCCTGCTAATTCTTCCGCGAGCGTAGTATCGCCAGACAGCGGGACGCGTCCGAAGAATTCCCTCTAAAAATAGCCGTGCTAAACCGTCGACTTCCGTTGTCTGCCGGTGTCTTCCCCTGGGCGACAACGATCTTCCTCTACCCGTGAATGCTCCATTAATCATTCAGCCCGCTAATGGTCTGCGAGAGAGTAAGTCGAGGCGTGGACGAGGAGAGCCTGGCGACACTTTAGAATCTTGCACGTGCTGTCGCGCGCGCTCATTCACTGCGAGACAGGCACAAGCACAAGCACAGGCACAGGCGAGCGAGCCGGTATCGTAAAGGGTGGATCGCAAAAGGCTCCTTTCAGACCTTGGGGTCCCGATTCTTTCGGGCTCGCAGGAGCTGACAGAGCCGAGGGGGTTAGCGCGTGCTCGACTATGATCGAATTCCACCACACGGAAACCGAAAGCGATCCTCGGCCCGACCCGACCCGAGCTCGACACGACCCGCCCCGTTATCGCGCCGAACGATAAAAGATGATAAAGAAGACGGGAAGCTAATCGCGACAACGAGGGGTGCCTTGATATTGTGTTCGCCGGTTGAAAAGAAGACGACGCGCGGGATAGAGGCTCGGGAATCGTCGGGAAACGGAAGGAGCGCGCGAGCGTGTTGTTCACGGTTACGTTTATTGGCGCTCGAGATAGCGTGATGCGTTCGATCGTTAAGGCAGCCCTGAAATGGTCGGGAACTCTCACCCCCCGGGGTTGTCGCGCCGCCTTAGAAAACCCCCGAAGGTCAAGAGGACGACGACGCGAGCGGAGGGTCCAACTTTTTGTCCCGCCTGATAGCTTCGATGAAAAATGGAGAGCCTCCCTCGCCTCGATTAGAAACAAGAATATGAATCGACCCTCTCCCGATCGTCAATATTCATGGCGGCCCGGCCCGGCCCGCCCGGCTCAGCCCGACGAGACGCGACGTGTCGCGACGTCGCGCGGTGTCGCCAATCGCCGATCTACCAGGATGACAAGCAACCTGTATTCGCCTGGAAGTTTCGTTGAAGGTTTCTGTAAGATTTAGATTCTCTGCTGTGTCATTTCGCTAATTAGATCTGTTTCACAATGATATATGTATGTGTCCTTTGAGGATTTTGTTGGCGATTGTTCAACTTCTTCATGGTATTTAGCAGCATCTTTTGCAACTCTGTCAGCCTTTCCAGTAATTCCAACGTGTGCCGGGACACGAACAGGATTCCTTTAGCTTTGTTCTTTAAAAGAATTTTATTGTATTCCTGAATGATGAGCGTGATAATTGGATTATCGGATCCGGCGACTTCTAGAACCGTAAGTGCACTGAAAAAGCGTGTTTGTCAGCGTCGAGTCCTTTGTTCAGGAGACGCACTTTGTAATCGGTCCAACTTTGAACTCTTGGTTCGAGTTATATCAAATGTTTGGAAACCTGCGACGACGATAAATTGTTGAAATAAAAGTTTTTGTCTTGTTCTGTAATTCATCCTAATCTTTCGGATTAAATGTATGTATCAATGAAACAACACAAAGCAGTAGAAATGTAAGAAGAATTTTCTTTCGATTAATGAAAGCCATTAAAACATTATCGAATATTATTGCAAGTGACTATTTTGTTTATCTACACCGACTCTCGTTGGGTCGAGCATAGTATCCTGGCAAACGTACAAACTCACCTAGCCAACGTGAGAATGGTCGAAGAAGACGAGCGAAGCATTTTCTGCGGCACGATAAAGCGGTTAACGACGCGGAAATCGGATGTCCGCGGAATACACGGATCGATACGGCGGATAATTAGAGGGAGATAATTAAGACGTATAAGAGACATGCTCCAGGGACCGGGTTGAAACAATGGTCGTTGAATTTTTCGTAATTAGATGGAAAATGCTTTTGTGCGTCGCTCAGCCGATCGACTGCGAAGATTTCAAAGGGCCCTGGTGAATGGATCGCTCGGTTCGACGTGGAGGACCTCGATTTTTTGACTCCGTGTCATTCACCTTCGCTTTGGACGCTCTTGTCAATTACCTTGCAAACGGGAAGCTTTTTGCGGCGATGACACTGCTGGTAATTAATTAAGCGGGCATTGTCCTGGACAGAAAATTGTTGGTTTTTCTGGGTCAGTATGAAGACTTTAAATATACATTAAATCGGACACTGTGAAAAGGCTACAAAAAGGTTTCGAGATTTCACCGTAAAGATTTCACAGGAGGAGACGTTTTCTCAAACGAAATACGCAAGTTCGAATTTTTTTTTAAATACAGATGACGCCTGTTCATTTCGATCCCCGATGACTGTAAAAACTTTTACGTCTTTCAATAAAAACGTGACTGACGGAGAGAGTAAAAGCTCGACTACTGTAAAATAAGGTCGCAACTCGGAGAAGGTTAGGGGACCAAGCTGTCGGAGGATACCTTAAAAGACTTCCACGGAGACGCTCAGCCAGCGAGCTAGCTAGAACGATGTAACAAATTTTCGCAAACTAGAATTCCTCGGTGCGTTCGCGCGCCTAATTAAATTACTCGCGAAATGGTACGCTCTCCCGGCAACCCGACACCGTGTATAAGTTTACCGAAGCCGGACAACGGCGCCGGAGGACCGAGAGACATTTTTTCTCGGCTGTCTGCTCGTTCGGATCCTGAGGATTCCGAGGATCCAGCCGGTGGGAGATCATCTGGGAAATTTGCGCAAATAAACGGCCAGAGATTGGTTGCGATAGCGGTGGCCCGGGTCCGGCCCGCCCCGGCCCGACCGCATCGATAACGACACAAACGCGCCCAGGCTAGTGTAAAATTAGGATCGGCGAGCTCACCAGCCTGTAAGTGCAAACAAACCGGGGCGAATTATATGCATGAGAGAACAAGCGGAAACCGAGCGGTTTCGTTGATTCCCTCTCATAATGTTCGTTCGAATGGCCAATCGGGAAGTGTTAATTGCCGGCCGACCGGGTTTCAAGTGACAGCGAGCCTCGATTATTATTTGCCGAGTCCGTTCGAATTATTCTTGCGGCCCTCCATCGTTCGACCCGCTCGATACCGTTCTGTTTCGAATGCAGATCGTCTGCGATCGTTACACAAGAAACCGATGAAGCCATGTATCCGATACACTTCGCTGCAGAACTCAATCGTCCGGCCAATTTAACTCGAACGTCCCGTTTATGAGGAAGATCGTTCCCGATAGATTGCTGCGATCTTATACATAGTTCCATCGTTAGTGGAGCATTGGGATCCTCTCGCATGGTCAGGTGCATTTTTAAACTAACAATTATACGAATATTATAACTCGCGTTTATTCCTCTTCAAGATCGCTGTTTCCGAATTTTCATAATACATAGTGGCACATTTTGAAGTGACCTTGAAACGACCCTGCGTAAAAATTTCATAATAATGCAAAAGTGTCTCCAGTATTGGAAAGTAATTTCATTATACAATTCGGTAACGTTATTGTTCAATTTGAAACTCCACCAGAGGATTAATGTTTACACGTATGATTCTCTATAACAAGTTTGGACGGATCGCGACGTTGCGGTTATCTTCTCGCGAAAACAGGCTGCTGATGCATCTTTCATTAGACGAGCAAATCGAGTTCATGGCTCTTAATTGGAGCACTAAGACGTCGCCCATACCTCCAGATGACGGGCAAGCCTGGCTGATGGATTCCCGTGATCCATTTAGCCGAGAAACACCCCGGGAGAAAAATTCCTTGCGGCCAGAAGCGTCAAGCCCGCTTCATAATACCCTAGCAGAATGAACTGATTACAAGGCGGTGCTGCAATTTATCCTGCTCGTCCACCCTTGATAATGGGTTCGCCCTTCATCTTCCCTACTGGAGATACAAGCCGGAAGCCTAACCACTCCTTGGACTGTTATACAACCATAAACCACGTTGAATACCTCCGGATGCTGGCCGGGATTCCCCAAATCACCAAAACCTGTGCCGGTCAGCCAGAAACTACCGTAAAATCGAAGTATTCAGTGTGGAGAGCTTGATCCCGTTGGCAGCAAAGAATTTTTCGATCGGGTAGTTAGAGAATGCGTGTGTAGCAGCGACGTCGATTTATCGAGCACGATCTATTCGTTGATTTTCCATTCTCAATGTATACAGGGTGTAACAAAATTTAATGTGATGGTTTTGGCAGATGTTTCTACACGTTCGGATCGGTGGAGATTCGTTAAAAGGAAATGCCGCAAAATCGACCTTGACCTTGAAATTCAAGGTCAAATTTCTTTGTTTTTCTTTCTCTTAGTAGAATCCGATTCGAGCATAGAAAATTTGACCTCGAATTTCAAGGTCAAAGTCAATTTTTGCGGCAATTTCTTTGAACAAATCTCCACCGATCAGAACGTGTAGAACCATCTGCTGAAACCATGACACTAAATTTTCTTACACCCTGTACAATAACATTCACCATAATTTTCTTACCGAGTCTCATAATTTAGGGGCGTGAGACTAGAGAGAATTCGAAAGTGGAAAAATAAGGACCACCCTAATAGTCGTGCTACAGGTATTGCCGAGGTGAACGAACCATAAGTCGTGTAAGTAGCATTGTCAGTGCCGATCCGCTGTTTCATTATCCCGCGTTTCGGGCACGCGAACGCTAGATCTACTTTTTCTTGAAAAGAGCGTCACGGAATAATAAATCGTGGCGACGTCGTTCCGCCGCGATAGCCAGCCAGATTGTTATCCGAAGGGCGTGTTCTTGCCGATAGGATCGTTTGTCCGCCGCGACGGCGAAGACGCACACGCGGCCCTAATCACGCGGGTACACGCGATTACGCGTGTCCAATATTCCGGCCAGTCCAATAGGCTTGATCTTTGCCGGTTGGACTACTCGTGTACCGGCCCCGCGATAACGGGACGGGGAGCTAGTTTATTGTCTTCGGATCTTCGATTATCTTGCTTGTTGTACAGTGGTCAATGGGGTTAATTGATTACTAGATGGATTCTTGTCGAGTCAATAGAGCATGCACATTATTGTCATTGCTACTGCCGGATCTACATGCTGCTATTGTCGATTTCATCGGGACTCTCGTTCCGAACAGATTAACACGCGTACAACTATTTAAACGATAATTCTCATATTTTTTTTTATCTAATTTAATTCACAAAATTCTTACGCGAGTATTAAGTTGAAGGAAATATCTATCTTTGTTAATATAATTTTACATTGATTTATGTTTGTAAAATATTGGATATCGATATAACGATACGTTCTATCAACCGAGATAAACATTATTAATAGCGACCGGTTAATAGCTTCTATTAAATATAAATATTACAGCAGTGGTCTTTGATCTCATCGTTCGTGTTTCCGGTACTCGTCTAATATGCATTATTTAAAAGGCTCCGCTGGAAGCGATGACTAATAAACATCGACCGGCGAGCAATGAAAAATAAATGTAAAAGTATATAGTCATCCGACGGAATTTCTTGATTGTACGATACAATTTTTCGACGTTTAAATAACGACCGTTCACGGTTTTATTCCTTCTCCGGTCTCCATAATCCTTTTTCCCAGGATCGAATTCCTTCCAGGAATTTCTCTCCTGGTCATCCGGTGAGTCCAGCTGCATACCTGAGCGAACTTGGCTTCCTTTCTACAGTCATTTCGCGATCGATTCACCAGCAGCCACAACTTCATTCGGATAATCGAGGTTCTACTGTAATTTGTTGCGTCTCGAAAAAGTGTAAAACTTATATTATATCATCTTAGCCTGTTTCTTTTATCAATCCTCGTCTTAACGAACATAACTCAAAATAACAGGGTGTTGTCGGGAGCAAAATTGACAAAAAATTAATTGTGGAAGGGGTTAAAATTCATCGAACAAATCAATTAATTTTTTTACTTCGGACCAAGGGCGACAGCGATCATAATTGAAACGCGTCGCCGCCGCCGCGAACAATTAATATCGATAAACAGCTGGTGTTATTTTATCCGATGGAATGTTGCTTCCATCGCGACCGCTCGCGTCAGAAGCCTCAATTTTACCAGGAGCGACATATGTACTCTGTAGCAGTAGCAACGGCAGCAACAATAACGGGCAGGTTTCGCCCAGCGAAGCAGTGACCCACCTCGTTTCATCGATCCTCCGTGCTCTTGCCCTGAAACTTCTTAACTGTGGGGCTAAATCAAGGCGACGAAGGTCAGGCGAATCGGACCAGGCCGAGGCAGCTTGAAAATGGCCTTTGGTGAAACTGCGGTACAGCTACCTGCCGCGCCGGTGTTCTCTCCGTAACTGTCGCAAAGATCTCTACCGTAACTGTGAAAATGTTATCCCTACTACAGGGTAAGTGATTTTACCTTTCGGTATAAAATTTTGCGAAATTATCAAGGTTCTATCCTTTTAAAAAACACAATAAAAAATCGATTGTTCGAATCCTTTAAACGGTTCGTGTCCGAGAACAGATTTGTCGCAACGAAATTGAGTCGCGGCGGGATTTTTGTTGTCCGGTTCGACCTGCCGCGCCGGTGTTCTCTCCGTAACTGTCGCAAAGATCTCTACCGTAACTGTGAAAATGTTATCCCTACTACAGGGTAGGTGATTTTACCTTTCGGTAGAAAATTTTGCGAAATTATCAAGGTTCTATCCTGTTAAAAAATACAATAAAAAATCGATTGTTCGAATCTTTTAAACGGTCCGTGTCCGAGAACAGATTTGTCGCAACGAAATCGAGTCGCGGCGGGATTTTTGTTGCCCGGTTCGACTTGCCGCGCCGGTGTTCTCTCCGTAACTGTCGCAAAGATCTCTACCGTAACTGTGAAAATGTTATCCCTACTACAGGGTAGGTGATTTTACCTTTCGGTAGAAAATTTTGCGAAATTATCAAGATTCTATCCTGTTAAAAAATACAATAAAAAATCGATTGTTCGAATCTTTTAAACGGTCCGTGTCCGAGAACAGATTTGTCGCAACGAAATCGAGTCACGTACAGCATCGAAAACGCATCGAACGGGGGTTCCTTCATCTTCTCGAATGCTCGTGCACAGATTGGCCACGCTCGGAACGATACCGACGGGTAAGGAAGCCAACGAGATTCACGGTAAATCATTCCCTATTGTTTGGCACAGCTCCCTTCGCCCGAAGAGACAGAAAAGCCGGCGTTTATATCAACGTCCGGCGACCGCTTAAGGCGGTGCGCGAGAGACTGCGCATTTTTACGATAATGGATTTGCGAATTACATTTACGATCGTGTCCTCGATACATTCGATGCCGTCCAATATTCGTAACTCACAGTCTTGACCCCGATACCGGAGCCGCAAGGTATAACAATTGCTCCATCTGGGCTGCGAGACCACTTTCCATATACGAAAAAGTACGATTTATGGCGCATTCGTGCGGCCGAGGCCCCTGAACCACCTCTGACTCATCTCTCGACAAGAGTTTATTACCTGAAGCTTGTGTACTCGCTGTCCGTGGACATTGCGTGCAATTAGCACGACGAATTAAGTGGTCGATCAAGCTGCGGTAGATGTACAAGTCAGTCAGTCTCCATACACACTTCGAAATTATGTAACTTTTTCAAAAGTGGACCACAAATTTCAAGAAAATTCTAATTGACGGGTAAATGCGAGGAAAGTCAAGTTTAGAGATTAGTCCAGTCAATGAATGCTTAAAAGGGGGGTGTAGAGGGAAATGGAAGGAACACAATTTTTGACTTTGGCACTTTAAAGTCCCCACTACTAGAAGGTGAGCGGGGTGCAGGAGGGCGCGTAGAAGGTCCCGTTTTTCGGTTTTTCGCTTATATTTCGGAAACTAGGCGTCCTAGCGATAAGATCATTGTATACAAAATTAATACTGACAAAATGTGCCATAAGATTGATCCCATTCAGTTTTTCACTACCTCGCATAGTTTCCGAGATATTCAAAGTTCACTAATTTTGAAAAAAAAAACATTTTTGCCTCACGTTTTTTGCCTTATTTGACTAGCTAACTCTTCAGCCCTTCGTCCTACGAAAAAGTCATGTGAAAGGAAGTTGTTAAACATTAAATTTCCTTCAAGAAGATATGATATTTACTATTTTTTTTTTTTTCAAAATTAGTAAACTTTGAGGCATCTTGTGGCACATTTCGTCAGCATTAATATTGTATACAGTGGTATTATCGCTAGGACGCCTAGTTTCCAAGATATAAGCGAAAAACCGAAAAACGGGACCTTCTACGCGCCCCCCTGCACCCCGCTCACCTCCTAGTAGCGGGGACTTTTAGTATGTTTATCCTCTAACTAGTACAAACAAAGTCCCAAAGTCAAAAATTGTGTTCCTTCCATTTTCCTCTACAACTTTTCGTTGACTGGGCTATATCCTTTGCAGCCACACAGATACGCGACAAGTTTATCAGGATAATGAATCAGATCGTTGAAGTTTGCGTGACGCAGAACTCTCTCATCGAAGTAATTCCGTAATGAAATCGATGTTCATTGCTACTAGCAACAATTAAGCACTAATAAATAACTGGCGATATGAAATTCTCGGTTGTCGTTGCCACGAGCAGTCCTTTGTACGCGAAACTTCGCTCAATTTAACTTCACCGCCGATGCGAACGAGGTTAACTCAAACATGTCCGGTTCTAGTAGACACAGCCTGGAAAACGTAATCACTTTCAATATACGCTGGCTACGAATGAACCACCCTGTAACCAATATCACTTGTAATTAAACAGGTTACGAGTCTCGTTTGCTTTTTGCCAGTTTTCTATTAGGTATGTATCCTTCTTATCGTTTTTAATGTGCCGATTTATCGGACTAATTCGATCAAAGTTCAACAACAATACGAGCCCCGAAATGAATATTCACCGCGGTGCATACGCGAAACATTTAAAGCCTCGCTTGTCAATGGTTTTTATTAGGTTAATGAAGAGCAATATCGGGATTGTAGTTTGTAGACTTTGTTGGATTTAATCGATTATACGATGGCCGCTGCACTCCGGGATCGCGTTCAATTGTTCCGTAAACCTCAAAATTTCGTATTAATTATTAATAAGAATTAATTACTTTGCTACCTCTATTATTCATGAAACAAAAATCGTCTAGAGGAGCTTGAATACGTTCAGTGGTATGCCGGAACAGACTCGACGTTTAATTTTAATTTAATTATTACATACCGGAACAATTTCAAAAGCGACAGATTGCAGCGTAGTAGGACAAAAGATATCGATACTTCAGGAATTGAAATTTCATTTTGTCTGAAAAATTCTAATGCCCGTAAAATACATGGTAATGAAGCGAAAGTAAAATTTTTTAATGAAATCATTATGGATCGTTAAGGTTCGAAAGAAATCAATAATTCTTTTAGATCAAGACAGCCTTGGTTATTCGGCAGCCGGCTTGTTGAGCCAACACGTCAAAACATGTTTGATTCGAACAATATCGCCGCAAGTGCGATAACGAAAAACCGGAAACACTTGAACCCGCGTCGAGCAAATAAAAAAACGAGTACGGTTCCCGGGGGAGTAATGTTCAGCAGCAAATGGGAATTAGACGGCAGTATATTCGCGAATAGGCAGCGAAAGTGTGCGGACATGGTTTACGCGTCGTGGTACGCGTGTTAGAGAGCGCGATTGACAGACGTTCACGACCCCGTCATTCATCAGCAGCGCGGGCCGGTCGCGCTCGCATAAATGCGGTCAGTGTAGCGTGCAGACGGGTCCCTCGAGACCCGGTGACTTTTCCGAACAAGGCGTTTCACCAGATGATTGTGAAAGTTCGCGTCCGATTTGAAAATACAATGCATACGGTGACATTTTACATTTTAAACCTCGGACGGGCATAATTTTGTCAATTTTTTAAAAGTTATTTCTTGCAGACCCATTAGTAAAATTAATATTCTGGGTCAAAATACACACAAATTCTCCATAAAAATGGTTATTTAACCATCTTGAAAAAATTGACGATAAGAGATTACATGCCGTCGCGCATTAAAATTAGTATTCGATGCTGTCAGTTTACTAACATTGTAATCTTTCAGACGCGAGAAAAATTCGTTTGCACCAGACGTTGCGCGTTAACGTCTAAAAATGGTTATTTAACCATCTGTTATCGTTTGAAAAAACAATTCACGATAAGCGGTCTCGTATATTAAACTGACCATTCGACGTTGTCATTGTAATAATATTCTAATCTATCGACGTTGACACGGAGTATCGGTGGAACGCGAGGGGTTCGATGAAAAGAAGGCCGAGCGATTAAACCTATCGGTTCGTCCGAGAAAACTGGAAAAAAAGACGGAGATATTGAATAACTTTTCCCCTCCCTGTCAAAAAACGATAAGCGAAGCGCTCGCACGGTGTTTCGCGTTAATAGCTCAAACTAACACCGCGAGCCGAGGATAACACGTACGATAACAGCTGGCCCGTTGTAGACACAGCTCTCGCACACAGTTTCTAATAACGACGGAACTTAGATTTCACTGGATTGCGCTTGGACGCAGTTGGGCCGACAACCTACGCACGTGTCGTGTTTAAACAGCTGTCGCGGCCGGCCGACTTTTTGTTCGGTTCTCCAATGAAGCGAACCGGTCGCAATAGTTCCGGTATTTAATCGTATTATTTGTGTTCGCTGCGCGAACGTTCATCCGGCACGAACATTGTCAGGGAGATTGAAATTTCAATTTGGTTAACACCCATTGCCCGACTCGACGGAATTGGTTTCTTAAGAAGATCCGGGCTGCTCGAAATCTTTCGAGAGCAATTCTCTTAATCTTCGTCGTCTCGCCATCTGTAAGTTCTGCAAATTCTACGGGTCTATTCCCTTGGTAAATAAGTACTCAAATAATGGATAATTAAATTGGGCAGACAATCGCTTCTCCCATTAGAGTTAGATTAAGATTGAACGTCGTTGGATCCTAGATTAATAATCGCGATTTATGGGGGAATATCAGTCGAACGTTTAACATTATAATTTTATGGATTGTTTAGATACACAGTTTTACATCGAACAAATGTCCACAAGACATTTTTCATTTGTTTCAACGTGTAACTTTACCCGCTCAAGTATCGACATTTATGAAACGCCCTGTATAAAACGCAGAATACGGACGGACCGCTGAACCCGTCTCCGAAGAATCGTCCTTTCCCCAACTAGGGATTTTTCCTAGCTGGCCTCTCTCGCGGACCCCCAATTTTTCCCTTCGGCACGTAAAAGTTGCTCACAGTGGGCGAGCAATCATAGGCGGCGCGGCGGGTCCCGAACGGAGGAAAATCTGTCGACGACCCACATAAAACCGGATCGATGCGGAGCATCCATCAGACGAGCAATTCCGAATCTTTTTCCGGCGAGCCGTCTGAAGCGTAATTTCCCTTTTTACGCGGCTGCAATTACACGGAGCACTAGCCACGTTCCCGTTAGGCTGCTCCGACATCGGTCTCCGCGCGCGCGCGCGCGCGAATATCTCTCTGTAATAAAAGTACAAGTGTTTCCGCGCAGAGTGCTAGGGCGATATTGCGCCGCGGCGGGACTTGAACCGGTTGCATCCGAAATATCTCGCGGCAGCTTCATGTCGGCCTTATTATTATTATTATTACACCGAGCCGGTCCTGGCGCCACCGAGTTGCGTTGCTTTGGTTTCAGTTTTCCTCCGCGACATTCGAATCCCACCGTCTTCGTCGTTTCCGTCTCCTTCGTCTTCGTCTTCGTCTTCGTCTTCGTCTTCGCCTTCGACTTCGTCTTCGTCGTCGTCGCTTTCATTCCACGAAGAAAAGCTGTCTCGACGACACACCGATCCACAGAAATTCTAGGCATTTACAGGACCGGGAACCGAGGTGCAGTCACGACACCCGCTCCTCATCACCGTGGCCCGGGCCTCGACCTACCACGGTGTCGTGGATACGAGCCAATTTCGTTCCCTCCGTCTTTGTAACAAGGTGGAATGTTCATCGCCCGCAGTCACGTACCGCGACCCCGATGCATCGAAATGAATGCGCGTTTTCGCGCCGAACTATTCACTTATCTGGCGACGAGCTACGTTTCGTGATCTCGGTGTTCGCGGTATCCGTAGACCGTGAACTCTCGGTTCGAGTTATAAATGAAACCGTCGTGTCCGGAACCGAGCAAGAAAGAGTAGCACGATGCTGACCGAAAGTTTCGAATCTTTCCGCCACTTCGATGCACGGATATATGTATACTATATATGTCTTTCGCGTAGCCGCTATCCATTAGAGCACACCTGCCTCGCTCTTCCTTTCGTCCCTTCCCCTTTTCATACTGTTTTTGCCTCGCAGTTCTCGGTCGACCCAGAGCTCTGTAAATCCGGATGTTCTTAGCGAACTTTTGGTTTACTTAAACGCGTCGCGGAGACCGGAACATTTTTGTCAATTCTTGATTTTAATACCATCTCTTGCGATTGGATTACACCGTATACCCGCGAACCTTTGTAATAAATAAACAGAAATGTCTCTTTTCTCAATGATTAAAGCTCGAGTTTGTCGCAATCGCATAAAATCCGCATTTTACTCATAAATATGGTTCTCTCGTTTCTCGAAGAAAGAAGTTACTATAGACCATAAGTTACTTTTATACTAAAAGTTTCCACCGCGTCTGATGTCTTGATGGTCTACCATCTTCCGTTTTATTTAAACATATTACGGAAACTTTCTCTTGGAACGTTGTTGCTGATTCTTGCTTTAGAGTGTCTCTTCAAGACAACCACACTTCCCTGCGGCATGCTTTGTCCTTTGAATCGTGTCAGCGATAGTTTGCAGAACTTATTGCAATACACTCGCTTGCAATTACCTCGAAAGTGTTGTTTTCTTCCTGTTCCTCTTATTGCATTTTCCTTCCTTCTTGTGTGTTTTTTTTTGTGGAAATATCTTTCTCATCGCCGTTGGTCGTCTGCTGGAGGTTCGTATCTTCTGGTGTTCTAAAGCATCATTATCTCCTGGTTTACTCGAACACTTAAAGTCATCAAAACTTTAATTGTCGAATAATTCGAAACAATTCTTGCGTTATAATCGGTCTTCAAAGAAACAATTCTTCCTATTCCTCTTGCTTTATCCTTTGAATTTCTGAGGATCTTTCACTTGGGAATTTAGCGCGAGTGTTTTCAGTGGATACAGATTGTACAAAATTAATTTTAAAAAATTTTAGGTTTACAAATATGTTTTATTACAGTTCAACATCAGTCATCACGACTTACGAACGGTCCGCGACACTGCAGCATTTTTATCCGAAAATATGTTCATTTCAACATAAATGTTTGAAGCTGAAGGAAATGTAATATTTTCATTTTCCTGCCTGAATCTAAAAATATTGTCGAAAATTCAAGAGTTTAAACGGTCGACCGGTTTCCAGGCGCTTTTGACCTGTATCTCGAGCGGAGCATACAGAATGCATATGCATCCACCATCTTTTACATCTTTTCAATAAATTATTTTCCTCTCTGCATTTCAAGCATCCTTAAATAATACTTTGCATCGGACTGATATTCAAAAGTGAATTCGACAAAAAATTTAGAGTAAGTACGTCACACGAACGACGAATTCGATTAAAAATCGACGTGAAAACTTCTGTTTGCGCACGTGCCAAAGTAATTATCGTTGATTGCTCGAGGAGACCGGTATGTGCTCTGCCAAAGTGCTCTTTCATCGGAGCAAAAAGACTTCGCCTGGACGAAGAATTTTTTGCTTAAAATCTTTCGCGAAAGCGGAAACGCCCGCCAATCGGGGCAGAATAATTTCGCAGCTGAACCATCGCGTCGCGTCGCGTCGCTTCGTCGGGGATCGGAGGCGCGTCCAAGACTTTGAAGAAAGCTTCGAATCCAAGCTCGAAACAATTCAACCAGTTATCCGCCGTGAATCTCGGGAATCCTATCTTTTCAAACGAGCACGCAGATTACGTTAAATATTAACTATAATCTAGACACCGGTTTCCATTTGGGACGCGGGCGTGGAATTCGGGGAAGCTCGCAACCGGGCCGCGCCGGGCCGCGCCGAGATCCATGGCCGCGTTTCGCAGCTCGCCGCGCTGCGCCGCGCCGGGACGAGCAATTCCCGTGGCAATTTATTTCAAGGTAACTTGCAAAAGAACGAGTCGCTTGTTTCCAGTTACCCGAGGCGTACGATTAAATCGCGGACAGCCGAGGCAATGTCTGTTTCTTCGTCGGCGTTGCTTCCCCGAGCCTCTCTTCGCTATCCGAGGGAACTCCGCGAGACCAGACCCTCCACCCTGGCATCACCTGACACGTGCGATGAACGCGTGCGACGGAACGGATGCCATTTTAATGGGAATTCATCTTTGGTTGCACCAACTATTACGCACGGGTCACCGAGCGCGAGCCCGACGAACGTATTGCTTTTCGTGCTAAGAATACCGATGACGTTCTCTCTGTCGAATTCGAATCATCGATTCGGTCTCGCCGCGACGCGACGCGACGCGACGCGACGGCACGATTAATTGACGACGTCTCGAAGAAAGTCGTTCGGAATCAACAGATACTAATTCTAGCTCCCACTGTCGGTCCACTGCATCTTATGTATATAGTGTGTTGGGATGACGAGGTTGGGAGATTAAACAGAACTTGTTATTTAAGTAATTTATTTAAACTACACCGCACATGGAAAAATTGCAGTCAGATAGTGAATAGCACATAACACAATATTTTACTTTATTCCGAAAAACAATTAAAAAGTAAGATGAGTTGTTTGTGAGCTGTGACTTGCTCGTAGGGCTATCTAACCTTACCAGGCCTTGCCTTCCTTCTTGGGCCCTTTAGCCCGGAAAAATGGCGACGCTGGAAAAGCCATAAATTGCAGGTCAAAAAGACCTTTCCTCCTCCGAGTGTCCCGTGCATTACGGTGTATACTCCACCAACATAGTGAAATATTATTTCAACAAATTCGAAACGTTCCATCAACGTTTACAAAATATTTCACGGGGAACAAACTTTCGCGAATGAACCGAGCGTTCAACTCCGCAATAGTGATAACAATGGGCCTAGCCAGTAGGCGTACAGTCACACTTTAATACAGTCCAATGAGCCTCGTTACCACTATGACTCATGGTGCAATGAGTTCCGAATAAAACTGACCCAGAATCGTCGGTAGAGTTTCTACAAGCTAATCGAATTCCACCACGCTTAGAAATTCCAGTAGCAACAACATTCCATCGAGCGTGGTATTTCCCGGCGCACACTGGGCGGCTAGAGTCGCAAAAAGTTGGACAAAATTTCTGTGTCTCTGTTAATTATATTTTATTAGTTAACGCAGCATGGTTTTAGGGGTTTTTGGGGTCGTGGAAAAGATCTAGATATCACCTATTTCATGACATGAAAATTTTCTAATTAATTACACCTAATTTATGAATCGGCATTCTGGTGAACAGGATCAATTTTCACGATCTCTCCTCGCTGGATCCGCGCGTAGGTCAACTTTCAGGCGCGGTGTCTGTAATCAACAGCATCGTTTGTAATCGCTGTATTGAACACGGGACACGGTTAAATTCTCGAACTGGCGAAACCCACGGGGAAACCGGGCCAATTATAATTCTAGTTTGCGGAACGTAAGGGGCACATATAATTAAGGCCGCAAAGGGTAATAAACATTCGTATGACGATTGATACTGTCCAAACCACATCAAAGCGTTGCGCGTTGGTGAAACACCGACCGAGAGAGAGCGAGAGAGAGAGAGAGAGAGAGAGAGAGAGAGAGAGAGAGAGAGGAGCAGGATTCAGTTCGTTGATTCCTAGCCGAAGTTGAACACACGGCGTCTCTTTAATTTCCCGTATTTCCTGTGGTCGAAATTCTCCCCTTATGAACCGACCGAACCGGCACAGACGAAAAACGCGAAAACTCGGACCGAAAAATGACTCTTATACGTTAATACTTGTCCGACGGAGTTTCGGACGCTTCGGGTATTAACTACGAGTAATAAATTCATTTGCAAAACTGTGTTCCGAAAAGCTCGCTGTCAAACGGACCGCCTCAAAAGAGACTTTTACTTGCGGTACCAGTCGGTTTTATGGAACAGGAAACGTTTGACTGCGGCGACCACTGTGCTAGGCTCTTTGCCGGCTACCTCTTATCCTATTTGCCGATTTCATTGTGTAATATTCGGGATTCGACTTGGCGTTGCATCGCGAATTAAATAATCTTGCGCTGCTGTCTGTTCGTTTCTTCCCTTCGTTACCGAACAATTGTGCAAAATGTTTTTAAGCGAATTATCATCCTGGAGCTTTTCCCTGTGCAACAGGATTCTAATTGTTTAAACGAACACTTTTAGATTTTTATTTGTTCTTTTGTTTTTTTATCAATTTCTTCTCTTAATAATTCTAATAGGTTGCAGCAATGTAGTCTGGCGATTTTAAATCGTCGCGTTCGAAACGCTAACGCCGTAGAAAAATGAGAAAGAACAATGTTATTGACGAACGGACAGCAAATCGACGTGCAATGTAAAGGGGGGCTTATTACCGTGTCCGGTAGATTTTCTATTTGTCAAAGCAAAACCGGCGCGGTACGTTCAATATTTGCCGGCGAACAGCTTCTCGTTCGGGATGCGTGAATCGCGTCGATATTTATTAGAGGAGAATCATTTGACCGGTGCTCTGTCGATGATCGCCGGTCCGCGGAAATATTAATACCGGTTGCTTCGAGTGTTCCAGTTGGAATTGTTCGAGCGTGCCAAGTATTGCGCCGCCGGCATTATTTTTCACGGAGCGAGGAGCACACACGTGCCACGCGGAACTTTAATTTTGCGCCGACTTCGCGCCGATAGATGCCTCGGGTTTCGCGCGAAGTAACAGCGCGAGATTAATTGTCGCGACGTTCTGTTGTTTTCTACCTCACAACCTTTTCCCTCTTTCTTTCTTCCTTTCTTTCATTCTTTCTTCCCGTTTCGTTTTATCCAGCCGGCTCCCGCTCGTTTTACGCCCAGTCGATGTAAATATTGAATGGAATCGAACGGCTAGATTTACGGCGCCGTGCGCCACGTAACCATGTGTTTATTTTTATGTTTACGGTGGCGCTTGTTGAGTTCCACCTGACCATAAATTATGCGTTTTTATTGCGACGAAAACGAGAGGCACGTAGATACGGCCCGTGGAAATAAGCGAGTGGGAAGTAAGTGGGATAAATTACAGGAAGAGCCGCTTTCAAAGCGACGCGGTGTTCGAGACAAGCCTGAAAACTCCAACTTTCGAAGCATGAAATCTAACAAAATTTTTGTCATGAAACATTAGTAAGATAACGTTGTTTGCGATACCACTCACAATTTTTTACCGAATATACGAATTTATTGGTAAAATCGAATATAAATCTGGATACGTCCCCCGAAACACCTGCAATTTTTACAAGTTATTGTTGTATTCCGGGTGAGGGTAATAAACGTTAAAGTGTTTATGGTAATAAATTATTAAAAACTCCTCAACTATAACTCCGGTAAGAAGTACATGAAGCGCGTCAACAGTACGATACGTCGGAACGTCTGACAATTCAGGATGGATAAATATTCGACAGAGCGGTTTCTACTAAAAATGAACATGGTTCAGACTTTTGCGTGAACTTAAATAGAAGTCCCTTAACCCCTTGCCCTACAATAACGTGTCAGACTCGTGATGAAGATTCTGAACAGAGTCTAATGAATATGTATGTTATTAATTTTCTATAAATCGAGATGAAATTCTATTTTGGTTTTGTTAATGTACAGTTATTGGAGAGCATGTATAGGCGTACAATAGATATAAATTTTCTCTTTTTTTAGGAAATTGCGAACTACAAAACAGTTCTAATCACTGAAACCATAAAATAAATGGTAGGGCAAGGGGTTAAAGGGAGAGGTAGATAATACAGTGATGTGTCAGTGCTGATTTCTGCGTGACTAAAGGTAGTGACCGGTCGAAGTTCATTGTCGAAAAAACCTATTTTACGATCAGTCATACAACATTATGTTTAGTATTGCAAGGCCTCTTGTAGGCATATTAGTAGCTAGAATATATAAAACATCAATTTATTGCTACCGAAATGAACTATGGACATTACGGTATAAGGTGCGAAGTTCATAATCCAATAACTAACAATTGTCTTCGATACGCTTCTCTATAGGAATAGTGGCAGAAAATGAAGACGGACTGGCCAACTGGTAGCCGATAGGTCACAAAGAGGACATCCTCGGGCCAGTTAACTGTACACAGTCGCAAGAAGCGATTATTCCTAACGTAAACCGTATATCTCGTCTTGATTCGTGGACAGTCGGCCGTCTGTGGAGCTGTCGGACTCGTAAACCGCTAAACTCCATCAGAACTGGATTTGTCGAGGGGTATGGGAGACTCGCGCAAGTTCGCAGTGGGGGTCAGATATTGTCGATCGTTGGTGTAAGACGTTAAGGAACAAGTTTGCCGGCCAACGGAGAGGGAGGCGCGACGCACTAAAACCAGTCCCCGGGTTAACTCACAGACGACGACCGAAACCGCGTGGTTCGTAGTTTCCGCAAAACGTTTCTACCTGTCCTTTGTGATTAACAATATCGCGCCGTTCGAAGGTAGGATTCGACTCCTCGACCATTCGAAATTCGATGTTCCTATCTCGATTGCCGCGAATCCATTAGCGGCTCTGGATAAATCGTTAGGGAATGAACTTCCGTGGCAATTTTTGCGTCGCTGCTTCTTAACCCTCATCCACACGGGTAATTTTTTATACGATTCTGCATGAAGAGGTACCCGGGTATACCCATATAGGTTGCTGCATACTGTTGTAGCGTCATCGTCGCTACCAGGCCCCGGTGAACTCGGCAAACAATTTTTTTGGAAAACGAATTGCAGAGTGGGCCCGGTAAAGTAGATTTGAGATGTCACAAAAAATGATGGACATATCAATTGAAAAATATTGAATATTATGTAAATGAATTTGAAATAGGTACCCGGGTACCACGTCGTGTGGATGAGGGTTAAGTAAGAAACATCTTGACTTTTGTGTTTTTAAACGTGGAAGCTTTCGTAGCTTACGAAAAGACATATTTCCCGACAAGGAAATTTTTCCAGTCGATACCTCCTATTTTAAGTCCACTGTACGCCGTTTCCAGGGAAAATCGACGGGAGTGTTTATAGCGATAATTGACCGGAATCCTTGTAGCGATAATCGAAAGGACTTATCGAAGCAAGGGACGCGCGAAGAGCGTTGGTTTCGCGCTGTACCGTCCGCGGTCGTCGAGGGATTAATCGGGTCTGGCGCATGGTAGCTAGAAACGTTACAAATGTCATGCAGGGAGCTATCCTCGGGGTACACGGCTGGCATCGAAACTTTGCTCGCGACCCCTGGATAGTTCTACAGTACGTAAGTTGGTCGTCGCTCCTCCCCCGCCGGCAGACAACGTCGACTCGTCGTCCTCAACCTCGTCCTCGTCCTCCTTGTCGTCGACGTCGTCGTCGTCGTCGATGGAAGGAGGTCTTCCGACGCGACGGCAGGACGAACACGCTCGCCCAATGGCCGTCCGATGAAGTACAATATCTGGGGTGGGGACGGGCGGTCCATTTAGATATCGATTTGCAATTTCGCCGACAATTACACCAGGCGCAGAATATGTTCGTATAGATTAGATCAGATTAAATGAATATTTACGAGGGCCCCGAGCGTCAGCCGACTGGCCCGGGCTGCGTGTGTAATCTGCCTTGCAAACACCGGCTCGTACTTCGCCGGGTATGCACGCCTCCTGTTATTATACGCACATCGTCCTCGAAACTGCGTCCCGGCGACCGGACAACCGTCGCGTCGCGTCGCGTCGCGTCGCTATTTTCCAGTCCGCCTGGAAAACGCCGCGGATAATTGTGCCGTGTGTTTTTTCCACGTGTCCCTTAAAAGCCAGACCGCTCTCTTTTTTGTTTCGGCCGGCGTCAATTGGAAACACGATACACAAGCTCGGGGGAAATGAAAGGAGCAGGGATCGAATTGGAAATGGTATTTAGCAGCGGCGATCGCTCGTCCAACTCCTGACAATCCTTTTTTACGCGAGCCTGAACACACCTATCTACAGGGTGGCTAGTTTTCATCTAGCGTTCTCTAACGAATCCGCGCGCGGTGCGACTAGATTTAGGCGCCGAGCCTAAGCGGACGGCTCGCGTGCATACTTGCAATGGATTTTAGCCGGGCTTGTAATCTGCAATAAATTTCGGCGGGAGTCCCGTCGTTAAAGCCGTTTACGATCGTCAAGATTCCGCCGAAGAATTTTTGATTGCCATAAACCGGCGAGCAGCCACGGTTGCCTCTTCGTGCCCTTTTTTTTTTTTCGCAGCTCCTTTATGCCCGACATGAAAAGCGGCTATGCTTACGCGTGATATGTCGACCGAAAGCGGAATAGGGCGAAGCACTCTCGGATTTTCAATTTTATCTCCTAAATAATGCCTCGATAAACTCTTTTATTGGGCAGCTAGGTCCCGTGGGAGTCGGGGCACAGGT
This sequence comes from Lasioglossum lativentre, assembly GCA_916610255.1. Lineage (NCBI taxonomy): Eukaryota > Metazoa > Arthropoda > Insecta > Hymenoptera > Halictidae > Lasioglossum > Lasioglossum lativentre. The sequence goes on from OU744364.1 coordinate 7,467,084, forward strand.
TCGTTCGCTGTACATAATACCCTGCCGAAGGTAGTACGTCTCCGGGCTCTTCTTTCTTTCGCCGTTATTCCCCGGAGGACTATGGCCGTGATAGCAACTCGATAATTAGATAGACCCCCGTGAAAGCTTCCATTAATCCCGAAATAATGGCTTTCGATGCCGCCGGACCTCCCAATCCCAAGACACACCCGTAACACCGTCTTGTAATTGTTTCCTTTCGTGATAGACATTGAGCCGCGCAAACTGATTGCCCTTTCGCGATACAATATTGTTTAACGTTTAACCGATCGTTGCGACGCGCGCGCGCTTACGGCAGGCATTGATGAAGGGATCAGTCCGATACCGACGTACTCCCGCGCTGATGGCAACTATTAGGTGATCTCTAATGATCGGGAAGAGGGGAATGGCTTAAGGTTTCCAACTGCGATGCGAAAACATTCCGATTGGTTAACGAACGATAGCCATTATTGTTTAGAACCTGCAGCTAGCTGTCAACGAGTTTAAAAATTATTAAATACAGGGTAGTCCACCCAACGTGTGCACCGTTATAACTACCAAAATATGCGAATTGCGCGAATGAATTTTATATACAGATTATATGGTTTAAAAGGGTACACTATGTAGTGTGTTAATTTTCTTTATAGGTGGAGGCGTCAAGGAGGTCAACTCAGTTTTTTTAAATAGAATACTATATTTTTTATGCCAAAATATGATAGAGTATCGGATTGTAAGTAAAAACGTATTGACCGTTATCAGTTCTAAACCTAATAGCTAACGAGTAATTTCACTTTATTACTTGAAAATTTCCTTCACTTAATATCGTGTGAATAACATCGCAGGGTACTTATGCGATGTTAACGTGACAGTGTTTACTAACATGAGTGACCCAGTGGCTTAACGCAACTAATGTAAGTGTTCAAAGTGATATCCATTTGCATTAATGTTATTCACTCGATATTAAGTGAAGAAAATTTTCAAGTAATAAAGTGAAATACTCGTTAGCTATTAGGTTTAGGACTGATTACGGTCAATACTTTTTTACTTACAATTCGATACTCTATTTGGTATAAAAAATATAGTATTCTATTTAAAAAAACTGAGTTGACCTCCTTGACGCCTCCACCTATAAAGAAAATTAACACACTACATAGTGTACCCTTTTAAACCATGTAATTTGTATATAAAATTCTTTCGTGCAATTCGCATATTTTGGTAGTTATAACGGTGCACACGTTGGGTGGACCATCCTGTATAAAAGCTAGACCTCGACAAACTGTTCGATGCAGGATTTTCACCGCATTCTATCAATTTCTTCTGCCATTTTTCGCGAAGTTATTGGAAACCACGGATTCTAAGAATCGTATGACCCGATGCACACACGTTCTCGGAATTTCTATGCGGCGGTGCATCGTCGAGTTGCAGTGCCGAGCAGGACGAAACACCGGAAACAGGATATTTGCGGAAGAAGTCGTCGCATAGATCCGTCCCGGGTAAAGGTAGAACGACGGCAGCAATAATGTGCCAGGAATTTGCCGGCGTAAGTGGCGAAGATGGTGTGGCACAGGATGCTGCAGTGTTTGCGATGCCGGACCGTACAAACGAACAGATACGTTTTTCCCCCGTGTTAAGCTCGTCTCCCTGCTTCACGTTAACTCGAGGAATATCGTGACCGACGACGCTACGGGGAGAATAAGCAACTAGAGGGTGTGGGGGGGAACGGTCGGGGGGTGGTCGTCGTCTCCCCCCTTTAGCGAGTCCCTTGTTCCCGAAACGCGACGAACTTCAAGGCGGAACGAGAGGTTCGTGCCTCAATTAAAATTTACTTTCCGGCCAGTCGCGGTACCGTGGGCACGTTTACCTGCGTGACTAGCCTCACTGATATCTAATGTCAATCCGGAGTGTTGTTTAGAATATCGTGCAGACACGCTTTCGAGCGGTGCGCGCGAGTGTGCAGAACCCGCCCTCTCCCGTGCTTGTCATAGTGAAAGTGAGGCGGGCACAAATGGATGGAGGAAGAAATAGGGGACAAGACTATGTACGTGTCATTTGTCCTAGTATTAGTGCGTACGATGGCGAAAGAGAGAGAGAGAGAGAGAGAGAGAGAGAGAGAGAGAGAGAGAGAGAGAAGGAGAGGGAGAGACAGAGAGGGAGAGAGAAGTGTACCTTTTACAGGCGCACCTGTGTACCGCACGGGAACGTGATTTGTACACGGGCCAGGGGGATCGATCGACGCTCCGGCTCGTTTTCAAGGATTTCCTCGATTGGTATTCCAACGATTTTTATCCACTCGTGCTAACCGATCTGATCCATTCCAGCAGCGGCGGCCGCAAATTAGCATTTTACGAGCCACCGGCATCGAGGGGGACAATGGAGGCCCGCGTTAAATTCGCTGGAAGAAAGGCGGAGAGCCGGAGAATCCATTATCTGGATTGAGGAGAGCCTGATACTGCCGGCTGTTTTATGCAAAACAAGACGTAAAATGCCGGATGCAAATGTCAGTATTCGTATTCCATCTGAAACGCGACCAAACGCCTCCGCCCCTCGCGGGTGGGTACACCTTTCCGCCCTCTGTCCTGCTCGAAGATCATTTTCACCGCGTTCCCGGTGACAGTCAACGAACCCCTCTCGCCCATTTCATTGCTTTTCTTTCGATCGTTCTTTTTCCTTTTCGATCCTCCGCTGCGGACGCGCACGTGTAAAAGTCACGATCCGAAAATTTCGAATTCTCTGTACCCGGCTGCTGCGGTTGGTTTACGAGAGACACTACGCTCGGTATTTTTATGGTTTTGATACTTATATTTCAACTGTTTTTCTTTCCATTTTGCTAATTTTAAACGATAGCTGCTCCGCGTAAATGGCCATATATATCGTACAACGTGTAGTCGCATTTCACTTGAGAAAATATTGCATTTTAAATCCAAGCTTCGGGATTCAAATAAAGTATAATGATCTCGTTTCACACAATAAATCCTAACCAAGCGGTAAACAACCTTCAGCGAAATAATTACTCGGTTACCTTTTTGAAGGTATTCCGATACTATATGCATCCGGATAATTAACCTCAAAAAGGAGATATTAATTTTAGCCAGAATTTCGGCGGCTTCGCCTGCTGCGGGAGAGGTGTCCGGGTCGCGAAACAACAATGAATTTTTCCGAGTGAAATGAAACGAATGATTTCTTGTGTTTCGGTTCGATTCGTTGCGCTGTTGGTTTTGCGATTCTTCTCGATTTAGCGGAGCGCGTGCGCACGCGTGCTCGGAGGGGTGTAATGGGCCTGGCCGAGTCGTGTAATTAAATTCCCTTGCCAGTTGAATTTCCGACTCGAATTCGGTCGGTGGACATGGTCGACGAAATTATCGGCTCATTTTGTATCACCGGCAGCCTGCGTTTGACGGAACCCATTACCCGGCAGCAACAACCTCGCGTTTTGGCATAAAACGATATACGTATATGTACATATGTATGTATGTTGCGCGGCAAGGAAACCGCCTCGCTACTTATCGTTTCGGAATCTGCGGATGCTTGATGAGCTGCCGGGAGGCATCGTGCTCCGTTGCACAGCTACAGTGCATGTCTGTTTGTTGTGCAACCCATCCTGCCCCTTCGTTGCGCGCTTCTATCAACAGAGACCTCTCGAGCATTGTCCCATTTTTTTTTGAAAAATACCGCAGACCCTCGTATTGCATCAAACACTTCAATATCGCATACTTAAGCCTAGTGCACGTTTAAGCGTCCTCGGCTATCCCCTCTTCCCGAATTGAAAAAAAAAAAATAAGACTCAGCTTTCAGGCAGGCCGATTGAGAATCGAGTACGTTACGGTACGTCTATTTCGTATTTAGCAAGAAATAAATTTCGCGGGTCGTATAATAATCCAATGAAACGCACAAAATACTGTGCAGATAGTTTCTTGTTTTACCGATATAACCTCGAAAGCTGGCTCTCGCCATAACTACCCTATTATTGTAAATGCATCGATTCAACATGTACAATTTGATATGTTACTGCAAATTTAACCGGTCGACTATCGACGAGATGCACGGTGTACCGATACTCCGCGGCGACCAATGTATTCCATAATTTATCCAGCATTTCGTTGTTTAACTTTGAATTATATATTATTACTATATAAATACGCGGCTGCATCAGTGCCCACTGTCGAAAATTTAATGGAAATAGAACAACACGGCATGCGGTGGTCATAAGTACGCAACAAAAGCGGCCGTGAACAAAAGAAATTCAATGCAACGAATCTAATCATCGGTCGGAACACGGCGGCAACATTATCGAATCGATGTCCTCCGTCAAATTCAATTCACCGAATTAATTAGCTACGCTAACTCGTCGCGCTATCGACGACGCGATAAAGACGATAATTACAAACCGTGCTCTGAGCCGCGCCGCGCCGTCGCGTCGACCAATTGAAAACCGTCGGAATCGTCGTTCGAAATCTTCGAATGGTTGAACAGCGGCCCGGTTTCCGCGATTCCTCGGCAAAACTAATTAAATCCCCGGCAAGAATCGGATTAGCGAATATTTCTTCCAGCACGGCTTTCACCGGCCCAGTTTTCCCGGCGCGTAGCGAGACCGGACGGTCGAGAGCGAACCGTTTCGGCCGATTTTATCCTGGTCCTCTCCTAAAACGCTTATTTAATAACGTACAGCTCTCGCATCGGCATTCGATGGGGCAATATCGGCTTGTTGCTTCGGCGAGCGTAAACACGGGGAGACGCAAAAAGACTCGTGGAGCCAGAGACAGTCGTGTTTCGACGCGAAATTCGTTTCGCCGAAGGCATTTTTCGATTCTCTCTCTCTCGCTCTGTTTCTCTTTTTTTTCCGTCTCCCCACCGGCGGTTCTCATATTCCTCGTTAATTCGCTTCGAACGGCGCGCGAGAGCAAGCGCGGTCGCCCACCCACGCATCGACGCACACGGACGCACGCGGGCACCCACGATCGGTCCTGTGTGTACACGGTGTGTCCTATTTCAAGTTTTGCATGCAATTATTTCCCGCGTTACAGCTCGTTCCAGAAAGTATTACGCGAAAAACAGGCCTTGTTTTGAAAGAGACACCTGACGGTGCTCTGTATGCATAGGTGACACCTGCTTTGAAGATTTCAAGGTGAGTTTTGTTTTTCTGTACGTCACTTTTATTTAGATGTGTACAACAGACTTGGGGAAAATGTTCATAGAAAATTTTTATTCGAAGGTTCTGATTAAAGAAGTATCTTTATTAATAGAGATAATTTTGGTACCGAACAACTTTCATCCGAAACATTTTTGTGTATAATCAATATTTTTGGAGGTATTCGTCTCTGTAACGCTTTATAATTTCCACCCGGTATAAGCGAACGAATTCGTGGCGAAACGGCACTGCACACCGAGCTAAATGAAAACCAACACAGTAGGTTTCGCTAGAAACATATTTTGAAACGATAGACTTGGGGAAAATGTTCATAAAAAATTTTTATTCGTTATTCGAAGGTTCTGATTAAAGAAGTATCTTTATTAATAGAGATAATTTTGGTAGCCGAACAACTTTCATCTGAAACATTTTTGCGTATAATCAATATTTTTGGAGATATTCGTCTCTGTAACGCTTTATAATTTCCACCCGGTATAAGCGAACGAATTCGTCGCGAAACGGCACTGCACACCGAGCTAAATAAAAACCAACACGGTAGGTTTCGCTAGAAACATATTTTGAAACGAGCTATAGTTCGGGAGACAATTGCTCGGGAAAGTTTAAATGGTACACCCTGTGTGTATCCGACAGAATTCGAAGTTGTTCGAGCGGCGCACAGTCCCGTCACGAAACAGTGTATCGCGCGGGACCATCGAACGGGCTTCCGCACTTGAAGCGAGAAACGAATTGTGTCCGCCGGTTTGTGTCGTTCGATCTCTACCCCCCGTTTGAACGGGCTCGATGAAAATACCCCGTGCTCGAACGGTCAACCGTAACCCTCGATACCTCGTTCCCGACTCGCCTCGCGACCGTATTTCCATGCCCCGGGTGGATTTATGAGGCGTTCAACTGTTCGAGCCAGGACTGCCCGCACGGTTTACGCCTCGACCGTGTCAACCGTCGTCTTCGAGCGAGGACGTTCTGATTTTCTACCGTTTCCTCTCAGTTTTTGTTTGGTTCCGAGTGGCGTTTAGAAGATGGGGAAAATAAACACAGATGGCCAGAGGTGAAGAACTTTTTCTCCCAATTCTCCCACTACCGAAAACGAGAACGAGGGAATAACAGTGACGCGTGGTTATGGAGTGCGAGTGCAATAGAGATATAAACAAAAGTGAATTCTCGGTAGTTATTCGACTCTGTGCGATACGACGAAGCAGCGAGAAATCTGTTCACGGACTTTCAGTGGATAACGGCCTGGCCTCCGGTTCTTCTGTGTTATAGGTAGTGATATTAGGCAGTGGATATGTATTAACTTCGGATAGACTCACGCGTTTATTATTCAACGGTCGTCGAACGTCTGACTAGTACACTATAAGAATTAGTCAAGACGCATGTTATAAGTATCATATAATTGTACAGGGTGTCACAAAATTATATGTCGCGGACACCATAGCACGATTCTATACACACGATTTAGTCGAAAATGACATAAGGAACCCCGGCAAAATTGACCTTGAACGTGAAACACAAGGTAAAAAAAAAAACCAAAATTTTTTTTCAGTAAAAGATTAAAAATTTTGGTTTTCCTTGACCTTGTTTGTCACGTTCAAGGTCAATTTTGCCGGGGGGTTAATTATGTCGTTTTCCACTGAATCGTAGGTATAGAATCGCGCTATGGTGCCCGCGACATATAATTTTGTGACACCCTGTACAGATGTCGCATGTCGCCCGATAAGAGTGTCGCACATAATACGATACAGTTACATATCTAACATTCTGGAACAAATCCGCGCAGATTCATTCGAGTGTTTTTCACTTTAAAAATACGCGAGTGAAATATTCAGTCCCAGACTCCGAAGGATTCTGTCGGTTCGAGCCATCGCATCGGCGTACGCGGCAGAGAGAAAGGGGATTCTAAATAATTCAGCCTGATCTAGGATGCTTTCTGACAACCCCGAACGGTCGGGGGTGGTTCATTGACGCGACTCCCGATTTTTATGTCGCCGATTCCCCCGTGGGGTGAAGAAGGTTTCTCGGTTCGGTCGCGGGCCCTCCGCCGATCGATCATTAACAGACGCTGAGTGTACGTAATTCTCCGTGCCATAATTTATTCCATCCTCGGTGTCGGAAACGAGCGGGGCCGGGAAAAAAAAAATAACACAGGGGCGATCCCCGGGCAACGGCAAAAAATTCACGGCGAGCTTGCGAGGATAAAATGTTGAATAACGTTCACCTCTTAATAAAACACCCGGGCGGATTTATCTTCAGAAAATGCTCCTCCGCTGGGCACGGCTCGATATGAATTCTTCAAAAACACCGTTTTCTGCTTTTCTAGCAGTGATCCCCTTGTAAATTATTGAGAACCGCTAGGTTGAAAATATCGTTTGGATTTTAAGAACGTGAGATTCCTAGATTATTAATATAGAGGAATATTGGCGATCAGGTCGTCAGTTGGGATTTAGGGTGCACACGCGTGTCAACGCTGTGAGATATTACGGGTTCGGGTCGGGTCGGGATCCCGACAGTTTGCAACGTTCGAGAATCCCAAAAATATGTGATCACATGAATATGTGTAATTCTTCAAAATTCTTAAAAAAAAATCAACTCGTGCGGGGTCCACCTCTAAAAAAGTTACATAATTTTAACATTGCGTATGGAGACTTTCTCGAATGACTGTATATTATATAATTTTACTATCTGTAAAACGAATAGTTGGTAATTTTGTGTAGCTGCACGAATAAATCGACGAAATTGTAAACCGCATAATTTCAGTGGCCGCAAAATGGAAAGTCGTAAGTTCGCCATTTTGACTCGTATATTGCCGCAAGCGTTGAAGAAATCCGTGATCGATTGTGAAACGGAGAAACGATACATTGCGAATTATGATTCGATCGTATCGTGAATTACTTTCGCGAAGCAGTTCCCGAGTCTGTGAAAAATTTATGTGTAACCCGTCGGATTTACGAAAGTTCGCGAAACTTCTGTGAACGCAGCCTCTTATCACTAGTCCGCGAAGAAACTTCCAATTGCCTTGGACGTCGATGCTTTCCAATTTATGAACGGCCTCGGAGTTCACGAGCATTCTGTTAGTAACGACGTCTTCGACGGCGAGATTCCAATAGCTTTAAAAATCAATAAGCTGCAATTCCCAATTTACGAATCACGGTCTCCGAGAGCTCGTGCACACAACATTCCCGAGGAAATTCTCTGCTCGCTTATCTCCATCAATCTGGATTCGATTTTTAAATCTGTTTCTGTTATCGTGTATCATATATTTTCCTTACACAATTGTTCTTCGAAATTGTTGGAACAGAATAAATTTTGCAAAGAGAAAAGTTACTTCGAATAACCTCGGGAAATCGCTCCATTCAAGGAAGTACAACATTTTTGGTACACCCTGTATACACTGTGTCGCATATAATCGATGAGCTAAATGCGTCGATCTCATTCTACGGAATAAATCATTCGCCGATATTTTCAGCATTGATTCGTTGAAAAATGTTGAAGAAATATAACGAAGCCCCTGTGCATCGGGACTCGCACACATTCGTTGGATGTATGTACAGCAGCCGAACACAGCTGCAGCTTAATGAGCAATTTGCTTCTTAATCGTTACTATCATCGGTTTGTACGCTAATCCATGGCTGCAGTTAGCGCGGCTTGCCTACGGCGTGTATGCCTAACGAAATGACGTAAACGATTGATATAAACTCCGAACAGATGGGAAATTAAGGACTCATGTGTATGCATTTTCGGGGTAATCGTGGTAAGATGGATTAAGTCGGGTTAAGCGACGAGATTAGCGAGAATATTTGTCTTTGTTAAATTGTGTCAAATCTGCATAGCGTTTCGTAGACGTCAGGCCAACCAATTAGTACTCGATATGTACTTGTTTCTAGTATTGTAACGTGTTTTTTTTATTATTCTACACTGTTGAAATATTAAAATATTAATTCGGGCAGAGTTTTATAGAATTTTTTTTTTATCTAACAAGTGGGTTATTGGGTTACACCTTACACGGTTCCGTTCTCGAGAAAATTGGTCTCGTTGACAGCCGAAGACAGGGATCGAAGGACGCGAGGCGAAAATGCATAACAGAAAGTAACACCGATTCACTGGCACAAAGTGGAGAATTCCGGGACAACGATTATATCCAGCATGAAAGCTCAATGAGAAAGGAGGCGTACAGCTATACGTTCTGTTAAATGTGCCATAAGTAATGCATCTCCGATAGAACGTGTATTCCGGAAAAGGATTACTCCCACTTGCTATATCCTAGATTTTGTTTTATTCCCGCGTATTAGGCGGATCTCGGTGAATTAGAAATGACACTTTATCGAAGCGAAAGAAGAGGAGTAGAAAGAGGAGGAGAAAGAGGAAGAAGAAGAAGCGATTAGTTCGGAGAACGGAAAAGGTACGCGATATCTCGTCGGATCTTCGAGTTCCATTATTTTCAGGAGTTATTGCTGAGACGCGGAAAAAGTTCCTACATTTCCTTCTTTAATCGAGCCCATTGATTCGAGTTTGAACTCGTATCCGTCGGCACGAGAATTCTTATGAAAGCGAAACGTTCCCCAAGTTAGGAACTGGCATAATACCACCACGCTCTCGGACTCGCAATTTATGACAGGGACCGTCGTAAATTGCGCTTATAAATGTGTGCTACAAGAAAATTGCCTTCCCCACGCATATCCAGGGGTCACTTGCGCGTTTCAGCCACGGCAGAATTTTTCGGAACCACTCTGGAAATTCCACGTCGATTTTGTTCCCTGGATAAGTCCCGAAACGAATAACAATGTTTTCAAGCGTCTCGTCGCGTCGCGGCGAGTTTGCGATACAGGAAAAAAAAACTATTGTGTTCTACCGGATAGAATTGAACGATGTTTTATTGATGATAGTTTTTCAAGTAATTGTACGGATAAAACCACCGCAAACGCACTCGGCGGACGAATATCACGGTAATAAATGGCCCCTATGCATCTGAGATTTTACGATCGAAACGCATCGTTTTATCCGTACATTCTCCTTCAGATCCGGGAAATATATAATGAGACGTGTCCCATACGTTATTCTTTATCATTCTCTGGCAAACTCGAATGGATGACGCGGATTTTATACACTTACGATCCGCGAGTAGGTATCGTTTATTTATCGTGGATCTGCTGATTTTAGTGTCAGAGAATTTACAAACCTGCGAAGGGTTGATAGCCGTTTCAATAGAAATATCTAGGAACAGACGAATAGTTCGATAAAAATTATTCGGATCAATCGCATAGATACAATTTAGTTCTCTATTTTAATAGTTTTAAGGATTTAGCAGTCTACCCCGCAACAAAGACGGATCGAGTTGGTTCTTTCGCGCGATTCACTTTTCCGTGGTGATCGTCTCGGTACATCGGACCGGGCAAAAATAAAGGAAGAATAAGAACAAGCGGTGGGAGCGAGGACGTCGCCAGAAAGCTATTAGCCGCGAAATATATCGCGGGTACGCGATTCGATTCCTGGCCTTATCTTGGCCGTCGCGAGCAGCGACACGTGTGAGGTGAATTCTCCGTTCCGCAGTTACACCTGCTGGATCTCATTTGCCCGATATCTACGACGCTGAACGGAAGTAAGTGGAACCGTCAAGGATCTCATCGATTTGGCTTCGAAACGCGATTCCGCCGGGACGGTTTCCGGTCGTTAGTACTTTTCCGGGCACGGATTTAAACCGTTTCCTCTCTCCCCTTAAGCTTTATTGAAATTGCGCCATCAACCCTTCACCCCGTGCCGAAGCGGCTCCCTGGACATTTGTTACCGGCAGAAAGGAACGTCAAAATAATCCTTCGTCCCCAACGTCCCCCGACCAGCCAATCTCTTCCAGTAAAAAAAATGTCGATTTTCTAGCGTTTTAGCAAGACAAATGAAATTAATTTGAATCTTTGTATACCGGTCCTTCTTCTTCATTTTCTTCGCGTTGTAAGCGAGATCATTGGACTTTGTGTCAGGGTGAATTATGTTTCAGTGTCCATGTTTACGTCACCCCTTGTCGAAGCTGGTCCGTGGACATTTGTTACGCGGGACGGAGAAAGGAACGTGAAAACAATGCGTCGCCCTCAACGGGGCCCCCAAGCAGCCAATCTCTTTTTCGTTCTAGTAAAAAATGTAGATTTTCTGGCGTCTTGACAAGACAAATTAATCTCTTTGTATACAGCTCCTTCTTCATTTTCTTCGTCTGTGTTTTACGTCGCGTTGTCAGCGCGGTCATTAGACGTTGGGTCTAGATGAATTACATCTTGGTAATCATGTTTATTTCTTTATAACGGTTTGGTGGATTTTCTACGCGTTTCCGAGCTGTTAGGGTTGCGCCAAAAACACCTTGGGAATACGATCTGTATGCGTGGCGCTATTATTAAACAGCTAAGGAAGAGATCGATTTTTTCGAAGTTGGTGGACCTTAATGTTTCTGGCTTTCTTTTACTTTTCTCGGGTTTGTTCCTTTTTTTTTATGGAGTCGGGCCCGGGTGATTTATTAGCCGGAATAAAATTCCACGTCGGAGACGGAGCGGTCTCCTCGGAAAAGGCGTGCTTAGCATCGGCGCGACGAGCCTGGCCTGTCAAGCCGCGGATATACGAGCTCTATTGGATCCGGCTTGCGCAATAACGCGAAGTCGCGGGAATATTTCTCGTTCTGCTTGACGCGTGATAGAATCGGGCAAAATGAAAAATTGCGGACAGACACACAATATGTAACCGGTGACGGCGTGGGTCCTTCCCTGCTGTTCGAGCCGCACGAACGCCCGATAAAAAACGAGGACTCGCGGCGACAGGTTAATTGCACGTGAAACGGCCCGGAATGGCCCGGAATGGCCCGGAATGACCCGAATCCACGATTGGACGCGTGTTCGCATAAGAAAACGTCGCGAATCTGTCCAACGGCTACCATCTACCTCCACCGAACACGAATCTGGGCCGGATCCGAGCTCGGGCACCCAGGAGGCCCGACACAGCTCGACTTGGAACTGTTTGACCCGAGTTGGCCCGAGTTGGCCTAGCGCGGTTGCTTACTAATTTCACTAATTTCCTATACAGCTTTATCAGCCCTCGAGACATACCGTATAGGTTCTACTATTTCCGCCATACGAATTACCCAAGTGTAGATCCACTTTCTCATAATTCGCGCTGCCGTTTAGCAACAGACTCGGGAACAGGTTTCAAAGAGCAAATTAACGATGCGTTTCACAACTAAACCACGCACAAGCTTCACACTTGTCTTTGAAATTCGCTGCTCGAGCTATTTAGCAACCTCTCTAAACCTCTCGTGTTATTCCTTGCACGACTTGTAGTTCCCTTCAACCCTTAGCTCGTCGCGCACCGAAAGGGAAACCGCAACCGCAGTCGAGATATATAAGAATAGACATCTTGCGAACTTTCGTCATCGCAAGTGAACTATTTCACGGTGGACGACAATTTTATACTCCGATACAAAACTAGCGTATAAAAATATATGCTGCGACGTTCTTAGACATCGATGCCTAATTTTGCTGTGCGAATACTTGTGGACGAAGGTGGACCCAAGCAGTGCCGCCGATAACGTATTTTTTCGGCTTCGGTTAAGTGTCGCCGACGAGACCCGTACACTGCTTTTCTACCCAGTGAACCACCGTGTATCTCGTCGCAGGAAGAATTTCGGGGTATAAGCGACGCGCACCGAAAGGGAATCCACAACCGCAGTCGAAATATATAAGGATAGAGATCTTGCGAACATTCGTGTTGGAAACGAGAAAACTGTGTTGCCGATCGATATTAGTAATCGCGACATCTCTAAGCAATATGTATGTATGTAATGAGGCGTACGTGAGGAAACGGAGCCTCACTCTGGATTCGACCCTGCGTGCGAGAAGTCAAGTAAACAACAAGTGTATCGTTCAGATATATTATATACGTTAAGACCACGAGGGAATATTCTATCCACTGTAATAACCTAAACTTCTACATTTCGTTATCGCAAGTTAACTATTTCACGGTGGACGACAATTTTATACTGCGATACAAAACTAGCGTATAAACATATGTGCTGCGACGTTGTTAGACATCGATGGCTAATTTTGCTGTGCGAATACTTGTGGACGAAGGTGGACCCAAGCAGTGCCGCCGATAACGTATTTTTTTGGCTTCGGTTAAGTGTCGCCGACGAGACCCGTACACTGCTTTTCTACCAAGCGAATCACCGTGTATCTCGTCGCAGGAAGAATTTCGGGGTATAAGCGACGCGCGTCTTAATACCATCGGGTCCGTGTTCCACGGCGCGGCGCGGCGGGCGAACGAGATTAAAACGGGACGAAACAGTGCGGCGCAGCGGAAAGTTTGTCAGCGGGCCACGCGAAAGGTTGAGAACGGCCTTTCGCGGTGGTAACTTTCAGCCACGCTGGTTACCCGGCCGTTCTCTCTCTCTCTCTCTCTCTGTGTGTGTCCCGTTGTGTCGGCCGTAAAAGCCCTGGCGCATGGCGTCGTGTCGCGTCGCGGAAACAAAACAGGCGGACTAGAGAACCGCGCCTTGAACGCGCGCGCGACTCGACTGAATTGGCCGCATTTTGTAACGATAATGCGAAAACTTCGCCCGCACAGAGAATAATTTCTGTAGGTACGTGTCGCCGGTCGAGAAAGCCGTGCGCTACGTGTCGCCGAAGCCATTCAACCTGCCCAGTGCCTGTGCGCCCACCTGCAACGGAGTTTGCATCCGCCGCGAAATTTTAAAGGTATCCAGCTTGTTAGCGTCAACATGTGTTAGGAGGCAGAGTGGGGGGCTGGTATCAAGACGATCCTTAGGTGTAGACAGATTTATGGTCGGGTTTTAGCCAACTCAAGGCCCTAAACGGGGATGAGTGCAATAAATATGGCCATCGATGGGCGACGACGGATGACCACGTTGGGTCTTCTCGCCGCTGACCATCGAGGGGATGTTGTTGTAAACAGATGTGGAAAAACTAGTAAGCTTATAAACATTGGGACCATGTGCCTCAAGGATCTGGCCACGGAGTGGGGGAAGGCGAGGGTGCCTTCCCGGTAAGAGGACTGAGAGGAACAGTTCGGCACTTACCTCAGAACTGTCAAGGGACAACGTTTTTGCCAGTTTTCGATATCAAGTACTTCCGCGATTTCTAACATGCCAGTTTTCGATATCAAGTAAGTATTTCCACGATTTCTAACAAGCTAGTTTACGACTTCGGTCCACCTAGACGCTCGATCGGACGGATTCGTTTCGTCGATCGCCATTACCTGGAGATTACGAACCACTTAACCTGCCGAGCCTCTCGCGCTGACTTGGGCGATTTTATACGCTCGGCTCGCCGAAAAGTTTCGGTAAAGTTTCACGGTCTCATTCCGGGTCAAATAGATATTTTATCGAGAAATTGTGCGACGCGCTTCTTCGAGTTTGCACTTCCGTTTACGAATTCTGTCGCTTCATTGAAAAATTAACCCTTAGCACTCGGATGGCGATTCTGAGGCACCACTGAAAATTGCTATGCCATTATTAAAAATATTGTTCACATTATTATTCTTGTTCGTATTTAATAAACTAGTAGACATTTACATATTACATGAGATATTATATCAGTTTCGTATGCAAAAAATTTAAAAAAATCGTATAGAATAGAAATATTCTAGAATGGAAAAATCTTTCGTTTTTTTAGTTAAAATATCTCCTAGTGCAAAGGGTTAAGTTTCATGAAATTGGAACTGAGAAATTCGAAATTACGACATACGTGTATAGCTAATATCTATACCAATCCATCCACTACTCCAGGCTAATCCGAGCATCGCCCCGTTAATTCGCTAAAAAAAAGTTCTCGCCATTAGAATTTTCTATTTACTGGAGCAAGTCCTTTCGAAACGTTTACTATCGCGTTCCCGTAGGTCCCGTTGCGCAACAGAAGCCCCACCCCGATCGCAATACTGCCGGCGCGGCGCGGCATGACCGTCGCTAAAGGGTTAAGCCTCATCCCCTTTCTTCCGTTCAGCTTTTGTCGTCTCGGCCAACGGGGGAATTCGCGCGACGTTTAATTAGTTTCATCTTGCAGCAGCCTCCGCTCCTCCATTCTCTGACCGTCCGCGGCCGGGATCCGCTGCGGGGCAGCTCTCTTCTCGGCGTTTCGGTTATGCCAACCGATACCCAACCCTCTCTCTCTCTCTTTCTCTCTCTCTCTCTCACCCCCGTAAGAGGCTCGTCGATACTCGTCCCACCCCCGTAAATTCTGTTGCGCGCAACGGCACCGTTGCTCTTCAGGAGGTTTTATCGTATATATCTTTGAGCATCCCAGCCGAGTCCGACTATTTGCGATTGCCTTGAAAACGCTGACGAGTCACTGTGCAATTTAATTAATACACGGTCCCCCTTTGTTCGATTCCTCGTTGCCCGATCACGGGATTCTTCTTTTCGTTTCTCTTTCCTATCCCTCTTTTTCTCTCTCTCTCTAGCGGTGGAGCAACGTATTTTTTAATTGGTCCGTGTCGTTGATCCTTGCCCGCGATCGCAACGAAATGTCGACGGCGCGAGCCAACGCGAAATTCCCCCGTCGTGGATTATTTCGTATGTAGATGGAATCTCGCCGGTGAAAAAATTCCTGTAGACCAGCGGAACGCAATCTCGCGACTTCAACGACACCGCCGCTGTTACATCGAAATATTTAGGTTACCCGGCTCACCTGATGGACTGCGACAGTATGCTCCGGTGATACTCTCTCTCTCTCTCTCTCCCTTCGTCTCTTTTCTCTTTTATTTGTGAACTTTAGTTCTTTAATAGAATTCCCCAGGTTAGTGGCGGTAAAATCTTGTTCCCGTCGAGCGCGCAACCTAGGCCAAGACGCGCAAGGATTATGCGCGCCGACCTAGATAACAGTGCTAGTTGCGAGCCTCTCTTTCCCGAAGTTCGGTGTCCACCCGAGCCAACAAACTTCACCGGGGTTATTAGTACCCAATTTGTGTCCCGAAGTCTATTAAGCCGGGGCTATACCTTGGAATCGTCGCCTTGGAAAATCATGTCGCAGTTGCCGGACGGTTACGCCGCGCGACGAAGGCTATCAAGATGTAATAACAAATTCTGCCGGTTTCCTGTAAACCGGCACGATCGGAGCGAGTTAACGGGGGACACGCGTCTCGCGATAACGCGGCCATGCCGACAAGCCGTGTATCACGGTGTATTACGACGACAGACACCGCTCTATTTAGCCGAAGGTACACGGAGAGAAGAGCACCGCCTGTAAAAACTCCGCCGGAAAGGATACGCCGAGGACACCGAGAAGCTTCTTACGCCGGCTCGTAACGTCAGACCCATTAACGTATCCCGTAGAACGATCCCGGGAATCCCGTGGAACGGGAAGACCCGACCGTTCCGAACGCCAACTCCCGGGAAACTTGTCACCGTGGAGAATGGTGTGCTAAAACGCCGCGCCGCCACGGTTATTTGTACGGTAACGTTACTACGCCCGGGGACGTTCTTTCAGTCGCGGATGGTAATGAGGAATTATCTGCGGCCTTTTAACTCCGCCGTTTCTAAAAAGAGATCTCGGAAAAATTGCATAGCCGCTGGTTCAAACGGAGCCGTTGGTTAACGGGTCGAGAAATAAGGGACGTTTTAACATTTTTTTATGTACACGGAAAACCGTGGGCTCCTCCGAAACGCCGATGCGCAGGGTAAACATCTTGAACCGGAAGCAGACGGCAGCCATTTTCTCAAAGTCGAACGAAACTAGCTAAGATCCATTAATTATTGTTCTCTTTCTATTTTTCGCATTGGTCGAAGAACGCTCATCGTTCGAAAAACAAATGAGATTGAATGAAATTCTATCGAATGTTACACTTTGCAATTGTAATTAATATACAGGGTGGTCCGTTTAAATAAGAACACCTAAATATCTCTTCAGGTTATTGTGATGCAAAAATTATTTGTTACGTAATGTGCATGGTGTCAATGGACCAAATATTTGGTAGGAATATTTTTTTTCCGATTTTTCTGTCGATAATTTCGACATCATTTCTGGGTATAACTTTAATTTTCGAGGATCAATATTATACATATCTGAATGTATTTTTCCATCAGTTACACGATGCAATAAAAGAAAAATGTAGTTATGTACCAAAAACCATCGATGACCTTGACAACTCCAAACAAAATGACCCTACGGAAAAAAATATTCGTGCCAAATATTTGGTCCATTGACACCATGCACATTACGTAACAAATAATTTTTGCATCACAATAACCTGAAGAGATATTTCGGTGTTCTTATTTAAACGGACCATCCTGTATACAATGGATTTGAAATTTTGGCAAATGATCGAAACACAAGATTTTAATAGACGATATGGTGTTTCTCTGTTATTACATGTCGAATTAGATTCCGGGAAGCTGGGTAATTGAATCTGTTGCTCGGAGCCGCAGAATTCACGATGGTACACTACCCAGATGCCATCATAAGGCAATTCCAATTCGACATGCATTACATAAAAGGTCTTCCGTGCAACTCCTCTTTCGAGGGTAGTCCGCGAAGACGAAGTTGCATCACGATGCGCCGAGCACTGCTACCTAAGTTCTAAATGCGGCACCGGCGCATTCGTGGTTCCGTGTTCCCTTATTCACGAATATTCCCGAATTAGGTTGTCGTCGCTGGCGCGTGGAAGCGAACGTGACGTGGCGACGAGGCGTCGTTACTCGAGACACAACCGTGTCGCGTGGTGGGCAATTTTCCTTGATTTTTCGAAGGATCGTGCACGCGCCGATGCGTGCGATAATTACCAGCGGCTAACTAACTACATAGAAGGCAGCGGCAGAAAGGGGAACCGAAACCCGCGGGGAATACGTGTACGCGAGAGCGAAGAATTTTATTCGGTGTGCCACCGTTAAAACAGCTCGTTTTCGCTTTCTACGGGATTGAGTTTCAGAGATTAGCCGAGTTCCGTTGCCGGTCACGGGTAAAAAGCTGCCGGCGCCAAAATTGAAGCACCTTCGTTGCCTCAGCGCGAATTCGACCCAGCAAAAATTCCCGCTGCTGGAAAAGGGAAAGCGGGGGAGGAGGTGGTGGAGGTAGAGGTGGAGGAGGAGGAGGTTAACGGTGAAGTTCAACGAAATTGTTTCCTTGTTTCCTGTTTCGCGCGGCTGAATTTATTCCCGGCCGAAAGAATTAGCATTTGATTCTCAGCCCGTGAATAACGTTATCGCCGATCTGCAATCGCGAAACTTTCCAACGCGGAGGAATCGTCGATGGTTTAATCGTTATTATGTTAACCGAAATCCCGTTAATTCAACGGCCGGAAGTTTACCTTTCCGGAATTGAAAGTCAGCGCGCGGCAAACTTCCAAGTATGTATTGCACTTTTAGCGTAAACCTTAATAAGCTGTTTACGGTTCGCGATCCGTTCAATGGTTCTCCCCGGGTCGCGTTTTATGCGCACGACAAATTGAATCGCGTCTTGACTATCGGCGTGAGCTATAGTCTCATTAAGCTCGGCTTGCCGCTCAAAGCCGCTTCCGAGGTTATAAATCATGCTATACACGCTAACGCTTTTATAGCATCATTTTATTCGCTCTTTTGACCATTTAGTTTCTATTATGGATGCACGAGGGGCGTGTCCGTTCCCAGGGTTGCTTCTCAATATGCTTTAAACAGCAATTAAATTATTCCGTTATGAATTACAATTACGGAGAAACGCGCGACGATGCAATTTTCAAATAAGAAAATTAATCTTTTGCGACGCGCTATGTTAGATACGTTCACCGTTTTGGAAATTATCTTTAAACTAATCTCGCTTCTAACTAAATAATAATAAAAACTTTCGTATTTCACAATATGCTATCTCCAGACCTTATGTGCTTTCATCACCAATTTTCGGAACCTAACCCAGACCTAACAAATGCTTATCGCAGATCATATTATCGGGCTGCTTTACCTTACCGTTCGGATAATGAAGGGAACTAAACGCGTGAACAGAGGCAGCGCTAATAAGTATGGCGATTCTTCGCGAATTAATTCGAGCGTATGATCATTCGCATCTTACGGTTTCAGAGCAGTCGTTACGTTTAATTTCTGAGGGCATCGTGACCCGGTTTCCACCATCCCTATCTTCCACCCTCCAGCTCTCCCTCCCTCTCTCTCTTCCTCGCTCTCCACGCTCGTTATTACACCGGAGAAGAACGGTTGATCCACTCGACAGTTGGAGCAGCCGCAGCTGGAACGGCGTAGCCGCGGCGCGCCGCATCTCTGTTCCACCTTGGGCTGCAACTGCTGGCTGTAGCTCGCCGCCCTCGTTCATGAGAATTGTATATTTCCTCGGAGCACCTGACGCCACCGATCGCCTTCGAATTTGCACATTCGTTCATCTTTTATTCCATCTCGACCCCGCCCCAGACTCCCCCTCCTTATACCTCTCTCCCCCCACCACGAACTTTTCTTATTTCGCCCATCCCCCTTTCCAGCGCGTCGATCTTTTTCCTTGAAACGCCGTCCAGCAATATCGAGTTCACCTGCTGACCCTCCACTCACGCCGACGGATTTCTGCGGCCGACGTTCTTGCCACTTTGTTGACCAGAAGTTACGGCCCGCCGCTGTTTTCCACCCTTTGTGCGCACGGATTTCTGAAAATATTCCAAATACTTTCCTCCGCGAGCAAAATCCTATACCGACGTCTTCGATTTTCGGGAAAAGAAACGGTACACGGTGAGTAGGAAAATTTACTGCCTTTGACCGCTCCGACAGATTTTTGTTAATCGGAGAACAGAACCAGCACTATTAAATTCACGATTTAAGATATTCTCCGAATTTAGCAATACAGTAAACATTTGATTCTTGTCCAGAGCGTGGGCACGATTCATGTCCAGTGTGCCTACCCACTCCACTGCCTGTCAACGCCGAGTCGCTCCGCAGGGCGGCGACGATTGACATTGACTCGAGGAATCGATTTTCCAAATCTCTTAATTTTCATTATTTATTTATGGGATTTTCACTACCGTATTTCTGGCATTTTTCTGATTAAAATGACACCAAACACGATATAGTTTCAATTGTATTTAGTGGTTTAATCGACGGTGAAAGTTTCGGTCGCAAGGAAGGACAGCGCATCGGAAAGAAAGAGACGCGGACGGCGCGATATCTAGACGCAGTCATAATTGACAAAGCACTTCTGAGCCACGATTCTTGTCCATGAAAAACACAGCTGTTGGACAAAAATCAAACGTTTACTGTATTTTCTACAATGAGAAATGTCACTTGAAGAGGTTCAACAATCTGCTTGTTCACATGTTGAAATCGAAATTATTTCCCAGACCATATTCTTATACATAGAGTGAAAATGCTTCTCCAAACCACCGCCTGGTTTCTCCTGCACACGCTTGACGCACATGAATCTTTGCTTGCTTCTCTCGTATAATAAAATGTCAACAGACCCTCGATCACGAGAAGCGTCTCTCCCTCTCGATTCAATTTTCGTCCTTTGTTAAGGCTAATTAGGTTCCACGCAGGCGTGAAATCGAGATTCGAGAGAATTCTCGTTAGAAATCGATGAAATTACGAATGGGACGCGGAATGGTTCTGCGAATCACAAACTTTCTATGCGACTACATTTAGATGCATCGCGAAGGAGCCTATCTATTATTTCCAACCTACTAGAACAAAAACATCAAGATCATTCTTAAATGGTTGTTTGTAGAAAAGTCTGAAAGTCTGTGGAAATTGTGTCAGACTGAAACGAGGGACAGACGAGGGTTAAAAGTCCAGGGTAAACCGTAAGCGAGGTGGATAATTTATATTATGATTCAGCAGGAAGTTGAAAAATTTCGTTGCAAGAGTTCTGTTCATAATCGTAGCGGCAGGGTCATATGTCTCGAACGCGAGATGGAAGATCCCGTAGTGGTCCTCCTCGCGGAGACTTATAGGAGCCCCATGGAGATGGGCAGCTTGCCAAAAGGTTGTAAGGTTGATGCGAACCCGAAAGAGAGCCATGTATCATCGGTGACTCGATTGTAATACGTAAGTAGCGCTCCTCGGACGAACGAACCTCGTCGATTCTTCTGTATCGACCGTGGACGTACGGGTCGACGTTAAAAATGGCCTCACGTTCTGGTGTCGAGTGACAAAATGGGTCCGTGAGAGCGAGCACAGAAAAAAGAGCATCGCTCGAGAAGCTTTACCATTGGTTACTCTACAAAAAGATCGAGTTCACATAATTTTTTCGAAACTCATGATTTTATACAATACTTAAACGCAATGGTTAAAGGGAATTTAGTCGGACGACCTCATTAGCCAAATAGTCCCGACCACCCCCTTGTCCGAGTCTATAAATTCAAATAAAAAGGTACAAAGGTCCATTCGTTGGTATTTGATGTAATTTTAATTGTAAGGTACGCCTGAATAAATGACCTCGTTAAATAACTTCTCGCTGAAGCACCATTACGATCTTAATAATTATGCAATAAAAATCAGAAACGGCCGGTTTTAACCGGGCGGTATTAGTATAATGGTGGCGTATTTCATGCAATGAAACCGGCGCTATTGTTCCCGTTAAACAGTAAAAATCTGTTCGTAATGCGACTTCATCGTTGTCGTTCCGAATAATAACGCACGATCATTGATAAAATGTGGCACGTCTCTAAAAATACTACGCAGAATGCTGACTCTCGACCTTGTATCCATTTTGCCCGGTTCCATAACGACGCCGCGCCGCGGTTACAAGAAGTCCTTGGTACCCCGACGCAGACGAAGCATTCATGAAAATTATGTCAGCCCGTCCACGCCCAGGAGCACGAAGGGGTCGTTAAAATAAGACAATAAAGAAAATAAAGCGTGGCTAGAGGCGCCGAGGGGGAAAGAAAACACGCGTTCATCGATCGACGGTAACAACCGCTCGCGAAGGAGGAGAGCGTGAATACATAGTTGTTTCTGTAGTTAATTCCGTGAAATTATATCGACACGAATCGATGCAGAAAACCTGGTACATAATATCTGGTCCGAAGGAACGGTTCTTAGACCATATATACTAATAGACCCGGCATAAGTATAGTATGTGTATAGGAAAACCGAGAATTCAGTGTCCGAGAGATGATGGGACACTGTGACGTCACAAGATAAGTCTTAAGATAATTTCTTTCCATGTACTGTGTACATGGCGCACCCGCTGACCCCCCTCTCCCCATGTAAGCCAAGCGTATATAGGCACTGTCGATGAGCATAGCTTGTACAAATGTGACGTCACAGTGTCTTTCAGCTGATTTCATCTTTCGGACACGGAAAATTATCTACGCCGTGTCTATAGGTATATATGGTCTAAGGAACGGTTAACCTAGGTTCAACTGTTCGAGTGCCACGCGGCGCGTACACACTCGGATTAGACCGGTTTACTATAAAATTTTTTAAAAAATTACTTTTTCGATTCGTCGCGACGTCTGGCCGTTTTACAGGAGTCGGATGCTGGTTACTCGCGCCTCGTAATAATCCAGATGAAGAGAACGAAACGCGACTTTTCTTGTGTTTTATGACCGGGAAAATATTGTTCCTGGAGCTCGGGCAGACACTTCCGGCTGTTCCGCGAAGAATATTTTCGGTACACCGACGAGAGCGGAGAGCGAGTTCCCCGCGATCCGGGGAAACCGCGAAACGATAGATCGTCCAATAGAAAAAGGAGCGCTCGCATTGCTCCGCATTCCCCCCCCCCCCCCCCGGGCCCCTGCTTTCCTTTCAAACAGTTCGCGAGCATTCGAGTAATGCACTACGTACACGATGTCTTTGGCGGGAACCGCTGCCGTGAAAGAGATGCTTTCGACGGCAAAGGGAAACAAGCAGAATTCCTGACCGCGCGCGTAGAAAACGGTACACGGTATACTTTGCACGGTGCAGGCACATAATATTTACAGTGGCTCGTATTAATACTCGTACACCCTTTCAGAGAGAATATCTTTCGTCAAAGTGGACATGGATTTTCTTAAAATCACAACAATAAAATAATTATTGCGCGTGGGCGTTACTTGTTATCTTTTATCCAATAATTATCGTTCATAAAATGGGAGGAGTATATATATGGTGTCTCGTATCTGGAACAGTTAATATTCGCGTTTAAAACAACAATTCTGCTAAAACATTCCGATTATTATTGATTGCGTTTTCGTTAATAATTTTAATGGCTTTGTATGAAATGGCAATCTCCTGTTATTGCTACTATTATTGTATTTTCCTTGTTAACCGTATTGCCGATTTTAATTATGAGCGCTCTCCGAACAATCATGCGTCAATCTATGTATAACCATAGCAGCGGCAGATTTCTAATAATTGATCTCAGTGACGATGTTTAATGAACACGTCCGCTACTGGCGGATACAACAATGATTATTAAATTTAATATCGTTAATGAATGAACAATATGTAACAGAATATAGTATTTTGGGTATTCCGATTATGAAAGCGTTTGCGGGTTTGATCGTTTCGGAAAATTCGATGAGAAGAGGCCTCCGAGCCTCCGTGTTCGAGATAAAACTGATTCGCAAGCATCGCGCCGGTATTAAAAAAGTATCGAGCATTCGATGACTCCGAGTCGAATTAGTTCCAAATCGCGGCCATTAGCAGTTTCCTGCTGGGAAACAATGAAAGAATCGACCGAACGGATCGATATATCGGGTGTCGGGCAAAAGGAGGAAGTCGTTGAAATTAATAATTACTCACACGCCGGGGGAAAAAAAACCCGCGCGATTAAACCAGTCGCGTAATCTTTCGCGTATATAATTCTCACTCAATTACGTGATATCGACTCCTCTGGATACATAAAAATGTAACGATTATCGTTTCTGCTCGAGAAATTTTATAATCGCTTATTTCTCATTTCTCCGAGAACGTATGCGTAGGAAAAGGATCATGAATTATATTCATATTCTTAGGAAAAAATTTTTTCTACAGCCAGAGATTTTGTCATGAAAAAATAGAGAGACATTGCACTCTTTAGAAAGTTAAAAAAATTAAATAAATTTTACGAATCATATTTAATATGCGTTGTTTCATTTACACAAGTTTAGTATTGATTAAATATTCAAGAACATACAAAAATACATATATGTACATAAATTGCAAAATTTCATTTAATTTCTCGAGAACCATCGAGGAACCAGGACGCAAGTGAAATGATTAACCGACTACCGTTTTATTGCAGGTTCCTTCGTGGGCGTGAAAGGATCCGCGATCATTCTCGGACCGATGTGTTATGAGGTGAGTAACGCTATATCGAAACTTTAGCTACGTAGATCTCGTTGTAACTCATGCCTCCCGTAGTGCCGTAAAGTATCGTTCTATCGATACTATCCGATGGAATATCGATTTCAAGGCAGAACCAATTAACCCGACAGAATTTCCTGTAACGGGATCGTAATAGATCGATTATTGCATTTCCTTACACGATCTTAGGGATATTGTTAGGGAAATTCGGGAAGGAAACTTGTTGCTGGAAAATTTTGATGGAATCCGGCGGTGAACGAACTATTCCAAGCCCTTGTCTACCCGCGCAGTCGAAATTGTGCGTCTGGCAGCTTGGAATCGCTGGCCACCTCATAATTGTTTCTAAACTCATAATTTCTCCGATAGGGGTACTTTAACTCTTTATAAATCAATTTATAAAATTCGTCAGGAACGAATCCTATATGTTATCCTATATGTTATGTCATTCTATATTTTATGTCATTGTTAATCATTAGGCAATATAAAAAAAAGGTTTTGTCATTGGATTATTATCGTCCGACCAATATGTGTCAATCGCGTATCATGTTACGCTTCTCAGCGTTCGAATTTCTGTGACAAAATTTGTCACAATTATCGTGTACATCGCTGTCGCATGTATCGAGGCGTTACCGTACTCGGTCTATTCTTCGTAATAAAGTGTGACAAAACGGCTCGTTTAATTGCACAACAATGGAAACAATCTGCCGCGGTCAGCGTTCTCGCGGCCAGTTCACACTACTATCTTATCATATTCCAATATTAATGTTCGGAGTCGATAGGCGCTTATTGGTCAGCCGCGATACCGATATTTATCGGCACATAGCGATAAGCTTATCCGGGCCAACAGCTCTATCGGCGAGCGGTTGTTTGAACCACGACGACACGATTTATCGATACATATATAAGATACAACATCAGGAGCAGGCTCCTCGGCGATGCTTTCGTTTTCCAGCCCCGCGGAATAAATATTCCATTCGTGCACTCGACGGGACGACTCACTGTCAATTCGGTAGCCTCTCGAACAATATTTATTTAGCCGGTATCGATTTCGTTGGCACGATATTGGTTTCCCCTGCCGTCGCTTCTATTTTTCCTATCTCTGTCTCGCTCTTCCCTCCTACTCGATCGCACGCTAAACCTACTATCGCTCGTTTCCAAAACATTCCCATCGCAGTTTCTTGCAGGCTGCCTCGAACATCGTTCCCAGATTCGGCTCCGGGCTTAATTCATAAACATTCACGATCCTTTTTTGCCGGTATGTATTCGAATATCCTTAACCCGATGATCGCGCACGAATAATTCCCTTTCCATCCGAACAACCTGTCCCGACAGAGGTCAAATATGTTTATTTACAATATTTTTATTTCGCGAGGTGTTCGATATACAGGGTGGTCCACCCAACGTGTGCACCGTTATAACTACCGAAATATGCGAATTGCACGAAAGAATTTTATATACAAATTACATGGTTTAAAAGGGTACACTATGTATGTAGTGTGTTAATTTTCTTTATAGGTGGAGGCGTCAAGGCGATATGAAGGTCAACTCAGTTTTTTTAAATAGAATACTATATTGTTTATACCAAAATATGATAGAGTATCGAATTGTAAGTAAAAAAGTATTGACCGTTATCAGTCCTAAACCTAATAGCTAACGAGTAATTTCACTTTATTACTTGAAAATTTCCTTCACTTAATATCGAGTGAATAACATCGCAGGGTACCAGTGGCTTAACGCAACTAATGTAAGTGTTCAAAGTGATATCCATTTGCATTAATGTTATTCACTCGATATTAAGTGAAGAAAATTTTCAAGTAATAAAAGTGAAATTACTCGTTAGGTATTAGGTTTAGGACTGATAACGGTCAATACTTTTTTACTTACAATTCGATACTCTATCATATTTTGGTATAAAAAATTCGCATATTTTGGTAGTTTATAACAGTGCACACGTTGGGTGGACCACCCTGTATTTCGAACATTTTTCATCGCCTACGATTATTTCTTTTTGTTCAGTTTTGTAAATAGTACTAAATAGCGATTGCGAATTAAAATATTTCCAGTAATTCAATCTAGTAACATTTTTGTTGGCATAGTTCTAGAAATACTTCATGGAATTCACAGCACGATGAGAAAAAAAATTGTTTCATACGATTATTTCTTTTTGTTCAGTTTTGTAAGTAGTACTAAATAGCGATTGCGAATTAAAATATTCCCAGTAATTCAATCTAGTAACATTTTTGTTGGCATAGTTCTAGAAATACTTCATGGAATTCACAGCACGATGAGAAAAAAAAAATTGTTTCATACAGTATACCAGCGGGAGCAATGTTTTCAGCGCACAGGCAGTTTAAATCGCGAAAACTCGATTACGATTAGCCAGAGGCCAGGCTGCTGTCTCAATTTTAATGTTGTCGCATACTCGGTATAGTTCGCCGTTATTGCCGTCAACACGCGAATAACAGCACGTATCGCAGCCGGTGCGGCGCGGCGTGGCAACTTTAATTAACGATATTAGCGCATCGAGGCGGGTGAGCACCGTCGTACTTTTAGTCGTATTACAAACACAACGATCGTAACGTTGAATCAAGTTTTTGCGAGCGATACGAGGCCGGGGGAGAACGCTTCTCCGGTTTTATTTGGCGCGGGGGCCGCATAACCGAGACCCGATACGCGATCTCGAATTCCACGAATTAACCTTGAATCGTACGAGCCGGTGCCCCCGATCAACCCTGTTTCACCGTAATTTATCACGCATCGCGTATGCACAGCTGAAATCTCCGTGATCGTGAAACGTCCGCTGTCGTCACGGAACGAACGCTCGTGTCGATCAGCCGCGGATCTTTAAATTCGAGCAATAACGATCCGAGCCGATAGATACGCGTCGCGACTGAAATATCGTCGAAAATAATTCAACCGCGAGGCGGATCGGTGTCGACTGGCTGCGACACGGGCGAACCGGGTCGCTCTAATAACATGAATAATAGGTGTCACAGAGGATGGTCACGCAATCCTAATGGCTTTATCGACACGACGTATCGCGGGAAACAATGTAGGCATTCGGCGTGATTATAATCTCATAACGAAATAGTGTCGTCCATCTTCGCTAATCACGATCCTGTTGTTCCTGTGTTTGAGGAACTGGCGCGAGGGGCGCGCTCGCGCGCGACAATCGACAAATTGTGGGCAAACCTCTTCAATCGTCACGCGGTGAACAATACTACTGCGCGTGTATCGGGTGAACGTGCGCCGCAGGAAATTGTTAACGTTCAACGAGATCGCTCGGTAATTCTTATATTCGCGATCTCCGGGGGCGGAGCTGGAAAATTGATACTGCCGTCACGACAAACTTTTTTTTTTTACAAGTTTATATGGTAATGTCTGTCTTTATAAAGCGGATTGTCTCTGCGTGAAATACGAATCTTCTTGACGCTCTAACAATCCAGTAAATATTACAAAAATTCACGTGGTCGGTATATTTAACGTACAGTAAAAGCGTGATTCCTGTCCGGAGCGTGGACACGCTCGTTGTCCAGAGCCTACCCATTCCACTGCCTGTCAACGCCGAGTCGCTCCGCAGGGCGGCGACGATTGATGTCGGCTCAGGTATATCGGTGTGAACACCACGTCATTGACTCGAGGAATCGATTTTACAAATGTCTTAATTTTCCTTATTCGTTTATGGGACTTTCACTACCGTATTTCTGGCATTTTTCTGATTAAAATGACACCAAACACGATATAATTTGAACTGTATTAAGTGATTTTATCGACCATTAAAGTCTCGAAGGCAACGAACAACAGCGCATTGGAAAGAAAGAGACGCGAACAGTCGACGTCGCCGGCGCAGTTCAAAGGCCCGCGTGTTCTCACAATGATATGGCAATGATAGAATTGTTCATTTTTCATTATTCATTAACTTATTTCTGGCATTTTTCTGATTAAAATGATACCAAACACGATATAATTTCAACTTTATTTAGTGGTTTCATAAATTATAAATTATGCTTCACATGTAGAGTAAATATCGGCCAAATTATATCGTGTTTGGTCTTGTTCTAATCAGAAAAATGCCAGAAACAAGCCAGTGAAAGTCCCATAAAAAAAATAATAAAAAATAAAGCATTTTTAACTGGCATATTACATTGTGAGAACACGCGGGCCTTTAAACTGTACCGGCGACGGCGACACGCTTCAAATTTCATTCTGTCCTTCCCTATGTTCGGCTTTCTATTAAAGTCTCGTGCGGCGCGATATCTAGACGGAGTCATAAACCAAAAAGCACTTCTGGCCACGATTCGTGTCCATGAAAAACACGGCTGTTGGACAAGAATCAAGCTTTTACTGTATTAATAACAAACATCTTTTGCCTCGAGTTTACCCGGTTGGTCCAAGTTTACCCGAGTTCTGGAGAATTTCTTTTTATTTCGCCCTGTAAACTCCGCACGCGAGGTACAGAGAGAAATTTGCTGGAAATTAGAAGCTCGATGTTACGGTCCCGAGCTTTGACTTTACGCGGCAAGTCGTTTGAACAGTTTCTTTACGAGGTGTTCTTAGTATCGCCGCAGCGCGCCGTTGCGTTGCGAAGTCGCATCCTCGATACCGCGGCGCGATGAGGCAATCCATTTGCATAACGATCGCCGCTATGGAAACGCAAACTGCACCGTAAATAGTCCATCTCGGACTGATCCGAACAACGCAGTTACGTCCGCGAACGTATCGTCTCTATTAGCCTCGCCAATCGCTACATTTCGAATTTAATCGAGATATGAACTTGTTAAACATTTTAACATAATTTTTGTTATTGCTTCGAAGACAAGCGAAACACGGACGGTTCAAGTAGTATACAGCACAGCACAGCTGCAATCGACTGTGACAAATGTTTCCCTCATAATGAAATATTCCAATTAAATAAATTGATAAAGCATGCTGTTTGTGCAGTTGAAGAATGTGTATGCTGTATCGGACGCAATTGACTGTGACCACCTTCCTCGAAATTAAATATAGAAAATTAAACTAATTGATACGATACCCGTTGGGTCGAATCTTATCAAAGTCCCCGGACTGGTTCCTGGAACCGGTAATTTATTCGAAAAGTTGAAAGCGTAGAATGGTAGACGCTCGGCGAATCAATGTAATGACTTGAACGCCTGCCGGATGATGAACGATCGAGGACCCAGAACGCCGTGCGATTATTTACAGCCAATCAGTGGGAGAAACCTATCTGGCGGACAGACGCATAAACGCTCGTAGATCGCAGCCGATTGACATCGGGGATAATCGAACTGACGAAGCAGGATTGATAGAAGGACACGAACGACGCTTAACGGGATGGCGGGTGGCGAGCTAACTGCGCGTTGCCGTCGCTTCCTTTGCTAACTGGAATTTCTCCTTGAGAACGCTCCCGAGATCTTACGCTGGTATCACGTTCGAGGATAATGCTCTCGGAAAAGTATTGCTTTTAACTCTGATGACAAACTGTATAGCGAACGAGAGAACGCGATCCTTCGGGTGCTGTAAACGATTCCTCGATTCGATCCGTTACCAGACTACCGCAGACTTTCGTGCGTTTATTATTTTCTGTCGTGCGGATGCCAGGCACAACGGTAACAAAATTTTTCGTAATAAATATGTATTTCGGTTGCTTTGAATTTCAAGTTGAAATTACGACTCGAAATTAAACTCTTGCCGAACCTGAGAATCATAATTGTGAGAATTCTAAAATACGAGCGGGTATTTTTGACCAGGAGTGCGAGGCTGTCCGAAACCCGCCATTTATTCCACAGCCACGGGAGAAACGAGACCGACAACGTACATTGTCAGACCCGGCGGCTACGGTCCCGCATCGTCGACTAGGACGACAGACGTCTCACGGTCCTCCGACTACATGAAAATCCCATACTCGTACCTCGCACTGTGCTGCTGCAGGTTCTGCACCAGAGCGTAGTGGTCGCTTCACAATTGGTGCCCGAGGTGACGTGTCAGATCATTTGTCCAATGTGTGGTCCAATAGTTACCGATCAGAAATTTCTGGGGAAAATGTTGTTCGTAAGTAGACCGTCTCCATCGATTGCAAGACGTAGAAAACCAAGTAGAAATTTCTTTCTTATTCCAATGACTTTAACAAGTTGAAAGCTACTATTTTCTCTCGTGAATGCATAAAATCACCACTTTATTCATAAGCCAATGCTCCCAAGTCTGGAGAATAGACAAAAATATCCAAAAAATATGGAAGACAATTCGCATTACGGACAGCTCGATACAACCGTTCGCGCACGCGAGAGTCTTCCGAAGGAATACTAAAATTCATGAGCGCGATAGTTATAGCACACACGCGTCCGTATGAAAGTCGAACCGGAAGTCGATCGGAAACGTCAACTCGTGCTATCAACCGGATAGCTATCTGTCAATACATTGAAGTATCTTCAAAGAGGTCACCGGAGGAAATCCTGAACCAATACTATCGACGCCAGCCGTGAAAAGCTTATCGACGCTTGTAGGACAACCGTAGGTTACCAGACGGCAGACGGCCTGCAAGACGTATGGTGAGAATCGAGCCGACGGACGAGAACGGGCTATCTTCTGACTACCTTCGGGCAAAATTTTCATTAACAAAAAGAAACTGCTAATATTCTTCCCTCGTATACATATAAAAACTGTTCCAATTTAAAATTACTAGTCGGTGTGAAAAGTATTCGTACACCTTTTAAAAACGAATAACTTTTTCAAAATTCGACCCAACAGCTTGAGTTTCTTTGAGACGTTAGAAGGATTAGTTTACAAGCTAATATGTAAATAATTTTTTTTTATTGTTATTGGTCGTAATTACGAAAGAAAAAGTAAAGGTCACGATTTTTAAATTTTTTATCTGTGCCTGTAGCGAAAATTTATAAGGTGCATTTGGTAGGTATAAGTAAGTTATATACATGTACAAAGTTTCATTGAAATCGGTTGACGCATAAAAAAGCTATTCAATCATTTATATTTCGTAACAACCTCCATCGATTTCGATGAAACTTTGTACATGTATATAACTTACTTATACCTACCAAATGCACCTTATACATTTTCACTACAGGCACAGATAAAAAATTTAAAAATCGTGACCTTTACTTTTTCTCTCGTAATTACGACCAATAACAATAAAAAACAAAGAATTATTTACATATTAGCTAGTAAACTAATCCTTCCAACGTCTCAAAGAAACTCAAGCTGTTGGGTCGAATATTGAAAAAGTTATTCGTTTTTAAAAGGTGTACGAATACTTTTCACACCGACTGTAGATCGGGATTAGTCGGGTCTAAGTGACTGGTCGGGGGCATCCGAATCAGAACACACAGGCGTCGCTAAACTCCTTCCGCGCAAGTTCGTCGTGCCCGTAGATCGGGAGGAGCAGGTCGTGTACACGTCGACGAGCTCTCGAGCGCTCCTATTCGGTTACACGCTTAATTATCCTCGACTGGTTGCGAGTTTCCGGCGCGGAGGCGAGCTTCTCGCACGGTCTTCTGGGCCGAGATCGTTTCACGTTCGCATAATATTCGGCCCAATTAACTGACCTTTGTGTACGAGGAACGACCGAACTTGTAAACCCCTGGCCCCGAACAGTTGGCTTCGAACTTGCTGTCTATCCCTCGCTGAAGCCACCAAAATTAATAACGTAAAATCAGGTGCGCAGAATTCGGAAAATAGTCTACGAAACGAATCGCGTCGCGCTACCTCTCGCTCTGTAAATTTATAGTAAAACGTAAATAACCTTTAACCCTTAAAGATATTAATAGAAATATGAAATTGCTAATGTGCACAGCATACTTTCTAATTTAGCGATGTCGTTCGTTCAAACCATTATACTATAAAGTAGTTATTACGAAGTAAAACACGCGTTGGGAAATTAATTGTTGTTGGAATACAACGATACCATAGAGCAGTGATGGGCAGCTATGACTGCGGCAGTCAAGAAGCTGCCCCCACCAACTACTCTTTCGTACGAGAGGGGAAACGAAGAGAAGTTGGTGGGGGAAGCCAGCACCTCAGGGGCCCCTACCGTGCCCATCACTGCCATAGAGTATAGAGTCTTCCGTATAAGGGTATATCTTAGGTCTTAGGTATAAGGCGTAAGGGGCGGTTTTGCTCAAGGACGGAGGGGCCCAGGCGAGGGCATAAAGTCAGGACCGTCGTCAGTCCGGCAGAAACAGCTAACCTAAGCAGATCGCAACATTGTACAGTTCACTGAACACAAGATACGCGGAAACACTGTGGCGTTATTTACATTAGCTTGTTTATATTAGTAATAAAGTATATACGGTATAAAGTGTAGTTGATTAAATAACATGTATCCACTTAAAGACATTTCCAACAATTCTATATCAAAGAATTCAATCGTGCAGATTTATCAAAAGAAAAAATGGCGAGTGAACATCGAGTACGAGACCAGCCGTCGTTGGAGTCGAAACACTGGTTTTTCCAAAAGTTCGTACAAGTCCGTAATATGCGAGCACAGGCGAGCTATCTTTTTGCGCGGGAGTGTATTTCCCGCGCCATTCTTTCCGTCGCCGTTCGTTTTTCTCCGTTTCGCACCTTGACGGCCGCAAGGGAGAGTCGGGGGCAGAGAGGCGGAGGGGGATGGACGGGGGGTAGCTTTATATCCGCGGTAAGATAAGAACGTACCTCGTGGCGGAGATTTACATGGGACGGCGTGAAATGCAAGCGTGCCGGAATCCGGGAAACCGGGCCGGAATGCTTGGCTTTTTTGCCGGCCGGAAACAAGGGTCCGCGAGCCACCGTCATTCCGATCTTCGCGCTGCGTACACCGTACCGGACGAAAGCTACTCCGCGAGAGATTTATCCTCGTTAACGGTCTAACGATCCCCGACGACCGTTGCTCCAGTTCTTCCGTCGGTTTTTGGTCGACCATCCCGAGAAACGCGATTCCTTGCGTGACTCGTTCGCTCTCCGACCCCACAGGGAATCGAACCAGGTGTGCGTCCGTGTGTGCTGTTCCGCGTGTAGATGTGCTCGACCGGTGAAATGTCAGACTTAGAAATGTCGGGGTACATGTCTCTGCTAACGTTCGCAGCAGGCCTCCAACTGTTTGGGCCGTGTTCGCCGTTTTTGTTGCACCGAGATATAGACAACGTTGTTTGCTTCTTTCGGATGACTCCGGCTGGCACCCTTCGGTGACCTATTTTCCGAGGTTACGGGGTTCTTTAACACGTTAAAGCTGTAATTAAGTTCTTAAAGGTCCGATGATAGTTCTCCAAATGTCTGACATACTTCCTCCCATAAGAACGTTACGATACTCGATCTCCCCTCGAAACCGTTTACCTTTTATGTGGCATATTCCCGATGTCATTGGTACACGTAATCCCGAGGATCTCTCTCGTGAAACCGAATTATTATATACAGGATGTCCCAAAATTACTGCGTTAAATTGAAATGGGAGGTTCCTTGGGTCATTCGAAGCGACATTTCCCTAAACAAAAATGGCGTCCCCGGCTTTGTTTAGGAGTTATTAACGAAAAACACGGACCAATCAGAGCGCTCGTTGGCACGTTCAGCACGGCGAGCCGGCAGGCGGTTGGCTGAACGTGCCAACGAGTGTCTAGGTCGCGCTCTGATTGGTCCGTGTTTTTCGTTAATAACTCCTAAACAAAGCCGCGGGCGCCATTTTTGTTAAGGAAAATGTCGCTTCGAATGACCCAAGGAACCTCCCATTTCAATTTAACGCAGTAATTTTGGGACACCCTGTATATATTAGAGCATTCTCGGTTCAATTTCATCGCGATGAAAAAATCTCGCTAAAATCGCAAATGTACTGCACGTCTCGCGCCGTCGCGCATCGATTTCTACGTGACAACTTTGGCGCAGCATCGACTTCGTTGCAGCGCATAATGCGGTGTAATTGAAACGAAGTTACCGGCAGTTTAATGATTCCGAAATCTCGCTTTCCGGGCGAACGCTCCGCCGGATCGAAATTAAATCCCGTTTTAATTAATCATAACGTCGCGTCCTCGTCCACTTTTCGACCGTGCAATTAAACAGGGAGCGTCCGTCGCGCGTCATGCGCGGCCGAGATAGAGGAGGCCCGAAGATGGTCACGCGTGTCGTAATCAATATCGAGTTATTAGCTGGCGTATCGATAATAATTCACGCTCGGACGACGACGCGTCCTTTAAAATAGGAAACGTGCTTGATTCGGCGGAACTTGCCGCGGTTTTGTTCTTCCGACGCCGTGCGCTCGAGCTAATTGTAATAGACGGACGCGGCCTAAATTAGTAACACATTTTAATTGAGTAATTACCGTTTTCGGGTTCGCTGGATCTGTTTAATTGACGCGCCGCGCCGCGCCGCGCCGGCACGCTCGCCTCGGGCGCAGATTAGTTATAACGAGAACAGCGGCCCGTATCGGGCCCGTTTCATTCGCGTCCGAAATTACACTTCTCGACAAAATGATAGCGCGTCCGTGCTGTCTTGAATCTTCCGAAGAGCGCATAGAATTTCTCGATCAAACACGCGGTATCGTGATTCCTTTAGTCATAGCACCGACGACGACACTGTATAGCTCATTCGGAAGTTGTACGCAGTGCTCCAGAAATTAATAATAGCACAGTGTTATCATTTTGTCGAGTAGGAAAACAGTGCCGGCGTAATTTCCGGTCGTTGGGCAAACACGGAACGGACCCGCCGACTCTTCACGCGGTTCTAATTTCGCGCGCGGTCCCCGTAAGTGTCTTATACCTTGCGGCTTCCAGTAATTTGCATACAATTATCGTTACCTGGATTATTTTCGTGCGTATGCCCTTGCAGTTCTCTCCCCCGCTCGTCCCTCTCTTTTTCGTTTTTCTCCTATTTTTGCGTCGAGTTCCACGTGTTTATATCGCAAAATACCGTCTAGTCCGCTGCTTCAGACGTACTAGTCTCTCTAGGTATTAATTAAATAAATAAAAGCATTCCGCTCCCGCCGTGTTTCTTAATGCAATATTCTTGTTTCAACGTCTTTTGTGGTGCTCCTCTTCCTGCCACCGTGAGGTAAACATGCATTTGCAGAGCGCTGTTTTTAACGCGATTTTCTTCCAACGTTATTAACGAATTGGAGAAACTCGCTGCACAGCAGGATGGCGAAGTTCACAAAAGAACTCTCCGGGACTTGAAAAAAGACTTTTTGAGAAAAGGTGAACAAACGCTAGCGTTATAGCAGTCTCATGAATGAAGCGTAGAATTAAGATTAAAATAAGAATTTTTCAAAGAAACAGCACTGAATACCGAAACAAAATGGAAGAGTCGACTATTGATAAAATAATAAATGATCTCGCCTTTTAACCGAATAATATTCTGTTCACCGACTCGTGACAATTATTAACAATTATTAAGTAACGCGACAAATTATATTAAGCGATGCTCCATCAAATTATGAATAAATATGGTGATAAAAGTCATCTGGAAATTCATCGAACTACTCATTGTGTACGTTGTAAAGAAATAAATGATTAATTGTGTATTTACATTTAATTTGCACACGACGATTGTTATTATTTTATTTGCTTCTTCTGCCATTATTGGAATTGTTTTCCATGTCCAATGTGTGCATAATTTCCAGGAGAAACGCTTGGTTGAATTAATCGAGTACTTTTTGCAACGGGTGACAATCAATATTAATGAGGTAATTTTGCAAAATACAGTTGCGGTGTATGTTCGGTCACCTACGTGGTAGTGATCTTCAAAAATTACGCTACCGTGAGATTCGCGATACGAAATGATGTTTTAGCTGCGGACGAAATTCGTGGGTGGGAGCAAAAAGAAAGGCACGGTCGCAAAATTAACAGTCTGCCGTGCAGTTTGTCCGTCGGAGTATTACCTTTCGCCCGCGGATAACATTATTCACCGAATAACGCTTTCGTTTCCGAGTGGGAACATTACTGACATAATGCAGTGCATCATCATTTGCTCGAATTCGGGCCGCGTTTACCGGCGTGCGAAGGTCGCGGGCTTCCGGTTAGTTTTTTACCGACTTCCCAGCGGCTTTCAACGTTAAAAACATAGACACAGTTTTGCCTGAAATCGTGGTCAGAATTGACAAAAAGATTTCAGTCCGTGGAATCTAATTAATGTCATCGGTAGAAAATTCGAATTTTTGTGATATTATTCAAACAAATTAATTGTCCATTTTTCTACTCCTTCTAGTTTCCAAGATGTCTCAAAAAACAATTTCTTGACCCTCGATTTTGCCTGAAATCGTGGTCAGAATTGACAAAAAGGTTTCAGTCCGTGGAATCTAATTAATGTCATCGGTAGAAAATTCGAATTTTTGTGATATTATTCAAACAAATTAATTGTCCATTTTTCTACTCCTAGTTTCCAAGATG
Organism: Lasioglossum lativentre; assembly: GCA_916610255.1. Lineage (NCBI taxonomy): Eukaryota > Metazoa > Arthropoda > Insecta > Hymenoptera > Halictidae > Lasioglossum > Lasioglossum lativentre. The sequence goes on from OU744364.1 coordinate 7,503,790, forward strand.
TCTCAAAATACAATTTCTTGTCCCTCGACGTTGAGGGCTGATTTCATCCCTTCGATGTAAACGATGACCGACATAAAAACCTTACGTCGAACATTTTTCCGGGAACCACCTCTCATATATAAGTTTCCTTAAAATCGGCTTGTGCATCTTGAATATGTTTCCTTGTTAGACCAGGTTCGCCATCGGCTCCATTGTGCGCTGATTTAATTTTCGCTAACTCTTTCTCGGAACCGACGCGCCAGTCGCAGCTGCGCGCGATTTAAACTTAAAAGTAACGAATTAGTCGTTCCTCCCTCGCCGGTCTACCAACCCCATTCTGAACATAATTAAACCGGGTGCGTCTTGCGAGGGAAACAACGCAAGTTTCACGCTGAATTTTTTACCGAGCCGTTGGCAAATTGTAGCGTCAGTTAAATCGAGTTTAGCGCAACAGTCTTCCAGATGAAGATAGCTCAATTTATACAGAGTATTTAACTCTATATTTAGCAGTCTGGGTAACTACTTTGGAGAGTTTTGTGATCATTACGAAAGAGTGTTTATTTCATTATCATACGCTTAATTGTATTCATTGAATTGCCCGATCGTTGTACAATTATTGCTTGAAAACTTTGAAAATTTTTTTTCCAAAAGCATGGGTCGTTTGCGACCTATGGTTCCTTTGAGAGTTTCGTTCCTTGCGAGGAGTATTACAGTTTCCCCACAAAACAAGAATTTGACCTTGAAAGTCATGCCGAAGGTCAATCTTGCGAAAACTTTTTTCAAGGACCTACACCGGATCCGAAAGCGTGGGATCACCCGGATCACCTCATTGATAAGTCGGCGCGCGATAGTTTGGGCGTCGTCCTCGTTAGTCCAGTTCCAATAGCATCTGCGGTCCCGTATCATCGGATAGCATCTCGGAGTCGACGGAATATTAACGTTGAGGAGCGGAACAGTTCTCCTGGTGGATATCGGAGTGACCTTCATTAAGGATAACCCGTAATCTTGGTGCGGCGGTGCACGTAGTATACATAGAGCCCGGTCAATTCCGTCGGCGATGATATTCGCAAGGTGGCCACACGAGGTGGCAATTACCACGTGGTGTGCGGTCCGATCGTAGCCGGGCTGATCGTAGCCTCCAAGTTAACCTACCCGGGACGAAATACTTCAGAAAGTTGGCTCGCCGGTTGGATTGCCGGCTAGCTTTCTCGCTGTAGCTGCATACGAAGCTGTATTACAGAACCGCCCCGGCTAATGTCTGCGGAATTCTCGAAATACCTAGCAGCTGCCACGGTCAAACGTCAAAGCGAGTTTCCTTCTCGTCTCCCATGCTCTTCGTTCCACCTAACCTCCCCCTCCATCTTTCTCGCGCGCAGGGCATATACACCCACGCATCGATGGTTCCACGGTACTCAAATTATCGTAACGAGCGACCCTGAAATTTCCTCTCTCGATTTTTGGAACATTTTTATATGAAGACTTTTAGGAAATTTTAGTAACATTTTTAGTATTTCTATACCTGTATCCCTGGTGATATTGACCATATCCATCGGACTGGTCGCACAGAAAATCTCGATGATCGACCATGCGGTTCCAGCTAAACGAAAGCCAGAGCCTGCGACAAGACTGGTCCAGGTAGACGATGGTATCGGGTATCACGGGTGACTCGACCACGTAGACGAGCATTTAGGCGCATTGACAGTCTTCAGGATGTATAGGCTTAGAAAAGAGGCCAGGTGGATGCGACTGAAAGGGACCTGGCTATAGTTAGAGTGAATGAGGCCACCGAGAGGTCCAGGTGAATGGGACAACTCCATAGAAATAGCGAGTTTCAAGAGGTATCAAGGACACCGAGGACATTCTATAATTTGTTAAATACGACCGAACACGGGAGACTGCATTTTATAAATCGAGTGATCCCCGCTCTTCAAATATGGAAGGGAAAAAAGAAACAATTTGAGTGCGAGCGAGAGAATGACGCAACGAATCTATGAAAAATAAATCAGAAATTTGCAAATTTAATCGAGCACCGCTGCACGTGTTCCAGCTTCGTTTCTACATCGAGAACGTGTAGAATAATTCAAAAATTTCTAATTCGGTTTGTGCGAAAATTTGCTTCGGACCGTTCGCATCGCAACAGCATTTACATTTCGACGCGATTCGTATAGCGTATTTCGCGTGTCGTGGGAAATTGTAAATACGATACACACCATCGAGTTTTTTCAACATGTAGAAGATCGAACCGATTCTGTCCACATGTCAGCCAGTGGAAATTCTGTCGGATGGGCCCGCAACAGGAACTTCCTCTGACAGGGCTCACTTTATACCATTGTGCTGTCCAGTCGCGTTACATATTAAAAATTCGTTCGAGGGACGAATCGCAGCTCGCATAGAGATACATATCCGTCTATGTATACACCGTCCATCGAATTATTTAAAAATCGAGCGAATTGTCCGGTGTGAATCGAGTTAGTATTCGATCTCTAAAATATTCCCATGTACCAACAAGCCGGAGATACTCCGGTAACTCTTGTCTTCTTAACAGAGGAGAGTTTTCAATATGGAGAAAATTAATCCACGGGATGCTGTCAATTCCTTTTATTTTTCCGTGACAATGAGTATCCGGTGTTTCGTTTCGTGATTAGTTTCGTTTAATCCAATTGTTTATCAATGTTGCATCTTTCCGGTTTGTTTATCAAATTTGGGAGAGTGCTGTTCATGGAAATGAAGCATTCCGATAACGATAGGAATAAGAGCGAAACAATTTTTCCCGAGTTTCGCGTTAAAAATGCCGAAGAATGAAATATTAATTTCCAGTATCGAAATCGATCGTATTCCAAGATGTTTACCGAGCCTCGAAGCTATGCGCGTCTGTTGCGATGCATCGTTCAACGACGATGACCGTCATCGTTCCGTGTATCGATCGGACAACGAAGCGGAATTAAATAACAATTATTTAATCGTGCGTGGCGGAGTCTGTAGACTGTATCTCGACCGGGTTGGCAGCGGGACGGCATAATCAAACCTCGTTAGCACTGCCGGCGAGTGCTCGAGCACTGTCGTCACTGTTGCGCTCGATGCGCCATTAGGTTCGTCAACCTAATTCACGGCAGTTTACACTCGCCGGCGCGCACGCAGTCTGAGCTTCTTTGAGCGTTCGTCCGCGTGCAAGGAAAAAAAGGAGAAGAGAGAGAGAGAGAGGGAGGGAAAAAAAACCGCAAGCAGATTCCGCCTTTGAGGGCAAAGAAACAGCGAGCAGAGGCTTAATTAATATCGCCGTATCTGTCTTTCATCTTCCGTCCGACAAACATCAAAACATCATCGTCGTTACACGGAACGACGAGCTGCATAACAAGTCAGCATCTTGATAACCAGTCGAGGGATCGCGAGAATACTTGACGGATTACTTAACGGAGTAATAGCAGCTGGAGTCGGTTCTGCGACACGGCTCTAACATATTGAGATAACACTCGACGTTCTAATGAACGTGCGAGTTACATGCGAACGCGGGATTTCGTTTTGCCAATCTTCATTAATCTCACGGAAACCGCGGTTTCAGAGAATTTTGATTGGCACGTCGTGTATGGGGCAGACTGTAATTGAATATCTCTGCTGAATTTTGATATTATCTTATTACCAGATTGCCAGATTATCTTATCTTATTACTAGATTGAGGATTTTACGAATTTACGATGAAAACGCGTAGGTGAACGTCGGAGAAAATATTTTGGAAGATCAGTCTTCCTAGATGCACCGGTGTACGTATATTCCTTTTTGTGCTTGTTCTTGGTACATCTGTGACTGAGTCGCTATGTTAGCTTTCGCCGTGTAATACATATATAGCGATTCGCTACATCGTATATCACTGTTTGTTGGCAAGCTTTGCCAGCTATCTGTCTACAAATATTTATGAACAGGTCAGCCGTGACTTCCGCGCAACGCCGATACGCGTTCGAAATGGAATTAGTGTGGAATCGTTCTTTCATTATGTTCTCACCATTCGCTCGATTGCATTTTCAGAAAATCGTGCGATTTTCAAATGCGTTCGAATACTTTTCGCCAGCCGCTCCAGCACCGTTCCGCCAAATATTTTATCGAACCCGGAGTCTCGGAGTCTGCGGAAAGAAAACAGTTCTCATCGAGCGAGCTTTTCCCAACGGTGTACGATGAATCCGGCGCGAAGCCCAGTTAGCCGGCCGAATTCCTTTCGGTTCTTACCTTGCTCCATTTATCAAGGGCTCGTTCAGACATTTCGAACAGCCTCTCGGCCACTCTGAACAAGGGTAACGCACGGGTACGGCTCTCGGTGCACCAGCGAGAGCACAGTTCACCAGAGCGTCCGCTTTAAACGGTTCGATCCGCAGAGCGGCGAGTGGTTCCCGTCAGCGTTTTCCGGACGAGAAATTTTTCCGGCCACTCGATTTCCTCTGCTCACTTTCGACGCCGGTCGTTCCAGCGGGCCGCGATCCTGTCCAAGCCCGTGACGGGTTTGTCTTTGATACCCTTTGCGCCGGCTCCCTCGCGCAGCCAATTTAAACGAGGCGTAATTAAACGTTATCCAATTTAAGGGGACGCGTTCAACGGCCAGTCGGCAACTCATCGAGCCATTAATACTCGGCCACGTCCGACAGTGGACTAATCAGCGATACTAGACGTAATCGAGAGCTGAATGGCCTTTGTCGAGACTCGGAAGCGCGTGTACGACCAGTGATGCCGAAATCGTGGTACTGTGGTACTAAGCCGTGGAACTAGGCTCCCCCACTACGACCTACTGTTGCCCCTACAGTCCTTCTCCAACGCGCTCGCGCGCTACACGCACTAGCGTACCTCTACTATATAGTACTAGGGTACGCTAGTGCGTGTAGCGGGCGAGCGCGTCGGAGAAGGACTGTAGGAGCAACAGTAGGTCGTAGTGGGGGGTCTAGTTCCACGGCTTAGTACCACAGTACCACGATATCGGCATCACTGCGTACCACCTCGAACAGCGCGTTACCTACTGTTCGTTCGTCGGATGAGGAATAAACGGTGGGGGAAATGATATAGCGATGCAGTGGTGCCAGATGGCTACCAACGGTGGCCAATTTCTCGGAAACACTCTCCTCCTTTTCCCCTTCCACTATCCTATTCCATCGTCCTACCGTCCGTCCCCCACCGTAGACGTTACGTGTCTCCCATTCGCCCCACTCAATCCTCGTCGCGTTCTGGTCATCAGAGAAGGGGTACGTCATTTCACCGTGATTCCCCTCATCTGGTAGCACTGTAGCGATGTCACCATGCTATAGCGTAGTCCCAACCTGGGGACTGGGGACCTTAGACCATATATACCTACAGACACGGCGTAAATAATTTTCCGTGTCCGAAAGATGGAATCAGCTGAAAGACACTGTGACGTCACATTTTCAAAAGATGTACAAGCTACGCTCATCGACAGTGCCTATATACGCTTGGCTTACATGGGTCAGCGGGTGCGCCTTGTACACACTACATGGAAAGAAATTATCTTAAGACTTATCATGTGACGTCACAGTGTCCCATCATCTTTCGGACACTGAATTCTCGGTTTTCCTATACACATACTATACTTATGCCGGGTCTATTAGTATATATGGTCTAAGCTGGGGACCCGGTGGCCCGAGGTCGCACGGTCTCTATTTACGTCTCTATCCCCACCTCCGTAGTTTACGCGTGACGTAACACGCTACATGGAGGATAAACAAAAATTATTCCGATATCACCGACTCATGATTTTGGACTTTTTCCCGCTGTGTTATCAGTAGAGAGACCACTGCGCACCGGTTCGCTCGCTGCGGGACAAGCTTACTTCGCCGGTTTCGTCGAAGACAATGGTTCTCCCATCGGTCGGCGAGACCACCGCCCCCGTGTAAGACGTCGGCGAAAGACGTTCCGAGACGTTCGAACATCCGCGCATTATAATATGAATGCAACGTGGGACGGGTGTACATTCGTAATCCTGGTTGCAGACAGGCGGTGGATGCGTTCGTTCGCCGGATAATAATGCGGCGGATCCGTTATCCGTCCGCGGCGGATATTAGAGGTGTATACCCGTTGTTGCAACACTGTACACGGAAAGTCCGTGTAACGCTATTGAACGGTTTCCGTTCCGCGGTTCTTCGCCGGTTTCCCCAGGTTTGTCGTAAAGCAACCCTCGCGTCGAGCATCGGTACGACGAATGCCGGGGCAGCCCATTGCGCCGCGGCGAGGATTTGTTTCGACGGTTTCGGACATTGTTGGCCCCGCAACAGAGGGAATCGTCCGTCTCTGAGGAAAACTTCATCGTGCTCTTAGCCAAGGGGAAAGTTAAACATCACGGTTGCGCACGAAGGGCCCCTCCGACAATAAGGTAAACAGCCGTCGTCCGCGGAACAATGAACAATGCGTGTAAAGTATCCGTAGACAGACTCCCAGGGGCGGATTTTCTTCTCGAATAATCAAAGGGCCCGGGGAAGGCGCGGTTCTAGTCAACGGCAGCTCGGGAACTCGGTTAGCATGCCGTCCCGGGCTACGTCGGATATCTCCCTAGGAGAATATTCCACCTCGGCGCGGGCACGGCGAAAGCTCGACATTCCCGCAGAAAATTGTACTACGTTAGTTCGACTGGGGGGCGAGAGCGGGCGGGGTGGCGGGCGGGGGGGGGGGGGGCAAGTTGAAGTTGTTCCCACGGCGGGATATTGCCCTGGCAAAACCAACTCCGGTATTCGAACGCGTCCGAGATGGTCAAACATAATTTCCCGGCGAAACGAACCTGATTCGAACCCGGATTGTTCCGCGTGGAAATTCGAACGGATCGGACGTGCCAAACGACTATTGCGGCTAGTAAAAAATCATTCTCGTTGGAGGGGGTATTGCAACTTTTATGGGCTCGCACGGTGCGAGGTTTCAGCAATCTGGCTTTACAATGTTCCGAAATCGATTCTTAAAGTAAAACTAGGGAACCACCTCTGAATATTGTTGTTGCGCTATTTGCGATTTATTATAGATGTTGGAAGGAAAAATACAGTGTCGTTCCGAATAGGGGAAGAACCCAGGCTGGATCTCAATAAATAGAGATATCGAGCGAGTATCGGAATTGATCCGATCGGGGCCGGTCCAGACCCATAATCTCGATGGGTTTCCATTCTTCGCGGCACGTCGAAACGTTGTATTTTCCCCGGATGCGGACGATTCGGTCCCAATCCGGGCCTCCTTCTTAACCGAAAGTTCTCCGTCTCGTTCCCGCTCTCTCGCCGCTGGGAATAATGTCACGTGATTGCGCGATCAGACGTCCAGTTCGTGAATAATCAAAAGGGCGAAATGAATTTCTCAGGAGCGAGTCGAGAGTTAAGGCCGATAACTTTCGTCCCACGGACCACCGCGGCGGCGGTCACCTTTCCACCCCAGGCAAATGAATTCTCTCGACTGACCCGACTCGCATATCCTCCCCCGAGAAAATATTCCAGGTAAAATCTCCGTGCGGAAAAACACTTCTTATTGGATCGCAGTGTTTCCCGAGGGTGGCAGTTCAACGCTAACTCCACCAGATTCGACAATAAATCCGACAGTTCCAATCGTGTCGCTTCTCGACCCTCCACAACTTTCAAACTTATCGTGTCACTGCATTCTTGAATTCCTCTTGGCAAAAACATTGAAGGTGACCTCGATCTCTGAAAGGGTAAACAGAAAAAATTGAGTAAATGTTTGGGGGACTGGGTCCGATGACTTCGACCTTCGAATATGTTGTCAAGGTCAAACATGTGCAGTTTTTGTAAAAAATATACGGAAAGATAGGTGAACGAAATGGGTGGTTAAGAAATAAATTAACCCTTTGCACTCGGAGTTATTTTAACTGAAAAACGAAAGATTTTTCCATTGTAGAATATTTCCATTCTATACAATTATTTTTCAATTTTTGCATATGGAACTGATATGCTATCACATGTAATATGTAAACGTCTAGTAGTTTATTAAATACGAACAAAAATAATAATGTGAACAATATTTTTAAGAATGGCACAGCAATTTTCAGTGGCGCCTCAAAGTCGCCATCCGAGTGCTAAGGGTTAAAAGGGCGAAAGCAGAGCGAATATAATAATTCACTTTGAATAGCGAAAAAGGGGCGTTTTCATGTACGATTAACGAAGTCTACATTGTGAGCGAAAATAAAAGAATTAAAAATCATGACGCTTCGATATTTCCCATAAAATCATACATCAAAGTCTCGCGTGTTCAAACGGAAGAGAAGTCTGTCCGATCTTTGCCGAGATCGAAAACAATGAAACGATTCGATTAGGTGCTCAAAGGGCAACGAGAGTCCGTGTCTGCATTGTGGTGGCGGGCTGGGAGGCGCGGGGGAAGAATTTCTCTGGATCGGACCAGAGAACAGACCGTCATCGGGTTGCTCGTCGCACGGGAGGGGGTCCAGGGAAAGTAAAGAGCGGCTCGGCTCGGCGCGGCTCGGCTCGGCTCGGCCGTGTTTCATACGTCTGACGGTAGACAAATATTTTCTACCACGTGGAAGAAGCAATTCCGCGTTGGTCCGCGCTGCTCAGCCGTGAAGCCCCGCGGGGCGGTGTGTCGGAATCGCTTTCCGCGTCTGCTCGCGGGGAATCCATTTCGACAGTAATAAACTCCCGGATTGCGGGCCACGGCGGAACGTCTGTCGCTGCTAACGATCATTCCGCGTACATTATTCCCCGTTTCATTCTTTATTCCCGGCCGTACACCACGCCAGTTCGTTCCCCGGCGAGACGCGTCGCGACGCCGCGCCGCACCGCCGCTACCTTTACGATCCATCCCCGTTTTTATCCTTTACATTCGCCGGCGTCTGCAATTTCGCCGAGTGATTTACCACAGGGCCCACTCACCGACATGCACTACCAGTCGTTTGCCCCGAAAACATCGGCGGAACTTCAGTCTTGGAGTAAATGATAGGTAGTTTGCGTTTCCATACGATATCCGGAGAAAATGTACATTTTACGGAATCAATGATATTGTACATGTAACTTTCTGAACATTTTTATAATCGTAGCTGTAGGCTGCAAGTTTCGAAGTCGAGGGTACAAAGTCCGCGCCGATTGGTCAGTTAGATGGTCGAGCAATAATTTGCACGCGGCCCGAGAGCATGACTGTTATTGGCGGGAAAAAGTGTCGATTTTCTCCTCGAGCGGAGCCTTACGGAGGCCGTAACGCGAGAGAAAATTGTCGAGCGCGACGATGGAGGATTGCGAGCACGTAGGAAATCACGGGAATCCAATTGTTTCAATTGTCGCCGGTATTGCACACCGTATTATATTAGATACGGCGGCGAAGTGGGTCGGTGCGAATTATATTCGGAATTAAGCCAGGTAAGAATGACGCTTTATCGAGTGGAACGATCTGCGATTCGAGGGAACGGAGGCAAATCGATCGGCTGTGGGTACCACTTGTTTCGTTTCATACCGACGATCAAAATAATTGTACATACACAGTGATTAAATTTATTCTCTCGCGGGAGTGTAAGCGGTATGTAACTGAGGGAAGAATTGAAATTACTATTGAAATCATCGTGGTTTCTATCAGGTTTTATTTTCCAACTTTTTTTTTTACATGCCGTTCGTCCGTTTTCTCGTGCAAAATTAAAGTGTTAAAGTGGATTACGGAACTCTGAGGTGGGATTTACTCAGGAAAAATGAACTGTATGCGTCGAACCACTCGCAGAACGCGGTTTACTTTTTCATAATTAATGGAGGAAGACAAACAACGGGAACAACATACCGGAAATCTGGTTGGCTAATAAAGGAAGCTCGAGTGGAAATAAAACTATTGTACGAAGACAGGGATCTAGAGAATGGAAGGGATCTTAGGAAGGGTTCGGAGGAGGGGAGAAGGGATCACGGAAGGGTACCCAGGGAAGGGAGGAGAGGATCTACGGACGCTAAGGGAAGGTTAAATGTGATCTAGCGAACGGAGAAGGGACGTACCGGAAATAATTATTCGAAATAATAGTTTTTTGCAGAACGTATTAAAAATAATTGAAATAATAGGTTTCGCATCGCGTATTAAAAATAATTGTATTAATATTTTTTGCAGAACGTATGAAAAATAATTGAAATAACATGTTTTCAAGTTACACGAGGAATAATTGTATAAACATAATTACAAATGTAAAAAACATGTACGAAAGGAGCACGCAAAATTTTCGTTGCAGGAAAAATGGCAAAAATGTTTCTCTCGAATTACCGTTCGCCCGCTGAAAAATATTACACGATATCGTTGAAGTAACGTAAACATTTCAAACGGCATTTCCATTAATACGTACGTAAGTATTTGTTTTCAATTAATCGACGCATTTCGCAAAGCGATCACTGAAAATATTTTCCGTTTCCGATATGTACTATTTTACCGAGCACAGGTTGGAGGGGGGGACGGTGTGTACACATTTGATAATAATCCATCGACGGTGCACACCGTGCAGAAAGCCAGCGCGTGGAAATTAGAGGAGTAAAAATGATTTTGGAGGATTGTTCCCAGCAGACACGAGCGCGGCGATCTAGGCAACTTTGCTCGGCGCGCCGTAAATTCGCCGCTTATGAATTCGCGATGCGCATTCTGACAAGAGAGCAGGAAAGGGCGGTCGAAAGGAGCGAAAGATGAAAAGAGAGAGAGAGAGAGAGAGAGAGAGAGAGAGAGGCGGACATATAATGTGAGAGAGAAGGATAGTGGAACGACAGGCAGCGCAAGCTCGTAAGCTCTAATCGTTTGGGCCAGGGTATTACTACGCGATTCTCGAGTATGCGCTTCCTGCGAGAGCAGCGTAATCCCGATTTCATACTGTTGCATGTTTAACCCGCGTGCAGTGTTTAACGACGCTATCGATCGGGATAACACAGTCTGTTAACGAAGAACGCCCGTGTCGCGAGGGTAAAATGCAAACGATGCATGTTTGAATAGGGCCGAAGGTTCGACGGTTCTCGATTATCCACGGTGTCACGGTTTTCGACACTCGGTCTATAAATACGTGGTGTTATTTAACCCCTATCCGTGTTAACCGACCGTGGCCAGGAACCTTTATTTCCGTGTGCGACGTCACCGGGAGGGGGGGAAAAAAAATGACTCACTTCGCTCGAAAAAGTTATCGAACGGAACATTCGGGAATAAATAGGCCGTGAAACATTGTTGAATAAATGGGTCACCTGCCGAATATCCACGCGATAGCGTTCGCCTAATGCGTCCGATCATTAAACATTGCTTCTACCATCTTAGCACCTTCGGCTCGATTGTCATTACAGATTTATGGACTGAAATATTAGTTGCATAATATAATATAACGAATATTAACCGGGCCTATGCTCCTCGAGTGCGCGGCAATTATATTTACCGGCTGTGGGTCTTGGTTTCAGCTAAACGCAATTTAATAGTACGTTACGACATCGATTAAAGTGCAAAGCAAATACGGGTGGAAATATTGCCCGGGCGGTCTTTTGCGTGACTATTTGCCAGAGATGTGTGCTTGTTAATTAAACCATCGGCGCTGCTCTACCGTGCGCGCAAACATGTGAAATAGCTGCGAAATAATAATACCGTGGATGCGCGCGTCGTACAAGTGGAAACATCGCGGGATGGTCAGACATCGTAGGGCTAATTGCAAATGAAAAGTCGACCTGTCGGATGACGACGTACGGCCAAATTTAATTCCGTGTTTTCCGCTTTGCATATAGGATTATTTTCTCCCGTGATTGCATCATCATACTCGACTTGTCCCGGCGTATTTACATAATGTCCCATTGTTGAAGTAAGCTCGCGGCCGCTCAGGAGTCACGAAATTGCCGACTATAATTGTAATTAGAAAGATTATATCATTTCGTTGGGAAGTGGAGCGCCGGGGACCGCGCGTCCTGGCTTGTTAAAAAAAAAGAGGAAAAGTGGGTCGCGCCAAAGTACGAATTCCTTTTGCCCGCGCTAAACAAATGGAAATATTATCTCTGCTATTTGCCCGGCTGTAACCGGCGCGGCGCGCGGCTCCAAAGCTCGCCGTATTTATTAATCGACGGAGGCGAGCGCGAAACTACTACAGTTTCTACGAGAATGGACTAAATAAGAGGATGCAGAAGAAAAAGCTGACTTTTTATTTAAGATGGACGCGTGGACTTTCAGTAGAAGCTACAAACTATAACAAGAAGAACCAATGGAAAAGTCCAAGTCTGACCGGAGAGCCTGCGCACTGAGAACTGATAACTCGGTTGAACCGAGATCCAAGAACCGAGTTCAACTGAGAATTGTGAACCGAGGACTAAGTCGCGCTGCAAACTAGGTTGTACCGAGAATCGAGTTGCAGTCAGATCTGCGAACCGAGTTTGGAATCAGGTTTAGCCCAGGTTTAGTCGAGGTTTTTGAGGGCGAGAGAGCATTTCGAAAAGTGGGTCGTGCTGGAAATCCTTTTGCCATGCTAAACAAATGGAAATATTATCCAGGCTATTTACCCGGCCCTATCCGGCGAACCGCTCTAAAGCACGGATTATTTATTAGAGAAACCTAGGGGAGCTTTCCGAGAGCTGAGAGAAGCAAACGATACGTCGCAACCGACTCGGCCCGACCTCGGCCCGAAGCTCCGCGCCGCGTAAACTCGATTCGAGTCCGGGGCGAGTCAAAAGCGCGAAATTAATGGGAAGATGGACAGGCAAACGTAATCGGGTCGGCGGGTTAATTCACGCGGCCCGGCCCTTTCGATCCGTGCCTTTTGAGGCTCGATAGAAGCGGGTTTCGGCGTGGATAATCGGCGCGCTAATCTGGCGGTAAGCCAGACGTGATATTCCAGTTGCAAGCACGGCCCGTCGCACGGTATCAAGCCGGACTAATCGAGACTTCAACTGGTTAAGACCCGAAATTCTGTCGTACTAATCGGCCTATAATTTTATAGCAGACGTTATCCCGACCAGCGCAGCGCAGCGCAGCGGCCCGCTACCGATCCATTTTTCCTCGCTGTTTCGCGAACGATTTATGGAGTCACCGAATGGACACTTAACCGAGTCGATATTTCAGTTCTCGAACAGCCTCGAATAAAAGTTTCGTTTGCTATTGTTCCCTGTTATGCGAATTCTGTTCGTTTAGAACGCTTGTAGGGAATCTCGTGTTTTATTGGTCGAAGTTAATCGATGTTCCGATCTCGTTTTCTAATCGCGTTTGTCACCGGCATATGGCCAACCGGTTTATGGGAATTTTCAGCATCGATAAATATAAACAAATATAACAAGCAATAAACGTTCAAATGATTTCTAGCGTGGTTGCAGTAGGAAATTTATAACAGCACGCATTCCCTTATAAAAATAACAAAACTGTATTTATCCAGATTCCGTTTATTCTTTGATACAATGCTCGAATAAATAATTTTATTAAATTATTTTCCACAAAAGAACAGCTACTCGGACAGTTTTAACAATTTTTATGGATTCGGCAGTTCTGATTTCGAGTGGTACTGCTTATCAATTTAGTCCCGCGATGCTTTCCAAATGTTCTAAACTTTTATAAAATCCTGAAGAATTTTCTTTCTTTCTTGCTGGAGGAACTTGTCGAGCGAAAATAGCGTAATCGACTGGAAAGAGATGCAAAGAATGACATTCCAACCTAACAGAGTGCGCGCGTAGAATCTTCGCGATATCATTTATGACGCGCCGAAGCCTGCGCCCGCGTGACACGGAAATTCTATATCGCCAAGATTCCCGGCGCTCGGCCATGAGAACATAAATTCGCATAAACACCTGCAGTCTAATTACTCTATCAGTCTCGGTTAATCTCTGGAACAACTCTCGAAACACTCGATTCTCGGTTAATGCTCGGAGAGCTCGGTTCAGAATAGGGAATTCGATCGATCTCAGGGACAGAGGGTGCAAGATATACAAATGACTGGAAACGTCCTGGAAATCGGCCAACTGCGTTCGCTGTGCCGCAAGGATTCTACCAGGTCTTCGACGTTTCATTTAAGTGTTCCCAGTCCTCCCGCGTGCTCGAAGCGAATAGTTTTCGTATTCCCGTGTCGTGTACCCGTGCGTACGTATGTGTGTATGTGTGTGTTTTTTCGCGGCCCTTCGTTCTTCTTTTACGTCCAGCCATTTACATCGACGCCCAACTTGTCGTTGCTCGCTATTACTATCGACGAGCAACGAGTTTAATCCCGCTTGTAAACGAACAAATAAATAAATAAATTCGCTCGCGATCAATGGAAGGAAAACGACCGCCCCTGCATTCTCCACCCACGCCAGCTATCCGGCTCGTTCCTCTGAAAACACCGGCGCCCTGTAAAATTAACGAGCGAAACAACGTGATCCGTTTCCAGGCTACAAATTTTCCTAGATGCAGGATTTTTCTTGCAGCTCGAAACTTTCCTCGGACGAATTGAATTTACGACGGCATTAGACGGCGCAACACACACGCTCGAAGCCAACGACGCGACGCCAGTGTCTGCTGAATGATCGCTCGAATCTCGTACAGGACGTCGTTTCGGTGAATTTCGCTCGAAGAAATCGATTTCAGAATTTCGCGCGAGCTGTCACAATGTAGAATAGTTTTCACTAATTGTTGGAACGAGTGGAAATTAGTAATTTGTACTAATGCGTAGTCTCTGAACTAAATATATTGAGAGCGATTGTAAACACGTGTGTACCGTACGAAGGTCTAACATAGAAGAGAAGGACGAGAGTGCGGCGAGGCACGAACACATACACGCATGTCGCTGTACCTAGAGCGGCATGCTCATTACAATATAATAACAAAAATCAACAGATGTCGCGATTAGAATACTGAACGGAAGATTCTTACATTCCCTCTTAATCGCTACACTGTTGGATTTGAGCTTAATCCTAATGCTTTAGCAAATGAAAAATGTTTACTGATTTGTAATGGTTTGGTAAGTATGTCAGCAATCATTTGCTTTGAACACATATAGTCTAGTTTTACAATAGAAGACTTTACGGCTTCGCGTACAAAGTGGCTTTTTATATCAATGTGTTTAGTCCTGTTATAAGACATTTGTTCTGTCGCCCAAGTTAACGCTGATTGATTATCGTTAAACAACTTTATACATAAGTCTTTATCAGTGATTTCATGTATGAAGTTCTTTAAGAATTTCGCTTCTCGACATGCTTCTGAAACAGCTACATATTCGGCTTCGCTAGTAGAAATAGCTACATTAGATTGTTTTTTGCTTAACCACGAGATCGCACCGTTTCCTAACATGAATACAAATCCAGTATAAGATTTTCTATCTATCGCATCGCTTGCAAAGTCAGCATCAACGTAACCTGTGATTTCTAAGTTCGTTTTTTGGTAACAAAGTTTATAGTCAATAGTGCGTTTTAAATATCGCAACACTCGCTTTGCTGCAGTCCAATGCTGTTCCCCGTAAGAATTATTAAATCTACTGAGGTAACTTACAGTGTAAGCTATGTCTGGTCTTGTGCAATTTGCCAAAAAATTAAGACAACCAATGAGCTCCTGATAAGGGTGTGCACTGACTGCTTGTTCATTTTCTAATTTGTTCCCTGCAGCATAGGGAGTGTCTGCAGGTATACAATCGTTTAAATTAAATTTATGCAGTAGTTCCTCGACATATGATTTTTGATCTAAATAAACATTATTTCTGTCATAAGTTAATTTCATTCCTAAAATGGATTTTGCTTTTCCTAAATCTTTAATATCAAATTCTGAACTTAACTGTTTTTTTAGGATTTTGTTTTCTCGAGAGTTTTTAGTAAACAAGAACATATCATCTACGTAAATCGCTACAATAATTTTTGAATCTGCTGTTCCTTTATGATAAACGCATATATCAGTCACGCTGCGCTTGAATCCTAGTTTGATGAAAACTGAATGAACCTTGTCATACCAAACTTTTGATGCCTGTTTGAGTCCGTATATTGCTCGTTTCAATCGACAGACCTCATTTACATTACTGGCGTATCCTTCTGGTTGGTCCATGTAAATATCTTCCTTCAATTCTCCATTGAGAAAAGCAGTTTTTACATCTAAATGGTCAATCTGCATTCCTGTTTGTACTGCTAGAGATATTAGTAATCTTAAAGTAGAGTACCTAACAACAGGAGAGAAAGTATCATTAAAATCTAAACCATATTTTTGCGAACAGCCTTTAGCTACTAATCTGGCTTTGAATTCGGACGGTTTACCATTCCCATCCTTTTTTACCTTGAAAACCCATTTGTTTTTAATTGACTTTTTACCTGGGGGGAGTTTCGTCAATTCCCAAACTTGATTTTTTAATAGTGAATTATATTCTCTATCCATTGCTAGTTTCCATTGATTTTTATTTTCTGAAGTTAATGCTTCTTCCACGCTTTCAGGATTTTCGGCTGGCACCAGGAATGCTTTGTGTCTAATCATTCCTGGGAATTCTCTGCTTTTCCGTTCCCTTTGTGGATATCTTCTTTCTTCTGGTGAAGTCTGAATGAGTGCTTCATCCGTTGAATCATTTTGTACAGAAGTATCCGTTCGTGGTTCTAAAAAAACATCATCATTTGTTGATGAAGACTTGAAGCTTGTTTCTTCAGTTCCCTCTGATTCACTGTTTTGATCTTCTTCTGTATGTTGTGAAGTATTGACATCTTGATGTGGGAAAATGTGTTGTCCAAGATCGAAAGAGTTCGTTTTCGAAGTATTCTTTATTAATTTATTTTCAGTCTTATGTTCAACGAAAATCACGTCTCTCCCTTTGAATATTCTTCTTGGATTGTTTGGATTTATTAGTTTGTACCCTTTTGTATTCGGACAGTATCCAACGAAGATGCATTCTTGGGATTTTGCATCAAATTTCTTACGTTTTTCTTTGGGTATGTGTAAATAAGCTTTACAACCAAAAACTCGTAAATGAGACAAGTTTGCCTTTCTTCCAGTCCAAACTTCATATGGAGTTGTGTTTCTCACAGCTTTGGAAGGAGAGCGATTTTTTAAATAAATCGCAGTTTGTACTGCTTCTCCCCAAAATTTTGGATTTAAGGAACTATCATTCAGCATGCAACGGGCCTTTTCCACAATTGTCCTGTTGGCTCTTTCTGCCACGCCATTTTGCTGTGGGGTGTACGGCACAGTTGTTTGATGTCTTATTCCTTTTATTTTTAAATACTCACTCATTTGTTCATTAATAAATTCTTTTCCATTGTCTGTTCTGATCGTTTTTATTGTTTTTCCTTTCTCGTTTTCAACCCAAGCTGCAAATTCTGTGAAGGCCTTTAAAGCTTCATCTTTATTTTTAAGAAGATAGCCAAACGTCATTGCGGAGAAGTCGTCAACTATAACGAATATGTATTGAGCCCCTGACCAACTGGGAATATTAATTGGTCCGCACAGATCAGCGTGTAATAGTTCCAAAAAATCATTTGCTCTTTGTCTAGTTTCGTGGCTAAAAGGTTTTTTGGTTTGCTTACCATTTATGCAGGCAATGCAAGGTGTCCTGGTTGATAATGAATAATTCACTCCAGTGGCTAATCCTTTGCGTAATAATGCCATTGATCTGTCGTTTAGATGTCCCAGTCTTTTATGCCAAAGGTCTTGACTTTCCGAATTGTTTGTCGCAGAATATGCTAGATTCGGATTCGTGTCCAGCTTGTATAAACCGTTCATATTAGAACCGGTGGCTATCGGCTTTCCAGAAATTTTGAAATTATTTTTGGAATATATTTTGCATTTGGCGTCATCAAATAGTATATAATATCCTTTGTTTGCCATTGCACTTACTGATATTAAATTTGAGTTTAAACTTGGCACGTGTAGAACATTCGAAATATCTTTGTAATCTGACTGACCTTGTAGTTTTATGGCAACACGTCCGCTACCTGTTGTGTCGAGTGTCGATCCATTTGCCACAGTGATCGTTTGGTTCTGAATTGTTTTGAAATCTTGAATCCAGTCCCGATTGTGGGTCATATGGGTCGTAGCTCCTGAGTCAATGTACCAATTGTTTTGACTCATGCTGGACGAGGACACGCTAAGTAGGCTCCAGTTTCCGTTGCTGCAATTTTTTGAATTTTTAGAGACATGTGAGGAGTAATTGGGTTTCACCTTTTTGCACTGAGGCGAAGTGTGTCCTATGCCATTACAGGCAAAGCATCGTATTTGTTTTTTATAAGAATTTTTACCGAATCGTTTGAAATGCGAATTCGAAACAAATGCGACTTCTGAAGACATAGAGTTGGACCCTTTTTTAACCTCTTCTTGTAGCAGTTTATTTTTTATTAAATCCGTAGTTATTTGGGCTCCAGAGTTATCAAGTGCCATTACCATGGGCTTGTATTCGTCAGGAAGCCCTGCCAAGATTATTACTGCTAGCAATTTGTCTTCTAAAGGATTGCCGACGTCTGTTAATTTTTGTGCCAAAGAAAGTGCTTCTGCAATATATTCGTTCATATTGTGAAAATCATTGTAATCGATTTTTAGGAGAGCTCGCATGAGATTTAAAATACGAGGTAATCCTTTATCTTCATAGACTTGGCTGAGAATTGTCCAAGCATCCTTAGCAGAATTAACTTGTCTTAAATGTACTTGACAATGTGAATTTACATTTAAGCATATAGTTGCTAATGCTTTCTGGTCTTTTCTTACATCTACAGCCTCTGTACTAGTTACGCAATTCCAAAGATCCATTCCTATGAGTGTCATACGCATAAGAAATTTCCAAGATGCATAATTATTTGAGCCATCTAGTTTCGGATCGATTGTAGGAATATTTCCTATAAGATTAACTGTAGTCGTAGGAGAAGAACTGACGGCCATTCCGTGAGCCATTTCAAAAAAATTGTACGTTACAACGTATGAACGAGAATAGTTTAGTAATGACTATTTCTTTTATTTTTCTTTATTTAAAAAAAAGAATTCAAACTTTGTGTAATTAAGGACTTGCTCTTCTAGAACCTCTGATAGTATTATAATTAGTAATAATAGAGATTTTTGCATGAAAACTTACAGATTTTGTTTTCACGCCACGTGGTCAATTCGCCGATTCCAGTTGTTGATTCTTTAGATTGTGAATAACAAGACTTTATGGAATTTATCAACTCACTATGATTAAATTTTAATCCAGGAACCACTGGGCCCATAACCTTATTTGTTGGAACGAGTGGAAATTAGTAATTTGTACTAATGCGTAGTCTCTGAACTAAATATATTGAGAGCGATTGTAAACACGTGTGTACCGTACGAAGGTCTAACATAGAAGAGAAGGACGAGAGTGCGGCGAGGCACGAACACATACACGCATGTCGCTGTACCTAGAGCGGCATGCTCATTACAATATAATAACAAAAATCAACAGATGTCGCGATTAGAATACTGAACGGAAGATTCTTACACTAATAATATTCAATCGAGAGATTCCACTGTGTGTACTTGATAACCCATTTAATGGGATTTAATTAGAACCAGCAGAAAATACGTCGTTCAGTTTGCAAGAAGACATTAACTTTTATAAAACCTGTTCATTTTCCACTGGCAAAAGGTGCATGTTAATTTCAGCGAATTTTCAGTTTCACATATTTTCGTATGCTCGTTTATATTCATTACTGGTCCATGTTATGTCGAAAACATCCGCTTGTTAGCCCCTCGCCGTATAATATCGAGTCAGACTCTCGCGATGAACATTTCCAGACTCTCTTAAATATGAAATTCAGTACGAAATAAAATTCTATTCTTTTCTAATCAAGTATTCGGTATCGAAGTATCAATTTTCGTTTCGAAAACGATTACCAGACAGAGAAGTTCTACTTACTACTGAAATTGCGAAGAATAACTATATATAACCAAGAGAAACATCTAGTAAAGATCGCTCGATTCGAGTTTCGTCGAATTGGACCGGCGGCAATCCGTCGAGCGATCGATCGATCGAAATCCGCGCATCGCGATAAAAACTCCTCGCCCCTGGAAGCAGAATATTTCCCCGTGCAGGGCCGAGGCGGAATTAAGGAATTCGTCGGAGAAATCCAATTTTCTTGGGGCCGTCCCACGAAAATGAAGTTAGAATTCCGTCGAATTGGCCGGATAATCCGTCAGTCGATGGCCTGGGGGACGGGCAGGGCACGGTCGATTGTAAAGTCGATGTCGCGGGAATTCCGGCCTCGCGTATTGTGCGACCTATCTCGCCCCTCGAAATACGCGCGGTTCCGCGAAAATATCGAGCACTCTATTCGATATAAAGTTCCTTTTATATGGAGATCGGTGGCGGGTTAAATTTGATAAATGAAATTTTTTCCTTGTCCGGGTTTCCCGCGATCGCTCGATGCGACCGGAATCTCGGGAACCTGCCATAAGTTGCATGCTGAATAATTCGAGTATTGCCATTCGGTTTGGTTGATAGAGTAAGAAAGAGGTGTTCGCATAAGCGTGTTTTTTCGCGCGAAGGTGCTGCGAGGCCGTCGAGTCGCTCGCGGGGATGTTCCCAGTTTCCAACCGAATCGTTCCTACTTTTCCATCGAGTTGTTCGATTCGAAGTAAGTCGGCTGGAGGAGGGATGCCAGGGAAAATTCTCGGCGAAATGCACACGTTCCAAGTTTTTCTTCGGCAAGCCCGGACTACTATGCTGGAACGCATGACTCGCGTCACTCGTTCCGGCAATCTTAACTTTTCCCGGGGGTGTCCGTGACTGTTGCGCCGAGTTAGGGGCTCTCTCCCTTGGGATTGTTTAACCGGGAACATTAGGCAGCCAGTTCGCGTGTGCGACAACTTTTTCCATCGGTGCATCCGTCTCTTCGCGCTTTAGATTTTCTACGGTACTTCGCAATTTTTAAAAAATTTTTTTTACTATCAAGGGAATATTGTACATCTTTTTACATTATGAGCGTCGGATATACAGGGTGGTCCACCCATCGTGTGCACCGCTATAACTACCAAAATATGCGAATTGCACGAAAGAATTTTATATACAAATTACATGGTTTAAAAGGGTACACTATGTAGTGTGTTAATTTTCTTTATAGGTGGAGGCGTCAAGGAGATACGAAGGTCAACTCAGTTTTTTAAATAGAATACTATATTTGTTATACGAAAATTTTCTTCACTTAATATCGAGCGAATAACATCGCAGGATACTTATGCGATGTTTACGTGACAGTGTTTACTAACATGAGTGACCCAGTGGCTTAACGCAACTAATGTAAGCGTTCAAAGTGATATCCATTTGCATTAATGTTATTCACTCGATATTAAGGGAAGAAAATTTTCCAAGTAATAAAGTGAAATTACTCGTTAGCTATTAGGTTTAGGACTGATAACGGTCAATACTTTTTTACTTACAATTCGATACTCTATTTGGTATAAAAAATATAGTATTCTATTTAAAAAAAACTGAGTTGACCTTCATATCTCCTTGACGCCTCCACCTATAAAGAAAATTAACACACTACATAGTGTACCCTTTTAAACCATGTAATTTGTATATAAAATTCTTTCGTGCAATTCGCATATTTTGGTAGTTATAACGGTGCACACGTTTGATTGAACCACCCTGTATAATGTATAAACAAATTTGGCTTTGAGGAAATCAATGTATTCGTAATGAATACATTTGGGGTTCTCTTTGATCAACTCCAGTTTGATAACTTTTCTATTTTTAAGAGAATACGAGGTTTCGGCTCGGTGCTGATTAGTAGAAGAGGCAAAGCCTCTGTATCTCCGCATCGCAACCCTTTCAGGATCAATCAGTCCTGTTTGGTATACGGAGCCGAGGATCCTCAATGATACACCGCACGCGATTTTGATTATTCGAAGGATCGTCGTTAGCAATTTCCGTCGCTGGCTGCCACGACAGCGGCGAATTACCACGCAGTACGAATGCCAGTGGTAGTATGAGAGACACCGGCCGAATATGCTTGAAACATCTCGAAACTCGATGCGCGGTGGAACGCTGAAACAGGAACCCGTGTTTCCGATGTACATAGGTAACCGAATTGGGCGTACTGTCGAGACTGGGTCGTCCTCGATTTTGAAAATTCGTTCGAAATAATGGAAAATCGAGACACCCGTTTTCGAACTCGAGTCACATCGCATTTCCGCTTAAAATAATGAGTACCCTCGTACAGAACGTACACCTACAATATCAAAATCAAATTCTACGCCCCTCCCCAATGGTTTCGAGAAACTAAATAAATTTTATCCAAGTTTCCACTTTATGTATTTTGTCAGATTTTCAGCTCAGAAAATCGTTACTAGCTTCTTACCTCTTAAATATTCTAAATTTTCCTTTTTACGTGTGAAAGTATCGCTTAAATAATGAGTACCCTCGTACAGAACGTACACCTACAATATCAAAATCAAATTCTACGCCCCTCCCCAATGGTTTCGACAAACTAAATATGTACATTTTATCGAACTTTCCACTTCATGTATTTTGTCAGATTTTCAGCTCAGAAAATCGTTACTAGCTTCTTACCTCTTAAATATTCTAAATTTTCCTTTTTACGTGTGAAAGTATCGCTTAAATAATGAGTACCCTCGTACAGAACGTACACATACAATATCAAAATCAAATTCTACGCCCCTCCCCAATGGTTTCGACAAACTAAATACATTTTATCGAACTTTCCACTTCATGTATTTTGTCAGATTTTCAGCTCAGAAAATCGTTACTAGCTTCTTACCTCTTAAATATTCTAAATTTTCCTGTTTACGTGTGAAAGTATCGCTTAAATAATGAGTACCCTCGTACAGAACGTACACCTACAATATTAAAATCAAATTCTACGCCCCTCCCCAATGGTTTCGACAAACTAAATAAATTTTATCGAACTTTCCACTTCATGTATTTTGTCAGATTTTCAGCTCAGAAAATCGTTACTAGCTTCCTACCTCTTAAATATTCTAAATTTTCCTTTTTACGTGTGAAAGTATCGCGAAGGAACACGGTCCAGAAGTTTGTTTGCGAAACGAAGTGCACACCTGCGTATCGTGCGTGCTCAAGGTAAAAAGGGAACCGTGCGCGCGCCGCCAGATAGCGATGTACCGCGAGGAAAAGCTCTCGGCTACGTTCGCGTAGCATATGAACTATCAGAAAACGCGCCAGTAGCTCGAGTAACGATGCACTCGCATAACAATGCTTCATGCGTCGATGCACCGGCTTCGCAGACCTTTGTTTCGGTTAACGACGTTTTTGCGTGCCACGGCGATTTCGAGTCGCTGCTCGAGCATCAATTCTGGACCAATCGGTGAACGTTCGCCGCGTGTGTCGCCGCTTCCGATTAAAGAATTGATGCGTTCGCAGAATTTTTATTAGATTCATCCACCTACCGCGGAATGAAACGCGGAGTCATCTAACTTTCCCCGCGGGATCGAGATTTTATTCATAAGGAAGTAGTCGGTCGACCTGCACCGACAAATTCTGGGAGGCTTACTCGGCCCGATAGAGCTGACGCGATTATGGGAACTTGGTGCTTTAGGATAAGGTAACAATATTAAAATTGAAATATTTCAGACTGTGGGGTTGAATAGTTCTCGCGATACGATAGAACGATCTCTAATAATATAACCGAACGGTAAATAGCTCTTCCGCAGAATCGTAAAATTCGGGGTTCACACGCACGGACTCCCTGTCCAGAAATCCACGAAAATTGCGAAGGATAAAAATTAACAGTTCTTCGCAACACGCATTGTACATGCTTTGTTGTATCGTTATAAAACGATCTCTAAACAGTGTAATAAACATACTCGTAAACAGCTCTTGCGAGAAGACACAGAATCGGGGTTCGCACGCACGGACTCCCTGTCCTGAAATCCACGAAAATTGCGAAGGATCAAAATTAACAGATCTTCGCAACACGCATTGTACATGTTATGTTGTATCGTTATAAAACGATCTCTAAACAGTGTAATAAACAGCTCTTGCGAGAAGTCAGAGAATCGGGGTTCGCACGCACGGACTCCCCGTTTCCAAATCCCAAGGATATTCGGTGAAATTAACAGATCCTCGCAATACTGGCGTAACGCCGTCAAATCGAACGTTGATTGTAAACTTTATAGGTGGAAATACGGAGAATTTCTTTTCTCGGGGCGCCATTATCGCGTCTCCGAGGATATACTTCTCCTCTCGACCATGTATTTCCGTCAAATTGGTTTCCTTTCCCTAAATTGTTTTCCGTCGGGTCGACGTCGTCGGCGCTCCGCTCGGCTCGGCTCCGATCCGTTTCTCTTCGACGCCGAAAGAAATCGATGGGAGCTCTTTCGACGGAGCGCGTTACCGGCGTTGCCTTATTCAAGATGCCAGGGGTATACGTTAAGTTTTCACCGCACGGGGACGAATGACGACGCCGCATTAACGTCTCCTTGGCCCCGGCGAGCAATCGATGGTCGTTCGTCCTGCAGGGCTGTGAAACTTTCACGAAGATCGGTCGTACGTAGCCCCCCTCTCCACTCTCCCCTCTCCCCTCTCGCCGTTTTACGTTTCCTTTTTACGACGCCTTACGGCGGGAGTAATCGCGACGGTGAATTGGAATACATTGTTAACGAAAACTCGTTTAAGCTCTCGTGTCTATTAACCTGTATCGGCGGGGTCGGGATTACGGGGGCGGACGAGGCACGCTGCCCCCCTCTCTCTCGTTAGCTGTATCGTCGGACAAAATGATGGCACGCGTGTGCCGTCTTTAACCCCCGCAGGGCGGATTAGGGCACACATGCGTTTTTTTAACGTGCGTCGAACGTGCGTCGACCGTGCGGTACCGCAGTTGCGGTTCAGTTGTCAGGCGCACACTTGCGTTTGTTTAACGTGCGGCGACTGCGATATTCACTGCGTTTTCTACTACTATCGAAGATGGAGGTGTCCCAAGAAAAAGCGTAGAGTATTTGCCTATTTTACGTGGTATAAGAATATAAGGGTGGAGGAATTGCCGGAGTACCTGAAAAAAAGATGGAAAGAGGAGAAGTGGAGTAAGGTGGCGAGATATAGATTAGGAAATATTGGGAGAGGATATTTCTTCGCTTCTTCAATAAAATATTCAATATCGAAAAATGTATCATCGTGTACGTCGTTCATTTTGCGGCAGAATAACGCACGTGTGCATCAACTGACATACGATAATGTAATGAAGTACGGTTGAAACAAGTGTGCAGCGTTTAATAGAATTCACAGACCCCAACTGCGGTACCGCACGGTCGACGCACGTTAAAAAAACGCACGTGTGCAGCGGGCCTAGAGGCGCGATTATTGATACTGTTATCGACAATTATCGATGTTACCAGAAAGCAACCAAAAATCGAACGTCGTCCATTGTCTTGCTCGGAAAGCGAGACGAAGTTTATTTACCAACAGGACATTCGGAAATTCTATGCAGTCATGGAGAATTTAAGGACACCACACATGCGTGATAATTTTGTCGGGAAGCGTAGGTTAGTTTCCTAGCTCTCTTTGGCCGGGGCGAGCACGGACGAGCAACAGCGAAAACTTTTCCTCCGAGATAGGAAAAGCGGCCCTCGTAACTCGATTCTCTTATCCCGGTAATATAATTACCGTTCCCGTTGATTCTGAGATCGCGAGAGCAGAATAGGGAATGGCTAATTGCCGAACGGCCGCCAATTTGAACCCTTTGTTCGCCGCTCCGGCGAAAGGGTTCGAAGGAAATCCGACGGGCTGATATAATAATTACCGTCATTGTTACTTGCTCTCTAACTGCGGCGTCCGGAGGAAACTTCAACCGCGCCACACCCGTGATGTATAAGTTACAATAATTGGAACTTATTCCGAAATGGAAGAGAATTTCCTTGGCTTAATACGTACTCGCCGGCTAGAGAACAATCTCCGACAAAAGTTGGATTATATGCGAAACTCGATTACACGGGGCTGCGAGACGCGAAGAATTAGCGTAGGTATATATACTCTCTCTCTCGGCGAGGCGTTCGAAATACGCTGGCTGAATAGATCGTCTGACTCGATGAAACCGTGTACAGCGTCGATTGTTCTTTTCTGGGTGGACGCACGTTGAAGTTTTCTTTTCCGCTTGAATCACGTGTCTACTTTGAAAATTGTGTATTGTACGCTCTGTGCGTCAGCGCAAACATCTAGTTTTGTACGCGAATTCGTGGACAGATGAAAATTGGCAGATAGCTAATTTGTTAATTATTTTTTTGTTTCAGGTATGCACAGACCAGATGTAGAAGCTTCGCTTGTAAAATGTAATTGAAGGTATGCAATTTTATAACTAAACGAACGATATTCACCAAAAAAGAAGTTGGGAAAATAATTTCTCTAGGACACGACTTACGCCCGTAAGCTTTAACAGCGAGAACCGTAAGAAAATGTTGGAATTAATTCCAGCTATTTTATCGGAACAGCCCAGCTAGAAATGAGAATGTCGGTCGGTCGATGGGCCGGAGAAGATAACTGGTTCCATCGATCTGCCGTTCTCCTGAATCTTGTGTTCCACACGACTGCCGGCTGTATTGGAAGGAAGCGTGCAATGAAACGGATAGCGGGCCTCGCGAAGACAAGTCTATTATCAGTGAAGCAGACCGGAAATATCTCGGCGCCCCAAGCTACTCCGTGTTATAACGCTACGGGCTACGGGTACGTCCACGGCGGGGAATCCACGGCTACCTACGGCAGCATTCCCTTATCTGGCCGCATGGTTTCGCGTAAGCGAGGCAAACGCCGCGGAATCGAAGAAGAATACGAAATTAGCACGGTATTTCACCCGGGGTAGGCGGCTGTGCTGCACGACACAGCGCAAAAAGCGCAACTGTTGCGTTTTCCGCAGAGGCGGTTCGAATTTAAGGAGTCACCGGTAATAATTCACCTCGATGCTCTCTACCTCTCTTGCCTCTCCTTTTCTCTCTACGCATTTGCTTAACCAGCGATTGTGCTATTACCGAGCAGCAGAGAATTCGGCTGAAAAGAACAGGGGGAAAAAGAGAGAGAGAGAGACAGAGGGGGGGGGGGGGGTAGGGACGAAGAAATGGAAAACGGGCGAACACAGAAGCTCGTTGACGAAACTCTCTCCGCTTCCTACGTTTTCTCCGGTGGGCGGAGAGGCAAACGCCGTGAGGCCGGAAATACAAAACAGGAATGTCAAAACGTGACTCGGTCCCGGCGAATCCTGCCCGGAGCCCGCCGCGCCGCGTCGCGTCGCGCCGAGCGAGACACACCGCCGCGAAACAATGAATAACAAATGGAAATTGAATCGCGGTTACTAAGCTGAGCGCGTATCGGATTATCTTGTTCAGACTTATGAATTATTAATGCGGCCGTCGTAACATTCTGCGAGAGGTGTACGAAGAAAATTGTTTTATCAGCCCCGTGGATCCTAGCGTGTACTACATACATGCCGCGACGAATCGGCGCGATCGTCCCAAATCGGGATCAGTGTCGATTCGGAATCGGAAAAGTCACTTTTTCGAACGTTTCGAGGAAGACTTTCGGGTTTTTTGGATAAATGTAAAAATTTCTCGCCTCGATGTTGCAATTCAAGTTTCCTGCTCGTGATCAACGAATAGCATCAATTTTAAGAAAAGACTCGGTGTCAGGGTGAGTCGGAGAGTGCGCTTAAAAGCGTAATTGAAAATCATATTAGCGGAATGGCTCCTCATCGATTCCTCTCGAGTTATGGGGAGCCAGTTTTTACTGGCGAGGCAGTCCGACACAGATATACGTATACATTGATTGTGCAATTAGGTTGACTAGGACCGCATCCACGGCTGGTCAATTATTCGTTCTGGGAGAGTCCGGACCATCTAAAAAGTGCATTGTGGCATCCGCGCTTAAGACCACCGGGGGCCATTGTGCTCGCAACAACAGAAGTTACTAGACTACTAACCGCTTTCGTCACGTGCGCCACCGGCTGACCATTCCCACGGCCGCAGCGACAATTGTAATTAATGATGCTAAATTAGATCCGAGAGTTCAACTTCTTTCGAAAGCCTCTTAATGGCCGGGCAGACGGTATTATCGTCGCGCGGTTAAGCCCATTACGCTCCGCGTCAAATCGCCGCCGGTCTCGACACTGTCGTTTCCGTTCGAATTGTCCAATTAACTTGAACGATAGATAATGGACCGGTGCTTCTATCGCGTGCTCGCACAACTGGGTCACTGTTGCTCGTCGCTATCAACTATACCACGGGCGCGGGCAACGTCTGCTCGTCCCGAGTTACCATTCTGAAATCCGCATTGTTATTCTTATTCACGGTCGGCTTCATTTACGCCTCGCAGTAGCGTCTCGAGGAGTCTCTGCCGAATCGCTTGTTCTGACTCAAACAGGGAACAATTTCTGCAGATGTAACGAAGATAAGATTCGAAGGGCAATAAATGACTTTGAACGACCTTGAAAATATACAGTTCCATTTGAAGAAACAAAGGTCACCTTCGGATCTCGTAACTGACCCCAGGTAAACAAATTCGATGGTCATCGGAACGTGTCTCTTTAAACAGTTTTGTTTGAAACACATTTTATATACTACGCAATAAATGACCTTGAACGACCTTGAACATATACAGTTTCATTTGAAGAAACAAAGGACACCTTCGGATCTCGTAAGCGACCCCAGGTAAACAAATTCGATGGTCATGGGAACGTGTCTCTTTAAACAGTTTTGTTTGAAACACATTTTATATACTACGCAATGAATGACCTTGAACGACCTTGAACATATACAGTTCCATTTGAAGAAACAAAGGTCACCTTCGGATCTCGTAAGCGACCCCAGGTAAACAAATCCGATGGTCATCGGAACGTGTCTCTTTAAACAGTTTTGTTTGAAACACATTTTATATACTACGCAATAAATGACCTTGAACGACCTTGAACATATACAGTTTCATTTGAAGAAACAAAGGACACCTTCGGATCTCGTAAGCGACCCCAGGTAAACAAATCCGATGGTCATCGGAACGTGTCTCTTTAAACAGTTTTGTTTGAAACACATTTTATGTACTACGAAAAATCGCGGTCTCGAAGAAACAAGAACGTCTTGGCTCTCCTGTCCCCAAGGACGTTTTCACTCGAGCACTTTTGGCTACGCGGACGTTAAGAAACCCATTAGCAGAACTGCGGGCCAAGAGCCTACACCATCAGTAGAATGTATAGAATGCGTTTGCAACCGGCCTTGAACAGACAGTTCATTTGCGTCGGACTATAGCTAGCCTTGCCATTGACCTCGCTAACCCGTCTTCCTCGTTCCTCCGCCATTCCATCCTTCGTTCCCTCTTGAAAGCCGCCACAGAGCATTTCGCGACGTTGCAGTCTGCGTCGGCCTTACAGGGTCAATATTGGCTCCTGGACTTTGAGTCATGGAGGCCTTGCCTCGGCGACCAACAAGCAGATCAACGGAACTGTTTTATTGATGACGCCGGCGCGGAGGAACAATCACCGTGTGCCTCGGCGAATGGCGAACTTTCGCCATCACCGGGGGCACGGCGACGTACGCAAAATTTCGCGTTCTTCCAACTGGAATTTTCACGCGCTTTCTGGATTTCGACTCCCAATTAACGCTTACACATAATTTTTTAGCAATTAACGCCCAACGAAAAGTTTGTTTCTGAGGTTTTGGCCAGGTTTTAGGGATTTAGAACCATTACGAGTTGCAGGGAAACTGGAAGAGCTCGACTACTTCTTCTTGATAACACCTCGTATTTCTCATAGATATCTTGAACGGCACTCGCTGCACTGTAACGCGCGGTTTGCGACCGAGAAGGTCTCAAACGGACCCGTGGAATTTCGTTTGAGGGACCGCAATGCGCTCGGACAGGAGGCCGTGGGCAAAGCAGAGCGACACGACGCGACGCGACGCGACGACGACCGCCTCGCCTTTACCTCGTCCAGTAATTACGAAGCGACAGTGCGGAATTTGTATGCACGCACACGCGCGCACGGCGGGCCCCGGCTCTTCTATTTGGCATTCTGCTCCATCGCGTATTTACGCGAGCCCCGAGCGTTAAAGTGAATTGAAAATTTTAGCGGGTCGCGCGGACCTCTCAGCGCAGCTCGTCTCCGCGCGGCTCGTTGTACGCTTTCAGCGACCCGTGCCGCCGCGACGCGACGTCGCGGATTCCGCGACAAATCGCCCGCGGATTCCGCACCGCGCGACCTCCGTATGCGCGTGCACGTGCGCGATCCTAATCGAGGCCAGACACCCTACAACCATTCCCTTGCTCGCACTCCGGACTCCAGGAGTTCGTACTTCGGCAACTACTTCGCAAACTTGAATCTTTTTACAATGGCGGTGGTGGGTCTGGTTTTATTTAAACAAATGAAATTGTGTCAATGCGGTAGCATTGTCTAAAGAGCGAATTTCTCCGAATTAAGGGGGTCATCCCATGTGAGAGCTACTTTTTCTTGCTTTCTTTAGGAATTTTTTTATCAAGGACCCTTAAAACATACAATCTTGAAATTTTGACCACACATTTACTGACATTTTAACAGTCTCCCAGAATTTTTTCAAACCAAAATATCGAGCTGGATCGACTTTACACCGTTCGGAAGACACTCGCGTGTAAAAAGAGTAGGTTGATGGCGACCATGATTCCGGAGGTTTCGATCATCCGATATCAAAAAATCAAACGGCATTTTAATTTGTAGACCTACGGCTGTCGCCGGTACCAAAATAATACAAAAATATCGAAAATTGAATTTTTGGCACGGTTTTAAACGTTTTGTTCCAAGTTTCATTTTTTTCGTCTTTTTCAGCTTACAAAAAAAAACTATATCAGATATCAGAAATATTTTGGTACGGGCGAGAACTATAGATGTGCTGACTATACTATAAATCCACATGGGATGACCCCCTTAAGCCTTGTCTCCCACTCTACCCTTCCCCTTCCACGACGCTATCCCCCACGCTTCAGCCACGGACCGGTCACGTGACGCGTTTCGTAGCTGTCTTGTGCCACAACGTCACGTGACTAAACCGGTAATAACAGAGAGGGAGAGGGTAACCGTATTCCCCTGAATTTTTCCCGGTCTAGCGACGCTGCTCAGATTGTAGCCAGCTCGTGCCTGGAACATGGCAGCTAGGAGCCCCGCTCTCTTTCCGCGTGACCTCCAGCGACTTTCCTCCGGGCTGCGCTAAATTATGTAAGAAATAAACTTTCTCTCTCTCTCTCTCCTCCTGCTTTCGGCGTCGCACGGTCCCCCGTATCCGTTACGAGGCGTGTTCGCCAGACCTCCAGCGTGATTAAACTGTGCTCCCGGTGTTTTGGCAGATTTTCAAGTGTCTACGTTAGCACGCTTGCCAGTCGTAAGCGGAATACTACGTCGCGCGCTCGCCAACACGCCAAGCCCGCTTGAAAGAATCTGGCGAGTTGTCCGCGCGCGAACTCACGCTCTCTCTCTCTCTCTCTCTCTCTCTCTCTCTCTCTCGCGCGCGCGGCCACTCGACTGTCAATGAATTTGATTCCGTTAAGATGTTTGTGGAGCCGGCGAACCTTGCCAGCAGGAGGGTGTGCAGTTTAATCGCGAGGTAGCTCACGGCCGAGGAATTTCATTAATTGATTGTGTGAGAGAGAGAGAGGGAGAGAAATAGTTGCTCGGCTCGTAACGGTTAGAAACGCTCGCGCGCGCCACGGAATACGTAATGTCCCAGTCGATGGATCGTATTAAACGGCACGTTAGAATTTAATTCATACCGGCTACGAATTGATGGTATCGTGTCCGTTCATTGGCGACTGTTGTAAAATTATGCGATGTCCCGGATCGTACAATCATCCAAAACGAATGATATTGTAGATGTTGGAAGTGGTGTCGAAACGTAGGGAAAATATTTCTTCGATATCTGAAACTTTGAAAAAATTGACCAGATGGTCGCGGTTCCCAGATAAGATTTCGCGAGACGGATCACCGACCGCGGTGCTCTCGTTTATCGACGGTCGCCGTGCATTTTGGTACACTGTAAATTCCCTAAAATTCATGTTGAAAATATAGACGCTCCTTGGAAAATTGAAATGGAAATTTGAATCCGCGGAAATTGAAACACAGCCAATAGCGTCCATCGCGGAGATGAAATCGTTGCAACCCGTTAATGGCCCGAAAAATATAGGTTCGTATAGGATACGGTGGTCGGCACCCGGCAGCCCATCCCGCGGGAACGAATCAGCGAGCGAGGAAAATATTTAAAAAAAAAAAAAAAAAACAGGCCGCTCGCGCAGAGCCGGCCGGATGGCGTTTAGTTTCAATAACGAGGTGGACAGATTGGAATCTTATCTGTCGAACATATTTTATTCGTCGAATAAAAATTCCGGTGATCGAAAGCTCACCGTCGAAACAAGAGATGGGGGATGCTCGCGAATTGCGCTCGCGCGCGCACCTGTGTGTGTGTGTGTTCCGTTACGATTTTACCTCCGGCTAATGCACACAGTTCTGTAAAGCAACGAGCAGTTCGAGTATAATTAAATTCGCGGATCGAACGCCGACGTACCGAGTTACGAATCGAAACCCCGTGGATATTTCATATGCCGTTGGCACGTGCAAATATTGCTCGAAGAGCGCGCGTAAACATCGACTACGCGCGCTGCCAATTCGGGGGCTCGCGATTAGGGGAAATAACTTCGGAGAAAAATACGGGCCCCCGCTCGATAACGTTTAAGCGGATAATGCGCTCGAGCCCGAAGAGTATTTTACATTGTTTTCCCCGTGAATCACCGGACGGATACGCTTGTTTGCTCGACGCGTCCGACGAACGATTAGTCGTCGATTGGCCTGTCGCGATTGCAGCCTGACGGATTCGTGACTTACTGCTCCGCGTTTCGCTATTGTTCTGCGCACGGTTACCGGGCCGCGCATACCTTTGGCAAACTAACGAAATCTCCTTTCTAAAAATTATATATATAACGTTTATAATATTTTTTTTTATATCCGAGGTTGGGATTGTCCGAATAAATAAACCAAATTAGTTTCTCTGTACATAAGAGATTTATATTAGAACCGATATTACTATTTACAATATATACACAAAATCTACAAGTTACCTGTAAATAAGAGAAACGACAATTAAGGTCAATTATTCGCCACTCTTTCACCACTCTGCTTTTATCCCCTATGTTGTTTATAACAATTAATTATCTTTGTTTTATCCTAGCACGTGCTCTCTCATATAATTCTTCTCTCTATCTCTCTTTCTCTACCTAGCTGTCGATTACTCTCCTGATTAATTTACTACTCGATGAGACATCTAGCAGGTGTCATAGAAGCGCGCTAAATTTAAAGAGAGTATATTCTCTTTACATATATTTTTTTTATATATTGTTTATTTATAAGGGATGCATCAACATCTAGGTAATTAGCGACCAGTACTTGTTAAAGTACTAAACGATTCTTCGTAGAGGAAACATTTCTTCACCGTGTTGAATGAAGCGTATGCTTTCACCGGTACAAATCCCTTCTCGTGTCGACTTCCTTAACATGTTCCGTCCGCGCACCAAGTTTTCAAGTTTTCTTAAGTAGACCGTTTCGTAAAAACGGGAAATTGTTTGCAAACTTAGTTTTCCCATTAAGAACTTTGCGAAGTTAAGAATGTAATAAAAATCTTATTAAATGAAGCACTAATAAATTTACAAAAAAAAAAGCCAGAATATATATCTTGCGATATAGCGCGAAACGATGATGCTAATGCGAAAAGCAGCATTTCTTTATAAAAATCAAAGAATGGTTCGCTTGTACCGGGCATTGGCACAATTCACAATAAAATTCCAATTGACTAACATATACACCATAAATTGATATACACCGGAGGCATGAAAATGTGCTATACGATAAAAATATCCACGAGCGTCGTAGAGGAATCTTGATATTGCCTAAGGGTTGATAAAGAAAGGATAATAGTGGTAAAGGGGTGCATTTGTTCCGATCAGGTGAAAAGCATCGGTATCCATGTCCCTCGAGCGTGTCTGTGCTGCATGTGCAAAGGCTCGTGTGTGCACGCGAGAAGGCAAGCTGGGATCAAGTGCCATTTCCTCAAGATTTAGACTAACAGTGGCGAGTGTCGCTTTCCCTGGCAGCCGGGACGAACAATGTGTACGTTCAGGCTCGTAAATAGAGAGAAAGACCGTGTGAATTCCGCTGAGCGTACCCCGCCTCAATTTACCGCGTTTAGAGCTACTAGCGCGTTAACAATGTTCGTTCACGCGGCACGAAGCCGGGAGCAGAACAGAGCAGAGCAGAGCAGAGCATAGCAGAGCAGAGGAGAGCGAAGCGGACTGGCGATGCTGGCCAGTTGTGTTCGCGCCGGATCGGGGGATTTCTAAACGATCCTTGGAATTCGCCGTTTCCAACCCTTTGTGCGGGCTGCGACCAATTGTGATCCACGAATCAAATTGACACGCGAGCGGAACGGTCCGAGCAGTCCACGGCTGAAAAGAACTTTCAAGCGGGAATTAACTTTCGGGACGAGAAAACGCAGTTCTGACAGAACTTATTTAACGCCCGTTTGTCTGCTCTGAAGCAGCTCCATCGAGATCGCCTCGAGACCACCTACTTCTGTCGAGCTGTCGATTCTAGCCGCTCCGCAATTTCGTATAATAGCTGCAAATACGCGTTCCTCTCGTCCGACGCGACTGTCCACTCGATTCGTAATATTTCATCTAATCGTTTTCTCTCGCGAATTCTTCAAATTCGAAGATTAGCAATTAGACAAATATTTTAGTAATTTCGATACTCCTTACAGTTCAACGTTTCTATAAATATGTCATGATTTTATACAGAGTGTCTGTTTCAATCCAATACGATGCTACGACAAAAATGTGTAATCAAAAGTCGCTTTGTATAAATATTTTTTTTAATACGCGTTACGGCGAGGGAGATTTAAAATTCAATGGAATTTTTTCAAATAGATCAATTTTTATCGTCTGCACGAATAAATAAATTTTACGTCGTATGTTATTTAAAAATCTCTAGTAGACAGGTCGCGTATTAAGATAATAATTTATCCGGCTTGGTGCGACACTTGGTATCATATTAACGTTGTTTATTTGTTTCATAATTTAATGCGCGATTTTAATCCCTCGCCGATTGACAGTATATCGGATTCAGCGATTAATGATCATTCAACCCCGGATTTTAAGGATTTATGGGAATTACCAGTGTATGAAATATAGAAACTTTCGGTGGTATCGAAACGGGCTTGTTATTTTATTTTCTACGTATTCAAATTTCCACCGTGCACACAAACTTCTATTTAACCTTTCTCGCCTCAATTTTCATTCAGCTATCAAATTGTATCGTGCACAAAAACGCGCGAAGCACAGGGCAAATCGAAAAAATATTAAAACGAACGATTCGTTTCGATCGCGTCGCGAAAGACGCGGAAATGGGCGAGGAACGAGAAAGCCGAGGACTGCTCGGTGGCAAAAAGGCGTCGCGTTTCGGAAGCTGGTCCGGAGAGTACGTGTTTCTGTTATCGCGACGCATATCGGGTAATACTTGCGCGGCCACGGAATTTTCAGTATTTCAGATTACGGGGGTCCGCGGGAAATCCTCGAAAAGTTTCCGCGAAGAAGAACCTCCGGCAGATAAGCCAGCGCCTGAACTAGGGGATGGAAAAAGTGCGCATTTAACGCTCGCGGAAGGAGAATCGCGGAGAGAGAGAGAGAGAGAGCTCGCCCGATAATCCTCTCGTTTATATTACTTTACCGGCGTGCGGTTCCTCCGCTGTGGCATTCTCCGCCGCCAACGTCTTTCCCCCCACCCCCTCTTCATCCACCACCAACTCCGAATGACAATAGACCCCTTTCATATTCCTCGGACTGACAAGACGAAGCCACCCGAGGACTTTGCGCGACGACGCTAATGAAATTTCTGACGTGAGGAGCCGGCCACAACCGCGGACGACGAGATGGCCGACCGGCTCGAAAATTATCGGTATATATCATTATCCTGAAATAACGAGCCTAAGCGTTCATAGGGCATTAATCCGGCGCAGAAAATAACTGTTTAAGGGGTTACACCACCCTGGCGCTCGGAACAATAGGTATGAAAATAAACTTTTTTTTTAGGGTGCCATTAACTATATAAAATGATCTTTATTTTACACATATATATAGTAGTTTTATTAGCAATGTGCAATATTAAAGATTAAAAAAAAAGTAAAAAATGGCGGAGATACAAGCCGATAAGTAGGACCCTCTTTTGAAAATCCTTGCTGATGGTGTACATGATTTCTCTGTTAGGGATCGTCTAAAACATAATAAATAATTTTTTTCTTATTTTTAAGGGTAATAGCTACAATGTGACGTAAGGAGAAATTTAAAAAAATTTTTTTGTAGAAACGACAGCTGTTTGACAAAAAAACTCGAATTTTCATCGAAATTTTGCGTTTAAAAAATTCATAACTTTCGAACAGGGCACCCAATCACAAAAATCCTACGTCACATTGTAGCTATTACCCTTATAAATAAGAAAAAATTTATTTATTATTTTTTAGTCGATGCCTAACAGGGAAATCACGGTACACCATCAGCAAGGATTTTCAAAAGAGGGTCCTACTTATCGGCTTATATCTCCGCCACTTTTTTTTTTAATAGTTCATTGTTCATTGCAAATTGTTCATAAAACTACATTATATATGTGTAAAATAAAGATCATTTTATATACTTAATGGCAGCGTAAAAAAAAAGTTTATTTTTATACCTATTTTTCCGAGCGCCAGGGTGGTGTAACCCCGTTAATTGTTCCGAAGAACCAAAATTCCCAGCTAATGTAATTTTCGATTACGGATTCCCATTTCGGCTCTAGAATAGATTCTCGTATCGACTGTTCCGTTCGCACGATCAATTAAAAAGAATTGCCGACCGAGGGTCGCGACGCGGGAATATCTTCGAAAGCAGCCTGAACCGGGCCGCCTTGAATCTCCATTTGTTTTTCATTATGATGCTCGTTCCTCGATCAAGTCCCGGGCTCGGTGCAATAATCGAATCATCGCTCTTTCGTCCGGCCATTTGCGAGCGCGAATGTTAATCGAATCTCGGCCGCTTCTATCTCGCCTGTCCCGAAAAAGAAATCGATGTCGAGCGTGTACGGAATTCGATGGAGCGATGTGCATCGACGAGAAACGATGTTGAAAAAAGAAGGGAAGAGAGAGCAACAGAGAAGAGAAAAAAACGGAAAGCGAGAGAAGAGGGGAGGGGGGGGGGATGGCGAGAAGAGGAAAAATCACCGCGAAATGGCTGCGACATCGTCGTCTGTGCCAACGGCCCTTCGATCGGCGAGCTTGAAACGATGGGAGAGGAGAGCACTCTTCGCGCAAAATAGGCACGGGCACACCGGTTCCGAGATGCGCAACGGGCAGAGTTGATTTCCGGCAATTGCCAGCTCGGATCGGTCCTTTAACTTCCGGTATTTGTCGAGCTTTCACTGTCCACCATTTTCCAGCGCTCGAAAACGGCCGCTGACCGAAGATAGGATTTACATTCTCGCGCGATACGTCACCGCGTGTGTGGAACGCTTTAGTTGATTTTGCGGTCTGATACGCGGTCCGGTCGGAAGGGGAACTTCGCCACACATTCGCTACCCGCCTGGTCAATTGTACAACTAGAACAATGCCGGTGCACCTTCGCGCATCGTTGCGGCAGGTGCAACTGCTACACCTTTTTTTTTTTTTTGTTTCCATATTCTCTTTTAACCTTTCGTTCCGCTGAATTCCTTGTCAACGAAATTTTCGGTTTATACGCGGTACGTTCGAACAGTTCCGGGACTGATTTTTTACAGACACCGGGTGGGTGTATCTGCTCCTAATATGTTCTGATATATAAATCAGTCGGCATCGATCGGCACGATATTCGTTAATTTGTCTCTTTTGTACAGGCTGTCCCACCCGATTTTTACATCATCATTTTCTAGCTATTGTTACTCGTAGCAAAAAATTTTTCTGCGCAAGCTTGAATGGTGTCGAGTGGAGCATATTCTTATGTTATTAGTTTTTTCGCGAGTGGACGCGTAAAGGTCATATAAAGGTCAACTTTATTTTTTTAAATGGAATGAGGTATTTTTTACTACAATACACAAATTTTACAAACCTGTGTATGTCGAAAAGTTAGTA
Source organism: Lasioglossum lativentre (assembly GCA_916610255.1). Lineage (NCBI taxonomy): Eukaryota > Metazoa > Arthropoda > Insecta > Hymenoptera > Halictidae > Lasioglossum > Lasioglossum lativentre. The sequence continues at coordinate 7,541,734 of OU744364.1, forward strand.
GTTCAGGAGATATTTCAATTTAAATAATTCTAAAACACCATTACTGTCGTGCTACGGCTTTAATGGATTAAAGAAATTTAATTTAATTTTGTCGGCGGTAATGGTGTTTTAGAATTATTTGAATTGCAATATCCCCTGAACTACTAACTTTTGCGACATACATAGGTTAGTACTTTTTTTATAACGAATGTCCAGCTGCATCGATCGATGTATTAAAGAATACCTCATACCATTTAAAAAATCAAAGTTGACAGAAAAAAAAGTTGACAAAAAACTAATAACATCATAATATGTTCCCCTCGATACCGTTCAAGCCTTCGCTGAAACATTTTTTGCTACGAGTCACAATAGCTAGAAAATCATTATGTAAAAATCGGGTGGGACACCCTGTATAAATAGGGTGTTGAAAAAAAACCATTCGATATTTATATGGTATATAGTACACACCGTGTTGAGTAAAAATGCATTAGTAAACGTAGGTCAAAAGGTCAACCGTTTCTGAGCTACGAACATGTTTGTTTGCTACCATATAAATATTGAATGGTTTTTTTTTTAGCAGCCTGTATAGCGTACATATATTATTTGGTTGTTCGAAAAGTTCGTTTCATTTCCGCAAATTCAACCTAGATTTTCTAAAAAAGGAAATGGTACAACGACGCGAGAGGATTTTTAGGAAGTGATAAAATATTTTTCAGTATTTTTCAATGAAAATCTCCTTGGGATATTCGGTTGCAAAAGTTGCACGAAAATGTCACGAAATTCCGGGATCCGCGCCTGCCGTCTTTCAATTTTCCTTATCGAGAATTGATCGGCGGCGAAGAAAGTTATGAATGGTGCAGGTGTACGAGATTAGGGGGCCGTCGCGACGTCCTCGTTTCGATCGGGAACTTTTCTCGGCCAACGTTCGCGTATAAACATAGTAGAACAGCGAAGGAAATTAGGGGTCTCGTTTAAGTCCCGGTTAATTATTATCTCGAAGCTCCCCATAGCCGTGTAGCATTTCGCGTGGTTATTTTGTAGCCGCTTAACTCTACGTAATTTCATACTCGGCGTGTTTTAGGTTCAAGGACCGATATACTCTGATTATACTTAACCCATTCGGCCGACGTAACGACTCGGACCCCGTAGAGCTTGATTTGGATCAAAGCGATACGAGACGGGATCGGAACTGAACGTTTGCCTCGTATCGAGCTCGTTATTTCGCTCGGGTATGTTCAGTTAGACAGCGTCCCGTTTATACAGGGTGGCCCAGTTTTTTCCGGCCAAACTTTGCCAGCGTGTTCTACACGTAAAAGTAAGAAAAAAAAATGTTATATGAACATATGCTCTTAAGTGTTTTATTAATGAGTTATAACGATTTAATACGAAATGATAATGAACTGGCATTTCGTCGACACAGCGTACGAACATTTTATGAATATCTCTATTTGTGTTTACATAAACTCTTATGTTTACTTGCTGAAGATATTTTTTATTAACGTTTTATGTAAATGCAGGGGAACAAACGTGTCGACGAAATGCCAGTTCATTATCATTTTGTATTATTAATTATAACTCCTTAATAATACATTTAAGAGCATATGTTCATATAACATTTTTTTCTTACTTTTGCGTGTAGCACGCGCTGGCGAAGTTTGGCCGGAAAAAACTGGGACACCCTGTATATTGCACTCGTCCGAACTAAAATTGGGGAATGTGTTTCGCAACACCTGGAATTAACATTGCCAATTGTGGAATAGAAATTCAACAGCGAACGTACACGCGTGAATGATAGATGGACGACACGTATAGAAAGGCAGCTACATGGACGGTAAAAATAAATTGATCTTAAACTGGAATAACACGATTCAGTGACAAGTTCGATGGAAATGGAACGGACATACCAATAAATGTAACGTGTTGTATTGGACAGAAGATTGACACGAGTACTTAAGAAAGGGTATTTCGATGCATAGTAGGTTAAACTGCGATTTAAAAACGATAAAACTAGCATTTACGATGATATTATTGTTCATTAACGGAACTCTGAACAGTGAAAGCAAACGCCGTAACCTTATTACAGAACTTTGCGATAGTACGCGTGCTAACCTACTAACAAATGTACACGAAACTGTACACTGTACACTGCAGGAATCACCGGTCAATAAAATAAAGGAACACCCGAGAGCATTCTAAAGGGAAACTAACGAAACCAAAAGTAGTACAGGAAACATCGGTTTTTTAAATCCTTTTCCTGGTTCCCACACGTGAAACTGAAAACCACCGAACTCCACACGCTCAAATACAAGGCAAAACGACTAAGAAAAGATTCCCCAGGGACCATGTAAAGGAATTAAAAGAAAGAACGATTAAAGAAAATACGGGTCAGACTGAAAAATGTGATTTATTTTAACAGGATTATGGTTGACTGGACTGGTGGCACTAACGAGTCTCAGAAATGTCTAATAAAATTATTAGCCATTTTTCGGTAGCTCCTGACGCACCGTGCGCGATCGACGAAAACCGGACAGCGTGAAAAGGCTGTCGCAGGTCTTATCGATCGAAGGGGTTCTTCGGTCTTCTCCATCGTCGTCGCTTAATACTCGAAGATTGTTATACAACCGGTTTAATTACACGTTCCAGCGGCGCAGATCTGCGTCGGCACGAGAGCGGCACGCTCCTCGAGCACCCGGGCCTCGCCCCAGGGAAACGTTATGGAAATTCTATTTGTTTTTGCGGGGAGACCACGGTGCATTTCATTTACCTTTCTTAAAATTGCCGCGCGAGAAATTTGCCCCGGGCTAGGTTAGGTCGGGGCTCCGGGAGCTCGAAGCAATTTTCGACCCGCCAAAGGAGAAGGAATTCTCTCTTTCGGTGGCCGGGACAGAGAGAGAGAGAGAGAGAGAGAGAGAGAGCTCTCCGGTGGCTGATCTGCCAGCACGGTCCAAAATCCTCTCTCTCTCTCTCTCTCTCTCCTCTCTTTTTCCTACACGGTTCCGAAACGGATCGGAGCCGACCACCGAGAAATATCATTTCCTTTAAGGGTGTATTTAACGCATTCAACGTCGACGTGGAAAAACAAAACAGCTCCGAAGCCAGGAATTACGAAGAATATTTAAATATACATGGTGTCTCGCTAAATATTACCACCTTGATTTACGTCGTTATCTCGAGAGATTATTATTATGCACATTCTGGTGTTATTCGTTTTTTTCTACCACGTTTTCCTGAATATTTGTTAGATTTAAAACGAAAAACGTGGGGCGCATGCAATACATAGAAAATTGATACATGAATTGTTCACCTAAGTCACTAACAATTTTATTGCATTACAAATGACATGAACTGTTTATGTGTGTTTTCTCAACGGCAGCTACTCTCTACACTCCTTACTATGCGCCCCACGTTTTTCGTTTTAAATCTTACAAGTATTTTCATAGCTATTAAAAATTCACAATCACAAATTTTCAGAACTATCTGTACGGGGCATAGGGTTAGGAACCTGTACGTGGCTAGGAAAAATTATTTTATACTTTTTAGTCCGTTTTTTAAACATATTTTTATTTAAATTATTTTATACTTTTTAGTCCGTTTTAAAAACGTGGTATTTTTTAAAAAATTTATTTTTTTTTGTAGACGGACGCGTCAAGGAAGGTCAGCTCTGTTTTTTTTAAATGGAATCGTATATTTTTTCTAAAAATCTATAAGAAAATGATTGACGAAAAATGTCGAAAATAGTGTGTAAAAACATTGGTACGATTAGGAGAAATTTTAATTTAAATATTGCTGAAAGTAGTACAAAGTCAAATTGTTACTTTCGGGGTAGAAATTCTCTCCTACAATGGAAACGCTGATATTCTGGGTCTGAAGGAACGTCTGGGTTCCGGAATTAGAATACCTTCGAGCGCAAAGAGTTAATTCGTTTCGGCCCTGTAGATTTTACAGTGTAGAACGTTTCGCGGAGGTGCGGGGTCGTCGCAATGCGAGCGAAATAAGGAGCACGTGCGAACGCGCGAGACCGTGGCGCGCACGCATCGGGATCGAGAACGAACAGGGAAAGTGGGAAAACTTGCCTGAGGAGGAAAAGGGAACGGGAAACGACGGCATAACAGAGCGGCGCGAAGTGTTCCACAGAAGGTTTTTACCGTAACTTTTTCGAAAACTCGAGCATTCTCGCGGTAACCGCCGGTTGGGCGAGAACTTCCTTGATGTTACTTGAACGCGTTGTCGCAGTCGACTGGCAAACGGTTATTGCCGGCTCTCCCACGATTCTGCAAAGGAACCATGGACCCTCACACGCGAATCTAATTGTAATTTCATAGTCGCGCGTACCGCTTCCGACAAGCTACATTCGTTACCGGGCAACTGCTCCCAAAAGTATTTGTACACCGAACCTCTCCCATTTTCCAGAGAATTGCCAATTTTTAGACCGTTACCGTCTCGGGGAAAAGGATACAACGATAAACCTGGTCTCGTTTTAACCTCCGATAACCATAAGACAAATTCATGTATTTTCTACACAATGTTTTACTTTTCTGAATAACAAGCTCATTATTTTTTAACCCTTTGCGGTCCGCGCTGCATTCGCAGGTTCTAACCAGATTTCAGATGCACACATTCTTTGAAATTGTTATTCTATGTCCTCGAAACAATCACCATCACCACTTTCAAATTCATTGTCACGCACCGTTGTACGTCGACTCTGTTGTCTAGCCATATTCTTAAAAAAAAAAAGTTATCTTAGGGAAAAGACTTTGAAAATGCTTTCTAGTTGTGCTACAAAGTCGAACTGTACGCCACGATGGGTTTGAAAAGACTAAAACTAAGCCCTCAGTTTCAAGAAGCATGGCCTAATCCGGATATTAGAGTAAGATTGAGACATTGTCGAGCGACACTCGACATAGGACGCGCCAGAACGAAAAGTGATGTCGAGTCACACTCGACATAGGACCGTAAAGGGTTAATAATATCGACTTTTTACCAGTTTCTTAATTTTCAAGCTGCTCAATAGTTGTTGAATAAACATTTTACACGGGAAGACTCGTCGAATCTCAGCGTCGTCGCGTCGTTAGAGGAAACTCCGCGATGCCGGACTCGGCTCGATCAACTAATTTCGTAACGAAACGGATGGCAATCGCACCGTGATATTAAATCGATGATCGTCGGGGCAGAAGCAAAGGCTCGGTCGCAGACCGCGTCAATCGGAGAAATTATATTGCCGCGGATCGGTGGGAATGCGATTCAGGTAATTGCCGTTCCGCGTAAGACTCTTTTTAATTATAGCTACTGTTCAGTTGATTGGACCACCGGGAGCGACGGCGACGACGACGACGACGACGCGCAAACGCGTTTCAGTTTCAAAGGATAAACGCGATATTGCCGGTAGCGTGAAATGAAACTGTCGCGAGCCCCGTGTGTCAAATCGCGTAAATTAGGTCGTCCCGCGATCAATTTCTCGGTATTATTAATAACTACGCCCGTATATTTTCTCCGGTTTTGCTCGGCGCTCTCTCACCGGATACCCCCGGCATGGCAACTTCTACGATGGTGCTGGGAAACGCTGAGAAGGGGCTAACTTCTATAACGCCGCAAACTGAGTCGGGATCTCGTTGTGAAGTTTCTCTGGGAACGTCTGACAAGTCGCTGGAAAACTGTTCATTCGCGCAGTCGGTCGCGACATTGGCTCGCTTCGGTTTCAAGCGATCCTGATTTTCCCAAGGTGCTGGATCATCCCCCGAGCTACTCTTTCTCCAGAGCGAGAAAGAGAGAGAGAGACAGAGAGATTCCGTCAATTAAGATAACTACCATTGTTCCAGAAATAACAATCTGTCTTTATCTTACGCTCGCAATTAACCCCTGCCACTCCCAAGACTTCTTCGATCCAGGACCTTAATGCAAACACCGGGTAAGTTTATTTTTTAATCTAATCGAAGACACTGCAAAAACCGGGTAACTTCATTTTTTAGCGAAATTCTGCTGGTTGAAATTTTACATATTTTTGTACAATCGTACAGTCTTCAATTCCACTTGTCGATGTAAAAAGAGTTAAAATTAATTTTTTAATTGTATCATGAACGATGTTGTATACTTGACGATATTTATTTTCCTCCACTGTACAGGGTGTATAAATGTTATATGTCACGAATACCATGGAGGGATTCTATACCTCTGGATCGGTGGAGATCTTTCAATAAAATGGATCGCAAAATTGATCTTGACCGTTTCTTTCAAGGTCAAAAAATGTTTTATCGCATCGTATAGTATTCATCGCAAGGAACAAAAGTCTCATAGGAACAATGGTTCTCGAGTCAACCGTTCTCCTAAGAACCGACATCGAAGTTTCGTAAACTAATTTCTTCCTAATGTCTACAGAGGGTGTCCCAAAATGGTATAAGGGTTGAGGGAATTATTCTACACGAGATAATAAATTGAAAATATGGAATAAATTTTTTTTATTTGACGCCTCGATTTCGAGAAATTAGATCTCTAAAATTCAGCGAACATACGTGCTCTTGAATAGGTATTGTCTGATGCGTCTGATCATGACCTACTAATTCTACTTCTTAAAATATTAAGCACGCGAACTTCGAGGATTTTTAAAGCCAATTTTCTCGAAAACGAGGCGTCAAATGAAAAAAATGTGCTCTATACTTTCAATTTATTATACCATTTTGGGACACCCTGTAGACATATGGAAGAAAATCGTTTACGAAACTTCAAAGTCGTTTTTTAAGAGAACGGTTGACTTTGACACCCATATTGTTCCTTTGAGATTTTTGTTCGTTGCGATGACTACTATACGATGCGATAAAATGTTTTTTGACCTTGAAAGAAAGGGTCATGCTCAATTTAGCGGTCCATTTTTTCACCAGATCTCCACCGAACCAGAGATATACAATCCCTCCGTGGTATTCGTGACACATAATTTTTATACACCCTGTACATGGCCTAATGATCTCCGACAATCACCATCCTGGATCGTTACGCAGCGAATATGTAAACACACGTCCATAAACTCTGTGTGCGCGGAGAGTACAGAGAGTGGTTGACCGCGAGTGTTAACATTCGATATTTACAAATCAATTAACGATATCGAATCGATACATTTTTCAAAAATCATTGTGTGCTCTCTACACGTGTACACAACAGAATATTTAGAACCATTTCGAGCGTAAAACACGATAAATCGATACTTTGAAAATTTTGAAGGTATTTCGCACAAAGGTTGGTCAATTTAATATGCGAACATATAAAAACTTTGTCGTTCCAGTTCAAAAATTGCTGTCTCTCCGCGTGTTTTATGTTCTGAACGGCGATGTTTCTTTTTTATTTATATATTGTAGCTAGACCATCGAAACTTGTTACACTGGAGTCTGTTGTGGATCTTGATTAACGAACATTACGGTCGATTGCTCCGTTTTTTTACTTATTGCTAGCACTAATGGATGTGCAAAAAAAAATTCTCCGATTATAAGGCGAGTATTACGAATTTTTAAAAAGAAGGGTGTTGCAATTCCAAAGTCGATACACTTGCTAATGGTGAATTTAATTTGTAAAAAATTGAATTTGCTGCAATAGACACAACTCGACAAAGTTTGAATAACAAGCCCCTCTGCAAACGAAATTCCTCCACTTTGGACGGTCGATGGCGCGAGGAATCGCGGCATTTTCTGCATCATGAGGTCGTTAGGTTCCGAGTGTATCGGATAGGATCGCTTCGATCGTCGCTCGAACGACAAGAAGAAAATTTCGCTGTTAGACTCGAGCAACAACGGCGACGCGTATTCGCGACATAATTTCCACAGAAATCCATCATCGTCTTTCCCGGTCCTAAAGCGGTAACGAAGCCGCGCGTAGCGAGCACGCGTTCCAGCGTCGGGCGCGACATTAAAAGAGGAAAAAAGAAAAAAAATAGAAGAAAGGAAAAGACATAGGCCGCGTAAGCGGGCAGTAATGAACGCGTGGCTGGCACGCGATAAAAAAAGGAAGAGAAGAGCGAGGGAGAGTGTCGAGCCGACGAGGAACGATAGAAAAGGAGCCGACAGAAGAGGAAGAAAGAAATATCAGAACTCTGTCGCGCGGAACCGGCGAAACTTGTCGTTTCTGATCCCTTCCGCTTTATGCGGCGAAACCGGGTCAAGAAAATGCAGCGGAAAAATTCGTCTCTGCCTACGTAGACGCGCGGGAGATTTTCCTCGGGAAGCGAGTAGAAACTGGGCCGGCCCGCCTCGTTATCGAATACTCACGTTCTATTTTCTCGTTCCTCTGTCGGAGGCGGTGTTGAGGGGGAGGGGAAGGGAGTGAGAGAGAGAGAGAGAGCGGGGTTGGAAAAGCGAAGGGGTGCTGGAAACAGGAGAAAATAAAGAAAGATGGAAAGATGGTAAAGGATGCCGTGGCAGGAGAAGACCTTCGGCCAGAAAAATATTCTCGGCTCTCCTTTGAGTTCGCCGCGAGAAATTCAAGGAACGTCGAGGAACGAGAGGACGACGAAAGGCGAGGCTACGTAAGAGGAAGAAAGACAGAGGAGACAGAGATAGGGGGCGGGTGGAAAACGGCTCGATGAGATGGGGTTGGGTGGAAAGGGAGGAGGAGGGGGGGTAGGGGATGGCTCTAACAAGACGTTGCGATTCGAGATAAGACGGGCGGTTTGCTTATGCCGTGGCCTCTCTCGTCGACGGCGCTCGCCTAACCCAACAGCTTCATCACGCGCTTGATAAACGAGGCGGCCGGGCGCTGGCTTTGGAGAAATCTAACCGCTCTTCTATCCAAGGTATCCGGCTATCGGGCGGAGAGCTGCGGCGCGGGCGGTGGTCAGCAGAGCCGTGAGGGAGGCGCGAGCAACGGCGAAGATCGGTAACATGCGATCCAGGCGATGCCGAGGGGCTTCGAGGTTGTTCTTCGTTCGAGGCGCAGCGGCGTGCACCGATCCGCTCCGCTCCGGTCCGGTCCGCTCGATTCAGCTTCCCTTCGGTCGACCGTATGCACACACGATTGCATGCGGTTGCATGTCGGGATGCGCACTCGAACGAGTGAATGATGGATTGAACCGGGCCGCCATCCTCCTAACCTGCAGCGCACCAGCACCAGCAGCAGCAGCAGCAGTAAGAGCTACCTCCGCAATGGCCATTCTATCGTTATCGGCCGGAGATAACGTTACTGCTTGAACCGCTGACTTCCACGGCCTACGTCAGCCGAGATAGAGCATGGCTGGCGAGCCTTGTTACTCCTCTTTTTCTTTCTTCCAGGTTCTCTTCTCCGAACCCGCTACCTCCAGCCCCCTTCCAGCTTCCAAAGAGACGCGTACACCTCTCTCCACACACAGGTAGTTCCTTTCTTCGTCACCTTCGTGATACCGTAGCCGACTCCACCGCGCCGCGCCGCGCCGGCCACGCGAGCCGTCGAACCGTATTGTTATGGGGCCGCCGGGAATGCTCTTCTTTCGTCTCGAGTGAAAATCCATATCTACGGAGCTGGAACTCCGTCGGCGGGGTCTTTGGCTTATCGGAGCATCGCTCGCGTGGTTCGCGTGGGCTCGGGGAAAGACGGGCGTCCATTTCACGTCTTATCGCAGCCTAGAAGGCGAAGGATCCACTTCGCCCTCGTCCCCCAACCCCCATCCACCCACTCTCCGGCTCTCCAGGCCTAGCTATTTTCGCGACCCCTCGGAAATACCCCCGATCGAATCGACACCCTTCGTCGAGGATGCATCCTACGCTTCCACTTCCGTGGTTTTAATTCGCCGTGTTATCGCCAGAACTTGGCCCGAGGGGTCGCGCGATCCTTGGCTCAGCTGGAATTAACCATCGGCCGGGAGTGTCTTTAGCACCCTATAAATCTTTCCAGCCCTTTTGCTAACACAACGGCATGTTTCGCTGTGTCTCGAGTAAAAAACACTCGTACGTATTGGCCCAAACGAGAAGTAATTTTGTTATAAACGGTTTCAGAAAGGGAGTGTAAAAATGTTTTCCCAGAGAACCCGTCGAAAATCGACAACAACGACAGACACACCTGGAAAACGAACCGCGTCGCCTAAACAAATAAAGCGCGAAGACAAGTTCAGTTCCTCTCCGAATGTTGTCAGGCACGCGTCGAGATTCGTTGAGCTTTAACTCCGAGCGAAGTGATTCCGGAAAAGTCGTAGTTTTTGATTAGAATTCTTAGTTGCCGAGACTTAAACAAGCTCGCGAGTGTAACGAAGAACCGTCCGACGAAACGCAGCTTAATTTCGAAGTTGAACGCCGAGTTGACGCAAGTACGAAACGGCGAGGCTCGAGATAGAAACATCGTTGGAAGGTGCTTTTTATTTTTCAGGCATATTTATCGCGGCACCTCGAAATTTAATACTCGATTTATCCGGCTGAAATTTATTGTAATGTTTCGGTCGCTGAATAAACTGCTGTCGAGTCACGCAGCGCACGCATTAGTACCGATAGGAAACACGCGTTGTCCGTGTCGCGGAATAAATCCGCGGGAATCACGCGGCCGGCATTTAAGCGTTCAACAAAAACCCGTGTTACCGATCTCGCTACGACTCATTGCGAATTTAACCGGTTAATTAAACAACCGGCAACCGTCACGGCCTCTTTTTATAAATACAATTCGGCCGTATTTATTTCGTTAGTAATCAGGTTGCCGTGTGTCCGCAATGATTTTACGGAAAAGTCGTCCCACGCGGCCACGGGGTCGCTCTCGATTCGATATTCCGTTTCATTCGAACAGGCCAAACGTTTATTCATTTATGTTTCACGCACAACAAATCGAATTCAATATTTAGAAATCGAACCCGTCGATTAGAAACGTGTTTGTCGTTGCACAAAAATACGAGTGCTGTTGCAGCTGTCAAGTAGAAAAGGTCGATCATTACTCGGACATCTACGGTCGACGCGAGGACTACCGTGCGATAAATACGGCCGTTGCGAATTGTGCTCTGTAATTAGCACAAGCTCTACGATAATTATTGCAATATTTATTTCGATAAATTTTATAATTTTTATTATGAAAAAAAGAGGAAGAAAATTGTACAGAAAGGGGATAAACGAGCGTGTCCGCGTCGCGGAAAATGGGAGTGTGAAATAATAAGAATTCAAAGCCCGCGATAAAGGCGAGCGTGTGTGTAAAACGCGGGGTATACGGGTACATAGTCGAGGAGCCATGAAACCGAGGTTAAGTGTGACAACGAGTACTCTTTCCCAAGGCGAACAATATTTTCATTCTTGAAACAACAGAGCTCACAAGAGCGCCGACTGACTGAAGCTATTTTCCTTGGCTCGTAAAAACGAATAATGGGCCGCGAACCCGTCGCGTTGACCGTTTTAATGAAACCGTTATGGCGTCTCGCTTGCGGCGCAGCGTCGTCCACGGTTCACCCGCGATAAAATAGTTGGTCGCGACGCTGGTCACTGCCGGCCTAAAGTAGCGGTCGAAATTCGTCGCTTCCAATAATCGTCTCATTAATTTGTCACCTCTAACTAATTCGCTGCTGCGTCACGGTGCCATGCCGCGTTCCACGTCGCGTCGCTTTACGCATGATCGTTCGCCTCTGCCGTCCATTCTTCGTCGATCCAACCCTTTCCAGCTCCAGGAACCGGAAACTTCGTCCATTCTGGAAATTTCATTCGATCCGGAGCATTTCGCACGGAAAAAGCCATCAAAAAATTGTTCGAATATAGACTATGCTAAAGTCATTTTTCAAACAATATTTATACAATAATTGAGGATGTTTAGAAAAATCCACTGATTGATTCATCAATTTTTTCAAACTTATTTTTTATGGCACTTCCCGTGCAGTAGCTGACCATTAAATTAATTCGTCGGAAACTGAGCGATCGAACGACGATTTTTAAACTCGAGACCTTCAGCAATTTTCAATATTCTGACAATGAATTTCTTTTGAATTAAGTGAATCTATATTTCTTGTCCGCGTGACGAATAATATATATTATCTGCAGCCTTGCTAAATGTATTGGGTTGTAGCATGAGTTCGTTCGGCTGCAAATATAAATATGCTCCGATTTTAAGGATTTGTAAATAACCGTGATTGAAAACGACTCGGTAGTTGTCAGGAATCGTATAATTGATTAAATATAATGCTGTACTTTATTAATAAATGAAAAGAGACGCCAAACATCACATATTTATGTTACACAACCTAATGTATTCGCAATTTCCATACCTCGATACTTTGCGAAGAGGAAGGTGTAGCAAGGTTTCCATTTATAAATTCGTTGTTTTAATATTGAATCTATGCAAATGGCTCTAACAATTACTTCACCCTTTATTTAATTAATGGTTAAAAGTTACTTTGCGAAGGAAGGTGTAGCAAGGTTTCCATTTATAAATTCGTTGTTTTAATATTGAGTCTATGCAAATGGCTCAAACAATTACTTCACCCTTTATTTAATTAAATGGTTAAAAGTATCTCAATCTGCCCATCAAGTAATCCAACTCGAAATAAAACATTGATTTCAATTATACAACAGTGCAGTGCCTTCTTAATTCAAACAACGCGCGAACTGTGCTTAACCGATCATCGAGGGTGAACGAACGTCGACCGAAATAGAATGCGAAACCCGTGTTCAAAATTAGGTAGCGAGATGGTGAAGAATTCATACATCCGCGTCGCTTCCTTCCGCATGACGTCGCTGCTGTAATCGAATCAACAGATAGAATTCGAAATTTTAGTCGGGCTTTTAATATGTACATGCCTCGCTATTGAGCATTCTGTTCGGACTAATATTTAGCTTGCTCGAGCGGATGCAAAAGTTTCGGTATATTTGAACTGCGAATATGCTGTAAAATATTCGCGCATCAAAACAGTGCTAATTTCCATATATTTTCAGGACAAACACAGAATACTATTCTTCTTCTACAATTTATCGACTAAATTATAACGAATGAAGATTGACACTCTTCTAGAAAAATATGAAAACAGCGAAATATGAAACAGGTTAAGATCGAATAGATAAATAATTAATTTTCCACTGGATTGTAATCGCCGAGGATCGCGAGTAATAAAATAATAATGAAACTGCAAACCAGAGCGTTTAAATAATAAACAATCGTAATTAATAATATCGTTTCCTGCTATGAATAAAACAAACAATTATTACGGAAACGTATAAAATTGACGAACGATCAGCATGTCGGTAATAGATCATGTTGGATCGCGATAAGCGTAACAAAATATTTTTTGTCCCAGTTCGTGCGGTAATCGCGACATTTCGCTACTACGGTTTTAATAATGGATTTCAGAATGAGATCAGTAATAATAATAATAATAATGGAGATCAGAATTGAAATTATAATTGGTCTTCTTAAACTTTTTTGCCCGTTGCTGTATTTCATTCGCCCAGCTGGCACTGGTCCTCCGATCGAACTTTTTCGATGAAAGCCCCGGATATCCGATATTTTCGGGGTTCGCCCACCGACATTTTTATTCCGCCGCGCCATATTGCTTATTCATCAGTATCGATACGTATCCTTCTAATTGCCCGTCACATTCATTTTTTCGTTTAATTGGGTTTCCGGGGTCCGATCCGATCCGTACCGAGCCGAACCGAACCGATCTGAACCCGGTTCATTAAATTGTTAACGGCCGAACAAGCGAGGCCGTAATTTCGCGAGGTAAACATTAATATCGGCGGAATAATATTTTCCATCCCGTCGAATTTTCTCTGTAATTCGATCGCGGAAGTGATACCGCGAAAATAACGGCGCGCAAGGCTCCGTTCCGAAGATGATGGCTTACGATTAATTGCAATTAGCCGTTGTTGCCCTCCCCGGTCCGATCGATCGTTCGTTCCCACTGTAAACTGTTAGTCCGTCTCTCTAAGTGAGTTTCATTGTTCGTGCGATGGCCACGATGTTTGCATGTCGATGATTCAATTGATAAACAGCATGGCCTGTTAGCTAACGCGGAACGATGTTGATTTTATACGGAATAACAATATTATTTGCCGAACAATAAATTTATCGGCGACACAATATGCCCGATGCGTAGAGACCGGCGAATGGTATCGCCGATTTTCAATCGATTTTTCACGCATAATCGAAGCTTCCGGTCGTTGATTTGAAATGGGAGCGAAACCTGAAGCTCGATGCCTCGTAAAAAGTGCAGAAAATCTGTCTGCCCGTTGCTTGTTAAATTGTGGATTTCCCTTGAATTTGTGTCGCAGAAGACCCCAGAGAGAATTTATCATAATTTCGTTTTGCTTCCGATGTACCGAAGTGGTTTGCAAAGGAAATAAGATCTTCGTTCAATTTCCATCTCTGTATGGTCGTCAAGGAAACTATAAATATGTATAAAGTCCCGCGGACTAAATGCTAAAAAGTAGTATATATAGGTCAGAAAATCAGTATTAATGTTTTAGGAATTTAAGAAGATCGACATATTCTTTTGCAACCTATTCAAATGATGAAACGAAGAAATAAATTCTTACTTGGCGCATGTCTCTCGCAACCGAGTCAGAACATTTTTATGTTGCATCCGCGGTCTAATTATCATTAGCCTCTTGCTTTATGATTTTTTCCTCAATTACTCCCGTCAGACCCGCTTCACCTCTCATAAATTGCTAAAAGGAAAAGGTATTCTGTAGTCTATTCTATAGTATATGTATTATGAACATTACGCGTTAATAATGGAGAAATAATATTCCCTTACAACTGAATCCTTTGAGCACGTAATTATTTTCTAAAAGAAAATGAGAATTGTTGCAGGGGGTCGAATTTTAAGTAATTACTAATGTACAAAGAGTTGACGAGAAACATTAATATTTAAATGTTATCCGCGTATCGTTTGCCATTGTTGTTTGCGCTGCTTGTAAAAGTCAGATACCATTACGTGCATGTATAAATACGAATCGCTAAAATAAATATTATTATTTTCTCGAGTTTACTTTTGAAAAAAATTATAACGCGGCAAGTGAATGTAGTATTGTAATTATATCTGTGCGAGTATAGCCGAGCAAAAGCTCATTTGATATTCCAGATACTCAACACGTTTACTGCCGTGTCACTCGGATACACGCCCGAGTCACGGAATTATTTACACAGATTTAAAAATAAATTTTCTCTGAATTTACATTTAAAAAGATCAAATCAATGATTACCGGAAAGGAAAATGTCTGTACACACGTTAATTGCATACAATCAAACTGAATTGCAATATAAAAAAAAGGAAATAACGTTTATACAATAAAAATGAACATAAATCTTGACGATAAAATAAACACAAATCATCGTAATTACAAATTGCTGGAATTCACTCAGATTCACAATTGCAGCAAACGCATAAATCGTGCCGCTTAGTGCATTCTTCTTATGTTCAATCGATACATTCCATACATTGCACCAGACATACAATGCAATAATATTTCATATCTTCTGCATCAATGGATTCTTTACTTCCGTTTTTCTTATTCTCATTTTTTCCTTTCGTTGGTGACTTCCTGTTCCCTTCCTTCGCGTTCTGCAGTCGATTGCAACGTTGTAACGCTGGTATTACAATGGTCCCCATGAATGTATAATATCGGAACAGTAGTTTTGCATAACGTATCTAATAGCTACTAATAGATTTTGAATTATTTACAATGTTAATATTGACCCCGGTCTCCCCTAGCCGATATACCCCCGATACCAAAAGACGCAAACGTTTCGAATTGCTAACTAACTGCATATCACATACAATTATTTGTATAAAATTAGTTCCAATGAAAGTTGAATATCAAAAATTGATCTACCACCCATGGTACATGCATAAAAGTGGATTAAAAGACATATTGTGCTTTCAAATTTACCGCCTTATATCGATTGATATAACCTAGATCGTTTCAAATACGTTCAGTGTCTTGACAACAAGCATTGACGACACACGGAACACACGTGTATCACAATTCGTCCATATTAACTCATTGAATCACACCAAAAGCAAGTAAGTAGGTTTTATGAACATTATTTATGTAGCGGCCGGCGTTTAGGTAGTTTCAGTTGATGATTGCCTTTTGGGACCGGGACGAGGTTTCGGCATCTGGCTACGGTTTGGGCCTGTCACCGTGACTGCGTTTATGGTTATTGCCGCCCGTACCCAGGTCGTAGTTTTAGCTTTCCCTGTTTTCAGCATCAGGATCTTGTTTTTTCGCCTCGCCTCGGTTGCAGGTATGCCCCTGGCGTTTTATAGTTGCCAGATGGGGGGTTTTCCTGCCGTCGGTCAACATTTTTAGCGCACGTGAGCCGCTACGCGGGCATTAGCTTTCCCCACCCCCATTTTACCACGTCTCCGCATTTCGCGAGTACCCCTACGATTTCTGGGCCCATCCGAGCCCTTAGTTTTTGTTTCTCCCACCCTTAACTGCGCAAGGGAAGGGATAACCGAGCCATTGGCGAGGCTTTCTCGGAGCTTTAGCTTTAGAATTGAAATACACTTAGAACTAGCAACAACTCTCTCTCTTGTGCGCCATAGGCACAGGCAGAGAACTCAATTCTCACCCTATATAGAAATAGCTTGTTATTTGTAATGAAACTGTGTAGTTTCGCTTGAAATATAGTTTGTTGTTACAATACGTCTTGGTTTAGTCCTTCTTATGAAGGTGGTCCTTCGAGTAAAGTTTTAGCGGGCACCTCGCAGTGCAAAAACATCAAAAATCCGATTGATCAACCAATGATCAGCCGCGGATAATAAACAATTTATAAACAATGTTTGTTCTTACTTTCAATCAGTTTATATACTTCGAAAATGGTATTACACATTTATTCTTACGGACGCGATGCAAATTAATCTTGAAAAGGATTCAAACCAGAATCGAAACGTCGATGATTATTTGATAATCGGCAAAATTGCTTTCTAAATTCTTAGTATTAAACGATCGAACCGTAGCGCCGATAACATCTAACATTTATTATATGCAAACGTTTCGATCGTCGTTTCTGCGAAAGGTGAGTTGTCCGGGTTCAAGGAGCAGCGTGTTCTGTTTAATATGGTAGGGTAGGCTATAATGTATCGCGAGGAAGAGTATAGGGGAGGCGGGCGGGAAAGTTTCGCCGCAATAACGTGCAGTTTGACAGAAACTTTATCAGATAGGATCTGAATTTACGGGGGCGCATTCAGTCGGGCCCGGTCGTCGGGTATCGAGCAGCCCACGATCTCCACCGCAATAGTAATTCCCGATTAATCATACTGTCTCGTAGCACGGTCCGCATGGAGGGCAGCAATTGCTCTTTCCCCGGCCACGAAGTTCACGGCACGAAAGGCCTACGGCATGGGGATGGGCGGGGGGTGGGGGAAGGACGCCGAGTACGCGCGAGCAAGAGGCTAAGAATCAAAGCGAATTAGCCGCGCCGCTGGTATCCGCCCTACGATTGACACTTAAGCCGTAAATTGCTTACTCTCTCTCTCTCTCCCCTTCCAATAATGACGATCCGTACTATCGTTTTACGTCGCAGCTAGCTCGCCGACACACGAAACACTATCGGTGGCCGCCGTCAAAGGAGAGTCTAGATTAGACCGGAAACTACATCGATCCTGTGTTTCGCGCCTAGCCTACGATGCTCACCCACGCCACCTACAGAAGAACGTCTCTTTGCCCCTACCCGACCACCGATACACGCACCGCTAATTAATCTATCTAATCTATCGAGGAGGTAGACCACCGTGACGGTTCGTGCAAATCAGACTTTTTTCTATTTATCGAAGCGCGAAGTTAGCACTGCGTTAACACGCCATTAGAAATTACACATTTTTTCGACAAAAATTCGAAGCTTCTGTTACATAAAGCTGTTGTTGGTATGACGAGGTTGGGAGATTAAACAGAACTTGTTATCGTGAATTTTTCTCGATCGAAAATATAATACAAAATGAATTTAATGATTTCGGCGCAAGGTTCGATCATTCAAAAACAATCGGCAAATGTGCAACTAATAAAGCATGCTTCTCAACGTTTCGATATCGACAAACCAATCACTGAACAGATCGTCCATTATGACATATTCTTTCTTACGTTCAGCTAGCACTTGCTTCAGTTGCATATCTGCCACCATGGAATAAAGTCAATTTTTGTGTAACTCTAATATTTTCTTCAATGTGGTTATTGTGTTCACAGCAAGTATGTGTTATATTTTCTTTTCTTTTTTCCGTTTGGATTTTCACGGCTGTGTCGCAATGTTCTTTCTAATTATGTTTACATATATTATACAAAAATTTATTTTTCAGACACAAAATATGTCTCTGAAAATGATCAACATTATGACCGAAACGTTGAGAAGCATGTTTTATTTAGTTGCACATTTGCTGATTATTTTTCAATGATCGAACCTTGCGCCGAAATCATTAAATTCATTTTCTAGAACTTGTTATTTAAGTAATTTATTTAAACTCCACCGCACATGGAAAAACTGTAGTCAGTTTGTGAATAGCACATAATACAATATTTTACTTTATTCCGAAAAACAATCAAAAAGAAAGATGAGTTGCTTGTGAGCTGTGACTTGCTCGCAGGGCTACCTTAGACAGACTGAAGACCTTGGCTTCCTTCTTGGGCCCTTTAGCCCGGAAAAATGGCGACGCTGGAAAAGCCATAAATTGCAGGTCAAACAGAGCTTTCCTCCTTCAAGTGTCCCGTGCATTACGGTGTATACTCCAACAGCTGTTGTTACTATATTGCATAAAACTACTCCTAATAATACAAATTCGTCGAAGAATTCCAAGACAATTCAAAGGAAATTCAATTTGTCAATCTCACCGAATCTCTACGAATTTCCAAGCGGAGGAATAGAAACAAAATACCCGCGGCCCTTTCTCACCGTGTGTAATGTTGTTCACCGAGCGACCGACTCCGCCCGCAAATATATAGCTTGATTTCAATGTGAAAGGAGTCCCATCCATTCGCTTCAATTTAAATGTTTGAATATCCGTTCTTTCGCCAAAAACCATAGACTCGCGGATCCGGCGCGCAATTGTGCGAAACGGCGCGGCGCGGCGCGGCGCGGCGCGGGCTATGAAACGTTATGAAACGAGTTCCTTCTGCGAAATTTTACCGGGGAGGACAGTAAAATATACGAATTCCGCGGGTTTCTTCGTGACAGGCTACAGTCGGCCTGTGAGAATGACGTAGGAAGCCGGAGTCGAGAATAACAGGGTGCGATAGTATTTGTTATGTTCGCAGTTTCTCTTAATATTGAAGAGAGGTTCTGCGTGGTATTTTTTAAATGAATCGACAGCTCAACACCCTTTTTGCCGTAACGAACTTTCAAACTTTATTCAAGGCTATTGACAATAGTTAAACTCGTTCGCGAACTGGAAGTTGATATTCTTTTTCGTCTCGATGTACCCTTTTCGGAATACTGTTTAGTTTGAGAAACCAAATTGATCTGGTCTCTGTCTCTGGGTCAGCTCGCTCCACACCTCGGTGGTGAGATTGAAGAGTGGGAAAATGGTCCCTTTTTGGGGAAAAGAACATCCCATTCGTTGACTTACCTGAGGGAGGAGCCTTACCCTATACATCCCCTATCGGCGGGGGAGGACATCCCCACCTCGAGCCAATCGCGAAAAGCAAGTGTACAAACTGGTACTAGTAACGGACCCAGAGTCGTGTGACAAACGAAATGCCCAAGTGGCCAACACGTGCGTTTGGTTTATTGCCCCTTGTCCCACGCGGACGACAACCATCGACTTCGGGAACAATGCTTCCTTGAAAAACGAATGTTCCAAGGACTCGGCAGACAGAGTTGTTTTGTCCGAAACCCTTAAGGAGATATACTTAATAACGGTCCCGAAGCCGATGGCCCAAGGGTGTGCAATTCGAGCCTCGGACCCTCACGTATTGCTCTGCAAGCTATCACGTGAAAGTCAGGCCTTAACTTTATGACAGACAAAAAATAAGAAAGTGATGGCTTCCTCGAGAGACCCTTGTAGAAGTGTCCCGAGGACCAACGGTATTACTGTAAATAATTCAGAATCTATTATAGCTATTATCGCACATTTTTTATATATTTTTTAAAACTACCGTTTTTACATGTACCTTGTTATTGCGATCATATACCTTTGCACGAGGTTCAAAACACTCGTGTGTCTCTTCTAGGGGAACACGGTGGACGTCCGGCAGATAATTATAGAGGAAAACTTACGTAAATAAAAAATTTCTCTGCAGTTTGTTGTTTTAAAAAATTTTACGGTTTCCATTGCAAACAAAAAGGAAGGAATGGAAAGTCTGCCGATGCGAAACGTGTAATTTTTAAGGGAAAGGGAAATATAGCTGAACTGGAAGTTCAGTCAGAGTTCCTTATAAGCGATAAATAAATTAGGTTTCCGGAGACTTTAAAAACAGTACAGTTTATGTAAATAGTTGAAATTAATAAACATAATGCAGAACGATTTTTTTCGCTGAAACACTTATTTTAGTTGTCCGAGCTTTCTCATTCTATTTGTTCGACCATACGTCGCCCTAACTGTAGTCTTCTGACAATTGACCAGCCCTATTTCACTCGTCTGACCGTAGATCATCCGTGTATTACTTGCCCGAGCATAACTCATCTTCATTCTACTCGCCCGATCATTTGTCACACTTATTCCACTTGTCTGACTATAAATCGTGGCTATTCTCCTTGTCTGACCATTGGTCGCGCGTTCCACTTGTCCGATCACAGTCTCTAGTTATTATAATAACGATGATTATTGTTCCGATCCACTGCTGGCCTTAATTTCTATTAGGTTGTCCCAAGGGTTGAACAATTCAACCTAGTTTTTGAAAAAAAAACAGCAGTATTATTTAACAATATTAAACGTGCACATTGCGAAAACAAAACTTTTACACAACTTAGTTTATAAAGTTAATTAGCACCACTACTGTAAGTATTTTTCTTGTTAATATATTTAAATCGGGTTCATTATACACTTTTGAAATATTTTTCATTACCAAAATACATTGTGGTTCGCCAAAGCGTTGGTCGAAATTAGGCTACTCTCTCGTTTAAACGCGAATGCGAAAAGCCGAGTGCGTAGAACGGGGAGAAAAGGATGGAAGAAAGCGAGCGCATCGCCGAAAGCGTGCCTAATTGAAGAAAAGTTATGTTGCCCCGAGGGCGAATGGGGTCAAGGTAAATTGGGAGCCACAGTGTTCGTCCGAGTTGAGCCTTGACGCTCCCAAAGGCTTATTCGAAACTAACTAGCCACCTGCTCTTGATTACCCTCGAATTTTTGGCAGCGAAAACGCTCCGTTGCCGCGCGAAACACAGATTAAAGTAGAAGTAACACTGCCACAGAACGATCTAAAACAAATACCACCCGTCCGTCGTACGTATTCAGGAATTATTCTAACCTCGAATTATCTTTGTTTCAGGTAAGATGCCCGCAGTAATTTCACGTGAACTTCGTTAACAAAATATTTGAGGAGAGCAATTTGCTTCTGCAAGTAAGTAGTTATACCGAACGGTTCATATTGCCGTTTACTTGCTATACCTTTGAAATGCCACATCGATTCGAATTCGGAAATTAATATTATTAGGCAAATTATGTTTATAATTAATCGTTAATAGACAATATTTGATGATCTACGAAATACATATTTGCTTTTAGCGTTGTTAATGCATTCTGTGTACATGTATGGTAACACTTTACAAACATCAATCGTTAATATTTCACAAATATTAAGCGCAATTCACTAAATTCGCTAAATTAAGCGCAATTATGCGAGGGTTAAAAAATATTTTTGCGTATACCTTTGGAGAAGTTGTTCAGAGTATCGACCTTTACAACACGTTTCAAGGTCATTGATAATTGCCAACATTTCTGACGATCGCCAGAGATTCTAAAGTCGATTTTGCAAAAACTCCGGTGACAGAATTTCATTTTACAGCTTACTTTTTCTTGTAGAACCATCCTCTGCACAGTCGTGCCGTCGCGTCGCGTCGTCTACAGTACAACTTGTACAGCCCGTACATCTCTAAATCGGTATCTTTCAATCTCGATTCCAGCCCGTCCGCCGTTATCTTCGAGTGGTACACATTTCCGTCGCCATTATTCACATGTCCGTCCTGCGCTCGGCCGGCAGAGACGGTATGGGGTTCCCCATGTTGGTGCGCGAGTGTACACACCGGCGGACGAATAATTGTTCCTAAAACGACGACGGCCTTTCCCCGGAACGATCGACGGTCCCGCGTCTAATTCGGCCCGGGCGTGTTCGTGAACGGGGGCAAAATAGGTTGGATTTGAATAATAGTTCTCTTACATCCGGTTCACACTAGGGACGCGTGCACGGACATGCAAATTTTGAGTAACTGTTTTAGAATACGCGCGGCGGCTCGTAAACCTCGTCCCGGCACGGTTTTCAGCCCGACATGCCGGGGCCCGCCTATATAATATGTTAATGACAGATCATTAGATCCGACCGCACGTAAACGATCTCGTAGTGTACTTATCGTTCCACTTTTTCCTCTGTTATCCTCCCTTCTTCCCCTCCTCCTTTTTTTTTTTTTGCTAGGAAACGAGTCCGGCTCGAGACAGCTCGGGGAAAAAACGAGGGGAATGACGCGACGGATAAACCGTACAACCGTAGAGGGCTGTTTATACATGACAAAATAAGTCGAGAATGTGGAATAAATTTTTTTACACGTACCAATCGTGTCGAGCACCTAATTTCAATGAATTCTACTATAATTTCAATAAATCGAGAGCTCAAAACTCTAATAATTAAGTATTTTAACGTTTTGAGTTACTTACGAAACATGAAGAAATGAATTATTATTATTTTTATTGTGTTCCATATATGAAAATACGATATACCTGCAAACTAATGTGTTATTAAATCATTTCTACGAAAAAATGATTGCATTATGTGTTTGTCAAAAAAAAAATTTTTTTCAAAATCGTGATGTCGTAGACAAATTTTGAAACCAGATTTGAAATCAGCGTGAAAAAATCTACGGGAAATGATGTTTAGCATGTATTAAAAAAATTTTTTCCGCGCGTGGTGATTGAAAAACCACAATTTTCTTGAAATTGTACAAGTTTAACGAATTTTATCAAGGTTAAAAAACGTTTGTACCATAATCTCCCTATTTTTCCCATATTCTGCAAAGTTTCAGCTTTAATTTAAAAAAAATTTCGTCGCTCTACCTCATTTCTATCGAAAGTTCTTTGATTTTGAATCGAGTTTGGTCAAATGTGCCCACTGTGCGCCGTAATTAGAGTGGGGTTACGAATGCCGACATACGGCACGATTCGGCAGTCGCACCTCAGTCGCTCCGCAATCGTTAAGAAGTAAACACAAATTGTCTTGTGTATTCACCAGTTACATATAATTATATTACTTTGTCAATTATATTGAATAAACATATAAATATTCTATACCACATTAAATACAAGAAAAACTGTGCCTTTGCAAACATTCTGATTAAAGACTATATCATATTATTCCGAGCTAGGATTAAGTGGCCAGTTAAACTGGAGGAATTGGGTCGCGTAAAAAAAGGTAGCTGTAGCCCATAAAAATGTGAATCGGTGGAGGGGATCGTCGGTGCGCGAGCAAGCCATAACGAGCAATAAATAATCCGTCGATCGAAGGGAAAGACGGCCGTATAATTTTAGTCGCACACTTTTACAGCCGAACGGCTGCAACATCGAACGAGATACTACCGTGGAAGACGTTCTCACACGTCGAACCGAGAGAGACGGAGCATCCCGAAGATAACAAGTCGATATTCCGAAAGAATCATAGCGCAAAGGTACCGAAGTTTCGCGCACGCTCGAGCGGAAGGAGCCGGCACGGCCGCTTCCCTCTTCGTGGGAATTAATTAAAAATGTTTCCATCATTAAAACGCGGCCGTTTTCTTTCCGGGTGCCCGTCGTTCGACCTCGTTCCGCCGTAAAAAGAAAAAGAAAAAAAAAGGAACGCGACTCGCTATAATTTACAATTACAGAGGGTTAAGCGTCGCGAGATTTCTTCCGTTTCCTATTTTGCGCGTTTTTTCATCGTTTTATTATCCGGCGATGAAAACGTTGCGCGCAGTTGTAAAAATTTTCACGGGCTCGCACGCCGCACAGTGCGAGAAACGACCGGACTGCCATCGCAAAATCTTTATGCAACGTGGCCTCTGCTTTATGAACTCTAACGAATTCTTTCAGAAGTGAATCGTTGCCGTTCGAGCTCGACGATGGCCACTTGGCTTTGCTAGTTATTATTACAGTAGTCATAACTAAACTAAACTGGAGTTTAATATTATTTATAGTTCGATGTGTACTCTTAAGTCAAATCCGATACAACGGGTTCGCTTTGAAATGTTTCAATAATTTTGTTCGATTTTATATCGTCAAATGGATCGAACAACTGTTCGTTCATTTTTGTATGACCTGCACAGAATTTTTCATCTTCAGGAGTCGTAAATTTTTAGCCAAACGATTCTTTGATGCGTATAAAATTATTAATATAAATGTTTATACGAATATCACTCGTACAAAAACATTTGTCCGCTCCATGCAATGTTACAGAGTTGAAATTTTAAAAACATTTTCAAACCACTTTTTGTTTTATCACTGCAACGTCGTTGAAAAACAGAGAAAATTTTGGTGAAACGTTTGGAAGTAGCGTTCCCACATTTTTCAAACAATTTCCAACCTGTATCCATACGTTCATTTTTGCCAGAATTACGGTCGTATAGTTTTAAAAGGTAACCGGCGAACCGACTTCGAAATACAATATCCAATACTCCGACTGGAACACTCTTCGAAATACAATAACTTCCTTTGAAAGGATTTCCCTGTATCTTTACGTACAACAAAATTATTTAGAATAACGTTGTTCGGCGAACCAATACCGTTCCATTCCACTCGCTGTCATGTATTCGCAAACGATCGCGCGGAGATGTACATTTTAATCCTCTGTACGGACGCATTACGCAGAAACTTCTAACGGGTGTCGTTGCAAACTTTGCAACACTGTGCTGCATTTAACTGGAAACGCTCCGGTGTCAAAAAAATTGTTAGTCTACGCTTCTACAAGTTGTTGGCATGGAGTAAAGCGACGATGTAAGGGAAGTTTTTAGATTGTCCACTTTTTTGAAGTGTTATTACAGGGACGATTTTAATGTTGACATTGTCTTCACCAATGCGAGTAATTTTCGTTTGTAACGTTTCTCAAAGCTTCACAGGCATCGAGGCGATAAGGACATTTGTGTAACACTAGAAATTTGTAAATGATGAAATAAATTAGAGGCTTATTCTAATTTTTATGAAGAAGTTTCCAAACACGTTTCTAAGTTCACCACGTTAGTCTATTAAAGTCAATTTAGTCTGAAAATATTGGCAACTAACCTCAATCGCATGATCATCGTAGACTCGATCCGTGACAGTATAATGTGCCATAACGGTATTACAGTAAATCTGTAGAATTAATACATCCGTCTAATTGTCTCGCATTTCGCGATCGTTTACGGAATTAATTTCTCCTCGCGTTGACTTTACAAGCAGATAGCTTGATGGAATTTCAGAGTCCGGTAGAAAAAAATGTCATTCTTTCGTTAATAATAATTTAAGTAACCTGAAAATAATCCGGATGCCATGAAACTAATGGCCTCTGATATTGATGGAACGTTAGAACTTAATTGAAAAAAATGAAGAAGATCTCGTTCAGATTTACGATTCGAGGAGAGCGATCCACGCAGGAAGAACGGTGTCAATGAAAGCTGGCGCTCCTCCAGAACCGCGCCCTACCCTGTAACCTCGTCATCCGTCACGGAGCAGCGGTTCCAGAGGGATCAATCCGAACCCCTAACAGTTGCGCGGCCTCGATTATTATTGTACCGCGGAAATCACGGAATGATTGCGAGAACAACAAGGGGAGCGGAGAACGAGGCGACTCTCCGGTACACGCAAATCGCATTAAACGTCCATTAGGGGGTCGGTCGACGCGCTGAAATTATAAGAACTGTCCTGGTGGCCGCGACTGTCGCAGTAGTTTCCCAGTACTGTAGTTACATGGTTCAATTTACACGAGTCAGCGCAGCGGTCCCATTCTTCCCCCTACCACTCGGTATATCGAATATACCTCGGTAGACAAGGATAGAGAATTTTCACCAATTTCTAGGGGTGTGCGGGTACCCGAAATCTCGGGTAACCCGAGCCTCGGGTCGGGTCGTGTCGGGATCTCAAAAGTTTACAAAATTCGGGTGCCCGAAATGGCAGTCGGGTCGAGTCGAGGTCCAGCAAGTTTGCAATTTTCGGGTACCCGAAGTTAAAGTTGGGGCAAGCCTGCGGTCAACTCAGCGATAAATAACTCTGTGCATATTAATATCTTCTCAATAATATTAAATTTTACTATAAAATTAATTTCTTCATGTAAATTAAATACCACCTCTCAATAATATTAAATTTTACTGTAAAATTAAAATATGCACAGAGTTATTTATCGCTGATTTGACCGCAGGCTTGCCCCAACTTTAACTTCGGGTACCCGAAAATTGCAAACTTTCGGGACCCGAAATGGCGGGTACCCGAAGTTTATAAACTTTCGGGATCCCGACCCGAACCCGAACAAATTTCCCAATCCGACCCGAACCCGAAATTTCGGGTACCCGCACACCCCTACCAATTTCCTTTTCTCCAATGGCCATCGACGTCTCGTTGCAAATACGCATTACATTAGTGCCAACGCGTCTTACAGTAGTTGGATTCGCGGCGGTCCGACGGGAGACAATCGGAGCATGAATTATTAAAGAGATGCGGCACGGCGTGGAAGGTGCTCGAGGCATGCGAGCGCGATCCGCCGTCGAAATTTCGACGAGTGGACCATCGTCAGCTTAATTGAGTACTCGATGCATCGCGAGCATCCCTCGGCTGTTTAACATTGGCTCTCTGGCGGCGGTGAAACCAGGCTCGCCAACCGCCACCGTTGACCCAGTTTTCCGCGACCGACTTTCCGCGCGATTCAATCCAATCGCGCGTGCGAAAGCCGTCGACGATGCTAGTCCGCGAACCTTCGTGGTAAAGACGCGCCCGGACAAGAATTACGCGATTCCATCTACAATAAACGCTTCATTCTTATCCGAAGCGAGGTCACGATTCTTGTCCAGTGCCTACCCACTCCACTGCTTGTCAACGCCGAGTCGCTTCGCAGGGCAGCGACGATTGATGTCGGCAGCTAGGGTATATCGGTGTGAACACCACAACATTGACTCGAGGAATCGATTTTACAAATCTCTTAATTTTCTTCTCATCACACCACCACTCACCGTTTAATATTGTAATTTTTATGATTGAAAAATAAAGAATATTAGTTACAACAATTAATGTTTTCTTTTTTCCCTACACTCTATATACATATTCAGTAGTAGAATTAGAGTAACATCTTCAAAATTTTGGGGCAGAGGAAAACTTTTGAAATTAGGCAAAAATTAAGCATTTTATTAGGAGAATATCATAGTAAAAGAGGTGGCAGGAAAATTTTGTGCCACCTCTTTCTGTGTCATATTCTCCTAGTAGAAAGACGAAAATTTTCGAAAATCCCGAAAATTGATTTTTGTATTAGGAGAATATGATAGCGAAAGAGGTGGCACGAAATTTCAGTAGTACAACTCAATGTCCAGCCAGGCGAACGAAAAATTTTCGAAAATTCAGTAGTGCAACTCAACGACAAGCCAGAAGGCCGTAAAATTTTCGAAAATCGGATTTTGTATTAGGAGAATATGATAGCTGAAGAGGTTGCACGGAAATACCATGCCACCTCTTTTACTATTATATTCTCCTAGTAGAATCTCAAAAATTTCCGAAAATTTTCAAAAATCCCGAAAATTGATTTTTCTATTAGGAGAATATGATAGCGAAAGAGGTGGCACGAAATTTCAGTAGTACAACTCAACGTCATGCCAGACGCCCGAAAAATTTTCGAAAATTCAGTAGTGCAGCTCAACGACAAGCCAGAGGACCAATTTTCGAAAAATCGGATTTTGTATTAGGAGAATATGATAGCTGAAGAGGTTGCACGGAAATACCATGCCACCTCTTTTACTATTATATTCTCCTAGTAGAAACTCAAAAATTTCCGAAAATTTTCATAAATCCCGAAAATTGATTTTTGTATTAGGAGAATATGATAGCGAAAGAGGTGGCACGAAATTTCAGTAGTACAACTCAACGTCAAGCCAGGCGGCCGAAAATTTTCCAAAAATTCAGTAGTGCAACTCAACGACAAGCCAGGCGGCCGAAAATTTTTCGAAAATTCAGTAGTACTACTAAACGTCAAGCCAGTCGGCCGAAAATTGTTGTTTTTCAATGTTTCACTATTTTTGCAATTCCAGATCAGTACAGTTACTGAATAACAAGTCAGACCGGTGTAAATTTTTGCGTAAGTCAGTAGTGTAACTCTACAACAAGTCGGAGGTTCAGGAAAAATTGGTGGTTTAATAAATGTATACGCAGATATACTTTTTTACTAGATTGTCTTTATTTATTAATTGTAGATTCATACATAAAATGTTTGTATTGTACATGTACATAACTTATATTCTAAATATTTCGAACACGAATGCACCGACGAGATACAGTAAACGCTCCTTCGTTGTCCTGAATCAGGGGTACGCTCGTTGTCCAGTGCCTACCCACTCCACTGCCTGTCAACGCCGAGTCGCTCCGCAGGGCGGCGACGATTGATGTCGGCTCGGGTATATCGGTGTGAACACCACTTATTTCTGGCATTTTTCTGATTAAAATGACACCAAACACGATATAGTTTCAATTGGATTTAATGGTTTAATCGACGGTGAAAGTTTCGATCGCAAGGAAGGACAGCGCATCGGAAAGAAAGAGACGCGGACAGTCACGCGAACTTTATTTCATTCTGTCCTTCTCTATGTTCGGCTCTCTATTGAAGTCTCGCTCGGCGCGGTCGGCGCGATATCTAGACGCAGTCATAAATCAAAAAGCACTTCTGGGGCACGATTCTTGTCCATGAAAACCACGGCTGTTGGACAAGAATCAAGCGTTTACTGTACCAACAGTCAGCGTCGTCCACCGGCTCTCCGGCTATCGAGCAGTGTACTTGGTAAAACGAGCGTGGAGACTATTATTTTAGATTGTACGTACAGTGTTGAAAATAAAATACGAGGCGTAAGGAAATCCATCATGGCACCCGACGATTTTTGGGTACTTGTACACAGTATTAATTCGAATTCTGAAAGGTAACTTCGGTCAAGGTCGTCTCAAGGTTACAGTACGATACATCGTCGAACGTGTTTCGTTCTCACTTTTTCACTGGGAAAAATAGGCCATTCTATTATTTCATTTGACAGAGCATAAGTCATTCCGGTTCCATTTGTCCGATCATAAATTGTCTCTTTACTTGGCTGGGCATGGATCATCGTCGATCTACCGATCGGACCGTATGCCATTTGCGTGACATTTCCGACCATGCGTCGTCCCTAATCTGCTTTTCGTGTCATAAATCGATATTCCATTTGTGTTCTTTGTTCTCAGCTAATCACAGGCTATTGTAGAGCGTCTCTATTCTACGTTTCATGTCATTAACCAATTCTATTCCACTAATCGTCGCTGTTCGCCTGATCATAGATCGCCCCTATTCTATTAGCCAGGCTATGTACTACCTCTATTCTAATCATTGGACGTTCCTATTCCACTCGCCAGACCATTTACGCTCTTGATTCTAATTAGCTGAGATAGCTACGATTAATCCCCTCGCAGTTTTCGTGGTAGCTCGGTTTCCCTTGTAATTATTTATTCTATACAAAATCTACCAGGCTAAATATGACCAATTATTCCACTTGTCCGATTATTGTTCGTCCTTATTCCATGTTTGCAGTAAATTGTGATATCGAATCGTAATACACATACTCTATTCTAGTACTCTATTCCGCAGAGTTATTGTGTCTGCTCGATGCGAATTCCGAAGTGGTCATGTATCGATTCAGTAGTTGAAAATATATCGATAATGCATTGGTTGGAATTCAGTATTAAATGAATAATGTATCAACTCTATAATATATTCGTTTATTAACTTCGAACATTCTACTCGGCATTGTGCTGGTACAATTTCAACCGTATAATTGAGATATCGTCGATCGATCGGTGGTGATAAAAAGCCTTGTCGTTAACATTAATTATTTATTTATGCGTTTGAAAGCCGCGTTCGTCAAAGAAGATCCCGAGGTCTCCGAGAATGTAGCACAAACTTTCGCAATCTAATCATCCAACGTTTATCCGACAGAAAACGATCTCGCATCGCTCTCCTGACTGTGCAGGCCGTCACTGTTTCGTTTGTCTGACCACAGTTGACCCTATACTACTTGTCCGATGGCAGAGCACGCCCGTCTATCGGACAGATGTCGGGAGCCAGGCGTGTCACCGTAACTTCGACCGCGACAAAAGTGACTGCAATAAATATCGCTTTCCGATTGCTGATCGGAAACCGACGCGACGCGACGCGACGCGGCGTGGCGCATCCGTCGGCGACCACGACTCCGGCGTCGGCTCTTGTTCGCGACCGGAAAGATCCGTTGGTACAGTGGCAGTATTACATAATTCTAGTGTTTACGCCCTCGGTTGATCTTACGTGAAGGTCGTTCAGGCCTTGATGATTTAGCACTGCGAGGTGCCCGCTAATAAGGTTCGAAGGACCACCTTCTATTGCAGAAGGAACTAAGCAAGACGTTTGAATAACACACACTATATTTTAACACTAGAAAACCTGAAACTTAGTATATACCTATATTGCCCAAAAGCAGTCAAAATGACTGCATTGTGAAAGAATAACTAATGTGTATAGAAATTTGTTTAAAATTAATTTTTAATATTTTTAATATTATTTACAGTTATATAACAAGTTATTAGTAAATATTAACAATAAAAAAAAATTTACTTCACTTGGGACATCGTATTTAGTATTTTCTCGACGAAATTTACAGGATAAGATATGTAACAACCGAAAATCTGTGGGTTGGGGAGGAAAAGTTTACCCATTTATCATGTACATGTATGTTATTATGTGACGGTAATCGAAAAAAAATGAAAACTGTTATTTCAATACAGAGCCGAACTGGTCATATAAGAAATTTACTCGATTCAATAATAAGTCATTTGATTATTTAAAATTTCCCAAGCAGGCAAAATGACTGCTTTTGGGCAATATAGGTATAACACACATATATATATATATACCGGAAATGAAGGAGAGGGGAGGTAACTACAATTATTAATAAACGCATTTATATGTTGTACAAAAAGTCACAAAATTCTAAGAAATTATATACATAATTATTTTTCTAATTGAAATTAAAAAGCAGTCAAAATGACTTCCTTGGGCAATCTAGTGTTAAAGATGAAACTGCGAGGCAGTTTCATATCAAGGTACAAGTTTATAGAAAATGAGAATTACAGTCTCTGCCTGTATCTAAACTAAACAGGAGAGCGATGTTGCTATGTCTAGGTAGTTACTAATTCTAGTTTAACGGACTCGAGTCAGCGTCGTTCAGGGTGCGGTGCCCCTTCCCTGGTTGCACCAAATTTCCCTTTCCTCGGATGATTGAGGGTGGGGAAACCTGTACCGAGGGTTGGAGGCGGGCCCAAAATCAAACAAGATGTACGCGGAGTCTACCGTCGCGATGGGGGTGCGGAAACGGACGCTTACGGCCCAGGTCAACGCGTCCCAACGCTGTCGACCCCGGCTGGCAGAACCCCACATCTGGTAACCAGAAAAATCGCCAGGGGCATGACTACCTAGCCGAAGTGAAGCGAGGGACCTAAGGATTGACCTCGTGTCTGAGTGTTTTATTACGCGCGCAAGGAAAGTAACTGTGGCGGCCTAACTTCCTACACGCGCCACAAGAGGGACACATAGTTGAAAGAAAAACCTTTCTCGCTAGTATTCAACTCCTCAATGATTTGTATATATACCTTCCTCAAACGCCTTCCAACCGTCTAAGGCAGGGCCCACTAGATAGCCTTACTGATGAGTCCCCTAGCGGGTCTAGGACGAAACGCTCCTTCATTTTTCCTCCACTCTTTCACTTATTTCATGCTCGCACATAACGAACAATACAGTCACTGGGACTCGGGAAAAAACCGAAAACTATTAAGAGGGTACGTGGACAAGCCCGAACCGTAGCCATATGAAAAACAACTGTGTTTTGGTCCCAGAGACACAATGAAAATGGGAAAAGGCACGAAAAATCTTCTTCAACGCGAGCCGCTACACCTAGCATAACTCGAGTACAATCCCCGAACGAGCCCGTACAGAGGAAACGCTTCGGTATCGAGAACGCTTTTTGCTTCCTTGGCGCGCATAGCCCTCGACAAATGGGAAAGGGACTGCGAGCGCGCGAAGCGTAACGTGAAAACGGTTCATGGCGTTATCGGAATGCTTTCGAATGGATCGCTCGAGCAAAGGTCGCTCTCTCTCTCTCTGTCTCTCACTCTCACTCTCTCGATACATACCTCCGAACACTTTATACCGACGACGATGATGTCTCGGTTATCCGACGATCGTCGACCGATTAGAGCGATCCTCCCGAGCTGGAGATAACGTTCGGCCGGATCTTACTCGATCGTGTTTGGCGAAGGCTGAGGCGAAAGACAAACGTGTCTTTCTGGCTGACATATTTTCTGTATCAAGATTCAACATGGGTGGAGCCGTGTTTGAGAATGCCTGGGTCGGGTCAGTGACTCATGAACGGCTTAGTGTCGGGCTTTCCTCCGCGTGGAGAGATTGTACCTTGGAATATGTTTCCTTGTTCCTGAACTCTTCCGCGTGGTAGACACGAAATTCTTTCAGGGATTTTTTAGAATCCAATGGCTTAATTTCTGTTGACCGTGCGCGTGTGTGCGCGTTGAGAAACATTATGGAAGACAGACATTACTGTACATCGAAACGATGTTCTCAGAATATCGTGTCGTGAGAGGGTCGACTGTAATTTGCCTGGTCGATCCTCCCACGGGGGATCAACGCGAACACGATCATTCCCCGGGCATCGCGTCGCTGTTAAAAACTCTAATCGATCGTCTAGCGAGCGCGCACTTCAAGTTGGTATTATAGTTCCCTCGGCAGGGCTGTAGAGCTCTGGAGTGCAAAGGGTTAATAAACGATTCCCGGCAGCACCGGGGCCTGGATCTCGACATATCCGCCGTGAAACTGGGATTTACAGGATGCCATGAATTTCCATCGCGAATCTGGCAGCCGCGTTCGCAGGTTTCATGGTACGTTGGGTAATCAATCGGTCCAAGCAGTGATTAGCTCGTAAAGTTCTGTAACGGCCGTGGGATGGCACGGTAGCGCACCTTATCGCGGTGCTTTCCCGCTGTCTATGAGCTGCGTCTGAATACGTTTAACGCTCGGCTGCGCTGGCCGAGAGAGATCTTTGGTACAATTGTTACCGTACGAAGAACCTTACGGTCAGATCGGCATACCTAATGGAATCCGTTCGCGCCTCGTTACGCGGCGTTTGCCTTTCGACTAGATTGTTCAACTAATTCGGGCATCGATTCGCTCGGGACTTTTTGCCCCCCTCCCCTCCCCTCCCCCGCGACTAGAGGGCGTAAATCAATGTCAAGTTGATCGTCCTCGTTCGACAAGCTGGAAATAGGTCAGCTTACAATTCCTCTTAGTTGGAAAATAAAAATGGGACGCGCTGTGTTCCACCAGCGAGACCAGATCTATTCGAATCTTGCGATCGTAGCCGACCGACACCTCCTTCTCCACTCGTCACCGAACTCGTACAGGCAGTCCCATTATTTTCCAAACGCGTAAAAAATATTTCGAATAAAACTTGTACCAACGTCTACTGTGGCGGCCTAACTTCCTACACGCGCCACAAGAGGGACACGTAGTTAAAAGAAAGACCTTTCTCGCTATTATTCAATTCCTCAATGATTTGTATATATACCGTCCTCAAAACGCCTTCCAACCGTTTAAGGCAGGGCCCGCTAGATAGCCTTACCGATGAGTCCTCTAGCGGGTCTAGGACGAAACGCTCCTTCCTTTTTCTTCCTCTATTTCATTTATTTTCATGCTCCTACAGTACAAACACTCTGAAAAAATCGTGCGAAAATTATCTCACCGGAGACATCTACAGGAATATCGCTGCTCGCGGGATGCCGAATTCACTTATAAGTAATTTAAATGGGTGTTCTTTCCTATATAAATAAACACACTAAATGGTTAAAATATACTATAACTTTATTAATCACTTGGAAGAAGAAACACGTAGAAGACCTCTGTAGTATAAGACGACCAGAACAGAACTGACTCTCTAAAAAGGAAAAGTCGTGGGGGAAAAACCCACCCCTTACTGGGTCTACTTCGAGGAAAGCTAAGATTTCGAAGTGCCCATAGATTTATTGCAGGCCCTCTTGGAAAGGGACTGCTGACCTTCGGTTTCTGACCTGGGAACCGTTACAATAGACAATGAAGACATTGTCAATGTCCTTCGACACTCAGTTTATTTTTGCAGCCAGATATTCCAACAATAAGTAATCGCGTTTAATGTACAAAGACCCGGTGTAGCCATCGAATTTGTTAATACAAATGCATTTCGCGAGCATAAACGAATTCCTCGCCGATTGCGTCGACTCTGTTTGCCCGGAATTCGAACGCAGAAAATTGCGTCGATCAAACAACCGTCGGCGTAGCTGCGTCGAGTTCAGATTGAAATTCTCCGGGTGGAGAGTGTGTGAGCACCTGCGAGCGCGCGCGCGCGCGCGGGCGATGTACTTGTGTGACGCCGGGCCGGGCCGCGCCGCGCCGTGGGGATCCGGGGAAATCGCGCGGAAAACGCGACGGGAGAGAAAAAAAAATATATACGCGAACGAAGAAGAAGCCGAGCACCGTGCTTTATAGTCCGTGTCTTTTCGAATATTAAAACCGTTTATCGAGTGAGCGCGCGGTTGCCGGCTCCGCCCGAGTAATAAGCGTCCGACTGGAAAACCCACGGTTCCATCGGCCACAGCAATCTAGGTTTTTCTGCGGCGAGCACCACCGGTTCCCGAAGAACGTGTTCTTCAGACTCGAATTACAAACTTGGTTTAATCCTCTCCCGTACCCGGTGTAAACGGTCTAGCGGGTTAACATGGTCCAGCGGCCCCTACGAACAGTGCTTTTACGTTGAAAGATAATCCCTCAAAATTTTAAGTCGATAAGCCGTCATTTAGGGATACGATTCTGATCATCTTTTTTCTCGGTTGTTAATCGAGATATTAAGAGGAATGAAAAGCTATTCGAATGTACCTTCTGCGTTTCATATATTTTTCTGCAGAATTGTGTAAGCGATTCGAGTGTGACCGTGGCCCATGCGGGCCGTAGCAGAATGTAATACCATGTGATTGTTAGGGGCGCAGTTTAGGTTTACGGTGCGGACGCGACTTCAGGCTATTTTTGAGATTTAGCGGAACTTCCCGTTTTATGATAATTTATTAGAGACTCCGTATTTTAGCTGAAGGTCTCAATAGCCGTTGACGTACCCTAAAACATCTGCAGACCAAGCGCGGACCATTTAGGGCCTTAGGTAGGCAACGATGAAGGGCGTACGTTAGTTTTAAGTAAGCGTCTGATTGGTGTTTAGATGTAACCGCCTACGATGCGGAAGTATTTTAAATAGGATAGGCCGAACAGGACGAGTCAGTCGTTGTAGCGCGCACGAGGGTGCCAAAGACTTTGCACGAATAAACGATTTGTTAAATCCAGACTCCTTATTATTTTCAATTAGTAAGCCCTTACAATTGTGAGTTGTTAAAGTACCACCTACCGAAAATGTTCCTTGCGAGGGATGATCCCTATAGTCGTGTCAAGTAACTTTTCTCTTTGCGAAAATGTTGTAACGGAAAACACAGAGCAATCGGAGCGCGACTACAGCGGACGGATTTCGGCTCGGCCAATGCCAAAGAAGGAATTCGCAAATATTCCTAGGTTTCCAATGGTATCGATGTTTTTACGATCGTATCGATTTTGCATGAAAAAAACAGATTGATCTGCAGAATTGAAGGACGCGCACGAGGACGAACGAGCACGGTAGTATTAAAACCGTTTATCGAGTGAGCCCGCGTTTCCATCAGCCTGGCTACATTCACCATTTTTCAGCGGCGGGGAAGACGAGTTGCCGAAGAGGGCGTTCTTCAGACTCAAAATTACGGACACGAAAATTCTCGATTTACTGGGTGCATGGCCCAGGGAAAGAGAACCCCGCCAGCCAATTTCTCTGTGTGTGTGTACGCCCGCTCGCTCGCTCAGCACGGGCCAACCAGATTGAAGCCAGCAGCCCTGAGCTTTGCTTCGCTCGGCTCTACGCCGCCGCCTACTCCGCCGCCGCCCATCCACCGCTGATTCCGAATTCACTTTCCCGTCGAGTTCGCGAACCAATTCTTGACTTCGCTATCTTCCTCGGCTCTGAAATACTTGATCAAAGCTTAACGCGTCTTTCGGATTAGGCCGATCTTACCCTCCGATAGAGGGTTGCTACACGACGCCCAGTGCTCGGTCCTATACAGGGTGGTCCGTTTAAATAAGAACACCTAAATATCTCTTCAGGTTATTGCGATGCAAACATTATTTGTTACGTAATGTGCATGGTGTCGATGCACCAAATATTTGGCACGAATATTTTTTCCACCTAGGTGATTTTTTTCGGAGTTATCAAGGTCATCGGTGATTTTTTTGACACATAACTGCATTTGTTTTTTATTGCACCGTGTAGCTGAACAAAAAATACAATCAGATATGTATAATAACGTGACCTTCGAATGACCTTAATCTTTGAAAATAAAAGTGAACATTCCGGAAAAGATAATCTTGAGAAACAGAAAATATTTGCAAAAAATTCACCTTGTGATACCATTTGTATTGCATTAAAAACACTTATGTCATCACAAATAAAGGAGATATTTAGGTGGCTACATTTAGGTGTACACATTTAGGTGGACCTCCCTGTATCTGGAGGATTCGACAAAAAGTTCATTAGTTCCAAAGTAATTCGACCTAACACATAATCGAGCAATTGTTTGACTGTTATGTGGGATTGGAAGTTTTTGGCGATAAACCGTATGTGTTTTAACCCTTTGCACTCGGAGCTATTTTACCTCAAAAACGAAAGATTTTTCCATTCTAAAATATTTCGATTCCATAGAATTTTTTTCCATTTTTTCCATATAAAACTGATATAATTATCTCATGTATTATGTAAATATCTAGTAGTTTATTACATACGAACAAAAATAATAATGTGAACAATATTTTTAAGAATAGCACAGCAATTTGCAGTAGTGCCTCAGTGTCGCCATCCGAGTGCTAAGGGTTAAATCTATTTATTAGAAAGTACAACTATACTAAAGATAACTCACCTACGCCACTATTCTACGTTTCGGTGTCTACGACTGTATTCCTTTGCTGCATGAACCACACTGACTCTGTATTTCCGTAAAACGCAGTCCTTGTATCCTCGACTTAATTTTTCCTCTCTCTCTCTCTCTCTTACTCATTGACACCCTTAAAACTAAACTGTCGATAGAGACAAACCAGGCACAGGCCTGCATCCTGTCATTTCGTCCCTCGCTCTACCTGATTCAAGAGGCCCTACCACAAATAGACACCACTTGGGTCTTACGGCGTGCACACTAGGGTGGACCTTAGCTCTATCCTGTGAAATTTTTTTGCGAGATTTATTTCACGCCCCCCCCCCCCTCCAAAATTGTTCTATTGGATAAGAAAATAATTCCTGCAAAAGATGAAGTTGATAGGATAAGGAGAGCGTGCCTCATTGACTTTGAAGTTGCGAAAAACATGAAATTTCAAGTCAATCAACTTCATCTTTTGCAGGAATTATTTTCTTACCCAATAGAACAATTTTGGGGAGGGGGGCTTGAAAAAAATCTCGCACAAAAAAATTTCACAAGATAGAGCTAAGGTCCACCCTAGTGCACACGCAATCCCACAGTTACATTGTGGGTGAATCGGTCAGTCGCTTCGTGAAAAGTAGAAACTGATCCCACTTCTTGATACACTTTTACGCGAGAACGAATCATCCTGGATCTACATCAGAAAAAAAGTGGAAAGTCTAAATTCGCTTTTATGCAATCACCGAGAAACGTGCGAGAGCAAACGGGTCGGAATAAGAAAGATGAAGGACCGGAAACGAAACGGCCGTTCCGCGAGCGAATCTACGATTCGACAAGTTAATTACGTTGCCATTAGGGCGGCCGGCAGATAAGAAACATTTATCTTGCGCCAGCGGCAGTCCCGACTCGCGGTTCGCTTCCGGTGCCCGCCGGTGGAGTATTGATTTTATGCGCGCACGCCGTCAAACGGGATCCCGTGATTACTTAACGAAACGCTTCTTTTAATAACGTAATTAATCGGCCGTACGACGGAGCACGCGCTGATCGTGAGATTTATGGGAGACGTGAGCCGGATACCGAGCCCCCCTGGCAGACGCGCGAGCGAACGAGCGAGCGAGCGAGCGAACGTTTCGTCTCGTCTCGGCCGGAAGATAAAATTTGTTGTGTGAGCGACGCCTGTCGGCATAATAAATAACGGATTTCCGAAATGTATGAGGGATCAGCCGCTGCTGGCTTCTGCATTTTTTATCAGGCTCGATCGGATCGAGGGGACCACAAATTATTATCCCGGAAGTCTTCACGAAACGCAATCTGCGGATCTCCGTGTAAACATTTTTATAATTCAATTGTAAGACTGGTTTTACACAGAAATATATCCCCCCCCCCCTTTTAACAATTTTAACTCTTTGCGATGAATTTTTTTTATAAATCAAAATTGTATATTTGAGAGCTAAATGTTGATATTGATGCGAGGAAAACATGCCTGAGAATTTTTCAATAAATCGCGCGATTGAAAAATTTCCGACGAGGAACACTCTCTTTCGATTGCCCAGAATCAGTGATGCCGAAATCGTGGTATTTACTGTGGTACTAAGCCGTGGAACTAGACCTCCCCACTACGACCTACTGTTGCCCCTACAGTCCTTTTCCAACGCGCTCGCGCGCTACACGCTTTAGCGCATCTCTACTATACATATACTAGTGCGTGTAGCGCGCGAGCGCGTTGGAGAAGGACTGTAGGGGCAACAGTAGGTCGTAGTGGGGGAGTCTAGTTCCACGTAGAGATCACGGTTTTGGACGTGTATTGAGGATACACGTATTCACGTGTTCACGTGTACTAATACTATATACGTGTACTATATCCGTATTTTAATCCGTGTACATCTTTGTACACGAATGCACGGGTACTGAACTAAACGTGTACACGCATATCGAAACACACAGATAATACACGGGTACACGTGTATCAAGCTACACGGATAATACACGGGTACCAATATTAATTTTATTAATAATAATAATACATTCGGTTGTGTGATATGTAATTTGTTTACCTTTAATATAAAAACTTTAATTCACTGTAACTTTGTTAAAAAAATATACATTTTCTTTCACACATGTATCACAATACACGGATAATACACGTGTACCCGTATATTCAAGTTCACGGTTATACATGTATTATCCGTATATTTTGATACACGTGAACACGTGTATTTCAGTACACGGGTATCCGTGTATTAAATAGGATCCGGACTTCTACACGGATATATTAATTACACGTGTACACGGATATATTAATTACACGTGTACACGTGTATTTTCAATACACGTGAAATGGGTATCTCTAGTTCCACGGCTTAGTACCACAGTACCACGATTTCGGCATCACTGCCCAGAATAGTCGTCGGTGAGGAAAATATAGTTTGGTCGACCACAACAGTTATCGATGGAGGAAGATCGATCAAAAAACATTTGAATCGCAAATATCAGGTTTTTTACTATATTTTTCATTTTTTTTTTTATAACAATTATGGTCCCTGAAATTGAACGTGCTCGAGGAGTCGAGTTTCCCGGTGAAAACTGAAGTATTGACGCGGTAGGAAATATAGAATCTGAGAGAAACGTCAGCTGTAATGTTAAATTAATTCAACTGAATAATTTGAATATCATTGAATGTTTTAAATCAATTAGCCTGCTTGGAAATTAGGTATGGATTCCATGCATTTATAGTCTCCGCGCGTTCCTATAAATATTCATAAAACGGTAACATAGAAATTGTTACAGAGTTGTATGGAGGGAAGCTTCTAATCTATTCTGCGATGCCAACAAAATCTGCAGCGCGACAAATAAACCTGGCCTAGCGTCGTTCTTCAACGGTACTCTGTAAAAATGTGGATTTCCATAAACGTCCGCGGTCTAATAATATCAACGATGTGGTTTTATGGGGCCAGTAAACTGCGAACAGTGCAGAGAAAAAGCTTAAGACAACACACATACAGATGCATTGCGGGCGCACGCCGCAAAAAAGCTGGATACAGAGATACGCTTTCATGAACGTCGCGCGGGGTACATATTTCTTTGAACAAAAACGGACGATGGCTTTTGCTTTGCAATAAAGCTTCGTAACTGTTGTCCTACTCTTATCGTGTTAGGTTATACCGCATGTATTACTCAAAGATGTAAAATTAGATTTCTACAATATTCGCTGTCAGAAGTGCATAAGGTTAGGTAGAAGTGTATTTAAACTTTTGAACTCGAAATTGACTGACCCAATTCCATCAATTTCGGATGGTTTTCATTCGGTAGTTGATCTGCAAGCTGAACGTTGTAATTATAACATTTCTGACGGTGAAGTTATTCCGATAGAATTTTTAATTGAAAAAATTTGTTTTCCTTCGAACGATTTTCTACCTGTCAATTTGTATACATTTTCTCGTTTAAATATCAATCAGATTTGGTAATACAAAAATGAACGAAAACTGATTACACGTCTTTTCCAATAGTGTGACTTTTTTCTATGTATATGCAGACGACTTAAAATTGATTTCGTCTCCACGCTGTCGCCATTCGAAATACCCTGGAAAGACGTATTAAGCACCTGTTTCAAACATTGATAAATGCATTCTTGATCATCGACCCAAGTATTAAATTTACGGAATAGTAAATTTAGTCTGTCTGATGGAAGAGTGGTATTAAAAGAACTATAAAGTTTTATTTAAGAGACGAAATCGACGCTAGCCTCCTAAATCAAGGATATTACTATTTACAAGTACAATAGAACCTCGATGGTTGTACCCTCGATACATGCGGTGGGGATGGTTTTCTGGTTACGGGAAACACGTGACACGCGTAGGAGTGGGAGAATTCGTACAGTTGATCGGTCACGTTCGTAGCGGCAGGAACCTCGAGGCAGGCTTTTTCAGCCCCGTTTGATGCAACTACCGAGGTTTTACTGTAAATTCAATTACACACATTCCGTTTCCCCTAGCACATTCGGTTTGAATCGTAGCCGTATTGTCCTTCGGTTTATCTATTTGCGGAAAGGGCTCTCGGTGCCCGTTAACGAACAAACACGCGAGCAAGGATAAATAATCAGTTACCGCGAACGGGCTGCGTGTTCCGCGAGAATTAACCGAATGAAAATACAACTGGTAAAATCGCCGGAGGTGCGAACCGGAATTTTTCGAGCGCGACATCGATATCGAGTCTGCGCGGAGGGAGGGCTTCTTTACGAGTAATAATTTCGGCCGCGTCCGATACCACTCGACCGTTCGCTAATTAAACCGCGCCGGCCGTCCGGTTCTCAATTAGCTTCCTCGATCGACCATTATCGAACGTAACTGATCAGCTTGTCAATTCTTTGCTCGGTTTTCCGTGGTGGGTTCGATGGTCGGACCGGAGGACGAGCGGGCGAGAGAGGAAAGGAGCGGATGGCGGTGTAGCCCGCGGCCAAGGTGGCATCGATATTTATTGCATTTAATACCAGCCGCCGCGTTTACGTTAATTGCAACGCTCTGGTCTTGTTCCGTGCGGTTAGCTGGCCCAAGCTCGCAGCATGGCGACGAGGGATGGTTTCACCCTCGGAACGACCGGCTTTACCGAAGGTCTGCAATCACAGTAGCCAGCAGCTACCGTTCAACCTTCCAACGATCGACTAGTCCCGCTCTCGTTCGATGTACTGTTGATCGGAAGTCGTCTATAGGCCAACGATTCAATGGAGTCTTCTAGTTAAGTTCGATTTTTAAATTTTCCTTAAGAGGGAACGGTAGTCACGCGACTTTCCCTAGAATTTCCCTAGAACACCCTAGAAATTTGGCCGAAACTTGGGTTTGCGAAATTAGATTTTTCGTCCTCGTACGAGCAAATTTTGAGCTGAATAAAGGCTCGTTTGATAGAGGAAGGTTCAGCGCATGGTGCTATGGTTACGATAGCAGTCAACAAACTCTTGTTGTGACAGAAAAATACATTGGATTCTGCGGTTGTTTTCTCGAAATTTTTCCCTACTTTGCATACTCATATTATTAGATGTCAACATAATCTCGTTACATCATAAGCAGAGCACCCTGCGTCGAACCTTCCTCTTTAGATTGAGCCCTCACCCAGCCCAAAATTTTTTGGCAAAATAATTTGGCAGACCCAAATTTCGACCAAATTTCTAGGGTATTTTAG
Source organism: Lasioglossum lativentre (assembly GCA_916610255.1). Classification (NCBI taxonomy): domain Eukaryota; kingdom Metazoa; phylum Arthropoda; class Insecta; order Hymenoptera; family Halictidae; genus Lasioglossum; species Lasioglossum lativentre. Next base: position 7,584,191 of record OU744364.1, read on the forward strand.
GGAAATTCTAGGGAGTCTCGAGGCGGTCGATCCCCCTTAAATTGTAGAATTAGAATGTGCGTGCATAAGAACGTAAATGTTTCGAACTCCGTAATAAAAGATCGGGAATTCGTTGCAATTAGCGGAGCATTCGCTGGAAAGGAGCCTCGTGCGTCGATCCGGTTGACAGCTAAGCACCGAGCCGCTTAATATGTCTACTTACCGGCTTCCGGGAACGCGGAAGAACAAAGACGATCGATCATGGATCCACGAGCAAGAAGCCCGGAGAGCAAGGAACACCGGGGAAACCTACCCGCTGAGCAAGCTACTCTGGAGTTTGTCACCGAGAGCACAATTTTCAAGGCGAGGGCAAGCGGGGGCGGGTAGGTGGGTTCGCTAAATTGGAAATCAATTCGTTTGCGGCGCGCCGGAACACCTGCCATTCTTCTTCCTGCGTGTTCCGAGGAGGCGAGAGTTCGGCTAGGTTCGCGTTTCCCAGCTTTTGGTATAGCTTGGTAACTTGGTAACTTGGTAAATAGAACGTAAAGAGACAGTAACCCGCTCGAACACAGCACAGTTTCTCTCCTGTAACTTGGGTTAATCTCGGTGAAAGAGAAATTCAAAAAATCTGATTCGTGGTACAAATACAGGGTGTCCCGCGTAACAGTTTTCACGATTTTTCAAGTACTTGCGATGATCTGACAAAAAATATTTTCAACAAAAGTTGATCGGTTCTCGATTGGGTATATATTGTGAATGAAAAAACAGTTCGAAAAACATTTTTTTTATAATATTGTCAAGGTCACCTTTATTTTTTTAAATGTCACTTTGTATTTTTGACTTAATAGTATTACAGCCCGTGTCAAGACGAATTCAACGATCTAGTATACCATGACCTTCGGATGACCTTGAAGTGCCATTTAAAGAAAAGAAGGTGGCCTTGACAATAATAAAAAAGAAATTTTCGAACATTTTTTTTTAATTGGAACGTATAGTCAATGGAAAATTGATCAGCTATTGTTTAAAATATTTTTTGTCAGATTATCGCTAGTACATACATATACTAAAACAATCATGAAAACTGTAGATCTTACTGCAATATTTTAAATGATATCCCTCCCTGGGAGTCCCTGTAGATCTTACTGAAATATTTTAGATGATATTTTTTATCAGACAGATTGCTTATATTTTGTGGAAAGACTTCAGATACCGAAGGTTCGGATAAACGAGGTCCTACTTGTATTTCGCGAAACTTCTCCATAGAATGTATGAAACATTTCGATAAGACGTTAAACTATAAGCCGTTATTGTATGCAGGCGACAATAGCTCGCGTGGGCGTTTCCAGCGGGTGATTATTTAGCGGCTGGTGTGCAACGAAGTATGATTGAATACTTTGAGGAAGAGTGGGTGTGTGTGTTTGCGGAAGGTTCGCTCTGTAGCGGTTGTTAAAAGTTAGAAACCCGAAACAACTTCGGAAGGAAGAAGGGGTATCAGGGGCGCATTCCAGCAAGTTAGGTCAGCGCAGCAGTGGAGTGTTTTTGTGCAGTTTAAGTTTAATTCTCTATTTCTCCGCGGCACACTCGGCAGGAAGGAGCATTCGTTGTGGCGCGTGTATTTGAATTCCGCTGAAGAAGATTTTAAGCGAAAATGAGTTTGCGGTTGATATACAGCACCGCTCGCAGTTATTCGAACGACAGTGCTGAGACTCGGAGGTACGTTTTTAAGGGCAAGGTAAAAGCAACCGTTCCACATTACGGTTAACATAAACGAATCTTTATTAATACGTTTACCGGCGAATTTCAACCCGCGCGGGAAATCCAACATAATTAAAGTAATCTACTTAATGAAAGTGGAACCGAACGGATGAAATTTTGGTGTTCCATTTAACCCCCGTATTTTTCAGATTTGACAAGACATAGTTTTCTTTAATGCATTGCACTAAACATTAATTTATCTAATATTATATTATATCTTATATATATTAAACATAATATAAATAAAACTGGCTCGAGGGAGATCGACAATCTTTTAACATATTATCGCGCTTAAATAAAAAACACCGAATAGCTTTTAAATGAAGTTCTACCCTCGGGTACTTTCCATGCGAAATGATTTTATTTGTCGGCGCCGTTTCAAGTAGTTCTGTGGTTGACTCGAGGATCGAAAGTTTCCTAGGATTCGAGGGAATTCGATGAACGGGGAAGTTCGTCGGGGATGACCAGGCCTTGTTCTTTATTCTTTTCCTCTGATTAAAATGTCTCCGAAAGTTGAAGGTTCCGAAACTTGGCCCGACTACGTAACTGTGTTCTTTAATCTCTGATTCTTGTGTTCCGACAGGCAGTCCCGACTGCGTAATTAGCAGAGAGCTGCCGGGGGGGTTCTAATGAAACGTGCCGGGGGATGATTAAGTAGGGAGTGGGCGGTGGAGGGAGAGAGAGAGAGAGAGAGAGAGAGAGAGAAAGCTAATACGTCTGTTTACAAAGTTGCTGAAAAGCCGTTGCGCGATTTGCGTCAAGCGGCCCGGCTTTATTGCACCCCTATTAAAGCGCCGCGTTGATTCTTGTGTACAAACGTAACGGTTTGCGATCCACGGTAGCCCGGGACAAAGGGGCATTTAATCATCATTGAAATTTCCGACCTTGAGGCGCCTCGACCTCGATATCGGTTCGCAAAAAGCACCAAGTTGCTGCGTCGTTTGCCTCTCTCGTGTCTATCGAATTTATCGAGACGCGTCTAGCACGATTCATATTCTTCCATTGCTCGTGGCAACGTTTAATTAACCGGTCCGAATAAACATTCCCCGGAAGCAACGTGCGCGTAACAAAATACCGTTTTCATCGTCGGGGAAATTGAAATATTTCAACGCACGTTACATGCAATTATACAGTATTATTTATTATTTAACTTACTTACCGTTTGCGCAGCTTAACAATGGATTTCCACACAAATTCGAAACGAATGTGCACCCGGGGGGATGATAAACACGCTGCCGGGGAATATTTGCTGTTAATATGAAACGATGTTTTGCTTCGACGTGTGCGATGACGTGAGTAGAAAAAAAAAACGAGCAGCAAAACATTGAGGAAGATGCGTACCGTTGAATTTATTATTTATTCTATCGCACGCATCGTGGGCATCAATGGTATGCAACGAACGAGGGTTCCATGCAATAGACGAGGACGCAACGAGCGAATTTCTACTGTACTTGCAATTCCTGTTCGACGGGTTTAAGAAACAAAACGCGTCAGTGACATTTGTAATATTTATCTGGCCCGCTCGTCGGGTTGTTGACGAGTCAATAAGAGAAACCACGTTTCCACGCGCTGGTTTGATTTTTTTCCCAGCCGCGACGAGCGTGTGAAACGGGCCCAGCGTGTTTGGTTATAGGTCGTACGATAGAAAATTAACGGGAATTTCGACGATAAATAAAATGTTATTCACCGACATTACGAGCTTCGTGTGTTCGCAGAAAATTAATTACACGCGCTCAACTCCGACGAACTACGTAATCGTTTGCCGTATTTTCGTTCGGAATGAACAACGCCGCGTTAACTAAAAAATGCCGCGCGGCCTTTTGTTCGATATTTCATCGGCACGCGCTCGGCAAAATCAACCGGTAAACACGTTGTAAACAAGCGAGAACAGAGGAATCCTCGATCAAGTTGTTCGCACGCGCGGCCGTGTGCGATACGCATCAAACAACGGTATAATATTTTTTATTTATTACGTCCCGAAGTACAACGTGAACGATGGAAAATTCGATCGATTCCCGTCGGGCTGTCCATTTTTTATTCGATTCGTCGTCGCCCGTTCAAGAATACTCGTCGAGCCGGGTACTTTGAAACTCAAATAGGCGAGCGACGGACCATCCACGGCCGGCGCGGCGCGGCGCGACGCGGCGCGACGCGGCGAATAGAGAAAAATCTTCGGGAAATCGGTTAAATCGCACTCCTCTACTCTCGAGCCTCGAGGGCGCTGATATTTCTAATCCAAATCCTTCGGGCTCCGTTATTCCTCGTCGGATCTCGCTTTTAGCAATCGTTTCTCGATGAACGGTCGCCGCGCCGCGCCGCGCCGCGCCGCGAGCCTCAAAAATTGATCTACGTAAGTACTCGAACGGCACGGTGAAGTGGCCCGAGACTCATTTCTTCAAGAAATCATGACTCCGTCTGCAGACGCTTTTATTAGAATTCGATACACGGTTTAAAAGATACTCTCTCGTAGACTGCACAGGGGAAAAATTTCAATTCCTTCATACAGTAAACGCTTGATTCTTGTCCAACAGCCGTGTTTTTCATGGACAAGAATCATGCCCCAGAAGCAGAGATGCCAGAATGAGGTTGAAACCAACCTCATTTCCCCCTCCAGGTTCTCCACCTTTATCCCCTTCCACTATCCTATTCCACCACCATGAGCACACTCCAACGTCCCCCACTAAGACCGTAGACTTGTCGCGCAGTCGCGCAACGTGTCACATATTACTCTGGTCATGAGAGAGGGGCTACTTGTGTTCCCCTCGATTCCTTTTCGATTACCCCTGTCTGGTAACACTGCCCAGAAGTGCTTTTTGATTTATAACTGCGTCTAGATAGATCGCGTCGAACGCGCCGAGCGAGACTTCAATATGGAGCCGAACATAGAGAAGGACAGAATGAAATACGGTTCGCGTGACTGTCCGCGTCTCTTTCTTTCCGATGCGCTGTCCTCCCTTGCGACCGAAACTTTCACCGTCGATTAAACCACTAAATACAATTGAAACTATATCGTGTTTGGTGTCATTTTAATCAGAAAAATGCCAGAAATAAGGCAGTGAAAGTCCAATAAACAAATAATGAAAATGTTCCTCTATGGGAGAACGTTTCTAAACCGGAAGTGGCGGCGGGTTCTTCCGTTGTTTCGGCCAGAAGATTCGAGAAGAATCGGCGGACGTTATCTGGTCGGGAAGAGTTGCCAGGTGCGGGTGGACGCGCATAATTTAAATGAAAAGCATTTAGCGCGTTAAATCGCCAAGATATGCAATAAAGAAGGGGGAAAGTTCGGGCGTAAATTCTGGCTGGCCAGAGCCCCCTCCCCCCACCCCTCAACGCCAGCGAAAACAACTCTCGTAAAATGAGCATTTTCCGGAAGCAATTTAAACTCTTTACGCAACGTTATTCAACGCCGCCCGGTAATTAATTCGTTTACCGGGATTTATATCCGCGTCAATGTTGCATTTCGACTGACAGTCGCCGCGCCGGCTCGCTTTTTGAGAACTCCGACCATGTGGAAACCGTTCAGATTTCGACGTATTCCCACACGATGTACGACCAGCCTCGACGGAGTTCGAAATTCGAAGATCGCCATTAAAAGACGGTAAGATCTACGACTTCGAAATCTTCCGTAAGCTTCTTAAATCCCTTTCAACGTATCGAGCACCATCTCCCGGAAACCGACAGCTTCTACCGCAAGTTTCGCCGTTTCTGCGAACACAATAATGTAACATTGAGGTTAGGTCGTTTGTAAGGTCGTTCATTTTGTTAATCATTACTGTTCACATTATTGTTATTTCGCAATAAGGGTGGAGACACGAAAAATAGCACAAAAATGAATACGCACTATTTAAAATATTCAACTTATTAAAATGATTAAAGATAAAAAGAAGTTTTTACTTCACTGCTGTTTTTTACAATTGGTAACAGTTTTATTTTGCATAAAGATCCGCAGTCTACTCGTCCCACATGTCGTCTAATGCACGTATCGATATTCCTGATATTGATACGTTCTACGACACGGGCAATTAGTGTTCACGTATTACTCGAAATTTATCCCACAGTACAGAAGAAACGAAATACACCGTACGAATCGGGGGGCCTGCATAATGAAGATCGCGCAATATCAACAGGGTCGACAAGCCAGTTCAAGCTAAACGTTGAAAATAGTGATTGCAGAGTTATTACGGCTCGTTGTATAGATTAGGCACAATACTAACAACTGGGTGTGCATAATGCACTAACTGCAGGCCGTGCGTAATGCTAATGCACCGCATGTAGTACCGGTTAATGACCAGCATCAATCGAGCACGCGCCAGCAGCGGTAGCCTAGTCGATAGGGTGGACATCAATAAATCGCTCGACTCGGAATACTAAACGCAGTTCTTACTAGTTTTCGTTCTGTTCTGTTCCGTTCCCGAGATGTTGATGAAATTTTACCAACCTCGGCCGGGTTGAGAACGGCGTGCTCCGGTCCTGGCAGAGGATGGAACTTGTTGATCCACCGTAGTTTCGATGTTACTACTTTATGCGAGAATCTCTGCTTGTTCTTCATTCGAACAGCGCGGCTCAAACTTCATTCGAATTTGAAAAGCTTCTCGTGCTTTCGAAACAGCGCAGCGGCGCGGCGGAGAATCTAAATTCTTCAGCTGCCCGGAGAGCGAAAGCTCGCTAAAGGTCGAATGCTTGTGCGTCGAGGGATCGAGGGCCACGGGCCATCCAGAAATATCGATCTGCCATGAAAATTTGAAATTTCGGCACACGCAGACCGGGCCACCGGGGAGGCGAGCCTTTGTTACGGGGTTGGGGCCACGAACAATTCGAGAATGAAACAGTTCATCGATACATTGCAATCAAATACAATCCTGTTTGCAGTTAATTCAAATAACAGACGGACCGGCCGTCGCGTCGGTTCCGGCGAATTAATGGAACGTTTATTTAAGCTGGGCATCGTTTTGCAGTATTTCGTGGCCGGGCCACGGCTGCGACGCGTCCACCTACACTGGTACGCCAGTTGCGGGTCGAAATAGTGGGTCAGTAGCCTAAGATTAACAACATTCGAACAACGCGGAAGTTGGAATACAGTAAACGCTCGATTCTTGTCCAACAGCCGTGTTTTTCATGGACAAGAATCGTGTCCAGAAGTGCTTCTGATTTATGGCTGCGTCTAGATATCGCGCCGATCACCCCAAGCGAGACTTCAACAGAGAGCCGAACATAGTCCGCGTCTCTTTCTTTCCGATGCGCTGTCCTTCCTTGCGACCGAAACTTTCACCGTCGATTAAACCACTAAATACAATTGAAACTATATCTTCTTTGGTGTAATTTTAATCAGAAAAATGCCAGAAATAAGGTAGTGAAAGTCCCATAAACAAATAATAAAAATTAAGAGATTTGTACAGAGTGGGTAGGCACTGAACAGGAATCGTGCCCACGCTCCGGACAAGAATGAAGCGTTTACTGTACTTGGTTCGTCAAGCTCATCCCTAGTCAAGGAACGGACCAAATAGAAATTTAGTTCATTTCTTAATAAGTTCGTCAGAAAATGTAAATATTTTTCAATTCTTTATTTACTTAGAAAACCCAAAGGATTATAGGTTACCGAAGGTTACACGCCACTCTAAATAAAAACGTACAGTTCCGTTTGGAACAAAACAAAGGTGGTCACCTGGGGTTTTGCGACCATAAGATGTCATCCTACATTAGAAGAGGTTTCATTTGATAAATTTTACTTTCAGCCCCACCCCAGCCTGACAACGATGCTCCGACTTTTATCTGGCAACCTTTCGAGTCGCAACCAGCAGGTTGCCATTCAAGTGGCTCATCTTAGCTCACCCGGTATATGTCAGCGTTTACGAAGTAACATTGTCCGTGTGTATTCCCAGACCGACTCTTCGCGCCTCCGGCCGCGCGCATTAACCATTTACTCGGGGAAATATGTGTCAGGCTTTCGCGACAGTTACTCCCCGTTTCGGCGCTGCCTGTTGTCGGAGTCCGTGCGTGGGCGGCTGGTGCAGCTGCAACAACTATAGTTTCTTCCTGTTTTCGTTGCCACGCGCGATGTTTATGCTCGCAACCTCGGAACAGAACGGAGCGGAGCGGCGGACGTCCCCCTTTCGGATAAGTAACTTATACCGGCCGTGGAGCTTGATAAATTCAAAAGATTCACGGCCGGAACGAGCAACGCTCCCGAGAAAAATCGCCCCGATGATCCGGCCGACGACCCTACATGTATACCCTTGCTCCGCTTTCATGAGATTGCACGGCGCCGACCCTCCCCCAACGCTGAACGCTATTATTTGCCTCCGCGAAACGAATTAATGCGATCTCGCCGGCCAGGCCTCCGGATCCGTGGCTTTCAAAACACTCTCTGCACCCCCGAAAGTGTCCCGAGATTCATCAGCAAGATGGAACCCTGTTAAATCCGCTGAAACTGTCCCACGATCTTACGGGGGTACGGTAGTGGACGCTTAAGCGTCTCCATTCGGGACCTAATGCGGACACTTAAGCGTGGAGGTAACAGAAACTGAAGATTTGAAATTTGGGGAGAGGTTATTTTTCAAGGTCATTTCTTCATGAATGTTTATGAATTCTTTTTTAGAAAAACTATCGAACCTTTCACATTGATATTTTGGTAATTGAAGTATCTGTGGTGGTTTTTTTAAGTAAAATTAATCAAAGGTTTTTAATATAAATTATAACGGCGCCGTAGCGAAGCTCGTTAATTTAAACAGAAAGCTAAGGTGCCGGTGACCGTTCGCCAAAATGGCGACGCCACCATTTGTTTCCTCTTGGCGGGATATTTCCCAAGAATATCTTCACTGACGTGGCTCGTGAACTCGCCGGCAAGTCTCGCCGCGTGAACTTTAATAATGTGCCAGTATATCTTGCATGGAACGCGTATTATGCCGGGGGAAGGCGGAATGTATCCGCGCGGCGCACGTCAATGCGATATTACTATAAATAGCCGCTGATCTTCGGCAATTTGTACAGCGTGCTGCATAAAACTGTGTACAAGGTATTTCTCAAATATACAGTGTCGGTAGAAACATAAACGTACTCCTTCGACGTACAATTATTTCCGAAATTAATCGTTTTTCCTTATGAGAAGGTTAATAATTATTTATGGGGAATAATGAAAAAATTGAAAATGACCTTCGCGTGTCCTCTGCTTCTGCATCTACGAAACAACCATTTCAGTTCATGAAAAAATTGATTTTTTAATTAAATTTATCAATGTTTTTAGGCTCATTACTGTGGCCATACTCGTATGTTGACGATAGCGTTCGCGCAACGGGGACGAGTGTTTTTTGGTCGGAGACCCCGGACACACGAAAACGTCGGCCGATAACGCGAAATCAATTACCTTTACGATTATCTGCAACGCGCGGCGGACGCGCGGCGAATCGGAACCTCGGTTCCGAAGATCGTTTCGCGGACGACCAGGACATCCTCTGTATTTATCGATCAAGCCGACGCGGCGCACGCGGCGCGAGCGATAGCGCCTCGCGGATCCACGGTTCGCAAATATTCGCAATGTTCAATCGACGCATCGGTGCCGAACCGGACCCTCTTTGACGCGTTCTCCGCCGAGCAAATTTAGATCTTCCGGTCGTGGCCGATTTCACGCGCCTCTGCTCACCGATTTCATACTGGCCGACCAACGCGCGACGATTACGCTGCCAGAGGCACACACTGTTCCGACGAAACCGATGCTCGAAACCCGTACACCCCTACGATGTTACAATCTACAATCAACCTTTAACCCTATTAGCGTCGAACGACGATACAGAGTGTCGCAACTAAACGAGGTTGTCTCCCTTGTTTCCCGTGAAAATGTTTTTCTGTCACTTTATTTTTTCTGTTCAGTTTTCAAGGTCATTGATATACTTTAACCTAGAGGGACGTGTATTTTTTTGGATTGCTTTCCGTGGCGGATGGAAAAATAAATTTGGGAATCATGACCTTCGGATCACCTACAATGTGACCTTACCGTTTATACAGGGTGTCCCAAAACGACTGCGTAAGCGGAAAATGGGAGGTTCCTAGCGTCATTTGAAGCAACATTTTCCTTAACAAAAATGGTGTCCGCGGCTTTGTTTAGGAGTGTCACGTCCGGTGGTTCAGCCATCGATAGCAATCAATCATAAGCATGTATAACATATAATTTCTGAATTTCTTTTTATACTCATGCTTACTCTAATAATGTTGTATGTGAAATTAAATATTAAATACTATAGTTAATAACTAATATTGAACTGTCGTATATTATATTATATAGCGAGCGACAGAATCAATAGAATTAAGGAAAATCGATAAGATATATTTCGCAGTTGAATTATTAAACAATAAAGCGACAATTTGAAACATATAATTGTGAATGAATATCCGTTGAAGACTGTTCACCGCTATAGGACACATGCATTAGGACGTAACAGGAGTTATTAACGAAAAACACGGACCAATGAGAGCGCGACATAGACGCTCGCTGGCACGTTCAGCCAACCGCCTGCTGGCTCGCCGCACTATACGTGCCAGCGAGCGTCTAGGTCGCGCTCTGATTGGTCCGTGTTTTTCGTTAATAACTCCTAAACAAAGCCGCGGACGCCATTTTTGTTAAGGAAAATGTTGCTTCAAATGACCCAAGGAACTTCCCATTTCCCGCTTACGCAGTCGTTTTGGGACATCCTATATTACAAATGTCCAGAAGATTTATAGGGCACTTTCCTCTACCGTTTCGAGGACCGACAGACTTCTGATTTCTCTGTAAGGAAACGAACAATTTCTTTCGAAAGTGTATCGAACTCATTTCTGCGCCTAATACCATGATCCTCGGACTGAAAGTTCCAGTCAATACAGCGGACAGAGCCGTGTGGCGCGGCGCGGCGTAAGACCCAGTCGGAAGAGGCTTTGTTGACGGACAGTCTAATTGGTGGAAGCAGTTGGACGGCGCGGCGCGGCGGGAGAAAAATCCGGGCTTGAATCCCGGCCCAGTAATCCGATCGAGCGATCCCTTTTCTCCTATAGACCGGCAAAAACAGCTTATCTAAACAAAAACAGCGAGGTGGAAGGGGCGAGGGAGCGAACGCGCGCGCGCGCGCCCGCACGCTATTCCAGGGATTAATCAATCCAGTTTCACGCTATTTAAAGTCTGGTGCTCGAACAGCTCCGGGCACGCACTATAATGCTGTTCCGTCGATATCGGGGTGTATTTGTTTCTTTATTCACAGTATGCGAGAGACTGGCTCGAGAAAGATTCCAGGGCTCGCAATCCGACCCCGATCGAAGTTTACGGGGGTTTCAAGGTGTAACTGCATAGCTGCGGGGGAGGCAGGCGGTCTGAAATATCCTCCCATGGCTGTCGTAGGCTTGCCATCGTGCGCTCTCGTTATTTCTAATTGACGAGTCTCCTCGGGAGCTGCGGGCCAAGCGTGCAACGCGAGACGTTGCAAATTTCATCATTTTTCTGATAGAATCGAGATGAAACCTTGCTTAAATTAGAATTGAAATAGCGCGGAATAAAGTAAAAATAAGAAGAAAGAACGACGAAATAGTTTGACCTTGAGAATGGACGGTCGAAGTTGACCTTTGTTGAAAAATTTCCAAAAACTTCAAAATATAGATAAATTCCGTGTCTAGATTCGATATACAACATGTTGAAATTCGACCAAATATTTGTAAATTTAAAGTTTCTCGAGAAAGGTCAACTTCGATAAACACTTTCAAGGTCGAAACTTACCCGGCGCGGCGTCTTGCCATTATTTTTCACTTATCCCGCACCGTTTGAGTTTCAATTTCGGAGAAGTTTCGTCGGTTTATCTTGATTCTATCAGAAGTTCCACTGGTTTCGTGGCGAGGGTGACCAAACGTGCGAACGACTGTGCGTCGCGTCGTCTCGTCGCGTGACACCGCTCCGCGAAATACAATTTTCCTCGGTTTTCTCTAATTCCGCGGGAACATGCCAGCGCGCGCTACTCCGCGCACTTTTATGGCAACGTTAACGGCCGGCGAAATTAACGACGCTGTTATCTCGGAAAGAAGTTGGAGAGCCCGAAGTCGTGCGCCGCTCCGCGCCGGATAAAGGAATAGGTGCGAGCCGTGTGATGGAACTTTGATTCGGGCAACGATAACGATCAGACGCTACGGTCTAATGGCTCTTCTTTCCCAATCGACGAATTACTACCCGCGAAACGGGCAGTGGCACTCGGCGAAAAAGTTTACGGCCCGCTAACAGTTTGCGTTCCGTACGTAACGCCTTTAATTGTACGGTTCCTGATGAGCCGTAAATCAGCCGTTCTATCCGATACCCGATCGTTTAACTCTCGGTAACGGAGCTTTTATCTGGATCGTTCAGACTCCATTCGCCGATGTTTTTGGTAATTTAAATAAAAGGTAAATAACGAAGCGACCTTCGTACCGCCTCTGCAAGAAAATGATGTCTACCTCGAAACCGTATAACTTTTGTGTTGAAACATTTTTCAGAGATATTCGAGTGGTTCGCTTGAAATGGGACACCCTGTATACCAACTCGTGCCACGTCTGAAATTTTTCGAGTTTAGTAGTTGGCAGTGTGGAAATTGTTTCGAATCAGGGTGAATTTTAGTGGAGCCCCTATTCGTGTAAGAAGGAATGAAATATAAATTATTAAATTGTGGAAGTTTCAGCGAGTGTAACCTGTTTACCCGATGAACGTAAATGACCTGCGACTGAGTCGAGGACAGCCAAGGAAAACACCAGCGCCAGCAGCGCCCGCGTTAAATTCCTCGGTAATCGTGTTAGGCGCGTTTAAAATCCCCGTTAAGTAGAATATTGTTCCGTCGCGTCGCGACTGCTTACGGTAAGATGCTTACTACAGCGCGTGCACTCTTTTTTTTCCGAGAGAGCAGGAAGTCCTTCCAACGGCCTAAAACGTTCGTGATTAACGCAAAGTCCATTAACGATTCGAGGCTTCCGGCACTGGGAAAAACATTCGTGCACACCGAGTCGAACCTGTATCATCCTCTTGTCGATCGCATAGCATTATTCCTGCGAAGGTCGTTTGAAGGAGAAATTCATCTTTCCATGACCTTCGGAAAAAAATCTTTGCGCAAACATTGTATCCGTAAGACCGGATATTTTTCCTGAAACATTTTCTCGTACTCTTCTAAACAATGACAATATTTTTGGGCTAAATCTCGAGTCGCTCGCATACGTACATCCACCTAGTCCGGTTATTTTGATACAAGGCGGAAATGTGTGCTTCTCAGCTTGTACTTTTCTCGGAAAACAAGCTATTCTCGATCTAGAACCGGTTATTTTAGGGTTGCACTCGGCAGGAGAGGTGGCCTCGGAGAACAGTTTGTTTTTAGAGTATCTACGTTAAATGTATAAACCGATGAATGCAAATGAAATGTATACATATATATATATATATATATATATATATATATATATATATATATATATGATACAAACGTTGTTGCAACGGAAGTGAAAATAGTTCTTTTTGATAAATGAGGATCCGACTGGACCTAGACCTCGACGTCCGGCATTCCGAAAATGTTGAACGCATTAGCTGACGGCAGCATGCGAGTTCCACCGAAATAGAAAGAGGTAGCAAGATCCCTAGCAAAGTAGTATTACCACTTGGTGGTTAAATTCGCAGAACTCTTCCGGTGTGTTTCGTTAATCGTTCGTTTAAAGAACGGGGCGGTAAGACCGTCGGGCAATAAAGGACTCGAGGAGGGGAGATGACCCCGTATTCCTCGGAACCGGAAACGTTCCTCAGCGTCGAATCGCGTGGCAACCGCACAACTTTCGGTAACCGCAAGTTCGTTCGCCGGCAGCGTTACACCCCGCGTACTTGTTCTTCGAGGTTCGAGTTTCTTTTCCACGCAGTGCGCAATCGATCTGTTGCTCGGGGCTCGACTCGGCCCGCGCGAGCCGAGGCGGGGCTCACGGTACTTCGTATCTTCGCCGATGCAGTGCTCGATGCAATTTACGTCTCTGCACTTTGCGTGGACGGATATTTTAGCAAAGTTCTCTCTCTCTCTCTCTCTTTCTTGCCCTAGCCCCTTCCCTTACACCCTAAGGCCAGAACCCCAGTTATACACCGAGTTGCTCGGTGTGTACGTATAAAACTTTCAGAACGGGTGGAACCCACCGACCGGATGCTTCATGCAGATATCTATACATTTATCCCGACGACCTTTTTCTACCTTTTTAGCTGGCTGGATGGCTGGATGGCTGGCGAACGCCCGTACACTAGTTCACGTGATTCCGCTGCTGAAAATAGGAAAGCTGTTCTGCCGCGGAGCGCGGCCGTGTTATCGAGAGTTTTTACGCAAATGGATGTTGCGATGGAGGAGGTGTTGCATTATTTTTTCACGATTCTTTACTGCACGCCACATTTTGCTGTCTACCTTCAAGGTTTTAGGTAAATCGACCTTACCAGGATCGTTCGGAACTATTTATTTGAACCTATCGGAACCGTCCGTACCGTCGTAATAAACCATTTCAATCATCCCGATCCATACCGATCTAATATAATTCGTTTCGAACCATTCTGGTTTATTTCGGACCGTACCGAGTTAATTTTTAACGATTCCATCCATTATGATTCTCTTCGAGTTATTCTCTCTAATTCAATTAGAAACCATCTCAATCATTCTGTACCATTAATTTATTCCAACCACTCTTCATTAAATCATCAAATTTCTTCATACTAACCTTTAATCCCAATCTGTTCGTGGGTATTCCCAAGCGACCTCAAGCTAGTTGGCCTCAACTTGGTTCTAGGCGTCTCCGCTGACTAGATCGTAGCCAGCTCGCTTAACTATACCCGCATACATCGAAGTCTCGATAAATAACGAGCGTTACCTCGAAATTCCCGTAGGAAATCGATCTGCCAAACATTCTTCGTTTCTCCAGTTCGTTGTGTCATCGCGTACCTTTAATCTGTGTAAACGCGTATTTCAAAAATATCCGGTACGATAAAAAACGAGTCTTATCGGTTTCGCTTTAAGATATTCGAGACTTTATCGTCGAGACTTTATCGTCGACCGGAGCCTCACGGTCCCGACGCAACGAGTTCGCGATTGCCAGTCAATACTGGTGGCAATAAATCGCTCGAGCGTGCATGTGCTCCGAATTCGGTCGGGAGTTGTGCGTTTATTAGCTGGAATCGCCGATGCATCGAGGATATCGCTCCCATGGAATGTCATCGGGAATTGTCACGATCAGCGCGGGTCTACGGTGAACGTCGAATAGGAAAAATACACCGGAGTCGCGTCGGGGCAAGTTTGCCAATTTCGCGGTGCGATTGAGCCCGCTCGGATGTGCTCGGCAAGACGTGAGTAAGCCGCTTTATTACCAGCCGAGCGAAAGTTAAGTCCGCTTTTCAAAGCCCCCGAATCTTTCTCCAAGTATCGATTAACTTCGCGACTGTGGGACTCGAAGCCCTGCCAAACACCGGCCCATCGGAAGGCTGGAGATTTTTGCCGGGGCCCAAAGCAAACGGGAACCTAATCGGTTCGCTTTCTTTCTTTTTGGAACTTGGCTCGAACGTCTTTCAGATTTATCGCACTTCGATTGGGGACAAACCAATCAATTCTGCATAAAGGGTATAGCCGGATAAGGTAGTAAAAAATGCCCTTGAACCGAATTATATCGACGATGGGTCATACGATAGGGCACCCACAAAAAACATACTGTACAAAGTTTCAACCCTGTATCTCGATCCGGAGGGTAGTTATGGGGTAAAATCGAAAAATCAGTTTTTGGCCTATTTTCCCTAGTTAATGATATTTAGAAATTCTGAAAAAAATCTGACACATGTCAAGAACCCAATTACATACTTTGCAATTGGTTTCAGATTTTTAAAGTGAAAATCCTGCTTGTAAAAAATCAAAAACCTCAAAAAAATCGAAAAAATGCAGATTTCACATGGAAATTCTGGAGCGTCCAGATTTATATTTTTACAGTAGCAATATATTGTTATGGGTATTGTTCATGAATTTTTTCAGATTTTTTGGTTTGGTGCGCCGTTGTTAAAAAAAATAAAAACCGATTTTTTCGACGTTTTCTCCGCGAAGAACTAAGCTAACCTTAAAATTGTTACGTTCTATTTATTCTGTAACTCTACCAGGCACTGATGAACCTTGAACACTTGTCAAAAATAATTAAACAATGAAATCAGCTTCATTAGTATTTTTACTATGTCAGCGTATTACATCTGAAAGTATTAACCACATTCCCAACAGCTCGGTTGGCTCAGCGCGTCAGGCGTTCGACTGTTGACCTGCTTATACTAGGTTCGCGCCCGGCATACGTATAATTTTTTTTTTACTTGATTATTTCTTTTTTTTATGTCTAACTATATAATAATCAATGGTATTTTTGTAGATTTCTTTTAGAATCAATATTTAAATATTTAAAAAATATTTTAAGCTAAAATGCGCAAAAAAAATTTTGGAGTAATTGTTATTATCATCAATTTTTATGTATGCATCTTCTTAATTCTGGTAGTATTAAATATTTTCTGCAGTCCTGGTAGTGATGATCGACAGAGTCATAAAGCGAGTAGAGAAAGGGAAAGGTGAATATAAACGTAGAGGTAAAGGTAAAGGTACAGGTAAATGGGCAGGCTAAAGGTATAAAATAATAAAACACGGACACTTTGTCCGTCCGCTTTTACAAAACGCCGGTTCATACACAATAATTGCTGTTCCGCACGAAGGACGAGGTACCAAAAACGAATGCTTGAAAAGAGTAGTATTACAATGGATTATTTTCTCTATAACGGAGTATTTAAAACTCGAAGCACGTATAGATTTACTGCAGAAAATATTTAATACTACCAGAATTAAGAAGATGCATACATAAAAATTGATGATAATAACAATTACTCAAAAATTTTTTTTGCGCATTTTAGCTTAAAATATTTTTTAAATATTTAAATATTGATTCTAAAAGAAATCTACAAAAATACCATTGATTATTATATAGTTAGACATAAAAAAAAGAAATAATCAAGTAAAAAAAAAATTATACGTATGCCGGGCGCGAACCTAGTATAAGCAGGTCAACAGTCGAACGCCTGACGCGCTGAGCCAACCGAGCTGTTGGGAATGTGGTTAATACTTTCAGATGTAATACGCTGACATAGTAAAAATACTAATGAAGCTGATTTCATTGTTTAATTATTTTTGACAAGTGTTCAAGGTTCATCAGTGCCTGGTAGAGTTACAGAATAAATAGAACGTAACAATTTTAAGGTTAGCTTAGTTCTTCGCGGAGAAAACGTCGAAAAAATCGGTTTTTATTTTTTTTAACAACGGCGCACCAAACCAAAAAATCTGAAAAAATTCATGAACAATACCCATAACAATATATTGCTACTGTAAAAATATAAATCTGGACGCTCCAGAATTTCCATGTGAAATCTGCATTTTTTCGATTTTTTTGAGGTTTTTGATTTTTTACAAGCAGGATTTTCACTTTAAAAATCTGAAACCAATTGCAAAGTATGTAATTGGGTTCTTGACATGTGTCAGATTTTTTTCAGAATTTCTAAATATCATTAACTAGGGAAAATAGGCCAAAAACTGATTTTTCGATTTTACCCCATAACTACCCTCCGGATCGAGATACAGGGTTGAAACTTTGCACAGTATGTTTTTTCTGGGTGCCCTATCGAATGACCCATCGTCGATATAATTCGGTTCAAGGGCATTTTTTACTACCTTATCCGGCTATACCCTATGATAATTATTGGTCTCGATTGGAAGAAATAGAATACTTGTCTCCTTATTTAATAATTTTAGTAATTATTTTAATTGTAGAATCTTTTCATTTTTTTGCTATTTTAAGCTTCACGAATAATATTTAATCGTTATATCATGTTTGTTGCGCCGAGGCTGCAGAGAAACGGTCCAAAACGCACACCGCATTAAAAAACTGATTTTCAAAAACCGGTTTTAACAAAGTGCATACATTCTCTTCGTACACGGTGCAGATTTTGTATTTACGTTTACATTGCATTTTTGTTTTGACCATGCGTGTCGGATGCGATGGGCAAGCTCGTTACCGTTTTACAGTTGCAAACCTCGAAAAAGGTAACAACAGTTATTCGGACGCTATCTCTTTCACCGAAAAACGACCTATGAAGTTATTCTTTACGGGAATTTATGTGAAGTTATGAATGAACCCAATATTTTCTGTGACTGTTTGCTCTACTACGAATCTACGGGACAGATTCGGTTCCAAAATGTCAATATTGAGCTCGCGTGTTTGTACTACGGCTGACTATGAAAATAAATAGTTCAGTATATTTACGATAGGTGTAATCAGTTGCTCGAGGTCGTCAAGATTGTATCCAATATTATTTTATACTATACTTTATATACTCTAATAACTTCGTTAATTATACAGATACAAACAAATATTTCGGAAGAAAATTATCGTATTTGGAGGGGGACATGAGTCTCTGTGAGCGAAGGTCATGTCAAGGTCATACTTCCGAGATCTCCCGTATAGCTCAACTAAGGCGTTGCGTCGGCGACACTGTTTATTGCACAAATCAAACAAGATTGATAGCTAATAGATTGTAGCTAAGAACTTACATCACTTTGCTACCATATCTGTTGCAATAAAGACTAAACGTAAAATGCCTTCATAAACAATGAGTATGGACTTAATATTTTCGCTCTGGATTGATCAGGAAAAGTTTGAGCAAAATCGATGACCCAACGACCGTGACCACCTCTCCTCGAAGGCGATTCCGTCCTCGGCACAGTTGACTTTATCCCGGCTGCCAATAGGACACAAACAATAGTCGAATCCCGTTCGGAGTGTACCGAGATTCGAACCCAAGAGAACAAGAGAACGAACTTAATAGAACCGAAAAGCACCGTCGCTTCGAGAGCGCTGGTATCTTTTCCCGCTAGCGCGGCGGGTCGAGTCGGATCGGGTCGGGTCGGGTCGTGTCGGGTCGTGTCGGGTCGATCGAACCAATTTCGCGAAGAAGGAAAGCCGCGCAGAAACGATACAAAGAGAAGAATGCCCGGGGATGCGATAGAAACAGTGGCGGAATCAATCGTTCGGAAACGGAGAAATAGCAGAGCAGCTGCGGCATCGGATCGATGGCGGCGGATCGACGTTCGCCGAGACCGATGTAATAATTTACCAAAGAGCCGGTCGGACGTGGAAAAGGATAGAGGTGGCTGGGGATAGAGGGATGGTGACAACGGTTCACCGTTGCGCGTACGGGGATGTAGGAGGCAGGAACAGGTAGGGGATGGGAGGGGAGGGGAGGGGAGGGGAGGGTGGTCGGTGTCAACGACGTGCTGGAATCCGGAGTATTCGTCGAACGGCCACCGATGAAAGGAGAAACTTGGATCGTTTATCACGCGCGTTTCGAGGCCGAAGTTTCGCTAAAGTTAAACTGTTTGGACGGGCACGAGGCACGCGGATTATGGATCCAAATCGTCGATTGTTATCGTCCGAGCGAACTTCCGGGTCGGTGGGGCCCGACCAGAGAACGAGAGGGTTGCACCTTAAACCGGAGCCTTTGAAGAATGCTTCGTGACCGCGCGCGCGCGCGCGGCTTCAGCCTGGTGCCATTCAAAGTTCCGCCGCGGCACCGTTCGCAATAACGAACCCTTTAGGTTAGGAGCTCTGGTGCACCGTTCGGGGCCCGACCCATGATTTCGTATTTTCTTCGTCGACCTTTATTTTTCTCCCTTATTACAGGCTGCGGTGCTGCCGGCACCGCCTTCGCTACCGTCGTCGGCCCCGTTACTCCTTATCCGGCCAGCATCTTGCCCCTTTGTGGACTTCCTCGAGTGGAGCTTTTGTGCCCATAACAGACCGTGTTCACTGGGCGGCCGGGCATTCGATGGTTTGTCATTCCTGCGATTCCTGTCTTGTATTTTGAAGAATGCACCAGGAGATTCGCGATCTCCCTTGCAAAGCAGAGATGTTTCTATCTGATGGCCTTTCCCAGGCTTTTATCTTCTTTCGCGTTTTCCCGGCGCTCCGATGGAGAGGGCTCCGATGGAAAGGTGATTCGTTCCAGAGAAGAATTACTAACCCTTTGACACACTGATTCGTTTTAAACCATTTGAACCGTTCATTTATTTCAGCCACTCCGGACTGAAGCAGAATCACCGTAGCAATCTGACCCTTACAAAAAGATTCAGGACAATTTGCGTAGCAACCGTGTCGAGCGGAATGGTTTCGAGAAATATCGCTCAACTTTATACACACACACACACACACATCACTTTTGAACCGGTGAATTCCTAACTGTAAAACTTGGACTCTCGGCATTTTCTCGACAGAATCTACGGGGTAACTTTTAAAATGGTTAAAAAATTTCTGGTTTCCCGAGGTGAAGTTCGACCAAATAGACTACTCGATTCTTCAATTTGATTCCTCTTTTATGAAATTAGGAACGGCGGAGAAGTTGTAATCACTGTAACCCTTGTACCCTCATCCGTCCCTCATTTCACGAACTGGATCTGTCCCTCAAATTGACACAGTGGTAAAAGATCGATTAAATAACAAGGTAAACAATTATTTTTCGATTTTTTAAAATAAAAATTGACGAGTTAACATTTACATCTAAGATTTTTCGCTTATGAGTTTCGCATTAAAAAACTAAATGTCACGAAGTTTCGGGCAAATTTACCTACAGATAACAGGACAGTGTAACTTATTTCGGGAAAACTGTGTCGAATTGACACGAGGGACGGATGAGGGTTAAGGAAAGCGCAAAAAATAAAATCGATCTTTTGAAAACGAGAGACCATAATAGCCGGTTGGACGGTGTCCGAATGTTACCGCGAGTCACCCCGTAACTGGAGCACTGCAGAGTTAGCATCGCGTCCGGCTGCATGATTAAACCAGATTTTCCAGTAGAACGGTGGGAAGTTGAGCAGACGTGGGTGGGTTGAAAAATGGAAAAATTGATGGCGATAAGGTTTATCGTTACGGTAATTACCTGGAAGCGGCGAGGAGTTGTTCCGCGGTAATGAAGGTTTCCAGGAGGTTTGCGACTGACGCGGCTCGGCTCGGCTCGGCTCGGCTCGGCTCGTGGAAAGAAAGATTTCGCGAGAGGCCCCAATCCACCGTGTCCGCCGTGCGTGGAAAAAGTCGTTAACTGATCAAACGAATATACGCGGGTTTTTCTAGCCCCGCTATCAGCCTCGCTGAATATTCAAAACGTCGGGGGGTGTTCCGCGATTTGATTAATTGCTTCGACCCACGGCCGGAGATTTCTTTCTTCGCAAAACCACCGCGTACCGCTCGCGCTCCGGAGGAGATCCATCTCGTTATCATTAACTACGTCGCGGAAACGTTGCGGAAAAACCGCGGAAATCCATCGGCGGGGAAACCCGGAGGTAAGAAAACGGATCCCTTTGGTAAGAAAAGCCGAGACGGTGAAGCGATGCAAATGCAGACACGGTTAATTAGCATCGACCGAATGCCGAGGAGCCCCGGCGGAAAATGCTAAAACTACAATAGTCTTCGGCGTTAAATGAACTCCGTAGCCCAGGCTAGAGGGGAAAAGAAAGCGGGGGGACAGCTTTTTGCTTCTCGATGAATACGAAGCTCCGTCGGGAGAAGTTCGCCGGAACGTTTCCTCGAAGAATCGCCGCGAAGTTGCCCCGCAAATTGAAATTCAATTTGGAATTTTCAATGCGCGATCGCGGATTCGGTTGCGGGGCGGAGTTATCGGGCAAAAACTGTCTGCCACTTCGCCTGTGAATAACGAACCCGTCTTGCGTCGCTAATGGCCCGCCCCAAGTCCTTTACTCTCTGAAATTTGCCCCCGCTCCCCCCCGACAAACAACCCCGACACGGCACGACATTTATTTCAATTATCGGACACTCGAGGTGCTTAAATATTTTTTCAATGTTCGTGCTTGCTCGATATTTCTGTCCGTCGAGTGCGGTACGTTATTCTCGTTCCAGACGACGACGTTTCCAGCGA
This sequence comes from Lasioglossum lativentre, assembly GCA_916610255.1. Taxonomy (NCBI): domain Eukaryota; kingdom Metazoa; phylum Arthropoda; class Insecta; order Hymenoptera; family Halictidae; genus Lasioglossum; species Lasioglossum lativentre. The sequence goes on from OU744364.1 coordinate 7,605,894, forward strand.
ACACGTTCTTAGAAACAGGAATTTAATAAAAATTTATCGGTTAGTAGAAAATATTCATTATGCCTTCATAATTTCGTATTTCGTTCATCGCTTCGAATCCGCAGTTCAAGTATGCCTAACGTTAATCATCTGGTAGACGGTGAATGAGGGCGAAATGAATAACTTGGTCAGGCAGTTGGACGTGTGTTAATGGCTGTAAATTTGCGGTGCAGGTATTAGGTGAGTATAGTTATAGCAGTTGTTAGAAAACGTGGATTCGAGGCAACCGCGTTTAAAGTTTTTAAGCTAGGTGTTTCGAACTCTGCCGCATCGCTCAAAATGGTCTGTAACTTCGTTATTTTTGCGAATTCGACCGTAAACTTTCGAAAGCGCAGTTTTGAAATGTCGCGCTTTGAATGTACGGAAAAAATAAACTTTCTAAGCCTGTCGGTCGGGAACCGATGCTTAACGTTACCGCAGGCATCTCAATTTTACTATCAGAAAACAATGAAAAATATTCGATGGTCGTAATTCGAAGCGAATGTGAAGAAACATAATGTTTTTGTTAAATAAATCCATGAAAATCGCGTTAAAAACAGCGAATAACTTAGGTAAACATTTTTCGATAAATAAACAGCACTAAAAAAGAGTTTATCTGTTAGTAAAAAAAAAAAATGGTTCGATCATTCGGGCACGTGCATTGGCGCCAGTTCTATTCATCCGTGCACTAGAGGGTTAAACGGTCAACAAAATGGCGGTCGCGCGAAGTGTGTCACCAAAACATCAATAATTTCCGTTCTCCTGGTAGGCGAATATTTCGGTGTCTTTAATGGCGTGTGAAACGATCGTATATCCAGTGACTAACATCGATATTCCGTCGTCCTTTAAAAGGGAATAACTTTTCTCAAATTCGACCGAAAGACATAAATTATTTTTATTGGAAATTACAAGAAAAATTTTCTAACAAATTGCAATTGCTTGAAATCACAATAGAGAATAATCAGGTGGTATACTGGGTGTTCGAAGGAAGCAACCTTAACGTATCTCCATGACACGAGAAATATCCATGATAAAATCCATTGGCGCCGCCAATAATTAATTGCTGCGACGGATTGATGCGGCCCGTGCAAAATGAGACTGTTCAGCGGATCAGTGGTCACGGATCTCATAATCGGAAAGACCGGAGCGCATCCTGCTTACCGCTGCAGGAGACGTTGCACGCCCTAAGGGTCGATGGAGGTTACACAGGGCCCGGCCGGCCGTGGAGGTCGTGCCACACGAAATTGCCGGCGCGCGAGGTACGTTCCGCGAATTGAACGGCAACTTTAATAAAAAGGGACGTTGCCCGTAACGCTAAGTTGCGGACTCATTTCGTAACATGAAACGCGTGTACTTCGCGAGCGTTTTCTATTAAATGCTACGAAACGCAACGTTAAACTTCTCCAAGTGCGGTTCCGGCGCTCGCCAACGCCGCACGAGAGTTATGTTAACTGCCTCCGGGGTCACTATACCCTGACAATCGACTCGATACAATTTGTATCCACATTTACCACGCTAAGAGATCGCTAAATCTCCAATTAGCGGAATTGAAGAGTCGTTAAAGAAAAACGTCGTCGTCGTTCTTCGAACTGCTCTGGATTCTTACGGTGAAAAATAAGTTCGCCATAAGATGTCTTTTACCGAGGATATTTTTATAGCAGATAATAAGCGAAAAAATGAAATTATTAAACATTATTAATTTGTGGCAGTAAAAGTAGAGGTTTCAACCTTTAAAATAAGCCCGCGTCGATTGCTTTCCGACTTTTTTTCACAAAATTACGACAGCTTGAATGTCGGCGACATTTCATGTACGATTTAGTAATCTTTAAGTGCGATAATTGTTTGTTGCGTAATTGACTAGGGAGAATGATAAATTAAGTACAGTTAGAGTGTGAAGCAATCATTCCGATTATTGGAAAATATTATAAAGATTGCGAATAATGTTGTATTAACGATATGATTCATTGATCGGGTGGCATTATCGGTTACTATCAATAATGATTCGTCACGTTCTACTTCTCTGCCGTGCACGATGGTATAAGGCTTCACTGAAATTTGTACTCTTCCGCGAAGCCCATGAGTGTTCGCACGTTCGCTTTAGCATTATCCCGGATAAAAAGCGAATTAAGCGATAACGTCACCTGGCTGCTATCTCTATTTACACTAAGTCCCATTAACATTCGGAGGCCCTTTAGCCGAGAATCGCATGCGGAGAAAATATTCAGAGTAGCTGTTCACAAATTTTCCATGTGGGCTTATATCGAAAATTAAAAAAAATACGTTTCGTAGATCTGTATCAGCTCTATACATTCAGAAAATCTTATCGAATTCGGTCAACGTTGGAATGAGTTGGTTAAAGATAAAAATCACAGTTTTTCACAACAGTTGTATTGTGAAATATGGTGTCATATATTGTGTCACAACTTAAATTTTCACCGATTCGGTGTTTGCTCTTAAAGGGTGGAAATAAACACTTTTACCGAGTGATCCACTAGCGGAGCTGTAATTCTTCCACCTCCGACCTTCTTCGAGAATGATTTCTTTGACGTAGCCAGCTAATCCAACCGTTAACAAGGATCGTTGAAATAAAAGCGACGATAACTCGAGTTTAATACCGCGAACAATGTACAAGCTTTCTCGGCTAAATGGGACCAACTAAATCTCTTTATTTCCTATTGTACGATATATCTTCTCGGAACAAAGTTACATATGTTTTAACCCTTAGCGGTCAGCTATTTTAAATTAAAACGAAAGATTTTTCCATTCCAGAATATTTTCTTTCTATACAATTTTTTTTTCAATTTTTTTCATATGAAACTGATTTAATATCTCATTTAATATGTAATTGTCTAGTAATTTATTAAATACGAACAAAAATAATAATGTGAACAATATGTTTAAAAATGGCATAGCAATTTTCAGTGGCGCCTCAGAGTCGCCATCCGACCGCTAAGGGTTATGGTGAAAATAATTATTTCTTCTGCTCATTTTATCATATAATTCCCAAAATCACCTGTTCCCACGTCTCGAATTAAATACGACGGAAAAGGCGATCCCAATTATCCGGGAAACACCTATACCCAGCACAACATAAAATAATTCTCGATTGCTCGAGAGGTTGTTCCATTAGCACCGGTCCGACTCGCTTATGGCACGTACCAATACTCCCGGATCCTGGTTTCACCGCCTATCAGAGTCCCGGCTAACTTTGCCCGCCGGAAGTGGATGGTTGCGGCTGGCTCGGCTTGAAATAACACGCTCATCGTTCCGATCTTAATTACATAACCTGGTATTTATCTTCGGGCGAACGAATCGCGCGGCGAATTCACCGGCTATCCGGCTGGCAATTAAGCGGTGGCGAAGAACGGGCGAGAAGCTATTAACTCTCGGCCTGGCGGATGGCTGCGAGGCCGCGTGCTCGCGCGGATTGTTGCTATACTTCCGCGATAATGGCGAATTAATAGAGCCTGGACGGGCCGGGCCGGGCCGAGGGAAAGTTCTCGATATCCCGCGTCTTCGTCTTCGTCGTTGTCGTCGCGGGAACGTGGACCGCGAGACGGTAGACGGTTAATTAAGGGGACCGTTAACTGAGGAACCGACTTATCTGCGACGATTGGCTGCCAAGTTACCCAACGGAGCAAATGTTTCAGAGTTTCAATCAGCTTCCCCCGCTGTCCCCGTCCGCGGATAGCTACTTTGCAGTCGTTGCCATAAGACGCTCTTGAATACGATTATAATAAATTCTTCGCTGAAAGTTGCCGAAGTACTAGAATCCGCTTTCGATGATAATGGCCGCGCCAACCGGCGCGGCGGCGGTGCTCTGCCTATAGCGACGAGAAAGAAAGCGAAAAGAAAGAAAGAGGACGACGCGCCGGCAAAGCGTTCTCGTCACCCGGTCCTCTTTCGGCCCCCGATGGCGGGATTACGATTTACATGACAAACCCTAAAGCTGCTCCGTCACGGCATTACTTAACGACCTCTTCTCGAGGCTGTATCAAGGCACCGGGAACATTATACTTACCGTATTCGCCGCGCAAAACAGCTCCACTGTTACGTCGATGACGCCCCCGCGCGAAGCGTCGAGCTAAGCCAGAGGTTCCCAAACTGATTTCACCTATCGTCTCTTTACCAAATAAAAGATTAGGCCCGCTGCACGCGTGCGTTTTTTTAACGTGCGTCGAACGTGCGTCGACCGTGCGGTACCGCAGTTGCGGTTCAGTTGTCAGGCGCACACTTGCGTTTGTTTAACGTGCGGCGACTGCGTTATTCACTGCGTTTTCTACTACTATCGAAGATGGAGGTGTCCCAAAAAAAAGCGTAGAGAATACTTACATATTTCATTTCTATCTTTGTCGTCTTTCTCATCGAAGTTATCGTGAATAACACGACAAATATTAATCCACGCACTCCTTCTCTTCGTCCTGTCGTGGTATTCTTCTGCGGCTATGTTCCATATTTCTGGATATTTCTTCACTTCTGTTACGTCGCGACCGCGTCGGTGTCGCGAGCATTCGGATCGTTGCCCGCCAAATTAATATTCAGCAACTAGTTCAGTACGTACGAATTATTCGAAGACAATTATTTGTTAACAGTAGTAATAAAACACGTTAAAAAGAGCGTTACGTCCCGGACCTGCTAGGGGACTCGTCAGTAAGGCTAATCCAGCAGGTCCTGCCTTATACGCTAGCGCACGCGAGAGATTATGAAGAATAATACGATTGCGATTTCGTCGGTTGTCCTGATCGCTGGACAATGAAAATACGCGATTGCAAAATATAACAAATAGTATGACGGCTCGTGCGTTTGTACTTGTTTATCCGAGGACTGGAAGGTGTCACGACGTTCGAGCGTACAATTCAACTGCGTGAACTTGACTTCCAGCCCTAACGCGACGAGGAAGAAAATGCACTGATTGGTTCCTGCCGAAAGTTGCATTTCCCAATCAGCGCGCTTTAGGCTGTTTATGTCTTGTTCCCGTAGCCTTGAAAGAGGCCTTTGTACCGAGGAGTAGGATGACCTTTAACGAAGTCGACGACGGGTCTCGGTAATTTGACCCTTCTTTACGACCGCGGCGGTGCTTCGGAGGGACGATATTTATGACACTCGAAATCGTGGAAAACTAAACATCTAGCAGATGTCTCGACTGGTCGCCGAGTGCCGATAGTTCAATTGTTTTCAGTCACGAACGTGTCACAAATAATCTCCGAAAGAAACACACGTGCACGGTTCTTGCGCGACGGAACAACTTCTTCAATAAAATGTTCAATATCGAAAAATGTATCACCGTGTATGTCGTTCGTTTTGCGGCAGAATAACGCACGTGTGCATCAACTTACATACGAGAATGTAATGACGATCGCATATGCGTTTGCGGCGACGCGACGGTGGCAAATATTGCACGCAAGAGCGTCGTGCGACGACGCAAGTACGGTTGAAACAAGTGTGCAGCGTCTAATAGAATTCATAGTACCTCAGAATATTATAGATTCATACGAAAAAGTGTTTTTTCAGACGGAAGTTGTAGAACATTCGTTTGACATTGCGGTAACCTTAAAAAGCTCCGTAGAGATTACAATCGAGATTTTTGGGAAACACCGAGCCAAGCTTTGGGAAACACTGAGCTAAGCTTTTTGAAGTGCCGCCGGGAATTAAAGAAGACCATATCCCCCTTTGTCCACGCGCCTAATGGGGCACCGTCGCGTCGCTTCGCGTTCCGTAGATTCCACGAACCTCTGTTTACCCGCTCTTCTTGTTTCCTCTGTTGCAGGCCGCTTGTTAGGACCCTGCCTACCGGAGACCACATGCAGGTATGCGCATTTCCGGATTCTTTTTTCTAGAAGGAATATGTAATGAGTTCGGTGTGAAATTTGTTCACTTTCCTCTGCATCGTGCAACAATTTCTTAGAATAACGGTGTTTAGAAGTAGAGTCTTCGACCTTCAAAATCTGTCCATTTCCCGGGAATTAGAAACCGGTGTTCAAGCATCTTTTGGAACAAACGTATCTTTAGAATGACATGTTCGAAAACCGAACGTTTTAAGAAAGATCTGGTTATCGAACATTTGCGAGCACAAAAAATAGAACACCGCGGAGTACGAAATGGAATGTCGAAAAATTTTCGACTATTCGACCCGTCATTGGATCTGCTTTTAGATATGTCTGATTCTATTTCCGAACGCTTCTGTATAGTTCGAGCGAGGGGTTTATTCGGGGTTTATCCACTTGTAGAATACGTAACGCACATACGATTCTTCGTATGTAAGTCCAGGCAATTAAGGGGAAAGCCGGAGTAGTGTCAAAAGCTTAAAAACTTTGGAGGGCTCGCACGAACTTCCATAGTACGTTGGAAGAGTCAGCTACCCCACGGATTAACATACCCCTTCACTGTCCACTTCAGACTCTGTACCTTATGGTTTCGAGTGTAATTATTCCGCAGAAAGTATGTATTAACTTTCCACTCGACTTGGCCAATCACGACTGATTCCGCGTGTCCGCGGAACTCTCGCGTGCGTGTACGTGCACGATTCCATAGCCCTCCAGAGACCGCGGTTGAATAAAAATAGGATGAAGCGTCTGTTTTTAGGATAGCTCGGTGATAAGAGGACTTAGAGGCTCGGAACGAAACTTTCCCCATTCCGGAATAACGCGGGGATTTTTCTGAACCGTGCTGGCTGAAGGGACTGTTTCGTATTCCGAAAGAATACCTAGGCGATGGCGGATATGTACATAGAAATTATTCTATCAAAACGGTACCGGTATACATATGCAGCGTCCGCGCTTGCCGGCAGACAGCTGAAATTTGATTTTGTAATTCTCGCGATCAAGCTTTGAAATACGTTTTAATTTAGTCAAGAAACAAACAGGCGATAACCGATAAGTTCAACGCTACACCTGCCGAATTCGAAATGTTAATTACGTAAAGTTTGCGCGAAAAGGTGCTCGGCGAACAGACGTTTTCCAGTCGATAGACGGCCGATCGATGACGGTGAAATTTAATGAACGTAAAAGGCTTTCGAACGAAACACGAATACGCTCTATAATTGATATAATTCGAGCGAGCCAGTTTTTCGCCGACGCACGGCGGGCCGCTTCATCAAGTGCAGACGTATTAAGCACACAGAGGCCGGAGTAGATCGCGGGCACTAGAGAATAAACGGAGCCGATCGGTGTTCGGGACCAATTATCTTTCCGTGCTTGAACAAACATTCGACGGGTTTTAATGAAATCGCGTCGAAATACGCTCGGCAGAAAAACCGGAACCGGCGTGTTCGGTCGATGATTTGCGTTCCCTGATCGACCACCGAAGAAAAACGGTCGTCCCGACGAGACTCCAAGGGAGCGCGGAGGGGTGGGGGTGAGGAGGCTGGGGGTTGACGGAGCGTCGTCGTCGACGATGGCTGGCATCGTTAACCCGACGATACAGACGATCTCTTTCTACTTTGATACGAAAACTCAAAAGGATACGGCGCGTCGGTGGCCTCGTTTCGCCTCGCTCGCCAAGGCGTTATCAACTCCGCAAATAATTTTCTTCCCGTTTTTGTCCCCTGTTTTCTCCCCTCTTCTTTTCTACCATTTTTTTTTTTTTTTTTAATATTATTTCGTCGAACGAGAAGCACCGATAGCTATCGGCCGCGCCGGTACGCCCCGGATATTCCGGTGACGGCGAGGCGAGAAAACGTCGGCTGACATTTGAATAATTCACGTCGAACCGTATTTCTCGAAAACGCCGCCGTCCACCGTTCGCCGGCCGCAAAGGAAATCGCATTTTCGAAAATGCCGGAAATATTCCGCCGCCGGCCAACGAGACTCCCGCGTGACGTAGTACAGTGGCGGCCATACACGGTACAGTAAAGTAGCCTAATATGGTCCTGACTTAAAAAAAAGGTGCAATATAATATGAAAAAAAAGGATTAAAAAAATTATTCTCCGTTCGGTACCGACTGCAGACACTTAAGGGGCTAGATCCCGAACTAGAATTCCCCTAGAATACCCTAGAAATCTGGCCGAAACATGTGTTTCCGAGGTACCACTTTTCGCCCTTATACGAGCATATTTTTTGCTGGACAAGGGCTCATTCGATAGAGGAAGGTTATGAACGGGGCGTAGCCCGTTTGTTATGCGAAATTATGCATTGTATTTTGTAATATAAGTGTTAGAAGTAAGCCAAAATTGATGATGTTCAGCCATGTAATCCAAGCCATTTTTATGCCATTGGATGAATTTTCTGGATGCTATCGTGGGCTGAGCCCCGTTCATTTAACCTTCCTCTATTCAATGAGCCCTTGTCCAGCAAAAAATATGTTCGTATAAGGGCGAAAAGTGGTACCTCGGAAACACAGGTTTTTGCCAGATTTCTAGGGTATTCTAGGGGAATTCTAGTGCGGGATCTAGGCCTCGTCGAAGGATCGCTGGGAAGCATCCAATTTTCGGCCGGTAATTCGATCGTGACCCGCGGCCGGCAACGATTATTTTTACAATTAGTATCCTCCGGGACCCGGGACCCCTTCCTCGCCGACTCGAATTCTGTCTCGTATATATAACCGCCGCGCCGACACGTACGGATAGAGAGTTTTAATTCGTTCGCAGTGATGCGTGGAATAATGCGCGCCGTTCCATTCAGCCGTGTTATCCAGACGCCCGGAATAAATCGGTCGGATTCATACGTTATTCATTACGATTTTCACTTTGTAAATGATTTCGCCCGTTTGCCGTCTCGTGAACTGTGAATCGGCTGGATTTTATGCCGACCCGATTCCTTTGTAACATTCCGGCCGTGTTTCGGTTTATCGATACTGTTTGCTCCGTTTCCCCGCTTTTTTCTCTCCCCTTGCCTTTGGTCCTCCAGCTTAGCTGACGCCGGGATATATTAATTGGCCGACTTCGTATATATTGTTTGCACATTATCGCACGGGATATGCATGCGTGTTCCATCGACGCGGCTCATTTATCGATTGTCGTACTTTAGTTCTGTTCCGCTGTAAGACGACGATGTTTCGACGAGCGGTATCAAAATCATACCGATTTCATGCCCCTGTTCTCCACTAATAGTGTTACTGATTTCTCGACATTTTTCATTTCTCGAGAAAGAGAAATACAAGTGTGATTTCTTGATAATTCTCGAGAAATCTGGAAAAAAATCTTTTTTGAAAAATTCTATGTTTAATTAAAGAAAAATACATGAATTTCAATCAAATCTTTATTATTTATTATCCTAATTTTGCACATACAATGTATTGTTATGTACATATATAAATTTTATACATTTAGTAGTTAAGATGAAACACGAGATTCAAACAATTTATATTAAACAATTGAAATATATAACTTTGATACAACTTTATAAAAGAAACCTTTCCAAACAACATTTTCAACTTGTAAGATAAAAAGTTAAAAATATTAATGTATATAAATATTGTGAACAATTAAAATAGAAAAATTTTAATGGTTTATTTTGTTGCTTTTATTTTTAAAAATTATATCTGTGATTAAAATAGTTTTTCAAAAAAAGCTGCCAGTCGAGATCTTTTCTTTGTAACAAAATCATTGGTAATTGAAATATTGAGCTCATTTTGCGTGGAGGTCGGTTTAATGGTAGGATAACTGTTAATGGCATCCTACGTTTCGAGTGCAAGTATAATTCAGAAAGCGAGCTTTATTTGAATTCTCGAGAAATAACAATAATTTCTGGAGAAGTGAAAAATTGAAATATTTAGCTTTTCTCGAGATATTTTCGAGAAGAAACACTATCCACTAATGATCGAATCGATACCAAGAAAAATCATGCCCGGGCAAAAGTGATGGAAATTCTGTGGCATTGGCCGAAACGGGGCGGATCGGTTGTTCAGCTGTTACGTTAAAGCGGGACAGATCGAGCGGGTTGCGCTATCATTAATTTTCCCAATGAATTCCGCCGACAGAAGGGAATTAAAAATATTTGTCGATTGATTCGCCGGTAGGTCGATCGGTCGCGACGTTCGCCCGGCCCGGCCCGGCCCGTTCCGGCGCGGGGGAGGGGATCGGGGACGAGGTGCGTTCGCGAGCGGTAAAAATTCCATTTAGGACCGCGGCGCGATATGGAACGCGATGATACGCGCGGCGATCCGCCCGGAGCAATTTTATCCGCAATTTTGCTGGTCGGGTTGGATATGCGGAACGAGCGTTACCCGCGTTCCCTAACATTTTTCTCTCTATCCTCGAGCCGTGCTCGGTAGACACGTCGAAAGGCTTGAGTCGCCGACAACAAGTGGTGCCGTAACGAGCTTTTTATGACGAATGTGTTGGCCCCATGTGCGAAAACGTGACTTCCTCGAGCACGTGCTCACCTGGCCGGTTCGCGGCTCCTTGACCCGTGAAACGGCTCCGGGCATTGTTTACCGTCGCGGAGCTTCTCCACGGTTCACGACGTCAGAAACGAAACGAGATAGGGTCATCTGGCCACCGAACGAACGCTTCACCCCTTCGCATCGACGCACAGTCCGTCGACTCTAATTTTTTGAAATTTTAATATGCGGCGTTTTTCCTTACAACCACAAAATACGAAGACAGCGAAGTGGAAAATCCTGGTTGTAAAAAACTGGAGACCTCAGAAAAGGTCTCGGTGTATAGGTAAATACTCGGCATATTTGTAAATGCATCGGTACGAAATATTGAAAATATTTCTTCCATTTCTGACCTTGTATGACCTTGACGGTCATTGCGTCCTATACAGGGCGTTCAGAGATTTACTAGCCAGCGTTTTTCTTGTAAATAGTAATTATTAGAAAAAGATAAAATAGGAAAATGTAATGTAATTTTTTTGTTTTCATCCTGTTTCGTTGCATATGAAGGTGACCTTCAATTTTTTAAATGGAATGCTGTATAGTTTTTGATATCACATGAAAGCGTGTATCTAGACGAATTCATCCGTATACTGCACATCGACCTCGATGCTCGTGCAATTCACACGAATTAGATGATGTTTTGGTATGAAATATTCAAAATGTTTCTTCCATTTCTGACCTTGCATGACCTTCAAGGCCACCGTGTAGTATACGGATGAATTCGTCCAGACCCGCGCTTTCGTGTGATATAAAAAATATACAGCATTCGTATCTAACGAAACAGTATGAAAACAAAAAAATTACATACACGTCATTGTGTCGCGTATGAAAAACAGTACTACATTTTCCTCTTTTATATTTTTCTAATATTTACTATTCACAAGAAAAACGCTGGCTAGTAAATCTCTGAACACCCTGTACACGTATATCCATTAAAAAAGATTACATACACGCGATTACGTTGCTTTCGAAAAACAGCATCACCTTCTCCCCTTTTATTGTTTTCTAATATTTACTATTTGCAAGAAAAACGCTGGCTAGTAAATCTCTGAACACCCTGTATACGTACATATATCCATTAAAAAAGATTACATACACGCGATTACGTTGCTTTCGAAAAACAGCATCGCCTTCTCCCGTTTCATTTTTTTCCAATACTTTTTATTTGCAAAAGAAAACGCCGGCTAGCAGTAGCGCGGACACCGTGTAGAGGGTAGAGCGAGGGTTAATGGAAGATCAATCGACGTGGCATCGGCTATTCCGTCGAAAAGTGGGGGACACAGTCGGAGGTTCCCGCTAGGCAAACATGGAAAGTCGAAGGCGTCGAAGGCACCCAATAACACACAATCGAGAAGTCGACTGCTCCTGCTGCCGCCACTCGATATTCCGGCGAAATGGAACGCGGCGTGGGTGTGTGTTATCGTTCGAACCCTCGCGTTACCCATGTTATATCCATCTCTGGCATAGCTGGTTCGCTGGCTGGTTGGCTGGCTGGGTATAGCCCGGTTCTGTCGCGCTGACAGAATGGATGATAAAAAAGCAGACGGTAGTCTACGACGCGCGGTGCCACAGCCACCTATCGCGTATCCAGCCCGCGAAATACCGATTTCAAAGCCGCGATCGCGATCTGCCTGGAACAGGCCCGGCCATAAAGCACTCTCTTCCGTGAGCAACGCCGCACCGCACCGCACCTCACCGCACCGCACCGCACCGCACCGTACCGAGCCGATTCGTCGACACTGTTTGAGCTGAGTCCGACCTTTAAAATCGGCTCGGCTCCGCTCGGATCTGCCTCGACCTCGACGCGATTCCCGATATTTCCGGGCGACCGGAAATGACGGACGGATCGATACACCCGCGATAAAGGCTCGGCAAATATAATCGCTCGAATCACCACCCGGTAAATAATGATCCGCCGGCAATGGCTGGTATTAATGTAGCTTTTAGATGAATCAGTAAGTAATTCAGCGTACGCCGAAGCATTCGCGCAATCTGCGCGAGAATCGAGGGCAATTGGTTGGTTGCTTTGTGCGAGTAATACGGTTTTCGCGCAGCTATTCGTGGAAACGGGGGACACCGGCTGAAATAAGTCGCATCGGATAATCATTTCTCCTCGTGGAAAAATAATTGTCTGCTATTTTTTGCAGAACACGGAAGCCACTTAAGCATTGGTTTTATCTCTTAGATTTGTTTAGCGGGTCGACAACAATTCCTCCTCGGTTCTCTTTGTATACGCGATAGGACGTGTGCTCTCGAGCCGTATATTATTTACCCGGTGGGGTGGAGGTAATAATAATGGGATTCTGTGACCGATGTTGAATAAATATAGAACGCGGCTTCGGTGTTGCGGCTCTGTTCTTTGTGTACGTTCTAGTTCAAAGTGGCGACCTGTGCAACGGTACGCCGACCGTATTTGTCCGTTCGTGCGTGCGGTTTCGCGTGAGAATCGAATTTTTACGGAACACGGAGATTAATCTCGCCCGCAAACAGGCCGGCCACACGCGACGCGATCATTCGATCAAAACACTTTCCACGGTCGCGCGAGCTCTTTGCTTTCTAAGCGAGACCGCCGCGACGCGCCGCGAGAAAGAAAATCACAACTTTCTGAAATCGGTATACATACTACTGTCGCAATTCGCTTGGGGATACGGTGATCATTCTTGCAATACGACCGACTCGGGACAGTTTATAAATATTTTTCGTTCTATTTAGTCATATGAGAAAATTTTGAAAAAAATCCTGTGAAATGCCCAGTTACATATACCGTAATTAATTCGAATTTTTAAGTTGAAGATCCTGCAGAAAAATGCAGATTTCACATTGAAGTTCAAGGGTCACATCATTTACATTCTTACAGTACCAGTGTATAGGTATACACTCGTATAGCGCACGTGTGATATCTTTTTGTCTGGGAGTGTAAGTATATTGTTCACGAATTTTTTCAGATTTTTCCTAGCGAGGCAGGCCGTGTTAAAAAAAAATAAAAAACGATTTAAAGTCTGACGAGTTAAAACGCCATTTGGTAGCGTCTTCAGCGTAGTCTTCGAGGACTGTCTACCGGTTGCGGGGAATTTGTTGTACAGTGTGATAGACGCGCGAACATCGGTTTCTTGCGATATCCGCGCGTACCACGGAAGAATCGTAAAGTGGTCGGATAAGTTTTCGATCGGGCTGGGGCCAAGGTCCTCGAACTAATCCAGAGTCCGATCGTTCGTTGAAGTGAATTAGGTTGAAGAGCTTTGGGAAATCCTCGTAAAATATAATGAAGAATCTTCTGGCGTCTGAGGGGCTGCTCTTCCCAGCACCTTCCCAGCCCTCTTCAGACACCGGTGTCTTCCGCGGCCGGTGATTTCTCCTTTGATAAATAAACGCGATTCAGAAGACTAACGACGACGCCGCGGGAAGAACGGGGTACACGGGACAAAGAAAAAGAAAAGCCCGGTTCCAGGCCCGGATCCGGGACAAACGGGACGGACGACGTCAATGAGGGGGAACCGAGGGTAAAGTGGAGCAGCGTTCCTTGGCCTCTCGCTCGTAAATTTTTATCGGTTCGGCAAACTTTGACCCGTCGCGGCTCTGCGCTCTTTCTCTCGGTGGAGCTTGATTAACCCGCCAGTGATCGCGCTTTAAATAGTAACGCTCCGAGAGCCGGATCTCTCCTCTCTCTCTTTCTCTCCGAAAGCGTGCATACGTTAGGCGCGGGGAACGATTAAATTACCTAACGGGAAAACTCGCGGAACTGCTCTCGGTGAAGTTTTAAATGAAACGTTGGGGGCGTAATGTCGTTTGGAAGTTCACGGCGTTGATCAAAATAGATGAATCTTCGCGATCCAGTTTCATATTCGGATCACGCGGGCCTCTTGTTTCGAACAACCATAAGTGTTTTTTCCATTGAATTCGGGTTTTATGTGGCGAGAACTTTCACGGTTTATCCAACGAGACGAGAAGAGACCCGAACCAGAATGGTCAGATTAAGACTCGTCTCCCACTCTACCCTTCCCCTTCTACGGCAGTCACGTGACGCGTCCCTGTCGTGCATGCGTCACAATGTGTCACTAATCCCCTTAGACCATATATACCTATAGACACGGCGTAGATAATTTTCCGTGTCCGAAAGATGAAATCAGCTGAAAGACACTGTGACGTCACATTTTCAAAAGATGTATAAGCTATGCTTATCGACAGTGCCTACGCTTGGCTTACATGGGGAGAGGGGGGTCAGCAGGTGCGCCATGTACTGTTGAGTGCTGACAAGAAGCTCCCCGGGAGGCACAGAGGCAAGAGGGGTCTCCAGCTAGCTCCGCCCATCCCCACCAATGACGCTCCGGTAGTCGCCGCGTGATCACGCCGTTTCGACTGCTTACGTCACTCGACGCATAATAGTAGGATTCCCCTGTTTACTCGAGTAGTGTGTGTGACTGCTACGGCCAATAGAACGCTCTAGCCGAAATTGCGTGTGAGCCTAGCCACGCCCCTTCCAAGCCAACCAATCGGGTGTGCATTCTTGTCTACGTCACCGCATTCCTGCCAGGGATCTTCTTGTCAGCACTCAACAGTACACAGTACATGGAAAGAAATTATCTTAAGACTTATCTCGTGACGTCACAGTGTCCCATCATCTTTCGGTGTTCCTATACACATACTATACATATGTCGGGTCTATTAGTATATATGGTCTAAGCTAATCCCGGTACTAGCCACCTGGCGACTCTGACCTGAACAAATATTGCAGACCCTCGTACGGAACGCGGTGAAAAAACTGTGTACAAACCCTAATTTTTGCACTGCCTTTATTAGCACAATTTCGAGGTATTGTTTCGAGGTCCCGGAATACACCCGCGACCTCTCGGTTGAGAGGCACTGTCGGAATTGGACAAAGATGAAATGCCGAATGAAATATCGCGGGAACGAAGTCGCGCCAAATTTGAAGAGCAAAATGGAATGTAAACTGGGTCGCCGCGGCAGCCGTTTATTTTTTCCGTTTCTCTCGGAGACGATACCGTCGCGCGTCGTCGCGTCGGTGTACTCGTAAACGTTGAAACAAAGGGTCGACTCTCGAAAACGATCACACGTTGTGTATTGAAATTTTTCAATTACAATACATTTTATCTACTGTTTTGAATTACACCTCCTCGTTTCTGGTACAGCTGCATAAAATACGCAGTCCAGTAATGACAATCATTAACCATTTCCGGATCATTTCCGATATAATTTCCACTTCCGAATCGGTCGGGATAATCATATTTGGTAACCTGTAATCGGTAATCCGTAACCTGTACTGCAAACGTTCTAAAAACTGTTCGGTATCATTATAGCTGCGATATACAATATCAAATTGCTGTCGTTAATCATAATCAAAAACGTAACCGTTTCATGTTTAACGTACAGAGTACATCGTGCTCCCCAATTACATTCGGTTTGATTATTTTAGTTATCCACTAATCGTGGATGCTCGATTCCTTAGTAATTGTGACGATTAGTCACGAATATGATTTCACGATAATTACGATCGTCAATCATTGGTACTTTTTGTCTTTCAAATCTAATTAATCGAGACATTCAAAAACTTGAATAAACCGGCGAATAGTCGATAGCCCTGTTTTTAGCAAGATTCGTTGAATACATTCGACGCGGTAACAGCTGGGAATTTTGGGTCGAAATTTGCCGAAGAAATTATCGAGCACGAAATAACGAGATGCGCTCTCGTAGAGCACCTTTAGAGCTCTCTGCGGCCGAGAGAGATTTGCGCCTCGGAATTATATCAACGGCTACGGGTCTTTAAGTGTTGGAATTTACGAGGTGAACGCGTGGGGTTTGTTATTTCTGAGAGGGTGCTTCGGAGTACCATAATTGCGACGTACCACTCGCTTTTTAAAAGAATACCTGGCATCGCTGAATACGAAGAAATTCCGCACGGAAAACTGCACCATTTTGCATTTGTTCGTGTTGAAATTGCAGTCCGGATTCTTCAATTATTAGCGTGCCTATGAAATTATTTACAGTTTATATTTTTTATGCAGACTCTGGTGTCTAGAAAAATCGGCAGATAAAATGGAAAATTATAAAACACGTTTAAAGAATTTAAAAAGCCTGTTGTATAATGATTAAGAAAAGAAATAAAAATTGAAGCAAACTATTTTTATTTCGTATAAAAATCCCCAGTTCATCGATAACGTAGAGTTTTAGAGAGACTTCAGGTTTTAATGTTAATACGCTTTCTACCGTAATGTCTTTCAAGTAGAAAAGTGTGTCAAAGTAATTTGCCCGATTTCTTAAATGTCGTGCTGTGTGGTACGGTCGAGAGTTCAGCTTTCTGTACATTTATCGATAATTCCATTATTGTGGAATACTAACACAGCTACACAATGGTCGATTATAAATCGATACGAGCTCTAGTCACGCATTTAGAACGACTGATCATTCAAAATATTTTGATAAACGTAACGAAAAATTGTATTGTACCTTGCTCATACAAATATTGTTCGACGAATCGCGAGTTTTCCAAATATGACACCTCACTTTTTGTACATTTCCGACGCATTCCCACCCGCCGTTCTCTGTCACAGTGGAATTTAATTTCATTCCACATTTTAACAACCACTCGATTTTTGTTCAAATTTATTCTGGTTATGTTTTATGCATACGTACATTTCCGGTAAAAGTTCTATGGCAGAGTTTTACACATTTCGTCAAATACTCGTAACTTCTGCACACGTTCGTAAAATGACCATTTTTTCAGGCGAAATAAAAATATTATAATATACGATACGAGTGCTCGTATAATATCATGTTATAATTAAACTATGAGCCTTCGCGGGAAATGGAAAAAAAACTCTTTTATTTAATAATTCATGAAAATTTGGTAATGCGGATACCAGAAACAGAAGTCGAAGAGAAATTTTTCCACTGATTTATATTTCGCTCATTCTTTTTCTGATAAATTTCATAGAAAAAAAAGCAGTTCAATCGAATGAAATCGCACGAAACGCAACGCCTTAAAGCGCAGTAAAAGTCTCTGGACCGAAAGAGACTGCGAGCTGCCTCGATCACAGGGAATTATTAAAACGGTACTCCTTGAGAAATTCCATTTGAAGAGCCGTGCTAAAAATCAGAACGTTTCAGAGGGTTGAGCGCTCGTCGATCAAATTCCACGGGACTGAAGAATACCTGTCGCGGCGGCAACGGGAAAAATGCATGATTTTACGTCGCCGTTTCAGCTGTTCGAGGCTCGGCCAAAGTCCGCCTGCATTCGCAGCTCCCCTTTATGCAACCGTTGCAGCCGTTGCACGCCGTTGGAAAACGGCTCCCGTTGCTCCACATTCGAGCGCTTCCCCACCGCCCCGCCGTTTAATTTGCATTTTATCGCTTTGTAGCATATTGTTTTCTTCGCCCTCGAATTCGCCCGATATGCTTCGAGAGTCCGAGCCCGAGCCAGATTCCCATAGTATTTCGTTTTCCTCGAATTGTCCTAGCTATTGCTCATTCGGGGTATCTCCACTGGCTGCCATAAAAAGTCAACCATTACCCAGACCCCCCCATGGTAACTCACGTTCGCCATCCTGCGAACGAAAGCCGCTTGGCTCGCAGTTGAATTAAACTCTTCGTTACTTTTCTCGCCGATTGTTTTTACTTTGTTCTGGCTGCCGCTGGACGGAATAAAACGTCTGTTTCGAGTACGAATCTCCGAGGCAAGTAATTAAGTGGTTGAGAGAGTGTGTTAGTATGTGTAACTTCCTTGTGGGATTTGCTATAAGCCTCCCACTTTAGTCTTGGCTAACATTTTTAATGTGTTTTTTAAACACTTTGTTTTCATTAAGAAGCACACACACAGTTTTATCATGTGCACCAGCCGTCCAATAATTTCCCAGATCACACAAGCTTACTGTTGGAATTTGTATTTAAGAAATAAATTGACAAAAATGAATCTACTGCAATATTTTATTGCTTTTGTCTTTCGAAAGTTCTCGAAGATCGTATCTATTGTATGTTGTTAACGTCATGGGACTTTCAATTATTTCTCAGATCGTTGTCTTTTTATTCCAGAACGTTCCTCATTCGCGTCCTAATTGTACGTGCGTAAAAGTCGTGCCTCTCCGTGTGTTTCAAAAAGTTCAAGTTTGAATAAATTCTACTTGTAATGTTTCATTAGTGTTTATTAGTTTATTGCCCCATATTCAATTATTTACAAATTCCGAGCAACTTTTGATCGAAGATCCGGATTCAGCACCCCAAATTATCTTTTGTTCGGTCCGGTCCAAAACCGTGTATACTCGTGTAATCGGCTAAACCTGGCTTCACGTTTCACGACTGTTTCCACCGGTTTAACATGAACGACGCCCGATAAAGAACACGTGCGAAGCATCCCCGTAAAAAGCACTTGTCCTAAAAATTTCATTAAGATTCGCCGGCTTCTGGCCGGTGTCGGGGAGTCGGACAATCGTGTCGCGGACACGTTCCGTCTGTTTTTGGAGGTTCGTCGACGGTGCGCATGAACTAATCAAACATAGCCCTTCAACCATTTTCCTCTTCAATTACTTGGTGGTTTTAAACGTCCACGGATACGTTCGTCAACCTAGTTTCGGGGCAACAAGCTCGCAGCTAGACGAGAATCAAATGGGGATACGGTGATTTCGAGCGCTCGTCGAAATTCCATTTCTTTCGAGCGTGCATTCCCCTGATTGCCGTGTTCCGGTGGAAATGAGCGGCGCGGCCAGGTTGCACACACCTCCCCCCTCCCCCCGGAAAAAAACCGCGGCGATGCAACGCGTTGCAACGCGTAAAAAAAAACACCGGCTCTCGGTCGCGCTATTCGCTGGTCGCGCGCGCGTCCATTGCATTATTAATAAACTCTCCGGGTAACGGCGAAGACAAAGTCACACGCGAAATGCAAATTAGGCATTACTCATTCCTCCGTCGTCGTGTGGAAATCCACGGGTGGCACGCGGCGAGCACCGTTCCAACAGAGAAACCGCGACGAGCACCGCGACGCGCCGCACAGAGAGATGCGCCGCGGAAGTGCATCCACGTTCAATTGTAATATCCGATTGGAACAGATGCACGCCTTCTGTTTTTATTCCGCTCGGTTCAACAGATTGCCTCCCCACCCCATTCCGCTTTCTAATACCAGTTCTTAGCGCAAGAACTATCGATCCCGTCAAAACGGTGGATTTCAGATAGTTTCTTGAGACTTTTTGAGTACAGTGACTCCCGCTAATATTCGGACACTCTTAAGAAGATGGTAACATTTTTAACCCTTAGCACTCGAATGGCGAGTCTGCAGCGCCATTGAAAATTGCTATGCCATTTTTAAACATATTGTTCAGATTATTATTTTTGTTCGTATTCAATAAATTACTAGACATTTACATATTACATGAGATATTATATCAGTTTCATATGCAAAACAATGAAAAGAAATTGTATAGTATGAAAATATTCTGGAATGGAAAAATCTTTCGTTTTTCAGTTAAAATAGCTCCGAATACAAAGGGTTAATATTCGACCATACAACTTGGATGTTTTTGAGAAGTTAGAACAATCGGGTTTGTTGCGTAATGTGAAAAGAATTTTTGAAAAAATTGCAATTGGTCGGAATTGCGGAGAAAATACAAAAAGTTATGTTTTACAACTTTTTTATGTGGGCTCATATTGAAAATGTAGAAAATACGTTTCCTAGATCTGTATCAATTAATACATATTCTGAAAATTTCATTAAAATCGGTCAACGTTGCAATGAGCTACAAACGTTTAAAGATCGTCAAAAATTGCCATTTTTCACGATTTTCGGCCTCTAACTACAATAAATCTTTCGATGCCTGTCGCTTTTTCCTACATCAACCGATTTCGATGAACCATTTACAATGCATATAATTGACACAGATCTACAAAACAAATTTTTCAAAGTTTCAATTTAGACCCACATAAAAAAGTTGTAAAATGCAACTTTTAGTATTTTCTCTACCATTCCGACCAATTCAATTTTTTAAAAAATTCTTTTCACATCATGTAGTAAACTAATTGCTCTAACTTCTCAAAACAGTTCAAATCGTGTGGTCCAATATCAAAAAAGTTACGGTTTTTTTAAGAGCGTCCGAATATTAATGGGAGTCGCTGTTACCATAAAAATCGTACGAAATCTCAATAAACGCGGTTTTCTCGACTTTACCTCTTCGAATACATCCAGAAATATCCAACCTACACGAGATTCCTCGTTTCATCAAGATTTTGTCGAGAATTGTCGGGGATCGGATTTCTGTCTTTCGAGCTGTATAATTTCGACCGTCTCTCGCAGCGCGACGCGACGTGGTCAGTAAGAACGGAGCCGGACGGTAAGTCGTCCGATAATGGAACAAAGCGATCGTTCGAAAAAGCAACCATGACAAGGAGGAGGAGAAGCCAACGGAACGTCATTTCGAGCGTCTTTGATGTTGCATTACTGTGGCTTGGCAATAAAATTATAACGTGATTTTACAGGATTAATCCTTCTTCGCCGTCGGTGAAAGGATTCACGGTTAGCTTCCCGATCCCCTTTCTCGCGAACCTTTTAGGTTTCGAAATATTCTTATCGTCCTATCGTTGCGGTGGAGATAACAATGTCTGGTTAAAGCGAGCAGTTGGTCTGCCAAGTGGAACGCGAGACACTCTCTCTACCTTGGGCATAAATTAGCGATTCTAAGCGGTCCAAGAACACCTTGAGCCGCGATATTGATTGCAACACGCACGCGACAACAATCCGGCACGCAACGCGCTACGGACCCGACAACCTGCGAAAACCACGATTGGTTTATAATTCCATTTAGCCGGCTTTCTAACGAGCACCCAGAAATCGTTATTCCGCGAAAGCGACTGGAAATATTGCCAAATGACGGGCTCCAGATGCACTTTAAAGCGAGTTTCAAACTCGTTAAATCGACAGTGATCGAACGCGAACATAGACCGGCGGATTTTTATGCAAAAGTTTTGTACATCGATCGCGGGAAGCAGGAATCTCGTTTCTTCGTTTCGCTCGCGCACCGTACACGCATACGGTAAGTTACAAATAATATCAGGTTGTCGCGTATGAAATATATCCGAATTTAACCAGTTTAACAAGTACGAGAATCGATCTTTGATCGCCGTCGGATCGTTTCGTCCCAACCCCCGGCATTAGGGAAACTCCTCCCCCGCCAACGTTCAGCAACACCTCGGCAGAGCGTGGCCTGTTATCCGCGCGACAACCATCCCCCAACATGCGAAATAGCCTGGCAGTGTTTCGCGAGAGCGTCGCCGAGGAAACACAGTTCGACTTCGGGGGTAAGTCCGATTCCTTTTGTTTCCGTCGACCCCCGGTAATACACTTTTCCCCGTTTCCCCTTTTATACACGTCGATAAAACGTCTTCCGGGCGAACCGTTCTATATTTCCTGATATCCGCCTAGTCGCGTTCTCACCCCCGCCCCATTCCGCCCCCGTCCCGCCGGCGTTGTTGCCTCGCCGACCAAATTTTCCCGATTCTTATCCGAGGTCGGGCCGACGACGGATATAAATCCCGGTGTATTATAGCAGTTTGTCGCTCACCCCCGACCGATTCCCGAACGGCTAAAGGCTGTAAAAGTATACTGTCGTACCTCACTTTGCTGCGAATCCTATTTCTGCGGAGTATCTGGAATTACGATAGTTCGTTTACCGTGGAAACGGCGAACGATTGATCTCGCCGCGCCACGCCGAATCTAGGACAGTCGATGCCTCGCAGAAAACGTTCGCCGCGTATCCAGCTCCGGGGAGTCACGTTTTTGCCAACCTTACGAGCCGAAAACTGGCCGCGCACAGCGCCCAACGACCCGGTACACGCATTAATCCACGTCGATCTAGCGCAGCACCGTGGATCTCGCTGGATCTCGGGCCGCGCCGCGCCGCATCATTTATCCTGCGCCCTCGAATCGCAGCGACGTCCCAGCAGGATATTAGCTTCTTGCGATCGTCGTGCTTCACTGTTTCGAATGGTTCTTGCTGGGCCACGCATTGCTCCAGCCTGAAGGGTTGCGGGTTCCTTGGGATCTCGACGGTCCCGGAAGAGATATATCTTTTCTTGAGAAATGGAAATCCGAGGGGATGGAAAAAATCTTTCGGAATTTATCGGTTTCGGAAGGCGGACCGAGTGCGCACGGAGATTCTAGCCAGCATAGGGACCATTTCGAGATGAGTCATTGCAGTTCGCGTGTGAATTTTTATGAAATTGTGGGGTCTAGAGATCCGCGGTCCTTGAAGCTTGGGAAACGAAAGATTGCGAGTACGAAAAGCGACGCTAGACTGCGAATCTTTATGCAAAATAAAAATTGTCAAAGTTTGTTGGAGTGTACACCGTAATGCACGGGACACTCGGAGGAGGAAAGGTCTTTTTGACCTGCAGTTTATGGCTTTTCCAGCGTCGCCATTTTTCCGGGCTAAAGGGCCCAAGAAGGAAGGCAAGGTGTTCAGTCCGTTTAAGCTAGTCCTGCGAGCAAGTCACGGCTCACAAACAACTCATCTTTCTTTTTAATTGTTTTTCGGAATAAAGTAAAATACATATAGTGTTATGTGCTATTCACAATCTGACTACAGTTTTTCCATGTACGGTTGAGTTTAAATAAATTACTTAACCCCTTGCCCTACGATTTCTTTTACGGTTTCAGTGATTAGAACTTTTTTGTAGTTGGCAATTTCCTAAAAAAAGAGAAAATTTATGTCTATTGTATGCCTATGCATGTTCTCCAATAACTGTACATTAACAAAACCAAAATAGAATTTCATCTCGATTTAAGGGAAATTAATAGCATACATATTTATTAGACTCTGTTCAGAATCTTCATCACGAGTCTGACACGTTATTGTAGGGCAAGGGGTTAAATAACAAGTTCTGTTTAATCTCCCAACCTCGTCATCCCAACAAAGTTGATCACTGGGTACAGAAGCTACAATGTATTTCTTCTTGAAATCGAAAATGGTAGTATCGTTGAAATATCCAAAAACTGGTATCCAACCAGTTCAAGTTTCGAAGCAATCAATTTCCCAAAGATTGGATCTTCATTTAGAGTTGAACAAAGTTCCGCGGCCGTATAAAATTACCAGAAATCACGACCACGAGCGTACGAAGTGTGATCAGGCGGAGCGGAATAGCCCGCAAGGCGACCGTGACAAGCGGTCAAGAATTTTAATTCGAAACAGTGCGAAGTAGGTGTTTCTCACACGAGATCTCGTGTACATAATTTCTACTTTTGCACCTTTCGCGCGCAGTTACGATAACGATCGTGGGCCGTTTTCCACGCAATGCATACCTAATGGTTGACTAAAGTTATCTGACCAACGCGAATACAAATGGATTTGTTAGGCAAGGTTTATCCATTTGGAACACGCGGATCGTTTCGCCTATGACTTCCACCGATGTGTCTTGCATAAACATTTGCCAGTTGGGTTAGGTATCGGGGATGAACCGAGTCGAATCGATCAGGTTCAGTTTTATTCGGACCGGACGAAGTCTACTTCATTGCATTTCACCGTACTTCGACGCAACTTTACTGTAACCAGATCAGTCTTCGGGCAAGTTCAGAGAACTACAGTCTTTGCTACTCGATCGAACTAGGACGGTCCTGGCGAGTCACTGTAATGCGTTCTACGGTTAATTGACTCCGCCTCGTTTGGATCGATTGTGTGTATGCGAAGAAAGATCTGGGAAGAAGAGCGTAGCGTGAGAGAAACAAAGGAAGAAAGAATGCGAGAGGAGTGGGGACTGTTCGATTTCGAACGATGGAGGCGCGTTAAAATAGAACCAGGTTTAATTTCTGAGTATTGCAAAGGAAGATACTTTATTTTAGATGCGTTGCATCACACGTCCTAAGACCTACTGGCGTCCTAGGCAGTGTCGCCAGGTTTTGTGAGCTCAGGGGAGTACAGGTACCCTCTCTCCGATGACCGTGGCACGTTGCGCGTGCGCGGCGGGGATTTAGTGGAGCGACTGGGAGAGTCGCGCACGCGCAAAATGCCACTGTCATCGGAGAGAGGGTAGCTGTACTCCCCTACTGCGCCCGTTTGGGCGCCTTTCTGGCGACACTGGTCCTAGGCAGTGTCGCCAGATGAGGGGAGTCACGGTGAAATGATGTACCCCCTCTCTCACCAGAGCGGCAGAGGAGTTCAGGAGAGTAGACTGTAGAGTAATATGTGACACACATGTTAGAATTCATTTTATTTATAATAAAGAATGTTTATAATCTGTAGAACGATTCGTATGATTCATTTCATTAAATAGGTACATAATAAGTACGATACGCTGCAATAACCTAAAACTTGCGAAATTTCGCGTACGCGCAACGTGTCACATATTACTCTACAGTCTACTCTCCTGAACTCCTCTGCCGCTCTGGTCATCAGAGAGGGGATACCTTGTATTCCCCTCGAGTGCCGGTTTCGACATTTTCTGGCGACACTGGTCCTAGGATGCCTAGAGCGCACACATACTTACACCTGCCGCAGAGGCATTTTTTGCCACATGAAAACATCACGTAGGCCCTCGCATTCGCTCACCGAGCGCTGGCCTTCGGTTCGCGGTTTGTTTATATTTTGGACGCGCCGGAGACATACACACACAATTTAACAGGGACTGAGTGGAAATAGAGTGTGCGAGATGAGAGAGCAAATGGGCATATAGTATTCTAATATAAACTAAATATATAGTTATTTTTAAACTAAAGGGCGAGTGTTAATTTACCGTCTTCCATTATCCAACATGAATCCAATTCGACATTGTTCGGTTTTCATTTAACCCTAAAAAAGAAGCAAAATTGGGAGAAGCCCCGTAGAACAGCTCGGACAAATCTATCTTCTAACAGTTGAATCATAGTGGCCGGTCACATAATTAAGCGAATCGGGGGAGGGGATTTCGGAACACAGCTGGCCGAAAACAATCCGATGGCAAATTGTCGGAAACGTTTCACGGGACTACACTCTGCAACGGAACGATCGAGTTTCCTCGAAGATTGCCGTTGAGCTTGATAAACTATCGCCGGGCGAAACTTCGAAATGAATCTTCTTTTTAAAGAATATAAACTTTTCAGTTTATCCCCTTTCAACGGTGCTCTGCTCTCTTCGTTTCGGCCTCCGCGTTCGTTTATCTCGTCCGCTTTCCCGGGAATTAATGGAGAACCTTCCGTTACAGTCGTGGACGCCGGCACGAGACGAATAGTACCCCCTCCATATTTCTCTCTCTCCCTCTCTCTCTCTCTCTCCCTCTCGTTCGATCATTATCGAGTAATTCGTTCAAGATTAAACTTCGACAATGCGGCTATCAATTGACTAATTAATTAATTCCGGCAAACAAAGTTGGGCAAATCGCGGCGTCGATGGGTTTAATTTAATTACACGCTGCCTGATCAAACGCTAATCGCTGCTCTACCAAAACAACCATGAACGGTTACTCCGCTCCGAACAAAACGCTTAAGACAATACCGGGTGAAATATTAGGCACCCGAAGTAGTCCGTGCGAATTTTTCGGCTGGAATTCGAACGCTATTTTTTAAAACGTTCGTTGCAAAAATCTGCCGTATTATTTCCCGATTTTTCCTCGCAGAGCGAGAAGCCTATCCAAAATGTCGATGAACTATAAAAAATCCCGTTCTCAGATACTTAGCATTTGAAAGAGTCCCAGTCCCGTCGGCGCGGAGAATATTTCTGCAAATTTCCATTTTTATGAACATTCTCGACCTAAACAAAGCCCCCGCTGCTACAGGAACTGGTCGGGAACGTCAACCTCGAGCGAGACTGTCTTAAAACTGAAGTAGCGGCAGCTATACGGCTTTGCGAGAGGCCGCGATGCCGGTCGATAAACGCGGGATCCAAGAGCCAATTTCTGGAATAAAATATCCATAATGGACGCTGTTTCTGGTCTCGTTGTCGCGGCGTCTCGTAACTTCACAATGTAACTACTTTCAGAGTGTTTCGTTCGCGTCCCCCGTCAGCGCCGACAGGTGGATCTCCGTCATCTTTGACGCGCATCCCGAAGGAAGCCGACTGGATGTGTATTCCCGGCAGTCTCCTCGGTAAATAAGGCGTTGATGAAGGATAAACATCGGGCGGGGCGTTGTTTCATAAATTGATTGGCGTGTGCACGTCGAAGGGAGGCGACCGAGGCCGCGAGGGCTGAGAAAGCACGGATCAGCGCGCGCCTAACGTTTCGCATGGCTTCAATCAGACATCAACGTCGACTGTCAGCGACTAAGTGGATCGAGCTCTATCAGCGGAACGAGACAATTAATCGGGAACGCGAACAACTCGCGTAAAGTCGCCAGAAGCGTCCGAACTTGGAAGTTACACAAAGAGTAAGATCGCTGTCTAGTTAGTACCTTGGCAAGTAGCTGACAGTCCCGAAGATGGATAAAGCTGAACATTGCTGCTTCATCTTTCGTTTAAAAATTATCAGAATACAAGAATTCATAGGGTTGCTCGCAACAACTCGTTCCACATACAGGGTGTCCCAGCTAAATGGGATCGCCACCGAAGTGAGGAGTTACATGTAGAGAAAAGTCGCTGTCTGGTTAGTACCTTGGAAAGTAGCTGACAGTCCCGAAGATGGATAAAGCTAAACGTTGCTGCTTCATCTTTCGTTTAAAAATTATCAGAATAGAGGAATTCATAGGGTTGCTGGCAACCCGTCCCACATACAGGGTGTCCCAGCTAAATGGGATCGCCACTGAAGTGAGAAGTTACATGTAGAGAAAAGTCGCTGTCTGGTTAGTACCTTGGAAAGTAGCTGACAGTTCCGAAGATGGATAAAGCTGAACGTTGCTGCTTCATCTTTCGTTTAAAAGTTATGAGAATACAAGAATTCATAGGGTTGCTGGCAACAACTCGTCCTACATACAGGGTGTCCCAACTAAATGGGATCACCACCGAAGTGAGAAGTTACATGTAGAGAAAATTCGCTGTCTGGTTAGTACTTTGGAAAGTAGCTGACAGTTCCGAAGATGGATAAAGCTGAACGTTGCTGCTTCATCTTTCGTTTAAAAATTATCAGAATAGAGGAATTCATAGGGTTGCTGGCAACAACCCGTCCCACATACAGGGTGTCCCAGCTAAATGGGATCGCCACCGAAGTGAGAAGTTACATGTAGAGAAAATTCGCTGTCTGGTTAGTATCCTGATAGTACATGTTTCTCGAGGAAAGTGGTTGACAGTTCTGAAGATGGATAAAGCTGAACGATGGCCTGCTACTTCAATCTTTTCGCGTTCTCGCAGTCGGAAAGGCGCCCAGGGATTTCCTCGAACGGATATATATATATATATATCATTTCAGTACTTCGTTGCCGAGTAAAATTGTAGTTTTTGTTTGTCGTAGAACATTGTATTATTCGTGTCGCCACGGCTCCGTGCAATCGGGAATCCCATCTGCATGTTTGCTTGGAAATTAAGGGGATTTGTATGCATACGTTTGTTAACGTTTCCATATTGTCGCAACGACGCTCGTGCAACTCGCCTCTCCACCCTCCCCTGACAAAAAAAAAAGAAAAAGTTAAATTGTCCGGGAACAGAATTACCTTGTTATAAGATATGACCCGTTTGTGTCATAAACTATTTATGGGTGGCCGTGTGCCAAGCCATTCTTCAGCGAGCGCCACTTTGAGCATCGTGGATTCTTCGATCGTCCTGTGAAACGCGGGCAACTGACCAAGAAAGGAATTCCCCTCTTTACGATCGGGAACGGTCCGAGATTGAGGGAAGAACTTAAGCAGCACGGTAAAGAGTATTTTATTGGACCGCGGGCGCCGCGTTTGCACATCCGGTAATAAATTTGTCTACAGTGCACCCACGGAGCTGCGGAACGTGTCGGAACTCGCAAGTTTTCGACTTCGATGCCGGAATTTCACGTTGTGTTCCCGCGACGCCGATCTTTCGCGATTGAAAATGGCGCCGTACGCCGATAGAGTCCGAGGAGAAGGCGTCCTATTCGCAGAGTCGCCGGATTAAGGCGTGTCCCCACTCTACCTTCCCCTTCTACCAGTCCCCACGTTCGTCACGTGACTAATCCGGTACTTGTTATTTGCTTTTCGAACAATCGGTACACCTACTGTCCGTACCCCACAAGAAGTCCCTCGAGACGGCTGAGGAGCCAAGGGGGTCCTCGCTCGCAGCCAATGGTTATCTTTGACGTCACACACTTTAGCCAATAATTCGGCTAGAACCGAAAGTTCGTGTGGAATGACCCAATCGGACGGTTTGTTGTCGAATTCCTGCCAGGAGACTTCTTATAGCGTACGAACAGTACGTCTTCGGGAACATCCTTTTAGCGCGAAGGCAACGGGAGAAAGAAGTTCAAAAAATCGTGCCTGCAGTTTGAAAAGGTTCGACAAAGGGTTCGACGTGAAAGGAAAAAAAACGCGAGCTAGCGAAACGAAGAAATGCGACGAGGATGACGCGTTAGAAGCAATGTCTACATGAAAGGAACGAGAAACAAATTCAAACGGTTTCGACGGTGTGTGTGTGTGTGTGTCGTGTTTCTTTTCGATTTATCGTGCTAGTTTTCCGTCTCTTCGAGCTTTCGTCTCTGCGCCTAGTCTTTGACGAGGAGATCGCAGCATGATCGAATGGAAATATCGGCTGGGAAATAAAAATTGCACGAGTCGAAAGGTTGTCGGAGAAGATTGGAATGTTTTCCGATTGTTAATCGGGCGTTAATCCGTATTTTCTTTATTTATAAAAAAAAGTTTTAGGAGACCCTACAAAATTACTATAAATTTTGATAGCCTCCAATTAAAGATTTGAAACTATAAACTTTTTATTTATTTCGTGTTAGTTAATTTACGATGACGAAAATACTCTACGATATCGAGACTGAATTATTTATGGTAAACAATAATACAAAGGCGTCTGCAAATGTGTGATTGGAAGTATTCCGAAATCTAGTTTATCCGCCTTTATCCATTTTCTTCGCTCGCAGAGTATTATATTCGAATTTATTTAGCCTGTCGAGAATTAATATCGTCGTTTTAATAATCGAGTACAATTTGATGAAATTGATTTTGCAATTCCTCCCACCCCCGTCGCTAGACGGCGATTTCTCGTTATAAATTCATAACTGGCAGTAGAGCGACATACCCGGGATAATTCTACATCGGGCTCATTCTAGAACCGTAGCCGTTCTCATTGGCGTGGCTGCAAATCAATCTCCGTCCGCGTCGAACTTCAAATCACACTTCACCGAGCATGTCGCTTCCATCGGCGTAAAATCTGTTCTACGTGCGCGGGCGCGCGTATTCTTCGGAAAAACTCGGTGAAAATGAAAAATCGATCAAACTTCCACGATTCAATCATAAATTCTTGTCAGCTACAACCAAATTCGAAAAACGGCCACTATGACTGCGCCCGATTCCCTCGCCGATTGCTGGCTCGTCGTTTCCGAAAATTCCTCCGACCCCGTGTCGCAAACAGAATATTTTTTCGCACGATTTTTTTCCTCCGGAAAAACTTACCGCACGCGCGTTACTAATAAATTTCATTTCAAATTTTCTCCCGAATGGCAAACAAACATAACAATGATCGAAGCGTATCTGATTTCTCATTTGAACGATTCAGAAAAATTGGAAAGTCCAATTACGAGTTTGATACTTTCAAATAAAACTTCATATTCTCTATTCGCGGCGATTACATATACTGTAATTTCTGCTGCCAATCGTTTAATATTGACACAATTAATTGACGAAATGAACTTTTATCGCGTTACTGTGTGTTCGATGCTGCGAAGCAAAATCGATGTTCGTTCGCGAATATATTTGAAATTTTTAACCGACACTCCAAACGCAGCGTCTATGTACTTCGGATAATTAATTAAAATCGATCGTTGTTCGAGTCCATTACAGAGATTTATGAGAGCATCGAGTGTCTTATCTTTCAGACACAAATACCTCGGGATTAAATGATTGAAATGGTTATCAAGGATATTGGATTCGTACTTTTGCGTCATGTATATACGAATATCGAAGAAAAAATTTTAACTTTATTTTAACAAAATTACCTTCTGAAATTATTCTGGTTACGCGAATCTATCGATTATTAAACACTTAAGACGTAAAACATTTTCCGCTGACCGCGATTACCCTAATCGTCTACCATGCGCGACAGCACTCTAACCGGTAGCCTAAATGGCCAGGCTGGAAGGCAGCCGCGACGATTACGAACGTTAGATCCTGGAGGATCGGAAGCCTCGGTTCGGATGGTTACAAATAGGGAGGAGAGGCTGCGGAGGGAGCTATCGGCGTCACGATCTTCGAGGGTGAACTTAGCGCCACTTATCTCCCGGTTAGAGTGATATCGGTATGAAGATCTCAGGCATCGTCGGAGGGCCGGATAGGACCGCATTATCTTCGCTATTCGCGGCTCATTCGTCACTCCGGCTTTAATCCGGGAGTCTTCCCGATCGGCGAACATTATCACGGAGACAGGGCTGCGTAAATCAGGCCGCGTCTGAAAAAACGTCGAAAAAAGAAAACGAGAAAGACGAACGTCCCCTGCCATAAAGGAATCGACGTTGTCGCCGCGCCGTCGGAAACTTAGACCATATATACTGATAGACCCGGCATAGGTATAGTATGTGTATAGGAAAACCGAGAATTCAGTGTCCGAAAGATGATGGGACACTGTGACGTCACAAGATAAGTCGTAAGATAATTTCTTTCCATGTACTGTGTACTGTTGAGTGCTGACAAGAAGATCCCCGGGGGGGCACAGAGGCAAGAGGGGTCTCCAGCTAGCTCCACCCATCCCCACCTCTGACGCTCCCGTAGTTGCCGCGTGATCACACCGTTTCGACTGTTTACGTCACACGACGCATAGTATTTAGTAGGATTCCCGTATTTACTAGAGTAGTGTGTGTGACTGCTTCGGCCAATAGAACGCTCTAGCCGAAATTGCGTGTGAGCCTAGCCGCTCCCCTTCCAAACCAACCAATCGGGTGTGCATTCTTGCCTACGTCACCGCATTCCTGCCAGGGATCTTCTTGTCAGCACTCAACAGTACATGGCGCACCCGCTGACCCCCCTCTCCCCATGTAAGCCAAGCGTACTGTTCGTACGCCACAAGAACTTTCGGTTCTAGCCGAATTATTGGCTAAAGTGTGTGACGTCAAAGATAACCATTGGCTGCGAGCGAGGACCTCCTTTGCCCTTCAGCCGTCTCGAGGGACTTCTTGTGGCGTACGAACAGTAGATGGCGCACTCGCTGACCCCCTCTCCCCATGTAAGCCAAGCGTAGTCACTGTCGATGAGCATAGCTTGTACAAATGTGACGTCATAGTATCTTTCAGCTGATTTCATCTTTCGGACACGGAAAATTATCTACGCCGTGTCTATAGATATACATATATGGTCTAAGGTCGGAAACGACGCGACGCAACGGAGAAAGTATATAGTAGAAGGTCAGACCGATTCTGGTCCACGTATCGCGAGATGCAACCAAGTGCATCGAGTCGAGTCGAGTCGATATACCGGCAGGTATCGATTTCGCGTCGGGTTGCACCTCCGATAACGGAATCCGCACTGTCGCTCGTGACTTTCCGCGCTCGTTGGCGACCCGGCGCGGCGCGGCGCGACGCGACGCGGCACCCGTGTAACGGCAAACAGCTAGCTACCCGACTCGTATAATTCGGATCAGACGAGCGAACTCCGAAATGTTAACAAGAAAGTAACTCGAACGACAAAATTCATTGGCTCGAGCTTAATTGTGTTTGAAATTCTCCTTACGATTTACTGGAAGTTAGCAGCGTTAGCGAGCAGCGCGGACGAGATTCCGTTGATTATGCTGCAGCGTGCGTCTGGTTGTATTACTTTCTACCGGGACTGACTGTGCTCGTTGAGGAATCTCTCTTTTCACTTTGATCGTGTTTTTACGTTAAATTGCTCGTTCGTAGACGGACGATGCGTAACACTGAATTTTTTATTTTCAAGTTTCTGTTGTATTCCGGGTGAGGGTAATAAACGTTAAAGTGTTTATGGTAATAAATACTAGGTTATTAATAATACTCCTCAACTATAACTCCGGTAAGAAGTACATGAAGCGCGTTAACAGTACGATACTTCGGAACGTCTGACAATTCAGTATAGATAAATATTCGACTGAGCGAGAGCTTAACTGTGCTGAAGGTTTCTACTAAAAATGAACGTGGTTCAGTCTTTTACGTGAACTTAAATAAGAGTCCCTTAAAGGGAGAGGTAGATAATACAATGATGTGCCAGTAGTGATTTCGGCGTGACTAAAGGTAGTGACCGGTCGAAGTTCATTGTCGAAAACACCTATTTTACGATTAGTCACTATTTATCACAGAATAAATAGTTAGTCATACAACATTTCATAGCAATTTCTATGGATTTAGACGAAATTGCACCTGTTGGGGTACATGTTTTTTTTACTTCTCTTAGACATCTTTCTTCTGCCAATAACGAAGCGTAGATTTTTACAATTAAACATTAGAAACCGAGTAGTTGAATGACGATTTTTAATTACTTTAATAGTTTACTTTGATCAGAATTCATTTTCTGCGTGCACTAGACCAAGGTCGTGTCAAGGTAATTTCAAGTTTATACTAAAAAAATTTTCCATAAAAATATAATTGCGAGATATGACCATTTACGGTCCAATTGTCCACGGTGGTGTAATAACTCGGCCGGAACCAAATGATCCGTAACACCTGTTTCTTATGGATCGGATTCCGAGGCGACCGTAACGGAACAACGGAAGACGTCGTAGGGCCGTGGGGTATTTGTCGATCAATTGAGGACAATAGATTACTCCTTTGGCTGTTCGGTACTTGGAACGATCGGGGCGGACTGTTTGGCGGGCTCGCTTTATGAGCGAGAGTTTGCTTTTGGGATTATGTTGGTTTGTTCGCGGGTAGACTCGAGTTTGGCGTGTACCGACGATTGCATGAAAACCTCGATTCCGCGAATTAATCGAACCGTGGCCCGCGATCCGCGCGAGCGCTTTTGCAAAAAAAAAAAGAAAACTTTCCGACTGCCGCGTTCGTGTACGAACGAATATTTGCAACCGGGTATCCTATAGCTCTTCGACTCCTTCCCTCTCTCCCCTCCCCACCCCCACCCCCTCCCCTCTCTCTGGTTTTCATGGTTTAACAGGCGAACAAATACGAAACGTGTCATTTGTGCTTGTCAATAACACGCAACCCCGGGTAGTTTCAATTTATATATCCGTTTCGACCGGGCGGAATCGTAAATGTAAGCTATGCATAGAGGATGATCCGTTCGATCTACGAATCGAATAGGGGCAATCTATTAAACCTAAAACCCGCCGGGGTATCGTTCCTTCCGTCCGTACGTAGCTAAGGATTAAATTTACAGATTACCGATAATCCCGTTCTTGTTGCAACAACAACGTTCGTACCTCGATATCGGTGTATCCGTTGTACGATACACAGAGAGGGCATAATCTCTCCGGAAACCGTGAACCGTCCGCCGTTGTAATCCCCCGGATGTCGTTCGCATGAAAACACACGGCGGACAGCAGAAAGAAAGCACCAACGCAACGTGAGAACCACTGATCCGTAATAGACCCGTGCTGTGCCTCCTCTCCACTCTTTCTGTGCCTCTGCTCGGGGCAGTGACCCGCGTGCTCACGGGACGCGAACCAGCCTCCTTATCAATTGCGTCATTATGAAGTTAACGATCTTGCCTCGTAACAATGGCCAGTCCGTATTGAAACTCTCATAATCCTTCGCCATCTTCGGGCCGGATGTATCGTTCGTGTCGTTCGATTTCCCTCGGGCCGGAAGTCGCTGTCGCGCGATTCAGCCACGTTCCCCATCTCCTATCCTCTTGCTCCTCGTCCTGCTCCTCCTCTTTTTACTCCTCTCCACTCCTCTTCTACTTCAGCTCTGGAGCGCAACGCTTCAAACCGTAATCAATTTTAAACTGTACGAAGACAATGGCTGTTGTTGCGGACCGCGACGTCGGCGTTGTCACCGCCGCCGCGCCGCGCCGGAAAACGCAAATACAATCGGGAAATGCCGCGATTCCGCTCTATTGCACTCGATATTTCACATCGGCAAGTTCGCCTAGCTCGCTCCCACCGACAACCTAAAATATTAATTAATTAGATAATGGACATTTACCGCGCTTCATTAAAGGTGGGGTTTCCTGAACACGTCTGACGCACAGTGGGTTCAAAAACCGGTGTCCTGGACAAAATTCCGTTACTCGAATATTTGTGGGATCCTTGCCTCGAGGGTCTTACGAACTCTAGAATGAATGAGTGTGTGTGTGTGAAGGAATCGTTTTCGGGGATTGAAAGATGTAGAGCAGTGCGTTGCGAGTCGTAAGAGCGTGAAGAGTCGTGCGAGAGGTCGAGTAGAGTGTTTAGAGAGAGAAAGCGAACGAGCGAGTGTATATAATATAACTGTGTTTTTCTTCATTTTCTATTTTATTAAATATTCTTGTTTTCTCTAATTTCGTCTTTGAAAGTGTATCCTTATTTTACCAAAAATCCCTACATATTGTAGATTTATGCGGAAAAATATTTCAGGCGGAAGCTGTAGGCTACAGACGAGAGTATTTGTTTGACATTGCAGTAACCTTGAGAAGCTCTGCAGAGAGTATAATGGAAATTTTCAGTGGAAACCTATTGTTTCGATTACAAGGTCCTTTGAAGGTCATCGATGGTTTGTTAAATGGCACCATACGAGTTCAGCGATGTGGCAGGCTATGACCTTTAAATGATCTTGGACTCATAGCTTTACGAAACAACGGACACAAAGTGGATTTACCACGTTTGTCGCCCGCAGTCTGAGAGACCCCGAATTCTTGATAGAACTGTCAATTTTAATAAAGCGCGAAGAACACACGAACGAAATAACCCGAATACGTTACAAAGCCCGACGGGCTCACCGACCCGAATTGTCCGGGCTAAAAATGGTTTCGTTATTAGCATTCCGTAAACAGAAATTGGAACGGGAAGCTTTGAATTTCCAGCCAAACAACTCTCAGAACTATAGCTTTTGTACGCCATGACTTTTGTTTGAAGAGGTGCAGGATGAATTTACGTGGTCCCTGGGGTGCGTGTAGTCGAGTCAGGACTTTTCCACGGCTGTGAACATTTTTTTTTTTTTTTTTCGTCATTCTAATCCCCGGCCAACGCGATTACGTACCTATCATCGTTCGCTCGTTCGAGCGTAATTAAGCGCGAAGCTGATAAAGACTCGGACCTTTCTCAGATCGGTTCGACAAGTCGTCGAAGTATCGTACAGCTTTCATTCCAATTCGCAGCAGGACAGGTAATTAGGTGGCTCGTGCGGGAATTAACTCGGCGGGAAGTAGTTCGATGTACAATAAAATCAATCAATGCCAGGAGGAACGGCGATTAAAGCCGATACTTATATTAAAGAGCCTCGAGTAATTACGGGCGTGCAATCGCCGCGTCGCGTCGCGTCGCCGTCCGCGTCGTCGCTCTGAAAGCAGAACGGAATACGCAAATTACATTCCGGATTTGCGAACCACCGCTGAATCGTGGGCAAAGTCAACACGGTTATTGCATTTGAGGTTCTGCGCTTTTCGCGATCGTCTTTCTATCGCTTCGCCGTTACCTCTTTTTCATTATCGCGTTAATCCAAATAATTCGCTTAAACGAAGAATGTCTACATTGTACATTTTCGGGACGGTAGTTTCATTTCGTCCACTTTGATAGGAATTTATTTCTCTTCGCGTTTCTGCGATGCTGGACCCGTTTTCAATTTTGGAATACATTGGAAGAAATATTAATAACAATTTAATAATTTTAAATGCATAAAATTTATTCACGACATATTCATCCGACTACCGAGAGCATATTAAATATTAGTTTTTAAGTCACCCGTCAAATTGACCCCGTAAATCTTGCAATCTGAGAATCGCGATTCCCAACAAGGGTTCGCAGAAACATTAAATCCTGTCCAATTAATCAGAGAATTTAATCCGGAAGCGACACTTTCGAGCAGGATTGACACTTTCGAGCAGGTTCGTTCCGAAGCAAAAGCACGAGAACAGAGCGGAGCTTTTCAAAATCGAAAGGTCTCGTTGCGCATCGATCCATCAGCCCTCTGGCTCTCTGCAAGTATGTGCAAGAACTACTCGACCCTTTATCACCGTGTACACACCCCCCACGGCTCGCATAAATCAAACAGGTCCCGTCAGACTTTTCCTACGGATTTACTTTTATGGTTCGCGGGAGCGATCCGTCTGATTTATGCGGCTCGAATCGACAAGTGTCGTCCGCGTGGAACACTTCATCGTCGGATCTGCAGGACACTTTGGGGTTCCTTCGGGATTGCGCAAACGGCTGCGGTCCGCATGGTATGCTTAGAAAGTTCCAACAGCGGTGTAAGCAAAAATTGAATTTAACAAATTTTTACAGTCTGTAAAAAAATCAGTGCGAAAACTTTTTCAACGTTTCCTGTAATTTTGCTCTGTATAAGAACAGAGTTCTTCGGGAACGTCGAACACCGTATCTCCGTGTGAAAGCGCCCCGAAGGTCCTCGTGTCGGAGAGATGCACAGTTAGGGAATAGATACTCGGTGGAACAGATATCGGGAGAAGCCCGCAAATGGACACCTAGCTTAACGCGCAATCTGGCACGATCCGCTAGGGCCACGTCCGCGCGACGGTCGCGATTCGGCACGTATCCGCGGCTGCAAATTGCATTTTGCCGGGCCGAGCCGGGCAGAGTCGGGTCGGGCCGGGCCGGGCCGCGCGATTATATGCACGTGGCCCTGTCGCGTCTGTACAAAGGCGCATTCAGCGGCCGCGTTATGTGTTCGCCGAGTCGACTGCATCCGTCGTCGACGTATTGCAACGACACGACGCGACGCGAAGCGACGGGACGCGTTTGCGTGTCACACGAGCCACACCGGCGACCGTGGCCACGGATACACGCGTTCCTGCACCCGGTGCATCTGCAGGGGACCTGTCCGACATAAGCTCTGGAACTCTCGGATCTTCCCCTCGTCGTTCTGGCTCTGTCCCACCCTCCTCTCCTGCCCGCATTCCTCGGGGATGTTGTGTACAGCGGTTCACCGTGATTCCTATTACTATACCGTGCACGATGCCCGAAGAACGGGTCATTAGGACACCGCGGGGAAGCGGGGACAGTTATGGGGAAAGTTTTGATTAACGTTGCTTAAATAGAGACCCGGACCGTGAGACCTAAATTGAGACAGCCGGAATGAGCTTTTCATTCTACTATTTGCTACTCTGTCTGGATATATGTACTCTAGCTTAATGACGATTTAAAGCTTTGCGCAAAAATTATTGCGCTCCTTCGCGGAAGGATCGGTGTAGCGGCTGATGAAATTATTATTGTTAAAATAGATAATTGTAAGATATGTGAGAGCGCCATCTAGTGATACGCGGCGGCGAACACAGACTACCGGCAGTCAGCGTGTCACCAAGCCAGAGTACAAATATACGTGTGATCAGTAATCAGTCTTTTCTCTTAATAATCCTTCACCCATCCTAAAATAAAAGGACACGACGAAACAATTATTAAAGCATATTTCTTGTACACGTGGCGAGTGACGCTTGACGATTACTTTAAATGACTTTAAATTACTTTAAATGAGGGACCCTGCGAAGGTTGTCCGACACTTTTTGAGACACCCTGTACTTCGCTATTGGGTGCGTCCCCGCCGCGATCTCTTTGAGATTCGATACTTGTTGCTGTCTCCCCGACGGCGTTTACGGCGCGACGTTCTTCCCAGACGACGATGTCCCCGGTAACGGCCCCGTGAAAATCGTCTGCAGGCCGGACGGGAATCCTCGCCGGGCCGAATCACACCGATATGACGATATTAACCTGGACGACTGCGGCGAAGTGCCACCTGTGAGTGCGGAGCGTCGTCGGAATGATAATAGGGGCTCGATTGCCAACCAGACGGCGAACTTGCCGTACTTTTGCGGGGAAACTTTTGGTCTTCTGGAAAATCCTTCGGCCATTACAAATTCTATGTCACCGGCCGCCCTGCCGCGCTGAACGCGCGCGCGCGCGTAAATGATGACCCTGTAGCGGGCGAACAAGAAACGGTAAGCACTGTAACCGACTACCACTGGTAATTAGCGACGCTCACCGTCGAGCGAATTACATCTGCTCGAGTTATTAGGTATTATTATTTTCATAGCGTTCTTCGAGAACTTTCACTCGGAATCGCTTCGCGAAGCTATATCGGACCCGCTTAGTCCAGTCAACGAAAAGTTGTAGAGGGAAATGGAAGGAACACAATTTTTGACTTTGGGACTTTGTTTGGACTAGTTAGGAGATAAACATATTAAAAGTCCCCACTACTAGGAGGTGAGCGGGGTGCAGGGGGGCGCGTAGAAGGTCCCGTTTTTCGGTTTTTCGTTTATATCTCGGAAACTAGGCGTCCTAGCGATAAGACCATTCTATACAAAATTAATACTGACAAAATGTGCCACAAGATTGATTCCATTCAGTTTTTCGCTATCTCGCATAGTTTCCGAGATATTCGCGCTCAAAATTTACTAATTTTGAAAAAAAATAGTAAATATCATATCTTCTTGAAGGAAATTTAATGTTTAACAACTTCCTTTCGCATGACTTTTTCTTAGGACGAAGGGCTGAAGAGTTAGCTAGTCAAATAAGGCAAAAAACGTGAGGCAAAAATGTTTTTTTTTTTCAAAATTAGTGAACTTTGAATATCTCGAAAACTATGCGAGATAGCGAAAAATTGAATGGAATCAATCTTATGGCACATTTAGCAGTATTAATTTTGTATAGAATGGTCTTATGGCTAGGACGCCCAGTTTCCGAGATATAAGCGAAAAACCGAAAAACGGGACCTTCTACGCGCCCCCTGCACCCCGCTCACCTCCTAGGAGTGGGGACTTTTAGTATGTTTATCTCCTAACTACTCCAAACAAAGTGTCAAAGTCAAAAATTGTGTTTCTTCCATTTCCCTCTACACCTCCCTTTTAAGCATTCATTGACTAGCTGCTAAACAAGAATTAGTATAATTTCGCCGCGCATTAAGTTGTTCTCGCAAGAAGAAATCATTTTCGCAGAAACATCGCGTCCACGGTTTCCCGTAAATTCCGCCGGTTGCGGTGCCGCGTCCGAATGAAATATTTAAGACGTTAGCGCTCGGAATGCCTGAGAGCGTGGCGCATTTTCTCTGGCAAAAAGCGCGGACTGCGACCCCGCGGATGGATGCCGCAAACGTAAACTTTGCCAGCGCGGATTCGGTGCACCGGACTCCGGGAACCCGAGTCCTGACTTGGAGTTTAACAAGGCCCTCCGAGCACGCGGCAGAATTCTAAATAGCGGGATCCTCGATTGCACTTCCATTTAGTGTTTTCTATTATTAAGCAATCGGGGATCCGCCACCGCGCCGGTTCGAGCATCTGAGGCCCACCCAGCGTTGTTGGATGCGATCCATCGCACCACGTGCCATTCAAACCCATTAACCCCCACTCTGCTCGAACAATGCTTCCTAGTTTTTGGTGTGCCGTTGCATAATGCATCTTGCTCGCTGTTGTGTACTCTGCGCCAGCAGTCCGCAGATAGTAAGATCGAGCCATCGCACACGGTCTTCGGATGAACATTCGCTCAACCTTTCGTCTAAAGAACGTAGATATCGAAATAGGACTCTATCAAACTTTGACCCATAATTTTTCTTCTTTCTTTTCAGATTTTACAAACGAGTCGAGTATTGGTTGCCAAATAAACATTCGTACGATAATGTATCGGAGCAGGGGGAGATATTTAATTAAATTACCGATTAAAGATTACAATTGAAACGTTTCATCAACAATCGCAATTATTCGATCAACCTTTTATGCAACCGACGTATAATCGCAATTAACTGAAGTATTTAATTGTCATTTCAATAGCCCAGATACGTCGACTCGTAATGTTGTTCGTGCATTATCCAAACGAGATACAAAAATTGTTTTATGACACTCATTTGTCCATGTTGCATTCTTCTTGGAAACAAAATATACTGTAGGCAAGCGTCGTAGAAATTGATTTCATCTCTTTCGCGAAGTGAAAGACAACATATAACGGTATCCTCCAATTGTCCCGATATTTTGCGATAAATGCATAACAACCGCAGCCCGCTAACAGCTTTTCGTGGTTGCTCCTTGAGCGCTCGGTGCGAAAAAGTGTGAAGATTACTCGACGTTTCGACGGTATGGTATTTTTCTCTTGAGCACCGTTAAACGGATTATCCGTAGCTATCAGCGGGACTTGTACCTGCAGTGAGAATCACTGTCGAGAACTGCACATTAACGTCCCCGGAAGAGGATTTAACCGAGCGTAGGAACACGTTGTATCCGCGCGAGCCTAGTCGCGCCGCGCCGCGATTCGGCCGGCAAATATTCACGAGCCCCGGTATCGATTTTCAATTCCCACCGGTGAATTTAAAATCGACACCGTCAAGAGTGGTAATTTTATTTGTCAAGCCGCGTTAAACCGTTTTACCTGTTTACCGAGTGACCGGCCGACGGCACCGACTCCGAGCACGTAGGCGCATTAAACCAGCAAAAGTAACGAGAGAGAGAGAGAGAGAGAGAGAGAGAGAGAGGCGAGCACGCCGTTCCACGATTCCTGTTCTCACGTGGTCGATGTTCAAACTGCAATTGAGAACGCAGGAGAAACGTCAGAACAGAGGAAAAATTGCGGTCGTATATCTCCCCTCTTTCTACGAAACCGCAGCTGCTATTCGGGTTCATCACACGTGCGGTCTGTTATTCGGGACATTAATAGTTTCAGCATTACCCGAACGAATGTTTCACGAGCCAATCCTTATTTTATGAACCCAGTTCTCAAGCTTTCGATTTAATAAATTCCTTTCGCCTGTGCATAAATAATTCTTGGCGAAGGGCGGCCGAATATCGGAGGTCCGTCACGGGGGAGCCGATCCCGAGGAAACTTCTGAAACAGGTATCTCCGTCACGTACAGAGATCCGAATCTGTTCCTCTTCGAGAAAACCATTCGTCCCTGTCAGATCTCACGCATCAGCCTTCTCCAGTTGTCGTTCACACGTTCCCTCAACTTCGCCGCGGAATCGGGAGGAACTGCTCTCTTCCCGAACACTCGAATCCGACGCACGGCGGCCCCCAACGTCGCTTCAGCCGTTGATTAAAGTATAATTTTCGGCGATTAAATAAAGTGGCAATTTGTTATCTTATTTCAAACGAAGCTCTGCTTCCCGGCAATTTCTTCCTCGCGCGAATTTGTTCTTTCCAGCGTCCTTAATTACGTTCGCAACAAACATATCATGACAATTCTGGCTGAACTAGTTCTGGGTCTAAATGGGTCGATTCACCTAAGTGGGCCACTCGAGTCGCTCGCGAAGCTTTTACTTTTATTATATGGGAAAATTGATCGAGCGAAATCGATCGAGACGAGTATGTGCAATTTTAAAAGAAAGATTCAGAGGGATTAAGGGAACTGTAGCAGCTTGGCTGTTGTCACGTCCTTTTCATCAATGTAGGGTACCAGGGTTTCTCCCAGTTTCAAAGCGACCGTGGTATGGACATACTGTCTGTACGCCACAAGAAGTCCCTCGAGATGGCAGAGGGGCAAAGGGGGTTCTCACTCGCAGCCAATTGTTATCTTTGACGTCACACGCTTTAGCCAATAATTCGACTAGAATCGAAGGTTCGTGTGGAATGACCCAATCGGACGATTTGTTGTCAAATTCCTGTCAGGAGACTTCTTGTGGCGTACGAACAGTACTTGGTACCTACCCTTGCGCGGCCTTGGTAAGGAATCTCGTACCGAGAGGTAGGGGTTTCCTCCCCTATTCTCACAGGACTCTTTTGCCCCCGCAAGGACAATATAAATAGCGCCCAAAAAGTCGCCTTAGAGTCAGTCGTTAACTGCGACGCCTAGTACACGGTTGTAAGCTCTCGCGTCTTGTACATACCAAATAAATCTC
Source organism: Lasioglossum lativentre (assembly GCA_916610255.1). Lineage (NCBI taxonomy): Eukaryota > Metazoa > Arthropoda > Insecta > Hymenoptera > Halictidae > Lasioglossum > Lasioglossum lativentre. The sequence continues at coordinate 7,648,163 of OU744364.1, forward strand.
TGTTTTATCGGAATAGGTGAACCTTCTTTTCTTCTCAATTTATTCTATCTCCTCGGAACAGTTTCGCGAGTCTTCGAAATTAGGCGCCGCCTGTTCGAGTAGCAGCTGGCGCAATATCCCGAGGGCCGGGGTCGGAATTTTAGCAGCCCACTGACTTAACAAACGGGCAACAATTGGAATCGGAATAAATCAGACGCAATATCGGTCGGACATGTAACCGTCCCTGTGGCGGACGCGGGAAATCCGCATTCTGGTGTCGCGCCTGGATAAACGTTCCTTGTTCATTTATTCGGCCGCGGCGCCGCACCGTTGAAATACCTTGCACGTTGTCCGATCCGGCTGCGCTGATGTTTGCCGAGAAACGAAAGTCACCGTGAATTCCGGATGTTGCCAGCAGCCAGCCAAGGATCCCCGGGAAAATTCACCTCGTAACTTCCCTCGCAGAACCCGCTCTGTCGTTCCGCTTTGATCTCCGGGTATTTGCGAATATGTGCGCCCGATACACGGACATGTGCCCACTTCGCCACTCACTCTCTCTCTCTCTTACAAACACACACGCACTCTCTCTCTCTCTCTCTCGCTCGCTCTCGCTCTATCTCTCTCTCTCTCTCTATCTCCCGCTCTGTGCATACACGAACGTGCATATTCGTGGTCCTGGAAGATTACAGAATTCGCGGAATTAGGCGGCACCGGTGCACCGTGTACACGCGTGTTCCTGCAGCCTGCGACTTTGCGAGCTGCATGCACAATCGGCCGACGAACCCTGGGCTTGCAGTCGCGAAGTCGTTGACACTGCGCCGAAACCCACGGCCACGGAAGCCGGCCCGAACTTTTTGGCTTTGCTAAATTTTCCGTAAGCTCGGAAATATTCGGTTCACCCCGAAACTATATCGGGAATATTGCAGTTGCCGAGATCTTGCTAACCGCCTCGGCGAAAACTGTCCTGTCCTTTGCTATCGGATGATAAAGTTCTTGCTTGATTTGAGAATAAAACGCCAGCGATTGCATTCTACGATAATGGTTTTATCAGCACGTTGATCGTTTAGGTGACCACGAAGTTTTGGTAAAATCACAGCGATTTGTTTAACCCTTGTACGTCATCCGGAGAGAAAATTCAAATAATGTCTTTTATGCAACTATTTCTAAGGAACTTGCGAGGGTTGATAAAATGAAAATTGAGGAGTTAATATTTTTATAGAATAATTTAGAACGTGTCTACCACTGCAGGAATGAATTTTCAGGAATCAATTCTCGGTAACAATTTAATTCAATTACCAAAACGAATACAAAACGGAAAATGTTAACACAATGATGTCAACTGACCCGGCTGCAGCAAACATTTATTGAAATTTAGCCAGTACAAAAGCCACATTTTTGACAGGGGCCAATTCAGAAATGGTCAGCAGAATTCGTGATATTTTTTAATCAATTTTGTAACAATTTAATTCACTATTACCAATTACCGAGGCGAAAATAAAGCGGAAAATGTCAATGCAATGATTTCAACTTTCGACTGTCCCCTGCAGCAAACATTTATTGTAATCAAGACAGTGTAAAAGCCACACTTTTACCATTCTCCTACTTCATCCGATATTAACAGCCACCAGTGTGGGAACAATGTGGAAAATGTCATTACAATACTTTTATCTCATGCAGCAAATATTTCTTTTCATTTATTTAATATTAAAAACCGATTTTTCGAATGACCCTTTCAGATATGATTACTCGATAATAATGTTAAATTATAAATGAGCGGGTTTTTTCCATTAACAGACCACCTTTTGCAGGTTCGTTACCGCCGCTTTATAAACAAATAAAAAAATGTTTTTTATATTGTTTCTCTACCGAACTCTTTTATAACAAAAATATTCTGATAGAAAAACGATTAAATCAACCGGTAAATTTTTCTTGTTAATAACAACGGAAAGTATTTGTCTGCTTTGTTTGAATTTGTAAGTTTGCGCGCACTCGGTTGTGTTGAATAATTGACAATTTTAGCACAAAGCGATATTTTATATACAGGGGTTAAAGAGCGTCCAAGAATTTGCGCAATGTAACAGCGGTTTCCCTCAACATTGTTTCCGCTTCGAACATTTCGTCGACCAGGTATTTCTGAAATATTCCCGTCGAAAATTATTCGAAGAATCGTTTGTGAAAACGTTTGTTCCTGCGATAAATTTAAAATAAAATATTGTAATAATACGGATAAAAATCGTTTGCTTCTGTCGACAAACTACTTCACAATTATTTCGCTTAAAACTGCATTCCTTGTCCGTGAAATTTTTTAAACAAACATTTTTGAGATTTATAAACTGTGACACTGATTAAAGTAAAACTTTACAATCATATAAATAATGTCTGAGGTCAACTTACCTTTTTCCAGTCTCTCATTAAAGTACCGATACTTGTATCTCGCGGTCACTTAAGTTGGACGATTTAATAAATTTATTTAGACACTCGTAAAAAAGAAACTATAAATTCCAGCGAATACAACTGTACGGTGAGCAAATCGAGTCGGTACGTGCAAGCCTCGGAAAGGATTTCCGAAAGATTCATGGCGGCGCGGCGCGACCGTGTTGTGCGCTTAGAGCATCGGTCGTCTTGTGTCGGTCTAATTGTATTAAACGTTCCTCTTGTTAGAGGAATCGAATAATGCTTCATCAGGGTCGACTGATTCGTACGGTGTAACGCAATTCTATTAGCTTTGTAGCGAGCAATTCGCGCTCCACTCTACCTGCCAACGAAATTTTGCACCGCGGAGCGATCGCTAGCGCGGAGAGACTAGACAGGAGATTTTCGGAACAACACACCTGACTGTTTTTCACTAATCATAGCAATCTTTATTTTCCAGGTTGGTACACAGCCCTCGCAATCTCAAGTTTCCGGAGAAACGTCCCTCGAAGTTCCGTATTGGTGAGCGGAAATATTTTTCTTATAATATAAAAAATATAATACTTTCAAAAAAACATTCGATCAATTATTAATTGTTTCGCAGGCGTAAATTAACTATTAAACAGCTGGAACGAAAATATAAATTGCAGCAGTTGAAAAATGACGATACTTATCGTGCCGAGCATATTAAAATAGCAGTAGTCTGTTTCATTGCTAATTGAACGACCCTCGTGCGACCACGCGAATTCGGTGTCCGCGCTTCCGGTGGTCATTTAATATTTTTTTTTAAACGGCTGGAACGCGGTCGCGGTAAGTTCATTTATTCCTCTCGTTAATGCAATCGAGCGGGCGTATTGTAAAGCATTACGGGCGCGGACGTTATCGGAATATTCGTTTAAACCGAGCGGATTAATCTTGGCAAAAGGGAGATTTGTTGTTCGCCGGGTGTGAATCATTGTTAGCCCGGTTTCCCGGTAACAAGCTACGAAGTTAACTCGACGGGGCCACCGCGCCGGACGCGTTTTTATTTCCGGCGTGGCATTCAGCGACGATAAAACATTTTCATCGCAGGGCTCGCGCGAAACCGTTTCGAAATCCGGTTTTGGGCTCAATTAGGGCCAAAGGTGCCGTGAACGCGGGCGGCGCACACGTCAACGAAAAAACGAGCACGATCGCGTAGGCTGCACTCCGGGACTGAAAGATGGCACGCATCAAGAATTACGTAATTATAATCGATTTCAACACAGTGTGAGTCACCTAGGATAAGCCACCCGAATACAGCCTTCTAAAGGCAATTCCAATGAATATAGTCTTTCAAGGTCATTCAAGGTCATAAAAGCGACGAAAAAGCGAAATTCATCTTGAATGCTTCTGGAATGGAATATTCTCGGTTTCATTAATGAAATCAGACTAAATCGAGGGTACGTCATCGTATAATTTTAATCGCTGCGGCGTCCGGTACAATTAAAATTTGACAAATCACGACAATGTCGGCCCCAACGCCTTCGTTGGACGCGTCAATTAAAATCGGAAGCAAATGAGTCGCGCGTCCTCTTTCCGACCGATCGACTCGTCGAAAATTCGAAGGAGCATCGAATTGCATCGTTACAGCTTGAAATTCGGCACCGCCGCGTCTTCTTTCGATGGTTCCTTCAATCCAGCCTGAAATTTTATGCTCTCGTTAAAAATTCAGTAACAGCCGCGCCCCGTTGCCGCTCAATTTTCTAGGCCTCGTTAACATTCACCTACAGGAATCGTCGATTCAACAGCACTCGCCTGTTCCGAATTGATTTAATTACGATCGAGTTGCAAGCGCAAGTTTTATTCAACGCTAAATCCACCAGAATCGATGAAAATGAGTGGTTCGGGATTTTTGATATTCCGAATATCGAAGTTATAAAAATGTTTCAGCACATGTAATAATATCAGAAAGATCAGAAATCAGAAGCAGGCGGTTAGGGAAAAATTCCGTGCAGACTTTCGATTCGTAGGTGTCCATTAATCGGGGCTCGCCGAGGCGAAGCGTTGCTCCCGACATTGACGAATTTCGTTATTGAATATTAATCCTCGCGCAGCTTATCGGACGAGGGGATTGTCGAACGGCTGCGGAGGGGTGTGTAAGGGTAGCAGCGGTTTTCGCAGGACTTGGACAGGCTCGTTACGTTTGAAATATCGATTCGCGAGCCGCGTCGACGTGCTCGTATCGAGATCTTTCCCTCCGGCGAGAAGAAAAACACCGTCTGAAGCGGGAAGCGCGAGAGAAAAGAGGTTCGGATGGGGTGAGACGAGGGTGAGATCGCGGTGGGTGGAGGATCGAGGAGCGCGTGCAACAAGCGAACATATTAATGGATCGTTCGCAGCGTCGTTTTACTATTGCTCGCGACGGAAAAGCTGTCGCGGATGAATAATAGCCCCGGCCCCGACCCGTGCCCCCGACCCCTTCTGCACGGCTCCCCGTGGCCCGTAACACGGATTAATCGATAGCCCGGCGAATGTTTTCCTTTATTCGCGGCCCGGCCCGACCTGGCGAATCTGCCCGATTACTCGATTTAATTGATCGTCGCAAGCAAGAACAGACCGCCTCCTCGGGGGGCGGACGCGTGTCGCGAGCCCCGGCTCCCTCCGATTCCGACGGTTTAACGCACCCCGGAATTATTCATGTCACGTAGCCCGCGTTTTATGCGGCATCGAAGCCACCCGACCCCCGTCCCCGCGACCTCTCGCCCTCATACAGCCATCGCCAAAAAGTGTTCGCCACTTTTATTTCCTCCGGTCCTTGCCCTTCCATTTCGAAGGCACCACTTCGTTTATCCGAACGAAATTTTTGCGAACGCCTCCGCCTGGTTGGTTCGGTGAACTCTTGCCGAGCACCTATTATCCGAGAAAAAGAGGGAATAGCTAAATTCGCGATACCGTTTTGCTTACCGTCCGCAACGAAATTTCTCCGCGATGAATAATTTTATAGACCGCCAGGAGAATTCGTGAACCCTGCCGGCTCACGGCTATCAGGGCTGCAACTAACACCGGTCGCACTCGTAGATATTGATTTTTCGTCGGATCGTTAGAGATTTCCGACGGATTTTGCAGGGATGGTTTATGCATATTTTGACGGCAGCCGATCTCCGGGTACTGTAGCGATTGAATAATAGATCACCGTCCTGATTGCGCGGATCATCTTCCAGCGGCTGCTGGTTTCCGAAAGTTACGCGCTTGCGTGCAACGTTCGCTGGGAAATTTCCGTTCAGGGGATCACCGTTGAAAAATTTTTTACTGTCGATAGACCAGTCGAGCGACGCTTTTTCTACACTGCAAATCTTTATGCAAATTCATGATCGCGGGGATCAATCAAACCGGGAATTATGTTGACGGTTACTTCATGAACGTTTCTGCTAGATATGAATAGCAACGATGGGATTTGTTCGATTCTTTCATGGAATTTTTTCTTCTTCCATTATTTCAACAGTTTAAAAACAGTTAATCGTTCTTTCTAGAATTACAACTGCGAGTTATCGATCTATATACAACTATACTAAAAATGTTGTTCTTCCTTGAAAGGAACGATACCTGACATCATTCGAAGTAACTTTTTCCTTCGAGAAAATCTTCTAAGCTGACCAACGTCAGCGCCCGTCTCATCTGTAGCCGCGCTCCGATTGGTCCGTGTTTTCCTAACTGCTTAACACGTTCGTCGCCCAGCGAGAAACAGAGCGAATACCTGGAATAGCGACGATGAAAATGCAAAAAAGACTACAACATATTGTCCCAATTGTCCAATATCACCACAAATGTGTTTGAACTGTTTTAACGAATACCATGCTACGTAATATAATGTTATACTTTATTTTAAATATAAATTAATGTATAGTATAATGTAGTGTGTATATTTTTAATATTTTTATTTTGTATATTTTCCAGTGCTTAACCCATTAAATTCTTGTGTTACAAATACATTTTATAAATTATAAAATCATATTTAACTTGACCAAGAAGAACGTCACCCATGTCTGGGTGACGGGGCCCTTACGGAAGCATGCTCGTCACCCAAATAAGGGTGACGTGGCGACGAACGTGTTAACAAAGCCGCGGAGAACATTTTCGCAAAAAAAAGTTGCTTCAAATGACCTCGAAAATCACCTCTTTCCCGGGAAGGGTTAAATCGAAACCAATGCTGAAGTTCGATCGAGCGTTAGAAATGAAAAGAGTTGGCGCGGCAAATCAAGTTTGCCCGCGTCTGCTCCAGTTCCATAGTCAAAGAGACTTCGTTAGCCGGGCTCGGTTTGGTCCCGACGCGACGCGGCGACGCTACGCGACGGTGAAAGTCAAGGACCGCGTTTATCGCGAACAACAAATCGGTGTTGCTGTTATCCCGGTAGCTCGGCAACAACGTCAGCACAACCAACACCGATGACAAGGCTCCGGGCCGCGTCGCGCCGCGCCGCACCGGGTGTTATCGAGGCGGGCCCCCGTGAGAACGCATTACTTTGAGGCGTGTTCGCATTTAAATTAGACGGCGCGGCGCGGGGCTGCAGCGCCGGCGTATTTTCCTGTTGTTCCTGCACGTACGTAGTACCTACGTACCCCGCACTGCGAGCCTGGCTGGAAACTTTGCGGAAAGCCTCGCTCGCACCGTTTCTCGTTCGTTGCCACCGCGCCAAGCCGCCCCCGGCCCCCCACCCGTATCTATATATCTTGGAATGTCGCAATTAGTTGATGCAGGGAAGTACAACAGAACTTTCACAATCCGGCAACCTAACATATATACCGCCTTTGTTGTAATTAGTTCGCGCGGATACCGTAACGACCGCGGGAAACCCGTTGCTTTCGAACTCTGCGATCCCCAACCCCCGACCAGAGAAAAAATCGTGACGCTTTACTACCTCCTGGTTCTTATCGGTGAGTCGTTTCACTGCATACCGGGAAACCTCCGATTGCAGAAAACGCTGATACCGCTTCGGTAATTGTTTTCGGAAACCCGCCATACCTCTCGATGACTTTTCAATATTTTGTCCAGGCTGTGTACAATAAAAACATCGATCTTCCGATCGGTCTACCTGGAACTACCCCCAGCGAACCGAGCGTGTCAACAGCGAATATAATGTATGACATTCTCAAACACGGATGTAATTTATTGTATTAAATTTATATTTGATCATGCTTTATCGCGCGCAGCTTTTGACGCGTGGCGGAATGGGGGAACAGCCAATTCGAGCCCGGAGCCCTGTTTTATGAACAGAATCTCGTCATATAACGTGATCGTATACTCTGGCAGCCGGGCTTACGCTATAGATGTCCTTGATACGTTGGATAATGGAGAGACCGTGGGCCAACAGAAGCCGGTATAAAATCGAAGCCCGGGTAATCAAGCCTCCGTTCTGTTAAAAAAGAATAAAGGGGGGGAAAAAAAAGAAAAAAAGAGTCATCAATCGTCGGTAAACCCGAATCGGCGGATAGAAAACTGGAACGCTTTAACCCTTTCCATCTGAGCTTCCATCTCTTTAGATTTTCCCGCTACTGTTTTAGAAATCGGTACAGCGTAACCTCGTTTCTCTTTGATCCGCCATTAGCTAGGACGCTGTGCGTATAAATGTTCTAAACTAAACAGACATAGCACGTACAATTTCTAAAGGAATTATACGAATAGCACTTTGTTCCTTAGCTCGGCGAGCAACATTTGTCGTCGACCGTCAAGACCGAAGGGGTTAAATGCTCGACGCCCCTTTTTAAACCGGAAACGAATTTGTCCGGAGGTTTTGTCCGACAAACCCCCCATACACTTTCAGTCGTAATTCCTCCCGGCTGGAAGCGCTTTTCCTAAGCGTGAGCCGCGTTGCGCTTCAGAATAAAAATTCTCATTATTCCTGCGCGAACGGCTTAATCCTCGCGAGCTTAGAAGCTTTAAGCCCCTCCTGGTCTCGGGAGCGTATTCTTTACAGCGCACACACGCGAATACGTGTCTGGAGGAGTTTACGGCCTCCGATGTTACCTCGCGGTCCGCAGCGATCCTGTTTGCGTCGAGCGCGACACGGGCAAAGGAATAAGGGTCACCGCGAAACAAGATGTAATTTTTTTCCACGGATTTCGCAAACCTGACAAAGATTTTCGCCAGAACAGCGCGACTCGACGCGCGTGAAACAGATTTTCGCTTCGTCTCTTCTGATCGTTGACTCGGTACGATTATTATCTTTCAGAATGTTCAAATTTTCACACTATACAATATAAGTAACTACCAAATGCAGATTGTCAAAAATACTGTCAAATAAAACATTGAAATTCTCGAAACTTTCAGAATGAAGATCACATTCTCGAGGAAACTTCTCGACGTCTCCTCGTCGATCAGAGAGTGCAGAATCATGTATGAAAGCCGCGACACATTTCTTGGCTCTTTATGCAGATCACCGAGCGTCTTGGAAAGAACCATTTCGCGTTTAATCTTATTTAATGCCGTCGTTTTAAGAACGCTGCTACGTCCCCGTTTAATTCGTCGCGGCATCTTCCAGCGCGCCGTTAAACCCTCGGTTTTAATTAAAGTTTATTCTATCCATCATCTGTCTTTTGAAAAGCATCGCCGACTTACTTTTATTTCCGGGCCGCTGTGTGTTCGTCGTTTAATTTCATCTGGCTTCCGGTTTTGCATGGTAGCCGGCGAGCAACGCGGATTCCGTTTTGCGGTTTATTACGCGGGCTGGAAGAACGATTTTTACGACGATTTTTACAAGGCCCTGATCGATGAGTCGCGGAAATTTTACGATCACGGTACATTTACTGTCGCCGACCGACCCGTTACACACTCCGGTCTCGCGATTTCCAGTTCAATTACCGAACTCGGAAGAAGTTGGCCGCGCCAAATGATTAACCGGCGAAGTTTCCTGTAATCACTTTTTCCCGCTCGCTGCGGTTTACGAGACGGTTTTTTCTCTCCGCCCTCGCGGCCGAGTCGGCCTCGGGAAATTGATCAGCGCGCGGTTAAACAGTGGACGCTTTGTAGAAATAGTCGAAAACGATTTTATTGTCGCAAGTGAATTTTTAGCGAGCTACACATTTATTAATGGATTTTTCGGATAAATGCTGGGACAAACGCTATAGTCGGAACCGGAGTGACGTCACGAAGCTATAGCGTAGTCCGGGCAACCGATTGCTCGAGAGCTTAGACTATATATACTAATAGACCCGGCATAGGTATAGTATGTGTATAGGAAAACCGAGAATTCAGTGTCCGAAAGATGATGGGACACTGTGACGTCAGAAGATAAGTCTTAAGATAATTTCTTTCCATGTACTTACTGTGTACATGGCGCACCCGCTGACCCCCCTCTTCCCATGTAAGCCAAGCGTAGATGGCGCACTCGGTGACCCCCTCTCCCCATGTAAGCCTAGCGTAGGCACTGTCGATGAGCATAGCTTGTACAAATGTGACGTCACAGTGTCTTTCAGCTCGCGAGCTACCGGCGCTCGAGTCGCTACCCCCACTATCAGGCTCGTGCTAGTCGGTCACGATTCGCGTCGAGGGTGGAGATCCCCACTACTGATCCTTGGGGACATCCTGTGATCCCTTTATGGGACTTTTTGCGGCTAATTGGATGTAAGTGCAAAAGCACTTTTAATGGTGAGAATAAAAATATGTGGTCCCAAGGCTCGGCGTTGATTTTCACATTGCGGAGAATGTGTCAGTGTTATCAGATGTGTCTACAAAATAATGAGGCTGCAGCGCGACAAGCGATTAGTAATATTGTGATGATGAAACTAATATCAGCCGAGTGAATTAATTAACAGCCCTGGTTTGAGATTAACTAATCAATTGACTGTTTGTTGAATCCGATTATGTGCCAGAATTCATATTTGCGTTGATAAGGCTTTAGTACAGCTGATAATTCGTTGAAATTAATGTAATATATCGTAACAATATTTGTAAAAATCATTCGCTCAATAACAACATATGGAACGATCAGCCTTGGCTTATTAATCGCTGTGTAATTAACTACTAGACGTTTACAGAAATGATCGGAGATGCTAATGTATACAAACATAATCGATAAGGTCGCGAGCGATAACCCTTTCACAAATCCTCTGTCGGATCTTCAACATCGTAAACTTTCTGTTCCACTCCGATGTCGGATACTAATTTACAACAAATTTTATAAGATCGGAAAGGTCATAGAAAATCATGGTCAATACTTCAACCGTTAAAAATAAACGTGAGTAGATTAACTTGTTCGTTGAAAAATAGATTAAAAAACGACATTACTTACGGGATAGCCTAATATATCTTGTTCGACGGTATACGTTTGTTTACAAATGAAACTGCCGCGACGCATGTTTTAAAAATTCAGCCGACGTGCTCTTTTTAACAGGGCGCAATCAAATATTGGGGTTAGTATAAAAGCGATTGATTGGGTTTCTGTAAAATGTGAAGTATCGAACATGAACAAAATTAATGCTTATTCAACCGAGCAGCCCGGCCGACGCGGCTGGTCCAGGGTTGGTTGTTGCTGTGCAATCATCCCCCCGAAGATTGAATCGCCATTTCCATGTAAAAACGTTTCCTCTAGCCTGATGAAAATTCGAAGGAGCGGAAATCGGATATTCCCGTGCGGCACCGTGCCCGAACATTGATTTTCAAAATATTCTCCCACGTACTTCGATGGTAGACCGGCTCTCTGCGGGTTCTGTTCTGTTTAATACCAGAATCCAGCTCCCCGGGTAGTTCCCCGTCGAGAAATCTTTCTTGTGTCACGCTCTTATGGTTGACACGCTCCTGACCGGAAACGTTTCGCCCATTTTTTGGCTGACATACAGTTCACGGAGAAACGAGTGTCGCCATTTCAACGTTACACGCCGCACAGTGGCTTGGCATCGTTTTCTTTTTTCTGGCGAAAATTATTTTAGCGTTATTTCAAGAGTTCAGATTTATACCGTAGCAAGTCGTTGAATTCGTCTTGAAACCAGCTAAAATATTATCTGTTGGGATGACGAGGTTGGCAGATTAAACAGAACTTGTTATTTAAGTAATTTATTTAAACTCCACCGCACATGGAAAAACTGTAGTCAGATTGTGAATAGCACATAACACAATATTTTACTTTATTCCGAAAAACAATTAAAAAGAAAGATGAGTTGTTCGTGAGGACCTTGACTGAGGACCTTGCCTTTCTTCTTGGGCCCTTTAGCCCTGAAAAATGGCGACGCTGGAAAATCCATAAATTGCAGGTCAAAAAGACCTTTCCTCCTCCGAGTGTCCCGTGCATTACGGTGTAAACTCCAACATTATCAACTCAAACATTTTTTCGAAACATAAATCTTCCAAAATTCACACTGCGCGCATACATTCGCAAGGATCGATTTTTTCATAAAACTTCCAGAAAACTAATCGCACCGCGTACCATCTGGACTAGTTTTAAAGCTCGAAGCGTCAGTTTTCGTGATTCTCGTAAACTACAAACTCCCTACAAACAAGTTTTTCGAGACTACTCGTAATTTCTCGAGAAACGAGGGATAAACGATAATCATAAAATTTCTCGAGAGGAAACGTTGCATGTAACGCGAGCATGGACACGCAGCGCCAGCCGATTACGCTTTTTACCGTCATTGTTGTCATCGCTTACCGAGTTGCGGTCGCGTCGCTTTATTTTTTGGGCGCGACCGTAGCGTCGCGTCGGTCAGCGGGATAATCGTTGGAAGCCGTTACGGTAATTAAGAACAATTTAGCGCCGACGACCGGCCGTTAATTCGCGGCGAGTACTCCGCGCATATCCGGCGGTTGATGCGGTCCGCGCGGCGGATACGCGCCGGACGCGATCCGGCAACTGTTTTTTCGGAGTTGCAAGAGAGCAAAATCGAAAGAGAAGAAATCGGCGACTTTAGTGTTGACCGTGTACTCGTTACGGAAAAATTAAATAAATCTAAGAATATCGATATACAGTAAACGCTTGATTCTTGTCCAACAGTCGTGTTTTTCATGGACAAGAAACGTAAGCAGAAGTGCTTTTTGATTTCTGACTGCGTCTAGATATCGCGCCGAGCGAGACTTCAATAGAAAGCCGAACATAGAGAAGGACAGAATGAAATACGGTTCGCGTGACTGTCCGCGTCTCTTTCTTTCCGATGCGCTGTCCTTCCTTGCGACCGAAACTTTCACCGTCGATTAAACCACTAAATACAATTGAAACTATATCGTGTTTGGTGTCATTTTAATCAGAAAAATGCCAGAAATAAGGTAGTGAAAGTCCCATAAACAAATAATGAAAATGAAGAGATTTGTAAAATCGATTCCTCGCCGCCCTGCGGAGCGACTCGGCGTTGACAGACAGTGGGTAGGCATTGGACAGGAATCGTGCCCACGCTCTGGACAAGAATCAAGCGTTTACTGTACATAATTTCCAATTTCCAATTAGTCCCACAATCGATGCGCGACGCTTTCATTTCCCCGGAGGCTTCGCAGTCTGCTCATCGCCGTTCGTAGTCGAGCAAGAATTCTTCGTTAATGGTACAATTATAGTCCTCTTGGTCCCGGAAGGTTCCGGAGAAAGGCAGGGTCGGGCGTTATTACAATATTTCAGACTCGCCCCAAGACGCCCACGAGTTCGCAGCTGAATACTTTCCGGAATCACGACGAGAAAGATTAATATTCTCGTTTCGTCGCGTCGTCGCTGCCCGTTTCCGGGGGGCATTCATAGATATCCGGCGAGGGTTTCCTCGGACTTCGCTACTCAATTAGAAGTTGAGCGGCTACAAGGGAGTTGGTAGTTTGCGCAGATACGCGTCCGTGTTCGTTCACCGTGCAAATGAAAACAACGGCTCTCGCCGCGCCGCGCCGGGGAAACGAGACAACCGGCCGAATGGGAAACGATCCCGGTTTTGATCTCCGCGGCCGATACCGCCGGGAATCGACTATCCGGTTTTATAAAGGTGCCAGTACTTTTTGTTCCCCGTGGAGCCAGCCGGGCAACGTTGACCCCACGGCTATTCGATTCACCTCTCGTTATGAAAATGAAAATCTCCGCTCGAGTTCATTGAGACTCAACGGCGGGTGAAATGGGAATGCGTAATAAGTGCGAACGAAAGTCATTACTCGCTGGAACTGGAGAGAAAGAGAAAGAGAGAGGGAGGGGGGATGGAGGGATACAGCGAAATGGTGTTACCAGTAGAATTTGACGAGCAAGGGCAAAAGGCTATCGGTGTGGCCAGAATATTCAAACAGAATCGTATTCGCTGCCGACTCCATTTTCCTGAAGCATATCTCGCTGAAGTCGTCCCGAGGTAAATTTCGTTTCCAACGGATCCGACCTGTACACCTGTATGCACTTAACGAACGTATTTATGCATAAGCAGGGATTACAGAGAGACGTTGATATCTATGGCAGATACTCGGCCGAATATTTCTAGAACACGAACGTATATAATCCCCCTCGACTAAGGGACGTCGTATCACCCTCGCTTCTACCTCTAGAACCCTTAAAACTCTGAAGAATACTCGCAGATGAGGTATTCATGTTTAAGTCGGCAGTCGGTGCCCGCTCACAATGTGAGTCTTTCGAGCTACAAGAAGATGTCTGCAGAGGCTCGCAGACGTACGTGGGCGAGGTCTGAAGACGCAAATATCGCCAAGATTCTGCTCCTGCAATTAGTACGGAAAATAATAATAGACGCGCGTCTTCGTTCCGCACTTGTCGGTAGACTGCGCATCTTTGCGCGGAAGAGGAATTGTCTGCGACGATTTAGCGAGCGGATTCGAGATGCAATTGCTGGTACAAATACATACGCGCCTTAAAACATTTTCTTGTAAAACCAATATAAACGTGCGTTTAAATTTTCTCGCTGTGTTAATAATTACATCTCGCTCAGTTTGTTTTTTCTTTAAACAACATAAAATCCGCAGTCTACTAATTCTAATGTAATTTTAATTTTTCGAAAACGAACAAACCATAGGAAATTTTCTGCGAGTAAACCGACCGCTCAAAGGGACCGCGAAAATGGCGAGGTAGAATGGGAGGCAGGCGTGTCAACAATTTATCGGACGCGAAATTCGGCAACGTAATTAATGGGAGTACGGGCAACCATGATGATCAACTATCAGACATAGTTGCCGGAAGACTTCGGATAGTTGGTAGCCCGGCGAGAGCGTTCGCTGCCATGGAAATTAGCTTCTGCGGTTGTCTGTGCAGCCGATGCCTTCCGGGGACGTCCGGCCGAAAACGGTCGGCAAAAAGCGGCGACGGACGGAAAGAAGATACGTCAAAAAGGGGAGTAGAGCAACGAGCAAAAGGACAGGAAGACAGAGAGCAACGGGAAAAGGTGGTGTGGCCGGCTGGAACCGGTAGAGAAGAGGACGAATTCGATGGTTACGTGTTCGCGGCCATTTACGCCGGAGTCCAGGGTATTTCGGGCTGGTTCCCCAACCTCGCATAAACAATTAAAGTGTCCCGTGTCGGCGGTGCAGCAACCTCGCAGTGCTGACGCCTCCCGACGCGAGTGCATTCCCACGTTCGCTCCGGAATTCGTCTAAGAGTTGTACAGCATTTAGGTAAAAGAATTACAGTAATTTCTCGATGTATATGTGGAAACTTTCGTCGCTTCGAAGAATAGCAACCGAACAAATACTAATTCAACTGTTAAAACTTTTTCGAGATGAAATTAAACAAGTAAATACGATCCAAATTGCTTGGTGTTTGGTCTCGTTTCACTCGGGAAAACGTGACAAATATTTTGCTATCGATCCCATAAGATAATAATTACAAAATTTAAAAAATTACGTCCTTGGATCTGTATTGTCTCATCGGTGAACTTTCCGCGTCGGCTAGCTCCGATAAGAATCTCGACCGCAACCGCGGGCTATTTTCAAGAAAGCGTTCTTATGAAACCGAAGTTCCACGCGACAGATGTCCATTACGATGTAACAAAATTTCCGGAACTTTCTGTAACTTCGAACGCTATTAACTGCAACAAGATTACTTACCTTTCGACGACGTCAGCCCCGGTTCACGTGCGCGCAGTGGCAACGGTTGAAACTCGATGGGTCGTGCGTGTGTGTGTGCGTGTGTGGAAGGGCAGGAGGAACGATCATCCATCTTGCCAGCGCGAATATTAGTATCAACAGGACCGTGTTGTTTCCAGACTCGCGGGCGTTTTAAATAATTAATTGGCCGGGAAAATGGGACTCGCGGATATGAATTCGGGGCCATTCGTTAATTTCATGGTTCATTTCGCACGCTCCTTTCCGCTCGGCTGTTTCCCACCGTCGATCCACCCCCGCACACCGCCCGGCCGCCGCCACTCCGCGACCCCATCCGTTCTTTTTTCATTACACGACACTCGCCGTTTATGAATGTGACGGGCTATCGGGGGCGCGTAACTCTCCGCGCGTGCACCGGCCCCGGCCATTATGGTTTAGCAATTGTCGACGATCATCGGCCGACCCGCAATTTTTCTCTTTCTGTTTATTGCCCCCGGCGATGCCGACTCTTCCGCGAACCCCCTCCATTCGTCTTCCGTGCGACCCAACCAGGTCGTTTCTCTCGTCATCCCTACCCTTGTTGTCTAATAAAAACACGGGCTGGTTAGGTGAGCTTTTATCGCGAAATTATTAACTCGCTAAGGGTAGAAGACCCCCTCGATAGAAAAATTCGCGAAGAATTATTTGTGAACAGAAAATAAATGTCTCTGGCTGAAATATATGTACAGAACACATGTTAATAAACTTTCTTAATACAGTAAACGCTTGACTTTTGTCCGGAGGTGTGAACACCACTACACTGACACCATGAATCGAATGTTCGAACTTCTTAATTTTCATTATTTTTCTATGGGACTTTCACTGTCTTGTTTCTGGCATTTTTCTGATTAAAACAAGACCAAACACGATATAGTTTCAATTGTATTTAGTGGTTTAATCGACGGTGAAAGTTTCGGTCGCGAGGAAGGACAGCGCATCGGAAAGAAAGAGACGCGGACAGTCACGCGAACCGTATTTCATTCTGTCCTTCTCTATGTTCGGCTCTCTATTGAAGTCTCGCTCGGCGCGATATCTAGACGCAGAAATAAATCAAAAAGCACTTCTGCTTACGATTCTTGTCCATGAAAAACACGGCTGTTGGACAAGAACCAAGCGTTTACTGTACAACATGAATTATATAAATATGTAAAGTGTCTTATTAATTCGTGGAGCACTGTACATTCGGCAATTTCCCGACTAATTCGCAAAGACACTCGGTCCACGAATACGTTGGGTTATCCAGTTAGCCAGCTACGCAGCGAGCGCACCAGTGGAGACACTATTTTAAACAAGTTGAGTGGAACAACCGGGAATCGGCTGCGGCGCGGCGCCAGCGATTTCATCCGCGTGGACGTTCTGTTTTTAATCATTCGAGGCTAACGAACCGCGGCCGCAGCTCGTTGCGCGCCGCGCCGGTATTTCGAATATTCAGCCGTATTGCGATCGACAATGTCAACGCCGCGCCGCGATAATATCGGACGGATAGGACGTGTCCAACGAGCGTCTGTCTATTTCCAGCGGAATTACTCGCGATCCGAATTATTTCGCGCGGGGAAAAGTCTGAAACGCGAGGCGAAAATGGCGCGCGCGCGCGCGTCGCGATGTCGTGTAACCGAGGAATGTAACGTCTCCCACGGATTAACGACAGACGCCCGGCCACTCTGCAGTCGTTTAATTTGTTGTTCATTCCCGTCGATGGAGTACATTCCACGTTTATTTGGTGTCGAACGGTCACGGTGGAAACGCGCGCGCGCGCGCGCGCGCGAGCTGTGGCGTGCGAGCCGAGATGAAAAAGCCAAACGACAAATAAGATTGATCGCGCGCGAGGCTCGGTATTCATTAACGCGACGCGCGTCTATTTTACGTACTATTCTCACGGCGGAAATAGAGACCGGGAATATTGCCGGGAACGTTCGCTCCCGTTCGGCCTTGCACCCTGTGCGCTTGGATTGAAACTGTTGCGTCGACGAATCGATCCCGGACCTAAAAGTGGTCAGCCTCGGCGAGATAGCGTCGTGGTTATGGTTTTACGGTCGGAAAGCTGATTCGTGTACGTGTTCGGTGAAATTGATGATTACCCTGCGGACGAAATTAATTCGATCGCTTGCGATGCTGTCGCTCGTTCTGCACACCCCCTTATCCCTGACAGTATTTCACTTTCGATGATCGCAGCAGTGGAATTTATCAGGTTGCTGCCAAAAAATTGTTGGAATGCAATACGTATAGTTTAACCATACATGCATGCCACTTAACTCGGGGTCAAAAAATAATTACCGAGATAGTTTACGAGTACACTGCGGATCTTTGTACAAAATAAGAATCGTCTACATGAATTGCAACAAATTGGATAGAAATACAAATTAATTGTTTAATCTTAATATGTTTAATAAGTTGAAAATAATATAACGGTATATTGAAATTCATTTAATATTTTTATTATTTTAAATCACACCTACCCATTTTTGTCATAATTGCACAAACTCCGCTGTCTATTTATGAGTAAATTTGGAATAGACTCGGTCTATTTATTATAAAATGGTAAAATCAAACTCGCATTTATCAATCTTCAATTCAACAACATCAACCGAACAATTACGGAACAGCGACAGTCCTAAAATGTTAGAATTTGAACGAAAGCGAACGCTGAGAATCTGTCGAGGTACAAAAAAGAACATTTATTTTTAGACCGACCTAATAAAGTTGCTACGATTGTTCTGTATTAAAATAGATTTTCGTCTGAACGGAGGGTGCAGAGCGTTCCGGCGTTGCGCGTTTTTATCCGCTTCATCCATTTTAAGTAACCCTCCGTTTCCGGACGAATAACATCAGAAGCTTAATCCTCTATCACAACTTACGCGCGTAATCGCGCGTGAAAGACTCCACAAAGACTTTTAACGATTCCCTATTCAAAATCCTCCCGGACGGTTTTCGCGACTGTCACGCGTGTAGCTGCATTAATATTAATGCCTCGGTGTTCGAGAATAAATTTATCCGGCAAAGAAACATTCGAATGCATCGAAATTTACGGAATCCACCGTGTCCGCGATTACCATTGCTCCTAACTCATCCCATTGTGTCCGAGCGTTGCTCGTCGGGACTGCCTTTGTTCTTTCTGTTTGATCACTATTGAAAAACTCAATAATTAAGGGAGCTTTTTTGCACGTGAACTCCATCGAACGCTGAAAGATGCGCGATTTATACAAGATTATATTAATCACATTTCGGAGTTCACTGGTTTTACCAGTTACAACGTTCGTTTTCTCGGAAACGAAGCCTCGTATGAAAAAATTGGATTTTATTTTTTCTTTTTACATAGAATCACCCCCTTTCTGGTTGCGCCAGCAGTGACACGTTCTTCGTCATCGTGTTCCGCCAATAGCGACAGCGCGTGCGATGGTGGGGGAGCCTAGGAGACCGCATCCTCTATCTAGCCTTTAGACCATATGTACCTATAGACCCGGCATAGGTATAGTATGTGCATACGATGCGATGTTCCGAGATCTAAAATTATCTGGTGGCCACAAGCCTCGATTCGAGATAATTCAAAATGGTGGATATTGTATGAGACGAAGCGAGTGCACAAGTATATTTCACAAGTTCACTATTTCACAAGTTCATCATTTGGTACGAAAAAATGGTGCAAACTTGTTGCATAATATTTTGTAACCAAAATATTCAAATTGTATCGTATACCTGTAAATAAATATTGTTTTATATTACCTTGCGCATATTATATATAATATATGTATTGCATTCAACATATACATGTATATTGTTCTTACTGTTCTTTTTTTAAATAAAGTAAGTTGTGAGGAAATAAATACAGATTTCATAATTATCAACACCAACATTAAAATTTAACTTCTTCCAAATTATAATCGACAAAATGAGTTAACCATATTTAAAATAATAAGAGTAAAGTAAAAATGAACGAGTAATAAAATAAAATACATGTACGTATATTACACAGTTACAGTTTCCATAAATATTTATACGACGATTCCCCTTTGCTCTCTACCGCTTTACCTTCGTGGTACTGCGATTTCTCAACATACTATAGCACTTTGCCCACAAGCGTAGTCTGCTAGGCGGTTTATCTATAGGTATATATGGTTTAAGATCTAGCCATCATCTGACGGACGAACAGTAGGCGACAGATCAAGCTAATCGGATAACTTTTTAAAATCAAAATGGTCGCTAGGATGTATTCTTAGGTCCAACATTCTTCATGGTTGTAGCAGATGAGAAACGGTCGTGGTAACTCGAAACGACAGATTTGTCTTGGCGAGGTAACGAAACAATGCCGGGCACAATGACCGTCGGACAATCGAGGCGCGAATGGTCCGTACGTAGGTACTCTTACGGGGCAGAAGAGTAGCAACTCCGTGGCAGCACGGATCGCGATGGCTATTTGCACGGGGGGCTCCTTTGTTATCTTTCACGGAGGATAGATATCCCGCGATCCCGAAAGCCATCGGTCTGCGGGGTGGATGACACGCGGCCTCATACACGCGGCAGAGGAATGCGACGTTGAATAGGCAGAATTAATGGGAACGACGGACTCTGAGGTAATAACCAAGAGGTCTTGCGGCCGGCCATTGTTGCACGGGTTCCTGATACTCGCGTCGGCCACCGTACCGCACCGGCCCGGCCCGGCTACATGCCTGCGACTAAAAATCGCATTAATCCCGGGCGAGCGTAGCAAACGTGACGGGAAGTTACGGCCGAAACGCGGCTCTTCGTTACGACCCCCTATTAATTGACGATTCCCATGACGTCGACGGTTTTTCGTCTCGCCACGATAACCTCGTAGCATCCTAGCATCGCACCAGAAAAAATATTTATTCTGTCCGGCGGACCGGGAATCGAGTCCTTTGCTTCTCACTGGCAAGAAAACGCACGGTGGTCCCGTAGTTGCCCAAACTTTGGAAAAAGCTGTACATGTTAACTCTGATTAAAGCAATGCTATACGACAGAGTTGGGCAAAATGTTCATCTAACTAAATAAACATATCGAATAACGAATGTGGGATCCTTGCCTCGAGGTTCCTACGAACTCTAGATCTTAAGGAGTGCGTGTATATGTTATCGGTATGAATGAGCGTGTGCGTGTGAAGAGATTGTTTTCGTGTGAGATTTGTAGCGTGTTTAAAGAGAGATAGCGAGTTTAGAGGGAGAAAGCGAGCGAGCGAGTGTGTTTTATATAACTTTGTTTTTTTTAATTTTCTATTTTATTAAATATTCTTGTCTTCTTTAATTTCGTCTTTGAAAGAAATATCCTTATTTTACCAAAAATCCCTACACGAATAAAAAATGAAAAAATTTTTATTCATTATTCGATGGTTCGCGTTTATTAGAGTTGGCAGTAGTTGTGGAAAGATTTATTCGAAGCCTCCGAATAAAAGATACAGATAATAGATGAAAAAATTATTCGAAGTTTGAATAAAGCCACTTCGTATAAAAGAACTTTATCTTTATTCGTTGGATAAATTCTCGTCGAATATAATTATTTATTCGATGCTCGTACAATAAAGATACTTTTTATATTCGAACCATCGAATAATGGATAAAAATTGTTTTACGTTTTATTCGTTATTCGACCATTTTTATTTAGATGAAAATTTTGCCCAACTCTGCTATACGAATACATATTCCAACTAATCCTCTAATTTTGAAAGTTGTAAGTACACAAGTAACGTCTGTCAACCCAGTGCTAACAATGCACAAAGATGCTATGTACCACTGTGTGTCGTATTGTCAGCGCTAACTAGTTTGACGAACAGAGACGGAGAGTGAGAGAGACAAAAGACTTTAATCGTTTCTACATACGGAAAGTGTACACTCGTAAGATCTATAGACTCAGCGGGTTAGTACTAGTCCAGCTGAACGTCTCGACCGAGAAGTTAACAGACAAACATAGAATAGAAGCATCGGATGGTTTTCCGTCAAGCTATTGTATATTGACTTTCTTAAAAGGATTTATAGCTGTCACGCGAGTTTGTTCGTGTGTTATAAGCAGATTGCACATGTTTACGCGAGTTCGCGTTCTCAAGGATCGACGATTAGATATACAGAATTCTCGCGATAAATGTCCCAAATGTCTGGACGAAAATTGTCCCTGAACTATCCCCACTCCTGCGGGGTATACCCCGTGAGGGGCCCTAAAACTCGAGAGGCCTCGGTCGCCGAGAAGTGTAACATGATACGGGTCGGGTATATCGGTGTGCGACCAGGAGACCACTACTAATCCGATGACAAAACTTCTTTATTTCTCATTATTTTTTTATGGAACTTTCACCAACATATTCCTGGCATTTTTCTGATGAAAATGATACCAAATATGATATAATTCCGATGATATTTACGTGTGTAATGGACGATGAAATTTTCGTGCGCATGGAAGGACAGCGTATGGGAAAGAAAGAGACGCGGCGAGTCGCAGTCGAACTTCCCAGTCCATTTCTACGTTCGGCACAAGTCAAAGAATAGTATCCCTGGACGATAATTGTCCCTGGACGATAATTGTCTCTGGCCGGACCCGCGGTTGGGACAATTATCGAGAGAATACTGTAATATTTTTACTTGGCGAAGAAGCGTTTTACATTTCACTTATACATTTTTGTCGCAAGCGCATAAGCGAATTGAATGATTCTTATTGATCGTGTACCGGGCACTCCCCACTCCGCTATAATTTCTCCCTTTACTTCGTCAACTCTTTTTCCAGTGGTCCATTACGTCGGTCAAGAATGTTCCTCTGCTCGTGCTCGAGAATATTTCAGACATCCTTTCATCGCCGCAATTAGAATAATCTGACGGTTCGTTGACGCGGAACGCTCGCTGGCACGAGGCGCTCAACGACGAAACGAGCGATCGCGATCCTTGCGATCCACTCGCCGGAATATTTAAGTCGATGCAGCGGAATGTCAGTCAGCCGCGGAATTAAAACATCGAAACTTCAGAATTCCTGAAGATCGTGGGAGAACGTGTACCCGCGTTGATAGCGCTGAAACGAGTGAACTCGGTAACTCTGTGAACGTTAATTCTCCAGAATTCGGGAATAGTAACTCCGTGATACACGTAATTCTTCTATTTATTTTCTATTTTCTAGTAGTACTTTCTGTAGATCGGTTTACGGTGAAACTAACGAAAATATAAAAATTCTAGAGACAGGATAAAATGGACACCCTGTATTTTCATAACGGCTACGATTATTAATGATAAATTTCTGCTGTCAGATAAAATCGACTCATGACGGTTAAAAGGTTGAGTTAAAATGGTCCCAAGCGCTACCGTCCGAGGTTTAACATTTTTCATCGTCACTTGGTGTAACTTGAAACGCCAGATCTATCTTCTTAAATTAACCGGCTCCCAGTGGATCCGTTGAAACCCATTTGCATCGCGACTCTAATTGTACGACCCGTCACTCCTAACGACACACCGATTACACGAGATGGGAGTTAAGTAGAGAGTTGCTTCTTTTCTCATTAATTTCAACGACGTTCAACAATATTCTCAAATTATTTCGATGCCTCCACCGCTTTGTATTTCACCTGCTCATTTTTGCCATAAATCTGGGTCGGTACGGTGTACAGCCGTCGTCTCTGGAGGGTTAAAAACATACTCTATAAACAAATATATAAATCGCGTAATTTTTATTACTTTTGCTCTTTGAAATATCACACGCGAGCTTCGAGTGCCAAAACGTTTAACAGTTTAACAAACCAAGACGTCGATGCGATACTAAAAGATATAAAGAATCATTGGAAATAAGCTAGAAGATAGTCAATTCTATCGATTCTCGTGCTCTTGCAAAACATGGATTACGGTGCCTCGCGGTCGAGACCGGTGTGGACTCGCCATAAAGTTCCGGGACTGCTCGTTTCGGAGCGCGTTTGAGCTCGCTGTTTCGGAGCAGACGGACGTCTTCGCCGGGTTTATTATAGCATTCGATTACCGTCGCGAAACGTGGCGCGTGTTCGATGGAACCGGCGCGCAATTCTCCGACGTGCTGTGCGGAATTCCGTCTCGTTCGGAAGTAGTTCCCTTTGTTTCCTTCTGAATCGCCGTCGAGAAAGCCCGGCAACAAAGAAAGATGATGGGGGCGCGTACGTAAAGCGGCGCGAGGCGTCGAGGGGTCGAGGCAGCCGACGAACCCAATTTTCGAGCTGTTTGGAAAAAGAATCGCCGGGAATGGCGAATGTAAAGCCGTGCGCGCACGGACGCGGGGCCGAACGTCACCCTTGCCTCGGACGGGCCGCGGGGCGGGAGCGCGGAGTGGGTGGGGGGCCGAAGCGTACACGATTTCCATTTTAAGCGGCAACAATTTAATCGGGGTAATTGTACGCGTATAATCAACGGATGAAATTTTAAACAGGGAGGATCAAATTTTAATAGAACCGGTAATGCAGGGGGCCGGCCGAGTGTCACGCCGCGACTGGTAAATGGCGATACCTTGTGCGCGAGGCCGCGCGAGTAAATTGGAAAAATGAAGATGCACAGTTTCAATTTCGCGTGTAAGCTGACATTGAATTATTCGCGCCGAATAAAAGTAATGAAACGCGATGATGCTGACAGGGTCGTCGATCGGACGCTCGCGAGAATTCATTAACGTCGAAAATTATCCGAGGTTCGTCAACGAAATCGGCGAGGATACGTATTCCGTTCGTTATTTTTTGTGCGCTCTATACTCTGCAATGTGACGTCACGAAGCTATAGCATAGTCCTGGGCAACGGATTGCACACGCTCCGATTCGCACGAGCGACGCTTCTTTGCTATTTTTTAAAGAAAAGCTCAAAGTTTCGTCAAGATCTAGCGATATCGTTGCAGGTTCGTTTTGCACACTATAATTCAATAAATTATTACGGGGAAAACCAAGTACAGTAAAAGCTTGATTCTTGTCCAACAGCCGTGTTTTTCATGGACCAGAATCGTGCCCAGAAGTGCTTTTTGATTTATGACTGCGTCTAGATATCGTGCCGACCGCGACTTCAATAGAGAGCCGCGTCTCTTTCTTTACGATGCGCTGTCCTTCCTTGCGACCGAAACTTTCACCGTCGATTAAACCACTAAATACAATTGAAACTATATTATGTTTGGTGTCATTTTAATCAGAAAAATGCCAGAAATAAGGTAGTGAAAGTCCCATAAACAAATAATGAAAATTAAGAGATTTGTAAAATCGATTCCTCGAGCGTTGACAGGCAGTGGAGTGGGTAGGCACTGGACAGGAATCGTGCCCTCGCTCCGGACAAGAATCAAGCGTTTACTGTAGTAACTCCATCGATTAGTCTCCCACGAAGAGTACAAGAAGCTTAACACAACCCTTACCTTAGATCCGAAGAATCCAACGTGGAAACGTGTTGCGAGGGTGGCGAAGATCACAGGTTACGGAGAGATAGCGTCGGGGACAGTTACCGAGTCGACATGTCGCTTTAATTGCCGGCGGAGTGGTACATCGTACGAGAGGAGGACCGCTCGGAAATTAGACGTTTAAGTGAAAAGCGGCGCGGCTTGATTGTCTCGAAGACGGAATCGATCCGACGTCGAACCGTTTGAATTACTTCTGTGACTGGGGCCACTGAATGATCTTGACGGTTCCGTATTCCGTGTCTCCTTTGTCGAGCGTTCGGCGCCGCGTCGTTGTCTGTCTCGAATCCGCGCTGCAGGATATACATACCTACATAGATAGCGTGCTTTGGGGTGGCAATATCGCGCGCACCGGAACGTCACGGCTCATTAATATCAATTAGGACGTCATCGGCCGTCGTCGGGGCAGAAACAAAAACACCGTAGCATCCGACGCGACGGATCGCCAAATACAGATAAATAGGCTTTTACCGGTGGGGTAGATCGGCGCTCGGCGGACAACAAATCGTTACCACCACCGGAAAACCATCGAGCCCGGAATATATTGGAGCACCGGCGCGGTGGGAGGGGGCCTCTCTGATCAATATGTAGACGACGTTACATTTGTATCCCGCGTGTTCGACGGTATCGCAACTTTATGGATATTTCATACGCGTCCGTTGGGAAGGTCTCGATCGTCGATTTCACCTCTCCCTCTCTCTCTCGCTCTTTCTCCGCGCGGCTCGGCTTCCACCCGTGCCCGTGGGATGTAGGAATTCAGTGTTTTTTTGTTTCGAATAGAAGAAAACCGTTAGTTGGCCGGTAAACGAGCTCCGGTGAATCGGCACGGGATCGTTGAAATTATCGGCGCCGGTCCCCGGTACGTCGTTCGGCGGTATTTAATTCGAAGCATCCAGCGGAACGTTTCAATTTTATTTTTATCGTGGATCGTATCGGTAGCTGCCGCGCCGGTATTATAGAGGGCCGGAGATCGTTGCCCGGAGAGTAACTTCCAGGTGAAATTGATCGAAACGCGTCGTTATCGGCGGATACCGCAGGTGCGAAGCTAGACGCGCGATAACAATCTTGGTCAGCGGCGCCGATGCCAAACACCGCCGGTCGTTATTCGAGTTTCTCCGTGGAACTGCAATCGTGTTGTCGCAGCATTGCGCAATAAAATCAATAAACGCCGATTTGGAGGTCGTCGGAGCTCTTCCGGACCACGGGCCCCCGCCGTATTTGTTTACCTAGATCGCTGGCGAACGCGCGACACCTCTTAGTTTACGGATTATACGACACCGGTGTTGTGGCCTTTATATTTTTCTATGAAACCTATTATCGAACTGTTCCGACCTTGTCGGTACACACCGCTGTTGTTCAGCTTGTTGTGTTATTGAATACCCGAATTCTCGGCTCGGTAGTTGGAAGTATAATAGGTTTCCGATGCTGGCAACACACTTTTTCCGAACGAATGCGAAACTTGTTTATTATTTTAGATACGATTGGTCCTGATTTATTAGTTCGTGTCTTGACTATCTATACAGAGTCTTCTTTACTTAACACGTTCGTCGCCCAGCGTGAATCGTTCGAGTTCTCGCGGGGCCCAAATCCGATAGTCGGAGCACAAGAACGTAAACAGAGCGATTACCTGGAATAGCGACGATGAAAATGCAAAAAAGGCTACAACATATTGTCCCAATTGTCCAATATCACTATAAATACTATGTAATATAATGTTATACTTTATTTTAAATATAAATTAATGTATAGTATAATATGGTGCGTATATTTTTAATATTTTTATTTTGTATATCTTCCAGTGCTTAACCCATTAAATTCTTGTGTTACAAATGGGATTTTTATAAATTACTTGTAAAATCATATTCAACTTGACCCAAGAAGAACGTCATCCATATCTGGGTGACGGGGCCCTTACGGAAGCATGCTCGTCACCCAGATATGGGTGACGTGGCGACGAACGTGTTAAAAGGGAAACAGTACTTTGTTATTGATGGACTTGTGCGTGAAATAGACTCGGTCGGAGATGAAAATATCTCAGGTGTACGATCCGCAAGTGCTGATCTGGAATTCCATGATATCGACTGTTGGATAATAAACTTGCGACACGTTCGCGCGCGATGAACGGACGCCGGAGAACCACTTTATGACCGCAAGACCGCGTTTGCAACTCGAGCGATGAAATTTTGCATTCGTGAAATACTTTTCGCATGTACGTATGTATTATCTAAAATTTTGGTCGGAATAAATCCGAAACAATATTAAGCGTGGACAGGCGCGTTTGTTACCAGGACGGGAGCGCAGACGGTTTCGATTCCCCTGATACGGTCCTTATCCGGTCGGTGAAATATCGCGGGGCGAAATGTTTTTTAGTTGTTCGCATAGTGGCGAAATGTAACGCGCGGTCTGGTGGGAACGGCCGGAAGTCACACCGCATTTGTTATCTTCACGGATGAGATTCTTCGTAGTTCGTAACAGTGCCAGCAACGTTTCTCGAAAAACGGTGATATATTACCGCGGCGCTGCGCTGCGCTGACTCCGGCTCCCGCACCCCGTAAAACCAGTGCATAAACCCGGGGGGTAAACAGAGGGAGCTCGAATCTGAATGCAACAGTTTTCACGGTTAATTAATTGGCGGTGAATGGCCAGCACCGCAAATATTTGCCCGCATTAAATGTTAACGAGGATGGAGGAAAGAAGAGAAATTCGCAATAACCTCTGCCGATCCGAGCCTACGAAATTATGTGCACAGCTCCTGCCACATTTTTAAACCAGAAAAATCGTCGGACGTCGCATCGTTGCGACCTTTGTGAAATTCGAAATCGTACATTCAGAAAATCCAAAACCATTTCGGCGAATAGCTGGAGAACAGCTGTACAAAGTATAATTATAGCATACATTAGTATAACACTTTACAATTGACAAGTGACAATGAGGTGTATATCGTTATACATACTAAGTGAAATTAACATAAACGATAAACGCTAAATGCGAATCTTACATTTTGTGAGAAAATTGATAATAAAAATTAACGCTGTAATGTCTCGCACGCTTAGAAAGAAACTAATAATATAGGGAGGGTAGTATTTTCGTTTGAGGAGCAGTTCGATTAAATGCCCTCGTTCTGAATCGTATTCTGGACATTGCCAAATAACATGTTAAGGTCCTGAGCCTCTGCCCCGCATTCACAGAAACCATCCCAAATAAAGTGCACTCTCGCCAGGGTAGCATTTAAATTATAATGATTCGAACGACTCCTATTGACGCATGTAATAAAATGTCTAGGTAATTGGAGACCCGAATACCACGGTATTCTTGCATCTTTAAAGAAGTGCTGGAAGAAGTATACATCTTTGTGCAAGTTTCTCGAAACTGACGAAACTGAATTTGACCAGTTCAGTCAATACAGAATCGATTCCGGAGCCATTTCGGAACCGATATGAAACCGAAAAAATCGCGGTTATGTAATCGACACGGAACCCCAAAATGTGGAACCATAACCGCAACGGATAATCGTTGGAAATTTCGATTCGCCGTAACAGTTATTCAGAATGTAGGTTCTCCCCAACTGTTTCAATCCGAGTCTTAACAGTTTCGAGCAGTTAGCTTCGGAACCGTTTCGAGCCCTATTTTAAGATGTAGTTACTCGATATTTCGAATGAATCGGTGAATCGTTTCGGATTGCACTTAAAATCCGCTAATGAGGTACGGATTGATTAAGTCGGTCCTGTGCAGGTGGTTCGTTAGATTTTATAGAAGTTTTTAACGACTACGCACCGGGTTCGCCCCGTGTCCAATGGGAATCCGAAATTTCGTGATTCCACAGTTTCCAGCCGAGACGTTCGCGGTCGTATTTTCTAATTGCGATAAACGCGTGCCTCGAACTTCCAATTTCGATCGTTGCCATGGATGAAATCACCTAAGGGCCGTTCGCGTTTACAGCCACAGTCGTTAATTACGTTTAACGTCGCAATCAGCGAGCCTGGTAGACGTAACGCGGTGATGGAACGTAAATTAACTAATCGACCTAGTCATTCGTGATATTCTCCAAATTCCCGGCCGATCCGACGTCAGTGATTTCGGCAATGACACCGGGGCGGTATACGTATGGTATACATAACCGAGATCCCCCTAGCTAACTATGATTAATGCGCTACCCCAAAAATAAAGGGCTGCCAGATGTTGGATCAATCCTCTTTTTATGATCTATTTCCTCGGATTAAGGGCAATTCTGTTTCTGACGAATGCCTAGGCTTTCGCTCTTCTCGTTCCAGAGTCATTCAAAAATCCAATTAGAAGGCTAAAGAATATTTATCGAACGATATTCAAATAGAACATATTTTTGTACTTTTAACGAATATAAAACATTGTGCAGCAATACGTGAAAATAATGATAAATTGTTTGCGTGTTCGATCAGAATATGGTAAACGAACGTTCGTCTACGTTATGGAAAATTTGAAAACGGGGACAATCTTGCAAATGAAGAACGACCAAACAATTTCATTTGTATCGTAATGGATGCGAAAAGTATGTATGTAATTTATCGATAAAATGTATTTATTAACACACTCCCGTTATCAGTGTGCACAAATATTGATTTCCAGAGAATTTATGACAGAATTCTGAGCCTCGAAGTTAAGTCTACCGAATCGTTGCTTATGACTCACCAAGAAACAATGTCTTAGCTCGCGGAGCCTCTTGACCAATCACCGCGCGAGTTAAATATAAAGTGCCGGTTCGTAGTTAGAAAACAGTGCGGGGCAGCTAAATCCGGTTCGTTTTCGCCAAATGGCGATCTAATTCCCTCAATTTCGCCGATCACGGAGACAGAAGTTGCGGAGCACGTTCTCGGCAGAGGCACCGGTTCGAGTGGCAGCATTAGAGGGCTCCACATTTGGGAATGCCGAGTAAGATATCCCGCGACACCGCGCCGAGCCGCGCCGCGCCGCGCCGCGTCGCGCAGCACGCCGTTGACCGACCGCAAGTTCGCCTACACCGCCGGAAGATGGTAACTACCGAACGAGTCCGTAACTATGGCGCAAAGTTTCGGTCGTCCGAGTCTCATTCGGTCGCGGGACAAAGTAATTTTCGTAAAGGGGGACGAAGGGGCTCGAAGCGGGGAGGCCAGAGAGAGAATGAGACTCCAGAGGGAAGTTATAATTAAACACGTATTAGAGGGGCGGCGATATGTCTGGCCGTCGCGTCGCGGGAATAACAATCGGCCATCCTGTTCCCGGAATGGTTCACCAAGACGGGCAAAAGGGGTAGGGGACTCTCGGCGAAGATCATCAGCCTTTGTGCGATTCAATGTTTTTCCAGGGCGTTTGTCGGTTCTAAAGTTCCCGTCGACTTCGACTGTCTTATCTCCGAGTCTTGGTCCCTTTCTCTTTTCCGGTTCTTCTCTTTGTCCGCGTTTCTTTCGCCCCCCGCCCCCCGCCCCCCGGCCCCCGCCTCGCCACGCTTCGCCTAGGCAGCCCTCGAACTCACCGGCGCGGCCGTCTCTTTCTCTTACCGTTATCTGGTCGTCGTCGGCTGTCCGATCCCCGCAGCCGACGTGTTTCTGTCTTTCAGCTATTACAGGCCCCCGCCTCCCCAGACAATTCTCTTTCCGTCTCCCACCCTTTCCCCCTTCTGCCATCCCCCTCCCTCCCCCTGTCGCCTTTGCTTTCGCGCACCCTTGGCCGCCGTCTATCGCTTTTATTCCGCATCCAGCGGCCCTTTGTTCCCCGCCAGTCATCTTCCGTGGATGTTCGCCTTGAAAGGACCCCTCTGCGCGAAGATCGTCGCGATCGCGCGGCGGTCCCAGAGCCTCGGCCAGGAAGTTTCAGCAATTTAATTATTAATTACAAACGGCGCGGGAAAGGGAGGCCACCATCATCGAGAGAGAGAGAGAGAGAGAGTCCCGGCGACGTGACACGCGGCTTAAATATTAATGTCCTCGTAAAAAGGGACGCTAGCTGCTGGCTGCCGCCATGCCACCCTCTCGATCCGACGAGATCATTCGCCTCGAACGAACCCATTGTTCTCCTCGACGCAGCGCGGCACGGCACGGCACGGCAACCGTCGACGCGAACTTTCCGCGGAAATCCTATCGTAGTAATGACGTTTCCGAGGGAACTTGTTTCTCGATCGAGGGGCTCGATTAATTTGCCACCGAACATCCTGACCCCGAATTCGCCCGGTCCAATTCCTCTCATTAACGTCGTCGGTTTTTCGTTTCTTCGGGACCGTCCAATTAGAGGACGCCACTTATACACAATAACTCGTTGTTCCGTTCTGAAGTTCTGTTGTTGGCTACAGCGCGTCTCAAAAACGCCTCGTATTATAAACAATTCGCTTCGAGCGGTAGATATTTATAATTGTGAAACGTTTGAAAATTTAAATTATTTAAAAATCTTACAATATTTAAATAATGCTCGGTAACTCATGAACGTTTCAATAAATTTGCTTCTCCAACGCCCACCCACGTTAAGATTCTTCATCGAGATATCGTAAGGTTGAACGTTCAAGGGGTTGGCACTCTTTTTGGAGAGCACTGTAAGCGTGCCACGAAGATAAACCCGACTTTTCACTGAGCGTTCCGGGTCACCCCGACAATGACCGACCACTTGTAAGAAGACCGCATTTTCCAGAAGTCGACAATCGAATTATTTGTAATTAGAGCAGCGAGGAGTGTGTTCCGAGTGGTTCGAGAGGCCGTTGCATCGAGCGAATTGTCCGGGAGTCGCGTTACACGTTAATTCAGGAAGTAGGAGCCGGTTAGGTCGACAAAAGCCGCAGTTAAGGGCATAGAGCACGGTCAAAAGGTCGTGGCCAGGCTTTGGCCGATTGCCCGTGTCTTTAACCCCTCTCGAACCCTCGTTTTATCCGCTTTCGACGCCGACGCGACGCGACGCGACGCGACGCTTCCTAGCAACCTTTCTCTCTCCCTCCATTTCTCGCTCCGTCTTCTCTAGGCAAACACTCCGCATCTCTCGAGCGTCGTCCCTCAAGAGGCCGGAAGCTACGATGCCACGTTTAGACGGAAGGGACGTGACATTAAATGGGTACACCTAATATCCACGCCGGGGCTGAATTATACGACAGTCCTTACCGCTCATTTAGTATTCCGCGAAGATAATTTCACGCGAATCCATTAGGCGCCGGGGGAGCCGGGAGGCGTTAAGTTTCATCCACCTAACCGCCCAAGCCCCTCAGCCTAGCCGCCGCGTCGCGCCGCGCCGCGTCGCGCCGCGCCGCGCCGCGCCGCGTCGGATGATGCCGAAAGGAAACGCGGCCGAGTGACGGAGAACCGTATTGTCGACTCGACACGCATCCGTCCGACACTCGCGCGGATGAGCTTGCGATTCACTCGTGATTTAGCGAGTGCACGCTCGGAAATCGAGAGCTCGACGTCGTCGTCGCGCATCGGCGCCGATGATCGATTTCGCGTAATGGATAGGCCTTCCACAGCTCCCGCAATTATGTTATACGCTGCCCGGATTACAGCACTCATTGAAAAATCTGTTAGACCTAACCTTCCAACGGGGGATGACGCGTTAACTTGTCGTCATCTGTCGAAAATTATTCACTTTCCTCTTAATTCAACAAATTTCATTTCATTGTGTCATGATCTTGATATCGTTAGACTGTTTTAGACTCGTTGAAAGTATTTTAAAAAAGAATTCATTTTCATGCAATTTCTACTTCTTACAATTGATACAGAAAATTTTTGTTTTGCACAAACATCCACAATCTAGTTGTTCATACGTTATTCGTCAGAATGTGCTAGGTGGCAGTGTATACAGGGTGAGTCACCAAACGTTTGCACCTGAAATATCTTTGTTGAGATACGTAAAATATGGTAAGGACAAAGTTGAGTGGTACAATGGAGCTGACACGATGCCAAAAAGAAATTTTGTTTTTGTCAATTTTTTTTAGAGATATCAGGGTCACCTTGACTTTTTTAAATGGAACCACCCTTTTTAAATACCTGCAATGATAGTCCCTTCCATTAGGAATTCAGTGACTATAATTATTCCAAGGTCATTCAAGGTCACAGACAGAGAAAACGTATAAGATTTAGAATATGAAAGCAGAATACGTTTATCACGGTTGAGACTTGTAGTAAATAGTAAAAATACTCTCAGATGATTTTAAATGTTAGATCACTGTAATATAAACAATGTTAACAATCAATATCAAGTTACAAAACGCTACGATGCGTATTTACCGAAACATTTAGAGCTCATATTCTAAATCTTATACGTTTTCTCTGTCTGTGACATTGAATGACCTTGGAATAATTATAGTCACTGAATTCCTAATGAAAGGGACTATCATTGTAGGTGTTTAAAAACGGGTGGTTCCATTTAAAAAAGTCAAGGTGACCTTGATATCTCTAACAAAAATGTCATAAAAACAAAATTCTTTTTGGCATCGTGTCAGCCACATTGTACCATTCAACTTTGTCCTTACCATATTTTACGTATCTTTAGAAACAACAAAGATATTTGAGGTGCAAACGTTACGTGACTCACCCTGTATACATAATAGGGACATAATGGATACATTTAGCGTTTGCATTTGTTTCCCGTTTTGGCGTTGAAACTTCGCAGATTGCAAAGTATCCGAAAACGCGAGAAGCAAATTTTCATGCCGGAGAAAACTTGAATTTACGAGTCGAAATCGCTATCCGAAGGTCTGAAAGTTGCAAGCCGCTATCTCGCAAGCTATTTCAGATAAATATGAGCTTTAAATTGCAAAGTGGAATAGCTTGTTCTTACAATAATACAGCAAAGAGATAACCTTTTATCAGAGTCATGAATGTGTAAAAGAAAAAAAAGAAGAAGAGGATACAAAAAGTAGCCACGCTCGCATCAAAGTTTACCCGTTTTGGCGATCCGCGTCCGCTATTTTCAGCGTTTTTAAAAATCCGCCGAGTTTCAGGAAAATTGAGAGATTACTCCTTTGTGGAAGAACGATGTGAACTCTTGCAAGAAAAGTTCCTGAACCGCGTCTTCTCTCGCTGTTTCCTCTTCGAACACGTTGCAAGCACGAGCGGACAGGGCCAACGTTTGTTTAATAACTGAACGGGAAAGTTGAACGGTTAGCGACGCGCGTTAGCAGAAATTAAATTGCAGGATAAACTTGCCCGCACGAAATTACCTAAATTTTATACAAGCCTGGGGAAGTTGCGCGCACGCTGGTGCAACATTAGGCAACGGGAAATTAGACTTGGGAAGAAGTTTTATAAAGTAAAAATTAAAAAGTAATTCGCGCATCGCGAAGTGTTGCAATAAAAAATCAGTTACAGAGGATATCCCAACCGCCGGATTGAAACTTACCCTTCGCGATAAAGAAACCGAAGGTAACTTTAATATCTCGATAAAAAAAACAACATAAAAAATTATCTAATTGTACGCTACACTCGAAACCGTACAAGATTCGTCTCAGCTATTTTTACATGTAATTCGGGTGGCACGCTTAACCGAATCAGCCTGTATAGGTAGAGAGGGGAGGATTATATTAATGCGCGGGTCTCCGTTGCGGACCAAGGAAACCGCGTCGAGCGCTGATTTTAATGAAATCAAGAACTCGATCGTTTGTTGCAATTATTATCGAGGAGGTTCCCCCGACCGATCTTTTTGTTATATCGATTAATGTCATCGGGAGTGGGGACTCGAACGAGCTTACTAAGCACGGAGATCGTTCGCGAAGAAAAACCCGGGTTTCCGGATGCGATTAAGACGTGCCGGCGTAATCTATCGAACCCCGTCGGCTATTCTGTCAAGTCGTTAAACGTGATGCGTTCTAATGAACGGTCGCCGGAAGACTTCCGCCTTTGCTGTTCTCGACGCGGCGCGGCGCGGCGCGGCGTGGTGGTTCTGATAGCCGACCGAGAGATACACTTTGCCGGTCTAAACAAGGAAACGGGAGGACGGTGTCCTCGTTTCGCGTAATGAGACCGAGAAAGACGATGAAACGGTAATATCCTGGGCTCCGAGTGTCTGCCGGAATAAAGGGAAGTCAAACGTCAGGTTTATTCATGGTGCTCCCGGCCGCGGGAAACCGCCGTCTCTCGACAATGCAGCGAACGCGGAATTACCTACTCAATCACGTGTCAGTGTCCAAAAATCGTGGGATTACACCTGCTTCGCTGCGCGAAAAATAACACCACACTGGAGAACCGGGGGAACCGCGCACGGTGTGTTTGTCGGTCGAGTGCTCGACTCTCGAACATCGACGAGAGGACCCACTTTGTGTTCGATTGTTTTTCCACTCTGTCAATGTTCCGTTAATAAACATGGTTCGGTGGAATATATGACCGCGGCTCGATTGACCGCTAAGCAAAGTGAGCACGTGCTTAGGTATAATGTTACATTTTTCATGTATTTTCCCCAAGTACATATTTTCGAACGTACTACAGTAAACGCTTGATTCTTGTCCGGAGCAAGGGCACGATTCCTGTCCAGTGCCTACCCACTCCACTGCCTGTCAACGCCGAGTCGCTCCGCAGCAGTGTAGCCAGATGACCGCCGAACGGCGGTCAATTTCTTGGACGTACTCTCCTCTTTTTCCCCTTCCACTATCCTATTCCATCGTCCTACCGCACGCGCAACGTGTCACTCCCATTCGCCCTACTCAATCCCCGTCGCGCTCTGGTCATCAGAGAGGGGGTATGTCATTTCACCGTGACTCTCCTCATCTGGCTACACTGCTCCGCAGGGCGGCGACGGTTGATGTCGGCTCGGGTATATCGGTGCGAACACCACGCCATTGACTCGAGGAATCGATTTTACAAATCTCTTAATTTTCATTATTTGTTTATGGGACTTTCACTGCCTTATTTCTGGCATTTTTCTAATTAAAATGACACCAAACACGATATAGTTTCAATTGTATTTAGTGGTTTAATCGACGGTGAAAGTTTCGGTCGCAAGGTAGGACAGCGCATCGGAAAGAAAGAGACGCGGACAGTCGCGCGAACCGTATTTCATTCTGTCCTCTATGTTCGGCTCTCTATTGAAGTCTCGCTCGACGCGATATCTAGACGCAGTCATAAATCAAAAAGCACTTCTGGGGCACGATTGTTGTCCATGAAAAACACGGCTGTTGGACAATAATCAAGCGTTTACTGTATTTCGAAGAAACGACACGTCATAAAGCAGAAAAGTTATTATCCGTGTCCGATCCTTGAACCCGGAATCCAGCATCGCAGAAACAATCAATCGAGCGTACCCTCGAGCAAGGGATCATTCTCGAGAGAAAAATTCTCCCTAGACCCTATTCCGACTCGCCCTTCCGATTCCGGACACGCGTCCACGATTAAGCCATTCTTCCGCGAGCAAGCGGACGATGTTTCCAGCGATGGAACGTGGTAATTGAAGGCGCACGTCCGATTCGCTGGTCCATTGTGCCCCGCGTTCGTTCCGGGAACGAATCCGCTTCCGCCTAGCCTGCGATTCTCCGGGTTCGGCCAGCATTCTACTCCACGGAAGCGTGAGTCTGTCGCGAAAAACTTATCGGCTCCCTGTTTCCGCGCTCTTTCAATCGGCTCCTCGGTTCGGTTCGGTTCGGTTCGTTTCAACGAGAGCTCGTGTCGATCGTGCTCCCCGGACGCGAGCCCGAGAACAAAGAAAACTGGGTTCCGACGACTCAGCTCGCGGGATATTAGCGAGAGACGACGTTTTATCGGCGATTCCTCGGCGTCGCGTCGCATCGCGTCGCGTAGTCGCGTCGCCGGGACACAAGACTTGCGAACAGGGTGCCACGAATACCTGTTGATACGGGGAAAACCACCGCACCGCCCGGGTTCCAAGGAATTATTACTTGACCGATTGAGAAGCATTGCGTGGCCGTATCGCTCCGAGCTTTTCCTTCGCCGGATGAAGGATCGCTTCCTGAGACTTGTTGTGGCGGTGCCTGTTACATCGGCCGGCCGACTGGCTTGAGTAACGGCCGCTTTTTGCTGTTTCAGAATCGGAAGCTGATGGCCGCGGTGGGAAAAGATTGCTGCAAAGTGATTTTATTGTGTATGCTCGTATTCCCAGCCTTTCAATTAAACGTATTTATTTTCTGTGTCCCGCAGTTCTATAGAGTGCGCAACGCTTCGTTTAGTCGATGAAATATGTAATCGTGAAATATGTAAACTTAAAAATATGGCAAAATTAAAATTGTTGTTTAACCACGGTAGCGCTCCTGTGTATAAAATAATAAAATGTCATATGTAGACTGAGCATATTTCTACAAAGTACAAGTTTCTTGCTGCAGTTTACAAAGTCTGCGACGTGGGAGCTTGTCAAGGTTTTAATTATAGTTGTGAAATTCTCTACGAGTTTGCTCGCAATTTACCCTCTTCTTGCTCGTAGTACAATGAATGTGAACAATTTCTTTTGTTCGTGATAAAAAATTCTCTCCTTTTCCATCGAGTCCAGAGTCTCTCGAAAGGTTCAACTACGCTTAAAATTCAGCTGATAGTAAAATTCTTGGTTTTACCAGGCCGATCCGGCAGCGATCGTAAAGTCCTCCTGTCGGCCATTACAGTAATTATAATTACACGAGTGCATATGATTCGGCAGCGGAGCGTAAACAAAAATCTGCGAGCGCATCGAGGCAATGAACGGCTCGTTCCACGGTCGCGGGCTATAAAAACTAACTGCTGTGTATTTTAATGAAAGATGCCACAACTGCTTATACGGGATGCAGAAACGTCGATAAATCGCGTCGGTTTTCGCTTCCTTTCCGCGCGGCGGACAGCGGAACCGCCGCGCCGCAACCGGTTGCTCGCGACCACCTGACCGTCGCGAGTGCCCTCCTAACTGCGAAAACAGATTATGCAAATTTTTTCGGCCAGACATTCGATTAGTCAACTAAGAGAACGAGAGGGTGGATAGAGGAGAAGAGAGAGAGAGAGAGAGAGAGAGAGAGAGAGAGAGAGAGAGAGAGAGAGGACGCACGCAAACGACCGGTTGCTCGACGGAGTTGACCGTTTAATAGGTTACGTGCATAGCACGCAGACGTTCAGCTTCGCGGCCGTTCGCTTCGAGAGTGAATTAATCCCCCGTTTATCCGACGATGCCGGCCGGCTGCACGAATAACATTTCGTGGCCGGTATCGATAGGCTGTGTCCGACATTGATCGAATAAAATTTTATTTGAATAACGGTAAGGAATCGATAAATATTGCAACGAACGAGGTTCGCGTAAAGAACGGGAATTTGATCAAGAGGACCTACTGTACTTATCGTATGTATCATCGTGTAGCCAGTGTTACCAGATCGAGGGAATCAGGGAGAAAATAGTGGGGGAAATGCTATAGTTGGAACTCCAGTTACGTCAGGAAGCTATAGCGTAGTCGGCCGTCCTCGGATTCGTACCGAGGGCGGGGAACCTATCACGGTGTCCTACTGTTTTGAAGTAATTTCGAAGTCGCACAACCTCTGTGATAAAATATTTCTATTAAAGTTACGCGAAGCAATTTATTTAATAAAAGCAAGACTGCACCGAGCAAAAGCACGCTCCGAAATTTATCACCGCAGAAATGAATATTGAAGCGTGGAGTAATAATTTCTGCGAGCGCGTTCAATAATCTATGCAGTTGTTCATCAATTTTAAACGCGCATCCAGCGCGCATGCGAATCGTCCTTTTTCCCCGGTAGCGTACGGGCACTCTGTAAACAATGGACCAGTTATGTCTGCGTTAGACCGCGAGTGTCTCGCCCGGTTCGAGGTAATAGCTCGCCGGACCGAAGGGATTAATACCCATCGTTCGAAAATCCTCGGTGCGCCAGGGGGCTAATATTCTTTTATCGATGAACCGATTTCGGTGCTCCGGGGAAAGTAGCTTAGCCGAGGCGGGCCGAATTCGTCGCGAATCGTTTTCCACGCGGCAACAAATTTTCCTGCCTGCATAATGCTGCTCGTGGGCATCGAAAACGCGATTGCACCGGCCGGGAAACTCTCACCGTATAACGTTTACAGGCTTCCTTTTCCCGGTGTCCCCGAGACGCGAGCAATCTGATGCGATTTATCTTCTTTCCTGCGCGATGAAATTGCCTGCGTCCTGGTGCGCCTCGCCTCGCCTCGCCTCGCCTCGCCTCGCCTCGCCTCACCTCGTCGCGACGCGAGGAATCGATTCCTTTTCTCGCTCTCGTTACGTCCGTCGTCGTTCATCCGGATCGAAGATACTAATTATGGTTGCAAATGCACGCGACCGGATACGTCAAAGACTCCACTGAATCGATTTGCTTCGAAAAAGGGAACCGACGCTACGTTAACAGATTATGCACCGTTACCACTCGTTCCGATTCGGAGCCGTCGATTTTAGACGACCCGCGAGATAAAAAAAAATTGTTTGGTCGATTTTAGACGATTTATGAGATAAAAAATTGTTCGTATGTTCATATTTCAATTTTTGTGGAATTGTCCTTATTATTATTTATTATTTATTATTATTTACGGACCGAAGTCTTTTTATACAAATGTTTACAATAGAAGATATTCATAAAAAAGAAAAAGAAAAAGAAAGTCTTAGCATAAAGTTACATAGTAATGGACATGCTGACAGTTACAGGAATACATTATATCACATATAATCATATAATCGCACGCAACTTTTTCTTAAATGATAGTAACGAACCATTAAAAAAAGTCAATATCACGATATAAAATGTTAGATTTAGCTGCGATGCGATTTAAAGGATTTATTAATCCATATGTGGATTTGGATTATTCTTATACAGTCCCAAAAATGTTGTACTACTTCGAAAAGGTTCCCTCAGGATTTTCTTACTGTACCGAAGGAGTAGAATGTTTTTAAGTATCTATTCTTTTGTGTAAGAGATCAGAGGGCGACAATAACAGTACAGAACTGTCTATCGGCTCGTTATACGTATTTCGGAACCGGCGTTCAACCCAGTCGAGTCCCAAATAGAATTTCGAAATTCGGAACGACTGGTTCCGAGGATTCTCCCGGTTCTCGCGTTTCATTTCGAGAACAGAAAGCAAGCGAAGCTCGTTCCGGAAATTCGAACAGCGGGCTCGTGAAGTCTTTTTTTCCGGTAACCGTGCATCGATGCGCGGACACGTTCATATTGTCGAAGGAATTTAATATAACAACCGGCGCGGCGCGGCGCCGCGCGAGCGAACGAAACAGAAATGAAAAGATAGAACGCGAGAAAACGAGACTGAGAGAGAGAGAGAGAGAGAGAGAGAGGACGCGCAAAGGATAGAGGAAGAGGAATGACATAGCATCGGCGAAATTGAAACGTATCCGTTGCCTTCATCGAGCAGCGGCTTAGCATCGTGCTGGGGGCCGTCGACAACTGGTTCATTCGTCTCGACGGTGTGTACCGGTGACTGACGCTTTTAGAAAGGATTTCTCGCGATCCTGAGGGCGCCAGAGGTGGTAAGGAGGTGAGGGCGGTGGCAAGGGGACGTCTGACAGGCGGAAGAAATTCGGTCGGAATCGATTCTCTGTACGCTTTCTTTTTCGAAAGCACTCGAAGCAGGAAAGGAACTCGGGGGCGAAGAAGTAATAAAGAACCTGTCGGGAATTTGGCGGCCATTCTTCTTCATTGGCGTACTCCATTTCCCGCGGTGCACCACAATCTCCCGCGGTGATATCGCTCTCTCCTCCACCTTTCTCACCCATTTCCCACCCCTTTCTCGCCCGGATCTCGAGCGGAGCCCGTCGCGCGTCGTTTTGGCCCGCGCTATCTCTCGAGTATCTCTCTCCTCCGCCCACCGCGCCGCGCCGCGCCGCGCCGCTCTTCGGCCGGCTAGATCAGGCTCCTTTGAATTCTGAAGCGTCCTTCATATCTGTCCTCGCTCCCAGCGTATTCTCTTTAACGAAAACACGTACACTCGGCACGAGACGAGTCGGCCGGGAATCGATGAAGATGTGAATCGAGAGAGGCAAACGTAAAGGGTAGCCTGCCCTAGGGGGCGACGACGCGCCTCCACAACGAGGAATTGATCGAGCGCGAGCGCTAACGGGGCCCCGTTAATCTATTAACGGTGCGCTGGTTCCGTTTTCAGAATGAAATCGATTCCCGCCATTGCCCCGGGTCCGGTCGCTCGCATTCGAAACCGTAATTATAATACAGGGTAAAGGTTGCTAATATAGAACAGCTGATTTCAAAAGCTTGTAGAGGAATTTGGTATTCATGAAACGTACGCGATTGAACGAACGATTTGTAGGAAAATTGTGGCGATACAGGATGTCCCAAGAATGTTGCATTTCGTTGGAACGGGGTGATTTCTGACGTCGTTGCAACTAACATTACTGTAGGAAATATAGGAATCTTCCGATATATTATAATCGCGACATCTGTTATGTAATTATATTGTAATGAGTATGCCACTCTATGTAGTGTAGCATACCAATGCGTGTTTGCGTCGAACTGTTAGACTTCCTTCTCTGTTAGACCTTCAAAGTGTACAGACGTGTTTCCATTTCTCAGTCAATATATATATCCAGTTATTCTACGCAATAGTTGTTCATATTATTATCCACTGGCACCAACAATTACGATTCAAATTTCTGTTCTGGTACTACCCGTATGTTTCGGTGCGGTTTTTCGTTATTTCAGTTGACAGCCGATGGGCTAATGACACGTCAAATTGGAGAAACAATTCCGAATTTTTCCTCCCAAGCGACGAGTAAACCGAACGCGAGATACACCGAGTTCGTGAAACTCTCGAACAATCTGTGCGCTCCGAACTATTCCGTGGAAACTTAATGCGGATCGGGCAGCAAGCGGTATGTGCCGGAGACCTCGGAGTCGTGACTGTTGCGCCGACAGTCCCGTTGACTATTTCCTTCCCCCGTCATTATCTATGTATCCGAGCTGCCCCTCGAACTAGCCGGTATGAATCAATAAAGGCTAACGCCGTGAGCGAAAGCAGTTGCACTTCAACACATCGAAGCCAGCCGGGAGGCAACAAGTCATCTAACCCAACGTCGCGCGTCGTCGCCACTGTTCGTTCCACTTCCTCGCCCTGCTCCTATTCTGCCCTTCGTCGAGGCTCTAAGGCAAAGAGAAGTTGCGTTTAATTACACGGGGACAATATTGTTTCTCCGCGAACGCTCTTCCCTTTGCAGCCCCGTAATATCGCTTTGAACACCCGTAGGCAGCGTTTCCCTGCTGCGAGAGCACCGCTGCCATTTTTCTGTCACTCTATCGACACACCGCGCTCCCTAAACTTGGAAAACGATTCGACCACAGGCTAGCGGGTTGCACGAGTCTGCTCGAA
This sequence comes from Lasioglossum lativentre, assembly GCA_916610255.1. Lineage (NCBI taxonomy): Eukaryota > Metazoa > Arthropoda > Insecta > Hymenoptera > Halictidae > Lasioglossum > Lasioglossum lativentre. The sequence continues at coordinate 7,690,140 of OU744364.1, forward strand.
TCGGCCCGACTTGACCCGAGTCGGCCCCACAGTTGACCTCTCAACTTCGCTCTAGAGCACAGTGATCCTGCCTTGCCTCGGCATGTTGATAAACAATACAATACGTCCGGTGAGAATTTCCTACGGGGTACAACGAGGAGAGCATTATTGACATTACAAAATTATTTAAATAAAAATTAATTTTTTTAAAAATACCACGTTTTTAAAACGGACTAAAAAGTATAAAATAATTTTTCCTAGCCACGTACAGGTTCCTAACCCCATGACCCATACAGATAGTCCTGAAAATTTGTGATTGTGAATTTTTAATAGCTGTAAGAATACTTGTAAAATTTAAAACGAAAAACGTGGGGCGCAAGATAATAGTAAGGAGCGTAGAGAGTAGCTGCCGTTGAGAAACACACACACAACAGTTCATGTCATTTGTAATGCAATAAAATTGTTAGTGACTTAAGTGAACAATTCATGTATCAATTATCTATGTATTGCATGCGCCCCACGATTCTCCTGGCAGGAATTCGACAACAAACCGTCCGATTGGGTCATTCCACACGAACTTTCGGTTCTAGCCGAATTATTCGCTGAAGTGTGTGACGTCAAAGATAACCATTGGCTGCGAGCGAGGGCCCCCTTCGCCCCTCAACCGTCTCGAGGAACTTCTTGTGGCGAAGGGACAGTAATTGAGGTAGAAAATGTCTATTTTGCATCAAAAGACCCGCTGTCTACCGATGACTTCGTCTAATCGGCAAGAAATTTAGTTTCTCTTTTTTAGACTGAATTCACACCGATACAAAGAGAATGCACTAATACGTGACGAGCATTACAGGGCCTGTAATATTTTCGTTTGGATTTTCTGCAGTTTTTTCCCCCACTATCGAGTAAATGCACACTGGTTCGGGAGATTCTGGTCCACGAACGCTTTTGTGAAAATACATTGAATCCCGTATCCGTTCTCTCGGAAACGAATGCCCGTGACGTGATTGCTTTTATAATATCGTGATCGAATGTAATGGGAGTGCGGGTGGAGGTGGTTGAAAGGAGAACTGGAGGGAATTCTATCGAAAGGGCAAAGGGAAATCGATTTGGACCGTGTAATAAAGAATGTAAGTTATATATTCTACTGTATCCTCCGCGCAGCGGCTTTCGTAATAAGTTGCTGATACAGTACTCGGCGGTCCGCGGGAACGCGACGGTGTTTATAGAAATTTGTTTTTGAAACCCGCCGCACCGGACCGAAACAGACAGTTTGCTGGAACTTGCCGTGGCGGTTTCCGGTAACCACTCCCGCCGCCATATCGAATTTATGCTCGGTTTACATGAACGCATAACAAGGTATCAACTGTACAATGTTCGTCTGTTACAATAACGAATGCAGAAACACGGGCAAACTGTTTTGCCCCCTGGGAAGACTTGGACAGGACTCTGCGTTAGATGCGCGTTCATCAATTCCACGTAGTTGCGCTTCGTTATTTCGTCATTTCACTCGCAGCACTTGATAATAAATAACTAAAAATTCTGACCAGAATTTTCACGAAAAATTATTATGTCACGGTCCGATGTGAACTGCCAAAACTTGACGATTTTCTTGCGAATTTATTTTATACAATATTTTACCGCGCCACCGAAGTTAACGAACGATTCTTTGCGTTAGAAAGTTGTTTCGTACGATAAAAATTTTTAACGCAATTTCGAAGTCGATACAAATTTTTAAGATGGAAATTTTACGTTTTTGTTGCAGGTATGCGTTCTACTTCGGTTAAGTAATCGCTGGTATATTTGTCGCCGCTAATCCGGGGAGCGCAGCACTCTACTTTGTCAAATAGCAGAATTCATTAAACAGGTAAATAACTATTCTGTACTCGACTCGCCGATAGACAACAATCAGTTTTGACGGATATCCGTTTTGACGGATCTGCAAACATGATTGTTAAGTCAACGAGATTCAATGCAAATAATCGCGTTTACATTTGAAAGATAAGAACTCGAAGTTTCGGCAATTATTTGCAAAAATGTTGACTGTCGGGCAAGGACAATTTTTGAAATATTACATCTTGTATTTTTCTGACAATTTCTAAAATTTGGTAGATAGCGCATATAACCTATCGTCAAATTGTTGACGTCATAGAAAATGAAAAGAACCTAAAAGAAAGTATTAATCAAGGATTGAAGTTCACTCATACGCAGTTACGTTTTTTATTCAATTGGAATGTCCATCAAATGGAAACAGAAAAAAAGTTGTAAAGGAAAAAGTTGAGTGGTATCGGAAGGTCTGTGTTTCACATTTTTCATCAATGCAACGACACCTAAAAAAATGTATACGCACGTTTTTTTTTTTTAATGGAACTGCATACTTCTTTTTACATGAATCCATTTGTCCAAACATTCTGCGCGAAACAGTTTTTTGGAAAAATGATTTGTTTGAAATATGTATTCGATTAAAATTGCTAAAATATTTTGTACAATCATGATGTACCGCATCATGAAAATTAGTTTTTAATCCCACCGTTGCCTATTAGAAAGTCAATTTTTCAACCAGTTTCAACCAGAACGCGCCAGTATTCGTCAAAATATTGTAAAAACTTACGTTCGATATATTTTTAAAATGAATAATTCTTTAAAAAAATGTTTCGCATGATTGGATTGGCGATCAAACATCACGCACGTGAAAAAGGTTTTTCAATACCTTTCAGTTCCCGATATATTCTAGAAAATATATTTTTCATTCCAAACTGCCAGGGGCTTTAGGAAAGGCGATTTCCAATAAAAAAAATATGCGTGAAATTTTTTCAATCATATCATCAAAACCAGTTTGCAGTTAATAGTTATGGAACCGAAACACATAATACAGAGATTTCGGTTCTTCACAGTTATAGGGAAGAAAAGTTCTCCCTAACTGTCCCGAGAACAGAGACCGATGTCTTAGCAGTTTCATGCTCTGTTGGGTTCGGTAGTATGATCCGTCATCGGATCGAGCCGAGAATTCGAGTGGAGCGTTCTGACGTCGCGACGACTATTTTGGCGAAGCAATCGCACGTTAATTACCGAGTGCTGCATTCAGACACGCGCCAGTAATCAAGTCGAGGTCGTCAGACCAATTTCCAATAACCGGTTCTCACCAGTCCTCGTAGTCGATGGTCACGATTGAATTAAACGCTACGCCATGCCGGCTTGAGTGCACTCCTTGCAAGAAACCGAGCGGCTCCTCCAGGACAATCGGTCGCTGCAGCAAAAAGAGCAGCAAGGACACCGCTAAAACCGGAAGAGGAAAAAACTTTCAGGACCATCGTGGGGCTCTTGTACCCCAAATTGTCTACCAATTCGATCACAGCCAAGTGGGTTCCTCCAATCGGCCCGAGTTGGCTCTAATTGGTCCGGGAAGGTCCCAGTTACCCTCCAGCACCCCCAAGGGTTTCGAACGAGTCCCAGTCGGTCCATGGACGTTCACTCAGCCTCGGCGAATCTGATCAGAATCTGGAAGGAATCCAACTGGGACTAAACCCGAATCGGCCCGAGTTGGCTCTAATTGGTGCGGGAAGGTCCCAGTTACCCTTCAGCACCCTCTAGGGGGTTCGAACGAGTCCCAGTCGGTCCATGGACGTTCACTCAGCCTCGGCGAAGCTGATCAGAATCTGGAAGGAATCCAACTGGGACTAAACCCGAATCGGCCCGACTACAAGATCAAAACGAACGGAAAGGACATCGCTAAAACCCGGAGGATATGAATACCGCTCGAAGGAAAATGTTCAGGACCATTATCCAGCGTGCCTCCTGGGATGGGGCGGCGAGGGGGGAAAAGACTGCCGATTGAAAATTCATGCGGTTAGGATTGTATTTCAGTGCGCCGCTTAAGCGGATTTCCGGCTGATTCTAATCAGGAATCGCCTAATGAATAATAATGAGCATTATCCCGCAATTCTCATCGCGGTCCCTGTCGATACGCCCGCGATACCTATCAGTGGTGATTTGAAACTGTTTTAATTAGCGTCGCAGAAAGGAAGGGAAGTTGAGAGACTGTAATTGGTCGGCTGTATAGAATATTGATGCCCCGATCGACTAATGGCTTCGTGGACATTTCTATTGTGGAAAGTGCAAAGGTGAGATGTTCCGAAACGGACCGTTTAGGTCAGAATCGACAGAAATGTTTAAAATATTTTGGAGACTAATTTTTAGACCACTCTGTCCGCGCCAGGTGTTTATAATTGAGTCGAAACGCTTCGAAAACCTTCGCCAGAGAAAGTTGAGAAACACCGTGGTGCAGCGTCGGCTGGCAGTTCAGTTTCACCGTGCCCTAATCCATGGTACATTTGTTCCAGTTTGCTAACGAAGGGTAATGGCTGAAACCGTTTATCAGGATCGTTTTGTCGGGCGTTAAAGGCGGGAGGACGCGACACGACACGACGCACTTCTACGCAATCACTCGTTCCGGCCTGTCGCGAAACACCTGCTACCCAAGTTCAATGAACATTTAGCGAGTTACTAATACCGCCACTTCCGCCTTATTGCTACGATGAAGACGTCCTCCCTCCTTTTACGGGGTCGGCGCGGCGCCGCTCCTAGCCGCGCCGAGCCGCGAAGATTGAACCGGCCCAGAAATTACTCGAATGCCACTTGGAGCGTTCAACGTTGCGGCAAATGTTGTGGCATAGTTTAAACGAGCCCCTCCAAGTTTCGTGTTTCTCTATGAATAGGTACATTAATGACTTTATCAAAGTATTCCCCGGTCTTCGAATTATTGCTACCGTCGTGAACGCTATCCCAGCCGTAATGAACTTTCCACTCGGCGCCAAAAATTCGCTACTCGTCCTCTCCGCTCGGGCTCTCGCCGCATGTTGCGAACATCTAGCTAATTAGTGCATGAACCGGTGCAGACATCGCACCGCACAGTATTCGAACATTCGCCTCTTGCTCTCTCAAATAAGAACCTGCCAGGTTCGCGATCTTACTATATGTATGCGTGCAAATATTTGTACAAATATGTTGTGTCATGTTTGATCTCCGTCGAATCAGAAAAATCTCAGGAACGCGATGGTAAATGTTTCATGAAAAACAAATAATAGACGATAAAAAAGTTTTTTCAGAGTATTGTCTCCGTACATCGTGCTCGTCGCATTCTCATAAATCGAGATATTACCGTGCTTCTTTATCGACGTTCCACAAATACGCGGTGCGCCGTATTTACCATACAGGTAACCGTTCCTCGGTCGAATAACATCAATACACGAAACACGGCCGGTCGGCGTCTTCCCGGAGCAACGTGTACATCGACTCGTTGTGTATCGATGTGTATTTTCTCTTAGGCGGAACGAAAACTTGCAACCCCCGGGGGTGAGCACAGTTCCCTAGATTACTTCCACGGTAGAAGTTCGCCGCGCTGTACAAAGGTGATTCGAGTCGAAAGTAAGGCCGAGCATCAAAAGTAAATCCCGACGTATCGCCGCGGAGCGGCGCGGCGCGGCGCCCAGCGTCGCGACGTTTCATTACAATATGCCTGGGCGTGTTCCGTTCGCCGTTTCTGTTTCCGTCGTTCGTTTCGCCTCGTCTCGTCTGGTCTGGTCGCGGTGTTCTAATTCTCGAAAGGTGGGGGTGGTGGTGGTGGTGGTGGAACGCTCTCCGGCGAACTCCCACGGCAAACAATGCCGGAGTCCCTTTTTCTAGACGTCGCGCAAAGATGAAACGTCCCTCCTTTAACTCCGAATAAAGTCGTCCTACATCTGCCAGCTGTAGGATCCTTTTGTTCTGTAATTGCCCGGCCGATTACAGCTAGGGACATCAAACGGAGAGAAGGAACTCGGTTATGCGAGCGCGCGAGCGCGCGCCCCGTTGCTTTAGCGTCTCGATCGCCGTTGCCGTAGCCGTAGCCGGCATGGAACCAGGAAAACGGATCCCGGGGTTAGGTACTTGGCCAAATGAAGCAAACGAAGAGAGTAAAGGAGACGAGAGGGCGAAAGAGAAACGGTAGAAATCGCGACGATTCGAAACGCTCGTAGAATGGAAATGAATTCTTATCGTCGGCGGAGGTCGTGGGCGGAGCGCGGGCCACTGGCTCGGAGAACGCCATAACTCGGACCGTTGGCTTCGTTATTTACGTAACGTCTTCGCGAACGCCGGAAATTCCCTTCGCAGCGTCCCCGTGGCCTATTTCCACGCCGAAGATTTATAGATCTTGATAAAAGGTTAGAACACGGGGGCCAGTCCACCCCGCCGCCCCCCGCCTCTCCGCGCCGTTCGACGATCAAGCCTGTCCGCGTCAAGCTCTCTCGCGAGCTCTCTGCTCGTGACACGGCATCTCCCCGGACCTCCTATCCTCGCGATAACCTGCTCGCCCGAATTTCCGGTCACCTGCTACGTGCAACGTTATGCCGACGGGGTCTCGAACAAGAGCCGGGAATCGAACAATGCACCGGGAAAACCAGGAATCGAATAATGCACCGGGCACCGGTGAAAGATTTTGCGCGTGTGCCTCTCTTCCGACGCGACGCTCGACGCACCAGGCTGTATGCATTCCTTATTTCTGGCGAGGCGTCCGACCTCTCGGGAAAATCCGAGCCTTTGAACGCGACAGAGGAGACCCCCGACTGGATTCGGGATAATCTCGGAATTCCACGCGATATCCGAGTGTATAACGGTGGAATGGAATTGAAACCGCGACGCCGGGAAATAATGCTGCACGCGGGATAATATTGATTCGTTTCACTATTCTAGCCCTTCTCCCTCTATGCGTACTCGAAATTTGCCTTCCCTCCGATGATATACTTCTTATTTCGCGACGCGCTTATCGAGAAGAGATTTATCAAGGGAAAACGAAAGGCTACTTTTCACTGTTCAGAATTAAAATTGTTCATACTCGAAATTTGCCTTGCCTCCGATGATATACTTCTTATTTCGCGACGCACTTATCAAGAAGAGATTTATCAAGGGAAAACGAAAGGCTACTTTTCACTGTTCAGAATTAAAATTGTTCATACTCGAAATTTGCCTTCCCACCGCTGATATACTTCTTATTTCGCGACGCGCTTATCGAGAAGAGATTTATCAAGGGAAAATGAAAGGCTACTTTTCACTGTTTAGAATTAAAATTGTTCATACTCGAAATTTCCCTTCCCACCGCTGATATACTTACTTATATCGCGACACACTTATCGAAAAGAGATTTATCGAGGGAAAATGAAAGGCTACTTTTCACTGTTTAGAATTGTTTTAACATTAACTTCTGTAGCTACCGTTCGTGCGAAATCGATTGAAAGTTACGCGAACACGACGGCGGTTGTCAACTGAGAAAGTTGATAAACTTTAACGAGTTGCATTTCTTTCGCCGATAGATTCTTTTGCGTGCAATTATGTCTCCCTTAGCAACCTAAATGGCATTGTAATATCCGCATAGTAGGTTACAGCGGAGCCCTAAGCCGCGTGCTCGACAGGTCATTTAACACCGTTCACAATGTAATAGCTCGTTCTCAGAAAACAAGTGGGTCACTCTTGCAAATACAAATACCAGCCTCCCTTAACGTTACACGTTTATGCATACACCAGGAAGTTCGAGTTCGTTCTCATTCGAAGCTTAATCAACTTCTTGATTAATCGGCTAATCGAAGGGGGTCAGTCGCGCTATTAATCTTTGTCAAGCCGAAGCGGCAGCAAATTACCAACTAATGGAATCGCCAACTAAATATCGCTGCAATATTTTCCCGCGATGGAGTCGGCGGCGGCGGCGGCGGCTGCGGCGGCTGCGGCGAAATAATTGCGGCGGTGTTCCGTTTTTCTATTAATTTCGAGCAAATTCGTTTAAACCCTTGTTACGCCGCGGCGCACGTTCGGTTGTATAATGAAGTTTGCTACACGCGCCCTCCCGGCAACGGCGACATTATATTGCGGAACCCTTTCGGAACAATCAACGTCAATTCCACCGTTGCCTGCATATTTTTCTCCCGCTGTTTTCCCCCACGCGATCTTTCAGTTACACGCTACTGATAACTCTCCGGCGTCGCGGGGAAGCCATTTCGAATAAGTCCTTAAATATTTCAGAGCCGGCAGATCGATTCGTTTTCGCACGCCAAACACAAGATCGCACTAAATCTTCCATAACATTCGCTGCACGAACGCTCATTAGTCGCTAATTGACCGTAATCCAATTCGTATCTAAAATGTTTTTCCCCGGCAGTATTTCTACTAAACGGATAAAATTGCATCGATACGAATCTGTAAACTGCGAAATGCGAGCCCTATTAATAATTATACCCGATGGAATTTGTAAACGGAAGTAATTGTTCGACAATTAACAAGTGGACTACAAATCTTTCTGCGAAATGTAAATTTTCTCCACCGGTTGCACAAGGTACACGATTTTTAACTGGTTGGAAATATTCTTTTTTAATCTTTTCTCTACCGTTTTAAAATTTACCTCTAGATAAAGGACAAGATAAATTCGCTTCGATAGATAGAACTTGATAATTTGGGGTTGCTTGTTTCGTTAAAAAATGTTCCAGCATTTTTCAATTTTACTCGGTATATTTATTTTTGCACGCAACAAACGCCATCGGCAAGCTAAGAAGAAGAAATGGGATAAAATTCAACACAGTTTGCACGACATATTGATATGAATGCGCCGTAGAGGGAGGATCGAGCTAGCAGTCTCCTTTAGAATTTTTATAGCTGTAGCATCTGGGTACAAAATGTTCCCCATACGCGTTCTTATTAGACGCGAAAATATTTCTCAATTTTCTAGGTTCAAAAGAAAAAATTCCACAGAAATATCGAATGATTACACGGTCGATATTGTACGGGAAGAATAGTTACGGGAGAACATTAGACACGAATTATTTCACAACAAACGGAACAAAGAGCGAGCACAGGAATTAAATGAAAATAAATGAATCGTTACAGGGCAGCTACAATAGAATTACCGCGGCAAGAAGCAGCGTAATAAATGGCAGCGTTCCAAAGCGGCGAACCGTTCATTCCCCGGGAGCCTAACATTATTCGCTATGTTCACGACACGGATGAACCCCTCGGTTGAAAATATTTCCCCGGGCAGCACACGCGTGAAGAAAAGTTGCACGCGCGACGATCGTATCGATTCCGCTTTGTCCGAAGACCGTGGCGGAACGGCTGCAGACCCGTCGATGGTCGTGGTTAATTAATAAGTGCGCACTGGCACGGAACTAATTGCCGTGTCGTGTGTAACGAGTCGTTGACAGGCTCGATAAGTCGTTGTCAGCGAGCGGGGGTAGAGAGCCGAGCCGAGCCGAGCCGAGCGGAGACCGTAGCCCGTAGCCATAGCCCGTTCATTGAAAGAAGATTAGCTGTGGGGCTTCGTTCGGGGCCCTCTACGAAAGCTAATATTTCCAAAGCCGGACGACCGCAACCTATCGGTTATGTTTAATTGCCCACGATTAATTACTTCGGCTGCGCATATGCGAATCAGTGGTCCCGAACGGCCACCAAACCGCGCTCAAACTCCATATCGCGATCGAGGAAATTCAGTGGTCGAGTCGATGTTCGTAAGGCCAACGACAAGTGTTTATTCGATTATTTTCCCGGCCAAATTACTACGAATACAGAACGGCGCAAACCGGACATTATTTTCCGAACGATCGATCGATTTAATGACCTGTTCAAGTTTTGCTCCCCGTGAAATACCTAAAAGTTATTGATAACGTAGGGGTATTAAAACTCAAACGTGCATTAAAATTGCAAACAAACTAAAAGGCAGCATGCCACGGCGCGTGGCTTGGTAATTTGCAAACTATGCGGATAATCGTTATCCATTTTTAATAAAACAAAAACTTCGCAAATCTATTTATCTTCTCATTATACCGCTTTTTTTTCAACACTCTATCAATTTAACAAGCGGAGATTATAAACTGGGAAATTACGAATAAACGAGTTTTATAATTAACGTTACATCCATCGATAGTTGCTTTAATCTAAGAGAACGTTTCGGTTATTTCACAGATGGTAGTTCAGGACTGGCCCATATTAGGCTGCTTTCCCCTATTTGACAAGATTCCATCGACCCGCATAAATTGAAAGGTGTACAGATTAAAGCGGTCTAATTACGCGAGATTTTATTAGAATTTTCGGGACTCTGTGTTCCGCGAGCGAAATTGGCAGCTGTAATGGAATTTGAAAAGATTCTCTCGCTCCGGAATCGACGGCTCGGGGGTTCTCGTTGAAGGCCACTCGCGAACCGCTTTACTTTTCAGTCCGCGAATAATTCCGGCCGTCCATTTTTTTCCCGGTGGGATCGTTTAAGGACGGTTATATTAGACGAACGCTTTCGGCGTTCCGCTGCGTTGCGTTGGCGAGAAAACCGGCGAAATGCCGGCTGTTTCTGTTGAGCGGAGGCTTTTCGCGCCGGCCACGGAAGAAAAGCGATCCTTAGCGCATTGCTCTTATTATCTCGGGACCGCGGGGACACTTGGTTGCAATTTTCTTTGCCACGGCTTCCAAGGTTCCCGTTATGAATCGCTCTGAAACTCGGCAACGTCCTTCTCGCCTCCGGTTCCACGGATTTACCGGGTTCTTCTCTCTGTATGCATCGCGACCCGCTCCATTTCCTCTCCGTGGACAGTGAAATCATTAAAATGTTGTACAAGCGTCTTAGAGACCGTTACTGTTAAACGGCAACGCGGACTGAAATGTTAAGTTAAAACTGTCGCGAATTGGACAACCTAAACGTGCATTAAAGTCCAGTTTTCGGATGGATATTTGTACGAATACCAATTTGAAAGCTAAGAGTGTGGGTTTGTTGGTGATCACTAGACTGCGGATCTTTATGCATTTATAGCAAAATTAAGTAGATGAAATTCAAAATTGTTGGAAAATTTAAACAATTGAAGTTATCAACATATGACGTCTCCTCTATTAAAATCATTAAGGGAAGAAATAACATTCAATTTGGTTTCTATTTTTTGCAATCGATGCAGACAATTTTTATTTTGCATAAAGATTCGCAGTCTAGTGATCACAATAAATTAATTCGTGGGTGGACAAAGAAATGTGTTTATGTTTGATCAGTCAAATGTTCTAGAATATAATGAACACTGTAAAGTAAATTACTATAGTATTTGTCTCGCGACACGTGCTCACGCACAACGCACCGTCTCTATTACTCTCTCTCTCTCTTACACTAACTATATGTATTCTTATATCGCACGTCTATCTTCTCTCGCATCTCGCGACACACACCTCGTTCTTCCGACTCTCGCTCGCTTCGCAGTCAAACATAAACAATCTGACACATAGAATGACTATCACACAGTACGATCTACATCCTTATTATATTATGTCCGATCCTTAATTCGTTTCTCGCCTAAAACCTAATCCACAAAGAGCTCGCCTTTATTTAATACTAGCTTTCCCCCGCCACGCGTTGCTGTGGCTCAATATTTTTTAAAAGCATGTTTTTACCTGTCACAGATGTGACATGGTAGGTGACGCCGCGTGGTTCCTCCCTCCCTCTCCCTCTCTCTCTCTCCCTGACTCTCTCGCTCTCTCAAATTGAATATAGGTGCAACCACCAACCAGTCAAAAGTTATAAGCAGAAACGTGCCCAAAAGAGGGCGAAAAAGTCATCTTTGTTCATTAATGACGTCACAACTTTTGAACCAATGGACATTTTCGAATGCGGTTTGCTCTAAAACCTTCCCGAAGAAACGCCGTGTCTAATGGTTCAAACCCTAGCTTTCTACGTTCAGCCGTTCTCAATTGATGCCGTTACAATCATGCAGACAGACACGATTTTATTATATATAGAGAATCTTTGATCATTAATGACGTCACAACTTTTGAACCAATGGACATTTTCGAATGCGGTTTGCTCTAAAACCTTTCCGAAGAAACGCCGCGTCTAATGACTCAAACCCCAGCTTTCTACGTTCAGCCGTTCTCAATTGATGCCGTTACAATCATGCAGACAGACACGATTTTATTATATATAGAGATTGATTACCCATCTAGAGCAGTCGATGTAATCGACCAAGCGAAGAAATTTCCGACTATCGGAACGATCGCATCACGCGACGTCGAGTGTGGAGCTCTCTAGTGGAACGATCTCGGAGCAGCTCGATATCCAGACTCGGATAGCGGGGATCATGCGAATTCGGAGACTGTACAGCGAGACGCACCCAGGGATCGGTCGCCGGAAAGTTTAATTATACTGGGTCTTCGGAGCAGGAACCTCTAGCAGGCGCAATGGAAGCGGAAGATCCGATTTCCAGGAACTCCTTCGGTTCGGATTGTTTACCCGTCCGTCGTAAGCGATTCCTGCGGATCCGGTTCCTTGGCCGGGATACTTTATGAGAGTCATCTGGGTACCAGGATCGACGGGAAAACCGCCATATTAAACGCTACCTCGGCGCATACTTTCGCGCAATTGATTCGTTCCACTGGCGTCTCTACACCCCGTGAAATCGAACAGTGCCCTCGGCGGCTGCTGGAACAATGGGACTGCCTCTCTCTCTCTCTCTCTCTCTCTCTCTCTCCCTCACTCTTTATTCCTCTCACCTGACGCGCGGCCCCTCTTTCTAGTTTCCTCCGTCCCCTTCGATCTATCCCCCTTTAAATTTCCCTCCGGTTTTTTCTCTCCCGATCGTTCGCTCTCGCCTCTCCAGCTTCATCCCGATCCTTCTCGTCCCGCTTCGGGCTCCCCTTTTGCTTCGAACCCGCGCCGCGGCCGACGTTGCCACCGAGAGAGCCGGTCGCTTTGAACTTTTCCAATTTTCACACGATGAGATTCAGCCCGGGAAACAGAACGAAATTCCGAATCTAATATAGGGGAAATGCAGCTTATCGAGATCCCCGCAAATACCATTAAAACATAGGGGGCATCGTAGTCGGCGCAGCTACACTATGGTTCGATCGCTATTGCCGCTGGACAAAATTATTTTTTCACGGTTTTAAGCTTTTATTTTCGGGGTTTTAATCCTGGGAATATCGGCTGTTAAATGTTGAGTTATTCGCGCATTTTAAATTATTAATAACCAGTTTAATTCTTGCGGCTGTAATTATGCAGAAAGCCTGCGAGCGTAAGTGAAATGTGTCACGCATCGATCTCAAAACGTGGACACTGTATTAACAGATTATTGTTCAGTCTCGTTATTTCGGTCCTCCAGGCTTCGCGAAGATTGACGAACGATGTAATCGTTCATTCGATTTAATTGATCGCATTATCAAATATTCTCGTCGCATTAACCGAAGTAATTTCTACTGCGACGAAACAGTTGACCCGATTCAATACTACAGGTGTACTTGGTTGAGCGAAGCCTATGAAATAATATATATATATATAACTTGTAAAATTATGACTTGCCGATGCAAATAACATTAGTAGCGATTTTTTCATTTTTCTGATATGCAAGCCCACTTTTAAGAAAACAAGGATAATTAAAACGACAAAACTCAATTAACATATTGGGTTGTCAGAAAAGTCATGACGCATTTTTGCAACAGATGGATACGAAAAATACGTCACGACATTCCCGACAACCCAATAGTATTAATTGTAGTTTTAATGAAAATAAAAATATGGTTTCCGTAGCAAAAAATGGCAAGAAGGTAGCAGAGTTGGCAAAGGGTATTCCATTGGTATGTATCTAATCATTCGACGCGCTCTCCTTGACGTTTCTAATAAATTACCGGACGGCCCCGTTTACACGAATACATAGTTAACAAATCGACTGTGGAACTTGAATAATTCAAGCAGTTTACCCGAATTTCAAACAAAGCCCAGTGTCACGTGTACGCGAATTTAGCGAAGCAATAATTGCGCCGGGAGGATTTGTTAATTGAATAGACGCGTCGCGAACGGCAGGGTACAAAAGCGAGTCGCGGGAAAGCGCATCCCCTGTATTCATGCTTAACAATGATTCGGGCTCAATCGCTATACAATGATGCTCCAATTGTCGCTCCTTTTTTCCAATTGACGCTCTCGTTGTGTCGCGCTGCGAACGATTGCGCGCGTCGCATTGTTCATGTCCATTTACACAGATCTCGATCCATCTTTTTTTAATACCTAATTTTAAAGGTGAATTCGTGGATTCTTCTTCTAAACATCGTTTAAATATCTTTCCGAACTAGAAACCTAACGATATCGTTCAAAGTTAATAATTTGTGTGTTCCTTCAAAATGTATTTGTTGTGTTATAAATGTTTAGTCAACAGTCTCCCCACTGTTCGTACGCCACAAGAAGTCTCCTGGCAGGAATTCAACAACAAACCGTCCGATTGGGTCATTCCACGCGAACTTTCGGTTCTAGCCGAATTATTGGCTAAAGCGTGTGACGTCAAAGATAACCATTGGCTGCGAACGAGGACCCCCTTTGCCCCTCAGCCGTCTCGAGGACTTCTTGTGGCGTAAGGACAGTACCTTCCCCTTCTACGACGCTATTCCCCCACGCTTCCGCCACGGCCCGGTCACGTGACGCGTTCCGTCTCCTGTCGTGCACGTGTCACAACGTCACGCGACTAATCCGGCACTGGCGGAGAGGGGGCAACTGTTTCCCCTCGATTCGAGTCGATTCCCCTTATCTGGCGACTCCGGGTATGCGTCGAACAGTGAAATTGACAGCTCCTCTTTCGACGGCGATAAAAACGAACAACATAAAAGAAAACGACACCGTGTCGCGATTGAAATCGCTCGGTTGGACGCCGGGCAGGTTACGCAAACAGGTCTCTTTGTGTATCGCGCAAACTAGCCCGCGAATTTCGCGTTCACCGGCACACGTTTCTTCGTCCCCCCGATATCGTGCGTTTAATTACGCGTACACGTGACCCGCTAATCACGCGGCAGCGACACGACTTTTATTAATGACTGTCGTTTTTATATTCCTTCCGGCGCCGCGCCGGTGAAACATGTCGCAAACAATTATCAACTTCGCTGCGGGGGGGGGGGGGGGGGGGTGTACGGATTTATTGAAAGGAAAATATGCAACCGTCCATCGTCGTCCAATTTCAATAATGCGGTCCCGTCGATACGCGTGTCATTGTATGTATACGCTTAAGGTAATTAACACGTCCTCCCCGGAGTCGATCCAATTAATTATAGGCGTCGCAGGATGGGAAGCTAGAGGTTCGTACGAAAACCGGTTTTCGAATAACAATTTTCCAAGAAACCGCTCGAACCGGTTTCCGAACTTTTACGAAAAGAAAATATCAGATTTAATTAAAACGGTGAACACGTATTTGTTTTAACATGTTGTAAACCTGTATTAAATATAATTTTATGCCGTTTACGGTAAAAAAAAAATTAGCAGATCAAGTACAAAACAGTGAAAAACAAGTATGTGTTTAAAAGTACAGTGGTGTTCGTGTATTTTGAAAACACCATAGTCTACGTACTATTTTATTTCTTAAAGAAGTGGGTGTCCTATCGGGCAACGTTACGCTGCACCGGCTGCATGCACGGAGCGCGGTTAATTATTTTCCATAGACATGAAAGGGCCGCCGCCAAACAAGATGACGATCACCATGAAACTCTCCATTCGATAATCCTGGGTTTACCAGGGTAGGCGGCGTGATCGATGGAGGAAAGTCGCGTATCATGCAGCAAATTCGCATGAAATTGAAAGGCTCTCGCCATGGCGCGGCACGGTGCGGTGCGGTACGGTGCGGTGCGGTGCGGTGCGGCGTTACCTTGCCGTGCCGGTGTCAAAGTTTAAAAGGTGTTCGGGTGACTTCTTTGCGCGCGGCTCGGTCGGGCGATGGATAGCCGAGTGTACAATTTTATTAGACTATCCCATCCATCATTGTTCGAGAAAACGGAGACAAAGCCTGCTGGGGGAGCAACTGTCCATCAGTTTCTTGCCCGTCCGCCGGGCAACTCGTTTAAAACGGCGGTTTTTGCGCTCGGCCGGTCCGTGCCAGCTCCCCCGAGGAGTTTTAAAATATAGGACCGGTTGACCAGAGCAGGAGGGAACTTCCTGAAAGCCGAACTTCGAAAAACCGCAGGCCACCCCGAGAACTCGAACCCGGCCCCTGGACCCCGTCCGCTTAAATCTTTCAATAGGTCGCAATTTAGAAAATAACGGGAAAGTTTCTCGTGGAACTACTTGTTGATCGTCGATCTGCTCGGGATTAAAATTTATCCGCAGCCTACGATTTTAGACGCGTTCAACGTTATATACAGTAAACGCTTGATTCTTGTCCAGACCGTGGGCACGATTCCTGTCCAGTGATTTTACAAATCTCTTAATTTTCATTATTTCTTTATGGGACTTTCACTACCTTATTTCTGGCATTTTTCTGATTAAAATGACACCAAACACGATATAGTTTCAATTGTATTTAGTGGTTTAATCGACGGTGAAAGTTTCGGTCGCAAGGAAGGACAGCGCATCGGAAAGAAAGAGACGCGGACAGTCACGCGAACCGTATTTCATTCTGTCCTTCTCTATGTTCGGCTCTCTATTGAAGTCTCGCTCGGCGCGGTCGGCGCGATATCTAGACGCAGTCATAAATCAAAAAGCACTTCTGGGGCACGATTCTTGTCCATGAAAAACACGGCTGTTGGACAAGAATCAAGCGTTTACTGTAGTATTAAAAATAGACGCGTAATTGTGAACACGGAACCATTCGTGAAATTAAAACAACGCCGGTGTATTTAATATTACACGGATTTTCGGATTCGTTTATCAGACCCGTGTTTACCTGCACGTGAAATAGGGAGATCCAGAGATAACGGTGGACGATCGTGCGGCTCGGACACCGAGGATCCTGGACGAGGACCTAACGGCGTCTGTGGTCCAATTAAAATTGTTCAACCCGCGTGATATCCTCGGAGATCTAATCCGCAGGTAACCTCATTCAAACCCAAACTCCATCCGATTCAATTCTAAACTAAATCTTGCGAACTGGAACCTACACCGAACCCAAGATTTATCGCGGGCCGAACTCGACTGAAACGCGAGAAGCAAGTTTAACCCAGTTACAAGTTAAGCCCGGGCCCGATCCAGTCTGTCAGAAAGAAGACTTCACCGAGTATGTACGCCCGTTTCTCGGATTGTTTTCAGGATGTATCATTCCGATGAATTTCTTTCGGAACCAGCTAACGTATGTTTTCCAAGCTTGTTTAAATAATGGGTCGTGCAACAAAACGCGTCTACATGTTTCTTTCGATCGCGTTGCCTGTGGTTACGAGACTAAAAAATTTTCTACCCGAATTCCAACAAACCGAAGTGAAATGGAAGTTAATTTTCTCTCTCAACATGAATAATGGAACAGCGTTTTCAATGTTTCTACTGGTTTAAATTTGAAATTTTTTCCAGCTGCGTGTGTTTTCATTCCGTAAAAAAATTTCATTTCGGTGTTCCGTACAGTTCGAAACCTCGAGCGAAACACCGGTAAATTTTCGGGCCGAGCGGGACGCGTCGGGCCGGGAAGAACTTGCAAGCAACTTGTTGATCATCGATCCGTCGGCGTGGAATTAAGATCGGCCAGAATCTGCGGTTCCGTTTTTCATCGGTGCGATGGTGGATCGAGGTGGCCCCGGGTGGAATTCGATTCCTCGATACTGGTTGGTCCTCTGCGTGTGTGTGTGTATGTATGTGTATGCGTGTCGGCGGTTAACCTTGCCCGGCATTCGTGGGCAGAGGGATCGGAGCATCGGGGCAGGGGCCACCGGTGCCAGCGGGGCCAGCGGGGCCAAGGGGCGGGGCGGGGCGCGCGCGCGAGAATGAATAGGTTTATACGTGGCTGCGTACACCCTGATTGAGTCGATTCCTCGTTGGCTCCGGAGGCGGGCGTACGTTCGCAACCACACGCGACGTACACAATTAAGCCGAGCCAATTATCGTGCATTCCATTCGACGCGCGACGGGCGATCGCGGTGTTGTTGCTTCATAATCGGCGACCGGTTGTCGTTGTTGTTATTGTTGTTGCCGTTGTCCGGACACCCAGACCAGCAGCCGAGGATCCCCCGTGCTGTCCTCGGCGGGCTTCTAGTATATTGCGTCGGAGCATGCGACCGTTGTCCGAATCAAACTATTAATCCAACGGCTGAGACGAGATTAAGGCATTATAAATAAGCCATCCCGCCGCGCCGGGGTTTTAATATTCATCGACGCGAGCCTTCGCTCGGTCGGCCGAGTTTATTATTTCGGTCGACCTCCCGCGGATTCGGAATCGGTGCGGGGGCGCGTCGCATCCGCTTATCAAATACCCTCCGGTTTGGCCGTGTAGGTGTCACCAACCGGCTGGACGACGCGGACTGGAAAATATGTATAGGAACGTCAGCCTTCGTGCGTTTCATTCCGGCGGCGCGCGACGCGGCGCGGCTCTGGCTATCGCTGCATCAATGCCGGCTCTAATGGCAGCCGGACATAATTTAATGACGCTAATCGGCCGGCCTGCCATGCACGATTAATTCCGCTGGAACGGCGATCCGCTATCTCTCAGCACAACGATCATTCGAATCGCGATTGCGCTTACGCGGATTGTCGTGGAATTTAATATTCCCGGGAAAATTAAAGGACCCTTGCTGCGATCACGCGTTGGATAGCTGGGGGCCTCGGGGACAAAAGGTGCTCGCGCGATTCCGTCTTTGATAATGTGCTGTCCTGATGAAGGTTTCACGATTTGAAATTTCGAGGTATGCATTTCTGAAGATTCCGTGACAGTGCGCTCGGATTCTAACGCAGCAATTTTATTCTACATATTTTCGAAGCTCCCCTTTTGAGATCCGCGTTGATTCTCTTAGGGGACCTACCTACCATTACGGTCAAAGCAGTAAAAATTCTGAATGTTGGCAAAATATCGACACTTGCCAAGGCTTCGGTCAATAATGAAAACACAGAGGTAGCTGGATCAGAGCTAGACCATCGGCAACAATCAAAGCCGTCTTCGCTTGGTTGGTTAACTTTTTCCATCGCGAGGTATGAAACACACTCGATGAGGAAGGCGTTGTTCGACGCCGCGCCGCGCCGCGCCGTGGCGTCCCGCGAAGAATTTGTTGGCCCCCGACTTCGATACTTTGTTACTTTTTACTGTCTTGGTGGGAAAGTTTAAGCTCCACTTCGCTCGAAACCACACCACGTGAACATAAAATGACTATTTGATGTTTTATGGTACTTTCGGCTTCCTTTCACGACTGCGCAAACTTGCAGTTGCTGGAATAACGGACTATAAACTCCAGTCGAATGCCACAATGTATCGTACATTGTCGAATATTTGAGATTTCCAAATTTTTAGCATTTGGCACGCGTTAGCAGGCGACGACGATTACACGACCGTAAGATAATGAAGTTGTATCAACGTTGTGGCTCATCTTGTAGGCGTTCAATCACGATTCGATCGGAGATCACGATTCGCAGCGAGCATAGTCGCTCGATCGGTTTACTCCGCTATATTCTGTCCTGACTGTGCTGTTCGACGATTTACGGCCGATCCGGAGCACTAGTCAGAATTTCATTTCATGGAGTCGCGTCGGAAATCCTCTGGGAGCCGTGCAGCCCGAACGGTCCTCGCCTGTTCCCCTGCTTTTCGGATGAATTTAAAGGGCTCCCTCGCACCGACAAATTTCCTCGGTTCGCCCGGCGTCGATCATAAAAAATGATTTAGAGCTACGCAAGGAGACAACGCGACGGGGCCATCGACGCGCGAGGCGGGTCGCCTGAGACCGGGGCCATCTGAATAATTCTTCGAAATCTGAATAACATGTCGTCCGTGTTCTTTTCGAAAAAAGAAAGTGTTGGATTATTAGAAATAATAACTGCCAAAGAACAAAAATGAATTTGGTTCTCATGGGAAACACTGCAGTTTCTCTAAACGTAGAATAACAGACCGGATGTCATCGGTCCCATAGGCCTGGCCTTTGTCATACCAAGGGCCAGGGCAATAAACAACTCAGCCTTGGGTTTTTCCTTACTTCAAGTGGGCTTGAGTAAGTCCTCTTACTCAATCGACCTGATTGAGTAAATTGTCGATTTACTCAAACCGTTCATCGTTGTCCAGTTTCAATAATGCGCTCCCGTCGATACGCGTGTCATTGTATGTATACGCTTAAGGTAATTAACACGTCCTCCCCGGAGTCGATCCAATTAATTAGGCGTCGCAGGATGGGAAGCTAGAGGTTCGTACGAAAACCGGTTTTTTAATAACAATTTTCCAAGAAACCACTCGAACCCACTCAAATAATTTCTCATTCGACCCTGCCACATTTTTCTGTATTGATCCTCATTTCTGAGCTATTCAATAAAGCAGTTTTAGTAAAATATTCAGTGTTATTCAATCATTGAGTTTCCAAATCTCAACAGAAAGAAATTCAAAAGCACACCTTCACCGAGCAACGGCCGAATTAAAACGATCCGGAACGACCTTGAACGACCTTGACAGTCTTCGAGTAACCTTCGGCGATGAGAATCGTTAATATCACCTTTTAAAATACATACTTCTATTTAAAGATTAGAATAAACCGCAAAGCAGCTATTTTGTTTGAATTTTTGTGGTACAAAACTGTAGGAGTTGTTCAGGTGTATCACCCTATACGTGACCCGCACATACGAAGACGTATTCGATTTCCATGTGAACCACGCCTCGCAAACTTTTCCCGCGCGTCAATCGAGATTAATGTTCCAGCGAAGCGATGCTATTTGTCTTCGGCCGGCGTTGCTTTTGCATAACGTCTTGTTCCTGAACGCCGCAGATCTTCCGCGAGACGGCAGCCCAGTCAATCTTTGCTCCTTTATCCTTTGAAATATCGTCTCGTTTTTCTCGAACGCGGAAACTTCGAACGAAGCCTCGGGTCTGCCGTCGATAAGGGTAATTACTCTTCTTCGGCACCGTAAGTGAACGTTTTGTTTCCAACTTTTCATCGTCTGACCCTTCAAACATCACTCCGGCAGCGCGGAATAACACACTAATTCGAGCGAGGTTGTAGGATCTTGAACAATTTCTAATTATTTTAAAATTTTTTTGTTTAATTTGTATAGTGAATATTTGCACGGATATTACATAAAGAATCTAATCTAATGGCCAGGTAACAATGAAGCGTTCGGTATAGTCTTTCTGATTGCTTTAAAAATTGAGAAACTGTGTTGTTAATATACAGAGTGTCCCAAAACGACTGCGTAAGCGGGAAATGGGAGGTTCCTTGGGTTATTTGAAGTGACATTTTCCTTAACAAAAATAGGGTCCGCGGCTTTGTTTAGGAGTTATTAACGAAAAGCACGGACCAATCAGAGCGCGACCTAGACGCTCGCTGGCACGTTCAGCACGGCGAGCCGGCAGGCGGTTGGTCGAACGTGCCAGCGAACGTCTAGGTCGCGCTCTGATTGGTCCATGTTTTTCGTTAATAACTCCTAAACAAAGTCGTGGACGCCATTTTTGTTAAGGAAAATGTTGCTTCAAATGACCCAAAGAACCTCCCATTTCCCGCTTACGCAGTCGTTTTGGGACACCCTGTAGTATTTACTGACATAGGTTCACGTTCCTAATACAAGTGAACCATGCAAAATTTAATTTCAGGGGTTTTACTGTATTGCAGTTTATGAAGGTGAAGGGGGATGATTGCTGGCCAGCGTCACGATTTAGTTGCCAGGGTGGGCAACGACATGTGGCATCTTTCTGTATTTATGATCTCTGGAGGACCATAGAAAGTCAAGTATTATATTTCAGGCGTCTGGTATTGACAGTTCACGGTCACTTTCCCCCACCATGAATTACGTTGGACAGTGGGGCGGCGCCAAGGAGCGCATCGGTGGGGTAGAACGTTGAGCGATAACCATCGGTGGCCAATATTTTCTACTTGGCGAATATCTGGCTTCTCTACGGAGACGTTACGCGTTGGAACGAAGGATCTATATGCATGATATGCCGGCAAGGGCATACAGGGACCACGAACGGCTAATATTTTCTGACCTAACTCAGGCAGATCTTGTCTAAGACGATGTTCTGTAGCAGAGAATCTGCGAGTAACCGGGAATTCATGGGAGCTACTGGAACGTCCAGTAAATTGAGAAGCAAGTCTTTCGGCGTGTGGTTGGGAACCGTACACTCCTCTTGGTCACCGCATTCACAGTCATGAATGTCGATTTCGTATTCCCATTGTAGAAACATCACATCTCAGAGACGAGCAGTAGTTCAGCTCTAGGAAAAAGAGGAAGGTAAAATTAATATATGAAATAGAGGTAAAAGAAAATAGAGGGAAATGAAATAAAGCATGGAACTTGTAGTCCAATCGCAAATAGAAGCGAGAGCTTTGTAACAGCAGGCGTGGGTCAGGTTGTCTGGCTAATTACACGAGTTTCGATAGCTGCATGCACCTTCTGTTCCATTTTCGAGCAACAACCGAAGTTCTACTGTACATCAATTACTTTGGTAGAACCTCGCATCACAGTTCAAAATGCATTCGCTGTGGTAACAAGCATGAATTTGTAGACTCGAGTACGTGGTCCCCATACCTAACTCTCTGATAGCTATTGGGTCTATTTTGACCTAGAATATCAAAATAGTTATTTAACTTAGTCGTAACGTAGTTGGGTGTCCTTTCATGTCAGTGGGTTGACGATCATTGTGAAAATGTTTTTAATAGTTATTACATCGCTGATCAAATTCGTATTTTCTTTATTATACTAAATATGACGAAAAAGCTTAAAACGTCAGAATTCGAAATACAGTTTGTCGAATAATGAGATATTTTATTAACTCGGTAAAGCGTTAAAGCGACGATTTTGGTGTTTCGGGTGAAGATAGACCCAGAGCCCGCTGTCGGAGGACTAAACAGGCCGGTCACGCGGACCGGCAGCTAACGCACTTGTCGAGGCTGGTTTCCACGGTGTTCCACGAAGCTCGCGTGCCGCGCTTCCACTTCCCATTGTTGGCCGAGGTCGTTCGAATATCGAGCTGCATTAGTGGCCTCTTTTTCACCGGACAGGATCGGTATTAAGGTCAGCAGGGAATAATGAAGGGCACGGTGCTCTCTCTCTTGCGCGCCCTCCGATCCCAGCGATACGCCGCGAAACGGATATACGCGAGCCGACGAAACCGAGCCCGATCGCGTTCGGATAGAGATATCGGATTAAACGCAAAACTCCGACAGAAATGAAGAGGAACGAACCCGGCCGAGATTTTATGGTGGGTACCTACTTGTTGCGCGGTGGGGACGAGCCTTGTAAGTTGCCCGGACGATAACCGCTTCGAGGAATCGGTTATTGCCGGATCGATAGGGTCTACCTTGGCGATCGTACAATTAGTAAGTTCCCGATGCAAATTCAGTCGGCGGAGTTCCCAGCCGAGCGAGCAGCTCTCTTTCGAAACGTACCAGCGCAGCGTTCATAAGCATCGATATACCTGGGGAACGTAGCGGATTACAGAATTCTCTCCGTAACTGTCGCAAAGGCCTCTACCGTAACTGTTAAAACTGTATCCCCACCATTGGGGCGATCCTCCTTGAAACCAGTCAAGCGGTAAACACACCGTGACCGAGCCAGCAAGAGTATCGGTGTGACTCGCGCTAATACAAGCGAAGCAAAAATTTGCAACTTTCCTAATTGTTGATTTTTTAAAATCAAACTTAGACCTATAGGTAAATAAGTGGAACAAGTCGAACATAAAATATAGAAATAGTTTATTTATTGTAAGTTTCGTGAACCCATATTGCACCCGAGGTGCTGATTGCTTGGCAACGTCGCTATAAAGCGTATCTCCACTTGAAGCGAAACTTAAATTGAACATCAAGTCAAGCGTCTACTTAAACGGATTTCCGTCGGTGCTAGGACCCATTAACACTACGACAGGCTTACTTAGGAATAGTGCTCGAGCGAGCTTCAATATGCTGGGACGAACGCACGCCGTTTAAGTGTCTCGCGCCGTGCCGGTGCGTCGTGTTATGGCCGAGATAGCGTTTCCCGGTATTTCCCGTTTGTGTGTCGTTCGGCGGTGTATTGTGCAGGATGTAAGCATGTGGCAGGGACGTTTGTTAGAGACGAGACAAGGAGTCGGTGCTCGCCGATCCATCGGCAAGCGTCGCGCGACTTCGGAACAGGGACAACGGTGTCGCTATCAGGCCGACAAGAAATATCTGACACTGGCGCGCGGATAAGAAAGAAACGACTCAAAGAAAGGAATCGCTGATAAGCGTAAGAATGGCCGAACGTTGCGCCCGTTCAGCTAGATACAACGAATTCTTTTCTCGCATAGCAGCAGCTCTAGCAGTGGCACGCGGGCCCCTGATAACGACACTCCACAGTAAATTCCGTTTCTTCGCCGCCTCTATGCACGCGGTCAGCAATTTATTCGAGCTCCGCTCGCGATTCTCGTGTATACACGACGCCAAGAAAAGAGATTCTACGGTAACATGTTGCATGGAGATCCGCGAAAATCCTCTCCGCAATGTCGTCCTTAAAAATGGAAATTAATGCTGCATTCTGTTTTTTTTTTTTTTTTTTGTGGTTTTTTCCGTGAACCTGTTTTGCTAATGGAGTAATTATTCGAACGGCGGGAATTTTTGTACTTTGCACGGACGTCCGTGAAAAAAAAAACCCTTTCGCAATATTTTGCTTGAAAATGGAAATTAATGTCGCGCTCCTTTTTCACGTGCTCCGACAATGGAGTATTTGTCCCGCTTTGGCAGGCAAATTAATGCGGCACTCCATAAGTCATTGTTAACATCAATGGGTTTTTGTGTTTTGTACGTCGTGTTGACGGATGTTGAACAGTCATTCCTACTCGATCGTCGCAGCACTTCACCTTTTCAATGAACCTTTGTTTACTTTATTCGAACGATCTGTGTATGCAGAGAGAATGTGTTTCGACGGGTCCATTCCGGTTGCGGTTACTCTGGAATTGTTTTCTGTAATATTTGTAGAATTTTTCGTATTCTTATTTTATATTTTGTGCGGTAAACAAATTAAGTAGAAATTGATTTGCGATCAGACAAGTATCGTAGAATGAATGCAACATGAATCCAAGCAAGTAGTACGAGTCTACCTTTGGTCAGCCAAGAGGAATATACGAGGCTAGAGAGCCGGAGCAAGGAGACTTCGGTCAGGCAAATAGAATAGGAATCAGCCTTTGATCATACAAATTGAACCAATTTCGGGCCAGCCTTTTACCCGGCAAGTAGAATAGATCTGCCTGGAGTACGAGTAGAGTAGATCTGTTGTACGGTAGGACAAGTAGAATGAGAATCATGGTGATCTTACATTTTGTCATAAATTTTCTCCAGGCGGGCGTGCTTCAGAAATTTCAAGGTGACCTTTGCTTTATACGAAACTGTATACTTTTGTACTCCGTAATTCTGCAAAATTGTTAAAAACGTTAGCTACGAGCGTTGAATTACGGAGCCGCAGGCTGACCGGAAAAATCTGGCCATCGATTGCCGAAAGAATGAATTACCTTCGAGCAGTTCGGGGCCCGTGATAAATAGCCGAAGGTGTTACCGCGCTCAACGGGAAACCATTGGAGCCGGGGGCCGATTATTGCCGCTCTATTCAGAAGTAAATGGTTTTGAATTATTGCGACGGTGATTTCGAGCACGGGATTCCGGCTAGCCTGGATAACGGCGTTTGTTCGATTCTGATGTTTATCTAACGAAATCGCTTCACGCTCATCGTTTAACGTATCAGTTTCTGTCCGAGCAACTTTCAATGGGAATTGTCTTTCGGAATCTTCGTGGGAGAGACTTTCGGCTTGGTCGGGGTTCGAGGGGAAGGAATAATTGTTAATTAAGGAGACTCTCTTAGGCAATTGAAAATGAAAGTTTATCCGGATCGATGGAGGATCAGCGGCTTTATTCGCGGGGATGCACGGCGGACGACCGCCGATTGGTCGGTCGAAGACAAAATTTCGGCGTCTGCGTCGCGGCCAGGCCACTTTTCCGACTCATCGGAGCTGAATAAATAGTCGGTCGCTCGGCCGATTTCTTTTGTTGATTGTTCTTGCTCGCCGCGAGCCACTTTCCGTCGCAGCTGCGACGACCAACTTTCCTCCGACGCGACGCGTCTATATCCGTTCCTCTTGTTTATAGTTTTCAGCATCCCGACGCGACGACGTGGAACTTCTGAATCTATTCCCGCGCAATCGGCCTTTGCCAGCTGCGACAAACACGAGCTCCAAAGGTGCTTTGTAATTATCCTTTTCTGCCGGCGAGAACGCTAACTACCAGTTAGTTCGCCAGCTACAAAGGGCGCCCCGACAACTGCCGAGCACTTTTCGCAGAACTTTGCATATTTCAGGCTAGAAAAAGTCGGAGATTGATCATACCGCGCGAATGTACGTACACACGGCAGAAGTTCAGCAACTCGGCAATTCAATGAGCATTGAAATTGTAGTTTTTACGGTATTCAGAAAATATGGGTGGTAGGAGTGAATACGGAAAAGAATTTTACAATATTTTATCCATTTTCTCTGCGGCTTTTCGAAATTAAAGCAGACAACTTTTTTGCACAAAAATCCACAGTCTACTTATAAATGCATTAAATACCACGTTTCAGCTTTTTATTTTTATCACATCGGATTTCACCGCTGCTGCAGCTTTACTCGCAAACGAATTTAATCATTTCAAAGTGTCCTTCAAAGATGATGAATAAACAGCGGATTTTTCATGTATTTCTGACGAAAAAAATTTAAAAATACGATTATATTATTTTCAACGTACGAAACACATTGAAAAACAAAATTAACCCAAACCATGGTACACTGGACTTGTGCTCTCCAGAGATTTTCTGGTTTTTATTAATAGATGTCGAGCCAATCACTATAATTTAAACGGTTCATTGGCAAGGGTTAACATTATAGCTAACAGCGCTTGCCAATGCGGAGCAGAACTTCAAGACCTAGATCATGTTATGTATATGGCAATGCCCAGACTATGAAAATGAACGTAATACATTAGATACAAAGCTCCTGAAAGGCAAGTACTGTTTCCCTCTTTGTATTAATTCTTTCCTATGTAAACCTGATATAAAAGGTCTGAAAATAATTTATAATCTCCTCAAACAATGTTCTGTTAAAATTTAGAAACAATGTAAACCTATTTAATTTAAGCCAAATGTAATAATAATGTACTTGCTATGTAAACCACTTGGTTTAAAGCAATAAATAAATAAATTAATTTATATTACCTTCCAGTTTCTTGCAATTCAGATAGAAAATTTTTATTTTGCACGAAGATCCTCTGTCTAATAATGAATTGATGAAACTGTACACTCGGAAGATCCTTTCGGGTAGATGTTTTAAAAAGATCGCCGACGATCAGCATCTAAAAGAATGAATTTCTACGTCCGCGCGCGAGAGAGAGAGAGAGAGCGACTACTTAAAAAGAATTTCGCCTTGCCACTTTCCGTGGCGGTTCCCATAAACCTCGGAGAGAGTAGACACGGGAGACCTCCGGCCCCGCTTCCCATCGACGTCGTGCCCCGGAAGAAGGAATTACATTCTCTGTAAAACGTTCACAAAGAATGTGCTCCTCGCGGTAAACGCGTTCCACAAATTACTGTCACATTCGCGCGTAATATCTTTCCGGTTTGCCGGGCAATCGCCTTTGGGAGCATTTGCGGCGGTTAACATATCCGGGGGATTGGACGAGGAGATAGCCTTTCTCGACTGTCGGGGCTACGATAATCGCGTTTGCAAATGCGGCGCGTTTAATTTGTGCTTTTTCGTTCGGTGGGTCCTTTAAACCGGGTGAGCCGGAGCGAGGTTGAAACGGGGTTAAAACGGAGTAGATGAGAGCAGGGTAAACTAGACCAAAACAGAGGGGAACAGGGTAAAACAAAGTGGAGCAGAGTGTAACAGAGCGGGACAGAGCGGGTGTGAGCGCGTAAAAAGCGCAGACAGGCCCGCCGCCGCGCGCCGTTGCGGTTCACGGCTAGCGTGGTCGGAGGCTGGGGGCGGAGTTGAACGTACCTGGGGCACGAACCCGGCCCTGCCCCCCACCCCTCCGGGAGCCGACTGTGCGATAATCACGAGACACGACCGAGAAATTTGCACCTCGCCAGTGCTTCTTGCGGCCGTACACTCTGCGGTTCAATAGCTCCGTTCCACGGCGCTCGATAGCGGTGCTCTAGATAACGAATGGCCGTGAACCTCGTACCGCGCGCACCGCTCTGTATCTTATACCCACGGCGCCGCTCCGCAGACAAAGCGAACTTCGTTTATCACCGCGCCGTAGAATGCTCGCTTAAAAGTTATGCGCCCCTGCAATCCTCCAATGGAAGATTAGTTTCCGTTCTCTGTATTATATGAACGGGACGGGACGGCATCGTTCGTCGTTGCTATAACTCCGCCCCGTTCGCTCGTCTCACTTTGAATCCTAGGCAGCGATAGACACCCTGTAGCACACCCGTACCAAGATAATGCCGGTAACGAACGGCAATCCACGCGCTGACAGCTGAACTGCGAACTTTAATTAGTTCCCACTTGCTGCGCCGGGACTTCTTTCCGCGTTTCAACCACTCGGAATTAAAGCTAACGCGCGGGATTCGAGGTCCGAACTCGCCTACAGTGATTCGAATGCCATCATTATTAGCTTGTTCGCTAAGTAATTACGCTTTTTCAAAGGGGGCACGATTTTTCACTGTTTAGAATTATATTCGGTGACCATTTCGGTCCGCGATCTTCCGCCATCCTTCTGGCAAATCCATGCTTCTAGAATTTATATTTTTTTATTGGCAAAATACTTTCGTTGGCAGCTTCTATTTGTGTAAAATGGCTTTGTCTCTTTGTTGGCGAAACAATTGGAACACAGAATCATCTACATTTTTATTTTTTGGATTCCTTAAGCTTTTCCTACCGGTACTAGCATCCGTGGAATCTACATTCTGTATACGCATAATTTTCAATATTGCGTTTTTGTTTTTTAACCCTTAGCACTCGGATGGCGACTCTGAGGCGCCATTGAAAATTGCTATGCCATTTTTAAACATATAATTGTTCAGATGATTATTTTGTTCGTCTTTAATAAATTACTAGACATTTACATATTACATGAGATATTATATCAGTTTCATTAGCAATAAAAATGAAAAGAAATTGTATAGAATGAAAATATTCTGGAATGGAAAAATCTTTCTCGTTTGAGTGAAAATAGCTCCGAGTGCAAAGGGTTAATATCTGTGATTGTAGATTTCCCAACACCCGATTTCCCAACAATGTATTCTTGCTAATTTCGTTGCACTTTCACCACTTTCAAGATCTTTAATTATTTCGCATTTTTCTTCGATAGTTAAAACTACACGTATTCGTTTACTTTCCATTGCGGTACCGTTCTCCGTTTCGGTCTGAATTGATATGATTACATTTAACCTGCGGAACACAGGAAAGAACATTCCCTTGTTCGTATCATGTATGTAAACGTCGCTACGAAACGTTGCGCGGATAACAGAACATACAGATAATAGAACGTCCGTATATTAGGGTGTTCGGATAATGGGGGTACACGGACACTCTCTTTTCCAATTAGAATTTGTCTCGACCTTCGTCATATTTGACTCGAGGAATCCAGGCCGCAGAATGTACAATTAGCGCGTAAATTACATCAACACGATTCGTTTACTCACACCTTTGACCGAAGCATGTCAATATTTACATTTCTAAACGAGCACCCGATGGATTCGCCGGTAATGAAGATCACGGTAATTTTAACGGGAGAGGAGTGCGCTGTGCGAAAATAATGAGCAAAAAACGGGCACGAAAGTTCCGAGAAGTTTAAACAAGTTCATACGAAATTAACTGGCTTTAGCCGGTGATTATAATGGTTCGCATAACGCGGTGCTCTGGGACCAGAACTTTCTGGCCCTCCGGTGTCCCTAATGCCGTGTGTGTCAAACTTTACCACCGTCAAAAATTCCAAACTAACCTGCGGTCGCTTGCTTGGTCGTGTTACGAGGTCGTGTTACGAGCTCCAGAAAAGTGTAAAATAAGACATTATCGCGAACAGTTCGGTTCTACTAATTGTGGGCGAATTTATGTAAAATTATGTATACAGGGTGTACGCGTTAAGTTATGTCACCATTTTTTAGGCATTTCCGGTAGTGCAATTAAAAAATGTTTTAAACAAAAGTTTATCAGTACTTGGTGAGCTACATTTTCGCATATTCAAAAATCTGAAAAAATGCTTTTTACATAAAAATGTAAAGGTCACCTTGACTTTTTTAAATGGCACCATATGTTTTGGACGTCATAGGATTGTTGCTGACGTCGAGGAGAATTCAACAGTGTATTATACTATGACCTTGAAATGACCTCCAACTCAAAAATTTTGTG
The DNA here is from genome assembly GCA_916610255.1 of Lasioglossum lativentre. Classification (NCBI taxonomy): domain Eukaryota; kingdom Metazoa; phylum Arthropoda; class Insecta; order Hymenoptera; family Halictidae; genus Lasioglossum; species Lasioglossum lativentre. The sequence continues at coordinate 7,720,334 of OU744364.1, forward strand.
CAAACGTAATTTTAATGAAAAGTTATTTCTTATAAAATAAATCAAGTGACATCAGATGTTCGAACTGCGATCCACCTTCTATGATACAGAACTCCGTTCTTTGTATTAGATTTTTCGTTGTCGCCATAATTAGGGCGTCTCAGATTATGTTTACTCTCGTCGCTTCCCATATTATGTTCAAGAACTTCGAAATCACATAACAACTGCATGTAATAACATAAACCGAGACGCCCTAATTATGGCGACAACGAAAAGTTTAATACAAAGAGCGGAGTTCTGTATCATAGAAGGTGGATCGCATTTCGAACATGTGATGTAACTTTATTTATATTGTAAGAAATAACTTTTCATTAAAATTACGTTTGCACAAAATTTTTGAGTTTGAGGTCATTTCAAGGTCATGGTATAATACACTGTTCAATTCGCCTCGACGTCAGCAACAATCCTATGACGTCCAAAACATATGGTGCCATTTAAAAAAGTCAAGGTGACCCTTACATTTTTATGTAAAAAGCATTTTTTCAGATTTATGAATATGCGAAAATGTAGCTCACCAAGTACTGATAAACTTTTGTTTAAAACATTTTTTAATTGCACTACCGGAAATGCCTAAAAAATGGTGACATAACTTAACGCGTACACCCTGTATAATGATAATTGTTCTATCGTGGGGTTTAAACGGTAAAACAAACAATACTGAGCTTCTGTAACAAAGAGTTTAATATATTCATAACTGATGACTCCTATTTTACATTACTTTATCTTATTCCTACCTGTAACAAAGAGAAACGACATTAAAGTTTATTCTATCCCTGATGTCAATTCCCTTGTACAATTTTATTAAACTGTTTCACTTCTACAGGGTGGGGCATTTTAAACAGATCACCTGAATAACTCGCTTGTTTTTGAAGATGCTTGTTTATATCAACGAATGTTATTATACACGTACTGCTTCCCTTATAATTCTATGACATTCACCATAAATCAGAACCATTTCCACTTTCTCTGCTATCGTATAACGCATTTTTGAAAATTGAACACTAAGATTGGATATTACGAAACTGTATTCTAGGCGGTAGTTAAACTACTAATAACATTCGTTGATATAAACAAGCTTACATGGTGATTGAATGTTTGTTTATATGTTCTGTGACCCTTATTAGTAATTACAAGAGCGCTATGCCAACAACTACGGAAGATACAAAAGTGTTCGAAGTGTGCTTTGAGATAATCAGTTTTCACTTTCAGTTGACCTTGAGTGACTTTGAATGACCTTCATAATAGGTCATTGTGTTCGTCTTGAGACACTCTATCAGAATGTAAGCAAAAAAATATACTGTTCCGTTTAAAAAATCAGAGTTGACCTTTATATCACCTTGACGCCTCCACCTACAGAAAAATTGGTAATACCAGATTATGAGCCCCCGGATACCAAGTAAGTTTGGTCTAATACCTTATTCAGGTGACCTGTTTAAAATGCCCCACCCTGTATATTCTAACTGTTGCGCTTGATTGCGTGTTGTGTATGTCAGCTTGTTTGTGGTACTTCTCATTGGCCGCGTTCGTAAGTGAGCGGCAAATTCAACTTAAAGAAATACACTTATGTACTTTCTTTACATGTATACGAAATTTTTTCATGTACCTTTCATGAGCTTCCGTAGCTAATAATTTGCTAGAAAGAAAAATGTTAGAACATCGGTTGCCGCTTCGCGCAAATCCCCCTTAAGCCGGAGCTAATAACAACGGAGGGGCGACCAAGATCAAAGGACCTCGAGGAGGAATTTAAGTGTAACAACGATAATAAAAACGAGCCGTTGATTAGAGTGCAGCGAGCGTCCGAAGGAGCAGCGTGTTGGGAAAATTGACGAAGAGGAAACAGGATCGAGAGAGGAGACCAGCCGAGAAGAAGGGAGAACAAGAACCGAACAGGGACGAGAAAGTAGGGGATCGTGATCGCGCGATGCCGGCGAGATCATTGGCTCCGCCACAATTCGGACTAATTTAGCAGGGAACGGGGACACTTTCATCCGGTCCCCGGGCATGCATCGTCGATTGTCCCATAATGTTCCATTGTGTCGGCGCGACGCGGTTGTCCTACGAGTCTGGAAACACGCGCGGCCGCATCGGCGAACAATCAGAGAAAGAGCAAGACGGGCCGGGCCGGGCCGGGCCAGGAAACGGAAAAACCGTGGGTTTGTCGAGGGGATGGGAGGGGAAGGGAGAGGGACCGTGAAAGGTAAAAGGTGTCGGGGGATGAGAGTGGCGTAACGGAGAAAAAGGTTGTGTTCCCAAAAGAACGCGATACATTACTTCCGACCACAACGACGCGACGCGACGCGGCGTCGCGCGTCGTCGCTCGTTTCCTCTACAGGACGTTTCATTATCGCCGTCCTTAACTGCGCTGTTTTATATTCAGCTTCCGCTTCAACGCGAGCTTACGACGTGATTACGATCCATAACTCCGGGGACCGGCCGCCGTGGCTTTCAATTTCCCCGCGCAATATTACTTGACTTTTTTATATTACTCTTAAAACTTAAACAAGTTCCCGAGACAGGGGGGGCGACGAAAATTGAAGGATCGTGTCACTAGGTCGAAAAAGTTCGAAAGGTTTTAGCGGGATTAAACAGCCGGCGAGATGGCGTTCCCGCGGGATCCTACGAAACTTTTTAAACGAATGATAATCTTGGATTATTTATGGCCAGACCGGCGAGGTTTGGATTTACACGTCCCCGGGAAGACGAAGTCCGAGGAATTTTGCTTCTTTTCTGTTGCTCCCTGTAAGCGAGACGCGCTATGATACTGTTCCGTGTTACATCCGACTGCGGAATTTAAGGGGCTGTGCGCACCCAACTACCACCCTTACCACTCACACATCGATAGATCCGCATATACGTATACGAAATGCAAGGGTTTACGACAAAAGGAACTGACGCCTCAATATTGCAATTAGAAGTTCAGACCCGGTCGATTATGTTTCCTAAGAGTCCTGGCCAGGGTGGTTCAGAGCCGAAATTTCATATTTTTACGTTGTTGAAGAGTAATTTGCAATAATCGTCAGCGCTGACTTGTGACAAAAAGTATTCTGCCGATTATTACAAATTACTCTTCAACAACGTAAAAATATGAAATTTCGGCTCTGAACCACCCTGGCCAGGACTCTTAGGAAACATAATCGACCGGGTCTGAACTTCTAATTGCAATATTGAGGCGTCAGCTTCTTTTGATGTAAACCCTTGCATTTCGTATACGTATATGCGGATCTATCGATGTGTGAGTGGTAAGGGTGGTGGTGGTAGTTGGGTGCGCCTTAAGGGTCATTAAATCATCAACAATCTTGTTGAAAGCGTTTACCTAACCCAGACCACTGTAAGAGGAACAGCCTGTACATCGGGCAGCGCGTCACCTTCGCGACGACGATGAACCACCCTTTTAAACTCGCCCCCTCTTTCCCTCACACGCGTTTAGACAACAACCGCATGCACGTACGGAGCCCATGTGCACGATCCCGCGTACACGTATATGTAAGTACGGTTCAATCTAACCTCACCCTGCACCCGTTCTCAGCTAGTACTTTGAATTTCGACCAGCCAAGCCCTTGTCCCTTCTCCTTTCGCTCCCTTTTCCTTTCTTTCTCGCTATTATTCCAGCCCGATTTCGTGCGTTTTAACGGCCCTCTCCCTTTCTCGTTCTCCTCGTTGACATAGCCGCGAGTAAATTGAAACGGCCGTGAAACCGCAGAAAGCTCCGGCCCATTCACTCTCGAGAGCCGCTCGCGCGACCAAATCTTTTTCTCACTTTTTTTTCTACTTAGCAACTCGCGAAACAAAATTCACAGGTTTCTGATTAATGCTTGCGACGATAACTGGGTACCTAGATATCTACTTCCGATTTGTCTTTAAACTTTGTTGCACGTTCCTGTGTTGACAAATGGCAAAATTAAGATCTCTGCTGTTTTGGATGATTTTTAACTCTTTGCACTCGGAGCTATTTTAACTCAAAACGAAAGATTTTTTCATTTTAAAATATTTCCATTCTATACTATTTTTTTTCATTTTTTGCATATGAAACTGATATAATATCTCGTGTAATATGTAAACGTCTAGTAGTTTATTAAATACGAACAAAAATAATAATCTGAACAATATTTTAATTTCACTATCCTATAAACCTGACGGCAACACCCGTTTCATACATAGTCATGGAAATCTTCATTTACACTCGGCAAAAGCAATTTTGTTAATTTCTTGAAAATGATCTAAAATAAAGATCGAAACGTAGAAAATACTTTTGTGGTAATTTGCAAATAGTGTAGTTAATTCTTAAAATTTAATATTTTTAAGAATGGCATAGCAATTTTCTGTGGTGCCTCGGAGGCGCCATCCGAGTGCTAAGGGTTAAGTTAATTTAATAAAATCGTAATCTTCATTTATTTGAGACAATATAGGAAAACATATATTCTCACAATGTGTTTTACCGAATTATCGTTTCTGATTCACAAGTCATTCGTTGTCTGGAAGATTCTCCCTCGGAAAAATGCATTCTCTTGCATCAATCGTTCGAATAAGAAAAAAACAGCCGGAGAGAGTGTTACGTTTCCACAGATAAAGCGAAGGAGAATGTTCCATTTATAAATCAGTTCAGTTTCGCCATAAAATGCCGGTCCGTTTATCGTGCGTGCATTAATTGGCATGTTCGATTGACCCCATAGTCTCGGCTGTCGCGTTTATCTCCCCTCCGCTTTGTGACGCGACGCTGTTTCAAGAGATTGCAGCGTTCGCGTAGCGGAGGATCTAATAACACGAAGAAGTTGGTTTTGCAACAGGCAGTGCCAAGCTCGTTACCGTAATTCAAGTAGGCTGCCGTCGCGCACAGAACATGGCTCCCGTTCGAATTTGCCGATAATACGACTCTAACGCAGAAAATTGTTGTTGTGCCGATGTGATTGTTCTTAATTGTAGAGCTTCATGTTTCTAATCATCGTTTCAAACAATCACAAAAGTAAACATACGAAGTAAATTTTCAATGCAATGGTTATTGTTGCGAGCAACAAATTTCGTTATATTCTCCAGAAATATTGTAAAACACGGCTACAAAGTTTCAAGTTCGACTGTGTATTAACATTATTTTAAAAAGTATACGAAACATCAAGTCGATCGGTCAAGCGAGCTTTCACGGATAGATTAGTCGAGGAGGCGCCCGGCGTTCGTCGGCGTTGCCCGAGCAAAATCACGGAAGAGTAAGAAAGAAAGTTCAAGTTGGCCTCGTCAGATGCTGAAAATCTTTCGGGGCACGTCGAGAGCCCGAAAGCGTAGCGCGCGATATCGAGAGATCGCCGGAGGCGGCGCGCAGCCGTCCGAAAAACTTTAATCAGCGGCTGCCGCAACAAGTTCCGCGGAAGTTTCCTCTGGCCGCCTCTTGGGGCGCGTGCGACCGGTCGAAAAATTAGTTCGGCTTGATTAAAACTGCACGCGGCCGGCTCGCAATTAAACGCCGCCGCCGGCCGAGAAAAATGTAAGCCCGCGTTAATTACCGTTCGGTGTCCGGGGGGTGGGGTGGGTGGCCCGCGTAACAGGAATTTAATAACACGCCGCACCGCGTCCCCGGGACACCCCGTGGGAGTGTGCGGGGGGATTGTGGGCCACGCGACAAGCCGCGACGTCACCCCCTACCCCCGCGAGTATCGATCAGACACGGTTAAACTGTGCTCGGCGTGATTTAATAGCGAGCTATTCGTCTTGGTTGTTTCAGTGTCACGCGTGCCCGTGGATCGCCGGCGCAAATCACCACGAGGAGTCTTCGAGCCAGCGATCGGCCGGCGCTCATTGATGCACCACCGGCGATCGTTCCGCGACGGAAGTGACGTGGCAACGACCAACCACGACGACGAGCACCACGTCGCGCCGACCACGAGATCTCGCTGGACGTGAGTACATCCATTCTGTTTTCTACACTGATCATCTGTGCGTCATCTGTACTGCTGTTTTCTCCGTACTATCTTTCTCCGAATAGTACACAGTAGAAAAATGACGGGTTTAGGAATGATTGATACAACCAAAGTCTCATACCAGATGATTTCTGGAGATCTTCGCATCGTTCGCATGTACAGTGTGTAAAGAAATATTTGGTCTTGGCTACCATAGGCGTATTCTACATCTTCGGATCGATGAAGATCTGTTAAAAAAGTTGCCGCAAAATTGTCCTTGACCTTGAATGCGAAGGTCAAATACTATTTTAATTGCACGATGAAAAGAATACAATGCGATAAAAAGAATTTGACCTTAAAATTCAAGATCAAGGACAATTTTGCGGGAACTTTCTTTTACAGATCTTCATCGATCCGAAGATGTAGAATACTTCTATGGCAGCCAAGACCAAACATTTCTTTACACCCTGTACTTCAAATATCGCTGAACGTTATGGTCAGTTTTTCTTAAGTTCATGTGTCTACCTCGTTTTTGGCCATTTTTCGAGAGCTCCTGGCCCACTGTGCACGCTCCCGCGTGAAATCGAATCCACCGCGACCATTGTTCGCTGGCCACCAGGAAATTCCCCGGCTGTCGGGTTCTGGACCGCGTCTGGAAACCGCGTCGAAACCAGTCTCTCTTTCTCCGCTTCTTCCGCCTTTTGATAACCGCCCGACCAAAAAGCTACGAGATGCACGCGGAAAATTCAAACTTTCCGACGACGTCCCCAGACGACTGTTCCGCTCGTTTCTGCGTCTCTTTCTGTTGCGGAAATTGCTCGCTGCTCTTGCTATAGTGCTGCGAGCGGGTAGACCAGTATTGAGAGTCGATAGCGGACTGTGCGACGTCTCTCGACTGGATGCTGTTGAAACAGGAAATCAAATCTTGGATAGGGAACTCGTGAAAATGTTCAGAGTGTATTGTCTTCGGATTATCTTATATATCTAGATTATTGGAACATTTGTGCAGGCTGTTCGACAACGAGTGGTAGAAAATTTAATGGCTGGTTCTCCGTGGCGATATGAGACAAAAAAACATTGAGATTTCAGCATTGTTTCTCAGTTATTAGCAATTAAAAATCCGCCTGAAGTGCTGCAACCCGACCAACAGTGGTGTACGTTGTTTAGGTCGTTGACCCGCTGGGGCCCAAATGACAACCGAGGTTAATATGTATCTGTCATTTCATACGTGACCTACCCAACGTACGCCTCTGTTGGGCGGGTTGCAGTACTTTAGGAGGATTTTTCATTGTTAACCCTTTGCACTCGGAGCTATTTCAACTTGAAAATTAAACATTTCTTCCTACCTAGAATAATTGCATTCTATTTCATGGATATCGATTAGATAACGAAATGTTTAATAATGTACGCAATATTTTGGATAATTGTACAGCAATTTTCAGTGGTGCCTCGGAGCGACCACTCGAGTGCTAAGGGTTAATAACTGGAAAACGAAGCGGAAATCGCTGTACAAAAGTTGTGGGCTGGATTAGTTTGCCCTCACGTATGAGATCGTCGTCTGTCGACGTTTCCACGTGTCGTAGAATAATGAATTCCACTTAATTTATAAATACTATTTATTCTTTGTTTCACACTTATGGCGACCTTGTACACGTGCTCACACGTGTTTCCACGTTGGATGGTTGAACAAGAAGAAAGGTCACGCGCCCGTCGTGCCAATGCACGGCTAACAAACATTTGACAATCGTGGCGACGGTGGCCGACCACCAACGACGGTGTCCGGAAGCGACCACCGATTCGCGATCGACGAGCTATGGCTCTTTGAATATTGTACAATCGCAATATTTTTATTCTTCATTTTCGTCTCGTATCGTCATGGAGAACCTCCCTTTAAATTTTCCCTCCACCGATGTCGAGCACTCGGTAACTTCCAAGAACCTACGTCTGCTATCTCTAGTCCTAGTGAAATGCAGACGTTCAGCGAATGCCAGAATTGCCGGGAAGTGGGATTATACCATCAGCAGACTACTCCGGGCAACGATATCTGTATTTTTAGCGCGAATCGATACGCGCCCGTGGGGAATAGTAGGCGGAGAATTTAAATTTGCCGCGCGCGGTACGTAGTATATTCGCCTAGATTATTCAGGTTCGTAGGTGTCTCCTCGCAACACAAATATTGACTCGGCGGAGCGATTTTATTCCGCTTTGTCTCGTCACTTGAAATTACTATCGTCGCGGCTTCGATTCCTTCTAATATCAATATCGACGTGTATGCTTAGACGTCGTCGACGGGAATCGATCGGCGACCAGCCGAGGAAACGTCGGCTCATGAATAACGAAAACGGTCTACGGACCTATTCTGTTTGTCTTTTGCTTGCCTCTTAGCCTCTACCCACGCGCTCTACTTCGCCGACAGATGAATAAATCTTCTTTGTCATTCGCGGCTCTTCTGTAATCGTTACACCGTCCCGGTCCGAGCCGGCCCGACCCTTTGACTTGCTGATCCCGCAGCGGTTTTTTTTTATCCAGTCGTATCACCGTGTCGCCAGGCATACCCGAAGAATAAGAAAACATGAAATATTCAACGGATAACGACCAGAAACCAGGATAGATTAGGTATCAAATGCTTGTAGTTCGCGACCATTGCGAGACCTCCTTTGGCTCAAAGGAACACAGTTGATCAGCCGTTCGATCATGTTAAGGGACCCAGCCTGTTTCATTGACCATCGAACCTCTCTTCGTAATAGTCAACGCCATAACATCTGCAGGTATAGGCTAACGCCTCGTTACTCCAAAGAGCAGATGTGGCCGTAATACTCCTACTACCGAAGACATTAATGACTAATCATGTCTGTCCTGTTTATGGGTTTCTCGATGTCCGAACAGCACACAATATCCAAGTACAAGCATCTCCGCTGTCCACGGTAAGAGTCAAGTATCAATCGCCTAAGGCGTGTAGACGACGATAAGATACGAGATATGCAGCTGGTCCGTTCGCGACGGTGTATACTTCTAATGGAAACATGACCTAATTGCTAAGGTGCAATCCCGATAATCCTGCCGATCAGTTTCTCAACGTTTGCATTGCCAAAGACTGATCAAAGAGCTTAGATTCCTTCTTTACCGACCCAGAGAAGATCAGCTCTCGGATCACGTTCGGCCCATCAGAACCTAGAAAAATCTTCGATTGTCAAGTGCTACGGAACGATTTGAAGGCGGATCCGCCTCTGCCAGTGGTTCGCGCCCTACTTACTTTCAATGGAGTCGCAGTGCAAATACCAAGGTGCTCCGGGGTGTCCACGCGACCGCAAACCGGCTGAATACCTAATCACGGCCCGGCGGGCGTTCGTGTTCCGTTCAACCGGGCCAACAGAGAATTATCGTGCGGGTCGGATAAACAACAGCCGAAAGAGAGCATAAAAACCAACAACGCGCGGCGTCGCGCGAGGACGAATGCGACGCGTACGTGTCACTCACAGTTTGTGACATCGGCCGAGCGGACGGTCGCCGCGCGGCCTGGCGCAGCCCGTTTATTTCGCCGTTATGTTGATTACGATCCGTTGCAGTATCGGCCGGCGCGCATCTGGCCACCCCCCAAAGGCACACGTGTATCACCGGCCATTTATTCAATCCGGATTCCGTAAATTCCGCTTACAACGGTCTGGGAGCGGCGATACCATCGTGCATCGCAACGCGATACCCCCGTAGATATTGTTCCAAAGGACTCCGAGCCAGAGGCGGACGTCAAGTAAAATAACCGGCCGAACGTGGAAACTGAACGCTCGGTTACATGCAATTAGTGTTTACGTCACGCGTGAGCAATCGCCGCCCGCAGCATTGATGCCCATTAGCCCATCCGAAACTATCGCCTGCAACCTCCGGTAGTCGATCGCGGTCTTACGGGTCCGTTCGTGTGAAGCTGATCACTCGTTTCGATGGAAATAGAATTATTACCCAGAGAAATGAACGTAACGAAATGATTGCTCTTTTCGCTTGGACTACAACGTATTTCAGTTTCGGTAAAATCCGACACTGTTGGAATTGGGTGATTACTTTGTTTAACCCTTTGCACTCGGAGCTATTTTAACTCAAAAACAGAAAATTTGTCCATTCTAGAATATTTCCATTCTATACAAATTTTTCTCATTTTTTGCATACGAAACTGATGTAATATCTCGTGTAATATGTAAATGGCTAGTAGTTTATTAAATACGAACAAAAATAATAAGAGTCGCCATCCGAGTGCTAAGGGTTAACTGAAATAATGTATAAGCGAGAGTGCGCCGTTATAATTGACAGAGTTTTAATAATACTTGTTAACAGCTCAAGGTACGAAGCAAGAAGAAGGAGCCGCGTACCCCCGAAAGGCACGCATAGGCATACACACTTATAGTCGAGCGTCATGCAATAAATACGAATACAAATAGTTGATGACTAATTACAGAGAGATGTTGCGATTAGTTACGCGTAGATACTCATCGTGTTCCAACAGAGACATCGTCCTTCGCAGACTCTCTTGCGATCGATGCCAATAATTTTTATTTTGCACAACGATCCAGATAACAAACCGTCTTTTGTCGAAGTACCCGAGGTTCTGCAAATGTTGCTTGTAATTTCGCACACCGCCTCGATCCTCCAGCTTCCAGTAGAAATTGCGGCTGTTAGGTTCAGCAAAACCAGGGTGTCGAAGGAAGAAGAGGGTCTCGATTCTTCCGATCGAAAGGATGATTTCTCTTAATCATTTTTTTGCCCATTAGCTAGAGTGTTCCGGAAATCCCGTATCATCGTTCAGCTGGAGGCTATCGCTCACTCCTCCGGCTGTTGGGTGCAGTCTTATCTCGTTTAGAACTTGGAGTCATCGGTTTCAGCAGGATCAACGTTCATAAATTTCTATGTCAGTGCACAGTTTGTTGCAATTCGGGTAAACAGATTTTTATTTCGCATAAAAGAGACCCGCTGTGTAGTGATTGCAAAACCCATTAGCGAGACTGCTACCATAAAACAGCTGTATTGCTGGAGGTCACAGTGCGACCTATCCGTTCTGCAGTTCCCTTGCGGATATCCGTTCGCCCGGGAAGGAAACGTTCGCGCGGAAATCAGGAAAACGGAGGCGACGAGGGGCGGGCTTAGACGACGTTGATCGTGAAACAGAAAATGTATCGGGGGCTGAAAGGGAACGTCCGGTGACCCCGATTCCGTCGCCTTTCATGCACGCACCGGCGCGACGCGACGAGACGACGCGACCGAAACGAAACTGGGATACGGCCGTCTCCCGGAAATACGTCACTGGGTAAATGGGTCCTCGGGCTTTCCCGGTGGAAAAATACGGGACGGCCCGGCGAAAATCGAAACGTTACGACTGGAGCCGGGCTAATCGCGATTACTTCGCGCCCGGCCAGCCCATCCATCGACCTTACCGTGCGCCGATGGCCCCAGCTAATTGCGATTACTTCGTGCCCGCTACCGATCGCCGGCGCGGCGTCGCGGTTAGTTGATGGCCTCCGCTAATAACGATTACACGCTAACCCCATAGCTCCTGCTGCTGCTATATCCCCTTCCCCATCCCTTCTCACCCCCTATTGATCGCAGTTCGTTTCGCCGCGATGAGAAATGAAGTTTTGCGGAGAAGTCGTCGGTGGAACGATCGGCCCGAGGACTCCTCGCGACGATTTAACACGGTAACGACCGGTGACGCCTCTGCGGCGACACGTGAATTTCACCGGTCGCCAGCTGCTGACGCCACCCTGTCGTCAATTGTCCTGTCCCCGTGTCGTCACCTTCTCAGATTAGTTCTCCGCTTTTGGACTTATTGCTTGCCCGCGTCACAGTTATCCGAGACTTTTGTGTCTCTCTGATCGTGATGTTTTACTTATTGCGAATGTCGCGCTTTATTGGGACCTGTCGGGTTTATTGTTATTAACTATTAAGCCTCATCCGACCCTCGTTTCACGAACTGAATCGGTTCCTCGGTGGCAAATTGACAGTAAAAGATCGATTAAATAACAAGGTAAACAGTTATTTTTCGATGTTTTTTTTATTAAAATTGATGAGTTAACCCTTAGCACTACAATGGAAAATTGCTATGCCATTTTTAAACATATTGTTCAGATTATTATTTTTGTTCGTATTTAACAAATTACTAGACATTTACATATGACATGAGATATTACATCAGTTTCATATGCAAAAAATGAAAAGAAATTGTATAGATAGAAAATATTCTGGAATGGAAAAATCTTTCGTTTTTCAGTTAAAATAGCTCCGAGTGCAAAGGGTTAACATTTACAACTTAAGTTTATCGGTTATGAGTTTCGCATTAAGAAAATCAAAGTCACGAAATTTCGGGCAAATTTACCTACAAATAACAGGACGGTGTAACTTATTTCGTGAAAATTGTGTGAAATTGACACGAGGGACGGACGAGGATTAACAAACGTAATTATTAGTTAAATAATTGACTGATCAGCATTAATTACAGAAAAAGTTATTGGCATTATTAGGCCGATTTTTGTTCAGTTTTACTCGTCACGCGAGGGGTTAAGAGGCTAATCACACGGGCACGGTGCCGGAAACGCGGTCGTATATCTCGAAATAAGGAACTCCGCGAAGATTACACGGGCCGGGGCTCGATGTAAATCGCGAGGGGAATTTTCATAAAGTAGAGATGTAAAACCCGGCGAAAAGAAATTTATGCCGTTTTTACGCTAGCCTGTAAAGTACTCCGAAAAGTCGCCTCGCCGCGCCGCGCCGCGCCGCGCCGCGTCGTGTCGTTCCGAGCGCGGAGAACGTTAAACTCTTTACGGGGCGCTCCGCGCAACCGGTAATACTTATCTCGTCTCTGTCCTTTAACCCCCGATTTCCTTTGTTCGAAATTACATTTTCCCCGGTTAACGGCTGGGGAGCGTAGGACTGGCCTCGACTGTACACTGTAGATACGTTCGCCGATATTTTCGTTTCCGGTGCGGGTAGGGGCGGCGCGCGGTTGCTCGATCGCAGGCCTCGATCGTGCTCGAAGGGCCTACTAAACTCTAACCAATTTTATAACCATCGTTTCGGTATGAACTCGTAAAGACACGAAATTCAATACCGGTCGTGGAACGGGGCCACGCGACAATAAAATATTTATACACGACAACGACGCGTTCACTTGCCGTTCTCCTCCTTATTTGTTTCTCGTAAATGCAAAAATTGAACGGTCGATCTGCGCGCGCGAGATAACGCGACCGCAATTTTTTTTGTCTTCTTTTTTATCCACAACGGATCTTAACATTTCCAGCTTTCGTTCCACAAATTAACTCGCTTCGTTTCTTTTAGAGTTTTTTCCTGCGAAGGGATCCGATTTTTTCAAGTTCAAGCACAACGTTCAGAATCCGATATTGGTTCCGGAATGTCAAGTTATACAGTAAACGCTTGATTCGTGTCCAACAGCCGTGTTTTTCATGGACAAAAATCGTGCCCTAGAAGTGCTTTTTCATTTATGACTGCATCTAGATATCGCGCCGAGTGAGACTTCAATGGAGAGCCGAACATAGAGAAGGACAGAATGAAATACGGTTCGCGCGACTGTCCGCGTCTCTTTCTTTCCGATGCGCTGTCCTTCCTTGCGACCGAAACTTTCACCGTCGATTAAACCACTAAATACAATTGAAACTATAACGTGTTTGGTGTCATTTTAATCAGAAAATGTCATCCTCGTGTCAATGGCGTGGCCCAATGACGTGACATCAATCGTCGCCGCCCTGCGGAGCGACTCGGCGTTGACAGGCAATGGAGTGTGGGTAGGCATTGGACAGGAATCGTGTCCTCGCTCCGGACAAGAATCAAGCATTTACTGTATTGTGAAACCAATCGAGAATCGATGTAATTATTAAAGACATTAAGCAATTAAGCTAGCAGAGCACCGACTCGGCAAAATAAATCTTGAAAAAGGAACATGTAGGTCGTACGTTGTTCGGCTTCCAGTAGCTGAAGACGCAGCGAGAAATGTTGTCGGCTATTGGGGACGGGCTTGTCAACATCCTTCGGTCTCGAATGCGTTAAAAAGCGTCGTTGCTGGAATGGAAGGAAACTTTGAAAAGTAGATATCCGAAGAAGAATGGATATCGTTTTACTCCGATGATTTAAGACGAAATATCGTGCGTTCCCCGGAGGCACTGTTCGAGCTGCACGACAACGTCGCCGATACTTTTGTTTATGCCGTTTCCGGCGTTCGTCGAGCATGAATCTCACGATGGCGGCCGGTCTCCGAAGGGAATGCGATATACTGGCCGCGAACAAGTCACGTTTCTCGCTTGTAAATCTTCATCGGACGAACCCCGCTGCGGCCCGAGACCGGACGAAGGTTAATCAACGAGTCGATCCGGCGAGATAACCGACCGAAAATATGCCCACAGCAAAACCGCGCAATTATATCGAGCCCCTGATATTTTAGATAACAGTCCGTCGCTATTCGGTTAAACAGTTGTCAGACTGCGTCCGCCCGGTGTAACAACGCGAGAGCACGAACGCGACCGAGCTCGGTGTCCTGGCGCGGCGCGGCGCATCTCTGTTAAATAAATAGAATCCTCGCTCTCGGATCATACATCATTTCGCGACGGGAGCCGTCGGCTTCGACTGCGAACTAAATTTGAATTTATTTCCTGTTTCCGCCCGCCCTTTGTCCGCCGTCGCCGCTGCGCGCGGGCTGAGTCATCCTACTCTGCCATCTTGAATTACGTGGAACTGTTTGTTGGGCGAAAAAATATTTTCAACGAACAGTCTGTCGGTAAAGGGAACATTGCACAATGGAGTTCTCCGTACGTTTTCGCGCAAAAGCCGAGGTAAATAAAACGTGTCTAGAAAACTCTTTGTCGAATTGTGTAGATAAAATGTGTTAAAATATAAATAACAACCAGATAATAATAACATTCAGTTGTATCAACATCATTTTTGTTTCGATATTTGTGCGATCTATCTTTCATGGCCCACTCTACACACAGCGCAACGACCACGGCTCGAAATATTGTTGGGGTAGTGCGGAAAAGACTGAAAAGGAAGCGAATTGTTACGCGGACCACAAAGGACGAATATCATGATAAATTTAGTCGCCGAAAAATATTCCGGGCGAACATGCTCTTTTGTACAGTCTCTAAAAAGAAATCGGATTCGGCTAACGACGGAACACAATGCAGCCGATGAATATTAATTAATCATCTGCTATATGTATATCGCGGGAATAAAGAAATCCATCGGAAACCATTCTTTCGTATTGTCGGATCCGACTAACCTGTTCGTGGTAATCGTGATAAATGGAGCACCCTGTGTTCGCCCAGAACAACTCGCTTTAATCTGCAAATGGACTTATCACGGGGAGCACCCGGAATCGACGAAGTTAACCATGAATGTCACGGTGGAACCAGATCAGGAACGGTTCCGACGTTTCGCAGCCCTCTGCGAGAGGGAGTACGCAAAATGTTTTCGGAGAAGGGGGGTTGGGGGCTGCCGCAATTATCCGCAATCTCCATTATTTTTCCTGGAAATTTCGCGACGAGGATATTCCAACACTTTTTGGGGCTGAACTTTTCCTCCCGAACCCACAGATTTTCGATTGTTACATATCTTATCCTGTACATTTCATAGAGAAAATACTAAATACGATGTCCCAGACCGCGGACACCACTCGTTTTTGAGTTATGAGCACGGAAAGTTGAGTAATTTAACATTAATTTTCATTGTTTCACGTCGGAAAGTGACAGGTATGGGCGCCGCCATATTGGTAATAGGGAGCTCCTTATTTGTAGTGACTCAGTGAAGTTAATTGTTGAAGGTAGTTGTTTGAGTTTGTGTCTGGGTTAGTTCTGGTTAGATTTTGTATCGGTTTTATAATTGTAAGCATGAAAAATTTAGATATCTTGATTGTGTGTATATGTATATTATCGGCATTGCCCGTAACATGTGCGATATGGGGGCGCCACTGAGTCACTACACGGGAGAGCTCCCTACTTACCAATATGGCGGCGCCCATACCTGTCACTTTCCGACGTGAAACAATGAAAATTAATGTTAAATTAGTCAACTTTACGTGCTCATAATTCAAAAACGAGTAGTGTCCGCGGTTTGGGACATCGTATTTAGTATTTTCTCGACGAAATGTACAGGATAAGATATGTAACAATCGAAAATCTGTAGGTTCGGGAGGAAAAGTTTACCCCTTTTTGGTAGTAAGTAAATTATTATTTCTAATCGGACTAGAATTCTAATCTTTGAACGAACACGCGAGAGGAGTTGCAGAATCGCGAGCCATTTTGTTGTTGCCCCTCGAAAATCTGGTCTCTAAATTATCCCCGCAGCATTTACACCGGAACGCTTCTTCCGTCTGACTTTACGCGGGCCCGTAACTCGTTCGAGCAACGTGTGTTTACGTCGCGTAAATTTCCCGATAAATCTGCGACTGCATTAAAAGCGAATCACCCGTTGGATATCGGGGATGTTGTTCAACTGCTCGACACTACGGCTCGAGCCGGGGCGTCTTAAAGGCTGGCAGGACCGGCTCGTCTCGCCGGGGACAAAGCATTAAGCCGTTCGACTCGTCTGGACAGCGGCGGCAGCAGATGCCCAAGAGAACAGGCAGCTGTTACAAATTCCTAACAAGGAGACGCAATCTCACGCTAGATCGACGCACGCTCGCACGAGCCGAGTGTGCAGACCGGCAGGCGTGCGCGCCGTAATTTTTAGCAATCAGCCTCGGCCCATTTCCCGGGCCGCCCCTCGGCCACCCCCGGCTTCGTTTTCTCCGCGTAATCACGTCCACTCGGGCAAACTTCTTTGCCCGCCCGCCACGGCAAACAACTCGTAACTCCTTCTCCCTGACATCCCCGCAGCCCTTTATCTTACGGAAAAACTTCTCCGCCATGGAATACGTATTCGAGAGAGGATACCCTAGCTCGTTCACGGGCAGGAACACCGGAATTGAAAAACGCAGTCGATTCGCGAATCGCCAAAACACTACCAAAATCTGCCTGCTCCGCGAAAACACGTCGAAATTTCGAAAAAACGATTTGGAGAAATCGGCAAAAAATCGAACATTTTCAAATCGCGTTCTTAATGTGTTGGGAATGTTCTTAACCCCTTGCACTATATTACCGAGTCGGACTCGTGACGAAGATTTCGATGATAGTCTACTAAATATTCATGCTACTAATTTCCTTTAAACTTTAAATTGAAACAAAATTATATTTTCTTGTTGTTGAAACCATTAGAGACTGCATTGGTATAAATTACATACAAACTTCTTTTTCTCTAAGAAATTAGAAAAACGACAAATAAGTTCTAATCACTGCAATCGTAAAATGAATCGTAGTGCAAGGGGTTAAACTCTTTTTCGTAAACAAACGGGAGGAGAATCCACTTTGCGACGGGCGCGTTTGTACAAAGCGGGTTCTCGGAAAATTTCGCTGCCACTCGGGCAGACTCGCGCTGATCTGTTGGAACGCCAGCTGCGGAATTACGTGGCCAACTTGATATTAATCGGGCCAGACGCCAATGACTTCTTTCCGCGATGTCTCGTGTGTCCGTGCGAACCGGCGATTTAAACGCGAGCCGCGCGGTGTCAAACCTTAAAAAGCGTGCCGCACGTAAAGCACGTTTCGCGGCCGCGTCTAAATCCGTCACGCGGCATTATTTCCTCGCTCTCCCCCCTCTCTCTCTCTCTCTCTCTCTCCCCCCCTTTACTACCGGCACGGAACTATCTTGCGTGTTTTGTAAACGACGGCACGTCGAATGCACGCGACGAGTGTCACTCGCTCGGACGAGCGCTCGCTCGTGCTGCTCGGACGGGCCCGCGATATGACGGGAATTATGGTGCTTCGGAAGATAACGCGAACTTACGGGACCCCGTGGCGAATCTGCACACGCCAAATTTTATTTAGATTCGCGCGAGCTTTCGAGAGAGATCGCGTTGACACTGTTTTTAGTCCATCAGAATTAGGCGACGAATCTAACTCGTCATGGTCATCTAACCATCTTACGTGAAAAGAAAGTCGAATATTTACGCTTGCACCGCACGCGTGATGCGTGCCGTATATATATATATGTGTATTCAAGGTGACCTCTGTTTTTTTATATGAAACTGTATGTTTTTATTTAGACGATTTCACTATCGTCTTCCAAGGTCATTCAAGATTAATCAGTGCCGTTCAAAATTTAGCGGGGAAGGACCGGTGACTCGGGACGGGAGGGATTTTCTCACCGCTTCAATCCCCTGTTAGAATATGCTTCAATTATATGGTCTCCGCAAAGCTTCAAGTATGAAATTATGCTCGAGAGAGTGCAACAGAAATTTCTCAGATTCTGTTCATATAGGATAAATAACCCAATGTCATTATTTGATCACGATTACTCTACAATATTAAGCACAGTCCACTTAAAAACATTGAAATCTCGAAGAACAGTATCCGACCAGAGCTTTATCTTTAATTTGATTAATAACAATATTGATTGTTCCTCTCTCCTGAGGCAAATCAATTTCTATGTACCCCGAACGCGTATTGAGAACTAGGACAGGATTTCAAACATTTAAATCCAAATCCACGTATGGATTAATAAATCGTTTAAATCGCATCACAGCTAAATCTAACATTTTATATCGTGATATTGACTTTTTTAATGGTTCGTTACTATCATTTAAGAAAAAGTTGCGTGCGATTATATGATTATATGTGATATAATGTATTCTTGTAATTGTCAGCATGTCCATTACTATGTAACAATTGTATAAAAGGACTTCGGTCCGTAAATAATAATAATAATAATAATAATAATATATATTTAATGTTAGTCTATCAAAGAGGTCGATGAACTCGATTTTCCTGAGAGTACAGAAGAGTCTACGAAAAGTTCGCAGTCCAATAACTATAGCCTAGTTATGGACAGTAGTTATACTATACAACGACGTAGGTAACTAGCCCGACATGTCCCGCTGATAGGTCTATCGCGACCCGCTCATTACCGATAATAAGGAAAGAATTCCTCGCAAGTTGCCGAGAGTAGTTAAGTGAAACGAACTGATTAAAGAGTAACGGTGTAATTTATCGGTTGTATTCGGTAGTGGTTTTCGCCGAGAAGGCAGTTTCTTCCTGTTATCGGCTAATCGGCCGTACGGCCGGTGACTGCACGAGCGGGGGCATTACCATTCGTAGCCGCGCTAAATGCCAGTAGCCAAGCCCTCGGACATCTGGTTTGATCGATGGTTTACCGGCGATCATTCCTTTCCCCTCGATCAATTTCATTACTCTTGACCGCGCGGCGCCGCGCGGCGCCACGCCGGTGGATCCGATCCATCGTAAAGGAGCTAGCTGATTCATCTCAATTAACCGGCGTTATTACACCCGGAACGGGTTTCGGTCTCGCTGTACGAAGTACCACGAGAAACTGGAAATGACGGACCGGTCCAAGTTAGTTTCCTGTGGACCCCGTTGCAGTTGCAGTCGTATAGTTAGACTCGCGGAGGATGGGAGAGGCGGCTGCTCCGTCCATGCTGCGCTCTCGCCACTGAATACAGCCGGCGAGATAACGGGGAAAATTTCAGGGTTGTCGAATGGGCCACGAGAAAGGCCGTATCCCACATCCCCGGCGATAATAATTTCCTGCCAGGCCTGTGTCTGCGCGTTTCCGTGTGCGAGCGCACGCGGCGCACACCGGTGCGCTAGCCTGGGTTACCTAAGTAACGCCGCGCCGCGCAGGCCGACCATCATTCGGAAGATGGAAGTTGGTATGAACCGTGCAGCTCGATGGAGTTCATTAATTATGAACACAAAAGCGTGTTTCAGTGCAATTTTCAACCCAACAGTAGCCATTGTAACACGCGCATAATACATCATTATTATTTCGTTTCGTAATGGGACTGGCCGGTTGCGCGAGTATGCGGCACGCTCTGCCTGCGAAAGTAGTCAGAATTAAATGCGGAACGTGTAAATTGAAAGCTGACAATGATGGAGAATTGTAAACGGGGCATATTGTTCGGTCTCGCGACCGATGCACCCTCCGCGACCCTCGCGCACGCCCCCACCCTCTCGTTCGCGAGCAGCCAATTACACGTCTATCCATATTGTTTTTCGTTTTTGCTCGCTTGCGGTTTATACCGAAATAACGGAGCCCCGGGTATCCGATGCTTCAACCAACGCGCCGGACCGTAGCGAAAGGAAATTTCGCGGCTGTTAAATTAATCGTGACTCCGGAAGCGTCCAATCATTTTAATTTTTCACCGAACAAAGTGTGTTCTCCGTTTTTGCACTCGAAAAATTTTGCACCGATGTTGCATTTCGGTCGTTGATATTTTTCCAAATTCTCCATTATCGCGTGCGACGTATTCGTTATTGCTCGCTTTCTAGAATTTCGAGATACCCCCGGGGAAAATATGAAAAAATCATCAAGAGATTGTTGCGATATCGTAAAACGTATAAAAATTGATAAAGGAAGATTAATCGGCGTATGCTTTTAAAAGTGATTTGTTTACCCCGAGAAGCAATGCGAGCCGTTGCAAAGATTCCATTAGAGAATAACGGAGAGAACGAGAAGGGAATTCGCGAGGCGACAATTAATTGGTAGCAGGCGAGAATGGGGCGGCAATGTAATCAGGTGTCGCGGGAACGGGATCTTCGGGGCGGGCGTCGCGTCGCGTCGCGTCGCGTCGCGTCGAGTCGTTACGTTTTTGCTCGTTTTATCGTCGGTGTCCATGATATCGTGACGCGCGGGTACACGCAGGAAGCCGCGTTTAGACTCGCATTACGCAGACAGCGGTCGGCGGGTACTGACGCACCGTAATTACCACGGCAATTACTGCCGACACATTTCACGTGTAGCCGCACATTGTGCCGTTTCGTTGTGCCGTGCCGCTCAAATTTTCCTGCTCGTCGACGCGAGCCAATTCCCGAATAAACGGATAAAAGCAACCGAACAAGAGCCGAACGTTGCCTGTGCCGCTGTACTCGCGAATATTAGCGCCGCGGGATACCATTGTTGCATCGGCCCAGGAAATTCATTGGCACGGAACACCGTGTGCACGCTTCTTCGTAACGCGACCGGTTCGATATTCCCTGATGCTCTTCAATTGATGCTTCCATTCGCATCTAGTTACCCGAACCAGACATTACGGATGCTTGCCTTTTCGAGACACTGCGACGCGGACGATGTAATCGTCAGCCTTTTTCCCATTTTTCCATACAACGAGTTGTAATTCTCGCGAGTTCCTCCATTGCGGCTACCGGTATCTCTCGTTTAATGGAGGTACAGAGTGAACATTTATTTTTCAATTGTACAGTCAACGATGTCGTTCGCGTTGCCTCTAAACGTGCATTTGTAACTTGCGAATGTCAACAATTTTCATTGAAATATTTATTCCAAGTTCTAAACAATTATGAAGTACTCTCTCAAAGAAACCATTTTTAAAATGTCTTACAGTATTTGAGAGAAAGATTTCCCAAAAATTACTTGTTTCGTAATTCAACAAATTGTAGAAGAACATACAGGGTGTTCGACTACGGGTGGGTGAAAATTTAAGGGGTGGTTCTCCATGACGATATAAGTCGAGAATGAAGAATAAAAAAATTGCGATTCCGGCTTCGTTATTCAGTTATTAACACATAGCACTTGAATGGCGACTCTGCGGCGCCACTAAAAATTGCTGTACCATTACAATTACTAAACATCTAAGTATTCTATGAGGTATTATATCAATTTCATATTCATCAAATTTAAAAAATCAGAGGGAATATCTCGGTCGGAAGAAATGTTTAACTTTCGAATTAAAATAGCTCCGAGAGTGCAAAGGGTTAACAATTAAAAATCCACCGAAAAATGCGAAAACCACCCCTTAAATATTCTCCCACCTGTAGTCGAACACCCTGTACATGCTAAAGATATTTCTAGCGGCCAAGCAACGGTACGAAAATTTTTTGATGCAGCCAACACGAAAACAATTTAGTAAAGCTATTTGCCGGACGCTGAAACGTTTTTCCCGGGCAAGAATACAATCCGCGTAAACAGTAACAATCATCTACGTAATTCAACGTTGCCAATCATCCCGTTGCGAAACTCCACGGAGGAAAAAGCCTCGGTGAAAGAGCGTCGGGGAAACTTGGATTTCCGATACAGAGGAACGTCGATTATCTGTAATGGAGTTTCCCTCCCGCTCTCGTTCGGGACAGCGCTGCTTCAAATAAAAGCGGGTCTGCCTGACAATCGGAAATCAGATAACCGAAACTCCGTCGCAAATCATTTAACTCCGTTCCTGCTCTGCCGTCCACTTCGTCCACCGCGTACGATTTAAATAACTCATCAGCCCTTTTATTAACTCGCGCCCGAGAAATTGTCGGGCTCGAGGAAACCGGTTAATTCAGTGTCCTCGAGGACCTTGGGATTCGATCCTTTATCCAATGGACTCTCTCTCTCTCTCTCTCTCTCTCGTTCTCTCTCACTCTTTTTCCACCTTTCTCGTTAAATGCGAAAGTGAAATCGTTAAGTACGCGACAATTTCGCTCGGAATTAATATCCGAAAGGCGGCTGTAACGATCGGATTCTTCCGGAAGTTTCGCTGCAAATATAATCATTGGTAACGAGCTCGAGCGCGCTCCACCGTTTCAAACTTCGTCGCCTTCGGTGAGGCGTGTCGTTATAGAGGGTATTACTCGGTTAATGTTCAAAACTGCTATGGTAATTTAGTTCTTTCCGACTTGTAACTTGCTGATCGATTTTAAATATCTTTCACCTTGCTCCGTCAAACGTTCAAGTTCATCGAGTTACCGCGCGCGAGGTGTGAAATCATGTACACTCCCTGCTCAACCAGAATGTAAAAGCTCTTTCCGCAAGAGCTTCGGCAAGTTGTTCGTAAATGAAACATTTTTAAAGCATTGGCAAAACTTTTATTGGAAATTGTGAAATAAAATATCGGATAAATGTCCAGCTAAACTTATTTTTTTATAATACTCTTTTCTCAAAATGTTGTGTCACATCCGCACACAATGAATCCTGAATCTCATTAACCCTTTGCACTCGGAGCTATTTTAACTCAAAAACGAAAGATTTTTTCATTCTAGAATATTTCCATTCAGTACAATTTTTTTTTTCATTTTTTGCATATGGAACTGATATAATATCTCATGTAATATGTAAATGTCTAGTATATTAAATACGAACAAAAATAATAATTCGAACAATATTTTTAAGAATGGCTATACTGGGTGGTCCGTTTAAATAAGAACACCTAAATATCTCTTCAGGTTATTGTGATGCAAAAATTATTTGTTACGTAATGTGCATGGTGTCAATGGACCAAATATTTGGCACGAATATTTTTTCCACTTAGGTAATTTTTTTCGGAGTCATCAAGGTCATCGGTGTTTTTTTGACACAACTGCATTTGTTTTTTATTGCACCGTGTAGCTGAACAAAAAATACAATCAGACATGTATAATAACGTGACCTTCGAATGACCTTAATCTTTGAAAATGAAAGTGAACACTCCGGAAAAGATAATCTTGAGAAAAAAAAAATAGTTGCAAAAAATTCACCTTGTGATACCATTTATATTGCATTAAAAACACTTGTTATGTCATCACAAATAAAGGAGATATTTAGGTGGCTACATTTAGTTGTACACATTTAGGTGGACCACCCTGTATAGCAATTTTCAGTGGTGCCTCGGAGTCGCCATCCTAGTGCTAAGGGTTAACAGCCCGACGAATAGTTTCCTTCGGTTCCTGGAAGGATTAGAGAATTTACAGGAACTTGGAAGTAGCAATCAATTTATTAAACTTATAACATAACGAAATACATTTTTATTAGATAACCGATGCTGTAATTTATTCGTAAAAATTTGAATTCTATTCGTGTTCCGTGAATTATAAGTAACGGAACAGTGTGGTGCAGCATTGCCAGGTAAAAAAAAGGGAGATCGACGCGGAATTTTGGTGCCATTCGTTAATTAATCAGACCCGGTGATTATTTCGGCGAGCTCGCAGCCAAGCACTCGTTTCACGAACTCGGTTTTGTTTATTGCTCCGGGAAACCGTAACGTTAAAACGAATCGTCCGTAGTTCGGCCGTACCGGCGCGGCGCGACAGTAAATCATTGACATCGTTACTATCGGGACCGGGTCTCGCACGTGCGTGAATATGAATTATACTATCTGATGGATCGCTATTAACGCGCGTAACCCTCGGATGATACGGCGCATGAGAAATTACGGTGGAAAAATTATATCGGCTGATGATCCCGCGTACGCGGCTCGTGCGTGAAAATTGATCCAACTGCATTACGTAATTGATTTGGTGAATATTGCTGTAAGAAAGCTGCCGCGAAATTAATTACGAGATCAAAAGGTCAACAACTTTTGTTGAGCATGCTCGTGGTCGATTATACAATCGTTCGAGCTTCTCGTAATTTGCACGTAATGTGCCGACTAATTAATGTTTAAGGGGCTGTGCGCACCCAACTACCACCACACATCGATAGATCCGCATATACGTATACGAAATGCAAGGGTTTACGGCAAAAGAAACTGACGCCTCAATATTGCAATTAGAAGTTCAGACCCGGTCGATTATGTTTCCTAAGAGTCCTGGCCAGGGTGGTTCAGAGCCCAAATTTCATATTTTTACGTTGTTGAAGAGTAATTTGTAATAATCGGCAGAATACTTTTTGTCACAAGTCAGGGCTGTCGATTATTACAAATTACTCTTCAACAACGTAAAAATATGAAATTTCGGCTCTGAACCACCCTGGCCAGGACTCTTAGGAAACATAATCGACCGGGTCTGAACTTCTAATAGCAATATTGAGGCGTCAGTTTCTTTTGCCGTAAACCCTTGCATTTCGTATACGTATATGCGGATCTATCGATGTGTGAGTGGTAAGGGTGGTGGTGGTAGTTGGGTGCGCACAGCCCCTTAACTTGAAGGACCACTTCCTCTTGGAAGACAAAAAGTACAAGTTTCTACTAAACAACGTTTATTACTAGTGACTACGTGAGAATTTAGACTGCCGGTACAATGTGACTAGCGCGATGTTATCTATGCGACAGTCGTAAGCATACTGAGATCTGGACCAACAGGACTAAGTGTGGGAGAAGAGGATCTTTTCCCTCTCTTTACATTTCTACCGTGTGGTGGTGTCGCTGGAAAAAAGGGGAGAGTTAGCCGATAACTGTCCACGAAGAGCGGGCCCGTAAGTGGACCCTGGAAAATAAACAGGGGTCGGATTTCGTCGCCGAGTCGACGACGAAACGACCATCGATTGCGTGACATAGACCAGACGCGCGACAATTCAAATGGCCCCCTGTTCTCGAGTGAAGATCTATCAATGTATATTCTAAACAACTTTGTTTTATTGCGTCTTATGAATGTGCAAAGAAGGCAATTAAAGAGACTGTGCCCGTGAATCAGCCGATTTCCAAAATACCGGATCCACCGGGAAATCGGATTCCATGGCCGGACACCCGTTACTCTCCGTGCCCTCATCTTGTCGCTATCACAATTACCAAAATCGTAATTAGTTCGACGCCAGGGCGCGGGCGGTAGCCGTCCGGTCGTAAAGCTTTGCAACAAAAAGCGTTGTAACAAATCGATCCGTGGAAAACACCGTGGCGACGATTTACCACGCGACAGTATTATTCCCATCCCGGGTATTAAACGACCGCAATTACTTAGCTCGCCGAAGAGCGGCCCGTTATTCCCTGTCGGCGTTTATCGGCGCCCGCTGAGACTGCCATCGGGAATTTCGGTTTTCAAGAACGCGCTGTCGCAGTCCCGCAAAATGTTTGCACTCGCACCTATCTCGATCCCTCTCTAGCATCCGTCTCGCCGACAATGGGGAAACGATCGAAGAAGGAGCCTCGGAAGGGTGTAGACTGCTGAGAGTTATCGAAACAATACAGGGTCGTTTCAATTCAGTTTCTATCGGTAGAATGATTATCCTTGATTATCCGAATTCATCAGGGGAACGTGGTGCGTGAACTTAACGCCTTATTCACCTGCAATGCATAACCTAGTTGTACCAAATGTTTATTGGACTTCCGTATTTTCAGAAATGATATTCGATCGTTACGAATAAAAGAAAAATAAATAAATTATATATTTAAGGATCCTTCAAATAAAATACTGCAGGAGCATGAAATAAATGAAAGAGACGAGGAAAAAGGAAGGAGCGTTTCGTCTTTTAACTATCTGTCCCTCTTGTGGCGCGAGTTGGAAGTTATGCCGCCACAATACAGTATTCTCGCGAGAAATGTCCCAAATGTCTGGACGATAATTGTCCCTGAACTATCCCCACTCCTGCGGGGTATACCCCGTGAGGGGCCAAAAAACTCGATACGGGTCGGGTATATCGGTGTGAGACCAGGAGACCACTACTAATCCGATCACAAAACTTGTTTATTTTTCATTATTTTTTTTATGGAACTTTCACCAACATATTCCTGGCACTTTTCTAATGAAAATGATACCAAATATGATATAATTCCGATGATATTTACGTGTGTAATGGCCGATAAAATTTCCGTGCGCATGGAAGGACAGCGTATGGGAAAGAAAGAGACGCGGCGAGTCGCAGTCGAACTTCCCAGTCCATTTCTACGTTCGACACAAGTCAAAGAATAGTATCTCTGGACGATAATTGTCCCTGGCCGGATCCGTGGTTGGGACAATTATCGCGAGAATACTGTACTATTTTAAAAATAAAGTAGACTATTTATTATTTGGAATAGTATTTTACACAGCTCTCAAGATTGCTTTAAATAGTAACCTTATGCACTTTACCTAGATTTTCCAAATTCCATTAAACGCCTTTCACGGTGTATTGTCGTAGAGACGTACCATCGTCCATTTGAAAAAATTGATTTTTTTCTATCCGCCGGATCAGGCTGCCCCATAATCAGTAAAATCGGTCCGACGCGTTTCATTGACTTTACCGTCGTAAAGCGATTCACAAGTTTCAGCTGGAGGCTGTCTATGCGTGTGCAGGCACTCTCTGCCCGGGATTTACTATGGTATCACGGGCACAACGACAGCGGACCTCATTTCGAAGGGAAGCCTCGATGGGTTGAACCTCAATTGCCAGCCTTGCATGCAGCACCACGCGCTGCTCTGCACCGCTCTGCTCCTCTTCTGCGAGCACAGCACCGTGCAGGAACGTCCGGGCGCGTTCCAGCAATCTGCTGGCTTATCGTTCGATACATCGTTCCCGGACGGGCATCGTCTCGCATACGTTAAGGCGATCCGATGGGCACACGCTGATCATAGTTATTTGATCGTCCCGCGTGGGACGCGTCACATTTATCGGTCCAGAGTGGACCGTCGATCGTGGAATTGCCGGATATTGTTGTCGAAGGTGGCTCCGCATTAGCATGGAGAGATTATTTATAGATGCCCTGGAACAAAGAAAATTGTGTTAGTATCTGCTAGAAGCGGTAGAAAAGTTTCTATCTTCATATTTTATGCGTCTCAATTTCCTGGTTTTCTGTGATTCATTTTTCCGAACTTGTTCTCTCGAACTAAGAATTCTCGTTCTGGGATGAGTTTTACCGGCTGTTACAAAGTGTAATAAATTTTAAAACAGTTAAAAGATCGGTTTATAATTACAGATTTCGTTTGGTACAGTTGCACGCGTGTAACACGTTCGGCGTAACGTATGTACGATGGTATTCGCTAGTGCGCGATGCTGCTCGCTAATGAGTCAGCGATACATTTAACATTAACGCACGAGGATTTATTAATGCGCCTAAAATGAGGTTCGTTTATTTTGCATGCCTTTTCTGTCGTGCCGTGGCGCTTTGAAAATGTAATCCATGAAATTACGGAATGTAACGTTGTCATGCCTGGGAGCGCAGACTAATCTCCTCGCACGTTCTTTAAATAGTAATAATGCATTATCATATGCTTTAGGAGAATCAGTGTTCACAGGTAATCGACGCACCATAATTCGTCCAATAAATAATTCATGCAATAAATTGATTTATTTAATAATCACCCGTGAGAGCCCATCGAAACGAATAGCCTCGAAGGGCTACAAAAATTCAGGAACCTGCAGCTCGACGATTTAAAGGAACTCACCCGCTCGGACGTTCGTATTCCTAATAGGACCATCGAGAGCAATCATTAAGGTCCTTAATGGACTATCCTGGTCCCTTAGTGGCCTTAATGAACCTACATGGAGATCTGCTGCTTGAAAGGGTTTCCAGATTCCGCGATGGCCCCTCAACGATGCTGGCCCTTGGAGTACCTTCGAGGGTTCTTGGATAGTCCTTTAAAGACAATACAGGTTCCTTCGCATCCCTTTCAAGACCTCCGTAAAGATTCAGGATGGTCCTCGATGGTCCTAGGTCATCTTCAAAGTAACTCCTTTTTTGTTCCTCCGACCTTGAAGAGGACCTTAGGACTTGGAAGTCTCGCGAATGTCTCCAAATGGTTTTCTAGTCTATCGATCGTCATCTAAGACTCCATGCGATTCTCTAATGACGACTGAGGGGATTCCGAATGGTGGTAGGTTCACCGATATATATTTAGCTAGAAAATGTTTCGTTGATACATTTCGCAGACTGGAACAATGGGGCAACACGAATGCTTCCGGAATAGCCAGGTTCGTCGAAAGTATCGGGCCAGAAATGGCCGCGGAACAATCGCGGCTTAGGTATTTCCATTTGCTTCTTCTTCGGCTTTTCATCCGGCGCGAGTCAGTTGACAGTGGGGATGCGGAATTTTTGTTTCTCGCCGATATAAATACGGATCCGAAGCTCTAGTCGTTGGAAAACGTACGGTGAATCCGTCGCTGTCGGTACCAGCCATAGCAATGTTCGTAGAGTAAACGGTTCGGGATAATGCGGTAATATTTCTTTGAATCCGAAGTACTACACTGCCGTGGACGGGGCGGGGGGCTGGTGGAGCGTCTCTTTTTAAATTATTTATTCCGGGTTCGGCCGGCCTGTAATCCGTGGGTGAAAGGCGTTAACTCCGAAATGAATTGTCGACCAGAGAATTAAACGTGGTCATTACGACGGAGGCCGGACCGCGCACTGAACCGGACTAGGTCTTGGTGTTATTAAAATTGTGCCGCGTTTTCCCAACGCGTGCTTACGAACGAACGAATGAACGAACGAACGAACGAACGAACGAACGAACGAATTAATCACGATGAGTTATTGCACTTCAAAACCGTAATAACAATAATTTTCCCATGCGGCGCTGGGCAGCGTGGGGAACACTCTGCCGTTTCAGCTATTAAATTCGCCACTTACATTTTAAAATCCCGATGGCTCGTTATTAATCATCGTATCCTATCGCGCCGCGTTGCCTGCCGTCATTGGCTTTCGTTATCATATACATTATCGGAGACGCGGCCCACTAATTTCGTAATTACAATTTTATCGTCCCCACCCCGTATTGTTCTCCGGACGCGCCCGGAATTATTACAAACCAATATACGTAATTAAATATAATTAATCTGTGATTAAATTCGAAAAATACAATTACAACCGCCCGCACGTTGTTGTTCGAAACGTTTATTCGTAACGATATTGTCGGTTCCCCGAAGCGATCTCTTGGCAATCCGAGACTCGACAGCGGAAACATAGGTGCCCGCGCGTTGCGACAAGGATTATCTCCGGCCAAATGGACCCAATATCGAAGACGGTAACGTTATAGGAATCAACTCTGTATACTATGCAGTCGATGGGATAGTCTGTAGACGCCACATGGGGCATGCTTCCAGATATTGTCCGCTCGATACTTGATAAACCCTATAGACTCTAGCAGCACCTTCGAACACAAAAGAAACTTCGCACGCTGTACACTGTACACTGGTCGGTAAAGTAAACACGTCCGAGTGACAAATTGAGGACAGCTATCTTGACGACGCTGGAGTTCCTATCATGGTCCCTTCAGGTTCAGGAAGACTCTTAAACTATCGAATCCCTCAAATTTCCGGAAAGCTTCGACTCCTATACTCTCGATGGATATCCAGTTAAAAACCTTCCGACACACCTTAAGTCTTCTAAACCCAGATTCTGAACCCACCGGGTATTAAACTTCCTCGAACCCCTTATAATCCTCGCCTCTTCAACACTGTAACTTTATCAGACCCTTGAAGTTCTCTGATATCTTCCGACAGCCTCTGAATCTCCCGTGTGAATGCTATCAGACTGATCTGGTGTGAATCTTCCGAGGTCCTTTGAATCTCTAACTTCTACGCTCTAGATCCCTCGGTGCTATCAGCTGTTGCGTCCGTTGTATATTAAACTTTCCGAGATCTCTCGAATCCTCTTTTCGTCAACGTTGTACAACATAGTTACGTCTCTGACACCTTCTGAATCTTAAGACTTCTGGAAACCTTGGAAGGATTCCTCGCGAAAGCCCTCTAACGGTGCATCCGTTCGGTATCAAGCCTTCAAATGTCCTTTAAATACACTCCTCTTCAACACCAGACCGTTATGACACCTTCAGTGTCCTCTAAAACGTTCCGACACCCGTCAAAAGTCCCCTGATCCTTTTCGACGCTAGAACTTTGTGAGATCCTTCAGGTACTTGAAAAACCTTCTGACGTTCCCTATATCCCCTGATCCTTAAGACTATAAGAGTTCGCATCGATTCGGTATCAAACGTCCCGTGGTCTCCCGCATCCTCTCCTCGTCAACATTCTTCGAATTCCCTAAACTTCGTTCCTACTATAAGATTCTGATTCCATGCAGCACTAAATTGTCCGAGGTATTCTCAATCCACTTCGCGGTCCTCTAAAACCTTCTTGCGCCCTTGAATCCTCAATAATTCAACCTTCTAAGACCCACAGAGCCATCCAAGACCACTCTTCGAATCCGCAAAACCGAAATCCTACTACAAAATTCTGTATCCATCGGGTATAAGCCTTCCCGAGGTCCTCCGAATCCTCTCCTCTTCATCGCTATAATCTCAGAACCCCCAAACACCTTTCGAGGAGACCGATCTTCCGCGTAAGATTTTGTATAACATCAAACATTCAAACTTCTGTGGTTCCCCTAATCATCTCCACGCAACGTTATAACTTTCCAAGATCCTGAACGTACCATAACATCTTCCGACACCCTTTGGATTCTCTGATCCTCAATAATACAACCTCCCGACACCGTCAGAATAGTCTAAAGCCACCGGACACTCTTCGAATCCCCAAAATCGAAATCCTACTACAAAATTCCGCGTCCATCGTGTATTAAGATCCTCTCCACTTCGACACTGTAACCTTGAGAGGCCCTCCAAGTACTTTAGAACCTTCAGACACCCCTCGAATCCCCCGGTGTTACAAGATTCTGCATCCACCGAGACTTAAAGCGTTGATATTGTCTCCTTGTAGACCCTCGGAAGAAGAAGTTAAAGATGGTCTCAGATGTAGGAGGTCATTGCCCCGGCCGGGACTTATCGTTCCCCTCGAACGTCCGATAGTCCCTACTATAGACGGTCAAAGACAATGAACGCACAACGTCGGATGGAAAAATGTTGTCTTTTGTTCGACGAGCGCGCATCGCGTCGCGTCGCGTAGCGTCGCGTCGCGTGGATGACATCTGCAACAGGCCTGGGCATGCTTTCTACTTCGATTCTCCTTTTACAGCGGCGAACGTTTTTCCCCGAGGAATAATTACACAGCCATAGCGACTCGGAAGAATTTATTTACAGCCCGGATCCATACAAATGCCCGCGGATGTAAACTGCGGATTTTATGCATCCGTGACAGAAACCAGCTCATACATTTTCGAGCGGGACCGAGATTAGAAGAATTAACGAATTTCGATACGGTAGAACTTCGCTCGTCGTTCAATTTCATCCGTCATTCTGGATGATAAATATAATAAAAATACAGTGAACAGTGGCGTGTTTTAAACTTTGGGTTTTTGACTGCCGTCCATTGCTCGTCACGAGGTAATAGCGGGAGATAGAGAAAGCTTTTACATTTCCGATACTCGGGCATGTATCGCGCATATTTCGTTTGCAACTAATAACTACGTCCTGGGATCGTTTGTGGCTTATGCATCGTTAATAACTTTGATACCGTACCTAGGATTCCCTCGGCACGAATCCACTTTATCTGCGAATCGGTCGCGAGTTTCGCGTGTCGTTTGGAACGTCTAAGATTAAAGGATGCGAAATTATTTTCGTTCAGGAGGTGGAATTGGATGTAGTAATTCCTCGGATGATTCATATTTTAAAACGACGTTGGTCGTGAAATTTTTATTATTTTTACTTGGAAAAATCACCAGTTAGCCAGTGAATATTCTTTTTATAAATGTTTTGAATATAAGTTATGTACATAGACGATACAAGCATTTCCTGTACGAATCTACAATGCATAAAGACAATGCAACGAAAAAGCATATCCGCGAATATATTTATCGAACCAGCAATTTTTCCCGAACGTCGGACTTGTTTTAAAGTTATACTACTGATTTCCACAAAAATGTACCTTGTCATTGTACCGATTTGAAATTGCAAAAATAGCGAAACCTTGAAAAACAAAAATTTTCGGCCTTGCCGTTGAGTTGTACTACTGAATGTTCGCACCACCTCCTTCGCTATCGTACTCTCCTAATACAAAACTCCGCCCCGAAAGCTGGAGGATTACCCCCATAAGAGTCGATTCTTGCCGAGGACTGCGAACACAAAAATGTTGGTTATTGACACAATGTTTGATCGATTCTCGCGATTGAAAAGAACTCGTTTGACTGTCGCTCGTCGGCAGTAAGAACGTTCGTCGAGTGGACGCGAGAAAACCCATTAGCGGAGAGCGAGCGGCTTCCGATCGACGGAACGCGGAATCGAAGAATTGAAAACTGTTAGCTCCCTCGCCTCGGTTCGTTATATCGCAGTCGGGACTGGGTTGGCAGCTCTAGGAACGAGAGCTTCATAAACGCCACGTTTCTTTGCGCCAGTTCCTGACGAAATCACTCCCGTTAGCAATGTTACGAGCACACGGCACGAAAGCACAGAGCAATTTAGAGAGACAGCATTCCGCGTACGTACGATCTGTTTACCATCACGCCTGCGGGAAACTACCCTCCGCTACAAAGGGTCCCGCAGCAACCTTTCCTGAGCTGCGAAAGACGTTTTCATATTTTTTCCCCCTCCCACCATTTACTCGTCCAGGATAAAATCTCAGCCCACTCAGAAATTCTAAGAAGCCGGAAGAATAGGCTCGTGCGTACGACGACGCCGTACGGAAAAAGAGAACTTTCGAGTCTCGGGTATAATACCTCAGAAAATAAGGCGCCAATTGACCCGGGTGGCGGCCGGGTATTACCGGGCTTCATAAAGTTCCGCGAACGTGAGTGGAATTTCGATGCGTGAACTTTGTAGTGGCGAGATCATTGAATGCGAGATCGCGTCTTGTAGAGCAGGCTCGATGATGCTGTTCAGCTTTTTACCCCTCGCATAGTCCTCTCGCTTTCCGGGTTATGGTTGAATATGAGCGCATAAATCTTCCGACGTTTATTAGATCCTAAAGTGTTGCGAGAGGATCTACAGGCTTAGCAAAAACTGTCGGCAACACCTAACGGCGCATTCATCTTCTCGGAATGATGCATTCGCTCCAGTCTAATGGCGGATGCAGGCATGCGCTCGGTAATTATCGTCTTGCGTTGGTACTACTTTGTCTGCGCTTTGGTATGCGTATGTTGCCTTATAAAAATAAAAAGCATCGAAAAGAATCGATTCTCATAAAAGAGTCGCAATAATTTAGATAATTGTCGAATAAAATATTTAGTTAAATGCATTCTTGTTTGCTTAGGACGCGTCTCGTCCAAGTTTTCCCGCGACTCGACGCTCCGCCGTGGCACAAATGCCATAAACGACGAACAGGATTACGCGCTTCGGCACCGACGCGCGGCGCGACGCGACGCGGAGCGGAGGCTCGCGTGACGACTTGCATTTTCGAGTGCACCGTTCACCGCCGTGAATAAGATTAATGGGAATAAATATGAAATTTGCATTCAGACATTCTACGCGCCGGAATTTCTAGCGACGATAGAACCGCATAATGGAAATCCTGTGAAACGCTAGGGACGTGGCCCGCCTTACATCCAGCTGCCGAATACCATGAATACGCGGCGATGCACAGGTTTGCCAGCCTCCGCATTGTACATCTGTGGCTTTTGAGTAGCGCAGCTGGGTAATCGCCTTGCTAATTGCCTTCGGTAATTGTAAGAACTAGACTGTCCCATAAATTTCAACACTTCTGCGCGTTTCTATAACCGAGAGATAATTCTTCTCATTTTTAGAGGTTTCACTTCATCTTCCGAATGGTGAAATGAATGTTAGATCTTCAATCACCACTCCTTAGAAATTACGTGTTTTATATCGAGCTCTAAGAGAAACTTATAAACGTTGCTTTATAAACATTATACAGGCTGTCCGAAATTTCTAGGATTTTGTTCAATTCGTTTCGAAAATTGAGGGTCTCTAAGGCAAAATCTAGAGCGGACTTCCCTCTTTTGTTAATCCGATGAATTTTGTTGGCCTTTTCGGTTATAAGCATTTGATTAAGCGCGCATCTAACCGAGTCTGTTTTGCTGCTGCGAAATCCAGATTATTGAAACTATCTGAATACGGTAGCCGCGCTGGCCAGTAAACGATTTCCATCGTCATCGTGTAATTTGCCGCAAATTTCGTACTTGTCCCACCGCATAAAGCACGGACCTGTTCACTAACCGTCCTAATGAAACCGCCAGACCCTGCATAGATAAAACCGCCTCTTCCGTTCCTCGTCTTCCCCTTTTCCAAATCTAGTAAGCTCGTACGTTGCGATGTCATTCCCCAGTTAAACCTTTATCTCCTCAGTTATCTCATTTCTGTTTCTCACTGCGGTTTTTAAAGACATTACAAATGTTTTATTAATATTTTTTTCGTAGCAATGTTTTAACAAAAATAGTATAGTAAATGCTTGATTCTTGTCCGAGGTCGTGGGCACGATTCCTATCCAGTGCCTACCCACTCGGGTATATCGGTGTAAACACCACTACATTGACACCATGAATCGAATGTTCAAATTTCTTAATTTTCATAATTTTTTTATGGGACTTTCACTGGCTTGTTTCTGGCATTTTTCTGATTAAAACAAGACCAAACACGATATAGTTTCAATTGTATTTAGTGGTTTAATCAACCGTGAAAGTTTCGGTCGCAAGGAAGGACAGCGTATCGGAAAGAATGAGACGCGGACAGTCACGCGAACCGTATTTCATTCTGTCCTTCTCTATGTTCGGCTCTCTATTGAAGTCTCTGTCGGCGCGGTCGGTGCGATATCTAGACGCAGTCATAAATCAAAAAGCATTTCTGGGCACGATTCTTGTCCGGGAAAAACACGGCTGTTGGACAAGAATCAAGCGTTTACTGTACTTTCACGAACTCGCTATTTTTCGGCGATTTACGAGCATACGATAGACAATGTTTCGAAGATACAAATGTAAACACGGTTTTAGTCCGAGGGATCCTGACCCCGGATATATCGTGCGAAGAACATTGTATCGTAAATTGTTTAAGAAGAAAAAAGAAAACGGTGCGGTAGAGGGGAGCAGCGCGAGCGGAGGTTGAAACGAGGCAATACATTCGCCGCAGACATAACACCGTCTACTCGACAGGAGATTCCAAGTCGGTTTATTTAGTCGGCCGAGCACGTTTACGCTTGCACGCCTACGCGAGAGGAAAGTCGCGTGCGGCGCACGTGTCTTCGCGCGCTCGACGCTGCGAAAGCACGACAGTTGATTTTAACGCGCTCCGAGCGAGCCGGAACACGCGGTTTCGTCGGCGTTATGCACGCCGGCCTCGCTTTTCTATTTCTGGTCTGAGCGTTCCTTTAATTCGTGTTTATTCCGACGATATTAAAACGGTCGTTTCCCACCCACGCTTGTTTTCGCATCGGACAACGAGCCGTGGCGCGGCGGCTGGCCCCTGAATTCTGTTCTTTTCTTTTGCAAGGTTTTTTCCTCCCCCTGCGGCCCGTGAAAAATGTATTCGCGCGAGCTGCGCCATCCAATTTCACCGGTTGGTCGTGCGCGTTTATTTCGGTGCTCCTTGACACCCTCGTTGTCACAGAATGTACACAATTTCGAAAAAATCGCGGAAATCCTGTATCTCATTCGGCGAGGCAGTGGCGGCGCGGCGGCGGCGGCTGCTGTTTCAATTCGAACTTCTGGGCACTTTTTACAGATTCCATTGTTTCGTTTTGCACGGAAAACGAACGCAAACAATTAAACGCACCCCCGTAGAATGAGCTACGCGATGGTAATTATTTTCCACTTGGTTCGCGAACAAGTAACGAGATTCATTCCAACTCTCTGCTCGCGAAGCAGATCGTAATTTGTTTATTTTTCTTGCTCGCGAGTCCGACCATTATTATCCTCCGGGTATTATATTACACCGGTTTATCATTTTCGTATTCTTCACGGTATTCGCGAACGCAGCCAGGAATCGTAAGACGAAACGGAACTAAGAAAATATATGCCGGAGGAATGGAAAACTTATAATAACCCTGCTTTCTCGATTGAAGATCATCCGTGAACAAAGCTGTCTCCGCGAGCTAATAAAACCAGGCAAGAATACAACAAAGAACTTTTAATTAAATTATACACCCGTTGAATCCGACCGTTGAATAATCATTAACTATCCTTGAAATACGGGCCTGCACTCTATTTCATTAACGCATTAACCGACGAATTGTCACCGAAAAATATCTCGCACGATTGAAGTAATTTAGGTAATGGCATCGGGAAATGTAAATTTCTATGAAACGTTAATTTATCATAATCGCTATCTCTTTTACTCTACTGCGGGCTGTAAAATCTGCTAAAAGCCGATTTACTCACATATATTGTAATAAAAGTTAATTAAGAATATTCCCTCAATTGAAGCTTGCGCGCATCCATAGATTATTATCATACTCGTATGTACACTGTACACGTATGTGCGCATTGGTACTTACTAACGAGTAATTAGTAATTAGTAATTGCATTTGTAGCCAGGCTGTGGATATTGTATATACGAGCAACAACAATAATTTATGTTACAAGATGTAAAATCAATAACAATTAAACACTTGATTTTTTTATAAGGAATTTCAATGTATATTCGCTTCAATTTTCTGCAAGGCGATTGCAATAAAATAAACATTTGCAGCCCACTGACGGTACAATAATACAGCAAAACAGCAGCGCGGGGTACAGGAATATGCAACAAACAAGTTCGAGTAGGTCATTGCATGCGGTCAATCATCCACAAAATGTAAACTAGCACTTCAGGAAAACGATCATGTTTCCGAAGCAAAGCGTCAAGAAAGTTTCATGCCGAGGCCACATTTTGCCCGCTCCAATTTTCCATAAAATTGCATCTCGTGTAAAGCGGCAATTATCGACCCATTTCGCGACAAATACAGCCGCGGACAATAGTTTAAGACGAAAAGGATAAAAGGAAAGTCATTATTTATTTTATATGAAAAACGCGAAGTATTTATATTTTTGTAGCACACGGTTATGGCGCGAACTAAAAATTTTTAAAAGCCGAGAAATATTTTAAAAATCGGTGATGTTCCTTCAAAATGCCGCTATTTTGTAAATAATCAAGCTTTTTCATTTCTTTCAGTTCTGACCATGCGTCAGTCAAAACTGGTATAATTCAATTTTTTGTTGAGATAAAACAGAAATTCTACGGATCTCAAAGTTTTCAGAAAAATGGCAAAACAGTGAAATACAGGGTGTCCCAAAATGTCTTCGACTCCCGGAAATGGGAGGTTCCTGAGGTCATTTCAAGCGCCATTTTCCTTTTGCAAAATGTTGTCCGAGGCTTCGTTTGGGAGTTATTAACGAAAAACACGGACCAATCGGAGCGCGAGCTAGACGCTCGCTGGCACGTTCAGCGCGGCGAGCCGGCAGGCGGTTGGCTGAGCATGCCAACGAGCGTCTAGGTCGCGCTCTGATTGGTCCGTGTTTTTCGTTAATAACTCCTAAACAGAGCCACGGACAACATTTTGCAAAAGGAAAATGGCGCTTGAAATGACCTTAGGAACCTCCCATTTCCGGGAGTTGAAGACATTTTTGGACACCCTATAGAATTGAATTGATCGTCTTAAACTTTTGTCTGCTACTGTATTCCCATGGACGCGAAATCGTCGAGCGCGTTTGCGAATCCGCAGAAAGGAGCCGAGTTTCCTGCAGCTTCAACAGGCAATGGGCAGGCCGCGAGCGAACGCCCTTCTGCGACAGTGCCAATTTCAGTCTCGGACCCCGCCGGCTATTATCTCGCGACGCGGTTAACGCGAACGTGCGAATCGGTCGATTCGCATTCACCGTGTCCGATCGGAGCACCACTCGCACTCTTGCCGTAGCAATTTCGAAAAGCAGCTCGGCGCGACGCGACGCGCGATGCGTCACGGCCGTCGTAATTTCCCCGGGACTCTCGCACGGCATAATAATGGCACTTGCACGGACGATAGAGCCGCGAGCTATCGCCTCCTGCATCATCGTTCTACATCTGTATCGCGTAATGGCCAGAAACGACGCAATCGCGACCATTTACCGAGCAAACCCTTTTTCTTTCTAGCGAAATTACCCCCCTTCGTCGTAATCGTCGCCCATTCTTTGTCTGAACGGTCCGCTGTGATACCCTGCCGTTTGCGGCAGAAAAAAAGATGGGGCGTTGCTCGCCATGTCGGTTCTAATGAAATTGCGTCAAAGATTCCAGAAAACTACTACACACATGTTTTGAATATTGCTCGTATTAGGGGTGTGCGGGTACCCGAAATTTCGGGTTCGGGTCGGGTCGGGAAATTTGTTCGGGTTCGGGTCGGGATCCCGAAAGTTTATAAACTTCGGGTACCCACCATTTCGGGTACCCGAAATAGCAGTCGGGTCGGGTCGAGTCGTTTAAATCAGCTGCGGTCAAATCAGCGATAAATAACTCTGTGCATATTTTAATTTTACAGTAAAATTTAATATTATTGAGAGGTGGTATTTAATTTATATGAACAAATTAATTTTATAGTAAAATTTAATATTATTGAGAGGTGGTATTTAATTTATATGAAGAAATTAATTTTATAGTAAAATTTAATATTATTGAGAAGATATTAATATGCCCAGAGTTATTTGTCGCTGATTTGACCGCAGGTTTGCCCCAACTTTAACTTCGGGTACCCGACAATTGCAAACTTTCGGAATCCCGACCCGACCCGACCCGAGATTTCGGATACCCGCACGCCCCTAGCTCATATCGATTGTTGAGATTTTATCGGTGTGCATACGAATTTTTTATGTAATGTGAAACAGTTACATTTAGCGGTCCGTAGGTCTGGTGCGAAGTATGAGAAATACTTTTACAGAAGAATATTACGAACGGCTACTCGAAGATCGATAATTTTTCATTACCCTTATATTCCAGATTTTTCTCGAACAAGAACATTTAAAATATCGACAATCAACGTGCTTTGGAAATGTAATTCATGGAATATTTGAATACTAATGAGGAAAGAGGTGCAGGGAGTAAAAAAATTTAAATATGCATTTAATCAGTTAACAGCTAAAACCGACGGGATATGATGGCCATTACGGTACCTTGACAAACGTTAAAGCTAATATCAGTCGGAGGGACATCAGTGGAAATTAACATTATTCCAAATAACATCAGCTAAAATCGCCATCAGTCTTTCAAATATAATTCCAACATGTAGACACACGAGAACTGATTTGATTTAATAAATGTTTGCCGTCGAATTGGCAAAATTAAATACACAAACCGGGCGAAACCGGAGCCGCTTCGCGTCGTTTCGAATAAAATCTGTATCAAGAATCGAAAGGCGGGGGCGATACCGAACGTATAATAATAAACGAACTGTACGTACGAAATTGATTTCTATGGTTTGACGCAATCGAGAATTAAACTGCGGAGACTACGGCCGACAGATTTCATAATATTATCGCGGGCGCGCGCGCGCGCGCGCGCGCGCGCTGCCGCGCAGTAAATTGCAGAATTGTTTTTCCGCGTGGGTGCGGGGTGCGATTTTAGAATGGTTATCGGAGGCGTCTGTTTGCGGATAATGAAACTGAATTTTCTATTCGTCATATACCAGCCGGGAACTGTAAACAATTTATCGGGCCGCCGCGCGCCGCACAACGCAACGCAGTTCCATTTTGTTCGCCACTCTCGGACGGACCGCGGTTATTACGTCAATATATTCGTATTATATTTTGAATATATTATTTGCGCGGACTCTCGTTACGATATACGCTATTATGATATATACAGCCGTTAAACGGCATTGCTGATACCAATTATCATTCCGTGAACCGGTCCGGTAACCGATGATTTATTTAATTCGCATACCGATGTTTTCGCGGTGCCATTGTGCCGGTATTGTGACCCCACGCGATTCGTAATAATTTCGCAGATTAGCGGTCGCTATCTCGACAACGGTAAAACACCCCCGCGCCTCGTAGATCTCCCTCGCCCCGCTCCGCCGAGATACAAACTAAAAAAGTCAGGGAAAAAATGGAACGTTTGTTCGTTAATTCGTCGATTAAGATCGCATCTTTTAATTCGACAAAGAGTCGGCGACCCGTGTTCCACGCTATCGGCAACGCGGCAACGTCACGAAACTCAGAACGGTGCGGTGCCGTGATACGGACACGTTTAAACAGACCCCTAACGTTCGCCGCGGAAAGACGGGGGGAAAGAGCCGAGTGACCGCGAACACCGTGATTGACGTCGTCATTAATCGCGACTTCCACCGGCTCTGACTCCATGAAATTCTAATGGAACGCTATGGAATATTAATAAAATATTAAATAATGCCGCCTGGCTCGCAGACGTAGCAGTCGCGGATGTTTTCTACAGACACTGTTCTGATCACCTTGGATTATTGTGCTCGTGGAGATCCCGTGGAGGATCGTGTACGCGACGAGAAACACCTGGAGATAGAACACCTCCGAAAACGGTGAAAGGTTGAGCGTGGCCGCAAGCGGTGATTGACATCGTCATTAAGCTGAACTTCAAGCGCAGCGATTTCAGGCCAGCAGAGAGAGAGAGAGAGAGAGAGAGAGAGAGAGAGAGAGAGAGAGAGAGTGAGCCCGTAGGCGGCTCCGTTTATGTACGCGCCGTGCATCTCCAGCCCCGTGCATGTGCATGATCGGTGGACGTTGCGAGGGCTGAACGAGCTTGCAGCGGCGCGGCGCGGCGGTGGAAAGGAGAGAGGACGGCCTGGGTCTCGGCTCAGAGGAGAGGAGAGGAGAGGAGAGGAGAGAGGAGGCTGGCTCTGCTAGCCGGAGGGAGGCCGAGGGTTGTTCTCGATATGATTAATGCTTAGCATGCGTGCTCATA
This sequence comes from Lasioglossum lativentre, assembly GCA_916610255.1. Lineage (NCBI taxonomy): Eukaryota > Metazoa > Arthropoda > Insecta > Hymenoptera > Halictidae > Lasioglossum > Lasioglossum lativentre. The sequence goes on from OU744364.1 coordinate 7,761,600, forward strand.
TGCGGAGGACAGCTGTGAGTGACTTGCACTCCGCCCAAACGCCGTCCATTCGACCGATACACCTCTGTGTGCACTCGTACGTGTGAGCTTCCGAGAGGTACGCGAGAGGCCACGATTCGCGACATCGCCGACCGCGATACTGTTGTCCCATGAACAAGCGACATGTTCGACACGTATTAACTCGTATTACATCTATGATGCGAGACGCCCTGGCAACCCTGCTGACCCAGGACTAGTTGTTGCTGGCCTCTTTCGCCTGGTTTCTCGCGCGCGTCACTCGCCCGTCCTCGGTCAACAGTACCGCTCGAATCCGTGCGAACACAGGTTGTTCTGCCGGTAATAAGGTCGCCTGTCCAGTCAATGAATACATTGGTGTGCATAGAAGTGTGTGCTGTCTTCTTATTCCATCGGTCGAAATGGGTCCTATACGATCTACGTTCATTTTTCAGAAATCGGTGTTGATTCGTCGGTTACCACTTTTCGTTTAACTCTATGCCAGATTTTTAATACAAGCTATAACCGCGAAATATCGTTAGAATTGTGTTTTGGAATTTAACGATCCTCCGATACAGGATCAATGAGAAATGTAGAAAGATTAATTAAGAAAATAATCCCTATTATTGGCATAGATCGTGAACTCTAAAAATTCCTACGGTCTCCACCTTCCATCACCGATTATACACGATACCCGCAAATATGCTTCGCGATTACAAATGGGTACGCATAAGTTCATAGCGGTGCATATTATGCACTGCAATCTGGTATCATGAGGACAAGCGGAACGTGGAATTACTACTTTGACTATCGCGGTATATTTCACTCCGGCAAAATTGCAGCGGTCCCACAACAATGTAGCTGGTTGCGGAATTTGCGAAACCAGACAGCGCCATGACCGTGCAGCGTGTCTAAGCGTCAGAGAATATTGCAACACTTTCTACCGGCGATTTTCGTTATTAATAATTTCTTGAAAAATTCTAAAGACATTTCGGGACAGAGAGTCACGCATCTATTTTAAGAAAATAGTGTGGGATCCTTGCATCGATGGTCTTACGAATTCTAGACCTTAAGGAGTGCATGTATATGTTATCGGTATGAATGAGTGTGTGTGTGTGAGTGAAGGAATCGTTTTCGGGGAGTGAAAGATGCAGGGCAGTGCGTTGCGAGTCGTAAGAGCGTCAATAGTCGTGCGAGAGGTCGAGTAGAGTGTTTAGAGTGTATATAATATAACTTTATTTTTCTATTTTATTATTATTAAATATTCTTGTTTTCTGTAATTTCGTTTTTGAAAGTGTATCCTTATTTTACCAAAAATCCCTACAATAGCCAACTTGAAACTGGTCACATTTTCTTCGCTAGCCCTACCGAACGATATCGATCCCCTTATCAGATTATACTGTGCGAGCGTAACTGATTTCGCTGTAACAATAAGTGAGCACTGCTGCAACGCGTTTCGCCAGCCGATTAAACGCGTCACACCGTTCGCATGTTAACGTCGGCAGGGGTGGGTCAGCGCGCTGTTAAAAAGCGACATTTAGCGACATTTACGTACGGCTACACGCTGGTGGTTCCGCGTTAATCCGAGGTACGGCTTTCGCTGGTCGTTCTGTAAACCTCTGCGCGCGCCATTTTTTCCTTGCCGCTTTGCGCGGCCGAGCGGATAATCATCCATCCGCGGGTTGCTTTTAAATTGTTGGACGGCAATTCGCCGTGGGTATTATACTCTGCCACCGTCAGCTTGATAAATATTGGATTGCCGCATAATTAATGTCAATTTTTATTGCCGCTCGTTCCGGCCTTCATTGCCGGCGTTTTACCGCAATCTTCTTCGGATAAATACTTCCCGCTATTCGTTACGCGTAACAACGAATGCTTATTTCAGCTTTTATCATTTTTCTCTTAGACCATATATACCTATAGACACGGCCTAGATAATTTTCCGTGTCCGAAAGATGAAATCAGCTGAAAGACACTGTGACGTCACATTTTCAAAAGATGTACAAGCTATGCTCATCGACAGTGCCTATATACGCTTGGCTTACATGGGGAGAAGGGGGGTCAGCGGGTGCGCCATGTACACAGTATGTACAGGGTGTTAAGAAATGTTTGGTCTTGACAGTCATAGGCGTATTCCGCATCTTCGGATCGATGAAGATCTGCGAAAAAAAGTTGCCGCAAAATTGTCCTTGACCTTGAATCTCAAGGTCAAATTTTGTATTCTTGTGATGCGTAGAATCACTAATTTGACCGTGAAATTGAAGGTCAAGGACAATTTTGCGGCAACTCTTTTTTACAGATCTTTATCGATCCGAAGATGTGGAATGCGCCCATGACTGCCAAGACCAAACATTTCTTAACACCCTGTACATGGAAAGAAATTATCTTAAGACTTATCTTGTGACGTCACAGTGTCCCATCATCTTTCGGACACTGAATTCTTGGTTTTCCTATACATATACTATACCTATGCCGGATCTATTAGTATATATGGTTTAATATTTTTCTAGATATTCGAGTTGCAGTGTTCTAATGTGAAATTGTCACTTTTAGTACTCGGTAGGTGTAACACGTTGAAGGTTCGATTGTTTCACTGAAATCGCTTGGTATGTGCATTAATTACGCGCAGCTTAAGTTTGAAAGAAGGATTATGCAAACGAATCTACAATTCCATCCACGCGATTAGCGGACCATGCGCCGGCGGAGTTTCGACAAACAGTTTAGGAACGTTCCCGCGGATAGAGACAGAAGCGATTTTAGTTGTTCGAACAGCTTCCCCCTTATTTTCCTAACTATAATAAACGTTTGCCTCCGTTAAAGCAAATTTAGTTCGAAACTGGGTATACACTGCGGATTGCCGGATGTAGCGGGTGAAATTAACTCTTTGCAGGCCGTCGGTGAAGCATTATTGTACATTCCGCGTAATGAAGTGCACTTTTGTTCAGCCCGTTTCCGGATACTCTGCATTTATATTCATCGAGGCTTATATAATCGAAACGATGAAATCTATTCAATTAATTATGTTTGAGGACCGCCGATTGTTTCGAGTATTATTTCTCGAATTATTCTGGTCTCGACTAAATTGCGACAGCTGGTGAAAAAAATACGTGTAAAATCTCAAAAATAAAAAATGTTTAACGCGCGAATAGAAGGGCACTTTCGGAGACTTTGCTGTCCAATTTCGAGTAAAACCGTGTCGGTTTTTGCACGGCCCGCTTCAATCAGCCACAGTTTTTTTCCCGGGTCCATTACCCTAGAAAAATTGTCCCGGCGAGCGCCGCCTAATTAGGTGGAAAGTTTCGAATTATGTATTCCATACCGGGGCTCGGTTAATTAAGTCTTAGAAAGTGATCTTTACCGTGAGCAATTTGCATGGGAAATACAAGGGGACGGCTCTCGTCGCCGAATAAAATATCACAATGATCAAGTGTCCGGTGTCTCGGTGCTCTGAACCCATTTATAAGCCTTCAACGCCGCTCACCTATCCGCGTTAGGCGTTCGAGGACGCAAAAATCGAGTAGGACAAGAGGGAATAATGGAATAACAAACGCGATCCACTTGTTTCAATTATCGCGCCGTAATTCCGCGTGGCGTGACGCGTTAATCCTTCGCCTCGCTCTACCTCTCCTTTTTCCGGTTTTTTTTTCTTCTTTTTTTTTTTGTTCTCCTGTTGCGTTCGTAACCGGGCGTTTGTGCTTCCCGCCTCGGCCCGGACCTCGCCATTTGTTCGTATTTTGCATCGTGTTCGATGTCGGTTGCATCCATAAATTGCATCAGTCGAGGCCGCCCAGGGAAAGGAAGCTCGCTTTAAAGTATTAATCGATATTCCATTTGCATCGACTTCGGGACCGCGTCGCGTCGCGTCGTGACTTTAGGCAGGCGATCACACGTGCGTACGAAAAATGCATCAACTGTTCACTCGATTCGCATCGGTATAACACGAAAAAATATAGTTTTAGTTACCTGGGCTCTAACAATTTGATACTTTTGGCCAGGTGTGTACCTGTTTTGCGCGTTTCACTGTTTTCGCGAAAGGGAATAAATGTTTTTATAGACTTGCAGCTATCTCGTAGGACCGAAGAGAAATGGTACTTTTATCAGCCATCATAAATCATTAACTCGCGTTAGCTTTTATTTTCTTCTTATCCATTCAGGGCGGATAGTTTTCAGGGATCTTGTAAATATATTCATGTTTTATGAAGTACGGTAATGGCGAGGAATGGCAACAGGATCACGTTTATGCTTTGAGCACGATAATGCGATATTCTTTCGGTTTGCTATTAATAAGACATAAAGACTTTGTCTCGTGTTAATTAGATTTGCGATGCGGTTGAGGATAGTAACGCGATTATAACGAGGTTAACAGAGCGAGATTATAGAGAGGGAGATTGCTGAATTTTCTATACATATGTATAGTCGCTGGAGAAGCATTGTATTTACGTACGCATACTCTATAAAACGGTGTTGTCCGCAGATAACGACCTTTATGTTCTCTTTTATCTCGTTGTCAGCATTAAATTATTACTCTGTGGAATTTGTACACATATTGTTGCATCTATAGGGACGTAATAACGAAAATAACGGTGACACAAATATAGTTTATTAATTGGTGCATTAGCTTTCACCGATATAGCTTTGCCAATTGTGAAATCTCTTGAACATTTGTAGAATCTATTTAATTGACATTTTCTGGACAATTTCGGCTTGCCATAATTTACTAAAGTTCCCCGTTATTCGTAGATATGCGCTTAGCGACATTATAATATTCATATTAGTTTAAATTAAATCATAATCATATTTATTATGCTATGGCGGGTACCGAAATTATACATTAATTCGTCGATACCGAATTATTTGCTCGGAAGACTATCCGTTTAACATGTCAAATCACTCGTGAAATATTCAAATATGCCTGTTCAATGTTCAATTATCTAAACCCTACTTATCCCCTAATTATCAAACACTACTTATAGTTTCCACAGTTTTATCAACGATTTTACAATCGATTTAGATAATCGTACAGATTTCAAGATTTTTCACGTATTCTACTAAGCCACACATTACACAAAAACGTACACACAAAGACTGACTGTAGTTCGTGAAAATTAAAATTTGCATTAACATCATTGCGGTACAATTGTTACCTCGTTAGTTGTACGCCGGTGTGAATATAGCTTTAAAACGGTCGCAGAGCTTTGCTTTCGACCGTCGTGCAATCGGCGAACGCATTCAGATTACACGACCGATGCATCGCGTTGCATCGCGGCGTGTGTCTCCGATCCCCTACTTATCCCCTAATTATCAAACACTACTTATAGTTTATAGTTTCCACAGTTTTATCAACGATTTTACAATCGATTTAGATAATCGTACAGATTTCAAGATTTTTCACGTATTCTGCTAACTGCAAGCCACACATTACACAAAAACGTACACACAAAGGACTGACTGTAGTTGATGAAAATTAAAATTTCCATTAAGTAACATCATTGCGGTACAATTGTTACCGCGTTAGTTGTACGCCGGTGTGAATATAGCTTTAAAACGGTCGCAGAGCTTTGCTTTCGACCGTCGTGCATTCGGCGAACGCATTCAGATTACACGACCGATGCATCGCGTTGCATCGCGGCGTGTGTCTCAGATGGAAAGATTGCGCCGGTAATTACGTCGCTGCTTGTTTTAATGGGGCGTACACGAAAAGAGACAGAGCGAGGAGAGAGAAACGCCCGGCAAGGAATAGTATCGATCGTAATTCAAGAGCGCACGAGCCGCTCGTTACGGGCCACAAAAGAACAATTTTACGGCTGTTGGTTTATTACTTTTCCTTCATCTTTATGTCAGCCATCGTTACAAGTCAAATTGAATGCGTCGGCGTGTTCGCGCGGCTGCTCTCGACGAATGAAAGCAGAGTCCGCCAGATTTAGCGTGGCCGGCGTCTGATGATATTTTGCGATAGGACACGACCGACCTTTGTTCACCTATTTTATATCGCTTGTTGCGAAAATTATGAATTTTTAATCGAATACCTTTCAGAAAAATTTATATAAAATTCAAGAGCTTGTATCTTACGAAGAGCAAAAATTTAAATATCCCTTAGGGAGTATCGATCGTAGCATACTACGAGGATTAAATTGTTTCTTGCTTGAGGAAGTTTTATGTGACGTGACGCAGCAGGGATTTCAATAGATAATGCATACGAAAACTGAATGATAAATATTTAATCAAAGTCCGACGAGCCAGGTTTCATGGAAATTTCACCGAGATATATCCGAAACGTTTGCCACCATAACGGAATGTTAGATTTATAGGAAATCATTCCGAAAGAAGGTTTTAGCATTCTGTGCGAAATACGTTATTCGAAGATCGGCGAAGCAGCAATATTTCACGCTTGGGAAAGAATTGCGAAAACTTTGGGAGTAATTTAACTTTCATCGGGATCGACTGGAATGTTCGAGAGCTTCCACAAACATTCGATTACTTCGAATTGAATGGAGACTCGGCCATCAAAACTCTGCAGGGATGCAACATCCCTGCAGTGTCCGTTGTACCGTTGCAGCCTAACACGGTTATCTGGAGGAATTATATCATTAGCATGGTGAAGTAGGCCATCTTTTTTAAAACATAGTGGATCCTCGAGTGTGGCGGGCCGCGTTATGTGCCCGGCTACATAAACCACGCACGAAAAATCCATTTAACCGTATCCTCGGGCAAAAAGTTGTCCGTGGAGCAGGAACAGTTTTAACAAACGCAGCGCGCGTAAACCGCTCGCGCGTCAAAGGTAGCTCGCCGGTATCTCGAAAATAATAATTCAACCGGATAAAACGAAAATAGAAAACATCCGACCCCGTGGAAAATACGTTTGGCCAGATTCAATCGAAACTGACCGACGCATCATCCGAGACCAACACGGTAAATTATTCGTGGAAGAACGTAAAACTTTATTCGTCAAAGATCATTATTTATTGTTTTCTATTGATTCTGTTTGTTAACCCTTTGCACTCGGAGCTATTTTAACTCGAAAATTAAACATTTCTTCCGACCTAGAATAATTCCATTCTATACGATTTATTATTTATTTATTTATTTATTAATGCCCTAAACCGTGTATGGTTTATATACCATACATTAGTATAACACTTTACAATTGACAATTGTCAATGAGGTGTATATCGTTATACTAAGTGAAATTAACATAAACGATAAACGCTAAATGCGAATCTTACATTTTTTGAGAAAATTGAAAATAAAAATTAACGCTGTAATGTCTCGCACGCTTAGAAAAAAATTAATAATATAGGGAGGGTAGTATTTTACGTTTGAGGAGCAGTTCGATTAAATGCCCTCGTTCTGAATCGTATTCTGGACATTGCCAAATAACATGGTTAAGGTCCTGAGGCTCTGTCCCGCATTTGCACGAACCATCCGAAATAAAATGCACTCTCGCCAGGGAAGCATTTAAATTATAATGGTTCGAACGGCTTCTATTGAAGAATGTAATAAAATGTCTAGGTAATTGGAGACCCGAAAACCTTCTATATGATTTTTTCACTTTATGGATATCAAATTGATATAATACCACATACAATACTGAAATGTTCGGTAATTGATTACATAGCACCGTATTTAATAATGTAAACAATACTGTGAATAATGGTAGAGCAATTTTTAGTGGCGACTCCGAGTCGCCGCTCGAGTGCTAAACGTTAAAAAACATTTATATTAATGTTTTTCTTGAATATTCGATGATTTAAATTCGTAGAAAATTTGATTCGGTGAGTGACCCTGTATAATCGATCATTACGAGAGTCATGGTAACAACGATCTAGGACGACAATCGGCAGCGTACTCGCTCGTGTATTGTCCGGACAAACGAAACCGATTACAAGTTGAACGCGGCTCAGAAGGATTCGTGCAGCCTGCGACATTATTGCTTGGAAATCCTCGTTCGGAGTTACCGCCTCCGCGCCGAGCCGAGCTGGGTCGGTTTGTTTGCTATTAGAAATGTCTTCGAGAAGTTTTCCACTTTGCTGTGGGATCGATAGACGACCGAGGTCTGCTGACTTACTCCTGCGTGTTTATTCGCGAGCAACTATTTCGCCGGGAAGCGAAACGACGCGACGTAAACGAGAAGAATGTGGATCGCGCAGGATGTTTAGTCTGGACGAGGTCGCTCGAGTTCAATTAATCGTACACCCCGCTTAATTTCTCTCGTTCGAGGCTCCAGCGTGGACGTTATTCGAGACGATTGGAAGAAATTATATGTCAACAGAGCGCCAGACTGTAATTTCCACTTGTTTCGTAGACCTCGTAACGCGCGCAATTACTACCAAATAGAGTTAGTTTATATAGTCTGCGTCGTTTATAGAGTGAGCATCTGCAACTGTTTGTACAGTTTGTGTCCATCGAGTTTCGAATTTTTTCAGCGAAAGGACTGTGGTTTCAAACGTTTTAGAAACATTAAGCCAACGAAGGTAGACATTTATACAGGGTGGTCCACCCAACGTGTGCACCGTTATAACTACCGAAATATGCGAATTGCACGATAGAATTTTATATACAAATTACATGGTTTAAAAGGGTACACTATGTAGTGTGTTAATTTTCTTTATAGGCGGAGGCGTCAAGGAGATACGAAGGTCAACTCAGTTTTTTTTAAATAGAATACTATATTTTTTATACCAAAATGTGATAGAGTATCGAATTGTAAGTAAAAAAGTATTGACCGTTATCAGTCCTAAACCTAATAGCTAACGAGTAATTTCACTTTATTACTTGAAAATTTTCTTCACTTAATACATATCGAGTGAATAACATCGCAGGGTATTTATGCGATGTTTACGTGACAGTGTTTACTAACATGAGTGACCCAGTGGCTTAACGCAACTAATGTATTTGCGTTAATGTTATTCACTCGATATTAAGTGAAGAAAATTTTCAAGTAATAAAGTGAAATTACTCGTTAGCTATTAGGTTTAGGACTGATTACGGTCATATACTTTTTTACTTACAATTCGATACTCTATTTGGTATAAAAAATATAGTATTCTATTTAAAAAAAAACTGAGTTGACCTTCATATCTCCTTAACGCCTCCACCTATAAAGAAAATTAACACACTACATAGTGTACCCTTTTAAACCATGCAATTTGTATACAAAATTCTTTCGTGCAATTCGCATATTTTGGTAGTTATAACGGTGCACACGTTGGGTGGACCACCCTGTATAATAAATTGGTCTGAATCAATTGCAGCTAGATCAATATTTCAACAAACTTAAATTTATTCAATTTTACCTACCTTGATTCACGCCTTTTTCTGTGCTTGGGAACAGTCGAAAATGGTAAGCTTCTTACATGGAGGTCCTGGTGTACTAAAAAATTTCAGAAACTTGAACGAAGATTTTATCTAAAAATTGAGAATTTTATTTAAAACGATAGTCTTACAAGAAATTTCGTATAAAATGCAGTTAGCTGGTGTAGGTCTGTAGGTAATACAGATCAAATAAGATTGCAGGAGATTGCATTGGAGCGCCGAGCACACTCCACTATTTCTCTTTTTTACGGTAGAGCAATCCTTTTAGTTGAAAATTATTGTCATCAACTGGGGGCGGCAGCGTCTCGATCGAGATGTGGAACAAATAAGAGGACAGACGCGACGTGACCGGAAGTCAGATACGACGACCGAGGGCGGATAACCGAAACGACGTCGTCGATCACGAAGAAATTTCAAGTATTAAGCAACAACGACCTTCCGGTCTGTGTTTGTACAATTACCAGAGCGGCGTTGTCCTAATGAAAACGCTAGCACGCAGTCATAAAAGCTTGACGAATATTTTCTCGGACGCCCACGTCAAGCAGAAAGCAGGGATGAAAGTTACACGGTATTTCTCTTCTTGCCTGTTGGTCCCTGCTTCTTCGGTTAAACGTACACCGGCTTAATTACAGAATTATTTTTACATCATAAATATACTCTTTTGTGGCCGACGGAAAAAATTTATACAGCCAGACAGATGTTTTTAAAAAACATCGCGTTGGTAATGTTTCACCTGGTAAGTAGACTAAATTTTTTCTAAAATACACGAATGCTGGAAAATAATGAACATTAATCCTGTTGCGCGAAATGTTGCACAGCCCGAACAAACGCCAAGAGAAAACATTTACGGACGCAACGAAAATTTGTCGAAATTAAGTCGTAGAATTGAATATTTGGTGCTTAGAGACAAATAAAATTTCACGGAATATATTGTCCACAGCGCCGAGCCGACCCGAGCCGATTCTTGTTTATGCCCGTAATCCCATCCGGGACAGGTACAAGCACAAGCAATAACCAATCAATTAAGCGTGGCGAGCCTCTCCCTCTTCGGCGAAGGACTCGGCAACCAAGGAAATTCCCTCTCTTTAGGTGTCCTCGGGAAATTGTCAGTCCAATTTTAGCCGGCGGTTCGGGAACATGTGTACGAGCGAGGCACGCTGCCACGAGATTTCCGGTTTTTCTCCCTGCAGACACTCTCTCGATAGATCCGTGATACAGCACGAAAAATTCTCGAGTCATTGTAGCGGTTAACAATATAAATGTACACAACAAAATAATTTATCTACGCGAACGTTGCAGTGTAAACACGTTTCTAAACACGTGTGGTGTTTTGTTTTTGTCTTCGTTCCTTGTTATTAATAGGAAACGAGTGAAGTGTTGTCGTTCCAGTTTGTTTTGTTGCAGTTTGTTTTGTTGTTGTTTGTTTCGTTGTAGTTCACGCAGCGTTGATTCTCTGCGTACATTGGTTTAATGTTGTAAGTTTAATTCTGTTGAATATCGTGTGCCTGGATTTCACGACGAGCGATGGATAAACTTTTGGAATAATGTACGCCGAGAATGGGATTATCGTGCATGAGAGAATTGGAGATTCGATTATAAGGTACCAGAATTTATTTTACTAGAAAGAATTATAAGAGCCATGTAAGAACTTGGAAATTTCTCGAGAGACGTGTTATAGGTCGGCACGAACCTACAGAAAGTCGAACCCCAGGCCTACGAGGGTCGAGGTGCCATAAATTACCCCAAGAGCAACAAAGGTCTTGAGAGACCCTTCAGCCTGGGAGTGGGGGTTGATCCTAAACCAACCATCGGTCCCCACGTGGGGCTCTGCATTTCTCTGTCTACATGGAAAAACCTGTAAAATCTCGGAGGCCTCTCTGCAACAGTTGCCTCTTTCATTCTGAACCGAAAAATTTCGAAAAATTCCTATGTATTCTCGATTGATAATCACTTAGACATTTAATATACTAGAGACCTTTTTGTACTTTTACAGTTTTAAAAATAAACTTATTGCACACAAAAACCAAGATTTAGCGAATTATTTTCTACATGGATAATTTTTTTGTATTTTTTCTGTAAGAGCTACCACAAGCCACGCTAAAAACTTTAATGCAGCAAGCACATTTGCACTTGTGTAAATATTGAAAAGATTTTTTAATAGCGTTAACAATTGTAGTTTATTGGTAATGCAGATCGGTATGCGATAATTCAAATCTCGAGTTCGATCCGAAAGTTGGAACAATACACTCGAATATAAACAATACGCCGTTACTGTGCCATTAGAATTCATATAATACAGAATAACAATTGTGGCAATATTTGTACAACACGAAAGGAGCTCGCTCAACGCACGAATGTTTACATTTTCATGAAATCGTGAAACGAGATGCGATCATAACAGATCATAGCATGCGAAGCAGAAAAATGTAAACATGACAACGATCGGAAGTATCGAACGTGACTCGGTATCTCGGATCTAATATTTTCAATTTACGTGCTTCCTATAAATTATTCTTTTCAATATTCTCTTCGTATCTTCGATTCCATCCAATGCACGATATTTGTACAACCTACACGCAACGCATAGAGTCGCTCGCACAATTTCCTACGATATAAAAATGCTCATTGAAGTTACTGATAAAATCCGTGCAATTCAAACGAATGGGACAGATTGGTTCGTGTTTATTAATGTTAGTTCTCAGGTAACTTCACAGAAAAAGCCCCCATCCATTTTCTGATTAATTGAGAACTGAGTGCTTAATTAATACCGCGTAAATTCAGCGCGATAACATTGGCGAGCTTCAATGAGTGAATTATTGCTTTGATAATACACTGTCCTATACGGAACGCACGCTGTTGCGCATTGCAATTCTCCGTTGCAACTAAACATCCACTGTCACGAGCATAACATAAATTATTACCAAACTGCTCGTTTACATTGCTCAACCCTCGTGCGTCCCTCTCGTGATATTTCGAAGCTGTTTTTCACCATTTCTACAATTTACTATTTTCTGAGATATCAAAAATGCTACAAATTAAGTTTATTCTTTTCTGCAACATAACAATTATTGGCAGTGTATCACCTATGGCATTCAATGTGTTAATACAAGGATGGAGAGATGAAAAATTCTGTGTAACACCCTGGTTAATAAAAATAGTAGCCGGCATGTAAATGTGCGGTGGTTTCAGCAGAGATTTCGAGGCCAAGAAGCGAGGGCGGGCGGTTCCGCCGATATTTCGACCGGGTGAAATAATTTGTCGTTTGATAGGCGTCGAGATAAATTATGCACGCGGTATCCGCGTGAAACGTCGAGGGGGTAACGGGGATAGTCGGACGGAAAGGGTTGACGGGAGTGCGAGTAGGGTGGTCGGGCGAGCGGATTACGTTGAATCGAGGATATCGTGCCAATCGGATTCGATTTGCAAAGTATAGAAACCGGGTTGAGAGTGGCTCAATTGAAAATAGTTCGGTTTCAATCTCGCCCATCTCGGGACTTCTCGAGTGCTCCTGAATAAACACTGACTTTCCCGCGTCTGTGCACCTGAAATCAATTCTACGGAACAAGTGAGGTGTTAAGGTGGCTCAAGGCGATAGAGACGAGCTCACACTCTCTCTATATATATCTCTCTCTCTCTTTCTTTCTCGCTTTCGGGTAGCGCTCACAGGCGATCGCGTCGCGCGGCTGGGAGAATAAGAAGATATGGGGCAAAAATTTGAACAGACGAAGAACTACCACGTCGGTCCGCTCGAAAACTGTCGACGACCCTTGACTTCCTCTCTTTCTGCCTGAATAAAAAGCCACCGGAGGCAAACGAGACGGAAACTTACTGTTCCCCTTCGCTCGCGCGAATCGGATTCCAAGCTTCGCTCCGGAATCCTGGGAAATCTTGTCACGCACACGCTCGATAATGCCACCATCGAACTCGCTGGTGCATAAACCCTCTCTCTCTCTCTCCCGCGCGTACACCATTGCCTCCAGAATTCTGCATTGACTCGCGCAATACATATACCGGCGACGGACTTAATTCGTTTACCCTTACATATCAGCAAGTTTGCTTTTCACATTTAATTTCACCAATTTGTTTTTGCGCGTTTTGTTAGGTCTGCCGGACAATTCTGCACGCGTCTGAAAACTGTGTTCAACGGAAAATCACGTTTGTTGTGTATTACATTCATCAGGTGAATACACGGTTATTTTGCTGACGGGAGTGTAAAATAATATATAATATTGATTCTGCGATCACTGTGATAAATCACGGCTAGTGATTTTGCAAGCCATCGCTAGTTGTTACACACGTTCCTAAATAAGCACTATAGTCGTCTGTATACATACAATGCAATTAGATATTAATAAATGTTCCAATTATCTTCTTACTTCGGATACAGTCCCACGGCACCGATATAAATGTAGCAATTAGGTGAACATGATGGGAGGGCTACCCTATCTTCTCCGTCTTCGTAAATCATTCTCTAAGAGTTTCACCCTCTCGCGTTACAAACAATTCTCTTTCTTGTGCGTAAAAGCGGGAAGTTCTTTCGAACGCTTGGGATTAACCGAATTTTATTCCACTGAACGTCGCTGGAAAAATTCGTCGGTGAATTTTGCCCATTGTCCATCAATTTCCGATTTTTATTCGAACAAAAGGAACGTTCTACTAAATTTAATATAACGCGCGTTCGCGAAGGAACCTCCCTCGGAAATCATTCGAGCACTCGGAGATCAAACTAGACTTTAATCTGTTACCATTTTATAAAATCCTCACTGCAGAGAACCGGCTACAGTTTCGCGCAGTTCCCAACGGCAGGAACCATTTCCCGTAATGGCCATCGCAGCGGAACTAGCTTCACTCGATAAACCTTTGCGATTTCAATTTCGCCGGTCTTTGTGACGACGGGGCACCGCCATCGAGGTATCGAGCGGAAGCTCACGTTCTGGAAATTATCGAATAAAAGGCGGTCATCGACTGGGGTATCACTGACATCGACGCCCAACGAACGAACTTCCGTTCCGTTTGGTGCAAACTCCGAAACAAAGGGCCGTTGCTCGCGTGACACGAGATCCCCGGCCCTGTTTGCGGGCGATACGCTAATTTAATAACGAAAAAAACAGAGACGGGATCCCGTGCCCGAAACAATGGGGAAAAACGAGTTGACGGGACGAAAACGGGTCGCGGGACGTTATTGTTCTCTGCCTCTAGTCGCGAGCAGCACCCGCGGCCGCGGCCGCCATTAGTATCTACGTGTTTCTGTTCAGAGTCCTGCAAATATTTACCCGCGCGAAACAAGACGAGTTCTCACAAAGAATTATTTCGAAATATTTTCGTACCGGCGCGGCGCGGCGCCCGAAACAAACTATTGAAATGCGAAAACAATAATTTTTTATCAATCGTGTCCATATCGCGTCGAGCGACGGGACCCATTGTCCCATCGGTTGCCGCCGCCCATCCTTTTTGCATCGCTAAAAAACATCCGGAACCTTGTAAAACGTGCATCATTTCAAAATATTTTCGTGTTACCCCAAACAAAATAATTGAATTTTTTGTATGTCGTGTCAATAGCGTGACAAAACATGCTTTGCTCACTGGCAGAACAATTTCTTTCTGTTTTGGTAGAATATACTAGGAACCCTGTAGAACGCGCATCATTCCAAAATATTTTCGTGTTAGCACGAAACATACTATTGAATTGCGAAAACAATAGTCCGTTTATTAAGTTTGTAAAGAATATAATTTGTAAAGAATATTCACATTTTTTATTTATTTCGACCAGGGATGTGTGCCAAACGAACTCTACAGTAGGGAAACCATCAGCGTTGTTGAATGCAGACTTTGTTATTTATAAGATGCTCGTTAATCCTTAATCGACGGACCGCAGGCTATCGATAGATAGTGTGCATAATTCGGCTAACGGTAATTCGTTGGCAAGGACCGTCCTATAACCGCGCAAGATGAACGGTGTATACACTATAGTTCGCTGGTGAACCGACAACGCATATATTTGTAGCCCGTTCGTGTACGAAACGGAGTAAGATACACAGTCTCTTGCGCCGAAGACCGTGCAACGTTCTTGTTTACGTACTTGTCCTTGCAGAGTGCCATTCGTGTACTAGGTGTTCAGCTTCCTGCTAATACCTGACATCCTTTAAAATGGTATTCCAAGAAATGTACTTCATGGAACAATTTGAAACGAAACCTCGGTCTCAATGTCACCTGCAATACTTCGTGGGAAACGTTACAAAGTGTTTATTTTAGAAAAAATTATGTTTTTACAATTTTTATATTTGACGAGTGTCTGAAAAATCGTGGGAACACCATGTATGTGGTAGGGACGATTTCTTTTTCATAACCCAGATTTGTACGGTCTTGTATATCCTGCTGTATTTTCGCGAAGTGTGCCATCATATATTCTGCGTAGAGCGACGATTTACAAAGCAACTGTTTCTTCGTTCGCCGGATGCCGCATTTAGATAAGAATTGTTCAAACGGCTCACAAAAGTGTACGCGCGATGAAAAGCGATGGGAAAGCAAAACCGGTGTCAGGTGTGAGCAACGCGGTACACGCTACGTTTGTGCCAGGTTAGTACTCAAAACCATGCGAGACGTACGAGAGCGTGGTCCTGTTTGCGCGTCGGGGCTCAAAGCGGGTCGAAAGCGCGTTTGCCAGGCCAAAGAGGAAGAATGGAACGCGCTGCTGCGCTCGCTGGAAATCCCATCAATTACCGCATCAACGCGAGGACAATACGGTGTCATGAAATTACCGCTTCCGACGCGGGGGAGAAAAGGGCTCGCGATGAAAAAAAGGAAACGCACGGGAAACGCACTCGCGGAAAAAGAGAATCCGCCTCGCTATCAGATTTTAGTAAACACGCGAGATTTTCATTGCGCGGGCATTCGCGGGCTTATCACGGGCCTCGGTCCGCGAGGCGAAAAGGAAACGCGCGACTACGGAAGAGTCACTTTTGCATAAAAGCCTGCAATCTTCGTCCTCTTTCATTCCCTTGGGGCACGTCAATGTTGCGAACTCCTTTAACTGGGACCTTTCTTCATCGATTACAACACCATGACTTTGCGACGATTATCACTTTCGTTGAGGATTTTTTTGTAATTTTTAAAAGTATCTTGTGTTCAATTTTGAACATTGGTTGTTGTGTAAAATTTAAGGCTAGTCTTGGAAAATAACTGGAAAAAACGAGAGCTCCTAATTTCTCTTTCCCAGAATAAAACGGTTGTACTCCAAAACTTCATTATTAACCCTTTGCACTCGGAGCTATTTCAACCCGAAAATTAAACATTTCTTCCGACCTAGAATAATTCCATTCCATATGATTTTTTTTATTTTATGGATATAAAATTGATATAACACCTCATACAATTCTTAAATGTTCAGTAATTGATTGGATATACAATTTATTTAATAATGTAAACAATATTTTGAATAACAGCACAGCAATTTTTGTGGTGACTCTGAGTCGTCACTCGAGTCCTAAGGGTTAAAGTGTTACCAAAAAAAAGAAACAATAAAAAGATGTTATAAAATTCAATGTCCGTTCCCGAGTAGTTGAAAGCGCGTCCATCGCGCGATAAAACGTTGGAACCGTCAAATGGTTCGTAAGTGGCTAAAGGGCAGAGCAAACAAAATTTCGCTAAACCAGTAAGCATTGTTCCCCTAGCGGCGCGGCGCGAAAAAAGAAATGACAAGAAACACGAACAAAGGGGACGTATCCAGGAGCAGACGCTCGAATGGGGAAAACGCCACGGTTCTGCCGAGCGAATGACTAAACAGAGGAAGCTTCTTTCCTTCTCGGTACCTGATGGTTATGGGTCTCATGAAACACCCGCGGCGCATAAGTACGCTCTCTCCTCCTGCTTATTACACGTATAAAGTATCCGATTTAACGCGCCGCTTTATCTTCCTTTCATTTCGTCTTTTCCGTGTTCTCGGTGTCGTTCCCGGTATTCCACGGTTCCGACCCGACGCGATCCCGGCCCGACCCCGGGACCGACCCCAACCCGACGCGACCCACGTCGACCCGTCCGTTGGAAACCGCCACCGGCGTGGTTCACTGCTCCGCCGTTTCGTTTCTTCGGTGATATTTCTTTTGTCATCCCCCGTCCTCCCTGCTCACCGCCCACGCGGGGGTAGAGCACAACCCTCCTGACCTCTTTCTTCTCCGTTCGCCTAAGAAATAATTTAATTCGTATTATGCCGGTTACGAAGGCAAGAAGAAGGCCGCGCAGGGTGTTCGCCGTCCAACACGTAGATGTTTCGCATTTCAAATCGAGAGAAGAAAGAAGAATTCGCCGAGCTAGCCAAGAAAGAAGACAGTCGGTCTAGCCCGTCCCGACCCGTCCCGTCCTGTCCCGGCTCCCCCCTGAGGAAAAGAAGGGAAGCTCGGTTTCCTCGCGCAAAGACGGACCATAATAACCGCCATAATTGAGGAGACGAGGACGCCTCCCTCGTGACGAAATAAATGGAAAATGTTGAATGTATTTTTTCAGCCCGTGCTTCCCTTTTCTTCTTCTTCTTCGCGGGAGGCCGCTTTGTCGGGCAGAATCGAATCCTCGGATCGTATTTGTCAGAACGGGTATTTAGTCATTTATATGGGCGAATGAAGTTAATTAGAGAAGGGAACGGGAGCGTGTGCTTATTTTCACGTGAAAAACCGGGGCTGCTGGCGGGCACGTCAGTCGCGCACACGCCGACGGAAAGCCGGACGAGTTAATTAACGGGCAAATTATTTTTCGATAGTCGCCGTTCCTCGCCGTGAATAATCAATTACCTTCGAATCGACTCGGATCCGGCGCGGCGACGCGACGCGCTGCGAAATTAGTCGAACCAACCACCGACTGGTTTCCTCGCGTATACGCGCCGGCTACTATGAACTCTTCGTTAATAAGTAACCGTGTTAATTATCGAGTACCCGCGGCATGCATGCACAAAGGAATATCGCGTCATAGTTACTGTTCGCCCGAGTCCAACGGTGTCAGGCGGAATACATTCTACATATTTACTCCGTACGAATGTTTTCGTGACGAGAGAAAAAGATTTTTACCAGTATGTAGAACGTTCGTTGCCGGTTGATTGAATAGTCCCAAGTTAGACGAGCCCTGTTAAAAAATTGAACGGACCTCGCCGCGGGGGTTGATGAAGCTTGAATAATTAATAATTGAATCTCACGAAGTTGCCCGACTCGGACTCGACTCCGAGTCGATAGTGTAGTTCTCGGTGCTCCTGCGTTATTTCAAGCGTGTATTAAAAAATAACCATGTCCTAACAAAAATATCCCCCAAAACTAACCGGAACAATCGTATACCGAATAAGCTGCCTATACTCGGCGCAGACAATCTAGAGCTTATTGTCTGCTCACCGATTCGATCGTGCACGAGCATTCGAGCGATTCAGGATTCTCAGTGAGTACGGTGTCGCAGCCCCTAATCTGATCGACTTGGCTTTGATAAGATCGCAATTATTAATCGCTTTGTGAAATTGCGCGAGCGTGATCGTCCAACTTATGATTTCGCAAATGGCAGCCCGTTGCTTTGCTAATCGGCTAATTGGCAATCCCCGAGACCGGCCGGGAAATGTTCTTCGGTGATCAATTATTTCGCTTCCGGATGTGCTTGTTTGCTTTAAACGAGTCTTTGATATCGGCATTGCATAAAAGGGGAAGAGACTCAAGTTAAATAACGTTATATTAAATTAACCCTTTGCACTCGGAGCTATTTTAACTCGAAAATTAAACATTTCTTTGGACCTAGAATAATTCCATTCTGTATGATTAGTTTTTCATTTTATGGATATGAAATTGATATAAATACCTCGTACAATACTTAAATATTTAGTAATTGATTAGAGAGCAGCATATTTAATAAACTGAACAATATTGTGGATATTGGTAGAGCAAGTTTTAGTGGCGACTCTGAGGCGCCACTGAAAATTGCTGTGCCATTCTTGAAAATATTGTTGGCATTATTATTTTTGTTCGTATTTAATAAACTACTAGACATTTAAGTATCGTATGAGGTATTTAAATCAATTTCATACCCATAAAATGAAAAAAATCATATACAATGGAATTATTCTAGGTTGGAAGAAATGTTTAATTTTCGAGTTAAAATAGCTCCGAGTGCAAAGGGTTAATGATTTTACAAAGTCGAAAGAAGATATTGAGGAAACTAATAAAAATAGAATTGATATAAAGATTGTGGTTCTATTGTCGTCCCGTCATCTAATTTCGATAAATGTCCCTCCGCCCCCGCACAAGCATGGCTCGGATCCACCTCGAACGGCGCAACTTTTCCGCGCGTTCGCCGGCAATCGAATTAAAGACGGCGTGTGTAAGATTTATCGAAAATGACGAGCAGTTTCACAACAGATTAGATTACAGTCGAGAGAATGGGCCAAACCTTATTTACGTGAACACGGCGAGCGTGGAAGTGAGGGAACGGCCACGAGGAAACGGCCGAACTTTTATCGCGTGAAGAATTGCCCATAAAAGATGCAGGTCGCACACTCGTGATCCTCTTCCTCGACGGTTTTCTCGTTTAGAAAGTTTCCCGAGCCCGATGTGAATTGGATAGCTGCTTGAATTAAATGAAGCGGATTCCATCCCCTCGCCCTTTGCATTGTTTCAACCCTCGGACGCGGCGAGACATATGGCCAGGCAGTTTCCGTACCGACATCTGTGTACCAGATTTGAATGGTTTCTCCGGAGCCGCGAGCACTCGCCGCGTTGTGCTTCTTTCGAGATCATAACAATCGTGGGGGAGTTATTTCGAGAGAGGCTCCTGAAAGGTAAATAAATAGAGATTCGCCTTTTTACCGAACGTTAACCTGTCGGATACAAATAAAGTGCTCTCAGTGGTAATGGGGACATCTGTCTATTCAAGGTTTTCTGTTAAACTCTTCGAATTTGTCAAGTGACCGTAGAAATTATTTTACTTTTCGGCTAGTTATACTTATTGTTAGACTGTGCATGGTTATGCAAAATTTCATTTATGTCCCATTCCAAGCGAACCACTCGAACATCTCTGAAATGAATTATCTCATCCAAATTAATGGTTTCTCGGTATAGGAAGGTTAACCACTTGCACTACGATTTATTTTACGGTTGCAGTGATTAGAACTTATTTGTCGTTTCTAATTTCTTAGAAAAAAAGAAGTTTGTATGTAATTTATACCTATGCCAGTCTCCAATGGTTTCAACAACAAGAAAATATAATTTTGTTTCAATTTAAAGTTTAAAGGAAATTAGTAGCATGAATATTTAATAGACTATCTTCGAAATCTTCGTCACGAGTCTGACTCTGTATTATAGTGCAAGGGGTTAATAATTATTTATAGAGAATCGTGAACTACTGAATTATTTCAAGGTTAATTATTCCCGAGCTGTTCGATTGGATCGTTTTAAATGGGACACCGTGTGTATGTGGGTGAACGTTTGATCTGGTCGAGGCAATTAACATCTAGCCGTAGAAGTTGCTCGATATTAGCTTTGCGGGGCGGACAAAGGGCGGCAGAGGCCATAACAAGGCAGAAATAATACCCGACGTCCAAGGGGTGTAGTGCGAAGCGTGTGCAACCGTACGTCTTCGGAATAATTAAACACCTGGGTAGGTGCGCGCGAGCCTTTAGGTCGGAACGCGAGCTAGATTACCCTCGTAAAATCTGACTTCTCCGGTGTGTCGGTTTGCTTAATAAATGAATGCGCCGCGTTCACTGAAAACAGTCCATCATTCGCGTTAGCCTAGCCGTAGTAAACGAGTCGTGGAGGGGATGCGATGAATTTAGTGCGAATAGAAATTCTCGGAAAGCACCGGGGCCAGCGTTCGCGACCTCGCGTTCAATCGGACTTTATCAATAACCCTCGGAACCTACTTTGCCATACCGCGCCCGATTAATATACTCGTGAATTTCGATGTACTTTACAACCGGCCGCGATAGTCTAGTCGTTTACACGGCCCGATCGGAATAATTCCCCCGGTATGTAACACGATTCTCGAACCACACGCTTTTGAACCGGCGAAATTGAGCATTTGACAAAGTTAAATAAAACTAACGGCTCCCCCGGATATTGTAGATATCATCCGGAGCTTCTCGAAGCGCGCGGGAAAACATGTTTCGACTAAAAAGTTCATGCTTATTAACCTCCCACCAATTAAATATATTTAATTTACAATCTGCGAACTGCGCGTACAATTTCATTTTAATTCGACCCTCTATCTTGTAGTTTCATTTTAATTCAATTTTTTTACTTTCATTACATTGATTTTGAACATAATTTTAATCATTTTATAAATGTCCGCGCGTACATGCTATACGTCGCGTCGTTTAAATAGGGACAATAGAAGTTTAATTATCCATCTTTTCATTCTGTGGATTTTTTTTTAACGTTGCACCGGTATGACGTCAAAGGACAAATTTAGTTGGGGAAAATGAGGTACGCATGGGGATTAATGATATTAAAATAAAATTGAGCGAAATTTCATGCTTAATGGGCTTTAAAGGTTAAAATTATATTGCATAATAATTTTTAGCAAGCTATTATTAAAAAGGGGTCGGAAGTTTCAAGTAGCTTCAGCCTGTCACCCTAACTCGGGTGTCATTGCGCAGACTGTGATCAGATAATTACGTAATGCAATATGTCGAACGCGTTTCACAATTTTTAATCCAAAGACGAGAAATGTAAATCGCTGTTTGTATCGAATCACCGAAGGAGTGTACAATTTCACGTCGGTCTTATGAAAATCACTCGGGAAGGTCTCGATAGAATTCGGAAGTTACGATTTCCCGATGATCGATCAGTCGGCGAGGAGTCACGAGCAGAGAGGACCTTTCGCCGAGCAACAACGAGACTCTACTTTCTTATCTTTTTTCCCATTCCTCGGCGGTAACGTTCGAAGTTCCGCTCACACCTGAAGTTCCGTGGTGTCGCGGTTCCGTTCCAGTTTCGAAGACAAACGACCCTTTGGTTCTCCCGATGTTCTTTGGCTCGCGTACACACACACACACACACACACACACACACACACACACAGACCGTTTCAGCAGGACTGTTTCACAGATCGTCGGCAAGAAAAACTTGCGGGAGTCGTGGAAACTTAACCACGACGGTATTCTGGATCGAAGGACAGGGCCGATCAATCGAGGGATCGATCGGAGGACAGTCTTGGAGGTGGGCGAGAACCCCTGAAATATCGGGTTGGATCGGGTTCAAATATCGGGGCGAGTCGGGTCGAAAATTTTTTCGGTGTAAAACAATTAGGGTAGATGTACCAGTGAATAAACACGAACCAATGAACGCACATTCTATATAAAAACAAGCGAAATAAAGAAATTAATAATTAAATATCGATTTTTTCGGATTCCTTATTTCACATTCGAACAATTTTCACACCACCCGTGCCCGAATAATTTAACTAAAATAACCTAAATATTATCTACAAGTACAGTGCACGTGTCGAGCGTGATTTGTGCAATACTTGCTATAAGTGTATGTGTATAAACAATATAATAATTGGTTTGACATAAAGTTTATTAGATTTCTTACGTTTTTCAACCACTTATAAAGAAATCGAAAATATTGAATATCGTTCAATCACTGGTGAAATTAGCCTTTCTCTATAACTTTTTTGTTAAACTACTTATTTTTCGTTAAACTTTCTATTTCTACATGTTACATATGCAAGTTTAGACATTAAAAAATCTAATTTTAATCATCCGAATGCATATTAATATTATTAACCTTTAAAATTTAGCCAAGAAAGTTAACAAATTCCTTAAGTGTTAATTCATTGATGCATCCACCCTAGTCAAGAAAAGACGGATTTTAATCCTCCTTTCAAGAAGGGCCGAAGACTTTCGATGCTCGACATACTTTCGAGACAAACTCGACCCGCCCCTAACATCGCGTTCGCGACATTTTAGGGTTCTCGCACAGCCCTAACAATTAAACGTCCGCAGTCGGGACCGAATCGGATACCCGAAATTGTCGAATTCTTGCCTACCTACCTCTAGTTTCACTGGAATCGTTTCGAAATCAACGGATTTCGACGCAGGCGGAAGAGACGCAGACCGGTATCGCGTTTATCCCGCGAAAATGCATCGCGCCGAGTTAAATTGGAACAGTCCGGACCGGAAAGCCGCTTACGGGACGCATAACTCGCGGATAGATTCCCGACCGGACCCCCTTTGTTCCCCGTAATAGAAAGTTTTTGTTTCGTTGTTTGCCGTGCCCGTGGTACATAGAAAAAATGCCTGCATATCGCCGGTTTTCCGGTCCCTTCGGCCTCATAACCGGCGCCGTGCCGTGAAAAAGCTTCTCTTTGTCCTGGACGCATTTTTTACGGAACAGTTTGCGCCAGCGAAATGGAATCCGCGAAACGCTTTCTGTCCGCGTTCAATTATTTACGCGGTACTAGGCTGAAAGTGACCGATGAACCGTGTCTCGCGCTGTCAAGTCTCGTTCGATCGATCGATATAGTACCTCGACATCGACATCCGATCGATCCGCTGAATCACTCCTCCGTTTTCTGTTTCAGAACATTCCCTTGGCAAAGTGACGCTCAAGGCGCTCACCGACTTTTCGCTCCTGTCTAAGCTACGGGTAAGTCTCGCTCTGTTCTCTCACTGACAAGTTTAATTAGATAATTTAATTAATCATTTTTAACCACTGTCGGTATACAGGGTGGGGCGCCACATTTTGCCATCTAGATTTACGTCATTATTATTACGCATAGCAAACAATGTTTCAGATGAAGTTGAATGGTTTTGAGAGGGGCACATTCTGATGGTACATTTTTTTTTGTAGGTGGACGTGTCAATAAAGGACATATGAAGGTCATTAATGTTTTTTTAAATGGAATCATATATTTTTTATTGCATCAGCCGACGCTCCTTCATATTCTTTACAAAAAAGTATTAATCTATTTGTGTAAAAAAATCATTAGTTTAGGAGATATTTTAATTATAATTTGTTAGGAAATCTCGACTCTCTGGTCAATACATATGAATTCAATGTGATAATGTAGTAGGAGAGCAAGATTTCTCAATGTAAATATTTACATTTTTTGTGTTGGTAATTGAAAATGTAAATATTTACACTGATAATTCTTGCTCTCCTACTACATTATAACATTGAATTCATAATATTGACCAGAAAGTCGAGATTTCCTAACAAATTATAATTAAAATATCTCCTAAACTAATGATTTTCGGCTGATGCAATAAAAAATATATGATTCCATTTAAAAAAACATTAATGACCTTCATATGTCCTTTACACGTCCGCCTACAAAAAAAATGTACCATCAGAATGTGCCCCTCTCAAAACCATTCAACTTCATCTGAAACATTGTTTGCTATGCGTAATAATAATGACGTAAATCTAGATGGCAAAATGTGGCGCCCCACCCTGTATAGGTCTAGTTATTTATGCACATATTTTTCACTAATCATTTGAATGTAGTGAAAATAATATATTAATACTCTTAAAGTCTTTTAATCTTTTTACTGCTTTAAATAGCACATACTCATTTTCTGTAAAAAAATGCATAAAATCCGGAGTCTAGTTATAAATAATGTCTAATAACTTGGAAAGTTCGTCAACAGAAAATCCTAGCTGCTAGTTGGTGTATCGATTGGGGACGAGAATCGAACGTCTTTTCCAACTCGATTCGCCGCTGTTACAGGAATATCCGTCGTTTTTGCGTTCGGCCGCACCACCGCACCGCACCGCACCGGCACGGCGCGGCGGAAATCAAAAGTTTCGATTTGTTTAAAGAAGTCCGCCTCGCCTCTGGTCCGTTTTCTTAGTCCGGAATGATTAAGTCGATAAATTTCGAAGTTTCCGTTCGGCTCGCTGAATCCGCGGGGCTATTTGTATTTTGTTCTACTTTGCCGCGTTCCGCTTCTACCTCTCACCTTTTGTTCCGCGGAGGAAGTTGTTTCTCTAAACGGGCCACTGTTTCCCGTTGTAAAACTCGAAAAAATTACAGTTTTACCGCGGCTACTTCCACGGGAGCGCCTCCGGATTCTGGAACGGTCCATTCGGAAGCAAACGGAACAGTTTTTAGATAGAACTTCGGCCGCCCGTACCTCTGCTTTGGTAATACTAAGCTCTTAGGCTACGAACTTTATGAAAAATTTATACGCGAGCGAACCGTGCAAAACGATTCGAATTGAAATTACATTGTTTAACGGAGAAGCGATCCAGGCGCGGTGTACGTAAATGAATCGTTCGACACGGCCCGTTAAGCTACGTAAAATCTCTCTTTTATATCGCATAAATATAAATAGGAATTAAATTGGTAATGGCCCCGACGAAGCTCATAAGTCATCCGGCGAAAGAGCACAGCCGGCACGCAACAATGCCGCTAATCTAATAGCCCCGGTCGAACGCATGAAACTTTAAATATGCAAACTCGCTGTTCCACCCCCGGACTGCGCGAGGATAATGAGCACCTCTTCACCGTTGAATATTCAATCGTCATAAATAGAAACGAAATTAGAAGTGTTTGCGATAATTCGCACTTTGCTGGAATTTGGAGACGCGATATACGTATGTAATACATCGCGTGCAATGGAGTACGTCGAGCCACGTTATACATACATACCATGCGCTGAATATTATCGCGGAACGTTTTCGGGAAAATACGCGACTCCGACGATCGTATCTCAAGTTTCCGGGGAAATATTACGGCGGTGGAGGAGGAGGGGGCGGTGGGGGAGGGGGAAGCCCCTTCGCAATTTCTACCCTCGTCACAGAAACGACCGGCAAAAAGTAATCCGAGAAATAATTCCGAACGAACCGGCAGTATCTCGACCAGCGAGCGACCTTCCACCGATACACGGTGTCTCGACTACGGAATATTTCCGGGAATTAGAAGTTTCTTATTTGCGAGCGGCACTCTTGATAGACCGGCAACGCCCTCGCCGTGACGCTGCAAAGATCAAAGGATCGCGCGAAGAGAAAAAAAAAAGCTGCTAGCCCCTCTCCCCCCTGCCCCTACGCCTCCGTGACACGGCTCTTTGAAAAATAAATTTTACTTTTAGCCACTCATTACGGAAAAAAGAGGAAACCTCCCTTTAAGACGCAACTGGGACTTTTCACGGTGCATGCGGTTAGAGGGGAATAATTAAGGCTGGAGAAAATAAATTACGACGAATTTGGACCACTCGGGCTACCTGCACGGAAAACTCCACGGAATCGGAAATAATCGTTTTCTCACGAAACTCTGTTCGCATTTGTGAGAAGCGCATTCCCCTATTTCTTCGCGCCACTTTTTCGAAAAAAATCTCGATGATATGTATGATTTCATTCTGTTCGATGTATTCATTATGAGAAAATAGGAAAGAAATATATAGAATGAAATTTGCACATCGAGGAAGCATCATTTGCAAAAAATCAAGATATTGAAAAGCCTGTAAATTCGACGGAGTCCGTGCGCGTGGACCCCGGATCGTCGCGTTCTTAATTCTGACCAGACCCAATTCCCTAGCCTCGTTCGCAAACTGGTGTCATTAATTACGATCACTCAGCCTTCAGCCACGTAATATAACCTCTAAGAAAGAGATATCTCGCGGTAGCATGAGCGTTTAAAAGCATTTTAAAGTCTAATGGGTTTAAAAAAAGCGGTGCGAGTACCACGGTCCCTCGTGGATTCAAATTCCCATTGGCGACCCGGCTCTCTGTCAGGATCTTTCCGTTTAATTTCGTTCACGATTCAATATCGATGGAGGTCACGCTGTCAAGGGTGAGATATTTCCGAAAGAAAATCTAACAGCTCGGCCAAACCGGCATATCGGAAATTCCGCGAATTAATCTGGTACACCTCAGCCGCGAATTCTTTTAACGAGTTTCCGATCGACGCGTCCTCGGGGCGTACTTGATTTTTTTTTCTTTCGCGTAATCGGTCCCCGCCGGCCGATTTACCAGTCTTCCGACTTATTTGAAAAGTTGACGCAATATCGCGTCAGCGTCGCACAGTCTGTAAATATTCTGAAGACTTCGGGATCGAGCGAGACATATAGCACACATTATACACAACGATAACAACGTGCCTCCGTCTCCCCTGCCCGGAAAGTTAAAATGCAAAATTAGAGTGGAAGGTCATGGAAAGCGTCATAATCACGTGTTTATAAACGTTTGGGATCCTGGAACTTGACTCCACCCGACTGCAGCTTTTGGTACCCGAACTTCCGAACTTTCGGGATCCCGACCCGAGCTCACCCGAACCCAAAATTTCAAAGTACACTCGCTAGCTATTTCACAGCGTTCCGGTATCGGACGAAACAAGAACTGCGTGCTCTCCGATAGTTTTAGTTAATAAAAAATAGACATGTGACCTTGGGGTCTGGGTTAGGGTCGCCGGAACGTGGAAGCTGGGCCGAAAACGGGGAGGAAACTCGCTCGATTAAAGATACACGAGCCGATGGGGAATTACATTTCGCGACAAAAGGGAACATTGGCGCAGGCGACGGGCAACGATTTCCAATAGAATTTTAATGAGATAGAAAGTAATGGGGGTGTTCTATTACGTCGCGCGACCCGACAGCGGATACTTGTTATCCCCGCGACGTTATTCGTCGCTTGATTCCTCTCTCTTTCTCTTTCTCATTCTCTCTCTCTCTCTCCTTTTTCTCGCCCCCATTTGCATTCATAATCGTCGCAGAAAGAAAGCACAAAGGCCGCTAATCATCCGACGAACTCGACCTGCCGTGGAAACCAGACATTAAGGAGAGAAGATTTCGCGGCGAGATTAAAGGGAGTTCCTCGTTCGTTGCGTTCATTTCGTCGTTTCCCGGTTATCGTTTTACCTCCTGGCCGAAAGGGGCAGAGGGCACTGGAGGGGGAGAGAGAGAGAGCGGTTGTATCGTTGATAATTGCACACTGGAAAAAGTGCTTTTCGTCTTTCCCGGCTACGTGACCCGACCGTCAACTCTCGTTTCGACGCGGATCTCTCGCTCTTTCTCTCCATCGGGCGATACTAAAAGAAAATTACATCGGGCCTGCCATCTTCCGTAATGCGAGAGGATTTAAATCCCCGTGTATTCTCAGATAAACGATCCCGCAACCCAAGACCCGGCCCGACCAGGCCCGGCTTTCTCATTATCTGTTCCCATAACACGGTCGTTATCGGTTCTTCGTAATTTCGATGGTACTCACTTTTTTATACGTATATAACGTTTATAATATTTTTTTTTATATCCGAGGTTGGGATTGTCCGAATAAATAAACCAAATTAGTTTCTCTGTAAATAAGAGATTTATATTATAACAGTTATTACTATTTACAATAACAAAATCTACAAGTTACCTGTAAATAAGAGAAACGACAATTAAGGTCAATTATTTGCCTGTCTTTCACCACTCTGCTTTCATCCCCTATGTTGTTTATAACAATTAATTATCTTTGTTTTATCCTAGCACGTGCTCTCTCATATAATTCTTCTATCTATCTCTCTCTCTCTCTCTCTCTATCTTTCTCTACCTAGCTGTCGATTACTCTCCTGATTAATTTACTACTCGATGAGACATCTAGCAGGTGTCATAGAAGCGCGCGCGGAGCATACTAAGCGCGCTAAATTTAAAGAGAGTATATTCTCTTTACGTGTATACCGAGGCATTTTTTTTCTCTCTCCTCGCAATGTTACTGACGTTCTCGTTATTCGATATACTCTCCAATCGATATTATGTTGTATTAAATCTCGTAAGAGATTTCCTGATTAAAAAAATATATTATATACCGGGGCATTATTGCATTCGCTCTGGTCGCTGGGTCAGCCGCGTAATCTTAGCGATCCGATAATAAACACAGTTTCGCGGTGGGACGCAGCTGTGTCCGCTTTGACATCGGCGAACTTTATTGTATCTCGACCGTGTTTACAGATAGATAGAAACCGGGAATTATATAGCGGCGCGTTTCAATCACGTCGCGTCAATAACAAAGCACGGAAAACTATTCTTAGTTCCGCGTGTTCTGCTGCTGCTGTTGCTGCTGGTGTTGCTGCTGCTGCTGCTCGGCGGCGTTCGTCGTTGTGTATAGTGTATCACTCGAAATAAAAAGACTCCTCGCCTCGATGGTAAAAAGCAGTCGAGGTTGAAATACGCTCTCTCCAGCCGTCGCGTCGAGCAAAATGCCGCGAGTTAAGTCGTCCGCGTGAGATATACCTCGCGACCGTAAATCACTGGATAGCTATCTGCTTTTATTAATCCTAAAGTTCATGCCCGGCAGAATTTATTTTCCTGAAGATACCGAGCAACGAGTGTAAATTGCAGTGTACTTGGAACAAGTGACCGTTACCGCTCACGATTCCGCCTTTATCGTTTGCGCTGCTAACGCGCGAAGAGCATTAAAATGTGATCGCATAATCGTTTCACTGACTCTTGTAAGTAAATATTATATTTATCGTAATTCGTCGCGTCCGTTTTTATTTATGGCGGCACTCTTACCTGTCAAAAACACTGAAAATCGCTCGACTTTAAACGCTCGTAACTTTTGAACCACTCATCTCCGCGGATCGAAACTTGGATTTTTGGTATTTTCTCGATAAAATCTACAGGATTACAGAAGAGAGAGGCCAAAATTTCTGGTTACCCAAGGTACAGTTTAACCAGGCAGCCCCCGACTACGCTTACTATGTTCCGCATTTTGATTTCGTACATGTATTATTATTTCACACGTACGTGCGGGGGTCGGATTACCAAAACTACCTCATACCTACATGCTTGCATACGTCTATGATTAAAATTTTCATTTCTCATAGATCCCGATGCAGTAGCAGTACCAATTTTTTGCAAATATCTCTAACTGATCATTTCCTCAAAAAAATTCTTTTAGTTTCGTATTACTCCCCTCCCCACACAACCCTACCACCCACCACCCCGAGCGTTGTCACTATACTAAACTTCCGCCCAATTTTCTACGTCTGTCGATGGACGTAATGAGCTGTTAGTCGATCAAAGCGCTAGCTGTTCGTTTTGTCGTGAACGTTGGCAAACGCAACGGGTCTGAATGGTTTCGCGCGATTTTAATATTCTGCTCGTAACCAGCTGGGGCGCATTTTTCTCAAGTTCGCAGTTCATTACGACGTTCCCGTGACACGTAATTATGTCGCTGGGAACGGCAACATCGTGTCGATCAAATATCTCTCCTCTGCGGGCGTGCTTGAAAACGAGATCACACAGGAGGCCCGCGTAATTTCACTCATGCGTAAGTGTACGCTGGAAATCGCGTAAATCATTCCGGCATCGAATGTCGACGAGCGCGCCCGTCTCTTCGTGTGTGTGTAGATTTCTGCCAGGCGCGCGGCGCACAATGTTCCAAAATGTCGAAAAGCTGGCATTAAAAACGCTAAAAACCATTCTAATAATACTGTGTATGTATGTACTATGGTTTTTGAGGTCGTCGATCACGAAGTTAATGTTAGATTTACATTGTAATTAACCGTTCGTTAAGAAAAATTTAACTTTTTATATTTATATACGAATATAATCGTTTTTAGACTAGAGTAGATGATGGAATATTCACGTGGATGGAAGCCAGACTTCTATGTATAAGATATATATTTTAAGAGTAAAGAGTAAACACGTGCGTACATTATTCAATAGTATACATTATTACATTGTATTACATATTATATATATATACATATATACACATTGTATTACATTGTATTATATTATTACATTGAATACATTATTCAATATTATTCAATAGGTGTCGCGATTAGTACATACAGTTCTAACAATAAATTACGATGCAACAGTAAACAAATTTGTCCTAGGGAAAACCGGTGAAGGACAAAAGTACAGAATCCAGCTGTGACAGTCTTTACACGTAATTTTGGTACACCCTGTACAAAAGACCATCAAAAGTCCAAGTAACACGCTTCGAATGTTGAAGAAGCATGCCTTTGGAATTGTAACCACGACGAGCTTTCCCTTGAAAAAATTCTGAAAAATTAGTTGGGAAGAATCCTTAACGTTCGCCCGGGAGTAACTTAGTTCGTAGAATCTGCTTCGATCCGCGAACTTTGAGCTTCGACCTCGAAGGACATCGCATATAAAAGGCGAAGAAGAAGAAGAAGAAGAAGAAGTTCCGCGAGGAAGTTATTTCACTTCTGTGATAGTCGGACCAAGTCCTCGGACCATGAAAGAAAAGGTGAGAGGAAGTAAGAGGAGATTCGAGTTGAAGGGACGAATCACGGAACCTAACCGGGGAGAGGGGCTCGACTCGTGACTGCGCGTCCAAGAAGTGGATCGAGAATATACGCGCTCGCGGATT
The DNA here is from genome assembly GCA_916610255.1 of Lasioglossum lativentre. Classification (NCBI taxonomy): domain Eukaryota; kingdom Metazoa; phylum Arthropoda; class Insecta; order Hymenoptera; family Halictidae; genus Lasioglossum; species Lasioglossum lativentre. The sequence goes on from OU744364.1 coordinate 7,793,192, forward strand.
CCCCGGGTGTCTTCGGGGTGCTAAAAATGGATGTAACAGCTCCTTATTATCCCGGACGCAGCGCCGCGCCGAGCCGCGCGGCGAAACATCGCGGACGGAGCCGGAACGCGAGTCGTAAACTTCAAGTTGGAGTTTTTACGATGATAATAAGGGCGAAGCGTAAAGGAGAGGATGGTTGTTTTCAAGTCCGCGAGGTTAAGTAATACGAAGAACACCCCCGGGGGCAACGCGGATGCGTCGTATTATCATTCTTAATGTATATAAAGAATAGCGGGCTGGTTATCCTGGGAGCTCGTCGCCGGTTTCGTCAGCCTCGGCGTCGCGACGCGCCGCGCCGGCCCGATGTTCCCGTATTTAACACTCTTTTGGAGTTTTCCTGCACAAGCAAACGCCATTTGAGGCTGGTCGAGGACACGCAGGGGTCGCCAAGTGTCCCGAGAAGCGACACATATGATCCCCGTCGCCAGCTACGTGTGTCTTCCCTCGACGCGACATCGTTCTTCCTTACGGTGTTCCCCGGAGACAGTTGTATCTCGTAATCACGGGCTGTATTCTCGCGGTTCGTCTGTGTGCGAGCGCGCGCGTGAACACGGACGGGCGAGAACGCGTCCCGTGCACACGCAGACAAATAGACGATGAGAGGTTTAGTTACATAAAGGGCGAGGGTCCCCCAGGGGAGGGAAGGAAGGCAGAGCAAGTGTGTATCGACTACGCGCCCATATTAATATCTTGCTTCCAGCCTTCTAGGGCATCACCTTGGCTCCCCCTGGATCCTTGTCACGTTACAGAGACACGGGATGTAACTGTAAGCGAGTACAACATCGGGGTAGAACCGCCTCGGCGTTATTAGCGTGCGTTCCCAGCTGCCGATCGATCGCGAGTATATCTCTCTGGCTCTCTCTTCCTCTCTTGTCGTAGCTGCAAACTACGGTCATCTGGTTTCGGGTTCACGTAGAATCCACCGGAGCCTCGATAGTTGCTCGGAATTGGGGCTGAAGATGCATGCAAGTGTCAAGGTTCATGCTATTAACCGGGTAATCAATCAGTCGCGTGAAACCTCCCATTTCTTGTTACGCTCTTCCGGAAAATTCGGGGTCCGTGGTGTTCTTCCTTATAACGTTCGTCTTATTTACATGTTGGGAGTCGCACCGGTGGTCCAGGTTAGTAACAATTGCGGATGCTTCCGCGTGTAAAAGAAGTCTGGTATCGTTCGTTACGCTTAACCTATTTTCACCGATTCGTGACATCGCTCGGTTTCGATCACAGTATTCTCCCCACTACTTTTCCCTCGATTCTCTCGATTCTCTCGATCTGGTAACGCTGCACCCGGCTAGCCTTAGTCAGCCCTCGTTGGCCTCAACTTCGCTCTAAAGCAAACATGTCCCGTCGAACTGTCCGTGAGCCTCGATCTTGTCGCGGGCTGTTTGTCTAAACTACCAGAGGATGTAGCTAAAATCTAGCGGCTCGATAATGGGGCAAGCGTGCGGATAGAGTCCTCTCCTGTGTTATCCCTCTGCCAAGGGAAGGTAAATATCGTTCTTTTACAGTCCCAGGATCTTCGATGGCCCTTCAGGCCCTTTAGGACAATACGATGTGAAGTGCACCATCTTTCACCGAAATCCGGAAATACGAATCCCGCGAAATTTCGTCCAGCGATAAGTTGCCTCCACTGGTTTGCAAAATCGACGAATCGATTTGGAAAATTGAGTGGGCCGCAGTCGAACGAAAAATACGGAAGTAATTACGGAAACGAACTTATCGTCCGTATCGCTGGACTCGCTCGGAACTGTGTGCTATCAGCGCTTCCCACTGTTCGACCAGCTACGGCGGCTTATCGATATTCATTGGCAATTAAGTATTAACAGCTTATCAAGCGATGGCCGACCTTTGCCGAGGGGTTCAAGCCTTCCCGGCACGGCCGTTTCTGATTTATAATTAGAAAGTCGATTAACCGGGCGCCTTTGCCGCGATGCGTGTGCAGACACAATCGAAACGCGCCGCCTTCGATAACTTCGAAAAACTCCGACGTTTCCTCGAGTAGCGGGACAAAGCCGATTAACCGGGTTTCGTTTATTTTCTGCTCGAAACCGACTCGGATCGCGGCGAGCTCGCATTTCCAACGAGTTCAACGACCCCGTGCACGCTCGCGCGAAACGCAACTGCTCTCCAAAGGCGAACGGAATGGTGGAAATATGAAATATTCTTCTGTCGAGGCTATAAAATGGCGGCAACGATTTTTCCCGTCTTCGCCGACGCGACCGGCCGAAATGTCCATTATTGATTAAATAATGCAACCTTCCACGTTCACTCTGAAACCGGCCCATTTATTTCATCCCGCGACGACTATTGGCCGGCCATTCGAAGCTTTTCGATTTTTAATGCGCGCCCCTCGACGCGCCAGGTCCACGGGTATATGTATTCAGCCCGCGTAACTCGCGAATCAATAGGACACATTAAAATGTCGAAAACGAACAATTTTTGTCCCTCCCGCACTCGTTGCTACCTTTACAAAAGTGTACTCACTCCCCACTCCCACGCGTCACGGAACGCTATTTATCAAACGCGGTGGTTCCGAACGCGTATGTCTCGAACCAAATTTCGCCCGGTTTTTTTTCCCCCTTTTCGGAACAAAAATCGACCGATGCTCTCCATACATTCGATAGGGGTAAACGAGTTTTGTCTGAACAGAGGCCACGGAAGGGTGCACAGTTTTTGCCACGATGGATTTTTATTTCTTAAAACGATTGACCAATCGCGTCCAAACTCTGTATTATGGTTTTTGGCCAGATTCAAAAGTTCCACATTCCCCTTTCGAAACGAGATTCGAAACGAATGTTGCGCACCGTGCTCCCTTTTCCTGTAAACGATGCGAATAATCTTATTTCAACTCTGAAACGCTATTTGTGGAATAATAAGAGACGAATGAATTTAGCTTGCACCAAGTTCCGAGGGATTCTATTGATTTCATCTTATTAATTGCTTACCATTTCGCCAATTTGACAAGAAATTGATTTTGAAATTAAACTTTTTTCTAAATTCCTAGCGACACGAATTTTCCATCGAAAGTTGATTAACTTTTGTTCGAAATATTTTTCCGCCGAACGATTCGATTTTCCGAAACATCTCGGCTCTAATTAGTTCGGTTAATTGACGCTCGGCGGCTGTACTCCATTTCTCGAGTCGTTTCGGATGGAACAATTTTCAGAAGCATTGCTGAACAAAGTCCAAATGAGACTTCATTATTCACGGTATTCACGATATTCCAGCGGCGATGTAACAAAATCAATGGATTCCATTGTATAAGGATATAATTGGATCAACTTTGAAAACAAACTACTAATTGGTTTTATACATCTAGTTACGCTAATAACTTTTTAACGTTACTGATTACGGGAACCGGCCATGGCGCGGTGGAGTTAACGCGTTATTCAAGATCGGATCTAGCGGAACCGGGAAGGAAAGAAAGAGAGAGAGGGAGAGAGAGAGAGAGAGAGAGAGAGAGAGAGAGAGAGAGAGAGAGAGAGAGAGAGAGAGAGAGAGAGAGAAGCGAAGAACAATGAAAACGAATGCCCGGCGAGATTTAATAGAATTAATATAATTATGTCTGCCGTGGAAACTCGATGTCTGTGCGGTTTGCTCCCGGCCGCTCGCCGATTTGTATTTCGACCAACCAATTTAGCGAGAACTTTTCCTCTCCTCGCCTCGGTTTCGTTATTACGCCGGAGCCGTTCTACTTTGAAACTGAATCTTGAGGAAGTTTCCGTGGTAACTGGAATATAATGTACCGTATATAGACGACACCGCCTCAGGGTGGATTCCTAATGCCCGATCTCTGCTTTCACTTCTGCGCTGGCAGCAAATCGATACCACTCCGAAGACACTCGGACTGCGAATAATTATCCCAACTTCCCTCCTCCGGATCTCTCGAAGTCGGGGATGGGAGCTGCTCCGATTTCGGCCCTGGAAAAATATCGAAACTTTACCTCTAATACGAAACAAACGACCCCCGGCGAACTCGTCTCGCGTTCCTAAAGGATCGTCGAGGTAAATCCGAATAAGACGTTGATCATCGAATAACAGTTATACAGGGTGGGGCACTAACTGTGTCCAGTTTGAATATTGCCGTTATTTGTAATAATATGAAAAATGTTATATAGAAAACTTACACGGTATAGAGGGGGACATATTGTGACACAAACATTTTCTGCGTGGGTGGGGCCTAGAGGAGATGTCAAGGTCATCCCTATTTTTTTAAATGGAATGCTATGTTTTTTTTATCACGATGTTTATTACTACCATATTTGACCTTGTATGACCTTCAACGATAACTCGCTGAATTCGTCTCAACACTGGCTATCACATCGTTATAAAAAAAACATAGCATTCCATTTAAAAAAATAGAGATGACTTTGAAATCTCCTCTAGGCCCCACCCACGCAGAAAATGTTTGTGTCACAATATGTCCCCCTCTATACCGTGTAAGTTTTCTATATAACATTTTTTCGTATTATTACAAATAACGGCAATATTCAAACTGGACACAGTTAGTGCCCCACCCTGTATATTTAACTTGAAATCGAAACGTAACGGTATACCGATGTCATTTTAATTTTATCTGCTTGATAAAATTGCCGAATCACCTCGACGGCCCTGCACCTCTCTCGTTTTCGTTTCCTCCGTCATTCTCGCCCAGACGCGGAATCGAACGCGAGAGAAGAGACCGGCTGTAAATTAAAAGCTCCGTCAACGGTAACTCGAGGAATCGCAAGAGCACAACCGGAAGATCGGCAGATCATATTGTGTCCCGACCTCGAATAAAACGAAAATGCTCGTCCCTCGGATGAGGCTCCGCGTGGAACTTGATCGTGCAGATACCGTCCGTACACAGGCAAGTATTCAATTATCAAATGGATGCGGATGATACCTTGCTGTTACCACGGTCTATAAGCTATATTGTCCTCGAGATTACGCTGCCGCAAGCAAACAACGTTGGCACTGCGACATCATTAAAAGTGACTGGTAATTACATTACAAAAGCGAGCATTTTGAATTTATCTAGATTTTACGCGATTTTTCTAACAATCGGAACTTCCTAAACAGTTTGATACTGGTCAAATGTTCATTACATGGTTCAATGTTGATTCAGCGTTAACATGCCGTTTCAAATACGAATTTCGACCCTGCTAAAAATTTTTAGTTTCAACGTCCGAATTCATTGAACAGAATTAGTACAACCGTTGTTATACGAGCTTGTGCTTCTCAACTGGCATTACAATTGGAAACCAGTGAAATTTTTGTTTCGTGCCACTTGTAATTCTATCCAGATAGTCGTGCCATTCGATATATTTCGACCAGAGAGTTTATTTATAATGCACCGTTTCTAATTTATCATTGGAAGCAGGAATACGTGTGCAACAAATTTTCCGCGTCGATTTTACGTTGCTGGAAAAATTTATTACGCCGCCACTCTCGCCATTAAACGTAGTATGCGCAACATTCATGACGATGCGATCGATAAACTAAATCACGTCTGATTAATCTTCGGGAACGTGGTAAATTGTGCATTTCAGCAATAAATACACGTTTTAATTAGGATGTCTTGCGTTTATGACGAAACTGAGCATACACGAAATACAAAACATCGGAAATACCGGAGATGCTTTAGAACGCCGTTATATGTATAATTTTGCACATATTAAAATTATTGAGAGCGAACATCAATTTCCAATTAGCTCTTGCATCTCGCATTCGATGCAGAGAACCTTTATCTCACACAATGATGAATGGTGTAGTAATAACGTGTTTAATATTCTAATGGCGCAATACATTTCTCCGGTACGTATTGTATTCAAGAACAGACCCATCGTACCTTGCAATAATTATTGTATCTCGTTGGATTTAAAAATATACCAATTGATAAATATAGTAACAAAAATGGAGCACTTAACACAGAGTAAGAGCAAGGCTCAGCAAACACAGAAAAATTACGAAGTTATAATTGCGCCGTGGTACATACTTTGTAATATTAAAGTATAACATTCTAGCTTTTTAATCGCCTTTTAAAATTGTACGGGCTCTGCGAGCCACCGACGTCGGGCACCGAGCGCATTAATAGCTTGAAATCCGAATACCTCGGAAATCTTAAGGGATATTAAGATTAAAACGTTGAAGAGTATAAACACTGCTGGGCAAACAGTACTCGCCCGATTCCGTCTCGTTCCCTGTAAATCGTGAATTAAATGGATAGGACAGACCCCGATCCATGAATTCTCCAACGCATTTGGAAATTTCGGACGTGGAAGCATTTCCGTTAAGGGGCTGTGCGCACCCAACTACCACCACCACCCTTACCACTCACACATCGATAGATCCGCATATACGTATACGAAATGCAAGGGTTTACGGCAAAAGAAACTGACGCCTCAATATTGCAATTAGAAGTTCAGACCCGGTCGATTATGTTTCCTAAGAGTCCTGGCTAGGGTGGTTCAGAGCCCCAATTTCATATTTTTACGTTGTTGAACAGTAATTTGCAGTAATCGTCAGCGCTGACTTGTGACAAAAAGTATTCTGCCGATTATTACAAATTACTCTTCAACAACGTAAAAATATGAAATTTCGGCTCTGAACCACCCTGGCCAGGACTTTTAGGAAACATAATCGACCGGGTCTGAACTTCTAATTGCAATATTGAGGCGTCAGTTTCTTTTGCCGTAAACCCTTGCATTTCGTATACGTATATGCGGATCTATCGATGTGTGAGTGGTTAGGGTGGTGGTGGTAGTTGGGTTCGCACAGCCCCTTAAGGTGAATTTAGACTTTTCACTTTGGATGCACCGTCCCGGATTCATCCACCAATGGAAGGCGTTGAAATTTTGTTCATCCGCATTTTATCCAAAGTTCAGAGGCGTTTGTTTTTGATCCGATCCAAAAATGTGCGAGAACCGAGGTAAGATCCACTTGGCGGTGTACCGTGAACAACGCGTCAGGAATACACGCGTTATCCAGCAAAGTGAATTTTCCTCCAGCGAGTATTGCGTGGAAACCACTCGATTGTGGCGGATATTAGGAGAGCTTCCCCGGGAGCACAGCGCGCGTTTGTCGCAACAGAGGATCGATCGGGTTTATTCGATTGGATCCAGCGAGCTTGGCTCGTTGCTATCTCATTGGGAAACCCCCGGGTCGTGTGGCTGCATATGCAACGACAGATTACCACGGGCGATTAAGCGTGAAGTGCCCTTAGCTACCCCCCTACGTATTAAACGCACCAAGAAAAACCCGTGTGGCTGTCGCACGAGCTCGATCCGAGCGTTGATTGCAATGCGAAATGTTTCTATTTGAAGCGTGCCGAATTTCGCAAGTCCGATACACCGAACTTCGCGGAGTCGTAAATTCCGCTCGACTGCTCGCGACGATAATTAGGTGCTTTTAACGAGGTTAAAACTGAACAACGCCTATTTGAAATGAAACTCGATTATTGTTCGAAATCAACACTTAAATATATTTTTAAACTTAACAATGTATTTACAATGTTTTTACGTTTAAGGTTGACGAGATGTTACGATGTACGAGAATTAATTTTAATCGGTTCGAGAGTTACTTTTAATCTTTTCCTATTGGTTGGTTGTAAACTGTATGGGGGTGACTAAATGGTTTCTAATTGGTGGATGGATAGTTTATTTAGGTCGTCGGATATGCAAAACTGATCTGTATTTTTGTTAGGATAAATTAAGTGTGAAGGATATGGGAAACTATAAGAGATGTTTTAAGTGTGAAAGATATAGGAAACTATAAGAGATGCTTTGGTTTCAATCGGCCTATCAATGGGTTCGTTGACGTAGGTCTCGAAGTGGTGTCCGATGACACCCAAAACACTTCTAAGACCGTCGCGTCGCGTCGAGTGTCTCGAAATCTCACGTTCGGTCTGATTGTGACCGAAGACTATTAATTTGTAGAGAAAACCAGGCTGCGAGCAGCCTCCTTCCCAATTTTCTTGGACCTTAAACGACCTTATCCATCTCCGGTAAAAGCATTATGGCATACGTTTCTCTTGCTTCTACGAACGAATCACGTTGTTTCGACCGCAACAACCATTAGCATAAAAATACCGGACATTTTTCAATCACGGTTACAACTCTACTACACGAAATCCCGGACTGTTTCGATCAATCCGAAGCCTATCTGGTAACCCTAAAGGGTCCAACCCCTCACCGCATAAGCAGGGGCAATCGACCCTAAAACCACGTTCAGTATTTATGGTTACGGAATGATGCCTCCGAAATGCCACTTTGAGAAATTTCAGATATCCTACCCCTCTTTGTAACGAAGTTATGGTCACGAAAATCCCTTTTTATAAGCGAGTTTGCCTCGGTTGCTATGGAAAATATTCGAATCGATCGAAAAGCAGATAGCAAGATTTCGTTCGCATTATTTTCCACTTTTTTCAAAACTTGGCGTCACCCGCTAAGGGTAGAAACAAATTCACAAGTTTGGGGTTTATAATTTCGCATATGGTCGATCGGTTCTATTCGCCAGACCGATATATCGAATAGATCGGCAAATCCGAATTTTCTTGAATGTAGATGTTTCGCCGCTAATACGATTATCTCGTATTTAATACCTATTGTCAATCCGCGAGTATTAACTTCTCCGTGCGTTTGGATTGGACACAATAGATGAAATTTTAAACATCGACGCCGGGATTTATCCCGGCAAAACTGGAATTCGCTCGTTGGCCGGTGTCGTTAATCGCAGCCCGTTGGATCGCGCACGCGCGACAGCCAGCGGATTCGCGAGTCTCGATTTGATTAACATATCGTATAATTGTATCGTTGTATCCGTTTCGATCGCTCGACGATTGTGCACGGGATCGTAAACGTGACATTGATCGTCGGAGTACATCGGTGACAGTCGGGGCCGGCAATCGATAGGATTTATAATAGCGGGTCAAACCAGCGATCAGCCCATAATTCATTGGCTCGCGCTTCGTTGATTGCTCGCGAAATGGCGGATATTAATCGAGAATGATTCGTCGGGCGGGCCGACAGGAGCGGGCGAGTCCGCGGGTCGCCTTTTAGCATGTGAAAAGATACGTTAATCGATGCATCAGCAATTTCGAACCGATTCCCGGAAACTTCCGAACAGTTCCGAATCGCAATCATCGCCCGGCACCCGTAACGACTCGAAATTATCCCGCGTTCCTTTATTAATATCCGACCCCGGCGTCACGGAAATAAAGCAGACGAAGCGACCCAGAAGCCCTCGCGAAAAAATCGTCCATCCTGGCGTGGGGATCGATTTAGCAGACGGAATAACGAGTTCCGGATCGACGAGACGGTCGCTCAAACCGAGAATCGTTTCAACGATTCTGCTTCCGCTGTTCCGAGCCATGGCGATCGAAAATTCAATTTGGAGAACCCTGTGAATAACATCACCGGCTTACAATATCTTGGGACGCGGCGCGACGCGTCACCGGCCGGGGAAACTCGCCTAGAAAATTCATTCTGATGCGCGCTATAATTCCGAGACACTATTCTCGAGAAAACTCCCCGCCTCTTCGAAAGGAGGAAAACATTTCTTCGACTTCTTGACACGTCGACGGTCGCGCTGGGGAATATCGTGCTGCACTGTACTACATTTTTAATTAAGGTGGCGTTCTTCCGGGGATGGTAAATTGTGTGAACAGTACGTAATCTACAGTAGAATCTCGTTTATCCGAACAAGGTGGCGAGAAAATCCCCGTAACTACCCTTATAGACGTGGTGCAGCGCTGAAACTTGCCAGAAGGGGTTCTTGTTTGGTAAACGTCATTCGGTGCTGTGAAATTTCTGTGGTTGTTGGTTTTTCACATCGCGAATGACCAAAGAAAGGTCCAGGCCCGTGTCAAGAGATAACAATCTTGCCAGCTGGCATGATCGATGAAGTTTTTATGAGAACGGTCGGCGTTGACCAACACGCGTGTCCGGACGCTTTGATTGATAGAGAGAACCGCGGCAATTTGGAGTCCGGCTCTAGCGAGAAAAACGGAGGTCGCCTCGTGGGGGTGTGTTTTTCTGAGGTATGCAAACAGCAGGTGTGTCGCTGCTTGCGGGCACGCGCACACACTCGCAGGGGAACGTATGTCCATGTCAAACTCCTTCCGACTGTGCACGTCCTGGAACAAGGTGCGCGCGGATGGTGTCTTCCGGACTCGGTGTTTCCAAAGGACAGTGCTTCGAGTCTTCGGCCCCCGTCGTGGTTAACCATGCCATTTCGAAATTCATCCTCTCGTCTGGCCTCGACCGTCGTTCCTCTTTCGCGCGCGCGCGCGCGCGCACGGTGTACGTAGAAAGCACATAAACTCTTTACTTTCGCCTTATGCATATCTAATGTCCTCGTCGGCCAGATATTTACAAGTCAAATGGAGGGGATCGATCGGCGTCGCGTTAGAACGATCGGGTGAAACACCGGCGAGGCACCGGTGCTCTCGTGAAACCGAGGAAAAAGCCCCTTGAGGTGGAACAGGGGGTGGCATGGCGGCTGCATAACCGGAAGGAAAGGGAGGAAGGATGTAACGAGAAAAATGGAACGCACAACGAACCACGGGATCGTATTTATTTTGTCTTGGAGCGGTTCGCCGCGAAACCGGGCACAAAAGGATCCTCCTCTCCGACCGACCCCCTCCGGTCCGCCGACGATAAAGTCCAGCGGTGCGACAAAGCACGCGAGCCCACGAGTTTCCAGCCGCGGGCGGAGACTTGGAAAAAGTTCCCTGGCTCGAGAGCAGCAGAATGCTCGCACGAGCCATGCATGCGGAAAGTTCTCGCGCGCTCGAAGACAGCACCTAGCCTCCTACTTCTTCTCTCTGGCTCTCCGTCGATCCCGCCCCTCTCCCCGACAACCGAATCCCCGATTCCACGACGAGAAATAAATTTTCGCGACCCTACCCATTTATTTCTCCTTCGACGACGCCCGCTTTTCCGCGCCGGCGAAGTTAATGGACTTGACGAGACCCTCGCTGACTTTTACTCGGCTCGATTTCGACGTTATTTAGGAGAGAGCAGGGCTTGAATAACGAGGTTCGCGGGGTAGCGATCGGTTACTTTTGCCTGGGGATGAAAGGGTTTTGTGGAAGCGTAATTATTCGACTGGTGATAAGGCCTTGAAATGCTTGAAGCGAGACACATTTGTTGTTCGTATACTTGTCTAATGTTGCTTGAAATCAAACACTCTTCGCTTCTGTTTTAAAGTAAACTGAATATAACTCATTAATATAGAAACTGTTGCAAACAATCAATGTGTATAGACATATAATAATATAAGGTACTTTCAATTGCGCGTCGCCAAACCTCATGCACTCTGATTACCGTTCTCTATGCATCTATCTGAACAAGCGCCGCTCGCTTTAAAACAATCTCACACCGCTCGCTCGTACCAACCTTACATCTGCTCACTCGTACCAACCCAACATTTATTCCCCATTCGTACCAACACTCAGGAATTGTTCATTCACTCAACAACATTCACCTATCTCTGTTCGTTAACCCTCGGGACAACGAGCGAGCCGAGTCAAAATGATCGATTATAGATGTACCATTTTATTTATTTATAGTTTATTTTAATGTGGCCTCGTTGACTATAAACTCACAAGTTTATTTCAATTCTGAAGCTGAAAAAGCTCATTTTAATAGATGTCCATGAACATCCAAAAAGTGTTCAAAATATTCGGAATCTGTCAAGTATACTACAACTTTTCAAAGAATGTTAATAGTCGCAAAACATCGGGAATTTGTTAATGCTTGTACTTATTACGTTCAGCGGAATAAAGTGTTCTCTAAACGCAGAGCGAATACCCGCAGCCTGATCGCGAGCACACTGATCGGTTTACCAATAATACGATTTTCTGTAATACGATTTTGCTATAATTATTCTTCATCTGCGTTACCCGCGAAGGGATTCGATCGACACCCACGCGATTATTTCGCGTTGTTAGGCCGCGGGCACTGCCAGCCGGGGGGGATTTGCATTATCTTCGAATCGCGTTATTTATTGCGTCCGCGTAAGCTGCCAGCGGCCGATTGTAACTGGGGTGGAGAAAAAAAAATATCCCGCTATAAAGCGCAGCCTTAATTGACAGCGAATGGTGTGGCGCAATATAATCGGTCCACGCTCGCGGAATTGAAAGAATTACGTTATCGCCGGACGCTAACGCGCGAACAATCGTCTCGTCCAGCACAATGAGTTTCGCAATGGATATTGACAGGAACGTCGAGCGATTGCTATAATCATTCGCGCGTCATTCATTGAAGAAAAAAGTGCTCGCATCGATAATGAACAACATTTCCAATCATCTTCATCGTGCGCGCGATCGGTTGCAGAGTACGTTGAACAATAGTTATTTCGAATAACGAGGAAAAACGTGGCGAATCGATTTGACACGTTATAGAGAGAATTGTTATAAATAAAAATTACACAAATATATTTTTAGAATCGGAAGCTGTCTGATTAACATGTCGAGTCGCGAAGTCCAGAAAGCCCTCTGTATATAGCATTGAAACTAAACGACAACTAAAGTCGCGTACGTATTTACGGATGACTTCAGCGTCCTCCGGCTTGTTACAAATATTTGATAACAGCAAGGTAAACCGAGTCGCGCAGACAGCCTCGCTCGCGAGAGCTTGATAAACGTAGTTTATGTTGTCGGTGTACAGGCGTCGTCAACGGTAATTGAATTTGTGTAACGTTCGCTCATATCGAGCCCGCGAGAATTGACATTATTATAATGTTTGAGGGTCCTCCCGGGCGAGGAATCGATTTACCCGCGTGGAGCCAACGGAGCCGGGTTCCCTCTTTTCCTCCGATTTTTCGTCGCGCCGGGAGATACGACTCGGCCCTTCTTCCTCGGGCGTTCCTCCCTCTCAGAGTTTTGGAATAAATTCAAATAGTAAGAACGTCGTACTCGTCGACGTTGTCCTGGTCGTAGTCGTCGGTGCAACCGTCGCGTCGTTTCCTCGAGCCAGTCTTCCCCGGTTCTATCCCGGAGGGAGGTACAAAATGAATTGTACCGGTCGCCTCCCCGGCGGAAAGAGTAATTTGATGCACAACCTTGGACTCCACGGACCCAACGATAATAAAAGGGGTAAACTGTGCAGGGCGTCGTGTTGTATTAATTTAACTTCAGCGCGCGACGGCCGAAGCGACGACGCGGCGCGGCTCGGCGCGGCGCGGCGGGGGACACCGAAACGATATTAAACTAAATTGCCAACGGTCCGCGGTTTAGGTGGCTGGCCAAGGTTCCAGATTAACGGAACAGGCTAAGAAACGGAAAGGAAAACGGGCCGGGCAAAGCCAGGCGAAAACACGGAAAAGAAAGAGACCACCGGGGAAACTGCGGGGGTGGTCTCGGCAAACGAAGATGGCGGTCGGTCCCGCCGCCGCGCCGGAAGTATTACGCGCGGCTATACCGCTCGGACTTCCTCTGATTACGCGGAAAGTTCAGTTCCCTCTTGTTGATCGTACCACCCCCTGGGCGCGCCGTGTTGCGTACACGTTGCCCAGTTAAAAATGCTTTTAATTAAACCACCGCGCGATGCTTCGCAGATCTGCCCGTCGATTAGACATTTCGGTCGACCGCGAGGATACGCTGGAAGCATTCATTGAACTCGCCGCGGTTCGATTGCTAACCATCACCATAGTAATCTCTATTGTTTTTGTCGTAAAAGAACCATTTACATTACAGCGAGAAATGTTGCAGATGAAACTTGAATGATTAGAAATTTGTGTAGCACTAAAATTGACAGCATCATTACCTACCCCGTTGGAACAGTTCAACCCCGTAACATTTCTCGCTGTGGATATTAATAAGGACGTAAAAGAGGATGTTGATATCAGCCGAAGCATCCTTCTTCTACCATTATTTCCACCCTTTACCGTTCCTCTTCTCCGGCACAATTAGCTGGTGCATTGCGCACCGGCCGGATTCAACGACGAATGAATCAAGCTGCCGCAATTACTTCGAACGAGCTACTGTTCACGCCAAAGGTCTCTAATCCCCGCCATTATGTTTCTCATGTTAACAGAAATCCTCGGGATGGAGTTAGGAGCAGTGAGACTGTTGCTTTACTCGACGCTGATGGTCGTCGTGTGCTGGAGCTATGAGGATTGGTCGACAAGATGCTCGCCAGCGTGCAAGTGCACGTGGGCGAACGGGAAGAGGACCGCCGAGTGCATCAACCGGAACCTGACGGAGATCCCGAGCAATCTATCGTCCGAGATCCAGCGGATCGACCTAACGGGAAACCGCATCACTCAGCTGGGCTACAACTCATTCAGCCGGGTGTCCCTGGTAAACCTGCACAAGCTGGTGATGCAGAGGTGCGAGATCGAGACGATCCACACGAACGCGTTCAACGGCCTGAAGATCGTGATCGAGATCGATTTGTCCTCGAATCACATCAGAACCCTACACCCGGGCACGTTCAACGAGACCGAGAAACTGAGGACGGTGTTGCTGGACAACAACAAGCTGAAGGTGCTGCAGAACGGTCTGTTCCGGGACCTGATATTCCTGCAGAAAGTGACGGTGTCCAACAACGATCTGGAACGAGTCGACGAGAGGGCATTCCACAATGTGACAAAGCTGCAGAAGATCAGCCTGCAGGGCAACAATCTGACCACTCTCAGGGTCGAGAGCTTCGCGTACCTGCCGAACCTCGGTAGCCTCGAGCTCCAGAACAATGTCTGGAACTGCAACTGCCATCTGAAGGAATTCCGCGATTGGACAATCGAGCGGAAGCTGTACACGAAACCCACCAAGTGCCACAACCCACCGGGACTGGCCGATCAGATGTGGGACGAGATCAACAGCGATCAGTTCGCCTGCATGCCGGAAATCTCCAGGATCGGACCCTCCGTCATGGTCGAGACCAGCAAGGTCAACGTGACCTTCTGGTGCAAGGCGACCGGGACTCCGCAACCCAAGGTAACCGAAACGACCGAGTCGACTCTTTCCTCGGGCTGGTTGGTTGAAAACGGTACGGCAGGGTCCCTCTCTCGCGGCACTGAACCGTTGTAAGCGGAAAAACAGTAAACCGGGGAAAGGCTGGCCGCGCGGTAGCTAACTCGAGAGCAATTTAGCGTACAATCTGGCTTGATGCGGCCAACTGAAAAGATTGCGCCAGCTGAACTGGCGTTCGGGTAACTTAGCCAGAAACTTCTAAACGCCCTTAGCCCGGCAACGTTGTTCCGTGATCTCGGAGTGAAAACTCTTTCGGGTTCGCTCGCCGCGCCGGCCGCGTTTTTCTTTTTCCTTCTAATTGAAGTGACCCGGGAAAATTCGTCGGGGTCGAACGCGGAAATTTTCGGCACGATCCCTTTCTCGTTGCATAAATCTACCACGGGCCCTCCACCGGGAGATAAACGCCGCCGTGTTGACGCTAAGCTGGGACAAATTGTGGGCCTCTGTCTTCGCGGATTGTCCCTTAATACGTGCGATAATTCATGCGTTTTTGCGCGCGCCAGGGAGACTAGCTGAAACCGTGCTAAGGAATTTTTTCTCGATTTAATGAAATTCTTTGATTCCACGCGGGGAATTCGCGCAGCCGGAAAAATAAGGGGGGGGGGAGTGGAGGGTAGAGAAAAAGACAAACCCGCCTTTTGGTACCCGCGGCACAAAAGGAAGGCATAGTTACGCGAGTCTCTGCGCGTAATAACGAAGTCCTTTCAGATTTTTCCCAGCACGAAGACTGAAAATTAAGAACACCTTTAAGGTGAGCTCGCACTATTCCACAACCAGCGCAACCGCCATTGTCTGCACGTACGCGGTAGGGCCTCGTCTACATTTTCGACTTTGCCTCGCAAAGCTCTGTTTGCCACGGTTTTTCGGCAAGTTGCAGAATATAATTATTCGGAGAAACGTGCGCTGCTGGCTTAAATTTGAGGGACGGCGTTCCGGTTTAGCCAGCCTCATGATTTTATACGTGGGCTACAAAAAATGGTTATAATGTTGACGTTTCGCGTACGCTGTTACACAACTGTCGCCTATGTAAAAACGGTGGTAAATGTTTTCAACGTTCAGCTACGGAGAGTCTGACAGGACTGTGACGTAGAAACGACTGTTGGCGAAGATTTCCGGTGATTTCCGTAACTTTCGGACAGCCAAAAGAATCCTTGAAAATATTGACTTCGTTTTGGCGAGAACGATAGGAATACGTGTCCCGAATAGATAGTATAAAGACGGAAGCAATTGGTTCATCGAATTCCGGAAACCGTGTAACGTTATTGGAAAACTTAGCGTCGCGACCAATTCAAGCTCTCGTAGCTCCGACAATACATCCAATTTTAAAGAACTGTTTGACAGACATCTTCTCCAGATTATACGGATTGAGAGAGATCGATTTTTCCGTGGATCTCCGGCACCCTCGAGAAAAGGGAGTGGGAAAACGACGTAAGAAAGTTGGAGGAAACCTTTAGAAGGTCCTCCGGTCCCTGAGTTAGTCGTTCGACGTCTTGTCTCGTGATTGAAAGGGCTCACGGGAATGTTGTTTCTCGATTTCAGCTATCCTGGATCCACCGGTCTCGGTTGCTGACCAACGCGACGAGACAGCACAACGGCGAGAGGGGCTACGTCCTGAAGTCGAGCGGCAACTGGTTGAACCTCACGATCCCGGACGTCACGGCCTCGGACAAGGGCGATTACATCTGTCAGGCGAAAAGTCCGGGCGGCGACACCGAGAAAAACGTGACCCTGGCGATCGCTGGCGACGCCATAGGCGGCAAGGACAACATAATCAGCCTGCCGTTGGCCTTGGGCTTGGGCGTGACGGCGTTGCTGCTTCTAATCGTCACCGTGTCCCTTTGCGTGTGCTATTGCCGTCGTCGTAGGACCAGGCACGACGAGAAGAGCCTCGAGGCCGCCTCGATAGAGCACCACGGCCTCGGCGAGCAAGAGAAGTCGCTGATCACGACCATAAATCCCGTGGTGAAGCCGCCCAGACGGTACGAGGCGCCGTCCGTGACGTCGCACGGCACCGAGATGACGGAGCTGAACCGTACATTGCTCGACAACGACTCGGTCTTTGGTCAGTACACAGCCTACATTACTAAACAGTGCGTGGCCAGGTGCTAGCTACTAACTATTTGTTACTTCCGCCGAGCGATCACGGCGAAACGTGGAACGCTCGCGGGACCGCCGGTGTTTGCCCGGGTTCGATGGTGTTGCGTGTGAGACCGGTGTGTGCTAGTTTCGAGGAAAACGGAGGAGTAATTGCCCGGTTCGTGGCTATTACGTTCTCGAGATGCCGAGACACGGAATAGTCCCCTACTGATTTTTCTCCTCGATCCACGGATCGGGGCCAGGTGCTACGGAATAGGGGACGATTCCAACAGAAAATGCTGATCGGACAGGAGCGTTACTCCGAACGGCTCTTCCCAATTTCGATGATGGCTCAATTTTCAATTTGTTTGCATTCCCAAACATAGCTAATTTATCATCTTACGTGTTTCAATTTTCTTTTTTCGATTAAAAGCACAAAAGCAGGAATCGAAACATTTAAGTCTTCGCATAAATCGCTTCGTAGCATAAAGAACTTCTGAAATTACCATTTAAAAGAAAATAATCGAGTTTCTTTTAATACGCCCACGGTGAATGAAGCGTTAATTTAAGAAAGAAATAGGAGCCACTCGGATAACGCCCTGTTGTCAGTAATTGGACCCGATATCGAGAAAAATCGATCGATGCCACTCGAACGAAGGATTCGCACAATGAACTCTCCGAGATTGAATCGAGGGTAGGTATTGTTAATGCGAGCGACGATCAATCTTTCGGTTTCCTTGAAGAGAACAACAACCGCGGTAACATCCACGGAACGGTATCATCGCTAATTAGGGGATAGAGTAGAGATGAATGGAATTGTAAACGGCGAATGTATTTAAGTTTAAGACGATTCGCGTCGGAGCGTTGCGGCTAGGTTCAGTAATCCCGGGCGGCAGATAAACGAGGCGCCATTGATCCTGGGTTAACAAGTATCGACCGGGACCGTTGCAAGATTAATGAGAGCGTGCAACACGTAATGATAGAGAGGAGAAAGGCATTCGTCATTTGTGTCTGGCTGGCAGCGATACCGTTTTTCCTCCTCTCGCCAGAGAAAAAGAGAACCGCCTCTCGTTCCCGAAGAAAACCGCGCGTATGTGTTCGACGTCGGGCGTCGTTAATTAGACGCGACGTATCTGATCGTCGTATCCCTGAAACCGCGCCGTTTCGCGGACTATTTTGATAGAGATGTAAATAGACGCGGCGCAACCGTAGGCAGTAAATTTATACGTCGGCGGGAAGCGTTCGGGAGGATTCCATTATTTCGTTCTCTTAAAACCTCCTTGCTGTTCTTGTACAGAATTAATCAGCGTCGATCAACGTAACGACACGCGCATGCGACCTAGTCTTATTTATGTGTACAGCGAGATAAAACCGTCTCGAGTAAGAACCGGGCGAATGAATTTATCCATCTCGCAAGATAAATCAGAAAAATTCAAGAAACAATGGGGATAAGAGTTGCGTCGGGATTGCGAGCATAATGCGGTGTCTAGACTCTAGACTCTAGAGCGATAAACGGGGAAAGGCGAACGACGAGATACGAGGCAAGTTCGGGCTCGGATTCGGGACAGTACAAAGGGAGAGTAATAATCGTTAGGCTACTCTCTCGGTAGAATTAGCAAGCTGCCGTTTTATTGGGAACGATACGACTCTGCGGTCGTGTATTCGCGTGTCCCTCCGCGTGTCTTTCCCTATGTAATTTCGTAGACGGTAATTGAAATTGTCGGAACCTCCCAGCATCCGCTCGTCTCGGCTAACCTCTTCGTAACCCTTTGCATCCGGACGATTGGTCTCGCGCAACCTTTTTCCCTTCACCCGTGTCCCACTTTCTCTTCCGACTGCTATTGAACGGCACTCGAGCACTCGAGGAGCACACGGTGGAAGGTCTACGATTATCTCTCCCATTTACCTGGCCACCTATATCGCCGTTGCGGCTCCCAGGTAGGATCTGGCGCGGGGATCTATGGACCAGCCTCACCGGATCGAGGGGTTCGGGAGGTAAATAGTGGGGGAAATGTATAGTCAGGACCGTTGGTGACGTCATGAAGCTGTAGCGTAGTCTATTACAGATAGCGTCGTCGCGATCCCACCGCCACTATTGGTACGTTCGTGGGACAATTCTCGGGACGATGACGTCGTGCGATCCCTCGGAGGGACTTTTCGCAACAACGCTGCTGTCGACTCTCCTCCGCGTCGAGAATATCGCGAACCGAGTTCCCGGCTGCGGGTGTGGATCTCGCGATAAAAACAAGCACGGACGCATCGGCGCCGGCCTCCGTTCCATTTTCTTGACAGATTCGTTTCGACACGAATCGCGACTCTCGCCATTTAATTTATAAACTCGAACGCGTGTTCGGCGAACTCCTACGGCGCGGCTCGACCCAGTTCTACCGCGATGAAATTTTATCTCGCTCGGGCGCGATCGATTTACGGGTATTCGCGATAGAAGCCGCGACAGCCTCTCTGCATTATGTAACGCGTTTGGATATCGGTACCTGGTATCGGACCTTCCATCAAACTTGGCGTGCGACGCGACCGACGGTTACAGGATGCTACCCTCGTTACGTGCTCCTTATCGTTCCGAGCCTCCCCCTAGCATCGTCCGCTTAAAAGCTGGCTGCGAAGCTGATCGGCCGGAACTCGAATCGGTAATCAAAGGTAATCTTCGAGCATACTCGGCTGTAACCGCATCTTCGCCATAGGCAGGGTTACCTACAAATCACAGCTCTGACACTACACGCAACACTGATTCGCTTCTCGAGGGGTGGTTCAGATATGTCTCCCACGTATTTCAATGAAAACTACATATATACGAAGTACCTACAGTCGATCCGAAAAGTTTCTATAAATACCGACATTGAATTGAACGTTGTCCCGGATACACTTGTAGCAGAACTGTTGTAGCAGATCCGAATCCATCGTTATCCCCCAAAGCTCCAAATCAGTTGAAATCGCGGGGAGTCTAATCTAAAGAATACCTCGCAGACTCACCACACACGCAGCACACATCGACGCGACGACAACTTTACTACCTAGTTTATCGCTTAAACGTTACTTTTTTTTTATCAATTTTTTGTTCTTGCATCACCGTCCTGACACCTTTCTGTTTTTAACGTTCCTCCTTCTTTTTTGTTTATGTTCTGGCAGCTGATGGTATCGGTAGCGGTGTCGGCGTCGGAGTGATCGGCGGCGTCGGGGACGACGAGAGGGAAGAACGAGCGACGCCCGAGCTCGAAAGCGGTACCGGTACCCTGTGCCGCGGAGGAGGTGGTAGCTACCGCCAGTATCCGCCGGACCTATTGGCCTTCTCCGGGGGTAGAGGCGCATCCCCGACCAGCCAAGCATCCACCGCACCTGACAACACTCGTCTTCCGAGTCAGCACGCTACACCGACCACGTCCGCGTTCGGCTCGCCCTCGAACCAATATCCAGCCGCGTTCAAGACCCTGCCGCACAACCGTAGCGTGACACCGTACGGGATCGCTAGCTCGACGATCGCGCCGGTGATGCCTCGACACGGCTACGTGACGATACCACGTAGACCGAGAGCACCCAGTTGGAGCAGCGGCCCGCCCACGTCGCCGACGGACGGTTTGGAACCGGTCTACGACAACCTAGGCGTCAGGAGCACCGCGGACGGCAGCTCGATGCTCTCCCTGAACAAGAGCCCCGAGCCGTTGTCCTCGATCAGGAACAGACCGTTGCCGGTAACGCCCGGCTCGCTCTACGGCACGATACAACGAAGCACCCCGAACATACTGACCAGCAGCCCGCTAGACAGGGCTGCTCCCGAGGGCGCGGCCGAGTGGCCCACCAAGCTAGCCGACGAGTCCACCGATAGCAACCATGTTCTCGGACCGCAGCAGTCCGGGAGCAACACCCTCGGCAGAAAAGTGCCACCCAGGCCGCCGCCGAAACCCAAAAAGAAGTCCACCAACGGACCTCTCTACGAGGACGAGGGAGAGGACGGGACCGAGGTATGATCGGCGTACCTGGGACGGCGAAGCTGAGGCCGCGAGGCCGTGGCCGTGCTGAAGAGACGGGACGCATGACCGCAGTCACAATAAACCGGTAGTGCCTTTGAAGACGAGACGACCCGTCCCCGGCCCGGCCGGGTCGATACTTTGGTTCGAGCGTGTAACTTCGCCCGGCGATTCTGCTGACGGACGATCGTACGGCGGGCTTCCACATCCGGTGAAACGGATCGTCACGTCGGGCGAACCGCTGACTCGCTGGAAACCATCTGGAACTTTTCGGAACGCGACGCCTTCGCCGGTCGTTCTTTCCTCGTCCACCCCACACCACCCTAACACCACCCGTTTTTTCTCCCTTGTGTTTTCATAATTTATTTGATCGTCGACTCTGTGTGCCGGGACCCGTCGCGGACGACATACACAGTGATTCACAATCTCGTGGTGACCTCTATGGCAGGCGACCTCTATGGCTCTACGAACACTCGATTCAGTGAACATCGGTGGACTCGATATATACGACTCGTGGCTATCACTTTATCTCTCTAGATCCCGATCGTCGACGAGATCGTATACCGTGTATACGTGCGATGATGCCACGCAGGACATTAGTGTTAAGGATAAACGGCTCTCCGGATGCGATTCGTGTAGTTTATCGTCGTGCTTGTTGCATGCCTAATGAAGAGAACATGTCGAAGTTGACGCGCCGCGGATGACAGTAACTTTTATACGATGTGCTCGTAAAGCGGTGGCGCGATCGGTCGTGTATCCCCTAAGTTTACGCCCGCCGTGCCGTATTAGGCGGGAATAATTTTTATCGCGACACTTGATGTTCATCGGTGTTTCATCTCCCTTCCCCGAAGCAGGGCGAAACTTTATTTTTCCTTTTCACCGTTAGTTTTACTGTAAGATCTACTTCGTTTAATGTAATCGTGCGACGCGTGGATACTGCGCCACGCCAAACTACCGTTCGTTCCGACAACGCTGTAAATCGGGATTAAGACAGCCGGGCCGACGCCGATGACGATGGCTCGGCTCACGGGTTAACGGAGACGTTAGGGTAACTATTTCTAGCGTGTTTGAAGTGCGTTCGTGCGAAGAGAGAAAATTATCCACTCCCGATCGCATTCTATTCTTGACGCGTTGACTAACGCGGTGAAGTCGACTTAACACTCGTCCGTTTTCCGTTTCTTCGATTCGACCGTTGGTGTCGAATTAACGGTATACCGGAAAGACAAATGGCCAAATTCGCCAGCTCTCGTGCTCGCACCGTATAGAAATTACGAGCAAGACGGTTTTTGCTCTACCGAGAACAAACGCGTCGAATCGACGTAACGAACGGACGCTGGTTAAAAAGAAATTTTTATCCGAAACGGATGGTTACTATGACGAATCTGAATTTTTCGGTCTCCGTTTCGTCGGGTAAACCGGGCGGTGGCAGTAAACGTGTTAACGATAATCAGGCAGATGTTCTGGCGCGAATTTCCTGGGCTCGCACACCCGTTATGGGAACACGTAGCCTCTCCAAGGACACGAGCTCGAATCGTATACCGAGCGTATTTAACCGGGTGCTCCCTTGTCCTCCGGAAATGTTTGGATATTCCCACGGAGCCGGAAACCGAGCGCGCCATTTTGTCGTCGCGGCTAAAGGGAGACGGCCGCGTTGCCGCGCGTTGTAAAAAATAAGTACAGTCGTGTACATACTGTGTATTATATCTAAGAAATAGTTTGTCTTCTGATCGCGCGATCGGTCCGATCTTTTGGAGCAACGCCAATGGTGTTTCGTCTGAAAGGATACGCGAGAATTTTCGGTGGGGAAGTAGGACGGGTCTGTCAACGACGACAACTGGTGCGTTTGAAGCGACGAGAACGCCATTGTATACGTAACAAATAGACGCAATCTTGTAATCAATCTTAACGCGCGATTCGACGGTCAACGTGTACAGGACTAATCGCATTTAAACGACCCGATAACGGACTCGGTAGATTTTAATCCATCCTCTATCCAGGCAACGGACTTGCGCTGCATTCGAACATCTTTGCGCGATCGTTCCACCGTGTGACGCAACGGACAGTCAGAATACTTGGCGTCGATACGATTCCGGATCGTTTCTAAACCTATGGAATTGGTCGCACGCGAGCCACGAACTTGTTACACTCTCGGTGCGTTTTATCCGGAGCTTAGCGTTGCGTTCCCACCTTTAGCGGGGATTTTCGGATCGATCGGCGCGCAACTTGTTGCCAGCAGAGAAGAACCTAGCTCGACAACACCATTCGAATTCACTCGACTATGCCGCGGGAGGGTGTATCCCGAGTCCGCGAACCTTTCCCGAAACGTTTACGCTCCGACGATCCCCTTCGATCAGCGTCTACACGCCGTGCAACCCGAATTTTCATAGTCTAACCAATGGTCGGAAAGCTGCGGGCTCGTACGACGTAAAATAGACGTTCGGCGTAAACGCCGGATTAAACCGCGTGCTCGTCGAGTTTCCCGTTTCATTGTTCCTCCGGCGATCGTCCGGAACCAGCCCCATCCGATCAGCCTCGAGCTCTCCCACAGCACCACCACCACTTTTCGTTCATCTCTGCGACCGTGAACATGATCGAACGACGAGGCGCCTTCCCTGATCGTGAACGCACCTAACAGTATTACGAACGAGACATGAGTACGACGACGCGGAGCCGTTGAGACGACGCGGAGACAATCGCGACGCAGTCGTGTAACTTCGTTCCCTCGGTCCTTTGAGCAACTTTCCTTTCAACAGGCTCCGGCCAACCCCGGCCAAAAACGAATCGCAAAGAAATATCTTAAATAGAACTGTGCCCCGAGTAATTGGATCCGTGGAGCAGCTGCGAAATCGGCAGCCTTCCGCTTCCGCTTTTCACGGCGGAAACGGGACGATCGAGAAGATCGTCATCTCGAACGAACAAGGACTACAGGATCGAGGCTACACGACCGGCCGTATATATGTGGATCGTCGCGAATCATTTTAAGCGGCCTAGCAGAGTCGCGGCTCGTCCGGACCAATCGTCGTGCCGCGCCCTGTAAATACACGGACCCTAATTGCACGCTGATTCACGACGTTGTTTATATGTAAATGCGGCCACGTTGAAAGCAGCGCGGCACGACCGGTTGACACGGCGCCACGAGTATATTTTTGTAATTTTGTATTTTGACGGGTTCTCCGGCCACGTCCAGTCACACGGCGACCGCGGCACGGGAAGACGACCTCTCGTCCCTTCATCCCTGGGGATCAACGACACCCCCGGGGGATTTAACCGGATCCACGCGTGCGCGATACGACCACTAAAATATAATTGAACGGTCGTTAGACCTACCACGTCGCTTCTGGATCCTCTCCTAAACTCGGCTACACTAGCACGAGTCGCTGCTGATCTCCCTTTTTTTTCTCTCTCTCTCTCACTCTCTCTTTCTCTCTGTCTCTCTCTCTCTCTCTCTCTCTCGATCGCTTGATCGATAATACAACTCACACGCGTCTCCGAGGGTTTAACGCCCCAAATTCAAACCCGGTGACTTCAAAGAGCTTGGGTTCGCGTTTTAACGAGCGATGTTGGAAACTTTTTTCGGGACATATACGACCTGCAAGGTCGTTTCTAGCGATGTGTCGGGTAGCCGACCGTTCGGGCCGTGCTCGAGCGAACGTCCGACACATAGATACATGCACTTAAGGGTTGAGATATCACCAGCATGAACTATGTTCGGTGTGATTTTTTAAACTCTTTACTTATTTTTAATGCTTTACAATTCTTAGCTCATTTTTACTTGCTTCGTAATCCTTACAATCTTATACATTAGTAGGCGATTCAATAGTTTACCGAGATTTACAGATTAATTTTGCATGGTGATCAAATGACGCAACGTTCGATACAAAATGCGAGAAGGTTAAGAAGATCGTTGCTATAATGCGTCTTGTTTTCTCAATTTTTATTTTTAACGAATAAATTATTTCGATCTACCTGAGCGTTTATGAATGGTGAGCATTTTTTACATTTACATCGATGATTTTTTTTTTGTGAGAATGTTGCAGAATTACTCCCAATTCTTTTGCATCGATTTTTAAGATAAAAATTTGTGTAAGAAATCTTAAATAATCATGCTTGAAATTTAGTTATATATATATTTTGGTTCTCCACACGCAGAAACTAACAAGTGATTAAATGTATTTGGATTTATCTGTTAATCGTGTTGCATTCCAGGAATCTTTTTCGATCCAACCAAAAGTTCTCCTTTCTTTCAGATTTTACGTCGCAATGGTCATTCGAGAAAAAAAAATACTCAAACTATGCGTTGTTTGATATTTTCAACCCTTTATGACGGTTATTTCAAGAAGTCAAATAAAGAAGAATTTTCGTCGTGAGTCCCACAGACCTAACCAGTACACCGGACGGTTCAGACATAAAGGGTTGACAAGAATGATATTTTCCACGTAGTCGTTTTCTCATTTTCTCCGCGGCCGTTTGTGTATCCGGGAAAAGTCCAAGGAAATTGTTGACGTTCGCGTTCCTTTCCCGAAATGATTTCAAACGAGCGGCAGGGTCAACGTCGCTGGAAATAATGGTCCGTACGGGCGCCCGAAATATTTAGCATTCCGGTACTTTTCCGTTTCGCCCCGGAGGTGTGACATGTCGGCCATCCTAAATCAGAATTTTCCCCATTTGCGCTCGGCGAAGAGAAAAGAGGTGGGATCTTTCCCTCGCGGGGCTCGTTCTCGCGCGAACACAAGCTCTCTCCCTCGCGCCCTTCCGTTGGCTTTTCCTCGCCGTCACATGCTCCTACTTAATGACACCGGGACAAGTATACGGTGGAAATGGAACACGTACAAGCCCGCAATTACAGCGGATGTCAACTCGCGGTGCTCTATGCGCTATTAGCCGAGTCCTGTTTACCGGGGGGGTTCGCGCGTCACGAACGAGCTGCCGGTCGTCAGCGCAATTATTATCGCAAAATACTTTCTGCAACAGTCGGAAGCAGACTGCTGGTCGGTGAAATGAAAATCCCCTCTTTGAAAGAGTTCCGGAAATAAGCGTTCCAACCAGTTATACAGGGTGGGGCGTAACAACAAAAAATTACAAAAACATTCATGACCATTCTACCCAATAGCATACACGATTATCAATTTTTCCGAATGTTCTGCGGTAAAAGCGATTTTTAAAAAAATTACAGAAACGTAAAATTTCTGGTTTTATATTAAAGTTATCGGATGACCACATTTATATTGTATCTCGTTACGATTTACTAATGTGTATTTGTTTGAACATCTCCAAAAATCCGAAAAAATTGTATCTTTTTCATGGTAGTTTTAGAGCTACCAGTTTAATACAAATTCATTAGCGAGACATTGTCGAAAGTAATATTCTCAATTTTTTTGTAAACTGCACCGTAGTTAATAATATCTATTTTCAGAGAAACAATGTACACAAGCAAAAATACAATGTACTATCATCTAGACTGATCATGACTTTGTCGTAATTTTTTATTTTTCTATCGAATGGTATAATGAAAGATCAATTTGGTTTGAGGGTATATTTCATCATATTATCCGGCTGTATCCTTTGGGCGTTTCATAACAGTTATTCGGAATCAAAGTTTTCCGTAACTGTCTCGAGGACTGGGATCGATATCATAACAGTTTTCAAGCTCTACCCGAGGTCCCGGCAGACGCTCGACAGATCGCTCGCGATCGATATACGACCCCGCGATACTTGGAGCTTCTCTCCGTTTACCATTTCGCTTCTCTAATGACTCTGCGTATCTACCTGCCGGGTACATATCCGCTTGATGTCGTTACGACGGAAGTCAAACGGGGATCAGAGCTGAGACGGGACCGCGGGGGAAACGTGTGTAATTGCGAATGCTGCAGCGTCCGTATCGGACACGTTTCACTTAGTATTTTTAATGAGTCGCATGCCAGCGACGAGAAATTCCTCGCTCAGAATACAATTTTGCTGGAACCGTCGCGATTCGCCGATAAAAGACGCCTCCCCCCCCCCGTTCTCGACCAGGATATCGAGAACTATCGATTTTGGAATTATGGCTGTTGATCAAGTTTCGGAACCGGCGAGCAAACAGCTTAGCTACATATCGATCCGCCGTGGTTTGCAAAATTTATTCATGCCGTGATTAAAAGTTATTTCTTAGCCTAACAGGCTGAATTAGCCTTTTGCAGCTTCTTGGCAGTGCTGTAGTAATATTCATTACGTGGTCACAAGTTTTCGTATTAATAGTAATATTGTTAATAATGCGTGTCAGGTTCGTGCATACGAAATGTCCGGTTTCATTAAGCTTTCTTGCCGAACGGTTAGCGAACAGTGAAATTACATAATCATAAAGCTAACTAAAAAGCTTTTAGAGTGAAATAAATCGAAATAACAGGTGAACATGAATTAGGAAATAACGCAGTTGGACCTGCACGTGATACTAACACTGATGTTTGGTTCGAAGAGAGTGATAATTGCACTCGCTTCTCGCCAGGCGAAATGTGCCAATTGCGAAACAATTTCGATAAATGAACATTAGATGGGAGGAAAAGGTAGTCGTTGCATGTTAACTTTGTTGAAAATTTGGACATTGCATTTGCGCCAACCTAACACTCATCTTAGAATGAAACAAACCTACAAACGAAATGAAAATAAAATTATTCTCAGTTGTTAAATCACAGGAAATGCCCAAAGTGCAAAACATTTCACCAACCAGCGATTGTTCGTTACTTTAAAAAAAATAATTACTCTTGGCTGATTCATGGCCAAGGATAATTCAATCACGGACCAAAACATCATCCCCGGTAATATAATCTCAGAATTTCTTAAGGGATCATCGTATGAAAAAAGATTTTACCAACAATAAATCCACGAAAATCTTTAGAGATCGTATATCTGCCGTAAAGAACTGCCTAAGACATTTTTACATTCGATTTCGAGACGCGGTCACGGTATCGTTCCATTTTGTCTTGCTTGATCCGTTCGGGTCGCTATAGTAATGGAGTAATAATTGTTTTTGCGGAGCTCGAGTGCTCGAAACCCCATTCCGACAGAGAGTCCTGGGGAGCATCCCCAGTCCCTGACACTGAGATATTGGCGTGAAGTTCTTGACTGCATCTGCGAGCGTGCAGATGAAAGTACCGTCCAATACACCGATCCAACCACAGCCATCTGGACGTTATGCGCGCATAATTAATCTAATTTTCAACGTGATATACCACCGAACATGGCGTTCCTCGAGCGATACCAGTTCACCATTAACGTCGTTCTGCTCGGGACGTTTTTCGCCCGCGATGATAGCGCGTCGTAGAGCACAATCGATATACCGCAACGTGATCGACATCTTCGACGGCGGTGTACGTCGTGCCGGAAGCAACGTTGTCCGGGTCACGTTCGAGCACATTCCAGACGATCGTAGCGTTCTCTCTCTCCGTAGTGTTCTTTCCGTTTCAAACGCATTTGTCTAAGACACTCGCAAACGGGCTCCGTTCCGTGCACCGCGACGACTTGGCGGTTCTCCGTGATTAACCGATTCGTTCCCGGGAATGGGAATCAAGGCGGCGCGCGGCTTAAGACGCTGGACGGTGTCTTTAACATTTATACATTACTGCCGGGGAGGTTGAATTTTGCAAGTCCTAATTTCAGAGGATCGACCGTGCGCCGCCGAGGATGTTCATTTAGATAGAGTCAACCGAGGCGAGTGTAACTCGCGCGCATTAGTTGAAAACGTCGTCGTTCCTTCGCGCACCCGGAGCTCGTGCAACGTTTCTTTACAAAGCATCGAGTCGTAGCTGCTCTTCGAAGACTGACAATTTTCCGACGTAGAAACGCGATGCAGGTTTCGTGTATTATTTAGAAGTACAATTGGTCCGAAGGAATTGCGTTCGCGACGAAAGAACGATCTCGCCGGGTAAACTGTGTCCAATGTTTCGGGTCGAGATTCTCGCGAATAACAGGATCTTTCCTAATTGATTCCGCGAAGTCGATCGCGTCGTGTTACGAAGAACGAGAGAGGAGCGATAGTATCGCGAGCGACAACAGACGCGAATCTAATCGATCGAGTTAACTCCTTGCGGTGTCCGGGACCGTTGAACGATCGTGAAGCCCAATTTGCTACTGGTCGAGCGCTGGGGACAAAGTGAATTAGCTGCTCAAGGCCGTCGAGACATCCTACCCGCGTCATACCGGTTGGCTGGTTTTCGTCGCGCGAAAGTAGACGCGGCGAATAATCGGAGCACTGATTGGCCTAAAAGTGTCGCAGCGAAGTTAGGGGTTGGTTCCAAGGCCGGTTGATTGAATTGCCTGCGGTTTATACAGGGTAGAAATAAACGATACGTTCAAAATGATTATTACCCGGGGAATTCTCGACTTTCGGGAAAACGTAACTTTTTCATTTAAGCAGTTTCTCAGACTGCGAGGGATTAATACGTTAGCTCTGTCCTTGTTTTCGGAAGTTACTCGAACAAGGCTGTTGTTTTCACGGCTTCCCACGCGAAATTGGTGCTTGAATTGGTACGATCATCGTTACTTTTGTGCCCTAGTCCGACAGGATCACGTAACCTCCAACCGCTGAGAGTTATGTATGTACACACGGACTATCGAGACCCGAGTTTCTCGTAACAACGACGCGATGGTTCTTCTATGCGAACGTTATCCGAGACGACGCGCGACGCGTACGATCGCTCGAGTCGCGGTCCTAATCGTCGTCGAAACTGCCTAATTCATTCCATTGCCGGATCCTCGAGCGGACACAAACGGACTTTTCGCCACTTCCCGCGTGTATACTAGTGTGTATATGTATGTAACAGTACCGTGCAGAAACGCGAGACGTGTTCCTGACGACGATCTCTTTTAGGCGAACAAAACGGAGAAGAAACAAAAAGGAAAGGACGTCGGACGTGTGTTTCTGTGGATCAGGCCACGTCCATGTTTCTCTCGTACTTTGATGAATGTGTGTAGACATTTACGGGGCTGAAGTCATGAATAAGTGACGTTCCATTACCATATTTTCGTATCTCGTACAGCTCTTCGTTGTACAGGATGAGAACGCTTTTTTCCGAGTGTTTTTATCGTAATAGGGATTATTATAAATGTAAAGGAACTATGTTTGCGTGTCACGATATAAACGTTAAGGGAACCTCTTTAGGGTATGTAGCGTTCAGACACTTTCTTTTTATTAGATCCTAGATGAACATAGAAACGTTAAGGATGGAATAATCGACGTAAACAACATTCTGCGAACGTTGATCGCGTCTAATTTTCTTTGATAATTTCTATTATAGTACGTAACGCCGTATCGTCTTATTGATAATCGTGTTGTCATGCTATCATTATGATTATTGCTATGATTGATACTGTTTACTATTCCTATCGATCAATTCGATTCAGTGCCCGTGTTTACGTTCCGCCGTCATCATTATCATTATCATTATCATTATCATTATCATTATCAATATCATTGCGATCGTTGTAGCCACGATTATTTTTCTACGAGAATTTTTACTATGTAACACACAACGGCGCGCCGCACGCGCAACCGAATTTAGTTCCGTTTCGGTGTAACGTTCTCGGCCGACTATAATTTATAATGCCATGTCAATGTACTATCACTGTAAATATTATACATATTTTATAAATGAAATATTTAGCGTGACTGTAACGTTAAGAGAATGTACTGAAAGCACCACTCTGTACACTCCACTACGATGGTTAAATTTTAATAAATATTTCCCAACCCCATTCCTGCGACGTTCATTCAAGTCCTACCTTAGAATTATACAAAAATAAATACAAAAGGTTTGTAGTTTTTTCTTATCAAATGGAT
The DNA here is from genome assembly GCA_916610255.1 of Lasioglossum lativentre. Taxonomy (NCBI): domain Eukaryota; kingdom Metazoa; phylum Arthropoda; class Insecta; order Hymenoptera; family Halictidae; genus Lasioglossum; species Lasioglossum lativentre. The sequence goes on from OU744364.1 coordinate 7,824,054, forward strand.
CGCTTTGATTTAATTTATATTTTGTGGGCGTTGATGCAAATAATAGTTAACGGGACAAGGAAGGAACTTTGTCCGGTGAGTTTTCGGGTTTCTTTTTTATTGCGAAAATAGCGATAACATCATCGCCCTCGGAGCCTTCCAATACAATTATCATAAATATTGTCATTTATTAGGTTCCAACGGGTTTCAATACTTTGTCCTCTTTGGTGAGTTTCTTCAGCTTGGCTAGAGCGCTCTTGCCGTACTTGGCTAACAACTCTTGGACGAAATCGTCCTTCAATTTCTTCAGGCATCTGGAATGATACGGAAACAGGATAAAAAAAGTGAATGTAATTACGTCCGTTTCATTTCATCCGGCATGGCAAAGTTCCAGGACATTCTATGTACACAGCGTGTTCCGTAATCATCGTAGTCTCTCCCAGGGATATCCGCCGGTTTTAATAATAAAAACGGGAGAGAGCCATTTATGGAGTAAGCAACTGTTCGCTGTGATTGGATTTTTTCAATGGACAGTACCGTGTGGTTAGCGAACGATCATGTTTTTCATACGTTACCTCCTATAAATGGAGTCGGTCCTGAACTTGCCGATGTCCAGACTAGGTGCATGGGGTCGATGGATAATGAACGTATCCGGCAAGACGATGTACCTATATAAATCTTTCATTTATGGCATCGCGCTACACCGGGATCGATCATGTTAGATTATTAAACGAGTCGGCCGTGAAGGATCTCTTACTTGTAATCTAATATCGTCAAATGCGTCACGTAGGAAACCTTGTTCCACCCGAAACCGACGAACCTGGTGTCGTATCTAGGGGCTAATCTCGAGACCACGATGTACGGCTCAAAATCTGGTTCCCAGGAGACCTACGATCACATTAACTTAATCGTTTGCAGCTTAGGGAGGCGATCCAAGCCGGTTTACGCGACGTACTTCGTACGGTTCCATCGTGTTCCGCCAGTAACTATAATTAGTAGCGGCGTGGCCTTGGGTCCACACGTGGTACCGGAAGGTGTACAGAACTCCTCGCTTCAAGAACTTCAACAGCTCGTCCTTGTTCGCAGGAAATGTGAACCTATAAAATATACGACCCGCTCATTCGGTCTGCGTTCGCGTAAACGCACGTCATGCACTCTTCAACATTTCCTAGGGGAAAGCGTGTCTGTCTCTGGGTTCCGACACGAATCGAGCAAACTGGTGTACGATAATAAAATATGATAAAAATTCGCATATATCATATGTTATCTATTATCGTTAGACTGTGGATATGCAAATTTACACTATCGCGGTCGACTATCAAGAAGCTAGATTAAAATAGTACATTGTTGTGTATAATAACAGTTTCGAAATCATTTTAAAACAATCCGGTTTTCATGAAACATTCGACCTTATTCTTCTAATCTAAAATTCCACATTGCGTAGGTATACATTCTACGCGTGACACAGAAATTTCTTGAATCCTTCGTGTTTGCGAAGAAACAATTGCTAGGAAATGTCAAAAAGTATCACGACCGTAAAATCCAATCTTGATCGCGCAATAAAAGTGTCTTCCGCAATTACGTCGGGAACAATGGGCGCCTTAATGGGTTCAAACAACCGTTTGTTCCTCGCAACCGAGCACAATCGGCAGTCGAAGCCCACTAGAGACATCTCGTGCATTCACGCGAGTATGCATCGCATCAGATCAGCGGGGGTGTACACATTGTGCAGCAGACAACGGGCTCTGTATGCGTTTACAAGCCGCTCGAGCGGAAATATACCTGTAACGTTCGGTCTCGAATGCCGGCACGATCAGCGCCACTTTGTCCGACTCGGTGATATTTAATTTACCGATGTAATCCATGAGGCTCTCATGGAGGCCGTGTTGCGGCAGGAAATCAACGTCCAGTTGAAAAATGAATGGCGTCGATACGTAGGACATCGCGATATTTCTCAGGTAATTGATCGGGTAGAGGTCCTGGGGGAGAAGACGTTCGTGTAATTGAATGTGCATGCTCGGCTAAGTAAGATCATTCCTTCTTGTCGGTCCCGCTAATGCTACACGTTTCAAAGGACATCCGGCGACCGTTGTCCGGACCTCCGCGGATGCTACAGAGACACGCACCCCATCCTTATACACCACGTGGTACGCGATGTTCCTCCTCTTGCGCAACTCGACGGACCCCCTCACGAACTCCAGAAAGTTCTGCACCTCGGCGTCCGTGAGGTATAGCGCCACGCTTATGGTTCCCGGCCAGTGTTTCGACAGCTCTTCCAGCAACGGTATTCTTTCGACGCTGCACTGGGTTACCAGAGCAACGTCCGCCGGCGCGTACACGTTATACTCGTACTCGAGAAGGAAAGAATGAGTGCGGTACAGCATGGTCGCGCCTTTGATGAAATCCTGACACGGGCTCGACTCGTTGTACTGGAAATTAGAAATTGCTTTTTTGCAGCTCTTCTTCTATATCGCAGCTCCATTGCGTTCGGATCCTGAGACTTACTTGGGACGCGGTCTCGTCGTGTCTATCGCAACCGAACAAACGTCTACGAAGCAGATTCCCGTCCATCTCTAGGAAGACCCTGTGCAACTTGCGGAACTCGTTGATGTGTTTATTATACACATCCTGCTTTCGAGGTGAATTCCAATGCACAATCTAAAAGCAGCCGAATGATGGAAAGCGGATCCCTTTTTGGGGAACTGTGAACGTTGGATCGTCCAATAAGTTAGATAATAAGAATTATATATTATCCGATAAGAATTATATTGGACGACCCAACGCTATAGACGAGAGCGACGCGTACACTTATCTGACTAGTGTCGCGGTAGCAGAGATCGCTGATCGTGTGATCGCTCAGCTGCACGTTCCAGGTGCACTCTATTTTGTGTATAATGGAAGGATGCTCTTTGATAACAGCATTTATTACGTCTTGATCGGCTAAACTAGTTTCTGGTATACGGTCGAGCACACGCTTGGTAACTGTTTCCCAGAGGATCATAAATTTTCTGTTACGGAGTTGCTGCAACTGCATTAGCATCACGCCGGTGTTGAACCCTCTGCCAAGGGCCGGCCATGGCCGTTGACCGTAAGACATTGCCTTTATGTACCAATGACTCTGATTCTCCGTTAAACCTAGCGCCTGATCGTTCGTGAACTTCTCGAACACCCGCCAAAGCAAACTAACGTCATTTAGGACGGTCACGTCCGTGTCGAATACCAACACCTTGTCCTCCCGCATCGCGTCCGGCAGGATTAACTTCAGGAGACCGTACACGCCGGAGTAATGCTTGTTCGGTATCCAGGAGACCTTTGGCACCCATCGCTCGGCCTTGTAGTACGTCAGGTTCACTGGAACGAGTCCGAAAAAAATAGCCGACCCACAGACTATCCCGGCGCGGCGTTATTCGCTCTCGTCCGTTCCTTCGGCAACCCGATACGCTCGAAAATTGCTTAATTGGTGTAATTTAGTTCACCCGGTTAATTGTCGGAACCGGGTCACCGCGAGTTAAATGTTTTCCAGCCATTGCTCTGGCTGCCGTTGAACGAGCAATGCAACGAGGACAATGTAATTCAAGCATCGGGATCGATGATAGAAGAATTCGATCGATCGACGTTAAGGAACGGAGGAGAATAATAACGACGGGCGACTCCTTTACTAACCATGAGGCAGGTCCCACGTTCGGAACAGGGTCGACAAAGTTCTCTTCGCAATCTCGTCGACGAGCAAATGAAAGTGCAAGGGTTTAGTACGGTAGAATAAAACGGATTTTACTACTGTCACAAGGGCGAACGTCGAGTTGTAGCCGGCGCAGACCATCGCGATGTGTATGGTCTCGCATTTCCCCTTGAAAAAGAAATTACTGTTGTCCAGCGATCGTCCGTGTTCTCGATAGAACACAGTGCTCCCCTTTATCGAATAGCTGGCCAAAATGCAATTTTCGAGTAGCAGCAAACAACTGCTATAGTACATTTGTTGTATACAAATCAGAGCTTTTCGAGCTTACTTATTATCCTTGAAGAAATCATTTGTATCGCATGCCAGCTTTTTGGGAAAAGGGAGCACTGTGTGCAACGCTGGTTCCAAGGTACGATCCAAGCTGATCTCTTAATCGCCCGATTAAGTATCGCCCTCGGTGAATCGAGAAATATTTTTACCTCTATTTGATTATTGTCTATACGAAACTTTTGCAAGCTAGGCTCCTCAACACGTAATTTCGTTCTCTCGTCCACGGACAACGGACCCGATTTCCCATCGAGCTTGAAGGAACCAATCTCAGCGGAAGGCACTACAATAATACACGTTGAGAATCCTGCCAGGTCGTCGGACAGCCAAGCAATGTCAAAATGTATTACCGTTCAACAATAAATACAAATAAAAGACCGCCGATGGTACTAGCACGCCCAACAGACATCCTAGCCATGATCGAGCCATTGCAATATGGAAGACATATTTCCCGACTCGTAGAATGTTTAACGCGTGAGTTCTGTCGAGTAAATGTCTATAATTAGAAATCAGTTAATTATTTTCTAATATTCTTTTCTCGTGTTTTACTAAAATTATTTTTTTAAATCGTACGACAAAACAAACAACACAATTCCCACGATAACTAGCCAACATCTTGCACACCTCAATACTCAACTTTAATAATTAATAACTAATAACTAATATATATATATATATATATATATATATATATATATATATATATATAACTTTCAATTAAAATTGTGTATGAATAAAATAACTGGAGGTGCATAAACATCTACAGTTTAGTTTATATATATATATATATTACATGTTATTGCTTTTCTACTTTGGTACAAAAAGGAGATAGCTAAAAAATATTTAAATTGTTGTAAAAGTTTGTTAACTACGAGTATTAGTTGACCATAAAGTAGCAGGTTTGAAACGGTACTTGGTTTTAAAATGCGTTTTATTGGTTTACTGAAATGAGAGTAGAGCTGTCTCCTTATGTCCGTTTAATTTTTTCAAATGTTATGCTTGAAGTGTAGTTAAACTATAATCCCCCTATTCCCTTTACAATGAACAAACTATCTCCATCTTTATCATTACAGCCGCGACGACATCAGTAAATGATCTACAAACGGTAGAATCAGAATATTGTCAGCTGACACATCTACCAATTCGACGGACACAGTACAAACAAAAGAGACAGGTTAGTCTTCGTTTTATTTATTCATCCATGACTATTGATCCGTTAAAAACAAAATCTCTAAAAATTACCACACGATCATCGATCGCCAGCGAGCACGTACCTCTGGTGCAGTGACTTTTTTCACCGACTGTCATCCAATGAAATCCATTGCTCCGAATTGCTTCGTACCGGAATACTGCGCGTGAATTTTCACGGTCGAATCTATCTCGAATACAGGCGATCGTTCACGTTCCAATAGAGCGTAGATTTACCTCCGGTAACGTTCGGAAATTCGCGTAATCACAGTTACCGAGGAAAACAACGTCCGGACGGCACGCATCCTAAACACCCGAAGCAGGAAGTCTAACATAAATAGTTTAATCACTGGATAACGCGCTGGTAGAATTACCACTCGGTACGAGCGGCGAGATGAAATGCCTCGTATCGGTCGGTAAATCATGACATAGTTACAAATTTTCGTTACCAGAGGGCTGTGTTGGTTCAACCATGAAATACACAGAGCAATTCCAGAGGTGAAACATGGCGCCAAAAGTGCGCACAGGTAGGCGCGGGGATAACGTGGAACTAACAGTGATCTGAAATACCACATCGCTAAAAGTTCCACCACCGACGAGATAATCTTTGCTCATTGCAAAATGTTATGGAAGGGAACTTATACTAACGCAGTTACGCAATATGTCGAGTAATAATTGCGGAGCAAAAGGTGTGAATCTAAGAAGAACTCTTCGATCCACGGGGGACCAAAGGCGAATCAGGCAGAAGTCCCAGACCAGCCCCAGATCCTCCTGGTCCCGGAGTCCGAACAAAAGCATTGTAGAACCCCTGGCCTACCATGAGCTGTAAAGCGGATAACCCTCACAAGTAGAAAAAAAGGTAAAACTTTACTTTATTGAAAGTGGGCCAGGCGGATGACCATTGGTCAACAAGGTGGATGACCACTGGTCAGCGAGGCGAATGACCACTGGTCAAGAAGGCGGATGACCACTGGTCAACAAGGCGGATGACCACTGGTCAACTAGGCGGATGACCACTGGTCAGCGAGGCGGATGACCACTGGTCAGCGAGGCGAATGACCATTGGTCAAGGCGGATGACCACTGGTCAACAAGGCGGATGACCACTGGTCAGCAAGGCGGATGACCAGTGGTCAGCAAGGCGGATGACCACTGGTCAGCAAGGTGGATGACCAGTGGTCAGCAAGGCAGATGACCACTGGTCAGCCTCTGGTCATCCTAGTCCTCCTGGTTCCGTAGACCGACCGCTCCTGACGGAATCCTCGGCCCGTCTGACTGACTGACTGATTAATTGTAAGAGTGCTCGCCGAGTTCAGGCGCACCTGCGCGGTGATGTGAAACTCTCCCCACTCCATCTGATTTCGATCGCCGTGATAGTAATTATTGATAAATTTATTATTTCTGGCTGTTTAATGTTTATAACAATTTCTTTTTCCAACGATGTCGACAAGCACTCTCTCGACAATCTTGCCACCTAATATTTTACAGTACAGTCTTGATCTTACTCTGTTTTTCAACATATTTCTGTTCCCACAGATCTATTCTTAGAACAATTACGTATAATCTGATAATCGATATAGTTCTGTGATGATTCGCTTGCTCACCGACGAGAATCTCCCGAGTCCTAAGTGGTCTTCTGCTTAGACCATATATACTAATAGACCCGGCATAGGTATAGTATGTGTATAGAAAAACCGAGAATTCAGTGTCTGAAAGATGATGGGACACTGTGACGTCACAAGATAAGTCTTAAGATAATTTCTTTACATGTACTGTGTACATGGCGCACCCGCTGACCCCCCTCTCCCCATGTAAGCCAAGCGTAGGCACTGTCGATGAGCATAGCTTGTACATCTTTTGAAAATGTGACGTCACAGTGTCTTTCAGCTGATTTCATCTTTCGGGCACGGAAAATTATCTACGCCGTGTCTATAGGTATATATGGTCTAAGGTCTTCTGTCTCTTACTCCGGCCACAATATATCCTAGAGGGCGTAAGAAAACAGCAAAATTTTTGGGAGGTCACGATGTCCCGTAAGGCTTGCAATTTCTCGTCGGTGGCTGTACCAAATGAATGAGATTTGTTTATATGTCTAATTTTGTCACATAGAGGGATATCATATTCAAATTTTATCTTCTTGTTCCATATTGATTGTCTTCCTTCGCAAATGGTGTGAGTAAACTTCTGAAAAAATTAAAAAATGTATGTCATTAATAAAACACGTATCAGAGAGATAGAACGAACAATGTATGCGCAACGTAGGAATAAAAAACGTCGTATGACCAGAGAGATGCGACCAAGGGAACCGCAGACTTCTTACATTGTACCAGATTGTCCACTGTAGTCTGTACCAGAGAGTATATCTCTGCTGTACTTACACTGACTTACACCTACACCTTACACTGCCTTAAACTTCACACGATGTTCGTTTGCTTTCGTTTCATCTTCGTTCTTCATCGCTTTTTCTCTTTCTCCAAACATGCGCACAGCAGACTATGCAATGCGATGGTAGGGGTTAGATATATAGAAATCGACAATAGAGTAGTCGCCGAAACGCGACCATGTAAAGGGAATATTGAATGTTTATGAAAATTTTACGCAACGTTCAGCACTGTCATTTTAATATTAGTCATAGCTTGTAGAACGCTTTAAACAAGATCCTAATGTCCTTCAACAAGGTTGTGTAAATTCTGTGAGTAAACAACTTCATTTTGGGGGTAAAACATGTGTGAAGGTGTATCATCTTTATTAACGTGTGGAGAGCTGATCTGACTATTTAGCGAATTTCGGCCACGGGATAATCAAGATCGTAAATCAATTTATTTATTACATACAGATTTTTAATATCAGGAAAGAAACTTTGAGAAATGCTTGAACATTTTCTTGAAAGTTCTGTTCTTACAGTTTCGACTCCTCCACTCCGTTTTGGCATCATATTGTAAAATATGTTATATATATGTATCAATTATGTAAAAATTTTGTAATTGTTGATTTCCTATAAATGATTGTTTTATTAATATTGGGCTTGGCTTGTAAAGCTATTTGCTTGTTATAGAGTATAATTGCAATATAGCTTTTCTGGATTCTAGAAAAAATCGCGATGTCGCGCCAGAAATTTCATAAAAAATCTCTTCCTATTGGGGAGGACACAAGAATTGCAGTGAACTTAACTTTAAAAAAATTATTGGAAACACCAGAGCAGAAGGAATTAGATTTTCCATCGTCGTATACAGCAGAAGAACGAGCCTATATTCATAGACTCGTTTTGGATCTTGGATTAAATTCTAAAAGTAGAGGGTAAGTAAAAAACATAATATATGCTTGAAGTACATTCTGATAAAATTCAAAAATTCTTTCTCAACAGTAAAGGTCCCAATCGTTTTTTGACGGTTTACAAGAGAGAGGGTTCAACTATAGTACAAGCTGATGCTGTAATAAAATTACAAAAGCCATCAAGGCAAAGTATTTATAATTTGTTGCAAAGCTTTCCTCTAAATCATAAAGAATGTCAAGATTTACTACCACCTGTTGAGCGTGAGCGACCTCTTAATACAGATGGTATTAATATTATTTTTAGCTTTTGTTTATATATCAAATTTTCAGTAATTAATAAGTTTGTCATTTTCAGTTTCTGTGAATACAAACACTAAAGCGATGGGCAGGTTAAACAACAGTGTGTCGCAAGTACCACAACTAAAAACTAATCTTGATGTGTTGAACTTTCGCAAGTCTCTTCCAGTTTTTAGTGTTAGAGAAGATATTATTAATGCGTTGAGTAGCAATGATGTGGTGATTATTGGAGGTGAAACTGGTAGTGGTAAAACTACTCAAGTTCCTCAGTTCATACTCGAACATTGCCAACAGATGCATCAACCTTGTAGAATTATTTGCACTCAACCAAGAAGACTATCGGCTGTTTCCGTGGCTGAGAGGGTAGCGTTTGAAAGGGATGAAAAGATTGGCCAAACATTTGGCTATCAAATAAGACTTGAGAGTAGAGTTGCTCCGAAAACTCTTTTAACATATTGCACGAATGGTGTATTACTCAGAACTCTCATGGCAGGTGACTCTGCTTTAAGTACAGTGACACATATTATTGTAGATGAAATACACGAACGCGATAGATTTTGTGATTTACTTCTGATTGCACTGAAAGACGCGCAGATGAAGCATAGCTCTCTGAAGCTCATACTTATGAGTGCTACGATGGACGTTAGCATATTTGTAAAATATTTTAGCAAGTGTGCAGTCATTAGTGTAATGGGAAGAATATTTGATGTGGACACATACTACCTTGAAGATGTTTTAAAAATAACTGGATACATGACGAAAGAGATGATTAATTCGAAAAAGAAACTCATGAACAAAAAAGATGAGCGTAAAATTTTAGAGTCCTGGATTCAGTATAAGCCTCAGCAACCAAGTTCAAGTACAATGAGCGAAAGGTCTTTCTTGCCTGCTCCAATTTTAGAGCAACAATGCGAATCTATTCCGGAGATAGTGAAACTAGAACCTCGGTCAATAGAAGAAATGGATAAAAGTATTTGCGATGCATGGTTATATGGTGGTGAAGACAATTTTGCACAGCTTTTATATTTCATACTTTCTGAAAATGTTTCTGTGGACTATCAACATTCCATAACATCTTTAACTCCACTTATGGTCGCAGCAGGTAGGGGATGCATAAACACCGTGGAACAACTTTTAAATTTAGGTGCAAATTTAAATTTACGAGCTGCCAATGAGTGGACTGCGTTAGACTGCGCGAAAAATATGAATCAAACAGAATGCGCCGAGTTGATAGAAGCCTATATGAAAACTTATGATTATTCAGTGCAAGATGATGCCATAGCACAGACAAAAGATGCGTCGCTCTCAGAAGAAGATAAACTTTTGTTAGCTGCTTACCATCACACATTTGATGACGATAATATTAATTACGATCTTCTGTTACAATTAATTCTGCACATTCATTTGAAAATGCCTCCTGGTTCTCTTTTGGTATTCTTGCCAGGATACGACGATATTGTCACCATGAGAGAAAAGATAAATAACGAAGAAAAAAAAATGATTCAGAATTTACGATATGTTTTATATATCCTTCATTCGAATATGCAAACATGCGATCAAAAGAAAGTATTCAAGCCAAGTCCCCAGGGAACTCGAAAAATTATTCTTTCAACGAACATAGCCGAAACAAGTATTACAATTGATGATGTAGTTTATGTAATCGACTCGGGGAAAGTTAAAGAAAAATCGTTCGATGCCCTATCAGGAGTGTGCTCGCTTAAATCGAATTGGATCTCTCAAGCTTGTGCTAAGCAACGTAAGGGTAGAGCAGGAAGATGTAGAGAAGGCATTTGTTATCGTTTATTCTCGTCGATTCGATACAACAGTATGCAGTCTTATCAAACACCAGAAATTTTAAGATTACCTTTGCAAGAATTATGTTTATTCACAAAACACCTGGCACCGGGAAACACACCGATTGCTGAATTTTTGGATCGAGCTCTAGAACCACCCACTAGCATAGTAACAAGAAATGCGGTACAATTACTAAAAACTATCGACGCTTTAGACCCATGGGAAGATCTGACCGAATTGGGAAGCCATTTGCTTGATTTACCAGTAGAACCACGACTTGGTAAAATGTTATTATACTCTGTTGTCTTGAAATGTTTGGATCCCGTCTTAACCATTGTATGCAGTTTATCTTACAAGTACGTAAATTGATCCACATTAAAATGATATTGTTCAAGTAAATAGGGGTAATGATATGTTAAACAATTAATTACAGGGATCCCTTTGTTTTACCTTCGCAGCCATCACAGAAAAGAGCTGTGACCACAGCTCGCAAAAGGTTTGCCACTAATACGTATTCTGATCATATGGTTATGCTACGTGCTTTTCAAGGTTGGCAAAACGCACGTGCAAGTGGCAAGGAGCGTTCGTTTTGCGAGCAAAATTTTATTTCTGCTGCGGTGATGGAAATGGTGTTTGGAATGCGTTCACAACTTCTTGGACAGCTTCGTGCATCTGGATTTGTTAGGGCAAGAGGTCCAGGTGATATCAGAGATTTAAATTCGAATTCAGAGAATTGGGCAGTAGTGAAAGCAGCCTTAACTGCTGGCCTGTATCCGAATTTAATACGAGTGGATAGGGAACACATGCAGTTAAGAACACAGTACGTTGTACACTTTATGTGTAATGGTAAGATTTTACCAACGTTTTTATTGTATATCATCAATCAAAACTATTGTTGTAGGAAAGAAGTGAAGGTATTCTTACATCCTTCATCAACCCTGAGGGACTGTCCAAAATCATCGAAGATGGTATCTTCGCAGAGACACTCACCTTATGTTGAGTCATTACCTTGCGAATGGTTGCTCTATGAAGAAATGAGTCGCACAGGTCGTTTTTGTCACGTGAAAATGGTTACGTTGGTTAATCCATTGACAGTAGCATTGTTTTGTGGACCAGCACGGTTGTCAGTGGATGTAATTTATGAAGCAGAATGTAAGTTTGTTTGTTGCGCTACCTATCAGAGTTGGGCAAAAGTTATTCCGAATAACGAATAAACCCATTTACGAATAATGAAACGTGTATAAAGAATAAACAGGTTGTTTTAGTAGTACTGTTAGATATCTTCTTATTCGAAAAAATTGTTTGTTTACCATTATGCTATGTTACAATATTTGACTTTGTACATTTCAACGTCTGTATCCTTGATTTGCAGCTGCACCAGAAAGCGAGTCCGATTCGGAAGTCGACGACAGTAATGAGGGAACAATTTTTAAGCTCGACGATTGGGTAGTATTTAAACTCGATCCCGAGACCGCAAGATTTTTCTTACATTTAAGACAAAAATGGAACGCTTTGTTTTTGAGACGTATGAAGACGCCAAACAAAGCTATGTCACAGTTAGATGAAAAGGTAGTGAGTACGTTAGTAAGTGTAATTACAAACGAAGAGCAAGCGTGTGGGCTGCAGCAACCGTCTGGTATTGGACAAAGACCGCGTCCATCGCTTGTTGACTATTATCCTGCCAATCCTAGAAGAATGGATGATTTTGTAGAGGTAAATTTTTAATTTTCTTACTCAGTCATCTATAATGTATATATTAATTCTTGCATTATTTTTTAATCATCTGTACATTAATATGAATTTTTTTATTTTCTAGAGAAATTTTTAAATTTGGATAGAAGAAGAACATTTTATTGTTTGTAATCAATAAGAAATATTTAATTTTTTTAGTTCCTATATATAAAATTTATTACAAACTTGTGATGCTATCCTTTTATTTACAAAAACTTTAGAGATGAAGAATTACGTTTAACATAGGCAAAGTAAAATAAACGAATTACTGTAATATATTCGTTTTCTTAGTCAAATATTTATTCTGCATTGTCAAAATATATATTATTCGGTATATATACAAATATTTGTTCGACATTAACAAAATTATATTTAATCACGTGCTTTGTACATCTTATACATATCTCTTAGTGGTTAATTAAAATTACTATAAAGTTTGTATAATTTTTCTTTATAAAATTGTCTCGGAAAGTTTGCATGCATGACTTAAATATGTTATAAATACAGTATTAACGATTAACATTTGATTTGATGCCTTATCATAAAATCTGGTTTACTATACTGATGGTTTTACGAAATTGCTTCGCATTTCCAATTTATTACCTAAACAGTACAACATGAACAACATGTAGGAATCAAAGTAGATCTTTGTACCTATTAAAAAACTATGATATTACCGTGTAGATGTTAATTTTAAGTAATGTATTTATAGTTTGTACTGTGCATAAAGTACTTAAAGCTATAATTTACTACATAGAATAATCGCGTTAAAAAGACCTATTTATTTGCAAATGAATTAATAGATCAAAACTATTAAAAAAAACTAAGTACTTATAGTTCACTAATATTTTCATTTTCATAATTGTCACCTTCATGAATTTGCATGCAGTATTGGACTATTTTATGTAACATATACGAATTTTAGATACATAAATCGTTATTTCAAATATTTAATACGAGATTAACAAAAAAAGATTGTTTATTTTGTACATTGTAAATCTAATTTCTAAATTATCAATAAAATGTTTAGGCAACAGGTATGCATTGTAGTTTTTAGAATTATTGTAATCATTTTCCGTGTGATAATAAAAGAGCTACGTCACATACAAATGTGTATTTAATTCTCAGATATTGATCAGTTGTCAATATGCATGTGATTATTATCTTTAAGCGACCTTTGGATTACTTGAGATAATGTGTGTCAATGATGACACATATTCTAAAATGATATTTTGAACTTTTTTAAGATTACATTATTAATTACTACTATTCAAACATTTTTTATTTATTCAACATTCCCACTGAAGACAAGACATATTTAGTATAAAATGCAAATCAAAATGTATATTTGAGCGTTACCACGCCGTATAATGTATTGTATGATATATACATAGTCTCTATTGTGTGTAGATAATATTTAAAATTCAATTTTTGTAGAATATTAAAAATAATTTTGAGAGTTTCGTTTTGTAAAATTTAGTAAGTTAAACAATGTCCCTCGTGATTTGCAATTTTCATCGCATGTCAATTGTATCTAGAATCTTAGAAAAGTCAAAAGTGTTCTATCCTAACCTGCCACTACTTATGCGTTGCAAATCAGGTAAGGTAATTAAACATCTAATTAATATTTACCGGTAAGGAGATGATTTCTGACATAATTATATCATAATTACAGATGATACAGTCGTAACTATTGGTGACATTTCAAAACAAGTGAAATCAGCACAAAATCCTGAATATGTACCAAGGAAATATTGTAAGTTATTTAGACAAGTTGTGCACAATTTTGTTTCTTTTGTTTATTTGAATATAACATGACAATGAATTCTCATTCTAACAGTATTAAAAACAACTACTCAAGAAGCATTAAAGCATTTACAATGGATGCTCCAGAAAGATATTTTATCCCAAGATATTTTTCTAATGGGCGGTCCAGGAAACAGACGAAGAGAATTAGCCCTAGCGTTTCTTGAACTCACCGGCCATGAATTAGAATTTATCGCACTCTCAAGAGATACGACCGAGGCAGATTTAAAACAAAGGAGAGAAATAAAATCTGGTACTGCTTATTACCATGATCAGAGTGCGGTGAGGGCTGCGATGAATGGGAGAGTTCTTATTATTGAAGGTGTTGAAAAAGCTGAAAGAAATGTACTTCCTGTTTTAAATAATTTATTAGAAAATCGTGAGATGCATTTAGAAGATGGCAGATTCCTTATACCAGCATCTCGTTATGACAAATTACTTCAGGTATTATATTATATTTAATCGTATACATTGACTATGAATTTTTAAAATATGAGAAAACAATATTTGTATCAGGTGCATAGCCAGGAAGAACTGGACGCTTGGAATCTGGTCAGAGTTAGCGAAGACTTCAGAGTTATTGCATTGGGTTTGCCATCGCCACAATATCCTGGAAATTCATTGGATCCTCCTCTCAGATCTAGGTTTCAAGGAAGACACATACCATCCTTAAGCTACAAAGTAAGTATAATTAAAAACTGGGATTTATAATTAAAAGTTGGAGTATTACGATTACATCAGTGGTCATATCAATATGAAATTACACTGTGGCATCAAGCGACCATTGGCGGGTCACAAGATCAACAATGAAACGATTGAAAAAACGCAATTATTAAGCTAGAAGACTATTAACATAGTAAATAACCATTGGTATATCGTAAAGAATTATTGCCTCAATAGGGACATTTTTTATGGAACTCAAATTTAACATGTTTAAATTATTTTTCATAAGATAACAAGTACAACAGAATGCTATATTATTCAAGCTGATTATGGAGTTATTTATCGTATATGAAATTTCTGAAATACAACAGAATCTTTTAGTTATGGAAAGAAATTTTTCCCATATTTTAGAATAGATAAAATTAATAGTAAAGCAAATGAGATATTTCGTCTGTGGAAGCGAAACGGTTAAATATGAAAATGAGAATGTGCACAAAGATCTGCAGTCTTTTGGTTCATTTCGTATGAATTCTTCGTGCACTTTTAACATTGCCAGTGTAATAACATTTGAACTAAAGTTATATATGAAACAACAATGCACACGAATATTAAAAAAAAGGACAATGTAAAAGCAGCAGCATCAAGAGAAAAATGAAAATAGAAAAATGGATTAACAAAAATTAGGTAAAAAGAGCAAAGACGCCTGCCTACACGCAGAAAGCAACCCATTATTAGCAATTCGAAGCTGCATAAGTCTCATGTGGCAACGCTCTGTAATTACTGTCGCTGCTCAGAGGAGACAGCAGCACGTGCAATTTGCTCGAGTTTTACCTTGATTTATGGATACGTAACAGCGTACTATCTGGCATGGGGTGCGGAGGTCGCACCCACCCCTCCAGCCAGCCATCCCTTCCGGTGCCTGTTCCCTTCCTATATAAACAGTTGGTCGCAGCGCTATGGTCACAGTCATCGCGGTCTGGATCGCGTGTTCCGCATACGGGAGCCCTATTTGTCCCCTGTGTTCAGTTGAGAGTCGATACATCGACGTCGAATCGTCACAGAATTTACAGGAAAACTACAAACAATATTTTCATTTTTTTTTCAACCTTAACAAAAATTAGAACGATTATAAACGTTGCAGACAGTAGTGAGCATTTTCTTGAAGACGAACTTCGCGGGATCTGAAACAATCGTTTTCCCATTTTGATCCTACATGAAAGGATTGTTCAGGCATCAGAGTTTTCAGCTCCTAATGTCACACGTGTACGGCGCGGCGGTACGGAAATTTTTCGTTAACTATGCCGGCTATATGGTCGTCCTCGGAGAGACCGTTGTCTGTTCGCACCGTCTGGGTAGATGGCATCCGACACGCGATCCTGTCGCCTAACGACCCTCTCATCGATCCTAAACTGCATCGTCGTTCCCGCGAGTCCAGGATCAAGAGCTACTCGCCGGAGTATCGACGAAGTGGCTCGGAATCGAGGCTGGATCGTCTGAACAGCTGTTTCAGCAACCTGCACGTGGTCGTCGACAGCAACCCGTCGGAAAACAAGTCTTCAAGGGTCTACCGAAAGTCATCCGCGCCTCCCTGCCCAAGATTATCGACGACCGCTTCGGCTACCAACACGGAACCTCCGGAGGACCATAAGAGAATTGTCGAGGACCGGCAAGACGAAGCAGCGAAACAGAGTATCGACGTTCTGGCGACCAGAGCGATCTTCAAGGACGAGATTTGCAGGCGGAGAACGCCGGAGCCGGATCCAAACTCGAGCAGGATCGAACGAAGACAACCAGAGAGGACGTTCGATACTTTCTGGAATCCCTTGTTCGAGAGGGTCCTCCAATGGCTGGATTTGTCGGGGCGGGCGCACAATTGCGAGTTCGAGGAGGACTTTGCGGAAAGTTCGCCGCGGGAGGAGGACCGGAAGTGGAGGCTCATGAAGAGGAAGATACCGCGGTTCAAGCGAGAGTCGTTCGCCGGGAAGGAGAGGGTTGTGATACAGAATTACAAACTGCAGAATGATGACAATCCCGAGCGTGGTAGGAGAGCTAACGCGGTGCTGCGAAGGAGGCTGCCGAAGATAAGGAGCGCGAAGGAGGAAGAAGATGTCGACGAAGCGTCGGATCTCTTGTTTTGCGTGTCCTCTGCGAAAGCGAGTTTGAAGATGGAGGAGGACGAGTCGAAGGAGGATGTTCGAATTCGGGAAAGGGTGTCTGCGGCGTGGTCTCCTCAGAGGCGTCTCCAGCTGCACGTAGTGATGCCTAATCTTGCTTCGAAGGAGATCACGTCTTCGCAAGAATCGTTGATCAACGATTAGGCGAGGATATTATTTTTATAAACGTCGTGTAGTCGCTATATAAATTGTGTGAATTTTTATACGAGTATTTTACGAGGATATTTGCTTTCTGTCTCGATATACCTTCTTCAACTTCTGTATCTGGCCTTTCAAATCAATTTTAGAAGTCGACGTAGAATAGTCGAACAGTTTCTGAAGATTTTTTAATGAACACGTTCGTAGAAGTAGACGATCCTTGCACGGTGTACTGCTGAAATTACGTCAAAAAAGGTAATTAGTATATATACTACCCCTTGTAGAAAATATTTGATCAAAATTGTGAGCATGATTGTCCTTTCATCGAGTACATTTGATGAAGATTGTAAGTAAATTTGAAAAGTGCGACAAACTTTAAAACATTTTAATAGTTTGAACGATGAAAATGACGACAGAGATTGTTGAGAATAATTGCCTCAACGCATTTTTTTTTTTTAATGAAAATATTTTCCTCACAAATTATTATAATGATAGACGCTCGATTCTTTCTGATCGAGTACTTCTTACTCGGGGTAGTAGCAATGATACGAATTTAATAATTTATATACATATAAAATCATGCAATAGATTGTGGTAGACATCAATTTTTGTATAATACTCTGCAGAAATTTGTAGACCAATCCATTAGAATATATTTCTTGTTATTATTGTATTGCAACGAATAGAATATATCAGTGTGCTGTAATAACAACAGCAGCGATATAATAGTGTGCAGCACAATAGTGCCGCATTCATCGTGATTATAAGTTCCGTAAGCGATTGAGTTTGTCACGTCAGACTTTGGCACACCTCGATGAATCCAATTTTATCGAAAGTCAATTCGACATCCATTATTCGCCGTGTGAAGAACTAACAAGGAAATGGTGCCGGGGCGAGACGTCGCGATGTACAGCGATTTACATATTTACCGTGCGCGCTAAAGCCCGTAGATCCGAAACTGTAAGTAAAAGTCTTAACGAGGGTCACTTAAAAAGTCAAAAGTGATTAGGCCGCACGTGGTATTTAAACCGCTTTAGGACACTGTTCCGTGACGGAACGAAAGCAACGTTATTTTGTAGAATTCTTTGTCACGCATCGCAATTTGCAGAGGAAATAGTTTTACACCTATAAATCTCGTGCACGCCGTAAAAACGAACCATTTCTTAATTTTCTCTGGTTTTACTTTTCCGGTTCCGTTCGTATCGTTATTGAAATTTGCTGCAGTGAACCGGTCGTTCGAAGGAACTCATTATACGTAAATTGTTGTCTTCAAAAAAATTGTCTTGCGATAAAATGTATCTTAGGGATGAATTTTAATATTTGAATTCTCCGATTGATTTGTTTATTTTGTATTTTGTCCGCGGTAACAATTTTTAATACAAATAATATTCGAGATGTTAATGTAAAAAAAGGAACGGAGAAATATTTCATGAAATTTTCACGGTCTTTTTTTCTACGGCGATTAACTCGCCTGCGGCACATTGAACTACAGTAATTTATTAGAATTTCCGGATCGCGTGATAGCGTCTCTGAACAAAGAACATTAATACCATAATTGCTCGGCGACATATTTCAAGAAGTTCGTAAAACCTTGTCTCCGGGGTATATTTACCGCGACATCCGAGGAATATATAGTGTCGATCTTATCTCTAACGGTAATTTGTACCGAAAAGTTTGCAGTTAATCAACATTGCGGTGCTCGCTGTAAGGCCTTCTCTGTCATTAAAAGTGATTAAGGGTGGCACTGAACGCAATGCCGAAATCGTCATTCTTGTTTAATTCTACCGAGATATTTGAACGAATTGCAAATGTTTGGTCCCTGATCAGTGTAAAACTGATGGCAAAATTATGGTCCATACGATAAGACAAATACCAAAGAAAATAAAATACGAAACAGCATACAAAATCGCCAGATATGCAAAAAAAAAAAACTTTTAATATCAAGGTGTCGATAAAAGTTCATTCAACGAACTCGTCGACCAGAAATATAATTCCATTTGCGAGGGATCAATAGGGGAGCTATAAGCGTGAAAGGAAATTGATCCAAGTCGAATTGATTTTGCCGAGTGTTCTCGACTTTTAGGAAGTGTTTTACTCGAGTCGTTCCAGAAAACCGCATTTTCGCCGTAGCCGTGGTTATCGCGTCGATAGGCTCGAGAATGTAGCTCAATTGAAACTTTTCGATGGGAATCTGCGAGCTATCTCGAGGATTCCGTGCCGAGTGGTAGTTATTGCCGTGCTCGGCGTACAATGGAAAGCTCTCTCAGCGCTAATCACTCGGGTGGACTGTTTGAAACAAATCGTGGTGTAACATTCCGTACGGCGCGGTTGCTCGCGATTACGTCGGCTATGCGGTTTTCGGGCAAACGGAAACAATGCGGCTACGTCACGGAAGTAACGCAACCATAACTAAACTCAAGTCGGAGAAACGTGTGACGTCGCGAAACATTAAAGTTCCATTCAAACGTTCGAAAAACTGAAAATTTTGAGTTCTGACGTTTTTCTTGTGCACGAGCGATACATGTATATTGTACAACTTGCGATAATGTTTTTACCACAAGATCCTAAAAATGTCTAAAAGTAACATCGCTAATGATAGAGATCGGTAGGGGGTCATATCTAGCTAACTCTATCTGGGAAACGTGATTTGTAGGAATTTTGTCTGGTAAAATGAACGGACTTTTTTGTAAACAAGCATTGAAAAATTTTGAAAAATGCCCGAGTAGCAGTCTCTCTTGTAAAAGTGGTTTTCCTGAAGCTAGTACGGGGTGTATGAAATTTGTCTATTGTTTTCAAGGACAAAAAGAAGTTAACAGCGAACGATTCCATGTATTGGTAGGATTATGTTGGTATTCGTTTGGATTCTAGGATCAGCTGGAAACTTTAAAAAGTTTCGTCCCGAGCATCGACCCCGGGAAATTGTCGCAGTTGCTATCGTGCGCGCACGCTTTGGTTACCGAAGAGGCTAAATCCTTAGGTCTTCCAGATTTCCCTTTGGATAATTTAACGTCCGCCGCTATAATAATGGTAAATACTCTTCAGTTGCGAAATCTGTTTGTTTTAAGCGTTTAGTTAATTTGAACGTTATCGCAGGACAAGTGTCCACACCTGCCGGTATTCGACATATTTTACAGGTTCTATCCGTACAAGTTGTTTTTGGGTAAAGAGGGTCAAACAGCCGTGGAGGATATATTGCAAACATTCGGTATTCTAGGATCGGCGACGAAGAACGCCAAACCGACGAAACGCGTACATGTCAATGAGAAAATTAATAATTCCTCGAGCGTTACCGTACAGTACGATAACATTGAAACAGCGTTGAACGTAAGTGCCGATCAACGGAGAAAATCACACTTTTCAACTTTGCATTTAAATATAACATTTCGCCAACAGGTACCTTGCGGAACAAACCCTGACGTAAAGCAGAGCGAATATATAGAAACGAATTATCAGAACGATCTGTTGGCCAGTTTGGTAGAGACGCACTTGGTTTCGGACTTGTGCGTAATCGGTCCGAAAGGTTGTGGAAAGTCTACGACCGTGCAGACGTTAGCCGAGTTAATGGGGTACCAAATAGAACCGGTGGTACTTTTTCAGGCAAGTGTTATATATTACTCTTAATTTCTCATTGACGAATTGTGTCATAGAGAAACTTTCTGATAAAGATTATGTCAAAATTGAGGACGTGCTTCTTACGTTTTTTTTTAATATTACGTAATTTGAAACTAGTTCTTATTGAATTTCTTGAATTTGGAATTTTTTAAAAATCTCAGGATATGACTTCGAGGGATTTGATACAACAACGAACAACATTGTCCAACGGTGACACGGTCTGGAAAGACTCGCCGTTGGTTGAGGCGGCCTTGCACGGAAAATTGGCTGTACTGGACGGAATTAACAGAATCCATCCCAGTACTTTAGCAATATTACACAGGTAATCCAGAATTAACATGGCAATTTCGTCATGGCAGATGGACAAAATATCGTTTGTTTTTAGACTGGTTCATGATCGAGAGTTGCAGCTACACGATGGCAAGAGATTGATCAGGGCAGATCGTTACGACGAAATAAAAAAGGAATACAACAAGTCGGACAAGGATATGCGGAATTCGGGAGTGCTACGGATCGATCCATCATTCAGGATCGTAGCCTTGGCGGAGTCGCCATTGATCAACAACCCTTCGGGACAATGGTTGAATTCGGAGCTGCTCAGTCTGTTCCTTTTCCACGAGATGCGACCGCTTGCTAAATCAGAGGAGTTGCATATCATTCGATCGAAGGTGTTTGTCTTTGTGTTCAAACATTTTTATAATATTGGTATAACTGTTACTTTTCCGTTCTGCTTTTCGGTTCCGAAAAATAACAGTTATAACTTCAATCCTTTGTTTTCAATCCCTGCTCGCAGGAAATATCGTACGTTTTACATACTAAATAACCTGCGTTATTTCAGTTCGGGGAGCCTTCAGAAGCGTTATCGAGCATTTTAGAACTGGCACACGTGCTGCGATCTTCCAGTGACCCGATTCTGCAATCTCTAGCGGCGTCATTAAGTACCAGACAAGTTTTGAGAATCGCGGCGAGGATGCAAAAGTTTCGCAGCGATAATGCTTATGATGCGGTGCAACGCGCTTGTCTAGCTCGTTTTTTGCCGGCTGTGGCGAAGAACACCCTCGAAGATTGTTGCAAACGTATCGGTATTGTCCGAACAACAAGTTTGCCCATCACAGATATGAAGTGCGAAGTCACAGAGAGCACTTTGCAAATTGGAAATACCATTGTCGATCGATACGAAACGAATGCTCTAACGAAAGTGCCTGATATCTTGTTCTACGACGTGCCGCAGCACGTTTCTCTTCTGGAGAGGCTGTTGCAGGACTTCACTTTGGGACAGCATCTCCTGTTGGTGGGAAACCAGGGTGTCGGAAAAAACAAAATCGTTGATCGACTGCTGCAACTTTTGAACAGGCCGAGGGAATACATACAGCTGCACAGAGATACGACTGTTCAAACTTTGACTCTGCAGCCGATGGTCCGAGACGGGAAAGTTGTGTACGAGGACTCGCCGCTTGTGCAAGCTGTTAAACTGGGCCACGTGCTTGTCGTTGATGAGGCGGACAAAGCTCCCACCAATGTCACCTGCATCTTGAAGGTACCTGCGATGTCCAACTATTTCATACAGGGTGCTCTACATAGCTCGAGCACCTCAATGTTTGTCTTTTTAAACCTAATCATATTTTCATTCATGCACGATAGTACGACCTTCAAATGACCATGAACTTTACAATTTTTTAATTACTGTAAAATTAAAATCTTAACATTAGCGCGAGATTTACTTTGGTCTGTTTTAGATAAAAGTTAACATTTTTTACTATGAAAAATAAAGGCATTTGTTGTTCCCAGACATTAGTCGAATCTGGCGAAATGATATTGTCCGATGGTAGACGTATCGTTCCCTCGACGCGCGCCACCGCGCAAAATTCGAATGCAATTGCGCTCCATCCAGACTTCAGGATGGTCGTGTTAGCGAACAGGCCTGGTTTCCCATTTCTGGGTAACGACTTTTTCGGAGCTATGGGAGATTTGTTCAGCACGCACGCAGTCGATAATCCAAGTGTCGAAAGTGAGATCCAGCTTTTAAAACAATATGGTCCACGCGTGGATGAGAAGATAATATTAAAATTAGTGAAAGCCTTCGGAGAGTTGAGGAACATGGCCGACCAAGGTTTGGTTTCGTATCCGTACTCTACTCGAGAAGTTGTTAATATTGTAAAGCATTTAGAGGTGAGGCATTCAAATTTAATTTCCTGTATTATCTCTATTTACATTTATATTTATATTCCTCAAATTAATTTCTCGTAGTTCGTAAGGAGGTTTTCACGTTGTTTATACTTTCAGAAATTTCCCGAAGAATCTTTGGCTAACGTAGTGCGGAATGTATTCGATTTCGACCGATATAGCAAAGAAGTTTACGATTCTCTAATCTCCGTTCTGCACAAACACGGGATCGCGATAGGAACTAGCCCCAATAATATTGCGTTAGCGAACGAGTAAGATATTAAATGTAGATAAACGTTGTTTAAACAATTTTCATTTGGTACGAATAAAAAGTATGTTTCATTTAAACGTGCGTTTTTATTTCTGCATGATAAGTTGATAGTAATAGACTTCAGTATGAGAAGAGTGTTTGTTTATTGAGATTTAATATTTCGTTCTCCTTATTTCAGAATTTCGTTTCCGGAAAACAAGAATTGCATTATTTGGGACACATTAAAAAAGCAAGAATCGTTGTCTGTTCAAGAAAGATACATTAAGTTCAAATCACCCGTACGGTTGAATCAAAAAGATTTGCCATTGGACTGCGTTGAAGCAAGATCAAGTTTGTTCAGTGAATTACAAAGGTATTGGACGATACCAATTGGAGAGACTAGTGGGATTGCAGGTTTGGTAGTGGCTAAAGGATCCAAAGGTGATGGTACAGATGATAAGATTCATATCCTAGCGTCGACTCCTTTGAGAATCCTCAGCATGCACCAAGAATCAGATAAGATTCAGGAAACTGTGATACATGGTTTAATGAATATAGATAGTCATAAACCTGTATATAATATAACAACTGATAATGACCAAAATGTTTTAGTACATGAGGAACATGTAAGTAACTTCGTAAAACCTTTAACTTTTTGATTTTATTGGACTAATAAAAATATTTATTTTCAGGGTAATGGTTTGTTAATGGTTAATTTAAAAAACCAATCTGCACAGCAATTGCAGTTGGTATCCTTCTTTGACATGGCATCAGACAGAATATCGCAAAGCTTCGGAACGAAAAAGAAAATTTTGTGGAAGATGAAGACTGATTTGCTACAGTCTCACAACCAAATCATTTTCTACACCCATAATTCTAATAAGATAGACGTGATCAATTTACATTCGTCGAACGCTTATACAATCAATTTACCATTCGATTTAACATCGGTTTTGGTTGCGTCTAACAAGAAATGGCTGGTTCAAGACATATCTGGAAACAAATACATACTTAAGAAGTCTATCGACTCGTCTCCCTGCCCTAACGTTCTGCAGGAATTAAAGGAGACTAGCAAGACTCGAGGAGAAGTTGGTTCGTTACAAAGTTGCGGTAAAAGTAACTTGCCTATTAGTGTAGTCACCGCAGCTCTACAACAGAAGATCGATGCTCCAAACAGACTATTGGCATCTGATAACATGTACGCCGGAATTGCAGTCGGATTTCCTGATTTGGATAGCTTTACGGAACTTCACTTCTGGCCACGAAAACAGCGGATCAGAAATTCTATGCCTCCCATTGCTACGGAAAATGGACAAGTTGTTCGAGTTGTTGAATCCAGAGACGTGCCATATGAAATTCTTCCGCAGGATAGCAAGAACTCTGAGATTTTCTGCTATTTAGAAGTAGTCGATACCGAGGCTCATAAACTACGTTATATCCCTGTACCAGAGTAAGTGACAGTTTTCATATAAAGAAAAAATTGTCGAGAACCCCAATATATTCGAGAATTCTGAAATTTTCGAGAACCCGTTTCGATCCGGAATAAAATTCTCGACCAGTCCCGACCAGACATTTTTGGGTTCTCGCACACATCTCTCTTCAATTGACTTATTTGTATACTTTTTGGGCAATTTTTAGACCAGGCAGGTTATCCCACATGGTTCAAGTTATGTACGGTTACCATCATCCTCTTTACGCTGCGATAAAGTCGAATCATGATTTGGTAACAGTTGACGCAGGTGGTTGCCTTCGTCTTTGGGAAACGTCGATATCGAGCATCGTGAAATCGTTAGACGAATGGAGGAAAATGATCGGCAGCGACAATGAGCGATTGCAAATTACCAAGGAAAGATATTCTGGGTTGGACGTTAGCGGTCCGAAGTTTGGTAAAGTTGACGAGAAAAATGAACCACACGTTGGAGGGAATACGTGGGCCGGCGGAACCGGAGGTACGGTATACAATGTTTAAATATTAAAGGCACGGGTTGAGTGTCAAATGAAATTTTCAGGCAGAGATACAGCTGGTCTGGGTGGGAAAGGAGGACCTTATCGTTTGGACGCCGGCCATACAGTGCACCAACTTAGCGATCAGGAAAAGAACGATGTGCCGGAACACATAAAAAAGGCAGCGAGGGAAATGGGACTAAAAGCATTTAAACAACGCTTAAAAGACATTAGAATGAGGGAGTACGACCATGAGTTGTACACCCGGTTCAGTAGTCCTGTTCAAAAACAGATTCAGGCTTTGAGAAATATAATAGGTAAATATTAGACACGGTTGACAACGCACTAAATTATTATCACGCAAAAGTGTTTAACGATAAAAATCTTTGTTGCAGGAAGTCTACAAGCTAAAAGCAAAGAACGAGAATGGTGCAGGCATCAAACTTCTGGCGAATTGGATGACACGAAGTTAATAGAAGGTTTAACAGGGGAAAGAACGATTTATAGAAGACGAGCGGAAAAGGAACCCGAACCTGGTACACCACTGTCGAAACCGAAACGTTTGAAATTGGTGGTTGACGTATCGGGTAGTATGTACAGGTTTAATGGGTACGATGGACGACTTGATCGAGAGATGGAGGCCTGTGCCATGGTAATGGAAGCGTTCAGTGGTTACGAAGGAAAGTTTCAATACGATGTCGTTGGTCATTCTGGAGAACAACATGATATCGTTTTTGTGAATCACACTCAACCACCTACAGATAATAGACGGCGACTGGAAGTGATACAGGTGACAAGATAAAAAAATTACCATAACGTTGATTCTCTGCGATTTACATAGTGGTAGTTTTTGGTTTATAATTTTGAGTGTTGGCGGATTTGTTAAAATTGGATTGGTTGAAGAAGGAGATATATTATCTGAAAGAATGGAACTCGTGTATACTGAAGAAAGTAATATGTTCCAGATGATGCACGCGCATTCACAGTTTTGTATGTCTGGTGATCACACTCTGGAAGCGACCCAGCATGCAATCGCCAGCCTCGCCAAAGAGGATTCCGACGAGTCTATCGTTGTCGTTCTATCTGATGCCAATTTGGAGCGTTATGGCATACGCCCGGAACATTTTGCTAAAGTTCTTATGTCGAATCCGGATGTCAACGCTTTCGCCATATTTATTGGATCGTTGGGAGATCAAGCAGAAAGGTAAGTGCGGAATCTTGACAATGCATGAAGATTGCGGATCTTTACGCGAAATAAACATTTTCTGCACCAATTGCGAGAAACAGGAACAGAACAGGAAATTCTTTCGTTCTTTAATAATTTTAATACGTCGATAATAGTGCATTGGTATTCTCAAATTCTTTCAATCTTTCAAAGTTAGATTTTTTAATGGTTATTTTGCATATTCTATTTAGTTTTCTGTATTAGTGATATCTAAAGACCGCATTCTAGTTAGTAATTAAAGAGGAACAATTTTGGACCAGAATGGTAAAAATATGTCCGTTTTAAAGACTGATGCAGAAGATGCCGTCAAGTCGAGCATTCATCTGTATGGACCTTAGGGATATACCACGAATTTTACAGCAAATATTCGCAGTTTCTTTGCTAAGTACCACGCGCCCCAATTAAAAGCATCACTCTGGTAATGGAAGTTTCTGTGGATATTAGTAACAGTGTAGAAGTAAGCAGTGTATTATAATGTACATTTAAAATGTAAAAGAATATGTAATTATTAAGAAGATAGTGTAAATATAAATTTTCAACTCTATTGATCGATATTATACAACAAAAAGTATTTAGTAACTGTTTCTAAATCATTCGTAATATTTGAATTTTCAAATGTATATAATAAGGTATTAACATTAAACTTTTATTAAAGATGTTTATCTACACGAAGACCTTTGAAAAATTAATAAGACTTGAAAATTATTTCGTCCACAAACAATATCCAAAATCTCCTCACACAAACTCCATGCCAGTCTTGAAGCATTCCCAATCTCTAATAATTCCACCAAATCATTTTATTTCCTAATTTCCATAGCAAGATAAAACATAAACGCTGCGATTGCATTCAAAATTCGCAACGAGACCGAAACCACTCATTACACCACTAACCACCCACTCGAGCAGCCGCAAGGTCATTCGGAGCACTCGGGACAACTTTCGCACCCCATTTCACGCATTAATCTCCATCGCGCACCTCGTCTGACCTCTCGCCACCTTCGTTGCATCAGCAGCGCGCGGCGCGAAGACAACGTGTTGTCGTCGTCGTTACAGCCGAAGCAACGTGCAAAGACAACTCGGAACAATTATACTGAAACAAAGAGCCCGCTGCAAAAGAAGACAAAAAAAACTCGAAAAACACATATTCACAAGGTATGAGATCACCGAGGCGGCGACGACGCGGCGCACGTGTCTCCATGCGAAATCAGGGCAGAGAGACAGAGAGAGAGAGAGATAGAGAGAGAGAACGGGTCGTCGCACTGTGGGCCATTTGTATAAAATAGGTGGAATTAAATAAAAATTTTCATGTCATGAAATAAATTAAAATTATGTTTATTTGTAAGCTAATACTTGATTGAGGTAGACTAAAAAGGGCACAGACTTGATATCTGATGTTAAATAAATAATAGTCAAGTTGAAGTCTCTTGAAGCAATGCATCAATCAGTTTCTAAGCAAATATTTTCTTGATAATTATGAATGGATATTTATAGTACAGGCATTTATCTGTCTCTACTAAAAAACTTTTATATTATTATCTCCACGTACTAAAGTCGTAATTCACTATCACCAGTTAGGTGTATTAGCCTTTGGCACACCTAATAAACTAGCAGAGTATCAATTTCTTAGATCGAAACACCCCCTATAAGGGTAGTTCTATAAAGACAGTTTCACGCCCTAACAAATAAGTAATACCAGAATCAAATTCTACGACCAAAAAAAAAAAACGCTTAAAACTGTTTGTAGCTGATAATGTCTAATTAACGAGAGACATGAATTTTGTTCAGCTTTTTGCGATTATGGCCCACTGTGCGTCGGAAGAGGGTCGCGTATCTCGAGGACCCGTCGTCTGGCCGGGTGGGCGGTCGAATTCGGGGGTCGGTGCGCTCCTGCTCAGGGGGGTGGCGTCGGTAGCCGAGGTTCGCCGACTCTGATCGAGCCGGCCTCGGGTCGGGTCGCGGCGCGTCGGTGACGTTGTCGGTGGTCTCGGTGGTGGTGTGGGGTGCGCATTTGTTAGTCGCACGCCGGTCGTTGAATGGAGCGGGTGTGGAGACGCGTACAAGGCGCCGGGCGTCGCGGTGCAGCAGCTCGATGTGGCTGCCCTATGCAGCCGTGTCAGTTGCACGTGGACCAACGCGCGAAACGCGGCGGCGGGGGCCGGAAATCCCGCGGCGGACCGCAGACGATCGTGTGCGGTTGCCAGGTGCAGCCGTGCCCGGTTCACCCGGTTCTGATCAGGGTTCGTCGTACCCGACCCGCGGTTACCAACTGCGACTGTCCACCCGACTCGCAGCCCTGTCCTCACGCACCGCCGCGTACCTCGGCCCTGCGTCGAGTTCGCAGGTAAATAAACGGCGTCGACCCAATCCTCGGGAACGCGCGATCTCTCCTCCGATCTCCGACCATCTCTCCCCTACAGCTGTTGGCCCACCCCCGAGGCACCCACGCGTCCCGAACCATTCCGCGAGAAAGGGGTGGAAGGCACGAAGGTCACACTAACGACGTGTTGATCGTATTTACGGATCCCGGACACCGGGGCCAACGTGACTCTTAACCCTGGTCACCCTTTCAACCCTTTCGAACGATCCACGTCGTCGTCGTCGTCGTCGTCGTTGTCGTCTACGCCGGTGCACGGGCTAACCGATGCGTGTTGCGTGTGCACGTCTCTTGGGGGTCGGTTCCTATTAGCCGTCGAAACACCCGCGTGATTCTATTATGCCGGATTAAAAGGGTTTATTGACTGACGACCCGACCCGACCCGAGCCGACCGATTGCTTTCTTACGATCGAGTTCTACAGGTAGCTCAGTGGGTGCATGAACCTCTCTCTGCTCGGCGAGTGTTGAAATTCTTTAAGGCATCCAATCATTTGGACGATTTTTAGATGTATAGTTTGTTGTCGACCGAGGGTTGAATTGTCTTTCACTCGAGGGATTCTACTCGAGTCTTTGTATTCGTTTCTTGTCCAATCGAACGTAGCATTCTCGAAAGGGCGATTTAATTCGAGGAACAAGCCGTAGAGCAATGTCCTTAGGTGATCTATAGGGTTTATGAAAGAATCGATACCGTGGAAATATTATGTAGATTCTACGTCATTACCGTGTCTCCTTTGTTCGTCGATAGTTCCATTCTTCCGAGTCTTTCTAAGAAGACACTTCTTATAAGATTCTTATAAAATCCACAGTCTATTAGTTACTAATCGGAGAGCGACATTTTCTAAAGGCTGATTTGTACCGAGATCAAGTAGAAATTGTGGAACGGTTCTCAGATTTAGTAAACTAGATATATGCACTTTTCCAGTATGTCTGATCATTGTCGGACATTTCTACTGGCATCGGATATTCATCATCCAGTTATCGACGTATTTGGTGTTCCCGTTTCACCCGTCACTATATTTATCAAATTCGTTTAAACAATGACGTTGTTGTCATTGACACTGGCGTTGTTGAACATGTTAACATCAGTGGAATAACCGGGGTTAGTCGGACACATAAACTAAGTGGTGCTCAAATACACGCGTGTCTGACCAATTTTCAGCTTCCCCATTTATTCCAATGCGGAGACTCGCGCGAGGAACATTTATTTCATTTTTTCAAGGTATCCATTCATGTAGAATTATCCTTTCGTTTGGAAATCCACTGGCAGCCTGGTGACACAGTGTGGTTTTTTTTTCGAAATATCGGTCGCACGGTATTAAAATCGTATCGCACGACCGATTCGCTATTCAGTGTTTATATCAATGCTGAATTCCATCGATACTGAAATCTGGAATCACCGACATTTTCAATTAACGCGTTCACTGCA
Organism: Lasioglossum lativentre; assembly: GCA_916610255.1. Taxonomy (NCBI): domain Eukaryota; kingdom Metazoa; phylum Arthropoda; class Insecta; order Hymenoptera; family Halictidae; genus Lasioglossum; species Lasioglossum lativentre. The sequence goes on from OU744364.1 coordinate 7,854,096, forward strand.
GAATCGCCATCCCAATAAACCCCACAAAACAAATATAATTAACGAGACCACAACTGCAGTGTGAATGTTCACGATAGTGCCCACGAAACCTAATAAAATTCGATTTAATCAAATGTGTTATGGTACAAATGAATTTTTCAACGTGTTAACAATGTGGTCGACGAATAGATAAACTTGCTTCTTTACTAAGAAAAAATTCACCCGGGTCGGATATAATGGGGTTGAACCATTAACGAGCAGTGTACGTGTTCGTGTGGCTACGTTTCGAGATTTTTCCGAGATGTGCTGTATAGTTAAGGGTTAATGACAACAGACGAGTCTGCCGATAAGATCTTAATCTACGAGTGCAAGGGGGAATGCATCGTGTAATTACTTTTAATTAGATTTAATGGTATCGCTATTATAGCCATTATTACACAGTTTGTCTTCGGGTAGGCGCGATGTGATCGTGCAGTTATATCGTTGTGTTAAAGCTAAACACTTAAACGTTCATACAACATCCAGTGCTATGAACAAAAGTTATTTGAGGTAATCAAAAGTAATACCTTAAACGCCGCAGTTACGAAAAGTGCGCGGTGGACATATTATTGGAAAATATTTTAAAAATTACGTTTTATACAAAACGGGAATTATGAGTTACATTTTACACGAGCTTCGTGTGGTTGTGAAAAAACGAAATGCATATTCCTCAAGCGTAGAAATAATATTTGCAACACCAATGGCAAATATTACCAAATAAAATACATTTCATTTTTGATATCAATTTCAATTTCGCTGCTGCGTATTTAAATTCCAATTAACTTCGGTTTTCTACAAATCTCGTTCGGAGCTCCGTAAAATGTGAATTGCAATTGTTCATTCATTTTAAGTCAACGCAAACGGCACTGGGGACGTATAGTATATCAACAAATAATTGCAATTATTGAATGTTTGTAACGCGATCGTTCGCACTAGCATCGTAAATACTTGGCATAATTTTATGTAATTCGCTTGAATCCCAACCTCTCGTAACAATTCTGTAAAACGGACAAAAAATCCCGGCACTTGACACGAATCTCCAGTGCATTAATGAAAAATTCTACACCCTGAAAGGAACATGAGAATTCAATTTTCATTCTCACATTTTCAACGAACCGTTTATTAATATTCCGCGATTCGGACGTCGCGTTGCGTCGCGTCGTCGTTTGATGGAACGATAAACGGTATTATGTGTTTCAATATTTCATTATGTCGTCACCCAGTTTCAACGAGAAACTTCCAGTGATTACAGTACTCCATTTTTCCCCCGTTTTACGGGCCACTTTGTTGCACAAGTTTTAAACGTTACGGCCGATTTAATGTACAACACCGAAATGAGAACTCGATTATTGTGTTAGCGTTTCGCCGATATATAGAGTTATCTAAACTGAATGTTAAAAATCTACAGATTGAAATGAAATATTTATCCGGTTATAAAAACTTCGTGATACTAATTATAGAGTTCAATATTATTCGAGCGTTCATTTTACCCAATTTTCCATTAGACCTCTACATAATTGGGGCTTAATTTCATTAATGATGACGCTTCATCCTATCAACTGTCTTCAAATTATTGGCGTAGACTTACATTTTGAGAAATCCTCGTTTCATTCGAGGGCTGTTTTTCCCCCTTTGAATATGATGATCGCAAAAACAATATGCATCGAATATTTTTGCAACAACTACCACCAGTCCTCCAAAAGTTTCATTAAGATCTGAAGATGTCACTACATCGTCACTAGTAAGAGCGTCTAGTCTAGAGTAACAAAAGTGAAGAGGTAGAAGAAGCAAACTGCCGTAGGAGCAGCTAGCTGCAGCAAAGCTCTGTTTAGTCCCGCAGCCGTATCCTCGCGGGGGTACGAATTTCGAAGCCCGTCACGTCTCTACGACGAATCAGAACACAAAAGAGCAGACAACAGGAGCAGAGGTCACGTCCGAACCGGGCGAAGTCAAACGAGTCAGATACAGGTGGGCCAGGATACACGCGAATCGGATCCTGGCGGGTACAAGATGTTTCTGATTAAACCAGGAACCGATAGCGTTATAAGGTGGGGAAACTTGGAGGTTGCTGTCAGCGACAGGATGGTTCGGGGTCCGACGTGATTTGTCGGGATACATCTGGGCACGATATGAACATTTTCGAAGCGATCAGAGCGCGGCAGGGTTTAGCCATAGTCGGATTAGACAAACAAATTAGAACCCATCGAGCTCGAATGGGACTGGTTCGGTTACCGATCGTTTTCGGTTCGCATAGTTTTGATCTGTCGGGCAACCCGGTTCTGGACACGCGAATGAATCTCATCAATTTTGCGCGTGGGTCTATCCTAGGATCGGATAGTTGGGTCCCAATTAGGATTACGTTTCTGCATCAGTGTTCAGTCAGGCTTGTTCGACCGAACAAGGGACTGGGTTTTAGTCTGACTGGTTCCAAACACCTCCTGTTGCTTCGTAATCGATTTATCGTGATTTGGTTCGTATCGAGTAGACCAAATTTTCATGCACCACTAATCTATTGCTTGCATTGTCACTGTGCGCTCGGGCTTTTTCCAAACCGATTCCACTCGAGTCTCCGAAGCGGTTCGAAGTCAGCTCGAGAAGTTCGAGCACTCCTCATCACAGTCCTTGTGCATCAAGCGGCTCGGGCTTTTCGCTCGGCTCGAGTCGGAAACGCACGAAGAGCCATCGCTATCAATGAGCACATCACCGAATTGCTCCTTGCTGCTAATTGTAGCCGATTACAGAAACTTGTCAGACCACATCTGCATTTCGTCCTATAAACGACCAACTCGTGTATGCAGTTGACTTTCAGTGTCCTTGAATGACCTTCGTTAATTACCAGATGATACATAAGTCGACCTTCCGATGACCTCTGAGCGTCCATCTATGAAAAAGTTGTTTACATCAGATTATGTGCCGCTCGATATCACGCAACAACGATACAAACACATTTTTCCGGATAATTGGCGTTTTGGAAAACCGGATTGGTGTCCGGATTAGCGACGTTCTAATGTTATTAACAAAGATGTTGTTGCGTGTTCGCAGATGCGACTGTCCAGAACGACCTTGCCGTCACGGGGCCTACAGCGGTACGCGCCGTCGAGTACACACGCAACCTTCTTCGCCCAGTTTCTCCGCCGCGGGCCAGTCGAACCAGCAACAACAACAACAACAACAGCAACAGCCGTGCGAGTGCATCGAGCGAATAAATTGCACTCACGCGGGTGCAGCCGGGGTCGAAGGGTCGGCGGTCGAGTGCGAGTGCGAGGAGGAAGTGAAACCGTGTTTGCACACGGTGAAGCAGCGTCGGTCGCGTCGAACGTGCGATTGCAGCGGCAGCGGCTCGCAGCCGTGCAGCCATAAGCCGCAACACGAAGGACGGATAAAGCGCGTCAAGTGCCGCGTCAGACGTGCCGGTTGCGCCATGGCCAGGTGCACCGCGGAACTCGCTATGCTGCACCTGCACTGGGGCCTAGCAACCGAGTGCGCGCCTTGCAGGCCCCGTGCACTCACGCGCAGACTATGCAGGAGGCAGCAAAGCGACAACGAACTCTACAGGAGCAACAGCTTCAAGTTCGAACGATTCGAGAGGACCAAGGACGAATGCGCCACTCCGTTGCGGAAACAGGTAAGTGAAAGCTCTCTCTCCCTTCCAGGTGTTAATGGTATAGTGTACAGGGTGTTAAGAAATGTTTGGTCTTGACAAGCATAGGCGTATTCTACATCTTCGGATCGATGAAGATCTGTAAAAAAAAGTTTCCGCAAAATTGTCCTTGACTTTGAATTTCAAGGTCAACATTTTTTTTTTTATTGTATTGTATTCTACGCATCACGAGGATAAAAAGTGTCACAGGAACTATGGGTCAAAACTAGACCGTTTCGCCAAAAATTGATGCGGAAGTTTTGTCGGCTGTAAGATAAATGTTATTCATAGAAGATGGAAATTTCAAATGGAAATGCTAGTTGTTGACACAGACACAGTCTTGGCGAGAATGTAAACACACCGCCACAACGTAAAGGTCGAAACATACAAGACCGGTTTGGACGTCGGTCTTGTCCGTTCGCTAGATACGAGAACAGGGTTGTAGAAACTCTGTCGGTAAAGAGGGAAGAGTTTCTACAACCCTGTCCGATGGATCGGTTCTTTGGCTTAGAAGAAGAAATAGAAGATGAACATCTTTCAAGACTTTGAAGGTAATATTGATTATGATCGATTACATTAGATATCCGATAAACAGCAGATAAACAACAATACAAACTGCTTGCTTTATTAGAAATAACTCTGCTATTATTTTTTATGAGAACGGTTGAGTTTTGACCCATAGTTCCTTTGACACTTTTTATCCTCATGATGCGTAGAATACAATACAATAATTGTAAGTATTCGAAATGTGACTACCTTTATCCGCGCATAGGTATTTGATAAGATTGAGAAATACTGTATGCAGTATACGAAGCATTTTGTATAGTCAGGGTGCGCTTCCCACAGTGTTTCATTAAAAGTCTACTTCAACAGCATGTTTGCTCTCAACTCCGGCCTTAAACGCTTTAGACTCGCCCTACCCCCTCCCCAGAACTCTCAATTCGCTGACTCTCGAAAACTGATTCTCGCTGCACTTTGCCAGCACTTCAGAACTCTCGGACGTCAATGTGCTCATGGCTATAGAGGCCACGTACCGGCCTTAATGCACGCACGTGCTTCCCCGACACGTGCTCTCCTCCACACATCGTGGTCTTTAGATTCAGCCTGAAAAACGGTCACAGCTGAAATAAAATGTTCTTATTTCTCGAATGCTGCATTTCACCGTTCCGGATTTTATAAAACGTCATTTTCAAGGCGGACGGACTGAATAGTGCGAAACCGGGTCAAGTGTTCGCACGAGCGAGGGTGATTTATAAATTTCCAAGTTGCGCTTTACACATTCTCCGATTTTTCGAAATCGAAACTGAAAAGATATAATTTGTTCCACCGATCGCTTACACCATTAAAAGTTAATTTATAAAACTTAGTCGAAGAAGAGTGTCATCGTCGTGGCATTCAACGTGTTAGAATTAGAAGATCGAGTACAACTAATTCAACTCACCTTGAAAAATAATTTTTGTAATTATTTTCAATATCGTCAAGTATCGAATGTGAAATGGAAAATTTATATCGTATTGTTTAACATTATTTTATAGTTATTGTTGAAAAGTTGTAAGACTTCCCTTGGATGGCTCCAACAAGGGTCAATTTTGACCCAACATTTTAAAGACATCATCTACACCTATCCAGATCCTAGAGATTTAAATTGGAGATCATTTATCTGAGAACAATAGAAAAAATCAGTGGCTCTGAATGAAATATGTTTAATTGGTAGATAATTGTTTAAATGAATGTAATTTGGAATGTGTAACGGGGTTACGAACGTCGGAAAGTATTGCCGCTATCGGCCAGACGACGCGAATCTTTGTTGATTAAAGTGGCTGTACCAAATGAATACCCGGGCCAGCTCGCTCGCGCGAGGGCACTGCAGGAGGCAGTAGAGCGACAACGAGTTCTACTTCGGGAACAGCTTTAAGTTTGAACCCTTTGAGAGAAGCGGGGTTGAGTATGGTGTTCCACTTAGCATGTAGACGAGTCCTCGCGTTGATCGCTTCACTGCCAATGGCGTGCATACTTTTTTTTCTGCTCGTGCGCCGTTGTGCTTCATCCATAGCGTATCATGAAAACAAGGAAGGAAACGAAGGAAAACCGTGCTTAATTAACATTACCAGGTAAATGCACGTGTGTACATGGTGAGATGAAGTTTTTTGGTACAACCAACAGATAGGTACTCGCGACTAGATTACACATCTGCAAATTTTTGTTTTCGTCGGTTATTTAAAGAAAAAAACCAGAATCAGGTGAAAATTTCTTTCGTTAGAGAGAAGGTTTTGTTCTAGTCAAAATAGAACAGAAATATTGCTGATTAGACTTCTTAAACCTGAAAACATAAAAACAGCTGTGCAATTGTTTTAACGACTTCGCAAGTAATTTTTCATACAATTTATTAGAGAATGTTTGATTATTTTACGCTGTATCAATCCATAAGCCTGGGAATTAGGTTATCTATAATAGATCATGAAACATAAAAGATGCAATTATGCTGTATCTAATTATGTAGACAGTTTTAGTAAATTGAAACAATCTCGTTGCAATAAGTCTCGAAAGCTTAACTTCGAATCTCGTTGGCTCCTCTTTCACTTTCCTTATTGTTTCATATTTCATATTCTATTGAAAATTATTTAAAGCGCAACATCTCCGCAACTTCGTGTTTAAATATTTCACAGTTCGCTAACGCGGCATTGTAGATTGCTTAAACCCCAAGGTTCCAAATAAATTCCGGAGATGATGTAATTTGAATACATACTCTGCATAATTTCACCGTGCAATCTGCATTCTTGTTGCCCAGTTCGAGGAGCAGTTTTTGCAGCATAAATATATCCGCAGGCCAGCGAATATATTACCAATTAACGTCGAAATAAACACAGACCACGTTAACCGTGTTACGTTCCGACGAAATTCACGGAACTACGAGGCTGCGTGGCTGAAAAAGTCCGTTCAAAAATGATTTTGCCGAACGAACGGTGGTAAAAATTTTTTTCCATTTTCGCGTCGCACAATCGTCGTTTTCCACCGAATCGATATCGCATACGAATTTCGTTCTCGGCCCTCGCAGCCTGGATTCGTTCGATCGATGTCCCGTCAGGGGCTATTCCGGTCAGGCATTTGGGATAAAATCGATTTTTATTGTATTTTCTCTGAAGAGCGCGTCTTCGGAAAAATATATGGCTGCAAAAGGATCCGTTTTAATTCGTAAGAAGTTCTGCTGGTTTTTTAGTAAAAATTATTTTACGCAATATCTACGATGGTGCGCCAGATAAGACAGTTCCAGGGATTCATCCCTGGAAAGGGAATTTAAATCGTGGCAAGATGGAGTTACAGCGAGTTCTTGAATACGAAACAGTCGAAGCATGTCGCTTTTGTGATATTCGCCCACCGACGAACTTTCTTAAATGAATTTCACGGTATGACGTTACGCCGGGGCTGAAATTTCCGGCGGGCCGCGGGATGTAGGTTACCGAGCACCGACGCGACGCCGGAAAATATTTTTTATATTACCTTTTCTTTTGTTGAATAATAACGCGAACGGTCGCAATACTTCGCTTTCGAGAGAATTCGCGTTTCGGTTCGTGAATTCCGAAAATTCTGGTCGACGCCATTAAAAATCATTATACAGCCGACGCGAAGCAGTTACCGATTGTTGAAACGAATCGAATACAGCGACTTTCGAGAATTTTGGGCCATCGGTGGTATGCTTTTTAAAAATATATATACGTCAGATGATAGGGTGACATCTTGCTAAAATATTACAAAAAAATAATCTCATAGTCACTTATTAAAAAATGGTATTCTATTCGATATTAAACGTTTACTTCCATTCTCACTATTTATATTTAATTTGTACGCAATGTTCCGTATTGCATACTGTATTTAATATATGTATAGTACAATAATGTAGAAGATAATATATAAATGTACATATTTTCTAATAAGAGTGAAGTTAATATTGGAAACTATTGGATGAATAATTCATTATACCTCCGCACGGTATACTTGGTTATACCCCACAGTACGTGTTCCAGTAGCACGAGCGACTTTGGTCAGACGCTGGCAGTAGCTTCGCCGCTCAATTAATCAGACATCCGTCTGACATCAAACAACCGTAAAACATTTTTCATTATTTCAAATTGCCCCCATTTCTGTATCGTAATACTAGTTTATCTTCAGAATAATCGCGATCTGTGCATAAATGTTTTGACATTTGCAACGGCAGATATTTCCATTTGCTGGAACGTGTTAATGGCGGTGACGTTATTTTATCTCCGTACCGATTACATTAGCGTGCGGTTACACGCCTATAATGGTTGAACTTTTTGTGTAATTACCTACAACCGGTGTACGCGAGTAAAATCAAATAGTTTTTCCGTAGGTATCGATGTTTGAAAAATTGCTCAACAACCGTGGAACGTATAGCGTGCACTGTAATGCGATTGGTGTTTGCGATACCAGCGAATGGGACGAAAGGTGACAGACAGGTTGAACGATTATCGGAGAGAGCTTCGCTTTTTTCGTGCTTCATACGAGCCCCTTCTGCAATGTTTTCGATTGCACGGGTGGATCTTTCGATCTCGCCGCTGGCTTTGTCACGGCTATCTGAAAAGCTGATATTGAGTTACTGATGCATTCAAGGATTTAGCTGTCGATGTTTACATAGAGGATATTCCGCGTTATAAATAATATTACAGCCGGGGTATTTCTTCTAGAAAATATTGTCATTTACGTAAAAATTCGTCCCTCGAAAAAAATAGTTCCATACTAGATAGAAGAAAATATAAAACAGGAAAGTTGTACCGTTCAAGGAGACAAATATGATGATGTAAAAAATGTTCTTATTGTTATTGTAGTCAAGGTCATCCGAAGGTGATAGTAATACCACATCGTTGAACTCGTCTTTAAACCAGCTACTGCATTATTAAGTTGCAAATATATGGTGTCATTTAAAAAACCATCGACGACCTTCGGAAGACCTTGCTTGATAACAACAAGCAGAAAATTTATCTCCTTGTACAGCTTTCTTTTTTAACTTTTATCGGCCTATTATCAATCGTAACGGAGACGAATACCACCCTGTATACCACACATTTTCCAACGAAAAAATTGGTACAGGTTTCTCGAATACGAGACGAATTATCTTAAAAGTTTTGTGGTTTCATAATAAAAAAAAAAAAGAAAAGAAAAAAATCACAAAAGCTACCTTGTTTTTAGAGTCCTAAACTGAGCTGCCCCGTTTAATTGGACAGAATGTCGGTGTTTATTTGGAATGGAGCGGCTTCTAAGGTTTCCTTTGAAGCTAGGGCGACAGAGGAGCACGAAAAAAAGATTAAACGGGACATTGTGTCGCGTGCGTCGCTGTTGTCCTTTTTCCGGAGAGCAGGGTCGTTGTTTGAATCCATCGAGTAGTAGCCTTGCAACGTTACACAGAGGACAACTTCTTTCTTCACGGGGCATTTGCATTCGGCTAGGACTCTGTGAGGATGACAACCTCTATGTATCACGCGCGGAAGCTTTTCAACCAATTTCATGCGTAGGCGTACACGATCCTCCCTCCCTGCGGCTGTTAATGCACACTTAGGACAGAATTTTTTACTCCTTCCGGCTGGATGCTCCAGTATGAAGAACGTTTAACGAGAGGACGCGGTGCTAATTCATGGTGCTAATTAACCGTAAGCCCTGTACGTGTTGTTCTGCGTTAAGTGCGAACCCTCTCCGAGAATATACAGGGTGTCCCACGGAGCGCGATTCACTATTTTTCGACCATTCGCGGCATTGCGGCCAGTGCCGGGTAAAATTTTGGAGAATATAATATTTAAAATGCTATTTTAAATCATCGTTGTTCTACAATTACAACAAAAAAAAAGAAAAATAATTTAATCATTTTAACCCCTTGCATTACGATTTATTTTACGGTTGCAGTGATTAGAATTTATTTCTCGTTTCTAATTTCTTAGAAAAAAGGAAGTTTGTATGCAATTTATACCTATGCAGTTTCCAATGGTTTCAACAAAAAAAAAATAATTTTGTTTCAATTTAAAGTTTGAAGGAAATTAATAGCATGAATATTTAGTAGACTCTCTTCGAAATCTTCGTCACGAGTCCGACTCGGTATTATAGTGCAAGGGGTTAATAAGACAACGAAAATATATATCGACATTCTTAAATCCCTTCGTTTTTGTTGTAAATGCATAAAAATCCGCAGTCCACTGATCGCAAAAGTGTTTTGCATTAGTCTGTAGAACATCGTCAGAAATGAAATTGGAAATTTGTCAAGGGACAAGAATCTAGTTCGAAATGTAGTAAATACCTAGAATTTCTAGCGGTAGCTATATCGTCGGCGGTTTGTTCTTCTAAAAGTGGCCTAATGAAGGAATGCTGGTCGGAAAACGAGCGAAACCATAGGAATCGACCATACCGAACTGCGGTCTGCCGTGTTTCTCGTTTGGGAAACTTAATTATTCTTGGTACAGTGGCGCGAATGTGAAGATATTGTCTCCCTTATTCTAGTTTAATGCGGTAACATAACGCGGGGCCACAAAGTCGCGGCATAGAGATTGAAATGAATCCTGGGATTATGTAATTACCGTGAATTATGAATTATGAGAGTACACATAACGAATAGTATGAATTCAACTTGTTGGATGGATCAGAATGATTAAAATACATCGTTGCGCCGTATTCCTCTTTATTTATAAATCATATTATAATTCACACTGTCCGTGTCACCTGGAAATCCACCATGAAGTTATATCAAAATACAAAGTCGGACAAATTTTCTCTACAATTCCGACCAAATTCTATTTTTGAAAACATTCTTTTGCGCATCATGTAGTAAACTAATTTCTCTAACTTCCAAAACAAATTCAAGTCGTATGGTACAATATTAAAAAAGTGATCGTTATTTCAATAGTGTCCGAACATTAATGGGAGTGCTTTCGGCGCACAGGTTCGATCAATAACCTTAATCGATCGAACCTGTGCGCCGAAAGCATCACTCATTTATCAAAAAAATTACGATCGAGAAAACAAATCAAATTTATATTAATGGGAGTCAGTGCGTAGACTCGTGCGTCCCTGTGTAATGTTTTCACGACTTCAGAGTTTGAAAACAAAAGTTTGCGAGAACAAAGTCGCGGATTATACGCGAGAAGCGAGTCTCTTTGGGCGAAATTACACGAGCGTACAATACGGTAACGAACAATTTAAATCTGCGATTCCGCAAATACCGGGCGGTAGTAAACTAATTAACCGTGTCATATTCCGGCGAAGTTAATTGCTCGCCTCATTAAACTTCATTTTTCAAAACGTCCGAACGGAATCCCACGTGTGCGCTTCGTTAGCGTGACGTAGCATTGTACAAAATTCATTAAGTTCTTCCGTGCACGCAGTAATTAATTAAGATAGTGCGTCCTGGGTTGCCGGGTGAACTGACAGAAAGCATCCAGCCGTGACACGGCGCGGAGTGAAAGTAATCTAGTTACAATGTTGCAACAAAATTACCGTACCTGCGTTGTAAATAAATTATAAACCGGCGTCGTTTGTCGCCTGCGATATATGTATACGCTATACATTCACATAGACACTCGTTGATCCCTTCGCCGGGTACGTTCGATTCAGGTTCGATGATATCGCGAGCGAAATAATTTTTCAGACTACGGAAAACGCGTTCATTAACGTGATGTGCGATCACCGCGATTTTACACGAGGTTCCGTTAAATACGCCGAGTATTCTACAGGGTGTCCCAAAAATGTCCGCCTCGGTTTTGTTAAGGAGTTATTATTATTATTATTATTTATTATTTACGGACCGAAGTCCTTTTATACAAATGTTTACAATAGAAGAAATTCATATAAAAAGAAAAAGAAAGTCTTAGCATAAAGTTACATAGTAATGGACATGCTGACAGTTACACGAATACATTATATCACGTATAATCATATAATCGCACGCAACTTTTTCTTAAATGATAGTAACGAACCATTAAAAAAGTCAATATCACGATATAAAATGTTAGATTTAGCTGTGATGCGATTTAAACGATTTATTAATCCATATGTGGATTTGGATTGAAATGTTTGAAATCCTGTCCTAGTTCTCAATACGCGTTCGGGTACATAGAAATTGATTTGCCTCAGGAGAGAGGAACAATCAATATTGTTATTAATCAAATTAAAGATAAAGCTTATATATAGAGTTATATATTAACGGAAAATTTCGCATGGAAATTGATTTCATAGACGCTGGCCCAGTTTCAGGCAATTATCGTCGCGCTCCTTTCTTTCCTCCGGGGTGGCAAGCTAGTTTTCACGCGTTAAATAAGTGGCCGGCGAGCGCAGGAACAAAAGGAAACACGCGGGTCCGGAGGAGGACTCCTTCGCATTGCCACTTCTAGGAATAGAAGGCGGAAATGAAATTTCATTAGCAATGTAAATACGGGCAGTTGCATAGTGTACGGCGGAATTTTCAAGGAACTACAGACATTGCTGCGCTTCATCCCGATGGGCTTTCCCTTGACGCCATTATCGTTCTGTCTTGCAGCTGGTTGAACGTTCACGAACGCATCAGCATCGGCGCAATACGTTCTTTCAGAGGAAAAACTAATTTAACTCGTCGTCGGAACAGGCAAACTCTGCCAATTTGCATACTTACTTCTTCTTTTTTTTCTGCTTACCGGTTGCAGAGCGGTTTCTTCGTTCGACATAAAATTACTTTTGATTTTTCGAGCGAGTTTCCTCGCCTGTAACGTGGAAACGTTGCTTTCCAAGTTCCGCCCGCTACGTTTAATCAGTTGCGCCCAAACACTGATAAAAAATGATTGTTTCAAAAGACCCGGTCCTCATCGTAAATTCCATTTTCAATCTCATCCGACGGCGGGCCACGTACGTTTCGCCTTTCTCGCAGCCGGAGCTCGTCTCTCGCGCGTACCGTCACGTGAAATGAGAAACTTTTCCCGATGTCCCCGGTAATGTGATGAAAAATATTTCATGCTGTCCTCTTTATTTCCCGAGAGTCCCGATGCTAATTGAAATAAAATATTATTCGACTCGCACAGTGAAATGTGCGTGCAACACTTTTTCGTTTACGAAAAAGCTCTCTCTCTCGAAAATGGTAACGGAGAGGCTCGTGTGCTCGCATCCTTTCCTCCATTGTTCCCTAATTCCTATTGTTTCCTTGTAACATGACGCGTACGCGAATGCATGTTACATGCTGTAACCCAGAGCTGGTATTATTCTCTATAGAATTCATTGGAAAAATTCTTGTTTCTAAGTATTTACCGTTTTGCCTTTCGTGCATCATTAGAGCGCTTTAGAGTGTTACAAAATTGTTTTTGCAGGATAGGAAATCCAATGCTTTCTCAACGCAGCTTCCATTTTCATCAGGATTTACCGAACCATTAAAATTATAATCGTATCATGAATTATTTATGGATTTTATTAAAACGCTACAGCAGATTACACAATATTTACTACCTTTCATAGTCTCTCTTTTCTATATTTAAATACTGACTCGTGGATTTTTTTTTTCTAATTCTTTGCGCTCTCTCTGTTTCTCGATGCGCAAATAAATCGAGCAGATATGTACGACCTGAAACATTTTTATTCCGACTTCACCGGAACTTTTTGGCTACGTTTTTTCCAGGAGAGCAATGTTATCTTGTGTGTCGCGTGAAATTAATGTTCTCGATGCAGGGATGTTCTGTGTTGCTTACAATGCGGACGAAACGTGTCCATTAGGTGCTGCGAAGCGCAACCGGAAATGAGAGCAACACGTGAACGCCATGGTGTTATTGATTTTGCCCCAACTGGCGCGTTATTTCGTTCTTTTTGCCTCTTATCTTATGAAATTCAACGGAAAAATCAGCTTTTAATTCTCGACGATAATTTCTCTCGTTTTACGACCATGATATAGGAGTCTCTTCAATTTTTGCTTGTTAACATTCTTCCAAAAAGAATCCTTCACTTCCGTCTCCACGAGTCCACATAATTTATTTAGCATACATAATTTTCTACGATTTTTTTTAATATGAGAACTGTCGCGTTAATCGAAGATACTTTCAGACAGTGCTAATAATAATTTTGGAAATTGCTGTTGGTTTCGGTGAAGCGAAAATGCTATTCCGTTGAAACCAGTGTTTATAGTAAGTAGTAAAATGGAAGTTTGGGCAAACCGAAAAAGGAGAAGACGACGAATTCACTTCCCGGATAGCTTTTACCTTTTCTGAAGAGGTCATTACTCGAAGTGGCCTCAAGCAGTTCCGCGTTTATACGTCGCTGGTAGGATAGCTGCGAGCCTCGTAACATTATTTATTAACAAACGCTGCAAATTGTCACTTTCTACGATTTTTGGCCTCGAAGCGAAACGCTACCTTAGTACTTTAATCTCTACTGCACGTTTGCTTGTGCATTCGAATGAACTATAACCGTGAAAATTATTTACGAAATAATCAACATCTATAATCAAGTATTCGGTATTTGTCTCTTAATTACGAATGATTCATTGATGTCTCTGCGGTATATTTATAACATTAAATACGGAGTTATTTATCATCGAGATAATAGACATTCTAGATATGAACCGCAAATATTTGTTGTGTTTTCATATTTCATAGAGAAGCGGAAGAGAGGATTATGAATAATTGCAGTATGTCTGAGTAGACGGTGTCTTGGATATCATAAGATGGCGACCCTGCAATCTTAATCTCGTTAAATGGAGAATCGCTCTGGGACAAATTGCGAAACTTGTTAAGAGGCTCTCTTTGTAGTATCGATATCTGCTAATGAGATTTTGAAGTCTGATTAAAGCTCTAAAGATACCTGTCAGTTTTAATGCATAAATGAGAACGTGCCTTTCAGCACTAATTATAAAGAGCGTCATCGAAATGTTAGTACAATTGCAGATATCGCACCTTGGGACAATAGTATTAAATTTTTAGTGACATTGAGTTTCTTCAAATTTCTGTGTCCTCTCTTATTAAAATGGCTTAAAAAGTTCTGTTACAATTTCATTCTTCTTCAAATATTCTTCTCTAATTTGTATTCGATCTTCTTCTAATTTGTATTCGAATGCGTAAAATCCACCCATAAGAATTACACCAGTAGATATACGTTTCCCGAAAAGTGTCTTTCACGCTAAATGGTCTGTAACTTTGTTAGTTTCGTGAATTCAACCAGAAAATTTGGAGGGCAGATTTTTCAATGTACCTTTGATTTATGCAAAAATAGATATTTTTTCAACCTGTCACACTAGAATCAGTTTTCTTGGTTCGATCGGACCTGCGCGCTGCGCTTCGGCTAAACGTTTCGAAGATTACAATGTACCCGTCGATAATTTGCTTTGATCCACGTCGGCTGTGCAATTATATCGAGTTTTGCGACAGCCGCGATAGAGAGATACATGCAGTTGGATCAAGGGGGGGGGGGGTCAAAAGGGGGGACGGTTTCGCGTGACGCGGAGCATTCACGTGAATAATCGGGATGCATCGCGGCCACGTGAATTATGGCGGTGGTGTTGGGCTTCGGTGTTGTCGTGCAAACACAAAAGCGGAATCAAAATGCAATCGATGTTGGCGCAGCTGCCGCTTCCGCGAAAAAAATGTTCGCACGCGACTACAGGAAACGCGGACACCCGGAAAAGAAGAGTGTATGTAACTACATCGAGCTATTAACTACAGTTGATCGATCGCGCACGGCCGATTCCCGAGCGAACCCTCGCCGGCAAATATAATCGAATAGAAATTGCCGCTCGAAATGCTTTTGTTTAATCATAATCCGTTTATCGTTCTCCATCTGACGAAAGTATTCGATCAAACAAATGACTCGTCTGTTATAATTATTCGAACACGCTCAACTCATACGCGAAACAATTAATCCGTTTTCCCGTATAATAATGAGTGCGACTCGCGACGATGATTGCGAACAGTATTTACCAAATACGAGTGTTATTTGTTCCCTTTAAATAGAAATAGAATTTCAAGTAATTTTATAACTATTAATTAGTAATTAAATCGTATTTGCCAATCGACACGAGAACTATTTTTTCGTTATTGTCTGTTAGGAGAGGTACAATTCAGAAACATTTTTCTTTAAGCATAATTTATTTATCATTCTCGAAATGTCATTATTACAGATGAAAGGAAAGATATCTGAATGCACGCTACCAGCTAAAAGTATTGGACTAGATGTTTATACTAAGAAGCAAAATGTTCAACAACGAATTGATTAAAGTTGTTCGCAACCGTGAAAAACAAATATGTTTATTTTGCATTATTATGTAACGATGTGCTTCTACTTTGAATTCCTATTCGACACTTTTAGTTGCTAGCGTATGAAGATTTTAGTTGGCAAGAATTTCGTTTGTAGGAAAGATCCTAACCAATTTCGATTTATACAGCGTTCTTCTTGATCCAATCAATGTGAGACGCGACACGCGTGTAAACTGTGGGATGACTGGCAAGAGCGCACGAGTACGACCAGGATACGACACCAACAACCTTGCCATTCACCACGAGTGGGCCGCCAGAGTCACCCTAAGAGAAAACGAAATAGTCAATCGAATCCGAAAAGCACAGTAATATCTCCTATTTGTTTATGTTATATACTTATGCCACAGAAATCTCTTACATTCACACAAATATGTTGGTCAAAGTTTCACAAAAAAATAACTAAAAATCGTGCACATTACTGCAGCTATCAAACTACTGCAACACGATGCATCGAGTGTAAAACGTTGGCTATACTCACGTTGCATGCTCCTCTGGTTGCTTTCGGGTCGCTAGCACAGATGTGAGAGTCGTAAATGTTCATTCGCATAGATTTGTATGCATTCTTGCAGGTATTTTGGTCGGTTATCTGGAGTTTCGCCTTCTGAAGAGTATTCGGGATCTGTCCGCCAACCTTTGGAACGCAAAAATTATATTAATGTTGCAAATTCGGTGTGCATATAAGCCAACTGGACTTTAATTTCAATGTTAATACTCTACAGCTCCGATAATGCGATTACTTATCGAAAATCGAATTAAATGTACAAGGTTTCTCCATTATCGTGCGCTTTCGAAATCGTCGATTCAACATCCGTATGTTTTTTATATTAATCTCGTTATAGTATGTTTTGCTTTATTATGAATCGTGGGCTCATAAGGGAGTTATTGTTAAAAAGTATAATGTATCAAAACGTCGAAGGAGCGAGGAACAATTAGGTCGGGATGTACTCAATGACCGTAGTTGGGTCGAACAAATGAAAACGCTTTTAGGTCAAAAAGACCAAGACCAAGGGTAGGTCAAGTGACTTGTCTCAAATCTGCCACAAAAAAAATTACGCCCCCAAGGATAGTATCGCGCAAAGACAATTTCAGTGTGTATGTGACTTTGAAGTTGCAATATGGTTCGAAAAACATTTTCTATTAAATATTGTCCGATTAAATATTGAGGTATTATATTAGAAAAATTAATTTAACCCTTCCGCGTTCGTTGAGATTATTTTAGTAATTTGCATTTTAATTTTTTTAATACTGTTACGTATGTCATTTTGTGTCCCACCCGAATCCTCAATTTGTTGAAGATTGCTCTCAACAATATTTCAAATATATAGTTCAGAGCCACAGCAGGGTTAATATTCAAATATTGATTTACTAACGAGTACTGCAGACCTCATTTTCACCCAGCACGAATGCAAGCTGCGTTTATTATCGCTGTCTTTAAATTGGTTTCTAGTATTCAGGGTTCGTAGTAGCGGTTCCTCGGAAAAATATTCGACTAATCACATCACTAGAAATATATCTTTAATTTTCTAAAGTGACACTTACGCTGGTAGTACCCCATCCTGACACTACGGCTGCCGAATTAGCAGGAACTGGTTCGTTTGCATTCGGCAAGGGAACCGTGGATATGAATTTGCCCAGCTTGAACGGTGTCTTTGTCTGTGGAAATGAAAATGTTTCTATAGAAATTCGTGCTTTTGTATTTTATCGCTATCATCAGCGAAAGAAAACCGTTTCGCGTTTCGGATCGAACGTAGATGTTCAGTTACCTTGAGCAATGCGATGTCGTTCACATAGGAGTCCGAAGCTTTGTAGTTTTGGTGGACAATAACTTTCTCAACTTGGTACACATTTGTCTGATCTGCCCAACGTATTGTGCCAACAACAACTTGCAGCGAGTTCGCTGCACGGCTGTTAACAATATTATTTGGCTTTGTAACACTGCCTCGAATTACTGTAATTATCAGGGATTCCGGTGGATAGGAAACTACTCAACTTACTTCAAGACGCAGTGGGCTGCTGTGAGAACATAGTTTGGACCGATCACTGATCCGCCGCAGAAATGACTCTTGAGCGAAGTAGATTGAAGAGACACCTAATCCGCAATACAAACAAGAATGTTTCAATCAAAATGTTAGCCTGCACGAACGTGATCTTCGAGTATTATTTTTGCTTTTCAATTTCAGTAAAGTAACTTTCGTTGTATATTTGTTTCGTGTTTTATTTTCCCATGAAAGTCGTTTTGTCTTACTTGGTATGGGATTTCGCCCAATTTCGCGTCCTCGCCATTTACGATTCGGGAGTCGAGATCGGGCAACACTCCGGCTGTAATTAGAATGTTAATTATTCAAGTATGCTGCACGGACGCAAATTTTGAAAAATGAAAACTTCTAAATTCTTTCTCGTTCAATCTACCGTCTCGTTAAAAATTAAAGCATCGAAAGATTCATTAAGAATGGGAATTAGTTAAGCACTCACCATTAGCAACAGCCAACACCGCGAAAAGGGAGAGCAAAGCTAGAGTCATGTTGCCTGTATGCGATGTCAGAAATTAGGTGAACTCAGACTGGTAACGAAGCGAATCAAATGTCGCCTTTATATAGCTATCGATTACAATCTATCGTACGTTTTAAAACATTGTTATTATTCACGTTTCAAAAGCTTTATCTCGCAGATGAGATCGCTACGATAAGTATTATAGCAATGGCACTTTTATCTTTAAAAATATAAACAAAAGCCTCGACAATTCTTGGATCTTAATTAACCAATAACGACGTTGTATCTTTTCATCGTGCTATTAAAAGATGTTCTTAATCATTGCTGATATTTGCTTAGTCACGAGCAGATTGCGGATTTTATGCATTTATAACAAAAATTGTTACGTATAATTTCAAGCAGTGGACATAGCGGAAAAGATTTCAGAATATCAACGAGTTTTAGCTTAATAAGATAATTAAAAGAAGAAAGAAATGATTATTCAGCTCCTGTGTCTGCAGTGGATGCAAACATTTTTCAATTTTGTACAAAGATCAGCAGTCCAGCCATGAGTTATTTCATTGTGATTATTTGTTGGTGCTCCAGATAAAGTGGTATATTAAATTTCATAGAATCCTGTCACACCATTTCTGAAAAATTTGAGCAAGTGCGTGAAGCATGCACTACAGTGAAGTATTGACGACACGTGACTAAACGGTAGAGATTCAATCTTAATTGAAAATGAAACTTTACTATCTCTTATCGTTCATGTTCTTTTTGCAAATGCTTTAATGTACTTTGTCCGCGGAGATGAAGTTAGTAGGATTTACTATACAATAAACGAATACGGCAAGATTTGCACATATAGAACACGCAACAATTCAATGATTGATACAATAAACGGATTCGTTTATCGTTCGGATTAATTGGATTTGTTAAGAATCTGATATATTTAATATAACAGTGGTGCTACTGAGCATTAAAAACGATTGTAAATAACACCTTAAAAATAACAGAAGCACATTTATTCAGATTTTGTACCAATTTCACAACAAATCCATCGTTTAATCCCAATATTCATAAAATGCAAAATTCGAAATCAATAGTTGTTTTACTGCTTCGAAAATTCTGATATTATAAAGAATGTAATTCAATATTCCAGGAATCACTGTAATAAACAATATGGAAATATGTGAAGAAGAAACGAAATTTTTACTCCGATGAACTAAACATTGAAATTTATTTTTTTTTTTAAATATGTACTTTACAAAATTTGCATCATCGCTTTCGTATCGTTTAACGTCATTGTAAAATTATCGAAATTGATTTGTGTAAAAAAGAAACGTCAAGAATTATTTGAATAAATAAGAAATGTAACAAAAATTGTGTGAATAATATCATAGACGTAAATGGGAATAACAGTTAATAATTCTTTCTTGAACTGAACTTTTATTAAGTATAGGAAGATCTCGGATAAATAAATCGATAATTGTTCATCACGGTTATTATAGGACAATTTTATGTAGGAATTCTGAGAGAAAACAGTTCATTGTGAGAAATGGTTTATTATTGTACACGATAAATATTTACGTTTGAATTAAGGATTGAATTCTGAGAGAAAACAGTTCATTGTGATAAATGGTTTATTACTGTACACAATAAATATTTACATTTGAATTAAGGATATGCGCAGTGAAATTGATTATTAATATAAAAAATGCCGCATAGTATGAATTTTGTCAAGTCTTGTCCATCGATTTCGCTTAGCCGTTTAATTTTGCAGTTCGTGTTCCGTTTGTTCGATCTATACAGCGTTTGCTTTAATCCAATCAAGATGAGACGCAACACGGGTGTAAACAGTGGGGTAGTCGGTCAGAGCGCATCCCATAGCCCACGAAACCAGACCCACGAGCTTTCCATTGACAGTCAGTGGGCCGCCAGAGTCACCCTGTAAACAATAAAATATTTGTATGTGAAACGATCGATTAAACAGTCAACTCTTACTAATTAATATTTAATTATATCCTGATCTTTCTCTTGTCAGAGATTAATCTCCGTGTTCATTAACGAGAGAGTGTACACGTTATTAAAATCCATGAATTAACATATCAATTGTTCGGAGTAATTTAACCCAAGAGGAATATGAATTTTATAGACGATATCAATAATTTTGTGATTCAATTCAATTTTCAAGATATAAATGTCCCAATTTCTCGAACAGTGGAACAAATTGGGTTAAATCGATAGAATCCAATCGGCCAGTGTGTTGGCACCATTGAGTTTCAATAAATTTTAAAGAACAGCAGAAAATCATTTAGAAAATACTCTCGAACGATTGTCTTGTTCATTTTTTAGAATGTAACATGTGCTATCTAAAACTTACGTTGCACGATCCTTTCTGTACATTTGGATCGTATGCGCAAATGTGCGAGTCGAAAATGTTGTAGCCGACCTTGTTGTACATGAGTTTGCAGTAATCCTGGCTGGCGATCAGAATGTTGACGCGTTGCAGATAAATGGTCGTGGGTCCGCCTTGCTGCAATTACACGAAACGTTTCCAATCATTTGAACAGTGATAGAAACGTGACATTTCAAAACTTGTAAAAAAAAATGTCAAAACTTGGTAAAACTGAACATTTATTTACCCTGAGTCTACCCCATCCGGATACCGTGGCCACCGAATTAGGTTTGATGGCGTCGTTAGCGGTCGGAAGCGGTACGACAGAAATTAGTTTCGATTTCGGGAATGGTTTCTCGACCTGTGGCAAGAAAAACGATCGTATCAAATAATTTCGCAAGAATCGTAAGTTACGTTGAAAAATACAAAGTTACGTTTAATCACCTTCAGCAAAGCGATGTCATTTTTCCAAGAGTCACGGGAGTTGTACTTCTCGTGCATGATGATTTTCACGACTTTGCGCTCGACGTTCGGTTTCGACAGATTGATCGTACCGCCAACAACTTTGATCCCGGCCGCAGTTTGGCTGTAAGAAAATAGTTATGAGAAAACCAGCTTCGTCTTCCGAAGAAATTAGATCTTCGATCCGTGACCGACATACTCACCCTTCGACGCAGTGAGACGCGGTGATAACATAATATTCGTTGAGAACTGATCCACCGCAGAAGTGGAACGAGCTGTCTACCTTTTGGAGGGACACCTAAAAACCAGAGGAGTCCCTTTTATCGTATAATTTTGAATAATTTCATTAAATCCGAGCGGACAGGAATTCAGAGCCACGGGGAAGGTAAATATTGTATTTTTTGGTTCGTTCGTGTCTAATATTTTTCTATAAACTGTATCCTCTATAAATTTCATTAAAATCGGCGTGCTACACTTGGGTCACGTCCCTTATGAGATACTGTATTTTGTTTTTACCCCAGTTTTACATTCTGCCCCACATCTTGCGCGTCGATTGCGAGAGATAAATCGAAGATTCTACTCGGTAGAATTGCAGACTCGGCTGATTCTACCTGCATATACATTATACTCCCGAGTCTTCATTACACTCCCGTTGCATTCTGGAATCCTCATTTACGAGTTTCTCCCTCATCAAATAACCGTAGATTATAACAGGGAAATACTGGTGCTCACCTGATACGGAATTTCGCCTTCCTTCGCGTCCTCCCCGTTCACGATCCTTGGATCGAACCACGGCAGAATTGCGGCTGTGCAAATATAGTAAGGTACACAATACCAAATTAGTACGTACCGATTGTGAACGAACCACCGTTCATTAAGTAGCTCCCGCTGATTACTCTACTTATTAATACCATTTAACGCGCTTATCGAATCAATATCCAGGAAGATTGCTTGCGTGCCAGGCATAACAGGAAACGCACACATCGACCGAAGATTTGATCGGATTATATTTGTTTAACAACATCGATTTCGATTCGGCACGAATCGTGATCCTTGTCTCGCGGAAGAACGCGATTCAATTTCAACGGATCGAGTCTCATGATCACTATTTTCTTATTTAATTTGTACGAAGCATTTGCCATGTCACATTTATCACTTTTCTTATATATCATACATTGCAAATGAAAAGAACTTTAAACCAATATGCAAGTTGGTGACAATTAAGAACGAGTCACTATACTTTCTTTTATTCGTTTTACATATTTAATTTGACCATTTTTTTGTCGTAAAAGAAACATTATCGGATGGAAAGTGTTTCACATAAATATGAAAAATTTCAAAGAAAACCGAGAATTAAATGCATGCCATTTTTCTTGATTCGTTCTAAGATTATATCGCTTCTCTTTCGCGAATTAAAAATAGTCCGATGAAAATTTCTTAGATTGAATGATTGTAAGCTAATATTTGACGTTAGATTGTGAACCGACAATCAAGTTCGTACAAATATAAACGATCGAATTTACTTACCGTTGGACACCGCCAACAGAGTGAATATTGACAAAGTTGAGAGAATCATGTTTCCGGCCGTATCGTTTCCACCGACTGCGATGAATCCGTCTAGTGCGCCGCTATTTTATATACTCTAGTTTGGTCTTTCAAAATTTCAAGTGGCTTCTCAGCTCCGTCGATACAGATTAGATAGATCTGCAATCCGTGTTGAATCAATACATGGATTTAGCGATCGATTCAGATTATTCTGATTAAATTTATTTCTGATAATATTTCTGAGTGACCCGACGTCTCGAATCGACGCAGCACCGGTACTCTGCTCCCGTTCGACAGTGTTTACACAAAGACGATGTGCTTTTTTTCTTTTTGATTTCAACACCTCCTCTTGTTCTTAACATTGTTTCCTTGACCAATCATCCAAACACGAGGCAATCTTTCAGAATAGTTTCTAACACAATACAATAAATATTTCAATTTCGAATTCTGAGGTTTTACCTAACAATACTTCGCAGACACTTTTGTTCTTTCTTACCTACATGTATGTTGTCTAAAAAATTGTCATTTTTTTGCTTTTGTTCACGGATTATTTGAATTTCTTTCGATTAAAAGAAACCAACGTTATTTATTTATTCAGACGCACAAACTAGTAGACTTGCGGATTTTTATGCAGAACGAACATTTTCTGCTGAAATTGTAAGACATACGATATTTAATATTCTTTTCAGTTTATTAATCGATTCTCCGCTAGCAACAACGATATCAATCGTTAAGCAAGAAATTATCTGGAGTACAATCTTTCTTTTCGTATTATTACTGACAAAAAAAAAAAGCATTGAAATCTCTTTTGATTCTGCACAGTCATTGGTATACGTGTTAAAAGTTTCCGGTAGGGAAAGTATTGGTATAATGATTTGTTCAAAAAAGAAAAATTCAATGGAACGAAGGTGCAATAAATGTGCAAATTGTGTAATTCACGTTCACGTTATTGTCAAATTGGTATTTAGGGAAAATTGAATTTTTAATGGTTTTGTAGAAACATTATCATATTTACACGTTTTTTAATGACCCCTGATTTCGTGGCGAGCTGGCTGGGATTTTTTTTATGAGTCACGCGTTCGGATTTTTCTGTTTCATAAGATCCTAATCGCATCTGACAGGCACTTGATACATAAATGCTGGCGAGATAAGTCCGATTCAAATAATGATCGCGATTGCATCAAAAGAATCATTTATCATGCTGACTTAGAATCTTTATTGGTCTTTATACCGTTTAATTGCAAGGTGGCAATCGATACTGTTCTTAACATTTTTATTTCTAACCACAATCGTGGACAGAACTGTTGTAAAATGAAACAGAAAAAATACTAGTTGCCCTATATTAGTAAGTCTTTCATTGTTTCAATATAAATTATTATTCTTCGACGAAAAATGATTACTTCTTTAATAATTTGTCAAATGATCTTTCACAATTTAATTTCATTTTACTATTTTTTATGTTTTCATATGAATCAAACGGCCCGTTGCAGCAATTGTATTTTAATTAAACTATGCGTGACGTCAATAATCATATCTTGAGTGGAAACAAATTAAATAATTGTCCGAAACGTGCTCGAATTGTTACGGTCACGCGAAACCGGATTGATAAGGTACTCGAGCTTTTGTTTTTTTTTTAAATACCTACTCGGCAGTACAGATTGCAAACAAAACATTCTTGAAATGGTATAATTAAATTCCGATGCAGGACGTGTACCGATACTATCCGATATGATCTTTCGAGTATTCATCGCTGCGCAATTCGGTAGTCTAAATGACTACAATGTGGTACTGATAATGTATAACACTGATAACTGTGCCGTATCGATAAGTTTCGACAATGCTTATTCATAGCCAAGTCATTGTGACACGCTGCTATGTATTCGTAAAACAAATAAAGCTCGGGACTGACTGTATATATTTTTCTTTTCTTTTTTCGTTACATTTTTATTATTTTATCTACAACAATCAGGCGATTAAGAAACGATTAAGAGAATTGGAAATTTCACGGATTCGCTCATTCTGACGTCGCGCAGAAAATAATTAAACGGAGTTGCGAAGTTCGGATTCAACCTCGTCTTTTCAACCAATTGCCGGTGCTTCGTTAAACGTATAATTGCGCTTTACGTATAATTTTGCAACAGATCGATCCTTTCTCGGATCCAGCGGTGTTCCTCTTTTTTTAAAAATTCTCCCCGCTCTTTACTCTTTTGACCTTTGAATTATCCGTAATATCGTGGCTCTTAAAGTATCGACTTCTACAAAAGCGCAGGCGGAACGAACGATTCAAAGGTTGACCGAGGAAAACGAGGACTTTCAAGTGGAGTGGCCGTGTGAATTATTCGAGTGCGCAGTTTTCTTCGCTTTTCGCGGAGGGTGAGAGAGATAGAGAGAGAGAGAGAGGGCCTGAATTCTCATGGAAAACTGGAACGAGAAATGTCATTCCGCTGGGACACGGTTCCTTAAAGGGTGCTCAGGAAATTCGTCGGTTCTCTTCTAACGCGATACACTCGACGGAATATGGCGTAATGCGCTTCACGTTAAACAGAAACTGCTCTGATTACTTACCTGCGAACCCGACAGCGTCATCCACGTTGCAAACGGGTCGACAGAACTGCGCACGTTCCGTCTCTCTGTACAGGCCCATTTTATCGAGATGTTGACAGAACATTGTGATTCTTTGAAAATGGTGATTCCTGAGGTCATTCGAAATAAGTTTTTCCTTTGCGAAAATGTTCTCCGCGGTTTCGTTAAGGAGTTATATTAACGAAGAACACGGACCAATCGGAGCGCGGCTACTGTAGACGGATTCCGGCTCGGCCAATGCCAACGCCACGCTCAGTGGGGACATGTCGGAAACTTTTGGCTGGTAGTGTACACGGTCACCGAGTTTTAACCTGAAACTAGAACTAGAATAACTCAATCCGAGGAGACAAGAGAATTTAATATGTTCTTGAAACTATTTTAACGACAGTTTTAAATCTGATCCCCGTATAAACGACAGATCAGACAATATTAGAAGAGAGCTGGGTGAAGATATAACGATTAAAAAAAAATATGGATTCTATTTTTACAACCGTAACATGCACAACAGATTTCAATAATGCAAATTGTTCGGAAGAAAATAATTGCGAACGAAATTTTGGCAGAACGCAAACATGGGCGATCGAATTCGCGGGATAATTCGTTAGGCATCGGGTTCCTTGGAGCGGACAGTGTAATTTGCATAAACGGCCGCAGTGTGGTAATCGCAAAACGATCGCAGAAAGGGGCACATTGATCCTTCTCGGTTCGTCGGGTGCCACCGGAAACGGGAGCAACACGTGAGCCTCTCTCTCGAGAGAGAGGATAGCGTATTGATCCTTACAGCACCACCTGACCTCCTATCCTTTTTCAACTGGCTACATTATCCTTCCTAAATCTGGCGTCGGTGGCCTTATAATTGCATTTCGATTGATCGCGCGAACTGTCCGTTTACATTCGGGTTTAACGCGGCCAGCCGCGCCGCGCCGGCTAAAACTATAAAAATGTCTGCGACGGTTCAGCCGGTGGGGCTGAAAATGGTTCCAATCGAAGACCTCGCGGCAGAGACCGGGCAAGTCCATTTTCTAGCGAAATACTGCTTGTTGAAATTTCACATGCTTTTATCCTTATATTCTTGATCGTTTGTTGCAAGAATTACATAATCTTCAAAATCTAAAAATATCCGGTTTTCGCACCAACAATGGTTCGAATAAAAATTATTTCCTCACTGTTTTCAGCTTACATGGGGTTTTAATTGTTGGAACACAATTCAGTTTTGTATCACAGCTTATAATTTCATTGAAAACGTTAGAAACTTGAATTTGTAAATGTGAGGTGTGCGTAACTCGTCGCGTACCATAAAATGTATGGCAAAGAAAACGAAAAAGTGGTTTTTTTTTGTGACTCTGCATTATTTTTAATTATAGTGGATTTACATAGCTGCCGAGATTAATTGTTTGTTCCTGAAAAATTTCAAGATGAACCTCTTTAAGAACAAATGTGCTAGCGTTTTGTGTAACGAGTTAATTGAGGTGCAATGTGAGGTATTTACCCTTAATAGAAGGCCGTAAATTAGTGAGGCCCTACGAGGTTAGGTCAATTATGTCTCGTCTCTCCATTTAGCTGAACACCATAGTATACACTCTCCATCTTCCACGCTTCGATTAAAACTTGCACTGGAACTTTTTCAGCAGGAAAAGCGTATAAAATTTCATACGATTCTCGTTCTTTGATGTTAAATAAATAAATGTACACGTTGGCAGTCACTGTTGAGTCAATACAACTCTGCATTCGCTATAAACTCTTTCTCGTGGAGGATTTGTCAAAATATATTCTTTACAGAACTGGATCAACAGATCAATGTCATAAATACTGAACGAAAATATAAACCTATCGAAAAATTCCATAAAATCAAAGTAATTCGTCCAGTGAAATAAAAATGGAAGATGTATAATAGTCTTTCAAAATTTTTGCATGTTCAGGGTAGTTAAAATAGTCACTATAGGGATCAGTAGGGATGGTAGATTGGACGAGCTCGGAAAAATTTAGCGACACGACGCGAATAACACCGAAAATTCATTGGAAGTCTTTTATCGGGAGTTTCAGCTCTATGTATAGTTATACTATATATACATATATGTGTACATGACGGACATATCGAAAATAATCTTCTCGCGTTATTAAGGTCGAGACCGCGATTTACGAGCATTTGACGTGGGGTATTTACGGATCGATAGCTCGTATCGGACACAGGATTTTCTATGTTCTTTCGAGATTTGATTGTCACGATCGCCGGACGTTCTAATGCGACGAAACGGGATTACACGGTAGCGACTACAGTTTATTTCATATCGAAAGAAGCTTTGCCATTTCCTGACAAATCTATTGCCCAACGCTGCACTTCTGTCAACGCGCATTCAATCCTCGAACACAGCTAGTGGCGTAATTGTTCGAACGTATTGTTGTAAACGATGGCCAAACGTCATCAGTTTTTTAGCGAAGCTAGAACGAATGAGTTATTTCGTTGAGCTCCATTTTTTGGAAACTCGATTACAAAATTTGAAACGACTAAAACGACACTGTTCAATGTATGCAGTTTTCACAGTATTAATGTTTCAAAGTCAGATAACATAAAGAGAGAGAGATTAACTTAATTTAATTTAAAATTTAATCCTCGGATTAAGGTTTTCACAATCTGAACGTCTGGGTTTAAACGTAAGATAAGTGTTGCACCGATAGACATCTCTTTACTAACAAGATTGATTTCTGATATATCGCAGGATAACAATTATCGTTTGTGTAGCTGTTACCAGCGAAAAAATATTTAATGTTTGTACATTCATCAAACTCTGTATGCATAACGTGCATCGTTTCCGGTCCACGTTGCCTGAAAATGACAGCTCCTCGAAAACAGCTTAGCAGGGTGTTAGTGAAATTTGTTCGCTGAAAATGTCTATCTAAAACGCAGTTTCCAACGTAACCGCGATAATGTCAATTACGTTACGTTGTCAATCTCTTGATTGTCAGCATAACTTTGCAAGATTAAAAAATTACACTTGGAATTTTTGGAACGGCACATTGAACGAAATAAAATCTAGCGAAAAGCAAACTGCGAATGAAAAAGGGCCGTGGTTTAAAGTGCCCGTTAAAAATCGGACGTTTCGTACGTAACAGGTTGAATGCAAACGCGTTAAAGACCCGCAGTCACGTGACTCAGCTTTCAGCCTCTGTCGTTCGAGAACTCTTTGCCGGCGTGCGATGAAACTGTCCATCTACGATCTCGCGTCCGTTCCCAGAGACATGACAGAGATTTCTATTTTCCGCGTCCGCTCGATGCCAGCGGGATCAGCAAACCGACGAGGCACGGCTGAATTCGCGACGCCATTACGGATTCAATCTCCAGGCACATAGCATGATAAATACGCGGACGGCCACTATCTGGGTTTTGTCCAAAGAGCTGTCACGAATGTATATTCGGAAGTGGTTAACCGATTGTGCAAATCGTTGTGGATGCCTGTTCGACGATGGATTTCGACTATTCTGGGCCAAACACAAGAGCCGAATCCAAAGGACGAATCGCGTTCGATTCGCACAGTGTGACGTTTCGATCATTTAGGGGAATTTAATTCCGAAATTGAAAATTTTTTAATAATCGCGAATTTACTATTAGTTTAAAAGCAATATTTCCGTAACCCAGAATCACTGGTTATTTTTAATTTTTCATCGCGTTCAAATAAGAAAAGGCCTCAACTGAACATTTTGCCTATACAAATGATGAAACGTCATCAATCGTCAGTGGTAGTTTACCCGAATAAAAGTGTGTGTATATGAACTTCAATTGTTATTGTATTTATTTTAGTGACTTTTCAATCCTTCGTATTGTGTTTTCAATACTTTTAGTTTTTAAATATTATACATAGAATTTAATAATAGAGTGAAACTTTATTATATGGGCGAATATGGACTTGAAGAATGAGGAATTCTTACTCGAAAAGTACTACAATTACTTGCAGTGCCTTTTTAAAATTATACATTATAACAGAAAATATAAATATTTATATAGTATTGTTATTAAAAAATTGGTTACCAATGCACTGCAGTGGCTCGATTAGACCTGACTTACACTCAATTCACATCGCTAATGAAATTGCTAATACAATTACATTTTAGTTTCTTCGTCTCTTCTGAGAACGAGTGTCCTCTATTTTCGGCAAACTTTCAAATCAGATGCTCCATTTACCAGCGAACTCGCGCGCGTGAAATTGGAAACAATTGACACGATTGCAAACTTTTACGAAAATAAACGTGAACCATTTTTGTCTCGCATTTCCGACGGATCGGGGACACGTGTCGACGAAAGTTTCGTCGGTTTCGAAAACCACGGGACGTTGGTGTTTGTTTCGCAGTCGTCGTGCGTCGCGTTGCGTCGCGTCGCGTCGTGTCGGTCGGAAACGCGTAGAAGTATGGAGTCCATTAAGCACGACTCGCAACAATAGGAGACATTTGTATTAAACAGTGCGTGTAAAAATTTCATGGGAAATGCGACCATACTTTCCACTGCCAGTTTAAACTAAAACACATCGACGGTTTTTTTTTTCGCCGTGTTGCCGTTGCAGTTCCCGTGGAATTATTCATTGACTCGGCGACGTATGACAATCGCGCGTTTGTTTTACCGAAGTGAAAAATACCGACCGCTTCCGGACGTTTTATTTAAAAAATTTCGTTTTCATTAGAACTGCTCAATTTTCAGGTTTTTTGTTGATATTTTTAATCCCTTCTTTCATGTTAAATACAACACTCTTTTGTTCGTATCTTTTATAGAGATTAAAACAACAGGTGGGTTAAATAACATTTCGAAGTAATATCCTATTTGGATGGTGCTGGAAGTAACAAAAAATAGATTTAATCTGTCCAAATTATTTCATCTTTATCTTTCCGAATACGTTGTTTCAGGAATACGAATACGTTGTTTACTCTCTCCGTTCGGAGGAACGTTCGCTGTTATTGTATGTTTTCAATAACTTTATTAAATCCAGAACTTTCCATTGTTGAGTTATAGGTTTCCTTTACGGAGACCGAACAAAGATACTTCGTCTTACTTCTTTGAAAGTTCGAGCTCCTGCTGGCAAATCGAAATGATCCGACATCTATTAAGCTGGAGTTTAAATGAGAATATTTCATTTCCACGCGAAATATTATTCCATTTCAACTGCACGCTATCCAATATTTTCCTATATTGATTAAATTATCATAGAGGATACAAACAAATAAAAATGTATTTAACTACGGGTGGGAGAAAATTTAAGGGGTGGTTCTCCATGACAATATAAGTCGAAAATGAAGAATAAAAAAATTGCGATTCCGGCTTCGTTGTTTAGTTATTAACCCATAACTAGACTGCGGATCTTTATGCAAAATTCAAACTTTCTATCTGAATTGCAACAAATTGGGCTGAAATAAAAATTTAATTTCTTTCTTAATATGTTTAATAGATTGAAAATAATATAACAGTAGCTTTAAATTCGTCTAATGTCTTTGCTATTTTGAATTATACCTACTCATTTTTGTCATAAATGCATAAAATCCACGGTCTGCCCATAACACACAAGTCGCGACTCTGTGGTGCCACTAAAAATTGCTGTACCATTATTCAAAACATTGTTTACATTATTAAGTAAGTTGGTATCCGATCAATTACTAAACATGTAAGTATTCTATGAAGTATTATAATATCAATTTCATATCCATCAAATTTAAAAAATCAGAGGGAATATCTAGATCGGAAGAAATGTTTAACTTTCAAATTATAATAGGTCCGATTGCAAAGTGTCCTAAAATACGGCAACCTATAACTAAATAACGAAGTCGAAATCGCAATTTTTTTATTCTTCATTTTCGATTTATATTGTCATGGAGAACCACCCCTTAAATTTTCTTCCACCTGTAGTCGAACATCCTGTATGTATTATTCGCAGCTGTAAATTTCTTAATAAATTATATAACAATTCAAATAAAAGCGTAAATGTTCCAGTTATCTCTTCTGCCACCAGAGATACAACATATCGATGCATAAGGGGAAGATAAACTGTTAAATAATTCTACATATGGGATAAAATTGCTCGACGCTCCGACACTCTGCCCTTAATTTCTACGTCTAACAGAAAATCCCGGGTTAATTGGAATATGACGAATTAAGCCGGACACGGCACGTACTGGACAATTTCCGCGATGGTCGTGTGTAATGGATCGGATTGAATCCGCGTGATAGAATGAGAAATCGCGGAGGACAATACGCTCGCCGCGTTTCCGCCGGCATTGGCGATGGTCCAGGTACTTCGAAACCCTCATACGTGTCGATAATGGCGTGGCCACCGGTTCTCTTATGGTGCAAGCCAACCAATGAATCGTCGTTGAACGTTACCATTCTTTCTCCGGCGTTTCCCGCGTCGATCTCGTTTCCGGGCAAAGGAAAAGCTCGGGCGATGGCTCATCGGCGCGAACTTTCCCGTTCGTTCGCTTCGAATTATTTAAATTTACAGAACGGAAATAAGCCGGCGAACATCTCCGATATCTTTACGGCCGCTATAAAATTCTTGAGAAATTCGTAGCCGCTCGCCGGACGCATAAAACACAAAACATCCTTCACCACTTTCGGGCGGCAGGCCGCGCGCGTCGCTGCCCTAAGTCCGGAAAGTAGCTTCGGGCTTTCGAAAGTTTCGCGGGCCGCAGGACCTCGCGAACAATCCGAAACGACGAACTTGTACTACACGGAGAGCAACATCGTCCGTGATGGAAATCTCGAATGTGTGGGACGCTCTTGAAGGGGGTTGAAAAAAAAAACAGAAAAACACGGAAAAAATGTTTGAGCAGTCGTCGGGAACGTTTGTACGGGTTCCGGGAACTTTACCTTGTCGTCCGTTGTCGCGCGTGCAGCCCCTGTTGTTTTGCTACATGTGTCGTGTCGTAATGAGTCAGAAGTAACCGAGTCGTCTCGTACTCTCTGTAGAGCTCGCAGTTAGCCCAACGGGGAATTATGGTTTTCAAAGGGGGACGAACGAGGGAAGTTTGGAAGAACATGCGGATTTATGCAGAATTTAGTAAACTGACTCGCCCAACGTGTCAAAAGATCTCACAACTCGTTTGGTTCGATTCGAAGAGAATCGTGCTATTTTAAAATGTGATCGAATCCTTTTTGCCAGGGATTTTAGTACGAATTGAATCGAACATATTGGTAGGACGTGGCCTTCGGAACTTTTGTTAATCGATTTATTTACGGTGGCGCGGCGGGTAGAAATTGACCTGTTTCGCAAGAAAAATCTTTGCATCGTCGTCAGTATCTGTAAGAGCTCCGAAGTGGTTGGACCTACGCCAACATCAGGGCCGATGCACTTCCGCATCTGTCCCAGCGTATCGATCGGTTGGTCATCCCAACAGTGAACCCTCCAAGGTAATGCTAATGGTCAATTGCTTGCCAACACTTTGTCCAACTTTCACTTGGCCTTTGGAATGTTGTATCAACGATCGGAAACGTTCGGAAATAATCAGAAGCATTAATCGATTGATACATCAATTTTTGTATGCTTTTCGAGCATGATACACAACTGACAAAAACCTTTTTTGATTGTTCATATTATTATTATTATTATTTACGGATCGAAGTCCTTTTATACAATTGTTTACAA
This sequence comes from Lasioglossum lativentre, assembly GCA_916610255.1. Lineage (NCBI taxonomy): Eukaryota > Metazoa > Arthropoda > Insecta > Hymenoptera > Halictidae > Lasioglossum > Lasioglossum lativentre. The sequence continues at coordinate 7,887,087 of OU744364.1, forward strand.
TAGAAGATATTCTTAGCATAAAGTTACATAGTAATGGACATGCTGACAGTTACAGGAATACATTATATCACGTATAATCATATAATCGCACGCAACTTTTTCTTAAATGATAGTAACGAACCATTAAAAAAGTCAATATCACGATATAAAATGTTAGATTTAGCTGTGATGCGATTTAAACGATTTATTAATCCATATGTGGATTTGGATTTAAATGTTTGAAATCCTGTCCTAGTTCTCAATACGCGTTCGGGTACATAGAAATTGATTTGCCTCAGGAGAAAGGAACAATCAATATTGTTATTAATCAAAATAAAGATAAAGCTCTGGTCGGATACTGTTCTTCGAGCTTTCAATGTTTCTAAGTGGACTGTGCTTAATATTGTAGAGTAATCATGATCAAATAATGACATTGGATTATTTATCCGATATGAACAGAATCTGAGAAATTTCTGTTGCACTCTCTCGAGCATAATTTCATACTTGAAGCTTCGCGGAGACCATATAATTGAAGCATATTCTAACAGGGGATTGAAGCGGTGAGAAAATCCCTCCCGTCCCGAGTCACCGGTCCTACCCCGCTAAATTTTGAACGGCACTGATTAATCTTGAATGACCTTGGAAGACGAAAGTGGTATCGTCTAAATAAAAACATACAGTTTCATATAAAAAAACAGAGGTCACCTTGAAATCTTAGAATATACGTACAGGGTGTTCGACTACAGGTGGGAGAAAATTTAAGGGGTGGTTCTCTATGATAATATAAGTCGAAAATGAAGAATAAAAAAGTTGCGATTCCGCCTTCGTTATTTAGTTATTAACCCATAGCACTCGAGTGGTGAGTATTAAATATGTTGGTATCTAAATATCTAAGTATTCTATGAGGTATTATATCAATTTCATATCCATCAAATTTAAAAAATCAGAGGGAATATCTAGGTCGGAAGAAATGTTTAACTTTCGAATTAAAATAGGTCCGATCGCAAAGTGTTAACAATTAAAAATCCACCTAAAATTCGGCAACCCATAACAAAATAACGAAGTTGAAAACGAAATTTTTTTATTCTTCAATTTTCGACTTATATTGTCATGGAGAACCATCCCTTAAATTTTCTCCCACCTGTAGTCGAACACCTTGTATATACGTATAAGTTTTCCGCAAAGAAATTTCGAATTTTTAATATAATCATGCCGGTCCTCTAAAGGTTAAGGGTTAATATATTTTTACTTCGTGACAAATATTGTTGTCGTTTCCTGCGCTGCCAACGAAACGATTTTCCAGACTCGCGTGCGAATAATTCTCAGAACAGATGCTGTCCTATTAAAAACGTTTCGCCAACGGCTCGGCGCGGCGGTGTACCAACTTTTCTCCCATTTCGTCTACTTTTCCGCGTGTCGCCGAAGTTTCTGCTTGAAAAACTGAATAACTCGCTTCTGCGTGGAGGTCTGGCTAAGTTTCTCATGGATATCGCGGAGAACACAGTTAAACGGAGTTTATAAATACGAGTAGAAACGAGTCTCTTCTGCGTGCTATGAGTTAACAATTACGCATGGTACTCCGGAGGGTATATTATCCCGCGGTAACCGCAGCCGGAACACGGCTAACCGGGAGAAATCGCGAGATTGCTTATCTTAGGATTAACATCGGGTTGCGTTAAGACCAAATTGCCTCGAATTTGCCCGAGAAAAACAGTGGATTTCGCCGCAGACCGGTTGCCTGTTGCGTGCTACCGTTCTTCCGCTTTTCCTTCTTTCCCGTTCCCTGTTCGTAAATAAACGCACATAATTATTCGAACAACCTCGGACGGTCAATGGACACGCCGCTGCACTTGTGAGTGCAATGCTTTTACACGATTACTGTAAAATGTTGCTTCAACTATTTTTTTTACACTCGACGAACGTCTATCATTAACGTATACGTTGCTGTTTTATCACTAAAATACATAAGTTTTATTTGCACTAATTATAGCTTAAACAATATTTTGACTCGTTTATTAAAAAACGCCATTTCTATAAATCTTTCCACTAACTGAAGATTAAAACAGTGTTAATTTTATATCGATTAAAAGTTATTCGAGCAAAAAATAACATAGCACGGATTTGTACGTAACTTCCAAACGCAGGATAAAGTGTAAAATCTCTGTCGGTCGAATTGTTATGAATGATATCGCGGGTTTCGTATTTTGAATTACTGTGTTGCGGAAGTTTCTTAATTACTATGTCGAGGAGAAGTTTGTTTCGCTAACTCATCGTTCACTGGCGAGGAAATATTCCGCAAAATATGAGACAGGAATTGAAAATTTTCTCGTTTCTTCTTACACCGAAATGAAAATACTAAAAATCTGTTAAATTGCAAGTTTTATTAAAACTTTGTTAATTATATGAATACAGTATTTTATCGTTAACTGTCGCAACCACGGGTCCGGCCAGCGACGTTTATCCGTCAGGGATACTATTCTTTGACTTGTGCCGAACGTAGAAATGGAATGGGAACCTCGAGGGGCCTCGGTCGCCGAGAAATGTAAACATGATACGAGTCGGGTATATCGGTGTGAGACCACTACTAATCCAATGACAAAACTTCTTCATTTTTCATTATTTTTTTATGGGACTTTGACCAAATTATTCGGGGCATTTTTCTAATGAAAATGATACCAAATATGATATAATTCCGATTATATTTACTTGTGTAATGGGCGATCAAAGTGTCGAGCGCAAGGATCGATGGCGTATGGGAAAGAAAGAGACGCGGAGAGTAGCGGTCGCCGGCACAGTCCAAAGGCCCGCCGGCACAGTCCAAAGGCCCGCCGCGTCCTCACAATGTAATCTCAAGAAAAAACTTTTTTATTATTACTTATTTTTGTATGGGACTTTCACCAATATATTTGTGGCATTTTTCTAATTAAAATGATACCAAACACGATATAATTCGGATCATATTAATGGACATTAATGGTCAGGTACATCGGTGAGGCAACTTGTCCCTGCAAGACACTCTCGTGACTAGGACATTTCGCGACTTTTAAACTTAGAAAACGGGTAGAAGCTCAGCTACAGTAGTTAACTATAAAAAATATTTTCTTCTCTGTATTGGTCGCTCGTATATTCGACTGTTGTACGATGAATTTATTTGACTGGACACATTTTATAAACATTATTCATATTATCAAATACATTTTCAACGAGACTTGTCGTGTCTCTTTCTTTATCAGTTACTCTCTTTGTCTGTCACCAAAACTTACTCCATCGTCATTTAAAAAAATACATATGTATGTATGTATAATCAGAAAAATTTTAATCGGAGAAATATCTATATAAATAATGATAGAAGTCTCATAAAAGACTAATAAGAAATGTAAAAGTGTCGTCATTAAATTACTATTGGTTCACCGATGTACATACCTGCCTTTTATATTTATATTATTATACAATATGATCCGAATTATATCGTGTTTGGTATCATTTTAATTAGAAAAATGCCACAAATATATTGGTGAAAGTCCCATACAAAAATAAGTAATAATAAAAAAGTTTTTTCTTGAGATTACATTGTGAGGACGCGGCGGGCCTTTGGACTGTGCCGGCGGGCCTTTGGACTGTGCCGGCGACCGCTACTCTCCGCGTCTCTTTCTTTCCCATACGCCATCGATCCTTGCGCTCGACACTTTGATCGCCCATTACACAAGTAAATATAATCGGAATTATATCATATTTGGTATCATTTTCATTAGAAAAATGCCCCGAATAATTTGGTCAAAGTCCCATAAAAAAATAATGAAAAATGAAGAAGTTTTGTCATTGGATTAGTAGTGGTCTCCTGGTCTCACACCGATATACTCGACCCATATCATGTTTACATTTCTCGGCGGCCGAGACCGCTCGAGCTTCGTGGCCCCTCACGGGGTATACCCCGCAGGAGTGGGGATAGTTCAGCGACATTTATCCGCCAGACATTTAAGACATTTATCGATAAAATACTGTACCTAGAATTAAATACCGTAAAATTTCCCGCTATGGACGTTTTATATTAATGAATTAATGACTCGGTTTAAGTTAAAAATTAAAAAATTAAATAAAAATCACAAACACAATCTTTTGTAGATTTCACTGATTTACATTTCTCCTATAAAATCGGCGTAAAATCAGCAGTCTATTAATGACCGAATAATCGTAAAATAAACACTTGCTTGCACTCGAAAGAATTCGATAAAGACTCCATTATAAAGGCCGGTTAAAACTTCGAACATTCTTTCCTTTCGGATCTCTCATTCCTTATTCAACGAGTATAATTCGGTTTCGCAGTCGAGAATCCATTTAATTTGCTTAGTTATAAATGAGTTTCCCAGACCTAACCCAGTAATTTTCCCTTCCCCGTAGAGCGTTTTAATGACATCGTAAAATGAGAATACCCAGTTCGTCCATCTTTACGTTACCGTAAAACTCCTTCGGGCTTGGTCCTGCTAACTTTTTCAGTCTGCTACGCAAAGAGAAGCGCAATTGCGAGGTTTGTGACACAGATTAACCATTTTCGCAATGCTATTTAACGATCAATCGAGCTTCGGGCCGTACTAATTTCCGCTGGATATCTTTAACCCCTTGCACTATAATACCGAGTTGGACTCGTGACGAACATTTATTAATCTATTAATTTCTTTCAAATTTTAAATTGAAACAAAATTATATTTTTTTGTTGTCGAAACCACTGAAAACTGCATACGTATAAATTACATACAAACTTCCTTTTTTCTAAGAAATTAGAAACGACAAATAAGTTCTAACCACTGCAACCGTAAAATAAATCGTAGTGCAAGGGGTTAATTACTATTACGAAAAGAGATTTAATCGGCTGACGGATTTATTAGGTTGCAAGAGGCGTTTTCAAATTTTTATTAATCCTTCGACCGAACGAGCATGTGGTGTGTTGCTACCAGAAACTATTCGCGCGGAAGTATTCGGATGAGCAGCTTTATCGAAACGATTCGACGCTTTGTACGAGCTAGTGTTTGAAATTCAACCGCATAGTTTAATTCGCCGACATTTTCCACCGCACGGCGTATTCCTTTCATTTGTAGTAGAAATAGAAGCAAACATGAAATAAAGCTGTTCGTCATTTCAGGTCAACCGTTCTGCATTCTATGACCAGTCTCACAATTTTTATTTGAACCTTTGCAAACCTTACAACGACACACAGTGGTCATTTGAAAAAATTGGAAAAACTGGAAGGAAGGTAGAAAAAGAAAAAATTTCTGATTAATTTGTCAGAAGATTCGGATCATTATTTTGACCGAGATCTACGGAAGTCAGACGGCATATTTTTTAATCCAATCGATGTACGATGCGACGCGCGTGTACACCGAAGGATGCACTTTGTCGGCACAGCGGTACGACCATGATACGAGTCCTGCTAGTTTTCCATGCACCATCAACGGACCACCGGAGTCTCCCTAGACGTAAATACAAGAAAATGGATCAATAAATATTAAATTTCATATAGAAGTATTTGCAGTCGGTGTGAAAAGTATTCGTACACGTTTTAAAAACGAATAACTTTTTCAAAATTCGACCCAACAGCTTGAGTTTTTTTTTGAGACGTTAGAAGGATTAGTTTACTAGCTAATATGTAAATAATTTTTGTTTTTTATTGTTATTGGTCGTAATTGCGAAAGAAAAAGTAAAGGTGAAGATTTTTAAATTTTTTATCTGTGCCTGTAGTGAAAATTTATAAGGTGCATTTGGTAGGTATAAGTAAGTTATATACATGTACAAAGTTTCATTGAAATCGGTTGACGCATAAAAAACCTATGAGCATTGTAACATGTAAAAATCTTTGAATTTAGGCTTTTCGAATCATTTAAATCGCGGATTCTTACAATTTTTGCTATTTTCAATCATTTATATTTCGTAACAAACTCGATCGATTTCAATGAAACTTTGTACATGTATATAACTTACTTATACCTACCAAATGCACCTTATAAATTTTCACTACAGGCACAGATAAAAAATTAAAAAATCGTCACCTTTACTTTTTCTTTCGCAATTACGACCAATAACAATAAAAAACAAAAATTACATATTAGCTAGTAAACTAATCCTTCTAACGTCTCAAAAAAAACTCAAGCTGTTGGGTCGAATTTTGAAAAAGTTATTCGTTTTTAAAAGGTGTACGAATACTTTTCACACCGACTGTATATACTAATAATTTATTTGACACTAGCGGAGAGCATTGTTAATGTGAATGAGTTACGTAAATGTAGAAAACTGACCTTGCAATGTCCTCTAATAGCTGTTGGATCATATGCACACAGATGCGTGGTGTAAATATTCCGAGTGGTTTTGTAAGCATCTTCGCAGTACTTCTGGCTGGCGATTGTGATGTTGACCCAGTGAAGAATGTCCGTCCTATCACCGTCGTACTGTGGTAATCAACAATTTCTTCCGCGTTAAAATTCGGATTATTATGACACAAGTTGATTACTTGTTCTTTAATACTGAACGAAATTCATTGGAATATTTACCGCGAGTCTGCCGAATCCAGAGACTATGGCTTCGTCATTAGCTTTAACGACTTCTGAGGGGGTTGGCAGGGGAACGAAAGATATTAGAGCGGATTTCACGAAACGAGGTTTCACCTGTATAAGAAAATTCACATCATTAATCACGGTAACTGACGGGCGGGGTAGTTCTAGATTAGTAATTTCTTATAATTTGGTATAGTTGCGTACAACATCTAATTATATTACCGGCTGCCGGAATCGACATTAACTTCAAATTATTTCTATCTTGATCGAGTTTGTCAGAATTAATGTAGGAGAATTTTCATTTTGCATAAGGATACTTATCCGCACTCTATACACCAGCGACGGACCGTTAATTTTGGGGCCCTGGGCTAACACTGTTTGCGGGCCTATCCAATTAACCGAAATTAACTCGAGTATCAAAAATTTTTGTACAATTTATATGTTTTTTAAGTTTTTATTTTTATTTCTCTGGCCGCGAAGGAGGCCCTGGGCTGCAGCTCATTCTTAACCCCTTGCACTATAATACCGAGTCGGACTCGTGACGAAGATTTCGAAGATAGTCTACTAAATATTCATGCTACTAATTTCCTTTAAACTTGAAATTGAAACAAAATTATATTTTCTTGTTGTTGAAACCATTGGAGACTGCATAGGTATAAATTACATAGAAACTTCTTTTTTTTCTAAGAAATTAGAAACGACAAATAAGTTCTAATCACTGCAACCGTAAAATGAATCGTAGTGCAACGGGTTAAACACTAGGAATGAAGTACCTTGATCAAAGCGATGTCGTTCACCCACGAATCCGAGGCGTTGTACTTGTCATGATAATAGATTTTCTCGGCAGAATGTATCGACTTTGGCTGCGTCAGATCGACTGTACCAGCAACAATTGCTATGTCCCCGGGCGATTTACTGTAAACAATATTAAACTTTATTTAGAGACCTGTTAAAATTAATGAAATTTCTATTGAAGTTATTTCGAGCTTAAAATATGTTAATGTTGTTTGTTCTACTTGCCCGTTTACACAGTGAGCTGCTGTAATAACGTAGTCCGCGTTCAAAATTGATCCACCGCAAAAATGCCATGACGAGGATGGGGTTTGAAGGGAAACCTGAGAAGAATTTTACTAATTTCAGAAACTACGATAATATCATAATAATAGCTGAAATATCGATTAGAAAATAGAAGATCTTATCGTGACCACTTTTTAATATCAGGCTCACTTGATAAGGAATTTGTCCCGGCTTTGCCACTGTTCCATTTATGATCCTTGACTCAAGTTCACCTATAACAATTAATATAATAATAATTTCAAGTCAGATGAGTCTTGTTAAACAGCCTTTTAATGCATGTTGCTATAACAATCAAAGTCATTGTATTAACTTCTACCTTTCGATCGAGTACTCAAATAGATAAACACGATTGCCACACTTACAATTAGCCACAGCAAACATTAGTGGGAGGAAGAAAATAAACGGCATCATCTTGTCGGTGCAAATGATTGACGGTATTTCTGCTGATATTAAATCGCCGGATATATATACTTGGTCCGATTGAAATTTTTATAAGATTAGATAAGTTAATAGACATTGTTCTCGTGTCTGGATTTCATTAAGATTAGATATGTCACAATACCACGCAAATGCAATCTTTAGGAAATTCTAATTTAATTTGAATCGATGTCGATAATTTTTTTTATAATATTAAAAGCAGATTGACGTCCTTCAATTTTTCCTAGTCATCAATCTTTTCGTTCTGTAAAATTACTGTTTCGTCAAACTTGAAGATGTTACGTTTTTCGAGTCTCTTTTAATGTTTTTTTTTGTTTACTTACCCATGTCCTCATGTTTTGAAAGTTAATTCTTCACAGAGTTTGTTGATTTTCAAATAAAAATGTTCTCGAATCTCTCACGATTATTAAAACGTGGACGAATTAAATTCGCGAGAATGTTTAATTTCATTCGAATAGGTGTGTATTAATTTATTTCGAACTCGAAGAAACAAGTGTAGGAGATTAGATTGTCCCAGCATCAAAAGATACCTACAACAAATGTTTCACATTTCTTTCGGAAACACGGAATTGCGATAACGTCGCCAGTGGACACAACGTCAAATCCAGAGGCAGGTGCAACACGAGGAAGATCCCAGTGTGCAAATATGGCGGTATCTGGTGGACAACATACATTTGCCACTTTATCTTTGAGAGCCACGCGAAATTGTGTACTTGCGCCGGAAAACGGACACGAATATAATAAAACCAAAACGTTTGGTTTACGAGTGCGCGTTTATCATTACAACAAATTTCAGGTTGTATTTCGAGGCTACATTTTAAATAATTCTTCGCCAGGATATTTTTTCCCGCGAGCTCTTTCATCAGAAAATGTCATGGAAAATGTTTTCAACAACTCCGAGATTTTACGATGAAAATGTTACTTTTTGTTTCCACTATTTTTCGTTATTAACTTTTTAATAATGAAATGGAAATTTCTGTACGAAGGACTTTCATAAAAATGTAGGCGACATGTTTTACGTAGTGTGTGGAAAGCATTGTATACGAAATATTTAATTGAACGAATAAAGCATTTTTTATACAAATTGTACTGGATGTAGAAAATCTTTTAAGTCTGTAAAAGAATGAAATTTTTTCAATTTTTTCATGAAATATGAAAATATCAAAATTCAGCCCCAGATGTTCAAGAAATTTTTCATTAATTTCTATTGTTAAATATTTTCTTGAAATATTCGCTACTGAAACATTAAAAAGACAATTACAGTATAATAAGATACAGGTATCACGATCAAGATCACGATCACGAACGTGGAACACACTCGTGAGTAAACGAAACATCAACAACAGCATATTGGTACAGATAATACCAATCGAGTGACATAACTTTGTTATTTTTAATCAGTTGTTTATAAACCTTCGATCGATTCATTTGTGGCATTTTTCAGACCGAAAAGACACCAAACACAACACAATATGGATGACATTATATTGAACTATTTACTCTGTAATAGTTTTCTAATAATAATTATCTCTATAATAGTTTGTGCAACAACAAAAGTACTCGAGTATTTTGGCGTCATCTTCAAGACTAAGTGACAAAAAATATAGGTATCCACTAAAAATTTCAATTGTAATCTCTATAGAGCTTTTCAAGGTTACTGCAATGTCAAACGACTACAGTCATCGTGTACTCCCTTCTATATCCTATAACTTATGTCGCAAACATTTTATCGTATACAAAAAACGGGTTTTTTTTTTGCGGAGCACTTTACGGCGTTTGCGTTCCGAAACGCGAAGATTGCCTCCATCTGTTAAATTAAGGGACTTCTCGGTAAAGACGTCGGCGAGCGTCGCTCGTTAGTGAAATTTCACCCGCGATCAATGGAGTCGTGCAGTCTTTTTCCCTGTTAAATGCTTTAGTGGTGTTATTAGCGCAATCGGGGGTGGGGGAGGAGGGGGGGAATCATGGCACCCGCTATATAGTCGGCGGCTTTACGTGTTCTTTACGAGTTCAGCGTTTTTGCGTCGGTGCACGTTCCTTCGTCTTTTCCCTTTCTCGATTTTTACTAGCAGCGGGCGAGTCGTTAGAAAAAATAAAAATAAATGAACGTACACGAACGAAAATGAATTACTTGCGCGTGCACGCCGCCGCTGCCATACCGGCTAGACTACGTCTAATCGATTACGTGCTCCGATGGAAAATTATTATATATCACCGATTACGTCGTTTGCCGCTGATGGAAAAAGCGGCTGACGCGTCGCTAACGAGCCAATTATAACGAAAACTTTATTATCACTGATTATTTCCCGCACCTATTCTCGCTGGGTCCTGTCAGTTTCGCATTACATTTTTCCATTTTTCTCACAGAATACCAGAAATATAAATACTCGGTTGAAGGTTTCTTTGTTCGAACGGTTTTGTTTTATCAAACCGGAAACGGATGCGTAGCAGTTTAAATAATTTGGTACAATTTACTGACAAAATCCTTCGGATAGATTAAAAGAAAAATATTTGCACTTATTATTTTCATGATATAGGTTTGAAGTGTTCGAGACTTTGGATTATTCTGCGTTTGATTTAATAAAATTATCTTGCTTCTCTTTCGGATATAAGAAAGAAGTCTTTCACAATGATTTTGTAGGATAAACGTTTTGAATAGAATGTAAGAGAATTATGTATTTGCATTGTTAATTGTTGCTTCTGCATTTCCTTGAATCTGTTAGAATTATATATAATCTCCTTTTGCATGCAATGCACGGTTCAACTGAACACCGAACCGGAGCTAAAAGGAATCCGAAAAATCGACGTCTCTTCTAGAATAAGTGAGAAAAGCGTTTCAATTCGTAATTACGTTACCTGTGGATTGCTCTCTCACCAGTTCCCTTCGGTCTCATTACGCGAAGAATAAAACGAATCTTCAAAGCGTTTTCTCTCTCTATATTTAAATCGCTTTATTTGTACCTCTTTAAAGGCACAGTATTCATCTCTCGCGGACTTTGACGAAAGCCGGCCCGGCGCCTTGTGTTTCTTGAAAATGCGATTCGCGTCTGTTGTTGCTTGTCTCTGTTGTGAAATGTATAATATAAGGGGGTTAGTTGGTCGTAAATGTCAAAGTTCTCCGGCGAAACTGCGGCGATAGATGAACGAAAAGCAGTCGAATGGAATCACGGGAGAAAGTAAAATTGCGGGGAAACTCGCTGGATCGAAATTGTGCTGGCGACGTAGCCGAGGACTGCGAAGTTCGATAACGATTGAACGATTTGCGGCGCCTAAGGCGACGGTCTTGGTCTGGCCGTTCAACTGGCAAAAAACGATCGAAATTGGTCCCTCCCTCGAAAGGCTGTTCTTGTTTATCTGAAAATGACGAAATACAGGCTGTTACTAGAAGAACGAGTCGTGCTCCATATATAAAAACTCTAACAGGACGACAGAGAATTTTCTGCACATTCCGAACAGTGTTGAGTGCTATCAAATGAGACTTGTTTCACGAATACACGGTTATTATTCCACCATATATTTGGTCGAAGCGCGAGAAATGGTAAATTCAAGGGGTTAACACGGATATACGGCGCTTCCACAAAAAACGCCTTCAGCTTTAAAGCTGAACGTTTTACCGGCGAGTACGGAACGGACGGAAACGTGCGAGGGAGGAAGATTGAAGACAGTATTGGCAACAGAACCATTCCATTCGCCTGTAAATGAAATTGAAACGTACAGGGCGTTTCTGGACGCGGAACGTCACCTTTGAAATCAGATTCTGGTGGCCACGGTGATGCAAAAGTTCGTCTTCGATCGGAGCACTCGCTACAGATTTTTATTGCACAATATTAACACTAGAAAGCCTGAAACTTAGTATATACCTATATTGCCGAAAAGCAGTCAAAATGACTGCATTGTGAAAGAATAACTATGTGTATAGAAATTTGTTTGAAATTCATTTTTAATATTTTTTATATTATTTACAGTTATATAACAAGTTATTAGTAAATATTAACAATAAAAGAAATTTACTTCACTTGGGACATCGTATTTAGTATTTTCTCGACGAAATTTACAGGATAAGATACGTAACAACCGAAAATCTGTGCGTTCGGGAGGAAAAGTGTACCCATTTATCATGTACTTGTATGTTATTATGTGACGGTAATCGAAAAAAAATGAAAACTGTAATTTCAATACAGAGCCGAACTGGTCATATAAGAAATTTACTCGATTCAATAATAAGTCATTTGATTATTTAAAATTTCCCAAGCAGTCAAAATGACTGCTTTTGGGCAATATAGGTATAACACACACGTATATATACCGGAAATGAAGGAGAGGGGAGGTAACTACAATTATTAATAAACGCATTTATATGTTGTACAAAAAGTCACAAAATTCTAAGAAATTGTGTCATTATATACATAATTATTTTTCTAATTGAAATTAAAAAGCAGTCAAAATGACTTCCTTGGGCAGTCTAGTGTTAATTTTCAATTTACAGGTGACGGTTATCTAATTTACAATTTAGCTGTTTAATGCAAGAGCGTTGTCGATCAATATCTGTTTGGATGATTTACACCGCGTCTCAAAATAAATAAAATAAGTGGCTCGACAAACGTAACATTTTTCGATGTTATCGTACTTTAAAGAACTTTTACTTCGACGAGTCTCATAATTCTTTGAATGTGTATGTACTAGTTCTTTTTCGAAACACCGGGTACAAACTCGATGCATTTCTTCGTCAGACAGCAGTGACAGGTTAATGTCTCGCGCCCGGACTGAATGTTTAGATATATATATATATATACAGTCTCGTAGGTTATCGATTTCTCATTTTTCTTGGCGTTTGCCGCTTCGCTTTTGAAGGATTGATAGATAAAATGCGCCACAGGTGCGCCACACAGTTTTTCTGCACTCCGTATATGAGTAACGCGGGTGTATTAAGAACAAGTTGGGCGCGAAATTGCACCATGATAGGTGTTTCCTCGATCGACGTGAAACAGGCTTTTTTTTAATCATTCTCAGCATTGTACCAGCTATAAGGGGACGACTATCCTCTGCCAAATAGGTTCACTACCTTCTATCTCCGACTGTGTGTCTTCCTGAAAAATAAAATTTCTCTGCTCTCGGTAATCTCTTCTTTCAATAATATTCACAAGTTATCAGACATACGATCATATTTTTAAGTTCTTCTTGGTACAACAACTTATTTTTATTATTCTATCAGTATTTTGAATAAATCCTAAATTCTTTCTGTCTTGTCTATGAACATTATTTTGATATTTTCACGTATTGTAAATTCATAACATTACAAATTCTACTAATGAGTCTTGCTGATAACAAACCAACGATAGCAGTAAAAAGCTCAGCACGACACTATGTGGGAAAATGATTTACTTCTTGGAGCTAATCCATTTTCAGTGATTGCTAAAACTTGTCGACTAAAACACTCGTCATTGGATAGAAACGCCTGCACTAATTAATTAAATTGGACTTCGCTGTTTCCGATTTCTAGAACGTTTAAACTTTGATTGGTTCATGTGGAAATTGCTAGAAGCTGTCGATTCGAAAACGGAATTTATTAATCAACATGAAAAGATCACTTAAATTAATAAAACCACTGTACTTCGTGCACAGAAAACTTGCCGATCGATTCCGTCTGTCGGTCTTGTTCAATATTTATTTTTCTGAGCTCGATTCTAGGCGAACCACTGTTCGAGTCCTTCCGCTATACCCTTTTGTGTCACGTTTCTTTTTTTTTTCGGAACGTCGATTGAAAAATTGAATCAGTCAACGTGATCACGAGCTCCGTTCTCAGTTCTTAATTCTCAGCCTTTTCACGTTTGTTCAGGAGACAACCGGTACCCTCAGTGGTGTTTGTATTCCAGGAACCCGCAGTTACGACTTTAAAAATATTTTTGCGGATGTTCCACAATCGATGATAAATTGTTTTCTCAATTTTTTCACAGTTTTCCCCGGACAATTGTTAAAATACCCTTTTTTTTTAGCCTTGAACCATCCACTTTTGTTTACGCGAATAGACATCAATCTTTACAGAAAAATATGGTAACGCTTCCACCACATTAAAAATACCGTTTGTATAAATAATGAAGTGCAGCTGACATAGATAATTTTAAGTATTTTCGCTTGAAACGAATACATTGTATGCTTAGAATGTCTCCTTAATAAAACACTTTTCCGGCACGTAATAATGCATCGTCGTCTAGAAATGATCTAGAGCTCGCCAAACGTGATCACGACGGATAGTTCCAGAGAATGTTTCTCCCATTATCGTGAATTTCTGACGGACAGCCGTGTGGAAGAGCTGTTTATCCGTGTTAGTGGAAGACCGATCGATTCTAGCGCGGCAAGGACCCGGTTTGAGAACCACTGGCTCAGGATTCACCTGCGATCGACGACCCCGTGTCCTGACCCTATCAGTGATCCCACCACAAGCTTGAATATCACCACGAAATCGCACCTTCCGCCAGGAACCGTCACGCTCGACGAGTCTCCCAAGTTTCGAAATTGGAAAGGCTGCGGTATAATTACCGCGAGACATTATTTCGAATTTTGAGACTCTGTACGGAACCTTCGGCAACCGGTATTTTCACGTTCCGAACAAGCACTTTATTCAAGAAGCTTTATGTACTCTCATTTTCAACTCGATCAGCCGTCTTATCATTTACGCGAGAGGAACGGAGAAATATTTTCTAAGGATAGAAGAAGTTGTGAGACTGTGTATAATACTTTTCACAAGTAGTATTTTCACGTTCTTAACACGAACTATATATAGTTTCAAATCAATTGATCTCTTATAATTTCGAAGATTAATCAAAGAAAATGGAGAAAGGTAAGAAGATTAACTTAAACTATTCGTTCTCAAAGATTGTTATACGCTCGAATTGGAAATTCTAAAACTTTTTTTAATTCTGTGATGGTCACAGCTCAATTGTGGAAGATACAATTCCATTTTCTTTTTTTTTTTTAGATCGATGAATTCCTTTCAATAAAATAAAACAATGATTTGTTTTTATTTATTTTAATTTAATTTCGACCTACGATAAACTCATACGTATTTGCACTGTCATTTCTATAAAAGTAAAGTAAATTATCTCTGTGCGCCTGCACTATATCTCGACTTTCGCAGGATTAAATTCGTTTCCAGCAACATTAAGCCGGAAATTCATTACCAGTCGACGTTCCAGAGACGTAAAATTATTTGACAGAGCTTCCTGAAGCAACAACCAGTATTTTTAATTACTATTTACGAGAAACAAAGATCAAATGCATTTTTGGCAAGGATTTCAGGATTTTCTCTGATAGGATGATCTTCTAATTTCGGATGATCTATTCTGCGTTTGGTTCCATAATTAATAGTAATATTAGGGTTTATATTTAAACTTCGGTTTTAATTTATAGAAACTGTTCAAAAAGTCCAAACCGGATTTGTGCCAGTGAGAAATTGTTTCTACTGAAAGCTGCCTTGACTTTTCGTCTAGGGTTTCACTTCTACAACGTTTCTATCGGTCTGGAAATTTTGGTGGAGGTGGTGGAAGACGTATCCGACATCAAGTGGTTGCTACAACCCTTGGGAAAATTTATGGTCGTGTTCCCGAACTTTGAACTTTCACAGGAACTATGTAATAAAGCCGTTTTCGTGACTAGTCATTGGATCAAGATCAATATCTGTCTCAACGGCAATAAATATTTAACGCTAAATCTACCACGGTCGAACAACCGGTTTTCTATTTCCCAATTACGGAAACTATGAATACGCTTTCGTAGGAAATTACTGAATTGATTCGATTAAACACACGTCTCGCTACCTACAAGGTGTTTCATTTTTATATGTTTTGTGCTTGGTAGGTTTAACGTTAAAAATATCACCGAATATATCATCTTGAATTTCCTGAAATTTTTGAGATTGCTGCGTGGGCGGTGAAGGTTGTTAAATATTTCAAAGCATTCCGCGATGACGTCGGACGCAATTTACAATGTGCATGGAAGTCGATTATCGTCGGCGTTTAATTATTCGTGAGAGTGTATCGCCGCATTCGGGGAAGGAGTACACATGCACCGGGAAGCATCAGAGTGCCGTCTTGATACGGTGAACAAGAAGAAAGAGTGTCTCTCGCATAATTCGCTTTTGCACACCTCTCGCCAAGAGCGCTCATTCTTCTCGGGCAACCGTCGAGAGTTAACTCTGTCTGGCTTATTCTGCAACCGGAATATTAACGACTGTGTCGTTGCACAGTCCGAGAAAGCAGCAACGCTTTTCAAACGCAATAATAAGCGGCAGCCGCTTAAGGTGCCGCGCGAGTCGAGATTTCGCGAATTGCAAACTTACTTGTGACGTTGCGCGATGCACGTTTCACCGAAGTCCTCCATCCGTGCGAACCAGAAATCCTAAAATTCCGAATTATTTATTGATCAATGTGAACGCTGCGGTTACCTAATCGGTGTTCTTAATTGGCGTTTTAGGAAATATTTTTAATTTACTCTTAATATTTATAAATTCTCTCCACACACTTAGATTGCTTTATATTACCCTTGTCCGTCCCCTGTTAGAATATGCTTCAATTATATGGTCCCCGCGAAGCTTCAAGTATGAAATCATGCTCGAGAGAGTGCAACATAAATTTCTCAGATTCTGTTCATATAGGATAAATAACCCAATGTCATTATTTGATCATGATTACTCTACAATATTAAGCACAGTCCACTTAGAAACATTGAAAGCTCGAAGAACAGTATCCGACCAGAGCTTTATCTTTAATTTGATTAATAACAATATTGATTGTTCCTTTCTCCTGAGGCAAATCAATTTCTACGTACCCGAACGCGTATTGAGAACTAGGACAGGATTTCAAACATTTAAATCCAAATCCACATATGGATTAATAAATCCTTTAAATCGCATCACAGCTAAATCCAACATTTTATATTGTGATATTGACTTTTTTAATGGTTCGTTACTGTCATTTAAGAAAAAGTTGCGTGCGATTATATGATTATATGTGATACAATGTATTCCTGTAACTATCAGCATGTCCATTACTATGTAACTTTATGCTAAGACTTTCTTTTTCTTTTTTTTATGAATATCTTCTATTGTAAACATTTGTATAAAAGGACTTCGGTCCGTAAATAATAATAAATAATAATAATAAATATTGTCTCATATTGACAATAGTAGGTTCTGTAAATTCATCGTATAGTTTCGTATTTGCATTTCACTTTCGGGAATAATTGCAACGTAGTTGAATATAAGTGTGATTTGCAGTAATCCATATTTTTGTTTGCCAACAACGACAATTTTTACGAGCACGCGTCGCATCGTACTGATCCATCCTCTCGTTCCAGTTGAAAATCATCGAATCCCGATGCGTCACGTCGAAACGGACACGATTTCTCACTTCCCATCAGAATCCACAGTCTCCGAATGAAATTGGAATAATGTTTTGTACACACGTTGTCCGATGCAAGTGGTGTCCGCAAAAACTGAATTCAATTTAACGTACTGGTCCTTTCATCGTGATAGATGGCTGGATGGATAAAAAAAGTCGACGATTTTTATCCCCGGCAACGGGGACATATCAATTAAAATTGTTCTCGAAAGAACAATTGTTTCCAACGACTCCGTAGCGCTCCATTATTTTGAAATATTTTCTGTGCGTTTGGATTCCTCTTGTATTCTATTTGCTGTTCCGTTTGCCTTATTATGCCACAGCGGAAAACGCGCTTTTGTTATAAAATGCATATAATTGGCCTTTGTAGTGTAAACACAAAGTTATCGCGACCCCTTTGTGAGGCAATTTTCTCACTACATACATAATAATTTCGATAATTACCACGTATTGTTGCTTTTAATTATGCATAAACTCTGAGGATCTTCTCAAAATGTGCTGCTATCATAAATTGACTAATTATGTTGACGTTATCGTGCTTTCGAAGGGTTTAATATCTGCATTTTTAATGAAATAAGAAATGTGTCGCGCGATGAAACGAAAACATTTCTTTTTGCTCGTTGCGATAACAAAGGGAAAAATTTTGAGAGCTTTTTGGTGGTCGGCGAATTTCGTCAGATGAGCCGATTGTTGAATGGAGTGCATCGATAGAAAAATAAAAATTGTAACCCGTAAGCGAATGAAATCGGAAATGATTGTAAAGTGACGTCTAAAATAATGTTTTTTTCCGGCGAATAAATTCGTGTTTTCGTGTGCCCACATGGATTGCTCCCTTGAAGTAGCAACCGTGGTATCAAGTCCGCCATTCGGAACACACGGCGCGGCGCTGTGGTGGCATTTCGATACGAAGTGGCGCAACTGTGTCGGCGAGCAATCTTGCTGAACGGTTTACTGAAAACACAGACCCCGATGACGATGTGGCCGGCAGCGAAGACTACGACGCCAGAAGTACGTTCTTCAGCCGACGAGATTTTGTTTACGGTCCTCGAGGCGAGCAGGATTTTTCTGGACAAAGTGTGCAGTTCGCTCGAGCGTGGCAATTAATCAATCTTACTTA
The DNA here is from genome assembly GCA_916610255.1 of Lasioglossum lativentre. Lineage (NCBI taxonomy): Eukaryota > Metazoa > Arthropoda > Insecta > Hymenoptera > Halictidae > Lasioglossum > Lasioglossum lativentre. The sequence goes on from OU744364.1 coordinate 7,905,635, forward strand.
ATCGAATGATCTTCGAGCAAGAAGAGCATTTCGTTTCATGGACAATTACATACCTGACGATGAAAAATAGACGGATGGGTAACGTGAAAAGTGCGGTCACGAAAAACTATGAGAATCACGTAGAACGATACTTCCTTCCGGTACAGCAGAATTATTGAAAATCGTATTAATAGGCTTCCGATAGTTGTATAAGCACTCGATAGGGCTTTAGTTGGCTCAACAATTTATCCAACAGATTTATCATTCACCCGATCCACCGACCGGCTAATAAAAAAAGAACAAAATTATCCAGAAATCGATCCCTATTAAGCGTTCTCACGACCCTCTCCGCGGGTAAATAAGAAAAAGTAATTCGGTACTTCCGGTTCGATGAGAGTCGGCTGTCCGATCAGTATTCCGCGGGCGGGAGTTTCATTTTCGTTGGTTTAGCGGTTTGCGAATCAATGAAATCGCGTTCCTCGTTTCTTCGTCGGCGAAAGAAAAAATGAAAATCGAGGCAGCTCGTTTGAACGGTGAAAGAAGTAACGAGGTCTTGACGGCCGGCGTTCTGCATGATTGAATTTTCACGAACACCCCTGGAAGCGAAGACGATCCACAGAGAGAAGGAAGGAGATGTTTAAGGGTTGCGCACTCTTTAATACTCGAACGATTTTTTCCTCGTTCCCTCTCGCCGCGCCACGCAATATATACGGCCAACTATGCTCTCGAAGATGAAAAACGAGCGGAGATATACACGTCGTCGGCTGTGCTCAAAGCTTTGACGGCCGCTACGGTCGCACGAATCCTGTTTAAATTACTCGCCCTTTCATAGTTCCGCCGGACTGGAATGTAATACAATACGGAACTAATTGCGTCGGAAATACGATTTTCATTCGCTGCCGCGCTCGTTGCTTTCCAGCTCTATGTTCTGCGAGCATGAACTTTGACAGGCAGCGCACCTGTAACCTAAGCAGATCCGATAAACAATGCTTTGTTGCAAAAATAGTTGCGGCTTTGAACCGTCACCTCGTACGCCCCTCATAAATAGTCGCATAGAAGGACTTAGGATAATAGTTCACCCACTTTGGCTTTACACTTCAACCCTTATATGCCAATGACCAAAATTTTCTGTGATATTCGATCATGTTGGTTTTTATAGTTTGAACGCATATTTTCATACCTGAATCGTAGATATAAAATACAAAAATCTACAATAATTTTGCTATTTGTCAACAAAAACATTCACGTTCGAACAATGAATTTTTCATTCTGTGAGTGTAATAATTTGTTCACTTCTATAGCGTAAATTGAGTACGACACCTGGCTAAAAACTAATAAAAAATGAATTGCCTCTGAAAATTGACAAAATAATTGGAAATTACTAAACACGATCGATATTATTTATGAAAGGTGTTTGTAGTTGTTCGTGCTCGCTGTAAGTGTATGTCGACAACAAATAAAATGGATCATCGACAAATGACTTTCTGCAGTCCTATAGGGCTAGGTTCCGGTCGATGAAGCCGTCCGGAAGTGAACTGTTCTTTTGATGTTCTCAATTATGAAGGGTGGTATGGTGCTCGAGCTCGAATTTCCTTTAATCGACGTCCCTTGAATTCGCGTTCCGTTTTCCTTTGTGAGCCATTGTATCACTCATTTCATTGTAAAATCGCCGTTAGCCGATACCTCTTGACACGGTTTTACGTTTCTCCGCTGTTCCCGTGTTCGGTGCGCGTGACACGGTGAACGAGGGTCGCCATTGCCGAGCCTAACAAATGATATTTTAACATACATAAATATTACTGGAATTTAGTCTAAATTCTCGAAATTCTATACCATTTGGGAGACACCTTGTATATTGGAATTCCATCAATGTTCCTCGATCTTATCAAATTAATTTTGTTTTTTTTCCAACAATTTTCTTTACCGGAAGCCTTTTAATCAATGGCACTGCTATTTCAGAAACAACTGATTAAAAAGCCTTTAGCTGTCAATCGCAGAGCATCGAAAACTGTTTATTAACCGCAGGTGGTGACGACGTATTAATCGCGTCTAGACTAATGATGTTCTGCGATACTAATTGGCAACGTGACCGATGGGTGTTATAATAACATTCCGACGTGTCCACAATGACGTCTCGAGAACTCCAATATCATGGAACAGTAAGTGGAGCGCAATTTGCGCTACCCAATTGGTAGCGTATTCTACGTCTAAACATCAGAGAAGTTGGAGGCGAACCTCCGGAGAGTCACTATAGGATTGTTTCCTTGCGGCTGTGGGAAGCAACACGATCCAATCCGAAGATTGGGAATCGTTAAAGCAATTCACTTTTACCGTGGCGATCGACTTCCACGCCGACGGTTTCTATTAATACCGTGGCATCACTCTTGCCTGTTGGGTATTATTGCTGGCCTAGGTTTTACGCATTCATGGGGAAGGCGAATAGCTGAAACACAAAACTATAAATACAGAAAAAGTACACCGCCGCACAGTGGTCTAAAACGCGAAATTTAGTGACATTTTTCCCAGAAACCAACTGTCTCATATAGATATCTATTGAATGTTTGTCGCTTTCTAAATATCCATCAACCTTGAAAATGAAAAAATTAATAAAATTTAGTAAAAATCATTACTGTAACAAACAGTTAAAGTTGGAACTGTTAAAAGATAGTCTTTCTCATGGAAAAAATTGCTATTCTTCTTTAAGATGCCCTGACGATCCCTTTTAATATTTTCATTCCAATTTTTTTTTTAAATGAAAGGTTTATCTTTAATAGCTTAGAAGTTATACCAAAATGTCACTAAATTTCGCGTTTTAGACCACTGTACGCCAGTAGAATGTATTCTAGGGTACGGATAAATAAGTTTTCATTATAATTATCCATATGTTCGATGTGGAAAAATCTCCTTTTAACGATAAAAGCAAATGTAACTATTAAAGGACGGTTTTTTAAAAAATATTATAAATTATTTACTTCTTCTGCCATGTGTGTGTGACAGTGTATATATGTTATGTTATTTTTCAGAATTACATAACAGGGATTCAAATATTTGCAGAGGGGCACCGTTCAAAGAGATAAATGCGAATACTCGTGAATCGTGGAATTTCTCTAGTAGTTAGTGTATATCAGGCTTTTCGTAATTACCGATGCGGAACACGCCTGGCTCAACGACGCTGTTCAAAGATTTTCGTTCCTTTTTCCATACTTCTGCACGTGTTACCTTGCATAATTAACGAAATATTCGAGTGTTAGTTGACAAGCGAGAGAAATGTTAGCGTGCATGTTTCACAGAATAATTGTTAACTACGAAATAGAAGATTTTCATTTAAATTAGCGTTTCATCGAAAATACATTAGCCAGCTCACGTAAAGCTGAAATTATTTAATGTTTCATAAATGAGAAATAGAGGAAATGGGAATTAAATAAATCGACGTGATTATTCGATATAGTTTAATTAACAGCTATTTTTTTAATCAGCAGTCCCATTTCACGAGATTATGTACTAATATTGCCTTCTATTGAAATCCATTACTTTGATACCGGGTAACTGTAAATTACCAATGAATTTGACCACTTAAAGATTATGTTCGGTATCCTATTGATTGTATATCTATACATAAGAAAAAGCTGTGAAAAGCTCAATCTTTTGTGTTTAATTTCAGTTCAGTATGTTCTTGAAAGCTTTCGTTAATAAAGGTACAATTAAGTTAAATATTAACATTTTCTGTAGATCAATATAACTATTATTTTGTGAACCAGAGTAAGTAGTGGATAAAATAGTAAATAGTAAATGAATAAAAGGTTGCTAAATATTATTTTGTATGCTGGAAGAGGAACAGATATAATTTGATTATTCTCTGTTTAAAGTATTTTGTATCATAAAATTATGCAAATGCATGTCCTCTTTGCTAAAAACGTAAAGTTGTGCTGATTACCTATGCTCATGTAGCAACCATCTGTGTATTTTCACCTGGTCTACGCTGAATTCGATACTTTCTCGCCCTCCCCGTCGCAGAATAGTCGATATTCTTCGCCAGACACTTAAAATTGCTCTCGAGTCTGGTAAGTTCGAAGGAATGTAGTCCGTGCTAGTTCCACTGTTGATAATTCTATTGAGCTTGCGGAGACACTCGAGGCTTTTCACTGCTTTATCGGCCGTTGCTCTTCTTTATCCTACTCGCGAGCAACCGAAGCTTTGTGACTTTATCGACTGAAAGTGAACGACTTCGATCGATAAAGCACTGTTTAAACTTTTACAATAGAGCTTTCCATTAACTATAATACAGGCTCGATGTGAGATGATGCTATAGACACCGACAAACAATTGTATTTCATTTAATTGTAAATACTCCGTGGTTCTCTTATCGTGGGAAGTAAAATTAATTCTAGACCTTTCCTAGAGAGGACGCCGCACGGTGGATACCAGAGTATCCACCAGTAGGGGAGGGTGGGGGAAATACGAACGCCTAAGGAAAAATTAAATAAAACAAAATATTAGAGAACTATTAATTTCTTTTTTTGCTTATATTCAAAGACATATTATGTGTTCGCATATTTCTATAATCAGCTGTATTGAAATTTTTACATTTATTTTCAAATACAATAAACAACACTGTAGACAAACTTGTTAAGAAATCTGTGTATCGTAGGGTTTCCGTGAAGCATTCAAAAATCGTGTTAAGGATTATTTCTTTCGATAAACTTGAAATAAATGAATATTTGAAATTGTTAATATTTCAAATCGATCAATATTATTTATATATTCAAATAACAGTATTCAAATTAACGGTACGGAATAAACTATTTCGAATAGTTATTTTCTATTTTCATTTCAAATAAAATTTCACTGAACGAGGTATTGAACATGTTTGCCCGAAAATGTTGTCTTAAAAAGAAAAAGCAAAGAAATCACGTGCCTGTTGTAAATCTTGACTAAATTCATGCGTATATCTATGAAAGGTGTTCGACTCGTCGATGAATCGGCGCGCGAAGATTGACTCGTCGCCGAGGTGCGAAATTGGCGCTAACACTAGTCGAAAAGAATGCGCGTCCAGCGGGAAGGCAAAGCGGAAAGTTGGTAGCGCAGGAAATTGGATTCGCATCGGCCGCAAAGGGACAGGGTTGTTTCCTCTCGCCTGGTCCCCGCGTTGCTCGCAACTCGGCCGGTAGAACGATTCGATATTCGAGCGAGAACGGTTAAATTGAGTCTAGCCGGTTCTGGACTTGGAGTGGTACTTGCCGGGGTACCCCCCTAACTGTGCGCGTATCGTCGAGTCAAGTTGCTGTGCAATTCTATCAAGGGGCCTACAGAAGCTAATTGGCCGGTCAGCCCTTCGCCGGGGCTGCCTGCGAGTTAGGTCCCGGGCATTGCGACAATGCAATTTACGTATACGCTGCGGTCCATTCACCGGCGAAACCTCAATTCCGTTCAGGAAACGAAGAAGGATCCCTTTCAAGGGGATGCCCGGTGCCGTCCCTGCGGATCGAACGATTACCGACCACTGTTCAGAGCCATAATCGCGTCCCACAGTTGTCTCGAAAACAAAAACCAACTTTCTTGCCGGTACTAAACATTGCTGGCATGTTTCGAGACACTCGGCATAATCCTGACAAACGTAAATCCTTTGCGGTCCAAACTGTACCCACTATTTGATTCCAGAACAAACACACTCGTACATTAATGAAAAATCACAATATCAGGTTAATCTTTTGTATTAACCATAACTACTGGATCTATAAATAATTATTTATTTATTTATTACTATTTACGGACCGAAGTCCTTTTATACAAATGTTTACAATAGAAGATATTCATAAAAAAAAAGAAAGTCTTAGCATAAAGTTACATAGTAATGGACATGCTGACAGTTACAGGAATACATTATATCACATATAATCATATAATCGCACGCAACTTTTTCTTAAATGATAGTAACGAACCATTAAAAAAGTCAATATCACTATATAAAATGTTGGATTTAGCTGTGATGCGATTTAAAGGATTTATTAATCCATATGTGGATTTCGATTTAAATGTAATAAATTTTATATTGGTCAATTACAACACAGAAAAGAATGGTACTTATTATAAGCGTGCCAATACTTTTGTTTTAGGTAAAATTAACTTTACGAAGTTACCGACTAATGCTACTGGCATATATTTTCGAGTAAATCATAGAAACCACAAATATGATTTTTGTCCCCGAATCCCATTGACTCGACGCATCGTGAGAATCAGACATTCACGGGTGGTTCGAACGGAATGCATGAAGATTCCGTAAAAATTCAGCATCGATTGAACGGCGGGCAGATGGCGGATGATCGTAGGGGAACAATGGGGTTGAAAGTCTGCGGAAGTTGGGCGTTAGAAGCCCTGTGATACTGCTCTTTTCAGGAATGGAACGAGGGAGAACGTACATTCGGAGCAAGATTGTTTTATTAAATTATATATGTGCCTTTATTAATGACGCTTTCTGCGAGCGAGACCCCAGACCTAAATCAATCTTCATCTATGTTTCACTTATTGTTGCTACGCTGTTTTTTTTTTTACAATTTTTGTAACCACGCGTCGAAGAGCGACAACGCTAATCTTCACAAATAGAAAATAGCGCGAAATTTAAAATGACACAGCTTAATGGAAGATCCTCTATTTAATATTGGATCTTTTATAGTAAAGTTAACGTTAGACGTCGCACATGTTAAATAAACCGAAGTATGTTATTCAACCGAAAAGGCAAAAAGAAAGGGAAACAGAACCGGACGCAGAATCACGATGAATTATTGTTTCAGTGATCCTACGGACCAACATAAAACACACTCTAACACGTCGAGACGAACAGCCGAAGGAACGGTTTGATATATTTCTAGCTAACAGTTTGTTCTTACCACTCCACTCCCCTTCTTACGGATGCTATTTATTTCTTCGATCGCGAAAGAAAACTTCCATCGCTTTTTGTATCCTCTCTCGCGCGATGCCGAGTTCTTATTTACGAGTAATAATGGTGAAGACTGTAGCGATCGACGGCGGCGATACTTTCCAAATACGTTATCTTTTGCGTTGAATTCCAGTATCGTGTTCAATGTACCTGATCAATATTTCGAAGCATGTTCCACTATTTATACTTACTATTGGCCTGACACTCTACTCCCTTCAAGGGATGAAGATTTTATTTCCTAAAAATGGTAAAAAATCTATTATTTAAGTACTTATGAGTATATTTAACCCCTTAAAATAGTATTGGGTCTATAACTTAAAAACCGGAATTTGACACTAGATGTCAACACTTGTGTATGCGCTGTAGCAAATCATTGACATACACGTCATTCTGAAGCTCTATTCGTAATCTGCAAAATCAGTCAACAGTGTTTGATTTGCTTGTGCGCATCATATTTTTTTCAATCATGGAAAATTTTGAAAATTGCCGAAAGAAACAGCATTTGCGGGAAACTGCTCTGTATTTGGTGGGACCAGAAGGGAGTTGTGTATTACGAGCTTTTAAAACAGGGTGAAACCATTACTGGAGAGCTGTACCGAAAACAACTGATTCGTTTAAAGAGAGTATTGAAGGAAAAACGGCCATAATGGGAGACCAGACACGAGACATTGATTTTCCAACATGACAATGCTCGGCCACATGTTGCTCAACCCGTTAAAAACTATTTGGAAAATATCGGATGAGAAGTTCTGCCCCACCCGCCATATAGTCCAGACTTGACGCCTTCTGACTACCATTTGTTTCGGTCGATGCAGAATGCACTTTCCGGAATACGCTTCACTTCAGTCCAAGGCATCAAAAATTGACTCGATTCGTTTCATTGATTCAAAAGTTGACCAATTTTTTTTGGGATGGCATCCACAAATTGCCAGAAAGATGGGGGAAATGTTGTAACTTCCGATGGACAATACTTTGAATAACAGAATTGTACAAGATTTTCTTTAATAAACGCTGAAATTTCCTAAAAAAATTCCGGTTTTTAAGTTATAGACCCAATAAGACATCTCAAATGTTCTCGGAAAGGTCACCTAACGAAATACTTATTGTAGAAAATCTCGGTGCATTTAAGAAACACGTAGTTGCTACGTTCCACATGAGTTTGGCAGAGCAGAGGGCCATCGATTCGGAATTTTATCTGGGGAACCATTGTATTTTCAAGTGCGCATTAAGGTTTAAAGACGTCGGGTATCGGGCTAATGCGCGATGTTCCATTACTGAAGGGGATTGCCCTCGCGGGGTTCGCTTCAATAAACGTTGTTAATTCTTTAAAATCGTTAAACGTATTTTTACGAGTTTCCGTCGCGATGCCGCGCCCCTTTTGAAGTCAGTAGTGATTTTTAACAAGCGTGGTCGGGGGAGCTTTTGTGGCGGGTCTACGAACCGGTCCGTAGCCCGCGTCACAGGGTGGGAGAGATATAAAGCAGTGTATTTGGTTTCCGATAATGTAGGCACCTCTTTATGGTGATCGTTCGGCCCGAATTTACGATAATACGCTCTTACGGCTGCGTGGCTTATTAAACCGGAGAGTGCAAGTTGTTCGTGTCTCTAAGTGATTTAAGTGCGGCTCGGCTGCGGACAACGGATCGGGAGCTTATGTATTTAGGGTAGTTTTATGCCGGTCTCTTTATGACTAATGGTATTGCTTAATGGACGAGCCGAACGGTTCAGGACCGTTTAATGCCGATAGTGGGCTCATAACAATCGTAACGAATCAATAGAACATAAACTATTATGCCAATTCTGTATTTAATATTTCACGCGATCAGATTTATGTTCGTCGACTTGTTATTACTAGACTGTGGATCTTTATGCAACATTAAAAATTGTCTACAACAATTACACGAAGCGCTCAAAAAGCTCATCGATACTCTCAAATTCTTTCAATCGTTCTGCGCACTTAAATTGCATCTGCCTTATCCTTACCTCTCGTGTAGAAGTAGCAGAAACACCAGTAGAACAAGTAGAATGAGTCAACAATAGTCCTGGAACAGGTAAGTAGGATGGATGGATCATGACCAGACAAGTAGAATTCCTCAACCATGGTCAGGCAAATGAAAATGCCACAACAATAGTCAGACAGAGTGACTTGACCCTCGATCAGGTAAGTCAGATGGATCGATCATGACCAAACAAGTAGAATTCCTCAACCATGGTCAGGCAAGCAGAATGATTCGATTTTGGACAGACAAGTGGAATGGCTCGACCACAACCATTTTACTGTGTTGCGTTTCTCTAACACAGTTTCGTCATAAATGCATAAAATGAATCTATCTATAAGATGAAATAGTGGATTTGTTAGTTGAAAAGAAATCAAGCTGGAACAAAATCATTTAATTTTACAATTTTCTTAAATGAGCGGGCTCTACGTTGTATATTAGAAAAATTTTCATCGAAATAGTCTCGCAGAGCGAGTACGCTAGGAGTCCGTGTCCCGGAATAAAAGAAGCTTCAATCTCACTCCGTGTCGAGGGTCGAAACGGTTATTGCAATGGTTATCCCGAATATTCCACCTGGAAGAGCTCCTCTTTCATTCAGGATTGCAAGGGCAAGAAGAATGAGTCTCTGGAGGCGGAAGTTTCCGTGTCTCTCTGTTTTGATATCGTTACGGCTCATCACTTATTAAGGAAGCCCGTGCATGTTTCTACTCGCCTACACGAAACCCCATTGTGCATTATTGAAGACTGCTCAGACAGAAGACGATGCGAACATTAGTTACAAGCTATGATAGTTATGGTAAATTTATCGCATGCATGGAACGTGGTGCACGGCGCGGCGCGGCGATTCGAGCAGGAAAATAAAAGTCTAAAACGCATTTATCCGTAGGACATTCACACATTGTATCAATTTAGCATCGCTTCTTTAATATCGTATATCCATGATCATACCTTTTAGATGTATACGAGATCGTTCGATATTACGCATTCCCGGAATAGCCGATGATTATTATTCTAGCAATTTGCATAAAATTATTATCAAATTCGAGAACCAACCAGGCAATTTTGGTACATCGTTTCTCTCGAAAATGAGGTTTTCTATGAATAAAATTTCGGCTCTCATTCACGACTCCGTTTCGCATAGAAAATCCTCTTCTCACGTTATGCGGTTCACCTTTCAACACACCGCATGTAATTAATTAGGAAGATCCACTACCACTGGTCAACTGAATCAGAACCACCCAACATAAACAATATTTTTCGCGTTATATTCCTCGGCTGTTATGGCCCTATAATTTTTTCAAACGTCCGAACAGATTTATAATTTTATACGTATACGATAATGTACAAGCAAGTACACTATATGACAAAGATCTTCCCGGTTTTCGGTATCGTTAATTGAATTACCTCCAATTTGTGGAATCTTTTGCTCGGCAGAGAACGCGTTAAGAAACCGGAAGCGATGTACATATATATACATACAACGTCCAAAACGAAGAGAATGTTCTAAGCGGGAATGTGGAGCGTCCTTGTGGCTTGTCGGGCGGCCGCTATAATTTACAAGCGGTTTGAGAACACGCCTGTGTGCCCCTCACCACCCCCCCCCCCCACCGGGCCCGGTTCCGTAAACGTTACACTCGATTCATATTTTAAAAAACCACTTTTGCGACGTATTCGTCGCGGTGACACCCCCTTGCTCCGGTCCCGTGAGCACACCAGCACTCCCTTGGGAATCTGCGGTATAATAACGTTGACATAGCCGGCGTGGAAGCACTAAATAGGAACCGGCTGTTTCCTTTGCTCCTCTGCCCCCCGTCCGTGTACTTTCGCTTCGTATTTCGTATCCGAAGCTTTCATACGTCTCTCGGTGGCCTCCTCGAGATAGCTAGCGCACCTAAATCCCATCCGCCATGGAAGAGGGGGACACGTGTATAGTAAGTCCGCTGCCATGCCGGTGCAGGTGCATTATTACAATTCAGCGCAGGCAACCCTCTCGGCTCATACACGTGGCATACTGGCCGAGGCCGCTCGATCAAAAAGAGGAACGGATCGACGAAGACGCCGAGCGTATTCCTGCGCGAGGAGGCTCTCTCTCTCTCTCTCTCTCTCTATCTCCCCCTCTCCCTCTCCCTCTCTCTCTCTCTCTCTCGAAAAAGTCCACGTTTATTGTGAACGAAGGCTTCGCTAGTCGACAAAATTTTAAAACGTCGTGTTAATTACCGAAATAGATGTTCAACACATTAAAGGTGAATTCTTCTCGATCGAAAATTAAATATATAATAAGTTTTATGATTTCGGCGCAAGGTTCGATCATTTATAGAAAAGCAGCAAATGTGCAATTAATTAAACATATTTCTCGACGTTTCGATCCTAATGTGGATCATTATCAAAGAGACATTTTTTGCGTTTGTTGTGACAACAGGGACCACATTTAAACAAATATTAAAGAGTTACAAATAACCGGACTTAGTTACATATCTGCCACCATGGAATAATGTCAGGTTATTTGTAACTCTTTAATATTTGTTTAAATGTGGTCCCTGTTGTCACAGCAAACGCAAAAAATGTCTCTTTGAGAATGATCCACATTAGGATGGAAACGTCGAGAAACATGTTTAAATCATTGCACATTTGCTGCTTTTCTATAAATGATCGAACCTTGCGCCGAAATCATAAAACTTATTATATGTTCAACACATTATTTGCCACAGGCTATTTAACCGTTTGCAAACGGGAACCTTTACTAGTTTATTGTTCGATGTCTCGAATATACCCATTTTTCCTGTCAAACAGTATTACAAGCTGTAGAGCTAATTGTACTATTTATTTATTGGCAATTTGACAATAAGAAACTTCTTGCAACCACTGTTTTTTCGTGGACCGAGTTATACAAAGAAAAATCATCCTTAAACAGTACAAATAATAATGATGGAATTGTTTTAAACGTTTTGCGCGATCGTTTAATGAATATTGTAGGATAATACCGCTGCGCGATACACTGTACAGCGTAGACTCAATTATTTGTACGCTCTCGGAGCGACGAGGGATTCGTAAAGCGTGTTTTCGTCCCGTGATTCTAAGGAAGACGGGAGAGGATCAATCTTATGGGAAGAACAATGGTGGCGTCCTATGCATTGATGAAAGTCTCCTCCCTGAACCCTTTGTGGATTCAATGTAATTCCAGTAACGTCACCGATGACAAGGACGACGAAGCGTCGAAAGAGAACGCGCAAGGGCTGAGAGTGGCCCCGTTGCTGCTCTACAAAATTGGAGGGGCAACTGGTTCTTCCTTAATGGAAGAAACATCGAGGCGTCGCGGATGAAGGCGCCTCGAAGCCGCCCTCTACCAACGGCTCTACAATTTGCGACCATTTATTTAATTGGTTCGTCGAGCCTCCGCGTCTAATGCGTCGCGACGAAAAGACGTCATCTGTCGTCACGGATGTTTACACCGCGCAGTGTTGTGTCCGTATGACGCGGCGACTGACACAGGCTACCTCGGCAATGTTTACATCGACGCTATTTTATCGATACATGTTTTTTGCCGATAAACTCATCGAAATTCTATTCTCACCGACGCACAGTGTGACGTTTCGATCATTTAGGGGAATTAAAGTCTTAATGATGTTGTTTCTTTTTTTTTTTATCGTGTATTTTGTTTAAACTACTCAAAATATGATGATTTCTAATTAATTTAACATGGCTTTTATTGTATTGACCGAAAATACCTATTTTAACTGTTGCAAATTACTGTTTGAGAAGGTATTTAATTTAAATGATACAAGGCAGTTACAAACACAGTCTTACATAAATATATTTAAAGTTTCATCATTTGTATAGGCAAAAAGTTCAGTCGAGGCTTATTTTTCTTATTTGAACGCGATGAAAAATGAAAAATAACAGTGATTCTGGATTACGGAAGTATTGCTTTTAAACTAGTTGTAAATTCGAAATTATTAAAAAATTTTCATTTTCGGAATTAAATTCCCCTAAATGATCGAAACGTCACATTGTACGACGTACACTTTTATGGACATAATTAAGAACTCGTCTTACAGAGTGTTTTTATCTCTATGTTGTTGCGATTCTGTAGTTTCATTAGCATCTATAGCATCTATTTTACTCGTAACAAATACTTGGAAACGATCGATTTTTATTTTCACCGTTACGTCAATAACCAAAATTTTCTAGGGTATTCGACGGTGTCGTACTTAATAGTCTCAACGCATATGTTTTATGCTTGAAATATAAAAAAAATCTGTGTTCCTTCAAGGACATGAAAATCTACAATTTGCTATTTTCCAAATATTAAAGAAGTATTAAAAAGAAATTGAAACTGGGTATCCCGGTTGGTGATGTAAAGGTTAATAGAGTGGTGTAGTATTGCTAACTTCGTTTGTAGACTAGTAGGAGCAACTTCTAACAAAGTCGACGGCGCATCCTTGCTAAGAATTTCTCGGGCAACGATGTTCACCCTGGGCTCGATTATCAGCGATAATGCCGAGCGCTCGATAATTACGCTTTTCGCACGGTTACGACGAAAGGGAACGCGGTGGCGCGAAGGGCCGGGCTCTTATCGCGAAAGTGGAGTACGGGATACTTTGGAAGTACGTGTATAACGTCGAAAGACGAAGTATTATGGATAGCTCATTTTCCACAGGGATTCCGACACCTGTGTGTGCCATTAAAAGGCGACCCCCCCCCCACTCTCCTTTTTTTCTTTTGCAACCGCGTCGTCGTCGCCTCGTTCTCGTATTCCGCGCGCAGCGTCTCTCGATACTACCCCGCAGCCCCGGAACGGCTTCCAGGTACTCGTGCGTTTTACTGTAAAAGTGCATTCTGCGAGCGTTCTGAGAGTCATTCCGCGAGAAGTGCGCCACAAGTGCGTAAAAACGATAATAGGCAACGGTTTTTATTACAATCGAGCCACCCCCATCCCCGCCAGCGTGCGAAACAGTTTTCGTTGTTCGTAAACGATTCGGCCTTGTAGAATCTTTTATTTATCAATATTATATCGCATCGTCTCCAGCTGGTATTTTTTAGCCGGTACAAACCTCTGTATAATTATTGTACACATTGTTTTTTCCATCGAACGGAATTCATTAGAAAAAAATTCGATGAATTTGTTTGTGTTTCCCTTTTACCGATCATATTGAAAGCACTTATGAAAAAGCGGGGGTTCGCGAATCGATCGATTACATTTTTTATTTGAAGTTGAACTCGGATAGGGCAGAACAAAGAGGGTACTTGGGAATCGAATCGCGCGGGGAGTAATTCCAAGTTTTTTTCGCGTGGACGGGGTAAATCGTTGCGCGTATTGGCCGCAATTTGCATAAAGTCACCGTCGAAATTACGCGTGTACACGTTGAACGGTGTATTTATTTAGCGGTGGAAATGGCCGTTCAGCCAATCCCTCGGGTCGGTATTAAAAGGTACTATTAATACGAGCCTCACGCAACGGCCATTGGTCATCGACACGCAGCCGGTGGTGACGTCCGGCTCTTTAATTATCATCGATAAATCACCGGAAGAACGTACACCCCCTGGCCTTTTGTTACCGCTATTTTGCTGGCGAGCTTTTGACAGGAGTCCTTGAAATTCTTGTCTGTTCAACAATTTGAACGGTCTCTTTCAAGCATGCACACAAATCGTTCATTTATATTTCAACAAGAATATCTTTCTTCCTAACAAAACGGATTGCAAATAATTAAATGGTTCCGACACCAATTTTTGTTGACTTTCGTTCTCGAATCACTCTGAATTTAATAATCTGATCGATATTACAGTTGCGAGTAAATGGTGAATTAATTACAATAATATTACACAGAATGGAATTGTACATTTTGAATACTCCACCGTATTGGCAATAAACAAGCTACCGACATATTCGTAAAATTCATTGAACAGCGGGGTTAGACGCTTTTACGCACACTTTCATCGTCCATATTTCGAAAGCAATCTCTGGATCACATTGAATAAACAAGAAATACACAGGGCGGAGCTGTCCACGGAATTTAATAAAATCGCGCCAGGGGGATAAGGGTCGATGAGGAGATCGTAATTAAACCGTGTCGCCGATCGACGATCCGAGGGAGATGATCGAGATTATTCGGGTCTTACGATAGCCAATAAAAGAGTAACGGCTTGCGGACAGAGTAGGGGTGGGTAGCGGTTTTATCGTTCGGCAATAGGGATTTTTCGCGGACGAGCTCGCGTATTTATTCGTGCGTGGGCCGACGTCGAGCAGACGCGCATTGTTACAGAGAATCATCGACATTGTACGGGGGAGGGGAGGGGACTCGATTTATTTTGTCTATTCGGCGGAAAAGTGCTTTCATTTGCGAGGCAACTGTCAAAGCGACTCGCGCGGAGGGGCGAGCCAAGTGTAGAGAAAGTGAACGAGAGTGAAAGAGCCGCGATCCATGGTTGCCGAAGAGAAAGAGAGAGAGGCGATGAGCGCATTGTGCGCGCCATTCGATCTCACAAAAGCCCTTAATTCGACAATGCATCCGTCGAAGAGGACAATAGTCGGGGCTCTCTCTCGGTAAATAATGATTTCTTCGATTCTCGACACTCGTCCTACCTAGTATATACACTCTTTCGATCCTTTCCCCGCGTTAACATCTTCGTACCAGAAGTTTCAATAATATTTGCCTGCGGGGTGGTGAAAATATTGGTATAGCAAGGTTGGGGGAGAGGACGTTATTCTGTCGGCTAAAGCTGTTTATCCACCAGCTGGTTTGGTGTCGCAAATGATCTTTTTTATATTTTCTACCGATGCTTACTTGATACTTGAGATTTTTCACTTTTTCATTTTGTAACTTAAGACTTTTTACAAAATTCTAACGAATTAAGAGGCCACTGTGGATTTTCCGCGTTTATGGTAACAACGAAAAAACAGCATACTCTCCGGCAAGCAGACGCCCATTGCCATCTTTGGCTAATTCCGAGCCCAGCATTCAATGTTCGATAACTCAATTCCATGGGAATCTCGTGAACCGACTGCCTGTTGCGTAATACCAGCTACTTACAAACGGTTGTATCGTCTCGCAAGCTTCTGGGGCGACCATAAACAATACCTCTGTGCCTAACCGTTGATCATCGACCGGTGATCACGGGGAGTCCCGTCTATAAACCACCCGGAGCCAGGCTCATGCGGTGGCCACGGGTCCGGGACCATAATTTTCTCACATAAATACGTCTGCCGGTTAGGCCGAGACCGTTCGGGTCAGTCGGAGGCCCGGCCCGCGACGCACGCGAGCTCCATAATTCACCGCGGTGTTACCCGGCGACGGTGAACGCTGGAAGAGGAGCCGTATCTCAATTTTGTCAGGACATAACTATCAACGGTACGGTAACGAGAAAATCCACAATGCTTGCTGATCCCGTTGACGGGGGAACGCCGATGATTGGACGATGCTCGGAACGTCTGATTCCGTGGCACGTGCCCGATTATATCGTCCGGATCGTGGATCGTAACGACGCGACGCTCGGGATATAGATTTATGGCGAACGAATTTGGCTGCTGCAAACACTTTCGCGATCACCTTGGTCATCGATGGTTTAGGGGGTGTCGTTTCTTATGGCAATCTCTGGTGGAAGTAAGTCGTTGACACAGAGCGATTACACAAGACATCATTAGTTTTTTGATCGCGCTATAAGGGAGTTTACGTAAAAAATTCCGAACGGTAATTTGCCATTTTAGAATGATTTTTCTCATCGGTTTGATCCTCCCTGAACCAGCATTGGGATTCAAGGTCGCGTGAAAAAGGAAAAACTTCGGTGTTTCAACCGATTTCGCCGGCGAGCACCGCATTAACAACGGCGATACTTGTTTCCGCGCACGTTCCTGATAAACGACTTCTGCGTTCGAAGTTTCTAAAAGAGGGAAAGTCCCTCGGCACGGGATTAAAATTTTTAATATAACCCTTTGAGAGGAGGCGAACCGCGTCACCGGCGCGGCGCCGATAGCGAACGCCTCTCGCGGAACGGGGCCGAGGAGATGGAAAAAGGAGGAAGAAACGAATTTAATGAAACACAAGGAACCCGAGTAAAACGTGTATTTGTAATGCAAATACGTCCCAGACCGGTCCCGAGGGGGTGTCGAAAAATGAAAAGCCCCGAAACAGCACCGGGAACGAAATCGACCGTTCCATCACTCTCGCTTAATCCGATTTCAAATTCTTCGACGTCTCCGGATCGAGTCCGCCGTCTCCGCCTCCAGCGATCTTGCTTGGAGGAAAAAAAAATCCTAATTCCTTTCTTTTAATTACCTCGGGGACCCAGCCGATCGTCAAACCGGGCGCGCGCCTGGAATTCTTATTAAACGAAATCCGACGCTACGGGAAGTATTCGAATCGAATGATCACTCGAACTGCTGATGATCGAGTCAACTGGAATACTCGAGTCTGAAGTGTCGATCATTTTTGATTGAACGAGTCATGCAGATTTCTTCGTTTAATAGTTCAAAGTAAAATTCTCAACTTGCGTTAACAGAATTTATTCCTCAGGGTAAATGTCACCTCACCAGTGCCATAGAATTTTCTTTTCTTATTGAATCGTTAATAGAGAAGCTAGCTGCGAAGAAGTCAGTTGCAAAGAATTGTTGGGGCAACGGTTTCGGAATACTGTGAAAAAAAAACTCTTTGACAAGTTAACAAAGGGATATTCAACGTCTTCGAACAGCTTCCATAAGGATTCTAACAAAGACACAGTTGGAGATCATGGTTTCGCAGAAGGGCTCACCTATTTGGACAGGGTTTAAGCGAAACAACTTAAGATATCTGACGAGTAGCAGAGTCGCTTTGTTGAAGAAGGCTTGCGCGTCCGTCTCGAAATCCCAGCAACACCTATTCCACCGATGCTTCCGATTCAAAACCTGAGCTTACCGTATGAATACATGCATTAAGGTGATTCCTGGGTTAGACACCGCCAGTCGACATTGTCGCCGAGAGACCATATCTGGATTTCCTGCAGGAAAACCCTGCCCGCCATTAAATTCACTTCAGACGCGATGTCCTTTGCATTTTTTTGGGGGTGGCGCCCTTTATTCTGCCACAGTGTCGGACATCGAGATCGATTTCGGAAAAAGGACTCTGCTAGAAATCATTTTGTAGATAACAAAATTTGGTAATATCAGAGACGCGAGTAACCGATATTTGCTAATACATATCCAAATAACGAATAAACAAAAATTCAAAGTAATTTTATCCCGCGTTCCATTAGCTCTTCCAGATCGATGTCGTTGTTTCAGGTTGAAAATGCGTCGATATTAAATATTATTTTCCGTGGTGAATTAAACAACGTTTCTTGCGTTGGTGGAAAGCGAATTTTCGTATCGTTTGTTTAGCGGACGCGGGCTGCAATCTACAAGCAGAAGACACCTGTGTCTTAATTAAAGTTGGCTGACTTCTGGCTTTCCGTGGCCCTTCATGCCACTCGTCGGATCTGTTCCCCAAGGGTGCAATTTACTCGTACCCCTCGCCACCCTTTTCCACCCCTCCTCCCCCCCACACCAGCGCGCGACTAACTTACGCGTCTACCTTGGTTTAGGCTCTTGAATACGCCTACTGATTTCCGCGCCTTTCATCGTCCAACTTTGATTTATTTTCTACCTGCAACGTAACGTCACTTCGGGCTCGGATCCTGAGGAAATTCGCCGGGGGCGGAACCGACTTTTAATTACTCGCAGACCTCGCGCCTTTTATTATAATATTCGCCCCGAATGGACGGACTTCGAAAATTTGCCACTTTTGCGAGTTATCAAAAAGTCTCGGGACGGTAGCAGTTGATCTTTAGTCAGCAATGGTAAGAAATTAGTCATCGACTGAGTAAGACTTTATGTAGAAGTTTTTTTAAATGTGTTAAATGTATAAAGGTAGTAACAGAATAAAACAGTTGAAATTTTTATAGAACGTTATTATGCAAATAAAAATTGTCTGCATCAATTATGTAGCAGCAGGAGCCGTTTCTTTCTGTTTTCTTATAATAATTTTAATAAATCATGAATATTCTATCGACATTATAAAATTGTGCTACAATCTTTCCTGCTGCTTCAACATTTCATTTATTCATTCTGGCCAAAAATGCGTACAGTTTAATTTATAAATGAGTAACTTTCGACGCTCGGAGCTCGAAGTGCTAATAGTGCGCTGTAAATTATGCAGACTGAAATGAAACTGGAACGGTCGGTCCGTTTCGTGTCCTGGCAGTAGTTTCGTCATGGTTCGGAAGCGAATATCCTCTTTAAGAATCCAGTTGGGTAGCGACCGGGTAGTCCTCCTCGGTCTTTACTATGTAAAACAGCTTCTATTCCCTTTTGTCCATCGGTTGGGTCACCTTCCGACGTTAAAGTTCTGACCGACACAGCGACGGCTACCGCGAATTGCGAACGGTCAACAATTTATCCTTTTTCCGGCCGGTTCGATATTTATGTAGTATCTAAAAAATATGTACTCCAGGACCCACGGAATCTTTTTAGATTTTCATGTAGCACATCTTCGCAGTCTTCCCTCCTTGAAGTCGCACTTTTCGCTTTATTCGCGATATCCGTGGAATGCAGAGTCTTCGTCTGTCTGTCGAGATTTGCTACCGAGATTTATCTGTTCAGCAAATATTTTTCGAGCGAACCGCGGATTTCAGCATCGCAGTAGCATATCTAAACTTTTGGGAATAGAATTACAAACGTTCCATCTAAATTCCGATTTTATGTTAACTTAGAAGGTTCAGAAATATGTAGAATAAATTACTATAACAGATATACTATACAGTCGGTGTGAAAAGTATTCGTACACCTTTTAAAAACGAATAACTTTTTCAAAAGTCGACCCAACAGCTTGAGTTTTTTTTGAGACGTTAGAAGGATTAGTTTACTAGCTAATATGTAAATAATTTTTTTTTTTAATTGTTATTGGTCGTAATTGCGAAAGAAAAAGTAAAGGTCACGATTTTTAAATTTTTTATCTGTGCCTGTAGTGAAAATTTATAAGGTGCATTTGGTAGGTATAAGTATGTTATATACATATACAAAGTTTCATCGAAATCGATCGAGCTTGTTACGAAATATAAATGATTGAAAATAGCAAAAATTGAAAGAATCCGCGATTTAAATGATTCGAAAACCCTAAATTCAAAGATTTTTACATGTTACAATGCCCATAGCTTTTTTATGCGTCAACCGATTTCAATGAAACTTTGTACATGTATATAACCTACTTATACCTACCAAATGCACCGTATAAATTTTCACTACAGGCACAGATAAAAAATTAAAAAATCGTGACCTTTACTTTTTCTTTCGCAATTACGACCAATAACAATTAAAAAAAAAAATTATTTACATTTTAGCTAGTAAACTAATCCTTTTAACGTCTAAAAAAAACTCAAGCTGTTGGGTCGAATTTTGAAAAAGTTATTCGATTTTAAAAGGTGTACGAATACTTATCACACCGACTGTACCTGATTTTCTCAATTTTTATTTTACCACTTTACCTACCTAAATTTATCTTTATTCAGGGTGGCCTAAAAATAATTCATCTTACGTCTACGAATAAACCCCAATCGGTACAGAAATGTAAAACGAAAATGGACGAATACTTCCGAGCTACTTCCGCGGAAGGTATGCCGTTGAAACGGATCAATATCGCTGATGCGCTTTTCAAAAGACAGTTTCGAGCGCAGCGACCGGTGGAATTGCAGGTTGGCATGCTCATGGGCAACCTGTTTCGCGGAAGAACAGACTGGGAACATATAAACACGTCCGTGAGGATTTATGGTCGGTGTCGCTGGTAGTCCGAGTATTTTGCGAGGACAGCGAACGTAATCACGTTGAAGACAGTTCACTTGCCAAGCTTTTTCGGCGGTCTTATAAATGACTGCCATAAACGTCCCGGTGTGGCGTGGCGTGGCGTTCCGACGCGACGCGACGCCACGAAGCGACAGCGTTGCTCGTCGGGGGCGGTTGCACCATTAGCTTCCAGGTGTTCGATATCCCAGCCGTTGCTTCGGTCCCCTTGTTCCAGGGCGATCATGCTCCAGATCATCCCCCGAATGCCAGTGTAAGTTTCACTATCCCTAGGACGATATACAACGTCGACGCGGGGTGCAAACAACGAAACGGAAAGGGAGAGCCAGCGTCGCGGTAATCCTCGCCTCCTCGTATAATCCCCCGGAGTTCTTGGAAATCGCGGTTAATGGGGTTTAGAAAGTTTCTCGCGGATGCACTGCGGCAGCGCAGCGATCGAAACACGCTTTATGTGTTCCCGTTCCCATTCGAAGGAGAGACGGCACTCGGATTTCAGACGAGGCTGCTGCGAATTAATCAGCTCCCTTGGACCGATCGCTCGATCATCGTCACCGCTGATTCTCTGCTTAAAAGTGCACCACCTGTTAGGGGATCCACCGGCTTGTGGCCACTATTGTATTCTGCGGCTGGTGGGACACCTGACGCCGTTTAACCCTTCGGTAGACGACGATGGATCGTCTGTTTGCTTTTGGTCGATGTTATATGATGTTGCAATAATTTCTTCATCATTTACTCTTAATTATTATATTAACCCCTTGCACTATAATACCGAGTCGGACTCGTGACGAAGATTTCGATGATAGTCTACTAAATATTCATGGCTACTAATTTCCTTTAAACTTTAAATTGAAACAAAATTATATGTTCTTGTTGTTGAAACCATTGGAGACTGCACAGGTATAAATTACATACCTTTTTTTCTAAGAAATTAGAAACGACAAATAAGTTCTAATCGCTGCAACCGTAAAATGAATCGTAGTGCAAGGGGTTAACAAGACGACTAAATTGTCAAAGCCATAGCACGGAAAATTCGATTTTCAATTGATAATCATTAGCGAATAATGTTGTTTGGAGTGCTGCTAAATGTACATTTGTTTATCTTCGAACATCGATATTTCAGCCAGGCTGAAATTTTCACCGACCATTGTAATAAATGTTTTGATATTTATAAACGACTGTATATCGTTTTGTACACAAAAATGCCAGCATCGAGAAATTCATGATCAGTGTGCTATCGTTAAACGCAGCCATCTTCAGCGATTCCTCGATATCGGCGTCGGAGTGTACCGAGTGAGCTGCCCCCATGGTAACCTAATCAATGATAATTTAATTAATAGCGCGGTATTCGACGGGCTCGGACTATCTTCTGGAACAATGTGTGTCTGGATGCGAATCGATATTTCGAAGAGCCAAGGCAGCTTGTACGTCTTCACGTTATGCGCCGGTAAGATTAAGAACGCCGCGTATTACGAAACGCCTCGCATAAATAAAGCTTCGTGTTCGAACCATAAGGATATCGGCGAGTCTCGCCGGTCAGTGGAATGGTTTCCTCTTTGCTAGACAACGTTTTTGTTTTAATCATCTTTTTTATTAAATATCAAAATTGTATTTTCTTACAATCTCTTATGGACGATATCAGAATCGTCTGTTTATCTAATTTTTAATACATTCGATTCTTAATATGTTGCTTAATACCAAACGAACGGAAGTGCATACTTTTGTAAACTGTAAATTCTAGACCAATTCGGCGACCTATAATACCATTACTTTGAATACATTTAATTTTTAATTTTATCTTTTTGGCAATACCAAAACGAATTCGAGTGCATATTTGTTTAATATCTAAGATCGAATCACCAATTCGGTGACAATTTCCATGCGAGCTGAAATAAAACTTCAAAAACATCCGCGACCTTCGAATCTCAAAGAACATGACCTTGGGAAAAACTTCTTGCCTGTCATAATATTTACTTTCTTTTCCCCTATCATCAAATACAAGTGAGAAGCTCAAGGTGACGATGGTATATGGTATCTCGTAAAGTTCCGAATAAAATAAATATGAAATTAAATTTTACAGAACGGTGCTCGGTGTTTAATTTTCTATAGCGATGCTCCTGTGAACGCACGAAGTCTGCATTCTCTGGGGATGAGCGCCGAAACAATTCGCAGACAAAATTCGTTTCTGCTTAAAGTTCGTACATGTATGTATGCGAGCTCGATCGACGATTTAATTAGCGAACTGGCAACGTCTCTCGTGCGCGTATTTCCGGGAAGAATGGACCAGTTCGCTGCACCCGTTATCTTTGAACGCGCATTCCTCCATCCTGTAATTGCATTTTTCCTCGTGGCCTTCCAGGCGGGCACGCTTCGGTCTGACCATGCACCCGTACTCGGCCCATTTGCAAGGGACCAGTTCGTTCGGATCGTACTCTTCCTCGTCGTCTCTCCGATGGTTGCATTTCTCTTGATGCGTCAGCTGACGTCGTCTGGGCATACTGACCATGCAACCATATATCGCCCATTTGCAGGGGACCAGCTCGTCCGGATCGTACTCTTCCTCGTCGTCTCTCCGATGGTTGCATTTCTCTTGATGCGTCAGCTGACGTCGTCTGGGCATACTGACCATGCAACCATATATCGCCCATTTGCAAGGGACCAGCTCGTTCGGATCGTCCTCCGAATGATAGCCGTCCTCTTCGTCTTCGGGCTCCCTGTAATTGCACTTTTGCTGGTGCATCAGCCTCCGTCGTCTGGGCATGTTCACCGTGCAACCGTATCTCGCCCATTTACATCCGACCAGCTCCTCCGGATCTTCCTCGTCGTTCGAAGAGTCCGACTCGCAGTGATACTTCCGGTAGTTGCACTTCTCCTGGTGCATCCTCTTCCGCCGTCTGGGCATGCTCACCATGCAACCGTACCGTCTGAATTTACATTCCAACAACTCTTCCGGGTCGCCGTACTCGTCGCTCGTGATTGTTATCTCGCCCAGAGCCTCGCCCAGACCATCCATACCCTCGTAACGATCTTTGTAGACGCAGTGAGCCTCGTGGATCGAGATCCTCCATGGTGATGTGCTCACCTTGCAACCTGCCACGTGGTACCTGCACTGGACCATGTCCTCGTGCCTGTGCGCCACGTCCGTGGGTACGGTCTCCTCCTCCAGGTGCGGTCGAAATTGACACCTGGAACGATAATTGGCATTTGCATTTGCAGAGGTATCGGAATACCTCCGGATAACACGGAATTGTAACATTCCATCAGCCATAGGTTAAATTTCAGGACAAAAAGAAAGAATCTACAGGGTGTCCCAGCTAACTTGACCACCTTGAATATCTAGCTTAGTGTTAGTAATAGAACAAAAAGGTTATAGGACAATATTAACCTAACCGAAGGGGCAATATAATGATTTGGAAAAAACTTTTATTAAGGTCATTTTTTTCTAGATATCACGTCATCAATGTTTTTTTTTTAATGGAACTATATATTTGTTTATGGCGATGTAATAGTAGGGGTGAAGACCTCTTCAATGACATATTATAAAATGACCTTCGTGTGACCTTCGGTATGAAAACTCCAAAAAGCATTACTGCTATTATCAGTGATTAATTTACTACACTAATTGGTTTGATTGAACTACTCTATTTCAATAAATGTTCGAAACGATGACCATTGTTTGCAATACATTGTTGTATACGGCAAATAAATGATTCTCTGGCTCTTCTAATAGTTTTATTGTTAATATTGCAACATGCAGTTCTAATACGCATCTTCATATCTTCGGCAGTTGTTGCAACATGTTCATAAACAATACTCTTAACTGTTCCCAGTAAAAAGAAATTTAACGGAGTTAGATCAGGTGACCGCGGAGGCTACAAAACGTTTGCGCCTCGCCCAATCCAACGTTGAGGAAACTTTTCGTACATCATATGTTCCAATATTAGCAATGAAACTATTAGAAGAGCCAGAGAATCATTTATTTTCCGTATACAACAATGTATAGCAAACAATGGTCATCGTTTCGAACATTTATTGAAATAGAGTAGTTCAATCAAACCAATTAGTGTAGTAAATTAATCACTGACACATACGTGTAATGCTTTTTGGATTTTTCATACCCAAGGTCACACGAAGGTCATTGTATAATATGTCATTGAAGAGGTCTTCACCCCTACTATTACATCGCGATAAAAAAAATATATAGTTCCATTAACAAAAACGTTGATGACCTTGATATCTAGAAAAAAATGACCTTGAAAAAAGTTTTTTCCGAATCATTATATTGCCCCTTCGGTTAGGTTAATATTGTCCTATAACGTTTTTTTCTATTACTAACAATAAGCGAGATATTCAAGGTGGTCAAGCTGGGACACCCTGTATACGATTGTGTTGTACTAACCGAGATTCGTGGAGGTCTATCAGGTAAAGCGGTATCTTCACCCAGCATCCGAGATTGGCAAACGAGCAGGATACGAGCTCCTGATCCGCGGATGGCGGCGACGGGTACAGGTTTCTCTCGTGATCATGAAAATCCATGTTAGGTGCACTCGGGTGATGGTGTTCATGGAATTTCGGTGGGAGCGGATGGGGCATGAAATGAGATGGCGTGGGCATCGGGTAAGATGGAACGGCGCGTGGTGAAGGCAGCTCCATTTCTAACGGCGACTGACAGTTGGGACAGGCGTAATAGTATGGCTTGCAACGGTAACAAATCGTGTGACCATTGCTGCAAGTGTACCTGGCCGCCAGTTCCATTTCCATCAGGCAGATCGGGCAGACGCCCTCGCTTTTAAAGCGCTCGTTTAGGTTCGGGTATAGGCTGTCCATGGCCTGGGAACAATTTATCACTTTCAGTGACGTCGTCGTTAACCCCTTGCACTGTAATATCGAGTCAGACTTGCGGTGAAGATTTCGAGCAGTGCGGTTAAATTAACCCCAGAGATGTTTTAAAAGTGGTATTTGGAAGTATACTAACACGGAGATGTTTGTGTTTCTCAAAATTCATTAAAAGATAGATTTTTAGTTATTTCCGATGCTATTGTGAAATCGATTTTATCAATTTTTAAAAATTAGAACGTATACTTAATATTTGCAGGCTCTATAAATGTGTGATGGAAATTGTACAATTAATTAAAAAATGTTTGCCACTCGGAAAAAATGATCTGCCATTCTTTCGCAACCCAGATCGTTAAGACATCAATTACAATAAATTAAAACGAGGTACGCTTTTGTGAAAGGCTCATCGGTATCTCCGCGAGATATCAAAACGTCTGCAAAAGATAAATATACTCACTTGAAGATTTAATATACGTCTTCAGTACATGGATCGTTGAGCAACGCAGCAATTCGAAATCACACGTCGCGTCGGTTCTCAGAAGACAAAAATTATCAAAGCGATCTTCGTCAAGGCCGGTCGGGCGACGATACTAAAAGAACAATACATAATATACGTTCCAGTTATGTCAGATAAGAATAATGTTTAGTCAGTTGGCTGGTTATCAAACCGGACGGCTTAGGCTAATCGCGACGGACTTTAGTCATCCGTTGATGACACAGATTTACTGGTATTATTACAGCTTTGCTTGTAAGTTCAGTGAATCGATTAAAAAAAAAAAGAAAAAACTTTTTTTCAGAAGGAAGTCATTTGAAACCGGATCATTATAACGATATAATAATTATAGACCGTGGGACAAAAATTGTCTATGCAATTTTGCATTAGTCGATATCGATTAGAAAACTATGTATTCTACGCTAAAATTTTCGTACGGATCTATCGCTAATCCATGTATCGTTATGTAATGACAATAGTCGTTCAGGGACAGACATGATCAAATTTCGGACTACGGACCGTGTGCTGCTGTTCAATGTTATCTCAATTCACAAAATAAAGGACAAAATGGTGATTTTCGAAAAAAGATAAATCTTAAGGACAATAGCGGTAAAATGAAGGACTGTCCTCTCAGACAATGGTCATCGAAGGTATCAGTCGTTTCCGGAGTCGATGATCTTCCGGGACGCGGATGACTCGTCCGTCGGACACACATACCTAAGTACTTACGACGTATGTGCTTGCAACGCACGCGGCTCGAACAGATTACAATCGATCGTGCTGAATTTACTCACTCGACTCGGTGGTTGGTTCTCGTCCTTGCAGTGGCGTCGGGGGCGAAACTGAAATTACGGACGCGCGAAGCAGAGGGACGGGAAAAAAATAGCCGTCGCGGCACGTACGCCTCCGTAACTACGGGCGCCGTGTGTCATCGTCGAACTGTCAGCGTTCCCTTATTTGCCAAGACCGATAGCGCGACTTTATCTGATAAAGCCGGCCCCCGCTCTCCCGATAGAGAACCATTTTCGCGACGAGGCGCGCGAGCCGCGACGGAACCCGACGTCGACGGAGCAGGACCATCGCGACGGTCTCGTTACTATGCATACCGCGACGGCTGATACTAACCGACGCATTTATTACAATGTCGTGTCCCCAACAAACGAAAAAATTCCCCCTCCCCACCGATCCTTACGGAATCCTCGCTTTTCTCCCCAGGTATTAACCTCTTACATGTCCGTGCTCCGAAATGTACACAGCCTCTGATTATATTTTTGTTCGCAACCTAAGAACCAGACCGCGGATCTTTATGCAAAATAAAAATTGTCTAACAATGAAACTTATGAAATTGCACGCAAGTAGGGTAAGTTATGCCTAATAAAATCCTATTTTTTCGTGGTATTTCTCGCCTAAGGGGGTGAAATCAGCCCTTGAAAGAATTTCAATATCTAGGTGCACGGCGGTGCACCAGCCAAGTTCTCGCACTACCTCCTTTTACACGAAACAACTTGGCCGGTTTTTAGAGGCTTGTAACTCGGAACTGGAGGCAGATGGAGAGATGTAATTTCGTACACTTGTTAAGTGCTATCATGTCTCAATATTGGCAAAACATTAATCTTCCATCATTAGTAGGTTCCGAGATATAGGACCACAAAAATCGCTAAATTTTTCACTGACTCACTCACTCACTCACTGACAGATCATCAAAACCTTTTGGGTACTTCCCATTGACCTACAAGCTTGAAATTTGGTATATAGGTCCACCATAACAAACACCCAAAGGAATAATGATCAAAGTTTGAAATTTTACTTTTTAAAAATTTTTAAAAACATTTTTTTCTTTTTAAATTGAATTCAACCATGGACTCTTGTACGAATTAGAACTTGTAAAAACAAAGTTTGAAATAATGAACTTTGAAATTTTACACCTTAAAAAAAGCGTAACCTAAGTGGTGGGAATACCTACTTGATAATTGATGAAATTTAAACAAAAATAGATGAAATCCCAAGAAAAACATCCTGTAAACAGGAGCCAAGATCTCTATGGCCGTAAAAAGTTGTGAGATCAAACAAAATACGGCCAAGTTGGTTAGCTTAGAAATACCTGTTGCAATACTGAAAAAAGCGTTTGTAAAAATTAGTATAAAAGAACGCTATTTAATTTTTAAAGAGTTACATGGAAGGCTAAATTATTCAAACTTGGCCGTTACTTTTTTTAAACCAATAGCCATAAAAGGTGTTAGGTAGCGGCTAAGTTTGAATAATTTAGCCTTCCATGTAACTCTTTAAACATTAAATAGCGTTCTTTTATACTAATTTTTACAAACGTTTTTTTCAGTATTGCAACAGGTATTTCTAAGCTAACGATCTTGGCCGTATTTACTTGGCTATTTACAGGATGTTTTTGTTGGGATTTTTCTTTATCTGAAATATGTATCTCAAGTATTGTACAGTATTTACGGATAACATTATCACCAGAAGAGCGTTCAGTTTCGAGTGGAAAATAGCCACAGCGGTGTAACGTCGAATGTCGTAACGTGTGACGGATTCCTGTTTCCACTTTGATTACCTGACCGTCCGCTACTGACAGTTAATTATAGATGAAAAAGTGTTTGCCGGATGGAACGCGACCCTTCGCGGATTTGTTACGTAGCTTCCATTTTGGTCCCCTCGATATGGTCACCATTGATAATCTCCACGTGAGATCTGGGATTACGTTTCATGGCTGTGCTCCTTGGTCCCCCGTTGCTTCGAATATTTCACCGACCGTTCTAAAGTATCCAATGTTGCTTTAAAATCGCTCGATGCTGCTTGTGTACTCGTCTCTTCGTTTAAACATTCGTACAAGATAGAGAGATAACTTTGATCATCTCTGTTTCAATACTTATAACAATATTGTAAGAAAATTTTCAAAATATGAAATAATTATGTAGGGTTAATGATGTATGTGTGTATAACCATAGGGTTAATGATGTGTGTGTGTGTGTATCGTATGTATGTACGTGTGTACATACATAACGCAAATAACAGAAGAATTATAAATTTACAATTGCCAACGAATTAAAAAAGAAGGCAGATCGATACGAGCCGCGCCCGCGACAAACACGTCTGTCAATTTTATAAATAAATACGGCTTATTCCTTACAATTATTTTTAGAAAGATAACTTTTTTTTAAAATAAAATTAAGTAAGCACTCGATGACTAATGGAAGTTACATATTGTTACCCGTAATTGTGTCCTTAGAATTCGTTTATATTTTTTCATTAAAAAATCAAGGTTTATTCTCAGTCGATGAATCAATTCACTAATTGATTCTTTTTGAGATTCAGTTGAATCTTAAAAAAGTTTACAATATTCAGAAACGTAAGAGGTTCGTCCGAAATTCGAGCAGCCTCGTTGAAATACATATACTAGTCGCAATGGAATAGTAGTTTAATTCTCGGTTCCGTGACCGAGCACGCAGCTTCCCGGCATAAAGTGTCAATTTAAAATGATCTGAACGATTCGGAATATATTTATTGGGCCGCCATAAACTGTACACGATGGTACGCTCGTTAGTATCGCATCGCGCGGCGCGGTTCTCTCTCTCTTTAATTCCATTTTGAGCTCATTAATCCTATCGTTCTCCATTTGCACACGGAGGCTCCAGTATTGATTACGTAACGGGCCTGTTATTGCAGTTTCAACTTTAATTGTACGAGACCGTGAAATATATTCGATTATTAGCAGCTGGGCTGTCGATATTATCGATTTCTGCCGTCAGCGGAAAGGAAACACAATTTTAATCGTTCACCCTATTCTCACTGGTTTGTTTTGATCCTTATAATATAATCGTTATATTAAACAATTGTTCTTTGTTGTTTCCACATAAGTATCGGAAACTTGACAGTCGCAATTAATACTTTTTTTGCTAGGGATTACTTAACAGTCCAGCGTTAGCAATTTACAATAATTTATTTTGGGTGTGATCTTTCGAAGAGAAGTACTAAGCAACTTTTAAATGTAGCATAGTTATCGTGAATTTTATGCATTTATGATAAAACTTCAAGAACACTGTTATATTATTTTCGATTTATTAAAATTATTTAAAGAAGCGTTTAACAATTCGCGTTCCTTACTATCGCAATCTGGTAATTATTATCTTGTTAATAGACTTCTTAAACATTCTTCAACTATTTTTATTTACATCATCGTCGCGTACGAACACTTTTGCGGACACCACAGTGCATGGAAACGTGGCAAATTCGTAACGACCATTGCGAGCGCCATTTTGATGTAACGCATAGTGGTCCGAACAGTGTCAGAAAATGTTGCCAGTGAACGTCCATGACGACGGTCACCGGGAGGCGACGATCGAGGAGACGTTGAATATTAAATTGAATTTGTTTGGTCGTAGACGACGAGCAACGCCGCGAAATGACGCCTGTTTCCATCTCGCGGATTTGCATAAGTGACTTATGGTCAGTGGGTATTACCCCCTTTGCGCGGGGGTGCGTGGCCCGCTCGGATATCTTTGATGTGACGTTCGCGTAGGGATTCAAATGAGGGATGGTCGTTATGAGGCAGGGTGTAGAATATCATACGCGCGTATTTGGTTTCGTGCCACGCGTGCAGGGTTGCGAAGGAGCGTGCTTTCATTACGGCCGCGAATTAACGGCCTAAGTTCAGGAGAGCATGGAAGTTACCGCATTATTTGAAAAAAAAAACATTGTCCGAAGCACTCTCGCCGAGCTTTCGCCTACCACGATTAGGCGATATGTGCGCGTCGAAAATAACAGAGGAAGGTAATGCGCGATTTACAATAACAGAGAAAATAACAGAGGAAGTAAAATAAAAATATCACGTCGAGATCAGAAACGCCGAAGGTGTTTTCTATCAAAATCTGTAAAATGCCACACGCGTCGATAAACAATGTTTCGCTCTCCCTTGTTTGACCGTGTCACGTGTCATCTCCCGATATACACAGAATCATCGTGATATATCGCCGGTCCTTAGACAGTGAAAAACGGGCGCATTTATTACGTTCCCGATATTTCAGCGGCGTTATCTAAATCGCTTAGGGGATCCGAGAGACTCCTCATTCGAATCGTAGACACGCCACTCCGCGATAATTCGCCAAGTCTTATTTTTTTCCACGAGTCATTGTCACGCGTTTTAATGAGTCACCTTAATCGGATGCTTCTTTCCTTTTCCGCCATTGAATACTGCTGCTGGCAATCGATGCAGACAATTTTTATTTTACACAAAGATCCGCAGTTCGGTAATTACATTTTAGCTGATTGGAACTCGTACGTTACATTTTCCGAACATTTCCATATGCAAGAACACTTTTCTTGGCTCGCCTTATCGCATCGATTCTTTAAAATCGTTTCACGCAATAAATTTTGATATTCTCGTTCTTGAATTTTCGCGGGAAAATCAATGTGTTTGGCAACAGCGAAATAAGTTCATCTCGGCTGCACTTGCAAGTACGGCGTCAGTGTTCGGCGCACAGAAGATAACATCGAACGTGACCGTCTCAGTAGAACGCGGATGCGAGATTAAGCTCGGTTCTGCCTGGTAAGCACAATAGATAAATCGCCACTGAAATCATGAAATTTCCCGTGAACCAGATTCACTTGCGTTCCTTACTTTTTTTTTTATGTTCGAGGGCTTGGCCATGCAAGGAGATTACATTATGATCGCGGTGACACCGATACCGAGAGAGAAAGATAAAAAGAGAGAGAGAGAGAGAGAGAGAGAGAGAAGCAAGTATGATTCGTTGACACGCAATCTCGGTCGTCCGGAATCGTTTATTCGAATCAATCGTGCGGGTGTTCCGCGTTTTGCCGTCATTCCTCCGGTGATCGATACAGGTGATAGAGGGACATTGCGAAGCCTAATCCGCCAACTAGCTTCGTGATTGATTCGCACGTATTCACCGGTTCTCCTTACTCGAGCGTAATCGATCTCTTCCACCGCCCCTGCACTCGCCCCCTACGAGTTTTATCGCAAAGAAGTAATCAGTTATCGCGTTTGCTACCGATTCTGCCGGATACAGTTCTCTGTCGTTCGATCGCGCAACAACGAAGTCGAGATTTCAAAATACATCGAGAGAATATCGATTTATCAGGTTGTTAAATAAATTCGTTCTTGCCGGGTGTACAAAAATGTTCCAATTCTAGCGATTTAGTTGGGACTCGTTGGAAATACAAATAACTATGATCGAATGAAAATAAACTTGTGCTACTTTGCTAGTAAAAATAAAAAGAAGATATCGAACATAACCGAACGGATTTATGTATGTATCACCTACATAAAGAATTCCTCTGTAACCTTCCGGTCGCGATGGCCGGGTATATTTCGACCCAGAGTATCAAAAGTTTCGCATCGAGCTCGCTTCGGGACGCATTATTACGGTAATACCAACAATGGCGAGGATTTTTGTCCTGAGATTGGCCCGTGGAAACCCGTTGTTCATAGCCGAAACAATTCCCCCGTCGATGGAAAAGGTTTTCCGGTGTGCGAGCATGTGGGTGCAGGAGGGTGCGCGGGTCCCGCAATATGTCGCATAATTCGACCATTCCTCATACCATTCCTCGGAGCCGGCGAACGCTTCGAAAGGAACAAACTTCGAAACATGTGTACGCATGCATGCACGCTTTGCCGTTTCATAAATACGCGTGGCAGGAGGCCCCGTCGCCTTCGTCCTCGTCCTCGTCGTAGTCGTCGTCGTCGTTTGCTTTCAAAGACAAAGTCGCGGAGCGCAAACCGATCCAGGAAATATCAGGATTGTATAGGATTTTATTCCACGGCCCGGCTGTGGGGATTGTCGAGAACGAAAGGAACAGGAGGCGTGTGTGTCCCTCTTTGTGACTTATCGAGAGAAATATCCGGGCCTCCCCCTATCCGTCGATGTTTTCGCATCGAGCAGAAATTTTAATGTTTCGTAAGTCCGGATTTGTTCGACGAGGTATGTAGTCATTTACTTCGGCTAAGTTCTCTCCACTCTCTCGTACGCCGGCAAGTTTTTCAGCGGATTTCTTTAAACCTTCTCGACACATCGGACGCGATGCCAAAACACATCTGAATATTTCTGATATTGTTTCGAGCAGAAAATATTGGGTCGCAATTATTATGCGCTCGAGGCTACAGCTTATAATATTATCATTTTTGTATTCTCGCATTGTTAATAGAATTTTCATTCAACTATTTTCTCGTTCTTTTTTATTCATCTTGATATCTTAATTAACAACCGGGAAAGAAAAAGATCAAGTTAAGGGGGTTTACCCTTATACAGGGTGTCCCAAAATGTCTTCAACTCCCGGAAATGGGAGGTTCCTGAGGTCATTTCAAGCGCCATTTTCCTTTTGCAAAATGTTGTCCGCGGTTTTGTTTAGGAGTTATTCACGAAAAACACGGACCAATCAGAGCGCGAGCTAGACGCTCGTTGGCATGCTCAGCCAACCGCCTGCCAGCTCGCCGCGCTGAACGTGCCAGCGAGCGTCTAGCTCGCACTCTGATTGGTCCGTGTTTTTCGTTAATAACTCCCAAACGAAGCCTCGGACAACATTTTGCAAAAGGAAAATGGCGCTTGAAATGACCTGAGGAACCTCCCATTTCCGGGAGTTGAAGACATTTTGGGACACCCTGTATTATCCTTAAACGGGGGATTAGCGACTTAAAATTTTTTAGGGATTATCATTCAACCAATAAATATTGTCGTGGGAGCCATGCTTATCCTGCTAGACCCTTTGCGTAACTGTGTAGCTGCCGAGAATATAAGCCACGATAGAGTTAATAAATTTGTACGATCAGTTTATTCTTCCTTGCGCTGGATTCGACAATGAGGCGACGCCTTCGAGGCTCGGTTGAGTATCCTAACACAAATCCAGAGGTTCTACGTATAGCGGCGACAACGGCGGGGCGCGGCAAGTGCGAACAATGTTTCCTCTTAAGAATGTCGCGAATGACAAGAGGTCGGCGTTCATCTTCGCGGCGATACACGGGGTCAACAGTTTTCGTCCCGTCCAAATTACCGCGGCTCGACCTGGAAAGACGGAAACTTTCCTGGAGAATTACTGCCTTTCCACGGTTCCTTTCTCCGCTTTCTATGCTCGGTAGTTCAGAAGCACTCGACACGCTTTTTCAACGGCAATTTCACCTTGCCTTCAGAAAGAAGGCTTTTGTATTCGGGTGCATGATAATGTTGTCTGCCGTGCGGGACCGTCTACGAGGACTCCTACATGTCCGAAACAAGTGTTCCGATGGTGAAACGTCACAAATATTTCACGATGCCGCGCGGTAACGCGGAACACATTATGCGCTTCTGCGTGAATAATTTTCCATAAATCGGCGACGTGCGTGCGAAAAGCTGATGCGGCTCGCTGTGTTTAAAACTTTCCGACAATGCACGGTTGCTTCGAAGAGTATTTGAACGTTGCATTTACTTTTGCACAGAACCGTTGATACTAGAGATCACGGTTTTGGACGTGTATTGAGGATACACGTATTCACGTGTACTAATATATATCCGTATTTTAATCCGTGTAAATCTTTGTACACGGATACACGGGTACTGAAGTAAACGTGTACACGCATATCGAAA
This sequence comes from Lasioglossum lativentre, assembly GCA_916610255.1. NCBI lineage: Eukaryota > Metazoa > Arthropoda > Insecta > Hymenoptera > Halictidae > Lasioglossum > Lasioglossum lativentre. Next base: position 7,940,256 of record OU744364.1, read on the forward strand.
CGCACAGATAATACACGGGTACACGTGTATCAAGCTACACGGATAATACACGGGTACCAATATTAATTTTATTAATAATAATAATACATTCGGTTGGGTAATATGTAAATTTGTTTACCTTTAATATAAAAACGTTGATTCACTGTAACTTTGTTAAAAAAATATACAATTTTCTTTCATACGTGTATCAAAATACACGGATAATACACGTGTACCCGTATATTCAAGTTCACGGTTATACATGTATTATCCGTATATTTTGATACACGTGAACACGTGTATCCGTGTATTAAATAGGATCCGGACTTCTACACGGATATATTAATTACACGTGTACACGTGTATTATCAATACACGTGGTAATGGGTATCTCTAGTTGATACGTAACCCTGGAGAGTAACCCCGAGTAAAATCTCCGAGTGCAAAGAATTAAGTTACGGACAGGTGTTGAGGTTCGATATGTCGCACATTAATTTTTCATCTAATTTACCGGTAGTCAAGAAGCTTCCGCGTTTAAGGGGGTAAGCGTCGCTCGCTCCGAAAGCTTTCGAAGCAATTAATCACAGCTTAAGGTCCGTGTTTCTTTTTTGGCTCGATTTCTTGTTGGTTGTGTCGGGTATGCCCCGAGGAACATTCGGTACGGGGGGGGGGGGGACGAGTCTATGCGGGGCCAACGACCAACGCAAAAGGCAGACATACACGTCAAACGCGCGCATCGCACGAGAAATTGCAATTCGCGGCAATTAACTTCGTCCACCTAGTGGAACGACAACCCATCCAATCTCGCGCGCGGTGACATTTTCTGAATCGAGATTCGGCATTTCGCGTGTAACGAGATGCCGCGGTGGAACAACTGCATTCCCGACTCTATGAAAATATCTTTGGGCTCCGTAGCAATTGCCCTAAAGGCTTCGTTTACATGGCGCGTCCTCGTGCTCTGTAACTGTCGCCACCGCGTCATTGACCGTTATCGAATGCAACGCTCGATACGTAAACGGAAAGTACAAACGATAAATAAATAATTTCAGACATAAATGTTGTTTCTGTCGAAAGATCCATTAAAAAGTCTTTAACCGTAGACTACAGCATTTTGAAAATAATAAAATCGCATCACAGCTAAATCTAACATTTTATATAGCGATATTGACTTTTTTAATGGTTCGTTACTATCATTTAAGAAAAAGTTGCGTGCGATTATATGATTAATTGTGATATAATGTATTCCTGTAACTGTCAGCATGTCCATTACTATGTAACTTTATGCTAAGACTTTCTTTTTCTTTTTATATGAATTTCTTCTATTGTAAACATTTGTATAAAAGGACTTCGGTCCGTAAATAATAAATAATAATAATAATAATAAAAAAATATTCGCCGGCGGGTGAACAAACAATTACCTCATTTGGAAGGGTGCGAAGGGTGTTACACCGTTCGTTTATAATTTTCTTAGGCTGTAAACGAGATTCCACCGAAGGGGTGAAAAAGCCACCCAGGCGCGTTTTCCCGCGCGAATTCAAAAGGAGCTTGCCGGGACGTCCGTCGGGTGTCGCGTGTCGTTCCGGGGGGCGCGAAGTTGAGCAATCGATTGCGATATATCGCAACAGCCCTGGCGGCGAGGGGTTGCGCGCGTGCGCCTGGCCGGCCGCGCGGCGATTGGCCGGCGATGATGTCATGCAGTCACCCCTAAGTCTCTGATATCATCTGCGGGATTTTCTGCAGTCCACACCGATCACTCGAGCGGCGTAGCCGCGTCTTCGGAGATTTTACACCTGTGCCCATCCGAGATCGTCCAGACTGCGTGGGTCGTGTTGGCCGGCGGCAGCCAGCCTTCGTCCTAGCAGACAGCCTCCGTCTTCCGGTCCCGTCCTCCCCGCGAAAGGTGAGTCCATTGCTGAAGATCAACCGCTGTGTTCCTGCACCCGAGTGAAACGGAGACCGAGCGACAGGGTGAAAGCGAGAGAAAGAGAGCGCGAGCGTGAGAGAGAGAGAGAGAGAGAGTGATAGAAAGGGAGCGAGAGAGAGTGCGAGAGAGAGAGAGAGAGATAGAGAGCCTAACGACCCCGCGACGTTTCACCATCCCACGTACACACGCGTCCTGCTGCGTCAGTCTGCGAGTGTAAACATACGTTACGCGTCCGCCTCTTCCTGACCAACTGTCACCGTCCGTCGACCTCGAAATCACCGATTTTTTACGGTATATTTCTCCTGTCAGAATTTTCACTCGACTCGGTCGGAGGTTCTCAGAGCTGCAGGAGACTCCTTCAGGCTGTCAGTGACTCCGGCAAGAGTAATCGCGTTTTTGTGATATATATTTCGGTTGTCAAGTGTCCCAACAGGGATTCAAAGGCTCCAGAAGAGATTCTAGAGGGATACCTGTGATCCTCGTCGGCAGACGTCTCCCGTTGATCTAGCAACGAGGTCTTCAGGAACACGTGGCCATGCTTGCCGTGTGTCTGTTGTTCGTGTCGATTCGTGATCTCCCCGGCCCCGGTTACTTCGAGACTGATAGGGGATGCGATTTCGCTGGTTTCGATGGTATTGCCGGAGTTTCTGTGGTTTATCGGTACTCGATGGAATTTCCGGGTGTTCGATTCTTGCGAATGATTGGGGCACCGGTTTCCAGGAGCCGGTCTTTTTTTCAAGTATTTCAGTTGGAGTTGAGTCGCGTGGAATTCGTTTTAGTGGTGATGTAACTGTAAACATGAAGATTATGTTCTCGTGTGGTCAGATTTGTTGTAGAGCTTTCATGGTCGGACTAGGTTAATTTTTGTTAGTTGCTGTCTTCTTTCGTCTGTTGTTTCCTCTGTGAACAAGCTTTGTAATTTCTTGTTGAAAGTTTCGGAGGGTGTCTTATGTCGTAACGTCACGAAATGTGGACGTTGCAGTCAATAGAGAATTCTGTAAAATTTATTTATGCGGATTATTTGGGTTCGAAAATCGTTCCATTTTGCAGATTATTTGAGAGGTTCAAGGTAGGCTGTTTTTACGGTGATGCCGATAAGAATTGATTTCGATGGCGAGCACATGGTCTTCTTGTTATAACTGTTTTACAGAAGTTTGCAAATTGTGTTCTTATTGAACTTGCCCTCTTCTTTTTTAGGACGTACAGAATAAAAACACGATTAAGGTGTGAATTCTTCTCGATCGAAAATTAAATATATAATAAGTTTGATGATTTCGACGCAAGGTTCGACCATTTATTAAAAACACGATTACCATTACCGTCTCTTTTATTCGTACAATCAAGAAAAAATTGTACTTGTTTTACAGAATATATATTTTCCGAACTATGTTTCTATATATATCATTGTACAAACGTTTTCTTTCCTTCGTCGCATCAATGTAGGAAAAAAGCTCGATCTCATTTAAAAAGTATAAATCGCACAAAACAAAATCTATTTTCAGTCGAATTTTCATTTAGATACATTTGTTTCTTCAAATTGGAGAATTTCTAATATTTTCATATCTTCCCAGATTGCACGCGATTTAATATGTTTCTCAAACATTGTGCATTTGTAAAAATTATACGACATAGAAGTGATTATGACGTCAGTGCTAAATCGCGGCGGATTCGAATTTTCGAATCGCCAGAACCCGTTCGCACGGATTGAAGAGTCGTCGTTTCTATTTACCACAATTTCCACTCATTAACGCGGCCTAAAATCTCACGAGGACACTCCTGTCTCTCGTTAACGACGCACCGGCTCTCCCGTTCTCCCTTCGGCTCCCTTATCGCCTGTTAAAAATCGAAACGTGCGTGAATCCGTGACAGACGAGACTGTCGAGTGCGCGGATTCGTCGTTTGCGACCGACGACGCAACAATCATCGCGAAAACTCGAAAACAGCTTGTAAAGTATGTAGGACAACGATCGAGCCACGAGACTGGTCTTGTATGTATCGACGACTGCTGCTGGATACCGAGTCAATATTGCCTTTCCGGCAAACTTCGTGACCGGTCTGTTGAAACTTTGGAAATTGTACTGATAACGTCCTAATAAATCTTCTCGTTTCCCGTTCTGATTGAACAGACAATTTTATTTTCGCGATCGCGAGCTAGGAGTCCTTGAAACTGAACTCTCTGAATGCGATTTAGTCTCATCGCACAGATTTTCATCTATTTTATATTCATTTTTTCACATCTATAACGATATTCAAACTGTTCGTTTTCAATAATTTCTTAAAAGGAAAAGAAAACGTGAATTTATTGTATGTCTACATTTTCATTAATGGTTAAATATTTATAACAAGACTGCGGACCTTACGCACTTATAGTGGTAGAAAGATTGAAAGAATTTATGAATGTGGATGCATTATTTCCAACTAATCGTAATAATTAAACAACGAAATCGATTTCTATTGTGCTCCTGTTTTTTTTTTTACAAACAATACAGACCTTTTACTAACAATAGTTTTAAGAGAATTGATGTTGATGCAATAAATGATTTCAAAAAATTCTAATGGAAAGTCGGCAGCCACAAAAATTGTGAAAATGTCGATTTTTGGAAACTGTAAAAGCGACGTTCTCCCTTAAGGCGGTATTTTCAACTGCCTTACGCACTGTGTCTCAATAGCAGTACAGTCGAGTCAGCTTGTTTTCATGTACTCTGCTCGATGGCATATATACATATGTGTTTCGAATCGCCGCGCCGCGTCGCGCCGGTGCGGTACGATTGTATGTCGCGTAACTATCTGTATTCAGGATGAACACGGCGCGTAGGCGAAGTTTGGCCCCTGAGGATTGATAGCCATGTTTATTGAAATTGTCTATTCTCTCGTAACTGATGCATTACAACATTAAAATTCCTCGTAATTTGAAAAAAAAACTTAAAAATCTGAGGTTTCTGAAACAGAAACTGTAGAATCGTCATTTCTGTACACAAACGAGTATGATATTATACAGGGTCATCCGTTTTTAAACGGCCAAACGTCAACCAGCTATAGAGGGCCTCAAATGGAAATCCGAAGGTCATACAAAAAAGTTGACTTAATAAAAAAGATGCCCCTATTTATTTTAAACCAAACAAAGGAAAAATCATCAAGATACATAATTGCAGTCCTAATATATTTAATCTTAAGTGAACGCAAAAAATGACGGGTTTTTGCAATTATCTAAAAATCAAGACCGAATCAAAAAAAGTGTTAGGGGTGAAAGTTGTTTCATTTGGGGTCCTCTATAGCTGGTTGACGTTTGGCCGTTTAAAAACGGATGACCCTGTATATAATAGCCATTGGATTGAATTCTTACAAAATTACTTGTCTTAGTTACATAATTGCAAAAATCGAATATCACCAATCAGAGCAGAGGGAAAAGTTACTCGAAATCACGTCACTAATTGCCCCTTTCAAGAAGGTACATTTTTCGGACACCCTGTATACGAAGTATCAAAATATGTAAATTACAAACGCATATTTCTCAGTACTGTAGACAACATTATTCATCACACGGTTGAAAAATATGTTTTCCTTACTGTGGGTCCCAATGTCTGGATCACATTCCTCGCATTGCTTTGCATTTTTTTAATATCCGAAGTGAAGTTTTCACGGTAACCGGTGTAACAGCGTTCATAGTTCCCTTGAAAATCCTTCCGAAACGATCACGATAAATCGGGGAATATGGTTTCATTTCTCTGAACGGTCTCGCGAGCTGCTATCGCGGACGTTGTCTTAAGTCGCGAACGCGAAATGACCAATTTTGCCGTTTCGTTTCTTCCGAGGATTAAGGAGCCTCGTGCAGTACGCAAATTGGATTGCGTACCATTCCTTTTTACGAGATTAGCAATGCTTCTAACGGAGCGCGTTGCTTTCGCCGATTTTCGTGTATCCGAAAGAATAAAAACAAAATAAAAATAATAAATATTCCACCGCTGTAATGTTGACAGGCCGTTTTTGATACCGTAAACGCCATGCTTTAAGGTGTAACGCCTAATAAAGTATTGTTACACTGGATATTCGAAGTAACGGGAAAATCGCACTTCCGGGATTTATATCGAAACGTTTATGTCATTTCGCGTAATGTGCGACTGCGCATTTACGGTGTTTTTTTTATGGAATGTTTATTACGTTTGACGGGGGTTTTCCCGGGTGCAAATACTTATTTTACTGGGGCTGCAGATGGGATCTATCAAAAATTGAGCTGTCGATAAAACCGAATCTATAAACTGTGAACGTGAATCGAATTCTATATTAAATCGATTAATGTTTAAACGCTACTGAACTGCTTGCGTGTCGTTTGATATTTTATAGAATACAGGACTGGCGTGATTCCTTTTCGAATTCGAAATTCACATAAATTTAGAATATTTCGGTTAATCAATTATTTTAATACGTAATTCATACTTCTGTTTCAAGAAAATGCTTAAAACCAAACTTTCTAATAATTGAGCGGTAAAATTGCGACTTTTTAGTATTGTACTTTGTAATTGAATATTATTCGAAGCTATCGAGTATATACACGGTCTCCGGAATAATATTGACGTAAAGTTAACTGTGAAGAGAATGTCTTGCTAAAAATGAATTTCGTCATCAAAGAACCGTATCTTACCCTCCTAAAATATCAGTGCCCTTTAAACTTTAGATTTCCAATAATTAACAAATGGCATGGGAATGGTCGTCACGAATAATGGACACTTTTCATCCCGACGTTCAAACCGCTGGCGCAGAACGCTGCCAAAATGAACGTGAATGGAAGCACTTTGGTCCATTGGGATCCGTAATGAAAGTTACCTCAATTATCCTGTATCAATCAAAAAGAAGTTCGACTGAACCAGTAAATTTATCAATTAGATAATTTCTCGACATAAACTTCAATCACAGTCGTTGTTTACAGGCCACAAAAACGCCCCCTATTCTCTAAATATTTCTTTGCAATTATCCTCGGAAATTGTATTAACACTGGAGTATACTGCACAGTGTTATCTGTGTACTCGTTAAATAGCAACGAAGAATTATGAAAATTGTAAAAAATTATTAAGTAACAGCAGAACGATAAAAATTGTCGAAAGAATTGCTCTGAAAATGATCGAACATGGGCAATTTATTCGCTTAAAAACGTGGTGATCATTTAATTTTGCACGCCAGTGTAATAATTGTGGATATTTGAACGGACAGTTTTTACAAAAGGAAGGCAGAAATTTATTATGCGGAGCAACAAGTGCGAATAAAAAAAGTTTCAAGTCGAGGATCTGTTTGAAGAGGCATTAATTTGCTTCCGAAGGCGATTGAATTTCAATGTTTTACGTTCCGCTGAAACAATGTCGATCGGCGGGTTAACCGACGTAAAATGAATAGCCAAACACGGAGGTTGCATCGGTATACGCGTGAATAATGTATGCAGGCCTCGTGAACGTTGTGTTTTGGCGGTGGGACAGCGGAACTCGTCGTGGGAATACATAGGTTCACCGGCCGTCGCTTAGGCCCGGGGACATGTTTATGGCATTGCGCGCGGCTTTGGGGTGGAAAGTGCTGCAAGAAAAACGCAGGGAAAATATATATATAGGTGGCGTCGCAAGAATATACCCGCTGAGAGGATCAAGTCCGGTCAGAATGGCTCCCCTGTGTTTCGGAAGCACCGGTTCGAACCGCTTTTGCCACCGGCAACTTACGACGCAAGAAACATTGTACACGAGGCGTCCCGCAAGACTGATATCGAAAGACACCCCCGGAAAATATAGAATACTATTTCTCATATCCCGCCACTTGCCGCGGAATACCCCGTCGAACTGCGCATTTTATTCATTTGTGGGAAAAATTGTTAGATAGAATTTTAAACAGATTGAAAGAGCCTAACAGTGAAAGTATCTATATGTATTTTCAATTTATTTATCGAAAATTGAAATTAAATTATATTTTGTTTCTATGATTTTTTGTACAATACTACAGAATGCAATTTATCTTAGATTATTATAGAGAATTAATTTTTTTCATAGGATGTTACCGAATACAATTTTTCATAGAATTCCATAGAATGCTATTTTTTATATTAACTACACGTGCCTAGTTAGTATAATATAATTTTTATTCAGCCAGTCAACTAAGCGTGGGCATATGAAAAATAGTGTTCGTCTTCCAGAAATTTTAATAATTGTAGCCGCAGAAAAAATATTCTTAAGCAAGAGCTTCAATCTGGTTTTGTGACAAAGATGACGATGAAGATCGGATCGAGTGTCTGTCTAAAACTGGATAATTCTACTTACGGCAATGCTGAAAAAATGATTTAGTTATACTTATCTATTACGATGACTTGATATACGTGAATTGAGACTTAATGTGAATAAACAATGGGATCGTGTTTACACAAACGGCCACAGTATGGTACTCGTGTTCAACATAGCTGGTAGAAGAGCAATTTTCTGACCGGTTATTATTATGTTTCGCAACAGGAAATTCCTGGGTAGCGAGGTTGAAAGTATTAGAATGCAGGATAGCGTCGGCGGCAGTGGCCATATGAAAAAAAAAACTTATGTACAAAATATCAGAAGAATATTTTCGACGAGAGGCTCGCTCGCCCTCAAGTGTAGTGGGCCCTTTGCATTTCAAGAATACCAGTTTCGGTATTCTACCGTCTCTCCCTCGAACCTTTGCGCGGTTTCCCTTTGCGTCGTATCCACTCTCCACGTTCCCCGACGTCTCGGCCTTTTTCTCTTTAATTTGGTTTGCCGTCAAAGTTTTGAGCGGGCGAGCTTTTGAAACTTCCTGATAGGAGAGAACGTAAATACATTGTTCAAAGACTGTGTCCGTTCGCGGCGCGCCAGCCATGGCGTATTAAAATATTACTGGCTTGTTTTAATAACGTTTACGGCTCATTCGTGGTTATCATCGATACACGCTGTTAAAATACTGGAAAATAATTTTTAGAAATCCTGGAATACGTATCGAAGTCCCTATTTCGATATACAGGGTATTCGACTACAGGTGGGAGAAAATTTAAGGGGTGATTCTCAATGACAATATAAGTCGAAAATAAGGATAACAAAATTGCGATTTCGACTTCGTTATTTAGTTATGGGTTGCCGCAGTTTAGGTGGATTTTTAATTGTTAACCCTTTGCACTCGGAGCTATTTTAATTTGAAAGTTAAACATTTCTTCCGACCTAGATATTCCCTCTGATTTTTTAATTTTGATGGCTATGGAATTGATATAATACCTCATAGAATACTTAGATGTTTAGTAATTGATTAGATACCAACATAATTAATAATATAACAATATTTTGAATAATGGCACAGCAATTTTTAGTGGCGCCGCAGAGTCGCCACTCGAGTGCTATAGGTTAATAACTAAATAACGAAGCCGGAATCGCAATTTTTTTATTCTTCATTTTCGACGTATATTATCATGAAGAACCACCCCTTAAATTTTCTCCCATCCGTAGTCGAACACCCTGTATAATTTTGCTCAGCACGTAAACGACCCTGGTTGCCCACGAATGGTTAAGAATTCAACAATATTGTTATTTAATTTTCAAGCACCTGGATACATGAAAGTGTACAGTTTTATAAAATGTTGTCTGGAAAGCGAAATTTGATTAGACTGCGGAAGGGTTGAAAATCCTCGGCGAACAGCAACGGATGTTCAGGAATCGCAAAATAAATGCTCGCGAATGACGCGTTGGCGGAAGAGAAAAGAAATTAAACGCGTTGGTGAAATCGGCAGACTGGTCGTTCGCGTAATTTATCGGTAGTCGTGGCTATCTGCGAGGACCGAGGGAAATAATTACGCCATTAGGGGACGGGTGAACGCGTAGGAGGAAGAAACACCGGCTGTTCCGTGTAGGGGGGCGATAGCGAGTTGCGTATTAAGCTTTATTCGTCGATCGCGGACTCGAAGGGCGGAAATGGGGGGTTGGACGGTGAAAGGGGGTTTAGGGGAAAAAAAGCGCGAGAAGAAGTCGGGACGCGTCGAACAATCAGCAACGCAAACAACGAGGCGCCGCGCGAGTACGTTTCTCTTCGTCGATCGGTTATCAGCCCGATCGTCTTTCTCTGCTCCCCGCGGAGCTTCACCCCCTCTCATCCCCCTGTCACCCCCTGGCCCGCACTGCGGATTGCTCCGCGGAAACTTCGAAGATTCGTCAAACCTCACCACTGCGAACAGGAACGCCACGGGAGAAGTTCGAGTTGGAAATGTTCCAGCTTCCCGCTGGATCCCGTTGCTTTGCCCGGTCTCTTTCTCTCTCTCGATACACAGGGCAGGGCCGGGCCGGAAGGAGCACCATTTCCCTCGAACCGATAGAAATGTGATCGATGAGCTGCTGAGACCCACGTTTTGATAAGATTCAGCCCCGACGACGGGTTGCATCGTCGTTCCCGCGATTCCGCCGGATATGGACGCTCGAGAGCGGAAACTTCGCCGGATTCCGACGCGGATCCGATCAACTAATTGGCCGGATGAACGATCGAGATCGCGTCCGTCCTCGATAATGATACTCTCGATGGGATTGCTATCAAAAACGCGATCCGTCAGAGAGCGCACACCGATACCGCTAACAAGTGGCCTAAACGCAAAATTTCATGGAATCTCTCTGAATGTTGTTAATCGATAAGGAAAGGACTGGAGGTGGTTGTCTTTGAGTTTAATGTTATATGGTCTACCATTGAAAAGTGTTCTTTTTAAGTGGTGGTTTTTCTTACAATTTACAATTTTACAATTTCACTTTATTTTTATTATTTTATTTCGATTTTTATTATGTTAACCCCTTGCACTACCACTTATTTTACGGTTGCAGTGATTAGAACTTATTTGTCGTTTCTAATTTCTTCGAAAAAAGGAAGTTTGTATTGTAATTTATACGTATGCAGTTTCCAATGGTTTCGACAGCAAAAAAATATAATTTTGTTTAAATTTAAAGTTTGAAGGAAATTAACAGCATGAATATTTAGTAGACTCTCTTCGAAATCTTCGTCACGAGTCCAACTCGGTATTATAGTGCAACGGGTTAAAGGACTTTGATACGTATTCCAGAAATGTTGAAAATATTCAATTCAAACACCATTGGAATTTCATAATATAAATGTAGTCGGGCAATAATTTCTTGTACACGTTGTATTCATGAATTGTACGATTAGTCGGCATTCCATTGAATCTGTATAAATAAATTGAATGGCCTATAGTCTGTATTTCAATTAACATGCGTGAAGCAACAGTTACGGCGAGTAATCGATAACGCTGCGTCAGAAAATTTGACGCAATCAAAGCAACTAATTTGTTATCGTGTTGCACCTGCTGTACACGAGACCGTATCCAACAGTTTTAATGTATTATCGATAAATGCTGATACAATGATTTATATTCAAATTGGAATTAAAGATTCATAAGGGGAATTGATTATGCATTTCGTGCGCGAACATTCGCATGCAAATCAGTGGAAAAATTGCACGGTTCGGGAATCGGTCGAAGTTCGGAAAGTTTCCGCAGTAGTCACGGTCCGGGTATGGTCGGACGTCTTAACTTTGAAGATTCCCTTCTGCGCTATTAACTTCTTCCTTTAATGGGACACATTTGATATGCACGGGGTAGAATAAGCAGTAACTTTACACTCATTCCCCTTCGTTAATTGTTCTCGATTAATGAAACTTATTTCTTGACTTACTTGAGAAAGTATGGAAGGAAAGGGAAACTACAATAGCTCTCCTGTGTTCGTCACTATGTTCCCTTTTATGTTCGAGTTATAAATTATTATAAACTCTTTAATGACTGTGCCATTGTTCTTCTCGACAATATTCTTTGAAGAAGTCATTAAATGTTATTAATAAGCAGAATTTTAATGTTTTCGATTGATTCGATCAAATATTACTAAACAACTATTTGCAAATTAGCAATATATTAGCCTATTATTATATATAATATAATAGTTATTTAGTGTAAATAGTATTATAATATAATAGTTAATTATATATAATAGTTGTTTAGTAATATTTGATCGAACTAATGCGCCGAAAACATTAAAATTCTGCTTATAGCAACTTACGATCGCGACATTGTTTTAACAAATGTTATTAATGTCATTAATTGTTAGATTTCGAATGAAATTGCTGCCACAATTGAGAAATTGATTATGCGATTGAGGTGAATTGTTAAAATTCGGTAGGGAGGCGGCCAATTTGTTCGAATTCGGTGTTGCAGATAAGAATCGTGATATTGATTTCCACAAGGGCGAGAATGAGTCACGGCTCCGAGTCTCAGTCTCCGGAATGCAGTTGCATAAAATATAAACGGGGGTGTTAGATCGAACTTCTTACAGGGGGTGTGCCTGATCCAGATTGATGTCCCGCTAGGACATCCTCAACGTACCATGTAATTTGGTCCTTTTTCATTTCGAAACGGCTGGAATCGATCATTCAACGATCCCGCATCTGTTCGCCGTCGGCCATTTATTTTCCATTCTGATTTCCATTCATCTTTCGCGAGCCTATAACACTTGACCACGATCAGTTCTGTTCTGCACATACTCCTTCCATCGCTTGTCCTTTTCAGAATGATCGTGTGACGAAACGTAGGTAAATGCAATCGTACAAAGAAACGCACTCGTTCGTTTTAGTTGCTGAATCACAAGCAAAATATGTAAACGAATTTTTAACAAATCATTGTTGTAAATTTTTGTTCTTACTCACGATATGATACAATTTTTTTTGTTGCGAATATTAACTTAACCGGAAGTGAAGAGCAAATCAATATTTCATCCAATTATAAGTTATATCGTCTTATATGCAATATCTTATATAATAACTGTTACACAATTGTTGTAGGTATTATGCCGCATAACAGGATAGAATATAAACAAACTAATCGCTGTAGGCTGCGGATTTTTATGCATTCACGAAATTGTTAAGGAGTTTAATTCAATTAACAAAGAAGAAAGTATAAAACTGTTTAAACAAATAGCGATTTGTCATCTCGTATAAGCGCCACAAGCGATCGAATTTCTCTACGTCTTTCTGCCATCGTAATAAACAAAAGTAAATAAAAGTTTAAGCGTTTTCGCTCCCCGTATTTTTCCATGCAAATCGCGGTAATAATGTTGCTACGAATTTTCTTAATCTCGTTTTCATTCATCGCCGACCGGTTAATATTAACGACAGCGTCGCCGGAGTATGAATATTCACAGCCGAAGAGCCTGGTCTTCCTCTCCCTTTACGTAATCAAGTTTTCGGCCGTTTCTTTCCTCCGTAATTAGCAATGAACGCGACCTGTGACGTCTTCGTGACGTACAATATTTTATAAAACAGCGAGTTTTATCAGAAGAAATATTCGCTATTCTTTATTATACAATTCTCGGTTTCCTTAATTTCCGAAATCTCTAAAGGCCTTTAATTACTCTGTTATTTACTTATGAAAATTACGTAAATTAATCTTCTAAAGGTTGTTTCGTTTTAATAAAAATCATAGACAATTTCATGGTATGCGCTGATTTTATTTTCATGGTAGAATTGTATAAAATTATTTTAAAAAGTCACAATGAATTTTGTACGCCGTTCTAATAAATATCAACTACCTCGGAGAAAATGTTATGAATTTTTTAAAATTTCAACTTGGTGTCCGAAACAGTAAAAATATATTTTTGCCCATCTGCTATCTCTTAGAACACTGTGAAACCGACCGACACTATTTTTCTCCGTGAAATTGTAATTTTAACCTTCCCTCTCGCTGTCATCTTTCGTCCTCTCTCCAGCATCCAGGACGGCAACGTTCTCACAATTACTTTCTCCCATTCTTCGCGGAGTTTTGTCTCGTTGCTTCTCGTTTTCTTTGGTTCCATAATAATTACATTTTTTTTGCCGTGCTCTCTGCTGCTTTACCTTTACTAAGAGACTCTCACTCGCAGTATTATCTTGCATAATGCGCTCTGCTTATCAGGAGCAGCGGTATTCCTTGAGATTCGAGACGCGAGGATGTCGCATGGAGAAAGATTAGGCGAGTATTTTCGAGGCATTGTTGGGAGAACAGACGATTCTTTTCATTTCAACTTATCGATGCAAAGCGATCTTGAAATCGTGGTGAAACTCTTAATCAAATAGAACTGGTGGAATTCTGTTTGACTCGGGGTGTTCGTGTTAGCGTTTATTCAATTGTTTAAAATATAAATTCAGCAAGAATTTTTTAGAAAATGTGGAGAAAAGTAAACAAGATAAAATTATATTGCAATATTATTAAAAAACAAAATAGAGAGTCAATCCTGAAATTTTACCGAATTTCAAAAGACTGATTTTTGGGCGTCGAGGAACAATAAGAAACAATAATATAAAAAACACATGTTGCATTCACAAATTGTTTTAGACAATTTCTGAAGTTACTAATTTTTTAAATATTACTCTCCAACAACAATCCTGTGTACATAGTTGCAATGATTCTTATCGAAGAAAGCAGAAACTGATTAGTAATCAATGGCAGGAGCCATTCAAATACACTATTATTTCATTAAAAATTAGTTGATCGTCTCGTCAGATGTAAAGATATTTTTTCATCTTTACCATTTCCATCTGTTAGCAGTAAATCTTTTTAATTCATTCAGGAATTAGAACTTTCGTCCATCGATCAACTTTCCATCCGCGAATTTAATATTCTTTTTTTTACTTTCGTCCCTGTTTGTCCCTTTAAATATATGTCGATACATGTGCTCTTTTACTGGTAGTATGTGGAATAACGGAGTAAGTCCAAGAGATTGGACTTATGCCATTATTCAAGATTACAGTCACTTTATTTAGGATGTAAAATTGAATCTCATTTTTTATTAGCATAAAACAAAGTATACACAAGTTAATGTGTTAAATAAAACAAATATTCTTAATAAGTACTATTTCTGTAAAAACCCCATTTTCGTAATTTTGGACTGATGCCACTTGTCAATTAACGGGCTCAACTGAGAACGGCTGAACGTAAAAATCTGGGGTTTGAACCATTAGACGCGGCGTTTCTTCGGGAAGGTTTTAGAGCAAACCGTATTCGAAGAAGTCCATTCGTTTAAAAGTTGTGACGTCATTAGTGATCAAAGATGACTTTTTCCCCCTCTTTTGGGCACGTTTCTCCTCATAGCTTTTTACTGGTAGCACCTATACAGGGTGTCCCAAAACGACTGCGTAAGCGGGAAATGGGAGGTTCCTTGGGTCATTTAAAGCGACATTTTCCTTAACAAAAATGTCGTCCGCGGCTTTGTTTAGGAGTTATTAACGAAAAACACGGACCAATCAGAGCGCGACCTAGACGCTCGCTACCACGTTCAGCGCGGCGAGCCGGCAGGCGGTTGGCTGAACGTGCCAGCGAGCGTCTAGGTCGCGCTCTGATTGGTCCGTGTTTTTCGTTAATAACTCCTAAACAAAGCCGCGGACGCCATTTTTGTTAAGGAAAATGTTGCTTCAAATGACCCAAGGAACCTCCCATTTCCCGCTTACGCAGTCGTTTTGGGACACCCTGTATTCAATTTGAGAGAACGAGGGAGTGAGAGGGAGAGGGAGATCTGTGACAGGTAAAAACATACTTTTAAGAAATACTGAGCCACAGGAACGCGTGGCGGGGAAAAGCTAGTATACAAAAGCGGTGCTTTAAAAATGTAGATTAAAACGCGTATTAAATATCGTTGCCGACCCTTCTCGCGTTACCAGCGCGAGTACGAGCGTGTGCACGCTAACAGAGCCCGTTCGTCGCGAAACAGGAAACTCCCTGTTAAACATTATCATCGCGAACACATCGTATTGCCCGTAAAATTGATGGCTTCGTCGGATTTTATCGCCGCGGTCTACTTTGTTCCGAAAAGTTCCAAGCTGCGCAACTTGCTCGCGAATTTTTATCAAGATTCTCTTAACGGCGAATGCGCGCGAGAACTTTTAATTAAAGTAATTTTACACCTTCAACTTCGCGTGCGCGGTCTTGTAGCACCTTTCCCGGCGGATTAATGAGTGTTTGCTTGTAAACTTGAACGCAGAAACGCGGAGAGTGTTACTCGGTGGCTAATTATCCAGCCGCGGTAATTGTCTGTTGATGGAACTTTTTCAGGCAATCATCGCAGAACGAAGTGCCTCGTTCTCTGGATGCACTTCGCTGCAGAAATCGTCTTGCAACAAAATTTTTTCCTCTCTGTCATTAAATACTCGCCCCCCGAAGATTAATGGCCCATTAAATTAAACCTGTACCACGTTCGTCGGTTGCTTTGCCAGTAAAAAATACAATAGAAATGACAGAAGATATTTAACAAATCGAAATATTGTATTGGCTAAATGCAGGAACAATGGACGCGTTGTCATTAATATCTATTCCGACTGTCACGTTACCCGCATGCGGGCTGCAGGGCTTTTAGTTTAAACTTGAATATCGATCCCCGCAGTAATCTAATCTAATAAAGAACTCGAGTTTAAATAGAGTTTCCAAGATTCCGAAGTGTTAGGGAATATTCCGTATTATCGGAAACTTCGGTTAAATGGTTATTTCGTCGAAAGACGAATATATTATTTCTTAAACAGAGAAAACATCGAACAGACATGAAATTTTATCTCTATACAGGGTGTCCCAAAATGTCTTCAACTCCCGGAAATGGGAGGTTCCTGAGGTCATTTGAAGCGTCATTTTCCTTTTGCAAAATGTTGTCCGCGGCTTTGTTTAGGAGTTATTAACGAAAAACACGGACCAATCAGAGCGCGAGCTAGACGCTCGCTGGCATATTCAGCCAACCGCCTGCCGGCTCGCCGCGCTGAACGTGCGAGCAAGCGTCTAGCTCGCGCTCTGATTGGTCCGTGTTTTTCGTTAATAACTCCCACACGAAGCATCGGACAACATTTTGCAAAAGGAAAATGGCGCTTGAAATGACCTCAGGAACCTCCCATTTCCGGGAGTTGAAGACATTTTGGGACACCCTGTATAAAAGAACCGAGCGACGTGCAGTCGGTCAGAAAACTTGACACTTTTTGAAACATGGAAAATTCCGCTGTTCGAATTTTCGTTGCGACGTTCGTCTCGACGAATACGGAGCAAGCAGTTAATTTCATCTAAGGAATATCTAGACCGGCGACGTCGTCGGAGTAAAAAGATGCGAGCTCTAACCCTTGTTCGCATCGTCGATTTTACGAAACGTCCTCGAAGTATCGTCAGAGGTAACGCGAAGGCCTCGTCAAGGGAATAAACGTAGAGACAGCGGTAGCGCGGAGCGCAAGGGTGAAAAAGGGTGAAAGGGCACCATCGCGGTGGTATATAGCAAAAAGAACGCCGTTGGAAGGTGAGCCGAGCGGCACGCAGGCGGCTGCCTGCACTTATAAATCGCTTAATCGCTGTTTTTCACGGATCAAGAACTTTAGAAAAACTTCGCCGTTCCCTGTCCCGGTTACGTTCCTCCGTCTCTCTTTCCGGCGGCCACTTGGCAGAGGTCGCGTCGAGAATGCTTGATGCTGCGAGCGAAAAGCGATCTACCTTCTCGGGTGCCGTTTCTCGCCGATCCCCGGGACCTTGCCTTCTCTTCGAGCTCGCGAAACCGTGACACCTTTAACCTTCGTCGCACAGCGGTCCCTTTCAGCGATTTAGCTGGCCAAAAGTCGATTTCAAAAATTTTACCTAAAGCGTGAAATTTTTGGTGCTTGCTATAGTTTAATATACGGGGGACAATGTACTAATATTTTTTTTTATCATTCAGGCACCCATGAAGTGCTGTACTTCATCGAAAGTTAAAGATTTTCGTAGTACGTGTCTTGCTGCTAAAATTCGATGAGACAGTTTTTATATGTTTCAAGTAAGTTGTACACATTTCTCTCCAGTATGAAAGTTTTGGACTATACTTTCAACGATTTTGTATCTTTTGGTAATTATATTTACATTTCAACACGATTAGTATGTAAATAATATTTGTTACGATTGTAACACTTTATGAGTAATTATGTTGTACACGAGGGTACGTCCGGGAATGTTTTTAAGCGCGGTTGTAATTGTCAAAGGTTTGGGCTTACAGCAAAACAAAAATTAGTAGCCCGAGTCTGCCCGCGTTCTTTTTAGAGCATTTTCTTTATCGCGCCGAGCGGCCCTTGCGTTTCGGCCGCGCACGCTTTCCAGACGTACACACTGGGTGACACAAAGAAATATCCGAAGCGAATGATCTCCAATTTTATTTAGGAAATATCCGAAGCGAATGAACTCCAGCGAAACGTGTAGTGTGTGCTATAATAAAGGGAAATTGTATTGAAAATTGGCCTTGATCCACAATATTTTATGTATAAGTATTTGCTGTACGCTGTTTAGAACTATCATATTTTAATTTAGTGTATAGTGTAATATAAACTAGTGATTATACATAGTGATTAGCCATAGTGATTAGTGATTGAAAAAGTATTAAAAAATGTTTTTAAAATACTTAAATAAAAAATGATATTATATGTGATTTGAAAACGTGGTGGGATCATTAAACATTATAAACAATTTTGGCCAGCTAAATCGCTGAAAGGGACCACTGTGCGTCGGTAGCCAACCGTGCAAAAACGACGAAGAGGCTTCATTGAAAATTCCGCGAATCGCACAAAATTTTCGGCGGTCATTCGACGCGTTAAAGAACCACGATGGATTATTCTCGATCGTCTTTCGTACTCGGATACTAAAAATCCATGAGAGTTATGAAAAACTGCTTCGGGGGAGAAGGAGCTATCGGTTGCTACAGCGGTGGAGCATGAAAATAATTTTCTGTAGACTGTCGGGAACGCAATTTAATGGGTCATCGAGCGCCAACCACGCGGCTCCCCCGCGTCTGTTTCGTATATCATGGGAGGGGAAGCATCAAAGTTTAAAAAGCGTGGAAAGCCAGCCGTAGGTATCGCGGAAGAAAGTAATCGCGGGAACCGTGTGCCGTGTCTGGCCCGTGGAATCGCCCGGAGCGACGACGGGAGCCTGGAATCCTCCAGATTTCCATCGATTCTGTATGGTGCGGCGCATGGTTTCAGTGACGGCCGCAGCGTTCCCCACGTTTCACGTTGGATGACGCTGCCGCGCCGCGTCGAGCCGCGCCGGCTGGATGGCCCTTTGGTTGCGCCGAGAGTAATGATCGCACGATGACGGCTGTCAATATGTTACCTCGCGCCATCTGACGTTCGTATCCCTGTGCTTCTCTCAGTCTGTGTGTGTGTGTGTGTTGATTACGCTGCTGCCGGGCAGCCTGTTCAAACGAACGAAGAACGTACTCCCCGTGAAGAAAAAAAAAACTTCCACCTCGCGTGTACATACTACATATACTATCACGTACATTGGTTTTCCATCGGGACATTCAACGGCCCCGCACGAAATCCGTTGTGGTTTTTCTCTTTGTGACGTCACGCGACAACCAAGGCGGAAAAAATTCCCAGTGAAAGTTCCAGTCTTTAGCTTAAATTGACCCACTTTCCTAGTTGACGCTGAATGGCGGCACTCGCTACCTACCCACCCACCCACGCCGTCGCTAGCACGTTTTTCTGCTCTAAACTTTGCTGGAACATTTTCGACGAATGGCTGAACAAGTTTGCGGTTGTATGCGAAACACATGTCGTTTGCAGAACCGACGTCGTTTGTGAATTAATTATGTATGTTTTCGTAGTGAACACGTGACATCGCAAGTTTCTAACTTTGACGAAAAGTTAGATTTAAAATGAGAATTCGGTCACGAGACCGGTTCAAATTGTTTTTTATTTTGGTAACGAGTCTTACGGATATTGAAACCTTTGTATTGAAAAATCTGTCGTTTTTCAGTTGAAATAGCTCCGAGTGCAAAGTGTTAACTTACAGTTTTGTTTCGGTGGTCGAAGGGTAATGCGACTTTTGAGAATTTTTGTATTGATTGAAATTATTGTATTGAAAAATTTCAAGAAATTTTTTCACGTCGTAGTTTCTAATCGTGCAGCTGAAATGACTTCCTGCGGTGTACTGGAAGTCAGCCAGCAATCAGCGACAAGAATCATTCGTGTCGCTCGCCGCTGCTCTGGGGTCTGCATCAACGTTTGTTCGTCAACTAATCAGCGACATCCTATCCTGGAAAGTTTTGACGTTCGCGTGCACCGGTGACGAGAGAACGCGGCGACAAAGAGGGATTAAAACGAACCAACAGATGTCGATATCAACTTCGATTATCCTGTGTAGGCCGTTTCTACTACTCGGTCCCCTGTCTATTCCCGCGGGACAATAGCGATCCGATCGCTGTCCGTCAGAACGCCATTTGTAGGCGTTGGTGCGCACAGACGAGCGAGCCCGGTTTTTAATTACACGCTGCATTTGCATTAGCACGGCAGTCTTGGTGATTCGCGAGCGTCGGTGTTCACTGTCCGACCGTCAATCACAAACTGTTGCACCGCCCCCCCCCCCCCCGAGGGGCGGGGAGCGGCCCGGAGTCTCGATTCGGACGTTTCGGTTCCTATCATAGTGGTTTTTACACGTTTGTCTGGAGCAATATTGCGAATTCAATCTCGTTGTTAACCCCTTACACTATGATTTATTTTACGGTTGCAGTGATTAGAACTTATTTGTCGTTTCTAATGTCTTAGAAAAAAGGAAATTTGTATGTAATTTATATCTATGCAGTCTCCAATGGTTTCAACAACAAAAAAATATAATTTTGTTTCAATTTAAAGTTTGAAGGAAATTAGTAGCATGAATATTTAGTAGACTCTCTTCGAAATCTTCGTCACGAGTCCGACTCGGTATTATAGTGCAAGGGGTTAACCCTTAGCACTCGGATGGCGACTCTGAGGCACCACTCAAAATACTGTTCCCATTATTATCTTTGTTCGTATTTAATAAACTAGTAGACATTTACATATTACACGAGATATTATATCAGTTTCATATGCAAAAAGTGAAAAAAAATTGTATGGAATAGAAATATTCTAGAATGGAAAAATCTTTCGTTTTTCAGTTAAAATAGCTCCGAGTGCAAAGTGTTAACTTACAGTTTTGTTTCGGTGATCGAAGGGTAATGCGACTTTTGAGAATTTTTTTAAACATTAATCAATCGATATATCGACTTTGCGAATAAATGTAACAATTTCTAGAAAATGCGGATATAAATTATTTTTGTTTTAAGACATGGCTGTTGCATCCAAAGTTATGGTATCCTCGATCGAATCAGACAAATCTAAGAGATGTTTCATTTACATGACTATCATCCGAATGGATATAAATATGATAAATAACGAACACAGTAAAATAAAGACTTTGATAAAAACGTATGTTGCGACATATCCGATGAAATCTATTGACACTGTCTGGTTTGAAATGTTGAAAACATGATGTACAATTGAAAAGTCGATTTCGCTCCCCTCGGCACTCGGACAAATTACAAAAACGCAATTAAACGTCGTCCATAAGATGCCACCTTCGCCGCGCCGCGCCGCGCCATGGCGAATGATTTCACAACGAATTAACCTTTCATTGTAGAAATTGTAGACGAACGGACCCGCGCGCGGTGCGGCGAGTCGTTGCTCCTGTTTCCGTAATTAAGGCGCATTCACACGGGTTACAGTGGGGTGACATTAATTTAATGACCCTTGATTGCTCAGCGTAGTAATTGACGCGCGGACACGCACGTTAACCCTTTTTATCGTTTAGGATGCTTGTTCTACACGGATGTATTGTGCTTGGCTCTGTCGTCCGTATGCACATCTAAATAATTCGCCTATTATCCGGTCGAGTGCAAGGCCAACCAATTCAAGATACGATTTGTTCTTGTAAAACACCTTGTGAATAATGCCTCTCCGTTTATACGACCGTTTAATCGGCGACGCGACGCGACGCGCCCGTTGCAATATTTGCCTCATTTGCATAGTTAATCGACTTCGAGAGATTGTTCCCACCCTATGATCACGTACCGGGTGTCTCGTTCCAATCAAATCGACATTCACGTACCTGTTAATCACACGAAAATCCGATTATTTACATTTTTACTGTTGTTAATAAAAATTATTAATTTCCATATGGTCCGCTAATTAGACTGCGGATTTTTATTGCGAAATTTTTCGCATCAATTTCAAGAAACAGAAATCAAACAGAAATTTCTTTTCTCTTCAATGATTTGCTCTTGCTTTGCGAAACGTATGAAATCCGCAGTCTATCGATTACAAATATACAGGGTATTTCACCTAACTTGACCACCTTCAATATATCGCTTATTTTGTATGATAGAAAAAATGTCAGAGGGAGAAAATATTCTGTTCGAAGGCGCCAATACAGTGATAGAATTTTTTTCTCAAGGTCATTTTTTTCGAGATTTCAAAGTCATCGTATTTTTCTTTAATGGGACTGCATATTTTCACTACAACAGTCGTATAGCTTATAAAACAACGAATCGAACGAGGTGCTATATGTTGACCTTCACGTGACCTTTAGCGAGGAAATTATGAAATGTTTATTAGTAACTTCAGTACGCGTTCGGGGACGGTAAATGAAGGAATTTCAATTTCATTGAAACAGTGTACTATTTAATTGTCCCTGGTGATTGTAAACAGACATTCGTATTCTCCTTTCATCGGTTGAAATATGTTTACAAGCATTATTATCAAAGCGTAGTGTATGTGTAGATGATGGATAAACTTATTGCACTGATACCGATACCGTAGCTTGTTGTGCTGCTACTGATTGTAAAGAGATAATCTTCTGCTAAGATTATCGACTTGATAATAATGCTTGTAAACATACTTCAACCGATGAAAGGAGAATACGAATGTCTGTTTACAAGCACCAGGGACAATTACATGGTACACTGTTTCAATGAAATTGAAATTCCTTCATTTACCGTCCCCGAACGCGTACTGAAGTTACTAACAAACATTTCATAATTTCCTCGCTAAAGGTCACGCGAAGGTCAACATATTGCACCTCGTTGGATTCGTTTTGTTATAAGCTATACGACTGTTGTAGTGAAAATATGCAGTCCCATTTAAAAAACATACGATGACCTTGAAATCTCGAAAAAAATGACCTTGAGAAAAAATTCGGTCTATCACCGTATTGGCGCTTACGAACAGAATATTTTCTCCCTCTAACATTTTTTCTATCATACAAAATAAGCGATATATTTAAGGTGGTCAAGTTAGGTGAAATACCCTGTATATAAAAATATTTCTCCCTGAAGAGGTTATGCGAAAAAACATGTTAAAATTCTACCGATCAAAAAGAATTCTAACAGAATATTCAGAAACGAGCGAAAACAATTTCGATGAAAGATCAGATTTCTCTAAAAAAAATGTTGTTTACGTTGATTCGCTATGCGCAACGTTAATTGCAGAGCACACAGCGTTTCTAAGCACCCAGTATAATCCTTCGCCTGGCAATCCGTTTTCCTCGGGGAACGCAGTGGTAATTGAAATTTGTAAACGGGCGGAGAGCGGAACTCCCAAGTTCTATTTCCGTCGCAAATGGAAGGGAAGCCCATTCGAAACGGAAATCGCCGCGGTTCTGGGAGGAATCCCGAGTTTTTCCAAGTCGGAACATCCATCACGACGGCCGAGCACTTTCCGTAACAATCCGTTATCAATCTTGCTAATGTCGTACCGTTTCAGCCCCTTATTATCATAACGCGGGGCTCCGCGACGCCTCGCAATGAATCGGCTACCTTGAACAACGCTCCGGCATTTGTTTCTCCCGTCGATGAAGAAAAACGCACGATTTTCTTTTCTCGCAACAATTCACAAGCCTCCACCAACGCGTGTCTTCATTGTCGACCACCGTTGTGGCCGACGATCGATTGAACCATTTGGACCTCTGACCAGTTAGCGCAAACTTGTTTACACTACTTTCTCTTTTTTCCAGACTGAATGTAGACAAACGTTGGTACCGTAGAAAATAAAAATCACAGCTTTGTAATTGAATGGTTTCAGAAGCCCGAACAAAACCGTAATAGAAATAAATATTGAATTCACGAATGCTCAGGTGTAACGGAAGCGGTCTTGATCGACCAAAGAATATGATTTTAATTGGAATGAGTGGAAGGAATGAATGTATGATATGGATGTAACGGATGAATTTCAACTGGAATGAGTGAACGTAATATAAGGAATAAATATCCGGATTTAACAATAAATACTGTATAATGATTGAATGTACAATGATTAACAATAAACTAAATGATAACCGAATACAAGAATGTCGCAGGAAATGATACTGTGTGATAATGAAGATTACTTTTCGAAACGCGTGCTACAGCTGATCGTGTGCAAGAGAGACTACAGAAAGAGGCATGGCTGCCGTTCTCTCTCACTTTTATTGCGAGAGAGTCTCAATCTCTTATCTCTTATTGAGAGAGAGTCTCAACCAATAGCGCGAGAGCTAGCGTGTCTACGCAATTTCCGCACGCTGCTAATTGGTTGAGCGCTACGCAGGATCGCGGCGATCTTTGGCGTGATCGCAGGATGACGTCAATTCAAGATGGCGTGTGCCCGCGCCAATCTTGAACATCAGGAACCAATTGAAATGCAAGAGACGGTGTCCAGTCGACAATAGGGATGTAAAAAGCTGGAAGCTTTTAACGTAGTTTTGGAACAATTGACCAGAGCTGCGGTCACGCGCGCAAGATTCATGGTAACCGAAGACTTCTTAAGACCATTGTGCTCGAAGGCCACTGGATACACACATATATATATATACATATATATCTGCTCGATCTGGTTAGTCCATTATCCCTGGCCTGACGATCGTTTACGCTTCTCCTCGAGTCCACGGACCCCTCCGGCTTCAATTATGAACGCTGGCCAATTGGAAAATAGCTCCTGGGATATGCCAGTCACTTCGCGTATGCATGACCAGACCCCCCACACCCCGCCTAGCTCATTGAGGAAGAACGAAAGGAGGGTTCCCCGTTGGAATGACGGAGGAGCCCGTGTTTATGATGCTACTTAATTAGGGTGGGGACCCAGTTGCACGGCGCACGTCGATTTCTATTCAACCCTTACGCCATTTTCATTTGCATTCCGGCGTGGAGTAGCGCGCTAGACGGTAATATTCTGATCTTGATGGTAGGAGATCATTGGGTTGCGAATGTTGGGCGCAAACTTGCATTCCGCTGGCCTGGTTTATTTTCGTTGAGCCGTTTTCGACCATTTTGTTATGCATTCCAAGGGAAACTTTGTAGGTTGATTAGTTAATGTTCTTTATACGATCTATTAGATATTTATAATCTTTATACGAAGTGACGCTCTTCCGAGTCGATTGTTTAATTTGATTTTTACGAACTTGAATTTTGTTTCGACTAAACATGGAAATTGTTAAATACTCTATAAACGATCTATAATAACTAGACTGCGGATTTGATGCATTTACGACAAAAATTAGTAGGTGTAATTTAAAATAGCAGAAACATTAGACGAATTTAAAGCTACAGTTATATTATTTTCTATCTATTAAACATATCAAGAAAAAAAATTAAATTTTTATTTCAGCCCAGTTTGTTGCAATTCAGATAGACAGTTTTTATTTTGCATAAAGATCCGCAGCCTAATAATAACCTAACCATTTCCGATGTCATAAATCGTCTAAGATCGTTTGGAACGTAAAGTAAAGTTTGCAGAAAGCTCGATTATTTTCGAACGGTATTTATAAAGTTTCAGATCGGTTCCATTCTAGTTTACGTCCGTCTAAATCAATATTGAGTAACTTATGAGCGGGGGGGGGGGAGGGGGGGTGTAGTGTAGACGGAAGTCAAGTGAACTCGAGAGGGTCATCGGGTAATCGTATGAATCTTCGTTCGCGTGACACCTCGCGACCGACAGTGGTCAATAACACCGAGGAGGCTGGCTTCGCCGTTCCGAGACGGAAATCGTCTGTCTCCTTCACCCTTCCCAAGTGTATTCCGAGGATTTAACGGAGCTTCTCGAAGTGTTTACTTACGTTGAGCCTCGGCGAGCAAATTTGCTCGGGCGAGCTCTCTGATTATCCGTTCGAGGGGGTCATGAAAAAGCTTGAGGTACAGCACGATGCATATAAATTGGAGGTTAAGAGAAGGGTGCGGGGTCCTCGGGATCGTAATTTCTGGTTACCTCCCTGTTTACGTTAGTGTTAATTACCCCGCTGCTTGATTGTCCCTCGAATCGCTACCCGGTATAGCGTCGCGTTACGCAAAGAAACGCTTCGGACGAGTGTTACGTGTCGCTTTCGTTTCCGCATTCCTAATTGTTTCGTCGTTCTCACTTATACAGGGTGTTCGACTACAGGTGGGAGAAAATTTAAGGAGTGGTTCTCCATGACAATTTAAGTCGAAAATGAAGAATAAAAAAATTGCGATTTCGGCTTGGTTATTTAGTTATTAATCTTTGGTACTCGAGTGGCGACTCTGCGGTGCCAAAATTGCTGTACCATTATATTATGGTATAATATAATAATATAATATTATAATATAATTAATTAAATGTTGTGTGCATTATTAAATATGTTGGTATCTAATCAATAGACTCCGGATTTTATGCATTTATGGGAAAAATAAGTACGTGCAATTTGGAACGGTGAAAAAATTAGAAGACTTTAAGAGTATTAATATATTATTTTCACTATATTAAAATTATTAGTGAAAAATATAAATTTATATTTAGCTCCTGTGTCTTACAATTGATGCACAAACATTTTATTTTCCATAAAGATCCGGAGTCTACTATTCAATCACTAAACATGTAAGTATTCTATGAACTATTATATGAATTTCATATCCACCAAATTTTAAAAAATCAGCGAAAATGGAATTATTCTAGGTCGGAAGAAATGTTTAACTTTCGAGTTAACATACCTCCGAGTGCAAAGGGTTAACAATTAAAAATCCGCCTAAAATGCGGCAACCCATAACTAAATAACGAAGCCGAAATCATAATTTTTTTATTCTTCATTTTCGACTTATATTGTAATGGAGAACCACCCCTTAAATTTTCTCCCACCTGTAATCGAACACTCTGTATAGGCCGACGATTATTTTCCGACAACTTTTTGTTTTTTTAGCCAACAAACAATTGCCCGGACCAAATGTTACGCAAACGTCGAGCAATAAATTGTCGCACGAATGCGGCAGTTCCGCGGAAACCCGCGAGAGCGACGACTGGATGGTATCTCCGTGGAAAATTTCATTATTCTCTGCTTGATGGAAAAAGTTTCCCGTCTCTGTGCGGCTTCTCTCTCGATCGATACACAGATGGAACGCTGATAAACGCTCGGACGAACCGGTGCGTGCATTAATCGTCGGGAGCTGAAACTCGTTGCGAAGCGAGGAGAACTTTGCATTTGTAAAAACCAACGACGCGCTTGTTCTGCCCTGCCGCGAGTACTCGCTCGATTAAATCTCATTAAGTTCCCTGCGAAATTATTATTCCACCGATTTCGACAAATATTTTCCTTCCGGAATCGCCGAGCCAAGGAGCCCCCTAAGCCTGCTACATTATTGCGTTTTTGCAAGGTTTACAGTTGTACCGAGTATTATTTTTTATCGAGTTCAGAATAATAGCCTTTTTTATTTTACTTTTACAATGAAAAGATATTTAATCGACGAAGATTTCCATAAAGATCAGTTATAAGCTACATTAATGTCTTGTAAATTGTCTAGTAATGTGATTAAAATAATCCGATTATCTTGTTAGTTTTGAAACAGTATTCTTGGACTGATAATTTTATTAACCCTTAGCACTCGGATGGCGATTCTGAGGCACCACTGAAAATTGCTATGCCATTCTTAAAAATGTTGTTCACATTATTATTTTTGTTCGTATTTCCTAAACTACTAGACATTTACATATTACGTCAGATATTATATCAGTTTCGTATGTATAAAAATGAGAAAAAATTGTATAGAATGGAAATATTCTATAATGGAAAAATCTTTCGTTTTTTTTTAGTTAAAATAGCTCCGAGTGCAAAGGGTTAAGCAGGTATGACGACATAGTTCGTCGTGAAATTTCTGAAATGTGTTTTAGTCTAGAAGATACAAGGTATACAATCTTTATGTTATAAAATTACCCATTTCGTACCACGAATTTTGGCCCACGCTGTGCAATAACATTTACGGTTCGATAAATCTTTATATAAACTTATTGTTAGTTGAAAACGATAGGTGTTTGTTACTCCGACAAAATAGCAGCATATGCCGCAGCCAAATAGCAGCGGTTTTTCACCACGAGTTCGTTTTAGCATCGCAGACACGAGGGGGCGAGAAAGTAGTGGAATACTTTTTTCGCCTTTGAGCGAAAAGTTCCGATAGAAGCAGGGCAGGGTGAAACTTATTACAAATGTGTCGAAAGGTTATACGTGGGGAGCGACGCCGTCCAACCTTCTATCCTCAATTTTTATATGGAAATCGAGTATGTCCGTGGATCAAGGACGAGACTGAAGCATGATGTATCTTGTTCGGAACGATCTGACGTAGCCGGGATATAGGATCCTCAGGGACGCCTATTGGTCGGCCGATGGCGTACAGGAATCGTTCGACTAGAAAATTTTAGCGACGCTTCTCGTTTTTATCGGTACTGTCATACAGAACACGGCAGAGAAGTGCTTAAACTTTTTATACAGGGTTTAACCAATTGGGACGGGTCGATGTTGACAGTCTGTGGCGGCCTTATTGTTTTGACGGCGTCAGTCAAATCTGTTGTTTGTAATTGGGTCAGTAATGCCAAATCACCATGGCAAGTTACGCGATTGAGCAACACGTCCAAATGATAAAACTTTATTATCAAAATGTGTGTTCGTTAGTGCAAACGTTGCGCGCGTTGGACATTCTGCATGAACGATTTGAGGTTATGGTTATCTCTCGCGGAGGTGACGTTAATTGACCACCAAGATCGTGCGATTTGACCACGCTAGACTTTTTCTTGTGGGGTTTTCTGAAGTCGCATGGCTATGTCAATAATCCGCAATCGACCGATGCCCTCAAACTCAACATAGCCCAGGCCATCGCTCAAATACAGCCGGATCTATGCGGCAGAGTCATTGAAAATTGAACCTCTCGGATCCGTGCCACCGTGCGAAGCCACGGCGGACATTCGAACGATGTCATATTCCACACATAATGGCGTACATGGGCCTTTCAAATAAAATAAAAATTTCGTTAATACCTCACACACAGCTTGTTTTATTCCATTTCAACATCGACCCGCTCTTGTTGGAAAACCCTTTTACTACTCGATGTAAAGCGATACGTTCACGTCCTTACTGTGACAATTTGACAAACAAACAAAAATTGTTAAAGTAATTACAATAAACGGTTATCCACAAAGAGTTAAGCAGCCAGTTCTTCCATGCCAGTTTGCAAGCTTGCAAGAAGCACGCGACTCGAGTGGGGCCTCGGTTCCCATCCGAGGATCATCCATTTGGCATTCACGAGTCCGAAAATAATTTCATCCCCGGATCCGGCACCGGGGGGAAGGAAGTTTTCAGGGCGTTTTACGACGTCGTTCTTGATGTCTCGTTCTCCCTCGTAGCTCGGGATACGGACTAATTAAAACTGCCAGAGGATGCACGGTGCGGGCCATGGGAAAGGCACGGTGGCCCGCGATCCACGGTATCGTGGCAGTCGGTTGACTCGCGAGAATTTCATTTTCCAGACGCCTTGGCCGCAAACGCCGCGCCGGGGGTGAAAATTATCGAAGCATGAGCCACGACGAGACGGTTTATAACACGGCTAGATGCGAGCTGCGCGTTGCGTGTCCGATAACCAAGAGTCGTCCTCGAGACAACGTATAGCCAAAAGAGGGTGCAACCAGCCGTTTCTCTCTTGGCCCACCCACGCCCCACCCTCTTCTGAAAACGCGGAACGCACCGGGACATGTGTATCGCCACATGGCACGTCCCTGTTAACGATGCACCGGCAGGAATGGCGATCGAGATAGACGCAACGGGGTTGGCAGATGTTGCCACGTTTGTGGTAAATGCTACTGCTCGCGTGCGTGCGCACACGCCAGCGCGCGCGCGCGCAAACCTGTGCACACAGTAATTAGTTCATAATTGAAACAGCCTGCAGCTTACCCCGACGAGGAACCGATGCGAGCATTCCTATGCAACGCGTGCACGAGGAATCCTGAGGTGTACGCAGGCGATCGCCATCACGGATTCGCTGACGGTTTCCTTCCGCCCCTGGACTCGGTGCTCTTAAGAGGGGGAATAATTAGTTGGCTCGTAATTAAGGCGGAACAATATGTGCGCGATGGCGTGTGGAAATTATGGCAGCGAGGGGAGGTCCGCAGTTTGACTACCAAATTTGTTGGATCGAAGGTTTACGGTGTAGAACTTTTTATTTTGTGAAATTCTGCTTCGTACCGGTAGTAATTAATATCGTTGTTGCTTTTAGTTTCAATGAGGTCAGTTTACCTTTTAATTATATTGTAGAGTGGGTGGTGCGTTTATTCGCAACCATGTTTGGTCGAAACCATGAACACTTCTGTGCTATGTCAGATATACAGGGTGTCCCACATAAATGATAACACCTAAATATCTTTCGTATTTACAGTCCTATCAGAAAACTTCAGAGGACAAAGTGACGCTATTGCAGGGGGGCAATATAATGATGAAGAAAAAAATTTTTTATGTCGTGTTTTTTAATGAAATTTCAAGGTCACCGATGTTTTTTTTAAATGGAATAGTATATTTTTTATTGCATCAGCCTATGCTCCTTCATATTCTTTACAAAAAAGTATTAATCTATTTGTGTAAAAAAATCATTAGTTTAGGAGATATGTAACAGAGAAAATGTAAATATTTACATTGAGAATTCTTGCTCTCCTACTACATTATCACATTGAATTCATATTATTGACCAGAGAGTCGAGATTTCCTAACAAATTATAATTAAAATATCTCCTAAACTAATGATTTTTTTACGAAAAAATTCATATTATATTATGAATACTTCATAAAGAATATGAAGGAGCATAGGCTGATGCAATAAAAAATATACTATTCCATTTAAAAAAACATCGGTGACCTTGAAATTTCATTAAAAAACACGACATAAAAAATTTTTTTCTTCATCATTATATTGCCCCCCTGCAATAGCGTCACTTTGTCCTCTGAAGTTTTCTGATAGGACTGTAAATACGAAAGATATTTAGGTGTTATCATTTATGTGGGACACCCTGTATTTTCAAATTTTTGGTTCCTTCCTTGGAGCTCCACTCCGCCCAGTGGGCGAGACCACTAAGTCAACACCTATGAGCTATCTATGCGAAAGGGTAACGAGCAAATGATTTTTGTACGGTGGTTTGTAAAGATGGGTTATTTTCGTAAGCCTTCGGGGTGGTCTCACCTCGTAATAGCTAAATAGAAATACAACTCGTCCTATTAGCTGAACCTGCAGCCAACGAATCCGACACCGAGCGAATTAATAAATGGCCCCGTTGGAAACAGCAGTTTTGTCTCCGGGGTGGGTTATTTTTCCGTTGCAGGGATGTCTGTCGGATCGACACACGATACGAAGGGTGGTTTTCGGAGTGAGACGTTCGAAGCTCGTTTCGCCGATCTCTCCCGTTCCCCTGACACGCGATACTTTCGATTCTTCCGTGCATACGTTCACCGGAGGCCCTTCAAGTTTTAAAATTCCGCAGTTGAACGCGATACGAAATCAATGCGGCCTGTCGAATACCTTCCAGCCAGAACCTCTAACCTCCGTAGCCGCCGGTGGCGTACACGCGAGAGAACACAGGCAAACACTCTTCTCCGCAATTCGGATATGACGTCACGCTCGCCGAGCTCCGAATCTTGGTAGCCGCGTGACTGAAATCGGAATGAGATCGGACGACCGTACGGCGTAGACGGAATCCACCGCGACAAGTATGCGTGATACGATTCCTTGTTTTTTGTTTTTCGGCCGAGACTGCTGTTAACGAAAGTGCTACTGACACGTTTAAACCACACAAACTTTCGACGTCTCTCGGCATACCGACGTTCTATGCGAAAAAACTCACGCCTCTTTATTTATTGTATTTTTATTAAGCTTTCGAAACCTCGATTTTATTTCAGCCACATCGAGTTTATCTCGTACCTAAAGCTAAAGACGAAAATTAAGCGGGCACACTCTTCGATAACTAATATCTTTTAAAAAATTGAACCAAACGACTTGAGTTTTTTTTTTCAGACGTCGAAAGGATTAGTTTACTAGGTAAAATTCAATCAAAATCGCCATTGCTAAAATGGTTCACTTTGAAAGCTTCTATCCGTGTAAACATTTTAAAAATTGTTTTATGTAAACATTCACAGAAGTTGCAGTTATCGAATATCACTGTTTGTATTTTTGATATATTGAAAGTATACTGTCCGCGATATGATTGACTATACTACTGGTACTGGAACGAGATCCTCGAGTTTAGATCTATTGTTGTTTCTAGAAGAAGTTTGATTGTCGATTTAATTTGAATAATAGTGTATCTGTTACGTATTCCGATTTACCATTTTCTTAGCTGAACTCGATATAAATCGAGCTTGGTATACTTGATACAAGATTCGACGATACACGCAATAAAAATTCAAATCTTTACGTGACAGGAGCGACCTATAATTCGTCGGTATCGATCAACATGTCAGATTCGACGGTAGAATTCTAAACGAATCGGCACGGTACACAATCAACGCTAAACTGTACTTTACCCCGCTTGTTTATTCCCAAACGGATCTCTAAAAATTAAATCAACCCTCCCTCTCGTCTTCTCTCACCCCTTTGTTTCTTTCATTATCGCGAGTCAGCTTCTTAATTTTAACCCCTTCGGAATCGAAGCGAAACGAGTAATCTTGTTTCGCCGATTGTCATTGTAGACAGGGAATGAAATCAAGTTCTTTGAATAAAAGCTAATTTCAATACAAAATTCTGTAGGCACCATCTTCGAAATAACTTGAAAATTCGAAACGAACCGAATGTTGGTTATTCTTTTCATTCAATGAAGATCTTATATATATGTATATGTATATATATGTATATGTATACAGGGTCATCCGTTTTTAAACGGCCAAACGTCAACCAGCTATAGAGGGCCCCAAATGGAACAACTTTCACCCCTAACACTTTTTTTTGATTCGGTCTTGATTTTTAGATAATTGCAAAAACCCGTCATTTTTTGCGTTCACTTAAGATTAAATATATTAGGACTGCAATTATGTATCTTGATGATTTTTCCTTTGTTTGGTTTAAAATAAATAGGGGCATCTTTTTTATTAAGTCAACTTTTTTGTATGACCTTCGGATCTTGGTTTTTTTGACATGGGGCACGTTTGACGTTTCGCCGTTTAAAAACGGATGACCCTGTATATTTATGTGTATACAAAAATTATCTTTCTTTCTTTCTCTCTTTCTTTCACGACACGATTTCAAAACAAGTGAGATGGGTCCGCGTATCTGTGGTACTTAGTTTTTGTTTCCATGAGAATGACCGATAAGGGCAGTAAATACGCGGCGGGTTCTTCGTCTACGACAGTCAGTCTCAATGTGTCATTCGTGAAGTAAAGACGTGCCTTTCGTGTTCAAATGAAATAAAGTTGAAAATAAGTGTAATATATATTGTGAATGTTTATTTCAAATGCCCTAAACCAATACCGAATGTCTTCAATTTTCACCGCGTGATAAAATTCGGATCTCTATGAGATTATATTTTGTCTGACCCCCATAGCGTTCACCCCGTAAATCAGAGATCGCGTTAACACGGAACACGTTTCAATAATCTTTAGATTTGATACGGGTACCACAATCGGCACCCCTCCACCATTTCCGCATCGCTTTGCGTCTTGCCGCCCTCTTATCGCGGATTCGTAATCTCCTGGATGTTCATCCCCTGCGCGACAGGGGTGTTAGGTAAGGCAGTGGTAAGGTGGCGTTAAGGCCGGCTCGTGCCGTGTAATGATAATTCATGACAAACGTTATTCATACCAGAAGTTCGTCCGAGGTTATCGCGGCGGTTCGACTTTGGGGGTGGTTAGGGGGTGGTCGGGGGCTAACGCAGCCCTTGCGGGCAGCTCGCTACGGGAGCCCGGGCCCGTCCCTGGCCATGCAAAGTGAACCAGGGGTTGTTAGATTAAACTCCAGCCCCTCGCGACGCCCCGGATGCCTCCGACGCCGCGACGGGTTAAAAACAGACAGGAAGAGCATGAGTCATCCCCCGAGCGAGGACTCGAATCCCTCGTGAGAACAAACAAAATCGTGTGTGGGATTTCGGAGGGCGATCCTAACTGACAGGTCGACGCGACGGTGTCTCTTTGCCTCTTCTTTGCAAGATCGTCTCTCCTCCGATCATTATTTCCCTTTCAACTTCATGAATTGTCCTTTATCAACTTGCAGTACGATTTATTTTACGGTCACAGGAATTAGAACTTCGTTGTCGTTGATAATTTCTTAGAAGAGAAAAGTTAAGATCGAAGATGGAAGAACATGTTAGAGGAAAGTTGTACCGAGTGAAGCCAATATGATGATACAAACAAATTTCTGATCGTTGTGGTTTTCAAGGTCTTTTGTAGGTCATCAATTTCTTAATCAGTCAGACTCGTGATGAAAATTCTGAACAGAGTCTAATAAATATGTATGCTATTAATTTCCTTTAAATCGAGATGAAATTCTATTTTGGTTTTGTTAATGTACAGTTATTGGAGAGCATGTATAGGCATACCATAGATATAAATTTTCTCTTTTTTTAGGAAATTGCGAACTACAAAAAAGTTCTAATCATTGAAACCGTAAAATAAATCGTAGGAAAAGGGGTTAAACGTCACCACATATTGATAACTTTACGGTGTAGTAGCCGATGTCAAGACGAGTCGAACGATGCGGTATACTATGACCTTCGAATGACCTTGGACTTGTAAATTCTTGTAAATCGCTTGCTCGGATCTCGCAACCGGTCAGCGCGGTTGCTAACTTCGGCGACAGAGTCACTGACAAATTTTGCGTATCCGTGAACAAAGGGGCGTCCGTGTCGAATACTAAAGGGGTCCTAAACAAGTGAGTCCGCAGGGGTCGATTTATTCCTCAAGCTGTTCTCGACATTCCACCCATGAAGTAGACTGCATGTATCTATTATTACAAGAGGGCACTAAAGGGTTTCGGCCGGTCTAGTTTCACCGTGACGTTCCCGTTTCGTAATTCCCGTCCAGTTTTCTTGCCATTGGTCCATCGATTTCGGGCGTCGTAAAATTTTCATGCCGGACCGACGTCTTTCCACGTTTACAACCTACGTGGCTAAATGTATTATTCGCGACACCGTGGATTCGAACGCGAAATGACCCATCTTACGAAGCACTCGAGGTTTTATGGATAAATCAATTTAACGATTTTTATATATATATTGTTAACGAACGTTCGCAGAAGTTTACCATTTGTTTACTATTGCATTTTCAAACTGGTTAAAGTTATCGAGGAACAAGAAAGATTTCTAATTTCGTCAGTGATTAAAGAATGTTTGAAAAACACCTATTGATTCTTTTCATCGCTGTTTTAATCGATGTTACAACTTCGAGATAATTAAAATTTTTCATCTTCTTAACACATTCTTTCCTTGAATAGACCGCATTACAATTTTCTCATTGTCTTCTATCTGGAACATGCCGCGCGAAGTAAGCTACCAGATCATTTATAAGCGCCGAAGAATTTTAATTTCGTTCCAGGACGAAAGCTCTCCTTTATTTTCCACTTTCTTACGTAATTCGCCGAGTCGTGGGAAAGCTATAACAGTTCTGAATAGTTGATACCTGGGATAATCTTTGCCGTGCTCTTAATCAATTTATACGGGAAAATTGGGTCAGGATAATTTTTCATATTTTCAACGATGAATTTTCAACTATGTTCCAAGAAAATATGGGCAGGTCAAAAAATATGACACACTTACTGGATGAAATTCTGAAAAATTCTAGAAACGTGTCCCGAATAAAAGGAACTGACGAACGATAACTTATCCTATACAGGGTGTTCGACTACAGGTGGGAGAAAATTTAAGGGGTGGTTCTCCATGATAATATAAGTCGAGAATGAAGAATAAAAAAAATTGCGATTTCGACTTCGTTATTTAGTTATAGGTTGACGCATTTTAGGTAAATTTTTAATTGTTAACCCTTTGCACTCGGAGCTATTTTAATTCGAAAGTTAAACATTTCTTCCGACCTAGATATTCCCTCTGATTTTTTAAATTTGATGGATATGAAATTGATATAATACTTTATAGAATACTTAGATGTTTAGTAATTGATTAGATACCAACATATTTAATAATGTGTACAATATTTTGGATAATGGTACAGAAATTTTTAGTGGCGTCGCAGAGTCGCCACTCGAGTGCTATGGGTTAATAGCCGGAATCGCAATTTTTTTATTCTTCATTTTCGACTTATATCGTCATGGAGAACCATCCCTTAAATTTTCTCCCACCCGTAGTCGAACACCCTGTATATAAAATTACCTTGAACAAAATATAGGCTCGACTAGGCAACAAAAATATTACACAAAATCATGATGAAAATTCAATAAACGTAACGAACAATTACTTATCTGTTTCAGGTAAGGGATGAAAGGAAGCTGTGCGAAGTCACTTCCGGAGTTGTAAGTAAGTAAGGCCGTGGCGTTTTGTAAGCCGCCGTCGGTGACGTGTAATCGTGCGGGCTCCCCGGTTCATGAAAGATCGATAGATTCCCGATATCGGCCGTTGAATATGTGACACCGGCGTGATCCAATCTGGTAAAGCCTTTTGGGAATCGGGCCGGTAGTACTACAGGACAGGACCCCCCGACTCCTCAGCCCCTAAGAAAGTGTTTTAAATCTCCCTAGCAGCGCGTCGCCCTGTTCCGGCGAGTCTCTCTCTCCACCCTACCTCGGAGCCCTCAATTATTCCCATGGAAACGATTGCCGGGCGAAGCCTTTCAACGCATCAATCTCGTTCGAGCTCTTACCTAATACACCGCGCGGTTAATTATTCCGTCGACAAAAGAAGCTGCCGCGAAAACTTTCCGGATGATCGATAATCTCGGCATTTTCGAGCTGTTGCCGTGATACCGAGAGAGGGTCAGTTCTCCTCTCCTCTCTCTCCTGTCTCTCGCTCGCGATCCTACTGCTAGGTCCGTCCAAGAGGGTCCGCAAGAGCATACGAAAGCACTTATCCTTTTAATCTTTTAATTACACGCTATGCCGAGCTCCTCCGCTAATTTCCAGAGAGGCTGATCGGTAAACCGGTGCCTATCGCGGCGCTCGCTCCCACGCATCGGTTCGTTCCATTCGCCTTTTGTCCCGGTTTCTCGCGAACATAATTTTTCATACGTCCTGACGATGCCACCTCCGCTTTATCGAAAGGTGACGAGGCGAAACAGCGAAATAAAAGCGCCGTCGCGTCGCGTCGGCGCGAATCCTCTCTGAGGGATCCAACGTGAGACCATGATACCCGGAATCAGGCGATTCAACACGCTCTGACGATCGTATTTTTCTTTGTTGAAAAATAATACATCCCTTCTCGGGATACGTTGGTTCTGCTGTTCTTGGGTATTCGTGCGTAGATTCTAAAATTATTCTCAACATCAGTTCCCTTTTGTGGGATTCGAGGCCATCGATCTTTCTCGGATAAAATGGCTATCGATATTCGCAAGGCAATGCTAAAGTTTTCTCGAAGCCGTCGATGTTTCTTTCCTATTATTCGTCGTTCCGCGATGACAATAAAATTTTTCTGAAAAAATATTTAAGATTTCATTAAATCTCTCAGGAAATTGGATTCAGAAATAAGCCGGTTCGTTGCCCTGTCAATAGAGAAACGACATTTCAGTTATTCCTTAGTCAATTTCCCTTTCACCCTTCTTTCGAATAATCTCTTTTATTTTCTCCTTCTGCACACGTGGTCACCTTCTCTAAATCTCCCATATGCTTTCCATCATATCGATCTTATCGATCTTACTCGGCCCGGCGCGGCGCACAGTGGGTTGAAACGCGAAAAACGCGGACAAAAATCATTTTTCTGACTAAACGAGAAACGAAAAATCGATTCGCTAACATGTTGGTAGATAAATGAAGCATCATTTTTCGCATTTCATTTTCCAAAATTACATTTCTGTATTCCACAATTAAATACTGAAGTTCAATAAAAATTCATAAATTTAGCATCTCCTGAATTTTTTAGAATATCGTTTCATTTAGGACGTTATAACTTAATACACGTACGAGTGAGGATTTTTTATATGCACTCAACTGAAAGCGTGTTTCAAGAAGAAAATATTAAGCATGGATTTTGTTTGTTTTTGTTGTATATAGCACCTACAAACATTGATGAAGCAAAGACTAATTTTCAAGCTTTTTTCCCACTCAAATAGAGTTTATAACCCACACGCCATGCGCCGCGGCGTCATGCCGCCAAATTCAAACCAAAGAAATATATTTTCTCTACAAATATATAAATATTCACATGAAAATCTTGTTAAACTGTTCGCAAAGAACAATGCTCGCAAGGAATTTTTCGAAGCATCGCTAATGCAATAAAGATATTCTCCGGAACACGATCGGTCAATTTCCAAAGCGATTCTCAGGATAGAAATTTAAGAACGAGCAATGCTTGACGGTGATCTGGAACAGAAAATGGCGGAGCAGAACGATTGTCCTTTTGTGGCCGAGAATGCCGCGGCTTTTCATCATTAGGCGAGAGAGCACGCTATCAACGGAATGGAATCGGTAGAAAATGTAATCTGAAGTTTCATTACGCGCAACGGTAAATGTGGGACGCGCTCTTCAGCAAGTTTCCCAAAGCGTCGAAACTTTTTTTCCACGTTCCCGCCCCACGTTCACTTACGTTCTGGCACTTTCGTTTGTTGTACCGGCAACTTATCTACGCCGGGCGTAATTCAATTCTCGCGCGCATAAAAGGAGCAAGGAAATTGCTCGCGAACGCAAAGAAACGGCGTTAAGGAAGAAAGAAAGAAAGAAAGAAAGAAAGAAAGAGTTTCGTCGACAGAGATTCTTTATACGACCGTGTGGCGTGTCCGACGTCCACTTCGCGGCTCCTCGGGAAAATCTTCGCAGCTCCTTGAAGCGAGAAGATGATGGGGACTGCCTCGAACTTCTTGCCTAACGATCGCGATGTTCCTCCACTTTGGGAAAGTTATTTTCAAAGAACCAGAACCCGAGGGTTGATGGGATTCCGCAAATAAGCGGATGTATTGTCCTGGAACACGAACAACAATCGAACGGGTGCTCTCTATTCCTGCAGGAAATCACTGCAATGCTACCAGATCTGTCTTCTGTGCCCTTTTGCAGTCTCAATACTAGTTCGGTGCATTATCGATTCTCTGGTTGGCGGATCTAATCGTTTTCCAGACTCCGAGCTATTTTCGGTATTTGCGATCGCGAACGGAAGCATTGGCACAGTTTTGCATATAGATTGACGTTGCATATATGCAAGGAATAAGTTGATATTTTCGTTTCATTGAAAATGGATAATTATATTTTGTATAAATTGATTCGATTACCTTACGTTACTTTATACCGGAGGTTATCAGTGTGCCGATACGTTTATTCGGATTTTTGTTGGCTTATATCGTGCATTTTATACAGATTATTTAATAGACGATTTTGTTGAAAATTATTTGTAGCGGCGCATAAACAAAAACGAACATATAGAAGCAACTCATTTATGACAAAAGTATGTAGGTATAATTGAGAACAGTGAAATAATACTGAAGAATATAAAAGTACTCTTATATTATTTTCTACCTATTAACCCTTAGCACTCGGATGGCGACTCTGAGGCGCCATTGAAAATTGTTATGCCATTTTTAAACATATTGTTCAGAATATTATTTTTGTTCGTATTTAATAAACTACTAGACATTTACATATTACATGAGATATTATATCAGGTTCATATGCAAAAAATGAAAAACAATGGTATAGAATGGAAATATTCTAGAATTGAAAAATCTTACGTTTTTGAGTTAAAATAGCTCCGACCGCAAAGGGTTAAACATATTAAGAAAGAAAACAAATTTAAAAAATTTTCATTTCGCATAAAGATCCGTTGTCTATCGATGAATTACATGGAAAAGTTCGAACAAATCGTATTAACATGCTGCTTGTTTAGAAAAACACTGAGCACAGTTTCCTTATTCCATGCATAGTACCACAAAAAGTCAGACAATTCCTCAAATTGGTTTGGCAAACGGTTCATGTACCGCGCGCGGTACAATCTTCTTCTTCTAACGAAGTGTCAGTCACCGAGACCGAAAAAGCGTAACCCGTCTCGTGCCTGAATCTGGGGGACGGAAACGTTTGTCATAATCGCCTAGGAATTGGACCGTTTCCTCCCGCGAGAGATTGTCTTTTTGTTGGCAGCGAATAAAAAGCAGCCGGAATGCGGTGGAACTTTAATAAATAAGCGGACACATCTGTCACGCGGACAATAATGGTCGAGGCTGTCTGGTCAGACGGACTACAATGCCTGGTCGAGGACGAGGAAGAAGGTCTCAAGACAAAAAAAAAGGGAGAGAGAGAGAGAGAGAAAGAACGAGAATTGCAAAAGGAATCCTGAAGAAAGGACATTTGCGAAGGATTCATTTCGGGCAGGACTTTCATTCGCGCAGAGAGCAACGGGGCGGCCTAGGATCGCGAAAGATGAGAGCCGGTTGCCGGCTTGCGGAACAGAAAGAAAGAAGGCGGAAAGCCTGTCTTACGAGAGGAGACCCTTGCGCACGTCACCCTCCCATTTACATTATATCTTTCTCCGCGCCCTCCCCTTTTCTTTATTTCGTAATGCCTATCCACGGTTCCCGCGTGATGTCTGCCTTTATGCGGCCCCGGCATTAAGCAGAAACTGTGCAGGTTCCCTTCGTTAGATTTTCCCTGTGGCCTTTACGAATTGGAAAAATCCTGGGACCTCCAACGACAGTGGCGCACCCAGGATTTCATCTTAGAGGGGGACGAGTTGAACAAAATGACCTATTTTAGATTTTTCTAAACGTAAATTTATTTATAGAATAAAATCTAGTTTTCTATGGTTATATAGTTTCTATATAGTTATATGGCGGCCTAACTTCCTACACGCGCCACAAGAGGGACACATAGTTGAACGAAAGACCTTTCTCGCTAGTATTCAACTCCTCATTGATTTGTATATACATATACCGTCCTCAAACGCCTTCCAACATTCCAACCGTCTAAGGCAGGGCCCGCTAGATAGCCTTACTGATGAGTCCTCTAGCGGGTCTAGGACGAAACGCTCCTTCCTTTTTCCTCCTCTCTTTCATTTATTTTCATGCTCCTACAGTTACATAAATGTCTCTGTGTATGTATAACAAAGCCAACCCATTCAGTCGTGGTTGTGTCATTGTGGATCTTAAATATGTTTTCAAAATTCTTAATGTAGAAAATGATCTTTCACTGACGCATGTCGTTACCGGAAGCTATGCAAATATTTTTAATAAATTATATATATTAGGATATATCGTTTTCTCACATTTCATAATCGCATCAATGGCATTTTTGCATGGAGACCATGGACACCAATACTGACACGTACACAGCCACAGACGCACAACAATAGGGCAGAATTCAGTGTTCTAGTATCGGCAGTTTTTGCAAATACGTCGGAACCTAAGTGAGCGTATGCCTTATTTGTATAGAGAAAAGTTGTTCAAAATGTTTAGTTTTAGAAGTAACTATTCTACGGTTTAGCTAATTTTCCAGTGTTTCGTTTCCTTTTTCTTGGGGGGGGGGGGGGACTTGGCCCCCTGGCTCCCCCCCTTCTTCTTCTGTTTCGAATTGTGACCATGAAATTTTTCCCAAGAATCATTTTGAGAATATTGTTTCACCGCCCATCGATAGATTCGCTACGTCGTGCCAAATTATTTTTACCGTTCTGTCATAAAAAAAAGTAAGCTAAATGTTTAGGATGCTCCGGTTAACTAGGACACGAAAGTTAATAGGATTTCTCGAAGATCCTATTAGCAGGCTCCGGTAGATAAAGCGTTGGCGCGTGTCTACCAACGCGATACACGTCGATCGACCGCGGCGAGGTTCCATAGTTAATCAAAAGAAGTGTCCGTCGATATGGCCGCGTTATCAGCGCGAAGCAGGGTGGTTGGCTTATAAGCGTAACACCATCGAGAGCGGGGTTCCTGCAGATGGCACGGAATTAAATGCATCCTGGGAATGCGGCGCAGCATTCATCCAATCCTGGAAAAGTCTTGGTTCGTCCTTTGTCTGTCGGCGGAAAAAGGATCGAGTGGGATGAGAAGAGGAATTCCGGAGCCGAAGCTGCGGAGGAGCCAGTCTCTCCTCGACGAGACGAGTGTTTACTTTCGCTCTAGGATTGCAGCCCGGGCCTAATGAGGAAATACACTTTCGCCACGACGACGTGACAAAAGGGCCGGGCGCACGCATAGTGTCAGCAACGTCAGCAGCGAGTCAGGTTCATTCCTCAAATGAGAATTCTCTCTCTCTTTCTCTCTCTGTGTGTGTGTATATGTGTGTCGTTCCCCTCAGTCCAAGCCGCACTCGCGAAAAGACCTCGGTTCGAGCACGCACACGTGAAAAGGGAACCTTCAGCCCCACGCGACGCCGATAGCGGGATCGAGAATTCGTTTAGACCACCCCTTGGAAACAACCAAGCCGTTTGCGAGTCGCCTAGCAGACACTGTCAAATTTTTACTCCATAGAATGCTCGGGGTGGCTCGACACCGTTCCCAGTTCTTTCCTCGGAAACCACAGAAGATATCGATTTCGTTTCTTTTTCGAACCCGCGTGTGCTCTGCGACACCCTCTTCCTGTTGCGGAGTCACGTGTTCTAGACAGTATAATATTGGCTCCGCCAAAGTCACGAACTTAGCTACCGCGATCAAATTATCAGAGCCACATGTTGGCCACCGTATTTTCTAACAATCAACTTTTGAACGGTAGCCCATCTACACTGAATTCTTATAATAGTTTTGTGGAAAGTATCGATGTTTG
Source organism: Lasioglossum lativentre (assembly GCA_916610255.1). Classification (NCBI taxonomy): domain Eukaryota; kingdom Metazoa; phylum Arthropoda; class Insecta; order Hymenoptera; family Halictidae; genus Lasioglossum; species Lasioglossum lativentre. The sequence goes on from OU744364.1 coordinate 7,983,075, forward strand.
CAAGTAGACGCGTTGGTAACAGTGTAGATAACATTATCCGCCACATGTGCGATCAATATAATGTTCCATTAAATCTCACAATCAGTTTTTGAAATTTATTATAGACAAACCAAATAACGCTGAAAATCATTCCACATACCGTTCGAACGTGAATCAACGTTATAGACAAATTTTTACTTCGTTTCGTATTTAACGTTGCTTATTATTAGACTGCGGATCCTTATGCAAAATAAAAAATGTCTGCGTCGATTCCAAGACACAGAAACCAAATAAAAAGTTCCTTCTTCTTTTAATTATTTTATTAAACTGAAACTAATACGTTGACGTTCTTAAATTTTTTAAATATATCCACTGCTTTAAATTGTACGTACCAATTTTTGTTATAAATGCATAAAATCCGCAGTCTACTTTATTATAGACAAGAAAAACGTAAAGTTGCCTAAAATCGAAAAATTTAAACAGATTCTTAACCCTCAGCACTCGAATGGCGACTCTGACGCGCCGTTGAAAATTGCTATGCCATTTTTAAACATATTGTTCAGATTATTATTTTTGTTCGTATTTAATAAATTACTAGACATTTACATATTACACGAGATATTATATCAGTTTCATATGCAAAAAATGAAAGGAAATTGTATAGAATGAAAATATTCTGTAATGGAAAAATCTTTCGTTTTTCAGTTAAAATAGCTCCGACTGCAAAGGGTTAAAATACGAAATCCTTGCAAAATACGAAATTTACGACCGTGTCACACATGCATCACCCCGATAACAATCGCGTTAGAATGCTGTTCTCTAGTCAATACCTAATCTCGTTTTCCCCTATCGGTGTTTGGTCGAGTTAATATCGCAGGAGGTAATGCACTGCTGCTTAAAGGTATCGGGCACCCTTTGTTCTACGAACAAAAGAAAACCCTACAGATGCTTAACTTAATCGTGTCGTAAATATTCTCAGGAAGAGATGGTTTTTAAAGGCTGAAGTGTGCTCTTCGGAACGTTAACTTTTGCTTGTCTTAATCGATTCCAAAAGTGCGTGCCATCAATTATGCGACTAACTATACATCGCGAAGCAGTTTTTAATAAATCGCCGTTTTCTAAATTACAAGCGAATCTCGTAAATCTTTTTCCCGGGCCCGCGCCACCTGTTACAAGACACCGCGGGCGCTCGCGCGCAATAACGAATTGAATAATTCGTTTTTAATGATGCGGCGTAGTCGATTACGCGTCGCGATGGGTCGCGCAGCCTGTGAATGACGGCCGGAGAAATTGAAACAGCGCGGCGCGGCTCGGCGCGGCGCGGCGCGGCAGAGATCTTCACGCTAGCAAAAGTTTTAATTGCGTTAGACAGCGGGTAACTTGTTACTTAGAAGCCGAAGTAATACTTGAATGCAATTACGGGCCCTTTGAAACGGTCTACACTCCGACATCAGATATTCAGGGCGAATCCGAGATTCATCATCGCGGGAGGTTAGACTTGTTGGCGGGCCGGTGATATACATTTTTATTGTTCCTCGAGGGACCGGTATGAAAGTCAATCTCGTTCAACGCGTTATTCGTCAAGGAAAACTTTCCCAGTTAATAGCAAAACTTTGAGTCGCATCGTGTATTCCATTCGGCGGGCGTAACGCGCTTTAAAATTGTTTTTATTAATCGGAAAGCTTCTGAAAGACTGTACCTTTCAATAAGTATTTTATTTGTCGTCCATCTCGTAATACAGTATTCTCGCGATAAATGTCCCAAATGTCTGGATGATAATTGTCCCTGAACTATCCCCACTCCTGCGGGGTATACCCCGTGAGGGGCCATAAAATTTGAGAGGCCTCGGCCGCCGAGAAATGTAAACATGATACGGGTCGGGTATATCGGTGTGAGACCAGGAGACCACTACTAATTCGATGACAAAACTTCTTTATTTTTCATTATTTTTTTATGGAACTTTCACCAACATATTCCTGGCATTTTTCTAATGAAAATGATACCAAATATGATATAATTCCGATTATATTTACGTGTGTAATGGACCATGAAATTTTCGTTCGCATAGAAGGACAGCTTATGGGAAAGAAAGAGACGCAGAGAGTCGCAGTCGCCGGCATAGTTCAAAGGCCCGCCGGGTCCTCATAATGTAATCCCAATAAAAAACTTTTTTATTATTACTTATTTTTGTATGAGACTTTCAGCAATATATTTGTAACATTTTTCTGATTAAAATGATACTAAACACGATATAATTCGCATCATATTTACATTAATTGTCGTTCATATAATTTCAATGAGAAGTTACGCGGGGTCGTCCATTACACACGTAAATATAATCGGAATTATATCATATTTGGTATCATTTTCATTAGAAAAATGCCAGGAATATGTTGGTGAAAGATCCATAAAAAAATAAAGAAGTTTTGCCATCGGATTAGTAGTGGTATCACACCGATATACCCGACTCGTATTATGTTTACATTTCTCGGCGACCGAGGCCTCTCGAGCTTCCCAGTCCATTTCTACGTTCGGCACAAGTCAAAGAATAGTATCCCTGGACGATAATTGTCCATGACCGGACCCGTGGTTGGGACAATTATCGAGAGAATACTGTACAGTTCAAATTGGATATCTAAATAAAAATTGGAGGTAACGCTTTCTTGTTACACTTGACAACGTGTTTAAATGCTGCGAATTCAAATGTAACCAGTGTCGCGGAACACCGGATGCAATTCTCGTTATCATTTGCAAAATCCCCCCGACTCTCGACCAGGAGCAAGATGAGCAGAGTGTTTGTCTAGACCTAATCGCCGCGCCGCGCCGGTTCGTAGGGAGAACGGCAGCTAAAAACCAGCGAGAGGTAGGACGCGGGTGGGCACGCAGAGGCCATAACTTTCCCCTAAACTCTTTCCATCCGGACGGTCTTTACGGAGGATCTTCTTTTTAGTATTCATGGAAACACCCACAACACGTGTTCCCGTGCATAAGTCTCGATCGAACACGAAACGAACGAGTCTAGCGTGTTGCTTTTTCAGCGATTTCCTATTCTCTGTTCTTTCTTTTTTTTTTACTTTTTTCCACCGCGCACCGACACGACCAGAGCAAACATCGCGGGCAAAGGAAAGCAGGGACGCAAACATCCTCGTTGACGATGCGTCGCGACGCGCGTCGCTGTTCTCAGGTGTCTGCGGAGGACCACGACCGCCCTCGATCGTTGATCGTCCGTCCCTCTCCTCAGGCTTTGGACACGACCACGGATTCCCGACGGTCGTCACCCTCTCGGTGGCATCCCTCTCTGCTCCACCCTTCGAAGGGTAATCATTTGCATATCTGCCGGTCGGGCCTATGCGCGGGCGCGTTCCGCAAAGGGCGGCCAAATTCTATTATCGGACTATGGTATGTGGACTGGACTGGGGCCGATCGGACCAATCGGTAAAAAATAAGGAAACGCCGGGAAAGGGGTTGGCGTTTATGGTCCGTCGCGCCGTTTAGGGGCTTCCGAAACTGTTCTCCTGTCAGAACTGTCTTCCGCGGAGGCGTGAATATTGATGGAACGACGGAATGATGAGAACGAACGCCGTATCGAAGACGTGGATCGCATGGGATACGGTGATTGCGGTGGTTCCTCTCCGTCCGTACAGATCTTATGAAAATTTATGTGCGAACAAAGCACCAGCACATATTGCTCACTTTCCCCATTATTTAAAGCTTACAGAATCTTCTCTCTCGCTGAGGCAAATATTTTGGATATTTTCAAAATTCTCGTTTCAATTGCTAACTATTTAACCGTTTTAGTGCCGAACGACGATATATCGTTGCGTGTCTACTGTATCTAACTATACCACAAAATAAATTTATAAAACGTTATTAAATGGTCTAATTTCGTTGCAAAACTTATTTCGTAACATGCTCCTTTTTGTTATCTGGTATTGAATATCGTTCTCATTTTATTTCTTATGAGGTTTTCCTCAAACCTTATCAAATTCGTTAAATTCGTCTGGTTATCTTCGCACAGGCATTAAAAGGGTTAATCATCACATTTTCAGCTTATACTATAATACTAGCTACTTTCAGAATTAACAAATTCTTATTCAGCGACGTTATGTTTATAAGAATTTGTTTGTTAAGCAATTCTACGAATTACGATTTTGAAAAACTGTAGGTTATGAATACCGATGACTTCTGTAATCTAGAATCGGAAGAACGTGGAGTAAGAAATACGAGTCCGTGGGCGCGGTTGACGAAGGCATTAGCACATTTCGAATATCCCGTTCCCTATCGGTGTCCCGGTAAAGCAAACAGTTCCAATTTCCATTCATAATCTCATCCGAACGAATCTGAAGCACACCCGACACCCGACCGATGTTCTTCCATTTTTATCATGCTTACATTCGGAATTTATTTCGCGTCGCGGGAAGCCCGAACACGGCGGAGCTTGTTCGTCAACGGGGGTGGATTCATTAGCGGTCCTCCTGTTCTCCGCATGGCGAACCCTCTCGTTACAGCGTATCCGTGGAACGCGGTTTAGCAGACCGGGCTGATTCCTGTGTTTGGTCAAACAGACAGCAATGACAGGCCTCGGCTCGACACACAACAGGGTTACCAAGTTGTTTCATTAGGCTTCCTGTAAGTCGCTAATAATTATCGTGCCGCGGATGCTGCGGTTCTCTTTTGTCAGCGAAATATATTCTTCCCTGATAAGCAAAAAGAACACGGATCGCGTTTTAATAAACGGGAAGAAGTAAAAACGAGAGAATATTCCGCATACAATTCCGGTTGTTTACACGGAGATTTACGCGTTGCAATATTTCTTTGTGAACGATAAGAAAATAGACAAAAAAAGCGAGAGCGTTTCAATGAACCTGGAAAACAAGGTACCAGCGAATTTGCATACGGTCCGCGGTTGATTCACACGTTGAAATATTTTTTTTCGTCTGAAGGGATAAACTTCTTGCTGGATTCGCGATATTCGACGGTGAATCTTCGATGTCGAATTTATAGGTTTCATACAGTTAATCCTTGTATTTGGAAGACGATTTATCGGGCCTGTATTCAGTGTTCGATACCGAAGCTCGTATTGAAAGACGATACTGCGGTTTCGTGAAGTATGACATTTATTTTTATAGGGAAATAGAGTGGGTGGATGCCGAAGGGGATATAAGCAAAATTTATAGGTGCGGTTTGAGGATGAGGAAGAATGCCGTGAAAGGTGTGCTGAACGTACTTTTTTTCTGAAATTACAATCACTTAGATTTTGTCCAGTGATTTTACATATTTTACGTCAAAATTCGGTAAACTCTTATTTGTTGTCAGACTGTCGGAACATCGACGAATCGAAAGAAGATAAAGTTACTCGACGATGTTATATCGCAATTACATTGATCAGACCGTATCCACTCGAGTATTTATTGCTGTTCGGAAACGTGTTTCGATTATTAACGGGAGCCGAGGATACAGAGTTTTTATGCCCGGTAACACGAAGCTCAGCGGGGAATAATGTTTACACGCGAGAAATCGAAAGGCATTACAGTAGTCGAGAGACCCTCCGATATTTTCGCCGTTTCTATTTCGCTCAACCCCCTGCGGATAACCACCCTTGCACGAAAATCCACCTGAAGATCCGATACAGGAGATATTTGCACGCAATTTAAGGATATTTGCCGCGAAAACCATTCTCCCCGGGATCACATCTTGCGAATGACAGGGGGTGATACGTCCTCGAATCTCTGGAGTTACCGAAAACATGTTTCCATTATACCCGATCGTTTATTTCATGCCTATCACGGTGACCATCGAATCAACAACCGCAAAATCCCCCGCAATCCAAGTATTTCATGAAACGAAACCCGAAATGTTCAGATTTATCATAACAATTATACTTTCACAATTCTAGCGTTTCACAGATCTTTCGATAGTTTGATCCAGTTAATATTAGTAAAAAAAAAATCAATTTTTAATAGTTGCAACATTCAATAACTTATGTCTTAAAATTCTATCGATCTTCCAAAAATTATAAAAAAAAGAAATCACTTCCTAAGTGGCTTCTGTTTCTTGCAATCGATGCAGATCATTTTTCTCTTGCTTTCTCTTGTTTCACAGATCTTTCAATAGTTTGATCCAGTTAATATTAGTAAAAAAAAAATCAATTTTTAATAGTTGCAACATTCAATAACTTGTGTCCTAAAATTCTATCGATCTTCCAAAAATTATAAAAAAAAGAAATCACTTCCTAAGTGGCTTCTGTTACTTGCAATCGATGCAGATCGTTTTTCTCTTGCTTTCTCTTGTTTCACAAATCTTTCAATAGTTCGATCCAGTTAATATTACTAAAAAAAAAATCAATTTTTAATAGTTGCAACATTCAATAACATATGTCCTAAAATTCTATCGATCTTCCAAAAATTATAATAAAAAGAAATCACTTCCTAAGTGGCTTCTGTTACTTGCAATCGATGCAGATCGTTTTTCTCTTGCTATCTCTTGTTTCACAAATCATTCAATAGTTTGATCCAGTTAATATTACTAAAAAAAAATCAATTTTTAATAGTTGCAACATTCAATAACACATGTCCTAAAATTGTATCGATCTTCCAAAAGTTATAATAAAAAGAAATCACTTCCTAAGTGGCTTCTGTTTCTTGCAATCGATTCAACTCATTTTTCTCTTGCTTTCTCTTGTTTCACAGATCTTTCAATAGTTTGATCCAGTTAATATTACTAAAAAAAAAAAATCAATTTTTAATAGTTGCAACATTCAATAACACATGTCCTAGAATTGTATCGATCTTCCAAAAATTATAATAGAAAGAAATCACTTCCTAAGTGGCTTCTGTTTCTTGCAATCGATGCAGATCGTTTTTCTCTTGCATAGAAATTCACACAGTCTGTTCATGAGGGTGAAACGAGGGCTAAAAAGATTTCGTCTAATTATCCCAAGCAATATAATCGAGAACTGTGGGGGGTACCGTGGCAACTTTTACTTTCCGACGGATCGGACACGTGAACTCGTTTCGTCCGCACGATCTCCGCGAAGAGAGAGAGAGAGGGGGGACATTTTGGCAAATTGGCTAAGCAGGAAAGTCGAAAACTCTTTTCTGTCGGTGGAGCGTCCGTTGGCCGGCAGAGCGTCGGCCTCGTCTGCAAAGCCACGAAAGTCAAATCCAATCCCGGGCACGGCGTAATTCGCTAAACCATTTAGACGAGGACGTCGGCGTCTGCGTGTCCATTTCCATTCTCCTCGTTTTCTAAATTTCCGTGATTCCCTGGATCGGTGGAACGGGGAGTAGCTGACGTGGAGGAGGAGCGGGGGTGTGAGGACACGGGGTCGCGAAGGGGTGGAAAGTCGGTCCTTTCGGTGGTCCACCGCACGCAAGACGGGGAACAACGAAACCCCTTTGCTAATTCTACGGCCAATTATGTCCCAACGTCGCGTGGCTTTACTGCCGTCGGGATATGCTCTCGGGGATTTCGTCTCACCCCTTTAGGGTTGCGACGGAGACGTCGCGTCGCGTCGTTCGGATTGTTCTCCCGGCGAGCCAGCCTCCTTCGCGTTTCAACCTTTTTCAACCTTTTTCAACGTCGACTCAATGCCCGGCTGCTTGTCTTTCGTGCGCGTCGTAGGTCGTGGTTTTTGCTGTTTCCAGGCGGAAATAATGGCCACCGACAAAATGCCACTCGATTTTAGATGTACGGAAAATAGGGTAATCGCGGCCAGCGAGCAACGATGGTCAGTATTATTGTTACAAAATAAATGCAATATTTTCTACCGATTGAGCGACGACAATGGAACGTGGACGTTAATTTTTTGCTCCAGGTCGTATTTTCCAAAATATTAAAGTCATCGCTCGAAAAACAAATTTAAGTACATATGAAATTGTTGACCTTCCAATGACCTTCAGAGGAATTATTTTTCAAAAAACGTATTTTAAAGAATTCGAGTACAAGTTTGTCGTATTCAAGTAGACCATTTTTTAAAAATAGCTACTAAAATATCGCATAATGACAAAGCATTTTTAAACGGTTATTATTATAAGAGGCCATATTTTATAATGTATTCTTTATGCTGCATACATTACGGCCCCCCGGTAATCACGAAAAGAATTTTATTATTATGCTACATAAATTTCTACCTTCCACTTTTAAACGTTAACTCCGAAAGTATGTTTCTAAATCACTCACACAATCCCACACAGAAACGTGTACACGTAACAGCCTGTGCTAGTTAATGACCTTTAAACACGCAATCTCTTCGCCTGCCTACTTCATGAATATTTTTCTTGAATAAATAACAGAACTAACGCCAAACAGTTTACCGAACGGATACTTACACAAATAAAATTATCGTACCTGAATTTACACGAAGTCACGTTAGTACTTTCAGTCATTTATATCATTCAATGATATTTCTAACATCAAACTATCATGTACAATATATGTAATGTTATATTTATATGATAAAGTTCATTCAATACATTAATTATTTCAAGTTAATAATCAAATTTTACCAAATTGACTTCAATCAGGTTTACAGGTTTACAAAGTGTCATTAAAAAGTCAATAAAATTAAATTTAATGAATTACAACTATGTGTAGAAAACACTTTTGCGGTCTACTGTATAATGTAGCACGTTATGTAATAACAAAAACAAAACTTTTCGTTCAATACATAAATTTTGCAATTAAGCTCGAGTGGCTGCTTCGCAGATCCTCGATTAGAAGCGACTGTAAGCATCGAACGAAGTTGTAGATTGCATCTGGGGATTAAAAGAATGGAGACGGTGTCTCGGCCAGAAGGAGAATTAGATTTTCTTGCCGGCCCCGCGTAAACTCCTTAATTCTGGCTAAGTGGCCATCTTGGAAGCTTCCGATTAAGATCAGAAGCAAACCGAGTGTGTCACGAAGTTAAACGGAATCCAGCGACAATGAACGTTCATGGGAATTCTCTTTGGTATCATTAGCGACCGGCGCGCCGCCTACCTCGAGCGTTTTTTCATTTCGCCTTAAATCCTTTAATCTTTAATCCTACCGTCCTGCGTACGTGCTTCTCCGATTTAATTTTCCATCTGCCAACCGCAGGAGCGTATACAGGGTGTGCCTGAACCCTGCCTGTCACGCGACACAAACCTTTCCTTGAATTTGATAGGTGCTGCTTTTACGGGCCCGATAATACGCAGCATTCTGGACACGGGGAACTTTCTAAAATTAGAAATTCGATTTCGCGGTATCGATAAGCCACTTCTCTGTTTTTTTCGTCCTCTGTGAGTAACGACGTCAACTATTTCGTTCACGTACGACTTAACGAGTCCGGCGCATGCGACCGATATAGCAATGAACGAATTTGTTCATAATATTCATCGAAGATTTATCATTCGTTTCGCCCTTCGTGCAGAGCTAATTTAAAATAAAAATGTGAGCAAGGAATTTTAAATATCACGGTAAAACATAAGAATTTAGTAGCGGGAGGTTCTGTGGTTGTTAGTTGTATAAAAATAGTTTGAGAATATTCGTGGTGGTGGATAATATCGAAACAGAGGAGGCGGTTTTGAAAGATGTTTTAGGAACAATACAATCCCTGCTGACTGATTTTTTATATAACCTGTAGAGAAGTGTGCATCCACACAGACGACGTCTGGCTGGTGGGCGGTTCGAGGGTGGTTTAGGGGTTGAATGCACGAGGGGTTCGCTGTTTCACGGATGCTCACAAACTGGCCGGAACTAAATGCTGGAACAAAAGCCGCGCCAGCGGCTGCGCGAATTAAAAATGTCTTCTGGTGATGGTGTGCCCGCTGGCATTCTGAATTATAGCCTCGGACGAATTCGAATCGAAAGTACCCCCATACTTATTTTCCCCACAATTTCCAACAATTTTTCAAAAACCAACCAAAAAGAATACGATCGGCTCGACTCGATTTTATTCCTATGCAAAAAAAAACACTGAAATCCTTAAAAAATTCGGTGGCAGCAAAAATTTGCCAGAAAAACGATGCTTAACACGTTCTAGCTTATAATATACATTCTGTGCAATACTTGTGTTTCTGCATAAAATACATTTCACGTGTAGAAAGAAGAATTAAGTTAAGTTTTTATTAGTAAAGTAACCACTAATTAGGAAAAAGATGATTGTATTAAATAACTTCGTCCCGAAAATTGTTTTATTATCTCAGGTATCTTTAACTGAAGTTTTGAACTTGCATAGAATCCATTCTTCGGTAAAAAGATGATTCGGTAGATACCGTCGTTCCTAAAATTGTTTTACTATCTCAGGGATGTTTAAATGAAGTTTCACGTCGTATAGATAGAGTTTTCCGATTTTTTGCTTTTCGCTTGTCTGGCGACGGTGGATTCCTGTTTCCTCATCGATTATTTTATCCCGTCGCGGGTACCGTTTAAACGACCGACCGGGAACGAGAAATTTCATTACATTTCACGGTCTACATTCCTCTTTTCGCATCCCGAAGTACAGAAAGAGAAAAAGGAGAAGGCGGGGGTGACTTTATACGGGTCTACACGCACAGACCTGTTCTTCCTGCGCGGTTAAAACGCTGCGCACTCGCATGAAATATTTTTAATGCTTGACCCTTGGCTTACAAAATCAAATTAATGTGTCTACAAATAACTCTGGAATGCTGAACGTCCAGAATATTTGGAATTTCTTTACTGTAATTTCGTACTTTGAGCGGCGCGTCCCCCAGAACTTGAAAACGAAATTATACATATGTTCAGGTCTAAAAATGAAATTTCGGTCAGGATCTGCAAAATGCAAGAAGTTTGGAAGAATACTCGTGGTCAGTATTACATACATTTTGACTTTTCAATATTTATTTCATTAAATAAAGAACTTTTATTCGATGGAATTTGTGAAGTTACCTAGTTGGCATTCGCTCAGTAAGTACTAAATGATTCAGTGAAATTCCAGCAATGTGGATCCTCTAGATTGTTTTTTTCTTTTTTTTTTCTTTTTAAGAAGATCACGACAAAGTTTTCATTTTCATCGCGTCAAGGGATTGAGTTTTGTGGTTTTATTGACGTTTTTATTAAATTCCGCCCTTCGAACAGTCACGACGAGGTCACCGAGGGTTGAGTACGGTCGGCCGAAGTTGCGAATAGAACGTAAATAGACTTCCTGAAAAATCGAGCAATTCAGTCTGTCCAGTTTGCCTGGAAGAGAATGTACGAAAAAGAACGTGGCATCCGTTACAGTCACTCAACAGAAGGCACAAATAGCTTTCAATTTGTATCCCCGGCGTCCTCTAGATTTAGCCGGGATCTAACGACATCGTATTCGTTTTTATACTCGACTTTGCGTCACAGCATTTCTTTACCTAAAACAACAACCATTCGCTGATCATTAATATTGTCGTATGAATAACATGTACCTCCAAAAAAAAAAAACGTATTAGGTTCCAATTCTGTTTTGTATCATATTATTTTTTAACCGTTTGCACTCGGAGCTATTTTAACTCGAAAACGAAAGATTTTTCCATTCCAGAATATTTTCATACAATTTCTTTTAATTTTTTCCATATGAAACTGATATAATATCTCATGTAATATGTAAATGTCTAATAATTTATTAAATACGAACAAAAATAATAATCTCAACAATATGTTTAAAAATGGCATAGCAATTTTCAATGGCGCCTCAGAGTCGCCATTCGAGTGCTAAGGGTTAATACCGCAACAAAAATTGATTGATTCACTGATAAAAATATTCACTAACTTGTTAAAAATTCTTCGAGAGAGCAGCTTTCTCCAAGTTGAATGATTTAGCGCATGCAACAAGAGCCAAGAGCAATCAGGTAGAAGACTATGCGCATCATCAGTTCGGTGCCAGGTGCTGGAAACTCCTCAAACCTCCTCCGCACACTCTACACGGTTTTCCGTTTCGCAGTCTCGGCTGCGAAATCAATGTACTTTGTCCAGTTCGTTACGTCTCTCGCTACAAGATCTCAAGACGCTCGTTCGTCGGAGCGGGCTTCTTACGTCTTCAAGGACTGGAGGGAGGAGTGCACCCCCTGCCACGAAGAACAAGCGAGCTCGTGAGATAGGTTTTATTTCGCGGCTTAGCGTGGGCGAAAGAGACGACTTCGATCCGAGGGTGGCTTTATCCGTACGATACGACGTTTCTCTTTTCTTCTTTTTTTGTTCTTTTCCTTTTCACCGCGATGGGCGTCAGCACGCGGACGAATTTGCATTAGGCTGCTCGCGCGGTCACGAATGCTTGCGTGACGCGACTGATAAGACCGGATTAAGCGAACGCTTTAACTCGGGGCGCGTTCCTTTTTTTTTTCTCTTTTTATTTTTCTACTTACAAGTGCGACGAACGATCGTCTAAGCAGTCTCGAAGTACGTTGATACTGAAAATATAGTCGCAGAGCCGTCTTAGGTGATTTATATCGTTATTATATTTTACTGGAATCAATAAACTTAAAATCATTGTAGGGTAACTGCACCGGTGAATGAACATTTAAGAAATTGTTCAGGAAGATATTTTATTTTTTTTAAAATATGTGAATTAAAGGAATCTCGTATATGCCAAATGGCTCCCTATACTTCATTTGTCAAAAATAAATGAACACAAATAAAATGAAATTTATTATTATTTGTCTTTATTAAACGTTAAATAAAAAATATTTAAAAAATACCAGTCAATGAACACTAACATTCTGGTAATTGAACAATGATGGAAAAGCAAAAAATACAAAAGCGTTCATTTACTGGTGCAGTTACCCTAATCAAGACTATTATTATGGATCCAAGAATAAGAACCCAAGAGAGACTACTCGAAGTACTGAATTCTCACGAGTCCAACGAGTCCTAAAAATCTTGGGTATCTGAAGAAATTGCAGGATCTTACGAGTAGAGAAGTCTTGAAAATTGAGTACTCCAGTTATGAAGACTTCTATAAAAATTTTACGAGTTCTTGACGATATAATCTTTTTATAACTGTAGCCACCCCCCCATCGGACATAATAAAGGCAAAAAAGTCGCCTCGAATTTCTCAAGATCGAGATACCGCTGTCTTATAATTGACGTCATAGTACGCGTGTACGTTTTGACACTTGATAGCGCCATTTGTCAGCGATAAAACGCGCGGCCGAAATATTGCAGGATATTTATTTAGAGCAAGTTCTCGGAGGTAACGGTGCTTCGGTTCACGCACTTTTAACATCCCCTACAGCTATTTTTCTTTCAGCTGGCTCTCCGCTCGTATCCGGTGATTCCACTTTGCTCTCCTTACATTTTCCCATCGTCTTACTCGCCTCTCTGGTTTTCTCTCGCTTGTTTTCCTCGATCTTGTATCGTTTTTCGTTCCTTTCTTTTCTCGTTCGTTTCTTCCGATTACCCATTCTTTCTTTCTTTCAACCTCGCATGAACTTCATCGATCCTTAGCTCTCCTGCCGGGACGCGATCTGTTACTCCAACAACAGGCAACAACACCTCCAGCGTTCTTTATTTCCATTAGGGTGGTTCGAGCCATTTGTTATGATCCTGCAGATTCGGGAGAGAAGCAAAAACCCTCACTCACCTAAATTATTCCTGCCGATGGCTTTTAACGCGCGGGAGCACTCGTCTCTCTTAAGCTTGCGCACACAACAATGATTACGTAATTTATTATTAACGTAAAGTGCCCGGGCTTATCGGCATTCTCTTATATCAATTGAATATCTATCGCCGGAGAAATTTAAACTTCTCTATAAAATAACAATTTATTTTAACGATTCCAAGTGCCTGGTTATGCAAATTCGGTGAATGACAATTGGTTTACCGGCAGATGGGAAAGTTTTTTAATTGGATCGAGGGGCCAAGAAAATCCTCCTTACATTTTCCCTTTCGTTCCGTCTGTCGAATAAAAAGAAAGACTTTCAGATACGAGTATCAAAGCTATGACAGTCAAATTAAAATCAACCAACCCCCCTGACGGACTAAAATTGGCTCATGACAGCACCTAATACGGTTTCGGGGTATCGGCGTACACCATTCCCGCGTGGCAGTCGATGAAATTTTATTGTTTCTTCTTCGCGTGGATTCGTTCTGTCGTCGTCTGGGCCGATCTATAGCCGTGTATTGTTCGCGCGAAACGAAGGGAACAGTTTCGATCAACTACAAATGAAAGACGAGATACGTTTCAGAAGTAGCGCAAACTTTTTCGACGTTTCGAACAGCTTCAATTTTTTCAAGCGATATACACATATTCGTTAACATAAAACGATACTTGTTTTCTTTCTAGCTGAATTGCGAAAAACAATTCGTTGACTATATTAAACGCGAGGTTTTCGCATGAAAATTTATAATTTTATTCTTTCACGAAATTACAAGGAAAAATTAATCAAGTCGTTTCTAAAAATATTAACCTTGCCAGCCCAAAAATTAATTAAGGTTCAAAAATGTTGAATCCTAGACACTATACAGAATCGCTCAAACTAGTTATGAAACACTTATAAAATAGCCAGGAAAGGTACATGAGAAGAAAAACGTACAATGAAATGTTCCATGTTGGAAATTGTATCCAATATTCGTGAATTCAATTTTCGTTTATTCTTATTCTTTTTTTTACGACAACATGGAATTTTACGACAGGTCCTTTTCCACCTGCATAGTTAATCAACTCGTGACTCATCATCAGCGATACAATCCCGAGGAAGGTTCCTGCAAGATGTATACGTTCCACCCTCTCGCGCCACCTAAAGTCCATGATCTCAGACTATCAGGCTTAGGACCTTGAGACAATGGACGGGCGCTCGCCTTTTATTGAATTCTTTCCTTTTACCAAGCCAGTTGCTCGAGCGGCACTCCGGCTGTATATGTAAATGTAGCTTAGGGGACGTAATCCCATGGGAAGACGAGCAAGGGAGAAGCGAATGGCGAACTGCAGCAAGCGATATTCCGTCATTGGTGGGCGCACCCTTATCTTCTCTGTACACGCTCCTATATCACCCTTCGATCGGAAAAATAGAATCCTAGAATCACGAAATTAATGATGCCGGTTTATCCCTGCCCTCGAGGACTTATCGGAAAAATCCTGATCAATTGACATCGTTATCGTGCAGCCATTGAATATCGCACGAGCAACAAGTCGATTCAACTTTGATAGCTATTAATTACTATTTTCAATCTCAAAACGAGCACGAGTCGGCCGATGCTTCTCCGCTGAGCGGATTTAATCGATGCATCGCAAACGATTATTTAAATAGCAATATTTACGCGGCGTCCGATGCAATATATATTATTTTCTTTTTTTTATATTTCAGAATGTAAATATAATTTTAATGTTTGATCGTGTACCGTCACTTGAAGTTTATCAATTTGTACAAATCGAGGAAGTATTCGAGTACCCGAAAAAATTCATCAAAATTTTAAATGTAATAAAACATTTAAAACAAACATTTGAAATCAATACAATATTTCATCTAAATTAAATTTAACAAACGCAGATACGTTAAAAAAAATATTATTTTTTTTTTTAACCGATTGTTTAGTTTCGAAGTTCCGTGAATTACTTTGTGGAACGAATTTAACAAATAAATACTGTGCTTTGGCATTCGATGTATTTAGTCGATGCACGTTCAGCGGCGACTCCTGAGATTCGAGATGGCACTCTCTCGGAAAAAGGAAAAAGGACGTCGATCCGGTGCTAATCCGCGAAAGCCTTCTAAGATTCGAAGTTCGGTGATTCACCGAGCCCTCGGAAGGGCCAGTATGTACCACATAGAACCATGTACCCCGCGATATAAGTCCGTTATACTCGAGGACCTCCTCCTTTCTTTGACGAGATTATTGGCGCTCGCGGAAGAAGGGCTCTGCCGCCATTGACAGAAAAAGAGTTCACGTGGCTCTGGCACCGATACTCGAGAACATTCGAAGCTCTCTTGCAAATTAATTTGGCTTCCATCCGTTTGGCCCCGTCTATTTTCACCACTTTGATCATGTCACATAAATTCTCTGGTAATTCAGGTTATCGAATTTTACGGGATAATCTATTGGATATTAACGCAGCAGAAGGAACTCGTCGCTTTCACATTTTCTTTGTCCTTGTCAATTATATCGCTGGTATAACATTTCATTGTCAGTTGCTAGGATAGTGTTAAAGTTTACAGAAAATTCTAGTGTACTCTTTTGATTCAGTGTATCTATGATCATACTTTTTCCCCGACTATATTTATGAGAATCCCTCCTAGGAAATTCATATTCTCCATTTCTAGAAAATCTATTACTTAACGAAGCGCTTATTATTACGCATTATTTTTACTATTTTCATTCTTGCAACGTAGCGAGTCATTTTCTTATTTTCAGAGAATTTCGGAAGTACATCGATTTTCCTGTAACGCTGTAATAATAATGGTCTGTTGTCGTAGCTCGGAAGGGTTTCAACTTTGTTGTATCGTGAAAATGGATAATATTTTGTTTATAGAAATATTTTCAATGGCCGTGCCGAACACGCGTATTATTTTTGTAAGTTTATTCTTTAGAAGACCGGTGGAACAACTTCCAAGGACGGTGGAGATTGTTTTCATTGTTTGTATAGCAATGCGCTCAAGTGGAAAATGTTTTTGGCGCGTCACGACCTGACCTCGACACGTTTAGTCATTCTGTGTGCTTCTTGCCGCGTGCATCGCGATGACACCGACGACGCGACGTGCGATGTCGTCATCCCTTGGCGAATTCCATAGAGACTTTATCGCGAGCCATGCTTGCTGTTTTATCTGTTTTTTTTTTCCACTTCCAAATCAGTCCCTCATTTTCTACATTCATGTATACGCTGCTTTAACGTTAATAGCGAATTTATTTTTAATCGCTGTGGAAAACCGGAAAAATTGACTTAGTATCTTTAACATTTAAAATATTAATATATTTTTTGCACTACGAAAGAAACGTATAAAATAGTTTTCAGCCAATTAAGCAATTTTTTCGATTCTCGACTATCCTTGTCAATTGTTTTTATTAAGGTTGTTGAGAATATTTACACTTTTAGTTTGCGATTATGCACAAAATTACTAATGCTCAGCGTTCTAATGATTCCCTAAATACATTCACGTTTGTCGTGTCTCCCGAGACTCGATAGAGAGAGTAATGTGCTCGTTTTACACACCCCTAAGGAACACATGTTGTAACTGGATGCACGTTGTTGAAGCGTCTAACTATGACTTCCATTAACTTAATTTGTTACTCTCAGGCGGTACTTTACATGTACAAAATGTATCGCACGCTGTCGCGAGCATCCTGCTTATTGCATTACTATTTAGCCTTTGGAAGCCGCACGTTCTTTAGACAGACTGTATTCATTAAACCCAGTTTAATAAGCATTAAACGGTAAAGCAACTATCAAGTAAGTACATAGTAGTTTCGAAGTGTTCATAATAATTGGATCATCTCTCGGTATTACTATGGAATACGACCGCCTATGGAGTAATTTATGAATACGACAACTGTACGGAAATGAAAATTTTTTTGTTAAAAATTTTACTCGGCGTTTCGCCGCGGTTCAATTAATTAGACTAATTGGAAATTCGGCGACGTTCAGGCAAAGTTAAGCGGCCCGTGGCGTCTCTTAAAATCACCGGTCGCCGGCACCTGTGCCTCCTTTGTGAACGTGACAATCCGGAGACCCTGAAGTGATGTTCATGGGACATCATGATCCGTAGGGTCGGTTTAATGGGTGTCCCCGTGGAGCGGTCACGTGTACTCTATACACATATGTATGTATATCTATCGAGCGTATATAAGCAAGGCGGGCTGCCTACATCGTACGGACTGACAACGCCATTAATAGCATAGTGAATGGTCGAATGACGTCACATCGAATGTTCCATAGTAAAGCCTTACAGTCTCGGCTTAATTATAAGACGTTGTCTTGCCGCACAGTCAAGGGCTGTAAAGTGGTTCATTGTTTCTCGCAATAGCTTTTATACAACTGAAAACGATACAATAGAAAAAAACAATTTCTCTTCTGAATTTTATATTTGAAAAATGCAAAGAAGGAATTTCGTGTTACTACTGTACGGTTATCTGATATCGTCCTTAAAAATCAAACTTTTAATAAAACACCATTCATCGTTAAATCCAATATCGAAAAAGAAAGAATCTTGTCCAATTTTTGTTCCGTTACAACGAAGCGTGTAAAGATTCACGGTCTGAATATTCATGAAAATGTTTCATCGTCGAAGCCAATATCGAGATTTATTCTAACTTTCATTCCTTCGAATTCTTTTGTGCAAAATATGTAAAGTATGCGAGAGTATGAATATTGGTGAAAATATTTTTGGTAACGTTTGTCGATATGTATGTGTATGTGTGTGTGTGTGCTTTATGAAGTCAACGAGGATTCCATGGGTATAGGGTAAACGTTAGAAAACGTCGGAAAAAGAAGCTATGGGATGAGAAAGTGAGGTAGGGTGGTTAGTCGTCCCCATGGGACGGTCACGTGGCCTATATACCACGAGAAACTGTTGTAGGGGCTAGCGCGCGCAACGGCAATGGGTACCACATGACGGTGTCCCATAAATAGTCGGCCGGACGCCGGAATTTCCATTATATCGCGTTCCCGTAGGTAGTCTCCATAAACAATATCATCGAACTCCGCGCGGCGAAATGGCATTCCCCATTAGGTGTTTGTGTGCAATATTTATTACGGACACGGTCATTGTGATACGTGGGATTTATGAGGGTTTGTCGGCCGAAAATCTGCAGCACTCTCCTCTCTTCTCTCTCTCTTTCACTCTGCATCCCTCTCGCATCGACGGAGGAAAGAGAGGGACGAACGAATAGAAGTGTAAAGGGGTGTAGGGGGTGGCACAGTGTTTGAAAATAGTTGAATAACGCCGACAAGTTTTGGTGCACCGTTTCGTTGTGAACATTTTAGAACTGTCCCGCGATCGAGCGAAAATTCCGGCGATACTGCCGCCGATATTTCACGTCCAGTTAACGCGCGTCGATGCTCGTAGTTTGCTGCGATAGTTGTGTAATCACCTTCAATTAACGGGCCGAGAGCAGAGTGCGCGTAATAGCCAGGTATATTTCAAAGTTGCCGCGCGAGAACGCCTGAAACCCTCGTTTACAATGTTTACGCTCTGTTAGGTTAGTTTTTTCGCATGGTCTGCGGCCCGTGGCAAAGTTTATTTAATGGCCGACTTAATCCTTATGCCCCCCGTGACAATTTGTTACAATTCCCGTTGCTCTTGCGACAGCTGCGGGATCTGCAAGTTGCTTTATTATTTACGAACGGAGCGAGAACAAATCTGTTTTGATTTTGTCGCATCTTGTATCTTTTTACCGACGAATCAAGCTGGGAACTTTTGTTTAGGATAAAATATAATAATAATTATTTGAAGATAATCATTTCTAAATAGCATTTCTAATGGACAGAATTTTTCATTTAAATGTATTCGAGCTTAACAAAATTCATCGATTAACATAATCCCACCAGCGAATAGTTCGCTGTAACGTGTTTTATTAACGACCCAGCCTGCATAAGAAATTCCTCGACGCTTAACAATACAGCGAGCTCTCCAAGATTCCATCCCGACCGCAGGTGTTGATGCTTTTGGCTCAGTTGGTTGTTGCTCGAATATTTCATGAGCTCAACGAGTAAGTTCTGCGTCACCCTCCTTGAATGATTCATTCCGCGAGGGTGGTTCTCATAGATGCTCCGCACAATTGCGGTTTTTTTTTCTTTTTTAAACGATTACAAGGGCGTTGCTCCTTCCTCTATGTTCTCGTGTATTCGTTACACCGTACATTTTATATTCATGACACGATATCTATTTCGTCAAAATATACTGGGAGAGTCACTAAAAACTAGAGATCACGGTTTTGGACGTGTATTGAGGATACACGTATTCACGTGTACTAATAAATATCCGTATTTTAATCCGTGTACATCTTTGTACACGGATACACGGATACTGAAGTAAACGTGTACACGCATATCGAAACACACAGATAATACACGGGTACACGTGTATCAAGCTACACGGATAATACACGGGTACCAATATTAATTTTATTAATAATAATAATACATTCGGTTGTGTAATATGTAAATTTGTTTACCTTTAATATAAAAACTTTAATTCACTGTAACTTTGTTAAAAAAATATACATTTTCTTTCACACGTGTATCAAAATACACGGATAATACACGTGTACCCGTATATTCAAGTTCACGGTTATACATGTATTATCCGTATATCGTGAACACGTGTATTTCAGTACACGTGTATCCGTGTATTAAATAGGATCCGGACTTCTACACGGATATATTAATTCCACGTGTACACGTGTTTTTCCAATACACGTGAAATGGGTAACTCTACTAAAAACTACTATCGAAAAACTTTTTAATGAATCGCATCGAACCCGTACAATTCCATATTTTATATCACATTTTTTCCAAGACATCCAGGTGACCTTGAGTATTCTCAAAGGACTTTTCCAAGGTCGAGTCAAGGTCATCGTATTACAGGTCGCTGAATTCGTCCTTCCATCGGTAACAACGATGTATATAAAAAAAAAGAAATAAATGTTTACGTAGCTATTGTAGCTCGAAATTAACCGGCAGACAATGTTTAATTTGCATAAAATTCCGATGTCTCTCGATATATAATTCGGTCCGGTGCGCGAGCTCGACGCAAAGGTAACGCGCGATAGGCCCTCCGCAAGACTCGGTCTAGCATGGAAGTTTATGGTTTGTTTAGCAGTTTCCATGATCCACCATGCGAATTTCCCCTTGATTAATGTACGCTCCCAGTTTGGACTTAAGCTCCTTCAGGATCGAGGGGGGCAGACTCCTCTCCCGGGACCAAATCATGGAGAACTTGTATCCCTGGTGGTGAGGCGTGGTGCTCTCTGAGCAAACAACCATGGCGAGGAAGGCACCGTAGTCACCGTGCACTATGACGTGCCTGAAAGGTCCTGGGAATATAATAAAATTGGAAAGTTAACGGGAAGAACTCCCGATTGTTGACCCATGGCCGGGTCCGGAAACTGTCCCTTTCCGAGGAAGAGAGGGCCATTGATCACCGTTGTAGATTCTGTGGCCGAAACTTCCACCGGCGCGGCGCGGCGCGACGCAAACACTTTTCACTTACCACTACATACACGGAACGGCGCGACGATAACGTGACAGTGAAAATATTAGTTTTATTGATTCCCGTGCCAAGGTTCTCGAAGGTCTCGCTTTATGTAACGCGCTTTATTTAGAAACTCGTTTGCTCGGGTGCAAAGTACTTTCAGCCGGGACGCAGCTAATCGAAGAGACTGGATTTACGAAAGGTCAAATACACGCGCGTTAGCGCGTTCTTGTGAGATTTCGCGAGTGTGGTAAAGGGCAGAAGTTCTCTTCGTATATATCAGCAATTGTAACACGTTGGGAAAATGGATAAATTTCAGATAATTTTATTTCAGCGTATTTAACCATTTGCACTCGGAGCTATTTTGACTTGAAAATTAAACATTCCTTCCATCCTAGAATAATTCCATTGTATATGATTTTTTTTCATTTTATGAAAAATTGATATAATACCTCATACAATACTTAAATGTTTAGTAATTGATTAGATAGCGCCATATTTAATAATGTAAACAATATTGCGAATAATGGTAGAGCAAGTTTTAGTGGCGACTCTGAGTCGCCACTCGAGTGCTAAGGGTTAAACCACTACAGAGTATTGTTCTGTACTCTATTTCGTAATGAACATAATTGTAGAATATACAGGGTGGTCCGTTTAAATAAGAACACCTAAATATCTCTTCAGGTTATTGTGATGCAAAAATTATTTGTTACGTAATGTGCATGGTGTCAATGGACCAAATATTTGGCACGAATATTTTTTCCACCTAGGTAATTTTTTTCGGAGTTATCAAGGTCATCGGTGTTTTTTTGACACGTAACTGCTATATTGTTTTTTATTGCACCGTGTAGCTGAGCAAAAAATACAATCAGATATGTATAATAACGTGACCTTCAAATGACCTTAATCTTTGAAAATGAAAGTGAACACTCCGGAAAAGATAATCTTGAGAAAAAAAAATATTTGCAAAAAATTCACCTTGTGATACCATTTATATTGCATTAAAAACACTTGTTATATCATCACAAATAAAGGAGATATTTAGGTGGCTACATTTAGGTGTACACATTTAGGTGGACCACCCTGCATATATTTATATGTTTTCTCGATTGAGATTTTACTGAATATTTCATTCGCACTTACCCAATTTCTTCCTCGATCCTTGTAGTTGCCAAATGCCGATGATTTTGTTCCCCCTGACTGTTCCTTCTACGTTAAAGGTGACAGGAATACTGTTCTTATGACTAAGCGCCGTGTATTTCATATGGAATGCGTTGATAGATTTGCTTCTCACGAAAAACTGTCCGCATCTGCTCAAACTTTCGTTTATCGGAGTGCCAGCCACGAAGTACCATTTTCCTCTCAACTGAAACGGTCAAACGAAGGATAAATCGGGCAAAAACATAACACACGAGACTTCCGTGAAGGTCAAAAATGATAAACATTAAAGTACAATTCTAGGTTAATGAGTCGAATATTCGAGAAAAACAATATTCGGCCAAAAAACATAACACACAAGACTTCAGTGAAGGTCAAAAATGATAAACATTAAAGTACAATTCTAGGTTAATGGGTCGAATATTCGAGAAAAACAATATTCGGCCAAAAAACATAACACACAAGACTTCCGTGAAGGTCAAAAATGATAAACATTAAAGTACAATTCAAGGTTAATGGGTCGAATATTCGAGAAAAACAATGTTATAGGTATCGAATGGACCTCTCTACAGATTAAGTTTAAACATCGAATGTCTACCAACTACATAGAAGAGAGTATTTACGACAAAAGTAAAATTATCGACGTGCGCGTTTCCTCATTGAATTTCACATTGGACATGCCATAATTGAAGATTGTCGAGCGACGAGTAAGTTCTAGGACGTCCTCCGCTTACAATTGGCGCACATAAATTCGAATGAAGATCGTGCGTGTGCACGCAACTTTGAAAATTAATGTGTACAACTGTAGCGATCCAATATTGACAGGTTTCGGTGGTGCAAGCGTGCAAACCCACGACCCGTTTAACCGACACTTCACCGAATTTACGCGTGTCCGTGTAGCTGCGTCAGGCTCATTGATATTGTGTAACCGATGGCATTATACATTTCGGGTTATCGTGATACGAATGAACGATTCTTCCGCATGATCGCGCAAACATAATTCTCGCATGCACGTAATTCAAGGACTTGATGCTGAATAGAAATGTTATATTTCAAAACACTGATCTCCAAAGTACCCGAAATATTACATACTCCATCGGAAGAAATTGTGCTTAGACAGGGATTTTTTTCTCGAAAACTTCGAAAGGTCGTTCATAACTTATTGTCATTGCTAAACACTTTTAAACAATTATGAGGTACTGTCTAAAATACAGGGTGGTCCGTTTAAATAAGAACACCTAAATATCTCTTCAGGTTATTGTGATGCAAAAATTATTTGTTACGTAATGTGCATGGTGTCAATGGACCAAATATTTGGCACGAATATTTTTTTCCAAGGGTCATTTTTTTTCGGAGTTATCAAGGTCATCGATATTTTTGGTACATAACTACATTTTTTTTTATTGCATCGTGTAACTGATGGAAAAATACATTCAGATATGTATAATAACATGACCTTGAAATGACCGTGATCCTCGAAAATTAAAGTTTTACCTAGAACTGATGTTTATTGAGATCGTAGGCTTTGACCAAGACTCTACATCAAGAGCGTGAATGTAAATAAACATGTTTACTGTCACAATACTGATGATACCTAACGATTTGAAATTCCGATCAGTTTCAATTTATCTATCCGTGTATCGACGTGTAGTTTTACGGACGAAAAGATTTTTCAAATAATGTCTTACAGTTTTTGAGAAAAAAGTCTCTTCAACTGAAGGGAAAACGATACACTTTTCACAACTGGTTTTATCATTTCTTATTGGCAAATGAGCTTCACCCGAAAACCTAAATGGAGTACCTTCGAAACGATACCTAAACAATGTATTAAAAAACTGTCTAAACAGCTGAGTACAGTGTACGCGCAGTTCGCAAAAGTCAAATATCTGCTTCATGCTCCACGAGTGACCTAATGCTTGCAAATGGCGGTGCAAATTGAATTCGATCCTATTCCCCACCCAATGCAGCTCGTACGAGTGCCGCATTAACAATAACGTATTACCTGATTCAAGTCCGGTGGCTGTCCAATATCCGGTGTGCACGCGGTGCAATTGCATATCAAACACACCGTGCAAATCAGCGCCGGAAGTACCATGCAGAAACGCAACATTTTCTGGCTGGCGAGGAGCGTGCGTCACGTCGTGCACAGGACGATCAACGGCCGCGGACTGTTCGGTATATTGAAACCGTAAACGCGGATTCTGACGGGATTCCAGTTCGTTATCTACGACGCATTACTCACAGGGGTTTGCCGAGTGAGTGGTGGTGGGATGGAACCATGTACAGGGTGGAGTACCTAAACCGAAACATCCGAATCTCTCGGATATTTATGGTCGCGCGAAAAATCTCTTCTGGACGATACGCAATGTTATAGAGAAGTTTCGTATCAGGGTCAGCTTTTATGGGGTTCCAGGCTCACCAATTCTTTCCCCACTAACACATTTTTAGCCGATAGAAATTTTCAATCGTTACAAAAAAGATCGATACACCTATTTCATACACCATAATTTATGCACCATGTCGATTGGAATTATGGAAACTGAAATAGATTCTTTATGACAATGTGTTCAAAAAAATATCCATTTGCCAAAAATGGCAAAGTACCATTCGTAAAATTTTATTTTCTTGGATCCGCTTCATCCGGAAAAAAGATTTCTACACCTATTTCATACACTATAATTTATACACCATGTCGATTGGAATTATGGAAACTGAAATAGATTCTTTATGACAATGTGTTCACAAAATATCCATTTTCCAAAAATGGCAAAGTAGGGTTACTGCACCAGTAAATGAACGCTTTTGTATTTTTGTATTTTTTGCTTTTCCATCATTGTTCATTGACTGGTATTTTTTATATTTTTTATTTAACGTTTAATAAAGACAAATAATAATAATTTCATTTTATTTGTGTTCATTTATTTTAGACAAATGAAGTATAGGGAGCCATTTGGCATATATGGGATTCCTTTAATACACATATTTTTTTAAAAATAAAATATCTTCCTGAACAATTTCTTAAATGTTCATTCACTGGTGCAGTTACCCTACCATTCGTAAAATTTTATTTTCTTGGATCCGCTTCATCCGGAAAAAAGATTTTCTGTCAATTCGTGCGAGACGAAAATACAATTTTGTGTATAAAGTACTCGTTCTCATACGACACTAAATGACAGAATTATTCGGATGTTCTCGCGCGAGGACTCCACCCTGAATATCGACAGTGGCAGTGTGTAAACGCTATATGTAGTCGTGCCTAAATACCCGTGTTCCTCTTGTTTGACTCCCACCTATTTACAATTGTTAGTGTGTCCCTGTACACGAGCATCGGCTCTATGAGCCACATTTGTCTCCTCCATCCGTTCCCGGGTTCTTGAGAATTACGACATGATACATACCGGGCTGTTTGTTATCGGTACGTAATTTACCCAGGGAATCGCGAACGGGGGTGAGTTGAATGATATCCGAAGAATAATGAGAGATCGGAGGCAGTATCGACTGAATATATAATACCGTACTCGATACAGACAATCCTACAGAAATTCGAAATTAATCTGATAGTATCTAACAATTAATTGGCATTTCGTTTGCTTTTCCCGTTTCCAATTTTCCTCCGAAGTATCTAAAATTCATTGGATCGGTAAATATTTGTTTTATCGATATTTCACTTCGGTTTTATCGACTGGGGATTTTAATTGTTGCTTCCCGCGATGTTTGCTCGTATAAAAGCGATAGTCATTTTTACGACAGGAGTCATAAAGGAACATTTTATAGGTCAGTTACAGAATATGAACCTGTAGAAATCGTATTTCCTTATACTGTATAGATATGCACATATACACCCGCACGTGTATACGGTTATGCATGTTGTATTCCTTTTAAGAACTAACCTTATATTTTTTCAGAAGCCATTATTTATTTTTTTCCAACATTTTCTCAAAGTAATAACTTCTACGTTGAAGATTCAAGCAATACATTACTACTCTCAATGGATATGTTACTACTCAGAGACTTTACAAGATGTATAGTCACTACGCACATTTATTTCCTACGTTACATTTGTTGAATGTATGTTATTTTCTCTATTATCTTTCACGAAGACAGTTTGAAACCTGTACACCTCTTAAAAACATTTCCGAATTGATCGCCGCAACCGCGCCGGTTCGACGGATAACAAAATACAATTGTAAAATGGCAATGTTCAAAGTTCTCGAGCAGGCTACTTTGTGGAAGTAATTCCGTAATCTTCATCGACGGAATGATTTCGCAAGAACCACGGCGCCGCGCCGCGCCGCGCCGCTCCGTCGCCCCTGGATGTTTGCCGAGGAATGCATAAACCGCGTTTACCTTCGGCCGGGATAACTGTTTACATCCCGGGTGAAAATTATAACGGCAACTGCGCCGGGTTACGGAGCCGATAATACGGATTTACGAGGCGCGCCCCTGCGATCGGGAGCCACGCCATGCCACGCCACGCCACGCCGTCGATTCATCGTCAATTCAGGCCCGATAAGTGTTTATCTAGCCCGACAGTAGCGGGACTCTATGGTGAAACTATCGCGTGAAACTCGGCTAAGAATAATAGCCTCCTCCTATCCCGCCTCGATATTTACGTCGATAGTTTTGACTGCATTAGCCATTACTCTCCGAGCGCGCCTATTTTCTTCCCCGTTCGATCTTATCTCGACGCGACGTAAAATACGCTGCAGTCGCGATGCGATTCGCAGGTCGCGCGGGTGTTCGATCTTCGAAACCGTTGTTAGTGCCACGCAACAGAAAAATTTTATCAGGGTGGTTCGATGAAAGTCAATATATCTCTTTAAAAATAGATCAAAATCGACATTTTATTGTTAAAATTGATCTCGACATCTTCGATTTTATCGGAACACTCCAAATATTTATTTTTATGCCGGTTCAAGTGAGGAAGGAAGATGACTGGTTGGGGTTGAGAAACGGGAGAGCACCGTATTAAACCAACTCGACACTCGTTTAAATATACAGGGTGTCCCAAAACGACTGCGTAAGCGGGAAATGGGAGGTTCCTTGGGTCATTTGAAGCGACATTTTCCTTTTCCAAAATGTTCGCTGCGGCTTTGTTTAGGAGTTATTGACGAAAAACACGGACCAATCGGAGCGCGACCTAGACACGTGTTGGCACGTTTAGCCAACCGCCTGCCGGCTCGCCGCGCTGAACGTGCCAGCGAGCGTCTAGGTCGCGCTCTGATTGGTCCGTGTTTTTCGTTAATAACTCCTAAACAAAGCTGCGGACGCCATTTTTGTTAAGGAAAATGTTGCTTCAAATGACCCAAGGAACCTCCCATTTCCCGCTTACGCAGTCGTTTTGGGACACCCTGTATATTAATAACGTTTTACTTTTCACTCTTAGCTGTGTTCGATACGGTGTTCAAAACGCTTCTGCCCGCACAAGGGCAACGGCGCTCGCATTATTTGTCACCTTCGCAAGACGGCTTCGTTAGCGCTAACTGTAGTCGCTAGGATTTTCAATTTAACGACAACGAGATCGAGAGCACCGGCTCAGCCGGAACAAAAATAATATTCTAAAAACGCCATATGAATTTTTCTTTGTATTATTAGAACTTTATCGGCAGTGTCCATTCGTTTCGCTATGAATATCTACGAACGGTCATCTGCTTGACCGTGTAACTAAAATACGAGAGAAATTGCTTTTTATCAGAACAGCAATGTTTCAAAGGACAAAATCCCGGGAATAATTAATGGGGAATCACGGGAGCTGATATCGAGGTTTTGCCGAACCTAATCTCGTCGGCCGTGGAATACCGTTGTTCCCGAAGTTTACTGAATCGTTTTGTCGGCCTTTTGTTTCCGGCACGTGATCTTTCTTCGAGGGGGCGGTTCGAACGGACAGCATTACGGTCCAGTTTAATTTATCTGCCGTCATTATTACGTCGTGATTAAACCGGCGGTCTCGATTGTCGGCGGACGACTCTGTGCTCCACGGGGATGTCTGACTTTCGGTTTAATTAAAAAAACGTGATCACCGTTTTCAGAAGTCCCTCGGTTATCCCCTTTTTCATTCACTCTCTCTCTCTCTCTCTCTCTTTTTTCTCTCTCTCTCTCTCTCTCTCTCTCTCTCTCTGTCTTCGATCGATCCCTTCACGCGGTCTCCGGATATTTTTAGCAATCAACTCGAAATGTTTTTCTATTCGCGGCAATTTGCTATCGGCCGTCGAACGATTCTTATGTTAAGGGGAAGAGAAATATTCGTGGAACGCGTGAACACGTTCCCGAAAATGAGAACGCCAATCGATTCGAATAAATTTGAAACTGTAGTCGGAGACTTGAAATTAAAATTTTCGAAGATTTCCTATCAACTTAAATATGCACTACACTGATCAAAATTCAGTACCTTGGCGTGAATTGCAAATAATATTATATAGACTTTTTTAATGGTTCGTTACTATCGTTTAAGAAAAAGTTGCGTGCGATTATATGATTATATGTATGTGATATAATGTATTCCGGTAACTGTCAGCATGTCCATTACTATGTAACTTTATGCTAAGACTTTCTTTTTCTTTTTTTCTTTATGAATATCTTCTATTGTAAACATTTGTACAAAAGGACCTCGGTCCGTAAATAATAATACATAATAATAATAATATTTAAATCGAAACAATAGTCTCTTAGAAATTAGAGATAAGTTTCTATTCAAGATAACAAATATTTGAATTTCAATGAATTCCTCATTTTAAAAAACCATCGAAAAGAAATTCTACGGGCAGATTATGAAATGAAGAAAATTGAGAACGATGTACGAATACAAATGTCATACGAGCAGAAGGCGAGGGTTAATTCAGAGATATCTGATTACGATTATTCCGCGGGCCTCGCGGGAAATCCAGAAATTCGTGTCGGCAAATTAGTGTTTAGTCTGATAATGGGTTAGCCAGCAACGATACACGCGTGGTGTAGGAGGATGGAGAAAGGTTCATTCTCCAGTCGTCGGGAAGATACATTTTCACAGTAAAGTCGACGAGCTCTCTAACAAGGTGACCGCAATCTAGCCAGTACAGCACCCAATTAGCGATGACCCGAACCGGCTCAATTCCAGTGGCCCTTAAAACTATGAAATTAGTTCTCCCGGCCGGGCCGGGCCGGGCCGGAGGACGGTCGTTCCCTTCGAATCACCCTTTTCACTGTTTTCCTCCGGAACCGTCGCCAAACTACGAACAAAGATCCGAGACGCTGTTCCGAACTTGTTCCGCCGCCGAGCAATCTTCGCAGTTCCGACAGGTGAGGGCGAAAGTTGCGCAACCTGACGAAATCGAAATCTCTCGTTATTCGTTTCGCGCGAGCATCGCAAAATCGATCAACCTACCAGCAGAACAACGTCGACAGCCTGCAAAACAAGATAATTAATAGACGAATATTTTTTAGTTAATTAACACTAGAACCACCGAGCCAGTCAAAATGACTGGTTTCCGGTTTTTTCTTTTACGATTCGTGAAGAATTTTCTTGAGAAATTTTTTAGTATGCTTCTCTGTATCCAAGTACATGTTACCATAAAAATCCTACGAAATCTAAATAAACTCTATTTGGCAATGTCCAGAATACGATTCAGAACGAGGGCATTTAATCGAACTGCTCCTCAAACGAAAATACTACCCTCCATATATTATTAATTTCGTTCTAAGCGTGCGAGGCATTACAGCGTTAATTTTTATTTTCAATTTTCTCAAATAATGTAAGATTCGCATTTAGCGTTTATCGTTTATGTTAATTTAACTTAGTATAATGATATACACCTCATTGTCAATTGTCAATTGTAAAGTGTTATGTATGCTATATAAACCATACACGGTTTAGGGCATTAATAAATAAATAAACTCAATTCTGTTATTATTATAAAAGAATATACGTCGCTCTCGTTTAGGGCTCGGTAGTTCTAGTGTTAATAAATGGTAACTTGATAACTGTTTTAATGTTCAATATCTAGCTAGATAATTAACAAATTCAAGAGTCCAGCGTGTAGCTGGCCAGTGGAGGAACGGCGAAACACTAGTTTCGCCCAGAGGTACCGTACAAAGGGATTCCGGGATGAAAAGAGTCGTTGTTAAAACGATCGTCTCTGAGGGGTTGGGTTGTCTGAAGCACGGAACTTTTGCGAACGGCTTCACTCTTTTCTTCTCTCCTCTCTCTTCCTCTCTGGAAATGTTGTAGTACAATGAAATCGAGGAAAGTCGCCGGAATAGGGGACAGCCAACGAGAGAGAGAGAGAGAGAGAAGACGGACGCCGTGATTAATGTAGAATGCGGTTCTGTATAATTACTTAATTAAATTCATACATCACGGCGGTATTATGCGTGGTGCGTTGCGATCCGGCCCCTTTGTAACGACCCTTTTGAAGCGAAGGTCCCTATCTCGATAGCATCCCCTTCGGAACGGTTAGTACCTACGGTCTCACATCTGACTCATTGATATTGGACCAAGTTTCTAATAGACGATCGTATCAATAACTGATACCATGGTCCAGGGACGTACGCAATTACGCCGGCCGATATGGCCGAATTACTCGAGGGTGTTAATGACGGACGCGTCCAATTACCAAATCTTTTTCATTTCGTGATGCACCTCTGTTCACGATCCGGAGTGTGGCATCGACTATCGTGGTTGGTGAATCGAGTTTTCATTTAAAAAATTGTTTGATTCTCTGATCAGGAGAAAAATATTCTATTACACCTTCTGGATTATTATCGACAATTAATTTCCCCGTGTACAGGATACTTGAAGAATGGTATTACAAGTCGAGAGATTGCGATGCAGTGTAAAAAGATTGTTTGATTCTCTGTGTTGAAGTTCAATGACTATATATTTTGATAACCAGCCGAATATATTACATATCGCACAAAACTCAACGTCGGCTCGTCTTTAATATAATAGTCAATTTTACACTGATATAAATCGCGTCGACACAACAATATCTTAGCAAATTTCGTAACAGATTCCACAACCGACAACTCACGTGTTTATTCTGCGAGGTCGCACAAAAGAAGAAGGAAGAGACAGGCGAACAACCATTATATATATATATAAGAACCATAAATGTACCATGTGTACATTCGTTCCACCTATTGTGCTATTAGTGTACCTCTTCCTCACTTACGCCATAATCATCGTGCGTGGAAGGCGGGCTAATTAAATGTATACTTCAACACTCTGATCAGGAAAAATATTCTATTACACCTCCTGGATTATTATCGACAATTAATTTCCCCATGTACAGGATACTTGAAGAATGGTATTACAAGTCCAGCTATTGCGATGCAGTGTAAAAAGATAATTTTAGTACCTGAAATAAAATGTTGGTAGCTGATCGTCTTGAAAATAGAGCACTGTAAGAAAAATATTGTATGTTTCTTTTGTACGTTATTAAATTGATTTTCATAAAGGATGACCATCTTCCGGCTAGCATATGCGGTACCAGCAGACGGTAAAATTTGCCGGAACATTTGACTAGAATTTCACGCCCTTGCCTCGGTCTGGTCCGCCCGGACAGAGAAACCCAAACGATATTGGGCACACGCACACACCGTCTTCGGCGGGCCAGTAATACCCTTGAAGCATTTGAATCAATTACTGCCTGGGGGTTCTTAGGCACCCCTATCCCGTATTACAAACGGGGAGTCCGGCGTAAAGTGAATTAATTAAGTGTCCGTTGGTACGACCGATGCCGGTCTCGGTTCATGCACAGTCTTGGACAGGAATATTCGCGATCGTGCGCTATCAACGTCAAACTTCTCAACATTTCTCCGTTGGAACGATGATCCCGTGGAAAATCCCTTCGAATGCCACTGCTTTTAATTAACCCCTTGCACTATAATACCGAGTGGGACTCGTGGCGAAGATTTCGAAGATACTAAATATTCATGCTATTCATTTCCTTCAAACTTTAAATTGAACAAAATTATATTTTTTTTTGTTGTTGAAACCATTGGAGACTGCATAGGTATAAATTGCATAAAAACTTCCTTTTTCCTAAGAAATTAGAAAAACGACAAATAAGTTCTAATCACTGCAACCGTAAAATAAATCGTAGTGCAAGGGGTTAATCGGGCACGATCAAATTCGTCCTGGACCCTTTCACAAGTTATCATTTAGAAATAAAATATATTTGTAATTCCTTCTCAAGTAAAATACGTGGAAATAATATTCTCATACTATTTTTAATGTTTTGCGTGTTTCTTCTGATCGTTTTTGTCATAAGTGTATAAAATCAGCAATCCAGCTATTAAATAGGTTTCTTGTTGTACGCTTTGGTTTTACGAAATGATAACGGTTGAAATATTGACGATTCTTCGAAAATAGGGAATTTAGAGTACTTTTGGAAGGCACTGTAGTTGTGTATAGGGATAGGGCGTTTTAGGGACGGGACCCCTGACCAACAGCGACCGTCGACGACGCTCGGTTGATTGTACCGCTTAATCGTTACCGCGGGCTCAAATTGCGTCGCCGATAACGACGTTATCGTCGAGGACGCGATTATCCTTGGCACGGTCTCACGAATCCGCAGAACATGCCCGCAGGGACACGGCTGCGGAGATCGGAACCAATCGGTCTCTGAATCCTCGTGTCAGTGTCTTCCAGTGGCTTTGTTACGCTTACGGGAGAAGAATGGCCGCGATCTGGGACATTCGCGCCGGCAAATTAGTCCGGGGAAATGAATGCCTCGCCTCGTTTAACAATGCCTTAAACCCCTTTAAGAATCGACAATTGGAAGCTCCGATGGAAATTCTTCGAAAACGCGATTCTACCCTCCGCAGTCTCGCATCAAGGGAAAGTACCAACTATAAACGTTCTGTCCGATATTTATCACTTGAAAAGTTAGTAATATACAAAATTATTCGAAAATGTATGTAATAAAATAATTAATTTGATTACGTTTAACAATGCCTTAAATCCCTTTAAGAATCGACAATTGAAAGCTCCGATGGAAATTCTTCGAAAACGCGATTCTACCCTCCGTAGTCTCGCATTAAGGGAAATTACCAACTATAAACGTTCTGTCCGATATTTATCACTTGAAAAGTTCGTAATATACAAAATTATTCGAAAATGTATGTAATAAAATAATTAATTTGATTACGTTTAACAATGCCTTAAACCCCTTTAAGAATCGACAATTGAAAGCTCCGATGGAAATTCTTCGAAAACGCGATTCTACCCTCCGCAGTCTCGCATTAAGAGAAATTACTAACTATAAACGTTCTGTCCGATATTTATCACTTAAAAAGTTAGTAATATACAAAATTATTCGAAAATGTATGTAATAAAATAATTAATTTGATTACGTTTAACAATGCCTTAAATCCCTTCAAGAATCGACAATTGAAAGCTCCGATGGAAATTCTTCGAAAACGCGATTCTACCCTCCGCAGTCTCGCATTAAGAGAAATTACTAACTATAAACGTTCTGTCCGATATTTATCACTTAAAAAGTTAGTAATATACAAAATTATTCGAAAATGTATGTAATAAAATAATTAATTTGATTACGTTTAACAATGCCTTAAATCCCTTCAAGAATCGACAATTGAAAGCTCCGATGGAAATTCTTCGAAAACGCGATTCTACCCTCCGCAGTCTCGCATTAAGAGAAATTACTAACTATAAACGTTCTGTCCGATATTTATCACTTGAAAAGTTAGTAATATACAAAATTATTCGAAAATGTATGTAATAAAATAATTAATTTGATTACGTTTAACAATGCCTTAAATCCCTTTAAGAATCGACAATTGGAAGCTCCGATGGAAATTCTTCGAAAACGTGATTCTACCCTTCGTAGTCTCGCATCAAGGGAAAGTACCAACTATAAACGTTCTGTCCGATATTTATCACTTGAAAAGTTCGTAATATACAAAATGATTCAAAAAGGTATGTAATAGAATAATTAATTTTATTACTATTGTACTAAATTTCCGTGTCGACATCATTTTGATACATCCGAGGGAAGGTTAATCGTTTCAGACGACGTGGCGTTTTTAAATAAATTTCCTACGGTGTACTTTGGAACTCGGCCAACTTGCTTTGTTAATGTCCGCAGCCGTCGTTCCGTGCTACTCTGTACCGTAATTTATCACGCGATCGCTATATTTTACGTTTCCTGGTAATTCTTTGGTATAGTTTCCATACAACGTATGATTTATATGCAATCTATGGTTGTTCATTTTTGTTCAAACAATAGAAAGAATCTATCCTTGCCAACAATTAACAAAACCACAAATCGATACAGAACACAATTTTATTTCTCATCGATGAACACGTTAATAACGTAGTGTAAGATCTTTCCGGATATTCTGTGCGTAACAGCTCGAGGTCAACACTTACCATCCCTAAGCGACGGTACCGTCCCCGTGACACACAATTATATCTTCATTCGATGAATTCATTAGGCCACCATCTTATCGTCGCCATCTCCATCAATCCGTCGTTCGGCCGTAATTTACGTACTCCAATTATTATCCTGTAAACGTTAGTACCCTTTTATCCGTACCATCATCCATCCCCAGCCATAAAACTCACAGGATCGAGCATCCCTGCGTCACACGCGCCAGCCAGCCACCCCTTGCGAAAACAGGCTGTCGGCTCGGCAGCAGGAAGTTGCCTCTCATCGGAATCGGCTTTGCACGGTTTAATCTGTGCGAGAGAGCCTCCGTTGCCTTCTAGGATCACTCAAATACTACAGTGGAGAGACACTAAACCTCCATATTCGAGTTTAAATCTATTATACATAATCAACAGAACCCCAATACATTTTGCACAAAACACTGCTGCCATATTGCCACATATGGTAATACTTGTTCCATAAATTTCCAACAACTGACGCGCATTATGGCTGTGTATTTTAAATCGTCTTTTTCAAGAATATTATGATATTGACTTTTTTTAATGGTTCGTTACTAT
Source organism: Lasioglossum lativentre (assembly GCA_916610255.1). NCBI lineage: Eukaryota > Metazoa > Arthropoda > Insecta > Hymenoptera > Halictidae > Lasioglossum > Lasioglossum lativentre. The sequence goes on from OU744364.1 coordinate 8,018,229, forward strand.
CATTTAACCCCTTGCACTACGATTCATTTTACGGTTCCAGTGATTAGAACTTATTTGTCGTTTCTAATTTCTTAGAAAAAAAAAGAAGTTTGTATGTAATTTATACCTATGCAGTCTCCAATGGTTTCAACAACAAGAAAATATAATTTTGTTTCAATTTAAAGTTTAAAGGAAATTAGTAGCATGAATATTTAAGTAGACTATTTTCGAAATCTTCGTCACGAGTCCGACTCGGTATTATAGTGCAAGGGGTTAAGAAAAAGTTGCGTGCGATTATATGATTATATGTGATATAATGTATTCCTGTAACTGTCACCATTACTATGTAACTTTATGCTAAGACTTTCTTTTTCTTTTTTTTTATGAATATCTTCTATTGTAAACATTTGTATAAAAGTACTTCGGTCCGTAAATAGTAATAAAGAATAATAATATTAAAAATACTCCATCATCCCATGGTCTTGGTCGAAGAGGGAAACGTCGAAGCCTATGGCGGTTGTGGTTCACCGCATTCCCGGTGTTAGGCAGTCCGTGTTGCGGCCGCGTTCCGAAAAGTTCCCATGCCGCGCCAGCGAGAGAGCTGATGCGTCGTTAGCATGATCCGTGTCGCTGCGGATTCGTACGTCAAAATTTATCGTTTGAGCCGCGCGGCACGTCTCGTTAATTATGCACGTATGCGTGCGTGATACGCGTCGATCCTGGAAAAGCCTGGTAACAAGCTCAATGTCGGTAGTCGGAGGACGTCTGGGGACGTGGGAAATCAATGCCCGACGCATTCACGTCCATTTTGATGAGATTCTGTTTCATCAGGGAGACTCGACGAGACTCAACGAGTTGTCTATCCTCTCCTCTCTACCCTCATCTGTCTCTCTCTCTCTCTCTCTCTCTCTCTCTCTCTCTCTCTCTCTCTCTCTCTCTCTCTCTCTCTCTCTCTCTCTCTCTCTCTCTTTCCCGGTTGCTCCCTCTCCTTCTAGCCCCCGACGATTTGTATCCCGCGAACGCGTATGAAAGTTAATGAGTCAAAAGAGCCGGAGTTTGATGGTTCCATTAGTATCGACGTAAAGTCGCTGATTAATTTTGGAACACGCGCCGACGGGGACGCGGTTCGAAATCTGCAGACTAGCTGACGATAGCAATGGCGACCGCGAATCCATTTTCAACTTTTCTGGAAACTTTTATTTTCTGGTTTTTTTTCCAAGGTTTCTGACGCGAGAATAAAAATGTGTTCCAAAAAGTCAATATTATTCGTGACATTCATTTATTAGGTCTTTTATCATATTTTTCGGTATTAAAAATTTGCGCGTTACACAACCCACGTGACTATTACGGGGTAGTCGCTTACAGGAGGTTAAAGTTAGAAATTATATTTTTTTTTAAATGCCACATATTTTTTTATAATTGTGAATGAAAGGATTGCGATGTTCATAGCTGCTGCGTATGTAATTTTTCTAGTTCCCAAGACAAGAACGTGAAACACTGTGTTGAAGGGAACGGTAATACGTCACTCGCAGCTGCTGCAGGCTCTTTTTCCTGGCGTGGCTTTAAAAATATCACTGGCTCGCGCACGATCCTTATGAAAGCCCAGTAATTTCGTAGCCTCGAGAGCACCTCGCCGCGCGTGATCATTCGTCATACTTACCGATCCCAAATTGGCCGTGTACAACGGTCGAGATAAAAAATATCCGTCTAATCCCGCGGATTCGTGAACATTCCCAGACCTATTGCGGGCTTTGCAAATAATCTTTCCATTTCTTTCAGTTATTTATTCGTTTACTCTTACATACTCGTAACGTAATGCGCAAAGAGATTTATATTGCAATAATTTTATGGCGCTGCCGCAAGCTTAACCGTAATTTCTTGACATACCAACTCTGGACGCCTCTATTACAGTGTAATAAAATTACTCTTCGTTCCGTTGTTATTGTAAATAATTTGTGTTAGTTAATTTATTAGAGTAAATTAAATTTTGTCTATCACATTTACCGTTCCCACAAGCGTACATATATCGATTTTATCAATGGTCCAATGCAATAAAATATCATTGAACGTAATAAATCCCACATTTAAGGTAACAAAAAATAAATACCATAAAATATATTGTATACTAGAAAAGTAAACGGGTCGCTGGCGTATTGAAAATTGAATCGTGCTGCTTGCACACGGTTTCCCCCCTCTCGCAAACCGTTACAGCAGCGTGCGTTGCAGGTGGCAGGCCATGTCGAATGATTTTTGGTGAACCCGCCACGGGATTCTGGACATGTCACTCGAGTAATTAGATCGTATCGGTGTAAATATACGCCGTGCTGCCGCGCAAAGCAAATCGTTCGACCTCTTTAACCGGCCGTTTCCCCTTCCTCTACACGCGCCACGCGAGCCACAACCACAACACTGGCGAATTAATTAACGAACCTCGCCGCATTAATGATGTAACGACAGGATTTACGACGTTTCCTACAGCGAGGGGTCGATTTCCCTCTCTTTCCAATTCCCCCCCCCCTATTCCATGCCTCCTTTTCATTTCCCCACCACCTCTTGATTAAAAGCCACGGGAAAACTTAACCTCGAATTACTTGGTTTCCTGCGAGCGACTCCATCTTGGATTTTTCACGAATCCTTGCCAGTTTACCACGTTTCTCATTTTCGTTCGACTCCTTGTTAAAATTTGTGTAAAATGTAACTTGAAATTTTTTTGGTTTCCTCCGCACAACTCTATCCTGATTTTTTACAAACCCACGTGACGTACATTTCTGAACGTTTAATTTGAAAAATATTTCGATGATTATCTTTAACGCCAAAATATGTATTACGTTACACACAGCGTTCCAGGTGGAGGGATTTCTCGGATAAATAGTGGGGAAAACGCTATAACGCGAACCTGTGTCACGAAACTATACAGTGTAGTCCTTCTACGATAGCGACGTCGCGATCCTTCGGTATGGATCGTGTACGAACCATTGGTCTACTTGTAACGTGAAAAAATCTCGTAAAACGACAAAGTACAAGGTACACAGATATAATAAAAAAAATGACCGAGCATTTTCCCATAACCTCAAGATCCCATTATTTCTGTAAAAACGACACGTTCGCAGAGAAACGCATTAAACCAACGACGGTCCGAGGCATTACCGGAACCATTGGTCGAAGTGCTGCACATTCTCGTCCATCTCGGTCTGAACCGAGCGGTAATTAGCAATCAGAAGGCACCCTCTCTCGGTCCCAGGATCGCGCGACGTCACTCAAAGCGGAGAGGCATTAAATGTACCGCGAGTTATTAACGACGTTTGGCTTTCTCGGGCGCGATTTCGTGTTTCCGCCTAAAGCGGATTCCACAGCGATGCGAGAGAAGGGTTGGCACCGTGTTCGACGAACTGCGAACGAACGATAACGCGAGTGGGCCACCTGCGTCTCGCACGACTTCGCAGAAGTCGCCGTTCTCAGGGTGGCAATCGAGGGACGGAGGGGGAGAAGGGTGGCAAGGGGTTGAGAGGGTGGGACGACCCTTTTAAGTGGCGACAAAGGTAGTACGCTGTTCCGACCCTCGTGGATTCGCCCTTACGTAATATCTTGCCAGTAGTCGGATCGCGGACCACCCTTCTTTTTTTTTTTTCTCTCTCACCCCCGGATTTCTTCTCTCCCTTTTTTTCTCTCTCTCTCCCTCTTTGTTTCCCCGTCGAAGGATATTTTGAAGGGTTCAGTGCGCGTTAATGGACGATTTAGCCGTCGCGAGGTTGCCCAACCGACGAGTGCGAAGATAAGAGAGAACCCGTTTTCCGCCTGCCGCCGCGCGCCGATTCTTGATAACTGTGCCAAGGTTGACGCGCGACCGTTTTACACGGTGCGTCGAGTGATGTTAATACCGAAATTTCGGGGATTATTGCGTTCCGGAGGTTCCATTGTGCCGGCTAATTGGAGGAACCGAGCCACCCGGCTATGCGAGTCATTGTCTGTTTTCATATAATGATCGATAGAATTTATTGCTTTATTTAGAACGAACTGCTTGCCGAGATATTGTTAGGTAAATACGCTTATCGGAGAATGGACTTCTTCGTATACGGTACAGCGACGTTATTGTATACTATAATTGTAGTTGTTTCACGCCTGTGAAATCAAAATATTTATACAGGGTGTCCCAGTATTGATGGTACAACCGTTGAAGGGGTGATTCTACAGGAGAAAGGAATTCGAGACTACGAAATAAATTTTATTCTTTTAACACTAGATTTTGCCCAAGGAAGTCATTTTGACTGCTTTTTCATTTCAATTAGAAAAACAATTATGTATATAATGACACAATTTCTTAGAATTTTGTGACTTTTTGTACAACATATAAATCCGTTTATTAATAATTGTTGTTACCTCCACCCCTCCTTCATTTCCGGTATATATATATATATGTGTGTTATACCTATATTTCCCAAAAGCAGTCAGTCTTTCTAGTGTTAAGGCTTTGTTTTCGAGAAAATCGACTTTGAAGATCAATCAAGTTTTCGTGGCTAGCATTTGTAAGAAGTAGAATCAGTAGGTCATGATCGGACACGCCAGACGATTCCTATCCAATAGCCAGTGTGTTAACCGAATGTTCAAACTCAATTTTCTCAAATACGAGGCGTCAAATGAAAAAAAAAACCCATTTCATATTTTCGATTTATTTTCTCATATTGAATGATCCCTTCCACGGTTGTACCATCAACGCCGGAACACCCTGTATATATTGGAGTCCCTGAGTGACCCCCCGTCGTATGTTAAAGGTTAAGTTAAAATATCCTGTGTACACTGTTATTATTATTACTAGATTAACCTTGCCCCATTCGGTGGGCACCATTCACTCTCCACCGACCGCGCAACACTAAAAACCAATGGAAACACGTTGTTGTTAAAATCCGCAAAATATGTATATCGACCGTTCGCATTCGTCGCGCGGACTGGACTGTCTCTCGCTCGTTTTCCGTTGCGGTGAGCAACATCGACGGAACGCGTTGTCAAACCTCGGAACCTCGAGCGGTTTACAATTGACAGTGACGCGCGGAGCAAGCGGAGAAACGTGTGCCGGTGGAACGGGGGTGGATTTTAATAAACCGGAAGCTTATTGTGCGGTCCGTTTGGATATCGTCCACGGTGGTGTTATCAGAAAGGAAGAGAATGAATGCTCCGCGTTCGCCGCGACAGCGAAGAAGACAGCGAAGCGACAGCACTATGTCGATGTGTTCGTTGACAGTTGGTGCACAGGGGATGGAGAAAAGTACGTCGGCGAGGAGGAGGGGGTGGTGGTGATGGTGGTGGTGGTAAGAGAGAGAGAGAGCTCGACCCTCGGGGGTTGCATTGTTGCAGTGCCGGTGATTACGACCGGCAGCGAACTCCTTTCCACTTTTTTGCTGCAAGTTCACTGCGAGTGGTTTCCCGGCCAGTCGAGATGCCCTCAAGGTCCCGTGTCTTGTTATCACCCCGAGACCGTGTCTGCTCTTTAAGTATCGTGCCTTTCCTACGATCTGCTTGATTGCGTCGTTAAACCCCGAGACCCGGCAGTAGCCATCGCTTCTCGCTATTACTCTCCCGATCTGCTACGTCTTCTTACATTCTAAAGAAAGATACGGAATTAAAAAAAAAAGTCGTCGTTACGACTTGTTCGGATTCTCTTAACCCTTCTTCGCGCGTCTGAATACAGTCTGATTGACCGGCAACGAGGCTGCTATCCTGCGGAGCAACTTGAATTGAAGACCTCCGCGGGACGACCGGGCAAAATTAGCGGGTTTACGAGCTGGTATCAATCAGAATTAACCCTTTGCACTCGGAGCTGTTTTAACTAAAAAACGAAAGATTTTTCCATTTTAGAATATTTCCATTCTATACTATGTTTTTTTTGCGTATAAAACTGATATGATATCTCATGTAATATGTAAATGTCTAGTAGTTTATTAAATACGAACAAAAATAATTCAAACTCTGAATGTTTTCGGCGCAAAGGTTCGATCAATTAGAAACCAGACAACTATTTGCAAATTTTCACAAAAATAATAATGGGAACAGTATTTTCAAGAAGGTATAACAATTTTCAAGGTAAAAACCACTATGATAGGAACTGAAACGTCCGAATCGAGACTCCGCGCCCCCCCCCCCCCCCCCCGCCCCTCCGGGGGGCGGTGCAACAGTTTGTGATTGACGGTCGGACAGTGAACACCGACGCTCGCGAATCACCAAGACTGCCGTGCTAATGCAAATGCAGCGTGTAATTAAAAACCAGGGCTCGCTCGTCTGTGCGCACCAACGCCTACAGACGACACTCGAAGCTATTTTAACTCAAAAATGAAAGATTTTTTTCCATTCTAGAATATTTCCATTCTGTACAATTTTTTTTTCATTTTTTTCATATGAAACTAATATAATATCTCATGTAATATGTAAATGTCTAGTAGTTTATTAACCCTTAAGTGGGCGCGCAATAGCACTGAGTGCTCCGTTTGTAGTTGCTCCATTTATTGACATAAAATTTCATAAGAAACTGATAATGAACAGTGATATACGTAGTTTTAGAGGATGGTGCACAAAGTGCTCCGCGCGCCCACTTATGTAACAAAAATAGGCGCGCCCACTTATGTAACAAAAATAGGCGCGCCCACTTAAGGGTTAAATACGAACAAAAATAATAATCTGAACAATATTTTTAAGCATGGCATAGCAATTTTCAGTGGTGCCTCAGATGCGCCATCCGAGTGCTAAGGGTTAAAACAAAGGCAAACAATCTAAACCAGGGGTTCCCAACCTTTTTCCTTAAAAATTTATCATCGACCCCCAAAGAGATCCACCTGAACACCGTTGGGGACTCCTGATCTAAACTAACAGAAAACTGACTTGCATCGTTCTTGCAAATCGGTATCCCAATAAAAACTAAAGAACGAGAGGAGGAAATCGTTTCAAATCAATATCCGATCTTCCAGCGCGCATCCTTTAAGTTCGAAACGTTCCCTGCACGCCTCTGTTGTTAATAGTCGATCGATCTCTGAGAAGAAGTTGCGGAGCGTACAAAGAGAGCGCAAAGCGGATATAGCGTTCTCCTGTTACGGCGATGGGAGAGAAGTTGGATTTCTCTCCGGGATAAAGAGAGGGTTCTCTCCCGCGTTGAGCTGCGTTTAACGAGAAACAAGGGTGGTCGAGGATGCTGCTGTTTCTCAGGGAATCCAGTAAGACGACTTAGGCGAACAGGACTCTTATAGCACGACGGTAGGAAGCATGTCGGTGTCTTTCACAAGAAACTCGGCCTCGTCCGTAGGTGTATGTATCGCGACGATGCTGGCGGAGATGGCCCGGCGGAGGAACTTCTAAAATCAATTAGCAGCCCCTTAGGCGATGGGGTTCCGTTCCCGCGACTCCGGGAGGACCCTCTCCATCATAGGATAAGGGGTGATAAGGAGGGGTCGACGTTTATACCAATAGAGAAACCGGCGGAACAATCACGACGTTTCTACGAGTATCTACACGTAAACGGGAGGGGCCAGAACGCGATGCGGAAGATTGTGTGGGTGCCACCTGCAGGGGTTGCAGCGCGATTCAACCCTTCCGACCAGCAACTAGTCCCGTTTGCTGCGGGCTGCTGAGATTATCCTCAGACGACTCGCTCGTCGATGCTAATGGAACCTTTTTTCCACGCGATTTCGACACCCTCGCGTCAGGTTTTATTCCCTTTCGATGCAGCAATCCCCGACGAACAGCGGAAAACATTCATATTTTTATAAATCGATGGTCCGCTTTAATCCTGGGGAATGACAGAGGCAGATCGAAACGATGCATTTCTATGTAGATTCGATTACCTTTGTAGTAATAAATTTTTAACACTCGCGAACTTTCTTTACTGTATTTCTTTACCCCAATATTTTTGTCTGCCTCTTGAACCAAGTGTTTCCTTTGAAACGAAAATTACGGATGCTTTTGCGGTGACTAGGGGGGGAAAAAAATAATAACGTCGCGATCGATCGTTGAAATGTTCATACATTTCAGGATTCGCGTGTCCTCCTTCCTGCCAAAAAATTTCTATTTGCCCGGGCGGCCGCCGTCTCGTCGTTGAGAAAAGTTAATTATTTCGCCTTGGCGGGGGCGGCGTCGAGTGCAATCCCCCGCGCGCGCATTCATCGCGATGAATTCGAGCAGTTGCGAGGGGGCGTTTAAACTTTTACCTGGAGGGATGCGGACGAGGGTGGACTCGGTTCTCGAGCGTCTATCACGACCCGCGCGACCCGCCTCGAACTCTAACGACCAGCAGTAATTCGTCCACCTGGAGTTGGATGACCGATGAAGTCGACTTACGCGATGCGTAAGACCACGTAGACGAAGTTTCGAGATCTTAGGGTCTCCTCTCCTTGTGTCCTTATGCGACGTATAATTGAGCGTCGCGGTGAAGATCCCTTTGGGGGTCGCCCTTCAACCCTTTCGAACGAGCTGATGATGGTTGTCCAAGCTACGCTTTGTCCAAAGTTTCGGTCTTCGAGGACAATCACGCGGAACAGGAGACCACTGGCCTGAGAAAGTAGAGAAAATACAGGCTGTTTCATAATTTGTCCAACAAATGTTGGATATACATGTTAGAAAATCGTGAACGTTGTCGCTTGATGGTTTCTGGGGTAAGTGCCGAGCTGTTCCTCTCAGTCCTATTACCGGGAAGGCACCCTCGCCTTCCCCCACTCCGTGGCCAGATCCTTGAGGCACACGGTCCCAATTTTTATAAGCTTACTAGTTTTTCCACATCTGTTTACAACAAACATCCCCTCGATGGTCGGTGGCGAGTTAGTTAGTTATATTATGTTTTTACGTCGCATCGACTACTTTGGTCATTAGCGACGACTTATATATATAGCTTATAACTATAGCTTATAACTATAACTTATAACTATAACCTATAACTAACTTATAGCTAAAGGACCTACAGTTTATTAAGGTGGGTTCCGAACCACCTGGGCGGCTACAGTATGAATCACTTGAGAAAAATCTCAGAGGTGACGGCGGGATTCGAACCCGGGACTACGAGTTCGTAGCCGCGAGCCTCATCCACTGAGCCACTGCGCGTCCGGTCGGCGGCGAGAAGAGCCAACGTGATCATCCGTCGTCGCCCGTCGATGGCCATATTTATTGCACTCATCCCCGTTCAGGGCCTCGAGTGGGCTAAAACCCGACCATAAATCTGTCTAGACCTAAGGATCGTCTTGATACCAGCCCCCGACTCCCGACGAAAAAATTGATCAAATCTAGTGAGAATATAAAGTGCAGGTAAGAGTAGATACACACAAAATTGATGTAACCAAATAAATCTGTGGACAGATTGAGAAGCAACCATCGCGAGAGCGATTCATTAAGGCAATTAAAAAGCAGCGCGGAGCGGGGCGATATATTTCACCTGAGAAGCTGTGCGTCAGGTGACAATGGGTGAAATCGCGGGTGATTAAATAGGCACGTAATATTCAAGAGCCGGTCTTTCATCTCGGCGTAGGGCGGAGGGTCTCGTTAAAGAACCTTTGTCAGGTTATTGCGGGATCGGCGCGGCGACTGGGGATCGGCAAGAAAGACGGCTAACTCTGAAGATACCGGCCGATTAGAGACCGTTCCCCTGTCCGCCATCTTATTGCATAGACCTGTTTCCACTCGGAGAGGACGAACTGCTCTTCTCTCTGACTTTGAGCCGAGTTTCGCCCCGTCTTTGAAGAGACCTCGGCCCCGCGACCCTTCGTGACCCAACAAGAGGGAGGGGGGGAGGGGGGATGCGACAAAAAGGCCTGTGGTCCTTCCGCGGCACATTTCTGTCCTATTGGAAGGACCAAAGGGCCGAGGGACACGCGTATTCGTTTAAATGAAGACGAAGGGACCTTCCAGACGGTGTCCTCTAATCGGGGAATCACGGATTTCTTTGCTCCCGCTTCTTCCCCACCGTCTATTGACGTCCCGCAGTATTTGTTCCGTTGGATACTGTATTGACTCGTTCCATCTCGATTAAGTTCGGACTTTGATCGTGCGTTTGATTGTAACTTCTTCGTTGGCTTCCCGGAATGTCGGAGTTCAAGACCCACAGGCGGCGCGGCGGAAGAAAAATCCCCTCGGCCGGTGTTCTTTGGTGACCTTGCAATTTTTTCCGTCGGAAAATTCGAAAATCTTTCAATCCAAGGGACCATCGTCGCTATTCTAGCAATTCTGCTTAATTCGCTTATGTGGGGAATAACGGTGTGAGTGTACCTTTACATTCAGCCACGTGGCGGAAATACCTGACGGTTTAATAAACGACGACGATCGGTACGAATTGATTTGTTGTAATGTTGCTGTGCGTATAACCGGGACGGTTCACACCGTCAGAATGGCCGAGCAGCAAGCAGCGATGTTTTAATACTATTGCGTGTATGACCGGGACGGTTCATACTGTCAGAATGGCCGAGCTGTGGGGAATAACGGTGTGAGTGTACCTTTACATTCAGCCACGCGGCGGAAATACCTGACGGTTTAAAAAACGACGACGATTGGTACGAATTGACGACGCGCCGTCGTCAATAAATAATAACAGTTTTGTGACGGAGCTTGATCTGACAAGGTGTAAAGATATTGTGGATCGAAGTAATAAATATAGTAATAAATATTATAAACATCTCTACACTTATTTAGTGTAATCCGAAGGTCATTAGGTAATGTTTCGTTTCACTTTCGATTCGCTCTTAACCGAGTGCCAGCTTAAGCTGCTTCGAAGCTTCCATGAAACGAAGGTAATTTATTTAACGAAACAAAATGAAAAGTGAAGTTTGTAGCGTAAAAACAACTAGAAACAACAACACGTGTGCAGTCTTCGTCGTGCGGTCTGGAACGATCTGATTTTTCAAGCCATCGTAGGTTGCGCGAATGTTACCCACGAGACCGACTAATATAATATATAGCGAACGAAGAAAAACGAGCCGAGAGAAAAAACCGGAGAAGCTTGAGAAGCTCTTTGTAGAACCAATCCAAGGGTCCATCGCGTACCTACCTCCGGAAAACGATGTTGAATAGCTCCGGGTAAGTTCGGTCTCGTGTGCAGACTGGACCTCGTGAAACTTTAACGCGTTTACCCTGTTAGTGGACCGAGGACGATATATATCTGCGCGCGGAAGATGAAGATCCTTCTCCTCGTAGGATCTCGTATTGGAGACCTTCACTTGTCATCGATCATGATTAGTCGTTGTAATGGGCCCCGCCCATTGTGATGGGCTCACTCACTATTTCTTGATTTTCGCGCGACAGAGCGCGTCGGGGAACCTTGGGGGTAGATAAGTGCAAAATTTGATCATTTTCGTTCGGCGACTTTGTGGAGACGTTGATAGTCACTGGTGATCGGCACTATTACATTTACACTAGGAATTGTAGGGATCCGTCCGCTGCAGTCGCTCTCATTAATTTCATGCTTTAATTTTCTCACAAGGGAACATATTCAGTTGATACACTCCGATTTTGACGAAACTTATGCGAGATATAGTTCTTCGAAAAATATTTCACACGTATTTTTTTTATCGGCAACCATCCACTCTGAGGGGGTGAAAACAGCCCCCCGAAGCCAGGGGTCAAAACCACATTTTTTTGAGAAAAAAAAAGTTTGTTAAAAAATTCTTGCGCGACTACATTTCCCATTGAAAAACGCACAATTTAAAAAAAATTCAAAATTTTTTGACCACTGGTTCCCGAGATAATATGGTTTTGACTCCCAACATTGAGGGCTGTTTTCACCCCTTCGAAGTGAATGGTTGCCGATAAAATAAATACGTGTGAAATATTTTTCGAAGAACTATAGCTCACATCAGTTTCATCAAAATCGGAAATTCTTATCTGAATATGTTCCCTTGTCAGTTGTAGACATGGTCGAAGGATTTAATCCGGCAGTAATTAAATTCTACTTAACGGAAATACACTTGGAATAATAGTTGAATTTCGTTAAGAGGATAACCGTCGGTAACGATCGTTCGTCAATTCGAGTTTTCTTTCGGGATTATCCGCGAAATCTTCTCAGGAGGCAAGTCGTGTAAATATTGTTGGGAATCCATTGGTGTTTATTCTGCGTCGTCGGGAGCTAATACGCCGGGAAAGGTGAAACCTGTTATCTGTGAATTTCACTCCTTTATTACAGAATAAATAAATAAACTCCGTGAATATTAGTCCCTGGATTTCAAGTGCAATTGTCTTATTTCATTACCGATGTCTGCTTTAAGAATCCTCATACAGAAAAAAAAACCTTCAAAATATTTCACCCTTAGCAGTAAAAATGTTGGTATCTAATCAATTACTAAACATTTAACCCTTAGCACTCGAGTGGCGACTCAGAGTCTCCATAAAAATTGCTGTGCTGTTATTCAAAATATTGTTTACATTATTAAACAAGTTGGTAGCTAATCAATTACTGAACATTTAAGTATTGTATGAGGTGTTATATTAATTTCATATCCATAAAATAAAAAGAAATCATATGGAATGGAATTATTCTAGGTCGGAAGAAATGTTTAATTTTCGAGTTAAAATAGCTCCGAGTGCAAAGGGTTAAGTATTGTATGAGGTATTATATCACTTTCATATCCATAAAATGAAAAAAATTATCTAGGCTGGAATTATTCTAGGACGGAAGAAATGTTTAATTATTTAGTTAAAATAGCTCCGAGTGCAAAGGGTTAAAGGAGATTCTAGGTTAACCCGATGCAAGATATCCATTATATGCAATAAATTTTAATGAAATCTCTGTTGTTGAATCGTCGAATTACCAAAGTTGATTGCAGAGGCAAATCCGGCCAAGCAGGAATTTCCGATTCCGATCAGACTCTTTTGTGTACCGTAATTTGCGTATCTCGATTCAGATGCAAATTACCAGTTGAGATGCTAGATTTACAGTTTACTAACGAGCGTTTAGGGATTCCGTACAGGCATCAGCGCCAGGACCCTTAGCTATTCAAGTTGCAACCCTTCCAAGTTAGGGGTTAATTGTGTCATCGTGATCGATCTGTTTGCGCGTGATTCGGCTATCCTCCCGTTTGAAAATATGCGGCCAAAAGTCATATACACAGACGCGACGCGACGGTAACAAAATTACACTAGTGAAAATGCTTCTCTTGTTTTCAGGCTCGACTTGAATGGAAGACATTCTAAAATACAACGGAATTATACCGTGCTCGAGAATAATTATGGAACGCTTAGCACCATGTTTTATGGCTTCTGTCTCGCGTGATATTCCGCACGGTAAATAGCTCTGAGCATTTCACGGTCTCGCGGAACACGTTCTTCGCATAGTTAGACGCAGGAATGGAATCATCCATTCACCCCGCTCTATCATAGTTTTATGAAACTCTCGCTGCAAGCCGGCAGATTGTTTCCCCTTAATGTATGCTCGAATATCAATTAAACTGTGAGCCTCGTGCGGCAATAATTTCCACGAGCAATTTGTAATCGGAATTGTTAACTACCGTAAACTTGCGGGATTTAATAGGCGAACTATTTAGAGTTTCGGTTTAATGCTTTGTCCGTTTAATTTAAGGTGATTTGAGATTTTAATCTGAATAATAAGTTTATTTCGTCAATAATTATCAATAATTGTAAGTCTGGTCGGTTAGCTGTTCATCGAACAACTTATTTGTCGTTTCTAATTTCTTAGAAAAAAAGAAGTTTGTATGTAATTTATACCTATACAGTCTCCAATGGTTTCAACAACATGAAAATATAATTTTGTTTCAATTTAAAGAAAATTAGTAGCATGAATATTTAGTAGACTATCTTCGAAATCTTCGTCACGAGTCCGACTCGGTATTATAGTGCAAGGGGTTAAAAGGAACGTAAAAACTAATGGTGTTACGAAAAGTACCTTCAAAAGTGCGTTTTAAAAGGATTGATAAATAAATCTGCGCATGATCCCAAGCATCGTCCAGTGTACAGTTATAAAAACAAGTCCGTGGATTGGTAATACCTTCCGTGTGTTATTGCATATTTTGAATCGTATCAATATTAACAGCGGAGGTAGCATGTAGGGTCCGATACAAGATGATAAGTCACAGGAGCAGGGGTTGTAAACGCGAATGACCAGTTCGAAAGTCGTAGGTAAATCGCGAGAAGGGGGCCCCCACCAGCCCGTTTCCCCGGGGCAAATTTCCGATTTATTCAAGCCCGCTCCCGAATACTTGGGAGCCCATAAAGAGAATGAATGGGATTGTGGCGGTTGCAGCAATGCTTAGGGCTGCTTTAGGGGTTCATGAAATACGCGGCCGCTACCCTCTTTCGGGCTTTCCTCTCCACTCTCCTCTCTCTTTCTCTCTCTCTCTTGCTCTATTCCCGGCTCCTTTTAACGCTATCGCGTTTCTATTACTTCGTTTTCCCATCACCGTCACCTCTTTTTGTTAATAATTTCGTCAACTTCACATTTCTCAATATCCACAATTTTTTCGTTTTCGAACAGATCGTGTCTACATTGAAATATGTATAAGGTAGTTGCGCGAAATTTTTTAATTTTGTAGAAAGTTAATTCGTCAAGTGGACGTTCCTTCAAAGATTATACAGGGTGGTCCGTTTAAATAAGAACACCTAAATATCTTTTCAGGTTATTGTGATGCAAAAATTATTTGGTACGTAATGTGCATGGTGTCAATGGACCAAATATTTGGCACGAATATTTTTTCCACCTAGGTAATTTTTTTCGGAGTTATCAAGATCATCGGTGTTTTTTTGACACATAACTGCATTTGTTTTTTATTGCACCGTGTAGCTGAGCAAAAAATACAATCAGATATGTATAATAACGTGACCTTCGAATGACCTTAATCTTTGAAAATGAAAGTGAACACTCCGAAAAAGATAATCTTGAGAAAAAAAAAATATTTGCAAAAAATCCACCTTGTGATACCATTTATATTGCATTAAAAACACTTGTTATGTCATCACAAATAAAGGAGATATTTAAGTGGCTACATTTAGGTGTATACATTTAGGTGGACCACCCTGTATTATTGTGGTAAATGCACTTTCGAGCAGGGTTAAAAAATACATTATTTAACGGTGTACAGAATGCAGTCCCGAGAAACGAGAGATACAAGGAGCTCCTTTTTACGAATGCCACTGGCCTAATTCTTGAATAATACTCGAAGCATTTCGATCATAAACGCGTGCCCCTTTATCCGATTGTCATTGTCTACGTTCGTTTGAGTCCCCCTCGACTTTGTTCCCCTCCGCCCACGTATCGAAGCTCTCTCCTCTCCGCGGGGCGGCCGAGCGATATTACCATGAATTTACATAGCCTCGCTCCGAACTCGGAACATATTGCGCCGCTTTGATTTATGTGAAACATTTGCTAAATATTCCCGCTTAATCTCGGCCGCGCGGAATGCCTTTCTGTAACGAGAACCCGTCGTTGCGTCTCCTTCGACGTAACTGGGGAGGGTCTCCCGTAGGATCGAGGGGGATCATTCGACCCTTGCGCCTTTTTTCTCTCTGCCAACCGATGAACGGAATTAACGCTCGTATATTGCCTCGATACTTCGATACTGCCCGAAAACCATCGGTTCGCAACGTTCGCCCCGTTATTTTACTTGTATCCGATCCTTTTCCGCGAAACCCTCGTCTGCGATATGGTCGACTGTAACGTTTCGCGGATTAGAGCACGTTTTTCCGACCAAAGAACACCACTCTACAAAATTGAAGGTTCACACTAAAGGGTGAAATCTTCGATATCCATGAAGTTCATTTATTCAGACCATTTTTCATATGAAACCAAGCGAGAAAGTAGTTTTCAGTTGAAATTGAAAACAATATAACTTTAGTCTCTTATGTCCTGATTTACACCAAAATAAAATCTTTGGGGGAAGTAAGGGACGCGAAGATATTTTCACACGAAGTTATTACAGGAGATCGAAAGTCGATTATTTTACAATGCAGAATTGCCAAAATGTATAAAAATATTAGGAAACTTATTTCGATTGAATTGTAAAGCCTTTTTCACAAAACACAAACAGTCGTTCAGAATCAGCATTTAAGTTTTAATAGACGACATTAAATTAGCGTATCAGAAATCTCTGAGGAACTCACGAATCAATTATTTTACAGTGCAGAATTGCCAAAATGTATAAAAATATTGGAAACTTATTTCGATTGAATTGTAAAGCCTTTTTCACAAAACACAAACAGTCGTTCAGAATCAGCATTTAAGTTTTAATAGACGACATTAAATTAGCGTATCAGAAATCTCTGAGGAACTCACGAATCAATTATTTTACAGTGCAGAATTGCCAAAGTGTATAAAAATATTAGGAAACTTATTTCGATTGAATTGTAAAGCCTTTTTCACAAAACACAAACAGTCGTTCAGAATCAGCATTTAAGTTTTAATAGACGACGTGAAATTAGCGTGTTAGCAATCTCCGAGGAACTCTTGCAAGAACAATTTAAATCGTGCCCCCAAAAGAAAAAAGCTCGCTTAAACAACAAGGCTGCAAAAAGTAAATATTTCAAGCGCAAAACTGGCTCTTTCGAGTGCTCGCCGTCCGAGGTGTGCCGAGATAATTTTCGTTCCACCGGAAACGTCGTCGACCCCAATTTTTTTTTTTTTCTGTCGCCGCTCCCGGTTGCTTTTTAACAATTTCTAATGAAGGAACCGCTATTGTTTCGGCGCGAGGCGAGAAACCGCCGGGCAACGTAGCCACTTCATAAATGTCGGGCACTCGCCGACTCTTCCGAGCTGCCACGGAGAAATTTATACGCTTCCCGAAGATTTATGAGAAAACAAATCACTTTGAAAGACGTCAGAGGCGTGAATAGAATCTATTAAGCCCGGTTCAATCTGCCGCGGTTTATTATTCATGATAAAATTCTGGTTTGCTTGAATATAAAAAGAAAAGGTTCAATTTAATGAAGAATATCGTGTTATTAGGGACAAGGCTGCCGCGGAATCAATATAAAGGTCGGACCAATGAATAGAATTTGCTTTAAAAAATGCTAAAGACGTGTTTTTATTGGTTTCACCTTTGCATCGAAAATTTATTTTATTTTTTGATAATATAATATTTACAAATGTGTATTAAGTCATTACATAGATTCCTGTTTACCTTGTTGAACCATATTTTATTCGAAAGAGATCGAGTCTGCCCGAATCGATGAAATACTATTCATGATCTACTATGTTCTCTGCAAGTAGAAAAAGCCTGTTATAGTCAGCCATAATGTACTCGCTCTACTCGACACCATCTTTTCTTCCTCGCATTGAACATTTTATCGAAAATTCTTTCGGCACAATTTGACAGAGCACTGAAACAGGCAGAACCAGTTTCATCGCGAATATTTTGCGAGAAGATGGCGAGGTATATCCACGAACGCTGTTGTCTCTCTCAAACGGCTATAATTCGGGACAATGAAACGTTACGCTTTAGCTGCCGGGTATTTGGCGGTTTCTCGAGATTCCATTGACCGTTCTAGAACGATGGCCAGTCGGCCTAGTTCGCATTTGGCTTCCTCTAACAGAACGAGAAGTATTCCTGTTGACTGCGGTGGTGGTTACTCTGAAGCCGACCAACTGCACGAAACACTATACCACTTAGCACCAAACTCGCAATTTCAAACAGTTTTGCACTTTACGCAGTATATTTGAATCTTTTTAATTTATTTGTAATTTTTTCTGTCTATATTTCTACAATATTGTTATCCTTCTGCATTTCTATAGTTTTATATTTTCACGTTTCTATATTTCTATATTTCTACATTTCTATATTTCTATATTTCCATATTTCCATATTTCCATATTTCTATATTTCTATATTTCTATATTTCTATATTTCCATATTTCCATATTTCTATATTTCTATATTTCCATATTTCCATATTTCTATATTTCTATATTTCCATATTTCTATATTTCTATATTTCTATATTTCTACATTTCTATATCTCTATATTTCTATATTTCTACATTTCTATATCTCTATATTTCTGCATTACTAACACTTTCTGCATTACTAACACTTTCTGCAAAGAACGAATCTCCATGATTATTTCAAGCACAATACATTCCTTTCATCCTTACGTAATCAACGACGCATACAACCAAAAAAAAAAAGAAGAAAAAACAACGCTGCGTTTGCTAATAATTCCTATCTCGCAGTGGACCGTGCATTGTTCGCAACGCTAACAGCATTCATCGTTAAGCCCGCCCAGTTTTCTCCGTTCTCGAAGCGTGGCTCCCTTCATCCCCATTATTATCCTGAAGTCGCTTGAAAACGCGCGGACATCGGCTGGTCCCGACCATTTCCGTTTTCGTTCGATCCGCCAGGTCTTACGGCTACGGGGCTCTGCGAGACCTACCCCTGCTAACGTTCGTCTTTTTTTCTCTTCCCCCTTTTTGTTTCATTTCCCACTTCACATATTCATACGGCACTCTTTGCTTACAATAAATGCAGGACCATTTGCATGTAGGGCCTCCGCTCGGGAACAAACCCCTTCCCTCCATATCGTCCTACACCCCACGCTCTCCATACTGTCACTCTCGCCCTCGCTCTTCAATCTCTTTCTCTCTCTCTCTCGTGCTCTCACTATTTTACTCCCTCATCGTTTCTGTATTTTACTCTCTCGCCCCCTACCCCCGCAGTCTCATTCTCTCACTCACTCAAACCGTCTAACTCTCTCTGTCTCTTTCACTTTTCGACTCTCTCGCTTTCTCACTTTGCCATTTGTTGACTCGCGTTAACTCTCACATTCTCCAACACTTCAAATTTCTGACTTTCTCACATTTTTATACTTTGCCACTCTTGAAACCCATCACACAGCAACTCACACGTTCTCTATCGCTTTAATTTTCCGATTCTCTCGATAAAATAAATCTATCGCTCTCTATCATCGTCACATTTTGATTCCCACTCTCAAAACCCTAATCGTCCGACTCTCCCACTTTTGAACTCTCTCATTTTCCGACCCTCTCGCTGCTCCTCCCCCTCTCGCTCACTGTCCCTCTCTCTGTCTCTCTCTCGGACCGGTCTATCCGGACTACCCCCCAACCCCTGACTCAACTCCAGCGCGATAAGCCGCCCCCGGGGATCCGCGATTGTCTCGATTTATATGCATGCACAGACGTAGGTGGTGGTCCGTGGGCTGCTCGCTGACTGCGCGATCGGGCAGCAGAGCCACGCTGTCGTACAGGGGGGTGGGAAGACAAGGGGGACGTCCACGGGCCGGTATAGGGGATGATAGAGGCCGCGGGAAGGTGGATAGAGTAGATGCGACCGTCAATAGATCGATTCACCGACAGACAGTAAATATCGCTGATGAGCTGGTCCAGTCGTCGACGATTGGGACTTAGGGCCGGCGTGGGGGGGTTGAGGGGCTACGGGTGCTTACCCTGCGATTTGTCGAGTGGCAGAAATCCGCGCGCTACTCACGATGCCTCCATGGAAAAGAGGGGTTGGGGGTGGTGGTTCCAAACCCCTAGCTGTGCCGCCGGTCCTTTATCCGCCTCGGCGCGGCGCGGCATTCGGCCATTCTTTATTCCCGCGATTTTTGTTTTTACGGCTCTCTCCATCGGAGATTTTTGCCGAGGCATCCGGTGCCTTGGGAGAGCCTAGGCCCAACCCCCCGTTGTCCCGGGATTAACGGACTATGCCTGACTGCCGATTTTTCCCTTTTCCCAAGAACGCGTGCAGGATATTGTTGCGAACGAGGGACCGGCTCGACCGTGCCACGTGAATACAAGCCGGCGGCTACGATTATCCGATTTAATTCCGAGATGCCTTTTTAACGACCCGACCGTGTTTTCGTTTCCGCTGGAGATAATTGCGGACCAACGGGGTTGAAATGTACGTGTCACGGTAATGAATTTTAAGCGGGCATCGCGAACCAGGAGAGTTTGTAGGTTTTTAAGGGTCCTTGGACAAATGTCTGTTTTATAAATCTGTATGAGCGAAGAATATGTACTTTGCCAAAAGTCACGTTCGAAATTCGCTGTTTCGAATAGCGACATTATAACGGTTCAATGAGCGACTCTTAGAACGAATCATGACAGATGTTTTATGGTTAGATTGTAAATTAACCCTTAGCACTCGGATGGCGACTCTGAGGCACCACTAGAAACTGCAATGTCATTCTTAAAACTATTGTGCATATTATTATTTTTGTTCGTATTTAATAAACTACTAGACATTTACATATTACACGAGATATTGTATCAGTTTCGTACGCAAAAAATGAAAAAAAATGCTATAGAATGGAAATATTCTAGAATGGAAAAATCTTTCGTGTTTGAGTTAAAATAGCTCCGAGTGCAAAGGGTTAAGGGGGTCATCCCATGTGGCAGGATATTTCCCCGCAGGTCTACAAATTCAAATGCCGTTTGATTTTTTGATATCGGATCGGATCGGTCGCCATCAACCTACTTTTTTTTTACACACGAGTGTCTTCCGAACGGTGTACAGTCGATCCAACTTGTTATTTTGGTTTGAAAAAATTCGGAGAGACTGTTAAAATGTCTAAAATTCGGAGAGACTGTAAAAAAAAGCAGTTATTATATCAGTTTCATATGCAAAAAATTTTAAAAAATTGTATAGAAGGGAAATATTCTAGAATCGAAAAATCTTTCGTTTTTTAGTTAAAATAGCTCCGAGTTGCAAAGGGTTAACACGTGGATTGCGTCAACCACTGTTTCAGGTTATACATGTTCGGAGAGTCTACATGGTATCTATTGTGTTTACAGGTCTCCTTGTGCGACGATTACAGTCTGCCAGTCGACTTCGTAAACAAAAGACGTCCTGTGAGCGCAGCGGCCGCAACTTCCACAGTGCAGTGGGCGCTACCGAGTCCTACCGTCGAAAACGTGAGTACTAAATGCTCGAGTTGTCGCTCGATGAAGCGTGAACTACGGGTTCTGGCGGGGCGCTGCGAAGTTTCAAGCTGTCCAATAGCCATTCAAAGTTTTAGCGAACTTCCGGGGACCGGGTATTGCTTTATGAAAGAGGTAGATATGCTTCAAGTCACGCTCTACCGTTCAGAGTATTCAGAGGCGCAGTTTTGTTCAACACGCTTCTGGACAGGCTACTCGCCCATTGAAATTCTAACCTTCGGGTTCACGGTGAAATCTTTCGAAATCTTTGAATTTTCTCGAACTTCTGAGATCTGTCAGACCTAAATTGAATTATCAGAATTATGACAATTTTTTAGATCCTCAACTTTTACGGTGTATTCATTCTATATACTCAAACTCGAGGTCCTTTGAAGCTGCAGTTTATATCCACGTAACAGTTTGCATGATTTTTTAAGTATGTACTTGCGATAATCTGACAAAAAATATTTTAAACCGATCAGTTTTCGATTGGCAATACATTCCAATAAAAAAACTGTTCGAGAATTACTTTTTTATTATTGTCAAGGCCACCTTCATTTTTTTAAATGGCACTTCAAGGTCATCCGAAAGTCATGGTATACTAGATCGTTGAATTCGTTTTGACACGGGCTGTAATACTGTTAAGTCAAAAATACAAAGTGCCATTTAAGAAAATGAAGGTGATCTTGACAATGCTATAACAAAAATGTTTTTCGAACTTTTTTTGTCATTACAATATATAGCCAATCGAAAACTGATCAACTTTTGTTGAAAATATTTTTCGTCAGATTATCGCAAGTACTTAAAAAATCGTGAAAATATATATATATATTAGTTCAGAGACGATAAGACAGTCACGTGATGCAGCGATACGAATACTACAGCTTTCCATCTTCTGTAATTTCCGTCTTCTGTAATTTAATTGTAAGTAAGATAGTCTATTTTACTACCACATTTGACCTTGTATGACCTTGAAGGATAGCTTGATGAACTTGTCTCGACACCCGCTATCACGTCGCAATAAAAAAAATATGGCATTCCATTTGAAAAAATGTAGATGACCTTGAAATCTCCTCTATTTCTCCACCCACACGAAATATACCCTCTGTGCAAGTTTCGTATATAACATTTTTTCATATTATTAAAAATAACGGAGATATTCAAGGTGGACATAGTTATTGCCCCACCCTGTATTTACAAACTCTTTATTTACAACTTACTATTTAATATTATAAAATCGCCCACGTAACTAAACACTGAAATTTTTGAAAATTGAAAATAATGTACTCTGTGGACCAATATTGGTAACTGTACGTCTCTGCTTTAGAAGATTCTTTAAGCTAAATGTTCCCAAGATTTTAGAATTCCTAGAATTCGGTTACTCTCCACCCATTTAGATCTCTCGAGTTCGTTTTAATATTCTGGGTTACCATATGTTTCACGGTTTTCGAAAAGGTTTAGTGTCGCACGGTTTAAACAGGTGTAGTTATTACGCTGCATGGTCTCCGAGGACCTAGTTACCACATTCCTCAACTGAATGGGTCCTAGTTACCACGTACCATGACTTCATAGGACCTGTTATTGCATTCCATTCTCTCGGGGGACCTAGCCATGGTATTCGTTGTCTCCTCGAGAGAACAAATTGCCGCGCGATACATCCTCGGGAGACCTATATAGTTATCACATTTTATAGTCGCGACAGGATTGTTTATTTATAGGCGAGCATAATCTCTCGAGTTGCCGCTATGGTATCCGACAATACAAGCCAGCCTATCTATCTGGTTGAGTAAAAATCAAACAGCTTACAATTCATATCGATTACTAGACGTTGAATATCTAGAATCTCGATGACATCTATCTCAGACTAGTTTATCAACTGTTGGATCGAAACAAATTCGAGCACTATCGTCCGAGGGTGAATAAAGGAGAGTAAAAAAGGTTCCAGGCCACTCGGATCGTAAACACTTTGAGAAAACGCGTGCTTTGGCTCGCGCGGTTAGCATAAAATTTTACGGACAGCGGGAGACCTCTTTAATTCTGGTAACATCCTCTAATCTTAATCGGGCTATCATCAGCAGAACCCCTATCGTCAGCATCGTCGTTCGGTGCAGGCGCCGAGTCAGGGCTCGTCCTTCCGCCGCGCCGCGCCTCGCCGCGCCTCGCCGGTTAACGGCAGTATTGATATTTTCTCCTGGCTGGCGCCCGAAGAATCGGTTGAAGGGAGAAATATAATTACGGTGGTGACAAAATACCCCGTGGGCATGATGGCATAGAGGGGTTTCGAGGAACGGGTAAAAGACTGTTCGGCAGAAAGAGACAGCGACGGACGTACCGAACGGAAGGACGAAGGGAATCGTGCGAGCAGGCGGAACGGGGCGTTGGGTGTCGGGCAGGGGGTGAGAACAGGGTGCAGAGAGGGTGCGGCGGGAGGGACGAGGGTGGAGGTGACTTCCGGCGGTACTTATAATTGTTCCAGCACTCAGTTGCTGGTGCTCGGGATCGCCCCGAGCGCGACGCCTAAATGCTTCTGCAGTTGAAATACAGCTCGCGTTCACTGTGTTTTCTGCTGTCCTCGAAAGTGCGGTCGAAATGTCACACTCCCTGGCGTCTCCCGGCAGCTCCACCGTGTACGGAATCTGGGTTTATTCGGCCCCCGAGATCCGATTTTTCGATGCTCGCGAAGTAGGTCTCGTTAGCGGACACCGGAGACGCGACGACGCCGCGGTATACCGTTCCATTTAATTTATCAGTATCTTAAATGTGTTTCTCATTTTCGAGCACGAGAGCTGGGCAGAAGAAATATCAGTCTCGTTTGAGGGTGCAACGTTCTAATGAGCAGACATATTCTTTTAGCTACGCTTTTCACGATTTTAAACCCATTCTCTATTTTGAACATTCGAATCTGTTAATATACAGGGTGTTTGACTACAGGAGGGAGAAAATTTAAAGGGTGGTTCTCCATGACTATATAAGTCGAGAATGATGAATAAAAAAATTGCGATTTCGAATTTGTTATTTAGTTATAGGTTGCCGCATTTTAGGTGGATTTTTAACCCTTAGCGGTCGGATGGCGACTCTGAGGCGCCACTGAAAATTGCTATGCCATTTTTAAACATATTGTTCACATTATTATTTTTGTTCGTATTTAATAAATTACTAGACAATTACATATTAAATGAGATATTAAATCAGTTTCATATGCAAAAAATGAAAAAAAAATTGTATTGAAAGAAAATATTCTGGAATGGAAAAATCTTTCGTTTTTGATTTAAAATAGCTCCGACCGCTAAGGGTTAATTGTTAACCCTTTGCATTCGGAGCTATTTTAATTTAAAAGTTAAACACTACTTCCGATCTAGATATTCCCTCTGATTTTTTAATTCTGATGGATATGTAATTGATATAATACCTCATAGAATACTTAGATGTTTAGTAATCGATTAGATACTAACATATTTAATAATGTAAACAATATTTTGAATAATGGCACAGCAATTTTTAGTAGCGCCGCAGAGTCGCCACTCGAGTGCTATAGGTTAATAACTAAATAACGAAGCCGGAATCGCAATTTTTTTATTCTTCATTTTCGACTTATATTATCATGGAGAACCACCCCTTAAATTTTCTCCCACCCGTAGTCGAACACCCTGTATATGCGTTACAATTTCACGTATTTATTTAACCCCTGCAAGTTGGACGTTTACGACGATTTTTTTGGCAGCCATAAATAGATACATTCGAATCCTTACCCACTTCTTCGAGTTCAACGTGTTGATTCTCTGGTACAAATAGCTACCAATTTAATCCGGCCACTGGAAAAGTAGAATTTCGATTTAACGTTTGTAATATCAAGAGATTAGGAGAAACGAAACATAGTGGAATAGTATATTCGACAATTTCTGAAAACGGTACGAAAGTTAAAAAAGTTACCGAGCACCAAGCGTAATAATAGTATAAACTTCCTCGCCCCAGACAAGTTCTAGAATAATACTCATAATAATTAAACTACGGACTATCGCGGGAACGTGCAGAACTCCAGTTCTCAGCGAATGTAAAAATAACACTTGAAGAAACCAGTGCTTTTTAATTATCCAAAGACGTCGGGAAGTCCCCGCAATCCAGTCGCAACCCGATTCGTCCTTACAGTCGTCAGCAAATAGCAGCGGTCGTTTTGCCGTGTATAAATAAAAAAAAAAAAAATAGAGGAGGTTACCACCGGTGGTAGCCGGGGGGAGCTCGTAAAAACCGAAGAAAGCGAAAGAAAGAAACAACGACGGGGGTGTGGGACACCTGGGAGCGTCGGACAAAAGTTTCCGTCGCCTCGTTGTCACCGAGAGGCAGCCCCTGACGAAAGTGCTCCTCGCACAAACAACGACGGGGGGTGGCGCGCGCGCGTGCGAGAGCGACGAAGAAAGCTGACGGGGTACCACTTGATTCAAGAGGGTGAATCGTTATGACTCTCGCCCCGTAAGCCCTACTTAATACTTTAGCGCTTTATTTTATGCGTGAGGTCGGGCGCGACTGTAGGTCGCATTTATCACTGTAACAAAGAGCCCCGCCGCGTGAAAGTTCAGACGCGAGGAGCGGCGCGTGCAACGTCGGGGACCGGTTCGCGGTCTGGGCTCCTGAAAGTGAAACACGGGGATTTATAGTTTCCTAAACGGGAAGGGGAAGCACTGTGGCCACCGGGAATCTTTGATCGCTGGTAGGTAGGGTAGTGCGAGGAACCGGTTACTTCTTTTGTAGAAGTTGAAGCGCGCTCCGCACGGTGTACAAACCTTCACGCTTCATCTATCGGTATTTATCGAACACTTAGATTGTCGATAGAACTTTTCAATAGGTTCTATTTAAAACGTAAACCGCAGAACATTTTTCGAAAAACCCACTCGGTAATCTCTTGTGCCTCCGCAGTCTTTCATTTGTAGAGATGTTTATAACAATTATCAATTGATTACTTCGATTCACAATAATTCACAATATCTTTACCGCTTGTCAGATCAAGGTCTGTCACAAGACTGTTTTTATTTATTGACAACGGCGCGTCGTCAATTCGATCGTCAGTTTGTTTAAATCGTCAGGTATTTCCGCCGCGCGGCTGAATGTAAAGGTGCACTCACACTACTCACACCGTTATTCCCCACAGCTCGGCCATTCTGACAGTATGAACCGTCCCGGTTATACACACAATAGTATTACACTGTAGATGTAGATATGTGCCCACTCTTCGAACTAACTACGCGAGCGCACTCTCATCGTTATTCGTTGCTTGCTGCTTGCTGCTCGGCCATTCTTACCGTTATTCCCCACACTTTAAATGTTCAATTAAAACCCTTTGCACTCGGAGCTATTTTAACTAAAAAACGAAAGATTTTTCCATTCTATACAATTTTTTTTTTTTCATTTTTTGCATATGAAACTGATATAATATCTCATGTAATATGTAAATGTCTAGTAGCTTATTAAATACGGACAAAAATAATAATGTGAACAATATTTTTAAGAATCGCATAGCAATTTTCAGTGGTGCCTCAGAGTCGCCATCCGAGTGCCATGGGTTAATATTGTACCGGGTGTAAAGAAATGTTTGGTCTTGGCGGCCATAGGCGTATTCTACATCTTCGGATCGATGAAAATCTGTAAAAAAAAAAGTTGCATTGTATTCTACGCATCGTACGATTGAAAATATGTTTAACAATTTTGCGGCAACTTCTTTTAACGGATCTACGTTGCTCCGATGATGTAGAATACGCCTATGGCAGCCAAGACCAAACATTTCTTTACACCCTGTACTTCCCTTTCTCAAGGCGGAACAAAAGTTTATATAGTGTAAAATTAATGGA
The DNA here is from genome assembly GCA_916610255.1 of Lasioglossum lativentre. Classification (NCBI taxonomy): domain Eukaryota; kingdom Metazoa; phylum Arthropoda; class Insecta; order Hymenoptera; family Halictidae; genus Lasioglossum; species Lasioglossum lativentre. The sequence continues at coordinate 8,044,878 of OU744364.1, forward strand.
AAGATGAAAGTAGCTTTCGTCCCCGAGTCGTTTTAATATATTCGTCTGTGTATCATATTCAAATTCGACGATTCCGGGGTCCCCGGCCCTTCGAACTTTGCAATCTAAGCTCTCAGAGCGGTGAATTTCGCCTGTACTTACTAAAAGAGCGACATTATGCAAGACCACGAAATTTCTTCAAGGCTGCGAGCGATTATTTCTGACTCGGCTCCGTGGAATGTATTACAAACGCGTGGGTGGGGGTAGCGGTTGCGAAATGTTATTGATTTATCGATCCGTACTTATTACGGATGTAGGAGAAAAAAAAAAGCGAAAAATCGATGCGGTTCTATATTGAACCAATATTTTGAGAACAACGTCGCCCCGTTGTCGGTCTTTGTGTATTTTAGTAATGAGTTGGAAAACCGGGAATACAATGCTGTGAACGTGATGCGTACGATAAAGTAGCGAGATTACGCGGCAGCTAATAAACGCGGTTAATTATAACACACCGGTCGAATAATCGGATTAAAGTCCAACATAACGATGGGATTATTGGAGGACCGTTAATATAGTTGTTCTTGCCGAGTAATGTGGATCGAGACAAAGCTGTTTAAAATACCCTGTGGGGGGGAAAGTTGATCCCGGTTCTGTCTTCCGTACATGCGTAAACGCGTATCGACATGCATAATTCTGCTTTACACCTCGCCTAATGAAATTTTTTAAAACCGTCAATCCATATCATTTCATTAACAACGGCAACGTACATATGTAGTTACTCGGAATAAGTTTATCTTTCCACATTTTTGCTAGCACGTAAAGTGAATACGAATCGTTCATTTTATAGTACGACAAATCAGAGGAGAATATATATCTTCTATGAATATTTCAGTGGTAAAAGTGAAAAATGATAATTCAATAACCTCGTCGGTTTAAATCCGTGCTGCTCCTGCTTCATACTGCTACGAAGAGAATATCGATATTCATGAAAACCGCGGCTGATGGCCGACCGATTTTTTCGTAGTTCCGATTGATAACCCCAATAATACTCTTCTTCAAATTTTATTTCTTCGATCGGTGCAAAACGCACAAGTAATTTCTTGAAAAAGTTTAAATATGCCCGCTGCAACCATGTGTAACAAAAAACCTGTCTATGAAAAAATGTTAACCTAATCCTGATATGTACACGTTTCCAGATAAATCAGACACACTGTATAAAATTGAAAATTCAGCGGATTGAAACGTCCGCCATGCTGAAACACCGACACGCTATACAGTCTGTCGAATAATTCAAGACAGCACAGCACTGGAAAGTCGCAACGCAGCGCGACAACAGAAAAAGATAAAAAAAAAAAAAAAAAAACCCTCGCCATCATCCGACTCCCCAAATTCTTCCCCCGGTATCCACCATCGCGCTCGATTCTCAAACGAACCAAACCGTCGCTAATATCGTTTCCATCGATCGCGCAGTCCAAACACGGTCTACCCGCTAAAACGTTCGTACATATCTCCTCCGCGAAACCGCCGCCCCCCTTTTCGTGCATCAGTCAACATCGTCTCCGACATTCATCGGAATACGGGAGAGGAATACGGGCATGTTTGCGCTCATCGGAGTCGAACCTGTCGCACCGTCATCGGATTTGCAACAGTCGATCGACCCGTGTTACCGACGACGCGACGCGACAACGCGACGACGCGATGCTTCTTCTTCCTGCCCGGACAACTCGCCCCCGTAATTTCCGTATAAACATCCACGAATTTATCTGTTCCGACCGGGACGAGAACCGAAAGGACGAGAGATGCTTTAAGAATCAGTGGGATGGTTAGTGGGGTGCGTGGGGGGGGCAGAGGGGGCGTGAGGCGGAAGGCAATCGGCTGCGTGTTCGAAACAGGCCCCGGGGGCACGACGCTCAACTTTGGCAGGAGAATTCCAATTTTGGCCTCTTTCAATTTAAGGCTACTTGTCTTCCTCGCCGTCTTCTCGTCCGTCTTGTACCAGAGAGCAGGCAGACTCGTAGCCTTCCCCCCCTCCCCTCCCCTCTTTCTCTCGCTGCCGTCATTTCAATCCGCCATTCCTTTTCTTCGACTTCCAGCCGACTACGACTCCTCGATTCGTGATACAACCCCCTTCTCGCCAACCCCCTCTTCCACAGGAAGAGAGGTTCCGCCGCCATTGATCAGACGCCTCCTACGAGAAATCGAGCGTTCCTCCTCGTCGATCTCTCCCCGAGCCGTGTTTCCCGTCCTCGTTCAGGCCCGAGGCCATCGTTATTACTTTTATTATCGTTGTTAGCGTTAATATCGGGCACCACCGGCGGCTCGTGGACCTAAGCGGGGAGCTTTCGTCGATGATGGCGTAGCATGGCATGACGCGCCGATTGGGGCTGGATTGTTGTGTACGCACCCGATTCCCTCAATGGGGAAAGATTTTGATTGGAATATTTTCAACAGTTTCCCGGGCATCCGGCAGAATCAATTTGTTTGCGGTGTATCTGCATTGGCGTTCAATATTAAAGGATCAGTGAACTTTCAAATTGTTGTAATTACGTGAAAGCGATTCGTATACAGAGTGGTCCACCTAAATGTGTACACCTAAATGTAGTCACCTAAATATCTCCTTTATTTGTGATGACATAACAAGTGTTTTTAATGCAATATAAACGGTATCACAAGGTGAATTTTTTGCAAATATTTTTTTTTTCTCAAGATTATCTTTTCCGGAGTGTTCACTATCATTTTCAAAGATTAAGGTCATTCGAAGGTCACGTTATTATACATGTCTGATTGTATTTTTTGCTAAGCTACACGATGCAATAAAAAACAATAGCAGTTATGTGTCAAAAAAACACCGATGACCTTGATAACTCCGAAAAAAATTACCTAGGTGGAACAAAATATTCGTGCCAAATATTTGGTCCATTGACAACATGCACATTACGTAACAAATAATTTTTGCATCACAATAACCTGAAGAGATATTTAGGTGTTCTTATTTAAACGGACCAGCCTGTATAGACGTAGTCCTCAATTTCCTGTTAATACATAAAATCATGAATAAAAATGTTTTTATATATGCTCTATTCCCGTTTCGAGCCACCCATTCGTTAAAAATAAGTTCAAACTAAAACCCGACGGTAGACAGACGATTAAAGCAAACATTTCATTTCTAGAGCGTTCACCTGCCCCAATATAATTGTCGCCGGAACGGTCCCGTGGCCGGAAGAGTTCACGATGCACCGGTGCATATTGAACACAGTAATTCAAGAAAATTGTCTGGGTCATAAGAGTGCTCCGGTCGTTGTAATTACCGCAGACTATTACCCCCCCCCCCCCCCTCCATTCGAGCAACCGAGAGGAAAACGCAATCTCCATGAATCCTTTCGGTGCTCCACTCGGATTCCGGGGTATTCCGTTAAATTACCAGCATGTTAAGTATCATTACTAAGCACCGGGGAGGTTAGAGTCCATCCAATGACTTATCGTAGAGAAAAGCTACCAAAAACAAGAGTCTGCCGTGCGGTCCTAATCGCTCGAGTCAGGAAATAAAGCAGCAGCAAAAAAGGAAACGACGCACGGTTTGTTTTCTGTGGAAATAACGATCATTTAGGGAGGCGGGACTAAAAATGTTTATCCTCCAGCCGTGGCCAAGGCATTACCACAATTGGCTGCGCTCAGGGCTGGGAATTGCGTCGGACTAACGTGTCGCGTGCTTATTCGAAGGAACTCCGGCAATAACCCTTGCTGATGGCGCCCCCCGAAGGGACGAACCTGGACGTTGTTAGACGCGCACGAGCGCCAAGCGGCCAGCTCGCTGCCAAATTAGTATTGTTACCGAGTCAATAATTTCTTCTGTCCAAGTGGCCGTTGTTTGTTTTCCACTCGCACGAATTCTCATTCCGCGGCTGAAGGTCTCTCGTCGCTGCTGGAACCTTCCGATGTTTTGCGTAAACACGCTGCCGAGGATAAACATATGGTACACTCCAGTCCCCCCCTCGTTTTATACCCCTCTACTGCGACAGTAGTTACCATTTTTTCGGCGGCGATCGCGTATGCTTTCAATTTTGTTCATTTTAGCAATAATTCTCTTGCCAAGCTATTTTCTTCTAGTAATGAGAATCGATGAAATAAGGAACTATTGTTGTATCGAACCAACTTCGAGATGAAGATAGTAAATTCGAATGTGATTCGTTTCTTTTTTGATCGAAATAAAATTACATATTTTTATCATCAATATTTATATACATTAGGGTAAACGTTGAAAGAAGTCCCGATTTATTTATTTATTTATTAATGCCCTAAACCGTGTATGGTTTATATAGCATACATTAGTGTAACACTTTACAATTGACAATTGACAATGAGGCGTATATCGTTATACTAAGTTAAATTAACATAAACGATAAACGCTAAATGCGAATCTTAAATTTTCTGATAAAAAAGGTCCCGATTTAATTGGTAATTTTCTCGTTCGTAACATTTTTCGATTAGAAGCATAAAATGTCAACGTAAATTGCTTTCGTGGGAATTTACCGGGCACCGTTCATTCATTAACGCGTATATTAAAACATAAATCGATCTATATTTCAACGAATGTATTTTCTTGCTTGGCATAAAAAAAATCGAATACAGTCACTTTGATTACTAGGTACTTCTGTAACACCCAAGAATCACTATTGTGTATGGTAACCGCAACCATTGTGTGCTTCAAATGATTTTAACTAAAAATATCTAGAGTGCAATAGTATTAAAATTGCTTTCCATTGCTCTTTGAAATACAAATTCCGGAGGCAAAAGCGGCTGAAAGGAAACAGAAAAAAAGAATCACAGGAAAGTGTTTTTTGCATGCGCCTCGCCGACCACGTTTAATTGCGTTTGAGAGTGACTTTTCCGTAGCAGTCGAGTATTTGCGCGGATATTTTAGTTTCACACTTTTCCTTTCGCGCGTTTTCGTTCGTCCACGACCGATATAGAATGTTTGCCGGTGTTCAGTGTGTAAACAATACCTCGGCGTTCCGGCCGAGCTTTTAGTTGGGGCCGTGCTGTGCCTCGAGATCCTAACGGAAGGAAACAATTTCTGCTCTGTTTTCAGGCGGAAGTCGAAGTTGTGGAACAATATAGCGACCCCAGGGACAGCAAGTCCAAGGCGTACGTCGAGCCCGGAGCGGAATCGTCTCTGCCGACGATTTACAGCAAAGTAAATCGCAACTATTGCCGGCCGTATACGGGTAAGTGGTCTACTTTCGCGCGCGTCACTCAAAAAGAACCCTATTTTGTCTCCGAGATTACGGTCTTCTTATCCCGACTGTTTATTCTCGAAGATCCCTAAACGCTTCGCGAAAAGAAACTTTCAATGGCCGGTGGAAATTGCTCCAAGAAACGATTCTATTATAGGAAACCGATACAATTTTCGAAAAGGAAACATTACTCGAACTATATTACGATACAAGGAAATACGACTTTCGAATTTGAAACAGTACAATTACAATACACTGTACTACAAGAAGATTTTAACAAGTGCATTTATCCATTTGAAATAAACAAAACAAAACATTTTAACCAATACACTCGATATAAAATGTTCCTGTACGTCAGTGACGATATACTTTAATAAACAATATTAAAACAAAGATACAATTTTCGAAAAGGAAAAATTACTCGAACTATATTACGATACAAGAAAATACGACTTTCTTTGAAACAGTACAATTACAATACACTGTACTACAAGAAGATTTTAACAAGTGCATTTATCCATTTGAAATAAACAAAACAAAACATTTTAACCAATACACTCGATATAAAATGTTCCTGTACGTCAGTGACGATATACTTTAATAATCAGTATTAAAACAAAGATACAATTTTCGAAAAGGAAAAATTACTCGAACTATATTACGATACAAGGAAATACGACTATCGAATTTGAAACAGTACAATTACAATACACTATACTACAAGAAGATTTTAACAGGTGCATTTATCCATTTAAAATAAACAAAACAAAACATTTTAACCAATACACTCGATATAAAATGGTCCTGTACGTCACTGACGATATACTTTAATAATCAATATTAAAACAAAGATACAATGTTCGAAAAGGAAAAATTACTCCAACTATATTATGATACAAGGAAATACGACTTTCGAATTTGAAACAGTACAATTACAATACACTATACTACAAGAAGATTTTCGCAAGTGCATTTATCCATTTAAAATAAACAAAACATTTTAACCAATACACTCGATATAAAATGTTCCTGTATGTCAGTGACGATATACTTTAATAATCAATATTAAAACAAAGATTTATGACGCTAGATACTTTGTATATGCATGTCCGAGGACGTCCGCAGATATACGATAGCGATACAGAAATAAATGTGGGGAATTATTAATGCATTGTTTATGCCAACAGATGCAGCATATTCCACTACGATATGCATGCGTTCGATCCTCGTAAATCCTCTGTAAATCCTCAAGTGCAGACAAAGACAACGACTCGTGCTCGTAAATTTCTATTACGACCAGTACGTATCTAATGAACCGTTCGGATTATATGTATACATCGTTCGATCGGACAGTTTCGGCATTATAATAAATAAACGAAAACCATCGCTCGTAAATCGTCGACTTATCCTGGCGTCTGGATGATAGCCACTACCGCGCTTTTCTGACTCCGCTTATCGATTGGCCCGCTAGCTGTGTGTCCAACTTTCAGCCAACCAGCTATCATGCTCTCCCGTTCTCTTTTTTTTTTCATTTTCATTCGAAATCCTTTCTCACCGAGTACTTGATCGGACATAATGCAGCACTGAGTAAATATCATGGTGCGGATGCTGTTATCGGAGCCAAGGATCCTACTCAAAGTATTGATCTCTGGGGAAGAGGGCTAGTTGGATATGCATTCACGAGCATCTCTCAACTTCACTTAACCACTTTAAAAACCACTTTAGAAACCGAAAATCGCTAGTTTTGGGGAGAAGCTTTCCAAAATGATAGACAGTCGTCTCGATGTCTAGAATTAGTCACGTTGAGCTTGCTTACAAATCGATGCGGATGAAGTATAGAAGATATGTTAGTTGTATTTATTGATTTCGATATATCGATGCGAACGGAAATATTCCAGTAGCCCACGGCAGTGTAATAATTCGAACGTCAATCCGGATTCAGAACGGGATCCGGATTTGGACCTTCACCGCGGCGAAATCTATTTCTGATATCCAGCGGGACGCAGCCATATAAATTACCGAGACCGATCCATTTCTAGTCTCGAGGACCGATGATATTGCCCGTATCTACTACTCTCGCCAAGTCGCCATTTTTGTCTCGCAACTTTTCGCTAGTCTACGTTTAACCCCTTGCACTATAATACCGAGTCGAACTCGTGACGAAGATTTCGAAGATAGTCTACTAAATATTTGTGCTACTAATTTCCTTTAAACTTTAAATTGAAACAAAATTATATTTTCTTGTTGTTGAAACCATTGGAGACTGCATAGGTCTAAATTACATACAAACTTCTTTTTTTCTAAGAAATTAGAAAAACGACAAATAAGTTCTAATCGCTGCAACCGTAAAATGAATCGTAGTGCAAGGGGTTAAATAAGGAATGAACGACGCGATTCAAATCCTGAAATTAAATAAACTAACGAATAAACGACAAAAAGTCGAGTCCGGAATAAAATTAATACCGATTTTATTTCTGTTACATTTATGGACTGTAATCGTTGCAATTCGATTTCATTATATAGATTCGAATCTGGGGTAGTGAATTTAAACGTGAGTCGTAATTATAAATTTCAATTTGGACTATAATTGCACGTGAATTTTAATTTGGCATATAATTGTCCCCGGAATGTAAGTTTCATGTACAAACATTTAAATTTTTTAAGGAACAGATTGGATTTAAGTTGGAACAACAAATCGAAGCCTGATACTTAAAAGATTGGTGGGTATGAACAGGAGGGATGCATTCCACCATTGGGGACATGTACTAATCGCTACGGAATTGATCTGTTGGTTAAGTATATGTCCGGGAGACCATAAGTTCTGGATTATAGAGTTAACAGAAATTCCCGCGCCAAACCGCAAATTAATGCGGCGAGCCCTCCGACGATACAGCCGATACTCCAATGTACGAATTATTGAGGCAACCAACTCAGTTAACGCAGAGTAAGAGAGGCGGAAGAGACCCTCGATAATTGAACGGTGCACACAAGTTAGCAGGGTGTAGCCACGAATTGATCGAACGTTTTCGAAACCGGATGTAGTTGCTTTTTGTCAAGCATTTTCGAATAAAAATCTCTTTACTATTTGGATTATAGAATTAGAATTGTAAAATATTTATAAAACAAACTCGCTGGTTCTCTCCACACGTCTGTGCACGAGATGCTCTTTCTCAATATTTCGATCCAAATCACAGCCAGTGATTCTTCAAGTTCTATTGACTTTCCTTGCCTGGAGTCTGGTGGTTGAAGCTGTCGGACTTGTCCCGAACGTATCCGAAGAAAACTAGTTCGTTGCGGGATCCGGTCCGGGTGTAAACTTTTCCTCCCGAACCCACAGATTTTCGATTGTTACATATCTTATCCTGTACATTTCGTCGAGAAAATACTAAATACGATGTCCCAGACCGCGGACACCACTCGTTTTTGAGTTATGAGCACGTAAAGTTGACTAATTTTCGTTGTTTCACCTAAGAAAGTGACAGGTATGGGCGCCGCCATATTGGTAAATAGGGAGCTCTCCCGTGTAGTGACTCAGTGGCGCCCCCATATCGCACACGTTACGGGCAATGCCGATAACATACATATACACACAATCAAGATATCTAAATTTGTCATGCTTACAATTATAAAACCGATACAAAATCTAACCAGAACTAACCCAGACCTAACCCAGAAACAATCTCAAACAACTAAAACTACTCTCTTTCCGAATTCTATAATTCACTGAGTCACTACAAATAGGGAGCTCCCTATTACCAATATGGCGGCGCCCATACCTGTCTAAATTACTCAACTTTACGTGCTCATAACTAAAAAACGAGTAGTGTCCGCGGTCTGGGACATCGTATTTAGTATTTTCTCGAGGAAACGTACAGGATAAGATATGTAACAATCGAAAATCTGTGGGTTCGGAAGGAAAAGTTGAGCCCGGTCCGGTATTCGCAGGTGCCCGATTCGCAATAATTTCGTGGCAGCACCGCATCGTAAAGTTTGGCCACTCGTTAACCCGTTTCACAGGAACAAGGGTCCCGGTTGAAGCATCGTCGCGTCGCGTCGCTTCGGAATGCCGGAGTTCCGGTTTGTAATTAACCCCCGTAGGTAGTTATCGTGCGGGCGGGACGTGTCCGAACCGGATCCGAGATAGACGAGCAGCGAGCCACGCGGTGTCGTTTGAAAATCCGTTTCCCGTTGCGTCGCCGCGTCGCGTATTTTAATGGCCGGGCGTATGCAGATTGCCGAGTAACACCGATCCCGGACAAACACCGGTGTAATTTGCATCCTTATCGTATTCATGGGCTTTTAATTCGCCGGGCGTCGTGAATGGCGGCGTGGATCAACCGGACGAGAGGACGCCTGTGCAAACTTAGCCCGGGTCCCGAAGGTTTGCCACCCTGATAGAGGACGCCCTAGGACGATGACGCTGGCCACGCGCTCTTTGATACGACTTCTTGCCGCGCGATCCGGCCAGCATTCTAATCGGGCCGAACGATGTTTATTCTGGCCGAGGTGGCTTCCGTTTGCGGTCGCATAAATAATGCATGATCCGTGGAAAGTAATCGGTTAGCCGATCCTAGGGCACGGGCAACGACAAACTATGCCTCCCTTCTTCGCCAAAGTCCATAATCGTTTCCGCGTATCCCACTGCAACAGCCTCTCAACTCCCACGGTTCGATATTGCTTTTGATTAGGGCTCTTAGTATCCGGACATTCCAGGACTCGGATTACTCATTATAAATCGGAATCCAGATCCGATTACGAGGACTAGGTAGAGCTATATCCGGATATCTCATTTCAGATATTCGGTTCCGAATCTCAATCTTGCTTGGCCGAAGATAACCTGCAGAAAATATCGTTCGCGACCAGCGTTACCAGATCGAGGGAATCGAGGGAAAATAGTGGTGGGAAATGCTGTAGTCAGAACCGAAGTGAACCGTTGCGAGCCTATAGCATTAATAATAACCAAAATTCGTGTCTTCGTTACAACACCATAAGCAGAGACATTTCATTTCCCACTTCAAAGCCAACTACTGCTCTCCGACGAACCCCCGAAGCGCCGCAATCCGCGAAAGAATCCGGGATTTCCGTGGTTTTACGATACTTTAATCGCGGAAGCATAAAAAGCGGTTCCAAGTCCCCCGAATCTTAATCAGAATCTGAAACGAGCACCGTACAAATTCCGGGGGGGGGGGGCAAAATAGGCGCGCATAAAATCCAAGTCCCGGAAGTACCTGAGAAAGGCTGCGTGCCATAAACGCGGGCCCCCATTACCCATCATAGCAAGAAGAATCTTGCCCAATTAGAGGCTGTAAAGTCGTTGCGTATGAAAGGTGGGCTGGAGGACAGAATGATCGCGTTTACCTTGGACGGTATTGGTCGTTCTGGTAGAAATATTGCGGAATTAGGAGCAGATTTCCATGGGTACCCGTGGCAATGGCGCGTCCTCTCTCGTTCACGTGAATTGAATCTCCAGTTACGCCGTCGTTAGGGAGAAAATAAGGGATGATAGAGGGACGGTATCGGCATGATGGGGTGGGTTGGAACAGCGGCGTGTCTAGGTCCGGTCGATTCATAAAAGGGTGCCGGTGGAAAGCCTGGATTCTCCGCTGCCTACTTCCGGTCAGTCGGAACACGTGGCCCGGTCCGGTCCGGTATCAACGTTTCAACCGAAACTTTTCGGTCCCATGGTGTGCGGCTGACGTTACTTGCCAGTGACACCGCGGCGGCGACCTCGTCCCATAATGTGTCGTGTGATATTTAATTAAACTCCCCCTTCGAACCTCCACCCAGTCTCTCTCCGCCTCCCCGCCCCCCTTGCTCATCCACTCCCGCAGCGTTCCGCTCCCGCAGTCTGTGAAGTTTCAAGGGGTTCTTCGGCAGCTCGTACCTCCCACCCACGCACCGACCCGGACTTATTAACCGTTTCAACAAGGCCCCTCTTCGCGCCGCGATTTTTCTTGCCCCTCTCTTCGAGTGGATCCAACGTCCGAAGTAATTAAAAATCGGCCGGTTAAACCTAATGAAGTGGAATGGAACGGAGCGCTCCGATCCCCGTGGATTCTCGTTAAGGCAACCTGCCAACGTTACCACCGTTTTAATAGTGTTTTTCGGTCGCCTCCCTTCCTACCAAAACTGCTGGTCGCACTTTATGAGTCTGGTTTTTGCAGTTAATGGACTTTCGGGGGATTCTTCGTATGCTGTGCGGTAGGTGAAGCCAGCAGCTTGCGGAGAACTTTTGTCTTGGCTTCTGTTGCGACGGTTTCTTATCTGATACTCTGAAAATTCGCGCGTTCTCGCAATTCCGTTCTGGCACTTCTGTGCTACATACATACAGGGTGAGTCTCCTGACGTGACGAAGTCAAATAACTCGTAAGGTATTCGTTGTACGAAAAAATGTATCAAACAAAAGATGCATGGTATCTAGGGGAACATACAGTGCTCTCATCTGGTTTTTATTACCTTACTTTTTTATTGAGATATTAGGGTCACCTTCAGTTTTCTAAACGGAATGCCCAATATTTTTTCTCGAACTCGGATAAAGCAGAAAATTCTGCGTAAGAAAGTATTGACCTTCGTATATGTTTTGTCCGTGGTCGATTTTGTAAGAATCGTTCGGACTTTGTAAAATCTTGCACAGCGAAGTGCCTACTAAGGTTTTTCGAAGGACCACCTTCCGATTAGGAAGGACAAAAGTTGAAACAAATTGCTGTAAACCAATATATTTACACTTGTATAAAAACACACGTTGTTATCGAGAACTGCTTCTAAGTTGGTAGGTTGTACAATAGAAATCTAAGGCGAGTTGAAACGCAAAGGTCGCGATGTTGTCTAGCTGCAGTTTGGTTGCAGTCTCGTAGCAGTCTAGTTGCCGTCTAGTTGCGATCTAGCCGGAGGACCGAGTGTTGTCTTATTTAACACTTCGGTCCTCCTCCCTACCTCTGATGAATTCATCCCCACTCTTAGGGATGATTTGGGGGTGGACGGTACCAAAACTATGTTTTGCAACGGTCCCGAAGATTTGACCAGGCCAACATTTGGCGACCAAACCTTGGATTTTCCAGCATCTGGCAACCAGATATGCTGTAGTTGCAAACGCATTAGTTGTCCGTGCTAGACCCAAGCGCGAACGTAATTTTAAGGGTTTTATGGCAAGGACGGGGGCGAGGGTAACCAGGTACGGACGGAAATCACGGGGCGATGACAGGCCCAACGCCGTAGCCAAACTACAAGACGTCACGTACCGGGCCCATGTGCAATACGGGTGTCCCTACCATAAATCCGTCTAGCGCGGCCGCTACAGTATATTCTAAATCTAATAGTTAACGAGACATTATCGAATGAATTTCCCATATGTACCTACCACCTGGAAGCTAGTCGATGCTTGAACTGATATTCCTCAACTGAAATATGCTAAGTACATATGGAAAATTAATTCGATAATGTCTCGTTAACTATTAGATTTAGAATATACGAAGGTCAAATACTTTCTTACGCAGAATTTTCTGCTTTATCCGAGTTCGAGAAAAAATATTGGGCATTCCATTTAAAAAACTGAAGGCGACCCAAATATCTCCATAAAACAGTAAGGTGATAAAAAACAGATTAGAGCACTGTATGTCCCCCTAGATACCATGCAACTTTTGTTAGATACATTTTTTCGTACAACGAATACCTTACGAGTTATTTGAGGTCGTTAGGAGACTCACCCTGTATATTCGCATGTTTGCGAAAGCAAGAATGTGAAATCTTTTCTGTGAAATGATTTTGTTCTGTTCGAAAACTTGTCAACGCGAATGTACTCTGGACAGCCTCGATCATTCCCGAAACTTGCAACTCGTTCAGCCCGCGAGGATTCGTTTCTTGGCACGCGCGAGATCTCGAGGCAATTTAAGATCCTTACAGCCTGGAGCGATGTCGACGGTGTTACTTTTGACGGCAATTATTTCCACAATTATTTCATATGCATGAGCGTGGGAGAGCGGAGACAATAAACAGCATTTAGCAAGCGTTTGATGTGAATCAAGCAGTCCCCTGTCGCATAGCCGTTGGATGAACGGACAAACGGACGGACGGCTTGTCATTTGCATACGATGAACCCGAAGCGGCGTTAACTGCTCGGGGACGCGGAACGAGCTACAAGTCACCTGGTACCGGTAATTGAAACGAGGGTAGCTTCCACGAGGGTCGGTCCATGAGACAATCGGTATAGGAGAAAGTTCTTTCATCGTTCCGAGTAATGACGTAGCCGGTATTTTCAACCGAAAGGGACGGAACCGCGTTGATTAACGACGCGCTACGAATTTTCAGTTTGCTCGTTTTCTACAATTAATCCTGCGGTCTTCGCAACGAGTCTCTATTCGAAACTTTTTCCTCTTGGCTACAGCTCCTTCAACAGACACGGTTTGTTATCTAACGGAGGCACCGGTTCGATTAACTTTAACATTGAATCCAGTTGGTCATAGTCCAGGATCCAGGGTACATTTTCTCATTGTGGTTGGTAATAAATTTTTGAGAATCGTCAAATCGACATATTTTATCCCTGCTACCCCTGTTAGCTACCACAATCGAGAATTTTGTAAGAGAAAAAGTTAGGCGTCTCATCAAAATGAAGCTACTCACGGAAAATTAGCTTGATAGTAATCAATTGTAAAAATGTACACTGGATCCTGGACTATCAGATATTCGAACATTAATTTTTTTTCGGTAATTATGCAGATGATTGACTACCTCCCCGATTTTGATGACCTTCAAATATGTTGTGAAGGTCACTATTCTAAACAACTTTTCCCTATATTATGGCAGATGTATTTCCAATTACATGATTATTAATAAAGCAGTGTATTACTAAATACATACTGTAATTTATTTTGTGCAGAATAGTGACAATTGAAATGTTGTGCAGAATAGTGACAATATATTTCAAGGTCATCGAAATCGGCGAGGTCGTCGATCATCCACATAATTACCTTTATTTCTAAGAAACACATATGTGTTGTTATCTGTTTAAACTTTATCAAGTAGATTATTTATATTTTTTTTCCATTAATTTTCTAATAGATTCAAACATCGGCACACACTTTCCGGATCACCACAAATCAGCCTCGCCGTACATCGGCGTGTCTAATTTTCCCGGTTGTTGCCAATGATTCCGGAGATGACTATATTTCATCCGAGCATTAAGCCCGATAGAGAATGAACCGTTGTCTACCCAGGCAGTCGCCCTCTTCGGGAGACATTAAGGGCTCGTCCGCGAGTTATGTTTACGACATCGCGATCCGCCGCGCGCGCGCGCGCACGCGACAGTTTTAGTATTCCACCTTGGCAAGGGGGCGGGGATATGCGAAAGTTTGTTGGATTGCCGTGAAGATGAATAGTTAAGCTTTTCAGCCCCACCAGGACGTCCCGAATTTCCGTCTTTCCTAGCAGAGACCCTCTTTCCTCCACGTCATTTCCCTTTCTGCTCCACATCCGAGCACGGACCGAGCAGCCCCTCACGCCTCCCCGCACCGACGTTCTTCACTTTCTCGCGCGTTAAACTAGATCATTTACAAACTGTCAACGGCATGGCTCCGCCTCTCTGTTCGCCGTTCGCGTCGGAGATCTCACGGCGAGATCTCAATCCGGCCGCAATTTCGGAGAAACTCGCGAATCTCTCGCGACCCCGAAGTGTTCTCTCGCGAATACGCCGCCGCGATCTTTCGTCCAGGATAATTTCGAGCAACGTGCTCGACGTCTAGTGGCTTCCGCAGAGCAGATCGAACGAGCCGGATTTTAGAATTTCACTTACCAAACTTAGACGTCGAGGATTCCAGATGTTTGCAGTTGGATCTGTGTTTGCTTGTGCCTTTTAAACTTACATTGATCGAAGCGAGACTTGCGATATATTTTTTGGATTGTGGGTACAAAGTGATATTGTAATTTTTATTTATAAATATGATCCGTTTATCTTGCTTACGCAACATCGCTGTGCTTCGAACAGATTCCGTTTGAACAGTTCTTAAGGATGTTCTGGAGGTATATAAAAACGCAACAAAATTTTTGAAAATTTGACAAGATATAATTCTTACTAAATTAATGCAATTACCAAAGTTTGGGTTCGATTCGCTGCACCGTTTAAGAATTATAGCAACTTAAAGTTTGCACATTTTAACACGTCTTCTTATGGAGAATTCATAAAATTCCACTTCAAACCCTATTTAAACCTTGAAATAACGCAACTAGAAACTCCAGTTTTTTTCTATATACTAGTAAAAATTATGTAATTAATTATGTTCAAAATTTATTAGGATTCACTAAACAGTTACAGAGCAAAAAATTATAAACTGTTACAAAACGTCTTTATCGTGTTGTCATCTCAATAATAACCATGAATATTGCTTTCTGAAGTATTTTTAATTTATTTAAATATTTATTTTTAACTTTTTATTGCGTAATTATATATATTGAATATCACAAATTTATTATCTTGAAATTCAAATCGGAGGGTACAATTATTCGCAAAAGTCACTTACAATTTTTTATAATACGAAGACAATTTGATTGAAAAGTAAATATAACATGAAATTCACTGATTAAACGAAAGCTTTTTAAATTAATCTATTTTTTAATGCAAAATATACTCATGAATATACGATTTCATTGCCAATATATTGATGGTTTTCGAATTTCTTGTACTTTTGTCTCCTATTGTACCTCCAGAACATCCTTAACAATTGTCACGTACAATAGAAACTGTGGAAAGGGTACGATTAAATATGATGAGGAACGCGACCTTTATTTGAAAGCTCGTTGCCATCCGGGTTTCCCCTGAAATTTCAGCCCTCTATTAGTTCCAGGCTGCAGTCTCACAATAAAATAAAAAGATTGCAATTTAGCATGAAAGCAGTTCCATTATCGAGTCCAATTCTAATGTATTACAGGACCGTCACTCTGTAGTTACTATTGGCAATCACGATGGCAACTGGCGAACGAATCACCGTCGTAACCCTATCATTTCGTTTCGCGTACCATGAAATCGAGCTCTCCGGAGCAATCAATGTTTCATATTCTCTGTCGCTGTCTGTATACTACTATTTCACTCGATTGTACCGTGAAATCAGCAAGTTTGCAATTTCATGGCTGTTCCAGTTTCGATCGTATACGCGATCGCAGCGCTGACTTGTGACAAAATGTATTCTGCCGATTATTACAAATTACTCTTCAACAACGTAAAAATATGAAATTTCGGCTCTGAACCACCCTGGCCAGGACTCTTAGGAAACATAATCGACCGGGTCTGAACTTCTAATTGCAATATTGAGGCGTCAGTTTCTTTTGCTGTAAACCCTTGCATTTCGTATACGTATATGCGGATCTATCGATGTGTGAGTGGTAAGGGTGGTGGTGGTAGTTGTGTGCGCGCAGCCCCTTAACGGAGGAACCATAGAGAGGGGGGACCCATAGTGCAGACGATATAAAGTCTCGAGACACTGATCTGGACTTTCACTCGAGTCAGGAAAAGTTTGCACGGCGAGATAGGCGATCGCCGGGAAACGAGGACTATTTCTTGCCGCGGGTGCTTGCGGAACATCTGACACGGAGATTAGGCTTAAGCGTTCGCGAAATAATCTCTCGCAACGATATGCAAATGCCGCGACATAAATGCTAATTGTAATTGGCCATGAAATGAATTCGGGGACCCTTTTCGACGGTTGCGTAGGGTGCGGCGATGTCCTTGCACACCGAGCCAAAGGCTCCGTGCCTCCTCGTTTAGCAGGGGAGGGGGGGGGGGGGGCAAAATGGCGCGGTGGTCTGTTTGAAAATTTTCTTTCCACCTCGTTTGGGAGCCCTACAAAGGGAAAACGTCGTTTCGCCGCGCGATAAAACGGGGACAAAGCTTTGCCCGCGATTAACAAAAGTATTGCCCCGTCAAAGAATCCGCATCGGCGCGTTCACTGCCCCTACGCGACGCGACGCGGCGCTAAACCGTCGGTTTGGCCGCGCGGGAAGTTAATGCGAAACGACCGGAGAAGAAATATTCATTATTTCGTCCATCAAAAGGTCATTGTCTGGTCCGTTCCCGGACAAAAGATGCTGATGAGATGCAGCGCGACTGTAACGTAATTAAACTCCCATTTTACGTTGCTCGACTCGCACCGCGGTCGACTCTCCGAGGTCCTCGACAAATTGGAAATTCTGTAAAAATAATGGACTCGATCTACAGAGGGTCTGTAGAGTTCTTTCGCGAATGAAAGTCGAACGAATTTTGTTCAGCATCGCTCTGGATAAAAAATATGGAGATGTGCTAACATCCAGAAATTATTTTTTATTAGAATATTTTCGACATTTCGCGAACTGTTTTTCTATAAATTTCTGAACAACGAACACCAGCCAGTAAGTTCTCCATTGCAAGCCTTGACCCCTTTACACTCGGAGCTATTTTAACTAAAAAATGAAAGATTTTTTCCATTCTAGAATATTTCCATTCTATATGTTGGAAATGCCTTTAAGTGGATTTGTTATTCAATCAACTACACTTTATACCGTATATACTTTATTACTAATATAAACGAGCTAATGGAAATAACGCCACAGTGTTTCCGCGTATCTTGCATTTAGTGAACTGTACAATGTTGCGATCTGCTTAGGTTAGCTGTTTCTACCGGACTGACGACGGTCCTGACTTTATGCCCTCGCCTGGGCCCCTCCGTCCTTGAGCTAAACCGCCCCTTACGCCTTATACCTAAGATATACCCTTATACCTAAGACTCTATACTCTATGGCAGTAATGGGCAGCTATGACTGCGGCAGTCAAGAAGCTTCCCCCACCAGCTACTCTTTCGTACGAGGGGGGAAGCGAAGAGCGCGGGGCACCGCTCCGCAGCGAAGGTGCGCGCTGCACGAAAGAGTAGTTGGTGGGGGAAGTCAGCATCTCAGGGGCCCCTACCGTGCCCATCGCTGCTCTATGGTATCGTTGTATTCCAACAATATACAATTTTTTTTTCATTTTTTTCATATGAAACTAATATAATATCTCATGTAATATGTAAATGTCTAGTAGTTTATTAAATACAAACAAAAATAATAATGTGAACAATATTCTTAAGAATGGCATAACAATTTTCATTGGTGCCTCAGAGTCGTCAGCCGAGTGCTAAGGGTTAAAATGTGGTCACTGTGGTTTGCCCACGAGTGCTACATTCTTTAGTGCCATCGAAACCATAAACAATCTCCCAGTGTTCCGTAGCCCCCAAAAAAAAAAACAGTAGAAATTCTGTTCGGTGGTAGACTCGTCCGAAAAATAAATAACAATCGAATGAATTCAATTTATTGAAACCGTGGGTGATGTCGTTTCTGTCAACACGATTCGTATTCGGGTCGAGTAAGAGAAGCCCCGTGGAATTTGTGCATACTAGCCCGGTTCGGAAGTCTGCGTTGAGCACACACAGCCAGCATAAGATTAAATATCAAAACGAAAGTAAACCGAACGATTGATTAATCGGGAAAGAGAGGAGCGATCGGGGGATCGAGTGAGAGAGAAAGTTGAAGAGAGAGTGAGAGAGAGAGGGAGAGAGTGGTTGCGTTAGAGGCGACGGACAGGACAGTTGCTTGGGATTGCCCGCGAGCCTTTGCATCGGGATTGATCAGAGCCCGCGCCCTTGATGAGGCTGGCCCCACAGCCGCAAACGATCGTGCTCACGTGTGACCACCGATGTAGATTTCAATTGAGCAATGTCTACCGGTAGGGAAACCGGATAATCCGCGTGCGTCGCTATCACTGCGGGCGACAGCTCCGACACCCTGCTCGGACACCTCCCTCGTTGCCTCGTCTACCGCGGAAACCCTCTCGCAACGGGCCAAACATTGATTTTATTCCCAGCGGGATCAATCGAACCGAAGGTATGCTGACTGACACGGTGCGCTCGCCTAAACACGCTCAACTCGAATGCTGGCATGTGACTCGCGGCTGTGGCATCCGGCAACACTGAATGCGCCAGCCGAATGGTACTCTACATGGAACGATACACCATGCTCGAATCGAGTGACTAACAATAAGAATTGCTCGCGTGTATTTCTTACAGAAATATTTCCACCTCTCCGAGTGAATCGTGAAATCCGGAAAGAATGCTTCGAGTATGCAGGATCGTTGTCGTCTTGCGAGGTATCTGTTCGAGTAACGCTCGTGTTTCAGCTGCTGACAATAACGGATCACCTTTGACCCGTAGAATATACAGTCGGTGTGAAAAGTATTCGTACACCTTTTAAAAACGAATAACTTTTTCAAAATTCGACCCAACAGCTTCAGTTTTTTTGAGACGTTAGAAGGATTAGTTTACTAGCTAATATGTAAATAATTTTTTTTCTTATTGTTATTGGTCGTAATTGCGTAAGAACAAATAAAGGTCACGATTTTTAAATTTTTTATCTGTGCCTGTAGTGAAAATTTATAAGGTGTATTTGGTAGGTATAAGTTATATACATGTACAAAGTTTCCTTTGACCTTTACTTTTTCTTTCGCAATTACGACCAATAACAATAAAAAAAAAAAATTATTTACATAATATTAGCTAGTAAACTAATCCTTCTAACGTCTCAAAAAAACTCAAGCTGTTGGGTCGAATTTTGAAAAAGTTATTCGTTTTTAAAAGGTGTACGAATACTTTTCACACCGACTGTACAAAGGTGACACGTTTTTCTGATTCGTATTATTATTTTTATCCAGATAGAACGGTGTCATTCGTGTTTTCCCTTCAAGGTCACCTTTCTCGAGCTTTCAAAGGTCACCTTTTTCGAGCTTCCAAAGGTCACCAAACATTTCTCCGCGATACATTTGCGATTTTTTTATTATTAACTGTGTCGATGTCGTTAGTCTTTTAAACTATACTATTGCGGTGACCTCATAGCGAACACCCCGTCAAAAATACTGCGATCGCTCCCCTCTAGACAGCTCTGGAAATCACAGGCCCGATCGAGCATGGTTACCCCGCCGCGAAGTAATTTTTCAAACGAACTGTAATCGAGTTCACCGTACCTATCACTCGTTTCATTTATTTTTTCCCCATAGAGAATCCTCAGGTGTCGGGCGCAGAGAGACGGAAATCCAAGCCTGTTTCGACCGACTTAAATTAGATCGACCGTTCAATTTAGCCGGTGCGCACAGAGTCGCGATAATGGATTCGGACATTTGGGTTAGGTCCTCGAAAGTTTTTCGGGTGCTACTTTCCGCGAGGAGAGACCTTCCACGCTGTTTCAAATCTACGCTCGTTCTCTCTTTACTTGCCGGTCGTTCTTCAAATCGATGCGCTCTTTCAAGCGCAACAAATGTCCCCTCGAAATACATAAGACGCGTGACATTTGCTCACCTTTTTCCGGGACTCCGCTCGCCAAAGGGCCAACGGGCACAAAAGAGGGAAAAACGGAGCACGAAAACCGAAGTCTCTCCTTGTACAGGGTGTCCCAAAAACGACTGCGTAAGCGAGAAATGGGAGGTTCCTTGGGTCATTCGAAGCGACATTTTCCTTAACAAAAATGGCGTCCGCGGTTTTGTTTAGGAATTATTAACGAAAAACACGGACCAATCAGAGCGCGACCTAGACGCTCGCTGGCACGTTCAGCCAACCGCCTGCCGGCTCGCCGCGCTGGACAAACTCGTACGACAATGGGATATCAAGTTTATTTCATCCATTTATTATAGATAAAGAAAATAAATGGCCGTACTGTCTCTACAGTGTGTCCCAAAATGACTTCAACTCCCGGAAATGGGAGGTTCCTCAGGTCATTTCAAGCGCCATTTTCCTTTTGTAAAATGTTGTCCGAGGCTTCGTTTGGGAGTTATTAACGAAAAACACGGACCAATCGGAGCGCGAGCTAGACGCTCGCTGGCACGTTCAGCGCGGCGAGCCGGCAGGCGGTTGGCTGAACGTGCCAGCGAGCGTCTAGGTCGCGCTCTGATTGGTCCGTGTTTTTCGTTAATAACTCCTAAACAAAGCCGCGGACGCCATTTTCGTTAAGGAAAATGTCGCTTCAAATGACCCAAGGAACCTCCCATTTCCCGCTTACGCAGTCGTTTTGGGACACCCTGTAGAAGGACCTTTCGCCGGCGCGAACTTTCGGCGCGACACCTTTCGCCTCGTATTGATGTGTCCTCGACTGAAAACTGCGTAAGATGTTCCTCTTTTGAAGGCTGCTCGCCGGCCTGCCGCTTTAAGATAATTTCCGGTGGCGCGAGCCTCTGTAGGATAAACCCGCTAAGGGAAAAGGGCGCTGGGACCAGTCAGGGGCGGAGACTGGAAGAAAGCCCGGCGACAGAATAAAATTACTAGAGTAAGTAATTTGAGGACCGACCGAATAATTGCCACTCAAAACGTTCAAAGGACGACGCTTCTTTTCCGCGCCTCTTAAATTTATCGTCCGTCTGGTCGTACCGTCGCGCACATGTTTTCCCCTTCGCCTGGCGAACAAGAACCAAAGGCGGCCGCTCGAGCAAAAATTTCGATGAAAAGAACTGTCTCCGTAATCGCATCTTTCCGGCGCCGCTTCCTTGGATGCTGCACAAAGCGGCCGAAACGGTCGCGCAAAGGGTTGATTCTTCATGCAAATCGCGAATGCGATGCAGAATCTTTTTCTGCGAGAAAAGTCGTTCTTACAGTCTGAATACAAAACCTCTTTTCTTCGTACCTCGTATTCTTTTTAAACGGAACGGTTGTTGTTCGGTACATTTCCTTCATGTTCGTTGCTGTTTCGATCGATTGCAATTATATCGAGAATCCATGTTCAAGGTCTTGTTGCTGGAAACAACGAAGAATGGCTGAATTAAATATCGCAATGGGTGATACAACTGCTCGGTTCTTCTTGATACGCAGTCTTTATGTCCGGCTTCATCGCAAATGAAATGCTGAAAACGGTTTTATAACTCGACATAACTTCGTGCGATAACGTTGCGGTATATCTGGACAGCGGAAGCTCGAGAAACGTAATAGCATTCTCTTTAAACGGAATTTAATTACCTCCACGAACGGTTTCAGTGAAATAAGTAAAGTGAAGTAAAGTGATATTATACGAGGTATAATCAAAATTTTTGTTTCGGTAACTTGTACGAACACTTTTATTCGCCATAAATATATAAAACTTCTGCTGTCCGATAAGGTTAAATTATCTATGTAGAATAACATGTGAGATTTTGAAGAGGACGAAAAATGTATTTGTCTCTCTAATTAAAATGTTCCAATCATCTCGTATTGATACAGGCATTTCTGTTAGGGTATTGAAAGGATGACTCGTTTTCAAAGTAAACTTCTCACCCCCCCTCCCTTAATTTATTCTTTCTTTGTAGCAGACTTGTATTTTTCGTCGTAACCTTGACTCGTTAGGAGCTGCTTTTTGCTCGAGTAGAACGTGCCCCGAAGCAGGGGCAGTCTTCAAAGAAGCTTTGATGGGATCGATGCCCCTGATATTAGGCGAAGTAGGCTTTCAATAGGACTTCTATAATTCTGAGCATTCTATATTTCCAAGCCGACGAGCTTTCGCTTATAAGATGCTCCGCTTATTATTCGCCCGGCGATTTTTAAGCAGATCCTGGCTGATCCTTAGAAATTGGCATCAAAAGAACTTTTTCTTTACTCCATTAAGGGCTTTATTATACTACACTGGATGCAAAAATTACAAACACTTTTCTCCAACAAGCTATAGCAGATGAATAATGTTACAAATTCGTCACTAGACTGCGAATCATGATTAATCGGAGGAAAAGTAATTGTTCAAAATAATATATAACTAAATCCATGCTTCGAGGAAATTGCAAAGTTCCAGTGAAATGATCGAATCTACTCGATCGAATGCTGATTATACGAAACATATAAATTTCATTTGACTACATTCCGGACAAAAAACCAGAAAAATCGGGAAGTACTACACAGAAAGTAATAATGTTGTTAAAGTTATCGATCGTAAATTGTTAAAAACAGGGAAAATGCTAATGCTCTCGGCGCAACGGTTCGATCATTTTTAAACAAAATAAAGCAATTGTGCTAGAGTTAAATTAAACCTTCAACGTTTCGACCCTTATGTGGGTCTTTTTCAAGAAAGAACGAAAACTGCGTCTGAAAATTTTTCATTATATTGTAATGACAACAAAATTAAATACAGAATCAAAACACCATATTATTTACTCATTTGCTTTATGAAATTTTTAAAGAATAAATTTGAAACACATAAAACACATGTTGTGTCTATGCCGGTAGACAAGTTACAAAGGCAGAGATCCGAGGTTGACAGAAACAAGAACCAATGAGAAGCAGAAACCAATAGGAATCAATAGATCGAAGCCGAACAAATCGATATTTGGCGGCAAATTCAAAAACCCATAAGAACGTTTCATACATAACCCTTAATAATCATATACACCAAAATGTAAATGTGAAATTGAATAAACATCAATGATAACAGAAAGTAATAATTTAGTAGACGATCGAACTCGACGATGAAACATATCTAGATCCAAGTCTGCTTCAGGAGCATTGGTTCTTCTTCAATATGCGGAGGTAGGTTCGAAACAATCACAGTCATTTCGAAGCAGTTTGCAACGTGCTTCCCATTTCTATCGATCAGCAGTGCATCGGACAAAGCTGAATCGCTCGAATGCGAAAAAGGGCGAAGCAAATAATTAGAAGAACGAGCGCGGACTGTATCGGGGAAGCCTTTAACTGGCTTGCCAGACCTATTACACCGGGCCGGATAAGTTAACCCCATCGTTCGCTGACCCTTGGCACGGTTGACACATTTCAGCCTAGAGATTCGTCCAATCTCGAGACGGTATAGCCATGAATTCTGCTACATCGGAACCAATAACCGAGATTGGCTTTCGTTTCATCGCCGCACGAACCCGTGTAATCTTTAGCCGTGGCTCCTAAGAGGGCCACCAAACGATCCCTTCACGGCCAGCAAGGTGGCTGGTGATTTCGTTTAAGGCCCTCCTTATATGTAGTACCTTTTCCCTTTCTCTCTCTCTCTCTCGCTCTTTCTCCCTCTCTCTCTCTCTCCGCCCCACACTTTTCTTTTACAGACGATACAATCCCACGACCCACATATTCCATAGAAACCGAAAGCCCACCTCTCGGTTATGTTACGAGGACAATATCTAATAAAAAGCAGAGTGAAGTGGCTCCGAGGACACAGAGGTCTGCTCCTTTATAAAGCCTCCGACGGAATTTTTCCTGTCATTGCGTTCATCCCCCCCTCCTGCCGAATAACTGGGGAAAGGGGCCGAATTGTATAAGTGACAGTTCGGAGGTTTTTACGGGTCTGATGAAATCCCAGACGTTTTATTCTCGGATTATCGCGTCGTATTCAGCACCTCCACGGAGATGCTCCTGCTCCTGCTGATCCTGCCTGCCAAGGACTCTCGACTGCATTCTTCTCTTTAACACCCTGCTTTGTGATTCATCCCGCGACTAGGCCTCCAACAATTGCTCTATCGTTCGTAATTACCCAGTTGGAGAAGAAATTGGACGCTCGTGCTAAGTGCACAGTGGGGCCAAAAAGGTATTTGTACACGATGTACAGGGTGTAAAGAAACGTTTGATCTTGGCTGCCATAGACGTATTCTACATGTTCGGATCGATGAAGATCTGTAAAAAAAACAGTTGCCGCAAAATTGTCCTAGATCTTGAATTTTAAAGTGAAATTTTTTTATCGCATTGTATTCTATGCGTCGTGCGATTAAAAAAATATTTGACCTTGACATTGAAGGTCAAGGACAATTTTGCGACAACTTTTTTTAACAGATCATCGATTCGAAGATGTAGAATACGCCTATGGTAGCCAAGACCAAACATTTCTTTACACCCTGTACACTTTTTCACTGTGCGTCTACTGCAACGATATTCATGATTATTGTAAACAATATACGAATATTAATTCCGGCCTGTGTACGTCGTATAACATAATTTCATTGAAATCCGGAATTTATATTTTGTCGCGCACACAAGGTTCGAAAAACAACCCTACAGAAATCAATATCGTCGTCGTCGAAGTAATACCTCCGAACCATAACAAGCGATCATAACAATGGACTCCGGCGCGGTAGTGTTTACCTGGCCTCGAACGAAAGCGCGCAAACCAATCGTTCCTCGATTAGCCGATTGGTCTGTTGCGCGACTGTAAACATTGAGGATCCCTCTTGGAGATCGGCTAAACGAATTCCAATACGCCATTACGGTACGTGATAAGTATTAATCATCGTCGACCTTGACTCTCGACCGGTGCTCGTCAGAGATTGCAATCTCTAACGTCATTATCCCTCCAGAGTTAAATCGATTGGTCGAACCACTTCCACGCGCAGGACCCGAGTCCGTGTACCGCCGCGATGTTATCTGTTTAAACATCGACTTTCATAAATAACTCTCGGGGATATTGGTGGATGAGCGTGTGCACGCACTGGGTTCGCCGGTAGTGATTGCGAGAGTTGGAGGGGGGCCGCCGGCCCTAATAGATTCATTAGGGGTAGACAGCGCACCCTTCCCAGGGTGCATCACGGGACCCCCCAACTGCACACGCGTGTACACTCTATTTCTACGGTACATGTCCCTTCAATCACTCCGGCCCTTGTATTCATATTCGGCTCATAGTTGCGGATGGATCCTGTTCGTCGGTTCATTCACCGGCTCCGGGCTGTTATCAGCAGTTTGACGTTCACACGGCGTCGAACGGCGACGCGACGGTGCACGTAAATTAGGCGTGTATACGGATAATGCCCCGAGTCTCTATCCTAAATCTTTATTACTTCCTACCCCTGGCTGGAAATATTCCACCAGAATCCTGGTGTCCAGGCAATTATTTAGGATTCCCTTGAAAATCACAAATAATACATTCAGGATAAAGAGTAGTTCAATACTGTGTTCCCGCGACGAGGAAGACACGATGTACTTGATAAACGTTGACCGTGAAATTCGAGGTCAAGGCACAAATCTTCACTGATCCAAAAGTTTAAAGTCACACTACATCGGCCATGACGGCTGTGTTTCCGTTTACGTCCATTCTCAGAATTCGATGAAATTTTGAAAATACGTTCTTCTTTTACTAAAATGACGATTGCCACAAGGATTTTTGGCGACTCGAAACAAATTTTTTTATCATTTCAATGTCGCTCAATACCTTACCGACTTACTGACTTATCGATATTAAATATGTATATTCCGGAAATTAATATGTAAAATGTATAGAAAATTTCAATTGTTAAACCAATTAAATAAATATCTACAATGGGAAGATTATGCGATGAGAATTCATTTGGATTAGGTTAAACCGAAAAGTTTATTTTAAGAGCGAGCGGAAATTACATTAGTTTGAGTTAGGTTAGGGTTAGTTTAGGATTAGGTTATGGTCTTGGTTAGGTCTGGGTTAGTTTTTGCGAGGAATTTGTTGCGCGAATCGAATTAATTGAATTAGTAATAGAGGTATGCGGGCCGTTTACGACTTTGTTGGTAAGGTAGAGAGTGACAAAATTTGTTTTCGTGTCGCCAAAAATCCTTCTGGCAATCGTGATTTTAGTAAAAAAAGAACCTATTTTCAAAATTTCATCGAATTCTGAGAATGGACGTAAACGGAAACATCGCCGCCATGACTTTTTCAAGTTTGGAAAACAAAAACTCGCGTGTTTCCATATACGACAGACAAAGTGAAAGTGTTGACGCACAGAATCCTCATAAACGTGACGTAGCTCGTGGAGCTACTTTGCAAACCGCGCGCGATTCCTACAGATCCTTAGGATCCACGAGTACGATATTGTTCACAGAGGGATCCGACAACACTCAAGCTCTCGCCCAGACACAATAATCTACTCGCAACGGGTAGGTCTGGCCACGTGTTTACAGGGGCAAGCTCACGGGCGTAATACATATATCACTCGTTTGCCGACCGGCGCGGCGGCGTGTATCGTTATCTACAGGTTTTCGCCGGGTTGCAGAGCCGTGTGCACAGGTTTTTCGCGCGATACATCAACCCGGCTAGCTGCCCCTGGCGACCAGCTGCTCGTTTACTTCATAACTCATTCGATCATTCGACGAGTCACCCCCGTTGCATCCCGTTCGCGAGGTACGCTGGTTTGCGGATACCTCGGAAATCTGATTATCGATCGGTAATCAATATCGGCGCAATTTGGCGTTATGCCATGGCCAGTTCTATGTGTATGTACACTCCTGGACAAAATGATAGCACACGCGTGTGCTCTATCTTGAATTTCTCGAATAGTTGATAGAGTTTCGAAATTTATATTAGCCATTTCTACAATGAGAACTTCATTTGCTAGCAGGCTGGCTACGTATCTCTTCGTGTCGTATTAATTACGATACCGTGTGCTCTTCGTTCAGGAATTCTATGTATGTAGTCTTCGAGAAATTAAAAAGAGCGCACACGCGTCCTATCATTTTGTAGAGGAGTGTACGTGCAGGGTCGCGAAAATGTGCGCGAACCGTGTTTCCCGTGTTCGTCCTTCGACGATCGAACGGAGGATGATTGGAAATGATGCACGTGCGACCCTGCTAATCGGCCGGCGAGCGACTTCAAACGAACCACCGGCCGCCGCTCGTGGCTTCCCAATAAATATTTGCAGAATTTAATTTCCTTTCTTTGTACAATTTTCCCGCGGGACGACGACAGCCTGCCCCGAATATACACGGCCGACACGTACGCCGATCGAATCAGATTAAAATTAGCACGGTCGCACGATACAACTTTCAAAGACTTTACGAATATCCGTCCACTTTGCGCCGTATAATCTGTCATTATTACACTAGCCGCGTGCAAAACTGGGGTGCACGATGTTTACTCGAATTTTCATTTTTGAAGCGACCGACGAAACGGGATTTTCATTAAAGAGAATTTCGCCAGTGTACTTTTAGCGCACTATTCTATATTATTTGGGACTTCACCATTTGTTGTGAAATGTTTATTATTACCCGTAAATTTGCATGAACCTACGCGTATGCATTTGCATATCGTCTACATTAAAAGAGCGAAAAAATGATCTGTCATCTGTAATTTTAAATTAATCGTATTCCACAATGTTTTATCACTAGACTGCGGATTTTATGCGTTTCTGACAAAAATGAGTAGCTGCAATTTAAAATAGCTAAAACATTAGAAAAATTTGATGCTACTATTATTTTCAATCTACAAAACATATTAAAGAAATTAAATTTTTATTTCAACCCAATTTGTTGCAATTCAAATAGAAAGTTTTTTACTTTGTGTTATCGATGGTAATGGCTAGAATATTTTCCGAGATACGAAGTTCCTTCGTCGCACGGTTAAATATCGGTTCCTCGTTTGGGAACGCAGTTGTTTTTCATGGTGGGACGGTTTCCTTAAAATGTATTTGTTTCTCTTCGAGTTTCAGCCGTTATCTTTTGCGAAACGGCGCGGCGCGGCGGCGGAACGGATAGCAGCTGGGGGTTGCATATTCATGCCCGACTGCGATGTACATTTACTCGGCTTTCAATTTTGTTCCGGGTTCGTTTCGCCGTCTAACCCCTTCGCCGGGTTCTCTCATATCGCTTGAATATAATTTTTGAAGCGTATACCTCGCTAACTGCTTCCTCTGCCGTCCGATATTGCGATTTTTATTAACATTGCAACGGGGTCGGAGGTTACCGCCTCGTGAAACAACTCGTTTCCGATATAATCGGCCGAGTAACATCGATTTAATCTTTCCCGTGCCGTCTAACCAACCCTGGGCCACCGACGCGTACCTGTACGCTCGACTTTAATTTAATCTTGTTGCTGAATTGCTGCTTTCGTTTAATCATTTTTTTATCTCCTTAGATTACCGTATATTGAACCCAACCCAAGACAATCAATCTTTTAAATTATAATGTTGTTTATTACTCGTCGATAGACTTCTGTCATCTATTGATCTTTCGATATACCCCTTTTTTCTTGTTCTAATGAGACGATCGCTGGAACGGAACATTTTTTGCAATAACAAAAGGACGCACCACCGACTATCAAAGCTTGATCGCTGCTTCTCCGAGTGTGTTTCCACCGATATAACGAAAAATCCCCAGAGCTGTGTATCGCGCTTTTTGTGCGCTGCATGCGAGACTGCCGTTAACGCCATTGACACGGAAATATGATGGATGTTTTGGGCGTGCGCCATTTCAACAATGCATCAATTCACCATGCATATCGAACGGTCAGAATCCGCTCGGGGATTGTCAAACATTGACGACCGGGGCCACCAGTTCTGAACAAGTATTCTCGTTTCTCTGATAAATTCGATTTATCATACCTAAGTGTACACGTTTCGCCTTATACTTGGTTAATCTGATATCGTATACAGGGTGTCCCAAAATGTCTTCAACTCCCGGAAATGGAGGTTCCTGAGGTCATTTCAAGCGCCATTTTCCTTTTGCAAAATGTTGTACGCGGCTTTGTTTGGGAGTTATTAACGAAAAACACGGACCAATCAGAGCGCGAGCTAGACGCTCGCTGGTACGTTCAGCGCGGCGAGCCTGCAAGCGGTTGGCTGAACACGCCAGCGAGCGTCTAGCTCGCGCTCTGATTGGTCCGTGTTTTTTGTTAATAACTCCGAAACGAAGCCTCGGACAACATTTTACAAAAGGAAAATGGCGCTTGAAATGACCCGAGGAACCTCCCATTTCCGGGAGTTGAAGATATTTTGGGACACACTGTAGAGACAATACGCCCATTTATTTTCTTTATCTATAATAAATGGATGAAATAAACTTGATAACCCGTTGTCGTACGAGTTTGTCCACCACGGTTACAATAATTAGAAAATAAAATTTTATTTCGTCTTAAATCCTATTAATCCTCTTCCGTTTGAAGAGGTCATCGCCAGTCTGGGTCGTTATTATACGACAAAGAGTCACGCATTATTATCCGTAATATAAAATTCAGTGTAGCAAAAAGTAATTCAGTATATAACGTTAATTTATTACAGAGTTAAAATTCCGTTGTTACTTTATTCATTAAAAGCACCATGCTATTAACATAATCGGTGGCGTCGCGCGATTCATTATACATTTTATTTCGTATTATAATTTCATTCTACGTTACACGCTGGCTATCAAGTCAGAATTCATCACCGCTACCGGGCAGAAAGTATGAAAAGGAATCGCGTGGTACGAGCTCGCAATTCCGTGAAAAGGACGGCACATGTTATAATTTCCGGGATTCATTGTTCAGGAATTAATTTGTCATTTCGTGATTCACGGTCCGCGCGCTGCCTTTTATATTCAAAGTTCAAGCAACCCCCGTAGTAATTTTAAACTTCCAGCGATCCTTAAAATTGCTTCGAAATTGCTATTAAATTTCACTCCGGAAACAACTATTTTCCACTAAAAATAACAGCTGCGTCGATATCGTTCTGTGCAAATTCGATGAATTATTGAATCGTCGAATAAAATTAAATCGTAATGGTGTTTTAATAGAATTTGACGTTTCATACAATTAGAAACGAATTTCAGTTGTTAAACTAAAATTATCTACGTTCCTGTTACAATACAATAATTATCCGAGTATCAAAAGTTTCGCGTTAAATAAAATTATCTTAATGTAATTTGCAGAGATTCAAATTGAATGGAATCTTTTATCCTCTGCCAATTATTTTCATGAATTAGTATCGAAGGTACAGGCATTATTCCGAATTCGAGAAAATACTAATGACCTTGAGAAACCATAAAAAACAAATAGTTTCGTTTGCGAACGTGTTAAAGAACAGCTTCTATCTTCGGGGTCTTTCAATTTCCAGTTAATTCGACCTCTCGCGAGCAGGAGTAGCTCCACCTCAGACTCGCCGGAAGAAGAGATCAGACAGGATTCCGATAATCATTTTTTTTGCCCGGGTTCGAAAAGTTTTTCGGTATATCCGCGAAGGCGGTCCCTGTCAGAAACAGCTTCTGGTGTGGTTTATCGTGTGCCTCTTGCACTTACCGCCCCTGCAAGGAGGAGGAGCGAGGAAGGATTTCGGCGGAGCCCTCCGGCCGAGCATAATGCTCCCATTATCTCCAGTCCGTTCGACCGTGCCGCGTGCGTACCGTTCGCCGGCTAATGTACCGGGTGTCCGTGTAATTTCGCGGTTCCCCCGACGAAAACCCGCGTTACCTTTAACGCTCGTGACAGGCCCGTAAACTCGAGGGACGACGGACGACGCTAAAACGAGTCAAAGTGTGCGCAACCGATGAAAAAAGACAAGAGGACATGACCGGGGGGTGGGGAACGCGGGGGTGTATCCGCCGGGCAAGGCAAGGCAAGCCAGGAACCATTACGGTAATATCTCGCAGACCGAGGAAGTGATTTTTAAGGAGAGGCGGCTGCCATTTCGTGGCAATTTCGTTCTCCCCATAAGCATTTTTGCTCTCCACCTTCGACGCCTGAGTGGCCGATATCCAGGCGCTGTTATAACGGGAACGATTATGAAAATTTCCCGGCGTTTTCATTTTACTGTGGAACCCGCTATCCGGCGAAGGGTGCTGGTTTTTTTTTTTTTTTGCTCTATACATTCCTATCACGACACCCCGAAGCTATCCCGTTTTGATATGCACGCGACCGAGGGATACGAGGCTTGTTACCAACGCCGGAGGTTATGTAATGTTGTCGTTATTAGTAGATTACTAATAGCAAAGTTGTCGTTACGCAAGATTAACGTCCACGTGGATGCTGATATCTACATGCTGGTTCGTGCCCTTGCGAGACAGGTGTTCGGAGATAATGTGGTTCGCATGACGATTGTCGCGTTTATGGAGCTTTCGATGTTAATAAAGAACACTGCATACACAGAGTATTTTAAACAGCCAAGTGGAGAAAGTGTATAGCCTGTGGTCCTATAAGTGGAAAAGAGACGATCTATACCTGAACAAGTGGAATCCATTTCGTAAACAAGAAAAGTGGAACGAATCGGTATAGAGTCAGACAAGTGAAATAAGAGTAATGTATGCTCGGACAAATGAAATAGCCACTAACCTAACCCTCACTTGTGAAAACAGAAATACATACAAGAATATGGATAATCTAAGATCGAATAAACGTAATGCTAGAATGTGACAGAGACAACAATGACGAAACAGTTATGATTCTTCCTCTTTTATAAAAAGTTTTAACTTAGTTGGAATATGCTAAATTATATATATATATATATATATATATATACATATATGTCTCTGTTTGTTACAGACCCATCAGCTTCGGGATCATCCTGCGAGGATGACGAGGAGGCTCGAAAGAGGAGCATCAGGCAGCGGAAGAACAGCTTGTACGCGTCTTCCTCGATTCGTGCTGCCTCAGTAGACAGATACAAAGAGCTAGGATCGGTCGACGGCGTGGTGGTAGACTGCCTAGCCGTGGTGCACGTGACCGATCAATCGCCGACCGAGTCTAATCAACCGACGCGTCATCCCTCGCCCTATTACTACGGCGACCTATTCAAAGTACCGGAGCAGATCAGCAAATCGCAACCGAACAAGTACCGGAAAAGCGTCAGTCTCGACGTACCGGGTGAACGGTCGAGGACACCCGGTATACCGAAGAGAAATTCTGTGGCAGGTGATGGGGGTTCTTACTCGTCGCAGCAGCTACATCCAACGCAACAGCAACAATCCCAGCAGCAACAGCAATCACAGCAGCCGGTGCAGCTGCAACAATATCAGAGTGAAGATCTAGTGAGCCCCACGTCGGGGAGCGAGCATGCTGTCCCAGCCAGGAGCGAGATCCTCTCGTCGTGCATCATCACCGAGTGGGATCACACCCTCATGCCTCCACATAGACTGTTGAGCCATGACCTGCCAACCACCGTTTGTACTTGCGTCGCATCGGCAGAGGAGGAGGAGGATGAGCTAGATCAACGACAGCCGCAACTAACGCGGCACCAAGTGCGCAAGCTACGACGTACACGGAGGATAGATCCGCAGCCGATACTCGTCGAGGACGAGGACGACGTGGAGGGAGAGGACGAAGGAGACGAAGAGGAGGAGGAGGACGAGGACCTGGAGGAAGACGAGGAAGAGATGGCTAGGCAACGTCACCTCTACGAGACGGCCTTCGACTGCAAGGTCAATCGTTCCGACGATGACCTCGATGACCTCGATCGGGTCACCAATCATCCCGTGCTGCACTCCCAGGTAATCTATTATAGGCTGCCACCGCTCTATACCGATCTTTAAATTCATATATTCATATACGAGCCGTTCACCTGGCCAAATCGATTAACCATCGATTTCACTTTTTCTACGCTGTATCGGCAAGATGCTCGACATCTTCTACATTTTTTAATAATTTTCATTCATGATTCAGTTGAGGAGCAGCAGCGCGATACCAGTAAGCAGAACGAGTTCGTCGACGGACACGTCGAAGCCCTCGCAGCCGCAGCAGGTCCCTTACGCAGGACAGTCCCACAGCAGCAAAGACCGACGCAAGGTCGTACTTCTCCGCCCAAAACCGATTCCGAGCCGTCTTCAGCAACAGCAGCAGCAGCAACAACAACAACAACAGCAATCAGACAATATTTCTACTCTGTCCCAAGATATCGAATCCCTCCAGATCAACTCAAGCGACGAAAAGACCGGTTCGCCGAGGCTGCCGGCCCGAGGTTACACTCCGTCGCCTCCATCCACGGCGCCGTTGCCGGCTAAGTTCCATGGTAACCGAGACCATTTGCTGCTGAACATTCGCAGCACGCCGAACCTACCCTCCCAGCCGGACCATCCGCGTCTGAAAGACTTGCGACTCCCAGTGAAGTCTTCGCTAAGGGCCAAGGACTCCCCGCAGAGCAGCGAAGGCAGCATACTGGAGATCAAAAGCAGACCAAAGAATTTTGCTCAAGACACCGTGGAGTCCTCGCAGGGCCGACGCTTCGACAAAGAACTGATCCTGGAGTTCAAGGGCAGGCCGAGGGACGACCGGCAGCGACCGCGCAGCCTGATACGCGAGAGCAAGCCTATCATGGAGTTCAAAGGGAGGCCCCACGAGGCCGAGAGCGATCTGTTGAGACCACGGCGAGACGTCGGCCTCCTCGAGTTCAAGCTACGGACCAGCAGACGTAGACCAGGCTACTCGAGCACGGAGAGCATGGCGACGAGCAGCAGCGGCGGCAGTATGGAGTCGCTTCGAAGCAGCACCAGCGAGGGCAACAGGTCCACCAGCAGCTCCGAGAGCCGGCACAGCACCAGCCTCAGTTCCCACAGCTCCGACAGCGGCAGCACCAACTACTACCATCATCATCCTCAGCCGTCGATGACCGGCTTCCTGACGAACCACGCGAACAAGCTGCACATACTGTCCCCGATCTCCGACAAGTCGTCTCAGGAGCCAGCCTCCGAGACCTCGGACAACAACCGGAACAACAACTCGCAGAAAGCCTCGCCAGAGGAGAACGTCACCACCGAGAACAACGTGACCGCACCCAACAACACCAACACGGCAAACACGAACACAAACTCTGTTGGTTCGCCCTTGGACACCTCCTTCAAGAAGAGGCGCGCGCCGCAGAACAAGAATCTCATTAACCTAGCGTTGCAGTCCTCCTCGTCCGGAGATGCAGAGATTCAGGGATCGGACAGCGGGATCTCCATCGAATCGCGAGCCGGGATCAAGTGCAAGCCCTTCGGGTTCCACTTAATGAAGCCGCAGCTGGATAATATCAATCTCGTCGACAACGAGCAAGAGCTTTCCGACCTGCCCTTCGACATGCCCAAGCTGCGGAGGAGGCGACTGCTAATGCAACAGGACGCCACCACTTCGGGCAGCGCGACCAGCGTTGATCTAAGGGACTTGCCCTTTGACATGCCGAAACTCCGGAGGAGACTCAGGTGCATGCAAAGCACGGAATCCAGCGGGTCACAGGCCTCCTCGAGCTTGTCTGTGAGAGACGTCGAACCGCCTCCTCTGTTTGGTAAGTGTAGACACGTCCACTTTTTTTTATCATTGGTGTGCTAGTACATTGTGTGTTAAAAGTCCTTCTACGTGTGCCTTGGGTACTGCGAAAACTATACCAAAATTATACAGGGTGGTTTAAGAATTAGTCTCCCGTGATTTTTAAGCACTTCGAATAGTTGGACCGAAAAATCTGTTGAATATCGATCAGCTCGCGTTCGCCCTCAAATTGGAATATTAAGAATTTCGAAAGAAATCTTACTTCGACGAAAAGTCAAGGTCACATTCGCTTCTCTTTTAATGGCGCTATGTATTTTTGACTGTACAGCATTGTAGGCGACCTCGCGCCGAATTCACTTATCTATCATGTTATGAACTGCATTTAATTAATAAATGTTAAATGTATTTAGAAATAAATTTAATTGCATCGTATTTTAATGTAATTACAACTGACCACGTTTCGTTAATTTACTTTGAACTTCAATACGAATATAACAACGAACCTAGCATATAAACAGATGAAAATGAGGATGAAAATGATTTGAGCATGTAATTTACAAAATAATCTTCTACGAATACCAAGCTCATCTTTAAAGCATCTAGATATGTGTGTAGAAATGGAACGATGAAAAAAATCGAGAGTGAAAGTTTATTGACGCGTTAATCGACCGTCTACCCATTAAATGTTAAAAAGCACACTTTCACCATCTCGAGGTAAACTGAGTACTCATCAAGGCTAGGGGACACCGTAATTTGACGCTGATCGTCATGAACCTTCCAGACAGCGGCTAATATCGTTAAGCTTCACTTAGCGCCTGCATCCCTCTCGACGGCTAAATATTTAACGTTACCAACACATGTTTCTGTCTCCGTTACGGAGACCGGTGTCTTCCACTTCCCCTTGGAATTCTGCAGGAACTCATCGCTTCGAAGTACAAGTGCCATTCTATGTTCTCCAGATTTCTATACATTTATCCACCACGTTGCGATCGTTTTTCTCTAATTGAAATAACAGTATTTCTAGTAGATTATCACAATTTTATCGAATTTTCATTTCTGATTGCTGATTCTACAGTCAACATGATAGGTCTTTCTATTTCAGGAATTAATTAGTGCCGCACCTGAAATTTATTTCCTCCCAAGATTGCATATTCAGAACCTTACTAAATTCATACCGAGGAATGGAAGACGGTCGAGTTCTATCGATTGCTCGTTCAATCGGAAAGTTAGAATCGACTCTATCCGCATGGGTATAACGAACTATTCAACCAGCGCTGCGCTGTGTAAACACAGATTAGGGTAACAGGTTCTTAACGTTACGCTGTGTGTGTAGCACGATCAAAATCTGTTATTACGTTTCGCCTGCGTCTACATGGGTCCGACTTCTGACAAATTTGGTTCCTCTGAATATCTTCGAAATGCAACCAACGTTTATCTCCAACAGTTTGCCACCCCCTCGTAGTACGATGAACACGTGTACCCTCCAAGCTGAACCGAGAACCAGGAAGTGGCAAAGTGCTCGATTCCAAGCTCAGAACGCAAGGAAAAAAATCGTCGAAGAAAACGCGACGTCGCCGAAACGACTTTATCCGTGAGAAGGGATCCAGGGGGGCGAGGATTAGCAAGCCGTGACGAGAGATTTATGCGTCATCGATCACCGATTGCCCCTAATACTCGACTCTAGCCGCGATTTACGGACCGCATCACGAGGCGTTCGGAATTAGTCGGCCGATTAAGTTTCCACCCCCGCCCCCACCGTTAAGCAACGCTTCACCATGAGCACCCGGGGTGTTTCGTGCTATCTCGCGGGCTGATGGGAGTTGGAGCGCGTGTGGCTACCCTACGGGGCCCGAAATTGCGAAAGCTCTAATGCGAAAGCTTCTAGAGAGGACCGCGTTCGAACCCGAGCCGCCTACGGGCAGAATTCGGTACGCGTGGGCGTCGATGAAGGGGACGGTAAATACCGGTACAGAGTTCGGGTAACACGAGCATGCTGATCCGTCGATCTGTGGGACGGGCGAATGAGGGTCAGGGATCGTTCTGATCGAACGTCCCAGAGACGCTTGCTCGGGGATCGTTTTTAACCCTTTCGATTCTACAGGAACTCTGTATCAACAGATTGGGAGACACGACGGTTTATAATTGAGCGGTTCATGTAATAGAGCCCCGACGACGCCCCCCTTCTGTCTATACCTATTATTAGTTCTGATGACAGGGGCTAAGGTTCGGAAAACTGCAGTCCAGTACGTACGTGTGTGTATACAGGCTTTCCATACGGTACCGTGGTGAGATGAGGACAAGAGAACTATCGCTAGGTCATCCTATCCCCACCTCTGACGCTCCCGTAGTCCCAATGTTTACGTTTTGACGTCACACGCTACTGTCCGTACGCCACAAGAAGTCCCTCGAGACGGCTGAGGGACACAGGGGGTCCTCACTCGTAGCAAATGGTTATCTTTGACGTCACACACTTTAGCCAATAATTCGGCTAGAACCGAAAGTTCGTGTGGAATGACCCAATCGGACGGTTTGTTGTCGAATTCCTGCTAGGAGACATCTTGTGGCGTACAAACAGTACTATGTACTGTTCGTACG
Source organism: Lasioglossum lativentre (assembly GCA_916610255.1). Classification (NCBI taxonomy): domain Eukaryota; kingdom Metazoa; phylum Arthropoda; class Insecta; order Hymenoptera; family Halictidae; genus Lasioglossum; species Lasioglossum lativentre. The sequence continues at coordinate 8,082,545 of OU744364.1, forward strand.
ACACAAGAAGTGTATTGGCAGGAATTGGAAAGGAATGCTGCAGCAAACCATCCGATTGGGTCATTCCACACGAACTTTCGGTTCTAGTCGAATTATTGGCTAAAGGGTGTGACGTCAAAGATTGGCTGCGATCGAGGACCCCCGTTGCCCCTCAGCCGTCTCGAGGGACTTACATGTAACAACCGTAATAACTGGACTGCGGATTTTTATGGAAAATAAAAATTTTATAATGAGTAATGATAATTAGGTGCGTTAACAAATATTAGACGTAGCTTTAACTTGTCGTTTATTGCCCATGTGAAATTGGACCGTGATGCGTGGTTAACGTGAAATCGTGAAATACGGTTAGTTTGAATTGTAGATTCTGCGGATGTTGAAAATATAGATTTGAACTTTGAACTTGACGCTCAATCGCGCGCTGTCTGGCGAAAAATTGCTTCGACGATAGATAGGTTGAGAAGGAATCGAATTTATACCGAACGTTCCGAACTGTACATGATTGTAAACGTGTAAACGACGAGACAGTTGTGCGCCGTGTTGTAGGATATCCGGTTCCGAGACAACTAACGCTGATTGATGCTCGTGTATAGATTATGCCGACCTGTGTTGCCCGTATCGCGTTTCATAACCCGCATGTCATATTCCACAATAGAGATTTCGTTCTCTGGAATATATATGTAGATAATGGAGAGCACGTCACGAATTGTACCGACGGATTGATGCTGTATTATTGAACCAACGCAAATAGGCCAATGTTTGCGGAAAAAGTTCATCGAACGAAGAAATCGATTTCGAGAATTAAATAATTCAGCCACGTTGGTAACCGAAGGAATTATTTTCAATTCGATGAAAGCACAGTAATGAAATTCGAGACACCACATGTTGTCGGTAATAATTTCGAAACATCTCCAATTTTTTCCCAGTCATCTGTACACGTAATCTCTCGTTGGATCTCTCCACCTGCGACCAAAGCTACGCGTACACGGATCGCTCGGTGATTCCTCGATCCTTACGATCACAGTCAGCTGCGAGGAAATCTAGGCGCCGTCAGTTTTTCCCGGTTGATAGATGCGGGCCGATTCGGAACCGTAAATTACATTTTGAACGGAGGGAGCGTGGGCGTGAGGGAGAGACGGGAGCATTAGCACGTGATCGGGAACAGATACCCGAAAATCTCCGTGCTTTTTTTGCCAAGCCAAGGTGCCGACAATTACTTATTGCGGAGCGGGAAAAGTCTGAACGCGAATGATCGATCAGGTATATTTGTTTCTTCAACGTGAGGGTTTGATGAGTTCGCTGATGGATCACCGATTAGGCAAAAAAAAACTTTTGGAACGAGGAAACTGTCCGACGATTGGCCCTAGAAATGGATAACGGTATATTAGATTCTTATCGTAATTGGATACTTTTGGAATCGTAATTGCCGAAATTTAAAAGCTCATTTTCTACACGGAGCAACAATCTGTATACTTTTCGGCAGGAATATAAATACGGTAAATATAAAATACGTACGTGTGGAAAACCACGCGCGGTCGAAGTGAAACTTCTTGCAGTCTAGTAATGTTTAGAAGTAAATTAACCCTTTGCACTCGGAGCTATTTTAACTCGAAAATTAAACATTTCTTCCGACCTAGAATAATTCCATTCTATATGATTTTTTTTCATTTTGTGGACATGAAAAATTGATATAATACCTCATGCAATACTTAAATGTTTAGTAATTGATTAGATAGGACCATATTTAATAATGTAAAAAATATTATCAATAATGGTAGAGCAAGTTTTAGTGGCGACTCTGGGTCGCCACTCGAGTGCTAAGGGTTAAGATTGGAAATGGTAAATAATCCTAATGAAGCGACAACAAGATCAGGAACAACTAATACAAAAAAAAATCATAGAAAAAATCATAGAAAAAGTTTCATTTCAAAAATAATGAACGATCAAAATTTGCTACGCAAAGAAGGACAGCGTCTAGGAAAGAAAGAGACATAGTTCCTAGCATTTCCCATACGCTCTCCTTCTTTGCGTCGCTTCTCCTCTTTGTTGTCGCTTCATTTTTTTGTGTAACAGTTTTTTTTGTTATTAGTTGTTCCTGATCTTGTTGTCGCTCCATTAGGATTATTTACCATTTTCAATCTTAATTTACTTCTAAACATTACTAGACTGCAAGAAGTTTCACTTCGGCCGCGCGTGATTTTCCACACGTATGTTTTTTTTTTTATTGAGATTGAAGAAAATTTCAGTGTAACAGATTTTTTCACAAGGGTTCATCAGTCTAGTGGTAAAAAAACAAATAAACCTTTCGTTTGGGAGATGTTCCGAAAGGGCGACTCTCGACTCGTGACACTGTTTATCGTCGTTTTCGCGTTCGTTGTGATCCGTGGCGACGGACGACTAACCCGGAAGAGGCACGGTTCCGCATTGTGCCGTCGAACAAAACGTCCGAGCTTGCGCGTGTTCACAATGCTTGGCCGGCTGGTAGCGCGAATGTAGAGCGTGGTGTCGCGTCGCGTCGCGTCGCGTCTCGTCGGCTCCGAAGCAGGAACCGCAATATCTTTGGTCGGTGTGTGTGTTTGTTTCGCGTGGCTGTGCCTCGTATTTGTAGCCGGTCTTGTTTGTGTGGGTGGTATTTGAAGCCAGTTACGTTTGTATTCCGTGGAAACGCGAGCGGCCGTATGTCCGCGGTACAGCGAATACGCGTTTCGTATTCCAGCGGCTGGTGCACGGAGCCGACTGTCACCAGGAAGATACCGACGAACGTATTGGAAATATCGGAAATATTACGCCCTACTTGCGACGTGCCGGCCCGTCCTTCGCCCCCGGATCAGCTCTTCTAAACGTCAATGGCGACCCTTTCGTTCAGCGGCTCCTGTCGGAGATGCACTTTTTGCGCCGGGGATAAAAATAACCTCGGTTCTGAATCAATGAACGATCGGCCGCGTCGCATCCCTAGCCCCTGTGTAGGACACGAGTGCTTGTTGAATAACCTGCCGCCGGCGACGCCCGGTGACGTAATCGCTGCCAGACCGGCGTCGGAACAACGATGCGACGCGACGATGCGCTCGCGTCGCGTCGCGGCCGTGAAACTCTCGACCGCAACTGCGGGGCTGCTCGGCTAGTTGTCGCGAGACTGGGAGTATTACTGGCGCGCAGTATTACACAATAAATATATAACAAATATCGATTCACCGTGCTACATTGTGGACATGAAACAATAATACGCCACGATTCCGAAAATCGAAGATGAAAACAATTTCATATTTCATCCTCGATTTAATCGCTGCCAGACCGGCGTCGGAACGACCATGCGACGATGCGCTCGCGTCGCAGCCGTGAAACTCGACCGCAACTGCGGGGCTGCTCGGCTAGTTGTCGCGAGTCTGGGAGTATTACTGGGGCGCAGTATTACACAATAAATATATAACAAATATCGATTCACCGTGCTACATTGTGGACATGAAACAATAATACGCCCCGAAAATCGAAGATGAAAACAATTTCATATTTCATCCTCGTTTTGAATCGATTACGATTCTTGGAAAGTTTTCGTCGACGCTAATGTAGTCGGTTTAATGAAAAATCGATAACGCCGCGGGGCTAATTTTAATTAATGACGCCTCTGATGTTCCGATATCCCGCGAATTCCATGGATAGGTGTATCTGGATAGGTGTATCTGTCTAGGTGTTGCTGCTTGTATGTACAACCCGGGTGTATAAGATGGTGTGGTAATTACGCGACAGGTTCGTTTGCATTTTAACGCTGCGCTGTCGGAATGACGACAAACGTTGCATTCTCTCGCTTTGACGTCGCGCATCCCGTTTGTGACAAAGCGGAACCCGAATGTCTGACACTTGCTACGCTGGTAACCTTTGTCTACCGTAATCGTGCATTTCCGACAATCGTATCTCATCTTGCCAATCTGCCCAAAGTACATTTAGTCAACCATGATGGAAATTTCGATGAAACTTTGTATATGTATATATAACTTACTTAGATTTACAAAATACGTGTTTGAAATTTTTACTACAGATAAAAAATTTTAAAATCGTCACCTTCACTGTTTCCTTCGCAGTTGCGACCAATAAAATTAAAAAATAAAATTATTTACACATTAGCTAGTAAACTAATCCTTCTAACGTCACGAAAAAACTCAAGCTTTTGGGTCGAATTTTGAAAAAGTTATTCATTTTTAAAAGGTGTACGAATACTTTTTACACCCACTGTATGAGAAAATATGTAGTCTAGAACAGGAAATTCTTATTCTGGAAACATTGTAAAAATTTCACGAGTTGATAACTAAAGGCGAATCCGTCATCGAGTCGCGTGGGCGTGATTGCGAGGTATCGCGGGGCACATCTTTCATTTATCTCTCGTTCTATCTCATTATGCGGAAGAAACGAAAGGTCAAGTCCGACCTCTTGAACGTCAAAACGAGGTCTGAATTAAAGCCAAAACTCCGGAGGCCGCGTAAACTTAATATCTGCCTTCGTATCTGGAATCTGGTCTTACGGCTTCATGAATCCGACGTTTCGCATAGCTGAATAGACGGGAGTATCCGAATTATGCGGACGGCGAAATAATTAGAATACCGAGATCTCCAGGGGGATGTTTTCTTCCATGTAACTCGGCTCGCTTTTGCAACACACTCGCGCAATATCGCGACCAGTCCTCCGCTAAAGACAATGCTTTTCATTATCCACCCATTAGGAGCGTCTTTGTTAAGATTTCCGGCGTTATTAAACTCGAAACTTGGCATCTCTCGAGGTTCCACAATTTTCGAACAGTTATTAATGAAACCGTCCGTGTGCCATCGTAATTAGACGGAGCAATGGAAAATTATTTTAGCTTTGACGATGATCGACGATATTTGGTGACCAACTACTTTCCAACAATGTTTCGTTCTAATTACAATCGTGGCGTTTCTATTGTTAAAAATAATTACTTCAAATAACCTCGGGAATCGCCCCTTTCAAGGAAGTACACTTTTGGGACACCCTGTATATCAATACATTTTCTTCTAAAAAAAAATCGTACGTGGCTCGTAAAACCATTTCGAAAAATAAACATATAGGTGCATATTTCTATGCGTAACATAAAAATGAACGAATACGCGTACTACATGTTGCAAAATGAACGAATCTTATGGAACAAGTTTCGGTAATTAATATGCGACAAGGTGGTAATTTAAGTCTGTCCAAGTTGAGCAACGGTACTGTTCAGAGTCCCATCGATTTTCTCTCGGAAGTATTAAGCGTTTTCTCGGCGAAAAATATTGGTCGCTTTCGTCTTCGTAGCAAGACACCGTTCTCTTCCCAGGCAGAAACCGTTAATCGAACCAATAAATACGTCTCCGCGAATAGGGCGGTACATCTCCGAAGGTATTCGCGTTATGGTATCGCGCTCGCCGACTATTGCAGTCGTACATAACCGTTACGACACTGTAAATCTCGCCGAGGGAACGGGGTGTAATCTGTGATTTTAGGATCGATGCCCGGGAAATTGATATTCGCAATCTCCGCGAGGACCGAGATCTATCCCGTGTCTGGGCCATTTAACGGACACCGACGTCGTCGCGTCGGTCCTGGTCGTTAACAGACCGTACGAACGAGAGAAAAAGCCCACCCACCCACGTCCCCGTATCTTCCCTTCTTTCGGTTCGCTAGCTGCACGGGTAAAAAATTTTGCGGCCAGTGAAAAGACGTCCAGAACACCTTTTTTATACTCGCATTTTTATTATCTGCGCTTCCTTCGCGGTTCTTTTGTGCCTCGACGTTGACGTTGACCTCCTCATCGGATCCTATCGAGGGAATTACCAATTCTCTTAGAAGCCGAAGAACCTGAACAAACTATAATCCTATTATATTCTTCGGGTTCCTTTCTATTCAACCATGGTAAAAGGATTTTAATGGATTTTAAGATTTCATATTTTCGTGATTTCGTGTTTTTACCTGGCAGCAGAGTTGGGTAAAATTTGCATCTAAATAAAAATTTCGAATAACGAATATAAAAAATGAACAAAATTTTTATTCATTATTCGCGTTTATTAGAGTTGGCGGTAGTTGGGGAAAGATTTATTCGAAGCCCCCGAATAAAAGATACAGATAAAAGAGGAAAAAATTATTCGACGTTCGAATAAAGCCACTTCCGTATAAAAAAAATCGTCTTTATTCGTGGGATAAATTCTCGTCGAATAAAGATACTTTTTATACTCGTACCATCGAATAATGAATAAAAATTTTTTTATTTTTTATTCGTTATCCGAAATTTTTATTCAGATGAAAATTTTGCCCAACTCTGCCTGGCAGCGTTAACAGACTCGACTTCCACAAAAATTAGATAAATTCAGAGCAATCTATTGAATAAAAACACCCTGTCGAATAGTTATGGTATCCAAACGGTATCACTGAAAACCAGAGTTGGGCAGTAATTGATTACATGAGTAATTAATTACATCTTCAATTACATGAGCAAAAGTGGCCTACATTTTCAATAAGAAAACAGTAATATGGTCCAAAACATCAAAATAGTGGTTTAAAAGAACAATTACTGGTTGAGTCAAAGTAATTTCAATTACAATTACAATTACATGTAATTGCACTTTTATTTCTGCAATTACAAGTAATTCTAATGCAATTACAAGTAATTATAATTGGTAGTTGCAATTACTTAACGCCAAAATGGCACTGAAAAAAAAAATTGGACATCTACTCGATGGAAATGTCTAAAAAGAACAAACAAAAAACATATGTTAGGAAATATTTATTATTTATTAAACTTCAACTCTTTTGGCGTTAAGTAATTGCAACTACCAATTACAATTATTTGTAATTGCATTACAATTACTTGTAATCGCAGAAATAAAAGTACAATTACAGTGATTTGACAAGTAATTACAATTACTAATTACAATTACATGTAATTTTATTTCTGCAATTACAAATTACAGGAATTGGTAAGTAATTTTAATTGTAATTGAAATTACTTTTTGCCCAACTCTGCTGAAAACCATTCTGCTGCAGAAATGTCAGTCCGGTGACCCCTATATTCCTCTGTCAGCGGAACGATGTTTACCCAGCTTTTATGTCCATCGCGACACTGTTTCTGCGACGGTCGTCGATCTAATTTCACGGACTTTGGTAGAAGTCGACGTTCGAGTCCGATGGAAACTGCAGCTGAAAGAAACTTTTTTTGGTATTTTTCACCGAGAACTGTAGGGAGGAGGGGGCATTTTATTTATCTCGAAGTGACGTAACAGCGGATACAGGTTCGTTGACAAGCGTTGCAAACACAGAACACGTTCGGTTTACCTTCCGTTTTTATTTCGTCGAACGTTTTCCATGCGGGATGGTTAATCGTTTGGTACACGTCCAAAGCGCCATTACTGGGACAGTCGATCGTAATTACGAAACTTGTTGTTCGACTCGTTTTTCTCCCGTTTCGAACGGCCGAAACGCTGATGCTCTGATATTCGCTCGAACAAAAAAAAAAAATGAGAACATCACGTAACAAACATTTCGTTTCGCTTCGATTAGACAAAAAAAAAAAAGGAAAAACTGAAATATTAATTACAGCAACAGCGAATAAGACCCAGATACATATACCGTTCTCGTTCTCGTTTCCACGGAGATTTATATTTTGGCTTGCCGGTGTCGGGGCTTCGACGAATTCATTTGTTTTCTCGTTAACCAGAACCGTATTGAAGATTTCTTCATTTATAGACCGGAATTGATTAAAGAGTTGGCAACGAACGGACGAGACAGAAACCGATACGGTCCTTTCGCCATTCTTAAATGCAAATTTAACGTACGGTTTAAGACGGGTTCTCCGGATAATAATTTGATCGTGTTCCAATATCTATTTGTGTTTCACGGTATTATCGAAGAAATGCAATTTACCTCTGATCGAACGACGTTCGTATCCCTCGCTTCTTCGCTATTCTGGCAATTCCCTTATCGGACGATAACGTTTTTGGTATGTGTCCAAAGTGGCTCGTAGAATTTTACAAACTGTGACCGTGCAACACGATTGTCCTGGTTCGAGTGTCTACGTAACATTCGAATTTCACAATTTTTAATCGAACGTTCTTCTCGTCCGGCTCGAATTTCTCCAGTATCAACCCTTTGCACTCGGAGCTATTTTAACTGAAAAACGAAAGATTTTTCCATTGTAGAATATTTCCATTCTATACAATTATTTTTCAATTTTTGCATATGAAATCAATAAAATAAATAAGAAATAAAATAAATAAATAAAATGAATAAAGGGGTTAAGTGAAGAAAATTTTCAAGTAATAAAGTGAAATTACTCGTTAGCTATTAGGCTTAGGACTGATAACGGTCAATACTTTTTTACTTACAATTCGATACTCTATCATATTTTGGTATAAAAAATATAGTATTCTATTTAAAAAAAACTGAGTTGACCTTCATATCTCCTTGACGCCTCCACCTATAAAGAAAATTAACACACTACATAGTGTACCCTTCTAAACCATGTAATTTGTATATAAAATTCTTTCGTGCAATTCGCATATTTTGGTAGTTATAACGGTGCACACGTCGGGTGTTACCACCCTGTATAAACGCGTGAGAAACAGCGGCCACCAAGCGAATTAAATGTAACGAACCGAGGTTCGGTGTGGGGTCTCTAACTGGATTGCAAGGTTGGTTGACATATTTCCTGTCGGAAAAATAGAATTTTCGTCTGTCCGGCCGTCTGGCGGTGAGAACCGAGTCACGTACAGTTTACCCGGGTTGTCGCCGATCGCGACATGTTCCGTGTACTTTGCCTGGCTGTCGTTAAACCGTTTGGTAACGATCCAAAAAGACGACGACAGTAGAGGTCCAGCAGAGTTCTAATTCACGGTGACGGATTTTAACGAATGGCAACGTGCCTCACTAATTGTCACGGTCCACGGAACCCCTAAGTGGCACGGATCCTTACGTTAAGCCACCGCGTCTAACTCTCGTTCCTCGCCGTAACCCAGTTTTCCTCTATAACGTCGCGCGGATGTTCCCCGATGATTCTCTTAATTTTTCACGTCTTTTTTTCCGTTCCACCTTTCATCCTATCGTTTAACGTGTTCCGTTGCCCGTCCAATTAATCCGGTGACGTTAGTCGAATCATCCATCCCGCGTTTTCCATACGCACGTCGCGTAGCGTCGCGTCGCGTCGTTCCCCATTAATTTCGAGCACGGTGTCTCCAAGTTCCCGCGTGTTTTACGACCTCGACGAATCGGCTAGAGGCTCGTTAGATGCCTCTCGACGGTCCCGACTCACCGAGAATCAAACGACGATCGCGAGTCGAGAGTGCCGGCCGAGACTCGCAAACTGTGTCAGAAGATCGGGAAATGTTTTTTCCACCGGAGCCCCGTCGGTTAACCGACTGGAAAAAAATAAGTTGGTATTTTCGCGGTAGGCTGGACTATTAAAAGACCCGTTGCTCTCGCTGAACTTCTGACCTAGAATATCGCAAGGCGAGTTGTCGAACTTCGCAACGCCCACGCTTCCGACGCGTTCCTTTCCCGATTAAATTGTGCCTGAACTCTGAAAAATATTTCTCTGTTCGCGATAGACGATGCGTACAGGCTCGTCTGTTGGTTCTGTATCAGGATCTTTATGCGATACAGTATTCTCTCGATAATTGTCCCAACCACGGGTCCGGCCAGGGACAATTATGTGTGAGGGATACTATTCTTTGACTTGTGCCGAACGTAGAAATGGACTGGGAAGTCGAGAGGCCTCGATCACCAAGAAATTTAAACATAATACGGGTCGGGTACATCGGTGTGAGACCACTATTAATCCGATGACAAAACTTCTTTATTTTTCATTATTTTTTTATGGATCTTTCACCAACATATTCCTGGCATTTTTCTATTGAAAATGATACCACATATGATATAATTCCGATTATATTTACGTATGTTATGGACGACCCCGCGTAACTTCTCATAAAAATTATATGAATGGCAATTAATGTAAATATGATGCGAATTATATCGTGTTTAGTATCATTTTAATCAGAAAAATGTCGCAAATATATCGGTGAAAGTCCCATAAAAAGTTAGTAATAATAAAAAAATTTTTTATTGGGATTACATTGTGAAGACCCGGCGCGCCTTTGAACTGTGCCGGCGACTGCGACTCTCCGCGTCTATTTCTTTCCCATACGCTGTCCTTCCATGCGCACGAAACTTTTATCGTCCATTACACACGTAAATATCATCGGAATTATATCATATTTGGTATCATTTTCATTAGAAAAATGCCAGGAATATGTTGGTGAAGGTTCTATAAAAAAATAATGAAAAATAAAGAAGTTTTATCATCGGATTAGTAATGGTCTCCTGGTGTCACACCGATATACCCGACCCGTATGACTGGGGATAGTTCAGGGACAATTATCGTCCAGACATTTGGGACATTTACTGCGAGAATACTGTATAACAGTTGTCTATGTCAATTATTGTAAAAGACGGAAGACAAATGTATTTCTTCGTTCAATCATTTTTGATAAGACGAGAATACAGTCGTGTTCATAAATTCTTCCAACGTGTTCAGAATTTTGCATTTCATACATATTCATTTAATGTGATAAATCCATAAAATCTGCAGGGGTTAAGAAATTCTAACATTTCCACAATTCAAACGATTAAATAAGCTAAAGTAGGAAAGGAAAGAATTAAAAAATCGAGCTCGCCGAGCATTCTGAAGTATGCGCGTACAGTACAAGTGAACGATCCGACAAATAAGAAGTGTTGACCGTGGCTATCGATACGCATACTCCCGTCGAAGGAGTCCGGTGATCCTCGAGCAAATTGCACGACCGGCCGGTCGCGTCGATGAGAGAACGTCGTATGTGCCTTACCGCAGTTCATATTTCACGAGGATCGAAGGGATATCAAGCATTCCAAGCAGGCTCGAAGTGTTTGTTGCCCGCCGCGCCGATGAGGGTCAACGGCTGGCTGGGAGGGATCGCGAAACGCGTGGGTGGCTTCTCTAACTGCAATATCTGTTTTCGAAGATCTTAACGTCTATCCCACGGTGATGTTACCCAGCATCTGTTGTTCGGACGTTTCTACACGTCGCGGGGCTGCAGGGGGAGAGACATCCACCGGCTGCAATGCACGCTGAAAACCTTTAGAATTGTAAAGACGCTGCGCGCGAAGCTTGCGAGCTCACCGTGACCAGCAGAATCCAGATTCTCCCGCGTTATTTATCGGTTCTCGACAGCTCGCTCGCTCAATGGACAGACAAATAGAACTTCTTTTTTATTTTTAAGAATTTATGAGCGAGATGATAAATGTCGACGAAACTTCCTCTATCAATTTTAGTTTCGCGATTCGATGCTGTGAGATGGGTGTGAAAATGGTACACGTAGGTTATGTACAAAGAGTGCTTAAAATTAATGATTATTTCTATAAAATAGCCAACGCTTGTATATCTATAAAATTATTAAAGAAATAGCTATAAGAGAATTTCAATTTTAAGTTATGTATAGTTTCTCATAATAATAAATAATTAACTAAAATAATTAATTAACCATTTACACAGAATTGCCGCTGTTTATCAATCTATGGACTAATAAAAAAATTGCAATAAAAAATTCTAACAAGGATTATCGTTAAGATGTAGCTATTTAGAAGTCGCAAGGTGTTCAGTATAGCGAAGGAGAGAGATCTTTCCTGGAACTATGTAAGAACTTTCTCGTGTCCGTGTTCGCGAGGGTGAACGTTTTCAGTATGCCACGGAGTGCAATTTTCGATCACAAGTCTTGCGTGAATCTCTCCGACATCTGCTTGAAACTCCGATTTCTTACATTGGGGGAGAGTTCCTTTCGAGAGCGCGAACGACTCATGAAATATTTTCACCAAGTACTTTCCCCGTGAAACTTCTTATTCTTTCCCTTCCCCCGAAGAGCGAATGCTTCTTCCCTGACAGCTATCGATGGGCGAAGATGTTACTTCAGTTTTTAATATCCATGAAATTCTTCGGAGAACTTCGACGAACAGTTTAGAAAAACAAAATTTTTCTTAACATTAGAAAAAAAAAAAGAAGCAATGCATTTGCATTCCAAAGACTATCTTCGATTAGTACAGCTCGTCAAAAATTCAGATAGGTATCTAAAATATGATGCAGTAGTGTCAAGTATTATACAGGGTGTTCATTTGAAAACTTTCCAGCCGAATATCTCGAAAAATATGAAAGATATTAAAAAAGTGTAAAACACGTGTCCAAGGATTTCGAGGGGGTAAGGGGGGCGGCAGTATCAGTTTTTTATTTGGGTGGCGTTTTCAAGGTCATTTGAAGGTCAACTTTGTTTTTTCAAATGGAAACCTATATTTTTTATTATGGGATTTTATTGTACTCATTGTACAAAAATTATTGGTCTTTTTACGTACAATAAGATACATCAGTAGGTTATTCGTTTAAAAAAATTTGTACAGGGTGTAAAGAAATGTTTGGTCTTGGCTGCCATAGACGTATTCCACATCTTCGGATCGATGAAGATCTGTAAAAAAATGTTGCCGCAAAATCGTCCTTGATCTTGAATTTTAAGGTCAAATTTTTTGTATCGCATTGTATTCTATGCATCGTGCAATTAAAAAAAAATTTGACCTTGACATTCAAGGTCAAGGACAATTTTGCGGCAACCTTTTTTAACAGATCTTCATCGATCCGAAGATGTAGAATACGCCTATGATAGCCAAGACCAAACATTTCTTTACACCCTGTACATGATATTTTCGAGAAAAAATTCCGAAAAATCACGTTTCCATCGGATGGTTATCCAGACCTCTTCAGAGAATGCACAAAGAATAGGGAATCAAAATTTGACGAGTTCTGGAGTACGTTCTCCAACCACGGCAATGGATTTCAACGACGACGCGACGTCGCATGTTCTGGCGCACTTCCGGTTTAATGGCGGTCGGTGGGACTCGATGGAATCGGTGCTGCGCGTCACGCCGCGCCGCCACTCGTCGTCCTTTCCAGGCGTGTGTGTCACGGCCTCGTCTCCTGCGAGCTCCACCTCGTCCTCGTAAATCTCCGCGGGCTCCACCCTCGGTTCCTCTTCGCCGCAATAAATACGAATCGTCGACGCGGGCTGTTTGACTTCGCGCCCACCACGAAGAGAGAAACAGAGAAAGTGATAACGCTCCGTAGCTTTTCCGTTTGCGTTGCATCGCGGGGCCCGTGGCCGTACGTCCTGATTTTCACGGGGAATTAAAAGTTCCCCGCCGCCGCCGCTCCCCGGCCTCCGCAGGATATATGTATACACCGCACTCGAGGGCCGGAGAGATTTCCGGTGACGCTCCTCCGTGGCGAAGAATTTCCCCCGAGACTCCTGCGGCAGGATACTTCCAACTTTAGGACTCCTCCAACGTGCCGGACGGTTTTTCGCCCGGCGAGAACGTATCTCTGCATGAATGTTCCTCGAGACGGATGAAAATGTCCCCGACTCCTTTGTGCCCCGATTGTTTCGCGCTCGGATGGCAAGAGTAATGATTGCAACGACGAGGCTGGACATCGTTTTCCGAGAAGAGAACCGAGAGAACAATGTGGCTAGGAGATATAGCGAGAAACTACTTTTAAAGTTTGCTCTCGCTGCAGCCTTTTAGAATCGAACCTCGTCTACGTCCGTATAAAACTTCCAGCTGTTCTTTCTTGTTTACTGTTAGATATTTTTCTAGACGAGTCTCGTGGATGATTTAGCGATTCGACTGTTTTCAATTTACGATTTCTCATTTCTTCGGACAGTATCGTTAATTTTTCTATTAAATAATTGTTTAATTTCAATTTTGTATATTAAAATTAAATTTAATTTCAACGAAGATTTAATATGTTGGACACCTATAATTCGTAAACTGTGGTCTCTTAAAATGCCACAATGTGATCAAGCAGATAAATTCTGAACTTTCGTAAAAAATCGTCCAGACACTTCTGGAGGTATATAAAAACGCAACAAAATTTTTGACAATTTCACAAGATATAATTCTTACTAAATTAATGCAATTACCAAAGTTTGGGTTCGATTCACTGCACCGTTTAAGGATTATAGCAACTTAAAGTTTGCACATTTTAACACGTCTTCTTATGGAGAATTCATAAAATTCCAAACCCTATTTAAACCTTGAAAAAACGCAACTAGAAACTCCAGTTTTTTTTATATATAGTAAAAATTATGTAATTAATTATGTTCAAAATTCATTAGGATTCACTAAACAGTTACAGAGTGTTGTCATCTCAATAATAACCATGAATATTGCTTTCCGAAGTATTTTTAATTTATTTAAACATTTATTTTTAACTTTTTATTGCGTAATTATATATATATATATTGAATATCACAAATTCATTATCTTGAAGTTCAAATCGGAGGGTACAATTATTCGCAAAAGTCACTTACAATTTTTTATAATATGAAGACAATTTGATGAAAAAATAAATATAACATGAAATTCGCTAATTAAACGAAAGCTTTTTAAATTAATCTATTTTTTTAATGCAAAATATACTCATGAATGGCTTTCATTGTCAATATATTGATGGATTTCGAATTTCTTGTACTTTTGTCTCCCATTGTACATCCATAACATCCTTAAACAGTCCGCTAGAAAAATTGAAGGTAACGCGCGATCTATGAGCATTTCCTCTCGCACACGGAAGACAACTTGCTGCCGCAGATCGCGTGAAAGAACTTCCCGTTCTCGTCGTTGTTCTCGCATGAAAATTCGCCAAGTTTCCCCCAGTGGCGATAACAAGTTTCGAAAGGTGTTCGGCATCGGAAGTCCGCGACACACCCCGTATACAAATAACGCGGCAATGCAGACACTTATTCGCATACTGGAGGCGCGTCTTAACGCGTTTCCCGGAACGCTCGCCTTTCTCCGCATTTCCCGAGGGAGAACGGCTGGGATGGATGGAGAGGACCCGCGAAGAAATTGATTGAGACGTATCTCCGTCTCGGACGGATATTAAAACAGTCTGCGTAGGAAAGGAGAAAATAAGTGTAGGTACGGGTGTCGGTAGGAGAATTTCCATTGGTACGGAAGACGCTTGGAAAATGTAGAAATCGAGCGAGTAGTATTATAACAGCGCGAGGGTGTACGTAACGTATATCTTGCTGTTCGCAATTCGTCCCACAGTTCTACTTCCGTAACGATTCCATAGGGCAATAATAGTCTTTCTTTTTCATTTTTATTACAAGAATCTTTTTGCAGTATTGAAAGTTTGTAAAAAGAAATTAACATAATTTCATCTATTGTATTCAGGTTTCTTTGTACAGGGTGCGCCATCTTTTATTCCGATATGTGAATATTGAATAACTTTAAAAAAAAACACAACCGATTTCCATATACGAGGTATTTTTATTTAATTGGGTCCTTTACAATTTATTTGGACTAGTTTTTAAATACCACATCGATCAAGTGGCCGCCTTTATTGGCCAAAGCAAAATGTGCCATTTTTGCTGCGTTCTCCATCACTTTTTCGATAAACACTCTCCGGCGCCGTTAACCCCTTGCCCTACGATTTATTTTACGGTTTCAGTGATTAGAACTTTTTTGTAGTTCGCAATTTCCTAAAAAAAGAGAAAATTTATATCTATTGTATGCCTACACATGCTCTCCAATAACTGTACATTAACAAAACCAAAACAGAATTTCATCTCGATTTAAAGGAAATTAATAGCATACATATTTATTAGACTCTGTTCGGAATCTTCATCACGAGTCTGACACGTTATTGTAGGGCAAGGGGTTAACAAGCAAAATTGCCGCATTCGGGGAACGGAGAATCCACACGAGATCCATGAAACACCATTGCATGACCAAAAAGTGTCTGCCCACTTATGTCTGCCCATAAATGAGTGAAAAAGGTCTGGACGGTTACTGGTTCCAACAAGACGGTGCGCCATGCCACACTGCAAATCAAACAATGCAGTTTTTGCAACAAAAATTCCCTGGACGTGTGGTGTCAAAAAATGGCGACATTCACTGGCCACCCAGATCTCTAGAATTGACCCCTCCGGACTTCTTTTTGTGAGGTTATTTAAAAAGCAAAGTGTACGCCAGCAAGCCTCGGACCATTAACGAGCTCAAGGCAAACATTCGTGCCGAAATCATCGCTATACCGCCGGAGATGCTCGAAAAAGTGATGGAGAACGCAGCAAAAAGGGCACATCTTGCTTTGGCCAATAAAGGCGGCCACTTGATTGATGTGGTATTTAAAAACCAAATAAATTGTAAAGGACCCAAATAATTAATTATACCGACATAAAAGATGGCGCACCCTGTACTTATAAAAATCGCTGTTATAAATTATACAATATTTCAGTAGAATTCGATACGAGAAAAAATAAGGAATTGATTCCACCGTAACGTTTTACGTTATATCTGCAAACCGGAAAAGTGCTTGATCACTTTCGGTGTGGTAGAACTTACATCGACAGAATTCGGTCCATCAAAGCCGCGGGTACGCAAGTGTACGGGTACGCACGGGTAAGAAATTCGAACGGATAAATCGAGCCCATCGGATTAAATTTAATAATACAGACACGGCCAATCTCGGAGAGTAGTGGGCGGCTGCCTCCGCGTCATCAATGTTTAACCATGCTCGGAAACGCACGCCGCGCGCCGTGTCGGATGAACCGGAAAAGAACGTTCTCGGACTTTCTTTCGCAGTTGCGTGCACGCGGGCGATTTATATCGCCGACCTTCGCGGCGGAGAAAACCGGCTGGCGATCGTTTGCGAGCAAACAGTCGGATGAATAATTCAGGCGAGATCGGAGTCTGTTGTTCTTGAACGCCCGTTCCTACCAATTGTCTGCATTTCCACCGAAAAACTTGCCGAATCAAGCGGCTCTGTGTGTGCGCGCGCGCGCGCGACACCTTGGAACGAATCTTACAAATTCTTCGCGCAAACATGCATAAAGTACCGCAGTCCAGAGTTGGGGCAAACGCTAGTCACAATTATGATTATTGACTAATACCTTCATAAGCTTTACAAAAGTGACTAATGATTAATGACTAAGTAAATACTTGAGCATGACTATGAGTAATGACTACATAACTATTTGAGCGTGATGACTAATGACTAATGACTAAATTTTTATTAAGGATAACTATTGACTTATTAAAAATGGTTATAAGTTGAAATAAGACATAATATTAACAAAAAAATATCCTATTAGTTTATAAACATATAAAGTACAGATTATGATAAGTTATGCTGACTAGAAAGGAAAAGGCACTTGAATAGGAAAAGATTTCCAGATTTTCTTATTTTATTTTTGTGAAGACAATCATCGCAGAAGTTATCGTACAATAGTGACTAATGACTAAAGATTGATGACTGATCATTTAAACTAATTAATGACTAATCATAACTAACAAGCAATAACTAACGATTACTTAGAGTTATGACTAACTAGTGCCATGTAGTTATGACTAACTAATCAAAAAAATTTAACTGATTTTTTTAAGTTTTGACTAACAATCAATCAGACTATTAGTCATTTTCAATTATTAATTGATTTTTGCCAAACTCTGCCGCAGTCTAATTGTCATCACCCTCTTGAAATTATTTAAGGACGAAACACATATTTATTTGGTACGAGTACCATGCAATTGATGTAAACATAAAGATCTACAGATTATTAATAACAAACTCACATTGCTTTGATTTTTCGATATGCAGTGACTCCCACTAATATTCGGACACTCTTATAAAGACGATAACTTTTTTAATATTCGACTATGCAACGTGGATGTTTTTGAGAAGTTAGAACAATCGGTTTTGTTACGTAACGTGAAAAGAATTTTTGAAAAAATTGCAATTGGTCCGAATTGCAGAGAAAATACTAAAAGTTATGTTGTACCACTTTTTTATGTGGGCCCATATTGAAAATGTAGAAAACACGTTTCGTAGATCTGTATCAATTAAACATATTCTGAAAATTTCATTAAAATCGGTCAACGTTGCAATCAGCTACAAACGTTTAAAGATGGTAAAAATTACAATTTTTCACGATTTTCTACCTCTAACTGCAATCAATCTAAGGATTCATATATCTTTCAATGCCTGTCGTTTTCATTCCCCACATCAAACGATTTCGATGAAACTTTTACAATGCATATAATTGACACAGATCTACAAAACATTATTTTTAAATTTTCAATATAGACCCACTAATTATTAATATATATTTAACTATATTGTATGTTGTGTATTAATATGTAATTAATATATAATAAAACTAACTATAAATATTACAACTAAGAAAAAGTTGTAAAATGCAACTTTTAGTATTTTCTCTACAATTCCGACCAATTGCAATGTTTGAAAAAATTTCTTTTCACATCATGTAGTAAATTAATTGCTCTAACTTCTGAAAAAAAAGTTCAAATCGTATGGTACGGTATCAAAAAAGTTACTGTTTTTTTTTAAGAGCGTCCGAATATTAATGGGAGTCATTGTACGTAATCGTGTGTTCATAGCATTTTGTATTAAATCTTGTATTCTAGAGTATTCAAGAATAGAGTATTCATGCTCTAAGAAAAAGCCTATGAACCGTAAGAGTGCATAATATGTCCGAGACATAAAACTATGTCGATTCGCTTGAAAGCTTCTGGCAGAGGTGTATGAGTCACGATACGAAGTGTCGAAGCGCTGCCAAAGAAGGCACGAAAGTGCGGTATTAAAACCGGAGCGGTTCCGGCCGAAACGTTTATTGCATCATGCTCTGAAGAAACTCGATGACTTCAACTCCCAAAGTGCACGCTCATACATAATGTATCAAGCCGGATCCTTTCGAAGCGGCCAGGAGAGAAACGCTCGGAGCCCGTTAGCCCCGAAGAAAGGTAACGCAGTGTTACACCTGTCAGGGCAATTCCGTGGTACCTGAATCATGCGACCTTCCAAAAGTCGGCCGCTAAGAGATTGCGCCCAACAAATGAAATTACCCTCGCGGCCGCAGAGGCACTTTCTTCCAAGCGGCGGACCCTACCGTCGATTATCATCCCCTGAACTTTCAGGGGGGTTGGTCGGGGTACGTAATAATATTGACGCTCACGCTTCGCGGCGCGGCAGCTTCGAAAAATGTAGTTACCGGAATTTCTAAATACTTGATGAGCGGCCGAACCGAGCCAGACCCCTCTGTTGCTGTGAAAATAAACTCGACCCTCCAATGAAACAATTTCACTCGATTATTATCTTCGTTGCTCAACTAGGTCCTTAACTTTTTCGTGGTCAAGGTGAAACTTGGAAATTTTTCGTAACATGTTGGTCGTATATGCAGGGCGTGGCGGAAATTATAGTACAGGGTGTATAAAAATTATATGTCACAAATACCACGGAGGGATTGTATACCTCTGGATCCGGTGGAGATCTGTTAAAAAAATGGACCCCGAAATTAAGCTTGACCCTTTCTTTCAAGGTCAAAAAACATTTTATCGCATCGTACGATGAATACTATACGCTGCGATAAAAAATGTTTTGACCTTGAAAGAAAGGATCAAGGTCATTTTTTGAAAAATCTCCACCGATCCAGAGGTATAGAATCCCTCCATGGTATTCGTGACATATAATTTTTATACACCCTGTACAACCGGGCAAGGGGTGATTCTACGTGTGAAAATACATAGAATAAATGAAATAACATTTCATCGGGAAAATCGAGTTTAACGATCCGTCGGGTTCGCGTGCTTCAGTATACGCAGGAAGTAGAATTGGTTCGCCACGATCATGCCACGTGTCACACTGATTTAACGCGTATTCGCTGAAGCATCGAATGAAACAATGTTTTATCAAAATTTTCCTGATTTTTTGCTGTAGAATTACCGTGTATACGTATAAATTTTCCGTAAAAAAATTAATGTTTTCAATGGAAAAATTCCATCCGCGTCATTAGCATGCAACAGGCAATTTTTCTGGTGATTACTCTCGAATAACCTATTCAGAATTGTTAAATAAAAAAAAAAAAACAGTGTACGACTCTGTCAATTCGCGAAGGAACACGACCTTCGTCGAAGCGTTTTAATGACTCCAATAGTTTGCTCCGTTAAATTCTGCAGCGTTTTACTCGGCGCATTAGGGTCGCTGTGCATTTATACATGCACTTTGACATACCCACTTCGCGCTTAAAATACTGTGAAAACAGGTTTTCGTCATTCTTTCGTTAAAGTTGCGTACACTTTGAAAATTATTCTCTAAACATTTCGATCATCATCGACTCGTTTTAATAAGAGTCGTGATTTAATTTGTTTGTCTTTCCTACGCTTAATGGTAAAAATAATTGTTTTCTCGCACGTCTAGGCTTTTCCGTTGATCTATGTTTCCTTATATTATTTTACAAAGTATGACGTCGATGAATAGAAAATAGTTGATATCGAAATAATGAGAAAAATTCGTTGATCGTTGTTGAAACGCATTACAATGCGTTCCAGGCTCATGTAAGTGCATTCCGGTCCGCCGATTCGAACGTTAATTCTAACAAACAAAGCCTCGGGATATCGAATTTATGAAGGATAATTGCATTTGAACAGTGGAATTTAATCCCGCGAGTTCCGGATTAAGTCGAGGCTGCTCCTGTGCCCGCAGAAAGCGAGATTGGCCTGTCGTCCCTCGTTTCAAGAATCATATTGTTTACGACGAAACAATACCCGGCAATTTCCTCGGAAATCTTAAGTAGCGCAACCCGAAAACTTTCAAGAATCGCTCGAAACGTCTTCCTGGTTTCAAGGATGGGGGGGGGGGTGGGGGTTAAAGCGAAAAAAATTCAAGGGAGGAATGTCGATTGTATTGCTTTTGCTAAGTGAAAGCACTCAGCCTTGTCCATTGTTGTGCACGAGACGTTCCCCCCATTATCATATCTCAACAAAGTCGCGGCCAAAGTCACGGCCGATTGTTTCGCCCCGAATGAAATATTTCTCGACAGGTATTTATCGAGTTCTTGCCTCGAGAGCTCGATTATCGCTGACACAATTACCCCTTACTCCGTCGCAAAGTCAATCGTCTTCCGATCGAGGGCTGTTACACGGACAAACATCTCCACTTAAATTCAATTCTATCGACCGCTTTAACAGTTTAATGGCTTAATCGGTTAGTGCATT
This sequence comes from Lasioglossum lativentre, assembly GCA_916610255.1. Taxonomy (NCBI): domain Eukaryota; kingdom Metazoa; phylum Arthropoda; class Insecta; order Hymenoptera; family Halictidae; genus Lasioglossum; species Lasioglossum lativentre. Next base: position 8,103,659 of record OU744364.1, read on the forward strand.
AATTCAAACGACTTTTTCACATGCTGATCGCTGACTCGACAACCACAAAAATTCGATGAAACCGTGGAGCGATTCGTTTATAATCCCCGATCGTCCTTTGTGACCTTTCGACACAGTTTTCTCTGAGAAAATTACATTTACATCCTATAGTACTGTTTTATCTGAATCCTGTTCCCTCTTGCTGTGTCTTACCGTGCGGTTTATTCTCAAGGAAGAAATTCGTAAAAGTCGTAAAACTCTTTTTGCCTATCCTCTAACATGAAAAAGCTAGAATATAGTTAGTTATATTATATTTTTTACGTCGCATCGACTACTTTGGTCATTAGCGACGACTTATATATAGCTTATAACTATAATCTATAACTAACTTATAGCTATAGGACCTACAGTTTATTAAGGTGGGTTCCGAACCACCTGGGCGGCTATAGTATGATCACTTGAGAAAAATCTCAGAGGTGACGGCGGGATTCGAACCCGGGACTACGAGTTCGTAGTCGCGAGTCTCATCCACTGAGCCACTGCGCGCCCAAAAAGCTAGAAAGTATACTTTATTACTTCCTCGATGTATATCGCGGACGTTTATGCTAATTCTTCGTGACCACGGGCGAACATCGCCAACTAGAAATCAAATAATATCTTTACAGCGATAAATCAACGAGTAAAAGGTGATGGGAAACCGTTGGCTTCTTAAAATTTCTAGAAACTTTTATGACCCGTAAATGCGCAAAAGTCCATTCGCGAGTCCTCCAAGGAGAACGGCCCTCGGCAACCGTCCATTAAACTTCCTGGCTGTCATCGCGACGGTTACCCTCCCGTGGTTCCCCTCTAAAAATCTGTCATTACGTATCGACGGGAGTTTGGTTCCTGTCGTCGTGAATCTTAGCGAGAACCGGGTCCCGATTTGTTCCAATTACGGAGGGTGGCCCATAAAATCCCGGACCGAGACGGGACGAGAACCGTCTCCTACGCGTCTGTTACGTGTATACGTATAATCGATGGTTGGCCTGCCTCTGCCCCCTTTGGGAATTTCGCGGCGTCTAACTGTCGCATGACTCATTTCAGGCGGCGGGCTGGCGCGTCCGAAGATGACACTGAATCTGGACGCGAGCGGGAACGGGACGAGCAGCGCCGGGGGCGCGGGCCAGATCACGCTCAAAAAACCTGGAGCCCTGAGCCTTGGATTGCCATTGGAGATTAGCGCCGCCCGTGGATCCGCCGACCTCGTCGACGTCGACCTCCCTCTCGAGAGACAAGGGTACGTCCTTCGAATTTATTACCTCGCCTGAATATCGCCTCTGCACTTCCCCGGATTATCTCCGCAAACTTAGCTGCTTCCTTACAAAAGTAACCTGCTACATACATACTTGTCGGAAATCTTTTTAACTTGGATCACCAAGTGTCTTTTATATATCAACATTTCAAACAGAGAATTTAGGGTGGATGGCACCAACGAATGAACACTTAAGGAATTTGTTAACTTTCTTGGTTAAATTGTTAAAGGTTCATAATATCAATATGCATTCGGATGATTAAAATTAGATTCTTTAATGTCTAAACTTTCATATGTAACATGTAGATATAGAAACTTTAACAAAAAATAAGTAGTTTAACGAACAGTTATAGAAAAAGGCTAATTTCACCAGTGATTGAACGATATTCGATATTTTCGATTTCTCTATGGTAAGTGGTTGAAAAACGTAAGAAATCTAATAAACTTTATGTCAAACCAATTGTTATATTGTTCATACACATATTTCTAATGTATTGCGATAAATTTTAAAAGGATACTTATCACTGACCTTATAGCAAGCCTTATAGCAACCTTATTTTAGTTAAATGACGACCACGGGTGGCGTGAAAATTGTTCGCATCTGAAACAAGGAATTAATGAATTAATTTATTTATTTCGCTTGTTTTTATATAGAATGCGCATTCATTGGTTCGTGTTTATTCACTGGTACATCTACCCTATCTGATTTTTAATATCTTTTTTTTATATTCCTACTTTCAGTTAAATTAAGCTGGATCATTTATAAAAGGCGTGACATTTTAAATACAGCTAGGTACAATGCGTGACTCACTGTCTGTGTTTGCAGTAAATATTGATCATAGCACAGAATTAACTGTCTACCATCGATCGCATAGTGGCCGAATAATGTCAATGTTCTACGATATTACTACCATTATTATAGTCGATAATTCTACGCTTCGGTACCGGGAATCAATATTGCATGTTTTCATCCTGTTAGAATTGCTAACATTGTTTTCTGTATTGAATTATTCAATACCTTTTGTTTCCGCATCTGTAGAAAATTGTTCGAAAATTAATGGGGAAATGCAACAATATCAGATTACTCGCTCGCTTGGACCAGTTTCCATTATATTTTTCTCGTAACACGTATTCGCATATTTTCCACTTTATGTTTTTCTATTGCTCTTTCATTTCGAATACACTGGCCTGTAAACCCCGGGGGAGTGTTTCTAATGTATACAACGAAACTTTACAAGCAAATAAAAGTTTGTCCGTTTCCTCGCAGATGGTATCACGGATCCATCACGAGAATCGAGGCGGAAGCTGTCCTACGACTTCTGAGGGAAGGAAGTTATTTGGTGAGGAACAGCGAATCAACCAAACAGGATTACTCTTTATCCTTGAAGTAAGTTGCGATACTTGTCTACCAACCGTGAATTTTTTTTAACCCTCGTCCGTCCCTCATTTCAGGAACTGGATCTGTCCCTCGGTGTCAAATTGACACAGTGGTAAAAGATCGATTAAATAACAAGGTAAACAGAGTTATTTTTCGATTTTTTTAAATTAAAATTGATGAGTTAACATTTGCATCTAAGATTTCTCGATTACGAGTTTCGCATTAAAACACTAAAAGTCACGAAGTTTCGGGCAAATTTACCTACAAATAACAGGACAGTGTATCTTATTTCGGGAAAACTGTGTCAAATTGACACGAGGGATGGATGAGGGTTAAGGTGCCGTGCGCACCCAACTACCACCACCACCCTTACCACTCACACATCGATAGATCCGCATATACGTATACGAAATGCAAGGGTTTACGGCAAAAGAAACTGACGCCTCAATATTGCAATTAGAAGTTCAGACCCGTTCGATTATGTTTCCTAAGAGTCCTGGCCAGGGTGGTTCAGAGCTCAAATTTCATATTTTTACGTTGTTGAAGAGTAATTTGCAATAATCGGCAGCGCTGACTTGTGACAAAAAGTATTCTGCCGATTATTACAAATTACTCTTCAACAACGTAAAAATATGAAATTTGGGCTCTGAACCACCCTGGCCAGGACTCTTAGGAAACATAATCGACCGGGTCTGAACTTCTAATTGCAATATTGAGGCGTTAGTTTCTTTTGCCGTAAACCCTTGCATTTTGTATACGTATATGCGGATCTATCGATGTGTGAGTGGTAAGGGTGGTGGTGGTAGTTGGGTGCGCACAGCCCCTTAAAGAGGGTTGTCGAAAACGAACCCCATTTACCACGATCAGGATTTTTTCGATATTACCGTCGAGTTTACGACTAATCCTTCTCTATTGCAGGAGCGCGCGCGGTTTCATGCACATGCGAATCCAGAAGAACGACGAGCTGAACGCATACATTTTGGGCCAGTTCAGCAAGCCGTTCGAGAGTATACCGGAAATGGTCCGGCATTTCAGCGTGAACCGTCTTCCGATACGCGGCGCCGAGCACATGTGTCTTCTGCATCCGGTCATAGCACAGCTTTTGTAGCGCATCTATCGTAGCGCCGTTTAAGGCGCTCCTAAACTTTTGATATCTCATGTTTATCCAAGAACGAAAGTGATACCAGAGAACGGTGTCCGGAAGAATTTGCGGTTTTTGGAGGCACAGCGCGGCGCGGCGCGGCGTGTCCGCTCGTCTATGTACAGAAGAGTTTATATGTAACTCCGCAGAGAACATAGGGAACCGAGCAATTAACACACATCGTACTTCCATGAAATCTCCATTCTTTTTGTTCCCGTCTCGCGTTTTACGAGACCGCTACCACAAACATTCAGAGCTTCCGAGATAAGCGACAAAACGTGGTGAAACGAAGTCGGCGATTGGAACTGCGCAGGTCCACCTGACATTGGAACATAAAATATCTCCATTATTTGTTAATAATACGAGAAAGTGTCAACGAAAAAATACCATTATGTTGCTAGATTTAGAAATCAGTATCTGTGCTCCAGTATTCCAAATTTGAGTAGAATCTTTGAGACGTAGCAGAGGTGAACTGAAGATTTTTCTGTGAATTATTGTTTTTACTTTACAAACCAACCAGAAATTTTCTTAAAGAATCTTAAAGGATCTGAAAATATTTTTCACAGAATATTGAAAACTTGAAAACAAATACAGGGTGTCCCAAAACGACTGCGTAAACGGGAAATGGGAGGTTCCTTGGGTCATTTGAAGCGACATTTTCCTTAACAAAAATGGCGTCCACGGCTTTGTTTAGGAGTTATTAACGAAAAAACACGGACCAATCAGAGTGCGACCTAGACGCTCGCTGTCACGTTCACGTGCGGCGTGCCGGCAGGCGGTTGGCTGAACGTGCCAGCGATTGTCTAGGTCGCGCTCTGATTGGTCCGTGTTTTTCGTTAATAACTCCTAAACAAAGCCGCGGACAACATTTTGCAAAAGGAAAATGTTACTTCAAATGACCCAAGGAACCTCCCATTTCCCGCTTACGCAGTCGTTTTGGGACACCCTGTATATCAGTTTCCCACGAACGCTATTAAAAAAACTGAGATATTTTGAGTTCCAGGGTTAGGCGATCCTGTATTCACGGGAATAAATACAGTACAAATCAGCGAGAAGTTTCTGTAGGTTTAGAACGAGCGACCTCGAGATTCGTAATTCGGTTCACTTGAATCATTTATGATTAGATCGGTGTTCGTTCACCGAGCAGCGCTTTATAACCCGAGGATGGAGAACGATCGATTTTATCGGAAACTGTCGAGATCACCAGTTCACAGAACGGAAAGAGTCGAGGATGAGAAAATGTTTCGAGGTTGGATTTGAATCTCGTCTTCCTCAGAAAATGAAAAGAATTAAGTATCATCGCGAACCTGTCTAGAGGCGAGTTTTATTTTCACGACATTATTTAGCGGATCCAGAATTTCCCTTTTTTTTGCACTTGATTGGTAGTTGGGGGAGTGGCTTTGACGAAGAATTGTGAGAAATCGAGGAGAATCGGAAAAAAATAAGAAATAAACGAAAGGAAGGAAACGCTGACGAGTGAGAACTGCCTCGATTAGGAAAGCCAGATCTTTTTCTAAATTGATCTGTAAATATTTACCATGGTCGTGAGAAATATTCTATCATAGGTGAAACCTTACTAGTTAGCAGTTTACCTACCGAAATCTAATTAAGAAGATTTTTAGTAGTTGTACTGTGCCAAAAGGACAGCTTAACCACGGCATCGTCTACACAACATCCCATATTTTCAAACAATGCATACAATACAACAAATAGCTAGTCAAATGATGTCCGTCAACTTGAAAAAGATCATGGTATTTATGATCGAGTCGGGTTCCTCGTAAGTCTCCACTTCGTTGAAACGTCGAAGAGAGTTAGGAGTTCGACGATGAACGTTCCTGTTCGGTTCAGGATGGATAACGGGGTTGTCGAAAGAGCTTTACAAAACGGTTGTTCCTTGTGCCCGTGGACTGGACGGCCACGGGTTTCACGTAAGAAACTATCGGAGGGATCAGAGTCGTTGTTTTACAAGCGGATAATCTAACGGGGTGCGAGATAATTCGTACTTAGATATAAATACACACGTAGGTGGGCAACGCGCGCGCGCGCGCGCGGCCTCTACGACGGAGCTGGAAGCCAAAGAAGAGTATGTTAGCTCGGTCGTGTTTCGCGTTCGAGCGAGAAAAGAAAACGACCCGAGCGGATCGACCGAATGAATCGAATATATTTGAATGAATTTGAATGGATCGAACGATGAACGCGGCTGCGACGGGTTGGCCGCGGTTACAATGCCAAAACAACATTACTGCTAATCGTAATCATTTAGTCAGGGTTTTAGTTGTTCGTCGTCGTTGGTAGGCGGTTAGGGCACAGGACCAGAGCATAGTCGATCGACGTGTTTTGCATTCAGTTGGACATCGCGCGTGAGAGAGAAAGAGAAAAAGAAAAATAGAGAGGGAGAAACGGTTTGTGGACGCGGAAATAAATTAATTATTCGTCCGGGCTGACCGGAAGCGAGGGATGAGAGGAACGAAGCGTCGGGAAAGAGCGTAAATGCGAGCGAGGTCGAGGGTGTCAGCCGTTCCGAATCATCGATGGCTCGCCAACCGAGTCATCCGTCCGACAGTCTCTTATTTTTGGGGAGATTTATTCGTGTGTGAAGAGGCAACCGATACATATTTTTTCATGTGATATCAATTTGTTACAGAGATAGCCTAGTTTTACCTGTGATCTGTTACTTAGTTCCCTTTATCCGTGTCTGTTGGTCGCTGTGTGCAATATTCTCGTACGATTATGGTAACGATAAATAATAATAATAATAATAATAATAATATTAATAGCGGTAGTAATAACATTAATAATAAATATGATATAATTACCGATAATAGTAATAGTACCAACGTAAACAGTTAAGTCGCTGTAACGAGATAGAGTTTGGGTAGCCAGCAACGAGGCGCGGTCATCCGCGACAGACGAGAGACGTCCGTGGTGTTACAATAATTAATTTTTGTGGTAAGGATTTCGATTCGCAATCCGATCGTAGCCGAACTTCTGTACGGTGATCACGCTGGCGACGCGTAAACCGAGCATTTTACTTATATGACTTTCCGTAGAAACACGTTAGACAGACAAGTAGCGAGTGCCGCGTTGATCGATGTAGAACCTCGGACTGTTTTTTGCCAACAATTTAGCGAAGATTTACTGAGGAAAAGCAAATCCGTGTAGCTTTGATTGTAGTCAACACGAACGAACATTTTCATTTCATTTTCCCACGTTCACGAAAAGTAAGAAACTCTTGGACACGAATAAGATGCGGTTGTTCACGGAGAAAGAGCACGTTTATATTAGTTAACTAAGATATTTGTTACAATTGTTTACCAATCTTACTGTTTTCAAAGTAACTCGTACGTTGCAAGCGTGAAATGAAAGGATACAAATTTTTTATGGAACAAGTATTTCTTAGTTTGTATTCGACCATTACATACAACATACGATACTACGTTGTTTTTTGGAAATATGTTTGTAAGAAAAACTTACTCGTAAAACATTTTTGCGGTAGACAAGAGTGAACACACACATTAGTTTCATACGAGGACTAACATTTTTATATTCTACACCAAGTTGATAGGCCTCATCTTTATTTGACATTATGAAATCTTATTAATACTAATTTTTCGAAGGGTGTATACGTATTTCAGAATTTTATTTGCTTTTGCTCAGTACTTTCTCATTTCGTAGATATATACGTACCGCAACGAAATCCGAATTAGCGTAACGATGCAAGGAACACTAATCCGAGGAGAAGATTACTGTTTTCATTCTAAAAAACAAACGATTTCAAAACACTAGTTCGGCTCATATTACAATCCGGATAGAATGAATCACCAATTTCAATTTATTAACACAGATGTTACACGATTCCATTAATACTAACCCGTGGTAAATCGTTGCTCTAATCCGAGCCTTGTTGCACTCCTAATCGAATTCTACATAACATTTATTCTGTTACGCCAATTACGAATCATTTTCATTGTATTTGGCACTCACTACTATTACTTTCCTCCTTATTTCACAGGATACACCTACATACACACAGACACACGCACACGCATACACATACACATACACACACACAGAGCCATACTTATAGGAACATACACGTTGTACTTTAAGCTGCCAGTATTATTAACTGTAATCAATAATGCATATCCATGTTAATGTTTAAGACATTATATTGTCCCCCTCCTAAGGAAGAAAAAAAGTATAATCTATATATATATATATATAAATATATAAATATATTTATTTGACATTCTATTTATTGCATTTTGTCGTTAAGCCAATGATCTTGCGTGATGGTTCCCCATGTACACCGTTGATTTCACCCGTAGGATTCTAGTATGGTAAATTCATGGTAATCTCCTAGGTATTAGCGAACGTATGTAGATTAACGGCAATTAACAATAAAATGGGGAAAAAAACAAAGAAAACGAAAAACGAGACAGCCGTAAAATTATGTGGTAGATACCTAAAACTTGTAGATACTTCCTGTACCTTGAAATTTATATGACGTAGCGTTTAGTTCCGACGTATACACACGATATACGTATACATGAACATATATATGTATATATATATGAATATACATACAAAAAAAAAGTATACAGTAATATTACCGAATATTACCGTATAGTCCTTTATATAGGAGATGCTACCGTGTGTGCGGGAGTGATCGAGATATACGAATAAGTCCGATATACATACATATAATTATACATTCGAGAGCGCTGTGTACACTTCTTTATGTGAACGGATCTCGAACGGTGTGATGTGCAATAACGAAGAGCGATCTAGTGTGGTCGCAGTGCGTGGTGCGATCCAGTATTTTTGTTTTAGCATGACAGACCACCGATGTTCCAAATCGACTTCACTAGATAGTCTTGTGTACTCCGAAATTCCCTCTTAATAATAAAACATTTAATAAAAGAACGAGTTTCGTCCGATGATTGCGCTAGTTCACTTATTATACTCTGCTTTTTATTCTTTCCTATATTTTGTTTTTAAGGACAACTCTGTACACGAGCAAACAACATTATTTCCTAGAACCTTGGAACCAATTGTATATTGTACCGCGGTGAGATGAGAAGGCGAACCTCGTGTCCCTATCCCCACTGTTGACGTTCCCGTAGTCCCAATATTTAGGCATGACGTCACACAAGGCGTGCCCCTTCCGTTTTGACCAATCAGTCCCACATTTTTTTCACGGAATTTCTTACAAGACATACGCAATACTTTATTATATACAACATTTTTCCGTCTTCCAGGTTTACCAGTGAAAAATCAAATCACATTATCTTGTATTCGTGTCAAGGAGTTGTATTATCAAATATGAAACAGTTCCAGTAAATAAATAGTCGTAAACAAATTTTTCCGGTACGTATAAAATAAACACTTTTTCCAGCATCTGCTTAATTATAGTTATAAAATACATTTCACGTATCTGTAGTTTAGCAGAATATATAGATTTTCCAGGTTAAATACAATTTTCTTTATTCGTATTCTTCCTCTTCTTCTTCCTCTTCGTAATGAATAATTTGATCTGAATAAAGTCGGCCACGACGTGTTTCTTCCGACTCACGTCCCACTGTCTCGTCTTTTTGATGTGATGATTCTACCACCTGCAGACAAAAATATGGAAATATTATTCATGTTTTTTTTTGGTATATATATTTGTTTTACAAGTTTTACCTGTTCCGTATGCGATTCTTCCTTGATTATATTGGACATCAATTTTGAGCTTCTTTTTTCTATATGAATTATTAATAATTATTTCATTATCAACAGACATGATAGACAGCCAGGATAATAAAAATGTTCTCTTAGGGGAAATTAATTATGAGGTAGAGGAGATCATTGAGAAGATAATTAATGGATGACAACAGCAATAGTGTAATTTACTTGAAATATTCGAGGATTGTTTCTCCGGACTTCTTCTAGTTTGTGAACTCACAGATGGTTGTCGTTCCTGCATAATTACAAATACTAAATAATTACTACGAAAAAATACTAATTTTGCTTTAACCATAGTAAATACTAAATCCTACAAAAATGTCAAAGTATTTACCATAAATTTTTCAAGAAATTATCTAAACAGAGGATATCGCGAAGATTAGACCCTTATTTTCATGGCAATTATTATAAATTAAACTTTAAATACGTAATAGTTCTTTGTTCTTTCTACTTTCTTTTAATAATTCTTTACGTATGTATAAGATATACCATTGTTAATTGTACAACTATCGACTCCATTAAAGTTGCTGTGTTCTTTTTAAAATACTTTCTATGTCCATAGACCATAGACATATTCAGGTATTATTACCGTAGACTTAGTCTCGCTCCTGTAGTCCTGACAATATCCAGGTCCGCAAACGTCGATTTTGGCCGGCAGTGGTCGACCTCTATACATTTTTCCGTCCGTCCCTTTCACCATTCCCTCCGTTAATTGCACCACTTCCGGTCCCCATTGACTAATAAAGTGACCCATTCGCATCACCCTTTGCTGAGGCGTCGTGACCGTGTGACTTCCGCCACAGTACCGGTTGCACAGATGATCTCTGTAAATTCGATGCTTCTTACAACACAGAAAATAATGATAAACACGTAGATACGAATCAAAAATAAAATATGCTGGAGTTATAACCCATTACATTAACTTGTCCCATAAATTCAATAAATTTCAAATACGACAATAAGTTCAGTTTGTGTCAGAAAAGCGCAAGGACAATGTCCAAGCTTCCAATGTTTTTTCGCTATTCTACCTGGGACTCTTCACCAGCTTGTCCGAACGAGCAGACCTCTGCTTCTTCGCCTCTTCCTGCATGGCTGCTTCATATTGGATCATGTTCCTGCTGTGAGGCAGTCGCCTATTCTGCTTCCGAACTTGATCCAACTCATAGGTGAGATATGGCTTCATACTAATTCCGCACGGGAACGCTTCCAATTTCAATTTTTTCGTGTCCTGTGTCCTCATAACAACGTTCTTGTCGCAGGATATGCACTGAACATCTCTGGGAACGCATCGAATAAATGACATAGTGCTTTAGTATGTGCACAGTTCAAAGAATATCTAATCCATAATTTTCTACAATTTGGAAATTTTCATTTACCTGAGCAGCTTCTTCGTCCCAGCGGCTTCAGTATCGTCTTTCATCTGAGCAACGCTTCTCAGCTTGTCTTGAACAGCCTTCAGTTTCGAACTCATGAATTCCTTCAACGGTGTCATCTCTATCTTGTCAACCTTTCCCTCGATCTCTCTTTGCACTTCGTCCAGCGCCTCCTGCCAAATCGACTCCTGGTTCCCTAGTTTGTTGATGGCGTCTTCGAGGCCTTGAGCGAGATCATCGCAAGCTGCGTCGAATTGATCGTACGACACCTGCCGAAAATTTATTAATATTATAATTAATACTATTTCTACAAATTCACATGTTTGAGAAATTCACAAAATAGAAATTCTGTTTTCGAATGGATGGTTTCAACGAGTTCTAAGAACAGAATTTGAACGTTTATCTTATTTATCTTTGGACAATCTGATCCGCTGTAATTCCAAGGAACCAGCAATTTAATTATAACAATTGAATATTTTCGAACCTTCCTGTGCACTGCCTGAGCATCAGCCTTATCAGCCAAAGCGTCCTCAAGATCTTCTCTGTCTGCTTTTATTGTCTTCAGAAGTTCTATTTGTTCCAGCAAAGCCTAAAACAAGAGTGGAAAGTCGCTCAAAAAATGTCCTCTATTACCGATGTATCTGAATTAAAACTTGTGCAATCAAAGAAATAGTTAGCGGAAGCAATGCAAGCAGAGATGGCACTCACGTTGAGATGCACTTCGCGATTTTCTTTGTCGTCGATTAGACGGTCTGCGGTTTGGTTCAATTTTTCCATGTCATTTTGGACACTCGTAATCTTCGAGACTAATTCATCAAGCTCGGCGTTTCCTGTGACTCCAGCCATGGGCCCGCTATTCACTATCTCCTGCAAACAGATCACATCTTTCTCCAACCGTAAGATGCGTTCGTTTATGGTTGTTATTTCGGTTTGGTCTATTCCTATGAATTCTTCTTGGTCCGTTTCTGCTGCTTGCTGCTGCTTTTTAGGGCTTCTTGGACTCTTTGGTGTAGTTGGCTCTGACGTTTCATCATCTCGCGCGACATTTGCGCTCGGTACCTGTATTTCCGTCTGTGATTCGGCTAGTTTCTTCTCTTCTCTTTCATGTCGTGCTTTTTCCCCTTCTGTTAATAATTTTTCGACTTATTTCATATATTATAATTGTACAAGTATCGCTCAATTATGAAAAGCTGAAATTTAGAAGTTAAGATACTCCGTATTCTGTTTCAAATACATATCTTCCTAAAATATCTAAAGCTGTTAAATTTTCGATTTTTCTAATTTAAAAATGTACAGAACGAATAATATTTTGTACATGTTGTCTAAATTTCGTCGTGATCAGTATAGATTTCAAACATTTCGTTTCAGAAATCATTGATACTGTTGAGCACTTTCGTATTCAAGCACGAGTAAAAAATAACATTTCGGGCTAATTACCAGTTTTCACTTCTTCAACCTGTTTGTTCAGATGTTGCAAGTCGTCTCGCATCTTTGAAACATCCTTTTGCAACGTGGTCACTTGTTCGTGCATCTCTTTGACGTCTACACCACCTAGAATCTGGCTCAAAGATAACCGCGGCTGTTCACCGGCCTCCTTTTCTCCTCCTTTTCTGGTTTCGTTTTCTGGTTTCGTCGCATGTGTCCCCGTAATCGGTTGTTCTCCTTCCTCGATAGTCACATTAGCGATTATTTCCAAATTCTGGACAGTGTTCTCCAAGTTATAGAGGACGCTCTCCAAGTTTGTTAATCTTTCCTCGAGATGCTGCGGAACTTCCGATGTCCCCTCGACCATTTCACCACCTTTCAAGGCATCCTGCACCATTGTAGTCAACTGAAAGTAACACGTCACCAGGTATTAATGTTGTAACACAAAATAATTCCCGATTATACGAAGAACATGTTCACGGAAAAATACATAAAGTGTTCGAGTTTGATAACTTGTTAATAAAATTGTACATCGCTTCTCATTGAAAGTATTTGGATGGACCTTAAAGGTCTTTCTTTCAATCGAGCTGTTAACATTATGATCCTAAACTGACTAATGTAAATAAAGAGATCTAAGGGTAGGATCAATGTTAATGTTTCGCGCGTTATTATAATTTCGATGAAAGTGTATCTCAAACGACATGAGAAATAGCGAAGTTCACTTGAGACATGGTTGAAACGTACGCATAGAAAGATGGGAAGCTGTACCTTATCAATACCTTCCTCAGAAGCGTCCAATCTTTTCGTAATATGAATGATATTCCAGAGATCGGTCACGGGATCTGTTATTTTGCCCTTCAGACGCTCGACGAGATCTGCGTTCGTTGACAATTCATCGAGTGCTTGAAACTTTCGTTGAAGCTCGTACACCTACGCGTAATTGTCGTTAAAAACCAAATTAAAAAAAAATCAGTTTTAAACATCTTGTAGTATTGGGTCAAATTTAAAATTGCTCACAGTTAATTCGAGTTGTTTAAATGCCAGTGCCGAGGGTATAACATCGTTCACAATCGGTTCTACGTATATCACAGTTTCGATATCCTTTCCAGATCCTACTTTCTGCCTTGCTCCTTTCGTCTTCCTTACATCGGTGTCATCCTCTGGTTTCACAAATATTATAATATTCTTTCGATAATCTTATTTTAAAAGAACTCATCGATTTATTCGACATTATCCCAGAATATTAAAATGGTTTACAATGAAGCAACGGTAATAAGAATAAATTCACTTCAATTAAAAGAGAACCTTTTCCTTGATCGTGTTCAGTCGATGGACTCTCCGATTTGTGCGCAGATTCTTTCCTTTCGGGCTCTACAAAAAATTATTGCAATGACTGGCTTATTAAAAAAAACGAATAACCGACTGAGCAAATGCATTACCATCTGTTATTACGTCGATTACGTCCACATCGTCGGTGCCGTGCGGGCGTTGCGTTACATTCTTCGAACTGTCGATAATGCCGTACTCTTGGAAATATAAGGATGGGCCAGCTTTCAAACTGCTTACCATCGTCTAAAAATATTTGCCAGATAAATCCAATTCTTATCATTAATCCTGATCATTAACTCTCAGCGTTAGACACGTGGATAACGTTATTTCTTCAGACACATTTCTAATATACTTTCATTAGTATTTTATGTTCACGTATTGAAAATGAGAAAAAAAATAAGAAAATGAGAAAGGAAAGAAAAGGGAACAGTTCTCATCAACATAAAATAGATGGAATTCTAAGCGAACTTGTGAAACATATTAATAAAAAGACTTCGTAAGAATCTGTAGAAATAGACACGACAAAACGCAGTGAGATAATTAATTCGCCGAGTTTACGATAACTTTGAAGAATTTAATTTCCGGATTAAATCTACCTTAATTCGACCAGCCTCATCGCCACGGTATTCAACCTTCGTCGATTTGAGATCTATCTGGTGCAACAATACGTGAAGGAAGTTATGGAGGATGTTGAAATTTACCGCTCCGACCTACACGAAAACGGCAAACGACGTACCTACTTTAAAGTATTTCACATCCACTCGCTTCATTAAAATATTGCGCATTCAAGGAGGTTTAGACACGTTCTTTTCTTACTTCAGGCGTTCCCAACGCGAGATCCAGCATTTGAGGCAATGAAACCTGCAGACTGGTAACATCTTTAGCAACAGGAGGTGACGCAGGTTTTGCGACTTTCGCCGACATCCTCTGTCATTCAAAAATTTTCTGAAACATATATAAAAAAAACATAATAACAATCAGTGTGTACTTTTTATAGTTTTGACAGTTAAATGTCATTTGAACACATCAATCTGAAAAAATAACGTTGTTCCTTTGTTCCATAGCCAAACGGCATCTTTCTGAATACGTCTTAAACATGTCTACAGACGTCCAAGAAGTGTTCCAGAAATTAATGCGTGCAAATGTTCATGGTTTAAAAGTTATTCTGTACCTCGAGTTCTATTACCTACTTTTACTAAAAAATTAGATAGCAAGGTGGTCAAGGGAGTGCTTGTCGACATCGTTGGCAAAAGGAATTGTTATAAACATTAAACAGCCAGGAATAATAAATTTATCAATAATTACTATCACGACGATCGAAATCGATCGATATTAGATAGAGTGGGGAGAGTTTCAGATCACTACACAGGTGCGCGCGCTTGAACTCGGCGAGCGCGCTCAGTCAGTCAGACGGGCCAGGGATTCGGGCAGGAGCGCTCGGACGCCGGGACCAGGAGGGGACCTGGGGAGAACGAGAGCCTGACCAGAGACCGCCCTGGGAGTGACCAGTGACTGATCAGAGATTTACCAGTGATTGATTTACCAGTGATTTACCTGTGACTGATCAGAGATTTACCAGTGATTGATTTATCAGTGATTTACCTGTGACTGATCAGAGATTTACCAGTGATTGATTTACCAGTGATTTACAAGTGATTTACAAGTGATTTACAAGTGATATACAAGTAATTTAAGAGTGATTTACGAGTGATTTACGAGTGATTTACGACTGACTGACCACCTGACTGACCCGTGATTTACCAGTGACTGACCACCTAGCTGACCAGTGACTAACCAGAGGCTGCCAAGTGTTTATTCGCCTTGCTGACTAGTGGTCATCCACCTGAACCACTTTCAACAATGGTAAGTTTCACCAATTTTATTTTTATTTGTGAGTGTTATGCGCTTTACTACAGCACAGGGTGGGCCAAGGGTTCTACAATGATTGTGTTGATTACCCTTGGCCCACCTTCAACAATTTTCTCCGTCAACTGTTAATTCAACGAATACCGTCGATTAGTATTTCTCATAACCTAATTGAAATCTCCACCGGAACTTTCAGTCTTCTAAAAATGTATATTTCTGATTTAAAATTGGTATTCCTTCGAACGGATGTCCCTCAGGGGCTCACTCTCGGATAGGAAAACCGTGAGTGAGTACGGGGTGTCGCGTCCCCGGGGTCCCGAAGCGCCTATAGGTCGCACTCGTGTGCGGGGTTAGTTTGGCTCTCGTGAGCTGACGTTAGGTTGGCTCTCGTAAGCTGGTTAGATTCGCACTCGTGTGCGAGGTATGTAGGCCGTACTCGTGTACGGGGTTTATAGTTGCTTCTCATCGAATCTTCATTATCGTCGTTTTTGTTTCTCGATTTCTAATTGAAATTTTGTTCTGAACTTTCACAAGTTCCTCTTGGTATGCGGAGTTAGTTTGGCTCTCGTGAGCTGGTGTTAGGTTGGCTCTCGAGAGCTGGTTAGATTTTCACTCGTGTGCGAGGTATGTTGGCCGTACTCGTGTACGGGGTTCATAGTTTCATCCCGTCGCATCTTCATCATCGTCATTTTTATTTCTAACGTCGACGAAGAGGACACATCGAACGAAGAGGATACATCGATCGAAGAACATACATCGAACAAAGAGGATACGTCGAACGAAAAGATACATCGAACGAAGAGAATACTACTAACGAAGAGAATACATCTAACGAAGAGAATACATCTAACGAAGAGAATACATCTAACGAAGAGGACACACCAACGAAGACTGCGGCGTATTTTTAAGTTAATTATATTTGCTGAGCAATTATTGTCTTAGCGTCACCCCCGAACCAGAGCCTTCTGCTCTGGTTCATGTTTCTTCTTTGCAAATCAAAGCCTTCTGCTTTGATTCTTCCCTCTTGTGCGTTTTAGTTTATTTGCCGACAATAATTGCTCGATTTACGTGCGTGCGTTAATTATTAAGATTGTATATCGTCGTTGTAAATATGTCGAGTAATTATTGCCGTAACTTCACTTTGCTCGGCTCGTTTTTTTGACTCTGACACAGCCCTCTGCTGTGTCGGACCTTGCTTGTATGTACCAGACCGGTTGGTACCGGTATTCGGCGTGGGTACATTGAGAGTGGGTGGTTGAGAGGCAGTGTTCATCGTGTTACACTGTTAAGTGAAAAATCCTCTCTTTTGTAATACCACCCGAGCCACCTCAACGTTTCGTTGTTTGGTGGCAGGTGGTTTTAGGAGTAAATGGGATATCGTTTGAACACGTCTCTTGGCCATCGCTCTTGGTGAGGACACGTCGGGTATCGGTGCTGGCTGGAGTTGGGCTGCAAGCATTGTACGCGTCGTGTCACCCTCGAACCAGAGCCCTCTGCTCTGGTTCGCTGTTGTTTCTCTCTTTAAAAGAATCAGAGCCTTCTGCTCTGATTCGCCTTTGGCCTCCCGTGGATCGGAGACTTCTTCTCCGATTCACAGCTTTTGCTCCGCAATAATTACTCGACATACTGCGTTAATATAAGTTCGTAGTTGTTAGGAAAGGTAGCCAGAAGGAATATTGAATTCGTTCCGACTCCCTTTCCGGGTCTCTTGTGCAGCAACCTCCTCGTGGTGAGACCTGGGCAATCGGTATTATCCTCTATTTGTAAGAACTTCTAGTATCTTACAAATAGAGGATAATATCGAGCTAATAGCTGCACATTTAGAATTTTCGATAACATTATATTGTAGAATGTAAGACATGCTAGATGTAAGAACAAATGTATTGAAAAACTTTCAATATAGATCTTGTAAATTAATATCTATGATTATTTAAAACCTATTCCCTTCCATAACATTTTGCAATGTCACCTTCCCTCAGAATAAAATATATATATATTATTCAAGCTGGTTCATTTGACTTTTGTGTTAACGCGAATAATTTAGGTAGAGGCGAAACTATTAACGAAAATATCATAATTCAAATAAAATTTGTATGAACATATTCACAAACAATCACAGTAAGCACCTTAAAGTTGTAAAGGTTTGTTAAAATACTAACAATGCAAGAATACTGATATTATTACATTAAAATTATAAAGTCGATTTAATGGGTAAGATAAATACAAAATGAGAAACTATTGAAATAAAATTATTCTAAATAAATTTGTTGTAATTTTGCAATTAATAAAAATAATCACAGTCATAACAATAATATAAATATACGTAATGATATTTGTGCTCATGAATCTATTAATCTACATTACTGTAGTCTTGTAGTACTTTATAACTATCTTACATAATTTCTGCCGTTCAATATACGGGCCAAATACATTTGTAATTTTAAAATCATATTTAGCACCCGAAGTAGAAATTAAGTTTACAGAATATTCGGTAGTTGCTAATACCGTTTCTGTTCCAGGCTAAAGTCGAAACCGGTTCTGTTCCAGGCTAAGAACTAGACTAGAGGGCAGCACTATAATGGGCACGGCCAAAACCCAAGCGTAAGCACTCTTATCTACTCTCTGGTGATACTATAAACACCGACCTCATCGGTAACTCTATTGAAATGGCAAACTGTGTAGATGAGAATTACTGCCAAGATATACCCCGTCTGTGATTGCATTAATTTTTCATCAGATGTATTTATTGTTTACCACAGCTTTCTTAATTTAGTATTTTTATAAATGATTATTCATTACCAAGAAATTTTGTAATTCTGGAACATTTCATTGGAATTAATTTCTTGGTAACTGAAAGTGTTTATTTATCTCAAAGAATTAATTATGTCTGTAATCGGATGCAATATCTGCACGGATCTTAAATCTATCGTCGAATAGATAAATGTCAAAATTTGAATTAAACATTGACTTGTATCTCACGTGGAACTTGGAATATTTCAAGACTTAAATATAAGGTACAAAATCTTGAATAAATATAAAAATAAAAGACATTGATGATTTTAATAAAATGTTAACATTTTTGTGTAATATCTCCATATATTTTGGTAATTTTATTCCTCTTCCTCTTTCCTTACAAAGGAAATAGTTATTTTTTAAGGCTCTTACAATTTTAGTTCTAGGTATAAGAGCTGTTGAAAGTCAGAAAATTTGCAACAAATCTTGGACTCGTGACTTGTTCTGTTTCAGCAAATTAGACTGGATAAAACTTTTACCAATTCTTCGAATGAATTTTTTTTACTCCTCTGAGAAATTTCAATATATCATCATTCTAAAAGTATCCTACCTCAGGTAGTTCTGCTTTTACAAAATATTGTTTTATTCAATTCAAAATTATCCAGTGGGAGTAAATGAACCCTTGAATATCTCACCGAGATTTTGAAGTAGTTAGAACTTTAGCAGAGATTATAGACATATATTTGATACTTGAAGAACTTTTGAAACATGTTGAATTTTATAAGATTTGAAATACTTCAGCAAATTATATTCCAATAGATAATACTTAGATGTTTTTTTAAGTCCTCTCTATTTTTTGTCTTGTTTAAACATTTCAAGACGTATTAACTAAAATTAGTACGAAAAACTTTTCGAGTTCGATCAACTTTTATAAATTACAAGAAACATTTTGAACATTGTTCAGTTTTAGCGGTAGTGTGTATAATCAACATAGATAACTCCTTCTAATAGGGGATAAGAGGAGGTAAGGCTTAAAAGAAATTCTGCTGCTGGAGTATAAAGCTAAGAAAAGAATACTTTCAATGGCCTAGCAGCTAGCTCAAAAATTTTGTAAGTACTATCTATTAGTGCCAATTATTAAACAATTTTGCTTAGTAATATTATCATTGGTCAAATTAATTATTCACTTGTGCTTCTGAATTGTGAGTTTGAGTTTCTCGTAGTTTGCACCAGGAAAGCTGTCCAACTAAAAAAAAAATGGAAAATATCAGTATTCTACCTATACTATCACTTTCCTTAGGAAACACGTAAAGCTAAAGCAATACATACCACTTTACCACCCTTGATAAATACAAAGGTAGGCATGCTGAGGATCTCATATTGTGCAGCGATGTCTGGGAGTTCATCTATGTCTACTTTTAAAAATATTACATCCGTCATTTCCTACAAAGAAGAAAAATCATTTTACAAGAGACATTTTTTCGTGATTTTCATCGTTCTCCATTTTTAAACAAAATAAATCTAACCTTGGATAGTTCTTCAACTTTAGGTGCAATCATTTTACATGGACCACACCATAAAGCAAAGAAATCGATTACAACCAAGGTGTTTCCAGCACTCTCCAGAGTGCTCTTCAACTCTTCCTATAAATAAAATTAAATAATGTCAGTTATATATTTCATTCTACATACGTGTACACAATGGTGGTTATATACCGAACTGTACCATATAAAGTGTATTATTATTGATAACCAAGAGTAAGTTTGTGATAGTTTAATGCGATAAAAGATATGAAGCTATATAGTCATGTGCTGATAAAATTCAGATTAATAGACAAACTGTAGCTTGGTAAATGCAACATTAACAAAGTACGTGAAAATTTGTATCAAATAACTAGAAATTCGCAAGAAACAATCGTTTTCATCAAATGTCAACGTGCCATTAATATCATCGATCGATTGAATTAACTTACAATTTTTAACGAATGATTCTTCTCGATCGTAGCAGTTGATCGATCGTTCAAACGAAACATTTTATCGATCAATACCGAACGCTGGCTGAAAGTTATGTCAAAGTCGCGACAAATGATTTTAACGCGCTATGTACGTACGTCTACGCGGTAATTGAAATTGTTGATGGTTGACATAATACTGCGAAACGTACTGCCACATACAAACGTGAACGTTGTCGCACGCATTACGCACGCACACACGCATGGACCGCGGCGCTGCGGAGCCGGCACAACTTGCTTTTATCCAATTCGTAATATTTCGTAGCTACAATTTACATATGCTTTGAAACAAGCTTGCCAATTACAGTGCTGGACGAAAGTTTCGCGTGAAACGAACCAAACTACAATCAATTCGTTCAAGGTCGACCGGTTTCGCAGAAAGTGTGATATAATCGAGCGAACCACGTTGCGACGTGATACGTGGATCCATTTATTCCATGTGCCACGTTAATTAAAGCAGATGTTCTCAACGCGCAGTAATCTAGGACGAATAATCGTAAATATCGTTTTTAAAAACGCGACGGTACGCGCGAATGAAGCGTAATTATGTAGTACTTACGGCACTCATAACTTCGGCAACCATTTTTATTCGTTGAAGAAAAGTGGTTCGTGTCAGCAGAAGGACAAGTAGCTTCGAATCGAACGTTCGGCTGGCTGGTTTACGTCTGCGTGCTGTGCTGTGGCGCTGTGGCTGTGGCCACCACCGTGAACTCACTCTGCCATCCCCTTCTATGACGCTATTTCCCCACGTTTCCGCCACGGCCCGGTCACGCGACGCGTTTCGTCTCTGTCGTGCATGTGTCACAATGTCACGTGACTAATCCGGTACCGACAGAGAGGGGGTAACATTTTCCCCTCGATTCGAGTCAATTCCCCTGTTCTGGCGACTCTGACTCTGACGACTACGAATCTCGTATAATAGTTCCGTTTCTCCCTCTACCGACCATTCCGTCACGTCTTCCTTTTTCCTCGTTCATCGTTCGATCTTCCTTCAACGTTTGAATTCTTAGAACAGTACATACCTACCTACCGTGATTCGACGCATGACATGACGAAGCCAGCGCAGAGGATTGCGTGCCGGCCGCGTTCTACTCATAGCACATCGGGAAATCTCCGATGATCCATGAGCACCTTCGAATTCCTAGATCATACTGTAATTCCTAATAATTTATTTTGCCGAGTGGGTAGAGCCGCATGGGCCCCTAAAGTAAACCATGTTCGAAAACACGCGCATTGTTGAAATTGCACAATGCATTTTGGAATTCAATATTCTTCTTATCTGTACTTGGAGCTATACGTCAGCATCGATTATAATAGAAATTCTATGTTTTAACGGGTTTTTACTATTGTGAACAGTATACGCTTTGCGTGTTGATTACGATACGGAAATTTCTATGCAATTTTTTTATCGATCCACATATATTTAGTTTCCCACGGTACAGGTTATGAACATGAAACAATGAAACATTACGGTGCCATCCGAAACGAAAGTGAAGACGTAGAAAATTGGTACTTCGTCTTTTGGAAATTTGAAAGATTTGCAGAATTCAGTCGGAGTCAGAAATTATACGTACAGGATTCTATCATAATTCTTTAGGAATACATTCGAGACTATTTCACCTTGACATAAAAATGGCATGGCTCATGCATTCTACCAAGTTTAAGAGAACTCGATCAATATTATACTGGAACAGTTTTTGTTACTTTCTTAGTGTAGTAGAATTAAAAAATTTTTGTTCCGGCAAATGGGTCACCGAATGCGATTGCGTACAATTACGTGTGGTGAAGGTGATTTCATTTATAAAAATAACGATGTCTTAGTGTGTGACGTTTCCGAGTATATTACCACCGACTAGGTATAGAATAGACCTATCATCCAATGTATTTTGGCGGCCATCATTGCTGGGGTTACGTACCCCATTTGCGAACCGGTTTTGGGGCCCCAGGCAGGGTCTCGTCGGTACTGCTGGAACTAAAATAGGCTGACAGCACAAACGAGATATACGAATAGGATTCCTATATCTCGTTTGTGCTGACAGCTTTCTTAGGGTACGCGTCCATCTGAGAGTTTGTAGAACCCCTCTTTTTTTGTAATAATAACCAACTTTTAAATATTATAACTAATTTAAAACACTAAATAAAAGTAAAATAAGTAAAGAAAATTATAAATAAGTGTACAACAGTGTACATATGCATTATGTGTGTGAAAAGTATAAATGCGAATGGCAACGACTATATATAGTTAGTAGTTAATTTTTTTCTAAACGCAGTTCTCTTTATAAGACCTTGACCCTTAAGACAGTGGAACTCAAAAATTAAGACTTTTAAAAAAATATATAATATATATATAGAATCTTCAGCAAAAAAATCTGCAATTAAAAAAAAGTAAGTTCCGCAAGTTAAAAAGAACACATTTGTCGATAATGTTAATTGATAAAAGATAATAAAACCATATTTCAATTTTCAAAGCCACATATTAGGTACACATTTTCAGATTTTTTCGTTGCAAACTCTGGTTGTAAAACGCGAAAAACACGAAAAAATTGAAAAAATGCAGATTTCGTATAGAAATCGAAAGAGCACTACTACAGATGCAATTTAAAAATGAGATATTATCATAAGTATTATGTTCAATTTTTTTTTAATCCCTGAGTGTGGTGCGTCATAGTTGAAAAAAATAAAAACCCCTTTTTTCAGCGTTTTTCCTAAGTTATACCTCTCTCCTCTGAATTAAAAAAAAATATATTATGTAATATTAAACATTCCTACGTTCAGAGAAATATTTTCCAGACTTTAAAACTTGTGCAATACAAAAACAAAATAATTCTATGTATGGTATATTCAAATATTTCGAAGACAGTTTCAACGGCGCCGGTTGGTGCAGCGGCTATGGTCTTCGACTGAGGAACCGCTGATGACTTTTTGTACCAGGTTCGAATCCCGTCCGGGTCAATTTTTTTTTTTTCGTTAATCACAAGTTTTTTCGCTTTCTAACCATCCGATTGTTGCTAAATCATTGTAAAAACATTTTTAACTATGTTTAAATTATTTTTAAACAATTTTTCGGAAAAATATTTTTGGAGGACTTTCGGCCTCTTAGTCATTTACGGACTGTATTACTGCTATACTTAATATTTTTTACATGGAATTGTACATCGACTTGATTATCAAGTCTTTTATTTTTTCTAGGTCCTCTGCGTGATCTGTTAATTATGGGATTGATTATTTTTGTGATAGGAAATATATACATGAAGTATTATTAGGAATACTTATCTTTAATAATTGTAGATGGGTTAGTGTGCGGTGGAATCATGTGTGCTTTCAATCTTCGTCACTATCTTCGTCAATTATCGGTAATATTTGTTTAGTGTCAAAAATCTTTGTGAGAATCTCTGCTTGCCGAACTATGTCTGTATCGTATCGAGCATAAGATAAATAATAAATAATAGCAGCAACATGTGAGCAACATCCAAGTTATCTGGATTTATTACTGAATAAGGAACCTAGTAAAAATAAGACTTTATAGTGAAGTCGATGCACAATTCCATGTAAGAAATGTTAAGTATAGCAGTAATACAGTCCGTAAATGACTAAGAGGCCGAAAGTCCTCCAAAAATATTTTTCCGAAAAATTGTTTAAAAATAATTTAAACATAGTTAAAAAATGTTTTTACAATGATTTAGCAACAATCGGATGGTTAGAAAGCGAAAAAACCTGTGATTAAGGAAAAAAAAAAAATTGACTCGGACGGGATTCGAACCTGGTACAAAAAGTCATCAGCGGTTCCGCAGTCGAAGACCATAGCCGCTGCACCAACCGGCGCCATTGAAACTGTCTTCGAAATATTTGAATATAGCATACATAGAATTATTTTGTTTTTGTATTGCACAAGTTTTAAAGTCTGGAAAATATTTCTCTGAACGTAGGAATGTTTAACATTACATAATATATTTTTTAAATTCAGGGAAGATAGGTATAACTTAGAAAAAACGCCGAAAAAAGTGGTTTTTATTTTTTTCAACTATGACGCACCACACTCAGGGATTTGAAAAAAATAGAGCATAATACTAATGATAATATCTCATTGCTAAATTAAATCTGTAGGTGTGCTCTTTCGATTTCTCTATGAAATCTGCATTTTTTCGATTTTTTTCGTGTTTTTTCGTGTTTTTCGAGTTTCACAACCAGAGTTTGCAACGGAAAAATCTGAAAATGATACCTAACATGTGGCTTGGTATCCGAAATGTGTCAGAATTTTTTCAGAATTTTGAATTGTCATTAAATGGGGAAAATGGGCCAAAAACTGATTTTTAAATTTTCCTCAATAACTACCCTTACAGATGAGATATGGGGCTGTAACTTGGCAGATCGGGGTCTTTTTGGGTAGGCTATCGAATAGCCAAAGCTCGATTAAAAACTCGTCGGGGGCGAATTTCACCACCAAACCCGGTAATAGCCTTTTGACAATAATTTTTTACAAGAGTATGTATACATATATGTAGATAAATAGTATGTATCAATATATTATTTCTTTCCTTCATACTGTCTCTACTTTCTGAATCCTACATATATTTACTTTATCTAATAAATATATATTTAATACATAAAATGGTACTATTTATTTCATCCCCTGTTTCATATTAGGTATTATCTCATATTATCTTTTAATTGCAGACAACTAATAAAAATGTAATTGCTAGTTTCATAAAATAATACAGTCATTACTGTTTCAAAACTGATAAAAATAATGGTAAAAGATCAACTATATAAATCTGAACTCCTGTGTGCTTTTGCGATATAATGTCAAGTCAGATCAATAATAGACAGAATTTTATACATATTTATTACACATTTAATTATTGTTTATAATTAATGTAAATTCTTGCATAACTTATGAAAATATTTGAAAAAGGACTAACAATTAATTGTATATTTCATATTAACGCATATAATAACAGACACGCTGCAACTTGTAACGAAACCAACTTAACGGTAACAACTTGTCCTTATAATTTTTTGTTAACTGATCTTCTGAATATTGTTCCGTCCTTTTGAAAATTATGTATTTTATAGCAGAAGGTTTAAAGAAACCAACAACAGTTTATATGAATAAATTTTAAGAAAAAAGTAGCGTTAAATAGGTATTCAATTTTCAACAACAATAATTATTTTGTTTGCTATCAATAAATAACAGTTTATTTATATAAATCGAAAAAGCATTTATTCAGCTTTAAAATGATTATAGAAATAGAAAGCATTATATTTAAACAGAGATGAAATATACAGGTGGAATTAATCATGTATTGACTGACTCGACTCGTTTCGTTTACATTTCCAGAATTGTGACTGTAGCCTGGAAAATAGCAGAAATACGCGCTGTGCATTACACGGCAGTAACAGTAAATTGGCAACCATGCGACAAATATTTTCGGATGTGATTTGGCAACTGCGCATTCGATATCTGAAAGTCGGTATAATTCCTAAACTGACCACTCTAAATCGTAGAGGGCATACCAAATCCTCTGGTTTTTTGAACAGTCGGTATTTCAGAACATGAGACACGAAGCCCCATAAGATGATAGGTCTATTCTATATCTCGTCGGTGATATTACTTCCTCCTACGGTGTATAGTACTTGCCCCATGCTTCCTCCTAATTAATATCCTATTGTAAACGTTCCAACGCAACTTTCATTATATTATAATAGCATAAACTTTATGGAATGTACACATCTTGTTGCCCTATTCGGTCTAATCTAGATTTATTATTCATAGCAGCAATTGCTTATATTTTCTGTCTTTTAATTTAAAACAAAACCCATAATACTTTGAAATGAACGTGTGATTCCGTTTAATTCAGTACCGTAATTTCACAATAGGTACATCACAAAGACAATTAAATCCGAATTGTTGTTTGTATTTGTCGAAATATTTTTCTTGTTTATATACGTCCTTTTGATTTACAATAATTTTTTGTATCGCGAAACAAAATCCATATACGCATATATATAAAATTTTTACGCACAACTTATGGGAATACTAATTGTAAGTCATGATTCGAGATATTGATTAAGCTTTTTTTTATGATATGATAGTACAACAAATATGGTAACCTTATATATATATACTTATTATTATGTGGCGACTTGTATATTACAGCTAACAGGGAAATCAATTTACTCGTGCATATCTGCACACTATTACTAAGTCCAGCGTAAATCCCGCTTCACCGTATCGTCAATGATTACAGCTAGGAAAGAATATAGCTGAATTTAAATTTATAAATAGTAAAAACCGTGTTTTAATCAAATTCACATAGAGTTCAGCATAGATACAGTTAGGGCATTTGAAAACATGTACAATTTTATTGTCACGTCATTCACGATTACATGCTTGGAAAAATGAAATTGCAAACGAAATATATTGTTTATAATGTAACCACAACCACAGACGACGCGTAAGAATCATGTAAGAATAGAGAAAACATCAATAACATCTTGTAGACTTTCATGGTCTAGGAGATGACTGTTTTACCGACGTAGCAATCGGAGACTGATTAGAGCGACCTCTTCCAACAACTTGGAAAACTATTTACTGAAGTGGCATTGGAAATATTGGAATGCAATGTTTGAATTTCCTTTCTTTTTGATTCGTTCTAAAATATATAATGCAACTAAAAATTCTGTGAAATCATGGAAATGAACAGTTGATATAGTTTTCATACATTATTTCTGTATTTGAAATAAATGAGTAAGAAGCTTGTATAATAAGCTATATATATTTTATAATACTATTTGTTGTCCATTGGACGACGCACTGTGCCATGTGACGACTAAATGGCATAATTGTAACCTTTGAATTTCTCTGAAAGTTACAGAGTCAGATTTCAAGAACGAATGGCAATGCTCGTGGAGCGGCGAGCCCTCTCGGTGGGGTGAAGGGTGAAGCTCGATGCTCTCGACAGAGCGACTAGAGTAATTAATTTAACAAATGAACGCTGCACTGGGTTTATCGGGTCATCGAGAGACGAGGAATCTCGTAGGATGAATGATGGTCCGTCCTGCAGTAATAATCCAGTGCAACGTCGCGTCGGGTTAGTATTACGAGGAGAGACATGCCACCAATCGAGACCCTCATCCTTCTGACGATTGTTCTCGCATCAGGTATAGTCAGTGGACAAAACAATCAGCTATTCGAATCCTGTATCCATTATGGAGACCTTTTCCCTCGCCTAGGGACGACTCTTTTTATCAAACTTTTAGACAGCAAGCTGCTCTTTTTCTGCTCGATAATCTCGACAGTGTTATTTGAAAAAGCAATCCTTTTAAACTGAACGCGGGTGCAGCTATTTGTAATATGTATAATACCTATAAATTTTTTACCTATAAATTTTTCTTGTAATTCCAGCTTACGCGTATCCACAGAACACGCTGCTGAACCGTGTGGAAAATGTCAAGTCCGTTTTTAAGACTATATGGGAACCGGCCACGTTCAATTTGTACACTAGGTATGTGCGATATATTGTGCATTATAATTGTTGTTAAATCGTGTCGACAGTTGACGGGGCAGCGGCGTTGATATCCGTCGGAAAATATTTAACAATAAGAAACCATGATTTCGTGAAATTGTACTCGGTATTTAAATGATCTCCGGCTAGTACTCGCGGATGATGCGGATGATCTTGAAACTCTGGAACTCGTCAACAGTTTGAATGCGTGAACTGTGAGGTAACAGTTTGAGGTAGCGCGTTCGAAACGATGAAGAAAATTCGCGTTCCTCCTTGGCAACGAACCGCGAATTTTTTGCTTGTTGCGGGAAGGCTTTATCGTTCGCGTTCGTAAACGATACATCAATTTTTTTAACGATACGTGCAATCAGCCGGCGAATTCTATTTTCAGCGCTGACGCTCGACTGACTATTGTCGACGCGTGAATATCTGCGGACGCGTCTACTTTTTCGTTTTCCTTTTTCTCGTCGATCTCTTCGCCGATCGAGCCGATCGGAGAACCGGAGGAGAAACGAGATACCACATTGTTTGCGTTGGAAATTCGAACTTCCTTTTATAGATTGGGCCTCATTCATCGGGCCAATAGGCGAATGCTCGAACATTATCGAAAAGAGTCAAATATACGAAGTCAGGGGTGTGTGGGTATCCGAAATTATAGTCGGGTCGGGTCGGGATCCTGAAAGTTTGCAATGTTTGGGTACCCGAAGCTGCAGTCGGATGTAGTCTTTACTTGTAGATTTTAACTTGTCGGGTAGCCGAACAGTGCAAATATTCAGGATCCCGGGTCAACTATAATTTAACCGTTACGTTGATGACTAGAGCGCGGATTTTCTTGGAAATGAAAATTTTCTACAGAAAGTTAATTTGAAAATCTATGCGTTGATGTTCTTGACAAATAATTGCTATATGTCTTTATGTCGATAGGGAAAATCCGTTTGGCGAGGAGCAATTGTCTTTGAACAACACAGAGGTTCTCTATGGATCCCACTTCAACGAAAGTCGTCCGACGAAGTTCATCATCCACGGTTATAGCGACACTGGGAATGAAGCCTGGATACGAGGTCTCATAGACGGTACGCCAAGATTTGTCCTTCGTTTCGCTCGAAAGAGGTGGCAGCGAAAAAGAAATATATCTTGCGAAATCATGTTGTTCGAACACGTTCGAAATATGTTCGATCATCCTCGTAATGTTGCCCACATCCCTTTTAATTACAGCGTATCTGTTTCACGAAAACGTGAACGTGATCGTCGTCGGTTGGGGTGTTCTGGCAAGCGCTGTCTACCCGATGGCAGCGAACAATACCCGTCGAGTAGGCGAATTCCTCGGCAACTTTCTCGAGTTCTTGAACCGCGAGTCGAATCTAGAGTATAAGGACGTTCACATCAGTGGACACAGTTTGGGTTCGCACGTGGCTGGATGTGCCGGTGCTTACCTGAATGGACGAATTGGCAGGATCACAGGTCTGTTTCAATGAAAATCATTTTATTTCGTCCTGATTAAATGGCAGATCTTTAGCGAGAAATTCAAAAATTTCTATTGTACTATTTTGAATTAATTGTTAAGGAATTATTAATGTTATTAAGGAAAGAAACAAATGTCCATGTCCTGTATTGTGCAATTGATCCAGACAATTTTTATTTTGCATAAAAATCGGCAGTCTACTCGTACCAGTATGAACTATATTTCTGGAAATTGTATTTTATTTTATCCCAGATTCTCGATGCTCGATGAGAGAAATTGTATGTGTAAGCTTTCGCAATCTAGTCATAAAAAATATAACACGACGGAACGCGAATGTAATATACGATATCTGTAAGAAATAATTACTACGCGATAGGCCTAGATCCGGCGAGTCCTCTGTTCGAGACCATTTCTGGAATTGTTGACCCGAAATTCAGATTAGATCCGACCGATGCGCATTTCGTCGACGTGATTCACACGAGCGGATCTGCGTTTGGATTTCTGGCTCCGCTGGGCCATGCCGACTTCTATCCCAACAACGGAAAGTTTCCGCAACCCGGCTGCTCGTTCGTACCGACCACAAGTAAAATTTTCGTTACTAAATACTTACTAAACGATAGTTACGCGATCTCAGACATTGAAGCAGAATCGCCAGATTAAAACATGTCTCCCCACTCTAACTTCCTCTTCTACGACGCTATTCCCCCACGCTTCAGCCACCGCCCGGTCACGTGTCGCGTTTCGTCTCTGTCGCGCATGTCTCAACGTGACTGAGAGAGGGTAAATATTTCCCCTCGATTCGAGTCAATTCCCCTGATCTGGCAACTCTGCGTTGAAGAAGCTGTCGTTCTAGGATTACTAAAATTGTATTCTCGAACATACACATGCAAAAATGTTTTACGATTTTTTTTATAGCAATTCACATAAAGTAAAACTATAACAATTGAGCCAAAGAATAGACTATAGTTAATAGTTCCTAATATGCTTACGTCTGAATATATTATTATTTTAATGAAAATTGTCTGGCGTTTGAATGGTTCGCCAGCTTATTGCAGTCACTCAAGGGCGCACCAGTTTATGACAGAGAGTATAGGGAGCACTTCCGGTTTCAAGGCGAGGACCTGCGAGAGTTGGGAGAAGTATAAAGATGGCCGTTGCGATTACAATTCGGTTGGATTGATGGGTGAAGCCGCATCCGCATCGTAAGCAATTGTTTTTTTCTTTAGTATAAATAAGTAGACCAAGCTATCTCTATGCAAACTAAAATTTCAATCTTCGAACAGATTACGGGGAAAGTTTTACTTAACAACGAACGACGCACCCCCATTTGCGATAGAATGAAGAACTGAATACGCGATGTAAACCGATCCGAAACTAGTCATTTATAAGTTACTTTTATTTATGCAGCGCGAGCAGTTCCATTCGAAATAACAGTGTTTCAGCGTGCATGCCCGTAGAAAGTACAAATTATATTAATTAATGTAGTATGATTGGACGATACTTGTTTCCTCGTCTTTGTACCATTGTAAGTGAAAAGTATAATAAATGTTTTATTGGTTACGTGTTACGTCGAAAATTTCGATTTCGTTCTTTGAAGGTTTCTTTTATAAATAAAGGAAATTTTTGAATTTTTTAAACATTGATAACACAATTGAAGGCAGGACATTATTTCCGGAAAAGTGAAGATGAATAAGATACTTACATATGCATACACTACTGCAGTTTGTTTTCCAGCGAAAATACAAAAGGTTACATTGCAGTGAGAACAGTTATATTTTATTGAGACGCTACGTATATTTTATGGAATACGTACGGTAATATTTTATTACAATCATGACTAAGAAATAAGGCAGTGCATTATCGAGTCTCGATTCAATATCGATGAAAAATCTCAGTGTAAGGCAGACCAAAAGTTGTTCAAGCAGTGCTCTTTCCGAGAATTAGTTCATTCGATTTTAATGCGGGCAATTCGATAATTAACAAGATGAATCCGGTGAACATTTTTCTGTTTTTGTTACCGCAATTAACGCGCGTTTTATGCGTTGACGAAAATGAGATTATACGTGACTATTTTTCATTCAAGAAAGTGAGAAGGGTTGTAGGATTCTCTTGCGGCACTCTGGAAAGTGAGTACGAATACTAGGAACAATAAATTAATTCACTTGTAATCCCACTTGCCTTATTTGAGGATAATTATTGAAAAATTTCTTTTCCTAATTTTTGACTTGATAAACTTCTCGAGAGTCCCCTTAAAATGTCAGTCTTTATCTCTATTCTCCTATTATGCTGATGTTGTGATTTTATACAATGTAGACGACATCATGCTCGCAAGAACGTTTAACGACATGTACATTACGTATATCTCACTGGTGAGATCTAGAAATGCGCAGCGGATTGATGTTAAAAAACTTTTAAGAGCCGAGTATCACCAGTTAGGTGTCTTTTTGGATTCCCGATGCAACAGTAAGCGTTACAACAAAATCTTGCTTGACGTGAGTGTCTCGTTCTTGCAGATTGTCATAGAAACAGCATTGTCGCGACACGTTTGAGAAAATAGAAAGAATTCGATTTCTGTGCAGGCAACGAAATACTCCATGTACGGCGAGATGCACAAATGGTTGATCTTTGGATCGAATTTGACTGACAGCCTGAAAATGTTAAACGACAACGCGTTCAGCATCTTGACGGACATCGTGATCGTTGTACCAACAATGAAAGATTATGTTTTATACGATGTGTACAACCCGTGCAAAGATCGCGGAGGATCCATGAACGTGACAAATTTCGGGACTTGGAATAGCAAAGATGGTTTGAACGTTACCCTAATTCAACCGAAGTTTCACAGAAGATCGAACCTGCACGGAATGAGGCTGAAAGTCGGCATCGTAGTGAGTTGTTCTTAAGCGCGCATCTAATCATCAGTTAAGAAAATGAGTTAAGAATTTACAACTGTAATTGTGCACGTATACAATCTAAATAAATTTAATAGATGAATTCCAAACCCGAAAATCAGACGCTGCACGAAATGATGCTGGAGTACAGCATGAAAGCCAAATATGGCCGATCAAAATTTCTATACGTGCTCCTGTGGCATTTATCGTCTTTCTTCAATTTCACGTAAATATATAGAAAGTCTTTCACGAATTTACAAAGAAATCTGAATTTCTAATTACAGGAAAATAAAGATTTCATAGTCGTATTGATCTTTAGATAATTCGGTCGTGTACAATCTCACAAAAACTGAACCTGTGGGCGTGTTCGCACTCTGTAGTTTGTGTTTTCTAGCATGGACGTCATCCAAATAACCGCGCAGCGTAGATTTGACCATTCTGGCCCTGTTTTCGAAGCATTCAAGAAGAAGACTATCGATTTGTCGACCAGTCCAGTCGCGATGAAGGTCGACCGATTGAATAATGGCGACATTATTGCACCAGTCTGGCCAATTCGGTATGCTATTGCTATTATTTATTACGGATTCTTTATTTTACTTGACCGATGCAATTTAACAACTCATTTCTTTAATAAATACCACCATTCTGACGGATTCAATATGTACACGTACACAGCGTTCAATTATTATTCACGGTATAAATGTTATTTGCCACAGATCGTGTTTCATGTTTCGTACAATTTCCTCGACGAAGATAAGACCGGGCCAATTTCTGAAACCTTTGTCCGCGAAAGTATGGTACGGAGTCTTATCGATGATAGTAATCGTAATGTCGATTTTAATCATTTTTATAAGACTGGAGGGTGTCCGCGAGCCTGCAGATAATTACGGACTCTCCGTTTTGCTAACAATAGGCGCTCTGTCGCAACAAGGTAGAGAATCGTTCGAAACGATTGCCTTTCATGAGAATTTGTTGACTATTCAAATCAAAATTTGTTTGTTCGTACAGGTTCCGCATTCGTGCCGACGCGTTGTGCGGCTCGTATAGCGTTCTTGCAGATTTTATTATTCAGCACAATCATTTTGAATTATTACTCGGCCAGTGTTGTATCGAATCGACTGAAGAACAAAGGTGAAAAAATGAACGATTCGCTAATTAGTTTAGCCAAAAGCGGTATGAAACTGGCGGTGGAACCTACGCCTTATGTTCGCTCTTTTCTTCAGGTAGTACATTTAAATGTTACAGTTCACGCCATTTTTGTTAGACGCACAATTTTATTTTCTTCATTGTAAGTGTCAGTTTCTGCTGGCTTGTAGGAAGACTTGTTTTCTATAAAGTTAGGTGCAAGTTCAAGTTTATTGTGAAATCAGATTACAGTTTTTTCGTATACCGATTACGTATCATACGCAATAGTGCTTTATCGACTTCTAAAAAAAAAGAAGTGCATTATCAAAACAGTGCCACGCCTTAGAATCACTTGACGTTTCATAAGAAACCCATAATCATGTTTGATTAACGTTATTACGTTTACTATGAGTAATGCCATGGCGAGCCATTTTGCTATTAGCGGAAACACGTACACAACGATTTTCTTGATAATTGTACAGAGTTGTTGGAAACCGGCGAGTCGATGATACACAGATTGTAGTATAGGGGATGGGCTCCAAGTACGATAAATAAAGTATAATTTATATACATAATGATGACCACACTCTGTTTGGTCATAACTAAGGGAGGGACAGTCATCCAAGAAATTCATATGGACTTGGATAAACACAATTTGCTATTAGGTACCAGATAAGGATGTCCAATACTTCTATCAGAATTGTTGGTCGAAGATACCCGAGTACAACAGGTACCTTCCATTAGAAGAAGGACTCGATCAGGTGGCGAAGGGAACTTTGGCTTATCATACGATGATCGATTCCGCTTATCCTTACATCGAGCATACGTTCAACGATCGAAGCATCTGCGAACTCACGGAGGTTCATCTGCTAAATACGTATTTGGCATTTTACGCGAGACACAGAAGCCCTTTCACCAAATTATTGAAAACGGGGTACGAACTTTGAGAAATCTGTAGAAAATCTTACTGATTTACAGCAATTTATGATTAAAATCCTTTTGGCTTAGGCACATACATACAGGGTGAGTCACCAAACGTTTGTACCTCAAATATCTTTGTTGTTTCCAAAGATACGTAAAATATGGTAAGGACAAAGTTGAATGGTACAATGGAGCTGACACGATGCAAACAAAATTTTGCTTTTATGTCATTTTTTTAGAGATATCAAGGTCACCTTGACTTTTTTAAATGGAACCACCCTTTTTTAAACACCTACAATGATAGTCCCTTTCATTAGGAATTGAGTGACTATAATTATTCCAAGGTCATTCAAGGTCACACACAGAGAAAACGTATAAGATTTAGAATATAAAAGCAGAATACGTTTATCATGGTTGAGACTTGTAGTAAATAGTAAATATACTCTCAGATGATTTTAAATGTTAGATCACTGTAATATAAATAATATTAACAATCAATATCAAGTTACAAAACGCTACGATGCGTATTTACCGAAACATTTAGAGCGCATATTCTAAATCTTATACGTTTTCTCTGTCTGTGACCTTGAATGACCTTGGAATAATTATAGTCACTGAATTCCTAATGGAAGGGACTATCATTGTAGGTGTTTAAAAAAGGGTGGTTCCATTTAAAAAAAGTCAAGGTGACCTTGATATCTCTAAAAAAATGATGAAAATAATTCAACTTTGTCCTTACCATATTTTACGTATCTTTAGAAACAATTGTTAACAAAGATATTTGAGGTACAAACGTTTGGTGACTCACCCTGTATAATATAATGATAAAACTTGCACAAAATCTGCATGAATGCAGTTTCCATTTTGTAAAAGTACTAAGTCACCGTAATAAATTCGTCAATGAATTATTTAAAACTCCTGCGCAGATTGACGAAGATCAGAAACGTCGGGATCCAGAACCGCGAATTAAAACGATGGTCAGCGAGACAACCATTTTGTCCCAGTAACCTCCTTATCGCCGAACCACTATCGATCCACGAAGCAGCTCCTGTTTTTGTCTTTTTGTGTATAGCCGTCGGATTCGCCATTCTTATTTGCGTCATAGAAAATTTGGTTTACTGCTGCTTGCATTCTCGGTAAACAGAGCTCTAGAATAAGAGATACGATTGAAACTTCGCAAACTATCAATTTTTACTAGCCACGAAATATAAAGTAACATATGTATAATTTTTCAGGTTTCTAAGCGCTATGGCAGAAGGAAGACATTTAATCGACAAGAATTTGAATATACCCTCTCTGCGAGATATAAATTTGCAAACACTGAGGAATTTCAATCTATTCAGAGAATCGACGAGTTCGCAGATATCTTAAAACGTGGTTTTAGAAATTGCAAGTTAAAATTAACAATTACAGCGAACTGTAAACATAAACTTTCCTCGTCTTAGAAATTGTTTCATCAGGTTGAAAGCGATATGAGATTAATCGAAATTCTACTAAAACATGTATATCCGTTTGAAGTTACAAATGCATGCACATCCATAGACAATTAATAAATAATGACACCGATGTCGGACTACTCTGTGTATAAAAACAACTTATCACATCACCATCGACAATCGTGTGTCGCGTTTGGTAGCCACCCCCAATGAAAAATTCATTCGACTGTCCGTCCATGCCGTGACTCACGCAATTCATCAAATTGCTCAGAATTGACAGCCTGTCTTACTTATTGGCATACAAAATGACGTCACGGTGCATTCGATGCATGAAGTAAATAAACCGTATTAAAATCATACAACTAATGCGCGCGGGGCCTTGGTGGACGTCGCGGAGGGCCAAGGGAAGTGTTGGAAAAATCTTTGTCGCCGCGTGGAAAATTATCGAACTCGTTTATGTCGTGAGATATTATTGTTTCGGACCATGCACGTTATTTTTTTCTCCCTCTTGCAGTTTGCTCTGCTTTCCACTGCACAAGATCACGTGTTCATCCGCGACTATTTTGTGCATAAGAGGGTTCGCAATGTCGTAGGATTTTCCTGCGGCGACACAGCGGGTAGGTAATTTTTTAACAAAATCGTCCACCATCAACTGTATTTTAGAAGGTGCGTGATCTCAGCTTGAATGGTTGAGCCGTTTTGAGTGTATTAATTTCACAGCAGGATTTTACAATTTTTTCTCATACAATATATACATAGTATTTTTCTTTACAAAATGGCTGGACTGGAGTCCAGCTGAAATCGAAAGGATATTTTTGGATTCTAAATAACATTTGTAAATTTTCCTTTAGCTTCATCCTTTTATAAGAAAAGGTAACATAAGATCGCTTATTCGACACACTCAAGGTAGTTTAACTTCCAAGGGAGAGTCATTTCGTGTTCACATAATATAAAAAGAGTCCTCGCTCGGTAAGTGTATTCGAGTCTCTATCTGATTCTACATTACTCGGATTAGGTGACTTCGATCTTTTGAAAACGCTGAGCACCACGGGTATATTCACGATAATAAGAGAGCCCACCATAAAAATCGACATCCGCAGGTTCTTGAGAAGCGAAACCTGGACGCTCGGTGTCATAGTTGATTTGCGTTGCCTCGATGAGACTGCCGTTCGAATTTTCGCCGAGGTATGTCTGCCAGAACAATAAAATATGTAACTGAAGAATGTCCAAGGAACAATTAGAAGACAACCGCGAATTTCTAATGACTGGACTGCAGATATCCATGCACCTATGTGTATAGATAGAAGTCAATGTATCGCCACTTATAAATTTTGTCGGTTTTATTTGCTTTTGAACCTAACGAAACACTTAACAAAATAGTTACAAAAATCGCAGCGGTTGACAGTATAATTGCTGAAATATCTGCAGTCTGATAACAACAGACAAGAAAATCAAGTTTCATTGACTTTCTGGAATGCAGAGCTCGAAATACAGAATGTACGATTATTCGTACAACTGGTTGGTCCTGGGATCGAATTATAGTCTGAGTGTTCCACTTTTGAACGATACCACTTACAACATGGTGACCGATTTGGTCCTCGCCATATCCAACAAAGATGGCTACGACCTGTACGATGTTTTCAATCATTGCAAATATCGCGGTGGTTTGTTGAACGTCACCAAACTTGGCACTTGGCATCGCGACGAGGGGTTGAACGTCACTTTAACGCAACCTTTGATTAACAGGAGAGCCAACATGCATGGTCTCAGATTGAAAATATCCGGTGTGGTGAGTGTTATCATCGGGCTTACTTCTGTAACCGGACAATCGAGATTCAATTCAACCTAAAAATCCATACTAACAACTAGCGTGCAATTACATTTTTAAACGCTTATTTTACAATCAATTCTTTCAAGATGTTTTCGAGCACTACTTAAGTTTCTTTTCTGTCAAGTAATTATTAGACTGCGGATTTGAATATATTAGAATTTAAGAATACTATTATTGGTAAATCTAATTTAGATACAATACCGACCGAAAGATATGCGTCTCGAGGATTATATGCAGGACGTAAATACAAGATCGTTGGACAGCATGCATAAATTCGTGCACGCTATGATCCTGCACACTGGAGATCTATTTAACTTTAGGTAACTAAAATAAAATCGATAATCTCGTATTAAATGTCTACGACGTCTGACCATTCACTGTAAGAACAATTGATGAAATTCTACATATACAATTTTGCGATTCTATTCTATTATTTTTCAGCGTGCATGCTTCCGAAATAATTTACTGGGACAGGCATAGCGTGCACGGTTTGATTTTCGAATTTCTGCAATCGAATTACATCGACTTCGCCAGTAATCCGAGGATCATGGTGTCCGAGCGGTTAGATTATGCTTCTCTCATTGGCGCAGCATGGCCGATACGGTGAGGAAAATTAGTATAAATTAGTTCAACGATTCATGCTTGATCCGGCGAATTGTATACGTTGCTCCCTAGCAAAAGAATACCGTTGACTTTGTCGAAAACAATTCATTAAAAAAAAAAAAAGAAGCAAATATTAAATATTTTTATTAGACCGTGCTTCATGTTACTGTCCACGTCAACCAACAAAATCAAGCTAGAGATTTTCTTGAAGCCTTTCGCGAGGCAGACGTGGTACACGTTCGCAGGCTTCGGATTATTTTCGATCTTCGTGTTGAAGATGATCATGAATTGCGAAGGGTTCGGAAATAGGGAAAAATATTCTGGAGCAGTCGTGCTGTCAGTAGGGATAATATCGCAGCAAGGTAACATAAAACATTGCCAAACCGCACTGTATTTCCCGAACCGAGCTGTTTAATCAACTTTTCACTCGTGATAGGTGCGAATTTGACTACGAAGCGCGTAGCGAGTCGCATCGCCCTATTCCAGATCACTATACAGAGCTGGATAATGTACAATTACTATTCCGGTAGTATTGTGTCGGCTCGGTTAAGCGAACCTCTCGACATGATGGAGGATTCGGTCACTGTCCTGGCTGACAGCAATTTAAAAATTGCTGCAGAGGCTGTGCCTTACTTGAATTATTTTCTGTATGTGAGTACCGATTAAATTAATTGCTATTATTTACATTAGAATCTTGCTTAACCGAACCTTTTCGTGGATAATTTTTATCTTGCATAAAAATCCACAATTATTATATTCTACTGTTTTGATCTTTAGAAACTGAACTGGGAATCCGATTACTTCCGGAAAAAACGCTGGGACCCGTTGCCGGAATCGAAAAGATATTTGCCGATAGAAGAGGGTATCAAACAAGTCAGCGAAGGTGTTTTAGCGTATCACACGGATCCCAACACAGCGTATCCCTACGTCGAAAGGATGTTTGATTCGAATCAAATCTGCGCTCTCACGGAAATACATTTATTTAAACAATCAGTGATGGGAATGTACGCGAGTCACAACGGGCAGTTCGTCGAAATGGCGAAAATAGGGTGAGCTATTTTTCTGATTACTTTTTTTTTTTTTATTCTTTCTTGATCTTTAAAATGAAGAATTTATATCGAGAATACGTGGTCACGTGTTAATACACTGTGTTTTACCGAAGATTGACAAAAATGTTTAATACCGGACTACGCGATCGTCAAATCAAACACTGGTCCTCGAGAAAACCTCAATGTCAGTCGGACACATTGTCGACGCGAAGTATCACGATCTATGAAACTGCTCCGGCTCTGATTTTGTGGGCGCTCGGCATTTTTGCAGCTGGTATATTTTGCATCGCAGAAAATATTATTTATAAACGTTCGCTGAAGTGAGTATAGGTTTGTTTTGAATTGATCCGACACTAAAAAAAAATGTAGAATAATAAATAATGTACTGTCCGTGTGTCTGTTTGTGTAAATTTGTTGACTTGTCAAAATTGTTATAAAATATTTAATTACTTGAAATTAGTAAAGAAAAAAATTTCTTTTTTACAGAGCGAAATCAGGGAATCGAAGAAGGATGGTCGGTGCAAGAGGAAGCATCGTCAGTGGAAACAGCAGGGACAACTTGCTGGACGAGCAACTATAAACTTGTTACTGTGAAACACGAATACCACAAGAGTTTGATTAGTTGAAGATATTAGTTACTTAGCTCAACATTATAGTACGAAGCTTGTCGATATATGACGATCTAAGAGTAACAATTGAATTTATTTAATACAGCCATGAATACGGATGATATTTCAAGCGTTTTCACTTCACTACTAAACAGAGTTTTTATCGTTCCGTTCGCAGTTCGTTTACGTTATCGGATTTTCACGTTACGGAAAGAGTTGCTTCTCTTCCGTGTAAAGCCATCATGTCAAAATTGACATGGTCTCTCATATAAAATAGACGAGCGTAACCACTTTACGTGCAAGAAGCTGCAGCACGAATGCTTTGCATGCAGTTGTTTGATTCACAGACTGCGACATAGAACACGAAGTGTAAGTGTGATGTACGTTCGAATGTTCTTCGGTTTGCAATTGATTGTCGCCTCTTGTGCCGATAATACCGATTTAATTCGTGATTACTTTGTATTTAAGAAAATTAACAGAGTCGCTGGATTTTCGTGCGGAGATCCCGATAGTAAGTTAGCATCGTCATGTATAAAAATTAATGTCTTCACCGTACGTATGCACGGTTGGTCACCATCAACGAACTGTGCATACGTGAGATATTATTATTAAGATTCAATCGAAATATTTTATTTTCATTTTCTACGAGCTACTAAAAACAATTGCTATCACGATAAAACTACTACTAGATGATGTGAAAACCGCCAAAATATTAAATGACGCTGGAATCGCGGTCTCGTTAAGGCGGTTTGGAGCAAACGTTGATTTATGGCGTTTCCTTTGGACGCAATACGGAAACTTGGGCGTTTTTCTAGATTTACGCTGTTCGGATGAAAATGATGATATTTCAAACATATACGACGAAGTAAATGAAACAAACTTAACCAGCTACACCAATAAATCATCCATTGTCTCAATAATACAAGACATAGCGAAAATAATGGATCATTTATTGGCAACGAAGTAAACAAATATCGCAACGATTACAGTAACTAATCTTTTGGAACGAACATAACTCAGGCTTCGGCTCAGTATTTATTCGAGCATTTGCATCATTGGTTAATTCTGGAGGACTATGGGAAGAATTTAACAGAAACCGCAAGAATGTTGAACGAAAGTACGTTCAGTGTTATCACAGATTTCGTGATTTCTATACCTAATGACGATGGTTATGCACTGTACGATGTTTACAATCATTGCAAACATTGCGGCGGTTCGCTAGTTGTCACGGAATTGGGTACCTGGACGAAGGACACTGGCTTGAGCGTTAATTTATTACAGAACATGTTTGCCAGAAGATGGAACTACCACCAGGTGAAGGCGAAGGCTGCTGGCGTTGTAAGTACTGTTCAATTGTTGCAAAATAGTTCATTATGTTGCTTGTGAGAGATTGGAGGCTTTCGTGACCCGGCATCATACAATTTCTATTCTTGAGGCTTTCGGATGTACATATAATGTCTTTTTGGAGTTGCTTTCTCAACGTTTCGCAAGCAGTGCAACTAGCGTCATCAAAGGTCAGAAGATACACTGATACTGACACGTGTCTTGCGGCGTTCCACTAATATAGCAAGCTCGTGTTTCAGTTCATTGCTTACCAATCAGAAGGGAGACACTACTTAATTGGTTAATGACACGGCTCACGCCCGAAAGCGACAACAGTAGAAATCGTGTATTCTTTGTCTAGCTCGTGTTCTTCGTTGAATTCGACAGGAGAATTTATACACGAAGCGATTGAGATCCAAATCTCTATTGACTATTAGATAAAGGTATCTTAGTATATTAATTGTTACATAGGTACGGTTCAGGCCGAAGGACCGTGATCTGATAACGTATCTTCAAGAACCAACTGACTTGCAGCTAGATAATTGGTCAAGATTCGGCTTCGCTCTGACGGTACACCTTGCCGAAATG
The DNA here is from genome assembly GCA_916610255.1 of Lasioglossum lativentre. NCBI lineage: Eukaryota > Metazoa > Arthropoda > Insecta > Hymenoptera > Halictidae > Lasioglossum > Lasioglossum lativentre. The sequence continues at coordinate 8,145,254 of OU744364.1, forward strand.
TTCAATTTCACGTAATACGTTATTCACTATTCGGAAGGTTTTGTGTTCCGTCAATATGTTAATCGAGAAACAGTGTCATCGGACATTTCATTTACAGCCTCGACGTGATAGAATTGTCTTTTTGGCCAAAAGATGATAGGAACGGACCATTAATGAATGGCCTGAAAGAACGGAAGTATGATATAGGTTATTATCCGTCGATCCTAACGATAGAAAGATATAATTACGCCGATGTAGCGCTGCAAGTTTTTCCCACGAGGTAAACCTCCAATTAACACGTTCTCTACCACCGTCATATAGGATGTGACGTTCATAATATCGTGGTCTGCTCATAGATAATCAAATTAATTTTATACACTTCCTGCTTTCAAGACCTAGTACAAAGAATAATACAATTTAGAAAGTTCAATCGGTCCAGAAACACCCATCCAGCCTCACGGAACCCGAATCTGGCAAAAACCCGCCCACTTGGGCCGTATCAGACTCTGAGAACCTAGCTGGCCAAGTCGGCCCGATGTGGTTCGAGGCAGCGTTACCAGCAGATTTGCCAGAAGTCTTTACGCTTCCCTCTCTATTGTCAGATTTCCCTTTGGCAACTCTCTGCACGAGGATACAATTGTTGGAACTTGGAAGTAGGAACCCCCAGAAAGGAAACCAGAGTCCCTTCGTGTCTCCAAACTGTTTAGGTTAGCCCCCACAGTTCGGCTCTTGAAAGAAAGTATACTTCTGAGAACGTTCCATCGATACATACTTCGTAATCTCTGTATAAGACTACGATTCTGAGATCGTTGATTCATTTTTGTAACTTGTTGATAATCCAACAATTGAAATTGAAATTGAAATTGAAATTGAAATTGAAATTGAAATTGAAATTGAAATTGAAATTGAAATTGAAATTGAAATTATTGTGCTTCTGGAAAAGGGGGGCGCCAGATTTCTCCTTGCACACGGGCGCCTCTTACCCACGCGGCGGCTCTGAATTTACCTCACATTTAATGAAGCATTTTACGGTGATAGCGAACGTGCTAGAAATGTAAAATTTTTGATGGTCAACTAATTGTCAATATTTTTATAGAACCTGCTTTATGTTTCGTACTGTACCGTCAGACAAAAACAGATTGACTGTAGTCTTTCGACCATTCGAAGCAAGTGTTTGGTACATGGTTTTCGCATTGTCGATCATTATAATATTAACGTTATGGTTGATCTGGAAATTAGATGAAAAGTGTGATTCTGGAGAAAGTACTCTTATTCTGATTGCTGCAATATGTCAGCAAGGTAATGTTTGCAATACTGTTATGATATTGTTACAAAAGCATAAAATGCCTGTCATTTCCATGACTCCGGAATCCAATTCCTTCAAAACATTACACAATACCGCGATGATTAATCAATTTTTCGAAACCAACACTGTTTTTACCTAGTCTGCTGATTGTGACTTTTCACTTATCGATATAAAATTGGGTCTTGTTTTATCAGTCTTAAAGTCTGTCAACTGTACCATTCATGAGATACAGTAGTGTTCGGTCAAGAGACGCATTTTTTTACTTGGATCTTTTTCTTCGTTTTACTCGCACTCGGTGGTACTCACTCTCAAACACGATAACTTGAGAAGTGAGCGAACGTAGGGGAGATAACAGCTGACAATTCTCAAGACACCTCTCTCGATAATATTGGCGTCTACTGTACAGACAATAGAACCTCGATCATCAGAACTTCCGATATCTGCAATGTCTACTGTGATTCATGTTCAATACGATTTGTATGAATCGAACACTCCTATTTCCCTAATTAGATCAACGACACCACTGATATTCTACTCTATCTAGGCCTCGATTTTTAATTAACACGTTCCGTGCCGTACCGTTTTTTGAAGTCTTTCCGTTCAGGCCACGTGAGCCGTATACGACCCAAACTTTTACGATTAAATAAACTTGTTTTAGACGTACGCCTTACAATTTTTCAATAGTACAAAACCATAATTAGCAAGAAAAGTGGACGCCCCACGCTATAATGAACGCAGTACATATACATGATATTAAGATGCCTATGTTTGACTCCAAAAAAAATGTTTTAAATTCTTCGTTTTTCAATGAAAATTCCAAGCGGCTTGAATGCAAAGTTCAGCGGGGGTCGTATACGACCCACGCGGCACGGAATTTTAATTGTTATTCCTTAGTTCTTTTGCATATTTTATCGTATCGGAGATAATTTTATTCATTTATAGGGTTACCGTTCGAGAACGATCGGTATTCCGGTCGCATTGCCTTCCTGCAAACTATGATATTCGGTCTGCTCCTATATAATTGCTACTCAGCAGCTATGGTATCAAGTAGACTGAATATTCCTCTGAACAAAATGAACGATTCGTTGTACCCGCTGGTGAAAAGCAAGCTGAAACTCTCGGCTCGTAAAGATGTCTTCTTCAACTTCCTACTAAGAGTAAACTTTTATAATTGATTAACCGTTACAGTCATTATGTTATTAAACCCTCTATAATACCGTATGACTTTTTAATTACATATGTAATAGCAGATTTTTTACATATATGTAATTTATAAGTTATTACATATGTTTGTTATTTTCACTTTTTAGGTGACATTTCGTTTTATCGGTAGAATTTAGCGTAATATTTTATTGCTCCATGACCAAAATATACTTTATAGTCAATATTAACAATACCAATTAATCCACCCCGAAACACGCGAATAAAAGTCATACCCTGATCCACGTGGTTCGTAGAGGATTAATATTGTCAAACGAAACTGTTCGTAGTCTAACTCTCCGGACGTTAACTTTTTCAAAAAACATTGGGACGACATACCGGAGGAGAAAAAATTTCAAGATTTAGACGACGGCATAAGAAGTATTATGTCTCCTGGTCACGCCTATCACGCAAGTCCCACTGATGCCTACCCAGTAATAGAACGTCTATTTACTAAGCAAATGATTTGTCAGCTCACCGAAGTACACTTGCTCCAACCTTCGGTATTAGGCTTGTGGGCAATGCGGAACGGTCAGTTCCGGGAAATAACGAAGATAGGGTAAAAAAAATTATAGCAGAAGTCAGAAGATAAGGTATAAACCGATAACAATTAATTTCAGATTAATTAGGATGATTACCGCGGGAATTCGAAACAGGCAAGTACACCGTTGGACCTCGAGGAAACCATTTTGCGAAGAAGACAAACGCTACGTGTCAAGTGTTACCATTCTTGAAACGGCATCTATCATAGTGTTGTTACTTATTGGCATAGTGTTGTCTACTTTAATCTGCGTGATCGAAAATATTGTTTTTCGTATGTCCATAAAAAAATCAATAAAAATAACAACACCGAAACTTTCGAAAGTTCAACATAAAGCCATAATAGCAGATAAAAAGAAACCTAAAACCAAAATATTTAAAATCTCGATAAAAAAGTGATACTTTGTGTGAAGTCATTTTTTGTTTTCTTATCAACGATTCACGCAAATCGCTGTAGCAGAAATAAAAATAGGTAATTGTAACTGTATCCTCGTTTCACTGATGTATAAATTAATTTTATTAAATAAAATGGATTAACAACATCATTGCCAGAAAAATACCACATGGTATCCATGCATTTTCAAGGAAATTGTATGATAATAAAAAATGAGTAATGAAAGTTTATTACCAAATAGTATGATCACTTTCTGTCAATGGAAAATGGACATTCGAAGTAGTCTAGTGATTAAGTTATTTCTTTTTTTTCGACATTTTGTCAGTCAATGCTGGAGGTGCTCCAGTGAGATCTGCTAGCTGTTTTTTAAGTTTTAATAGTTTTTCCACTTCAGGTTGCCATACGGACTTTTCTCCCTTACTTTTCAATTCGCGTACCAAAGTGCCCTGAGAAAAACCATAAAGTTTTGAAAATGCTGAAATTAAATAGAATTGCTGACATGGAATTCTTTTATCGTACTTGTTTAGCTATAGCCGCTTCTACAGCTGCCGCATCTATTAAGACATCTTGATTTTTTTCAGGTACAGGTACCGCTTGGGGCTTTTTATTTTTGACCGCCTTCTTATTTTTTACAGGCTCAGGAGATTTAGTTCCTCCGCCTATGAGATCAGCAAGCTTCTTCTTCAAGTCTAAAAGAATCTGTACTTCCGGTTGCCAGACACTCTTGTCATGTTTGGATTTCAGTTCTCTGACTTTAACGCCCTAAAGCATAAACAACATGATCCTTAAGTAGAGAGTAAATTCTTTTATACAATTTTTTTTTCTAAAATTCATTCACCTGCGCCGATATTGCAGCTTCCAAAGATTTCACGTCGCAACTCGCACCATTCATTTCGTCAGTTTTAATTGCACTTTCCTGTTTTCCGCTGTATTTTTTTCTTAATGCTTCCACATCTTTATCTTCGATTTTCTTAAACAGCGGAGAAGGCTTACCAAGTTTGTGACCTGGGGGAAGTATGTTAGTAATAATGTCAGGAATGTATCCATAACTGCTCTTGTCCAATCCTATTTGTGATCTCAGGTCGCGTGACGTATTGGGCATATATGGAGCCAGCAGTGCCGCTAAGAGGCACGCTAAATTACAACATATACCAATTACTGTGCCAGCTCTCGCCCTGCGAACAAAGAAAGAAAATATTACATTTCAAAGAATCACACCAGCGGATAGATATTATTCACAAGCGCTGGGACACAGACCTGCAACGTAATTTGATGTATCAAGTTTTTAAAATCTTTTTAGCAAGTAAACATTTCTACACGAACAAAACTGTAAAAAACTTATTATATATTTTACAATTAAATAGTACTACTCTAAAAAGATTGAAGACTAATGTTGAATGAAAGAAAAGTTTTAAAAGTGCATCTATGGAATAACATCCTACGATACTATTTTGTTGAGAAGTGGCTTACTTGTCATCAGCAGTTCCTTTAATTTTCACCCATGGTTCTTGGAACTGCATGTACTGATTTCCATGTTTGGATATTGCCAAAACATGCTTTAAACTGTCTCGCAACTTCCCTTGCTCCAAAGCTTGAATATAAGAAGACAACTCACGTTGGGCCAATGCCAACAGTATCATTTCATCTTCCTGAAGTACCATCGTTGGAACTTTCGAGTCGAAATATTTTTCCGCGAACATTAGAGCCCTATTTATTAAAAAATAATTCTGAAATATTCTATTTAAAATAAAGATAGTCAACAACTAATTTTTCACATACCTGTTCACAAAGTTACCGAAATTGTTTAATAATTCGCTATTGTTTTTAATCGCTAAATCCTCCCAATTGAAATTAGAATCCTGTGTTTCCGGTCTGACGTATGCAAGGTAGAATCGCCAGACATCGGCCGGTATACCTGTATCTCGGGCATCAGTGCCAAATACTCCAATTCCCCTTGATTTCGAGAATTTTGTATCTTCATAATTTAAATATTCTAAATAAAAATAGAATGTTAGAAACTGGCGTGCTTTAGAATAACTAGAGATCTGCGAGAACCCGAAAATATCGGGTTGGGACAGGTCGAGAATTTTATTCGGAATCATGACGGGTTCGCGAAAGTTTCAAGATTCTCGAATATATCGGGATTCTCAAGAATTTTCGGGTTTCTCGAGAATATTCGGGATCTCCGAGTACATTCGGGTTCTCGAGAATTCTGATATATTCGTGAATCCTGAAATTTTCGAGAACCCAATTCGTCTCGACCTGTCCTGACATTTTCGGATTCTTGCACACCTCTATTAATAGCCTATTTGTTGAGCTTACCCGTCGCCATTAAATGCTTCATTAACGTATAACCCTGGTTAGCTGCTAGTAGACAAGCAGGAAACATTACCGTATGGAAGGGTACATTATCCTTCGCCATAAATTGGTATAAATCAACGGTTACACCTTCAGGTTTCCACCACTGTTCATATTCTTTAGTGTATCTCTTCGTAATACTGATATAACCAAACGGGGCGTCAAACCAAACGTAGAAAACTTTATTTTCGAAGCCTTTCGCTGGCACGGGAATTCCCCACTTTAAATCTCTTGTTATACAGCGTGGTTTCAATCCATCACGTAACCATGGTCTCGATACTACTCGGGCTACGGTTGACCATCCTTTCTCCACAGATGCGGACCATTCTTTCAGCTTTTCTTCTAACTGCAAAAAGTAGTCGGTAAAATATAACGATATTGGACCAACATATAACATCGGGTCATGGCATAAATAACGCGAAATTCCTTCCATATTTTTGGCAAGTGAAATACAAAACCAATTACAAGTATTAATATTCTATACCATTATTCACGGAATGATACATAGAAGACTAATTTATATTTCATTCTTCAAAAATATACAAGGAAAATCCCATCAGTGATGGGATGGTCTAATAGCAACTACACTAATACTTGCCTTAGGTAAGTCCAAGAAAAACTGCTCCGACTTTTTCTCAACTGGTCTTTTACTACATACTTTGCACCGGGGCGATATTAAGTCTGTTGCATTCACTAAATGACCACATCCATCACACTGATCGCCACGTGCATCTTCATACTTGCACCTTGGACATATACCTTCTACAAATCTATCTGCCAGAAATCTATCGCAAGATTCGCAGAGAAGTTGATCTACCGTTTCACTAAATACATATCCCTCCGATTTTATTCTGGAGAAAAATGATTGCACAATCCTGGAAGTTAAAGAACGCACATATATAATACCGACAACTGTTTCGTATTAACATGACTGCAACGTAAACAAAATGGTAAAAAGCTTAATCTTTGGTTCAAAAGTTTAGACAAAAACCTTAAAAAATTACATCCTATAATGCAGCTAGTACGAGATCCATCTTACTCTGTTTGCTCAGGTGTAGTAGTACGACCGAAATAGTCAAACCCTATACTAAACCATCTATATACATCATTATGAATATCAAAAAATTTGTCGCATATAACTTGTGGTGATGTTTTCTCTTCTAAAGCTTTGGCCTCTGTAGCAGTGCCATATTCGTCAGTCCCGCTGTAACGTTCATTTAACTGTGTTACATTTAACATTTAAAATCCAGACATTACTATTATAAACATTTAGAAAATCATACATACCTAACAAAAAGTGTATTGTAATTTCTTTGCCTGCAATATCTGTAACCGAAAGAAATGAATTACAATAAATACTATATTTGAATACAATGCTGAAGTCTAGTTAGACGATATACCTGGCAAAGATGTCAGCAGAAAGTACACAACCGATAATATTTCCCAAGTGAGGAATATTATTGACATAAGGCAATGCAGATGTTATTAGAATGTTTCTCTCGCCTTTCTTCGGTAATCTAGACATAAGAAATTTTTATTGAAATTCTACTAGTTATACTTTTTAAATGCACATATATTTGTTTCAATTTTTCAAGCTTACATAGGATAAGATGAATCCTTCACCACAGGATAAGATTTCGAAGACCAGTTACCGATGACATTCTGGATTTCTTCTTTACTAACTGCTTCGACATCTTTCTCCTTCTCCTTAGTGGGACTAATCTGTAATAAAAGTATCAATTGTTATAAGGTTATGCATTGTATATTGTTATATTAATAATTTAATCACAGGAAACTTACATTACTTGGAACTGGTTTAGAGGGTCTTGAAGATTGAATGGTGTTATTAACGGGAAACCATGACGAGGTTTGTATACTAAGAATCGCCTTAACACCTCTCTCAAATTTGTATCCTTTCAAGGAGTTCTAAATGTATGAATTAAAGTCTCAGTTGTAATGACAACATACACATAAAATATTAAGGTAATAATTAAAAAGAAATTTCATACTTGAATAATTGGTAATAATTCAATATTTGATAACCAACTTTTAATAGATGGATATTCTTTGCATAGTTCTTGTCCAATCTCTGTAACTAATACAGTAGACCATATAGTTACCCAAATGCATGCATCTGCCAATGATAAATCATTTTTATCCTAAAATATTGTTAATTAAATCTCAGTTCTATCAAAAATGTTAACGCATTTTTATTAACAATAGACATACATATTTCGCATTACCTCAATTAAGTACTTTTTATCTTTTAATGCACCATCTAATTGTTTTAATAAAGCCCATAAGCCAGATTTATTCGCATTAGGTGCATTGCCATAGTTTACTATAGCTGGCTAAAATTAACAATAGTTACAATATTAGATTTAGTTATGTTTACATAGGTTTTAAAAAATATATCATTCGTTTTTTATTCCTTACCTGCAACTGAGAAATATCCCACTCTAACCACTTGTTATTAACAATTTTAGATTCTTCGGGTAGAGGTACCAAGAGTTGCATTGCTGCACTAGTGCTAAATAGCACTGACCCACATGACAATTCAATAGCAGGTAAACGACCCAGAAAACTTGCTAAACATAATATAATAAAATTTTGTTAATATTACCAATAAAAATTGTCTTTCGATACGATATAAAGATATTTATCAACTAAATTATTCTAAATCGAGTCTGAAAATTTCACAACAATGATACAACTATAACTTATTACAAGAAACTATATTATTAAGTTAAAGTTAACAAATACCGGTCGAATAAAAACAAATTATGTAAAACGTTAAATATTTAACAATAAGTAAACACAATGTTTAAGTATTTTTTAACAGATAAAATGTTAAAAAACTCCATAATATAAATGCAACAATACATAGATGGGTTATAAACATTCGTAAAAAATAAATAGAAATGTACGTAATCGTGCGAAACTTTTTCATTGAATATATATTATTGCATCACCCACGTGTAGGAACACTCCAGGTGAAACGAACACCTGATATTTCATCATGTAACAGGAAATTAAATTCGAACTGAGAGGTTAAGTTACTTACCACTTGGTTCTACCGTTTGCACGGTAACAGATTGTTTAGCTATTTCAGCTGCAACTATTAGTTTTAACGTGTTTGGATTCCCTTCATTCGTCGATATAATCATTTTCACTAATAAGTTAATAAATATTCACAATAAATAGATGAAAATATGTTCAGCACACAACCGACACATGTGAGCGACAAGTTAAATGCCAGCAGGCGGAGCAGGCTCATTCAATGTTTTGTCAAAGAGTAGGTATATACAGAGAGAGAGTATATACTCTCTGGTATATACATATTTGGTGTGAAAAACACGGACCAATCAACGTGGCTGAGCGCTGAGCGTGGCATTGGAGCTGGTACACGTTGCAACCGCGCTCTGATTGGTTCGTGTCTTTCGTTGATAACTCCTCGCAAAGAACAATGTTTCAAAGGGAAAGATTACTTCAAATGATCTCAAGAATCACTGTTTTCAAGGAAGTGCACAATTTTTGAGACATGACTCGTTGTTCAACTCTTTATTTAATCCTGGTATAGTTCGGAAATTTGAATAACAACATCGGAGATATATAATAATTACTATAGGTACCTACTTTCTCGACTTCGACGAGTCCCAAAATTGTGGCGTGATAAAACGTCGGTAATTCAGATCGCTGCACAGTCGATAAGTATCAAAATAAGTACGTCAGACACACGTGGAAATACGTACACATAATTCAAGGGGCTATTTAAACATTTGGACATCCATGTCCTTGAAATTAATTGCGTAGGTCACATTATGTACGTTATTAATAAATCCGCAAGATGAACTATAATGAAAGGCATGAAATACGCTGATCGTATCAGAATTAGAATTCTTTACCAGCAAGGTGGGTATCAATGTACCTTGGATACCGAATACGTATTGATTACAGTCCTATAATAAGCTAATGCGATATCACTGTAACGGTGAAATCAGATCTATACGTGTAACAATCGTCTAGGGGCGCCGGTGTCAGTGTCGGCGCGTAATTATTATTAACGAGAATGAACGCGGGATTCCAGGAACATTATAGGTCTATCGAGCTTTCTACTAACCGAACGTGTCACGAGCGCGCAGACTCGCCGAAGACGCCAACGGTTTGGTTAGACGTAAGACGCGGCGAGACGAGACGTAACGGCGTTGCTAAATATAATACACGAAGGCACGCGATTCCCTTACGGCCGGGGGCATCAGGACGGTCAACAACATCCACGCGAGCACAAACTTTCGTCCTCGGTAGTGATCTTGCTGTACCTCGTCTGATCGCAGGCAGTTTCTCGCGCGCAGAAGCCGGGGACCATAGAAGACGAATAATAATCGCGAAGCGTTGGAACAAGTGGGGGACACGGGCCGGCCCGAAAGAAAAGCCCGGTAGTTGCCGTGGTTCCACGAGCTCCCCGTGATTCCCGCGGACGAATCTACATATACGTGTTTCGTGTGTTCTGCCGATGTTGCCTCCGTCACGTGATAACCGGCTGAATTACAGGTGAGACCGATCGCGAATCGACGCGCGCTACCATGTTCGCTGCGCGAACCTGTTCCCGTTACCTGGGGCGGATACACGGTGCGGATACTGATCTCGAGAACTGGACATAAACAGTATCCCGAAACTTTTCGTCGATTTTTACTTTTCCAATTTTCTGCATCCAATTCTCTCTGCGAGACGACGCCACGGTACATGTACGACGATATAAATTCTTCAAGATCTATCTTGTTGCATATTTGTGACAGCTGTTGCGTGCTCGAAGACCGCTGAAACGCGATCATATCAATGAAACACAGGGTGTAGAAATATCGATCACAGCAATATATTAGGGGTAGTTCTACAAGTTGAAATGAGCATGTTGTCTGAAGATCTGCCAATAACAGTTTGCGAATTTTTTTTGCCTGTCTAGCACGCCGCTATATAGCGGATCACTGAGACTTTTTATTTATCATAGAACTCACGAGCGCGCCTCCTAATTTCATCATTTTTTTTTCTGTTAATTTTCGTTTTACTCGATCAAGCAGAATAAGCCACCGAGGCATTTTGCTACGCGCAAACCAACCCTGCTCGTTTATTCCGGAAATCGTGCGTTCGTTGTGATCTAAATTAGCAGGATCAGCAGTCGCGTGACCGATTCCTTTTATTCTTGGCAATCGTACGAACATGAACGGATTGTAGGTATAGTTGCGAACGTCTCTCTCTCTGCATTAGGACCGATCTTGCACGCGATTAATCGGATCGGTTGATTCCCGGACGACGTCCAACAATGGTTCCGCTCTCGTGACGGTAGCGTGACTGAAAAGAAGATCAGAATGTTAACGGGCTTGAAATTTGCATATAGCGTCCTATATACGCGAACCGTTCGAAAAGCCGCCAAGAGTCTCTCTCTCTCTCTCTCTCGGCTCTCCTAATACCGTCTAAATATATACTTGCTTCGTTATCTTGCCCTGTTAGACGGTTTACCGCAGGTCATGTGCGCGTCGAACTTCGCGAGAACGATTGACATGTTGCCGTTACGTGCCATAGCCATCAAACCGACCTGATCGAACGATGGCGATGCCGTATGACGTAATCGCGTGCTATTCTTTCGGTGCGAGACAATGGTACTCGTGCTGTACGACCGTTGTTTGGACAGCCCTTCGCAGCCGTGGCCATTTAATGGATCGGGGGAGCGAAATCGTAGCGCTGCCATAGGCGTCGTTCATAGAATTCGCCGATCAATAAGCCGCGCGCGGCTGGCGGCACGTTCGGCACGCACTCCGTTCGTAAATACTTAGGTACTCCGACCATGCCGGACTGCGTTTCAACGCGTCGAACGTGTTCTGCGACACGACTCTGACCTCTGACTCGGGTGCTCCCATAGATCGGATTTCAACGCGACGTCAGCGGAAAAACTATACATATACGACGTCGGCTGAATTTTAGCGAGCACGAAAATGCCGAGGTGCATTTCATCGTTCTCCGACGTGTTACTTATATAACTGATTTTCGAGCGCGGTTCTTTTTTCTGTCTCTTCTTTTTTCGTTTGCTGTTTTTTATGCGCGTCATTTCGCCGGAACTAATTGCCAGGGACGTCGGGCGTGCTATAGTGCGACATTGCAGAAGGAGAAACGGGATCGTAACGCTTGCTTTTTGGAATGCCTCAGTGAATTGGAAAATTTGAATGAGAGAGAGAGATTGTTCCTCGATGTTTTGATCGCGTTGTGATTCAGTACGTTGTGTTTACCTATATATTGGTAATCGTGTGTGCGAAGGAGATAAAATATCTGGACTTTCTTTCCACGTTCGACAGAGATGAATATCCAGAAGCCCGAGGGTCTTTTGTCGGTGGTGTTACCCACTGAACTTGCGTCTTCGCCCAGCTCACGACAGCTCATTATAAATCACGACCAACAGGTGCGTCCAACACAAATAACCGTAGCGTTTTGTCTTCCCCGCCCCTTTCTATTCTGCTGTTCACACGTTACACTGGTCACGTGTAAGCTAACCCTTTAAGGAAACGATTCTTTATAACAGGCTCGTCGACAACGTAATCTGTATGTACAATGCCACTCAGAAGTTGCCGAACGAAGCTCGCTTCGAGGAGAACGCGGAAAGTTTGCTATGAGCAATCGAGCACTTCTCAGAATTATTTAAATCAGTTATGAATAGACTGCGGATTTTATGCATTTATGACATAATCCGATACAACGGAATCATTGAAAAATTTGCAGAGTTCCAATATATGCAGTCAATCACAGCAATATTCAAATACTTTTAAAAGGACGATCACTTTTTTAAGATCGGACCATACGATATGGATTTCTTTGAGAATTTAGGATTAGTTTAATAACTAAAAACAACTTTTTGGAAAAATTGCAATTGGTCATGGAGAAAATTTAGAGGTTGCTGATTACAACTTTTTTACGTGGACCTATATTGAAAATTTAAAAAAAAACACGTTTTGTATATCTGTATGAATTATATATATGCAAAAATTTTTATTTTGCATAAAAATTCACACCGTAGCTATGATATAGTAGCGAGCCGTGTAATCTTTTCGTAATTTGCCCGCGTTAGTCTAATATCGGAAAATTATCGGAGTAGTTAGTTAAATGGCGAGTGTTTGAACGCTTTTGTTTGTAGTATGTATTCGCAATAGGATATAGTGAAATGTTGTACAAGCTTCTATTTCAAATATATTGAAATTTTTGAATAAAGAAAATAATTTTCTATTTAAAATAATGGATGTTTTATAGAAAGCAATTGATTTTGGTAATGATCTGTTTAACAGGACGAAGAAGCATCGGATTGTTCGCTTCTCACGTCTAGTCCGCTCAATGACAATGTGTTCGAGTCCGTCGGGATTTTCGTTACCTCTTTGGAGGGGAATCCCGTGGAGTCTATTTCTCCGCCGATACTCGAGAACATTAATAAAGAGGATGGACTTAACGAGTTCATGAGTATAGTGAACAGTTCAAGCAGAATTCTGAACGATGGTAAGTATTCATCAGCATACATATATGTACATAACGCTTAAGCATAATTTGATGGATAATGATGCCGGCCAGACTAAATTCTTAATAATCGTTCTTAGAAAAGACGACATTTCACATATTTTCCATATAACATTTGTCATTCTTTCGAATGGTAAACATTATTTCCTTCTAAATCGTTTCGTTTTAGCATAATATTGTAAACATGTATTTTACGTATACATTTTTATTAGGAAGGTTCGTTTACTACCTACGAGTCGGACTCGTGACGAAGATTTCGAAGAGAGTATACTAAATATTCGTGCTATTAATTTCCTTCATACTTTAAATTGAAACAAAATTATATTTCTTTGTTGTTGAACCATTGGAGAGACTGCATAGGTATAAATTACATACAAACTTCCTTTTTTCTAAGAAATTAGAAACTACAAATATGTTCTAATCACTGGAACCGTAAAATATATCATAGTGCAAGGGGTTAAGTAACTCAACCGTGTTTTTGGATGAATTAAAAGGATCATCAGTCCCCAGTGATTAGTGTGTAACACACTATGCCCTACACGTTTTTCCCTTTTTTCCCCACAAGCAAAGCGCCGCGCGTTCCGCTTATTGTTCGTCGGAATTACGTAATCGTTTAAAGTCGTACGCACGATTCTTTTACGGGGAATAAAATGGCTTAATTGGCTCCAGTTCCAACATCATCGATGAATTAATCGTGACGGAGTTCGGCCGTTGAATCCCGATGCGGGTTTCGAGTCGAGCCGTCGATAGTGGTTGACGACGATTGTCTTCAGTCGCATCGTCCGTTGCGAAACCGAACGCCAGACCGAGCCATTGTCGTTCGTTATTTGTTGCAGAACCCAGCTCCCGCGATCCAATGGTGGAGTCGACGAGCAGCGGCAGCAGCAGTGACACAAACGGCCCTGTTTGCGCGCAATTGTTGACGCAGCTGAACACAGCCTATCAACATCTCGCCCCCGATGCACAGGCACTGGTAAGCACCCCGATCACGCGAACCCTTAACGGCCGACGTGGATTCTAACTAGTGGTGTGCGACTGAAGTGTGCGAGAAATCGACAATGTCAGGTACCCGATAGTCGGGGCGCGTCGAGACGAGGCGGATTCTTGAGATAATAATCCCGAAATTTTTAGACTATCGAATATATCGGCATTCCCGAGAATAATCCCGAAAATTTGGGAATTTATAATAATTTTTTCGTATATAATCAGATAAAATGACAACTGTGTTATTAATAAACGGATTAAGAAATTTTGTCGAGTTTCTAAAACGCCACCTCGGCAGTTAGGGTTCAATACCCCAAATGGAGGCCGAACGTACCTTTCATATGTTGCAAAATTGATTGTGACGTACTAATACTGAAAAAATATTTTCCGGATGTGGATTTTCCATTATACTAAAAACTGGTTTTTCTGTTCTGACCGTACGATCGTGCGTTTTATCCCTGCATATTTTTAGATGCTTTCGATTGATTCGATTTGCAAGTAGTAGTTTCGTGGCATTAGTGGATTGTGGAATTAATAGTGCGTTTGGTACAAAATTAATAAAACTTCTTAAGAGTACTTACATTTTTAGTCTGCTAGAAGCAGCAATTAAACCGTTTGAACTTGTCAAAGTCGAAATAATGAAACACTGCACACAGTATTTTTTAAAAATAAAGAATGACCAGAAGATAAAATCTTTTTGGTTGAACGATGCGTACATATGGTTGTCTCTTTTACTCACAATGTTAGTACACGTTTTGTTTCGGCCACGGCCAGTTACCAGTTTTACCTTCGATCTAAATGCGTCAAGTTCACTCGCATCTACGCGTCTTGTTACTTTTATGTTTGATAGATGTGACCATATAATGCTCCTCTCTATATAACTCAGAATGCTGTAATAAGAAGTAGTTGCAATTGCAGACACTGACCTGCTCACTTTAATTTCTTGTAGAAACAATTTGAGAGAAACTACGCACTGTTCTATCTTATTATTTGTATGCCGAATGGAATCTCCGTAGTTACAGAAATAAACAGTGTACAGAATAAGTCACTGTCACTCAAATTATAATGTACGCACAAATAGAAATGCGACAGAGTAAAATAGTAAGAGTAATAACAATATTGCCATGCAATATTTCTAAACTGACTTTTGTCTGAATGTATCATGCCGATAATAATGCGAACGTAAAGAAATAGGTATAATATTACAGTAATTGTCGTTTCTGATGATTTGACACCGAAATTGATATCAAGAATGATCGTTTGTCAGATTAAACATTTAAAACAATTTGTTCCACGATTTAGACACGATTGTTACATACATCAGTGACAACTCAGCTCAATATTTCATAAAATTGGGAGTCTTTCGAGAGAATTCAGATAAAGTTATTAGGTTGAAATAGAATATATCGATAAGAACAGACAAAAGATTCTAAATTATTCATTAATATTTTTACATAATAGATATGCAAGTGAATATTTCCAATTTTGGTCAGAAACGTCTCTCTAATTTCCATTGGCTTATTCCAAAAAAGCGTCGTCAACGAGGATGAGTCAAAGTAATGGCCGATACGCATTCCACCAATCATGCTGAATAAGTTATTTTCCCTCGCTGTCTCCGTTCGGTGATTAACTATTTCGAATTTCCATTTGCAAAGTTTACATACCAATTTTCATGCGCTGTATTCAGCATAATATTTCGATCTGTTTGGCACAAACGAGGACTACCTTGCCAAGCGTTGCACGCCATTGCATTGTTGCAATACATTTATCCACCAAGAAGAGCACTTCTACATTTAATGAATCCATCAGTGACGGGGCAGCGTCAGCATAACATCGCTATCGTTTCGATAACATCACTGTTCAGTGAAAATTCTATTTTAATTACATTTAGTCTAATAATATACCCCGGAAACGGACGATAGTCTTGCTTTATCATTTATAGGTACCCCACACCCTTCAATAAATAGACCATCAGAGTATACTTTGATGCATCACGATTTTATGAAATTTTTGGCAGACGTACTTTCGCGGGTGTCATAAAAGTTACAAATTATTTAGATATGTTGATCATCGACCTTCGTTTAGAAATACAAAAATACACATACTCGTGCCTAGACCCTTGGCAAATACATATGCGTCTATAAATGAATGAAAATTCTGGAAGAAAGCTTTGGATGGACGTTTTTGAATGTTGTTAAAATAAACAAACTCATTCAAGATATTCCTAGGAAGATTACTCGAGTATATTAGAGATATCTTACGAAATACGTGTGTTTATAGATTGAACCGTGACATCCCCTACATATTCACACGGTGGTGGAAATCTGTGACAGCCGTCATCGTGATCTATGTGTACTAATCCATCCGCTTGTCGCTTGCTAACATCATGATCAACTTTCACTGTAACTGTTTAGTTTTACAATCAGGAGAACGGAGGAAAGCCACCGTTGGTCGGGATCCAACTGGTGGTCCCGAAGTCGCCGAAGGATTATCGTTTCATGAAATGGAATTGGCCGCTGATAAGAAAGACCTGCTTCTGGTCCCTGATGTCGGTGCTAGCTGGTTGCATGGCGCTCGTCATCGGTGTCATCGTCACCATGCCCAAAAAGTATGTATACGTTCATACACCTAGACTCGTACTTTTAGAAATCTAAAACGCTTTGCGAGTCTTCTTCATAAATGTGCTACTTACATTATGCGAGCAAAACAAACGTATTATACCGGAGGCATTTGATATTTCTGTGTGCAGGTGCGACCCGCGAGTGCAATGGTGGCAAGGGAGCATCTTTTACGAGATATTCCCGGCGTCTTTTCAGGATTCCTCGAAGGGCGATGGTATCGGCGATCTTCGAGGGATAGTGATGCGTCTGGACTACATAAAAGAGCTAGGAGTCCGAGGGATCCGTTTAAATTCCGTCTATCCAGCGGCACACTATCCCGAACATTATTTCGACATCGATAACTTGACCGACTTGAACAAGGAGCTGGGTACGTTGGAGGATTTCAGTGTGCTCGTGCACGAGATCCACCGACGAAACATGAGTTTGCTATTGGATATTCCGCTCTATCCGTTCGTAAAGACATTGTACGACGAGAACGTGATGATCGAGAAGCCGAACAAGACTGACAAAGCGGTGCGCGAGAGAAGAGGCGTTACGGACGATCCCGTGGCTTTAGAGGATGTTGTAACAACAACAGCCTCCATGTTGCGACACGGGATCAGAAATCCCTTGACTTCGACGCCGCCGTCCTTGGAGCATCAAGCTCTGACGTCGAATCACATAAGCGCGGTGATGGAGAACCAAGTCACCGCTGCGATTAGAACATGGTCGCAAAGGGGAGTCGATGGGTTTTATTTGAGGGGGCTGGAACACTACGTCAACGAGAAATCGTTCGCCAGTATTCTGAACCACTGGAGGTCGATCTTGGGCTATCAGAACATTTTCATTTGCCACATGAACGCCCTGAACGCTGCCACATCCGAAGCTGCGAAGGAGTCTATTCTGAGGAATATGAATCTCGTGGATGTTACGCTGGGATTGTCAAACGGGACGAAGGAGATCAAGAAACAGGTGGAGGTGATCACCAAGGGTGTGTTGTTCGAGAAGCCCGATTATCCTTGGGTACATTGGTCCATAGGCGGAGTGGACTCTCGGAGGGTGGCTTCTACTATCGCCGTGAAAAATGCTACCATTGCTGCGTCTTTATTGGGGATGATGCTGCCCGGAACGCCGAGTATATTTTATGGGGATGAGGTAACCAGTGCATCAAAGATTTCGCTAGATTCAGTAATTCGGATAGACGCGACGCGTCGATCCTGTGGATAACAAATGTTATACATATATGTTATATAAATTAGCCAATTACTATCAAATGCTGTCTTTTATTCAATAGCAATTCGTGTTCAGATAGGTATATTGGACTGCGAGTGCGAGGATCACAAGGATCTCCGTCACGTGCACAACGTGGCTCCGATGAACTGGGATTTGATCGACGGTGCCGGCCATAAGTTTGCGTCCACGGGTGTTACGGCTTGGCTACCGGAAGCAGCAAAACCGCTGCAGACAAACTTGGTGGGGACTATACCGGAAATGGTTAAGCTCAGATCCGAGACGACCCCGATTTATGTTAAAGCGGTGATGAAAGAGAATCAGGTGCTGGCTAACTGTGATATTAGGTAACCTTATATTTTAAATATTTTTTCGAAAATTTCAAAGTGAACTGAACCTTTCTAATATCCTATATCGAGTGTAATTCAAAATTAGTAACCATCAACGAACACACAGAGAGAGTCCTTTGAAGTACATTTTAAATAAAAGACTTAAAATAATAGAGAGTTATGTTGGGAACAAAATAAAAAAAGAAACATTCGGACCCGATGAAGGCAGTACAAAGATAAAAAAAAATGTTCTAAGATGCAAAGAAACGTGTATTACAAGAGTCTCTGTGCACTTTCGTTGTATTTTTCAGATACGCAGATGACGAAATGATTGTGATAGAGCGATGGTATCCACGGCGAAACTCGTACGTTTTCGTAGCAAATCTGGGCAACAAAACGCAGACGAAGGATTTGTCTTTCCTTTATTATGGCGGTCATGTTGTTGTTGGTCCCGCGTCCAGGCTGAACCGGGACGTGTACTTCAAGGAGATGATCGTGTCACCAGGAGAGGCATTCGTCATAAAGCTTGACAAATGAAGATTCCTCCGCGGAATCCGAATTTTTCTATAACATTCATTTTACACCCGATCGAGATTTTAACGTATTTTAATTGACATTTCGAGCGTGGATTCGTGATGTTTCGTTTGATGATACGTTACATTTTGACGTTGTGTACGTTTGTACAACGAAAGATTTCGTGCGGAAGTTCCTACTAATTTTTAAATGGAAACGCGTGGGGACCGCGACGTCCGTGTTTTATTTGATAAGGATCGGACATGTTGAAATTCGAACGGAAACAGTTTTATAGTGTTCGGACAGAAATGAACATTTATTTCGTTCCTAGAGGGATTTTACAAACACGAAGTAGAAAGACTAATTGTTGCGTGCCATGAATGCATAAAGCCCGCGTACTCTCGGTAAAAAGCGAGACGTTTTTGTTATCGAAAGGGTGTTACGTAGTCTAGTGAAATGTGCTTGGATAAAACCAAAAAAATCAAAAAGAAACCGTTGAGACTAAACTGTGGACGTTTATGCGAATATAGATTTTTATGAAATAGGGTACAAACGCAGAAGTAGATGAACCGTTTATTCCGTTCCGGTTCCAGACGACGCGAGAAACTCTGGAAATTTTCTTAAACATTTTACTACGATGAGCTTTCCGCAACCGTGTGCGATATATGTATATGTATGCAATAATGCAGGGAATCCACAGTACAGTTGTTACGAAATCAAATCGCATATACCATTTGATGTTTAGTCCGATTAGCGATGTCGAACGAAAAAATAAAGCACAACGAATGTTCGCGCATTTCACATTCCAAAAGAGAACAGATTATCTCATGTTATCCTGTGTTCATTTTCGTGGTCCAGATTTGATGATCCGAAATTGTTTCACTGTGTTTTTGTATGTTCTGATAGTTTTGATAATAAACATCGACAACATTTGCGACTGCACCGATTCTATTCCCAGTCACACAGCGCGAATTCAACACGACCCTACGTTTAGAATGTTTTATATATTTACATGGTTAACACAAAACCTTGTCTCTGTTATACGCTCTGGAATACGTTTCCAAATCGCAGTAGATCGACTGAACAAAAGTAAAAAATAAAGATATATGTATGGACTATTTTTGTAACAAATTTTATCGTACGTGATAAACAGTATTCGCAACGTGTAATTTCTCACTTCTTTTATAAATGATTTTGGTACTAAGCGAGTGACATTTTACCGATGCGTGAATTAAAAATGGTGCTTACATACGAGGGGAGGTTTGTTTTTGTATCTTTATTCGATTGAAACATTATTGACCCAACAATAAATGTACATTCATCGAATCAAAGTATTCCGGTACTTAGCCCTCAAGCAGCATTAGGTTTTTACGTAAACGTTCGATTTTGATGTGAATATTATTCGTACGCAGGAATAAAATGAAAGTTATATATGTATAATCATTAATCTCCATTGTGTATTCTACTTAGTATTATTTCAACGCGATTTTGTTCAAGTACTTTATATTTCTGTAAAAAAAAAAAGAAATAGAAATATCAATAGTATTAATGTAACCATACAATAGTTAAATTAATGTTGCCTCAACTATATTTTAACATTATATAATTGATTTTCAGATGCAATAGCCGATGCCAGCAATGTCGTACAATGAATTTAATTTTTTAAGTGCTTTGTAATTTTGATATGCATCGATACCTTTTATATTTATACAAATCAAAAGTAGAAGAAATCAAATGTGAATAGTATTAGCAGTTAGATCATAGTTTGTATAAGGTTTTTATAACTTTAAACTGATTATCGAATTAGACATTAGTCGATACGTGTTAATAAATTTTACTATATAATGAAATACTATAAACTTATTTATTGTTATATATCATTTGTACGACATCTTGGTGTGTGTGTGGTATACTACTTATATTATCTCTGTATTTATTGTGCATGTAAAATTTCTATAACATTTGTATTTCCATATTTAAAATTTTCTATATTACCAATCTCTCTATTTTAAATTTCTATATTTCAAATACTTGAACTCTAATTTCTATATTTTAGGTTTCTACATTTTAAATACCTATATCTGAAATTTCAATATCTGCAATCTCTATATTTCAAATTTTTATATTTAAAATTCTATAATAAAATTCTATATTTCAGGTTATTATATATTTTATATTTCTATATTCTCGGTTTCTATATTTTAAATTTTGATTGCTGATGCTGTAATTGTGACTGCAATTACAATTTCAGTTTTAGATATTATAGATTGATTGAAGTGATTGAGAGTCACTGCACCTTTCTCGCAAGTACTCGCTACGTGCTATGGTTTCTATATAATGCATGTGGAAAGAATGATGATTCGAGGAGTTCCCTCGAGCAACACCGCGGAGCCACAATCGGAGTTCATAGTGACTCTCATGCTCTGAGGAAGGTCCCTGGACTTCTGGCAGAAATTGTCGTAGCGCAATCGCTGTTAGCCTTCGTAATCTACTCGATCTGGAAAGGATGCCTTCGGCTGATCTTCGAGTTGTGCGAAGTGTATTGGTCAAAGAAAAAGTAATGTGTTGGAATTTTCCATCTCTCTTCCTTACGGTAGAGGGTAGGAAATGATTTAACTCAACAGGGCCCATTACGAGGAAACTTCTCTTTTTTTCTCCTCTCCTTCATAAATACAATCCTTTTAATATATATTTATGTCCCCATTGTCCCCTGGACTGTGTGTATTAATATCTAATTCAAGTAAGGAAATAAATTAATGTAAACGGTTGCCTCATTATGGAAATTGCTTTTTATTAAACGATGACATAATGGACGATTGCATTTTATTATGCGATGTATGTATTGAGAAGTTGTTTTTTAAAATTCAAAATTAGCACATTGGAATGGTAGCGCCACTTACTGGAAAGCGTTCAAACTATTTGCACAGCTGATAATTGTTACCGCCAATCGAAAGCGTAATAGATTTTTGCACTTTGCGTTATGATCATAGCGCTAATTGTAAGAATCATTCGTGGCTATATTTAATCATTTTTTATGAATATTTCTTTTTCTTAGTAATTTATTTTTAAATACAATCATGGTTCATTGTATAGTGACAATCATATTTTAAAATATAACCGATTATTCATTTTATTCAAATTTATCACTTGTCAATATGTTCTCTTGCCCTGACAGTATACTATTCAAGATAACGAGTTGGTAATTAAGATTGTTTATAAAGGAAGATTTTATGTTGGCAACATAATATTTTATATATGTGCTACGCTGGTGCTACTAATAGAATTAATAAATTAATTGAGACAAAATATTTACATCAATGTCACAACGTTCTAAAGTGGTTCAATTATACAAAACGGTAATAAATTTTAATCTAATTATATAGATCATTAGTTTACTAACGTCTAGTATAATATTGTATGCATATATAAATTGCAAATTAAATATTTTATCCCATTATTTGTATAAAAGATATTTATTGATGACTATGCATTTTGTTACTGTAGGCTTAAAATAAAACTGTTTAATATATTTCTAGCTGTTATTTATGGGTAGAGACTATCCAAGAGGTTATGATTTTTTCAAGCGAAATTTAAAAAAAGCCTTTGAAAAAAATAAAGGAGAAACGGATCCAGAAAAAATTGATAAAATGTTGGCGCATGGAAGCTATGTAATTAAAGAACTGGAAGCTTTGTATATGTTACGAAAATACAGAACATTGAAAAGAAGATACTATGATAACACATAACATTAAAGTGTATTTGTTATTATTATTTATATATATATAGTTAAAGAATTTAATCTCTATTTGTTTTCTGAAAAAGATATGTGTGACACGAAGAGTTTGAAATATTTTTTACATTTTTTTCATAAATATATTTTTCTGAAACATTTGTATATCTATATATCTGTTATATGAAAATGTATTTGCATGGCTGTTATTTCGATAAATAAATACACATTTTATAATTAAACTAAATATGAAATTTTTATTGATTACCTTATCAGCATGGTTGTCAAAAGTGACATTAGAACTTGTGTTCATGGAGCATGGAGTTCAAACAATATTTACATTTGCTATAACTTTAAAAAACAACTGAAAAGGTTTTATTCAAGTTTTTTAGACTGGTATGGATTTTAATATATGTTATAATATACAATAAGTTTTGTAAATATGGCAGTTTGTGTTGCTGTGATAGGTAAAGATGTGAGTATACATTTTTCAGCATCTTGAGGTTATGATGAATTTTACTGAGGTTACATTTTCTATTTATATTCAACAATTCAAATATTTTTAACATAGAATTCTCCGAAGTATATTCGATGTGCAGACGAATCAATGGCATTGCAGTTTCACTGCAAAGTTCATACATCAATAGATATTATAGAAGAGAAACTGAATGTTGGAAATAAAGCAGTAATTGATATAAGAGATTTGTATTTGGGATTATTGTATGCTACAGAAGAGTATAAAATGTATGCAGTATTTCTAGCATTGTGTGGATTTTTTTATATATATATTTATTTACCGGAATATATAGTGGTAATGTTTTTATTTCTGAATTGTAGATATGGGTATGCGACAAATACAAAAATCAAGTTTATTATTGTGTTGCAGTCATCGAATACAACCCTACGTGAAAACGATGTGAAAATGGTATATTATCGATAGAAATGATTCAATATTATAATTATACTGTATCAATATAATAACAAGTCTTCTGTTATAGATCTTTAAAAAATTACATGCTGCCTACTCTAATTCTGTGTGTAATCCATTCTACATTCCAGACGATGAGATCAATTCTAAGTAAGTGGTTTGAATATTGTAATTTTTGTGTGTTTCAAAGGTACTAAACTTTGTATTTAATTTTCAGGTCGTTTGATTTATCAATAATGGAAATAATGGGTATTATATAGTTATTATATTTATAGTCACGTTTAATAGGTTTACCTTGTCTATTGTTATGAACCAAAAGTTGAATTAAACAGTGTATCCATAGTGTATCAACATGTGTAAATAATAAATCGTATACATCCTGAAACAACTAGCTGCTTCATTTTCTAAAATAAATAAAAATTCATTGCTGTGAAGCAGGCTTAGGAATTAAAGTCCCTGAAGCTGCTAATCGATTTGATTGGCATTTGTAAATGACAAGGGAGTGATCTGATGGGTTGTCGTTCTCCATTCTAAATTTCAGGTTAATATGTGTTCACAAAATTTTCACTTTTTCCAATTGTCATGTAGGAAATGACACAGCTTCACAAACCAATTAAAGGAACAATAATGAAAAATTTAGAATAAAGAATAATCGACTGAAACTAAGAAGTAGGAACATGTTTGACATGTAATCAAAAGTTTGAAGCTGACTCTACTGAGATGAAAGGTAACAAATTAATTGACATTTCATTAAGATTTTTAGTACATCACACAATATACAGAGAAGTAATCTAATATACAGAGTCGTGCAATGAAGGAATTGATGGAAATAGAAAAAGGTGGAATTACAGAAGAGCGTGGTTTGTAATATACTTAACGTCAAATGTTCAACATACACATATTTGCTACTCCGTTTTCAGTGGTACTGCTTATGATATCCTTATCAGTTTGGCTTTGTGTATGTCGTTGGGGATTTCGGTATAACTTGAAAGACAGAGAAGTAATTTTTTCATTATTTATTAATGTATAATGTTCCTACATACAACATCATAAGTATCAATTGTATAAAATTAAAAGGTTTTCTTAATTCATTGTTTTATATGCATATATATATACATCAATATTCTACTAATATATTTACGTGTCTAGATTCTTACCTGTCTGATTCTATATTATATCATCATTACTTTATTGAATATGGTCTTTTTGGGACATATACAGTTCTACTGTAAATATTCACAATCGACGAAAAATTAATTTTCGTCAATTGTAACAAGTAAACACGGTAAATAACTACAGGTACGTTTTCTACTATATTTCTTACCTATTTCATTTTTGAAAAGTAATTAAATACAAAAGTCCATTAAAAAACATTTATAATTTACCATTTTTTTGGAATAAAATTCGTTGTCTTTTGTTCTTATCCATATGTGGTACATAGATGCAATATCAGTAGAAATCTTGTTTATCGACGTAGGATGTACAATTTATTGGCACATGATATTTAATTTGTGTTTCGCGGCACATGCGTCATAGACACAGACTTATGCACATATGATCTAATACTCCTATACCTCGTCTGTGGTAGTTCTGTAAATATTTATTGTAACTCATAAAATTGTTTACACCTTTCAAATACAAGGTATAGTAAATAATTTGTAATTACCAATATTTCCATTAATTTTAGTGACAAGTTTAAAAAGCTGTAGGTGTTTCGTAACATGGTTTGAGTGTATACCTAACCTATTAATGTAGTTAAAACAAATACTATTTACACGAGAAATGCCTCATATTATGAATACAATTAAATAAATTGGAAATAATGATTATGGCATTTATCTTTTAGGCCCCTCTTATTTATATAGTTGAAATGTATTATTTATATTATTAACCCTTGCACTTTGAAATATGTTAAGATTAAAAATTAAATTTAGAATAATGTATTTGTTTTGAATAAAAAATTTTAGACTTCGTTACATCTCTTGTTTGCATATCTATATATCTATTGTTCGATTACAATAGTCCTATTACATTTATGTGTATCAATGTATCTATATTAACAAGTTTCAAACTATTAAATCTATAAACTTAAGTGTCTGATGCTAATGCTTAGTGCATACCTCTCTCATTCTAAATTTGTATGAAGACATGCATCAATGACTGATATTATAATGTATATGTTGATTTCAGATGGGAATGAGACGACATGCTCAATTTATTGCTAGAACTGTTCTGGTCCAAAATGGCAATGTTGACTCAGCTTATAAAGTATTAAATCGAATATTGGCGCAAGAAAAAATTTTAGAACAATTTAGACGTACTAGGTTTTTTGAGAGACCTTCACAAGCAAGACGTAGAGTAAATTATGAAAAATGTATGGCCATCTATAACGAGGATATGAACAGGAAAATTAAATTTATATTAAGAACAAACAGAGAAGATCCATATCCTGGATGTTCTTAAATTATATCTTATTAAGTTACTGAACATTGTTTCATGTAAAATTGTTATTTAGATTTCGATCCACATTCAAGTACTATGGAAAAGTGTTTATACTATTATATATAATTGTGCTCATATGTACAAAAAACCTTAATTAAATAAAATCTGATTAAAACTTAAAGGCTGAAGCAAAATTTAGCTTGGAACTATTTAAATTTATGATGTAAAAAGAAACTGCAATGTAGATATTGTTTTTGACTAGGAAAATAAAACAATTCTGCAAGAAACGAGGTTTCCATGGAATTGTATTCGTTCCGTTGTATTTATTATTTATGAATCGTTTTATAATAAAAGTGATAGATTCAGAAAACATATATTATATTATTATGTTTTTAAAACATCTCTTTTTAAATACGGTTATCTCTTTATTTATATAACTTATTATTTTATACGTAAATAGCAGCTACCTATTTTGTTAACGTTAATTTTTTAACATATCGTTAGAGAGTAATTTATTTACAATTATCTTTGAAACATATGTTCGCACATTTCTCTGCTTTGCGTATTTCATCTTTTCTTCTTTTCTTCTCTTTGCGTTTTTTCGCTTTCAATTTCTGCATTACTTTTCTTTTATGCTCTTTCTTCTCACGAATCATTTTATCTATATATGTAGATCGAAAATATATTTTCCATGTAACGTTCTTATTTAAACTTGAGTAATTCCGCAAAGCTATTAATAGTTGTGTTCCAATTATCTTATACGTACCTCGTACGTGCAACTCACATTTACAACAAGCACACTGTTGATCCCCTTGGAAAGTGCTTGGAAATTTTTCTTGTTTCTTTAAAACCGCCTTCTCGTCAGCTTTCCTGAGTTTAAAAGGAACTTGTATATTAACAGTATTTTATACAAATGTTGAATAATTTTAGCCAAAGAACTAATTGGTCTACCTTGATCTACTAGTGTCTACTCTTTTTTTACGTAAATTAATATTTCTATATAAATATTAAAAATGATGCTGAAGCTATTTGACACCTTGTACATTTTTAAATTCTATCGTACCAATATTCTTCCTTTTTACGCACTTCCAATCCCGATTTTCCAGATTCTTCTCTTTCTTCTTGTTTTGGAAACTTTTCTGGAGGAAACTGAATCGTTTTTTCTTCTCTTTATCTTTCGATTTTTGTACGCCCAACGAGCATAGATATTTGTTAGAAATATCCGTAGAAGTTCGATAAAATCGATTGCAAATCGGACATTTTATTGCGCTTCCGATATCTACGTCCGAGCAGGAACAAACAGCTTCATCGCCCCATTCAACATAATCAGTTAAAGTATGTTTGTCTTCTTTATTTGCGGCCCAATTATATCTGTATAAAAATCATACAAATTAAAAAATATTAAAAATGGCTAAAGATGGCAAACTGTCACTGTTGCATTACAATTTTTTACAATAATTCAGCAATGATAGTCGTACAACTTTTCTCAATTATATTAATATTTAATATTCCGAAAACGTAGTATAGTTTTATATTAAACTTAATCTGCATATGATAATTACTTGAATCGCGTACCACGTGCCTTGAAACGACTCCGCCTATGGAGATAATAAGCTGCGACCAGGCATAAAACAATAAATAGTGAAACAAACAAGATCGAGATGAAAAGAGATTGATGTTGCCTTAGGTAACACTTCTCGTCACGTGATTTATCCTCTTTCTTTTTCAATTTGTGGGTCCTGTGACTAAAACAAATTTTGAGCGGTACATATTTCGATTTGTATAATTCCACGAGACAACACATATTTATAATTCCATATTACATTTTATATTGGTATACAGACAGACTATTTGAAGAAATTGAAAATTCTTACGCGACTGCGTGTCCTGTTGCACCATGGATTCTTTTTTTTTGTGTTTTACGATAGTCAGGATGATCTTTGTGTGCTCTTTTCTTCTTTTTTTTCTTCTCTTTATTGGATAAATGTTTATTATTTTTCGACCTACGCCTCCGCACAACTTTGTGTTCTGGAAATTCTAACATGTTTGCTAAATGGTAATCTTCAGCGTCCCATAAGTTAACCGGCCTCTGGTTTTCATTCATATACATTACGAGATCAGAGTGTTCCAACAACTTCCGTGTCAATTGCCTTGTTGATCGACTTCCAGATTCTTTTCTATCTATAGTAAAATTGAATTTGTTTACCCTATTTACTACTACACTATAGGTGCGTTTGTTGAATTATTAAATAATTGTGAATGTTGGTAAAAACAAATATACAGGGTGTCCTAGACCACCCGTATCCATAGTTTATTTTTGTTAAGTTGTTTATTAATCTATTTCAGAGCAGGTATTGTCCTTTACTGTTTGTCTTGTAACTTGTGTAAATTCATTATTAAAAATTAAATCTTTAATTTCAAAAATGTGAATTCATACATTGGAGTTCATTTTCTGTCTAATGTAGGCATTTTCGAGAAAAACGTATGAGACAAAACTTTTATTATTTTTTTCATAGAATCTGAATATGCAGTGAAAAATACCGAGTCCCATTTAAAAAAAACGACTTCCGGTCTGAAAATCCTATTTCCGGTTAGTACCGGAAATTGCAACTACCACCATTCTGAATTAGTTATTAAATTTTTTTTAGTTTTCAATAAAAATCACTCTCCACCATTTTAATAGGGGTGGACGGGTGGTCTAGGCCACCCTATATATTATAAATTAAAAATGAAGAATACAAAATGCAACTGTATATATTAATTTTAATAAAAAATTTTATAGTAAATTTAATTGAGTGTAATTTAAAATAGTAATTATTTTTTAAATATATACATACTTGAAATAACGGGGGTGAGTATAAAAGAATATTCAGTGTTTGGAGCCACTGTATACACATTATAAAATACAAATAGTTTGATGTAAGAATCTTCTTTCCAATAAACTTTACTTGAATAATCATCAGTCCACCTTTTAATATCGACAAGATACACTTTCGACGTTGTTAACAAACAATTTAAATCTTTGTTTAGTACTTCATAATTTGCTTCGTCATTATCCATTC
This sequence comes from Lasioglossum lativentre, assembly GCA_916610255.1. Taxonomy (NCBI): domain Eukaryota; kingdom Metazoa; phylum Arthropoda; class Insecta; order Hymenoptera; family Halictidae; genus Lasioglossum; species Lasioglossum lativentre. The sequence continues at coordinate 8,174,397 of OU744364.1, forward strand.
TCTCTGGAATTAATTCGTTTGCAGATTTTAACAGCAGGGAACATTCTGAGAGATGTAATTGCGGCGATAAATGTACAACTTCGGTCTCTTCGAAGACACTGACACATTGAGCGTGAGATTTTCCCTTTAAGAAGATGTTGTTATCACGTTATCATACGTAAAAGAGATCAATATATAAATACTAAACTTATCGAGCTAAATTCTATTTTATGCCATAAATACTAAGTTCTGTAACTGAAGTATATTGTATATGTCGTAAACCTAAATACTAAAGTCGTGTTAGCCGTGATTTATGCGGGAATTTTTTGAAAAATGTTGCGCGGAATATTATATCATAATTTTGAAGGAAACATCAGTCTTCAATAATCACAGAGTCGCATGCTAATTAATAAGAAAAATAGAAAAGGAAAAAATACAGTTTGACAAGTATTTGTTGAATATTTAACTTTACAGAAAAGAATTTTTCGCTTGCCAGTATACCTACATTAGCAATATTATAATATTGATCTTATAAAATTCAGTGAAAATTCGTAGGTAACATTAAGAAGCTCACCTTGTTTTCTGCAAAAACAATAATCAAAATATAAAGCGTACATACAAATGCCATTCTGTAGTGAACATGTTGAAAGTTTACTGGAAATCGTTAAACCAGTCACATTTCGCTACTAATGTGTTCTATAACTGACAGTTGTTTCGATTAAATCGATAATCGAGCAATGATCTGTGATTCCAGGTTTGTAATTGATTATTAAATAGATGCGCACACATATGTAATTTCGTAGATATAGGATTTAACCTATATTGAAGTCAGAATTAAGCAGACAATATGAAAAAAGTTTCATAATTTCTGAAACTCTCAATGCGCTTAAAAAATATTTTCAAATATGCCCTCTTCCTAGTTCCACTCTATTTTGCTACCTCTATGCTGCAGGTACGTTAGTTTTTATGCTATTTTTGTAGAAGTGAATCTTATCTAGGACAGCAGTATAAATATTTGCAGTTTTCCTTAAAGATTATTACGTGTTTGATTTAATTCGCATAGATTATTACCGAGATCGATGTACCGGAACTCCAACTTCTAGCATCTAACTTGAATCCAGAAGAATGTATAAAATTTATCTCCTTGGACTCTCAATGTAAGTGAAAACTATTTAACAAATATCTATGAAAAGGAAAATTAACAAATAACTAATCGGTAATACTCTTCATACACACGCACATGCAGTCTATATACGTTTATCTCGCATATTTTTTAAGACGAAACTGCGAGTACATACAATCATTTTGTTTTGTTAAATCATTTTAATATTGTATTAGTTAATACAACGATAGTAACTTAAATAATGCTCTGTCTTTTTTATTTATTTATATATTGGGTTGTCCTAGAAGTCATTTCTAGTTGTTAGGTGACAAGAGCGTATACAGGGTGTCCTAGACCACCCGTCCACCCCTATTAAAATGGTGGAGAGTGATTTTTATTGAAAACTAAAAAAAATTTAATAACTAATTCGGGTACATAAGGATTTCCAGAAAAACGTATGAGACAAAACTTTTATTATTTTTTTCATAGAATCTGAACGGGTGGTCTAGGACACCCTATATAAACAGATCGATCATCTTTTTGTTAACGTTTTATAAATTTCCTAAACTTTTATTTTTTAACCGCGTCATTTGCTGATTTATAAACTACTCTGAGACAATCTTTGGGACACTTTAATATATTATGTCTTTTATGTCTCATGCTCTTTCTGCCTTTTCCGAGTTACACTTTGCAAGCTATAAAATTCGTGATATAAATTTTTAGCTCCACTGTCAGACGAAGAAGTGCAAAAACTAGCACGAGAGCAGAGCTGTTTCCTCAAACTCGTGAAATGGATCTGTCAATTAAGAACAATTACAAAAAATACATGGCCAATTGTAAACGATCTTCTTGAGCGAATTGGAAGGAAAGACTTAGTTGCCTGTCTTACCGAACTTAAGATGAAAACTTCGAAGTCACCGAAAGTGATTCGTGATGTTCAGTTAGCTGAGGACGCGGAGTAAGACATCCGTACACTAATTTCACACTATTGTTAATGATGTCATTGTATTCATTTGTATAGGAAAAATGTTTATGGTATAAAATTTTATATACATACTTACATACAACAAAAAAAGTTGCTCAATTTTTTATCAATAAAAAGACCAGCATTTAGTAGCGTGTTATACGTCGCATTTTTGTTACTCCAGTCTCATAAATGTATAATTCGAGTATTATCGTAACCTTAACATTTTTTTTTTTAAGTTGATTATTCTCAACATATATAAAGTATGATTGTTTAAGCTCGAACTGCCTTGAACATTTGTTTTTAATATTTTGTTAGAGATGACGAAGGCGTTGTAACAACTGCAGTGCCGGCCACCACATCGAAGGAAAAGGATGCTAAAGCTACAACTCAAAACGCAAATCAAACGATAAATAAAATCAGTGGTAATAAACCGTCTTACCAATTTTATTCTTTTTCATGAATTGCCTACACCCCGATTAACTTTGTTTCAATAAGCCATAGGACAAAAAACCTTCAAGGTATCGATACGGACTGCAGGACTTGTTGTAGCATCTACTATACTTTTTACTTGTTGTTGCACTTTATTTATAAGGCGCAAATTATCAAATCTGTGCAGTAGAATATTCAAAAGAAAAAAAAAGAAGAAAGGGTGAATAACATTTTCAAATATTTATTATAATTGGGAGAAAGTTGTCACAGAAAATGTATTTTTCGATTAGAAAATTGATAGATGACGGAGAGGGTATCTCCAGAAGCTATTATACAAGAAAACCACGAGCGAAGAAGAAAAAAGTGTCATCTTACGAATTAATAAACACAGGTACACAGGGCACCATGTATATTGCACCCGCAGAACCAGATCCACCACCACCAACGGGTTGTTATAAGTGTTACAAAAAGAAAAGAAAGAAAAGTACAAGAAGACCACACAGATGAAACGTGTAAATTAATATTGTAAATTTTTTAATGTTCTACGACCTTTGGTTAATATATTATATCTTATCTGCCTGCAAATATTAATGCAATTGTAATCTGCAAAAATTCCGAATAAATAATTTTATTTCGACAGTGTACTAACGAAAAAAATGGAACAAATTTTGAAGCAATATTTCAGAAAAATTCACAACAATCGTTGTGTCATATAAAAATATATATATTCATAATGTTGAGAAAAAATTCTTTTCTATCATTTAGTTTGTTATTAAGAATGTTCGGTACTTCATAACAATTTTTTATCAGAATCTCAACAAATGTTCATTTTCAATAGCTACTATGTTACTTAAATAGTACATAATTGCCAATTCTTTTGTTCAAGACTGTGAATATTGTTTTATTAGCCTTTCATCATGAAAATGTTATCAGCAACGAGCGATTCGTCTGCATGTCTATGTTTTATTATAATTCTATCACAGTACAAAGTTTTCAGTACAATTGATATTAATGTTAACGAGTTAGAATATTTGGCTGCGCGTCTGAATCCTTTCGAGTGTCGACGATTAATTGCTGCTCTTCATTACACGACACATGATTTACCAAATAATCTAGCAGAAGCTGGTACATACATCAAATTTATACGTTTGTTCGTGATTTCCCTGTAGTTCTTGTATGTCTGTCCAATTGAAATATGTAATCTTGTTTAATTGCTCTTTATATTCCGGGGACAAGTATAATTTATGCTTATTTAATACAGTACTTATATATGTATAACGTAATGCAAAAATTCTTTGCAATTTTATAAGAACGTAATGTGGACGACGATCTACCTTGTATTCGACACCTGATCCATTGGAACAGTTCTCCCGCCGAGGGTAAAGGGAAAACACACGAAGTTTTAACACATAGATTGCGTCAAATAAATCGTAATGACTTAGCTGATTGGTTGGGTAAATCTACTTTTACACAGCTGGGAAAAGATCTCAGTAGAGCAGTGGGGAAATCCTTTGATGAGCTCGCTAAAGAGGAAAGCGAATTTTCGTGAGTAAATATTTTTACTGAATTGTCGCGTATAGTACATATTACGAAACGAGACTAGCCTTTATCTGTCGTATTTGCCATTTTTCGATACTCTTTTACGAAGTTACTCTACATTACGTATACATTCTTTCAATACAGAATTTTAATCATCTGGTTTGAGAAAATACTCCGCATGCTCAAAGTGACATCAAATTATTTTGCAAATTGTAATTAACAAATTTTTTATTCTAGGTCTCCAATACTTTTAGCATCCAAGAGTTACGATGATGCAGACCCCTGGTTACAAGTTGACATCGTTCTCCTGGCAATTTTACTTGGTCTATTGGGAACGTTAATAACATTAATATGCGCCACGATATTCCACAAAATGCGGAATTATTTTCGCAATAAATACAAGTTCGAAAATCATGTAACTTATATATTTACAATTTCAAAGATGCATTCAAGACAAAAATATTGTAAAATGCTTTAAAGCATTGTATAAATTTACAATCGTTTCTGTTTCACAAATGACAGATATTCCTTGACTTATAGATTCATAAGTATATATATATATATTTACTGTCCGTAGATCTATATATATGTATACTACATAATATTTATATCGCATAAAAGAAACGAAGATCCAACGTTACAACTTATTCATTTTATTATGTTACTTTACATATAATATCACTTAATAATAATTTATATTTAATTTTCAGAAAATTAAATAAGGAAACGGATAACGAAACGCAAAACGGATCAAAAGGGAAAAGGCAGATAATTTACAGTAATGAGAGTAGCGATGAAAATACAGACTACCCTCAAGCAGATAGTGAAACAGAGATGAATTCTCGCTGAAGTCCTTAATTTATTACTACTTTTAAATTCTGAAATGTCAAATGTATATACATGCCATATGTAATTTAGCAAACTTGAAGTATCTCACGATAATTAGTAAATTAAAGATATATACCAGTCTTTATATTTCAAATTATATGTTACATATAGCGTTACGTATATATATATATATATATGTATCGTAAAAAATGAAATAATATCTATAAAAATTCTATGTAAAAAATGACATGGAAAAAATGTGAAGGGAGTGCTTGTCGACATCGTTGGTAAAAGGAATTATTGTAAATATTAACCAGTTCGAAATAACAAATTTATCAGTGTATTGTGTAAAAAGTTAAAAGTCATTCTGTACCTCCAGTTCTATTACCTACTTTTACTAAAAAATTAGATGGCAAGGTGGTCAAGGGAGTGCTTGTAGACATCGTTGGCAAAAGTAATTGTTATAAACATTAAACACCCAGAAATAATAAATTTATCAGTGTATTGTGTTCAATAAATTAATGCGTGCGAATATTCATGGATTAAAAGTTATTCTGTACATCGAATTCTATTACCTACTTTTACTAAAAAATTAGATGGCAAGGTGGTCAAGGGAGTGCTTGTCGACATCGTTGGCAAAAGGAATTGTTATAAACATTCAACAGACAGAAATAATAAATTTATCAATAATTACTATCGCGACGATCGAAATCGATCGATATTAGATGGAGCGGGGGGAGTTGCGCATCGCTACAAAGGTGCGCGCGCCTGAACTCGGCGAGCGCGCTCAGTCAGTCAGACGTCAGACGGGCCAGGGATTCCGGCTGCGGCAGGAGTGCTCGGGCGCCGGGACCAGGAGAGGACCTGGGGAGGACCACAGCCTGACCAGAGACCGCCCTGGGAGTGACCAGTGACTGATCAGAGATTTACCAGTGCTTGATTTCCAAGTGAATTGCAAGTGAATTCCAAGTGAATTCCAAGTGAATTCCAAGTGAATTACAAGTGAATTACAAGTGAATTACAAGTGAATTCCAAGTGAATTCCAAGTGAATTCCAAGTGAATTCCAAGTGAATTACAAGTGAATTACAAGTGAATTACAAGTGAATTACATGTGAATTACATGTGAATTGCATGTGAATTGCATGTGAATTACATGTGAATTACATGTGAATTACGAGTGTTTTACGAGTGTTTTACGAGTGATTTACGATGGATATACGAGTGATTTACGAGTGATTTACGATGGATATACGAGTGATTTACGAGTGATTTGCGAGTGACTGACCACCTGGCTGACCCGTGATTTACCAGTGACTGACCACCTGGCTGACCAGTGACTAACCAGAGGCTGCCAAGTGTTTATTCGCCTTGCTGACTAGTCTACTCCACCTGCACCACTTTCAACAATGGTAAGTCTCAACAATTTTATTTTTATTTGTGAGTGTTATGTGCTTTACAGCACAGGGTGGGCCAAGGGTTCTAACATGCTTCTGTTGATTACTCTTGGCCCACCTTCAACAATTTTCTCCGTTAACTGTCAATTCAACGAACACCGTCGATTTTTATATCTCATAACCTAATTGAAATTTCCACCGGAACTTTCAATCTTCTAAAAATGTATATTTCTGATTTAAAATTGGTGTTCCTTCGAATGGATATCCCTCAGGGGCTCACTCGCGGATAGTGAAACCGTGAGTGAGTACGGGGTGTCGCGTCCCCGGGGTCCCGAAGCGCCTATAGGCCGCACTCGTGTGCGGGGTTAGTCAGGGTTAGTTTGGCTCTCATGAGCTGGCTTTAGGTTGGCTCTCGTGAGCTGGTTAGATTCGCACTCGTGTGCGAGGTATGTAGGCCGTACTCGTGTACGGGGTTTATAGTTGCTTCTCATCGAATCTTCATTATCGCCATTTTTGTTACTCGATTTCTACTTGAAATTTGGTTCTGAACTTTTACAAGTTCCTCTTGGTATGCGGGGTTAATTTGGCTCTTGAGAGCTGGTTAGATTTGCACTCGTGTGCGAGGTATGTAGGCCGTACTCGTGTACGGGGTTTATAGTTTCATTCCGTCGCATCTTAATCATCGTCATTTTTATTTCTAACGTCGACGAACATACATCGAACGAAGAGGATACATCGATCGAAGAACATACATCGAACGAAGAGGATACATCGATCGAAGAGGATACATCGAACGAAGAGGATACATCGAACGAAGAGGATACATCGAACGAAGAGGATACATCGAATGAAGAGGACACACCAACGAAGACTGCGGCGTATTTTTAAGTTAATTATATTTGCTGAGCAATTATTGTCTTAGCGTCACCCCCGAACCAGAGCCTTCTGCTCTGGTGCATGTTTCTTCTTTGCGAATCAAAGCCTTCTGCTTTGATTCTTCCCTCTTGTGCGACTTAGTTTATTTGCCGACAATAATTGCTCGATTTGCGTGCGTGCGTTAATTATTAAGATTGTACATCGTCGTTGTAAATATGTCGAGTAATTATTGCCGTAACTTCACTTTGCTCGGCTCGTTTTTTTGACTCCGACACAGCCTTCTGCTGTGTCGGACCTTGCTTGTATGTACCAGACCGGTTGGTACCGGTATTCGGCGTGGATACATTGAGAGTGGGTGGTTGAGAGGCAGTGTTCATCGTGTTACACTGTTAAGTGAAAAATCCTCTCTTTTGTAATACCACCCGAGCCACCTCAACGTTTCGTTGTTTGGTGGCAGGTGGTTTTAGGAGTAAATGGGATATCGTTTGAACACGTCTCTTGGCCATCGCTCTTGGTGGGAACACGTCGGGTATCGTTGCTGGCTGGAGTTGGGCTGCAAGCATTGAACGCGTCGCGTCACCCTCGAACCAGAGCCGTCTGCTCTGGTTCGCACTTGTTTCTCTCTTTGAAAGAGTCAGAGCCTTCTGCTCTGATTCGCCTTTGGCCTCCCGTGGATCGGAGACTTCTTCTCCGATTCACACCTTTTGCTCCGCAATAATTACTCGACATACTGCGTTAATATAAGTTCGTAGTTGTTAGGAAAGGGAGCCAGAAGGAATATTGAATTCGTTCTGACTCCCTTTCCGGGTCTCTTGTGCAGCAACCTCCTCGTGGTGAGACCTGGGCAATCGGTATTATCCTCTATTTGTAAGAACTTCTAGTATCTTACAAATAGTGGATAATATCGAGCTAATAGCTGCACATTTAGAATTTCCGATACCATTGTATTGCAGAATTTAAGATTTGCTAAATATAAAAATTTGTGTATTGAAAGATTTTCAATAAAGATCTTGAAAATCAATTTCATTGACTATTTCAAATATATTTCCATTTTGCAGTATCACCTTCCCTCAAAACAAAATATATTATTCAAGCTGGTTCCTTTGATTTTTGAATTAACGCGAATAAGATTACTTCGAGCTACTATTGTTCTGTCACTTTTCACAAGTGCTCCTATACAAAGTACAACCGGTCTAGTTTTATTGAATATTTGCGGGACTAAATCCATTTACCTACGCTACTGACGCAGTCTTACGTAGTTTTTTGAGCAAACGTTCTATTTAGGTAGAGAGCGCGGAACCACCGACGAGTATCTTGTCGGTTGTGGAACTTTCAGCGATGTGGTATTTCAGATCACTGTAAGTTCCACTTATCCCCGCGCCCACCTGTGCCCACTTTTTGCGCCGCGCCGTAGTCATAGGGGCTGTCTCGTCGTTGGTACAGGCTTTGGTATTGACACCGTGCCGGAATCAAGGAATTAATTTTAATAAAAATTCTTATAGTAAATTTAATTGAATGTAATTTAAAATAGTCATTATTTTTTCGGAATGCCGGAATCCGGAATCCGTCAGTTATAGCCGTGCTCTGATTTGTCCATGTTCTCTTTAATCACTTCGCGGGGAACATTTTTGCAAAATATTAAAAAAAACATTTTTGCAAAGGAAAAAGTTACTTCAAATAATCTCGAGAAACACCCCTTCCAAGGAAGTACTTACAGCATTTTTGGGATACCCTGTATATAGAGTGTACACTGTAGATCAGTCATGGACCTGAGATCAGTGTGCTAGAATCAGCTAGAATCTTATAGACTATAGACTCTATTGGGTGGGCCACTGATATATATATCAGTGGGGTGGGCACAGTAGCATCACGTAGTTCGTAGGTATATATTATATAGATTCTGCACGTAGCATGAAGAGTTCGTTCATAATTTGATTCGTTGACATCGCTATTTCAACCAATAGCGGAATTATGTGTGTTTAACAACCAATCGGATCCATATTCTTTCCAGCAGTACAGAGTATATATACAGGGTGTCCCAAAAGTACTTCAACATCGGGAAATGGGAGGTTCCTGAGGTAATTTCAAGCGTCATTTTCCTTTTGCAAAATGTTGTCCGAGGCTTCGTTTGGGAGTTATTAACGAAAAACACGGACCAATGAGAGCGCGAGTTCGACGCTCGCTGGCACGTTCAGCGCGGCGAGCCGACAGGCGGTTGGCTGAACATGCCAACGAGCGTCGAGCTCGCGCTCTGATTGGTCCGTGTTTTTCGTTAATAACTCCTAAACAAAGCCGCGGACAACATTTTGCAAAAGGAAAATGACGCTTGAAATTACCTCAGGAACCTCCCATTTCCCGCACTGATATATATACTAGTGATTTCCCGATGTTGAAGTACTTTTGGGACACCCTGTATATATATATATATATATACATGCCAAAAAGCTTTGTGCATTATAACCTCACTCTGTATTTGGCATGTTACATCTAGTTTGAGTTTGGTCACGTTTGGTAGTGTCTAGTAAACATAAATACGACAAAAAAGCCTTCTAGATGACGAATCATAAGGAGTCCGAATCGAATAAAATGGCGAATAACACTAGTATGAAGAATAGAACGGCGCTCACAATAGGACAGAAAATAGAAATTTCGGAAAAGTTGGAATGTGGGGTGTCTGTCAGAAATTTAGCTATCGAGTACCAGATACATCCTACCACTGTACGTCGTATTCGACGAAATATAATGTCAATGCATCATCTCGCGGAACAAGGAATGCAAATATGGAAACGAAAGAAGTTACGGAAACCAGCGTTCGAAGATATAGAAAATCGTTTGTATGTGTGGTGGTTGGAACAGAAAGCATTAGGATATCCAGTCACAGACTTATTATTACATAATAAAGCATTAGAGTTGAACGAGGAGTTCGGTGGACCTTCGACGTTCAAAGCAAGTGCGGGCTGGATAGCAAAATTCAAAAACCGTCATAACATACGATTGTTGCATAAATTTGAAGAAGATGAAAGTGTTGACATTGCAGAAGAAGAACAGGCAGAACCGGAAGACGCGGAAGAAGTACTTGAAGAGAAAGAACAAGTTGAATACTATGAAGAAAACACAGGCAAAATAGAAATACAACATGCATTAGAAACTTTGTCGAAGTATGCAGAACAGGCACCACGTTTCATTAAACTGACAGTGGAAAATTTAAAAGACTTTTTCCTGAGAGAAGAAACTTAAAAAAACATCAAAGGATATACGAGAAAATGGGTTAGTCACCAATTTCAAAAAAGATAAGTTATATTTCTTAAGTATGTATAATGTTCTGTTTTGCTTTTGGTAGTAATCGTAAATATGTATCTGTTTACAGCATGAAAGATACTAAGTGAAGAAATCAACACTATTATGAGTACAAAATGAATGCGATGGATTGGAGTTTCAAGAAACTTTAAAGATTGGTACGAAGTTAAATGAACATTATAATTTCAAATGTGTTTAGTTAATGATTAGTGATAAAATAATCTGGTTCTGTTATTATTTATTATCTAGTGCTTCTCTAGAACCAAAACAGCCAAGAAAGATGATCATTAAGTTTGGAACATCATTTTTTACTTGTAAATCAGTAAGATACATACTGCATGTAAATATTAGAAAAATTATCTTTGTAAATATTGTATATAATTTGTATACTTATGATAATAATAAGTAACACTATACATAACACAATTATTTAGTATTGTTAATTTTATGGTAAATAGAACTTCCTTGTAAGAGTATCGAAACCATGCCTGCTCAGTTCCATGACAGAAACGTATTTCAAACAGAATAAGTACTCTCGATTTAAACAAGGTTTTGAAAATGTGACTTCAACACGTTACAGGTTACAGGTGGGAGAGATGCGTGTGTGAATTTTTTAAATCCACCTTTTGTCTTGACGTTTATTTAAAAAAATACAAAACTAATAAGAATATGTTCATTATTTCTCAATAGTAAAAATTTTTCCAAGTTCAAATGTAAAATACAATTAATTTACAACTACATCGTTTTAATTCCGTCGGTGTTATAAATGTTCATGGAATTGTAAAATGTAAATATTAATAGATTATTACATAAAAAAATAATGTTGTAATTCAAATTGTAACGAAATTTCTATTTTGCGACTATTAGCAATTTCTCAAAATTGTTTTCAAAATTTGTAATTTAAACATCAATAATATAATTAGGATGTACTACAAGTAAAGGATCATCTTCATCCTCTGCACCTTCACCTTTTCTTCGAAGTTCAGCTGTGTGCAAAGGTATTATAATTTGATCCTAAAAGAAAATATTTAAACGATTAATAAAGTACTTACAATCTAAATCACGTTTAGTAGATGATTTAATACGTACGTGATATGTTAGTCTATCGATAATTTTTTCAATAAAGTTTTTCCTTTCTAATAATTCTTCTTCTGAATCTATTTGGTCTTGTATTTGATCAAGATACCAAGCTACTAATTCTGTCTTTCTTAACCCGCCTTTGTTGTCGTCTGTAAAAAAAAATTGGTATTACTTAATACTTAAGATTAAAGAAAACGTCGACAGTAGATAATTTAATGTTTAAAGCAATGTACTTACCTGTTGGGAATGTTTCAGCTCGAGTTTCTTCATTTCTCATATACAATATTAACATATTGGATAAACTCTTGTATTCTTCGAAAGACATTGTTAACTTTTTCTTTTGTGTCTCTTGTATTTCTGTAAACGATATATTTATAAACAAAACTTTAATAGTATATAAAGTAATAAGTTCTAGTTATATTTGTTACGTGCACCAGAAAACAAAAGAAATTATTAAACTTGAGAAAAATATAAATGATATAAAATTAATTACGTGGTGTATTAGTTATGTTATCATCAGTATTATCTATTGCATTGAGAGCAGCCATAAGTGGTGGAGCGTCATCCATATTGACATCAGGATTTCCATCTTCAGCTTCTTCTAGGTCTATATCTGGTTGTTCAACGGTAACAATGCTTTTGCTTAGCAAACGTTTCGCTTCTCTGACGTGCCTTACAGTAACTTCGTCTGAGCATTCTAACTTAGCCATTGCTTCTGATAATCTAATAAGACTTTCTAACTGTCGAACGGTAACTCTCCACTTTCCAGAACCACTACCAGTCTTTTGTCTAAGTGTTGTATAACTATCAATTAAGAATTCTGCAGCATCCTGTAAAATTTAAACTAATTAAAATACGTTTTGTAACAAATAATTAGCTTATATATTTGAAAATATATATAAATACCTGGTTTAATATAGGTTTAAAGTGTTTAGCAAAATTAATGTATCTCACAATCTCTGATTGTGAGTATACTGTCTCGAAATCTTGCCAATTATCACAGTGCAAATCGATTATTCTTTTTGCAATCGCGTTATCCACAATTTCATTGCATTCATCGACTATTATAAAGAATAAATCAAATCTAGACATGATAGGGGCTGTTAATTGCACATTTTGCTGCAAAGATTTTTTTCTATCGTACCGTCCACCAACGGGATTTGCCGCTGCTAGTATTGACGTTCGAGCATTTAGAGTTGCTCTTACACCAGCCTAAAAATATATGTCTGTAATAACAAAATTTAACATAAAGCTATAGTACAACTTAGCATATAATATAAAACCTTGGCTAATGAAATGGTTTGCTGCTCCATAGCTTCGTGTATAGCGACCTGATCCTTAGGATCCATTTTATCGAATTCATCTATACAACAAATACCTTGATCGGCAAGCATTAAAGCGCCTGCTTCTATAACAAAATCAGGAGATTCTTCGTCTCTTACTACAGCAGCGGTTAAACCAGCGGCCGTAGATGCTTTTCCTGAAGTGTAAATTGCTCTTGGAGTAATTTCGGCAACACTCTTTAAGAATTGAGATTTTGCTGTACTAGGATCACCAACAAGGCAACAATTTATATCTCCTCGCAATGAAGTCCCTTCTAATGTTGTCTTGCCAACTCCACCAAAAAGCATCAAAGTAATCCCTTTTTTGACTTCATCGTTACCATGTACCGAGGAAAATAAACTATTAACGAGATTCTGATAAAGATTTTTATCGCGACTCATTTCGTATATACGATTCCATTCTGCTTCGGTCATTCGTTTCTTCATCATTTCTTGCGATATGTCTTCCATGTTTGCTTCTGTTCCACCAAACTAAATAATAATACTATGTATGTATTAAGGAGTGTTTGTAAAAGCGTGTTATCATATATTTATGAAAATTTTGTTTATACCCTGAAACTTGTTGGTGTAACACTACAGGCCAGAAATGCAGTTTTATATGTCAATTCTCTAGTTCCCAATGCTTTCAAGCCTGTTACGCCTTCTCCCTGCTCAGCAGGCTTTTGACGCCTTGAACTAGCATCTGCTCTTATACCTGGGAGGGAAAGAACTCCAACATCTGGCACAACTATCATAGTACCTGTGAAGTCATATCTAAAACAAGGAATACAAAAAAGAGATGATTTAAAAGAGATAACTTTTAAAAAATGTCGAGTATGGTATAAAATTATTTCTAATAAAATACCTATCTCCTGCTTGTATAGTTTCCACTGTTTCAGATCTTAAAATTACTTCAAGCGAACGTGGAATACAACCCTTAGGTAATTCAGCTTGAGTTTCCTGTACTCTAATCTTTTGAAAATCTACAAATATTGAATTATCTACGTCTAGCATAAAACGTCGTTTGTTACTGCAAACTGGGTTGTGACAAATTGTTGGATTCGTGAACTGCAATGCATTCTTCATATTATAGTAATGTAACAACAGAAGTATTGAAATAAAACACAATATTATACCTTGAACTGTTGTTCTATATTTTTTATGATTGTATTGCAGTCCATACAGAGAAATGTACCAAGTACTAATTCAGGATGGACAGGATGCGTTCGTATTACTTGTCCAGAAATACGTATCAATGTGCCTAATTTCGATGCATTTAACTCCCTTAATTTTTGCCTTGTTGGTACTTCTATGAAACTTACGTAACATTCCTTTTCTTTTCTTAATTCCATTACATCTTTGACAAAGTTGTACACTGCTTGACACAGGAATGGATAAACCCTGAAAACATGTAATTACTTAAGTAATAATAATAATATAATAAACAAACTATTAATAAATGTAGATTTATAATACTTTTTTTACCTATAATACTCTTCAACTATAGTTGTTGAAAGTACTTGATTGTATTCGTCTACATCGTCAAAAGTCACTTCTAACGTACAATGTTCTGGGCTTACAAGTTCTTTTGCTGGTTCAAGATATTTAACAACTCCATCCTCTTTAAATCTAAAAAATACATTATAGATTACAAATAAGTCGTACAGTAGCTTTTTGTGAAATATAATACAACCACTTTTATTCTGTATTGAACTTCAGATCTTACTCTTCAAGAAAATCTTGAAATAACTTTTGACACTTAATTCCAACTTCATCTGGTACACGTATACGAGCAGTATTTGCATCGCCAGCGTCCATATTTTAATTATTGATGTTTATATAGAATTAAACTTCATTCAATACTAGTGTTCATCTAAAATCCAAACGGACGGGATCAAATTGGCGGGAATTTACTTTTGGCGCATTTTCATGTTACTACTTACGACTTACAGATTACAGAAAGGAAATGAGTATATATATATATATATATATATAGGTACGGTACAGAGTGCAGAGGGCAGTGCTGTCCACGTTTACGGAAGCCAAACGGTGCCCCACGTGCCAAAGAGTAGGGATATACAATACAAGTGGGATACAAGATACAACATGGATACAACATACAACTTGTATACTTGTATCCCTACTCTTTGATCGTGCCTGCACGTGCCTGATCTGATCGTGCTCCACCCACAGCCACGACCCACGACTCCACGACCTTTATTATGGCTTATTTGTTCCATATCCATTGGATAGTCGATCTCGTACGTTACAGATTAACAAAATTTTATACATCAAACTTTTATTAAAACAAATATACATATAATGTTTTATAATCTAACAAATGATATTCAATGTATTATTAAGAGTTTCATTGTTACAGGCGAACCAACGCGATTGGAGTTGTAATCATTTATACCTAATAAGCGTTTATGATCAGAATTTATAATTATTTCGTAGAATAATTGGAAAATCTCTTTATGTACAAAATTTTCATTTGTGATTATTAAAAAAAGAGGCCTTGATAAGAAAGACCATCAGCCTCTGGAGATTCCATCCTGTTTCTTAAATGTTCTAATGTGTTGGCCAAATGTTTTTGAATTTGTTCTGTTTCTTCACTGACTTCTAAATTGGGGAGTTCTTCTCTAATTTTTGCAATTACTTGATTCAAAATTTGGACGGTTACCTAGAAATAGTTAACGTTTAATACATTATGCTTATCAATTGCTATATCTATTAAAAATTAAACAATTCTTACTACTGTGTTTCCTTTTTCATAGAAGTAAATGTAATGGTTTAATAATTCAACATAAAGCTGTACTTGAACCGATGTATCCATACATTGGCTCGCTATTCTAATACCTTTTTTCAAACAATCTAGCACTTTATTTCCATCTTGCATCTGGAAATGATTGTAGTTGAATTATGACTATCATTGTTTGGAATTGAGAAATATTAACACCTACTTCTTTCCCTCCTGTTGCCAATGATTTTCCAGACCAGAAAATATGAGAACAGGTGGCAACGCCTCTGCATTGATCTGGTTTTCTTAACAGCTTACTCGCGTATAAAGCGCATTGGTTGCGCACTGGTTCCGCGTTCTCTTCACCGAAACAACTCATTTGCTCGAAAGTAGCAATGATTAATGTAATCGCTGCCAATTGAGCTTTAGAATCGCTTATTTCATCTTCGTATATAGAAAAAGCTTGACTCATAAATTCATAAGCAACCATTTCGAAGTTATCAAAACGAATTTCTCCTATCGCTATTGCACCTTGAAGGAATAGTCTTAACGGCAATTCAGCCAATTCAGCTTTCATTAACGCAGTAATAGTTGTATGGCAAAACTGAAAAATTTTTTGACATTTTTTTTGCCACATTTCATCCTGAAAAAGCGAATGAACCGTGTTTAGAAAGTAAAATTCGGAACAAATATTTTATACATGTATTAATGATATACGAACTTGATCCTTTAATGCTTTATAAGTGAAAGCTAACTGATAAGCCTGGAATACAATTGGTGGTAGAGTATATTTTATTCTCTTATTTCCACCAACACTGAAATGTTTTCTGGCAGCACTCAATATCATATATTGTTGATCAGCAGTCTCAGACTTGAAATGATGTATCAATCTACCAAGTAGACCTTGTTCTTCTGCAAAGTCTTCAGGATCCTCCTCTATATTAGGCTGATCTGGCTGGTCTTGCACCAGTGGGGACACCATAGAAAGCACAGCATCTACTTGTTCCTGAGTTGGTATCAAAGTTTCGTTTTCCAAAATATTTGTTATTATATAAATGCCTAATAATTTTCTACCCTCATAGTCAAAATAATCTAATAAAGGAGCAAAATGTTCAAGCTTCAAAACTGTTAGTATATTTTTGTAGTTGTCTATTGGAATCTTCATTAATCTTACTAACTCCCTTGAGACTGCACTATTATACTCCAGTCTGAAAATAATTTATACTTATGAAAATTTCATAAATAACGAGTGTAGAAACTGGATCTGGTTATACATTCTTATACATACTTGTCTACATTTTGTTTCTGGAATATTTGAACAGTTGTTAACAACACTTTATCCACATAATCTACTCTGTCAGGATAACACTTATGTGCCAAATTGATGAGAGCTACTTGAAGAGAAACTACATCCTCTGGAGGCATGTCTTGTCTAGTCTAAAAACAATTAATTTATTAGCAAAAGGTAACGTAAGAATAATTAATGACTAGAAAACGGGTTCGTCAGACTTAAACTAGATAAGTAAGGATGTTGAAATCTTGATAATTTTAATCATATTTATATCAACCATGTGTAGTATCAGATCATCATGTAATATATGAAACAGCGAATGGTATAAATGTTCTTTAGTACCAACCTGTATAATAGTGGCAATTTGATCGCTAAAAACATCAAATAGCTTTACATCTTGTGGTATACCTGGTGCTTGATTGGGACTTCCTGGTCCTCCCACACCATCTGATCTTTGACTAAAGACTGCAAGACGGTCTATCAAAGAAATTATTATATTTTTGACGTTCACACCGTTCTGTAGTTCAGCACAAGACTTTAAAAATGCATTTAATGTTTGCAAGTGGAACTCGTCAGGAAAAACCTATATAATAATACAAGCCAATTATGTATATATTATATATTATATTTATGACGATATAATTATATAGTAATTGTGTATGTTTTCCAAATTATTTACTTGAATTATGCACTCCATAAGATATTCTTGAGCAATTGCATCTCTACAACTCACTACTTGCTCCAATATTCCTGGTAGAACAAGCTAAAAATCTCCATGTGTTATTAATACTCAGTAATTTGAAAATATTCAAATAATAAAAACAAATTAAGGATCTACCTTTTTGTACTTGTCTAAAGTTACTGATTCTAACTGACTAAGCCGCACGAGATTAGTTCCTACTAAAATTCTAAGTTCCTCTCTTTCTCTCTCTCTTCTTTCCCTATCTCTACTGTGACCTTGGTGTTGCATGCGCACCCATAACTTATTCATTTCTGCGAAGTTCATTAAGACAAAATCTATACTGTCACGAACCTAAAGGAAAAGAATCAATTTAATATATATGTTACGGGCAATGTGTCTAAGGTGGGCATTCTATAGAATGCCCTGGACATTGTATAGAATGCCCCATTTTTTGAGCAATGTGTATAATGGGCAGGTATTACACAAATTGCCTGGACATTTTATATAAAGTCCACGGCTTGTTGGGCAGTGTGTTAAATCCATAGTTGTTGTCAGAGCAATTCAATACATTGACCACCACCCTACAGGCATTCTATATAATGACCGGACATCTTATAGAATGACCGAAACCTGTTAAGGGCATTCTGTACATTGCCTGAAAAATTGGACATTCTATACAATGCCCACCTTAGACACATTGCCTGTAACATATAGATTCAACACTTTGTTCTTTTTGACACGTACACTTCCATCGTCATCTCCTTCAGCTACATCTGGTAAAATATTACGAGTACATTGTAATAAGTAATTCCTTAAAAATAGGCCCCTTAAAGGATGTTGAACACCCCTGCACATTTCTACCAAATCTCTTAACAAATCTCTTTTTAAACCTGGTGTTGTCTTGATATATACTAATCCAACTGTGATAAGCAAATACCTAGAATATCGCATACATTATCAACAAAGCTAAATTAATGGCAGATGTGACACAAATGATTTATCACATTTTTATCATCATAATTGATCTATCAGACTTACAGTCTAGGTACAATGTTGCCAACGTATTGTACCAATTCATATAAATTTGTGACTTTCCTGCCTTTTTGAAATTCATCTAGTAAGTAAAGTTCTAAGTGTCTTAATTCATCTGTAATAGTCATGTCTATGATAAAACGTAAAGAAAATTATTGCGTTCATTTAAGAATTCTTAAGAATACTTGTAAGATTAAGAAGTTACAAAGGATACATAGTTCGTAATAGTTCTTTGGACTCAGAAGCGAAGTCCTAAGTTCCCCCAACATTGTAGATGCATGTTTCAATGCATCCATCAATTTGGATTTGTCCAAGCAATGTTTCATTTGGAAGGCTTGCACTTTAACCACGCCAATTGCATCTTCCAATAATTTGTCTTGCTCTTCCACTCCAGTTATAGCAGGTGTCATTGGCTGTGAGAAAAACAAAGATACCTACCAGGAATACCAGGTAGTACCATGCTAGGTAAGCTATACAACGCAAGCATGCACTCTACTCATTAGAGATGGGATCAAATTCAATACGTACTTACTTATCAATTAAACACACAAGTTTCACTCGATGAGCTTTGAATTTTTTTTGTTTGAACCTATTTTGCGAAGGGTTCGAGTCTACTTGGAAATATCGCTTTTTTTTCTTAATTACTCGTTATATGTTTAAAACTAATAAATCTATTTTAACTAACTTGTAATATACAGTGTTTATACAGTGAGAACGGCTGGGTGATACAATTTGGTAGCTATAAAGTCATCTATGATTGATCATTTACTAGAAAGTTGCATAAATCATAAGAAAAAATAACATATATATCAGGTCGCTATAAGTTTTCAATAATTATAGTGCGAAAAGTAAGCTGTTACATTTAAAAACAGAAAATTTTAACTATGTTTGATACAAACTTTTATCGAAGCTAGAGGTTAGAATTTAAACTATTTAAAAGTTACACTTTAAAGGAAACATGCATATACACAGTTGTCTTTTTTCTACTTTTCTTAGTAGAGGCTGTGAAAAGAATATCAATCGGTCTTTAAACATTCACCATTCTATAACGTATACAACAAATTTTTACGACATTTAACCTTCATGACATTTAGATAACTTTCGCAACGACAGTTACACGTATTTTTTATGAAATCTAATTGGCAATTAATAAACTGAGTCAATAAGCAAGGATTTTACATGCTGCTTGAAGTGAAATCTATACTTACCATTTTCTTTTTCCAAAAATTTAACACCTGTTTCCCGCACTTGAAACACCACCTATGAAAGTGATACACACTGACAACGTGACGACAACCTACTAGATTTATAGATGTGTAGATTCACACATAGAAGACCGACATCGCTGTCACATATAGCAGATAAACTGTTCGTATGTAGTATGTACGTATTTTATCTAATTTATTTAAATACTGTTTTTACACAATTTGCAAATATTTTGTTGCAAAATATTATGTTCGAGTTATGGAGGTTTTTATTTCATAAAATATTTTATTTTTAATAAAAAAATTTCAACATGGAGGAGTTTTATTTACAAACATAATATCTATTTATATTACTATACATATATAAAATTACAATTTAAGCTAATCATCATATATAAGATTATCCAAAGAGTGTGTACTTGTAGCGACCTGCTCCTATTGAATAAACAAGTTGTTTTATGAATCAGAACTTTTAACATGGACTGATCATAAACTGTAAAATATTAATTAACCTTTAACGATTTCATATATATATCCAATTCATCCTCAGACTCAACTTCATTTGTATTTTCTTTCGGAACTACTGTTTTGGGTGATTCTGAATCAAAATACTTCTCTTCTTCATCTTGTGTTCGCAGATCTATATTGTCGTATGCCTCATTCTCATCCACAGCACTGAAATAAGAGAAAATATAATTAAAATATATTTAGAAGTTGAGACATTAAAACTAAGAAAATTTTTTTGCAAATACCTGTAATCAAAATCAGAATCTTTTCCTTCCAAAAAGTTTAAATACATATTACTCACAAACTCTTCCTTTAGTATCTGTTTCTCTGTTTTTGAGATACTATATAAACTTTTATTCAATGACTTTGCTCCAGTTTGATGTTCTATCGAATCTTTTATTTCCGGTATTCTACCCCATTCTAAAACTTTTATTTCATCATCACTCGCAGGTTCTGAAACAGGAGTATCATCTTCTTCTTCATCTGATTCAGTTTCTTCTGTAGCATTCTGTTCTTCCTCCTCTTGTAATTTTTTTTTCTCCTTTAATGCATCTCTTTCAATGTTCTCCATTAAGAGATTTACAAAAGTAATATTCTTGGTATCTATATTATCTCGCATTTTCTTTTGCTTTTCAGTCATGTATCGACCAATTAATTGTTCATATAACAACGGATTTCGTTTCATCATCTCAGATTCGCTGAAGTATTCTCCTTGGTTTATTAAACTTTTCAAAGCTTGAAACCGTCTGTTTCTTACATCAGTATGTCTAGTCGAGTTATTGAAATATCTTTGTAGTCTATTAATATGGTAAGCGACCTCATAGTCTTCATCTTTGCTTTTTTCAAAATACTTTAAATCTTCTTTTTTCATAAAATGTCCAAATTTACATAAAAATAAACAGTAACTTTTTCTCAATAAATTACGGACGATAGTTAATTTTTCTTCAAACGTTAAATCTGGATCATTCTTCTGTTGGCTCTTAAAGATTGCTGTACTGTTAGCTACATAATTTACTAATTCTTCTTCCAATTTTGTACTTTCATCTTCTTCATTATGGAAATTCTCTTCCAACTTTTTATCTTTTTCATTCAACGATATCTCTGGAACGTAATCTTGCGTGTCTTCCTTCTGAGTCATTTCTAACCAAAATAATAAAATAATTCACGTACAAAGTAACAATCTGTTAACAGTATAGTCAATAGTTGTTACTGATTTTTTTTAATGAATTTTCATTATAATTACATCGATAATTTAATTTATATTAGAAAGATTACTTGAGTGTTATTGCTTTCATTTAAATGTTTTTCTTTGCATAACACGTAACATCCCGATTAAATTAGCATCAGATGCGTCATCAAAGTGGCTGTATGCTGTATGTAACCAAAAACCTAACCAACAACAGAGTCTCTGCCAACAAGTTTGCGTCGACAGGCAGTTCTGACCTGACATGTGGCTCGCGAGCCGCAAGCCACACGCGTGACGCGGCTCCTTCCCACTTCCCGGCTTAGGTATTTCCCCCACTCTTAGACTTCATCGTTTACATAAAATTTTTCGTAATTTTATGTTGAGCATGGTGTGACTAAAAATAAATTTAGTTTGGGAACACCTTTGACCATTCTATCCGATTATACATTGTAAATCAACAAAAACAAGTTTCCCGCCGCGCCGGGAATCGAATGGGCTACCTCCAGACTCCAGATTGCTCCAGATTGAAAATTGAAACTCGTGAAGTCGAACAGGCAGCTCACCTCACGGCACATGCAATTGCATGCAATACCACCACCACCGTTGGTAATGTTGCGAGTGATACAGAAATCCATTCAAGAATCCTCTGACAAGTGAAAAACATTCAATGTGAAGTAATTGTTCGATAGTGTTAAATATTAATTGTTCATAAACTTTCAATTGACATATCATCTAAACATGTCTTTTTATGTGATTATAGAGTTGACAAGTAATCTTCCTTTAGTCGTCAAATAGAAAAAGCACAAAATGTACAAGGTTATGTTTACTACAAATGTCACCGCTGTTCCTAAATTATTAAAAATAAATCATGGAAATTCAACGTATCCGAACAATTTTCTTCGTACACGTACGTACTGAAATTATAGATTATTTTTAAATATAGTTAATTTATAGATTATAATTGTAGATTACTAAAAAATATACTTACAATATACAGGGTGTCCCAAAATGTCTTCAACTCCCGGAAATGGGAGGTTCCTAAGGTCATTTCAAGCGCCATTTTCCTTTTGCAAAATGTTGTCCGCGGCTTTGTTTAGGAGTTATTAACGAAAAACATGGACCAATCAAAGCGCGAGCTCGTCGCTCGCTGGCACGTTCAGCGCGGCGAGCCGGCAGGCGGTTGGCTGAACATGCCAACGAGCGTCGAGCTCGCGCTCTGATTGGTCCGTGTTTTTCGTTAATAACTCCTAAACAAAGCCTCGGACAACATTTTGCAAAAGGAAAATGGCAATTGAAATGACATCAGGAACCTCCCATTTCCGGGAGTTGAAGACATTTTGGGACACCCTGTATATAGATTCAAATTATAAATTATATATTTAGTACGATAAATATTTTGTTGTTCACTATTTTAGAAGTTCCTGTATTATTTACAAAGAAAGACGAAACTGAAAGTCCGAGACTACAGGAATTTAGAAAAAAGTTACGAGAACGTACACCCATAGGTAAATAGTATTTTATAAATAAATTAAATATTAAAAACATGTAATGTAATTCTTATCAAAGTAACATAACTTGATACACAACAGAGAAACTAGAAGAATTGGAAGAAGGTATGCATCCTTATCAAGAGAAAGAACCATTAAAACCTTTCCCAAATAATACAAATCCTGAAACGGGAGAAGTAGGAGGACCACGAGGACCTGAACCAACTCGCTATGGTGATTGGGAAAGGAAAGGACGAGTGACAGATTTTTAGAAGTCTAATAAAATACGTAGCAACAAATTTGTGTTAAAATAATATAATATATAGTATATATTGTGTACATAGAAATATTTAAAGGATATATTGTACGATAATATTTTTATAGTTAAAAAATTATGTATATTACAAAATATCTAAAAAAAAATGAATAACTGAATCATGAAAATTTGTATGAAGACATTGTTTGTTTTAAATAGCATATATGTTTCAGTTAGATAGTTCTTTTCTTTTTAATTTAACTTGTAATAATATTTTTTACTTATAGATAAAGCAATATTTAAAATTTCATTATTTATGAAAGTAACAATTTCACAAACATATTTCTGTTGTGTTTTGTTAAAAATGAACAAAAGCAATATACAGTTTAATGATTCAATCTTTTTGTGTCAGTGAAATACACAACTGAGAACATATTTAATTTGGAATTGCCGTTGATTATTGTTAGAATGAATATTTCTAAATTTATAAGCAAAATTTCTACAAAACCATTAACATGTAGATCTAGGAAGTTTGTAACAAGTATGAAATTTATATATTTTTATAACTATAATATTATTTTTATAACCATCTTATTCTTTTATATTTTGACATAATATGTAGGTGTGTTATTACAAGTCAAACAAAATAATACAAAGGTTGAGAAAGAACAATCTCCGAGAATGAAACAATTTCATGAAAAACTGAAACTGCAACCGATACCGAGTGAGTAAAGTGATTCAGATTTAAGATAATAATAGCAAATGTAATTATAACGTGAATAACTATAGATACTGTACAAATTATAATATGTAATTATCATAAAGAATTGCAATGACAGGAGTACCTCCAAAAGAACGTTTTGTGGACTTGCTGTTGGTAGAGACTGACCCAACCAGTGGGGAATTAAAACCGAACTCTGAAAAAGACCCAACAAAGTGGGGAGACTGGCAAAACGGTGGACGGGTGAGCGACTTCTGAATCGGAAACTAATTCATAAATAATTTTCATTTGAAGATATATGAACGTATCTCCAAATTACAAGAAAAAAATACGAGTTTTAGTTTATTTTAATCTTCAAAATTGACAGTACTAGCTGAAATAATTTAAGTTATTGTATTTCTGTTGTCTCTTATAAAAGCATAATTGTTACATTCTCTAATAAAGTTGATGTCGAAATAAATACACATTTGATATAAAATTGAAAACATTTATTTTGTAAATAACATTTAAAATACCACATTCGAATTCCTTTTGTTTTACTAATCGTCAGTAAACTTGTTATAAATGTACCGCAAATAATACATATAAAAAAGAATATTATCAACACAGTATTTATGTACGAAAAGTGTATCATATATTTTTTATGTAAAATCAATATTAAACACAATCGATTAAACTAATACATGTACACACAAAACTAACTTATTATAAATGTATACATTTAGTTGATTCATTTTTGTACAAGTAACGTAATTTCTTATGTACGAATTGCATGATAAAAGAAAATCTGAAAGAGGTAATTTGCTTTTTAATTTGCAAGAGAATTAATTAAATTCATATATTATCCGGTAATTAAATGCAATAATGGTTCCATTGATTCTGTTATTTAAATAATGAATTTATTCCCGTACAAACATATTATTAAGTTATCTCTATTCGTGTACCGTATTGTAGATTTTTCAAGATAATTTTACACTGTAAAAAGTTATTTTCGCATTATCTTATGTACAATTTAGTAGCATTGACTAAAAGTATTTTAACGATAGCATGATAAAGAAATTTTTCAATACTAATTATCAGCTTCTCCGCTTCTATAAAAGTTCTATAAAAAGGTGGATGAAAATATTATTACATTGAAAATGTTGTGTGACGTGAAATTAACATTCACAAATACAATAATCTTGATGTCTACTTCAGATCATTTTTTCGAGAGGGAATCATTTTATATTTACATTACAGGTCTATATTATAATATGAATACAGGAATTGTCAAGTCACACTTTTATGATACGCGATACACAAAATACAAAATTTTTTTGTGAAAAGTTAAAATTAAAAATAGCGAAGTATTTACAAAATGGCGGTTCTTATAATAGTAACGCTTTCGATTTACTCCTAACAGATCCATAAACAATATATCGAAAATAATGCTTATACCACTTTCACTCGATGAAAATTATAATCTAAAAGAAATAAAAATTTTCTTGTAAACACTTTTCAGATCCAAATATTTCGAAGTATTAAACTCGCACACCGAGTTTACTCCCATTAAGATTTAAAAATTACTAATGGTATGTGTTACAATAAAGTTCTATTTCAAATAGTAATTCAACTTGTAAAATAAAAGGAAAATGATCTAAAAGTATAAATATACTGAAATTCGAGTAATAAATCTTCAGTCTTTCATCTAGCATCGACGGACCTGAAAATTGTAATTTAAGGTAGCATCGAATATTAAAGATTATAGATCTTAACGGATAAACTATAAAGTTTTATTGATGGCTAACACATCTCGCATCATCATGTTCCTTAGTGTCCATAAGGCGTTTACCACATTCCCATGGTTGCCTACACCGTTGCCCAGCCATTCAGCTGGCAATTTTGTTACATCGGGAATTTGTGTATTATCTGGATTAGCATTCATCTGTTTATCCCAATTTGATATGTACCGATTTTCTACGTTTAACGCTTCGATATACCTGTGAATTAAATGGAAAAATATAATTTTTAATATGTTCATTAGTAGCAATAAATATAAAATGAAAATAACATTATTGTTAGTAACAAATTATCTTACCGTAGATAGGCATCTGAATGTAACACACGACTTGGTCTTGGAGGAACAGCAACAAACATTGGTTCTGGTTGTTTAGCCGCTGGCAGATTGCTTGTTTGCGTTGCAGCTGCTGACGTTTCTGTAAATGAAGTTGTGCGGAATGATGCAAATGTCACATATTTTAGTAAATATAAATGCGTAATTAATGTATATCAATTACCAGTTTCCATTGGCGGTAATATCGTTGGACCTTTTGATGCCATATAATTTCTGTAATAGAAAAATGATATTGAAATCCGAATTTTTAAAACCAGAAAAGTATAGCTTGATCATTTTGAAGACTTACTTGCTTCTTTCCGAAGGAGGTATTATACGTCCATTCGACTTAAGGATATGCACTTCCTTAACGTGTCTTGCAAGCCTTTGTACACTTGGGAACGGGGGTACAGATTTTTTCGTGCGACCACATCCGCGCCACTGACATTGAAATTCTACGTCTATGGAAAAATGAAAATTATATTTTACAGAAAAAATGTTATTCGATGCTAATTATAATTAAGTTACGTACCACTAGCGGCATTAATAAAGGATGATTGTACATGTCCATTTTGCTCAGCGATGCAATGATCAATACAATCGGTCATATCTTCAAATTGCCAGTCACAATTATCCCAGCAACATTCGTATACTACATCTTGTATAGAATTAGTCCCTACTGAAACAGATGTCCCTTTAAGTTGTCCTCCGTCTTCATTCATTTTAATTGCTCTTTCTTCCCATGCCTGTTTTTCTCCTGCTGGCAATTTCCTCCACTGAAATAAAAAAGACTTGTATTTATGTTATTCTTTGTATAACATTTCAATACTCTGTAAACATCCATTTTGTTCAAACCTTTTTCATAGTAGAGCATGGAAAAATGATTAATGAAACTGTTTTCTATTAGGTTTCTATTTATGGCTACCATTAAATTGATATACTATTAACGGTATATGAAAACCTAATTTGGAATGTATAGTAAAATAGCAATCATATGTAAGTAAACAACATTCTATTACAAGATTTGAATATACATATAATTATTTTGATGTGTAATATGTGAATGGTAACCCTAAGAAAAATTCAATATATTTAAAGGAAAGACATAGAGTATGCAGTATCTTTTTCTCTGAATGATACTTTATGAAAAAAAAACGGGTTTCATAAGTTTGTACAATACAATTGAAAAATATAATCTGCATACTGTCCTTCCTTAATAGATATATTCTTATTGTAAACTAAAAATCAACAGTCAAAATAAATAAATACCTCGTTGCCAACAATTCTGCTAATCTCCCCAAAGGATGATTCGGGATTGTTTTGTGTAATCTGCGTTCGCATTTTACTCGAATACAAAATATAGCCCGTAACTAATTTCTTACCCGCCGTTTTCTAAACAGAAGAAAACACAAATTATAATGTCACTGTCTCATGAGCAAGTCTTGACATTTATACCTTTAAAGGTAAGACATCTAATTGTTGTTCTAATGTATAGATAATAAACGGTGTAAAAATTGAAAAATGAAAAATAGAAGTATGCTGGCATATTTCTCTAAACAAAAATAAAATTAAATAAATAAAATGTAACATGTAAATCAATTGTAAACAAATAATGTCACGATAAGTCCTACCTTCTTGGTTGACACAGGTGTTTGGGTATTGGAGAGCACCGGTTGAGCTTCTGCAGATCCAACGGACGGTGGACCACCAGCGTCCATGCTGTCCTCCCCAACTCCTACTCCTACTCCTACTCCCACTCCTAATCCTACTCCCATGCCTAGCACATCGGGTTCCAGCTTCGGTAACAATGGTGATGCTTCCTATACCATTTATGTTATGTTACGTTCATTATCCGTTACCGAATGTAATGTCATGAATAATTTTCGAATATTTTCTATCGGTACAACAATCTTATATGAATACTATTTGCTACGTGAAATCTTCTCTGATCAGAAATATTGCAGTGTTCATGAATATAACATTAACGGCGATAACTATAATTTTGAAGAAATACGCAATGCTCTGTGCGCAAAGTTCACAATAGAATGTTTTAAGCTAATACAGTCGCACAACACTTTCTTATGTTTCACCCTAATACCTTAGGTGCACCCTAAGGACCTAAATATGTTTGAGTATTAGTACTGTATGCATTCCGTTCAAAGCAAATTGCTTCATTTTTATATTATTTGGGTTAGAGTGACATGGAAGCGAGACTATTTGGTGGTATTCTATGTATGCATATGTATATACGCTGTATATGTTTACAGTATATCTACATATGCACTAGATAAACCCAACAGGTGCTCTGAATTTGAATTCGATGAAAAGTCGTTTCTATGTATGTACATCCTATGTAAACACTATATAGAAATGTTTACTATTTAGTGTTAAATGTCAATTAATATGTATGTATCAAATACATATTAACGTGTGTATGTGTGTATATGTGTAAATAAAAAAAGATATAAAATCAAATAAACAGACAAAATGAATATGCCGGCATAGAATGAGAAACATGCTCAGATACAAGTTTTTGTGAGATCTTCATCACACGCAAATCGTACTCATGTGTAAACTATATAGTCCTAACTTATTTGGTCTCACAATACTTTGTAACATCATACGAACTTGCGTATGACTTTAGAGGAACATGCATAACTTCTGTAACACTAATAGAACAAAAAAAGTTTATAACAAGAAATTACCATTTCAAATTGTGTTGAACTAGGAGTAACAGACTTGACTTGGTTTTGCGTCTGAGCCACATCGCCTGGAACCTACAACACACATGTCACATGCAAAACAATATATTCAATTAGTTGCATATTAATATAATAGGATACTTATTGGTATAGTATTATTACATGTAACGTAAGCTTGTATACTTAAATTGTGTACACACTTTAGCAGGGTTAATAGGCCTTCGGAAGAAGTATATTTCATCTTCTGTTACTGCAGAGTTATGATTGAATTTTTTCAAACCCTCTTGTCCTAACTTCTTCATCAGGCTTTTACTTTCGTCGTATAATGATTCACAGATATATACATCGTCCTCTGGAATTTCTGTAGGTCGACCTACACACATATACACACACATACAGATACAAACAGTTTAGCAAATAAAATCGTTATAAAATGTATATTTTTTGCTTCTGTCACAGACTTCCACATTTTTAATTAAATGTCTATTCAACTACTTACTACAAATATACTCTCCATAGTCAAGGACCGCACATTTTCCAACAATAGCGACAATAGGATGGGTACCATCGACGGTAGATAAGAAAAGTTCTTGTTTATAAAATAATTTTGTAGGTGTATGTGGCACTTCTGCAGGCATTAACAACCATGGGCCTTTAAAGTAACACTTTCCGCTAAAAATCAGATAAGTATTCTTGATAAATAAATATTGATGACTAGAGGTGTGCGAAAACCCGAAAATGTCAGGTCCGTACGGGTCGAGAATTTTATTTGGGATCAGGACGGGTTCTCGAAAATTTTGGAATTCCCGAGCATATTTGGGTCCTCGAATGTATTGGGATTTTCGACGATTTTCGGGATTCTTAAGCATATTCGAGAAGTCCCGATCATCGAATACCCGACATTTTCGGGTTCTCGCACACCTCTATTAATTACTAATATTCAGTAGTACTTATGCTAGAGAATATATTTCAATACTTACTCTTTAGTCGACCATATAGCATCAATTTGTGCAATTTGTTGTCTACCTCCATCTGTTGCTACATAGACGAAATCTCCTGTTTTTACAGAACCCGCACACGTATTGTATTGTTCATAGTAAGAATTTTCCGTATCTTCCGAATTATACAATATTACATTCTACAAAGTATAACAGAATAAGTGGGATTTGCAATACATAGAAAATTAATTTTGACATCGCATATAGTGTATAATCTGTGATAGTATTATTTATGCATAACTTACAGGTCGTTCCTTTTCAGTTGGTTTTTCTCCTTCTTCCAACTCTGCAATCTCTTCTTTATGCTTTTCTAATCTTTCCTTGTACACTGATATTACCCGCTTCGGTTCCAAAGCTTTATCTCTTGATACAAGTTTCAAATGATCTGGATCAAAATTCCAGACTTTGATTTTTTTAAAAGCTCGCGCTTTCGTAGAATATCGCGATTCACATACGTAAACGTCTTTCTCTAAAAAACCTTCGGGTTGCATTCTAAAATAATCTTTTACACTTAGAACACAACACCTGCCAGCTACTTTAGCTAAAGGTACAGCTACATGGGCATCACTTTTAAATAATTCTTTATCAAGAAATTTTCTTGAGGCTACATGATAAGTTTCACTTGGTCTATAAAATAAATTGCCATACAACATTTGTTGCCCCTCTGCATTTGTCCATAAGCGTTCTATAAGAACTACACTATACTCCATGCCACGTTCTGTAGGTTCTATATATGCAAAATCTCCAGCCCTATAAACTTCTTGATTAAAACTCATCGATCCTCCATTGTCGCTATTAGTTCCTTCGGCACTAGCATTTGTTTCTGAATCCTGTATAAAATAAAAAGAAAAAATACCAAATATATAAAATACTATTCTCTCCTTTGTTTCATTTTTATGACAAAATATTACATACTTTTGTCTCATTTCCATCACAACTTTCTTCTTCATTAGGCAATGCTAATTCTTGTTGTTGTTTCACACGTTTTAATTCTGCAACTTGCGCAGAAAGATCAAGCAGCGTATAATTAAGCGCTGGCGAATGTAATAAATCTCCACTGCGAGTTACTTCATCACGAGTACGTAAGAAAAATGCTTGTAACTCAACACTATCTTCGAAAGGCTGTGAGTCTGTACGTGACAATCGTCTGGCTCTTTCTAAACACGTAAATACATCTTCTTGGAATCTATCCAGTCGTTTGTAAACACCACGATCTAACCTTCTTTTAATTAAATCCAATGATAATCCTCGTACTCTGTTATTTGATATGAACATAGAATTGTGGAAATTAACTTTACAATAGAGAGTATAATTTCTAAAAAAAGATAAATATGAGGACATATCTTTTAATCTCAATTAAATCACAACATACTTTTTTCCTTCCACAATGTCGTGCTCGGGAAGTTCCGCCATAGAATCCGAGTAACACCTTCCTTCTTCGTCTTGGTGGTTATACAAAGCAGTGAAAATGGTTGCCAATATTTCTTGAATCGCGGCTGACACATCTGGCACACTTTCTTCATCTTCGCTTAATTGTAACTTTGTTTGCAGAACTAATCGTTGTAAAATTAGTGCATCCTAAAACATCATTTCAACTGGTTGAAAGCCATGAATCAAATTTATCAGTGATATTAAAATGTTCATCTTCTATAAAAATTAGTGTGAACGGGCAATATTCTGAAAAGAATGAAGTAATTCTTTACTTCTGTTTCATTCTTCTTGCACTTTTTTGATAACCGTTGGTCTACTTCTCTGTCTCTCATTAAACGAATAAAACAAGGTCGTACTTTTAATGTCTTGTCTACAGAAATATTATTATCTTGATTATCGAAATTCCCTGGTTCAAACATTCTGAGTAATAGTGCATATATATAAAACTTGTAAAGAAATTACAACATTTATAAGGCTTATACAGTCACAACATTTATAATTATCTAATAGTCAATTTTTCGTGTATTTAAATTGTAATTATTGATTTGATAGAACTGCATATCCACATGATTTATACTGGTATATCTATTCATGAATAAAAATCAAACATTATTCAATAAAATTCCACTATGAAATAGTATAAAATGACGAAGATACGAAGGTAGCTAACTTCACGTAACCTCAAAAATCATGACCGTAAACAGATCAAGCTTTCCATGTTTTAGCGCGAAATTTCAATTTCACTTCGAACATGCACTCTTCACAATGGATTGCATTTACTGTGTTGGTAATTTTTCAGTCAAATAATAAACATAACATTTATAATCGCTGCTTTCCTTTTACACTTAATAATTTTTGTTTATCGAAGAATATAAAGGGCATGTTAATTATTCTTATTATTTACATAACCAATAATTTATTTTATATTAATTTATCCTTTTTTTGAACTCAAAATATTAAATTAGAAATTACTATGGCTAGTTTCCCACTAAATGAAACATCACTTCCTTTTTAAATTATTTTAATTATGGACAGTGTTATGAGAATTCTTATTTTACTCTATATACATAAATGTATGGTAACACGCATACGTATATTATCATACAAACCTTGTATATTTGTGAATCAGGTTCATTATATTTGCAGGCATTATCAAACATTAGTATAAAATCCGAGACAAGTTCATCTAAATTTTCGTATCCATTATTTTTTAATGTTGAAGCTATTTTTTCCATGTTCATTGGTTGTTTGATAACTTCATAGTAATCAGGATACTCATTTTTGTTTGGTAATTTCATAAAAATTAAGGATAACTGCCTTCCTTTGGCATCATGATAATCTTTTATAGTATCATACATGGTTTTTAATTTTTGTAAATGCAATGGTATAACCTTTTTTGGTCTTCTAGAAACGACAAAATAGCAATATAAATATGACTTTTAGAATATTAAGGTATTACATGCAGTTTTCATTGGTATTTTTAATACTCTACATACCCAACATTTCTAGTTGGCGTGGATGCACTTGACTTTATTAATTTAGGTGTTTCTGGTAAAGGACCTAATTCTTTTACTTTATCCATCAAAACTTTTTCCAAAGTATTTGCATCTTCATATATTAGAGAGCCTTCTTCGTTATACTGACGGCAATTATTGAACATTAACTAGAAAA
This sequence comes from Lasioglossum lativentre, assembly GCA_916610255.1. Classification (NCBI taxonomy): domain Eukaryota; kingdom Metazoa; phylum Arthropoda; class Insecta; order Hymenoptera; family Halictidae; genus Lasioglossum; species Lasioglossum lativentre. The sequence continues at coordinate 8,207,212 of OU744364.1, forward strand.
TAGGAAAATAACGATATAATAAAACTGAATATTACAATAAGTAAGAATATTATAATAAATAGAAAATATATCACATTTGTTTTTCTTATAGTTAAGTATAATACATACTTTAAAATCTTGTATTAATTCATTTTCGCTTTGATATTTCTCTGCTTTAATATTAGCTTCTATAGCTAACATATCAATGGGCTCTGCTATTACTTGATAATAATCTGGATATAATTTTTTAGAAGGTTTCTCCATAAACATTAACATCGGTTGTCGACCATCTTCACACTGTAATGCAGTAACTTTCTTTGTATTGTTAAGTTTGCAATTCAATCATTCAAGTTGGAATTACTTACAACGTATTCTATCACACATTTAACTAATGCATACAATCTTTTCTTCAATGGTATATTGTCCTTATATTTTCCACGGGTTAATAAATTTGAAGCGCGCTTAATAAGTTTTGGTTGATGAGAACTGTTTTCAAATTCACTATCAGAGTCGGAATCCTACAAGCGTAACATATTAATATGTATGCATATATGTGTATATATTTTACAAGATTCAACTTATTCTATTCACTACATATTTTAATAGTTAAATTCATAGATAAATAGTATTAGTAAAGAAAAAGTTTTAGAATAATATTTTCCTTTCCAGTAAACTTGGATTTACCTGATCAAATTCTAAAAGTTCTTGTACTTTCTCTTGCATTATTTTTTGCAATTTTACAGCACACTAAAAAATCACAATTTAATTCACATGAAAGAATCGTAAAAATTAAATTAATACAATTTACTAAGAAGTTAATGTTTATTACCTTATATAATCTAGATGTATGAATATTGTATTTTTTTGCATTCTCAAACATAATATTCATATCGCCAGCTACTTCACTAACTGTACCATATTCACCTTTCTGTAACAAATTAAAAACGACATAACATTATCATATAAAATATAAAAAATAATTATATTCGTTAACTTTAGTAATTACCTTTATTTTTGTACGAATTTGTAACAAAGAAATAGGATTTTTAATCATTTTGTAGTAATCAGGATATAATCTCTTTGACGGGAGTTTCCAGAAATATTCGCTCATTCTAACTCCTGAATAATAAAAGAAATTTAATTAGTATTATCTATACAAAATTATATTTAATGAATGTAAAGTACCTTGATTATTTGGTGCTGTTCGAATAGTTTGGAATAGCTGCCACTGTGGATTGTCTGCCTCCTCAGTTTCTGCAGATTCTTCTTCTTCGTCATCACTTTCTTCATCTTCGTCTGGTAATGTTGCAGTTTGAGCTATCAAAGATTGCGCCATAGTGCGACTACCTCTTTTACTTCGCGTCGATGGAGCAGTTGTTGCAATTTTTGGAATACTGCTACTTATTCCAGTATCCTGTTTCCTTGCTGCTGCAGTAATGATCTTCTTTAAAAGTTTAGCATCCTTGTAAATTTGAGAACCAGGTTCATTAAACTGACAAGCATTACGACACATTAGCATTAAATCCTTCTCCATGTCTGCAACACTGCTATATGCTCCCTCTTGAATTTTCCTTGCAACCGTTTTCAAATCTACTGGTGTCTCTATTACATCATAATACTCAGGATATAGCTGTAAATGTATTAGTATTCTTACAATACAGTAGTCGAAAAAAGTAATGCAGTAATATATCACCAATACGAAAGTACGCGAAACCTTTTTAGATGGTTTAAGCTGAAACATTGTATGTAATGGCCTGTTGTCAGTTGGATCTGTTGCTGTCATAACAGCTGCAAATAAATCTTCAAAAAGTTGTATTGTCTCCTCATCTGGATTTGTAGAACTTTCAGATGTATCTTCTGCATCTTCTTGTTTTGTTGCAACTTTTCGAGCCTGTATGATTAACTCCGCATTAGTTTTTAATTGATTAAATAAAACAATATCATATTTATACAGGTTGTCTCGCATACTGTGGACAAAAGATTGACCCTCGAGGTGAATTGATGTAACTTTTTCCTTTGCGAGAATGTGCTCCGCAGCTTTGTTAAAAAGATATTAACGAAAAATGCAGACCAATTAGAGGACAGGTCCCACTGACATTGAATAGCCAAGAACAGGCGTGGAGAAGAACGGAGGTAAAGTCGGGGCCGAGAGAATTGCCAGAAGCAGAGCCTCGGCCCGATAGCTCCGACCGGAGGAGGAAAGGGGCCCCAGGAAGGGGTCCCGGGAGAGGGGTTTTAGTCGGTATTCCCGGTCCATCAGACCGGGCGAGTCCGACACTCTCCCCGGCGACAAGGCCGGGGGGGTTAGTGCGTAAATGCATTTCCCCTCTCCCTTAACAAAAAAAAAAAAAAAAAAAAAAAAAAAAAAAAGGTCCCACTGACATTGGCATTGGCATTGACTATGCCGAAATCTCTGATTGATCCATGGTTTTCGTTAATAACTTCATAACAAAGCCACGGAGATCATTTTCACAAAGGAAAAAGTTACTTCGAATGACCTCAGGAATTACCCCTTTCGAGGAAGTACAACATTTTTTGGCCACCCTGTACATGTATACATATATGTATCGGTCACACCCTGTATATTTATACAAATATGTATGCTTACCAATCTTGCTACTTTTAGTATAAGTTTTCCTTTAGGTTCTGGATCTTCATATTCTTCTGTAATTCGATTCTTTGTATTTATACATAATTCCCAAAGTTCTGTAGCATCTTTATATTCAGGAGATGTACGCTATAAAAACATTTATTATTACATATTGAAATTTCATATTTGCTGTGCTTCGTACACTTTCTACATTTATTAATTTATAGATTATTACCATATAAAAAGCTTTTGCGTTATTAACCATAAGTTGAATATCGGCTGCTAAGTCATCCATATCTCTATATTCATCAGTTTTTAACTTTTGTTGAACCTTTAGTAAGTCTATAGGGTTCGTTACAACTTCATAATAACCTGGTTCTTGTCTGCGTTTAGGCACACGTATAAATGCATCACATAGTAATGTTCCATCTTCCTTTTTTTGATTACGTAGCACGTCGTATAATTGTTGGCACAGGTCACTCTAAATAGGTTTGATTAAACAAGTATTAAACACCATACTACTTTTATAGATAATCATTTGTCACGGATGATAGCTTACAGGATCTAATTTTTTTCTTCTTTTTGTTGGTTCAGGTGGTATATCGTCACCATCATCCTCTGTACCACGACTCGCAACTGAAGATGTTCTGCGGCGCTTGTTCATCTTGAATTATCTTAAAAAATATAAAAAGAAAACGTGTGCACTAACACAAATAACACTAACGTCCTGTAGTAACTATAAAATACTACATTATAATCTGAAGTCTAAGTCATAGTGTCATTGTATACAGAAAAAGTCTTTGACTACATGTTATGCTTGACCAATATAATTACATCACTTGGTGTACAAAAAATTTGAGCACAATCGGGAAACTTACAAACGGAATTTCATACACGGAATATAAATTTACTAAATATGTTACTTCACAAAGAAATTCCTTTGCGTACGTATTAGGTATGAAAGTAATCGAGATACACAACTGCAGTTAAGAAAATTTCGCCGCCATGATATGTCGCCACTGTACTTCAAAATGCAGAAATGCATAACGTTTTAATTTTTCGTTTGTCACATATCAATCGAGTGCATTGAAAATTGAAAGTGAAAGGAAATATTGCCACCCACTCGCGTTTCAATGATTCACCGGCAAATATTCGTCGAAGTTTCTTATAAATCGTTGTCCAACTAAAATTTACCGCCATATGAAAACCTCAATGCATCCTTTGAACTCGTTCCTCTATAGCTACAATTATTTTTCCTCTCAAAGCATTCGTGTTATCGTACTTTGAAATTCTCACCTGCCGTTAAAATTTGTACAAAAAGATTTTTTATTAATATAGAACATGTAAAATAAAAGCGTTATAAATGTTGAACGCTTTTCATCTGCAACACACGATGACACACGACTTGGCGAACGCCATGTCGTAAGCAACCGCGGGTTTATAATCACACGAACTGTACGATCCTATGGCCAGAAATAGAGGCTGCTTCATATGCCCTTTTGTGTATGAATTCGCTCAGTCGGTACAGAGGATTTCAATTCTTTCGTACAAACCACCGACGAGTTGAGAAATGATATATATATATATATATATATATATATATACATATATTGGTATAATACTATAGACATACGAGTAATTGATCATTTTGAATGAAAAATAGTACAGAAATTTCCTCTCTGGTAGTGGGATTAAAGTGAATGAGAGTGTTCACGCCCGGGGTTTCGATGCCTCCGATATAGTGCTACACTCAAACGGGACAGAACCCAACTGATTCATCCGCAGCATGGGCTAGAATCCATATTATTAATTTATAATCTCAAATAATTTAGAAGTCTATTCATATATTAATTATTTTCTTCTTAAATTTCATATATCTTCTGCGATTATTAATGTAGTGAAATATAATAATTGAGTCTATTATGTAACAACAAAAATTGATTAGTCTCGCTAGAGAGACAATATCCTCACTATATAGTCCCGCTCAGATTATTTTAAAACTTTTCGAAAGAAATACAATTTTTTAAAATAAAGTTTGAATACTACTCTCAGACCCCGCAACTATTTGAATCGCGATTGTCACTATCGATACTTCATATATCGATATTTATATACACATATGTATTCGTATGTACATATCACATATGTACAGTTGATCTGTAGAATACTCGTGAACGCGAACGAGAGGCCTTCTTTGGCACACGGACGATGGCGCACATCCAGATGGCGCACATTTCTTTTGCACACAGCTCGATTGCGCACACGGTTCGTTCGCACACAGCTCGATTGCGCACACGGTTCTTTCGCACACAGCTCGATTGCGCACACGGTTCTTCCGCACATGGTTCTTCCGCAATTCCGCACACGGAATATTGGATTGCGCACGCAGAGAATTCAAGCTGAAGTTTACCATCGTGAGTTGTGCTGTGTGATTAGTTTATGGTTATATTTTTTATGCATAATCTATCTATATGTAGTATCAGAATTTGTCAGTGATGTTATTTTATAGGTGATTGTGTTGCGGTTTACATTTTGTGGACTCCCGGAATAGTTTGGTGCTGTGATACATAATATTCGAAATATTTCCAGAGGTTTTAAGAAAATAGAAGCATGAAGCAATGGGAAATCATCTTTGAACTAAAATGCAACATTTGAAAATGAATGAAGGGATATATAAGTTAATAGAAACCTGAAATAGACGAAATTATTGTGACGAAGTCGAAGAGGTTAAGTGACTACGTGTATACGTCAAGGAGGTTGGGTAATCAGTTACTGAAGAGAAGAGTTATGCAGGTAAATAATATATTATATCGTCTTATAAACTTATAAAGGATAATTTTATAATTGTTGTAAATTTCCTCACCACCCTAGGGGTATTACTGTGGCGCGTTACCTTTTTTTTATCATAATGGGTGGTTCGCCAATAGCCATATCATCCCATTTTACAAAATAAAATACATTTTTTAAAATAGCAAGAAAATAAAACGAATTTTTTTTTAAATAAAAAGAAAATACAAATGAAAGAAACTTAATAAAATTATCTTGATGATGCTATCTTTTATATCTTTTATACATCTATTCTCTTATATGTGATAATATCGTAGTAGATATTATTTTTAGAAAACAAAAAAATAACTTTTCACATATAAACAGAAAAATAAAATAATAAAATTTTCAACAATAATAAATAATCTTTAATATTAATAACAAAATATACTCTGCTATTTTTCTTGAAATACTGCTAATATAACCCTGAGAATAAAAATATAAAAAGAAAATAAATAAACTAAGACAAATAAAAAACTCTGTTGATGCATTAACTAACCATATTAGAAAGAATAAGTTAAATATATCAAAATTAATGCTTTAAAAAAAGCTAAATTAAAAGAAAATTATTGAAAATTTAGGTTCTATTGAAAGTTTTTATTTTACGATTTTTAGAAATGGTATGTGCATTCATTTCTAATTGACTATTGTTTATAGTTTTAACATAATCATTTAGTAAAATATTCGAAAAAATTGATAATAATTTAAGCAAAATACTGTGATAATCTTTACCACAAATGCATCTATCTAAAAATGCTAAATGATGTATATCTGATTGTATACTAATATGTGTTAATTTACATAAAATATGTTTATGATTTTCAGATTTTAGAAAATCTGATTCCAAATTAGGAACATTTATTATGGCTTCCATTACTGCACACATGTGAGTAAATACATTTATTACGTCTTCTGTAGGAGTGGAAAGACCACCCCTTTGTAAATAATCAAAATATACATTATTTACAGTTGTACCTTTATCCTCCACAATTAATAATTTGCATGTATTACAATTTAATTTTTTTGCAACAGAATGGGACCCATAACCGGATATATAAATCGTAATGGAATCATCAACAATACAAGTGGATAGATAATCAGTGTCAAAAATTTCTGAAAAACCGCTAACATCAACAGGAAGATTATGAAGATCATTACTATCATCATCGCAAATTTGGAATTTATTTTTTATTTCAGAAATCAGAAGTATCACTACATACAAGCTTGAAAAAATAAATTTTTGAATTTGTTATTTTGATACTCCAATGGTTCGAAATTACAAGCTTTTCTTTGTAATTGTTTATTAAATTTAAGAAACCACTAATTAGATCAGAGTCCATAAACTCTTTAACTAAATTTTCATGGTTTTCAATTATTCTTTCCCTGCGCTCTACAGGATCTTTTCTTTGTGGTAGCACACGTTTTGATGGTGAATTGGGAAAAATGGAAGGTATTGCATTGTCCATAAGTCTTGGATATTTCAACAAAATATTCTGTGGTACACCGTTAGGAGATAGAATATACCTTTGGATGTCAGTTTCTGCAAAATGCAGACTACAAACTGCAGAATATTTTGTTGGTGTCCAATTTCTACGGGGAATAGCAGCCATCCATTTTTTCCGCAATTCCTCATCTTTGGGGAATAAAAATATAGAAATATAATTATTTTCTTTCAGAGTAGTATCATAATTTCCCTTACAATTGGGGACACAACAACGTCGTGGCATTATTAACAAATTAAATTATTGTGAAAAGAACTATGTAAAACAAATTTTCTAAAAACTCTGTATGTATATAATACATATGATTTTGTAAAAATTTAGATGTGATACTATTAAAATGTTGTTGATACTATATTGAAATGTATTGAAAGAACAATAGAGTCTATTAAGTAAATGTGCTACACACAAAGATAAAGACCTAAAAAGTTAATAAATAATACTTACCTCCATTATTGCACTTCTTTATTTTCGTAAATTAGCTACACTACATAACAATATTATAATAATGTGTACTACACATTGATGAGAACATTTGAAAACTACGCGGGAAACTGAGAGGCCGGTAGGGGAGACCGAGAGTCCGATTGAGTAGGTTGGGTTAGGTATATTGACATATATATATCAATCGGACTCTCGCCGTGTTGCCATTTTTACCTTCAGCACGGCTAGTAGTAGAGTAGGCTGTGGTAATATACATACAAAATATTGAAATTTAATATAATTCAAACTTATTCTATATTTTGAGGATGGGAAAGGGAAGGAGTGATAAAATAACTAAGCACAATATATAATAAAACAACAAAATATTTTATTTGGCAGAAACAATCACAGAATAACATTTGTTGCAAGGGTAAGGAAAACTGCCAAAACCTTACCATTATTCACAAATCAAAAATTTGTCTCGTCTATCACTATCACTCATCACTCGTCCCGCTCATAACACCGGTACACTCAAACTCAACACTCCCGCCGAAATAACTGCCACAGGGCTCTGGCCGCTCTGCTACCTCATTATAGATACGTTACTGTTTTTGCCGCGCATGCGCGAAAAATAGTGCCCCGAATCGAAGCACTGCCCCCAACGCGAACACACCTTACACACTAACACACTATTACACACCAAACCGTGATCTAACCCTACTCGTAGCCATTTTAACTTATCTTGAGGAAGTTCGCACGGATCAAGTAAGTTTTCGTACATTATAATACACTGTTAGTTGTACTGGTTGACAGTAATCATTGTTACCTTCCTCGTATAGTAAAATATGAATCGTAGCATATTCATACATCTCTTATGAGTATTTTCCACATGTTTTATGAAACATTCATAATCTGTTAGGTAACCACTTGAAACATTCGATAATCGGTACGTAATATTATCTGAAAACCAATGTCCTTTTTAACGTAAATTAATGTTTCGATGTTTTATATATTGATGGAATAAAGTGTTACTTTAGAAGTATTTTCATAATTTCTTAGTTAGCAGTTCCAAATTTTTAAGAACTTAATAACTTGAAAATACATTTTAGGACAGTCGTACATCAAGTAAAATTCTATATAAATGGTCCCTTTTTTTATTTGAAATATAATTTTTTTAATAAAATATAATAATGTAAGATACAAATAGTTAAGAATTATGAATTAACGATATTGTAATATAAAATTATTAGTATTAATATAAGAGTCAAATGTCAAATAATTTTCTAATAACATTTATATTATTTTAGTAAATAATGGCCGGCAAACTGCTTATTTCATGTTTGCGACAAAACATTCCAATTCACACTCGTGGAATGGCCGCTTTCTGTTTTCCCGACAAAATTGGCAACAGAGAGGTAGTAGGTTATGGATACAATGGACAGGAAACATACATAGATCGTATTGACTATCCTCTGCCTGCTATCCGTTTTAAAGCAAATACACCAGATATCATGGTATTATAGCTCTTACAATTATTAATAATAAATCTCTTGAAAAAGAAATTATAAAAAATGGTACATACAAAGTTCATCATAAAATATTATAGATAAATAGCCTTATTAATAGAATCGTTTTACACAGTACAGTGAGACCCCCATATCCGCAGGATTGGCTCCAAGACCTTCCGTGGATATTGAAATCCATGGATAGTAGCTAATGTCTTTATGGACACGCATACATCATAAGGTTGATAAGGTTTATAATATAATAAGGTTTATATATAATTATAATGGAACAGAGCAACACTCGTAGGTCCTCATGTAGCCAGAGAACCCCCAGTACGAATAGTTCTCCCACTTCCGACTGTGACCAACCACGGATGTTGGATCCGCGGATACAGAAGTCTCACTGTACCATGCAAAATCTGACATGAATTTTTCTATCTTGGCTATATAATAGAGTCATTTCAACTGAATTACATGTGTATATCATTTTTAACTATGTGTACATATATTTATAATATTTTCACACAATACAAATATTTATTTTTCACATGTACAATTGTTAGTTAATCTCAGTCATACTGTAATATCGTGAAAATAGAAGTACATGCATTGAAAAGCATTAAATACAATAATAGGATTATAAACATCATTCATTCTTTGCATAGGCATTGAGGGAAAAGGAAAAAGGAGATTGGAAGAAATTGTGTATTGAGGAGAAAAAAACATTATATCGTGCAAGCTTTTGTCAAACAATCGCAGAACTCAATGCTCCAACAGGAGCATGGAAAGGAGAGATAGGAATTTCACTTTTAGGCATAACATTCAGTATTTGGTTGTTCTATTTCATTAAAGTATTTGGTAAGTTTATTAAAGGAAGACTATGTATTCTATGCAAAATATTATCAGATGTCATAAAATGTTTATACAGTTTCTTTTTTGATCGATCAGGCTCAGTATTTTGTATCTAAACATTTAATTGCCTTTCACTATTTTTATGAGTCTCAGAGTTAGAAAAACTTAGAATGCATTAGTTAGCATAAGAGTTTCTCTTCATCACCGTGTAATTTTTGTTGCAATGTTTATTGAAAATTGTTTTTGGAAATTTGTTGGTAAATTTGAAACCATTGTTTATATCCTCCATATTATTTACTACATTATTTAATGGAAAAAATATTTATAAACAAAGACTACGTAATACTAACATTGTAAAAACAATTTTCGTCAAAGAAGCTAATTTACATAAAAAGATAATCTACGAATTTGTATTGTAATACAAACTATTCAGAACACAGAATAGATTTAGAAACAAGCGCTTTTTAAATATATTTTTTAAAGCAGATTTTTCAGTACATTATGTCATTTTACAGTTTGTCCACCAATACCAGAAACATTCGACGAAGAACACAGACTAGCTCAGATGGAACGTATGAAACTACTTGAAGTCAATCCTATCTCTGGAATTAGCGCAAAATAATTTACTAATATAATTTTTACTCAAAGTATAGTTTAAAATAATGTGTTGTAACGTAACACTTATTCAATAACTACTTATGTAAATTAATAGAAATGAATAAAGTGTTACTGTTGGAATTTATAACTTTTAATATTCGGGCTATCCAGTCCAACTCAGGTACCTTGAACATCTACCTTTGTTTATGGAAAAAATGTCATAGTAACCAAGTGCTAGTATTATTTTAAGTGAGGTTCAATCATTTAAAATCCAAACTATTAAAAGAAATTCTAACAGCTCAAATAATGAAATTTTTTTTTAACATGATGAATATTAATAATAATGTGTAGCCTGTGAAGTATTAAATCAGAAGTTATAGCAATGTTGGATTGATCCTGATGGAAATATCCAATGATACGTATGTTCATCTGATTTTACATTATTCAATTTCTTTCTTTGGGAAGCAATTCAAGTAACGATTTGTGAGAATATTTCTACAACACCCACAATTTACTAATATTAGTCAACATATTATAAAGAGGACTAGATATCCATTGTAGATTAAAAACAACATTGATATTTTCGAAAAAGATTAGTTTTCATAGTATTGGTTCTTCCAAAACAAATGTTTTCCTTTAACATTTCATCTTATTATTAAAAATAAATGAAATATTTCACTTTTTGCGGTCCTATATTCAGTTCAACTCGACATCACATTTCGTTCCAACTAGTTCTATATCGAACTCGATTCGAAAAAAAACCGTTTGCTTATTTTTAATCTAAATTCTCAAATTCATGAACAGTTTTTGTACTATTCTGAGTACAAACAGGGTTTCTTTTTTGTTTTTTTATGCAAAACTTTAACTAAAGCTCTCTTATTAAAACTTTTTTTATGCAAACAACACAAGTTTTGATCGGTATTAGCTGAAAAATTGAGAAAATGTTAGGTGGAAAAAAAGGGAATTTTTATATGCGAAACATGTAAAAGAAAACTTGTAGCACCGTATATTAGAAGATTTTTCAAACGATATCATATGATGAAATATTATGTGATAAACTGCAATAATAATACATTTCTTACTACATTAAAATAGTTGTAGTTTTAATATTGAGACCGCAAAGGATTAACATGTTTCAGTTAAAAAAGGTACCCTATATACGGTAGTGTATATACATATGTAGTGTCCAACATTATCCACAATCTAAGTATATGTTTTTATAAATTATAAATATACATAATTTTTTATACTTGGCTGTTTATTGCAAACTAAAATTTAATATTACATTGTTATAACATAGTATCAAAAAGAATGACAATGTCACAAAGAAACCTGTTATCACTGTTTATTCAAATTTTCTGTAGTTATACATTTTTTTTTTTTTTTTTAATAATTTCTGAATACAGTCAACACACAAATCGCAAATTTTTTATGAATCTTTACGAAAGTTTGATCCGAATTAAAAAATCAATATTCATTTTTACACGATTTTAGGAATAACATCAAAATATAAGAAATTAATTATGTATGTACATAGCTCTGAGAATGTAAGATCCACATTTTAGTGTTTACAACATACATACATCATATATACATATATACATAGATATATGTATGTTGCAATAAGCAATTGACGTTCTAATTATAAAATGGAATCACAGCTTATAATGTTATTTCATGGATACCGTTGCCTTAATATTATACAGAATACTGCACAAATATACAATAAAAATTATTTTTTAGATATTAAGAGAAGTGAATATTAATAATGTTTCTTTTAATCTCCTCACTCGAATTTAATAAGAAATAGTGCTTAAATTATGTAAACCTGTATTAACACAAAATGCGATTGTGACACAGATTCTGAATTAGTATACTATACACAATAATTTTCATTTTTTTTTTTATATATTTGAAAACAAAAATTTATTTGTCTGAAAAACGGAATGTAATTTTTAATGAATTAAATGTGAGATACTTTCGTAATACAGCATTCGGAGTTCTCAGTGATATCAAGGCCTTTCTACGTATTGTCATATACAAAATTTTTTGAAATGTTGCTCAGTTTTAAAAAGTAATACAGAACATGTTTTTTAAATGCTATGTCCGATTCATCCACTGAATTCACTTGACATTCGATCATGACATGTATTTGATAATATATACTATTATTTGATAATATAAAAATAATGTATCATTATTCAGGGGAGACTAAAAATTACAAACTAGTATTATGAAATCAGCAATATTGTATAAAAACTAAAGCATTATGCACAATTACGATTTCAAAGAACACAGTGTAAAAATCTAAAATGTATTTTTTTTCAGCAATAAGTTAGTATTTTCAAAAATATTTTTATTCAAAATTTGTTGATCACCAGCACACGAACTTATAACTTAACTAAAACATTTTCACAACAGTACTGGACTTACATATTACAGAAAAAATAATTTTCACATACACATGGATATAGCCATGACTTCAGATGATAACATATTGTAACAAATACTATTTTAGGTACGTATAAAATAAAGAAAAATTTAGTAGGTAACTCTTAGACTTATTTTTCTATGCTTGATAATGTATATTACAATATTTACAATTGGTAAATCCCAATATCATCAATTTTTTCTGTCACCCCTTTGTTATAAGAATATAGTTCCATATAGAAAACTAAGTCTTTATCATCATTATTAGAGCTTGCATTGTAGCTTCATCAAATCTTTAAGAAAACTGCACTGTAAATAATCTTTATATATATATATATATCGTTCATATTATGTAAATGTATTACAATAGATTTCATCAATGGTTATGATAAAACTATTGCTATTTAAAGATTGCAATAAGCTTGTAACTTTGTAAACAATATTTAATAAAATACGACATGTTTTCTTAATTTTTCTTTTTTCTTGTAATATGTGCAGTAATGCGAAAAAAAATAGAATTAAACCAATCTATATTACAATTCTGTACGTCTTTGGTATGTCAACTTTCGTACAGAATACAAAACAACATTTGTAATGAAATGAAGAACTCAACTACATTTAGAGCAGTGTCTTGACCCTATAAGAAAAAAATCACAGAGTTAATAAACTCTTCATCGTTATAAACACTGAGCCCCTCTGTACACAAAAGTGGAAAGGTTAATTTAATTGTGTGATGAAAGTTAATCAGTGTCTTTTCACCACACGATTATGATATTGAGCTCGCTACTTAAATGACAAACAAAGTCCAACATTATTTTGCACGATTCATCACCGTACACAATCTCCAGTACCACCGCGAGGTGTAATGCACTGTTTTTTTCGTTTTACAGTTTGTGGTCTAGAACTTGGACTGTGGCTGTTGTTGTTACTTCCATTACTATGAAGAGAATGTTTTGCTTTACTTTGTCCACTTATATTATTATTTATTCCACGATGATGATAATTTCCTCTGGAGCTATGATGGTTACCTATAATAAAGAAATATTCGTGCATTTATAAGATGTCCATGAAAAATACGAAATTACTAATTTTATTTTAATGGTGTACATCAGGTACAATGGTTTCTAACCTTCATGTTATTACACCCCCTTTTAAAATTTAATTTTATGTTATGAAAGTTTATTTATAAGTATACATTTTTAAAATTTATATATGTTATGAAAATTACATTTCAGTTAAAATTTTCGCGCCTCCTTTTGAACTAGTCCGCGCCTCCCAGTTTGGAAATCGCAGGTGTACATTTTATACGGTAAACTTAACGGTATACATTAAACGACAGTGTAAAATTAATAGTTTCAATACATCTCTTTAATAGAAACTTACCATGACCAGTTCCCTTAAATGGTTTTTTCCATTGTGAATGATGATGAGTATGTTGATTATTATATATATTTTTTTCTTTACTTGTATCTTCACCTTTCCCACCAGTGTTTGGAGAATTACCTCGACTACATTCAGAATCCTATGAACATAAAAAATATAAATTATCGTTTAATGTGCATTAAGCCTATAGTTGTAATAAAATGTGAATATAATATTAGTTATAGTATGATTCTATATTAAAGAAAAAAAACAGTAATACTGTACTGTATCACTTGCTGGAGCAGATAGTGTTGATGCATCGGATCCGGTTGAACTAGATAATGAGTCTACCTCGCTCAAAGGTAGTGGGAATGTTTCTTTAATCCACTTGCGATAATCTATTACTTCATCTGTCACGCGAATTATTCTTCCTAGTATACTGCAAAATTTATGTTTGGTAAAAATTTATATAAATCTTATTATAATAACAAATAATAACATAAGTTTTTAATGCTTAGATAATCTCACCTTACTTTATTTGCATCATTGACTAAAATATTTAAAGGACTAACTGCTTGCGATAGGACATAATAAGCCCAATCAAATGCATCTTTTACATATAATGCGCCATAACTACTACGGCCAATATCGTTTCCAGGTGTAAGTGGATCTTCTATACACAATAAAGAAGGTCGATGACCATCTATCATATCACGTTGAACCTATAATTAATGCAGAAAGTGTTGATTAAATTTCGTTGAGATATAAGTAACAAATGTAAATATTAAAAAGTAACACTGATTAAATAGAACTACTTGTAAATTATATCCAAAAACGGAAAACAATTAAATATTTTAGTACATTAGATTGTAATCACTATACTGCGAATGTTTTTGCAAAATCAAAATTGTCCAGGTCAAGTGTATGAAACCGAAGTTAAATAAAAACATAGTTTCGCTTTTAACCATCTTAAAAAATCGAAAAAAATACAACAATATTCTCAAATTCTTCTAATCAGTTCTATCAGTTTTTTATGTGACCAATCCACTTTTGTCATAAATGCATTAAAACTACAGTCTAATAATCACTTAATAATTCAATACCATTTCAATCCTCGTTAAAATCATACTTCGTGTAAAATATTTATGATTTCGTACAAGAGACTTAAAGTTTCTTACTTTTCTGCAGATACAAATTATTTAAATGACAGTTTACACATCAGTCATTGCTTAATATATACAAGAAAAATTATTTACAAAATATTGTTTAACATGTTACATGTATAGTTTTGTCAATTGGCATTTTCTATGCAATTAATTGATTCGTAAGAACATACATTACCTCTTCCTTGGATATGTAAGTACCACCGTCTTTAACACGAATTCCTGTCTTAACGTAATTAAATTTTCTACCATATAATTCCAAAAATTCTATTAATAGCACCCCAAGGTTAGCATTTGAACAGTAAGCATTTTGTCTGGGATG
The DNA here is from genome assembly GCA_916610255.1 of Lasioglossum lativentre. Taxonomy (NCBI): domain Eukaryota; kingdom Metazoa; phylum Arthropoda; class Insecta; order Hymenoptera; family Halictidae; genus Lasioglossum; species Lasioglossum lativentre. The sequence goes on from OU744364.1 coordinate 8,222,760, forward strand.
TAACTGGAATGAAAATTTTTCTACGTAGTAAGAAAATTAATTTTTCATTTATGATAGAGTAAATTATTTTTCCAATTGAGCGCCCCATATATTATAATTTTATAAATATATATATTTCTAGTTTTATAGTTGTTTAATGACAAATTGTTGTTCAAGCATTGTAAACTTAAAAAGACACAGTAAAAACATACCTGTAAAAAACTGATAGTCATAAGTATTAAACTGTATGAAGAAATTCCACCAGTAAAAACTTCATTCAGGTCTCTTTGTAACAAGAATTGTTTTAATACCATAACTAGTTTCTCCAGCACAGGATACTGCTTCTTGAAAGAATTAATCAATTCTGCAGATTTGACACCATTATTCATATTAAAACTGATATCTACTTTAATTTCAGTTTCTTTATCAGTTAACTTGACAATTGGAACACTAGCTTTATCCAAAACTTTAATAGATGATGGTTCAGCAATATTTTGATCCAGTAAAGCACGTTCCAAAGTACGCAATGGAAGATTTCTCCATATTCCTATTACTACTAAATCTATATCACTGAAAGAAAAAATGAATTCCATATACTTATATGATTTAAAAATATATATACATACAGAAAATTTTTACTCCAGTATAGCCATATTGTGGCTCTACAGGTTTAACTTATTATTCTCAATGAGAATATTACAATAAACATTTTCATAAGTTAACTGCATACAATAGCCAAATTAATTTAATAGGAATTATATATTTGGCATGTATATATTACTAAACACATTTTGTTTTAAATATGTACAATGATACGTACCTTGTAGGTAAATATAAACCAGTGCGAAAGCTGCCAAATACTTCAACATTAGAATTTGGCCAGAGATCATAAATTACTTGTTCTATCCTTTTGACAACACGCATTCGTAAGCTATGTTCTTCATTAGACGGACACATATAGGCAAAAAAATCTTCAATTTCTTCATGCAACCTAGACATTAAAAAATTAATAATTACAGTAACTTCCCTATGAATCGGGAAGTTAATAATAAACAAACAATCGCTCTATTTAATTATGTTAATTATAGAAATGTTTTTTTACATATAATAATTTTCACTGTAAAGTAATATAGCATACACACGTGTTGGTTAGTACTGGAACTATATACAATAAATGATAAACTATACACTACCTTCATATGAACAATTTAACAGATATACCCACAAATATTTGATCACTTATTCGATATATAAGGCTCTAAGCTTTTTTTAATAAAAAAGAAAGCGAGAAAGCAATACAAGCATCCAAAAAAATATGAAACGATAATAAAAAAAAATATTGTCTTTTATTTTTTCCCTTGCATTAATTATAAATGTTTTCAAGTGAACAAATATTTTAGAGCTACCATCTGCATATGTACACTATCATGAATCAAACACGCTACTGAAATATATAAGATAAACAATACACAATTCTAAATGTTTCCATTTAAACCCACGATGCTGTATAAAACTTTTTTCTTTGAATCGATACTGTAATATAATAAAATGAATATTATTCCGAATAAGTATAAAAATTTTCATTTACAGTTACAACAATTTCTAAAAAATGACTCAAATTAACAACATTAATTATTTCCTTTAATTTTTCTATACACATTTACAAATCCAAATAATTAGAATCTGAAATCAATAAAAAAAATTAAAATATATTGTTAATTATAATCTAAAATATATCACAAAGATAGTAAACATAATAATTATTTTTTAATGTAGGAAATTAAAGAAATATTAATTTTTATTTTTGAGCACAGATTTTGAAACAGTAAACCAAATAAATATTTACTAATAGAAAAATAATTTATCATTCATTAAAAAAATTTAAAAAAGATATCCGAAAGACGAGATAAAAATATCAATGTAATACTGAAATTAATATACAAAATCAATATAGTATTTACTATGTTTGTATTTATCGTATTTTAAACAACCAATGGAAAATGACTAACGCAATATAAGAATAACATAAAACAAAAAATATATTTAAATTTCTCAGAAAATGATTGTAGTTTATTAGTGGTTATAAAAACTCAATATTTAACAAATATTGCTGCTTACAATTGTTACTAAACAATATTGATGAAAATGGAATTATTTTGAAGTAGTAGGTTGTATCGTTTTATAAGACAATGGTAACTATTTAAATATATACGTTAGTTTCCAAATAATTTGTAATATTGTAAATAAAAACAGAAGTAGTTATATTACATAAACATCCACGTGCATTTACAAGACCATTATATCGGTGGCCATTAAAATTTGTGAGATTTTGCAAAAATATTAAGCAAAATATTAAATTCAAATTATATCGTTCGTATCTTGAATAAGGAATACAATTTCCTTTTCTTAACGTTACGAATTACAAACGAACCCTACTACCTTACGTATACCCTATTTATTTGTAAACGAGCGTGCAAGACACATAACCTTAGCTATGCCCATATGGAAGATTACGCAGAACACAATAGTTCCACTTCGAAAAGGTTAATAATAATTGAACATTCACTTCGAATACTCACCCAATAACTCCTTTTGAATAATGTTTATTGGGTACACGCCACGGACAACCTCCGTATTCGCCAACTAAGGCATCGTAATTGTAGTTCATGCCGTAGGTACTAGCACGATTATCACCTTTCCTACGCGATGGATTATAATAGCTATTGCCTGTGTGATGTTGCATGCGGTCTCCCGTACGAAAATTAAGAGAATCTAAAGCTATGAAGTCTTGCTGAAGCTTCACTCCCATCACATTCGGAGATGAGTCGTTCTTCAGCGTTAAGATATCAAGACCTTTCTCAGCTTCCCAAATGTGTAACCACAAATCCTTAGCGGGGCCGAACTGCTCCGGTTGATAACAACCGATAGTTGGATCCATTAAATAGTTCTCGATTCCGTATCTCACGATTAATGGTCCTTGTGCACTACACTACAATTCCAATCTTAATTCAACTTTAATTGAAAAATTGTCTGATTTATTGTAACCTGCGAACACTATGAAATTCATATATACGATCAATGAATAACAGCATTTTAGAAGGAACTTCGTACGCTACTATACGATATAGTGTGGCAACGCCTCTCAGATTTCACTACCAGAGGGCTGCCATCCAGCAGATAATTCTCGTAAGTTCTTGAACAATAACAAAGAGTAGGTATAACAAGAGGCGATACCCACTGAGCCACTGATACATATAAATGTGGCGGTACCTTTGAAGTCGATCGGCGATAGGCTTATTTTGTGTGAATATCTAATAATTTTCAGAATTTTTAGTATATATTATTTATATTATATAGAATATATATATTTATGTGAATTTATACTCTAGTATTTATTAATATTGATTTATCGAAGTATTTACACAACTTTTACAAGATTGAAAAGTTGAGAAAAAGAAGAAATATATTAAAAAATGATGTATATTACATGCTTACATTGAAAGCCTCTTAAAACATAGAATGGGGCTTGCTAACAATTTTCTTATCCATTACCCAGATAGCACAGAGACGTCTTAAAGACGTCTTATTCATACTATATCATATCACAGACGATCTCGTCTGTGATCATATACAATCATTCTTGCACACCATTATTTTCCATACAAATATTTCTAACTATTAGTATATAATTTTGCTTATAATGATAATAATAATAGTAACAAGTTTATTGTTTCAGCCACTCGGCCATGAAAAGCAATGAAAAGGGTTTACAATCATTTGTCCCGCCGTCACACATTCATACCGTGTTTTTCTACACACATCCCCTCCTTCATTTATATATCATTCCTTTAAGCCCAATTTCTAAAGTAAAAATAAATTAATTAATTCAATAAAATAATAAATAATAATTTAAATATATCACGTATATAAATTTTAATACATTACAATATTTATTATAAAATATTTATAGCGCAGTACAACGAACATTGCCGAAGTTTATCGATCCTTACCGAATGGACATTTAAATTGGTTGTATTATCTCATCTCTTCTTTGTCAAAGTATCGCCTCTTATATTATAGTAGAGAGCATTAGAGACGATACTGACTGATACTGATGTCTGATACTGAGATATGAGCAGATATGAGAACGCTCACGCCCGGGGTTTTTCTGCCTTCACTTTTATCAGTGTAGTGTAGGTATAGATACAGCTGGTAGATATAGTAGCAGACAGTAATAATTGTTCCTCTCTGATAGTAGATAGATATATATATATATAGATAGATCATCTATTTTTAGCATGGAACAAAACCTACACCCATATTTATATAGCACCTCTGTTTAGCATGGGTTCTGTTTCGTGCTAAACTTGGGTATGCTCTGTCTCTGTCTATACTGACAAAAGTGGTGGCAGAGAAGACCCTGGCCGTAAGCACTCTCATATCCTCTCTGTTATAACAACAAAAAATTATAACAAATATAATTTGTCAACAAGTACTTTTCCAGCTTTACTCAAGAAAGCAAGGAATGAGTGTTTACATCTATTTACTCAAAGGCGGGAAAAGTTGGGAGTTCAAAAAACCTGTACACTTTATAATTTCTAGCTAAAATAAATTCTAACTCGTATTGTTATATATTTGACATATTTCCAAATGTAAATTCAAACTGGTTTTTCAAACCAAATAATTTTATTCACATACATTAAACTATCAAGATTTCTAATTATTAAAAATATGAAATAATTTTTCACATGAAAATTATTTGATTTGATGAGGAAAACATAAAGTACCTATATATATATACCTATATTTGATATATATATATATATATATATATATATATACTCGAGGTCGAGTGTAGTAATAAAAGTAACAACAATTAATCATTACTAATCTACCAATTTATAATTGAATTAGAATCTAAATAACGCATGTTTCAATGGTTTAATATACATGCATAAAGTAAATAGTACATATATATATGTATACCTATATATATACATATATGGTATACAATAGTATACATTATATATGGTATATATATCTTTTCGTTATCATGCAAGATCTATCTAAATAATGGTCTGACAATATATATATATATACTTATATTCGTATTTGTTACGATAGAAAAATAAGATATTAATGCAACTAAGGATAATAGTATTTAATTCCATAAATATACATTTAGAAATTAAAATAGTAACTCGCATGTAATGAATGTATACTATCGAATATTTTATCGAGATACGTATTTATCAAAGAGCTGCCCTTCATTGTGATTTGTTACGAACCGTCTGATTCACGCGAAAGTAGCAACGTGACCTCTGAACTACTTAGCAATTAAAAAGATGTAAAGTACATTGTCAATAATGATAATGAACGAGAATGTGATTTTGAAAGTACTAATAATAAGTTAATAGTCTTCCATAATAATTATAAATGCACTATATTAATAGTGGCACAAGTTTAATAATAAGACTTTACGTTTTGGCTAACCAATTATTAAACTTATTACCGGTGAGTATATATTTTAATATTAACGAAATTTAGTATCAATTTCTTTTTCATTTCGTATCTAATGAATGCATTATTGTTACGTTTTTACATGCAATTTTTTAAACTATTATCAGAAATGTTATTTGTCTTAATAGATATCAGTATGTTATTTACCTATTAGTTATCTATTTGGTGAGAATTCATTAGCATCTATTTTCTGACAAACCAATCTTAACAACAGTTATTTTCAACATTGTTACTAATAATGTTCTCTATCGTGCTGGTAACATTTCTTTATTTTAGTTTTATTGAAAATTATTATTACGTTAGATATAAATATGCATCTCAAAAATACAAATAATCTAATCTATATTCTCTTTCAGAGATGTCGGAACATGTTGAATTACAACATTTAGTAGACGGTGACATTGAAAGTAATATCACAGGAAGACCAAAAAGATTTTCTATTGTACTATGTAAATCATGTCCCTATCTTGGTCTAATATTAGCAACGTTATCGTCATTATTTTTCTCGTTGTGCAGTGTCATTGTAAAAGGTTTGGTAGAAGTAAATCCAATGGAATTGGCAGCATTTCGATTTGTGGGAGTATTGCTACCTGCGATACCAATTGTAATATATAAGGGAGAAGATCCATTTCCAAAGGGACGTAGACTAATGTTAATATTAAGAAGCTTTGTAGGAACCACTGGCCTCATGTTAAGTTTCTATGCGTTCAGGCACATGCCTTTAGCTGACGCATCTGTCGTTGTATTTTCTGTTCCTGTATTTGTAGCCATATTTGCGAAAATATTTTTAAAAGAGCCTTGTGGAATATTTAATGTTATTACAGTCTGTTTAACATTAATTGGTGTAATTTTAATAACACGTCCGCCACTCATCTTTGGACACACTATAGAATCTCTCTCAGATGGACATGTAAAGACAGAACATGCAGATTTATGGGGTGCTATAGCAGCTTTCTCTGCCACTCTTTTTGGTGCAAATGCGTATGTTCTACTAAGAGCTTTGAAAGGCCTGCATTTCTCAGTAATCATGACAAATTTTGGATCATTTGCTTTGATTCAGACGATAATAATTTCTTGGGCTATAGGTGCACTTTGCTTGCCTCGGTGTGGAACTGACAGACTTTTGGTAGTAGCACTTGCTCTTTTTAGTTTTGGAGGTCAAATATTACTAACATTAGCTTTACAGATGGAACAAGCAGGACCTGTTGCAATAGCAAGGTCTGCTGATATTGTTTTTGCCTTTTTCTGGCAAGTCTTATTTTTCAATGAAATACCAAACAGATACTCGGTAGGTGGAGCAATTTTAGTTACAAGCTCAGTTTTATTAACTGGATTAAGGAAATGGGCTCTTTCTTTACCAGAAACATCTGGCGTTAAAAAGTCTTTAGGGATTTTGGTGATGTAGATCACAAAATACAAATAATAGACTTATGCTTAGTACTCTTTACAAGTAAAAAGTTTTTGTTGTGATTTTGAATTATAGTTGATTGTTTTCAAGTAAACTTTATATAAAGATATTTATTTATATTCAATATAGTAAGTAATTATCTTCCTCATGTAGTATAAAATATATATTTATTATTTGAATTAAAGTATATTTAAAGTTATAATTAAATAACATAAATACATTTTGAAAATTTTATAAAGTACTCTTAACTAATATTGATGCAGGAATGTATCATTATGGACACATATGTAGTCAGTGATAATAATTATTATTACAAATTGTAGTATCACATACAAAAGGAACAAATGAACGTACTTTATAATAATTATGATTGAAATGTTATTAACATATATTTATAAAATAATACATTAATTCTTACATAAAAATATTATTTCACAGTCAAGTCATTAAATAATACAATATTTGTTACATCATAACATTTGAATACACAATTTTACTTCTTAACATAAGTTACTCTTGAGCTTGAGTTTACTTGAGTACTAATAAGATATCTATAAAGAATGTACATCTATTTTTATTGGAGTGTAATAACAATACCATTTAATCTTTACTTCATATAATATAAATTCTAGTCTATAATTCAGTATTACAATTGTACATAATTATACATAATTATGTTTTACAAAACACACAGAATAACGAAGCACTTTCTTATACTTTATATTATCTACAAAATTTTATTGTGTTCTTAATTCCTATTTAAATATTATTAATAATTCGACAAGGTAAAATATTAAAATGTGCACAAATATTAACGAATATGTAAGTTTACTAAAGTGAAACTGATAAATAATATAATCTAATATATATTATGAATAAACTTATTATAATTATTACTATAATTAGTATGTTCTTTCTATTAACATCGACAAATTTCATATAAAATATGAATCTAAATGGACTGTTTTAATATATCAATTATATTCTAGTCTTGTCTTTTATGCATATCAAATTTAATAGACTAATAATGCATCTTTATTTTATGTGATCTTCAATTGTGCTTATGGTAAAGAGTACTTAGTCGGTGCTAAAATTATAATATTATGGAAACATTTTTTAAACAACGATTATCATAATGTTTAAATACATTTTGATTTGTACATGTATATATACAAAATAAATGTCAAATTTTGTATTTATAACTTGGTCTTATAAATTGAATATGTATTACATGGTAATAAAATGTATGAAAGGGTTACATTATCTTGTTCAAAATATTACTTCGATTTTTAATGATCTTTCCGATTATTAATCTTTCTGATCCACTATATAATAGCTTGACTTGTAAAATATTTTGACATATGTATAATTTGAATATATCCTGTATATTAAATATAAGTAGTCAATTTTTAATACTTGTTTCATTATTTGTTTACCTGAAATTAATGATACTGCATAAATAACACTGAAAGTATATTTTTTACAAAATATAACTTAGAAAGCACAAAGTAAAAAATAAAATATGAATTTTAGAATTTTTTAAAATTATTGCAAAAAACATTGTGATTATGTTTTATTTCTACACAAAATATTCCAAAAATCAATTTAGAAATGAGACCTACATATTTACAATGGTAGAAAATAATGTTTTCCGACTCTTGTTACGAATTTTATGTTACGTTCATAAATTTTGAAATAATATTTAAGTAATGAATGTTTCATTATAGTGAAATCTGCCGGTATGTTATTGAGTTTTTAACTTATTTCGAAATTAATCTTTTTGAAGCTCGCGCATTTATGACATAGTTTTCCTACAGATGTCGATCTTAGTACTTAGGTATATATTTCTTCTCTGATAACAATACTGGTTTATTGGTTACTGGTAACACTATATTTATACTAACAATAAGTTATGAAATGTCATTTTGTTTAATGTATGTATAATGTATACTGTATACCGTATACCTTCAAATGAAACATGTTAAATCCTTTAAACCCTCCAACTACTTAATAAAAGTATACATTTATATAATATAATAGTGTGGAAGTCATTGCATGGTATAGTACTTATATATGTATATATTCTCAGTATGAAGTACTTAGATGAATTATCATATTTAACTATTAGTTATCGTTGTTGATCAACATATACAACGTTATCTTAATTTACAATGCGTGACGTACGCTACAATCTTATCAATGACATGATTGATGAAAAAGAATATACCTCACATATATAAAAGCATCTTGGTTTATAGAATTTACATGTCCAAGAAACTTATAAACTGTTTCAAATATGTGTATATTATTTATTTACCGTAATCCTGACGCTAATTCGGAGTCCTATCGATTAATTGTGGCATCGAATCGAGATGAACATTTCAAACGTCCAACATTAGTAGCTCAGTTTTGGAAAAATCATCCAGAATGCTTAGGAGGTATGCCAAAAGTATATTTAATATTAATTTGCAAAATTTTTTAACATCAATATAATTATATATGAAATATTCATTAATCAAGGAACATGATAATTTTGTTCATAAATTAATACATATTGTATAGTAAATGTTCTGTAGGCTGTTTGGAAAGTAATAAATCTGAATTTATAATAATTTCTCTATATTAGAGATGATTACTATATATGAACAATTATATAATTATATTCTGCTATTTTAAAATTATGCTTTGTATGTTATATTAATTTAAAATGTATTAATTTTACAATTAACATAAAAATAATTATCAATTCATCAGGTATTGATATGGAACCTAGTAAAGAAGGCGGAACATGGTTAGCTCTCTCATTAAGAGGAAAAGCTGGCATTGTCTTAAATTTACCCAATGAGGAAAGTGTATCTGACAACACTCCTAAAAAGGGTCGTGGCACTTTAATACCTGACTTTGTTACTTCAAATGATTCTGCAACTTCATATTTAAATACACTACACAAAGAAAATCTAAATGGTCAGCCATACAATCCGTATAGTCTGGTTTTAATTAACTTATAGTAAGCAAATCTATTTTAAATTTTCAACTATATTTGTTCTATTGATAAATATGTTGTTTTATATTTATTTATTTAGCAATGGAAATGTCAATTGTCTCACTAGTTCTATAAAATCGACAGGACCTTTTACAAGTCAGGATGCTGTATTAGGTTTTAGTAATAGTCATTTTGACATTCCTTTCAAAAAGGTTGAAGGAGGAAAAGAGAAATTCAAAAGTATTGTAAATAATGCTGTAGTATCCAAGGAAGCAGATCTTATTGAAGAGTTGTTAAAATTTTTAAAATCAAAAGAAAGGTATTTATTAATGAAAAGAACCAAGAATTAAATTTTAATATTAATAGCATAAATTGTTTATTTTTGAATACTTTAATGCTTACAGGTATTTACCAGATGCAGAACTGCAACGACGATGTCCAGCAAAGTATCGAGAACTTAGTTCAATTTTTATATCTGGCGTAGAATACTGTACAAGAACTCATTCTATAATACTAGTTAAAGGAAACAATGAAATGATATTTGTTGAAGAAACACTTATGCCGGATTTAACGTGGAAACGTCAACTGTTTAGTAACAATTTAATATAATTTAATAAGTAATTGAACAGTTTAGTTCAATATAAGTACAATTAATGATCATGAGATCAAAAATAACTGGAGATACCAAAAGATATGATATCACTTGAAACGTATAGCCTGCAAGTATAGTTTGATATTAATTAATTAATGTTAATTTCGAGTATTTACAATGATAATAATATATCTTATTTTCTAAAAACATACCATATATAAATAAGAATGCATATTTTGCTAATGCAATGAATACGTTCTTCATAAAATTATTTTATAAAAAATGTACTATATATCTTCGTCTGCAAGATCGTCATTGGAATCACTCTCCAATATATCTGATGATACATCATTACTCGCTTCCTCTAAATCTAAAGCATTGGAACTCGGTAAAGTACTTTCTTCCGAAGATAAATTCTAAAAAGAAGAATGAAAATGTATAATGTGATAAACAAACAAATGTATGAGAATTAAAAAAAGAAGTAATTAACCTGCGAGAGAATTTCTTGACCCTCTAAGTTTTTATTGATAAGGTTACCCATCCAAAAAGCGGTTGGACTGTTATTAAGAACTAACATTCCTTTTACGCTATATAGCAATCTTTCTAATATAGACTTAGCTGCAGGAACATATTTTGTTAATGTAAGATCTTTTTTCTCCACACTATCACAGCATATTGTATGTAAATATCTTGTACCCCCTAAAACATGAATATTTTTACACATTTGTAAGGTGCCATTCAATTAAAAAAAAGAATTTAATGAATGACAGTCTAATACAGTTATCCATGTCAATTCAAAATTATACCTTGAATCATTTTTAATATTTTGGTTACATCATCCGTTTGATATTTCAAATTGTGTTCAAGAATTGGCATTCCTAGGTTTAAAAAGTATCTTAATAGAATGGGCATATGTTTCAAAAAGATTAATACATTATTTTTCGTAGTGAGAGTTTTACATATTCGAACCAACTTTTGAATATTAGAAGCAACTTCATCCCACACTTCTATTCTTTTTGGATCTCTGGAAGAAATTTAACAAAATGTACTTACTCAGGGAAATATAATTTATTCGAAAAACTGAAATGATTTGAATAAAATATAAGGTTTTTACCTGTCAGCTGATAGTAATGCTATTTTTACACCATTAATCAGACCATCAAATATTTTCTTAAATAAAGAATGAAAATTACTTCTTTTTATGGAGGGTATTTTGCTTAAACAGTCCTGAGGTTTTTCTAATTTAGAAGTTTCATCTGGTAACCATTCCAAGATTGAAGTAACTGTTTTCAGTGGTAATGGTTCATTGTCAATCCAACTGTTTAGTAAGCCAATTACTGCATTTTTATATTGAGGACTGAAATATTTATCTTCTCGCCATTGAAGACATAAAAACCCAAAGGCCATGTTTGCTAGAAAAAATTACAGGAATTCAATTATGTATAATGTAGTGCTAGTACCGACTATCCAGCTACTTCGATTACCCGGATACCCGGGCCTACCTCAAGATAAATAAAATTACCCGATCCGCCGGGTACATAGTTAGTACGATCAGTACTATTTATCTCATGTAATAATAATACAAATTGTCTTACATGAGTATTGGATATTTAATGAGATATTAGGGTACCTCAGTAATGATTGTTTATTACTCAAGTATCTCACAAGTAAAAGCTCTAGTATAATATCAGCATTAGTAAAATTTCACATATTGCTCCTTACCATATTTTTCTTTGTTTTCTTTCATATAAGACTCGGAATGTTTCATTAGTGATTGACACATATTGATTAATGTAATAGATAATGTTATTTGTGTAGCAATATCAGATAAAGATTCAAAGTATTTGCATGATTCTGCAACAAGTTCTTTGCAAGATCTTAACATAGCATTGTTTTCGTCTACTTGACTTGCCAAAGTTCGTAATCCATCTGAAAAATAACACAAACGTTACCAAAATAATAAAATTTTCAATGCCCTGTTTTTCGAAAGAGAGTTGAAGATAGCTGTCCATTTCTGCCATGCAAGACTGAAGTAATAGAAGTGAATAAAATGTTGTAAACCAAACGAATTATAAATAAAGAAAGTACTATTGTTGCAAATATACATTAAATAGTAATGTACCTCGTAGAAGCATATTATAAGTAACACTTTCAAATCCTTTCCAATTAAATATTTTTGTTAGAAGACACAACAATAATCTAGCAGCTTCATTATTTTCATCTGTTCTTTCTTCTCTCAAAGTATCCACGATATTTTGCAATTTTGAACAAATCTTAGGTAATACTTCAATTAAATCTCTTACAATGGTTTCGGTATTTTCATATTCAAATATTCCTAAAAGTTCTTTCACAATAAAACATATATGTTTTACAGTTATATTAAGTTTTCCAGATTGTGTTGTATTCAATTCCATATTTATGTCTAACAGATGGACAATCTGCAACAATATTTTCAATTATCATACAATATATAGTATAAATGTGTGACTATCTTAAATAACATTGAAATATATTCATACCTTAGCATCCAATTTTCTGAAATACATTGGATTTTTGGAGCATATCAGAGAACCTAATTCCCAGCTTTCAGTTTCATTAAAAGTGACCGATTTTTCCACGGCATCCTTCTTTCCTTTCTTGCCCTTTTTCCCACTTTTTTTCTCAACTCTTGCAAAAGGTGTTACAGGAAAATGGTGAAAGTAACACGGAAATGGCTGATACTTTGTATCACACAAAGTAAACAACATGCTCAATTCACTTTGTAAATATATTAAATTGTTGAGTCGTTGGATTATCTGCTTTTGCAATAGAAAATCCTTTTGCGTGACAAAGCCGCTAAGTACTTCTCGAAACCTGCATGGTAGGTATATTATTACATTTTTTTTCTACTGCATAGTACATTGCATTTGTTATTACTTATTTCATTATTCAACTGACCAATTAATGCAGCATATTACTAAATCCAGTGTCGAATTTTCTGCTGTATCAAAATTTTCTGGCATTAATATTGCACAGCCCAAAAGGGAGTCGATAGCATCTAAATCTCCATTTTTGCTAAGTTTTATACAACATGTTCTGAGAAGTTTAAATGAAATTGCCACAATAGCGCCATACTTTTTGTTTTCAAATGATAAAACACAATTTTGTGGTTCATCTTCTGTCTTGTTCAATCCAAACTTCGAAACTAATTCACCACTATAGAAAATGTTAAACATTATAAAAAATAGATACATAATAATATTGAAGATAATTAAAAATCATGTAATATTATATACTTGTAATTGTCTTTATCAATCATGTTTTCATTGACGAATTCTTCTTCAATATAATTTGTCAAATTTTGTATAAATTCTGCATCAATTTCCTGAGTTTGGGAAATGATACGTGTCAACTGATCATAGAATAGAGCTTTTGATCTTGGACAGTTTTTCACATTATTTAGTACTGTCTCTATAGAACCAAAATGTAATATAAATTAATATTCACAAGATGTTTAATCGAGTAAATAGAAATTTTAAAATTATTGTATATTTTATATAATTAAATAATTTACAATGCGTACTAAATAAACTATAGGCAGAATTAGCTGTTTCAGCTGTTTTCATTAAATGTTTTATTGCCATAACTGCTGCTAGGACACCTTTGCATTTTATTCTAAAATTCAAGAAAGAAAAATGTTTTTAGGAATAAGATTTGTAATATTAAAATTAAGTCATATTGTATTTACTTAATACATACTGTGGTTTAAAATTAGCTAATTGTTTTTGCAAAAGTATGAATAAATCATCTCGTAAAGAATCAGATGTAGAGGTAGAGTTCACACATAAATTTTGTAATAAATCATTCAATGTTCCAACTTCTTCTAATTCCAAGTTATCCAACTTTTCTAGCAAGATCCGGAGATGATTACAATGAGGCATTAAGCATTTCTTCTCTTCTTCTTTTACTACCATTGTGCAAAGGAATGCCAAAGCATTTTTTATTGTCTGATCATTGCCACCCATAAGGAATATAATTTTCTCCAATATTTCACGTTGTTTGAACACATTATCCTTGTGACATATAAATTGCAAACGCAACCAATCAATTGCAAAATCAATAAACACACGTTGATCTGATTTTAGTAAATTACTTGACAATTGTAATACTGTTGTTTGTAACTCTTGCACAACCTAAAATAAATTACTGTTACTTTTTATCAAAATCCAAATAGTACCTAATTAATATTAATTTTAAATTTGTACAAAACACACCAGTTTGTAATCATTGTACAATACATTCAGTAAACTTGGTCTGTAGAAACCAGATCGTATATGTTGTTTAAATATAGTTTCAATATTTTTTCTTTTTGTTTCTGTAGTTGAAAATATAAGAAGCAATATAATGATATCTAAAGGTTTTGGGTCTTTGTTAATATTTTTTATAAATTCAACTGTTGTGGTTATTGTATTTTTTGAAACGGACATATGCATTTTCAGAGTTCTGATTATATTTAACTGATTTTGGTAACACTCTTCAACTTTTTCTCCAGCAAGCGGTTGTAGGTCAGTGTTACGTAGTACTGTCAATGTTTTTTTATAAATTTCCAAATCTGAACAATCCTCGAAAATAAATCTGTTAAAATAATGAATACATGTATTATTAGAAAGTTAGTTAAAAATTAAATACATTCGAAATGTTATACATACTTTGTAACAGCTGGTATAGCATTTACTTTTATATTTGTGTTTAACAAGTTTAATATTTTGTTCTTATAATCATCTAAATATTTTTTTGAAAGATTCAAATTACTCATACAATTCAATATTAAACTTATTAATTCCGAATTCTCTTCCATCACTTTATCCAAAATTTCTGCAACAGTTTCATGTTGTTTATCAGTTACTATATCAGGTAGAAATAAAATTAATTCACTTTGGAACCACATAGGACACGATTCTAAAAGCTGTGTTAAACTATTTGTTAAAGCATCTGAGTTAGTTATAACATCTAGAAAACGAAATTGCTGCAACAATGAAAGGGCCCATGGTATCGTTTCAATAGAATCTCTGAAAAAGGACATGTCGAAATTATTGAAAATATTTTCTAAAGATTATTAATGGTTTATAAAGTAGGATCAAAAAAGGAGTTACATGAGACATACTTACGCCATAAGCACAGACTCATTAAGTTTGGTCAATAGACTACTATATATTTCTGGATGTAACTCTGATACTTGCAGTAATATTTTTATAAGAGAAGAACTATGTAGTACATTTGAAACTTTGTTATTGATCAATATTTCCATATCGCACAAACCATTTTCAAGATTCTGTTCATTTTCAAAATACTTTTCTATTAAGTTCATTAATTCTTCTTTATTATATTTGTCTGAATTTAGTAATTCCTTCATTTTTTGTTGAACTACTATAATATCACTACCTATAACAATTTGACAAAATATTTTTACGACAACCAATAATATGGACTAACAAATATGTATTATTTCCATTAGAGTGTTAGGTAATTTGTAATACAACTTACAAAGTATATGAGGAGCAACTGCATTTATCTTAATACCAGATTTTTTTAGAAATTTCGTAAATTTGCAGTGTGTGACAGAAGCTTCAGGGACATTCCTTTGTGATTCTTCAGAACTAGTATTTTTGGATCTATTTTGTGGTGTGTTTGTTTCAATTCGACTTTTCTTTAAGACTGTGGATTCAGCCAAAGGGAAACCCAAATCATCGTCGCTTTCAATTCTCAATTCGCTTAAATTTGACGATTTGCGTTTACGTGTTGAAACATCATCTTTCAACGTTTTGTTCTTGCTAATTATCGTTTCTTCAGTAAGTGGCCGATTATTACTTTTAGATCGTTTTTCATTCCACGATTTATTATAATCTACAAATACTTGTACGTTTATTAATGTTCTTTCAAACTCCAGTCATTTCCGTGATTTACTTACTTTCAATTGAACTTGTTTTAACGTCAAACAATGTACTTCGACTACGAAGTAATGTTTCTTCATTTAAAGATTTGGTATCAGAAGTTGAGCATGTTGATGATACTTGACTTCCTATTAAATTTTTATGCAAACCTCCCCTAGATTTCAATTTTCTTCTATCCATAATTCACTGACTAAATACTACTTACGTTTTCACAAGCGACCATAAACATCGTTTTTTCGCGCGAAATGAAAGAGCGCAGCTAGACCAAAGAGTAGGTATAACAAGAGGGAGGCACTTCAGGCGATACTTTTGAAGTAGATCGGTGGAGGCAAGCGGGAAATTTAAATCAACTAGATTTAATATTCTTATTTCGTGTCAATGTCTAATAATTAGAAATCTATTTGTGTTAATTTATAATATATTATTTATTAATATTGATTTTCGAAGTATTTACATTAATTTTACAAGATTGATGTAGGTTTTAATCTATATAGGTTAAAGATGATGTAGGTTCTGAGCCAGGCTAAAAATGATGTAGGTGAAAATCAAAGAGGAATATGAATATAAACTTATATCACAGACTAGTCGGTGCTTATATAAATATAAGTATACATGGTCTGTATAAGCTCAGAAACCACTGATGTGTCAGAAACTGAAATCAAAACAATGTCACTCGAGAATCAAAAACTTATTTATTGTACATAATCAAAAATAAAATAAATAATCAAAAAAGTATTTACATTTTCTCCCATCCTATTTATGCTTTCAATTATAACAATTCCAGTACTTACACTATTTTGCGATATTTTACGCGACACAAGCGATCTCTGTTGGAATTTTCGTGAAGCGGCCAATTTAAATTTTTCGACGGTTGACACCGCGAAAGAAACATTTGTAAACTTAGAGACTTGAAGAGATACTATTTAGCAGGTATTTACTAGAGGCAGCGTGCTATTTCGCGGAAAATAAACGGATCTGTGAACAGAAATAATTAGGGAGTAATTGAAACGTGAGGAACATGTATTCCATGAAGATGAACGATACGCGTAACGGGAAGAAAACGAAGAAACAACATATACAAGTTTTCGTTCGTGTCAGGTAATTGTCTAATTAATCTGTTGGCCGTTCATCAGATTTTATTTGAAAATGCAGTGTTATTATTGATGTTATTTTGTATCACATTAGACCGATTAACGATGCTGAAAGGGCTGGAAAATCAGTGACAGTAGTGGACACACCATCCAACAAAGAATTAGTCGTTCGCGAGAAACCGTGCGATAAACGTACGAAGAAATTCGTTTTTGACAGAGTATTTGGAGCTTATTCGAAACAGGTACGCCCACACGCTTTTGACAATGACATCGTGTCAATATTGTTGATGGTATAATATTTGAATCATTCATGATAAACCCTTAGATCGAAGTGTACAATGCAGTCGTCCGACCATTGCTGGGTGAAGTTTTGGCTGGATACAATTGCACAGTACTCGCTTATGGCCAAACGGGTACTGGAAAGACATTCACCATGGAAAGATTCGATAATGATACAGTGCTAAATTGGCAAGCGGTAAATACAAATGATCCAAGACCTTTTTTTTCATTATAAATTCCTATAGAAAATCTGTGTTCTATGTACAGGATACCAATGCAGGGTTTATACCACGTTCTTTAAGTCACTTGTTCGACGAACTTCGTATCTTAGGGGTGCAAGAGTACTCTGTCAGAGTTAGCTTCTTAGAACTCTATAATGAGGAAGTATACGATTTATTGTCTGTGAACAATGGAGCTGCCAAAATAAGGTAACTATATCGTCTATATTTCCCAATGCTTTCGCTTGATTAAATATATTGTCTGTGGTGTTTGAAAAGAATATACGAAGATTCAACCAAAAAGGGAGCAGTAATAGTAAACGGTCTAGAGGAAGTGACTATATATAACAAGAGCGATGTATATACAATCCTTCAGAAAGGATCAGAAAAACGGCAGACAGCAGCTACATTGATGAACGCCAATTCGAGGTTTGTATTAGATTTAACTATCTATAACTTCTGCTTGTCTAATGTTTCCATTATTTATTTTCAGTCGATCTCATACAATATTTTGTATCACTGTTCACATAAAAGAGAACACCATTGATGGAGAAGAACTCTTGAAGACAGGGAAACTGAATCTAGTTGATCTAGCGGGTAGCGAAAATATTGGAAGATCCGGAGCTGTGGATAAAAGAGCACGGGAAGCGGGCAACATCAATCAATCTCTGTTAACTCTGGGACGAGTGATAACAGCGCTCGTAGAAAATACTCAACATATTCCTTACCGGTACTGCATTCTAATATAAAAACTGAATGCTCTCTCCCTCCATATTACGGTATACATTATATTTCTTGAAATCTGCAGAGAATCAAAGCTGACGCGTCTGCTTCAAGAATCGTTGGGTGGTCGTACAAGGACTTCGATAATCGCTACAGTGTCTCCTGCTAGCATAAATCTTGAAGAAACATTGTCCACGTTGGACTATGCGCATCGAGCGAAGAATATTACGAATCGGCCCGAGATTAATCAAAAGTTCTCGAAGAAAGCGTTGCTTCAAGAATATATGGAGGAGATCGAAAAATTAAGGAAAGATTTGTTCGCAACCCGCGAGCGCAACGGCGTATATTTGGCTCCGGAAAATTACAATGAGATGCAGTCGTTGATAGATTTTCAGAACAAAGAGATAGAGGAAAAATTAAATCATATTAAAGCGCTGGAGAACACTTTGCATTACAAAGAGGTAAATACAAAAATGATAAGGGCATGCCAGTACTCTTTGTTTATCGTATCTATTATTGCAGAAAATATTTAACGATTTAGAATCGAAAAACTCTGAGCAAGCGGATGAGTTGATGAGTACAAAGAATCAATTGGAAACTACGACGCACACGCTAGCAAATGCAACATCGCGTTTGGTGATTTCGGAACAAGAGAAAGAAGAACAGAAGCACCTTGTGGAGAAGCACGCGTCTACCGAAATTGTTCTTCTGTCGCAAGTAGAATCAGTTTTAGAAGTCGTTGACACGGCCACTTCGGATGTGCATAAACTCCACGATAAAATTTATCGGAAAATGTAAGTTGTAATGTGAGACTCAGAATGCAAATGACCATACTAACACATGAAAAATTAATGGCACGTGTTCACAGGGAAATAGGACAACGGAATAGCTCTCTTGGACAACATACTAAACATAATATTAAAGAACGCTGCAGGAAAGTTGAAGCCGATCTTTCAGCGCATACAAAGAAGATGACAGAATTCTGTCAATCTTTGAATTCTTATATTAGTAAGTATTATTTTTAATGGAAAGGGGTGCAGTTTCGAATTAACTTTATCTGTTTTTAGATGAGCAAGCACTTTCATTCAGTGAACGAATTGAAAAATCTATTCAAGATATTTCCATTAATTTTGTTGATCCAATTACAAATACGACTGATAAATTGGCAGGACATACAGAAGATTCTGTAAGTGATTAAATAAATGGAATTCATACGTTCTGTATTATTGAAAATGCATTATATACTTTTTCAGTACTCAAGGTATCAGGAAAGTCTTAAAAAGGAACTTGAGAATGTGGCTACCATGACCGAGCAGGAGTGTAATATAAACAATGGTTGTTCCATTAAAGCAAAAAAAATACAACAAGTGATAGACAACCATATAGCCGAAAACTTGAAAAAATTGGATACTAGTGTCTCTCAAAAACTCGATAATATAACACAAACTGCTATGAGATTCATAAGTTTAATTTCACAGGCATCGATGAGCGAGCGCGATCTTATAAATAATAATATTCAGGATATCAGGAAGAATATTGAAGACATTCGGCAAAGTGAAAATAGCATTATGCAGAAGCGATGTAACTTCGCGAAGGTACATATTTTTTCAAATTGATAAAGTGTCATGTTTTGAATGATTCAAACTTACAGATGATGGAAGATTTACAAATGAGCTTCTGCCAGTTGCAAACAGAAGATAACGAAAATCACTCATCAATTTGCGATACATTGAGCAACATCGATAAAACCTGTAATGTTATAACTGACGACAATTCAAATACATGTAGAGTAAAAGCGGAAAAAGAAAATTATATACAAGAAACACTTCAGAATGATTTACAAACAATTAAACAGACGGTTTCGGAAGAAACGGAGAAGGTAATCTATAGGTAATCTGTAGTTAGCTATGCATTTCTTACTTTGATAATTTAAAATTGTTTTATATATAGATGAAGAGAATATCGCAAGATTCAATTGCTGAAGCCAAGGCGCTCATCAGCGAATTCCAAACAAGCTTAGATAATAATTGTGACACGTTAAAGAATTACCAAAATTGCATGAAACGCAATATGACAGACATACAACGAAAAATGAAAGACGATAAAAGTGTCATTTTATCATTAATCAATGTAAGCTTTCACACTGTATAAGTTTAATCTGATCGTATACCACTGTTGTTTATCATAAATTTTTAATGTTTATAATGTACAGGATGTATGTACGGTAGTTTGTAATGCAGGCGATGCACGTTCGAGATCCTTAAACAGTTTAAAAACAGCATTCGTAAGAGCTTGCAGCGAAATAAATGAAACACTAGAAACTGAAAATCTAAATTGTGGAAACGCAAACAGTCAAATTATTGCGGAGTTATCAGCGATCCGCGATCGAGTTGAAAAATTCTTTGTCGAAGATTTGTATCGTGATATACCTACAGGTACGTCCTCATTTTTTATTGGTTCACGCTTAAAGAATTGTTTATTAATCTGATCGAAAATTATAGGTCAAACTCCTGTGAAGAAAACCTTCCAATACTCGAAAAACCTTGCTAAAACATCTCCACCGGAATGTATACTCCAAAGGTACAGAGAAACGCTCAATGAAAAATAGCCGGCAGTGCCCACGTGCACTTCTAAAACAATTCTTAATGTTTTATATTTACTGTAACATTTATTTATTATATTTTTATTACAATGTATTAATACAAATACAATGCATATATACCATAGATAGGCCATAGACAAACATGTACTCCATAGATAGAATATATAGAAATATATAGAAAAAGATATATTTGTATCACGGTTTTGTCGTTCCTTACAATTCTTTATATAACGAGTTTGCGCCATTTTTCCAAATGTTTACGAAATAATGCATAAATATATTTGAATATCCGTCCCTATTGTACTTACCTCCCTTTTATATCGCTGTCCACCATTTTTAATTAGCTTGTGACGTCAGTTGTGGGCACCAGATACTCTGTTATCTTGAAACACTGAGTCCTATTGCATATCCTAATACCATTCTCTGTAAGTATTTACTCTCTGGTGATATGTCTATTGTTATATCTCGTGTGTGGTCAGTGGTGTCATCAGAGAGTATATGGTATATACTCTCTGTAGTCATTCTTGTGATTCTATCTTGTTCGAATTATATAGCACTAAGGCATTAGATAAGAAACTTATACTACATTGTATGAGACGTCTGTCGAATCTTCCATCTATGTTATTCAATAGACATTTCGTCTAATTGAACACAATATGTATTTGCAACTTTGAAAGTGAAACAAACGTCAAATAAAAATTCAATGCGAGGATTAATGTGTAAATAGTTATAGGAGACAAAATACCTAATTACGAATATGTCATCGGCGCACTTATCAGCTGGTCGATTAAATGTAGGCATTATTCAAAAGCAAGCAAGGAAACAATTACTTTGTTTACTTGAAAAATGTGACGGTACAAAGGTATTAAAACTATCCAGTCAATCTTATTTATTAATACTATTTCAACCAATAATTATTTACTATTTCTATGAATCGATTATTTTAAGAGATAATTAAATTACACTTTCATTAAGAATTTCCTTAATGATGTTTTAATAGGCAATTATATGGGATCAATCCCTTGAAGGACCAGTTGGTCTTGTTGCAAAATATAATTTATTGGAAGAACACGATGTAGTCATAATGTACCCATTACGTGGAGGACATTTATCAGTACCATCAAATATTGCTAATATAATATTTATTACTAGGCCTCAATTAGGCCTTATGGATTTAATTGCTGAGAATGTTCATGGGTATGATCAAAATAAAAAAACTTTTAATATTGTCCTTGTTTTTGTAATAATAAATTGAAGCTGATATAATTATTCGTTTTCAGTGAAGAAGGAAAAAGACCACGCAAAGAATTTCATCTATTCTTTCTGCCTCGGAAAAGTCTTCTTTGTGAAAAGAAGCTTCGGAGTCGAGGGGTCTTTGGTAGTTTTACCTTGATAGAGGAATTTAAATGCGATTTATTTCCTTTCGATAGCGACCTTTTATCTATGGAACTCAGTGGAGCATTTAAGGAATTTCACTTAGAAAATGATCCTACGTGTCTATACCAAGTAGCACAAGCTATTCATGGTTTGCAGAGAATATATGGAAAGATTCCAAAAATCACTGGCAGAGGACCTGCTGCTAGTAAAGTTTGGGAGCTATTAGAAAAATTAAATCGAGAAGAAGAGGATAATAAAGCAATATCTTCACAATCACCTGTTATAGAACATTTACTGTTATTAGATCGATCTGTGGACTTACTATCACCTTTAGTTACACAGTTGACGTATGAAGGACTAATAGATGAAATTTTTGGGATAAAATATAGTAAAGTATTCTTCTATTACAATTTATGGAATATTTTCATTATACTGTACAATAAAAATCTTTTTGGTTACAATTTCAGATACCGTTCTTTTGCCAGCAAAAAAATTTCATGATTCTGAAGATTCTCCAACAGCAATGTCTCTTAAGGAAAAAGAGAAAATTATACTTAATTCTGGTGAAGAACTATTTGCAGAAATTAAGTGAGTTTTGATATACTTTGACATAGTCTCACATTTTATAACTTTTACGTAATTTTAGGGATAAAAATTTTAATGGTGTAGGGCAAGTGCTTAGCAAAAAAGCTAAAGATATTTCATCACAGTTCGATGAAAGATACGGAGATAAAAGTGTGCAAGAGATTAAACAATTTGTAGCAAAATTACCAAATATATTAGCTACAAAGCAATCAGTAGCAAGACGTATAATATTTATTTTATTTGTATTAACACATTCGAGACTGGGAATGTAGTCCTACGTCATTTAAAATTTATTAGCTGAATACCGGCAACGTAGTTTCTACGTTATTCTTTATATTCGTATACATTTATACAGCAGACCCTTGCGTTCTGCTAAGTGTCTCATGCGACAACTGCTGGTTCAGAATGTGTTAACTATATAATAATAATTGTGGTAACAAGTGTACTTTAACTTAATTTGTTTTTAGATGCAACAATTGCACAAATGGTAAAAGAAGTAACAGATTCAAGTAGCTTTTTGGAAGCATTGCAAATTGAACAGGAGTTGTTGAATTGTATTGATACAGATAAACCAAATGCTTATATAGAAGACCTGATAGCCCAACAACAACCACTCCTTAAGGTTTTACGACTTCTTTGTATACAGTCTTTAACAAATTCTGGCCTTAAACTAAAATTACTAGATTATTATAAAAGAGAGATAATACAAACATATGGCTATCAACATTTGCCAACTATATTGAACCTAGAAAGGGCTGGACTGTTAAAACAACAGCAGTCTGCCCGTCAATATGCTGTTTTGCGGAAAACATTAAGACTTACAGTTGAAGACGAAAGTGAAATTACACCAAAAGATATCAGTTATGTACATTCCATATATGCGCCACTAAGTATTCGGTTGGCAGAACATCTTGTGCAACCAAATGGATGGCAAGGCTTAAACGATGTAATGGGTTTATTACCAGGTCCTACTGTTAATAGTGCTCCACTTAATGTTCCACCTTCCACACAAAGTAAGACATTTGTTTGTAGTAGTTTAAAGTTTGAAATCATTTTTATCATTATTATCCATATTGTTTTGTAGGAAATTCTATTGGGAGTGAAGATTCCAACTCTGCACCACCAAAGTTGGTAATGGTGTTTTTTATTGGCGGATGTACATTTGCTGAAATTTCTGCTCTTAGATTTTTGTCCCAAAAGGAAGATTGTAAGTAGTACATCGCTGAACGGAATTACTTTCTGCAATGTATTATAAAAAATTTCTGTTTCCAGCAAATGTGGAATTCGTTGTCTCCACAACAAAGCTAATAAATGGGAACACATTTTTAACATCGTTGATGGAAGACTTAGAGAATTTATAACTTATTATACGTAATACTGTCTATATATTGTTGATAATATCTACAGGTTTCTTCTTGATACTGTATAAACCAATTCTTGCAATGTAAAATGTCACAACAAAGTCACAACAAAGAGTAATGTGAATTATACATTCTAGCTTTTTATATTTATTATTTTCATACAATTTATATGTAAGAAATTATGTATATGTAAATTAAACTGATTAGTATACTATGAATAGATGATACTTCTCCGACTTGTTATATTTAATTTATGTGCTTACATTTACATAACTGTTAAACATTATTTTAGCATAAAAGACACTGTACATTGCACAATGTACCAAAATAATTAATACAATATGTAGAAAATGTGCAATTTCTTTCAAATTCGTTATAATAAAATTCAAAGAATGATAGATTAATCTTTGCCAAAGAAATTATCAATTTTATTATGCTAATGTTCATTTCCCTACATAAGACAATTGCATCAAGGATAATTTTTCATAGTTGGTTAGTGCGTATTTATAAGCACAAATATTGAAAATGAATTGATATATTAAAATTACATTACAAGTTACAGTGTACAATTAATTTTGACTCATTATGCTCTTCCGCGCAAGGTTTAGCATACAGATAAGTAGACGAGAATCGTTTGCGAATGAAGCCACACCCCTAAAGAGTTAAAGTCGTCTGGTGGGGTAATCTGTGAGTGCTGCTTTATGTTCAAATACCTACATAAACTGCAACACGAAACCTATAGGTATGTGTACTTATAAGTATATATATATACTTAGTTCGTCTGAGACGAGAGAGTAACCGTAAACACATACTCAATACTCAATAGGTGCAGCCGCAGCTATTGGCTGCCACTGTCGATCCGCAGGGGCGAATGGATACTGTTGTTTGATGGTTCCTACCAAATTTTGACGGCGTCGTACATCATATTCATCGTGAACTTTATTTTCTTCACGATTTTGACACGCTATCCAGTAAACTAATACGTGGTAATATGTAAAAAAAAAGTTCTCAAATGTCTTAAAATTTTGTTTATTCCATTATTTAGATATGGTTATATTTATAACAAGCAAACCTAGATTGTAATAAAATTGAAGATTTTTTCACTAAAATACCTTCTTATTTCATAAGTCGTAGGGATCTTGACTCTGCGAGCCGGTCCTGTATGCGTGTTTAGGTTTACTCTCTCGTCTCGTTGGACGGACTATAGTCGAACAGACCCCCCACAACATTGTTATTCCCACTCTTTTATGGTTTCGGTTCTTCGCCTCGTTTGTTACCTGGATTGCCGGCCACGAAGAGTGCCCTTGTTCGTGATTAGGATTAGACCCCTATAGGTACATTTTTCTCAAGCAGTAGTACGAGTTTAAAAAAACACCAAATGATCATTTTTCGTCATCTTACCTAAATTTCTCTATTTTCAATTGCATTCAACTGAAATAATGTTCTTTTGACAAATAAAGTCAGTGCATTCCAATCAGCCAAATTTTCTCGAAGCAGATTTTGACAAATGTACACTTCATAAAGTTCGTGAGCATAAGGCTGTCAATTTGGTCACGAGTATTTGCCTCGTAAAAGAATTGTCAACGATTTTCTAAGAATTTGCATACCAAATTTTGTCGATAAATTGCGAGCCTAAATAATGCGGAAGTAGAATGACTTAGAATTTGCGTGCAAAATTTGCCAGTTAAATTGTGAGACCAAATTCAAGGCAAAAAGCCGAGGAAATCTTGCTCTCGCAAGAAGGATACCTTCAAGTAAAAAACTGAGAAAATTTATTTTACAAGGACCTTATAGACTCTTGCTAAGCAAAGGTTTGGGATTTGCTATCATAATTTGTCAAGAAATTTTTCAATGCAGAAGTATAATGGATGAATATGAATTTAGCAACAAAATTGACTGTAAATTCATAACAAATCGGGAACTTTATAATTGCTTACTGGACTTGTTTTGCTTCGTTTACTACGTATATAACCACGCGGTTTTGTTTACATTCCAATCTAACTTAATAAGAGTAGTACAATTTTGTTCGAATAATGTTTCCACAAAGATCTTATAATGATATACGTATTACATTTATAAAGAACTGAATGTTTCAACAATGAAGATGTCTCATTATAGAACAAATTTTAAGTGCTATTATACTGTATGTATATATATAGTTTTCCTCGAAGACACATTGTTTTCGTCTACTTATGATTGTGTAGACTGAAAAAGAATATTCAAGCGAATCCTTACTGTAAAGCAGAGTCAAGACGGTATGCTAACGTATTTTAAACATATATGCTTAGCATGTATGCGTCCTAAATTTGATCTTATGCTCTTGACATGCAATAATTGATAAAGAAGTAGAGCATAGTTATCGGTAACGTTTGCCAACGGTAGTTAAGAACTTGACCGATACAGAGCGCCACTAATCATTGACGGAAAACTCGCTTACCATAGAGTACATCCAGGACAGGCGAAAAGGCGTCAAAAAATTTGCGAATTCTCGTGTCTGAGCCGACGGTGGGTGCCGTATTGTTGCGTTGCCGCGGATTGTCGCGTCTCGCGCGTGTGTGCGTACGTGCGTGACACGTACGGGACGTGTACTTTTCCGGGGTGCGGTGCGTTTGCACGACGGAAAATTGTGATCCTCGGATATCTTAATATGCTCGAAGGATCGGCCAAGTTCAGGAAAAAGAGCTACTCCGCCTGAAGAGAGTGCTCGAAGCTGCGCGCATGCTTCCGTGCTTGCTCCCTCGCCATTTTGGAGGTGAATATCATTTTTTTCGTTGCTGCCGGAGCTTTGGATAAATTTCAGTTGATATACCGGGATCCGATCGTGATGTCATACGTTCGACCCAAACACGGCAAGCGTTTTCGACCACACCGACGATGTCCCTCTGCTGTATTTACGGGACCAATCTGACGCGATTGCTTCGAGACAGAGACCCAACCCTCCTTACGCCCGCATTTCTATCTCCTGCAAATTTCACTCGACCGCCTTCTTTACTTACCAACCCTAGTTTTACAATTATTTCTGTTCTTCTCGTAAAAATGTTTGTCATTTAATAGCCTCGCATCAGTACCGATCGAATTATTCTCGACGTGTTCTTCGCGGATGTTCCTTTTAAAAACATACGATACTCCTTGGAATCAAATGCATTTATCGACTGATAGAATTGGTGTGGTGTAATTTGTATTGAGAGGACCTCGTGATAAGTGTCAAGTTAGTTTTAATTAAACAAGAAAAAAACTTTGTAGTGACAGGATTTGACGGTGCGTTAATTTCGCGTTATTCGAGTTTATAGACTGATGTCTGCCAAACATTATATATTGGCAAGCATTTTCGAGCAAAAAAAAAGTGCCTGCTGTTGTTAATTTAATTGTATAATACATTCAAGCAGGCAAAATATGAAACAAAGGTGTCAGAGTCACAATATTCCATTGTTTCATCAATTTATTTGTTGTATTTTTTATATACCTATTGAAATGTGTGCAATAGATCTTTGCCACAGAATCTCATATATTACCACTTATATGTACATTCTTCCTGTTAATTAAATATGCTTCATTTTGTAATTAAAATACAGGAGAGGAAGTATATAATATAAAGAAGTGTATATATGCGAAAATCTTAAGTAATACCGTTCGATATGAATTCCATTGCAAGCAACAAATCACTAATATTCAAATTTATTATTTATGCTTTTTTCACAGATAGAATATTGAATTTTGGAATGGACTGACAGAGGTTTAAGTAAGATTATAAAATTTAGGGTAGAGGATAAAGGCAAGAGGACGTCTGAAGGTGTCTGAAATAGGCCTCGGCCATTTAGTTATTAACACCTTTACTATGCCAGCTGTTCCAAGGCCTGGTAGTCTTAAGGATCCAGAGATTGCTGAATTATTCGAGAAAAATGATCCGGAGAAAATATTTGAGGACTTGCGCGAAATCGGGCATGGTAGTTTTGGGGCTGTTTATTATGCACGATGTTTGGTTACCAAAGAGATTGTTGCCATCAAGAAAATGTCGTATTTGGGAAAACAAACGGTTGAAAAGTGGCAAGATATCCTAAAAGAAATACGGTTTCTTAGACAGCTCGATCATCCTAACACAATAAAATATAAGGGTTGCTACCTCAGGGACCATACCGCCTGGGTATATATGTTTTTTCAAACAAACTAAATTATACGAATATAGTTAGTTACTTAGTATTATATTATTATTATACATAAAATTATAAATCACAGTTGGTAATGGAATACTGCCTTGGATCTGCATCAGACATTATCGAAGTCCATAAAAGACCTTTAAAAGAAGATGAGATAGCTGCGATTTGTGACGGCGTACTAAATGGTTTGGATTATCTTCACGGTTACGGAAGGATCCATAGGGATGTAAAGGCAGGGAATATTTTACTTACCGAAAATGGAACAGTAAAATTAGCAGATTTTGGTTCTGCGAGTATAAAATGGCCAGCAAATAGCTTCGTAGGTACTCCTTATTGGATGGCACCAGAAGTGATATTAGCTATGGATGAAGGACAATACGATGGGAAAGTGGATGTATGGTCCCTTGGTATAACATGTATTGAATTAGGTACTGCAGATTGAATAACTTTAAGTGTATCGATATATTAGCAATTAATCATAGTAATCCATAAAAATAATATATGTATCATCGTTTCAGCGGAGAGGAAACCACCTTATTTTAACATGAATGCCATGAGCGCTCTATATCATATTGCTCAGAATGACGCACCAACTTTAAACTCTCCAAATTGGTCAGATGTTTTCCGACGCTTTGTTGAAGTATGTCTTATTAAAAGTCCGAGCGAAAGACCATCTTCTGCAGATCTATTAGCAGTGAGTTTCGTTCAGATTTTCTCTGAAATGTAGTATTTCGTGTTTAAAGCTTAACCTTCAAAAGAACACATATTGTTGTTTAGTTAGCTGTCATCTTACAGACTTTCAAATTTACAGCATCAATATATCACCAGAACGCGTTCTCCTCAAGTTTTAATAGATTTAATTCAGAGGACGAAAGGTGCTGTTAGGGAGTTGGATAATTTGAATTATCGGAAAATGAAGAAAATCTTAATGATCGATGCTTGCGAGACTGAGAGTACAGTTGGCGATACCGATGGTGCGTTATGTTTAAAGTTTTTGAAATACATAAGTTTGTATTTTAGGGAATAATGTTTGTTTATTCCCCTTTTTCGTTTATTAATTTATTTTGATCCACACGCTTTGTAGGTACTCCCGATGAACAAACAGGTGGCGATAGTAGCAAGAGTAATTCAATTACATCGGAGCATTCAATTCATTCAATGGGTGTTTCTGCGAGCTCTCAAAGTTCCTCCACCAATAGCCTACCACTGCCAAATGCTGATTCAAATGATTATTCCACGGGATCTGTGCGAAATCGACATAAAATATCAGCAGGTGGTGTTACTGCCAATCTACTTGAGCATGGTGCCAATAACTTTGCAACAATAAGGACAACTTCGATTGTGACCAAACAACAGAAGGAACATATGCAGGAAGAAATGCATGAACAGATGAGTGGATACAAGAGAATGAGACGGGAACATCAAGGTGCTTTGGTAAGTATTTTTTCCATCATTACTTTTTTTTTTTAATGTGGCATTAAAAAACTACTGTATCAATTTGTGCATCTATATTATGCGTTATGTAAATAGGTAAAATTGGAAGAACGTTGTAAAATGGAGATGGAATCACATAAACAATTACTAGACAAGGAATACGAAACGCTTTTACAACAATTTAGTAAAGAATTAGAGAAACTTCAATTGAGGCATCTACAAGAATTAGAGCGTAAATTTAAACAAAACCAAAATGCAGAAAAGAAACTTCATAAAGAGATTACAAGTAGGCAAGAGGCTGATCGAAAAGCACTGGAAGCACAGCAGAAAAGAGAGTACAAAGTAAGAAGAATTTGAAGATAATAGCTTTTCTGCCTAAATGATTACATTCACTGTTAATATACTATGGTAATACTTGGCGGTAGCTATCAAAGATGTCATTATTTGTTTAGGCTTTTAAGGAGAGATGGAAAAAAGAATTATCTCAGGATGAAGTTACACCAAAACGGCAACGGGATGCTACGCTTCAGAGTCATAAAGATAATTTACGACAAATGGAGGCGCAAGAAGAACAACGGCTTGCTCGAGGCCAAAGAGAATATCTCGATTTTGAAATTCGTAAATTCCGTAGAAAAAAGTTGCTTATTTTTCATAGTTTAGAGCAAGAATTGCTTCGAGAGGTTTGTTTAACGATATTACAATTTCCTAAATGTATGGTGTTATTTTGAAAAGATTACAACGCTTTCATAATATATTTTGATAAATAGGAATTAAATAAGAGACAACAACAACTAGAACAAGCGCATAACATGTTGTTACGACACCATGAAAAAACACAAGAACTAGAGTATAGACAGCAAAGGGCAGTTCACGCGCTTCGGGAAGATCAAGTTCAACGGCAACATGTGACTGAACTTTCTAATCAACAAGATTATATGCAAAGGGCGGAACGTGACTTGCGTAAAAAACACGCATTAGAACTCAAGCAGCAACCGAAAAGTCTCAAAGTAAGCAATGCATTTTAGTTTCAGGCGATACTAAAACATTAAAATTAGAATAGATATGTACGTATTTGTTATTTCAGCAAAAAGAAATGCAGATTCGCAAACAGTTTAGGGAGACATGTAAGATACAAACGCGGCAATATAAAGCATTAAAAGCTCAAATATTACAAACAACGGCTAAAGAAGAACAAAAGGCGGTTATTAAAAAGTTGAAGGAAGAACAAAGAAGAAAGTTGGCCTTGTTGGGTGATCAGTATGAACAAAGTATTGCTGAAATGCTTCAAAAACAAAGTATACGTTTAGACGAATCACAAGAAGTCGAATGCCATAATCTCAAAGTAAGACACCGCATTACAGTAGGATCAAATCTTTATTTAAGTGTTTTACACGATCAAGGATATTTATACATGTATAATCAAATAAAATATATTTATTCTAGTACGCATATGTATAATATGTATTGTCCTATTGTTTGTTTATAGGAAAGATTAAATTATGAATTAGAAATTTTAATGGCATACCAATCGAAAAATAAGATGCAAGCCGAAGCTCAAAGAAACCGAGAACGTCGCGAATTGGAAGATCGAGTATCGGTCAGACGAGCTTTGCTTGAACAGAAAATGGAACTTGAAACTGAGGAATTTCTTAGTGAACGTAGCGAACGAATACGTCTACTACATGAAAGACAAGAACGTGAATTACAACAATTTGACGAGGAAAGTGCAAGAATAGGATTCAGGTATGAAAGTTTTTATCTATAGTCTATAGTTTTCGCATGAACATAACATGTAAACTTTACATTTTTGTAAAGAATAGAAAGTGGAGAAAAGATACTTCGATTATTTTCCGTTCTAATATGTTAGGATCACTGAAATTTATAATTGCTTTAATCTTATTTTTAGTCAAATTTCTTAGTATATTAAAAAGTATAAATTTAAGATCTTAAAATAGCGTTTTTTTTAATAGTTGTACCTATATATATATTTTTTGTTTTAAATTATTACAGTGCTCTGGCGATAGCTGAGGCATCAAAAGAATCTTATCCAGACGATGAAAGCCTTAGTGGCTCAATGTTAAGTCTGGCTCACAGTAATAGTTCTACATCCTTCCCCCCTAATAGTCTTTAATTTTAATCATATTGATAGAATATGTATGTATGTACGTTTGCCTGTAGTGAGTGCATAACGAGTTTACCGACGTTTGATTCAATGACTTATACATAGCAGAAGTTGACTCGTTACGTGCATGAACTCAAACCTAAAAGGTTTGTTAGGGTTGGGAATGTGTATTGGACTGAAATTAATGTAACAGCATATTTTTTAATTGTCAAAATATGTCAACGTGATCTATTCGGAAAGAGAGCTTCATATTGAAGAACTTAGATGCTTTTTGCAACGTTGTAATATTTATTAACCATATCCAAATACCTTGTGAAGTAAATAGAAGTAATGAAAGAAAAATGAAAAAACGTTTTAAGTATCAATCTTATTGGGATTGAAGTAAGCCAGCTAATTATACAGAAAAATTTTATATGCGACCTACAAAAAATGTTTAGAGACATTTATTTATCAATATCTTGCAATTATAGTAATTAATGAAATAGTATAATCATAATGCTCCAGTTATTACGTGTTTGATTAATTAAAATTTGACTAATTAAAGATTTGATATATACGAACAACACAGAACTATATTTTCGGTAAGATTTTAGTTTATCAAAGGTTTAGTATTAAATGATCTTACCGACAATTGCGTGTGTTGATCTTCGAAATTTTATTTCAAACTTTCAAGAATATTTAGTCTGATTTATTAAAAAATTAAGTGAGCCGACCTATTTATTTCACTGCATTTCTAATGCAATCATTAAATTTACAAAATGATAATCTAATAACAGACATTTAATTACAGTATCCTATGTAGTTACTATAACACATTCGTGTTAGGGCATATACATTGTTTCAATGAGAAATTAATTTCAGAAATTGAAAGTCACTTTTTTACAATTTTATACGATTTGTTTTACATTATTAAGAAGAAATGTCAATATCAAAAATTAAATTGATAATAAAATTATTGTTGAATTACCAAAATACGACAGTGTCCACTTCAAATTCCTTTCAACATTGATATTCTTCATTTTAATTTGACAATTTTGAATATGAAGCCTCAAACAACCCTTCATGAATTACATGTATCTTAAGTTTTGTATTGGTATAATATCAGTTGCATTGAGACATTGACATAAATTTTTAAGTAATTATATTATGATATGCATGAAATCAAAAGGAAGTACTTTATACAGAATAAAGTATACAAAACTGTTCGTCCAAATTAATATTCATATTTTTAGAACGGAAAATACTGTTTATGTTCTTTTGTGGTTTACTCTTCAGTGATAATGTGAAAGATATTCAAAGTCTTTTTTAAACAGAGCGATATATTTTTATATATATTCTTTTGTTATTCAAAGTGAATTTTGAAGATCTTAGTTGGTGAATGTTTAACATCAATATTAATTTATAAGGTTCAATGAAAAGTATTTGTTCTCTCTGTGTAATGTTACTGTAAACTACAACTAAGATCTTCATAACTTATCTTGAATAATCAGAACATATAATAATTTATTGAAACTATTTCTACAAATTTTTAACTCAATGTAAATATGAAATATAAATCTAATTTATAAAACTTTATATTACCTTCAAATGCATTTCATATTTTCATGTTAAATTGCATAATCTATCTTTACTATTTCGCTCTGAGACACCTAATACGAATAAAATATAAAAAAATTCTCAATTTGCTTCTGCATATAAAAATTTTATAACTTCGTATAGTACTTATAAAGAAAACATTCGTTTACTTTTAAGTACTTAATTACAATATAAACAGTATCATTATATGAATACTTCCCACACTTAATAAATCGATTCAATTCGTAATTTCTCGGAAATAAAAGTAACTGATAAATTAGAAATTAAAATAGTTTAAAGTACTTCGTTGTTGCATCCAATGACTCATTTGATTTTAGTTAATCAGAAATGTGTATATATATTTGGTCAAAAATAAATTAATGTGTATATGTATTATATATATATATTATACATGTATATAATATATATAAAATTACCTTCACTTACCAAAACGAATCAGCAAATACATTTCTAGTTTGTGCATTGCCTCCAGTTTATCAGAAATATTTTGTATTGATTTAGCAGGTATGAGTAAGGTACTTCTCTTATATTTGTTAAAATAGTTATGGTGGCATTATTCTGCTTGTATTATCAACATTTTAGTTATGTTATATTCTGTTGTGATTGCCTGAAGTTTCTCTCCAGTACACATCCCAATGTTGTACTCTTATATTGTAATATCTGATTTGTTTCTTTTGCTGTTTCATTTAATACATTTTAATGTACTTTTTCTGTTTTATATATCTCCATCTTCATTATAAAGTATTAAATTTAAACTCAGATGACTGTGGCTGTTTTCTTACTTATATTTAATATAATATTAACAACATTTATAATCATATTAATATATAACATCTTTCTTACAACATGATTAATAGGAATCTATATATAAAGCTATGATTGTTAATATTAAATCGAAGGAGAATTTCACATTTTCATTCTGTAACATTTGACATTTCAATTATAACATTCGATATTCTCTATAGGCCCATCAATTTGTACAACACATTATATGCTAAGTTACTTGTATGTTAGATTATTTCGTCGACGTGGAAAGAGTAAAATAATTTTATAATATATTAAAAAGTAAAAACTCTTAATTTCAAAATGGAAAAAATGATCTTAAATAATATTTGTCTACTATATTATATAGTTATCTTCAGAATTAAAAAAATATGTCATCAGTCATTCTTTCTGTAATATGTATAATCATGCATTAATGATGTAGCGCACATTCCGATTTTTTATATATGTATGATATTATTTGTTGACGAATTAATGAAAATATAAAAATCATGAAAAAATTTAGAAAATGTGTTCAGTTGCAAAATTATTAAAGTTAAAAACGTATTTGTAATTATATGTGTTCGAAACTTTTTAAATGAAGACAGTCACATTCAAATGAATTTTTTGTAATATTACAATATGTAAATATCTACTCATGTTATACACTAGCAAAGAATGTAGTGCTTAATACAATGAAGTCTGTAGAATTCCATACATATATGTATCACATTTAAACTCTTCCTTAGATTATGGTCTCTGGAAGATATATGAGTTGAATAGAAATTTTTAGTGAACTATTAAAATTGATAGTAAACAATGCAGACTATTAAAGATGTTCGTGCTACATTCTAAATTATAACATATTAAGCAATATAAGCCATAATTTCACAATCCTAGTCTATTTGCAATCCATACACTATTTTACGAACGAATTAATATACACAGTATGCTTGGTTGAAGTCTACACAAGGAATTGTTTCTGTAAATATTGAAAAAGCGAAAACAATTTTCTTGTTGAAAATATTTGATTTGGTGAAAGAACATTATATAAAGTATATTCGTATTTTTTCAATTGTTATTTACAAAAATTGCGATGCCAAGGTAATTTTCAATATGTAATAAAAATATACTTCACCAAATGAAACATATATCTTTTATAAGAAAATTTTTTCGCTGTTTCAATAATTAGAGCGACATATTGTACACATTTACAAGGAAAATTTTCAATATTAAAAGTAATATTCACGTGAGAGATTTTTTTGTAAAAATTTATATATTTTTATTAGCACATTTGATAACTGCTAATATTCACAAAGTCTCCTCACTCAACTATATATTGATTAATTAAAAATTAATTCTCTGACTACTCCAATTACATAATTGTGTTACATGAGGAGTACTATTTATCTATGAAAATATATCTACAAATGACGCAAACAATATTTAGAGAATGAAAGAAATTTCATTTTACGCTATATCCATGACTTATAATTATATATAGAAGAAAGATCTCCAATAAAAATATTATATTAGAACTTTACGACGTTTTTAATAGAAAAATTTGTAATTTTTAGAGATTGTAAATGCTATAATGTCTTAATCTGGTTCAACGGTAAATTTGTTAATCATATATAAGATATTACAATATTTTCATTAGTCTAGAGTATACTATTCATCTATAAACACTTATGGATTGCATTAAAGGACTAACATATAATAGTTTAGAAAAAAATGTATCTGAAATACAAATTTTCATAGTAGACTGCAAAATTGTAAATAAATCTCATTTTCTTTATGAATCAATTTAAATATAAAACATTAATAATGTTAGTTTCTATGTTTGAACCTGATAAAGGCTCGTCTTTACATGCTATGTCAAGATAAACAGGGATCCATTTATTGTTGCATCTCAATATATGGAATGACATTTAATATTATACTTTTTGCTCTGTAGGAATCAACCACAATTGTGATTCCCAGATATGTGCTCAATGCCCTTAACATATCCTTGTAACTCTTCCATCGTGTGATACTCAACATCGGACAAGTTCATTTTGCCATTAGCATAAGTTACATAATTAATTACTTAGCCATCTGGGTTAAGCGTAAGCATTCTGCTGTCGTCACAATCGATTTGGTCAATAGTCTTTGTTGAAATACCCAAATCCAATATCTTATTGCTATATCATTATCGATGGTATAGTGCTAGCAGTTGTTGACTTTGCACAGTATTTCAATGACTCTGACTGCATTCAAATTTGCTCTATCCCAAGTCTAACCATTAACCCTGTAATCTATGCAAATTCTACAAATGAATCGTTCCATTAATTAAAATATTAAAGCATAGACAAAGATCTGTCTTTTCTATATGACATAATGCAGCATTTCTGCTCAACAGATAATCTCTATACTGAATATCTTTCATTTCTTTGCTTCTTCGTTTCATTTGCTACCTCTGTTGTCACCGCATGAAACGTAAATACATGTATTTAGCTCTAAACAGTGTGCCAAAATACAAAGCAAACGGATCTATAAAAGAAAGCATTTCATCATACTGGACTATGTAATTCCCATAAGTATCAGCATACGAATTAAGTTTATGATGTAATTCATAAGTAGAAGTGTGCGAGAATTTTCTCGACAATTTTCAGGATTATTCCTCAGTCTATTAGTCTCGATCCGTTCCAACCATCGAGAACCCCACATTTTTCGGGTTCTCGTTCTCGGTTCTCGCACACCGCTACTCATAAGTGATTCCCCTGTTTAGACTCAGTGTACGTTATCACACCATTAGCAAAAAATCCTTTGACTCATTTAGCAGTACGTTTGATTAGATCAGTCTTTTCGGTTTGCAACTTGTAATCTTGGATTTATCAAGGTATCCAAAAAATATGAGATGTATCTTGCATACATTAGTTAGGTTGTAACTTGTAACAGCATTAAACAAATCATGTGATGTGAAACATATCATTTAATATACATGTTTGTTTAATTTTTATGATTATTACTTTATTTGTTACAATGCTGCTCATATATGTCACAATCAGTGTTTGAACCTTCCCTGTACCAATCTTAATGTATCTAAGTCTTCCAGGACTATGTACATTTATCTTATGTCAAAAGATTTTGATTCTCTTGTTATGTCATTCTCATTTATCATGATATTTTAAGTCTTAATCAATACGACTTTACTTGTTGCTAGCAAGTATTATACTATCAAATATAATTCTAGACTATCTGAATGTCAATATTGTGAACTACTTTGACATAATTTCCTGTTTTACTGACCTGGCATTTGCACAATTTTAGGAGTTTCTTGTTGCTATATTTTCTGAACTTCTTTTTACGTTGGTAGCTGAGATCCGTATTACTTGGGACTTTAACTTTGTACTTAACTTTAACAGCTTTCTTAGATACTAATAAGTATTGACGAGTATAAACCCAGAAACAAATCTGTCATTATATGTCTAATGTATTAAAAAGCTTTTCAACTGCACAATCTGGTTACCCTTGACATAGAAGTATTTAAAACCTTGAATATTTGTTCAGATTCAATACCATTATATTTCAGCCACTATATGCAACAGCAGAAACAGTATTTAAATTGCTAGTTTACTTCTCTCACTCGTTGCTCACTATTTTAGTAGTGAAATTAATTTTAACAATAAACAGTATGTTATACGAATTTAATGGGACATTATGATTATGCTATACGCTTCATATTTGTAGTTGGAAAATAGATTCTACTCTGTCATGGCATACATATTAAAAACCTGAAAATCAATCTCTGGTTGCTTTTAAAAGTTGAGCGATAGATGCAAACCAGTTTACATTGTTTAACTAGACTGCAAATACTTGCTATTGTCTTACTAAGAATCATTCTTTTTCTTCATTGACTATCGTCCACACACGACTTTGTGATTCGTACAAGCATAGAAACTTATTATTCTCTGCATAACATGTACATTTGTAATGCATCTAAAATTTTGTTAACAAGAACTACACAAATAAATTACATTTTAAAAGTTTAATGAATACATGAAGTAAGTAGTATTACATGAATTATATTAAAAATTAATTTTCATAATTATTATGCTGAATTACAGCGGAAGTTATAATAAATGCATAACGTAACTAATATATAATGAGTTTACCATTTCTTTTAATATTGTTACATGAAAATCAACAGAATCGTTGAATTTTATATTTACTTCGTAAATGTAGCACGACTTCTCTATAAGTCCAGTTGTATGTATGTATATGTATCAAAAACAAAGTAAAGAAAACATAAGTTGCAATATTTCACCACATTTGTATGACCATCATAACAAATTATTAAGTATTAATTTAATATATTACTTTTTATTGTTGCTGGCATTTTGTAAATATTCATTCTGTATGTGTAAAATTTTGATATTGAATATTAATTGCGACAACTAGCGTTTAGTGTATAATTAAATGTATTGAGTTTTCCAAAGCTCTGGCTATTGAGTTAACGCTTCGAAATTTAAGTATGATATATAAGCTAGCCAATTAAGACTAGGCATGGCATATCAGTTATCTATTATTAATTGATATCTTGTGAAAAATTTTATCAGCATATTTCTCATTTACTTCCATTTATGTGTGATTTCACAATTTTGACAATATAATTTCTCTAATAGTACATTTGCATTCACTAAATTAAAATATATAACATCTAAAGATTAATGATAACTCGAAGAATATATAGGTACTGCTATATTATTTTTGCCTTTAAATTTTAGTTGATAATTAAAGACATTATTTTTATTGAGTACCAAATATACTCGTGAATACAATAGCATACAGTGAATATATATATTAATATATAATTAATTTTATCTATACAAATTGGCAATATTCATTACTATTAATGTTGTTTTTTAATGCAAAAATTAAAAATATTCTATAAATGTTTCACTATTCATGGATTAACTTTTATGAAGTGCTAGAAAATAGAAAAACGATTCAGAGCACACATTGATGGAGATTTATGAAGATTTTGTGGCAATAGCTGCACAAGATTTAAGTGAATAGAAAAATAAATCTGTATGTAAAGGTAATATTGTAATTTCAAAAATTGTTTATATAATTAGAAATAGTAGTGGAATATGGTAGAATGTCCGTCTGCCATCCGCACTTAATAATGAATTACGTTTTTTCTAGTATTGTCTTAAGCTCAGTTATTTTACCTTACATTTAATGAACGTGTATGTATATGTATGTGTATGATGTATTTACAGTATCATTTGATACATTATATAAATGCTAATTTTTAATAGTACGTTTTAATTTATATAACAATTTTGCAAATCAAATTGTACCATCGCATATATTTTATAATAATTTGATGTCATTACCGATATAATTAAAATTTTTGAATTGATAGTATTATTTGTTTATACTTCATTTGGTAAAAAATATTCTGCATAAGTGTAAAATGAAATTATTTAAATAATATGAACAAAAGATAACTATAATTAGGAATTGTAACAGTTAATCTCTGCTTGAAATTTAACAATTTTATTAAATAAAGCTTTTATAAAAGTTTTAATTAATATTCTATGTCAAATGATTATATGTAACAAAATTTTTTTCTAATTTTTAAAATAATTGAAAAAATACAGAAATATTTGAAATTGTTTAACAATTATATATTCTGTTGAGATTTGCTGTACGCGTATATATATATATATATATATATATATATATATATATATATATATACAGTCAATTGACATATAGAGTAATTCAAGATCGACATTTTTGTATTAGCAGAGAATTTTATTTTGTCTTCTAATTATTTTGATTTCCAAATGTGTTTGTTTACATCTTGTAAATAATCGCAAGAATACTTTTAATATTTATTTCTGTGTACTGAAGCTGCTTTATAGTTTTAATACTATAATAAAGCATGTAAGTCCTTCAGAAATATGTCATCTTTAATATAATTGTAAAAAATCTTTAATATAGTAAATTTTAATTTTGTTACTTTTTCTATTTTCGAAAACATATTGGTACTCTGTGAAGATTATAGTACTACTGGTACTACACAAATCACAATTACTGTTATGTGTGTCAAAGAAGACTACTTCTGATTCTATATATAATATAATCAAAATGTGTACAATGTGTATTGCATATATGTACATTAATGCAATAACTTTTAATAAAATGAGCGTTATAGATCATACAAAAATCATTCTTCAATTTAATAGCTCCAATTTATATGTGCAGATAAAAAATATATATTTCATTAGCATTAAGATAAGTGGGTCTAATTTTTAAACTTATATAACAGTACTAGTGTTAAATATCGGTAACAGACTATTATGAGTCATTATACAACTGAAGTAACAATAATGTACTCACATAAAACGCTTTTCTAAAATAGTAATCTACGATACTACAATTCTTTATTACAATAATTATTATTTTATTATATATAAATATATTTATAAAATTTAAATAATAGTTAATTATTAATATCTTTGTAAAGCAATTGATTTTACAATGAAACAAAATATAAATAACTCGTATTAATATCTGTAATTATTATAAATTATCTTCCCTATTAAATCTAATTTAGTGAGTGAAGTAAAAAAAATACAAAGTATTTTTTACAGATTAAATTCAGGTATCAAACAGCTAAGATCAATCAGAGTTAATGCATTGATTAGATAGTAAGAAAGAAGATGCATGTTTCATGATTCTTTCATTTTTTAAAACATATTCTTTTTCTTATCACTAATTTTAATGAAATGACATATCATTTTAGAAATAAAGGATAGTATCGAAATCCATGAATACAATTATTCATTCTATTCATTCATGCACAAGTATTCTTAAGTTGACAATGATGATAAATCATAAAGCACTACAGTAACAAAGAAATTAAAATTTTATTAAAATACATTTTAGTAGTTGCAATACAACAAAATATTACAATCCTTCATAAAGAGCACATAAATTACACAGTAATAAATGTAATGTACATTGTAACAAATACCTGTAGAATGTTATTATATAAAGATAAAGAATCAGTTGAAATATACAAAAGCATTTCGATTCATAAGACAATATTTTTATTTGGTTGGTGAAAAATTAGTTGGACTTAAAATACGGGAATGTGTTTCTCTTATTATTGGTACTGTATGTGCAACACATCTATCCCATCCTGGAGATCTCCATGCACTTTCTCGGGTTTCCATTCGGGCTTGAAGACTTTTGTAGCCTAAAATTATTTTAATTATATGCTACTTTATCGAAGTAAGATTATTGTAAGGCAATGTAAAAAGTAGTTGCAATATTAAATTTACACTTACACCAAATATGATGAACATTATACAATCGGCCAATTTGTGAGAAAAATCCACCAAAAGGTTCATTATTGTGGCGTCTAAAGTTAATAGCTTTTGCCCAGTTGTTTCCCCATTCTATCATTCCGCCAGCATTGAGTCTATAACTACGTATTTCATATATGTTTGAATCATCTCGTTTAATAGGATTAGGCCAGTAGCTAAATGCCAATAAATACTGCAAGTAACGTGATCGTACATATTTGCCACCTTCTTTAAATAACTGTTGATATGCCTAAAATATATATCAACATATTACATTTTTATTTTGTACATAATGTACACATAAATAAATTTTTCAATAATATTGTACTTTGTCCTTAGACAGCTCAATTTGTGCACGATCAACGCTATCATAACCATCATTGTATCGCCACAGGTGTAAAGCTTGATCGATATCTCCAACTGTGACAGTCCATGAACCGACTAATTCCAATTGCAAATTGGATTTGGAGTTTAGAAGCTTAACAATTTCTTCACTGTAATATCGCAAAATTTGTTAACTATTATTTAATATATTGATTTCTAAACATTTTTCACTATATTCAAAAGAATTCTTTGCATATGCTAGCATAATTAAAATCAAATAATATTTTTAAAAAATTTTAAAAGATCCGAAAGTACTTTTTTCGTATAGGCGTTCTATTTACATTGTTCTTCTTACATTTCAAAATAGTGATTTGATACTAAAAATAAACTAAATAGACAAAAGAAAAGAGAAGAAGAAAGTGTCGGTGATTCACTTACTAATTGGTCAAGTAATTGTCAACGGAATCAGGTCGTATGTTGTGCGTGTGCAAAGTGTAAATAACTCCTTTATCCGACAGCATCCGTGAATGAGGCTCTTTGGTTGGATCGGATTTTTGTCGCCATTCTTGCCATTTTCTGTCATTCTGTAGAATCGGTGAACTTGCAAAAGATCTACAACACACACGATGTGGCTATTGCCCTAAAACGCCGCCGCTTAGACTGAGTCGCGTAGCTTTATACGCGAAACATATGAAAAAAGAAGCGTTCCCCAAGCTGTTGGAATCGTGTTCGCCTACCGGCAGTTAATAAACGACGGTAATTTTAAATTGCCTATTGTTGCGATCTGCGCGGCTTTGAATCCTCTGAAGACGGCAGCCATTCTTACTGAGAATCCTTGTGTAGTGATCTCTGCTGTTCTGTGTCCAATCAAGATCAGAACCTGATTTCGTCAGCGCTGCAATTAAATACGCGGCGCTTTCAATCACAACTATTCATGAAATTATCGACCAATGTTGTTGATTTACTCTTATTCATAATCTCCATCCGCGATTTTTTTTTCTATATACAATAAGACTTACGATCATGGAAAATACTGTAGACTGATTGCGCATGTAAAGTTTAGCGCCACAACGCCTGCGTGTTCTGATAAGCTCGATCATTGTTGCTATATCATATTGTAAAACTTTAGAAGAAAAAGAAAGAACTGGCTCCGATGTGACGTCATTTTTTCAATAAAAGCAAAAAGAATGTAAATACACAATCTTCTTTGTAATGCAAATATGTATTACATATAAATACATATTTCCATCTTGACTAAGATGATTTACTGAAATAAATTTTTACCGTTGTAATAATAATTACCTATTTTCATTAATTTTTTTATTAACAATAACTATGATACATTCAAAATCAGTATAATTGATAGCAAGTAATTATATTTGCATATAACTTGCCTCTTCATTAATTATTAATTTTTTTGTTTCAATATTATTTTTTATTTATTTTATTTAAGTAATTTACTTTATATTCAAATGTTTATACTTTTTTAAAAATATTAATATAAGTATTAAAATATGTCTGAAAATTATTCTTGATAACAAAACTGTTTTGTAATGTTCATGTTTAACCTTATGTCAAGGTTGTCATTTCAGAAAAGGTTAGGTTCATTCATATTTCAAAATGAATGTTATAGGTTATAGGCAATCATAAATGTATTAAATTACGATTAATAAACGATTAATGATGTATTATGTATGTTGTAAAGAATATATAAAATCAGATTTAATATTACGTTTGAGAAATAATTTATACAATATTTCTATTAATTGCACAGTAATAAACTTAATAAAAAATAATTTTAAAGTTTTATACTATTTATACACGTTGATGTTATAATGGATGATGCAGAAGTAATAGAGCACTTTTTTGGTGTCTATTTATTATATAGTATGAATCCTAAGTATAAAGGAAGGACATATATAGGATACACGGTTGATCCTAGTCGTAGACTTAAACAACATAATGGTGGCAAAGATGTTGGGGGTGCTTGGAAAACAAGCAATAGAGGACCATGGTAATATATTTTCTATTAATTATTAATTTTTAGTTTTTAGTTTATAAAAATGTTTTAACATTGTACTTTTAGGAAGATGGTACTGATTATCCATGGATTTCCAAATAATACAGCTGCACTTAGGGTATGTTTTACTTTTGTAATCACAAACATTACTCTTATTACTTTTAATAAAAGGTAACAATTAAATTATATTTATTTTTAGTTCGAATGGGCTTGGCAGCATCCTCATGTCAGTCGCCGTCTCAAGCATGTGCGTCGGAAACGATCACAGCAAAAAGTATTTGAGTTTTGTTTAATGGTTTTGACAGAAATGTTGAAAGTCGGTCCATGGTGTCGATTACCTTTGACAATTCGTTGGTTGGATTATGAGTTTTTTGAACAGCATTCCAATTCCGTTACGGCTCCAATGCATATGCCTATGTGCTGTGGAAAAATGATTTCTCAAAAGATAAAAAAATTACAAAAAAATGCCAATAATGGAATTGAAACTTTAGATGAATGTACAACATTTTGTTCTGTATGTGA
This sequence comes from Lasioglossum lativentre, assembly GCA_916610255.1. NCBI lineage: Eukaryota > Metazoa > Arthropoda > Insecta > Hymenoptera > Halictidae > Lasioglossum > Lasioglossum lativentre. Next base: position 8,267,709 of record OU744364.1, read on the forward strand.
TTTATTAGTAGAACAACAGGAGTTAGTTCACTGTATTAAACCTGGTTGTCTGTTAGTAGCTCATTTAATTTGTTTAGCAAATTTGTTTTGCAAGGATGCTATGATTTTGCCAGTTGAGGGCACTTGTCCAGTTTGCCATACTAATGTTTTATGGGGAGATTTGATCCGGAAAAAGATTGGTTGTTACGGAGATTTGAAAGATGCCATTTCCAGTGATGATGATTATACGTGAATTCAGTGGGATAAAGAACGTAAATTATATATTTTTTTACTGTATGGAGTAATTATAAGACTAGGATTTATCAAGGTGTTCAGTAACAAATTTTTCCTTCTTGAAAGGTGTTGCTAATATATGTGGGGAATAACGGTGTGAGTAGTGTGAGTGCACCTTTACATTCAGCCGCGCGGCGGAAATACCTGACGATTTAAACAAACTGACGACGATCGGTACGAATTGACGACGCGCCGTCATCAATAAATAATAACAGTCTTGTGACAGAGCTTGACCTGACAAGCGGTAAAGATATTGTGAATTATTGTGAATCGAAGTAATCAATTAATAAATGTTATAAACATCTCTACATATATTACATAGACTTAGAATACCTATACATATTCTAAGTCTGTGGAGTGCGTATTGTAAATAGAAAATCAAATTATATATAAATGCTGTACTATAAATTTTTACGTATCGAATAAAGAAACAAAGAAGCTATAAAAATTTTTACTAAATTGTCCGTTATAACTGGCAATATTTGTTAATTGTTTGGTAATTTAGCTAATTTATAAAAGAGCAACAAACTGTGAATATTTATCAGTCTTTATTCGTAACTAATCGACAGATCAAAATATATTTATATATACATATTTGTATTTGTGTATGCATATGTATGTAAACATAACATTATTTGGTATAGAGGGATACAAGAAAATTTTTCTGTTTCGCCGATACGCAATCAAATTACACCATATAATGAAATCGAAAGCTATGTCAAGACCAGCTTGATTCTTTTTGTGCGAGCTTGTGCGCTGATACTCGATTAGCTCGAATCTTGAAATTATTAAAATTTCGAAATTTTTATTATGATTTGCTCGCACGCATTGCGATCACATTCTCAAGCGTCTAGGTTTCTAAATTTCAATTTCTCTTTCTCTCTCTCTCTTCTATTTTTTCAAGTTTATAACGTTTCACTGTCAAATTGCGACTATATTGTGTTTCTCAAATCGCTACAAAAGATTACAGAATTCTGAAAAGTCAGATTCAGGACGTTGCCGCGTAACGCTCATCGCTTCATTCCCGAAAAGTAAGAATCGCACTTCCGTATATACATATACATATATTATTGTAATATCGGGAAACGAATCACGCGCGCGTTTATATCTCTCTATTAGATCCTAGAAGAGCGCGATCGCGTCAATTTCAGGCACATCGACGTGAACGACTTAGCGAGTAGAGAAAATGGAAGATATAGTTATGAAATAGAAAGCGGTAATGGAACAAGCAGAAGGGGACAAAAGGAGGAAAGAGAGATCGAGCTGTCTGTAGTCCTTGCATGGTGTCGGCGTGAAAATTCAAGTTCATTTTCCGGTCCACATAAGATCAGAGTTGAGTCTTGTTACAATCGGTCAGTATTGAATTTGAGAAATCCAACATATAAATATACCACCGTGGATATACTCTTCTACATGAAATTATTTTGGAATTACTATCATTACTCGCTGGTAAGCAAAGTGCATAGTAGCAGGTCTATGAAACGTACGGATGTTTGATTATCATAATCAAAATTTATTTCTTCGTTTTTATATAGATATATTGAAAAACATCCAAGGTGCAGATGCACCGCGAGGAAAATACAAAATTCGAGGAAATGGAAACAAAAGCAAGACTCAACACTGACGAAAATACTCGTTTCAAGAAATCAGATCCGCTGGCTCGGGGAAAGAGGACACCAAACAGTATATCGACGACCCTCTCAGCCTTCCAGTTTGTCCGTTTTCTCGCGAGCGTGCGAGATGCGACTCCTTCATCGACCATGTGGCTAATTTATTATGGACTTCTCTAATTCAGCTGTTTGGTAGCTTCGTGAGGCAGCACAACCCTTTTGGTGAGACCTGGCATAGCATCGTATTTCCGTGGACTATTCTCTCCTTGCGACGATTCTAAACTTTCGAAGTTCGACGACGTCAGGCATTCGTGGATAAAGTTGCAAACTGTGTTTACATAAACGTCCGGGTACATGGCATAATGTTTCACGTGCGGGGAATTCATAAAAAGCACCAGTTGCACACGCACGCCACGTTCCGCTCGCCGGCTGGCAAACTTCTCGACGTCCTTGACACGAGAACATAAGAAATCGATTCGATTATGTACATATTACGAATGCCAGGTATCTAGCATTTTTTGGCAAGCTTCTACGCTTGCTTCGAATACTTGTTATTTGTTTGTAATACTCGATGGTGTTCGATTTAAGTCAAAGACGAAGGGGCTACAGAACGGGCGTGAGCAAATGACTTTAAACTAACAGGTTTGGATACTCGCGATAGATTGTTTATTTATTTTTTAATAGAGTGCTTTGAGTAGGCGTAACTACTATTATTAATGTCATCGTTAAAGAGTATAATTCTATGAAATACCGATCTACGGTAGTCAAAGTATAGAATAGTTTTGTTATTTGATACTTTAACTGGTTATTCTATATATTACTATATGTATATTATTAGTATTATATATATTATAATATGTAAGCATGTTGGTTTGGGTATGAAATAATAACAAATGTACACAAACTAAATGTGGAAAGTATTATTTCACGCGTACACGTAGGCGACCGAATTGTTAAACATAATCCAGACCAATATATGTACATACTTCTAATTGACTTTTATAACTATTATAACTATTATAACTATTATAAGTTGCAACGAAACACTCAAAAGAGATTAGACACGACATTGGAATACCGGAATTACATGCTTTAACGGTAATTTTCTGTGAAATAACTAATTATTTCATGGAATACCTGAATTACATGCTTTAACGGTAACATCAATAACAAATGATTTGATTATAAATGGAAAAGTTTCTAGAGAATTCTTACCGATGCTGGGATCAAAGTGTCGGTGTTCGAATAAAGAAACAATTGAGGCCAGGAGTAAGTTTCCTCCGCTAAGGCGATCGGGTTTGTTTGAACTGGATAACCACGCCCGAACGTATGAGCGATTACCTAAACAAACGGTTTATAGTGTCAATATATTTCTATTGTCGAAAAGCGCGCACAGACGTGCACAATTATTATTAAAGTTTGCCTAACGAAAATTATTGGTAACCGAAGAAAATCTAACTATCTTCTAAAACAAGTTGTGGTAATGAGTATACCTCGAAGAACCAAAGTATGGACAAGAAGATTGTAATGAAGAAGGACATCGGTATGTTTGTAAGTGGAGTTCCTCCTATGATGGCGCTGATCGCTTTGAACAGAGCAGTTAGTCTCCTTTCGCCTGGTGCGCTGTCGAATATTACCCCCTTGACCTAAAATTTCCATCAAATCACTGATTTTCGAACAAATAACCGGAAAAGAGGAATTTTCAAAAAAAGTCTACGGTAAAAATACATTTCTTTACCGTGAGTGGTGTGTTGGCCTGCTGCATCGCTAGGCTCACGTGCTGATAAAGGAAAGCGCCACCATTACTGAAGACATGGAAAAATATTGGATGTTGATCCAAACTCTTATCCGTGATCACTTGGATCAATCGTTTCCCAATATGAGGCATTTTGTCCCTTCGCCAAAATAGACATTTTACCGGCGCCGTGTACCGCAAAGTGATGCAACTAGAAGGCAAAACAATACCTGTGGCGAATCTCCAAAGACAACCACCAGTAAATTGAACAGGAAAATACCAATGCATGAATTTCACTGTATCGATTCAAATTTGTACGAAACGATTCCGCAAACTTCTGAAAATTCATAATCTACCCACAAAACGAATTGCGATATTCAAGTCCGTTCGCTTTATTTATTTCAACTTGTTGAATATACTGATACACGGTCTGTTTAAACAGAAACGTGGGACGTTCTATATGTATTTTCCTCGATCACGACGAGGAACCGTGTCCGAGTATCTATCCTTCCTCCACAATTTCTGCGCACGGAATCGGAAGAGTCGCGCGATTGTAATTTCCAGTGGCTCCCGATTTTGATTGTGGCTATGAATTTCTTGAATGAACATGCGATTTTCATGCAGAGAGTCGAGGTGACAAATCCTGCGGTGCCGAAATGGTTTATTTAGAAGGGTTTCAGTACCTCTTCTCCTCGTAGATCGCGCTGTACTTAGCCAGATATCTGTCCTGACAGCCGGCCCATCCTAGCAGCACGACTACCGGTCGCTTGTCCTCCTTGTAGACGAATACGTACTTGTCCTGCTGATCCTGTCCGGCCGTGGTCAACGTCGGATCTTTCGGGGACGGCGGAAACGATGGGAACATGATGTAACAGCCGAGATCCTCTTGATCGCTCATCTTTTCTGCTTCTCGTCCTCCTTCCCGCGAGGATGCGAGAGAAAGAGGGCGAGAAAGAAAGAGAGAGGGCTAACGGGAGCAGAGAATCGAACGGTGACGCGAGGGAGGATAACAACTGCCCTCTACCTCGACGGATCCTCGGTTTCGAGTTGAGCTTGCGTCGTCGTCGTCGGGAATACCGGGTTCTCTGATCGATACCAACACACCGCGTACCAAAGTTATAGGTCATATCACTGGACGAGGACCGCATTGTTCACCGCCGCAAAATATCTCCACCTCGGTGACCATCGTTCTTTCCGAATCACCAGTGGGAATAAAACATCGCAACGAAACCATTGCCGATCTACTGCGATTTCAGCCTGATTAGGCGCAGTCCCGAACGCTGATAACAGACCGCTATCGGACTCATTCCCGCATTCACAATGTTTAGCATGATCCGAGTGCTTTCGCATTGGAATTACAGCAGATTCCTGTGATCAGAACAAGCAGGAAACAGTGCTGTCGTATGTTATCGCGTTTTCACCACCGGGATGATAATTGTACACTTATACATACACGTGTACAACTGATAAGGGTGGTTTAAATCGGAACTTTAATCTTTCGCGATGTACAGGGTGCCCCCGGTACCGTGGACAGCCGATTCAGAAGTAATTCTACACGTGAGTCAAGAATAACAGTGTTTTTTTTTTGTTCGACAACTCATTTTCCGAGAAAAACGAATTCGACGTCAGGTCCGCGTGCTTCGGTATATGCATGAAGTAGAATCGGTAGATCATGATCAGACGCATCAGCCGTTTTCTATCGAATAGCACACGCGTATTCGATGAATTTTCAAACTCACTACTTTTCAACTTTTTTTCGACTCGCTTTTACGTGTAGAATTACTTCCGAATCGATGGTTCACGGTATGCGAGACACCCTGTATAATACAGCCGTACGGGAACCGTTTCTCCGTAGTTACGAACGATGCGACGCCCACGCGTCGGTTCGTTCTGCAAAGAACTAAAATAGACGAACATTTACATATTCGACTTCCGGATTTTCGAAATGTCGAACAGATGAATTCGTTATACTCTGCGGGTTGCTCGAGAAGCTGCTTTTCTTTAAATTTTTCGTTCTTACATTACCGTACGTGATAAGAGAAACGAGAATTCGAACGCACAAAAATACTTTTATTAAACGTACCTATATCTTGCCACGTTTTATATAACTTCGAAAAGTCAGTTTCAGTAATTATAAATAAATTCGTACATTAATAAGTACAGACTTATGGGCTTCTCTAACTAGGCCTTTTGTTTTCTTTTTCACGTGTTGGTAACCACTCATTACGGATTCCCTGCCCTGCCTGGGAGGGGAGAGACGGGGATATGCGGGGCTCCCCCGGACCTCGGGCGACCGATGGGTCAGGTATACCCGCTAACTTCACCACGGTGATCATCCTTAGGCTAAATGGGGAGGGGGTAATGATATTCCATATTTGTGTCTTCAGGGGCTCTAGCTCCAATAATAAGAGCCCCCGTAGCATTTCGATGTCGCGCACAATGTTCCCGATAATTCCAGTTTCGGTGTGTTAGCAAGAACCGAATTGTTCTGTATACTTCATTTCTACTACGATTGCTTGATATCATTGGGAGGCAATAATTTAGTGCACCGACATTACCGTTTTTGAGGTAGAGGAGTAGACCGATCACCCAATGTATTTTTTCGTCTAACGTCCGCGGGGCTCTAGAGCCCCCTTACCATTTCTGCTTGCGTCACCTTATGCTGTTTCGTGGCACACTATCTGAAATAACGATTCTACCCAAATAGAACAACCAACCGGTGAACTAGATCGCAGCACACGCAACATAACTCATGAAACGGAAATATCAGTGAGAATCGTGTATCTTATATACTCCAAATAATCATGCATAAAAGTTACTAAAAAAAAATAGATTAAAAAACATTAGGTGGTAAGATACCCAAGGGGGTGCTCGACAGCATCATTGGGACCAGGAGGACCATGGACTACCTTGGGGCTGACCAGGACCCTTCACTACTGGTCTACCTTCAACAATATTAAGGTTGACTATTTTTTTTCTGTTTTTTTTTTCTAAGGATAATCCGCCTTATGGCACAGGGTGGCTCAAGGTTTCTCTTTCTTTGTTTACCCTTGGTTCACCTTCAGCATGTCCTTTCAATGATCAATCAAAACATACAGTTTCTGTTTAGAGTATAATACCTCTGCTTAGCCTAAAGATCATGCATCAGACTGTGTTGATTTGCGTGATACTTTTATTCCACTAAATGCTTATTCAGATACAACGTTAAAAGATTTGTTTAAAATTTTATTGAAACAATGCCTAATTATAGTGACAAGCGACCGAGATCGTTGAAAGCGTTGCAGGTACCATACTACAAACGACTGAGATCGGAAGCCAGCATAAAGCCGGAACGAGTGAGCGCACCAGAAAGCATTCATTCTGATAGCTCTTTCTTAAAAGTAAAGTTGGCCACGATCGCTCGAATGTGTTACTTTGTAGTAGCGATATCTCTCGAAAGTAAAGCTGTTATTTGTCTCCAGGAAGTGTTTTTCGAGTAATGAAACTATATGTTTTATAGTTTACCTATATATATATGAGTTTATGAGTAAGGGGAAGAGATCGCGGAAAGACTGTCAGTCGTAATCGTTATCAAAAAAGAGAAGCTGGAAGGGACTCGCTGTCCATGCGACATTCGTCGAGTTCCTTCTTCTCACAATATTAACAGTTCCATTGTTAGCCTTTTATTTTTTGTTATAGGATGCATGTCGATTTTCTACCGACATTGCAGAACTATACTGTTCAGATACAAGTAGCCTAATACCAAATAAGAAATATTAAAGGTCACTTTAACAGCACGCATGTTAGTTTAATAACTTTATTCAACAGTCACTTACTTAGAGCTCCTTAACTACGCAGATCGTCTATATGTATAAGGGTCAGAGCATTATCGGTAAGCATTTGGAATGAGTCATGCGCTAATAAAAATTAGAATTTTTATACTTCTCATTGTACCTTCAAGAAAGCTTTACCAATATAGAGTCCCGAGACTTATCCGATGTAAATCAGTCGAAACATGATCTCAGTCGAAATCTTCAATTACGTGTTACTTGAATCAGTGTAGAACAATCGCACGATACGTATCATCAAGAATTTGTCAAATAACGTTACGTGTGCGTTAATGGTAGACACATCGATGTTATGTATGTATCGGCGATACATCCTTGAAGTTATGGAATGTTGTTGTAATTGCGATTGACCATTTTACTTACTCTTGTTGTGTACATTCATTCATTGAGAAACAAAAGATCTTATAATTACAGGTTTTCATCCAGACGAATAATAATTAAAGATTTCAAAAACAAAGTCCCACACTTTTCCAAGTTGCGAGATGTGCGCAATTGTGACCTTTAGAAAAATTAGTCACTTCAGAGATCTGGAGACCAAGATCAGTAATGCTGTACAGATGCTTGACACGTTAACTATCACATCGCTCGTACGTGAGTGACACAATTCTTTGCTCCAAGTATAAAAACGAGGTTCTGTTATGATATGTTTAGGTAAACTGGATTTCAGTATAGAATTTGTAGGATCTTAAAAGGTGAAGAGAGTAATCACTGTGATAAATCGCAAGTCTTTAGTTCCGGTTTTATTAACCAAATCACTTAGTCTTGTGGGACATTTCAGGGCGGTGGGTCGATAGTCAACGTGCTAAGCTATACGTCATATCGTGATGCGCATGGATGTCGTAATTTCGGCAAAATCAAAGAGAACAATGGCTGATCGATTGGCGTTGCCGCTAGCACATATCTTCAAATTTACATGATATTGTCCCGTTGACATATTTGGAGTTACCAATATATCGAGATGATAAAATCGGAGGGAGTTTTAAGAAGTTTAGGGTCCAACGGTCAATAGAAATAATTTTGTCAGTAAGATAGCGCGAACCAGCTCCCTTCTGAATTATTTTCTCTTCTAGACCGGCTATGAAATGTTTTTAAATGTTAAGGACGGTTTTATACTGGAGGACTCTTGCTGGCCCGGACCCATAAGAGGAGCTTCTCTTTATAGTTCCTCTGATTTTACTACCTCGGTATATACTGTTACCTCCATGTACCTCATTCAGACTGTGATCTCCTTTAGCAAGAACGACAAGACACAGGGTGTAAAGAAATGTTCCGTTATAGCTCGTATATGTACATGATTCTACTACCATTGATAAGAAATCAACTATACCTTACTTTTGGCAAAACATAAAATACGAGAAGCATTAAAACACTTAAAATTATTATTAGTTTTCATTGATAAGAATTTCACTTGTTATGTATTGCACAGTACGGATGTAGCTTTATAATTCTGTACTAACAATTACGAATTTATATATATATATTGTACTTGTATACGTGCATAAAATTGTGGGACTAGAAACACTGACTATCTTTTTTCGTGCCGATTTTCAGTCGCATTGATCTAGTCAGCAAATCCAAAATCACTTGAAAGACCGATCCTTTTTTCGATTAAGTGAATAGGTGTTAAATGGAGTACTTTGAAGGTGAGAATGCAGAGTTTGACGAAGATTCAAATAAATCATTTTTATTAATTATTTCCATGAAATTTTCATCGATAAAAGCTATGGCAATAATTCTTTGCACCCTGGGCATGCTAGGATAGAGGATTCAATGAAAGAACTAAGTTGCGACCTACTCGTGCGCAATCTAATATCAGTTGTACGGCGATTTGTGCGCTTCCCGTGGTATTGCGTATCTGTTCTCACCGACATTGTTGACTATCTTAGTCGTTGTTAAACAGGTCTTTCATTTCGGATTGGTTGGTCCGAAACAAAAGCCAAAACCGAATACTCATCCCTCCAATACCAATCGTGTCTACAATTCAAGAGATTCCAAATATTGTGAACTAAACAAATTTAATAGCACCAAATATGATCTTACTAATAAACAATGGAATAAATTACAATTAAGATAAGTTATAAAAAAATGTACAAGTATGAAATTTACAATGCAGTCAAGTGTACGAACAAGAGCTCCATGTAAACGTTGATCTAGGCGTACCTCAGTTGCCTTATCCCACAAAACTTATTATCCGAAACTGCATACACTGGCAATGCCGTGTACGCATGTTGAAAATATTGTGAACTGCGTCTAAAGTCGAGCCACCGAGAGATAGTGAGTGGATTTTGCTTGCCCAAGCGTTTCACTAGAATTTTAACTCTTCCGTTGCTAACAATATTCCCCTGTGATCACAGCCGTAAATTGTAAGAAAGATTTTTAGTATAATGCAACAATAACTATCGTTCAATGTTCACATAGGGACTAATCTATAAATACTTTAAAACGTAACGACTCTTCGAATAATATTAGACTATCCGCTAATTTGTTATGGTTATCTTAAGAAAAAAGACTTTAAATGGAATGTCGATTCATCATAAAAATACGTGAAGAAAAGTTTCTGTTAATATGTAATAATTGTTCAATTTTTAATAATCTAACAGAATTTGTTTTGTGAAAGAACAGATTTACTATATAGCAATCTCTCTCTCGCTACTCTCAAACTCATGCTCATGAAACTAGAGTGGACAGCTTTTATGACGAATTTTATATTTAAAGTATCTCCTTGCGAAAAACCAAGATACAAAGTGATCATTTAAAAAATATTATTTATACCGACGTAATTGAGATATACTTCTTCGATTCACTTCTTCACGTTTTTATACTTTAAGGCAATTCTTCCCATACCTGACTCCCTTGTCATTCAATGGCCTGACCTCGACACCGTCGTTTCCTCGTTTAATTACTTGGTTTCAATCTTTCCAGATTCCAAAACGCGCTTCGCCACTGTGAAGTCACAAGACTGGACACGTTTCAAGTATTTCATTGGGGAAAAGGCAGCTTCGGTTTTTCGGAGCCTCGTGCTCAGAGTTAGTAACTCTACCTTAGTTGGATACGTCCTCTCGTTACTCAAATGAAATTATGCTAAACATCGTTTATCGTTCGGTAATACGTATGTACGAGATATATTACAATAAGAGAAAAACTTGCTGGTACAAAATACTTCTGATAAAATAGTTTAGAATACTAGCTACAGTTGTATACTTTTCGAAATTGCCATAACTCGTTGCTTGACAAGTTGATTAGCAAGACATCATAAAAATCAAGCTACAGTTGGATGTATACGAATGTACGTAAGCCGAAAAGATCGCGTATAATTACTCTTGGGCCCGCGCTTTGTTCGAACGCTTCTAAACGATCCACACAGCATTTTACAGAGGTGAATTGATAGTTGATAAATAAAAGTTACAATTAAAGATTATTCGACGGTAAATTTTGCATACTTTTGTACTTGACATTAGAAATTATACTGAAATTGAAATGGGTCAAGAGTTTATACGATCTAGAATATTTTACATAGCTTAGTATAAAAATAATGTATATTTTGTATGTAGTTCTAGATTTATTAATGTATAAATTTACTACATAGCAATTCTAGGAAAATGTGTGGCAATATTCAAAAATCTAATATCGTGTTTCCTAACCCATTTGGATGAGCGCCACACTTTGAATTTAAAATTGAACAGTACCTGATTTAAAATAAAATGTCAGCGAGGCATTGCAATTTTTCAAATGAAAATGTTCGTGTCTCCTTTTTTCCTTCAGTCGGTCGGCGGTAGAAAGATGAAAGATCAATGAAACTTTCCCGGAAGAGCTTATTCAAAATTCTAAAAAAAATGTTCAATATTTTCGCGGCACATGTGAGGTACTCTCGCGACAAAACGGGTTGGGAAACGCCGATCTAATGTATAAAATACAACGAAGATAATTAAAAAAAAAAAATGAAATTATACACATCTTTTAAGTACAATATCTTTACATCTAACTGAATTTTTAAGTACACTATCAGTTGACGACAAGTTACTAGAAAGTTATGTATACAGTATTCTCGCGATAATTGTCCCAACCACGGGTCCGGCCAGGGACTATTATCCTGTAGGGAAACTATTCTTTGACTTGTGCCGAACGTAGAAACTTGACACCGAAGCTCGAGAGGCCTCGCTCGCCGAGAAATGTAAACATAATACCGGTCGGGTATATCGGTGTGAGACCAGGAGACACCACTACTAACCCGATGACAAAACTTCTTTATTTTTCATTATTTTTTTATGGAACTTTCGCCAATGTATTCCTGATATTTTTCTAATGAAAATGATACCAAATATGATATAATTCCGATGATATTTACGTGTGTAATGGACGATAGGAGGCTCGTGTGCAAGGAAACACAGCGTATGGGAAAGAAAGAGACGCGGAGAGTCGCAGTCGCCGACACAGTTCAAAGGTCCGCGGCGTCCTCACAATTTAATCCCAATATAAAACTTCTTTATTATTACTTATTTTTGTGTGAGAATTTCACCAATATATTTGTGGCATTTTTTCTAATTAAAATGATACTAAACACGATATAATTCGGATCATATAAAGGTATGTTATATGAACATTTACAAGTCGAGCACATCGGTGAGGCAACTTGTAAATGATCGTATAACATACCTTTATATGATCCGAACTATATCGTGTTTAGTATTATTTTAATTAGAAAAATGCCACAAATATATTGGTGAAATTCTCATACAAAAATAAGTAATAATAAAGAAGTTTTATATTGGGATTACATTGTGAGGAAGCCGCGGGCCTTTGAACTGTGCTGGCGACTGCGACTCTCCGCGTCTCTTTCTTTCCCATACGCTGTATTTCCTTGCGCACACCACATCTATCGTCCATTACACACGTAAATATCATCGGAATTATATCATTTTTGGTATCAATTTCATTAGAAAAATATCAGGAATACATTGGCGAAAGTTCCATAAAAAAATAATGAAAAATAAAGAAGTTTTGTCATCGGGTTAGTAGTGGTCTCCTGGTCTCACACCGATATACTCGACCCGTATCATGTTTACATTTCTCGGCGGCCGAGACCGCTCGAGCTTCTTGGCCCCTCACGGGGTATACCCCGCAAGAGTGGGGATAGTTCAGGGACACTTATCCTAGAGACTTTTGGGACAATTATCGCGAGAATACTGTATTATATTACGACACGTCGAATATTGTTTCACACGTTTTCAAAACGTTTCGGATATTTTGTAAAAATCTGAAAACCTTCCGTTCTGAAAGACCCCAACTTCACGTCTGTAAAATACATTCTGTGGTCCGGTTTTTCCGCGAGCAGAGCAAAGAGTTTGCCCGAGCTTGACATGCGTACAAAATTGTATCCAACTAATACCGAGGCTACCAACTCTGTCGAATATAATTGTCTCTTTGTTTTATCGCTAAACATAGCAATGTGAGAAGATGAATTCGCGCTCTGCAACCGTTTCGAGGACCGCAAAATCCGGCCGTTAAGAGATGGTGTATGGGAAGCTGGGGTGAAAAGTTGATGGCGATATCCCTAGTTAGGGTTGCGGACAATTCGTCTGATGCATTCAAGTGTTGGTTTGGACATCGCCGAAAAATTACTGGCTTTTCTTTCCTCGACGATGAACGTCGCGTTAAACCGTTCCGCTATAAATGATAGGCGTGTGTGTGTGTCTGGGTTAGGTATGTATATGTATATTGTCCGCTCCAAGTTGCCGTGTAACTCGGTCGTATAAATATTCAGTTATATTAATTTTGATGGTCGATGGTTATAACGTCAAAATTTTTCGGAATATACAAATATGCTACGTCTAGTGGACTGTTTCTGCCGATTCATCGACAAGATCATTCGTGCCGATCGTTCATGTCGATTGGATAGATCGGGCTAGGGGGTGAAACCGTACACCAACTCTCGACGACCGGACCTCGGTCGCTTTAGATTTGCTTTAGGTTTGCTTTAGGTTTGCTTTAGGTTTGCTGTAACCTTGTGAGCCTTGTGTACGCGACCGGGCTTTTCCTCCGAGTTCAGGTGGCGGTCCCAATCCCTACCCGTGCTTCCTTACATGCTGTTAAGAGTAGTTTTGAAAGGGACCAGTCTATCCTGCATCTCGTTCATGTTACAAGGACTTCTGGCACTATTCGGTTCAGCGGGTAATGTCGAGCGTTGTCGATCCCAAGAGTCACTCCAGCTGCACATGAAATCACAGACATTTTCACTGATCGGGCATAGAGGAATATCTTTATAAATGCGATATATATATGATAATATGGCAACTGTCGTCTGTAGTTAACTGTCGTCGTAATCAGTAATTAAAATAGAATTTCTAGATAAAGAACATTGTACACTATCTATCTATTATCTGTACCATATCCTAAGTCCGATAGATCTATTTGTTCCAGTGTCATCGATAGCGATTATGTTATTTTTACAAGTAAAGACTTTTCCCTCATACAGGAAATTTTAAAAGATTCTGTGTGTGCATGAGTGTGGTTATTGCCTGAAAATAAAGAAAATGAAAAAAGGAATGAATTATAGAATTTACGAAACGAAATAATGACACCAAAAACTATAAGGACCTTGAGGTTTTGTAGTGCCCTCCTAAACCACTTTCCAGAATGCCTGTGATAGTTAGCATCAAGTTCGCTAATATTCAATTTTTTTTTCTTTAACTTTTTTGTAAAAATTTCTTTATAAAAAATATTACTTTCAATGAGTAAGAGAATCCTTAGAATTAGAATGGCATATTTATATTACAACATAATAATATTTGAGTTCTTGGAAATGATGTTCTGTCGGGTGTTGAAAGATATTCAGCATGAAATTAATGACAGTAGGGTAATAGAAAATTAATTTAAATGAATGAATGATTACATGATTTTGTAGTATTTCTAATGCGAATCCTTTGCGAAAGAACGCCACCGAGTAGGCAACATTGGGATAGATTTAGCATTTATAAATTCGAAAATTATTTTTACGCATTTTGTGAATGTACAAAAAAGTAGCAATTTTTATGTCATAAATCATATTTTTAGTATATAGACGATACGTCAAATGAAATGTTGAGAACGTTCTTCTTCGCAAAGGTTTGCATGGTAAACTATTTGAAATAAAGAAGCAATGAACTTACCGTACACGGCTATCAAAGGCAGCATGAAATATTGTTAATTGTAAATCCATTATAATCACCAAACAATAGTTCAGGATAAAACTATTTACTTTGTGTCTTTTTACTGATCATACAGATTTATCTATTCATACTACATGCTAGGAGAATCAATATGTTAACAACGTTAGAACTTCACGGAGACACTTTTTAAGCAAATTTTACACTTTTCAATTTATACATAATCTATTGTTAAAACCATTAAGGTTGTAATGAGAAATGTTGAAATATGTGAAGTTTTATTAATATTCTTATTAGGGCTTGTAATCGAATCCAAAATTTCGAAGGAGGGAAGTTTGCACCAACAAGATAAGAGGTATCCTTAAGATTAAAAGATCAATTGAAGCATAATGGTCATCAAATGATTAGTGTTCTTCAAACGAGTGAATACTATTTTCCATTTATTTTCATAGATACATTTGTACCGTGTGTTATAACGAAAGTAAACAAACCTATGTCGAAACGCGTTAATACATTGTTAATATTTTGTTACTATAGGCACAATAATCTGCTGTTGCGAGTTATAATATGTATTCAAACACAGAGATGAACGATATAAAATATAAATTTTACTATATTCTGTACAGCAATGACGAAAATAATAGTTGATGTTGTAAGATTCGCTCACAAAGCCCAAATAAAAAGAAAAAAGGTTGTTATATCCAAACTTATTAAACAATAAAAGTAGTGTACTATGTACATACATTTAGAAGCAATAAAAACGATTAGACGAATCAGCAAAGTAGGAAATAAACAGAGAAAAATGATTATATTGTTCTAACATGCAAAAGGAACTAGAAGCTTTCGTATCGAACAATTAAATAAGTGATTTTTATGTAGAAAAGATGCATGAATACAAGAGCATTTAATGCAGAAAGGAGTAAGTATCCCAATATTAAATCACACACACTGACGGACTCTACCTTCCCGATCCTGAAGCTGTCTCGCATGGAATCACCAAAGTTAGGTAAATGACCAGAGCAGCAAAAACAACAGGTTATTTATCACAAACATTCTACCGATACATTAGAAATATTTGTAATTGTGTCACATGTCTTATTCAGAATGTTAGTGGTGACTTGTTACAATTATATTTATTTGTACTCATATTATTGTAGTTTCGAGACAGCAAATAGATTAACTCTTGTCCTCGTTACAATAAAAATATCGCGTTAATGTTACAACGATCGAATAATAGAATCGTTTAAAGAAAAATCTTAGGAACATAGTTTGCAACGTAAACGAGAGATGTAAGTACACGGCTATGTGTTTCGCACGAGAAAAACATCAAAAGTCGACTGATAAAAAGTATAAAAATATTTTCTAAGATTTTTCTGCGAAATTAGCAACGTGGTTATTCGTTCAAAGTATCAAAAATCAAATTACAATGAAATAGAGTGTACGAGTGAGGTCAAATTAAAAAAAGTCTCACCTAACTACAGGCCCCATAACACCGTCCCTAGGTAGTGTTTGTAGGAGTGATGTACCTGCAGATCCTGGGCGTGTCTGTGCCCATAATTAAACATATTATAAATAAACAATGTGAGAGGAAAGTAACGAAGTAATACGAAAAGAGAGGAGAAGTTGACAACTATATATGTATATGTGTAAATATGAAAAATCAAGATGTAATTGAACACATTCTGTGGACAAATATAGTGAAGTGGAAGAGAAGTATGGAGTATTGGTGTGAAGCAACTAGTAGTATTGCTTTCGGTTATCTAGTCACTAGTGCAGTGGTCAACTAGTGTCGTTTTACGTGTGTATCTTTTGCCAGGAAGCGAAACAAAGAATAATTTTGTGGTCCATTATTCAAACCATATTCGGACTAAACGTATAATTAGCAAGATGGAAGGAAAACATTCAACAGTAACTCTCCGATTATTAAATTCTCTTCTTACTAATCAGTGAACTGTAATCATTGCGAAGTATTAAGTCGGAAATATACCTTGTCGGTTTGCGTTGCAGCATTGCAAGTATCCATGGATAGAATATTGTTACGACTATTGGTTATTGCACAGTTTTGCCTTTCAATGTTATTAGGTCCTTGAAGCTTCGACATCTGGAACTAGAAAAAGATAAAAATTGTTAAAAGTATATATATTAAAGATATTAACACTTCTTAATTAATTCTTTCTTTAGGTTTTGTACGATACGTATAGAATATACTATGCTAGCTAAGAATGGCTGCACGGTATGTGATTCAATTTACCTGTAATACTTGTATGGTTCGGTCTTTGTCTTCCACTTGCCCTTGCAGGAACACTATCTGTCTGCGCAAATCAGCCACTTCATCAACAATACTACTGTCTTCACTTCCTGGGGAAGTATTAACATCCGCGGTATCTCCTTCATTCAGGTTGTAGAAGAGGCCATTCTGAAATTACATTATTTACATAAATGAAGTAATATTTTCTCAGCGAATATTTTCTATTTAACAAGTCCGCTATCAGTATTTTTTGCCTCGATCGCAGCCTTCGTAGTTATAACTTTCATTTAGATAAAACGTATGCTTTTATGAAATAGTTTTCCATAACGACAGATGTCAAAGTTAATGTGATTTTATAACTATAGATAAGATCATGTGCCTTGCCGGCATGTCACGGGTTGATGGCGAACGTGTTAATATGATTTTAAATTATACAAATCTTTAAAATATGTAAACTACCTTTATAGTATTATCGAATGGGGTGAGAGTTTCTGCCTGTGAATACAAAAGAATACATCGCACGTTATTCAGCAGTTCCGATAAGGAATATTAACAATTAGCCACAATATAAAAATTTGTGCAATAAATAAACAAAAATACAACATACCCTCTTCAACCCGTTCTCTTCTGACTTCAAGGATAAATCATGGTTGGTGATAATAATGAAAAATAATTTAAAAAAACTGCGTGTTAATATAGAAGCTCATCGAAATTGTGCGATAGAAATAAACGGAATGTGTTCTCGCAATAAACAAAATATTTGACTGTAAGCCTGATATGCATCGAGGAGCTCGAACGTGTATTGTCATTTAGCATACCCCTTGAAGTAATTGCTTCAGTTTCAGGACCGTTGTTTTTATGGAAACAATGTCTTGAAACATATCTGCGTACGCATCTCTGTCGATCCGAATGTCCAATTCATTTATTCTGTCAATGGTTGGTGACTGAACCTGAATCAAATTAATTTCAGTTATACAGACAAGATTAGAGTAATACAAATACAGTAAAGTCTTTATCTAAGCCGGATCCTCGAGTAAAGTATGACACATGATATTTTCACTTTAACTGTATTTATCAGGTATTTAGTTAAGTTAATTTATTCAGAAAATGATTTTTTTACGAAAATGTTTACTTGTGTCTGCACACTGATTTCGGAGTATTATCAGCGAGTTCTTGAGTACAGCGGCAAATTTATTCTACATTTCTGCTTTATTCTAATCATTTCATCTGTTTACTATGTTCAACGGGATTTACTTACATTCCTCGATGTTCTTAAAGGACTGGCGAATTGTCGATTCCGTGGGCTGTCTAGAAAACGTGGTGAATCAGTGACAGATCTACTTCGCCATGCTTTGTTCGTTTTGTCACAATCGTTTCTAAAACAAAAACGAAACCGAGACATTCTTACTTCGTTCTGAAACATTCGTCGATTTTATTTCCTCTTACCTGAAAACAACAAAATCTACTCGATCTGTATATAATTGAGCTACGATCGACTCATGTAAATTGAACCTAGCACCACTGGGTACTCTCTTCGAAATTTTCTTACGTGACTACATTTCGAAAACCCATAGTTTCCAGAGGTGGCCGGGCACTCGACAAATGTCGGATTCGAAAATTCGTCGGGTACCCGAAGGGTAAGTCGGGTCGGGTCGGGAGCCCGAAAATCAAACAATCGGGTACACGAATATTAAAGACCCGATTTCGACTTGGGGTACCCGAGTATCATGAATTTTCGGGTCCCCCACCCGGCGGAAATACCCGAGCCGACCCGAACCCGAAATTTTCGGCTACCCGTCCATTGCTACCTGTAAGTAAATTGGAGTGCAAGGAGTTAAGGGGATGAAAATACCTTGTGGTATGACCGATGGCTCGCGGTATGGAGGAAGAGTGAGCGTTATTAAGCGGATTGCTGGTGGTTTTTCGTTGCCTGGGTACCGGCGAACCCGCCGTTGGCGTTGAACTGTCCGAGGACAAGCCCGAGTCACGAGTCTCTCTACCGTTCGGACTGGCAGCTAGTCCGTTTTCGTTCGCCGCGTTCACATTGGCACTAGCAACCGCGGTTCGCGTGGACAGAACCGTTCGTCTTTTTGCACCTCTTGATATCCCCGATGCAGACACCGGCGACATCGACGATGCCATTATATTCGATCCACTGCATCGGGTGCTCCGAAACTACCGTTCTATCACTAATTTTGCGCACACCCGCTATCAGTTAGTTCGCGACTTCATTTAGTTCATGTTCCACATCACTATTCAGCCATTCGATAGTACCGCATTTTCAAAGGCTAACTGGATTAAGACTAATTTTTTTTTATTTGTTCTCTAGTTCGCTGTTAGGCAGACATTGTGTCATATTGAAGCCAACTGGATTGACCTTCCTTCTATTTTATTTTTCAGAAATTTCTACAGCATTAGACATACACGTATAATTCAATTATATCCCCATATGTATTGTAACCTTTCGAATAATTGAGACATACTACGATTTTTCTTATTCACCACGTGTAACGTAAATGTAATTGTAAGTGAACGTTAAATTCAATTTGAAATTGTGAGAAGGTAAATGTAGAATTAATTTTAGTGAAAATTCTTATAATAAATTTTATTTAGTGTCATTTTAAATAGTAATTATTTTTATGTATTGGCACGAAAGTGAATATCGAGTCCAGCTCGACATGGGACCAGAAGGGGTTAAATATTTGATTGTTGCAATTTCATATACAGGGTGTCCCGCGTAACCAACGC
Organism: Lasioglossum lativentre; assembly: GCA_916610255.1. Lineage (NCBI taxonomy): Eukaryota > Metazoa > Arthropoda > Insecta > Hymenoptera > Halictidae > Lasioglossum > Lasioglossum lativentre. Next base: position 8,287,292 of record OU744364.1, read on the forward strand.
GCCACGATTTTTCGGGCACTACCGGTAGCCGGATAAAAAAAAATGTTGGGAAAACAATGAATTAGTTTTCAGACAAGAAATTTGTTCGCGAAAACATGAAGGTCACCTTCACTTCTTTCAAATGGCACTGCATATTTTTTAGCCCGTAATATTATTTTTTATGTCAAGACTAGCTCGACGACCTTGACGTGACCTTAAGCTCTTAACAGTAAGGAAAACTCGAGTTGTTGATATTTCTCAAGATATCGATCTCTCTCTCTCGAGAGAGAGAGAAAAATATCCTATAAACAATTTATCTTTGATAAGAAAAGGTGTCTTCAGTTTCCCATTCGCTATATCAAAAACATTTTATGAAAAGATGAACGATGGATCGTGAAAGTAGAGGCTTCGATCTTTAGAATGCATCCGCGTTTATACGAATTATTCCTTTTCCAAAAATTACAACAGCTCGAACATTTAATGTTCAATAGAAATTTAGTATAGCTGTCGATGCTACAACAATTAAATTGGAAAGTGAAAATTAATCGGCACGATTGCTTCTCGAGCGAAGCGAGAACCGCGAAACGGTCATTTGCGCAATGATGTTTCCGGGGCGCGCGAGGGGTTTGGGGGGTTGGAACCGGTGAATTGTAAACAACGCAACGTTTTCAAAATGGCCCGGCGAAACACGGCTAGTTCGGATCGAGAACGCGAAATTACGTCACTGATTAATATAATTTATTCAACTGCACAATGATTTGCGCAATGCGGTGTCTGGAGGGTGCGTTTCAGTTGCACCCCCGCGATTTTTCTGCGGCCACCGCATTATTGGCGGGAAACAGGGGTGGGCGCGTTCGCAGGTGACACGTGACAACTCGACAGGTATACAAGTTTCGCGATGATCACTGTCAGGATCGCCATGTAACCGGCGCGGAGCGATCTGTGGAATGAGCAGGATCGCATCGCGTCTCGTTTCATCTCGTTTCTCTCCCCCCTCCCCTCTCGCTCTCCGTCCCTCTCTCGCCCCGAATCTATCCTTTTCCGACGAGTTTCTCGCACCTGCGCAACAGGATTATAGTGTTTCGCTCGATATCGCGAGGATTGCGCCAAATAAGACGCGAGAGAGGGGCGGCTGGCGGTAAACGAATGGGGTTGAACACCAGTCTACGGAATTCTATGCTTACGAATTCGTATTCTGAACTCCTTACGGGATTGTTAACACTTTACTGACCGGCAAGTTCCAACAGAAACCGTTCAGCTTTAGACTTTTCATTTCGAGACACAGAGTGTCGCAGTATCGATGGTAGAACTGTAAGAGAGTGATTCTACACGAGAGAATAAATCGAAAATGTCGAATTGTTGATAAAATTTAAATGAAAAATCGAGTTTGAACATTCGGCCAACTCGCGCGCTATTCAATAGGAATCGTCTGACGCGTCTGTTCGTGACCTACCGGTTCTACTTCTTAAGCTATGTCCACACTGAAGCAACGTTGCGTAACTTTTTTCTTCTTTTATTCGGTAAAAAAAGGAGGGGGCAACTAGAACCGATAAAAAGTTTCTCGATGGTGTTTCTGTGTGGACGTAGCTTAACGAATGTCTGGGCAGCAAAACTCGGAAAAATATTCGACACGTAGTTTTCCGTATCGGTGATCGTCCACATCGAGGGGATGATTTTATGCAAATTGAACATTGTCTGCGTCGATTGCAAGAAATAGAAATTAAATAGAATGTTTTTTCTTCCCTGAATAATTTTAATAGACGAGAAATCGTATATTGACATCTTCAAATTTTCAAAATTTTCCTACAATATCGAATTTCATCTACTCAATTTTGCTATAAATGCATAAAAATCCGCAGTCTAATAGTTAGTAAAAAGAGTTGCGAACAAATTCGGAAACTTTCGATATCCGTTAAGCAGATGACTTTTTTCGAAATTTTCTTGTACGATTAAATTCTCCATTCGAAAAACTACGATTCAAAAAATTTTGACTGTTTCTCGAGATATGCGTAAAAAATAACTTTTCACTCCTTCAATGGGGACGATAGACGATAAACAAATATTTTTCTAGGAACTATCCCTCGTATAAGTTTCATAAAAATCGGTTGAACTATCGGAGGGTTATATATGCTTCTCGGAGAGTTCTTTGAATTTCCAGTCTTTACTAGAAGACTGCTTTAGGTATATTCTTTGGCAAACCCTACCGAGATTTTGGTGCCAACTTCGAGAATTTATGACGTCTGGGTTCTACCTTCCGATATCAATTGAATATTTTCACCGCAATAAACGCTCCGCGAGTGCAATAACCTTGATTTATAAGACTGACTCCTTCCATTGAATGTCTAACCGTAAGTTACCCGCATTTCGAAACATTTTTATATCGTACTTGAAATACGCACATATCCTTTCCTTGAATAACAAAAATAAAAATAAGAAAAACTTGTCAACACTCCATATTCAAATCAAAACAAACTCTTGACCTTCGCGCGTCTTTCAAGGTGAAATTTCACCAATATTTTGGTTCTGAATACTGTCGAACATTTAAATTTCTTTCTGTTGTATATCTCTAAAATGTAGAATTATGAATGCAACGAAATTTGCTGATTCGAACAATAAAACGATAATAAATGAAGCATTATTCTAGGATCTCTTATGCAATTATTTTCGAGGAGCGTAAAATTGAAAATTTGATCTTTCTTATTGACGATAATTTTATGCACCGAGAGGTTTCAATAATGATAGATTGTTCTGCTGTAACTTCAGCTCTACAAAGGTTCGAACAGTTTTACGGAAAAGGAAGCTATCGGCACAAGAAGAAAGCAAGACGAGAGAAGAATTAAGACGGGAGAAAAATGAAAGAAAAACACAATGAAAAAGAAAAAAAAAACTCGGTTAACTAGTAACGCTCTGATTAACGTCGAAACTGTTCTGCTTAGCATAAATTCTCGGTTTCGTGACGATCACTCATCGTACCTTCGGTATTCCGATTTCGTTTCGATCAATGCACCTCGGATTGGAATGGTGGACATTTTCTAATATACATTTCCGCTACGAAACATTTATTAAATAAATGAAGAGGTGAAACCTCGGTGTACCAACTCCAAAAAGATCTATTTAGTTTTCTTTTAATTAATAAAGTAAATACATCAACAATAGTCTCTCAGCGCGAGTAAAAACTGCTGTCGTGTAATATTTTTAAGTTAACGAAGCCTTTAAATGAATTCAAAAGTTACTTTCTCCGCCAGTGTTTGTTAGCTAACGAGAGAGGCTAGAGAACCCGGAAATTTAGAAAATGATAAAACTTTATGGTAGAGGAGGTCAACCGAAACACGCGCAATTTTTTCTTTCTGCAGTAGTACGATTTTAGGAGTGGAGAAAGCAGAATTTTCTTCAGTATGAAATATATCAAAGAATGTCTATGGAACTGTATGAAAATAATTTTTTTTAAAATCTGATCTTTTCTCTACTCTTCTTGAGATTCTTCCTTATTTTTTCATTATTTGTTTATGGGAAAATGACATTAAACACGATATAAATTTCAATTGTATTTAGTGGTTTAGTAAAAAAAAATAGTAACCCTACATGATCTATGTCGGAGTACGGACCCAAGGATGCGGCTTAGATCAAGAGTTTACTGTAATTCTAAAAGTCAGTCCACGAAGATACGTTTTATGAATTAAACTCTGAAAACAAAGCAGGTGACGATAGAACGGACTAGTTTCAAGAACAATAGCCGTTTTTAACAGGCTTGCATAATGTCATAGATATGCTTTCATGAATGCGCAGCGCGAGGTGAACTTCTATGCATTAGTTTTAAACCTGTTTTTAATCAGAACTGACCGACAATGTGCACTACTTAAGAAATGTTGTCGGTCGAGTCAAATAATATTAGTGACAAAAATGAGCAGGTCACATTTAAAAGAGTACGAACATTGAAATAGTTTAAGAATATCGTAATTAAAAAAAAAAAATTATTAATATATTATTGTGAACAATTCTAATTAAAAACATTACAGAACTGTTGTTTTTAGTGTATTAGCCTCTAAAGGGTATACTTCGTGGCTCTGTCGTCGTGAATATTTTTTAATGAAATTTTTCTGCTTCAACGTTAATTGTACTAATTATAGAATGTAATACCATTATTGTATTTAATTGTATTTGATTATATGTAATGTTTACTATAGTTGGAACGAGTTAAAGAACAATACTACACAACTTCAACCGCTCGTTTCCATACAATTGCACGTTATCCTTTCCATCGTATCTGGTTTCCCTTCTTACTCATTGCACATCGTAATGGTAGTTAACTTCATGGTATGTGGTAGCAATTGAATAAAAGTTTCGAACAAAATATACTTTACTGTTACATGAATACTAGTAACGTAACATCAAAACGGGGAAACGAAATTTGCAATTTTTTCCAATTTTTCATCGGGAACTTCATCCATTGAAACAAACAGATCGAAACTTTGCTCGAAATAACATGATTTTTCTTGCAGAAATAATATATAATTTCTCCTGTGCATTCAATGTAAACATTAAAATCATATTTAATCTATTCAATTGCGTTAACTCTAACGTGCGTTCTTAAATGTTTGTTAACTGGAAAAAGTATAATTAGGTCAGTTTTTCTGGCTTCAGAGTATAATATTTTTCGAAAAATACTATATTATGTAATTTGTGATCTCGTTATAATTATTTCTGTAGCTACTATTTTACTAGATTCTAGACGAACAGTTCACACGTTCGTATATGTACATGTTTCTTAACATGTTTCTGTATACATTGATGATCCGAGCAACGTTAAAATCGAATAATTTTTTTCAGACGTTCCTCCGTTGGCTGCCAGAGCCTCCTGCAGTAATTCTCGAGTTTACCTCGCTTTCCTCTCGCTTTCTCACCGTTAGTGCCGCCTATTTACGATGCTCCCTTCCGTTCTAGTGATTTCCTCTTCCTCTTTACCTCCCTCTTCGCTTCCTCTTTTTTTTTTTTATCTTTCCCTCGGTGTGCAGCTCTAAGAGCCGTGAAAGAGAAACGAGAACAACGTCTGCCGAGGCCAAACATCTCGTAGTTCCTACTTAAATAGCAATTATGCCTGCGAGGACGAATAACCATCGAGACGGGCGCTATTCTTTCTCGTCACTCTTGATATATGATATGGACATTAGAAATCTGCGACTAATCTTACAGTGGATGTAAAAAGTATTCGTACACCATTTTTAAAAACGAATAACTTTTTCAAAATTCGATCCGACAGCTTGAGTTCTTTTTTGTGACGTTAGAAGGATTACCACCTAATGTGTAAATAGTTTTTTTTTTTAATTGTTATTGGTCGCAATTGCGAAGGAAAACGTAAAGGTCACGATTTTTAAATTTTTTATCTGTGCCTGTAGTAAAAATTTCAAACATGTATTTTGTAAATGTAAGTATGTTGTATACATGTACAAAGATTCATTGAAATCGGTTGACGCATAAAAAAGCTATGGACATTCTAACATGTAAAAATCTTTGAATTTAGGGTTTGCGAATCATTTAAATCGCGTATTCGTACAATTTTTGCTATTTTCTTTTTATTCTATTTATTTATATTTATTATCTATGTATTTGCTATTTTGCTATTATCATTTATATTTCATAACAACCTTGATCGATTTCGATGAAACTTTGTATATGTTTATAACACACTTATACCTACCAAATGCACCTTATAAATTTTCACTACAGGCACAGATAAAACATAAAAAAATCGTGACATTCACTTTTTTCTTCGCAATTGCGATCAATAACAATTAAAAAAAAATTATTTACACATTAGTTGGTAAACTAATCCTTCTAACGTCACAAAAAAAACTCAAGCTGTTGGGTCGAATTTTGAAAAAGTTATTCGTTTTTGAAAGGTGTACGAATACTTTTTACACTCACTGTGCGTTAAAATTAAATGGTTAAAAAATACGACTACGTGGCAAAACGCAGATATTTTTGTCCACAATACAGTGCTTGATTTTCTCGATTTTATTTAATTTCGAAAAACCAATGTCACCAGCCTGTGCTGCTTATGTTTAATAATCTTGTGCTGTTCTGTTTATCTGATTTCGTCCTTGCCTCACAATGTTTGTAAATGTCTGAAATCTACGAATATGTTTTACTTTACCATGATAAATACCTTCATACTAAGCTGTTACATTTATTTATCCAAGTTGTATATAAAAATCTCATATTTTCTGTTAATGTTAATATAAATTGATCTCTATTCGGAAAGTATACAAACGAATGTGTAAGTTCCAGTAATTTCACTAATATCAATGTCTTAACATTTATTGTTTCTAAGAATTTCATTCTCGTTTTGTCGTTCATGTGAACGTCAACGGAACGTTAATATAATCTGTAACGGTTGTTCCGTGCATATAAACAATAATCCGCAGACAAATGTCATCAATGAATCAACTACAAAATTTGCAGAAAAATGCTTATATTTTATTGCGATGGAAACTATTTAACCTACCAGAATAAATCGGAAAAGTATTGTTAAATATATACTGTTAAATGTTGTATTGAATATGGTAAACGTATATTGTACATATTGTTGACATACTTTGCATACTGTTCGTACATATTAGCATACTTTACGTACATAAACGTCGTGTAATTCTCGAAATGTTTAACGTGCACAAATGTCCGCAGTCTATCAATAACATGGATATATAAAAAGAAAATTTGTTAAAAGACAAAATTGTATGGCAATTCACAACAATAGTACGTTCGCAGCAAATAGTTATAGTTTATTAAATCGTGCAACGCTATGGTGTAATATATGTATAACTGGAATTGTAAATAGTCTGTAACTTATAGGACATTCGCTGCAGAAACGATTCTCCTGTGAAACAGCAGACATTGATAAGAGGCTGCGAGGTAAGCGAATTGTATAGCAGTGTTTTTACCGGTTAAACTTTCGCTCAGGGGACGAAAAATTTGCAACTTTTCTGAATGTAACATCAGTTCAGCCTCGTTTACTGATTTTTCGGTGATATCAATTTCCGACGACAGCAAATGAGAGTAGTAAAAATTCAAAACGTAAGTAAGCTGAGTTGCTAAAAAAAACGTAAGCTAAAAAAAGATAGTACATAGAGCAAAATTTCAAACTGCAACTTTGTTCGTGTATTTGCAATACCGTATAGTTAATATTCGTAGAATTCTAGAAGCACAAATAAAAATGTTTCAATGATTTTTATAATGAAATTGAGACGGAGTAGTAGCACATGTCAATAATTCTACGAAGATATACACCTCCGTCGAAGATGACGGAGCACAAAATAATGACTGATTATATAAATGATTTCTTGCGAATGTAGTACGAAATAAATTTCTGCAGCGAAAAGAGCATCGAAGTGCGAAGAATATTATGCTAGAATTCATTGAACTGGCACAGACAGTTATACCTATGTAGGACCTAATTTTAACGTAAAACTGTACTTCGCAAATTGGCTGTCATGATATCTCAATAATTAGTTGATCGACTCTCGTCAAATTGGACACACATATAAAGTAGATGTCCCTTTATCTTGTGATCTAGAATTATGTTATGTTCTCTATTGTTGGTGGAAGTTACAAATTTCATCAATTTCTGCTGCACACGAGTGTCGCTTCGTTGTTAAAAATATGTATTTTTTTTTTGTTCATTCTAGTTCACAAGATAATCATATTTATATAGATTAAAATCTCTTCCGATTTTTCTTTGGAAGATGTATACAGTCTAAAATAGTAACGATTGCGTAAAAATTACATTGTATTATCTTGGAATATGAATAAATATATGCAGTTTTAAAACCCTTGATTCATATAATAACGTAAAAAAAATTGCTTTGCGTTAACAGTTCTTCTAAAATCGATGGCTTACAATTCGTCGATGCTAACAATACAATCAATAGCAGAAGTATGTTTAGCCTGTTTTGATAATAGAATGAAAAGAACCGATACGAACATTGCATTACAAACTAATTAGGACCGTTAATAAATGGAACATTTTCGAAACATGCGATGGTTACAGTGGATGCATGAATTCGGGAATAATAGTTCGGTAGTCTACCAACGATTATGTACGTAGAAGACAATGCGAGATATTAAGCGACCATCTAGATATATTCCTAACGAGTGTAAATCAATTACGGAATAAACTATAATAGTAGTAAATACCTGAATCTATACCAGGCCTGGGCAACTTGCGGCTCGCGAGCCGCAGACGACTCCTCTCCCTACTTCTGGGTCCTCCCCACCAAACTCCTGTGGAGTGTAGGAGGAGGGTGGGGCAGTGTCGTCAGATCAGGGGAACTGACTCGAATTGAGGGGAATACAGTTACCCTCTCTCTTTGCCATTGCCGGATTAGTCACGACGCAACGCGAATTGGATGCGCGCATCACGTCACGTGACCGATCCGTGGCGGAAGCGTGGGGGGGAAATAACGTCGTAGAAGGGGAAGAGTGAGTACAGTGGGAGACAAGTCTTAATCTGACGACACTGGGTTGGGGAGACTAGGAGTGTATACATAAGAGGCAAACCACGGTAGGGGCAATATGAAATAGTTGGTAGTGGGGATAGTGAAGCGACAGCGGGGGAAAAGTTGCCCGGGCCTGATCTACGTATAGTACTACACATACGTCCACCACCTTCCCTAAAATGTATTTATGAGTGTCTATAATATGAAGGAATCTTGTTAGCAGAATCTGGAACAACTGTTTACTCCTACTTTGTAAAACAATTACTTAAATATCTCACGAGGGACTCGGTTATTTCTTAATAATACTCATAACGATGTTTGGGTTGTGATATATCGAGAAGGAGGCTAGTTGCACGATACTTCCCTTCTAACGTGCCTATACTGAAATAAACGATTACAATTGATCGTTGGACCAACCGATATGAAACTTGGAATATTTGCACAAGTTTATAAAGGACATTAACTAATAAGGGAGCTTTGGTAATAACGAAGACTTCGGTTCTATTAAAACTTTGCTAATTTGTAGGGCGCCTCGAAAGATGTATTAAGCAATTTTCTTTTTTGGCTATTTTTCGGCTTTTCAAGGTGAAACCATTCCGCCAATGAAAACAGGTGTTGCCCTCCCCTACTTCTCTGCGATTATTTATCACCACCGTTATCGTGAAAAATTACGTTGGGAACTACGTAGAATATCTTTTGATTCGGTACGAATTTGCAAAAATATTTAATATAAGAAGAAGCTCTACCATGTGACAGAAGGAAGTGGGAATTTTCCCAGAGGTGGGGGAACGTATTCTTAAATGCTACCATGTATCGCTAACATGAGACGACCACTAGATTTTTGCTCGATAAGGCGTTGTGTAAATACTCGCGTGTAACTATGCTCTTGAGTATATTAAGCAACACCCGCGGGGCAATCGAGTAGTTGGCTAGCCCCGCTGTTTTAAATATGCTTGCGTAAAAAGAATCCTCCATTTCCGATCCGGAAGTACCATTTCAGAGGGTCATTCGGGTGTGACGCGCATTCGAGAAATCCTTTCATTTTTCGGATACGTCTAATCAAGATATTTCGTTTTGGTAGTAAAATTCCGATTACTCAAACCTTGGATGTACAAGTTCAGCAAATCAATCAAATAATAATAATCGAAAGAACTGAATTTTATTTTTATACCGAGTTCTTGTAAATACACGATATCCAGTCAATTTGCCTCACTTATTCGTAACTTTTTACGAATTCCATATGTACAAATGTTAAATCTAGTGTAACAAAGTAATCATTGGATGGCGGTGGCCGGGTCTATTTTGACCCGGCACTTCAAAGGCATCATCTAGGTACTCGGCGTCTGGTGATTAATTCAAGCGGTAGGCTATTTAATTGAGCGATAGAACAGTAACATGATCAACCAGTCTACGTGAGATTTTTCTAAAAATATGACAAAAATTTTATATACTTTGAGTGTATTTCTAAGGATTAATAAATTGATCTCGTATCTCTTATGAGGAACGACAGTGGAAGCATATTACGTTTTGTTTTGAAGCATATCTATTATGATAATGAAATATTTCAAGCTATTAAAAAAATAATGAAGGAAGTTATAGGTATCGCTATCGGACAAAAACTGGTATAGAAATAAAAAAACTATTTTCTAAAAATACGGGAAAATTGAAGGCACCTTGTATAGACGATCAGTTAAAAGTTGACTGCGGATCTTTGTGCAAAATTGCTATTTTCATAAGACATTTCATACAAAATCAGGGTGAGGAAAATTTTGCTTTTGCAATCTACGAGATTCTGCGTGGTAAGAATAATATAAATTTTGGACAGCATACGCTTAGTTAATATAGTTTCTTGTATTTTACAAGTTTGCGCATGTCATAAATGCATAAAAATCCGTGATTCAATTATGAGTATCTATGTATATGTTTTTGTTTACGAATAATAAGCACTTAAAGTTAAACATTAAAAAAAGGAGTGTTCAATCGATTTTTCTGGAACATTAATACATTATCCTATAATATCTATCGTTATAGCATAAATCACGATCATAGATAAATATTGAAACTCCTTATTCTTCGTGTCGTAAAAAGATTCGATAAGTGAAAACTTCAACACACGATTATTGAACGCGCGCTATTTTGTTTTTCCTTGCAGTTACATCAATTAAGGATCTTTTAAGATTTATTGATTTGAATAAGTCATACGCGAGAAATATAAATATTCGTTTTTGAATACCATTTCTTTTTTCAAGTTGAAACAAGATTCTATTCTTTCGTTATCAATATTCAAGCATTAAAGTAAATAACAAGCGGTTTAAAAAAATCGTTAAATAATAAATAAATTTTCTTACACTCGTTTCAAACGTAATAACGAATTAGCAGAAAAATATTAGAATCGTCAGTTATTTTATTACAACAGAATTAAATTCCTAAAGTTTGGTAAATTTTTCGTCACACCAGAATGACCCCTTAATTCAATTGATCCCCGATAGAGGGGATGTAAGGTCGTCGAATTCGCGCAGCTAGCTTCTATCGTACTGAAAATTACATTTTTCAAGGGAAACATATCGTGTGTCTCGATCTATTAAATATACAAAAGGAGACTATTATGTACACGTAACAAAATATAAATTGCTATGGAAATTCATTATCAAATAATTATATTTGCGATTACGTCTAAACCGTGATAACACGCTAACCTAATTATATCGTAGGGCCGCCGTGGACTCCTAATGGAAGCTATATTCTACGTGTGTAACATCAATCACGTAAAATTCAGAATGGAAAAATAAAATATTTGGCATCGTACATACATACATACGTATCCGTACTTCTAATGGAAGTGTTTTAGAGCACTAAGTAAATCACAGTGAAACGAACAAGCAAATCAAAGAAGCAAACGACCAATAGTCTTCATGCTGCTCCTACATTTCGGGAACGAAGACGAAGAAAGCTGGAACAAGCTGGAACCGACTACCAACTGGAATATAGTAGGTACTGTCGACGATCGATCGTTCCCATTAGCGCTAACGATTAGCATGTTCATACAGATAATAATGATAATGGAAGTATTACTAGCACGAACTCTTCTACCTGTCTTATATTATCGAGAAAGCGATCCGATTATAATTGGATTGGGTTAGGAGACTAGAATAATCCACTGAGAAAAGGACAATCAAACCGATCGGACACGTTCGGCTTGGGAACTTCGACAAGGACGAAAGTTATCGGACGTGACGGAGACTCGTATGAAATTGGAAAAATAATCTCTATCATCCATGCTACGTATTATTATTGTTATCATTATCATCATCATCATTATCATCATCATCATCATTATCATTATCATCATCATCATCATCGTTATCATCATCGCCGTCGTCTTGTGCTAGCTTCCGCTATTTAACGATTACAAATTCATCTTACGAGTACGCTAGTTCCTCGCTTCTGTCCCCAAAGTATCACCCTTCGGTCGCCACTGTCTCACGTGTAGAAATTTTTCAAACGCTGTTCCCGGTTTAAATAGTATCATCAATAATTACGGTGTGTCCCCTTTGTAAAAACGTGAGAGCAAACACGAGTAATTAAATTCCTTCGAAATCGTAAACGACAGAAAGTTCTTCATCGCAGAAAAACGCGCTCGCGAGAAAGAAAAGCTACGAACCTACGAATTTTCAACATTTCCCCCTTCGTAAAATCGAGAAAAGAAAATTCGAGTGAACCGGAAAACTTGTATGTTCGTTTGGGCGCGATCGAAACAGACCAAGGGGACAGAGGACAGCTAGGGCATACTGCATACTGTATACTGTATGTATACTAAATCGAAAGATACTCTTGCGTATACTCGGTGAATGTACGCTCCGTCTCGAAGAAACTTTGCGATCAAGTTGAATATTGTTTAGACGGTTGATAACAAAGTATGGATTTACGTAGCCTAGAGGTTCGTATCTTTGGTATTACCATTCCGACTTGAAACGTGTATAAAAGCATTCTTTCAAAATCGCAGTTTTCGCTCGTGTCAACGGTTTTTTTTTTGTTTGTTTAGTTTATTATTGTTTTTCATTCTCTCACTCGCTCTCTCTCTCTTTCTCTCTGTTCGTTCAAGCCTCTGCTCCTGTACGTCCCTGATCCCGTATGCCTGATTTTTGTCCCTAAAGTGTACACGTCCGTGTTCTCAACGGTATGCCGACATAGTCGCTGCGATTAGTGTGGCAGTTCGCTAGTCGACAGAGAAGGGCCGAGAGGTTGTGCTCGCTAGTTAGGGTATGTCAGCTGGTAGTAGTCCCCACCCGCGGAGTCCTCATCGGGGCTTTGCAATTGCTTCACTCGCTTTAATAGCGCGCTAGAACACAAAATACTATCGCTGAATTCACGGTCCTTTTGGGCCTTCTTTCTTAATTTAGTTAATTTTGTCTTTCTCTTTTCTCATTGTACACGCATCTCATCTCATCTCTCCAACATACCCCCAGGCATACACAGGTGTCCCCATCCAACTTTTCAGCACCTTTAACCCTCGCAAAGCGGACACTATTTCACATCATGGCAGCTAGACTCATTCAAATTCTCACCCATCAATCTTTCTTTTTACATACAGTGACTCTCATTAATATTCGAATGCTCTCTAAAAAACGATAACTGTTTTGATATTGCACCATACGATTTGAACTTTTTCAGAGCAATTAATTTACTACATGATGTGAAAAGAAATTTTTTCAAGAATTCCAATTGGTCGGAATTGTAGAGAAAATACTAAAAGTTGCATTTTACAACTTTTTTTTTATGTGGATCTAATCATATTGAAAATTTAAAAAATATGTTTTGTAAATGCATGTTGAAATCGGTTGATGTGGGAAAAAAGACAGGCATTGAAAGATGTACGAATCCTTAGATTGATTGCAGTTAGAGGCCGAAAATCGTGAAAAATTGCATTTTCTACCATCTTTAAACGTTTGTAGCTGATTGCAACGTTGACCGATTTTAATGAAATTTTCAGAATATGTTTAATTGATACAGATCTACGAAACGTGTTTTCTACACTTTCAATGTGAGCCCACATAAAAAGAGGTTGTAAAACATAACTTTCAGTATTTTCTCTGCAATTCCAACCAATTGCAATTTTTCCAAAAATTCTTTTCACGTTACGTAACAAAACCGATTGTTCTAACTTCTGAAAAAAATCCAAGTTGTATGGTCGAATATTAAGAAAGTTATCGTCTTTTCAAGAGTGTACGAATATTAGTGGGAGTCACTGTACGTTTCAATCTAATTCCCCGAGATCAACGTTGATACCTTTAATGGATCTATTGTATATGGCCAATGATTCCAACTTGCAACATTAGAATTTAGTTGGAACGTTCGCAAAATCCAAGTCCCGCCATCCGAGGGTTAAATATCTCATTTGCTAGAGATTCGAAGCTTTCGTGATCCGGCGTACAGTTTCTACTGTTAGGGGTTCGGGTGTAAGCCGTATACTTTTGCAATTATTTTCCAAACGTTTCGCACGCATAGTGGCTAGCTTCATCAACGATCAGAAGATGAAGTATCGCTGTAACGCATGCGAAACGTTCAGAAAACAAACCCAAAAGGACGCGGTTCACATCCGAACGCCTCAACGATAAAACCTGTAGCATCCTTGTTATGAGCGAAATGTCACAGGAAAACATGATTAGAAATTTTTTCTCAATGTACTATTCGGTAGTGCATCGTTCTTCGTACCAAACCACTGATGCGATCCATTTAAGTAAGGCTACCTAAATATCTCTTCAGGTTATTGTGATGCAAAAACTATTTGGCCAACATCTGGCAAGAACATTTTTTCCCCCCAAGGTAATTTTTTTTCAGAGTTATCAAGCTCATCGGTGTGTTTTTTTGATACATAACTACATTTTTTTTATTGCATCACTGTAGCGAAAGATATACAGATATGTATAATATCATGACCTTCAAATGACCTCGATCTTTGAAAATTAAAGCGAACACTCCGGAAAAAATAACCTTGAGAAAAACAATAACATTTGCAAACAATTCACCTTGTCATACCATTTATATTGCATTAAAAACATTTGTTATGTCATCACAAATAAAGGAGATATTTAGGTGGCCACATTTAGGTGGACCACCCTGTATATGCCTAGGACAGTTGTAAAATAAAATGTGCTACCTGTACAATTTGTGAAAGCGTTCCTCTGAGGGGAGGGGGTACACCGGTTCATCGAATTCGTTAGCGTTGCACGAGAATGAGAAGCGTGCTTGTGGAGTTACAAGCAGAGTCGCCAGATTAACAGTTGTCCCCCCACTCTACCTTCCCCTTCTACGACGCTGTTCCCCCGCCGCGGATCGGTCACGTGACGCTTTTCGTCTCTGTCGTCCACGCGTCCGGTACTGGCAGAGAGAGGGGGTAACTTTTTTCCCCTCGATTCGTGCTCCCTCCCCTCATCCGGCGACTCTGGTTACAAGACCAACGGATTCTCTGAAAGGTTGACAAGCTGTCGAAAGCCGACATTGTCAACGTTGTCACGGTTCTCACGCGCAGTCTCGAACAACAAGGCAAAACGAAGACACGGTAAACAAAGAATCCCGCGAAGCTAACAAGTAAGTATACACAGTTTTTTTTGTTGTTGTTGTCGTGCGACGAACCGTTGCGTCAGTAGCTGCCCGACCCATTGCCTTTGTCATTCTCTCGAGGGTAGTTTCTCTTTTAGCAAACTCTCCCGGTACAAACGTTCGTTGTTTCGCATGACGATCGCTCGACTCTCCTTTTAATGACGATGATATAGGCGCGTCAAAATCAGGGATTCGAACCCTAACCCGTAGCTGGTTAGGTTCTCAGTATCGCGTGTTAACCCATGTAACCGGGTTAGGACCAGCATCTATGTATAACCCGATTAACCCGGTTAACCCGGTTAGAAGCAAAGGTTAATTGATCTCAAAGAATTTTGTTCCGAGATAAATGACAGAACTTGTTGTGTGAAAACGAGTTGCAGATAATAATTAGAGAACTGTATATTACTTGCTCTTGAACCAGCGAAAATAGCAATCACAAAATTAATGGGGGATTTCTATTTAGTCTGGATCGAATGCAAGATAAGTTTGCAAAAAATACATACTAATTTTGAAACGTTATTATTAAATTCAATTAAAAATCGAGAAGAAGAAATTATGAAAAATAAATCTTTACTGGCGGCCATATTTTCAGATACTATCTACAAGAATTAATTGCCCAGCTATTAGAAAATTCTGTTTTATTGTATTTTTTTTATTATGTGTATTATATTTATTACTTTGTATAAATAAGTAGATAATACTTATTATTTTGTTGCTAGAATAACAGTGAGAGAGGATTTTTAGCAAGTTTTCTTGGGATAAATAATTGCTAAAGTTTAAAAAATAAATCTTCGGTAACGTTAAAATATCTTTAAAATTAATGTAGTCAACTTTCATTATGTTTTTGTATATATTCAAAACCAAAATATGCTCTCCTTTACTAAATCTCTTTTGTAGAACCTTGAGGACCGCTCTCTTCGGTTAGGTCTGGTTAACCCGATACGGGTTAGGGTTAGGCTTGGGTTCGAATCTCTGGTCAAAAGTAATACAGCAACATGTCGTCAAACGATTAAAGCACACAGGATGAAGAGCATCGGGTTGGGACAGGTGACATTGGCAAGTGTACGATTAACCGTTAACCCTAGCATAACGCTCGTGCTTCAGAGACAGACCACAGATCGTACAGGCGACAGGGATTCAACGCGACACCCACCACTTTCTAAGAAACAGCTACATATACAGTTTTCGTAAAAATAATTCAAGTTTCCAATGGAGAAATGCCGGCCCTCTAGAACAGGGAGTTCCCTTTATCTTGAAAATTCGAAATATCTCGTAAGAAATTGGTACCATTAACACTAAACCTACCATTACCGGTCAAATGACCGTTTACAGATTTCGTATTTTACAATTATTGAATTTATAAAGATTCTACCCGTTGGAAATAATTCTACACGATTAGATATTATATTATAATCAAAATCGTACAAAATCAATTCAATTGTGTGATTTTTATATGGCAACGCAGGCTACTAGACATTTTTAGTGCTCGGTAGGTTTAGTGTTAAAAATATTTTTTAAAGCAAATTATATATTTTGCAGATATTTGTTGAAGGAATATTTCAAAGTCAAGTTCGTTCTTTTTTTTTTAAACGGAATTGTTTTTCCTCTTTACCGAAGACTTCCGACATGATGCATTCGTAATTAATAATACTTTATTATCTTGCAGTTTATCATATTAGAGTATTTTAATCTATTAAATAATAATAAAGTTTTCAAAATTCTTATTTTCATTCTTCTGATAAAAATGAAATATTTAATTGTATTACTATACACGTGTCCTTGCGTTTCAGAAACATATGTATACCGTAAATGGATAAAGATCTAGTAATTTTATCAAATGTCAATATTACTAATCTGTATCTGACACATTCTACGTATATTGATATTGCAAATAAGTGTACCGAACTGATTACGAAACACTATGAGAGAGTGTTTGCACAACAGAATACTCGCATCAAGGTTGTGAACACGTGATCCATCAAACGTTGTTTATAAAGGATTAAACAAAGAATTGTTTATCAACAAAATTATTGGAAGACAGAAAAATCGGGCTGCGACTCGGAAATAGGGTCACACGAAACGACGACACAGTTTTTACCCAAAAGTGAAATAAAACGGTGACAAAAAAATCGCAGATAAACTTTTGAGAGGTCATTATTACACTTCCCTTTGTAAAGTCACGAAAAAACGAATGCGAATAAAAATTGTTGGTATCCCGTAGAGTTTTCACAGTTTCATACGTAGCAAAGCAACTTCAGTTCCTCGTTACTTTTTATAACAAACTTTGAAAAGCTGAATACAGAGATGTAAAAGTAAAGAAAAAACAGTTTAAAACTACCACAGGCAGAAGATTAAAAAATGTTCAATACGACAACATTGTATAAATATAATCATTAAAACAGAAACCATAAGTGGAGACTGTAGAAACCATGAGATGATAAAGTATTATTAATTTTCAGAAAATTATCGACTTGCGACATGTATCTCGCATGAGAGTGTGGAAGAGTGTCTGCGGTGTCTAAATGAAAAAAGAGTATCTTTTTACAATTAACATCGGGATACTCCGCAGTCCAAGCCAGAGTCGCCAGATCAAGAATTGTGTCCCCACTCTACCTTCCCCTTCTACGACGCTGTTCCCCACTCCGCGGCCCGGTCACGTGGCGCGTTTCGTCTCTGTCGCGCATGCGTCCTGGCAGAGAGAGAGAGAGAGAGAGGGGGTAACTTTTCCCCCTCGATTCGTGCTCTCTCCCCTCATCCGACGACTCTGGTCCAAGCGAACAAGCCAGAATATCGTTGATCCGAAATATTCGAAACACTATCCGATGCTTCGTGATTCTACGTTTGCAACGCTAAGGAATATTATGTCCGATGTAACTATCTACGAGTCCAATCGGCTACGATCTTAAATATTATATTGCAGACTGAAGTAAAGTTTTGTGAACGACCAAGGAATTAGATCGATCGACAAATCGTTGCGAGTTGTCATCGTCCGGATTATATCGTACATGCAGCATACACAATAAAAAGCGCAATTGAACGACGGGAAGATACGTGGCAGCTATGGGAGATAATTGTAAAAGAAATCGAGCGGCGGGAGAATACGAGTGTAATCCAAGCTACGGAAAAACTTGCGGTATCTGATGGCGATGGAAAAATTACCTGTATCAGATTTTATCGAACATATCAAATAACAAACAGCTGTTTCTTAACAAACAGCACGCAATAATGTGTCATCGCTTTCGACTCGCTTTTCAGAACGAATGCCGTACTGCTGATTGAGATCGGCAATGTCAGTGGTAGGGCGCACCACCCGCGGCCATGTTGCGTGTTTACATTTACGTTTATCAATTCGAAAACTTTCGTTTCTTTAAATATAGTATTCTGTAGAGAACTTCATCGATAGTTTCGGGTTTAGATTTTCGGGTTCCCGACCCGACCCAATTTCGACTTCGGGTATTCGAAATTTCTGAGTATCCGTGTACATATCACGAATTTTCGGGTCCCGACCCGACCCGAGGCTCCGCTACTCTACTACCGTATTTTTTCTCTCCCTGCTTTTAGAATTTAGAGAGCTTTCACGCTGTAGGATCCCTCGTAAGCATTAAAGTTAAAGTAGTAGGTACACGGAAACGTGTCTGAATGACTATAAATATTAAATCAGCGCCTTGTCGAGCACCACAGTGGTCGTCTGGAATAGACGACGGCTGAGGTTCCCCCCAGATTTCTCGGCTTCAACGTCCACCATAACTGATTCCTCTTTTTCGTAGCCTCTAACACTCTACACAAATAGCAATGGATATTCCAGTCTCACAAATTCGTATCCTGGTCGTACATGTACCAACGAATAAACAGTTATCTATTGTTTAAAAAAAAAAAACAATCCTATTCGAACTTCTATGTATCCCCCAAGAAGATACCTCGCTCAAGAAAAACGTCACAAATCTAAAAATACTAATTTTACAGGAGAGCGTTTCCAAGTCCTTTGAAAGTTTAACTCTAGCTGTGACTGCAAGAACAAATAAAACCTAATTAGGGCTATCTATAAAGTTAGTTTTTATTAACATAAACATGTATTTAACTGTATTTAAATTTATTTAAAAAATTTTTAGTTGTGACGTTTTACTTGTGCACGAGCGATCTGTTCCTGTGGAACATTTACAGAAATAACGTTACCCTCGGGAACTTTTTCAGAAAGTGTTCTTATATAGAACAAATACTATCGAATTCGTATAATAAAAGTTCCATGAAAACACGTTCTTTGTTTACTTTCATAGAAGTACGAGTACGCTTACGTTTGCAACATTCTACAGACGAAATATCTCTATTAAAAACGGAAGGATCTAACACTGTGTGGGATCTATAGCAAGATTATATTAGCAAAATTAGAAAATTGTTCGATCGTGTATTTTCAGTACATTCAGTACATACAAGCATGCATCGTCGGGTGGGTCAATGAACGTATTCGAACACGTGCATTATTATTTATTATTTTTATACGTTACCTCGCATTAATGTTTGGTTGGCCTTTGGGTGTAATAACCTCTCTAATTGGAAGTCGATGTTCCATTCTATACACTAACTTTTGCATGACACGTTAATACAGTCTTCTACATTTCTATAATTTTTCCTTGTTCGGTACTTTTTGCCGTTTACTCCGTAATTAATTATTCTCATATCTACTCTAAATCACGGATCCTCGATTGGGGTGAACATTTGAATTTTAAAATTGTAGAATCTCTACTCCGCTAAATTCGGTAGTTCGGTGTTTGATATTTCACTTGTTCAAGGTTGAAAATGTAAGCGTTTACTTTTGCGAGCGACTCATGTTTAATATTGACGAGTGAGATAAGGTGACATTAATTAGTTCAAATGTGTACAAGGTGGCGAAAAAGTAATGGTCGTCTAAGGGTGATTCTTCATAACATGTTGTGCGAGTATTGTGTAAAATCCTCTACCTAAAATTGTTTATAACAAGAAATCTTAATGTTGAGCTTTTGAAGGTTCTCAGTTGCAAGAGGGCCTTCTGATGTTGAAATGCCATAAGGGCCATATCGGTAGAGGAACCTTATTGGCAAGGGACACTAAGGTCAGTGACCTAATTAATACTGTAGTATGGGTGTCAGTGAGACAGGGTTATGAAGTCAACAGCTAATTTCCTTGCCACGGTGCCCTTTGCCGATCAGGCTCTCTTATCGACGTGACTCTTATGGCATTTATGGAAAAAGAAACGGCGTTATAATGTAATAGATTCAAATATTTGGCGAAATAAGTGTATGTTTATTATAAGTAGCGTTATTTATTAGCGAAGCTGTACCGAAGTATTTAAAAAATACAGTACCAGTATTCTCACTAATCTTCAAATAAAAAGACTATTATAAATATTATTAAATCAAATAATCTATTTACTCCGTGAAATAGAAACATTCTAGTATGCAACAACGCAGAATGCTTTCTAGTCGTAAGTAGACCGGTATATTAAAGCATTAGGTAATCTTCGATGAAAGATAAGCACCTAACAGTGCCTTCGGAACAGACAAATGCATTAATGTTAACACTATTTTCCGTTTCCGAAATACCGATGAATCAACCGTTAAAAAATGAACGTTTTCGACTACTTCGTTGATGCTCGGGTCCATTTATCACCATTCATTTGCAAATCATCTTTTTAAACTAATTTGTCTCTTTTAAAATTTAACTTTATCGCCGCAAGCTTCTTATAACATTATTGTATTTTTAGGTCTCATTGTTCCACCCCTAATAATGCTATGTATTTTTCAAATTTCAACTCGAAATCATTTCGTTACAGAAGCTTGAATAAAGTTTCTGAAACGATGGGGTAAAATGGACCCTGACACTATAATCTAAGAGTTAATAAGACATACTATTTCGCTGTTAACCAGATAAAGTAATCCCCCAGTTTTCTACCTTGAACGTTCCAACGAATCTTTGCTAACCTTCCTAATTATACTTTTAGAAATTTGTAAATTAACAACACTGATCTTCTCTCGACACTAAACATTAAATCACTCGAACAGTTGCTAAGCGAGTAGTCGAGTGAGCTGTCGGCGCACTTCCACCAACTTTACACTGTTTACTGCTTCGAACACCTGCCGAAGATTTTTTAAACGCCGATTAAACGAGTCACGTTATCACCGGAGAAAATTTACCGGATAAAAGGAGAATGTAAACTGCGGGAGCGCACACGCGTTACTAACAAACGCGACGCGTTTCAAGCTCGAGTTGCCGGCTACACCATGATAGCGATCTGACAGTGACTCAACGAGTGGGAGAGAACCTGGTTACTAGGTAGGGGTTAGAAAGTGAATCGCGCAGCATGCTCGAAAGCGTGCAGTAATGTTGAAACAGTATTTTCCTATAAAAACCATGTTTTGTCAGAACCAGGCAAAAAAATGCGGATTATTGTTCACGAAAGTGTAGGCACGCTTCACCGATTTCAACGACCTTGGAATATGAAGGGTACTTCCTTTATCTTGAAAATTCGAAATGTCTCGTATGGGATTGATCCCTATCGTCGTGTTGTGTAAATGATTTTTTGCAGATAGAATGGTCGAGGAAAATAAAAAAGAAAAGAAATAAACTTGACCTTGAAATTTTCCTCCACTTTTCTCCATCTGCAAAAAATAATTTGCTCCGTGCATGACGCGTTTTTTCGAACCAAAAAGACTTTCGTCGATGCAGCTCTCTGATAGAAAAATTCCCCTTTACGAATTTTCAAGGTGCACGAAACACACTATACGCATACGCAAAGTGTTCGCGTTATTAGCAAAAAATGAAATGAAAAATGTTTTACTGTTCACCATCGTTCTTCGAAAGACATGGTAAATATTAAAAGAGTAGTAAACACCGCCATATTTATTAGAAAGGAACAGTAAAAACTCGTCTTCTTTCATTGTTTTCTAATATTCAACATTTCGAAGAAATTCAAAGTAAAAAGTCAAGATATGTACAGTAATGTTTTGATCTCAGCCGGATCCTCGCTATGTTTTTGTGACCTCACCGGCCACAATATAGGATAGACAACTTATTGCATACCATTAATTAAACCACTAAATACAGTTCAGATTATATCGTGTTTAATATCATTTTAACACTAAACTTACTACCACCGGTCCAAATGACCGGTTCCAGATTTTTTATTTTACAATTATTAGAATAATAAAAATGATTGTACAGATATCTTTAATAGAGCACGTATTACAATGAGAGTATTACAATTGTCATTTTTATAAGGAAACGTGTACCAGTTACTTTTAGTTAAAAATGCCACAGATAAGTTGGTGAAAGTCTCATAAAAAAATAATGAAAAATAAAGAACCGACGTCGTATCGATCTCGGTGGAGGGCGCAGGCGAACACACTATAACAATAAGATCGTACAGCTGCGTCCGGCTTAGATAAAGACATTACTGTATGTAGAAACTTCAGTTTGTAAAAAATACGAAACCGTGGCCGTCACGAATGCGTGACAACGGTGAACGTGAAGACAACATTGTTACCCGATAAATATTTAAAACCGATTTTTAAAAGAAAATTTTCATCCTCTCTTCTTTTTGCTAGCAGAACTTTCTGCTAGGCTGCTCCATTCCGCGACAGCCTGTGCACTGTGCACGCCACGTGGACACGTAGGAAAACTATGGAGTTATTGATTTCGGGGCGAATGTTCCGACAACAGTGATATCTCGCACGAACAGACGTGTCTGCACGTCTAGAACGCAGACTCAATGTTTCGTATGAATGAATGCACGCCACGCATGCAACGCACAAGTGTCTATTGCAGTGCGTAGCATGTTCGAAACTCTGACACATTCGACGTATCTATGTGTTCGATCGGATGATCGCATTATTTCACAACATAGGCATTGATCGTAGTGGACACACGATACGTGAAACTCAATCGAAAAACTGAGACGTTCTTGTCGTCATAAAAAAAGCATTGAAGCTTTAGTTGCACGTATTCCAGTCTTGTTCTTACCTTGAAGATTACTCTTGTAAAAGATTTTACGCGTTCAATAGATTCAGATTTTTAAGCTCTTCTTCCTAACATGTAGATCTACCTGAAGAATATTACTTGTACACAGAATATTTCAAGAAATTACCCAGAGCATTAATCGATTTCGACTATCAAATGTATATGTCACAAATAAATCTACAAAACGAATTTTCTCCTCATAGAAAATTTGTAAAAAGTAACCATTAGTAATTTCTCTGCGATGTTGAACAATCTAACAGCCTGATCCTTTTAATTTCTCAAATTGAAATTGTTTACTCCAATTTCAAAAAACTTTACATCAAGTTTCATCGAGATATCTTTGATGTAGAAAAAGTTCTAGGACAATGCAACATACTATTTGTTTCAACATCATAGTTGAAAGAAGCGCCAGTATTAAGTAGTTGTGATCAACTACAGCAGTGTTAGGTCAGAGTTAATAGTAATAAGCGACAATTAAGTCGCAATCTCTAACGAAATAAACCAGTCTCTATGCCTAATTATTCATCAGCTTTTTTCTACACATGTAACAATTTTTAGTTAGAAAATATGTGAACGAGTGTATTAGTCACTATACTATTGTTCAGCTCGTGGTTAAACAGCACAGATCATTATATGTAATCATTGGTTTGAAAAATAGTAATCACTAATTAAGAAGTAAGAATATTTGGATTTGCTTCAAAGCTTTGGTGGTTTATAAACAACGTCAGCATAACTATTGGACATTTTAATTTACAGCTTTAAAAAAAAAAAAAATAGTTTACTTCTCACTTTTGGTATGCTTTTGAACACAAAACTAATTCTTTAATTACTTAAACCAAATGTAACTAATTCTTTAAACCAAATGAAAAGCTAAATATTTTGTCTTAATTAAGGTAATTGAAATAGACATAACCACATTGAATAACGGTAAAAAACTGCCCATGAATGTGTCATGCAGTCGATTTTCAGCTGTCGTAAAGAAATAGCAAATAAAATGAAATATAAATGCCATTTTTTAATAGAAGCATTGCTACACTTCTGTGGAATCATTCATCATGATACACTCGTAGACGGACTGCGATATTTCTCTGTAACAACGCTTTACAACTTACCTTATCGATCCTTATCAACTAGCTATTAGCCAAAGTTTTTCCAATAGTAAAAATTCTATAGATCCATTTATGTTATGAAACATAGACTGACTCATGTTTTCACGTAACTCTCACATATTTGCAATGTGCAAAGAAAGTAATATAAGTGTGTAACGTCTAATATTCCTTTAAAACATAAACGCCACTATCGTTTTCTTTTTTCGAATTCTCTGCCAGGCTCGTAATAGCCAAATTGAAATAACAATTCTTCCCTCGATCACGAAACTTTTAACATGATTAAGTAACTTTTTATAAAATCTCGGGGGCAATTCATACTTTGTCTCATTTGGATTGCTTGGTACCGAACATTAACATGTAAAGTGTAAACTCGCAGCAAAGCAACATATGGTGTTAACTATACAGGGTATACACTCACTAGAAGAAGCTGCAAAAATGAATAAAAAAATAAGGAATGGAAATTTCTAAAGTTAAACTTAATTTAAAGTCCTTCCATTTTTATGTCAGCCACTGGTACAATAAATACGTTTCCTTGTCTTGCAGTACTTTTTATGCAATCTTGATCAATGGATTAGGCATGAGGTTTTCATTAATACAAACAACGCCGAACACGACAGTATTCCGACAATAGTAACTAATAATTTCAATACCTAAAATTTCATTCGTATAATGTCTTATTCGATCGCATTTGCATTAGAAGAGACTCACGCGAATCCAATGACCAAAGTGTTACGAAAATCTCATAGAAAATAGTCGAATTTATGCTGCTTAGGAACACTTTACTCAACCATTTATTGTTTTTCATTTCACCCTTTCAAAACAAGAAGAGTAAGTCTCTGTTCGTCTAGGAATATTAACTAAAATGGCACAAGGACATTTAAAAAGTTCCAGCAATGTTAATGTCAGACAATGACATTAAAAAGTGACCGAAAAGTAGCGATAGCATTCCCGTTCCTTCATAATTCAATTCATTTTTCCATGGGAAATTGTCTGACTCTCGTCAAGAAACACCCTGTATCAAAAACGAAACATAAAGAAGCGTATTCCAAGCTATAAAACGTTTGAACATGTTAACAACAGCGGTGAGAACACTCAATAATGCTTAAGAATAATTTTCACGGGACTTTCAAAGTTTGCCAGGTGATATTCCATATTCTGAATAGCATAAGCGCATGCAGTATCTGAAAATATGAGCCGTACGGAGCGATTAGAAACGTGAATAGTTGATATACACACCCCATTTCGTTGGCTGCTTGATTATTGTTATTGGCCGATTCACCGTTCACATTGTTATTAATCGTGTTCGTATTATTAGTTTGCTGCACCGATTGACATGTACCCAACAGAGAGCTCCACCGTCTCATCACATGTTCACCTTGTGCTACCAAATTGGAAAGAATTGGGGGCTCGTCCGTGTCCTGCGTTACTGCGGTCGCCTCCATCCTAAAATACAAAGAAATTTCACTTCGTTTTAGATCAACAGAACAGTATATGAACATTTTGTAGATGAGCTTCTAAGACTTGACGGCCACAGTTTCAAGGTAATAAGATTTTATCAGAAAACGGCAAGCTGGAAGCGGTCTGACAATGAATAGCAAATGGCAGATGATATTCTGGGACACAATTTCCGTAATTCGTCCTGTTCAAGTTGGGAATTCTATACAGTGGGACTCCATTGATCAAGTTAGTTCGCGTAATAGGACCTCGGCAACGATTTCGATAAATTAAGCATTCTGAGAATAATGGTTCGGATAAATCCATTGAAATAAATTCCACTGTATCGATTTTTTTTGCAATTTGGTCAACGACTCGAGCAAACCAAATTTGACGAACGTCTTTTAACAAAAGCTCTTTCGAGATTTGTAAATATTACTCACCGTTGCCGCTCATCGAAGGAACTTGCGTCGCTTTGTTCGTAATCCAATATCATATCGTCGGATGCAATAGATTCGCAAGGTGACAGAGTGTCAACACTGCCAGCTCGACTCATTCGTTTGCCATGGTGTGGGCTGTTTGTCGCGTTCTTACTGTATCCTGCAGCTGCAAAAAGGGACAATTGATGAGTGATACCGGAAAACATCCAACTCCCAGCGTATACAGTATATAAACTGCAGGAGTATGTTGTACTTTAAATTATATTCTCTCCGAAACTGTGTAACTTTTATTTGAAACATTTTTCGACATATACAATATACAGCATGTCCGAAAAATGTTGTATTTCCTTCAAGGAAGTACAACAAAAAAAAAAGTTATTTTAAATGATCTCCGGAATCACCTCTTTCAAGGAAGTACAACATTTTTGGGACACTCTGTATACAACGAACATGTTACGCCAAATTCCCAAGTTTGCCCCTGTCCACTATGGTGGCCACCGTGGCCCTCTAAAGGTTAACAAAGACAAACAATCCCCTTTACCTGCTTTAGGACTGGACTCGACTAATGTATGGCTGTTTTCGGTAACAAGCTGGCTAGCTACATTGGATTGCGCCTCAGCTCCGACCCTCATGTTCTCGTTTAAAATGAGCCCAGGCTGATCAGCGATCTCGTCGTCGAAGAATTCCCTACCCTCCGACAAGCTCAACGAGTTCGAGGCGTTGGTAGGCGTTCCAGGACTATCATCGTCCAAAGTGTTCCCGGACTGTTCCATGGGCTGCTCCTTTCTGGGCGCCTTGACGTCCGATTGCGTAATACTGGCTGTGAGGCTGTCGAAGAGACTATCAACGGGTGAAGTCTCGTCGTCTATCAGCGAGGTAGAGGTGGCTGCAGCAGCGGCGAACGCAGGATCCTCGATGGTGAGCAACACCGATCGCAGAGATGTCCTTGGTAGCGTTCCGTTCTTGCCTGTGTTCGCGGCAGCTTGCATATGGTGAGCAACGGAAGAGGAACGATGGCACTCGTCGCTGGAGCTTAACGAGTATTCGTCGGCCATAGCTTCGCCGTGGCCGTATTCAGGATCGTCGGAGCTAGGAGGGCTAAAGTCCGATTTGATGGATGGGATCTTTTCCGATCGAGACCTGTCTTTGTAAACTTTCTCCTCGCCGAGCCCCTCGTCGTATCCCTCCGACGACGTGGTGGACATAGAGGTGGTCGATTCGGCGTGTCTGTTGTCCTTGTTCACGATTCTTTGATATTGAGTGGTTCGTTCCCGCACCAGTCCAGTGCCGGGGGCCGTGTACGTCTTCGGCAAAGGAATTACAGATATCTCGGTGACCGTACTGTCCTCGTCTCTGACGTCCCTGACGTCGAAACTCTTTCCGTTCACCACCATTCTTAAATTCCTAGGTCTGCCTATGCCTCGTCTCCTGCTCGGTGAACCGCCGGTGTAATCGTAACCTCGGTTCGTGTCGTCCACCGTGCAACCCTGCTGGCTACCCACGCCAGAATCCTCGGTGCTGGAACCCTCTTTCGAGCTTGTAGAACCCTTCGACGCAGCGGACACCATTCTGTTCAGATTGGCCGCGGTTTTGGCGGTCTTCGAGGTCGCGTTCGTGATCCTCACGGCGAACTGAGGCAACGGCAGGTGGCTGGTGTGCAGTGTATACCTGCCGACCGGCTCGCGGATACCCGACGGCCTTCGATTACCGTCCACGTGGGAGGTGCCAACATTGTTGTAAATGGTTACACTACGCGCGGGCGACCTGATCTTCGACGCGGGCACCGAGGACGTGTTGCATACCACCGAGGCTACCCTCTGCGTCTGTTTCGGGACACTCTCCTGCTGATGTTGCTGCAACGCCTCTTGGTTGTAATGGCTGACCGTGTGGCTGCTGCAGATGTCCCCGACCTTGTTCGTGAACTTCACCTGCGGCTGCTTGTACCCGAAACGGTTCGTCCTCACCGCGTTCCCGGTGGCGTCCTTCTTCGGTGGAGTGAGCCTGGGCGTCGATCGACCCGACGACAGGTTGCGAATCGCGGCCGTGTTGTCCTCGTCGCGACGACGATTCTGCTCGGGACCGGCCGATTTCGATCGCGGCTGGGTCAGACCAGGCTCCGCCGAGTAGTTCGATATCGCCACAGGAATCCGAATCGGATGTCGCCGGAAGCCGAAAGACGTGGCCGCGCCCCGCCTCGTAACTTTGCTGCAGTTCTAGAAGACAGAAAAATACCCCTTCAGGATTCTGACAATCGACGCTAATGGATATTTTTGGAACATTTAACACGCAAACGTGGGGTGCACGCTCCTTCGAGATACTCGATCGTCGAGAAATTAAACATCGTACGTGTTAACGTGGAATTAGGTATATCGGCAATAATAAATACAACGACAAAACTTTTTTTGCTTTCCGGTCATTTTTTTAAACGACATTTCTACCGACAGATTTGTCTGTTGATATTTCGGTCATAATGTTTTCACATACATCGAGACATTTTACTGCTTTCGCAGTCTCTCGCGATAGCTGCGGATCGATAACCGTTGTATTTTACATCGCCGGTACTTTCAGCTATGCTTCTATGCCTGTGCGAAATTACACCTGATTTTATTGATAGTTGCGCATTAATTAGCCACGACTGTTTTCGAAACACGATACACGCATGGTCGTGATGAATTTTCTTTCGAATTCACCTGCAGTCGTAAATCCTAGATTGAACATTCGCGTAACGTGTACTTTATCAATCTTCAACTTTAATCCGTCACGGACGACGTCTATGCATCGTACTGACCCTAACAGATGTTTCAGAATTGATTACACGTGCTCGCAGTATTAGACGCGATTCGGTCTCCATTTCGGTCACCATTTTTTTTTAGAAATGGTAATAATATTTTGGACGAAGCATTAATGAAAATAATACAGATTTTCGTTACATGTTCGTCCCATTTACAGTATAAATAGAACAACAAATACCATTGTGATTTGTCGCTCTTAAATATATAATAGACATTTTTTACTATTATATGTTAATTTCGTGAAAATCGGGAGGCCGGCACTGGGTAAGGTATCACGCGAAGTGTAGACGATTATATAAAATTGAAAGTTAAAGTATTCGATAACTGTTTTGTTGTATTGTAATTTTTAAAATGTGTTTTTTGCAGAATCTGTGAAACATTGAAGACTTGCACTTCACACCTACCACATTATGCGAATATTTCACTCCTACCTTGTTTCTTAATTAAATTCCACAGAAAACAGATTGGGTTTAAATAAATATGATAATTGTCTTCGCAAAACCTTTGTTCCGACAATCAAGCAGGATCTGTACAGAAGTTTCGTAATGTCTTCTGCAAATATTCATTAATATTATTTTTAGGAAAGTGGTGTGGTTCAACCGTCGTAAACGTTCTGTAAAACAGAAGACGTTGAGAAAAACCTCGGATTCGGCCCGATATTATTTGACAATCGATAAAGCGCGTGCGACGCGAAAGATGATTCAGAAGCTAAATAGAATCGGACAACGGTCGACAACAAAAACCACGTCGAATATCGAGAGAAGTGAACGTTAGATGAGATATCGTAATCGCAAATAGCTTGTGACCAGAGATAACGAGGCAGGGAAAGTAGAAGGTTCAAAAACATTAAGTAACCCGATTCAAACTCCAGAAATAGAGCAACCGCGTTCCCAAATCAACCAACTCTGTGCTTTTCAGACACCCGTTCTAGTCGAGACAGTCGAGAGTGTCTTCGAGGTTCTTATAAAACGTTCCTAACAAGGAGTCGAGGTTCAATTGTTTCCGTGAACCGACCGATATCGGGAAAACTGAAATTGTAAGGCGAAGCTCGCGTTTCAATAATCCCCCCCCCCCCCTGCAAAAGTTTAAGACGACACGATTAGACAGCTTTCATTTTATGTCCGCTGTCCCGAACGATTCGGATCCAATAAACATTCACTTTTTAATTATCAGACTTTTGCGTTCTTAAGATGTTTTATTACATTCGCTTATTTACGAAATATCGAAACAATTTAACAGAAAACTTGGTTTAGGAAAGGTAAAGCGAATATCCCCGGTTTTCTAGAAAAAATGTATTAACATTCTGGCGAAATTTTTTCGCGAGAGCTAATGAAACACTTAAATCGATTTTGACTTATCTTGTATAACCTCTTGAATTTTAACAAAATTTATCGCGTTTTCGTATCTCGCTACCATTATACGTTCTGCAGGATCTCGT
The DNA here is from genome assembly GCA_916610255.1 of Lasioglossum lativentre. Classification (NCBI taxonomy): domain Eukaryota; kingdom Metazoa; phylum Arthropoda; class Insecta; order Hymenoptera; family Halictidae; genus Lasioglossum; species Lasioglossum lativentre. The sequence continues at coordinate 8,317,565 of OU744364.1, forward strand.
CCGTTCCACCATGACTAATTACGTTTGTATGAATGTGTTAATTATAGAGAATGCATACTTTGTTTTTTTTTTAGTAGCTGATTGATTAAACACACATACACGATAACAACAATGGACGTTACACAAGATTTCGTTTTCGAGAAACTGGTTTCGTTTAAATAGTCCTGGTAGCATGAAATATTATTGCTACGATTTGCGTATGTGCTAAAAAAGAAAAGACTGTTGTAACGTGCAAAGGATGCGCGTTTCTAAATGTACACTCTTCTATACACCAACGAACAACTTTTGTTCAAGGACGAATGCACGTAGACGCTACTTTGCAGACTGTTGAGAAAAGACATATAGTTTGCAACATACGAAGCAACCGTCTCGTTCCACGGATCTACAGCCCGTAGAAAATTAATAGAAAACTCTATCCTATAGGCGAGACACGAATTACCGATATACTACAATTGCCACATTAATCGTAACAATTCGATAACCCTCGTACAAATTAAGTTACGCTTCTACGCGGCCACCATATGTTAAATTGTCACAGTTTCGTGTCAGACGAGGGACCACGGTGTTTTCTCTCAATTCCTAACGCTGGTTTCGTACTTTCTATTATTCCTCGCATATTTCTTTCTCTTTCGCAATATTATCAAAATACACGACATTCCGATGAAAGATAGCGGAGAACGTTCCAGTGGAAATACCATTCTGCAGACTGAAAGAAAAACCTACAGATGCAGCGGATAAGTGACGGAGTTTGTCTCCAATTATTCACAATTCACACGATCGGCATCGATTTACCAATCAAATCGCAACCGATAAGATACCAGCGATTTGCCTGAACGCATCAATTCTTGCCGAATGGTGTACGTGTGTGTACATGTCCCCGGTCGGTGTACAGTATACACGTCACTATCCGATAATCTTTGACATTGATGCGGACCATGTCGCAGCAATATTCTCTTCATTTCACTCGACGCTATTCTAATCCAGGCTCGAAGTCGCAGCCGATCGAAAAAGGCCAGAGACCGATTGAAGAGAGCTCGGTGTGTCTCTCTGTTTTGACACATGAGAAAGCGTCGACGTCTACTACACCTGTACACCGGTGGTTCTTCGTGACTATTTCAAGAACGTAAATCGATATTAGAGCCGTTCCGAGTGAAAGAAGCACGCGACAACGGCGGCAACCTAGTCCAAACCGAGGACGTCCGATCGTGTCCGAGGATGGACATTAGCGACGTCAGAGGGTTGAAGACAGGCTCAAGAGAGAGAAAAAATCACACACACACACGCACACAGAACGAGGTGTTCTCAAGAGAGACCGTTGCAACAAAAGATAAGATGAAGAAGCAAGCAAGCTACCCTTACCGCAACACCGACTCCTCTCTCGACTGCGCTCTCATCGTCGCACCGGTGTCCATCCATGGGGTCAGTGTCGGTCTCCGGGGAAGTTCACTGTCGGGTCGGATCGGATCGGGTCGGGTCGGGTCCCGGAGGAACAGCACCTAAAACGAGCGAAACGAGTCCATGGATTTCGGACCGAGGACCGCGTCCACATGTGGATCATGGAACAGCGGACCGCGTTTTGCAAAGAGACTCTGCTGTTCTGTGTGCGAGTTAGACACGATCGATCCCGGCTCGCAGCAGAGGATGTTCGTTCTCAGCTTACGTTTCCCTCTTCTAGGTCCGCGAGGCCGTCATCCCGCACCGTTTTCTAAGCGCCGCGCGAATATTTTCAACCGGTTGACAACGGGGGGCGAGGCTGATTTCACGAGGGCTCGGTGGAAGAAACCTTCCCCGTGGATCTGTCAGGTCTGAAGATTCACGTCGTTCCCGTCGTTCGCGTCGTCGACGGAAGACACACGCGCACCGATAACCCGACTCTCTTCGACTCCCTTCGACTTCTCCCTCTCTTCCTCCCTCCCTGTCTCTCTCTCTCTCTCTCTGTCTCTCTTATATCCTCTTGGAGTGTATCACGATCGCTCGCTCTTTCTCGCCCCTTCGTTTCAGCCACTCCGGTTCGCCGTTTCTAGCCAGCTAGCCCTCTTCCTCGCCGCTGTCAGACTCGACGGTGCCTCCTCTCGAATATGTCGAGAGAGCACACCGAAACGTGGAATCGATCGAGCCGTCTGCGCCGTCGCGGGGCGTCCCGACGCCACCGTCGCACTCGCCTTCGCTGCGTAGACTGATGAACACGAGGTGCGCGCGGGCGCGCTCTCGCTCTCTCTCACTCTCTCACTCGCGCTCCCGACTCTGCTATTCCTCCTTCTATATCTGTTTCCGAAAGACCAGGGGAGGACACGGAATGATTTTTCAGAGCGACTTTCACCGCACGGAACACCGATAGACAGAGACCAACCATGCCGCGAATGTTCGTACGAGCGTATCCATTGTAAACAGAATTTGTCTCTCAATCTGGTCTGGGCATCCTCTTTTCTCGGTACGCTTGGAAATACGTATGTATTTCGCTTTGACAGTGTTTACCCCGGTTTTTCCTCGAATAGAAAAAAAAGCTGGCCGTTCTACGTTACATTTCACGGTGACTGGTCCTCGAACAGTGTTGACGTGTTCGCGGCCGTCATCCCTTTTATTTTTCTCGCTTTCGAATACATGCATACGGTATAAGCGATATCGAACGCCTGACTTTTAACAGATTGCCAGATATGGCGAAACGGTTCTTTCGATCGGAAGCGCCAGTACGACGCGAGGAACGCATACGTATTCGTAACGTATTAACCCTTTGCACTACAATTTATGATTGCAGCGATTAGAATTTATATTTATGGGGTTTTAACGAAATAGAATTTTATTTCGATTTAATAGAAATTAATGATATTTAGTGGATTCTGTTTGAAATATTCGTCGCGAGTCTGACTCGATGTTATAGTGCAAGGGGGTAAGGGATGTTTTCAAGTTTAAATGCCTTGAAATTGGGGTGAAAGAATATTATTAGACTGCGGATGTTTATGCAATTTTTAATTTTTCTAGGCAAGCTTCAAGAAAGTGGGAACAAATAGAATTTTATTTCAATTTAAAGGAAATTAATGATATTTAGTGGATTCTGTTTGAAATGTTCGTCGCGAGTCTGACTCAATGTTATAGTGCAAGGGGGTAAGGGATGTTTTCAAGTTTAAATGCCTTGAAATTGGGGTGAAAGAATATTATTATTAGACTGCGGATGTTTATGCGATTTTTAATTTTTCTAGGCAAGCTTCAAGAAAGTGGGAAACAAATAGAATTTTATTTCGATTTAAAGGAAATTAATGATATTTAGTGGTTTCTGTTTGAAATGATCGTCGCGAGTCTGACTCGATATTATAGTGCAAGGGGGTAAGGGATGTTTTCAAGTTTAAATGCCTTGAAATTGGGGTGAAAGAATATTATTATTAGACTGCGGATGTTTATGCGATTTTTAATTTTTCTAGGTAAGCTTCAAGAAAGATAGGAAAAAATATAATTTAACACTAAACCTACCACCACTGCCTGTCAAATGACCGGTTTTATATTTTTCATTTTACAATGATTGAAATTATGAAGTTTCTTACATAGAAATTGATCCGACAAATCTTTTTATCAAAGCAGATATTCAGATAAAAATTGCTCAGAATCTAAATAAATAGAGTCTTGTCATATTTTTATAAGCTGAAGCATTTTAATTGTTTTTAGTGCTCGGTAGATTTAGTGTTAATAGTGAACTACTTCTGAACAATCTTCAACGATGAAAATCATGCTTTAACATGTTTGAAGTTCGCTAGAAAATTTCACTGCTGACCTTGTCTATCGAAAACTTTTAAACGCTTGCGATCAATGTTTCTCGCCTAACATTAGACTTTCAACTAAAGCTTACAGCTCGATATATGTATCTTGTTTATAAACAAGTATTGTGTACGCGTGTCGATTGAATCCGCTAATTGTCGAGATTTTACAATGTTCCCTACGCTGTTCGATATTACCAACCGGTGCTCTGTATAAATCTACAGGTCGCAATTAGTGTTACAAAACAAAAGTGAAATTTTTTCTTTTCCACCGGGGCTCGTATAACCATTCATACACGTAACTATTAGACTTTGGAATGTATGCACTTATGACAAGATAATGAGTTAAAGGAATACGAAACAGGAGAATTAATTTAAGAACGGAAATAAATAATGAAACAAGGAGGAAATGAAATTTTCTATTTTTATAAAGGACCGCAGTCTAGTAATTCCATTGGGGAAAATGGACGAAAATATATTTTTCTTGTCTGAGTCAAAATGGACCCAGGGCCTGTCGTCCAACAGGAAAGGGGCCCGAACGTGCTGACCTAGTGCGGTCTGCCTTATCGCGGGTTGTTTACCTGTACTACTGCTGTCTACAGGTAATATGTAGCTGCTAAACAGACGAGGATAAGCTTAAGAATAGGAAGAGATAGCTGTAAGCTGAATATGAGTAAGAATATCCTCAGTTTGCTGTTATGAGCAGCCCTGATGACGAGTCCACGCACAGAATTCGGGACAATGCTAGAAAGTCCAATTTTCGAAGTATGAAATTAAAAAAAAAATTTTATCGTAAAACATTATGTTTTGATTAATGGACAATAACAGAAGTGAATGAAAGTAATTCTTATATGAAAAATTCTATTAAACAAACAAGGGAACATATTCAGTTGATACACGCCGATTTTGATGAAACTTATGTGAGATATAGTTTCCACTCTGAGGGGGTGAAAACAGCCCTCGAAGTCAGAGGTCAAAACCACATTTTTTGAGATATCTGGGAAACTAGAAGTCGAAAAAAATTGATTTTTTTTTAAATATGTATTTTTTAATGGGAAATGTAGTCGCACAAGAATTTTTTAACAAACTTTTTTTTTTCACAAAAAATGTGGTTTTGACCCCCGATTTCAAGGGCTGTTTTCACGCCCTCAAAGTGGATGGTTGCCGATAAAAAAAAATACGTGTCAAATATTTTTCGAAGAACTATATCTCACATAAGTTTCATCAAAATCGGCGTGTATCGACTGAATATGTTCCCTTGTAAGATCAGTAACCTCTCTTCTCGTTGCTATCTTATCGATGATTATTTTGTCCCGACGGAAACTACTTGATCTGGTTATCTGGTTATTGTTTCTGGATGTATTATCTTATCGATCGTCTTTGTTTTAACATCTCGAGCTGCTACGTAATCCTCTGTAATATTTTTCCGATAAATCCTTGGTTTCTGGGAAACTTTTCGGTTGGGGAATAAAGTACATCGACGAACTATGTAGTATGATATGGAAATGATTAAAAGTGATTTGGCTATACCAGATAATCGTTTGCACTCTTCTTATTTCTCAAACTTAATCTAAGTTCTCAAGGTAATAATCTTAAATGAATGTTTCAGTCTTAAAAACATTCAAATCGAATATTAAACTTGAAAAGTATCGGTGGTTGCATTACTTGCAACTTCCACTTCAGGCTGTGTCTAACCGGTACAGACTACTGAAACGCCTGGCAGTAGGCAACCACGATCAGTCAGACGGTAGCGATTCAGCAGCAGCATACCGTTAGGCGCTCACAATATTATTCCTACATTACCTACCGGTAAGGTGTTCAAACGAATTGGTATTCCATTTGATAATAACCATACTTACATTGTACACTCTAGGGTAAAGAAGAAACTTCTAAAAACAATTTCTAAAAAAAAACATTGTTACCATTCAATTTATCTTGTATTTTCGCATTATTAAACATTTCGTTTAGTAATATATTCTTCAATTCTATTTAAATTCAGTTATACGAAATGAATACGTATTTCAAAATTTCTCTTCCAAAAATGTTAACATTTAATATTAAAACACACATGTATGCATTGTTAACATTTCGAAATATTAACAGTTATTGTTGGACATGTCCGAGCTTGAATTTATTTTTAAAAAAAGGCCATATTTAGTGATTATTCATCGATAATATTTTATCATAAATATCGAGTTCCTATTTTCATTGACGGTTTTCAAAGGATGGTACTCCATCAATATTCAAAAGAATCTTATAATGTTACTAAAAAAAAGCACACCAACAATAGTTAGTGACCAAATACAAATTTGGGAGAGTCTACAAAATTATTCTGCGAAATTCTTGAAGCTAAAAATTCGATTTTTCTTCTTCCAATTTTCCAGAAAACTGAGGGCAATGGAAAAAAACGACTCACTAACATTTACCGTCAGAACACGGATAGTTGTTCATAATAAAATTCACGAGGATAATCACTTCATTACTTAACGACTGCATTGAACTTTGTTTTTTCAAGTATGAAAGAGGTTGCGGAAATTGGCGATGGCAAGTGAAAGATTACGCACGCGATCCGAGGCCGCGAATGCGTAAAAGGAGTAGTAATTATTATCTAATTCCGTGCTCCAAGTCCGCTGGTGCGAGCAACCGGTGCGCAAGTGATTCGCGCGAAGGCCATATCTACGAATGTTTGGTGAACCTCTTCAAGGTTTTGTTATGACCACGTGAGTGTGTGGTTCGAGGAAAAAGCAAAGGTGAGCAAAAAGAGCTTCGAGAAGGTAAAGAATCCGGGCAAGAACGGCTGATAAAAAACAGAGAAACCTCTCCCGCCCGTGGATATCGAGCATAAGTGTCGAAGTTGGGTGATTCGCGTTTTCCAGCGTGCTTCCGGTTAGCGGATACCTGGCATGGAATCAACCGGCATAACGGAGAACAATGGAAAGCGAATATAATGAAAGCAAACGAGCTACAACCACGCTCGAGTGAATCAGCAATGCTGATGAAGTTAACAATTAATTACTTTCTTGTATTCCCATACGGTTGTTTGAAAATGGCCAAGCACAATGAATCATGATCATGGATCGTCTTTTTCTGTCTAACGAGGAAAACACCTTGGACATCTTAACACTTTAAATACCGGAAATCCGCCAACACGTTCGCTGTCAGCACTTGCTTCGGTCGCAGCTCTCATTTTATTAAAGGGGAATTCCTTCTTTTTTTTTTAGTCAAAAAGTATGCATTTTTACGAGAATAGTTTAATTGTGTAGAAATTAAAATTCATAATCTGTTCAAAGATAATTCGAGTTATCTTAATAACCGGAGTTGAAATGTTAAAGCTGTTTTATTAATTGACTGTTGACTGCTTTAGATAATTCACAAAGCTTACGACTAATGCATTAATCGCAAGACATTCTAAAAGAAGTCATATCAGTTTTATATTGCTCGGAGTCCTTTCGATTGCTCGGCAAAGACTTTACCGACATGAATCCTAAGGTGTGAATAATTCTAACTCACTGGTGAGTAGACACTAATTAATTCTATATTTAGAATGCATTTGTCTAATCGTTCCAAGTGTCAACTGTTAACCAGGCGTGCATATGGTTGAATGCGACACACCCGGCTCACTTTCAAATTCTTACAATCTCGAGGGACTGCTTATAGAAGACCCAAAAGTTTCGGACGCAACGACTCGATCATGTTCCACAAGATTAGGCGTGTAACCACATGTTATACCGTTGCAGTATCAGATTCGCAATGGGGACACCGGAAATGCTGATCAATGCTGTCGATTTTTGAGATATTCCGTTACTTCGCACGATCTACTGGGAAAACACGGATTTATGGTCTAGTTCTTTCATACAGAAAATACAGCGATTCTTAATAATTATGAACCTAATTTCTAATTTATGTTTCCTTTTATTGCTCGGCTATTTAACACTCTGCCGGCGACGCCCGGGTCCGTTTACCCCCACCTCTGTAGACTCGATCCTCGATGTGGTTTGTTTTCTTTACTATACCGTGTCTTTCATCGGTGTTTAGTAGAGATCACGGTTTTGGACGTGTATTGAGGATACACGTATTCACGTGTCACGTGTACTAATATATATCCGTATTTTAATTCGTGTACATCTTTGTACACGGATACACTGGTACTGAAGTAAACGTGTACACGCATATCGAAACACACAGGTAATACACGGGTACACGTGTATCAAGCTACACGGATAATATACGGGTATCAATATTAATTTCATTAATAATAATAATACATTCGGTTGTGTGGTATGTAAATTTGTTTACCTTTAATATAAAAACTTTAATTCACTGTAACTTTGTAAAAAAAATATACATTTTCTTTCACACATGTATCAAAATACACGGATAATACACGTGTACCCGTATATTAAATAGGATCCGGACTTCTACACGGATATATTAATTACACGTGTACACGTGTATTTTCAATACACGTGAAATGGGTGTCTCTAGTATTTAGTGCGATTTCGAAGCTAGTAAAAAGACGAGCACATAGAAAGGAATTTGTGTAATATTTAAAAAAATATTATCCTTTGCGATATCCAAGTGCATAAATTGACGAACAACGTTTTTCGCGAGCTAATAAACAAAATGTAGGGAAACGTCACATTTGAACGAATAATATAATGCTCTGAGTAATAGTTGCATCGCGTGTGTGACATCTGCCATCTGTCATCTTTAATAACGATAGTTACATCATCGTGAACGTCATTGCTTGACGTTAGGATGCGAACAGTAGTTACTTCTAGAAGCAACTTGCGTTTTTCACGTGGACGTCTCTCCATCCACTTCTTTCTAATCGCATTTGATTAAACTCTTTTTAAAAAGGAATACGGTTTTACGGTGATTTACAGGTCTCAAAGGACATTGAACTTGACGCGCATGACCTTCAACTGGTATCTCGCACACACAATCAACTGGCTTTTCCGCTATGCGCGTAGAGTTCGAGATACGTTGTATTTTGTTTGGGTAACTAGTGATGGGATCAAGTATATTGCGAACGGTCACAATACCAGTAATTAGAAGACACCGGGGTACATAAAGACACTTTGCTTGATGTTTTGGGTAGACTATTTCCGACACTTACTGCATTCTTATTTTCGGAAATATAAGTGTATGTAGAGTGGACAAAAAATAGGCTTGTGTTACAGTCGTGCAGAGTTGGGCGAAATTTTGCATCTAAATAAAAATTTCGAATAACGAATAGAAAATAAAAATATTTGTATTCATTATTCGATGGTTCGCGTTTATTAGAGTTGGCAGGAGTTGTGGAAAGATTTATTCGAAGCCTCCGAATAAAACATACACAGATAAAAGATGAAGAAATTATTCGAAGTTCGAACAAAGCCATTTCGTATAAAAAAAAAATTATCTTTATTCGTCGGATAAATTCTCGTCGAATATAATTATTTATTCGATGCTCGTCGAATAATGATACTTTTTATATTCCATCGAATAATGAATGAAAATTTTTTTAGGTTTTATTCGTTATCCGAAATTTTTATTTAGATGAAAATTTTACCCAACTCTGCAGACCAGTTACTACGCAACGAAAGTTTCCAGAACAACCCGAATATCCAGAATCCGTAATTTCTCATGATAGGAAGTTTCACGGCGACTATATGTTAGCGCACGACCAAACTGCTGAAGGTGTTTGCTCAACAATTCACCGAAATCGGCAAAGAGCTAATGGTGTTGATCCTTAATCCTGTTCAGTATTAGAGGAACCGAGGCATCGAAAATTGCATCGGCTTTCTCAATTTAACTGCAATGTGTTGCGATTTCTACACAACCAGCAGCCACCGGGTCTACAGCCGTTCATTCTATTTTACTTGGAAAATTCCCTCGCTTTCACCGATTCATTCACACTGATTCCCGTGGAGTAATCAATGTGGTACGAGAAAATTGAAGAGGCGCTTGATGTCGCGTGAACCAGTGATTTGAAATCGCTGATTTCTGTTTCGCTGCAGCGCGCCTCTATGTGTTTACACGGAACCGACCATTGTTGCGAACGCATTACGGGACTCTTCAACATACATCTCCACTGCACTCGATCGAATAATTGCCAATAATTTCCTATTTCTCTTTAAGACCATTCATTAGTCCTCTAATACCAGCTTTCCGAGGTTGGTGCATTTCAATGCATCCAAACGATAGACTAATCATGTGTACAACGTTCTCCGTTTATCGTGCTACACCTCTAGATTTGTGCATACATATCAATTTGTTACACCAATTTGCATCTTAATGAACAGTTTTTGTGCAAACTGGTCCTTTTCAACAGTATAATTTTGTCATCTTTTATCTTTGTCTTTTATTCGAGAGCTTCGAATAACTTTTGTCAGTCGTTGGGTCTTTGATATTCGCAGCTCGATGCTCGGTAATGCGTTTATTCGAGCTGGCAAAAGTTATTCGAAGAGTTATTCGAAGCCATCGAATAAAAGATAGATAAAAGATGAAAAAATTATTCGAAGTTCGAATAAAATCATCTTTATTTGTCGAATAAAGATACTTTTTTATTCGAACCTTCCAATAACGAATAAAGATAAAGTATCTTTTATTCGAACCTTCCAATAACGAATGAAGATAAGGTATCTTTTATTCCAACCTTCCAATAACGAATAAAGATAAGGTACCTTTTATTCGAACCTTATAATAACGAATACAGATAAAGTATCTTTTATTCGAACCTTCCAATAACGAATAAAGATAAAGTATCTTTTATTCGAACCTTCCAATAACGAATAAAGATATAAAGTATCTTTTATTCGAATCGTTGTTTAATACATTTTTTATCGAAATAATGCCCAACTCTGCGTAAGGACGTAAGTACATCGAAAAAGTTCTTCGGTTAATTTCTTGAACAGAACCTATCAAATAGTTCCACGACTTTTTCGATACCTGGTTATATACGACTTACCGTGGATGTCCCAACTTCCTGAACGTTCTGCACAAGGGTTAATTAGGGGTATTTTATTATTTGTAAATTTACCTTGCCAGGCTTCTCCATGATGCAGCCAGTGAGCGGCGCGTGATGACCGGTTGCGATGACGGCGCCCGACTTACACGACACGCATTGCCCCATATAGATGCGCCAACTTTGTCCCAGCACACTCTGAACGTTAGGAAACATTAACATTAACAACAATACAATCTTAAGCTATGTCCGCACCGAAGCAACGACGAGCAACATTTCATTGAAGTTGCACGTGTCTTGAAACAGTCGCCGCTTTGACCGTGTTAGAACGGTTTCATACATCTCTCTGATATGTAATAAGTTATTTACTATGTGTACAAGCTGTTTTGGTTTGGATGCCCCTTTGCGTCTGGGGCAATCATGACGTGTGCGTGCGCGCGCGCGTGTGTGTGTGTCTTTGCCGAGTCCGTCTCTTCTCGTTCAGTTCGCCGCACTGTAAACACGCGTGTATAATAAATAGTATCCTCAAGTATTTTCTCGCAGATAGATTATTAATCAAACATCCACAATCCTCTTCAACAGACCGTATAAAAAAAACCGCGACAAATCGTTGTTGCTTCGGTGTGGGTATAGCTTTACACGATCAGTGAAAAAGTAACATCATTACCATGTCACCAGTTTCAATTACAGAAATATACAGATAGTTGACAATGTTAGTTAATGCATAAATGAAATGTAAGCTTAGCACTTGGTTAAATAGGCTTTGATGTCAGTTCGCTGCCTGAAACGTTTAGGCATTACATATTCAAGTAATGTTTGTTAAATCTTTTTACATTTTTAGCAGTCAGGTTAAATCGTTAGCTATTTATAATTATAAGCTATTCCAAAATGATCTAGCTTCAGTCCATTTCGTGAGTATTAATTAATTAATTCCACCCATTTCACGGAAACTGTGCGGTGGAACGGAACTGTAGTCTATAGACGCTGTTAACAGACGCTGCAAATCGCATACTGTTTCAACAAGCAAACAGCGTGGCTCGGCTTAAACGCACGAGAGGCCGGCAATATTCGACCCGGTGATCGTCCCTTGCGCTGTTGAGAGCAACAGAACCATTCAATGCAGAATGCAACTGCCGGTTTACTACGATCGTCTTTGACTGCAGTGCGGCTCTGCTATGAAATCTGTCCTGGTGCAGACTGGACACATAACGCATTGAAACGCGCGTAGTTTTATGCGGTTGCACCGAGTTTTTCTATTTGAAATTGGTTTGCGACCATGATGAAACTTTCTTCTTTCTAATGATTTTTTTGTGAAACTTTTACCAACATGCTCGTGACACTTTCCTTATTGGACTAAACACCAAACAATTTGGATCCTCGATTATCCATACTGATCCATGGAGCATGTTGAACTGATATTTGAATTAACAAATGTTCCGCGTACACACGTTTGGTACGTGCTACGTGTTGTTATCTATAGAATGCGGTTGTTAATGCAGTTTGCAATTTTTTTAGACGTATTTTCAGAAAGTGAAGTCAAATATAATTTTATTGTGGTACCTTTGTGGATCCGAGATAAATAAAAATTGTACTAAATTCTGTCGAATGTTATAATCCAGCATTTTTCGCAAATTTTCAGAAGTCGTAAATGCATAAAGATCCGCAGATAACTTATCTCTTATTCGAAACAGAAACATACGTGGGAATCAGGACGACTTCGAAGGAACCGTTGACTTACGATCCTGTTTCCTTGCACCTGACCTTGCGGCGGTGCTAGATCCATTCTTTTAAAATGTACGTTTTAATCGCATCTACTGATTTTAAATTGGAACACCATAATATTTTGTACGAGAATCAAGACAGTGGCGGAACTACAATACCGAAAGACCCCGCAACACGGCGAGGCCCGTAATCGGAAGTGGCCTAAAATTTTTGCATTTATTATCTTGTAATTTTACTAAAATTATCTCCAATTTAAATTAAAAGTACACTGACAAAAAAAAACATAATTTTTGCGTTTATTGAATTTTTACAATTATCCTTCCTGAGAAGCATTAAAAAATCTCAATTCTATAAAAATATCGAAAGAAAAAAGGGGGCCCAAAATTATATTTTTCGGGTGAACCGAGTAGTTCCGCCACTGAATCAAGACCACCGATATTCGCGCTAGTTCACGACACTTCACGAGTGCCCGTAAGAATAATCGGATGCCAAGACAGGTAGCCAACATTTAAGGATCCCACAAACCAACGCGAATATTCTGCGGTCGCAGTGAATATTTCACGGTGAAGGATTCGTAGCAGTATAATTTACATAGCGGTTTATGTGTTTGTTCGCAGGCAGCGCAATAAATTTCCTCTAACAAGCGAGGATCGCGACTTAGGCTCTGATAAGCTTAGGAGCTGACGAGTATACAGGTTGATTAAAAACAGGTCCCATATCTGCAATCCATTCCCTGTAAAATCAACTTTTTTGTTTATTTACGTTCCATATCATGATCATAATATTTCCAACACAGAGAAGTTGGAAGTGTTAGTTCAAGCTTGTAAACACAAGAGGTACACATAAACACAAGGTTGTAAACACAATTACAAATCTTCAATCGCTTCTGTGAAGTGTATACCTTCAATTGTTGCGAAAAGAACAAGTTATGATATGGAACTGTAATAAATAATAGAAATTGATTTTACAGGGATAGAATAGCTTGTAGGACCTCGGTAAGTCTATAAGTATCGGATCTTTTTATTTATCACCCCGTACATAATTACCCAAAAAAAATTTTGGCAGTGTATTCTGTACTATTTTTGAGAAATCGTTTTTTGTTAATTTACCAAAGGTACGCAGCCTCTGTGATAAATTTAATTTAGAATCATTTTAATTTTAAATTGATCGAATCCCATCGAAGTGTCGTTTGTACTTTTTAATTCCCGAGAATTTCGAAATTTTCTCGAAAACTCGGGAGGACAATTTCGTTGAAAGTGGTGGACGATAACTATCGCACCGCAGCTTGCAAGTGATCGAAACGATACAGGTGAGAGGTAGAACCTTAGCAAGGAATTCAACCTTAAACACATGAAATCAACGGTGAAAGGTAGCGGTATACCATGATTCCGCGATGTGGGACGATAAATGGCATTGGCCCGATTCGCTCCATTCGAATATATACGGTCCCGAAACGAATGTTTAGGAACTTTTCAATTTCTTACACGTAGGAATCCTCCTTCGTGCATGACAATCACGGATTGCTCGAATTCAGTGTGCCGGAACCATTTCTAGTTCTAAGAATGTCTAAGTCTAAATTTTCAGATAGCTACCGTCGAGAATCAATAAGAAACAATTGTTTCTTCTTCCGAATTATATCAACCGGAAGTCCAGCTGAACTTGCAATCTGTTTTAACACCAAACCTACCATAAATGACCGCTTTAAAATTTTTCATTTTACAATTATTGAAATTATGAAATTACTTACATGAAAATTGATGCGATAAATTTTTTTATCTAAGCTCACATTAAAATGAAAATTGCACAAAATCGAAATAAATAGAGCCTTGTCATTTTTATAAGCTAAAACATTTTAATCGCTTTTTTAGTGCTCGGTAGGTTTAGTGTTAAACATTTACAAATGTATCACATGTATTTCATTTGTGGTCTGATGTTCTGACGTTAATACGATTTCATGTATTTTTTGTAGTCGTCAACCTAAATTAAGAGATCGAGTAAAATTTAATTATCCTGAGAGAACGATCGATCACGAAAGAACCGCAATGTGCATACACGGTAAGCAACATAATTTCTACGCGGTGTACACCCTCGGGACGAGCGAGTCCGTATTCCGTATGGCCGTATGGTATCACGATCGGTATATGAAAGATTCAAAGCGATCGTAGAAATGCCAACTCTATTTTCGTGTAACAGATTCGAAAAATCGATTTGTTGCATAAATCAAAACGTGCGGTCGGCCCGATCCGCAAAAATAACAGGATCACTGGGCATTTACTGCGACGCGACTAAATTCGAAAAACAGCAAGCTTGAAAAATTTCAACGCGCCTTTCTATTTTTTTCTAATAAATTGTAAATATGTAAATTATCTAACTTCAAAAAGGTTATTCACTGTTTGTTTTGCGTTCGCGTGACTATGACAGATGCTACAAGTCATGCAAATAATGGTTGTCGCGCCGATCAATAAATACATGAACGAATGCAATTTAAAAAAAATCTTTTCTAGCAGTACAAGTATGTATCTACACACGCAGAAGAAATGTGAAGAACGTTTCTTTACATTTTGGTAATAGTTTTTTTAGAAAAAATCGACACAAACTCTTATTTTGATTACGACGTTTCGAAGTTTAGTCCAAGTTACGAGAATTGACATGAACGTGGCAAACATTATGTCATACCAATACTTTCACTGCACTGTACAATTTTTTGTTTATACTTTTCCCAATACACCGTGGTTTCTTCGTGCATAGCAATGCTGTCGCTTGATTACGTGAAACTACTTTAGATTTATTTTCCATGTTCTGTTCCCTCTGTTATATTTTGTAAAAGTTCCATTCTGACGAAAACTTTTACTTTCAAGAGCTTGCTTTCATCTGTTCTCATCGGAACTTATGATACGAGAACGTTTGTCGAAAAAGTTCCATCGTCCGTAATAGAACCTGTTAAATAGTTCTACATACAGGTTTGTCCAGCTAAATGTAGCCACCTAAATATCTCCTTTATTTGTGACGACATAACAAATGTTTTTGATGCAGTATAAATGGTATCAGCAGGTGAATTCTTTGCAAATGTTATTGTTTATCTCGAGGTTATTTTTTAAATCACACCGATGACCTTGATAGCTCCGACAAAAAATAATCTTGGGGGAAAAAATGTTCTTGCCAGATATTGGTCCATTGACACCATGAACATTACGTAAGAGATAGTTTTTGCATCACAATAACCTGAAGAGATATTTAGATGACCTTACTTAAGTGGACCACATGGTATAACTCTTTTGACCCCTGGCTTAATTCAAGGAAAGAGTTCCACGGACGTGGTGGTGCCAGAATGCGCATCGAAATGCTTCAGATGGAGGACCCTGCATATGTACATTATACATATGTATAGTTTCACATTCAGTACAATCGATACTGACCGAAATATTGGGAGTACCGTGGCGCAAGCAAGAGAAACCTGCGTGTTGGAACAATGCAATCTTGTAAGCGTGAACAGCTATTGAAAAGGAAAAAATCTCTTATTGAGTGGAATCCTATAATCTTACATCATCTAGAAACACCAGTTAAGAATGCTCTTTAGTTCTCCACCATTTCGAAAACTAAAAGCTAGGTTATTCAACCCGAGTCTAACCAAGTCGTGTAGTTATGTATATTGAATGTGCATTACCATCGACCACCCTATTACCGTTAAAACTAAATTAAAACTAAGAGGAAGAGAAAAATTCTATAGAAAGGTATGTATATGTATTAGGTTCAGCCATAGGATAAAAATGAAGAAGATTTTAGTATGTTATGCACCGTAACCTCTCTGAAAAGACAGGCGTGTATCCAAAATATTTGATGATCGAGATGCAGTGTGCACCTACATATTTACTCACTGAAAAAAAATTCCTGGCCCTATGCCTGGCCCGTTGCATAGACGTCTCAAAAACGCTGGAAAACAGTAAATCCCGTTTCGTATCAAAACTCATCGCGAATCCTGTGTTGAATTGCTCCTCGTAGATCGCGTTGAGTGTCTTTTTTTTTTTTTTTAAATAATTCAGAACCGATACAGTGGATTATCCGCTTCATCCGGAAGCCTTAGAGAAAAAGCGTGAATGGTAACAAGGCTACAGAGAAAAGTTCTAATTAATATCAAACCAGAGTCGAAATCGTGAATATCGGTAAAAGGTTTCGACGATGTCACTCGAGATAACTTTTGTTGGTACACGAACGAATTGCTCGATTAAAATCGATAAAATGTTTCAGTTTATAAAAATGACAAGGCTCTATTTATTACGATTTTGTGCAAATTTTATTTCAATATGTGCTTGAATAAAAAAATGTATCGAATCAATTACCATGTAAGTAACTTCATAATTTCAATAATTGTAAAATGAAAAATATAAAACCGGTCATTTGCGGTAGGTTTAGTGTTAATAACAATTAAGTCTATTATTGGTATTCGGCAAGTTCTGTGACATTGCGTATCCTTTGACACCGTCCAACGACCGTAACCCGAGGTGGATCGAACTCGATGACGCACGCGAGCAACACTCAAATACATACAACGATGCAACGACCGCGAGTGCCGCTATTACTAATGAAAATCAAATTTTTATTCATTTTTATTCGGATGCCGTAATTACGTAAAAGGGAACGTGGCCGATCGACTGGAAACGATTCCATCGACTTATAAAAGTCCGAACACCGACATAAATAGAATTATAACGCGGATTAGATCAGTATTGAAAAATTCGTCTCGAGTCTCGCCAATGAACCTCACCTCTGAGATCAGGCACGCGTGAAAGAGATGACGTTGCACGAATGTATGTACATATGTAGTAATGGACATATATAATACGTGTCGCGAACTTGCTTGTCGCGCTTTTCTCACGTGCACAGATTCGGAATTAAGCGGATATCCCTATACTATAGCCAATATTGCAGTACGATTCCAATTAAAGTAAATCATTCTTGTCCGACGCATCACTCCAATAACGTTTCGGTTTTTATCTGATGGATCATTCCATGCCAATTTCGAAGACTTGTAATTTCTAAAAAAATTCGAAACCGGCAAAATGATGACTTAAACCGCCCCTAATTTCACATGGACTACAACATATTTCATTTAGAACAAAATCGACGAAGGTCGCCGCAGAAAGTGATCGACTTGGCATGGAATGACCCCATGATAATAACAACAACAGTCTTGTTTACCGTTTTTTTAGGTCTGAACGTCTTATGTCCTGAAAAGACGTCTTTTTAGAGACGTCGTTTCCAAGTTTTGCTATTACTTGGAATGATAAAAAATAAATTTTTGACTCACATTTTTTAACTTTGTCATCTGTGCTTATTTATAAAATTCCATCGAAATCACCATCGACGTTGTTATGAGTTACAAACAATTAAAGATCGCGCAAATCGCAGTTTTCACGATTTCTTACATTTTCGACCGATAACGAGTTGGTTTCCAAAAATTTTAATTGTTTGGAGTGACAAAAAAAAAAGACTAGTCTCAGATTAAAAAGGTAAGAAACGTGAGTTCTTTTCTTTTTCTTGTCACTCAAACTAATTGCAATTTTTGTAAACAATTTTTTAGCCATTGTTTATAGAATTTCTTTCAGATTTTTATTAAGTCCGCGACGTCGTAGTTAAAAAAAAATAAAAACCGATTTTTTCGACGTTTTTTTCGTGAAAAACTAAGTTAACCTTAAAATTGTTACGTTTTATTTATTTTTATAAATTTATTAAGCACAATAAACCTTGAACATTTCACAGGAAAAATTAAAAAATGAAATCAACTTGATCAGTATTTCTACTGCGTCAGCGCATTACATCTGAAAGTATTAACCATGTTTCCAACAGCCCGATTGGGTCAGCGCATTAGGCGCTCGACTGTCAACCTGCGTATACTAGGTTCGCGCCCAGCATACGTTTACTTTTTTTTATCTTTAAAAGACGTCTTAGAAACGTCTTAGAGATGTACCGTTTAGTCACAAAAGACGTTCAGGAGACGTTCAGAAGCCGTTCGGAGACTTGTCAACGTTCAACAACAGACGTCTCTAAGACGTCTCTGTGCTATCTGGGAAGAGGCTGTGATGAATTAACTGTCAAGTTGTCAAATTTTCGCAAGCGTAGGCAACAAAACTGTTTCTATGGAAACAGCAGGAAGTTTGTATGCTTCGAACGGATGACAAGGAATTTCCATCGTTACACTCACCTCTCTCCTCGCAGTGTCGAATCTCTCAGGAAGTTGTGTGAATCGTATTCAAAGAATTAGAAAATTCAAGACCGACACCTATACCAGCAGTCAGAATACCTGTCCACCCCACTCCGACTTCACAAATGTTATGAGCATCGAGTGATTGGAGTGGGGTGGACAACTATTGTAACGAATAACAACGTGCCGACAACCGCCAATCGCGCGATAATAGAATGCCGTCTGTATCCTCGGTTCACAGCGTGAAACACACTACTAAATACACCAGCTATCACTCGGCATATTCGATAGTACGATACAGTATAGTTCCCCCACCAGGCATCAAACACCAATGAGCAAGCACTAAGCTAACAGCTCCCTTGAACCGTCAGCACCCTCTGTCGTCCGTTATTAGAATTGAATCTATTACATATACTTGAGAGGAAATGAGACTGATCGCTGTGTGCTCACACGGATCAGAACCCAATTTGTTCCTTGTTAACACGAATTTACCATGAATTAGCACCCATTCGTCTACAGTCTACCCGTTAGTATGAATTAGAGACCACTGATTTCCATTCAAAATTATGTATGTCACCCAAAGTATTTTTCTGTCGCATCATAGATCTATACACATCTTATAGGCTTCTCAGTCTAGGGCTCGGAGGGCCCATACCATTTAAATGTCACGCCCAATGTTACGGAACTTTAATACTATTGTAATTAAAGGAGTAAATACTATTTCCATCGTTTAAATATGCGTGTCATATGAATTTATTGCCTCTAGATCATATTAGACACTCGTGTTAGAACGTAAAAATACAATCTATTTAGTTTCATTGAATATTGTGTAAGTTATATTTACAAGTTTTTAATACAAACAGAGTCATGCCCCTCTACTATAAAAATATAATTTCATAGAAATCGTAATCTGTAAGAAACAAAATATTGAGAAACACATACTGTAAACAAAACATGTATTGCTTTCGAACAAATGTTTCTATCAACGTGTCCTAATAAACCAAATCAATTCATTTCTAATTCTTGGGGCTCTTGTTCGTCATTAGAATCTTCCATCCTTATGTCTTGTTCTGCGGTTTCTTCTAATTTCTTTCTTTCCTTAAGACCAGCAGCAGGAGACCTTATAAGAGATAAATCACGCTGAACTTCTTTCACGTCTCTCTCCCGTTCTAATTCACGTCCTTTACGTAACCGTTGCATTATGTGTAGATTCTGTCTCCTCTGTCTGATCGTTTCTACTTTCTTTATTGCCTCCACTGTCTTATTCCATAATTCCCTGTTATATTTGATGGGAATATTCCTCCTTCTTTCGAATTCAAAGGATGGATCCACTGCCAATTCCTTGCCAACTGTTTTCCTATATGCCTTGGTCCATTTGACTTTCCTTGGATTTTTCTTCTTTTTGAAGGCAGCGTGACATTTCGAGCGACAAAATTTGAAGATCTATTTTTTTCAAAAAATTCAACATTACAAAATGTACACGTTTATTTATGTTGTTATACAATATTTATTATTGGACATTACAAAAAATGCACATGAATTTATATTGTTAAACAATGTACGTACACATAACCTAAAAATCGTCGCGTATAATAGAATGCTAATACTTTAAACGTAAATCGTTCATAAGCTATGATATATAAATAATCCCGTAGAAAATGCTTACCTTACAATCATTTCTTACAAATTGAATTCCATGTCCCGGATATATCCGGGACGAACAGAAATAACACGTTTCTATACGCATGTTTCACGAGGTTATGAAAACGCTGGCTAAAATTGGAAACCAAAGAAAGACATGGAACATGCACCAACGATTACGGATGTAGTTGTCCAACTATATACTATATACCTGATACTTGTATGTATAGAGAGGAAATCTTATCACACACGATGTATAGGAGTAGACCAATCACGATATGGGATTTCGTCAAAGAGTAGGGATACAACAAGAGGCGACACTTAGAAAGAACATGACTTTTTAGAGAGAGACGAGATAATACAACCAATTTAAAGGTCCATTCGGTAAGGATCGGTAAACTTCGGCAATGTTCGTTGAATTGCGCTAAAATTCAAATACATATTTGAATTAGCGTTGGTTGGTGTTCTTTGCACTACTCGCAGTGTCTCATGTTTAGTATTGCAGAACTTATTTTCTTTCTTCTATAAGAAAATACGAAATATCAAATATGCATTGTTGTGCAAATGTGCATTGGAACCGCTTAGGACATGATGTCGGACCGGGAATTTTTTTCCACCACCCTCATTCCGCCTATCTATAGTTGGAGGGTTCCGAACCACCCGGGCGCCACAGTTTTGTATCACGTGAGAAAAATCTCAGAGGTGTTGGTGGCGGGATTCGAACCCGAGACCACGGACGGAGTTCGTAGCCGCGAGCCTCATCCACTTGAGCCACTGCGCGCCCTTCAGAAATATATACCCAGATAACCAAAGCTGCCGGGCAGCAATGTCGCGTTTTGGATGTGCTGCCGCCGCGACGCTGCACGGAAAATTCTCCTGTACGGCATTCGAAATTCGAAATATTAGTGCGACCGTATTGCCCTCTTACGGCGAGGCAGAACTCAGTACCGTTTTTTCCGTGCAGCATCGCGGCAGCAGCACATCCAAAACGCGACATTGCTGCCCGGCAGCTTTGGTTATCTGGGTATGTTTCATTAAAAAATGACGACATCGAAAGAGTTGAATTTAGCCAGAAAAAGTCTTGTAACCTCTCTTGGGGAGAATGCAAAAGTGTAAGACCTATTTACTTTTGTTTAAACTAATAAATTAATATAACAAATTTATAATATTGAAGTAAAGGTTATTTGTCAGATACTCAAGGATCTTTAATTCTAATTTTGAAATGCTATTATTCTACAATTTTCTAATTTTGTTGACAGGTACTTTGAAAAAATGAAACTTTGGTTTCAAATGAAGGTAATTTAATGTCACTGTAAAATGTTTTATAATTCCTGGTATCGTTGTATTTAAAATAAGTATTATTGTTTCAGACAACAAAAGAAGAATTTGATTGCGAAGCAAGAAATATTATGACAGATGATCAAGTTCATCTTCATAATGAATTTCTTCTATGTTTATTTAATAAAGTGAGAGGATTAGCTGCTGCTACACCTAATCGTAAAATAGATAGAGATAAAGTGATTAAAGAAAAAAGACTACGATTAAAACGCAAATATAAAACTGATAAATCAAACTTTGAGGTTTGTCAAATGAACATTGTCAAATTGTTTATTTTGATTGACATTATAATATATTCTTTTTTTCTATTTCACATTTAGCCTGCAGATATGTATGTTGAAGTACTAAATCAAACATCATCTCCTGTTGGTGATGAACCCATTGGAGCAAATCGATCTAGTGCACAAGAACTTGTGTTACCAGATAGAACTTTTGTATTAGCAAGATTAATGCTTGCAGCATGGGAAAACAATATGGATGGAGCAGAAGAGAATACCGCACATATTGTTATAGCTGCAACACAGATTTTTTTGAAGAATATACTGACTGCAATATTTACTAGGAGAAAGGGATACGCAGTGCGAGAAAATTCATTCATTTATAATATTGGAGAACCTGTACCAAATTCTTGGAAAAGAAATTCTACTCACATATTACAATTATCAGATCAATTTGCAACAAAAATAGTAGATCCTTATGGTCAAGTACCTTCAATAAAACCAAATTATGAAGAGGCAGAACAAGCCACAGCTTTTGCTTATGCATGTTCTCCACAAACTATTCCACCCCCATTAAAACCTGTCAATACAGCCGATTTACAACGTACTCTCAAGGTAGGATAATAATTGAACAATAGTTGAATTTGCTAAGCATAATTAAATTACATCTGATATTTTATCTTTTCTGTTTGACAAATAGATTTACAAAAATCTAGTTAGTAATCATACTATATATGCTACAAACATGGAACGTTTATATACATACACCACGCATCCAACATGGGAAGATTTCGAAGCTAAAAAAATATTGTGCCATAAAACTATGATCTAAATATTTATATACCTAAATAAATAACTCTTAAGGTGTTATACCTTGATAAGTTAACTATAATTCATCTTTTTTATAAAATGTAAATACTTTACTAATAAAATTAGTGTACCAAAAACATGAGATATATTTTGTTAATGTTTTTTCATAGATGCTTTATTTTAATACTTTTCATTATTTAAAGAATTGTCTTTATTCATAATTATTTACATTGAAAAGTATGATTAAAAATGATTATAAAGATAATATTTTGCTTTTGTAGAAAAGTTTAATATCCATAATTGCGGGGAACAAATCTTATTGTATTATATAGGGATTTATTAATTCGTTACTTTTTGTTATTTGCACCATTATTATAGACATTTAGTCTTCCGAATATGAAAAATATTTCATTTCTTGATGGAATCACTGATATTTTTTATTTACATTCTTATCTGAAACTTCCCAGCTTTGGTAATGTATTTAACACCTTTAAAAGGTTTATATTTCTCTCCATCCATGTCTAGTCGGTTAACTTTCAAACCAGATACTGCTAATTGATTGATTGTGAAATGTACCTAAAATGAAATTTAATATCGTTTATTTTTAATATTTTAAGTTAGAACTTCCATTAGTATAGAAAATAGATATTTACATTAATTGCAGGATTAGACTCCATTACACTAGCTGAATTTTGGATTGAAATCTGAAATATTTCCAAATTCATATACTTATTTTCCAAATATTTGTTTGATTATTTATTTTTCTATAAAAGTTTACATACCGAGCCCTTTAGATTGGGTAATTTGGAAACATCTATTCTTCCAATATCCCAAAACAGTATTTTGCTGACAGGATCAAATGAATATTTTCCCTGATTTGGTGTTAGAGTACAATTCAATACTACTTTTGGCATAGGAATTTCTAATGTCACATTTTCCACCTAAAGTACATAAATTTTAATATTCGATTAGCATGCGTGACAGATATTATAAAATAAATACATACAGTTCTGCCAATAGTTTGTTTTGGTCCAACTGTTATATCTAGTCTACCACCTCCTGGTTCTTTAAGACTAATATTGTGTCTCACATATATTGGAATAGCTACAATACTTTGTGATCCTATATGGTAAGAAAGAAGTCGGAAATTACCATCTGGTGGAATAAAAGAAAGTATTCGTTTTGACTGGAAAAAGGTTAGACATTTTATTAATGACGCAAGTAATAAATTTGCTTAAAATTCTATGTATTCTTACCTCCCATCTTTTAAATCTAACACAAGGATGAAAACTAACATCGTCGAATAATCTGGGATTCATAAAAGAAAGTGTTAAATCTGGCATACCACTTAACTTTATGCAGCAATCGATCTGCAATTATAATTTCACAATGCAAACATGGTGCAGATTTATTCCATTGCATGTATAATATTGAAACTATCCAAGTAACTTACATAGCCTTGAATTTCTGCAAATACAGTTGCTCCAGTTCTATCAATAATAGCATCTACTTCTTCTACAACATCAAAATATGCTTCATTATTTGTGTATTTCACACCTGTTCTCCTCCAAGGAACATTAGACAGCTGCCCACTTGGTAATGTTGCGCTAACACTATAATTTATAAATATATAAGTAGAATCAAATAAGACTATGTTTAATTTCATGTTTCTTACAATTGAACAATTCAAGTATTTACTTGGATTTTCCTGTAACAGTATTTGCAATAGTTCTTAAGATGTTCGGTGGTTTAATAAGCTCCTTCAAAATATTAGATTCAGTAGCTAATGGAAAACCATTATCCAACATTTCATCTAACAACTCGTATACAACTACATAATTTTCTTTTATAATTGTTTCTGTACATTCGCTAAAGTAGTCTTCAAATGTATCTACTACTCTATGTAAAAATTCGATTACAAATAGCGGTGGAACTGTAACATAAAAGTGTTATTTAATGAATCCTTTAATTTGGATAACTCTAGTCAAATTTGATAGATACCTTCTGTCATACATACTGCAACAAAGAACATATTACAGCGATATATACTGATTAGATAGTGATGAGGTGTAGCTATTACAGGTGGTGTATCTTCGGGAGACAAAACTCTTCGTTGTTGGTCAAAAAAGTAATCACATAATGATCTAGCAACAGCACTTTTCCAATGCTTCTCCATGAATACATCCCTAAGTATGAAATTAAACATTTTCTCTTTAGAAAATCAAAAATATTTTATCAACAAAACCTGTTTGTTACGAATAAACATATTTATATTGAATATTGAATGTATATAACAGGAACACATGTATATTTTTAACCAAATACTTGTCAAATGTCACATCTGTTTTTTCTCTTACGATTGCTTACTTACCCTGAAGAGTTTATAATAAATAAGCTGTGAATCATTTTCTAAAATTGATTATTTGTCACAGAACAGAGAACAAAATTATACGTTAATTTAATATTATTTCAAGGCTCTAAATCCGTTTGACACATACTCGTGTAATATACAAACTGATACAAACTATACAACCATGTACAACCACTGATCATGAATCCGCGAGTTATCTATGTATATCTATCTACATATATATGTGATTTGTATGCATTGAAACACGCATACTCTTAAAATGCTCTCGCAAAACTTCTTTAGCATAAATAAATGTAATTTTATTTATATTCTTTTTGATACAATATAAGAACTAATAACGATAGGTATAACTGGTATAACACAAAAAATTAAAAATAATCAATTACCAACCTATACAATTTTGTGACGTGTCATTCGGTATCTTTCATTTTCACTTTATATTTTTCATACTGTTAAATAATCTGATAATGGATGAAATTACGAGTTGGGAAGGAATAGAAAAAGACGGTAATTAATTTTTAATTATATTTTAAATTATATTTCGTAGCAATGTTCTTAACTTTTTGTTTAATTAATTTTATGTTTTGTAGATTTCTTTAAACAATTTTTTGATGGTGAATCCAAGAAAGCTGATATCAATCATGTCTTATCAGTAGCACAACAAATAAATAAATTAGGTCAAGGTAAATAAATATATTAACATAGTTAGCAAATAAAATGAATATGTCACGCAATATAAATGTCTGTTTATTTTAGCCATTGAAATATTAAATACAGAACTACAGAAGCAGGTTTTAGCTAATCACGAAGATTTATTATCGCAAGCAACATGGGTTGAAAAGTTAGAAGGTGTACTCGCAATAATGCAGTCTCATGTTCAGGTATGAATAAAATTGAATTATTTGAAGAATATTACAGTATTGTATGTTGATCTTACAGTTTTTAAATAACATTCTAATTTTAGAGTCTTTTATCAGCTGTAGAACGCTTACGTGGAAAGATTGTTGATCCATTCAATAGAATTGAAAATCAAACTGTTGTTTTAGCAAGACTACATGAAACTTCTGATTTGCTACGAAGAGTGGCTAGAATGCAACATTTATCAAAACGTTTATATTCTCAAATGACAAATAATGTGCAAGGTCCAGATATTATAAAAGCTGCTAATAGCCTTCATGAGCTGGGTTAGTTAATTGATTGCTTCAATATGTCTATAATATTCTAAAATATCACACAAACAGCTGTTACTTTTAGAACAACTGATGATGGATACAGATTTAAATGGCTTGGATGTAATTGCGGATGATCAACAAGCTGTTAAAACTCATAGAACAACAGTACAAAGGATAGCAACTTATACTTTATCTCAAGGTTTACAATCAATGGATGGGACAAAAGTATATAAACTCATACTAATTTTTAAAGTATTAGAACTATTGTAATAGCTAATTCTAAACTAATAACACACAGGTTAGTACTGCAGTGCAAGTGTTTCAAAATTTAGGAATTGTTAAAGGAGCTGTAGATAATATCATGGATTCTGCTATATTGGAAATTGAAAGAATTGCTACAGAATCTTTAGATTTGACTCTAGCAACGAATCAAGATTTTGGAAAGAGAGGAGCACCTGGACGAGCAGCAATTCCTGGTCTAGGATCGTCTGGAAACTTACGCACACGAATTTGGGAAAATCTCGAAAGATTATTTCAAGATACTCTTTATACACAATGTTTACAAGTAATTGAAAATTATTTTCTTAACTTTGGTGTACAATGTTGTCCATTTATACATAAATTCTATTTGTTATTTCAGATTGAATTGCTACAAAGAATTCTGTTAGAGTACCATGCAAAAGAATTAAATGAATTATCTCAAAAATTTTGGAATAGAATAAACGATTTACTTTCTAAAATATTAGTCGAACGTGCTCAAAGTAAGTATTAATTGGAATCGTTTTTTTAAACATTGAAGATAATATGTTTTTATTTATAGGTTCTTCATTCGTTAAACAAGCATTAGAAGGCGAGTATCCAAAGTTTTTGAGGATCTTTCTAGATTTGAGTAAACGATTGAAGGAAAGGTCACAAAATATTGGCATTTATAACATCAAGTAAGCTAGAAGATATTTCACTTGAATTACTCTTTTCATTTCAACAAAATAAGATATTTACTGTTTCCGTTAGCCATAATGTATTGTCTCCGTTTGAGAATGCATACCTATCGCGATCAGTATCACGCTTATTAGACCCAGTACATACTATGTTTTCTGGGGAAGGATTACCTACTCAAGATGAAATTGACGGCCTCATCCGTACAGTGACAAAGTAAAATAAAAAATAGATAATGCTATTTTAGACGTCCATGTAATAAATTTTAGTTTTTTATTTTATCGTTATTTTATTGTTTGTTTTTAGTGAACTAAGTGTATCACTAGTCGATGATGGTCTTTCAACAGTAGTTGCCCGCAATGTAGGCAAGGCTATAAGGCTTTTCTGTCTAAAGTGTGAGCAGGGATTACACATGGGAGGTGAAGCTAGTCAAGTAATTGATTCATCTACTACAGTACAGCAGACTAACGTGTCGCTTGCAAACCTACTTTATTATCTTTCCAATCAAATAAGTCGTGTTGTGGCGAATTTATCTACTGGTTTGCCATCAGAAGGAAGTAACATAATTTCTATAGCTCTGAAGGAAACAGATATATTAACGAAAAACATATTGTCACCGTTGTTAGCTTCTATTAGCGATGCTATTGAAAGCATTATTTTAACTATGCACGACGATCCAGAATTTCGAGAGTAAGTGAATAAATAACTTGTGTTTACTTGTACTTTGAAACATATGTATAAATGATGTGAATATAAAATAATATGATGGTTCTCCAATATAGTCCAAGCAGTCCTCTAGGAAAAGAAATTAACTGTTCTTTGTATATGCGCGAGTTGCAAGGGTTTATTTTACGTTCTGTGAACACATTTCTTGTGCCCTACAAGAATCAAACCGTCGTTGCTGAATGGTAAATAAATTCCAGTTACAATGATTTTATATCATACATCACGTGATACTAATTGATCTATTGTTATTTAAGCTGTAAGACGGTTGCTTCACGATGCATTGAACTATTTGTAAGACATGCTTGCTTATTAAGACCTTTAACAGATTTTGGAAAAGCGAAACTTATTGTTGACTTCAGTCAGGTATACTATCAGTGATAATTAAAAAAAAACATCAAAATCGCAATATCGTATTATATATCATATTTTTGATTTTCGATTTATTTTATCTTGTACAGTAATGTAGAGTCATTCCTTAAAATATTTATCATATGGAAATAGTTGGACAGTCTGTATAACGGTAGAACTCTAAAATAAAATTTATTTCCGTTTAGATGGAAGTAGCTGTTTCTCCCTTGTGTAGAGGTGGACACTTGGGTTCATCAGAACAACAACAGTATAGAACGCTACGAGCATTAAAAGTATTGCTTCCACTTACTCCGGAAGAAATTGTTAAAAAAGTTGTAGATGGAGCAGGAGAAAGCGGAATACCTCGCTCCCTCGTTCTTCTGCATTTATTTTCTACAGCACCTCCCGAATTAGTATCTCCGCATCAGGTAAAATAGTATAAACAGTTTAGAATTATTAGCGCATAAAACACCAGCTTTTTCATTTACAAAAATAGTTTATCGAATGTCATAATTCTGATTTGAGTAAATGATGCATTGTTGTTTCAGAGTGCAAGTTGGTCCGTGGTACGATTATCCCAATGGATGGATAAACATCCAAATGAAAGAGACAGATTAGCTTTCTGTAGTGGACCACTAGAACGTTACCAATTAACTGTCAGGCAACATAATCTTCCATCATTTCATCCTTTGTTTCCATTAATGAAAAAATTAGCTAATTTGGATGATCATTAAAATGTACCTATAATATTTGTGAACATAATATTATATACAGACTGCAGATTTTTATGCAAATTCATATTTTCCTAATGAAAAAGTTATGAAATTGAGGTAAAGCAAAATATCATTTTCCACGTTAATAATTTTAATATGTTGAAAATAATATTAAAAGGAAAAGAATTCAAATACAGTAATCATTTTATTATTCTGTAAAGATCCTTAGAAGCTGTAAATGCAAGAAAATCTGCAGTGTAGTTATATGTTTTTTATCAAGAATTTTTCAAATTTATAAGCAATAATAGTACTCATTTCTGTATAGTATTTTATTAATGTAATATAAAAGTATAAATTTCGAAGAGATTAATATTAAAAAAATCTTTGTAAATTTACATTTTTATCACTTATTAAGTAATCTCTGTACACACACTGTTTTAAATATGTACATTCCAACAATGGTCATAATACTTATGGACAGTAACAATCTCGAATTATGTTTTTTTGGTCCTATATATGTAGCTGGTATGCCAATATCGTTTTCCTTTTTTATCTGAGTTTAAAAAAGATATTTCAGCACTGGTTGCACTGGGTAATATGTATTTTGCATGCAATACTTACCCTTTTAGAAAGTGCTTTTAATAATATAAGCTCCTTTTTAAGTAAAGAAAGAGTTTTTTGTGTTTTTTTCAATACTTCTTCAAAATTTGATATTTGTTTTGAAGTTAAGTGCATATTCTCGTCATTTGATTTTGATAAACCATTTTTAATGTATTGATAACTGGAACCTATAACTGCAACTTGTCTAGATGTAGTACCTAAGGAGACAATACCGTCATATATTCTGGAAAAAAACAGAAAAATCTAACTTTCCTAACAAAAATTTTGTAATATTGTGGCTTTACAAAAGTTAACATACGTAAATGGTAAAGATTTATTAATAAGTCCAATACTGTGTATGCTCCACTTTTTTTTATAAAACTTGTGAAGCTGATCCATAAACTGTGTCCTATGCGCCTTAATATCAATATTTAAATTGCATAGATTGTCTTCATTTAATTGTAAAAAATTCTTAAGGCTCATTCCTTCAAAATTATGAATATAGTTTTCTAGGCCCATTCCACTTAACATTGTCAACACATCAAAATCTGTAGTGCGGGCATTGATATTATTCAATAAGGGAAACATATCCTTCCAATCACATACTTTAGATATTTCACTAACAATTATTATTTCTTCTTCATCAAAATTTAATAATGCCAGTATCTATAACAATTATAAAAATATTATGACATATTTTAAATTACTTTAAATCATCTTCAAATTGTTTACCTTATCATATCCTTTTAATGAAGCTATGTCCTTAGCAGTTAAACCACTGTAATCAGTTAATGTGGTATCAACTCCCTTATCTATTAATAGTTTTACTATGTCCGGTTTGTTCGCTATTGTAGCATACATTAATGCCTAAAATGAAACAAATACCCATTGAAATTTTAGTATATTGACATTGTATTATTATTATTCTAAAGACTCACAGTTCGGTTTCTACTATCAGAAGCATTCAACTTTTTGTCATATTTTAGTAATTCTTCTACAAATTCTAGATCTTGTAATCTACATGCATACATCAAAGGTGTTTGTCTATAAAACAGATTATTTTAATAAGTTTTTAATTATAAAAAGTACTGATACAAAATACATGAGTATATTTAATATACTCTTATCTTACCTTTGTTTATCGGTAGCATTTACATTAGCCTTTTCTTCCATGAGTAATGTGAGACATTTTATTCTGTTTTCTACTGTGCTTTTAGTGGAAGTGCATAGGGCCATTAACGGATAATACCCGTCTAAAATATTATTTATTTTAAGTCATAAAATATTATTATTTTTTATTGTAATATAAAAAATTTTTTTAAATGTACCTTTATGTTTATTGACATTAGCTCCATTTTTTATAAGATAATCAATAGTTTCTGCTTGTGCACCATATGCAGCATATAGAAGCGGTGTCCAACCAGTATATAAAAGGGTATTAATATCATGTGCTATATATACACATAATTATACAAAATTATTAGCAAACGTTATTTTATAAAAAGAAATTAGAAGTACTATAATTTGTCAATGAAAAATAATTACATTCAAGATAGTCCTGAATAATTTGTAGATGACCTGACATACACGCATTGCTCACATGAAACTCAAAAATATGTTCATCATCTAATACATCTAAATATTTAGATTGGTTGTATGGATCCATGCTCTCTACTGAAGGTTTCTATAAATATCAAATATTTTTTACATTCTGTACAAACATTATCATGTATTGATAATTGTTATAAATAAGTAGCCCATGTGTGCCGGTCTTCTTAAATCCACCTAAATTCCTTAATAGTTTCATATAAAAATTATTTAAGAAAAGAGCCGGCACATCATCGTAGGTTAGTAGAAATATTTCAGCACCTTCACCGGGGAAGAATTGTTGCCGTCATCTTCTAAATCGTGATTAGATATTTTAGTAGCTTCTGCATGGCTATTGTTCATTTTAAATGAATATGCAAAAATATATATATTTCTCTCACACAGACAAAATTTTCAAACGTATACTTTTCACGCTCGTGTGTATTTAGTATTGTCAGGTATTGTATTGTATTGTATATAAATATATAGTGTGCTGCTGCAGCACCATGCAGATGCAGCACTATTGCGCTGCTGCTGTGCTGCTATATTATATGAAAAAAATGTTCATATATATGAGAGAGAAAGTATATATAATTTACTTTTAATTATAATGATATGTATATATATCAGAGGCTCTCTGTATATATATGTATAGGTAAAGTGTTTACATTTTCACTCTTTGGCCAATAGCGACAATGCGTGCGATGCGATGGTATAGGTATTAGAGCATCCACCGTGCATCAACTGAATCACCCTGTACCTACAGCGTTTAACCTAAAAGAGACAGTCGCCGGATACCTGTCTAAGAGTTCGGTTGTAATTGTATTATTTTTCATATCTGACAACGTGGAATTTACGGTTTAATGCACACTTAAAAACAAAATTAACAGTAAGTGACATTAGCAGATAGATATGTTGCTTTATTCGTTTACAACAAAGAATTGAATTTTGGTTTACAATATCCAATATTTACAAAACTGTTTTATCCATATTTTCTCTCTCTCTCTCTCTCTCTCTCTCTCTCACTCATTCCTACTCTGTCCTACTCTATTATTACCCTATTTATTGCGCTCTTTCCTATTCTAGTAAGTGACATTAGTAACTATTTAGTAATATAAGCATTGATGTATTCTTATCAATAAAATTATTGATATATATTTATTTATTTTAATTCACATTTGTTCATATTTTAAATATTATATAATTTTTTATGTTGTCAAAGATAAGATTACCCATTTCACCTTTCGCAAGTACATTAAAAATGTCTAACAAAATATATAAGTATATACTGACAAAAACGGTAGCAAATATGAATCTACAGGACTGTGCACGTTATTGGTACCCGCGAGGTACCAGCTAAAACGAAACCAATTATATATTCTTGAAGAAAATTAATTACTGAAGCAGTTTCTATTTGTAATATATTTGCATTTTAATAGATGCATCCGTCCGTACTCGTCGTATTCGACTTTGATCATACGATTAGCAATGATAATACCGATATCGTCGCTCGTAAGCTGTTACCCCAGGAAAAATTAACGGACAGTGTGAAGGAATTATATCGTACTAGTGGTTGGATCCCGTATATGGCGAAGATATTTGAATTGTTGCACAGCAGTTTAATCGATAGTAAACAAATCGAGAGAGCTATTATAAATATACCATCGGTGCCTGGTATAGAGACACTTCTAAAAGAGTTACATGTCCGAGGCTGTGAAATTATTATTATTAGCGATTCGAATACATTGTTCATCGGACAATGGTTAAGGAACAAAAAGTTAGATCACATTATTGCACAAGTATTTACAAATCCAGCGAAAGTTGATGAGAACGGTGTATTAAGGATAGATATGTACCATGTACAAGATTCGTGCAAACTAAGCACCGTTAATTTATGTAAAGGTCAAATTTTAGAAAGTTATATTAAACAGCGAAAAAATGAAGGAGTACACTTCGATCGAGTGGCATATGTTGGTGACGGAAAAAACGATTTATGTCCAAGTTTACGACTCACTGAGCGTGACTTCGTGTTTCCGCGACAAAATTACACGCTCATTAAAATATTGGATGGATCCGAGAAAATGGATATTCCAAAAATGAAAGCTCGTGTATTTCCTTGGAGCAATGGTACGCAAATTCTGGAAAAATTAAAGGAAGAAGTATTTGAACACCCTTTGTAATTTGACATAGTACTATATAAGTATACATATAAACCATTGTTATAAAGAATGTGATTTTAAAGATATCAGCATGAAAGTTCGAATCTATAAATAATAATAAAACAAAATACAAAATTATAATCTACAGTTCGTTCAACGAGCCGAGACAGTAGCTGCATAAACAAATGCACGTGATGACCACTTAGGTGCGACGGAGTTGAATTCAAACTCTTGAAATGATCAAAATAATAAGAAACGTAGAAACATGATGTTTTATTTCTATATGTATTGATTCGTTTCGTTAAACGAACTTTGCCAAATATTCCTTTATTATGTATGTTATTTCCTCGCTTACACTTCAATAACCTCCTTAACATATTTATTCCCATATTTTTCATGTTTTTATTCTTTAAATTGTTGTCCCTATTGGCTCGTGGCGCTACCCTACAGCGAATATAATGAGTATGCATTGGTGTGTAAGGTGCATAGCGAGCCAATATAAATAGAAAGTGATGAGTGTCGTGTTTTGTTTAACTACATATGATATGTTTATAAATCAGACGTTTGCGAGAAAAAATATAAACATGGAGGATAGACGAAACAAACAACACTTGCCACAATGTGGGCAATCACATCAATGTTCGTGCTAATATATATTTATGTATCATTTTTTTGTTCTTTGCTTCTTGGTACATACAGAGAGGAATATTTCTCTGGTACATATATATATGTACTAACTATCCCTTTTAGGTTTTGGACGTGGAACTGTGAATTGTAGGGGTGGGTGGGTACCCAAAAATTCGGATTCGGGTCGGGTTGGGTATTTTCCACGGTTTTGGTGTTTCGGGTCCCGACTCGAGTCATCAAATGCCGAACCAAGACTCGGGTACCCTCGGGTGTCCACCCCTAGTGAATTCCCAGTCGATAGAAATGATAACAAAATACTGGTAAATAAATAGTATATACTTACACATCCGCTGTTTTGCACAGTTTTATTATTTGCCGAGAAATGCAAGGCTAGAGGGAGAAACATATCGAAACTAAATAAACATGTACGTATATTTTAGAAGGGCCGATGCCGATGGTAAATATATAATTACATTTTAAATTACAAGATGCGCGCGCATTATTTAGGTTAGGTTGATCTTATGACGTGCGCGATATGTGCATGTAGTTGCGCGTCGCTATTGTTAATTATTGTCTTATTATTACTATCGGGCGTCGGCAAAAGTTTATCTTTCGTTCTGAACAAGTTTTGCTGCATAACAAAGAAATATGGATTGACAAATAATCGTGATCTTGTATAGGATACCATTAGTCACAATCGAAAAGTAACAGTACATGAACAGCAATTTTGTGTATCAGCTTTGGTAAGTAAATTTCAATGTCTATTCTCTTGCTATCGTATTAGAGATTGTAAAATAATAATGAACCACAATTTTGTTAAAAAAAATGAAATTTATTTTCCATTGTTGCAGTACTATTAGAATAAATATAATACGTAAATGTAACTTTCAATTGCATAATAACAACACATCAAGTTTTGGTAGTTTCATAATTTACAAATTAATGATAACAAATTGCGGTTGTAACATTTCTAAGAAAAACTAAAAATGTATGTCACAATAAAAATTTGTCTTTGTGTAAACTATTTCTAGTGAGTAGCAGATATGTAGCGTGGACATGATTTATACGATGGGATGAATACTATTTGTTTTTGTAATACTTGCATTAATATCTTGTAATTTTAGCATTTTAAGATTGAATGAATTTCGTATGATACCAAACATGATGGCTAATAAGTATGTAGTATTAAACAACCATTCTGGTGCAGACACTTGTGCAAATATTTTAGATAATACTTCGCAAAGTATTGGTGTCCATAATATTGTTCCACAAAATAAAGACATTTTGATGGTGTCAAGAAGTTGTATAGTATTTTTCATTTGTACAATCATATTTAATTCAATTCTTCTCTTATCAAATTCATTGCTTTCTTGTCGTTCATTCTGTCTTTCTATGGAATTTTCATTAAATATTTCTATTTGTTCTAAAGCAGCAACATTTTTGTGCTCTTTCTTTCTACTTTCTTTAGAGTCTATAGAATCATGCTTCGACGTAGAAGCCCATTTCGAATCTACGGATTCTTTGGAACTTGTGTTATTAATACTGTTTATTATTAAACCATCGTTGGATGTATTTGACAATATTTCATTTTTTGCTTTCAGTTTGTCCAATACAAGTTGACAGTTTAATTTTCCACGTTGATGTAAGATTGTACAGAACAAAATTGGCAAAAAATATATTACAAATAGAAGCAAAAGTAAATACAGTTTTAAAAATTGTACTGGTATCGAATATTTATCCATTACATATGTGGAAGTTTCTTTCGGTACATTATTACTTTTGTAAGTAATGAATTGAATAACTGAAGAAAGATTAGAGTTGTTTATAATAGAATTAGGATTAAAATCTTGTTCTAGGACTCTTTGTTTTGGCTGTTTTTGGTTATTTTGCTGATTATAATTGTTTTTCATTGTATAATTTACAGCATTATGAATACGTTTAATTATTTCAGCATATATTTGATCATTGGTGATAACTGATACATTAGTTGTTATAGTTGGTTCTACAATTTCGTCAACAGTTTTCACATTATTTGTTTGAAGCATATTAAATATCGGTGTCTGAGCAGTGCTTATAATAATTTCATTATCCGAATAATCCTCTTGAATTGATACATTTTTAGAAGAATTTGTCATTAAATAATTGAACAATTGTTCTTCTTCATCATATTCACTAGTATTATTATCTGATTGTATATTACTTAGTAAATTTGCATTGTCTGGATTTGTTAAATTAAAAGCACTTTCATATTCTATTGTCATTGTTTCATCCATAGAACTTTTTGTGCTATTTACATTGTCATCCTTATGTTCCCAAATCTCTGTATGTAGATTATGTTTCAAGTCCTCCGTCGTGTTAAATAGTTTGGTGGTATTATAAGGTTCTATGTGACTAACATACTGCGAAGTATTATATGTGTTATCTAATGCAGAATGTACAATGTTCTGTACTTTAGATATTATTTCATTTACCTGTACATTTGCTGTATTTAATAATTCAATATCGTTAGAATTGTTCTTATGCAGAGATATTGCATAGAAACTAGAATAATTTTGTGCAGTATTCACAATTTTTGCACTATTATGATAATCATCAAACAAAAAGTAATTTCCAGAACATCTTGCATTTTCTGTATCCTTAATGTAACTTACATTAGCATTTACAATTGGATATAGAAGTCCAGTTACAGCAATTGGTGCAATCCACTGATTGATTACAAATATTATAACAATCATTTTATTGTACTGAATGGCTTCTAGTAATTTTCTCTGGTAACATTGAATTAATGTAGGCTTTGAATCAAATTGCAATTCCTTGCATTCAATTGTTTCACATTTTTCTATACTTTGCAAGTCCGATTCGGTTACCTTATTATCTTTTTCAATAGATTTTTGTAATTGACATGATTTGTAACATTGATTTTTAAGATTTAACACATTCAAATTGGATTGTACAGAAAACATTAACAGAGACATGAAAGAATTTGTGAATGGTATAAGGAACATACCATAGTGTAATATTATATGCGTAATATTACATTCACGAGTTGTATTAGAATTATTTTGTATTATAATATTCTTTAATATTTTATGAAATTCAATAGAATTATCTTTCTGATCTTTCCCATACCACGTGTTATTGTTTGAAATTATCTCATCCAAAATTTGTACATCTGTTTCCATATAATTGATAAGTAATATGCCTGCTGTAAGTATGGAAAATAACACATCAGACATAGATAAAATATACATTGACGTATACGTCCACTGTTTAAATTGTCTTTTTAACAGTATCACAGTTGTAATAAAACTGAACAACAACAATGCGTATGCTCCTATACTGAGAATAATAGGATACATAATGCAAAAACTTCAGTACTTAATTTGGCACCTTCTGTGCTCTGCGAAG
Organism: Lasioglossum lativentre; assembly: GCA_916610255.1. Taxonomy (NCBI): domain Eukaryota; kingdom Metazoa; phylum Arthropoda; class Insecta; order Hymenoptera; family Halictidae; genus Lasioglossum; species Lasioglossum lativentre. The sequence goes on from OU744364.1 coordinate 8,354,835, forward strand.
TTTAAAATAGTACTGTTGAATAGGAACTGTTACATGGGTATTATACTTTGATAAACTGTGTTACGCATGGGGGTGTCTATATAACTGTTGTACATTGTAGATACAAAAGTATGAGAGTATGAGGGCCGGTAGATTATTTATCTATGCAATTACAAATGCTGGTATTAGCTATGTCTAAACCTTAAATATCATTGTCTTAAAAGTTCAAATTTTAAGCCTTTTCTTCCGACCAACTATAATTTTCTATATTCTATTTTATCAATGTACTTAAAAGTAGCATTAATGACTTTGATAACTCTAAAGAATGGATTTCAGAGAAAAAAATTTTAACTTTTAATTGGTAATATCAAACGGCACGTTTTGAAATATTTCCTAAGTTAAAGCAAACTATATGTAAACTTGGTGTCTATTTTTCATATTTTTTAGTGCCTACTTATTGCAATGTCTATACGTCGGAAAACTGATCCGTTTATGACGCAACGAATATGGGATGCCATAAAAATAACTGTACACCAAAGGAGTTTGCCCAGTAATGATCGTATGGTACGACATCTTGCTCGGGTGTACGGAATTACAGAACAAGAAGCACAGGAAGAATTAAATAAAGCAGTTGATGATGGGCTTGTTTTTCTGAAGAAAGTACCAACAAAGAGTGGTATAGAGCAAGAAAGTTATAGACTACCAACAGACACTGTAAGCACTGATTGTCATGATTGGTACTGTTGCAAATGCTACAAAGCTGGAGCTGTAGAATGTTGTCAGCAGTGTTACAAAGTTTATCATTCTGAATGCCACACACCTAGTACAGCTAAATTAAAAATATGTAATTTTTGTGAAGTAAGTATATAATTTTGCAATTAACGTATTCCAACTCATTACCACACTCATTATTGACTTGCTAATTTGAATTAACTTATTATTACTCCATAGTTTGTATATACATTAAATAGGAATGATTGTTTCAGAGTATAAACAATGACACATACTCAGATAAACTCGATCTCAACCATATTCTGAGTTTTACTTGTGGTCATTTGAAAGCAAAACTGCCACCAGAAATTACAAATCGTACTATTGTTTTTAACAATGAACCAATTACACCAGCTAATAAATACTCGGGTCCAACTTGGATTAGCGAAGGTGAAGACGCATGGCGACCAAGTGTTCTCATAAAACATCATATGGACTTGGCAATAATGGATTCAAAAATTAAAAAAAATGAATATAATAATCTTGCAGAATTTCAAGCTGATGCACATAATATATTGCACAATATTATTGTGTACCATGGAGGTATGAATTGATGATGAGATAAAATTTTTTATATAAAACTAATATGGGCTAAACATCCAAAAACATCAAAAATCCTTCTTACAATCATCATTTTAGTCGAAAAAGAACCTATTTCCAAAATTTCATCTAATTCGGAGCGGTTGGTGTTTTCGGAAGTACAGCCCTAATATGTAGTAAAGTAACAGATTCAATTTCTATGTTTAGCTCATAGCGTGATTGGAGAAATGGGTAATACAATGTACCAAGACTGCTGCTATGATCTTCAAGAAATACGTCGTTGCTCCGACTGTTATAGAATATCAAACGAGAAGTCCGAAAAAATGTGGTTTTGTATACCCTGCAACCCACCACATCAACTAGTTTACGCAAAACAAAAAGGATATCCATACTGGCCGGCTAAAGTTATGCAATCCAATGGCAACATTTACGATGTCCGGTTTTTTGGTGGTCATCACATGCGTGCCAACATCGAAAAGATGTTCATACGTCCAATCACAACGAGCCTGCAAAGTTTACAGGTAAAGATAAACCGCAAATATTGTCCGGAGTACCACGCGAAATTGTCACGCGAACACTGTGAAATTCTCGGTTTAGGTTACACGCCATTTACCGTGTATCGTATCACTGACACAATAGAAGAGAACCGTTGAGAGAAAGCAAATTTAGAAATTGTTGTTGCACTTGCATAGGTATATTATTATGTTAACAACGAATTCTTGCATAGCCTTCGAAAAAAGGAAAGTGGAAAGAAATGAAGGTATGCACATACAGCAGCCTAAAGTGTACAATTAATTTCTCACCACTACGTTTCATTGTGCAGTCGCAAGGGAAATTAATATTTCTTAAAACGTGCACAATTTACATTTCATAGATAAAAAGATCCACTGCATGGAACAGAGCATTCGAAGAGCTGAAGCATCATCAGAACTTGCTGCAAAAGTTGGGCAAGAGCATTGAGGACTTGGATATCGACGACGATATGGACGGCCCGAAACCAACAAAGATCCGGAACATGTCATCAGGTTCAAAATTTACGGCGAACAATTCTAATCCTGCCAAACAACTTTTTAAAGATTTAAGAGTCAAAGTTGAACGTCTTAGCTCAGATGGCCACGGTGAACTGCTACCGAGTCAAGAGACAAAAGAAACTGAAGAAAAATCTTCAGTAAGTAAAGATGAGGGCGAAGAAAGACAAGTTCCCTGTTTACCAGTAGCAGAAGATGAACCTGCAAGAGGAATATCCAGTACATGTCCCCAGGGTTTGAAGAAAGAAGGTTCACAAGAAGACATGGTTACATCTAGTTCCCAGGAACCAAGATCTAAATGTGTTCTTGTACAAACAGAACAGATACAAACCGAAACAGTACCAGCAAAGGTACAAGATATACAAATTAAATCATAGTGAAGAACAATATAATCTTGAAACAAATATTTCATGTAGGTGAACATTATAAATTAAATAGTAATCGTAGTAACAGAGAACAAGAAAAGAATGTTCTTCACTATAATTATTGATTTGTAATATATGATATGTACTTGTTAAATGCAATACATTAATGATATATTTTGTATAGATAAAAAGAGAACGTAGAACGTCTGAACAACCGACCACGACAACATTAGAGAAGTTGCGTCGAGAATTAGAACTAGAAAAGTGTAAAGAGTTAGAGAAATTACAAGCTGAGCATGCCAAAGAAGTGCGGCAGCTTACAGACAGACATCAACAAATCATATCTGAAATAAAAAAGAAACAATGGGTAATTATCCTTTACTGTTTTCTTTATGCATGTATACAGGGTCTCGTAACATGACGACTTCAAGTAATTCATAAGTTATTTGTTGTAAGCAACAATTTTTTAAACAAATCTTGCATGGTACTCGCCCTATATATAGCAAACTTATTGTGCATAAATTCTAACAAAATTTATGTTTGTAGTGTTACAATTGTGAAGCTGAAGCTATATACCATTGTTGTTGGAATACTGCATATTGCAGTACCGATTGTCAACAAGTTCATTGGCAACGTGAACATAAAAGAGTTTGTCGACGTAAGCGTTAATTAAGCGTTAATATGCAACACATATGTTAATCAAGAAATAAGCCTGCGGAAGAAGTTAAGAAAACATCTGCTATGATTGTAAAAAGAAAAAGATACATTGTAGAAGCACATTAATATATTCTTGACACCAATTTGACAAGCTTTTGTAAACGTTCTCCTTAAGTGGAAATACTTGTAATATGTATACAAGCAAATGTTTAAAGGCTGTTCTTGTTTTTCTGCTTTTAAATCTTTAATGTTATTGAGGAACAAGTATGGCGTTTTATAGTTTAAAAAAACGTAAGATAAAATGCAATAATCTAATAAAACATATATATATATATAGGAATATATAATACAAATATTACACAAAAGATTTAAATTGTTTTTCTTATTACAAAGGTTTGTACAAAAAAAAGAAGTTTATTCTTGTCAAATTAAAGAAACAATGTTGCCTGTATAAAATATTTTTTCAAGGCGTGTTCGTACGACATATGTATGTATACATATTGACAAAAGTAATGATGTGAAATATAGAAAACATACATTCATTTACTTGTGTTATTGTTTCGTAGATGTCCATTTAGCTTATAAGTATGACAATGAAATAAGTCAAATACATATTTTATTATTATATAATAATAAAACCTTGTACAATACATTTATTCATTATAGATTACAATTCCTATTTATAAAACCAAGCTTGTATAAACACATTTTTTAAAAAATAATTTTCAATTTTGGTCACACAGTCCTATAAAGAAAACCGTATAAAAAATTAACAACGAAATTCAGGTAAGAACTAACTATTAAAATAGTGTGAAATGAAAAAATTTCACAAAATTTTGTACAGAAAAAATAATTGTCACTTTCTCATTTCAATACACAATGCGTTCCTATATTTTTTATATACAATTCAATTCTACTTGTAGTTAAATGGTTAAAATTATTGTTCAGCAATTATGTGAACCTAGATGTTTTGCGTTACTTTGACTTCATCACCAACTACGGCCATAGCCATTCTACCTTTTTCTGTGCTTTCATTAACTTGTACATAATCTGTAGTATCTATGTTAATTGATTTCATTTTTTCTAATAATTGTAATTCACAGGGTTCTAATTTCTCTCCAAGTTGCCTGAGTGCATTTAACACTTCACTACGCTGACGATCACCAGATTCTTTACTAAATTTTCCAAGTTTTATATCACAATCTATTTGCGATAAACGTCCTTTAAGTTGTGTTGTTTCGCGCCTTCCAAACATTCTTATAACTGCAGGAGTTTTGAATTCTTTACTTATTGCTGCCTTTGTTGCCTATTTCATAAAAATATGTTTCAATGAATATCTATGAATATCTGATATTTAATTATGTTTCTTATATATTGATTTGTATATTTATAACATACCAACTGTATAGCACTTAATTCATCAATTAACGTTGTATCACCAGATATCATTCTTTTTAAACTTTCATTAAACTCTTCCAAATCTTCTTTTGTAAGTTCCATAGCATTTTCATATGCTTCTTCGTCTAATTCATTCCTATTAAAACAAGTTTTATAAAAAACAAGTGTCTTGTATAGAATAAATGTAATAAATCCTAATATACCGGATTTCTTCGATATCCTCTAATTGTTGCACTAGCCTGTCCAATTGTGCTTCTAAATTCTTCCTTAACTTCTCGGTTTCTAGCTTACCATGAGAACCCATTTTTAAAGTAGAAAGTAAACAGGGCACAAGTTTCTACGACAAAGAATGAAAAGAAATTTTAATGATTTTGTAAAATCAATACAAAATCTTAATGACATTTGACAACATTATTAGAAACGTATTAAATTAATAATTGTATATTGTGAAATTATTTTATACTTTCTATGTCCGTGTCTTAATTTTATTTAATTCTTTACTATTTATAACTACCTTTATCACTTTTTCTGTCAAAAGTTTGTCGACTGAGTATCCGTAATTAAAAATGTAATAATAGTCGTGTGTTGCCAAATTTTCACTTCTGCTTTCCGAGAAATTGATATGAAAAACGGCATCACTATCTATGGTACAGATTACTTGATAAGATGACAGGTTTGTTGACTAGTAAACATTATTTACGCGAAACAAGTTGTGCTTCATGAATGTGGCTTCAGAATTTCTCTACAAGAGCACATATACGTATACAAGGTGTGCTCATCCTTTCATTCATAAAAATGAAATTCAAAAGCATATATATATATATATATGTACGTGCGCATTGGTTGAACGATGAAAAAATATTGTTTGTATTTAATTGCATTATATTAAACTCTCAGTATGTATACGATGACAGTAACTTTTATGAAAATGCGTTCCATTCTGTTCTAAAATTTTCCATAACATTATTATACTTCGAATACTGCCGGTCTTTGCAACGTTTCTAATTCTTCATATATATGCAATTTACACATTTTTTAAATCTAAGTGGTTCTTTTTAAAAAGTGGCAACGCCGGGAATAAGTTGTGCCTAAATTATCCAAATTGTCGTGTGTCATAATATAATATTCCATATCGTGGACCACAAACCACGTGTGTACATCACAGAATGTTATGTGCGAAAGCTAAATGACTATTATAAGTTTCTGTTTACTCATAAACTCTTCGAACTTTCATTTTTTTGTAAAATTATTTCACAGGCATTCTACATTTCATTAGTTTGTAATAAATTTCAATTTCATAATAACAAATGTATACTATTGTATACTAAATAATAAAATATTCGAGTGCAAGTTAGGAGAATGGTATGGTAATGGGTGATAATTTCTACAACTAATTGAAATATTTTGCTTTATTAATTTTAACATCTTATTATTAATCATAAAAAAATATAATAATAAAGTGAAAAAAAAATATTTACATAGTAATTTAACAACCAATGAAACGCTTGCACGATCTATTCTATGTTCATTACATAGTTCGTGCCAAGCAGTGCCAAGTAGATGATTGGTCAGTGGTACAATTTTGTTTCTCTACGTTACCACAAAGCCGTTTATGTCGTTCAAAAAAAAAAAAATAATACCTTTCGGAAGAATTAATTAATATACATATAACCGTGATGATGTATAATTAATTAATTTGATAAATACTGTTTATCATTGATTTTATAATCCGTGTTGAATGGCATAGTGGCGGTGTGCGAGAAAATTAATACTTTTGTCATCACCATTAAGAAACGTTAGATACAGATATACGAGGAAATGGGAAGAAAGGCGTGCTGTGGTTGTGCTCAATGTATGGTGCGCGTCGCTTCTTTTTTCTTACAAGAAAACAAGTCAGTCACTGTTTGTCAGACAATTTACGCGACATTTTAGGCGGGTAGAACGGCGTAGGTACGGCTGCTGACAATAATTTATTAGTATCGTGGAAAGGTACGTGACCGTGCGCAGTTGAATACTGCAACCGCGCGCGAATCTTTAGTAAAAGAAAGTGATAAGAACGTAAACACTTTCAGTCGAATGAATCAACGTACAAAGACATTTATATTTTATATTTTAAATATTATAATTATTTATATTTGAAGAAAAACCAACCTGCGGGAGAACAGGATATATGAAGTGTTGTGTGCATGAATTGGCCGTGACTAAAGTGCGCGCGCGTGTAAACGTGCCATCAGTTTCGTACGGGTAACCGAACGCTAACCATCATTTTGTGTACGTCCGATTTCTCACGACAGAATTAGCCTTGCACAAAATTGTTTTGCGAGTAAAGAAATTACGCTTAACTACGTGCGTGAGAAAATAGCGTACCTATGAGGACCTCAGAGAGCCACATACGGCAACAAGCTTCGAAGGTAGTGGAGAGTTTACAGAAGGGAGGCCTACGCCTGTGATGAGCATGCCGACGAAAGGGAAGCATCACCACCTGTCCCATCATCACCAACATCATTCACAACAGCAACAGCCCCACCACAATCCACCACAACATCAACCACAACTTCTTGTGAACGTCAATCAACCAAGTGTTCATTCGCCGCAACCTTACAGCACCGTGGTCACGGGCAACACACCACGATTCGTGCCGAATGCTGGTAAGTATACATTACCAATTTCACTTTTTTTATTTAGTTTACGAGATTTTTCGTACGAACCGTAAGTACTCGATGTTCTTTCTCTATGCATTTATCGGATCAAGTGAAATTAATTGCACGCTCTGGTCAGACGCGAGGTTATGTTTTGAGGTTAGGACTACCATGCGGTCCATGTGGCTGCCTATTAGGAAGATTCTGTAAAAATGTCTATAACTACGCATTTACCTTTCACAACGTACTGCCTTTCACTTATTGCCCATATACCTTAATTTCAATGTTTTTTATGTTATCGAAATCTTTCTTAATTTTGTGCTGATTTAGCAAGGGCGATCGTTATTTACGAACGTGCCATTATGCAAATTTATTTTAAAGTTCTTGCAACAAATGCCAAATAGTTTCTTATAAATACCGTTTTTTATATATTCCGTCAGTACTGCGTCGTCTTCTTTTTGCATTCCTTGGACAAGTTCTTGTTTTAATTTCCGCATTTGCAACGTCAAAGTAACTGTCAAGGTGATTATTTATAATATTTTTTTTCCACTTATTTATACATTTTCCCCCCAAAATTTAAATCGTTTCCATATTAATACATGTCAATACGGATCGACCGCTAAACGTATACATGAAAACGAACTTAATGGAATTATGGAAGCCATGGAAGAGACATTGTAATTATGCCAGTTCCACTACTGTCCAATATATTCGATCTATGTAGTTTTAATATTTGTTTTCTCTATGTTTTCTACGATTAGCCGATCACCAAATTCCTTAATGCTTCCTATTAAGACGATTCGTGACATAATCAACTGTTATCGTTGAATATATTCTGTGCACTTCTCTTTGATTCATTTTGTATTGCGTTAGTGGAAGCGTTAATTAAATATTCATCTGTACAATACGAGAACGACATAACGGGTGATTATGTCAGGAGTAAGTCACTTTTCCTTTGTACGTATTTTACTCGGACGCTAGTAAATTAAAGTGTAAGTCGATCTTGGGACGACCTCATTGAAGACACTTGACATTGTTATTAAATCACATCAATGTAATCGGCCGAGTTCTCGTGTGCTAGTTATGCTTTCCTCGAGATCCGTGCTTTTTAAGTAGATTCTTTTTCTCTCTCTCTCTCACTCCCTCTTCCCCTCCCCTATTTGTTGTAGAACGAATAACTTCTGTAAAATATAAACTTGAAACAGAAAATATCGTAATTTTCGCCGCGTGAAATTGACGATAAAATACGTGCGGTGGAACAACATATAAATATAGGCAAACAATCGTGGGTCGGGTTTGCTGGGTAGGGGAGGGGAGGGTAGCAATCTGTTGAATCTTATGAAACAGTTTCTTCGTACTAAATTAAGGAGCGTTCGGTGGACGAATTTAACACCTTGGGGGAAGACGTTAACAGCTGAAACTAGGCTTCGAGATAAGGAAAGTCGTAAATTAAACATGAAGAATCGGCATCGATTGATGTCGCGGGCGGTTCTTTCGATGTCTTCGGTGCCAGAGTTCGGAATCGACGTGCAACGACTTCGATGCAGTCACGTTTAACAATTTTTGTTACCAATATCGATCTACCGAGGAATCGATATCGTTCCATATGGGACCACCGTGCCCAAAGTGTTAAGCATGACCAGAAATACTAGTATACATAATTACTATAGTATTAAACATATTAATTATATACGTGTATATGGTTTTTAACATAATACAACAAACTAATTATATATGGGTCGTGTGAAAGGATGGATATGAAGAAGTGTTCGAGACGAAAACAGGGAAAGAAACCGAGAAAGGAAAAGAGAAGGAGGATAGGATGAAACGAGGCGACATAGCTAACTTGCCGAACGTTTACGAAAACAACCGAGCACCGTGTTCGGCTGTATGTCGCGCGTAGTCCGTGTACATGTGGCAATCAAGCCACACGGTACACACGTTTCTCGTTCTCTTTTTTTTTTCTTCTTTAGTATTTCGCATACAGTGAAATTAATCGATTATTATTTTATTAGAAGGATGAAAAAATTCACGATAATATCGTTGCATCGCGATTAGTACCGTTCGAGTATTTGTCATCGTCGTTTACACGGGGTGGTACATATTTTTAAGGCTGTCTCGTAATTCTGAGAGCTTCGAAATATCACGGCCGGAGAAAGATAGAGAGATAGAAAGAGACAGATAGTTAAGAAACGATCCTTCTCTTAGCTTTTCACTTTCAAAAATCGTCGCTACAAGTTTCTACGTATTTCGTTAAAAAAGAAAAGAATTTGTACAAGCCGCGCGGATTGTTAATATTCGTATAAAGAAAAAGAAACAACTGTGTTACCTGTGTATCGAGTAATGAGATTATCTTTATCGAGGAGCATATGGTTCTCCGAGCGCGTGTTTAAGTGTGTGCACTTTAAAGAAGTAGAATGTGTCTCGTGTAACAAGTCGCGCGATATGTGTGTATGACCGTCCGCAAAAATAGAGTGCGGAAAAATGGTGGCTGACACTTGACATCCGTAACGGTCTTTCAAAAGAATCGTGATTTGCCGCACGAGCTGGTTAACGATAGAGTAGTAACAGTAGCAGCAGCAGCAGCAGTAGAGTATCGCCCGGGCCGCGTGGTTATTAACTCGCACGAAAACATCGTCTTGCCAGTATCATATCGTCTTTGGTTCAGTGGAGAGGTTATATAATTTCGACGAGCGGTCTTTTCGTTTACGAGGACCGTCGGAGTGTTCGTTCGATTCGTTCGGGCAACCGTCACCGTGTCACCGAGTATTCGCGCCACACGCGCCTTTTGAAATTCTCACCGAGCCGACACGTTACCGCGAGGGAGAGAGAGAGAGAAAGACCCCCCCGTGCCTCGTGTTGCCTCGTATGTTGAGAACGAGAGTGGACAGAATCACGAGCGGACAATCACGCCGCTAAACATGCGTTCGATCGTCACGGTTTCGCACCATCGCTAACGTAACGCACATTGGAAAGCTTGGACCAGGCGTAGAACGACACACAAGGCGAAAATATGTCCACAGTGGTCGGTAAGTTGAATGTCACGTTATGTTCGCGGCAGTTGTTCCCTTCGAACGATCGAATGTTTTTCAGATCGCTCGTACGTTTCGCGTGCCGTGACACCCGATGTTTTTCGCGCATCGACTAACACACGCCTTTTTATTCAGCTTCCTGTTGCAGCCCCCAATCACAATTTACTGTCGTCGGTTTTCTTTTCTCTAGATCCGTATTTAAAACCTATCGATGACGATGAGAACACGGGTGTTGCGGTGATTTTCGCGGCAAATTCGAACCTTGAGATAAACTGCGCGCCGCGGAGCTACTTGCGGCGGATTTCGGGAGATGTCGCGTAGGTCTGCAATTATTTGTCAGGTGATTATTAGCTTCTCGCGTGTGTCGTATCACGTGTGTCATCGTGCGTTCGTCACCGACGCGATACTTTTCGAACGGGTAATAGCAACAACTAGGGTGAACACGTGTAAGCACGTGTACAGTTTTGCTAATATTTAGCAAGGATAAAGTTCGCAACAGTGAAGGGGAAATGGGTATCAGCCTACCTGGCGTACTCACTTTTTGTATGATCATTTTGTAATTTTTCTATAGAATAATTCAAATAATATCACACTTCTTCATTAATTTCTCATTTACTTAAAATATTCGTGAATGAAGCTTTTCTGTAAATATGTAAACGTACCACGGCAATTTACCGTTCACAAAACCAATCGAGTTTTCACTCAAGATTCTTCAATGTTTTTTTTTATAAGTCTACAAATATTCATCGACTTCCGCAAGTTTATTTGCAAGCAATAAAGTAATACATTGACCTACTCGTGGTTGAGTCACAATGTCCGTGTAGAATCCAGCAATCAGTATCGAATGACCCACTGTTGGTGGGTCACGTAGCCTAATCGGTATCCTTCAAAATTATGCTTGAAGAATGATCACTGATGATGAACATCGCTTAACTGATTTTCATCGTTAATTATATCTAAGCAACCCACTGTGGTGGGTCGCATCGTAAATTCAGAGATTTATTGATCTCTGAAGAGTGTAATTTATAAATTTTGTCAGCAACAAATGAAATAGTTAGCCGTTAGGTGAAGAATCCAGCGAGTTTGTCAAGGTCTCCTGTCCCGTCTTGTTGAGTAATGTCTGTTAATCGTAAAGGCCATCGTAGACAGAATTGCATAATGCACAGGACAACCAATAAAGCCGCACTGTCTCGACGCTTAGAGATGCATCATTAATTGGTTCCCATACGTTTGTGCACAATATCCAAAGGTACATATCCATTTTCGTGGTTATCTATTGGCGTGGTCTCGTTGAAAAGCGGCAACTGTGAATCGCACGTTCGCGATTGTGAAACCTGATTCCGCGGAAAGTTTGCACTTATACAGGCCATTTCATAAAAGGTCGACTCAAGACGATTGAATTTAATTTATACATCTAACGTTCGTTTAAATACGTGCTCCTGATTTGAACTATAATAACAGTTTTACAAAAGAATCCGAGAAAAAAAATGTTCAAAACATATTGTCGTATAGAAGGTAAAAAATCGTATCCTCTTACAAAGTCAGCCACGCATACACAGTTTTAATGTTTGGTTTGTAACCCAACCCATCCCGCGGTCACTGTCTATACACTTTAATTACATTACATTAGCCACTAAACATTATACAAAAATTGACTGGCTGTGATTATTTTGATATCACTTATCTGGACGCACAAATGGCACTAATAATAAGTTCGAAAAATGGTCAAGACTCAAGGTAAACTGAAATTCTCATACGTATGACCTCTGCAATGGGTATGTTGATGTTTTCAAAAAAATGTTTAGCCGGCGATGAGTTTCTATCTGGTACTGGTCAGGTATGTATAGACGTACACAAACGAAACATATGGACGTCGAGAAATGAGTATGTATCTTTCAGGCAACGATCGAGAGAACATCTCAAAGAAACATTGATTTATATTTATGTTACTAATATTGTCAGCAAATATTTTTGGAATGCGTGACGACTGGTATAATACAGTTAAAGTGCGTATACAGTGACGGTCGTTATTTTGGTTCCTTCTGTTTTTCTTGTATTCACTATTAAAAAGAAAAGGAAATATTTATCTTATCCGAGGAAATATTTTTATTCGAACGAGAGAAAGGAGGTGTATGAAAGTGTGTACGAGTACACATCCTTTGATGAAATTACGTTTTATATATCTTCGGTACGATATTTTCTAGATATGTGTTCTATATGCAAATTCACTATTTCTCTGACATATATCACAGTAGCGTCATCCATTTTTCGCCTTTGTTGTTTCACGTTTTGGTTAAATACAACAACAAAGAGCACGTAAATTTTCGTGTGCGTTGATGATCACAAACTACTCTGAGGGAATTGTTTTTAATGCCGTGAATGACAACATATTGAATTTTAATCCTGATAAGCAGCAGACGAAGTTGTTATCGGGTTATGAATTTTCCAACGTAGATTCTCCGATTCCGCAATCCAACCTGGAAACCCAGCTTCGGATAGGATATACATACGGATTTCAGGTCACTGGATCATCTTCTGCAACCGCTGCGTTAATATGGATATTAGAATTACACAAATACGATTGAAATTTCAACTAAACACATCACTATAATATCCCCTATAAATTTTTCATTGTACATATGTACATACAGAAATTTTATTTATTTGAAGCTCTAATAACACGATTCATTTTATCTCAAATTCCAAGAACGTTATTATTCTTTCGAGGCGTATTGAAATACACATTAGGAGCTTGCAGTCGCGTGCAGTTGTGGATTATCTTGTCGACTTGGGAACATACAGGATGCTTCATTTATTTCAAACACGATAAAATAAACAATATTAATATTAGTACTGTGCATATAATCGTGTTGTGAGAAAGTGATCTTTTGCATTAACAACCACAATGACAGTGTTTGCTGACATTACTTATTTTCTCTGATATGGGTTTTCACAAAATTTTTCTATAATTTCTTTCTTAAAAGGTAACGATGCAATTGAAACACCCTGTACTTTCATAGTGTTCTTCGATACGCTACCCAGTTATTTGGTTGCGACGAAACACCACCGCAGATTTCCTTTCTCTTTCTGTTTCGCGTGTAACAGTCCAGATAAATGGTTGCCCAACGTGGGCGCAATGGCTGTCAAGACTTAATCTCGATGGTTTCAAACCAGTATTCTGCACACATATTTTCTTATAATTCATTGTTTTATGGATTCACGGATAACAGTGTGAATTCTGTTGCGCAAACTTTGACGTTGCAAACGTTAGCCGTGTCTCAGGTTTCCTTGAAGTTTCAATAAACACTCATATATTATAAACGAGTGAAAACTCACCAGTATTCAATTCTTACATATTTTTATTGCAAAGTTCTAAATATTTTTATTAAAAAATTCTAGTACTTTAAACCACCAAGGAAATTCATTCGTTGCAAATTTGATTCATGATTTTATAGTGATGTGGGGTGGGTAAGATCTATTTGAAGATAGCTTTTTATTAGCTGTCGAACTAAAATTTTTTATCCCATGTTTATATATACACGCGGAATTTTAATTTACTAAAAGGCAAACTGGGAAAGATGCACAAAATGACGGATCGAAAGCGATCGTACTCAAACAAATTCGAGCGACGGCAACATTGACGATGACGATGTTAAACACATAACAAGTTCGGTCACGTGATTAGGACGACGATGGGTGAAAGGTGGCAGACGTCTGTGCATCGATTCGAATCGAAGCTGAAGTAAACGGAGAGAACCGGCGGAAAATGTGCATTCCTGACAAGGCCGCTTGTACAAGAAAGAGGCCATCAGACATCCGGGGAGAAACTAACCGTACTTCGCTCGGCTCTTGCCCATCTTGCCATTCCTTGAACGACCATACTTTTACGGTCACGTTGTGCTCGACTTATGAAACTATTGTCTCCTCGTCCCTTCAACATAATTGCTCCTTCTCGCTTGAATTTACTGAATACAACACCTTCGCAAAGGAATTGCTCTACACTTTCGGCTAGTATTCTTTTGCTCCGGCATTATACGCCTCGGTATGTACCGGGTGTTGCATAATGAAACCGTCAATGTTTGTGCATTCATATTAAGTACGAACGTAAAGAATCCAGAGAAACATAAAGTTAAGTTTATCAGTGATTCAGTTTTCTGACATAGGTAAGATATTTCCCTTTGATAATCGTGCTAAATGGGAACAGCAGTGACTTTATTAGTTTCTAAGCAACAAGTGTGTGTTTCTGTACGAATGTTTGCGTAACATACGGTCACCAAATACGTAAATAATCCTCCTTCTCATTCTTTAAGGACGTCCATTTATATTTTCTACACACTTTGTTTTCTTCATGTAGAGTCCGACTATGTAAACAAAAATTTTTCTTGTTTTGTGATTACATAATTTTAACGACCATCGAAATGATTGCGATGAGGAACAGAGATACTATCATTTTCATTTGTTCCCAATGTGAAATTTAACGAGCTCGTTGATTTGTGTAAAACCAAAAGTGTAAATAAAACGTTACACACGTGACCATGTGATCCGTTATCATCAGAAATATTTTTCGAGAAAATGGCATGTAAAGTAGAAAGAGTTTACAAATTTATAAAAATTATATATAAAGCATCGAAGATTTTACCGAGGAATGATCGTGTCAGTGCTTGAACTTCTGAGAGTCTAGTGCGTAAGTCTATATTAAATAACTCGTCAAACTATTGAAAAAGCAGTCATTTTTTGCTAGTGATTAAATAATATGGAAAAAGTAATTTCGCTAAGTATATAATATAACGTAAAATGTGATTTAAATCATATTTCGTAATACAATTGCGTAATAATAAATTTACGGTGGATTAACATTTTGACATTTAACACGCGCATATCGCATTGGCCGGCAAACCAGCTCCTTGGACAGTTCCTGGTAGAAAGTGTACTTTTACGCATGGTTGAAGAATTTTTCCCTCGCCGGGGTACGTTATATATTAATGACCAGGAGACGTCGATTTTAATCCTGTTACTGTTTAATTCATTTTATCGTGACGCGATAACGCTATAATACATTGAGTATTTCGCGAAGAAAACAAAATTTTATTAACTCTTGTCACCGATTCATCAATGAGAAGCCAAGCAATAATATTTTAAAATATACTTCAAAGAAAATTTTTTTATCATCATCGTTGTATTTGTCAATTATTTAATTGACGCGTTAATGATCGATACGAATGTTAATCAGTAAACATTCTGCAGTGATATAACTTCGAAAAATGAACACGGAAATTATGCTTAATTCAATTCTATATTTGACTATATTTTTTTACGGTTTTTACTTTTTTAGCGGAATATATAATATTTTCATGGAAGTATAGTTTACGAAGAATTAGAGAATGTGTTTACATTGCATTAATTTCGACGATACGTGTGCCGTTGTACGGCACCGTTATGAAATACTCGAAATTCTTCGGACGGGCTTTTAGCAGCCAGTGGTCGATCTCACTCTCCCTCGAGTTATCTCTTTTTCTATCCTTATCAAACGGTAGACGCGTGGCGAGGCACAAACCAAAAAAAATAGGGTAGTTATCTAGTCAGAAGAGATCCACTGCTGCACAACTTTCGCATTCAACCGGTTCGAAACGTTTCTAATCTTGTAAACAGTTTACTTCATTAAGCTTTGATTTATTCGTAGCAATAATAAATTCGTCATTTTCCGTCGCAGACCATTTACCATTTACCGACATTGAGATCATTTACACTTCTCAAGAGTGTTTACTTCGACGTCATTTTATTTATTAAAAGAGCGAGAAAATATGATTTTTGACGCAGAGGTATCTTTAACATTGAATCTGCCGAGCCTTAAAAATACATGTACCCTTATAAAAATGACAAGAATGATTTTATTTAGACTTTGTGCGGCTCCGATTGTAGTAGGTGTGCTCTAGTAAAGATATCTCGACAATCATTTTTATTATTTCAATAATTATAGAATAAAAAATCTGGAACCGATCATTTTGACCGGTGGTGGTAGGTTTAGTGTTAAACTATTTCAAAAGATTGTTAATATTGACTAATTTGTGGTGAACCATGATTATAGTATTACTGAGTTTGATTAGTAAAAATTCGTAAAGTGTACCCTAAAATCAGATTGAGAAGGAGAACAGATGCGTAAACGAAACACGGGGTTCAGCTGTCCAATTACTTCCTTGAAGAACTGAGGTTTATCGTCACCTGGAAACGTGCTCGTTTTTTATTCATAAGCCAGGTTGCTTCGGCCGCGACAGAGAGTGTCAATACAGTTTTATCACTGCAACAAGGCATAGACAGACTCTTCGATACTAACATTACGCGGCACATTCTTGGATCAGTGATACAGAAACATTAATAAGTATACGTTTCGCATGTTTCAAAGTAAGACTTGCCATTAACAATGTTTTTCTGAGGGAATTATAAACTGTTTGAAGATGTTTTTCTCACGACGATGTATCCTGAAAATTATGTTCGTCGTGGAAATCCCCAAGACGAAAGCGTCGTGAGAAAGATTCATTTGATTGCAGTAGTAAAAAATAAATCGTAAAAGATACTACTATTGCGCAATATTTTAATTTAAACATTCTGTTTGTATCGATAAGACATTTGCGTTTTATTATAAATAACCCTTGATTTTCAATCGATTTATCGAAACCATTTGGTTAACATGTTATTGTAAAAGCTTTTTTCACATGATATTTATCATTATTGCCTTTAAAATTTACGGACATCAAAATTTCGAACAACGGTAATTGCCGGACATTCGTGTTATCGACGGAGTCTGTGGAATCCTATGCAATCTTCTGCGTGTAGATGGCAGTGTACTGTTTCGCGACATGTTCCGCAATAATTTCACCAAAAGTATGCAATAATTTTTGAAATGCAAATAAATCATTTTCTATTTAGAAAAAGTATAGAATATTATAACATATGTACCGAATAGAAATTGTTACTGAAAACATTCAAAACACTAGTATAATCGTAGGTGTCGTAGCAAGTCTACCGCATTAAAGCAATAACTTCAACATGTAAAATACGGTAGAAAAAGTGTCACAAAAACTGTGTCCGACAGTAAGGTAGATCCAACTACCGTGGTGCACCGTCTGAAAGTGATAACACATGGCGGTGTGTAATTTAAAAGTAAGTTAATTTCCTGAATCGTGTTCAATGGTATTCTATGGTCAGGTACCCGCTCTTGACCACGGTGTCTTTCTCAGTAGTTGGACGGTCTCGAGGGACACAAGTTGGGCCGTTTCAGGGTTAGGACGCAATAACGTATAACGCAGCGACGTTAAGGGTGGTGTAAGAGGAAGGTGGTAGTAGGGGTGGGATTGTATCTAAGGAAGACAGCAACAGTGAGGGAAGGAAAGCGAGTTCGAAGGGTAGGTAGGGGTGGTAGGTCGTTGCCCGACTAGGAGAAGGGGGAAGGCCGGTAAATATCGACCCTCCCTTCACGGAGACTCTCTGTCTCCGTCCAGACATTCGTTACCCCACGCTGCTCCTTTCCCCTTGCATCGCAACCGGCCTTTTTCCTCTCGCAGGCTTGTAACCTCCTACCGAACGCCCACGTAGAGAGGAGAGTACTACTGCTCTTACACCACGAGATCTCCGTGCTACCTTTCCAAGGTCAACGGCTTGATGGCTCAAAGACCCCTGGAAACCAACTTCTATGGTCCGCGCGATGCGTGCGTTCCATCTTCTGTCTACTTTCTTTTCGATATTTGCATTTTGCGACATTCTCCTAGTGACCATTATGCCGTACACGCTTCTGAGAAATGTAGAATGTCGATAATGTGCGAGTCACATTGTGTACCCGACAGCACACGCGTACTTTTATTCATAGATAAAAGCATAAGCATTTATATAGCAATGCAACGCCAACACCTTCTTGATGCAAAACCATCATGGATGTTCTTTGAACAGTGTTTTTAACATTGGTTTTTAATTGGAAATTTTTAAATTTGAAACTAAAATTATGCATACCTTTGTTCAAATTCTCCTTATTATTTTTTTCAGGGAATTAATGTATACATTTACATAGTTTACTTAACGACTGATGATGTCACCGAATAATTAGATCAAAATCGAACAACAATAAATTCGATTTTCGTCCACAGCATGCCGCACTGTGCAGCGTACAAAAATATCATCTAACTATTCAGTCTGTGACAAATAAGAATATCAATATTCTCCGGGGACAGAACTTTAAAGATATGATTACAAAAAGTAATAAAGAGTACAGAGGTAAAATTTATACAAATCGGGTTTTTAGTGGAATATTTTTACGGTGAAACATCACGAGAGCTGCCGTTATCAATGGGTAAATTTGAGTGACTCAGGATAGATTTCAAGGTCGCAATCATTAATGAATCATTGTTTGCTTTGGAAAAGTTTACGACCGTGCTTGGTTTCCTTGAAACCTTTTGTCAAGTATGAATCAGCGACTATGTTTTCACCAGAGGACTTTGAACTACTGCGTCTTGTCTGGGCAGAAACGTTTAAACCCCAGACAACCGAAGGTTGCCTGAGGTTACAAGTCTTAACTGCTCTTCTCCCTTTCCTATCCGTCTACAGACGTTCGGTGCGTATTCAACACACGGCTCACCCCTCGAGTCCGAAATCTTCGGTTTTTCTTCTGCTTAACCAGCCAGACGTTTCCCCCCTCCACATACTCCCCTAACCGCCTCCTCCTGTCTTCTGCAGCTTCGGCTCCACCCTTCCCACAGCTCACCCCCTTGTTAGAAAATATGTGTCGGGCACGTTGCTTATACAGGGTGTTTCCCTTATCTCGAAAAATTGAAATATCTCGAGAAGAACTGAACCTATCAAAGAAATGTTTACATGAAACTTGTTTGTAAGATGCACTTTCTCTAGCCTACAAGCGAATATGTTGTCGCGGACGCGTCGTTAACGCGGCGATTTGTGGAGCGACGACACGTTAAACGGTCTAAGATATAAGGAAATGACCTTTTATGTAGCTCGTTGAATTCATCTCAATAAATGCCGCTATAATACGGGGAAAAAAATATATGGTTCCATTTTGAAAAATGAATTCGATTTCAAAATTTTCCCCATCGCCAAAAAAAATTAACTTCGTATCGAACAATTTTTATCTAAACATTTTTTTGACAAGTTCTGTCCTTCACGAGATATTTAAATTTTCCGGGATAAAGGAAACACCCTGTACATTACGCGCCGAAGACGAAATGAACGTTCGTAATTGGTAAATTCTTTGGCCGAACGATTTACCTTCGTAAAGGGCAATGAAATGGATTTTCCTGTTTTAGTAGCTACAAACCTAGGAAAACATTACTATGGCCGGGTAGTAATAACACAGTACCGTCATTCACGTTTCATTGTTGTGCGTTCGGTTAGTCGCTTTCCTTTCGTTTCTTCAACCTTAGCCTACCCTTAAAATGACTCCTCACGCGGTTGAGTCAGGACCCATTGTGTTGCCAAACGTTTCTTCCTTTGTTCAACGTTGAACATTGCCCGAACTATGGGGCCGAAGGAATCGTGGCTCCAAGTAAGACATAATTAAAACTGGGTACACGTTGTTTATTTCCTTGATTTTCGCTTACATTGTCATCGGGGAATTTTGCGTAATAAAGATTTCGTATAAAGATTATTTTCATTACAAATGCAGAGTTTAGTATGCGGTATTCTGGGAAAATAAAATCAACCGTTTGTTTAAATGATCAGTTCCCGGAAAACTCTGCTTGGGAAGCAACGCAATTAGAACATTTTTTCTATTTCTATCGCCCTATCAAAGAACCTTAAACTTCGCGTGACACTGAACGCGCTAAAGTTTATATCGAGATTAAATTTTATTAATGGCGGCCGTGCCGACTCGATACCGAGTGGAGATCACTGTAACACCGTGCTAGTGTCACAGCAATCATTAGCGCATGTCCCGAGCGCAGAATAGTATAAGCTTCGACTTCTGATTATTAGAATTATAATTTTGTTGCACTTCCTCCTTCTGAGATGTAGGTCATGCATACCCCTTCTTGCACCTATCCTAGACAAGCGAATCTAGGCTGTGGGCAGTGCCGGTGCATATAGGTATCGATCGTTGAACGGCGTTGCTGCAGTCTGGCCTGGTGCACCGGCAAAACTGGGTTACCCACCTAACCTATACACACAATTCCGCGGATCTTGTTCCTCGTCTCGGCGAAGCCAAGCACGCCTCCCGTGTTTCTGTAACCCACGCGCTCGTGCATTTTCGCCCACACATGGCACACGCTCGTGCATCTTCGTGACTCCTCGTTCTTTTCTTGCTTCCTCAGTTGTTGCCCGTCGTCTTCTTGATTGTCGTTAAGAAACGCACGCACACTCTCCCCTTCTCTTATACTCTTGGAACGATAGCGGAAAAAATACTCGCCATTCTATCTAATGATTAAAATTACTGTTTTCAAGATCTTGGCTGCTGTGTAATATTCTGAATATGAAATGAAATTTCAACAAAATAAAATGTCTTTATTTGATTCATCTGAATCATGAAATAGAAATATTTTAATTTTGTACGTCGAATATATTCTTTCAATTTACGTAGCGGTAATAATACATTTGGTCAAATATTGCCAAATAAATAATATATTCAATTTAGAATTAAACGGATTATTTGCTATTTAAAGTGATATTTTCTTCGACGCCGGAAATGATTATCAGATTATTTCGAATTATTAAACAAATAGAAATGCAAATGGCAAGGAAGTCGTAATAAACCGTAATATCAGAAAATTATATTATTGCAGAATCAATACTTTGTAAAAGATTAATTGTTTTCTTGTTATTATTTAATGTTTGGAACATTGTGAAAATCTTAAAATGGAGTCGCAGTATTATTTTTCTACTCACTGATGACGTAAATAAGATTGAAATATTATTATAGCAATATTGACACACCCTGCTTCCGCAGTTTATGAAACTTATAATTATTCTTTGCAAAAGAATTTCTAGGAAATTCGTTCTTTTATTACATTTTCCTATGAGTTTTTCACCGTACGACGAAGGTGCTACGCCATTGCGTTTTCATTCACGTGAATTACACTGGCGTCAAATTGGGGTGTACTAAGTTCTACTTGACCCTCAAACATAATTTATAACATTTTTTAGCAGTTCATACATTTAAAGAAACCAATTCCTTACTGAAAAACAATCCATTTAAATTGTTCCTGCAGATATGCTGTAAATTATTTATTGGATTTTTCACGTAAAAAAAATTGCGATATTAATTCGATAATACATAAGTGTACTTAGAATGGCTTAAAAGTAATTCGAAAAATAAATAAATAAATTTTTCGGGTGATTGGAACGTAAATATATGGCGGTTATTTTATTTTAAGAGCTTATTTGATCTGTACTGTACTACGAAGTACAAACAAACGGGTGTGACATCTCGTGACGACGTTAAGGCGAACAGACTATATGCGCGCATGCACAAGGCTGCACGTCACCTTACCCTCGAGTGTCGTGGGGCTGCGCCTACTGCATTCATGCGAGTTGAAGGGTCTGCCATGTCGACGTCCATTACGCATGCGCAGGGCTTTGCACTCTGTCCACTAGTCTGCGCACGCGGCTGTACCTTCGACTCGGTGTGGGTTTGGCGTTTGACTACTTTCCAGGACCGTACCGCAATACGTGTACTTAACATATATAATGTTTAATTTTCAAAATATTTTTGAATTCACAAAATCATATGTTTCCCTACATATCGTGATTTATATCATATAAATCTATTCAAGATACAATAATTTCACCGAAAAAAAAATGACGAATTACTTAAACAATTTAACTGTTATCGAAGAATGTTTTCTGTTACAATAAGTTCCCTTTAACGATGCAGTACATAAAACTACCAAAAATTTCTTGCTATAATATCTATAATATTCCTACCAGCTAATCTCCGTTGAAAGAAGAAAAAAATATAATTCTCGTTTTCTAGTGGTCAAAGTTAGTTTAACGATGCCCTTCTAAAGCGTGGAGCCTCTAACTTTAGGATAGTTAGAGTTTCAAGTTCGAAAATAGCAAAGGGTACATTCGAGGCAAACAGACGATCCTGTCACTCCTTAGTTGCAGAGCGAAACGGGTAGGGGGCCACGGGTCGCGATTCGTAGGTCGTGCGAGAAGGACTAGCCTGCATCAGTCTACGCCGCGTCCCTTGCAAAAGGGTACGCTCGTCTTCACGTCGATCGTTGATTTACTTCTTCCTTATCCGAGTTAACATAACACGTACCTACAAAACATCCTTTCGAATACACACAGAACGTTTCTGTGTATTGCCGCGAAATAAAGATTCTCGAAACGGAAGGGCGAACATCGTGGAAAAACCTCATGGTGTATATCTGTGAAAGAATCTCACGCAACCTAGGAACGACTTGACGCCGTTTCAATAGTCCGCATACGCTCTCGACATAACTGCATAGGCTTTTTTCAATGTCCGACGCGCGTGTCGTCGTCGAATTTCTGTAAATAGTGTTACGGGACCGGTGTGCGTGTGATCGTCGTCTCGCGAGCGGTTTTCTTCGCTCGGTTCACCCTACACAACTTTTTATCGTTCGCGTAAATCTCGCTCCGAAGAGGAGAGGAACTACATAGAACGCGGGACTCGGTACTTTTCGGCACGCGGCCGAATACCTCCGATCATCGGTCTCGCGAGACTTCCCCCTAGCGATCCAATAGGGAAGAAGGGACGCGCAAAGAAGAAAATTCGGAGGAGGCCAGCTAGCGAAACGACGGGACACGGGGCTCATGTGCCGCCGCTGATTTCGTTCGCGGATGCATCCTCGTCAGACATAACCTGTATGCGCTCCATGAACAGGAAGTTTCTCGTGGTAGGAGTGGGCGGTGCGAAGAGGGAGACGCCGGTCGAGCCTTAAATATCGATTTTGGCATGCAAGAGGTACGATAGTCCGTCCGTTTCCAACGTGTCCTCCTACCTTTGTGCATCTCCATGCTGACGAGTTTTGACAGTTGAGTGCGAGAGTTAGTGCGGCAAGAGGAATATCGCGTGCATCGACACGATACAAAAACAATATGGTGGCGCGGCATATTCGAGCCGAAAATTAACTGCACGGTTAACGGTGTGTTTCCCCCCCTCCCCCCCTCAAATGATAGGTAGTATGCGATGTGTGAAGTTGTAGTATCGATTTTTTAAAACATAAAAGTGTTCGTTGAAAATGTTGTTCTCGGATCATCGTGTGTACAGACACTTCGTCTATAAAACACGTTTGAGGCAGGAAAATTCGGTGACTATCGATCGATCGTCTCATTAATGCTGGCCAAGACACTATTTCTTTCTTCGTTCGTTGCACGGAACATTTCGTCGATTTTCGAATATTTGCACGGATCCAATCAAATTCTCGTCCATCAACGATTCCGATCTACGTTCATCTCTCCGATCGTCGAGATTATTCGTTTTGGAAAAAGAAAAATTTAATAACAAAAAGGAAACAAATGAAAATGTGTTCTCTACGACGGTAACAAGTGAAGTCCGAAATACGACAGTGATCTCTCTCGAACAAGTAATTTAAATTCAACTGAAACACACGTACACGCTGAAGAGAGCGAGATATTTATGAAAATATATTTCAAGAAAAGGAAAAGGAATCAACGAAACTGCCAGTGTCTTCATAGATTTAACGACCCCTGTTAACTGTAGGGCATATTCAACTATTATGATACACAAGCTCCATTTGTAAGGGTCTTTGTTGCGTTCGCTGATCAAGTGGACGATGACATCATGGTGCAGCATTGCCGATTGAGAACTCCATGGACAACGGAGACAGTGTTGGTAACATACCGATAAACCCTTCGGCACTGTTGTCTGTTTTTTTTTCAATACGTCGGAACTGGCAATACCTATTCGAGATTGTCAAACGAGTAATTATCACTGAACTGAACGGCGCAGCGTGCTTTTACAGTCGCGCGGCAACTTGGTAACATGATCGAACGAATAATACTCGAAATGAACTAAATGAGAAAAAAAACTAAATAAAGGGAAAAATTCTGAAAAACGCTCATATAGATACTAGTCTTTGTGCACTCTCGTTGCCAATGAGCGCGTTCACAAGTAATTGTTCGTTAGACCTTGACATGATCGTTATTTGAAAAGAAAGAGCTATCCACGCGTCATTTAATTCGGTATTCGGTCAACTGTTTCGGCCAAGACGCGCCGCTAACACTGGATAAAAAAGAAAATCTACATCAAGAAGAATGGTTTCGAGATATGGCGTCTCGAAGGAGGGCGCAGTGGGTGTTGCCGTTGGCGTAGGACCTATGCACTGTCTCCTGCCACATTGTGGGGGAACCCATCATCATCATCACCTTTCGGCCCCCCATCCACAAAATCCGCAGCCAGGTCACAATCACCACGTGCATCCGGCCCATCAGCCACCACCCTCGCCGAGTCCCCATTTGAATCATCAGCTGAGCCACCATCAACTGACCGTCAACATTAACCATCTGAGTCATCAGCAACAACAACAGCAACAGACTCAACATCAACAAGCACCGCCTCAGTATCGCGTGGTCACTGCGAATGCCAGTAAGTACGAATATCGACGGGCAACGGATCAAGATTACGATATACATTTAACGAGAATAATTACTGTTTTTCATGTTTAGATGAAAAGATTTTCCAAAGACAAAGTATTTTCATTCATCGTCCTGCTTTTATTATACGCTCCTGGAATTGTTGAATCTTGTCTTATATCAGTTAATCGGCCAGAACGTGTCTGATTGTAAACTTTTCGTTCGGATTGCGCCGGTCACCGCTGACCGACAATATTGAATACGCCAAACTATGTCTGTAGCCAAACTGAACATTGACCTTGACGCATATATTCTTATATTTTTGATTTCTTCTAGTGCGAAGATGGATAGTTACATTCTCGGAACGGGTGCACGTGTCTCGTGGATATATATCCACGTTTATCGCAACACTTGATTAAATATTATAGTTTCCTAATGGTTAAATTTTGTATCTAATGGTTGAAACTGGTATTGTCCGGTAATTTGAACAAGACGCGCATCCCTTCAAGACTTTTTAATTAAAATTGTGTCGTTTTATCTTTTTGTGCTGTTGTTTTCTTACAGTATAATTTGGTATTTTGAACTTTTCCAATATATCCAGGAATTTTTAGCAAATGATTTATTATTTATATTTATAAAACACTGAAAGTATAATACTTGGTACCGTTATATCAGAATATGTCTGCTATATTTTTACTAACTACGTAACATTTTCTCAATTATTTTCTATAGAAATTTAGAATCGGTACATATCTGCCGCTACAATTGTTTTAAACAAATGCATGAACTTTATTTACATGAGAGCCAAATTTTGATTTGCTCCATCATGGATATACATTTTCGTGACCAATGGAAGCACTGTCTCGAATTTATGTTTCAGTCTGCTTCGTTTTCCTTTATCCTAAATATTTATATCAGTGCCTACTGTTGTTACTTTGGATAATACAGTCGAATCGGAATTTCGTAATTCGACTTAAGATGTATCGCAGTTGGCTAAAATTGATCGGCAACTACTCGATGTTACCCTTTTTTATCTCGATCGATAAATCATTCATTGCTTACCTGTGCATACGTAACAAGCATACGTATAGTAGAAATGTCGTACACCTGTGCGTATATAAAAGAAATGCGCATACACGCAGCCCGTTATTTTCGTGCACACTGGAGGTAGTTAATTTGACCTGGTGCCCTATCTGTCAGAAGTCGGACCATTTCAGTCTATTTGCAGACACACGGCCAAGCTCAAGTTGTACTAAATAATCTCAGCGAAAATAAGTTTACAATATCCCCCTGATGGGAATGTCAAGTGTACTCTATTCTCCTACAAAAATTTTATCGCGTATTTTTTTATTTCAATCCCTTATGTACCAGTAATATCGAATGCAATCATGAAAGGCTACTAGCAACAATCGGATAACAGGTCATTATCTCCTGTTATAAATTATTTAAAACCAGAAAGCGATCAGCTTTCTTATCTTCAATTTTTTATACATGTCTCTGGAATGATGACCTACGAAAGGCTCAATCAATTACGGTCAGTAGTTACAACTGTGGTGTAGTCATTAATAGATTCTACACTTTTTTTTTACCTTTAAAAATATTTCTAACTTCTGTTAATATTGATTCGCAGCTGCTCTATATTTCGGTGTACTCTATGTCCATTTGTATCTAGGTAATGAGTGTTGCTAGGAGAAGTCTCTGATGTTAAATACTCTCTCGTGATCTACGAACGGTTACCGTATCGATATATCGGACAGCTTAGTATTTAGGTTAGTCCTTAGCGCCCCTGAGCGGCATTGTAGACAATTCACGAAATAGGTCAATCGATAAAATGCTTTCTACCTTGTACAGTTGCGAAGGTACGTTCGATTCTTTCCTCTTGCTTGACACGTTTTGCCAACGTTTCCCTCTGCTCTAAGAAAACGTTTTAAAAATTCTAGCGATAACAGTTGTTTAAAGAATTTGTCGCCGTTTTAACGATCGTTTCCTTTCGCATTCCTCGCGAAATATATTTGGTTTTTGGCACGACTGTAGACGCGTCATTTTTGTATTATTCATATCTGGAACACATAATTTTTTATTTCTTCTTTCCCACTCCACATAAAACATCATAATGTTCTTAAATATACAAAAAATCGGTTAATAATTTACACGGTGGAGAGTATATATTTCTGTTCATTTTTCCACTGGGACAATTATAAAGAAAGATATACGTGTGTGTATTGATACATATACACCTATACTTAAAGTTAATTTAGATTTCATACAACTCATCTGTATTTCCCGTATGTCGTGGCAATTTTCGCGTTACCCATTGTCGATTGATACTCGGCAATTACTTTTCCAGATATAATACATACTCTCGGTTTATTTCATAAATTTATTTGATTTCATAAGTACACTAATTACTCTGATAATAACAATTCTGATAAAAAGGTTATTTTTTAAGTAAATGAATAATATTGTCTATCGCGACAACACGATACTATTTCAATAAACAGCTTATGTAGATAACATTCAAAGATATACACCTCACATACTTTCAAACGTTTAACTTCTTCAGTTTTATTACTTATGCTTATTCGTAATCTAGTCGCTGATGGAGTTATTCTACACAATGACTTTTAACTGCTCATAAATACCCGAGTACGTGATAAGTCTGTGGCAACAGTAAAAAGTGTAAAAGCAATCTACTTTTATCTACCTTTCAATAAAAATATGATAAATTCTAACAATTTATTTAAAATCTTAACATTATGTGCACGGCTCGGTAATTTATCAATTTTCCTCTATTGATATGTTTCGTAGAATACCAGGCTTAGACATTGTTGCAAACTTTTATACTGTGTTGTGTATTAGTAGGAAAATTTATCTATAAAAATTAATTTCACAGTATTATGTTATCATAGTATACGTCACTGTAATAAGAACCACAGCATCATGTATAACAGAATGTATTTTTCTACGTTTATCACTTTCACACGTTTGCGTTGGCATGTACTGCTCGCCACGTGGCCGATGTATGTTCGTTCTAACCTCACTTCGATTTTCACGTGTATGCATTATCTGCGAACATGCTTCGACTGTTCTGTTTGAAACAACGAAATTTTTAGTATTAATTTTCGAATCGTATAGTTCTATTGATCGCGTACAATTTAAATCAAACTACGAGAATGTACTTCGCATCGTATCCGCACATTATGTCGAGATTTATTGGTGGAAGTAGGGGAGTGGAAAAGACAGAATCAGAGAGGGAGGGAATTGCCACCGGAAATGACGTATTGCATTCTGGATTGAATTTTCCAGGCCACGTTCCTTCGCTATGTTGATACACACACATGTCTTAGATCAGTCGTCATAAATGTATACATTCGCTTACTAATGTATACTTCGTAAGTACGTACATGAGAATAACAATATTTCACTCTCTCTCTCTCTATCTTGCTCATAGAAATAGGAAATATAATTCTCCAATAATGATTACCTAATGCATTATAAAGGATACTTCGGAAAGAGAAATAATTATCAACTAAATAATGCAAAAGATAATTTTTTAATAATCATTCTTACGGCCCTGTTCCTATCAAACGTTCTCGAGTGAATACGGAAATTTTGTCCAGTTTCTTGTTTCCATTATACACACAACAATGACTTTACGATGAGTATCGCTGACGTAAACGAATGTTCTAATTTCTGAAAAGTTATTCTGTAAGTGTAACCTACAATTTACATGTTTTCGTGGTACTTAATACGATCCTGGCGATGGAGTTCGGCCTCGCCCCCCTTTCGTGGCAATCAATGCACTTACGGGACTACAGATAGCAGCACTGCTCCGGTCCCTGCCCACATGTGCAAAGATGGCCGTTCGCGAGGCCGTCTTCTCGGTTTCTTTGCTCACGTTCGAGCCTTGCTGTCATCTCATGGTTACTTCGTTGTAAAGATCTATTCGTTCGAATAGTTGAAAGGTTTGCGTGACGAAAAACGACCGGCAGCTCCGTGACGATTTTCAACGGTGAGCGACGAAATATCCATATTTTTTTTATCCCTCTGTCTCTCTGTTCTCCTGGCGTATTTTTGATAAGTTTCTAGCATGTGGTGAAAAACAGTTTTCGCGTTCCGCGTGAATCCCTCGCTGTCCACGCAACCTAACCGTTTCTAATCTCGCGATTTCTCGTGGTAAAGGGTTATAATTCCGACGACAAGGTATTTTCGAACCGATTGCGCTCCCCGTGATCTCTCAGATGGCGACGACGTGTCAAATGATGTCGTGCAATTCCACGCATAATCGCTTTCACGAGTAATTCGTTTAACGGTCGAACGGCAAGCACAGCACGCCAACAAAGTATCGCACGCATATGCGAATCTGATGGCGCAATAGCGACGAGTTTTATTTTCATTATTTTCGGCATTGTTGGAACGGACAGCTCCGATGGGTGTAAGATATACACTATGCTAATGAATGATGGGATGGTTTATTGTCATTAGGTACTGCGTAACAATCGTTGATGATATTCCAATGAATGATTACTCTTCGATTGCGGATAAAATGCATACGAGACACGAACCTTCTGTTTATATTTCAAGTGCGATGAAACATAAGATGGTGCTCTGTTCCTTTTATTACCAGAGTTTTCATTTCGTGTTTAGCATTATAAGACTTACTTGAATCTAATCGAACAAACTGTACAGATGCTCGTGACAAGTATACTTAATTCGGGTGGGTTTTTATGCAGAAGTAATTAATATTTTTATTTCTTTGGTGAATTATTGATACTGCATTTAGTTTTCTGCGTGAAATAACTGTGCAGCATTCGCATTTTATAATTCCAATACTGTCGCGTATGCAACGTACGCGCGCGTGTGAGTCTCTCGTTAGCGTATAAGTACTTGTTGAACAATCAACTCGTGATAACTTCAAAGCGACCTTGAGAATGCACAAAAGTTTTTTTTATATGTACTTATTGCCAGCTATATTACCCCATACACACGGGAAAAATTCACTCCGTGTACGGTCACTATTTAAAACAATTAGTATATCCGTGTAAATATTTAAATGTGCTAATTATGTAGATAGTGTTATACTACGAACGGAGCACGTAGAAAATGAATCGATACATTTTATTCTATTGTGCCATATCGTCCATTAGTCGGTCTTATTGATATAATTATTTAAAACTAGCACGTGATATTATCCGTAAATTCATACGATCAAATTATACAGAGTATACTATAGGAACCAGCAAACACACACACACACACACACGCTCGCACGCAATCAACTGTACGCAACATTGGTCGTTAACCGTAGAGTCTGTGAACTCACGTATACGTGACACTGGCCGATAATCTGTCGTTCAATAAAATTACATATGTATATGTGACACCAGCTTTCAAAATGTTAACATATTGGTATTGTTTATGTTTTTAGGATCAGACTTTCATGTGTCTGGACAAAATTACGGCACCCAACCAGGGGGCCAGGTGGGCGGGGGAGGGGGTAGTGTAGGAGTACCTGGGGGCAGAGGACCTCCACCACTCGGCGGTTTACAGTCCATAGGACAATCGGCGGCAGGTATACCGCCAGGAGGTCCTGCTGGAGGGCAAGTACCATCTCAAACCCCGGCACCCGGGGTACAGTCACAACAGCCGCAAGGTCCGGCACCGACTACCACACCACCCGTGCATACCCCATCGCCGCAGGAAATGGGAAAACAGGCCCACCTACAACCTCAGTCGCAACCTCTACCACAAGTATATGGGCCGACACAAACGAGGCCGACCTCGCAAGTGAGTATAAATTATTTAACACGTTATCCACCACGGCACAACTAAGCAAAACGGGGCCCCGGAATTACGCTATATTGTTCATATAGCTTTACGTATTTTTATTTTTTATCTGAAAAAAATTCTGTTCATCCATGCCCACATCCACATAACTTATCAGTTTAACACAATGGCTGTGAATTTAAAAAAACGATTGACACTTACAGCCATATTCAACTCATAGAATATGAAATCCAATCCATAGTTGTAGCCATGCTTATTAATATGTTGTTTATCAATTTCAGGGTTACTACCCACAAGGTGCAAGACCACAACAACCAAGAGGTATTAGCCACAGGGGTGGTCAAGGAGGTTCTGGTGCACAGGTAGTAGGGATGTCGGGTGTTGGTGGAGGTGGAGGGCAACCAACAACGCTATATCATCCGGGTGGTTTGCCAGTTCAAACCGGCGCAATGTTTCAAGTCCCTCCAAACCTTCATCCTGGCCCACATCAGCAATCTGTATACCCCATGAACAGTCAAATACCCCTTCAAGGACTAGTTAAGTATTGACAATATATGTATATATTTCTTGTTGTTTACCATTTATATTATTCGGTCAATCAGGAAAGGACAATATAGCCTTGGCATCAAAGAGATCTTAATTTAGTGGCTCCTTTTATGATTAAACTAGGATAGGTTTATAAACAATTATCACATTTATCGTCAACATCATCAGTATCATAAGCGTAACAAGTTTTATTGTACTTTTAGTTTGGTGGTCCACCTCAGAGGCATCAAACGCATCAAAATCAATCATATTTTGCACCATTTCAAAATTCAGCCATTCTTACGGCACAACATATGTTTGGATATGGCACACCCGCAGCAACTCCAGTTCATCAACCTTGTAAGTACTACTGTAGCATCGTAGCATAGTTGTACGTACAATAACAAGTAACGATATTAACTACTGTTCATTGTTTTTATAGATTTTTGGCCTGGGCAACCTGCAAATCCACAATTAAGTTTAAGTAGAGCAGGTGCAAGTGCTGTCACTGGAGGGGCACAACATGTTACAGGCCCGCTGGCCGGTGCCCAAGGAGCCCCAGTTGTACCACAAGGTACGCTTCAGCAGTCTACGCAACAGGCCCAGCCTTTACCTGCAATGGGTATATCTCTTTCTCAGACTGGTAAGTTATAAGCATTTTAAAAAGAAAAAGTATGTAATGGTTGTTTCGTAAATCGTGGTATAACTGACCAGAAGGTGATTCTACATGTAAAAAGGAGTCTATTACATAAAGTATTGAGTTCAGACTCTTTATCTTTTAACACTTTTTGACGCAGAAATTCACGCTTTATCTAAATTCGATAAGGAATGTTAAGTATTTAATTTAAAAGAAATAAAGATGTCTTAATATCTCGATAAAAACAAGCAAAGTAACGACAAAACAATTAGAGAAATGTATGTGCCCCTCAAAACCATATAATTTTCGTTTGGAACATTATTTTTTACGATAAATAATTTACGAGTTATTTGAAGTCGTCACATTACGAGCCCCACCACGTATATATATCTAATATTTATATTGTATATACTATGATACAGGATGTCTCACCTAACTCTACCACTCTTAATAACTTTGTTATTTATTTAAATACAAACAAATGTTGGGTAGAAAGTTATCATATTTGGGGGGAGATATAAGTCTGTGTGCGTGAAGGTCATCTGAAGTTCATATTTTCCGAGATCTTACGAACAGTACTGTGTTTAAAATGGCATGACCTATCTTTTGTATCGCGAATCAATGGAGTATCAAATTCTGCATAAAAATGTATTGACCTTCATATATCCTAAATCTAATAATTCTAACATATATATAATAATGTAATACTTAAAGAAAGAAGTAAGATATTTCCCATAAAAAGCTCATTACTTATGAGAAGCATCCATATACAATTGGGTGGAAAAGTTTCCCGCCACTTACATTCTTTGTTTTGTATTCCAAAAGCGATATCTAAAGGAATTTTCCTAATATTGGGTAAAGAGGTATCACATATAAAGAGAAATAATACAAGAGATAAACGCCGTTTATCATTGTATGTGTACTTATTTACAAAATTAGTAAAGTAGTCTGTACAAAAGTTTATGGCCACGTCATTTAACAGAAGATCTTGTAGTCGTGCCTTTTGCACAGATGACATCAGCACAGCGTCGTGGCATGGAGTCGATTAATCTCAAAATGAGGTCTAAAGGAATTTTGTTCCATTCTTTCTTCAAAGTATCGAATAATTCTATCTTGTTTCGATGTTTAAATTTATTTACGCGTTGTTTCAGCTCCCCATAAATGTTCAATTGGATTAACGTCCTGGGATTAAGCAAGCCAGGTTAAAACTTTTATATTTTTGGAAAATAACCACTGTTGAACCACTTTGATATATGTTTTGAGTCGTTATCATGTTGAAAGATGAAATTTTCCGTCATTTTTCTTTCTGTGCACTGTATAGTAGATTCTTATTTTAAATATCCTAGTAAAATTATACCGTCCATCTTTTCTTTAATTTCTATCAGTGGACCGACCCCTTGAACGAAAAAGATGCTCCAGACCTTTATATTCCCTCCACCATATTTTACAGTTGGTATTTTATACTTCACTTCATATCTTCTACCAATTGGACGTCTTACATATTGTCTTCCATCACTTCCAAAAAAATGAAATTTTCACTCGTCTGAGAAAGCGACATTTTTCCAATCATCGATTGTCGAGTGTAAATGTTTTTGAGCGAATCTTAAACGAGCCTTCTGATTTTTTTTGGAATTAAAGGTTTTTTTCACCTGTTCGTCTAAAAAGATGTACCCTTCGTGTTACGGTTGAACGACTAATATTAACGACTCTCTCTTCGCGTAATTCATGAGAAATTTGAGAAGCAATTTTCTTTACGTCTCTTACAGATTTTTATTTAATTATGCGATCAATCCTTTCTTACTTTGTTAGGATATCATTAACAGTCGACTTTCCAATTAACAATCAAGCAGTAATTTCACGGGAAGATCTACCACTTTGTGATAATTCGATCACTTTCTTCCTTAACTCAACAGACGTGTTTCGACGCGTTATCGTTTCGACGGCATACTTAAAATCTTAGTATTCATGCGAATAAACATGAGTAGATTCGTTCTAACAAATAATATTATATTGCTGCATTCTTTCTCTTTGTTTGCGATTCCCTTTATCCAATATTAGTGAAAATTCTTTTAGATCTCGCATTTGGAATATAAAGCGAAAAATGTAACTGGCCGGAAGCTTTTGCATGCAACTGTATGTAAAAATGTGATAACAATTAGGAAATTGAGACGAATACAATGGTAAATGTCCCACAAAAAAATAAAAAATTCTAAAAGTCTATAACCCAAGTAACCGAGTTGATACGGATTTCAGTAATAAAACCTATGCACAATGCTTCCAAATAGTCCACGAATTTAAATAAAAGAATAAATAAGAAATGAATATGACTATATTGTTTCAATATTGTCTGTATTTTATTTATGTACCATTTTTCGGTGAATAGTGTATACCTTATTGCGTGGAATAATTGTCTGTCTGTTTGATGATCTGTACGACACTGACAACTTTCGAAAACTTGCTGCACTTGGTCGCTGAGCTTGGTTGCCTAATTTTTGGTCTCTCGGCGACCAAGTCAAGTCGTCGGCAACTGGTTGTCAGTGTGCAACGGCACTAAGAGAACGGTTGAGACCCATACGTCCATGAAGACTTTTGTTCCTCGCGATGAATAGTATACAATCCAAGGAAAAATTTTTACCGTGAAATGTAAGGTGAAGGACAATTTTGCGGTTAGTTATTTTTTAACAGTCCCTCGTTGTTAGTATGGGTTTTACAGGAACCATTCTTAGGTAACCTTCCTTAGGTAACCGGGTTTAGGTTAGGGTTGGACCTTTTTTTTTCTTTTTTTTTACTAACCCGCTCCTTGTAGGAGTTACGAACCGTTCCCTCGTTGTTAGTATGGGTTTTACAGGAACCTTTCTTAGGTAACCTTCCTTAGGAAACCTTCCTTAGGAAACCTTCCTTAGGAAACCTTCCTTAGGAAACCTTCCTTAGGAAACCTTCCTTAGGTAACCTTCCTTAGGTAACCGGGTTTAGGTTAGGGTTGGGCCTTTTTTTTTTTTGCCCGTGTGCAAAATTTACCCGCTATGACGGGGGCCAATGACGGGGCGGGGACCCACGGTCAGCATTACTCCCGCAGGTTAGGGTTGGGCCTCAGGTTAGAATCCTTGGTTCTAAGTAAAGAAAGGGAGGACATAAATCTCGGAAGTGCAATTCCACTAAAACTGAAAGGTTGTAAGGGATGATTTATGACTCGGAGTTACCCGGGACACTGAAGATTTTAAATCTTAAAATCGTCGCTTCAGGGTTTTCACCTGTCCATGGTATTATCCCAATGCTCAGGTATGAAGGTTCAGGTAAATCCCTAAACTCATTCACGGGAGTGTTGCATAAAATCTCTTGCTCAGCTCACTCTCAGTTCAGTTCTTTCTCAGCAGCAGAGACTAGTGGTTCTAGTAGCTTCAGAGCTATCGGTAGTAGACATTTATTCAGTTCAACGTTTAAAGTTATGTACGTTGTGAGTAATGTGTATGGAATGTATGGTGGTGAGTGCTTTATTAAATATCCGGAATTTTAGTGAATATTTACTACATTATTATTACAACAGACAATTTCCATATCACTTGATTGCATATTATATGGAAAGTGAATAACTGTTCGTACTTTATAGACGTGTACTCAGGACATAATGGTGGTGCAACAAATACGGCGAACAGTACGATAAAATCTCGGAAACCAAGAGGACAAAATGCTATTACCGATATAGTAGATCCATCGACTGGTAAAAACATTAGTCACGAAATTTATAAAGATAATGAAACTATTCCGAGTGGTGAATCTAGCAATCGTGAAACTCCTCAGCCACAGGTGAGTTGTATTGCAATATTAATTTTTTAACAATTGACTATAAGAGTTTCATATTTATAATATTAAATTTGTTTCATAAAACAGCCCCCCTTAAATTTCACTTTGAATTTGATATATAAATAAGGTGAGAAATGTGCGATTAATGTACTCTTCTAGTCAGTTGTTTATGTTATTAGTATCTGTGCCAAACAGCCATAGTTATTGTAATATTGCTGTTTTTAATTGTTTGTTTTATGATTTTCAAGATTCAATAATACTTGTAATTAATTAACAAAAATCTAAATTTTTATTGTCGTTTTCATATTCTGTTTCGATGTATATAGACTATTTTATTGTATGTTGACCCTAACTGAAAAAGTAGTTTTTTACTTATAAACATTTTCATATAACATTTGTTTCGAAGAGAATTACATTCAAACATTGTTCAGATTACATACTAATGTTCCTTAATTTTATAATGAAAAAGATTAATTTATTATGTAATACTATTATCGCGGAAGTATTTTCATAAATATTAGAAACTATGGCTGGAGGGTAACAGACGCATATAATGTATTCAACGTTTCTTTTATTTCTCCTAGTACATTTGGTTTCATTTCTCGTCCTATGATTTGAGTTTGGAGCCAGTTTTTAGTTGTCAAGCATAATCTTTATTCGATTGCTCTGTATCATTGTCTATCACGCAGAATTGGTGATTGTTACAGAACAATGACGCTGAGGTGCAAGCCGAGTTTGCGGCGCGGGTTGCGAAAACACTGACGAAAGTCGCGACCGATGAGTCTAGTTCCGACTTGACGGTACCGACTAGTAGTGTATCAAACACAACCATGCCACAGAACATAGCGCAAAGTTTACCAAGTTCTCAAACGAGTTCTAGTAATGATGCGAACAGTCAGTGTAGTACCAGTTCACCAACGCAAAATATACCTACCGTAACCGCGTTGTGTAGTCACTCGTCGTTAGGTACCACTAGTAACGTGGCTCAAGTAGACTCTAGTGCGGTGAAAACAGAGTCTAAACCACTCCAAATTCCTGTCAAGGAATTTCAACCTCGTGGCGAAATAAAAAGTGTGGTCATTGAGGAACCACCGCCGCCGGCTGCTCCACGTAATTTAAACAAGGATGATATTTCTGCGCAGCTATCCGCGATGACTGTTGCTGAAGAGGAGGTGAAGAGTACGAGTGCTTCACCTACCGTCACACAGGTGTCGATTCCCCAAACGAACACACCAAGTACGAACGTTCCGGAGGTCCCAAAACCGTCCGCCACTGCCCCATGTGCTAACCCCCTTCCTGCCAGAGAGCCGTTCCCTAATTTATCCAAGAATTCATCGAGTTCACCGCCTAGAAGAAAATCTCAGATACACAGTCACAATCAACCCGCCGCTGCGACGGAGCTGCATTCGAGTGCCAAAGAACAAAAGGAAAAGAAAACGAGGGAGAAGAGTGTCAGTTCCAGAGGCGCTACTCCCACACCTGCTCACAACCAAACTGACCATCATCCAAAAGCCAATGGAGATGCAACTGGTGATAAGCTGGAGCCTGAACCTCCTCGAAGTGAAGTTCAACAACAAAAATCATCTGATAGTGAGTTCCTCCAAAATTTCTTAATCATTCTCATTTTATACTTGTATTGCTCAATACATTGTCCATCAATTTATTTCATGGGATATTCGTACAGTTCAGAGAAGATTTTTTATTCGAATTTCATTAAAATTATGAATAATATAAAGAAAAGTGAACTTCTTATATTGCATTATTGTAGTAGCCTTTGTGTTTATTATACAAGAACACAAATCACACACATTTTGCTTTTTCATCTACTGCCAATATAAATATTACAATTAATAAGGACTTATATTATGCTGCATAATTTTTTGAAAAATGCTTTTTCCATATAATAAATCAGCAAGGTACAACTTCATAAAGAATTAAATTCATTTAATATTCTTAAGAGGAAAGATCGATTCTTTTTTTAAGCTATTAATACTTCCAATTGTTTTATTTTAAAAGTTGTATCACGTCTATTTAAATTTTAGAGTAAGGACTATATGCTTTTTTCTGTACCTAAGTGCTAGTTAAATATCTTAAATATATTATCCAGACTTATATTGATTTGGCACAGTTCTTCAAAATATAAATTAAGTTCTCTCATTATATTTATACCCCTCAGGTATCGTTAATTATCAACTACGAAATATTTTATTGTTATTATTATGTTACTTGTTTTGTAATACTCCATTTTTAATTTACTAGTAGCCTTGTCTGGGAACCTTATCTTCATAACTAATGTATGAATATACTTATTGCTCGTTCAAGCAGCAAATGGTTGAAAATGACCTGAATTTTTTATGCTTATGCAAACGTTTATTATTATTTATTACATTTATTACTTTCGTTACTTCGCTTCTGGAGAAATCTTAAGCATTCTAGTATTACGAAAAAGATCAACTTGGTATAGGTTAGGATTTGACTGTCGGGAATCGGATATTTAGTTTCTCTTCCCTTGCTCCGTGTTAAAGTAGTTTAAACTTTGCTTTCACGATAGCTTTAAGAGTCGTCATTGTCCGCAATTGAGCATGTAAATAATCATGAGCTTCCAATTGAGTCAGTACACTTTTTCTGTATGTATCTCAAGAGTTCGCCTAGTTTTGGAATTGTTAGGTACAATGGTATGAACACTATACACAATCGCGAAGATGCCTTTATATAGACACGTGTGTACGGACGCATAGAGGTGATACATATCTTTAAGTTACGCACGTGCGAACAGACGACAAGAATAATTCGAAATATCCTTTTTCTATATATAATGTTTTGTATTCGTATACATAACGCCGTGTAATTGTATCGTTTGAATACTACTGACAGGGGTCGTCGGATATTTCTGTGGTATCGCAATACGATTTGCTTTCATTCTAACCTCTCAGTTTCATACTTTCTGTTACAAGTCTTAAACGTCGGTCTCGCGTCGCGAATTTTTTTCAAATTAAACAGTCCGTTCATGATTTTCCTTTTCGAAATACATTAATTTACAAAAAGTGCAAAACCGGGAATATATTTATCTTTCAATACGGAATCCCTAAAAGACGTTCAACGTTTCTAAAAATAGTGTATAAAGTAATGGTTTTTAACAAAGATCATCATGCTGCACTCACGTACTTGCATTATTAGCATGGATATACGCGCAGCTGTTTAAGAAAGTGGAGAAAGAGTGTTTCGAATGTGTAACAATAATATTTAATTTAAAATGATCGACTTCCGTTTTATATTTTATCGAACTATAAAATGTACCAGAGACCAAGAAAGTGCAGAAAGTGTGAATATTAAAAACGTGTGGAAAAACATATAAATTTTAAATATCTTTAGAGAAAGTTATGAACAGTGCCTCACATCTAATCGGAAAAGGAAAAGAATACTGTATAAACGTTTCGGTTCAAATTTGTAGTGCATACTCGTCAAAATGGGTAACAGAAAGAAGGGTAAGTTCATGATTACTATCGTAAATGTGAATCGAATACGACCGTAAGTCTTGTTCACATTGTTTATTATTTTTCCACCTATGCTCCACAGAAATTAGCTGATCATCTGAAATGTACATTTTAAATATCTCCTTGGTTTAGGAATTTCAATCAGGGCAGTGTATAGATATTCATTGCATTACAATTTTTATTCGTAACGTAGGCTAGGTTCAGTCCTTCGATGAAGCAGCATACTAAAAAGTGGTAGTGGCATTCTTTTGTCGTTGTCGTTGTTGGCTCGGTAGTTTGATAAAAATATTTAAAATATATCGGAATATACAGACATTTTGTAGTCTATCGGAATGCACGGTTTCAATGTGAACGGGTCTTTCCGCAATGATTGAAACGGCTGGGCACAGGAACTCCGAAAGGAGCTTCGTGCCAGACGGTGACATCATCGTATGAAAAGGCGCGAAACGGACCGAAGATACACGAGCATTGACGATCGTGTAGCTGGAGGGAGGATCCCGGTTCCTTTCCTCATCGAACAACGAATTTCCTCCAGTAGCCAGCACGTGCTGTGCTAGCCGGGCGTATTTTTACTCCGTTTAGCCCATTTCCCTTTTCCTTTTATAACTTTTTTTTAATCAAGAAACTGTATATTCGTAATTATACATAAGTAAATATTTAAATTCAAACACTACTTAAATACTTATTAGCTTTTAAATTTTATATACACTACTACGTAACGAATACGCTTATTATATTGCGTCTTACTGCAGTCCGTTCCTATAAGACTTATATCTCACGATATTCCGAAGAATTTGTACATATGTTTCTTATTTAATTGTAACGAGCGCCCTTTACACGCATCGATTCTTTCTCTCTTTTTATCTATACACATAGATATTTTCATCTTTTTTATCGTAAATGTTTACCACGTTAAACTTGCAAAGCTTGACGAAAAAAGCTTTTAGTTAAAGATTTTATTCCGCCACGTATTTTTTTTGTAAATTATTCTTACTGTGACATAAAGTGATCAAGCGGATGCAACGACAACGACCAAGGACGATCGTAATTCAAAATGTATGTATAAAATTATTTTGTTCGGTTTTTGAACTGCCTCGTGCCTAGCAGGCACGACTTTAGGCATATCTACCGTTCGCAACGTGGTTCCGACATTTTGTATTCATAAGGTTTCACGAATCCAAAGTTCAGTTCGATATACTATAATAATCTAACATCGAAGGAAATATTCACGATCAATTACTCTTCCGTGGATTTTTCTTTGCAACTGCTTTCGAGTTATCGCCATAAAGAAGCCGTACATAATGAACGAATTTCGAAGGTCGATACACGAGTGTGTTCAAATATGGCTGCCAAGAACGAGGCTGGGTGTACGCTTCATTTTTACGGAATTTTCTCACTCGGGACTCATAATATTTACTTAACTGAACGTTTCGAAGGTCTACTAAATTTGAAAAATTTGGTTATCGCAAAATTATCATCGTAACCTTGTGAATAAGGGTCAATACTATCCATCATGCTCTAACCACGTGCACACGGAATAATCCATTTTTTAAGTTATTCGAATCAAACGAACGAATTCTTGTTTCGTACAAAGTGTTTATTAATTAAACGCCAGTGCTTATTTTTATGTTCCAAGTATTATGTTCTAATTGACGATAATTCTATGTATTTCGGATGCTCGTAAATATAGCCATTTTGTGAACAGCCACGAAAAAGGAATACTCCATATTTGATCATGGGTTCCTATGCGAGACAACTAAGAAGTTTTTTATCTTGCTCCATTTACTCGTGTATTTTGATCAGATTTCATACCTTTCATTTATTATTCGTGTTGACGAAATATTTTCCTTGTTATTTCCAATTGAATATAAATTATTTTCAGGAATTTAAAGTCGGTTAACGTAACAAAATATAGAAACGGCGGGAATTCGTATAAGTTCTTCGTTTTTTAAATATATTCTTGGAAGTTCAAGTTTAAATCGAGTACTAAATCAAAGTATTTCTGATTAGATTATGAATAAATCGAAGCAGCGGAAGGAAAAATCTCGTTGGGTCTTCAGGAAAGAATGAAGACATGGCCACGACTAAGATTCGAGTGGGCGTGTCGTCACTTCCTTACTTATGCTCTTTATTTTCACTTATTGTTTCGAGAGCTAATCAATATTTTTCACATCTACACTTTCAAACAAATATTTGAATGTGATATATTTGACTTAACCATGAAACAGTAAAAAAACGTTGGATATATTTTACGAGCACGTGTTGAAAAAACTTTCTAATCGTTTCAATTGAGTGACGAAATTTATTACACGGTGGAAGAATGGATTAAATTTAACAGAGAACTTACTTGATTTTTTACATGTCGGAGCTTTCGTGCATTCTTAACCGATTTCGAAAAAGGAGGAGGTTACTCAATATTCGACTTGTATGTGCCTTTTCGAGTATGTGATTAATAGGGATCTAATAGGCCTAATAGTATTTTCCATTATCGTGGGCGCCATTGTGAAAAATCGGTGCCTGCAAACTTTGGTCATTAAAATGCGTGGGGTCACGGTCGCGCGTGTACGGTGGGCAACTACATGCATGGTTAGGATGTCTATTAGTGTCATTTCACAAGAGCACGCGTCGTGCGTGTGCAAAAAATATCTCAAGACTTTCGGCGTCAGTGGTAACCTTGAGCATTCACCAATCGAGTGAAAGGTTTTCATTGGTTAGAAAAATGGTCGTTCTAGGTTGCAGGTATTTTTCGTGCGTGAAAGTAATCTACGTATTACAAGCACCATGTGATTAAAATTTTCCTTTAGTTCATAGATTTATTAAATAATAACTGTCTTTTATCAAATAATGTCGTTTCGAAAATCTCCATTAATCTTTGAGTGATGGGAAGAGAAAGGTAAAGGTGACTCTCAGTTAAAACTTGAGTTTCGTATTTAGAAAAATTATACTGAAGACTGCAGTAACTTTTTTTTTTATTTAATATCTTACATGTGTATTATTAAATCAAGGAATTATTAATTATTTATATTGCACGAAGTTATATATATATCTGAGAAAGCACAATAACTGCTTTAATATTTGAGGTACTATTAATGCTGTATTTTACATATAAAACCCGTGGATTTATATAGTTCCAATTTATTGTACATTACCAATTTTGGTAACGACAGTAAAACAGAGAAAATATTGCGTACAAGTTTAACGATCATTCAATGTACTTTTAAGATTGTTACCTCGACCTGCTTTTATAAAATCTTACTCAAGCTACTTTCATGCATCAAATTAACTGCTGTCTCATAGCGTAGCGTACTTTGTTTTAGGAATTGCTCTGAAAGAACATTATCACAAATGCCTTTCGAATATGTAGTACCAATTGAGAAGCATAATTTTCTTAACGGTAGATGTAATTAAAAATTTGAAATCTTCATTTCTTTATTAAAATATACGTAGATCAAAAATAAAAATTTTGCTGTACGTAGTTGTGATACTTTATTAAATTATTAAGCTAGTACACTAATGATTTCAGATGTACCCGCATTTCAAACAGAGAAACAGTTACTCGATGTATTTTCGTATACTCGATGGTCGAACGAGAAAGTAACGTTGAAGAAAATTGCAATACAACATTTTTTAAGTGGATATTATCTAAAAAAAAAATATCAACATTTTATTGCCGCAAGTATGATCGCAACGAGGGTGAATTTTTTCGAACGTTTAGCTTTATTTTCATCGTGACGACTGAAATTACCTATTGCCTATGGCGCGTCGCATCACGATTATTCCAAAATTCACAGATTCTCCTGTCCGATATATTTCGTTAGGTGCTCGTATCGGGTTGGGTTGTCAGGAAAGCCCCCACTGCGCATGCGTCCGAACACAACCGGCGAACAGAACTAATTTAAGAAATCCTGTGTCGTGCCTGTTGGTTTGCACCAGTTCACAGGTTAAAATAGTTGCGCGAAAGTCGTAAGAGGAGCTTCCGAAGGAGGCCTTTTTTCCCCGAAGTGTTCACCGACTTTTGATCGGGGAACGTCCGGACCGTTAAAAAAAAAAGTTACGAAAAAGTCCTGTCGCTGTACGAGACTCTCACTTCCGGGTCACTGTTCGCCGAGAATTCTGTACGATTTTGCGTTCCCGATTTTGTCTGTTCCGCGGACTCCTCGCGTTCGCCTAGATAATAAAGGAAGAAAAAAATAAGTCAAAATGTCAACTTCATCTTTGTATGTTGCATCTGCGAGCATGATTCTATCTACCCCGACTTTGGCAAGCTTTTGGCAGGTTTATAAATAAATACTGATTCAGTGCAGTAGCAGCAGTGTAGCAGCAACGGCAACAGTACACATTCACACGCACACACACAAGCGCGCATGCACGCACACATGGACCATTGAAATTCGAGCCGCACAAAGAGTTTTGTGCTGCGAGAATGTGACTCGTCCATATCCGATATGCTTTTGATATGGAGAAAACAATCCCAAAACCATCGTTCGAACACGTGTAAATAACGCACAGTGCGCGCAACACACCACCTCGAACACCGTGAAAATGGGCGACCGCAGAATTAATGGCAGCGCTCGTGTCAGCAGTAGCTCTCGATCGAGGAGTCGTAATCGACGAGGTTCCAGAGATCATGGTACACATAAGTAATTTGTAGTTTTCGAGAACGACTTGCACTGATCGGCAAACACATGTTGAAAGATCGATTAACAACGAATCTCTTCAATATTTTCAGTAATGTCTGCTTTTCAACTTCACAGCGATGGATTCTCAAGTAGTTATCCTAATCAATATGTAGAATATTTGTTACACGATAGAATTTCTTGCTGTGAATTGATGCGTTTGACGACGTTAAGTAGATTTGATATCCGATGCCAGAATTCGTTAGAACACGTTAAACATCTGGTCAGCCAGTGTTCGTGAGGAAATTAAGAAATATCTTATATAATACAATTTTTTGCTTTTGTTCGTTAGAATGCGATTATTTTATCAATTATTTAAACGGACGTATCCGAGTGAAGTGCAGGCACGAATGTAAATGTATTTTTCGTGTTAAGAAGATAATTCGAATACTATTTTCTTATCACGAAATAATTGGATTTCTGTGTCCTTAGAGTCTGTAAATTCGTGTACACATCAATAAAAAAGTGAAATGTCGCAGCGAAGTGTGCTGTGATCTGAGACTATAATTATCCTTGGCTTCTAGCCGAAATACTCACTTTTCTTTACAGCTTGCATCTCTCTGTACCGATATCAGCGCAATGATAATTTTGTACAAACGATCATGATTCATAATTATGCTGTTTGGCCGATCTTTTTTGCATCGATAACAATAGAATTTATATATCAGCAGAAATCTCATAGAAAATATGAATACACTTAATATATCGAGAGTTGTGTGTAATTAACGTATACATTTTTTTTCTGTTTTACAGGTAAAGCTATGCAGAAGCAGAAGAGTAATAAAAAACTCAAACCTCGTGAACTTAACCGCAAAGGAGCGGAGAAAGAAGGCACAGATATGGACGCTTTCGTGAACACTGTACCGCCA
The DNA here is from genome assembly GCA_916610255.1 of Lasioglossum lativentre. Lineage (NCBI taxonomy): Eukaryota > Metazoa > Arthropoda > Insecta > Hymenoptera > Halictidae > Lasioglossum > Lasioglossum lativentre. Next base: position 8,399,586 of record OU744364.1, read on the forward strand.
ACAAAGACCGACACGAAACAAGAAAGCAAAGAGTCTTTAACGGTGAAGGACAGTAACAAGGAAGTGAGCCGAGAGGTAACGAAAGATGTCAAGGAGAAAGACAACTATGAATCAAAAAAGGAGAAGGAACTTGCTTCCATTCCTGCGAAGACAGAGAAACACGTGACACCGCTGACAACGGAAATCCTGAAAGAGAGCCCACCTGTGCAATCGGCTGTCATAGAAAAACTGCCAAGTAACGAGGAAACTGTAAAGGAACCCTCGCCGAAGCTCGAAGATAGTAATGAATCGAGTGTCTGTAATATGCAAGCAAAACCAGTTCCTAATGACGTTGTTGATCATGCGATAATGAAAGAAGAGTCTGACGTAGAAGCAATAGTAGCACAAAAGAATGAAGAAAACTCAAAGGTTTCGGCGATCCGGACGCCCAGCGAAGAGAAACTCGCAGGGCCTCCGATAATAGAGAAACCAATTGAAAGTGAGCCACCCGCCCAGACTGAGACACCTGTTACGAATCAGTTAGCCCTCAAGTATAAATACAAGGATGGCCAATGGAGTCCCTTAAATAAAAGCGGCAAAAAGGTCTACGATCGAGACTTTTTGATTACATTGCAAAGTGATCCAAATAGCAAGATTAGACCTACGAATTTGCCAGATCTAGACGTTGTTTTGAAAGATGGGGCGAAGGTAACAATTCATATTCCTGTATTAATTGCGCATATGTATTATATATATATATTTGTATGATATTAATAAATTATAATTTCGATTCCCATAGTCGCGGTCTGCTGGAGATATTCGAGCATTTAACACAAACCCTATCAGACACGATTCTCTATTTCCTGGATTCATAAAGCCACAACTAAATGCACGAATGGTAAGTTATTAAAGTTCCGGAATGGAAGCTAACCTTATCTCCTAGTTTTACTAAATGATGTTTATTACAAATGAAAGTAGTGGACTGAATTACTTTGACAGATATATCTTTATTCTGATACATTTATTCTACTTTGTACTAGGTCGTTGTGAATGTGTACATCTTAATGAAATGTGCTTGTCTTTATTTAGTTAGCAACGAATCGCAAGAGCCATTCAGGAAAATCATCTAAACCACAGAAATCAAATGTTATTCACATGTCGTTGTCTTTGAAAGAGGACGTAAAATTGAGAGAAACAGAAAATGCATGGAAACCGACAAGATTAAAGGCACCTGTTTTCACCGAAGATGAAGCAAAATCAGAAGCTCTTTACAAGAGAGTTAGGAGTGTATTGAATAAACTTACTCCACAAAAATTCAATACTTTAATCGATCAAGTGCGTGCATTGAATATTGATACACCGGAACGTTTGCAAGGTGTTATCAATTTAGTATTTGAAAAGGTAAACTGAAGTAAACTTACGATGCTTATTAAGGGTGGTTTGTTCAGTTCATTTTCGTATAATTAATCGCGTGCACAAACATGTGCTTTTTAGGCTGTCGATGAACCAAACTTCTCTGTCGCATATGCATTGATGTGTAAAGAACTTGGTATGATGGAGGTCTCTGGAAGTACCGACAAAAATGTGGAGACTCAGGAGTGTTCGTTCAGTTTCAAAAAACTCATCATCACTCGTTGCCAAAAGGAATACGAAAAGCATTCATTTAATGAAGAGGCAAGGAATGCGAAGTTCAAACAAATTGAAGAATGTCCAGATCCCGTGAGTTTTCTTTGTATGATAAATTGAAGCTACTACAAATTTAATCCCAACACTTTCTACATTTCAATAATTATTTTTATTTAATAATAGGAGAAAAAGAAAGAGTTACTGTTAGCTTTCGAAGAAGAGGAACGACGGATACGTATAAAATCTGTAGGAAATATACGGTAATTAATTCATATTTTATACAAGGATTTACTTGTTTTAGAAAATACAAAATTGTAATTCAGTGTACTACGTTAATTCTTTTATTTATAGGTTTATTGGAGAATTGTACAAACAAAGAATGCTAACCACTAAAATCATGCGTGCCTGCATACAACAGTTGCTTGATCAAAGTGATGAAGACAGTCTTGAGTGCTTATGCAAATTGTTAACAACAATTGGGAAGGATCTAGAATCAAAAGGACGACTAGATGTAAGCTTAGTTTTTATAACGTGTTCTACGCTTGCATATGATTTAGCATATGTTCTAGTATAATCATTAATTCAGCATCTAAGCGAAGGAATTATTTAGTAATGATTTCCAAAAAGATGAGTTTTTATAATCCTTCCCTCTTTTTTATTAGGAAATGCAAGATTATTTCAATAAAATGCAAGACATTGTTTTACGACGAGGAAACGGAAAAATTAGTTCTAGAATTCGTTTTATGCTGCAAGATGTCATAGATTTAAGAGCAAATAAATGGATTCCAAGAAGAGTCGATAGTACTCCTAAAACAATAGATCAAATTCAAAAGGAAGCCGAGAACGAAAGACTAGATAGCCAATTGAACATTACTCCTTTGAATACACCCCGAAAAGATGATCGTGCTGGTGATAGAAAAAGGAGTCGTAAGTATTATCGATCTTTGTTATTTTATATTTCATTGTATGTTTTATTTTCAATACGATTTTTCATGATGATTCTTGTACATTTTTGTCAGACTAGAGTTTCTGAAAAAGTAGTGATTGCAGTACATTCTGAGATATTAATTTAAGCTTGTATTTATATTTTCGTACAAATTATTTTATACTCTAGAAATAATGATCTGGTTAATGCAGGTGGTGTTGGTCAAACTGATGATGCTGGGTGGAGTCAACCAGTTGTGAGGACAAGACAACCATATACTGTTGAAACTGCGAAACTAAAAAATAAACCTGTAAGTTAATTATTGAAGTTTTATTATTCTGATTATATCTAACTATTCTGAAAATTAAATACTAAGTAAAAATAATTGATTTTTTAGCCCCCAATGGATGACATGCAGTTAGGTAGTAGAAATATGTACATGTGGAAAACGCCTTCAAATTGTGGTTTAAAGGCAATAAATACAAACAAATTCGCATGCTTACAAAACATGCCTACTTTCGATCAAGAAAAACGAATGATGTCTCCGCAACTCTCTGGGTAAATATTCTTTTTTTATATCTATTTTAGTTTTTATTATTATGTGTTCAGTAGAACAAACGTGATGAAATTATATTGCTAGGCTAGAGTTTCTGACATCTTCTTATCTATTGTACATGATCATAAATATGCATCTGACATTTAATAAAATCAACGTATGTACGTACAAAGTAATTGACATTTGTAATTAAAACTTTGTCTTGGTTGATTTCAGATCGAGATCTACTGGTCCTAGAGAGTATGGACGTGACTACAAATCTTCCTATGGTACGTATAATTCAAATAATTGTATACCGAATTCTTATCTCATAAAGTTTATAATACAATGATGAGAAATTTTTCATTTTTGAAAAGTATAGCTTGATGTTGTTTGCCAAAAGGATTCTGATGTTTTTATGTACTAAATTATTCTCCAGTCAGGTAGTTTGTATAATTTGAAAATGAAAAGATTGTGTGATTTTAATGTTACAGATGGTAGGAGTTCACGAAATGGTAGTCATCAGTTAAGCAGTTCATCGTCAAGTAGAGACAGTTCGTTGTTAGATAGTTCACAAAGTCAAAGCGTTTCTATGCCACCATCGGTTAAATCCTCGCAATCTACCTCTAGTAGTCACAAACCTCCACTATCGGATGAAGAATTCATGAAAGCTTTTAACGAAATGATGACGGGTTATCTTAAGAATCCTATTACGGAAGTAAGTTTCCTTCATTTTTTTTTTACAAACATTCACGTCTTTTAAATTAATGTAATACAATATTGATCAATTCATTTTGATCTGTGAACAGTTATTTAGTTTATCATTAAACGTGATAAAAAATATTGCACACTCCTTAGATCCATCTCTGCTATTTCCTAGGTGATGCTTGAGTCATTGGTGTGCTACATTACACAATACCTTCTTTTTGGTCTTTCGAAACAATGCTATAAATGTTTTATTTATATGAATCATTGTTTGTATGACCAACGAGAGGACATATTTCTTCACAAAGTTCGCGAAGTTTACTGATTAATAGACTGCGGATCTTTATGTAAAATAAACATTTTCTTCGTCAATTGTAATTATACGGTTCAAAATAATGTATCGAAAAATCCGATAAAATCCGCAGTCTACTGATTAATTATATGTTTAAATATCATGTCTTTGATGACACTTGTTTTTATCTTACAGACTGTTGGGTTAGCTATACAACAGAAGTTCGATAATGCGTTATCTAAATTCGTACGTGAATTGATCAACTTCGTCCTGGAAAAGTCGCCGGTCGACAGAGAACGTGTGTCGTATCTGATATCGTATTTAATTTCACACAAAATTTTGCCTTTGCAACATGTTAGAAATGGGTAAGTTGTGCTTGTTGAAAAGTGACTTCTCTAATTTTTCCTTTTTTTCTAATATAATTGACACATTTATATGCGTACTATTTGTAACGATTTGTATTTTTAAATTTTCATTTAATCTTGTTTAATTTCTTCTCATGAACCGTTCATTATTTTATAAAATACTATTTTGCGCAAATAGAGATTCACATTTGAATGTACTAATGCATGCACATACACTGTGTTCAAAAAATATATGATGAGACTCTTATGCAGAGGAAGTTGTGCTGAATGTTACATATTAAGCCAAAAGGATACTGAACAAAATCATGATGAAAATAATTTGAGAACTGCTTTTCTCCAGAGATATAAAAATGTAATTAATTTCTAGGTTCATAGAAATATTGGAGTTAGTCGAGGAATTAATGCTGGATATACCGAAGGTGTGGTTATATTTGGCAGAGATATTATGTAAGTAAATATAAATGAAATATTGTCTAAATTACATATTTTAGAAAAATTTATCATACGACATGATGAACATTTTTTACCATAGGGTATTTCCATGCGGGTTTTTGTTGCTCAACAGGCCTGAAATTAGACATTCAAATTTGCTTTTATAGTATTTTTGAAAATTTTTGTTAATCTTTAATATTTTTTACAGCGGATCCGATAAAGGACGATTTACTACCCCTACAAGAACTAAGACCTCTATTTGATAATTTAAGAAGTCGTGGATATGTAGGCAGATTTCTTGGAGAAGTGTTATCCAAACTATGCCGAGATAAAGGATCCAAATGGGTCGCAGATAAATGGGACCAAAGTGAACTTCAGATGAGCAATATACTAGATACGAAGCTTGAAGAAGTTGATAAAATTATTAAAGACTATGTAAGATCATATTATTTATTAAAACTGCACCGTTTGAGAAAACGAGTGAACAAAACTATATTCATTGTCATACTCCTCAGAACTTGGATTTCTGCACTGGTGATTATAATAGTGCCAAAGGCTCAAGTAGTAACCAGCCCACGTTACAACAAATTAACAATGAACTTAAAAAACTCATGAAAGAAAGTAGTTTCGATGAAATTTGTGATTGGATAATTGTAAGTATATCCGATAAAATTATTTACATATTTTCTTGAATAACGTGTGCTCAACTTGTTTATTTATCATCCATAGGTAAATGTAGATAATCGAGTCAAGGAGCCTGAATTTATTCGAGTATTAACGACTGCCTTTTTAGAGACGTCTTTGGGTAAACGTCTATTCTTGTATTACGTGCCACTGCTTTTCTTGAGTACTTCAATTGTTACATTTTTCTTTATTCTATTTTCAGATCGAGTCAATAACAAATGGTTTTTGAAAATAGACCGTTTTATGAATTTGCAACAATTAATTCGTCGATTCGTTGATGCAAATGAATCCCTAGAATTGCAATGTCTTTATGCAATTCAATTCCATTTGCACAAACTACAATATCCACCCGGTTAGTTGCAAAAGTGTGAAAGTATACCAAAAAACAAATATATGATATATTATAATTGGATAAATTGTATTTAAACTTTTTCGTTATTTGTAGGTATCCTCTTTAATATTATGACAAGTTTGTCTGACTACAATATAATTTCGAGCGATGCGTTCCTGACGTGGAAAAAGAGTCCTGAGCCAGCCCAGCGTGAGTGGCATGGTGTTGCGACGATGGCACTGACATCCTTTTTCACTGATTTACAAGAAGCTGACGATGCTTCCAGTGTAGAAGATTTATCAACCGGCGTGAACCAAGATCGTTGTTGACGATACAGTGATCGGGCGTATTATCGTCTGTTAAAAAGACTTAAATATACGTTCCCCCGTTAAAATGATACGCGAAGTGAGATCAAATTGCAGTTTTTTTAAAAAGAAAAACGTGGAATATATTGAAGAAAAACAATGGAGTGATAGTAGTGCGTGGGTGTATGTAATATAGTCTAGAACTTCGAAGAACAAGAAGTGAAAGATAATAAAAAGGAGGATGTCATATTAAAAAGAACGGACACACAATGGCTGAGACCGCTATACATAAAGATTAATTATTAATTATGATACAAAAGTAAATGCAAGATAATTATTATATATAATTCATTGAAATGGTTTAAAGTTTAAATAAAGCAAAAAAAAAACAACTTGAGAACGTTATCGTATTTCTTATACGTCTTGCGAGAGACGCGTCACTGCAGCTTGTGAATATCGCCTGAATGAAACTGAATCTTCTGATATTTCTTTTACGCTTGATTATTGGAAAATCAAGAACGCTTTGAATATTTCCACCTAGCGATACCCGTGAAGCGACTGAAGCATGTTTGCTGTATGGCTTAGATAAAACGAATTGCAGATCGCAGGTGTGTATAAGTAGGTCAATTTTAAGTAAATTAAATTTGAAAAAGTAAGCAGAAGGAAACTATTGATAACCAAGTCTGATAAAAGGGCGACGGTTCTTCCTATTATTCTAACGATTATAAACAGAATTACTAATTTATATCTTTGCGAACTTACAATGTATTCTACTGTAAGGAAAGGTAAAAAAAACACGTTCGTAAAATAAGAAAAGAAAGAATGAGAGTGAAAAGTGTAACATAACATTACGAAACATAGAGTTCGTAGTGTAGATTATGCTGAGACTAGGAAACGGAAGGATACAAATGGTGTGCATATTAAGGCGCTACTATTTTTTAACACTAGTTATTTATAATCATTGAGAGAACAGATTATAGTGCGTGGGATGGAATGTCTGCATGTAATTCAGGTGGCAGGTGCCGTAGCAAATTGTATAAAATTGTTATACTAATTTAAAGTACAGTGTGAAAAATACAAATTTCCTTTGGATATACTATTATACATACGAAAAGGAAATAGGTAAACTCGAGTGCAGTTATATAACGAAAGATTATTTTTATTTAATTCTAGGAAACAATTTTACATTGTTTTTGTCTAATGTTTCTCATGTTATTAAATATACTCTCTTTATTTAAGAAACTGTAATTATTGATTGGTACTGAGAACATGGAATACACTCGGCTACTTTTAAATGTAGGTACTTTTCATTTAGTCCTTCATGAATACTAGACTTAATAGCCAAGGTTTTCGCTCTTCATAATTTTTATGAACTGTATGTTGCTGAAGGGATATAAAGTTTCTGAATATTATGTTCGATGTCTGTTACGTGCATATGCATACCCATTTGCATATGTGTACATATATGTTGTCCCTTAATTATTTATAGAAAAAACCATACTTCTTTTTCATAAAGTTATAGTTCGATACTTCCTTTATAATAGCAATTTCTTTGTAGCTTATTCTCAAAAGCCTCTTTATTTTCTCTCCCGTATTCATATACTGCATTCCAAATGCATAGTATATTTTCGACGAGATCATGATATCATTTCAAAAACATTAGAAAATCAGACCCATTGAACGATTTATTTTCGTAATTACAATCAATTCTGCCACTGAAATTTGGAGAATAAAAAATCTTCTGCATATTTTTTTCAAACAAAATAAAGAACGAAGCAAGACAGGAAAAAACGTAAAGGGAGACTGAAGAAAAAGAAAAAAGTATATTGCTTCTGATTTTTTCACACTGTAAAAATAACATAAACATTACGAAAAAAGTATGCGAAAAATACATCTTTCAGATTCGTCTCCTTGAAGGATTGCATTCTACTTACCACATTGTGGAATGTATCATTCGATGAGATGAAACACTAGACATGCTCGAAAAGCAGTAAATAAATAAAGTAATAATTTATACATATGATTAAAATGAACGAAAAAAAAAAGAAATATTGTTGGAAACATGTGGATAAATGATTTGCAAGTAAAAAAGATTAACACTGTAAATATTTACTAAATAAATATTGTAAGTGGAAATTGGACAGATCGCAGAAATAAAAGGCAATGGCCGCGCTGTCGCGAAATTGTTGCACGTGCATGCGGCGTTAACGTGCCGACAATTTACGTATGGACACGCACGTATATTAACTGTTTATACATATATTTGCGTGTACTTACGTTTACCTTAATATACATATACATACTATAAATAAAATATCACTAAAAAAGACTCCAGAACACGATACACAGATACACGTAAACTTCTATGATAAATCATATCTATACAAAAAAAAATAAAAAAGAACTCCATGTCAAACTGTTGTTGATTATTTTCTCGAATATAAGCCTGTCTAGATGCATCGATCGCAACGCCGAAGATGAAGTATTCACTGAACTCAGTAATCTGTATATTTTTTTGTAACACCATTCATATATTGTCTTCATAACCGTAAAAATTACATCTATAATAATGAACGAATTATAAGCATACGATTTTGAATGAAGTTAATTAAAAGAAATAAAAGTAACATTAATATCTGATGCACTTGAAATTCGAAGATTGTAGATAATGTATACTTGACAGGATGTAATGAGCTGCAACATACCGTTAAGATGCAATAATTATAATCGTATTGTATAACATGAATACGCATTTTCAAAACACTAGATATGCGTAATATCCTATATTGTATATTTATTACAATGTAGTTATTTTATATGTATGTAATATAACTGAAATTATTTATAACAAACTAATAAGGCTTCTGATGTACATCCACCAAAATATTAGTAAACTTTTTCCACATTTTTTTAAATAACCGTTAATTTTTTTTTATCGATGAATAATAAATGCAAACGTTTCTTTAACTACAATTTTCATGCATACAAAGAAGGGTAAATAATTGTTTGTGATTAATATAATATTCGCTATTGTGCTTATGTTTCGTTAAATATTTTCTATATTTTCAGTTTCTCTATACAATTATAATATTGAAATGTTTACAATAGTTCTGATGTCTATAATATTATATATCAAGCAAATAAATATCTCTTTGCAATTTTTTTAATTTACTATTCTCAGCATAAAATTAGAGAAATTAGTTATTGTAGGTCTGACGATCTCCTAAAATGCGCAGATGTTGTGAATGGACCCTCATCAGCAAATCCAGCAATTTCTTGAGGAACAATTGCATATTCTTCTACGCTAGTACATGGTCTGCACATACACTCCAGAGGTGCTTTGGTAATTACCTGTGAAAACATTCACAAGAAACATTTTTCATACCTTTTATGACTTGAAATACCGCAAAAAAAACAAGTATACTTTATTTTCCATTTTTTAAATTATTCAATATAGCAAGGATAAAATCAACAATTTAATCAAATGTAGTAACACAAATGAACTGTGTAAGATAATCTACTTCAAATCGCGCGCAATATTAATTTTTTATGCGCTCCCTACTGGTCGGTTAGACGAAAACAATATGGCTGTGGAAAACTCGTGGTGTCAGAAGCTTTGCTCCTGATTTTATTGTGCAAGTGATTAACCTGACAACGTGTTATTTAATTTTCACATATACTCTAAATCTTCAAGATTCTGTGATTCAGTTGAGACAATATCTTAACCTTTCGGAATTTTTTTTCGCCTGGTTTTGCCCTTGGACAAAATAGGGATACACTAGCCTCCCTTTCGCCGCTTTCTGAACAACACATGCAGCTCCTCTCCATTTGCCAAATTTTGGATCCAGACACCTGTAGAAACAGGTATAACCAAATCGATTTTTATGCCTGATAATTTCTCAAGCTTTATTTAAGATACACTAAGATACGGTTATGCAAAGTTATGATAAAATTTAACGACTACTTAATAAATAATATAAATAAAAAATACTTACGAAACACTATACAAATTTCAACGAATCATTTTTATCACTATTATATAAATTATATGTTTCATATAGTTCATATAAAATAGCAGTGTAAAGCAGTATTTAACAAATATATATATATGTGATTACTTTAATATACCTATGTAGTCATATAAATTCGTTTTAGATCAGTGGCTAACTAAATTATGAAAAAGAAAAGAAATGTTTTCTTAAACATTGTTTCTTATTATGTTTTACCTGCAGGTAGCTGCTACAACGTCCTTTGCATGCGTAGCTGGGAATTGGTTTTGGTACACATCCTGGATATTGTAAAAAGTGAATGACTGGTGTGGCTTGACATTCATCGACAATTGCCTTTGTAGTCCCAAAAAGAAGGCATATTAAGAAACCAACTGCCACTGCATCCGTAAGTAATAGAAATAAAAACAAATTATGTTTATATGCACTAGATTCAGCTAACTTATATTCTGTGTGTATTCGTATAAATACATCAAGGGAGTCCTAATAATTTCAATCTTCTTACTTCTACTATTATATTTAATCAAATACAAATAACATAATTCAGATGGAGTATATTGCAAGGACAACACACAAACCAAACAATATATAATCTATACACGTGTAATTTGAACTTAAATGCAATATTGTTCGCTTTATAGGAGTCTTGACGTTGTAACTGTTCATTTACCAGTGTGATTCAGGAACATAGTTTTAGCACGATACATTTCCTTCTGAATCTAGTACTTTACTGAGCTTATAGACTTCTTGTTATACCCTTTTATACCCTGTAGGTGGCCACGTTTTCTCCCTTCCCTTCACATGCTTATGTTAACTGCAGTAGGGAAGAAAATACGTATATAAAAGTATATAACACTTATTTCTGAAACTACCTTTTTCCTTAAATTGCTAGTAAATAATCGTTTAAATTAACTTTTCCAATCAATGTAAATGTAAGTAGTTCTAATGTTTTATTTCGATCAACAAACATATGAAAAGTAAATTGTTCTAAAAACATTTATTGTATTTCCTATAAAAGTTCATTTTAAGGATTTAGATATCTTGAAATATTAATAACAAGTTTAAAAGTTTAAAAATCTATATAGAAAAGTAGCAATACATTAAAACTTAAAATATCCTTAATATAATTAGTTGGTAATATAATTTATAATAAAGATATTGGCTATTATTGTTATTAAAATTATTGATTACTACTTAGAGAAATAATACGTTTTGAATGACAATATAAAAACACAAATTGATAAATAAAATTAAAGTAATAAGTCAGAATATTGAGATGTTTCAATGCTTTTAAGCAATAAGAATAACTCAAAATATATGTATATCCTGTTAGCGATTTGTATTACATGATGAATTTATACTTCCTATTTTTAAGTTTTTTGTCAGCAAAATAAGTGTTGCATCGATCCTTTATCAGTGAAGATAGTATAAAATTCGTTTTATATAAAATTATTATAATTATCATATTATTTGTTAGTTAGCTTCTTGAAATATATGACGATACACGTATTTTACTTTTAGTATAATTTAGTATAGTACTTTTTATAGCTAAGGTAATCAAGTCACTCATTTTTTAATAACTTTGTTTACTCGTTTATATCAACCATCGGACAATTAATTGTTAACGTCATTAACACAGAAATATACTATCTTCAAGAATATAGTGACATTTTCAATATATTAGATTTATAAAATATGTCAAAATTCTATTTTAAATTTTAAATAATTTATGTATTTAAAAATTTCTCACTCATTCATTTATTTTAGGTTTCTGAATTAAATATTTAAATAATGTCTACCAATTTTTAATACAAAAAATTTACTCAATTCTAACTTTAAAAACTTTTAAAATGCTTGATGAATTTGTAAAATTTAAAGTTAGTTTTATTCATAAGTAGAACATAAATCTGAAGGAAAAGGGAAATTATTTATTACAAGTTTCTTTCGTAATTTTCATTTTATTTTGGAGAATATAATTCTTATTACATAATTTCCAGGTATAATTCACAATATTATTTATTTACATTTTCATTATATTTATCGAGATATGTCGCCGCATTTTGTGCATTTACAGTCTGCTGGCTCCCGTATTTTGATTTCCATTATTCTATCTTCTTCATTTAATAATTTTATGCCGTCTGCATCATAACAGTGGTGTAATGTAACTAGTTTCTCCTTTAAGTAACTTTCCCGACAACAATAACATTCCTATGAAGAAAAAAAAGGATTATTCCATTTATATTTATAATATTGTAAGTTTTCGCTTACTGCATCTCCATACTTACTTTTGAAAAACCCGTAGTACTTGCAACACTCGGTTGCACTTGTGAACTACAAAACCCTTCACATTTTGTGACAGGTATATCGCCACTGCATGTTCTCTTTAAACGTCCTATTTCATCATATTCGTCTGAAAAAAAGAAAAAATTCCTTGGAGTCATTTATTAATATAATATAATAATATAAAATGTATTTCAACAAAAAAAAAAGACCTTTTGTAATATGCACTTCTGACTGCAATGTTTCACAACTTTCATCATCTATCATTTGAGAAATTGTACCACTAGTGAATACAAATACAGTCGATAATAAAAAAATTGAGAAATTAACCATCTTAACTGTTCTTTTTAATCGATGTTTGCTTTTGTGCTAGACTTTTTTCCAATGTGATACAGGTGTGGTCAAAGAACTTGAGTGAAATGAAAGCATGGAAAATCAAACAGATGCTTTTATAGGTAGCTTTCCCTCCAACATACAATGACTAGGGGTGGCTGAACTCCTGCTAGGATATAATAGCATAGCAGAATCAGGATACTTTCCCCTGCTTTTACACTGTACAGCATTAGATTTTTTCCATCATGGGGGCATTACTTTTTCAGTATTTTGCATCATGAATCTAATGGGTTTTTTATGTCTCGGTGCACAGTGGGTGATCGTATCAAAGAAACATGACTAATGTTACTTAGATCCTTAGCCTTTTATACCGTATATATGGTTCCTTACAGGGTTGTTACAATAAGTGATACAGGTAAAAATATAGAGACATATTTAGTGTATTTTTTTATTGTTTATACTCTTTCCTTTAAAGATATCACCATTTCTATTTAGTGATCGTTTCTTGTATCTCCAGGACAATTGTTTGTTAAATCATTTTCATTATCGAATGCTACTCCACACCAAATACAGTAGAAATGCTTTTTCCTTAAATATTTAGTAAGAATTTCTAATTTTTCATTAATTTGGTAAGATTCTTCTTCTTCTTCTTCTTCTTTTTCTTCTTCTTCTTCGCTGTCTGAATCAGTGCTCTTTTCAGTTTCTTGAGGCAACCAATACCATGGTTCCTTAGGCTTTTCTATATTTAGTTGTGTATCCAATTGTTCGCAAATCTTTTGACTTTTATAAAGATCTGCTTTGGTCAATTGTTCTGCTCTCTTTTGAGCAATTCTACCACGAAAGTCCTTCATAGATTTATTGTCTAGTTTACTGTTATTTTCACTACTTTTACTTTGTTTTTGTTTTTTCGCGACACCTTTTCCTAAACCGTGCCTATCAGCTTTGACTTCAACACCAACGGGTTCGGTCATCCCTGATTCAGTTTTGCCTATCCCTTGACCAGGCTTATATCCCATCTTCATGAGTAATTGAAAGCCTGAAATTATATGAAGATATAAAATTATGCAAGCGATAAACAATATGTAATAACATGTATGCGAATATGAGAACAAACCTTTATTGCTGCTAGCAATAGCAGAAGATAGACCTGCTTCTCTTTTTTCTTGTTCCATATATTTTACAGAATGTTTTTCTTTCATTTTTGCCTCAATTTCAATTTTCTTTTTCATTAGGTCAAGTTTTCTTTTGTCTGCATGTCTATATAAAAGACTTGACGAACTAGATTTGTCAGTACCTTGCAAAAATTTATCTGACATATAGTCATCATCGTCTGACATTTTACTTGTATTTTTTTCACTTCTATTGGAATTGTCGTTGCAATAAATATTATCAAAAATCACGAGATGTAAGTATCTGTACAATTCAAAATATTAATTAATCCATTTATCAGAGATATATTCACTGAGTGGCTGTGTATTTACACGTAAAGAGCAACATAATTTAAAAAAGAATTATGGAGAATATAAAACCAAATTGAACTTAACAAAACTCGTATTTTTCTTTATTATTCTGTAAAATTATAATTTATGCAAACTACGTTTCAAACAGTGAAAGTTACGATACTATAGACTTTGAGGTTATTTTCGACGTTGCCATGTATATTTAGTAAGTCGCTCAAAAAACATTGACCTTCATATGTTTTTACACAAGAACGCTTCTTATGATATGTATTCGAAAGATTTTTTGAGCTTATACATTTTAACTCTGACATATATAATTGAAAATATAACGAGGTATAACATCGATGTATGCTTATTCTAGTATTACTCGATGTTAACAATTAATATTACATTTGTGTAATTAAATACGAGCCAACGAAGAGTTAGTTAAATTATAAACCATCGTTTTTTATTGAGATATGCCACCATTAAGGTTTATTGCAGAAAAATTTCGTATATGACAACGAACAATTAAACTCTGTTGTTCTGAACTTGCTTCAATTCGTCGATTAAATATTCAATTGTGTGTCTATTCTAACGTTATATCAGTTCGTGAAAGCCCATTCCTATTGCACTTGTATTTATGTGCTGAAAATAGCCGAGTGTTAATTTTATCTATAAATCGTATTTACTTTTATTGAGCAAGATTTAACCGTTAACAATATTAAAAATATAATAAATACATGTTGTATAAAGTTGTTTTCACTGTGTCTTGAGTGTAGGGTAATTTCTGAAAGATAGCTTTTTTTATATCATCATTATTATACTCTTTTGCAAATTATCTGAGCTCACTGACGCGATAAACAATGTCCATTAATATCTACGAAGAAACGAATGTTTTTATAGCGTATACGTTTAATTTTATAGAAGAAATAAAAAATAAAAATTTTAAAATGCATTCTATAAAAACGGTTGTATAAATACGGAAATTTTTTAGTGAACATTCTCGACAAATTTCTCTATACAATCGTAAGTAATCTCTATAGAATTGAATAAAGCGAATCAAATTTTATATTCCATTTTTCTCTTTCATTATATTTGTATTTTTAATAAATTATATATTCTTGTTTGTGATCTAAAATTTTCGATTTTACTTCTTTTTTTAATTCATTATCATTGCAATATCGTTGTTCTGTGTCGTGTAAAAAAAAATGGTGGATTTTACTTTTAAGCTATTCTTAATAATATTCTTGTCATATGAAGAGACAGTTTTCGATACATTATTTCTTTTTATATCTCAGTATTCGATATGATGTAGCACGCCCAAGCATACCTACGTTTGAATTTGCTACACCGTTGTGTTCATATAGATGACTATACTGCCGCCGGTCGATAAACAGCGAAACGCGGAACTGAAGAGCATTGAGTTAGAGGAACGTGGACCACTTGTGTCTCGGTACAGTAATGCAATAGTTCGAGAACAATATTTTTGGTCTTGGTCGCAACATTGCTCGGTTAATCGTGTTCGGGTGTTGTTGATCATACCGTTGAGTGTATTATGATTTTCGGACGAACCTCTTCGAATGTACAATTGAAGACTTCAAGGGGCAAGGGAACTGGTGCGAAGGACGAAAGTGTGAAAGCGTACGCTTACCGCTACTTGCGCAGAGAAACATATCTTTTCGCTGTTCTTAAAGCGAACGAAAGATTCATTCTCATTACATCTCGAGAATAAACCAGAGCCAACAGATTTTGGAACCGAGTCGAGCCACATGTTCGCGAGTTGATTAATTTGCAAATACAGTGTAACTGTATTATTTGTTACGAGCAGATTTATGACAAGTAGTAAAAGGAACATTAGAAGACCGTTGGTGTAGCAACAGAATTTTTTTCTCTGTTGTGGAAGCATGTGAACTCGTATGTCACGCCTATTCCCGACGTATCTTACGCCTCGAGCAATCGAAATACGGTAATTTTATCGAATTCCCCGATCGGGTGTACACAACAAATAGTACCTTGATAAACTGACACGACATCGCACACATTCAATGACGGTAAACGAGTGACTTTCAAGTTTCAAACTGTCTCTTCGCTTTTGTGTAGTAATAGTTCTCCCACATCGGCTATGGTTGTAGCCAGTGGTGGATGGTTACAAAATGCCAATTTTCCTGCCAGTCAGAGTATAAACGCTACGCAGAACAATAAAATGACAGCCAAAGGTGTCTTAATCTGCCGAGAGAATTCCCATCATTTTCAAGAGCGTACGCTGACATTGGAGCAACCTGTCAAAATCGGACGTTCTGTAGCAAGAGCCACTGCTGCACCTGATAACGCAATCTTTGACTGTAAAGTATTATCTAGAAATCATGCACTGTTGTGGTATTCTAGTGGGAAGTTTTACTTACAAGATACACGCAGCAGTAATGGTACGTTTGTTAATAATCAGAGACTCAGCGCTGCCGGTTTGGAATCGGCACCTAAAGAAGTACATTCGGGTGATATAGTGCAATTTGGAGTGGATGTGATGGAAAATGCGAGGAAGTTCAAACATGGGTGTATAGTTGCAACACTAAAATTATATTTGCCTGATGAGAAGGAGGCTAGTGTTAATACATCAGTTACGTCGACAATTAATAATGTTTCCCTTGAGGATTTATATAAGTTGAACCAAGTAATGCAAGAAATCTCAAGACGAGAGAAAGCGCTTCAATCTAAGTTAGTATATCTTCAACAACTTGTGGCAAATACTCGAAAAGTAGCCAAGCAGTCGTGGCAAGCATTGATAGCGGAGGATCGACTATTGTCTTGGGTGGAAACCATTGAAAGCCAACTGAGTGTTTATTCTAAGAATTATACGGAAGATGAAATTAGAAACGAGTTAGTAAAGCTTCTGGAGGAAAAAGCACAATACCAAAATACAGCGAAGGAAGAATTACAGAAAATATTGCAAGAGAAACTAGAAATATCTCAAAGGTTAACCCAGTTACAGGAACGATTAGATGAAACGGAGGAGGAATGTCAAAGTCTTCATAATGTAGGAAAGCATACTCAAACTGAACTTCAGGTGCTTAGTAGAAAATACACAGACACCCAAACCAAACTTCAGGAAACTACGAATAAATTGAACGAGACCGAAGAAAAAATGAAGGATATGGTTCAAAAAGTAGAACAAGAAAAACAAGAACTTCTAAAAAGACTTGAAGATCAATCTAGAATTGAGAAGAATTTACAAGCAAGGTTATGTAATTCCAGATTAGATTCTGTCAATATTTATAAACAGATCACTGCCCTCAGAAATTATATGCAGGTTTTGCAAGATATGAATACAAAAATAGTTACAGACGATAATTTGGAGTCGAAGGATGAAGAAAATCCAATTGAAGCCATTAACATTATCCTTAATAAACTGAATTCTATACACGCGGATAACATGGAGATTGATACGGAATCTAGTTTATGTGCTTTGAAAGATGAACAGGATAATCAAATTAATTCACAGGACATCGATACAAATCAACTAAAAAATTCTGATATTTCCTTCACAAAAGAACAATTGGATGATTCATTATCTAATGATGACAATGTAACAGAATACATTTTACCGCCACCATCTCGAAAAACATTGGTTAATGGAAATGTAAATATAGACAATACAGATATGAACTCAGAATCTGATACCAATTCGGATGCAACGGACGACGCATGCAGTATTACCAGCGACGATACAAGCGAGAAGTCTGTTATAGAATTAAAAAGAGAAGAAACTTATGTAGTAGCAGAAGAATTGTTTGTACCTTATAAAACAGAAGTTCGATTTGCTTCTGAAGAAAATAGTAATCAATTGGAGACTCCTCATCAACTTCAGCTCACATTGAAGATAAAGGAAAGCGAAGAACAAGAAACTGATGTTGAAAGTATGATTAGTAGTAAATCTTCTAATGAGTCTGTTCCAATAGAAGTTAATCAACATACAAAAAAGGATGAAGGAGACAAAGACAGCACTGAATTGAACGTAGAATGCGACGGAGAACATTTAGAAGGGGATTATGTTAAAACATTAAAACCAATGTCTAAAAGCGATACACAGCAAACTTTATATACAAGAGACTATATACTACAAGCCTTAATTAGTTCTTTGGATTCTTTGAAACTAGAAGATAACTTAGAGTCACAACAAGCAGTTAAAATGGAGTTAGAAAATCTCAAAGGTTGGTTAATTAACGAATCTCCCGAAGAAGTAATAGAGAGATTGAAGGAACTATACTATCGTGCCAAGAACGAATCTCAAAGAATTCAAGAGCTGCATGAAGAATTGGTCATTTTAAAAGAGAAATACAATACTTTTGTTGAAGAGAAAGCTGAGCTTTTGAAGAAGTATACAGTTCTCAGAGCACAATGCGGTGATTTATTAAACACAACCTATTCTGTACCAATACAGTATGTAGCACCCATCGCGATTATGTTAGTATGGGTGTTGCTACAAAGAATGTTTTAATGTGTTGACGGACACACCGGCTGTAGCCGTCCAATAGTATCTCATCTATCGGACAAATTTTAGAAAAATTCAGTGTGGTTTATTTTCAACATCTCTAGATATTCCATGTGTCCGTTGCGGTATTTGCTCTGGTATCATATGTACATATAATTTTCACCAGTAACATTGTATTTCCTTTTGTATCGATAGTACTATGATAAAGGTATAAAACATCTAAAACATAGTTTGTTAACATGCTTTTAAGTAAGCAAGACAAATGAACCCGGAGGTGTGTAGTTTCAACAAAAATTCGAACATTTTTATATGAACAAAGTATATTAAGAATTGTATATATTTTTCCGATACAATTGTTGAAGCACCAATTACAGAAATCTTCTCTAACAGATAATAACAGAGGTGAAGCAGAAATATGCCATGTTACCATTTTAACATGTTACCATTTTAGCCGAAATATAGGGGAAACCACATAAAATGTTCAACATGCTGCCAATCTCAATATCATATCTTCTTAAAATATGGTATTAATCTACATTTACTACACTGCACACTTTGCGTCGTTATTCTTTGCAATTATTTCCAATGTTGCATGTCCAGCGACTTGGATGTTTGTTACATAAATTACAAATAATGTTTATATACGATGGTCGAATTTTGTAAAAGAAAAGATCTTTCAATGTATTCACTATCTTAATAAATTTGTTTTTACTATTTTATCTAACGTTAACGAACGCTAGATTAAAAAAGGAAAGAAATACTCAATATTTATTTGAACAATTGGAACGTATATGTGTTTGATTAAATACATATACGTAGTTTAATTTCTTTAGTATCTGTTTATTATTACTCATTCCTCAAGAAAATAACTTCGAAAGGTCAAACAAGTCGAATTATTGTTCTTTCCCGTATTATGCGCGAATGAATTGTAAATTTAATTAAACAATTTATTTATATGTTAGCATTCATCGATTTTAAATCGCAGCTGTTTTTTTATATTATTGTTTTGTGTATATATAAAAATAATTTGTTGATCAAATATTCGACGATCAATGTATGTTAATCATGTACATTAATCATTTCTCGAATTTCTGTTTCGTTATGCATCCGGTACTTCGATGATTCTTCCTGCTTACGAATTAGCAATGTATGACTGTATCGTAGGAATTATCGAAGCACTTTGCACTGTTTCCTCTCTTTATTGGTAGCATGATAATAGAAGCATATCCGTACAAACGACCTAATAAATGTTGAGATACAAAACAGCAAAAAACTATTTTAATGGGAATGTTTCGAGTATGACTTTCGTTTGAATCGGTGTGTTAAATGGTTTCACAAAAAAGAAGAAATGGCCTAGATATCTGTCTGTATCAAAAAACGAGTTCTATAGTTATACTTTTCTATTGATTCTTTTTATACGATTGAAATTATCTGTATTTTTCTCAATCTAATTAGTTTAGTTACAGTGCCATTACTCGATCTATTTCTGCCTCGTTCCAATGTCATAAATATTTCATACACGTGAGAACGACAAAGTATAATCAATTTTCCAAAAAAGGTCATTAGCCTACCGATTGTAGGCGTTACTTTCTTGGTAGATTGAAATTATATTAAGATCGAGAAGGTTTATACAAATAAGGATAATACTGTACATAACAACTGTTGATATAATCTTACTACCCATGTAATAGTCATTATATAAAAAAATAAAAATTAATTTAACGGAAACGCCTTTTACTGTTTTCACCTGTTCAAAAACATCGATTGTTTATCACCGATGCACCAATTCCTTTTTTGTTTTTGGCTGAAGCGGCGAGGCACAACATTAACTTAATTATCAAATAAAACTGTGACCCTAAGCTATAAATTGCAACAACTAAAGTTTTCAAAGATATATTTATTCCAGTGATTAACAGGCACAGAAATGCACTTCATTGTATTATTTAGATTACTGCAAATCCAATTTGTGTAGCAAAAAATTGTATAAAGTAAAACTAAAATAAAATCCAAATTTTTTTTAGTAGACGCTACATTCAGTCTTGATATTCAAGCATCATTTCAATTTGTATTGCATAAATAGAACAAAAACACTAATCACTTAAAATCTAAAAATTAAGATTATATAATAGTAAGTTATTACATACCTCAAACACCTATGTATGTAGCAAATATTTACATAGTGATTACGAGAATAGCTCTCGTATATCCAAACGCTTTTCCAATTGTACGGCTTTACTATCATGTTAATTCATTGCGTCTATTAAATGATCAAATTAATTAACACTTTACCTATCCGGAAATCTATTAACAGACTTCCGAATGGCGGTGTGTATATCCCAAAAAAAGGAAAACATTAATAATCATCTCTTGAATAAGTTTCATTTGATTGTGTTGCGCATAATAACTTTCCGATTAACGATTGAAAACGATACTGAAGAATTTGTTTCGAAACGAAGATAACTTCGTTAGTCTTGACAACATTGATTTTTGAAAGGCTACCATTAAGTAACCGCCGATAGGCAAAGCGTTGATATTAATGGCGTATTTTCAGTTGCTGGTCGATTAGAAAGGTAGAAATCAGAAAGCGCAAACATTCAAATATCGTTGATGTATCATTGTCCTGCATTGATCCTACGTTCATTTCACATTACAGCATTGCTGCAATGATATCTTTTATAGTTACAGAGAGTGCACGTGTAACGTGCCAGTAATAACGGTCGGCTAGAAATTACTTGCGAGGTATGACCGCAATGTATCATCGATGAAGAAGCTGAAAAAAAAGTTGGATAGCGCGAGAGGCGGCCTAGCGAGCATTATAGCAGGTGCACCGAATGCGAGCGACGATGTGTCGCCCACCCGTGTGTGCAGAGACTTTCTGCGGAATGTTTGCCACCGGGGAAAGCGTTGCAAATATCTGCATGAACGCTCGGAAGACGACCCCGTAGAGGAGTACACGTTCTGCCATGACTTCCAAAACGGAATGTGCAATTGGCCCGGATGCAAATTCCTCCACTGCACCGAGAGCGAGGAGAAAAGGTTCAGAGCGACCGGGGAGTTGCCCGCCCATATCTTAACCAGACTGAAAAACAACAATGAGAAGCCCGAGTACCCGATGTGCAAAGATTTCATCAAGGGCAGTTGTCAGAGGACCAATTGCAAGTTCAGGCATTGGAAGAATGAGGAACCGCAGCATAACTTGATCGCGGTTTCCCATCACAGCGTGACCCGGCCGCAACACAATTTCAATGGTGCCACTAATGGAGAGAATCGTAGATACGAGGAAGATAGAAAGTAAGTGTGTATCAATTGTGGAGGCTGTTTCAGATCGCATGATTTTTCGTCTCTTCTGTGAAATGTTATTTCGATTATACGTCGGTAAATGCGTCTTTTCGAGAGAGAGAGAAACAATGTTTGTTGGAATATCCGTTTGGAATACCAAATAGATTTTGAGCTGAGTAAGTGGAGGATAAATGTCTGCATATAAATAGACAACCTGTTATGTAACCCGGCGCACTCCCGTAGCATTATGAATGAGGAGATATACACAGTGGCCAGGTCATAACGGTTTGGTTCATTCAATTCATGTTTGCACGAGTGCGCTATGTAGGCTGTGGTAATTGAATTATGCCAATATAATGTGGAACATCTTTTTGTAGGATGAATTTCAAACACGAAAATGATGATAGAGTTTCATGATTCACTCTTTCAGTTACTCATCGTTTCGTATTCTCGGAAACTCGGAGCAATGGGAGTAAGTGGCTGCAAAATAACAGTGGTTGCAAAGAAGCGTTTCGGTGAACCCTGCTCCTACGCGTGTTTCATTAGACGTTAACGAGTACGGTATTTTGGCACGAATTCTTGATCGAACGACAGCTAGACAAATTTATTAAGCCGTTCTACGAAATTTCGAGATATACAGGGTGTCTTGTTTCGAGTCTCTTTCAATTAGTTGCGCATTAAACATTCGAGATTTAAGAGTCACCGTTACGTGGTCAAATATATGAATACCTTTCATTCTGTAGATCCTAAGTACTTGAATTTTACTTACACTTGTTTCCACTTGTTTTTGTATAGCTTCTATAATATATTATTTGAAAAAAAGTTCCATAATGCTGTGCACATTCATTGAATATTATAATAATTTATCCAGGTAGACAAACAAAATTTATTTAGAAAATGCTACTTTACTATTTGATTTCTGACTATATGCTTTTATATATTTTTACAGCTTTCACTGGCAATTAGAAGATCAACATAATTTAGTAACAAACAATGGTTACAATCCATCTTCACACCCTCCCGATTACATAGGACCCCCTGAACCAAAGAGACGAATAGTTTCTGGCGAAACGGTTGTTCACTTCGAAGCTTCGCCGCTGGTTGGCCAACATACGGCTCAACCAGTTACTCCAGGATATTATTATCCGGTGATACCGCGCAATGAAGCTAGAGCAATTGTTTTGGAAGACGAGAACGCGCTGTTACGGAAAAAGATAGAAGAATTGAAGAAACAAGTCAGTTTAATTTAATCACTGTTTAGCGTTATAACTGTTTTATTATATAGGCTGTTCCATTTTAATTTGTCCATGCAATTATTAGTTATTCGAACAAATGTTTCAAGCAGAACTTATTTTGTTTCTTTTCGTAAACACGAATGTTGCTTAGCTGACAGATTATCCGAGATATGAATATGCCTATTTCTTAAACTCATTCACAATCGTTTAAAATAGTTCTTTGCAAAACACCGGAAAAGGTGTTGAATTTTTTATGATACTTCTACCTAGACGAAATAATTTCTATTTCAAACATTTTTTATGCCAATAACAAATAGTTAGAAAGAAGGACGTAAGGGAAGATTAAAATGAAACAGCCCGTACATAGTAGACCGGATGAAAATTATTGTACGTTGTATTCCTACAGGTTAGTGACCTAACGGCAACTAATGAGTTTCTTTTGGATCAAAATGCTCAGTTAAGAATGTCTGGAAAACGAACTGCAAACGTGACAGCAGTTACAGTTCCAGCAGTGACTATTACGAATACGGTTCCACCATCGCAAGCTCCGACACCGCAACAAATGGTGAACGCGGCAGTAGCAGCTGGAACGTTGCGTACTGTTACCGCGAGTGTTGCGACTGTTCCTGTAAGTATAGCCACAGTCACACCTGTTTCTATTGCAGCGGTCTCAATGGCACCGGTGTCCATACCGCCACCCATCGTCACAATGGCTCAGCAAACAATCACGATGAGCGGATCAGGTCCACAACAAACTAATCAACAACCTCCGAACTCGCAACAACCTGCCAGCTTACCTTTATCGATATCCGGTGCGACCGCCCCCCTTGTTTCTTATCCTATCATGACTCAAGAACTTAGGCCCGTGTTGCAGTAAATTATAGACGAGAAAGGAACATAAAAGATACCTCAGTCCACGTTGATGAGTCAAGGATGCTGTGTTTTGCATTGAGTCTTTCAAACTAATAACATATTTCTATCATTTCCCTTTTAGTATAAATGGTAGGCGTATAAAATAGATGATGTCTACAACTGATCAAAAGCATATTCTTTAGTCAGATTTAATGTTGAAAATATCACAATAATTAAACGAACACTACATCCATAGATCTTTGCTTAGGAATTTGTAGAAATTTATCGTACAGGACAAACGTAATGATCATGACTGTTTTTAGCAGTACGACTTTAATGCTATTACTCTGATTTGGAGCCCCCCCCCATCTAATAATTTCGTTCCTTCTAGTGATTCGTCATATAAATGGTAAACATTTATGTGTATTAATGTACACAACACGATAAATGTCCAAAATGTGTACAGATTTAGATTAACCATGAGAAAATGGTTACAAATAATTTTGTGGGTAAGTTTTATATTATTGAAAGAAAGCAGATAATCAGATGCTAATAGGACAGAAAAATTGTAGATTACAAAAACGTAGATAATAAAATATTTGTTTAGGATAACAAGAAGGTAAGTACAAAAGAGAATAAAGTATGTAAATGAAATATAATAAAAGTTCAAAGGTTAAGGTTTACCGCTGCGTTGAAAATGGTGGTGAATCTTACGAGTGTTCTGTACGCAAATGCTGTAAATAGTATTTTGTTTGCTTCCTTGTTTCTTCAGAAAAATTTTTGTACTTCCATTTTTAATAAATAAGTTATAAAATAATAATATTTTAATAAATTAAGTACTTATCGTGGTTTTTTGTGTTTTTACAATTTACTTAAATATAATGGTTTTGGGTTCAGGTAGTAGAAATTAAGAATTAGAAACAGATTGAAACCTGACCCCTACGAAATAAGATTCTGGTACATTGACGTGTAATGTGCATTCTGCAAACCAAATAAACGTATAGCTGTTTTAAAGTCATGTTATCAGTCATGGGTTGATACACGTGTATATATTTTGCATAATTAGTGTAAGAAATTGAGCAATAAGTACTCCTGTATTTTATATATGCATACAAATGTATAACCTTTTATGTATAACTTTATGTTAATAAGTACTTTATTAAACTGATATTCTTCTTACTTTTAATGCTTAGTGAAAAGTAGTGGTATTTTTTTCTTTCGATTTAAACTTCTAAGATATTTATTGAAAACGGGATCTTTTTTTTTAACTTCTTTTTAAAAGTCAACAAGAGATGTGGTGTATAATTTCCTGTTCTATTTTATAGTTTATTACACCATTATATTTCTCTCTATAACACTTTACATATGAAACAATAGTTTTGACATATGGTAGTGTAAATCACTCTGCTTAATTCACTATTTATGATAATACAATCACCCATCATATTAATTATTATGATCATCTGCATAATTATATCCTAGATATAACAAAACTTTGTTTCTGTATAAATTCTGTACGATACATCTATAACAGCCAATAGTATTCTATTAAAATTTATGAAACAGATTAATTACCATCTTTCATTGACATAAATATCTTGTTATTAAAATAACTAATATCATAACTAATAATTATAATAAACTAAACAACAAATATCTGTACAACACAGAATAAGAAACCTTAAATATTTTAAAACAAAGTGTAATACTATCAGTATTAATATTTTTTAAATATGTTCAAGTAATTGTATAATATATTGAAATAATTTATGATATATAGCTGAACCATTGCTCTAACCATTGGTAAATTTGATAAATGCAAAACATCAAGCCCCTTCCCCCAACTGTTATTTGTATTGTACGAATGCGTGAATTTATGCTACAGTTGGTAGTGAACGAAGACTTCTGTTTCTTAACCAGTATGCACCCGCTAATAAAATGGTGCAACAGAATCCAAGTAGAAGACGCAATTTCCAATGATATTTGGAAGATCTTAAAACATTAATGACTTTAATAGTTTGTTGTCTGGTATCTTGTTCAGTACTAGAATTTTCAATAACAAAGTTTGCCATTTCTGCTTTCTTTTCCAATGGCATTTGCGCAGCAACTCTCAGTTTTGCTTTGGCTTCTGTAAAACCTGTTCTTTCCATTAATCGTTGCAATTGTAAATCCTCCTCGCTAAAATCAAACAGACATTAATTGTGATATGTAATAGTATTTTCTTTTCATATACTATTTTTTATTATTTCACTATAAATCTCACCATGTTACAACAATTATTTTGTGCAAGTAATTCAACATGTGTCCTGTTTCAAAAAGTAATGGCAAATCCATAACTATAAATTGATGTCCTTGTAAAAAATATTTGAATGTTTGCCAGTATATTTCTTTATATATGTCTGGATGAGTTATAGCATTTAATTTTTTTCTTTTTTCTATATTGCTGAATATTAAATCACCAAGCTTAGCTCTATTAAGTTCGTTTGTCTCTAAGAACACTTCTGAACCAAACTCTTTTCGTATCTTATACCATGCTGGTTTTTCTGGTTCCACAACTGCAATAAATTTTTGGAATGTACAATTAGTATTCACGTTCCTGTTTATTACGAAAATAATTAATTACAAGTAAGCTACTTTCTAAAAACAAGAATATTTAAATCATTCTGTAATACAACAGTTTTATAAAATATACAAATGTCGTGTTGCGATAATTAGTAAAAAAATATTTTTAATTTCACTTCTAACCTTTTCGTGCAATTTGATCGGCGTCAATGACAGGTACACCGCATTCACGAAAAACAGCGGCAACACTACTTTTTCCAGTAGCTATTCCACCTGTCAAACCCACTATAAACATTTTTTGATATTTGTTTGTGTGTCAGTCATATAAGTCCTTCTAATTAATTGGACATTATCATTCAAAGTCGTCAAATGCGGTACTATTTAAAATCAGTCATGATAAGACGGTATTCACCAATAATTTTTCTTTGTATAATTTCGACCACATTTTAGATACATCCAACAATGACAAATAGGTTACTGAATTAAAGTACACTTTGACAACTCTGCTTCTCTGCCTCTGCTTCACTCTGCTGACTCTGCTTCTATACTTCGTCAAAGAGTAGGGATACAACAAGAGGCGACACTCCAAGCGGTACCTGTGATGTCGGTCATTGGTTGTATAGGCACGTGGAAAATTTAAATCGTCAATATCTAATAATTACAAGTATATTTATTTTAATTTAGAATTTCGAAGTATTTACGTTAATTTTACAAGATTGAAAAGTTAAAAAATAAGAAATATTTTTTTGAAATTTATTTGATATTAAGAAACATTACGGAGATATTACAAATATGTTTATTATAAATAAGTTACAAACAAATATGTTACAAATAAATTATCATAGCATATGCACTGAAAACATGTTACAAACAATATGAATATACAGGGTGTCCCAAAAGTACTTCAACTTCGGGAAATGGGAGATTCCTGAGGTCATTTCACGCGCCATATTCCTTTTGCAAAATGTTGTCCGCGGCTTTGTTTAGGAGTTATTAACGAAAAACACGAACCAATCAGAGCGCGAGCTCGACGCTCGTTGGCATGTTCAGCCAACCGCCTGCCGGCTCGCCGCGCTGAACGTGCCAGCGAGCGTCGAGCTCGCGCTCTGATTGGTCCGTGTTTTTCGTTAATAATTCCTAAACAAAGCCGCGGACAACATTTTGCAAAAGGAAAATGGCGCTTGAAATGACCTCAGGAACTTCCCATTTCCCGGAGTTGAAGTACTTTTGGGACACCCTGTATAATACATGGTCAGGTAATATTTAGATGGAAGATCCTCTGGCGAGCGCTAGAGGCGTCGTGGTCTGGTGTACCGTGGTGTAAGTACCATGGGTGTACCGCGAGCTTGGTAGTGGGGAGTGATACCAGAGACACACATACATTCCCATACATTCACATAGATTCCACACCGAACCTGACCTGACCGGACGTTGCTATATGTAATACACCGTGATCTACTCCTATATATCTCGTTTGTGATAAAACTGGATAAAACTAAAACCCCGGGCGTGAGGCGTGAGGACTCACGTGAGCACTATCATTTTCTCTGTGATAATGCGTAATTCGCACTCACAATACAAGTTGCAACGATATTCGGCGATGTTCGCCATCTTTAATTTCAAAAGAAGCGCGTGTTTACTAATAACGGATATGTTTACAGAAATTTGAATTTACATTTTTATTGTGCTAACTTTGTTTTTATAGTGTTTGTTACAGTGTATTGAAGTATTCTCATACGATTTTATATAGTAATATTGAATATTCATATTATCTTTCCAAAGGAAGAACAAAACAAGTCTTAAGTACATATCTGTATTTATAAAGTACTATAAGAAAGAAGTTATTAGAATGTATTGTAAATTACCAATTCGAACCTATGGTAGAGAAGAATATAAAGAAGTTACTGTTTCATTAAAAAAATTACATATTCCCCTAATAAACATTTCTGACGAATTAAGTGGTAATAACAATTCCGTGTTTTATGATCCTTTTGACACAACGTTTGACAGACTTCTGAAAGATACGAGGTAATCAATTTTATTGATGCATGGTTTATTTATTCATTTAGTTTCTAACTTTTATCTGTTTACAGAGCTTTGAAACAACCATCTAAATCAAATACTATTGACACATCGAAGAGAAGTGAAGAAAAAAGTTATGTTTCGAGTAGTAACGTATCTTTGATAATTGATGATGAATATTTATTATATAATGATAAGGTGACCAATGTTAGCATAAAGCATAATTTAAGGAAAAGACCACACAGAAAAGTCAAGGCAATAGTTGAAAAAAAACATATGCAGAAGAACACGTCAATAATTAGGAATACTAAAGTAAGTTTGATTGAGTGTATTTCAATAGTAATTGAATTTGATCATAAAGGAACTGTAATATCTGTTGCTAATGCAATTGTATTTGAGAGAAATTATTAATGGAAATCTTTCAAACGACTAGGTAAAAGAACATAATATTTATAAAAAGAAAGTATACAGAGGAAAAAGAAACAAGAATATTCATTCTACACATTTGTCCTTAGAGTTAAAAAGTAATGGCAATAATGAGAAAAATGTATTGAATCAGAATACTAGTACGAAACAAGAAGAAAGAAATAACAAGGGAAACCTATCAAAAGAGCAATCAAAAAGTGTTGAAATTATTGAAACGAACGTTGGTAATTTAAAATGTAGTAACGTGGTTCTAAAAAATTGTTCTGTCAAAATAGAACATCTTGAAGCATCTTTATTTGTGAAGCCATCGCATTCTATTGAAAAATGTGGAAATGTATTTAGTAGTACACCTATTGCTAAACCAATAAGACCTTCTACTCATACATTTACTTTATCACCAATTCCTATTACATACTCTGAAAAATTCAATGAACTTGTAAGATATACAGATAACAGTTTTGTTAGTGTGAACAATACAAACTTAGTTTCTTCAAAAGATGTGCAAATAAATACAAATGTGTGTGAACAATCTGATACATTAAAAAAATATGGTTTGAGAGAAAATAATAGAAAATCGAACAGTAGTAAACGTAGCTTAAATAAATTGAAAAGATTGCAAAAGGATAAGAGTATCTCTTTAATTGAATTGAACTGTGTTAGTAATAGAAATTACAAACAAGACTGCGTGATACAAGAAGCATCTGAAAAATTCTGTGATATAGAGAAACGTATTTCAACAAGTAAGAATAAAGTTAAAGATCTGTGGAATAAGCCTCCTTTATTAATAGATGAACATGTAATAACAAATAGACCACAGGAAAAAAATCTAAATTTTTCTGTTGATCCAGAGGGATCACGTTCCTTATTTGGTGATACAAATGAAGACGATAAGAATTCATTATGTAACATTAGTGCTAAAAATAATTTAATAAATCACTATAAAAAATTAAGCAAAACAATGTATTCTGATGTTACGAAGTTATGTAAAACATCGGCTTCAAATGTATGTGATAGCGAAGTAGAAGATATGTCGAAAAAGGTAGAAGAAAAATCATGTGATGTATTACCAGCAATTAAACTGCAGAGCGCAAATATTTCAGTTGATGCTGAGGAGTGTAAGTCAAAAACTGAAGGAATAGATGTTGGAAACTTATGTAGAAGTACATCTTATGTACAAAACTGTACAAGTACATCTAAGGAATCTAAAGATTTTGATAGGATAGATAATAAATTAAGTGCAAACAGTACTGTTGCAATTAATAACGAAAGTAGTAATGGACTTGAACCTTGTATAATTTCGTTACAATTACAAGATCCCTTTAGAATTACAAGAAGAAGAAAACAATATCGTAAATGGGAGCTTGACTTAGCTAATATTTCAGAAAATGGTAATAATAGTCCTCGATTACAGAGAGCTAGACCATCAGAGAAAAGAGTAAGAGATTCTAGAAGAACAAATCTATCTAGAAAAACATTAAAATCATTAGAAAATGTACCAGAAACATCTATCATTAATATATCAGCAAAAATAGAGAAAGCTATATATTTGAAGCCGGGAAAGTCATGGACAAGATCATTATCTATTTTAAATAATTTTCAAAACGAGTCAAATTTAGATAAATTATCAATTGGAAAAGGTAAACAATGGAGACAAAGTGTGGTTGATATCTTAAATATGCAAAAAGAAGGTAATTGTAAAATATTTACAACATTTCCAGTATTCTTTAATATAATTGACAACATTTAAATTCATGAAAAATTGCAGTTTGCATTAGTGTGTTTACAATATAAAAAAATCTGGGATATACTGTGTAAAAACATTTGAATATCATTCTTTTTTATATTTGACAGAACAAAATTCCATTTTGTGGTTTATTAACCTGTAACATTAATATCTCAATATTTTTCATATTTAAAGTACATATGTGTTTATACTGTATTTGTTATATATTTTTTTTACACATTTTTTTCTAAACAAATATTTTATAACAAATATACATTTTTAATATAAAAATGCGAAAAGAGTTTATAAATGGGTAGGCCCTATAATTAATGTATGAACAAATAACTCAGATTTTTTATTACAAGATTGATTATTGAAGTCTTTTTCTATGTGCAGGTGTCTTCCACAGTTGTATAAGGAAAACTGAAAGTGATAAAAATCTGCAAGTGAGTCATGAAAGAATCAGTAAATCTGAACATGAATTGATTAATAAGAAAGGCAGAACCTGTGATTCTACCAGCTTAGCGCGTCTTACCAGAAGAATATCAGTACGTGTGGTTCCAATTAATAAGACTGTAAAATCAATAGAAGATGCTTCATTTCTTGAAGTTTATGGTATTGTTCCTGTAAAAAGTCAAAGATTTACATTATTAAGTAGTAAGTTAATTCGTTTTTTTGTCCAACTAAAGGTGAAATGTATAATAATATATTCCTGTAAGATTCACAAATATTTTTTGATAGATCCTCGAAAATCTTCTGTGTGCAATATTGAAAATGATGACATTGATGGTCACATTATCGATGAATATGCGGTCTCAACAGCAAAAGAAGCCATCCTTGAAAGATGCCTACAACAAGATTATATACCATTTTCAACATATTTTTCAGATTCGTGAGTATACACTTATGTCGTATACTTACATTTTGAAAATATTTTAACACTTATCAATATAATTTTTATTTACAAGATACTTAAATCACTGTCGAAAAATTGGCGAAGGTGTATATGGTGAAGTTTTTCTTTATGAACTCGGTGATGAAAAATCTGTTATAAAAGTTATTCCCATTGAAGGCAATGAATATGTCAATGGAGAGCCGCAAAAGAAGTTTCACGAGATACTATCAGAAATTGTTATTGCAATGTAATTGTAAAGTACATATATAATATAAATATCAATGTTAATATCGATGTTTAATTAAATACATTTTTAGGGAATTGCACAATTTGAGATTTAACACAAAATATAATACGGACAGTTTTGTAGAAGTAAAAAATATTAAATGTCTTAAAGGAAAATATCCAAAAAAGCTAGTGGATCTTTGGACTATTTATGACGAAGACAAACACTCTGAAAATGATTGTCCATCCATGTTTAACGAGGATCAGTTATATATTATTCTAGAACTTGGTCATGGTGGTCAAGACTTGGAGGCATTTGTATTTCCTTCAGCAGACGAAGCTTATGCTTTATTCATACAGGTTCGAATATTTCTTTAAATTAATCTTGACGTTCGGATTAAAAATATGCAATCAGTATCGATTCTTTAATTATATTTACACGTTTATTTATTACTATGGTAGGCGGCATTAGCTTTGGCAGTTGCGGAGAAAGCTGTTGAATTTGAGCATAGAGACTTACATTGGGGCAATATATTAATATCCCCAACAACTGAATCTCATGTACACTATAAACTAGGAAAAACAGAAATTCAATTTGTCAGTAAGGGTGTAAAGGTACATTAATATTGTATTTATTATTTTTTCATTGAAAAGCAAAATATTTTGAAACGAATTCAAATATCAAGTTTTTTGTTATAGGTGTCTATCATAGATTTTACACTTTCAAGAGTAACATATCAAGGATGTAGCGTATTTAATGATCTTGCATCTGACCCTAGTCTTTTTACAGCACAGGGAGAATATCAGTTTGATATATATCGTTTGATGAGGGATAAGATCAAGTAAGTATACATGTAAAATTTATAATTTTTACAGAAACTATTATATTGAATACTTACACACGAATTATTTCAGAAATAATTGGCAAAAATTTGAACCCTATACAAATATTTTATGGCTACATTATACTTTGGATAAAATGATTACAGCAGTTAGATATAGAAAAAGAAATTTGAAAGTTCATAAAAATGGTATAGTAAAATTGAAAGAATTGAAAAATGAGATCTTGTCGTATAAAAGTGCTTTTGATTTTGTATCAAATTGTCATAGTATTGAAAGCTTACTATTCACTTCCTCCGAGTCCGAACTGGTATCGGCTTTAAAAGAAGAAATGGTTATTGCATGAAGTAAATCTATACATATAGTTATCATGAAAGTATAACCCTTTTATAATTTTTATAAGACCAATAGCAATATCTAAAACAAAATTGTATAACTGTTTCTTCGTTACAATCAAATTTTATTTTTATTTCTTTTATTATGACTTCAGCATAGTCTGTTGAAATGTAATTATATTTTTAATTATATTTTAAGAATTATAAATTCGAATAAACAATTTATTTATAAAAATAATATGTCCTTCCAAGTAATGTGTTGTAAATAAATTGAATTTCAATTCATAAATTCGTGTTTTTGTCCATTTTATTAGAAGTTTATAAAGTGCTGTCTTGAAAAATACTCCCTTGAGGATAAAAATTTATACAAACCGTAATGCAATAAATGCAGTATTGCAAATACAAAAAGTACAAAGCGGCAATTTTCGTAAAAAAATTAACGTATTCAGTAACAAATATTTCTTTTTTTTAATTCAGTCCGCATGAATGGATTTCGGACAGTCATAATTATTGCTCATTTTGTGATACACACTACACTGATTAATGAAATTCCACCTTTGCTGATCAAACTGCAGATAAAAGTATACGACCAGATAATAATGTGCATTTCACAGAATATACTAAGATATAATTAGGTTTTTTAGGAAGACGAAACTTACAGTACTGTCTTTGACTTTTTGTTTTTCTTGCTCACATTTATTTTCTAATTCTGGAATCTTCCTATCATCAACACATCTACAATATAAAGTCACAATGCAATTAAGCAGTACTTATAAGATGAAGTAATACTAATATGTTACCCATAATCTTCTTCCAAACTTAATTTGTAATCCTCTGTTTGTTGTACTGAATATTTTGGGGTCTGACTTGAAAAAATAAATTGCCATTGATTGCGTAAGTATGAATTATTTTCATCTCTTAAAACTGTTGAATCCAATTTATTTGGCACTTCTTTTAAATTGAAACTTGTATAAGTTACTATGTTGAAACTAAATAAATATGAAAATCATATAAATACATTGTTTAATTACCTTTTTCGTATATATTTCTATGTTTTTGTGTTTCGTTAAATTCATAGAATTCTTTATGCACATTATTCTCGTAAAATTGTTGATGTTCAGCTTTCATTTGAATAAAATTTGAGTCGTTGTCCATAATCATAGTTATGCGTTCATAGAGTTCCGTTAATTCCTTCATATCCAATGACTAAAAGAAGAAATATGATTTGTATTAAAAATAATATATAAGTTATATACAATTATATAACATACTTGTAACCAATTTTTTGGATCAAATGTTCTTTCATGATTCATATTATCTTCAAATCGGTTTTGTAAGATATCAACATATTTTTCGTGCCATACACAATATTTATTTAAACTACTGTCATAGTTTTTTTTCATTAATGTTATCTTACCTTGGTATTGTTCTGTTTGCGACTATATAGTATTTTTAAATCAGAATAAATGAATTTATTTTGTAGTATAATGGAATGAAGAATTAATTAAAAACTAATATAATAATAACTACTTTAAGGCCAATACAAAGATTGGTGTTTTCTTGTTTTAAACGACTTATAGCATCTTGAAGATCTCTTATTTCAGAATCTTTCATTTCTATCTGTAGGAGGAGTTTTTGACATTCCCTTTGATAGTCTTTATCTCTGGTTTCTAGATGTTTCACTTCATATTGTACATTTAATCCATCATCTAAAAGATTTAATTGCTGAAACATTGCATAATTACCTTTTAGTATTTCACACTCTACAGTTATACTATTACAAAATTGCTGATTCTGAACTTCTTCTATCTCATTTTCCTTCATTTCTTTTTTCTGATTTCCAGTTGACTTCAAATTTTCATTTATATTTTGATACTTCTATAAATAAAACCAAGCATATTAGTAACGAATAAAATAGATAAAAATATTACATAATAAATTATTTTATTAACCAAGCATTCATCTTTCAAGTTCTCATCACGTTGCTTATTCGATACGTGTTCTTCCAAATCAAGTAATTTCTTGAAATTGAATATTCTTTCGTGTATTTTAGTACACAGAGTGTATAATTTATTTTTTAATTTTTCTTCAATTGTTTCAGTGTAACGTTTAAGCGATAGTTCAGAATTTTTATTTTTCCAATATTCTACATTTTCTTTCAAATTTTCATTTTTACGCTCGTATGCACTCAAATTACTATCAGTTTTTTTAGTGTTGTTTTGTTCAATTACAAGTTGCATCTTTAAATTATTCAATTCAGTCTTTAATTTCTTTTCATTTTTGTCTAATCTTGCAAAATCTTCTTGCAATGAGTATATCATATCAATCTTATCATTTTGTTCGTACAAAGATAAAATTGTTTGATTCATTTCGGAAAGTTTATTTTCAGCGTTTCTCTTTTCATCTTTTAAACTTTCGATTTCACGATACTTTTCTTCCATTTCGTTCTTATGTTCAAAAATCTCTTTGTTAAAATCATGATAAAGTTGTTGTATTGTATCACCATGTTTAGAAATTATTTCGTTTGCTACCATAATTTCTTTATTCAATTTGTAGTTTTCACTTTGTAGTTCCTGGAACCTATAATAAAATAAATTGTACTTAATTAATTGAAGTTAATATTAAGAACGATTAAGGATAAATGTTATATATTGCTGTATCCAAATACTTCAGTTGGGATTCGTTTAGTCGTGTAGTTTTTATTTCTAATTCTTTTTCATAATTCTTATTCTGCAATTTCAGTGTATTATAATCTTCTTTAGACTTAGATAGTTCAATTTCGAGTGTTTTTTTGTGTTCTTCTAACTGTAGAAGATCTATTGCTACGTTTACTAATTGTTCTTTAAGGAGTGCATTGTTCTCTCCTGCACGTATACTATCTCCTTCACCTCTTCTAGCATACTGTGCAACTTCTTCCTTCAACTCAACAATTTCTTCGTTTTTCTTCTGTAGTTCTTGTTGCTGGTTTTCTATTTTTTTGAGTATTTGCGTACATTGGTTACCAGCACCTTGTCAATAGCATTTTCAACCATTATCTCAGTAGTTTTGAAAAATAGAAGAATTATTTTTGTTTCCAAAAAAAAATTTTTGTATGGTAAAATAACATATTGAGAAGTACCTTGAATAGCTGCACGCATACTACTAATGTAGAATTCAAAATATGATTTAAAGGCTTCATCTATTCGCTTATCAGATAAATTATTTTTTTCCACATACAATATTGCATTCAACAATTGATTTAAGATTGTCTTAATAAATTCGGTAATTTTAATTTGTATTTGGGACAAATCATTAGGTAACTGCGTCATATAAGTTTCGTATTTCGTTCGCCTTTCACTAAGTAAAACATCTAATTCTGAGATTCGCTGTTTCTTCAAGGCTAAATCTGATAAAAGAAATGGCATAATGGGTATTAATAAACATTTTATAAACATAAAAATGGATAACACCTTGGGAATCATTAATAGCTGAAGTCTCTTGAAGCATTTCATAAAAATTATATATTTGTTTAATCATCAAAGGCCGTTCAACTTCAAGGTATACTTGTAACTTTTCATTAACATTGCGTAATTTGAGTATAAAATGTGAAAAATATTCAAGTATTTCTTTATCAATTTCATTGATGCTATTCTTTCTACTTAATTTGATGATGTAATTATTGTATTCCTAAAAAGACAATTATACGATTACTCATTTTCTAGAGAAAACAAGTTGATTGAAAGAAAAGTTAAATTTTTAAGTTTGTCAGCGATAATACATTATCAGCCATTCCATTGGATGAATGTTCACTATTAACAGAGTTGGATATGTCCTCGCATTCTATTTCATTCCAATTACATTTATTTTGTCTTATATTTAATACAATTATACTATCTTTTCTATCTATATAGAACAAATATCTATTATTAATCATTAATACTCTTATATATATATTCTTCATAAATAAGATTGAATTAGTAACGTTACCTGTGTTTCTCGTATTTACTTCTGTTTCGCATTCTAGAATGTCTGAAATCATATTTCTCAAACTCTGATTGAAATAAATTTGTTGTTTATCATCTTCTACAGAATATTTTAAATTTTCGATTTGTTGCAATAGATTCTGACGTTCTATTTTATAACTTTGAAATCTTGTCATTAGAATATTTATATTGTACAATAAATGATTGGCTTCTGCAGTAATATCTAAGTTGCAGTTCATGCAATTATAAACATCTTCACAAAAGCCATTAAATTCTTCCAAGTTATTTAAAGCATGCTTTAAATTATTGACAAATTCGCTTGTTTCACGTTTCATTGAAACTAATTGTTGTTCATACTGAGAAATTTTCATATTTTTCTCACTAATTTCAGTTTCTAAACTTCCTATCATGCGTTTTGTGTTTTCCTAATTATTATCGGACAAAGTAGTTGTAAAATAATGTAATAGAACGTGTAGTACTTGCTGTGTTGATAAATAAGGAAGAAAAATGTATACCTGTTCCTCATAAGTAACAGTAGTCTTGTTTATCAGTGCTAGTAATTGTTTGATTTCTTTCGCTTGGTCTGCAAGTATGCAATCTTTTTCATGTTGAACTTTTTTTAATCGACTTAAAGCTAAATCATATTTCTCCACTTTTTCAGATAGTTCCTCCATTTTTTGTAATTTTTTCTGTAATGTAAAAATAATAAGTAAAATTTCTTAATAACGTATACATTGTACGTTAATATATATTAATTACAAGCAAAGACTAACTAAAAGTAATTCTTGGTCCAATTTTAATGTTGACGCTTCTTCAGCATATAATTTGAGTTTCTCAATTTCCTTCAAATGTAAGTAACAACTTTCACATTTTTTACTCAAATCTTGTTTAAGCTGGTTAATTATGTATTTATAATTATGTAGCTAAAAGGAATAAAGTATAAACAATATATATACAATATTGAGTAGTGTACAAAGTATATATATATTACCTTTGATTTCAAATCTTCTATTTCACAATCATATTCACGTTCTATCTTCATCAACTTATCATGCAATATCTGTTTAAGAATCATTAGATATTGATTACCTGTAACGCTATTACAAAAGAGAATATATAATATACTTGCTTTAAGATTTTCTTCTTGAGCATTTATACAATCTTCCTTTTCGTGTAAAGAAATTTCTAATTTTCTATTCAAGCCTTGTACTTCATCCAATTCAAGATCCCATGCCTTTAAAAAATATATGTTCATATATAAAATGTAGAAATCGTCTATTATTATAATGATTCATACACGAAGTTTATGCTTCAAAGCAATGATCTCAGAGTCTTTCTGAATAATAATGCTTTTATCAGATTCCGTTAATTCACTATTAGATTTCGACAAAGTTCCAATGTCCTGAGAACTTCCACTACAGGATTCTAAGCTATCTTCTTCGTAATTATTTCTTTGAAAATTGATTTTATCTGGTTCCATTATATTATTATCCTCCTCGCTAGACTTATATGTAAATGATGTTTGCGACATTGCCTACACAACAGTATTCGCATAAATATATTGTTTAAATAGTATAGTATAAAAGCATATTCATACAGATGTAGTTATAATTTTATTTAAATATTTGGCAACTTGTCCATCGAACTGTACTCCTACATCGTGTGTTTCTTGTTGTACCTGTATTAAGATAACGTCTATTAATGAAAAAACTGCAGCACAAAATTATGATACAGTTTTCATACTTGTAAAGCTATATCAATATATTCAACCCATTGCGGTGTCCTTTCAATATAATCTGAAAAGTAAAAATCTAAATTTGAAGTGAAATTAATAAAATTGCAAATAATAGTTTATAAATTGTAAATAATCATTTACTATACCTTCAGTAAGGAGTGTTCTAGGGTCGGGTCTAAATTGTGCTACTAAGGCATGGTTACTCTTAGATGATTGTGTATTGAATGCAGTTAAAGAATAAGGGCGCAATTGTGTAGATTGATTCACAAAAGTCAACTTATCATTATCATTTTGGAAATTTCCTTCAGTACGTAGATGAATTGGTAAACATGAATTTGGATGAACTATGGAGACTGATTCATTGAACTTTTGATTACGTTTCTACAAGAAATATGAAATGTTTAGTAACTATTAAACATTCAAATACATTCAGAAAAGAGCTCACTAAATTTTGTAATTGTTCTTCTTGTTTAGGGGTAAGTTCCAAACTTTTGTATTTCTGCAGCTCCTTTTTAACTATTTGCAGTTCAGTTTGTGTATGTGAATTAAGTCGAATTATATTATCGACAACTACATTTACTGGTATTATTTTTCCTATCTGCAAGAACAAATAATATTATATTTTAATTCAATCTTGATACGTCTGCATTCGCGATTAAATACATACTGAACTATCGTTTTCATTAAGTTCACGAAAATAACGCGAAGTCTCCAAAGAATTTGGACTCCAGGTTCTAATATCTGAACAAGAATCATGCAACTTTAATCGACCTTCCAACCGTTTTCGTGGAAAAACATAATCACCATATGTCAAAGGTATTCCAGTATTCGGTCTACCAGCTAAGAATATTCGGGGTCCATGCTCCGCGTACGACATGTTCTTTACTCGTATCTTGAACTGATTCTTTCCAGTTCATGCATTTATTATTACTAAATACTATACATATAACTGGAAGAGTCAAATTTGTTTATTAGAAGCGAAGATTAATTTACAAAGCATACGTATTACTCATTTAATCGTATCTATTTATATTCCATAGTTACCATAAAAAAACAACGTTTAGCATTATACAATATGTAATATGTAATGTAAAGGTGATCGCAATAAAGTTCATCTATTTTTATACAATAAAATAGTTTATTTTATAAGCTGCCATTAAAAAGAGTTATGTCATTACAAATAAGTAGTATGTTTTGTAATTTTCAAGTTTCTACCGACGTTACAAATACAATGTGCATGCAACGTAAATCTCGTAACACGTCTCGATTTCATGAAATATAGAAATTATATCAGAGTGACTATATTTCAATTAAGAACTCACCGCATAACAAATTTATTTACTAATACGTGTATACTTTATTTAAGTACAAAATGCTACCGATTCATAATGATGAAGTACACCGTTTTTTTTTTAAATTGAATGAACATAATTTTCTACTTATAACTATGTACTAATTCATTTCATAACATTGTAAAATGTTATCTTTCATACATGAAGTTATACAAGATAAATACAACTCTTACAAAATACTATATTTCATTTTTTGCATACATGTTACTTTCAATATGGAATTGAACCTGTAATTTTGATAATAGTTGCAATGTAGAAATATATTTTTCTGATTCAACAACTAAAATATTTGAAAGTTTATGTCTAGAATAGAAGGTATAATTGTATAGTAAGATTTATATCTCTTTCATATGTACATATATTCTCTTTACCAGTTTATAAAGGAATATGACCAAGCGAATGTGTACTTGTTTCGCTGTGTAACTAATAAGGCTCTGTACGTTTCTTTTTAAAATAATAATACATATCAGTGCGACACAGTTGTATTTTTCTTGCACTATAAAAATACTATGTAAGTGGAATGCGATACAATCTATCACAATCCAGTTGTTATAGTTATAGACGGAACAGTGAAGGCACAATTATGTAAAGAAAATATTTTACATGTGTATAAATATGTTTCTTATCTTTTAAAATTCCACTTATATCTAAAATTTGTAAAGTACATTATACTTCAATATCTAGTGCTCAATTAGACAACAAATAACATTTATAAAAATGGAATTAAAATTCAAAAACTTCAACACTCTAAACATGCAGTGGAATAAACAGAATACATACACGAATAGACGTGTTTGAATGAATTATAATAGAATAGTTTCTACTTTGCAACTTTGCAAAATATATTTGGAATGATCTGTACATAAGGCCACTCAAGTTTCTTTTTTTATTATTCTTGTATTCCATTAACAATGAAATGTCGATATTGGCATACCATCCTCTTAGATTGCCTTTATTATATACATTTCCATTATTGAAGAAAGACCTCTACTTATAACGATAAATTAAGTTATTGAACTTCGTTATCTGCATTATATACACGAAAAAATTCATCAAGATCAATTAAAAGATGAATGTGTTACAAAGTAAGTAATAAATTCCTAATAAATATAATTACAAATCATGTTTCGATTTAAGTAATAATTGTAAAACATGATGTAAAAAAAAATAGGAAATTCTTGCAATCTTAACTGCTTCCTTAGCGCATTCCATTCTTATTTAAGTACACTTTAGGTTTCGAACGATAAGTACTAAAAGGATATTTTAATACTTTAAAAACATTGCTGCCTTCGAATAATACTTTTATGCACAGTCAATATTTGTATCACTATTTTCTTATTAGTTTAAGAAATATGCGCATACTTCGCTCAAATAGTTCACATAAGAAAATTAAAATGTAACTTTTGCATTAAAAATGTTATTCTTCAAATAAAACTAAAATATTATGTGAACAATCTATAACAAAGTATTAATGTTTTTCAATTTTAGTGATACTATTGGTTCTTAATTGTATTTGTTTTTTTTTAAGTTTTTGTAATAATAAATATCTTTGTATGTTGCAAACAAATTTGATATCTTAATACTTCTTGCATCTAGTATTAATATTTCCCTACGAAAATATTGAAATAAAGAATATACATTGAACAAATACAGATTACAAATACTAACAACTCTGATCTTTAAAAAGAATATGCTTGCTTCGTTTTAGCTGCTCCATAGTAATACAAAAATTCAATACATGAAGCACTATTAATACATTTACCAATATGTTCTAAACTGCATTTAACTTCAAAAGAATATTACCAGAGAAAGATTGATGCATTATGTAAAATAATGATTTGAAGGTAATCATGTTGAGATGAGAGGCTCCAGATATAAATCTTTTGACAATATGTAACTCAACAGATTCATTCTGTGACATAATATACTAAATTATTAAAATGTTAACCACATGATTCTTCAATGCTTTACCTGCCTTTCCTTTAACTTGTTATTGTCATGTTATATTTTTTTACTTATTTCTAACAATTTTCTCTTTACGAATGAACATATTAATTGTGTTCAGTTGAGCATGACAAAGTACAAACTGAAATTTGCACCACTTGCCATTTATAAATGTAGCACACCCTGGTCATGATTAAAATGATTTTGGTGATGGTGATGGTGACGGTAGTGGTGATGTTGAGAAGTAGAGGTTGTTGCATCATCCTGCAAAGTTACGCCAGTTAAATCTACAATTTCGTCCGCATCTTCGTCGCTTCCAGTCGCAGCACTTTGCGTCGATTGATGACTTCCAGAAGACAATTGACTGTTACGCGAAAATGATCCACGTCTTGGAGCAGTTAACGCTGCTCGTTGATTCGCAGGTTTTACAGTGATTATTAGATTAGAAGAATTGGCGATCATCATATCAGTGACCTAACGCAGCGAACAAGTAAATTCAAATTCTATGAGTACATTGTTCTAACACATATCGATTTAAATCGTTCAAAAACTAAAAACTGTAACTGGCTCTATAATCGCATTTACCTGATCAAGCGTTTTTCCAGCCACCTCTATGCCATTTACTTCAAGTACTTCGTCGTTCACTGCTAGAAGCCCTGTACTTTCAGCTAAACCACCTGGTACCAACCTGCTAATGAATACACCCGGTACTTTTTCAACATGACCACCCGTGGAAGGTGATAATATTCGAAAGCTTTCTCCATCCTTAATGTAAAATCCTAACGGCTTATCAGAGCCATGTTTTAACAAACGTACACGACGACAGGTTTCTGGTAATATATCTACATCGATTATCGCTGATACCTGGAATTGTTAAAAAGAATTTACAATATAAGTATATTTTGTACCTAAATCTATCTAATTTAAAGTTAAACAGGTAAGACATACCTGCCTAAAATCATGTGGATTAGATATAGCCAATGACTTTGGTTTTCCAGGTGTACCGCCAAGAATACTCGATATTAAATTTTTTGGTTTCATTGTTCCATATTCATTTATGTCTTCCAGTCCATCTCCTATCATATAAAATACAATCACATCAATATTCAATAATCACAATAATCACAAATGCACATCAATATTCACAGGGAACTTATATAGAGAGTGTTCAACTAAGATAAAAATCAAAGATGACGATTTTACTATATTGGTTTTGTTTCAATTTCTAGAACTCATACCAGTACTATTTAGATTACTAGAATAATTTTTCATTCTGGCTATCTTGTATCTTACCCTTTCTTTGTATCAAAATTCTAAGAAGTGGTTTTGCAGCGAGTAATGCTCTCGCCAAATTATTGTCATTATTAATAGGTAATAGATCACCATCAGTTGGATCTGTATACCAAATCAGGAAGCTCAGATCTGGGCCTATGTCATGTTTTTCAGCCAATAATTTTCTGAAATCCTCATAACTAATAGGTTCATTACGGTTGATTGCAAATCGTAGGATGTCAGCATCGAACTAAAGGAGAACACGTAAGTAAAAATATTAAAGAGAAGAATGTACAAATATTTTGAAAGGTCGTTCGAACGAGAACTGTTGTTTTATCCTCCTCGTTTCACGATAAAATCGTAACGTGAATATATCGAAGCGATTAGAAAGTAGCTTACTTTGCTTTTCACCGCAACAATGCTGCTGTCAACTTGATGGTGAAGTTTGCTTTTAGACATGATTTTCAGTTCGACACAACTCGCAACGTTTGAAGCAAGCAGATTTACTTATCAACACACAACAACAAATAAGTTAGGAGCAGTTAGGATCCTCTGTGATCACTTGAAAGGTAAGAGTGGAAAGGATAAGACATATGTATACGTGACGTTGACAAGCTTTTTCTCCACGACTATATAGCTTCACGGTGTAAGAAATCAATCTTGCCAGGCCGACGAGGTTGCAAAAATTAATCACCGTCGAATACGGTTTATAGTGTTGCAGCCTGTTCTATATAGCCACAGCCTACTCTAGAGTTGGCTGTGATATAGCGTGGCCAGTTGACCACGCGAACGTATGTGTTTAGTTATGATAGCGCTACTGCACCATATGTTCGATTAATGGCGCC
Organism: Lasioglossum lativentre; assembly: GCA_916610255.1. Taxonomy (NCBI): domain Eukaryota; kingdom Metazoa; phylum Arthropoda; class Insecta; order Hymenoptera; family Halictidae; genus Lasioglossum; species Lasioglossum lativentre. The sequence continues at coordinate 8,443,817 of OU744364.1, forward strand.
GGGAGGGAAATTTGAATATAAAACGTAATATTTAGGTCGAAGGTATTTTATTCGGGCGCAATAGCTTAGAATAGTTGGCGAGACTAATCAAGGAATTTAGGCAAAGTCACGTAGCCTCTTGGAGGAACTTCTCCAATTTCACATAAACTATAGACACTCAAAGTCTGGAATCAGTCAAGACGGGAAGTCATAATTTCTCAGTCAAGGACCTCTTGGAACTCCCTCGGACCCAGACCTCTCTCTCGTTCGGTCCCACTCCCACTGACACTGACTGGTCCCACTGAGTCCCACATCCGCATCCCTCGTTTTGGCGTGCCTTCACCCTCGCATGTATCCCACTCTCGTGCCCGCGCTATTAAGGCCTCTCCGCCACCAATCACCATCAAGCTGCAACCGGAAGACGAGTCACCCGCCGAATCAACGCCTAGCCAGAAGATCCGAATTTTTCTATTGGCTAAGGAAAAGAAAACAGGAATGAAGAAGCTGCGGAAGAAGATTCAAAACTCCAGAACGAGTCAGATTTTATTCTGGAATCGTAGAGTCAACATCTAAGAGATCAGTCAATAAAGACAATAAAGTCAATATTCATATTTCGCTATATTTCTTTGTTGAAAGTTTATTTCTCGCAAGCCTTTTACGAGCAGAGCGCTTCAGCGCTCCACGGACACCCGAATCTGGTCATAATACATCCTAACTTCCTATGATCTTATTTTTTACGTGGATGTGTACACTTGCATAAAAAGGCGACTTGCCAAACAATACTGCAACAAAGACCCAATAAAATACCAACCATAAATGGTACCAGGGTATATATATACATAATCAGAGTACACACATTTGAATACGGATTTCTGGGATTATATTCATGAAAGATCTACCTGGATCTACTTGTGAACGCATGCGCACTGGAAATTGGTTGTCGAAAAACATTGGAGATTCGCCTCTATAAGAATGCTCTGTGGTACAACTGGCACAAATAAGATTTGCTATATAGCATCAGATCCAATCAGATCAGAGAGTTAGAAGCAGTTAGGATTCTCTGTGATCACTTGAAAGGCAAGAGTGGAAAGGATAAGACTTAGATGGATAAGGACATATGCAAAGACTGACATATGTATACGTGACGTTGACAAGCATTTTGCCCACGACTAGCTTCACGGTGTAAGAAATCAATCTTGCCAGGCCGACGAAGTTGTAAAAATTAAAGACGTTCGTTGTCTATATAGGTAAAGCAACGATAATGTTTTCATTCATTATTATAGACTGTTATTATTTTCCTAATTTTACGTTTCTATAATGCTTGATGTAACATGTATAAACATTCATATATAGCAATATATAAATTTTAAAAGAGAAATTATATTTAATTTGTTATTGTCATACGTGTCGTACGGATAGCGACCGTGTTTATCGATCATTCATGTTGTTGCCATGTTTTCAATTTTGTGCGAATAACAAATCGTAGAGTACCACGTGATTGTCGTTTACAAATGACCGTTATGATGAGTTATTACGAAAATACGTAGAATGAATGATACATGATCAATACGTAAGAGTATTTCTTTCGACAAATATTTTGGAATGTGCATTTTATTTTATGTCAAACGATTAGAGATCGATTTTGGACAATTTACTGGTCAAATATGGCGTTCTGAATTAGGTTATAAATACGAAGAATTTTCAACGGTTCTTTTATGAATTCATTAGTTTAGACACGTCGATTATAAATTATGTTGAATGCACGAATGTAAGTTTCGTTATATTGATAGTAGTAAATTGCAACCTTAATTTATATGTGTTATGAAAGTTGACAGACGTAAAAATATTTTATTTTTTATACACTGATAGAGTAAATAAACAATTTTATTTTCAGTTAAATAGTGATAAATGTAAGCATGGGTGAATATAAAACAATTAAATATAAATCTATTATTATGACATGAGTATAAAAATATGAGAAGTAGTTCTAAGAAAGAAGACACTCTTGTAAAGAAGAAATATGTCTTTTTTTCTGATCCAGATGTTATTATTCAACCTGCTAACGCATCTACAACAGTAAGTAAATTTATATCATATTTTTATTTTCTGTTTAAGGTATACTAATATGTATCTCTACTACTTAAATGATTATAAAACATAAAATACATAATTTCAGACAGCTCAAGGTAAACAAAATCTTGAACTCCATCAACAGCAAATATCCAAAGGGCAACCGTCATGTTTGTCAACTCAATTTGACTTAAAGGGTTTAGAAAATTTATTGTCATATCACCCTGTACAACCGTACCCATTTACGTTTATAAGTGCTGTAAAACGAAAACTTGCTTTAGAAAACAACACCAAGCTTAACAAACGGGTGTATAATTCGAATGATAAAAATGCAGCTGAATCAGCCGTAACAGTATTAAAGTCTAACAGTATACAAAATTTAAATGAAATTGTACAAAAAATGGATTTCATACGACCATTGAAAGTTCCCGATTTGAAAATTTCTGCCAAGAAATTGGATTTTGCTACTAGAGAAAATTGTGTATCAAAAGAATTAATGTCATCTAAATTTGAAGCACCTTCCAAAGAACTTATTCATGAAAGAACAGATAAGCCAACAAAAAGTTTTGAACGTGTTCAAAGAAAATTGGATTTTTCAACATCAGATGTTTCTTCTATAATTGCTAGCGAAATAGAGCCACTGAAAGTACCAAATAGTTCTATATCTTCAAATTTGTCGAAGAAGAAAGAATACATTAGAGAAAATTCTAGAGAAAAAGAAAACAGATCGAAACGAATTAGGAAAGATGATTGTTTGTTCGTAAAGCAGGATGAAACTGGGCAGGAATTCTTGAAAAGGTCCCGAAGCCCAAGACACATCTCTGGGAAAGATTCTTCTGATAATATCAGCGACTCTGCATCTATTACAAAATTGAAAAATGACAGATTACCACTGCACATGCCAAGAGAAAGTGATTTTGGTTCAGCAAAACCAAAAACTAAGAATTTTGCAACATCCACTGCTAAAAAAGATAGTGACAAAAGGCATAAATCTCTTAGCACAAGATCTTTAAAATCCAGAGATTCTTCTTTAGAATCGAAGAATAGAACTTGCAGTAATGAATCACTTTCTGAACGTTCTGCAAAGATAGCAGACAAAATTACAGTTAGAGAATCCAGAAATATCTATGAAAATTTTGATTACAGATACAAAGATGATTTACATATGTTAAAACAAGCAGATGACCAGAAATACATTTTTTCAACAGAAAACAGGCAAATAAAACAGCATAAAGTAACGTGTCAAACTCAAGGAAAACCAGGAAATATACTTTTTAAAGATCAGTTGAAGAGGGCACCTGAGAAAGTAAAACCTTCTACAAGTAAAATAGATAACAAACTTTATGCTATAAATTCCAAGGAATTTGAAGATGTAGAAAGTGTAACAGATTCCAATACGAGTATGAGAACACGAAGTCCAAGTACAACTTCTATGCAACAAATAAAAATCAAAGATTCTGAAAAAATTGTACAGAATTTTAAATCGAATAAAACTATCGAAGACTCAAAATACACAGACATTTCCTTGCAGTGTACTAATCCAAATACAAAGAAAGAAGAAGAATCATTCGCGCAAAGTATTGCCACTACGATTAAACAAACAAGTAATAGTAGCGAATCTAATTTAAATGATAGCGTTATGTCGGATGCTTTACTAGATCCAAGAAGAATTTCTTTCAGAGATGAAAACCGTTCACAACAAGAAGAATTTTGTGATTTAGTAACGCCGGATATGAATCTTGTATCTAGATCTAAACGAAAAAGACAACTTATACAGAATAGCAATGTAGACAATGATTCCAAGTGTTTAAAACATAATGTAATTAAATCAGAAACAGAGAAAGACGGCATTTCATTGGTAAGAATTTACATGTAACAACATTAATTTATTTTATAAATATACTGTAACATTTTTTTTTACAATTGTAGTTACATCCTACTGCTTTGCATATGCAGTTTCAAGCTGAGTTGCATCTTCTTGATTCTTTCAATGAATCATTACGACAAGTTATGGATGTTGAAAAGTGTTTATATAATGTTAAACAGGATCACGAAAAACAATTGTCGTTGCAGCATAACCAGCCATGCGAACAATCAAAATCACATTTCTTTAAAGCAACAGGCGAAAGAAATATCGATGACATGGAGCATTCTACGGAAATTAGCAAATCGCATAAACATGTTGCAACTGATAAAAGTATGAGATTCAAATATTATTGTGAATATACAGGCTATGGAATCTTAACGTTTACATCAAATTATGTCCCCTAATTATTTGCTACTTAAACGATATTTTAAATAGAACTTATTTTGCTTCAAGGAGGACATGTTAAATAAGTTCCGTTTGGAACATTTTTTAAAAATAATGAATAGTTCAGTCAATCAAATGTCATTAACAATGAAATATTATTTCGAATTTTAGAGCATTGTACAACAACTCAGACTATGACAGATTATTTTGATAGTCAAAGTAAAATAAATAAGCCAGCAGTGAAAGCAGTGGAGGTTCAAACACAGACCGTGAATGATATGGCGACGCAAACTGATATACGTCCACCTCGACGAAATGTACAAAGTAGATGTTCGGAGATATGTGGCATTTCATATGAAAGAGGATTTCCTGGAGATAGCGAAGTTCCACAACTTTCGTTAGATTCAGCAGAACAGTTTGAAGACTTAGATCAAATAGAAGAAATATCATTGCCTAGCAAATTAAGAACAATGTCAGAAATAAGTTTACATGAAACTACATCGTCCATACGAACAGAGACTGGTACAGAGATTAGTATTTCAACTAGAGACATAACTTGTTCGTTTAATAAATATTTAGATTTAGAGGCAAGTATAACAAAGTAATTGATATTTCCGTATAGATAAAGAATTGATCAAATAATTTAGTATATTATGCACTTACAGATTGCACAGTTAATAAAAGATGAAAAACAGAGATATGATAAAATTGAGTTGCTGTTCAAGTCCCGTGAAAAGACTTTAAATGATCGGACAAAAAAATTGGTGAAATTAGAGGAGCAGAAGCGTGCATTAAGAGACACTGGTCAAGATAGTCGTGTTAGTTCTGTGAAAAAGAAACAAAGAGCTTTACTTTTAAAATTGCAACAGGAAAAAGACGAAATGAATAGGTACATGACTAATATAAGTTTATTCTTTGATAACCATCTGGGGTAACTATGTATCTTTTTTCAGATTGAAAGAACTTCACAAAATTGCAAGTCAAGAACGTAAACTTATGTTACAAAAGCAAAGAAACATGTTCAATCCTCAAATGTCCACGAAGAATATTTTAACGAAATTGAAAAGAAGCGCAGATAGTCAGTCTCCAAGAAGATTATCTGGTCCGATGAAAGGTTACGACATAAGAAGCAATAGTTCCATGAGTTCTTTAGTTGATTCCGACAAGTCTCAACACGATCGATCTCAGACCGATGCACGCTTACAAATGTCAGAGAGCGAGTTACACTTCTCTAAACTTGATCTACCAAAGAGTAATAAGTTTACACATTTTACCGAAGAATCAAATGCTTCGTTCTTAAGATTTGATAAACCTAATGAGGTTATTCAGGACAATATGTCTCAAGAAAAGTGTCCTTATAAACAATCTAAAGATGGGAACAAGGCAAAATATGAAATAAAGTCAAGAAAATTTGAAGAAAAGATGCCTAGAGTAGATGTTTTTAGATTGAAATTATATCAGCACTCTATTGACCCGAAATTGGTGAGAGGTCATTCCATGAACACATCTGGAAAATATCTTTTCGAGACTACAAAATCTCCTGACGTTTCAGAGTTGTTGCAAAAGAGTTTAAATAATTCTATTTCTGAGCATGCTAAGTCGGAGTCTGACACTCTCGTAGAGGAGTTATCGAAAAAGTCAAAGCTTTCTCAAGTCACGGATAATCATTTTCAAAGTTTGGTTTCCCCGAGAGAAAGAGAATCTTTGTCAAAAGTTACTACCATAAATAGCGAAATTGTTCCAGAAGAAATAAGTTCCGTCAGCCAAGATACGGTATCGAAGATATCAAAATCATCCCAAATTTCGGAAGATCTTTTGCAATCACATTCGAAAAGTTCTAAAAGAAGTAGTAAGTCAATTCCAACCGATATATCTAAAAAGTCTCAACACAGTTCCGAGTCAAAATCGAACGTAAAACGTAGAAGCTCAAAATGTCAAAAAAGCAAGTCGTCATCTAGTATTCTTACAGAAAATATATTGCGTTCAAAATCCAGTTCTCAAGTTTCGGAAGAATTTAATAAACATCACAATAAGAGGACCAAAGTGGATAAAGATTCCATTCAATCTGATGAAAATGTAATTCTGGATTGTATAGATCGTGACGAAAGTTTGAGTTCTCAACAAATTAAACATTCCAAACTTACGAAAGATAAGAATTCGAAATTATCGAACGATAGAATAGACGATTATGAAAGTAAAGAGAATATATTATGCCAGAAAATATTTGACAAAAACGCAGAAGCCTATGAAAATTCTTTCTATAGTGAAGATAAGAGCACACAGAATTTGGAGAACCCTGTGAGATCTCAAGTCAGTAATTTCACTGTTTCCCATCATGGTAGTGGAGAAGGTGACAAAAATTATTCTAAATCTGTGGTTGTTAGATCGCAAGATCACAATATGAAAACCTCGAGGAAACTCGAGCAGTAAGTACACAAATACTTTGAATACTCATTTACATTCTATCTAAATTATTCATGTTGTAAATTTACCAATTCGAAGTTAATATTAATAACATCACGAATCACTACACGCGCATGCAAAAAGTCTAATAATAAACTGTGTATTCATACCGTGAAGTGAAGCATTATAAAAATAGACTCTGCACCGGCGATCTGCATTCCGGCGTTATTGCGGTATTTCACAGTAGCAAAGACTATTCAGTTGCATTGCCACGATTTAAGCGAGTTTTTCGAATAATTTCAAATCATTACGATCATTACCCTCATTTGTTTATAATCGTTCAGTTACTATGGACAGCGGATTTCTATTATCAGATACAATTACGTTTTTTAGAATCTTGAACGCACGTGAAGCCGCACTTACGTCACGTAAGAACTGCGTGGAAGAATGGATGGCATGGCATGCGAAATTAAGGACCGAAGAAGAGCGTGTTGCACGAATGGAACAAGCTGCCCTCAAACTTGTAACTGCAACGTCCAATGTTTTTTCTCAGCAAGGTACTTTTGATGTTGTCTATTCCATATCTGGATTGCAGAGTCAAAGTGTATCAAGTTGCATTTCTTGAATGTTGAAGTCTATTACAAGAAACAATTTTTACCACTGAAAAGTAGACTTAAAAAGTAAACTTAATAAATTCTAGGGCTGTACTTCTGAATATTTGTCTGCATTATGTTTGGGTTTTTAAAAATTTTAGATCATAACTTTCGTGTCGCCAAAATTCTTCTCGTAAAAATCGTTTTTATACAAAATGAGACTATCTTCAAAATCTCAGCTAAATCGGGCGTGACCGGTTTTCGGAAGTTTTGCTCATTCTGGCTCCAGGGTTTGAATATGTGAATTACGTTTTCTCTATAACAGCAATTCAATTCAGACAAATTTAATATTATAATATAATATTTTTGACTTTGATAATTGTCAGAAAGAAGTGTTTGTCCTTTTATGGACACGACTGTTTCATCTGACACGAGTGACATAGAAGGAAGAATAGAATTACTTACTGAAAAATTAGCGGAACGGCGAGTGGAAATGTCACGTTTAAAAAGGGAAGCCAGGAAACAGACGAAACAAAAGCTGAGAGCATTAGAAGCCAATTTATTAAATCAGATAAAGGTCAGTGACACTATTACATATCTTTAAAAGTATTATATTTTTGAGATGTTATGTCTATTCAAAGATAGTAATTTTCTTTCTCATGTACAGAAATATGACACGACCATTCACGAGATGCGTAAAAAGCTGGAATCGAAAAAGGGAACAAGTAAGGACAGTGATAATAAATTAGCAATAGAGTCGAAATCGTTAGCAGATTTCAAAGTACCTGAGATCCCTCTGAAGAGAATACAAGATATATTTAAAAATAGCGACTTGTTAAGGTCTAGATCAGAATCCGATTTGTTGTATACGAAAAAACCAACGACGGAACAAGTAAAAAATGTTAATCTAACGAGAAATGAGAGCATTGAAATTGAATATAATAAAAATAATTCAGAAAATGTGGCCACGTCCTTTAGGAGCGTGAGATCCTCGGAACAATTGAGCTCATCAAAAATAAATACTGTTCATCGCAGTGTTCAATCTGTGCTTGACGAAAGCATATCGGAACACATTGAATCTGATAAGATTGGTTCGGCATACTCGGTTACTTCCGATGATGTTTGTTCAGACCGAAATACTTCTTACGAAAACAAAATGTATTTGGATGAGATACAAAATAATCGAATTTCACTGGAAGGGAAAAAGAGCAGCATTTCAGAAGATATTGGAACTGAAGTTAATACAATTAAGTCAGAAGAAGAGATTATGACACAATCGGAAACGAAACTGTCTAAAGATGAAGTTACAAGTCAATCTGATTTGGGAGAGTATAAATCAGATTTCCAGACAATTTCTGAGCCGTCTCGAGCAAAAAGTATTTCTTCGCAATTCGGTACTGATAAAGAACGTGAAAAATCTATTATCAAGGACACCAAAAAAGAAATAGACAGTGAAAGTATTGTTGAAAAATTCGACTGTTCTCGAAGAATGGACTTCTCACGTTTAAATAATAAGAATTCGTACGAGGACATAAATTGTCTTGAAAATGAGCTGAAAATACTTTCAGAAATGATGTCACGCTTTAGTAAAAGATCAACCGAGGATTCGAAGAATAACAAAGAAAAAAGTACCTCGAATGATGTATCGGACATACTTTCGAAATCTGATAAAACCAGCGAAATTCAAGATGTAGAAACGCTAAAGAACGATGAAAGTAAGAGTGAAAAATTAAGTCGTTTAGAAATTAGTCCACACCATTTACAGTACTTATCTAACTCTTTAAAATTGAATTCAGTAAGTACTTTAAATGACAACAAAAGTATTGTGGAAGTTGATAATGCAATGTCTGTGATAATGCCACAAAATGATACGTCCCTTTCGAAATCTCAACAAGAAATTGATTATAAAGCAAGGAGTAAGGAAATTTTAAATGAAATTGAGAAATCTATAATATCAGAGCACATTAAAGTCACTGACGATGATTTGAATCGTTCGAATACGTCGATTGAAAACAAGTTAAGTGCGTATGAAGCAAATGAAAAAATCTCAGTCACGTCTTCGGAGAAGTACAGCAGATCTTTAGCTGAAGATTATTTGAAAGCTGTACATTCTAACGAAAGTATAAGCACAGCAGAAAATGCTTCTGAAGCAACGTATTCTCACAGAGAAGATGCAAATACTGAAAAAGGATTTGGTAATTCCTATTCTCCGAAATCTACGACGGCTTCAGAAAAATCTAGTTTGCTTATAAAGGATAAATCATTGGATTTGTACACAGATATCGATCGTTGTTTGTCAGTACACGATGGTGTTACTACATCAAGCCATTCGGAACGTAACACTGACGTGACTCCAGGAAAATTTTCACAGGACATTGTAAAACAATCAAACGTTACGGAATCTGCTACTAGATTATTGAAAAAACCAACTTCTCCGCAAGGTGTAAGCACGATTGAGAAGACTGACATAATTGAGGAGGTAATAAATTACACAAAGGATGGAGAGCTAAGTATAAGTAGCGCATGTTCAATTTCGAAAGCAGATCATTCAGAATTAATGACGGATAAGCGCAAAAATGAGAATAATTTGCTAGGAATAGGTGGAGATGTAGCATTTAAAGAAACTTCTTTAAAATCTGTTAAAACAGCCAAGCAAGATATATCCGACAATGGCAGTTTTATTAACAAAGAAGTTGGCAAAGATGAAAATCAAATGAAGGCGTTGTCTATGGAGAAAACTTCTATGGACAAACATAATTGGACAAAATCTGATTCATTTGATATTCAACAGGATGTTCTTAATTCTGAATGGGAAAAATCTCATAGTCAGAATAAGAAATCATTTAGTGATGACTCGAATGAATTAATTAACACGAAAAATGCATCTCAATCAAACGATAACATTGAAAGCCAAGATTTTGAAGAGAAAATAGAGAGTGACGATGAAAATGTATCTGTATTTCTTCCGAAAGGTGAATCTACAAATATTGATATGTATGGGATGAAATTCGATGAAACGATATCAGATTTTCATATTCATAAGACCAATAATAAAATTGATGATACCTTCTTTATGGATACAGACCAAAATCAAGAAGAGACCATTCACACTATAGAAACCGATGATTTCCAGAAAGCTATTCACGATTCCGTGACTAAAATATTGGATAAAGTCGAGAAAAGTATAAATAATAATTTAATAAAAGAAAAGGTCGAATATCCTCCCAATATTAGTGATAGTAAAAATGAAATAAAAGGAATTGCAACCGAAGAATGTAAATTTGTTTCACATATTCCTGAATTAGAAAACAAGCTGACAAGAGATGCTGAAGAACAACTTTGTATAACTGAGGAAACGTTGGATATCGATAATGATAATGCGGAGGAAGATAAAGTAATATCATTTAACGATTACAATGAATCTGTTGCTGATTTTAATTTACATGGAGGAAATAAACACGATGAAGATGGGCATCATATTGACAGCAGAGCTCAGGAAGTAATAATAACAGAACTAGAGCCTGGAAGCACAGAAGATGACACTTTATCAGATTTGGAGATTGATGCTAAAATAGAATTTGTCGAGGAAGAACATCTAGAAGCAAGTAAATGCGAAGATAAACTGGAAATACACGAAGTACACGAAGAAAAATTATTGGAACCAACAGTAGAACCAGAAAGTTCTGATGGTGAGCAACTTGATAATTTGATAGAAGTAACGGAGAGTAGACTGGCCACTATAGAGAAACAAGCTTCTGTTTCCGAAACGGAAAAGGCACGGCACGAAGTAACGAAAACGCAAATCAATGAAACATCGGAATATAAAATAGATAGTCAAAAGAATGAAGACGGTTTTGAAACTGTGTGTAATCTTAAAGTAGTAGATAATTCTGAAGAGAACGTATCCAATGTGCCTGTAGAGTTAATAAATAAAACCTTCAATATTCTGAAGGATCCAGAATATGAAGATATTTCTGAGGAAAGTCTTGAAGTGTCTGAAATCTTTGACAAAAGTGAATGTCAGAAATCTGCTACTGTACAAAAGCCATTTCCTATACCGGAACGATATGAGGCGGTACAAAAGTCGGATGAAGTGTTACGAATACTCGATGAGATCACGCAAAAGTCGTCTCCCATTTCTGATCACAACGAAGAACAGTTTCAGGGTTGCGAACAGGTCTCGGAAAGTAATAGAAAACCAGAAACCAACATTTCTGGGAATGATACTGCTTTACCTTCAAAAACGAATGATCAAACCGATCAAGATATTGATAAGAAGAGTGGGCAATTATTTGGAAATGATTTGGAGAGCCCGACGTTCTTAACAGTAGCAACAGAAGATGCATCGTCTGAATCAAGCGAAGACAAGGATACTCCTAAGGGTGTATCAGAGATTGACATGGATTCACCTAGAGATTCAAATGATTCGACATATATCGACGTATTAAATGAAGATTTACTGAATAATGTTGGTATCAAAAGTGAAAATGCCGATTCCAAGAGTACATATCATGCTACACCAATTGTTGCTACGTCTGAGAAGGATATAGAAGTTATGATTGACAAATTAAAAGGTATTTAACTTCTACAAAATATTTACATTTTCTCCTTTATTATTCAATTTGGACAGCATACAATCTGGATACAGTTCACTATTCATTTAGTCATTACGGATTTGTTTATATGTATGTTGTAAATATTTTTCCAATTTTTCATCTTTAATGTGTACGTGTAAGTTTACGATCATGAATTTGTTACAAAATGAATATTTGAAACAATCAATTTCATAAAAAAATTTGATTTTATTTTACGTTATTTATGTTTTTTGGAACGATAATTACGCTATATGTATCTATATTTCGAATATTACAGAGACATGTTCTAATTTTATAATGGCTGTGTAATTTTGCGCAAAACATTGCCTCGTATAGCCAAGTGTTGTTTATTTTCAGAAAAGCTAAATCGAGATAATAATTACTTAAAGGTAATACAACACGAAACTTTGAATAAAATGAACATTGACTTGTTTTCCTGTACAAATCAGTGTCGCATGTGTGCTTGACCTTTGATTATTGTCTGTATGCACAAGGAAAGCCTGTAAATATTGTGCAACACAACACATGTGTAAAATACTATTACCTTTTATTTCCTTCAAGTTTTTGAGAAATGAAATTTTTCATTATGTACAAATGTGACTTGGAATGTTCAATTTCATCACAGCTTTATAATATTTTCTCAATGCATTCAAAAAATCTGAAGATATATATATATTTTTTAAATTTTATTTTTATTCTCAAAGCACTTAATCAAATTAATATGTGAATTCATAGTGTAATGTAAAGATTCGTGTTGCTTTTCCTAGACAATTTATTGACAGAGTTCTTTTTAGATTCATACTATAATATATTTTCATTTTATACAGCATCCTTGGAGCAACCAGGTCTGGAAGTTGCAGAGTTGGAAGCAAAACTACTTCGCATTGAACAGCTTCAAATTGAATTAGAAGTAAAAATGGATTTTTTCATTATATTATTATAATTTTTCATATAGAACTGTTGTTTCATATCTGTGTTCTACTTTAGATTAAAAAATTGGAGGCAGAGGAAGTATCTTACTATGTTAGAGAAATACCTAACAAACCACCCCCACCGTATACTCCACCTGGGGGTGGCACAAGAATTTCTTCATCGCTTGGCTCACCTTCTCCTCCTCCAGCTGTGATTCCCTCAAACATAGAAGAACTTACAGCGTTTACTGAAAAAGCGACAGCAATGATATTCAGAGCGAAGGAAGCAGGGGACGATATTATGAGTTTAGAGGCTCCTCCGGAGATCTACGAGTTAACCAAAGAAAACGATGAGACTGTGAAGAAGGACAGAAGAATTTATAATACATTCCTCTTCGATCTGTGCAAAGAAACAATCGCTGAGGTGTACCAAGCCGAATACGAAAAGCCGGGTCCCAGTTGGACGAAGCCAAATGTAAAAACGAAGCCTACCATGAAAATGCCGAAAAATATAGACGAACTCAACGAGTACGTCAACAAAGAGGTAGCTACTTTATTTGGTTTCAAGACGAAACTGCAAAGAGAAAATATGGTCATGCGTTGGAGTAGAAAACGAAGAGACAGGGTTGACGAATTATTGGCTAGAGAAGCTCAAGCCGAGGAAGACGAATGGACCAAATTCCATCACGACGAACTCGTTGTAAAAAATGATCTTACAGTAGCCATACTCGATACCCTGATAATGGAAACTGTGAATATAGTGAAAGTGGCTTATGCGAAGAAAAGAAAAGTAATGATTTAGTTTGTTCTTTTCGTTGCGATAATCGTCGCTATGATACTGGTACATAGATCATATTATATCTCAAAATAATTGGAAATGGTATACTTTCATTCGAAAATTTTAGAAGCTGGCCTCAACTGCCATACTTTACCAAACGGTGGTTCTTACCTACTTTTGTCTTGTTCATGAATCATAGGCTGGTTCCTATTTATTTCACTGGCAAATCGTTTGATCGAGGAAAATATAAATGATCGCTTAATTTTAATCGAATTCAAGAGGTGTACGAGGTCCATTTTTTAAGTATAGAACTGTAGATGATATTTATAATCGGTAGCCACGATACGTGTAGATAATTCAATAATCAAATGCCCTGATTGTATATGTAATACGTTTTAAGGTTAAGATTATTATTATTACTAAGGTATACAGTATAAGGACATTACGAGTTATATTTGCATATAGAGACATGGTAAAGTAGCATACTTAATATAAGAATCCCGTTGATGTTTTCTTGAAAGAGGAATGTAATTATTGGTCTAATAATTACAAGCATTTTGTTCGAATAATGTACAAAATACTATTATTTATACAAACAGTACACTGAATGTATGAAGGAAACGTCATATGTTCATAGATTCTTAGATGCTTAAAGCTACTATATGTACATTTTTATTTAAAAATACAAATATTATTTATTTAAAAAAAAAATAGTTACAATTATTTGGCGTATTTATATTTTTACAATTAGTGGCATATTAATCAAATCTGATCACTTTAGAAGCATTTGCTGTAGTCATTAATAAAACAGTCTTTATTTAGTTGATTGTACATTAAATTAATTATTACTACTTCAATAAAGAACAAATTCTAAATGATAAAAAAATGATCGCTAATAATTTTAAGGATTTTGTAATAAAAATAACGCGATGTTATTCGAACAAATTGCTCTGTGGATTATGGTGTATAATAGTTGCGTTTTTGAAGTCGTCGGCTGTGGAACGTAATTAATATGTTTTTATTATAACAATAGATCTTGACCATTTAAAATCGCTTCCCATGTAATTTTCGCCCCTTTAATGTCGCCATACATGATTGGAAGGAGGTAGCTACTGAGTAGTCTTGAATGGTCAATATCTGTTACTCAACTACAGACCTTGTCGAACTTCACACGTTTATGCTCAACTATTTTTAATGAGATTAACAAAATTTTAAGCAAAAGACTGATAACTTAGGGTCATTTTGATCCAAATCACAAACATTTTAAAGAAAAATGTATGTACGCGGTAGCCGGCAGGTGAAAGTCGGTTTCGAAATTGGTATTGAGACAGCTCTCGGATGTTGATTATATGCAACAGAGGTACTTCGGATTTCAATTATAACCTCTTTATTATAAGGATTAATACATGAATATAAAAGCATACTTGTGTTATCAATCAATACGCATTAAGAAACTGATAATCAGTTATTGTACATTTGAATTTGTTTCGGTTGGGAATATATTTATACCAGTTCTGATTGAACTTTATGTTTATGGTTGTGATGTCGAGCTAAGTGAGCTAAACAACATGTTAATTGTATGAAAGTGCAAAAGTGACAAAATGAATATGTCTTTAGCTTTAACCCTTTGCGAGCATCAAAATTAAACCGTCCATGGAATCAGGACGTAATATGAGAAATACACTCGTTGAACCGATGACAAATTGTTGTTTCGTCAATTGTTATTGTTCGCGCTATGTTTGCTGGACGCATATATGATTTCATACACGAGTTCATTGTCCGCAAAGGGTTGAATATATATATATATTTGATCGAGCCTTTTTAAGGCTGGACCTACACTGATTCTTTGCCATGTGGCAAAAAGATTTTTATAGAGGTAGCTTATATTTGTGTATTCAAAGGAAGAGGAATAAAAAAGGAAAACAAAAGTGTGCTGCGCAATGTCTTCTTCTTTTCAATGCACAAACCTAAACTGTGTTTATAAACATCTTCACTGTCCGACAAAAAACCGTAGTGTAGTCGCTGGCTTTAGATTTTAAAGTGTGTAGTGAGTTTTCGTTTTACTCTACGTATGACCTCCGAATTTTCGTGTGATTTAAGAATGTACATATGACTTCGCTCAAACTTTAGTGTGCATACGCTATATATCTTATTACAAACAGTTTAGCTGATTTATCAATTAGTAATGATAAACCATACTGATTTAAGTCTGCCCGTACGTTACAAAAGAAACAAGTTTTATTTTGTACTTTCCATTGTTGTTCGAATCCTTTTTTATTTCGCGGTCGGCTCACAAGGCAGAGACTGATTGCATTCGTAGTTGTTATACGTAGGCATTGTTCACGTATGTAGAGTTGAATATGTACTTAACTAAGGTATATTTTATAATAAATTTTTTGAAAATTTTACAGTCTCGTTTTATGTAATACGTTCGATATAATACGACAAAATTTTTTTGAATGATTTTACTATTATTAAAATAATTTTATTGACTGACCACCTGGCTGACCAGTTACTGACCACCCGGCTGACCAATTACTGACCACCTGGCTGACTAGTGACTGACTAGTAATTGACCACCTGGCTGACTAGTGACTGACCAGTGACTGACCAGCACTGACCAGTGAATGACCACCTGCGGTTGACCAGTGACTGACCACCTGGCTGACCAGTGCCTGACCAGTGACTGACCACCTGGCTGACCAGGACCGACCAGTGAATGACCAGTGACTAACCAGTGACTGACCAGTGAATGACCAGTGACTGACCATTGACTGACCAATGACTGACCAGTGAAATATCGGTAACATTGGGCACGACACCGAAGTGTTTTTTGGACTCTTAGAGCTCCAAAAAGCCTAAAAGATCAAAGACGATACCGGTTCTGTTCCAGACTAAAGTCGAAACCGGTTCTGTTCCAGGCTAAGAACTAGACAACTAGGGGGCAGCACATCAGAGTCTGATCTACTATTTATCTACTCTCTGGTTGCACTGGTTGCAGAAACAGATGGATTTGAATTTGGCCCGGAGCACGGTTCCCACCATTCTACATAGTGGAAATTTGCTTACTGGGATCTTATTATGTAGATATAAAATTTTATATTTATTTAAAATAATATAAATAGAAGAATGTATATTTTATTTAACCTTATTTTATATGTATATTTGAATGGTTTGGTTTATGACATTTTCTATGTTTAATAATACGTGTTTATGTTTTTAAACCTTTTCCGAAATAACTAAAATGTGTATTCTATCTTATATTGTTTACTAAAAATACATAGACATGTAACATAAATGATCGAAATCGGAAATATAATTTATCATGCCT
Source organism: Lasioglossum lativentre (assembly GCA_916610255.1). Classification (NCBI taxonomy): domain Eukaryota; kingdom Metazoa; phylum Arthropoda; class Insecta; order Hymenoptera; family Halictidae; genus Lasioglossum; species Lasioglossum lativentre. The sequence goes on from OU744364.1 coordinate 8,460,728, forward strand.
GAGAAAATGTGCAGTTTCTTTTGATTCCTGCTATCGCGCTAGTAATATGCTTCAATTACCATCGCACGTGATTATTAGTAGTTGTGAATGAAGTGTAGTTGTATACATTATACCCCTATATTATGTAATAAGCGAGCAAGGTCACGTTGCAAGTGCGTGGTGTCAGCCAGGGCCACACTCTGTTAAAAGATCATCTCTGGATGAGTTAGCCGAGTTGACTCAGTGATTTATTGATATAGAGTACGTTGTGCGTGGTTGATAAAGGATTTTACGTTAAAGAGGATTGATTATAAATTATCAGAAAATGACAGCGAAAAAAATTACGTCATTATCGAAAGAAGAATTTAAAAATTTCATAGATTCTGTTGATGTCGTTTTATCTGATTGTGACGGTGAGTAACCAAATGTTTATAATACTAATCATAAATAATTTGTTTTGTGTTATACCGTTTTTTTCACTACGAATTGAATTGATAGAAATTATCAATATTAAGAGAGTGTATGATTATGTGTATAATGTTATAAATGGTGTTTTAATCTCAGTAAACCTTAGGCGTACTATGGAGAGAAACCGAAGTAATAGAAGGCTCACCTGAGACTGTGAATAAATTCAAACAGTTAGGTAAAAAATTCTTTTATATAACAAATAACAATACGAAAACCAGGCCCGAATTTGTGGAGAAATGTAAAAATCTTAAATATGATGCAACAGTGGTAAATCAAATTCAATTTAATGTTTTAATATAATTTGAATGTTTTTTGATCATTTATTAATGATCATGTTTTAATGCAATTGTAGGAAGAAATAGTGTGTACTTCGTTCTTGGCTGCTGTATACCTTAAAGAAAAGAAATTTGATAAGAAGGTATATATAGTTGGAAGTGTGGGTATTGCCAAAGAACTGGAAGCGGTAGGGATAAAACATTGCGGCATTGGAGTGAGTATTCTAAAGAAGAATTGTGTTATTGTTTTTATAAGTCATTTTGAAGGTAAACATACAATTTTTATGTTATGTTATCGCAGCCTGATATTATGGATAGTGATGACGTAGAGATGGTCATAAACTTCAAGCCTGATCCAGAAGTGGGAGCAGTGGTTGTAGGATTCGATAAACATTTTAGTTTTCCAAAGCTTATGAAAACTGCTACTTATTTACAAAATCCAGATGTTCATTTCATAGGAACAAATTGCGATACAGAGAGACCTTCGCCAAATACTAACAGATTCCCAGGTTAAACAATTACTTTAATCAATTGAAATTAATCTTAGAAGTTTTTTTAAAAGATGTAACTTCTTTCTAAAAAATCATAACTAATTGTATTGCATCATAATACAACAAGTAACACAATATTTGTATTGTATAGGTACTGGCTGCTTTGTAAAAATAATAGAATCAGCGTGCAATAGAAAGCCGGTGATGCTTGGAAAACCAGAAGCTTTCTTGATCGAATACATAGTTAAGAAATATAATTTGAATCCTGAAAGGACACTAATGATTGGTGACAAGTAAATGTTATATTTTATGTTTGAAAGTTTATGTTGATTGGGTATCTAACATACAGTAATTGTTTTATTTCAGTCGCGATACTGATATTCTCCTTGGAAAACGTTGCGGATTTAAAACATTGCTCGTACTATCAGGAATTACAACGCAAAATGATGTTAACGCTATGAATACGGTTAATGCAAATACCAAAGATTTGATAGTTCCAGACTATTATGCGGATGAGTTAGGTGATGTGCTAAAAATGATCGATTCATCTTGATAATTCTGACGACTTCAGAAGCCATAGCATAATTTATCATTATTATATATCAATGAAAAATGTAATATACATAAGAATTTGGCTTATCTATGTTAATTTCTACGTTTAATTGGCGATGTCAATTACAGTTTTGATCTAATAATTCACTCTAATTGAATATTTATTACAACATAGCTATAACACATAGCAAAAAGTTAGTGTTTCAGCGATTGATGTAGTAATATTTGATAAAACTGTGAATTCATTAATTAAAACAAAATTATAAAGAAATATCGAAACTATTAATATTCAAATTATTGTGCTAGATACAGAATAATATATATAGTACAAATATATAGAAATATTTTTGAACGCTGGTTTTCTGCGCTTCTATTTTTATAACTCTCTAAATGTTTTCAACATTTGCCAACGAAAAACTGTATAAGGAAGTCCGGAGTTGGCAATTAAGTTATTATGTAGATAAATTGTAAAAATCAGTGTGGTTGTGTAGTGATAATCACATGCTTTGTACTCTCAGTGATTATGGTTACATAATTCACAATATAAGTCAGTGGTCAAGATAATGAGGATAAATATAATTTGTGCAACTATTTATCGATATGTGTGAAAATTATGTTAATAAATGACGAACAAAACATAATTTGCAGCATTATTAATTCATTCTGGAAACTCGATCATATCGAATTCTTTATTCAATTCCTATTTCGAAAATCTCTGCTTTGCGATACACGCATGCAGTATAGGTGGGTAGTGAGTAAGGGTTTTTGGGGTTGATGATAACGAATTTGACTGTGCGATGTAGAAACGAAAGACAGTTAAATCGTCGCGTATGAAAAAAATAAATATATGATAGTAGGAGGATTTAATTGTTTTTTTGGATTGAATCTAGCATACATATGTTGTATACGTGATAATAACAATAAATAACAAAGCTCTGATTTTGCAGTAGATTTTTATTGTCGCACCTAATACGCATTATCTTCTATCTGCATTCGCTAAACACTTTTTCTAGGGGTTAAAACATATTTCGCACCTTTCGTTAACTGTTTCATTCAAAATCGAATTAACTATATATATATATAGTTATTATTTTCGCTTTTAGTTCCTTTCGTTTAGTTATAATTAAATTGAATATGGATTTAACTCTAGAAGGACCAATCAGGTCAAACTGCTCTATTTGCTATATTTACTATATTTCTCTTCCAAGATATATGATATAAATTATATAGATTCCAATTTCCTAGTTACACTCACTTTTAATAAACCGAATATAAAATGAACTTTTTTATTGAGACTTTTATTGTATGTTAATTATATTATAGTATATATGTATGATTCGTGCCATTTTTCTCGAAATTCTTTGAATTAATAATATTGGTCCTTCCAGTGTTAAAACGTCTGTTAATGGTCATATACACGTTACGTCATTTATACTTCAAACATGTTTTCTCACAAGCACACATTTGGCGAGTATTTGTTTTTGAATATATTATGTAATGTTTGTCAACAACACTCGATATAACGCAACCATTTCTTCCTTTTCACGAAGCTCGTATTTATTGATATAACAAAATTTTCACCTTCGAGGAAAATATTGAAGTTGAATTCTTTTCAAAAATAGTCGACTAGCTTGAACACTGTGTTTACATAGTGAGGGATGATACTAGTGCGCAATTCACCAAAAGTATGCAACCAACCGATACTATTTACCCCAAAAATGTAAGAATTATAGTCTTAATTCATATAAAGCAGAATAGAACGTCTGAAACTGATTGTTTTATTTACGAAACAGACGCCTGTAATATGTCGAAGTTGGTAAATGGTGGTATAGTACAGTAATGAGTGCATTAAAAAAAATATTTTTATTTATTCAAGATGACATTCTTGTTTTCAATTTCCGAGAAAGAATCTTTTTAAATAAACTGATGTGAAAAGTCTCGTATAAAAAGAAAACTTTCTGTTTTTTTTTTTTTAAACTAAATGTACAGGATCGGATAACCATGCGCTTTCAATTCTATTATTTTCTCACATATATTGTCATTCGTATATTATACTTTCGGTAAAGTTTGATTTCATACTTTTGGCTGGCATTCATCGTATATGGGGGCGATAATATAAGTTTGTCTTTGTTAATTTCGTTACTTTAAACTTTTATGTTTCTTTTTCAGGCGATTATTACGGTCCAACCACATTATATTTAGTCTGTCCGATGAGAACTTGTCCAACATAATTAAAAGTACTAGAAAAGCCAATTTATTTTACTCTGCATCCCCATAAATCCCCTAAATCGGGGAAATTACCGGAAAGCGAGATTACGATATGCAATGCTAAGACAGATTGTATATTTTCCTATATTGAATTAATGCGTAACAGTTTATCTTAGCATAGCATACCTTAGCATTCCGGTAATCTTTCCCCTGCAATCCACTATTAATTTGTTCTTAGGAAACATTTTTTAAATCATTCACGAAATCAGTAAAACGCAATCAAAATCTTCGTTTCTTTGCATTAAACGCGCGATTACTAAAAAATAACTACGAGTGCATCGTAAACAAATGGTAGGATTACCAGATTTTCCCAGGATTCTTATCGCAGTGTTCCCCAGCTAAAACCGTGGCGGTTCTCATTAGACAGACCGTTAGATGGCAACGATACATCGAGGTAACATACCCTGCGGAACCAGAAACAGAGATTCGTTCGAGGTTTGGTTCCGGCGGCGGTCAATAAAGAATATTATGGCAGTAAAGAACTGACGCCTTATCCAGTGCAAACTATCCACTCTCGTATGTTTCACGCCAATCTTGCTCGACAAGATATAGTGCACTCGTAAAATTTCTTAAATCACCTCAGTAGTCTTTTCTCGTATTTCGTTGCGACCATCTTTGCAGACATCTGAGACAAGGTGTCCGATAACGTTGTCCATGAACTTTCCCATAAAACCCAATCTCTTCATACAGGGACATCATGTGTTGATTTCGGTTCTCTTATATATGTATATGAGAATATGAGCTTTGCATACGGTTAGCTGTATAGATAGGTGGGGAAAATACCGTTTAAATTGATACAGAGAACTTTTCGCGAACATCCGTGTAGAATTTGAACATCATCGTATATTGCATCGTTTCTCCATGTCAGAAAGTATAAATATCCATGTTAATTCTCAAAATCACCCAGGGACCAGAGTTGGGCAAAATTGTCATCTAAATAAAAATGTCGGATAACGAATAGAAAATTTTTATTCGTTATTCGATGGTCCGAATATAAAAAGTATCTTTATTCGACGAGCATCGAATAAATAATTATGTATTTGACGAGAATTTATCCCACGAATAAAGATAATTTTCGTTATACGAAGTGGCTTTATTCGAACTTCGAATAATTTTTTCATCTTTTATTCGGAGGCTGCGAATAAATCTTTCCATAACTACTGCCAAATTTTTTTATTCTTATTATTCGTTATTCGACATTTTGCCCAACTCTGCCAGGGGCCTTTTCACCTATAAACCTTTTTATTCTCAATTATAATTGTCTAATCGAAAGTTCTGTAACTGTTTATATATGATTACTGCGTGGAGAGAACTTGTACAGTTTTCGCTGGCGATACAAGCGTACCGATTCGGTTCTTTACGGCGAAAATGGTGTTGATTACGCATAAAAAGAAAAACCGAAGTAAAATGTAGAAAGACGTTTTCACGAAAACTAGTGTCGCAGTGAAAAACGGTTCGTTGTCATTGACCCGAGTTGTAAATGCGAGCTAAATTGATAAGAGAAAAGTGAAGAACGTCTTTAGGGTCAGGGTGACCGAGATGTTCCGACTTTACGATTTCTCAAGATGTCATTTCGGGACGTTGAAGCATTATTTCGCATAATCGTATAACGAACGCATTCGACAGAAAGAGAGGTTCTACTGTACTATTTGCAATGTTATACGAAAACAATCTTTTTTTTTTTAATCGGCACTTCTTGGTCACCTATATCTTGTCAAGAGAGTTACATAGTGGTTCTGAGAATGATTTGAACGTTGTGAACGGTCCAGCACACGAGAACCATAGCTGGATCCGCGAGTAGAGTCTCGATGTACAATGACTCGTGTAATTGTTCAAACACCTTTTCAATTAGAATGACTTTTTCCTAAATGGTCTAAACGAACTTAGTTTTTCTGTGAAGCTAGAAGAATTACTATGGTATTACAGTTTTCTAATATCAACATTATTAACCAATTTAACCTTTATGATATAACTGACACGAATGCCCACTTCCGTGGACAATCTGGGACGCTTATGGTCCAAAACTAATATTTTTACTGTTCTAGGCTTTCAAAAAATATGAAAAAATTCTAGAATGCTTGTTGAAGTCCCTATTTATATATACAGGGTGCCCCACGTAACAGTTTTCACGATTTTTTAAGTACTTGCGATGATCTGACAAAAAATATTTTCAACAAAAGTTGATCAGTTTTCGATTGGCTATATATGTATTGTAATAAAAAAAGTTCGAAAAACATTTGTGTTTATAGTATTGTCAAGGTCACCTTCATTTTTTTAAATGGCACTTTGTATTTTTCACTTAACAGTATTACAGCCCGTGTCAAGACGAATTCAACGATTTAGTATACCATGACCTTGGGATGACCTTGAAGTGCAATTTAAAAAAATGAAAGTGGCCTTGACAATACTTGGAAAAGAAATTTTCCAACATTTTTTTTTATTGGAATGTATAGCCAATCGAAAACTGATCAACTTTTGTTCAAAATATTTTTTGTCAGATTATCGCAAGTACTTAAAAAAATCGTGGAAACTGTTACGGTGGGACACCCTGTACACCAAGTATTGAATTTTTATCGACAGTAATTTACTAAAATTTGTTTCGGTAGGAAAATTTCATACATTATAGTAGATATTGGAAACAAAGAAATCGAAGAGTGAAATTTTGCTCCGGACATAAAACGACCTAGGTTACCCACCGGAGGGTGAAAAAAGAAAACGATGCAATGTTTCGTCTGCTAAACTAATCCTTCCGGGTTCGCATAGAAACCGAAGCGGTTTGATTCCGATTTAAAGGGTGTTTGAATAATCATGCGAGTCACTGTGTGTCTCCACCGGTTCCGTTGCCTCATTATGTCGTTACCTTCTACGGTAATCGTTGTCTTCGCATAGAACATCATCCCTCGCTGCCTTCCCATCCGGAGCAATGGGATAATTCGGATTACGCAGATGCTCGCTTAAAGTATATTGTAGATTGGTCGACCATGAAGAGACGGACGTTCCCCCGAGTCACCTCGACGGGATTAGGCGTTTTCTTTCCGTTCGATCACCGCCGGGTCTCACGTGCCGTTCGAGTTTGCGTTGTAATAGTTTATGCGCTCGCTGCGCGACAGATAGGCGCACCAATAGAAGACGTTGATCGCCAAAAAGAACAACGGAAAGACGACGCGACTGGCACGATCAATCTTCGAAACCGAATTGTATCTCGGCGTTCTCCTGCGGCGTCTTCTGCCGGATGTCTTCCGGTCCGGCGTCGGTGGACGCGGTGGTGGACTGCACGCCACGCAGGACATCTGCCAATTAGCAACCCCAGGATCCTTGTTGGGATGTGGGATCGCCGACAGTGGTATCACCTCGATCCTACCGTCCTCATTCATCGTGAAATTCCGACTCGAATGTCCTCTGGCCGCTGGAACGATCGAGGCTTTTCTATGGACCTGTGGTGCCTGCAACTGAAGTAGAAGAAACTCGCTTAAGAGGGAACGGTAGTCACGTGACTTTCCCTAGAATTTCCCTAGAATACTCTAGAAATTTGGCCGAAACTTGGGTTTGCGGGAATACATTTGACGTCCTTATACGAGCAAATTTTGAGCTGCATAAAAGGCTCGTTTGATAGAGGAAGGTTCAGCGCATAGTGCCCTGCTTATGATAGCAGTCAAAAAACTCTTTTTGTGACAGAAAAATACATTGGATTCTGCGGTTGTTTTCTCGACATTTTTCCCTACTTTGCAGACTCATATTATTAGATGTCAACATAATCTCGTTACATCATAAGCAGGGCACTATGCGCTGAACCTTCCTCTATCAAATATATATATATATATATATATATATATTGAATATCACCAATTTATTATCTTGAAGTTCAAATCAGAGGGTACAATTATTCACAAAAGTCACTTACAATTTTTTATAATATGAAGACAATTTGATTAAAAACATGAAATAATAACATGAAATCCACTAATAAAACTTTTAATGCAAAATATACTCATGAATGGCTTTCATTGCCAATATATTGATGGATTTCGAATTTCTTGTACTTTTGTCTCCCATTGTACCTCCAGAACATCCTCAATACGGGGAAGTTTTCTCTTTTTTTTAAAATTGACCATACATTTCACATAAATAGAAGAAACTTTTGAAATTTTTCATTTATCGCTTCTAATATGTGTGTTCAATAGGTTTGTAGAAAGTTGAAAATAATGTTCTAGTGAAAAGAGGTGTTCGAATATGAAAATCTACATAGTGCGCTGATAAGTAAAATTTTTTCCCATATTTTCGAATCATTTTACTTCTAATAATACGATTGTGCTGATCTAACGAATTTTACTCTATGAGAAGAAAATAGAGTAGCGAAACCATCCGTATTCAAATTTCGCAAAGTCAGTGTGGCTTATCCGATATTTTAAGATCGCATTCTGAGAACTCGAATCGAATCGTCGAAGACGTGCTTCTTAAGGATTTACGCAAGACCGTCATACTCTATCTTGGCATCGTTCCACAATCGGAAAACTTGATTTCTATAATGAATTCAAAAATTGAAATCGTTGCTCTGCCAATACGACGTTTTACGCATTCTCCGTGACAATGTAAGACGACAATGAAGAATGAAAAAATTGCTATTTCCACTTCGTTTTTTTAGTTACTAACAATTAAAGATCCGCCTGAAATGCTGCAACCCGACCGACAGTGGTGTACGTCACACGACTACGTATTTGTCACTTGATAACTGTCGCGCGCGTCTATGACGTAAGTGACGTGCACTTACACCACCTCTGTTGGTCGGATTGCCGCATTTTAGGGATATTTGAAATCGTTAATAACTACAAAACAAAGCCGAAATCGCGATGTTTTCATTCTTCAGTTTCGTCTTATATTGTCCTGGAGAACCAACCCTTAAATTTTCTCCCACCTGTGATCGCACACCCTCCGATTACATTGAAGCGAAAGCAACTTTTCAAGATCCGTTTCGAAGAATAGAAACTGAAAAGCGAGACATAAAATACGTACGTAGTAAATGTTTAATTTTTTTTAGATAGAACTGTCATTAAGACGGAAGCAACAAGGACTGGACGAAATATTTAGAGGGTTATTGTTGACATTGTTTACAGGATAAACATTACCTGTTCCTTCTCGAGTGGCCGCGTATTCGGTTCGTCCTCCTCGCTGGAACTCTCACTTTCGATCAGGTCGGAGCTGAAATAACACTCCCCGGAGCCGTACTTCGTAAAGTAATGGACCACCGCGAATTGTATAATAGTGGCGAATATGAACGCGAACGAAAGAAAAACGAAGAAATCTAGGGCAGTGGGGTAAGGAACTTTCGGCAGATCGGTTCGTGCCTCCAATCCCAAAAATGTCATCGTCAACACGGTCGTTATTCCTTAAACAAACGCGGACAAGCTCTGTTTCATGTCGTTCTTCTACACAGAAGATCATTTGTCAGCTAGTTGTGTGACAGAAAGAGTATCAACAACAGACTCGAACGAAATTTCTAACGTTGAACTTGAAACTCTCAATATGGCAAATGTTCACGTTAAATTGAAAATAGATATGGAATAGCCTGAATCAGGCATATATGGTACTGTCCAAGGGACTATTTTCGTCAAAGAACGAGACATCTCTTGCACGAGTCGCATTGTGTATTAATTGCTCTGAACATGTAAGTTCAAAAGTACAGTAATGTCTCGATGTATGTATACAATGTGAAAACTTGATAACTTACAAATAACAACTAGATTAAATCTTTACCGATTTGTACAGGGTGCCGAGAAATCTGTTAAAAAAGTTTGGTGCACAATTGACCTTGGCCGACTTTTTCAAGGTCAAATTTTTTTATTATCGTATCGTGTTCTACTCGTCGATGGGGAATGAACTTCTCAAAGGAACCATGGGTCAAAAATTAACCGTTCAAAGATTCGAACATATATATATATGTTCGGTGCATCATTTTAATCAGGCAAAATGTCGCAGAAATATGTTGGCGAAGGTTTTGCAAAAGAAATAAATATAATTCAAAACAAATATCGTGCACGTCACTTTCACATGTATCGAGAGATTACTGTACGTGTAAAACGACTCAGAATGCAGAATTTAGGCTACGTTAAATTCTTAGGATAATATATAGTAGAGATTCGGTGTAATGTCACTGATTCAAAATCGATGACAGACTTACCGAGTGATACGCGATCGGCGGTGGCTTCTCGATTCAACCAAAATGATACCCAGGAGAGGACCACCAGCAGAACGCAGGGTCCGTATACTTGTATGAGGAAATTACCCATGTGCCTTTGCAAATGAAAGTATACCAGCAGCATCGAGTAGTCGGCTAAAACCAGATAATACTTCACGTTTATCCGAGATCTGTGACACATTTCTTTATCATCTAGACCGGGGCTTTCAAAGTGTGCATGGTGGCGTCCAAGGATGTTCCAAATCTACTAGGAAACGACGACTACTCTCTTCGGGCTTATCTCGGGTTGTCCCTTTGAGAAACCAGCGATAGCAACATAGTTTTAAATGTACCATTCAAAATTATCAGTGGACTGCGAATGTTTATACAAATTCACCGTATCTGTAAAATTAAAAATTAAAACAGTAGAAAAATAATAAAACATAAATCTGATAAACCACTGTTTTCTAATTTTTTGTTCATATTCTTAGTCAAATTGTTATCTTTAAGATTTTTATGTGCAATTATTAATATTATGTTGTATGCTGTATAATGTATAATGTATTCTTTTAAAAGGGGTCGTTGTAGGAAAAAGGTTGGGAACCCCTGGGGTTAAAGCAACGTAGTCCCAACCAGAGGTGGGCATTATTTGGCGAAACAGATATTTCAAATATTATTTAATATTTTAGATTTGATTTTGCTTAAAGAAAATAGTATTTTATTTGAACAATCTGAACCTCAAAATAAAATATTTCTATTTCAACAATTTGATTCAAAAAATAAAATATTTCTTCTTTGACAATCTGAAACACTTTTGAATTGTTCTAATACTCTGAGAAACCGTATAAACATACACTGTATCTTATCGTTAAGAAACGATATACACTCATAAATGAACGTTATTTTCAGCAATAATATTTACAATTGAAATTGAAAATAAAGAGAGAGACAAAATACGAATATTATCAATATTATTCAAATAAAATACTATTTTCAAATACTGTTTTCAAAAATTACCGCATGAAATAAGATATTTTATTTTTAAAATTCTGCACATACTCTAAAATAAATAGGATTATTTAATATTTACTATTTCGAATACTATTTTCCCCAGCTCTGGTCCCAACAGGTGACAATGTAAGCTGGTTCGCCCTGTGTGTTACGAGAACGTCTGTTTGTTTATCGTTTATCCTAAAGGGAAGGAGAAACTAGACGGCGCTCGTCTCTGTCGCGTAATCACGTTGACGTTTAAAAACACAACGAGGTCTCCGGGGGCGTGCAATCACAATTGGTCGGCGCGGCGCGGCGCGACGCGACACTTGTTTGCTGGTGGAGTGTTAATCGATGCTAATCCAATTAAAAAGTCGAAGTCTCCGCGACGGAACGTCTTCGCTTCTGCTGGGGGACGCGGAGGCCGAGAAGGGGCGAGGGGCTACAATGGAAATGCAAGTGGAACGAGTTTTCCGGCGAAGGATGCTGCAATTAGTCGTCGTTTCGCTCTCGCTGGCAACGTTGAACGTTAGGAGTCTTGGCTCGTTTCTTGGCCACCCCTCGTTTTCCTGCGCCGCGCCACCTCCGGGGGCTCCTTCGTTTCTCCCGATGCCACTTCCGGTCCGCATCATTCCTCGATATTCCCGTGCAGAATCCCCGGGACCAGGCGAACTTTTTCGAGCCGAGTCTCTCTTTGCAGTCGTTATAGGATCGTTCCTCCCTTTCGCACCCCTGGTTCGCCCCGATTAAGCCCCGTAGCAGAAGTAGCAAATGCTACGGGCCCCGCGCCCCTTGACAAAATATGTTTAGCTTGTAAAAGTTTGTAACATTCGGCCAAAAATCAACTTTTAGACATCGATTTCTACCGAACGGATTCTTCTTTCTAAATGTCCATATATCTCAAACATACAATATTAATGAAATTGAAATAAAAAGTTTTAAAGAAAACGAATCTCAAAGTCGAGCATTTTAGAAATGATGTTTTCTCTCCGATAAAATTGCCTTTCTTCTTCTATGAACCTTGACGACTCTATTTAACCCTTTGCACTCGGAGCTATTTTAACTGAAAAACGAAAAATTTTTCCATTCTAGAATATTTCCATTCTATACAATTTTTTTTCATTTTTTGCATATAACACTGAAATAATATCTCATGTAATATGTGAATGTCTAGTAGTTTATTAAATACCAACAAAAATAATAATATGATCAATATTTTTAAGAATGGCATAGCAATTTTCAGTGGCGCCTCAGAGTCGCCATCCGAGTGCTAAGGGTTAATATTTTGTTTCGATGTTTGTTTCTCGATAAAAAGCATTCTTCCGCGGCGAGAAATGATAGCTTGAATTAATAATTACCGTATAGAATAAATTAATAAAGTAGATCTGAAAAAATGATGCCAGGGGGCACAGATATTTTTTGCTATAACAAAAAAAGAGAGAAAAAAAGGTCATTCATTGCGTAAGCGTGGGACATTTGCTACGGGCCCCGCGCTGGCTTGATCCGCCACTGACAAACCCTCGCCTTCATCGGCGGCTTCTTTCGTCTCAAACGACTTTTCACGCTGCACGTTTTCTTCGTTTCTCTTTAGCCGCCTCTTTAACCGGTCCCGTCGCTAATGCGATATCGTTTCCAATTCACCGGTCGTGTTCACGATGACGAAGAACAATCGCGGGTCATACAGGAACTGACAAGGGAACATAATCAAGTCGAGCCGATTTTAAAATATAAAATATTATTTATATGAAATATAAAAAGAAAATATAAAATATTCGACACGTGTTCTTCTTGATCGGCAATCGTTCAGACTGAACGGGGAAAACAGCCCTCGAAGTTGAGGGCCCATATGTCTACAGCAGGGGTTCCCAACGGTGGACCCCTTGGGGGTCGATGGAAGTTTAAAAAGGGCCCAGTATCCCAGGGGTCTACTGGGGATCGATGATAAATTTGTCCGTTTCAAAATTTTATTTAAGCAATTTCAGGGCAAAAAAAAAACAGCACTATAAAAACATCGCCAATTTGAAAATGCAATTTTTCTCTTCGTTCGGTTGTTTATTAATAGTGTCGACATATTTTTCTACGCCATCGAATTTCGCTACGCGATGACTCGCTGCTATTAAGAACAAGCATAATCGGTATGCAGCGCGGCGAGAAGTCCGGATAGGATTTCATTACGATTGTCATTCCGGTTCTTCGTTTCCCGTGCATTACGCGAGCAGATATTAATCTTGCTCGTTGCACCGCACGATCTCTGTAGACACGGCCAAGGAATATTCCGTTTCCGGAATACGAAGTGAAATCAAAACCATTTCGTTCCATCGCGGAGCAATTCGGTCATTTACACAGGGTTTTCCGACCGGAACTGCTAGATGTTTTTAGGTCGTGTTTCCTATAAAGCGATGGATTTTCGATAACTGCGACAGCCACTTGTTGTCTGTAACCCATTAAATATTCCATTAAAGGAATTTTCTTAAGCTACGAATTTCTAAGTTGACGATATTATAGACATTATTCCGATCATGTGTAATAAAATCAAATCTTTTTCTCATCTACAGGGTGTCCCAAAACGACTGCGTAATCGGGAAATGGGAGGTTCCTTGGGTCATTTGAAGTGACATTTTCCTTAACAAAAATGGCGTCCGCGGCTTTGTTTAGGAGTTATTAACGAAAAACACGGACCAACCAGAGTGCGACCTACACGCGTGTTGGCAAAGATGGTCCGGCGCGCCAGCAGTGCCAACGAGCGTCTAGGTCGCGCTCCGATTGGTCCATGTTTTTTGTTAATAACTCCTAAACAAAGCCGCGGACGCCATTTTTGGTAAGGAAAATGTCTCTTCAAATGACCCAAGGAACCTCCCATTTCCCGCTTACGCAGTCGTTTTGGGACACCCTGTATACCGAGCGATTCAGGAGAAACAGAACACCTAAATCACTCCGTTAGGCTTTCAACTTCTTTTGAAGGTCATCGATGATTTTTTAAATGGCACCATATACATATACATTTCATAGCGTTGTAGCTGATGTCGAAAGGAGTTCAATGACATGGTACACTATGACCTTGAAATGACTTGCAGTCAATTGAAAAATTAAACTTTACAAGGACATTCATTAAATATCTGTTCTTTGTATTAGAAAAATTTTTTAAAATTGAATTTTTGCGTGGAATGTGAAACTGAAGACATTAGGGCCGCTCTCGTTCTATGCAAGTTTGAATTAATAATTCTTAAATGTACTCTTAACTTGATATTCATTGAACATTCAATTAACATTGAAGCAAATTCGTTTAGAAAATGGAAAAGTTAATTGGTTCCTAAATATATGTTTCATTAAAAAAAAAAAGACCCTGTGGCGATTTTTACCAAAATACTCCAATTCCTGCAACAATACTTTTGATTACTTTCGATTTTCAGTATTTCGCCGGCGTACCTTGGGGAAAAAACTGAAAGCGTGAAATCAGTATAACAAACGAATCGTTTCTTTCGAATTGACGTGAAACTCGGTCGCGCGGCGACGCGACGCGACGCGACGACGACCGTGAGTCATGAAGCGTCGAACTAGAGAAGCGAAGTTACCGAACTTACCTTGAGGAAGGGTCGGCGATGCAGAATAATTCGCAGTCGGATTGGCAACTAAATCGAATTGGGATAATTTCATGTCCTCGGCGATTGCTACTTGTCGCGCGCTGTTCCATTTGTAGATCACGTCCCGCTTCGTGTAACCGACTGCAATCAAGAGAATATTTCTTACCCGGCTGTCGCATAGTAGGAGATGAGTAGTGTCGTAAAACAGAGCGAATTCGCTGGCGAATAAGCGCTACTTTTCTCTCCTTTGGCAGAAGGTTACTCAAGGGGGCAGTACGTATCTGTTACGGAGCCCAAATCTCTATTTCTCTCTTTCTCTCTCTTTTCCACTTTCTTTTTCCTCCCCCGGAACACGTTCTCACAAAAGAGGGGTAGTTACGTAGCTTTCCCAGAGGTGAAAGAGCTCAATCTTTCCGTCACGATGAACATCATCGATAACGATGGCCTACACGAATTTTCAACATTTAACCCTTCAAGGACGACATTCATACAGCATACTGCAGCGGTTTCCAACCCTTATGCTACTACGCCTACATGAGAAAAAAATTTTTTCCGCGCCTCCCTACCTTTGTATTTTTCGAATAGATATAAGAATATACGCAGACACGTTTTAAATAAACTTTATTACAAAAGAAAAAAACTGGAAACTACAATTAACAGAATAATAAGAATAGTCCGCGATTCCCATATGTTGGAAACCACTGCCATACTGACAAGGCTCTGGCGAATATTTAAAAATTGGTTACAAGTTGGTTACAAACTGTTAATGATCAACGAACGTGGTCAGAAGTTTCCATGTGTAATTTCTTCGTAATTTTAACACACTTAAAAATAGAACAAACATGATCTAATTATACCTGTTATCAGGGCCCGCTGTAGCGGTTACGACGCCCCGGACAAGAAGACAAATTGCCGCCCCTTAAGAATATATATATATATTCTAGGTATATATTTTTTATTTCCAATAAAAATAATTTTATAAAATTTTATGAAATTTTCTATTAATTGGGTATTTAAAACATTTTTTCTCACACTTACAGCCAAAATGGCGCCCCTAAATTTTGGCGCTCCGGGCAAATGCCCCCCCCCCCTAGAGCGGGCCCTGCTTTTATATTAAGTTGGCTACAAGCATATCGAAATAGTTTCAAAATAAAATATTTTTTCTTTCTAGTGATTCCCGATAATTCCCAAAACCCGATCCTACGTTCATTTGAAATATATGTATATGTATTTCTGAAAAAAGGATCTGCGAAATTTCTAGAGTCTCAGTTAATAAATAATAGTTTAGTTACTCTATAAAATCAAAATATTAATGATTATACAGAGTGTCCGAAAGATGTTGTAAGACTGTTCATGACGTACACTTACAGCTTCCAAATTGTAATGGACATCTCTGCGTGTCCATTGGGAAATTTTCAAGGTTCATTGGACATCCTGCCTTGATGGTGAGTCTGAAATCAAACGTCAGTAGGATTATTGCAACTTTCGATCGGTTAAAGTAAACAACTATCAACAATCCCTTGACGACTAGACAGCGGATCTTTATGCAAAAATAAAATGTTTATGCATCGTTTGCAGGGAAATGGAGCTGAATAAAAATGTATTTGTTATGTAAATAATTTTAATTGTTTGAAAATAATGTCTCCATGCTTCTCTAATGTTTTTAATGTCTTATTATAAATGCATAGAATTCGCTGTCTATTGGTAACCAACAGCACGTGTTGTTTTAAAATTCTTGAAAAATCGTTTTTAAAAAATTCGGGTGGATAAATTCTTGCTATTTGATAAAGTGATGTAAAATAGTCACTAAGAATTTCCTGCGTTAGTTAGGGGGATGGAAATTCGCAGTGACCTTGTTAAAAGCGTTAAAGTGCTGTAATGAAAAATAATTATTTAATCGAGACCATCGGAGAACTGCGGAAACGTGTTTTCTATATGTATAATTACGGTTCACACTCGGTTGGGTCGGAATGCTTGCCAGCGTAAACATTTCCCCGAGTAATTTCGGGCAAATAGCAGCAATTTATTCGCGTTAACAAAAGCTGCAAACACGCCGTTACAATTTAATTGATCTCTCATTCGGATATCGATTCAGCTGAACAGTCTGCATCGAAATCGATCGCGCATTCATTAGGCTCATCCATTTGCTCGACATGGTTCTCCAGCGGAGACGATTGACATTTGCTATTCGTCGACGGTGTTCGGCGCGACGCCGTAAGCCTAATGACGGATACGTGCTAAACCCGATCGTCTCGGAAATCATTAAGATATTCGGCTCGCACCTGTTCATCATCGAACGGTACAATTGCAGAGAATTCGCTCGCTGATCGGATAAGTAATTGAGAGCGAGACAATATGGCGTTAAATTACCAACAATGTCTTTTCTACCTACGTCATTTTTATACAGGATGCCCTATTCCATGATTATTAAGAATATAATTAAAAAAATTAGCTACACCGAATATTTTGTTTATGAAATATTTACGTTTACAAATCGACAATACACAACACCGTAGACAACATCGTCACATTGAAAATAAATATATTTTTCATAATTCGATCGTCCACTTTTATTATGCAAAAATACAAAACAGTTTATTTGTTAATGTTAAAAATATTCGTGATTTTCAATTATATCGTCTTCATTGCTTGCCCGAAACACGATTTATGGTCCTTCGAAAAACTTTTTCTTTCGCTTTTAAGCCGCTTGGTGTTTATTAAACAAATACGTACAGCTGCATTAAGATCGACGATCTATTTACAATATTTTAACGAACGGGGAGAATCAGAGCCAAGTGGCGCGGTATAAAGAACAATTGTTCAGACGTTGGCAGTGGAAACTCCTCGAAGTGATCAGCCTCCGTTCTAATGACCGCTTTGAGCAGGGATTTAAAAGTTGCGGAGATCCTCGCCGAGGCTCGCGATGGATTTTATTTGAATTACTTGTAAACGGTCTCGGGGCCAGAGTCGGGCAGAATTTTCATCTAAATAAAAATTTCGAATACCGAAGAAAAGATAAAAAAATTTTTATTCATTATTCGATGGTTCGCGTCTATTAGAGTAGAGCGTTGGCAGTAGTTGTGAAAAGATTTATTCGACGCCTCCGAATAAAACATGAAAAAATTATTCAAAGTTCTAATAAAGCCACTACGTATAAAAAAAAATAATCTTTATTCGTCGGATAAATTCTCGTCGAATATAATTATTTATTCGATGCTCGTCGAATAAAGATACTTATTTTTATATTCGAACCATCGAATAATGAATAAAAATTTCTTTATTTTTTATTCGTTATCCGAAATGTTGAAACCAACGGTTTCTACGTATGTATAATGCAGTTACTTTATATTTATGTAATTTGAATCAATTGTTTATTCAACTACCACTACCTTCGAACGCCTATACATATAACAACGTTGATCTTACGAATTCAAACAAGTCCTTTTGCACACATATTCCACAGCACAAGCACTCGACGAAAATGCAAATAACTAAAAATCTACTTTCATTTTTAAACGAATAACCAGAACCTACCCCCTTAAGGTTTGGCCGAGTTGTCGCGGCGCTGTCAGCGAACAATTCAACAACGGCGAGTTCAAGGGGCGCGAAACACGATGCGATCCGTGACTAATCGGATCCATCATTCTGACACCCTCGATCGGTCAATTTCCAGCAGGAGAACCTGTCGCACTTACCAGCAACCATATCGCTGCTCGGATTAACTTCGAAATACGCTGAACGAGTCGTTTTCACGGCGTAGTCGGAATCGCCCGAGCATTTCTAGCCGTTCGAAAGATTTATCGGTGTATTTTTCCGCGAGGTAGGATACCGAACGCGTTCAACCAACTTTCGGATAAATGTCTGAACATTTTATTCTACGATCGGGGTTTTTTTTTATTGAACGGTTTCTACTCTATTAGAGTCGGTTTTTGCGAGGCCTGATCGCTGCAGGTCACAGAGAAGAAAAACGTCCATTTTCTTAATGAATAGGACATTCTTCCTACAGAATAGGTTTCGAAAAGTTTTAGAATAGACCACACAAGCGTTCAACAAGATGTAGTACAATAGTTCGAACCGTTAGAGGGGTAAGACCAACAAAATTTTTAAAATAATTTTTGTCCCCCGTACAGCTAAGGACCACTCTATTGTACATACAGGGTGTCAAGAAATTATGCGAAGAAACCGTTACAGCGTGATCGTATATCAAAAAATAGTTCGGTGCAATATTTGACCTTGACCGATTTTTTCAAGGTCAAACTTTTTTACGATTGCATCGTGTTCTACTCATCGAGGGGAACAAACTTCTCGCAGGCACCATGGGTAAAAAAATGAACCGTTGGAACGTCAAGGAGGCTCTGCGTACAGCTTGATTTTCAGAACGGTGTTTGTAGATCACTCGTGATTCTGCAAGAAATAAATGCACGTTAATTGGACCGTTAATTAAATCGGATACCACGCGCGGAGGTTTAATTAAATGGCTTTTAATAGGTTTCGCAGACTTCTTCTCCGCTCGCGAAAGGATACATTCCATTTTGTTTCAGTGCGCATCAGCCGGACGTGTATCACGCGAAACGGAAGTAATCCGTCGGCAAAATTTATATCCCCTCAAATAAGATATCGACTCCCATCGTATTAAGACTAAATCGAGATAGAAGCTCGAAGCTAATGTCCACTTCGATGCCGCATCAGGTCTAATATAGTGCGATCACATTCTTGGCTTTCGTTTCTGAAACGTAAGCAGTTTAGTTAGGATTATCTTCCCCGCATTATGTCAGACATTTAGCTGTTTGCGGACGGTGTTTGGTATTTCTTCGACAACGTATACATCGTTTCAGGTCTAATTCTTCTCCAGAGACAATGCATTTCAGTTTTATGTCTTCGTCCAAAGCTGTGTTTCTTGCGATCGAATAATAATCGATTCTCTGTATCAAAATGGCTGGCACGTGTTGCCTTATAAAAATGACCATAGAATTTATATAGATTTTCCGTGATTTTTATTATAATATCTGCTTGGATACAAAAGTGTGTATAATCATTTGCAGTGAAAGTATCATTATAATTTCGATAAATGTAAACTAAAAAACCAGAAACCGGTCGTCCGACCGGCGGTGGTAGATTATTTAGTGTTAAATGTCAAATGCAACAGATAATTCGATTGTTCGTCGTTGTGTCCAGTAAAATACAAATAATTGTGGCAAATAATCTTTTTACTCGAGTCGAGCTTTTGTGTAATTAGTATACTACCCCTGGTAGAAGATGTTCGGTGAACATCGTGGATATTAAATGTTTGTATAAATATATTTTTTATACATGACAAATTTTACTGTTGCATTTACGTTTATCGTTAAATGAAATATTGTCGATATTGTGAATACGAATAATTACAATGATAAGCAGTTGAGAATTTTTGCAACGGATAGTAGGGGTAGTAGTTTCAAATCTTTAACAGAAAGAGAGGCGTGTGTTTTATTTCCGTGAAATACCGTTAAGAAGATTACGTTTGAGCACATATCCGCAGACTAATTATTAGTTTTAACGACAATAGCAACTCTGCCGCGGTATGTATATGTAACGAAAGTTTCAAATAATATGACTCGCACAAGCGGAGTTACAGCACGAGGCTCGCGGTGAATGGCGGAAGTATTCGAACGACAGGATTCCGGAGATTCCACGGAGACGACTGTTATTTTAGCGTAATCTTTCCATTGACGTCGACGAAAGGTGTTCCAAACGATCTCTAAAATGATCTTTATCCCAGATGATATTGCTTCTTCCAATTCCGTTGTCTAATATTATTTTATAGCTATGGCACAGTCTACTTGCCTGCACTCGTCGATCAATTAAACCATAAGTAATGCGAATATCGTTTCATATTTTGCAAGATGGCGTACCGAAGAATAATGATTGCGATCATTAGTCTTCCAAAACAGTATAACATTCTCACTTGAAATATCATTATTATTTCTAATGCTACAAGAAACTATATGCAAGAAAAAAATTGTTTGGATTTTTATGGAAAATAAAAATTATTAGACATTCAGTTCTTCTCTGAATAATTTCGAAGGGATGAAAATAATGCAAATAAGTTTTAAAATTCTTTAAATGTCTACCGTTTTGATGAGAACATTTTTACTCAAGATTATATTTTCCGATATTTCAAGATCGTCGTTGTTTTTTTTCTGAATGGGAAGACGTATGTATTTTGGTTAGTATAATGAAAAGACGAATCCGTAACATAAAATTGCAAATAAAGTTCCATAACGTTAAAATAAAAAATGACCGTGTCACGATGATGGTTAGGTTCCTCGTGAAGATTTTGCAGGAAGTTTTGGAACCAAGTTCAAAACGAACTGGGAGAAACAGTGTGAAATGTCGGAGGCTGCGACACAGATAGGCCAGAACACGCGAAAACATAGAAACCGCGAGAAGGTCGACAAAGAAAATGCCGTTCTTTCCTCACGGCCTGGTGAACAAGGTGTTCCGTTGCTTTTGATGTTCCAACGAGCCCTTTCCAACTTCGAAAACGTTTCCGGGTTCCGGCGTAGCAATTAAGGCGAAAGTTCGCCGCTATAAACGTCGTTTAATCTTCCGGCAGACGGCGGCACGGCGCGAGATACGTTTGTAACCGGCACCAGATTCACCCGGCGAACTTTCGGGACGACGAGGACGCCGACAGTAAGCAGTTATCGTCGAACAATCATAATTATTAGACCGTGGATCTCTATGTAAATTTCACGGTTCATTTTCGAAAAGTCAGAGCAGCGCAGAAACATTTCGTCAGCTAAAGAAGAAGAAAATAAACCAACGATTCTACTTACTTTCGTCAATGTAAAAGTCCTCTTGTAGTTTACAAATGCAACAAATGCTGATATATTTTTGGTAAAATAAAGAAAATCGAGCTTCCAAAAATAGTACGAAACATATCTGAAATACTATACCGAATCAATTCTTGACAAAGCGGATTTTTCAGTCATACATTTTTCCTTTTTTACCAACAAAAGAACCTCAAAGCAGAGTTGGGCAAATTGCGGCATCTAAATAAACATTTCGGATGACGAATAAAACGTAGAAAATTTTTTATTCATTATTCGATGGTTCGAATATAAAAAGTATCTGTATTCGACGAGCATCGAATAAATAATTATATTCGACGAGAATTTATCCGACGAATAAAGATAATTTTTTTTATACGAAAAGTGGCTTTATTCGAACTTTGAATAATTTTTTCATCTTTTATTCGGAGGCGTCGAATAAATCTTTTCGCAACTACTGCCAATTCTAATAGACGCAAACCATCGAATGAATAAAAATTTTTTAATTTTTTATTCGTTATTCGAAATTTTTATTTAGATGAAAATTTTGCCCAACTCTGTCTGAAAGACTACCGAATCAGTTCTTGACATAGCGGATTTTTAAGTCATACATTTTTCCTTTTTTCACCAACAAAAGAACCTCGGAGTTTGGATAAAAAATTATATATTTGAGTTCAAATAGCTGTAACGTTTCTAAAAATTGATTTTTTCAAAATCCGTTTTGACGTAGACTAGATTTATTTATCTAGTATAATGTAAAATTAAAAATAATGTGTATTAGATAAAACTTGAGCATTTGGTCAACAAAAGCATTAAAGAAATTGAAAGTGTGCGCAAATGCTGCTTAAATATTAGTTAGTGATACATGTAAAATACATATACGGATTTGTCAAAGAACATTTCTCTGTGAATATTTTTTTCACCGTTCAGCCGATAAAAATCCTCTCGAATGAAATGGTAACCGATACGTGACAGAAGATCAGCCACCGACGACGCGTCAAACGTCGCTTCGGCTTAACAAACGAAATAGAGAAAAAAGATGAGCGTCTATATCGAGTAGATTTTTGAACATGTTCCGGAGGTTCGTTCGAATAATACGTAGTATATGTATGTTTCGCGTACGGAACAGAACGCGAGGCGGAAATAATTTTCATCGTTCATCTGAATGGATTTCATTGTTGACCGTACGCGCGGTTGAAGAGATGCGTGACGTTTGAATCGTGCTGCAACACGTCGGGAATTATTCGTTTACCGATACCTCTGAAAAGGGGTGAGACAGTGAAAAAAATTGCGGCGAGACGCGGCGTGCTGCGTCTCTTGATCTTTTTTTTAATTTTTTTATTTCGAAATTGCATATCGAACAGGACAGGTCGCCTTTCGCTGTTATCTGTCGATTGTTGGCTCCTTTATCGATTTAACACGTGGTTCGGTTAAACATAGATAAGATTGTTTTAAACATTTTTTCATATAAGTCAACATTATTTTTCTATACGTAACGCCACTAAATTTTTTTTTACTCCAACACTTTTCGTTCCAAGTTTAGAAAAGCTTTGGATTCAGCGCAATAAAATCAGTGATAAAATTCATATTTAAGTTAGTTTTGGGTAAAATAACAGTTTGATGGGTAACCAAGAGACCGCGTAAAATATTTCAGATATTCGTGAAATTTTTAATATAAATTCTTCCATCATAGATGGATACGTCAGCACGATTTTTATTCCCGTATTGCGTGAAGCTAATTCAGAATGTAACGGGGTTAACGTCCATCTCTTCAGTCACAAATCAACTCGTATTAGGGAGCAAGACAAGCGCATATACAAGGGTGAAGTGGAGAGTCGAGCATATCTACCCAACCCAGCAGATATATCAGCTGGATCGTTTGAAATTGAATCTGACCGCAGGTCCTCATCCATACGCGGAACATTGTAATTAATTGCAAAATTTTAGCGCAGATACGGCGAATAAATTTTTGCTGCTGTTCAAATATTGATAGGGGAATGCAGGCGTTACGCGACGGGGATATTTTTCATTTTCAGTTTCCGCTACTACGAACCTGTAAATACAACATTATAAATATAATAGTGCAAATAATCTCACAACATTTTAAAAAATGATACTGATTATCAACGTGTTTCAGTTTCTTAAATAATTCCGAACATATATTCAGTTCGGCAGAAGAGAAATAATTTTTATTTGTATTTATATATAATTTTCAATAATTTCTCTTAGTTACAAATGAAAAAAACCAGACATCTGTATTAGATATTAACGAATCAAATAGTGCAAATAATCTCGCAACATTTTCAAAAAGGATACAGATTATATCAACGTGTTTCAGTTTCTTAAATAATTCCGAACATATATTCAGTTCGGCAGAAGAGAAATAATTTTTATTTGTATTTATATATAATTTTCAATAATTTCTCTTAGTTATAAATGAAAAAAACCAGACATTTGTATTAGATATTAACGAATCAAATTGTACAACAATGTTCAATTCCAAAAACAATTTTTCGTACCAGTTTTCGTACTTATCGATCACTGTGCGTCGATATACGATCCGCTGGCAGACTCGATTGATCGAATATATTTTCTGCCAGGTAGTGCTTTATGACGGAAGACAAACAGACAGGGATTACAGGGAGAGATGATTATTAAAGTGGGATAATACTTCGGGTCTGTTCAAACAGTTCGCCGAAACGTTTGCCTAATGGCGGCCCGCTGCTGCTCCGTGTAGAGACCGGCTGCGGCAATCGCGAATTGAATCGGCCGAACGGTGATTTGGTTGATTAAATGCCGTTGTAAGTTCAGGTAACCCTAATAATTGTCAGAATAAACATCGCGGGGCAGGTCAGACGAGCGGTGATATTGGAAACTGTCTGTTGGCACGGTGGATCTCCTCGGCGGAAGCCCTGTTGTACGCACGGGGCCGAGGGAAACGTTGCAGTAACCCCGGCATTTTGAGATCCTCGATTCCGTCCAAGAGGGTATAAATCATCTCGAGCGTGAAGTGTACACATGCTCCGCGTTACGAAGCCCCTTCACATTTGCCAACCTCCTTCTGGATAGCCGGAGCGCGTTCGCAGGCTCCCAGGGTTCTACCTCGGCCGAGCTATTTGCGAACTTGTTCCCCCCGGCTCAAAGGAAAATTTCAAACCCATCGCCTACTTTTTGGGAATCGCGGCCAGAACCCACGCCATTTAACCTCGACGCGTCCCCATCAACCGTATTTTCACCGGTAGACGTTTTCTGGCCGGTTCGGGGATTCGTCGAGGACACGCGCAAAGAACCTTTATTTGCGCACGCTCACGCTCAAAGCTTCCGGTTCACGCGTTCGAGCTTGAACCCTTTCGTTGCTAAATACATTGTGTTAACTTTTTCAAAATTCGACCCAACAGCTTGAGTTTTTTCGTGACGTTAGAAGGATCAGTTTACTAGCTAATGTGTAAATAATTTTTTTTTTTATTGTTATCGGTCCCAATCGCGAAGGAATAAGTAAAGGTCACGATTTTTTAATTTTTTATCTAAACGCGTTTCGTCTCGAAACTGTATTTTTCATATTGGCATTAATGTTTTTTTAAATGGAATCATATATTTTTTATTGCATCAGCCGATGCTCCTTCATATTCTTTACAAAAAAGTATTAATCTATTTGTGTAAAAAAATCATTAGTTTAGGAGATATTTTAATTCTAATTTGTTAGGAAATCTCGACTTTCTGGTCAATAATTATGAATTCAATGTTATAATGTAGTAGGAGAGCAAGAATTATCAGTGTAAATATTTACATTTTCAATTACCAACACAAAAAATGTAAATATTTACATTGAGAATTCTTGCTCTCCTACTACATTATCACATTGAATTCATATTATTGACCAGAAAGTCGAGATTTCCTAACAAATTAGAATTAAAATATCTCCTAAACTAATGATTTTTTTACACAAATAGATTAATACTGTTTTGTAAAAAATATGAAGGAGCATCGGATGATGCAATAAAAAATATATGATTCCATTTAAAAAAAACATTAATGACCTTCATATGTCCTTTACACGTCCACCTACAAAAAAAAATGTACCATCAGAATGTGCCCCAACTCAAAACCATTCAACTTCATTTGAAACATTGTTTGCTATGCGTAATAATAATGACGTAAATCTAGATGGCAAAATGTGGCGCCCCACCCTGTATTAAAATCGTGATCGTATTATGAGCCATGTGTAGGCAGGAGTCTTACAGAATTCCCGGATTGGAGTTTAATCCGGAGTTTTACATTTCAAAGAGAAATTAATTGTTAACAACCGTAGATATTGTTCGAGGAGTTTCGTTGGCCATTGTCCACGAGGACGGTATCCGCGATGAATATTATCGGGACAAAGAAATATTGATAATAAAACCGCGGGACACTGGTGCACAGAACGAGACTGTGTACATCGGTTGGCACGCAAAGCGGGGAGAGCTTTGTTGGGTCGCGTTTATTATGACGTATTCTTTAGCGGGTCTCTCGCGGGCCGGTCTCGCGTTCTCTCTCTCTCTCTCTCTAGTTTGCATGAAAATAAAGCGAACCCGATTAGCATACAGACACGATGAAATCCTAAAACTACTTTGGCCCGGGGAACCGCTCGGATCACGTAGGTTTCCCCCCTGTACCACGTAGGCAGAATCTAAAATCATGGATTTTCCGGGACTGCTGGAATCCTCCGGGCTGCTGGATCCCGGAGAACGCAGCAGATTATCTGTGACGGATAGCACCGCGTTTTAGGTCTATTCCGTCTGGAAATGAGCGGATAGTACCCTACCACCAAGGGTACATCCGACTACTTACCCGGCCACCCGTGAAATCGTGCCGTGATTTCACGAGCTCGTCGCGAGAACGATCAAAATCCTGTAGCTGTTTCTACCACGATGTTCCCATGCAGACCATAATGCTACGAATTACGTTCTACGGTTGGTGTACACCGGCGGAATACTTTACGCGCGATTATCAAAACATCGATCTTCCATCGTAATTTATATATTTCGAATCGTTTCGGCTCGAGCGACAGTCGTTCGCAATATTTCTTCCGATCGAGAGAAGCTCGATTTTATTTTTAACTTATTTGTTTTTTTAAGAAACGTTTACCAATATACTCGTTATATTCTCCCGATTCAAATGAGACCAAACACGACACGATTCGGATCATATTTACTTGTTTAATATCGGATATCTGATATCCCAAGTCATTTTTTTGATTAAACTTATCTAGCAGTGTAGTTAAATAATTGTTTTATTATTATCCGTACACTCATGCTCCGCAGCACGGATAATCGAGATTTTACTTTATCGCGAATTAAACACAAGTACAGTCGGTGTGAAAAGTATTCGTACACCTTTTAAAAACGAATAACTTTTTCAAAATTCGACCCAACAGCTTGAGTTTTTTTGAGACGTTAGAAGGATTAGTTTACTAGCTAATATGTAAATAATTTTTGTTTTTTATTGTTATTGGTCGTAATTGCGAAAGAAATAGTAAAGGTCACTATTTTTAAATTTTTTATCTGTGCCTGTAGTGAAAATTTATAAGGTGAATTTGGTAGGTATAAGTAAGTTATATACATGTACAAAGTTTCATTGAAATTCCTCAATGAAATTCCTTCATTGAATTCCTAATGAAAGGGACTATCATTGTAAGTGTTTAAAAAAGGGTGATTCCATTTAAAAAAAGTCAAGGTGACCTTGATATCGCTAAAAAAATGACGTAAAACAAAATTTTTTTTGGCATCGTGTCAGCCCCATTGTACCATTCAACTTTGTCCTTACCATATTTTACTGTAGTACATAAAACAAACATTAATTTTCCTTCTTATTAGGTTCTTATAAGTTGAAAATAATGTGACAATATTTTGAAATTCTTCCAACTAATTTTTGTGATAACTGCACCAAACTACCCTAGCCATCGGAGTTATTGCCGAAAGTAATTTGGATCAGTGAATTGCGGAAGGAACAGTTTCTTATAATTTTCATAGCGAAGAGTAAAGAATTTTGATTATCAAAATTCAGACTACGCGTATTCCCTGATACATATTTACCAACCCGTAAGATGAAACGTGAAATAAAAATTCCCTCCTACGAAGTCCGAGTCATTACTTTGGGCTGCACCTGGCATCGGTCCCAAGTGTTTGAGTTTTTAATATTCTTAATGATATGCATGCTCGCGGAAAGTCGGCGCTGCTGCCATGCGTTCGCGTGCCAATCAATTTTATAATGTTCCTATGGTACGCGATACTGGTCGCGCGATCGATAAAAGATACGAAATCATTCATTTTGTATCGGTAGACGATGCACTTTACTAACAAACTTTGCTTTAAGTAGGTCATCTCAAAAGTTTCGAGGATCGAAGGATTGAGAGGCTCCACCCGCAAAACTATTTATTTAATTTCCTCGTGGAATGTGTCCGTCGGCGTACGATGAGGTCGCGGATCTTTCGCTTTTCGATATTTTCACGGAAAATTAACAGATTCGTTGCTTCAGACATCGAGGAGACTCAATTATCTTCAATTAAATGGACTCCGAGTCCAATATAATATTTAGAGAAATTATTTTTAGAGAATGTATACAGGGTGTCCCACGTAACAGTTTTCATGATTTTTTTAAGTATGTACTTGCGATAATCTGACAAACAATATTTTCAACAAAAGCTGATCAGTTTCCGATTGGCTATACATTCAAATAAAAAAAATGTTCGAAAATTTCTTTTTTATTATTGTCAAGGTCACCTTCGTGTCTTTAAATGGCACTTCAAGGTCATCTGAAGGTCAAGGTAGATCGATGAATTCGTCTTGACACGAGCTGTAGTACTGTTAAGTCAAAAATACAAAGTGCCATTTAAAAAAATCAAGGTGACCTTGACAATACTATAAAAAAACTGTTTTTCGAACTTTTGTTTTTATTCCAATATATAGCCAATCGAAAACTGGCCAACTTTTGTTGAAAATATTTTTTGTCAGCTTATCGCGAGTACTTAAAAAATCGTGAAAACTGTTACGTGGGTCACCCTGTATACTCCGGAAGTTCTCCGAGTTTTGTCAAATTCCTCTCTTTAATAATATTCTTTTCTCATATCCGTGCTTCTTAATCACAATTTTTTATCGATTAATTTATAAATATTAGACTAGAATAAGTCAGTTTGTTAGCAGTTCTGCAATATGTTTACGATTATTCCATAAAAGCCTCGCTATATTCTTTGCGGTCTATTTGTGGTATACCATATGTGGTCCATTTAAGTAAGGCCACCTAAATATCTCTTCAGGTTATTGAAATGCAAAAACTATTTATCACGTAATGTGCATATGGACCAATATCTGGCAAGAATATTTTTTCTCCAAAAAATAATTTTTTTTCGGAATTATCAAGGTCATTGATCTTTGAAAATTAAAGTGAACACTCCGGAAAAAATAAACTTGATAAAAGAAAAATAACATTTCAAAAAATTCACCTTGCGATACCATTTATATTGCATTAAAAATATTTGTTATGTCATCAGAAATAAAGGAGATATTTGGATGGCTACGTTTAGGTGTACCACCCTGTATATTACGCCGCCAACATTGGCTATACCGAGAAACACTCGTTACGTTTCATAAAAACGTAACGGAGACAAGTGTGTAAACATTTTTCCGCGATAAACGGACAGACGAGTTCTCGGTCGAGCTGACGAAGTCAAAGTTTACACCTAAAAGATGGTCGACCCATTTATGCACCGACGCTGCTATATGGACGCGTATCTGCACGTGCCGAGCAGGCAAGGTCGATTCACGTGTGATCAGAAATGTGTTAAATCCATAATAAAGGCGTAATAAACTTTCTGCAAAGGAAAAAGTTACTTCGAATAACGTCAGGAATCACCCCTTTAAAGGAAGAACAACATTTTTGGGACAGGCTGTGTAAACGTCTTTAAAATTCTAATCATTGTAAAATAAACAATCAGCCATTTTCACTAAGGCAAGTAGAGAGTGCGGATCTTTGTGGAAAATAAAAATTGTCCAAGTCAATGGTAAAAAGCAAGGATTAAATAAAAATTATAATTTCTCTTATAATAATTTTAATAAATCGATAACAGTGTAGTTCTTAAATTCTACCATCACAGTTTTGTAAATCTCTTGTTCACTTATAAATGCATCAAATCCACAGTCTAACAATAGCGTCGAACTGTTGGTTAACCCCTTGCACTATAATACCGAGTCGGACTCGCGACGAAGATTTCGAAGATAGTCTACTAAATGTTCATGCTACTAATTTCCTTTAAACTTTAAATTGAAACAAAATTATATTTTCTTATTGTTGAAACCATTGGAGACTCATAGGTATAAATTACATACAAACTTCTTTTTTTCTATGAAATTAGAAACGACAAATAACTGCAACAGTAAAATGAATCGTAGTGCAAGGGGTTAATAAAATTTAAAGAAATGTTTGCTTTCCATTTTCAACGAATATTTTACTACAGACAAACGCACTGTTACGTAAAAGTGTGTTTGTAACGAGCACAGATTTTCCGCTATTTATTCAAAGACGGCGTAAATAGGTGCTTAATCGCACCGCGGCCTTCTGTTCTAAGATTTCACCGAGAGGAAAAATACTTAACTATGTTGAATCTCTGCAAAGTAAGTAGGAACTGGTTGGATCAATATTTGCGGAGGGTAGTAGCTGTAGTAGCAGCTAATAAAGTGCCGTGTAAATAGTGCGACGTGATCGACATTTAATAGTTACCAATCGGCCAGGAGACCGCGCGGAGAGAGTTTCCACAGAAATTCGATTTTCGTACCAAGAGCGCTGGTGCGATTACTCGTTTCATAAATGTCCTCGAGCAAAAGTTTTAATGCCGGCGATCATTTTAAATCGATCGTCTTGCAACGTGATTGTACAAATAACCGAATTGACAACATTACAACAACATTAGACACGAACGCTAATGTTGCGTAATTTGAAAATTGTTTAATAAAGAGTATAACGATTAACCCTTAGCACTCGGATGGCGACTCTGAGGCACCAAAATTGCTATGCCATTCTTAAAAATATTGCAAACATTATTATTTTTGTTCGTATTTAATAAACTACTAGACATTTACATATTACATGAGATATTATATCAGTTTCATATGCAAAAAATGAAAAAAAAATTGTATAGAATGGAAATATTCTAGAATGGAACAAATCTTTCGTTTTTGAGTTACAATAGCTCCGAGTGCAAAGGGTTAACCTACTGGCGGTTCTTTTATATTTCTTCCGAGAAAATTAATAATCGAGCAAGGTGGTTTTCGAACCTCCATTTCGGGGGGTAGTTTCACCCCCTAGATCCGTTGATTAAAAATATACGTGCGAAATATTTTTGGCGAAACTATTTGATAAAGTTTCATCGAAGCAATTAGTTCCTTGTCAGTCACGTCTTTTATGAAATCAACTGCTTTCACACTATTTAATGTGTTTCTGTTTGCCGAGTTTCCGGTGAACGTGTTAAATGGTTCGCTCCGTATTTTCCGACATAGTGCAGGTCGGACAAGCAATGCGAGTTTTTGAACTGGCAGCGGCGTTCGAGTTTCAAGAATCTGTGGCGAACTGGCTTGAAACGGTTTCACTATTTCATTCAACGGCACAAAGAGTATCCATTCGATAGAGTAGGTGCTCCTGTCGCGGAGGGTGGCGGAATATGACGGCTAAGGTTCCTCGGGGTTGGCCGGGCGAAAGGTTCGACGATTCGGCCATTTCGAATTGTCCGACAAGACAAATAGAAATACACGGGAGCAGAGGCTCGAGCGACGTACGTTTCCCCTTTGTTAAGCCATTCCCTTTCTCTTGACCTAGTCTACTGGATCGGCTCCATTGTGCGCGCCAGAATTAACCCTTGAGCTCAAGGTGGCTCTATACACGTGTACACCGGGGTACGCCTCACTCCGTGGTCTTGTTAAGAATCATGTGTCCGACACGAATATCGTTCTTCAAAAAGTATATCCCGCCTGAGATCTATACATCCCGAGCCTCCCGAGGTTAAAGCCTTCTTCGCAAGTATTGGCTTTCCCGGAAAGTTCGTCTTGATTTTTAAGGGGGTAGCCCCATGTATAGGTAGATCGAAAAAATCGAAAAATTTTCTTTTTGCACAAATTGCCTCTACAACATTCCTAGAATATGCAGGTAATAGGATATTTCGATATTCGCAGTCGTTCGATTGTTATAAACGTAGAACGAAGCATCTGTTTGCCTCATTACGATTAAAGTATTGATAAATAAACAGTGAAATATCAATCAGCTGGACATTAATTTGTGCTTGGAAAAAGTGCATTCGAATCAACGTGCACTTGGGAGCATCGAGCCAATTTCTCAACACATAGCAGACTAATGGTGAGTTTACATTTTCTTTGTGTAAATCGAACTTGAATCTTTAAACGCGTTTTTTTATGGTTATATCATCGGGACCATGATATATTAAAAACTACTGAACGGATTTCGTTCAAATTTTTATGGTATAGTCAGCACATCTATAGTTCTTACCAAAATATTTCTGATATCTGCTACAGTTTTTTTTAAAGCTGAAAAAGACGCAAAAAGGCGAAACTTGGAACTTAACGTTTAAAACTATGCCAAAAATTCAATTTTTGATATTTTTATATTATTTTGGTACCGGCAATAGCCGCAGGCCTAGAAATTAAAATGCCGTTTGATTTTTTTCTATCAGATGCTCGAAACCTCCCGAATCACAGTCGCCATCAACCTCTTTTTTTTACACATGAGTGTCTTCCGAACGGTGTAAAGTCGATTGAACTCGTTATTTTGGTTTGAAAAAATTTTGAGAGACTGTTAAAATGTCAATAAATATGTGGTAAAAATTTTAAGATTGTATATTTTAAGGGTCCTTCAAAAAAAATTCCTAAAAATAGCAAGAAAAAGTAGCTCTCACATGGGATGACACTTAAGGAAAAATTCGAAGGCTGTTAAATTTTGACATACTGGTTGGAAGTAACCTTTTCGGCTTTGTGAAGGAGTTATTAACGAAAAACACGGACCAATCAGAGCGCGGCAACAGCGGACGGACTACTCCGGCTCGGCCAATGACAACGCGCCGATACTGGTTATTAGACCGGCGGAAATAGATTGAAAGTAAAAGCGTGAGAATATACATATATTTTATAAGATATAAAACTAATTGTTGTATAGTAACAATAAACGATGAAAACTTTTTCTTACTTGATATCAAATACTCTTACTTGATACCAAAGCGATATACTTTGGCACTTGAATCTTTTTACCGAAAGGCTGTCCGGTCTCGTAACGCTTCGGAGCAGCAAATTTTCATTTAAAATCCTCGTTAATACGGAAACATAAAAGCTTTTTAGGAGACAATGAAAGTTAGCATAATGAGGTAGCACAGATTAATTCGGTCACTTATTCAATTATTCGTCTTCCAGCGATTATGAACTTTTCATTTTCTTCGTTAGCTGGCGCTGCTATATAGATATACATGTACAGACCATTCGTTAACATTGCGGTGACAATCAGGAGTCGTGCTTCCGGTGAGATACGAAATTAATAAATGTTTTTCCTTTCATGAGCTTATTGTTCTTTCCTCTGAAATTTTTCCGAGGTGCAAGCGCATAACGGTCCCCAGTCTAATTTAACAAAATTGATTGTTTCAAGGGGAATGCAGACAATTCCCGTGCCAATCTACGCGACTAAGCTCGACACATTTTCTGAACACCGTCCAAGCAGAGCGGACACAGGAAGAATTCATCATTCCCTCTTGAATCTCAGTTCCGGTGTTTTGCCAGCATGAACCGGACAAGTATGCTTAAAATAAATGCAAATCGAAGGAAGTGGCCGCCGTTTTGCAATATCATGGTCCGAAGACAGTACATATAGAACAGTTGGGTAACGTCGTATATGCCACGCTGGAACTTATGGCTGAGCAAGGTTCTCCGCTACTTCACCCGGAAGCTATTCTTCACTTCTGATTTATACTCCTCGCACTCGACTCACTTTTCTTTCTATTTTTATTGCTGTTTTTCACGCGCAGAGTTCGAAAGTGCAAGGATTCACCCACATCGCTAATGTAACTCCTTAGGTTTTTAAGGATGTTCTGGAGGTACAATGGGAGACAAAAGTATAAGAAATTCGAAATCCATCAATATATTGGCAATGAAAGCATTCGTGAGTATATTTTGCATTAAAAAAATCGATTAATTTAAAAAGCTTTCGTTTAATTAGTGAATTTCATGTTATATTTATCTTTTAATCAAATTGTTGTCATATTATAAAAAATTGTAAGTGACTTTTGTGAATAAATTTGTGATATTCAATATATATAATTACGCAATAATAAGTTAAAAATAAATATTTAAATAAATTGAAAATACTTCAGAAAGCAATATTCATGGTTATTATTGACATGACAACACGATAAATTTGACGTTTTGTAACAATTTATAGTTTTTTGCTCTGTAACTGTAATTACATAATTTTTACTGTATATAAAAAAAACTGGAGTTTCTAGTTGCGTTTTTTCAAGGTTTAAATAGGGTTTGGAATTTTATGAATTCTCCATAAGAAGACGTGTTAAAATGTGCAAACTTTAAGTTGCTATAATTCTTAAACGGTGCAGCGAATCGAACCCAAACTTTGGTAATTGCATTAATTTAGTAAGAATTAAAGCTTGTCAAATTTTCAAAAATTTTGTTGCGTTTTTATATACAGTCGGTGTGAAAAGTATTCGTACACCTTTTAAAAACGAATAATTTTTTCAAAATTCGACCCAACAGCTTGAGTTTTTTTGAGACGTTAGAAGGATTAGTTTACTAGCTAATATGTAAATAATTCTTTTTTATTGTTATTGGTCGTAATTTCGAAATAAAAAGTAAACGTCACGATTTTTAAATTTTTTATCTGTGCCTGTAGTGAAAATTTATACGGTGCATTTGGTAGGTATAAGTAAGTTATATACATGTACAAAGTTTCATCGAAATCGATCGAGGTCGTTACGAAATATAAATTATTGAAAATAGCAAAAATTTTAAGAATCCGCGATTTAAATGATCGAAAACCCTAAATTCAAAGATTTTTACATGTTACAATGCCCATAGCTTTTTTATGCGTCAACCGATTTCAATGAAACTTTGTACATGTATATAACTTACTTGTACCTATCAAATGCACCTTATAAATTTTCGCTACAGGCACAGATAAAAAATTTAAAAATCGTGACCTTTACTTTTTCTTTCGCAATTACGACCAATAACAATAAAAAGAAAAAATTATTTACATATTAGCTAGTAAACTAATCCTTCTAACGTCTCAAAAAAACTCAAGCTGTTGGGTCGAATTTTGAAAAAGTTATTCGTTTTTAAAAGGTGTACGAATACTTTTCACACCAACTGTACCTCCAGAACATCCTTAAACGTATCCGCGGACTCGAGGAAGTACCATGTCCGGGATTTAAGAAATGAGACGAGAGATCGAAGAGGAAAAATCCTCGAAGCTGTTTCGGAGTTCGTGTATGAATATGTATTCAGTTTTCGAAACTGAGATTCCCGGTGTTTTAGTCTCGCTGTAATTCCCCAACAAACCGCGGGCGCGGGTCCCCGAGATTGCATTGTTTTAATGAATTATTCACGTTACCTGGAGCTGTAAAGAACTCTGCCATCTTGATAGAGCCTCACGAATTTATTCGGGCTGGTTATAGTGTGCAGATAGCTGTGCTTGCCGTTGTAGAAGTAGGTGTCCGGTTTCCAGATTCTCGCGAGCATCGATATACTAAGGGCGAGCGTTTCCTTGCCACCTTGAAACGCCAGACGTCTGTCCACCCATGACTGACGGAAGTAGCAATCCATCGAGTACGTCTGAAAAGGATATTGCACTTTTTAATCATTCTGGTACAGGAGGATTACGTTTATTCGAGCCACATGTTTAAGTTGGCGATCTCGTATTAAAAGGAATTTCATTTTTAAATGGAAATCCAGCTATTATTTAACTATTCTTGTTCACAAATATTTCTGTCACTTCGAACTTTTGCCCGACACATTTATGACATTTTTCCGATTCAAATGATACCAAACACGACAGAATTTGGATCATGTTTACTTTTTTCATTTATGATACAGTAGAACCTCTATTATCCGTACTAATCATGCTAAGATTTAGATACAGTGCTATGCAGTATTTGTGTACAGGGTGTAAAGAAATGTTTGGTCTTGGCTGCCATAGGCGTATTCCACATCTTTGGATCGATAAAGATCTGTTAAATAAAGTTGTCGCAAAATTGTCCTTGACCTTGAATTTCAAGGTGAAATATTTTTATAATTGCACGATCCGTAGAATATAATGCAATAAAAAAATTTGACCTTGAAATTCAATATCGAGGACAATTTTGCGGCAACTTTTTCTTTTACAGATCTTCATCGATTCGAAGACGTAGAATACGCCTATGGCATGGTGTGTATGTAAAACACGTATGTATTTGGATAATGGAGTATGTGTTCGGATAATCGAGGTTCTACTGAATCGTGAAACTAAATAAACAAATATGATCCAAATTGCGTCGTGTTTGGTCTCGTTTTAATCAGAAAACTGCCACGAATATGTTGGCCAAAGTGAAATAAAAATACTAATCAAAAGAAGTATTGTCATTGTATCGGTGAACTGAAGAGCCACTCGGTATCGCCAAGGGAAATCTAGCCGTCGAAACAAATTTCTTTTCGTCGTTCCGCGATTTCTATAGAATAACCAACGAAAATTGCGATATACATAAAGATCCGCGGTCGTTACATTTTCTTAATACCGCGAGAAAGTTCGCAAAGAGATGGAATTTCCGCGAAGATAGTGAGAAAGCATGTGCGAATTGCCAGAAACGAAATGGAATTTGGAACGTGCCCCGATAAGATCGTCCGACGAGACTTTTCGTTAGTCGTCGAATTTACGGGTCGCGTGTTTTTGCGAGAGGTGAACAACAATAGCGAGCGAGGAAAATATACGGACCATATCGACTTCTGAGATCGGACCCATGCTGCGCACCATGATGTCGACCTCAACGGTGGCCGGTGGCCCGCCGAAGTCTGGCCTGACGCTGTTGTCGTAACCGCGAAGCAGATTGTCCAATAGCTCGCTGATGTTGCTGTGATTGTTGCTCTGTGTCCGTTGTCTTGTCGAGGTTTTTGCCCCTGTGACTGCTCTGGAACATAAACAAGGTGGTCCATCTAGGGTAACTGTACCGATTACTGCGGTATATCATACTTCATTTTAATATCATTCCTAATTTATCTTGAGATAATAATATCTGTAAACATTTTATAAATCGATAACATTTTGTACGTTTCACTTGGAAATATACGAGCGTACGGAAACAAACTACGTATCATTAATTTAAATAAATGCTGAGTACAGTAACAAATAACTTGTTTATTTATTACATTTCACACGAAAAAAACCTTTTATTAATGTTAACACTGTTGCGTGTCATATAAGTAACTAAATACATTCTTTTAACAAATATTTGAGTAATATTTATTATCTTCAGTTTGAAGCTGTTTTAAGAGCATCGTGAAGTTTACGAGATTTCACTATTGCATTTACAATGTACTGATTTCTCACGTGACATTGTGACACATGCAGGACAGGGACGAAACGCGTCACGTGATCGGGCTGTGGCGGAGCGGGGGAATAGCGTCGTAGAAGGGGAAGGTAGAGTGGTGCCAGATGGCCACCAAACGGTGGCCAATTTCTCGGAAATACTCTCCTCCTTTTCCCCTTCCACTATACTATTCCATCGCCCTACCGTCCGTCCCCCACACTAAGACCGTAGACGTTACGTGTCTCCCATTCGCCCCACTCAATCCTCGTCGCGCTCTGGTCATCAGAGAGGGGGTACGTCATTTCACCGTGATTCCCCTCATCTGGTAGCACTGGAGTGGGGACACATACCCCCAACCTCCTCCTATACTTCACAGGAGTATGGTGGGAAGGATCCAGGAGTGGGGAGAGGACACGAACTCGATGAACTTTAAACTCAACTTTCTCAAAAACGTGGCGTTCAACGAAAAAATTGTATTCCTCGTTTTCGATTTATTTTAACACGTAGAATCCATCCCCTGCCCGATTGTATTACCATTTCCACTCTGTCTATCATATTGATTTTCCCCATTGCGACAACTCGACAGCAAGGGACGAACGAAGGTTAAACGCATCTCGAAAAATTGCTTCTCGCATAAATCTCAATGAGGCGTGTCCGGGTTGGTTACATCCTCTTATTCGAATATTTCGAAGACACACTGGCGGTGACCTAGAAAATTTCAACAAACGGAATTTCGAAAATATTCTTGCGATTAGTTCCGTATTCCGTCTACGTAATAGGGGAAGGCGGGGTATTGTGAGCCACGGGGAATCGTGAGCCAGCGCCATCTTTGTTTTACTGGTAAATATTGACAGCTGCGAACAACTGTTTTTGAGTTGTCTCATAATAAGGTGATATTTCCACGATCAGTTGAAGTACGCACCCGCACACTTTGCTCTGTTAGCAGATACAAATTCGCTGCGCTCGAAGTATTATTTTCATTTCGTGTTTGGTCTATTATTGTTACATTTTTCTGTGGATCTAAGCAGGTAACTGTGTTTATAATACTCGTGTGACTTCAAGCTTTCGAAATAAATAAAGAAATTTTAATTAGGTTAGGTTTGTGTTATTTGTTTGTGGCCAAGTTGTAAAAATAAGGGTTCGGGGAATTATGAGCCACTTTTCTCGGGGAATTGTGAGCCACTCGATTTTTGACATTTAACGAGCTAACCTCACGTGTTTGATGTTTCTCAATGATTGTTTATGTAATATTCGAGCATGATATAAATTTTTTGGCAATATCTGATAGATATTTTATCTGATTCAATTCTTTTAGTTACCATTCATTGCAACGTCTGCGATCGTGCCATCCACTTGGAATGCGCCGGAATGACCGCAACAAATTGGACTTGTGAGCTTTGCATTTCAGATTAATTGTGGTTATTTTTAACTTTTTTTCTTATTATCAAAAAAATTATTTTGTCATTCAGATACACGAATAAACATTTCATAACAGAAATTGTAATTTTTATTTGATTTTGAAAGTGGTTCACGATTCCCCGAGATTTTGCAAATTCAAGAAAATGCAAATTTTTTGTAATAGTCTTAAAATCATCTAATTTGCAGATATTCGATTAAAGTATTGTGTCTAAAAGAAAGGTAAATCTTCATACTACAACATTTAGCGTTGAAATTTGATGAAAAACTTAATTTAATAGCAGTTTTTTGGCAATAAAAAATAGTGGCTCACAATACCCCGCCTTCCCCTACTGTTTGGAACGCCTTATCGCCTTACGGAAATGTTACGTGACCCAGTTGGTTCCTGTTCCAATCATCCCCTTAATTAATAGCAACAAATAATTTTGGCTCGTGAAACGTTCCGGGTATCGAGTGCTTTCGTGTTTTTAATTGGCACTTGTGGATCACAATGATGAATTGTTTAAGCCTGGTCCGATTTCACGGGTCGATTTTAGCGCACGGAACACGGCCAGCTGCTGATCGTGGTTCGGATACTCGTGCCCGTGGTATGTCATACGACTTCGATCCATTTGCACGGTGCCCGACCCCTTGTATGCTTGTGTAAACCCATCCAATGTCCCCGCGACAAGCTTTACTTCCATTCGGTCTGTCGTTTAGATGTCTGTACTATCTGCAACCGTAATGTAGCTATGCACACGTATCCGGCATTCATGAATCGACTTGAAATGGTAATAGTGTTATTACGACGCTATCGCTCGCCGATCGGTAATCTTAACTCTTTCCACTCGGAACTATGTATTTCCACCCGGAAACCAGACACTCCCACCGACCTCGAGTATTTTCATTCTAATACGATTCTTTAAAATCCGTATGAACCCGACGGAATTTACTCGTACAATACTGATATCGTTTAGTAATCTATTCATTATGCCAGCCATAATTAGATAAAATTTTTACATAGGTAGATAGATTTTTTTTTCATTTCACAACCGATGCAAATTATTTAGACGATTTTTAACCAATACTAACGATGAAAATTTTCGTTTATTTCACCCTTTGAAATTACTTAGCACCGAACCTACCAAGCACTAATTCGATTAAAATGTTTTAGCATATAAAAATTGACAAGGCTCTATTTATTTAGATTTTGTGCTATTGTTATTTCAATCTGTGCTTGGATAAAAAAATTTATCGAATTTCCATGTAAGTGTACTTTATAATTTCGATAATTGTGAAATGCAAAAATATAGAACCGGTCATTTGACCGGAAGTGGTAGGTTTATTGTTAATAGCTTAACCATTGAGTGAACTATTATGGAACTTATGTGTAACTATTAAAAATGTAACTATTTATGGATTTAGAAGAAATTTTACTATCTCGCATGCGTTTCTGTCTATCGTTTCGATGGAAATGAATATGAAGTATAATTTAATTGAATCATTGCATTTTTGAACTAATCTTACAGACAGAAAGAAACCAATATGGTAAAACCGTAATAAATATTTTCGATTCCATTTTTTAAGTCACGAGAATGGATAAATAATTTTTTTTTCATGACTCTAGACGAGGAATATAACATATTCTATTTTTTGTATTTTGTAACTGATACGCTCGAGGTGCATTCATCCCCGTCTGAGCATTTCCAGAGTTAATCATGAATATTCATATCGGCAAATTATAAAGCCGTGCAATTTATTGGACTCGGCTGTACCAAATGCGAGAACTGAAATCTTTCTTTCGCGAATCCCGTTTTATTCTCAGCGTGCAGCTACATATTTCGCAATAAATCTTTTGGATAATATAATCGTAATTGCAATCAGTCACAAACTTTTACCGTTTGTCACACTTGATGTGCTTCAGAAATGCAAAAGCTGCGGATGCTATGATACTATAATTTATTCGTTACTTAGGATCATATAAAAGCATCAATAAATCAGAACACAAAAATACGAACTGAACTAATATTGCCAATGGAGATATTAGTATGTAGAAAATTTGTTGTTATTGTAATTCTTCTGTTAACAAATTTTATTCAGTTCAATACGTCAAGTTGAATATTATTTGCATGTTTATTTATTTGTTTAAATTTCCATAAAGTGACCTGAATTTTTGCATTTTGTATCAAACACTCTATGAGAACCTGAGCACATACTATGAGAACGATTGAATTAAATGAAATAATTAAATAAGTAGAATTGAGATGGAGGATTTGTAACGGGACTGCGGATTTGATGCATTTATGGTAAAAAATGAGTACAATTTCTGGCATTTTTCTGATCACAATGATACTAAACACGATACGTAAGTTTTGGTCGGTGTTTACAAGCGCTGTCCTTTTCTACGTTCGGCGCTGTCTTCACGGTCTATGTCCCTGCTCCGATCTGACGATGGTACTTAGATCGCGACTTTACTGTAAAAGGCAGAAGCGTCCGACCATGGCGCCGGGAATTTTCAAATTTCACGGGCTAGTTTCCCTATCAAGAGAACAAACACTTGTGCTCGTCATGTTATCAAGCATGTTCTATTTCGTTCGACTGAACGCGCCCGCGAACAGGACAGTCCCGGAAGATTCGTAACTTTTGGAAATCGAAGCGTGGCGAGAGCACTTTCGTTTCAATGTTAAAACAGCCCTCACCCCCCTTCGTTTCTTTATCTCCCTCTCCCTCATTGTTTTTCAGCAGCGGACTCGACGGTGTTTTATTTATGTTTCACGGCACAAGTATGATGTGTACACGTGCTGGAGTGCACACTCCGGGG
Organism: Lasioglossum lativentre; assembly: GCA_916610255.1. NCBI lineage: Eukaryota > Metazoa > Arthropoda > Insecta > Hymenoptera > Halictidae > Lasioglossum > Lasioglossum lativentre. The sequence goes on from OU744364.1 coordinate 8,502,124, forward strand.
GCCGGCCTGGAAATTGGAACGGTAGAGAATTTCGACACAGGGGAGCGAAAATTGCGGCGCCGGATCATTTTTATTTTTTTCTCTCTCTCTTTTTACTGTTTTTTTTTTTTTGTAAAACAACGGAAATAAAGCGGTATTTTAATGACCGTTCTCCGTTCTTTTGGGTCACGATGAAAACAGCTGCTTGATCGGACACGTTGTCTGCCCACTGCCTAGTCTATTTTCCGGGCGCGCCTATACCGTCGCGGCTTTTGTTTGCTGACAGCGGTGGCTTTCGATCTTCTCGATTCTTTCCCGTGTCCTTTTCGCCGAGTGGATAGTCCAATAGTTTCTTCGGACGATACACACACACATACATGCACGTACACATACGCGCTCTTTCCAAATGCTTCAGCTGCGACAATGTGCTATATTTGTAAGAGATCAGCTGACCTGTTCGCGACACACGTTTTCACTTTTCAAATGGCTCATTGAAAATCATGTTGTTTATCGACGAATTTACTTTAGCTATACAGTAGGACCTCGAGTAACCGGCTTCTCGAGAGAGCCAGGATAAATTGAGACCTGGGAAAGAAAAAATTGGGTACGAGAATCGATATTTTGTTCGATAATAAATATAATTTTTTCGTATAATATATTTATTTCTTCTTATTTTGTTGAATTTGCATCAAGCGCATTGTCAACGTTTTATTGTCAATAATGTTTCTCTCGGTGTGTCGTCAAATTGTGACAGCACTATGCCTTACTACGCGACACTAAATCAGATCGTAATTATGAAAGTGGTCTAAGTCAAAATTAAAAAAAAAAATGAGAATTTATCAGTTATTTCACATCGCATTATTTTAAACGAAACGAATTCAATGTAATTTTGTACGATATTGTCAAAAATGAATCGTTAGATAGTGCTTGTTATTTCAACATTATATTTTAAAATCTGCTAAATTAATTTCATTTGCTCGTCGTTCTAAGTCACAGAAGTAGATACGTACTCGAAATGAATTAATTACAAAAGTCAACATTGAATATGAGAAAATTAGACAAGGTTTGGTTAATATCGATATACAGACTCGGTCAATATTCGGTAAACCGTTAAGATTTAATGAACAAACTGAGAAACTTAAATTCCAACTACGCCCCTTCATGCAAATATCTCAATTAGTACCGAACCCAAATATACAAGTTTGTAAATTGCATATTCGCATCCATTGAACACCGAATAAAACTGTACGGAGCCGAATGCTAATTATGCATAAATCATCGTGTACAAAGATAAACGTGTTATGTAAATATGCTTTTATGAAATGGAGTAATTCTCAATGCAAAATAAATACGAGCCTTCGCTGAGACTTTAATAAATCTTGAAATAAAAACATTTTATCAACACTAGATTCATACTGACAATTTTATATTACGTTATAAGAACAACAAGAATGTACCTGTTCAGATTTTTAGTGATTTTCATAGCAATATCTTTTATCACTACGATTTTCGTAAAATTTTCATTCAACTAACGTTCAACACTGTCATTAATTTTTCTCTAATATGTTTTTGCACGATACAACGAGTGAGAAAACGAAGACATGTTTTTCATGAAAAAATTGAAAGATAGATTGCAAAAGTGGAGGCTTCAAGGAACAAAATTGAATTCCTCATAAATGCATCTTTATTACAATTTCAATAATATCGTAAATTAAAAAATTTGAGAACCTTCGAAAGTGACGTAGTGCTAGTGATGATAAAAGGCAATAAAGAAAAAACGAGGATCAACAGCAGAGGAAAAGGGGAGAAGCGTGGTTGAGGGTTAAAAATAAAGCACAGGCCGAGAGAAAAGTGTACGAAATTAAGATGGTGGTTGGAAAATAGAAATGCAGGAATCGTGTGCGGCTAAGTGCATCGCAGCTATAGCGATTGTCCCTGTTCGGTGTAAGAAAAATCGTAAACCCAGCGAGGGAAAAGCGATGAAATATTATTATCACGAGTGCTCCAATCCGTCGAAGCCTCATTAAAAAGTCAGCGTAACTCCTGAGGAGCTCTCCTCGAACTGATTAAGTTGTAGGTGCAGCTCTCTCCAGGAGAGCTGAAGTGCGAGCCAGAGCGAATTCTCCGGCATCCGTTCGCCGGGGGAACCATAAATGCACCCATAGAATATTCGAGGAAGGACAAACGTCCGAATACGGATACGTCTGCACCCCCATCCCGGGTTTGATTCGGAACCTCTTGTCAGACAATTAACCCAATTCGATTCGGTTGCTGAATAACCCTCCCTTCTTTACTGTTCTTGTCATAATTGTTGATTCGCCCGCTCCTCCGCTCCGGCGCGGCGGACTTAATTGAAGAGCTTTAAAACGACAAAAACAATCGCACCGGTAACTTGCTTTCAGCATTTACATGAAAATGGAAACCCGCGCCGTGCACGTTTTATTTCGCAGTCCGGACTGACAGCCTTCCGAAATTGACTCTCGCATTCCGTCATATCTCTATCCGCTTTTCTTTTTTTTTTTTAATTTTTATTCCCGACTAATTTCGAGGAGTAACTTCACGAGTGGATTCGTTTAAGTGGCATGTAACAAGTCCATAATTTTTCTCCTTAGTGAAAGCATTTAAGGGGGTCATCCCATGTGAGAGCTACTTTTTCTTGCTTTCTTTAGGAATTTTTTTTTAAGGACCCTTAAAACATACAATCTTGAAATTTTTACCACACGTTTAATGACATTTCAGCAGTCTCTCGGAATTTTTTCAAACCAAAATAACCAGTTGGATCGACGTTAAAATTATTTAGTGTTCGCTGTTTCGAAGTAATAGGAAACGAGAGAATTCACGTTTAAGAAGATAACGAGAACAATGTAGCTCTCTGTATTTCATACTCCCATCATTAACGAGCACAAAATTATGTTGACCCAATATTTTTGTAGGAAGTTTTTTATAGGCCATCAATGGTAAAATCAACCACATCTTCGTGATTTTCGGGAAGCAGCAAACTTTACGAGGTACTTTCACGAGAATCGAATGAGAAGAGACATGCGGTTTCGATGAACGCAACTAGATAATGATACTTAAAAAAACGCAATTTATTAAAAATACACTCGATACTGCCTAAACCGTGAGAGCGAGCTGCGAATGAAGATCCAATTAAAAGCATTAAAAGTAATCTCACGGAAGATTAATTAACTCCTCCCGTTGGAAAAATAAATTAGTTTATATTTTATTCAGTAAAACGACCGGAGAGGAATATTTTCAATGTTGCCTGTTTTTGGAAGATAATTCTCTATCAACATTTTCGGAATGGACCTCGCAGGAGCTTTAATCGGTTTTTCAGTTATATATTTACTATATATTTTTGTTACACAAGCTTGCAAGATTTCGAAGAGAGTATACTAAATATTCATGCTATTAATTTCCTTCAAACTTTAAATTGAAACAAAATTATATTTTTTTGTTGTTGAACCATTGGAGGCTGCATAGGTATAAATTACATACAAACTTCCTTTTTTCTAAGAAATTAGAAACTACAAATAAGTTCTAATCACTGGAACCGTAAAATATGTCATAGTGCAAGGGGTTAAAGCAGTCTTTTAGAAATCGAAGGCTACGAACAGAGAGCAATTTCATTTGATTAATCAACACTTGTGTCATGCACAGGGTGACTGAAAAGTCACTAGACCATTTCAAATTCAGATTTATTGATAAAAGTACAAATGTGAATTTTTAAAAAATCATTATTTCCAATGAAAATTGTCTAGTGACTACTGAGCGACCCTGTATAAATAGAAAATTGGATTTGTTGTTTACTTACAAGAGAGATGCGTAAGAAGTGATTAAATTGGCGAGGGCCAGTAGGACTCGTTGCTTCATGATGTCCTGGGATTGATCCTCGCCTGAAACGTGTCCTGGCTCGTTCATCAATTCGCTTCAAACGGCCGACGTTGCCACAATTTCTGATTCTGAAGCAGAGAATAATAACAGACATGTAAATCTGAAGTTTCGCTGGTCCAATGATATTTCTTTGTTGCTTCAGTTAAGTGTCCCTTGATTTGCGAGTGTCCGAAAAGCTGGATACAAACGTTAATGCCGTGTAATATTCATCGGGATGGAAAAATTTAATAAATATTCGCTCGCACGAACGCAGTCTTGTATTATCAAAGGCTTCGTTTACACAGTAATCCCAGAGATTTCTACCATCTGTTCATATTAAATTAATTCTTGAAAACAACGTCAGCGGTGGTTTTTCACCTTTGAAGTATTTTCATCGTACCATGAAAACATACTTTTAATTGTTTCATTTATTTGATGGACGCTCTTGAATGAAACATAAGATAAGCCCGATTAAATAAACAGTGAAATCATACGAGATGTCCATTTTGTGGTAAAAATGAAATTGTGAATGAAGTTCAAATGTTTAGAAAATCGATCATTTTATTTTAATTTTACCGACTACGTCTTGGACATTATTTTTATTAGAAAATCTCCTATGAGATTAGAAGGACTTTCCACGTTAATAAGGTTAGTTAATTAAATGCTAAAGCGGTTAGATAAACCCCCTGTTTATCATTACAAATATTAAAGTTTATATAAACTTGGAATAATAATATCGGCGCTACGGTTCGATCAAATTCTACCCTATACATACATATAGCTAACTTGTAGTAAACTCAAACGTTTTCGATTAGGATTTGAATCTGTGCGTCTAGAAATAGAAAACAACTATAATAGCAAACGTGGCCTTATGACGCACAGATTCAAATCCGAATCGAAAACGTTTGAGTTTACTACAAATTAGCTGTATGTATAGGGTAGAATTTGATCGAACCGTAGCGCCGATATTATTATTCCAAGTTTATTTAAACACTTTACGATCGACAAAAATAAAATTTATGATTTATTAAAGTTTACAGTTGTTCTGGATTATAGTGTATTATATTGATCAAGGTGCGAAAGAACAAACGAGTTACCAATAAATAATATTTTCAGCGAACCGAACGTGTGTTGATCGATGTTTAATGTCTCTAATTAATTGTTTAACTGCACGGTGATTTATCAGGTAACAGCACGGCGATATACGTTCCGATCGTCGTCGTCTCTGTTATTTGGGGTACAATGCGAGCGATGAAACTTCGTTCCGCCGGTCATCAATGATGATTTATATCGACGAGCAAAAATGTAGGTCGAAATTCCACTCGAAATTTCGTGGTGAACGATGTGCAAGAACCGAGGAAAAAAGCGAGTAGGAATACAGATCGAAAGTTCGTTAGCGGCCCGATGAATGATATGCTGATGGTCCGATGAGCTCTCAAGCGACAACTAGTAAAGTAAATGCTTGGACGCGAAGGGAATAAATAAAACAACGCGTCGCGCGACCGTAAATATCGAGTTACGCGTACACGTGCTCGAAGAAAAAATTATTTCACGATTCGCCGTAAAATTCGCGGCGTTTCACGCAAACCTGAAATGAATAAATAAAATATGGGGGTTGTTGAAATTATTCGAAAATTGTATTTTCCATGATTACTATGAATCATTAAAGGATCATTAAAATAACCTGAACAAATTTTAATTTTTCAAAGCAATTGCAATAGCACGGTCAACATTTGTTAGCACCATCTTTTGCTGCAATAATTGGTCTCGTCCTTCCCGGCATACTCTCGATACATTTTATGCCGTTTATTTACAATGTATCATTCTCGTGCTATATTGCAATTAACCGGTCAATTAATGATTGCTCGCAGGTAACAAGTACCTTTAAAAATGCCTTCTTCGATCATTTCCATGGATTCTCGACCGAGGTCTGGCAAATTCTCATGCCAATCGAGAACCTTGATTAATTGTCCTGTAATGAGTACAGAAACCTTGGTTTTATAGCGAGGTGCAGAATCATGCATGAAAATAATCAGAATTTAAGAATTCATTTACTAAAGTGTACAATCGTACTTTGTGATTTTACTTGTTCTAACAATGTGAGCACCCACTGTATCACGATTCTACATTATAGAACAACATAAGATATTATTAGTAGACTGAGGATTTTTATGCGAAATAAACGTGATATGCACCAATTGCTAGGTAAAAATATTTGGAAACGAAAGAACGAACTCTGTTCAACAATTTCAACTAAACCGGTGACTCGAAGTTCGTGCGCTCTCCTTGTAAAAGTGAGCACTACTGGCAAACCAGTCCCGGTGGCGCGGCGGCTCTTCAATTATGTGGTAGATCGACGATAATTAATACTATTTTATGTGCGCGGTTCGACGGACGTGCGGGTACGGCCAATCGACCGCCGCAGAAAGGAATCGAATTAGCGGACTAATTCATTCGTGACGGGTGTTCCTTTGTGCTGGAAACCAGCGTTCCCGGCAAACTCGGTCCCGGTTTCGTTCAACGTGACACAAAACACCGCATACTCTTGACTCTGCTTCGGTCCTCTTCGCTCTAATCCGCTCTGCTCTGCTCTGCTTTGCTCCTCTTAGCTCCGCTTTGCTCTGCTCTGCTCCTCTTCGCTCTGCTCTGCTTTGCTCCTCTTAGCTCCGCTTTGCTCTGCTCTGCTTAGCTACGCTCCGCTATGCACTGGTCCTCTCGCTCTGGTACTCTTCGCTCGACTCCTCTTCGCTCTGCTCTGCTCCTCTTAGCTCCGCTCTGCTCTGCTCTGGTCCTCTTCGCTCTGGTCCTCTTCGCTCTGGTACTCTTCACTCGGCTCCTCTTCGCTCTGCTCTGCTCTGGTCCTTTTCGCTCTGGTCATCTTCGCTCGGGTCCTCTTCACTCTGCTCTGTTCCTCTTCGCTCTACTCTGCTCTGCTTTGCTCCTCTTCGTTCCACTCTGCTCTGCTTTGCTCCTCTTTGCTCCGCTCTTCTCTGCTGTGCTCCTCCTCGCTCCGCTCTGCTCTGCTTTGCTCTCCATCGCTCTACTCTGCTCTGTTGTGCTCCTCATCAGCTCTGCAGTACTCTGCACTGCTTCTCTTCGCTCTACTATGCCCTGATCCTCTTTGCTCTGCTCTGCTCTGCTCTGCTCTGCTCCACCTGGCTCCGCTCGGCTCGGAGCACCCATGAGGGATGGATGCCGCGAAACGAGCAGGCCGCAATTCCGGCAAACAACCTCGGGCTCGCAAACACCTGGCCGCTCCCTGCTCGCGGACCGGTGCTCACGCAAAACCTCCCCACGAGAAACGTACTTCCGAGGATGCGTTTGACTTGCAATTTAATTTGCCGCGGTTCACGGCGATAATCAGGTCGCTTTCATCCGAACGCCACTCGGCGTTCTTCGTTAAACGCCGCGGCGCTGGTGACAGCCCTTCGAAAATTCTCTGCCGCCTCAAACCATCCCCTATCATGCAATTCGCCAGGCAATCAGCCCTCACAGAAACACCTTCTCCCTTTCTCTGTCTGTCTCTGTCTGTCACTCTCTGTGTCTTTCTCTGTCTCTCTCTCTCTGTCTATCTCTCTCTGTCTGTCTCTCTCTGTCTGTCTCTCTCTGTCTGTCTCTCTCTGTCTGTGTCTCTCTCTCTGTGTGTATCAGTCTGTCTTTGTCTGTGTTTGTCTGTCTTTGTCTGTCTTTGTCTGTCTCAGTCTGTCTCAGCTGTCTCTGTCTGTCTCTGTCTGTCTCTGTCTCTCTCTCTGTGTCTGTCTGTCTCTCTCTCTGTCTCTCTCTGTCTCTGTCTGTCTCTGTCTGTCTCTCTCTCTGTGTCTTTGTCTGTCTCTGCATGTCTCTGTCTGTCTCTGTCTGTCTCTGTCTGTCTCTGTCTGTCTCTGTCTGTCTCTGTCTTCTCTATCTGTCTGTCTGTCTCTCTCTCTGTCTGTCTGTCTCTCTCTCTGTGTCTTTGTCTGTCTCTGTCTGTCTCCGTCTGTCTCTGTCTGTCTCTGTCTTCTCTATCTGTCTGTCTGTCTGTCTCTCTCTGTGTCTTTGTCTGTCTCTGTCTGTCTCTGTCTGTCTCTGTCTGTCTCTGTCTGTCTCTGTCTGTCTCTGTCTGTCTCTGTCTGTCTCTGTCTGTCTCTATCTGTATCTGTCTGTCTCTGTCTGTCTATGTCTGTCTCTGTCTGTCTCTGTCTGTCTCTGTGTCTCTGTCTTGGTAAGTTGCATCGAGGACGCCCGAGATTGCGGCAAAGCATTTTCCAAAAAGGGAGAGGCACAGCTGATCCTAGACTGCCGAATCGCTCCAAGTTCCAGCAAAGCATCCGCCAGCCGGATTATCTCACGGGAGAACTTCGCTAACCTGACATACCGGATTTTCTTTTTAACTCCGCAAGACTCGCGAACAACCCGGTAAAAGGATCAGGCGGATTCTGTTAGCGCTGGTTTTTCGCGCTTCCCTCGGTTTCTTGTGTGCCTTGGAAACTAAGTGGCTGGCCGTGAATCTTTTTTCATGCTAACTTCTAGCCCGTGGTGGACTCGAGATTCCTTAGGCTGGTAAATAACATTGCGCTTACGTAGAAACATTGTTTCGCAAGAGACTGATGCGTTATGTTAGCTTGTATTTTGTATCCATGTTTGTGAACTTTTTTGGAAACGACTATCGTCGGTTTCTCTATGTTTGATGGACTTTTTATCATGTTACGGATTTCACCATGATCCGACGATGACTCGGACTTTTTCATGGTTTTCATAGCCTTTCGAAAATTTTTTGACGATGATCATTAGACTGCGGATCATTAAAATAAAAATTGTCTGCGTCGATTGCAAGGAATAAAAACTAAATAGAATGTTATTTCTTCCCTTGATAGGGTAGAATTATATTAATATATTGACATCTTCGAGTTTCAAAATTTTCCTACAATTTTGTGTTTTATGTATTCAATTTTTATATAAATGCATAAAGATTCACAGTCCAATGATCATAGTTTATTAATAAGTCTCTCGCTCCTCAATTTTGAGATATTATTCTGAATCAGTTCGGTGCACAGATTAATAATTGTTTTCTTCGAATGTTAACATAATTTTTTCGTCGTTTATTTTCATTTGAACGTGTAGCTTTTCTTCAGCGCTAATACTTCGATAGGAAAAATAGATTTTTGAGAGTAATTATTCATTTAACATTGCCAAAAATTTGTTTGTCTTCGAATAAATGTCTGTGTTAAAGATTTTTATGATTCTCTATTGATAGTACAAAGCATATATAATTTAAATATGTTTCCTAAAATTTCCCCGTCAAGTGCACAGACTCCCGGAAACTCGAAACACACCCTCTAAAAGCGTGCAGTCGTCGTGTTTTTCTTGGAATAAAAAAATCTGAAAATCGTACGTCGGAGTTCTGTCCAAACTGCAACGGCGATTTAACGTGCGATTTTTCGAACAGATCGGAATATGATCTACGTTTTTCATATTTTGTTCAGTACCATGTTCCTGTTGCGTTCGGATCAGTTTCCAGTGACGCGAGTCGCTTATCGATACCGTAACAAGCGTGACAAGCGTGATTAACGTTTTTCGAAAAGTTCGCTTGCCGAGAATATCGAAATTGAAGCTGTGGCTCGAAACGCAACGAAGTTAGACATTTTATTCTTCGAATCGAGAGAAAATAATAAAAGACGGTCGAGATGCCAAGCAACGCATCGCGTTACACGTTAATTTGTTGGCGGTTTCGGTTGACTTCGATATGTTTTGATAAAAATTTCTGTTTTTCGGGAATCCTGCCTAATCGCGTACCGCTCGTTTTAAAAAGTTCATTTCCTGCATTTAGTAATGATAAACCTTGTGATATTCGGATTCACGGGTTCTCCAGATTTTCGTCGAGTTCGTCGAACATCCACAGGTAACCAGAAATCTAATTTCTTTACGGTTTACCGATTGTACGAATTATTATTATTATATAGTTTACGATTCGGTGCAGATCAAGTGAACGAAATTGGACAATTTTAGTGATTCCAACTATAAATTCAACATGACTCATCCGTCGAAACCACGGCTAATGAATCGTGTCGTTGACGCGGTGATACATCTGGGCGAGGGCAAAGGATCTACTGCTCGAGATGTCCTTGACTTTCTACGGTATTCTTCGAAGAGTGCGCAGAGAAACCTGACAATGCAGGTAACATTGCGTATTTCGTAACAATTCAATTATTTCGAAAACCCCTTAGAAAAACGGAAGTTACAAACAATCGCACAATCGACAATCATTAGGTTCATTTCTCTATTTACCAATATCTCTGAAGCAGATTTTCCAGACGAAAGGTTATTTTTTTCAAAGTGTCTTTCCTCTCTCATCCCCGATCCAGTGTCGCCAGATGAGGGGAGGGACCACGAATTGAGGGGAAACAGTTACCCTCTCTCTACTAGTACCGGACACATGTACAACATAGACGAAACGCGTCACGTGACCGGGCGGAAGCGTGGGGACAGCGTCGTGGAAGGGGAAGGTAGAGTGGGGACACAAGTCATGATCTGGCGACACTGCCTCCATCTTACACAATTTATTAAATATGAGAATTCGACATTTCTTTGGAACTGCGTTTTTATGCCGATGATCGTTTTCCAGCAGGAAAAAATAATTCGTCGCATTAACTACGGAAAGTCGGAAAGTTTCAATTTGTTTTTTTAATGTTCCGGATTACAGTGTTAGAACTGCGAATTTTCACTCAACGGGATTTCATTAATTACATGGCGCTTTAATCGCAAAAATCGATCGCTAATCTGCTAGGTTCTCGCTTCAAGGTTGCAGGCAGTCGTCAAAGTATTCCAAGTATTCGCGGAACTTGTGAACGATCTAGTAATCGATGAAACGCAGCGGCGCGGCTGGCATTCCTGGTACACGGCTTTTCGAACATTCTCTTTCTTGTGAACATTTTGATAGACGATACAGGCTACCTATTATATCTGGGAGAATGTATTGGGGACGAAACTTTGGTCAATCATAATTTTTTACTGTACTGCTTTAAAAGGAAATTCAGCAAAAATTATTATAACAGGCCACTGACGTCGGGGATGCGCGACGACTACGATTCTGCATTTCACGTAAAGAAACTCGCATTGTTTTAGTATCTTTTATTACTTAACTTATGAAATTCTGAATCAAGTAAGTTTACGTGTCAATTTTCACGAAATCAGTTCATTTTTTATCCATGGTTCCTTTGAGAAGTTTGTTCCTCTCGACGAGTTGAATACGGTACAGTGATAAAAAAATTTGACCTTGAAAAGGTCGGTCAAGGTCGATTTTGCACAAAACTTTTTTTAAATAGTTCCTCGCCGATAAGGTGCAGAATCATGCCGTAACGGTTTCTACACATAATTTCTTGACATCCTGTACAATATATATACAGGGTGTACCCGTTAAGCTTTGTCACAATTAAAAAATGTTTCAGAGAAAATGTTATGAGTACTTGGTGGACTACATATTCGCATATTGTTAAATCTGAAAATTGTGTGCGTGCAAATAATTAATACGAAACAGTTTGCAGAATCCTCTGAACGAAATGTCCCGAAAAGGGCCTAAAAATGGCACTCTGAAGCAGAATGGCCCGTTAACGTGTACCGTGAAGAGCCCGTGCCGGAGAATTTTCACAGAGAGACCATATTTCAGGTTCACCGAGCGTTGAAGCACGCTGTAAACGCCGGTCTTCTGCGGCACAGAGGCGGTCGTTACAAGGCACTGTTCACGTTAAATCCGGCACCGGTTAAGCAGCCGGTGAATGAGACTAACGATGAAAAATCGGTCGGTGGATCGACTACTCTCGACGTGGAGCACCAGCCGCCCAGGAAGGTCAGCTCGGATCACAAAGAGAACACGAGGTATTTTCACGATCACCCTTGTCTAATTACACTGCAACGCATTTGGGAACTTTGCACGCGACGCGGCGCGGCACTGCGATCCAATTAATATCCCCAGTGATAATACGGTTACGCAAGTTTCTGTCCTCTTAAAACGACGTTAACTACCGGGGACGTGGTTAACATTGTCGGAGTTGGCAGTGCTGCGAAGAACCAGCCTATCGGAATAGTTGATATAGATCGGACCACTAAGCTTGCTTATCACTTTTAATACTTTCGTCAATTTTTGCTAGAACGTTCGACGACGTTATAGTCGTTGGACCTTTTGTGTTGGAACGAGAGGCAGAGAGTCGAAGCATTCCAAAAAAAATTAACATAAAAAATTTAACTTTTCACGAATGAAACTGTTACCATTCGATTCGTCTCGTTTCTCTGTTTAAAATGACACCAAACACGATATAGTTACGATCATATATTACTTTTGTAACAAGCGAAGTTAAGAATTCGTTTACCTCTACCGTAAATGTGAAGTCCGAAACTATAATCGCTTGTTATAGAAGTAATGATCGTAATTATATCGTGTTTGGTGTCATTTTAATCAGAAAAATTAGACGAATACAGCGGTAAAAATTTCATTGACGGAAAACTAGAAATTTTGATTTTTTACTTTAAAAGGCTGAGCTGGCACGAGTCCTTTGATGTTTGTCCCTGTTTCTTTTTCTATACGCTCGGCACACTACAAAGAATGTAGTACCTCTTCCAGAACTGTCGCTCGGCAGACCCGAACATACGACAGTTACGGAGAGAACACTGTACGAAGCAAAAGTGGATGAAATGTCGCCTCGAATTACTTGAAATAATTATTTCTCTTACATTTTAATTAACAATACGAATTCGTATTCGAATAAATATATCCAAGTATTCTTGTACGTGCAACTGAGAAACGAAATAGCTCCCGAAACACTGTTAGCTTAAAACAAAGATATTTCGACGACTATTTCCACTACTTTTTGCGCGAAACGTACCCGTCTCAGGCGGTGTACGGGCACAAACGGATTAACTGGAATGAAAGGGTCACTTCGCACCGTCGTGAACTTGTTTAGAGGGAAACGTAAGAAGCCACGGCACGGGAGGAAGCACAAACGCAGCCGTAGCCGTAGCCGTAGCCGTAGCCGTCAAAGAAGACGAAGACACCGGAGCGAATCCAGCAATAGCGCGATGGAAGACACGGGGCCGGTTCGAAAGTACAATCACAAAGACAATGGGCAAAGAGATCGGTCACCGCGACGTAGGATTTCCGATGGCAACACGAAAGCTGATATCGGGAGCTCATCCTCGAGTCGAAGAAGAAGGGGTAAGACGCAGGCGAAAGACGTGGACGACCAATCTTCCGATCTGTCGGGCAGTGATTACGACGATAGGAAACCTAAAGGTAAATATTAGGGGTGGGCGGGTACCCGAACATTTGGGGTCGGGTCGAGTTGGGTACTTTCCCCTGGTTCGGGACCCGAAAATTCTTGATACGCGGGTACCCGGAAATTCGGGGTCGAGTCGGGTAGTTCCCCTGGGTTCAGGACCCGAAAATTCTTGGTACGCGGGTACCTGGATATTCGGGGTCGAGTCGGGTATTTTCCCCTGGTTCGGGACCCGAAAATTCTTGATACGCGGGTACCTGGAAATTCGGGGCCGGGTCGAGTCGGGTACTTTCCCCTGGTTCGGGACCCGAAAATTCTTGATACGTGGGTACCCGGAAATTTCGGAAACCTGAAGTCGAAATCGGGTCGGGTTGTGTTCGGGCTGGGTCGGGAACCTGAAAATTTATAATGTTTTGTTACCCGAATGTCATAGATTTTCGGGTTCGCGACCCGACCCAAGGCTCGGGTAACCCGCCCACCGCTAATATATATAGTAAATAGTCAGCACACAATTTTTCGCATGAACCAATACGCCATGTTTCCCCCAGCAAAGAAACACGTCGCGTTACGTCACGAATGTAAAGCCTGCAAAGGCGGAAAGGTGAGCAGAAGGTCGTCATCGCGAAATCGAAGTCCGCAACGAAAAAAATCGCAACAGCTGCAGCCGAAGCGAAACGACGAGGATGTGAAACGCAGCAAAACAGATGCCGAAGATCACAGGACCGTCGATCAAAACGATTTGCCCGAGCAGGACATGGAGATCGGGCATGCGCCCGATAACAGCGAGAGCGGCAGCATTATTTTCCCTGCAGAATATTAATTAAAATCCTTTGTGTCTCGAACGCTGTGTACCAAATATTGTACCACTCTGTTGTGTGGATCGTTTTAGGTACCTTTATATAATTATAACATTACTGAATACAGTATATTGTTGTTTCTTTGCCCGCTATCAATAGAAATGTCTTGTTTTATCTCTCACTGTTGAGGTCTTCTAAATGCTCCAAATTTTGGCAAAACCTCGGTCGTCTCTAGTACAGGCCCAAACACTAAATTTAACCCTCATCTGTCCCTCGTGTCAATTTGACACAGTTTTTCCGAAATAAGTTACACTGTCCTGTTATTTGTAGGTAAATTTGCCCGGAACTTCGTGACTTTGTTTTCTAATGCGAAACTCGTAAGCGAAAAATCTTAAATGTAAATGTCAACTCGTCAATTTTAATTTTAAAAAATCAAAAAATAATTGTTTACCTTGTTATTTAATCGATCTTTTACCACTGTGTCATTTTGACACCGCAGGGCCAGATCCAGTTCGTGAAATCATGGACGGATGAGGGTTAATATAACACTTTTAAAAAATAATTATCTGGAGTCTGGAGTGTTTTTCGTTAATAAATCCACAACAAAGCCGAGTTGGACATTTTCGCAAAGGGAAGTCTCGCTTCAAATGAACTCTGGAACCGCCCATTTCAGGGAAGCGAATTAATTTTGGGACACCCTGTATACGGACCAGCTGTTCCGGCTGCGTCAAAAAGAGTCTAATAAATTATATCGCGTACGACTCTACTCGGATAACCAAGATCCCGATTATCGATAATCGAACTCCGGTTAATTCCACTGTAACTTGCCCCTCGATACTTATAATAATATGTCGGTACTGTAAAAAAATGGTGATTGTCAATTTATAACGTCCATGTGAAATCTGCATTTTTTCGATTTTTTTAGAGTTTTTTGATTTATTACAAGCAGGATTTTCAATTTAAAAATCTGAAACGAATTGCAGAGTATGTATTCGGGTACTTGACATGTCTCGGGTTTTTTTCAGAATTTCTAAACATCGTTAACTAGGGAAAATTTTTCGATTTTACCCCATAACTACCCTCCCGATCGAGATAGAGGGTTAAAATTTTACACGGTATGTTTTTTTTTTGATGCCCTATCGAATGGCTCATCCCCGATATTATTCGGCTCAAGAGCATTTTTGACCATCTGATCCGGCTATACCCTTTGAAAGAAAACAAAATTTGACTTTTTTCAACAATAAAGACGACTTGCGCCCCCTCGACGTGCATCTGCTACAGCGTAAAATAAGCAAGACGTGACATTTCGGTTATCTGACAATATCATGAGCTCCTCCCGGCAGATGCATCCCCTCGCGTTTGGTGTTACGTACGACATAAAAATTGTCTGAGGTGCTGATGTGATATACGATTTGCGAAGAGGATGATGACGAGGAGGTCGCATGTTCCGCGTCGAAGGGGAAGTTTCCGGCACCGGTGGAAACGCCATTGGCTAAACCGATAAACAGCGGAAAGCTTTAGCCGATGCGACTACGTTGAAAAATATTTTGCTTCGAGGCTTCCGGCGGGCCGGAGTTAGAAAAATTCTCGTAAAGGACAGTTTCCACGATCGTATGACCGCCGGGTCCAGGTGTTAAAACTGCGAGGAAAGAAAAGACATCCTGCCAGCTGAAAACGAATTACCATTTTCCGTTCGACCTATCTGCGTCTATTACCGCACAACCCCCTTTGTGCTTGTTCATCCGGCTATTTTTTATTGATCATCTCGTAAGATTCGTCGAGAGACTCATCGATCCTGCGTTACTCTCGTCTGAGAGACGTGTCGCGACATCGAGCGAATGCATTTCCTATGCTGCACGTGTTTCCCATCTTCTTGCACCCTTATCGTTCGCTGGCACACGTATAGAAGGAGGTTGTTCCTCGAGTACCAGACGTACACGTATGGTTTTATCCGAATGTTCTTAAAATATAATTGAATATTGGTAGCTTCGTTGTAGCGAATATTCGATAAAAGTGGTTCGATAATAAATATGAACGTCTACCGACTGGATTATTTAGTAGCTTCTCAGAAATTTGACAATGGTAATTTCAATTGTGAACCAAGAAAGCACCACATAATCTAGCATTTCTATTGGGATTATTACTCGAAAGAATATTTTCGAGTTTTCTTTTGTTATAACCAGACTGCGGATCTTTATGCATTTATGACTTATGTAAATTTTCAAAAAAATGCTAGAATATAAAATTCAGTAGAATTTCGGTACGATTTTCATTTGTTTTGGATCTACAATGGCTGTTCCCTAGGGTGGACCTTAGCTATACTTGGTGAAATTTTATTCCTCAAAATTGTGCTATTGGGTAAGAAAATAATTCCTGCAAAAGTTGAAGTTTATTGGATAAGGGGAAGGCGTGCCTCATTGACGTTGAAGTTGCGAAAAACATGAAATTTTGTAGGAATGGGAATATTTGAAGGAAATACTTTTTATTATGACTTAATCTTCTTCTTGTGTCAAAATATTGATTATAATAGTACCAAAATGTAATATTTTCAATATAACAATTAACTAATTATCATATTTTTATAAATATTTATGCTAAATTTTATGTATTTTATTGAAAGTACCAATTCGTTTATTTTTATTCTTATACTAATTTAAAAAGTAGTTACTTCTATTTCAAAACTTCTATTCAAAACTTCTATTCAAAACTTTCTATGCCCAAAATTTTTTGGTCGAAAAATAAGGTCCACCCTAATGTGTCCATTAAAAATAGGATTTCATTTAATTCCGTTTTCTTAAAAGTCTATAAAAATTGGAAATTGCATGAACATCCGCAGTCGACTTATAACGTAGTCATTGACAAATACCGTCAGGCTTGGATTAGACCATTACTTGGTTTAAAGATGCCGGTATCAAAAATTGTCATACTTATCGGCCAATATTTCAAGTTAAGCCTCCGCCGTCACGTCGCTCGAATAGAACGGCTGACAGTGAATTTTGCTTGCCAATTAGCTCCAGGCAAAAGGATTTCAGGCATCTCAAGTGAAAACGTGTTCGACGATGATCCCTTAAAATTTTGTAGAACGCAGAAATCCTATTATGTCGAGGGTCTCGCGAAAGTGAAGGGTCGAAATGCGCGAATCGCATTTATTATCCGACCCGTTTTCTAACGATCGACATATTCCGCGTGCACACGTTGGTACACGTATTGTTTTACGAGCTGGTAAAAACAACTTTTTAGAACTCGCGGAGGCTGTTCGCGGTACAAGCCTAGCTGTGATTATTCGCCAGAAAAATTTCCTGGCCGTGCTAATATCGTGAACTCTCAAATACCGAAGCCATTGTTCGGCTCACGAAATAAAACCACGACGACGACGGCGGCGGCGGCGGCGGCAGCGGCGGTGCAAGTGTCGGTAAAATTGCTCTGTGATAATCCCGCCTCCAACGAGCGTAATTTTTCCGCCGCGTTGAATTGTGTACACGGAAAAAGAAAAGCTACGAAACGAAGAGCTATTGCAACTCGGTAGACCATTAAGGGGCGTCGCGAAGATAAGAATATCGTCCGACCGACCCTGCCCCCTATCCAGACCTCCTTTATTTGTTGATCAACAACGGCTGGCTACGTCGTTCCTCCCTCTCCTCCTTTCGTTTTTCTCTCCAGCGAGTTACCTATCGCGGCGACTTCGAATGCTTCTACCGAGCCGGGTTTTTACGTTTTCTCAGATTTCTCGTTTTCGTTTTTCTGTTGCCCGCCGCTGCGACTTCCTCGGTTAAACATCTTTCAAAGTAGCACATTCACCAACCCCTTTCAACGTTCCGTGGAGAAAATTAGATCGTGTGTGCGTCGACCGACTTGAAGTATGTACTTCTTCTTTCGCATTTTTCTCACTATTTCCACTTTTACGGTTAAACTAATTCATTCGCGGGGAACAAACGTTTCATATTATGGAAGAGTGATCAAGAAATGGGGGATTTTTTCGCCCCTTCTGGCTCCATCGATCTTTGATTTTTGTGCCAAGCGATAATTCATGTGAAGACATTACACATTTTTAACCCTTAGCACTCTGAGGCGCCACTGAAAATTGCTATGCCATTCTTAAAAATATTGTTCACATTATTATTTTTGTTCGTATTTAACAAACTACTAGACATTTACATATTACATGAGATATTATATCGGTTTCGTATGCAAAAAATGAATAAAAATTGTATAGAATGGGAATATTCTAAAATGGAAAAATCATTCGTTTTTTTAGTTAAATTAGCGCCGAGTGCAAAGGCTGAAGTTGGGTTGACAATCAGATTTTTAGATGTCACGGATCAAAGTTCATTGATGCGTCATATCGCTTTGTAGAACGTCTGGTGACACATTAATAAATAACTTTAAATAAAAATTTGCTAAATTTATAAGAACCGATATTTCTATTATTATGAAGCATTGATTATTAAAATTTTGAAGACGTGTGAAAATTAACGGTATTTAAGAAATTTTTAGATCGGTAAGCCGGTGACACGAATATACCCTAATTTTACGACTTTATTCGAAATCTCTGTGATCGTGTGCTAAAAACGATCGACGCGGGAAGATTTGTATTACGATACTACTCCCACGCATAGCGTGGAGTATATTAGATAACAGCGTGGAAGCGCTTTCGGCTCATTGTGTTCGTAAAAAAGCTACGTGAAAACTTCGCCGATCAGTTGTGAATCGGGAAAAAGCATCGGCAATATCGTAAAGCGCAGAGACTTTCTATAAATCCTCGGTATCGAGGTTCTCGCACGATCAGATTTATCGGCGCTGTTAAACTGATAGCTGCGGTCACGTTGCTATCAAACACAGCTTGTGTTCACACAACGCCTCTTTGGCACTGTTGCTCGCGGTTACCGCCCCGTTAAATCCATTCACGCTAATTAAGCGCTATCCTGTCGCAAAACTATTTATTCCAGCAAAACTGCCTCTTAAAAGATTTTGCTTTCACATTTCTTAAAATTTTCCCAAATTTTCTGGCTACGAGAAGTAATAGCATTTCTATATTATATTCTGACCCGGAGAACCCTTCCAGCAGTAGGAAATTGCATAAAGATCCGTGTATTTATTTACTTATTAATAGACAGCGGATTTTATGCATTTACGACAAAATTGAGTAGGTGTAATTTAAAACGGTAAAAATATTAGAATATTTTCAATCTTTTAAACTTTCTTAAGAAAGAAAATAAATTTCTATTTCACTCCAGTTTTTGTTCCAAGTCAGGTGGACATCTTTTAGTTTGCATAAATATCTGCTGTCTACTTATTAATGCTTTAAATCAGATGGTTTATTTAGCAAATACATTACAGAGTTTCGAAATTTTTAGGGAACATTGTTTAACAAAATTATAAATTATTTTCAGGCCTTATGTACTAGGAAGTTATCCCTTTTTCTATTTTGAGGTTCAACCTTCAGGGATGACGTCTGTTCACCGTACTGACGGAATGTGTACGAATTTATTACACGAGATCAGATTTTTAGGCGGCATACGCTATGAAAAATCCGACAAAAGTCTAATTAATCGACGCATCATATAGCGACGTTGGTTCAGAAAAATTATTTTTAGTGATTGCAAAGTAAAAGTTTGGTATCAGTGATTTTCACGCGTCTGATTACAAAATCGTGTATAAGAAATTCGCGGTACATACAGTAAACGCTTGATTCTTGTCCAACAGCCGTGTTTTTCATGGACAAGAATCGTGCCCAGAACGAGACTTCAATAGAGAGCCGAACATAGAGAAGGACAGAATGAAATACGGTTCGCGTGACTATCCGCGTCTCTTTCTTTCCGACGCGCTGCCCTTCCTTGCGACCGAAACTTTCACCGTCGATTAAACCACTAAATACAATTGAAACTATATCGTGTTTGGTGTCATTTTAATCAGAAAAATGCCAGAAATAAGGTAGCGAAAGTCCCATAAACAAATAATGAAAAATAAGAGATTTGTAAAATCGATTCCTCGAGTCAATGACGTGGTGTTCACACCGATATACCCGAGCCGACATCAATCGTGCCCACGCTCCGGACAAGAATCAAGCGTTTACTATATCAGTGATTTTCACGCGTCTGATTACAAAATCGTGTATAAGAAATTCGGGTACATACTACGATCGGACCAAACGTGAACAACACGAGTCGGGCTCGTGGTTCAACTGTGATGGTTGTTGATCGTGGCCGGGGCCATCGTGACTTAGCTCATAGGACAAGGGGTTAAGCGAAGAGTACTACGAAGGCCCCCCGAGATCCTGGAATTAAACATGAAGTTGCTGGAGGAGCTGCTAAGTGGTCAATAAAAATCTCGTTACGAATAGAGATCCGAAATTCATGTCCCTAAAAAAAAAAGAGAAAAAAAAAATAACGTTCCGACATGTTTTTTTGTTAGGCGTTAGGCAAACAGCCCGTGCGCGACGGAAGCTTCGGAGTGGCGTGTAATTCACTGAAAAAGTGCCGGTGGCTTTATTTCATTCGAAATTAAGAATTCACGTAGACGTCTCTCGAGAAACGGTGGCCGTCGTTGAATATAAAGTTTGAATGTCCCCGTTGGAACTGAGACGTCCTCTCGCCTCCATTCATTTTTAATCGGTTCTCAGCTAAACAAGATTAAATTGAATGCGGCGTAACACTTTTTTCCCCGCGTGTCAATCCCCTTTCCCATTACTCTATTAAAGGAGTTTCGCAACATACGTATACGTACTCGTTCATTTTATCTCCTTTCGAGCGACGATTAATTCACTCTATCAATCAATCACGCGAATACTGAAATGGTAATTTCTAGGTGCTTACGTAATTTTAGAAGTTGCACTGATTATTATTAGACAGCGGATCTTTGTGTAAAATAAAAATTTTCTACCTGAATTGCAACAACCTGGAGTGAAATATAAATTTGTTCTTTCTTAATATGTTTAATAGATTGAAAATAATATATAACAGTATTTTGAAATTCTTCTAATATTTTTTTGCCGTTTTCAATTGAACCTACTCATTTTTCTCATAAATTCATAAAATCCGCTGTCTATAGATTTTTTTAACTGTTAACAGAAGATTTTTATTTCCCGTGAAGATTTGCGATCTATTTATGAGGATTTAAAACGCGTATGATTCAGAGAAACGATTGAACAATAATTAATTCTAGTATAGAGTTATAATGTGACGAAATGTATATGCGCCAAACGCATAGATTAAATTCCTCTAATATTTTTGCTGTTTTCAATTGAACCTACTCATTTTTCTCATAAATTCATTAAATCCGCTGTCTGTAGATTCGTTAACTGTTAACACACGTAGAAGATTTTTATTTCCCGTGAAGATTTGCGATCTATTTATGAGGATTTAAAACGCGTATGATTCAGAGAAACGATTGAACAATAATTAATTCTAGTATAGAGTTATAATCTAACGAAATGTACATGCGCGAGACAGTTTAGCAAGATAGGCTCGTTGCATGTGATTGCTGCTCAAATTCGTTCCCTTTAATTTCGCACACTGAGACAACATTTCAGGTGGGTCAACGAGAAATTGCATTGCACGCTCGTGAACACAAGATGCATCGTTTGGCCACAACGGTCCTCCAGAAAACGAAATCTTCCGTCCCCGACAAGATCTCTCTCTCCCCCCCTCCCCTCCCCCGTGAAAATGTCGCGGTAAATAATGATACCGACTTCCTTCGCGCTTTTCAAAGGAGACGACCCCAGTTTATCGCGATGCTCGAGTAGCTTTTGTGTTTTCGCAATACCCCGTCCACACGGGTTAGACACGGCCACCGACATCAGGGAAACTCGAAATCGTCCGTGCATGTCGACGCCGACTCTTGGCTACCGACAATTATGTTGCGTTGAAACAGATAAGCATTCGCATTTTTCTAATTAACGCTAGGGGTGCCCGAAAATTTCGGGTCCGGATCGGGTCGGGTCGAGAAACCGAAAATTCATAATGTTCAGATACCCGGATGTCATAGATTTTCGGATTCGAGTATCACGAATTTTCGGGTCCCGACTCGACCCGACCCGAGTCATAAAAAGCCGAAGCTAGCGTACCTGAAATAAAAAAAAAATATTGAAAGCAAATTATTCAACAATAGTATATGTTATACTGTATAATGTGTTAAACTGTATATGTTACGGGTCACGTTCAATTTCGGATGTGAATTTTCAATTTGGAGATAATGTGAATTTCTGGTTAATGTATTAAAGTTTAAATGCAAATTACGGAGATTGCAAAGATTGCTTTCCGAAGCATTAAAAACTATTCCGAGCACGGCACGGAGAAAGAGTTTCCGAGAAAAAGACTTTCGTTGCCGAGAGCAGAGGGCTACACTAATGTACGCGGCATAACTCGTGGTTGTTTATTTCGTTACGATTCTGGGAACTTTGTCCATTAGAAGAAATTCATCGCGGCGAAATCTTACAAGGCGGGAAGGGTGTTCCGATGTCGTTTAATTGAACTGCATGGAAACTGAAAGTTCGTCGAGAGCAACGTCGATGTGTTGCCAGCGAAAAGTGCGCTTTAAAACTGATCGCCGAAGGGGCCGAGTAGGGCAGCCCGACCTAATTCTTCACAATACAGAAAGATCTCTCAATGGAGAATACAACTTTTATAATAAAACTTTCTAATTACTGGCGTAACTCACGCCTTCGTTCCGTTTAGCCGAATGCGGCCGGTTTGTAAGTATGTATGTATACATACAGTCACTCAAAAAGAGCCTCCATACATCCTTTAAGATGAACCAACTTTTTGCAAAAGTGGATCAAACGACTTGAGATTTTTCAGGAACATGGAAGAATCAGTTGGCTACATGATGCGTAAACAAATTTATTTTAAATTATAATTGACAGGAATTGTGGAGAAAATATAGTAACCATCGATATTACAATTTTTTTACCTGAGCCTGTAATCACGATTTACGAATTGTTCACTACATCAGTTCACTATGATGTGTAAATTTATTTTAAATTATAATTGACAGGAATTGTGAAGAAAATATAGTAACCATCGATGTTACGATTTTTTTAGCTGAGCCTGTAAGCACGATTTACGAATTGTTCACTACATCAGTTCACTATGATGTGTAAATTTATTTTAAATTATAATTGACAGGAATTGTGAAGAAAATATAGTAACCATCGATGTTACGATTTTTTTAGCTGAGCCTGTAAGCACTATATATAAATCAAAGCTTTTCACGACTTTTGGCCTGTAAACGTAATACAGGCCTGGGCAACTTCAGAAAAATTCATAGAATAAACAAGACAAATTGCTGTGAAATGCATTCAAATGAACAGACTCGTTTATCTTTGAATAAAAATAAAAATGATGATCAACGTAAAATGGAAGTAACATAACAGTGAGTAACAATCACTGTGAGTACATAAAATCTGCGGTCTGATGGGAACTGTACGAAAGAACGGTCTTTTGTTAATTGATAATAACGGCGACAATGTATTTCAATTTTCTTTACCGCGTGCACGATCAGGTGCTTCGATCTCCAACTCGAAGCGTTTAATCCATAAAATATTAATTAATTATTACAAATTACGGACGGGATTTGTAATTATAATAGTAATAATACGAATGTCATTTAATTATAATAATCCCGATTAATTTGTTCTTCTACAAAAATATTAAGTGTTATTAAACCGCGCCGCTGCACCACTACCGCCCGTAGTCGAATTAATAAAATATTTTACATGTCCCCCAGTCATTTTTTACTACGACGACGATGTGCAACGGGAGAAGATGCCGTGAAATTTATTTCTCCCTGGCGAATTACTGTCACCGCATCGAAGGACGATAAGTCTCCCTGGGAATTCCTTGGTAGCACCTAAGTGGCACTCTTTTTCGCATAACGAAACGTCTTTACTACTAACGCGATAAATCAGCGCCAGTTTACAACGAACTAAACAGATCTCTCTCTTCTCCATAGCTCGCCTTGCCGCCATCAATATTTCATCAACGTCGCCAATGAGTAATCCCCTATCCCTAACAATTTTTTGGTCATTTTTTAAGGGCTACCAAAAATCTGTGTCACCTAAATCAGGGCTCGGGCACATTTTACCTGAGCAAGATGACAATAATTTTAAATAACGTATTATTTCAGATAATTAACCCTTTGCACTCGGAGCAATTTTTAACTCAAAAAACGAAAGATTTTTCCATTCTATAGAATTTTTTTTCATATTTTGCATATGACACTGATATAATATCTCATGTAATATGCAAATGTCTAGTAGTTTATTAAATACGAACAAAAATAATAATTGAACAATATTATTAAGAATGGCATAGCAATTATCAGTAGTGCCTCAGAGTCGCCATTCGAGTGCAAAGGGTTAATTATTCTTATTTTACAAATAACATGAAAAAATGATTTCCATTTGACGTTTGAATCAAATAAATTATTCTGAAATAATATTTCATTTGAATAATTTTTATTTCCTGATTCTAATCAAATAATAAATAACGAAGTTACCGAAGTCACTAAATTAATGTGTTGAAGTAAGTATTTAAATATGTAATTAAACATAAATATTTATTATACGTTACTAATACTATTATATGTTTATTGTATTAAAGACGGATTTCTACGTTTAAAATAGAACCGATTGAACAGTACCATACCACTTTCGATCGCTGCATTAAACATTTTCATAAAATAATTAATATTTTATATACATATACAAGTTATCAGAACTCTAAGCACAGAATATACAGGGTGGTCCGTTTAAATAAGAACACCTAAATATCTCTTCAGGTTATTGTGATGCAAAAATTATTTGTTACGTAATGTGCATGGTGTCAATGGACCAAATATTTGGCACGAATATATTTTCCACCTAGGTAATTTTTTTCGGAGTTATCAAGGTCATCGGTGTTTTTTTGACACATAACTGCATTTGTTTTTTATTGCACCGTGTAGCTGAGCAAAAAATACAATCAGATATGTATAATAACGTGACCTTCAAATGACCTTAATCTTTGAAAATGAAAGTGAACACTCCGGAAAAGATAATCTTGAGATAAAAAAAATATTTGCAAAAAATTCACCTTGTGATACCATTTATATTGCATTAAAAACACTTGTTATGTCATCACAAATAAAGGAGATATTTAGGTGGCTACATTTAGGTGTACACATTTAGGTGGACCAACCCTGTATATATGTTTTACCGACAATTTTCCGTTTCAGTGAATTCAAACAATTTAAAGACATTCATTCGGACTGTACGAGTTTCTTGAGTACGAAGTTTTGATACTCCATTCAACATGGCGGAGTAAGCGTTCAGCTATTCAGGCGACTTCAACCGGTACTTTCACCATTTTGGAGTATGAAGTATCAGAGGCAGCAGTGATATTTGTATACTTGTTGCGAAAGGAGGCTTTCTTTGGTAAAGACGAATATCAAATAATCGACAAGATCCTCGAATGTTTTACAAATAATCTGAATTCAGAAATTTATAGGGTGTACACTATTTGCAACACTTTTACAGATTTTACAGATTGCACTGTGGCTAAAAGAAGAACAATTTTCTTTCTAATAATAATTTTACTAGAGGTCATTACAGTGCATTATTAAAAATAATTTGTTAAATTACGAATGAAATTGCTGTCGTTATTAAAGAATTTATTAAGCAATTCTCAATTATTAATCTTCGAATTTGAACCGACTCTTAGGCAAATGGCGCAAGTCAACAAAATCACTTCTTTAATTGAATACAGTTTTTATATTTATTGTTAGGTAGATTATATCTTTGACAGTGTTGACACGTTGGAGAAGGATATTATCGATTTACTTAATTGTTTTCAGACAAGAAATCGCAACAGCATACGTGGATCATTCTATGCAGGTATATGATAAAGTTACTCCAACTTAAATCAAGCTATTGCACGCTAGAAATAGTTCTATATAGTTTAATGGAAGTTGGGACATTCTATCCGTTAGAAGCATAGAACGCACAATGTTACACAGCAAATTATTTAGACACCAAAGATTTTAAATAATTTAAGTGCTGCGACAGATACTTTTCGTTTCTTAAGAAAACATTCGATTATTTAATTTCGCAGCTAAGACTTTCTTAATTGCAATTAGTTCTTTCAGGATTACTCGTATAAAGAATCCTAATAACAGGTGTCTATTTAAGTTCCTTTAAAATAATTATTGCAGAGCATTGTGCAGAATGTTAAACAATTTCGAACACAGCCTTCAGTTTACAACGTTGAGAAAGAATTTCCTCTTTTTTTTCACTGTTCGCGCTGAAAAACGGGGCGAAAGTTTTTGAAATTTCATTAGTAAATGTATTTTGAACTCTAAAAGGTTTTTCGGTAACTTCGACAACCGCCAACTGTTTCAATGATTGCACAACAAAAATTTCATTAACCTTGCAAAGTCTCGCAATCAGAGCTTTACGAATTTTGAAGTAGTACGCACGAGAAGAAACAAAAACGATTGGCTTCGCTCGCACGTGTTTTACAAATCAAATATTGAATTAAGAAAACTCGACCACTATTTCCCTTTTTTATTCTCTGTCGAAAACAATTGACGAGTAAATTTGTTCATTTTGTTGCTGTGGAATTTTTTAATAATTGCTACGTCCATCAATTTTGCGCGTTACTATTTTGTAATTACCACTCATTGTATTCTAATTATTCATCCTTTATTTTATATACGGAACTAAAATACAAACCACAATAATAAAAATAGTAACTGCACTGCACAATTTAACGCATTACCCACTAGTGATTATTTAATAGTTTTTAACACTAGCTTTACGGGTCCCATCAAAATGACATTCAACATTTCTCCGTTTGATATTTTAAATTTACGATGATTGACGAGGAATTATCAACAAACTTATTTGTTTGGGTATATATCATTTTAAAAATGGCTAAAAATTTAGATAGACACATTCCTCCTATTTTTATAAAACAGTGTAACATGGTCACTTTTAGTGCTACATAAACCGAGTGTGCTGAAGATCTATGATCGACAGGTAGGGATTTTGTAATAAATTTTTTAATACACTAATAAAAATATTAGAATTGTAAATTCCATGAAAAAATTACAGAATCCAAACAAAATCGTTCAAAAAAAAATAACTCGACACGATAGAACAATAAAATGTTCAGGAAACAAAAAATGAATCACGATTTTCTAAAAAGTGTCAGCGACATTATCGAGTCACATTGAAAAATCGGTGAACTTCCCAGTCACTGAAATTCATCGAATATGCGCAGTACAAAACAAAAAAAAATCGAAAAATGTACCAAACTCACCGATTACGCTCGATCTTCGCATATTCGAGCCTCCATTGACGTCTCCAAAACGATCCCTTCATCACGACGAGGAAACAACGAACGCCATTAAAATTGACAGTCTCTCGATCAGTCGCATGTTGAAGTCACAAAGAATACAAAAAGGAAACTGGGGTTGCGAACGGTTCCGGGGGGGTCGCGGATTTGATTATCACCGGAGAGATATCGTGGGCTGCCGTTCACACGGAACTTTTCAAATACATAACTTAGTTTACCACCTGATTTATTTCCCTATAAAATATTCAAACGATCGGAAAAGCACTGTCCATTAAAAAGGTCCCATAAATTCCAATTTTGTAGCTATTTATATTACAATTACCAGCAAGATGATTTCGACGAGATAGGTTCGAAAATTAGTGAGAGAAAATTTAGTCGTCGGAACATACGAATGGGCCTAGCCGTGACTGCTATAAAATCGTGAAAAATTTCTTGCCCACCAGGAAAACTTGAGGAACGAAAACTGGGGAGATTTTAGGGTCGCAGAATTCATTATCACCGGAGGATATCGTGGATTGTCATTCACACAGAACTTCGAACTTTCCGAAGACACGAGGAAGCACTGTCCATTAAAAATGTCTGATAAACTCCAATTTTCTAGCAGTCAACCTATCAGTTATTTATATTATAATTAACAATAAACTGACAGGAGGATGAACGTTGATTTCGATGACGTAGTTTCGAAAATTTTAATAGGCCTATGCTATAAAATCGTGAAAAAATTTCTCTTTCACCAGGAAAATTTCGGGGATGGAAACAAGGGGTTGCGTGGGGATTTTGGGGGATCGCGGAATTGATTATCACCGGAGGATATCGTGGATTGTCGTTCACACAGAACTTCGAACTTTCCGAAGACACGAGGAAGCACTGTCCATTAAAAATGCCTGATAAACTCCAATTTTCTAGCAGTCAACCAATCAGTTATTTATATTATAATTAACAATAAGCTGACAGGAGGATGAACGTTGATTTCGATGACGTAGGTTCGAAAATTTTCATAGGCCTATGCTATAAAATCGTGAAAAAATTTCTTTTTCACCAGGAAAATTTCGGGGATGGAAACAAGGGGTTGCGGGGCGGTTTTGGGGGATCGCGGAATTGATTATCACCGGAGGATATCGTGGATTGTCGTTCACACCGAACTTCGAACTTTCCGAAGACACGAGAAGCACGTGGCGAAG
Source organism: Lasioglossum lativentre (assembly GCA_916610255.1). NCBI lineage: Eukaryota > Metazoa > Arthropoda > Insecta > Hymenoptera > Halictidae > Lasioglossum > Lasioglossum lativentre. Next base: position 8,530,530 of record OU744364.1, read on the forward strand.
CCACGACGCGTACTGACTGCCTCGTACAGGACAGCTGACGAAGGGTGGCAACTCCGCACTTGCCACCCTGCGCTTTCCCTCTTTCTCCCGAACCTTGATCCTCTTCTTCTACCCCCGACCCCTCTATCACTGGCCGAACCACTCCCCGCCATTTTTCGGAAGTTAATCAAACATATATTTCACCGGAAACTATTTCTTTCAGGGTTCGCGGCGCGCCGATCACCGGCCACCTGATAAACAATATGTTAAACGTTCCGCAGGTAAAACGATCTTTTAAGATTTCTTTTTCAGAGCGCGAGCAAGAAGTTTGGGACATCATAAAAGTCACGATCACGAAATTAATGGGCCATTCGATCGGCGTATTTTTAAAAGGGTTTGGCAGCCTATGAACTTTTTTGTCTTTTTTTTAGTGCCTTTAAAGTGCTAATAAAGTTAACGTGCTCGTAAGTATGTAATCTAGGATGCAGGGGAAGGCAGTGGCTTTTTTTAATAGTAATAGTAGCGGGTCTTGTCTTGAGTAGATTGCATTGTGTTATTTTATAAATTTTAGAGAAGCTCTGAAGCTGAGATTTTGTTGTTTTGAAACAGGTATAGTATGTTATTTATACGTAGGACATGAGGAAAAAAATTTGTTTAACAGGGAATATAGCGAATAAATTTAAGAGACTTCGTTGACTATCTTTTTATAGAGACAAGTTTTTAAATTTTATAGACATCTTTTTAAATTGAGACAAGTTTATTACAAACGTCCATCTAAATTCCAATTTTCTAGCAGCCAACCTGTTAGCTGTTTACATTAGGATTAACAATAAGATGATTAGTGAGAGGATTAATAATGTTCGCTTCAATGAGGTTGGTACGAAAATGTGTAAGAGAAAATTGATACGTAGAAATCTGAATGGATCTAATCATAGCTATATTATTGAACGAGTCCATCCCCCAAGTTCTGAAACAATACAAGATAGGCAAGCATGTTTATTATTAGACAACATTGAGTAGGTGCGATTTAAAACTGTGAAAACATTAGAAGAATTTAAAAATACTGATATATTATTTTCAACCTATTAAACATACTAAGAAAGAAAATTAATGTCTATTTCACTCCAGTTTGTTGCAATGTTGGTTGAAAATTTTTATTTTGCATAAAGATCCGCAGTCTATTTATTATATATTCCATTCGTTTCTGTATATAAATTGCACAGAACTTTTCCTAATAAAATATTGCACGACTCGAATAATATTTGTCTTACAATTAGTAAGATGCTATGCTCCGCCATTTTGGAAAAAGAAAGGGGCTCGCAATTGGTGCTTAATTATCGAGAAAATTGTTCTCGCACACACTGCATAACAGAGCTGGGGAAAATAGTATTTGAAATAGTAAATATTAAATAATCCTATTATTGCTGAAAATAATGGTTCAATACATTTATGAGTGTAAATCGTTTCTTAACGATAAGCGATACAGTGTATGTTTATGCGGTTCTCGGAGTATTATAACAATCCAAAAGTGTTTCAGATTGTTAAAGAAGAAATATTTTATTTTCCGGATCAAATTGTTGAAATAGAAATATTTTATTTGCTGGATCAGATTGTTCAAATAGAAATATTTTATTTTCTGAAATAAATTGTTGAAATAGAAATATTTTATTTTAAGGTTCAGATTGTTCAAACAAAATACTATATGTATTTCCTTTAAGCAAAATAAAATCTAAAATATTAAATAGTATTTGAAATATCTGTTTCGCCAAATAACGCCCACCTCTGCTGCATAAACATGATAAAATTACTAAAATAAAGAAACACGGTTTTCGAAACCGTGTGGAACCTTTCTTGAATGAAAGGTTACGCGACTCGAATAATATTTGTCGTCGTAAAACGATACGCTCCGCCATTTTGGAAAAAAATAAGGAGAAGGAGGCTCGCGCAATTTGTACCGAATCGGCAGCTTACGAGACGTAACAGTGAATTATTCATTGACAGATCGAGCAAAGAGAAATCCGGTGCTCGCGTGGAATTTTATTAAAAATCCCGCGACCCTGCGAAAGTGTCATAACATCCGCGCGCGCGAAGTAATCGAAGTCAGTACAGCTTGAATTCATTGCAGAGGTAGGAAGAGATTTCCTGGTGGGAGATCCATTGTTGACAGTGCATTAGCAGTCTCCTGCGGTGCTACCGCACTCCATTCAACCCGGGAGTTTTCTCGATACCCACTCGACAATGGGATTATCGATACCAGGCCTTGAACGGAAGTTATTAGGATCGGACAAACCTCGCCGGAAGTGAGGATCGCGGGGAATAACAAAAAAAAAGAAAGAAAACGAACGAATAAAAAGAAAGAAAAACGAACAGAAAAAGAGAGAATACTCTCAATTTTGATATCGCCGACATTCCGACTAAAAATTGAGACGATTTTCGACGATGGAACTTTTATTCGTTGGCAAAAAGCATCCGCCGTATAAATCTTAGGTTCGGTAGAATCTCTCATTATCGGAATTTCTGTCATTCACATCCTCCGCTATTCGAAGGTCCCCTCGTCCGAACGTTCTAATACCCATGTGTAAGGCGCTGGTATAGTATATTCTATTTATACCGGGTGTCCCAGTAATCCTCTCCTGAAAGATCAGTAATTTGTAATCGCTGACAAAATTAATCAGAAATTCATTTGACGGAAACAGAGGTGTTTCGTCGTGAAAAAAAAATGTTTATCGATGTCGAAAATAAATCCATACGTTATGACAGTTTTATTAAAACGTGAAGTTTTCATTCAATTGAAGAAGTACTTGGAACTTCGAAATTTTAAAACTACTTTCCCCCCGACAAACTCTTATGAGGACATTAAAAGCTAATTGCCGGGCCAGACGTGTACCTACTCCAGCGCTCGATAGTTCATAGCGCGGTTATCGCCTACTAAAATCGCTGATATCCTTTTTTTTTCTCTACTTTCCCTTCAATAACCCTCTTATCATTATACCCTTTTGTGACGCCCATTCCTCGGTCGCTTTAATTAAATCGTTAAATATCCTGGCCAAGTAATCTTGCACGGTATTTGTTCGAGGAAGAGGTCCAAGTGGAGGTTCGTCCAGACACAACCTAATCCTTCGCGACTGACCAATCATTTTACAGAATACATCTTTTTTCATCAATTTTTTTTTAATATGCTTCGTTACATTCTTAATCTGAAAATATACATATTAATATTCAAAAATATTGGTGATGATTGGATCTTTAGGGAAAATAAAAATTTTCTTTCCGAATTGCAACAAACTGCAATGAAATGGAAATTTATTTTCTTCCTTAATATGCTTAATAGGTTGGAAATAATATAACTGTATTTTAAAATTCTTCTAATGTTTTTATTGTTATGATTGGATCTTTTAGGCAAAATAAAAATTTTCTTCCCAAATTGCAACAAACTAGAGTGAAATGGATTTCCATTCTTAATATGTTTAAAAGGTTGGAAATGATATAACTGTATTTTAAAATTCTTCTAATGTTTTTATTGTTATGATTGGATCTTTACGCAAAATAAAAATTTTGTTTCCCGAATTGCAACAAACTAGAGTGAAATGGAAATTTATTTTCTTTCTTAATATATTCAATAAGTTGAACATGATATAACTGTATTTTTAAATTCTTCTAATGTTTTTATTATTATGATTGGATCTTTACGCCAAATAAAAATTTTTTTCCAGTATTGCAACAAACTAGAGTCAAATGGAAATTTATTTTCTTCCTTAATCTGTTTAATAGGTTGGAAATAATATAACTGTATTTTTAAATTCTTCTATCGTTTTTACAAATTACACCTACTCATTTTTATAATAAATCCGCTGTCTGTATACTTCTTCAATCGAGCGTTCCCATAATCGCGTACCTGAGGTAACTACCAGCGAGATCACGCAGAATCGGTAATTAAATCGGGAAATCGATCTAACGTCCGTCCTCCATGTTGTATTCCGTGATCGTTCTCGAAGAAATAGAACCCTGGTCCACTTTCATTTTATTTTTCTTGTTCGCCGGTAACTCAGCGGTGGATTTAACTGCGAAACCGCAAGACGTAATTTAGGATTTCGTCACGTCTCAAGTAACTTCGCCAGACTCACGATTCTTCGGCCGTATTCGATTCGATTGTTAAAAGCTTCCGGTCTCCGAGTATTTCTCGAATCGAATAATTTCTCAATTAAGTTGCGATAGATACGAAAATCCAACGACTATTATTATCAGATGTATTACCGATTACCATATGGTTCATTGACCTACTTCTTTGACAAATCGCTATTTTAACCGTAATGAAACCAAGGGCTGGTTGCTCGGGTTCGTTAGCTGTAAAATATTGGCGACGCGTCGTTTCCTTCGCGTAAATTTTAATCTTCAATAATTATTTATTATCGCCTATATCTTCAAGGATGATGTAAGATTAATCGTTCTTCCTTTGACGAAATAAATCGGGCAGTAATAGTTATAAATTGTTCGTTAGTGTAATTTTTAAAATACACATTATTTAACTGTTTTAAAATTAAACTCGAGCGAAACTGTCGAGCCAAATTAACGATACCGAAGAGGAATCCATAAATTCTAACATTTCAATATCGTCATAAATCTAACATAACAATATAGTGGAATTATGTAAGACTCTAATATTATTACTAGACTGCGGATATCTATGCAAAATAAGAAAAGAAGAACACAGAAGCTAAATAACAATTTCCTTCTTCTTTTAGTTATTTTATTAAACTGAAACTAATACTGGTTGATGTTCTTAAATGTTTTAAATATGTCCACACTGCTTTAAATTATACGTAGCAATTTCAATATTATTTATTATTATTTACTAAATAATATTTAGAATTTTTAAAATTCTGTTCCATGCTAAATCTGGGTGTATTATTTATACCTGCGATCGCTGTCGATGAAAAGCACACCAAATTCTTAGTGGGAAATATGAAAATTACGCCGGCTGTATAAGGTTTAGTATTATAATTGGTTCGTATAAACGAGGTTCGTATAAAAGGATAGAATTCGTTCGGAACCGAATCCGAAGCATCAACGTGCAAACGTCGCGTCGCGCAGATTCACTATGCGATCTTTGAGCCATCGGAGCGTCCATTAAACCGAACATAAAGGGTTCATAAAAGCATGAGGTATGTCCACGTGTGTGCCAGAGGGAACGTTCGCGCGCCAGCTAGCCGGTGTTTCTCGATCATCCACGCGTTCAGTGTCCCTCTATCGGTGATCGAATCAAAGAGAGAGAGAGAGAGAGAGTGAGAGAGAGAGAGAGAGAGAGAGAGAGAGAGAGAGAGAGAGAGAGAGAGAGAGAGAGAGAGAGAGAGAGAGAGAGTCGCGAGAATTGGGTGAACCACGATAGAAGATGGATGATGAAAAACAAGGATGAGAAGGGGACGGGGCGCGGCGAGTTAAACGGAGAAACTCCGCATGAAGAGTACTCGAAGATGGCACCGTCAGCAATATTCAGGATCTTCTTTGTCCTACGGTCCTCTCCCTCTCGCCGTCTCTTTCCCTTCCTCGGGTCCCCCTTTTTCCCGATTTTTCGCTCTTCCTCTGGCTGCCGCCCCTACACTTTGACTTCGACCTCCAACGGCAGCCGGCCGCCCTCCTCTTCCGCCTTACATCCCCGATAACCTATATTTCGACAGTGCGGCCGCGGAACTTCAAGGAAAGAATTCCTCTCTTAACCCGCATAGAGTAACGCCAGTCGTTGATTCCCGTCACCGGTGGAATGAACTTGGAAATTTCTTAGGAATTCGTTTCGGGTACGCCCATGCCCTGCCCCCCCCCCCCTGAACCAGCGTAGGTAATACCGGCGGCGGCGCGGCGCAACTATTCTCGCCGATGGAACAATTTTACCCATGAAATTCGTCCGATCCACCCACGCGAATCGGCGAAGGCTTGCGCCGACCGTTTTATTGTTTCCCATCTAATTCCATGAGGGACTTCCGGGCATTTCGAAATTGCGATAAGATCTACGAACGGTTTTAACAGAAGTTTCGTTTACGAGATCAAATATAGCAGTATTAAGGGGCTGTGCGCACCCAACTACCACCACCACCCTTACCACTCGCACATCGATAGATTCGCATATACGTATACGAAATGCAAGGGTTTACGGCAAAAGAAACTGACGCCTCAATATTGCAATTAGAAGTTCAGACCCGGTCGATTATGTTTCCTAAGAGTCCTGGCCAGGGTGGTTCAGAGCCGAAATTTCATATTTTTACGTTGTTGAAGAGTAATTTGTAATAATCGGCAGAATACTTTTTGTCACAAGTCAGCGCTGCCGATTATTGCAAATTACTCTTCAACAACGTAAAAATCTGAAATTTCGGCTCTGAACAACCCTGGCCAGGACTCTTAGGAAACATAATCGACCGGGTCTGAACTTCTAATTGCAATATTCAGGCGTCAGTTTCTTTTGCCGTAAACCCTTGCATTTCGTATACTTATATGCGGATCTATCGATGTGTGAGTGGTAAGGGTGGTGGTGGTAGTTGGGTGCGCACAGCCCCTTAAGTAGACATTCAGTAAAATTCAGTAGTTTCTGTTACAAAAATTTAGCTGCTTATCTTAAACTAGATGCATTTTCTCCGAAAAATGTCCGCTTCTGTAAAATACCATTTGTGGTACCAAGATATTGTACCTTCGTAAAGTTTCCTCCGATACACATTTCTCAAAGGGTATTGCCGGATAAGTGAAAAGTGCCCTTGAGCCGAATTATAATGGCCGATGATGGGTCGTTCGATAGGGCATATACACTATACACATACAGAATCAATAAAACGTAACAATTTTAAGGTTAGCTTATTGTTAGTTCTTCGCGGATGAAACGTCGAAAAAATCAGTTTTTATTTTGTTTAACTACAGCGCGACCAACCATAAAATTTGAAAATTCATAAACAATAATTAGAACAATATATCAGTACTGTAAAAATATAAATATGGTCGCTCTAGAACTTCCATGTGAAATCTGCATTTTTTCGAAATTTTTGAGTTTGAATGCAGGATTTTAAATTTAAAAATCTGAAACGAATTGCAGTATCTGGATGCTTGACATGAGTCAGAAACATCGTTAACTAGGGATAACAGGGCCAAAAACTGATTTTTCGATTTTACCCCATAACTACCCTCCCGATCGAGATGTAAGGTCGAAATTTTGCCCGTCGACTACCTAGCGAACCTAGACAAAATCAGTATTGGTCCTCGCAGAAACTGATTTTGAGAAAATCAATTTTTGTACGTATCCCCTGAAATAATCTGTAACATTATAAAGTTTGTAATGTTGTAATCACCATAATACTCCAACGAAAACCGACATTGTACGACGAGTCTAACTGGAATAATGCTTTTAGGAACGGAAAGTGAAGTGGTACTGGCCTGCACAAATAAACCTGCTCCCTGTTGGTAAGGGACAAGAAAAAGGTATAGGCAGGCCGAATACGAAGCCGAGTTTAATTTGCAATATTCCTCCATGTTTGCTTGGCCCGTGATGCTCACGAAAGTCTTCTACTTTCCAGGAAACTCTCAATCCCGGGTTGGTTCATCATCTGGCGAAATGAATCCGTGAACGTTTGACAGAAAACTGCCTCGACAAACTATGCCCCTTCACCCCCCATGATTTCAAATGTATTGGTGTAACATGTGGTTGATGCTACGAATCAAGAAGAAGCAGTCGATTCGAAGAAAGTATTAAAAAGAAGGTAAGAACGTGAAGAAATTAACCCTTCTCCACCCTTCGTGTCAATTTGACACGTTTGTTGCAAAAAGTTTAAACATTAAATAGTTAAAATATCGTTTTCCATTGACTAAGATCATTCTGCTTAGAGATTCGTCTCGAGATTTTTATATCTTTTTCGCGACCATATTTTTCCCTCTCTTTCGGCGTTTATCTCGCGGGTGGTCTACCACCCCCTAAACCTCCTCCCACACACCCCCCGTGAACACACGTACCTCGATCGTAAGTCGAGAACGCAGTCTAGCGAAATAGAGATAATTCTGCGAGGATTGCTGGCGGAGCGCGTCTCTCACGATTTTCGATATCAAACTAGCTACCTGGTTTCTTATCTTCGAATTCCACTTCCATCGAAAAAGCTGCTAATAAAATATAAAAAGGTTCCCGATACGTCGAAATGTTATTACGATATCGTTTCCACACACAGTGGTGGACAATAGTAATCGCACACTATTGAAAACGAAATAACTTGTTCAACACTAAACCTACCACTGCCGGTCAAATTATCGGTTTTATACTTTTCATGTTACAATTATTGAAATTATAATGTTACTTACATGGAAATCGATTCGATAAATTTTTTTAACCATAAGCACATATTGAGATAAAAATTGCACAAAATCTAAATCTAACACTAAACCTACCACTGCAGGTCAAATTATCGGTTTTATACTTTTCACGTTACAATTATTGAAATTATAATGTAAACTTACATGGAAATTGATTGGATAAATTTTTTTATCCAAGCACATATTGAGATAAAAATTGCACAAAATCTAAATCTAACACTAAACCTACCACTGCAGGTCAAATTACAGGATTTATACTTTTCACGTTACAATTATTGAAATTATAATGTTACTTACATGGAAATCGATTCGATAAATTTTTTTATCCATAAGCACATATTGAGATAAAAATTGCACAAAATCTAAATCTAACACTAAACCTACCACTGCAGGACAAATTACCGGTTTTATACTTTTCACGTTACAATTATTGAAATTATAATGTTACTTACATGGAAATCGATTCGATAAATTTGTTTATCCAAGCACATATTGAGATGAAAATGGCACAAAATCTAAATAAATAGAGCCTTGTTATTTTGTATAAGCTAAAACAATTTAATCGCTTTTAGTGCTCGGTAGGTTTAATGTTAAACCTCGAATGGCACCCTGTGGAGCCTTTCGTGACCCGAACAAAATATTCTGTATAACTTTGCGGTGATTATAAATTGTAGTAATTCCTATTAGGAAGTGATAGGGGCGAGTATATAATATTCCGGAGACGGGCGAAATAATTTTCTCATTATATCCAGCTCAATCCCCGATTCAAGTCGATTTGATTCGTACGTGGAAGTGTCCTTTCCGGAAGTCCCGGAAATTGCGAGCTGCATCAACGGAGATATGATGTGAAACGTCATTGCAGGTGGGGCAGGATCCATCCCCCCGCGAGTTCTTCAAGTCGATTCTCGTTCGACAGTCTTGACTCTGGCGGGATGCCAGGAAACAGGCTTGTTACGCGCAGGAGGATGTCGCAGGATGCATTGCACAATGCATCCGCTGTTACCCTTCTCGATTCTCTTAACGAACATTTAATTATTCGCCGAATTTGCCGACAGCTCTTAATCGATCGGTACGAAATAAGAAGAAAATCAAACTCCCCGAAATATTCCGAAATTCTGCGGCAAATTTTTCGAATACCTGTCTGTATGGTTTCTCTTTCGTAGTGCGCGAGATGGAAATAAGTCATGGACGATCGTTGCTGAGTTGCCAGTTTATTGAAACGTCCGTCGCCTCGAGAAATTGCAGGGATTCGCCATGACGAATAAATGCGATTCGTTTTGATGGATCACTCCGGGCTATTCCGTGACGCGACCGCCATTTGCACGATCACGCGCAGTAATCTTCCCCTTTAAGAAACACGTGTTTGGAATGTGCTACTCGATTCGGATGTACCGTCGCCATTTCTTCTGGACCGTCAACGTCCGCTGTCATAAACACTCTCGTCGTTCAAGGGGTTGTGCGTATATGTACATTCGACCGTAAAACAAATGAGAGAGATTCAACAATTTGTTGCATACTTTATATAATTAATAGACAGCGGATCTTTATGGAAAATAAAAATTTTCTACCTGAATGGCAATAACCTGGAGTGAAATAGAAATTTATTTTTTCTTTGTTTAATACGTTGAAAATAATATAACAGTATATTTAAATTCTTCCAATTTGTTTACTGTTCTAAATTACAACTACTCATTTTTGTCATGAATGCATAAAATCTGCTGTCTAATGATTATATGATATATGATAATATATGATAATATATGATAACCTTTCGAGTTGCTTTATATTTTACTGTCAAAGGACTCTATTAACCCACAAATGTTCTCATTTATGTACGAGTTAACTGGAATTGTTGAGAAAACAATGTTTTTTTTTTAAAGTTACAGTTATTGGACTGAAATATATAATTTTTGATCAGTTTCTTCTGTTCGCAAAGGAAGGAAAAATGTACCAATAAAATAATCGCTTCTCTCAGAGAACTAAATATAATAGTCTTAGGAATGTTACTGCAAAATTGTATCCAAATTGGTCCAGTACCCAATGGAATATTCAAATGTTTGAGGCAGCAAATTAAAGCAAATTAAACCACGAATTCTCCAGGGGTTGAAGACTTGCGTATAGCTCGGTTTACGATATAGTAAATGCCACATTGCTACACATGCATAAAATTTCCGATAATAATATTTTCTTTATTTGGAATCGCAAATTATGAAGTCGATTGCTCGAAATTTACAGTCGAAATGATTCGGAAAAATCATCGACGAGCTGTTACAGCGACCAACGTGTGGTTTTAGGACAGTGATCGATTTGCAGCTCGAGAGCTCTTGCTTGCGAAACGATTGACACGCGATCAATGTGTGCCCTTCGAAAGTTCTCGATCGGATGTGATCGTAGATGTTCAAGGTTGTCGGAGCTTTTCATAATTTCATCACGATATTGTTACGTCGCAAAAATATTTTCAAAAAATTTTTCGAATATTCTATGAAACAACGCAAACACTATATAGAGACCACGGATTTTATACATTTACGAAAAAATCGAAATGTGAAAAGCATCACACACTACATAAAAACAGTGAAAATCGCTGAACTTTAATCACGCATAACTTTTGAACTAGTGGATTCCTAAGATTGATACTTGGATTTTCGGCATTTTCTCGTCAAAATCTACAGAATTATATAAAAAAAAGTTAAAAATTTCTGGTTTCCTCAGGTGAAGTTCAGCCTTTTATTGTACCTGTTTAATCTCATTTTCAGTTACACAGATTCAGATTCTTTTTGTTATTCATTATTACTAAGAGTTCGAAATATACTAATTCATTACACACTTTTATTCGTTCTCATCCTTCGCTGTAAACTTTTATTTATCTTAAACAAACTGGTATTCCAAATATGCCGTACTTCTAACATTTCTAAGATTTTACACATTCTACCGTTCCGAGTAATTCTATTGATCACCCTGTGAGCCAATATAAACTATTCCGACCGCTACTGTGGTTCACTTTTTCCATATGGTGTCCCTCGGCGGCACCAATAATGTGTAATTGCTGACATTGTTCTGTTTTCTGGTTTCGAACGCAATCAGTGGTGCATAGAACATGCAGGACCCGACATTGAGTCGCGTGCGACACGCTAGTGCAGCCAGTTCAATTATTAAACATTAAAATTACGTAATCTGCTGAGGGAGACACGGTCCGAAGGCTGAGCGTCTATTTATGTCAACAGGAAAGGAATGAAAAATTTTCACTATTATGACGCAGTTCAATTGTGGATACGTTCACCTATCCACGTATCGAAGCAGGTATCTGAACAATGATAAAACTTTCCTCTATGCAATTTAAAGGAATATAAAAAATGTACAAATCTTGTGAAGAACAGTCCTTCGGTGATCGAGATAGATGAAAAATGGTTTTATTTTTACCTTTCGTGAAGAATATTTTTTCAAATCCTGAAATTATAGAAATACGAGAATGATTGACAATTTTGTTTACCTCGCCAACGAGAATACAATCTCATTAAATTGTACAAATTTATTCAGGGCAAAATATTTATTTTTGAGTATTTGAATCTCATTGGATAATAGGTACATCTACCCTACGTCAGTGGCGGAACTACAAATTTTCGCCCCCCCCCCGCAAAATATAATTTTGTGTCCCCTTTTTTCTTTCGATATTTTTATACAATAAACGCAACAAGTATGTTTTTTTTGTCAGCGTACTTTTAATTGAATCTAAATTAGGGATAATTTTAGTAAAATTACAAGATAATAAATGCAAAAATTTTGGGCCCCCTCCGATTACGAGACCCCCCATGTTGCGGGGTCTTGCTGTATTGTAGTTCAGCCATTGCCCTACGTTGACATTGATTCGGAGCCGTTACCCCTAATAGGTGCTTGGATTAGGTACTTCCGACACTCTTTCTGGAACGCTCCGTATGTTATACCGTATCCTGCGCGGGATAACAACTTCGTTAGTCCTCGGCTGAAGGGATTTTAGCAGTAAGTGGAGATTCTCATCGTTTCCTCTATCCTGTTTAACTTAACACGCGTAGAAGAGAAGTATCGTGCTGTAACAAGCATCGTACATGTTACATCTACAAAGCCGATACTGAAGTTTGGACTCTCTGAAGTTCTAAATCAATTTGAACCGTACTTACTATAGACAGCGGATTTTCTGTATTTCTGACAAAAATTAGTAGCTGTCATTTAAAAACAATAATATCTCACTAGAAGAATTTGAAAATATTGTTGCATCAGTTTCTATCAATTAGAAAATAAATTTCTATTTCACTGCAGTTTGTTGCGATTCAGGTAGGAAATGTTTATTTTCCATAAAGATCCGCTGCTTAGTAATTGCACACGACACCAGGAGTCATGGTTATTTTTAATTAACCATTAAATGCGACCTTCATGATGAAGATAAATCATGCAACTATTGAACATTAACTGCAGCGCATTTTCACCTCGCTCATCGGTTCGGGTTAAGAGAAAAATAAAAATTTGTTAACAACCTCGTGCTTAACATTTTACAATGCTTGCATGTTAGTCCTTGGTGCATGTCCAATTAATCAAGTATGATAAATCCCTGGACCCTTTAATTTTATCGAAATTCACCCAATTACGAAATTAAGTTCTGATTAAAACGAAGAATCTCGTATTTACTTTCAGTTCGTGTTAAATTCAATAAATCTACCGGAATCCCGTGCCAAGTAGCAGCTAAAGCTTCTCGTAAAGATCTGCAAAAGTAACTGCCTCGATTCTTTTTACGATTCAGTATTCTGAGCTAACTTGTGCAAGTGAAACCTATTAAGTAGCAGGTCCTCAGAAACTGTACAAATCTCTCTGAAACATTTAAACATTTCGCACTCAATCTACTCAATTATTACAACCTATTTGTGCACGACATGTTTTCAATTGACTCATCATCAAATACGCAATATGTTTATTACGTTGTTGATGTTCGTGCTGTCGTGACACAGACAAATCTGCATAATTGTTGGGCACGGAAAGAAACGATAATCATTGCATAAAAAGCGAACCTCTGACATAGATCTACTGTAGAAGTCGTATACTAAGTATAATTTTAGCATGACGTTAACAAATTAAACTTGAGAATGTTATAAAAAAACTGTGGATTCCTCTACTTTTTAAATTAGTATAACAACACAACTAAAAGAATTGGTACTTTCAATAAAATACGTAAAATGAAACATATATATTTACAAAAATATGAGCATTAGTTAATTGTTATATTGAACGTATTACATTCTGCTACTATTGTCATAAATATTTTTGCCATTGAAGACCGTTTAGTCAGAATTAGACTGCGGATCTTTATGCATTTATGGCTTAGGGAAATTTCCAAAAAATGCTAGAATATCAGATTGGACAGAATTTGGTAGGATTTTCATTTGTTTTGGATCTACAAAGGCTGTTCCAATAAAAAATAGAATTTCATTTCATTCCACTTTCTTAAAATTTGTCTATAAAAATTGGTAATTGCATAAACATCCGCAGTCTAGTCGTAATCAAAAGTCTTTCCTTCATATATTCCCATTTATAGACAATTTCATATTTATAACCTAAATGTGCCACGTCTTCCTCATTTCCGATTAACTTCATCTTTTGCGAGAATTCTTTTCTTGCTCAATGACACAATTTTCGGAGGCGGCGTGAAAAAATCTGACAAAAAAAATTTCTGTAGCTCTCACTAGGCCTTCACCAAGGACCTCGTTCAGTATTATAAATTAATTCGGGGAGCCGCCATAAAAAAAAATCGAAATAAAGAAAAAACACATTTTTTTCATTAGCATTCGGACCGCGGACTACTTGTTGACGGGCCGCGTGTTTAACGTGCGTTCCATTGCTGAATAGTTGCGCAACATTAAATCATGACTCTGAACAGATAAAACGGTCGCGGACCGCATAGGTAGGTCAGTGTTGTGAATGAATCCTGTGTACCATGGATCAGTGGTCTGGAAAAATAGCTCTGGTGACCGGCTCGAGCGGTGGAATCGGCGCCGAGACCGCTAGATCTCTCGTTAAACACGGTGTTAAGGTGGTTGGCCTCGCGAGAAGATCCGAGAAACTGGAAGAACTAGCCAGAGAGTTGGGCAAGGACATGTTCCATCCCGTGCAATGCGACGTTAGGAAGGAGGATGACATACTGAGAGCGTTCAAATGGACCGAACAGAAACTGGGAGGCATTGACATACTGGTGAACAATGCCGGGGTCGTCTCTACGTGGATGGTGATCGGTAGGTCTGCCATCTTGGTCTATTCACCATTTCAAATCTAAAAAGGTTTCCATTGCTCTGCTACGCTTTTTAAACACTAAACCTACCGAGCCTTAAGAGTGAACTGGTACGTGTTCCTTTATAAAAATGACATGATTGATTTTATTTAGTCTTTGTGCGGCAGAGTTGGGCAAAATGTTTATTTGAATAAAAATTTCGTAATACTCGATAGAAGAGTATCTTATTGCGGTGACCCACAATCATGCTAAACCACATATGGAACGCGAAGGATACAACGAAAACTGGATTCTATCGCAATTGGCTTTCTAGAATAACTTATAAGTAGATGAACGAATTTTCTACCTGATTTGCAACAAACTGAAGTGAAGTAAAAATTATTATTAAGTTTATAATTAGTAGACTACGGATTTTATGCATTTGTAGGTGCTATTTAAAATAGTAGAAAGATTAAATGAATTTATGAATATCAATAAATTATATTCAATTTATTAAAATTATTAAAGAAAGGACATTCTAATAATCCGCAGTCTAATATAATTATTACCAATGCAGAATATTGCTTCCAATTGAAAATACGTTTATCTAGCAGTAAATTACCAAGTCTATAGTAAAAACTTTGAACAGTATTAACTATTATCAAGTGTTGTCTCAGTTCTCGCCACCTTGAACATAAATAATGCAAACTTACAATACAAGGATAAAAGTCTTCGCTTTATAAAACCTATGAGTTACGAGACTCCATAATTGCGCAACTATTTAATTACAATACTGAGTAATAATAATTTTAACTTACATAATACAGTGTCGATTAAATTCCCATCAAGTCTTTCTAAAAATAATACCTACCAGACAGGATAAAATGAATCATGCGATAGAATTTTTTAGCAAATTATGATTACTCAAAATGAAGGTTTGATATATAGCAAATCTTTATGCAGAGAAAAAATTGTCTGCGTCAACTGTAAAAAAAAAACAGAGACCAAATGTGTAGACATTATTAAATTCGTATATAAATAAAATTTAATTCGTAATTCCAATAAATACATATTTCTCTTGCAGATACGCCTACCGAAGAATACCGGAAGGTAATAGACACTAACTTAATTGCACCAGCAATATGCGCGAGAGAATTCGCCAAATCAATTAAAAAACGCGACGCGTGCGGCCACATACTGAATATAAACAGGTGAGCACTTTCGTAAACTTATGTGTGTATCTTGTAAAAATTGTTTAATCGAAAGAAAATATTGTCTCGGGGTCCACAACGAAACAGTACTAATTCGCAGGGAACTAATAAAATAAGTTATAAATTAGAATGTTAGTACGCTAACATATTTACATACATATAATTTACAGTATAGCTGGACAGTATCCTGACACATTCAACGTTCCAATTGGACTGTACAGCGCTAGCAAATCTGCTTTGACATCTTTGGGCACGGAACTTCGTACCGAAGCGATGTTAACCAAACTCAAAATGAGAGTCACGGTAAAACTTCATTATTGTTAAAACTTTACAAAAAGACATTCCATTGTATTCGGAAGAGTCTAAGGAATTATTCCACGTAAAATAAGTCATTTGTACAGTTTTCACGCTTGAAGAAGAAAAATTCCTTGGAGTTGAAAATTTCACATTTCTTTCATTTCTCAGAGACTGAGAACATAAAATCGATAAAAATCGTCTAACGATGAAACGGAAAATTGCTGATGCACAGTTTTCTGTCACCACTTTTGTCAGTGAAGACAGAGACAGAGTTAAAATATGTTAGTTATAGTCTTTTCGTAAAGCTGTAAAAACCTATTAATATTTTAACATTTCCTTTCTAGGAAACTATTAGCTATAGAAGTTGATTATTTTATAAATACAAAGATAATCGAAAAGCTAGGGAAAAGATGTTGTGATTCATCTTTTTATCACTATGAATAAAATTCACTAAAATCTACATAATTCCCAAAGTATGTATGTTTTATAGAATATCAGTCCGGGAGCCGTACTTACAGATATGTTTAAAAAAGCGACCAACTGCAGCGACGAAATTGCAGACATGATGCCGATATTAAAAGATAAAGATATTGCTGATGCAGTGATCTATGCGCTATCAGCACCCCAAGCTGCAGAGGTATGACGTGATGTTGTTTTTTAATGGAACTAATTTCTTTAACAAATTAGAGTTTCAGCATTAAAGTACACCCAACGATTACCCTTTTTAGATTTACGAACTCACAATTATACCTCAAGGTACACCGATGGGAATTGTAAAGCCTAGCTAGACATCGTTTTCGAAATCACGAAGAAACAAATAATGAATGCTGGCCAACTGTTAGTATCACAGATCGATATATAAACAAATTAGATTGTAAGCGAAAGAGTATGATAAGAACAATGTATGAATTTTAATTTGCAATACAAACAAAATTGTATCATTAACAAATAAGAAGGATATCTGTTATGTTCCCTGTTTATCCTGTAACATAATAATTTTTTGTTTCGTATAGACCACAGTCGTCGATTAATTTGCCGCGATGAAACGCTTGGGAACACATTGAGAACGCGATTTGAAAATTTTTAGCCGATTGTCCAAGATCGTATTATCGTAATTTCAATGCGATGTTTTCTAGCCATAAAATTTAAGTACGATATTAACCCTCGTACTCGAGCGAGGTGTAGGTCTATGCCGGAATTATTTATGACCCACGCCGATATTTTACTATACATATTAACGGTCGCTCGGGCTTATCCCTACCCCCACCGCCACACAGTAGGCTAAACCGATGAATTCTGTGTAAAAATCAAAGAACTTTCGATAGAAACGAGAATTAGTTGTTTCAGAAAAATCGATTTTTTTTCAAAATCCTGAGGTGGTAGACAAATTTTTCGACCGGATTTGGAATCAGCGTGACAAAATCTACGGGAAATGACGTATTGTCTGTAAAAAAAAAATCTATCCGTACATGGTATTGGATAAATCACAATTTTCTTGAAATTCTGCAAGTTCAACAAACATTTCCAAGGTTAAACAACGTTCGTACCATAATCTCTCTATTTTTCCCATATTCTGCAATGTTTCAGCTTTAATTTAAAAAAGAAATCACCACTCTATCTCATTTCTGTCGAAAGTTCTGTCGCGATGGGTCACGAATGATACCGGCATAGCATACCGAGGGTTAAAGTGCACTTCTGTGCACGTTAGTTTCGACCTTGATTTACAGCGCAACTTACTTTCGCAAGGAGAGTCGGCATAAAATGGCAGCTGGATGCATAATGACTTCAGTTCAACAGTATCGTGTAAGATGGAACAGTGGGCTAACAAAGTGGCGATTGTGACCGGTGCCAGCAGTGGCATTGGTAGCGCAATTGTCAAATCCCTCGTGAGTCATGGTGTCAAGGTGGTCGGACTTGCAAGAAGGGCCGACAAACTGCAAGATTTGGCCAAGCAACTCGGCAAAGACAAATTCTACCCCGTGCAATGTGACCTCGTGAAAGAGGATGACATTTTGAGAGCCTTCAAGTGGGTCGAAGAGAATTTCGGAGGCGCCAGTATCCTAGTAAACAATGCTGGGGTCATCTCTGGGGTTCCCATCATCGGTGAGCATTATCATTAGTAAACTACGGATTTTTATGCAAAATTAAAAATTTTCTAAGTCAACTGTAAGACACGGAAATGAAATAAAAATGTACTTTTTCTTTTAACAATTGTAACAAGCCAGAAACAGCACAGTTTTATATTTTACTGGTTCAGTTTTCTCATAAGTGCATAAAATCCGCAGGCTAATTCTTCTATTAAATTCTACTAATGCTTTTACAATTCTTTCAAAATTCTACTAATGCTTTTACAGTTCTTTAAAAATTCTACTAATGCTTTTACAATTCTTTCAAAATTCTACTAATGCTTTTACAATTCTTTAAAAATTCTACTAATGCTTTTACAATTCTTTAAAAATTCTACTAATGCTTTTACAATTCTTTCAAAATTCTACTAATGCTTTTACAGTTTTGTATTTCACCTGCTCGTTTTTGCAATAAATGCATCAAATCCGTAGTCTCACTATCTTTCTTCTAATTAGTTTGAAGTTAGTTGTAAAATTACATTTCTTTAGCCAAAACTGGACTTCTGAAAAATCGAATTTGATTCAACATTATTAATATTTGTCGCCATTTGTTTCAATTATGTTTAACATCGTAATCATAAATAGTAGTTGGATCTCTATGTACTTTAAACTGAATCCGAGACGTGCAATGTCAAATCGCACAAAATTTTCCAAATGGTCACCGAGCGTTTATCAAACTCGCAGTTTTTGTTGCATGTATCTTTAAATAAATTAACGCGTAAGCGAGAACGCTATTTATTCGTCTTGTGCGCTCTTTGAAACAGGATCTAAGAATAACGTATATCCCCACCACTGCGGGGCATAAAGAAATAGTAGAAGCACAGGATCTAAGAAATAGCACGGACCCGAGGCTTTTTCTTAGATCGAGACTTTACTAAAGTATACATATTTCTGTGACAGAATCGCCTACCGAACAGTACCGAACTGTAATCGATACTAATTTAATTGCTCCCGCAATCTGTGCCCGGGAGTTCGCAAAGTCGATCAAGAAACACAAGGCACGCGGCCATATAATCAACATAAATAGGTGAGATTCGCCACAAAACATTTATTCTGTAACTGTAGATAGCATAAGCCTTCCGATTTTCACAACAATGTATGCAACTGCAAATTAGCGAATCGACCCTTTTTTACAGTATACTCGGACATTATGCGGAAGCTATTCAAACGCCAGTCGGTATTTATAGTGCTAGTAAATACGGAGTGACTGCATTGACAGCGGAGCTTCGCCACGAGATTATCATTGCTAAACTTGACATCAGAGTTACGGTAAGACTTAATGAATAAAGTAAATAAAAATAATGGCCAAATACTAAATCGGTTTATCTGTTGATAGAGCATCAGCCCTGGAGCCGTACTCACAGAGTTACTTCAAAAAGTGATGAGGTGGGACGATGAAACTGCACAGAAAATGAATACATTACGTAACGAAGACATTGCTGATGGAGTGATCTACGCTTTGGGGACACCAAAGGGTGCAGAGGTACTAAACTTTTTCTATGAATTAATATGCGCGTACTAATGGAGTCATTACTAATGAGTGTCCTTCTCAGGTTTACGAGCTCACAATTATACCGCAAAATGCACCAATCGAACTTCCAATTGCAGACTAATAGATTTGATTTTTGACCAAGGACTAAAGCACAGAAGCTTGCAAGTGGATTGGATTATGAATGAAAGAATAATAACAATGGTAAAAGAAATGTACGTCAATCCCTACATGTAATATAGTATTTGAAATTTAAAAAAAAAAAATAGAGAATATGTAAAATATTTAGTATTGCAGTCGTATCGTAAATTTTTTACAATATATGTCAACTATTGGAAGGAGTGATTTTACTTTATCAATAGACTCCGGATATTTATGCAAAAGAAACAATTTGTGTATCAATAACAAGCCACAGGAGCTAAATATGAATTTACATTTTTCAGTATAATAACTTCAATATAGTGAAAATAATATATCAATACTTTGAAAGTCTTTTAAACTTTTCGCTGCTTTAAATTGCACCTGCTCATTTTTGTCAGAAATGTATAAAACACCGGAGTCTATTTACGACCCAAGACGAAAATCAAAAATTCGATTAAACGAACTGGATCAACAGCTTCGATTTCAAATTATGGACGCAGTGAAAAGATCGAGTATAGTGCGCCTATCAATCGGCAACCTGCTGTGCATCAGTGTCGGTAAGTACGTGCAACGGTATGTGTACAGGGGTGGACAAATGAAAATTTAAGAATTAATATCTTACTGCTGCAATCCTTCGTATCTTAAAATTGTGAATTTTATATTGGAACACTATAATCCCTAGGGCCATCTGTACACTTCCCGAAAATCGCAAAACCAGAGATTACAGTTACAATCATTAACTCTTTGCACTGGGAGACATTTCTCTGTTCTTTTACCAGTAACTCGAACACATATGTACGCAAAAATAGCGGGGAATATAATTAACACTAAACCTACCACGGTCAAATGACCGGCATTTATTATTGCAATTATTGAAAGTATAAAAATTCCTTTGTGGAAAATAATGGAATAAATTTCCTTCTCTAAGCATCTATTTTATAATGAAAATTATGGGCAATCTGAATAAAAGTATTGTCATTTTTATAAGGCAACAATTACCGATACTTTTAATGCTAGGTAGGTTTAGTGTTAATTTCATCTGAAACTTTATCGATATACATATATGTATGTATTTTACATAGACCGTGAATGTTTTTTAAGCAATAAATATTTACAGAATATGTTGGTCGCATATTCGCATTTCTCAATTTAATTCGCGCGTGTTCGACTTCGCTTTGTCTCGATCTTATCGTTCTTAGCTTTGTCTCGCGACGAAGAGACGAATGAAGAGAATAGGTAACGCCTCTCCTTCTCTTGTTCAAGTTCACACCTACTTCTGATATTAGGAGCTATACATGTCTAACTGCATTCTGAACGGGTTCTACAATGAATGCACAGCTTTCGTGTAACAATTATAAAACAATGAACTAGTCAATTTTTCCGGCAAATATTACTGGAATATCATGTAATAAGATGTCCGTATTGATTTTTGTAAAGAAACATAATTTCATATTATAAAAAAATTGTTGAACGTCCATCACTCGTTCGAATAGAAAATATGTCGCTCATGTTCACGAAAAACGTCAGAAATATAAAAATACGCTTCAAAGTCATTTGATAGTTTAACTAGCTGTGGCTACAAGTAAAAACAAATAAAACCTAAAAATGTAAATGTAAATGTATTGACAGAAAAATGTATTTATTCGTACTCTGGCGAGTATTTTAATGCGATAAAACGAAAATTGAAAAATTTCGATTTGCGACGTTTTTCTTGTGCACGAGCGATATATCGTTGGAGTCGAAAGGGGAAGCATAAAAAGATTCTTTCCAAAACATTTTTCATTCGTGTTACGAATTTCTCCGAGAGTTTAGTTCATAAGAGTGAAAATTTGCAGGAGAGCTTGAGTCACCATGACGGTCAAGAATTCTACCGTAAGGTGTTACGTAGCATGCTGCAATAGCACTCCACGTATTCTCTAAAGAAAGCGTTTATCTTATCTTACCATCCCCAATGCTTGAATGGAGACACAAGTTCTATGTATGTGTTTAACTTTGAAGGGAACATTGAATGAATCCGTTTGTGTGTATACGAACATCGTCTTCTTTACATTGAACTCCGAAATTAGTTTGTCCATTAAACAAATATAGATGCATAGAAACTATATAAATCAGGAAATCTCTTTAATTCCAATTTATTCCCCATTAAAGGTTAATTGCGTTTCTTTTATGTTATGCAACATTGCACACTGCATACACAGTTGTTTCAGCTTGTCATTCTACTGATTATCATTGAATAAATACAATAGTTTTATCGATTTCACACGATAAAATTATGTGATATAAAATTTCTAATCTGATAATACTGTGTAATTAATTTTAAATTTTTACTTTTAACTTTTAGCAGCTGTCTCTCACAGATCTATTCATCCGCTAAAAAAATCCACAAGACTTTCTATAAGCATCATGATGGAATAGCACTTCTTGGATACACAAAGTTGGAAAAAAATTATCCACGCTACTGGTATAATTAAAACAGCTCAGGCAAAATTACTTTTTTCATCAAGGGATACAAAATCTTGTTGATAGAGGAGCATTTTGTATTGCCTTAGAATTTATTAAAATAAATTCTACCATCAATAGAATCTATAAAATAATAAGAAGAATTCAGTGTAGCAAGGTTTTCATTTAATAATTGAAATAAGTGTTATAATCTGTTATGCATAGAGGTTCTAAAGATTTAAACAATTCCAAAGAACTTTTATTCTGAATACGATATTCGATACCATATTCTGAACGAAGAACCTAAAAATCGGATAATTTCAGAAATATTTTCTAAACTATTTGTTTTACTCATTGTTTTATCAATTATTTGTTAGGTTCTGTACAATCGAAACACTGGCATACAGAAATAATCTAACAATGCTATTAATAGTAATAATGGTAATAATCTATAACTGCGACGTCCTTCGTGATTTCGTTTCCTGCATTACTCGGCCTACATAATTATTAGGAGAACCGGTTCTGGAACAGCGCATCTGGATAAAACCTGATGCAGGAAAAGACAAACAAGCATCGAACACCGTAATGAATTATGTAGACTGCGGATCTTCATGCAAGATAAAAATATTCTGCATCTGTTGTAAGGACCAGGAGCTAATTAAAAGTTTCTTTCTGTAATAATTTTAGTCAGTGAAAAATAATGTGCCAACACTGTTCAGTGCATTTAATGTTTTCATTGTTTCAAATTGCAGCTATTCATTTTTATCACGAATGCATAAAATCCGCAGTCGAGTAATTAATCACAAGTTCTGGTACAATAAAATATTATCGTGAGATACGGCAAATATATATTGACGTTGGCGTACGACAATTGTTCATTCACCAGGGAACAACCAAAAATATTGCAAATTTACAAGTCCAAACAATCATCTAATTAATCTAACACTGGAATGAATCGCACGTCCTGGTACATTCGATAGTGTCTGTTCAGAATTACATGAGTTTCTGGTCGCTCGTACGCGAGCAACGCAACAAGCCAGCCAACCGAGTAATCTAAAAGGGTATCAGCGTGCTCGAAGCTGGTTGGATGCTCGGACTATTAAGAAAAACAAATGTGCCGCGCATATAAAGCCGTTTGACGATGGGCTGAGTAGAACAGTCAGTAGCACAGTATCGTTCACCATGGATCGTTGGGCTGGGAAAGTAGCAGTAGTGACAGGCGCGAGTGTCGGCATCGGCGCCGCGATCTCGAAAGCTCTTGTCAAGAAGTCCGTCAAAGTGGTCGGCCTAGCGAGAAGGAAGGAGAAGCTTCAAGAACTAACCAATCAACTGGGCAAGGATAAATTCTTCCCTATCGTATGCGACCTCAGGAGCGAAGACGACATTGTCAAAGCCTTCAAATGGGTCCAGGAGAACCTCGGCGGAGCGGACATTCTAATCAACAATGCCGGAGTCAGCGAAATATTGCCGATCATTGGTAAAGTTCACCGACCCCTTCAGATTTAACGGTTTAGTTGATTACCGCGTTTCTTCTGCAAAATAAAAATTGTCTACATCAATTGCAAAACAACAGTAGTCGTTCAGAAGTTTTTTTCTTTCTTTAATAATCCTAACAAGATGAAAACAGTGTATCAGCGTTCTTAAACTCTTTTTCTATTGTTTTAAATTAATGCACCAGCTGGTTTTTCTCATAAGTGCAGAAATCCGATCGCTTTTGTATCTTCTTAACAACAGATTCACAGGCTACTGAAAATGACTATGCTACTAGCAGTTGTTATAGTGTTAAACATGGAAAATTATACATAATTTGAAAGTACAGTAAGACCTCGATGAACTGGCTTCATCGGGCCCGAGAGAACCCGGATAAATTGGGACTCGCCGGATAATTGAGACCTGGGGAGAAAAAATTGGAAACACAATTTATATTTACAATAGATATTTTAGGATGAATATAATTTTTTGTATAATATATTTATTTCTTCTTATTTTGTTAAATTTGTATTAGTAAGTGCTCTGTCAACGTTCCATTGTCAGTAAAGTATCTTTTGGTGTCGTCAAATTGCGACGTCATTGGGTCTTACACTAAATGTCGACTGGTTCGGAAAATGAGAAAATTAGTCAAAAGTACGGAATAAGTGTTTTTCGTTTGAGGCTTTGTTTTCGACAAAGTCGAGTTTAAAGATTCGTCGGGTTCGCGTGCATTAGGACTTAGGATGTGCAGGAAGTAGAATTGGTTGTTCATGATCAGACGCGTCAGTCGATTCCTATGAAAAAGTATTATTCTATATTTTCGACTTATTTTCTGATGTATTAAATCAAAATGATTGAGAAAAGAAATAAATAGAAATGTGTCTCCTCTATCTTGCAATGATTGCAAACAATATTTATTTCACATAAAAAATTTGCAATCTAAGGATTATTCTACCAAAATTCGTTTAATACTGAACACACTGTATAAGAACGAGACTGGTTCAACAGCCTGTAGGCTTTCACCGGAGTCTTCTTTTCCACGGTCAATAACCGCTGCATGACCTTCATTACATCCCGCGAATGCGTGCCACCGTTCGAAATCAGCGAAATTCTCGTCGTCGATATACATACTCTTCTCAGGAATTATAAAGCGATGCGAACAAATTTTCGTTCCTTATTTCGTGAAGGACCGCAATTATAAAATTAATATATTGCTGCAGACTCGGCCGTGGACGACTACCGCAAAGTATTGGACACCAATGTTATTGCTCCTGCGATCTGTGCACGAGAATATGTAAAATCGGCCAAGAAACGAGATATAGCTGGACACATAATTAACATTAGTAGGTAGGTAATCCCCTAAGTATCGCAAATGTTGTTCAAATACAAAGTTTCACACGAAGTATTATGCCGTTGTATACAGGGCCGCCGCGTGCGGTTGTGCAGGTTGTGCGCCGCACACGGGCGCATCGCCGATAGGGCGCCGAAGTATCAAAATAAAAATTTTTTGAACTGAAATTAATTAAAAAAAAAGGTCATTTATTGTGCTCCTGGGAAAGGGGGGCGCCAGATTTCTCCTTGCACACGGGCGCCTCTTACCCACGCGGCGGCCCTGGTTGTATATGAAATGCCCGATTTCTAACGGTAACTCCCAACAAACTAGTTTCTTCTGAAATTTATTGATCGAAGTTAACACCACTGTAATCAACATATTCTGTGATGTAATAAAATTGAATTTATGGTCGTTCACGTTCATTTACAAAACTCTATTTTTAACCAAATATGACATCGTGCTATCGTAAATACAATGTTGATTTTCCTACCGATAAATAACGAGGGTAAATATAGCTATGAGGGGACCCACGTCGGATCACTTTGACCTTCACATATGTTATCAAGGACAACATTCTGAACAACTTTTGTCATTATATTTATCCGTCGCTCGATCATAGTTTATGGAGAAAATTGCAAAAAACTATTACTAGTACTGAATTGAATTTTCTGTATTGCATACGCATTAATTAAGACTAACCACACCACAACTCATTCTATTTGCATGATTTTTCCATTACTAGATCAAATTCTGGATGACAGCTACAATGCAAAGATTATGCGAATAGAATGAGTTGTGGTGTGGTTAGGATTGGGTTAGGTTAGTCTTAATTAATACGTACGCAATACAGAAAATTCAATTCAGTACTAGCAATAGTTTTTCGTAATTATCTCGGAAACTAAGTCCGAGCGACGGATAGTTATATTGACAAAAGTTGTTCAGAATGTTGTCTTTGACAACATATGCGAAGGTCAAGGTGATCCGTGTTGGGTCCCCTCATAGCTACATTTAAAACACCGTTAAAATGGTGTACAAAAAACCTGTATACTGTAATAATAATTCATTTGCATTTCGAAAACCGAGTATCTCGTACCCAACAACCTAATCGACATTGTGCACGTATATTTACAAACACTTGTTACTTTCAGCTTAGCTGGGCACAATGCAGAGATAATATCAATCCCAATCGGTATGTACGCTGCTAGTAAATATGCCCTAACTGCTTTGGCTGTTGAACTTCGCCTCGAACTCGGTGACTCGAACATCAAAGTTACGGTAAGACTTATCTTGAACAATTCGTATGTCTTGGTAAATTTGTCATTCTGATCATGCATTTCGTTCTCAAATTTTTCTTCGTTGCATTTTTTTATCAATTTTTACGAAAACTACTTCCACAAAACAATTTGTATCACGGTTATTGTTAATGATAAAAATATTTTCTTTTATTTAATCATCATCGCAAAAGACTGTTCTTCTTACATAATTTATCATTTTTTACGATTATGTAATTTTTTAAATGCAAAAATAAACGCGTATTTGGATCACGGACAATTCAGATATCGGTTCGAATAATCGAGGTTCTACCAAATCCTTAATTCGACGAGCAAATATGTTCCGAATTGTATCGTGTTTGGTCTCGTTTTAATCAGAGAAATGCCACAAATATGTTCGTAAAAGTTTCATAAAAAAAAAAAATGAAAAACAAGAAAGTTTGATTAGTCATTGGATTATTTATTGTCTCATTTCACATGTTTTTTTGTGTTCAAACAGAATATTAGCCCTGGAGCAGTAGATACAAGCATGCTGAGAGATATTATCACTGATCCTGCGATTTATGAGAAAATACCAACATTAAGTGATAATGATGTCTCTGATGCAGTGATGTATGCGTTAGGAACGCCTCAGAATGTAGAGGTATGAGTAAACACACACCTGTCGTTTGTACATGATGAATAATAACGCAAACAGCAGCACAATATTGGTTTTCTAACGTGTCCTTCGTTGGCAATATCGTGCAGTTTCTTACGAGATAATTAACGTTCGATACTGTAATAGTTTCGAGATAAGAACGGCGCGATTAGAATCCAACGTCAAATTCCACGTGACGTTCGAATTTCAATGCAAATGTAAACATAAATTATACGAACTGTCTTCTTTGAAGGTTATTGATCTTTTGCTGGCGACACGGAGCAGAGCAACCTCGCTAAGAGCAGTGGTACGTACAACAAAACCAAGAAACTAACTCTCATGAAACTCTGATTTAACAATAGTTGTCTTATTTTCAGATGGCTGAGTTGAACAGCCAGAAGAAATAATAAAAAAAAATAGAATTATACAAAACTCCAAATATAAACAAAAATTTACCGATGGTACAATAACACAATAATATGACAATAAACTGTTATTTGAAATACAAGTGTCATTACTTCCACTCATTGCTCAATATTTGACCTTCGTACATATTCATCTTGAAACATGCAAATTCCACGGTATAGTTATCGCGCACAACTATCGGGCGATAAGTGTTTTCTTGCTTTAGTGAGAAGGAACTTGTCGATTAGTTTCATTCCAACTAGAAGAGCAATTATGCGAGCGATATATGAAATGGCGTCGAAATGGTATATTTTAATCGCTCTAAGTGGCTCAATAACGCGGTGGCTCGAATACGCAAGTCATCGGATGGAGGCGATGCGATAATCTGCAAGGTGAGAGTTGTTAGGAGTCACGTGACTCCTCTGTTAAAAATGTTTCTATAATAATCGCTTCTTCGAAATTGATTAAGTGATTCAATTCAGAAAGTCAAGGACACCGAGGAAAACACACAGTTCCAACAATTTCCACTCGATTTTCATGCGTTCGTTTTGGTTCCCGATCGCAAAGTAAATAGTGCATTTTACGGCATCTTTCGTCACACCTTGTTTACTACTTCCGTCACGTAGTCATCTTGTGCAACCTACATTGACATTGCATAATCGAACGGAGACTGGACAAAGCTTCACTAATCAGACACGCACGAATTTTTAATTTTACACAAGTGTCTTATAGGTAATAGTACGATTGTAGAAATACGATAAAGAGAAAAATTGCAACGTCACTGTCGTCAGTGGCCTATCGTAATGCTCGTTGGGACGTAAGCGTTTGTCTTATAATTAGACTGTGTAGAATTGGAAACATTTAGAAGGAGTCGGACACTATAATTTTGGTAAAAAATTTCGAATTTCGGTTTTTCAGCAAACTTTTTTCTTTGTATTCTCAGGTTTAATTTAAGACCATATCGCTAATTTCTGATGGCGACTGCGAAATTCGGTAATTTACGATTATTGAAAATGTAACGAATCATTCATGAAATATAGCTAGAGTAATATTAGCATTCTTATCCCTGAATAACAATAAACCTTGCGCCCGTCACCGCTTGCGCCCGTCTCCACAAAATTTATATAAAGCCGTTTGTGGATAGGTCAGTTTGACATTCGGCAACACGGTATCGTTAACTATGGATCGTTGGGCTAACAAAGTAGCAGTGGTGACGGGCGCAAGCGTCGGCATAGGCTCCGCGATCTCGAAAGCTCTTGTCAAGACGTCCGTCAAAGTGGTCGGTCTTGCGAGAACGAAGTCGAAGCTTCAAGAATTAACCGATCAATTGGGCAAGGATAAATTCTTCCCGATCGTATGCGATCTCAGGAGCGAAGCAGACATTGTCAAAGCTTTCAAATGGGTCCAAGAGAACCTCGGCGGAGCAGACATTCTGATCAACAATGCCGGAGTCGTGAAAATATTGCCGGTCATTGGTAAAGTTCACCGATCCCTTCAGATTTAAGGGGCTGTGCGCACCCAACTACCACCACCACCCTTACCACTCACACATCGATAGATCCGCATATACGTATACGAAATGCAAGGGTTTACGGCAAAAGAAACTGACGCCTCAATATTGCAATTAGAAGTTCAGACCCGGTCGATTATGTTTCCTAAGAGTCCTGGCCAGGGTGGTTCGGAGCCCAAATTTCATATTTTTACGTTGTTGAAGAGTAATTTGCAATAATCGGCAGCGCTGACTTGTGACAAAAAGTATTCTGCGGATATGTATATGCGGATCTATCGATGTGTGAGTGGTAAGGGTGGTGGTGGTAGTAGTTGGGTGCGCACAGCCCCTTAACGGTCTAGGTCTACTTGATTACTTGAAACTGAAAAATTAATTTCATAATACAAGTTTACTTGTTCCTTTACAAATGAATTGCAGATAAATTTTCTGTCTTCGTTAAATGGCAATTTTGATTGTGTTTTTTCTCAAAATATTAATGCTGAAATCATCTCGTCTATCGAATCAAATCGTCTATTATTTCGTGAAGGACCGCAGTTATAAAATTAATATTTTTTGCTGCAGACTCGGTAATGGAGGACTACCGCATAATATTGGACACAAATGTTATAGCTCCTGCGGTATGTGCACGAGAATATGTGAAATCGGTCAAGAATCGAAATGTAGTTGGACACATAATTAACATTAGTAGGTAGGTAACTTCAAACAAACAAAAATTGCAGAGAAAATGCTAAAAGTTATGATTTACAACTTTTTTATGTGGGCTCATATTGAAAATGTAGAAAACACGTTTTGTAGATCTGTATCAATTAAACATATTCTGAAAATTTCATTAAAATCGGTCAACGTTGCAATGAGCTACAAACGTTTAAAGATGGTAGAAATTGCAATTTTTCACGATTTTCGGCCTCTAACTGCAATGAATCTAAGGATTCATATGTATATCTTTCAATGACTGTCTTTTTTTCCCACATCAACCAATTTCGATGAAACTTTTACAATACATATAATTTACACAGATCTACAAAACATTTTTTTCTTAATTTTCAATATAGACCCAGATAAAAAAGTTGTAACGACTAATTACAATGTTTGAAGAAATTTCTTTTCAACGTCATGTAGTAAATTAATTGCTCTAACTTCTCAAAAAAGTTCAAATCGTATGGTGCTATATCAAAAAAGTTATCGTTTTTTTAAGAGCGTCCGAATATTAATGCCAGTCACTGTATTTGCAAACACTTGTTACTTCCAGCTTAGCTGGGCACAATGCAGAGATAATAACAATTCCAATGGGTATGTACGCTGCTAGTAAATATGCCCTAACTGCTTTGGCTGTTGAACTTCGCCACGAACTCAGTGACACGAACATCAAAGTTACGGTAACACTTATCATCTTGAAGAATTCGTATGTCTTGCCAAATTTATCATTCTGATTATGCATTTCGTTTTCTAAATATTTCTTCGTTGCATTTTTTTACCGATTTTTACGAAAACTACCTCCACAAAACAATTTGTATCACGGTTATTCTTAATGATAGAAACATTTTCTATTATTTAATCATCATCGCAAAAGACTGTTTTACTGAAATAATTTATTGTTTTTTACGCAAATGTAATTAATGTCAAAAAAATTGAAAAATATTTGAAAATAATATGACCGGATTCTTGAAATGTTCGCAAGCGAAACGCGCATTTTTATCCAAGTTCATATCCAAGTTCGGATAATCGAGGTTCTACTAAATTCGGAATTCGACGAGCAAATATGCTCCGAATTGTACCGTGTTTGGTCTCGCTTTAATCAGAGAAATGTCAAAAACAAGAAAGTTTGATTAGTCATTGGATTAGTTATTGTCTCATTTTACATTTTTTTTCGTTTTTAAACAAAATTTCAATATTACGTTTAGGGGAAGCACCACGGATGACCTTGACCTTGACATATGTTGTCAAGGACAACATTCTGAACAACTTTTCTGTAAACATCTACTAATAGTTCCTCCAATAACAAAAAACTTTTGTTACATTTTGGTTGCAAGCTATGTCAAGGTCAAGGTTATCCGAGGTGCCTCCCCTAAACGTAATATTTACCAAACAGAATATTAGCCCTGGAGAAGTGATGACAGATATGTTTAAAAATTCGATCGACGATACTGTCTCTTATCACAAAATACCAACATTAAATGACATTGATGTATCCGATGCAGTGATGTATGCGTTAGCAACGCCGCAGAATGTAGAGGTATGAGCAAACACACACCTATCATTTGTACATAAAGACTAATAACACAAACAGCAGCACAACGTTGGTTTTCTAACGTGTCCTTCGTTTGCAACATTGTGCAGTTTCTTCCGAGATAATTAACGTTAGATGCTGTAATTGTTTTACGAGACGTTCTAATTGGAATGCAAACATAAACATAAATAATACGAACTCTCTTCTTTGCAGGTTATAGATCTTTTGCTAGCGACACGGAGCAGATCGCACGCTATACAAAATGCGGTAATTACAACAAACCCACGCAACCAACAAAGTCTCGTGAAACTCTGATTTAACAATTGTTGTCTTACTTTCAGATCACTAAGTTAATGACCTAGGAGAATAAATAAATAAAAAAAGAATTATACAAAACTAAAAAAAAAAAGGGACTGTCGCATTGCCTTTATACTTTTTATAATAAAGATGAATGAAAGCAGCAGACGGATTAAAAGAATTTAAGGACGCCATTGTATTATGTCCAGAGCTTATTAAAATTATTCTGAATAAAATAATTGGCGTAGTTATTTATTTATCGTTTCATTTGATGTTTTATGATTGTGTCAGCTTGACACACGAAGGACACGTTAAGTTGCGACAATGAGGGACGGATAAGGGTTACGAAGCAAAGAAGTTCTTCTGGAGACACCCGGTATATTCGAATCTGTCTTATTCCCCGATCCGATCGGGGTCATCTTCTTAACGTATTCACGAGGTAAGGTGGATGGAAGAAGCGGGAACGAAGACCATTTTAACAGAACATCGAATTGCTTTGTAGCTCGTCGACCAGCAAAAGTTTAATTGGTTTAAGGTCCGCAGGCGGAAGGCTGGATCGCGATTAAAGGACGTCTATTTGTCACGTGTAATTGAACACGGAGTACGGAGGTTCCGTTGTTGTCTGCGAATTAGTTCCACATCGATTCTTTATATCTTTATCGGGTAATTGACTCGGGCACAATGCAGGCGAAATGTAGCTGAAAAGATTATTCGTGAAAATTTTCAAGCGGCGCAGTATGCACTGGCGTAGACTGTGACAATTGTCGAGCTTACAGTTTTAACAAAAATTATTTAAAACTTTTTCGAGGTTGACAGTGCCATTTGCTAATGACTCGATGTTATTTCTGTTACAGAATTCTTGTATGCTCTAGTGATTTGGGTTGACGTCAATTAAATGATTGACACATTAACTGCCACGCCAGGTGCTCATAAAATCTCGCAAAATCAGAGCAACTTATTCCAAAACGTATGAAAACATATATATTCGATTTTAGTATATGTATAAATTATAAAAATATATTTGTCGAAACTTTAATCGCCTTTATCGTAGCAAAAACATTTTTATGTCTTCAGTGATTGTAGAATAAGAAAGAAACAGGTCGTTCTGACTCCTCTGGTGGTTCTAGTGGAAAATTTATATTCCACTCGACGTCCCATTTGATATTTCCGAGGTTAAAATATTCCAGATTTCCGTATAAAAATCTGTATTTCAACCCCTTAGAATTTCTTTCGCCACTGTGCTCGTAGGATCCACTTTATCTTTTAAAGTTTGCCTACTGTTAGATACAATCGTCTAATAAAAGAACGAGATATAGAGAATAAAATATTTGTATAACACTTTTTTTTATCATTTTTCCTCATATCCCCTATTATGTTACCGTAATCTTGATAAAAAAAATAAAATAACAAAAAACGTATGTTTGAAAAATTTTTCGTACAACAAATAGCTTACGAGTTATATGAAGTCGTCATGTTACAAGACTCATCCTGTATAATAAATAAGTTTTCCTTTTCTTTTGGGATTATGATTAAAGAGAAAGAAGTTCCTGTATTTTATTTACTAACGTTCGCAAAACATTCTTCGATAACAATAAGCCAGGTTCAGAGTCTATTCGACGAGAGGAATTGCAAGCAGTCACTGCAACAGGCATCTCTCGCAGGTAAACAAGCACTCTATCTCGAAACCTTGTTGGTATTCATTGTGAACCAGTTCGCACTGGAGTGTTAAGATGGTGCGATGTACAAACTATTTTCAAAACACAGTGAAATCAATATGAAAATGTATTCTTCTCGGCGAATAGTAAATATCTGTATTCGTCGTTCTGCTTGTATAACTTTGAATATTTTTGAATATTTTTCCGAAGGTACATGTATAGCTATCATTCGTCATTAAATTCTTGAGCATTCATTTGAATGTTTGAATAATTGCTCGTACGACAGTTCGTACCAAACAATTCATTCTTGGACATCCACAGTATTGAAATTTTTAAACAATGTATACAACGTAGACATTAATATTTATGAAAACTAAATTGTGAATTATCTCTGATTAAGAAATTATTCTTAGAATAAGTTCGCTTACCTCCTCCACTGGGGGGGGGGGGGGGTCTACCCCACAAGAGACCCAGAAACTCGAACTGTCTCGGTCGCCGAGCAGTGTAAAGTGTAAACATATCGGTGTGAATCACTACTAATCCAATTACAAAACTTCCTTATTTTTCATAATTTTTTTATGCGACTTTCATCATCTTATTTGTGGCATTTTTCTGATTAAAATGATACTAAACACGATCTAATTTCAACTGTATTTAGTGGCTAACTCATTTCGTTAATTATAATTTGGCAAAAGTTATATTTTAATGTAGATGTTGATAATATGAAATCTGTATTTATTTCCTCACAACTTACTTTATTTAAAAAAAAGAATAGTAACAATAATATACATGCGATATTAAGTATAAAATACTTACTATTGAAAAGATATATTTGTACACACGGTTTTATCGTTCCTTACAATTCTTTATGATATCTATCCATCATTTTGAATTATCTTATGACGTCAGTTGTATACTATACCTATGCCGGGGCAATAAGTATTGTATATGTATGGTCCAAGGTAGCCATACACGGTGAAAATACTAGTAATTGGACACATAGAATTATACTAGATAAGATAATAAGATAATGAGAAAATTCTAATTCCACCTTGTGAATCGCTATTGCATAATAATAGTGCTCCAGATTTCATTTTCAATCTTCTTTACCGCACTAACGTTTTTAAGCTCGATACAAATACAGGCAATAACGAGACTGTGGATTATTATACAAAACAAACATTTTCCGTTCATTAGTTGTAACATAAAGAAGTTAAATTATTTCTTATCGTAATAATTCTAACGAGCTGATACTTATGGAATAGTATTTTGCGTTTTTAGTCCACAGAAACGTTTATAATGCGCTGTATGACGTGTTGCATCCTTTATGTAACATTAACAATTCATGAGACATGTTCAACAAATGGTAGGACAAGACGAAACGTTTAAGAATAATATATGTATAATGTTCTCTCGACCCGCAGAAAAATTGAAAAAACCAACCACGATGGAAATCGTGATTAACGTTCAAGGTGTTTTTGTAGTCGGTGGTCGTTGGCGTGTATCCAGACGAATCTGTTACACTCCGTGCAATTGAGAAAATTGGAAATTCCGTGCGCACACATTTTGTCCTTATTTAGATAAAAATGCCAACAGAAGAAAACAACTCATTTAACAAACGCGAAACAAGAGTTGCAACTATATAGTTCTCGGAGATATTTCATATTAACGGATAAATATATAGTAGGTATGAAAAAGATCGAATACCCTCGGATATTTGCGTACGCGATGTTAATATGGTTAAATCTTTACCGTAGGCGAGATCGTTGGCTGTAATCCAGTGTTTCGTTTTTCTTCCCCCGCGGAACAAAACGAAACGCGAATTCATTATTTTATTTCGTTTCCCTCTCGTCTCTAGAACGAGTACTGCAAAAAGCGACGTTTTTAGAATCGTCTGGCTTCGATCCAAAAACAATAAACGCCGTCGTTCTTATTTGCAGATAAGACGACGTGCAATACAAGTTTCTCGACGTCTCACTTTTCTATTATTCTTATTTCAGGTTCTCCTGCATTTTTTACCTCCACCACGGCGCTAATGGAAATTTCAATTTTCATTCAATGGCCGCGTAATTTTTTTTACAATAGTAAATGTCTAAGGCCATTTGAAGTACCTTTTTCCTTTGCGAAAATGTTCTCCGCAGCTTTGTTAAGGAGTTGTTCAGGAAAAACGCGGACCAATCAAAGCGCGGCTACAGCGGACGGATTCCGGCTCGGCCAATGCCAACGCCACGCTGAGCGCGACCTGTCACCGAGTTGCAATCCGCTCGCTATAGCCACGCGCTGATTGGTCCGTGTTTTTCGTTAATAACTCCCGAACCAAGCCGCGGAGAACATTTTCGCAAAGGAAATAGTTACTTCAAATGACCTCGGGAATCGTCCTTTTCAAGGAAGTACAACATTTTTGGGACACCCTGTACTCTAAACAATTTTTTAATTACGTTCGAATTACAATTGTCGAGTCGTGATCCTCTCAATTGCAAAAACCGTTCGTGTCATTCGAAACGCAATGTTTTACATAAATGAAGAAGCAGACACAAACTTATGCAGAAACCACGGCTAGCCGGGCGTCAGGCCACACTTTGCATTCCGCGGTGCTGTCAGCTTGAAATGCATTTAAATGCATTAATAGAAAGTCGTTCCCCGTGACGTATAAGCCGAAAATGCAAACTTATTCTGCGGACGATGACTGATTAACGAGTTTCGCATTAAAACAGGCAATCTCCATGTGCACTGGCGCAAATCTTATTTGTTTCGTACGAATATCCTTAATTCGGTACACGCATTCCCAAGTAATTATTATTAGATTATACACGTGTATACTGATTCATGCTTCTATAGGCGAGTTTACAGAAATTGAAAGTACTGCGAGGAAAATAAATTGAACAATGGATAGTTATTTAAATTGGTAGACCGTGGATCTTTATGGATTTTATGAGAAAATTAGGACAATATGAAATATGATAAACAGAGGTAGAAAATAAAAATTGTTCAGCGTCAACAGCATCTATAATAAGTTTCATGTCAAGTTTTATGCAAAATAAACATTATCTGCATTAATATCAAGATGCAGAAGCCACATGGACATTTATTTCTTGTCTTAATAGTTTTAATTAGTTGGAAATATTTCAACAGTATTTTTAAATTCTTTAAATTGCTTCGCATTTGATCTGCCCATTTTTGTCATAAATGCATAAAATCTGCGGTCTATTAATAACAAATGTATTTAGTAGTCCATCATATTTTCAAAGAAATGTTTCGTTCCAGTTTCCGTGAAAACAGAGCACAAGGCAGATCCAGTTTACTCGGTATTTATTATTTTTACAGGAGCGATCCATGATCGTTGGATCACCCTGTAGACACTTTGCTCTTCCATCTATCCCACTTCGCGTTCGCTTATCTGTTTTACAACATTATCCATCACGGCCGAAATACAAAAACTATTGTCGAGGTTGTCCGAGCACGCCGTTTAAGCGTGAATTAGACGAATCGCAGTCTCCTGCGAACCGGTGGACAAGAAAGTTAGCTGCATTGTGTTTCAACGTGAGCCCGCGTTCCAACGAACTTGTACCGATCGGTTGTTTGTCCAACTGTTGAGAATAATTATCGTTAATTAGTATAAAACACGAAGACGCGTCGATAAGCGTATTACACAACGCAATCGGTATTGGTGTATCGAAACGAATACTATTACAAGCGAATGTGTGAAATATACCATTATATTTATACTATACATACAGTGACGTGTGAACGGTGAGATTGCGAAGAGATTGGCGGTGTGAAGGAAAATCGGGTGAGTTGTCAATTAAAAATAAAAATGCTCTCAAAATGGCAGAATATTTATAATATAATTAGACTACGGATAGTTGTTCAAAATAAAAATTATCTGCATTAATTGTAAGGTAACACGAGTTACTTAGGAGTTCCTTTCTTTCTTCACCAATTTTAGAAGATTGAAAATTACAAGTTGATATCCACCAATTCCCTTAATCTTTCTAATATTTTAAATTTCAGTAACTCATTATTCTCATAAATGCATAAAATCTATCAATAGCATTGATTATCAATTTGTCTACTTTGTCAGATTACTATAAGGGATTATAAAAATCATTTTTATCATTTCAATAGTTGAAAAATAACAAATCTGGAACCGGTCATATTGACCGGTGGTGGTAGGTGTAGTGTTAAACTTTGTTAGAAGCTGAAAAGAAATAGTTCATAACTATAGCTTGTCCAACGAGACCAGGCAGTAAACGTAAACATAGCCGGTCGAGTGCGACATAGTTTATGATACTATGGAAATTAGCATTATTATAAAGAATATCTTCACTTAAACGATAAAAGTCTCATTAAACATTACAGAGACGCTATCGTATTTTGAAGGCAATAAAAGTCTCATTAAACATTATCGAATATTTCCTGTACCGTATCGTATTTTACGACACGAAAATCTATTGTATAACAGGAATTTCTTATTCGATTCGCAACGTTTCAACCGCAAGCAATCCGTAACGCAATATTGTAAAACAGACAATGCGTTTTTATCGAATAATGAAACGTTGCTATGTATCAATATGCATGAAAAACTGCGATATAATAATAGTTAGTCCGGAACGTCGATTTACGTGCGCCGATACAGTCCACCGTAACAAATCATAGCGAAACAAAAAAGGGCCTGTTCATTCTTTATTTTTCCGCGCGGCGAACAGAACTGTTCGTCTCGAGGAAAGTAAAAGTGAAATAACGGTGTGACATTACTCGGATGAAATAACCTAGTTTTTCGGCGCTCGGATAACGTAACGCAGGTCTATCGTATTATTTTCCACGAAGAATGTCGGTCAGATGAAAATGAGAGATTGATTTGGAGAGAGGGAAAGCTGAAATGCGCATGAATTACGCGTGAAATAATCGTATATTTCAGCGAACGCGTAACTAATCCAGCGGACGCTGGATAAATTGGAAATGGAAGTGAGATTTCTCATTCTGAATCGATATGAACTATAGATTTTATGCAGACAACTTTATAGATATTGAAAAAGATTATTTCTTGATTTATATTAGTCCCATTACATTTCAAAGAGTACGAGAATCTCATTAAAATTTGTTTTACCGTACCGAGTTCTAGAAAATGAATATGTCAAAACGACAGTTCAGTAAGCAAATATGTATACTTCTCCATAAGCGTATAAATTATTAACGAAGAATAAGCGACTCGTATGCTTAACGATCCATAAGCGTATAAATTATTAACAAAGAATAAGCGACTTATATGTTTTTATTATACACAATTCTGTTTGAAATCTATAGTTAAATCAAGATAAAATAATTTGTCTGGGTTAGATATACGTAAGTAGAAACAAGTTTTCCAGAATCTGTAAGAGGAAAACAGCGAAAGATTTGTAGCCGTTTTTATATGCCGTTTCTTTTCTTAATAGCCCATTAAAAGTGTGGTCTTCCAACACGGCGGTGTACTGCTTAACATTATTACGACATAACACGCACGTCTATATTTTACCAGAAAACGAGAACGTATCGTTCGTTTTCCATAAATTATTAATAACAAACACTTTCAATGTTTCTCTATAATTGACTCGAATATATATTTCCATTATTTTCGTTGTTCCCTGTCTTAAACAAATTTATACACACATACACGTACGTTACCTGTATTCTCTACCGCCGTGAACGTGTAAAAGTTGTTTACAACAAGGAAATAGTTTAAGCACAATGTGTCTATTTCTGGCACGCGATGTAGGAGTATGAAGTTGTAAGGATGACCCAGTGGTTAATTACTAATTAAAAAAAGCCATTAGCTGGAATACGGTCTACGATAATCCGTTCGCTAACCGCTATACGCTTTTTCTATTAACGTAACCGCTTAATGAGAGGCGTGTATCTATGATCGGCTCGCGAATTTCTTGGACGCGCTCCGCGGAACGTTTTTGCGCAGTTAATGTGCCGTGGAAACCGCGTTGCAAATCACTCTTGTCACGATTAGCTGATGTTGCCTAAAGCAGAACTTGGTTTCGTTAAAGTTTCAAGAAACCTCGTCCTCGTAATTCTGCAATTCCGATTAATCGATCCTGCAACTGCTCACATTTGTCGTAGCTTTAACATTGAGAAAGTCAAGATAATAACGATAAAAAAATCCAAAAAATAATGCACCTTTTTTTCTTAGCAAATCAAAATGACAAATTCTTTCTTGACACACTGTAACTGGCACTTGATGTCCTCAAGTTGGTTCCTGGAAAATCTGGGTTCTAATCAGTTTACGGGTATCCTCTGAGCCTCACTGGGATCAAATCTGACCATATCCGCCCCTAACGTTACTCCGGGAGCCTGGTTGGCCCGAGTCGGCCCGAGCCGGGCCGACTTGGCCAAGATTGGTCCAGATCGTCTTCAAGTCGGCTCTTGAAGGTTCAAATGGGTTCCATCTGTCCCCAAGCTTCCGGGTTATCCACACTTGTCTGCAGGCATCTGGGATTCCAATTTTTCCTGAATGTGACGATAGACGATAACAGTTGAAATAATTAACCCTTTGCACTCGGAGCAATTTTGACTAAAAAACGAAAGATTTTTCCATTCTATACAATTTTGTTTTCATCTTGTTGTATATGAAACTGATATAATATCTCATGTAATACGTAAACGTCTAGTAGTATATTAAATATGAACAAAAGTAATAATGTGAACAATATTTTTAAGAATAGCATAGCAATTTTCAGTGTTGTCTCAGAGTCGCCATCCGAGTGCTAAGGGTTAGGCAACTTATTGGCAGAACAGTATTCAGGTGGGCAGAGACTCACAGTCACCACTAAAAATTGCTGTTTCACTATTCACAATATTGTTTATATTATTAAATATGATGGTATCTAATCAATCACTGAACATTTAAATATGAGGTATTGTATCAATTTTATATCCATAAAATGAAAAAAATCATATGCAATGGAATTATTCAAGCTCGATATAAATGTTTAAGTTTCAAGTTAAAATAGCCCTGACTGCAAAGGATTAATTTTAACAAGGCTACACAATTTGTCCTATAATTATCGTTTCAATTTCTCGGGAGTTGTGCAATATTGAATAATCGTGTAAAGCGTAGACGAACAACGAGTCGTCTCGCGGGAAGTTACTGTATGGAAGGTACGTGACAGGCGCGCGGTACAAATCGAGCAAATCAGCGGCAATTAGCGGACCGATTTTCAGGCCGATCCGTTTATGAAAATCACGGCGGTGCGACGCGACTTTAATTGTCCACGCGGGATCGACTGACGCGGGCAAATTTTATTTACGTTCCCGTCTAATTATTCAAATCATATTTGACAAACAGCTACACTGTTCACAGCTCGGTTAGGCGAATTATCTCGACGGACAGTCCATATTCCGCTGCAATAACCGTTCCCACCAAAGATATGTTTCCTCTTTCTCGTCACTTCCAGAAAGAATAAACTATTGATGGATATTTGACTAACGAAGCATATTTTATTCAATCACAACTGAATGAAAAATGAAGCTTTTCAACGACGAAAATGGAATTAGTTCAGTTCCCACTGATTCATTAATCAAAATGCGAGTGCGCATAAATTCCCGCAGTCTGTTATAATGCATATAATGCGTGAAATTAGAACGGACTAAA
Organism: Lasioglossum lativentre; assembly: GCA_916610255.1. Lineage (NCBI taxonomy): Eukaryota > Metazoa > Arthropoda > Insecta > Hymenoptera > Halictidae > Lasioglossum > Lasioglossum lativentre. Next base: position 8,571,216 of record OU744364.1, read on the forward strand.
ACAGCATATAGTTACGAATAATTGTTCGTCCGATTTAAGAATTACCTCGATCATAAATTTTCATGTATTTGTTGTAAATATGAACGTAACAAATACGATAAAGCCAGTGCTGGGTACAATTCAAATAAAAAGTATTGGAAATAGTAATTACAATACTTTTATTCGAATAAAGTAGTATTTCAGCATTTATTTTATTTCTTAGTTCTACATAGAAGAATAGTTGAAAATATCTATTTATTACACGTGTATAGAAGCTATTAATTGAAGTAACATTTGCTGTGCGATGTTTTAGAAATAATTATTTGAAATAATAGTTTTCGTGGAATGTATTAGGAATAAATATTTGAAATAATATTGTTTTAAGGATATATATGAAAATTAATTATTTCAACTAGTATTTCATAGTATTTTACTTACAATAGTCATCTGAAATATTAATTTTTTTTATAATTATTAAAGGAAGTCGGGACCGACCGCGGCAGTCTGGTGATAGCACAAACAAATGATTTCTGAGAAATGGTTCTGTTGTGGATTTTAACCACTTACTTACTCTATAATCACTATAATGTACAAGCATAGTTACGAATGTCTAAATATATCCATAGCTTATTTCGGTGAAAGGTAGTGCCGAAGTTTCATTCCACTAATAATGGCAGAAATATTTATTTCAAGTAACAATTTTAAGTTCGTGTTGAGAAATACATATTTCATATACTTGGGAAATTAAATAAATAGTATTTCCACTAATACAAAAATACATAGATATTTCAAATTATTCCAAATAACATAGTTTTGGAAATAATCTCCGAAAATATTTTTTATTTCAAATACTATTTTACGTTCAACGATAGGACATCGGAATCATTAAAACAGGAATTAAACTTCTATGAATAATGGTTAGAAAATATTTTCCATAAAGAGTTTTTTCAGTCTATTAGTAATACTAGCGGGATTTCGATTTCTCAGTGGTCGAGTACAACGTATAAAGTATCTTTTGATCGAAAATGTGCTACTTCCGCGGTGCGTTATAAATGTTTACCGATTCTGGATCTGCGAGGATGATTCTTCTGGCGCGTGCTACTTGAAACCGCTGATATCGCTCGAAGTTTTCCCACCGTTCTGTCCCACCTCCTTTTTCCTCCCCCGGAGGAGGAGTACTTTCGTTATGCTCCAGATCCTCCCTTTGCACCGCGCGTTTCCCCTCTCGTACAGAAAATCCAAAGTGATAATAAACCGAGACATCTCAAGTTTCCCCAGTCAGTCGGTTCTCGCGTTCCAAAAGACGAGCCCCGGACAACTGATCTCTTTCGCCGTATTCACCGGGAAGATGGTCCACGGACGTAAGCGCAAAAAATGGACGTCTTCCCGCTAATAACAAGATACCTTTCGTCATCGCCGATCTTTCACCCCCTTTACTATCGACGTAAGAACTACTTTTATCCGAAGAAAAGCGACGCGCCAATTCACCGTTCGCGACACTCTTTGACCCATCGAAATAATCACCGGCGGCTATTCAACTTACTTACCGGCCATTTTTATTAGTAACTTTTCTTACCAGACAGTCATTTCATTTATAACTCGACAAATTATTCATCTTTTTTTATACACATAGCCATTAAATTACCCTATCAATAGACTTCCGTTAGGTAAAGTGTTAATACGTTTTTATAACGACCGTGTTATACAGTGGATACAAAAAGTATTTAAACATTACATTTCCGATACTCGAAAAATTGCTGATATTTCAATTGTGTGATAATTTCGTAACAATTAACAGTAAGCTTGGACTCATTTAAAAGCTTGAAGCCACTATATTTTCCGAAAACAGTGTGCATTTTCTTCCAAGATAGTTTTACATTGATTTTTACATGATGCAGCAGGTGGAAAACCGAAGATTCATTTTTCCTCGAAAGTGCTGCAAATTCCAAAGTTTTCGAAAACTTTCAATTAAAAATTGATCGAGAAACCCCCTCCCCCTATTGTTAATCTTTAATTTAACGAAGGTTTACGATTTTTCACAGTATCTTTTGTCTTGCGTATAGAATATTATTATAGAACCTGAAGATAAATTAAAAAGAATAAATACCTCTGCAATAAATACAGTAGAGACGGTGTGTAATGGATAGGCAGATTATTCGAGTTCTATTCAACGGCACACACTTCCAATGAATATTCAAATTCGATTTTCTCGGGAACACAGAATCCATTTTTGAATACTTTCTCACATAGAACTGTCCGCCATTTTATTCCATTGCGATTCTGTCTTCTTTAGATTAGATCTGTTCGAATATTATTCTTATTCGCTTAATATTTTCTGTTCGTTCTTGCAGTTATTTTCGAGATGAACGTCTCGCTGATATCGAAGATGTTGACGCTGATGATACTGTCGGAGTTTCTGGTGACAAGTGTAGCGGCATTCTTCTTCTCGTCATTCGTGTCGAAGTTAACGGCAGAAACAAGTGTCCCGTCAACGGTGAAATTGAAAAGCGAGGATCCGGACATGAAAAACGACGAATTTGGTCGCGGCCGAGATAGAAAACCTCATATCGTCATTATTCTCGCCGACGACATGGTGAGAGCTTTAAACTCTACCTCCGCACTGAAGCAACAACGAGTAACTTTTCCAACAAGAGGCGACAAAACGTGACTCGATGTTCCTTTAGTGTGCACGTAGCTTTACGAGTCACCGTAACTTCCGCGAAAGTTCAAATCAAAGACTGGAATATGATCTGATATTTCAGGGATGGAACGACGTCAGCTTCCACGGATCGGATCAGATTCCTACGCCAAACATCGACGCTCTCGCATACAACGGGATCATCTTAAACAGTCATTACGTGCCTGCATTGTGCACACCAAGTAGAACCGCTCTAATGACCGGGAAAAATCCTATTCACCTAGGCATGCAACATTCTGTTATTTTACCGACTGAGCCGCGAGGGCTGCCTCTAAACGAGAAACTGTTGCCTCAGGTATATAAGAAAATTTATCGTCTGTACTCTGGCGAGTTGAACATTCGGAACAGAGAAGTAGAATTTTGTTTGAGGATCATCAGATCTAATAGACATCTAGAATCTAGGACGTCACTAGTCCACAAAATTGTATACGAGGTACAAAAAAAAAATAGAACCCCAGGATCTAAGAAACAGCACGGACCCGAGGCGTTTTCTTAGATCAAGGCTTCGCTATATTACAATATACATTACACTTTACATAAGTTGAGAATAGACATGTAAGTACATCTCAGACCATCCACCATCAAATAGCGCGTTTTAAGATGAGTTCAATGACCTATGACTCAAGGTCATTCAAGGTCAGATAAAAAAAACGTATCATTCCATTTAAAAAAAGAAAGTTGACCTTAACCTCACCTTGGAGTGTCCACCGGGAAAAATAAAAGTCCCACCACGTGATGTCCCCCTCGGTACTGAACAACTTTCATCTGAAACATTTTTACGTATAATCAATATTTTTGGAGATATTCGACTGTAACGCTTTATAATTACCACCCAGTATAAATGACAATGATTATTTTTACAGTACTTAAGAGAAGTGGGCTATAGGACTCACGCGGTTGGCAAATGGCACCTGGGATTTTATAGAAAGACGTATACTCCCACGTTTCGCGGTTTCGATACCCATTTCGGCTATTGGAACGGTCTCCAGGATTATTTCACGCACGTTACTCAAGAACCGGTAACTGTCCAATCAATTTTAGGACTCGCACATTTAACCCTTTTGTTCATAACCGAAAAACGTCGAACATTCCTAAAAGAAATCATAAAGCGTATACGTAGAATGCATTCAACAACAGTAAATATATTTTTTACGGGTTAACACGCTCTTCCATGGCTGCCGCTGAAATTAGATCAACAATTACCTAATTGGATTGTTCCGCAGAGCGAACAATTTGGGGATTTTCGCGGTTTCGACATGCGACGAAACCTTACCGTCGCCTGGGACACTGCGGGACAATACGCGACTGATCTTTTCACGAACGAGGCGGTGAGATTAATCAAGGAACACGACGCGAATCAACCGATGTTCCTGTACCTGGCTCATCTGGCGCCCCACAAAGGGAATCAAAATCAGTTGCTGCGCGCTCCCGACGAAGAAATTGCCAAGTTCACATATATTGTAGATCCTGAAAGGAGGATTCAAGCTGGTAACTATCTACTACTACATACGCTAGACTATAGGACACCTAATGACTTGCACAAGCAAACTCGCACCACTAGCAAAAACTTGTACAGCTGTCAACGAATTTGTTCGCTTTTGTCTTTTAATCTACTTGTATGTAGAAAGGCCAGCTATTTCTTAAGCAACTATCATGCTAACTTGCCGAGGCGTTCGCAAGGTAAAATCGATTTTAAGTCGGCAAGAATCGCATTAAATAAATCGAGTTATCGCACTGTTATGGTTCACTTTGAAGGACTACTCGAGGGCTACACGAGTAATTTAATTTATACCGGAACATTTTTATCTTGCATAGAGATCAGGAGTCTAGTAATGAAAATATATGCTGTCTGTTTTCAGCCGTTGTGTCAAGATTAGACCAGAGCGTCGGCGAAGTGATGGACGCTTTAAGGACTCGTGGAATGTTAGAAAACAGCATTGTGCTATTCATGAGTGACAACGGAGCACCGACCGAAGGTTTACTGAGCAATCAGGGCAGCAATTATCCACTCCGAGGCGTAAAAATCGATTTTTACAACAAAAAAAAAAAACACCATTGTATACAGGCTGCGAAGCTGAACTTTCGATTAATTTACAGATGAAGGATAGCCCGTGGGAAGGAGGGACACGAGGAGTGGCAGCCATTTGGAGTCCTTTGATCAAAGCGTCGAGAAGAGTCTCGAATCAGATGATGTTCATGTCCGACTGGCTTCCTACGTTGTTGTCAGCAGCTGGTTAGTTAATAAATTGTTAAATATATCGGTAACATCAACATTTTACTTGGCCTCTTATTGGCTGTACTTTATCAAGATGAAGCTTAACTGAAGATGTTCTCTTAACATCAACAAACACGTTAAGAAATGTTTGGTCTTGTCTGCCGTAGACGTATTCCACATCTTCGGATCGATGAAGATCTGTAAAAAAAAGTTGCCGCAAAATGGTCCTTGATCTTGAATTTTAAGGTCAAATTTTCTTTTTCATCGCATTGTATTCTATGCATCGTGCAATTAGAAAAATATTCGACCTTGACATTCAAGGTCAAGGACAATCTTGCGGCAACTTTTTTCTTAACAGATCTTCATCGATCCGAAGATGTAGAACACGCCTATGGCAGCCAAGACCAAACATTTCTTTACACCCTGTACTTCGTTCAATTACGAATGTACTTTATAAAGAACTTTTATTTCGTTATTAATAAATTATAGATTTTCGATTAGAGTAAAGAATTTCGCCGATTGCTCGCGCTCTTTCCCAGGAGTGAGCAGAAAGCATTTCGGTCATATCGACGGGTTCGATCTTTGGCCGGCTCTGGTGTCGAACAGACAGAGTCCCAGGTCGGAGATCGTGATCAACATTAACGACGTCGACAACTACACCGCGATCAGGCGGGGTGACTTCAAGTACGTGATCGGTGAAACGCAGACCGGCGGCAGCTGGTTAGGCGCGACCGGAGATTCATCCGAAGGGGTACCTCCGGTGTACAGACCTGAGAAAATATTGCACAGCAAAACAGGCGTCGCTATCTCCGGCATCATAACCGCTAGACAAGCGATCGAGTTGAGGGAAAGACGAAAACGAAACGCGGACGACGCGACTCTGAAAGGAAATTTCCGGGAGAAGATACTCACCGGCGACGAGATACTGGAGTTACGGCAGCGGGCGCAAGTAAAGTGCAACGTCAGAAATGAACACAAGGTTTGTGAAATCAGCTTGTAAGGTAAATCTTCGTTGTATTCGGTATACAGTAGGTAGAACCTCGTTTTATGCGAACCAATTAATGTAATATTCTAAATCTTATACGTTTTCTCTGTCTGTGACATTGAATGACCTTGGAATAATTATAGTCACTAAATTCCTGATGAAAGGGACTATGTAGGTGTTTAAAAAAGGGTGGTTCCATTTAAAAAAAAGTCAACGTGACCTTGATATCTCTAAAAACAATGTCATTAAAACAAAATTCTTTTTTGTCATCGCGTCAGCCCCATTGTACCATTCAACTTTGTCCTTACCATATTTTACGTATCTTTAGAAACAACAAAGATATATTTGAGGTGCAAACGTTAGGTGACTCACCCTGTATATATTTTATATACCGAGTGATCCCACATCACGTTTCCTGATATTTGAAAACATTGTTCGCACTAGAAATTCATAACGATCTAGTTATTATATTTTCCAACTGTTCTGTTTTAATCCATAGATCGCCTGCGATCCTCTGAGAGCACCCTGCCTCTTCAACATAGCAAAGGACCCTTGCGAGATGTTGAACCTCGCCGAGCGAAGGCCACTGATCACGGCGATATTAGAAAAAATCATAATGAAGCACAGGCTCACGGTTGTGCCACCTAGCAATTTGGACGGTGATCCCAGAGCAAATCCAGCTCTCTGGAACGATACCTGGACCAGCTGGGACGAACCTAATCCCTTAGTACTGAGTTACACGAGAGAATTTCGATCGAACCAAGAACCGGCGATCGCTTTAATGTCCATCATCGTTAGCCTCTTCATGCTCGGTGTACTGACATTAATTGTCTCAAAGTATAGAAAATCGGTACCAAGAAGAACAAAGTCTCTGGATGATCAGAATGGTCACGAAAGGATCGCGTGCACCGAAATCGGTCACACGGAGTCGTATCCGGTCCATAGGCTACTAGAAACTAAACGAAGCATAGTTAAACGCGACGATAGAAATTGACAATTCTCGACGGGATACACGAGGTCTCGACCTGTTTTAATTGTTGTAACGATTCGTTATAGACACCGGTCTCAAAGACTCTGATACTCAAAGCCATTTATTAACAGTCGCAGAACTCTCTTCTCGTTTCAGACAAAACGTGCGAGGAAATGACTGTTGTTAGAACAACGAGACCGCGGGATGCTTATGCATTTGTAATAAGAAATTCGGTAGAGTTAAATGGAAATAAATGAATTTTTTGTTATTCCGTAGCTGTGAAAACTGTGGCGGTGTATGCATAAATATTCCATACTCTTGCGAGTCACGCACAGCACTGTCTAACTACTGCCAGTCATTTTTCATTTTTCGTTTCACAACTTCAGCCTCGTGTCATCTCGTTCCTCTCAATAAGATAAATCACGCCTGATCCACGTGGTATACGAAAGCATTATACCATTGACAGGATTATATTATAACGCAATGAGAAATACTGAATTGTACAAGTACCGCTTGCTTCGCCAAGTTTGTTGTACTTGCAACCAGATTTACTCAATAAAGTGTAATACTTTTGTATTAGTTCGAGGAGACAGAACAACCAATTTAAATTAATAGCTGTAATAATAAAAAGTAACGCTACTGAAATTGTACTTACAAAGAAAATCGTGCCTAACGAAAAGACATGGTGTTATCCGTGAATAAAAACACGTCCAATGAAGAAATATTACGTCTTATAATTTATTTATTCGCCGAAGTTCGCATTTTTCTGTACAAAATTTCGTGGAAATAGTAAGTTCGAATCATCATGGTCAAAGAAAACGGATAATCACGGCACCTCCGTTCATGGACAAAATGCTAGTCAACGATACTGCTTATTTTGACAGGCCAGCGTTTTCATTCGAGCAGCTTTGTGTTTTTCCCCAGATAGGGGAATATCCAAGGAAACGTTCACGACAAAAATTTAAATAGTAATCATCGGAACAAACACACCCCCCCCTCCCCCCCAGATATCGTACCGATACCCGGGAAACATCTTACAATATTTAACATCTTCGTAGCTAATAAAATAACTGAAATATACACTTTTCTCCAAGGCAATTCTTCGTTTACAGTGCACCTAGAAAAGGAGGGCTATACAACGATTATGATACAATTAAGTCATCTCCTCGCATACTCTTCTGTCCCGAAGAGGAGAGACTTCTCCTGGTTTGGAAAGCCTAGAAAAGCGCAGGACTCCGTTGTCGGAGTCGTATACGAGTTCGAATGCTTCTTTTCGATCCCTGGTTCCGGAAAGGCGCGCCTTGCTTCTCACAAGCATGGTGACCTCAGGATAATAAACTTGGACGAACCGTTGCCAACGCGGTGACCGCGTCTATCGTCTCCGGTCCAGTCTAGTTACAGGAATTGTCTTGGCAGTTGGCACTTGGCAGGAATGTATCCAGAAGGCAAGGAGAATGTCCACTTCGCCGTTGTCAGAGTCTCACATGTGCACCACTTTTGGCGTGCTGTAACAAAATTATGTGTGAAGCAAAATTCTAATTGTAATTTTTGAAATAAATATTTCAACTTTCCATTAAGCGGGTAGTTTAGCTATCGTTGACTAGTCAGAAACAAACGGACGTTTGGTATAAATAAAACATTATTAAAACAGATGAAAATCTTACCTTTTTCCCCATAACCAGTTCAGTAAAACGCTAGATTGACTCTGGACATCCCTAGCTGTAAACACATCCATTTTGTTGAAATTTATTAAGATCACTATTGTATTCACACTTTCTTAAATCAAACCAAAGCTTTTAAAACACGCGTCGAGGTTCATTGAATTAGTCTCTTTGAAAGCTAAGCGAAAAGTCTATTCCAATACTTCAGCATACTTGTAACTTGAATGGAATATATTATTTGTCCCATAATAGATTCTCCGATTATATCTTTATCAAATATGACAACTAGGTACACGCAATACAGGGGTTAATGCATTACCTACCAGCCATTCTTTCGCAGTATTTACATTTTTAATATTTTTTTTTTATTAATAAAAAGATTTCCAAGAACCTTTTTGATAGGCTTACGGTAGGGAAAGCGTTAAGATAATTTGTACACTCAAAATCAACTACGCAAAAAGCAAGACTGGAACAGTGTTTACAGAAAAATGAACAAACTTGAAAACATTGATCAAACGTCGAATCGATATTTGATGATACCTACATAGTGTATAATTTGCATTGACGAGTCTGGCAGCTTCAGGGGGCAAAGTACTTAGGACGTCTTTGTGTGCTAGCAAAGACATTTGCTGTGTGTGCCTCAATTCTCGTTCGTCCCTCAATCGTACGTCTTTCGCGTGGCTCACCGTGTGTAACTGTGACAGCCTAGAGGGAAAACTAGCTTTTACAGTAAAACAAGGAGCGTACGTGCTACTGATATGTTATTAACACATTTCTTTAACACCAGCTTATTCGCTTTCACACTATCTTTCCATTTAGAAGACTTATTCTGCGTTGCAAAGTCCAATCAGCAATATCGATACTTAAGTGGGCTTTCGAAATGAATTTTGATAATACAACATTGGTGAATGGAAATCAATTTTGTTACGCAGCGCGGAAAATGTAGCGAATAAATGTTTATGAAAATCTTCAAAGAATCACATCGATACATATTGAATAATTATCAGAATTAACACGATGTCCACTTAAGGATTTATATTGCAAGCGAATAACAAAGATTTCTATTTTTATAAATGATCAAGATGCAAACGTGTTAAATGGACTGTCCGGTGGAACAGTAATTTATTCAAAACTATTCGTACACAAGCAACTGAACCCAAGAGGACTTGTGGCTATAAAACCTAGATGAACGTGAAAAGTTCATTTATGCGAAACATTTACTTCTTGGTGAAGAAAATTCATTCGTGGCTTCGAGCGACATTTGTGAATGGTACATGGAGTTTGGGGAAAGGGTGGATCAACTGGTCAAGCTTGTTTTGCGGTCTTCTACGTGCTAAAGAAATTCGGGATTAAATAAGCTACGAATTTTCTTAATTGTGTAGCATACGAAATTATTAGTCGCGGTTTCATAGAGAAACTCTACACACTCCTGAAACCACAACTAATAACTTTCGTACACCCTGTACAAAAAGGAAATCTACAAAATACTATTCTATATAAAATTCGTTAGAGAGACAAGTAGCTTTCTAAATTCTTCTAAATTCGTAGAAGACAGGACAAATGAATATTTGGAGTTTGCAAATATCCTCCGAAACTTTCAGCGTGTTTATAACTGACATAAATCTACAAAATGTATTTCTGAAATGTTCTTTAGAGGTTCAGATAAGAGAGTCGAAGAAAGCGAATTTTCTTATGCTCTTCGTGATTCCGTAGAATTGGAATTTTCTAAAAAATTTCTTTACTCTTCATCTAATACACTAATTCTTCAGAAGTGCCAAAAATCTCTCAAAAATAGATTCTGCTTTGAAGGATGCATGGAGACGTTTTTGACCGACTGTATCCAGATTTATAATCGCGGAGGATATTTCTGAAGACCCTGTACAATAGAAATCTTGATAATACGTACTTCAGGGCAAGAGTCTCCTTGTCTTCGCCAATCGGGGCGTCGATAGCCTCTTTTGCTATTTCGACCGGTCCCTCGGACTTCGAAGGTGAGGGATGTTCGATGAGTGGCTCAGAACTTCCGGAAACGGAGGGCTCCTTCGTCAGACTAACATCGGCGCTTCCCCCTTTCCTAAGGTCCTCGTTCACTCTGATCGCGTTGGATAGCCGCAACTGCAGCGTGTCCCTTTCTTCGAGCAACTGCATCAATTCGTGCGTCAGTTCTTCGCACCTGACGTCCCGTTGATGAAGCATGTACAATGCCAGATCCAATTCCTGCGAAGTGGACGTCCCGCTCTCTTCGCCGGAGGCCTGCGCGCCTCTAATTGCGGAAGCGTCCATAATAGGAACATCTTTCTTCAGCACATTCTGAATCAACTCGTACTCCTTCACTTTGTCCTCCAGAAGCGTCTTCAACGAAATGATCTCAGTCTCCCGAGCCTCCAACGTGTTCTTCAACTCCTTCAACTGTTTTTCCTCCTCATCGGAGATGGCCAGCAGTTCCTCTATGCGGACATCCTTCTCGTGGATCAACACTTTCAAATTATGCAGCTCCGTGTCCTTGGTGATGCTCAATTCTGCCAGCCTGCGCTCCTTCTCTGCTAAGTCAGTGCTTATTTGGATAAGTTCCTCCTCTCTACCGTTAAGCATGTCTTTCAACTTTCGCTCCACTAGGGAACAATCCTCCAGCTCAATCTTCATGTTTTCAATGTCTTTATCCCTGAGCTGTAACACGCTTAGGATGTTTCTGTTCTCGATAGACAGCCTCTCCTTGATTTCGTCGATCTCTGCCTCCTTATCCTTCAGCTTCTGCTCCAGATACTCCTGCGCTTGTAACCGAACCTGTTCCTTCTCCACGTTCAGCCTCTGTATGGCATTCCTTCTTTCATCCGAGAGCCTCTCGAATTCTTGCAGACGAGCCAGTTCTTGCTGCAAACCAGCGATCGTCGATTTCAGTTCCTGGATCTCGTGCTCCTTGGCATAGAGCTCGGTGGTCAGTCTTTGTACGATTTCACGCAGCTCGAAGTCATCCGACTGCGGCTCCATGCTGGCTTGAAGGGACAACTGCGAGTCTTTCTCGGCTATCACGTACTTTAGCTCGTTGATTTCTTGCTCCTTGGTGTGCAAGTCGTTTTGCAACTGGACGATCTCCTCCTGGTCTTCCACGGACCTGCGAACCTTAGTGGAAACAACAGTTGCCTCTTCTTTGGACACGAGTTCCTGACTCTGCGTCTCGATTCGTTGCATCAGATTGTCAATTTGCTTGTTCTTCTCCTCGGACTGCAGCGCGGCCTCTTCCAATGAAGACAGCAGCTCCGACTTCTCGTTGTAGAGGCCGTCTATTCTGTTCTGCATCTCTTGAATTATACTGGGATACGTGTTCTCATTCAGGATGTATTTAAAATGCTCGATCTCGTCTTGTCTTCTGTCCAATTCAGCTTGCATAGAGTCTATCGTGTGCTGCAGCTTGACGGTGTCGTCGCCCATCTTGAACACTGGCAAGCCGTCTATGATTTCGGAAGAGCTCTGACGAGGCTTCTCCTGCTGCACAGCCGACAACCTGTCCAATTCCATTTGCTTCTCGTTCAAGCTCTCTCTAGCCTCGTTCAAAGCAACCTGAACATCTTTCAATTCTGCACTCAAACGATTTATCTGTTCAGCCTTTTCCAACAGTTCGTCTCGCAAAACGTAATCCACATTGTACACCTGCAGCTCCGTACGAAGTTTCTTAATTTCGGCTTGGCTACTTTCCAGATATGCTTTACATATGGCGGATTCACAAGAACAGCGTTCCACAGCGAGTTCTTTTTCTGCTAGAGCAACTTTCGCAGCTTCGATCTCCTGCTCTAAGCTCTGAATACGCGTAATATAATCTTTCACCTGACTAGACATCCCTTCAACCCGCATAACACCCTTTTGGAGTCCTTCTACGTTTTCTATGTACCCTTCATTTTCAGTTGGGAGCGTACGAACGATTTCCTCGTTCTGATATGTTTTTTCAACTAAATTTTCCTCCAGCTGGGCCAGATTTAATTGAAGATGCTCCCGAGCCCACTCGCTCTCCGCTAGTTTGTTTCTTAATAAAACCAACTCCTGTTCATTCTCTAGCGAACAGGCGCTCACAGATGCTTCCAATGCCGCTTCCAAACGCTTCATTTCTTGCATCTTGTCGTTGAGCTCCTGATGCTGTTGTTGCATAGACTCCTGCAATTTCGCGTTCACCTCCTCGTGGTCGATATACTGTTTCTGAAGTGCCTGCTTCAAGTCCGCGACCTCTTGTATCCTGACATTCAACAGCTCGGTCACTTCCGCCATCGACGCGTTCATGCTAAACAATTGCTTCTCTGAAAAGGCCGTTGCGTCAGACAACTTCTCTTTTAGGCTCGTGTTTTCTTGAATAGTTTCCTGTAAATTCTTCTGTAGACCATCCGCGTTAGACTCGGACGCTTCGAGTTGCACATGCAAGTCGGCGATGTTCATCTCCAGCTTGCCGATCTTCTCGATAGTCTCCTCTTTCAGGAAGTCGGCGTTCTGCCTCATCGCCGACACCTGGTCGTTGGCATCCATCAAGCTCTGCTCGTACTGCTTCCTCAGCAAGTCGTACTCCTCTCGAGATTTGCTCAGCATGTTCTGCAACTCCGAAATCCTTTTGTTCAGATCCTTCACGATCTGGATGGACTCGTTCTCGTCCGCCGTTCTTTTCGACTCCATGGTCGACAGTTTCACCTTTTGCTCCTCTAGGAAATGTTGTAATTGTTCGTTCTCGGTGGCCAGTGCTTCCATCTCGTCTTTGAGATCGTCGACTTCATTTTTGTACTTTTTACAGAGGACCTCCAGGTCTTCACCGTCTACGGATCTCTTTTGACGATCAACCGGTTTAGCTTCCTCTTCGAGAGCAACAGGACCCTCCTCTCGAGGAGCGTCGTTGTCTTCCACGCCAGCTACAGTCTTCTGCAAGCATTTGTCCAGAAACTGAACTTTGTCCGACAACTCTTTGTTTCGAATGCGTAGCACCTCCATGTCCATACATTGTCTTTCTTTCATCTCCATGTACCGTTCGTTCGCAGCGACGAGGATGTCCAAACGTTTAGTCAACGCATCTTTCTCGACGAGCATGTTCTTTTGCTCCTCCTTGGCTTCGCTCAACGCCTTCTCCAGTTTGTTGATCTGAGACTTCAACTCTTCCTCTATCGCGGAGTCGAGCTCGTAAAAATCGCCCGTCGACTTTTGGATCTTCAACTGTTGCTGAAGATTCTCCACCTGCACCTTGTACTCCTTCAGTTTCTTTATCATCTTGCCGCTTCTCAGCTGAATGTGCTTGTTCTCTTCCGTCAACTTGTCCTTCTCCTTCTCCAAATCCTTTATTCGATCCTGAAGATCCTCCACCTGCGCTCGCAACTGTATCTCCGTGCTAGGAACTAAACTTGTAGAGATCTGTTCGCCGACCAATTCAGCGTCTTCCGCGTTCCAGCCCCAGATTTCTTCGTCGACGATCAGTTTCTCGGAGGATCCAGCATCCCACGTGTCCAAAGGTACAGTTATTTCCTTAACACTTTCAGCGGCAAGTTTCAAGGAATCTGTTTCTGTGTGAGCCAAGACGGACTCCTCCAGAGGTGTTGACTCTTTGGTAGACGAGTCCGTAATGGTGGGCGTTTTCTCCGCAGCTTTGTAGGCGTCTTCCAAACTTCGAGTCAGATTCGCTACCATTTCTTTAGCTTCGTCCCTTTCACGCGCCGTTTGCTCGATTTCTATTTGCAAACTTCTCCTGACTTCAGAGTCCCTCATCTCCTCCAACGACCTGGTCAAATCGCTGGCCTGCAACAGCAGCAAGTCTCTTTCCTTGGTGATATTCGAAATACGGTTTTCCAAGTCCTGTACCAGTTCAGAGTCTGTCGAGTTTCTCAGTTCCCCTTCTAAATTGGCAATTTGCAGCTTGCACGACTCCAACAGAACGTTCTGCTGGTCACGTTCAGCAGTCAGCTTCTCGACGGCCTCCGTTGCAGCATTTAACGCCGACTCCTCCGTCAGTTTCGAACTAATATTCCGTAGGTCCGCGTTTAATGATTCTATGTGTCTGTCCTTCTCGATCAGGAGATGTTCCGCTCTTTCCAGGTTTTCCTGAGCTGCGGACAACTTCTTCTTCGAGGTTTCCATGTCATCGACACATTGATAATAATTCTGCGACATCTGAGATCGCTCCTCGATCATCTGCATCTGCAACTCACTAACCTCTTGGGTGAGATTCGAATACTGCGCCTCCTTCTCGCTTAACAGAGCTCTGAGTCTTTGCATTTCCGCGTCGCCCAGAAGATTAGAATCGGAAGCGGACGTCGTTCCAAAGATCTTGGAAGCATCGAACAACTGAGGCACGTTGTCTGTCTCGTTGGCTGCAAAGTCCCGAGGAGACGCTTCTCGTTTACTTATCGATTTCTCAACGCACGATTCACTCTGGTTTTTATAAGCCTCCAATTCGATCCTTAGATCTTCTACCGTTTTCTCAGTCGCATTTTGATCAGCCTTCAAGGACGTTATTTCCTGCACATAGTTGCTTTTCGCATTCTCCAATAATTGTTCCGTTTGCATTCGTTGCTTCTCTTCGGACTTCAGCAATGCAGTTTGAGAATGCAGTTGCTGTTCTAGCTGAGCTGCATGCTCCTGAATATGTTGCAACTGTTGTTGCACGTTTAACAACTTCGATTCGCTGTCCTCGCATTTCTTCATCAACTCCGAGTTCAAGGAATCAATATTCTCTAGTTTCTCCGCGCCTTGCTGGTTCGATTCCAATGCTTGTTCAGCTGCAGCTAGTTTTTCCTCTAAAGTAGCGTTCGCAGATTGTAAGCCTTCGATCTTCTCTAATAAATCTTTATTTTCTTTTAGAGCTTCATCCAATTTTGCTTTCACTTCTTCATGATTCGATGACAACGCATCGTACTGGAACATCAGTTGGTTATAAGGATCCTCCAGCGACCTGTTCCGCATAGCTGTTTGGTTCATCAGGTCGTTGAACCTGATAGATTCTCTCATGTGAACCAAAGTACCAATCGAATTGGCCAACTCGTTATCTAAATTGTCTATTTCTGCTTCTTGTTCGTGTAGCTTCGCCTCCAACGCTTGCACCACCGTTTGACACTGTTCGCAATGATTACAATGTTGCGTGCCAGGAATCTTTGACTCATCCTCGACAACTTCCTCCTCTACGGTTTGAGTAGTAGCCGCAGTAGTATTGATCTCCTTTTGCATCTGTTCCAATAACACTCTTCGATCCTCCGACTCTTTCTCCACGTTTTCCAACTTCTCATTGATCTGCGACTGTTTCGAGGACAGAAGAGCATTCTCGGCTATCAGATTCTTTATTATCGCAAGTTGTTCAACGTATTCTGCCTCCATGACCTGCATTCGCACGCTAAGCTCCCTTGCCTTCTCCTTGACTTCGTCCAACTCCAGTTGTTTGTGTTCGTTCTCGTTAGCAATCTGCTGTTTGTATGCCTCATATTCCGAGATCACGTTTTGTTTCATCTCTTTTTCGGTTGCAAGCTCAGCCGTTAAACTGTCCAATTCAGTCTTCACCCTTACAGTTTCTTCCTCCATTTCTGTCATCTGTTCCACGAGCAACGATATCTTTTCTTTCGAATTGGTCAAGTCACTGGTGAGCTTGTCGATGTTCGTGAAAGCCTCTGCACTCTCGCTCCTCGCCCGCATTAGTGTCTCTTCTAAATCTGCTATCAGATTGTCCTTCTGAAGCATCAAAATCTCCACATCCTGAATCTGCTTGTTCTTTGCCTCTTTTTCGTCTTTCTCAGTCATCCATTTTTCTTGGAGCTCCGTGACCCTAGTCTCGAGCTCCTGGCACACCGCCGACTTTTTCTTCAGATTCGCTGCTATTTTCTTCATCCTCTCTAACTGCGTTTGTATCTTCTCCTCGGAGTTCTTCAATTTCTGCTCCATTTCGGCGACTTTAGCCTCCAAAGCAAGTTTAACTTCTTCCGTTACATTTTGACCTACCAGCCTTTCTTTTTCTAGCAGTTCACTGTGCAATGTTTCACACTCTTGCGTCTTAGATTGTAGATCTGTAATTAAGTTCTCTATTCTTTGGTTCTGTAATTCCATGTCCTCTGTATGCTTCTGCTTCAGCTGTTCTGTTTGCCGATATTCATCATTTAATATCCGCTTCAATTCCTCGAGAACAACATTGTCGTGGACTAAATTGTTCTCCAATTCCCGAATACGTATTTTACCTTTTTCTGTGACGTCCTGGAGCTCTGCGACTTTAGCATCCAAGCTTTCCTTTGCTGCTAATAAACTTGAAAGTCCTTGTTGCTTTTCTCTCAACCGTTGTACCATTTGTTCATTCTGTTGAGACAAATCCTTCACTTTCTCCAATAAATTACTATTTTCTTTTGTGGTAGCATTAATCCTATATTGAGTCTCATCGAGAATCATATCCTTATTCTTTAATCGTTCTAATAATTCGTTGTACTCTTTCAAAGGTTTAGATTCCTCTACCTTCTCGTTTAAGTCAGTGATCTCTCTTCTCAAAGAAGAGAGTTCTTCTTCTTTACTTCTCATTCCATTATTAAAATTCGCGATATCTTCAGAAGTTGACTTTAATAAAGCATCTTTCTCTTGGATCAATATTTTCAAATTGCTCAGCTCATCCTGTAAGCTGTCTATCGCAATCATTTTATTTTGCAATTCTGTGTATTTGGCATGCAACTCTTGATCTTTCTCTTCTATGATTTCTTTCAAGTTTACAATCTCGTTCTCCTTATCAGACATCGCTGCCTGAAGTGTCTGAATCTTCAATTCGTACGAGGTGGTAGTGTCTTGCAAATGTTGCTTCAACAAATTATTTTCGGCATCTTTTGCTTGTTTCTCTTCGTGTAATACGCCATTCTCTTTTTGCAATGTACTAAATTCCTCTTCGATCGAGGCTTTCTCCATCGATAATCCGCGAAGTTTCTCATGGATCTCCTTCAATTCAACCTCTAAACTTTCAATTCTCTGTCCAGATGCATGATAATCGCGAATCGCTTTATCCTTCTCTTCTAATTCTTTTTCTTTATTTGCCAATTTAACTTCTAATTCTCCCATTATACCAGTTTGTTCAACAAGCATCTTCTTTGTTTCTCCAATTTCCTGTTCTAACGAAGCAACAACAGATTTATGCACTGCTTGATCATCAGAAACATCTTTATTTAATTTTTCAAGAAGAGTTTCAACTTGTTCGTTTAGTTGTTGTTTCTCTTTATTCAATTTTTCTAACTTTTCTAAAAATTCTAACCCTCCACTGGCAGGTTCTTCGGGTAATAGTTGATTAATTTTCTGGAATAATTCATTCTTCTCTCCCATTACAGTTGCCAATTCTTCCTTCAATTTCTCATTAAACGTTTCAAGTTCCAACATTCTACCAAGAATCTTCTCATTTTCTTTTAGCAATTCTTCCACTCTTGATGTCAAATGATTTGCTTCGGAATCCTGAGCGGTGGCCTCGCGTGACTTCTCTAAGGTATTACGCAATTCCTTTATCTCTTTTTCCAAATGAACTTTTTCTTCCAATAGCACATCGATTTGTGTTGTTAGATCAATTTCTCTCTTCGATCTTTCAGAAAGATCTTCTGACCTAACAGTTGAGATCTCTGCAGTTAAAGTTTCGATTTTCTTTTGCAAATTAGTATTCTCTAATGTAATCTCTAATAATTGTGCTCTAAGATTAGATAATTCCACGGACTGATTATTATTTTCTTCCAATAAACTGTCGACTTTTGACTTCAAGTCATCATCGGATTTCGATTCCTTTCGATTGGTTTCTATGTATTCCAATTGCTCTTCCAGTTTCGTGAGTTTAATTACTAATTCGTTATTTTCTTGAGTAAGAAGATCAATTTTCGTCGCATTCTCGTTATGCTCTGGAATGCGATCAAATGATTCCGTTGATCCCGTGTCAGAAGATCCTTTCTCTTCCATTCGACTCAATTTCATCGTCAAGTCGGTGTTCTCTTGAGTCAACTGGTCGATTTTCTTTAGCAGTTCATTCTTGTCTGTATCGTTTATCGTCTCAAACGATTCTGTAGATCCAGCATGCGAATTGCCTACCTCCTGAACTTTGTTCAATTTAAGAGTTAATTCGTTATTCTTCTGAATCAAATCCTCGACTTTCTTTAACAAATCGCCCTTATCCATTTCCTGTATAGCTTCGAATGACTCGGTAGATCCAGTGTCGTATGCTCCTTTCTCTTCCATCTTCGATATTCTGTTATAGAGATCAGTATTTTCCTGTGTCAACACTTCTATCCGCCTAATCAATTCAGCCTGATTCTCCTCCGACGAAGGCTTCAATTTATTGTCATTTTGTAGTTTCTGCAAAACTTCCAACTGTTCTTCGAAATCAACAACTTTCATTTCTGCGGTCACTCTTAGATTTTCAGACTCTGCATTCTCCGCTTCTAAAGATGAAACTTCCTGCTTCGCCGTATGGAGTTCTGTAACATGCATTGCATACAAATCTCCGCGTAACCGATTTCTCGTGTTTGATATTCTTAATTCATGATTTGATATGCAAAATTAATTCATTGAGAAATTAATACAAAGAACAAGATATAATCAATTACCTTGCGTAAGATCCAATTTTTGATTCTCTAACGCGGCAATGGCCTCAATTTGCATTTCAATTTCTTTTGCCTGATCAGAAACTTTACTTTCGAGGTAAACAATCTGTTCTTGCCAATCCCCTGCCGAGGCTGTGCAAATTGTACAACATGCCAATGATGCATATAGCTGACATTATATATAGTAAATCTTAATGAATAGTAAGTGCAAAGCAAGCAAATTGAAAACAAAAAGAAAAACAGAAAATTTGTAGTCACAATTTTATACACGTTAATTATTTCTAAAGGATTAGTTTTTGATAGCTTGAAAACCATACGTTTTGCAAACAACTAGACAATCACTGAAAGCAAGTAAGAATTGGTTTTTTTATTACTTCATTTGTTAATATTGCACGGCATTAATTAAACTGTGTCCTAAATCAGATAATTTCACATAATACTGCAATATATGAATAATACAGTAAAGTAATTATAATGAATGGTATTAAAAAAAGAAAAAAAATGATTTAATGCATCGTTCATGCAAGTAAGTTGACTATACTAATAATGATATAGTAACATGTATTATGTAAACTTATATCATAATGTTACGTTCTAAAACATAATTCTATTTCTACGAAATTAGAGTATAGCAAACTTTGACAAGTAAAGTAGGTACCATGTTATATTAAATTATTAAAATATATCCCATGTAATATAATTGATTAGTCCTCCGAACAAAGGTTTAAAGAATTTAGTATATATCTAACTAATTATATAAGAATGCTCCATCACCAGAAAGTAGCATATTACTAACTGTTTCAAGAAGCATCACGAAAAATAAAGTATCAACAGCAGTGATGGTAGCAGACCTGAGATCTGAAATATTGGCCAGGTTTTCTCGCGCATACGCGTCCAAAACAGTAACGTATCTATGTTACGATGACAAGGTACTGGGGCCCTGTGGCAGTTATATTGGCGGGAAAGCAGTGGTATTGGCACTGATATTAATTGTTTCTGCCAAATAAAATATTTTATTGTTTTATTATATATTTTGCTTAAAGTTATTTTAGTACTCTTGCGTTCCCCATCCTCAAAATAAAGAATAAGTGTGAATTATATTATACACATACACATAATTAATATATATTTATATATCATATATATGTATATTAAATTTTAATATTTCATATGTACATACAGATGTATATACACATTATGTATATACACAAATATACATTCATTTTTTATAATCAAATCGTGCCAATTTTTTAAAATTTTATAGGGTGACCAAGGTACCATTTTTTATCGAGAATTGTACTTTACTGATGCCAAAATCGCCGCGCATGCGCGAGAAAACCTGGCCAATATCTCAGCACTGCCCCTGAGCGTTCAAACGACTATTTCGTTTAAAATCAATTCTCAAACAATACAATAGAAGTGCTTTGTATACATTATCAAGTATATGTACATAGAAATTGGAACTTCTCCGCAGCAAGGATAATAGGGCTATGGATAACAAATTGCTTTGAGAATAATATAAACGGACAATGCATTGTACGTACAATTGGTAACAAAACTAGAACAATGGAAACAGCAATGACAAAATTTTTGTCCTGGTTCCTACCTTTAAGCTCGTCAAAGTCTACCAGATTCAGCTGAAGGTTACCTTTCTCCTCCTCCAGCAATGCCACTTGATTCGCCAATCTAACAAGTTCCGCATTTGTGTCTGACACCTGAATCAAAATATTTCCGAATAGAAATAATTTCTTCTTAGTAATTTATGCTCTCGGATAATACAACCACTTAAAGGAAAACGCCTTACCATTTTGAAACCCTCTAGTTGCTTCTGCAAATTCTTTATTTTACTTTTATGTTGAGCTTTTATTTTGATCATGCTTCTGTTTAAGTCCTCCAATTCTTTGGTAAGTTTCACCACCTTTTCATCCTTATTAACTGTGCTTTCATCTGGTAATCTGGCAGCAATATCACTCTTTTCTTCTTCGAGTTTATGAACCAAATTTTCAAGATCAGTAATTTTATTTGAATATTCTTCATTTTTCAGTGTCATATCGGCCAACAATTTTTGCAATTCCACTTTAGACTCTTCTTCAAGAAGTTTATTCGATTGTTTCAACTCCTCTACTAAATTTTCAAGTTCAACTATTCGATTGTCCTTTTCTATTACTGCACCGTTACCATGGGCGGATATATTCACAATTTTATCTTGCAAATCAGCAACACTTTTTTGCAATTCATATTTCTCGTCTTGTAATTGTTTGTGACTATGTTCCAATTTTCCCAATTTATATTGCAAATCATCAACCGACGGGTCTCTTTCTATTCCAGCACCAGATTCGAATTTAAATATTCGTTGATTAGCTTCTGCTAATTTTATTTCGTAATCTTGCAGCTGCTGGAGAAGGTTATCATTTTTCGCTTTAAGCGAAGATTCCATAAGGACAAAATTTTCTTGCATTGATTTCATTGCTTCCTTGGTCTCTAGTAATGTATCCATTGTGGAACGGGAAAAATCGGCACTTGCCGATTCGGATAACTTTTGTTTGTTGACTTCTTGTTCATACCTAAATACAAACAACAAAGATTACTAATTTGTTATTTGTAAATGTTCCTTGATAAATCACAAAATTATGATTTCTGAGAACAAATTTGTAAAATTACCGATTGAGTGATTCTTCTAATTCCGTTACTTTGTTATCCCTTTCTTGTAGCTGCATTAATAGATTTTCATTTTTATTTTTTAATGAAGACTCCATAAGTACAAAATGTTCTTGCATTGTTCGCATTTCATCTTTTGTGTCTTCGAGGGTGTCCAGTGTTGTTTTACCTTTTTTTGAAAGGTCTGCAGACATGAGTGTAACTGCCTTTGTTTTAGATTCAATAACGGAATCTTTTTCTTTCAAATTTTCTTGAAGGTCTACAACAGTTGCTTCAAGTTCTACAATTTTATTATTTAGCTCTGCAATTTTATTCTCCTTTTCTCGAATGTTCTCAATTTGTACTGGTGACATCACCTACAATCAATATTTTAAACATCACTTTAAACTACATGCTTATTAACAAAAATTTAACTTAATTTTGTATCACTAACCTCTGAAGTAATCATGACTGGTTTAATAGGTGTAACAGATAGCTGATCCTTTTGTACATTCATTAGCACTAAATCTGAATGAGAGACATCTTTCTCATCTAGCTGTTGCCTAATAGCTTCTACCTTCTCTTCTACGGCACGTTTAGTTTCAGTTCTTTCTTTGTTACGTTGTTCGAACACTTTCCTGTCCTCTGCTAATTTTTTTTGGAGTAAAGTAGACTTTGCTTTTGCAGTTTTTGCTTGACTAATGTCGTCAATAGCTTTGTAGGAAGTGTCGGGCAATGTTGCATCAGAGTCGTGCAATGTATCTCTAGGTGGCATATTTCCTTCCTTGTTCCGACGTGACAATTTAGTTCTTGATTTAATTTTTGAAAGTCTCCTTGCGTATTCCTGAATCAAATTGATGTTCACAGAGAATATTTAAGAGGTTTGTCTCGAATTTTTACAAAGAATATGTTCAATTACCTGGACTTCTTCCTGCTTCTTCGAACTTGGCTTGCTTTTGGTCATAATTTCTTCAAGAGATTCTACAGAACTTTTCGGTTCACATGTATCTTGCGCTTGCGTCACAGAATCTGATGACCCCCCTTCTTTTTCTCCCGGTGGCTCTCCCGATGTATCCCACATTGTGAACTGTATAATTAATAACAATAGAAACCACTTCATCATAATTTATATTAAATAACATAGACAGCAAAACTCTTGCAAATAAGAAATTATGAAGTCAATGGCAGTGAAAGTTCTTATAAAGTGATCAGACAGTGTGTCACCCACTGCTCTCATTTTCATAGACTAATTGGATAAAAGCTCGACTGAGGTAAACTAATTATATTACCCTTGTGTATACACACTAACTGTCATAATATACATAGGTTACCTTGTGGCAAATTTAATTCTTATAAGCATGCGAAGCAGGAACCTTGATACTTTTCAAGAACGCCATGTACGAAAGATTAAATAAACAAACGATTTTAGGTTAACATAAAAAAATATGACATTTGATTATCTATCTCATACAGAAATGAACTTGCATAGTCTTATTTAGACGTTGTAATAATAATTTATGCGTTAATGAATTAAAAATGTTTAAACATAATTTAAATTGGCAATGCGACGAAGCTAACCTCAAAATATTTTTACTTCGTCAGGAGGTAATATGTATATTATATTTAATCATAAAATAAACTAACAGCATCCTAAAGAACATGTACAATTTAAAGAATAATTTTGAACACGTAGCAATGTGACGTAATCGTATTGTGAAAAGAAAGCAATGATGTTATAATAATTCACATTAGGAAGAAATGTACATTACATTAAATCAAACAAATTTCTATCAAGGTATAATAGAAAATCACAATTTTATAGAAGGAATTTTCTTTCAAACTCTATTTACCTTTATTTATATTCCAGGAATTGTCAAGATGGAAACACGTCACTATTCGTGCACATAATTTGCTGAAGAGCTTTCACCACTTACATTTCTCCAAAATTCACTGCAAACACATACATGTTCTTTCTCAGTTTCAACTTTACAATAATTACAGTAATTATACTAATTACTGTACATTAATATTGTGCAATTCGTTACTTTACACTTCCAAATGTAAAGTCTACATCACTCCTTTTACAGCCGGAAACAGTTGGTCATTCTAAATGTGAGACATAATAGTTTCACAACTCGTCGCCAGAGGTCTACAGACAGTCATCAATTTACACAAGATCTTCGACAGGATATAATTTAAATCTTTACTCTGAAATACATTTTTTGTATTTTACAGTAAATTTCATTATACGAAAATAACTGAAACTGAATCTACAGGCATACATATACATGTAACAATTATTTCCATTCTTCTTTCTATTATAATGGCTACTCGTTTTATTACACGAAGAATAAATTGCTTGTATTAATTTTTCATTAATAACTACAAATTTTTGTATCATTCATGTTATCTTATTTGTGCGTAGAAAATTTAGAATTTATTTAAAATCCGTTAATATATTGTTCTTTTATTTCAAGCATTCTACATTAAAATTATACATTTTTAACTTATATATTTATGTATCGTTATAAGCAATATTAATGCTTAAGCTTAGGTATACGTACGATCAATTTGATAATTATGAATGCCTACAATTTATTTTCGAATATTTATGGAATTTAATGACAATAGAATAATATAGAATACAATTTCATTGTAGCTCGCGCTGCAATAATATACACCACGATACAACAGGTGATAACAGCTGATTCGTATCTAACACGAAACAAAGCAACACCGTGCAGATTCTATTTATATTTTATATGATAAAGAAGATTATATTTTATTAATTAAGAGTTAATATAATGTACCTAAACAATAAAAGACATTTAACCTCGTCGAGGTGCTAAATATATATTAACACATGTTAAAAAATTTGAAAATCATAGAAGTACGAAAGTCAAAACTGAAAATTCACTTTCCTCGAAAGTCTTTATTTCATCGGATTTTTAAAAATTATAAACGGTGATATTAATAACAGGAAAGTATGCAGTTCTAACCTAATAGGAAAGCGCATTCAAGGTGTCTTCAAACGTTATATACAAGGTGTCTCATCCAAACTGACGTTTGAAGTAATTGTAGTGATCCGCAAAAATGTGCGAACACTTTTCTATCGTTTTTCATACAGATTATGGTAACGTAAATAAAAAATTTTTCATTCAGAACTTACAAGATTATTTAAAAATTGCCATACATTTTTTGAAATGGGGCGCCATATATTATTACTCCCGTATCATGAAAGAATAAATAAATATAAATTCGAAGCGCTACTTGTACTGAAATCTTGTTGTAATTTACTTTCGTAAACTATATAGTTGTATACGTATGCATATATGTATGTAAACTTTGAATCGAACTTACGCATTTCGAATAGTACTGTTGAATTCGTACTTTTTGTTTTTTTCTTTGTAACAAAAACATGGCGTCGAATTTAATAAATGCGAAGCGGCCATATCGGACAATCATGCAAATGTTGAAGGGCAAATTTCTAACTTACACCGGTTATAATGTGTGTACAAAGAGGAAACGTTCTTGCATTTCCTGGTATGATATATATAATTGTTTGGCAATCGTTTGAAATTCGTAGACACCCTTTATAACTGTGCAATATATATGTATATGTATACTGGAGCTGCGAAGTACAGGTTTGGCGCTACGGCGCACTTGCCAGTATCAACGGTCTGCGTTTATCGACTATTGTGTGTGCTGTGGCAAATGTGATCCATTGGTTCCAGATACAACAGTTTACGTGATCTTCTTGTGAACGTTAACCATCGTTAACAATGATGGACGTACGGAGCCAATATAAAGGTAGGAAAGGACATTTCGGTTCCCTCCTATGTTGACAGACGAATGAAATCACGCTCGAGCGACTCGGCTGAACTCGAGGCGGCCACTTTGACAGTTGGTCCGAGGAGCAGCTACAGAATTCGTTGAACCGTCTGTGTTTTCGTTTTCTGCACCGTTCGTCCGGGACAGGGTTGATTGCACTTGTTTTCACCGTTACGCATTCTTTTATTGTTGTGTTCGCACGAAACGGAATCCTGCCGTGCGTCGGAATGTAGACGCTCACCTATTGGCCATTCACTTTTGGAGGGAAGAAAGCGACCAGTGAAACTAAATAAACGCGTGCCCCATTGATCGTGACCGACGATTTGTTGTTGTCCCGCTATTAAAACGAAGATCGTTGTCATTGATAGATCGTTATCGCAGCCGTGGAAACAAAACGCTGCCTCTGTTTAAAGTTCTACCTAGCCATCGACTGTCGGTAGACGGAAAATGAACGATGTCAAGTTAATCAATAAAATTCGTGTTTTCATTGAGACATTAATGTGACGCCTATACATTGAACTATGCGTAACAACAACAACCAGGGTAAGTCGTGACAGTGTTCAAGCTTTCGTGGCATTTAAAGGATAAGATATATGTATGTATGGATAACACCATTAAAGTAACGTCATGTAATCGTTTATTTTTAAACGTGTTTTCTCGTCATTGTTATTATATACACACGAGTAAAGTAAACCCATCGGGTAAACAATAAGATATGTTAATTTGTAAGCTAATGAAATGTTAGAAAGTCTAGGCTTAAGAACACTATTTACAATAATACGTAGGTATAGGTTTCTCTAATAAACCGCCGTCTTAAAGTTGTTATTTTATTCAGTAGTATTTATATATAAACTGTAGATCTTTATGCATTTATGTGGCTTCTAAAAATTTTCAAAAATGCTAGAATATAAAATTCCACAGAATTTAATACGATTTTTATTTATTTCAGACCTATATGTATAAAGGCTATTGTAAAAGGCACTTTCTTGAAAATTGCCAACAAAAATTAAAAATTGCATAAACATCCGCAGTCTATTTATATAAGATTTATAAACGATCATTTCTAGCGCGTTTATTTTCGAAAAAGAAAAAATGATAAGTACATGGTGTAAATTAGTCGATGTTAATCCGAATTTCAATCACTATTTCCGTAAGTGCGAAGACTATCGTATGTAGACTACATACATACTACGATAAGCTTGGTGATTTGAAAAATGATATTCTAAATTATAAAAATTAAAAGCTTCTTTAAAATTTATTTAGTATATTCATTTACAAAGACTTTTATCGCTTTTCGAACGAGTCGACAAATACGTTATAAATATACAGGTTTGTGGCTTTGCTTTCGAGAAAATCGAGTTTAAAGATCCGTTAGGTTCGCGTGCTGTAGTACATGTACATACTTACATATATGCAGGAAGTAGAATTAGTTGGTCATGATCAGACGCGTCAGAAGATTCCTACAGTAGAATAACATGCGTATATTCGCTGCATTTTGAAACTCGTTTTTCTCGAAAACGATGCTGTGGACGAAAAAATTTTATTCTATATTTTCGACTTATTATCGCATGTAGAATCACCCCCTCCACGGTTATACCATCAATACCAGGATACCCTGTACGTGTATATTGTATATACATGTATACTGTATGCGTATTAACTCTAATCACTATTTACACAGATAACGACATAATGACTGTATATGTTTCACTTAAGTAGAAACAGCAAGTATTGGGCAGACGTATTATTTGAATTCAAAGTGCGCGAACTCGATGAAGTGTGTATTTCATTTTCTTAATTATACGTACTATGACTCATGGCTAGATTGCTGATGTTTATGCAAAATAAACGTTGTCTGCGTTAATTGCAAGACACGAGAGCTACATACAGACTTATTTCTTAAATCGTTTCAATCAGTTGAGTATAATATGCATTAGTATTTTTAAATTCTTTGAATGTTTTTACTGTTTTGCATTTGATCTACACACTTTTGTCATAAATGCATAAAATCCAATCTACCCACGATGTTTAAAAAACTTTTGTAAATGATGTGTTAACAAGTCGATATCTGGCCGTTTACTTACATTTTATTATTATTATAATCTTGATGGTTCATCAATCAAATATAAAACCCGAATTATTTTCATGTTTCACTCTCTGACTCATTAAGAATTAAATATTAATATCAGAAAAATTACAATATATTTGAAATTAAAGAAGTAGTAAACACTTAAATCAATACGACTCCATGGCTGAAATTATGTAAATATAAAACTGAATAAATAAGCCAAGGCGAATGTGGAAAACGGCCGTGAATATGCATGGATGTAAATCTAAAAATGTTGCAAACCCATCTGATTTGTCTGCTACCAATAACTAGATACGGTTGTATATAAGTTTATATGAATAATGCATAGCATACAAAAGTATTACCATTTATACACGAATTACATTGTGTGACCCGACAAGAAATATTTCTCTAGAAAAATTAGCGACCTCTTATCTTCCACTTGTAAAATTATTCAATGAATTAGTTACATTGACGAACATGAAAGAAAGTTGCATACTTCAAGGAACAATGAGTCATTAATCTCTCACTCCTAAGAGAAACTGATCATAAAAAATTGCCGTTCAAAAAATAGCATTTAAAATTTTGTCTACGGATTTGTTACATACAATTTGAAATACTGGTCGAAAACTGACCAGTCCACGGTTTAATTTAGCATTCATTCATACATTAAAAAAAAAAATTTCTCAAATTCATTTAAAAATTCGCCGTTCCGCGAGATTATTGCGAGCAGTGTCGCTAGACAGGAGAAATTAAGAGGAATGGAATTACCCTCCCTCTATCGCTACAGTCACGTGATATTGTGATACGACGGAGACGAAACGCATCACGTGACCGATCCGTGGCGGAAGTAGGAGTTGTTAGGGGGTACTCGCCGTCGTAGGGGTACGGTAGAGTGGGAGAAAAGTCTTCACTGCTTGTGAGACACGGGCAGTATATTTTGAAAAATGTACAGTAAACTCCCGTACAACGCGATCAAAAAATTTTATATACATGTGTATTTTACACGGCAGTAAACGTACAATAAATTTACAAAAAAATTGTTTGAAAAGTCTGTTCACTTACTGCTGCAGAAGATACAGGTATACAGTCCTTCTAAATAATTTTTTGACCCCGTTATAACGGTAGTCTACAGTATGGGGTTGTGCGGAACGTTCGTGTTGATTTTCGGTAGGTGGCATTAGGCGTGTCTGAATATATCAGAATGATTGAAAACAAATGCCAATGTGTGCATATTCTGAAAGGTGACGTTTCAGCCATCTTTAGAAAAAATATCGGTCAGGATATTTTCGTCAGTTTTGAGAGGAAACACAGCGCATTATGAACACTTGATATTTGTCTTTTACCGGGAAAGGCAAAAAACCTACGCAAACAAGATATGCTTGATCTATGTATATGTATACAGATACATATAGAATTGCGCGGAAGTTGTTTGTTAGGTGACTTCAACCTTGACGACTAAAAATGCGCAGGTAGATCCACCGTCACTGATAAAGATCAAACCAAAACATTGATCGGGAATAACCCACGCTACACGACACGCGAATTAGCAGAAATATTAGAAATATCAACAACCATCACCCACGAGCATTTTGCGAAGCATGCCTACGTAAATCGTTTAATGAACAAAAATCTGATGGATGGCATTCCCATTTGGAAATCGCCCTAAAAACGCAACGAGAAGACGCCATTTTTTAAGCAAATAGTGGCGGGTGATGAAAAATGTATTACTTATAGTAATGTTAGGCGGAAAAATACCAAAAGTCGGTCTATAAAATACCACGTGTTTGGAAAGTTTTTCGCCGAAAAAGTTTCGAGTTACGTGAAAGATGGAGAAAGGTCGTGGAACAAACTGTGGCGCCTGTTGAATAAATACATATATATCCACATTTAAATACCGTGCCTTTGAGACTCTTCCTCAACAGTAACGGTACCGCGACCGGTAAAATGACCGGTTTCGCATCTTTTATTTCATAATTATGGAAATTACAGAGATGCTTCGATTAGCAATTATCAAATAAATTTCTTCGTTCGAGCACGCATATGCTTACAAAAATGGCGAGAATTCGAAATAAATTCTGCCTCGTACTTTTCATAAAACAATGTGCACCAGTCGCATTTTTTTCCTCGGTATGTTTAGTGTTAAAAATAGACTGGAAGATTTCGGAGAACGCAATATTTATTCGATCATCCTAAACGTAGGTACGCAACCGTTGACCGTCCTTTGCATCCGCGATGACATTCCCAAACTATGGAACATCCTATCTCAGACTTATCTGCGGTCAAAAACTTTCGTGGCGGTCTAATATTTGCATAAGCCCGCAAAAAAATGAAGTGCTGCGAACACAAAGGAGAATAGTGGTGGGGCGATTATTGTCTGAAGCGTAGTCGGCGATGAAACACGACTACGGCCAGTACGTGACACTTGATGGTGCGATGCCGTTCGCAGCCGAACCAGTGTGACTCTCAAATCTTACGTTTCTGTTCGGTCAGCAGGAACCAGTCTCTCGTGCGATGGCGTTGTTGCTCGAAACGATATTTCGGAGGAAAGGTACGGCACAAAATAAAAACGTTGCGATACCGATGCAACAGATAACCAAACCACGAAAATTCAACGCACCAGTTTCGCACCAATTTCAACACATCGATCAGTATATCAGTGTACACAGCCGCTAAAACATCCTCGCATGAAAATGTATTCATCCTCTAGTCTAAAACGTGTGAAAAAAGAACAACAACATATTCATCGGTTAGAAAATTATTTTTGATCAAGTGCACTTATTATGTTTCGAATGGAAATTATCTTTTTTTTTTTGTTAGAACGAACAGGCTTCACGATGATCGTATTAGTATCAAAAAGGAGTTTCACGATTTTATTTCGAGCAATAAAAATATTTACTCAGGCTGAAGTTAATGTAAAGTTTTCTAATGAAATTTCGATAATGGAAGTGAGCGTGTATTTTTTAAGGATATGTGTAACACGTTTTATTGCGGCACGCTTGAACAGCGCAGCGCCGGTGTGCGCGTGTTAACGTAAAATGTTTTGTCAGTGACGCAAGTACTTCGTTTAATGGAATCGTTCTTAGGATTCCACTTACTGAAAAAGTATATTACCATGTAATGTGCAGTAGGACTAACGTCTACTCGAACTTCACGTGAGTGTGCATCGTAAAGATATTTCGTAGCAATTGTATTCAAAAAATTTAGCAGATAAATTACAAGTGCATTCTCAGTTACTTAAGTCTAATGAATTAATGACCATGTATCAACAATAACAGGACAAGATAAACTTGTTTACGATAATGGACGTTAGACCGGAAGATAAACAGAGTTCAGACATGAAAAGTTGCTCTAATCAAGTGGTATTGCATAGAATCAGCATTTCAGTTATCGGTAATCTATTTTGATCACGCGGCTGCATCTTGCAAAAGCTTCACAGATCTTTTTTCAATGATAATCTGAAGAGAAGCTAGATCCTAGTCGTAGAGAGAAATCGCTGTTACTTTTCATTTTTTAAGAGATGTTAAATATTAACGATGGAATCCTTGCATAATAAAGAAAACAAGTTTACTTCGAAATTTGAATATACGCAAATTTACCGAATTCTGTA
Source organism: Lasioglossum lativentre (assembly GCA_916610255.1). Taxonomy (NCBI): domain Eukaryota; kingdom Metazoa; phylum Arthropoda; class Insecta; order Hymenoptera; family Halictidae; genus Lasioglossum; species Lasioglossum lativentre. The sequence goes on from OU744364.1 coordinate 8,602,417, forward strand.
TTTCAATGAAACGTTCACAATGGAGTTACATCATCAAGTTATTAAAATTTCACGTAATAAACATGGAATAAATCAGTTTTTGTATGTTATGGACCATCAAGTAATATGTTTACTATTGCGATGTACCGTTAGAATAAAAATTATTATTCATTTCTTACACAAATTACTGTTATTAATCATTGCTTTATCAGTACTGGTTTGAAATTATTTATTAGAAACTGTACCAGTAACTTTCTAATTTGTGAGAGAAAATCAGGTTCGGTGTATATGTAGTACTAACAAGTGTCAGTCAGGAAACGTCACGTTTTCCGGCTACAGTGCGAGCGAGTGAGAGATACTATCAACGAGAAACCCTTGCTCGCAGTATACACATTGACTGTTAGCCGAAAGCGGCAGTTTGCGCTCGTGACATAAATTATTTACTAGATTTCATTACGCTGTATATCGTACTCGCCAATATAACCACAAGTATTGAACCAATTAATTGGTCCGGTTAAAGGGGATAAAGGATTATGCGAAGGCCTATTTAAGATTACGTGATTTGCACAGTATTTAATAAATAATTAATAATTAATAATCAATAATTTTTTCATTAGCGTCACATAAATCAGAGTCCTTCTATTTTCGCAAAGCTGACCATCTCAGTTACACTTTTAAAAGCCCAGTTCTTCTTAATACAATCGAAAATCATTTTATAGAATTATTCGCTGATCAATTTTACCGTTAAATCTTGAAATATGACGAACATTTATTCCCTTGACCAACAGTTTAATGGACGTTTGTTCATTGGAACATTTTTTGCATCTTTATTATATTAAACTACGAACATCACGAGTGTTTTCTTCGACATTTTTGGAACAGCCTGTATAACATTTCAGAAACAAGTTTACGGGAGTTCGAATTAAATAAAAGAGTACTGTAAATTGTAAACATTCGTGCGCGCTATGAACGCATAAAGATCCACGGTGTAGTAAATGCAGTCCGGCGATGAGATACGATGCAAGCGACATGGTGCACGCGTTGGGTAACCCTCCTCTATGCAACAGTTTTTCAGCACTTTTATAATTTGGCCACTCTGAAAGCGGTAATTGCATGTAATCACCTGTCTGAAAGGGCTGAAGTCGAGTGGTTGTTCAAGCGCATTGTCGATCGAATCCGGGCAGTCTTGTGCAACGTCCTGTTGTGCAAACCCCGTCTTTCTTCATTGCACGTTACTACCTTCGTTTATTAGCAGCTGCGATATTTCTTGCCGACTCCGAACTTGCTAATACGCGGCGAGGAAATAAAAAATTTTGCCAGTTGTCGTTCAGCACCGTCGCGTCGCCCCGCTTGACAACAATCATCGCAAACTATTTACATCGGTATATGTATATATATATATATATTATATACGATATACGATACAATACAAATGAAACGTTGGTCGTACGAACATTCCTGCAGCTTCGGGAACAAAAAAGAAGATCAGTTGAATCACTATTATCCAATTAATTAATCTAGAGGCGAGCGTTCAAACACGAGAATTTTCAAGTTATGCAACAGCTACTATACGCGAGACAATCAACCACGGGATGGGGAAAAATTCAAAGCTACGCGATACAGTATAAAATACTATTTCCGATAAACAATATTCGATCAAAATTGTAAATATGATCGTTGAAAGAATTATCGGAGCGTATATTAAAAATGGAAAATATGTAGTATTATATATGTAAAAGAATAAACAGATTTCACAGAAATGTTAATAAGGTGCTCTCGTCCTTTTACGAAATATATCAAGTAAAATACATACTGTCCATCGTTGTGTGAAAATTCTAGAAAGATTCGAACAGCATGATGAAACATTGGGGCACTTTTTAATACTTCGCACGATGGAGATGACACTAGAGGTTGCCGGAAAAATTGCCTCGACACGTGAAAAAACATATTAATTTTTAAATGAATATTTTCTTTGTGTGTGTGTGTGTGTGTGTGTGTGTGTGTGTGTGTGATTAGTTTTATCGTTTCATTTCATTTTTATGGTTTACCTCAAACACATGAACAGCTATAATGACTTGATCTGTTTAATCGAATATTTTTTGCCAGGGGTAGCAAGAAATAAAATGGTAACAAGGATTTTGTTGTTCAGTCATGTCAAAGTTTCGTGTTAATTATAATTCTTGTAAGTTTCGCGATCAGTTCTGCACAGAGTCGCCAGATCAAGGCTTGTGTCCCCACTCTACCTTCCCCTTCTACGATGCTATTCATGCGCATGTCTCCGGTACCTGACAGAGAGAGGGTAACTTTTTCCCCTCATTTCGTGCTCCCTCCCCTCATCTGGCGACACTGGTTCTGCAGTGTCAACTTGGTCAATTTTTATTAAAAATAACGAAATCATTCCCTTTACAGTGACGGCTGCGAGCGGCGATGGTTGTAAAAATCAAACACCCCCGACCCTCCTCTCGAGTTTAAGAAGCGTTCTCTTCGTAATCGGAACGGTGGTGATCGGATTCGCAGCTTTGTGCAACTCGCTAACATGGTAAATTTCATCGTATAAGATATACAAAGTTCGTTTTTCTATTTTTAAACGCTGATCGAATGGAACAGTCCCGACTCGTTTCAACAATCCTATAATCTCGATCGAACCAATTATAATAACAATTTATTTGTTTCTCAGGCATCTGCAGCGATTCTGGGGTGCATCCGGGGATTTCTGGCAAGCACAATGGGACAAAATTCTAGACAAATTGGGCGACGATCCTGTGACACTCTGGGTTTATGGTACACAATATATAAACATTTCACGGAGTTATTAAACGAACAAAAACAAATCGATTAAATCCATGAAACTCGAATTTATTTGACAAATTACAGCTTTAATTTTCAAGGCAGTTGTCGTTATTTTACCATTTTTTGAGTAAATAACCGTGGAACCATTTTCCGATTTTTTTCAACTTTCGCAAAATGTTCATTTTCACAAAGATCCACAGTCTAATGTTAATATTCTAAGTTGCGAGCAGCCAAACATTATTTTTCTCATTGTAAAAAAAAAATATTTGATACATTTTCGATCTCGTGCAGCCTTTCATGTAATTTTGTTTCTTTAAAGTAAGATTAAATGAAATCTCGAGTGGGAGAGATCATAATGAATTGATCTCGGAAAATTGAACGTGTTTGATGGACTTTTTCAGGGTCGCTGGGTCTCACGTTTTTCGTTTACTGGTTCTTCGGCGGTATTTATACAATTTTAGACATAACTAATCGACCGGCCGCTCTGCGACGATACAAAATACAACCTGGAACGAACGAACCTGTCAACAACAGGGAACTGTGCAAAGTAATCGCTCAAGTAGTGTTCAATCAGATCATTGTTGGAGTTCCTCTGGCGTACGTCAGTTATCGCTTCATGGAATGGCGCGGTTACCCCCCCGTGCGTGAATTGCCGACCTTCCACTGGGTACTCGTTGAAATTGCAATACACATATTATGCGAGGAAATTGGATTTTATTACTCGCACAGGTACGTCGATTTTTTTTATACATATAGACGCTATAGCAGTATGCAACTGTCACATATCCGTAAGTCAGACAAATCAACTAGGAAAACTTATTTTAACAAATGCTCAAAATGGTGCCCATTAAGTTGGTTCACCTCGTTGAGCATTTGTTAAAATATATTTAATATATCCTGCTTGAAAATTTTGCCATATTAACGCGTTCCGTAAAGGCGTAAGTCCTGTAAGTCGTAATTTGTAAAAACATACAGTCCCATTTAACGAAGTATTGACGTCCTTGAAATCTCGAAAAATGTGACCTTGAGAAAAATTGTCTGCTCATCGCAATATTTGCCCATTGAAATGTTATCATATTTTTCTTTGACTCTACGTTCTATTGTTATCAGTAAGAGGTGAGATTGGTGTTCAACTGTACATACAATCGTCCAACTCTATACCATACCAATTTTTATAATATTGTAAGTGAATAACTGCAAGTAAAGCAGTAATACAATTGTATTTCAGATTCCTCCATAGCCGCTATTTGTACAAGTATATACATAAGCAACATCATGAATGGACAGCCCCAATAGCTGTAACGTCGCTATATTGCCATCCTTTAGAACATATTGGCTCAAACCTATTGCCACCGTTTTTGGGAGTATTCATCGTAGGTTCTCACGTGGCTACCGCTTGGCTTTGGTTCTCGCTTGCTATTCTATCTACGTTGAATGCTCACTCCGGTTACCATTTACCATTCTTCCCATCCCCAGAAGCTCATGATTTCCATCACTTAAAGTAAGTATACTTTCCAGCAAATATCGAAGCAGAAGTCTCTCTTACATTCTTATCTCTGTTTCATCTGTCAATTGTCATATTATACAGGGTGAGGCATCTAAATAACTCTGCTCCTATTGGAATGCGAAAGAATGCATCAAACTAAATTTACTTGGTCTCAAGATCAAGGTATACAAGATCTGAATTTTTCATTGTAGTTGAAAATGCTTTATTAGATGCTATATAAAAAAACATGATTCCAGTACAAATTAAAAATTATGACATTAGGTCATTTATCCCTAGATATCGAATAAATTTAGTCCGATGCACTTTTTCCTATTGTCCAAACGATTTGTTTTAGGTTCCCCACCTTGTATACTGTATATTACAGAATTGAATATAAGCAGCGATAAACGTGGAAAAATTCTTGCAGTGAGAAAACGATGGGCTTCTTTAATATTTTTAATTTAAAGTTAATATAAAATTGTTGTTGTTTCTTTTTGTCAATAGAAAATGCGCTGCCCACTAGAATTTTAGTATAATTGTAAAGATACCGTTGTAATTAGGTGTAGCGAAATTAAATACTACATATGTCTACACTATTAGACTAGAATTTCAATAACACAATACTATGTACATAAAATGAACAGTGTGAAATTTCGAAAATTTTTATTTTCAATTTGGCAGTGAACACTGTAAGTATTGTATTGTTTCAGGTTTAATCAATGTTTCGGAGTCTTGGGAGTATTGGACCGTATTCACGGAACGGACACCCAGTTCCGTAATTCCAGAGCTTATCAGCGTCATTTGATGATGCTTAGCTTGATACCACCACGGGAAGCATTCCCAGATGAAGTAAAATATAAATCCAAATAAAGGATTTTTAATGGACGTCATAATAAATATGAAAGTTCAGTATAATGTTATTCTGAAAATACGTAGAAGATACTTTGTGATCTGAAGTATTTCATTTTCATTATTCCTGATTAAGCATGATTGACCAGACAAATATAATCAGCAGATTGCATTCCGAGCTGATGATATTTTTCTCGTGGTTACCTGATTCAACGATCAAATACGCTTTTCTTACGTAGAAACTGCATACTTTTACTCAGTCCATTTTTCCTTGCAGTTTCAGTTCATTCAGAATACTAAAGTGATGCGACAGTAATTTTATATAATAATTCAGTACAGGTTCGATGTTTAAACGTTTTTTATATGTGATGTAACATATTTAATATAATTGTACCCAATATGTTATTAATCAGTCAACCGTAAGGTGTAAGAGCAATCATTTTAAAGTTGTACTGACATTATGTGTATCCACTTTCTTTTCTTATTGAGAACTATACAAATATACATGGAATGCTATAAGAATTTTAAAGAACGAAATTTAGATTATTGAAATATCTTTTTTACGACAAAATACACTGTTGGAGAACTTAGAATTATATGAAGTACTTCATCTGGATATATATAATATATACATTCACGTAATATAGCAATATTGTGAAGATGTTTACTTGGCAAATTATGATTGTATTGAAATTACGACATTGTGACAAAACTGTTTATGACAATTACTATTTTTATATTCAGTTCCATAATAAAAGCAATAACTTAACACAAATTGAATCTAAGGCGGAATCATGATTGTAGTATTGTAATTTGTAATATGTCATTAATAATTATGCACTCTTAACGCTTTATATTTATATGATTAAGTCGACTTTAGAGACATCGATATGTACAATCATCCTATTGTATGCTTGAATTTGTTTATACAAAAGAATGTGTTAGTAAGATCACCGAATTGAATAGTTTCTACATTTCTTCTCTTGGCGAGGAGTACATTGTTTCAAACAATATATGGAAATCGATGCTCTATTAGTTGTTAGTTATTATATCGAACGACGTTTCTTCAATCGACAGTATGAAGTTCGCAATTTGTATGAGATTCCAACACTGCTAATTTTATGTAAATATTCACACAAAATGCTTACTAATAAAACTTTATAATCAAGTGGCGGCGGAGTTTTTGTTTTGTGTATGGGAAGAAAATTAAACAGCTTTAATTATATGTGTTTATATTTTATAACAATATGATTTTTTACATACTTATATAAAAATAGCTGTTACTGTTTTATCACATTTAGAAAAAATAGAAATTTTACGAACAGTAAACAAAAAGGAAGTCCCGCAGGAAATTTCCTCCTTATAAATAACAATCGCGAAAATGTTATAAAATGGTGTAATTGCACAAATCATTGCTTGTATTTGCAACAGCACGAGTCATTCCCAAACATTGCTCACTCTCCATTTAAAATCCATATCGTAATTCTTATCAATGTATATAGGAAAACCAATGTTAACACGTTTGAGACGTGGTCTCTGGGAACTGAATTTTCCCGGTGTTTAGTCGGCGACGGACTTTGTGGCTCGACTGTATCGAATCTGATAAATAAACTTAATAGGTAAAACATAAAATGTACACTTACAAAACTGTAATTTATATAAGATAGACCTGTACTGTTTCGTGATTCTGCCTAAACTAATTGTCTCTTAGCCAACATTTCTCGTTTTCCATCCGCTTATCGGATGATAGGGAATCGCGGCATAATCTAAACATGCAGTGAAATAGAATCTGTATCCGGTTGAGCGCGTTATCTTCTGTTTATATTCTGTGAAACATCTGCTGAGTGCTCTCCGCCGGCCGAACGGAAAGTATGTACATACGTATATCAAAATTGCCTCCGTCTCGAACGTGTTAACAATAAGCAAATAAATGCACTGACATAAAAACAGTTCTTACAAGAAATTAGAAAATTGTTGTTATATAAATCAAACGCTTCTTTGGTGAGATAAGTATATTAGCTTAAAATTTGTAAAATAACACAAGATATATTGTACAAGATTTAAATAATATATTTTAGTGAAAGACAAATTATCAAATGCAATGCTCTATGAAAATTGTTTCTTAAAAGATTTAAAAAGAAATCATTGCAATTCAAGAGTTACATTGACACCTTATTAAATTCTAACTTCAAAAATATTTATTTAACATGAAACTAATTTCAAACGAATTATCTATACATTATTTTTCCGTTCTATTTTATAGACGGGAAACTTAATTTCCGAATAATAATAATGTACATAACACGTATATGTAGATACAACTTTAACAATTTTGAAATTAACATCTCTTTAAAGTTCTATACTTGTAGGGTTTATCAAATACTTTTACTGTTATAATTTTTTTATCTAGTTTGTTGTAATTTTTATATTGTCTTTCTTGTATACCGTTCATCATAATTAAATGCATGCGAATTTTCAAATTCCGTGTAAACAATCACGTCTGTATACAAAACATTTTCGTAAACATATGAAATAATAAATCTCGTAATAAGGCAGTAATTTAATAATAATATTGTATGGGGAATAAGCTATGATACGATACACATTTGCAATTCTGTATATAAATGGTATAATATCGTAATCAAAGTTATAGTGGCAAAGTAGTATACTAAATTTGTATTATATACAGTGTTTCGAATATATGTACATTGAAATATAATTATGGTGGTGATGGAGGAGCTCAAACGAAATAAATGTTCTACAATAACATATTTGTTCTGTTTTCTTTCAATATATGCATATCATATTTTTTAATTAAAATATGTTTATGTTATGCCCCTAATTGGAGGAATTTTTCGTTTTGTAAATTTCTAGGACAACAATAATGGAACAATATAATTCCTTTGAGTTCCTTTATCGCTTCTGTAACTATAATTCAATTTATATCGGAGACACCTTCTATATGTAATATATTGCACGGATGGAAGTATTCTTATAATATAAATTCCTGAATGGTATTTCATTTATAAATGCTAATCATTGTACATTCCATCGATAAGAAAATCCATTCTGCGATAATGTCTTTTTTCCCAACAATCTCTACCTTGTTTATATACTATAAAAAGAATAACACCTAACGCTGTCAAAGCTACGAGGGCAATAATAACTTGAAAAACATAATCTATTCTTTTTGGCAAACCTGAACGTAATCTTGTGGGTGAAACAAATGATCTCTTATCATTATTAGGTTCTCCTATTGTTACAGTTGGCTTTGCTTTATGTTCTCTAAGCAAAGTTGTTGTCACAGTGGTACTGCTTGTTACATCTTGTTTTAGAGATACACTTGTATTCGGTTGCGATGTGTTGCTTGCAGTAACATTAAAAATATTCTTTTTCTTATCAGAAGTAGTTAATTTCAAATCATTCAAATTATTGTTTGCGTGTTTGCTATTATGAGTCACAGTTGTTGTAGAAGATTCAACTACTGACTTCATATTTTCAATTGTCACTTTCTCATTAGAAATATTTTCCGTCTCATCGTTTAACATGTTGGTTGCACCTTTCCTTGGCACTATTTTGGATAATGCTAGATTTCTTTTTGGAGCTTTTACAAAATCATCCTTATTGGCTGCTAAATTATTTTTCACGCTTAGATTGTCAAAACTACCTGCTGAATACGAAGTAGTAGAGGATACAGGCTGAGTAGTATATGTAATCGAAATTGGGCCACCTTCTCCCATGAACGAAGAGGTAACATGTTTTTCCTGAAATAACATTTAAACAATCTTTAATACTGATACTTAATTGCGACTTTTATGAATTTATGCTATACAATTTCTAAAACAAACGTATCATAAAAAGTAATTATTTATGTGATAAGAATAAAATATTAGAGAAATGTTTACCTATAACTAGTAAAATATACATGTAAGAAAATTGTAATTGATATGTGATGATTAATACTTTGTGAAATCGTTTTGCTACTTATTTAGTTAATAATTTCTGGCATGCTTTTATGAATATCACATTCCTTATATATAAAGTTTAGAAACCAAGAAAATGTAAACAAATGAAACATTAATTGAGAAAGTTCTTACTTTGAATATTTCGGGTGAGCTAACAGGTTTGACGGTGGAAACAATCAGCGAAGATAAAGTTCGATCATTATTTCGAACTGATACATTATTGGACGCTAAAGGTGTTGTACCATCTGTTTTAATTTCATCACCGACAGATGAGGTTAGAATAGATACGATCCATATAAACAGAGTCAATCCATGAAGTCTTGGCATCACAAACGAACTCATTATTTTAACCATAATACCGTAGTTTGCAATGCTTTTGATTCTTGGTTAAACCCAGTTAAAACGTGCAAAAATATAGAAAAAATAAAAAAAGGTGAATGGCTCGAACTACTACGAAATTCGTTGCTCCATCGCAAGCGCGCACTAACTGTTGCGTAAATAAATATCTAAACAGATATACATGTGCACAAATGTATAGTGCACATACTACTAACACACGTGAATTGGTACAATTTAACTTTCGTTGATATTGTTAAATGATAAATTGAATTTTACTGATTTATTCATAACAAAGTTTGAAAGTAAGTACAACAATATACGTGTTAAGAAAATGTGTAATTTACAGAAGTCTGGTTTTACATCTTAAACTTAATGCTTTTCTAAGAATTGTTACAATTAAAAATAATGAAAAGTGCACAATTGAAAATGATGTAATTTTAAAATCAGAATTGTCTACAAACACTACCAGTTTCCATGAAACTGGCGCCACAAGGAAATGGTGCCGCCATCTAGCGTTAAGCAATTGATACATTCTACAGAGTCGGTAATACGGAACCGTACACAGACACTGTGTTATCATCACTGGTGTAAGTTCAGGCACCGACGAGATACTATTCAAGACTGCCAGCACCGACGAGGTATCTCGTCGGTGCTGCCAGCCCCTGTGCTATTCAGCGAGACCAGTAACCGGGCGCGACCGGGCGCGGGGATAACGTGGAACTTACAGTGATCTGATATACCATATAGCTAAAAGTTCCACCACCGACGAGATACTCGTCGGTGATTCCGCGCTCTCTACCTAAATAGAACGTTTGCTCAAAAAACTACGCAAGACTGCGTCAGTAGCGTAGGTAAATGGATTTAGTCCCGCAAATATTCAATAAAACTAGACCGGTGGTACTTTGTATAGGAGCACTTGTGAAAAGTGACAGAACAATATAGTAGTTTGAAGTAATCTTATTCGCGTTAATTCAATAATCAAATGAACCAGCTTGAATAATAGATTTTGTTTTGAGGGAAGGTGATACTGCAAAATGGAAATATATTTGAAATAGTCATTGAAATTGATTTTCAAGATCTTTATTGACAATCTTCCAATACACAAAATTTTATATTTAGCAAATCTTAAATTCTGCAATACAATGTTATCGGAAATTCTAAATGTGCAGCTATTAGCTCGATATTATCCACTATTTGCAAGATACTAGAAGTTCTTACAAATAGAGGATAATACCGATTGCCCAGGTCTCACCACGAGGAGGTTGCTGCACAAGAGACCCGGAAAGGGAGTCAGAACGAATTCAATATTCCTTCTGGCTCCCTTTCCTAACAACTACGAACTTATAATAACGCAGTATGTCGAGTAATCATTGCGGAGCAAAAGCTGTGAATCGGAGAAGAAGTCTCCGATCCACGGGGGACAAAAGACGAATCAGGCAGAAGGCTCTGATTCTTTCAAAGAGAGAAACAAGTGCGAACCAGAGCAGAGGGCTCTGGTTCGAGGGTGACGCGACGCGTTCAATGCTTGCAGCCCAACTCCAGCCAGCAACGATACCCGACGTGTCCTCACCAAGAGCGATGGCCAAGAGACGTGTTCAAACGATATCCCATTTACTCCTAAAACCACCTGCCACCAAACAACGAAACGTTGAGGTGGCTCGGGTGGTATTACAAAAGAGAGGATTTTTCACTTAACAGTGTAACACGATGAACACTGCCTCTCAACCACCCACTCTCAATGTATCCACGCCGAATACCGGTACCAACCGGTCTGGTACATACAAGCAAGGTCCGACACAGCAGAGGGCTGTGTCAGAGTCAAAAAAACGAGCCGAGCAAAGTGAAGTTACGGCAATAATTACTCGACATATTTACAACGACGATAGACAATCTTAACGATTAACGCACGCACGCAAGCCAAGCAAATATTGTCAGCAAATAAACTAAATCGCAATAAAGGGAAGAATCAGAGCAGAAGGCTTTGATTCGCAAAGAAGAAACATGAACCAGAGCAGAAGGCTCTGGTTAGGGGGTGACGCTAAGACAATAATTGCTCAGCAAATATAATTAACATAAAAATACGCCGCAGTCTTCGTTGGTGTGTCCTCTTCATTCGATGTATCCTCTTCGTTCGATGTATGTTCTTCGATCGATGTATCCTCTTCGTTCGATGTATGTTCGTCGACGTTAGAAATAAAAATGACGATGATTAAGATGCGACGGGATGAAACTATGAACCCCGTACACGAGTACGGCCTACATACCTCGCACACGAGTGCAAATCTAACCAGCTCTCAAGAGTCAAATTAACCCCGCATACCAAGAGGAACTTGTAAAAGTTCAGAACCAAATTTCAAGTAGAAATCGAGTAACAAAAATGACGATAATGAAGATTCGATGAGAAGCAACTATAAACCCCGTATACGAGTACGGCCTACATACCTCGCACACGAGTGCGAATCTAACCAGCTCACGAGAGCCAACCTAAAGTCAGCTCATGAGAGCCAAACTAACCCCGCACACGAGTGCGGCCTATAGGCGCTTCGGGACCCCGGGGACGCGACACCCCGTACTCACTCACGGTTTCACTATCCGCGAGTGAGCCCCTGGGGGATATCCATTCGAAGGAATACCAATTTTAAATCAGAAATATACATTTTTAGAAGATTGAAAGTTCCGGTGGAAATTTCAATTAGGTTATGAGAAATAATAATCGACGGTGTTCGTTGAATTGACAGTTGACGGAGAAAATTGTTGAAGGTGGGCCAAGGGTAATCAACAGAAGCATGTTAGAACCCTTGGCCCACCCTGTGCTGTAAAGCACATAACACTCACAAATAAAAATAAAATTGTTGAGACTTACCATTGTTGAAAGTGGTGCAGGTGGAGTAGACTAGTCAGCAAGGGGAATAAACACTTGGCAGCCTCTGGTTAGTCACTGGTCAGCCAGGTGGTCAGTCACTGGTAAATCACGGGTCAGCCAGGTGGTCCGTCACTCGCAAATCACTCGCAAATCACTCGCAAATCAGTCGTAAATCACTCGTATATCCATCGTAAATCACTCGTGAAACACGTAATTCACATGTAATTCACATGTATTTCACATGTAATTCACATGTAATTCACATGTAATTCACATGTAATTCACATGTAATTCACTTGTAATTCACTTGTAATTCACTTGTAATTCACTTGTAATTCACTTGTAATTCACTTGTAATTCACTTGTAATTCACTTGTAATTCACTTGGAATTCACTTGGAATTCACTTGGAATTCACTTGGAATTCACTTGTAATTCACTTGTAATTCACTTGTAATTCACTTGTAATTCACTTGTAATTCACTTGTAATTCACTTGTAATTCACTTGTAATTCACTTTTAAATCACTTTTAAATCACTTTTAAATCACTTTTAAATCACTCTTAAATCACTTTTAAATCCTTTTAAATCCTTTTAAATCACTTGTAAATCACTGGTAAATCGATCACTGGTAAATCTCTGATCAGTCAAAGGTAAATGACTGATAAATCAATCACTGGTAAATCTCTGATCAGTCACAGGTAAATCACTGGTAAATCAAGCACTGGTAAATCTCTGATCAGTCACTGGTCACTCCCAGGGCGGTCTCTGGTCAGGCTCTGGTCAGGCTCTGGTCCTCCCCAGGTCCTCTCCTGGTCCCGGCGCCCGAGCGCTCCTCTCGGAGTCCCTGGCCCGTCTGACTGACGGAGCGCGCTCGCCGAGTTCAGGCGCGCGCACCTTTGTAGCGATGCGCAACTCCCCCCGCTCCATCTAATATCGATCGATTTCGATCGTCGTGATAGTAATTATTGATAAATTTATTATTTCTGTCTGTTTAATGTTTATAACAATTCCTTTTGCCAACGATGTCGACAAGCACTCCCTTGACCACCTTGCCATCTAATTTTTTAGTAAAAGTAGTTAATAGAATTCGATGTACAGAATAACTTTTAATTCATGAATATTCGCACGCATTAATTTATTGAACACAATACACTGATAAATTTATTATTTCTGGGTGTTTAATGTTTATAACAATTCCTTTTGCCGACGATGTCGACAAGCACTCCCTTGACCACCTTGCCATCTAATTTTTTAGGAAAAGTAGGTAATAGAACTCGAGGTACAGAATAACTTTTAAACCATGTATATTCGCACGCATTAATTTATTGAACACAATACACTGATAAATTTATTATTTCGAACTGGTTAATATTTACAATAATTCCTTTTACCAACGATGTCGACAAGCACTCCCTTCACATTTTTTCCATGTAATTTTTTACAGTAAAGTCTTGATCTAACTCTTGATCTTACTCTGTTTTTCAACATACTTCTGTTCCCACAGATCGATTTTTGGAACAATTATGTATAAAAACAAGTGAAGGAAATAATGCTCGTTTATGAAATATTTTTTTTATATTAAAAATTGAGGTATCTCATATGAAATTTGAAGTATTACGTATAATATTTCTTGGAATATTTTGTCCTTGATATTAGTTTTGATTTTAATATTTTAGAAATCAACGCCAAAATATTGTCTGAAATATTTGAATACGTTCGTCGGAGAATGTAACATTTCATGATAACCGATATGGTTCCGTGATGATTCACCTTTTCACCGACAAGAATCTCCTCAGTGGTCTTCTACACCGACGAGATGCCGTCGGTGGCTTTCTGTTTCTTTCTCCGACGACAATATATCCTAGAGGGCGTAAGAGAACGGCAAAATTTGTTTGACGACACGATGTCCCGTAAGGCTGGCAGTATCTCGTCGGTGGCCTGGATCAGAACGTACATCATCTTTAGCCTAGATCAGAACCTCCTGGATCACATCATTATTGGACCCAATGGGTCAACATCTATGTAGCCATCGTGTGCTAATTGTGTTCCTATGTCACAAATAAAGACTATAAAAAAATAATGAAAAATAAAAAATGTTTTGTAATTGGATTAGTGGTAGTTCACACCGATATACCCGAACCCGTATCGGATTACGCGGCATGTTTACAGTTTACACTGCTCGGCGATCGAAGCAGCTCAGGCAATTTTCTTAGATCCTGAAGCTCCCGTTTTCTTAGTTCAAGACCTTACTGTATTTCTTTGCTGCGTCATTCTATCCACAGTTATATGTTATTATATATTATCGAAGTAAGCGATTCTTTTAAACATTTCTATGCTCTCAAAATATTTCCTAATTGCATATTAAATATATGTTATCGATGATCCTCTGGCGTGTCTCGTCCGAATTCTGCGGTTTTAGATCAGTACGGGTGAGTTGACAAGGTGCATTCAACGCGTAACCATACTTGCTCAACCACCTAATCAAATTACCCAAAATTAATTGGCAGACAATAATCATCACGTTGACTGTAATTCAGTTTGGTACATATTTTAATATTTCATTCTGTTTTTACAATTTTTAACTACATCGACATTCGTACCTCCGTTCACGATTAATGTACCGCGTTCAACGAACGTTATCGTAAATTGGCGAATAATTTACTTTGAATCGGCTTTGTCGTGATGAGCAATTTATCGCAGGCAAGCAATTTATTGCGTAAACACGGAGCTGCACTTTAACCAATGTTAAAGTTTAGTCGGTCGGTCTCTGTTTTGCTTGCGAATCATTCGACGATCGAAGTAATTATAATAATGGACGCGTTTAGTTACCTTTCTAAGATGAATTTCGGCGAATTCACTATCAGTAATTCGACGAAAATAGATACTTATACATACGTGTATGTATTTATGCACTATGGAATTCGAGACGAAATCATGTTTAATTGTTAGAACAAAGAGGACGCTGAGGTAAACCTCTCAAAAAATTGCTTAGTGTGCACAGAATTTTTACGTATTTGGTAATTACAACGAGTCGTGTCGCTTACGTGAAGCATTACAAGAAACGCAATTCCTAGAATTTCTTTTTTACAATATATTTGCTTTTTCTAACTATCGTTTGTTAATCTACACTGCTGCCGCAGGTCCTTTCGGTTTAATCATCATTGTGGCCCGTTTCAACGTATAATCCCAACCTCTCCAACGGAACCACACGATACCTATTTAAAAAATAGGGACACTGTTATTTCTATGTACACAGTAACTATGAACTAAATTGTAAAAGCGAACGCATTTCACGATTTCGAATTCGCGCCGATTAATGATCATTCGAATCGAGCAAGGAGGGACGAAAGAAATAAAAATATCGTCTTCAAAATACCTTGCCGAGCAGTCAGATCTTGAGGATCGTTCAAGTAAAGTCCGTTTAACCCGCGTCCACACGATTTCCACCACCAGCCGCCTTTTAACATGGACGCGCAGTTCAACGACGATCTATCGTTGTCTCTGCAAGATCAGAAGAATGTATTAATCAGCAATGCAATGTTCCGTAGTATTTATCGTTTATAACGTAGCATTTACCTGTTGTAAGTCGAAAACGGACTATTGTTTGAACCGTACCAAGGATCATTTAAAGAATCGCCCGCGTTTCCATCGTAGCCATCGATTTCCAATTTGTAATATTCCCCTTCCGAGTAGATTTTAAAATGAGAATACTGCGCGTACCTGAATAATTATTGACCGATTATCGATCTCTATTAGTGTCGACCAAGAACGACAAGGAAGAAAAAAAAAACAAAGAAAAATTCGGACCCATAGTTTTTTTACCTTTTGTTGCCTTCGAAATCTTCGAGTTCCACCCTAAGCGCGTAATCTTCGTTGTTCGTTAACATGTATATGTTCTCGTTACCAAGCCAAAATTCTCTGGCTGGATCGCCAAAACCATTCTTGTAGTCGGCCCAATCGCGATTAAAATTTTCTCGAGGTTCTCCAAAATCGTCTCTTCTTTGAATTACCTGTCCATAAAAAAAAAAACGAAACTAGTGAGCATTGGAATATGCGTACATCGGTGATTTAGAGATAGAGATTCGTGGAATGCATTGTTACCGTCCAACCACCATCGGCGATTTCTTGCTCGCAATAGACTTTCAGGAACCAGTACGTGGTACCACGTATTTGAAGATAGTAGACGCCGCTGTCTCTCATGCCTGCGTTCAACAAATCAACGCACGAGTAACCCTACAACAATTTTACGCATATGATCGTTAATAGTTCGAAATGTTTAGTCTACACAGAGAATCTGGCCGTATCATTTGCGTTTATTAGGGGTGAGCAGGTACCCGAAAATTCGTGATACTCGGGTACCAGGACCGCCCTAACCATAGGGCTAAATGGGCTAAGCCCCGGGCAGAGTTGGGCATTAATCGATTAAAATTTTAATCATGATTGATTGATTAATGTATACGATTAAAAAAAGAAATCGTCGAAAAATCGGCGATTGATTCAATCGATTGATGAAGTTAATCGTCAATCGTTCATTAAATGAAGAAATCGTCGAAAAATCGGCGATTGATTCAATTGATTGATTTAATCGTCAATCGTTGATTAAAAAAAGGAATCATCGAAAAATCGAGTTTACATTTTTTTCAGTATTCATACAGTTCTGATTACGTATTTCATTTCGAAATTTCAATATTTCCAATAATCGTTAATCGCAATTAACGACTAAAGTAGACAAATCGTTAACCGCAATTAACGACTAAACTAGGAGAATAATTGTTAATTGCGATTAACGATTGAAGTAGAAATTTAGTCGTCAATCGTTGATTAAGTTTTTGCTCAACACTGACCCCGGGGCGTCAGCCTTTTGGGGCGGCAATTTTGTATTTTTATTTGTTTATTGGTAATACACTTATTGACTTTTCCTAGTTCTGAATCTTTGGTAAATCTTCACCGGTCACCCCGCACCCATTTTCCCTATTTTTTTTTTATGAAAAGGGGCGCATTATTGTTACTAGCCCACGGGCGCCACATATCTTAAGACGGCCCTGTCGGGTACCCGGAAATTTCGGATCACCCGAAGTCGGGTCGGGTCGGGAGCCCGAAAATCTATCACATTCGGGTACCCAAACAAATATAAAATTTTTGATTTCCCGATCCGACCCGATTTCGGGTACTCGAAATTTCTGGGTACCCGCGTATCATGAACTTTCGGGTCCCGATCTGAACCCGGGGAAAATACCCGACCCGACGCGAACCCGAATTTCCGGGTACCCGCTCACCCCTAGTTTATACTTGTCGTTCATGTAAACGTTGCCGCTGTTTCGTTATAAGATCTTTTCGGTTAAAATTGCTCCTTCCAAGTAGTCGTAGCTATAATTGCACGAACATTCGACAAGTACGCTATCGTCGAAGAAAACCCGCCTAAATATTCGTGACAGTTGGTAAAACGCTCGAACGGAGATGTTCGCGAAAGAGACTTTTACTTTCTCCAACATCGTCTTCTTCTAACATCCACGAAATGCTGCTCGATATATGTACATATATGTGTGCCTAATGATCACGTGGCAAGCGAGTAGAAAATTTCGAATTATGCGTTGGTTTTCGTTCCTTTCCGAAGGCAGTTCGACAGCTGTTGATATTTCCGGTTATATTCTCAATTTTGTGGAAAATGTGAATTTCTGATTCCTGAGGATTTTGGCCAATTTGGTCAGGGCCGGGGGTTCTCAATTTTGTGGAAAATGAGAATTTCTGATTCCTGAGGATTTTGGCCAATTTCAGGGATTTAAAAAAAAAAAAAAGAAAAACCAGAAATAACAAAAAAGTGAAAAGCTAGCATGGCGATGAGATGGCGACGACGCGAGACATTCGAGTCAAAGATATACTGTTGGACACGATGATTTTTGATTATTCGACGTGACCGTTTAAGCGGGATAAACGAGTAAATCCAGTGTAGCGACTTTCACGTCACGGTTAAAAGTTGTCGAGACGCGCGATTACGAGCGACTATAGGTCGTGCCTACGTTCGAATGAAATGTCCGTAATGGTAATCGGTTCGTTGCATAATCGATTTTCAAGCATGAGGTTCACCTTCCTTGTCGACACGTACACACGTGCGCGTGCCGGTGTACGTGTTATACATAGATACACCGGCACGTTTGGCGGTATACCGGATCTCGTAGTTTGTGGGTTCACGTATCGGATAACGGTGATCAGCGATCACGGTGCGCGATCGTTGTATTTGGGTCTGAATTATTCTTGCATATCCTGGAACGTGGAAATCGCATAGTGGTTTTCTGTCTTTTGTACAAAGCGGGAAAGCCAACCACAGCGAAATAATAATGGGAACGAGCGGGCGAACAGGTTGTTTGCCGTCGAGAAAGATTCGGATGTAACGCGCTTGCTGTCACGGTCGCGCATGTACGTGTGTGTATGCATTTACTTTACATAGAACAGAGTATGCCGAATCGCGTCGAACCGCATCGAGAGACGTATAGGTACATAGACCACAGTAGGTAGGTACATGTATGCGTGTGTTCGGTTGTGCGTAACCGATTCGGACGACAAGCCGTGCAAATTTGCGCCGAATCATGCACGAACGCGCACAATCCGACGAATATCCGGACATCGTTCCGGACTGTACGCGTTCGCGTGTATCCGGTCGAGACCACCGGACGCGACTAACTTTCTAGACGTTCCGAGGACGACTTGGAAGTTGCTGGCCAAACAATTAATAATTAATGCAGATAGAGCGTGTGCGTGGAACAAACTGTTTCCATGATTTCGAGATATCTCGTAATGTCAAACGCCAAACGTGTCCTACTATACGTGTGTGCATGTACGCGTACGTTCCAGTGAAACGTTACCTTAACGTCCTTGTAACTGAGAAATGCATCCGTGGTAAATGTCGAATTCGCCGGACTCGGCTTATTTTTCACGCTTGGAAATATGACGCCACGATTTTTGGTCGAAGACCTTTGAACGGTGGACGCTGTCGTCGATAGCCCGGAGGCCGCGGTCGAATTCGTCGAGCCATTCGAGCTACCGATACCGTTGGTAGAATTGCTGAAATGATTCGACGGTATAACGTTCGATGAGGTCGACGAGGACGTCGACATAGATACCGATGAGACAATAGTGGTTGGCGTCACTGATGGAACGGTTGTCTCTGGTGTAAGATCTTCGGTCAATCCGACGTATCTAAATAACAAAGAAAAAATATAATCGGATGGAAATCGGACGGAAACGTCGATTGTTCTCGGGGAAAGGATTAAGAGGGGGGGTTGGGGAGAGAGAGAGAGGGAGGGAGAGAGAGAGAGAGAGAGAGAGAGAGAAGATTGTAACAATAAGAGGAACTAACCTGCTCGAATCGTATTCGACGAGACGATCGATCGTAGGATCGAGTAAAAGTTCCGCCGGAATCGGACGCTGAGCAAGAGTAGCAACGTCATCCTCTTGTTTTCTCAATCTGTTCTCCACTCCTTCCAAGTTCTCGATAATCTTATTAGTTTTCGAGCGTAGGTCCGCGTGAATTTCACTGATTGCTCTCTCTTGTCTTTGAGTTTGCGTGAGTAGCTCGTCCGATTTCGGTAAAAGATCGTCCACGGACGTTTTCGTGCCAACCTGTTCGGACGTTTAGAAATACGGATCAGAGATACAAATTATCTGAAATACGGTCATCTAAATCGATTGCTAACGTTGCTGATCGTAACAGTTTCTCATCGATGAGAAACATTAACATGCGTCTAGATCTAGATTCGAATTTCTTGGAAAATAATTATGCTCGTAAAGGTCGTAACGCGTAAATCTTGCGACATGTAGAAAAGTTTTGCCGAGGTTCGTCTCTATTTTATTGTAAGGTAACTGCACCAGTGAATGAACATTTAAGAAATAGTTCAGGAAGATATTTTATTTAAAAAAAAAATATGTAAATTAAAGGAATCTCATATATGCCAAATGGCTCCCTATACTTAATTTGTCAAAAATAAATGAACACAAATAAAATGAAATTATTATTATTTGTCTTTGTTAAACGTTAAATAAAAAATATAAAAAATACCAGTCAATGAACACTACATTCTAGTAATTGAACAATGATAAAAATACAAAAATACAAAAGCGTTCATTTACTGGTGCCCGTTTATTCACTGGTGCAGTTACCCTATACTTATACGTATTGTATATGTATTAGGTTGTCCGGAAAGTTCATTTTGTTTTTTTAATAGGAGTTAAGTATAAAATATATTGCGAACGCGAAAAGAACTTTCCGGACAACCTAATATGTATATTGAAAATCTAAAAGACAACAAAATTATACGATATAAGCGTTCGCGTCTAATATACTGTATGTATGTAAGTATAGATATCGTTGACGTCCGCAATTTGCGGTCAATTGTCGCTTATCGTTTAATTTGGTGTTTTCTAGGCATAAAAAAATAAGGGGGAATGCATCGAAAGAGAATTGACTGCCGCGCCTAATCTGGATCTCGATCGTATCGATGATCGCTTTGTCGGCTTACCACGACATTCCAAACTTCGTCCATCTTTTCGGAAACGGTCAACATAGGATACATCTGTTCGACGAGTCGATCGATCTTACTTTGCTTCGATGACGGTGTTTCCGTGGTTGTTGTGGTAGTAGTTGTTGTTGTTGTTGTTGCCGGCGCTGGTGCAGCTGCCGTTGTTGCTGTCGTAACATTGGAATTCCGTTGATCGTTTGCATTTCCCCTGACGATTATCGCATCGTGCACATCCGTCATCATATTGTAAACACCTTCCAACTGTTCGGAGACCAGGTTCATGTGGAATTGTAATTTCCTATCCATGTTACCGGTGGTCTGTCGAAGATTGTCTATTTCGATCGATATGTGATTCATCACTTCGTTGCTCATCGCTTTCGTGATTTCGATCACGCTCATGCTAACCGGTTTCTTTTCGCTCGCCTCGGCGTTTATATCGTCGTTTTGCAAAAGATTGTTATCCAGCTGATTTTTCAAATCGATCAATTTATTGTCGATATCGGAGACTTTCTGATCGAGCGACAGTAATTTCTCGCCAAGGGCTTCGGAGGACGATGAACCGTCCCGATGAAGAACCGTTTGCGTCGTACGAACTGTTTCGTCAAAGAAACACGAATGGTAAAAACAAAAAAAAAATGAAACTACATGGTAATTTACGAACGACACTAGCAAATCAAATTAAATCTGCGCAATCGAGGGTTTCTTCCTTACGAATCGTATTTTTGCAAAATTGTTACGAAGCGAAGGGAAGTTGCGCAACCGGAAAATGCGTATACTATAGTATACATATACTGTATGTATACATACACACGTACTAAACGCGTTATCTCGATCGATACAGGAAGAGAGAAAAAAAAAGACAGTCGAACGATCTTTTGAACAGAGAGTTCGCGTATGTATGCGGTACACGTGTGTGTATGCAGAATCACACGTACAAACATAGAATATCTCTGTGCCCGATCGATCCAACACGTTACGCCATATTCAATGTCGGAATGTCGTAAGGTCCCTTACCTTGCGGGAGAGATTCGTGAATCTAACGATGTTTCGAGTGAATCGTTAATAATTAATTAGGCCAGCGAACGTGAACCTAAACGTATACGTACCACCTCTGGTCTCGCTATCGGTTTTATTGTTCGATAATCTAGTCGAGTAGACAGCATGATCGGTCGGCAAATAGGCTGCTTGGGAATTGAACAGTTTCAAATCCAACGTTCGTAGCTTCGTTATAACGGCGTCGGTTTTATCGATGTTGTCGTTCACACGGGAATCCAATGCTTCCACTCTTCTCATCAGATGTTCCACAGCTTTGTCCAAATTTTCGATCCGTTGTAATTTCGATTCTAGAGTAGAGACTATCACCTCGAACACATTGAACAGATATTGCTCCCTGAAAGTACATAGCGTTTCAAGCGAAACGATCCATTAATTAGTACCCGGCGATAGCGTGTTTTTTCTAGTTTTTTTTTTTTGCAATTTTGAAAACACAGTTTTTGATATTCGTCGAGCATTTCTAAAATAGAGCTTCGCCCGTGCCGTTCGAATTTAGAATAAGATAACAGCTTGGATAGTTGTTGCGGTATCCTTTCTCTCGCGTAAGCTGCAAGTGTACCTTGAATTTTACGCAATCGGTTCGCAGACAGGTCAGCGGCGGTACTTCTACCCATTTTCCAGGGTCCTTTCGAATCGGGAAATCTGATTTATCAAGGCATCGGAAAATTATTGTACGGTACTGTAATAAAAAGTTCCTAGAAAAGTTTGTGCAACAGTGCTTTGGTACCTTCAGATCGACAAGATCAACAGATCACCGGATCCCAGATAAATAATTCTTTATTTTGTTTCATTACGTTGAGAAAGGGTATTGTGTTAATTTGCAAATAGTTGTTTAGTAATAATTGATCGAACCAATGCGCCGAAAACATTTAAATTCTGCTTCAGCAACTTACGATCGACATTGTTTTAACATTTGTTTTATTAACTCAATAATTAAAGTTTTTCTACCTAAATACCTACATATGTGTACATGCATACATAAGTATACGCGATGTATATGTATCTGTTATTTTTGATTTGATAGTGCAGAATGCGAAATTAATAATAATATTACAGCAGAACTCGGTGCAAGCGGAAAATACGATACGAATGGGGGGGAAAAAAATGAAAACTGGGAACTAGCGGCGAGAACGTGGAAGCGGAACGATCCAAGGCGCACAACAAACGACATTCCGCGACCGGAAATATCTACAAGAATGTTCGCAAAAAGATACAAGAAATTATAGGGCGAAAGCGACAGTTACGAGTCGGATAGTCTAAAAAGCGATTCCAGATTCGAAGCAACCTCTAGGAAATCGTAATTTTACGTGATAGGAAACTTTCGATCTCGATATTGTACATATATAGGTGCGCGACAGCTCGACACATTGGCATTCGATGCTCGAACTTCGATATGGCGTGCGCGTGTGTGCCAGTTCCTATTTTTCCTGATACCCGATCGAATTATGTATTTCCTACATACAGCTCATAGATCGGATCCAAGTATGCCCTGATTATCGTTCGTTCGTTTCTTCCGAGGAATCTGGTAGAGCTTGTGCAATCGTATTGTCATAACTGGAGCTCGGATTTGTTACGTAACCAAAGGAGAACTAGTACCCCACTAAGAGTGATGTCGTTCTATCCTCGTGATCGAATCGGTTCTCTTTCCGTTCCCTTTGTGTCCTTCTTTCTAATCGTGCTAGCCTAGTGCACACACACACACACACACAAATACACGTACTTACTTACTGTACGTACATGCATACTACATACTGCATTCACACCCCCGTATAGTACATATGTGCATATGCATGTATGTATGTACGGCGTACGGTGTACATGCATGTACATTGTATACACGTGTGTACTGTTACAACAATTAATCGACTCTGTTTACGCTTGTATTTAACAGTCTCGCCATCGTTTCTTTCTTCTAATATCTATTTGAGAAAAGCGAGATCTTCGTATACAAGTAAAATAAAAAATGAATCTCTAAGAATCTGATAACAAATATTTAATTTTTCTTACGATATCGCTCATGCACAAGAGAAAAACGTCACAACTTGAAAATTTGTCCGTTTTCGTTCTATCGCGTTAAAATACTCGCCAGAGATGTGTCTCTGAAGCCTTTAGTGATGGTTAATTAAAAAAAAATGTGACTTTTTATTAATTGTTTTGACAACCTAACAGATACACCTGTATACTTATTTGTTTTGTACCAGATGAAATCGCAGAGAGTATCAATTATATATTTGAAGAAATACTTATTTGTTTTTACTTGCAGCCACAGCCAGTTAAACTATCAAAGGACTTTGAAGCGGTCTCCTGTAAGATTTGTATTTTTTTATTTCTGACGGTTTTCTTGTGCACGAGCGATATACACATTGTGCTATATGTGTACCTATCTCTTAGTGGCCTTTCTCCCTTTTTGTACTGCGAATCGGATCGTTCGATTCAGGAACAGTTTATCGTAGCATTCCATTGCGAAGCATATATGAAAATGTCATCTCCCTCGATATTGCCGGTTTTCAGAGAAAGTGGTCTGTAATGGTTCGTAAGCTTGTTCGTATTGTCAGCGATGTATCGTTTGTGCGTTTGCACGCGTAAGCACATCCGTGAACAGTGCACCTACGCGTTACGCGATAAACACGATTTCATTGAAAAGCCCTGAAAATAATCTACATACCGACATAGGCGAGGATAAGGTGAAAGGAAAAAGTTCTTGAACCCTTTCATTTTTGCAAGGTACGCACGCGTGAGAAAGAATGAGAAAGAGAAAGGGTGGGGCGCGAGGAAAGACAGTGGTGGGAGAAAGGAGAGTGAGAGGGAGGGGGAGCGAAAGCAGAAACAAATTATTCTCGTAACTGGAATTTAATGAACATTAAATCGAGACGAAAGAAAACGGAACGCTTTCGCGTGTTCGTAAGTTCGACTGGTTCTTTTTTTTTTGTTGTTATTGTTAAAAGCGTAGGCTTTGCGATCGAGGAGTCGAAAGGGTTGTTGGGAGATTTTTCGGTTGAAGAAGAAGCATGATTTTCGTATGTCTGTGTCGTATAGCTTCGAAACAGCTGGTTTCACGTTTCTTATTTGACGGGTTGCAAAATTATAAAACTGACTGTACGTGTAAACTCTCAACAACCGCGTAGTCTTATTATTTTTCCATAGGCTTGCGTTGCGAGCAAACTTTCAAATTAACAATATGCATGAGGTTCGCAAAATAAAATATATATATACATATATGTAAACGTGCCAACGTTTCTGCCTAAACAATCATTTATTTATCTCCTCTCCGGTATCATAAAGGAGAAAGGGGAAACGACTTTCTATATTTTAATCAACGAAAGTATTTATGTATGTATGTATGAATTAACCAATACATATATACTGTGCCAATATATCTCCCCGAAATCAATTTGTAGAACAACAAATGAAAGAAGAAAGTCCATAAGGAACGTTATTGGTCACTGCATACACTGTATTGGTACCACACATACGTATACAACGGCCGCGTAGTAGGTAAGCGAGCAGAATGCAAACGAGGAAGGGAATGGAACATCTGTAGATCGAAAAACTGTCAGGTCCGCTGGAGAGATTTGGTTATCTCGAAAGTTTTCGCAGGCATCGAAATTATAATCCGTAGTCCCCTGGACCGTGACCCAGCATTTTAATCTCACTATCGAAACTTGACTATTAACTTAAATTTTGATTTCATTTTAATCTCACTATCGAAACTTGACTATTAACATAAATTTTGATTTCATTTCTTTTTTTTCGTCAAATAACGTGAGAAACGTGGAATTAAAGATTTACAGTCGTGCGTCGCGGCTACGCGCAGAAGCGGACAATAGTATAGCTTTCGAATCGAATGATCAGTATCGGAGAAACAGAATCCTCGTCTCCGGCGTTCAAACGATAACCCTAATTGTAATACTTGTACAAGATTGTTTCATTGAAATACGCAGCACCTGTTCCGCACGAAGGTTCTATCATGCGAATTCGCGTTTCATCGAGATGTCGTAGATGGTATATATATCGTATATCGAGCGAAGAGAAAACAAATGGACGAACGTAAAATACGAGAGGGCGCGTCAGTTTGTTGAGGGGATTTTTCTAAAATTCGATTACGTAACGTGTGCAATTGTATAAGCATGCTTTTTATATATTGTCAAGTGCTAAATGGTCTACACACTCCACGGACCACGGTATCTCCGGAAAGTACGTGTCGCTCCTATTAAAAGTCCAACTCCTTTCGGTGTTTTGTCAAGTTATATAAGCAATGAACCACCGTAAGCGAACGGTATGACAGGACCAACAACATAACAGAACCGCGCGCGACACAAGAGGATTTATAGTAGTATATTGTAGGTGTAACGTTGCTACATACCGCGCGAATCGAGAGGATGAAAAGAGAAAGCGAGAAAAAGGAGAGTACAAACCTGTTCCCTACAATAGCGGAAATGCTTACTTTTAATTTTTCGCAATTATAATGCGATCAAAGCGCTCGCGACACTCTCGTTCTATCGTGCGTGATACCGATATTCTGTGACGCGACAATCCGTGCACCGTAGAATAATTGGCGAACGTAGAAAAAAAAAAAAAGAAATTGAAAAAAATCAAGAAGAAGCTCGAGCATGATTCGCGAAGCGTCGGCGTTTCGACGAAAACGCAAATTTACATCGTTAATACCAAAACATGTGTTTTCGAGTTTCGTCGAAATTTCAATTGCTCCATTTTAACACTAAACCTACCCTTAAAAATAACTGGTACATGTTCGCTTATAGAAATGACAAGATTGATTTCATTCAGACTTTGCGCGACTCCTATTGCAATAAAAGTGCACTATTATGAAATCATTTTTATTATTTCAATAATTGTAAACTAAAAAATCTGGAGCCGGTCGTTTCGATCGGTGGCGGTAGAGGTTCAGTGTTAAATGAAACGTCGTTCTTGCTGTCTCGATGGGTAGCAAGTTCTATCAAACTTACCTATTGCGTTGAGGATTTCGGGGTGGTGCCGGCACCGCGTTTCCAGTGACGTTGTTTCCATTGTTACTGACATTACGGATGTTACGCTCGTCGGCAGAGGTCCTGGGCAATCTAGGACTTCCAGCGAACACGAAACCCAACAGGCACGTGGTAATGATTACAGCCTCTCTCATAATCGAAAACTCGAAGAGAAGAAGAAGTAGAAGAAAGAAGGATACGACAGATAAGGAAGCGAATGGTGGAGAATTTAGGATAGCGAAGAAGAACCAAGAGAAGAAAACAAAAAAGAAGTAGAAGAAGAAGTGAAGGTAGAAGAAGAAGAAGAAGAGAACGAAGGCGGAAAGGGAAACGAAGGCAATAGCGAAGAAAAACAAAAAGGGGAAAATATAGATGCGCGATTTTAATGACACGTACCGACACTTCCGATGTAGATCACTTTGGGTTAGGTTCGATTAAGCTGTTCACGTACAACAAGTTCCTCTTTCCACGTTCCTCGGAGGAACATCCATTTATCATCGGTACCACACGCAGTGGAGAGAAATGCACCGAATCGAACGAATTATCGGAACTTCCGGGCGTGCAGATGTTGTACATACGTACAGTATACGTAGATGCGCAGGTATGCGAATTATCAGGTAGTTACCGATTGTTTCGTCGAAAAAATTTCCAAGCTTCGTAAATCACAAATTAGACACGCGTACACACGCTCTCACGGATAGGGACACATATATATATATATATATATATATACATCTACAACGGCAGGTTCCCAACGAAAAACTGTAGTTATCACAACCGTGAAAGTAACCGCGACGACGGGTTTGTTCTTTTCAAGAGTTTCTAGTCGGATTTAATGATTTTCGGCTGTCGGTGATGTTTTTGCGTGAACGCCTTTCCTTTGGTCTTCCATGAATCGAAGTTGAACGGATCCGTAATCCTCGGAGACCGTGATACATATGCGGAGGTGTTGTCCGGTAGAACGAATAAGCAAACACCTTTTCTTGGTTTCTCGTTTTCAACGAAATTGTTGTTCATACAATTTTGAGCATTCCGTTTTCCTCCACTGGTTTATTACATGGATCTGTCGATCGCACGGTTTCAAATCATCGCCAATGAACAAGACAACGCCGACGAATTGTTCGATGGTGTTCGATGGTATTTCCTGTTTCAACCACTGCTGTATAATTTCAGAGGTGGACCTTTCACGATGGAACAACACGTGTATCGCTCTTCTCGGGACACACTATATGTGTGCGGCTAACGAGTCGAATCGAGTTTCGGGAAGAAC
The DNA here is from genome assembly GCA_916610255.1 of Lasioglossum lativentre. Lineage (NCBI taxonomy): Eukaryota > Metazoa > Arthropoda > Insecta > Hymenoptera > Halictidae > Lasioglossum > Lasioglossum lativentre. Next base: position 8,630,508 of record OU744364.1, read on the forward strand.
GAGGTGGACGATTCGAGGTGCTTGTAAAGAATTCGGTTGTGTTAATCTACGCGAGAAAAGGGGAATTGGTACAGTACATTTCCATGTTGTCCATTGACGGTTGAAAACCGTCGAAAATCTATTATTTATCCGATTGTTGTGGACGATCGTGGCTGGCCGATCCACCAACCAGCGGACACTCGCATACACGTAAACCACATAAGAGAGAAACACACGGCGAGAGACACAGAAGCACGCGCGCGCGCGCCGTGAAACAGTCCCGTGAAACAACAGTTCAGTCCCCGTGAAATAGTTCAGTCGCCCGTGAAACAGTTCGGTTCAGTCCCGTGAAACAGTCCCGTGAAAACGTACGTGTCTGATTCCGGGCGCGAGCGCGAGCGGAGCTCGATCCTCGATCCCTGACGATCGTTAAGTATGTTCGGATAGTCCTCTATCGGTGCGGATCGGAGAAGACTGGGGCTCGTGCAGTGCAGCCAGATGACCGCCGAACGGCGGTCAATTTCTCGGAAATACTCTCCTCCTTTTCCCCTTCCACTATCTTATTCCATCGCCCTACCGTCCGTCCCCCACACTAAGACCGTAGACGCCGAGCTGTGTTGTCGCGCTTCGGTCATCAGAGAGGGGGTACGTCGTTTCACCGTGATTCCCCTCATCTGGCTGCACTGGGCTCGTGCCATACTCACGATCACGGTTCCATCACCCCTACTCGATTCAGTATTTCTCGGCTGATCGATCGATCGCTCCCTCGATCGTCCCTCTGCTGACAAACTGTGCAACGATGTTATACGGGAACGAGCGCGCCGTGTTTCTACTTTGTGGTGAACGACGGGATCACCGACACCATAAAACACCGACAGGCATACGATTCCAGCTGAACTGTAAGAGTTACTTTCACGTACACACGCGTCCACGTTGAAGGAGTACCTACGCCTCTCCCCACTGGATCAGCCGACGACCATTCTGGTCTCTTTCCGTCCTTTCCCCGTGTAAAGCCGTGATCTGATCTGAAATCCGATTCGATCCGTTTCAATTCGTTCTGTTTCGTTCTGTTCCGTTGCGAATCGCTCCGCTATATCTTCTCCTCTTTTTCGCCCGCCCGACCGACGCGCAACGGCACGAGTTGCGTTGCCCCGAGAAACAAACGGGAATAATTTGACGGAAAAGAAAGGTAGAATAGCCCCGAATCATAGATCCTTACCGTACTACCGCATAAATCTTGGTCAGTCGGCTGCAACGGATACGTTTCAAAAATTTTACCCGACTTCGCCGTAATGTTTTGTTGAAAAAATATTATTATAGACAGCAATGCCTATCGGTCACCAAGCCAATCGATACCTAGAAAAGAAAAAGCAAACCTGCGAATCACTGCGATAATTGTTATGATCAAAATGATCCTAAGTCATTTGTTTTTTTCAATTGCTTGCAACCAAACACGATGACGGCTTTAGGCTGACAATGAGCTTACACCAGCGGATAACAGCGGCATCGCAGATTAATTAATTAATCGAAAAATTAATTGAATCGTTCGTTTCGTAGAATGGGCAAATTTCTCTTTAACTATCGAGTATTATTTTCCATTTTGTTGAGTCGAGTGAAACTATTACAAGCTGCGCATGCAACTTTGTACACGTAGAATCTATAAAAAATTCCATGAAAGCTTGTAGTAGGGGTCGTAATGGATCAAGAATATTGTATATAGTATACGCATGTAAATATGTACACATATACAGTATATCGCTGGGATCCTCGCGATCGATAACTAGATATCTACTCGATAATACGTGCATATGTAGTATACGCAGCTACATATTTAATCTTACCGCGTAATTTGCATTCCGTGATTATTAGGCCGCATCGATACCAAGTATGCATTGAAATTCCAAAGATGACCTCGGCAGCAAATATAGAAACGGAAAAATCGCTGGAAAATGCGAATAAATCGGCGTGGTAGTTTATGCGAAGCGATAGGATGGGAACCGAATATCGCGAATAAATCTGAAAAATGAGAAAGAACACGAAACGGGAAAGAAATTAACGTTGCACCACGACTAAGAAATGAAAAGCAGGTAAATGGCTGTTCGATTGTCTATCGACTACGATCTCTAATCGTTTTGAAAGGTAGTCGAACGTAAAGGTAGAGAGTAGAGACTGTAATAAGAGTAAGAGCAAGCGAGGTCCATGGACAGGTCGTTTCGAGCATGCGACTCAATCGTTACTGTGTTTACTCGTTCATTAATGCCGTCTTCTTTTCCAATCTATAGTCGTATGGCTCGTTCAAACGAAAACCCTATTCTCGATGTCTGCTTCGTATTATGAATGGCAAAGCTCCTCTTGCAGCGAATATTGACATTTCGAGTAAACCGATGTGTCCTGAATCCTGGATCGTGTTCGTAATGCGTGGAAAGGTTCCGAACGAAAGGGACTGAAGAGGACTTCGAATATTTCGTTTGTCCAGTAGTAGTTGAATTTTCCCCGTATCAAAATCGGTTCTATTAACGACAAAGAAACAGAACAACCGCACACTACGATGCGGAAATGGTTGCATACAGTAAATTAGATTTAAACGTGAAAAACGTAATTCGTAAGTATATATATATATATTCTATGGTAAATTTGTTTGCTCTGCCAATATTACAATCAATATATTCGGCTGCGTTTTACCTGGAAACAGGTGTAGATAATGGACCGGTGGTAAATATTTGTGGTTTGTGTATTGTATGTATATGTATACATATATTATACATATACGAATACAAATTGAAATACAAATGCAAATACAAATACGAATACAAATACGATTACAAATACATATACATACACATGGTACGTGATACACAGAAAATGAAGCTTAAGATATTCAGTTTATTGAATTATACGTATATATGCCCTATTATTTGTCGAGCAGATGACACGATTTAAAGCGTAATTCTGTACGCTTTCACAGTTCTCAATATACAAAATAATGACGATTTATTGTTCAACTAAATAGAAAATTTATATGCATTTAATACCATAAATACAATCCATTGACACCAGTATTTTCAGTAATACGGTCTTCGGGGATTATTCTGGAAAAAGAAAAGACAACTTTCAATGGGTCGTCGACATAGAACGTCCAGCGATATGAGAAGGGCGGTTACCAAAGGATTAGGCCTAAATCTGTACGCCAGCATCATTCGTTTTCTGTAGGCATCGAATTCGTCGTCGTCTCTAGATACACCGTCTGGTCTTTCGGAACCTAAGCCGGCGCTGTCAAATCTATTGGTCGCCCTGTGCAATACAATGATTTTGTTCATTTCCGGAAGGTAAATGTCGCATACGCCGACAACAATGGACAAGAAAGGGAAGGAAAAAAGATGCGACAAATGAAAGTGAAAAACTTACTTATTAACAGGTTCGATACGACCATTACCCTCGCTACCCAGACCTTGCCCTTCGCTCCAACCGAGTTTCTGCAACATCTGAAATCCTGTGAAAAAATCACGTCAAACAAGATTCGAAACGTTTGGACAAAAGTCGAAAAAATAGTTCATATTCTATATTCTATATACATTCGTCGGCCATACCTATGTTATCTTCTTTGAGCTTGTACTCCTTATAATCGCTAAGATCAGGTTCTTTTCCTTGCTTGACCGCATTGTATTGTTCCAAGAATTTCTTCAGTTCGTCCGGTGGTAAAAAGTCACCGATATGATGTTTTCCCTCCGCCTGAGCAGTCAATTCTTCCGCCCACATTTGAGTGGCCTCCATTTCGGCGGATCTAAGTTTATGTTCCCAAGTGCCGCCTTCGGTTTCTTCGTCACTATCGTATTCGTATTTATGCTTTCCTTGTGCCTCCAAACGTTTCAATTCTTCCCTTTTCCTCAATAAATTTTGATAGAGCAGATTTATCTAAACCACAAGCACAGTCGTCATGGATTTAAGAGCGACGTTTACTTAGAATGAACTCTATGATCAATCATAAGTTTGACAAATAAAATTAATCGCTAAAAATCTGCTAACCTTATAATGATCCTCCGCTTTTTTCCACTGTTCTTCGGAAAGATCCAACGTGCCGAATGTTTGTCGAGCGTATTGTATCAAAGCTGGATCGTTTCTTGAAATTTTGGTCAGCATGGGATTTTTCGCTTTATGTTGCATCTTCGACGATGGTATTATGACGGCTGGTTGTCCGATCTGTCCAGGAATCGCAATACCTGGCTGCGATAGGCCACCACTGTTTTGTTTCTGTACAGACAACGTGTTGATTTCGGCTATGGATACTTTGTTGTCTGCATCACCCCAACGACTACGTCTTTTTCGTTTACGTTCTTCTCTGTTTTCCTCTTTTGATCGATCTGTAGAATTATCATCGAATCATTTGTCCGTTTTTCTTTCTATTTCTCGTATGTACTTACATGGGAATGCGCGCGCTTGTTACTCACCTTGCATCGAAAAAATATGTTTGTTCACATGAATTTGTTCGCTGTCGTCGTTATCGCTGAGAGCTTCTTCTGGACAATACGGTTCAGCACCGCTGTCCTTCGGTTCTTTGGTCGACTTTTCAGCACGGAACTTGGCCACTAACCCCCTGTACTGCAGGTACGCTGCACTTTGCTTTTGGTGCAGAAACCTTGATTAAAACAGTACTTAAGACTCTGGCAAGTAACGTGTTCTCCTAAATTAGATTCCTTTCTTTAAGGAGAGGAATTGAAAGAGAAAAACGAAGAACAGTGGAACAAGCAAGAAAATGTAACGAGAGAAAGATTCCTATTACTTGTAACGAAGCAAATAGATAGCAGTGCGATTGGAATAGAATTCCTTTAAATGTTAACCGCATGAATAAGATTTTTCGAGAAGTACGAGTGACGAAGTTTGGTTTACAGGACAAGTTTGTTATTGCGATCGAGTTAAATTTACGTTTATTCGCGTCGTTGATCTAAATACTAATGGTGCTGCTACTACTACTTCTACTACTACTGCTGTTACTGCTACTACTACTACTACGAATACTACTATTACTACCTCTATTACTACCATTACTATCGGGAGATATATATATATATATTTATATATATGTAAATATATATAAATGGGTTATATATAAAAATATATATATACGTATATATATCTGTTGCGTGAAACGCATACATATATCAGTCGTGTCAAATTAATAAATTGGGGGATAATGTTGAAAACAATATGCAGGTTTTAATAGAAGGGAAGCTCACAACGCGACGCGTTAATACACGAGACGGGGACCAGTGAGGACAGTAGTTACCATAATTTAGGATCTTGTGCATTCTTCTCTCGCGCTTCCTGCTCGATTTCATCCCCGCAATCGGCGACGATTCGTGCCAGCTGCTCAGCCTCTACGGGACACACTTAGAAGCCTTTGTCAGACACGCGTAACAACGCTAATAATTTTATTTTTTGTGTTTCTGTAGTGTAGAACGTACGTATGTCTACACAGATGTTTTCGCTACACGAAAGTATGCTTTCGCATACTTTATCTCGTGTTTGCCCGCGTATCGTTTATTCTACGTATCGCACACGCTATCGTGCATACGATTGCGTTATATTCAAACGAAAGATTATTCTGATGTCAGAAAAAATTATTGAAATCCAGTTAATTGGGAATAGAGACGTGGCGATACGTCGAAACAAGCGATTCAATTACATGGAACAAGAAAATAATCGACATGTCGTACCTAGCTGTTCGGTAGCTTGTAGAACGGACAATGATCTTGTCGGTGGTGGCACTTGAATGTTAGGTGGTCCCATAGGTACCTGTGTGACTTGATTGGAAAGAGGATAGCTCGTTGACATCAGAGGCGGGGGTGGACCGGCACTTTGTATAATGGGAGGCGGTGGCACGTTCGGAGGTGGAATATTTAAATTCGGTGGCGGAACAGAGTTTATACTCGACGGAACATTGTGAACCGGAAGAGGTGGAGCTGACATCATCACGGACGCTATCACGTTTGGGGGAGGAATATTGGGTACGTTGGATGCGTTCGGTACAGTGACTACGATCGTCTGTGAAGGTGGCATAGACATCATATTTGGCGGCATTTGCGTCAACGTTGATAACAGATTTGGGGGAGGAATATTTGGAGGTGGTAGATTTGTGGGTTGCAGAGTTGCTGGAGGTAGCACGCCGCATTGACGTCCGCACGAAATTATATGTTGTTGTTGCGTGCCCGATACCGTTGACGTCGACAATATCGAGGCCGATGAAGTCGCTGTTGACGACGACGGTGGTAATGGTGGTGGTGGCGGCGGTGGTGGCGGTGGTGGAGGTGGCGGTGGTTGCTGTAGTATCGATGAAGTTGAACACGAGGACGAAGAGGAAGATGAACCCGAATTCGAACAAGAGGAAGATGACGACGATGACGCCGCCGACACCGACGATGACGATGACGATGCCGACGATGCCGACGACGATGCTAGTAACGATGCGGATGTAGAGTGTGAAGGTGGTGGTAAATTTTGTAGATTTGGTGGTATCGTCCGAGAAATGTGAATGTTCGGCGGAGGCACATTGGTATTGGCGTGTATAGTTTGTACGGAGGAGGGTGACGGTGCGTGTAACGCATGCGACGACGATATCTGCATTCTAGCATCTCCGGATCGATCCTCCAGTCCAGGATAAACGTTGACCATATTCTTCGGAGGAAGCATTTTTGATAAGTTTGGGGGAGGAATGTTGGTTATGATATTTCTTATATTTGGAGGAGGTACGTTTGTCGGATGCATCACTGATTGAGATGCAAGAGGAGGCACGAGAGACGAATTTCCATTTCTGGGAAAATACTGTTGCTGATTATGTTGCATGCGTTGCCCATTAGAAGGTAATTGGTTAAAGTTACGTCGAGCTTCGGGGCTTTGCGACGATGAGTGTCTAGTCGGAGACGGACTCGAAGAAGAACTATGCCTCTTGTCGGAGCTTCTCTCCCATCTAGAATCGACTCTTCTACGGTCTCTCCTATTTTCGCAATCCCTGCTTGTGTCGTTAGTCTTCTTTCGTTCCTTATCTTGCATTGTCTCAGAGTACTTGTCCTCCCTCCTCTCTTCGGATTTCGGAGGAAATATAGACTCTGTTCGTACTGTTCCTTTATTACTTGCAATTTTCTTAAATTGATCTAAAAAACTGCCATCGTTGGCAAACAGATTAACCGTTTGCGACACGGCTGGCTTCTCTTCTTGTTTTCTGTAACAAGTTTTGTTCCTTGTTTTATGGACATGAGACAACATTTAAAAATAATTTAAGTCCTTGATCATTGTTTTTGGCGAGAATAACGCTTGCATAACGTAGACCCGTCGTGTTGGTTGTCGATCGACACGAAACTAATTCTAAATCCGAACCGATAACAAACTGAATATTTTGCAAATCATTCTCACGGGGGTGTCAATGCACAGGCATGTGTTTATCGTTTGAGTCAATTGAGTCGGTTGAAACTAATTAGATAATGACAAGTGTCAAATTATGGAAACAAGATCGGTTTCGCGACGCGACATTTACGAAAGTATTTTCCTACGCGGAAAAGCATCGCGCAAACATTGTCATTAAACGACTACTTACTTGGCAGTATTAGCTCTAACTGTTCTTGAATTCGGGATTAACGTATTGCCCTTTTTTAAATTTTCCACGGCTTCTTTCGCTTTCTGTTCCTGCATTTTAGCTTGTATCTCGAGCTTCTTTTGCTGAATAATCTGTTCTTGTTTCGACATTTGCGCGAAACGTTCATTTCGAGATGTTTTCGAAACAAACGGATCAGAACCTTTCACACCACGATACGCCATATTTGTTGTGTCGCAGACGACGAGACGACTCTCTAGCGAGTTCGGAACATATTTCCATTGAAAGTCGAGTAACTCGAGGCCGAAAAAACTCCAACTTTGACAACCTATGGCCTACAGTTTAACAAGACTATAAGTACTACCAGAGAGTAATAAGTAGTACTATATATTTACACAAGTACGAAGTTATTCACCCACTCCGAGAACCAGACAATCGTATACTAACCGATAACAAAGCTCTCTTTTACTGTGATATTCAATGGTATAAAAAATACTGAACTATACATATAGTTCGAAAACAAAATCCAAACGGTGATAAGAGAATGAATCATTTGTTACAAGAAAGCAGTTCGCGTGACCGGTGGCTCCGTTATCGCCGAAACGCCGAACCCACTACGTAATTACATGATAATTACCTTAGACCATATATACTTGTAGACCCGGCTTCAGATAACATGCTTTGTTCCAAGATTACATTGTCTATAGTCTATATACCAGATGCACTGATATATATACTACCAGATGACGATTGTGGGCAAAGTGCTATAGTGTGTTGAGAAGTCGCAGTATGTACCACGAAGCTAAAGAGTTAGAGGGGAAAGGGGAATCGTCGCTGTATTTCATTCTGTATAAATATTTATGGATACTGTAACTGTAATATATATTCTATTTCATTACTCGTTCATTTTTACTTTACTTTTATTATTTTAAATATGGCTAACTCATTTTATCAATTATAATTTGGGAAAAGTTAAATGTGTATAACGTATAGGCTATGAGCCAACTTGGACTATTCAGTGTATAAAACTGAATCATATCGTATTTTATAGCAATTAATTTATTACAAATGTTACAAATAATCACCAATGTACACACTATATATATATATACCTCAACAAATTGATTATTAGATGTGTTTTGTTGATCGTTTCGAAAATCGAATAGGTTTCCATAGGACACATATTATATATGTGTATGAAGTGGTATGAATAAGTTCCTTCTGTAAGATAAACAATTTTCGTACCTATAATGTACAATATTTCGAAGATTAATACATTTTACATAATTTAACATCTAGGAAAAGAGGAAAAACAAATAGGAAATTTGGATTGAAGTCATTATATGAAGGAAAAAAAAAACCAACAATCCTTTCTTCATAATTCTCTTATATGTATATAAAATATGCATGTTATATAAAAATTGATGAGTTTTAACGATAACCAAAATATATATCATACATTATTGCAGCCCTCATGAAAATTTACCAAACGTATGCAACGAAAGATTAGATAATAGATTTTCCTTGTGCTGTAATTACTTGACGTTGCCGACGAGAAACCTTAGTTACGTTTTCATATATAATTTCGCTTGTCTGCATCACATCGATTCGCAGTATAATACTGTTTTAGTCGTAGTTGTCAAGGATTCGAATATTCTATTGATCGCATGTTCGATCGGTAAACGCCTCCTGTTATTCATACTGGATAATAAGTAATATGCGAGAGCCGTTCAGTATCGAACACACGTTACACACATTCCAACAGGAAAACGAACGATTAAAGCTAAGTACTCCAAACTGTCAACAAATCGTCGCGTTTAACGTAACACTCAACGAATATCGAATGCAATTACGTCGTCGCAATCTACATTATATATATAGGTATCGTTTGAATGTTACATGCTATACGGAAACGTAATGCGTATCTTTTAAAGTTCATCCCCTCGCGATTTTGAATCTTCTAATCGTTCGCCCTTTTAATTGTTACTCGTTTGCCAGATTCTTCATATTTTATTCATTGTACTAAATTATTCGTTAACGTTTACAAATCGAATTATAGGAACGTTTAAAACAGAATAAACGCTAATCCGGAGAACCCTAGTAGAACAAGTCCTTAAATTTCAAATACGAGTATTTTTATAAACGAAACATGTAGTTCCTTTTATTATTTGGCTGCCGCCGCGGCGCCGGTCTGACATGATGCGAATGTTGTTGACACGCTGATTCGTCAAAATTGAAACAAACTTTTCGCAAGACTAACATCAACTAACAATTAACAAAAAAAGAAGCTAAAGTAAGTAAAACGTTAATTATTGTTCGGCGTGTTCCCTGTTCCCTTACTTATTCGGTATAACACTTCGATACAAGGCACATGCGTTTCTTCACAGTCTAGTTCACATACTAGACTGTAGTATCGAAGGCAAGTAATAAACTACATAAGTATATACGAGGTCTGTTTATGAAAAGAAAAGAAGAGAGAGAAAGAAATTAAGCACGTGAGATGCAATCGAATTCGCTGAAATTTTTTGGAGAATAATACAGTGTTCTATAACTTTATCGTCCTGTTACAGATCTAGTTTGGATGTAAAAGTGAATCGAATTAACATTGTTCGTTATTCTGTATTTTGTATTATAAAAAAAAAACTAATAATACACAATTATTACGCTCCAAAGATTTTCTACGAAGTTTGAGAAAGAGAAAACGGTAGTATACATCTCGACAGACGTAAATATGTGTATATGTATTCAAACGATACGGACGAATATAATACAATCTCGGAACAGTATCGTTGCTAGCGATGATATCGAAACGTGTATGTAAAACATAAGAAATACATAACTAGGATGATGCTAGTCTATTCCAGCGCTTTCCAGACCATCACGGTTGCACGAAAACTACATATGCGTTTCATGCAATCGTGTTGGGATAAAGCAAGTATTATACTCGACCGTGTACGAGACTCGAGGGGTACGAGAAAATTACATTTATCATACTAATCGATTACCTTTTTGTCAACATTGTAACACCATTTGTATCGAAGAAACGAAGTAATTATTTTGAAATTGACCGTCATTCGGTGTCGAGCGATCTATCCTCGTCTCCGAATATAGATCCATCGTCCGACAACTGATTCGATTCGACCGTTGAGTCGTGCTTCTTTTGATCCCGAACTTTCTTGTGTGACCGTTTGATAGATGTTTCGCGTAACAGTCTGATATAATTTATAGTTTTCAAACAATTCGGTGGTGTAACATTTTGTACCGTGATGTCTGCGTTCATGTTCGCGTTCGACGTATTCGCGGTCTGCTCACACGCGTGAATACGACTCGGCCCTTGTACATTATCGTCTTCGCTCAATATAGGATCAATGCTCGAATGGTTTTCATCACAGTCCGATCGAGAGAGATCGAATTTCTCCAGAGAATCATTTCCGATCTCGGTCGATAAACTCTGCCAGCCTCTTTTCTCGCAAGCATCGTCTTTAATCGGGTTAAAACCCAATTTTCGCGAATTATTGCTGCTTTTATTTTTTTTGTGAGATTTCTTTATGGAATCTAGATTCAAATACAATTCCGTGGTTGACATGTTTCGAGGCGTTGACCTGCCGGTGCTATAATTCAAATCGTAATCGTGATCTTGATCGGAATCTTGTGCCTCGACAGTCTCAGATTCTTGATCGGAATCTTGTGCCTTGACAGTCTCAGATTCTTTATCGGATCGTGTGACCAACTCACGCTCTCTCAAACGTTCGGAATGTTCTCGGATGCTGCGAACCGGCGTTAAGCATCTCGATAATAAATTGACGTTTCCGAGATCTTCCTCGGAATATTCATCTTTTTCAGACGATAATTCATCGAAATGCAAGTACTCTTTGGCGTTTGAAGCGATTAACGATCGCTTTCTCTTCAGTGGCGTGAAAATTTGAAATTTCGTCTGAGAGGAGTCGCTGTCTTGCAATTCTGAATCGCATGACACATTCGTGTCGTTTTCCAAGGAGTCGTCCAATGGAATTTTTCGTTTGCTCGGAGACAACTTATCCGAGGACACGTTCAACGAACAATTCAAATCGGTATGATTCGCCACCTCGTGTGCTTCCATGCCTAAGCAAGAAAACGTTTCCATGTTCTCCGTATGTTTGAACTCGGGTCCAACTTCAATATCCACATCAACATCATCAACATCAATCGATTCAAGACTTTTAGCGTCCCTAGCCGAGTCCATTTCTTTGTTGAAGTACTCTTGTCGTTTCAAAAAACCAGACAACATGCTGGCGTCTTTATCTTTCTTGTGTGACTTTTTAACAGAGCTAAATTGCGAGAGCAACAGTCTACTAGAATTCACCTTTTCGGGAGTGCATGCTCGTTCCGATAGATCAAGATGATTTTCTTCCGTATTATTTATTAATATATTCTCTGTGATGCTTTCATTTGGCACGGTAATAATTCCTGTATCGTTTGTATTCTCCTCCTCGGCTGTTTCCACTTTATGCTGTAGAATTTTCACACCAAAAAATTTTGTTCTTTTTGTTACTTTGTTCTTTTTATAGGACTTTTTAATAGAATCCCCAGCGACTTTTTGTAAGAAATTTATACGATTCTCTGGAGTAACGGACGTTTGAGATTCTAACACAACATGAGTCGTTAATTCTGGAGTCACCGATCTGTCTTCGACCTTTGCGCAAACATCGTTGCTGGATAAATCGTTGACGTTAACGCTATCGATTTCCAGATCTTCTATTCCGTGTCGTTCCGCAATTTCGGAGATATTCTCTACGGTTTCTTGCGATATAATTCTTTTGGCGTCGATTTCTTGAAATTTAGTCGAAAAAACGCTATCGTGATTCGCCATAGAAGTCGACTCTTCCGTATAGTCAAACAGCGAACCGGTATCTGAAATATCGAGTTCCGAATTATCCAGCAATAGTCGCTCCAAAAGTGGTTTGTCCTCATTCTTTTCGCACGTTAAAATCAAGTCTGTCGTATTTTCGATCGCACATGGATCTGACAAACCGTTTGCAAGTTGCGTTATGCAGTGTCCACTCCGTCTCGATGACCTTTCCTGCATGACAAATTGTAAAGTTAAAAATGTTTCGAAACAAGCGAACAAACTAAAACAACAATCTGAATTAGAAGATAAACGGTTCGCAAAAATTACATTCACTCACCTTTCTATGACTTCTTTTAATAGCGCTCATACTTTCAGGAATTATAGAAATTACGTTTTCAGGTGTTTGAGGTCTATCATCGTCATCCTCGTGAAATTCGTAAAATAAATTTCTCGATGTATTCGTCATAGATTTATCAAAACGTTTCGAACTGGCTATAATATATTTCAATGGCTGCGAATCAGGCGTCGTTCCGTTAACGTGAATATCAGCGACCATTTCTTTCTGCCGACTATGTAATAATGGAGTGAAATTGGCAGAACGCAAGGATTTTGTATTCAATTTTGTATTAGGTGTAGAAAAATGTAGCATTTGCCCTTCTTTCGCGCGTCGTCGCAATGGCGTTTCATTTTGATTTTCATCGATGGAATCAGTTGAATTTAACGCAAAACTGCTGTTTGCAGAGTCGTTTCGATCTTGGACCGAGTCTGAAAGCTTATTCAGAACGGACAGAGGCGAAATATTTAAGCTCGAAGCTGCTTGCGGCCTTTTTTTTGCAGAAGAAAATCTTTTCGGGCTTGGAGTCAAATTGAAATTTAATGATTTCTTTATTTTCGTTTTTCCGTAATGCGAAAGATTTGTGTGAAAATTTAAAGCTTTCATTATTTTAGAAGATCTGGACATACGTTTGTCTTCTTCGAAAGAACCGTTTTCCGGGCTAGAGCCACACATGTTTCTGTCAGAATTTAGCGATCGACTCATATTGTATTGAACAAAATGTTTATTTCTACGTGGTACGGATCTACTGCACGATACGTATGTATGTATCGTTGATAATTTTGTCTTTTCCAATGGACTCCAAGGCAGGCAACGTTTTTGTTCCATTTCTGAGCTAGAAATCCTGTAACTGCCTTTCATTTTGTCGTCGTTTGTTCTCATAGCTATCGCACCACTGGCAAATGTACTTTTACTTGTTATATTTCAAATGTAATAATTATAACTATAGAATATGGCTTTTTTCTTTCGACGAGGCGATACACTCTGGTTCACTTTCAAATATCTACGGAAGTGAATCAAGTCGATGCAGTGTATTCCATAACATGCCCCAAATACATTAAACATATAGTTGCTTTCTATGTTCTCCAAAAATAGATAAATGCGGTTTCATCTTTACAATGCTGTAACAAACAAATAAAACATATTGAATATGTTATTATATTTTACTATACTCTTAGTTTGTATTTTTATAAAACAATAACAATATATGATTTTCAAGATTTGTAAAGCTTTTCTATTCGAAAATTAATCTTTTTATTGTTCTGATACTGTTGTGTCAAATGAACTTCGATGAAATATTAACGTTTTCGGACGTACTTTCGAATTTCTTTCAAATGTAGTTACGGTTACATACATGTAAATATATAAATAAATACATACGTGTAAATACATTGGAGACGAATTTTGATATGTATATTTCAAGAAAACATGGTGAAAATGCATTTATTTATGATACTTATAAATCGAATAGTGATAAATTAGAAAGCTATTCAAATTAGAATGCTATTTACTTACAGACTTAATCGACGAATCTTTCCGACGTAATATTAGTTAGTCGTCGTGGCTGCACAGCTCGAACACGAGTCATTGAACATTAAACAGCGTCCTGTTACTATTCCCGTATACGTGCGAATGCATGTATGCAAGATTTGTAAACAAATATATGTACCTACACGTTAAACCACAAAACTGCAATTGTTGAAAACGAAATTGGAAAAGCACAACTAAATATCTTTCAAATTACGCATTGAAACTGTACACGCGACGACGACGACTTAGCATGGCTTCTTCACTCGACTTTTACGAGCGTTCCAACACACGCTGCTCCAAAATCCTTTTAACCTTCGATAATATGGACAACAGATGGCGTAATGAACTATCGAAAAATATTTGAAAAACCAATATTACATATGGCGAGATAATATATGTTCAAATGCATCTATATACATAATATTACCTTAAATGCCAAAACAACTAGAGTTGTTTAAAAAATGGTGAATGATTCATCGTTTACGTTGCTTATTGATTCTGGATCGTGCACAGAGATTTACAAGAGCAAGGCGACTCAGTATGGCCGCGCAAAGGCGAGCCAACATGGTTCGGATGGCTGCTCTCCCCACTCCGCACGGTGGGAGAGAGACAGCGATACAGATCCCCACACAACCCCCACAGGCCACAGGTGCCACGTGCCACAGGGCATTTTCTACAGAAGTAATTCAGAACCGTAGAGAGAAAAATGCATTGCATGCAATGTCTGTCGAGATCGACAAATAGGAAAATCAGTCTGTACAAATTCAAGTGGAAATGTAGCGGCGTCTCTTCTATTCGCCACCAGGCAGCCAGGGGATTCATTAGACCGCAGAATACTGAAAGCGACGTTCGTACAGAGACTCTCTGATTCGAACTTTTGATCGTTTGATGTTTGTGGCCCCAAAATGTTAGTGTCCTTACCCCTACCAGAGAGGAAATTTCCTTTCTAATCTTACATTCCTACATACGATTAGTGTCGCTGCTTCTTCAAGTTGACGCCCTGACTGTCCTTTTGGTAGAAAGAGGACAGAGTAACTTTATATACAGAATACTGTAATAATGTAACTGTGTACATATTCTAAGCAGCAGCACACATGCATGTGCTAAATTCTGAATAACTGATTCTTTCTCTTTCTGTCTCTTATAACTACTGATAATGCGCATAAACAAGCAAAGCGAAAGAAAATTACAAATTCGAAATATACAAAATATAAATTACTCAATTGTCGCATAAAATTTCGAAATTTTATTGAATTGTACTTATTTTCAAGTTTTGAATGTATCTAAATATGCAAATGTATACAAATTATCAACAAAATACATGATAATACACGTGGTTCTGTTCAAGTACCATTTTCATTGTCTCATTCTCTAAAAATACGCATTTGTATAAACAACCGCTATCTAAATGTAACATATATACATATACATATCTGTGTATTTCAAGGATAAGATCTAATAATGTGTAACGCGAATGGATCAACTATCGATAATACTACCGGTAGTAAACTTGGCGTTGTAAACCACAGAACATCACAGTATCGGAGGACAGCTTTCTTTTCGACTGTTACTACATATAAAGGATTCAATTTAAGCGAATGTTAAAGTCCATTCGCAAATTATTCCATAGAAAGCTGTCGTTTATCTATCAAATCGTTTTGTGAAACAAACGTGGTTAACAGTTCTTAACATTTCGTGTTGACAATTTGAAAAGCGATAACGGGAACTATTGTATAAATCCGGTCACTTATAATAGTTTCTGTAAAATTGACGACATTAAAAATATTTCAGGAATATTTACATTAGTTTACACGAGATATTCAACAGATTTCTAAACAAATCTGATCGACGCCGTGCAATGAGATCGTTTGAATTTATTGGAACGGAAAAACAGAGCATGACCGGGCGAACGATCTACTGTACTCGTATTGTGTATGGATTATCATGGAATTGTACAAGTTTCGATAAATTCTTAAACATGCCTGACGTGAAAACTGACGATGTATTCGGCGTTCGTTCGCTGAACAGAAATAGCAAACGGATCGGTTGGATGAAAAGTAAATGCAACTAATCGCCTTGCAGCCGTTGGTGTCGTACGGCCCAACATTCCCGCGTACATTCGAAACTTCAAAAGACCAGAATCGCGAGCGTAAAACCTACAAAACAGATATATGCGGACGCATTATCTAATATGTTAACGAACGTATATAGAATGTTTATGGGCATACGTTTAAAACGAATGACCGAATCGACGTAACAAGAGAATTCGATATTCATCGATTATACATAATAATTGTAATTGAATACTACCCGCGTTTGGGAAATTTCGGTTTTGATATTATAGAAAATTCAAAGTTGATACCGTATGGGATGTTCTCCACATGCTTTGGGTCGCTCCATCATTGATACCCATTTATCGTCGTAACAAAATAGCGACAGATCTAGGTATGGAGAACTAGAGTAAGACTGAGCGCATATTGGCAATTGAGCAAGTAGTCTTTTCGTAGCTTCTGTAACGCCACCGTACCTAGCGCTCACTATCGTTTGTTTGAACCTTTGCTGTAATAATCTGCAACAAAGTAAAAAATTCAGTTGAAAATTAGTCACAAAGTGTTATCATTTATACTACGAAAATACGTGGTCGGTTTCGAAATTTTCCAATCTTGTTAAGCAAATTATTCTCTACTAATACGCTGCTATACCTTGCATATATGTTATTAGATGGGGAGCACATATATTGGCAGTCTGTACTCATTCTTGCATTTCTGAAGAAATCGCTAAAATTCTCAAATTGCGTCAACAACTGTGTAGACGCGTTATCATATGCAGCCAATATTTTCGCTGTAACCATGTCGTAAACTACCAAAAGTGCAGGTTGTGCGTTTGGTTCGTTTGCTTGAAGCGTTGCCACCTCTTCGCTTGCAAATCTTACGAGGATATGATTTGTATCTAGTAATTGCATCTTCCACATACGCAATGCATTCAACTAAAATTTCAATCGTCGAGTTTTAGAAAGATGCTTGTAAGCAAGCGTAGTATGCTATTTGAAAGTTTTATAAAATACCTGATCAAAATATTGATAAAAACGTCTTAATTCGTAAGGATCTTTTGTTGTTTCGCTAATGTATGCTGCTCTTTTATGTAGGTAAACCAACAACTTGTGCTTGAGACTGTTTATTGTAATGTCTCTAAATGGACGGCAATTTACACCTGGACAAGCACTTGTAACCAAATATGCGTCGTCTTCTAAACAGAATCTGTCGTAAATTAGAAACAATTGTGAGAACACAACACGATAGTTGCATCTATTTTGAGTCATGAGAACACATCTTCTAGAAAATAATCAAATAATACCTTCCTATTGTTCTGACATTTATAAACATTCCATCAAGAATTTGAAATATATGAATAGTTTGATGTTGCACCGACAAAACTGCTAATATATCTTTATACAAATAAAGACCTGTAAAAGAAACGTATTCCTATCATTTGATTTATTAAATACAATACTTTTAGTATACAATTTTCTACTGTTACTTGATCGGAGATCTATACCTTGATTATGAGATAAGTATATTTTGTCTACTTTAAAATGTCTAGTATCGCATAATTTTCCTCCGCGTAAATCAACAAGATGTAAACTATAATCCTCGAGCGGTGATCTAGGATTTGGAGTTAGCGCTTCATTGTTGGAGTAAATCTTGAACCAACAGTTTTTGATTATTCGAATTTAATGGAAATGGTTGGTACAACAAAGAAAAAAGGCAACCGACGTACCTGGTAAAAGTGAGGTCTTAATTCATCTGGAATATGAGCAGCAGAACCCACGATTACATATCGACCGTCGTCTGTAAATAAACTGCATTCCCTGTTGAGTTGTTCGTTACTTTGAACTACATTCACGATCCATTTAGTCTAAAAATATTAAAGTAAATGATTAATTACTATACCAACAATTATTTACAAATTATGAGAAAGATATGTATATGTACATGTATACAAACAAATAGAAATTAACGTATAATGTACCTTAAAGAAACGATTGAAAATATTACTTCTAATTTGAAAACTGTATTCATCGTTCTTATGACCAATATATTCGCCTTCGCAATTTGCTAGCAGATCAGCAGCTGCGGATGCACCACGATATTCATAAACTTCTATAGAAGTTTGATCAGCGCTAAAAGCTATTAAATAACGTCCATCGGGGCTAAATTTTCTGAGAAAACAAGGTGGTTTTTCTACATTCATAATAGTGAAATTTGGAAATACGTTTTGATAAAACTGTCTGGCATTGTGTACATGTGTGCCTGGGTAGGGACAACCGAAAGTTTCGCGACGTTTCAGACGAACAACAATGTTCTGTGGTCCTATTTTTCGAGGTTTTATTGGACAAGGCTCTGTCACATACTCGATCTTTGCCTCCTTCTCGGCCATTCCTTACGACTGTTCCAAATATACATTAAAATATACATTTCACTCAATTCATGTCACTTAACGCACAAATATCTCCACTTTTTCTTACTCAGTCTGTTTGAAACTTTTCCATTATCTTCTTGGTTATGTTCAACGTTGTTTAAACGGTTGTACGAATATAAATTGAAAATTCGAAATCACTTTTAAGCTGTATACATCACTCGTTACAGAATGTACAAACAGGAAGCATTTGTTGCTATTTTGTTAAAAATTCTATTATACCGATAACGAGTGTGTATTCTCGGATCGACTTCAATTCTTTCGTACTTCACTATAGGTACCTATACATTCCATGTATCGTACAATTTATACTTGCCAAGTAGAGACATTCGTCATAATTTTCCTTTTTCTCTGTATGTATACTTGCCGTATCTTATTTACCATTGGATACACGAATTTATAAAATCACATACAACTCTTTGTTTTTCTTTCCATAATTTATGTTTATGAATAATGTATTTTCTTTTTATGTAAAGATACATTTCAGTACATAATATTTATATGTATATGTACATACAAATCTTATTATATATATATATATATAAATACCTTACTTATATATGCAGACACATAAAATAATTATGTAATTATATATAGTTAATATCGCGTAACAATTAACTTTTGCGTTTTCAGAAATTTGTAAAAGATATCAATAGTTCTACAATAATATATAATATAAATATACAATATAAATGTTCTATCTTACATAATTTTAGAATACACATATATATATATATATATATATATAAGTACGTAAATTCTTTTACTATTTACTTAATTGTTACATGTGGTAATCTATTTAATCTAAGTGTATTAATATATGCAAAATATATATTGTCAAGGCCGCTACATTTTAACGCATAAAATCGAAAAACCGTTTAATCAAATTAATACGACCCTTTACTAATATATATCTGACTATATTCATTCATAATTTTCGTAACTTATTGCTGCAGCGATACCGCACGTTTGTTGCGTCATTTATATATTTACGATTCAATGGTATATATGTGTGTATACATATTCACGCGTGTATGTATGTATATATATATGCGTGTAAAATAACATTTTCAAATAATATAAAAAGCAATGTTTCACTATATGCGTATATATTTACTATATATCGTGAAACCACTGAAATAGTTTAAAAATCCATTCCCGATACATTAGTTGTACTTATGCATGAACTTCGAACAAAATACATATTTATTTAGTTTTAATAAATTGTTTACATTTGTTGGCGCCCTTCTTACAATTATATTAGAAACATCACGGTAAATACCATGTTGAAACGAATCAAACTTGATCAATTTGAAGATCACGATACATATGCTATATGTCTATGTATATATATACTTTACAATGATTTGCAGCTATTTAATAAGACAAACTGAAGTAGCATTTGATCTGGTAGCCGTAAATTATAACTTCAGTCATGTAGTGTATCACTAATATACTGGAGTTATAAGAAACATTCTGTCATTTCTAATCGTTAATTATATAATTACAATGTTTATTATAATTACACATATTTAATACACATAATTGC
Organism: Lasioglossum lativentre; assembly: GCA_916610255.1. Classification (NCBI taxonomy): domain Eukaryota; kingdom Metazoa; phylum Arthropoda; class Insecta; order Hymenoptera; family Halictidae; genus Lasioglossum; species Lasioglossum lativentre. The sequence goes on from OU744364.1 coordinate 8,650,786, forward strand.
TCTGAAACGGGCTGTGACCTTTAAATCAACATAAATTTTTAACAGTTACTTGTATGGTTATTTTAATAGACACAATACATTGTAATGTATTCTTCAGTTCTTCTGTCATAATCAGGATTTTACACTATACCAGTGAAAAGAATGGGAGTCATTTGCGCAAGCGGGCGCGAACAAAAAATATTTTGAATCAACGTAAATGTTGCACGTCGTCCTATTTATGTATGTTCGTATAAATTATTCAACAATTTTCTATTTCTCGCATCTTCTTCCTCTTTAATATATATTTTTCATATAATATTGTATAATAAAGTAAATAGTCTGCAGTATCATCTATGATTTAAATGAAATTTGTTGTACATACAGTTGGATGTATTTGTTGCACAGAAATTTCCGAGGGAATTGTACAAAATTAAAATTAGTAATTTTTACACACAAATTTGTCTACACGATACATTTTCCATACTTTACTCATTACAGAGTTTATCTTGATAAGGAATAGTCAACTATAATATATTTATTAAACATCAAAATTCGAATTTTTGTAAGTAAACGCACATGTTTTTAAAAATTTTCGATACGTTTGTTTAGGGTGTTTGTTAAATCGTGTTTTGTTTGAAATTGTAATAGTGTCTATACACAGCAATCAAAACCTTTTCAATTTGAAACATGTATGCGCACACTCGTAGTAATCCGCACTTTGATATATTTATTCAAAGTAATATATGCAAATTTTAACTTGATATTCATTATTCTTTATGATTTATATTACATTGTTGATTAAGGTATAAAGCTTGGAATTTATATTAGCATCGGGGATACAATATTTACGTAATGTAGAAGCATTGCTGAAGTCAACAGTGGCGGAAAATAAATCGGAGGTGAAAAACATGTTTGTGTATGTGTATGCCTGTGTACTTGCGTGTCCTGCTAGGTAAAGAAAATGTCAAGATTGGACAATCAATCTGAACTCTAATCCGTTGAACTGCTATCACTGGAGTTACTACTATTCGAAGATGATGTCGAAGATGATGTCGACGATGCTGTCGACGATGCTCTTGTATTGTTTGTTTCGTTTGTTGCCCTAAAAACAAAGAAACACATTCACATAGATCCTTGTATCTTTTCTAATAAGATTTCAGGTGTACAAGAATGTATAATATAATAATGCATTCATGAATTGTAACATTTTAAAAATAAGACGTTTCGTTATCTGGAATATTCATCGTTACTTTGAAATCAATATACAAACATTATGTGTAACAAGGCACGTCAGTGTACCTAAAACGGGCAGCTAGACTAGGTCTAACAATTTCCTGATTTGCTTCCACAGTGTTTTGGTCTCCTAAGTTTTGCCTACAAATTGGGCATGTTCCATGCTAAAAGAACACAAAAAGAACGATTACGAAAATTGTGTAAGTATGTTCAATAGCATGGGAAAAAGGATTTCTTTAGATTATTTTAAAGAAATTTCTTCTTTTTAACTTACCAGCTCTAACCAAGGTAAAATACATGGTGCGTGATATAGATGCTGACATGGAAGTTGCTTAACTGGTTCTGAAAGCTTGAAGTCCTCCCAACAAACGGAACATTGCATTTTACTATCTGTACAGAGAGAACATGTTTAATTAGAAACGTGGATCTATGTTGTTCAAATTTCGTACTTACCGACTTCACTTTGGGTTACGGCCGTGGTTGGTATTTTATCTATTTGTTTCTTCGGTAAAGGCGGTGGACCAGCAGTTCCATCCAGTTGATTTAACACATGGGTTACAACTGCGTCGAAACTAGACTGGCCCCAAATATAATCTTGAGGATTTGCATAGACCAGTCTAATATAAAATTTACATTAGTTTATTTTCTTTTAATAATATACTAGATATCGAGTGAAACAACAAGCAATGAAATTTATCCTGGGTGAGGAAGCTTCCTAGTTCTCTACTTATCAATATTCTTAATGTATGTATTTGTTATCTGTGCTACTATTTCTGCTGATCAATTTAAATATAGATATCATAATGCTGCAATTGAAGACATGATTGGCAATAAATGCATTAATGAACAAGAAGCACCTACAAGAATATTTGAATTTTTATTCGTAAAAATTCGCATTTTTTAGTTAATGCAATGAAAATTATTTGAACGGTGAATGATCAAAGACAAGTGAAAATTTCTATGTAACGATCACCATGTTTTAATAAATACATGCTTGATTTTTGTAAAACATGGCAGCATGGGAGAGGGTAAAACAGAAGAAGAAGCAGAAGAGAGAAATCCTACAAATGTTGAACAATACATTTTTGTGACAATATTAATAAATGGCCAAAGAAATACTTACTTACTAAGATGTATTAAATATTAACTTTTCATATATACGAAAATAAATGTTTGTGGCAAGTACATTTCATTTAAATATGATAAATTCTTATTTTGTGTGACGAAGAGAGAGATATAAGACTACTTTTGAGTTCACTCAGGATTAATCTTTTTAGCGTATTCTATGTAACGGTATGTATATACTCCAATGGTGAGTTATATTACACAAGTGCCACGAGTGAATCATGAAAATTTAATGTTTTACATACACAGGTGGTTGATTATCTTGCGTTACATGATAACCCAGACTCGCTTCCGAGAGAGCACCTAGAAAATCTTGTAGGAAAAGCTGTAGGGACATAGGGTCATCTTGTGCTCCACGACCGCTGTTTAATATAAGAAGAATTATTTAACTATTTATCTATTTGTTAACTTTTGTATCATCTTAGTAGGCATAAACGATGTCTAAACAAATTCAATGACATTTAAAACCATTATTTACTTTGAAAAGAGAATAATCACCCGTGCCATTGAATAAAAATCAAATCACAAATCTGTACATGTTCAGAATTTCTCAGTAGTTAAATACAACTTACCCGTAAGAGTGACGATTGTCCCGAATATTTAAATAATTAAAATTGCTCAAATTGATTGGTACATTAGTTCTGTTAGATGCACTTGATGTTTGTCCCCTATCAGACACTCCTAGCAGTTCTAAAACATCACGTTCTATCCACTATACAAAGAACAATCGATTGAAATTAGGATTATGAACCGCATTGTAAAGTAAAATATTAGAAGAATAAATACAATTAAGGGATTCGAAATTCACGTTTACATTATTCAGCAGCTGATAATCGTGATCACTTATATCATCGTTGACAAGATCCATGCCTGTGCAATTATCGTTGTTACCACTTTGTAATTCTTCTATGAAACCACTTGCGCATCGTGGACATGTATAATCCTGAAACAGAATCACATACCTATTGTGCTGTCCTGTAAATACGTTGATATATTTTTGCTGAAAATATAGTCCTAATACACAAATTTGATGCAAACGTTTCCTTAACAAATAACAATTACGTTCAACAGCTACAATATTTTTACAACCCATAAATGTCAAGAACAAATTGATAAATTGTCTGAGAATAACAAAACCGATCGTTGTGATAGTACAACGGATTGCCTGTTTTGAAATGAGATGTGAAAAAAATCCTTGCATCTTATCGAATGACAGATCAAGAGAAAACATATTTGGAGTTGGAACGAGAACCGCATCCAATTGATAGCTTACGAAATAAGGAATACACGAATATACTTACGGGTAGTAAATCTTCGATTTCAACGCTGCATTTGTGACAGAAAAATCGGGACGTTGGTGTCCCTTCTACAACGGCTTCCGCCATACTTTATGTATCCTCTTTGTTCTCCTTACCTATTTCTGACTATTATCGCGAATTGCGGTGTTCCGTCACAACCGTTCGTGTAGGTACTTGATTGCGTTTAAGCAAATGTCGAATCTGAACTGGAAAACTACTGATTTTAGATGATACCTTCGTACATATAACACGAGATGGCGTCCGATTAAATTTGTCGATTGCGTATCAACACCTCGTTGTTGCGTTCAACTACAATTCTTTCAAATCATTTTCTCTCTTTTATCGGTGATTAAAATTTCTTTCTCCATTTGGCTACGTATTACCCGTCGTATTATTTTCTTTCTATTCTCTCCCCTTCAAACTGTAATCGTAAAAATCGTCTCTGCGAGACCGTATTTCGCACACGGAAATATTTGTCAGGTAAAAATTTTTTGGCAAAAATTGTCAAATTAACAAGAACACGTATGTATTTATGTAATTTTTGTTAACTCATATTAGAAGCATTTTATCATTACGATACGAAAAGTATCGAATCGGTAAAGTTGTTCTTTTTTTATTGATTCTCACATGTATTTACGCATATTGTAAATTCTAAATATATCTTAACGAAAACCGCGTTTAATAGGTTAGGTTTGGACACTCGTTTTTCTCAGTTACTTACCAAATATGTAGGAAGGGACCCTATACAGTTAAGTTACGGCTTCTGATTGGCAGAATGAAATAACGTATGTTGAAAAACCAATTGAAAGTCGTGTCCTGGGAAGGAATATTTAATTGCATCGTAAGTATATGTAAGTAAGTAAGTATATACTTGCCTAATTATTTCTTTGTGTAAATGCGCAAAAGAAAAAAAACAACAGAAACGCAAATACACAGGTACGTGCATATTCATTACCAGACTGACATTACATACATAGATACATGTGTATATATACATATATTATACAATAAATAAACATGCATTACGAGATTAGAAATCTCGAGGATTTCATCATTTCTTAAAAAAAAAAAGAAAAGAAAAATGTGTAAATACGTGAGCATTACATAAGTATGTAGTTGTTTATAGGGCATATGTATGTACATTGTTGGTACTTACATTCAGTGTCGCCCGAAATTGAGGGGAATACAGTTACCCTCTCTCCGTCATTCACGGATTAGTCACGTGACACTGTGACACAAAACACGTCATGTGACTGGACCGTGGCGATGCTCGCCGCCGGAAAATGGGGGTATAGCATTCTAGAAGGGGAAGGGTAGAGTGGGCGACAAGTCTTAATCTGGGGACACTGCTTACATTACGTATACGAATTTCGTTCGTTATTGTACGCATGTGCATGACACGTGGTGTACGGTGTAAGTAAATATATACTTACCAGAGATATACTTACGTACAGCATGGTAAGCATAGGTATTTACCTATATAGGTAGATATACATATGCAACAATTGTTTTTGAAAAGGGTAATTCATGCGTTTGTGCGAGTACACTACAAACTACAAGATCGTTCAAACAATTTTGTGCCTACTTTATATGCATTTACACGAATGCGCGTGTACGCATGTAAATACGCACACGCATGCATATATGTATATATATATAGTTATGGACGCACGTTTGATATGTGCATATAGGACTGGGTGTTGGCTACTGAAATCCTATTCGATAGAGCTATTTGCGACAACAAAAATGAAAGTAAATGTGCATGTATAATAATTGAAATGCACAAAAAAATGATGTTTAAATTACAGTTGTTCCGAACTTAAAATATTTTCAAGATTTTAATACTATTACACGATTATACAATCGAACAAAGATAAATCGAAAGTTCGTTATTCGTTTCTTTTCAGCGACAAACATTTACTAATCATGATTAGTCTATGGAAGGTACTGATTTATTACAATCGAATAAAAGTCTATCGACATAAATTTCCTAGGACGCTTAATGTTATATCGTAATATTTTACTTACACAAGTAAGCGCAATAATGATTCCTTTCTAAAACTATTCAGTTAAATATATTACAATGCTACAGATCACTAGACGATCGGTAATGTATTTGAATCTTTTTGTACCTTTCGAACTACAAGAATTTCAAACGTTCTCCTCAAATTTCTTTCGAGCCGAGTTTTTGTTAATTGTACCACTTTTCATTAGATAATTTTTACATATTGTAGAAAGAGATATCTTATGTCTTATATAATGAACACATTTCTTTCAGAAATGGAGTATAGTCGAGCTTATTGAACACATAAAATGCATCGACTAGAATAGGAAGAGATTCCAATTTTGTCAGAATCCGCTTACATAATAAGTATTTGTGCATGTATGTATATGTATGTATGTATGCATGTATGTGTGTATGCATGTGTAGATACATATCAGCTTTGCTTCCATTTCTGATGCGTTTCCCTCAAATAAAAGTTGTATTAGTGTTCTAATTTTTTTTTCGATTTTAGAACTTCGTATTTGCAAACCATGATATATTTGGTCGACATATGTAATGTTATAACGCTATACCTTCTTTCGTCGTGAGCTGTGTACAAAATCAATTCTAGTTATAGGATTAAAAAAATTATTATTAATTTTTAAGAGATTATTCTTTCTTATAATATGACGTAACATAGGTTTTTGAAACAACGATCAAAATGACCGAAAATTAAATTGAATAACTTGTTGCGGACGTTGGTCGGATGTATATATAGATCATTGACATTTACATTTGAATAAGGTTTCTTTGTAAGTTTATATTAATGCACATGTATGTCTGTATATGTATTATGTATATATATGTTTCGCTTTATAAAGTATAAAGTCAGAAACATATTAAGACAGGTAATTAAACAACATCAGAGACCTTAGCGAGGAATTTTACGAATTACATAGATGTATTTTCAGTTTTACTTTGAAAATATTTATATAGATTCTATCGCATCAATTTTGTTAGGTAGTCGTAATTAAGACCAAATCACGTATGGATTACGATAACACGTTATGTTTTATTATTAACAGTGTACCAACACTTTGGATACTTTTCTCACTGTTAGTTTGAAATAATGGTAATTCTTTAAGTACTGTCGACGCATTGTTATACAATTTTGGGACATTATACGAATATAATAGGTTCATGGTAATCGTAATTGCACGATTAAATAATCGTACGATAAGAGATTATTTGCAGAAAGTTATGCATTTTGTTTCCTCTTTGGTACTGTTAATATTGTGTCGTTTCATTTGCTCATAAATATTCCGATGAAACATCAAAGCCCATCATCGTATATTACGATGCTGGCGATGTTTTTCAGTTATTGATATTTATTATATTATGAAACAGTAGAATACCGATTGTCAATGGTTCAAATATTTACGGGTGTCCCCAGAAGATTAATTTCTTTTTTAAATAAAGAATTTATAGGTAAAGTTGTCTCGTGTCTATTAAAGGTGACCGTTAAACATTCGATCGTTTCGTCTATTGTGGCTATTCGTTTTACAAGCATTGTCATCGAATGAAAATTTATAACAAATTCAATTTTACTCGTTGAAAATAAACAGTTATCGAACATTATCTTATCTTATTTACAATATATAAAACCAACGGTAATATTAATGAATAGCGTGTTACCATATCACACTCACAATGAGATGTCCGAAAAATATAAATCGCAATATACATTCTTCATAATATAGAAAAAAATATCAGTGATTTTGCAGATATTCTGCAATCTCACTATGATTTACTAGTAATTATATTCTCAACGCAACGTTTCGATCGTCAACTCAAATATATCAAGCAAGTACTTTGTACTTATAATGACGCGTACGATCGTATGAATCGGTAGATGAAATGTATACTGCGATCAACATGAACCACAGATGTTATGGGTACCGGCATCTGGTCAAATTTTCCGTACATATACATAGAGTATGGACCATGTAGGAGTGTATGTATTATAAGTTCTGTGGCTTTTCTATCATCTCAATTCTGATACGACAATGAAGGAAGACTGTCCGGTGTATCGCATAAATGTTAAAAACAAAAAAAGAAAATAATGAATTAAAGGACCGTAGTCTTCGGATGCTTCTACGAGGTATATAACTTCACCTCTGTTCATACAGAAATCTTTCATAATTGGTAAACATAATTAGTGAGATTCTTAAATGCTATTAATCCAATAACTAGACATCGGAATTATTATGCATATTTATGATTATGTGATCTAAGAAATTATATTTTTCTTTTACGTCCAACACAGCTTAATGGCCTGTAATTATGAATGGTAGACTGTAAACATTTTGTTCACTGTACGCGCACAGCAAATACTAAAAGTATGTAGGTATTATCGTATGATCCTAAAACGAATATAATTTTCCTTACAACTGTATGTAGTATTATTTCGCACAGACTAAAAACGTTTACTTTTATGTCGAACTTTGTAAAGTCGGTAGAAAGTTTTACGATAGAGTATGCGATTCGATTAAACGACTCGTCGAATGATAAAACAAAAATAAAAAACTGATTTCGCTGCATGTCTTTGTAAAAAATCTGAAAGAATAACGGTATTGGATAGAAAAAGCGAGAGATATCATTTTCCTGAGTTCCAACAGAATATGCATGCGGAGACACCGCAGGTGGGTAATAATATAACGACAATGAATAATGTTCTATGCAATCGTCAGCTAAAAAAGATAATTGTATGTATACGGATACGTATGCGCGAGGCGTACTAAAATTGTTTGAGACTTTTTAAACGAACGGAGTTCGTTCGAGTTTTCAATGAGTACGTTGCACAGATTCAACACAGACAACGTTATAGAATGGTACAAATTCGGTGATGTACGTAAATTGACTGCGATAAAAAGTCGTCGTATCCACGCAATTTAATATGATCTTATAATTTCCACTGATATGTATTGTCTAAAGATTTTAGAACGTGCACATCTCACAAATCGAATACGACAGTAAACATGTAGTGAAATTATTATATATATATGTATATATTTCTTTTATTTTGTTTTAAAGAAATCTATGGACTATCAACATTATCAACCAATGCGAAATACGTAATATTTTGAAGCATTATGGTGGACGTAACTGTATAAAGTATAGGTAAAATGTAGCAGTCGACAATGCACAAGTTCAAATATATCACATTGATAGAACAGTCGATATAATTGTAACGATATTACGATAAGAAGTTCGATTGGCACTGGTTTATAACTGTAATTCTCCATTCAGTGTATCACGTTCGATTTTTCGCAATCTTGGCAACAATATACTTGAACTGAACGAATTGTCAATGCATTGGTTATTTCTAACAATATGTATTTACAGAGCGTAAATCGATCTACTCGTCTCGTATCGGTTAAATGAGTTATCAGATTACTGAGAACATTTGCAGATTTTTTTTTTTAAACGACGAGAATACGTGAAAGTCTGTGTTGTATAGTACAACACCAACGAAGGTAAAGGTGGTAAAAATCGAGCTTTCCAATATTTCCTGTCACGATAAATTCGTGACAGATGATACTGATTCGTATAGTACAGAACATTGGAAACGCTATAAAATGATTTTCTTGTTAAGTGTACGTTATAAATGAGGTCGATCGTGTGTACACGTGCGTAGCAGGGTTTGACCCCGCAGCATAATAACGTGTAAAAAACAACTGTAAAAGCAAAAGTATGATCGACTTTCATGGTATACCGTGCACCGTCCACAACATACACGCATGCTTGCATGGATTACGTGAACAGTTCAAGGTTGACAGTGAACAAAATCGAGAACGTTTTGCAATAATACTAAACTCCTGTTAACACCGATGCGACACTGTTGCTGCTTCTGATGTATTGTAATGTAACGTGACCCAACGCAATCCAGTGCAGCTCAATAAAATATAGACTTGCCGTAGTTTGTTATAATACTGACTTTTGAGTAATGGTAAATGCATCGTAAATCATCTTAATATCTACGCGATGCGCGAGAATTATAAAACATATTCCCGCGATTAATTTTCATCCGATGATTCTGTAGAACTTTGTGGCATGGTGTTGAACCAATTTTCTCGAATTCCAGTACTCCTGAAGAAAAACTTACATGAAATATAGAAATATATTAAAACACTGTAAAGTAAAACAAGGTCAAGTTTCGACCGATTAGTTTATAGTTGTCTAATCTTTTCGTAACGTCTGGACTATGTTTGGCAAGTACCTGGCTCGTTGACGGGTACTTATGGGCAGTGTAAGCGAAGTTCTGTAATATTGAGGAGTAGTACTCGAAGCTGTTTCGTCCGGCCTTCTGTGTAACGTCATAGTTTCATGTGGAGATGTGATCAATTCGTTCTCATTGTCCAAATAATAACGAGAACCTGTCGCGCTTTTGCAATTTTCGCATTCGCTTCTATAATCGTCGTTATCATCGTGTAGAGTAGGAAGGGCTTGCATGCTACACACGCACGCTACCGACTCGAAACTTCCCTCTTCGTTAATTTCATTGGCCACGTTCAACGGTGGCTGAAAGATGGATCAGAGTTAGCATCGTGCAACGGTATTCGTAACGATATAATTGTTTCGTTGAATTATGTTGTGTTGTATTCCATTGCATTGCATTCTATCCTACATATCTGTTGGAATACCTTGTAATTATGAGATTCTTCGGATCGATGTTCCGATTGGTGGTGCCTCTCAGTCTGTTGTTGTCTTGACGAGGATGGAGTAGAGGAAGGTTGTATTTGCGCGTCTTGATGATAAAACGTGCTTGGATTTCTGTTTTCTTGATCGGTTAACGAGTCTTGTTGCGCAACAGGCGGCAAATTTGGTGAAGCATTTGTCGGCGAGGGTCGTAGCAACTCGTTCTTGGGGTAATCGTTTATAATGCTCTGCAGTCTGGTAGCGGTACGAGCTGTGGTTAAAGTTCTTGGAATCGTACGGTGGGCAGATATATTAGAATTTGACAAGGTCGCGGATATCGTAAACGCTCCGGTTTGACGGGGAAGAGTAGTGTGCGTTTGATAATTTTTCGAAACGGAACTTTGCAAGTTCGAGGGGGCGGGTTGTACGGTCACGTCCGCATGCTGATTAGCAAAATTTGGTATTCCGATCGAAGCGGGCAGATTCTCGTAAGTGTTTGTCCCCATTGTGAAATTTGTAGTGGAAGTGCCTACACTAACTCCTTGAGACGTTTCGTTTTGATTCGATTGACGATAACTGGAATATATGTTCGGATTTGAAATTGGTCTGTTGGGCGTGGTTGTCAAGCCACTCGAATCGGCGATACTGGTGTCGCATATCAGTGTCGTCGCGTTGCCGTTAATGCCGTTAATGCCGTTGATGCCGCTTTGCGTGCTTCCTACGAGCGATATATTGGTGCGACTGGTGGCATTGGTCAAATAACTGTTTGGAAAGTTCAGTTGCGGAAGCGCTTGTGGATTCATCGACAAAAGGGCCTGTTCCGCTCTTGCCGCCGCGACAGCTTCTTCGTAAGGCGGTGGAGCCTCTCCGCGCGGAAAGTAATTGCTGGGTGGCTTCCACAATGGATAATTGGCACCGCACGGAATGTCGTCCATAGGAACCCCGTACGACAGTCTATCTCGCTCTAAGTATCCCATACTACCTAAATTTCTTTGGTCCTCTGCCAATTGTCTATTCTGTCTTCCTGCCACACAAACTTTTACAAGATAATCAGTACTTCTGCTGCGCTACAGATGTAAGAAACAGACAAACAATTCGTCGAATAAGATAAAATACCTCGTATCTTTCTTTGGCGCAAGCGATGTATTAAAAAAAATAATAGACTCAGCGACAGCACAGCCGTTACAAAACTAGCAACAGATCGTAAGCCTATATCGTAATTTGGAGTTGTATCGGTCGCGTTGTTGCCAATTCCATCCGGTTTGTAATTCAATATAGATGAAAGCCTGTCGTCCAGGCAAAGATACTGGCAACAGGTGTCCGTACGTAGGAAGGATTTACAATCTTCCTGTTCAACGTAAAAGAATGTTTTAGTAGCGTGTTGTCTATTTTGGCGATCCAGTCGAACGAAAGCTAAGATGTTATTGTGTGAAATACCTCTGGGAACTTGGTGCAGACGAATGCTTTGCACAATTTTGGATTGCCATTATCGCAAATGCACAATGTACAAGGATTCGAGCCAAGAATGTAAGATCCCCCGGTTTCATAAGATCGTCCTTGATGATCTTTACAGGGGGCACCGCTCTCCGCACGAGTGACTGTAAAACATTTGAAACAAAAATGGTTGTACGATTCCTGGTGGACAAACGCTCTCTCCTATATTATTTATGTACCGTGTATTTGTTGCAATGCGTGTACATACACAGTTCATGTACATGTGCTCGCGCGCGCAACTTGTTTACCGATTACAGACGTATGTCTGTTGACTATCTCATCTGTACTCGTAATCCGTAACATATCTGTACTCTGTACGCGGTTGATGCGTGGGCGCGTGGGCACGTGTGCGCGTGGACTCGAGTGCGCGTGCGCATCCGCGCGCAATCGCGCTAAACGAGCAACCAGGTGAGCGACAACGATACATGCGTCATATGCACATTACGTCAATCGCTTGGTCCAACTCGACCAGAGATTTTTTCATTAAAAAAATGTTGACGCTCGATACGAGCATTGGTCGAAAGATACTCCCGTTGCCAGATAATATGGATCAGTCGTTGGTGTCGGAAATGAATAAAAGGGAAACAAAAACGGAAACGAAATCGAAATCAAGATTGATGCATGCTATTTAGTCGATGTTCTTTGAGAACGGATGAATGTGTACATAACGAGCAACGCGCCGACAAATGTTACTTGCCGATCTACGTTAAGAGGCCGTCGTCGGAGAACGGGAATGGAATCGAGCAGAACCGTGGGAAACACGCTCGGAGAGATGATAAAATAATGTATCTATGTAATAGACTTACCAGTAAAAAATAGAATAAACGCGGAAACTGCATAACCGAGAAGGTTACTGCCGCTGTATCTCATTCTGCGTTCGTTATCTCATCATAATCATGACCATTTGACGTGGTGCGAGAAGGAAACGATCGCAATTAGTAGCCTTGCGGGATTTCAAACGATGTGACGTTCCGTCGATTCCTCGTTGCTCCTCGTCGACATGTTTTCGAACGCAGTGCCAGTGCCAGTCAGCATCAGCAGCATCTCGCACCAATACACCTGTATCACGGGTTGCTTATGCAGGAGCAACAGTTATTTTCGCACACCTGCATATCTTCGAAACTCTTCTTTTGCTGGTAAGTGTCCTCGCACAGTATGCGTCCTCTCAAATAGGCACACAAACTTTCACCTACTCGCACCTACTTGTACTTGCACCTACTTGCACCGACTCCCGACACTCGACACCCGACACCCGACACCCGGGATGATCGATTAGTAAACGGAGCAGCTATCGGTGTCGAGCACCGATACCGACACCACCGCCATCTTCGAGCGTTTTCCAAAGTCTTGTCTTTCTCGTTCGAAGCCCATCGTACTTACCAGGACACGAACGAGTCTCGCGCATTCTCGTGCATTCTCGCGCATTCTCGCGCGTTCTCGTGCATTTCCGTGCATTCGTTGGCGAACCTGTATGTTTTATAATACGCGTATCAGAGATAATATTGACGGCATCAAAACAAAATTGCGAGTTTCATCGCATAAAGTAAAGAAATAATGAGGAACAATGAGGAATAATGAATAAATTAATGGTTACGAATAGTAAGCGTAAATTTGTAAGACGTTTCTCAAACTATCGTTTGCGTTTAAACCTATATATACCGAGCACTAAAAGCGATTCAAATGTTTTAACTTATAAAAATGACAAGCCTCTATTTATTTATTTAGATTTTGTGGAATTCAATGAAAATCGTGTTCAGTTTTGAAATAAACAATATATACAATCCATAATGGTATTCATAAAATGTTGATTTTTAAATGCTTGTACATTTTTTAATAATAAATCTCATTAATTTAATCGTTTTTGAAGGTGATGGACATTTAGAAAGCAATATATATACGATAAACATGAATATCCACCGAAGTATCTGTGATACTTTAAACAATAATAATTCCTGAAGAAGGACAAAGGTGGAAATGATTCTTGCGGCATCATACAGGGAAAAGTAGGTATATTTGAACTGAAAAGATATTCCATGTCGAAGGCAAATAACTTCGACAGCTTTCATTAGTCCATTAAGAATTATTTGTTTAATAAATGATGAACTGTAATCCTAAATTTGAGGTATGCATTTTCATGGTAAAAGAATGCTCTTCATTTCGAAAAAAAATATTTTTACAAATATTAACTAGGTCCGGCATGTTTCGCAAAAGAAAATTAGTAATTTTTTCGATCGAAAATCATATTGACAAAATGTTCATTTTTAAATGCTTGTTCTAATTATAATTTTTATTAAATTTCATTATAATATCGACAATTTTCGGCATTGCTAAATGTTTAGAAAGTAATGTAGATGCATTAAATACCGATATGAGACAAGTAATTTTTTTCCAAATGACTTGCTAGATGACTTGCTAAATGAACGCTATCGCAAAACGAGTAAAAAGATGAAAAAAAAGACTAACAACCGTTTCGAAACAAAATAGATTTTTGTATTCCGCTAACCTGCCGTGCGCCGTTCATACGTCGTTTGACACGACGACGTAACGATTCATATTTCAACAAAATTCTTTAGCAAAATGTCATGAAAATTGTCACTGCCCTCAACCTCATTGTTCATCGTCTCTATCGTATACGCGAAAAATTCAAACATTCACCAGCATCACCGCTGTAGCGAGCCAAGATAAAAATAAGAAAAAGTAGAAAAAAAAATAGAAAAACTAATAACAGATATTTCGCGGAATCGCTGATAAGTGTCTGCAGCAGAGTGGGGAAGAAACAGGTGTTGTGATGCGATGAAAATTGCTCGATCGTAGCAGAAGTATTATCGGTTAGGTAGCCGGGCGAAACGTTCATGGAAAAAAACGACGATTCACCCGAAGATGTCAAACGGGCTACATCTGTCGAGCGCGAAATAAAACGAGGCGAGAAGGATGATCCGTTCGAAGGATATCCGCGTCAGGAAAAGAAGAAAAGATGGGAACACTGCGACAAGACTTCAAAGAAATCCAAGGCACATCGAAATTGTTTACCTTTTCCGTTTCTTTCGTACAGTCTTTCTATTTTACATCTCGTCGGTTTTATTCCAGGATAGAGGGAGCACCTAGCTTTCGACATTGTCGTGCAAACATTTTCCGAGCTTGAGATTTATAGACAATATTTTTAGAAACCAAAAACAAAGTCGGACGGGGATTGCTGCGAAACACGGAATGGCAAAAAGGGAAAGGCGAAAAGGTTTACGAAGATTGCGGTGTTCGGGGAGCCGTGCTCGCTCCCGAAACAGGACATAATACCTAGACATTGCTTGACGAAAGGAGATTACATCGAACTATTAGCAACGCCGAGGTGACAATCCAATCGTTTGCTTTTCGTCTCGACTCGTTTTTTCTAATTCTCGCACGCTTACAATTAGAGCGATGCGTACACCGCAAAAAATTGTCGTTGCTCTGTTACAATTTACAATCAGTGGCGGATTTAGAGGGGGGCTGCAGGGGCTAAACGCAAGGTGGCAAAATCCAGGGGAGGAAAATTTTTGAAAAAGTACCAAAGGTAGGAGTTGGCTCTGTCAGGAATGGGGGAGGATGTAGAGATAGTCCCTAGGCGACAAAAGTATAAATCCGCCACTGCTTACAACAGTTTCTATTGACTTGATTGTTCGGCAACTGGCCGGACGATCTCCGAAAATTACGGTGATATTAACCTTTTCTAAATGCTTTTGTTCAGTCGAAAATGTCCGCCGGATTGCGAAAAGAAAACTGTCCTGAGAAGGTTACGGCCTGTCTCGCGACGAATCAAGGAATTGGCGCAACCGCCGAGGCAACGAATGCTGATAAGCTTGCAACAAGGTGCGGCGGTGTTACCACCGGCGCTTTTGGACAATCTCGCGCGAACATTGGAGAACGAAACCTGCCTCACTCCCGAGTAACGTATCGGTCGTTGACATCTTTTTTCTGTCCTTTTCATCCATTCTATACTTTCGACCATGTTAACGTGAGTTTTTCTCGATCGAAATTATAATACATAATGAATTTAATGATTTCGGCGCAAGGTTCGATCATTCAAAAATAATCAACAAATGTGCAATTAATAAAGCATGCTTCTCAACGTTTCGATCATAATGTTGATCATTTTCAGAGAGACATATTTTGCGTCTGAAAAATAAATGTTTGAAAGTTTTGAAAGGTCGCAATGTCACGGTCGAAAGTCTAGTATTTTCTGAAGCCTGCTTTCTCAAGAACGGAAGCGTCTTTGCTCTACGACACTCTACGTTGAGATGATTATTCTGACAGGCAAACCCGCCGCGTCTCGTCGAGTCGTTCGGATACCAAAGATTGACCGATTGTTTCAGGCAAGCGTCGATCGTTTCGAAAAAGAAGAAATTGGCGAAGAAGCACAAGGAAAAGAAGCAAACATGGCGGCAGAAAGAAACGAGTAAATCGACCAAACCGAGCATAGGCTCTGCGGTCGGTGGATCGTTGGACAAGGATTCGATCTCCTGCCAATACTTAATGGCCGAGCGTTTCGTCAAAAGTATTTTAAAATGGAAATGTCAAATTCCCAAGTCGGAATTCAGCGATATCTCGAAAGTGATCGTCGAACGTTTGGTCGATGTACTCGAGTACACTCCTTCGCACAACGAAGACCGTAAATGGCAGCAATTGCGTGCTTTGGCCGACATGATAGCCTGTTGGATAGCCGGAGTGCTGTCGGATGTTGCTAGTAATCAGGAGGAAAAGCTTGAAGATATATGCAAACAGAAAGCAGAAGAGTGGGCAGCGGCGGAAGAAGAAGAAGATTATTTTGACGAGGACGAGGACGAGGACGAGGACAAAGACGAAGATGCGAGGAAGGCCGCGGAGGAAGATGAAACAGAGACGGTAGACGATACTTCCACCGTAGATACGAAAGATCAAGTAGAGGATGCGGAAACGGAGACGCAAGCGGACGAACAGGATTCGAAAGCTGTTGAAACGGAGCAAGTGATCACGGCGGAAGCAGAAGTTGAAACGGAACCGACGGAAGTCGACACTGGAATAGAAGCTGAATCAATGGTACCGGAGCAGGAACCAAAGGAGGAAGCAGAAACAATAACGGAGGTAGTAGCCGAACCAGCAGAAGAGATAGAAGCGGAATTAGTGGCAGACACGCAAGTGGAAAAAGATACGATAAAGGAAGAAATGGAAGTTGAAGCAGAACCAGAAGAAGAAACGAAAACACCAGGAACAGAAGATATCGAGGGAGTACCGACAGTCACGACGATCGAACCAACGGAAGATGATACAATGACGGGTAAATTGCCAGAAGAAGGAGTAGGAGAAGGAGTAGGAGAAGGAGTAGGAGAAGAAGTAGGAGAAGGAGTAGGAGAAGGAGTAGGAGAAGAAGTAGGAGAAGGAGTAGGAGAAGGAGTAGGAGAAGGAGTAGGAGAAGAAGTAGGAGTAGGAGAAGGAGAAGGAGTAGGAGAAGAAGTAGGAGAAGGAGTAGGAGAAGGAGTAGTAGAAGAAGTAGGAAAGAAAGACGGTGACCTGCCGGAAGGCGAACAAGTTGGAACAGAGATTTCATCTACTCCACTGTCAGAGGAGAAAGTTATATCCGAAGATGACAAATGGAAAGATATATTGGTTGGGGAAGACTTGGAGGTATTATTCAAATCCGATATTCCATTCGTTACCTTTGGCAAAATTATCGATACGGTTTACAAGATGATAGAAAGTACTCCGGAAAATACGGGCGAAGATCCGATAACAAATGCTATGCACCGTGTAATTTACGAAAAATTATCCAACATCGTCATGTTGGAGGATCCGAGTCTATTGACAGAAGAAATGAAAGACGTTGTGGACGTGGTATGCGGAAAAGTAGCAAACTGGTTGAAAACTATTCTGAGCAAATCGCAAGTGGCATTCATGGAAGAATGTATGCCGGTGGTCGAATCGAAGGAGATCAGAGATTGGACGAAATGGCTCGAGCACATTAGCAACGAAGCTATAGATTGGAACATATGGTTGCGAGGTGTGATCGAGAAAATGTTTGAGATGAGGTTCTCGAAAATGACACGGGGCGAATGGAAAGATTGGACGAAATCCGTTGACACCGGAGCTTTGCTTTGGAGAAGATTCCATCTGCAAACTATACATCAGGCACACCGTAATATAACAATGATGAGTGGTCGTCGCGTCGTCAAGACTGGAACTAAAACTCCTTGTACTACTTCGGAACAGTTGGTAGCCGCCACGGAGTTGGAAGCACAATAACTCGAATACTCGAGTACACGAATGCTCGAGTACACGAATGCTCGAGTTATCAAATACTCGAGAGTATACAAGCACTATACAGTGTACATGGATACGAACACGCACTTACATACGTATACGTGCATGCACTGGTATACACTAGACATAAACAAACATGTATCATCAGTCTTTCACGATATATGTATGTAATAACAAAGAATGCAAAGATTCCTATAATTTATTGCGACTTTGTGATTCCGAGCTTTAAGAAATATTTTAACAACAGTCTCAAACTGTTTTTCAAGTCTGTTTAAAGCGCAACGCAAAAAGATATTATACAAGTAGATATGAGAAAATTATTCTTCATTGTTGCGGTAGCCGTTCGTTATCCGAGTGTAAATGAAGCATACATGTACATAAAATCGCTCCACGAACTTCGACTGACGGGTATTTGCAATGAAAATAAGACATTGTTTTCTTACGACAAGTGTCTTTAATAAATTATGAACGCATCTGGATACGATCAGACGTGATTTTTGGAACATTGTTGCACGGCGAAGAAAAATCACAATATTTTAACTGCAAGCAAAAAAGGAATAATGTTTCGAACATCGAATTACTCGAGATATTTTTCACGCCAATCGAGTTGCAATGTGCAATATACATACATTGTAGCCCCACGCGCCCTATGGATCTCAATTAGTAAACGTTGTATACGATAGACGAATTCGAAAAATACAATAAATGGTCCAGCATCGATGTTTGCCAGTTGAATTTATGGCAGCGGTACGTGTTACACGGGAATCGTAGTAAGCGGTGGCAGTAAGTATGTCAAAGAAAGAATCGACCGTTTCTCCCCTCCCGTAGAAGGAAAGGTGGACTCGGCAACTTTCTTCTCGAACGATGGCTTGGCCCTGACATTGTCCTCGCGACCACGCATCTACGTATTGCCGATCGCTACTCGAACTGGTTCACGGATATTTTGCGTAAATTTCCGTGTCCAAAGTCTTCGCTTTTTTTTTTGGCTCTTCGCGATCGTAGTAGTAATCGTAATCGTAATCGTAATCGTAATCGTAATCGTAATTGAAATAGTAATCGTATTCGTCTTCGTGACCCGTGTCGCGCTCGTGCTCGTGTTCATCTCTTCGTGTTGCGCCCGCGCAGAGACTACACCACCCTACTCGACATCGACATCGACCGTGTTTCACGACATCGTGTCTTCTCGTTTTCCCGTGCGGGCTTTCGCTTGTCTATCCCCCTTTCGCTTTGATTACCACTTTGGTTCCGCTTTCTCTTTCACCTCCCATTTTCCTGTCTTTTGGTTCCTGTTTTTTTTTTTCATCTGGTGTTGTCCAAATATCCTGTACAGTCTGTTTTCATCGGCATTATTCGGCAATCCGCGAAACCGTGCGAGACGCGACGAGACGAGACGAGACGAGACGGACGTTCGGCGTCGTATTGAAACGGTACTTGAACCGGAAGGGACGCTTTGCAGACGATCAAGACGCAGCGACGCACCAACTATTATATCAAATATTTTCTACGAGTGCATACGTTGTACCAAAGTGATGCATTTATCTTGTCGAGCTGATATTCATTGAATCGGATAGTAACGGAATCGAATGTACAGGTAAGTCGGAATAAAAACAGTGTATTCCGCGATCGACTGCCATTTACGTACGACTTACGGAATCGGTATAGACGCGATCCCGATGCTACCTTACGATACGCTTTCCTCGAACGGGATCGCGTATGCGAGGGGTACATGTGCCCATCAATTTACAATTCGCGTTTACCCATTCAGTTGACATTGAGGAGTGACGACAATTCGATTTCCGGTCAGTACAATTAACGATTCCATGATAGACTCCGATTTTTTTTTTTTTTTTTGGTTTCAATGTTCTTCCGTTTTAGGAAAGTAGGGGACATCGGAGGATACAATAATCGTGCTAAAATATTGTTGATTGCCCGCGAATATTCAAACACGCGAGATATGTTGTATACGTAAGTATACAATGTGCACGTGCGCGCACTTCAGCATTGGATTAGATTATTGTAGAATTCGAAGTACCAGGTACAAATCGATAAGGTATCGTTTAACGAATGATAAGATAAATTAATTTAAACAGTCCGGGAGTAGATATCGAAGAAAAATTTAAATGCACGAAATATGAGAGAAATGGCGGCACGACCGTAGACGTTGTTTGCAACCGTGCAGCGTAAACGAAACGCGATCGAATCAGCATATTGCAGCAGTTGCAAACGTTGCAATCGAATGGCTGCGGTCGCGAATGAAATAATTTATTTTACCTTATCAGTAGTGACGCTGGCAACAAAGTCCAGCGACCCTGAACAAGACACGGGCGGCAAAGTCTCACGACCCCGAATAAGACACGGCCAATAATGAACGTTGTCGGGATCGAACCAGTTGCGGGGGATAAAGGGGTAATGCAAAGTAGTTGGGGTCGTGAGAATATTTGTCACCGAAGCACGGCCGTATCTGCGTAACTCACAATCAGATATGACTGACTAATTTAGTCAAGTGAACGTGCTAACGACGAGTACACGGTTCGAGGCGAACCGATATTTGAAATTTGGCCGAGACCGACGGCAGTCGATCGATTCTTCCGTCGTAAGGGTATTTTCAGTTTTCCCGGGTATTTGCAGGATGACGCTAACGTGCAGCGAAATAGTATCTCTGGTGGTGTTGGCGGCTATAGGTATAAGAATTTTACTTAGAGTGGGCTTGCTCGTGTGGAGAAAGCTTATCGCGCCTAGTTTCGGTTTGGCGATCGATTTGAGGACGCAGGGAAAATGGGCAGTGATCACCGGTGCGACCGGTGGAATCGGCAAAGCGTACTCGGAGCAACTCGCTGCGAAAGGTATCGACATCGTATTGGTGGCACGGAACCCGTCGATGCTCCAGGAGGTTGCCACAGAGATCAAACAACGATACAATGTACAAGTCCGAACCGTCGAAGCGAACTTGTCCGAGGGCGCACCGGTTTTTGCGAAAATCGCTAAAGCAACCGAAGATCTCGAGGTTCGTTTACAATATTAAAATATTTTCCTGATCGTTATGCATTTAGTCCAGGGTCCAGGGTACATTTTTACAATTGATTACTATCAAGCTAATTTTCCGTGAGTAGCTTCATTTTGATGAGAAAAAAATTAGCTTGATAGTAATCAATTGTAAAAATGTACCCTGGATCCTGGACTAATTGTATTTCCAAGTATTGTAAAAAAGAAAAACGCTTTTTCTTTTTTTAAGTCCGACTCGTTTTTGATCTCCACAGGTTGGCGTGGTAGTCAATAATGCCGGGGCCAGTTACGATCATCCGGAGCTATTCACCGAACTATCGGTCGAGAGTATGTCGTCGATTTTGGAAGTAAACGTGACAGCTTTGACGGGAATTGCGAAAGTGTTTCTTCCGAAAATGTTCGAGCGTAGAAAAGGAGTGCTCATAAACATCAGTTCGATGTTGGCGTATATACCGGCCCCCTATTTGGCCGTTTATGGCGCGAGTAAAGCTTACGTGAAAAAGCTCAGTTCCGATTTAGCCGCGGAAGCTGAACCGAGAGGGGTCACCGTTCAATGCGTGTGTCCCGGCATCGTGGCGACTAAAATGACAAAGATCAAGTAAGCGATTCCTAAGACCTAAGATCTCTTCTCTTGATCATTTTCTTTTACCATTTTCGTATGACTTTTAGGAAAGCATCGTGGATGGCGCCCACACCCGAGAACTTCGTCGAAGCGTCGTTAAAGACTATTGGCATCGAGGATTGTACAACTGGTTATCTTTCGCATTACTTGCTCGCTAGCATTATACAAGGATTGCATTGCGTATGCGAGAAGGGTACTATTTGGTTGATCTCGAGGACAATGTGCAATTTAAGGGCACGCGGTTTAAAACGCAACGAGAAAAGGCTGAATAGGAGCGAAAAAGAATCTGTTGCCACCGAATAATTCTCTGGCTCTCCTATCGTAGCTTTTCTACGTTTGAAATCATTCTAATTAAAGTACATTCGGTTCGAAGCTTCCGACAATTTTATAGAAAATTTTATTCCATACTGTCGTACGTCGTTATACGCGTATGCTTCCAAGTGTTCTTGGAATGAATGATCTTTCTTTGTGTGTATGTATAATGATATGTTATATGTTCTAATTGTTATATGTTACATTGTTATTTTTTGTAACAATAAGTGTTATTGTATGAAATAAAAAATGACGATAGCCAGTTTCTCATTCTGTTGGAATTCGATGGTTATTGGTAGTGAAGACGCGTCCGTGAGTAATCGGAACTGCACCGGAGCGTTGACAGAGCTGGAATAGTCGTATGGGGTATAGGTCGAAAGAGTTGAAGAGGTCTTAGACCGAAGATTTACGATTTCCTGTCCCAAGTTGTCCAGAACTTTGTCTCTTCGTCCGGTCTAAATTTCATTGGCGCTATATTGAAATAGGCGACACAATTCCAAGATCAATATTATATTTTATTGTTCAGATTTCTCTCGTATCTCTATCCCGCTGATACTGTATCGCGATCCCGCAACAGTGAATATGTATAACTTTGGAATTTTCCATGTGCGACATTCAAATGCGCATACGTAATTACGTGCTTATACACTAATATACACGATTAATTAAAAACATGCGTACTTGGGTTTTCCTTCCCGATGGAATACTCAATTCTCGCTAACAAGTCCAAAATTACGAACTGTCGCACAGTGTGTCATCCAATGGAAAAGAAAATAATATCTCCGTAATGGATATTCTTAAAAAAATATTTTTTCTGTAGTTATCATTTTATTATACTTCTACTATTTAACTTTTCAATCTTGTAAGATTAACGTAAATACTTCGAAAACCAATGTTAATAAATATTACATTCTCAATAGAAATAAATAGACTTGAGATTATCAGATATTGACGCGAACTATGAATGTTAAATCAAATCGATTTAAATTTCCCGCGTACCGGCCGGAGTGTCGCATCTTGTTGTATCCCTATTCTATGGTTGTACATTAACCAATGCTAACGCTGAACGAATTGTATTATTGGTAGAGATGGCGTTCAAAATCACTCACGGTGATTTATCACAGTGATCGCAGAATCACGATCACGCTCATGATTGTTTCACGATCACGACTACTGTGATCCTAACTTTTTTATCTCAAGTCATAGTAATTCTTCATCTTTGAGTTAAAATATTGTATTATTTATGTAATTAGTAGAAAGGTATAGACAATTTCTTATTTATAAATACCGAATGTACGTTACTTAATATATACCACACAATATAAAACAGAACTTTCTTTTACAATTTATAGTCATTAGTTATTACTAATTATTAATTTATTCAATATTCTTCATTGTTTTATATACTTTTTGCCTTTATGCGATATAACTTATATTTTTGTTTTTATTTTTTGTTATTGAACATGTCCCGAGAACATAGACTTCTATATAGAGTGACCAAGAACAGTTATGTTCCTATGCTCTCCACCAATCAGAAGCGATCACGAAAAATCACGAATCACTGTGAAGAAATACCGTGATTTATATATATAGAACGAACGTGATCGAATCACAAGTGATTCGGAATGAGCAGTTCATCCCATCTCTAATTATCGGTCGGTTGGTGCAGCACTATCGCTCGTATGGAAGTTGGTAGCACTGGTCTAAGTATGGACCGCTGCATCGAGTGAATAAGTGAACATGGCTGTCTGCATCTGCATGGTGTGAGGCGTGTGGTGTGAGTACATAGTATGTTGGAGAGTAATTCTGTTGCTAAAAATCTGTGAAATGATGCGCCGTTGAAACCGTTTGGTTTTGGAAACGAGTCCGAAAAAAGTGGTACGATATTGGCATACGGGGGTACGAGAAATCATCCGATTCCGGAGGAAAAGCACCGTATCGCATTTTGTCCGCTGATCTAACCTCAAAACGTGTTCCCGTGAGACGAACGGCAAATCAAACAGGCCGAACGAAACGTGCGAATCTTCGATCGCATATTCGTTTCCATTCTGGTCGTTGCAGCACACGTCGCAATTGGCATGCTGGACAAGACGAAGACGATGCAAACGACGAGGTTGCGATACATCTTGGTCTTTGTTGAACGTCACGTTCTTTGGAAACCGAATAAAGTGAAATAGTGATTATTGCTCTTACCAATTGGAATATAGAAATTGGTATATTGTTACTCGCGAGATATACGCGGTAAAACACATAGTTGGTTCGTATTTCGAAATTGTTTCACGCGCCCCCCCCCCCCCCCCCCTCATACTTTCGTTTTGAATTTGGATCTATTCGCTCTTTCCACCGAAATTTTCGTAGGTGAACGCTAGAGAGGTGGAAATCTTCCGGAATTTGTATATTGGAACTTGGAATTGGGAATCTTGAATCTGCGCAACTGGAAACTTGAAGCTTCAAACCTGAGAAATTGAAAATTCGAAATTCGAATTTGGAGACTGATCGCATAAACGCCGATCAAGAGGCGTGCGTATCGATGATTGAGCAGTCTCGGAGAACTATAGTTTTTTTGTTGTTTAACGGAAGAAAGCAATCGCAGGATGCGGCTCGTCACCTCGGACAAATTGTTGGACATTCAAAAGAATCCCGCTAATATTCGGAACATTTGTATATTGGCGCACGTCGATCATGGGAAAACTACATTGGCGGATTCGTTGGTCGCCAGCAATGGAATCATCTCCAGCAAACTCGCGGGTAAACTACGCTATTTGGATAGCCGGCCGGACGAGCAGGTACGAGGTATCACTATGAAGTCGAGTTCGATCTTGTTGTACCACAAGTACGATCGTCGAGAGTTCGCGGTGAACCTGATCGATTCGCCGGGACACGTCGACTTTGCCTCGGAAGTTTCGTCGGCGGTTCGACTGTGCGATGGAGCGATTATCTTGATCGACGTGGTGGAGGGAGTGTGTTCGCAAACGCGGGGCGCTCTCTCCACTTCGTACGCGGAGGGTCTGAAGCCGATCTTGGTCTTGAACAAGATCGATAGGTTGATCACGGAGATGAAATTGTCGCCGTTGGATGCTTACGTGCATTTGACCCAAATACTGGAGCAGGTGAACGCAGTGATGGGCGAGTTGTTTGCCAGCGACGCAATGGAGCGGGAGGAGAAGGAGGAGGAGGAGGAAATAGAGGAAAGGAAAGAAGAGGAAGTAGAAGAACAACGTTTGAGAAACGCTTCGGAGATCGCCTCGGAAGCCGCCCCGAAAACTGTTTCGGAACGTGATCTGGCCGATTGGCAGTCTGCGATGGAGAACATGGACGAATCGGGGCTCTATTTCTCGCCGGAGCAAGGTAACGTTTTATTCTCGAGCGCTACGGACGGCTGGGGGTTCGGCGTCAATGACTTTGCCAAGATATTCGCCGCGAAATTGGGATTCAGTGAGACGGTACTCTCGAAAACGCTCTGGGGCGATTTCTACGCGAACACCAAGACCAAGAGAATCTTGAGAGGAGCTCAAGAGAAGGCTAAGAAACCTTTGTTCGTGCAGCTGATTCTTGACAACCTGTGGACGCTGTACGAAACGATAATGGCGAGGAAGGACAAAGAGAAGATAGCTTTGATAGCGGAGAAACTCGACATCAAGTTGACCACCAGAGATTTGAGGTGCACGGATCCCAAGGCTCAGCTGCAAGCCGTCTGTTCGCAGTGGTTGCCGTTGGCTCGAGCTTGTTTGAACGCGGTCTGCGAGAACGTGCCGGCGCCGAACAACTTGACCGCCGAGAAGATCGAGAGGCTGTTGAGCGGACGCTTCGATTTCTCTTCGTTGCCCGACGAGACGCGCTGCTTGAAGGAAGCGTTTTCGGCCTGCGACTCGTCCCCCGGCACGCCCCTGGTCGTGTTCGTTTCGAAAATGTTCCCGGTTGAGAAGAAGATCTTGCCGGAGAATAAACCGAAACTGCTCACTCCGGAAGAGTTGGCGCAACGAAAAGAAATAGCGCGGCTCAGGCATGCGGAGAAGATCGCGGAGAAGATCGCGGACAAGACGATGGAACAGGACCGCTCGACCGTCGGCGATCGCAGTCGTCGAACTCGACGGGAACTCGACGTCGCGGTCACAGCGGAGCAGACGAGGTCGTCATCATCGTCGGGAGACAGGACGCTCGAAAACGAATGGACGATCGAAACCGCCGAACCGGTCGAACCCTCTGCAACGACGGCAACGGCCGATCCGAGTTCCGAGACCGCGTTGATCGCGTTCGCCAGAATTTATTCCGGCAGTTTGACCAAGGGGAGCACCGTGTTTGTTCTAGGGCCGAAGCACGACCCGCGGAAGGCCGCCGAGTTGCCGACCGACGAGACTATCACGCTCAAGGATTTAAAACACGGCAGGCACGTGACCAAGGTCACCGTACGGAAGCTCTATCTTTTAATGGGCAGAGAACTGGAGCCTACGGATACGGTCACTGCTGGGAACGTCTTCGGAATCGGCGATTTGGAGGAACACGTATTGAAGACGGCCACGCTATCCTCCACCGTTGCTTGTCCTCCCTTTGCCGAACCGATATCCTTCGGTGTCCCTGTAATGCAAGTCGCTCTCGAACCGAAACATCCAAACGACTTGCTGGCGTTGATGAACGGTTTAAAGTTGCTGAATCAGGCGGACGCTTGCGCCGTAGTTCGTATCCAAGAGAGCGGGGAAATAGTACTGAACACCGCCGGTGAAGTGCACTTGGAACGATGCTTGGAAGATTTACAACTGAGGTACGCGAAAGTCGACGTAAACGTATCGGAGCCTATCGTACCGTTCCGGGAGACGGTCGTCCCTCCGCCAAAGGTTGACATGGTCAACGAGGCGATCGAAAAGAAGTCTGAGGAGGTCAGCTTTCCTACCTGGACGGCGAATCGACAGTGTTACTTCGAAGTGGACGCCAAACCTTTGCCGGAGAAAGTTACAAAGATCTTGGAGAAGAATGCCGATTTGATCAAGTCGTTGTATCGTCGTTACGGTAAATTATCCTCGGAAGAGGAGCAAGAGCAAGACCGGAAGCAGGACGAGGACGAGGACGAAGATGAGGACGAGGACGAGAGGGTGGTAACGACAACCGCGAAACCGCTGCCAAGAGGAGAAAAAGAAACTGAATCGTCGTCGCGTTCGATGTCGGAGAAGAAGCAAAAAGCGCTTGCTATCTTGAAACACGAGTTATCGGTCGGTTTTCGAGAGGCCGGTCAAGAAAACGTTTTGGAGAAGATATGGTCGTTCGGACCACGAAATTGCGGGCCCAATATATTCGTGAACGAAACCGATTACAAGCAGAATAAATTTTGGGAAGCCCATTCAAAGTCTACCGATCCACGTTTCCCGTGAGTACTTAACAATTTGATCAAGCAAATACAAGGACATCTGTGTGGTTCCTAGTTGGAATAATCGTAATGGTAATAAAATCTGTAATGTCGTTTGCAATGTATTAGATACGAAAGCAGTATGGTCAGCGGATTTCAACTGGCAACGCTTGCCGGGCCATTATGCGAAGAGCCTATGACGGGTGTCTGCTTTGTCCTGAAGAAGTGGGAAATCTATCCAGATCACCAAAGGTACAGCGCAAATTTAATCCTATCGAGCTGTAGATACCTATTTTAGTTTGTTCAGTGTCTTAGCGACCTACCGTTTTATACCAATTGTTTTATTCTCTAGCTCGCTTTGATATTTTTGTTAGTCAGTTGGTTCGAAGTTGATCAGAATAATCATGCGTTTGCTTTCTCCACAGTGAAACGTCCGGTCAGAATCAAGGCCGCGTGGGCGGGCTTTTGATGTCGGCGTGTAAAGAAGCTTGCCGTCGCGCGTTCAACTCTAGACACCCCCGACTGGTTACGCCGATGTACAGTTGCAGCGTTTTGGTTAACTCGGATGTTTTAGGTAAGTTGAACCTGAAATACTTTTTCCATAACCAGTGTCGCCAGGTCGAGAAAATCGAGGGGAATACAGGTACCCCTCTCTGATGGCCAGAGTCGTAATATGTGACACGTTGCGCGTGCGCGACGAGGATTGAGTGGGACGTGGTGCTGGAATGGGATAGTGGAAGGGGAAAAGTAGGGGAGTACATGAGTCCGAATTCGGACTCATCTGGCGACACTGTCCATAACTCTGCTTGTTTGCTTGTGCATCACCGCGCACGATGGCTGGGTTTCGCTCGATCCATGCTATGACGCTGTCATGTGTCGTTGCTCTCTGCGTCGTATGACACTCTCGCACCGATGTAACAATGATATTCTTCTAATAAGTGCACTTACGCGTCGCAAAAGAAATGAAATAATAGGAGAAAATCTATGGAACAGGGACAATATCTGCGTTGATTTCGACATTGAATTTTCAAGGCCAGGTATCGTTGCTTACAATACGGACTGAAATCAAATGGGATGTATCCAAGTATCGAAAATTTCGAGAATGGTATATTGTCACGGATTGTTGTAGTTTTGCGTAGTTGAAACATTCATTTGATCAACATTTCACACACACAGGATGCTTCCTGTACGAAATGAAATATGCACGAGTATACGGTATGTAGGACGTATGAAGATCCCATGAGTCGATAGATTGGCTTGTCTGGTCTTCCAGCGAATAGATTCTCTCGGTGGACGGTGGACGTTACGCGTTCGATCAATCGAGTCACCAGTGTATCTTTTGTAATTATTACAAATTAAGAATCACTACTTTACGAGTAGTTGGACGCTAAGGTTCACCGTTAAGGTTTGCGCATTCTCGCTATGTGTCGGCGGTCGTCGCGCGTGATCGTCACCGGTGGCCAAGACTGTCTAATGCACGGCAAGGTTTTGTACACGAGAACCCCTTGCGTACACGGAGGGTAGCAAATTGATCGTCTTCGGAGATACGTTCGCAGCAGAATACAGTCCTCATCTCGGTGTTGGTCCGACCCGATTCGATCGAACATTGTGCGAGGGCCACTCCGGTACCTCTACTTTTTTTTTGGAACCATTTGTACTTGTACGCGTACACGATAGCGTTATCATAAATAATAATAAGAATAAGAGTAAGTAAGAGACTAATCGCGAACCGTAGGGAAGCGAGAAAAAGCGAAGAAGCGAATGCTAAGCGAAATGCGTAATAAATAAAAGGATGAATGGCGATAAGCGGATTGCACGTTTCGAGTCGAGGCGTTCTCCTTGTATGTTCACGTATCGAGGATACGTGATGGAAAGAAGGCGAAATTCGTTCTAGTTCCAAACAGCCGCATCCATTAGCTGTTGCACTTTGTACCATGGAAAGCTTAATCGTTCCTCCGCTTCTTCACGACCAGGATTCTCCCCGGTGTTCGGACGATCTGCGAAGAAAGGAAATTAGATTCTGTGATCGAAACGTTCGTAGAAAAGAATCCATTATACTTGCACGGTCGACGGGGATCGATCGTAAAGAAAATCGTCGCGTACCTGATATGCTTCGCCTGTATCGCAAAGGTCGACCTTTCCGATTCCCTTGCACGCACATCATTCCATAGACGCGAATTCCCGGTACGCTCGCGTAAGTCGGCTGGTCGTGGCTCATGGGGCCTTCTACGAAGTACAACGGACCAGCAAATTATTTAAAATTGATTACCGTTCAGATCGAATTGTTGCTGTAGAAATTTCTATTACTTAACGTATACGTATAGATACGTCTATACACGATAGTGGTATTGATATTCGACTCGAATGGTGGAGTCGGTGAACATTGAAATGAGAAAAAGAACTTTTGGTCGCTATAACACTGTACATGTATACATTAGGGTGGACCTTATTTTTCAACCAAAAAATTTTGGGCACGCCTCCCCCCAATATTGTTCCATGTCATGAAAAAATGATATATCCAAAGTTTTAGATCAATCGGACATCGGGAAGGCGTGCCTCATCGAGGTCAAATTTCAAGAGTAAACCTTATTTGTCGACCAAAAAATTTTTCTTATCCAATAGCACAATTTTGGGGGGGGGGGGCGTGAAAAAAATTTCACAAGATAGAGCTAAGGTCCACCCTAGTATACATACATAATGTACGAATGAAACGACCATTCTTCGAGCGACGTATATAAACCTCTATAATAGGTATCTCTAGATGTCTAGAGAACAAGGTTTCATCCAACGTTACGAACATGTTAATTTATAACTTTTCTTCTCATTTCAGTGTATCATCTTAACATACCAAGTTATGTGCATGCACATATTTGGAGGGTGGGGGGGGGGGGGCAATCTAGAGAAATGTTGTAAAAATTCGTCGCTTACCGAGTATATTGGCGTCTGGACAGCGGCATATTACCAGATAATGAGACTTCCCAGTTCGTACATTTTGCAACGCGAGAAGAGACCAGTCCCTCGGTGTTCTGCACTCTCGCATCTCTGCTACCGGTTCGCAAGTCTTCACCAAAGTGAGGGCCTGAATCGGTGAAACGTTCGATTAGCGCGACAACAATGTCCCTCGAATCTCGAAGCTCGTTCAAAACGGTTTCTGGCCGTTGTGTTGTAGACGAGGATTCGTGCCGGTAATTTCCATACTTTCGCGTGTTCGACGTCTCTACGAGACAGATAGGAATACATAGCGCGCGTACGGCGCGTTGTTCGACCGATCGAAACCAGTTTGATAGAATGGGTGCGCGGATCACCGCACACCTTGGTGCTCGCTACGCTCTTTCGAAAACTCGTTACACTGGTTGAAAGCGAATGAGACTATTTCTTGCGTTTGCGTTTGCGTTCTCCCCAGGTGTGAACCTCAAGAACTTTACGCTTTCCGTCATTCTTGACTTCTTCGTCGCGAGCGTGACGCGCGATAATCCGCGACAATGCGCGACAATGCGTGCGAGTACGGTAAAGCCTTGATCTAAGAAAACTGACACTGCAGGATCTAAGAAAAACGAGTATCCACTCCACCGTGTGGCATACCCTCTAAAGTGTACACATGCCGCGTAATCCGACACGGGTATATCGGTCCGAACCACTACTAATCCAATTACAAAACTTCTTTATTTATCATTATTTTTTTACGGGGACTTTTGCCGACTTATTCGTGGCATTTTTCTGATTGAAATGGCATCGAGCACGATATAATTTCAAACTGTGTTTAGTGGTTTAATTGACGGTATATGACGGTATATGACGGTCTTTACACGCGCTGTCGGCGATGGCACAAAGTAGATCCACAAATTTGTGATCGAGTCGCTAGATTTTCAAGTTCAAGTCGAATTCGCGAGGCGAATTGTACGAGTTATGGAGAAAAGTTTGAGAAGAGAAGGCGTAACGGCTAACCTTGGTCCGTGGGTCGGTGACCAGCTCTGTAGTGTGGAGGTCGTCGCTATCGAGAGACGCGCTGCAAGGATCTCGATATCTTCCTGGGCAAGCGCACAAAGGTTGCGTAAAATTCAGTCTAACGTAGACAGCGTTGCATACTTGCTGCACCGCGCACTCCGGCAACAAATAAATGTGCTGATTGTGCGGATAGTAGTGATATTTGGTTGGTTTCGCGAGTGCCGCGCTTGCGCCTTCCGGTAATCGTACTCCTGTCTGGAAATTAAACGAAAAACGGAACCATTGTTATTACATACCACGTTTTTATTATTTGTTCTCTGCTGCGTTATAGATTATAGATTCAAACTACCTCTACAGCGTACAGTCAGATATTTCTTCGTTCATGACAACGTTCGTCGTGTTGTTTTGTAAATACTCGTGCTGTTCGTACGCCACAAAAAAGTCTCCTGGCAGGAATTCGACAACAAACCGTCCGATTGGGTCATTCCACACGAACTTTCGGTTCTAGTCGAATTACTGGCTAAAGTGTGTGACGTCAAAGCATAACCATTGGCTGCGACCCCCTTTGCCCCTCAGCCGTCTCGAGGGACTTCTTATGGCGTACGGACAGTAGTTTGAACTTGACCGAGACACGAATCCCAAACAGGCCACGGAACAGACTCTGGCTCATCTTCGAGTAACCAACTGCACGCGTTCGTATCTATCGCGTGATTCGCTAAACTCGTCATTACGCTGTTTCGTATTTTTGCTCTATTCCCCCCCTACCCCCTACCCTTCCGTTTCTTTCTCTCTTATTATCTGTTCGACGATTACCTTCGCCTTACCCAGGGGATAAATGGTTGGTATCTTCGCGATGTAGCGGTAATTGGAAGGTAGAAACAATAGGAGAAAAAGAGGGGATAAAAATCGAATAGAGCGGGTAGAGAAGAAACGTCGGAGCGGTTGGATCGGTCGAGACGATCGGGCGGAAAAAGGACGCTAGATGATAGGGCGGAATATCGGCAAGAGACAAGGAATAAAGGCTGGATCGGACGAGTCGTGACGAGTTGTGAATCCGCGATCGTGATACTCGACGAATCGTCTCTCGGCGTTTCTCGTGAACCACAAACTCGACCGTTCTATTACGAATGACGCAATGTTATTATGGTTGCCGTGCCGCACGGCTCGACGAGTACCTCTACCAGTCGATGTCGATTAGCGGATTTCTATTCGTTCTATTCGTTCGTTTCTAAGAATCTCTTCGGCGCTCCGTGTAATTGGCTTTAGTTTACGGAGGAAAGAACCGTTTCGCGAATCCTCGATACTTTTCCTCGATTTAATGTCCGTTCCATCCGTTTCACGATGCTCGAGCCAACGGATTTTGTCGAACGATCTAAGCTCGACGATACGTAACGACGCGAGACCTTCCGAATGCAAGAATTCCGGGCGCTTTTCGCCCGCGAAAAATCATCTATTCAAAGTCTCGATTACCTTATTGCCGGTTTTATATCGTTCCAGGGATTATAACACGTTCGTTCTCACCCATATTCCTTTTTCTACCGGTTTTTCTTTTC
Organism: Lasioglossum lativentre; assembly: GCA_916610255.1. NCBI lineage: Eukaryota > Metazoa > Arthropoda > Insecta > Hymenoptera > Halictidae > Lasioglossum > Lasioglossum lativentre. Next base: position 8,683,637 of record OU744364.1, read on the forward strand.
TATCGGCCAGCCCCTCTGTTTTCGTTCCGCTTCTTCTCACTTGTTTTCCTTATACTTAATTTCTTTTAGTTTTTTACTCGTTTAGCCTTTTATTCTTTTCCTCGCATCGCGCGTCACGTTCCACTACCGATATTAACACCGGTCGGTCCGTTCGCGCGTCACGGTCATGAACACTTGCCCTCCTTTTGCAATGCTAAAGCGAGCAACACAATTCGTGACAACTCCCTAAGCGAGTCCAAACGATTCTTTCCCGGGTGTTTCGAGGCGGAACGGCTCGAAAAACTTTACTATTTTCTCCCCTCCACCCCCCACTTCCCCCCTCCCACGAGCGGAGCGAAGTAACGTGCAAAAAGAAAGAGACAAGAAACGTGCGGAATGGAATTCGTAACCCTTAGAACCTTTTCTTACGAACGACGTAAACACGAAGTAATCGTACACGTCTTTATCGTAACGCCGTTGGACGTTCGATAGAAAGAGCATATGAGCCCATAATTATGAAAGTGGTCCGAGTCATATACAGTGACTCCCATTAATATTCGGACGCTCTTAACAAAGCGATAATTTTTTTGATATTGCACCATACGATTTGAACTTTTTTGAAAAGTTAGAGCAATTAGTTTACTACACGATGGGAAAGAAATTTTTTCAAAAATTCCAATTGGTCGGAATTGTAGAGAAAATACTAAAAGTTGCATTTTACAATTTTTTTATGTGGGACTATATTGAAAATTTAAAAAATATGTTTTGTAGATCTGTGTCGATTATAGTAAAAGTTTCAACGAAATCGGTTGATGCAGGCAAAAAACGACAGGCATTGAAAGATATATGAATCCTTAGATTTATTGCAGTTAGAGGCCGAAAATCGTGAAAAATTGCAATTTCTACCATCTTGCAACGTTTGTAGCTCATTGCAACGTTGATCGATTTTAATGAAATCTTCAGAATATGTTTAATTGATACAGATCTCCGAAACGTGTTTTCTACATTTTCAATATGAGCCCACATAAAAAAGTTGTAAAACCTAACTTTTAGTATTTTCTCTGCAATTCCGACCAATTGCAATTTTTTCAAAAATTCTTTTCACGTTACGTAACAAAACTGATTGTTCTAACTTCCCAAAAAAAAATCCACGTCGTATGATCTAATATTAAGAAAGTTATCGTCTTTTTAAGAGTGTCCGAATATTAGTGAGAGTCACTGTATTTCTTGTTTCGAGATATTTAAAGGATTACATTTCAAACACTAAATTAATTCCATATAATGTTGAAATAACAAGAACGGTTCGTTTTTGACAATATCGTAAAAATTACATTGAATTTATTTAGTTTAAAATGACGTGATGTGAAATAATTGATAAACTCATTTTATTTTTAAATTTTGACTTGGACCACTTTCACGATTATGGGCTCATATATCGCTCATGCACAAGAGAAACCTCGCGAATATAAACATACAAATTTTACAGGAGAGCGCTTCAAAGTCCGTCGATAGTTTAACTACCTGTGGCTGAAAGTGAAAACAAATAAAACCTAATCTATGGGGTTAGTTTTAGAACTACACTGGTTACGATTTTCTGCATTAGAGATACTGGCGAGTATTTTAATGCAAGAAAACGAAAACTGAAAAATTTTTGATTGTGACGTTTTTCTTGTGCACGAGCGATATAATTGCAATTGAATAGGTGTCCTGAAGAAAGGCCCATCTCGTGATTTTTAGAAAAACCGAATTTTATATTCCGAACGTATTTTGCTTTAACATTTAATAAACCCTAAAAAAAAGTCATTCAGTCTTTTTCCAATGGAAGAAGGGGGGCTATGTCATTTTCATCTGGTTTTTATTATTGCAATTCACGTTTCAGTTCAAAATTGCGCTCCTATAAAATTTTAGAAAAATAGACTCTTCTTCCAGACACCCATTCAATTGTCTTTTCTTCGGTTCTGGCCCATTCCTCGAGAGCGAAAACTGCTCGCAAGACGCGACGCGACGTCGGTCGCAGACATATACCATATATACTAATAGACCCGGCATAGGTATAGTATGTGTATAGGAAAACCGAGAATTCAGTGTCCGAAAGATGATGGGACACTGTGACGTCACAAGATAAGTCTTAAGATAATTTCTTTCCATGTATGTACATACTGTGTACATGGCGCACCCTCTGACCCCCCTCTCCCCATGTAAGCCAAGCGTATACAGGCACTGTCGATGAGCATAGCTTGTACATCTTTTGAAAATGTGACGTCACAATGTCTTTCAGCTGATTTCATCTTTCGGACACGGAAAATTATCTACGCCTTGTCTATAGGTATATATGGTCCAAGGTCGCAGAGGACACCCGGTCAGAGCCGCGATTCTTTCAATAACATTGTCTCACGCGCAAGACTAGGCTAGCGAACGAAAACGACAAACGTTGGAAACGCTCGAGCAAGTAAAAGTATACTTGGATAAAAGGATACTTGCGCAACCTTTGACGAAGACTCGTAAGTTGTAACGGTGTTCCCTCCGCGGACCCGTGTTAAATGTCGAAAAAAAAAAAGAAGCCAGTCGGATCGGACGCGATGCACCGTGTGTTATCCATTAACCTTAACCCACCTTAACCCTTAACGGATCATCTTGGGAAACCCGACAACACTTTCGTAACGTCGCAATAAGTATCCGACGGGGACGGGTATGTAGCGCGGGCTCGCTGCAACTACAATACATACGTATCCGCGAGATACATACGTACTTGGATAAAATTGAAACGCTTCGACCGTTGTACTGGAAAGAACGTAGGGGAAAGTACGCGTGGCGCTACAACAGCCTACAACATGCCTACCGCTGTGCGAAAATAAGCGACGAGAGAAGCCGATCTGACGTGGTATTACGGGCCGGTAATTTATGGAACGCTGGGTTCCCTCAACATAATTGTTACGAATGAAAACGGTAGCGCGACATCGGTGAAACCAGACGAGGCGAGATGAGACGAGACGACGCGAAGCAACGCGACGGAGAGCAGTGAAACGGCGAAGCAGTGAAAGACCGCAGGCCAAACTCGTCGTACCCTTGCTTTATAACGTCCGTAACTTTCTAGACCGACCCATATGACATTTTTTCTCAAGTTCGTGACACTTGACGGTTCTCGCTGTGCGAGACTCCGAGAATCTGGGTCCCTTTCTACTCTATTGCTCTATTGCTCGAAGACCCGTCGCTGCAGTCGCAGTCGCTTTTCTCTTCTTTCTTTGCACGAGAGTACATTACATAAATCGTATCGCGCGGACACGCCGCTGTGCAAGCGTGCCGAGTTGTGCTTCGGTCGTTATTATTTGTTTTCTTCAGTACCATTTTCCCCCTCGGGTGATTTTGTCGGCGCGGTCACCTTTAGACTGCTCTAGAGGACACGCGGCAACGCTACTACACCTTATTCGGTATACATATACACAGGTTCACGAAAGTATTCGAACGATTATATATTCATACTTGAAAGGGACACAGACTGTACAGTATACAAAATATTTTGAAATTATCGTATGTATTGTGTATGGGGAATATGTGTGGATAACGTGTATAAATTTCATTGAAATCATATAACACATAACCGAGTTAGACAGACAAATATTACGTCAAAGTTAGTATTTTCTATGGAAAACCGTCTTAGGGATGTAATAACGGCAAAAGGAGGGTCAACTTCATATTAAAATTTGATTAGTCCAATTAATGTTGCTAATAATTAATGTTAAATGTACAGTTCGAATACTTTTGTGAACTACAATGTGTTATTAAATCTAATAAAGTCTTTCTAACTCGGATATGTGTTATATGATTTCAATGAAATTTATACACGTTATCCACACATATTCCCCATACAGAATACATACGATAATTTCAAAATATTTTGTATACTGTACAGTCTGTGTCCTTTTCAAGTATGAATATATCATCGTTCGAATACTTTCGTGAGCCTGTGTACATATTGTATACACATTCGATTTAATACAGTCGCGGAACTACGATACCGCAACGATCCCCATATTTTTCGTCCATATCAGCAAGGTATTTGCTGCATAAGAAAATAACACGTCGAGTAATGGCGGGGGTGTGCCCGTAATCGAAGGGGTCCCAAAATTTTTGCATTTATTATCTTGTGATTTCACTAAAATTATCCCTAAATTAAATTATAAGTACACTGACAAAAAAAAGGAAACATATCTTTTGCGTTTATTGAATTTTTACAATTCTCCTACCTGAGAAGCAATAAAAAGTCTCAATCCTATAAAAATATCGAAAGAAAATAGGGGGCCCAAAATTTGTAGTTCCGCCACTGATTTAATACTTCCCGACGTCGCACAGTGGAGTATTTGCCCACAAAAGCTTCTACGTGAAATTCTGTATTCTGTTAGTTGTCCGTTTATATACAATTATAAATTTAATTGCAAATTTTTTGTTCCACGCATTTTTTTTTTAAATTGCAGAAAACAATGGCATTATTATCATTCGTAAGTACTTTTAAAGCCTAATAAAAACAAATAAAATAATGTTATACAAAAAAATGTTTCGAACAAAAGTTAAACAGTGTTCAGACATCTACAAACTTCGATATATAGAATTTTGAAAATAATGTTTTTGCAACAAATAATCAAGGTCACTTTGATTTTGTGAATTATTAAAATGTATTTTTTATTTCATAATGTTGTAGCCTGCTGTTAAGACGAATTCAACAATATATAAATGTTATGACCTTGAGACTATAAATAACGATGCTATAGTTTTGTCCAGCTTTTCGGGCCAAATACTCCACTGTGCGTCGTACATCCGATTGCCTTTCGCGATCGCAGAGCGAAGGTCAATCCCTCCGAGGATTCAACGAGAAATAGGACGAGAAGAAGGACGGGGGTCGGACTAGTAAACATTTCTCTTACCTCGGTCAAGCTGGTGTAGTTGGTGGTTAGTTTGATCTGGGGCCGTATTTTTCCAGGCGATTCCCGCGTTTCCTTCGCCGAAATAGAAATCGGCGTGGTCGTGAAATTCTCAAGAATCGTCGTCAGCTTTTTCGACGAAAACACCGTGTCCCCTCCTGCGTCCTGTACAGGGGTAATTGTTCTCGAAGACGTTTCTAGGGAAGCTGTGTTCGTGTTGGTCGGCGCGGCGGTTCCTCCCGCAGCCGTGGTGCTGTTCGTCGTCGTTGATGCTTCGAAAGATTTGCCAGTGTTCGAGGATGTTGGCGATGATGTTGTTGGCGTCGTCTCGATCATTTCAGTGAACGAATTTTGACCGGTCGATATTGGTGGAATCATTGATAACGGCGATGACGGTGACGATGACGACGACGATGACGACGACGATGACGACGACGATAACGGCGATGATGGCGACGAGATAGGAATTGCAGGACTATCGATAGCCGTTGTTGCGGACAGCCCAAAAGATACTGGCCTCGAGGCGGTGTCATCTCCAACCTCGTCATTGTTGCCATCGCTACCTATTACTGCGTTCCCGATTCCAGTTCTGAAATCGACGTCGATGCTATTACCGTTGCTGTTGCTGTTGCTGTTGCTGTTGCTGTTGCCATTCCCATTAACGTTTCCACGTCCACTTGCACTTTTTGCGATAGGACTGCTATTCGATTCACCCGGGAAGCTGACCGATTTATCCACGCCGAAATACGTCGGTGTGGTCTGCTTCGATTTTACTTGAACACCTCGAAAGTGAGTTTGCGACTGCGAGGGTAATGCCGCGGCTCCTGCCATCAGAATTACGAACCACGCCACTCCACCGATCGGCTTCATTTTTAATCTGGAATCAACGGAGAGATCGATGGACAAAAAGCTTGAAAAGCTCTTGTCCTAGAAACGGATAAACGGACATCTACTACGACGAAATAAACAATTTAATCGTGTTCATTCGTTCTCGATTCTGTTCATGCTCGAGATAACGCGAACGACTACGAACGTACTCGTCGTTTCCGAAAGATCGGTGAAACTTTCGCTCAGGGGACCAAAAATTTTCAACTTTTGTTTAATGTAATATTATACAATTCGATGAAAAAATGATGAAATTTTTAATTCTAGTGCGCGGAATCCAAGTTCTAACCCAGATCTAGCGGATCCGCTGACTATATCATACCCGCTCCTATCTCTGGAAACCAATATGGCTGAAACTTGTATTCCGCGCACTAGAATTTAAAGTTTCATCATATTTCTATCGAATTGTATAATACTACAGAAAAGTTGAAAATTTTTGGTCCACTGAGTGAAAGTTCCGCCGAAATAATTCGTACGTTAGACAGATCCAGTCGAACCATGTGCCGGAAATATCGCGGAGGATCGTATCCCAAACGTGGAATACGAGATCCTATGGAATTCCATTCTCGACAAGGGTGTCTTCGTTTCTCACGCGTATTTTATAGCTTTCACGGCGAGACCACTGTGCAACGAGAGCACTTTGTCGAGAGAGAGAGAGAGAGAGAGAGAGAGAGAGAGAGAGAGAGAGAGAGAAAAGAAATGCAATGTGGAAAAGAGCATACGAAGCGGGGAGAGTAGCAAGGGAAAGGATAGAAACGCGGAGATCTCAAGCTCCCTGAACGGTATATTATTTTTCGATCGAGATACTGGACCAGAGTTCTTAGCCAGTCGAAGCGATTGAAAAATTTTAACAAAATTATCTTGCTATTCGACCGTGAAAATTTCTTAATACTGAATCATACGACTTTTGATTTTTTTTTAGAAGTTAGAACAATCAGTTTTGTTATGTGACGTGAAAAGAATTTTTGAAAAAATTGCAATTGGTCGGAATTGCAGAGAAAATACTAAAAGTCATATTTTAAAAATTTTTTATATGGGCTTATATTGAAAATTTAGAAAACACGTTTCGTAGATCTGTATCAATTAAACATATTCTGAAAATCTCATCAAAATCGGCCAACGTTGCAATGAGCTACAAATATTTAAAGATGGTAAAAATTGCAGTTTTAAACGATTTTTTAGACTCTAACTGCAATAAATCTAAAGATTCTTACATCTTTCAATACCTGTCGTTTTTTCCTTGCATCAACCGATTTCGATGGAACTTTCACAATCCATATAATTGACACAGATCCACAAAACGTATTTTTAAAATTTTTAATATAGACCGACATAAAAAAAAGTTGTGAAATGCAACTTTTAGTATTTTCTCTACAATTCAGACCAATTGCAATTTTTGAAAAAATTTCTTTTCCCATCGTGTAGTAAACTAATTGCTTTAACTTCTCAAAAAACTTCAAATCGTGTGGTCCAATATAAGAAAACAAACAAACAGACAGACAAGAAAGCGAGCTAATAAAAACGTGGTAAAAAGTTATCGTTTCTTTTAAGTGCGTCCGAATATTAATGGCAGTCACTGTATGTATACGTGTATGTACAGTTGGATACCAATACCAGTGTACTATACAAATATCATTTGGAAACTATTAATGCCCTAGTCGTATCTATATCTGCCGAAAGAGAATTTCAATATGGCTAGGCACAACAAGTAGCAATATTCTTGCGAATAGCGAAGATATTAATAACTAGACTTTGGATGTTTATGCAATATTCAATTTTTCTAGGAAAATTTTAAGAAAGCGGTATCATGTAAAACAATATTTCCAATATATAGTATCATTGAAAATATATAGTGGTATCAGTTTTGAAATAAATAAAAACAAATCGTACCAAATTCTATGGAATTTTTTATTCTAGCGTTTTTTTGAAAATATTCTGAAGCCATAGATGCATAAAGATCCGCAGTCTAATAACATAAACACTACCGGATTCTTTAAATTACCTTTGAATGCCGAATTATTGGAGAAAATACGCACCATACGAGATACACCGTAAATTTTTCTACGTGAGATTTCCTACGAACGACTTTCGTACGCTTCGGGCGAAGAATAATAATTAAAAAATATTTGGTAAATGGAAATACTGTTCGCGCGTACGTACGCGAATTGCTCGGTAACCGGGAAGAAAGGGGAGAATGGAAAGAGAGCTGAACAGTAAAAGCGAGTAAAGCGAGTAAAGCTAGTAAAGCGAGTAAAGCGAGTATGCGAGCAAGCGAACGACCAACCGATGAACCGGTGAACGTTATTTACTTTTTCTATTCCCGCGAAGGCGTTCGGGGTGGCACAGTAATTATGGCGCGATATAATTTACCACGCGGATGTGGTGAAATTAGGTTAACTGGTACTCGCGTTTCTCGCGGGCCGTTATCTTTCTTCGTATTTTCAAGGTCGCTATATGTATGCAACAGTTACCAATCAAGCGGTTAGATTACCTTTTACACAGGAGATCGTTTATGCACGGTGGTGTCTACATACATATTATCACATATATATTCTGGCTATACATATTCCGTCTTTCGTACGCATACCGATCCGACTGACGAGCTTGTCGATCGTCTCGATGGTCGTTAGGATGATCCGTGCAACCGTATCGCGTTTCCTTTTAATACATCGTTTCCGTTATACCGTTATAGAGAGTAGAAGCGTCGATTAATTAACGTTGTCGGTTCATCGGTTATCTTTTGCTTTCTCTGTTTTCGCGCGAGCGATATTTAGAATTCTCGAGGTAGTTTTCGCCGGTTTATTTCGACTGTTTAAATAATAAGTTTATAGCTTCTTTTCCGAAAGGGGACATCCGAAATGTCCTCGCAGACGTAACAATTGTAGAATTAAAGTGAACACGTGTTACGAATATTTCCGTCGTCTGCGTTCGAAAAACTATGAAAGATCACTCGAAATTGCAAAACCTGTGTCGCTCCGGAAACAACGAGAAAATATAGAATCCCATAAATCAGGCTTCGGCCGAAACATTCTCGTCTCCTTGTTCAACCGATTTAACAGCGTTATAAAAACATAACACAATTAATGGTACAATTTTCGCAACGATTTTACGTAACTCGAAAATTGTATAATACTTTATTCTAGATCCTTTTCTTTCAGACACACGGCTGCCGATTAGTCGTTTCATTTTGATTTACGTTGTCGGAAACGATCGACGATACGCCTTGGCGAGAAAACGTTTTCTATAGCATTCGAAATACCTAATCCAGGAAGACGCTTACGTCACGGAAGCTTAGGTTCGATCGCCGATCGGTCGCGTGCATAGGATCGTCTATTCGAAGAATTTGATTTTTTTCGATATCAATCGAACATCGAGCAGAAAATTGAAACGGATGATCGTACCTTTCGGAAAAGCTTGATCGGATGGCAAATGATTCGATGCTGACCTTGCTCAACTTTCGATTGCACGCTGACGTTGACCGTTAACGTTGACGTCGACGTTTTCGTTGATCGACTCGACTTCTAATCCGATCTGGAGCGCGATATCTATCGCGACCTTGACCTTGACCTTGACCTTGACCTCGACCTTGACCCAGACCTCGAGCTTGTGCTGGAATCGACGCGTTCGAGTTGTCCCGGCGATCGTCGAACGCGGTGCACTAGCGTACGAGAGGGTATCGTCTCGAGTCGCCTAAACAGCGTAGTTCGGTGAACGAGAGACGGCCGTCCGGTAAGGACGTTTGTCTTTGGATTCGTTCGAGTTCGACGGTCGAGCGTGGACGTCGAGTCGGCGTCGATGTCGTTGTCGAGCTGCACCGTGTTGCGAGCGGGTCGGTTCGCGATCGAGCTATCGACGTTGTTTCTGATCGTCGGCCAGACCCCGTTCCATCAAATATCGGAAGAAACGTTCAACGGAGAAACGACGCGCGCGCGCGCTTAGATGCGTTCCAGTTCCGGATGAGACTGCGGGCTCTCCTAGAAGACATGCTGCCTATGAGCCCCGGCTAGTCCCACTTACCAACCAACCAGAAACCCCTTGACTATGCGTGGAATCCCAAGCTGCATCATCTCCACCAATCCTCTAGCTTGGTTCGCGCTCCGCGCTTACTTCTACGCTCACCGACTTGGATACCCTGTCGTTGTATATGTATACCTGCATACACACCTACGACCTAAGTCCCCGTCCTCTCGAGCGATGGACGGAACCACAGAACCATGGAATCGCGGATCCAAGCAGTCCGGCAAATCCGAGCGAGATCACAAACTTTTAAACGAGCAAAACAAAAAAAAAAAAAACAAATCCGAGCGACACGGTCGAAGAGAGGGAGTGAAAACAGAAAGAGAAAGAGAGAGACCATATCGTGAACACACGTTGGTTCGGTGACGCTCATCGTATGCAGTTAGCCGCAGCTAACATCCGTTCGAACGATAAAGCGACAACAGAACCAACCACCAGATTAACGATATCGGTCCTCCTTTTTTTTTTTCTTCCGTTGGCTCCCCCCTCTCCTCCACCTTACCTACATATTTTCTATCATTCTCTTTGCGATACTTCTCTCTGCCTTCATCCCTATTTTTCCTTTTTCTCGCTTTCTCTTATATGCTCATTATTAACATATGGTTTCGCTTGGCCAGATTTTTCTTCGTCACATCATTGTAACATTTGATAAACCAAGGATTGCCGGATTCGATGGTTCGCAAGGAAAATGGTAAAGCTCGTAGACACGCGTTCGATGTCTGCCAGACGAAAATGTTCTCCTTCGGAGTCCCGACAATCTACCGTTACCGTCAGTAGGACACGACTACTCGAGCATAAAATCCGCTCGATCGATTCCACTGTCGATACCGCGTTACGGTGGAGCAGCGAAAAACTTGTCGATTACTATTTTCCCGGTGTTATCGTGCAAAACGAATCCCGTCGTTTAGGTAATGAGCTCGAACCCGAACTCCGACGAACTCCGACGAACTCCTCGGAACTCGCTGAAAGCAAGAACCTAGAAGATACACGAATCGCGTAGCATCGGTAGCGGTACCGCTATTTTTCGCGAGTTCGATCGGATACCAGAAAAGTATATTGAGCATGAAATCACCGTGGTTCTCACCGCGGCTATCCAGTTGACCAAGTTCACTGCTAACGTTTGCTCATGGATCCTAAGACGAAAGCTGTGTGCTCGCGATCGCGCCAAACCTCGTTCGATCGTTCGTTCGCTCTCGCCCCTCTCCTCGGCTCTCCACGCTCTCCTCGCCTATCCTCGTTCTTCAACCGAAGGAATGCAACGGTTGAACATTCTACGTGACCAATTGAAAATATAGATCGTTACCCCGGCAATCTTTTGCTCGCTAGGGAAACGTGGCGAAACGTTAATGCGATCGTGCACGACGAGGATATCATCGTGCGAGCTACCTGACAGCTAATCGCCAACATACGCTGGTGTGTTTCGCGGTTAAACACACGTTCGTAACGGAGTTAATCTTTCGAATATTTTCTGAAGATTGTTTTGTTTTGGTTCTACGATCGAATCCGGTCGAGGCGACAAGTTCATCAGACTAAATGAATACTAGTACCAGCGAACGAAGGAAATGGAACCAGTAGGAAATCCCGCGGTACAGTTACGCAGCAATTTCATTGGTCGAGCAACAAGTATACACGATCGCTCGAGACGCTCGATTATTTATCTATTCATGCGAAACACGGTTTCCTTGCAACGTCACGACAACAAACTGTTCGAGGACAGGCCACAAATTTTCACCATCGAAATTTCATCAAATCAAGATTCCTAGATTCCTCGAGCACCAATATTTATCGTCCAGTCAATAACGATATTATAACGACCGATGGATTTGCCCCATACTCGTATCGTAGTTATTAATAATATAATAATTATATAACGATAGAGGTGGACGGGTATTTGCCCCGGGTTCGGGCCGGGACCCGGAAATATCGGGAACTCGAAGTAAAAGTTGGGTCGGGTCGGGAACCCGAAAATCTATGACATTCGGGTAACCAGAACATTATAAATTTTCGGATTACCAACCCGAACAATTCTTGATACCCGATTTCGACTTCGAGTATCCGAGTATCGGGAATTTTCGGGCCCCGAACCCGAATTTTCGTGTACCCGGTCACCCCTAGTTACTATCGCGGCATTAAGAGGGAATAGTCACGTGACTTTCCCTAGAATACCCTAGAAATCTGGCCGAATTTTGGGTTTGCGGGATTAGATTTTTCGTCCTTATACGAGCAAATTTTGAGCTGCATAAAGGCTCGTTTGATACAGGAAGGTTCAGCGCATAGTGCCCTGCTTATTATTTTTCCCTACTTTGCAGACTCATATTATTAGATGTCAACATAATCTCCTTACATAATAAGCAGAGCACTGTGCGGTGAACCTTCCTCTTTAAATTGAGCCCTCACCCAAATCTGCTCGTATAAGGACGAAAAATCTAATTTCGCAAACCCAAGTTTCGGCCAGATTTCTAGGGTATTCTAGGGAAAGTCACGTGACTACCGTTCCCCCTTAACTATTTGCCAGTTTCGTGTATACAGCTTTTCTTTTTTTTTTATATATAATATGGAAGAGTCTTTTAGTGGCTCTCACGAACGATGATAGGTGTCTCTATGTATTACCAGTACTTATCGCTGGTAGTAAGCATCTTGCGCCATTTTAGCTATTGACGCTATTACCTCTGTTATCACGGATTTGATAGCTTTGTGGATGTATCGTTGGATATTGAAATGTTGCACCCGTCTCGCACCAAGAGTAGAATCTAGCGCAGCACATAATAGTACCTACATAGTACCAACATAGGTACAGGTATGTACGAGTACGAGTGCGAGTAGAATTTCTCCCTCGTTTCTAACGATACCGAGGCCACAGTAGCGTTTCGCCATCTAGCGTCGTTAGGTGGAGTCGCGAGAACACTGAACCGATACGACGCGATCGCAAAATGTCTTCTTATCGAACAGATTCGATCGACCAGACTCAGAAAATCGAGCGTCGTCTTCCGGACTATTTGCTGATTGGAAACTTTCGTATAGGAATAAAACCGCGCTGGCTGATATCGAGAGGGGGGGGGGGGGAACCTGTAGCCCGGGGCAGCAAATTTTTGGAAAAATACCAAGGTCGCAACAATAAAAACAAATAAATAAAAATGTTAACCAATTTAAAAATAACAGGGAAGGAGTTGGCTCTTTCAGGGCTGGTGTAGAGGTAGCCTCGAGGCGGCAGAAGTATAAATCCGGCGCTGCTATAATAATTATCCGCGACTCTTTATTAAATAGGTACAATCGTTGCCGCGTACGTCCACGATACAATGATCATAACTAGACTGTGGATCTTTATGCATTTATGGCTTATGAGAATTTTCAGAAAATGCTAGAATACGAAATTCGATAGAATTTAGTAGGATTTTTATTTGCTTTGGATCTGCAAAGGCTGTTCCCATTAGAAATAGGATTTCATTTAATTCCACTGTCTTAAAATTTGTCAATAAAAATTGGAAATTGCATGAACATCCGCAGTCTAATCATAGCAATAATGTAGCGGTAGCCTGATGTTATGCCTAATAGCTACAACAACACGTTTTCTATATTTATACCGGTAGATCGGCGCGACGATATCGTGAGTCTTCGGTGACATTGGAATATTTACAAGGAATGGTATGTTAAGGTACATCGGTGTAACGTATGTTAAACAAGCATCGTGAACGGCACATGTAGTGCACGATGGATAGAAACATTACGAATCGTTGTGAACAGTTAATCGAAACCTTATCCGATTTTACTCGGATCACTTCTCGCGGATCGCGCTACAGGACAACCAATGTTCGCGAAGCCACGGTTTCGATCGGAATATTTTTTGGCACCGTTTCCGATTAAGCTGATTCGACGGTGACGATTTCCAAGTAATTTGAAAATGCCATAATAAATAACAAGAATTCCTATACATACTCTACGATCTATTTACTAATACCAATACTTATGCTAAAACATAATTCTAATGCTAACGCTAATTGTACGCTGTACATTGTCGATGAATTCTAATCGTTTACGAACTCGACGATTTCATAGAATTTCGACAAGCGAAACATCGAACGGGGTGTGAACGCAATCCAGATTGTACGCGTGAACTCGTGAACGCGTAGAGGTCGTCGTATCGTGGTCGTATGTATTATAAAAGCTGTACAACCTATAAACAAACTGTACACAGGACTCCACAAACTGTACAATAAGTTGTGCGGGGCCTGTGTAGCAATAATAACGAACGGGAATGTGGATAGGGACAGTTTATACGGTGTATACCGCTTCGGAGCGATGGGATTGCGAAGGCACGCAATATCCACTGTAAGTCTTAATCTCCAAGACACCAGAATAGGATCTTGCCGGAAGCGAACCGGGATCCGTGTGACGTCTGGGACACCGATGACCCTTCGGACATTGGCAAAGGGGCGATGCGTTCACTTCTTCGAGTTGCGAGGTTCGTCTCTTTCGTACGGTGAACAGTCGACAAGGTTCCTTGTGTTGACAGCGCAGTCTCTGAAACGAAACATTCCTGTATAGATGAATAGGTGAACGCGCTTAGATCGGACCCCTCCGTTGCGCTTAGATCGCGCCATTACCGTAGGAGGGCTTGAAAACAGTTATGATATCGGTTTCGGTCCTTGAAACCGTTATGAATAGACAGATTTTTCACTAATAATTTTATTGTGGTGAAAATAATATATTAATACAGTAAATGCTCGATTCTAGTCCAACAGCCGTATTTTTCACGGACAACTATCGTGCCCGGACATGCTTTTTGATTTATGGCTGCGTCTAGATATCGCGCCGATCGCGTCGCGAGCGAGACTTCAATAGAGAGCCGAACATAGAGAAGGACAGAATGAAAATACGGTTTGACTGTCCGCGTCTCTTTCCTTCCGATGCGCTGTCCTTCCTTACGACCAAAACTTTCGCCGTCGAGTAAACCACTAAATACAATTGAAACTATATCGTGTTTGGTCTTGTTTTAAACAGAAAAATGCCAGAAACAAGCCAGTGGAAGTCCCATTAAAAAAATAATGAAAATTAAGAAGTTTGAACATTCGATTAGAGCACAGTGTTTCCCAACCTTTCTCATGCCATGCCCCACCTAAGTCTTTCTAAAATTCTTATCACCCCTATTTAACACATATATAATTATTAATATTCAAAAATTGAATTGTTCTCCGAAGAAACTCCATTTTTCGAATTGCCCCCATTAACAATCAAATTGGGCCCCACTTTGGCAAACACTGCTCTATCAAAAGGATATTAGAACCGATATGAGGACCGAAAAAACAACGCTCCGAGAACCGATACGAGGATCGATATGCGATGCATGCAGGACTGAAATCGAAACGCATATCAACGAAAATTTCAGTCCTTCGTAACAGTTATTTAGGATATCGGTCCTTCGATAACCGTTTCAATGAAGCCCGAAATGTAACAGTTTCGAGCATTTATTTTCGGGCCCGTTTCAAGCCCTGGTCCCTAGTGAAACGAGATCAATGGTGAAGGAACGAATGTAGGACCGGGAAAGAAGTGAACAATGAAGAACTTACGCTTTGCGGAGAACACGCGAAAGCGTAAATAAATCCTGGATTTCCCTCGGGAGATCTATGCGCTTGTCTTCGAACTAGATAGGGCACGCTGCTTGGCCGACAGCGACAGTAGACTCTTTGAACGGTCGCGTTCGCCGGGCCCCCTCCTGGAGCTAGGGTCCATGTGATATCCCTGCAAATAGCGAAGCCCGTCTTCTGTACGTAATGTCAGTTAGAACGCGCAACGATCCGCACGGCGCGGCGCGGCGCGACGCGACGCGACGCGACGCGATGCAGAGCATCACGATGCATCGCGGCACGTTTGATCGCTCGAAGTGTAGTCGCTCGAACAACCGACTAACTTGAAATAACGACAGATAGGAAGACGTTTCACTGGCTCGCAAAGCTTGTACTGCCGTGTTTTATCGACTATCGTGTGTCCATCGTCACCGTGCAAGCTACTGGGACAGGTACGGCCATCCGGACAACGACATTGTCTCTCGACCCACGGCGATCCATATAGATCCACCTTGCTGCACACTTCGCTTCGATCCAAGCATTCGGGTAACTCTCCCTCGCTGTCCTAAAATTCCCAAATATGTATTCATAACTAGGGCTGTTACTTTCCTTAGAAGGTCGATGGTTTCGAAGCTTCGATTTCAGAAACTTCGAAGGTGATGGGGAATCGAAGTTTGTTTATATAGCGGAGTTTTATGGAAAATAAAAATGTTCTACCTAAATTGCAACAAACTGGAGTGAAATAGACATTTATTTTCTTCTGTAATATGTTTTTAATAGGTTCGAAATAATATAATAGTATTTTTGAATTTCTTCGAATATTTTTTCACTGTCTTAAATTGCACCTATTTATTTTTGTCATAAATGCGTAAAATCCGCTGTCTAGTTATAATATTCGATACAGCACAGTGCGGTACGATACGTTACAACGAGCGTTTAAAGGTACATTTATACCGAAGAAAACACGGTGGGACCCCGGATCCGGGAAAAGTTTGGTTATCCTGGTTTTGTATCTAGCACATATACGGGGACCGCCCGGACTGATATAAGTGCTAGATACAAAACCAGGGTAACCATACTTTTCCCGGATCCGGGGTCCCACCGTGTTTTTTTCCGTATAAATATACCTTAAAAGACACTGGTCGCCGTCCCGCTAAGAAAAATCTAATATTCGAGGGCCAGTCGATTACGGAAAGAACGATGTCAAGATTCGTTACTACATTTGGAATAAAAACGACTAAAGAATGCAACAACGAGATCTACAAGCATTGTTGCCCCCCAACGTCAACATGTACGTACGAAACGACACGGCTGCGCGTGATCCTTGTTACAAATAAATGTAACACGACGCATACGCGTATATGTAACACGACGCATACGCGTATATGTAACACGACGCATACGCGTATGTGTTCTACGCATATGCATACTACGTACATGCGCACGCGCATCGGTACACTTTCACACTGTTGTTGAATCTCGCAACATTTCTCATTTGCATACGCGCTAACACTAAACCTACCGAGCACTAACAGCGATTAAAATGTTTTAGCTGATAAAAATGGCAAGGCTCTATTTATTTAGATTTCGTGGAATTTTATGTGCTTGGATAAAAAAAATTATCGAATCAATTTCCATGTGTATGTAACTTTATAATTTCAATAATTGTAACATGAAAAATATAAAACCGATCATTTGACCGGCAGTGGGTAGGTTTAGCATTCATTCACCTAAGATCAACATTTCGCCTAAACATTCATTCCCAGATATCCATTTTTTCTGACTAATGCAGTGTTTTCCAACCTGGGAGGCGCCAAAAACCTTCTTATTTTTCTGTAAATTGTAGTTTTCTACAATTATTTATATATCTATATATTTCAAAAATAAAAGGTAGGGAGGCGCGAAAAAAGGAGGTACAATGGGAGACAAAAGTACAAGAAATTCGAAATGCATCAATATATTGGCAATGAAAGCCATTCATGAGTATATTTTGCATTAAAAAAATAGATTAATTTAAAAAGCTTTCGTTTAATTAGTGAATTTCATGTCATATTTACTTTTTAATCAAACTGTCTTCATATTATAAAAAATTGTAAGTGACTTTTGCGAATAATTGTACCCTCTGATTTGAGCTTCAAGATAATAAATTTTTTGATATTCAATATATATAATTACGCAATAAACAGTTAAAAATAAATATTGAAATAAATTAAAAATACTTCAGAAAGCAATATTCATGGTTATTATTGAGACGACAACACGATGAATTTGACGTTTTGTAACAGTTTATAATTTTTTGCTCTGTAACCGTTTAGCTAATCCTAATAAATTTTCAACATAATTAATTACATAATTTTTACTATATATAAAAAAAAACTGGAGTTTCTACTTGCGTTTTTTCAAGGTTTAAATAGGGTTTGAAGTGGAATTTTATGAATTCTCCATAAAAAGACGTGTCAAAATGTGCAAACTTCAAGTTGCTACAATTCTTAAACGGTGCAGTGAATGGAACCCAAACTTTGGTAATTGCATTAATTCAGTAAGAGTTATATCTTTTCAAAAATTTTGTTGCGTTTTTATATACCTCCAGAACATCCTTAACTACAGTTAAGTCTGTTTGAGAGAAGCGCATAGAGGTAAAGAGAATTGGCGAGATCGTTGGACGAAAGTATTGGTAGAAAGTGGAAAAGAATAAGATTGACAATCGGAAAAGAAGTATGTAGCTCTATCGAGATGCAGAGAGGGTAACGGAGTGGAGAAGGGCGGGCGGGGGGGGGGGGGGGGTCAGAGTAGGAGGGAGAGAAAGGAAAGGAACGGAGAAGATTGTGTAGCAAAAGCGTTAAAAGAGTACGCATCTCTCCGCGTTGCGTCGTCGAGGAATAGGACATCTGGTCTAACTGCACTATTCAAAGAGCGTCGGTCAATCCACTGAATGAGGCAATCACGTACGTCCTGTCGAGTCGTCGTTGGCAATCTACGGCCGCGCACGAGAATCCGAGCCAAGCTCTTTAAATTATCCATCCGTTCTCGTCGCGTGTATAGGTCTTTTCCTCGAGACAGTTGTTGCTTTCGTTACTTTCATCAACGAACCGAACCAAAACCGAATCGGTATAAAAACGCGACGCACATCTCTCCAGGATTCTTCGCAGGATTTAACACCGAATCTACCGAGCATTAAAAGCGATTAAATCGCTTACAAGAACGGCAAGGCTCTATTTATTCAGATTTTGTTTTTTTTTTTTTGTTACATGGATAAAAGCAAATGTATGGAATCAATTTCCCCATTAAGAAGCTTCATAAATTCGGTCATTTGAACGGCAGTGGTAGGTTCAGTGTTAAGCCTGATCGGCAAAGTGCACGGAGTCCGAGTACAAGTTGGATCGTTGTCGTTCGGACACGAGTATCGCGATATCGAAGCTAGAGCGATCGGATAACGACGTTAACCAATACGGTTGTATAAATGTGTCGGTCGGCCGAGTCGCTTTTGAAATCATTCGATGCTTTTCCCATTCGCTCCACGCGCAACAACGCTCCCTCCCTCCCCCCCCCCCTCCCACCGCCCCTCCACCGTCAAGTTGCCCCGACCCATTCTCCTCCGTTCCATCGTGTTCTTTGCTTTTTCTCTATTTCGATCCTTCGCTCTCCTTTATGTCTTCCTCTCGGCATGTTCCCAGAAGATCATTCGCATTAAATGCCATCGGTGGCGGTAAACTAAAAATGGGATAATAGCGGGACCGGAAAGGTTGTGCGATTCATCCGGAAGTTCTCACGAGTCTCTCGGTTCTCTCGCAGCCATAGTGAAAATGACACCTGGCCGCGCTCGCTCGTTCGCTCGTGCGCTGCGCTGGCGCTGGTTCGCTTGCGCACACACCACCAGATGACATCCAGAGAACGAAAGAACATTCCGATACCAGAGGAGACAGCCACGTAAACGCCATGGCGCGACGCACGTGCCCCGAACCAGACCGAACCGGGTCGAGGCGATTCGAGCTTCTATTAATCTTGAAAAAAGAGAGAAGGAAAGAAAAAAAGAAAAACAGAAAATACGTCGAGCAAACGCTACACAGGCCACTACTCCCCCATGATTTTTGCTCCGATCAAAAGTATCGCGTCTGAAATCCGTCTCGTGGTCCTTGGATGCGATAGATCGTGATTGATTTGCGATTTCCTTCCGATCGGTGCGCCTCCGACAAACAAAAATGTGTTATTTCAATGCACGGCTATCGTGTTCCAGAGATCGCTACGGTTATACAGGGTGAGTCTCGTAATGTCTAATATTTTTTTTCGAATTGGGATAAATCGTTAAATTTTGCGTAAAAAAACTATTGACCTTCATATATGCTAAATCTAATAGTTAACGAGACATTATCGAATTAATTTTCCATACGTACATACTTAGCATATTTCAGTCGAGGAATATCAGTTCAAGCATTGACAAGCTTTCAGGTAGTAGGTACATATGGAAAATAAATTCGATAATGTCTCGTTAACTATTAGATTTAGCATATATGAAGGTCAATAGTTTTTTTACGCAAAATTTAATGATTTATCCCAATTCGAAAAAAAATATTAGACATTCCATTGAAAAAACTGAAGGTGACCCTAATATCTCAATAAAAAAGTATGATAATAAAAAACAGATTAGAGCACTGTATGTCCAACGAATACCTTACGAGTTATTTGAGGTTGTCATGTTAGGAGACTCACCCTGTATGTACAACACCATCTGGAATATGTAGCTATGACAACTTCCATATAAATTGAAATGAAACAGATGCACGTTACAACGAAACTTGGCTGTGCATCGACGAGAGGAATATTCGAAGGAAAATGCTTGAACGGGGTTTTCCGTCTCGATTTGAATTTATCTATCGGTCGGATTGACGGTTTCCGACATCGACCATTTCCGATAAATCGACTGGCACTCGATCGTGGGCGAGAAGAGAAACGTTTCCCGCGGGACCGTCGCGCGCAATACCCGAGACTTTAGGGAGAGAAAACTTACCCCGACTTGGTAAAGAATTCTGGGCGGTTGATGAACCGGACGATGCTTTCTCTTCCGATCGATCAAGTCGATCTTGATAGCCGTGTCTCGAAACTCGTGCAACTCGGTCAGGTACTTGCCTTCGTCGATAGACAAATGTTCGTTCAGCAATTGCTGGCCAGTTTCGTCGAGTTCCACGCCGAGGAGGCTAGCCTGGCTACCACGAATAAACAACTGGCCGAACATCGCCAATAACAGGCACATCAGATCGGCCATTCTCTTCCCGGTCACGATCTTTTCGTTATTTGTCGACGTTCGATAGATACGTTCGAGAGCGGGGTTGTTCCTCCTTTCGCGATCGATGTTGGATGAAGAATCGTCGAGTTGGGTCAAAATCGTGCAAACACTGGAATCGAGAACAACGGTGACCGGTACACGCGCGTACACGTGCATCTAGCACGGATTAGCAATCGTCGCGATCCATGGAAGACACTTTGCATCGCGAGAATCGTGACGCGATTGCTATCCGTAATACCCCGAAATTAGCTGGAAGACCGGTGAGAATACGAGCAACCACTACGTGGGACCACTCGAAAGCAGACCCCCTCGCCGAAGCAGCTCGCGGAGCGTGTCCGCGCGAGATCACGCGGATTCCCGCTTCTTGGTTTTTACTTCTTCTTACTTCTTCTTAGTTCGTCGTGCGTGTCGCGTTCATCTCGTTACGTCGCGAAGACAACGTCTCGTTGCCGAGTATGGAGTATCGGGTGCGCGAGTACGAACAAGGTTGGTTCGTCGATCGATCGGATATAACGGAATTCGTAACTTGTAGAAAACTTTCTCCGGCGATTTTCTTTCGACGCGAATCGGATGTTGTACAGTTTTGCCCCGTCCGGATTGTCGGTCGGTTGATGCTGCGGTCGAGCCTGGGGTCAAAGAAACGAGGTCGTTGGAAATTACCTCCCTTTCGACGCGACGCGACGGTGCGCGTGTTTTACCGATCGATCGATCGATCGATTCGACAGTCGATCAACCCGTCGAACCGATCCATATCAGTTTTCGAAATGTGTACGTTTTTTATTGGCACGATTCTCGGAAGAAACTCAACAAAATAAAAACCGTCTATCTACGGTTTACGGAATCCATAGTCCAAGCACAACAAAGCGCGTTCGATCCTCTCGTGTTTATCCGTTCGCGGCGATAAACTAATACTACGTGTTCACTGGTGAACGCCGAACCGACGAACGTGTTACGTGTTCTCAAGAATAGTTCGTTGAATCGTTGCTCCTTTCTGCGATCCGCACTGTTGTTCCTTGTTCCTTTTTCTTCTCTCTTCGTTCCTCCTTTTCTCGTGTTTCTCGTTTCCCGTGGCCTTGCCTTCTCCTTCGACTAGTGTCTTCTTTACAGGTGCGACTTGCTCGCGGTCTCTATGTCTCCTACCTAGGCCGACGCGATCAAAATCAACCCGAAAACCCACCGCTTGCAACTTTCGTGCCACGCGAACTTGTACCATTCGTTCAACTGGACTTCTAACAGCTACAGGCAAAGCATGAATGAGTGCTCCCTTCTCTTGTTTCACTACTCCACTCCACTCCACTCCGCTCTCCTCTCCTCTCTCACTCCGCTTCACTCTTCGCTCCACTCTCCGCTACGCTCCACTCTCAGCTCCATTCTCCACTTCACTCGATTTGACTTGACTCCACTCGACTTTACTCGACTTTACTCTACTTTACGCTACTCTACTCTACTCTACTCTACTCTATTTTACTCTACCCTATTCTACTGTACTCTATTTTACTCTTCTGTATTCTACTATACTCTACTGTATTCTACTCTATTCTACTCTATTCTACTCTACTCTATTCAACTCTAACTCTATTCTACTCTAACTCTATTCTACTGTACTCTATTTTACTCTTCTGTATTCTACTATACTCTACTGTACTCTACTCTATTCTAATCTATGCCACTCTATTTGACTCCACTGTATTCTACTCTTCTCTACTATACTCTACTCTACACTACTCTACCCTAGAGTAGAGACTCTGCCATGCTATGCTATATTCTACTCTACTCTGCCATGCTATGTTATATTCTACTATAATCTACCCTTCTCTACTCTGCCATGCTGTGCTGTATTCTACTCTACTTTATTCCTATTCTACCTACTCTATTCCATACCCTTTAATTTCGTGCAATTAACACTAAACCTACCGGAGCCTTGACAGTAAATGGTACATGATTCCTTATAAAAATGACCAGATTTACTTCATGTAGACTTTGTGCGGCTCTTATTGTTGCAATACGTGCTCCATACTAATAATTTCTTATGAAATCATTTTTATTATTTCAATAATTGTGAAATAAAAAGTCTGCTACCTTTTACTTCCGATTCAATCGAAATAAACACGAGAAGACACTCGTCTTCGAAAACAGTTTTTCGAACAAGATTCGGGTACGGTCATTTCAACCTATACATATATTCCTCGAACAACTTAAAGAAAAGAGCAAGCAACGTCTGCATAAGAACGTGCTTATTCCATATGCACGGAAGCCGAGAAATATTTTAGAGAACACGGTGGTGCATGGTGCGCGGCCCACGTATTCGATATCCGTATCCGTATCCGTATCCATACCTGTACGCGTACCACCAGTGTAGGCGGTCGTCCCCATGTTGCTCCTGCAGCACTTGCGCGACCAAGTTACACAAACACGTTCCTATTTCTCGAGCGCGTTATTATTTCTGCAACTGCTCGTATGGTTTCTTAAAATTCCGTTCATCGTCAACAAAGTATACGTTCTTCCAGCTACGTCGATCTCTTCCTATAGTCTTCCTCTAATAGATTGAGTAGATTGCGATTTCTCTAAGTACTCCCTGTTCTTCCTTATCGCTGAATCGTTTAGTTCTGAAAGCGGAAAAGAGCAGCCGACGGCAGAATATTCCGCAGATAAATTACTATTCGACGTAATCGCTTGTTGAGACACACTCGTACAATGAGAGAATCTTCAAAGCGAAATTACGATATCATAGGAACGTATGCAGCGGCGGAACTACAAGACCCCGCAACACGGAGGGGCCCGTTAATCGGAGGAGGCCCAAAATTTTTGCATTAATTATCTTGTAGTTTTACTAAAATTATCCCTAACTCAAATTAAATTGAAAGCACACTGACAAAAAAAACATACCTTTCGCGTTTATTGAATTTTTACGATTCTCATTCCTGAAAAGCGTTAAAAACTCTCAGTCCTATAAAAATATCGAAGGAAAAAGGGGGGGGGGCCCAAAATTATATTTTGCGAGGGAGAGCGCGAAAATTTGTGATTCCGCCACTGAACGTGTGAAACCATTTGTTATACGAGTGTTTCTGTAAATTGTAAACATACTTTCCGGACTGTACACGTTGAACAACCGAAGACGCGGTACTCGGAGATTAGGAGACGGTAATCGATTCTATTACAGAATGATCAGTGATGTGTGTGCGGACTGTGCGCGCACGCTTATATAACGTACATGTACGTTACGCGAGCAACGTAGTTCTTTCCTTTCTCTGGTTCAGTCTCGTTCATGTCGCTCGATGTCTTTACTCGCGTGTAATTTGTTAACTTTGAAGCAACTTTCGAGGGAGTGCAATGTTCGTAACAATAATAATAATAGCAAAATAACAATAATAATAAAATATGATTACACATAGGTGTAGTAGATAGAAAACGTAGAATGCTTCCCATAATTGCGACTCGAATATTAGCCAACAACGAGCAACCCGAACAGATAATTATGCCGATAATTGAGAATAATAACGCCACTAGCTGGAAAAAGGAAAAGAAAAAAAAAACAGTATTCGAGAGATCCATGTGTATTCGAACGCGAACGTTTGAGGATCGCTGTTTCATTGATGGAGGCCACGATCCATTCACTCCTACTTTCTCTCTGTTCCTCCTCTGCTGTTGCTCTCTCATTCCCACGCTCTCCCTACCCGAATGTCTCGAGAAGCGTCGTCGCGGTTCTTCTCTCTGCACCCGATGCTCCTGAAAATAAATAGATTTCGCCCGAATCGAATCGAAACCGATTCCTAGTCGATTCGATCCGATCACGATCAAAATCTAGCGAAATGACCAATTCGTTTGGTATGCGGTAACCCTCGGACACTCGCAGAAATGCACGCGATGTCCTCGAATCAGCTTACCATCGTGAGTAAGCCTCGCTTCGTATCGCATATACGATACGTATACATAGTTGCCTGCTTACGATCGTGCACCGAGAATAACGTGAATCGAACGAGCGTATTACACGCGTCTACTGTGCACACCCAGTCAGCAGAATCTGCAGATTAAGACCAAGTGTCTGCAAATCATACTTGGCGAGCATAACGGCGGTCATTTTGATGACAAAAAAACGTTTGGAACAGGATTTGTTCCCTATTTGGTATGAATCTGCAGACCAAAACCTGTCGCCAAATACCGTATCCTAATCCCGGAAACAGATGGGGGTCCGTATTTGGCGCCAAAGTTTGGTGCCAAATTCATACCAAATCAAGAGCAGATTGCTTACTGTGCCAACTCGAGTCGGACAATACTAAGCCAATGTTTGCTGGGCGTCCACTTTCGAAAATATCGTTTTTCGATTAGCCAGCACAATTCGACAACTGCCAAAGTGAAATGCTGTTGTTGGAGGAATTCGTTTATAAACGTTCGAAAAACTCTACTTACTTCGCAGGAGAACCACTGAGCAACATGAATGAATTCTTGAGGAAGGGAGAGGAACGTAACTTGGCAATGGGATTGCTAAGAGTACGTGTATACGTGTATAGGGTGCGTTAGGCACCGGGTGGGGGTACTTGTACACTCACACGTACTTACACGCATTCACATACGCAAGCATAATACATAGAAAATACTTGGAATCAGACCGGCTCCGACACCGGGACTCCGGGTGTCGTATTATTTTTTTACAAAACTGTCAAATCAGATTAAATAGAATAAACACACGTGTGCGTGCACGCATCGTTAATCCGACGAAGACAAAAAATATGATTCGAAGTAGGTTGCTTCTTGACAATGTACTTCTAATCGTCCTTGTCAGCACCGTGTACGAATAAATTTGATTAAGAGATTTTCATTGAAATTATTTAAAGAGTAAAAATTATTTCGTAGAAAAGTTTAAATGATCGAGTGTTCCACTTGTTGCGCAAGAAAACGAATATACAGATTGTTCGCGCTATTACCAGCTAGCGTTTTTCTTGTAAATAGTAAATATTATAAAAAAATGAAAGAGGAAAAAGTAGTACTGTTTTTTTTATACGCAACACAATGGCGTTTGTAACTTGTTTTGTATTTATACTATTTTCAGACGAATTCATCCGTATACTGCACGATGACCTTCAAGGTCATGCAAGGTCAGAAATGGAATTTTGAATATTTCATATCAAAATACTTCTAATATTTACTATATTTACAAGAAAAACGCTGGCTAGTAATAGCGTGAACAATTTGTATAGTTTCACGATGGATCGCAGAGCACACGAAACCAATGTAAAATACATTGCGTTCGAGTTTTTCGGTTTTGCAAACTTTACGAATGGTCTGGATTGACCAGGTTTTCATGTCACTTATACACAATGCGTATTGCGTATCACGTATACTGTATACGATAGCTACTTGATAAAATATTTCTGCTAACGGTCACGCACTCCTTTCTGTAACATTGGTGCAGAGTTCAGAATAGTAATGATCGATTGTGTTTCAGGGAAATTGTACGCCGTATTTGGAAGGAGACAAGGCCGTGTAATCGCTGCGGAGAGCGCCGGATTCGGTGGACAGTTTCGTGTGCTAGCAACGTTGCCTGTACCAGAGAGTTTCCAGCTTGCCAGAGAATTGCGAACTCAAACGTCCGGGCTGGCTAGTCCTCAACTGGTTTTCAGCCATTGGGAGGCAAGTTTTTTCATACCGAGGAACGAGCGTTCCTCCGCATTTTTCCACTTTTCTCGATCGAGAACTGACCTCGCGTGTCGCTAACCGTTACTCCTATTCCGATAATTCATAAATACTTAAACGGAGCAACTTCCGATAGTTATCGAAACGAGTAACGCCGTATTTGTTTCGTGATCGTCTTTCTTTTATGTATAGGAGTATACGTGTTTTTATTATCACCGCATGATATCGTTGATATCATTGATAATAATAATAATATAATTTTTCGTTGCAGGTGATCGAGCAAGATCCTTATTGGACACCATCTACGGACGAGGAGTATCTTCATTTCGGTGACAAAGCGGACAGCGAGAACAGAGCTAAGAAGTATATAGATGCGGTTCGTCGACGTAAAGGTCTATCCGTCGACTCTCAGCTTGTTACGCATGCAGAGAAGCAACGTACCTTATCGAGAAAAAGGTAACGCGTTCGCCATCTTCTGTCGGAAGATCGGAATAACCACCTAGCATCGGTTTACATGTATTATACAATTAAACAATAGTACATACATATATTATATCTTCCAGTTATTTTTCAAGTGGAAACTGCCAATATACAGACTATGTCTACGTTAACAATATTTTTTTACTCCACGAGCAGCGATTAACACTAAACCTATCACCACCGGTCAAAATAACCGGTTCCAGATCTTTTATTTTACAATTATTGAAATAATAAAATTGATTTCATAAGAAATAATTGTATAGATATCTTTAGTAGAGCACGCATTACAATAGGAACCACATAAAGTCTAAATAAAATCAGTCTTGTAATTTTAATAAGCGACATGTATCGGTTTTTAAGGCTCGGTAGGTTTAGTGTTGAACTAAATAGACTGTCACCAATTAAATCGTTTTAATTTAAATAATAGTCATGCAAACGGTTCAAGTTGTTGCTCGCGCATTGCTGATTTTTATCGTGATTGTTATCGGCCGATTCGATGTTAATTTATTGTCGTTCAATGATTTCCAAGTATGTAAATATTTTTAATGTGTTGTACCTGGCATTCTGCCTGTCACTCGACAGAACCGCTCTATCGAAATCGCGACCAAAACAAATTCTTCTGTCCAAACAATATACGAGTAAGTACGTGTAACGTAACACGTACAGAGCGATACTTCCAAGAAATATTTACAAACTAACTTCCTACGTTTATCGAATGCATACTCTTTTACGCCTCGTACGCGTCAAAAGGATAAATTATAACACTTGATCCGTGTAAAGAATCAATCGTCAGCAAAGATGGCAAACTGCAAATAATTCAATTATATCTGTGGAATCGCCAAGGGAAAAGAAAAGGAAAAATAGGAAAGCAGAGATGAGAGACAACCGCAACACTGGAAAACGATCCGCAACGTATCCAGCCATAGTAACCATGTTAGATGTGTCATTTAGGTGAAATTCTTTTGGTATTCGTTTACAGACACCGAATATGTAACATCATTGAATACTTCGAGTTATAAACATAATTACCGAGGATACGGTATACATACATACATATACATATGTATAAGAGTAGAGTGTATTTCAAAGTTCGTCGCTAATGTCTGATTCTACGCCACACAATCTATGCTTTGCGACAAGTATTTACGTTTTATTTGATACTTATTAAAAAAAACTGCATAATCGAACTACGTGTGCACAGTGTAGTTGAATCATGTATTTTCGACGAAACGTCCCTGCATCGGCCGCAACGAAATAAGTTCCAGAAAACTACCTCGATAATCGACCCGTCGCACAGTGATCCCAATCGACGAATTAGCTGTTCACAAAGATTTTAGCATTCAAGACTTAAAACCATAGTAAATTAGTCTAATTTAATAGTTAATTTTTTAAAGGAGGGTTATTACTGCACGATCTATGAATGCGCGTATACGAAATATTCAATTCGGCGAAGATGTACTCGTAAACTATAATCGAGCGCTGGACGCAGTTACAGTTTACTTGCGACTACACGTCAATTAGATTGTTGGTAGTAAATGTCATAGCCATTTTGTACGATTTATAACTAAGATCGATATTTCAATAAAAACGTTATTGAACCTGCGCCCTGAAGCTATTAATTTATAAATAAAATAAAATAAAATTTCGTTGTTCAAACGTATCGTAATTTATTTAATTAATTCTCATCGAATCGAATTTTTTTCCCTTGAAATCCTTGTTTCATCACATCTTGCAATTTTCTTCTTGCTGCCCACGACGGATGTAAACTTTCATTTTCCGTAGATTTTGTATGGTCTTTCTTGAAACTTTCGTGCATATTTCGTGACGCTTCCTTCACCTCCGGAAATCGTTTCTTTTGCTCGCTAAAGCCCTCGCTCGTCTCCTTCGTGTTGCTTCGATGATACGAAACACCTTTGTTCCTTTCTTCTCGTCTTCTTTGACTTCTGTTTTCTTGGTTCCTTTCTTCTCGCCTTCTTTGACTTCTGTTTCCTTGGTTCTTTTCGTATCTAGGAAACTCTTGCCTTACGTTTCTTTTCGGAAAAGTCGTGTACGTCTTTTTATCTACATCTCTAGAAGTAATATTCGAGTCTTCTGCTAGTGAAAATGTTGCATCGTTTACGTGTACCGCAACAACCTTATCTGAATTTAAAAAGAAGTCATCTGGTCTCGTTAAAGCCACAGGCATCGGAGAAGATCGCTGCTCTTTATTCTCTTCGGGTAGATTGTTTATACTAGGTGTGACAGATTCTTGTAAAACATCTGTGAATCTCTTGACCGTAGCCTCTTTGCTTACAACCTTGGTAATCAATTCTGAGCTTTTCTTGTTACTTTTAACACAGTCTCCTTCCGACTGTACATCTTGTCTATTTCGCTTTAATTTTTGAGGTGGCGTTTCTTCGTCCACCACATCACTTGTATCTAGCTGAATATTTCTCTCCTGCTCATCGTTGTCATTTTGATCGTTTGGCGATCGCTTTGGATTCTTCTGGTCGTGTTCGATTATAGAATTTTTCTTTTTCTTTCTCACTGAATGCTCCTTTTTATTCCAAGAAACACATTCTTTACAGTTGGGAAATTTCTTCACAAATTCTATGAGGTTTTCATTTAAACATTTGTAACGAACAACTTTTACTATGGCTCTAGTCCTATCGTCTGTCTGTGAATTCTGCAACATACGCACCAAGTCCTCCAGATGAATAATTCCAAATTTTGATATTTCATCATCCTTGGCGCGTTTCAACTCTGTGACCTCTCTCAAATATTTCTCCGCTTTATTCTTATTCTTTTCTGAAAGTTTCTCGTTGCCACGATTGGCACGCAGTCTCTTAGCCTCTCGAACCAACTTGTTTATCACGCAAATGCGAGCTCGACGAACGCACTGCCTCAATAAAACGATCTGAAAGGTCACCAAAATATGTATCATTTATTATGAAATTCGATGGGAAGAAAAGAAAGAATTTGGAAAACATCGATTGCAACCTTTCCGATGTGCCTAAAATATTGCGAAAGGTTACCTCGTTGTTCATTTCGGTTGAGATTTTTGTCACAGTCATATTGTTCACGGAATTATCGTGTTCAATTACGACCAATATAATTTTCTACATGAAATGTAACGATACACTTTACACGTTTCTTCCTATTTAGCTGACTATATATACACAAGTGTATACGAGATAGCGTATATATATACACCTTAAACTATATATACTTATAGACTCGGCATAGGTATAGGCAGGTATAGGATATGCATATTTCCAAGATAACGAAGTATCTGGTGCCCAAGTTATATTTATGCATTATTTCGTAAACATTTGAAAAAATGGTGCAAACTTGTTGCATAAATAATTATAAGAAACGACAAAACCGTGATACAAAATATCTTTTCACAAGTAAGTATTCTATATATACTTATAATATCGCAATATATATATATTGTTCTTACAATTCTTTTTTTTTATAAAGTAAGTTGTGAGGAAATAATTACAGATAACATCTACATTAAAATTTAATTTTGTCCAAATTATAATTGATAAAATGAGTTAGCCATGGCCATATTTAAAATAATAAGATTAAAGTAAAAATGAACGAGTAATAAAATCTAATATATATTACAGTTACAGTTTCCATAAATATTTATACAGAATGAGATACGCTTCTCAACGGACTATAGCACTTTGCGCACATCCGTCATCTGGTATATAGATGAAGTAATCTTGGAACACGGCATGTTATCTGAAGCCGGGTCTATATACACAAGTATATATGGTCTAAGGTTCTCTCTCTATATATAGAATTTACTCTCTGATATAGAGTATAACGGAAATAAACCAATCGGATACTTTCTTGAATTGAAAACGCTCACTTATCTTATGGATCTATTAAACATGGATCATGGATCTGTGTAACTGGTGGAATTACTAAAAAAAAATAGGTTCGAGTGTATACTGTAACATGATCCAGGTAGAACTGAATGAATACTTATTCAAACGTATCGTAGATTTGTACTGATTTAAAGAATATGTCAAATCAAAAAATATTTCTTAGCCTTGGCCTGCCTTGGCAAATGCTTACTGCTTACATATTACATATGACCGAGTACTTATATATTTACGCACTGTACGATCACATTCCGTGTTGTCTAAATGGGCGCCCTCGAGTGATCGTATATGTAAACATACTTGACGTTTTGTTATGTAGTTGGTAGAAACGTCATTTTGTCAAGTGAGCGCGCATGTAAGGAAAAAGTCGAAACTTCCTTCTACCTACAACCTGTTCTTTCGTCTTTCTAAAGTCAACATAATGCTCTGATAATGGTGTTGAACTGACTCCGTGGCTGTGTTCGTGATTATTCGTAGAGGATCGAACGGATCGAACGTTAGCGAGAGTAGCTATATAGTTTCTGTAACCGTGACTGATCGCATATACACAATACACATGTACGTGAATGTAAATATATGTATGTATACGTATATATATTCGCCACGTATGTAGATAGGTAGATATACCTATTTACGTGCATATACACAATCGTATTGTACGAGTGTCAGAAATTTTAGTGGTTTTTTAGATGTTTCATTGACATGGAGGTAAACTGCAATAACCTCCACTAGCTGTAGGTGGTTGTGTTTTAGTAGATTTTAAGATCGATACATATAACAAAAACAGTTTTAGAGAAAATTCGTCGTGTGACCTTGAATCATGATCAACCGATTGTTGAATCTTCTAATCCGATGTGTCAGACTTTCGTGTCTTTAAATTAATACGTTTCTTTTGATTTCGCTCTCGATAACACATTAGCAAATCATTATTTGGCCGACTCGATTTGTTACTCATTTTGTGATAAATATGAATGAATTGTGAACAATAAACAACCATTTCAGTGCTAGTGTTTATTCGAAAGGTTAGTATTTTCGACGCTTCAGTGTTTTCGTACAACTTCGAGCTTCCTCAGAGTTTATTTTTATAATGATATTGCGCTCGTGTCCATATTTTGATTTCCTAATGCATATATCACACCTTCGTCCTTTCTATGAACGCCAAGTGACAACGTTATACATATCTAGAAAAAGTCTTTTATCTTCCTTGAGATTGTATTTCTTCGTTCTTTCGCTCTTCGTTCTTCGTTCTCCGTCCGATGATATCGACTGAATTTTTCTGACATTCTCGTTCGCTAGTTTTAAATTTGTTAGAATTCCATTGACATTTTACAATTACACGTAATCTATTTTATTTTTCAGTCAATGACTACGTAATTTCCGCAGTGCGTGCTGTTTCTAAATGTAATGTAAATTGTAATACGCTAAACTGTTTTACCATATGTTTCTTTAAATCTTTTTATACCGCATTAGTTTCTCTAATCTTGTTCTGTGATCCGTAGGTTTGGTTTCGACTGATTTTGCTAATATCGTTTTCACACCACGTTACACCATTCGAATATTTCTAAACAAGGATGAGTTGCGTACGTTGTTGTTTGATTAGCGCTGGTCGCATCGCCTCTTCGAATCACATAGCCAATCATGGTAAGATTTTAATACCATTTTCTATGAAAGTAGTAGTAACGAGAAAGATAAACACATTGTATTTCTATGCGAATAATTAACCTTTTTCTCTGTTAGTTCATAAAATTGTGAGAGTAGCTGTGACCAGGTCCTTGACGCTCGGTAATACCTTGAGCAAAGCACCTACAGAACCAACGCCACCCAGCAAGGATGGTAGCGGTGGAGTATCCTCTATGGGTAGCGGCGGAGGGAAAAAAAATACGCTTACTTGTCCAAAATGCGGAGATCCTTGTACACACGTAGAAACTTTTGTGTGTAAGTAGTAATATCATTGTACATGAAATCATATAGTTTGGACAAGGATAAAAGATTTCGTTGTGTTTGACAGCATCGTCGAGATTCGTAAAATGCGAAAAATGCCATCATTTCTTCCTTGTACTCTCGGAGATAGATTCGAAAAAAAGTTTGAAAGAAGCTATGAGACCAGACGATACGAAACAAGGATTTTATAGGAAACCACCGCCACCACCAAAAAAGGTAATGATTTTGTAGGGAAATTATTAACAAAAACATACTCTTGAAGAATAATTTGGGTGGATATACTTAAGAATAATGTAAACTTACCGCTGCTTTTGTTGTTCTCAGATTTTTGAGTACCTAAATAAGCACGTTGTGGGGCAAGAATTTGCTAAAAAAGTACTGAGTGTCGCTGTTTATAATCACTATAAACGAATCTACAATAACCTGCCTGTACAGAATGCGATGCAAGGATCTACAAATTCAACTGGTACACAAGATATGAATCATCCCTTCACTCACAGAGGTCTTAAACCACGTAAATAACAATTTCCCCATTTTACATATAATCCCATAGAAAGTGCAATAAAACACAACTTGTTCTAAATTCAAGTTCCAAACAAGCAGGCAGAGCATTAAATTTAAATTATTCGTTTCTATCGTATAGAAATAGTATAATAATTAATATATATCTAGACATACATAGAAATATTTGCATGTTGCAATGACGAGCAAAGCGAATTCCTTGTCTCTCTTGTTGCAGACTTGTTACACATTTCTACGATCGGAAATTCGCTTGGTGTTGGATTTCAACAGTTTCCCCCGGGAAACGAGCAAAAATCAAGCAACAATCAGTCAGTTCCGGGTTCAGACATTTTGGATAGTAAGCAGCACCAATTGAAATTAGAGAAAAGCAATATTCTGTTGCTGGGTCCTACCGGTAGTGGAAAGACGTTGCTCGCGCAGACGATAGCTCAGTGTTTGGACGTGCCTTTTGCTATTTGCGACTGTACGACGTTAACACAAGCGGGTTACGTCGGTGAAGATATAGAAAGCGTGATAGCAAAACTCCTCCAAGATGCCAACTATGTAGTTGACAGAGCACAAATGGGCATCGTATTTTTAGACGAAGTCGATAAGATCGGCGCTGTTCCTGGCATACATCAATTGCGAGACGTTGGCGGAGAAGGTGTTCAACAGGGGATGTTAAAAATGTTAGAGGGCACGATCGTGAACGTACCCGAAAGAAACAGTTCCAGAAAACTACGCGGCGATACGCTGCAAGTCGATACTACAAATATCTTATTTGTTGCTTCTGGTGCCTATAACGGTCTAGATCGGTTGATTTCACGGCGAAAAACCGAAAAATACCTCGGATTCGGCGCAACACCTTCTTCCGAGAGTCCTGGAAGGAGAGCAGCTAGTTTGGCAGACGTTGCAAATATGTCACCTTCAGCGGAAAAGGATAATCAGGAGAAAGACTTTCTACTGCAACAAGTCGAAGCGAGAGATTTAATTGACTTTGGTATGATACCAGAATTTGTCGGCAGATTTCCCGTTTTGGTACCGTTTCACACACTCGACAGAGATATGTTGGTTCGAATTCTAACCGAACCTCAAAATGCCATGGTACCTCAATATCAGATGTTATTTTCGATGGATAAGGTATGGGATACTGATACATACATACTGCAGATTGTAGATACGTAATACAAAAGTTGCAATTTTCTTTGTGTAATTCACAGGTAGATTTAACATTCACTACGGAGGCTTTACGCGCGATAGCCGCGCTCGCGATGCAAAAGAAAACAGGTGCAAGAGGTCTTCGAGCTATCATGGAATCGTTATTGCTGGAACCAATGTTCGAGGTACCAGGTAGCGATGTAATGTCTGTTCATGTGACCGAAGGTTGTGTGCAAGGACAGGACAAACCACAGTACATTAGAAAAGGCGATGCTACCGAGGAGGAGCTCCAAGCTCAACATATACAGAATTAATAAATAATTCGCTCAAAATCTAGGCCGTGCGACAGATTTCGAATGTTTTCGGGTATACGCGTATGAAATCAAATGCAAAAAGAGTACGATTTCTTCGACGTGCATTCTTTTAAAAAACGAGATTCTCATACGAAAGACTAGTACAACCAATTGAGAATCAAATAAATCTTATACATATGACATATGTAAGTATGTACTTGAGTTGACGCAAACGTTGAATATCTTTTCAATTTCGTATTTGAACAATTTTTAATCGTATAAAAGGATATTTCAAACGGAGACGGAGACGGTTTCTTTACTCCTAGGTTCGTGTACAGAGAATTGAATTTGACAAATCTTCATTCTCGGTCGCTTAGACTAAATATATTTTATCTACATCGAGGCCATAAAATTCGTATTCATGTCCTTTACAAATATATCGTTCGTGCATGAATTTTATGAGACACTGTTCTGTTATAACGAGTAACGAAATCGATCAAGTTTGTACTGAAAAAAATCACAAAACTGCAACGAAAGTAAATACATTGGTGTTTCGTCTTGCTTGTTTGACATTTATAATTTCGAAGTAACTTTTCAAAAATTAATAAAATATTATGGACGAAAACGAACATTTAAAGGTCAAAAATAATATTGTGCCTGTAGGTAATCGAAGAATTTTGTAACATATTGTATATAATGATAGTTTAGCTAAATCGATGAAATTAGAAATTTAGGAACTGTATACTGTATATCATAGTTTTGACGTTTCTTTAATTCAGATGTATGTGTGTATCGTGTACATTGCACAGTACTTTTTAAATTAGTGTTGCATTGTCTGCGAAATGGTCGTGTAGCACCAATCGCGCGAGGTACGGAGAAACGTTAATCGCAACCGATAACACTATTTTTCCAATGTCGTTTAGAGGTCGGTGGTGTGTCAATGAAATATTTTCGAAAGCGCCAAGATAAGATAACTACAGAATTACAGAATTTACGTATAGATCGGGTTTTTATGTTTCGTATTCATACGCAAGATTATCGCCAATGGATAGGTAAGGTTTTACTTACATAATATACATAGTTCAAAGGAAACGCAACTTGTTCATTTTGCACTTGAGACGTGTATCGTTGCCCGTTGTAATGTTTCCTATGTTTGCTGGACAAATAATCTAGAAGAGAATCTATTTAAACTGTTTCTTATAGACGAAATCATTTTACTTATCTGTGGTAATAATCTTATATTGTAAAATAAAAATGTTTAAATTTCCACAACACTCTTACAAGCCCGGCCTCAATATTGCCTCTAATAACAATTACCAGCATCGAGAAAGCAAAATGTCGCCTCGGCAAATCTGTACGAGCGCAAATATAACAGGGAATGCCTATTGGCATACCATAGAGATAATAATAATGAAATAAAAGCAACAATTAACACTAATTGAAAAATTGCTGTGCGTGCGATATACACGTGTATATAGAAGAAAGGCTGTGTAACATACAATGCAAGATGGAGAAAGTTAAACGGAAGATACAGCAAGTAAACACAACTGAAACCAGATCAGATACTGTTTCATAGAATGTATGCTAATTTATGAGAATTGACGCATTCATTTTTTTATTAGTAATAAATTAAATGTAAAATTCTACATATAACTACGAAACACTTTTTTTGTCTACCACGTTCTTGGTTCTTGCTAACAATAAGCAGTGTTTGGGTTTAATTGATCGCATCTATATGTACAATATTTTTGAACTTTGATTTATTTCTACTTTATTTTAGATATGTTTACAGAGATTCGTAATGAATCGAAAAAGAGTTCGAATTACGATACAACTCTTGTTACTCGATCTCTGTACTATAGGAAAACTGTATGTACACTTTGTAGATACGTCAAGTATAAATTATGTGTTCGTACGATACGAAGATTTGCGAGACGGATTAGAGTTCGATGTTGACGATGTACGTAACTCTTTTAGAAGCCAACTCGCTGCTCGTACGATTATTAAATGTACAGCAGATTGTAGCAGGAGAGCCCCAAAACCTTTATACAAACCGAGAGGACCTTCGGTCGAAACAATTGTACTATGACAATCCCATGCTCCGCTATATCCAGTTAATAACGGTGTTACGCTTCGTCCGGTGTCCAAATTATCAATGATAGTACGAGTACCCTGAAGGTGAAGTCTGTGAATGACAGTTTCCCATGGATAAAACAATACGTCGGCCATAAATCTGGAAACTAGGGTAGATTGTAGATGTATGTCTAGGATCACCTCCGACATTATAGCTCTACTGTATGCTCCCTAAAAAAACAAAATCGGTATAAATCCATTTTTCATAGGTTTGGTGTACACATTTATAGTCGATTAACAAACAACTTGCCTGTAATTCTTGAGAATGTTTTTGCCTGCTCTGCATAATGTAGGTGGTAACTCCGTGAACAGTCATAATGAAAAGATATCTGGAAACTCCGTACGCAATAGTTGGCGGCAGAAGAGAATATATGGGAATTAATCTACCCTTGTTGCTCACGTCGATCAGGCGAATAACCCCGTCTTTAAAAACATCTAAAATTCCAGGAGTTTCAGACGCAATTTCGGACTGTACCGTCTCAACTAACGATGCAGAGTAAAATGGTGCGGTTAGGCCTATGGAAATACTATTGAGTTTTCTGTTAATATTCCTTGTAACTAAACCTATACGCTATAAAAAATCTATTTGTTAATATATCATTGCTCATTACCATTTAAGGAGAGTGTGCTGACCCAATGCTTTGAATGAGTAGCTGGTTGGTAGTTCCCTGAAATAAAATATGTTTATCGTGTTGTTGTCACATATAATAGATGATACAATATGCAATACGAACGAATGTAGAAAAATTCAAGAACCGATGCTTTCGATATTAATCAATTTTTTTCAATCGAACATTTAGAATATTTACCAGTATATTTACAGTCTTATAATGAACAACTTACTTTGGCCACCATGTAATTTTAGAAATGAAATCTTCAATTGCCAACATCATTCCATTTACAAGTAAGACCGATCCAATTCCTTTCCAAAGGGTATTTATTCCTTGAGTTTGATGAAGCCTTACGACAACAGGTATCAAGGTAATAGGTATTATATGGTACTTTGTCAATCCAGGATTTACTTGACATTGTCTTCGTAGGACAACAAATGGATGAACTAATAATGTTTCCGTAATTAAAGTTGCTAGACCACAACAGGCGTCGAGTAGTTTTTTCACTGTAGTGTCTGAAAGATATTAATAGAAAAATACAAGTCAACTGAAATACTACAACGAATTGTAGTTAAGTTTTTGCTGTACATATATTGTAGAACAATAACGACATCTTTATTCACTTGTTGTAGCATTTTAACAGCAACATAATCTTAATTTCATGGATTCGATTAAAACTTACCATCGGCAGGAGGATCTTTGGCCAAAGGGTGTAGACTCGGAACATCCAAAGGAAGAATAACATCGTGTGAATTGTACATATATGAAATACTAGTTTCGTCGTTCCAAGGCATTGCAGGTTTTCCGCGATAGACACTATTATTATGTGATCTTATCATTTTGTGAAAACTGTAATTATAGTATATTCCAGTAATTAAAACTTTTAACTGAACATTTCGATTCTTGTGAACTCATGTATGTTTATATATGCGAACATTTGAGTCGACTTCAATAGTTGTGTATTTACGAGTCAAATTGTCAATTGTCTAGCCCAGTCTGGTAACTATAAATTTTGGAAGTTTACACTACTCGAAGTGGAAGATTTCTCTCCTTTCTTCTGTATAAATATATACATACAGGCAATGTTAGATGATTAACCTTTGGAACAGATCCGATTTTCAATAATTTAATCCCTGTATATACACCACAAAACATGGGAATTCTCTGTGCATATAAAAATTGAAATACATTATTTCACGTCGTATTAAAAGTTGTAACTTGTAACTGTACTGGCTGTATGTAAATAGATCTAAGTGTAAGTAAAGTAGCCGCAGCCGCAAGGGCCAAATTTATATGATCTAAAGATGGTCTAAAGCCAGAGCAGTAACTGCAGCGACACATGCGTAAAAAATTAAGAAGCTCCCGGACAAGGATAGAGAGATCCTTGTCTCTCCTACAGGGCTGTAACAGAAAGGGAAATATGTCACTCGCAGGAGAGACAAAGACAGAGCGATAGCGCCAAATAAATCGTTCAGTTTCATAAAGATGAAGTTACAACAATTTTGTGAGGCGAAGAAGAAAAGTTTTCTCACGATTCTTTTTCAAAAATATTATTTGTATTATTTCGCATGTCCGTACAGAGCGCTTTTTTGCAATTTGGCTCTTGAAACATTATAAAAAATAAAAGTGCACGTTTTTATAGAAGAAATTTTTTTCTGTACACTATTTCCAAAAAAGCGCTCTGTACGGACATGTGGAATAATACAAAAAATATTTCAACACAAAATTTATCAAAAAATATTGCTTCTTCGCTTCACAAAGTTGTTGTAACTTCATCAAAAAATCAAGCTGCTTGGTTACTCTCTTTCTTTGTCTCTCCTGCGAGTGACATATCTCCGTCTCTGTTGCACAGCGTGGAGATATTGGGCGCTTTTCACGAGCATGAACGAAGATTTTAGCGTCAGTAACGTAAGACGTAAGACGTTTGGCTAAAATGGATAATTTCTCAAAATTTGTCATGATTTAAATTTGAGAAATGAATGTATAACATATGTATGTGTATATATATTGTATATGAAAAAATATATACTGTGACGTGGCAAGTTTTGCCTACGTTCCTCCGAACTGCTCCGAACTCCGAATCGGTAAAGAGAGGCCGGGCCGCCCTCTGGCAGTGCCGATACGAAACGGCCGTTACGAGCGCTCTCTCTGGGAAGTCCGCATCCCAGTGGACGAGAAATAACGCGTTTTTGAACGTCGCGCCACTTTGGGCGACGTGAACTGACGTGAACTTACAGGACCGAAACCGAGCTCCAGGGGAAAGCGCCGAAAGAGCGCGCAAAAAACCTCATGGCTCAAGGAGACGCGCTATCGGCGCTATTGGTATCGGTATTGATCGTTATCGATCGCGCTTGATCGCGCTATATAGAAGTCTCGCTTAGCAATATCAGAGATATACTCTCTGGCAATATTAAATTTGTGCAACTTTCTCTGCTGATCACGACATCACAGAAGTCCGAGGAAACGGTCGCTAGTTGACTGTAGTTGACTACCACTCTTATCATCGTGCGAGAGAGAGTTAAATAAATTTTTGGAAATTTCAAAACAACAAAAAGAAAATACATATTAGCACAAATATATCATTGCAACATGGCAAAAGCATATCTATAAATTTATCTATTGGTTTTGACGCATGTGATCCACAATTTGAAACTAATATTAGTAATAATTTAGATACGAAAGATGTTATGAATAATATTTATCGTGATAATTTTGGAACAGAACAAGTAGTTACTAATAATAATAAAACTATAGCGTGTACTATGAAAAGTACTACAAAAACTTTGAGCTCTGAGCAAGTAAGTACAGGCAACTACAAATATAAGTAATATAAAAGAAACATCTTCCACCTCCTTGCAAGAACAATTGCTTTTGTATTACACCACCGATAAAAAAGAAGTTAATATATCATCACAAATTTCATGGAATTCAGTGAGTGCATAAACACATTTTGACTAAATAGTTTATCCATCATCAGTACCTGTTTTAAAATATGTTATAACATACAGTACATATTAAAAATTTTAGCTATAACAGAAACAAAGGTATGGAGGCGAAACTCAATCCATTTGGGAAGCACAAGTGATCGCATGTTAAAACTAGCAAAACATCATGTTTTATTTATAATCGAGGCGGAACCAAGCGACTGACAATACTCATTGCTACTAGACACAAAGATATCAACTTAATATGCACGTGTTCAATGAATTTTATTTAATAAAATATATAGTGGGATATACTTGAAATGTATTATAACTAAATAGCATGTGGAAACACTTCGACGCGCGAATATGTGTGACTGTAAAATGGATGATGTTTGAAGAAAATTAGCACCTTTTTTAATGCACAAATATGAACGAAAAAGGTTGTTTTAAATATGCCTATTTTTT
Organism: Lasioglossum lativentre; assembly: GCA_916610255.1. Lineage (NCBI taxonomy): Eukaryota > Metazoa > Arthropoda > Insecta > Hymenoptera > Halictidae > Lasioglossum > Lasioglossum lativentre. Next base: position 8,724,291 of record OU744364.1, read on the forward strand.
TATTAGCGTTACAATAGTAAAACGATAGATATATATACATATATTTCACAACTTATAAGTAATTGATGAAAGATGCTTCTTTGAAACAAAAACGAAATATGCAATTAATTTTAAGGACAAAGCATGTATACATATGTACACAGGGTATCTCAAAAATGTTGGAAAACCTTGAATGGGGTGGTTCTTGAGGTCATTTGAAGTAACTTTTTTCTTAGCGAAAATGTCTTCCTCGGTTTTATTAAAGAGTTATTAACAACCATAAACACAGATCAATCAGAGCGCGGATATTGAGCCTGATTTCATGAATAACGCCTTAACAAAACCGAGGGGCGGAAATTTTCGCTAAGAAAAAAATTACTTTGGATGACTTCAGGAACCGCCCCTTTCAAGGTTTTCCAACATTTTTGGGATACCCTGTATATAGATCTTTCATATCTAACATACAGTTGTGTCTAAAACGTTAATGAGGGCGAGTAAAAAAATAAAGACTAATCGCGTTCTGCAGTGACGATACTTGTGTTTATCGATTCCCATTTTTATTCTGTATTCGGGTGACCTATCCTGGCGATCACCTCATCCAATATTTGAACCAGTTCTTTATTTTCTTTAGTTTTTTGTTCGACCAGTTCAGACAACGAGTTACTTTTAAGCTCTGCTTTCCTTACTAAGGCGTGGAGCGAAACTATTTCACCTTCGTGTTGTTTTCTTATATTCTCCAAATCAGAATTAGCCCTGAAATATTGATTAGATGGAAAAATGTTAACTGTCACTACGTTATATTACTCATTAAGGCGGTTTTATACTATTCGCACAGACACGGAACGGTTCCGTTTCAGTATCATAATACTTTAATAATATTTTTTTCGTTTAGTTTCCGATATGCGACAGTGCTGATACGATACGACACGTATAAACACCTACATTCAAATGCATCAAACTTACATTTTAATGAGACTAAATATACAGATACATATTAGGATACATTTTAATGAGACTAAATGATCGGTGCTGAACGAATATATTTCGTGTCTGTGCAGATAATATAAATCGATCTTTATGCGGATACGTACTTTTCGAGTTGAGACGAAGCATGCGCTTTCAAATTATCGTACCGCGTGTGCAAGCACTTTATAGTTTGCATATTTTCCTGTATACTTTCTCTTAATACTTTCTCATTATTTGTATAAACCGATACGACCGATTTCATCTTTTCGTATTTCTGGTGAACATCATTAAACGCAGCCTCAGTGTTCGATAGATGAACATTCGTTGCCTGTAATTTTTCTTGATCCCTTCCTTTTTCCGTAAGCAGCCGGCTAATCGATTTTTCATATTCCTCGACCACGATCCTGGAAACGACACTCCAATTATCTCCATTGTCTTAAAAGTAGAATATCCCTCGAGTAACAAACAACTTACGTTATCTCAGATTTACTCTTCACCTCCTGCGCTAATTGTGCTTGTAATTGAGTAATCTTCTCTTCGAAAGAATTCTTCTGTCTTTCTAATTCCGTCTTGTGCTCTTTTTCTTGTTTTTCCAGTTCTTCTTCTAGTTGCAGTACAGTTTCCCTCACTAATTCTAACTCCTTGGTCATATTAACAAAGTTAATGGACAGAGTGTCTGATTTTGGTTCATCCGCAGCCTGTTCCTGTACACATCCGTTTTACGCATTACGTATAAAGATTACTCTACATTACACTACTTCGTAAACAGTATTTTTGTTTGATAAATAACTCATTATCTTTAATGGATCAAAACTTATACTAGAATGTCACTAAAATCATCGATCCAGTTCAATGTGCGCCGTCCGAGGTGTACAATATGTATATTATAAGCGTTACTTACAATTTTCTCATTAGGTTCTTCCATTTTTGGTGTCATGTTTGTGGTAATGGGACTGTAGAATAGTAGTCTGTCTATAGCCGCTATGGCAGGATTACGTCTCGGGGTGATAATGTTTGGCGGTTGGCCTGCAGTTTTTCCATTTTGTTCTTCTTCATTAATCGGATCTGTGTTCTCTTCGAGCAACATATCAGTGGTATCCCCCACCAATGGGTCAAACTTTACATACAACGACTCCGCTCTAAGACCGTTTCTGCATTTAGAATTGCCGTGAGCTATCAGAAAATCGAAGCTCGTCGGATCTTGGAATACTGCAAGCAGTAATTACCATTAACATACATGTACATGCAGCAACACTGAAACTATCAGATAGATTCAAATAACCAAATGTTTTATTTCGTAATTATTAAAATCATAAAGGTGTTTTAGTGACAAGTAGAGGTTCTAGAGACTTTTTTACAGTACTCACTATCAGACGTCGCGGTAGTGAAACAATCACTTTCTTCTGGGAATACAATCGTAGACTCGAAAATATCATTTGGAACTTGCTCAGCAGACGATTTCAGTTCGTCGAAGTTCGGTTGTTCGACGTTAGGCAATCCTAATGAGGTGCTTTGCCTTTGAGGCTTGAAATCCGTGTAGCGTTCCTCCTCCGGCACAGCCTCCTCCAGCACATTCTCCGGTTTCAACAGTTCATCCTTGGAGGTTGAAGTCCTAACTAACTTTTCCTCAGAAGATTTCTCCCCTTTCTCATCCTCTGTTTCCTTCAGCGATTCTGTCGCATCTGTGTTCACTAATATCGCTTCTACTTCGATACTTCTGCTATTTATTAACGTAACAGGTTTGACGTCCTTAGTATTTCTATCGTCCTCAGTCTCTGCTGGAGCATTAGCCTCCAAGCGCTCCTCGGCTCGTTCAGTGGTCCTCGGTATCGTGCTAGAAGTCTCGCTTAGCAATATTAAATTTGTGCAACTTTCTGGTTGACTACCACTCTTATCATCGGTCTCTTGTGCGAGAGAGTTCAATAAATTTTTGGAAATTTCAGTAACCGGGACATTAGGATCGTTTACATGAATTTCGTTTTCGCACAGTCGCGAGGAATCCGTCAACTGCAACGATGGCAGTGTCGATATACTGGGGAAAGATAAGTCTTCCGTATGTTCCGCGAACGCGGACACCGAGGATACAGAGTCTGTTACGGAGTATGGTATAAAATTTAAAGCTATTGATTCAGTCTGGTCTTGGGAATCTTCAACTACCACTTGCGCTTGGAAATCTTCAACTACAACTTGCGCTTGGAAATCTTCAACTACAACCTGCGCTTGGGTACAGTTGATCGAGTCCTGCTCGCTGGTCAATTCAATCCTAGCGCAACCAAGGATTAGCTCGTCGACACCGGGTATACTGGAATTCAAGTAGGAGGTGTCCGATATTTGGTCCAGGCTCTGAGGCACCGAATCCGAGCATATGCCGCTGCTGCTCTTGGTACTGCGGGTGCTACTGAGACTCTGGAAACTGCTCGACGAGGACAGAGACTCTGGGACTGTGTAGCCGATCGATTCGACGTCGGCGAACTCCCGAGCGAATTGGACCTTCACCTCATACTCTGATGTCTTCTGTAACGCACTGTCTTTGCCGCTCTGTTGGGAAGAAAATAGAAACTCTATTAGTCCAGGTCCAACGAGGGAACATTTGCTAAGTGTCTGCCACCGATCTTGATAAAACATCGAGCAACGACAAAGGGATTAAACTACCATTTAAAACGATTGAGTTACCGCCGCTACAAGAGTACGTGTTCTTTACTGTTGCTCTACACTGTTCCATTCAATATCGGAAGGAACGCTTCAAGATCGTTCTTGCTAAGCGAGTAAGTTGAAAGTAGATCGATCGCGCCAACACTGAATGGGTGCCGCCTAATAGGGTACGAGGAAGAAAGCTGCGATTTTACGCGAAAAACGGGAAGCTTGCGTAACGTTCTAAGTTATCAGGCATTCTTCGGCGTTATCTCTCGTGTGGTACCCGGCACTGGACGAGTGCGAATGGAAAACGTAGCGATTCGACGCGGGTCCACCGTGAGATTACCTTGCGGATGAGATTCCCCATGACTTCCCAGAGGACTTTCAACTGCCACTGCCGGCAGATTTCGAGGCCATATTTACGCACGGGTCCATGGAACCCCACGTAGCCAGTTTTCTTAGTTCCCCACCTTGATACCCTCACCCCCGACACGCTTATTTTCGACGACGTGAGACGTCTTTCGTCAGTCATTCACCCCTTTTCCCGTCTTCGCGTGTTTTCTATTTTGCTCGGCTTTAGTGGCGACGATCGTTTACTCAAGTTTCCTTCGCTCACCGACCTCTTCCTGTCTGCTATTTTTCAAGAAATTAAAAATATCCAACGTATCTCGAGTTCACTGACACCGACGGAGTTATCGACATAGTATTAACTATTTAACTAGTATCGAAGCGCCTACAGGCATTCTGAGATTATAGCCTGTCGTGTGAAACCTGTGCCGTGAGAGCCCCTTATATACAGTCCTGCAGTCTACGAACTGCTTTCTCGCAACATTTCTGTCGTTGTTTACCTTCGAAAAATGTGTTGCCGCAGCAGGAACCGAAAATGGTACTCTCCGAACCTGCGAGATGAATCGGAAGAGAATTACAAGTATAGGCGTACAGTATATAATGTTGCGAATCGAATTCCAATTGTTCGGAATCGAGAGCGACAACAGTCGAGAGAAAGAGAGGAGGAGCGGAATCCATGACAGACATGCGGTTCGCAGTGTCCTCGTCTGCACCGCGACGAATTCTGTCGGAGGTACCAACCACTCACCGAACCTGATGATCGACGGAAGGATTATGTCTCTTCTCTCGAACTTCTAATATTAGCGCAGAGCATTCTCCAGTCGATACTCTAGACATCCACCACTACCACTGGTTAGCATGCGCGCGAGCGTTCACAGAACGTGGTGCACGTACACGCTAGAGAATATATGCGCGTGAAGCCCGTGGTATGCGTCATGGCTCACCTTTCCACAAGACGATTTCGTGGTCTAACGTGGTACGAGCTTCTGTCTCGGAAAGAAAGACCGCCGGCCACGGGAGAGTCATTGCCATCGTTTACTGCCACGATGATACGTGTTCCCATACCTGATAGACACTTTACGCCTCTACCTCCTTTCGAACGTCGAACCGCGCACACGCCGCACGGTCATTACGCCATAGACACGGAACACTTGATCGCAAGCGAGGCTCTGACGTTTCTCAAGATCCGATTTCCAGTACGCATGCGTCCGTAAATTGTATTCTATGAAAGTGGCTTCAACTTCATATAAGATAACTCAATTTGTAATTGAAAAATATTTCACAAACGAGCATTATTTCCTTCACTTGCTTTATACATAATTGTTCCAGGAATCGATCTGTGGGAACAGAAATATATACGTTGAAAAACAGAGTAAGATCAAGAGTTAGATCAAGACTTTACTGTAAAAAATTAGATGGCAAGGTGGTCAAGGGAGTGCTTGTCGACATCGTTGGCAAAAGGAATTGTTGTAAACATTAAACAGCCAGAAATAATAAATTTATCAGTGTATTGTGTTGAATAAATTAATGCGTGCGAATGTTCATGGTTTAAAAGTTATTATGTACCTCGAGTTCTATTACCTACTTTTACTAAAAAATTAGATGGCAAGCTGGTCAAGGGAGTGCTTGTCGACATCGTTGGCAAAAGGAATTGTTATAAACATTAAACAGCCGGAAATAATAAATTTATCAATTATTACTATCACGGCGATCGAAATCGATCGATATTAGATGGAGTGGGGAGAGTTCCACATCACTACGCAGGTGCGCCTGAACTCGGCGAGCGCGCTCAGTCAGTCAGACGGGCCAAGGACTCCGGCAAGCGCGCTCCGACTGCGGGACCAGGGACCGACCAGGGACCGATCAGATACTGACCAGGGACTGACCATTGATATACCAGTGACATATACCAGTGACTGGTATGAGATTTACCAGTGATTGATTTACAAGTGATTTACAAATGATTACAAGTGATTTACAAGTGATTTACAAGTGATTTACAAGTGATTTATAAGTGATTTACAAGTGATTACAAGTGATTTACAAGTGATTAGAAGTGATTAGAAGTGATTTACAAGTGATTTACCAGTGATTTACGAATGATTTACAAGTGATTTACAAGTGATTTACCAGTGATTTACGAATGATTTACAAGTGATTTACGACTGATTTACGAGTGACTGACAACCTGGCTAACCCGTGATTTACCAGTGACTGACCACCTGGCTGACCAGTGACTAACCAGAGGCTGCCGAGTGTTTATTCGCCTTGCTGACTAGTGGTCATCCACCTGGACCACTTTCAGCAATGGTAAGTTTCACCAATTTTATTTTTATTTGTGAGGGTTATGCGCTTTACAGCACAGGGTGGGCCAAAGGTTTTACAATGCTTGTGTTGATTACCCTTGGCCCACCTTCAACAATTTTCTCCGTCAACTATTAATTCAATGAACACCGTCGATTATTATTTCTCATAACCTAACTGAAATTTCCACCGGAACTTTCAGTCTTCTAAAAATGTATATTTCTGATTTAAAATTGGTATTCCTTCGAACGGATGTCCCTCAGGGGCTCACTCATGGGTAGGGAAACCGTGAGTGAGTACGGGGTGTCGCGTCCCCGGGGCAACCCAAAGCGCCTATAGGCCGCACTCGTGTGCGGGGTTAGTTTGGCTCTCGTGAGCTGGCGTTAGATACTGATATTATTACATTAAGATTATAAAGTCGATTTAATGCGTAAGATAAATACAAAATGAAAAACTATTGAAATAAAATTATTCTAAATAAATTTGTTGTAATTTTGCAATTAATATCACACTCATAACAATAATATAAATATACGTAAGGATATTTGTGCTTATGAATCTATTAATCTACATTACTGTACTATTGTAGTACTTTACAACTATCTTCCGTAATTTCTACCGTTCAAATATACGCGTCAAATACATTTGTAATTTGCAAATCATATTTAGCACCCGAAGTAGAAATTAAGTATATAGAATATTCGGTACTTGCTAATACACCTAAATGCATCAAATATCGGTAACATTGGGCACGACACCGAAGTGGTATTGGGGATCTTAGAGCCCCAAAAAGCCTAGACATGAAAGCCCATTAGATTCAATGTCTGTACTGGACACAGACGATACCGGTTCTGTTCTAGGCTAAAGTTGAAACGAAACAAAAAGTGCCACGGCCAAAACCGGAGCGTGAGCACCGTGAGCACCGTGAGCACTCTCATATACTCTCTGACCATATAGTGTACAAAGTATTCGCACTCCTTTTAAAAACGAATATCTTTTTCAAAATTCAACCCAACAGCTTGAATTTTTTTTTAAGATGGATTTTTAGTTAGAAGGATTAGTTCACTAGCTAATGTGTAAATAATTTTTTTTTTCAATTGTTATCGGTCGCAATTGCGAAGAAAATGAATTATTCTTTTGCGATCCTATTTTCATACATTTATTCAAGTGATGCGGAAAAATTTGGATTATTTTCTAAAAAATAAAAAATTTTTACATTAAATAACTGACTGAAGAAACCGACATTAGCTGGAAATTTCGGTTCTTTGTAACAGTTACTTATATTTGAAATTTCAATGATCTATAACTGTTTTGATCAGAACGTTTTCATAACAGTTCCAAACTGACATTTTCGGAACAGTTTCAAGCCCTGGCACATGGTGTCAAACAAATCCGAGCTTCGAAAATCGTGCCCTGCGCTTGTAAATTCTCAAGGTCATCCTTGTAAGTTGTTTAGAATCGGCGTCGTGGGAAAATTCAGTGCCGGTCATTAGTAACCACCACAGCAGTCAACGTGTTAAGTCACAAAATGTATACATATTAGGTTACGCTATGTTGAATCTGCCTTAAATTATATCTTCGCGGACGTTGATAGTCGAAAGTTTAACCTGGTTAACAGGTTAAAGTAGAGCAGATATAGCAGATTTTCATTATTTGCGGTATGTATTAAAAAAGAATGTCGACCCTAGTAAAATATACAATTCACGAGTTATCGTCAAAGACATTCAATGCAGAACGACCCCATGACTTTCTGTTGGGAATGCGATTTTTTTCGGACGTCAAATAAATGGCGCCGCGCGAGGAGTGAAAATTATTTTCGTTTCGTAGTGCTCCTGGAGATTCGGAGTTTATTTATAGGGATCCTTCGGCTGTTGACGAGTGTTGGCAATAAAGACAGGGAGAAAGATCAGAACAGATAGGAATGACGGCGAAAAAGAAAAAATTAAATTTAAATACCTGAAAACAGGACGATTGCGTCGTAGGTGAATTGTGAGTAGCTGCAGTGATTTCCTGGAGCACCACACGGGTACCTTCGTGGACCGAACGACGTGGACCTCTTGGGCTTGACATATCTTTAAAACTTTCGTATCACAGCGTTTCGTATTACCACCGAAAAATATTCGAAACGACCGGCGCGGCGTCAGCTTTCACGTTCTCTGTTTCGCGACATCCGAACAAACTGACGATTTCTGGTGTTCTGCACATGAATTCCCGCCAGATTTTAGTATTACCTGTATTACCTCCAGTGTTGCCATCTTAAATTCGTAGGAGCGAAACTGATATCGGATATCGATGTTATTGTCAATTACATGGGTTTGAGACAAATCGACTCTTTATTCTGTGTATTTTATTACATTACAGTTAATAATTTTAATGAATAAATAATTGTTTATCACAATACTATATGGCTTGTCCAGGCTTGTCCAATCCTGTCGTGTTACTTTGGTAGGTCTCTAGGGAGTTTACTACTAGAGCCTCCAATAAATGAGCATGACTGATGAATATTTTTAATTTAAACTTTTATAAAACTATTAACAAAATTATTTCGGAAATAAATCTTATTTATGCATTCTTGATTTAACATTAACTATCTTGTTAATAGCAAAATAACAACGCTCAAAACATTTTAAATAATTATAAAACTCCGATGCAACTTCACATCGATGAACTTCACATTAGTGAACAACTTGAAATTGGCGAATGTCGCCACATTACTACGGAAAATTTTTATACTTTGTTATTTTTGATCATTTCGCTGTCTATGTCAGTTTTATAGTTCTTGATTTAACTGACCAATCGGAGAGCGATAACGGGCTTGGCGAACATTCCGCACGAGATTTGTAATCTGTATTGAAAGATCGATAATTATGTATTATGTATTTACAATAGTGAAAATTATGATTATTAACTATGGCTAATAAAAGGATACAAAATAATTATTGGATCACCAAGTAATTAGCGCTATCTGCTCATGTATTTACTTATATAGTACACGCGGTTGCCATAACCTCAACTATAAACAACTGTAACATACAGCTATACAGCATAAGAACGAGTTAAATAATTTAATTTTTATAAAGTTTTATCTATCATTTTATACAGTACATTCCGCGTTAGACTGGAATATATTAATTACGTTAAATAATTAGACGTTTTACTGTGCTAAATAACATACACATTTTATACATTCATATTTGAAAATCGAATAAAAAAACATTTTACGGAATTATGCGGGGTGACCAAGGTACCCCATTTTAACCAAACTTACTTTACTGAGGCTAAAAATCGTTGCGCATGCGCGAAAAAACCGTCCAATATCCCAGCTATACTCTCCATCTATATACTTTCTTCATCCAACTGGCTCTTGTTTATGGAAAACGAAGACGCTGTAATCAACCTCAAATTTTGGAGGAAATCAACTAATCACCGATTTTTGGCTACGTCGGTATTTGAGACAATATATATATATATATTTATATGTAGATATACATATGTATATATACAGGGTGAGACACCTAAGACTCCCACCAAAAATATCTTCGTTCTTTTTAATAATACGAAAAAATATTAATATATATATTATATATTAGCATTTATATATTAGTATATATATATATTTCTTTTTTAAATAATGTACAATGAAACAGTATTATTGTGATGAATCAACTCATTATATGTATTGGTTACAAAAAATTTAGGCTATCAAGAATAAACGTATTTAGTTTCCGTAGCTGCACGTTCGAGCGTATTTGTCGTTTAATGATTTTATGGAGCGAATAAAACTATGCAAAACGAAGTTTTTACAGAACTGTATTTCAGTGGAAAGCTCTCGTCGAAGATGTTAGCTAAAAATGACGATTGCGAAATTAAAAGAAAATCTATGCAAAAGGAAGCAGAATGGTTTGAATTTTGTATGAAACTTGCGAACAGAATACGTAGCCTACGAGAAAGTAATTTGCACGATGTAAAGTAAGTATCGTGAATGCGGCTATCGTGACTAATCTAGCGGCTCGAGTCGGCAGATTTGATAATAAATTATTGTATCTCGTAATCGTACAGTTATAAAGCGAGGAAGAGATGTCTGGACCAATTGAGAAAGTACGACGAAACCATTAGAACGCTTTATGCTAATAAAACGACTCTTCTGCGAGATAGAGATATTCTTGAGAAAGATTGTGCTACCGTACAGGTGTGTCTTATCGCTTTCGTTTACCCTCGATAGCCTAGTTTCATTTGTATTTCCTTTGTTTTTTGGTTGGATGAAAAAAAACCTGTATCTTTACACGATACTTGTATCGTACCTACGTTGTGTTTCAGAATAAACTTCTCGAGCAACTTGCTTTGTACAATCGATTAAAAGAAGAACGGGAATTAAATGCAACGAACGCTTTTCTAGCAAATGTCGAATTGTTTCGTTTGAATCACGCTGCGAAAATTATTCAGCGGAATTGGAGATTATACTTGAGACGTGTATCCTCGAAAAAAAAGAAAACCAGGAAGTAATGCTATTTACGCGTGAGGTCTCTGCGCGTCAATTTGAACCTGTTTTAATAACGGTTACGATGCTCGTAAATCAATTTTAATTTGAATGATCGATGCGACGATATTCTTATAAATATATATATACATATGTATATGTATATGTGTACATATGGGCTTGTGTAAGTGTGTAAAAATTATTTAAGAATTGGCTTGAGGTATCGTTGTCGTTGGCGCTGCATCTCGAAAATGTGCATTATTCAATTTATTACGCATGTTCACGGGAGCAATTTCACGATTGTTATTATATCAATTTGATCGAGTAGCGTGAACGACAACGCGATCAACTGGTCGGAACGTACACTTTTTCACCGGACAATTATTATGATCCAACTATATTGATCTTTTGCTAAGTTTAGAAATCTCTCTACCGCTTTCTGTCTCGCTTGTTTCCTTGGTAGCTCTGTTTTCACCCGCGCACCGCCTTGATTGCCACTATACGATGCTTATTGGCGTATAGGGGCTGGTGTTCGGACTTTTGTTCGATTCGTCGAATGTCCACGCTTCTGTTTGTTTATCGTGTTTGTTCGTTCACAGAGAGAAATGCGCGCGCGAAACGACGGAAAGACAACCAAAATACAAACAAATAATACTCGGAACATGAAAGCGACGGTGATGGTAAAAACAAGGATTTTATCGAAATTCGATGCGTATTCGGTAAAAACAGACATATAGTATAAAAAATGAAAAAGGAATGTAACAACGTAATATGGAAAGAGTTGAATACCAGATAATTCCTCTCTGCTAATACGTACAATACAACGCGCTTACGGAACGAAGAGAGTAGTGGTCGCACGAGGAGGGTGAACGCGAACGTGAACGCGAACGCGAACATGAACACGACGCATGCTCTGAAACATTTTCCCGGGGTGATTTCTTTGAGGAGGTAAACCTGGCAGACCACCGTCGGTCGTTACGGGGATGAATCGGTGACCGAACGTATTGCGAACCACGATATGGAACAGGTGTATCGATTACTACCATTGGCTGGTCTTACGATATCGTGTTTCGAAAAAATCAGTGACATCGATAATTTCAACGATCGGTCGAATTGAACGGTAATGAGACTGACTCGTGGAAAAGAAGGTGACGACGGTATTTGTACGTACACGCGTATCGGAAACGAGTCGAGGAAAGCAATTTGTTTAGAGACGAGTGGAACATTTTCAAACTGGTCGCGGTAGAACCTCTGGACGTAAGTTGGATTCGAAGCACGTCATTCAAATGAATTCGAACGTTGGGTGTAAAAATTCATTGTGGCAGATCGAGAATCATTCTGGCCTGTTGAACGCGATATCCGACGAGAGAAGCGACGGCCATCTGGATGCACGTTGACATGGGATAGAGGGGATCCAGGCTCCGCTGTTAAACGCAACTGAATGCGCACCACCTGTAGTTCGATATCTACGCTCGAAAGGTCAACCGCCCCATTGTTCTCGAGTTTCTCTAGAAACGTGTAAGTGAAACACACCACACGTTTTTTATCTTGAACGTTGTTCCGCGTTTAATTCGTGCGGCTACGTTTAACAATTGTCTGTCCTCTCTTTCGATAAAGTAGAACGGAGTTGATTGAGAAACGATCTTGTTTTAAAGAGACGCGAAGATAGGAAATTGTCAATGTTTTGTTTGCATTTATGATCGCGCGTATAAATACAATTCGTCGTAAAAGTATCGTAACAATTGTCGAATAACAAGTTAAGAAATTGTTGCGTACAAGGTACATGTGTAAAGATAGTTTTTTTTTCAGCGAAACGAATATAGGAAAACGATAATAATGATCTGTAGCATAGCAGCTGCTGCAACCGTCGCTGTCACCGCCACCTCCACCGATAATAATCGTTGTCGGCGTTAATTGCGCGATTGGTCTTGTAATTCGTCGTCATTCGCTTCCACTCTCGAAAGAAAGAAAACGAGTGAGAGATAGTAAAGAAACGAGAAACAGAAGATGAGAAGTGGGATTGTAAAAGAAGAAGAAAAATCTCTGTTGTCCCGTGGCTTGAAAGCTTTCTCGTCGAGATAAACAAATTTGAAATTGTTTTGGAAAATGATGTTCGCTCGAGGCTTTATCCAAGTCTAAATGCGTTTCGGCTGTACGCGACAGAGAATCGCCGCATCGGAATCGTGCAATCCGGACCGAATCGGTTTCCACGTTCACGATGACCGAGGGTACGGCGAACAAATGGAGCATCGAGGAACGGGAGAAAATCTTGTCCAGCGGAACATTGGATCAGAGAAAAGCTGCGTTTAAAGATGACGAGGAACTTATGAAAGAAACGTTGAAATTTGTCAATGAAGTTATAGATACAGCGACTACAGAAGCCTCTAAAAGGAAACAGCATTCGGAGGTAAACAATTTCCATGATATTATGGTGTACTATTCGTTGTTGTTACCTACCTACCGACCGACGTCACCGTCGCCTCGCACAAACCACCACGTGTTCCCCGTTGATCGTTTTATTTCGCTTCGTGTTTCAGGGAAGCGGTGTCCATGAAGGTAAGCATCCAATTCGAAAGAATTGCCGATTTTTTCGATATTCTCGATTCGATGCTTTCGAAGGAATCATGAGAACAAAATACGGGAAGAGTTTATACACGTATTTTCGATCTACATATACGTATCTATGTAAAAGATTTAGCATCTTCGAGAAAATGGTTGCTCGACCGAAAAAATGAAAACGGTTTGTGTATTTGCGTAGGAACTAGACTGAAAGGTACCGACAGTATCGCTGGCTGGTACCATCGTGGACGTGGGTTCTGCAATCGATTATTGAACGCGCTCTGCCCATGCTTCAATAGTGCTGGTAAATCGTAGAGTGTTTCGAATTGTAGTCGTTCCTTCCCCACGCTCGATTCTACGCTACCATTACATACATGTCACGTCACCTTCCAATGTCGTAGCTTTGCATCGTTCTTGTTAACAAAATTCGTGCCCCAACATGATCATAAAACAAACAACATGCTACGTCAACCTTGCGTTACATATCATGCAGACTTAGACGATAGCTTCATTGTTCGAGGACGAATCGGATCGGATCGTATCGCCTATTTCAAACGAATTTAAGATTCGTGTCTTGGATGCTTTGCTGAAACATTGCAACCCGAGATAACAAATAGTGACATTTTTCTATTTTCTCGGGAATGTATGTAACATTCTCGTTGCGACACAGACTAAACTCGAGTGGCAAACGTGAACGCAACGGAAAAGGTCTGATCAAGAAATCAAAGAAACCGAAGACGATGTCGTACCCATAGGTGGCTTTGCAAAAACAATTAGTAAAGGTAGATCTTCTACATTCTCAAATACGAATATACGAATAATAGGCGATAGAAAAGCATCTGCGGCGAGACGGTATCGATCTATCATCGTCAACGCGGATTAGCTACGACCAGTGCATAACAGATACTATAATACCGTAATCGTGATTAGATTGCAACCTCGCGACGATCAACAATGAATCTTGGGAAGCTGTGGCTCGACTTTGAATGCATCGAAGAACAACTATTGCGTCCTCGTTCATTGATATTACTGAACGGATAACGCATGTATGTAGCGTCCATGTAGATACATAGCCTGGCATCATCCTTGTAGTGTATCCTGTAGCTGTAGCTGTAGCTGTAACTGTAATTCTACCAGCTTCGGTAATAGATAGGGAATCAATGAAATCGCTTAGCATGCGTAACAAAGTACACCTACGTTCTTCATTGCAAGCTAGTAGGTGCTCGCACGTTTCATCGATCTTTCTCATATGCGAATGTATACCAATCTAAATGCCCTAACAGAACGTCGACACGGATGCATTACAGACGTAGTATTATATTATATGTATATTTTATGTATACTTATATCTGTAATAGCAAAGGTAATGATATTTTATTTTTTTGCACGTTGCAACGCATAGACATAGCGATAGTGATAGTAAAATGTGTACATGCAGCATATCTATTCTTTTCGTAGAATTATTCGCCTGGACATCGTACCGGCATCGCTTCACGAGACCTTAATCGGTCGCTGCCTTCCCGAGTTACCGTACATTGCCGAACCGCTACAGATTCGATTGATATCAGATAATTCGATGAAAGCACGACAATATATACGAACATACTTTACGTGCTAGGTAATGCGAATTATAAGTTTCAAGACGAGAGAAAGAATTCGGCCGAGCTAACGTTTTTTTCCGAACTGTTGCATTCGAATCATAGTTGTACGCTATTATTGTTCATCGTATACGTTTTTAATTCGTCGTATCCCGTTTTTTTTCCGTCAGATAACATGTACAAGCTGACATCCCAGGTAAAAAGATGATCGGTGCGTGGATTACTATGCGTTACGATGAGCTAGATACCCGACGATCGATTTCGTAGCATTCATATAGTTTTTGATAACCTTCTGAGCGTATTAGGTTTCCATTGAAACACTCGCTTTCCGTGAATTTAACAAAAGTATCGTTATATTTTTCTCATTTCGCTAAAATGTTGCTTTTCTTCTTCTTTATCTATTAAAGAGGGAACTGGCCCTAATTGATTTAAGGTCTGCGATTCCGTTGCAATAATACAAATGTTGGTCGAATTATCGCGAGAAATGTGGAAAAAAAAATTTTCAGGCTTGTTTACCTCAAAATGGGTACAGTCTATGGAGAATGGTTAATCACGAAATTGATTATCGATGCAATATATGGAGAATGGTTAATCATGAAATTATCCATGTATGATCGATCGATCGTGATACAAACACGATACCTGTCGATCGTGAATCGCTGTAAATACACAGAGCATTGCATGAATTAGTGTACATGCATTATGTTTTTAATGTTGGAGGAAAAATCGGGGAACGTGTGCGCGCGCGTGGGAGAAACGACAAAAAAGTGAATGTTTATCGTATAAGACTCGATATGGGATCAAGAAGCAAAGAAATCGATCGAATGACAATCAAAAAATGTTCTACACGCACTCGGATATACAATATGTATTATAAGCTATTTTCGTGCTACCAATTCCAAGTGTTAATATAAATATAAATTTACGAAATAGTTCAATCTTTTCTCACTCCGAATCTATCGATCAATTTCTTTCTAAAACTATCGACCAAACGAATCATTGTATGTATGTACTTACGTACTTAGTTACTTATGTACCACCACCAAGCTACGGAGCTACTACTACTACTACTACTACTACTACTACTACTACTACTACTACTACTACTACTACTACTACTACTACTACTACTACTACTACTACTACTGCTGCTGCTGCTGCTACTACTACTACTAATACTTCTACAAACAAGTATTCGTGCAAACAAAGAAAAGGGTTCGCGAAATAATATAGATATATCATGTGTATTTTTGTGTGTATACGTACATAGAAAAAAAACAAGCGTCTCTTATACATATAGATGGATGTATCGTTAGTATGTCTATCTATTTAATGAATACAGAAATAAAGTAAAAGTAAAATATCCGGCAAATATACAAACACGTATGTACCTATGTATGTACGCATGTATATGTATGTATGGATGGTTTATCTGCGTTTGTATGTGAATAGATTTTCAGTGTACAAAAATGACGATTAACTTAATAAAAAAAAAACTAACTGTCGATGTATTCTGCGTTTCAGTATTTTACATTATACGTATAATTATAATTTTATAAACGCTTTGAGCGTATATAATTGCGCATATAATTGGATAACTTGCCGAAGAATTTCCATTGAAAGGGGATTACATTACATTACTGGTACAGCAAACGTTTTGAAACAAATAAATATACTTCTACGCAATATACTCCTACGCGCATATACAGGGTGTTCATTTGAAAACTTTCCAGCCGAATATCTCGAAAAATATGAAAGATATTAAAAAAGTGTAAAACACGTGTCCAAGGATTTCGAGGGGGAAAGGGGGGCAGTATAAGTTTTTTATTTGGGTGGCGTTTTCAAGGTCATTTGAAGGTCAACTTTGTTTTTTTCATATGGAAACCTATATTTTTTATTATGAAAATTATTGGTCTTTTTACGTACAATAAGATACAAATAAAAAACTGATACTGCCCCCCCCCCCTTTCCCCCTCGAAATCCTTGGACACGTGTTTTACACTTTTTTAATATCTTTCATATTTTTCGAGATATTCGGCTGGAAAGTTTTCAAATGAACACCCTGTAGATACATACAGTAGCGGACAAAAGTTTAAGACCGCTCTAAAAAAGACGATAACTATTTTAATATTGTCCTATACGATTTGAACTTTTTTGGGAAGCTAGTGCAATTAGTTTACTACAGGATGTGAAAAGAAATTTTTTCAGAAATTGCAATTGAACGGAATTGTTGAAAAAATGCTAAAAGTTAAATTATTAACTTTTTTATGTGGGCCTATATTGAAAATTTAAAAAATACGTTTTGTAGATCCTTAAATCGTATAGGACAATATTAAAATAGTTATCGTCTTTTTTAGAGCGGTCTTAAACTTTTGTCCGCTACTGTATGTATATGTATACTTACGTGTGTATGCATACAGAACGCGGTTGTCATGGAAAGTTATGCGTGCCTTTGATTGATCTACAATCGCCGGAACCATCGTTAACCATTAAAAAAGCATTTCGTTGGATCGTGAGTTAGATGCAGGCTACGTCAATTGAATTACAAAGAGGATCAATCGGAGATTGTGTGTAATCGAGCGTATGGCAGCGCATCAAAGGATCAAGTGAATCTTTATGTCGACGCGTGCTTCGAAACGTGTACATTAGTGTACACAATATGTATGTATAGAAAAGGAGTCGTTGTCTTTCTCGCAGGCGGAAGTTGAAACGGATCTCACGGATGGGATTATTATTTTCGAGATAATAGAAAAAGATAATCGACTTTCGACAAGTATGAAGAAGTATGTGGCGCTTTGCGAGAAAAGGGAGAATTTTCGCGCTCAACTCATCGAGATCCTGAGGAAGAGGCAGAGGAGGAAAGACGAAGAACCGTCCTATAGAACGAACGAATGCGACGATCGGTGCAAAGCAAATGGAACGGAGAGTGAAAATGACTATTCGATCACACTGACCGATGCGGATAAAGATGTTTTGCGTTATTATTATTACGTAACTCATGGAATCGAGGATGTTTACGTTGGCGCGATAGACAACGATCTCTTGGACCCCATCTTGGGCATGGTTCCTGTCAGGTGGCGGAACAAGTTTCGAGACTTGTTCTCTCGCTTGGTGAAAGAAGTAAAAGAGCAATACGTGCTGGACGTGAAGAGAGCGATTGTGGAATATGTGATCGCGTGTTCGCCGGATACTTTAACGTTGAATAAGGTGAGTCTATCTTTTCACTTTCATCTGTTTTACGTGTTACTTTGAAATGGCGATACCATCCACATCCGGAAGTGGGTTCGCATCCTCAAGTACTTAAGATTGCGTCTATGATTTCCAGACTACCGGATCAGGAGCGAGCGAACAAGTCGAAAGAAGCCCGGAGTCGGAGGTACAATATTCGATGAACAGTTGCAGAGCGAGGGTGGAGAAATTGATTATCTTGTATTGCCCTGCTATACGGCGAATCGTCGATTACTGGTACCGAGAATTCAAGCATCGAAAACTAGTAGACGAGAGCGAATTGTTATCAAGCGGTACATCGTACGATCTCGCCAGCTTCGAAGACGACATCTTAAAGATGTGCCGCAAGACAAGGGACAGTCTTGTAAAACATTGGTTGCCGAAGGTTCAAGCCATATTGTTTACGGTATTTCTGTATCCGTTACCTAGTACTTTATATCGCTACAAGCACAGTCGAAATAAAAGGTCTGTCCGATCTACCGTAAAGCATTTTCTACGTAGTGAATTACATACATACAATACATAAAATACATACATACATTCGCATACCGTATGCCGTATGACGCGGGACTGCTCAACGACCGAGGCAGCTCGAGCTTCTCGGCTCCTCGCCGAGTATGCCCGGCCAGTGGAGGGGATATTCGTTTTTCTTAGATCGTACAGTTCCCGTTCTCTTAGATCAAGGCTTTACTGTATGTCGTAGCGTATGTCGCGGTTTTTGAAACATTGAAATATCGTCTACCATTACTTCAGGCTGACGAAAGGAACGAGTTACCTTTGAGAAGCAACGTCTCGAGGTGTAAAAGATTTTTTAATTGCGTCGCTTTTATCATGGAAGATCAGTTGCGAGAGTTTTGTTTGCAGTCGATGGAACAATACATCGATTATATTTCAAAGGCGGGCGTAAGTGTGTCTCGGCGTATTTTATCGATATATTTTGAACGCGAGCAGTCGGAAAGTTCAATTTTTCATCGTCTCACTGTCCAATGTAGAGTATATACTACGGGTTTGATATAAAGCTGACGATGCGAAACATGATCACTGCGTTCGAACCAACGTTTAAAGCTTACGCCGAAGCGTTGTCGACGTTGCTGCAAGAACTGTACGAAGTGATAAATCAGCTGCCGCGCGTTGAAACGCTTTTAAAGATCAGCGCCCTTACCGAGAAAACTGTGGAGTTTTCTCGAAGTTTACTCGAGGTATCTATGTCGTATACTCGTACATGCGCCTATTGTTCGGTCCTTAGACCATATACATATACTAATAGACTCGGCATAGGTATAGTATGTGTATAGGAGAACCGAGAATTCAGTGTCCGAAAGATGATGGGACACTGTGACGTCACAAGATAAGTCTTAAGATAATTTCTTTCCATGCACTGTGTACATGACGCACCCGCTGACCCCCTCTCCCCATGTAAGCCAAGCGTATGCACTGTCGATGAGCATATCTTGTACAAATGTGACGTCACAGTGTCTTTCAGATGATTTCATCTTTCGGACACGGAAAATTATCTACGCCGTCTCTATAGGTATGTATGGTCTAAGGTTCGGACATAGAGTCGCGAGTGTTTCGTATCGATCGTTTAATTTGTAGCCATGGATCTCGGAAGAATATACGGAGCGGTGTAAGCAGAAAATCGCGCAGGTGGTCGACAGAGGAAAAATTGGTCCCGAATCGCAGATCAAGGAATTCGAGAAATACAGCAGTTTAATGACCGACACAGACAGCGAGAAAGTTCGTCAAGTTTTAAGTGGAGATTCGGCTCAGGAATTCGAGCGTTTCAAAGCTCTGATTGTACACTACGATCGTCTGTCTCGGCATATACCGATAGAATTCGATCGAACCGGCTTCGATAAATTTTTCGTCGTTCATAGAGGACAGTTAATAGATTATATTGCCTTTGTAGCTCGCCGACTCAAGGAAGAACTGGTGGCTAAAATGATTGTCGATTATCAACGTAGATCCAGGGCGTAAGTGATCCAGTAGCGAAGAATCGTCCATATATTATTATTAATAGACTGCGGATATTTATGCAAAATAAAAATTGTCTGCATCGATTGCAAGAAGTAGAAAGGAAATTGAATGGTATTTCTTCTCTCAATGATTTTAATAGAGAGGAGAAATATATTGACAACTTGAATTTTAAAAATTTTCCAACAATTTTCAACTTCGTCTACTTAATTTTGCTATAAATGTCTAATTATTATACTATAGTATATTGTATATCGTGTCGCTCTTGGCGTCGTATTGTATGCATTCAGTATCGGAGACGCCTATCAACATATCGTGGATCGAGCGCTCAGCGTGCCGGCGAATACGATGGAATTGATGCAGCTCCGAGAATTTATACGCGTCTCGGAGGCCGAGACCGCGATTGAGTTGCAAACTCGACTGCAAGAAGTCATCGTGTACATTAATTTCCTATCCGATTACTCGCTCTTGACTCCCGTCGAACTGAAAACCAACAATTTTTCTTTTCAATGGTACGTAAGAAGAGTAAGAGAAATCGAAAAATCGAGTTCAGAAACTTTGTTCGCCGTGTGAAAGTTATTTCGGCGCGGTCGGTGAGCTCACAAAAAAATACCTACTACAGTAAACGCTTGATTCTTGTCCAGAGCGTGGGCACGATTCCTGTCCAGTGCCTACACACTCCACTGCCTGTCAATGCCGAGTCGCTCCGCAGGGCGGCGACGATTGATGTCGGCTCGGGTATATCGGTGTGAACACTACGCCATTGACTCGAGGAATCGATTTTACAAATCTCTTAATTTTCATTATTTGTTTATGGGACTTTCACTACCTTATTTCTGGCATTTTTCTGATTAAAATGACACCAAACACGATATAGTTTCAATTGTATTTAGTGGTTTAATCGACGTTCAAAGTTTCGGTCGCAAGGAAGGACAGCGCATCGGAAAGAAAGAGACGCGGACAGTCACGCGAACCGTATTTCATTCTGTCCTTTTCTATGTTAGGCTCTCTATTGAAGTCTCGCTGGGCGAGGTCGGCGCGATATCTAGACGCAGTCATAAATCAAAAAGCACTTCTGGGCACGATTTTTGTCCATGAAAAACACGGCTGTTGGACAAGAATCAAGATTTTACTGTAGTACACGATCTCTGTCGTAGCACGGACCCGAGGATCCGGCCTACATCGAGACTTCACTGTGCATATATCTTCATTTATCTTTTTCATATTTCACCGACGGAAATATTCAAGGTATCACAAGCTCCCCGAGGTGTTCGAACAGCACAGAGAAATAGTAGCGAGCAAGACCGGAGAATATCAGAAAACTCTGCGAAAAAGAATGGAGCAATTCGAACGGGAGTTACAGGTCTACGCGAAGCATTGCGACGAATTACAGTATTGGGGAAACATAGAGGAAATCTATCGATATCAAAAGAAGGCTGAACGGCTGGAAAATAAATTGATCGCCGCGATGAACACTATCGATAGTTTCAACGTAGAGGAAGAATTATTTGGTTGGGAATTGTCGCAATATCCGTTGCGGAAACAGGTCAGTTGTTGTTTCGGGTTTCCCAAGTACTTATGCGTTTTCGTCACGATCCGCTTTCGACCCGACATTATAGACCGCGGATAAACTTATGCCGTACAAGAAACTGTACGACGCTGGTTGCGAGTTCTTAACGAATTACGACGCGTGGATGAATTCAATGGTGGGTAGCCACGATCCCGAGGAAATCGACACGGCTACGGGAATCGCTTACCGTACGATTTACAGACTGGAAAGATCCATCCAAGAGCCGATCGGAAAGAAACTCGCCGAGGTGGTGCGTACGCGCATCGAAGAGTTCAAAGAGCACATGCCTATAATAATGACCCTTGGAAATCCATCGATGAAGAGTCGTCACTGGGAATTGGTTTCCGAGATAGTTGGTTTCCCCATAAAGGTCGATCAGTCGATGACGCTCGCCAAGGTATAAGTCGATTTATATAAGCCGCAAGAAAACTCAATATTAATATGTAACCGATATTTTTCGAGCACAGATTCTTGATTACGGTCTGCTGGATTACGTCTCCAAGTTCGAAGGGATATCGGAAGCGTCGTCGAAGGAGGGTAGCTTGGAGAAGGCCCTCCTACGGATGCACGAAGATTGGGAAGACATCGCGTTCACGGTGAACCCTTACCGAGACACCGGTACATACGTGATCGCGAGCGTCGACGACATACAAATGCTTCTCGACGATCACTTGACCAAAGCTCAGACCATGAAGAATTCTCTTTACATTCGCCCGTTCGAGAAAGAGACGCTGTTAGTATCGAGCTTTTGTGTCCATTCCTGCTTCTTCCTGTTCGATTGTTCCTTGTTAAGGACTGTTTATACCGAAGAAAACACGGTGGGACCCCGGATCCGGGAAAAGTTTGGTTACCCTGGTTTTGTATCTAGCACTTATACGGGGACGGCACGGACTGATATAAGTGCTAGATACAAAACCAGGGTAACCAAACTTTTCCCGGATCCGGGGTCCCACCGTGTTTTCTTCTGTATAACCCAGGCTTTAATCGGTTTCTCTGATCGGTTTTCGTTCCTTGTTTTCTTGGCGTACGTCGATTGATTCTCTGCTGCAACCCCGCAGAGAATGGGAGTCGAAATTACTGTTGCTGCTAGATATTATGGATTATTGGCTGCAGGTCCAAGCGACGTGGATGTATCTCGAGCCGATATTCTCTTCGGCCGATATTCAGCAGCAAATGCCGGAGGAAGGTCGGCGATTCAGCGCGGTCGACAAAGTACGTCACTCCGTTTCTGTTCTTTTTTTTTTTTACCTCTTGTCGCGTCGCACAGTGTGTCCACTACATGGGCGTTCGGGAAAAAAGTCACAAATGCAAAGATGAATCAATTGGTAAATAAAAAAATTTTTTTTTTAAATTGCGATGACCTTGTTTTTTATTGAATAAAAAGTGGTTTAAAATTTTTAACGAGAATGATAGCGACTATGTCCATTAAATGACAAGTTATACCGCGGTAGCAAGAATTTTGCACAACATCGTAACGTGATATCGTGTTCTCCTGATCGCTCGTTGCGATCTATAGATCTGGAGAGAAATCATGCAACTGGTATCGGCCGATCCTCGAGTTTTGTCCGTGATCGGCATAGATAAAATGCTCGAACGTTTGAAGAAGTGTACCACCTTGCTCGATCTCATACAAAAGGGTCTGGCGGCCTACCTGGAGAAAAAAAGGCTATATTTCGCTCGTTTCTTCTTCTTGTCGAACGACGAACTTTTGGAGATATTGTCAGAAACGAAAGATCCGACCAGGTAAGACTATTGAAATTCATCAATTGTTTAGACGCACGGTTGTACATCAGAGTTGGGCAGTAATTGATTACATGAGTAATTAATTACATCTTCAATTACATGAGCAAAAGTGAACTACATTTTCAATAAGAAAACAGTAAAATGGTCCAAAACATCAAAATAGTGGTTTAAAAGAACAATTACTGTAATTGTAATTGTTAGACGCAATTACAATTACATGTAATTGTAATTTTATTTCTGCAATTACAAATTACAGTAATTGGTAAGTAATTGTAATTGTAATTGAAATTACTTTTTGCCCAACTCTGTTGTACATACATGTAAAGATGACGTTTTCATGTATCATTGTAAATTTGACCATCTGTGTCCCTTATGGTTTTAGAGTGCAACCGCATTTGAAGAAATGTTTCGAGGGTATCGCAACGCTAAGTTTCACTTACGATATGGAGATAACCGCGATGCAATCGTCCGAGCGAGAGGAGATTATCCTCGAGAACATCATTTCTACCGAAGCGGCTCGAGGACAAGTGGAGAAGTGGTTACTCGAGCTCGAAACTTCGATGAAGAAGAGCGTCAGAGCGCAGGTGAACACGTAGTCTGATATCGTAACTTCGAAAATTCGAACAACTTCCATTCGATTTGTAAATAGGAAAGATTCGCGGTCCGCTACTTAGGTGTTATTGTACGTATGATACGTGTTACATGTTACAGGTGATCAACGCAAAGGATGGCTATTTAAAAGAAATTCGATCGCGATGGGCTCTGATCTGGCCTGGACAGACTATCCTGTGCGTCAGCAAACTCTATTGGACGGCCGATGTAACGCAGGCGCTCCGGCAATCTTTGGACAGTTTAAGAAATTATATTGCTACTTGTACGCACGAGCTGCACGAAATCGTGAAGCTGGTTCGTGGAAAGTTATCGATACAGAATCGAACAACTTTAGGTACGAATCGACTGCTAGAAAAAAATTGTCGCTGCCATTTGGTACCAGACAGGATATGAAAGTGCTCGCGAGAGGGTTTAGAATGGAACAGAATCTATGCCCACTTTTAACATTCTAATTTGCGTCTTATTCCGTTGTTTGTTCTATCGCAGAAGCGTTGGTTACATTGGACGTTCATAGCCGAGATCTGGTGCAGTCGTTGTTCGACCAAGGCGTCGACGACGCAACGAGCTTTATGTGGTTGGCTCAGCTGCGATATTATTGGATGGTAAATTGAAACTATTGTCGATTAAAAAACAACTTTGAAACTAAAGATCTCGAATGAGTCCTAATTCTATCTTTGTTGGTTCGCAGGACGACAACTTGTACGCGACAATGATAAATACTTCGTTGAGATATGCGTACGAATATTTAGGCAACACGTCGAGGCTCGTGATAACGCCGCTAACCGACAGATGCTACCGAACATTGTTCAGCGCGTTAAGTTTAAATCTTGGCGGTGCGCCCGAGGGTCCCGCCGGAACGGGTAAGACCGAGACGGTCAAGGATTTAGCTAAAGCCGTAGCGAAACAATGTGTCGTTTTCAATTGCTCCGACGGTCTTGATTACATCGCGTTGGGCAAGTTTTTTAAGGTACGAATTGGCCCGATAGTCGATTTTATCTTGTCGTTCCTGTGGTAAGGACCTATGGTAAGGACAAAGTTGAATGGTACAATGGGGCTGACACGATGCCAAAAAAATTTTGGTTTTATGTCATTTTTTTAGAGATATCAAGGGCACCTGGACTTTTTAAAATGGAACCACCCTTTTTTAAACACCAACCTTCTGTCCACGACCTTGAACGACCTTTTAATCAAAGGGACCATCATTGTAGATGTTTAAAAAAGGGTGGTTCCATTTAAGAAAGTCAAGGTGACCTTGATATTTCTAAAAAAAAATGACATGAAAACAAAATTCTTTTTTTGGCATCGTGTCAGCCCCATTGTACCATTCAACTTTGTCCTTACCATATTTTACGTATCTTTAGAAACAACAAAGATATTTGAGGTGCAAACGTTAGGTGACTCATCCTGTATATTTGATAAAATGTACATGAATGTATTCGATAAGAAGTTGTTATTGTTAGGGATTGGCGAGCACGGGAGCATGGTCCTGTTTCGACGAATTCAATCGTATCGATTTGGAAGTGTTGTCGGTTGTGGCGCAGCAAATCCTTACGATTCAACGAGCCATCAACAGTGGGGAGGAACGGACTATATTCGAAGGTACCGAGATCACATTGGACCCCACGTGTGCCGTATTCATCACGATGAATCCTGGTTACGCAGGCAGAAGCGAACTTCCGGATAATCTTAAGGCGTTGTTTCGACCGGTTGCTATGATGGTCAGTAACGACGATTCACGATAACGATCCTATCGTTCCATCGTTCGGATCGAAACGGTAAGAGAAGTATGTTGGGTGCCATATACGGATAACGACATCGTTGCAGGTTCCCGATTACGCTATGATAGGCGAGAACACGTTGTACTCTTACGGGTTCTATAAAGCACGACCGCTGTCAGTGAAAATCGTGACCACGTACAGACTTTGTTCCGAACAACTGTCCAGTCAAAATCATTACGATTACGGTATGAGAGCGGTAAAATCGGTTCTCGTAGCGGCTGGCAATCTGAAAATAAAGTACCCTGACCAAGACGAGGAGATTATCGTGTTGCGCAGCATCAAAGACGTTAATCTGCCAAAATTCCTGTCCGAAGATGTACCGCTGTTCAATGTAAGAAATTTAGTTGAATTTCAGAACACGACGATGCAACGCGAAAATGTTTGTCGACGATCAGCTTTCTCGATGCAGGGTATCATGTCCGATCTTTTTCCTGGTGTTATCCTGCCGGAACCGGACTACACCGATTTGAACGCGTGCGCTCGCGATGCCTGTTTAGCATCGAATCTCCAATGCACGCCCATCTTTTTAGAGAAGATACAACAGATGTACGAGATGATGATCGTCAGACATGGATTTATGATCGTTGGGCTTGCGTTCGCTGGAAAAACTTCAGCTTACAAAATGCTGGCGGACGCGTTGAAGCTGTGCGAGGAGCGAGTAGGTTTTCCAGCCTTTCTAAATTAACCTATTCTTGGCGTATGATTTATTTCACAAGCTGGTACGATTAGAACTTCTCTGTCGTTTAGAATTTCTTATGGAGAAATTAAAATTTATACTGTCTATCGTACGCCTATATTTTCGGTTCGGAAATGTAGAATTTGAAGAGCTCAACGGTATACGCTATTAATAGATTTTGTTGGAAATCTTCGATCACGAGTCCAACTCGATATCATATATTAGCATAAAGCATAAATAATGGCAAAAGGTTAATCGGCGAGATTGTGCCAGATTCTTATTTGTATTCCCGTGCTTCCGTAGAATTTGATGAACGAGCATCAAGTAGACGTGTTCACGATCAATCCGAAAGCCGTAACGTTGGGTCAACTGTACGGGCAATTCGATCCAATTTCTCATGAATGGTCCGACGGCATTCTAGCCATCAGTTATCGTAGTTTCGCTACTTCGACGAGCAGCGATCGTAAGTGGCTGGTCTTCGACGGTCCTATCGACGCGATATGGATAGAAAGTATGAATACGGTACTCGACGATAACAAGAAGCTTTGCTTGATGAGCGGAGAGATTATCCAATTGGCCCCGTACACGAATCTGATATTCGAAACGATGGATTTGGAGGTGGCCTCGCCGGCCACTGTCTCCCGATGCGGTACGCAAGCTCTTCCGTTTTATGTACTTACACGTATTTACTTAAATTATGTTATTTTAAACGATGGGAACGGTGTCTGATCCAGGCATGATCTACATGGAACCGGGAGCGTTAGGCTGGGAACCGTTTCTTCAATCTTGGATAGCCGATACTCCAGCGGTGATGGACGAATGGTTCAAAAATTATTTGTACCGATCGCTTTTCCGAAGATTTTGCGACCCCTTGCTCCATTGGTTACGTCACAGTGACGTTCAGGTGTGCCTACC
Organism: Lasioglossum lativentre; assembly: GCA_916610255.1. NCBI lineage: Eukaryota > Metazoa > Arthropoda > Insecta > Hymenoptera > Halictidae > Lasioglossum > Lasioglossum lativentre. The sequence continues at coordinate 8,751,652 of OU744364.1, forward strand.
GAGGAAAATTTATTCGTCTCTTTTCTTTTTCTTCCACCATTTCATCGTTTCTCCTATTTTTTACACTCCGGTTGATTGCTGGTGGAACAGGAAATATGTCCGATGCCGGATGCGAATCTCGTTCGTTCTCTGACGTACTTGATGGATTGTTTCATCGACGAATACCACGACGAAAAGGTAGCGAAGGAACTGAGCGAGCTGGATCTTCGAGCACAAGTCGAGGTTAATTCGAAACGCGATCGCAATTCCGTCCGAATCGTAGGAACTGTGTCCAGAGTTGGGCAGTAATTGATTACATGAGTAATTAATTACATCTTCAATTACATGGGCAAAAGTGGACTACATTTTCAATAAGAAAACAGTAAAATGGTCCAAAACATCAAAATAGTGGTTTAAAAGAACAATTACTGTAATTGTAATTGTTAGACGCAATTACAAGTACATGTAATTGTAATTGGTAATTGCAATTACTGTAATTGTAATTATGGTCCGCAATTACAATTACTGGTTGAGCCAAAGTAATTGCAATTACATGTAATTGTACTTTAATTTCTGCAATTACAAGTAATTGTAATTGGTAGTTGCAATTACTTAACGCCAAAATGGCACTAAAAAAAAAATTAGATACTACTCAATGGAAATGTCTAAAAAGAACAAACAAAAAACATATGTTAGGAAATATTTAGTATTTATTAAACTTCAACTCTTTCAGCGTTAAGTAATTGCAACTACCAATTACAAATACTTGTAATTGCATCACAATTACTTGTAATTGCAGAAATAAAAGTACAATTACATACAATTATAATTGTAATTGCAATTACTTTGGCTCAACCAGTAATTGTAATTGCGGACCACAATTACAATTACAGTGATTTGACAAGTAATTGCAATTACCAATTACAATTACATGTAATTGTAATTTTATTTTTGCAATTACAAATTACAGGAATTGTTAAGTAATTGTAATTGTATGATAATTGAAATTACTTTTTGCCCAACTCTGACTGTGTCGTACCGCGATCGAAATATAAATACTCTCGAAACTTTTTCAGGGCTCGTTCTTCTTCTCGTGTATCTGGGCTCTTGGTGGGACGATGGGAGGACAGTACAGGGAACAATTCAGTATTCTTTATCGCGGTTTTCTCGAGAAAGATTTCCCTCCGAACCTTATGGAAACGTATGGGTTGACGAAGCCGATAGAACCTCCTCTGAAGCCGTATATATTTTTGATGCCGCGGGACGGATTGGTCTTCGACTACAGGTTTATCAAGGAGGTGAGACAAGCGAGAAAGAAAAGCAAAGTCTTTCGGCACCATCGATAGACGAGAAATCGAATCTCCCTCGTTGCAGGGTAAAGGAAAGTGGAGATTATGGACGGACGAACTATTGGACGGACCGTCGATTCCTCGCGACGTCCCCGTAAATCAGATAATAGTACCGACGGTGGAAACGGTACGGTACACGGCTTTGTTTCGGATGTTGGTGAACCAAGAGAAGCCAGTGCTGTTTGTAGGTCCGACCGGTACAGGAAAGTCTGTTTACATAATCGACTTTTTACTAAAAAAGAACAATCCTGCGGTGAATAAGCCGCTGATCGTAAATTTCTCCGCGCAAACTACGACGAACCAGACCCAAGACACGATCATGGTGAAACTCGACAGGAGAAGAAAAGGGGTGTACGGTGCGCCGATAGGTAAACGTTGGATCGTCTTTGTCGACGATCTTTCGATGCCCGCGAAGGAAATTTACGGCGCGCAACCTCCCATCGAGCTGTTGCGTCAGTGGCTGGATCAAGGAGAGTGGTATGGCTTGCTTCGAATTTCGACGTCTCGTAAGATCTATAAAAGTATCGTCAAATTAATTGCAGGTTCGATAGAAGAGACAAAACGATGGTGAAACTGATCGACGTTCAGCTGATGTGCGCGATGGCTCCGCCAGTTCAGGGCGGAAAGGATGTTACGCCTCGATTCAAGAGGCATTTTGTCGTCTTAACGATATCGGAGTTCGAGGACATGGTAATGACGATGATATTTAGCAAGATCATTCTCTGGCATCTCGACACAAGGTTCGTTTGTTATTAGGGGTGTGCGGGTACCCGAAATTTCGGGTTCGGGTCGGGTCGGGAAATTTGTTCGGGTTCGGGTTGGGATCCCGAAAGTTTATAAACTTCGGGTACCCGAAATTGCGGTTCATCAATATTCTTCCCAGGTTATTTGACAATTTTTCTCTCGATTTTCCTGGCGTGTCGTAGAGGTTTCAGTAAAGAATTCGATCCATGCATCGACGAAATTGTCCTAGCTACTTTGGACGTGTACAAGCAAAGCGTTTGCAACCTGCTGCCAACGCCCACGAAATGTCACTACGTCTTCAATCTTCGAGACTTTTCCAGAGTCATACAGGTCTGAGTTGAGTCTAGGTATGGTTTGGGTGTCGTAGCGACTTGAACGACCCGTTCGTGCGTAGGGTGTATTGCTGTCCGTTCCCGAGACAATGTCGACTCTAACAAGCATGAGAAGGCTCTGGGTTCACGAGGTGCTCCGTGTGTTTGGTGATCGATTGATCGATCAAGGCGATTTATCTTGGTTGGTGAAGCAAATACGCGTTACCTTGAAGACACGTATGGACGTGGTTATAGAAGATTTGTTCGAGGACCTATTTCCCCCGAAAAAATCGGTAAGCGAACGAGCAGCGATCCAGGATTAGATAATTTCTACGGATGTCCGATTGTTCTTGATTAGATTCGGGTAGCCGCTAATATCGTTTCCGCATTCCGCAGTATGGACAACTGATCACCGAGTCGGAACTTCGTCATTTGGTGTACTGCGACTTTGCGGACGCAAAAATGGACAGTCGGCTCTACCAGGAGGTGCCCGATCTCGAGCAGTTGCGAGAAACGGTGGAAACTTATTTATCCGAGTACAACACGATGAGTAGGAAACCGATGAATTTGGTCTTGTTTCGGTTGGTACGATTAGAGAGATTCAGCAACGAGAAACACCGATCTCGAGGAAGCAAGATTTCACGAATTTCGTTTTTTATGCATCACGTTAGATTCGCGATCGAGCATTTGTCTCGCATCTCCCGTATCATCAAACAACCGCGAAGCCACGCTCTTCTCGTCGGAGTCGGAGGCTCAGGAAGACAGTCGTTGACCAGATTGGCGTCTCATATAAGCGACTACGACGTCTTCCAAGTCGAAGTCACTCAACAGTACGGAAGTCACGTTTGGCACGAAGACATCAAGGGAATTTTGAAGCGTGTCACTGGTACCGAACTGCACTCGACCTTCATCTTCTCCGATACTCAGATCAAGGAGGAGAGTTTTCTGGAGGACATCAGCAATATGCTCAACTCCGGAGAGGTAACGTCAAGATGCGATACGATGCGACGCGATACGATACAATGCTATCTCTTAATTTCCTTTCGATTCGTTCTAGATACCAAACATATTCGTTGCCGATGAACTGGCGGAGATATCCGAGCAGATGAAGCAAATAGACAGACAACGCGACCGATCCGTGCAGACGGACGGGAGCGCGGTGGCTTTGTTCAATCTTTTCGTTCAGATAATTCGCGATCAGCTGCACATCGTAGTGGTAATGTCGCCGATCGGCAATAATTTCCGAAATCGAATTAGAAAATTTCCAGCGTTGGTCAATTGCTGCACCATCGACTGGCTCCAGGTAGGAACGCGGTAAATTTCGCGTATAAATTACACGTACTGATTGTCCATCAGGAGATTGCAGAGTTGGGCAAAAAGTAATTTCAATTACAATTACAATTACTTACCAATTACTGTAATTTGTAATTGTAGAAATAAAATTACAATTACATGTAATTGTAATTGGTAATTGCAATTACTTGTCAAATCACTGTAATTGTAATTGTGGTCCGCAATTACAATTACTGGTTCAGCCAAAGTAATTGCAATTACAATTACAATTACATGTAATTATACTCTTATTTCTGCAATTACAAGTTTAATAAAGTTGAAGTTTATTAAATAATAAATATTTCCTAACATATGTTTTTTGTTTGTTCTTTTTAGACGTTTCCATTGAGTAGATATCTAATTTTTTTTTAGTGCCATTTTGGCGTTAAGTAATTGCAAATACCAATTACAATTAATTGTAATTGCAGAAATAATAAAAGTACAATTACATGTAATTGCGGACCACAATTACAATTACAGTAATTGCAAGGAGTAATTGCAATTACCAATTACAATTACATGTAATTGTAATTGCGTCTAACAATTACAATTACAGTAATTGTTCTTTTAAACCACTATTTTGATGTTTTGAACCATTTTACTGTTTTCTTATTGAAAATCTAGTCCACTTTTGCTCATGTAATTGAAGATGTAATTAATTACTCATGTAATCAAATACTGCCCAACTCTGGGAGATTGCAATGATTTCGACGGTGGGGCGCAGTGGGATCTGGGTGACCCCACTCATACGCTTAGGTGCTGGCTACGGCGGTCGACATAGGAGCTCACCGATTCAGCCAACAGCGGTAAACGTGTAGCACGAAGTAGGGATATCACGTGGTCCCTTCAAGTTTTTCACTGCCATCTCCCGATGGACGATCAGTACATGTACTTCGATAAAGACGCTTCGATGCCAGTGTTTGCTCTCACTGAGCAAATGCTCGAGGCATACTCTTATAGTAAAATAGGATAGTACAGAATGAAATGGAATAGAAACTATTTGACTTGATTTGTCCGAAGCCGTGGCCGGAAGACGCTCTGTTCGCGGTCGCGACCAGGTTCTTGTCGATGATCGACTTGACGGATCAGGAACGAATGGCTGGGATCGACATGTGCCAATTCTTTCACGTGTCCACGGAGATTCTGAGCACCGAGTTTTACCTTCGATTGAACAGACACGTTTACGTAACTCCGACATCCTATCTCGAAATGATAAACACTTTCAAAGATTTGCTAGGGAAGAAACGCGAGTAAGTAAATTTACTGGTAAATACATACAAGGTGAGTCACCTAACGTTTGCACCTCAAATATCTTTGTTGTTTCTAAAGATACGTAAAATATGGTAAGGACAAAGTTGAATGGTAAAATGGGGTTGACACGATGCAAGAAAGAAATTTTGTTTTTATGTCATTTTTTTAGAGATATCAAGGTCACCTTGACTTTTTTAAATGGAACCACCCTTTTTTAAACACCTACATTGATAGTACCTTTCATTAGGAATTCAGTGACTATAATTATTCCAAGGTCATTCAAGGTCACAGACAGAGAAAACGTATAAGATTTAGAATATGAAAGCAGAATACGTTTATCACGATTGAGACTCGTAGTAAATAGTAAACATACTCTCAGATGATTTTAAATGTTAGATCACTGTAATATAAATAATATTAACAATCAATATCAAGTTACAAAACGCTACGATGCGTATTTACCGAAACATTTAGAGCGCATATTCTAAATCTTATACGTTTTCTCTGTCTGTGACCTTGAATGACCTTGGAATAATTATAGTCACTGAATTCCAAATGAAAGGGACTATCATTGTAGGTGTTTAAAAAAGGGAGTTCCATTTAAAAAAAGTCAAGGTGACCTTGATATCTCTAAAAAAAGGTCATAAAAACAAAATGTTTTTGGGAATTGTGTCAGCCCCATTGTACCATTCAACTTTGTCCTTACCATATTTTACGTATCTTTAGAAACAACAAAGATATTTGAGGTGCAAACGTTACGTGACTCACCCTGTATATTAATCGACATTATACCTGTTAAACCACTACTTGGTACCCGCTTTCATGCTCGAAATCGAATCGACAACGTTCCAACGACAAACAGGGAGATAATCACGGCAAAGACTCGATACGAGGCTGGTTTGAGTCAGTTGGACGACACGCAACGTCAAGTAGTGACGATGCAGGAGACTCTGAGGTTGTTGCAGCCGCAATTGATCACCGCCACGCAAGACGTTGAGAAGATGCTGCTCGACGTGGACAAGGAAAGACAAGAGGTGGCAGAATTCGAAAGGATCGTGAAAATCGACGAGTCCGCAGCCCAGGTCCACGGCGAAACGATTGAAATTTTCTTCCGAATTTCTCCAGAATTTCTTCCGATTCTAAAATCTCACTTTTGACAACTTGCAGGTTTACGCGAGCGAAGCGGCTGCGATTAAAAGCGAGTGCGACGCTGATTTGGCCGAGGCAATGCCGATTTTGAAACGCGCTCAAGCAGCGTTGGATACGTTGACCACCGCCGACATAGCTATAGTTAGAGCCATGAAACAACCACCGTACGGGGTCAAACTGGTCGTCGAGACCATTTGCGTTCTAAAGGTTGTCGTTTCACCCATTTATGAATTTCTAATATTACACAGGGACTACGCGTTAAGTCATGTCACCATTTTTTAGGCATTTCCGGTAGTGCAATTAAAAAATGTTTTAAACAAAAGTTTATCAGTACATGGTTTTTACATAAAAATGTAAAGGTCACCTTGACTTTTTTAAATGGCACCATATGTTTTGGACGTCATAGGATTGTTGCTGACGTCGAGGCGAATTCAACAGTGTATTATACTATGATCTTGAAATTACCTCAAACTCAAAAATTTTGTGCAAACGTATATGCATCGTATGGTCCAATTCGTTGGCCACCGCGTTCTCCAGATCTGTCTCCGTTGGATTTTTATCTTTGGGGATATCTGAAATCCGTTGTATACGAAGTAGTTCGAAATCGCATAACAACTGCATGTAATAACATAAACCGAGACGCCCTAATTATGGCGACAACGAAAAGTTTAATACAAAGAGCGGAGCTCTGTATCATAGAAGGTGGATCGCAGTTCGAACATCTGATGTAACTTGATTTATTTTGTAAGAAATAACTTTTCATTAAAATTACGTTTGCACACAATTTTTGAGTTTGAGGTAATTTCAAGGTCATAGTATAATACATTGTTGAATTCGCCTCGACGTCAGCAACAATCCTATGACGTCCAAAACATATGGTGCCATTTAAAAAAGTCAAGGTGACCTTTACATTTTTATGTAAAAAGCATTTTTTCAGATTTATGAATATGCGAAAATGTAGCTCACCAAGTACTGATAAACTTTTGTTTAAAACATTTTTTAATTGCACTACCGGAAATGCCTAAAAATTGGTGACATAACTTAACGCGTAGACCCTGTATAATAATAATTGGACAATCTCTTGTGACCGAACTTTCTCATCTGCAGCAAGTAAAACCACAAAGAGTTCAACACGCCGACGGTAATGTTACCGACGACTATTGGAAGGCGGCATTGCGAATGCTGAGCGACGCAAAGTTTCTCGATTCGTTGCTGAATTTCGACAAGGACAATATACCGGACAGCGTGATAGAGAAAATTCGCAAACATTATTTGACTAATCCGGACTTTGATCCCGAAAAGGTGAAAAAGGTGTCGACGGCGTGCGAGGGGCTCTGCCGCTGGGTGTACGCGATGTCCGAGTACGATAAAGTATCGAAAGTTGTCGCCCCGAAGCGAAGGGCTCTCGCGGCTGCTGAACAAGTTTACGACACCGCTATGAGCACTCTGCAGGCAAAGCGAGAGCAATTGTTCCAAGTGCAGGTTCGATTCGGGAAGAAATATACTCTGAAATAAGTCAATCTTTCCCATCTATGCCGATCTACTTATCGATATTTGTTTTCTTTTTTCTTGATTAGGAAAGATTAAGGGCGCTGGAAGAACTTTTGGAACAGCGGAGAGCGGCTTTTCAAGTCATGTCCGATAAAGTAACCGATTGCGAGACCAAATTGAAACGCGCCGAGGATTTAATCGGAGGATTGGGTGGAGAATACACGCGTTGGTCGGACACTGCGCGCACTTTAGGCGAGAGGTAGGTCGATTCGCGATCTTCTCTATCCTACATTCTGATATTCACGATGGTTGTAAGTACATGCACATACTCGTATGCGCATACACGTCAGAGTTGGGCAGTAATTGATTACATGAGTAATTAATTACATCTTCAATTACATGAGCAAAAGTGGCCTATATTTTCAATAAGAAAACAGTAAAATGGTCCAAAACATCAAAATAGTGGTTTAAAAGAACAATTACTGGTTGAGCCAAAGTAATTGCAATTACAATTACAATTACAATTACAATTACATGTAATTGTACTTTTATTTCTGCAATTACAAGTAATTGTAATGCAATTACAAGTAATTGTAATGCAATTACAAGTAATTATAATTGGTAGTTGCAATTACTTAACGCCAAAATGGCACTAAAAAAAAATTAGATATCTACTCAATGGAAATGTCTAAAAAGAACAAACAAAAAACATATGGTAGGAAATATTTATTATTTATTAAACTTCAACTCTTTTGGCGTTAAGTAATTGTAACTACCAATTACAATTACTTGTAATTGCATTACAATTACTTGTAATTGCAGAAATAAAAGTACAATTACATGTAATTGTAATTGCGGACCACAATTACAATTACAGTGATTTGACAAGTAATTTCAATTACCAATTACAATTACATCTAATTGTAATTTTATTTCTGCAATTACAAATTACAGGAATTGGTAAGTAATTGTAATTGCAATTCAAATTACTTTTTGCCCAACTCTGATACACGTCCAAGTATAACCGAATGAAATTTCTCTCTTTCCGGTACTCGATAGATACCATCGATTGACGGGCGACGTTGTGATCGCGTCGGGCGTCGTGGCATACATGGGACCTTTCACGATGACGTTTCGTATCCGACAGATCGCTACATGGATCAAACGTTGCACAGACTTGCAAGTGATTTGCACTCAAGACTTCCAGTTACGGGACATTCTCGGAGATCCAGTTCTAATAAGATCTTGGAACATTTTCGGTTTACCGAGCGACGCGTATTCCGTCGATAACGGTATTATCGTCGCGTAAGTTTTCCCGAATGAATATCGTTTTGGGTTTCTTTTTTCGGCCGGAGCCGAGCAAGTCAACTACATAATTGTAAGAGAGAAGGAGTCATTTATTCGCGTCGAATACTTAGAAACGCGAGAAGATGGCCATTGATCGTAGACCCCCAGGGACAAGCCAACAGATGGATCAAAAATATGGAAAGAAAAAATAATTTAAACATCATACGTCTGAGTCAACTCGATTACGGTCGGGTGTTGGAGAACGCGTTGCAGTTTGGTCAACCGGTGCTCTTGGAACACGTCGGCGAAGAAATAGACGCCGTTCTCGAACCGGTTCTACTCAAAGAGACGTTCAGACAGGGCGGAGCGATTTGTATAAAGTTCGGCGACTCGATCATCGAGTATAACTCCGATTTCAAGTAGGTATTTCTACGTAGAACAGACGATCCGCTTATCTTGCGTACCGTAAACGCCGCGGAAGAAGAAAATCCTGTTCGGGTTGTCTCGTTCGCAGATTGTACATCACCAGTAGATTACGAAATCCGCATTACTTACCGGAGATAGCGGTTAAAGTGACGCTACTGAACTTTATGATAACAACGACCGGACTGGAGGATCAATTGTTGGGTATCGTGGTGGCGAAAGATCGACCGGATTTGGAATCGGAGAAAAATGCCTTGATCGTACAGGGAGCTACGAATAAAAGGTTGGTGGTCCGTTGCCAGAGTTGGGCAGTAATTGATTACATGAGTAATTAATTACATCTTCAATTACATGAGCAAAAGTGGACTACGTTTTCAATAAAGAAACAGTGAAATGGTCCAAAACACCAAAATAGTGGTTTAAAAGAACAATTACTGTAATTGTAATTGGTAATTGCAATTACTCCTTGCAATTACTGTAATTGTAATTGTGGTCCGCAATTACAATTACTGGTTGACCCAAAGTAATTGCAATTACAATTACATGTAATTGTAATTTTATTTCTGCAATTACAAATTACAGTACTTGGTAAGTAATTGTAATTGTAATTGAAATTGCTTTTTGCCCAACTCTGTCCGTTGCTCTCGAAACAGTCGGTACTTGAAACCGTTGAGATTTACCCGACGTTCCTCAGACTTCTGAAAGAAACGGAGGATAAAATCTTGGAGATACTATCGATAGCCGAAGGGAATTTATTGGAGGATGAAGAGGCCATCGAAGTATTAACGTCGTCCAAGAATTTGAGCGACGACATACAAGTTAAGCAGGCAGCCGCTGAACAAACGGAGATATCGATCGATGCTGCTAGATTGCAATACACGGCTATCGCGGTACACTCGACTGTACTTTTCTTTACCACCGGTATCGTATCCTATCGTAGCGTATCGTACTGTATCGCGTATACATATTATGTGCACGCACTATTCCGTGGGTTCGAATAGAATCGTTGCGTATAAATAGAATCGTATACAGTATACAGGATGAGTCGGAAGAAACAGAACACCTGAATATCTTTGTTAGACTTAAAGATACGAAATTTGGCAACATGAGAATTTGAATAGTATCGAAGCTTAACAGAAATACAGCAAATGAAGTTTACACGTTGAATTTTATTTATTCCATTTTTCTGTATTGAAGGTCATTCAAAGGTCACATTGTGTACATGGTTGAATTTGTTTAGATGTCAGCTACAATTATACCCTGTGACCTTGAAAATACTGAAAAGAAAGGGACAAAAACGAATAATATTATGATGTGCGTCCTTCGATACCATTAAAATTTCCATGTCGCCAAATTTCGTATCTTTAAATTCAACAAAGATATGTATATTCCGGTGTTCTGTTTCTTCTGGCTCATCCTTAGAGTATATGTAGATTACACATACATATAAATGCTCGTTTCGATTATCGCGAAGGTATGCTGGCGAATGTGGACCCAATGTATCAATACTCGTTGCCGTGGTACGTGAATTTGTACGTGATGGCCATCGATAACACGGAACCAGCGGAAACCGTCGAACAGCGACTTTCCGATCTGATCAAGTACTTCACCTTCTCTCTTTACACGAACGTCTGCCGATCTCTGTTCGAAAAGGACAAGTTACTGTTCTCGTTGCTATTGGCGATCAATTTGATCGAACAACGCGGCAAACTGTCCATGCCGCAGTGGATGTTTCTTCTGACCGGCGGAATCGGTATTGACAATCCACACGCGAACCCGACAACTTGGCTGCCGATCAAGCAATGGAACCAACTGTGCAATCTCGAAGCAGTAGAGGGTTTTAGGGTACGTATTTCGAAGAAACCCGCTTTCGGTCCTATGTCGATTCGACGAGCCGCCGAAGACGAGTTTCCACGGCGCGGTGGTGGTTCAATTTTTCATTCTTCATTGTCCGCTATATGGGTCATTCCTCGCGAAAACGGACACTTTTCGGAGTAATGTTTCGGATTTTGTTAAATATTTGAATATCTTGTAGTCTTTAGTGACCTACAGTCGCTGTGAAAAGTATTCGTACACCTTTTAAAAACGAATAACTTTTTCAAAATTCGACCCAGTTTTTTTGAGACGTTAGAAGGATTAGTTTACTAGCTAATATGTAAATAATTTTTTTTTTTATTGTTATTGGTCGTAATTGCGAAAGAAAAAGTAAAGGACACGATTTTCAAATTTTTTATCTGTGCCTGCAGTGAAAATTTATAAGGTGCATTTGGTAGGTATAAGTAAGTTACATGTACAAAGTTTCATCGAAATCGATCGAGGTTGTTACGAAATATAAATGATTGAAAATAGCAAAAATTGTAAGAATCCGCAATTTAAATGATTCGAAAACCCTAAATTCAAAGATTTTTACATGTTACAATGCCCATAGCTTTTTTATGCGTCAACCGAATTCAATGAAACTTTGTACATGTATATAACTTACTTATACCTACCAAATGCACCTTATAAATTTTCACTACAGGCACAGATAAAAGATTTAAAAATCGTGACCTTTACTTTTTCTTTCGCAATTACGACCAATAACAATAAGAAAAAAAAATTATTTACATATTAGCTAGTAAACTAATCCTTCTAACGTCTCAAAAAAACTCAAGCTGTTGGGTCGAATTTTGAAAAAGTTATTCGTTTTTAAAAGGTGTACGAATACTTTTCACACCGACTGTATGAACGAATCTCAACGGATTTTTCGATATCTTAAAAATTGTTGATTTTACGATTGTTAAAATTGTTATTGAACGATAGATCGTTTGTACAGGGGATTCGGAAGGACTTCACTGACAACGCCAGTCAATGGAAAAACTTGTTCGATTCGAGAGAACCGCAAAACAGCCCGATCCCTATGCCGTACGCCAACTTGAATTCATTCGAGAGGCTGTTGGTGCTGAGATGTATTCGTCCGGACAAGATCGTTCCAGCAATACAAATTTTCGTCGAAGGTATCTGTCGATAGTAAAATTTCGTACAACGTATGCGTAGAACGATCGAATCGAATGTTTCAGCGGAACTAGGTTCGCAGTTTGTCGAGCCGCCGCCGTTCGATCTTGCGTCGTCTTATGCCGATTCCAATAGCTGTACTCCGTTGGTGTTCGTGTTGACACCTGGAACGGATCCTGCACAGTTGTTGCTCACGTTCGCGGACGATCAGGGATACTCTGCGAATCGGCTCTTCTACCTTTCTCTTGGACAAGGCGAGTACAGATTCGTAGATCTGAAACGACAGGCTCGCGATTAGAACGACTTGTTCGGCAGGTCAAGGCCCGGTTGCCGAAGAGACGATTCAGAAAGCCGTGATGGTCGGTAATTGGGTCGTCCTTCAAAATTGTCATCTGGCGATCAGCTGGATGTCCACCTTGGAGAAAATTTGCGAGGGTTTGATGCCCGATACGATCCACTCCGAATTTCGACTGTGGCTGACGAGCTATCCTTCCGAGCACTTTCCTTCCTCCGTTTTGGAGAACAGCGTCAAGATGACGAACGAGCCACCGAAAGGGCTCCGTGCCAACATCCTCAGATCTTATACGAACGATCCGCTCAGCGATCCTGACTTTTTCGAATCTTGCTCTCAGCCCGAATACTTCAAAAAGCTACTCTATTCTTTGTGCTTCTTCCACGCGATCGTACAAGAAAGACGGAAGTTCGGTCCCATCGGTTGGAACATCATGTACGAATTCAACGAGACCGACCTACGGATTAGCGTATTACAGTTGCATCTATTCCTCAACCGCTTCGAAGACGTTCGATTCGACGCGATCAAATATTTAACCGGTGAATGCAATTATGGCGGCAGGGTGACCGACGAGTGGGATCGTAGAACTCTTAACACCATACTATCCAAATTTTATTGCAAGTTAGCTCTTTCTCTATCTCCTCTCGCTCTGGGTGTGTGTGTGTGTGTGTGTTTTTCGGTAATCGGATTAATGGTGTTTCAGAGAACTGCTCGACGACAAAATGTACTACTTTGACGAAAGCTCGAATATATATTACTGTCCAACCGTTCGAGAACACGAAGCATTCGTCGACTATACAAGAACTTTGCCTCTGATCGTTGCACCGAGTGTCTTTGGTATGAACGAAAATGCTGACATTATCAAAGACCAGCAAGAAACGGGTACTCTGTTCTCTTCGCTGCTGCTTACTCAGGTATTTTGCTATGAAGTCTCTTTGGAATTTTCTTCTCGCTGTACTTACTTGTCGTATTCGTCATGTTTTTTTACTTGATTGTTACGGCATCTCAGGATCGCGTGGTATGTATACCTTGTCCATTTCAAGTTCAAACTGATTTCTCTGTACGAACAATGGTAGTAAGCGCAAATTAATTGACGAGTCCATTTTTAAATTAAAATTCTTGATTAAATATCGTTAAAACGATAAACAATTGATTTGTGCTTACCGTTTCTTCTACTGTCGAACGTTTAACTTTTCAAAGTGTTATGTTGCACCTACGCCGGACATATATATAGGACCTTTGGGAAACTAGAAAGGTTAGTAAGACCGTAGGATGAACATGATCGACGCACCAACAGTCGGTGTGAAAAGTATTCGTACACCTTTTAAAAACGAATAACTTTTTCAAAATTCGACCCAACAGCTTGAGTGTTTTTGAGACGTTAGAAGGATTAGTTTACTAGCTAATATGTAAATAATTTTTTTTTTTATTGTTATTGGTCGTAATTGCGAAAGAAAAAGTAAAGGTCACGATTTTTAAATTTTTTATCTGTGCCTGTAGTGAAAATTTATAAGGTGCATTTGGTAGGTATAAGTAAGTTATATACATTTACAAAGTTTCATTGAAATCGGTTGACGCATAAAAAAGCTATGGGCATTGTAACATGTAAAAATCTTTAAATTTAGGGTTTTCGAATCATTTAAATCGCGGATTCTTACAATTTTTGCTATTTTCAATCATATATATTTCGTAACAACCTCGATCGATTTCGATGAAACTTTGTACATGTATATAACTTACTTATACCTACCAAATTTTGTAACCTACTACGAATTTTGAAAAAGTTATTCGTTTTTAAAAGGTGTACGAATACTTTTCACACCTACTGTATACATACCTATTATGTACCTATATCTATTACATAATATTTGTACATGCATTTCACATAGTACAGTACACATTATCATTATACGATAACAGACGCTCCCATAGATATGTATTTCTAAAAATGAAGAAACGCAAAGTCGAACTTAACGATTACAAGGAATTTGCATTTGCCGTTAACAGGAAACAGAGAAGTCGGGTACCGGGCAAACTGCGAACGACGAGATAGTACTTACCATAGCGAGCGATATTTTGGCCAGACTACCTGACCCTTTCGATCTCGTGCTGACGCTAAGAAAATATCCGACCTCTTACAAGCAGAGCATGAATACAGTTTTGGTCCAAGAGATGGGCAGATTCAACAAGCTTCTTCACTGCGTGAAAATAAGCTTGGAGAATATCCAAAGGGCCGTGAAAGGTTTCGATCGATCACCTTATTCATTTTCGTACATTCGACGAATATAATAATTCCGACACCGGATACCGATGTTCAAACTGACGATAATAGGCATTTAACTATCCTATTCTATCCTCAGGCTTTATCTCGATGTCTCTGGAACTCGAAGATATTTATGACGCGATACTAACCAGTAAGATACCTGAACTATGGAAACAATTCTCTTATCCGTCTTTGAAACCGCTTGGCAGTTATGTACACGATTTATTGCGTCGCTTGCAGTTTTTACATGTAAGAAAATAGGAAAAGGAACAACAGATTCCTTTGATTTCGTTCATATATTTCGCCTAATATTGATACAGTTCGTTACAATATCATGTACAGTAAATACTTGATCTAAGAAAACGGGAACCGTAGGATTTACGAAAACCGAATAGCCCCTCCACTGCTGGGGCCGAGAATGTCGCGTAATCCGATACGGGGTCGGGTATATCGGTGCGAACCAATACTAATCCAATTACAAAACTTCTTTATTTTTTTATGTGACTTTCATCAACATATTTGTGGCATTTTTCTGATTAAAATGACACTAAACACGATATGGTTTAATTCTGGCCTGGGCAACCAGTGCTCCGAGAGTCGATGACGTAGAATCGGGTACCCCGCACGGCCGGCCAGCGTGAGCCTGTCCGGACCTGTCCGCGCGGTCCGTGTTTACACGCGCTGTCCTTTTCTACGTTCGGCGCGGTCGGCGAGGTCACAAAGAAATAGCAACACCACACGGACCAGAGTGTGTCTCTTAGTTAGACCAAGGATTTACTGTACTTACTTACTTTCTACTTCTACGATATACGCACTACATATGTATATGTACATGTATAATATGAAATCGATCCACAGAAGTGGTACGAGGACGGACCGCCGAAGACTTACTGGATCTCCGGATTTTATTTCACCCAAGCATTTCTCACCGGGAGTCGACAAAATTACGCGAGAAAATACCAAATACCCATAGACCTTTTGTATTTCGATTTCATTGTATTGAAAGAAACCAACCCCGACGGGATCCGCTCCCATCCGGAAGACGGTGTCTACGTGTACGGATTGTTTTTAGACGGTGCGAGATTCAACATGGAACAGATGGTTCTGGACGAGAGTTTACCAAAAGTGCTCTACGAAAATATTCCGCTTCTATGGCTGATTCCCGTGAAGAAAGACGACGTTAAACAAGGAAGCACCTATCTTTGTCCAGTGTACAAAACCAGCGAGCGACGCGGAATATTGTCAACTACAGGACATTCGACCAATTTCGTGATCGCTATGACTTTACCTACCGCAAAACCGTCGGAACACTGGGTCATGAGAGGAGTTGCGATGCTTTGCCAACTCTCCGAATGAAAACCCATAGTATGCATACAATTTAATAGTTTCTATTTTAGATTTTTCAATTTTCAAATAAACTATATAGATGTACTTGTACATCGATTCTATATCGAAGAAAAATTAGATATGAAATTGTATGCAATTTGAAATAAAGCAAAATAATACTTATTATCAGGGAGTATTGTTTTTAATGCACTTAATAAGTTATTATTATTACTTTAGGAAATAATGTTATTTCTTAAGATTATTCGATTTTTAAAATATATATTTTATATTATATATATATATATATATATATATATATATATATATATATATATATATATATATATACAGGGTGTTCATTTGAAAACTTTCCAGCCGAATATCTCGAAAAATATGAAAGATATTAAAAAAGTGTAAAACACGTGTCCAAGAATTTCGAGGGGAAAGGGGGGGCGCAGTATCAGTTTTTTATTTGGGTGGCGTTTTCAAGGTCATTTGAAGGTCAACTTTGTTTTTTCAAATGGAAACCTATATTTTTTATTATGGGATCTTATTGTACGTAAAAAGACCAATAATTTTCGTACAATAAGTACAATAAGATCCCATAATAAAAAATATAGGTTTCCATTTGAAAAACAAAGTTGACCTTCAAATGACCTTGAAAACGCCACCCAAATAAAAAACTGATACTGCCCCCCCTATGAAAGTTTTCAAATGAACACCCTGTATATAATACGAATGTTTAAAATTCGTCATTATCGATAGTCGTGTAGTACGTTGTAAATACGCGATATTTCGATTAGAATTGATCGAATGAGAAAATTATTCATCAATCACCGATTTTAAATATCGATCGTCGATTGGCGTTCGCAGATTAAAAATGTCAATGGAATTGAAATACATAGAACTGAAATGGCGTAAGTCAGAATTATTTTCATCATGTTTATCATTTTGATCGAATTTGAAATTAAAATTAAAAAAAAAAATAGCTGCGTACCCAATCCATACTACTGCCGGCAGATTGGCGCCGATTGACATCTGACATCTAGCTGAACAATTTTAGTAATTCGCTCGCTAGATGGCAGTAAGATTTTGGAAACTTCAAACGATTCGCTCAAGTACGATTTACAATTTACCTTACAAACAAATATGTACAATTACGTGCATACACTTGATACTCGCGATAAACAGTTTTGAAGAACAATAGAGAATCGACTTGAATCGTTCTTGGAAAGATATAATCTATATCAGAGTCTATATTATCTACCTGTACCAGAGATCCTCTCTGTCTGTACACAGCATATACCTATACATACCTATACGTAAGTGCACACACACACACATATCAGAAATACATACATACTTCAGTGATCAGTGACGACACGACACGATTCCGGCAGCAATAGCAATGTGTCGGACGGTGGGCCGTGGGAATCCATTTAAAGATGGCCGCGGATCGAACAACGTCACGTCTTTATAGCTGAAGAAAGCTGTGAAAAACCGTTGACTATCGCTGTCGCGAGCAACGTTTTTGGTTCACGGGTCAGGTTCGAGAAGAATGAACTAGTCTTACGAGAGAAATATGAATTGTCATCAAATATTAAGTGGAGCCTGTAATGCGGGAGATCGGTGTTACGCCGTCGGTTCCGTCGAAGGAATCTCTTTCACGGTAAGTTTTACATTTCGAGACAATTACACTGTATACGAAATTATTTCTACTTTAAGAACATTTATCCTCCTATCAATGAATATCATTATTCACAGTATATTATTTATGTTATAGCCGTAACGATACACTAATTAAAATACGAAACATTTCTCAACGTTCTTAACTTTAAATGATATATGTGTGGTAGTTTTTATTGTCGTTGTTCCAGCGAATAGATAGTTGCTCGTGACGTAGTTTTCTTTCATTTTGATTATCAAGACGTTCGTCACGCTTTCCTATTATTATCGTTATAAACCTTGCACAATGTCATAATCGTATTGTTTGATGCAGGCGTACGCAGCTGGCTGTAATATCGTGATTCTGGCCAGTAACTTTGAACGGGTTCAGATCATTCCTGGAGCTGTACACAATTACATAAGAATCAGCTGCTTGGATTGCAGTACAGACACGGGAAAAATAGCAGCAGCCTATGAAAATCAAGTTTGCATTTTTGAGCCGACGCCGTTGATTCATAGCACTTGCTCTCACGTTTGTCTCGATTCTTTTATACTCATACTTTACTCTTACGTAGTTTGTCGTTTTAATATTAATTTCACTGGTTTTTCTTTCGTTTAATCGATCTGCAGCAATTGGAATATCGATGGGTGCAAACTGGAAGTCTACAAACGGAATCGAACATCGGTTCTCTGTCGTGGAATTTAGAAGGGACAAGGCTACTAACCGGAGGAGAACTTTTACAATTATGGCATCAAAATATAACCCCTTTTCAGGAAGAGCAATGTAAGCGTTTCTCGTTTATCTTGTGTAGCTTAGACGTAAGAATAATCAGCATTGTTCGTTATTTCGCCTGTTCCGATCGAAGTAACAGCATCCTTGTCGTTAGTCAAAACAGTAACGTTGTGCGCAGCGGCAAAGGCGAATTTGTCGCAAACAGGAGATACCGTTGCGTCCAGACGAAAAGAAAATACTCTGAACGTTCTTCCAGACCGTGAGTTTGTTTTCGATACGAGCACGAAATTGGAAAAGCTAACTTTCTGAATTTCAATTGCAAAATATTGTGCGTTTACCGGTTACGAATTTTGCCAATATCTTAAGCTGCGTTTTGAATCGACTGAAACTAAGCGATTCTATGCTTGCTAACTAAAGAAAATCGATTGGCCTCTGCATACTTTGGACGCAGCATCTACTAAGCATACTTGCTTGATCCTTTGATATTTGTACGCTTTTAATTCATTATGTAATTTCATTTCGTTTCATTTCATTCCATTTCATTTAGTTTAATGGAAGCTGCAGTAACGTTTGTTCCCAAAAGTTGATTTCTATTTTATATATTGCGCGAATAAACCAAATACATGTTCCTGTACGAAAGGACATTCTCGTCAGTATTCAGAGTGAAAGAAGAACCTCTCCCTGTGTAAATCTGTATTAGACTTTAGTGGAAACGGTGAGGGACGTTTGATAAATTGTACAATCGTTTACAGCTGGCACGGTTACTTTTTCCATTGGCGGAGAAGCGGACAGTCCTGCGCCCGGAGATTCGACCAATGGAAACGAACCAGGGGCTTGGCATTGCGTTTGGAAGTGTCGCACAGCCACGCCGGTGCATCTGATGAGTTTTAGTCCGGATGGCACGTTATTCGCGACCACAGGATTTAACGATAGATTAGTTAAAATTTGGTTCGAGAACAAACAATGTAAGATCCTTGTATGTCTACCAGATATATTATGTGCATGAGATACACTGTTATCGATTGTTGTCGATCGTGAGTTACATTACGAGAATTCCAAGGAAATCAAGAACCATGTTTAAACTGATTTAGTATTTTCAACGAGGAACGTGGATCATACAAACGTCTCGCAATCTACAGGCAGCGATAGTTACAGCTTCGTTTATGTTGCTCATCCGCGTGCAGTCACACACCTATCTTGGCGCAAGACTAGCAAATACATGCCGAAGTATGTACAGTAGACCATAGGAGCAAAGAATATTTGTGAAGGAAATTAATGATTATATTTTTTTTTCCTGCAGGGGTTCTGTTTCCAACATGCTGGTCACATCCTGTAGAGATAATATTTGCCGAGTATGGGCTGAAACGATTCCACCGGAGGTCGAAGGTTTAGCTAATATGAGTCAGTTCGAAGGTTCCGACAGGCATGGTCATCATGGTAAACATCGACATCATAATATGCACAAACACCGATTCATGCAACGGCTGAAACACATGAAGTATGTAAATTGTCGAATTGTTGCCTAACAATAAGTCTAAATCGTGATAACAGTTAAACATCCTGGTTTATTTAAATTTTTGTGTTTGGTGTAGAACATGTTTTCATATCCGTCGACACGCAAAGCAACAACATCAGGCGGGTCACGTCACGGCTCCAACCTTACCAACCTTACCCTCGACGTATTCCGTGCATGACTTCCATAATAATTATCAAGGTTCTGGTCACTATCCAGGAATGCATTTCCACTTGGCAGCTAGTATCAACGCGGAAACTGGTAAGACATTGCTAGTACTGGCTTTTTGTTTTGAGAAGGTATTTACCTTGCGAACAATCTATCTCATATATCCTATCGTGTCATAGACATTCCGTTAGTACCAAGTTTGATTACCGGAGATCCAGAGAGAGAACCAAATTTTATTCTGCACTGGTTGAACAATAAGGAAATGCACTTTACGATGCAAGCAGAAAGTATTTTGCAAGAACTGACTCGAAAAGTGGTAGAAAAAGAGGAAGGACTGCATCAACAGGATATGGAGAACGCGGAGCACGATTTCGAAGAGGAAGGTCCCTTGAGTAAGCTTCCTTTCTCTTTTTACTGTATCGAATATGACACTGGCTTGACTCGATTCGATTCGATTCCATATCACTTTGTTTATCGTAGAAAAGGGAGTACGATTGCAACATCCGCAAAAACCGGGGAGCAATGTCCGATCAATGAGCCAAGAGGAACATAGCAGCGACGAACATCACACGACTCATACGGTCTCCTCGCATCACAGTTTACCACACAGCGTGCATTCGCATCAAAGTCTTAGGTACGCTATCGTCGCGTCGAAGAAATTACGGGAACGCGAACGCATGTAACTACGATATTTTTTGTTTTTCATATCCAGTAATACCACGTCTATCAACTCGATCGCAACGGATATAACGTCTTCGATGAATCATGCTCCGGATTCTTTGGACACCACGATAGAGACGTTACTGCGGGATTGGCATCATAATCCGGATCTACTTTTCTCGATTCATCCTATCGATGGGAGTTTTTTGATTTGGCACATCGAATGGTTGGACGAATACCATCCAGGATCGTTTCGACAAGCGCAAATATCGTTCTCGACGCGAATACCTAACGCGTTTCCGCTCGGCGATGCTTCAACGATGAGTCACAATGTATCGATGTACTCTCACAACACCGGCGGTCCTCTGTTAAATATCCGTGAAGTAGCAAAGTCGTCGACGAAGACGTCCACCGACGGTGAGCGATATCATTGGCGTTTTCAAAGATCGCCGTTTTCGAATTCGGAGATTTTGTTCAATTCACAAGATTGAATGTTGTATCGGCGCAGGTGTTGAAATTACTACACCGTTACCGAGTCTGCCCGAACAAGACGAAGAACAGTCGACGCTAACGTCGAAAGCGGGTCAAGAACTGTTGAAAAATATTGAAAATACCATCGACACGCGGGCTGGTCAGAATGCTTCGGGAAAAGAGAAAGAAGGACATCTGGAAACTCGTAAAACAAATCAAGAGACGGTCCACGATTTATTAACGCATCCTAGCCCGATCGTCTCCATGGTGTCGAAACACTCGAACGGTACATTGAATTTGTGGCAACTAACGTTTGCCGATAGAACGAAATTTTCCCAGGTATTTACTGCAACAGTTTTGGTTGCTCGATAAACCGTGCTGCAACATTTTCGATTGCACGTTTCGCTTGCTATAACATACTATACACTCGATATATTATAATATACATAAGAAAGCTACGAGCAACTTTGCTTCGACGACAGGTATTGAGCATTGGACATGCGTCGAGGGCGTCGGGGCATCGGTTTCGAGTAAACGATATCACGTGTCATCCGGTGTTACCGTTGTTGGTGACAACGTCGCATCACAATATACCAGAATGTTCCGGATCTCAATGCCGAGACAACGATTCGGGCGAAACCTCGAATAGCAGGATGGGCTCCGGATTCGCCAAAACATCCCCAAAAGATGTGTCCCCCACTGTGAGAAGAAATTTTTACCGAACTAAAACGAACAATAGAAAATGCCTGGCAAATATCTCGTACATATTCCATTACATGTTGGCTGCTATTTATTCCAGGGATTTTGCAGCGAGTTGATACTTTGGCGAGTCGACACAGTTGGACCATTGTCGAAGAGCGGCGGAGTATCGGAATTGGCGCGTATCAATTCTCCCGAGATCTCGGCGTTCAGCAACGTGGCTTGGATACCGACGTTACTGCCGAGCACTACCTTGGGCAATTTGTCCAATTCTCCGAGCGCGTGTTTCGTTGCCAGCGACGGGGAAAGTTTGAGAGTTTATCAAGCCGTTATCGATGCTAGAACGCTCCTGGCAGAAGTGTCGAGCAGCGAAAGACGAAGCAGAATGATGGTAAACGGAAAAGCTCGATCGTCGAATCCGAACGAGATCTTCCTCGAACGGTCTTTGTACGCTGATTTTTCGTTTTTCGTGAAACAGGATTCGATGTCGAGCCTCTCGACGGACATGTCATCCGATGATGGTGTTAGACAGTCCATTCACTGCAGGATAGAGATAGTGTCGCAACAATCAACAGCGAGACCCGGTTGCGTGATCAAGTTGGATGCTATCGCCGACGCAACACACGTGAGTACCATCGGAACCGAAGAAACGGTGGTTTTACTATTTAACGAAGAATGTGTTTTCTCAATGTGGAACGTAGGACTGGCAAAACACACAGTTCCTGCACGTATTTCAAGAACAGTTGATCACAGGGGATAGAAACGACGACAAACAATTTGGCGTAAATACGTCTGCGAACGATTTGGGTTTGATGGAGTCTACCTTGGACGCCATGGTGGATTTACAGCAGTCGGCAATCTTCGAAGAACCGTTCTACATAGTAGTTTTGGAAAGAACGCAAAACGGTACAATGGTGCACATGTGGCGGTTGATCATAGCCTCTCAGCCGGAGACCACCGGTACTAGATTCCACAATGTGCACGCAAGCACGTATAACGTAGAATCAGAGTTCTTCTTCGTCCATTAATGTTTACGTAGGTATCCCTTGATTCCACAGGGCTGTCGGGATCTATGATGTACGTTCCGGATTCTCATTTGGTGCAAGACGAAGAAGAGGAGGGAGGTACGCCCGGGCGATATAATTACATGGAGGGTAAACGATCTCGCAGACCGAGTCAAACGCGTCGCGATAGTCAAGGTGAATCCGATACATTTTACCACAGACGACCACAAAATAGTCATGTTCGTATCACAACTACGAAAGCTTGTACTCAGGAATTACCGTTGCCGGACGGTGTCGAGGTTGGTATGCGCGACCAAAATTTCTTGTCTATAAACAATATTCGTAAAGTAGGCCAGAGACACTACACACCATGTTTTCCGATTGTCCTCGCAGGTGGTACACGCTGCGCCAGCAGCTGGCCATTTGAGCAGCTCTTCCATCTACCCTGCCTGCTTCGCACCGTACATCATAGTGACAGCGTGCAGCGACAGCACGATACGTTTCTGGAAGTGTAACGTGACAAAGAATCCAAAGGACGAGAAGCTCTGTTACGAATGGTGCGAGTGGGAAATGTTGCGAAAGGATCAGGAATCGACGATTGACATTACAGGTGCGTTATCGTGGGTTAAGTGGAGTAGGAAATGTTAGGAGAAGCTTGGGCTGGGTCGGGGTAGAATGGCGACGGTTTAGGCAACTTTAGGTCAACTTCGTTTCAGGACAACCGTTGAACATAAGCGCCGCGTACAGCGGACGGATCGCGTGCGCGTACAAGTACGGCAAGTCGTTTACGCGACCGACAAAAAGCGATCCCGATTCGCGTTACGTGAACCTGTGCGTGGCCATTTACGAGTGTGAGAGCACCGGTGGCAGCGAGTGGATCCTAGAGGACACGATACACTTGAAGAACATACACTTGCCGAGAATCCCCGTGGATCAGCATTTGGATCTCAGTTACCTTTACGACAGTAGATTTTTACAAAAGAAACAGAGGCTTACGCAAGTGTTGCAAACGCTCAGCCACGAAGACGTACGATCACCGAGGAACGGCGAGAATGGCGAAACCACGAAATCGAATGCAGGTAAGTAGAAAGATCGACTGTCCGTAAAATACAGCAAAGAGCGAAACCAAAACGGGATAAACGGCCGTCGATTATATTGGTTTCCGTAGATAATAATAAATCACAATTTGTACGAGAAATCCGTGATCGCTGGTTCGGTTGTGCTCCTCTCTGTATGTTCTATACGATCTATGCAATCAATACGTTCAAGCGCGTGATTATAGTAGAAAGAAAAAAGAAAATCTGTTCTCACTGTTCCGAAAGGTTTGCTGGCTGTTCCTTCGTTCAGTACACTTCAGTCTCTGCGAAAGTCGATCATAGAGAACGGCAACACCTGCCCGCTCACGCAGAAGCATTTGGTACAGTTGGACTGGGTATCGAAGGAGGATGGTTCGCACATCTTGACGGTCGCTGTAGGATCGAAGATTATGTTGTTTACACCGGTCTGCTCGGATCTCGCGCAAGCCAACATGAAAGCGATGAAAGAGTCGCAGAGCAACAACCGACCGATATTAAGGAAAGCATCGTCGTTGGCGCAACCGCAATTCGTCGACGAGATCCGGTGGATGAAACTACGGAAAATCGAACTGACCACGGCCGACGGGCTTCCGCCGTTGCCTATGCAAATATCTTGGGTGAGGGACGGGATTTTGGTTGTCGGCATGGATTCCGAGATGCACGTTTACTCGCAATGGAAACCGAATCCGAAGAACGAGTGTTTCCACTCGAATCTGCAGCACCAGGAATCGGACGAGTTTCAAGCGAGCCGAAATCTACGGGACGAAGATCTGCGAACGTTGGCGCACGAAACGTCGCAGAGACGACTGGCGAACGTGTCGTCGATGCCGCATCTTTCGCGCGTCAGCAGCATCAACTTGACGATGTTGGACGCGAAGAAGAAACGGGGAATACAAAGCGAGAATTTGAACTTTGATTATATGCCGGACTACGGTCTGTTCGAGGCATCGCGAATCGCTTGCCCGGTGCTGCCGCAGTATCATCCGAAACAGTTGATGGAATTGCTGAATTCCGGGAAGATCCGATGGGTGAAAGCTATATTGGCGCATCTGGTCAGATGCATAGGAAGTTCCTGCCCGTTGAGAACGGACGAAGACAGTCTGAGGCAGCGAGGTGGAGGAGGCGGCGGTGGTGGTGGCGGTGGTGGCGTTGGTGGCGGTGGCGGAGGCGGAGGAGGCGGTGGGTGGTCCCGATCAAGGACCATGTCGGTCAGTTACGTGGGCACCACGTCTCCTCTGGAATCGAGAGGTTCGACCACGCAGATTCCGGAAGAGTTGATGTTGGATTACGCGGAGATCACTTCGATATCGCCGCTGCCCCTCTGGACGTTGTTGATCGCGGACAATGAGACAAACATGGGGCATTCCCACAAGACGGAGGACAAGCAAGACAATTACAACGAACTGTTCGACAACAACCTGGACGAAGACGAGTCGTTGGACGACATGCTGGAGGAAGATTTCGACTGCACGCGACAGAAGGACAGACGTTCTTCGGTCCCGGAACGACAAGGAATATCTCACTTCCGGCCGAGACAAGGTAGATTGCTGTCGCGGTTGTTGACGCACACCCATTTGCCCGGCCTCTCGAGTCTCGATCAGATGCATCTGCTCGCTCTGGCCGACACCGTGTCGACATGCAACGTCGATTTCGCGGAACGATTCGCGATAGACGCCGCAAAGAATGCGATCGCGAAGGAGAACTTGACCGGCGTTCCCGACGGAACAACTGTCTCGATGGACTCGTTGGACGACTGCGGCCTCAGATTCTTATTGGCCATGAAGCATTACAATTACTTGATCCGTTGCCTTCCGCTCGCTCAAAGAGCGCAATTCCAAAAACAAGGAATATCCTCGAACAACCTGGTCTGGGCGTTTCACTCCGAATCCGAGGAGGAGCTGCTCGGCTTGATACCTTCTTACGCGAAAGGCCAGCCAAAGTGGAGCGTGTTGAAGGAGCTCGGCGTAGGTTGGTGGATCAGGAGCAACACCGTGTTGAAACGATGCGTCGAAAAGATCGCAAAGGCGGCTTTCCAAGAGAAACAAGAGCCCCTCGATGCCGCGTTATATTACCTCGCCATGAAGAAGAAGAGTCTGGTCTGGGGACTTTTCCGTAATAAGAGGGACGACAGGATGACCGCCTTTTTCGCGAACAATTTCACGGAGGATCGTTGGAGGAAGGCAGCCTTGAAGAACGCTTTCGCTTTGCTCGGTAAACAGAGATTCGAACATGCCGCAGCATTTTTTCTTTTAGCGAGCGCGCTCAAGGACGCTATCGACGTTTGTTTGCACAAATTGAACGATATTCAGCTGGCCATGGTGATCGCTCGGCTCTACGAGGACGACACCACTTCTCCAAATATGAGAAGATTGCTCTACGAAGAGATTTTAGGTTGCGACAAGGAAGGACAAAATCAAGACATGAACAAGGCTCAGCCGGATCCGTTCCTGCGTAGCATGGCATTGTGGATCCTCAAGGATTACACAGGATCGTTGAACACGTTGCTCTTGACGAACGTCGGAATCTTGCATCCGCAGTACAACGACGAATCTGATAAACTCGAAGGCGCAACAGGTACGAGGAAAATCATTACGCGAACACACAGTCTTTTTATTATATCTTGGTACTTCAACTGAACTTTCGCCGATTGTTTCAGCGAATCCAAATGTTTTCAACTTTTACGTTTACCTTCGAACGCACCCGTTGCTGATCAGACAATACATCGCGTCCACCGCGCAAGACAAGAAGAAAGGACATTCGGTGGTGATATCCGGATTCAGTTACGGCGCGGATACCAAAACCCAGCCTGACAAGCAACTAACCTTGGAGGACAGTATCACCCCGCTGGAAAGGCAACTGTACTTTACAACGGCCCACGCGCACTTCAAAGCAGGTTGTCCTGCTCTTGCCCTCGAAGTCCTGTCCAAGTTACCCAGCAAAGTAATGGACACCAATTGCGAAGATTCACCTAGTAAGTAAAATGTTGTAGCGCCTCTCTAGTATTCGCTACTATTCGTATCGCTCTTTGTTCTTATTCTCTCGTTTACTTTGTTTCGAAGATCTATTGAGCAGCCCGATCAAGACCCGGAAGCAGGACTCTCAAATAGATACGGGCATCATTAGCTGGGACCACCAACCGCCGAAGACCAACGAGAACGAAGGTACGTATTTATTTGTTCAGACGGATGATCGATCGAACGCTGAAGCAAACCCAACCTTAGGTATGTTCGACTGGTCCGAACCCGCGAGCCGCAAAACCGACGACGAATTGGTGTTGAACTGGGACGACGACGCGGCTGAAACCAACGATCCCGACAGTCCCCCCTTGAGCATGAAACTAGGCGGAAAGGATGACGACAGCAAAGTGCCGGAAAAAGAGGGTGAGAGTGACAATTTTCGAGAATGTGCGAGAAATCGCGTTGTGTCGCGAAAGCGCAAATAATCAACCATCCCGCGTCGTTGGTCGCAGAGAAAAATGGAAAAACATCGGGTCAGTTGGATATTATGGCGCAGCAACTGAAATTTGTCGCCTGTCTGAAAATTTTAATGGAAGAATTGTCAACGTTGGCAACCGGTTTCGAAGTGGACGGTGGACAACTTCGATATCAACTGTACGTGTGGCTCGAACGAGAAGTTGACGCCCTCAGACAGCTTTGCAGTTATAGCATTAACTCTGACGGAGACGCGTACAATGTCTCGGAATGTAAGTGCTATTCTAGTACGGTTTCTAGCCTCGAGCGCGATACTGCTTACGATACGTCGTGAACGTTGTACGGTTCGAAGTTGATCGTAGCTATCGTGTCTGTTGCTCGTAGACGAGGGAGGAGGTATGGTGGATGACATACAATCGCACAGCAGGCCTGGTGAACAGCCGACATTGCACGAGATATTGGTTGCCGACAAATTAGATTTCGAGGCTAAAGTACAGAGAGCCGTGCGAAGAAAGAAATGGTTGAAAGGTGTATATCTTTATGCGTGACCTCTTTATATTTATGCGTATATACGTATACATATACGTATACGAAAGCAATGGAGTCCTTTATATAAAATTCTGCTTGGACGTCGGTTTCAGCAAACGAAACTCTTTTGCGGACGTTGCTTTCCTACTGTTCTTTGCATGGAGAATCGGGTGGAGGTTTGGCATCCGTAAGAATGGAACTCGTCCTTTTGCTGCAAGAACTGCAACAAGAAAAGACGCAACAACAACTGCTCAGTCCTCTACCGTTCCCCACCACGCTGCCTTTGCTGAGCGCCAGTGTGGCTTGCAACAAAACCGTTGTAGCAGATCCGGTCAGACACTTGCAGGTATGCACCAAAAAGCATTTTAAAAATGTTTAAAAGTGCCCAGTGTTTTACGAACTATTTTCCTATTTTCTTCTTTTCAGTCGCTCGCTCACGACATGTTGCAAACATTGGTGGAATTACGAAAACCGCCGATGCCGACGAGAAATACCCACTATAGCGAAGTATTTATAATGAGGGATTTAGCGGTTGCTCTGAGCGCTTGTATCTATCAGTCGCTCTGCGATTCCGATACTTTCGTCATGAAACATCAACAACCGGACAGGTAAGTTTCGCGAGGCTATCGTTAATTCGGAATTGACCGCCGTCGTATAGTTTTCCAGCTGTCGCCGAAGTGGAAGCGTTTTCCGGTGGACACTTGGTTGCTTCGAATCGACAGCATCGACGATACTCGACGGACGACGGCGTGTGCATCAACACGACACCCTCCAAGTGGCCTGGCGTGACGAACTTGCGGTCCTTGCTAGCCCGCGAGAAAGACGAGGACACGCCGAAGTTGAACATTCTTCTCTGCGAAGCTTTCGTGGCAACTTACATGAGCTTGTTCGTTTACGCGCTATGGAGTTGCGACAGCCACATTCTTTTCAGACTCGTGGGACAATGTTTCGACAACAGCACATGGTCTTGTCTCTTCGGAGGCGGTGTCAAGAAATTACTGCGAGTCGCGAGCACGACCAGTCAGGTAAAAATATTATGTATGTATAATGTATACAGCCTGTATACAGGGTGACCGTCTAAAATCGAAGTACAAGAGAGAATCGAGTACGAGATGGTTGATGAATAAACGATTAATCAGCGTAATAAAATTTCGTTATCGTGGTTTTCACAATTCTCATTTTCCGTAATTCGAGCGATTACCGTGTTTGTTTCGCGCATCCGGAAGCTTTTGTACGGATATTTAATATTTCATACTTGTCTCGAACTGGTCAGGCTTGTGGAACGTCAGCGGGAGCAGGAACGGTGGAAAAAACCAGCGAAGGTACCTCGCACGAAGCTCAAAGCACCGCGGGAGCTGTATGGAATACCATGACGTCGTTGACGAAGCAGCGAGTAAAGTTGAATATGAAACTATTGGGTCAGTTCACCGGCCAGCAACCAAACATGAAAGAGGACAAACCCACTTACAGAGAACAGTTTGTACCGCCCCTAATGAGCATGGTTTCATACTTTTTAATGAAGGTATGTTGTTATTGTATTTTACTCGAACGACTGTACTTTTAGTTCTATCGTGTCGCACGATCTTCTCCTTGATACTCGTACGCTCACTTGATTCTTCGTTGTTTTTGCTTCATCGCGTTTCCACCGAGTTTAGCCGCACATAGATAGCGAATACGCGGACGAAATCGATTATGATTCATCCGACTCGGCCGTGTCGGATTTGGATTCGTCCGAAGACGAAGAAGACGTGTTCGACACCAATTCGAAGCCAAAGATTAAACCAAAGGACAATACGGAGCACTCGAATCCGAACTCGCATAGTTGGTGCGTTATGCGACTAGCTATAGTGAAGATACTGCAAAGGCAACTTCAGGACTTCTTAAACGTCGCTGGCATAGAGATGCAAGGTAAACTTCCTGTTTAAGGAGATTACGGAATTACTCTCCTGTCGAAGTTGGGTAAAAACGACATTTTCTTCAGAATTACCCGTTAGCAGCCCGTTGACGCACGGAACGTTGGCGGTGGTAGCCCAATGGCAGGAAACGTTGCGCGAAGAATTAGACAACAAGGGACCACCACCGATCAATTACATTCCTGGGTGTGCACCGGACCCAACCCCTACACCAGGAAAACCGGCGATACACAAGTATCGATCGTTACTAGAGAGAGGCAATACACCGTTCAAGTAAGATGGGGATTCGATCGATTCCAATGTATACGATCAATCGACCAACCAACTTGACTCTTTCTCTTCTGTTCAGCACGCGTTTGGCATCGGCAGCTCCAGCCAATCGACTCTGGTGTTTCTTGATCAGGCAAGAACTGGTACAGGATATATTCATACGAGCCGTGTTCGGTAAACGAAGATCGCTGTCGTCGATACTCGAGAGCAATCACAGCGCGATCGATCATTTGAATCGTGGAACTACGACGGAAGACAAAGGTAGCGACAGCGGAACTACCAGCTTACCCGAGCCTGTCCGTATCATCCACAAGGAACAGGACAGCATCAGCGCTTTTTGTCTAAATCAGGTGACTTATCCTCCAACACGTGGAAACCGTGTGTTCCTCAACTGTTTGACGATCGAATGTCATCCATGGTGTTCCGTTTCAGGTGAATCCAGGTCTAATGGCGTTGGCTACGCCGCGCGAAGTTCAAGAGATGAATATATCGTTGTTGCTCGAGTTGCCTTCTTGGTTGGAAGACGAATGCGAATTCGATCTGATCAATCTGAATAAACAACCGGAGCCGGAAGCGGTGCAACCAACCAGTTTCTTGGTTATTCAGGTAAACATGGAAAACCGCAAATTGATTTCGTACTTTTGCGAATCAGAATCGGTTTATCTTGATCTCCATCTCCGAGCTACACGATTTTAAAGAATCTTGTTTATTTTTCCGGGTAGACTGCAGCGGATCGACCTATGCTCGCTCAGAGTCCACAGAACAACAGCCCCCAACCCCAGTCCGGCATCGCTAGTCAGAGCGGAAGAGGAGCCAGCGTGGTAAGCAATCCTAGAGATTTGTCGACCATGCAACTCGCGATTGCAATTCAA
Source organism: Lasioglossum lativentre (assembly GCA_916610255.1). Taxonomy (NCBI): domain Eukaryota; kingdom Metazoa; phylum Arthropoda; class Insecta; order Hymenoptera; family Halictidae; genus Lasioglossum; species Lasioglossum lativentre. The sequence continues at coordinate 8,782,846 of OU744364.1, forward strand.
ATACATATCGAGCACTCTTCGATCGTATGTTTGTCGATTGAAATCTGATGTATCGCATCGGGTCGGATCGTATCGTATCGTACCGTGTCGTGTCGTGTCGTGACGTGTCGTGTCGTGTCGTATCGTGTCGTGACGTGTCGTGTCCTTGCTACGGCCTAACCCAGATGATTCTGATACTCTTCACCTATCCGATGTTCTCTACTCCGTATGTACATAATCATGTATTTTCGAATTCTCCTTCTCTCTCGCGCGACGTTACGTACTTCAGGAATGTTTGGATCAAAAGAATATTCGAGTACGGAGAGCTGAACGAATTATCGTTTCAGTCACCGGTATTCAGAATTTCATTCGATCGCTTTATCATTCACGATCGTCGTCCTCGTACGTATCCAAATATGCAACGAAAACTGCGAAATTCGATTATTCCGATTTCGACCATACGCACGCGTAACCATTCGATTCGTTTCGACGCGAAAATTTCCAAACTACTCTAGGTATACCTAGTTTTTACGGAAGTTGTACGAAAATTCGTATGTTTTCGAAAGCAACGAAACCTTTTGAAAACCTGCGAAAAGTACAAAGTGTTTCCGACGTCTTTCGTTTCTCTTCGAGAAGGATATTCAATGAAACCGACCGACTCACAGTGGTTTGCCTTCCCTCGAAAACGACAAAATTTACCAAAAAATATTTCTATTGTAGACATCTGGTAAAATCATCGTACAATCTCTGTAGTTAGAATCGATGAATTTTCAGAAGCAAAGAACAAGCTACCTGTCGTGCATTTATCTGTGCGGAAAGATTTATACGAAATATTGAACGTTGGCATGTTATGCTCGTGAATCGTTGAACCATAACGAAGCATCTAACTCCGTTCGCTTCGAAAGAACCGAATTACAGTGGGTTTTTCTTTCCGCGTTTGCACCACTGTGCGTCGTTGCATGGCATTTGAGAAAAAGTTCGCATTACATAGACCACATTTTCAAAACGCGTGGCTGAAACACGGCTACTTCGAGGCTTGTTTCTTGAGAAGGATCATAGAAATGGGATTGCACGTGGGTACGCTTATGCTGGAGCTGCGATAGAAACATCAGAAATATTTTTCTTGCAGTCGCGAAGAGAAGAAGAAAAGTTATTATCAGACTGCGGATTTTATGCATTTATGACAAAAATGAGTGGATGTAATTTAAAACAGTAAAAACATTAAGACGATTTAAGAACGTTCATACGTTATTATGCAATTTACTAAAATTGTTATAAATAGTATAGGGTAACTGCACCAGTGAATGAACATTTAAGAAATTGTTCAGGAAGATATTTTATTTAAAAAAAAAATATGTGAATTAAAGGAATCTCATATATGCCAAATGGGTCCCTATACTTCATTTGTCAAAAATAAATGAACACAAATAAAATGAAATTATTATTATTTGTCTTTATTAAACGTTAAATAAAAAATATAAAAAATACCAGTCAATGAACACTACATTCTAATAATTAAACAATGATGGAAAAGCAAAAAATACAAAAGCGTTCATTTACTGGTGCCCGTTTATTCACAGTTGCAGTTACCCTAGGAAGAAATTTTTATACGGTTATTGACGAAGAAAATTTTGATTTCGCATAAATATCCGCAGTCTAGTTATTATTGTCTACGAGTCCTGCAGAATGGTTCCCCATATCAGAAAAACTCTACACAGTAAATTTAACCGTTGCGTGCATTCTATATATGTATATATATTAATGCTAAACGATATCAATTTGGAGAGTTTCATTGTTCATTTCATGCCATAACTTATCTAAGAGAAGTCTGAGATGGCGAATTTTATCTCTTCAGTTGGCAAACAGTTTGCTTGTTAATTTGTCTATACCCATCGTCGATTACGTATCAACGATTAGAATGACGACAACAGCGAACAGAAAGCAACAATTGCTCCTGACACGCTTGTATTGTTGATCATCTGGTAACCGTAGCACTGCTCGCTGCTTCGACTTGAACACTTCCATTATGAAAGTATAGACTGTATTTTATTCGGCTTCAACATAAACGTACCCTAAAAGGTATGACGCGTGTGTTGCGTATTCATTTATTGCTAGACGGCGGATTTTATGCATTTATGGCAAAAATTAGTAGGTGCTATTTGAAACGGTAAAAACATTAGAAGAATTTAAAAATACTGTTTTATTATTTTCAACCTGTTGAACATATTAAGAAAGAAAATAAATTTCTATTTCACTAAAGTTTGTTGGAATTCAGGTAGAAAATTTTCTATTTTGCATAAAGAACCCGCTGTCTATTGATTGCCATACAAAGCCGTATAAACGTGGAAAAAATCGAAAAAAGAGAGCGAGAGAATGAGCAAGAGAGAGAGAGAGAGAGAGAGAGAGAGAGAGAGAGAGAGAGAAAGAGAGAGAGAGAAGTTCAGATCGCGGGAAGGAAGCCTCGACAGCTGTAATTGGTTTCGACAATGCCGATAAGTAGTCCTTGAGTAGCCGTCGCACTGGGTCACGTCAGAGTAGCACAACTGGTGACAGACAACAATGTTCCTTGTTCAATGCTTGCCTAACGTGTAACTTGGTTCGCGTCTGACCGACGTCATTGACCTGGTGGCTCGTTCGCTCGCTCAGATGAAGGGGATGCCCGCTTTTCCTGGCTCCCACGACCTGCGTTTCTGTCAGTTTGTTGCCGATAGAAGCAAACACTTGTTGCAGCCGGTGAGACTAACTTCTAACAGACTCTAGCCTGCATAATGATATATATATTCTATAATAGTATTATTAGTGCCAGTTTCGCATTCGGTACTTTCTTTGATTTATTTTCCGGTTTCGTTTTTTAATCACTCGTCGCCGTCATCACCGTCACCATGATTATCGTCATCGTATCATTATCATCATGATCATAGTCATCGTCATCGTCGTCGTTTGTAGCCACGGTCATCGCCATCACCACCAACGTTCAGTTATTCATTTTATCGTTTCTGCATTACCTATTTATTCGTTCGTTCGTTCATTCATTCGTCCCTTGTTCTATATTTATTTATTTTCCAACGATTCGCTCTAGTTCGTTATATCATAAGGGTACTTGACCCAGTGTTGCTTCTCGCATCATAGAACCATGTTCGAATCCTGTTGCGATCGAACTGGTTAATTTCTTAATATTGCTTTTTACGATAGTTGGTACAATAGCTGTTTAATTATTGACAGAACTCGAAGAAAACTTATACATACAGTACAGTCGCGATCTAAGTCCCTCGGCGGTAGTCGATCTTAGTCCCTTCGTCTACCCCTTCCACTGAGGGGCATACCCCGCGAGGGTTATCGTAATCGATTTATTTCGGCAAATTTTTTGATTCTAGAAAGACACTTCTTTGCCAATCGAACACTTCACAAGCCAGTACTCTAAAACCTAGTATCCTTGATACATTTCAACGCGACTAAACGCTTACGAATGTTACGAACGAGCGACCGTTCTGTCTTACAAGAAGCAAAATAGCGACAAGTAGTGTCACAGTATTTACATCGCATCGTATCGTGTGAAGGAACATGATCGTTCTTTGCAGTTGATCGTTATATTCTAGATTTTGGTTGTCTCGATTATTGTAGCTGCTAGTATTATTTTCATTCATCGTCATTCATTATAAACTTTATTGTAAACTCACACTATTACGTTCCACCGATTGTACCATTAAAAAACAAAAAAAAAAGAAATGGAACGTGAAATCAAAATTTTTGATTCGTTCTTAATTCGGTGTATTTTTATTTTCTTGCACATACGTACGTACATACGTTCGTACATACGTTCGTACATACATACATACATACATGCATACGTACATATATACATATATAATACACATATATATGTAGAGAGAGATACATAAAAACCATACAGATCAAAGAGATGGAAATTTCGCGCGATTCCGTCTAAGATCAATTTCCTATTCTATCTGTTGGACGAAACAATTCGTTTAATGCGATCGCGAACGCTCTTGTAAATTGTTTAAAAACCGAAAGAACTTCAGCGATCGATGACACCAAGAAATTGATGAATTTTCCTCTCGTAACGTTGCATGCGTAAACAATATTTTCTCCCTTCGTATATAGAAATTCCGAGCATCTTGTGCGTTCTGAATGTCGTCTGTAGTATTTAGGCGCTATCATGCTTTCCATCCAGCCTCGTTACAAGCAAACTATTAAATTGTTCCGAATCTTGGAACACCGCGAGGTCTACTAGCTTTTTCTGACCGGTTTTACATTTTTCATTTTACTTCTCTTCAATATATCTTTTTTCTCTTTATCCAAGTACATATTGTGATAAAAATTGCACAGAATAATAAGATGTAACTTTATAAAGTGATAATAATAACTTATTTGTTGCATTAAAAGCAATAAGTAATAAAAAAAAATGAGGAAGCTTTTTTGAAGAAAAATTTTAGAATATAAATTATTACGTAGGAAAATTAAATATTATTGAGGGGTAGTATTAAATTTTCATTGAAATTAAATTTGATTTGAATCATATAGATGAATTTTATATAATTCAAATTTTATTAAGAAATTTTTATCGAAATTAATTTTAGTATAATTTATTTCATAGGAAAATTTAATATTATTAAGGGGTAGTATTAAAATTTCATTGAAGTTTTTGATTTTAATTATATACATAGATAAATTTCATATAACGTAAGTTTTATTAAGAAATATTTATTAAATGGAGCCTTGTGATTTTTATAAGCTGAAACATTTTAATCGCTTTTAGTGCTCGGTAGGTTTAGTGTTAACTATTGAAAGTTGAAACCGACGCAAACGGAAGCAAAGGCAGGCAGCGTTCCATTCTAGTAGACCTTGAGGGATCGCGATGCGATCAGCTTTTGCCTCGATCGTTGAAATGGACTGGAGAACGTCTCTGTGAACGTGAATACGAATAGAACAAAAGTAAACGTTCGAAAAAATATATATACATACTTACCAGAGTTGGGCAGTAATTGATTACATGAGTAATTAATTACATCTTCAATTACATGAGCAAAAGTGGACTACATTTTCAATAAGAAAACAGTAAAATGGTCCAAAACATCAAAATAGTGGTTTAAAAGAACAATTACTGTAATTGTAATTGTTAGACGCAATTACAATTACTGGTTGAACCAAAGTAATTGCAATTACAATTACATGTAATTGTACTTTTATTTCTGCAATTACAAGTAATTTTAATTGGTAGTTGCAATTACTTAACGCCAAAATGGCACTAAAAAACAATTAGATATCTACTCAATGGAAATGTCTAAAAAGAAAAAAAAAACATATGTTAGGAAATATTTATTATTTATTAAACTTCAACTCTTAAGCAATAGGTTCACCTGTCACTTGCATTGACAATGTAGTTTTCACTAGGAAATATCCAGACATTTCCATTGAGTAGATATCTAATTTTTATTTTTAGTGCCATTTTGGCGTTAAGTAATTGCAACTACCAATTACAATTACTTGTAATCGCAGAAATAAAAGTACAATTACATGTAATTGTAATTGTAATTGCAATTACTTTGGCTCAACCAGTAATTGTAATTGCGGACCACAATTACAATTATAGTGATTTGACAAGTAATTGCAATTTTACGTGTAATTACATGTTATTGTAATTTTATTTCTGCAATTACAAATTACAGTAATTGGTAAGTAATTGTAATTGTAATTGAAATTACTTTTTGCCCAACTCTGATACTTACATATACCGTGTGAACGTACGATAACACGACCTGCAATTTCATCCGATCGATCGAGAAAACCGCGTGTGTTCGCGTACACGTCCACGGAGCGACCATTTAGTCCTAGCTTGATGAATCCTAGTTTCTCGATGAAACTTCGAGATAGCAGAGAACAAATAAATGTCCCCACCTAGCATGACGGAAACCGAAACATACAGCCCAACTAATTGCGCGACTGTTTCACATTAGGTATGAGTTAATACTGTATCGTGTACCCTAATTGTGCGTATGCGACAATGCATACATTTTCTCCTACATTTTACCGTTTTTCTTTCTCTCATATTTTCTTCTCCGATTGCATTTCAATATACGCGTATAGTCTAATGTTTACGTTCGATTTTTTCCTCTATTCGATGTTTATTTTTCCCCTGATTCCCCCCCACCCTCCTGATTTTCCCTCGATCCCCATTGATTTCTCACGAGAATTTTCTTTAAATATACTTGAAATTATCAATTGCGAAACATGGAAATGACCTGGGACCGTGCAACCTCGACTTAATTCTGCCTTTGTTTTGTTTGAACAGATCTTGAAGCATAGAATCGACGGCATTAGGAGAATCTCGTCGCATCCACTGTTGCCGTTGTGTAAGCATACTGTTTGTTAGCTAGTTTCTCTCGCAACAAAACAATTGTCTCGGAGTCATTCCATGACGAATCGATCACTTGTTGACTTCATCATCGTCCATTTTGTACTAAATGAAATATGTTGTAGACCATGTGAAATTAGGGGCGGTTTAAGTCATGATTTTGCCGGTTTCCAATTTTTTTACAGGTACTCGAAATTTTCATCCTTTCCGAATAAAACAAAAAAAAATGTAGCTCGTTCGGATGACCAATTTCCGATAGAAAAATTCGTAAGAGAGGCCCATTTTCGAAATGGGAAAAAATTGAAAATTTCGAAGGCCTGTAATTTGTAAACAAATTCGAAACCGGTAAAACGATGACTTAAACCCCCTCTGCTTTCACACGGTCTACAACATATTTCATTTAGAACGAAATCGACGATGACGTCAACAAGTGATCGATTTGGCATGGAATTACCCCCCTCCTATTCTCATCGAGGTATAGTAAAATATCCGACAAAATTAAACTGACCAATTTTACCGTGTCGGCTTCTCGTCGATCCGCAAACAGACCTGACTGGTTCGCAAGATGGATCAGTCTCGCTTTGGGAATGGGGACATCAGACTGCTGTGGCCACTCCAAGACAAGCGGGAACCTTTGCGAAAGTGACGCGCGTGCGGTTCTCGCAACACGGGAATAAGTTTGGCGTCGCCGATTCCGACGGACATCTCAGCCTCTTTCAAGTAGCCTGCAGAGAAGGAACTTCTCGTCCCTTTTTCGTAAGAGTTTTCCACGCTCGCGCGTTACGCTTCACAACATGACTTTGAATTACATAACGAATTTACATTTTCAGAACTATCAGTGCCATAGCAAAGTAACGGCAGATTTTGTCTTCCTCGGCGCGTGCAGTTTAATAGCGACTGCCGGCCACGGTTCCGAAGGACGTAACGTTGCACTTTGGGATACTCTACTTCCGCAAAATAAATCCTTGATTCAAGGCAAGTTGTTTGATCGTGTTGTCGTTTACTATCGTACGTTTTAGCCATTTTTCACGGCTAGAATCGAACCTGTTTCTCACTTTCGTTTTTGTAGCGTTTACGTGTCACGACCAAGGAGCCAGTTCGTTGATACTTGCTCCCCAGCATCAGTTATTGATCAGTGGTGGAAAAAAGGGCGACATTACTATATTTGACGTTCGACAGCGGCAACAACGTCACCGTTTCCAAGCCCACGAGTCGGCCATCAAGTGTTTGGCCCTTGATCCGCACGAAGAATTTTTCGTGAGCGGAGCAGGAGATGGTGACATCAAGGTATTCTCATAGTACATAACTTGGGTAAACTTTTCCTCCCGAACCCACAGATTTTCGATTGTTACATATCTTATCCTGTACATTTCGTCGAGAAAATACTAAATACGATGTCCCAGACCGCGGACATCACTCGTTTTTGAGTTATGAGCACGTAAAGTTGACTAATTTAACATTAATTTTCATTGTTCCACCTCAGAAAGTGACAGGTATGGGCGCCGCCATATTGGTAAGTAGGGAGCACTTCCGTGTAGTGACTCAGTGGCGCCCTCATATCGCACACGTTACGGGCAATGCCGATAACATACATATACACACACTCAAGATATCTAAATTTTTCATGCTTACAATTATAAAACCGATACAAAATCTAACCAGAACTAACCCAGACCTAACCCAGACACAATCTCAAACAACTACAACTAAAACTACTCTCTTTCCCAATTCTATAATTCACTGAGTCACTACATACAAATAAGGAGCTCCCTACTTACCAATATGGCGGCGCCCATACCTGTCACTTTCCGACGTGAAACAATGAAAATTAATGTTAAATTACTCAACTTTACGTGCTCATAATTCAAAAACGAGTGGTGTCCGCGGTCTGGGACATCGTATTTAGTATTTTCTCGACGAAATGTACAGGATAAGATATGTAACAATCGAAAATTTGTGGATTCGGAAGGAAAAGTTCAGCCCATAACTTTATTATACTTGGCTTATAGCCACGATGAGCTTTGCGAGCAGCGTACTTCTTAAACGTACTCTTGTTTCGTTTCACGTTTAGATATGGGGTTTGACCGTCCATTCCCTGCTTTATTCTTTCCCCGGAGAACATCCTCGGTCTAGCTTTTTCAAAAATATCGGACAAGTAAGTAAATCGAACGCAAGCGACAGGTCGGCAGATTTCGCAAAAATAATAACGTCAAGAACATCTTACAGGGCGTGACGCAGTTGCACGTTGATTCCGCGGGACGTTTGTTTTCCTGCGGCGCGGATGGTTCTATGAAAGTTCGCCAGTTGCCGGAACGAGATTGTGTTGTGCACACTTTATATTAGAGTAATGGAAACATGCTAATTAATCCCGTCTAAACGAAACGATTTCAATGAAAATACTTAAACATTAAATATTATACATAAATGTGTATATTCCTCGTAAATACTTCTTGCACGATATTCTACGACAAATCAGTTTCTCCTTTGTCGAATCACAAATGACGAACAACCCATGTATTTCACTTTTTTATCTCGGTGAAATTTTCCATCGGTTGAATTCATCGAGAGTATAATATTATTTTCAAAGGATCGTATAATTTGCTACCGATATTGTTCGTTTCTGTTCACTTCCCAAACGTTTTGATGCCTTTAAATACTACGTAAATACCTTATATAAACCATCATTTGTCACCCTTGAACGTAGTATGTATTATATGTATACGGAAATATTTCTATATTTCGAGTGCGTGTAAAGTTTCAGAAAGTACTCCAAAGTTAGCCTGAAATTGTTAATAGCGCGTGTTAAATAAATATTGAGACTTGTATTTAGTATTGTGAAGTTACCGTTTCGTTACAAACAGCAATTTATTGTATTTACGCGTGGTAGTATTATTATGATATTATTGTAACGGGATACATTTTTAAAAAGAGCTTTTACCATGTAAAGAAACATTTACCGCAGATACGCTGAATTATATAATATTCGATGAATATGTACATTGACGATGGCAATGAAACCACAAATGAAAGCAGTTGTTTTTATGTTACTCCACACCCAGTTGTCCTTATTATTTTTACGTTGATTATAACTGATAATTAGAAAATTAAAAAAGGAGAGAGAGAGAGAGAGAGAGAGAGAGAGAGAGAGAGACTTGAATTTAATATGATAAACGATACATTATCGTTACGTAATGTATTAGGGATGAAATCAGAAAGACAGACCTATCGATTTTATTAATATATTTCATAATCGAATCATAATATACATATGTACTCGCCAGTGATAGGCTAAATGCGCGTGGAATATCCGTACGTAAGTTCGTAAACGATTCAAGGTCGGCAGCGCTCTAAAAAGCGTGGATAAAGGCACACCTCGCGTATGTGGTGCCGATTTAGGAGCCAACAAAGAAATCTTTCGAGTCCTAATCCGTATCCACCGTGAGGACAGGTTCCATACTTCCGCTGAAATTGACAAGATTCCCTAAATGTCGAAATCTGTTTTCAAATATGAAAAACTGTAAACTGTGTTGGGTCATCGACTCACCTGATCCGTGTACCAATAATATGGTTTCGGATCAATGTTTTCGCGGGCATAGCCTGCCAGTAATTCTTCATGGTCCACGGTACGCATCGAACCGCCGATAATTTCGCCAACGTTCGGTAAGAGCAAGTCCACCGATTCTGTAAGGGTTTTGTCATCTGCGCAACGTTGCATGTAAAATGCCTTTATTTCTGTAGGAAATCTGCAGAGCATTATCGGCTCGTTTATCGCGTCGGTCATTTTTCTTTCTGGCATTTCGGGTATATCCTACAGACAAAGATATAGAAAAAGAAAGTCAAATGTTCGGTAAAACTTGTTCGGTACCATATAAGCATGAACGCAAATAAAATAAAATAAAATGCAACAAAACACGTTAACGCGTCAAGAAGCTACATATAATTGAACAACGGAAATGTATTGTTCCAAAGACGGGACACCAATTGATCGTACCTCTCCAAATTCGTAAAATGTTCCGTCTTCCTTGGTTATACCGTTCTCTCGAAGATATTCGATCGCATCGCTGTAATTCATTCTTTTGAAAGGTCTCTTTGGGACTTGAAAATTTGGATTTAGTTCCTTCACAACATGACCAAGAGGCGATTTTAAAACACGATCCACAACGTCGCATACTAGATCTTCCAATCGATCAAGCAATTCATCGAACGTGATAAACGGACATTCTCCCTCTATGTGCGTGTATCTGCAATGTACGTACTATGCTTTAGGGCAAATTCCGTTTGTGGAATTTGTTCTAATTCATATTATTGTCATAGTCCTATGTATTTACTCTGCCAGATGCCTCCTGGTCCTAGATTGTTCTGCCCTGTAAGACTGGGCAATACAATAGACATCGCCCATCGCGGGAATACAAGTCTCGAGGTACAATTGAGAACTTTGAGTTAGAAATGCCTCTTCCCTAGTAATAAATATATTAATCATTATCGATACCTTCCGAAAGTGACCAAGTATTCGAAACAATATTATATATTTTCCTATGCTTACCCAAAATAATCCAGTTTAAACAGTGTAGATCCACCTTCCACTTGCGTCTGTACCAATGTTGGCGGTGTCACTTCAAAGTATCCCCTGTCCTTATAATGGTCTCTGAATGCTTGCATCAAGACAGACCTCATCATCAGTACACGAGACGTCTGAAACAAGTTAATTAACGATAATGTTAGAACAAACGATTCTTTGTTAACTACCAAATATACGAAGTCTCGTACATTTTCACCGCGAATCATCATATGTCGGTTATCCAGTTGCACATCTGGGTGAGCTTCCTCGTTTAAAATGGAATCCGCACCGCCGGGAGGAGATGAACCGATTAATTTCCAGTTGTCCACGTGTAATTCGTGTCCGTTTGGAGCCTGAAAATCCAAATCTAAAAAATTTTGAACGACATATGTCCAACTGCTTTAGCTGCTACGCTATTTGTGGTACATTTTTGCCTTCCGGTACGATTTTCAAAGTTCCGCACACTTCGATGGAAGCTTCCGTAGACAATGTCAACGCCTCGTACGTTTGACATAAAATGTCATTAATTACGCACTGCAGAAATCCGGTTCCATCCCTCAACGTAATAAACATCAATGCCTTACCTGTAACAATAGGACATCGCGATTACTAATTTAAAGAAAGACTACCAATTTGTAATGGAGCATCTTGTACCTTGACGTCTAAGTCTATGCACCCATCCGTAGAGTTTTACACGTCGACCCCTATGCTCCACGCCATCTTTAATCTTTATAAGTTTAGCAGGTTCTAAAGTATCGTCTTCCTTGATTACAATTGCTTTGGCCTCCTCCAAGTTCTTCAACCTTTTCTCCTCGTCCTCCAACAATTTCTTTTGCATTTCTTCATTCTTATATTGTTCCCTTACCCATATTTTTTGGGCTTTTTTCAACTGAGACTTGGAAACCAAATCATACTTTTTCGTACTGTCTTGGGAATCTTGATAAAGCGGCGGGAACGGTTCTTTTCCTGCGAAACGCATTGCTTTTAACACTGTTTTGAAAGGGTTACATTTCGAACCGTCGCCTGTTTCATCATTTCCATTCTTTTGAGATGTGTAAATAGCTTCTGAAACAGAGGTTAGCAATGATTACAGCTCTTTCAATGTTACAACTGTAAAATATTATATTTAAATCTGTGACACATTAAAATCATTTCTGTTATGAGAACATACCCAGCGACGAATCTATATTTTCCTTCTGGGACATTTTTCCTTTCAATACAAAACTTTTGCTGATTAACCTATGCTTTTCCTCTCACGTTTTCGCAATTTCAAGCTTGTCTTTTCTGATGTAATAATTGCAATATCGCGTGTGAGCCGGTGAGCGGTGAGTGTATATAGTGCAATATAGCACAATATAGTGTGTGTATCGACACGTAATCGATAATCAGTTGTACCAGCGTACGGCACTGAACCACTGAACTACGTCTACGTAGCAAACAAAGAGGATTAGATAGAGGCGAAGGTGCCACAATTTGCAGCGCTCCTAACGTGTCAGGAATCGAACTGTTCAGTTATCCCCTTGCTCCGCAATGTGTATATGTACAGCTGGTACAGCAGAGAGTAGATGAGAGTGCTCACGCTCGGGTTTTGGCCGTGCCCATTATAGTGCTGCCCCCTAGTCTAGTTCTTAGCCTGTAAGAGAACCTGTTTCGACATAGCCTGTAACAGAACCTGTTTCGACTTCAGCTACTCGGTCCACCCGCCGAAACAGCGAGTTCGGAGGGGGGTGTCCCACTTGGACTCCGACCGATTGGACACGTCCCGATTGGACTGTCCCGATTGGACGCGTTGTCCTTTTCTACGGTCGGCACTGTCCCTTTGTACTTCCGGGGCGGTCGACGCAGTCATAAAAAAATAGTTTCCCTTCACGATCTCTAGCTCTGCTCCACCCTGCTCGGAACAGGTGATGGGAGATAGATCGCGACATTACTATATTGCAATGATGGGCATTTTTGTCCGTCGTGATGCCTCGTGTCTTCCAGTGCCTTCGTTTCACCACTCATACGTTCCTCCAGAGCCGACGAGGTTGGTGGGAGAAGCAGGCAAATCAGGGACCCCTACCGTGCCCACGAATACTGACCATTGACCACTTGACCATTGACCATTGTCCACTTGACAACTGCACCATTTGACCATTTGACCACTTGACCACTTGACCATTGACCACTTGACCTCTTGACCACTTGACCATTGACCACTTGACCTCTTGACCATTGACCACTTGACCTCTTGACCACTTGACTATTGACCACTTGACCACTGACCACTTCACCATTGACCACTTGACCACTGACCACTTGACCACTTCACCACTTCACCACTTCACCATTGACCACTTGACCACTTGACCACTTGACCACTTGACCCCTTGACCACTTGACCATTGACCACTTGACCACTGACCACTTGACCACTTGACCACTTGACCATTGACCACTTGACCTCTTGACCTCTTGACCACGTGACCACTGACCACTTGACCACTTGACCACTTGACCACTTGACCATTGACCACTTGACCACTGACCACTTGACCACTTGACCACTTGACCACTTGACCATTTACCATTGACCACTTGACCACTTGACCCTTGACCACTTGACCACTTTACCACTTTACCACTTGACCACTGACCACTTGACCACTTGACCACTTGACCACTTGACCTCTTGACCACTTGACCATTGACCACTTGACCGATTGACCATAGACCACTTGACCACTGACCACTTGACCACTTGACCACTTGACCACTTGACCACTTGACCATTTGACCACTTGACCGTTTGGCAATTTGACCACTTGACCACTGGACCATTTGACCACTTGACCACTTGACCATTGACCACTTGACCTCTTGACCACTTGACCCTTGACCACTTGACCACTTTACCACTTGACCACTGACCACTTGACCACTTGACCACTGACCACTTGACCACTGACCACTTGACCATTGACCACTTGACCACTGACCACTTGACCACTTGACCACTTGACCACTTGACCACTTGACCATTGACCACTTGACCACTGACCACTTGACCACTTGACCACTTGACCACTTGACCATTTACCATTGACCACTTGACCACTTGACCCTTGACCACTTGACCACTTTACCACTTTACCACTTGACCACTGACCACTTGACCACTTGACCACTTGACCACTTGACCTCTTGACCACTTGACCATTGACCACTTGACCGATTGACCATAGACCACTTGACCACTGACCACTTGACCACTTGACCACTTGACCACTTGACCACTTGACCCCTTGACCACTTGACCATTGACCACTTGACCACTGACCACTTGACCACTTGACCACTTGACCATTGACCACTTGACCTCTTGACCTCTTGACCACGTGACCACTGACCACTTGACCACTTGACCACTTGACCACTTGACCATTGACCACTTGACCACTGACCACTTGACCACTTGACCACTTGACCACTTGACCATTTACCATTGACCACTTGACCACTTGACCCTTGACCACTTGACCACTTTACCACTTTACCACTTGACCACTGACCACTTGACCACTTGACCACTTGACCACTTGACCTCTTGACCACTTGACCATTGACCACTTGACCGATTGACCATAGACCACTTGACCACTGACCACTTGACCACTTGACCACTTGACCACTTGACCACTTGACCATTTGACCACTTGACCGTTTGGCAATTTGACCACTTGACCACTGGACCATTTGACCACTTGACCACTTGACCATTGACCACTTGACCTCTTGACCACTTGACCCTTGACCACTTGACCACTTTACCACTTGACCACTGACCACTTGACCACTTGACCACTGACCACTTGACCACTGACCACTTGACCATTGACCACTTGACCACTTGACCACTTGACCATAGACCACTTGACCATTGACCATTGACCACAGACCACTTGACCATTGACCATTGACCACTTGACCACTTGACCACTGGACCATTTGACCAGTTGACCATGTGACCACTTGCACTTGACCACTTGACCATGTGACCACTTGCACTTGACCACTTGACCACTTCACTACTTGACCGAGGACTGACCAGTGACTGACCCGTAGTTATCCACCTGGCCCACTTTCAACAATGGTAGGTTAGACCTCTTTTTTTATTGTGTGAGTGTTATCCGGTTTATAGCACAGGGTGGGCCAAGGGTTTTACAATGCTGTTGTTGATTACCCTTGGCCCACCTTCAACTGAAATCTGTGTCCAGGCCAAAAATGATACCGGTTCAGTCCCAGGCAGAAGGCCAAACCGGTTCTGTTGGGGGTGTCCGACTTGGACTCCGACCGATTGGACACGTCCCGATTGGACTGTCCCGATTGGACTCGTTCCTTTTCGACTCCGTGCCGATTGGACGCCATGGCGGCTGTATTCATGACGTTTGGACGCCGTAAATTTTATAATCATTGCTTTTCGAAGTCTACATACGGTGATATTGTATTGTGAAATATATGGGAACCTATTAAATTTGGATCTGAATTTTAATTTTTATGTGTTTCTTGAGACTCGTGCCTTTTGGACGCCGTGCCGATTGGACGCCGCACAGTGGTCTGGAAAGGCCAAAAACGGCTGAAACCCTATGAAAGCTCTATTTCGCGGAAAATCTCGATAAAAAGTGTGTTTACAACTGTTCTTGGCCCCGAAAAATAATAAATGCATTAAAACTTAAATAATTTATTAATAATAAATAATAAATTTTACACTTAAATTGAATATAAAATAAACTTAAAATAAAATATAATTCAATTTAAATTAAACACAATAAAAAATAATTCCTTTCCATAAAAAATAACTTCTTAAGTTAAGAAATAATAATTTTATGTAATTTAAAATAAAATGAAATAAAAAGTATACGGTTATGTACAAGATTTGATGGAAATTTATTATATAGAGGTAACGTTTATTTACAGTTTAATTAAGCTTATTTTATTTATTGTTTAATTAAGAAACAAATAAGTTATTTGCCGTTGTCTTGACGACGCATAACGCACGACGAACCGTCGCATGTTCCAGAAAGCGGAGCGTTCTCTGACGAGGTTTCTCACCGACATTTCATGAGATAAAACCCAGAGCCGCTGGTTTCCGCATTTGAACTTTGCATTTATTGTTTACTTAGACATGAACAAACGTTTTTTTTCCATGAGCACGATGGCGCACGTTGGCGCAAGATAGATATCGCCTTTCAAACTTCATTAACATTGCTCTTTTCCACGTTTAATAGTACTACATGTAAAACTGTACGAAAAATAAAAAATGAATATTTTTCGCGATTTTTTCCGGGTCTTGGTACTCGAAGTAAGCCAGAAAAAAAATATTTTTTACAGGCGCATACTGTGAATTTGGTTTATGAACTGATTCACCCTTGAAACGTTTTGATTTACTCCCCTACTAATAAAAAATATAAAAAATTTGATTTTTTAAGCCACTTGAAAACATGGAGTTTTAGCCGCTCTCAGCCCACTGCGCGGGCAGACCGAGGCAGAGTGAGGCAGAGCGAGGCAGAGTGAGGCAGACCGAGGCAGAGTGAGGCAGAGCTAGGCATAGTGAGGCAGAGTGAGGCAGACCGAGGCAGACCGAGGCAGAGTGAGGCAGAGTGAGGCAGAGTGAGGCAGAGTGAGGCAGACCGAGGCAGACCGAGGCAGAGTGAGGCAGAGCGAGGCAGAGTGAGGCAGAGCGAGGCAGAGTTGTAGCAGAGTGAGGCAGAGCGAGGCAGAGCGAGGCAGAGTTGTAGCAGAGTGAGGCAGAGTGAGGCAGACCGAGGCAGAGTGAGGTAGAGTGAGGCGGAGCGAGGCAGAGTGAGGCAGACCGAGGCAGAGCGAGGCAGAGTGAGGCAGACCGAGGCAGAGTGAGGCAGAGCGAGGCATACCGAGGCAAACAGAGGCAGACCGAGGCAGACCGAGGCAGACCGAGGCAGACCGAGGCAGAGTTGTAGCAGAGTGAGGCAGAGTGAGGCAGACCGAGGCACACCGAGGCAGAGTTGTAGCAGAGTGAGGCAGAGCGAGGCAGAGCGAGGCAGAATGAGGCAGAGTGAGGCAGAGTGAGGCAGAGCGAGGCAGAGTGAGGCAGAGCGAGGCAGACCGAGGCAGAGCGAGGCAGAGCCAGGCAGACCGAGGCAGAGTGAGGCAGAGCGAGGCAGAGCGAGGCAGAGTGAGGCAGACCGAGGCAGACCGAGGCAGAGTGAGGCAGAGTGAGGCAGACCGAGGCAAACAGAGGCAGACCGAGGCAGAGTGAGGCAGAGTGAGGCAGACCGAGGCAGAGCGAGGCAGAGCGAGGCAGAGCGAGGCAGAGTGAGGCAGACCGAGGCAGAGTGAGGCAGAGTGAGGCAGAGTGAGGCAGAGCGAGGCAGAGTGAGGCAGAGCGAGGCAGAGTGAGGCAGAGCTAGGCATAGTGAGGCAGAGTGAGGCAGACCGAGGCAGACCGAGGCAGAGTTGTAGCAGACCGAGGCAGAGTTGTAGCAGAGTGAGGCAGAGCGAGGCAGAGTGAGGCAGAGCGAGGCAGACCGAGGTAGAGTGAGGCAGAGCTAGGCATAGTGAGGCAGAGTGAGGCAGACTGAGGCAGACCGAGGCAGAGTGAGGCAGACCGAGGCAGAGTTGTAGCAGAGTGAGGCAGAGCGAGGCAGAGTGAGGCAGAGCGAGGCAGAGTTGTAGCAGAGTGAGGCAGACCGAGGCAGAGTGAGGCAGACCGAGGCAGAGTGAGGCAGAGTGAGGCAGAGCGAGGCAGAGCGAGGCAAACAGAGGCAGACCGAGGCAGAGTGAGGCAGAGTGAGGCAGAGCGAGGCAGAGTGAGGCAGACCGAGGCACACCGAGGCAGAGTGAGGCAGACCGAGGCAGAGTGAGGCAGAGCTAGGCAGAGTGAGGCAGACCGAGGCAGAGTGAGGCAGAGCGAGGCAGAGTGAGGCAGAGCTAGGCATAGTGAGGCAGAGTGAGGCAGACCGAGGCAGACCGAGGCAGAGTGAGGCAGACCGAGGCTGAGTGAGGCAGACCGAGGCAGAGTTGTAGCAGAGTGAGGCAGAGCGAGGCAGAGTGAGGCAGAGTGAGGCAGAGCAAGGCAGAGTTGTAGCAGAGTGAGGCAGACCGAGGCAGAGTGAGGCAGACCGAGGCAGAGTGAGGCAGAGTGAGGCAGAGTGAGGCAGACCGAGGCAGAGTGAGGCAGAGTGAGGCAGAGCGAGGCAGAGCGAGGCAGAGTGAGGCAGAGCGAGGCAGAGTTGTAGCAGAGTGAGGCAGAGTGAGGCAGAGCGAGGCAGAGCGAGGCAGAGTGAGGCAGAGCGAGGCAGAGCGAGGCAGAGTGAGGCAGAGCGAGGCAGAGCGAGGCAGAGCGAGGCAGAGTGAGGCAGACCGAGGCAGAGTTGTAGCAGACCGAGGCAGAGTGAGGCAGTGGTAGGCAGACCGAGGCAGAGTGAGGCAGAGTGAGGCAGACCGAGGCAGAGTGAGGCAGACCGAGGCACACCGAGGCAGAGTGAGGCAGACCGAGGCAGAGTGAGGCAGAGCTAGGCAGACCGAGGCAAACAGAGGCAGACCGAGGCAGAGTGAGGCAGAGTGAGGCAGAGCGAGGCAGAGCGAGGCAGAGTGAGGCAGAGCGAGGCAGAGCGAGGCAGAGCGAGGCAGAGTGAGGCAGACCGAGGCAGAGTTGTAGCAGACCGAGGCAGAGTGAGGCAGTGGTAGGCAGACCGAGGCACAGTGAGGCAGAGTGAGGCAAAGCGAGGCAGAGTGAGGCAGAGCGAGGCAGACCGAGGCAGAGTGAGGCAGAGCGAGGCAGAGCGAGGCAGACCGAGGCAGAGTGAGGCAGAGCGAGGCAGAGTGAGGCAGAGCGAGGCAGAGCGAGGCAGACCGAGGCAGAGTGAGGCAGAGCGAGGCAGAGTGAGGCAGACCGAGGCAGACCGAGGCAGAGCGAGGCAGAGCGAGGCAGAGTGAGGCAGAGCGAGGCAAACAGAGGCAGACCGAGGCAGAGTGAGGCAGAGTGAGGCAGAGCGAGGCAGAGTGAGGCAGACCGAGGCAGAGTGAGGCAGAGTGAGGCAGAGTGAGGCAGACCGAGGCAAACAGAGGCAGACCGAGGCAGAGTGAGGCAGAGTGAGGCAGAGCGAGGCAGAGCGAGGCAGAGCGAGGCAGAGTGAGGCAGACCGAGGCAGAGTTGTAGCAGACCGAGACAGAGTGAGGCAGTGGTAGGCAGACCGAGACAGAGTGAGGCAGAGTGAGGCAGAGCGAGGCAGAGTGAGTCAGAGCGAGGCAGACCGAGGCAGAGTGAGGCAGAGCGAGGCAGAGCGAGGCAGAGCGAGGCAGACCGAGGCAGAGTGAGGCAGAGCGAGGCAGAGTGAGGCAGAGCGAGGCAGAGCGAGGCAGACCGAGGCAGAGTGAGGCAGAGCGAGGCAGAGTGAGGCAGACCGAGGCAGACCGAGGCAGAGCGAGGCAGAGTGAGGCAGAGTGAGGCAGAGCGAGGCAGAGTGAGGCAGACCGAGGCAGAGCGAGGCAGAGCGAGGCAGAGCGAGGCAGAGCTAGGCAGAGCGAGGCAGAGCGAGGCAGAGCGAGGCAGAGTGAGGCAGATCGAGGCGCCGTGGCGGTTGGATTCATGACGTTTGGACGCCGTAAATTTTATAATCATTGCTTTTTTTCAAGTCTACATATGATGATATTGTATTCTGAAATATATGGTTAACAACGCCCGATTAACAACAACTTCAGTTATCTAGCCAAACCTAACCCAGAATATT
The DNA here is from genome assembly GCA_916610255.1 of Lasioglossum lativentre. Taxonomy (NCBI): domain Eukaryota; kingdom Metazoa; phylum Arthropoda; class Insecta; order Hymenoptera; family Halictidae; genus Lasioglossum; species Lasioglossum lativentre. The sequence goes on from OU744364.1 coordinate 8,802,506, forward strand.
GTCATTTCCGCTCGCTCTTAAAATAAACTTTCCGGAGTAAGACTTAGGAATCACCCCCCTCCGAAGCTATACATCATTATTTTTCATTAATAGATTCTTAATCATAATTTAAAATTTAATAGATTCCAAATCATATTTAATCATATATTTCACAATACAATATCACCATATGTAGACTTCAAAAAGCAATGATTATAAAATTTACGGCGTCCAAACGTCATGAATCCAACCGCCACGGCGTCCAATCGGCACGGCGTCCAAATGGCACGAGTCTCAAGAAACACATAAAAATTAAAATTCAGATCCAAATTTAATAGGTTCCCATATATTTCACAATACAATATCACCGTATGTAGACTTCGAAAAGCAATGATTATAAAATTTACGGCGTCCAAACGTCATGAATACAGCCGCCAGGGCGTCCAATCGGCACGGCGTCCAAACGGCACGAGTCCAATCGGCACGGAGTCGAAAAGGAACGCGTCCAATCGGGACGTGTCCAATTGGGACGTGTCCAATCGGTTGGACCCCAAGTGGGACACCCCCGCCTAAAGCAGGAACCGGTTTCGCCTTCAGCCTGGGACTGAACCGGTATCGTCTTTGGCCTGGACACAGATTTCAGTTGAAGGTGGGCCAAGGGTAATCAACAAAAGCATTGTAAAACCCTGTGGTCACCCCATGGTCAAGTGGTCAAGTGGTCAAGTGGTCAAGTGGTCAGTGGTCAAGTGGTCAAGTGGTCAAATGGTCAAGTGGTCAAGTGGTCAAGTGGTCAAGTGGTCAAGTGGTCAAGTGGTCAGTGGTCAAGTGGTCAAGTGGTCAAGTGGTCAAGTGGTCAAGTGGTCAGTGGTCAAGTGGTCAAGTGGTCAAGTGGTCAAGTGGTCAAGTGGTCAGTGGTCAAGTGGTCAAGTGGTCAAGTGGTCAAGTGGTCAAGTGGTCAAGTGGTCAAGTGGTCAAGTGGTCAAGTGGTCAGTGGTCAAGTGGTCAAGTGGTCAGTGGTCAAGTGGTCAAGTGGTCAAGTGGTCGAGTGGTCAAGTGGTCAAGTGGTCAAGTGGTCAAATGGTCAAGTGGTCAAGTGGTCAAGTGGTCAAGTGGTCAAGTGGTCAAGGGGTCAAGTGGTCAAGTGCTCAAGTGCTCAAGTGGTCAGTGGTCAAGTGGTCAAGTGGTCAAGTGGTCAAGTGGTCAAGTGGTCAGTGGTCAAGTGGTCAAGTGGTCAAGTGCTCAAGTGGTCAGTGGTCAAGTGGTCAAGTGGTCAAATGGTCAAGTGGTCAAGTGGTCAATGGTCAAGTGGTCAAGTGGTCAAGTGGTCAAGTGGTCAAGTGGTCAAGTGGTCAAGTGGTCAAGTGGTCAAGTGGTCAAGTGGTCAAGTGGTCAAGTGGTCAAGTGGTCAAGTGGTCAAGTGGTCAGTGGTCAAGTGGTCAAGTGGTCAAGTGGTCAAGTGGTCAGTGGTCAAGTGGTCAAGTGGTCAAGTGGTCAAGTGGTCAAGTGGTCAAGTGGTCAAGTGGTCAAGTGGTCAGTGCTCAAGTGGTCAAGTGGTCAAGTGGTCAAGTGGTCAAGTGGTCAAGTGGTCAAGTGGTCAATGGTCAAGTGGTCAGTGGTCAAGTGGTCAAGTGGTCAAGTGGTCAAGTGGTCAAGTGGTCAGTGGTCAAGTGGTCAAGTGGTCAAGTGGTCTAGTGGTCAAGTGGTCAAGTGGTCAAGTGGTCAAGTGGTCAAGTGGTCAAGTGGTCAAGTGGTCAAGTGGTCAAGTGGTCAGTGGTCAAGTGGTCAAGTGGTCAAATGGTCAAGTGGTCAAGTGGTCAAGTGGTCAAGTGGTCAAGTGGTCAAGTGGTCAAGTGGTCAAGTGGTCAAGTGGTCAAGTGGTCAAGTGGTCAAGTGGTCAAGTGGTCAAGTGGTCAAGTGGTCAAGTGGTCAAGGGGTCAAGTGGTCAAGTGCTCAAGTGCTCAAGTGGTCAGTGGTCAAGTGGTCAAGTGGTCAAATGGTCAAGTGGTCAAGTGGTCAATGGTCAAGTGGTCAGTGGTCAAGTGGTCAAGTGGTCAAGTGGTCAAGTGGTCAAGTGGTCAAGTGGTCAAGTGGTCAAGTGGTCAAGTGGTCAAGTGGTCAAGTGGTCAGTGGTCAAGTGGTCAAGTGGTCAAGTGGTCAAGTGGTCAGTGGTCAAGTGGTCAAGTGGTCAAGTGGTCAAGTGGTCAAGTGGTCAAGTGGTCAAGTGGTCAAGTGGTCAAGTGGTCAGTGCTCAAGTGGTCAAGTGGTCAAGTGGTCAAGTGGTCAAGTGGTCAAGTGGTCAAGTGGTCAAGTGGTCAAGTGGTCAAGTGGTCAAGGGGTCAAGTGGTCAAGTGCTCAAGTGCTCAAGTGGTCAGTGGTCAAGTGGTCAAGTGGTCAAGTGGTCAAATGGTCAAGTGGTCAAGTGGTCAAGTGGTCAAGTGGTCAAGTGGTCAGTGCTCAAGTGGTCAAGCGGTCAAGCGGTCAAGTGGTCAAGTGGTCAATGGTCAAGTGGTCAGTGGTCAAGTGGTCAAGTGGTCAAGTGGTCAAGTGGTCAAGTGGTCAGTGGTCAAGTGGTCAAGTGGTCATTGGTCAAGTGGTCAAGTGGTCAAGTGGTCAAGTGGTCAAGTGGTCAGTGGTCAAGTGGTCAAGTGGTCAAGTGGTCAAGTGGTCAAGTGGTCAAGTGGTCAAGTGGTCAAGTGGTCAAGTGGTCAAGTGCTCAAGTGGTCAAGTGGTCAAGTGGTCAAGTGGTCAAGTGGTCAAGTGGTCAAGTGGTCAAGTGGTCAAGTGGTCAAGTGGTCAGTGGTCAAGTGGTCAAGTGGTCAAGTGCTCAAGTGGTCAAGTGGTCAAGTGGTCAAGTGGTCAAGTGGTCAAGTGGTCAATGGTCAAGTGGTCAGTGGTCAAGTGGTCAAGTGGTCAAGTGGTCAAGTGGTCAAGTGGTCAAGTGGTCAAGTGGTCAAGTGGTCAGTGGTCAAGTGGTCAAGTGGTCAGTGGTCAAGTGGTCAAGTGGTCAAGTGGTCGAGTGGTCAAGTGGTCAAGTGGTCAAGTGGTCAAATGGTCAAGTGGTCAAGTGGTCAAGTGGTCAAGTGGTCAAGTGGTCAAGGGGTCAAGTGGTCAAGTGCTCAAGTGCTCAAGTGGTCAGTGGTCAAGTGGTCAAGTGGTCAAGTGGTCAAGTGGTCAAGTGGTCAGTGGTCAAGTGGTCAAGTGGTCAAGTGCTCAAGTGGTCAGTGGTCAAGTGGTCAAGTGGTAAAATGGTCAAGTGGTCAAGTGGTCAATGGTCAAGTGGTCAGTGGTCAAGTGGTCAAGTGGTCAAGTGGTCAAGTGGTCAAGTGGTCAAGTGGTCAAGTGGTCAAGTGGTCAAGTGGTCAAGTGGTCAAGTGGTCAAGTGGTCAAGTGGTCAGTGGTCAAGTGGTCAAGTGGTCAAGTGGTCAAGTGGTCAGTGGTCAAGTGGTCAAGTGGTCAAGTGGTCAAGGGGTCAAGTGGTCAAGTGCTCAAGTGCTCAAGTGGTCAGTGGTCAAGTGGTCAAGTGGTCAAGTGGTCAAGTGGTCAAGTGGTCAGTGGTCAAGTGGTCAAGTGGTCAAGTGCTCAAGTGGTCAGTGGTCAAGTGGTCAAGTGGTAAAATGGTCAAGTGGTCAAGTGGTCAATGGTCAAGTGGTCAGTGGTCAAGTGGTCAAGTGGTCAAGTGGTCAAGTGGTCAAGTGGTCAAGTGGTCAAGTGGTCAAGTGGTCAAGTGGTCAAGTGGTCAAGTGGTCAAGTGGTCAAGTGGTCAGTGGTCAAGTGGTCAAGTGGTCAAGTGGTCAAGTGGTCAGTGGTCAAGTGGTCAAGTGGTCAAGTGGTCAAGTGGTCAAGTGGTCAAGTGGTCAAGTGGTCAAGTGGTCAAGTGGTCAGTGCTCAAGTGGTCAAGTGGTCAAGTGGTCAAGTGGTCAAGTGGTCAAGTGGTCAAGTGGTCAATGGTCAAGTGGTCAGTGGTCAAGTGGTCAAGTGGTCAAGTGGTCAAGTGGTCAAGTGGTCAGTGGTCAAGTGGTCAAGTGGTCAAGTGGTCAAGTGGTCAAGTGGTCAAGTGGTCAAGTGGTCAAGTGCTCAAGTGGTCAGTGGTCAAGTGGTCAAGTGGTCAAGTGGTCAAGTGGTCAAGTGGTCAGTGGTCAAGTGGTCAAGTGGTCAAGTGGTCAAGTGGTCAAATGGTCAAGTGGTCAAGTGGTCAAGTGGTCAAGTGGTCAAGTGGTCAAGGGGTCAAGTGGTCAAGTGCTCAAGTGCTCAAGTGGTCAGTGGTCAAGTGGTCAAGTGGTCAAGTGGTCAAGTGGTCAAGTGGTCAGTGGTCAAGTGGTCAAGTGGTCAAGTGCTCAAGTGGTCAGTGGTCAAGTGGTCAAGTGGTCAAATGGTCAAGTGGTCAAGTGGTCAATGGTCAAGTGGTCAGTGGTCAAGTGGTCAAGTGGTCAAGTGGTCAAGTGGTCAAGTGGTCAAGTGGTCAAGTGGTCAAGTGGTCAAGTGGTCAAGTGGTCAAGTGGTCAAGTGGTCAAGTGGTCAAGTGGTCAAGTGGTCAGTGGTCAAGTGGTCAAGTGGTCAAGTGGTCAAGTGGTCAGTGGTCAAGTGGTCAAGTGGTCAAGTGGTCAAGTGGTCAAGTGGTCAAGTGGTCAAGTGGTCAAGTGGTCAGTGCTCAAGTGGTCAAGTGGTCAAGTGGTCAAGTGGTCAAGTGGTCAAGTGGTCAAGTGGTCAATGGTCAAGTGGTCAAGTGGTCAAGTGCTCAAGTGCTCAAGTGGTCAGTGGTCAAGTGGTCAAGTGGTCAAATGGTCAAGTGGTCAAGTGGTCAATGGTCAAGTGGTCAGTGGTCAAGTGGTCAAGTGGTCAAGTGGTCAAGTGGTCAAGTGGTCAAGTGGTCAAGTGGTCAAGTGGTCAAGTGGTCAAGTGGTCAAGTGGTCAAGTGGTCAAGTGGTCAAGTGGTCAGTGGTCAAGTGGTCAAGTGGTCAAATGGTCAAGTGGTCAAGTGGTCAAGTGGTCAAGTGGTCAAGTGGTCAAGTGGTCAAGTGGTCAAGTGGTCAAGTGGTCAAGTGGTCAAGTGGTCAAGTGGTCAAGTGGTCAAGTGGTCAAGTGGTCAAGTGGTCAAGTGGTCAGTGGTCAAGTGGTCAAGTGGTCAAATGGTCAAGTGGTCAAGTGGTCAATGGTCAAGTGGTCAGTGGTCAAGTGGTCAAGTGGTCAAGTGGTCAAGTGGTCAAGTGGTCAAGTGGTCAAGTGGTCAAGTGGTCAAGTGGTCAAGTGGTCAAGTGGTCAAGTGGTCAAGTGGTCAAGTGGTCAAGTGGTCAGTGGTCAAGTGGTCAAGTGGTCAAGTGGTCAAGTGGTCAGTGGTCAAGTGGTCAAGTGGTCAAGTGGTCAAGTGGTCAAGTGGTCAAGTGGTCAAGTGGTCAAGTGGTCAGTGCTCAAGTGGTCAAGTGGTCAAGTGGTCAAGTGGTCAAGTGGTCAAGTGGTCAAGTGGTCAATGGTCAAGTGGTCAAGTGGTCAAGTGCTCAAGTGCTCAAGTGGTCAGTGGTCAAGTGGTCAAGTGGTCAAATGGTCAAGTGGTCAAGTGGTCAATGGTCAAGTGGTCAGTGGTCAAGTGGTCAAGTGGTCAAGTGGTCAAGTGGTCAAGTGGTCAAGTGGTCAAGTGGTCAAGTGGTCAAGTGGTCAGTGGTCAAGTGGTCAAGTTGTCAAATGGTCAAGTGGTCAAGTGGTCAAGTGGTTAAGTGGTCAGTGGTCAAGTGGTCAAGTGGTCAAGTGGTCAAGTGGTCAAGTGGTTAAGTGGTCAGTGGTCAAGTGGTCAAGTGGTCAAGTGGTCAAGTGGTCAAGTGGTCAAGTGGTCAAGTGGTCAAGTGGTCAAATGGTCAAGTGGTCAAGTGGTCAAGGGGTCAAGTGGTCAAGTGCTCAAGTGCTCAAGTGGTCAGTGGTCAAGTGGTCAAGTGGTCAAATGGTCAAGTGGTCAAGTGGTCAATGGTCAAGTGGTCAGTGGTCAAGTGGTCAAGTGGTCAAGTGGTCAAGTGGTCAAGTGGTCAAGTGGTCAAGTGGTCAAGTGGTCAAGTGGTCAAGTGGTCAAGTGGTCAGTGGTCAAGTGGTCAAGTGGTCAAGTGGTCAAGTGGTCAGTGGTCAAGTGGTCAAGTGGTCAAGTGGTCAAGTGGTCAAGTGGTCAAGTGGTCAAGTGGTCAAGTGGTCAAGTGGTCAGTGCTCAAGTGGTCAAGTGGTCAAGTGGTCAAGTGGTCAAGTGGTCAAGTGGTCAAGTGGTCAATGGTCAAGTGGTCAGTGGTCAAGTGGTCAAGTGATCAAGTGGTCAAGTGGTCAGTGGTCAAGTGGTCAAGTGGTCAAGTGGTCGAGTGGTCAAGTGGTCAAGTGGTCAAGTGGTCAAATGGTCAAGTGGTCAAGTGGTCAAGTGGTCAAGTGGTCAAGTGGTCAAGGGGTCAAGTGGTCAAGTGCTCAAGTGCTCAAGTGGTCAGTGGTCAAGTGGTCAAGTGGTCAAGTGGTCAAGTGGTCAAGTGGTCAGTGGTCAAGTGGTCAAGTGGTCAAGTGCTCAAGTGGTCAGTGGTCAAGTGGTCAAGTGGTCAAATGGTCAAGTGGTCAAGTGGTCAATGGTCAAGTGGTCAGTGGTCAAGTGGTCAAGTGGTCAAGTGGTCAAGTGGTCAAGTGGTCAAGTGGTCAAGTGGTCAAGTGGTCAAGTGGTCAAGTGGTCAAGTGGTCAAGTGGTCAAGTGGTCAAGTGGTCAAGTGGTCAGTGGTCAAGTGGTCAAGTGGTCAAGTGGTCAAGTGGTCAGTGGTCAAGTGGTCAAGTGGTCAAGTGGTCAAGTGGTCAAGTGGTCAAGTGGTCAAGTGGTCAAGTGGTCAGTGCTCAAGTGGTCAAGTGGTCAAGTGGTCAAGTGGTCAAGTGGTCAAGTGGTCAAGTGGTCAATGGTCAAGTGGTCAAGTGGTCAAGTGCTCAAGTGCTCAAGTGGTCAGTGGTCAAGTGGTCAAGTGGTCAAATGGTCAAGTGGTCAAGTGGTCAATGGTCAAGTGGTCAGTGGTCAAGTGGTCAAGTGGTCAAGTGGTCAAGTGGTCAAGTGGTCAAGTGGTCAAGTGGTCAAGTGGTCAAGTGGTCAAGTGGTCAAGTGGTCAAGTGGTCAAGTGGTCAAGTGGTCAGTGGTCAAGTGGTCAAGTGGTCAAATGGTCAAGTGGTCAAGTGGTCAAGTGGTCAAGTGGTCAAGTGGTCAAGTGGTCAAGTGGTCAAGTGGTCAAGTGGTCAAGTGGTCAAGTGGTCAAGTGGTCAAGTGGTCAAGTGGTCAAGTGGTCAAGTGGTCAAGGGGTCAAGTGGTCAAGTGCTCAAGTGCTCAAGTGGTCAGTGGTCAAGTGGTCAAGTGGTCAAATGGTCAAGTGGTCAAGTGGTCAATGGTCAAGTGGTCAGTGGTCAAGTGGTCAAGTGGTCAAGTGGTCAAGTGGTCAAGTGGTCAAGTGGTCAAGTGGTCAAGTGGTCAAGTGGTCAAGTGGTCAGTGGTCAAGTGGTCAAGTGGTCAAGTGGTCAAGTGGTCAGTGGTCAAGTGGTCAAGTGGTCAAGTGGTCAAGTGGTCAAGTGGTCAAGTGGTCAAGTGGTCAAGTGGTCAAGTGGTCAGTGCTCAAGTGGTCAAGTGGTCAAGTGGTCAAGTGGTCAAGTGGTCAAGTGGTCAAGTGGTCAATGGTCAAGTGGTCAGTGGTCAAGTGGTCAAGTGATCAAGTGGTCAAGTGGTCAAGTGGTCAGTGGTCAAGTGGTCAAGTGGTCAAGTGGTCTAGTGGTCAAGTGGTCAAGTGGTCAAGTGCTCAAGTGGTCAGTGGTCAAGTGGTCAAGTGGTCAAATGGTCAAGTGGTCAAGTGGTCAATGGTCAAGTGGTCAGTGGTCAAGTGGTCAAGTGGTCAAGTGGTCAAGTGGTCAAGTGGTCAAGTGGTCAAGTGGTCAAGTGGTCAAGTGGTCAAGTGGTCAAGTGGTCAGTGGTCAAGTGGTCAAGTGGTCAAGTGGTCAAGTGGTCAGTGGTCAAGTGGTCAAGTGGTCAAGTGGTCAAGTGGTCAAGTGGTCAAGTGGTCAAGTGGTCAAGTGGTCAAGTGGTCAGTGCTCAAGTGGTCAAGTGGTCAAGTGGTCAAGTGGTCAAGTGGTCAAGTGGTCAAGTGGTCAATGGTCAAGTGGTCAGTGGTCAAGTGGTCAAGTGATCAAGTGGTCAAGTGGTCAAGTGGTCAGTGGTCAAGTGGTCAAGTGGTCAAGTGGTCTAGTGGTCAAGTGGTCAAGTGGTCAAGTGGTCAAGTGGTCAAGTGGTCAAGTGGTCAAGTGGTCAAGTGGTCAAGTGGTCAAGTGGTCAAGTGGTCAGTGGTCAAGTGGTCAAGTTGTCAAATGGTCAAGTGGTCAAGTGGTCAAGTGGTTAAGTGGTCAGTGGTCAAGTGGTCAAGTGGTCAAGTGGTCAAGTGGTCAAGTGGTTAAGTGGTCAGTGGTCAAGTGGTCAAGTGGTCAAGTGGTCAAGTGGTCAAGTGGTCAAGTGGTCAAGTGGTCAAGTGGTCAAATGGTCAAGTGGTCAAGTGGTCAAGTGGTCAAGCGGTCAAGTGGTCAAGTGGTCAAGTGGTCAGTGGTCAAGTGGTCAAGTGGTCAAGTGGTCAAATGGTCAAGTGGTCAAGTGGTCAGTGGTCAAGTGGTCAAGTGGTCAAGTGGTCAAGTGGTCAAGTGGTCAAGCGGTCAAGTGGTCAAGTGGTCAAGTGCTCAAGTGGTTAAGTGGTCAGTAGTGATGGGCGGGGGTGTCCCACGTGGACTCCGACCGATTGGACACGTCCCGATTGAAGTCGAAACACTAAGTCGAAACAGGTTCTGTTACAGGCTAAGTCGAAATAGGTTCTGTTCTTGGCTAAGTCGAAACGAAACGAAAAGTGGCACGGCCAAAACCCGAGCGTGAGCACTCTCATCTACTCTCTGATATGTATAATACGAAATAGTATACATGTAAATAATTAGCAAAACATTTTAATAAATCTCGCAGGAACATTTTAGCACTGGAGCAATTATTACCCAACCCAGCTTCTCTTTCATTCAGTATAAGATTTTAATTCAAATAAACCGCTATTAATGGTGATGACAGCGTCGCGGTGGTCGATTTAGGAACTAAACAAAGGCCTCCGTACAGCGCCAATTGATGCAGCGGCAAAACGCTCAAACTGGTAGCCAAATTTACCGACAGTGGGTATTCGTTAAATTTGGCTACCAGTTTGAGCGCTTTGCCGCTGCATCAAATGGCGCTGTACGGAGGCCTTTGTTTAGTTCCTAAATCAATCACCCCGGCGCTGTCATCACCATTAATAGCGGTTTATTTGAATTGAAATACCATGTAATACACAAAATGGAGAGCTCGCCCGGTGACCATTTTTAACAAACTTATTGTTAAGCCTTATTTTTCAATAGATTAGAACGAACAATAAAGATTAGCGGTATTTAAAGTTATATCAGGTTATATATTCTGAATGCCAATTCACGTAAAAATAAAATAAGAAAAGCAACGCCCATTACGATAAAATATATTTGTCACTTCAGCACGGTCACTCCAATTAAATAATTGATTCCTTTATGCTCAACCTTCCTGGTACTTGAAATTTGTTAATTAATCACCTAGTAGAAATTTAACTAGAATTATAGAAAGTATTTCTTGAAGAAATTAATCGCTATAAAGTTATTTAAAATACTAGGAATATTAATAGTAAATGAATAGGAAATTAATCATTTACTAATTTAATCCGTAAAATCTGAAAATAGCGGCATTCGAATGATTCTTGCCGATTTTTCCTAAGACACAATGCACATTCTGGCAAGAATCATTTGCTCCGTTTAAGTCTGTGTTCAGTCAGCTCCGCACAAATTCTTGGTAAATTAGTGATGTTCGAATTCGATTCGATCCAGGCGGAAAGATCGATCTTTTGAATCGATTCTCCACACCTCAATCTCTTGGGAGAATCGTTCTTCGCCGAAGAATCAGTCTGGAAAGAGTCGATCTTTTTTCCGTTCGATAGTTCAGTTAAAGTTGATATCAATATCAGCAGTAGCAGAGATCACTAATATATCAGTGGCAGAGATGATATCAGCAGAGGATCACAGAAGATATCAGTTGATAATCTGAATCTGGATTGATTGCTCGCTGTGTCGGTGAGTTGATAAAGTAAGGTTAGCTGAGGAGCAGTGATTCGGTTACCGCACATCACTTTGACCAGTTTCAAAAAAAAGAGTGAAAAATGCCGAGAAAAGTAGCATTCAGCGGCAAAGCAAAGAGACAACAATTACAAGCGAAAAAGCACCGTCAGAATCCTGAAATGTTCGGTACGTATAATACATATTGTGCAATAGTTAAATAGAATGCGTTTCCTATCCGAAATTGTTTATTCGACTTATTATTTCTTTTCATATACCAAAATATAGCTGATGATCGCAACAAGGCACACGGAGAGAAATCGAATACCGTCAACGATCGTGAACCCGATTTCATGGAAAGAATTAACAAACGATTGATAAACTCCAATTCTTATAAAAATCAATACGCCTTACGATTTTTTCAAGAGACTAAAGAAGAGCTATCGAAACAAAGGGAAGAAGCTAGACACACTATTGTACCTTTATCCATGAAGCAACAAGAAGTTTCCGATAACTATTTTCCGCCTGAACTAGATATGCCCAAAAGACCGCCATGGGATTTCAATGCGTCGAAAAAACAGTTAGATTTAAGAGAGCAAAAGTACTTTACCGTAAGCAATCGTAATCTTCATTTCCGTTTATTCTCGTATAGCTTAAAAATCGGCTAATAACTTGTCGGCTTTAGGAATATATAATGAGTATGGAAAAATTAAGCGCTACCGGTTACTTTGAATTGAACATAGAAACATGGAGACAGTTGTGGAGGGTTCTAGAAATGTCTGATATTTTATTGATTATCGTTGATATCAGATACCCTCCCCTAATGTTTCCTCCCTATTTGTACCACCATATAACGAACGAGCAGAAGAAAGATATGATTCTAGTGCTAAACAAAGTTGATTTAGCTCCTCCAGCTTTGGTGGTGGCATGGAAACATTACTTCAACGTTATGTACCCGAAGTTACACATTCTAATGTTTACGTCCTTCCCCACTTACAATTTACGTGGTAACACGAACGATACAGAAGGAATAAAAAAGAGACGTGGAAGAGGAAAGTTAAAAATGGCTGCGGAAGGAGCCCAGACGTTATTAAACACTTGTAAAGAAATCGTGAAGGATAAGGTGGACCTGAGTTCATGGCAGAAAAAAGTTCAGGAGGAAATGCAAATGGAATTCGATTTAGATGACATTGACCATAAGGATACCATTATCATCACGAAAGAAGACACGAGTTACGTTGAACACGAAAGATTTAAGAACGGAGTGTTGACCATCGGTTGTATCGGAACCCCAAATGTTGGGAAATCATCGTTGATGAATGCGCTGATGGGTAAATAGCGACGTATAATGTATAGTTCTAGATGTATAGAAACTAACTAAAGTGTAAAGGCATAGAGAAACTTGAATCGAACATATGTTGTACAGGAAAGAAAGTTGTAAGCGTGTCGCGCACTCCTGGACACACAAAACACTTTCAAACCATATTCCTGACGAAAACAGTTTGCCTCTGCGATTGTCCGGGACTGGTATTTCCGTCCACGGTGCCGAAACAGCTGCAGATCCTGATGGGCTCTTATCCTATAGCTCAAGTCAGGCAACCGTACTCGGCGGTGAAGTTTTTAGCGGAAAAAATAGACTTACCAGGATTATTGAAAATTCACCATCCGGACGATGACGACGCGTGGTCCGCGATCGACATTTGCGACGGTTGGGCTCTGAAACGAAACTTTGTAACAGCACGGACTGCCAGACTCGATACTTACAGAGCAGCTAACTCCTTACTGAGGATGGCATTGGAAGGGAAAATTTGTGTCTACATTTATCCACCGGGTTGGGAGGACGATCAAGGTAACGTGAACACTAATGATTAGACTCCGGATCTTTATGCAAAATAAAAAGTTTGTGCATCAATTTGAAGACACAGGAGCCAAATATAAATTTATATTTTTCACTAATAATTTTAATATAGTGAAAATAATATATTAATACTCTTAAAGTCTTCTAAAGTCTGTAATTTTTTCACTGTTCTATTAATGATATTGTACGCAACGACAATCTACGAAACGAGAGAACGAATTGTTCTCGCATTCGTAAAAATTCGTACTTGCAGAAAAGTGGAAGAATCATTCGGATGTCGAGTTGGTCAATTGGATTCAAGCTAGAAACAAGGGAGAAGATATTACCGAGGAAAGAAAGCTGCTTTCGTCGTCCGAAGATGAAGACGAGGATGAAAGTTCGGACACTCTGAAAGATGAGAAAACAGGGAGTGCAGAAGATACGTCGAGCGACGAATCGGAAACGCTGCCACGCATGGTTAATAAATTTGAATCGCTTTCCGCAGACTTATGAAAATATTAACCGTGACAACGCCACAGGTGTTGCGTTTTCCGAGTTGTTGATTCTGTAATTGTATATTGTGTACGTCGAGCTACTTATTTACAACGAAGTAGAATATACATATTGTAATATTTCGAACGGAATGTCTCTTGAAAACCCTATACGTTGCAAGCGTTATCAACTAGCGATTCTTAACTAACGTTCGTTGCGATTATTTACACAGAGTTTGTTCCTCGCAACGGTTTCGTTGGTCCGCTGTACAAGAATAATGCATAGAGAGTAAAAGTGATTGTATCGGAGGGAACGACGAAACAATTTTAATTCCCCTGTTCAAGTTGGCTTGGTTCGCAAAATGCTATAGATATTTTGTTGTACCGTAGTCGTACTAACAAGCATAAATTGAAAATTTTTTAAGGCCTACGATGTTTGAAAGAAACGATTTCGACACACGCCTAAAATACGTTACGCGTAAGCAACGGCGATATGATTTCTATTATCTAATTAATACGTAATTTCACTCTCTCTCTCATACTCCTCTCCAATATAGTAAAATATTGTTTCGCGTGTTTTACAATAGTACGCGTACGACGAAGGTTTACGCGTATACTACAGTGTACACATAGAATGATATACATACATATATATATATGCATGTAAGTACGTGGTACATTTTGTTCGTCGATTTAAGCTCCCAATAACTTCTTCACCGAGTAACCGGGTATCGCGTAAAAGAACAATAACAATAGTGTTACTACTGCGATGACGATGAAACTTTTTAAAATTGCCCATTTATAGTTGTGCCACACGATGTATTTGATAGACTTGAGAGGGTTCAAGAACCACATGAAAGACGCGTCGGGGCGACTGAAACACGCAAAACATTTCGATATGTAGCGACAGTTGTCGTTGTCCGATCGTTCGATAATAACTTACTTTGGTTTGTCGAGCGGATCTGGTTCGTTTCTACCGAATCCAGCTGGGTTTTGTTCAGCCTCCTCTTTGGTCAACAAATGAATCTCTGCTTCCACCTTTCCCTGTTGAAGATTCGCAATGGTAAACGTTCGTCCGAGCTAGCGAACGATGCGAAAGTAATGATTTTCCGTACCGTTAGTTCCATATCTTCGTTCTCCTTTTTCACGTAGAACGGCCACCAACCTTTGATTCGTTTTTGCTTGAAAATGTTTACGTTCGGCACGGTTCCGTCGGTCTTTAGCATGCCCAAGGTGCAGAGCTTGCTGTTTTTCGCGCCGCGGGGGAATCTGTTCAAGTCGAGAGTGATAGCGCCTAGAAAATCGTCGGCCGAGAAGTGATCCGCGTCCCATACCTATAAAAGAACGAAATCGTGCAATCGAAAGACTACATTATTATGTATAATGTATACATACAAGTAGATACTATGTACATGGTGTTCCAAAATTATATGTCGTTTCTACTCTAGCGTGATTCTCCATCTCTGGATCGGTGGAGATTTGTTAAAAAAACTAGCCGCAAAATTGACCTTGACCTTGAATGTCAAGGTCAAATTTTGTTGTCATTGCGTCGTATAGTACTCATCAGGGAGAACAAAAGTCTGACAGGAAGTATGCATAAAAAACGAACCGTTCGCTTGAAAATTGACGTTAAAGCTCAAATAAGCTTTGAAGTTGTAACACCCTGTACGTACAGCGGTGGAGTATTGTTACCTGTAACTCTAACCGGGCCGGAATTTTGCATTCCGTTTCGTCCCAACTGAACAGACTCTCCTTCCGATTGATCACAATCTTCTCTTCCGCCACTAGATACTCGAACGGAAATATAAACCGCCAATTGAAGTTCCCTTCTCCGGTCAAAGACCGATAGTGAATGTCGGTTGCTTGGCAGTCTTCCGGTCCTTTGAGCCACCTGTCGAGAATCGGTGGTGCACCATGGTATATGTCATCGATCCGGCAATCAATTACGATTACGAGAAAAACGTTCAGTACCCTTTCACATAAATGTCGCTCATCTTCTCGCCGGTGAAGAATGCGTCGTCTTCCAACACGACGTCGTCCGTGTTCCAAATGACGATTCTGAGCTCGTAGCTTTTCGGTTTTCTCGGCGAAATGTCAATGGACGGTCCGGGAGAGGGCATGTCCATGGGAAACATGTCTACCCACATTTCCAGCTTGCCCTGTTCGATTCCGGGTTTCTCGGGATTATAGAGTGGTCGCGTTTCCACGTGTTCGGGTACCAAGGCGCAGCCGATTCTTGGGAAAGCGTACCATTGATGAAGAACCGCCAACGCGAGGTGTTCCTCTATTCCTGTAAAGTATGACCAGCAGCGTACCGATACATTTTAACGGCGAACGTTAGCGTAGAATCGTCGTTACCTTTCGAATGAACGTAATGCTCCATCTCCTCGTTCGTCAAAGAAAACGTTTTCCTGCCGATCGCGACTCGGCCGTGCGAGTACACGGGCCCGTCGATTTTCCCGTCTTTGCAAAGCTTCGACAGAACTTGAGTCGGTTTCGTCGAGTCCCTCCATTTGTTGTAGCCGGACCTGAAAACCGCGTAGTTCATACATTAGTTCGAGGTTCGAGAAAATCCTCGAACAGGACGTTGTATCGAGCAACTTACTCGTCGTATCGTTTGGGTAGGCCGCAGGTGGCTCGATGCCTACTGTAGAATCTATTTTCCAAATCGATTTTTGTTTCGCCGATCATGTCGTCCGCGCCGACGAGATCCCAGTCCAAAACTTGAATGGTTAACAGCGAATCCTGTGGGAAGGTTGCCTCTATTTCGAAACACCTTGAAAATTAAAGCATGTGAAATTGCGCAATGTTATTGTTATTATTAAGTAGATGTATCATATGCGTACACAGTAATGGCGCGATTTAAGCCTTTTCTCGGTTCTGTGCGTGCGCTTAGATCGTGCCCGGACACTATTTTTTTTGTTCTACCGCGCCGAACGTAGATAAGGACAGTATGTAAACACGGAGCGCGCAGTCGAAGGCGCAACAACACTAGAAACAATACTAGTGCAATAATGAAACTTCTTTATTTTTTACTTATTCTTAATGAAATTTTACCAATACAGGGTGTCCCAAAACTACTGCGTTAAATTGAAATGGGAGGTTCCTTGGGTCATTTGAAGCGACATTTTCCTTTAAAAAAATGGCGCCTGCGGCTTTGTTTAGGAGTTATTAACGAAAAACACGGACCAATCAGAGCGCGACCTAGACGCTCGTTGGCACGTTCAGCCAACCGCCTGCCGGCTCGCCGCGCTATTTTTGTTAAGGAAAATGTCGCTTCAAATGACCCAAGGAACCTCCCATTTCAATTTAAAGTAGTAGTTTTGGGACACTCTGTATATTTGCGACATTTTTGTGATTAAAATGACACCAAACAAGATACAATTTGACCCATACTTACTGTACGTGTGAAGCATAATTTATAATTAAAAACCACTAAGTACAATTGAAATTATATCGTGTCTAGCGTCATTTTAATCAGAAAAATGCCATAAATAAGTTGGTGAAAGTCCCATAAAAAAATAAAGCAGTTTTGTAATTGGATCAGTAGTGGTTCACACAGATATACCCGACCCGGTATCGGATTACGCGGCATGTTTACACTGCTTGGCGACAGAGGCAGCTCGAGCTTCTTGGCCCCTCGCGGAATGGGCAGGCGAACGGGCTTAGATCGGTCTCCTCCGTTGCGCTTAGATCGCGCCATTACTGTAAACTGTAAATAAATATATGTATATACGTACTTGCCGAAAACAGGATTGAGCTGCTTCGACACGTAATTCTCCTTGTCGCTGATCCTCTTGTTGCCAAGATGCAGGACCACGTACGGATCCGCCTTGCCGTTCAAGTCGCAGGGATGCAGGTCGTTCGCTTTCACGATATAAACCCGTACCAGCACGTGAATCGGTTCGTTCGACGGTACACCTTGAAAGAAACCATATTGCGGGTCGAAGCCCATGATCGTGTGATCTATCAGATCTTTAGGAAGGGGCCACTTGTAAACCTTTAGAGCGCCTTTGAAGCTCCCGACGATTCTAGACTCGTCTTCGGGCTCGTCCCCGGTTTTCTTGCCCCGGTACAGCTCGAACGTGTGCAGCCATTCCTTGAACTGTTCGAATTCCGGCTGAGCTTCCAGCTCGTTCGGATAGATTTTCAAGAGAGCGGTTCTCGAGAATCTCCTTCGACAAGCGTGATTGGGGCTGAGCTTCGAAACGAATCTTGCCGCGTTCGCGCTCGATTTCATTCCGAAGAGCTTCTTCGAGCCGCCGATCCCGCTCGGACTCTTCTCGCCCGAGACGGTCCCTTGACTTTGATTTTGATTGTAATTCTCCTCCAAATATATCGGAACGGTACCGTTGGCCGGAGCTTGGAACATCGTCTTTTCTTTACGTAGCTCCTTGTTCTCTTCGATCATAACCTCGATGGAGGCGAAGTATTTCGTCCACCAATCCTGACAGCCGTCTTCGTCTTCGAACGCGTCGAAATCCCCTACGACGATCGAGTAGTTGAATTATTTTTATCGGTCTACACATCAGGTTTTTCTCTCGTTCGCTGGCAACTAATCCACTCGGCTGAACTTTCTCTTCGAAACCCAGAGATTCTCGATTATCATATGTCTAATCCTGTTCGTTTCGTCGAGAAAACTCCAAATATCGAAGTCCCAGACCGCGGAGTGCACTTGATAAAAAGTTACGAGGGTCTGAAGTTCAGTAATTTTCATCGTTTCAGCCTTAGAAAGGTTTCAGCTCTGTTTTTGACAGGTATGGGCGCCGCCATATTGGTAAGTAGGGAGCTCTTCCGTCTAGTGACTCAGTGGCGACACTAGATGGCAGCACTGGACTGTTGAAGGAGGATTTCGAATTTCTAGTTTTACAGTGTACCAAAATGGCTATCGCAGAGTTTAATTTTTGTTCTGAGTTAGTTCCGGTTAGATTGTATTTTGATTTTGTAATTGTAATTGTGAAAAATTTGTATATCTTGGTTGTGTGAGTTGTGAATGTTAGAGCTTTGAAATTTTTGTGAATAAAAAGTAGTTGTAATTAATTTTATAGAATTGGGAGAAAGAGGTGTAGTTGTAGTTATTTGAGATTGGGGATGGGTTAGTTCTGGTTAGATTATGTATCGATTTTGTAATTGTAAGCATAAAAGATTTAGATGTCTTGATTGTGTGTAAATGTATGCAATGCAGAGTTGTGGCGCCACGTGATAATGTAGATACCCGTAACATCTAGCGTCGCCACTGAGTCACTCACACGGAAGAGCTCCCTACTAACCAATATGGCGGCGCCCATACCTGTCAAAAACAGAGCTGAAACAATGAAAATTACTGAATTTTAGACGCTCATAACTTTTTAACGAGTGCACTCCGCGGTCTGGGACTTCGATATTTGGAGTTTTCTCGAAGAAATGAACAGGATTATACATATAATAATCGAAAATCTCTGGGTTTCCAAGAGAAAGTTTACCCATCCACTAACCTGTACTTCCGTCGTAAACCAAGCTCTGTTTCTTCTTGATATTCTGCTCGGTTTTCTCCCGTTTCGTCGGCCAATCTTGCTCGAAGCCTAAAGTGATGGTCGTGTCGCCGCAAACGAACTCGAGATCGGCCAGAGACTCTAACAAAGACGTCTGTTGCAGTCTCGTTTTCGATGCGTCGAAACCTGCGTGAACAGACCAGATACAGATCAATGAAAACGACGATTCGATCATCCGAGCAGTGTCGCCAGATGAGTCCGAATTCGGACTCATTTACTCCCCTACTTTTCCCCTTCCACTATCCCATTCCAGCACCATGTCCCACTCAATCCCCGTCGCGCACGCGCAACGTGTCACATATTACGACTCTGGCCATCAGAGAGGGGGTACCTGTATTCCCCTCGATTTTCTCGACCTGGTGACACTGCATCCGAGTTCTTATGCGGTATCGGTACGACGATTTCGTCGAGATCGTACTCACCCGCGTACTGTTGCAACTGATACAAATTCTTTTTCCTCTCTTCAGCCTCCTTCGCTCGCTTCGTCAACGGACAATACATGTACTTGTGGATCGAGTTGATGGTGTGCGTGCCGACGAGGGTGTACCGGCCGAAACTCCGACAGTCGACTGCCCTGATGGTCAACGGCGGCCGATAAAGCTCCTGTTCCGGCAACTCCAGTTCCATAAACTTGACCGGTGTGCCGAAATTTGGATTCTTCTTGGCGTTTGCTATCACGGATGAGTAAAGTATGTGTCCGGCGCATTCGACGTCCACGCGCGGCTTGTCTACCGTCAACAGATGTATCCTTTTCAAATCTCTCAGCCCCCAGAACAGTACTTCGATTCTGGAACAAGAAGGAGAGCCTCGGAAATCGGGCAAGGACAGACCAATGTTGCGAAGGATTTCAGCGGACTGTAGCTGATCTACTGACCATTTAAGGTATATTCATGCTACCCGTGCTAGACATAAGACAGAATTTTTGTGTTCATGCTAGTTTTTGGTGTCTTTGGCGTCTTTAGACGGTTCGGAAGAAAGGCACAGCGTGATGTCTGCTACCCTAACCGCGGGGGTTCTCAGAACCCCATTAACACAATTTTTCAAGGGTTTCCAATAATAGTGCGGTACATAGTCCCTGATGTTGTAGAGAAGATAAACCGATAGTTTACCTAAGGAGCTGTGGAGCCCCTAACCCTAAAACCTTTTTTTTGTGCCATGCACAATTGCACAGCAGGGAGCTGTCAACACGCTCTCGAAAGGTTCAAGATATATGGCCCGAAATACACTAAACGAAATATGCCAAGGAACCAAAAGACATAAGACGCACCATGAATGTAAAGATACAAAACCAGTGTAACCCGGATTTTGTCTGACAGACAAAACTGTAGCATGAATATACCTTTATTCGGCTTACCGATATTTCGCGAGAGTCGGTCTGATGCCGACCGGAACCGGAAGAATAGGTCCTTGGTCTTGGCCGACACTGTTAACACTAGCACTGGTAGCACTAGCACTAGAAACAACAACGGTCGCGAGTTGACCCGCTCCTCTATCCTTCGGATCCGGCAGCGTCGGGAACCCGTAATCTTTCGTCGAAGGGTGTTCGAGCAATTCAAAAACTGCCAGCAATTCCCCGGCTCTGGCAACGCCTCTGGTCACGTCGTGCCATTCCAAACACGGAGGGAATTCTGGTGGAGCGTAACACTCGGCCCCGAGTTTCACGTGCGGTCGGGCGACTGCTCGTCCTATGTACTCCGATTTTCCCTGAAACCGAGACACATTTGTCCAATCACGTTCGATCGATTCTAAGATTAAACAGTTCCGAACCGTTCGAACTGTTCGTAGCGTAGGGTGCAGGTGATTGGGGGTTTTGTTTTTCGTAATCTGTAAGCCGTAATCCAGCGATCTTTTACTTATCTTGCGCGCAACGAACTCGTCGTGCTAACTACACCCGTTACGTTGAACCGTGGAAGCGCGTTTTTCCGCATACTTGTATACACTTGTATAGTTGAGTGTACGGATGGTACCTACTAGGTCGAGCGTTGTAGCGAGTAGTCGAATAGTATAATGTGTTATTTGATACTGTACTGTTGTATGGCACTGTGTATGTTGTATGTTGTATATAGTATGTTGTATGTTGTATGATGGTCGCAAATATCTGCCGCTAAAGCAGAGCCCTCATGCAGTACGTATGCCCACAGATAGAAAATCACTCTGTAAAAAAGAATCAGAAAACAACGTAAGAAATAGGATAGCGTATTGCCTGCTGCTATTGTATTGTTCGGTATAATGTATAGGGTGCGGCCGAATAACATGTACAAGCGAGGTGATTTTCCTTATGAAAAGATAAGAACAAAATATGGAAGAAAATTTTTTCATTTAAGGCTTAGTTTTCGAAAAAATCGAGTTTAAAGATCCACCGGGCACGCGTGCCTCGAAGTAGAATAGGTCAGTCATGATCAGACGCCTCAATCGATTTTCTATCTAATAGCATACGTATTCGCTGCATTTTCAAGCTCGATTTTCTCGAAAACTATGGCTTAAATGAAAACACTTTATTCCATATTTTGCCCTTATTTTTTTATAAGGAATCACCTCGTGCCCGCTTGTACATTAGGGTGAACCTTATTTTTCAACCAAAAAATTTTAGGCCCGCCTCCCCCCAATATTGTTCCATGTCATGCAAAAAATGATATATCCAAAGTTTTAGACCAATCGGACGTCGGGAAGGCGTGCCTAATCGAGCGC
This sequence comes from Lasioglossum lativentre, assembly GCA_916610255.1. Taxonomy (NCBI): domain Eukaryota; kingdom Metazoa; phylum Arthropoda; class Insecta; order Hymenoptera; family Halictidae; genus Lasioglossum; species Lasioglossum lativentre. The sequence continues at coordinate 8,823,139 of OU744364.1, forward strand.
GAATACAGTATACTGCAGTATACTCTTCACATTGAGCGCGCAGTTACTTCTATTTCAAAACTTCGCGCTCGATTAGGCACGCTTTCCCGACGTCCGATTGATCTAAAATTTTGGATATATCATTTTTTCAGGACATGGAACAATATTGGGAGGGGGCGTGCCCAACATTTTTTGGTCGAAAAATAAGGTTTCCTCTTAACCTTTGCGCTCGATGCGGCACGCCGTCCCCTTATCCGATCAACTTCAACTTTTGCAGGAATTATTTTCTTACCCAATAGCACAATTTTGAGGGGAGGCGTGAAAAAAATGTCGCAAAAAAAATTTCACCAAGTATAGCTAAGGTCCACCCTATTGTACGTGTTATTCGGCCGCACCCTGTATATGCAGTTAGAACGTCAGAGGTTGTAAACGAAAACCAGAAAAGGAACAGAATGGAAGCGTTACTACGTTTGAACAACACCAGAGAGAAACAGGCGAATAACGACGCTGTTCCGCCATGGACGTACCACTTTGTCTTGGTCGAAGATCTCGACGACGATCGACGGTGGATCCTTCTTGATTTCGTCTCCGGTCCCGTAGATCAGAATTTCGTCGAACAGCAGAAGCTCGTCCCACGTAGGGCTGAGAGTTTCGTCGATGACTTGCGTGCACTTGCAGAACTCGCCGCAAATAACTCGCGCGAATGGATCCGAGAGACCGGACGCGTCGCTACCGATCAAAGATCGGGCTTGATACATGTGCGCTCTCAACTGGAATTTCTACTCAATAATTATTGGAAGATTTTAGTGATCCGAGCCATTTATTCGTCGCAACTTTTATCGTTCGCTGTTACTTTTTGAGTAGTGCTCTCTAACGTCTCTACGTTCTATGGCGTGGAAGGAGGGAAGGATTGTCTAGTTACTTGTCTAGCGGTTGTTTGATTTTAGCTGGCGGAACACTCACGTGTTTTTCGACGTAATGTATAATGACCGGTGGTAACGCGCGCTGCCTGTCGATGTTTCGAAGCTCGTGCCCGAGTTCGTAGCCCTTCGGCAAGCCCTGAATGAAATACTTCCTGTGCTTCAAAATGCCCAGCCACACGTAGATCTGTAGTTTCGTTTGTATCGCCCAGCCGGACGGCCCGAATCTTTTCTTCCCTGGAAGCTACATCGAGGCATCCGTGTTGAAAATATGACGCAACATACTCTCGATTACGCACGAGTAGATATTCATTATACGATCAGGTGCAAGGCATAACGCGTGGTTAAAAATTTTCAACTTTTCTGAAGTTGAAGGAAGTACAGTAAACGCTTGATTCTTGTCCAGAGCGTGGGCACGATTCCTGTCCAGTGCCTACCCACTCCACTGCCTGTCAATGCGGAGTCGCTCCGCAGGGCGGCGACGATTGATGTCGGCTCAGGTATATCGGTGTGAACACCACGCCATTGACTCGAGGAATCGATTTTACAAATCTCTTAATTTTCATTATTTGTTTATGCGACCTTCACTACCTTATTTCTGGCATTTTTCTGATTAAAATGACACCAAACACGATATAGTTTCAATTGTATTTAGTGGTTTAATCGACGGTCAAAGTTTCGGTCGTAAGGAAGGACAGCGCATCGGAAAGAAAGAGACGCGGACAGTCACGCGAACCGTATTTCATTCTGTCCTTCTCTATGTTCGGCTCTCTATTGAAGTCTCGCTCGGCGTGGTCGGCGCGATATCTAGACGCAGTCATAAATCAAAAAGCACTTCTGGGCACGATTCTTGTCCATGAAAAACACAGCTGTTGGACAAGAATCAAGCGTTTACTGTAATACTTGAAAGTATATTCGAATCTTGGTCGAACAGATTCGAAACTTTTATGAATATCGTGCCAGAAATTCTCTAATTTTTCTAATCGTTATTGTTTTTACTTTTAAAATCAATTATGCTGTCCTTTAATGCATAATTTAATTCAACATGTATAATTTTATAATCTATCGGATTTTCATATGGACACATATCCTGTAATCTAATTAATTGCAGCTTTCCGCGCACTATAATTTAAAGTTTTATCATATATTCGTTGAATTGTATAATATTACATTCGGAAAAGTTGAACATTTTTGGTCCCCTGAGTGAAAGTTCAGTCCTATCGGGTACCTTCAGAAACATTGTTTGCACTTTGCCGCAGGATTTGCCGCACTCCTCGTCCACGATCGAATAAATCAGATCTCTTCCAGGTATTCTGTGATAGGCAACGCGTCGTCCACCGCTAATTACCCAGATGAACACATCGGGTAACGAATCTTGAGGCTACGAACAGAGATTCATTTGAACGGTCGCGAATATTCGACGCGCGTGTATATTTCTGTCAGTGGCGCAACTACATTACGGGGGCCCGTAATCGGGGGGGGGGGGGGCCCAAAAATTTTGCTTTCATTATCTTGTAATATTAGTAGGAAGGTAAGGAGGATTCTGGATCAATGTCAATGACCTTTCGAGGCAGTCCTAATGTCATTGACATTGATCCAGAATCCCCCTTACCTTCCTACTAATATTACTAATGTTATCCCTAATTTCAATTAAATTAAAGGTACACTGACAAAAAAAACATACCTTTTGCGTTTATTCCTCCGTCCTAAAAAACATTTAAAAATACCGAAAGAAGAAAAGAGGGCCCAACATTATATTTTGCGTGGGGGCCGAAAATTTTTAGTTACGCCACTGATTTTTATATACCTATCTCCGATTATACTCGGATTATACTTGTCGTTCGAAGGGAACCAGAAGCGATGCTTACATCTTCGACAAGAAATTTTAACTTCTGCAGATAGCCTTGAGTAGTCTTCAACCTTTCTTTGAAGCTGCTCCTCGTGACCACCGCTTTCAGATTTCTCGACAGGACGCCTATGTTTTCCAATTCCCTTTGACACAGCTTCATCCTCTCCTTGTCGAGCTTCGTTTTTCCGACTCCCGGCCCGGTGAGACTAGACTTACTGATGCCGACGTATCGATTGCAGTTGCTGCTCAATTCCTCGAGCGTCGACTTCAACATCTTCTCGCTGGAGGAGTCTTCCGCGTGCGTTTGAGCCTCCGACAATCCTTCTTCCTAAACGAACAGGAACGATGAGAGGCGATCATGATATTATCGCCATCATCGGGTGCGGAACGCGTTGATGAACGCGTACGTTGTTTGTTCGCTCACCAATTTGTCCGTGATTTTGTTGATGATATTGCTATTGTACATTCTACGCCTGTAATCCGGCCAAATGCTTCGAACGTGAAGGCAGGGCTTGTTGTCCCAGTACGGGATGAAATAATAAATCTTGTCGTGCGTCATCGGTTTGATCGGCGGTGTGGTGCTCTGCCAGGATCCGCTCAACACTTCCATCAACTCTTCTTGATCTCCGCTCGTGCCGCTTTTCGGCCCCATTTCGTACATCTGAGAATTTTATGCGGTAGAGGTTGATTCGAGTGGAGCCGGGAACCCACTTTACATGGCCAAAATTCAATTTTTCGACTTTAACCATTCGCACTCGGAGCTATTTTAACTAAAAAAACGATAGATTTTTCCATTCTAGAATATTTCCATTCTATAACATTTTTTTCTTCATTTTTTGCATATATTATATGAAACTGATATAATAGTTCACCTTAATATGTAAATGTTAGGGGTGTGCGGATACCCGAAATTTCGGGTTCGGGTCGGGTCGGGAAAATGTGTTCGGGTTCGGGTCGGGATCCCGAAAGTTTATAAACTTCGGGTACCCGCCATTTCGGGCCGGGTCGAGTCGAGGTCCCGAAAGTTTTCAATTTTCGGGTACCCGAAGTTAAAGTTGGGGCAAGTCTGCGGTCAAATCAGCGATAAATAACTCTGGTAGTTTATTAAATACGAACAAAAATAATAATCTGAACAATATTTTTAAGAATGGCATAGCCAATTTTCATTGGTCCCTCAGAGTCGCCATCCGAGTACTAAGGGTTAATTTATTGAACATTTTTTTTACCATAAACTGACAACCGTTCAAAGCTCCCAAATCCAATATATTATTCATTTTGGATGATTTTGTGATGGGACAGAAAGTACGAGGAGAGCTTACCTTCGAGCTTTCGTTGTGACCGTCCAAAGAGTTTCCCGCGTTCCCTATAGATACCTCAAAGTAGAGTGGTTTGTCGCCGATCTTCTTGTCGATCATCGTGGCATCCATGATCGTGGCAAACAAGAAGAACTCTTCGTTCCTGGCGTAAGCGGACTCGTTGATTGGCACTGTGGGTTCGACCTCGACCTCCGACGGAGCCATGTCGACGTTATCGCTAATTTCCGTCCTGATCGCTATCAATAATCTATATATTGAACAAAGTGAAAACAATTAGCTGCCCGTAGAGGCACTCGCCACGGACAGAGTTGGGCATATTAGATTAAAAATTATTTAAATAACGATTCGAATAAAAGAGATACTTTATCGTTATTCGTTATTAGAAGGTTCGAATAAAAAAAATATCTTCATTCGACGAGTATCGAATAAAAAAAATATCTTCATTCGACGAGTATCGAATAAAAAAAATACGTTCATTCGATGAGTATCGAATAAAAAAAATATCTTCATTCGACGAGTATCAAATAAAAAAAATACCTTCATTCGACGAGTATCGAATAAAAAAAATATCTTCATTCAACGAGTATCGAATAAAAAAAATACCTTCATTCGACGAGTATCGAATAAAAAAAATATCTTCATTCGACGAGTATCGAATAAAAAAAAATATCTTCATTCGACGAGTATCGAATAAAAAAAAATACCTTCATTCGACGAGTATCGAATAAAAAAAATATCTTCATCCGACGAGTATCGAATAAAAAAAATATCTTCATCCGACGAGTATCGAATAAAAAAAAGATCTTCATTCGACGAGTTATCGAATAAATAATTTTATTCGACGAGAATTTACCGGCGAATAACGATACCTTTTTTTATTCGAACCTTCGAATAACGAATAAACATTTTTTTATCTTTCATTCGTTATTCGAAATTTTTATTTAGATGAACATTTTGCCCAACTCTGGGAGAAGGGTAGGAGGAGACCTTGCTCTGTACGAAATCCCTTCTCCGAGGCCCGTGTTCAGCGTCGAATGCTCGTCTATGAGGCTGTAGTCCCTTATGCTTCCGTAAAAGTGGATGAAAGCTGGGCCGAACGTAGGCAAAAATCCACGTTCCCCATCGTTGCTGATTTGCTTCAGATCGACGAAATGCGTGCCGATCACGGTCGCGTGAACAGGGTCGTTGTCGCACAGTTGTATTTTAATCCTTTGACAGAGGGGTGGAAACATTTCCGTGAAAACGATCTGTTCGTTCCATACTGGCGTGTAACTGTGCCTCTTGACGCTCGTCTTACCCTAAATTACGCGACAAACGGTTCAGAGTTTTTTTCCTCGTAACAACACAGTAGCATTATTCTCGGGATAAACGTACTCCTCTATTCTTCCATACATATAGCAACGTACTCGCATACTTTGGTACGCCGTAATAAATAGGAGAGACTAGACGTATTTACACCAGCACAGCGTTCTAGGTTGAACCTAATTTACAAATGATAGTTTGCACTAGACTGCGGATTTTATGGATTTATGGCGATGAATGAGTAGGTGTCACTTAAAACAGTAAGAACATTAGAAGAATTTATAACTACTGTTTAATTAGTTTAGTAAATGACGTTTAACAAACACATTGAAAAAATGCATTTGGTCGGAATTGTGAAAAAATTTAAAAAAAATGTGTTTTGCAGACTCGTATAAGCTACATGCATGCTGTAAATTTCATCGAAATTGGTTTACGAGTTATGAACGATCAAATGTGGTAATAATTGCAATTTTTCACGATTTTAGGGCTATAATTGCCATTTTTTCAAACTAATTCTTCTAGCCTTACAGAGAAATTGAAGTCGTTTGGTCCGTTTATAAAAAAGTTATTCTGATTAGGTGTGTGTCATCAATTATGTGACCAGAGCCACCCTAACCACAGGGCTAAATGGGCTATAGACCGGGGACGTCAGCCTTTTGGGGCGGCAATTTGGAATTTTTTGTTCTATATATTTTCATTTGTTTATTGATAATATATTGACTTTTTCTAGTTCCGAATCTTCTGTAAAACTTTCCCGTCATCCCGCTCCTGCTTCCCCTCCCTTGTATTTTTTTATGAAGAGGGGCGCATTAACGTTAGTAGCCAACGGGCACCAAATACCTTATGCCGGCCCTAGGTTCAACAAAAATGTTTCTACGTCGCTACTCTCCCCTAAATACGTCTACGTGTACTATACGTATAGGTAATACGGGGTGAGTCCGAAGAAACAGAACACCTAAATATCCCCGTTACTTTTCGTTGTACAAAAAAACTTCTTAAGAAAAAGTTACACTGTTTGAATATTTTTGAACATTTTGCGTAACAGAAATAATGCAAATGAATCTTACACGTTGAATTTTATTTATTCCATTTTTCTGGGTTGAAGGTCATTTGTAGGTCATATTGTGTTACATGGATGAATTCGTTATTTTGTCAGCTACAACATTACGTTAACGAAGATATATCACTCCATTTAGAAAAACATCGATGACCTTGAAATCTCGTAAAAAAAATGACCTTGAGAATTTTTTCCCTTACACCGTTACATGTGGCCCTTCAAACAGTGTAACTTTGTCCTAAGAAATTTTGTTTTTACAACGAAAAGTAACGGAGACATTTAGGTGTTCTGTTGCTTCGGACGCACCCTGTATTATGAATAGATGTCGTTTCGGGACGTTAGGAATTTAGTATCGATCTTACGGTTAATCCGGCGAAGGAAACTTGCACGTAAGGATCCACGAGATCCTTGACCTCGCCCGTGAAAGCTTTCTTTACGTTCGCCATGATGCTGCTGTTCATTTTCGGCAGTCCGTCGGCTCTGTAGACCTTCACGATGAACTTTGCCCTTTGCCTCTCGATCGGCACGCCATCCGGAAGCAACAGATTCCCCTCGATGTCGTCCTCGTCTTTTTCGCTTTTCGGGGGTACTTTGACGGTGTCGCCCTTCCCGATTACGCTCACGTCGCACTTCAAGTAGCCCTTCGGTCCACCCGCCACGTCGTCCGGATCCGTCAGCAGCGCCCATTTGTGATAGAACTGATGATCTATCGAGGTTCGTAATCCGTTAGACATTTCAGGGCTTCGCTTTCCCGAACCCTCGACGAGAATAACAGCAAAGAGGAAAAGCCAGAAAAAGATCGAAGCGAAGGAACATGTCGGAAACGTTCAGAAACATCGTATCATACTTTAGATAGAATGCAGCATGATGTGCGAGCGTGCGAGGACAGTGATCCGCGGTATTCGGTACACGTATAAGGATGAGTCAGAACAAACAGAACACCTGAATATCTTTTTTGGATTTGAAGATACGAAATTTGGCGACATGGGAATTTGAATGGTATCGAAGGATGCACATCGCCATCATAATATTAATCTTTTTTGTGACTTTCTTTTCGGTATTTTCAAGGTCACCAACGTTTTTTTAAATGGAATTGCATATTTTGATCCGTGTATAATTGCCATGTACACAATGTGACCTTTAAATGACCTTCAATCCAGAAAAATGGAATAAATAAAATTCAACGTGTAAGGTTCATTTACTATACTTTTCCCCATGTCGCTAAAATCTTTAAATCCAAAAAAGATATTCCGGTGTTCTTTTCCTTCTGACTCACCCTGTGTATATGTATATGCATGTGTATGTACAGAGTGGTCCACCTAAATGTGGCTACCTTAGTATCTCCTTTATTTGTTATGACTAGACTGGGGATCTTTATGCATTTATAGCAAAATTAAGTAGATGAAATTCAAAATTGTTGGACAATTTTAAAAATTGAAGTTGTCAACATATGATTTCTCCTCTATTAAAATTATTAAGGGAAGAAATAACATTCAATTTGTTTTCTATTTTCTTGCAATCGACAATTTTTATTTTGCATAAAGATCCGCAGTCTAGTGATGATATAACAACTATTTTTAATGCAATATAAATGGTATCACAAGGTGAATTTTTTGCAAATGTTATTTTTCTCTCAAGGTTATTTTTTCCGGAGTGTTTCCTTCACTTTTCAAAGTTCAAGATCATTCGAAGGTCATGTTATCATACATATCTGAATGTATTTTTCGCTCAGCTACACGATGCAATAAACAAAAGAAAAATGCAGTCATGTATCAAAAAACACCGATCACCTTGATAACTCCGAAAAAAATTACTGACACAATTATATTGACACCATGCACATTACGTAGGAAATAGTTTTTACATCACAATAACCTGAAGAGATATTTGGCTTGTCTTACTTAAATGGACCACATGGTATATACGCATATGTGTATATTTGCTAATATCGTATACCTATACGTACGCGTGTCCCGTCTCGTTGATCGATCTTCAAAATCGAGCATACACATGTATGTACTTGCAACGAAAAACTTGTATTCGCGTACCTATTCGATCCGAAGCAACGGTAAAATGTGTACGAATCCCGATTCGACGATAGAAACTGAAAAAAGTTGCTCGAAAACAGCTCTTCTCGTTACGTGTACTCGTAACGATTCTACTACGCCTGAAACAGCTGCTGCGAGAAGGAAGGTAAACTACTTTTCTGAAGATATAGATCATCGTCTTCAAGTTGCGTGCGACAGAAGCGGCATGACTCGAGATCGATAAGCGATATGCGTACAAGAAAGTCGAAGAAGACATGCTCTGGAATGGTATTTGTCGTAGGTTGTGGGTACGTACGAACGAAGTACAATAAAGCCTTGATCTAAGAAAATTTCTCTGGTCCGTGCTGTTTCTTAGATCCTGTAGGTCTACTCGCAGTCCCCAGATTAAGACTTGTGTCCCCACTCTACGACGCTGTACCTCACACTGTCGCCGCGGCCCGGTCACGTGACGTGTTTCGTCTCTGTCGTGCACGAGAGAGGGTCACTTTCTCCCCTTAATTCGTGCTCCCTCCCCTCATCTGGCGACCCTGGTTCTATTATTTCTTTGTGATCTCACCGAGCCTATGTCCCGTGGTGGAAGGGGATATTTGTTTTTCGTGGATCCTATACGGTTTCCGCTTTTCTTAGATCGAGGCTTCACTGTACATCACATATAAATGAGAAGCGTAAACGCGGGAACAGCGATTGTTTATTCGGCGCGAGTCTCGACGCGACCGATTGCCTCTCGTTGCCCTGCGTTTTCGCGTAACTCCGTCGAGCGTGCTTCTCGAGATCGTGAACGATATTCGCAAAACGGTTCGTCCCGTTCAGTTGGAGAGACCCGATGCCACGTCGAGAATGAAACGCACTATCATTCTGCGCGGTAGATCGTACCGTGCAAAAACGGCGCGCGACTATTAAAGTAATAATATCGTTTTATTTTCATCACTACTGGCAAACAAGACTAATCTCAACTACCTACAAATCAACAACGTTTTTCTTTCACGATAAGAAATAAACTATAATTATTATTATATTGCAACATATACACGCGAATGTATACGTCCATGTAAACACGTACACGCGAACATGTTCTTCGTGATATCGATTCTAGTGCAACAAGTACACTCACGGACAAGAGGATAGCACCTTTTTTAAGTTGCCTTTTATGAATTCGTTCAATGTCCGAGGATAAAGAGTTACGTTTGGCTACGGTTGCCATCTATGAAATCACGAACCCAGAATGAACGGCATAAAATCCTCGGACATTTCCGTCTGAAGATCGGACAATTTTAACTTTAACACTAAACCAGAGTTGGGAAAAATTTTCATCTGAATAACAATTTCGAATAACGAATAAAACTTAAACAAATTTTTAGTCATTATTCGATGGTTCGAATATAAAAAGTATCTTCATTCGACGAGCATCGAATAAATAATTATATTCGACGAGAATTTATCCGACGAATAAAAATGATTTTTTTTTATACGAAGTGGCTTTTTATTCGAACTTCGAATAATTTTTTCATCTTTTCTCTGTATCTTTTCTTCGGAGGCTTCGAATAAATCTTTCAACAACTACATACTGCCAACTCTAATAAACACGAACCATCGAATAATGAATAAAAATTTTTTTATTCGTTATTCGAAATTTTTATTTAGATGAAAATTTTGCCCAACTCTGTACTACACTTACCATTACCGGCCAAATGACCGTTTCCAGATTTTGTATTTTACAATTTGTTGAATTTATAAAAATGCTTCCATTGGAAATGATCATACACGATTCTATATTTAAGCATACATTATTAGAAAAATTGCAGGAAATGCAAATTAATTCGATTCTGTCATTTCAGTATGGCAAGACATAGTAGCCATTTTTAGGTCTAGCGTGAAACTTTTATTCTTACCATTTCGTTGAAAATAAGTAAGTGTCCGGTGACTTATGGTCGAGGGTGTACGTGCAAGACCTCTAGGTTTTAAAACTTGTGGATCGTGCTATCCTTTTGACCGAACATGGAGAGTTTAGAGTTCGCGTAGATTTCGGATTGCGATTGACCGCGCTCGATGAGATTTGTTCGTCGGTGTCGATCGCAATTTCTGTCTCGGTCAAAGATGAAAGATTGAACTTGTCGATCGAAGGGATTGGTTTAGATATGATCGAAAGTAGTCGTTAGCGTCTTTTTCGGACGATTGAAATACTGTAGGTACCTGGTTGTGCCCATACGGTCGCGATGTCTAATTTAAAGCTGCCCAGCGTTAGATTAGCGCGTAAGAGATTCCGCGATTGCTGCACCTGCGTACCAGTAGAAGGTTAACTATTGCTCGTTTGTTTGTCACCGGAAACGTCGTTCGTTTTTTTTTCCGAGCTATACTCTACGATAATTATTGTCTCGGAGAATGTTTACTCGCGTGTATATCGTACGCTGATTGGTATTCTCCAATCAACATATTCGTTTTTTTCCAGCATTACACGCGATCGCGGTTACCGATATACTCGTCAAGAATTTTGCGTCGATATCGCGACATTTTAAAAAATTATTACTATTTCAGATTTCACTCAATCAAATTTACTATAAGAATTTTTATTAAAATGACGGTGCTTCGACTCCACCCGATCCACAGTGATCCGAGCGGCCGATCTAGCAGTTGATTTGGTAAAAACTCAGATAGCACGCGACGTCTTAAAGACGTCTTTTTCGAGACGTCGTTTTAACGCCTGAAATAAGACTAAATGGACTTGAATTTGTTTTGGAGATGTCATGAGATGTCAGTTTATTGTACAATCACTAAAATACTTTTGTAATTTTGCTATTACTTGGAATTGACGTTGTTACGAGTTACAGACAATTAAAAATCGCGAAAATCGCAGCTTTTTCACGATTTCTGACACTTTCGGTCGATAACTGCGGTTTGTTTAAAAAAATTGCAATTGTTTGGAAAGACAAAAAAAAAGACTAAGCTCAGATTAAACAGTTAAGAAACGCGAGTTTTTCTTCTTTTTCTTGTCACTCCAACTAATTGCAACTTTTTAACACAATTTAGTAGTCATTGTTTACAGAATTTTTGTCAGATTAAAAAAAAAACTGTGCGAAAAACTAAGCTAACCTTGAAAGTCTTACGATCAACATTTCATGAATAATGAATACCATTATGGATTACTGTTTATTTTAAAACAGAACATGATTTTCCAGGCAGTTCCGATAATGAGTCAAAAAAATGTTCACAACAAAAGTTAATCAACATTTAGCAGTCTACAAATGTCAATACGAAAACATTAAAAAAAAAAGTTTATTCCATAAAAAATCAAGGTCACCTTCAACTTTTAAAGATCAATATATATTTTTGGCTTCGCAATATTGTAGCTGATGTAAAAAAAAATCCAACGACCTACATTGTTATACCCATAAACTTTCGAATAGTGCTAAAATCTTAATGAACTGCTAGATGGCCGTTGTCGCACGAAACGCACGAAACTCGTATTTTCACTTCGATCTCCGATCTTGCAACGTACATGCAAAGTGTACATATATTGTATGTATATTGCGACGCGTTGCTCGACGACCCCGGCGACGGTACCAGGAGAGAAAGTAGTTGCTTAACCGATGCGCATCGGTATAGATATCGCTTTCCGTAAATATTCGTCGTTCACCGATCCATCGTATTACGTACCTACATACAGGGTGGTCCACCTAAATGTGGCCACCTAAAAGTAGCCACCTAAATATCTACACAATTTGTGACGACATAACAAATGTTTTTAATATAATATAAATGGTATCACGCAAGGTGAATTCTTTGGAAATGTTATTTTTTTCTGAAGGTTATTTTTTCCGGAGAGTTCACTCCAGGTCATTTGAAGGTCATGTTATTATACATATCTGAATGTATTTTTAGCCGAGCTATCAATAAAAAAAAAATGCAGTCTATCGAAAAACACCGATGACTCCGCAAAAAATTAACTTGGGGGAAAAAATATTCTTGCCAGATATTGGTCCATCGACACCATGCACATTACGTAAGAAATAGATTTTTCATCAGAATACACCTGAAGTGATATTTAGGTGGCCTTAATTAAATGGACCTCTTGGTATGCGCGTACTTGCTTGGTCGCGAGGAGCCAGCGAGGAATATCTATGAATATCGCAAACTACAGGAAACTCGTGTGCGTACAGGCCGTCTCTAGTGCAGGCCGGATCCTAGTAAATTTGGCAACGCTGTCTCAGTCCGATTCGAAGTGATTTGAAGTCGGACCAGCTGATCGGACTGATGTCTGTAGGTGTTGCCATATCGCATGTTCCGGCCTGTATCAGAGACAGCCGTGGTACAGGCGTCTATCTCTTACACTACCGCGTTGCACTCGTAAAAGCAAAGCGCGGTTAGCGATTGACTGGCGTGATATTATTGTTGTCGCGGTTTTTCTGAAATTCCAACGATAAGATTCCTTGCGGTAAATATCTAATCGAGTAACGAAGCGGTTTATTTCCCAACTGTCGCCATTTAAACGGAAGCTAATGCGCCTCTTGGCTGAACTTTCGCTCAGGGGGCCAAAAATTTTCAACTTATCTGTGAATGTAATATTATACAATTCGACGAAAAAGAATATGATCAAACTTTAAATTCTAGTGCGCAGAATACAAAGTTTCATTGTGCGGAGTTCATGAAAGTTCTTCATTCTTTTTCGTCGAATTGTATCAGAGTTGGGGAAAATTTTCATCTAAATAAACATTTCGGATAACGAACAAAAAATAAAACAATTTTTATTCATTATTCGATGGTTCGCGAATGTAAAAAGTATCTTTATTCGACGAGAATTTATCCGACGAATAAAGATGATTTTTTTTTATACGAAGTGGCTTTATTCGAACTTCGAATAAATCTTTCCACAGCTGCTGCCAACTCTAATAAACGCGAACCATCGAATAATGAGTAAAAATACTTTTATTTTTTATTCGTTATACGAAATTTTTATGTAGATGAAAATTTTGCCGAACTCTGAATTGTATAATACAGTAAAGTCACGATCTAGGAGCAGCGACATAGATCGTGAATAGATCTACGCCGAAAGTAAACAAGGACAGTGCTGAACGTAGAAAAGGACAGCGCACGTAAACACGGATCGCGCGGCCGAAAACTTAGTCCAATACCGTCAATTAATCCACTAAATACAGTTGAAATTATATAGTGTTTAGTGTCATTTTAATCAGAAAAATGCCACAAATAAGTTGATGGAAGTTTCATATAAAAATAATAAAAAATGAAAAGATTTGTAATTGGATTACATACTAGTGGTTCATATAAAGGGACTATGATCGACGCACGCTGAGGGACCTAGATCGCGACTTTACTGTATTACATTAAGAAAGGTTGAAAATTTTTGGTCCCCTGAGCGAAAGTTTAACCCGCTTCTTAATCTAGCAAGAAAATGTTCGTGATGAACGTACCGAGAGCGTGATGATTTTGTCGAAAAGCATCACTGGCGGCATATGAAAGTCGAAGACGAAGTACTGAAAATGCAAAGTGGAATTGTAAAAGCTTTCGTTTATAGTTTACCTGGCACACGCGAGACCGAATCACGCTTACTTCGTTGTAATACGGACAGTTTGTGGACTCCTTGACGCTCGTGTATTTTCGTTGATCGCCGACCTGCACGCAAACGACGGGATCCATGTTCAAGCCGGCGAGTTGTCTCGCTTCTATGATGGTAACGCAAACTTGGTAATCTTGCGCCTTCAGCGCGGAATGTCCGGTGTCGGCAGTCTGGAAAATGTCAATTACGAGCTCGGGTTAAACTGTACCTTACGTAACCAGAGATTTTTGCCTTTTTCTTATGTATTTCTGTTGATTTTTGTGAGAAAATGCCAAAAATCCCAGTTTCAATCCTAGGATTACAGTGGTTCAAAAGTTACGAGTGTTTAAAGTTGAACGATTTACAATCCATTTTGACAGATAAGAGAATTTTTCACATTTTCTCGGCAAAATCTACAGGATTACATAAGAAAAATGCAGTGCAGCCACGAGCTCGAATAGAGTAATCGAATTTTGTGAAACGTGTGAAATCTGGAAGATCGAACGCACCTTCGGTTTCGATCTCTTGGTCGTTTTGACGATCGCGTCTTGCGACTCCGTCTGTGCGGCCACGGTCGTGCTAGCGCTGGCGGTCGCGCTCGCGATCGTTGCCGGACCCGAGTCATCGTTTTCATTTACCCGGCTCTCGTAGTCGGAGGTGTTCGATTCCAGCGACGTCAAAGAGTTGGCCCTCGAAGGTTCGTTCGAAGTTGCGCAACTCGAATTCCCTTTATCGATCAATTCGTGGGTATCGGAGCCGCTGTCGCAAGACCGCGAACCCGCTGCCGCCGGCCTCTGTTTGCCCAGTTTCATAAACGATCTCATGCTTCTCAGCGTCGAATACCTGCCGCATACGGGACCAGAGTTTTCCCGTGATAAACCTTCCTTCGCTTACATAATATTCAATTCATCTTTCTTTCATATTCACTTTTACGTTACGTTAAGCAGTGGACGATACCTAAAGTCTTTTCGAACGCGTTCCGGTGCTTAGGATAAAATTATGAGAAACACGGTGCAGCAGAAAAAATTCCAAATTCGCGTACCAATTATCGATACGCATAATTAGTAGACTGCGGAGAGTTTACGCAATTTTCAATTTTTCTAGGGGAATCTTAAGAAAGCTGAATCATGTAAAATTTTGAAAATAAAATTCGTACTGAATTCTATGGAATTCTATACTCTATGGCATTCTGAATTCCATAGAATTCTATATTCTATGGAATTCTGATTTCTATAGAATTCTATATTCTATCATTTTTCGAAAATTTTCAGAATCCATAAATGCATAAACATCCGCAGTCTAGTAATTAGTGTAGATAATTCGTTCTCATCGTACAACCTGCGTTAGGTCCAGGTCCTCGATGCTCTACTATCGTCGTACGAGCAGAAGGAAAGGAAACGTAATCGAGAAAGAGGGACGAATCGTCTCGTCGCTCGCTGCGCGTCATCGACAGCGATAGGACGCACCTTTTACGGTCGGATGACTTTTCGGTCGTCGATGTAGAGTTCCCTTTATGTAGGAAACCCTTCTTGAAGATTTTCTCGGGACTTTGCCAGGAGCTCCTCCTTTTGCCGTTCGCGGTGCTGGTATTCGCTTGCTCGAAGCTCCTCTCGAGATTCGCGATATTCTGCTCGATGTCGATCAGCATCTGTTGCTCGTCCTCCATTACTTCCGACACCGCGTACGAGCTGCAACTTCCATCCGGGGGGTTGTATCGAATTTCGAAGCAAACTACGGCCTAGAATGTATACCAAACCGATTTTCCAGGTTTCTCTGGAATTCTATGGAATTCTGTGGAATTCTCTATGGAATTCTTTGCAATTCCATGGAATTCTCTGCAACTCCATGGAATTCTATGTATTTCAGTGGAATGCTGTGGAATTCCATAGACTACCCTGCAATTCTGTTGAATTCTATGGAATTCTCTGCAATTCTGTTGAATTCTATGGAATTCTCCGCAATTCCATAGAATTCTATGTAATTCTCTGCAATTGTTACAGCTACACGTGTACGCCATTGAAATGGGGTAATATTGGAATGCAATACTGTGGAATTCTGTGGAATTCTCTGCAATTCTATGGAATTCTCTGGAATTGTTACAGCTACGATCGTACCCCAGTGCTCGCGTAAGTACCAAGGAAAGCTCCTCTTACAATAAATCGGACTATTTCGAATGCAAAGGATCAACGATCGAGGTTTCAATCATTGTCGCCCCAACGATAGCAATTTCGTTCGTAGACCGGCAAGTTATCTCGACAACCTGGTCCAGCGGTACATTCCCGAGCTTGTTGTTTACGAGAAAAATCTTAAGCTTCCCTTGGACGTATCGATGACATTCAAAAGTCTATTAATAGGCTTCCGATGGGAAAAGCGGTGGAGCGATATCTTCGAACGTACCGCGAGCGGTTTGTTGTTCAGATCGAGCAAGGAATCGGTGACTGCGATTCTGCCTTCTCGGACCACCGTTTGGAGAACCAAGCCATACTTTGCGACCACCCTCTCGTTCCTTAGAACTCCGCGCGATATCACCGCCAACTGGAGTATCTCCGTCTCGTCGACCGGTCTGCCCAAATTCCACGTGAACGCCTGAAATCGGATTGCCAGTAGCAAACGGACGACCGATGAGAAATTAGTTCGTTCTAAAAACTAAAGTCTAAAACCTAAAATCTGAAGAAACCGATAACGGGACAAGGGAGGAGCAACAGACCGTAGCACTAGGCGTATTATGAGCTACGAAAAAACGTTGATCGCTAATGTCCAGCCGGGTATACTCGGAAAGCCAGCGATCGGAACAATGGACGGGTATTATAGATCGCTCGGCTTGTTGATGATGGATTATTTTCGAGAGTCTGTGCGTACACCTCCCACGAAAAATCAAAACCCGTCGTTCTCAGCGCACACGAATACGTACGTACGTATTTACGTATGTATGCATGTATGTATGTATGTACAATGTATGTGCAATGTATGCACAATTTATGTATTTATGAATGTACGTATGTACGTATGTATGTACGTATGTACGTATGTACGTATGTACGTATGTACGTATGTACGTATGTACGTATGTACGTATGTATATATGTACAATACACAACGTTGAGGAAGTTCCGTATACAATTCGCAGCGACCCGTTCGTTCGTCATTCAGCGATCGATCCCATGGTCACGCACTCATTCGTTCGCCGTGGCATGAAATCAGGAAAAACGAAACTCGACGAAACCCGAGCTTTTAAACGACATTTTATTACCAGGAATCCGAGTTCTATTCATATGTACTTTCAACTGAGCGTAACCGTGCGCAACGGTTTTACGCTAAATCCTCCTGCACACATAGGACGTTACGCACTCATTCGAGCAGTTAATATCCGGCAAAGATATAAAACAAGAAAAACTGTGTTGGTAGCTTGTTTTTTCTTTTTTCAAACAAAAGATAACTTCACGAGATAATTGCTTTGTAATCGCTGGATAATCGCTTTGTACCTGCACATACATGCATATGTATATTATAATATATAGCAACAACGAGAAACTGTTATAACGCGCTATCGTTGTACATACGTCATGCTCATTAAATGGTGAAAATATTTTCGTTCAATTCGACCGAATCGAAGAAAGAACCGGGTCACGGCGAAAGCTTGTTGCACGAAATTATATATGTGTACGTACATAGTACATACTATATCGAATACGCTATACAAATGGTAGATTTCATCGTGACCATAATCGCCAGATTAAGATTTGTGTCCCCACACTACCTTCCCCTTCTACGACGCTATTCCCCACGTTTCCGCCGCGGCCCGGTCACGTGACGCGTATCGTCTCTGTCGTGCGTGTCTCACAATGTCACATGACTAATCCGGTACTGGCAGAGTGGGGGTAACTGTTTCCCCTCATCTGGCGACTCCGATTGTAATATACCAAAAGATGTATACCGTGTGGTCCATTTAATTAAGGCCACCTAAATGTCTCTTCAGGTTATTGCGATGCAAAAACTGTTTCTTACGTAATGTGCATGGTGTCAATCGACCAATATCTGGCAAGAACATTTTTTCTCCCAATGTAATTTTTTTCGGAGTTATCAACGTCATCGGTGTTTTTTGATACATGACTGAATTTTTGTTGTTCAGATATGTATAATAACATGACCTTCGAATGACCTTGTTCTTTGAAAATTAAAGTAAACACTCCGGGAAAAAATAACATTTGCAAAGAATTCACATTGGCTTTTTACAACGCAAGGCTTTCAGACCTATGTGCTATCTGGGATCGCGTTAAAAACATTTACGTCATCACAAATAATGGAGATACTCATGTGGCTACATTTAAGTGGACCACCCTGTGTACACGCATTACATAGGCGTATGTGAAAATTTAAGCGAAACTACTTAAAATTCAACGTTTATAATCGGTTTGAAATGTAAAAGCTTTCACATACAGTGGGTGTAAAAAAGTATTCGTACACCTTTTAAAAACGAATAACTCTTTCAAAATTCGACCCAACAGCTTGAGTTTTTTGTGACGTTAGAAGGATTAGTTTACTAGCTAATGTGTAAATAATTTTTCTTTTTAATTGTTATTGATCGCAATTGCGAAGAAAAAAGTAAATGTCACGATTTTTAAATTTTTTATCTGTGTCTTTAGTGAAAATTTATAAGGGGCATTTGGTAGGTATAAGTAAGTTACAAACATGTACAAAGTTTTATCGAAATCGATCACGGTTGTTATGAAATATAAATGATTGAAAATAGCAAAAATTGCAAAAGATAAATTCAAAGATTTTTACATGTTACAATGCCCATAGCTTTTTTATGCGTCAACCGATTTCAATGAAACTTTGTACATGTATATAACTTACTTAGATTTACAAAACACATGTTTGAAATGTTTACTACAGGCACAGATAAAAAATTAAAAAATCGTGACCTTTACTTTTTCCGTCGCAATTGAGACCAATAACAATAAAAACATTATTTACACATTAGCTAGTAATAGTTCTAACGTCGCAAAGAAACTCAAGCTGTAGGGTGAAATTTTGAAAAAATTATTCATTTTTAAAAGGTGTACGAATACTTTTTACACCCACCGAAGGTGCTAGAATTTCAAGGACTTCGGGATTGCGATTCGAATTTCGGTTCTACATACAGTAACTACTTGTTTCAGAATTTACCTCGTCCACCGGAATGTGGTCTCCGTTTTCTTCGAGGCATTTCGAGTAGTGAGGAACTTCTGAAAAGCAAATCATTATTAACGCGTTATACATCGTTGTCGAGTAGAATGTGTACCTAACGACGGCCGGTGAACGGAGCGATAAATATTCGAGTTAGGCGAAACAATGAAAATGTTAGGTCGTAATTGTAAGGGGTCGTGCGAGAAAGCTTTTGACGTGTCGTGCCCCAACTTGGTCGTGTCACGCGAACTCGAGCCTGCGGGCCACAGGTTGAACAAAGTAGGGCAAGCAAGCGTGACTCTATGTATATACTCCTATGAAATGTTAACGTCCGGAGCCTGTGCGCTTTGGGGGTGAACCGATGATCGCGAGATTCGTAAAACTTCAACGTCCGTGCTTGGAAAGTGTCCAACTTATCATCGGTAACGACCAACGACCGACTGTTAAAGTGGCTGGTCACGATTCTCGAGATAAGTACACTTTCTCTGTCTGCGAAACGTATTTCTACGCGAAGCGACAGGTGTTGACTAATTATTTACCGGCGACTTAATTTTTTTGCGTCATTTCTGTCGCGATACGTGGTTGATGTACCTTGACACGGAACTAAAATAACGTTGAATCGAACCGTGCCTCAAAACTGAATGCGTTTTCTGTATTCGTAGGCTCGATGAAAGCGTACGAACACACGCAGTTCCGGATTTAATGCATTTATGAGAAAAAACGAGCAGGTGCAATTTAAAACGGTAAAAAACAGTAGAAGGTTTGAAAGATATTTTTACATTACTTTTTGAGCTATTAAACATATTAAGAAGGAAAATAAACTTCCCTCCAGTTTGTTGCAATTCGGGCAGAAAATGTTTATTTTTTAACGCTAAACGCTACCGCGACCGGCTGCAGATTTTTTTTATTTTAAAATTATCGAAGTTATACAGATGCTTTTGTACATTGCGCATATTGCAATAACCACTGCGCAAAAGTCTAAATAAATTAAATGTTGTCATGCGCCTGTTACGTTTATTAACTGGAGACTTCCGCCTTTTTTTATTCCACTTCTTCCAATTGCCGTCGCGAAAATAATTCAGGGATAGGAGTAGGGGAACGCTATCGTTGTTTATTGTTTATGTTTCACCGGTAAATTGCCTCTGCGCGGAATGGCAAGGTATGCAGAATGATCCTGCGCAAAAACCATTAATCTTTTGGATCGTTTAAATGTCATCGGTAACATTTAGCTCTGTACGTTGCAACCATTCCGGTGCTTTGTTAAACATTTCATGTAGCGAATCCGTGATCGATCGCGTTAATTAGCGTTGACCGAATGACGACGATGGTGGCTTCGGCGGTGGCGGTGGCGGCGGTAACGACACCGGAGACTATTTAACTGGCCGACGCGACGCGTCACGTCCCCACCGTTCCGTCGCGCGCGGCTGTCAACGAACGCTTCTTTCGTTCGTAAAGATTGACGATTCCGGTAATACAGAAAGTTTACAGATTAAGAATCAGTTTCTTCTCAACCTAAAGAGGTTAAAGCAGTGGCGGAACTACAAATCTTCGGCCCCCGCCCCCGCAAAGTATAATTTTGGGCCCCCTTTTTTCTTTCGATATTTCTATAGGATTCAGATTTCTAAATGCTTTTTTAGAAAGGAGAATTGTAAAAATTGAATAATCGCAAAAAGTATGTTTTTCCTGTCAGTTTACTTTTAATGGTACTTTCAGTTTGAAAATGATTTTTATTATTATATTTATTATTTACGGACCGAAGTCCTTTTATACAAATGTTTACAATAGCAAATAAAGAAAGAAAAAAGCACAAAAAGAAAAAGAAAGTCTTAGCGTAAAATTACCCAGGAATGGACATGTAGAAAGTTTCAGGAATACATTATATTGCATATAATCATATAATCGCACGTAACTTATTTTTCTTAAACGATTGTAACGAACCATTAAATTTTTTCTTTAGACAGCTGGCCAAAAGTCGATTAAAAAATGTTGTCTAAAATATAAAATTTTCGCTTTTTGAGTTAGTCGAATATATACAAAATGATATTCCAATACCTTTTCTTTTATTTTATTCACTCATAAAGTTTCATGATTTATTGAAGTTGAAGAGTTTTCGTAATACTGTTTTTCTCAACTAGTCTCTTGAATTACTCTTCACTCATTAATGATTTTTCTATATCGTAAAGAAACGATGCCAACTTTTTCCTTTACAGGTGTTTTTTAGGTAATTATGTAGTTTACTTTTTGTTAAACATTATACTCTTTATTACTTGTGTTTTTGTGATTAGTGACGTTAAAAATGACCAATAATCCAGTAAAGTACGTTGCAATTCAAACAATTCATACAGAATTTTATTATGCTTCCGAGTGAGTCCCGATGCTTGTTTTGGTGTCATTCAACGCGCCAGGTTTCTAGTTTATAATATAAAAAAAAGCTGCCGACTCGCGCCTATAAGAATTTCCAAACGGTTTTTTTTATGCAACTCTCGATACATTGTAGTCTCCCGATTAGTTGCCCATTTGTATACAATTATAAATTTATTTGCAAATTTTTTATTCCAAGCAGTTTTGTTAAATTGCAGAAAATAATGGCATTATATCATTCATAAGTACTTTTAGCCTGATAAAAACAAATAACATAATGTTATACAAAAAAATTTTTCCAATAAAAGTTAAACAGTGTTCAGACATCTACAAACTTCGATATATAGAATTTTGAAAATATTTTTTTTCCAACAAATAATCAAGGTCAGTTTGATTTTTTAATTGTTAAAATGTATGTTTTATTTCATAATGTTGTAGCTAATCTTAAGACGAATTCAACGATATATAATATTATGACCTTCAGACTATAAATAAGGACGCGATCATAGAATCATCTAAAATGAATAATATTTTGGGATCTTTGAACTATAGCAAAAAAAAAAAAAAACTTTAGAAACATTGAATATTGGCCACGAAAAGTGGGTTCCTGGCTCACTGCGACTCACAGCAATTCCTCGTTCAAAGTTCCCTTTCGATTTTTTTCGGACGTTGTTTTCCGTGCCGCGACGATAACGTTATAATTACGAATTCGCGTTTATAGCTGCTTGCCTACGGGGACGTGGTCGTTTGAAACGAGAATGCAGATGGTATCTGGACGCGAGCGAATATAAAATAGTCATGTTTCGTAATTAATTCAATCTAGGTCGCGTCGCTACGACGCGACGCGACGCTATACGATATTGGCTGCAGTTTACCTCTACAGGTAAACTGTTGCGGCCGAATTAAATTGTTTTAATTACAATGCCGCGAACTTGGTTCGCCGACTCGATCCGATCCGACGTTACGCGCGCGCGCGTGGAAAAATGATCTCCCATTTAGAAAATGGAAACCGTTGATTCTGCAATTTTTACTCTTCATCCATCCGAAGTATTTATTAACCGCATGGGAAATACGTTTGTAACGATTCGAGCGTGGGTAGACATTTCTTCGCGATGCACGCCTCTATACCTACGCGTATACAAGAAAAACTAGCGAAACACCACACCGGCTTGTGGCAAAATGCCCCGATAGACATTTACAAATACCAGATAGCAACAGTTTATTTATAGAGCAGTTTAATTTTAATCGATAACTCGAATTTACTACGCGAGAACGATAATATAGGACGAACGATAATAAACACGGTTTTCCGTCGCTTTGATCCTGACATTTGACTCTTTTTTCTTTTTTTTTTTTCATCCGCTCGATCGCGTTGCGGATATTTAACGTTAGAGGGGATAACTCGAGCGATAAGTCTCGATAATCAGATGCATAATACATATAGAAACAATACATATGTACGTATGTATATCTGAAACATCGAAGCAAAGACTTTTACCATTTTGTGGCCATTGATTGATTTATTCGCTGAAATTTAACTCCTCTCTCTCTCAGCGAACACAATTGAACCGAAAATACATAAATCATAGAAAAATCTGCGATTATTCACCACGGATACGTTCGGATGAATGAAACTTTTTATTTCCCTCGGTCCTCCGAATTCGAGATTTTCGGTAACAATCGATCTTCGCGTACTGGTAAATAAATGTAAAAGAACGGTCCGTCAGTTTCGAAGCCAACAGGCGGTTTTACGGTTGATCGTGTAAACGCTCTTTTCTCGATACAATAATAACTAGAATGCGGATCTTTATGCAAAATAAAAAATGTCTAAAATGCTAAATAACAATTTCCTTCTTCTTTTAATGATTTTATTAAACTGAAACTAATACGCAGATGTTCCTAAATTGTTTAAATATGTCCACTGCTTTAAATTGTACGCACCAATTTTTTTGTATAAATGCATAAAATCCTTAGTCTAGTACTAACGCGTGTAGAGCCACACGCGACACCACAAGCTTCCGTTCCGATCAACGTTAACGTCGATGAATAGCGCTTTCAACAAGGTCCCGGGAACATTGATGCACAAAACATCGTATAGTTGGATCGAGTTCAACTCGACCCCGAACGTTTCCACGTAACAGCCGTCAACAATTCTCTAGAACACTTACCCCGGAAGTCAACTTTGACCACCTTCTCCCCTTTACATTTCAGTCCTTGAAAGTTCTTCACTAGAACGACCAGCGCCATGCTCCCGCGATCCCAGGAGCTTTTTTCGGATTCAGGACTATTTCCGTAGAGACTCAACGTCCTTTAACGGCTAACGATTTAGGGTGTCCTAGCGAACACTTCTCACCGCTAACCGATTTTCGTTTCATCGTACAACTCCGAAATCGACCGATACGAAACGCTGTCGATCGTTCGCGGTCCCTTTGGTCGTTTATCGTTCTCACGAAAGAAACGACTACGTGAAAGGAAACGTCAACGACGACGTCAACGACGACGTCAACGACGAGAGTCCTGGCGAGTTTATCGACTGTTTCAACCCGTTAAATTAACGCGGCGAACGAGACGGTTGCGTTATGTAGCGGGTTGAATAATATTGTACTTTTTCGAAAATTTTTTCGGCGGTACTTTTCGGAAATAGCCGTGTCGCGATCGACGAACGGCGGCTAACGAAAGAGCATGTACGCGAGCCGAACGATAGTCAGCTTCGCACTGACCCTCGTTCGCATCTCGAACAACCCTCGAGTCCTGACTGTCCTACACACCCGTCCTAACCGACCTACCCGTATACTCCCCCATGCCTCAGCATCCTGGAGATCTGGCGCACGCGCTACTAGCTTTTCCGATTTCACTGTACCTATACGCTGTACCAACGCAGCGGCGAACCATTTCGCCCTGACCCTCGCCCTCACCCTCACCTTCACCCTCACCTAATCGGTGTCGTACACCGCAACCGATTTGTTCGTGGATTTCATTTTTCCTTGGTGCTACGAGACATTAGTGATTTCAACCTTTTAAATGCCCGGGTACTCGGGTACCCATGAGGTACCGGGTTTGGGAAAAATTACCCCGGGTACTCGGATACCCCGGTAACTCAAATGATATCTGTGCGAGAACCCGAAATTTCGAGATTCCTGAAGGAATTGGGCTTCCCGAAAATTTCGAGATTCCTGAAGGAATTGGATTTTCCGAAAATTTCGAGATTCCTGAATGAATAGGGATTCCCGAAAATTTCGAGATTCACGAAGGAGTTGGGCTTCCCGAAAATGTCGAGATTCCTGAAAGAATTGGGCTTCCCGAAAATTCCGAGATTCCCAAAGGAATCGGGTTTTACGAAAATGTCGAGATTCCCGTAGGAATTGGGCTTCCCGAAAATGTGGAGATTCACGAAGGAATTGAGCTTCCCAAAAATTTCGAGATTCCTGAAAGAACTGGGCTCCCCGAAAATTCCGAGATTCCCGAAGGAATCGGGTTTTCCGTAACTTTCGAGATTCCTGAAAGAATTGGGCTCCCCGAAAATTCCGAGATTCCCGAAGGAATCGGGTTTTCCGAAAATGTCGAGATTCCCGAAGGAATTGGACTTCCCGAAAATGTCGAGATTCCCGAAGGAATTGGATTTCCCGAAAATTTCGAGATTCCCGAAGGAATTGGATTTCCCGAAAATGTCCAGATTCCTGAAGGAATTGGATTTCCCGACAATTTCGAGATTCCCGAAGGAGTTGGGCTTCCCGAAAATGTCGAGATTCACGAAGGAATTGGGCTTCCTGAAAATTTTGGAGAATATGACATATCACACTCTTGAAACGAATTCGTGATGGACAACATTCTTTCAATTTCCTATGCCATTTTTCGTGAAGTTATTGAAAACACGGATTCTAAGAATCGTGTGACCTGATGTAAAAATGTTCTCGGAATTTTCGGACATCCCGATTATTTCGAGAATCCCGACTCTTTCGAGAAATTTCGGGGTACCCGAAAAAATTTCGTGTTTCCGACCCGACCCGATATTTCGGGTTCTCGCACACCCCTAACTCCCACTAATATTCGAACACTCTTAAAAAAACGATAACTTTTTAAATATTGGACCCAAGTATTTTTTAAATTTTCAATATTTTGTAAGTGGACTGCGGATCTTTATGCAAAATAGAAATATTTTGTGCATTGATTGTGGAAAGCAGAAGTAAAATAAAAATTTATTTCATCCCTTAATGACTTTGTTATATTAAAAACAACAACACAATATTCTGAAATTTGTCTAATATTTTACCAAACTTTAACCACTTTCTTCATAAATGCATAAAGAATCGCAGTCTAGTAATAACCAATAAACGACTCAGGGTAATCCAGCCTATATCCTCGGTAACAGGTGTATCCGCAACAAATGTCTTATGTTACGTAAACCATGAAAGCACCTTTAACAATATAGATACCGAATAGTTCGCGAACCCGAAGAACGTAATAGAATTAACGGCATCGACATCCATCTAGTGCTACTCTAATGTTAACTGTATACAGGGTGGTAATTGAACTCCATACAATTTTGGAGCAAAATGAAAGAAAAAATTTGTGAAATTTTATTAATTTTTAAGAGATAAGTTTACAATACTTTAAAAATGTGAAACATACAACAGGTAGAAGTCCTGGAAAATTTTTGGAGATTTTCCATTCGTCAACTTTTTATTTCCGTTTTTGTCAGCCAGGGGTGCATTTGCACCCCGTACACAGACAGAAGGTTAATGAAAATATACTCGCATAGTGTACAGCCAACGATTGACCGTGATATTTCGTTTCCCTCCGACGCGAACGCGGGCGGAGTAATTTTAGTAGAAAACGAGATTGTATACGTATGTATCTTGTTTCCCGATGCGTTAAGAATTCTTTTGTGCTTCAACCGTGGAAGTGCTTCCTGCACAAAAGGACTCCATGCATACTCTCTCGTGCGCAATGGCGTATTATTCTGAACAATATAAATATTTAAAAGCGTTCAATTTGCTCGGGTATTTCTCAATTTATTTTGGAAATGGGAATCCAAGAGAAAATTTAAGCAAAAATGCGGATTATCTTTATTCCGAAACCACGAAAACAGCAACGATCCGGTTTTTGTTTTCGATCGAGGAGATAAAATATTTCACGCGAGAGGTGGAATATATCGTTGGTAATGGCCAACGCCCCCGATTGGGATCGGGGATACTATATCGCGAAGATATATGAGCCCATATAATTATGAAAGTAATCGAAGTGATATACAGTTACTCACATAATTGATCGCACACACTAGATTAGAATAACTTTTTTAAAAATGGACCAAACGACTTCAATTTCTCTGTAACGCTATAAGAATTAATTTAGTAAATGACGTCTAACCGCAACATATTGAAAAAATGCATTTTGGTCGGAATTGTGAACAAAAAAATAGTAAAAGTGATTATTACAACTTTTTTATCTGGGCGAATAACGAAAGTTTAAAATATCTGTATTGTAGACTCAGTTTATATGCATACTGCAAATTTTATCGAAATTATTTAATTGGTTTACGAGTTATAAACGATAAAATGTGGTGGAAATGGCAGTTATAGGCCGACAATCGTGAGAAATTGCAGTTTTTATTCGCGAGAGCCCGGTAAAAAATCATGAAATTTGCCAATTCGGCTTCTATCGCGAATCACCCGTGTCGTTTGTAGGACAACGCGATCGAGATGCAGGCAAGTGTGGATATCGTTTCGTCGAACGCTTTCGACTTGCTGTCAACCTAGATGTCACGAGGCTATTTCGTGTCCCCGTTATAAAACGTCGCGAATACAATAGATAGGATAAACTCCTGGAAAACAGTTGGAGAGCCGCGTGTTCGCGGATCGATTGTGAAAATTTACAGGCGACCAAGCTCTGCCGCGAGAGAGCTCGGACTTGTGAAAACATCCAAAGGCTCTACGAATTGCTTTTCGATCGAGCGAATGATAAATAAATAGCTAAGACTGGATACGGGATATAGAGGATACTGGCAGGACAATGAGGCAAAATTAGCAAGGAACACGCGGATAATTGGAATTTAGAGGCAACGGACGTGTTTCGTCCGCTTCTTCGGGACGTTCAAGGGAAGTTCCTCGGGAGGAGGTTCTTTGAAAGTGGTCCGAGCTACCGGGTAGATCAATAATGTGATAGAAGTTAGGTCTGAAATTTCTCAGCGCCACCCTAATACACAATTTGGAACTAACTGTTGCTCTTTCCTAACGTGGATCTCGAGCCTTCTCCTCGTTGCTCCATCGTCACGTGTCCTTCTACGTTAAATACGTATGCTATTATACCCACACGCTTGACGATACACGCACACACGTAACTGTGGGTATTATCAACTACGTTCGCTACCCCCTAAACTATTGCATGTATTAAGGGGGTCATCCCATGTGAGAGCTTGCATTTTTTAGGAATTTTTTTTGAAGGACCCTAAAAACATACAATCTTGAAATTTTTACCACGCATTTACTGACATTTTAACAGTCTCTCAGAATTTTTTCAAACCAAAATAACGAGTTGGATCGACTTAACATCGTTCGGAAGACACTCGTGTGTAAAAAAAAGTAGGTTGATGGCGACCATGATTCCGGAGGTTTCGATCATCTGATATCAAAAAATCAATCCGGCATTTTAATTTGTAGAGCTGCGGCTATCGCCCGTACCAAAATAATATAAAAATATCGAAAATTGAATTTTTGGCACGGTTTTAAACGTTAAGTTCTAAGTTTCGTAATTTCAGCTTAGAAAAAAAAAACTATGGCAGATATCAGAAATATTTTGGTACGGGCGAGAACTATAGATGTGCTGCCTATTTTTTGGAACTGCTGCGCCGCCCCTCCGGTCATATAAGGTGACCCGCCCAAGCGATCAATTACCCTTTAACACTACTCCTTAAACTGGTTTTATGTTTTTCATTTTACAATTATTGAAATGATAAAATTACTTACCCGGAAATTGATTCCATGATTGAATAAAAATTGCACAGAATCTAAATACATATAAATAGAGCCTTGTCATGTTTATAAAACATTTTAATTGCTTTTACAGCTCGGTAGGTTTAGTGTAAAAACGAAATACCACTGCCGGTCATATGACCGGTTTAATATATTTCCCAGATAGCACACGACGATTTAAAGACGTTCATTTCACGTCCATCTTAGGTCCGAGGATCAAAGTTTACTGGATGGCGTCTAAAGAAAATTTACTAAACTACTTAGATATCGTCTTTTTTCGGTTTCTATAGGATAATTCGGCGGTCGAAGATCGATCGCGGTCGCATCGAAGAAACTATCGCGTCAACAAGCCTACAACAAAAACCTGTTGCCTAGAATTACATGCTCGCATGCAACACACTCGAGTGTCAACACGTGAACAATTAAATGCGTAATTTCTCGAACGAGATCCTTTCGAAAATAGATATACGTACATATTTCCATTTAATCGTTCCCATTTAATTGAAAGCAGAACGCGTTAGACACGAGATTACATTTTCATAATCTTTATGCATTTATAGCAAAATGGAGTAGATGAAATTCAAAATTGTAGGAAAATTTTGAAAATTGAAAATGAATTAAAATTATTAAGGGAAGAGACAACATTCTATTTAGTATCTATTCCTTTGCAATTGACACACATAGTTTTTATTTTGCATAAAGATCCGCAGTCTACTTATGTAACACGAAGAAGGATAGCGAAAGTTCATGGAAATTTTCAACAAACGGAGCAAGGGATATCTGTATTCGTCATCTCTTGTTTGCGCATAATCGCGTATAGATATTCGACTAACTGAACAGCGCATGGTTTTTTTTTCATTCATCGCGAAATGCTCGAGACATCGACGAAAATGGATACATACGTGTTGCGACGATGCAATATCGCTTGTTTTATGGTTGCAGCTACGGTTATGGTTACGGCTGTGCTTACGGCTTACGACTTACGGTTTACTGGTTACAAGTTACGGAGTAAGGGTTAACTACCGCTACGGTTACGTTTGCTGCCTATAGTTCAGACGTCGACTATCAGACTATAGTAGACTCCCGTATAACGCGATCAAAAATTGTTTAATAAAAATTGTATGAACATATGTACTTGCGATAATCTGACTAAAAATATTTCCAACAAAAGCTGATCAATGTTCGAAAATTTCTTTTTTATTATTGTCAAGGCCACCTTCATTTTGTAAATGGCACTTCAAGGTCATCCGAAGGTCATATGGTATACTATAGATCGTTGAATTCGTCTTGACACGGGCTGTAATACTGTTAAGTTAAAAATACAAAGTGCCATTTACAAAAAATGAAGGTGACCTTGACAATACTATAAATAAAATGTTTTTCGAACTTTTTTTTATCGCAGCCAATATAAAACTGATCAACTTTTGTTGAAAATATTTTTTAGCAGATTATCGCAAGTACTTAAAAAATCGTGAAAACTGTTACGTGGGACACCCTGTATATACAATTTTTATTAAACAATTTTTGGTCGCGTTAAACGGGAGACTACTGTATCATCGTTCTTGAAAGATGTTGCTAACGACTCGATGGACCGCGACTGATACATGTACAGTCGGTCGCGAAAATATTGGGACACAATGAATTTTGTATTCTAAGCTGTGCATTTTGAATATATATGCAATTATGTATAAATACTGTACTTAAGCATAATTCAATTCAGTTTTGTACATAATTGCATATCTATTCAAAATACACAGCTTAGAATCCAAAGTTATAGTGTGTCCCAATATTTTCGCGACCGACTGTATGTAGTTCGCCGCTCATTTATCACGACACGAATACCTATTCGTTGGGAAAATTCGACGATTTTTCATACGTGCCAGGAGTGTGGGCTGTCAGAAATGGTAGCGAGATTACTTGCAAAAATAGATATCTTTATTTCCATAAATGAATTCTTACAAACATCGCGATCAGTTTCTACGGCGTCGAATAAACGTACAAATCGTTTGTTTAGACTAGGAAAGTGACTGAAAACGCGCATATATGTATATACATCTAACCACGATGTATGTGGACCGAGAAATTTCCACCTAAAATTCATACATCTTCCTACGAATTCACGTATGGAAATTGAATCGTTCCCATTACAGCTTACATAATATACAAGTTAACAATATACAATTTACAGTTTACAGTGAGCTTGTGCGCTATTGATCGTCGCCTGATCAGCATAACAAGGTACGCGAAATCGATCGATGATTCGATGGTAAAAGTATCGGTGCGCGAGGAATGTCCTTGAAAGACGAAATAAAAAAATATTGTTTCGAAGTCGATCCGATCGCCTTGGCCTACTTACTCGCGAGTAAAACCAACTGTTGGTAAAACGCGACTCGGTTGTTATGATAGTGACTCTCATTAATATTCAGACGCTCTTAAAATAACGATAACTTTTTTAATATTAGACCATACGATTTGAACTTTTTTTAGAAGTTCGTGGGAGTCACTTTTGAGAAGTTTTTCAGGTGTCACGGTGTACGTTCTATACAGGGTGTCCCAAAATTACTGCGTTAAATTGAAATGGGAGGTTCCTTGGATCATTCAAAGCGACATTTTCCTTAACAAAAATGGCGTCCCCGGCTTTGTTTAGGAGTTATTAACGAAAAACACGGACCAATCAGAGCGCTCGTTGGCACGTTCAGCGCGGCGAGCCGGCAGGCGGTTGGTTGAACGTGCCAACGAGCGTCTAGGTCGCGCTCTGATTGGTCCGTGTTCTTCGTTAATAACTCCTAAACAAAGCCGCGGGCGCCATTTTTGTTAAGGAAAATGTCGCTTCAAATGACCCAAGGAACCTCCCATTTCAATTTAACGCAGTAATTTTGGGACACCCTGGATATCCCAAAACGGGCTACATTCTTCGCGAGAATCCGTCGCACCAGCAAAAGGGATCAACCCGAAAATATCCTCGCCACCAATCGCCGCGTCCTCACTGTTGGATCTTCCGAATCGCTCCGCCCACAACGGGCAGCGAAGCGGTGTATTTCGCAGCAGAGTCCACCCATAGTCTGACGATCTCGCTGTTCTTGTAGACCGAGTAGAGCAGCCCGAAGTAGAACGTGTACACGGCGATCAAGTGTATAACGTACATCCTGCGAAACGGGGAACAGAGTTACAACAATGAAATGTTTCTTTTGCTATCGTACACAAGGTATAATAAAAATACGTACATTGCTTGATGTCTACGAGCTTTCGGTATGGTGGACAACTTTTCTTTCATACAGTACTGTCGGGCGCCTAAAATACAATTTTTCATGTAAATGTCCACGTCGATCAGCAAGAAGTCTAACGGAAATATTTCCTTGTCCTTCGGACTCATCTCGCCCCACATGATCAACAGATTAGTATTGTGAAAGACCCACTCCCTCGTCGTGAAATACTGCAGCACTTCGAGTCCGTCCGAGATTCGTTTTTGAATTCGAACCATGCTGATAAAAAAAAAAAGAAAAAAATTAAAACGATGAAAGAAACGGAGGAATCGTTTCCGAGAGAATGCGCAGAAACTCACAATCGTTTCTGTTGGAATATCAACATAAGAAAGTCGATGAAGTATGCCGGAATTATGTGAAAGAAGAAGACGAAGATGTTGTGCACGAGCTTGCTGCTGCGTATGTCCCCGTCCGGATACCAAATTTGCCCCTCGAAAGGATACTTGTGACCGATATCTCTGCCTCTGTCGACTATTTCTCCCCACGTGATCGGCAACACGCCGCTTTGCGTGATATTGTAGACCGGCATGTTCTTTAGCCTGAAACGAACGGTGTCGTGAGTGCAAAAAGACAACAAATTTACGGTAAAGAAACGATCGAGGTTGACGTACTTTCCAGTGACAGCCGTCTTGTGGGCAATCGAGATCAACGCGTTGATCCCTAGATCGACGGGCACCATTTCGGCATGGTAACCCGCGTTGCAATGCATCGACCTTATCACTCCTTTCCCTGCACCCACCAACAATCCGACCGGACCGTTCAAGTTGTCTACCCATCCAGGCAGCGGCTCTGTCCCGGCAGGAGTTACTATACGCACAACCATATTATTATTATTATTATTATAATTATCGTCATCATCATTCTCGTTATAACCAGACTGCGGATCTTTATGGAAAATAAAAATTGTCCACCTGAATTGTAACAAACTGGAGTGAAGACAAAAATTATTTTCATTCTTAATATGAGCCTATATTTATGAAAGTGGTCTAAGTCATATATTTCTTGTTTCGAGATATTTAAAGGATTACATTTGAAACACTAAATGAATTCCATATAATGTTGAAACAACAAGCATATCTAACGGTTAATTTTTGACAATATCGTAAAAATTACATTGAATTAATTCAGTTTAAAATAATGTGATGTGATATAATTGATAAACTCATTTTTTTTTTAAATTTTGACTTAGACCACTTTCATAATGATGGGCTCACATGTTTAATAGATTGAAAATAAGATAACAATATCATTATCATCGTCGTTCTCGTTGTAACTAGACAGTGGATCATTATGAAAAATAAAAATTGTCCACCTGAATTGCAACAAACTGGAGTGAAGTAGAAAATTATTTTCGTTCTTAATATGTTCAATAGATTGAAAATAATAGAAAAATATGTATTTAAATTCTTCTAATGTTTTCACTGTGTTAAATTACACTTACTAATTTTTTTCGTAAATCCATTAAATCGGCTGTGTCTAGTTATAATACAATGTTAGATTGTACTGGTACGATTATTAAATAGCAATGTTCTGGTTTCTGGTAAGACCGCCTATCGCGTGGTACGCTTACCTATCGATGGTCTAGCGATGCAGCAAGGCAAGTTCTGATACTCGTTGGCTACCAATTTCTCGGCCAACCGCTTCGAGTACGTGTAAGTGTTCGGATGTTGATCCAGCAACCTGCGACAACGAATAATGAGTCGCGTGAAAATTTCAATTAATCAAGGGAGATCGATTTTCGCGTGATTTCGATTACGTTGGCGTGATGAGATTAATGGCGGATTCGTCCATCCACTGTATAAGATCCATAACCTTGTGCGGATCGTCCGGCGCGTCGTACACTCTTTCGCCGAGTTCCTCCTGGTCGGGATGGCAAAATGCCGTGCTCAAGTGCACGAACGACTTCAGACGTTTCATCTTTCTCGCGATGTCCAACACTCGCTTCGTTCCTACCTGGAAATCAGATTTCGTCTATTAATAAATTAGATTACTAATTAAATTACTAAATTGGTTGCTCGTCTGTTAATCCGTCTGCGTTGCTAACTATATGGGTACATATTCAAGTTACACAAGCCGATTTCGATGAAACTTATGTGAAAAATATTTGACACATGTTTTTTTTTTTAACGATCCATATTGAAGGGATGAAAACAGCCCTCAAAGTTGGGGGTCAAACACACATTTTGTTTAAATAAATAACTTTTAAAATTTTCTTGCGCTACTGAATTTCCCGTTCAAAAGCACACACGCAATAAAAAAAACATTGGATTTTTTCGACCTCTGGTTTCCGAGATATTTAAAAAAAATGTGCTTTTGACCACCAATTGTGTGTGCTGTTTTCACCCCTTCAATGTGGATGGTTGCCGATAAAAAAAAAGCTAGTCACATAAGTTTCATCAAAATTGGCTTGTGTAACAAAAAAAAAGTAAAGTAAAAATTGGTATATGTTGCCTTGTAAGTATAAGGGAGAATCAAAGATAATTTTACGTTTAAGTAGAAAAATAACAAAGAACGAGACGACTTTGTGTTTCGGTAATTTTTAGATGCATATTTTTTACTTAGGTTTCGCAACGAGAGTCGTTTTGATAAATAACAGTTCGCGCGAACTCGTAATGCTGTCTGATTGCATGAAGGCAATGCGCTTTGGTAATACATAATGCAACGTTGCAAAACGGTTTAATGGGTTTGGATTCGATAATAGATTACTCCGATTTACCGTGTTCATCTCGATGGCGTCCTTCAACTTGGCTTCCAGTCTGAGCGTTGCCGCGCAATGGAACACTATGTCGATCTCCCCCGCCAACGTTTCTAATTGAGCATCGGTCAATCCTAATTGATCGAGGGATACGTCACCGATCAACGGCACCACTTTCTTCATCGTTTGTGGTTTCTGCTTTCTTATTCTCTCGAACATCTGCATTTGATTCGAGCATTGAACGATCGCATTATCGTTCGTAATAAAATTAACCCTTATTACACAGAGTCGCCACTAAAAATTGCTCTACCATTATTCACAGTATTGTTTACATTATTACATAAGGTGCTATCTAATCAACTACTAAACATTTAAGTATTGTATGAATTTCATATCCATAAAATGAAGAAAAAAAAATCATATATAGAATGGAATTATTCTAGGTCAGAAAAATTTTTAATTTTCGAGTTAATAACAAAAGATGTATTAATGTTCTCGGCGCAACGGTTCGATCAAGTAAATACATTAAAGCAATTTTGCTAGTTTGATTAAACTTTCAACGTTTCGATCCTAATATGCATCTTTCTCAAGAAAGAAGAAAACTGCGTTTGCTTTATGAAAATGTTTAAAAACAAAATTGAGATATATAAACAAGTGTTGTTTCTATGCCGGTACACAAGTTTCGAGTTAATAATAAAAACGTGGTAAAATAGCTCCGAGTGCAAAAGGTTACATTTGATTGGGAACGTTGTTCCACCCTTTTCAAGAACAAATGTCAAAAGGTACCATCGACATCGACGCGTACCGTCGCTATTATTATACATACATATTATGTATACGTCGTATACAGTGTGTCCCACGAACTCTGTCCACTTGAATATCTTGATTGTTTCAATCAATACGAGAAAATGCTACGTACAGAATTTTTAGGGTTTAAGAAACTACATAATATGGTACATATAAATGATATTCTTGCAAGTGGAGAGGTAGAGAAGATATAGAGGTCACCTATATGTTTTTTTTAAATGGAATGTCCAATTCTTTATGCTCGATTTCGATAGATTGGCGTATTTCGAGTATAAAAGTACTAAAATACATTTGTCCCTTTCCTAAAACATCATTTTATGAAGCATGTTCAAAATGTCGGCCATTTGCAGTGGATGCAACGTTGTAGTCTTTTAACGTCCATAATGAAAGTAATAGAATTAATAGAAACTACATAACATATTATGTAGTTTAAACCTTACAACTTCTGTGAGTGTAATATTTTCTCGTATTAATAAATATTAGATGTTATCGGCGCTACGGTTCGATCATTGTTAATAATAAATATTAGATGTTATCGGCGCTACGGTTCGATCATTTTTTTTTTTGTAAGAATAATTTTCTGTTACTTATCTTAGCTATTGATGTTTTTTTGTTGGACCAGTCCTTGAGAACCTTTACAATTTCAAATCCAAACTGTCTTGAAAATCGAACCGTAGCGCCGATAACATCTAATATTTATTATTAACAATAATACGATCGATAGAAGAGACATATTTATTTTCTCGTATTGTTCGAAAGAACCGAAATATTCGAGTGGACAGAGTTCGTGGGACACACTGTATATACGCGTTCGACGTAAGCACGGAAGAAGAAGTACAGGAAGGATAAAAGTACTTACCGGTAACTTGAACATATCGTCGACCCGAATGTCGGGGGATCGGCCTCTCTTCGATCTTATCAAAATATAAATCTTATTTAATTCGGTGCAACTGTACAGTAACTTCTCGATGAGCACCTTTCCCATGAAACCGGTTCCTCCGGTTATGAAAATGTTCTTCCCCTTGTAAAACGACTGTATCTCGGTTAACTCTCCCATTCTTGACAGGCTAGATAAAAACAAACAGTTTCAAGTTTCAACGGAAGCCTGAGTCGAACGAACGATCGAAATCGAAAGGAATCCGAGATCGTCTCGACAGCGATCTATCAAAGGGGCGCGGCGGACACACGTTCGCTTTTGTCCGGCACGATTTCCATGTCATACATATTTTAAGAGTTCGTCGTTCGTAAGTCACGCGAGCTTCGGATCAACAACTTTACGAATTTTTTTCTAGGTCCTGACGCAAACTTTGGTATCCTAACTTTGCTCGGTCAGCGACCTTGAGAAAACTATGAACTGTTCGAAAGCATCGCGTCATCGATCCATTTTGTAGATCTAGACCAGAGCATGGGAATTATTTTGATGAAAAATCATTTAAACAACGATTCGAATAAAAGATACTTTATCGAAGGTTTGAGTAACGAATAAAAATTTTTTTATCTTTTAGTCGTTATTCGGAAATTTTTATATAGACGAACATTTTGCCCAACTCTGATCTAGACGTAGCCATTTCTTTTTCTCTTGATCCCTCCATAAATTATTCCCTTTTTCTTGGACGTGATTCGACCAAATATATTATTCGTTCTGTACACTGTACGGTATAGAATATACGGTAAAGCCTCGATCTAAGAAAAGCCCTCGATCTAAGAAAAACCATCGATCTAAGAAAAACCCTCGAGTTCATGCTGTCCCTTAAACGGCCCGCAGACGATACAATTTATCATACAACAAATCGTACAATTTATAAGGAAGCTCGATACGGCTTGATCGTTATAAATCGGTTGCTCGCTCACGGAGAACTGATTGATGATATTTTAGTAACAAAATCATATCGTAACGCACATTTGTTAACAAAACGTTAACAACACGTAAATCAATAAAAACATATAATAACATTTAAACATATGACACGGAACCACTGCATGTACACTCACACTCGGACATTGACATGGCGATACAAATATCCTTCCAATTTTAAGTTGCTTCAACCGTCTGAGAGACAATTGCAACGTTTACGGTGCGGTTGTACAATCTGTCGTGCGGCAGGTTTAAACGTTTGTGAGATGATTACTTAAATGAGCAAAAAAGAAATAACAGTTACGACATTTTCTTGCAAAAATTGAAGAAACAATCCCGAAAGCAAGAGTTACTGTAAAAGAAAATTTCAGGTGTTCGTAGAAACTTTCATCTGCATCAGCACTAATTGTTTCTCTCGTATATTTGGAGTATGCTTTGTAATTTTATAGCGAACTAATTGCAAAGAAAAAAATGAAAAGCATCTTCGTCCATTCTGAAATAATTCTTGAAATCTGCCGGTCCATCGTAGTTCTTGTAACAAGTTCGTGTTAGAATATTCATGCCGTTTACGTAAACAATTTTTACACAATTTCTTTTCTTTTCCACATTGTTCCTTCGTTTTCTTGAAGTAATATTACCGTGCGGCTGTTGTTCTTTTTGTACGATTTGCTGTACGACTGTGCAACTTGTCGTACACCTTGAAGACTTTAACAGTAGCAAAGTTCAAGGAGGGCAGAAAATTCGATGGTTCTTCGATAAATATATGTTCGAACAAAGGTACTCGATCGGATCGTTGCGATTGCAACATCGCTGCTCGCAGCCACCTGTACGACAGGATTCGTTGCGAAACATCGATCGCGTTGATTTCCAAATTTCGCGAACCATGTCCACCTTTGAAGATACATTTTGCTTTAGTTTTCGTAACATCGTTGCAACGAGTCGGCCAACTGTTCAACGACCAGTGAAATCGCTTCGCGGTTTTCTTGCCGGACACTCGACAAATTCCCTAGATCGGGACATCGGAAACGACCCTCTAATTAAACTAGGATCGGTCTGTTGTCTGATGAACTAAACGAGATACGCGGTTGAACCTGTTGGCATCCGTCGGATCGTCCAGATAGAAAGCGACCCAGTAGGAAAGCTAAGCCGCATAGGAAATATACAGGGTGTTTCAGAATTCATGGTACAAATTGGCCGGTAGATTTTATGGCTGGAAATAAGACGGACATTAAGAGCAACGAAATTGTGTGGGAAGCTTCGTTTTCGTGAAAATTCAATTTGAATATCGGTCGAGTTCACATTTCCTTAATAAATAAACGATTGCACGGATTTTACTAGAAACCGCTGTTGCGAACGTTTTTGTACATGGTACAATGTCAGGGGTTGTTCACTATCGGAATGTCATTGAATAATACACTAAATTCAATAAAAAAATACACTGATTATTTTATTACCTTGCGTTTAATGTGTGTTCTTTAAAGAATAAAAATTACTAATTTCTATTCGGCCCAGATATTAAAGGCCTGAAAATTATGTTTGATTTCCTTAAGTTATGCTCAATTAAAATTTAATTTCAATTAGGTAGTTGAAACCTAGTAAAATTAATGTAAAGTAATTGTAAGCTAGATATTAAGGCATATTGCAACGTAATCATAAATTGTATAATTTGCAATGTATATGCTATATAAACCTTATACGGTTTAAGGCAATAATAAATAATAATAAAGATAAAAATGTTTTGGCTTACAAAAATGACAAGGCTCGATTTATTTCGATTCTGTGCAATTTTTAACGCAATATGTGCTCGGATAAAGAAATTCACCGAATCAATGTCCATGTAAACTTCATACTTTCAATAATTGTAAAATGAAAAATATTAAAACCGGTCATTTCACCGGCAGTGGTAGGTTGTACTTCGACTGATACTCAAATTGAATTTTCTCGAAAACGAAGCCTCCCGTGGAATTTCGTTATTCTTGATTTCCGTTTTATTTCCAGCCATAGAATCTACCTGACCCAATTTTTATGAAACACCCTGTATGTAGTTGCATTTCAGTCGGGGAATCGGGTGACTCGATGACTTACGAAAATTCACGTGTGGTAACGTCTAACTGGTTTTCGTCACCTTTGATTTTAACGATTCGGCAACGATAGATTCAACTTCGTACAGTTACATCGACTGGTCGCGTAAACCTGTCTATGATCAAGTTCCAACAACCTAATTGTCCATGGTTCTGTGTCACATTACGTAGCAAGGTGGAAAGTACGTTTCAGTTGGAAGCGTATTAAACGAAAGTATTAACTTGTTGCGTTTCCCTGATTATGAATTCACCTCGATTTCTTGCGAAAAGACGCTCGATCCAGATACATATTATAGATCGCCGCGTTCGATACGGCATGCACTTCGATCGATCAAAGTAACAATTATAATAATATCTCGGTTAACGACTCGGAACGGCTCGGGAACGGTGGTCTCGCGTAAATAAAAATGATTTATGTCTACCTCTAAACAAACAATCGTTTAATACGCGTAGGTGCTACTATTATCTTCCATCGCTTCCGGTATTGTCAAACAAAATCAATTTTTATTTGTAATAATTAACCATAAATAAATGTAAGTTTGCTTTTAAACTATTAATATATTAATGAATATAATGTTTAATATACATATCGCTCATGCACAAGAGAAACGTCACAAATATAAAAATACAAATTTTACAAGAGAGCGTTTCAAAGTCCTTTGATAGGGCTATCTATGGGGTTAATTTTATAGTATTTATTATTATTAGACAGCAGATTTGTGCAAAATAAATAATTTTTACCTGATTTACAACAAACTGGAGTACAATAGAAATTTGTTTTTTTTCTTAATAGTTTTAATAGTTTGAATATAATATAACAGTATTTTTAAATACTACTTATGTTTTTACTGTTTTAAATTAAACAGCCTACTCGTTTTTCTCATAAATGCATAAAGATCCGCAGTCTAATTATTACTCTGACGAGTATTTTAATGGAATAGAACGAAAACTGAAAAATTTTGAGTTTTGACGTTTTTCATGTGCATGAGCGATATCTACATCGCTTCTATGGTGACATATACTTTATCCTAGATGAACACATTCTATCGTACTGGTAATAACCTACGGAAAGAGAGAACCGAGTGAAAGGAAATGCACGCTAATATTGCAAATACTTGAAACAGTTTAGACGCTATATGTACATACGTGTCTATGTGCGCGAGCAAATCCACAAAAATATATTACGTAATTACATTTAGAAACGCGCTTTATGTATGGTACGAACTTTCTTCAAGACTGTCTATTGGTGACCGTAATAATTACACAGCGGATCGTTATGGGGGAAAAAAATGTTCTAACTGAATTGCAACAAACTGGAGCGAAGTAGAAAATTCTTTTCTTGCTTAATATGTTTAATAGATTGAAAATGATATAACAGTATTATAAAATTTGTCTAATGTTTCCTCTGTTTTAAATTACACCTTGCCATAAATGCATAAAATCTGCCGTCTAGTAATAATATTCGAAGGGCACGATTATTCGTTCGACATTGAACGCTAACAAAAGTATCGTATAATACTTTTCCCATTTATGTTGCAGTCGTCGAAACGCGGAAACGTGATGGAAAACGGAAGTACGCGATGCCGAAAGCGAAAGTAAAGATTTATCTTCAGCGCTCGCTGTCCATATAATACTATTCAGAAGTAGTTTTGAAACGTCTAATTCGACATTAATATCATTTTTATGCATTTATGAAGAAATTGGTGAAATATAAAACAGTGAAAAATTTTTAAAATTCAAAAATAGTGTTACGTTGTTATAAGAAAACTATTAGGGGATGAAATGAATTTTTATATTTAACTACTGCTTCCCACAATCGCTGCTGAACATTTTTATGTTGCATAAAGATCCGTAGTCTAGTGATTAACAATCGACTCGTGGAGAAATAGGTGTATGCAACTGTACGGGTGTGTGCGTTGGTTGAAATTGCACGAGCAACGAACGCGTTAAGATTCTTCAACGGACTTACCTGTCGCTAATAGTTTACCAAAGAAAAATAGAATCGATCGCGTCGAGTCGTTTCGAAACTGATTCGAAATAATTGCGAATGTTTAGCTAATGTTGGTATCCGGTAGCATTAGAAGAAGGAAGCAGAACGAACGGGACGAATAGAACTAGTCGAACGAGCAGACTTATTCAGAATCCGCGCAAATCTGCAGAATGAGAGGAAGAGACACGAACCGCGCGCTCGAAACCACTGAGCTCCAACGTAGTTCGCGCAGCACTTCTACCCAGCGAAATAACGCTGTCTCCCCACCTGTTCTTAATTATACGACTTTCTTACTCTTCTTTTTCTTCTTCTTCTTTTTCATCTTCTTCGAACGTTGCCCTTGCACGTGGCATCTTTATCGGCTATTCTCGATTCTTTTGAAATTTGTCCCTCGCGAGTTTCCACAATTATCACGATCAATTAAGACGAGTAGTCCTCGTTCCGTATAACATGGATACAATTCATGTATACAACTGTTTTCGTTAGCAGTAAACTCTACTTTGGCGAGAAAACGCATAGAATCATGTCGCACTTTGCATCGTCATGCTCGTGTGTAGTTTGTTTCGATTTCAAAAGATTGATCGGCTTGCGATATCTCACCGTTTCGTACTAAAATTCTTAAGTGACTGTCGACTAAATGGATAGCGGACAAAGTTATGTTCGCGAACGCGTATTTTCAATCTGCTGAAACTATTAGCTGAGTCAGGGATCCTGATTACTTAATTACATACGCATACCATGTATCGAGTACCCCATATAGGGGATATATGATTATAAAGTAGGTATTCCGTTTGATCGGCTCGGAAACATTTCTCTCTCTAGCTCTGTCTCCGAAATCGTAATAACTATAGACAGCGGATTTTTATGCAAAATGAAAATTTTCTACCTAAATTTCCACAGACTGGAATAGATTCTGTTTCTTAATATATTTAATAGGATGAAAATCATAGAACAGAATTTTTTTAATTCTTCTAATATTTTTACTGCTTTAAATTGCGCCTACTCATTTTCGTCATAAACGCATAAAATCCGCTGTCTAGTAATAACCACAAAACTAGTATAATATGTATAAATGTGTTGGCATCGCAGTTTAAAACCGTACAATTCTCACGTTCCTTGCCGTCGTCGCTCCTTTTACAATTTCTTTTCACCTGATTCGTTTCAATAATAAGTTGGAATCGTAAAGACAACCTTAATGATAAAAATATAAATCATCTGCTAAATTTCATCAAAGATACCATAAACTCATTAAACAAATAATGTAGTATATTCTGACTTATTTATATTTATGAAACTATAAATAAAAAGTTTCCTAAAGGGAAAAAGAAATGAAAATTTACATCGACTGATTTCTGTATAGCGATGACATAGAAATAGAATTTGATTTCGGTTGAACGAATAACAGGCATATGTATATGTATACTGTGTTTCCTGAAACGGCAGAGTAGAAAAAAATTATAGTTTACAAAAAATCTGAAAATCCCATTTTCCACAAAGCATCGGAAATTTTCGACTGACCAGACCAGAAGTACAAAGTTACGTTCATTCCTATCGCTGAACCCTAGCCCGCGTGAGTCTCTAACGTTGCTTTTACCGGTGCCGCCGGTACCCCATAAACTTTCGTTGCGCAAACAACGTTACGTAAAGTTGATGCACATTATAGTTCGCCGACCTCTTTCGTATTATAAATTGTTCAGTTTTTTTCGCGCGTTTTTCACTCCTCGTTCATTAGAGCATATCGATCGCTATAGTTTATTACTACGAGTATTACCGTTTGATTGCGTGTTTTTCTTTCGTTTTAGAAGCACTATAGTTGCACCTACACATATACACACATGTACAAGAAGTTTTAATCCTTTAATGGGGTATGTCAAAATATAATGTCGTCGGTTATCATCGAAAAACTTCGGCAAACCTCTCGCGATAATAATTGGTGTTCGTTGCACAATCTTCGCAGAAGCATAGAAAAACTTCATTAAAACGCTAATCGATCTGTAAAACGAAAAAACGTTCTTTGAAATTTCATACCAGATGTACCGCGATTTAATTATATTTTTTGTTTTATGTAAAAAATAGGATGTTTAATCAATAAAACGGTTAATAGATCATTAAACAGCGGATGTTTATGCAAAATGAAAAATGTTTATCTGCATTTTAACAAACTACTGGAGTGAAATAGATATTTATTCCGTTTATTAATATGTTTAATATATAGAATGAAAATCATAGAACAGAATATTTAAATTCTTCTAATATTTTTACTGCTTTAAATTGCACCTACTCATTTTTGTCATAAATGCATAAAATCCGCTGTCTATATATATAGATCATACACGTGTGTAAGTATATCTATAAAATATATATGTATTGTAGATCAATGAATTCGCCTTGAGTGGATGCCTAAGAAATTATGATCAATCTTAGAGGATATATAAATGGATTCTGGATAAAAGGGAATGAAAATGAATCGGTCAAATTTCACGCTAACTATAAGTAAACTATACATATATAAATGTAAAATACGCTACTTGGAACTTTACAAATGGGACCCTTAATAGAAGAAATAATAATAATAATCTATGAATATTTGAGTCCTCCATAAAAATCCACAGCCTAATAATGAGACTTCGCATCTAAACTCTAAAATACTCTAAATAGTGCATTGTTAACAAAAGAAAATGGCGCAGCTTACGTTTAACATTATTCATCGGAGATGAACCATATATGTATATAAATATAACATTCTGACGGTTCAATAAATTCTCGTGGGAAATTGGGAAAAATGTCATCACATACTACTGCGATAGTCGAAGAATTGGCAAAGGATTATGCCAGTTATGCAAAATTGGATTTATCTAATCAAGCGAGTATTATTTCTTACATAACCTCTATGAACAATCTGTGACCAAACG
The DNA here is from genome assembly GCA_916610255.1 of Lasioglossum lativentre. Classification (NCBI taxonomy): domain Eukaryota; kingdom Metazoa; phylum Arthropoda; class Insecta; order Hymenoptera; family Halictidae; genus Lasioglossum; species Lasioglossum lativentre. The sequence continues at coordinate 8,867,259 of OU744364.1, forward strand.
TCGAAACGTCGGAACAGATATTTTTATTATATTTCATGTGTCGAAAAGGGATTTTTCGTATTTTGAAATGTATTTGCATACTCAGCTTTTTTCAATTAACTTCCTACAGTTAATATAATGTACACTTTTCGATGCTTCATTGTAAACAAAAACAACAATCTTTTAAGAGAACCAATAAATTTAATATAATAATAAAGAGAAACAATTCAGATTTGTAACACTAGATTTATATATTAAATTTGACCAGAATAATTCTAATGCTTGCAGATGATGTTTTTTGTCGTTTTTCTTATATCACACGACACTCCTAAATGTACAGTTCTATTCAAACAACAGTGTGCAAATACTTTCTTGCTTTATGAAATTTGCTTTTCAAAGCAAAAATGTTTTTTATTCCGTATCACAATCATTTGTGTTTGTATGTACGAAAGCATTAAAAATTGTATATTATGTTCATGCGCTGTGTCTTTACAGGAATAGAAAAAGAGCATTTATGTTGCAGATGAAAGGCTTTCACGATACCATCGAGGATGTAATGATGCGCTTAGAGGAATTTCAGTCAATCATTGAAATGGTTAGACCATAGCAGTAGGGAAAAATGTTTCGTTAAATTTATGGTACACGCGTTATGTCTTCTGTTGAAAGGTTCAGAATGAAAGAACGCAATGCATCGATCAGCACATTCCAAAATTACAAGATATACAACCAGAAGTTGTGACACTATGTAAACGTATAGACGCTCTAGAACATGTTATAGCAATGGCTAACGTGAACCTAACTACTTTAGAGGCTGCGGTTGACAACGCGGAAGCCGAATTAGGAATTTCAGATAGATTATTTGGAATGCTAAATCCTTTGTCGTTTTTTGTAAGTAGCAAACCACATATTTCAGTGTGGAAAATATTTTTAAGTTGCATTATGTTTCAGAAAAAAAGTCAAGAACCTTTGATACCGAATAAATTACCGGTGTACGAACAACCTACTATATATAGAACAAACGATTATTTCAATGGCGAGTAGACGAAACGATCGAGTCACAAAAGTGCAATACGTTTATTAATTAGGCGGATAGGTAAAAATTATATTGTTGAACGTTGAAAAGAAAAACTAAAAAATTTTTTTAAAAATGTGCAATATCGGAAGAACCTTGTATATTTTCATTTTAAATGTAAGATAAAACTGTATTAATCGCTTATCGCTACGATTTGGAATGATTTTTACAGTTAATCACAAAGCAGGACGTCTAACGAAAAAGATGTTGCGCAACCTGTGCATATTTTTCGTTGTTTCCGTCGTATAGGTATCGACGCCGACAGTTCCGTTTAACGACAAATATTAACACGCTGCGAGAGTACACGTCTTCAATTGCGCTTTTTTTGCGCCTATGGAACAGCCTCCAGCTATGCAATGTCTCCATCTCGATAACTTTCCTATACCGCAAGTAACGCTACAACTGGACCAGCTTCCCCATTGGTCCCATATTTTTGGTCCAATTCTGCTTGACTTACCTATCGAAACACCCAATTATTCTACAACTAGAAGTTCTCTGTTTTCGACGCTGCTGTAACTGTGAGCTATACATATATAAGTACATGTATGAACGAACTTTCAGAACTTTTGATGATACGCCTTGAAACGAACGGATTTTTCTAGTCAAAAGACTAGGCCGATTAGTTACCGATTAGATTACATACTTAATTTTTCTTAGTTTATTCGGTATCATACCTATGTGATTTTCATTTTCGTCGTTTTCGTCGTTTTCGTCGTTTCCGTTTTCATTAGCAGCTTCAAGCGACTGCTTCTTACGTAGCAACTCTTCATTTTGACCGTCACCCGCTTTCGAAGTGAACGGTGTCATTTTATAAGGCAAATCTGACATGGCGGTCGTCAATTCCGCAATAATGTAACAGACTATTATTAATTTCATAAATCGTTTCCTCAACATATGTAGCATGATATTGCACATGTACGGTTTATGTTAGTAATAATTTCGCGTTGAACATGCAGCCCAATGAAATTATCTGCCAGTCTATTTAAAATCTATATTATGAAAGCGTTTTCAAAAAAGAAAACAAAACTTTCGGCATATACAGTATGTAAATTTCTACTTGCATAAAAATCCATGGTCTTATGGTGTACATAATATGCATTATATTTAATATAAGGTATGATAATTATAAAATACGAAAATATGAAACACGTGTACTATCATATAGTTATGCTGCAGAGTTTAGCAGATGATCGTATATAATTAGGTTTTTATTCCTAACCAATTGAGAAAGTTTTTATCGCATTTTTTTAATCGACACGGTTTTAATTGTGCTTTTTTCAATCCTTTTGAACAGTCTTTTGCCGAACAATGACGCCATCGGACCTTTCGACCGTTTCCGCAAGTTACACTACACATACTCCAATTACCCCACTCGTCCCAATGTTCATGATCTGCAAAGTATCAAAACAAACTTATTTACGTATATCAAGCGATATTTACACTTACGATACGTGCAGCGAAAGAAAACGTGTCTATGCATACATACATACAAATATCTAAATACATATGTCGATTATATCACACACGTACATATTTCCGTAGTTGCGTCTTCGGTTTTTGCCGAAGACTCAGCATTGTTTTCGTCGAATAAATTGTTGTTAATGGGATGTTCGTTGATAGTTTTTGCTAAATAATTGAGCAACCTCCGACCATTGATAGTTGACTCTTTTAAGGAATTTAAATGCTGTTGAGATTTCAAGATTAATAGTTTTCTTACATACTTTGGTAAATTTAATTTTCTAATCTGTGTACAATGTGTTTATATAGTTAACATAATCGTATAATTAAATTTAAATTATTACGTTATATTAGTAGGACTACTTGAACTTGAACTGGTACTATAACTAACATGTATTTACACGTTTGTGTATTTTAGCACTCACTCGTAATATATTGGGACACGTATTAATCGATCCATGATTGTAATAATCGTACCGAATCTTGCTTGTATCATCTATTCGATATCGTTGATCGAAATTTAACATGGCACAACTGAGGTTTCTGTCCCGATTCTCGTATAAACTGAATTAATAAGAAACGATTATTAGCATTTACAAACAGGAATGTCGACGTAAAATAAGAAAAAAAAAAAAAAATAATAATAATATGATTTCCAAATGCAAGAAAGTGCTTTATAAATAGTATTTCAATATACCAAATGTTGGAGCGGCTTAACAGATTTTCCGACGATCCGAAGGTATAGAATTCTTTTAATCCAACCTCGCTTTTCGAATTCTCTTGGAATACGAATCCAAAGCTCTGTGTCATCGTGAATGCAAATAATAATCGCATAGCATGTTCCATCAAATTCGTATTAATTAAGAGCAGTAACGCGTGAACGAAAGGCCTATCGGTTAAAATTTGTTAGATGCGATAACTAAATTTTTATTACTGCTAAGCTGAATATAGCTTTGCTATAGTAATGGACCGATTTCATTACGTACCCTGTAGGTACATATTTTGTATTAATTAATACTGTAAAAATATTGTCTCGACGCGTTGTTCGTTTCTAAATGTTGTGCTTAACATTTTTTATACTGACCATATGTGTTGCTGTCGGTGCATCCGTGTTAAAATATTTGGTAAAGTTCTCGAGAAAACGTTTAATATATTTTATTAAAACTATTTTGTTCAAGAATTTCCATTCAATGTACACTTATCGTATATTCTATAAAAGAGTAACAATATCTTCTGAACATCCTCTCAAAACACTATGTTGTGTTTCTTTGGGCAATAATTTTAATTTTAGTTAACATTGTACTGATTACTCTAAATTATTTACAGCCTAAAAAATGCCTTATGCGCACGACCATTAGGGATCTGCCCTTGAAGCCTCAATCTCCTAACAGCTTCTCTCAAATGTTTTGGTTGTAATGGCCCCGTTTCCCGATGCGCTTCCATGACATCGAGTGCTACGATTCGAAATACAATTGGTGAATAGAAGCATTTTTACCTATTTAGAAGTTCTAGCAAACAATCCAAGTTTTACCTTCTTCCACGATTTCTCCAACAAACACTTTCGCTATACCAGACATCGCTATGACTACGTTTTGAGATACAGAACAACCCGTAATTGTTTGCATAATCTACGACAGAAATAGTAATCGCAAAACTTGTTTAATAACAGGCAGAACGCTAAATAAAATATTAAGTCAATATTAAAATGAATCGCATACTCTTTTTATGGCTGCTTTTGGAAAAGCGGCTCTTCTGTACATCTCGTATCTATCCAATTGATCTTCCGTGAAATTGGAAACCAATACCCTGTTAAGAAAACCGTATGAATAGTCTTAGAATTATACAGGGTATCAAAATGAACTCTCAAACATCTTGCATATTATCGATGAGAGAAAAAAAGTGATGTAATATCATAATCTTGCGTGATGGCAATCGAGAGAATGTGTTAGCTTACTACAAAATTTGCTCCTTTAATCCTAATCGTACTTTCTTTCAACATTTTTTTGTATTATCGATAATAAGCAAGATATTCAAGGTAGAAACGCAGTATACATTAGCACGTATAGACAAATACATACTGCATTTTTTCTCTCTCCTCTTCTTCCAATTCTTTTTTACTTTTTTCTTTGCTTTCTCTTCTTTCTTTGACGTTTATCGGATTCGCGTGTGGTAACACTATATCGTTTCCAAATAGATCCTCTGCGGTTTGATCTTCTTCTTTAGAAGAGGCAGAGTCAATTTCGTGTTTGACAATTTCGATTTGATCATCCACCATTGTGCCTAATAAATTAGAACTTGTTTCTTCCACATCTGACTGAGAACTCATTGCATCCAATTCTACCTGTAACATTAGATATTGTATCGTGAGTCACACTAGGAATCCTTTATGATATACCTTAATGTGCATATTATCTACATCCATCGATTCTGTGTCCTTGGCTATAGAGTTTTGGGATGGACTGTCCTTTCCTTCTTTATAATCTATATCTATGTGTTCGCTTTCGTTTCCAGAATCTTCTTTCCCAAATATATTATCCATTGTGTAATAAAATACAAATTTCCAAAGATGTACCTAAACATAGAATTCTCTCATACTCATTCGCGTTTAAGAAATGTCTGTTGCACAAAATAATCTACGAACACATAAGAAAAGTATCTACAGGGGACATAGCTTTTAAGTTTTTTTTGAAAAATTTACCTGATTAAAACATCAGCTACGCTAAGAGTATCAAGTAGATAATAACCAAAGCAACGTCAACTCGAATGCTCGAGAAATTTGAATTGGAACCAATTCATTGATTCATAAAATACTGTTGAATCATTCATAAGATGTCATTCAATTGTTAAATATCGTGTTGCGATGACAACTGAAATCAAAGCATTTAAACAGAGTTTTACAGGGAGAACCATATGCATTCACATTTGTATAGTGTCTTGTGCAATTGATCGAATGTTCCCAACATGTCAAGGAATACATACAAAATATTAATAGATTATCTAATAAGCAGAGTTTTCAATTTCTTTAAACTCTTGTCAACTGGTACAACTATGCAGACATTGTGAAGAAATATTTTCAACATACAAATGGGTGTCTGAAAGAAGGGCCTATGACAGGTTTTTTAAATTTTATAGGAGCGCAATTTTGAACTGAAACGTGAATTGCAATAATAAAAACCAGCTGAAAATGACATAGGCCCTTCTTCCATTGGAAAAAGACTAAAAACTGACAGACTTTTTTTACGGTTTGTTTTATTAAATATTAAAGCAAAATAAATTCGGAACATAAAATTCGGTTTTTCTAAAAATCACTTTTTAAACTTTTAAACTCACTCGACGAAGAAATAAATATCTACATAAACACCGCGGGAGCATTTATTCGACTATAGAAGTCACTGTGTACAAAGTAACATAACACGAAAGTACATACATATTTACAACGTCTCTTTCCGTAAGAGAAGTTTGAAAAATAGCCGTTGCATTTACATTTATAAAAAACATAATTCGAAACTACATACACACATAAGGTAGAGTACAGAATTCTCTGCTAAAAACAGCTTTTTAGCAGATGAATTGTCTGACTCGGTTCGGTCCGAGTTTTGTTTTCCTTTTGGCTGCTTTTGGCCAAGAAGCGGTCTTACAGAGTAACACAGAGAGGAAAGTCGGATGTAACTTCAAGAACTAACTTTCAGTGATTGTGAGCGCACCCTCAACATTCTATACTTCAAGCGCAGATGTGTACCACAAGTTTGTAAAACGTAAAACTTCGAAACTACGTACACAAAACAGCCATAGAATTTATTTTAAATACGTAGGAACATTCGGTTGTATATGTGACATGATAAAAATAATTTGTCGAGAATAATAATTAAATGTTATTTTGCACATTCGCATTGCTTTTTGAATATTACCTCGGTTTCCAACGTTCGAAATTTTTTGTAAACAGTCGGCTGTTCCTCTTTGATCCAACGGCTGTGGAAAAGGGCAGAAATATCAACTCAAAAAAAATGGCAACACCGTCTGTATATATATAAAGATTGTCACAATCTTACTTAGACCATATATATTATAGACCCGGAATAGGTATAGTATGTGTATAGGAAAGCCGAAAATCCAATGAAGTAAAGATAAAGTGAATTTGTGACGTCACAAGATAATTTTTAAGATAATTTCAAAATGGCTGACACGGTAGACCGACGCCAATACCGACTGTAAATGTGATCGATTTATATGTAAAAAACATTCTGTAACCTGCACAGAATCAAATATCGATTCCTAAAATAGTTAATACATAATACGATAAAACATATAGAATAAACATTTGAATGTCAAATATATTTTATATATTGATTGTTTCATGATAAAATTCCAAATTCTTTGGAATTATCCTGTCCATTCTTTCCGTGAACTGTGTAAGTACACTGACCTCCCCTCTCTGAACATAGCTTATACATCTTTGGAAAATGTGACGTCACAAATTCGGTTTATCTTTGCTTCAAGGAAAATTATCTGTGCCGTGTCTACAGGTTTATACAGGCTAAGATGAAAAAGGACAGAAATATCAACTCAAGAGGAATGGCAACACCGTCTGCATATAGATTGTCAAGGTCATCGGAACGTCGATGGTTCCGACAGAAGATTCGCCTTCGCGGGATTACTGCGTGTGGTTCGGTGACAAGCGAAACACATAACAGATAATAACCATAATCGATGGATCGAATGAAATTTTGAAAAGAGGTCGATGCATTACACATGCATCCCGGATTGAGAACCTCTGATCAAACGAGTTAAAGGACCATGATCGAATCACGCTGGTAGCGACAGCGTGGCGCCAGCTGGCGGTCGAGTGAAATTTAGTCGACGGTGTCGCGACGCCGCGACGTATTTGTCAATATCTGCTGGTTTTCGCGATTTTCACGGTTCATAGGTACTTTCGTTGGCCGAGAATCGACGGAGGTACGATCGTCGGCGGATTCGAGGACGATATATCGGTGCTGGGGTCGCTCGTTGACGACGAGTCCGACGACGACGCGAGGTTCCCGAACGAAAAGTGCGGAGAGTTGTCGGCGCGAAAAACAGGCATCGTGAGAGAGAGAGAGCTGACCGGGACATTCTCGGGACTCTCTTCGGGACTCTCTTGGGACTGTTTCGGGACGATAGCTGTGGTGGTAGTAGCTGGTAGCTGGTGGTTAGGTAGGTTGCTGACTCGCCCGAGCGAGTCTATCGCCTGACCTGCCTCGTTCGAGAGCCAAAGGGTAGAGTAGATGGTACAGTGAGTGAGTGCGACACAGTGGAATAAAGAAAAACGCTCGGTCAAGGAGTTGACCGCCTAACCGCGAGTTCTGTCTACTGTCTACGCATTGTACAATATCATTGAACACCACGAGCCTACGAATGCAGCTTCAAGACGGAGCCGCGTATTAAGATGTGAGTATGTGCCTGTGCGTGCGCTCGCGTTCGCGCGCGCGCGCGCCTTGGAACGTGCTTGCAACTGTTCGACACGTATCCACCGCCGTAGCTGGTGTGCGCGGTTATCCGATAGCCGTTTCGTTTCCTCGATTTTACAGAAAATTACAAGAACGAGGCGAGAGAGGAGAAGAAAAGAAAGAAAGGGTTTTGCAGCGATGGTTCTTCGGGGCCGAACCGTAACACCTAACTATAAGACCATCTTGTCTTCGTAGACGGTACGAAGGACCATTGTTGTACATACACATATATAGAATCCGTTTGCTCCGTGATCCTGGTGAGGTACGCGGCAGACGCGCGCACATCTCTTTCCACGCACACTGTCGCGTATATACGTATGTAGATGTACTTGCATGTATACATACGTGCATGTACGTACTAGGATTTAACACGGTGTCGCATTGTAGTGGTACACGTACACGGATTTGTACAACGCATACTTTTAACCGCGCTACGAAATATCGTGACAGGATCACGCGTGAAACCGGTCTTGTTCCCGATGAAACCGTTGAAACGGTCCGCCCTCCTCCCGTATCTCTCTTTTCTGTAAAATTCACGAATTCCGCGACTGTTCTCCATCTTTGGTTACTGGCGGACTGCGGATCTTTATGCGGAATAAATTGTACAATACATATTCCGCGAGTTACGAGGTGATCGTAGGGGGGGGGGGGGGGGGGTTGAAATGCACGCGTGTTTTCTATTAAAAATCGTAGCATATCTACAGATAAAATACTTTAACAGTGCTCGCGTACTATTTAGTTCGGTATTTACTCGTGTTTATCGTAATGAAATTGGTGGTCAAGTTATTGGTTCTCGAACAAAGGGCAAGCTTTGATACGTTACGCGATCGGTTACCCTATATGTAATTCACAGGATATCGACTTTGGCCGATCATTATCGGCTGGTTCGTTCATGCCTACTGCTTCAATATGTACTGATTTTCGAAGTTTATCGACAATTCGATTATCGTGCCGAATGCTTCGCAATTGAATTTCTGCTCTCGGTGATAGATAAAATATTTTCGGCACCAATCGATTATCGTTTTCGCGTAGATACCTACGTGCGGTAGCTATCCTATTACGATTCTACCCGTATAGCGGCTGTTCATCTATTCTGCTATTTATAATCGTTCAGTTACTCGCATAATCGATCACACACACTTTAGATCAGAATAACTGTTTTATAAATGGACCAAACGACTTCAAAATTCTCTGTAAGGCTAGAAGGATTAGTTTGGCAAATCACGTCTCACAAATATGTTGAAAAAATGCATTTGGTCGCGAATTGTGAAAAAATTTTTAAAATATGTTTTGTACACTGATATAAGTTATATGCATGCTGCAAATTTCATCGAAATTGGTTGATTGGTTTACGAGTTATAAACGATCAAATGTGATAAAAATTGCAATTTTTCATGATTTTCAGCCAACTGCCATTTTTACCACATTTGTTCGTTTATAACTCGTAAACCAATTAACCAATTTCGATGAAATTTGCAGCATGCATATAAATTCTATCAGTCTACAAAACAAACTTTTTAAATTTTCGTTATTGGCTCAGATAACAAAGTTGTAATAATCACTTTTACTATTTTTTTTCACAATTCGCGACGAAAGGCATTTATTCAACATATTTGTTAGACGTCATTTACTAAACTAATCCTTGTAGCCTTACAGAGAAATTGAAGTCGTTTGGTCCATTTATAAAAAAGTTATTCTGATCTAGAATGTGCGTGATCAATTACGTGAGTAACTGTATGCTATGACATGCAAATTCAATCTGATCTAATTGAACGACAGAAATGTATAAATAATTTTAAAGTTTTCGCATTTGAAGATTTTCGCAGGAACTCTTATATGTACTGAAACTGCAAATCTATTCAGAATTAAATATTTTTAGAAAAACGTTAAAATATTAACCTAAAGGAAATACATATACATGTAGTATGTAAATGGATACTAGAGTTGGTTACGCGAGTCGATAACGGTGAAACTTATGCGAAAACTATTTAATACATATTTTTTTGTCGACCTCGTTCTCATCGAAAGGGTGAAAACAGCCCCCGAATTTGGGAATTTAATATTTGTGTGTTAACAAGCACAATTGTTTCTTTTTTGTACTATAGGAAGATTTGTAGGAGAATCATTTGTTTAAATAGTACATGATCTAGTAATTTTAAGTACACTCGGATGTTCTTGGAATTTTTTGTGTCTTGCCTCATCCCTTTAATATGGACGACGGCTGAGAAAAAAAATACATGTCGAATACTTATCTACCATTAAACATTAACCCTTGCATAAGTTCCATTGTAATAACAAGTCTGTCTGGACCGTGCAATTGAGCGGGCTTTCAACTCTTAAAGTTAGAGACTTTCGAAATGGAATATTCCAGAAACGAACGGTGATACGGAAAAACGGATTTTCATAGAAAAAAAGAACCGCTTATCGGAATGAACCGATTGCAAAGGTGAAGTTAAAATTCGTTCGACAGCAGGGTCTATGCGTGCTTGCGTGTGCTTGGTGGAACGAATGCGTGGAAATGTGAAGAAAAAGTAAAGAGGAGGTAAAGAAAAGACGGTCGTTGGCCAGAGGAGAAACGACCGGACAAGTCTCCTTGCCCGAGACGACTTGAGACCTGTTTTAGTACGGAGCTACGCGAGCTACGCTCTGTCAGATCCGCTCATCCACTCTACCAACCAGTTGTAGATCGTAGAATCGTCGCGTCGTCGAAGATCGGAAAGTTCGAAATCGTAACAGCCTCGTGCCCCGGTATGCTTCGTTCTGTATACTTCTTGCCTCCGATTCATGTTCTTGTTGATCGTATCGGCTGATTTTAACCCTTTCGCTCCGCGCGATCCTTGAAATATATGTCGAGAAGTGTGCTTTTAAATTAGCATCGGGCTGAGAGTAAACAAATCTATATAATTACAGCGCGTTCGATGTTATCGCAACAATGTAGCCATTGTTCTTGGAAGAATCCATAAGGAAAGTTGAAACTCTGCCGACATATCGAACACGCGTTTACTTTTTACTAGAGTTTTACTCGGAAGGACGTAAGGACGTAAGGACGTAAGGACGTAAGGACGTAAGGACGTAAGGACGTAAGGACGTAAGGACGTAAATACGTAAGGACGTAAGGATCGGAAGCCGATATACCGTTAGCCATTCCGCGACATCCTCTTTCCTATTTCGCGCAGAAGATTGCGCGGGAACGTGCAAACACCGAGGTTCACCGTGTCTTTCGCGTACAATAGGTGATCGACCCGAACGCGGTTGTTTTTCCCAAAGTTAGGCCACCGCGGTACCGGCGAGTACGACCGTGCCGCGAAATCGAATAGTCTTGTCGAGGCTCGTTGAAGTAAGAGCGACGATTTACATGAATGTGAACGCGAAACTCGAATGCGAACGCGAACATGGTACGAGCCCGTTCCTTTCTCATTGTACATAGCTGCTGCTTCGGGTCCTTGACTCTGCCACTGCTCGTAAGAGCGAGGCGAAACTTTACGTAAGCACTTTCTATCCACGAGACTCCGATCAGTGATTGGCGAAAAGCACAGACTGCTGGCAAACCGCAAACGTATGCCAACATAGCTAGCCAAAGAATTTCTTCGATACGATTGCTTGTCCGTGATCGTCGCTGACAATTAGTCGCTCGATTCGACGATCGACAAGCTCACAACGGAATACGTACGCTTGTATACGCAACCTGGCCACACTAATTTTTATGCGGGAAATATGCACGCAAAGACGATGATTTTCTTTGTTTGTCCTTATTAGTACCAAGATAAAATAGGTTTTCTGTAAGTTCGAAGCGTGTTTTCAATTTCCGGTGCGAATAGAATCAGCAATGTTTCTTTTTACGCAGGTGCGAAGAGGCTACAGAAGTGGAGACGCATCATCAGCAAACAGCGGCAACAACGATGGGCGTCGCCGAGGACGAGACGCCATCCTCTTTGACTTCTCATCCCAACCCTAACGTTAACAATCCGAATCAAGAAGGTACGTAATCATCATACCGTAAGCCTCCCTCTCGAGAGACTAGTATTGGTTCATCGCAAACACCTAATAGGAAATATCTAGAACAAGGCTTTCGAAACAACCCTTGAATTTGAAATTTTCATCGCAAATCTGTAATCCGTTCAGGGAACGATGGGTTACACATCCGCCATATTGAATTTTCCATTTTGTTTTTTTTTTTTGTAATTTTGACACCAGATTCATAATTAGCGACCCGAAAAACCCTATCAATTTTTAACTAAATTGGAGTACGTACGCGTTCCCATTTTGGCCACGTTTTGCCGATTTCCGACCACTGTGCGGAGTTGTTCTACGAGCGTTTTCGTTCTTCGGGACGAAATTAAAAAGGGAAATGCGCGTGTACACGGTCGATTTCCGACAGCTGTAACTCGGGTTGTGGTCACCGTAACACCGCCACATCCGGTAGACAAATTTCAGATTGAAACTGTTTTCTCTGTTTCCGCTGTACACGTTTATCACGACCTACGTTTTTGTACGAAACGCACACATGTCTAGAGGGGAGTAGCCTACTTTGGACAGTGGCCACACTGAACCACCGAGTCTCTTGAGAAGGAAAAATGTTCGCGATAAATGTATTATTAACGATATCGACCGATTGCTGGCACTAATCGATTATGAATTTGTAAATTAGATCCAACCTATCCAGACGTCCTGTCGTTCCGTTCCAAATTTGGCTACTCTCCCTTACGTTTGCAAAGAGGAAGGAAGTAAATAGTTGCAAAGAAGATAGTCGGTAAACACAGCGTGACGCACAAATTCTTGTCTATAACAATAAGGACTATTGTTTTCGTGGCTCGCGCGGAAGAAATGGAGAGCGCGGTGTAAAGGTTCCGCCCGTATCTTTTCTACAATAGACGGAAGTTGCTTTCCGACTGCTTCCGGTTTCCGAGTTTTCACGAAGCATCTTTCTCCTCTCTTCGTTCGTTTGTTTTCCGAAGAATTTTAATCAGACGCACCTGTTTGTTTCAAGTGGTTCTTCGAGGCTCGAAGAACAGCTAGGCGAATAGACCGTGGCCTTGATTTTTTCTCTCCAACTCTTAAACTTAAACGATCTTTCAACGATAAGTACGTTGAGAAAGAAATTTCACGGAACTCGGCTGGTTATTGCACATATTTCTTTCGCAATTGAAACTTTGGATTTGGAAACGCAACTGTGCACGCTCGCGCGAGACGGACACGTGTTATCAATCGGGCTCGTTCACCTGCTGCTGGCGGTGCTGTCGTCCGTTGGTAACGTAGATACCTTCGAAAGGTGACTCGACGATGCATCCAGTTGGAAAGGCGGACGCGTTCGCGGTTATAACTGTAATCGTAGTTCCACTGGTAATCGTAATCGTTATCGTTATCGCGATGGCAACTGCGATCGCCTGGAGCTCGTCGACACCGGTATTGTTCGGTACTATTGTACGTAGCTGTAGCTACTGTTGCAGCCACGCGTGCATGTCCCTAGCTTGTTAACGTTATTAGAGTGGAAATCCTGCTCGGATATATCTGCACGACCGCTCTACCGATTCCCTGCTTCCTCGAAACCTGCTCTTCCGAGACGCCGCGCCACGCCGGCAATCAGAGACGAGACGAGGCTAGACAAGATCGGAATCGGCGACAACGATCGTTACGCTCGCATCCGAAGTCAGAGACGAGAAACTGTTTCTGTCTGTGTCGGCGATGCCGATGCCGATGGCGCCAAATGAGTTCTCACGGAGAAAGTATAGCATCGATTTCCTATGCCGATTATACAATATATATATATCGACTACTTGGATACCAAACCAGAGGAAAGTCATGATCTTGCGAAACTAATCTCTGAACGCTTTTCACAGATTTTACGAACGAGCAAGGTTCACACGGTGATCGACGAGATACAGTAGATTTTACAGTAATGGCGCGATTTAAACCTTTTCTCGGTTCTATGCATGCGCTTAGATCGTGCTCGGACACTATTCTATTATGACTGCGGCGACCGCGCCGGCCGTGCCGAAAGTACAAACGTTGTCGAACGTAGAAAAGGACAGCATGTAAACACGAACCGCCCGGCAGAATGCGCAACAACAGAAAGCGTATCGGTGAAACAATGCCTAGTGCAACAATGAAACTTCTTTATTTTTCACTTATTTTTAATGAAATTTTACCAATATATTTGCGACAATTTTCTGATTAAAATAACACCAAACAAGATACAATTTTGCCCACTCGCTATCCTCTTCTATGTCCTAAAGTTACTCCATACCGTCAATTAAACCACTAAATACAGTTGAAATTATATTATGTTTAGTGTAATTTTAATCAGAAAAATGCCAAAAATAAATTGGTGAAAGTCCCATAAAAAAATAATGAAAAATAAAAAAGTTTCGTAACAGGATTAGTAGTGGTTATGTTTACACTGCTCGGCGACAGAGGCAGCTCGAGCTTCACGACCCCTCGCGGGGTATGCCCCCCAGTGGAATGGGTAGGCGAACGCGCTTAGATCGTATCCCTCCGTTGCGCTTAGATCGCGCCATTACTGTATATCGCGCGATACAGAAATCGATCGCGTCTTTTTACATTTTCTACAAACTCGCGCCGTCGATCGGCTTCCTCCTCCGAGCAGCTCGTAAAATGCGTGTTGTTGGTCGGCGAACGTGTACGGTCAGCTACAACGGTTCCGCAATATTTTCACCTGGTATGCGACACGTAGCGTGGAGTACTGCGGTATTTCAGTTGGGCCGGGCTGTGCTTTGAACTGTTGCCAGCAAACCTCTGTCCCTCTCCGTCGCTCCAAGAGTCTCTGTTCGTTGTTCGCTTCTTCCCTCGCTTTGTCTATGTATCTTTGCCTTTGTATCTCTCGATCTCCTGTGGGTATTCTGGGTCAAGTGTGTATTTTAATGGTCAGCGTCGTCGACAGAGTTTTTTTTCTTCTTATTTTTTTCGAGTTGCGCGCGAGAACCCACGTTCGAGGGATCGAATCGAAGTCGCGTGGGTGAGAGTCGCGCTCTACCGATCGCCGCGGCACCGTTCCTCCGACGAACTTTTCACGACTACCAGCCCTGACGAGTCCCACTTCTGTTTTCCGGTGTTTCGTCTCGGACGAGAGCCAAACAAATAAACTTTGTATTGGTGTCCGTGTCGGAATGGATGAGTTCTCATGGATTTTACGTGAAAATTACATGGCTATACAGAAGTCGAAAAAATTCCGGATTTATAAGATTTACGGCGGTGTCGCTTCGCTGTCCATTTTTTTTTCTATCTTTATCGGTTTGGGAGGTTCGAGCCTGATTTGTAACGCAGTGTACACGGCTGCGTTGAAACAGAACTTAACGCTAAACCTACCATTACCGGTTAAATGACCGTTTCCAGATTTCTTATTTTACCGATTATTGAATTTATAAAGATTCTATATTTAAGCACACATTATAACAAAAATCGCATAAAATGCAAATAAATTCGATTGTGTCATATTTATAAGGCAACTAAAAGTAGCCATTTCTAGTGATCGGTAGGTTTAGTTTTACTATTTGCGCAAAGGAACAATGACACTTACTGTCCTTAACTCGTGTGCATTCGCATAATTCGCTAGAACTCTCGTTCGGAATTCGTGGATGGCGCCTCTATTTTTGCATAGAGGTCGTCACGCCGCGCGTCTCGCCCGGCGTCCAGTCGTTTCACGATTAATTACCGTAGAATCGTTGCGCCGAGATGGCGGCTTCTAGTCGACATAGACATCTAGATGTCTAGGTTGAACGCGTGCGTGCGTTTTATCCGCATCAACGACCACTACCTTTTCGTTATGGCGCGCAGTGTTCCAAAACGCCGAAAAGCTGGCCAAGCATTAAGAACACTAGATGAACACTATTCCTACTATGGCAATTTCATTATTTAATTTTTCCACCAAGGAACAATTTTGCAATGGCAATTTCATTATTTAATTTTGCCATCAAGGAACAATTTACAATGACAAAATTATTCTCTAAAGTGTACAGATTTAACAGAATATGAAGAAATAATCATAAGAGTTCACAGTGTTTGAATGAAGGAAAACTGAAAACTAAAGATATAATTTAGCAATGTTAAAATTAATTTTTTGGTTCCTTGTAGTTTGAACTATTATTTGACGATATCACCACTCACATAATCAAAATTCTTTACCCTCGAAATAGCCCTATGACCAGCAGTTTGAAACACTGTGTGACGCGTCCCGGACTCGGCCCTGGCCCTGGCCCTGGCCCGCGAAACGATTCCATATTCGGGTTACCCTGGGGTCGTCGACAACTCATTTCGCCGACACTGTTTCCATCGACACGATTTGACCGACATTAACTCTCATCGACACGGTCAAATCGTCGACAAATGTTTTCATCGACATGATTTGACCGGCACTATGTCTTCATCGATACGGTCAAATCGTCAACAAATATTTTCATTGAACAATTTAACACAACGATCACGTACCAAAGCAGAAAACGTGCTGACACGTATTACTGCACAGCGGATCTTTATGCAAAGTAAACATTTTCTACCCGAATTGCAACAAACTGGAGTGGATTGGAAATTTATTTGCTTCCCTACTATGTTTAACAATAGTTAATAGGTTTTATATTTTTCATTTTACAATTATTGAAATTATGAAATCGCTTACATGGAAATTGATTGGATAAATTTTTTTATCCAAGCGCATATTGAAATAAAAATTGCACAAAATCTAAATAAATAGAGCCTTGTCATTTTTATAAGCTAAAACATTTTAATCGATTTTAGTGATCGGTAGGTTTAGTGTTAATATGTTTGAAAATAATATAACAGTATTTTCGAATTTTTCTAATGTTTTTAATGCTTTACATTACAGCTTTTGTCATAAAATCCGCTGTCTAGATATTAGAATCGCAAAATGGGGATATATAATAACAACAATTTCTTGTGTAGCTATCAGTTCGTGGAACCGAATGAACTCAGACATGTTGGGGAACTCAGACATGTTGGGAAACACAGACTGTCGATGAAAACATAGTGTCGAAGAAAACAGTGTTTACGAAATGAGTGGTCGACGGTCCCCAGGGTGATCCTCCATATTTCAAGACACAAAAGTTTCTCTCGACTGAAGATTTTCTACTACATATTCTCGATGGATCGACAAATCTAGCGAAAAATTCTTGAAGAAATCCTGAGCAGCAAACAGCACAGATATTTGAAACGCGTTAGAAATTGTATAAGGATATTCGTAGCATGTTCCTATAGATAGTTATTCTTTCGAAACAGAGATGTTGAGCGATTAAGAAAATATCGAGGAACAAGGAGAAGGAAGGGAACCGTAAGAAGAGGCGCGAAGTCTCGGTGAACTCGATCGGACACGCTTTCTGTTTTTACTTGGTCCGTAGAACGGCCGGTTACGCTCCTCCTCTCGAATAATAAATACAACGACTTTCCATTTTCAATGCGAACGATGTTTCGTCGTTTACGCCGAAGACACACGTTTGCGCGCGCTTACGATTTCTCCGGCCTAGGCCCGAGGTGGAGCTCCGAAACGGAAACAAGAGAGACGACGACGCGAAGGTCGCGGCAACCGGCAACGAACGCGTCTTTCCCTCGCGCTTCGAAAGGGTTTAGGGTTGCACGCAAACACGTGCGACGCCGTTAGGTACAAGAAAAACCCCCGAAACGACGATTATATATCGATATTCACGAAACTATTGCGAAGAGAAATTCGAGGAAAATCCAGAGGGAATTACATAATAATCATCGAGAGGCCGATTTATTTTTTAGATTCAAAGTCGGTCCAAGGTCATCCGTGCACTGGATAGATAGATCGCTGATTTCGTCTATGTATCGGCTATAATACGGCATGAAGAAAAGCATAAGATGCTATTCGAAAAAAAAGACACTTCGCTATCCAAGAAAATTGAAGAAATAAAAGTACAGTCATTTAAAGTTCCTGCATTGATCGACTCATTCTATACACAGGGTGGAGCACATACGCAGTTAGTAATCGTTTCGATTACCTTGTAATCCATAATCGACGATTTCGGCCAAAAATATTTCTGATAAAAAAATTCTAGTGGTTTCGACGAAGATATATAATTTGGCGCGACTGTCCGATCAACATACGAAGTTGTCATCTTGAATTCACCGGATTGTAAGATCTTTAAAAAAAAAAAGATCCGCGATCTGTGAACAAGAACGTTTTAAAAAAATTTAAGCGAGATTGAAATATAAAAAGATTGCAATTTCAAGATCCTTACGATCCTTACGATCCGCCGATGGTAGCATGCGTAAATCGGATCAAGGGAAGCGCGAACAATGACGCATCGTGCGGAAAACAAAGACACGGAACCGTTTCTTTACGGAATCGTTTAATATTTATTCGTCGGATAAATTCTCGTCGAATAAAATGATTTATTCGATACTCGTCGAATAAAGATACACTTTTTTTTCAATTCGAACCTTCGAACAACGAATAAAAATTATTTTCATCTTTCATTCGTTATGCGACATTTTTATTTAGATATAAACATATCTCCCAACTCCGGCCGTGGAGAATCACCCTTCAAATTTCCACCGGACTGTTGTCGAACGTTCCGCGGATTCGCTAAAAATTGCAAGTGTCCGCATACTGTTGAGCGGCGGTGTGTACGCGCGTGTATGAACGCACACGCACGCCGGACCGGCACCGAAACAGAGTCGGAAAACGTGGAAGAAAGAGGGAGCGCGAGCGCGAGAGGGAGAGGGTGAACAGCGGAGAGAGAAAGAGACGGAAAACGTCGGACGATTGCCATTGCTGTTGCCCCTGCCATCGCCGCGCCGCGCCGTTGCCATCGCCGTTACCACCGCCGTTGCCCCTGCCAGAGAACCAGAGAACCAGAGAAACGGAGAAACGGAGAAGCGCGTTGGCTCGGGCACGAGCAAGCCGATCGACGACAACAGTGCGAGAGCGTCGACGCGCACCGCGTATCGCGTAGACTCGAGAAACGCGCTTCACGCAGTCGAATCCACAAGTCGACTAGCTGGCTGGCTGGCTAGAGCTGCTCTATTCGTCTCTGTCGATACCCAAAAATGGGTTAAACCGGTGCTCCTTCGACGTTTCAATCCGTGATCCGATCGAGAGCTTCGCGCGTTATCTCCGGCGGGGAGGTGGTCGGTGTTTCCAAGAGTGCGAGCTATCGGAGCAAAGTGATTCGCGTGTGCGACCGATCGATCCGTGTATTCGTTTAATAACTCGAAAGTGCCGCCGAATATTATACACAGTTTGCGCGTACTGCGAGTAGCATAACCGCGTCGACCGCTGAACGAATAGTGCGCGATCGTTAAACGCGTAATTTCGTGTATACATGTATATGTAGACATTTCTGGGAACTCAAACCTCGGGAGGAAAAATTGGATACACCGGGCAGCGCGAGCAGCATCGAGAAATGCGAGGAAACGGATAAATGCGGGAATTTGTTTCGGTTCGGGTCGAGCGAGAAGGAGACAGCTAACGTGTAGACAGCGGGTGACGACAGCGCGGCCAGCCGCGGACAATGCCGCAACTACGTGACCGACCGAGCCTCGATCACCGATACGACCTGCCAAGATCAACGTCGATCTCGAAGGGCGGCCCGTCGCGTCGTCGCCGTTCTTCCTAAGGAGGGTTGTGCAATCAGCGAGGAGATTCGACGGGATTATTTTCGTCTAGGTTGGTTGATCGCGCGATCGAGACGCGGTTTGGATATCGTGGAAGGTTCGAGGCGCGAGCGCGCCGCTCCACCAGAAACCGTTAATCGCGAGCCTGGATCGGATCGAGCTAAGTAGGACGAAGCGCAATATAATCCTACTCGTACGAGTAGTGGTGACTGGTATTCGCGAGCGCGGTTCAGCAATTTCCTCCTGTCCGGAAAGCTTTCGAACGATTACGAAATCCACGTGGATTCTATTCGTTCCGATCCGATCCGATCTAACTCGATTCGATTGGTATCCACGATCGTCGACGCACCAAACGAATCGAACGGACCCGGCGCGACGGTACGTGGAAAATAAGTGTGTCGCGAGGAGAACGGCCAGACTATCGTTATCGGGGATCTACTTTTGAAAGGAAGCGGGTATCTTTTCCTCGTACATACTCGGTTACTGCGAGAACCACCGACAAGGGTAAACACGCTTGGAGTTGACGTGGATCGGGACGATCTTGCGAAACACGTGCGATCGCGCGATTCACGGTGCGGGCGCGATAACCGCTGCTGCGTGTACCGGTCATCTGTGCGCGCGCGAGCGCCCGCACGCACGCACGCGACCATCGTTGCATTTCGAATATACTAGACTATAGAGGAACACAATGTACATATACGGAAAGCGCTTCGTCGTGGTGTGCGCAACAAGTTCAGGGAAGCACGTGACTCTCGGAGAGCAGCTACCGAAGCAAACATCCGAGCAACAGAATAGATAACGTTCGTAGTCACGGACCTTATCCGAATCGCGTATCCGTGTAGTTCTCTCTCTCTCTCCCTCTCTCTCTCTCTTGCTTCGCAGACTATCGTAGGAAAATTCGAGAATCGTTGATCAGATATTCGTGAGATCGAAAGGGTAGGGGGAAGGAAGGGGTCACCGAAGAAATTTGGTATCGTCTTTTACACAGTTAAGGTTTTTAAGACTCGGTTAAAATAGGTTGACGTACAGTCGGTCACGAAAATATTGGAACACAATATAATTTTGGATTCTAAGCTGTGTATTTTTAATGGATATGCAATTATGTACAAAACTGAATTGAATTGTGTTAAAGTACAGTATAAACTATGTAATCCCAGACGGCTGGTTTTTTTAAATTGACAATTGCGTTGGTATAATTTTTATTTTATAATCTGAACCAATAAAGTGTTCCAATATATTTGTGACATAAAATTTTGCATTTTATACAATTTTTTTTTATATACTAACGCACAATTATTCATAAGAAACGAGCCGTTTTTTAGGAATACATAAGTATATACCAGAGCTGGGGAACCTTTTTACCATTAGAGGCCAAATTAGATTAAACAGTAACAAAGGAGCCAACTATAAGTTTTTATATTTCACTGTTGGTATTTTTATTTGTTCAAGCATTTTACTAAATATACATTCAGATCTTTAAATTTTAATAAACAACCACATATTTAAATCTTTTTGAATGCCGCACAAGAAACTCACGGAGGCCGCACGTTCCCCACCTCTGGTATATACAGTACTTTAACGTAATTCAACTCAGTTTTGTACATAATTGCATATCCATTCAAAATACACAGCTTAGAATCCAAAATTATATTGTGCCCCAATATTTTCGTGACCGACTGTATATGTGTCGGATTCTCTTAAATATATTTCTAAAAATATTTTGAACGCGTGAAGCCGGTTCGCGTTTTCAGGAGTTAGACGAGCACCGGGTGCGGTCCTTTCAAGGTCGTGTTTGTTTCGGAAGCGTTTATTCCTTTAAAAAAGACATCGGACCGTCGAACGATATCTTCCAAGAACGAAGATATCGTTTACGTAAGAAACAGCGCGCGGCGAATTCCCGCGGCCGACACGCGCCAACCTAATACATACACCGTATTTCGGCCGAAGGTGGAAACCGTTGAACGACTTTCCCAGTTCGCGGGTTCGTTTTCGACTCGTCCGACGAGAGAACAAATGCCTGTCGCGTCGGAAGACTGGATGCCGCATCCGGCCAACATAACCAGTTCCATCACCACCGTCAAAGGTGCTACCATTCAAAGCACGACCACAGCTTGGATGTCGCCGTACAGCAGAACGTCGTCTTCGGAACGATCATCTTCGAACAACAACAACAACAACAATAATAATAACAATAACAACAACAACCATCATCACCATCACCATCATCATCACCACCATCATCACAACCACCACCACCATCATCGTCGCAACAGCAGCGGCAACGGTAACATCGCAACCAACAACGGTAACAACAATGGTGTTGTCATACTCGAAGGATGTAGACCACCCGCTGCTACCACGGCTAGAAGATTTCTCCGGTGGTTTAGCAGGCTCGGACAACCACCGATGGGAAAGTCAGGTAAATCCTGATCGACGATACGATACGATACGATACCGATCGAATTTGTTCGATGCTCGGTATCGCGATCAAAAAGTATGCAATTTTTTTTTGTGTGTTTGACTGTCCTCCCTGAGCCACCAATGGGACATTCTAAATCTACTACTTATTACATAATCGATAATTAGGATGTCCCTTTCGAGAAGACGCACTTTCGAAAATTTACGTTTATCGTTCCGTTTGAAATCTACGTCACGAGACTGACTCGTTTACGGCGTACACGGGATGGGGTTAAATAGAGCGATTCATTTCGTAAATAATAAATAAATAAATTCTGCTGGCGAGAAAGCCTTCGACTGCAAAAAGTTGAAATTTTCTCTTTTCACGGGAAGAGCAGCGATTCGATAAATTACGGGGGACACTGTCTGCGAAAGCACGGCTGCGCGACAGTACGTCGGAAAGTAATAATGTCTCGGCATTAGAATTAACCGCACGGTACTGTTAGTTGCAGTTAGTCGCAGGTGCTGCGCGCATACTATCGTGGCAGTGACCACTTAATAAAAAGACGGTGCTTACGGAGCGTCGACGGGAGCACACGCTTGCTCTCGTAATAGATATAATGGTACAGCGCGCAATCAATACCAAAGCACACGACCGATAACGGTGTCTCTACGCGTCACCGAATTCTTCTTCTCGTTTTCCGTGTCCGAAATAGTTACGAGCTCATGCGACTGCGTGCTGGCCCAGCGTCGTCTAGCGTCGTTTAGAAACATCTACCATAACCTACCGAGTATGCTGCAAGTACAGTAAAGCCTTGATCTAAGAAAAACCGTCGGGTCCGTGCTGATTCTTAAATCCTATAGTTCTACTGTTTTTTTGTAACCTCACCGACCGCGCCGAACGTAAAAAAGCGCGTGTAAACACGGACTAATTAAATACGGGTTAATTAAACTAGTAAATACAGTTCAAATTATATCGTGTTTAGTGTCATTTTAATCAGAAAAATGCCAGAAATAAATTGGTGAAAGTCCAATAAAAAATAATGAAAAATTTTGTAATTGGATCAGTATGGTTCACACCGATATACCCAGCTCCGTATGATTCGGCACGTATACACTTTAAACTGCTCGGCGACCAAGGCAGCTCAAGCTTCTTGAGAGCGGAGTGTGCCCCGCAGTGGAGGGGATAGGCAATTTTCTTAGATCGTACAGTTCCCGTTTTCTGAGATCAAGAATGTACTGTATCAATACATATATTGTACTGTGCCTCCTAGACTAGATCTGTAGTCTATTTGTTATATTAACTACTCCTTCAACATTCTATCGTTATCGCATTTCGGTATATAAATGTGGTCGATCTACGAAAATAAACGTTGAAATCGGGCGAAATAATTCCGCGAGCGTAATTCGTTTTTGTCCACGTATTTTTCTTTCCTCGACGAGAGCTTGCGCGCGTTATGTTAAACGTCGCGTCGCGTCGTTCGCACTAACGAGCATTCCGCGTCGTGTCAACAAAAGAAGATTATTCTTGAGATTGTAAGTCGGTGGCGAGCGTAGCGGGGCGACACGATAACTGGGCCGGAAAGAGGACGAACAGTAAACTTGATAAATAAACATTAGACTCGGTGCGCAAACCAGGTCGCGATCGCTGCTGGTAACGGCGTGCCTCGGAATTCGTAATAACCGCTTATTCCTTCTAGTTTCATTCTCTGCTATGCCTCTTCTTTCTACCATTATATGTATTACACGAATACACGAGTAAGCGTATCGTAATAGATCTCGCAGAAAAATTTCGAATTTCCCTCTGCAAAGGTGCCGTTTTCATTCGTACGAGACACACCGTACTCGTACCTACTAGTCTCGAATCAGAACGAACACCGCGACGACCATAGTTTTTCTCCGTGTATAGTTCTCTCTATGACTATCCTTCACGAAATACCCGTTACGTATTTTGTACGTTTTGTATTCTGTAATATATCGTACTCTGTATTCTCCACCCACGGGAACGAGTACGAATCGAGAGCACGTGTTACGGCCACCGACGATCTTCCAGCACAACGACGTTCTAGCATCGCTCGACTCGCGAATTAGTCTAATGAGAGAAAAAAACAGCTTACGCAAGCTTGCCATTTATAACCTGAGCGTCTCGATCGTTCCGTTCTGCTTGCTGCCGACGCACGCACGGATATTCAATCCCCTGTGTATTGTATCGGGTCATCCCATAAGTCGCGCTGTTTCTCGAGGCCAACTTCAATTGTGAGTGTGTAAAATAATAACGCTTGCGTCTTGCTTTTAATCGTACGAGTTTTTCCATTTCGAGTGATTTGCAGTATCGAGCGAAACTATTTCTGGCCTGGTCTCGAATATCCATTTTTCAAATTGAAACGGTATGCGACGTCGAAAATTAGTTAACACACTTGACTTTTGAAAGTAGAAAATATTATTCCAAACGAATGGACATTTTTAGACCGGTGTTTCCCAAATTGGGGGTGAAATTTGATTGTTACGGGGAGGCAATTCAAAAATGGTATCGTCCAGAGTTTAGTTTCAATTCAATATATTCAATTCTGTATATGTTACATAGGGGGCATAAGAATTTTAGAAAGGCTCAGGTGAGACATGGCACAAAAAAGGTTGGGAAACACTGTTTTAGACGAGAAGGAACACCTTCGAATGCATAGGAAGACATTTTTCTGAAAATATTGTATGTCGTGAGGAGAGCACAAACGTTCATATCGCTCGTGCACAAGAAAAACGTCACAAATATAAAAGTCACAAAAATACAAATTTTACAGGAGACCGGTTCAAAATCCTTTGCTAGTATAACTAGCTCTGGCTGCAAGTAAAAACAAGTAAAACCTAATAGGGTTGTCTATGGGGTTAGTTTTATAAGTATGTATGTACATATTAACATAAAAATGTATTTACTAATACAATTGAAAAATTTAGGTATGCGACGTTTTTCTCGTGCATGAGCGATAACATGATAATCAGGGAATGAATCGTTATGGCCAAATTGACCTCAAAAAAGTTTTTCATTCCACGATTTTCGGCACCGTTTCTCCAATTTATTCGCTTGATAAATTGGATATTCGCAGGCGCGAAGCGAGTTTCGTTCCACGCGTTAGAACCAGAACTCGGGTATAGATTTTTCGTACCGTTACTCATTACTCGAGAATTTGTTTTGCTCCAAATATCAGGGGAACGTGTGGCCGAACGGTGTACCGCTTCGGCGTTCGACGTTCGCGCCAAATCGGACGGAATAAGAAGTATGTATGTACATATATATTTACATGCTGCGTCCATCGAGGTCGATTCGGTCGCAGAAGAAAAAATGGACAATCGGACGGAAAGCAAGGAACAAAGCGGCTCGACATGGTGGAGATCTTAGACCATATAAGGGTGGTCCGTTTAAATAAGAACACCTAAATATCTCTTCAGGTTATTGTGATGCAAAAATTATTTGTTACGTAATGTGCATGGTGTCAATGGACCAAACATTTGGCACGAATATTTTTTTCCGAGGGTCATTTTTTTCAGAGATGTCAAGGTCATCGATGTTTTTTGGTACATAACTACATTTTTTTGTATTGCATTGTGTAACTGACCTTGATCCTCGAAAATTAAAGTTATACCTAGAACTGATGTCGAATATATTCGGCCACGACTCCTGAACCTACGAATGCGAAGAAAATATTTTTTATCACACTAAGAATATCGATCAACAGATGTGTGTATGTGTTAACTGTTAAAACAACACTCACGTTCTCTTAAGTTATCATCAGAGATGTTCAAAATGGTGTCCTTCTACGTTGATACATTTTCTGAAACGTGCAATGACCGACTGTACAGATCTTTCAATTGTTTCGGAATTAATATCAGCACAAGCTCCTAATTATTCGGTTCTTCATATCCTCTGGTGTAGTTGGTCGTTCATTATAAACTGTTTGTTTCAATTTTCCCCACAAAAAAAAGTCCATTGGTGTGAGGTCTGGGTTAAGTATTTCCGAGGATCAAGGTCATTTCAAGGTCATGTTATTATACATATCTGAATGTATTTTTCCATCAGTTACACGCTGCAATAATAAAAAAACGTAGTTATGTACCAAAAAACATCGATGACCTTGACAACTCCGAAAAAAATATTCGTGCAAAATATTTAGTCTATTGACACCATGCACATTACGTAACAAATAATTTTTGCATCACAATAACCTGAAGAGATATTTAGGTGTTCTTATTTAAACGGACCACCCTGTATACTAATAGATCCGGCATAGGTATAGTATGTGTATAGGAAAACCAAGAATTCAGTGATGGGACACTGTGACGTCACAAGATAAGTCTATTTCTTTCCATGTACTGTGTACATGGCGCACCCGCTGACCCCCCTCTCCCCATGTAAGCCAAGCGTATATAGGCACTGTCGATAAGCATAGCTTGTACATCTTTTGAAAATGTGACGTCACAGTGTCTTTCAGCTGATTTCATCTTTCGGACACGGAAAATTATCTACGCCGTGTCTATAGGTATATGTATATGGTCTAAGGTGGAGATTGTGCGTGAGAATCGTTTAATTGAACGAAGTCCGCAACCGTTGAGTAATTGTTGGCTCGTCGTTTATACGGTTATACGAGCAGTCGATACGGTGGCTAGCTGGTCTCGCTTGTCTGGTACGTCACATGGGAAAATACCGACCAACAACGAGTCCAAGTTTCATTCGTCATCGAGGTTTTCTCAGAATTTGCGAAACGATTATCTTATTCCTGTCGACTTGTTCGCTAATCTTTGCGTTGATCTGTTTTGCCCTTGAACACCGTGTGTAATTTTTTGTTGGAACTATTTCTGTGTCAAAATATGCCACAGGCCGCTGTATCACTTTTAGTGGTAAGCTTTTCAAAGTGTTAGCGAGAGAAAAGCGTTAAATGAGATTTTAGTCGTAACAAATTGATTTCACGTATCCTCCTTGTTATTTGCAATTACAATATCAGGGTCGCCTGGAACAATCTTTTTGTTAGCAACACTATGCTTTGTGCATCGAACGAGGAAAACAGGGAGTGGGGGTAGTGAGAGAAATGAAGAGAGGAGAGAGAGAGAGAAAACTAGAGCGGCGTTGCGTTGCTACTACCGCTATCGCGTATGCCGCGAGGTCATTGCCTCGTAATCGTCGCAGGAGGTTTTAAACAGGTGCTCGAGCAGGTAGGCTCGCCGAGCGCGTGTCACTTGCTCGAAATCATTCTTTTTAACGAGTATATACCGTATTATACCTACCTATACAGATGTATGTATACCGTGTGGTCCATTTAAGTAAGGCCACCTAAATATCACTTCAGGTTATTGTGATGCAAAAACTATTTCTTACGTGCATGGTGTCAATGGGCCAATATCTGGCAAGAACATTTTTTCCGCCAAGGTAATTTTTTCGGAGTTATCAAGGTTATCGGTGATTTTTTATACATAACTGCATTCTTTCGGCTTCGTGTAGCTGAGCGCAAAATACATTCAGATATGTATAATAACATGACCTTCGAATGACCTTGATCTCTGAAAATTAAAGTGACTGCTCCGGAAAAAATAACCTTGAGAAAAAAGTAACATTTGCAAAGAATTCACCTTGCGTTACCATTTATATTGCATTAAAAACATTTGTTACGTCATAACTAGACTGTGGATATCCGTTTGAGTCCCAGGAGGTATTGAAAAAACACTGTCGAAGAATCCCAAACAGCGCAACCGCGCTTTTTTTAAATGAGTATGAAATAAGCTGGGTTTTCTCGGCATAAAATCTTAACAGCGCGATCGCGCTGCTTGGGACTCAAACGGATATTTATGCATTGATGGCTTCTGAAAATTTTCAAAAAATGCTAGAATATAAAATTCCACTTCCTATTTTAGATCTGTAAAGGCTACTACCACTATAAATAAGATTTTATCTATCCTCACTTTCTTAAAATTTGCCTACAAAAATTAAAATTTGTATGAACATCCGCAGTCTAATCATCATAAATAAAAGAGATACATATGTACATATTTAGGTGGCCACATTTAGGTAGACCACCATCTATGTGGAAGAAGACGCGCGCCCGTAACGCGTCACCGTGAATGAGCCGAGTTCGCAAAATCGATAACAGAAACAAAGAAAGATAGCGCGGTGTTATTTCTTGTTTCTGTTGGTCTCGACGTAAATAACTCGATATGGGATCTTTAACAACGACAGTCGGAACGAAACGCCTGCGCGAGCGGCGTTGCCGTTTACTTTCCCAACGGACGATTTTCAAGGTTTTAACAGCGGGATGGAAAGTTTGTTCGTAGCAGAATGGTACCGGATTCGATCGCGTTCCGGTTGTTCGCGGCGTAGGACATCGAAAATCCCGAAGAAGCGCACGAAGCGCGGAGAGCGTATTTCGAGGCGAGGCGATGCTCGAAAAGCGAAAGTGCTCTTATCTTTCGAGGCACGCTCGCGCGTAACGGTCTGTCGAAATTCGTGGTGAGAGCGTCGGTCGTAGAATTTGAAATTCTTCGGATGGGTAATCGGATCTCGTATTCCCGAGAGCGATGTCTTTACAATAACACTTGAGCGGCTGTCGAGTGTCGACTGTGTCTGCTGCCATTGGCCGTCGCGTCGGGCCTAAAGGTTATCGTCCGCGGCGAATTGAAATCGGTCGCGAGAATGATTCAGATTAGGGGTACCCGGAAACTCGGGTTCGGGTCAGGACCCGAAAATTCGTGATACGCGGGTACCCGAATATTTCGGGCACCTGAAGTGGAAATCGGGTCGGGAACTCGAAATAATATAAATTTTTGGGTTCCCGACCCGATTTCGACTTGAGGTACCCGCGTATAGGGAACCCAAAAATTATTTTGGGACCCGACCAGATCCGAAATTTCCGGGTACCCGAGTATCGCGAATTTTCGGGTCCCGACCCGACCCGAGGTACGAAATATGTATCTCTATTCCTCGTCGGAGATCAGAGATTGAAAATCGGAGACTGGTGATCGATAAAACGGAGACGCGAAATAAAGTATCGCGAGCGAGGTCAAGGACTGTCCGCGAACGGGACCAGTACGTGTTTACCGTCTCGTCGTCTATGCTCTACACGACACTGTATTCTATATTTCATACGACGACACGTGACCGATACGAGCACGTATATTTACATAGACGCTGGCTCGCGCGGACAAAGCGATCATTGTGTCGCGCATGCGTCGGGTCGACGCGACGCAATGCATTGGTTTCTCAGCTGAACGCGTTTCGCAAAACGGACTATGGTTGGGGGAGCTCGGTAATTGGCACAGAGGTGCGACAGAAATATGGAAGCTAGTCCCGTGTCCGAAATTGTCCCAATTCTTCCTAACGATTCAGTCCCGAGGCATTCCTTTGCTATCTTCGTCATTCGGTGGCTAATGCGTGTTTAGGCAGAATCGAAGGCTGGCGCCGGCGCCTTTGTCGGATTTCTGACAGGGTCTTAACCAGCGTGCGGTCCCGGAAGAGGGTGATGGGGACCAAAACACGTTTAACGTGAAACGTCTGTCAACGAGTCGCTTTTAGCGTGTATTGAATTGAAATGAAAGCGAGACATCGACTGTGTACCTAATTTTATTTTATTTTAATGGAAAGGGGCCGAAGCGCTGGTTATGGCCAATCAGCACTGTGCCCCCTTCCCGCCAACTCGCTCGTCCGCGCCGCAAACTCAAGGTCGTATCAGCGAGCTGACCATAATATCGCACCCCGGCAAGAACAGTGACATAACTAAAAAATTTCAGTATTCTCACAATAACGATTTTAAGAAAATTATGAAATTTCCATCGAAATAGTACAGACATGTTTAATCTCTCAGAAAAATATTTTTGAAAGTAAATTCGATTAGGCTCTATAATTCGAGCCTGAAATTCTATTGCCGGCTAACTGTGATCGAACGTAGCGCTTATCGTTGTTCCTTTCGCTTTTCTCGCAGTTTCGCGGTCTCGCTTCAGCATCCTCGAGGTTCGTATCGATCTCGCGAATGAAATTGTTTCGACAACACTCGCCTGTTGTGCTTCGTCCGTCAAAATTCTGCTAGCCGAGTACGAATCATTCGCGCTGTACGCGTCTTGCTAGAAGTTCATTAGCAACTTCTCAATGACTGTTGCTATATTGGTAGCTCGATTACTCGTTGCCATTGCTGTTGAAGACTTAATCAGGAATTCGTTTCAAGGTTTCGGGTTCTGTTTTTAATCCCGATCGATTACTGTTTCATTTAGGGTCGAGATTCTCGTTTCGATTAGAAAGTAGGCGGTAAGCCTCTTTCGCGTCGATCGAACCAGTGGCGGGACTACAATACCGCAAGACCCCGCGACCGCAATGGGGCTCGTAATCAGAAGGGGGCCCAAAATTTTTGCATTTATTATCTTGTAATTTTACCAAAATTATCTCTAATTTCAATTGAATTTAAAGTACACTGACAAAAAAACAACATACTTTTTGCCGTTTATTGAATTTTTACAATTGAAGAGCTCAGGGCAACAAACGGTCATATCATGAGAATGACCCGAATGTTTACAGTTGCTCCGACTTTGTTGCTCCGAACGATTAGAAAATCTAAGTGGGCAGTCATGGCTAAATCGAGCTGACCGTTTGTTGGCCTGAGCTCTTCAATTCGAATCCTAAAAAGCATTGAAAAATCTCAATCCTATCGATAAAAATATCGAAAGAAAAAAGGGGGCCCAAAATTATATTTTGCGGGGGGTAGCCCAAAAAAAAAATAGTTCCACCACTGGATGGAACGGACGTTGCCTGCCACCTTTGAACACGCGTCTTGACGACCGAATCTTTTTTCCCGATTTGTCACCGTGATACTGTGCCTAGCATAATCGTGTGCATCTAGATCAGGATCGACTGTATGCTGTAAAAAAGAAATCCGATTCCGTTGTTTTTTTTTTCGCAGCGACTCTTTATTTTCTCACAGAGGAACCGACGCGACAACGTTTACGTGCTCGATTCGGTGAAACGAAATCGAGGAATCGATGAGTCGGCGTGCTTATCTCGGCTAGTAGAACGATCGAGGGTATATGATGGCGCTCGTTCGATCGCTTTCGCGACCGAGATCGATCGTTTCGGCACACGCGCTCCACTCGCGTTTCATCTCTATGACTCGACCACACGGAAGTCGATTTCAGAGATTTTATTCGTCGGTCGTTCGGTCGGGTCCGAGCGGCCGTGCGTAGAATGCTATGCCGGCCATACTTTGATCCGAGGTACAGGTACAGTTATTCGTAGAGCGCGTGCAACTTTGGACCGATGATGGCGTCACTCGGGGTCCGGTCGTTGCGTCAGTCGCCCATCGTCGCGTCGTGGGTCGAGTTTACCGCCACTCGGCAATCGTCGTTGCCCGTCTTCCTCGAGAGACTCGACGACACCGATCAAGATTTTCATTTCCTCGACGTTTTTTCTCCGCATTTAGCTTTTCTGATCCACCCACGAGGTTTTCGGTGGAATAAGTTGCTCGAGTATTTGCCCGTACTATCGCAATAGCTATTTCGCTACAATTTCTTTTTATGTAATTCGTTTGATCGCTGAAGTGAAAAGTTAGGTTGAGTTAAGCTCAAGTGAAAAGTTAGGCTTGTCTCTAGGCCGGAACATGTGATGTGGAAACACCGTATGTAGATTGAACATCAGTCCGATCCAGATGAGGGGAGGGAGCACGAATTAAGGGGAAACAGTTATCCTCTCCCTGTCAGCACCGTCAGTACATGCACGACAGAGGCGAAACGCGTCACGTGACCGGGCCGCAGTGGAAACGTGGGGAATAGCGTCGTAGAAGGGGAAGATAGAGTCGGGATACACGTCTCAACACTAAACCTACCGAGCCCTGACAGCGATTAAAATATTTGGCTTATAAAAATGACAAGGCTATATTTATTTAGATTTTGTACAATTTTTATTTAAATATTTGTGCTTGGATAAAAAAATTTATCGCATCAACTTCCATGTAAGTAACTTTATAATTTGAATAATTGTAAAACGAGAAACATAAAATCGGTCATTTCAGTGGTAGGTTTAGTGTTAATCTAGCGACTCTGCTCCGATCAAGCTACAGTAAAGTCGCGATCTAGCTCTCATCGCTTGTTCCGAGCAGGGACAGAGATCGTGCAGAAAAATGATTTTTGTTTGACTACCACAAAAATTATATTGTGTTTAGTGTCATTTTAATCAGAAAAAATGCCAGAAACGAGTTGACGAAACAGTCCCATAAAAACTAATGAAAAATGTTTTAATTGGATTAGTAGTGGTTCACACCGATATAACCGACCCGGTATCGGATTACGCGGCATGTTTACACTGCTCAGCGAGCGAGGCAGCTCGAGCTTCTCGGCCCCTCGCGGAGTATGCCCCTCAGTGGAATGGGTAGGCGAAGGGACAGTGATCGTGGAGATCCTCAGGGAGCTAGATCGCGACTTGATTATACTACATACAGCATATAGAGACGGCCGTAATATAACGCTTGCCAAATTTACCATTTTCCGTGGTAACAACCGATGAGAACAACGTTTGTAACGTATAATTGGTTCGACTTACGGTTCGATGATAGTTTCAGGTACTGCGCAGAGACTGTTGAAAAGAAACTGTAGCGAAACGATGAAAATCGAGGAAAACCGACCTCCGCGTGACGTGTAACATAACCGGTGCGACACCACACGCATTCCTCGATCGGTAGACGACACAGACTAGAAAAACGCGTGTGCTTCTCGCGCGCGCGCGTTCGTTCGGACGTGTTCAGGCGCGTTCGGGGTTCGGTCACGTTCACGCGTGGGCACGTCGAGTCCTGCCCCCCCCCCTATTTTCATAACTCGTGTCATCTAGTCGGACTCGCTCGTGTGCGATCGAGTTCGTCCGAGCAACGAACGCTTAGTCGATCGTTCCAGTGCAGCCAGATGAGGGGAATCACGGTGAAACGACGTACCCCCTCTCTGATGACCGAAGCGCGACAACACAGCTCGGCGTCTACGGTCTTAGTGTGGGGGACGGACGGTAGGGCGATGGAATAAGATAGTGGAAGGGGAAAAGGAGGAGAGTATTTCCGAGAAATTGACCGCCGTTCGGCGGTCATCTGGCTGCACTGGATCGTTCAGTCACTCGGTTAGACGGTCACCGAGTTGCGATCGTGGACGAGCGCGCAACTACTAAGTTGCCGTTTGATATTACCTTCGATTTCGATTCAGGAGTTCGATTTAAATCGA
This sequence comes from Lasioglossum lativentre, assembly GCA_916610255.1. Lineage (NCBI taxonomy): Eukaryota > Metazoa > Arthropoda > Insecta > Hymenoptera > Halictidae > Lasioglossum > Lasioglossum lativentre. The sequence continues at coordinate 8,900,469 of OU744364.1, forward strand.
TCCTGAAATTCCGCGCGGTGCGGGTTTATTCGACCGATATCGCGCGTATGACAGTTACGGAACAGTTCCCAGTGAATTCTCTTCGTAACACGAGACCCAAATAAGGAAATAAGGAATATTTTATTCGAACCCTGTGTGTGCGCGCACGTGTCGATCGATCGAGAGGCGATACACACGGTACACGAACGTTCGGCGAGGGAGAAAATAGGTGGCCGGTTTATCTGCTCTTCGTTATTCGTATTTCCGTATTATCGGCAAGGACGAAAGCCGTGGGCAGTCTCGACATAAATTACCAAATCATTAGAGCGGAACAGTAAACAGCAAGTCACGGTATAATGTATCACGCGCATTCGATAACATACGAAATAAGTGTCGTTCATCGATATTCTTTCCCGAAGAGGAAGTTTTCGTCGGTCGGGCTGTTATCGATGTACCTCCGCGGAGGTAACCGCGACTGAAACGGGACGCGACGAAAAGGAATTCGTGTTCGAGCCTTTTGAAAGCTAAAACAGTGGTCGACGACGCGCCTCCGTTCCTCGTTACCGCGAATCGGTGAGTGCGTACTCTTTGGAAATGTTATGCGAATCGCGGAGACTCCGTTCGAAATAAGCCACGCGCCCATCCGGATCAGTTTTTTTTTTTTTTTTTGGTGGTTTCTAATGCGACTCTAGCCGAGCAAAAGTATTTTTCAAATCGTCTCTTTCGAAAGTATTTATTCAATTATTCTTAACATTGAAACTACCGAGCACCAAAAACCGATTAAAATGTTGCTTTAGCTTAACAGAAATGACGAAGCTCTATTTATTCAGATGTTGCGCAATTTTCTAACACAATATGTGCTTGCATAAAGAAATTTATTCCATGTAAGCAACATATCATAATTTTAATAATTTGAAAAATATTAAAATCGTCCATTTGACCGGCAGTGAGTGGCAGGTTCAGTGTTAATATCCGCATCGAAACTTAAACGATTTCAACGGCGTTCGGTCGATTTATAATTCTTCGAGCAACGTTATTCGTGCTAGTCCTTACGCGTAAGCGAGCAACGAAAAGAGCACATGCGAAATTAACATTCAACCAAGAAGAATTGGTTGTAACGAGGTCGATCGAATAAAACGCAACAAGACTACGACAGCGATCGCTTGAATCTCGACTTTTCGGTTTCCGTTTCGATCGATTACATTTTCACGATGCAAGTCTAACGAGAATCTAATTAATTCTATTTTTTTTTTGCTAGCAATAAATATCGAGTTTTTGAAATTTGCCTCGGTCAGAACTGCACTTTAGAGCGACGCTTGGCGTACGGTACAGCCGTTTGCGCGCCTTCGGTGACGTGATTAGTCGCGAGTGCGAAGGCCACCTCGGTGTAGCAGGATTTAATGCAGAGTCAAGGATAATAATTAGTTGTTTTGTGCGCGGTGATTCTTCTAGGGGAAATCGCTGCGGCGCGTTACCGTTTCAATCGAGCCGTTATCGTGTGCGTGGACGGATACCCCACGGTAGAATTTCTCTGGATCGTTTGCAATGTTTAAGAGTCGCGGCCTCGTGCAAAGTAGCACCGATCGCTGTTTGCCGATGCGACGCGTAACGGAACGGACCTTGACGCTCGCTGGCTCGAGGACACGAAGAAACAAGTAGCTCTACGCCGTATAGCGGATAGTCTTATGTTCTATGTTAACGGCCGAAGCAGCTAGCGGTGGTTGTAGGCGTGACTCGACGCGAGCGATCGCGTCATTTGTTTTAATTCGTCGCGTGTAAAATCGACGCCGATCGAGACAATGGATCCCGTGTTCCCTCCACGAGAGATGCGGATAGATCGTTTTTTATCTACTTTGCGGTTACGATAGGAATAATTGCGAAAAGTAATCGCATAATTTATTTTGAAAAGAACCCCGCACTAATCATACGGAAAATCTATCCCGGTAAAATCAGTTGGATTTTTCATATGTTGTAGCTTATGATCTACCGAAGAAAAGATGTACTGGGCACAAAGCTCAATAATGTACAGTTCTCGAGTTATAATCAGTCAAACATGACAAATTCGAGCTGCCGAATACATACTCAAATCTCGGGAAGTATTTATTTTTTTGGAAAAATGTTTGAAACAAAAATAGTAGGGTTTCTCAAAAAATCTGTTAGGTGGTGTCATTATTTTTGAATTTTGAATGACCTTGAAAAGGTGTGTGAACAGAAATCTTTCAGAAAAATCTTTGCGTGTCACAGCAGAGATAAGGACCCCACGGTACGTCATTCGAGTAGTAGGTCCGTGTGAAAATCGAAGGAGTGGGGTGGCGGGAGTGGGGGTGCGGCAAGCGTGTAAAGTAAATTGTATACTTCCCGATATTTGAGTATTCGACAGCTCGATTCAGTATCGCCAGGTCGAGAAAATCGAGGGGAATACAGGTACCCCCTCTCTGATGGCCAGAGTCGTAATATGTGACACGTTGCGCGTGCGCGACGGGGATTGAGTGGGACGTGGTGCTGAAATGGGATAGTGGAAGGGGAAAAGTAGGGGAGTAAATGAGTTCGATTCGGACTCATCTGGCGACACTGGCTCGATTTATCATGTTTGACTGATTATAACTCGATAACTGTCCATTATTGAGCTTTGTGCCCGTTACATCTTTTGTTCAGTAGATCATAAGCTACAACATATGACAAATCCAACTGATTTTACTGGGATAGATTTTCCATATGATTAGTGCGGGGGTTCTTTTATTGATTAGCGAATTTTTCTAATTTCGTTGTTTTTGTTTGTTTGTTTGTTTTCTGTCGACCAGGCGAAACGGTACACAGAAATAAAGCGTCCCATCGTTTTGTCCTTTGTCATAGATAGATGACGCGGAATCGTGAAATCATGCTACCGAGAAAAAGTTGGTTCGAATAAAAGAATCTGGTGGCGTGTGATCGCGTGTCGCCGCGGTTCCCCCTCGTATCGGGTTGGATCGGGACGAGCGGTTTCGATCGATGGTGAACATAGCGCACGACAACGCAACGACGAGTCGGCCGACTCTAGAAAGAACCTACGGAGGGTCGCCGCAGCCGTTATCGATGTACGATTCCGAACTGTTCAAGACCGTGTGGACCAAGATAGGGCAGATGTGCAGCTACGTTACCTGCGCCAACTCTTATCTTTCAGGTCAGTTCGAGAAACGAGCGGTTCCGGGGTGTCGAGACCGCGTATCGGGCTCGATCGACGATCGCTGCTTCCGATCGTAGCGAATTGTTACCCGGAATTGCAATCGCCAACCTCTATCGCAATCGTAATGGCAATCGCCATCGCCATCGACATCCTCGTCGCAATCGGTCGTCGCACCGCGAGTCGACGAGCCGACGGTTGTCGTAACCCGCATCGATAAAAACGGAACTCGCGGTAGTACCGTTCACTTCTTTCGCTCGTTTCGGCAGTTTACATTTTCGTCTTGATATAGTATTCGTTTACCTGGTCAGTTTTTCCGAAATAATTCCTCATCGCGTAATTTATAATCACTAGACCGCGGATTTTATGCATAAACAACAAATATGACTAGATGAAATATAAAACAGTGAAAAGTTTAAAAGAATTTAATAGTATCAATTTATTACTACCAACTTACTAAAATTATTAAACGCAGATACAAATATTTACAATCTGGTATTAGTATCTTTCTATTTTGCATACAGATCCGCGGTCTAGTGATTATTAAATGTCTTTGACTTTCAATGCAAAATAAAAATATTCAGCTGCGAATGCCGGAAAGCAGGAGTTAATGACACGGGTTGTTTACACTTTACATTGCTCGGTGACCGAGGCAGCTCGTGCTTCTCGCGCGGTATACCCCTCAGTGGAGGGGGGGGGGGGGGGGGCGACTAAGATCGTACAGCTCCGTCCGGCTTACTTAGATCGAGACTTTACTGTAGTACCGTCTGCTCTCCGATCGCACAGTAAATACTAGTACCACCCTGTAGAACGCGTCGCGATCGAACAACGCCGAAGCGAGCGAGCGAGCCGATAGCGCGCGTTCGTGACAGAATACGTAGCTGGAAACGAAACAATCCTGCTCGCTAGACGGATGTACTTTCACTTTCCATCACCCATTCGAAGCGATCCATCGCGTGCTAATCTCTTCGAACGCGCGTGCGTTTGTCGCGCACGCGCGTCTCCCGCGCTCCGTGTTTTTCTACAATATTATGTAGTCAGGCTCCACCGCGGTTTCCGTTCCCATCACTATTCCGCCAGCAGCATGGGAATCGCGGTTTCATTGAAAAATTATTCAACGTTTCGAGATGTAGGACTTTAGGCGAGGAAACAAAAAAATGATTTCTAATTAGGGCGCGTTCTTGTCCATGTCGTTTTCGGCACACCCGTTCCCTACAAAACATTTTCCTTCGGCCTGGCAGCGTGCCCTAGCTCTCGAGGAAAGGAACCGGTGCAGTCGCAGTTGAAGGACGAGGGGAAGGAGTAGGAGGAGGAGGTGGGGGCGGAGAAAGAGACCCGTCCCCGGAGAAACGAAATTCGGAACGAGGTCGGGTCGCCGACGAAATCCTCGCGATTCCATCGAACTCGAACCAGATATAGTGGGCATTATTTAGATAACAAATTATTTAAAAACCCATGCGACTGGCAAACGGCATACAATGTAAGCAGATGGGGAATCACACAGAAATGAAAGTTTAAACTTTTAGATTTTTCAATATACCTTCTTAAAGTTATTACGAGTGAATTGAGGTGGTTTTCCTGATGAAAATGAGTCCAAACTCGAGTATAATAGAACAATTTTTTGTTTGTACGTAATGTTACGATAAAAATTATAATCTTATTGAAGATAGTCCAAATGATGTCGTGTTTGGACTCATTCTCATCGAGATAATCTCTACAATTTATTCGTATTAAAAATGTAAAAGTTTAAATTGTCAATAATGCTCGATTCGAACCTTCGAATAACGAATAAAAAATTTTTTATCTTTTATTCGTTATTCGAAATTTTTATTTAGATAAACATTTTGCCGAACTCTGACTCGAACACCTCTATGGGGAAAAATGTAACGGGAAAGAGAGCTAGATAGCGTAATCGTGTTCAAGGTCACGCGTTCTAAAACGAGGGATGTTCGGTCTATTCGCGGCGGAAAGCGATTAATCTTTTCTCGAAATACGCGCACTATCCGCTCGCGAAGGCTTCGATTCCGCGAACAGAACGTAAATATTTAGAAGATATTTCGCGCGTATCGAACAATAAGAGTTCGTGGCTGAAAAATCTCAAGTAGAACGATTTCAGAGAGAATTTGGTCGCTAGCGTTCATCGATTTCGCTGGAATCGTTCGGCCTCCTTATTACCACAGATTACGTACTCGTTAATTAAGTTATGGTCGAAATAGCATCTAATGCGGCCATACTTGGAAATTATAACGTAATTGCATCGTACAACGCCGATGCTATTGTGCGTCGTACACGCATCGTTCTACGTAGAAAACGTAGCTACAGCTTCGACGGTTACCCGAAATTGTTAACGTTGAAAATTTCAAATTAAAATTAAATTTTTTCACAAAATCAAATTTTGAGAAAAACTATTTTTAGATTCGAGTTCACCGCATCAAAATCCATAACGGTCGCTCATCGGTTATCCGAATTAAAAGGAAAAGGGAATACGTATGTACAGTGTTATTAAATGGTTTTATCGTACGTGTGAGCTGTCGGAAGCAACTTTCGATTTTTTTATTAGAGAGCTTTAGATCTTTTCTGATCCAGAAAAATACATAATAACTCTTACAAAACTAACTGTTGATACAACGCTGTTCTTACAAAAATTAACAAATTATTATAATATAATTTCTTACATCTAAATAGGAACTTTCAGTTTCTTACTTATTACTATTGCATTTATTTTTCTTCTTTTTTTTTGTGAGTCTGATGTCTTATGTCTAAGTAGAAACATAGAGAGAACTTACAGCCTAATATTGCATTTATTGCAGACGTCATTGATAATTTTTAGTATTTTTATGTGCATCGTATGGAGGTTCCCATTTTGCATTTATTAGGTTTCTAAATAGCACCTGTCTTTCATCCCTGTATTTCGAGCATTGGCATAAGATACGATTAATTTCTTTTTCATTGGAGCATCACCAATCGATGCTGTCATCTATCGGTCGGTGCGCGATTCGCTTCCCGTTCATTCGCATGTCGTTCGCATATTTGTATACATATTCGTATATTGCAGCGAATCGGTGTTTGCGCGGCTCGCGAGCCTACGATACCGGAAATCCGAAACAAAGAGATGCGAACGGGCAACAATGATTCTCCTTCCCCTTCCGTCTTTCTCCTCCTCCTCACGCTTTTCCTCGCCTATTACAGCAGAGTACAGACGCGTTTTTGCGTTCGCGTTTGCGGCGTGCGCGAGCGTGAACGCGAGCTCACCTGCACTCTGTTTGCCTCTTTGTCTCCTTGGTGACTCCGGATCCGCCAGCCTCTCGAATCTAGGCTGTTACCGTGGCAACACAGGTACGAAATACAGGAGGACTATCGTCGCGGAGATACAGAATACGATGGATTTGATCGACGCTCGTCGAGAGCGTCCGCTCTGAAATCCGAAAACCGCTTTCAATGTTCGATCGGATCGAGGGTAATAACGGAAACGCTTGAAAATATTTGTTACGCTCAATTTTCGTATCGTGCATACTTTTTTTTTTTGCAGTCGTTGCCAGTGCTTAACCCAGAATCGTTTAATACCCCTTAATAAATTGGAGAATTGTATCCGATCAATTTATAGGTTTCAACGAGAAACATTACAATTGAAAGCAAAACTAGTGGTTTGTGGTTAAATTGAATATGGCTCACGAGGATCAACGAAATGTTCAACAGCGATGGCGATTTCGTTCGTAAACTAGAAAATTATATAATTATGAAAGTGGTCTAAGTCAAAATTAAAAAAAAAATGAGTTTATCAGTTATTTCACATCACATTAATATGAAACTAATTTCATTCAATGTAATTTTTACGATATTGTCAAAAATGAACCGTTAGATAGTGTTCAAAATGATAAAAATGGATTACTTTTTAAAAATAATTAATAAATGTAAATTAATTGATTCATAAAAATTTTTGTTTCTAATAAAACTAGTAGTTTTTTAAATCGTATTAAGTCATTTATAGGTCATTCAGTTAATTTTGAAAATGGTCTAAGTCAATTGAAACGTTAAGAACAACATTTTTCGTATGAGATTCACACAAAATTTCTCACATTCATAATAAGTTTTCATTAATCAAGACTAATAAAACAGTAAATTAAAATGTTACATAAAAATAATTATGGGCTCAGATAGCAACAATACCTTCGTGTTGGAAATAATCGGGTGTAACGTCATCTAATAATATTTCTGGAGTTAAAATCTAGGAAACGAATGACCGAATCTCTTTCGAAGGAATGAAGAGTCAGACCGAAAACATGCTTTGCTACGACCGACCGGATGTTAGTTCCCACTTTGAACAAATTCGTTACTTTTGCGCATAATTCGTCCGTATTGAACGTTCGATCGGTCGTTGTCTCGTAAATCGTCGATAACACGACGATTCTGGTATCAGAAGTTTCTTACCTAGGGGAACATATTCAGATGAGAATGTCCGATTTTGATGAAACTAATGTGAGCTATAGTTCTTCGAAAAATATTAGACACGTATTTTTTTGTTATCGGCAACCATCCACTTTGAAGGGGTGAAAACAGCCCTCAAAGTCGGGAGTCAAAACCATATGTTTTGAGATATCTCGGAAACCAGAGGTCGAAAAATTTTTTTTTTAAGTGTGTGTTTTTCAATGGGAAATGTAGTCGCGCAAGAATTTTTTAACAAACTTTCTTTTCTGAAAAAAATGTGCTTTTGACCCCTGACTTCGAGGGCTGTTTTCACCCGCTCAGAGTGGATGGTTGCCGATAACAAAAAAATACGAGTCAAATATTTTTCGAAGAACTATATGTCACAAAAGTTTCATCAAAATCGGCGTGTATCAACTGAATATGTTCCCTTGTTAGCTAAGGAAAGGAATAAAATAGAAGGGAGGACCGAACAAGAACCATGGAACCAGGAATCAACTTACGAACGACGAAAGGCGAAAAACGAAAGACGAAAGACGACCGTGTCGTGTCGCGGTAGCGAACGAGCCACAGCGGGCGAGCAGCTGACGCGGCGAAATCAATATTCCCACGTGTCGGGGTAGACGGTACGGATAGAGGGCAATGTGAGCGCGCCTCGAGCTTCGAGCTTTCGAGCCTCGAATCGCGCGCCATCGCATTACTGCCCGCAAACGACCAGCCAAGTATTTCACGAGCGTTCGAGACGCGAACGTCTCGCGTCAAAGAGAAAGCTCCGTTTGTTTGCTCGCGTGTTCGGTCGTGTTTGCTCTTTCCGCGGATCTTCTTTTCCCGAGGCTCTTTTTTTTTCTCCTCCTTTTCTTCTTCGTCTTTCGTTCGTGTTCCTCCGCTTCGAAGACCGATTGTTGTGGACATCGACGTTCGAAGGCGCGATTACACGAACTCTCGACCGTTCCTCGTAGGATCGGCCACTCGATCGGCCGATGGTCAACTATATCGCTGCAGGCAAGGCGCGATCGATCCCAAAATTATCGACAATTCAAGTATATTTGAGCCCATAATTATGAAAGTGCTCTTAGTCATATATATTTCTTGTTTCGAGATATTTAAAGGATTACATTCGAAACACTAAATGAATTCTATATAATGTTGAAACAACAAGCATTATCCAACGGTTGATTTTTGGCAATATCGGACAAATTGCATTGAATTAATTTGGTTTAAAATAAGGTGATGTGAAATAACTTATAACAGGACCATCGAGTCACGTCAAAATACAAATTTAACAACGCTTACTGTGAATACGTGGGATGGTTGTTCGAACAACACACAAACAAACTTATAATAGAACCATTGAGCCACGACAAAATACAAAATGTGAAATAACTGATAAAATCATTTTTTTTTTTTTAATTTGGACTCGGACCACTTTCATAATTATGAGCTCACTTAACTCTTTCCCCTATGATATCGAGTCGGACTCCCGATCAAGATTTCAAAGAAAATCTATTAAGCATTCGGCTCGACTTGTCCGACTCGAAAAATTCAGCTATCGAGATATTCGATTGGCAATGCGATCTTGTTGCGCGACGAGCGTTATTCACCGATGATTCATCGCTTCGAAACGATGATCTCGCCTGTATGACTCGCGCGCGCGCCTAAGAAAATGATCGCTCGAAGGTGCGCGCGCGTATCGCGTTACGCGAATCACGCGAGCACAAATACGAATACGATCTTACGTTGTTCGTCGAGTGGACGTTTTTCAAGGGGAAACTCGTTACGAACGAATTCAAGGTTCGCGAAAGGGTAAAAACATCCGAAGAAACCAGCTCTCGCACGACGCCTCGTAGTTGGACTACTTTTCAACTATAAAAACTACCGACATAATTCGGACTCTTCCACAATTTTTCAAAAAAGAATATTAACATTCCATCGAGTTGTTGCACTTTCGAATCCCGTTTTGAAAGTCCATTCCAAGGTTGAACCATAACGGGTAGGAAACCGAGCGAAGGTGCACCTTAAGGATGTTCTGGAGGTATATAAAAACGCAACAAAATTTTTGAAAATTTCACAAGATATAATTCTTACTAAATTAATGCAATTACCAAAGTTTGGGTTCGATTCACTGCACCGTTTAAGAATTATAGCAACTTAAAGTTTGCACATTTTGACACGTGAATATTGCTTTCTGAAGTATTTTTAATTCATTTAAATATTTATTTTTAACTTTTTATCGCGTAATTATATATATTGAATATCACAAATTTATCATCTTGAAGTTCAAATCAGAGGGTACAATTACATATTCGCAAAAGTCACTTACAATTTTTTATAATCCGAAGACAATTCGATTAAAAAATAAATCTAACATGAAATTCACTAATTAAACGAAAGCTTTTTAAATTAATCTATTTGTTTTAATGCAACATATACTCGTGAATGGCTTTCATTGCCAATATATTGATGGATTTCGAGTTTCTTGTACTTCTGTCTCCCATTGTACCTCCAGAGCATCCTTAATTGGAACCAAGGGGACAAATCGTAGCAAAAACTTAGGTCGAATATTGGTGCTTTAATCCGCGTTTCCCCACTTGCTTGCGATTCGACGGACGTCGATGGGTTTCGAAGGTGGTACACGTACCCGCTGGTCCGCTGGTTCTCACGACTAGAGAGGAGATCCAGAAGACCTTCAAGTTTGAGCGTCCCGAGCGGCGCGTGACCGAGAAGCCGAGAACGATTCGCTCGTGGTGTCTAGAGGACGCTCCTTCCGCGGCTGCGATATCCGTGGCATTGGCGGTGTCGAGCAAACAGCATAAACGAGCGAGGGTGGACGCGGATGCGGATGTGGATGAGGTGCGCGCGGTACCGTTCGCTAGGCGGTCTGTGTGCCGCGAGCCACGACGGCTTGTTTTCTTGTTTGCGGGGAGGGATGCGCACTGCTGCGCGTTACATACGAATCTAACCGAGAAACATTTTACATTTCTATTCGTTTATGATTATTTTTTTACCTGCTTTCACGTCGGTTAATATTCGATATTTTTTAACGCTAAACCTACCACTGCCGGTGAAATTGTATATTTTCCATTTTACAATTACAATTGACATTACGAAGTTACTTACATCGACATTGATTCGATACATTTCTTTATCCAGGGACATAATAAAAATTGCACAAAATCTGAGTAAATAGTGCGTTCTCATTTTTACAAAATATTTTAATCGTTTTTAGTGCTCGGTAGGTTTAGCGAAGAAAGAAAATTTATTTCAGCTTCGCAGCCCAGAAATGGACTTGGTTATATCACATTCATTGTTTAACACACCGCGCACATTTATTTTATACATACAATATTACGCACATCCTTCCGCGTTTGTCTTTGGTTTATTGCTCTTTTCTTATTTCTTCACGCATTGCCTCAATTTTTCTCAGCCAACCTACCACCCCCTCCACTGATCTGCCCTCCACCATTTTCCCCTCTTGCAGATCACTGTTCTCCGCTTTATAGCAACGGTTGGTTTAGCGTTAACCGTTCCCATCTTTTTTTCGCTGCAACCTACATTTAAATATTTATCTTCGTATCGATCGTAAATTATTTACAATAAATGCTATCGGCGCACGGGTTCGATCAGTTTTTACCAGTTTACTAGCAAATTAGCAAATTATTAATTTTCGACGTTTCGGTCTTATTTTAGACCATTCTCAAGAAAAATTGCGTCTGTCAATTAATTATTCGATATATTAATACATTTTAAATTATCAATATTAAAAATACCAAAACTTACTTGCATGTATGTACGATGAAACAAATTTAATATTAACGAAAAGAGGAAAAAACTTTTTCTTCTTCTACCTACATTTACTTGTCCGTAAATCGACGATAAATTGATCGATTGAAGAATCGAACGAGTATTTTTTAGTAGCAATACGTTACCAAAATTTCTTTATTTCTGCTCGCAATCGGTCATAATCGCACTCGAAACGGATGCGCGATGGTTCCCGTTCGTTGCGAGGGATGATTCGCGGCGGGTTGCGCGAAGCGGCGAGGAGTAACGGAGAGGACCGAGAGAGAGATAGAGAGAGAGAGCGCGCAGGCGGACGGGGGCTGCGATCAGGTGACAAGTTAGAGTCGCACTGTTTCGGTCCCTCCCGTTTCCTCGGTCTCTCCTATTCCTCGCCGAGGGACTCCCCTCGAGCCTCGAGTTCGAAGCGATCTCGCGGCGCTGCTCCACGCCGCTGCACGCCGTTGCACGCCGCTCCACACCGCCTCACGCCGCTCCACGCCGCTCCACGCCGCTCCGTACCGCTCCATACCGCCTCTCCGCGCATCGACGATCAGCACACGGTGAGAACAGGCCGGAGAAAGAGAGAACAGGCCGGGAGTGAGTCGCCGGTTCGCGCTCGTGCGACGCGTTTCGAACCGGGAACCAAAAATCGAAAAACGAAGAGAGCGGCTGCTCTCTCTCTCTCTCTCTCTCCCTCTCTCTCTCTCTCTCTCTCTTTCTCTCTCTTTCTCTCTCTTGTTTGCGATCGTCGCGGTGACCAGTTCCTCTGTGCGCGGATACCTCGTCGACGTTGATCGACCAACAACCATCGACGGCAACGAGGTCGACGAGGATCGTTCAAGTTGAAACGGAATCAAAGTGTGGACACAGTCGCGCGTCGTCTCGCTGCAACGCGCGGCCTAGGCTCGCGCTCCTCACTCTCTCTCTCTCTCTCTTTCTCTCTCTTTCTCTCTCTCTCTCTTTCTCTATCTCGGCCCGCTAAAATTGGACACGCCGCACCGACCACGCGATATTCTCAGCTGACCGAATCGAAATACGCGTCGAACGATGCGCAGTCGTGTGAAAACCTCCCGTCGACTATAACGAGCAGCAAGGTACATTTTTCGTTATGCGTGCGCGATCGATTCGCGATCGATTCGCGATCGAGCCGAACGAAAGGAGCGGCCCTCGTTCGGGTTTCGCCTCGGTTCGTCTTCGTCGGAATCGGTTTCGCGTCGACGTCCGTGACAGCTATTTCCAACCTCGGACGCTCCTTTACGTAACGATGCACCGCTGCCACGAAATCGACGCGACGCTGCGACCGACATCCGCTTTCCGAGCTCTCTTCCCCGTGCTGGCGAGAGATCCTCTTCGACCGAAATCTTCTCCGCCGCGAACCATCCACTTTCGGAACCGTCGATCTTCCCTTCCGATCGCTAGATCGTATACCGTCCAGCTCTCCGCGCGGCTCGATCGCGATCTCCCTCCGTTCTACGAGAGCGCGCGAACTTGCATCGAGGCAGCGTCTCTGCTTATCGCGCGTGGACCGTCGAATCACCACATTCAAATATCCCGCGAAATTCGAGTAATTGGATCGACGACGCGCGGGTTCGATCAGTTTTTTATTTGTTTTGTAAATTTAACAATTTATCGCAAGTGGATGTAGAAGTGGTAATCATGTTGAATTTGTTCGTGACATTATTTTTGATGAAATTTGGAATTATATCGTGCGATCTACATTTTAGTAGAAATCATTTTCTGTCACTTATCTTCGCAATTGAACATTTTGTTGATGGAATCCGTAAGCCGAGAGCGTTAATAACATTTATTATTAACAATTTACGATCGATACAAGGAAATATTTATTGAATCGACGATGCCGAAAATATCGGTTTAACAGATCGCCCTAATATATCGAGCCAGATTCGTGACGAGGATGTCAATGAAAATCTACTGAATATGTTATCATTAGACTGCGGATCTTTATGGATTTTTTTTGGCTTCTAAAAATTTTCAAAGAATGCTAGAATATAAATTTACACAGAATTTAATAAAATTTTATTTATCTCGGATCTATAAAGGCTACTACCACTGAAAATAATTGTTTGCTCCCACTTTCTTCCAACTTGTCTACAATAATTAAAAATTGCATAAGCGTTCGCAGTTATCATTAGACTCCGCATTTTATGCATTTATGACAAAAATGGGGAGCTGCGATTTAAAACAGTGAAAAGATTAAAAGATTTATTATTCTCACTATATTAAAATTATGAGGAGAAAATATAAATTTATATTTAGCTACAGTGTCTTGCAATTGATAGAGTAAACTTTTATTTTGCATGAAGAATCCGGACTCTAGTTATCATAATGCGTTATCCGTTACTGAAAATAAAGGAATACGATCTCGATATCAAGTTTATTGTTCTCCTGGAGCAAGGGTCGGCAAACTTTTTTCGGAAAGGGCCAGATCGTAAAATTTTTGAAGCAGCGGACCGGGTAGCAAACTATCGAAGATATTTACATGCTCTACTCGTAGAGCAACAAAAAAAAAAATGTTCAAAATATTTTTATTAGCAAGTGATCGCCACGTGCGGTATTATTCTCAACTATCAGTCGATTTATTTATAATTTGTTCATGTAAGGAACAATATTAACCTTCGGGCCGGATTGAAAACAGGCGGCGCGCCGTAGTTATCAATCCGGCATTATAAACGACAGAGAAGTTGTAATCGCTGTCGATCCAAAGGTGATCGCGGCGCAAGGGGTCGAATGAACGCGTCGCTACGAAAAAGATTCGTTTCGAAAGGTGCAGCAACTATTCTCTCAGTCGAATCGATACAGCGATAGGTCGTAGGCAAATCGAACCGAAGCTGGAGAAATCGCGAAACGAACCATGCAGCATGGGAATTGGACGAATTGTTGGCGGCGAAGGTCGGCGTCGCGAGAAGCGCGATAGCGGCGTTTGCCGGGACTCGGAAGACTCGGAAGAACCGTAATAAAGCAACCGTTAGTAGGTGAAAGAGCACGAGGCCGGGGCACAACGGCCTGGCCCGAGTCGAGTCGAGTCCAGGCGAGTCCAAGCGGGCAAGCTAGCGCCACTCGAACTCGAACTCGAACTCGAACTCGAACTCGGTGAATCCGCCTGACACAGATACGGATAGGCGCTCCGATACCTTAGCCGTCGACTGTTCGCGCCGCGAGGCGTATATTTTTGAAACGTTCGAAATACCTTGTATCGTTTGCCTTGTTTCTCGCTTCGAAATCTTTCCGAAGACAACAGTAGAAATTCGCCTAACGCCGACGCTAATATTTTATCGGACGATATACAGTGGGTGTAAAAAGTATTCGTACACCTTTTAAAAACGAATAACTTTTTCAAAATTCCACCCAACAGCTTGAGTTTTTTTTTGTGACGTTAGAAGGAATAGTTTAGCAGCTAATGTGTAAATAATTTTTTTTTTTAATTGTTATTGGTCGCAATTGCGAAGGAAAAAGTAAAGGTCACGATTTTTTAATATTTTATCTGTGCTTGTAGTGAAAATTTATAAGGTGCATTTGGTAGGTTTAAGTAAGTTTATAAACATGTACAAAGTTTCATCGAAATCGATCAAGGTTGTTATGAAATATAAATGATTGAAAATAGCAAAAATTGTAAGAATCCGCGATTTAAATGATTCGCAAACCCTAAATTCAAAGATTTTTACATGTTAGCAGCTTGAATTTAATTATCGGGAAAGGAAAATTTTTGCGCATGCAATTTTTGCTTACGGGCAACGATAAAGATTGAGTTTGATTCTCGACTCGCCAAGAATGAGATCACGAAGCTGCGCGCACATACTCGCGTGTTCGAATAATTAGATATACATATAACTCTGGTGGGCGAGCGAAAGAGTATGAGTCAGAGCGATCGGTTGCGGAGAAAAGCACATTCAAAGGACAATAGATCGGGCGTTACCTTTTGTACATGAAAATTAGTAACATCTATTTCAATTTACAAACTAAACACCGTATACAATTTACAAAGATTCTTCTTCTGGAAACTACTATACAGGGTGTCCCACCCGACTTTGCCATCTTGTCCAGCTGCATCGATTGATGTATTAAAAAATACTTCATTCCATTTAAAAAAAACAAAGTTAACCTTTATATGACGTCCACTCGATACCATTCAAGCCTCCGCTAAAACATTCTTTGCTACGAGTAATAATAGCGAGAAAATCAAGATGTCAAAATCAAGTGGGACACCCTGTATATATGCCTATAATTATGAATGTGGTCTAATGTAAGTCATATATTTCTTGTTTTGAGATATTTAAAGGATTAATGTGGAAATAACAAGCATTATATCTGACGGTTCATTTTTGACAATATCGTAAAAATTACATTGTATTAATTTAGTTTACAATGATGTGATGTGAAATAACTGATAAACTCATTTTTTAAAATTTTGACTTAGACTTGGATCTTCTTCAAAATTTGTCTCATACTTTTCTTATCTCGCCCACTGCAGACACGCGTTAGACGCGACCTATTACGTCACTGTCCAGCATTAGGCGCTGTATGTTTCCCTAAAATCGTCGAACTTTGACGAATATTCACGTTTGCACCTATACATACACAACTTTTCCGGTCATTTGGTTTCTTTGATAGACACGTATTTCGTTGGAGTCCGACCGTGTTTTTTGATCGGCTATTCTCTTCAAGATCCTTTGATCGCGATCACCGGACTATGAAAGGAGGAGGAAATAGGAGAGCGTGTTCGCCAGCGAAAAATGCCGTTCAGTTTAAACGCGCGTTTCGAAACTCGTCCTACTTTTCGAAGTAATATTCCTGTTCATTCCCTCTCGCCTTGTTTACCTATTTTCAGAAATACCGAACGATCGTTGGGCCAGGACAACATTCTTTTCCTCCGAGAGACGAGGAATCGATGCGATGCAACGACGCTTTCGAGAGTCGTCTCTCGCTGGAATCTCCGATTGGTTTCGAATTGTAACACGGCGCGCGATATTTTCAAAGTTATCCATGATTTGAAAAATGCTAAGACATACACGCATTGATAATTGATACGTACCTTTGCTCTATTTTGAACAAAAATAGGCGAAATGCTCTTACGTTGCTACTTGCAATCATATCGATACTAAAGATTTAAGTAAACTTAAAGATTTAACAATAAACCTACCGAGCTCTAAAAATGGCATGTGTTGCCTTATAAAAACGACATCATAGAATTTATATAACTTTTCGGTGGAAACACTCAATTGTCACGATTTTTCAAGAATTTCCTATAATCTGAGGAAAAAATGTTTCCAACTAAAGTTGAACCGTGTTCAAACGTTTACAAACTTCTATATATAAAATTTCTAAAAAAAATGTATTTCGACAAAAAATAAGACTCATTTTGATTTTTTTAAATGTCAAAATGCATTTTTGATTTCATAATGTTATAGCTGACGTTAAGACGAATTCAACGACCACTATATTATGACCTTTAGCTCATAAATACCACTAAAATAGTTTTTTCCGATTTTTCGGGCCAAATACCCTACTGTGCGGCGGTGGTTGGTTTAGTGTTAAATAGAATACACCTCTATCAAATAACTATGTGTATCGGGAGAGCGTGAATACTCGCAACACGAATAGTAAATTGAAAGAAACAAGAGTTGAGCAAAATTTTCATCTAAATAAAAATTATGGAATAACGAATAAAAAATCAAAAAATTTTTATTCATTATTCGATGGTTCGCGTTTATTAGAGTTGGCAGTAGTTGTGGAAAGATTTATTCGAAGCCTTCGAATAAAAGATGAAAAAATTATTCGAAGTTCGAATAAAGCCACTTCGTATAAAAAAAAATCATCTTTATTCGTCGGATAAATTCTCGAAGAGTATAATTATTTATTCGATGCTCGTCGAATCAAGATACTTTTTATAATCGAACCATCGAATAATGAATAAAAATTTTTTCACGTTTTACTCGTTATTCGAAATTGTTATTTAAATGAACATTTTTTCCCAACTCTGAATGAAACCAAGGCACACTGGTACACATTGGGCTACTCTTCCCCATCTACTCGGGTTGCAGAAATATCGCACCGTGCGTAAAAAAAGAACGGCCGGGCAGCGGCGGTGGCGGCGGTTGAATATCGACCGGCGAACGACTCGTAGAATCGCAATTGCGCTCTTTGAAGTAAAAAGGAGCGCCCGTTACACCTACAGCTATGCAGCTATCTACCTTTCGACCGGTGGATATTTCGAGAGCTCTCGCAAGCAAGCGTGTCGTCCGCGTCGGGCAAATGGAGATCGCGCGGTGATTTTTGTGTATTTGTGCAGCTCGTCAACGACAACACTGACGTTGTCCGTTGTCGCGACCTTCGCGCATGAAACGGAACCGAAGCCAGTGTCGAAAAACTCGAAATCACCTCTCACGAAATCGTATGGCCGTGCGGCTTTGTAGGTGAATGTACCGTTTGCTCGATTCCGACGCGACGTGGCACGCGCTCGCGCGGATACTCGCGTGGTTACCTACCCGCGTGTGTACAGTGTTTTATAGTGTACAGTGTACAGCGTGGACAAGGACACGCGCGTCCTACGCCACCGGAGAAAATCAATAACGCGAACGAGAACCGCGTGTTTGAATTTTTTTTCTCTCATCGTGGTCGTTATTTGCGCGCTCACGCATTATCTTGATTATTAATTACCGGGAAATGATCCTTCGCGACACCGTTCCCGTTTCGAAGGGGATACATAATACCGGCCGTTGTTCTCCGGCAAAAGTATGTAGGACAAGTTAAAAGCGGTCTCGTCGCGCGAGATGGATTTTCCCGTGAAAGAAATCGATTGCGGACTAGTCGATCGGCACGAAAACGGGTGCGCGTCGATTCTCTACTCGGAGAAGTCAACAGTTTTGATGGTCACAGAATCTTCTAATTGGACAGTTCTGTTCGTTACGGAAATAGTAATAACGCATTGTTATCGACTTACATATTCAAGTTACACAAACCGATTTTGGTGAAACTTATATGAGAGACATAGTTCTTCGAAAAATATTTGACACTTTTTTTTCTAACCGTCCACATTGAAGGAGTGAAAGCAACCCTCAACATTGGGGGTCAAAACCATATTTTGTTTAAACAAATAACTTTTGCTAAAATTTTCTAGTGATTTTCCCATTCAAAAACATACAAGTTATAAAAAAAACATTTTTTCGACCTCTGGTTTCCGAGATATCTGAAAAAACGTGGTTTTGACCCCCAACTTTAAGGGCTGTTTTCACCCCGTCAGTGTGGACGGTTAAAAGAACACACGTGTCAAACATTATTCGAAGAACTATGTCTGGCGTATAAGTTTCATCAAAATCGGTTTGTGTAACTTGAATATGTTCCCTTGTTAGTAAAATGATTTTTTTAAAAAAGAGGTAGGATTTAACTTCCATTTCTTGCAATAGATGCGGATCCAGTTTCTAAATGATTTCGATCGTTACGAAAAATTGATAGCAACGCTAACGAGAAACGCTGCCCGCCGCGGCCCGGTCCCGTTTCGTTTCAAATTCTAGAGCCAAGTTCTCGGATCGTTCTCGCGTATCGATCCGAATTCAAATTGACAAGCGATCGATCGACCAAAGCTGCTATTTCCGCGTAGAGAGCGAAGGAGAAACCGTTCCTTCGGAATTTCCAGGCTTTTGCGGACGCTTATCGATCGGCGTTGCACGTGAACCCCACCCCCACCCTCGCCCCCGGTCTTGGTTTTGGTATTCTCGAGATAAATTTAGGTGGTAGTTTTTGGTTCCGCGTTCGGCGACTCTGATGTCGGTTGCAAGGATCCGAAAGGTTTCCGGTGATTCACGGTTTCCCTCGATCAAACCATTTGACGCCTCGCACTACGATTTTCTGTGGAACGATAGATACGATGAAACTTGTTCGAGAAAGAAAATGTATGTATGTACCTATGTTGTTGGCATCCCGTATTATATTTTCGCTGATGGTCAACTATCGATAAATAACGGGAAAATAGAAAGTTCACTTCGGTTCGACAAAAGTTATTGACTAGACTGCGGATCTTTATGCGCTTGTGAAGAAATTGGTTGGGAAAAATATAAAAGTTTAATAAAATTTAAGAATATTCTAATGTTACTTAAAATGTGACAAAGTCATTAAGGGATGAACTCAATTTTTATTTTATTCCTGCTCCTCACAATAAATGCAGAACATTTTTATTTTGCATAAAGATCCGCTGTCTAATAATGACGTATATGTATTTAGTAGATTTTGTCCGACGCGTTCGTCGCGAGTCCGATCTGTTCGCGTCGATATTATAGGGCAAGGGGTTAAGAACGATAGCCGCGCCACTCCGCTCGCTCGTAACACGAGAATTCGTTGAGCTGTTCAAAATGAAGAACTCTTCGCAGTACAGTAAAGCCTTGATCTAAGAGAAACCCTCGGGTCCGTGCTGTTTCTTAGATCCTGTAGTTCTATTTCTTTCTGACCTCGTCCACCGCGCCGAACGCAGAAAAGGACAGCGCGTGTAAACTTAAACGTGTCCGTCAATTAAACCACAGTTCGAATGATATCGTGTTTGGTGACATTTTAATCAGAAAAATGCCACGAATAAGTTGGCGAAAGTCCCATAAAAAAATAATTAAAAATTTTTTAATTGGATTAGTAGTGGTTCACACCGATATACCCGATCCGGTATCGGATGACGCGGCATGTTTACACTTTACACTGCACTGATTCGTTTTTCGTAGATCGTACGGTCTCCGTTTTCTTAAATCGAGGCTTTACTCACAATTTCGAAACGACTGCGGCGCGACGGTCTGCTATGGACGATATGCGTTTCAACTGATCAAAATATATGGTAGAGCACGTACATAACCATCTATATGATTCCGTCGCGTTGTGTCGCGTCCTAACGTTCCGTTGCGTAGAAAAGAACGGATTTCTAGCAATTACTTAGGCGACTGTTCTCGCAATTATAGGCACGACGAAATCGTCTGGTTTCGTTCAGCTTCGTTGCAGTTCGATTCGTTTCGAGTCTACATCGAACGCCAGCCGGCCGGAGAGTTCTCCTTCCATTATTTACACGATCGTTGAACGTAAATAATTTCTAAAAGCACTCGCGGCGATAAGCGCATTACCATCGACGCCTACGTCTGCATAGGTGACTCATGCTCTCCTCGATGATTGCCGTGCTCGTCCGCTTGTCCGCTAGCCCATACTTTTCATCGAATCTCTGCCGTGAAAACTCACAAATTATTGCTTTGATTAGATGGCATCAATCAGAAAATGATTGAATGAAAAAAGAAAATTTCCATTTTGCTTCAGTTTCTTACCCTCTCGAAGAGAATCGATACTCGAAACGATTTTTCTTGACAAATTTTATCGAATGCGATATCGGCGGTTCAATTCCTTTTTCTTGAAAACATGGCAATAAATATTTTTTGTCGCACAGTGCTGGCAAATGACCAAATTTTGGGCAGAAGTCTAAATTTGGTTACTAATGTATACGTAATGGTAATTATCCACAGAAAATTAAATTTAACAATACGATTAACAAATTTAAAAAGCGATTAACAATTTTTATGCATAAAAATGATTGATAATATAGGCTATCGATTGCATGCATTTATGACAAAATTGAATAGTGGAAATTTAAAATGGTAGCAAGATTAAATGAATTTAAAATGATCAGCACATTGGTTTCAATCTATTAAAATTATTGGGGGGAGAAAGAACTTTATATATCATTTCTATTTCACACAATGAATGCAGACAATTTTTATTTTGCATAAAGATCCGCAGTCTAGTTATATGATTATTAGACTGCGGATCTTTATGCAAAATAAAAATTGTCTGCGTCGATTGCAAGAAATAGAAACTAAACAGAATGTTATTTCTTCCCTTAATAATTGTAATAGATAAAAAATCATAATATTGACATCTTAAATTTTTTTAAATTTTCCTACAATTTTGAATTTCATCTACTTAATTTTCCTATAAATACATAAAGATCCGCAATCTAGTGATTATTAATAACTATTTCTAATACGCACTTTTTGCAAAAGAAATCTCATATCTTGATGTACACGTGCATTGAATTTTGCCAGTATCGTCCGCACTGTGGGCCGGAATATTTGTTGGAGCGAACCAAGGTACGATATGTATTGGAAATTATCCCCACTCCGATTTCGTTCGGGGATCCGGCTAGTCGGAGCGAAGAAAGATCGATCGGTTCACGGATCCCGAGCGCAATCGGCGAGTAAAAATATACTGGGTCCCACAGTTTCTACGGCCTGCGATCGCAACAACAACAACTCGAATTCTTCCGAGACGACTAGGACGTCGCGTCGTCGTGTCGGGATTTCTATCAGAGGTCGGGAGTGGTCGACGAAGTGGTGTTGGCGCGGCGGTGTATGTAATCGGCGTTTTCACTTTCACACGATTTCCATCGGATGTTGAACTGCCTTGTGTTCCGTTCGGATATCGTTTCGAACGAGTAGTTTGTGCCGGCGCTTTTACAAGAGATCTTCGAACTTGAATAACAAACCATTCGAGGAACAAATTTATATTCTTTCGTTCAGATTTGATGCATCCATGATAAAAACGAGCAGATCCAAATTTAAAACAGTGAAAACAATAAGAAGATTTTAAAGATATTTTACGATTATCTTTCAGCTGTTAAACATACAGTGGGTGTAAAAAGTATTCGTACAACTTTTAAAAACGAATAACTTTTTCAAAATTCCACCCAACAGCTTGAGTTTTTTTGTGACGTTAGAAGGATTAGTTTACCAGCTAATGTGTAAATAATTTTTTTTTTTTAATTGTGATTGGTCGCAATTGCGAAGAAAAAAGTAAATGTCACGATTTTAAAATTTTTATTCGCAATTGCGAAAAGAACTCAAGCTGTTGGGTGGAATTTTGAAAAAGTTCTTCGTTTTTAAAACGTGTACGAATACTTTTTCCACTCACTGTATATATTAAGAAAGAAAATAGATTTCTATTTCACTCCAGTTTGTTGCGATTCGGGTAGAAAATTTTCATTTTCCATATCCACTGTTTATTTATTAGAATATTCCTGTATATACGCTAACGATGGGCACGAGTTAACAGCCTGCCAGCGAGACAAAGTTTACTTGAAATCGCACGAGATGGAATTCCCGCGATTCGCGTGAAATCGAAAACGAACATCAGAATGGTGCGCGCGATTGGGGACAGGAAAGGTTCGCTTCGCCGTTGAAACTTTCGAGATTAGGTTTATGTAATGCTCGCCGCACGGAAGCCACACGTTCGGTCGACCTCAGGGCGAAACGCCTCTTGTGTATTTCGGTTACCGCATGCGTCCTCGCAATAGAGGTTCCTTCGGTACGCGCGACAACACAATTTTGCGTGGAGAACGGTTTGTTGTTCTGTTTTTCACAACAACCGGAACTTTTCCTTCGTCCATCGAGCGGACGAACTAATGACAATGATAACGATAACGATAACGATAACGACAGTGACAGCGAGATAACGATAAAAACATTTTACGGATCGGTCTGATCGGTAAAAAATTGTGCGTGTCCGAGTCGATACACGAAGCAAACTCGCAACTCGAACACACTGTTTCTCGCGTGTACAAGCAACGGGGCGCATACACACCGATTCCTGTCCTTTGTTCCTCGCTGTACATTCTTCGCGTGTTGTGTTACCTTTTATTTGCGGACCGAACGCAACAGAGCCTCGCGGTGTACGGCTTCTAGAATGGTTTAATGCGGCCTTGTAATCCGTAATGTAATCAGCGCGTGACGTCATTGTACCTACTCCCTAGTTCCGCGTGGGGATCGGATCCGCAGAGTACACCTCGAGGGCGAGTAAGGCCTAGTCCTTGCTCGTTGCCGTCAGAACGTTTACCGTGTCGTCGGAAATGGTAAATGACCGCCGTCTAGCGTCTCGACGTCACCATCCAGACTTTGTTCCAAACCGTTTCGAATCGGGCTCGATTTTATTGCGCGTACACCTCGTACATAACTTCGAATCCAAAAGAAACTCGATACGCGACGCGTTTAGTCGTGCCAGTACGCGGCCATTATTCAATAAACTACTTCAAGGCCGACTTCGGACTTTTGCTCCAAACTTCCGGACAAACGGTACCGCCGACTTTCCCGGTTTTCCGAGCTCGATTTGCCAGTCGAGTCACCGTGTCGACGTGGTCGCGATCGATCGTTTTAACCCTGTCGAGTATACCCGCCGCGAAGAAGAAGTTGCATAAAATAGTCATTCAACAATTACGTAGAAACGCGTCGAACGGGGTTTTGAACGGATTTTAATAAAATTTTTCTTCGTTTTTTAACGATTTAACACTAAACCTACCGCTGCCGGTTAAATGACCGGTTTGATATTTTTCATTTAGAATTATTGAAATTATGTAGTTACCTGAAAATTGATTGGACAAATTTTGTTCATCCTAGCGCATAATAAATATTGAACAAAATCTGAATAAATAGAGCCTTGTCATTTTTATCGCTTTTTAGTGCTCGGTCAGGTTTAGTGTTGAAACGTTCTCGTTCCCGCGACGTTACAGACGAATTCGAAAGTTTGATAACGCTGCAAGGTATGGAAAGTAGTGGCGCGACCGTGCGTGCACTTATTATAGAAACTGAAGCGCGTGCCGCTCGTAGAGTCCGGCCATTGCATCATAGTACCGCATGGTTGCCCGCCTCATGCACGAAATACAGTGGCACTTTTGTGTGTTTTCAATATATTTGAAATTATGATACAGAAATATTTTACACTTTTCCGTGTCGGATAAAAAACTTTCATTTCAGACGCTTTTACTATTTACAAGAAATGTGTAGTTGCTATCGGCGCACGGGTTCGATCAGTTTTTACCAGTTACTAGCAAATTTGCAAATTATTAATTTTCGACGTTTCGGTCTTATTTTAGAACATTCTCAAGAAAAATTGCGTTTGTCAATTAATTACTCGATATATTAATACATTTTAAATTAACAATATTTTACTATTACCGCCTATCACTTCGGTACTTGAAACTCATTGTTATCGGTGATCAATGAGCGTACAAAGATGGGGATCATCGAAGATCGAAACAAACAATTATCCTTCCGTTTCGAAACAAACATTCCGGTCCGACCTTTGTTGTGAAACGTGGAACAGATATTGTAGAGAATCGTTTATGTGGAAACAAGTTATTTCGGAACGTTTGTTAAACAACGTACCGTGAGAGAAACACAAACGATCTTTGAGCCGTTCGGAATATCTATGTAACGTAACAATTATGTAATTTATTATAGTTGAAAAATATTTATTTGTACATTATTCTTATTCGAAGTAAATCTTTTACTTTCAAGAATTGTTCTTTTCGGTGAAAAAGAATTTCGGAAAAATTCTAATCGCCGCGATAGAGGTGGACACCCCTCAACACCTTAATTTATCGTTTCCATTGAAACTATTGAAATCGCTGGTATCGAAAATTCTTCTGTAAATATTTCGCGATTTTGAAAATATCCTGTGTAACTGGATGCGACACGGTAGCGTCGCGAGCGGGAGAGAGTTCCTCGAATGAAAATGCAAAATGTGGGGGAAGGCATCGAGAAGGATCCGTGTCAGTGTCATGGTACGAGACTACCTCGGTTCCAGAGACTGGTGCGCGACGCTCCGCGTTCTGCTTTGCTCTGCTCTGCTCTGTTCTGTTCTTCTCTGCTCTGTTCTGACCTCGTTTTGCGTGTGTTGCAGGGGTGCTGGAGATGGCGGCAACGGAGAGCACGATCCGATTCAGCGGCCATACGTTGGACAAGGCTACAAAGGCCAAGGTGAGGCCCGAGTTTTCCGCACTTTTGTTTCCCACTATCTCTGTCCTCTTTCTCTTTCTTTCTCCTTTTCTATGTTTCTCCGCGTTCTCGACGCACAGTAGCGCATTTGACCCGAAAAGCCGGAAAAAAGTCGATTTCAAAATTTTTACGTAAGTCGGAAAAATTTTTGCTGTCCGTCGGAGTTAAAGGTCTGAAGAGTAACGCTTAGGGATTGTTTTTTTTACAACAATTAAAAAAAAAAATTTTTTTTCGACAAATAAAAATCATTTTGATGTTTTAAATGTCAAAATTGCATTTTTCATTTCATAACGTTATAGCTGATGTTAAAACGAATTCAACGGCAACTGTATTATCACCTTTAGCTCATAAATAACACCACAATAGTATTTTCCAACTTTTCGGGTCAAATACCCCGCTGTAAGACGCCTTGTTTGTTCGCTAACCGATTTGCAATTTGTCCGTGAGCAGGTAACGTTGGAGAATTACTACAGTAATCTGATAGCCCAGCATATCGAGCGACAACAGAGGCTCGCTAAGTTGGAGGAATCGTTGAAAGACGAAGGGCTCTCGGAGCAGCAAAAGCAGGAGAAACGATTGCAGCATGCCCAGAAAGAAACCGAGTTCCTCCGACTGAAACGCTCCCGACTCGGCGTTGAAGATTTCGAGCCGCTCAAAGTAATTGGCAGGGGCGCTTTCGGAGAGGTGAGCCTCTTCCTCCTACCAATTTTCTGTGTCTACGAATTTCTGTCATTATCGATCTAGTCTTCACGAGAATATTACGCACTTCGTATCATCTTCTCGAACCCAGACCTTCAAATCGAATAAATAAATGAGCCTATAATTATGAAAATGGTCCAAGTCGTTATATTTCTTGATTACATTTGAAACGCTAAATGAATTTCAACGGTTCATTTCTGACAATATCGTAAAAATTACATTGATTTAATTTACTTTAACACTAAACCTACCGAGCTTTACAAGTAGTCGGTACACGTTGCCTAATAAAAATAACAAGATTAAATTTCATATTTGAACATTGCGCGGTTCATATTATCTGCTCTACCAAATATATTTATTTAATCATTTACCACAAAAGCATCTTTATAATTTCAATAAAATTGTGAAATAAAAAATCTTGAACCGGTCATATTCGACCTGTGGTGGTAGGTTTAGTGTTAAAATAATGTGATGTGAAATAACTGATAAACTCAGTTTTTTTTTTAATTTTTACTTACACCACTTTCATAATTATGGGCTCAAATGTTCTACCCCGTGTGATGGCTCTTTCGATGGTTCCTTGAAACAGCAGACATTCATAGACACACGCTATACAATGGTCAGATCAAATATGCAGCTTCTGTTCGACTAACTTTTGCGCGTTTTTTTTTCCACCCGGAAATAGGTAAGACTCGTGCAGAAGAAGGATACCGGTCACGTGTACGCGATGAAAATTCTGAGGAAAGCCGACATGCTCGAAAAAGAGCAAGTCGCGCATGTCCGTGCCGAACGAGACGTTTTGGTGGAAGCGGATCATCAGTGGGTCGTAAAAATGTACTACAGCTTTCAAGACCCTATAAACCTTTATCTAATAATGGAGTTTCTTCCGGGCGGTAAGTTCTCCATTCCTCTCAATCTTCGTCAAGCGTCGTTCTTTGTAAACACGTGGAACGCTTTTTTTCCCCAGGCGATATGATGACGTTGCTGATGAAGAAGGACACGCTTTCCGAAGAGTGCACGCAATTTTACATTTCCGAAACGGCGTTGGCGATCGACTCGATCCATAAGCTAGGCTTCATTCACAGGTAAACGAAACGCTGAATTAAAAAAAATTGTTGTTCGATTATATGTATTACACGCTGGTGTTTCGATCGCATCGTCTCCTTCTCCGCAGGGATATCAAGCCAGACAACCTGTTGCTGGATGCACGAGGACACATAAAGCTCTCTGATTTTGGTCTGTGCACGGGTTTGAAGAAGTCCCATAGAACCGATTTCTACAGAGATCTCAGTCAGGCGAAACCATCGGATTTCAGTGAGTATTCGCGACACCGTCGCGTCGGTGCGCAGCGATGTCTCGATACGCGGTGATTCGCGTCTGATCGACCCTTTTAAACTAGAAGGATCAGTTTACCGGAATATGTTCGATGCGCAAAAAATTTGTTGGAAAAACTTCCATTTGGTCGGGAATCGAGAAGAAAAATTTCGCGACATCGCTACGAGCAACGCACGATTGGAGATCGTGAAAATCCCAGTTATAGGAATATTAAAAATGAGGAATGAAAAGGATATATGAGACCTTTTTATTCGGACCAACCGTTACGAACAACCCTAACTTTTCAACTATTATCTATTATCTGTAATAAGAATTCGAAGATACGCGGTTTCAATGCGAAAACGTGTTTCGCACAGTGGCGTCCTGCGGCAGTGGTAGCGGTGGAGCGATGGACAGCAAAAGGAGAGCCGAGAGTTGGAAAAGAAACCGAAGAGCGCTGGCTTATAGTACGGTGGGAACGCCCGATTACATAGCCCCGGAAGTATTTTTGCAGACCGGTTACGGGCCAGCTTGCGACTGTTGGTCTTTGGGCGTGATCATGTACGAGATGCTGATAGGTAATCGTCCGTTACCGAATTTCTTTTTTCGTATTTTACTTTTCTCTGCTTTTCTCTTATAGAAAATCTTGACGTCTCGGTTTTTCTTTCGAATTTCAGGCTATCCACCATTCTGCAGCGAGAATCCGCAGGAGACGTATAGAAAAGTTATGAACTGGAGAGAGACCTTGGTATTTCCACCGGAAGTTCCCATTAGCGAGGAAGCTAAGGATACTATAATCAGGTTCTGTTGCGAAGCCGACAGAAGATTAGGTGATTATTTCGACGCCGTTTACACCGTTGCTCTCGTCGACAATCTTAATTATATTTCTTAAACCGTTTCTTAAGCGTGTATCGAGCCTCCTATCGTATTTTATCCTTTTCATTCGAACGTCACTTTCGCGGAAATATGAAAGGATTGCGGATAGTTACGATGCTCGCAAGAAGGAAAACCTTTTGAAGAGCAATCACTTCTAGAGTGACGTTCTATCATTTTATATTTTATTTCGTAAATACGTCGAGTCCCTCGGTGCCCTCGGTTAATGCACAGAACCAGCTAAATAGAGGAGTAGCTAAAACCGTACGTATAAAATCGTAGGTGCGCAAAGAGGCATCGAAGAACTGAAATTAGCACCATTCTTTCGCGGCGTCGATTGGGAACACATCAGGGAGAGACCGGCAGCGATTCCGGTCGAGGTTCGATCTATCGACGACACCTCCAACTTCGACGAATTCCCGGACGTGAAATTGGAGATACGTGAGTAGACGTGTACAATTACCGTTCAAAAGTACTGCCCGTTGCTATAAAGAAGCCAGTCGGGACGGCACAGTGGCAATAGCGAGACCCTACCTACCCGTTTACAATTTGATTCGCCGACCATCGACGCTTCGACCGATAGCAAAATTATGTGTTCCTAATAATTCCTTCTGGTTGCCTTTACAGTAACGGACAGTACGCGGGCGGGCACTCTCTTGGCAGTAATTAGAGTTTGGATCGAGTTCAAGTTCGATGATTTCGCGTTATGGGTTTCGATTCTACATTCGAGTAATATCGTATTTAGATTGATTATATTACAAAATAAGCGAAACCGTTTAGTTTGACAATTTTGGAAAGAGTCTAGCCAAGTAGCCGTAATTGGGAAAAGTTGCTAAGCTAGATGATTACCCTGGATTTTGATCGATTGCAGCATCCGCACCGATGCCCCAGGACGGAGAGGTGATGTATAAGGACTGGGTGTTCATCAATTACACGTTCAAGCGATTCGAGGGCCTGACGCAGCGGGGAACGCCAACCAAGAAATAGCAACACCCTATTTCTTGTTCGGTTCCGACCGGCGGTCAGCAGTCTGACGCAACTGGTATTCCGGCCTTGGTACATCATCCGCACCCTCCACTGTCATCGACCGCGTCGCGAATGGACGGCTGATCCGTTCTATTTTCTGCTGTATACGGCACGGTCAATCGTCGAGGGTGATTCGTTCTTGTACTCGTATGTATATACGCGCGATCGCGATGCGATCATCGCGACGCCCTATTAAATGCAAGAAAATAACAGGAGAAACAAGG
Organism: Lasioglossum lativentre; assembly: GCA_916610255.1. Classification (NCBI taxonomy): domain Eukaryota; kingdom Metazoa; phylum Arthropoda; class Insecta; order Hymenoptera; family Halictidae; genus Lasioglossum; species Lasioglossum lativentre. The sequence continues at coordinate 8,929,745 of OU744364.1, forward strand.
GAAAAGAGGAAAGCAAACGACGACGATGACGACGACGACAAGGATCACCGGCGCGTTGCGTTGCGTCGCGTCGCATTGCATTGCGTTCTGTCGCGTCCCTTTGTTTCCATGAAAACAGAGAACGACAAACGATGAACAACATCCGCAACAACCACGTTTTGTAAACAAACGAGTGCGAAAATTGATATATGCACATGTGATAAGGAAGAACCGAAGCATTTAGAGAATCGCAAACCAGAAGAAAGAACTAACTCTACGGCGGTTCTCCGGAACGCTACGAAACACTGTGAAAAGTTGATTTCCGTTTTGCTCTCGGCATTGTTTCCATCCGAGCGTCGATGCGCAACGTAATAAGCTCTCTCTCTTCCCCTCTCTTTCTCTCTCCGTCTATCCGCAGCGAATGCATTACCGGGAAAAGCAAGATGTAGCCTCGGTCCCGCGATTCTCGCAGTGCATGCAATTTTTTCCGTGGAATTTCATTCTCGATGCGTTCCTTTTTCGCCCCTTTTTAAATCTAACACTGGCTCGGCTCTCCTATTTAGCTCTCTTTCCAACGTTGTATTTATAGCTAGTGCTGTGATATGAAATTGTTTGAAGAAAGTTTTGTATACAAATTGCTATTTTGTCTGTTAACAAATGCTGATCTTTACGAATGTTGTATTCTACTCGATTGTCCCTACGTTTGCCACGAAAATTTCAAATACTTCCCCGAGAGCTTTTTTGCCACAAAATTTTTATTGTCCCACGGGAAAACGAGCGGATCGGTACGATATTTTCCCCGGATATCCGACGACGTCCATCGATCGGTCCCGTATGAATTTGTTTCGATCGTGTTCTCATTTTTCCTCGTGTTCCCCCGATCGCATTTCGAAATTTTCCGTGGCGCGTAGACCGAGCCGTTGAGAACGTGTTTCGTTTACGCGCGACCACGTGTAATCGGTACGATAGAAATTTGTTAGTTTTGTTATGAAATCGTTCGAACCAGTTGGCTTTTCGACGGCTCGTCGATCCGTCGGTTCTCAGGTAAGTGCCGAGCGGTCGAGCACAGTTCTCCCGGCAGAAGGCATCCTGGCGTTCTCCGCTCCGTGGCCAGACCATTCTGAAACGATCCTTTCGAAAAAATTCCGATTCTTTTGGCAACGTTGATTGGTCGCATCCGATCCGTATGCCGACCGACAGCCGAATGACCCAATGCGCGTTCATCCAGCGCAGAGTATTCCATGAGAAAGACGCGCGAACAGACGCGGAACTGGAAGAGGACTCGACTCGTAAGACACACACACACACACACACACAGGGCTCGTTCGTTGCCTTATCAAGGTTCCTAACGCGTTCGAAGCGTGCAGCCCAATCCATAACGAACGATGAAACGGAGAAGAAACGCTCTTCATCCCTGGATAGAACGTAGGTAATAAAAGGAACGAGGGAGAACACAGAGAAATCGAGATATTACCGGTGCGATGATAATCGATCGGTCTCTCCGGTATGCATAGCTTTTATATTCGTTTCGCTGGAGAATAGATTTAAATGGAAAAGAGGAAAAAAAAAGAAGAAGCGCGTGTTACCGGTCATCCTAGGTTCGAGAATGTCTGTGTTCGGTAAGAACGCTTTAGGCGATTCCAGACGATCCGAGACGACATCGAATCCGACGCAGCGTCCGGCGTCTACGTCTAGTAGAGAGCGTCGTTTCGAACCAGCCGCCGCTGTTGCGATTGGATCGCGCCAAGTATTCCATGCACGATTCAAGAAATAGTGCACCGCATGTTCTGTCTTGCATATTCTGTCGAGCGATACATAGATTTCCTTCGAATCTAGCACCGTGAACGATTTAACGTTTGTATGTTGTAGTTCGCCGACAGCCAGGGCACCACGGTAGCGATAGTACTAATCGTAAAAGTTGCTAGATAACGCGCAGCGTCGCGTCGTACATGTGAGGAATCTTACGGTATCGAAAGAAGGAGAAGAAGAAGAACAAACAAAAAAGTAAAAAGGAAAAAAAAAATGGCAAATGTTTTAACTTCAGCAGAAGGAAAACACATTATCCAGACCGATTGTTCAATTCCGTCACGATACAACGTTTCGCGCGCTTAGCTTACCGATGTCGAAACATCGATTCTTCGTCTCGAACGTCGTTGAAAGGACTGCTAGACGCCTTCCCCTTCCTTCTCTCTTTTTCGGTAAACCTCCTGTGACGCCGCGAAGCGTATTCGGGCTTCTATTCGACTTTGGCTAGCCGATCCCTAAACGCTACGCGCAGCAGGAGGAGCGTTTAAGACGGAACTCGCGGCGTTATCGATGGATGGGACCGTTCATCGTCGAACAAATCGATCGTCCAGTCGCGTGACGCTGTTACATGTACAAACTAGAGATACTCATTTCACGTGTAATGAAAATACACGTGGACACGGTGTAATTAATTATATCCGTGCATAAGTCCGGATACTATTTAATAAACGGATATACGTGTACACGTTTACTTCAGTGCCCGTGTATCCGTGTATAAAGAAGCATACGGATTACAATACGGATATATATTAGTACACGTGAATACGTGTATCGTGAATACACGTCCAAAACCGTGATCTCTAGTACAAACGTTAAAAATATCAAACGAATGCTTGATTTTCTTAAAATTGTCATCGACGTTTTTTCCACTAGAATTCAACTATCAACGTTGTTTCTTACCAGATAAATCTGGCCTTCCAAACATACGTAATTTCAAGTGTTCTATTGATTTTTTTACCTAGCTTTCGTGCAAATTGGAATAGTATTGCCATTAGAATAGTCTTTATGAAATTTCAACGGTACAGAACTTCAAGAAAGGACACGACTAATTCGTATTTTGCACGAACCGAGACGGTTCCGTTTCCATGCACTACGCAGTGTTCGTCATTTCGATGTTCTCGCACTCTCCGGTGCGCGTAGCGTGGCTGTCATTTCCGTCGAGCAAAGTCGAGAAAAGTTTCGATACTATAATGTAACTGAACGATACCGGATACATAGGTTTACGAAGTACCATTTAAGTCGGAAGTTTTTAAACGAAAGAACCATTTAAACGATAAAAGCCAAACTATTTTCTGCACCGGTAGATACAAAACTCGGAATGGGTCAGGTACGAATGTGTTTACGTGGGAAAGTACGAATGCGTGTCCGACGAGAACGGCTATAGAACGGAAGACGCAAGGAGACGAACGAGAGAAAATTGCGACGCGACGGATACGGCACGGACAAACGTAGAAAGAGACAGAAAGGAATCGTTCGTTCGTTCGTGCATGCGTGTGTGTGTGTGTGTTTGTGTGCGTGCGTGTTTATGCGTGCAAGAAAGAAAGAGAGAGAGAGAGAGAGAGAGAGAGAGAGAGAACAAGAAGAAAAAAAAAATGAATAAATTTAGTAATTTCGTTGTTGTCGAGAACAGAATATATGCTCTGACGTCCAATTGCTACCCAGTAAAGAAACGAAGCGAAACGCAATTTATTTATTTATTTAAAGAGAAGAAGATTAAATAAAAATAATAAAAAAAAAAAAGTAACAATAGCCACGAGATGCCTTGTATGCAAGCAAGTGTACGGTGCCCTGGACGTAAACGGTACGCATTACATTAATAGAGAAACGCAGTGGAGGTTAGCGAGGATAGCGAAGAATTTAGATGGACATTATATTCCCAGGTGAATTTCGCTGGGAAACGGACACGAAACGAGAATGCGCCGTCTCGAAACACACTCGAGAAAGAGTTGAAAAGAGAACTCGTGAAAAGTCCAAGCTGGCGATCGAACATGTGCGAGCGCGCGCGTGTACTAGCTATCACCGTCTCTCTATGTAAACGTATTCCGAGAGAAACTCCAATAGATTATGTCAGTAATTGTCATCGGTATGCATTGTAAATATTACGAAACGGCTAAATCGCGGCCCTGGTCGGCAACAATGAGAATACTAATAATAATAATCCACCGTCGACAGCGAGCCAAATGCCGCCGGCCGAGCAGCAACGGACCCTTCGTAAACGTGTTGTTTGTTACTTTCGCGTAATTCGCAACTCGCAACTCGAAACGACCGGCGAACCATGTTTCTTGGAACGGTCGCGCAAGCTTGACCAATACTCGAGCGAGAGCAGAAAAGATTCGATCGTTCTCGTCAATGCGATTCGTTTCTCTTCTCTATGCGATTTTAGTGAAAAATATTTCGGATAAAAGTCGAATAGTTCCGAGCGGAACGTAGTGGGACGACGCGGTTGGCCGACGGTCAATTTCAAAGAGAACATTCGTAGAGAATCGCGCGGAAACATTTTACGAACGACAAGTTTACTGTAGATAAACGATACTTCGAACGGAAAGCATTCTTTCGTTCGCGTTTAAAATGGCCGCGAGCATCGTTTATTGGAACTGATAAAATAGGATCGTGTCGGAACGCGTGATATTTGGCGTTGCCGAACTTCTCGAAAAAAGAAAGTGTGCGTGAAATTTTGTTGGAAGATGTATAATTGGTTGTACGGGGTGTCACAAAATTATATGTCGCAGACACCATAGCGCGCGATTCTACACCCCCGAGATAGTCGAAAATGACATAAGGAACGTCCCGCAAAATTGACGTTGAACGTGAAAAACAAGGTGAAAAAAACCAAAATATTTTTTTCAGTAGAACACGATTAAATAAAAAATGTTTAGTTTTTTTTTTACCTTGTGATTCAGGTTTAAGGTCAATTTTTCGGGGGATTTCTTATGTCATTCTCAACTAAATCGGGGGTGTAGTGTATTTTGTGACACCCTGTACAACCGATTCCGTTCTCTCGCGTCGTGCTTGACTGTGATGGATTTACGAAAATGAACGGCGCACTTAGATACATACGTATCGTTTCGCGGTCTTTCCGTTTGCGAGAACGATGATTCGAAATTCTAATTGTCGGATCGACAATTGTTGATTCTGATGATTAGCTCGTGGTTGTCTTTCTTACGAATGGACGCAGTCGCGTTGTTCGTAGCGATCGTCTTCGGTTCTTCCCGGCTCACTCTCTCTCTTTCTTTCCCTCTCTCTTTCTCTGTCTCTCTCTCTCTGTCTCTCTCGCACTCTGTGAAAGTGAGCGAGGATCCTATTTCTACGTTCAAAGAACGCGTTCGTCTCGATGGAGACGCGAGTTTCGATCGCGATGTTTTTTATCGAGTAAAACATTGCTATTTGTAATTAGGATTGTCGTTAACGCCCGCTATCTTCGTTTCCGTTGCGATTCTATTTTCAAGTAAGTTTGAAAGTCACCGGCAAAAATTATAACAAATACAGAGACAAAAGCGAAAGCGAGACGTCCCCTCGACCGTTCGGACGTTTACCGGCAACCTTGCTACTCGACCGAACAATTATCCTCGTGCGAATAGCAGAGACAACAACAAACAACCAGGAACACAATGTATTGTATAAAGTGAAATATTGCTTTTCACACCGCGATATGTAATATTGTAATTATAGTGATCGTCGTTAATAAATTGTTTTTTATTTTAATTCGGTATTCGTTTGAATGCGATCTGTATAAATCCAATACACCGGGCTACGATGGTCACGTGACATTTCCAGTATCAGCAGGTCGGTATTTGCTGCACAGTTTTCGTTATCGAAATGATATTATCAACAGATGTGTAGCTGCCCGACGAATACGAGATGGAGTCACCGACGTGTTCTTCAGGCGGGTGCCGATAATGTAGATTCCTATATTGTCAAGATGTCGATAATGTAAATTTCTATTTTATAAATGTTTATTAGTTTTCCATTTTATTAACAATATATTGATAATATTCATCATTTCTAATCAACGAATTTCTTTTGTAAAATCATGGCTGATCAGTGACTGACCACCTGGTTGACCACCTGGCTGACCAGTGACTGACCTTGGTGTGACTCTTAGAGCCCCAAATGTCTGTTCTAAGTCTGTGTCACTGACGAGATACTGTTAACCCCTTGCACTATAATACCGAGTCGGACTCGTGACGAAGATTTCGAAGATAGTCTACTAAATATTCATGCTACTAATTTCCTTTAAACTTTAAATTGAAACAAAATTATATTTTCTTATTGTTGAAACCATTGGAGACTGCATAGGTATAAATTACATACAAACTTCATTTTTTCTAAGAAATTAGAAACGACAAATAAGTTCTAATCACTGCAATCGTAAAATGAATCGTAGTGCAAGGGGTTAATATTATCTCGTCGGTGACAGGGGCTGGCAGTCTTTAATAGTATCTCGTCGGTGTCTGTGTCCAGGCCACCGACGAGTTACTGTTAAAGACTGCCAGCCTTATGGGACATCGCTGGACATCGCGTCGTCAAACAAATTTTGCCGTTCTCTTACGCCCTCTAGGATATATTGTCGTCGGAGTAAGAAACAGAAAGCCATCGACCGCATCTCGTCGGTGTAGAAGACCACTGAGGAGATTCTTGTCGGTAAAAAGGTGAATCATCACGGAACCATATCCGTTATCATGAAATGTTACATTCTCCGACGAACGTATTCAAATATTTCAGACAATATTTTGGCGTTGATTTCTAAAATATTAAAATCAAAACTAATATCAAGGACAAAAATTTCCAAGAAATATTGTACGTAATACTTCAAATTTCCTATGAGATACCTCAATTTTTAATATAAAAATATTTCATAAACGAGCATTATTTCCTTCGCTTGTTTTTATACATAATTGTTCCAAGAATCGATCTGTGGGAACGGAAATATGTTGAAAAACAGAGTAAGATCAAGAGTTAGATCAATGCTTTACTATAAAAAATTACATGGAAAAAATGTCAAGGGAGTGCTTGTCGACATCGTTGGTAAAAGGAATTATTGTAAATATTAACCAGTTCGAAATAATTTTGTCAGTGTATTGTGTTGAATAAATTAATGCGTACGAATGCTCATGGTTTAAAAGTTATTCTGTACCTCGAGTTCTATTACCTACTTTTACTAAAAAATTAGATGGCAAGGTGGTCAAGAGGGTGCTTGTCGACATCGTTAGCAAAAGGAATTGTTATAAACATTAAACACCCAGACATAATAAATTTATCAGTGTATTGTGTTCAATAAATTAATGCGTGCGAATATTCATGGATTAAAAGTTATTCTGTACATCGAATTCTATTACCTACTTTTACTAAAAAATTAGATGGCAAGGTGTCGAAACTTTAAGTTAATCAATCGTGAATGTTGAAATACGGCGATCCTCACCGACAACACCCATTTCACCGTAACACCAGCCATCCCACTGTCCGGCCGCTCGCGAGGCGCACAGCTTCGCGCCTCCTCCGCTAGGTGGCCACCGAGACGAGCGGGTTACTCGCGAGTAAAAGTGGATGGGAGTGACGATATAAGGCCCACGTCAACGTCGAGTTGGAGAAGTCAGGCGAAGAGTCGCACCTTGTTCGTACGTCACGACTCTGGGCCGTTCCACGATTGCTTTCCAATATCGTGTTTGTCCCCCCTTGTGCCCCTAGACCCGTTTGTCCCGTTTGTCCCGTTTGTCCCGTTTGTTCCTCGTCGATCATTACCCGCGTTAGAATAATTTTTGTACATATTAAAGGATGATATATATATAATATATATATCTTGTTGTACACAGTGTCGCCAGTTGAGTCCAAATCTGGACTCATTTACTCCCCTACTTTTCCCCTTCCACTATCTCATTCCAGCACCACGTGCAACGCGTCCCACTCAATCCCCGTCGCACACGCGCAACGTGACACATATTACGACTCTGACCTGTATTCCCCTCGATTTTCTCGACCTGGCGACACTGCTCGGGAACACGGAAGCGGAGCGTCCCCCCCTTTCCGCGCTCTTTCCCGGCAGGCGATCCGACCTATCGCGAATAGATTTTCGGGCCGGGGCCTAGCCTCGGCGCGACGGTCCCTGGCGATCGGCGATTCCTCGGTTCCCCGGCAGCGGCGTTCGATAATTGGCTGCTTCATCGTGCGACGATCGACGCGAGCCTATCCGGAAACTGGCCAGGTTTTCCTCCGGACGAGGTGACAGCGAGGCAGCGGAGATTCCGATTTCGGCACCGCATGTCCTCCTCTGCATCTCCAGGTTGTTTCTCCTGGGCCGCGTTGATCCCTCGAATTCCGGTGCCGGAGTTTTCGCCGGAGCCGACCGCGTTCCTCTCCTTCGGGGAAAACTTTCTTTCAGGTCCTCGCCGGGACCTGACTACGGTCCTGCGAAATCGCGTCGCGCAAATTGGCGCGACGCTCAAAAGTATGAGTACTCGCCCATGGGTCTCGCTTGTGCCCAGGGCGAGCGCTCGCCACGGCCCATCTCGTATTAATACTGCCAGAGGGTGACCCGGTCTTCCGATATCCGGTGTCGGAGGACGTTGGCAAAACTGCCACGTCACAGTATATTCAATTTTTCTACTATTTACTAAATATTAATTATTACAAATATTCTCCTAAAATATGAATAATGATTTCTGCAGGTCTCTTTAAAGGAAAAAAAATTCTATCAGAATTCTGCACCCTGGTTTGCCCATTTAAAATTTGGGAGAAGTTCAAAGGTCAACGCATACTGGAGTATCCGGCAACAGGGAGATACCTGATACCGAGCCTGACCCTACCAAAACAATGTATCGCAAAGGAAACTTCCTGGAAAGTACCAGCCTTATGCTCCAGGGCCAGACTCACGGTGGAAATGAAGACGGTCATGATCTTTTCGCCGAATGACTTACATAAAAGTCTAGTCAATGTAGTGCTGCGGGCGACTGTGTTTTTGTGAATTTTTACCACGTTTTTATTAGCTCGCTTTCTTGCCTGTCTGTTCGGTACAAATTTTGCGATTGATGTTAAACTAACTTCCCGATGAAGTACGTCTCCACTCTACTACGTGTCCCCACTCTGACTCATCCCCACTCCACTGACCCGTTTCGCACCGAAGGAGCTCAGTGTGCGTCAGTGTGCGTTCGAGCTCTGTGCGGTGTTTACAAAGTTACTACGTATTATTTGTTTACCAAGCGAAAGAACAGTTACACCGAGATTCTCCGTCGCACCTTTATTGAATAATATTGGTATACACCAATATGGCGGCGCCCATATCTGTCATTATTTGAAGTGAAACAATGAAAATTACTATAAAATTACTCAACTTTACATACTGATAACCGCGGGGCGGGGGGAGGCATCAGCTGGCTCTCCGTCGGGACCGGCCCAACCACTTCCGCCACCTCCGGTTGCAACGGCCGGACAGAGCCTCCCGGCTGAAGCCAGAGACTCTCTGTCCGAGTCTGAGTTTCGCGAAACTCGTGACGAGACGGAGAGTCCGATTAGCTCGTGTTTGTCCCGCAAATTGCGGAACAAGCTGTCCACTTGTATCACGTGACTCATCAAGCTCTGTCTCCACCTCTTATCGCAGTTGATGCAACGATACATCTCTTCTGAAACAGGTGAAATTGATTCTTCGTTATTAATAACGTCATCGAGAATCTGCACCTTGGAAAGAAAAAAAAAAGAAAAAAAATGAAAAATATATTTACAGTTTCTTTTTCTCTCCATTTTTATTTGAAATCGATCGTGTTCGAACGATCTTATGACACTCGCGCCCAGAAATAACAGGCACTGCGATTTCGTTTGCAAATACTTTTGCAGTGTTTCCTTTATTTTTGGCATTATGAAAATACATGCATTTTACCAGAATACTAGGGATTACGTGATAAGTTTCGACGACGCCTTCCTCCGGTCGTCCCTTCTTAAGTCTAAGCGGTGAAATCAGTCGTACGTTCCTACGAACTGATCTTCTGATTGGACACAATTCAACTGGTCGGTTTCGTCGAAGTAATTGTTAGCAGGCTGCGGTTATTGATCTCGTCGTCTAAACTACCAACAAGCGATCCATGTCAACCAGAAAATCCATTATGTGTACTATAACGAACATGGTAATTTTGTGTAATAAAATGTACCACGTAAAAACTTAATTCAATTATGTTTAGTAGTTTTTCGATGAAACAGTATTATCAAAAAATTCTTCAAAATGTATTTTCCATGGCGCATGCCCGATTTATAATGCAAAAGATTCTTTACTATTTAACAATTCGAGTATTACGAAATGTACGTCTTTGTTTAAAAATTACAGAAAGTGTTGAAAAATACAGACAAATATTATAGACTTCCTATTTTCTTTGGAATAAATAGGAGAATAAATTTGTGAAGCTAACATTGTGATACATCGCTAACATTATTCTGCGAGTTAAATTACACGAGAGCAATATTTTCCATTTCTTTGATCAATAGAAATAGAATAGAAATTTAGCATAACCGCAGCCTGCATGGAATCCGGTGTTTAAATTGTGCGAGAAACCACATCGATTCTCGAATACGAATACGATGAAAAGAAAAGCATTAAAGAACGTAATCGAGACCTATGGCGTCACAAGTGTCTAGTTATAGGTGATGATTATCGCTAATTAATCAGTCGAGAAACATTTGTGTTCTACAGAATCTACATTATGTTCGAAGTTCGCTGAACGAAAGAGTAAAATTGGAGGTCAGGTAATCGAACATTGGTGTTTCGGAGAAGAAAGGGTAGAGACGAGCGATTCACAGGAAGAAAAAACATCACTTTATTTCCCAATTAGAAAACGTCGACTTTAACGGTCTTTGTAATATTCGATGTAAATACACCGCACAATAAACGAATTATTTAGAACTGAATATACAAAGTAATTTTCCAGGATAATTCCGGAACCGGAGATTTGTACAGAGATAATCTCTACCTTAAAACCGGCCAAGAAGACGCGCTATAATATCGTTTATTTTGGTGCTAAACGCCGACGTCAGCTGGATCGAACATTCGTTCCGAACCTCGAACTACTACGGAAGTATCACTCTAACTTAACAGTCGAAACGTTCACTAGCTCACGAATCGTATCGCCGATCGTGTCCGCGCTGAATTTCTCACCTTTTCTCACCAAACAAACATTTATATGAGATACAGATTACAGTCGTGACTGATAATAACACCAGGAGCAAGGCCATGTTCTTGGAACAATCATTCCAACGTTTCGACGAAGTTGCAGTTGGCTTAAATAAAGGTCGAAACGCTGTTCGATAGAACTTTTCACCAGAACACAGCTTGCACCTGAAAGCATTAACAGTAATTGTTTATTATCCGCGGCTGATCATTGGTTGATCAATCGGACATTTGATGATTTTGCACTGCGAGGTGCCCGCTAAAACTTTACTCGAAGGACCACCTTCATGAGAAGGACTAAACCTGTATTTCAAGTGAAAACTACACAGTTTCATTACAAATAACAAGCTATTTCTATATATGTTGAGAATTGAGTTCTCTGCCTGTGCCTATGGTGCACAAGAGAGAGAGTTGTTGCTAGTTCTAAGTCTATTTCAATTCTAAAACTAAAGCTCCGAGAAAGCCTCGCCGATGGCTCGGTTATCCCTTCCCTTGCGCAGTTAAGGGTGGGAGGAACAAAAACTAAGGGCTCGGATGGGCCCAGAAATCGCAGGGGTACTTGCGAAATGCGGAGAAGTGGTAGAATGGGGGTGGGGAAAGCTAATGCCCGCGTAGCGGCTCACGTGCGCTGCAAATGTTGACCGACGGCAGGAAAACCCCCATCTGGCAACTATAAAACGCCAGGGGCATATCTGCAACCGAGGCAAGACGAAAAGCAAGATCCTGATGCTGAAAACAGGGAAAGCTAAAACTATGACCTGGGTACGGGCGGCAATAACCATAAACGCAGTCACGGTGACAGGCCCAAACCGTAGCCAGATGCAGAAACCTCGTCCCGGTCCCAAAAGGCAATCATCAACTGAAACTACCTAAACGCTGGCCGCTACAGTAATGACTTTATAGGTTATACCGAGCACTAGAGATGATGAGAAAGAGGACTCTCTAAAGAGAAACCTTAGTCCACTAAGCCAGAACAAATTAATAAGGCGCTAATTGATATCCTGCAGATATTCGGTTGCTACCTATTGCTTTACAAACCATCATGGAGCTCCACGAAACACGAATACCCTAAGTACTGTCCATGAAGATACTGAACATTTTAGGTCCTTTTCTAATGGTCCCTTGTCTGTGAAAACATTTCTTTCGCACAGTCACAGGTAGAATAGAGACGGTATCTTCAATCTCGTATCATGTTCTGTTGCACGCGATTACCCTAATGCTCGGTATCATCTGACAAATTCGAGCAGATGATTTTAGAAGGGAGTCGGCGTGGGTGGGGCCGAGGAAAAGTGAAGGTAGCCAATGAAAAAAAAAAAGAAAGCAAAATGGAATAAATAAATCCAAGTAGGAAGTAAATGGCGTACAGGTGGCTCTCACATTGTTTTTGTCGGACACTATTGTACTACGCTGGATTAATGCAATAAAGCAAGCTGCTTACCTCGTTTCTCTACGTTTCCTCATAGCACTTTCAGAGAATTTAAATTTTGTGAATCGCAGATAGGAAACATCCTTGTCAACTTCTCTGCGAGAAGCGTCATTAATACCGAGGATTATCAGCAGCTGAGAAAAAGTCGCTTAGCCAATTATTGGCTAAGCGGTCACGCAACGCAGTGTCGTCCAGCCAAGGAAATTGAGGGGAATACAGTTACCCTTTCTCTGTCGTTACCAGGCTAGAGTCATCACGTAGAAGCAGACGCAGCGCGAATTGGGAATAGCGTAGTATAAGGGTAGAGTGGGAGGCAAGTCTTAATCCGGAGATACTGATACCACGTAGCGTGTACCGTCAAAACCTAAACATGACTATGGAAGTTGCGAGATACTTCTTTTCAGCTCGAAATAATGCCAACGGTTGAGAAGTCCAGGATCCCGTCGCGTCGGTTTCACTACGCTAAAACCATCCGCTTCGCTTCATCAGGCCGTATAAACCTACAGGACGCCCGGCTGCGAAAGCCTTTAGAGTCTGATTAGATACTGTTTTATCGCGCCTTTCTGACTGACTGACGTTCAGAAAGGAGGGATATTTTGGAGAAGTTGAGAGGAATGATTGAGAACTGAGTGGACTGTATTCAACTGGTATGACTGGCTAAATGTAACGGACAGGTTTGAATTAAATTTTATGAGGGAGAACAACAGAGTGAATATTTGAATTAACAATAACTTAACTATATTTAAACATTAAGATACAACTAAATTAAGAGAGTGATTATGACTGAACACGTGCTGGCTTGAATAAATTAATTTGAGAACTGTCGTGACTTTATCAGCTGATCGATTGCGAGCGAAAAGAGGTCGAACAGCTGTTGTCCTTTGGTTTTATTGTCTCGATCCTTCAGGAAGTTCGTCACTCGCCGGTGATTCCGGTTGAGCGTCCTGGAACTTTCCCGAAGGATCGAGACTCGGTGTGGCCAATCACGCGCGTGCAGTGCTGCCCGCGCGAGCCTCGCATGCACACGCCACGTGCGTATGGTTTTGAGGCACCGCATGGCAGCTGACGTCACGCGGCAACGAAGCAGCATGGCGCTCGAGCGCGCCAATCTCGAACATTCCGCCCGCCTCGACTAGTCGATTTTATTGCAACCCCACTAATCGTGAAATTCTGTTTTGCGTTGTGAGTTTAGTGAAAACCGATGTGACAGTGAGTCAATTGGACTAATATCGCGAAAGTGAACACTCTGGCGCGAGGTTATGTGCTCACGAGGGATTGGCCATCTACAATGCACGCAGGCGCGGAGGGGTTTCGCGTCACGTACTACGCCGATGCGCCGTTGCGTAGTACGAGTGCGCGTGGTCAATGAATCGACGGTTTCATTGATCCTTCTCGTCGATCGGCAGTGCTATTAATTTGTGAATTGGCCTTGTGAATTCCGACGTTGCCGTGGCCACCTTTGCGACGCGAATTTTCTCATCGGCTCCTGGATGCACTTCGGTGACGCGTGCAAGGGCCCATCTGGCTGGTGGAGTCGTTTCATCGATCAGGATGCATAATTTGCCGGGCGTGATGTCGTCCTTCGTGCTGCGCCATTTTCCATGTACAGTGAGCCCGTGCAGGTACTCGCGCTGCCACCTTTTCCAGAACTGGTCGCGCATGTGAGTCACCATCTGCCAGCGGTTGAGCCTGTTGATGTTTTCATTTTCCAACGAAGGTTCTGGAATTGCATTCAAAGCTGCACCTATGAGAAAATGGCCAGGCGTTAGTGCGTTTAGATCGGATGGATCATCGGAGAGTGCAGTGAGTGGTCGTGAATTCAGGCAAGCCTCTACTTGCGTGAGGAGAGTAGTCATCTCCTCAAAGGTGAGTTTCGTCTCCCCAATCGTTCGTCGCAGGTGGTATTTGGTCGATTTTACAGCCGCCTCCCATAATCCACCAAAATGAGGCGCTGCTGGTGGATTAAAGCGCCATTGTATCCGTAGGTCCTCCATTTGATGCCTGATGCAGTGATTCTCTTTGGTGCTGGCGGTGAAGAGGCGTCGTAGCTCCTGGTCAGCTCCTGTGAAGGTGGTCCCACAGTCGCTGTATAGGTATGCGCAGAGACCACGGCGTGAGATGAATCGCCGGAATGCCGCAAGGAAGGCCTCAGCTGAATAATTTGACACTGCCTCTAGGTGAACTGCTTTCGTCACCATACAGACAAATACAGCGAGGAAGCCTTTGTATGCTTTGTGTCCACGACCTGGAGCAGTCCGCAGCCAGATTGGGCCAGCGTAGTCTACACCCGTGGCATGAAAGGGCCGCGCAGGGTTGACACGGCATGCTGACAGCTCTCCCATCCGCTGCTGGGCCGGTTCCGCCCGCCAACGCAAGCAAGTGACGCACTTGTGCAGGACACCCTTGACTGTGGAGCGCCCTTTAGGAATCCAGAAACGCTGACGAACTGCCCCCAAGGTTGCCTGAACTCCTCCATGAAGCGTGGTTCTGTGAATGTGCAAAACATACAATTGTGTGAGTCGTGATTCTGGTGGCAAAATAATTGGGTGAGCCTCATCTGGATTGAGCATTGACTTGCTCAGTCGGCCTCCGACTCTCAGCAAGTTGCTGCTGTCCAGTATCGGAGCCAGTGGTGCAAGGCTGCTCTTTGATGCTACGTCTTGTTTATTGGTAAGCATCTGGATTTCTCTTGCATATGCAGCTTGCTGCACCTTCTTAATCCAGCATCTTTCTGCATAAGTGATCTCAGCTGCTGTGAGGCTTGGCGACTGCGTCTTTTGGAGTGCATCGGATCCAGTGACGGTGCGTGGAGACGAGGAACTTCGACCTCTGAGCCATTTCTGACACCATGCTGTGACCTGAAGTAGTCTGGTGTAGGAGGAGAAACGATCCAACAATTCACTCTCCTTGATGATCCGTGCCTCTCCTATTGCGTGTGCTACGACAGGTCCTCTCTCTTCTGGTAGCTGGCCTTGGTCGACCTGTTCCGCCGGAGTGAAGTTGGTGTCGTGATGCAGGAACTCTGGCCCTTTCCACCACAGCGTGTGGTCAGGCAATTGTGAAGGGGAGATGCCACGTGAAGCACAGTCAGCAGGGTTGTTGGCTCCTGCTATATGGTGCCACTGCGCCTCCGGTACCCTCCTCTGAATGTCGGCCACCCTGTTGGCGACATATGTTTTCCAACGAGACGGATGTGCTTGGATCCAACCCAGTGCTACCGTGGAGTCTGACCACAGATGGACGGGGGTGCTCTTCATGTTAAGTGTGGTGACTGTGTGCTGGATTAGTTTTGACAGGAGATGAGCCGCACATAGTTCTAATCGAGGAAGTGACACTTGTTGTAACGGTGCCACCTTGCTCTTCGCGGTTACTAGTGAAGTTATCCACTGGTCCTCCGCACTCCTTGTCCTCAAGTAGACAACCGCTCCATACGCTCGTTCAGAGGCATCAGCGAAGCCATGGAACTCTCTCTCCTATTTCTGAAGTTGGTGTACCAATTAATCCGCAGAAAGTCATTAAGCCTGACGAAGAATTTTATCATTCCTCGCGCTGCTATCTCAAAAAATGAAACATACGCTTGGCCTGTGTGTTTAAATAATTTTAAAAATGAGCGAACAGGATCATATAGATACCATACCATCCTCGGCGCTATGCCATCATAATACCTAGCCATGTCGTCATCAACGAAATGTCTCTCGGGAGGATTTATTCCGCATCTCCCCCCTCTATATTGCATCGCTCGCAATAGAGGACTATTCGGTTGACCAATGATTCTATAGTTATTTAGAGGAAAGGGATCGCTAGATCCAGGCACTCGCTCAAGTACCTGGTGATGTAACGCCCATCTAACAATCATGTTATCAGCTTCGTTCATGCTCACTTGATCAACATTATTATATGGTGTTTCTACATCCGTCATCATCATTATCCTCGAAATCAGCGCGAGCAATCCAGATAGCTCAAAAACGCTGGGACTTACATCGGAAAAGTCTATATTCAATATGACATCGCCGGGACACAAGAATGAGGATATGTACGCTGCTATTTCTGAACTCATCGTATCAGAATACGACATGCCAATTAAGTCGGTGAAATAACTGGGCCTATTCACGGATAAGCCAGCTAATTTGGTAAATGAACTTCCTGGTTTTGAGTCAAGATGAATATTGAATCCGTTAAGCTCCGTAATCAGCTCACTTCGCATATGCGAGCTCACCTTGAAGCCATCGAGTGGAAATCTTATCTCATTAAATGGGCATACTGGATAGAGAAATTCCCATTGTGTAACTGGCGCCAACCTATGTTCAATACGTCGAAGCACTGAGTTAACTACACTGAGCATTTCTTGTATTTTCATGTGATACATTGGCATATTGACACTTGCATAGTTCAGTATCCTAGCGCGTACTTCCGCCCTAGGTTCATATTCGAACGAATTTATTAGCACCTGTGACGCTCCTTCTCTTTCTAAATGCATAGGTTGGCAAAGGTCGCGCACTCTAGCGCGTAGATTGTCATCTAATATGCCGTACTTAGACATTTCAGCATATGGCAATCCGAGCGATTCCGGATTATAACACAGTCTATTGGCTATGTCCACCCGTGATGGCTCGTAAAGATAACTTTTGGCTTTGCTAATTTCAGTTTTACTATCCGTCATTAACGAAGTAATAAACTCGTCTGTAGTACTGAA
This sequence comes from Lasioglossum lativentre, assembly GCA_916610255.1. Lineage (NCBI taxonomy): Eukaryota > Metazoa > Arthropoda > Insecta > Hymenoptera > Halictidae > Lasioglossum > Lasioglossum lativentre. The sequence goes on from OU744364.1 coordinate 8,946,794, forward strand.
CTTCAGTCCAGAAGAATGGACGTTTATAACATATTTGCGATCATTCGGAACATCGTGCCAGATGCGCAAATCACAGTCAAGTCGATCGAGAGCTGTCAACGTCATCTCCCCACTACTGGAGACAGATGTTAACGGTAAGTCAGGGATAGGTGACGAAAGATTAAGGCTTTGCCTAGATACCAAACGCATTTGTCCAATTAAGTCAATTATCGTTCCGATAGTTACTCCTGATTGTGCTGGACCGTGTTCGAGTTGTAGCTGCCTTCTCCCCTCTACCTGGATCCGCGGAGGCGCCTTGCGCAGGTTAAATTTCGCCATACCTTACTTAGGTGGGACACCAGATGGACTGATACATGACAATACTATTGTCAAATGGTCCATCATCGGCGAAGGATATGACTCCCGACGAAGCAATAGAGAAGCTTCCTAGGATACGAAGCATTTTTCGGGATGATGAACTGAATAAAAACCATGAGTTTTATTATCAAGTGCAAGGACAGTTGCACATCACAAACAGGCAGTTTGCATAATTCTGTATGTGGACACGCAAACGAATGAAGGTTGTACAGGCCCCAAGAGACGACACATTCTGGGCAACAAAAATGGAACACAACTTGACAAAGTTCTGCGAGGATTGTATGCTACCAGAAATAATAGATGGTAGATACAACAGAAATATGCCGATCAGAGAGCCATCTTACGTAACAAAAGGATGTGCTAGAGAGCAAGGGACATCCAATGATGGATAAAACGCCCATAGCGATTGCGCCGGCGAATGCAGCACAGCGCACATGAAGAGCTGTTTTATGGCCTAATGCAACTGCACCAGCGAGTGCAATACAGCGCACATGAAGAGCTGTTTTATGGCCTAATGCAACTGCACCGGCGAGTGCAATACAGCGCACACGAAGAGCTGTTTTATGGCCTAATGCAACTGTACCGGCGAGTGCAATACAGCGCATATGAAGAGCTGTTCAGCGCACATGAAGAGCTGCACAGCGCACATGAAGAGCTGCACAGCGCAAATAAAGAGCTGTTTTATGGCCTAAGCTTAATAATATATTTCACAATACAATATCACCATATGTAGACTTCGAAAAGCAATGATTATAAAATTTACGGCGTCCAAACGTCATGAATCCTACCGCCACGGCGTCCAATCGGCACGGCGTCCAAAAGGCACGAGTCTCAAGAAACACATAAAAATTGAAATTCAGATCCAAATTTAATAGGTTCCCATATATTTCACAATACAATATCACCGTATGTAGACTTCGAAAAGCAATGATTATAAAATTTACGGCGTCCAAACGTCATGAATACAGCCGCCACGGCGTCCAATCGGCACGGCGTCCAAACGGCACGGAGTCCAATCGGCACGGAGTCGAAAAGGAACGCGTCCAATCGGGACAGTCCAATCGGGACGTGTCCAATCGGTCGGAGTCCATGTGGGACACCCCCCTTCTATCATTATATAATTAATATTATATTTAATTTATATTAATTAATGTTTGGTATATTAGATTTATATATTAATTACATATTTTATGTAAAACCAGATAAAACAATTAAACTGTGCGTTCCCTATCCAGGCCTAAGTCGAAACCGGTTTTGTTACAGGCTAAGTCGAAACAGGTTCTGTTACAGGCTAAGTAAGTCGAAACAGGTTCTGTTACAGGCTAAGAACTAGACTAGGGGGCAGCACTATAATGGGCACGGCTAAAACCCGAGCGTGAGCACTCTCATCTACTCTCTGGTAGGACTAAATCCACATACCTACACTGCTAACGGAGTCTTACGTAGTTCACGAGCAAACGTTCTATTTAGGTAGAGAACGCAGAATCACCGACGAGTATCTCGTCGGTTGTGGAACTTTTAGTGACGTGGTATTTCAGATCACTGTAAGTTCCACGTTATCCCCGCGCCCGGTCGCGCCTGGTTACTGGTCTCGTTGAATAGCACAGGGGCTGGCGGTCTTTAATACTATTAATCGGTGCTATTATCTTATCGGACTTCGTCACCGACGAGTTACTATTAAATTAATAGTAACTCGTCGGTGACGAAGTCCGATAAGATAATAGCACCGACGAGTTACTATTAAAGACCGCCAGCCCCCGTGCTACGGCGCGGCGCAAAAAGTGGGCACAGTTGGGCGCGGGGATAAGTGGAACTTACAGTGATCTGAAATACCACATCGCTGAAGGTTCCACAACCGACAAGATACTGAAGATACTCGTCGGTGGTTCCGCGCTCTGTACCTAAATAGAACATTTTCTCGTGAACCACGTAAAACTACGTTAGTGTACCGCAGGTAATAAATAAACGTTTTTCCTTATCGTTCACCACTTTAATAACTGTTTTATAATCGATAGGTTATAGATGTAGGAAAAATGAAAGTAATTACTACCAGTTACTACGTAATATTGTAAAAAACTATCAAAATTTAAAATTAATTTGAAAATTATTGCGATATTTATAAAATAATGATTTTTAAGCAAAAAATATTCTGTTATAATTATAGAATAAAAAAAAGAATAAACACAATCTACATGGAATGACAAAATTCAATCGTTATTGAGATCGTTAATAGGAAACAGAAAATTAATTTTTTTACTTATTTATCCAATACTTCTAATGTTCGACAGCATTGACTACATTTATTAGTATTAAAGTAGAACTATTAAAGTTTAACTAATATTAAAGTAGAGGTAGTAACGAGATTAAAGTATTACCTAATTAAACTAACTTTCGACGTCTGCTATCCATATAATGCTATTTGGAGGCAGCGCGTATACTGTATACATACAAAGTATATTTCGTACGAAGTCATTTGAAAAAAATAATTCTATATGACTCTATATGAAAACTTGCAACATGATGCTATTTAAAAAGTGCGTGTAACATGATTTTATTTAACTCTGAACCACTGCCTGAAATATCATTCGCTTATCAGCGCACTGTACAACGAGGCGAAGACCGAGCAGTCGAAGTCGAAAGACTCTCGGCGTATGTTTCTTTGCCCGACGCTATCCTTCTTTGCGTCGGGCAAAGAAACTTCAGTCGTTCATTACACAGGCAAATATCATCGGAATTATATCATATTTGATACTATTTTCATTAAAAAAATACATCAAATATGTTAGTGAAAGTCCTATGAAAAATAATGAAAAATAAAGTTTTGTTATTTGATTAATAGTGGTCTCACACCGATATACCCGACCCGAACTATACGCTCCTCGGCGACCGAGGCCCTCAATGTGAACAGAATAACTTCAAAGACGCAGAGCCGAATTCGCTTCCACTATCCCGACGACAGTGTGTAATATGTATTCGCTTCGACTACCTATTTCGAGAGTGATCATTGAACAAGACATTGGAATTTCTTCAATTTTAGTTCTATGTGTACCAAACTTTCATCAACAGATTTGTGAGAATTTTCTGGTTAAAAGGAGACCAAACTCGATAAAGTCTTAATCATATGTATTTACTATTTACTTATATTTATATCATAGCGAGTTACGATCACTCATTAAACAAGTAAATATGATCGAAATAGTGCCGTGTTTAGACTCATTTTAATCAGAAAAATCTCACAAATATGATACCCAGCCTTTTAAACTGTGCCTTCAGTTTTCAGTTCCTCTTTTGTCGCCTATGCGCTGTCGTTTTCTATGGATGTACCAGAATGTACCTACACGTTCACGTTCATTAGATGCTCCAGAGTCCAGAGTCCCGAAGTTTTATCACTCTCAGACTCTCAGAGGAAATACGATACTGTCTGTATCAGAGTAGGGCAAAATATTTATCTAAATAAAAATTTCGAACAACGAATAAAAGATACAAAAATTTTTATTCGTTATTGAAATGTTCGAATAAAAACAGTATCTTTCATAAAAAAATTTTCATCTAACAAATAAAAATTTCGGATAACGAATAAAAAATTAAAAAATTTTTATTCATTATTCGATAGTTCGAATATAAAAAGTATCTTTATTCGACGAGCTTCGAATAAATAATTATATTCGACGAGAATTTTTCCGACGAATCTCCTCAGTGGTCTTCTACACCGACGAGATGACGTCGGTGGCTTTCTGTTTCTTACTCCGGCGACAATATATCCTAGAGGGCGTAAGCAAACGGCAAAATTTGTTTGACGACACGATGTCCCGTAAGGCTGGCAGTCTCTCGTCGGTGATGATAGGTCTATTCTATATCTCGTCGGTGCTTTTAGTGATGTGGTATTTCAGATCACTGTAAGTTCCACTAATCCCCGTGCCCAGAAATAGTATCTCGTCGGTGGCGCCGCTCAATAGCACAGGGGCTGGCAGTCTTTAAGCGTATCTCGTCGGTGGTTTAGCCACTTGGTCAATACCAGCGGTGGTAATGTAACTGAATTTCGCAAATGAACACGTGCGGCAGCACTGTGGAGCGTTCATAACACCCCCCATCACTTTCTGCGCAAACAAATCAAAATTCAGATAGAAATTTCAAAACTTCGGTGAAACTCAAGTTGCAACGTACATGGTTAGTTAGCTGGCGTGTCAATTAGTATAACACGCTAATAAGTGATGCGGAAGGTCAAGAAAACAATGTGAAATTAACCTGTTTTATGTGTGAAACATTTGTACGAAGAATCGTCCTTTAGAATAGTCTAAACTACTAGAATTGTTGTATTTTCTATGATATGAGTACGTGAGCATTACACGTCCGAATTTAGGATTGAGCGTGACGAAAGGAATAGATGACTTGTAAGTAATATAATTTAGGAAGTTTGTGGTGAACAAACGATAAACATATAAAAATTTCATGTTCCTTTTCATTATGATTACAGTTGCTGTAAGAAATGTGGTTTCATTGCTAATACGTGAGGAGGAAATTACTATTGTTTCTTCATGTATAATACAAAGATTCAGTTCGGTAAGTCCCTTTTGATCTTCGTATTTTATATTTGAGAAAGTGTTTCATAATATTTTATACTATATTTATTAATTAGAGTAATAAGAACCATTGATTTGTATTCTATGAAATATTATCTTTCAATACTCGGATTGCGATAGAGTAAGGCGGGAAAATTCAAAATTCATGACCAGAAAGAAAAATTCGAGAATTATTATTACACAAGTGAACCTTAAATATGGTTAAAACTCATTACATTTAATAGAAACATCATTGAATTTATTGTATATACTGTCAGGGAAAATGCTTATGCTCTCGGCGCAACGGTTCGATCAATTTTAAACAAAATAAAGCAATATTGTGCTAGTTAAAATTTGATTGATTGATAAGCATTTTCCCTGATTTTAACAATTTACGATCGATAACTTTAACAACATTATTGTATATACTGATTTTATTTTCGAATTTACAATGAAGTAAGGCGGTAATATTCGAAAATTATGACTAGAAATAAAAGATTTCAAAGTTATTAAACAGTAAATTTTAAAAATGTTTCATATTCATCATATTTGTAATAGAACTCATTGTTGAGTACAATGTATAGTGATTTTCTTTTTCGATACTTTAATTGCAATAAAGTAAGGCGGGAATATTCAAAATTCATGACTAGAAATAAAAGTTATCGAACGCGTTATGCGAAAGTTATGCCTCAAATGCATTTTAATTTTTCAATTCCGTCATTTTCTATAAACGGTAATAATTGCAAGATATAGACATTATTAGGCTGCTAAGTAAAAGTTCCGCGTCAATTACTTTTGTTCTTGCGAATTTCTGTTTGATTTACCGTCCTGTCGGCTGTGCTATTGCCGTCGCGTCGTATAATAGCTCTGCTTTTCAGTATTTATGTTTCCCCTCGATTCTGGTCGTTCCTTATGCGATTTTAGCAAGTTTCTTTATAGAAGCGAAAGCGTGCACCAATTATTTAAAAGTTGCTATTCTCCATTTTATGATTGGTCGGGGTTTTGAGACTTGACAAATTACGGGTGTAATGGCTGGACTGGTTCCAGGTCACAAGCGAGCAATTGAATGTTCTTTTAAACTCGTTTTAATAACTTACTCCCATTCCACCGGCACCAGTTGTTATATCCAATACCTCGTCGCTTTCTTGTTGAATTCGGATGTTCGTTTCAGGTTGCTATTATAGCGTGTTCGAGTCGGTATCAAAATCGTATGCTCGCTCTATTTTTTCGCTGATTATCTTTCCTCCTCCGTACAACATTGGTGCATCTTTATGTGCTTAATCAAATAAGGATTTCTTTTATTATTTATTTCGATAATATAAACCAATAACCGTACGATTTATTTAAATCGAATAAACTAATTTGTTGTGAAACGTGTCAGTTAAGATACAGTTTCGTGCAGCGGATTCGAAGTTGAAACTAGGGCTCAATCTCAATGAACGAGTTTGTAGCCACTTGTTTTTAACAATATCAGTATCACCGTTGTTGTCGTTACATTAGTAATGCGATTGTTCGAAGTTCTATTCAGTAAATTGAGGAAACTTCATCTCATTAAATCAAGCAAGCAGGTGGTACGTATAAGAGGGAGTCTTCTTACCGCTCGGCAAGTTTAGATGCCCAAGTAATTACGAGTGAAAACTTCGGCCGCGCATGCAGAACTTTCCTCGGTAAACCGAAAGAGGTACAAAGTCTCCCGAGCCGGAAATGAATAGGCAGTTTCCATGAATTTACGTCGCGAAAATTATACCCCGGGTTCTTTGCGAGTTGCACGTTTCTTCGCGGATTTATTATTACCGTGGTCGGCAGGGTGGTAAGCGGGGAAGGGAAGGGAGGAGGTCGCTCTTGAAACGGTGCGCCGGATCAGAATAGAGTTAACGTAACGAACGACGATGACCCATCCACTTTCGATGCTGCCAGGCACTTCGGATTCGATCAAAGGTGTGAAAGTCTTTACACGGCCGGGGGTGTTTTTAATCCTTTTGAAAAGAGGTGGCGATCAAAGGTGTTAAAGAAGCACTCGAGCCGAACGGGATCGCCAATAATATTTTATTAATGGAGGTTATTCAAATTTTTTTCTTGCCGACAGCCACGACTCGTTTACATTCCTCTGAATAATCTATTCGCTACGCGCCGATTAAGTTCCACAGCGACTCAAATCGCCGACTGTCGATATTCGGCCAACGGACTCGCACACTCCGTCTCGGGCCTTTGCGGACACGCTCGCACACCGGTCCGCCACCATCTCAATCGTCCCCCCTTGGATCTCGCGGCAAAGCAAAGGTCAATTAAGTCGACAGCGATGCAAACCGTTGACGAGTGGAGGCCGATGAACGAGGAGAAGAACTAGAACGGCCGAGGAAGGAAAATCGCGAGTAACGATGATGCGGGGGCTGTGAGAATAAATGGGGTTCGCGCCTGAAGATTCGACGATGAAATCAACGAACCAGACGCGATCCTCTTCGCTAGATCAAGCTCGAATATGTGGAGCCAATCCCGCGTATTCAATGACACGCCGCGCCGCGCCGGATAGCGAGAGGTCCGCTCGAAAGTAACGAGGCAACAGAGGAGAAAAAAAAGGTAACGGTGGAAAAGTGGAAGAGATTTTCGGGAATCGTGGGGAGGAAAGGAGATAAGGTCGCGGCACGACGTACACAATCGGGAATGCCTACAGTCGGATCCGAGGTCCGGTTTGCCGGAAGAGGACATTATACGGAACGAGCAAACCTTGCTAGAAAGGGACAGGGGCATCGATTGGATACCGCTGTGCGGGAGTGCAATGAAAAGCATCTTTAAGAGTAGTACAGCGGCGTTTCGAAAGGGGTTGGGGTTGGTTTCGGGGTGAAAGTGGGTTGTGCAGGAAACGCACGGTTCGGCGCGGCGCGGCGCGGCGCGGCACGGCGGGAGAATCCGCGAGACTATTTATATAGCTTGCCATCCAGAAACTTTGTGAGAACAATTTATTACGGATATACGTACCATTTAGAGACGCCAAAGTTATTATGACAGAGAAGTTTATGCGCAATAAAGGGACCGGGAGACTTTGTTATTCAATCGATGGGAGAGCCGCACCGGCTATAATGGGGGAGCGTCTTTCGGGGAACAGCTTCCTCAACGCGACTACTCTTTTATACCTTTAGCGCTCGTACTGATTTGGGGTCGGTACTGTTCATCCGTCAGATGATGGCGAGGCAAAGAATGTTCCCCACTACGGCACGTATTGCCGCTGTTGGCCGAAGACGGTGACGAAGAATGACAGCGGATCATACCGAGACCGAGTGAAATAGGCATAGTCTCTCGAGCCTGCGACGTCATAGTTACATCTCACTCGATCTCGATCTGACTGCTGGCGTTCTTCGTCATCGTCTTCGGCCAAGAGCGACAGTGCGTACGATGACAGGCGAGTCAAGATAGAGTGACAACCTAAACATTTTGTCTAGTCATCATCTGGCGGACTGGCAGTACCTGCATGTAAATTGTTCTTGTTAAACAGCATTTTGTTTCTCATCACGTTGATTGCCACGCGAATTTTAGGGGCTTCACACAAGTGTTACTATCTACACTCTCTACAATCTACTATCACTACAATCTAATTAATTTCAGCATTAATAAATTCATATTCGGTGGCATTCATTTCAAGATAATCATTTTTAAGTAATTCTATAACTCCAATCGTCCATTACCACTGTTAAAACTTTGCGGCCCGTACAATTCCGTATAGCCACGATTTTTGCAGAGATGCACGGAAAAGACGAAGATTCGTGTTCATTAATGTTTAGTAAACAAAACGTTAAATAATCTTTCCAATCCGGGTGCACGTGTATTCTCGCAAACGTATGAGGATTTCTCTTCGGATACGGGAATGCAGACCGGCGTGTGTAGACTGAAACGGGAGTTGCGTGTTTTTGCGACCGAGCCTCGTACGTTAGTCGATAAAAACGTAAACATGGCTCCAGCTCCCGGGTCGGCAGATTTGGAAAACTGCTCTGCTCCTCCTTTCGGTTCACGCGTCACTTACCAGCCGGCGTTAGGGTCGCTCCATGAAATATGTAGGCTCTTCGCGACTCCCGGTTTATTAGATTTTATCCGGGTCGTTTAATGGTGGAATGATTTTCGCTTTATCTTTCGGACGACGGCGGAGATGAATATTCGGAGGCGTCATCAGATTGTAATGCATCGGGCATTAAATGTATCGCCCGTTATGCGGCATTCGTGCACAGGTAATGCCCGGTCGAGGAGAGCACAAAGACATCGTATCCGAATGATGTTTCTTTAGAAATAACTCATGACATTGTCTGCGAACTTAGCAAAAGGAGGAAATATGTATATTCTTTCGAGAGCATGAAAAATGAGAGCATCGGATTCTTTATCTATCTTCGTTCTGTCTTTCCTTTTTTGCAACGGAGTCGGAAGAGGGAAAATAGATTCTTACTTTATGTTCCACGGGGAATAGAGGTACGACGCCGTGCACGCGCGCGCGCGCGCGCCCTTTAACTGCATTGGAATTAAACTACACTTTGATATGCTTTAAATATTATAATCATTGTTTAAACAATTGTCTTTTTCCCTCTTTTCTTCCCGCGCGTTCACCCAGCGTCGTCGATTTCCTTGACGTTCTTCCGGGACGCGTACTGCTGAAATGAAACCAATAAAGTTCGGCGATGCGTCGACGAAGATTTAGGCAAAGTAAGCGATCATATAGGAAATGACAATATCCACTTGTTACGTGGTGGAAGCCTTAATGGTTTGTTACCGCGACGCTAGGATAAAAAGGAGAGACCCTGAGAAAAGTTAAAAGCGAGAGAAAACAGCGAGAGATCGCTGGGAGAAGGGGGCAGAAGTCACGAGAAGAGGAAAATGGAAATATCCGTATGTCGAAAGTGATAAGTGAAACAGCGATCGAGTTTAGCGAGATAAAGAGGGATAGAGAGGTAGAGGGAGAGAGAGAGAGAATAAGGCATGTCGGTGAGCGTCGCCGTTGCCAGGGCAATGAATAGCAGATTGACGCAGGCGTCACGACGTCCGGCCACGCGCACACCCGTTTTCTACCCCCTTCGAACCTCTGTCGGAGCGTGCCGCTGCTTAAGGCATGCACTACAATAGACGTTTTCTTGTCCGACGCAGTCGGTTGAGCTTACGAGGTCTACCGCATTATGATTTACACGTAAAACTCCTCTCGCGCGAACTACTGCTCTTCAAGGTTTTATGAGTCGTCAAAGCATTCCTCCTCGAGCTTCTCTTGTCTCTCTTACTTGTCCCTAACGTCGCAACGCGGATTTCGTGTAATTGAAAACGTTTCGTATTACTTCGTTTAGCACATTACTTACCGGAAGCCTACTAGTACAATCCCCGACGACTGCGTTCTAGAAAATTTTCTTTTAAAAATTAATTCCCGAAGTGACGATTATATTATATTCCCGACGATGAATTGTTCATTCACCGCTAAAATTTCCGATGAATTATTTACAAATTCTCAATTGTGGTAAATATTGCGTTAACAAAGGGTAGAAGAGCGTCTTCGGAAAATTTCAAGCTCGCGTCCCAACAGATGAGAGAAAACAAATTTCGAAACTAGCGAAAAAGCAATTATCGCGAGCCGGAAAGAAGTCGCGTCTTTCCGCAACAGTTTCGGAAACTTGTTTGAAAAGTTACCGAAAGATTCGTCGAATCCCAGGCGGGCGACACAAGTGCCAATTAAACTAGCCGGTCTTTGAAGCGGGGAATCGGTGCCCGACAGTATCATTCCGCCACTTTCGGAAGTTCGGCCCATTTGTGTACGGCCGTTGGAGTGTTCCATCGTTGACGCGTGTACGTGTGAGACGCGGTTCAGGCTGTAACGCGCCTTGCCCGGACAAAAAGCCGTCCGGCCGTTCTGTTCACTCGCTCGCTCGCTCGCTCGCAAGTTAGCTAGCGGAAAGGTAATAAAGATAGAAAAGATCGGAGGCGCGCGCGGAATATAGCGTATGTCTTCGCGGCAGTGTCGACGTTTTCCATAGCCGGGGTGGAGGGGAGGAAAAGTTGGGCGAAACTTGGAGGAGAACTAGAGAAGGAAGTAGCGGCGTAGACCAGGGAAAGAGAGCGACCGGTTTTCGGGGGTTGGAGGGTGCGACGGGGGTAGAATTGGAATGAAAGGAGGGATAGATTCGGTGGTGGAGAGAGACGGTCGTCTCGTCGATGTGTAGAGAATCGGGTGGTTGTCGCGGTGTTGGTAAACGTAGAAAAGACGAAGGGGTGACGGTAGTGGTAGAGGGTAGCGATGGTGTTGGTACCGGTACCGGTGGTGGCGGTGGTATGGTGGTGGTAGTGGTGGTGGTGGCAGCGTGTCCCGACGCCGGGAAAGTTTCGCTGAGAAGCGCGCGGAGTGTGAGAACGCGGCGCGAGCGAGAGAGTGCTCAATGGAGAAAGAGAATAAGAGCGAGGACGGTCTCAGGGTTGGAGGTAGGGAGCGACGGGGGATGGAGAATGAGAGTGAGTTTGGAGCGAGTCCGGAGGACGGCAACGCGGTGCGGGCAAGGTTTTCGTCTCCAGTTCCCGCTAAGCGGCCGACAGGATTGGAACGAGCTGGCTGTACACGGTTGCACACGCGGGGGGTGAACGTGTTTGTCCAGGTAGCGTGCGCGGTGCGAGGGTGGTTGTTTGCAGCGCGAAAGAGCACACGCGGCACGCGGCACGCGCTACCGACAGAACCGTCCGGCCCGTGGTGGCGTGTGTGACCGACCGAGCGCGGCCGGTAATAACGTCCGTAAAATAGCATAGTAGTGGAGGGGGTCTGGAGGAAAAGGGGGTGTCGAGGGGGTTCCGATTGTTGCACGAGTTACACGCGTGCTACCCCGTGGTACTCGAGTTCACGCGTGGTACTACGGCCGCGAAGAAGCGGAGGGCCGCCGCGAGCGTGCGACGTCGACGAGCGCAGACTGCGTCTTTCTCACCCACGAGCCACGACTGCTCCGTCTCTGCTCTCCGCTCCTTCCCCGATTCCATCCTCCGCCCTCCTCCGGGCCGCCTCCTCCTACATCTTCTCTGCCTCCTCTTTCTCCTGGTTTTCCTTCGGCGGACTCCTACTCTCGTCGCTTTCCGTCTCTCTCTTTCTCGTATTCTCTACCCCTAGTGAGATATTGATTTCCCTTAGCTGACTCCCACGAGGGCAGGCGGCAGGCAACCAGGTACGGCTACCTCCGCGAGTAGACAGCTTCCGACGATGAGAAGGAAATCATCGCATGTGTGTCGAGTATGCACTTTCCAAGTTTCAGCGGCCCAAAGATCCCCGAGACTCCGAAAATGGTCCGCCTCGACGCTTCCGTGCGTCGCGTCGTGTCTATCGGTCGGCTGCTGGAAACCCTGCACCGAACTCGAATCATGCCGCGCTTTTCACTATGCTCCACGCCACGCCACGTGTTACTCACGTTCGCGTGACATTCGAGCCCGTCCACGGAATCATTCCAGAGACCGAATATGCTCGTTGCCCGAGTAGGAGTCTTATCACGGAGCTAACGTGACCGCGATCCAACGACAAAGTTTAACGCCGCATCGTCCGAAGGATTCTCGAATGTTGCAACCGCGTCTTGACCTAAGACAAAGTGTTCAAGTTGCGAGCGTGACAATCTTACAACTTGCAAATCGGATCGCGGGTAGCCCGAGGCCCGGGTTCTTTTCGCAAAAAAGCCGCGAAGCCTCCTACGTCTCCCTAATTAGTTTATGGAATCGATTTCGGAACCATTAGCAATAATCTCACTTCCCGTATACTTTGCTCGCCGAGCACTCAATCCTCGATCATTCTTCACCGCGATTCAATCAACGGTTGCGCCCGCCCCAACTTCGGATTAATTTCCTCTGTTGCGCGTCGAACTCCTTAAATAAATACTTTTCTTCTCCCGTCCCCCGGCCACCCTCCCGAAGGAAGGGGCTGCTGTTCGGGAATTCGTAGGTATATCCGAAGAAAGTTTTGCGAAGTAATCCGCCATCTTGGTTCCTGCGCATTGCTGGCCGGCGGATCCGCGAGTGACTTGAAACTTTTTTATTTACCGCGTTCATGCTTACACACAGAGACAAAGAGGGTCGAAGAGGGGAACTGTGTTTCCCCTACCGAAACTCTGGACGGGGGTGCACGTATCTGTCAACCCCCACCCGGACTCGTGCCGCCCGCCGCTTTCCAGTAAAGTTTTCCCGAGATCCTGGAGAGACTACGAGCGATGTTGCGGGTGGAGAGAGGGAGTCTGTGCGTGGGAGGGGAAAAGCGAGACCGCTTTCTAGTAGCGTGCGCTCACCGGGATCCCTTTTCAGCGAATTCTAACCTAGTAACGAGTTTGCTCTGTCGGTAACGCCGGACGCGTGCCAGCGATAAACGTGTCGCGCGTGTTACGGTGCCAGTGGGATGAGAGTCAAGTGGTATAGGAACTGACGGCCAGCCGCGATTACGGCGTTCGATCGCGACCACTCGCGGACCGTGTTTTTCTCGTCCGATTCGACCTCGCGATCCGGCGCGTAATTTGATGAAACGCGCGGATCAGGATCAGAGGAGGCGCGTCAAGAAGGATTATACGTTCCCGTGACGATGCTCGCCGAAACGTTCAGTGACAATCGGAACTACTTGTTTGAGCTGGTGACCGTGATCGGATTCGATCGCGGAGAGTGCATCCGCTGACACGATGCTCGAGCTGTGTTTTAGACTAGACAGGATTACTGGATGATCGTGGCAATCGGCTAACAACTTGCAAATCACGTACGTATCCACCAGTTGCGACTATGGCAATGTTCAAAGATCCGAGCGATCCACGATTGATCTCACGGTTTTATTCTTTCGCGGAGAACAGGATGCGCGAACTTTTCAAACTTCGGACCGGCAAATCTCGGAGCGCGGCGATCGGAATCTGTCTTTCGGAGGTTCAACGACGGCTAAATCGGTTCAACTGGGATTTTGGCACCGGCAGCCACGAATAGAGATGTTACTTTTTAATCCGCGTCGCGTCGTCCGACCGCGAGTCGCCGCCTTCCGTCTCCGCGAGCGGAATAGGTCAGCTGATCATTTACCAGACACTATATAACATTACTTGTTGTGAGAGTATCAACGCTTTTGATTATCGGGATTCCGAGCGCGCAGACTCAATGTGAGATTAATCCTCTGTGAGCTCACCCCTTCCGCTGTGAACTTGCCAATACATGGGCCGCCGGTCGCACGTTCGAAAGTTTCATGAGCGTCGAAAAGTTTCGCAGTCCCGCAGTTCCGGGGCTTTGATCGAGCACCGAGAAATTTCGTGCTCGCACACACCAGGCCAATTGTTTCTTGCGTGTCGCTGTACGTAAACGCGGGGGCGCCCAGGAGGTTGTAAGCGCTCACGGAAACGACCACCGTGATTTTCGTAGCCCATAATAACGCGTCGAGCTGGTTTTTAACTCGGACGGTTGTTTCACGGGATGCCGGCGCGGCGCGGCGCGGCGCGGCGTTGCGTTGCACGATTGGCGCGATTCGACACTCACGTCGCGCGTTTCATTCCATCCCGCGCGGGTCGTTCGCATACGGGAAGGGTGGAAAAGTCGCCGTGTTGATACAATATAATGAACTTTGCATTGATGTATATATTAAGCTCTGCACGCACGAAGCGTTTCAATATTATGTCGGGCCGCCGACAACCGCGCTGAATCGTCGGCCGCGCGCGCGTAACCCGCCGCGTCTGAATTTTCTTTCAATGATTATTTCGTTTCGATATACACAACGTTTCCCCTCTTTCATTTACATCCGTGTCCATTAACGTCGATTCCCCTTTCTCCGCATCTGTCTTTTTTTTTTTTTTTACCTCTTGTTTTTTTATTTGTTTCCTTTCTCTTCCCGTTGTTGTTGCTTTTTTTTTTTTTTATTTACTCGACACGCGACATTCGCGATATCCCCTATTCATACAAATGGATTGCCGGCATTAAATTCGAAGCAACGCATTTTGGTAAAAAGCCTAGCTCAAGCACGAAATCCCCACGGCATGGAACTTGACGTCGTGTTCTCGGAACTACATAAAATATCGCGGCGGTCGGGGTAGTTGTCAAAATCTATGTCATACCGGGGAAGAATACAAAGCATTCCCACTCCCTCTACCCCCTTCCCCACTCCTGCCGGTTCCCCCCCGTATGCGAATCAAAATGATTTTCGAGAAAAAAGAGCGGGCGCAAATTACGCTCGGCAGTTTTTCTGAAAAAGAATTCGTGTATACCGGCGTGGCCACGAGAACGCCGCGTTTTGAATCGCGCATAATTGAAGAAGCCATACGTATAAACATTCGCTGCCCCATTCGGGATGATAAATCCATGCAAAACATTTAGTAGGAAAATGTCTCCTCGAGAGTTCGCCGCGTAGGCCCCCCGATCTCCGACCGCGATGAAAGCCAGGCGTCGGATAAGAAGTTCTTTCAATCTTTCCGGCCGCTTTGCATACAATTAAAGGATAATTTATCATAGCCATCAGGGAGACATCATTTGCGTACAATCTTGCACGTTGGCTGTTCCGCCGTCCGCGATAATTCGCGAATAATAATTATCGCTAATTAATTCAAACGAAACGTGTCAGCAACGAAAATAGACGAACGCGCACCGCGACTAATACAGTTTTCCTATCGCCTGGAACATTTTCAACAGAAATCCTGCAGCTCGTTGAATAAATTTGTGCGGGATTTCATTCGCGTTGCAAAAGGCATTTCAAACGATGGCGCGCGTTTTCACGGACTTATCGCTTCGTGAATCTTTTTAATTTTCTCCGAGAGAAATTCCTGCGAGAGTATTACACGTTTTATAGAAGAAACATTGATTTTGGCAAGTTTCTTGGAGGCAAGCGATGGACCAAAAGCATACTACTCGAGTTTTAACGCACAACGTGATATCCTGTTCCCGTTTAGTGGCACCTCGCAGGCAGTCCGATGTATGAAAAAGTAGAGAGACACTAATTAAGCCGGTATCATTACGGTTCCGCGGTGTAATTCCGCGTTTTTGGCATTGTGCTTCGAATTCCGCCAAGTGGCTGTTGGCCGGGGCTTTTGGGATCCTCCGAAGCGTGGTCCAAGGCCTTTCAACTCAAATTCCATGCGCGTGCGTCTCATCGTCGAGGTTGACGTCGTCGTCAACGACGTCATGCCGTAATCCTGGATGTCTCCTGTTGTTTTCTCCGACGCGCCTCGCAAGAACGCAGCTAGAAGTTAATCCGGTGTTTCGTCGCAGTTTTTACTGTATACGCGCGAATATCACCCGGAAGAATCAACCCCCGATGCTTTGTATCATTTTCTATGGTGCACCCTTTCGCAAAGGGCGAATGCGGCACGCGTCTAACAACATTGGCCACGGCAGAAGGGATTGGTTAAGTGTGTCGAAATCTGCCGGGACGCATTTGTTGTTGTCTTTCGAAAAAGTGGTCAGAAGCACCATTTCGCGCGCGGACAATGCTATTGTTTGCAGAACTCTCTTTCGAAGCATATGGGGATCACCCATTTCCTACACGAAAAATTCTTCGATACGGAAACTATAAGAAATAAATTCTTTCCGATTCTCGGGTAAACGCTTAATTAAAAAATGGTTACAGAAAATATACGTCATTAATAGACAGCGGATTTTATGCAAAATAAGTAGCTACGATTTAAAGCAGTAAAAAGATTGCAAGAATTTAAGAGTATCCGTTCGTTATTTACAATTTATTATTGGAGAAAGAACGAAATTTTGATGCTAAAGATTTTTATTTTGCATAAAGATCCGCTACCTAGTCATCAGTATTAACCCTCCATCGTTCACATGAGAAATATTTGTCTAGACTATGTATAGACTAAGTAATTAATTGTTATGCAATATCTTTAATTTACTCAGATGTCCCACGTGAGTAATGCACGGTTAATGATATTATGCCAACTTCCTGGCATCTCTTGTACACCATCGTGATAAAACCGTGCCAGCTAGAAACCACTAAATTCGTTGAAAACATGTTTGTACATTGTCGACTGGTTCAAAACGTAACTCTGCTGAATATTGGTGAAGTGACTTAAAGAAATGATAATCAAATAGAACCTAGATATCAATATGAAGCGAATAAGCAATGAGAACTTCTCAACTCAAGGAGAAGATGACATCCTTTGTTACCTTCGCTGCGTTTTAAATGAAAATCAATTAATGTATGCCTTAACCATGGATTTAACAATTTTCGCTCTATCTTATCGTTCAAGTTTGTAAAGCTGTGTCAGGCAATTTCAATATTAGTGTTTCGTGTAATTATACAGAAAAGGGTACACCTCACCGATTTTGATGAAACTCAAATATGTTGTAGAATTCATAATTTTAAGTAACTTTTTCCTGTACGTGTTACCGCTGCCTAGTCTTTGTTTTCGAGATATTTATAAAAATAGTTTTCATGCTCTTTCGTTCGGTTTGAGTTAAGTCTGGGTTAGGTTTGGGTTTCTTTTCGTCGTATCATAGTAGGATGCCTTTAGACGTCTCACGTTTCAGTTTGCAAACACGGAGAGAAAAAAAAATTCAACTTAGAATTACCTTAGCTATTCCAGACCGTATATTTTAGTAAATGACAAACCTCTGTTCTGTCCATTTAGCAAGAAGAGTATAAATACGAATTTTTTAAATATATGCAATAATTTCAACAAACTAATCGATTTTCTAATTGATCGAAAAGTGATCCATGAAGTGTATTAAGTGTAAAAGTGAAATACAATTTGATCGTGATTCGCTACAATTTAAGTGTCGCAAAGTGTCTTATGTTAAGAACAGAAATAAGAAACGCATAAAGCAGAATTGCAATTACTAATCCCAAAACTAACCCTAACCCACTTAAATTATACATTCTCCTTGAGATCTTGTATGTGATCCTGCATATTCGTTATTAACAAAGTAACTTATATATGTTCTAGTATCAACAAACAGTTTTTTGAGAATATTTCAGAAAATTAAAACCAAGCGGCGGTAACATATATAGGAAAAAGTTGTTCGGAATGATGACCTTGACAACATATTTCAAGGTCATCAAAATCGGTGAGGTGTACCCTTTTCTGTATAATTACCGTGTTTTGTTAATTGCTAAGAGGACGCTCTGAACCTGTAAAAGAGCTAGAGGATATTTCCATGTAATCTGATATTTGCCAACCTTCCTAGAAATTAAATGCTCAGCGCGACAATGATTTTTAAATACTAGCTGAGCACAAATAAGGTAAAAATGCACGATATAAAATGCAGCGTAGTTAGCGATAAAATGTCTGGTATACAGCGCGTTTTATAATATAAACATGGTCATGTGTGTTGCAATTGTAGATCTTCATATTTTCGGCCACTGGTTTCTGGTTTTGCGAATCAAAAGAATTTCCTTGTGTTCTGCAGAGAATATTCTATATAATTTATGTCCGGTGCTAGATACTCTTTCTTCGCTTCTGAATAGAGTATGACATACAATTCATAACGTTATAATTTCCTTGCCTCGAGTGTTTACACGTTTCCATTTAGTAACGAGTGAAACGTACCGTGAATTTCGGTATTCACATTTTTGCAACAAGCACTGCCGGGAATGTGTTGGTACTTAAAATACGATGCATTCATGTTAAGGTTTAGTACACTGGTATAATGCATTAATATGTACTGTATACGAAAAGAAATGTCGCTGAAATCATTTCATCCAATACTACACACTAATGAGGATATTAGGAGACGTACATTTTTTTCGGGCGCGCGAAAAACGTTCGGACAGTTTCTCAAACAAAAATTTATCGTTTTTATAACTTCTTCGCGGGGGAACTTCTCCGGAACTTCGACACTAAATAAAAATTGGATAAGAAATTGCTAACCTGTCTCGAACTTTACACATAGAATGTATTTGATTCTTCCAGCTCTTCGGAACTCCTATGTCGACGCCATGTTTGCCAAAGACGCGACATATAAACAACGATAAAAGTTGATATCGCGTCGTTCGTTCGATCTATTTTCTTCTTGTATCAGCCATAAGTTTCAGTTATTGTTTAGTTTATCCTCTTACAATATTCCCGTGTATCGTAGTTTCTTCGGTGTCGTCCGCAAATCGATTACAAACAGTCGACCATCTTTGACCGAGCAATGGAAAACATAGGCGCGTGTCCAATCATTAAACGTTTTGTTTACCGGAATCACGGGCATTTAGAATGAGCAATGGAGACAATATTTCAAGCTTCGGCATCCGCTCGCTGGTTTTCGTGCTGACTCTTGGCGAAAAGGCTCGAAAACGTTGAGAAGTTGCGGATGCGGGGACAGATGAATGGGAAGTAACAGATAGCCACTCGTGCGGCTATAATAGACAGGCAAAACTCCGCAAAAGTATTGGCGTTCCATAAATCGATTTACCTCGGAAGAAGCTTCCACGCATCGACATATAATTTGCAATTTTTAGTGGCATTATTTTTGTGTAATACAATTAATTAATACGGTTTATCACCTTCCTATAGAATTATTGACATCACTTTTTATTGATACAACAATTTCTATTTATAAATCGCTGCAAATCATAGAAACATATTATCCCATTTAGAGCTGCGTTTATAAACAATTTATTTCTGTAGGTGGTTCTAAATTATATAATAATTGTAGAAAATTTGTGAAGTGTTCAAAATGTCTTTTATTTAGTTGTTCACATTCTGTCATAATATCGTATACGAGTCGTTATATTTAAAGCTGCGCTTATGTAATAGTCGCTTTTTATAAATTGTTTTTTGAACTGTGTTTACAAACTTTCTCTTATGTTTCTGCCCACATCGTGTTAGCTTGACGATTCTGCAGAAAGAAGTAAGTCGAAAATGTAGAATAAACTTTTTCAGGTTCTCGTACATTAGTAATTACAGGAAATAGTATCAACAGGTCATGGTCAGACGCGTTAGCCAAATGACATCCAAATTCGATTTTCTCGAAAACGAGACCTTAGACAACAAAATTCGATTTCACGTTTTCAACTAATTTTTATTCACTCCGTATCGTAAATACCATGTACAAAAATCATCGCATTGGAAGTTACATTAGCAATTTGCTCTAAATCAAACAGATTCATAGAGAACGAAAAATTCTGAACAGTTCCAATGAATCGCAAGGTACCTTAGCTGTCTGGTCTCATTATGTGAGTTTAATATCGTATAAAAACAATAAATAAACACTATGTAAACATTCCCGTAAAATCGTATTATCGGAGAACGATAAAATGCGAGAACGGGAAGAGCAACAGAGCTGCGGTCTCGTTTGAGCGACGGCGGCGCAGAAATAATAGTGCAAAAAAGATAGGAGGTTCAAAGTTGTATCGTCGGTGAAATTTTCATCGGATTTTTCGCGGTGTCGAGCTTGCTCCCAGAACGCGATTCGATTATCCCTCTCCGTTGCGGGATAAGTGAGGGATCGTGGAACGGTAATGCCGTCTTTAGATATCCGTTTAGGTAGTTACTGGTGACTTGGTGAATTTCCCTTGCGGGGTGATCCAATTGTTTTCGCTTAGAAATTTTCGATATCGCGCGGCGCGGCACGACGCGACGCGACGCGACGCGACTGTGTGTTCCATCGTTGCTGCCGGCCATCCTTGTTTTTCCCGGATCCTCGAAATCAAAGTATCGGCATCAGCGCCGCGTCCCGACACCGCCGGAGCGAGCGAAGGAAGTTTACGTCGTAAACTTCGGGTCTTAAGGGTGGAATTATAGTTGAGTAGAGCTTGCGCTAAGCCACGCAGTTGTTACCACGGTGAGCGCTTTAAAAGTTGGTCTTGGGGCATTCGTGTTCGTACGTGGGTGGGTGGCCGACGCTCTTGGAAGGAGGGGAACAGAAGAACCCCGGTGGAAGAAGAAGTAGAAGAAGAAGAAGAAGAAGAAGAAGAAGAAGAAGGCAGAAGAAGCCAGAAGAAGCGAGAACGCGCGATTGGGTGGAAAGGGACGCAGGAACGTGGTTAAGTTGCCAGGAAACTTTGGTAAAACTGAAAAGTTAATTTCGTCGTGTTAAATTACTCGAGCGCTCGGGCATTAAACTTGCAAAAGTTGGCCGGATGACTGAAATACGTACCTACCGCCGCCTCCCCACCCACTCTGCCTCTCTCGTTCAGTTTCTTCTTCACCCTCCCCCTCCCGGCCATTGTGTTATCTAAGTCCCGATACTTCCGCAATGATGTACTTATTAATTAGTTCGCGTGCGGTGGCATCGGGAAAGAATAGACGTTTCGTAGAGCGGCTCGTACTTCGACATTGTGCTCAAAGTATACAGTTTTCTCTTGTTAGCGTCCCGTGCTTACCCCCGCCACTCGATAGCTCATCCAATTCCACCCCACTTTGCGTGTAGTCTCGCGATGACACCGGATCGCCGCGCCGGCCAATAAAAAAGTGTTCGTTGTGTGATAACGTCTCGCCGCGTCCCCGAATCGCAAGATGCTAACAAGGGAGAACCGTCGAGAAAAGTACGCTGAATGTTTAGGGATTATAAAGTGCAAATATGGAACGAGATGTCGGAAATTAAGCGGCACGAGTTTTGCCCATACGAGACTCAATACATTTGATCGCAACAACGTTGATATTATCTGTTCCGGTATCGTCTACACAGAGCCCGCGGGCAACTTAGCAATCATCTGACGCGATGCCGGCCATTCTCTTTGTATTAGAATCATTCTCGACAAATTGGATGCCGCGCAGTAGGATTTAACTCGGGCACTGATTCGCAGGATTCGTTGGTATGGAGCCATTCGAAGCTGTAATGGTTCCAAGAAGTTCGAAAATTGGGTTCAGTTCTTGAATGCTGTCCAGGTTCTCAAGATAACGCAAGTTTCAAGGATTTTTGAGGACCCGTGAAAGCCCGCGGACTTGTTAAAGTGTTCGGAACTTGGAGAATCTGCAATGTCCGGGAAGCTGCCGGCCGGTTTGAGGGCTCCGGGATATTTCAAAATGTTTAGGTTGTCAAGAGATCTGCTAGACTCTTAGTTCTGGCGCCGATGTCGCAAACAGTTGGGAGACTTTTAAAGGTTTCAAAAGAAGAACTGTACTTTTTTAAAAAGGTTTTGGGGTTCCGGGGGATTTTTGGGTATTCCGAGATCACAGAGGTTCTGAGGTACTCGTAGGATCTCTGAGATACTTAGAGGACCAGTAGGAAGATAAAAGTGTCTCAAATATTCGGACAGGCAACAGCATAGCCCTGCGAAACTCTTTTGGTCCTTCGAAATTGGAACATATTCGATATCGGGAGTTATATTACTATTTTCTATCGAGTTTCGTAGGTCTACATTCTGTTATAAATTTTCCTAATTTCAATAAGCTTGTTATGGGGTACATTAGCAGTAATTGCAGTCATTATCATATTATCTTGAAATTTCTCGCACTGCGAAAGCACCGGTTATTTTAAGTAACAGTAGTTGAGCGTGCTCCCGTTGAGAAATATCAGTATTGGAATTACAAAAATCAATATCCATTTCATCTCTACTGTGCACAAAGTGTATGCATGGACATTTGAGGGTGCGTACGTATGTTTACTGTATTGGTTTTTAGGTAATTGAATTGAAATATGCGGAAAAATAAAATCTGTATTAATGCCGGGAATGATTATCGTAACAAATTTATTCGTTTATTGGGGACGTTTTTTATTTGCACAATTTTATTTGTCCCCACTGTAAACTTCGCATCCAGACCGGCAGCTGCAGCGAGCAAAACGGCATTAATTTGCTTGATGTGTTTTGCTGCTGCACCGTCTCCACTTTATACTACTTATACGTCTGACAAAAGGGCATCTGCATCTACTGCAGTCGCACGTATCGAATCGACCGCTGCGAATACGAAGACGGATGGACCGCGCCAGAAAGATAGGTCAATCTTATAATCTAATATCTGATGCAATACGCAGATAATATTGTATGCTGCCACTGTAGATATAAATTCCAATCCCAGAAATCATCGTTTTATTCCATATGCCATATACACACATGCAATCTCTTAAACACACCATCTACCAACAGTTATTTAATAGGTTTTAAACGTCTATTGTTCACAGCTGACGATTTCGTAATAAATTTCTAGATAACAATTTGATTAAATTGTGTAACGAATAATTTTAGTTGCTAGTGTAAACATGTCCTAATTCCAACACTTAAGTTATGGCTCATTGCTAATGTGTATAGCTGTGATTAACAGGAAGACACTTGCACCTTTTCGATGAGAATGCCACTTTTAGTTATTAAAGAAGAGCCACATTTTTATAAAAAATAATATTCATTGCAACCAAATTTATTTTTGTGACGATTGAATAAACCATCGAGTTATCCCTAATATCGTAATGTAATCACTTCATTTAGGATTATTATGTAAAAGAAGATTTTTCTGATTTTTCCATTAATAACGTTGATTGTCTACCACGAGCTATCAATTACTAAGCAATCTGGTCATTGACGCCAACTACAAGTTAATTCGTAGACGACGATTTCGTGTTTAGAGAAGGATACGAAGATACTCGTATCTAGTTAATGCTACTAATAATTTATAAACATTTTGTCCCATTTATTACCGAGACAAGGAGGAGTACTATAAAAATGGAACACCGAGACGGGAAATAACATCAATAAATAGACAATTTAATTCATCCATTAAATTAATTCGAAGTCGATTCTGTTGTTTTATTTGGAAATATACATCCTTAGCAAAATGTAATTATCAGATGTGTTTATTTTCATACGAGGTAAAATAAAATCTGACATTGATTTACGGAAGCGCTCAATCACCCCCAAATGTTCTAGATCGTCATTTTCGTCGTCTGAAGTATTAAAAAGTGTTCGAATATTTGATTACACTACGTAAATTTTGTTTATAATTTTTACTTAATTTTTTTTCCTTTTAATGAATTTTTGGGGGTTGTTTCGGCAGTAAACGTGTGCTAAAGTTTATCCCTTTCCATTCCCTAACCGCTTCGCACTCGAAGCTCTTTTGACTCCAAAATTCGGACATTTCATCTGATTAGCAATCTATTAAATACAAAGGCATTTAACAATGTAAGAATTATTTTGAATAGTAGTACAGTAATTTTTAATGGTGCCTTAGACAATCGAGCGTAAGAGATTAGTTATCTTAGTTTTCAAGCTGAGGGTGTTGTGTGATTATCTTCTGAGATTTTCATCTAATTTTCGAAGCAATCGCGTTTGCAATCGAACGTTTCGTGGTAGGGGTGGTTTCGCGTTCATTCATCGGCGGGGTAACTGATTACTCCGGAAGTGATTTGCGGGGTTCTCGTACTTCTCCTGGTTTTTCTATTCGAATTCGGCCGGTAAGGTCACGGTCGTAATGTTCGCCGACACATCGTGCATTGCTATAAGAGTACTCGGTGGAGCGTGTGTGCAGGGATTCGGCGCGTGCGTAAACACAAGGGGAGAACAAACTTTCGTGGCGGCGGTGGTGGTGGTTGCAAGGGGGTGAGAACCACCCCACCCGTTTTCCCGGTGGCCGACAAGCGCGCCGAGCGATCCACCACCAGCACCAGCACCAGCACGTGCAGTCAACTTTAAACGCACCTAAACACGCTCGCACGCCTGCTCGGTTTGGGTCATTGAAGAGCATTACTTCTCGCTCGCGTTCGAAACGCTCGAAACGTGAAACACTGTGTCCCCATCGACGAGCGTTTCAAATTCGATAATTGTTCGCTGTTGCGGGAAAACCGAGTCGTTTCCGATGCTATCTCAACGTCTGTGTCATTTTTGTGAGTGATCGGGATCACTTTTACACCGGAAACCTATTTATGCTTTATCGCACATCTGGCATTGCTCGAGACCATTTACACCGTTAGATGTAAATTAGACTTTCTATTTTTTGAAAATCAATTTTCGATATGGAACAGCTGCTAATTCAAATTATTTGATTTAGCAAGTAACGATTTGTATTTTATGAATCAAAACGGACCCACACGTTGCTATAAAATACAGCGAGTGATCAAATTATTATAGCCACCTGTATACATTGATGAGTGCACATTAAATCGAATTTTATATGGAGGTCCAGCTACTCTAAATTCTTGGTATTTTTATGAAGTATTTTATGATGTATTAAAATGAAAATATACGCGTAACGACGCTATAGGCAACAATATCCTTTGCATGGGTAACAAATATATTTTTAGTACTGTGGCTCCAAGAGTTTGATCACCCTCTGTAGTTACACGAAAAATTCTGGGTTCATGTACGTTCATTTTCATTTTACACTTTCAATATTTTATTTATAATTTAAAATTCGTGAAGGCCTCATGCTGTAGTATTTACACGAAGTAGAATCGTCAGGTCATGATCAGGCGCATCAGTGAATAGCAGGCGTATTTGATAACCATCAAATTCGATTTTCTCGAAAACGAAAGCCGCTCAAAATAAACTGTTTCATATTTTATTCGATGATTTGATGAATGGTTTGCAGGAAGTCACCATTCTTTTCTGTTTATAAAAATCAATAAATTAATGAAGAAACTATTTTTCAATTTATATATTTGCACGCATTATACGCGAATATAAAATTTCAAATGGTATGCTATTTCCTCGGCTAATGTTTGCGTAGCATTTATAAATTATTTTTTTCTGTGATAGCTTGATAAAACACAGCACACTCGGTGCTAGAAAATCGATGAGAGCGATTCTCGTTTGTCTGAGGAATCGTTTATCGATTTATCGTTTATTCGCCGTGTAGAGAAAACTGTACAGTGAATAGTTTGATTACGATCGTTGGTTTAAACGTTGGTAGGAAGATACTGTCGTAGAGCAGGTTTATATCGTGGTCAGCGTCGCGGCGCGCGTCATCCTCCGTCTCGCTCTGCTCCCATTCGTTCCTCTTTGTCTCGGAAAAGTTTCCGGTGATGAGCTTTGTTGGCCGTTTCCCCTGCAGGACGGAAAAGTTAAATGCGAAAGTTTTATCCGATATCCAGCTCCACGACGCTGCTGGAAAAAGGGGATCCGAGCTCGTGCACGCGCGCTCGTAGTTACGTTGAAATTTGGATATCTACGATACCTACGATATCTACGATAATAATAACGTATAACTACGTATACCTATAATTATAACGTATAACTACTTATAACTATAATTATATCGTATAACTACTCATAAATATAATTATATCGTATAACTACTTATAACTATAATTATATCGTATAACTACTTATAACTATAATTATATCGTATAACTACTTATCACTATAATTATATCGTATAACTACTTATAACTATAATTATATCGTACAACTACATATAACTATAATTATAACATATAACTACGTATAACTATAACTATAACGTACAACAACGTATAACTATATTTATAATTGTATTCCGTATCCTCCAACAATCGAAACGAGTTCTATCTTTTTCAAATCTTTCTCACAGGCCTCTCTTCACGAACGAATTTCACCGGCGCGCGTACCGCCGACGCGGTAAAAATCAATAGAAACGGCTAATTAATGCAATTAACAGGGATAACGAAATCATTCGCTGTTTATTCATTATTCATTACTGTGATCTGTCATAAATTTTGTTGTAATAATTAAACCGGTTATTATGACCTTACTAATTGAAATGCTATTTATCGATATGTCGCATTATTTCCGGTTGCTATTACATTAAACGTCCGGCCGCGAATATCTCTCGACCGAAGTTGTTGAATAGTTCATTGTTTTCGCAGCATGGCATCGAAGAAGACGAGGCAGGACCATTCTATACAGCATTTGCTCGAGCTGCCGACCAACAGAGAGACAAAATTACCGGTGTATTCGTCCAAGGAGCCGACCCAAACGCCGCACGTTCCAACACCTCGACAAGTCCCGGTTACCGTTCTCCATCTCTCACCGAAAAAGGTAAGGGAAGCATGAACGTGTGATCAGAAAAAAACTCCTTTTGTCGCGATTCAATTCTCAGAAACCTAAATGTCGATTACTTTTTTCGACTCGTTCCATTACGTATCGATCAAGCCCTACACCATCGCAGGACACGGTGAATCCGCATTAAAGGATCCTCTGGTTTACAGCAGCTGGAAAAAGCTATTTTTCAGGTCCCACTTACTCGGATACTATCAATAATTGCCATTTCATACTTTAAACGGTTGCACTTCCGACCAAACGAAATTGAACAATGTACATTATTGCGATGGTTTCATAAGTCTAAAACAAGCAAATTGTTTAATTTAGTTGTCAATCTGAGCATAAACATCATATACTATAACAGTAGAAAAATATGTCCTTCCAAATAAATTTTCAACGTTATCATTCCTTTAATTTTAATCACCTTGTTCCATAATGAAAATAAGCACACCCATCGCGAAATGCGATAAAAAAATTCTCATCCGCGGATGTTTAAAAATTAAGACAATGATAGCATCACGTAGAAGGACAGCGACATTTTCCAGAAAAAAGTCAATTTCGAATTAATTCTCACGATATCAGAAATTATTTCAAACCGAATTATTGTGCTGGTTTACTACTGAAAAAAAGGAATACTCCAAAATCTATTTATCCAAATTCTATCAACAATCACGACTCTGAATTTTCTACATTTTCTATGGATCGTAATAATCCAATCACGTTATATGCCGATTTTTATGATGTTGCAATGCAGAACAAATAAATCGTCCAATTCGGTGTCCGATTTGAGTACAGTTGCATTGGAATTGCGTCGAATAGAATATTAAAAATTAATGGAATGATAGCGCTGGTAGACCAACGAGATTTTTTACAAGAGAAGTCAATCCCGCGCTCATTTTCTCAATATGTACCAGTAATTACTTTGAAACGAATTGTGTTCGTTATTTAAAAACTCAGAAGCGGCAGAGTAGGTTTCCCCCCGTCGGTCTCTAGATTTCATTAGTTTTGTTAATGATACGTACATTTTAGGCAAGAGGGGGTTGTAGCGAATGAAATGTAATATTCAGATTTTTCGCCGTTTTACGATAAGTTCTGAAGTTTGCGCGGTACCGCTTTAAATATGGTCAAAGGGAAATTTTAAAAAGCACGGTACACCGGATATATTCTTAAATTAAATGCGAGCATTTATCAGCAGTTAGAACGTTGCTCCATAAATGTGAACATTTTGAATTAATGACTCGTGAATGTAATTTATATTGATCAAATATGTATACGTTTCTATCTATCATTCACGATAATCATTGTTATAACGCCGCGAACACGATTAATTCTCCCAAAAAATGGCGAGGGCTGTTTTAAGAATTGTCTTCTGATAACTTTCATCCCGAAAGACGATTACGTTCTAATTACTTGTAATGCAGAAAATTGCCGTGAGATTGCGAAGTTTTAATTGCTTGTAGCGTTAAATAAAATAAGTGAAATGAACAGCGAGCAAATTATCTTTTGAACGTGGAAAAAATGGGTTTTGACGAAAAGCGTAAAGTGGAACCATTGTGGCCGTATAAATTGCTGACGTTTTACTTTACCCCGGTGGCTTTTTTTATCGATCATTCGGCACGTGGAACTTTGTTATTACCCGCATAAACGTCGATGCGAGTTCAAATTTCTGCGCTACGACCGAGTGGATAAATTTTTATACAATTTGTGATCCGATTTCCTACAATTAATTAAATTTTGGTTCGTATGTGTTATTGATTAAAATTAAACGGCGGTTTTTATGTATTTGTAACAAAAACAAATCGATGCAATTTAAAATAGCAAAAGTAAACGAATTTCAGCGTATCGCTGTACAGTATTATTTTGGAACTTATCAAAATTATTAATTTCTACTTATCTGTTTCTTGTAATTGATGCAGAACATTTTCCTTTTGCAAAAAGATAGGCAGTCCGATTATAAATATGAGAGAAGTTATCGTTGTCGATTGGGAACAGTGAAGCACAATATTACTTCATCTGATAAGAAAGAAAAGATTTACGTTTTTATGGACGATGACGTGTATTGTGCTTTACATAACGTTAAACACGCGCTAGAAAATCTATTTTGGCTGATTGAAAAACTTTTTCTTGTTGGTGTATGGCTGCTCTTTTGTTTCCTTTTCGTTCTATTTTATCCGACAGCGAGTCATGAAGAGGGATTCACGTAACTCTGTAGGGGAAGCTTCGGCTTCTCTGTAAAATAACGATTTTTAAAGTTTCTCGAGGAGTTTCAAACCTGTTCCCACCCGAGATTCGCCGACGAAGTTTGCAAAGTTTGAACCGCGTAATTGGAGAGGAAAGGAATTTCCTATAACCGTGTAATATGGCCGTTACGTTTAGTGTTTCAACAATATATTCGAACATTTGGTTAAAAACCACTTATTTATGTTTTACCAATAAAAAATGTGTCCATGTTTTTCAGTTTTCAAAAATGTGAATTGTATGCAGATATCAATATTTTTCGAACGAATTTAATCATGCGTGATTTTTACTGTAAAATACATGATGTTTATGTTTATAGCATGAGATATGCTGAGGGTAACTATTGAATTTATCTTAAAAATCTACAGTAAGTATTCTATAGTCTGAGATATTAACCGGGTGATAAAATATATTAGATGCACGTGGTGGATATAAATAAATGAAAGAGATTCAAAAATTTCAAGTTGCGAAGTGTGATACGTCGTTGTGTTCATGTTCATATGTTACCGACGGTCGGAAAATTCCCTATTACCCGCAGTGGTTTACGGCGCAAGCTCTTTACCACAAACGAGATTCACGTGTAAAGGAAGCTTTGAAATTGTAAAGCTTTCTTACCATACCAGACGACGAACATCAACCGTATTGCACGATCTGGAATGCCGACATCACCAATTTTTTTTTTTTTTTATTAACAAGCTTTAGATCGTATCAGATCCATAAGCCATATACATATAAGTACATAGTGTCTATTACTAGTTTAAAGTTTTAGCCTTCTTCTTACAAGTTATAACGAATTATAATATAGTATAATATAATATTTTCCTACTTCTAAGTATAAAAATATATGATATCTCTTACATAACTATTTGCCTATAAATGTAATTCCTTATATCTACATAGAGATCTTTTACTAAGTAGGAACATAGAGTTATCTTACAGCCTAATATTGCATTTATTAAAAAAGTCGTTGATTATCCTTAATATTTTTATCTTTGGCTCTTTTAAAAAAGTATGCACATCGTATGGTGGTTTCCATTTTGCATTTATTAGGTTTCTAAATAGCACCTGTCTTTCATCTCTATATTTTGAGCATTGCCATAAAATATGATTAAGATCTAGATATGGAGCATCATAGTCACATTTAGGGCTATCAATAATACCTAGCCTAGCTAAGGTTCCATTAGAGTTGTAATGATTAGATCTTACAATTAGCCTATTAAATCTTACTACTATTTCTCTAGTCAGTCTTTGGTTGTAGAACCAAGGTTTTTTTTTATTTGGTTCATAGTATTTTTCATAATATAATTGTCCCTTCATACTAAATTCTACTAATAATTTATTTTTAAATTCGCACCACATATTTTTTTTCATGTAGTTCTTTGAAGTCAGTGAACGGGACTTTCATATTATCATTACCGACATCGCCAATAAATTAGTAGTCTTCTCGTGCCCTCTATCGAAGTAAAAGGAAAGGAAAGAGGAGAGGATAATCTAGGAACGACAAGGGGTGAAAGGGAATGAAGGAGGAGAGGATCTAGAAAAAGGAAGGAAGGGAGGAGAGTGCAAGGATCGAGGAAGAGGAAGAATGAATTTTGAAAGAGAAGGGGGATCTAGGAAAGAAAAGGGGGATCTAGGAAAGGGAAGGGAGCACCTAGGGTGCAGAGGGAGAGAATCTAGGGAAGTGTGGAGGGGCTATAGGGTAAACAGTAACCGTAATTTAAACGGTTACCGTAATTTGTTTAAACTTTACATGATGACCGTTGATGCATGGCGCTACGCTGTCATCGATTGATAGCACCAGTGTCCACAAAAATATCCTGTCACAATCTACGACAGTATCACAATAAGTCTACTACAGTTTTTTATACAGCTGTGGTCCATAAAATTAGGATGCTGTAATCTGTTTCTAATTGTTAAGTAACGGAATCAACATTGTGTTTTGTCTATGTTTGCATTTTAGACGACAATAAATCCCATATTGTGATTGTGGTTCAATTCTACACCTCGTTTATGTTACCATATAAACGTTCAACATCTCCTATAGAAAAACTGCATAAACAAAAAATTGACACACTTTCTTTTTTCCTCCTTTTTCTATTCAGCCAAAAAGCCAACCCAATAGTCAATATAGATTACTGTCGGTAACTTTGAGGCAATAACCGACTGTTAATGATTGTTAATGAAGGTTTGGGTTAGGTCACAAAAACACATTGTTTGTAGATCTATTTATTACTCTTCTACACAACTAGTACTTACACAATTGTCAATTAGTATATATTGTCTGTATTTTTACTACGTCTCTGATATCGTTGATAGTATACCGACTCAGTCACGCTTAAATACGTCGGTAAGGGAGTTCGCCAGAGGAAAGGATCTTCTATTATCGACGAATCCTGCAGAACAGGATTTCGCAGAGAAGGTTCAAAGGATGTGCGCTACATGTGCTGACGATAAATGTTTTAAAAATTTACTTACACATTTAAAAGTGGTACAAAAAATACTCGGCGATAACTTTATGATAAACACCGAACATCAACACATATTCACCGTTTCTTTTTAATTGACGAATGGTTCTTTCGAATACAAAAAAATATATAAATTAATTAATTTTTTCAAGTCACTGTAAATTGGTTGTCCTAGACCATTTATTAAAGATCTTGCTTTTGGTGTGTACAATGATGCACACAATTCTAAAGATTGAAGAAATAATTTTTCTTTAATACTTTTACAAATATTGATTGTTGTAATAATTATACTTGTTCGCATGATGATAATATCAGAACATTAGACCTATCCATAGTATTAAGAAAATAAAAAAGGTAACACATATAATTTTTTCGGGCAGAAAGACGATTTTTCTAAAAATAATTTTTATAACAATCTTTGGATTGTGTCTTTACAATATGCACAGGCTGATGGACAAAATGTCTATTAGAATTTCGCTGAGGATTTTTCGTTGGGGCGAATGCACGTGCTTTACGGGAAAATAATTTGCTATTGAATTCCTGTGAATGGAACTACGGTCTGAGGCGTCTTAAGCATACGCAAGGTGGTGGGCGGAACTGAATTTATGATAATTGCATAAATCAGAGCTTTCCTCCACAATAATCATAATCTATTGGGATAGTTGTGCGAAGTTAGCTATTTAGCCAACGGCGTGCATAACGGAAGGAGGCCAAGGGATTTCGTGAGACCGTGAATAAGATAAAGTCGATGTTGTAAGCATAGACGTGCAACTTGTCTGCGTTGTAAGGTCGGAGAGGAAAAAGTTTTCATTTTATACCTAACTTATTTTGAAAAGCCTACCTTTTTACATTAAGTAACAAACAATTGTATATAGCATAAAACAATAGAGTATGTAGGGTTGTTGGAATTAAAACATTTTATCTTTTATAGCTTGTATGCCAAGTACAAAACTTTTCTTACTAAACTATTTTTCTTTTACAATTTTTCACAATCGTGAAATGTATAAATAGAAACGTGATTAGAAATAATGGAGTGATTCTACTTTCATTAATTCTGGTAAAATTGGTAAAATAAAACGTGAATGTAAAATATAGATTTTTAAAAATCAATGATGGACGTACCTTGCATCCAATCTGGAGAAAGCGACTAGAGAGGGTGCCACTGGTACATCTACCCTCGTTTCCCTCGTTCGGTATTTTCAAGCTAAATAAAATAATTTCAATCCTAGTTGATTAGAACATATGAATCAAAGATTTTAATAATATCTTACATTTCAATCTACATTATAAAAAAATCGTGAACGTAACTCCAATAAATTCATTATCTCTCGGATGACGGGACTTGGGTCCACTTTCACCAAGGGTAGCTAATTTAAACTATTAGTCATTCATATTAGGTCTGGCAATAGCGTCAACGTTGATCTAAAATAAATAGTTCAAAAACGTATATAAAAAATGTATACTTCAGAATTTGATAATATACTTAATTTTTACACTTGATAATGCAATTGTGAATAATATTTCATTTTTTCCATTCGCATATAACAATATTAAATATGCTATTTAAATATAATATTTACTTGTGGAAAATAGTAAAATATACGTAATGCAAGTAAAGTATAAATTGTGTATAAACACGTAAGTGCTCGTAAGTTCGCCTCAATGAAAGGACATCATTATGAAATTCTACTGTGGGCTTTAAGAGGTCGTGTTATTTTATGCTTTCATAAAGGGGTGCAACATTTTAAGTCCATTTGAATTGGTGCTAACTCATTGACGATCTTTAACGATCGTCAACAGCGTTAAAGCGCGATGGTCCTGCTTCCCCTTCGTCCTCTCGGCAGTGGGAAAAACCAACGAGTGATAGACATTTCGAAATCACCACTGATTTCTTTATAAAGTCCCGAGATGCGAACCTCCGAGCAATTCGCTGCGCGCTGCTGGAATATTAATGCTAAAATCTCCGCCGACTGAACTGGCGAGGCTGTTACTGTTACGATTACGATTATGAGCAGTCATCCTTCTTAAAGGAGAAGCTTTACAGCTTCGGTGTAATATTCTTTCAAGATTTCCTTGGGCTCCTTCGGTTTCACAGATAATTAAGCTCCGCCATTTGAGAAATCGTTCTTGCTAATTATTTTCTCTCGTATGTGGCCACTTCTACTAACATTTCATAGTAACATGATACACTCCATTCATATAACATTTTTATTTAACAAAACCATGGCTGTACATTAAGACAATTGATTTTCAAATCAAAGCCTGTATTCAAAGCAAGTATTCATGTTTAGAAATTACAAATGTACATTTTCAAACATTATAATCAATATTGTCCATCACACGGATATAAAATTTAGTTTTTTTCCCATGACTCTAATAATTGAAGCACTCATTGTGTATTTTATTAGAATAGTCCAAAGGTAACAAGAAAGTTCCTATAAAAATTAGGTGTCAAAACAATTGAATTTGTGGACTCGCCTGCAATCTCTGCTACACGTGGCTGATCATTGTTGTCTAATTCTCCTTAAAGCAGTTCACACGAACACCGATGAACATTATGGTCGTTTGCTTTCTTCCCTCATTTTAACATGATCTTTTCCATTGTTATGAATAAAAAATTGTGACATTAACCACCGAATTAGTTGAGAAGGTCTAATAAATTTTCTAACTTAATTTCCATGAACGTCCAGGTTTGCTGTTAGTGTCCAATGTTAATCAAGAAATGTTTTGCAGACATTGTTACAGAATGATAATTACACTTTCACGATTAAATAAACTTGTTATTGACGCACGCCTTACAATTTTTCAATAGTACAAATCCGTAATTAGCAAGAAAAGTGGACGTCCCACGTTATAATGAACGCAGTACACGTGATATTAAGATGCTTATATTTGACTCTACAATAAATTTTTGAAAATTTGTTTTTCGGGGGTCGTATACGCCCCACACGACACGGAACGCGTTAAGTCAGAGTTACGAATATTTAAGGAACGTTTGATAGAAGTAGCCTCTTTAAAGTTTCACGTACACGGAAAGATTTTCGTTCTTGAAAGACGGCAGTGGTGGCCACTTTCTGTACAGGATAGCTGGAAAGACGAAGCGCTCGTACCCTTTAACTGTGTCGAGCTGTCATACCTATCGGGGTTAGAGCGAACCCTCCAATTCTCTCAGTGGGAGTAGCCACGCGGTTGAGTGAATTTTTATGAATGAATGCGCGAGGATACCTAGATCCAGGGCTTTGGAATGCGCACCCTGTTTTCACCCTTGTACCTATATTTACGTCAGTGACTCTCAATTAGAAGTTCTCGTAACGGTTACCCCATAAAACTCGAAGGGAACGGTGTAGTCGTTAAAATGCAGCCCTTCGTAGTAAATAAGTTTAAAAAAACTCGAACCGTCAACCCGTGATCCATTTAACGCGCAACGAAATTTTTATGTGTAAATTACGGCAACCCTTGCTGGCAACACTATTTTCGTATTCCAAGTATTTTATTCTCCCAACAATTTCCTGGTTTTTCGATAGATTTCGGAATTGATTACCACCGGTTAAATGTTGCACGGCAACAAAGATGCACGGTGAAAAATTCGCTGGCCCATTTCGCTGGAGACAAAAAGCATAAAGGATTCATATCACGGTCTAACATAATTCCACGTGTACCGTTGTTTCGGGCTGTGCGCTTCTTTCACTGGGCTTGAACATTTTCGCGTGGGATGTGGAAGTCATAATTGTGCACCAACATCGTCGCACTCTTTAGCTACAAAGGGACTCTTTTGCGGAAGGGGCTGCGGTTGAAAGTGTTAGCGGCAGTACAAAAGAAGGCTTAACCCTCCGTAACCAGAGGGGAGTTTATAAAAATCGTGTCAATTAGGCCTCGAGAAAGAAAGGCAGGCCGGGTAAGGTGTTCCAACGGCGAGGGCTTTAAAGCTCGCATTATGAAGAGATCGTTGACAGGCGATTTGCCTTTCGAGCGGCTCTTCACGAAAATTTTCGGCCTTGCATTGGACAACACTTGACTAAAAAATGATTCTGCGAAAAAATCTGGCGAGTGCGATAAACGAATACGTAGGTGCTTAGTGTCTGTTTGTCGAACGAACTCGTGCCAATTAAATCCCGGCCGGTTCCTTGGGAATGTACCGAATTACCGGAGAAAGAGACGAAGCACTCCCATTTCCTCCGGATTTCTACGCTCTCGCGCCGAGATTGCGATGTTTAGAGCAAGGAGAGGGGTCGATCGGAGGTACTAGGCGTAGCTCGAGGCGAGGATTAGCCCATGGGGTATTGTAACGTCGTAAATACATTCTCTTTTTACCCCCCGAGCTCCAAGTCGCGACGCCTCCCTCGATTCTCTCGTTTGTCGGTCGGTAACTCTGCGAACCATTGTCACCGACGCAGGATTGAATGTTCGGAAATAAAGTAATTACACTTTCGGTTATTCCAACCTCCATTTGCAATTTGAGGCCTTTTCTGTGGGGTGCAAACTAGAACTTGAAAAAATCTATCAGGTTTTTATTGTTCAATCACAAGATTGCCTCGGGGTTACACTCTTTCTAAGCACCATTTTGTACGGAACAAGCACAATTGCTTCTTTTTAACATCAATAAATTGGAATGAAGCTGGAGTCATGCTTGCCATTACTAGGAAAAACGTAAGTTCTTCAAAGAGGCAAATTTTGAACTTCTGCTTGTCCAGACTAGCATCCTAGATCATCATTTCAGAGGAAACAAGTACAATTGCATATCTTTTAGATCTATACATAGGAAACTATGCCGAAGCCAACTGCTTCATTGCTATGATTCACATCTAGTGGCGAGGACAAAAGTCTTTCTATTCTAATCTTTGATGTTGTACAACAATGTAGTCTTCTACGTAAATTCTCTTATTAATGGAGGTTAAAATGACAGCAACCAAGACTATCCTTTCATAGGAGTCAAGTACAATTGCGTCTATTTTACATCCACAGATTGGAATAGAGCTAAAGCCAACTCTTCCATCAGCGTGTTTTACATTCACCAGCTAGAAAAAGAGTCATTGTGTTTTGATTGTTGAGCTTGGAGCTTAAAGAAGGTTAAATTAACAGCACCCAGACCATTATTTCATACGAAAAACGTACAATTGGGTCTCCTTTATATCCAGAAATTGGAATGAAGCTAAAGATAGCCGTTCCATTAACGTGTTTCGTATCTACTGTTAGAAAATGGGTTACTCTGTTCTGATTTTTGAGCTTTAAGACCAACGGTGGTTAAATTAGCTGCATCCACTACCACCATTGGCGAGGTTCATGTTATTAAACGTGTACGATTTGAGTACGAATATAAGACACGCAAAGTAAGATTGCAGGACCCAAATCGATCTCCAAGATTCCCTTCGTGTTCGCCGTTTTAGCCGGCTCGGCGCAGCGCGGCGCGGCGTCGTGATTATAAAACGCGATCCGGGGTTATAATTCGGTCCCCTGGAGCAGTCATAGTTTTTCGTCAGGATGGGGAAAAGATTAGGGAAAGCATTCCCGGCGAGGCACTTTAGCCAATGTCGTCGTTTCGATACTTACAGGCTCGTCGGCACCCTTGGCCCTGTTCGTGCCCCCCTCCCCCTCCTGTTCGGCTCCTATTTGAAACGGTAGCACCCTCTCCGCTTTTCTATCTGGTTTGGTGCGGAAGGAGATCCCCATTCCGCGGAGCGATATCTCGAAGCGAAATCCCGGTCGGTCTCGCGCTTATAGTAGTCGAAATGGAAAGGGTTGCACGCGAAGGGCTCCGGAAGGACTGCGGGGTTATAATGAAATATAGTCTCGTTCCGCTTCGTATAAGACTGCATTAAGATTATACGTTGCCGCGCGCGCTCCTTGGCGACCGAAGAAGGTCGAAATAAACGGGGGGCTGCGGGGAGTGGCGGTCGACTGTGGGGGGTATAGGGTCGTAGCTGGTGGCTACGAACTAAAGGGGTAAGGGATTCCTCCTACGGTGTTTTAATCAAGCCGGATTTGCTGCGGCAAGCCGTGGTTCCAACTTTCATTTTAGCCAACCCCGCCCTGACAAGCCGTGCACGAACGTTTTCGTCTGCTTCTCTTTCTCGATCCTCAAACCCCGCCTCTCCCCCTTCAACCCCTCTCGCGCTCTTATTCTTGAAACTTTCCTGCTCACCCCTTCTCTCTCTCTCTCTCCCTCTCACTCTCACTGATTTTAGACAAGTCCGTTTTCGATCTTCCGTTCGGTGGACGCCTATACATATGTTTGCCCTGCATTAAACCGCTGTCTTGTTCTCCTCGAGACACCCCCGCCAAGGGTTCGGTGCGTCGCGATTAAGTTATTAACTCCGACGGAAATGGAGCGTCGAGAAAGATCTACTTTTCATATGCTGGAACGCTTAAGTTATTACGGCGGATGATGGAGCGTTGATCGGGAGCACAAGTAGTTTTCGGGGTTACTTATCCGAGCGCCCTGTCGGGAATCACGTTGAGTCTTGCGATCATTTAATTAAAATTGTACGAAGTCGTTTGGTGATCATTCCTGTTCCTTGCGTTTTTAAGATATGTATTGTGTTTTAATTATATCGAAATAAAACACTTAAATTATTACGGTGGACGATGGATCGCTGATCGGGAGAAATAGTATTAGATCAGCGACCTCATAGTTTCGGGGGCTACTTATCCGGGCGCTCAGTCGGGAATCACGTTGAGTCATGCGATCATTTAATTAAAATTGTACGAAGTCGTTTGGTGATCATTCCTGTTCCTTGCGTTTTTAAGATATGTATTGTGTTTTAATTATATCGAAATAAAACACTTAAATTATTACGGTGGACGATGGATCGCTGATCGGGAGAAATAGTATTAGATCAGCGACCTCATAGTTTCGGGGGCTACTTATCCGGGCGCTCAGTCGGGAATCACGTTGAGTCATGCGATCATTTAATTAAAATTGTACGAAGTCGTTTGGTGATCATTCCTGTTCCTTGCGTTTTTAAGATATGTATTGTGTTTTAATTATATCGAAATAAAACACTTAAATTATTACGGTGGACGATGGATCGCTGATCGGGAGAAATAGTATTAGATCAGTGACCTCATAGTTTCGGGGGCTACTTATCCGGGCGCTCAGTCGGGAATCGTGTTGGGTCTTGCGATCATTTCATTGGAACAGAGTTAATTTTTGATCACTCTGTTCCACGTGATTTGAGAAATGTATCGTGTTTTAATTATACCAGAATGAAGAGCTTTAATGCGATTTGCGATGACGAGTGATTGGAAAGTGATCCGGAGTTCTGTCTTCCCGTTCTGCAGATCCTCTTGAGAGTCTTCAGACGCATAGCTGTTTCGAGCTCGCTTAGAGGAATGCTTTGTCGATGTCTTCTCTCTCCTCCGTCCCTCTCTCTCTTTCTCTCTCCTCGTACAGGTTGTTCAATAGCTTCGTTTATCCAAGCAATCAATCCAATTACACGAACCTATTCGTCAGATTAGCAAATAACTGTTAATCGCAGATTACACATTCTTGAATGATCTGCGAAACGCCATCAAATTCATTGCATCATAGAGAGGTTTCATCGGATCATCTTACATGGAAAAGATGTTAGAATTGTGCTTTACAGAAAATATTTTGTCAAGATCCTTCTACCTTAATTAGCGGATCAAACTTTCCACCGCAACCACTGGAACTCTTCCTTCCGTACTTTATTATCAAACGTCCATCCTTTGTCTAGAAGTTTAAATATCTGTACTTAACACTTCCAATACAGATTACACGTTTACCTCTCTACTTTCTCCTCGAAGAAGAAGACATCGAACACCGTGTCGAACAACTTTACTCATCGTTTGGTACGAGCAAGCTGTTAAGCTTCGGAGATCTTGAGGGACTTGGGTATTTCTGTGCCCATTCTAGGTTATCAACCCTCTGTTTGTTTTCTCATAATCGAGGGGGTAACCGATATTTTCTGTGGAAGGATGCGGGAAATTTGATTAACCGCGTTTTAGGAAATCTTTCTCCAAATGACAGACAATGCTGTGAATTCTTCCAAAGCAAAGAACTTCCGTAGCTACTGTTACTAATCAATTTATAATACAACATAATCTTTCTTGCTTCTTTGTTTCACTTAAATCTTTAAATGATCCCGTAAATTTTAGTAATGTTAATTGTTTCACTAATCAAGCTGAACTTTCTTCAACGTTTGTCCTCAATGAAAATTTCAATGTGTATCCATCTGGTGCAAACTACCAGATCAGCTAAGAGTCAATCAATTTTATCGATATTTTGTGTTATGAAAGTGAAGTCTGTTCAATCGAAAATTAAATTTCCTATAATCTACTATCAACATGATCGTAGCAATTGCATGTTTGCAATTTAATATAGTGATCCAGTAGATCGGGGAACGTCAATGTCCCCTCCCACTGGTTCCGAAATCAGATGTAAGGAAACAATCAGAGCCTAAGAAAGAGTCTCCTCGATCACATTGTTCGAATCGACAAAGATATCCGTAGGTGGAATTCGTTTCATCTTGGGCAGAAGGTTTGGCGGAAGGGAAGGTAGGAAGGAATGAACATAGAGCAAACAATATGGCGTCAGCCACGAGAAACCCAAACCGTTGCGGACCGGTCAGTATGCAATATGCTAAGGTTCTGCTTTTCCCCTCCCTTCTTCTCGTGCTACCCCTGTCTACTACCACCCGAAATTCTCTTTCTGTCTCCCTCTGTTCCTCGCCGTCTCTTTTCCTCCTAGTCCTCTATAACCTCCGAATCCTTGGGTTTGGGAATTTAATTACAGTATAGTGCCTACATTGTAGCCCCAGCCGGCCCGGAAATAAACTCCCCATTGTCGCGGCACAAAGCTTCTATTTGTCACGAGACCTGGGCGTTCGACACCCTTGCGACGCACACCTCACTTCCACCCCCGCAAACCCGTGCCTTTCGATATCGACTTTTCCGACAGCGCCACGACTTATGTCGTTCCACGCGACGCAACACGACTTGGTTAATAAGCGGAACAATGGGCACGGGCTGCCGCTCGATTTTTTGACCAACATAGAACGTGCTTGCACTCGCGATAGCAACGGAAATCGCTGGGGAACCTTCAACCTCTACGACGAAACAGAAAAAATACTTCCATTTAAAAATGTCGTCACTAATTACTGCTTCATTTCTAACGCTAAACTTACCATTGTTAGTCAAATAGCCGGTTCCAGATGTTTAATTTTGCAATTATTCACATTAATTGTTAATTAATTAAAATTCACAGAATTGTAGCTGGACATCGCGAGATAGATCAAAAAAATTTTACAAAATGATACGTGTCTTATATTTTTGTTTTGAAATTGATTAAATTATGGTCAGGTTCATGCTATGTTCAGTTTTGTATACTTTCTAGACAACGTAATCTTCGGACTTCCCGGCTATCTCATCACTGTTTTAAATTTTTCATTTATTTAAGAAACGCGGCTCCATTGAAATAAGGTGGGAAGTTCGTTCGGCGCCACTTTATTTGCCCCCATACATTATGAAGGAGATTATCCAAGTAACCAAAGCCTAACAATCTCCCTATTTCGCTTCTTCGCGAACTTCGATGTAATAAGTAACAACGCCATTTAATTATAAATGCTCGCACCCGTGAACGAACTTATCTAGCTCCCACTTTCCATTTAATCCGAATCGTGGGACGGGTTGCACGGAATCGTATGTTAGAATTTAAACCGGTTCCACGCTGAAAGGGCTTCTCTACTGGCCCTGATGTTACTTTGTTGATAGAGAAACCAATTTTTTTTTCGTGTGAAAAATCGTATCATTCTTAATAGACAAATTGTTGTGAGAAAGTT
This sequence comes from Lasioglossum lativentre, assembly GCA_916610255.1. Lineage (NCBI taxonomy): Eukaryota > Metazoa > Arthropoda > Insecta > Hymenoptera > Halictidae > Lasioglossum > Lasioglossum lativentre. The sequence continues at coordinate 8,988,015 of OU744364.1, forward strand.
GCCGCAAAATTAATTTCAAGGTCAAAAGGTTAACAATTTTTTTTATTAGTGTTTTATTCTAGTCATCGCAAGAACAAAAAGTGCAAACGAAAACATGTTTCAAAACCCAATCGTTCACTTACGAAATTGTTATAATATTTTTCATTATCAAACTGATTTTGTTTATATTATATTTTCTATATACAATTTTACGAGCAAAGAAATAATTTCAAACTGCTTCACCAATAGCACGCTATGCATACAAACACCATCTGACTGAGGAATGAAAATAGAATATAAATAAAATCAGTTTGATAATGACAAGACTATACTATAATTTTTTAAGAGAACGATTGAGTTTTTACCGACGGTATCTTCTGCACTTTTTATTCTCGTGATGAATAGAATACGGTGCAATAAAAAAAAAGAAATTGTTGACCTTTTGACCTTGAAATTCAAGGTCAAAGTTAATTTTGCGGCACCTTTCTCACATCAATTTCCACCAAACCGAAGGTGTAAAATCACGCTATGATATTCGCGACATGTAATTTTTATACACCCTGTAAAATGTTTTTCGTTGGAGTCTATGTCATCGGATAGCATTCTGCCATAGAGCCGAGCAAAGCGTTTCAAACTCGGACAGATTCCGCAACAATTTTCTTGGCCGCAACGACGCTTAAACGACGGAACGAACAACGATAAAATCGGCAGTAGCAGTGTCCCTTTTAGGGTGGGCCCATCCCCCGGCACCACGAAGTGGCTCCAGTGTCAGGGGATGTTTCATTGAACATTAACGATCGTAATGTTCTTCGATGGGTGTTATTGCTCCATGGCACGCGTCTTCTCGCGCTAAGCCATCAAACCATCGCTCGCGTTCCGCGGCCATGAAATAGTTTTAGCCTTCGGGCACCGGCAATCAAACGCTTTATGAATTTACAGATTAACGATTCTCCGGAGAGATAGTTCTTCCCCCCTTCGACAGAAAGTATTATCGTCTAAGAACGCTTACCATTTTTATCCGCTGATTCATTCTTCCTTCGACTCAAGACGGGCCAATGAAATCATGATGTAGGACTCTCGATTAGGAACAGCTTCGTTGTCGGTTCCACGGGCGAAATTGCTGTCATTGTCGGCTCATAAATATAACTACGAGCACAGTGGCGCTTCTCCATTCGGCAAACCTCTCCTGCATCGGACCGTAAAGCCCCATAATTATTCACTCGTCGTTAAATCGGCCGCCTACGCGGCAGTTACGGCTTCCCGTCGGCTAAGTGTACCGTGTATACTGGCTACGTGTTACTAGGATGCTTGCATATGTAATGGCGGATTAGTGTTTGTCGGTGAACGGTTTCGGTTTCGCTGATTACATCGCCGCATTGTTGTCTTGTCTAATTCCGTCGCACATACGTTCACATGTGTCGCAACAGCATATTATCCACGATTCTATCGAATGGCGATCAGTTTTCTATCAAATCGGCCACCATTTTGTCTTCGTAACAACGTTGTTATTATTCAATGATTTCCTTATACTTTTCTTAAATACAAAACGAAGGTAAAAAGAAATACGCATTCGTAATAGTGTTAATGAAAAGAAAATGTGAGTGGATCAAAAAATAGCCAAAGAAGGCAACAGGGATAATACGTCTTGATACGATGCTTTATTTTAGAAAAGCAATTTTGAAATTTTTAGGGCAGGCGTGCTGTTGAATAGTGTTAGTTTCGTGTCGGATCAGTGCCAGCCATTTCTACTTAAATCAAACACCGACTATTTCCTACGTACATACGTGCAGATGTTAACACAGGTGATAACAACGCGTAAAAAATAGACATTCTAGGATTAAATATTCATCACATATTAATTTAACAAATTGCCATAGAATGCTATAAAATTTTTATAACCAACCATTTCTACTGTATATCAAACACGGACCAATTGCTACGTACAGATATTAACACAGGTCCAAATATCGAATAGACATTCGAACTCGGTATTTATCAGATTATTAATTCGACAACATCGGACGAATAAACAATGCCATGAAATTAATGTAGCACGACACTAATTATTCCTGTTATTTCATTTTTACTAGGAAGCGAGTGACCTCCGACACGGGGGTTTTAATTGACAAACAGGATCGTTCCCTTGTCGATTATCGGACGGCATGCATCTGCGCTCGTTTTGAGAACGCGAGGGAAACGAAAGCAAGTCGAAGATATGTAGATAAGAGGGGGATAGGGGCGAAAGCGAAAGAGAAATAGAGAGGGAGACAGAGAGAAAGGGAGAGACAATAAAAAAGAAACGATTAAAGCGTGCAAAAGTTTCCGATGAAATCGCGAGTACCCTCGAAACTTGCAGCTTGAAACGGTCGGGCTCGCGGATGCATGAGATTCGACGGGCGAGCGGAAACGGTTTCATTTTGGGTGGATGGCGACGGTGCCGGGTTTCCTTCGGGAAAGAGGCGGGTTAGGAGGGGGAGGGCAGGGGACGGTGGCGGGCGGGGCCTTAATTGCCCGCGAGTTAATTAAACTGTAATTCAATCGCGCGAATTCGCCGATGTTTTATCGTGGCGCGACGCGCAGTTAAGTTTGTACTTTGCGATGCGTTCGTAACAGAAAGTATACGGGGCAGGCGTGTTTTGCGTGTACGTGCAAGAATTATGGGGATTTACCCTTACCGGAATCGAATAAACGTTTCGTGGAATCGGGCTGGATGGAGGGTTTCGCCTCGCTCTAAAACGCAATGCGACAGGGGGTGAAAATATTCCTAATTGCGAATAATCGAATTTAAATGCACCTCGCTTCTCATGCTTCAGAATTTTGCCTATCATTTTTGTAGAAACGTCGGCTAATATAGTAGTTCACGAAATTATGTCGTTTTTGTTCAGGATTCAGCTTCATAGCTCGTTTCTGAGGCATTGCGTGTTTCTTTCAAATATGCAGTGTCGCAACAAGATATCAACTCTTTCAAATCATACTCGATATCAGGTTGTGATATAATTCCTTTAAATAACTTTTCCAACAGCTTCATTATGTATACGACATCTTAAAAGACTGAATTATAGGGTGCATCTTTTATAACTCTGACTCGTCATTATTCCTATATAAACTTTTCTTTGTCAACTTCACTGTCTTTTAAGGAAACAGTTTGGACTAAAGTGACATTTTTAGGCTATTTTGGGACTTTCTTTTTTAGCCGGTTACACTGACCCATAGTCGCCAGATTAAGGCTCGTGTCCCCACTCTACCTTCCCTTTCTACGACGCTTTTCTCCACGCAGCCGCCGCGGGCCGGGCACGTGACGCGTTTCATAAACCATTTTTAGCACACATATTTATTACTACTTAGAGTACGATATATTCCTTTCAAGTCCAGATACTTAGAATTATACGAACCTCACTTTTTTAAATAAGTTCTATTTTTTTTTTAATGTGCAATTGGCATACTTTACAAGAGGGCACACCGCATTTAACAGAACATTGTAACTATTGGCGGAATAAACGCCGGTCGTGAACGCATTTAGCAGAAATTGTTTGAAGCGGCTGCGAAGTCCGTCCGAAATTTATGGGGAATTACACTAGTGGATTTCTTAGATCAATGATGAGGTAAGGGCAGCGAGGGTTGCTTATTGTAATTATCCCTTCGGAGTGCGTGGAACCTACCCTTGGCCAACCTTCCATCGCACACGCTGCCGGGCTCGATTGTTCTTGCTTGCATGGCCCCATGCGCCACGTCTATGAAATTAAGCGTACCACCCTTCTTGCCGAAATACGGCTGTTCTGTCAAGACTTCCACCCGCACCCCGCCTCATCCCCTCAGCTTCTCTGCGTATCTTCCGTTCGCCCTTAATTTCTCGCAGATAATTGCCGCCTCATCTTCGTAAGCGTCGCCCGGCTTGTGTCGCTTATGGAGGCGATTGATGACGATCCCGGCCGGCAGCGAAATGCAAAAGGAAATTACATTCTTTTGAAACTACCCCGTCATCCTCGAGCGATCGTGCTCCATCGTTTTGCGCTCTTTAAAGCTGTAACTGATTTTTGCACTTAATTGCTTCGCTCATTAGTCGACTTCGGATTTTTGTGCAAAATAAAAATTGCTTACATTCGTTGCAACGTATATATTTACATATTTCTTTTCTTAATCATTTTAATAAGTCGAAAATGATGCAACCGTAGTTTGAAATTCTTGGATTCAATCACTGTTTTGCAAGCTCCATGTTTGTTTATTCCTTTCGTCGATAATGCAAGTCACATAGAGTATATAAGTAAAGATTTCTATATACAAGATTAACCCTTAGCACTCGGGTGGCGACTCTGAGGCACCACTGAAAACTGCTATGCCATTCTTAAAAATATTGTTCACATTATTATTTTTATTCGTATTTAATAAACTACCAGACATTTACATATTACACGAGATATTATATCAGTTTCATATGCAAAAAAATGAAAAAAAAATTGTATAAAATGGAAATATTCTAGAATGGAAAAATCTTTCGTTTTTTTTTTAGTGAAAATAGCTCCGAGTGCAAAGGGTAAATAGTCCTCCTGTGGGACTGACGAAAGTCGAGAAGGATTTCAATATAGGTAGCCGACTAAACACTACAATGGAACTCGTTAAAAAATTGTAACAATGACACATTGCACAGGTTCCCGAAAGCGTAAGTCTGTGATCATCCCTCTGTAATTTGTCTGAGGTAATTGCCCATTCATCCTCGCGATCGCAGCGAATGATCGCGGTTTCCCGAGGACGATCAATAATACCGACGAGATGTAAAACAAAATTGCATTCCTTCGAAAGTCCCGTCTCATCCTCAGCAATTACAACCCCTGGAGGCGTAAGAATCGTTTCTAATTTATCTCGAAGATCACCGATCGACGGACTCACCTTTCTTTTTGTATCAGAGTCGATAAGCCAGAAGTTCGTTGCGTTAATGTTCAAGTTAAAGGGTAACATGCTTTCTCTTTCCAGGAAAAATCGCGCGTTAAATTCGGGCCACGTAGCGGGTCATACACTTCGCCGGAATGTTTGACTTTGCACCGGATACATATTTCAATCGTCGTAACCGAAGAAGCAAGCAGGACGAGGGGCGGTTGTTTGCTGGTGACCAGAATTTAATATTCATCCAATCAGGGGGCGAACCCAGCGTGCCCGAGGGTGTCGCCTCTGGCTTCGTATCCCTTTTCCCTCTGACCTCCACACTCCGACTGCATATTTGTTCTTCTGCAAGAATCTATGGAAAAAAAATTGGCCGACCAGCTCGAAGAATCGAAGCGTGGCATTTGGAACCCTGTTACACTGTCCCCGGATAAACGAAGTGGCTCTATTTTTAGCATATCTGTAGTTGGAATCATTTGGATGTACGTATACTCTAAGAAAAGATAGACATATTCTTAAAGGTAAAATCAAAGAGATCTCTTAATCTCACAGATTACTGTTTTTAAAGCAATTAAGAGTTCGGTGGCTTCATTTTCTAATATACGTGCAGTTAGGATCATTTTGGAGTTTTGCAAGTATACTCGGGCAACAGTGGGACATGATACTACTAAGGAAAGAGACATAATGATTTTCAAGTGATTAAGAGGACGAAATTATAAATTTCTAGGTCGGGCCCTCAATTTTTTAGCATACCTGTAATTATGGCCATTTATGATCTTTGCAAGTATACACTGACATAGAAGGGGTTAGGTATTATTAATTGTGAAGACAACAGGTTCCTATTTCTAATATGATAAAGACCACAATACATTATGTTGCTTTGTTAAGTGACTTTATCACTTTTTCCACATGTACATATAATACAAGAAAAGAGGAACTGCCTCCATAGTAAAAAAAAAGTTCAAATAGTAGTCTAAAATGAATGAAAGTAGAAGAGATCTCGAAATCTCAAAGGTACTCGTTTCTGAAGCGAATAAATAATTAATTAAAATCTGCATCATTATTTTTATTCAACGATATACTTTGTCGTTTATATTGATACCTAAAAATATATATATTGAATATTTTCTCTTCTTTTTTCGTTAAGCTTTGGGAACCTCAGCTGAGGTTTATTTCAGCTATATCGAGTTTATCGTAATATTGATACAGAGAAATATAGTTTTGTTGCAGTATAATAGATATTGTTGACGTACATGTTTAGTAAATTTTGTTGGAAATGCTTAATCTGCCATGCTATTATATCAAAGGTTTAAATGAATACCGTAATTTTACCCTTATTCATCGCTCTTGTTGCATCACTACGCGACACTCGCGATGCATCCTCAATAGTTTTATTGATCGTGACAAAGGGTCGAAGAAATGCACACTTCGCATATTATCCTTCCGCGTCCACTGCACTGGTTTCGGTCGGGACAGAGGAAAAAAGTAAATATGCTGCGCTCACAGTAGAATTCGGGGCTGGTCCGGCATAGAGGATAATTTAATTTATATTATGCTCGCAGCGGGGGCGTACCCTTGTTTCGTAAGCATTGCGGGGCAAACTCAGTAACAAACCTGCGGATTCGTTCGATCAAACTTAATTAGCGCCGAATTCCAGACATAATTAAATTCGACCGCCGTGCAATTTCGCGAAGGCAGAGCTGGGAGCCCCGTTCGAGAGAAACGAAGGGAAAAGGGATGTAAAAACCGGCGATAGAGAAAGTAGAGAGCGTGGAACGATGTTCGGAGAAGAGAGAGGGAGAGAGAGAGAGAGAGAAAATATTGCCCCGGAACAAAACATCCCCCGTCGAATATCGTTCGGACGTCGGGGTGGTCCGGGTTTTGCGTCGGAAAGACGCAGCGTCGGGCTCCAAGAATAATAGGAAAGCAGTACTCTCGCGGAAGTTGAACGGTTTGACTCCGAGGGCGATTGGATCCGGGAGGCAGTCACCTTGCAAAGATTTCATGCGTGTCCTGCGAAGAGGATGATAAACGTAGCCAATAATGCCGCAGCATTCCTGCCTCGCAGCAGAGAGGAGGGTACAGATAGACGGAGAGAGGGAATTCCTGGGATGCTTTCGGAGTTTAGAAGGTAGCTCCTACGTTCTTAGCTGTACCCTTTCTCTCCTCGAGGCGGTACACCGGTCCATTCAGAATATCCTACTCATTAATTATAAGAAAACATTGTCCCACGACCGTCCGCGCGGACAGTGGTATTCCAAAGCTGCGTTGCTCTGCGGTTTCCCATCTTGTGCCTGAAATTTTCTTGGTAATGGCCAGCCTCGAACTTGTCCCAGAAAAATATATTAATGCTTTTGCAACCGATTGTGTGAGAAAAGAGGATTAATGCAAAACGTTTGGGGGTTCGGATCATTTTGGATCGTAACTACCCAGGAACTCTTGAACGACGATCCCTCGAAGATGTTCGAGGGTTATCCTAATAACAAGCAGCATTAATCACTAACACGTCAGGTAGCAATTACTATGATGGAGCTGGTTTAGCTTAGGTCGGTGAAGTCGAAGCAAGGGGTCTTTGTCGAGTGTAAAATCAAGGGGGTGCGATTCCCTTTTCGCAGGATATGTTCTTTGACATACGCGGGGCTGTGTCTTCGTCCTGGCGAAATATTACCTTGGTTAGCTACCTTGTGGTACAAACGTCTTTGTAATGTTCTTCAAAGATCCAGAGATGAGGAGGATTTTATTTGTTCTTCCAAATCTTCTATGTGAAAAAAAGTAATACATACTCATAATTTCATAACTGATGAACTTGAGGAGTCATCCCATAGTCATCTTGGGATTAATTCACACTGATCACGAATGTTATTTCATCGAGAATGAATACGAACAAATAACAATGTTCAAAAAATCAATTAAACAATTACTTATCGAATATTATTGATAGCTGGATCAACAATTTTTAAGAAGGATTGAATAACAGTAGGTAGCTGACGTGTTAATTCAATACACACGCAATTATAGACGCCGAAACAAGTTCCAGAGAACAGATACGAAGAAATCACAGTTGAAGAACTGGGAAAAACGGAGGACGTGGGGGCTAGTAAAAAAGTTGAAGAAAACAGATGTTGGTGCAGAGGATCTGGACTGCGTAAAGGGGAGTTTTCAATTGCGGCGGACACGGCGTCGGCCATCCTTTCGACCAGACGGCCCCTCGAAACCAGAATCTAACATGATCACGTCATAACGTGCTCTCTCTTTCTCCCGACACGTTCAGGCGTCCTTTCGTGGACTTTCAGTGTCGGTCTCGAGCGTGATCAATGAACGGCGCAGATGCTGTTTCGGACTGTTGCGGAGTATTGTGCACCTAATCGCCCACCCTGTCACTTTGACCACATCCCGGGACTAGTACCGGGGATCCCTCGAGACGACGGCCCATAAATCGAAAGTTCGAGGCTTCCCCGAAGGGTACCGTGTACCCCATTCTCCCTTATCGACGTATACCTGCGTTAACATAAGATCGAGCTGCGATTCGCCTCCGGCTAGACTTCGTCAGTTGCGGGATTACCACCTGGATCGTCTGAAATCACGCTTTCTAAGATATATTATCGTCGTGATTTATATCTGCCGGGTTCCCCATTGCAGGCTGGGGAACATGTTACACGCCGTCGACAAGTCCTATGAGATTTTTCTGTGGAATTAGGGTACGTTCTGTTGGGTATTGATCATCTTTCTTTTGCTTTGAAGACATCTTTCAATTTCTTAGTTATATAAAATTCAAATACAAATCAAGATATTGAGTGAATTTGTAACTTTTCTGTGACAATATTTTTCACCATGTTTCACGAGAAGATACTTCGTGTTTAATAGGATGTTGTAACTATGGAGGATGCTGCTAAAACAAATGCTGGTAGCGAACTTGTGAAGTCACCTTTTCAAGGTTGATTGATAATCTCATTCTTTTAGATAATGTTGGATATATTTCTAAATCTCAAAAATAACTGTTTGTGGAGGAAGGTTTCTGAGAATACTAGGGACATTTTCCTCGGAGCACTACATCGTGTGTCGAAGTCTTCTACACTGGGACAAATAGTGATCTCTTCAAGAATTAGATGCATAGTCCTGGCGTCGCTAATATGTCGACGATCGTTCCAAAGGGTTAAGGATCCTTCCATTTGATCTAACGATTGATAGCTAATCATTGAAACTAGCTGCTCGAAAATTAGTTTAGCAGCACCTTTACTTTCTCCAAAATTGGACCCAAAGCCACAGTTCAATAAACAGGAATATATTCTATCGTCAAATCTTGACAGGAAAACTACCCCTACATTTTATATAAAACTGTCAGGATAATATAATTGAATAAGCACCATTCCAGTGCTCCTGAAGAACTCGTAAGGATTTTCAACATCCTCGGAACAACAATGTTTCACGATATAAAACTGCGGTTCCTCCGAGATTAAAATGTTCGAAACCGCATCGTGGTTGAAAATCAGGTTTCTTCCAGGTTTTCTTCCGCGTGCCCATTGGAGCCACGAAAGGGACCAGGTGACGGGGTAGTAGCCGAGGAGGGTAGCGTACGCTTGCCGTTGTAGGATCCACCTCTTGTCAAGTTTAAACCCGCTACGTGACTAAGTTGCAAGCGGCCTGCTAAGATGTCCTGCTAATTTATATGTTCGCGTTAACTTGCGCGCGTCCCCTTCCTCCCCTCGCCTCCCCCTCCCCCTGTTCTTCCACCTGCATCCCACGTCGTCTACATCCTGGTAAGAGAGCAGAAGGGCTGCACGGAGGAAGCTTCTGGCGAGGGAGGGCACGGGTCGCATAAGTAATCGCCGTTATCGTGCTCGACAGATGCGTTAAAGATCCGTTGTCCCTTGTGGCTAAGGAACGATTCCTCGAACGCTGCTTCCTTGTCACGAACCGGGAACGCCAGTGCCTCGTGCGCAAACATATTGGAAATATTAATCGTGACGCTTGCAAAATACGGCACACACAGACAACTTAGCAATACATCCATCTAGTAGCAAAGAATTGTTATTTTAACACTAGGTGTACGCATCAAAATGACGACTTATAATATTTTTAATTTACTAACACTAGGAAACTAGTAATACAAGTAAAAATACATCCATGATAAATTATTCAACAAATTTATTTCTTTGGGTATATATTGTAAGAAAAAATAGCTAAAAATTTTGATAAGTAAAAGTAGTCGCTTTTAGTGTGAACCTACTGTTAGATAGCATATTTTTAAGCGAGGCGATATTTTACAATATTGTACCAGTGAGTGAAGAAGTGTCGTAGTACAGCTGTTCCTTTATATTTTTCATTTTGAATACCTGTGTAACAAAATCTATTCACAAAAGCTTTACTTCCATTTAGACCAAATGTATACTTTGAGTGTGCACTTTACGGGTTCATTGTTTCGTTCATGAAAGAGACAGTTCACGATGAAACGTGTCTGGTATGTACTATGTACCTAGCTCCATTTTTCTATTTGCGATCATACAATTTTTTTATCCTTTTGTTAGATAGTCGCAATTGGTTCTTTTTAATTTCTTGTTTCACGATTACGTTGGCCGTTAATTTGGATGATTACGATGCCAAAGGAAGGGTTACCCGTTCCCGTAAGAACCAATCGAATCACCGACAGATCTTAGTTCGCAGATCTTCGCCTTTGGCGAGACCTGGCCGAAGTAAGGCGGTGCCCTTTTCTTTACCGACCGGGGGAGATATCGTCAAAGGAATCACGCTTACTTACCTGGGTCAGGTTTAAGGAGCCAGATATACTGGTCCTTAGGGCGAACTTTCTGGAACCAACCTCAAGAAAGCCAAACCGCAAATACCTCGAGATTTGAGCCCTGAGTATCCTGATGAATCGTTTGGTGTCTGCGACGTCTTTGAAGCGGCCCGCTAGGCGACCATCGTTCATTAGACTTAATCGAACAGTTCCTTCATCCCGTTTTATTCAGTTTACCCTTCTTTGCACGGGATCTTCACAGCCAACCTCTCGTTACCTCTTTGTCCTGGACTTTGCGCTTGCTAAAATAAGTTGTCCAAGACAAAAGCAAAATAATTCTTAGAAGCTGTATTGTCAACCCAGTTGCGATCTCCAGTCGAATTGTACATTTCAAATAACATTTTATACTTTCCTTAAATACAGGGTGTCCCAAAACTCCTTTAGTTTCCCGAAATGGGCGGTTCTTGAGGTCATTTGACGCGACATTTTCCTTTTCCAAAATGTCCGCCGCGGCTGTGTAAAGTAGTTATTAACCAAAAACACGGACCAATCAGAGCGCGACCTAGACGCGCTAGACTATTGCTATGGATTTTTCCTTTTTCGGTAGGATTGTTTTAAAGTGTTTATTTTGGAGTGAGAAAACAATACCTAGTACGTGGCAGTACCATACACAAAGGAACACTCGGTATCGATTCGCAGGAGGGTGTGTGGCAGCGGTACCCCAATTAGGGACCCCTATGACCCACACGTAGTCCGTGGTCCAACATGGCAGCAACCCACATGCTGAAGATGCATTTGCGCGTGAATATTTACCTAAGTGATTGCACACACCTTGAGACGGTGACGACCATCCGATCCGTCTACGAGACTGCCCGGTCCTTCTTCTCGATCTTCCCTCCCCGAGATTTCCCTCACGCACGACGAGTAGAAGGAACTTTGTACTTCTCGAGTTCTTACGAACGTCGGATGCCTTTGGGAAACCTAGAACAGCCTTTTCGAGCGAGCGCTCCGATGTTAGAGAGGGACATTCCTCCTCTTGTGTCGTTGCTCCCTGCGTCTCGTCTGCTTTTTCACTGTGGACGGACTTGTAAGGCATTCCCCGAAGACTTTCAGCTTTTTCACCTGGACAGGGTTGCGCTGACAACACAATTTACACGGGTCTATTGGAAATTGTCAGTTGGGGAGTCTTGGGAACGGGTACCTTTGATCGACCGAATAGAGTGGTATCAGAAGGTTTATTGCAAACTAACTCGAGATAGTTGCTTTCATGAAGAATAGTCAAAATTTAGTATGTAAGGTAGTACTTTTGAGATGAATTTGCTGATGTTTCTTGCAAATTGATTATTGGAAAAAAGTCGAGTATATATCATGGTAATTTTCAGAAATAATTGGTGACGTTCCTTGAAAAATTGATTGTAGGCAGTTGTCTTGAAACAGCTGTAATGAAAAAGTTAGTTTTGAGAATTCGCTCGTTGCACATTAACTGTAGGTAATTGTCTTAAGACGACAGAATTAAAGGCTAGTATCCACGATTTTAGCTACCGACTCAAAATGCTTAGCTGACACTAAAGACTTCGAACATGAAGATTGCCAATCATAATTTTTATTTTAATGTTGCCAGTAGATCGATACAAGCTGGCAGGGGAAGTCTAAATGATTCTCCGAATGAAGTAGCTCGGATCTTATTCATAGGACCTCAAAATGATTTCGATTAGTGTGGCGCGGCGTCTTATCCGTTATGTTCCGCTGATCGTTCTCCGACTCTGTGCTCGCTTAGATCCTCCATCTCCGGACTGATTCGGAAATCCAGCTGCTGTGCCAGTGCCTCCGACAGGATTTCACGATTCGTAGACCCTTATCAAAACGTAGTCCAAACTGTGCTAGGTCCTAACTCCTCCAACGGTTGCCGTTGATTTCCCGATTGTCCTTCTCTCTCTCTCTCTCTCTCTCTCTCTCTCCCCCTCTCCCCGTATGTTAGACTGTTTGTTCGATTCGCACGTTCCGTCTTTCTCGTCGATATAAATCATGAGAGCTGCAGGGTGGCTCACCCCTATGTACCGACAAGGAGTGGGTAGCAGAGAGAGGACGAAAGAGGGAGTGGGACAGGGGTGGATCCCATATCCCGATCGTGGGCTTCTTGGTCCAAGGCATGGTCCAAGGAGCGGCAAAGCAAGGGGCGGCTTCCTCGACGAAGGCAAGATCAGTACATTACAGATAAAGCGAACGAGTCGCTCGTTCGGGAGTTTTTTAAGCCATAAATTTCATGGCTAAGAGGGAGCAAGTTAAGAAAGAAAGGAGAGGGAGACAGGAGTGTTTGCTGAACTGGTTCCTTCCTTCCTAACTCAATTGCCGCGACACGGTTGATCTATGGCGGCCGGGGAACGCCGAAATCACGGACCTGCGTCCTCGTGCCCCGGATTTCTGCCAATCGAAAGAACACTCCACCTTGTCCCGTGTTTTCATCGATTCAGCACATCCGCGACAACCGCCCAGGCTACAATTGAAATCTTATTTCTCCGGGCGGGACCCTGCCAGGCACCGTCCCTTCAACAAATGTCGACCTAAAACAAAAATAGCACAGCTCATTTCAAAGGAAAAATGTTCAATAAACCTACCTGCATAAATTAATCCTCGAAAATGATATTACAATTCTCTATGTGAGTGATAATCGTTTTTTTAATTCATCTTGAGCACCCAGCTCATGTTTTAACACTTTTAATCGAACACGAGAGGAACTAGAATTTAATCCATTCTTCTGTCTAAATAATTTCTTATTTGCAGCAGTACAAAACAGTCTATCTTACTCACAATGCAGTAGAGAGTTTCATAGGGCGAAGCTGCCTAATTGTAAGCCTCTGAGGAGTCTGATCATGACGAACCAAATCTACTTCTCGTGAAAGATGCACGCATCCAATTTTCGAACTTAATTTCCTATAAAACAAAGTTTCAACCGAGGAAATGTTATATCACCTCATGTCCACCTGTACCATTCTTAAACAGCCTTTATATTGATTTCCGATTTTTTAAAGTAAGTTTCTCCCGATTTCGATGTGCATCACACGAAGATAATTTTTAATGTAAATCGGCCGTGATCGAATGGAAATACAGGGTAAAAATTGCTGTTTAACGAAACGACTTAACGAGTAGGTGTCCCCTTTATCGCTTACAAGAACTTTGACCCTCCAAGACAGCGAGAAGAAGGAGAAAGAGTCACCGTCTAGTTCGACATCGGTATCCTTGTCCTCTGCTCCCAGAGGGTGGCTCCCCTCCTTTTTTAAGCCATAAATTGTTCACGGCGGAACCTCCACGCTAAGGTGCTCCGAGACAAAAGAAAAACCTTCTCGGGACGACGTAATGTATTTAACTGAAGTACCTCGCGCAGATTACGACAGAAAATATTGTCCTGGGAGGAGGCAGGTATTCTTTGATAATACCATTCGCGTCGCCTTTCGAAAATCCTGTTCAAACAGCGGCATTTGTAAAGGTCAGAAGTAAAATACGCGCGAACACCGACGTATAATCGAACGTGTCGGTGAAACTTGAGAGCTTTGTCATCTGTTAATTACTCTTCCGGAACGATTTAAAATCCGACCCTTTGAACAAACAGCCTTCTTTTTGCTCCGCGATGCCTGCAATTCCATAATATTTCTTTAAGCTGCAGCATTTGTGAAAGTTAAAGTGAATGTCCAACTTTATACATTTTCGTTGCTTCTTCTTTTCCTGCTTATTGGAACGAAATTAAGTTCTTGTTATAGTTTATCATCAAGGGGGTATCTCATTTAACAACTTGGAAGAATTGATTACATTTTGCTTCAATTAATACAGCACACACAAAGATTATGTCTCCCGAGCATCCATTTGAGAGAGTTATACTGGGTGTCTCAAAAATGTTGCACTTCCTTGAAAAGGGTGATTTCCGAGGTCATTTAAAGTAACTTTCTCCTTTGCAACAAAGTTCTCTGCGGCTGCGTTCAGGAGTTATTAACGAAAAACACGGACCAATCAGAGAGCGGCTTACAGCCGACGGATTCCGGCACGGCCAATGCTAACGCTCTACACTCAGCGAGACCGCGCTCTGACTGTTCTGCGTTTTTCGTTAATAACTCGTTAATAAAGTTGCGGAGAACATTTTCACAAAGGAAAAAGTTACTTCAAATGACCTCAGGATTCTCCCTTTTCAAGGAAGTACAAAATTTTTGGGACACCCTGTACAATAGGTACTTTTATATAATCTAGTTATGTAGATTTTCGCAACTGATCGAGAAGATCGAAGAAATCGGACATACGTAGAGGATTAATTTAATTTAATTTGTTCCTCTGAAAATAATTTAAAAAAATCAAGCTTGTTATTAAAGGAGTTCTTTCCGTAATTTCACCGATAACATTATTTCCCGGATTACGTGTCGAACTAATCTCGGGATTTCACGAATTTAACACGCGCCGGCCCGATTTTCCGAGAGACGGAATCTAACGCGGAATACAATATTCTGAGAGTTCTTCGGAATTTCGTTTCCGTCCCAAAGGAATTCGGTAGGTCAGAATTCGGGGAACGACGGCAACGAACTTTTTTCACGGATCAGCCGTGGCGTGGTACCCCCGTTTTAGTGCTTTATCATAGCACGCCCGATATTCCAGCGATGGAATCCAGTGCGCCGTAGGGGCGTGAAAAGTTAAAATCGCATCAGAGAGCCATTATTGTATCGTCGATGTCGCCTGCCGCCCCGCAGAAGTTAAACAATTTCTGTAACGTCGGACGATGTCGCGCCTTCTCTTTCATTCTTTCCGGCTCTTCTTTATTTTGCCATCCTAATCATTCGACTATAACAAATGCTGATTCGATGTGTACCAACCCTTACACAGTAGGAAATTAAAACAGCTATTTGTTTTATTCAGAAACCTTATATGAATTAGTAATGCTTGCGTAACTGTGCACTGCATGTAATAACTAGACTGCGGATTTTATGCATTTATGAAAAAAATGGGTAGTTGCAATTTAAAACAGTGGACAGATTTAAAAAATTTAAGAACATCAATGTATTAGTTGCAGCTTATGAACATTATTAAATAATGAAAGGAATTATTAATATTAGCCCTTGTTTGTTGCAGTTGATGCAAACTATTTTTATTTTGCATAAAGTTCCGCAGTCTAGTAATAACATACAAAATACATGTATGAACTTGATAAAATTCAGGAAAGTTGTTTATAGATATAGATGTTCATGATAAAATAGGCACAGAAAATTTCTGGTACTTCTTTACAATACTATGTTTATCTCAATTATAATACAATACTATGCCGTAAATATATGCGTGTCTTATAGTCTGTTTTATAAGAGAATCATAATTAAATATAATTAATAAATTTTATGTACTTGTATCTGAAATAAATAGATAAAATAGAAATCATTGGAAACATCAGAAAAGTTTAAGAATTCTGTTACAATATTGTTACAATCATATTTTAATCTAACTCCTATGTCTTGCAAACATTTTAATTTTGCATAGAGGTGTGCAGTCTACTGATCAATTTGAAGTGGACAACGTTTGTCCAGTGACTTCCTTCGAAGAACAGAGTGTAGTTGCGAGCTGATATTGCGTTTGTATAGGATACAGCAGCGTGTTAGTGCCTGGGGTTAGGCTCGCTGGAGCTACAGAAAACGTTTTTCCGAATTTCAATAAAGACAAATCCGGCAAATTGGTACACGAGTATCTCAGTCGAACCATGGCTGAGAGATTTCGGAGCAGAAGCTGCACGGAGAAAGCTTCCCTCTATCGGGAATTACTTAAACCGGCTTTACGACTACCGGAAACTACCGCGCCTGTTGAGGGGATTCCGATGCATTACCGTATTAGTCGCCGCGCTTAGAAAGGGTTCGTGGAAATGCAAAGTAGATTATACACATAGCCCATTTTAATCCTTCCCGCCCTTTTCCGGCGCACCACCTTCAGCGCCCTGCGCCTTTCTCGATCGCAATCCGGTTCAACTTCGATGAAAATTTCTGGTCGTAAAGCTACACCCTAAACTATTAATTCCCGCGCGAACTTCCCGTAGCAGAAGTTATTAATTAACGCGTCGACTATCGAGATCAATATTATTGCGAATTTGCGAGATGGTCCAAAACGCCTGTTTTATTCATCCCGAAACACACTCCAACTTATCCGCCTCCGAATGGGATCAAACTCTCTTTAAACTCTTGAAACTTCTTTCGGAAGAAGAAACCACTCGACCACTTTTATTTTAAATAAAATTCTACTCAAAGATCTCGTGACATTCAAGTTGCAAGTTGTTTTAATCTTCAAGTATATACTTAGAGCTGCAGCGACTCTGTACAAGGTGAAATTAATCGAAGACTTCGGTTCAAGTAACTTCAGATTTGGAAAATTGTTTAAACATTGCACCACGCCATCAACAATATATAAAAACATGCGATACTCCAAACAAGTATAATTTTATTAAAAATATACTTGCTCCATTTTTGCATTCGAGTTTTCAATTCTTAAATGCGTGCTGATGCATCAAAATAATATTGATTTCAATTGATGAATTTAATAAGAATGGAATCGGGAATTAATAAGATGTTTAAGAAGAATTAATAAACATAATTGAGCAATATGAAATAATACATTCAATCTTTACTGGATACATTACCACGTTTACCCCTTAACAGAACAGAATAAAATACTTACCGTCTACTACAAATCAATTATTCTCCATTGCATGCAATTAATAATATTTACGACAACGCATCATCGTGGCATTCCGCTCCAAATTATTCCGTACCGCTTTCAATTACACCGGACTCGGACAACAGCCGATAACAATTTCCGGGAGCCAGCACGCGGAGTTTTATGATATATATTCCGTCGTGAAGGCATCCAGAATTTTCGCGACGCGGCCCCGTTAAAAAACATCGGCGGGGGTTTCGCCGTCGCCGTGAAGAATAACGCGAACGCCGGGCCCGTGTATCCATTTTAAATGTAAAACATCTACGTGCCTGTAGCACCGGCGAAAACTTTCCCGAATGCCAGCATCTGCTCGTTTTTTGCCCGTTACAATATGCATACTGCGCACCGGGACACGTATAATCGCACGTGCAACATTCTCACATTAAAAAACTTCCAGTGGCTCTCGTCACGTTCGTTACGTCTGTCGGCGACGCGTTTCAATTCAACGAATTTCTCGTCCCCGTTTCCCTTCCATGCGCGATATCAGCGCCGACTCGCTTGTGCTCTAGCTATTAGCACGCCTCGAATACTATTTTCCGTTCAAATCAACGCGCTGTTTTTTCGCGCTCCTTTTCCACGATTTCGCCTCTCTTTCTCGCCATTTCACGTCCCTTTTCACGATTTCGCCTCTCTGCCTCATTCTCGCGTTTTCTGCTCACGATTTTGCGTCTATTTCTCACGTTTTCGCTTCCCTTTTCTATGATTTTGAGTCCGTTTCTCGCGATTTCGCGTCTTTTTCTTACGTCTTCGCGTCTCTTTTCCATTTTCCCGTCCCGTTCTAACATTTTCTGGTACCTCTCACACGTTCTCGCCATTCTCTCCCATTCTCCGCATCTCTTTCTCACGTCACCGCGTCTCTTTTCGCGTTGATCGTCCGCCGAGCCATCTCTACGCCGGATTCCGATTGGACTCGTCGCACGTCGTTCGTGGAAATCTTAAAAGTTCCTCGGGACACGATGAATTATTCCTGTCGAGGAGACGCAAAATTGCGGGAAACTTTCCTCCGTCGAGTCGGTCCACCGTGCGCGCGTGTGTATCACGCCTCGATCTCGGTTCACACGTATTTGCGTGTGTGTGTGTGTGTGTGTTGGTTGATCGTGGGCGGAGGTGCGTGCGTGTACGCGGTCTTCAAGACGAAGGGCACGAAGGGTACGAAGGGCCAGATCGCGGAATGAATGCGGGAAAGCGTGGGATTACGGCTGGCCTCGCCTCGAACTTTCGAACTAAGAGAAGAAGGGTTAAAGAGTGGGAAGGACTTCTTTGGGACGGAATTTATTGCTCGTCGAATGAAAATTTACTGCGGCAATTGCCTCGAGAGGGGTGGGAAAATTTCCAGAGCCATGGTAAAACGAGGGTTATTGTTTGGTTTTTTGAAAAAAGAGACTCGAAATAGTCATAAAGTCTATTAAATGATTAGTATACAGTTTAAAAAACCCTATTAAATGTTACATTAAATCAACTGTTCTTCCCTGTGCAAGCACTTCCAGCTGGTAAGGTATGGGTTAATGAATGGAATGGAGAAGACATCATTTGTTGACTAAAAAATTTGTTTTACTCGCCATTGAAAAAAATGCTATATGATTTTTACTTTACTCAATAATCTGATTTTAACAGTATCTACAGGCGATATATTAAAGAAATTTCTATTAGATTCTCACAAGAAAGTAAGCCATTGCTTCTCCATAGAAGCATGTTTAAGTTTCAATAATTGTATAACAAATTGTTAAAAGACCAGTAGTATTGAATTGCATAAAACTCGTTATTGTGTCCGAAAGACTTTAGTGGACCCCAGTAGTAGTAAAGAACTATAATCATTAATTCTTTATTTACAATGAACCTTGTATCTTTAAGCCCCACAGAAAAGCGATCGCCGAATACTTAACGCAGACGGTTGATGCCTGGAGTTTGTCAAGTCGAAAACTGGCAGCCTTTTTAAGAGCCCTGGCGGGTTAATTGCTCCAAGTCGCCGCGCCGCGCCGGTCTGCCTGTTTAATAAGCCGTAATTCCGCCGATTCTTTCCGACACGGCGAGAAGTCGTAACCGCTTCTTTTCCATTCTTTTCCGATGATTATTGTAGTGGCGAGACGTTGCACGAACGCAATAGCCGTTATATATCCTTAAGGAAGCCACCTGCCTCCCGCCATCACGCACATAACGCTCCGGTTCCGCTTGGTTCGGCCGTTCCGGCGCGGCGTCGACATCAAGTTCAATATCACTTAGCTTTACTGCGAGCAATTATCATTTTACGATCGGCTCTGTATTCTTAGGGCTTTATTGCCGGGCCCCGCGTTGCTCGCCGCGAGGCGTTAACAACCTTAACAGTCATAATAACGGCTGAAAGAAATAACCCTTTCTCTACGAACGATAAATGCAGCTTTGCAGTTCCCGCACCGCCCACGCTCCTTTCATCATCGTCGCCATCGGCCCTGGCCCATTTATGCACACCGAATTTATGTGATAGGCTGTGAAATTAATGATCCCGAGGGAATTTGTTCGATCCGCCTCCCTGGATTCGCTCAATTTTATTTATTCCACCAACGACGCATTTTTATTCATCCTGTGTAACAGAGCCGGGAACTGGCGGCGCACGAGCCGCGCACTATTTACTAAGAACTAACAATTCTTGTGTTACAACATTTTTATTAAAACTAATTTATCAATTCATTTTATACATTTTTTACGTGGAATGGATTTTTTTTAAATACTCTGAGCATAAAAAAAAAATCATGTTCCATATTTCACTTCCACATAAGCTTTATTATTAAAGTGGATTCCCCGATGGACCATTCTGGTGAAAGAGTTCGTTTTATACAATTAATTGTATTTTCCATTAAAAATGACAGTGTATTTTTCTATTTAATCGTGGACTTTTACGAAAATTTTGTTCACATTCATTGTTTATAATTGTGGACGGCTCCAGGACTAAATCCGCGTATGAAAATCAGGACCAGAAGACGAATATTTACGACGAGGCTACGAGGGCCGGACAAATGAATTCCGAGCACATTCTTTTTCGACATGTTCGGGATTCGATGTGTAATGGAAAATTTAGGGATGCCGTGAACGATAAATTTGCGGCTGTCCACTCGAATATTTTCCGTGTTTTAGGTGCCCGGGGAATCGGGGACTATCTTGACCGTCGAGTTCCCGAAGGAGGCGTCCCATTGCCCTTGCATATTCACAAATCATTCGCAGATAGGGCAGCGAATCCCTTTTCCCGATGGGATGCCATCTCCCCATCCACCTCCCTTTTTCTTCTATTTCCGATCTTATTCAAAATGCGCCTAAAGTCTCTTGCGTGCCCTTCGACTATTTTCGACCGTTCGATATTTCTTCTTCATTCCATCCTTCTTCGCATCCGCAACTCAATATATTCTTGTTGAAAACATATTTCAAAAGGTCCTTTTTCAGTAAAATAATTTTCACTAGAGTAATTAAGTAATACATGATTTGAAATTCATATTTATCGATTCATAAATCATTTATAAATGTACACAGGTCTGTTGTTTTAACGGTGACGTCTCCTTGAATAATTATGGTTGAATGAAAGTGTTTGTAGATCAAGAAATTCAGAAGTCCATGTGTGTGTTCAGTATAATTTACTTTCTTTCATTGTGCAGTACTTATTTTTATGTTATATTTTGTATGCAGTATTCAAAATTTGTTTCTACGGAGTATCTATTATTTGCTCTAGACTGTTTAGACATTGTTAACAAATTTTGAAAAAATATGCAAACCTTTTTCGTAGCGCTTTTTCTTTTAATTCAGCCTTCCACTTGTTATTCATTTACAAATTTTATACTAACATCTATGATTTCAAACACGCCTGTCAGGGTATCAATAAGAGAGAAATGAATTTTTAAGCTCGGTTTGTAAGAAGCTCTAAGTAGTTTCCTTAACATTCTTCTACTTGGTTCAAAAGGGAAACACTAAAAATTATCTATTGTATTTAACAGCAACTATAATTAAATAATTCACATTAATCTTTGTAATATAAACGGATTACTAGCACAAAACGCTCATTCGGCGAGAGTACAAGTGAGAGAGGGGGGGGGGGGGGAGCCTAATGCGTACAGCGTCCCTACATGAATGCCACTCTCTCACACACACAACAGGCTGAAAACAAACTGGCGCGAAAATCAAAACTGGAGAAAAGAAATGTACATGATACCTCATAATCAACATTATATAATTCAGTGTCAATAACATCCAAGTAACATCAGATCACTTGCACACAAAATACACCACCCGACCATTGACTAACAACGTGTCGAAGTCTTCATTGTACGGTCTATCCATCTACTCCACCTTCCTTAGCACATGAAAGAGAAGCTTATCCTTGACGATAGGTTCGTTTCGCGTGCCTTCACGTTTCTAAAAGTAATCTATACCGGTGGGTCGGTGCTCAGAGTTACAATGTAAACGTAGATACTTTTCACGGCGTATCTTGTTAGACGAGCGGAGAGCGCACGATTCCCGCGCGTGTTCCGCGTGTGACATTCTAAAGGCACCCGTTAATGGTATCCAATTGTCGATGGAATCTTCGATGGCCAGTGTCTGAACTTCGATTGTGCGGGCTGACGTCGGCTGTCATACAAACTGGAGCTAACTGTTAGCATGTAGGTGGTGCAGTCCCGGAGAAACAGTCGATACGTTACAACGTGTGACACCGTTGGACGCCCACCGTGAAGTATGAACCCGCGAGAGAGACGACGGTCGGCTCCCTCGTGGCAGGCCAGTAATAGGAGTTCGCGAGGCCTGTCCAAGTTTTCAAAGAGATACCAGTCAAATTTCTCCGGGCGACCGCGATAAACATGGAATAAATTAAGTGTGAAACACATGGCACCGACAGACATCACTGCGGACGGCTCTGGTCGAAAATAAGAACCGCGAGATTGGAAAGTAACCATGTGGATTATGTCTCGATATGTGTTCTAACTTCGGAATCGAGATGTCGCTTACATCGTGTACAAACACTTTTCAATGATCTCTTACTGCTAGCATCGAATATTTTCGGCATACGCAACGGCGTAGCGAGTAGACATCAGCATGTACCAGCGTATCGGTAAGGCGCTACTGATCCAATGATAACACTTTTTTATTTCTAATAATTTTTCAATGAAACTTTTAACAACATACTGCTGCCACTTTTCTCATTTAAACGACACCAAACACGACACAATTTGGATCATATCGTTTAATTCACGATATTATAGAACTTCGGTTACCTAGCTGGGGTAGAGTCGCCAGATGAGGGGAATTTGCTCGAATCGAGGGGAAAAAGTTACCCTCTCTCTGCCAGTACCGGATTAGTCATGTGACATTGTGCCACGTGCACGACAGAGACGGAACGCGTCACGTGACCGAGCTGTGGCGCAAGCGTGAAGAAATAGCGTCGTAGAAGGGGAAGGTAGAGTGCGGACACAAGTCTTAATCTGGCGACTCTCAGAGTAACCCCAGCTCAGAGTCTCGTCTCACCACTCCACCTTCCCCTTCTACGATGCTATTCCCCCACGCTTCTGTCCAATCGTTCAGCTGAATGATTTGCATCAAGCTTCTCAAGTGAATCGCTGTATACAAGATACGAACAAGTTGCGTGTAGCGTCCGGTAATCCCAGCGTCAGAATCGAAGTAAGGCGAGCATTTAATTCGGTGGCTTATGTTATTCGTGGTTTTTGCGTCGGTATTTGATGGAAGCTCGCGTGGAGATACAGGCTTCGGAAAAAGCCCCGCTTGAAAGGAGTCGCGGAGCGTAGCGGCGCGGTCATTTTCGACTGGTTGCGTGTATCCCGAAGTTCGTCTTTGACGAATCGACGGAGGAAGGGCAAAAAGAGCGACGTCGCGTCGGCCAGGACAACTTGCCACTTAAAACGCTTGCAAAGGCAGGGGCACAGAGATGACAGAGAGAGTGAGAGAGAGAGAGCTGTATAGTGTCTTTCGGCGATAGCGCGACGACCCTCTCGTTTATTCGCCGGTGGAAAAGTCGACGAGCATTCTCCGGTCGTCTCCGTTGTCCTTTGTTTCGGTATTTCTTAATGCACCGCAGCCCGCAGGACGAGTCAAAGGATAGCAAAGGCATCGCCCTCCACCCACCGCCCTAAACCCCCTCCATTCTGTTCGTTTTCCTCGTCCCACCGGCGTACAGAAAAACCGATGGGGGAGATTACGTTCGTTCCATTATTTCTCGCGTAATGCAATATCCGGCTAATCGAGTTCGCCAGTTCGCGGGCGAATTATCCGATGGCGGACCGCTCCCAAATTGTTCCTTCGTTAAGGACACTTCGCCATCACGCGAGAGCTATACTACATGCGACGGTAATTAGAACGGCGAGCAGATGAAAGGCATCGATTAATAGCGCGGAAGCTGTTGTACAGAAAACTTCGTATCACTTTGCGGCTTTCGGGCCATCGGGTGGACAGACACCGGCTTGCAGGGCGAGCGTGGAAGTTAGGAGATATCGATGAGGCGTTCAGAGTGCGTTCGAATGCTGGCCACTTCCTTTATAAGCTGATAGTGCCTGTTTAGAATGTTTTCCTGAACTTCAGAGAAAGTGTCTGTTGAATTTTAATACACCTCCCTCTTACTTTTCCTATTAATTCATTGATCAACATACATAAACAGTTTATTATGAAATACCTGAATAAGGGGAACATTTCTTGTACCAAGTAGAAGATCTTCGGCAAAAATACAAAATACCTCATTCGTTTTTTGTTCATATACAGGGTGTGAATGAACAAAAACAAATTATTAACCATACAACGCAATAAAATAATATTCAACGAAAACATGTCATTGATTTCGCATTTTTTAGTTCAAGGTGATGTCAAGGTCATAGTATACCAGGCCGGAAACTCGTCATGACATAAGCAATAATATTATATACTAAAAAATATGTAGAGTCGTTTAAAAAATGAAGGTGACCTTCATTTTTCATGAACAAATTTTGTTTTTCAATTTACTCTAATCTGTTGAGAAGAACAAGAGTTGTTGAATAAAATCTCTTACATCTTTCTGTATTCAAGATCACATCGGTCCTCGTAAAAGCTTAATCGTTATGAGAAAATTTAGAGTACCTCCTGGAGGTCGAGAGGCAGTTCGGATCGCATGTTGGCTACCCTGTCTTTAAAATTTTTGTGGAATTCGCGGCAGATTCCAGGAAGCTCGTCGAAAATCCGGACAAAACGGGCTCGCGTCAGACGTCCCCGAAGTTTTCTTTTCGTCGGACGATTCCGCTTTGCTCAGCTAATTTCGTCTTCCCTTTGCCACTTCCTGCCTCCCGTTCTTCGTTCTCGCACATCTCGTCACGGCGCGTAATTAAAATTGCAAATCCGAGTTAACCAGCATACTTGGCCGTTTCGCTCCGCTCAAAGGGCCTCTCGCAGGCCGGCAGCATTTGCGATACAAAAACAAATTTGTTTATTTTTATTTGGCTTTCACCACCCTTCAGCATGCCAAGAGAAAGATGAGCGGAGGAGAGAGGAGCGAGGAGAAAAGGGAAGATTGCCAGTTAGAACGACGTCGCAGGCTAAGAGTAAGAGGGAAACGAAGAAGGGATGAAGAAAAGCAAAGAGAAAGCTCGGAAAAAGTTGCTCTTGCCCGCCACGAGGTGGTTCATTAGGTATTGTAATCCGCGCTGGTTCCGCCGCTAATGAAGATAATGGCATTAAAGTATTTGACAGGTACCAAACGTAGTGTTCAAAGCCGATCGTTAATTCGATCATGGCAATATCGGCCGGGAGAGTAAAAAGGCTCGTCGGCCCCACTAGGGCTGCTCGTAAATTCACGGTAATGACCCGGACTGTTTTAAGGATTTGCGTCTGAAAGAACGGCATTCTTTGAAACGTGAAAACATCCTTGCCCGGCGTTCTGTTAATTATGATGTCGGGGAACGTGGCCGAGGGGTGCGCTACCAAAGCGTTTCTTCTCAAACCATTCCCGATCTAAATTGAAATTAATAAGACACTGTAAAACAAACGGTATAATGTGTATAAAATGCAATTGAACTGTTATATTTCTGCAGCATTTGTCAGCTTTCTATTAACGCAAAAGGATTTTAATTTCCTCAGACATGATATCGATTCGTCATCTTCCATTGGGAATATGAAATTTTTTTCTTTCAAAATTCGGAGGCTCTTGTAATTTTTTTTTTTTAATTCAATTGAATTGTATTAGTCTACGGAATATCGAGTAAGAGTAATTGCGAATTGAAGCTGAATTTTTAAATGAAGAAGGGAGTTGAAGTCAATAAACAGCTATGATTGGCAGCACAGCCCACACCACTCCGTTCTCCACTGGGTAAACGTAATTCTCCATGGACAGCGGAAGGCGTTCCGGAGCTAGTCTAGTTAAACGACAAAGCATTAATGGAAACCTGTATATTACTAGGGCGGTTTCCCTAGGCAGCAGACAGAGGTGCTGTGTGTCTTAGAAAGTAAACAAGTGGTAGCCGACCAGTAAACATAATGTTAATAAAATATAAACGTTTGCTAGCTGGTACTACTGTTTCTGGATCTGTCACATTTCATTTGTCAACGGAGAGTCTTCAATTCTCGAATTGAAGACTATTGTGGCCATTGATAATCATTTCTCCTCGATTTCATCCACTTGTCTTTCTTCTGCCTTATTAATTTTCATCAGTGTTGTCTATTGTCCTGTGCAATCGTAACATTTTCATTGCGTATTACATACAAATGATTAAATTCTAACATGTACATTTATGTAGTTCATCGACGTTCTCATATCAGTCCTTTCATTTTATAATTGTCTCTTAAGAACTTAATATTACCTGTTCAACAGTTGTGACATTTGCACATGTTTCATTCATACATTGTATGTAATGTGTGTGAGGTACAATTTAACTTGTGTTGTGTTTGACCAAGGGATTGCATGAATTATACATACAGGGTTTTTACTACACTACTACAGGTGGGATAAAATGTAAGGGGTGGTTCTCCATAACAATATAAGGCGAAAATGAAGAATTAAAAAATTGCGATTTCGTCTTCGTTTTTTAGTTATTAACAATTAAAAATATCCCTAACATGCGGCAATCCGACCAACAGAGGTGTACACGTTACGTACGTTATAGACGCCAGCGACAGATTATTACGTACTCATGTAACGTACACCACTGTTGGTCGGGTTGTAGCATTTTAGGCGGATCTTTAATTGTTAGTATCTAAAAAACGAAGCCGAAATCGCAATTTTTTAATTCTTCATTTTCATCTTATATTGTCATGGAGAATCACCCCTTAAAGTTTCTCCCACCTGTAGTCGAACATGCTGTATATTGAACCATGGATTGAATTTTATTTTGGATGATTGGATTCTACGAATTGAATGTAGTGCCGAAGGTCGAGTTTTTAAACTCCGCCAGGCAATGTATTGTTAAGTCATGTGGTCGTCGATGAACAGAATGCTATGCCTAGATTGTGGATTTCATGCATTTATGATAAAAGTGGACAGCTGCAAAGTGAAACAGTAGAAAGGTTAAAAGAATTGAAGAGTGTCAACACATTACTTTCTATTAAAATGATTAAAGGAAGAAAGAAATTCTTCGGTGGCTTTCGTTTCTTGCAACAAGATGCAATTTTCAGTTTTAACAAAGATATGCAGTATAGTTTTATAACTATATTTGTATTCATTATAGAATCGAGATGTATAAGATTATATGAACAAGTTAACGTGGTTTTGAGGACCACGCTGAACCATCAGTGCCAGAACTCGTGATGGGCGTGATACAAGTCTTTCTCATGATCTTCAAACAATTCGATACTTATGTCAGTACTTGTTTGGGTGTTTCGATATGTATCAAAAGATACGGAACTTGTAGTCGATCTGTGATACCAGCCGAAATGATAGCAAGTAGTATTGGTATCACGTCTTGGATGAAATTGGTATCGTTACATTCGCAATTCACGTCTTCACCGTTTTGAACGTACCAACATAATATTATCATTCTATCTTCCTTTCTCACGCTTGATATTAGTAAACATAACATTTCATTATATACTTGTCATTCAGTCGACTCGACCCCACAGGATTGTGATAATATCGATAACACACCCATCCAAGATGTACTTATAAAGGATCGAGGCTTCCGAGCAAGTATCATTAGGGATCGATACCTTTTGATACCCAGAGAATCATACATGCTTGTGATGCCATGATTCTTTGTCACAAGGAATCGATACCGCTTGCACATGCTCAAGGTCCATCGCTAGCCAGAACCTCTCAAGTGCGATCGAACTTTTTCAGCACCGAACATCCTTATGACGAACCTGCAGTTCTTCCAGCTCTGCCAAAGCGGAGTTTAGCGTAGGCCGGCGGTAATTATTGCCAGGCCGTTTCTCATCGTTTCGCCGGCCATTAACGCCCGGTGGCTTCGATAGGGCTGTTTACAGAGGTCTGCGATGCCGCGATCCGCGGGATCTGTATCTCACCGGTCGGCTGGCAAGTAAAAGGTAGCCCTCGGCAGGTTTTAACGTTCCCAATGCGGTCGGCAGTAGGAGTAAGAGAGGGAGAGAGAGAGAGAGAGAGAGGAGAACGAGGAGCGGGTAACAAGAGCGTCGCTCGGCATGGAGAGGGCAGACTACCGGTTCGAAGGGTAAAGTGTAAGAGAGAGTGGCCTAGAGATGGCCAAGGTGGTTTCCCGTAGGTGGTGTAGCCCGAGGGTCGTCAGGAAGAGGAGGTCGGGGGAGGGTGAGGACGAAATGAAGCATTCCTTTACGAGGGCTCTTACTGCTCGTAAAGTCGACTTTATGATGATAATTACAGGAGAGCGTAGTAAATCTGGTTGGCCGAGGGCCTTTCACGCTGGCTGACGGCTGGCTTGTACTTTGCCCGTTGCGTCCTTCCTGAACACGCACATACACGGCCCGCGTACGAGTCCGGGAACGTAAACGCGCGTTCCTCAACTCCTGTTACGCTGCCCGTAACGTAAGTAGCGTACGGTGGCTGGGAAATAAAGCTTCCGAGCTAACCAGACTAGCTCCCGGGGCTGACCGACCGGACCGGTCGACTCTCTGCCTTCGCCTGGGGGCCACCTATGATCCGCTCGAGATTTTATTGCAATCAGCACCCGCGAACGACCTTGTTACTCGCCGCGATAGGTTCCAGAAGCTGTTCCAGAAAACTCTTTCAAAACCTCCTCTTCTGGACCCGAAGACGTCGCGATGGCTCTTTATGGCTACTCTAAAGGTACCGTACAATATCAGATTATATCGTTCCTTGCACCTACCAATGTCGTGTCTTCCCCACTGAACGTCTTCGAGGGTTCTCTTAGGTTCTCTCTTAGGGTTCTCTCTTCTTGAAAACATAAGTTCTTCTTATCTATTTCTTACAAATCTGTTAGTACTCGTGTTTAGTACAATATTAACCGAAAGTGCATCAACCATGTTGTTGTCGAAAGTGATCACTAGAAGTTAGAGGTATTCAGATGGTGTTCTTTAAAACGCTCGATTAAAATTGACTCAACATAACCTTCAACTAATTAAAAAATTCTCTTGCAAGCAGTATTATTTTTCGCCAGGCTCTGCCAGATCGATGAGAAATCTTAAGGAGTTGGACGGAGCACATTTGCGGACAGACCTGGGAAATCGGAGGCAGGATTTCGATAGATTCGAAGCCTGCGATAGAACGATGACGCCTCCACTTTCTCGGGAATCTCCTTGCATGTATCCGGGAGCAGTTATCGGCGGGTGCAATCAAGCAAATCATGAAGTTGTTTGGAGAATCCGGTCGTGGGGGGTCGACAGGGACGCACGAGGACGCCCTTAAGTGCCCTAAGGAGACTCCTTTTCGTTCCAACCCCACTGATCTGACGCCCTTACGTTCACGAGCTGGTGTACGAGCAGCGAACGAGGGTCACTCGTCGGGTATAAAGCCGTTCGGACATAAGTATCGGCATCCCTGAAGCTGTACTTAGCTTCTGAATACGATGTATCTGATCGGGCTGAGACAAACACGATTTATGTCTCGCCCATTTTGTTGGCTGTCCCGATCCACGATTTATTTCCGTTTTTCCGCTCCCGTTTGATTCATCGGCTCGATCGAACGTATCTGCTAACTACTTATGTGGCCAATCAACGTTCGAACAACTAGCATCGCTCCATATGTCTTTCGATCCTGACGAGAAGCATGAAAAATTATCTTTTATCATCAGTTTTCAGCTGTTTGTCGGTGGATAAGGCTTGAAAACTATATTTAAACCGAGTTTTGGTTGAAACGAATGGGTCGAGAAGGTACCAAATTATCGAATCGCCTCGAGTCAACAAGAAAAATCAACGTTTTCCGGTTGCTTTATGCTTTAATTTTCACGCAAGCAACGCTCAGAAGACAGTCCAGCTCCCGAACCATCCGAAGACCGCAGCGCTGAAACAGGATCGCGACAGGACGTAAACTTATTTAGGGGGCAGTAAATAGTGTTTACTCGACGTTTAATGTGCCCACGACTTCGCAGTCGCCTTAACGATCCTCATGACCGGACCCAAATTACACGACGTTACATCGAATGCCATCGTGCGGGACATTAAAACGCCACGCGTGTGTTCCGCCGTTCGTTACGCCGCGCCGTCTGTGCGCAATTTTATGCAATCGTATAAATCGTTCTCCGCGAATCTGCATTATAATACTCCATCAAACGGCCGTCGGAGGGCCGATTTTCCCGGGACATTTAACGTCGCGAAGTTGCATATCGCACACCATCGAATCATCATTTCCCCTTGCAACTGGGAATTAAATATCATTCAAACGATCGCTAGAAACTTTCACGAGTTCATCCAAATAAAACTTCATTTAATGTAAAATTAAAAATTAATTCTTTAAGTGATTCTTAGATACTACTTCATCCATTTTCGCTTTACAATTTCAATCATGGAATTGTGTTTCATTTATAACTTCGTATACTTTGCTTTACAAGTTAAACATTTTTGAATATTTTCAGCAGAAACTATTTTTACGAGGAGAACAAAGTAGAAAGATCGAAGGAACTTTCCCATTGCTTTTATTGCCGAGAAATAAATGAATTTCCGGAGATTGAAACTCGCCTGATCCCCTTTGGTTCCACAGTACGTTGATCCGTCAGTCGAACGGGAAACGACGAATGGCATTAATACATTCCGCTCGCCACCGCGAAATCGAAGGATTTCGTTGACCTGAAAAATATTCGTTTGCGAGGAGAGACGAGGGATTTTTGAATCGGAGCACGGGTTATGCATCAGCGTGGACGTTTTACGTCTCTGAGCGGCGTTCTTCGTTGCTGGCAAGTTCCCTTTCCCACTTCGTTTCCATACCGAATTACATACGAGGAAAAGTTTCGGGTCTGGCTTCGAGGGGGCGAGGTACAAGTTTGATGTGGATATGGATATGGAGTCGAATATCTCCGCCTATCTCGTTTCCTCCTCTTCCTCGTGACGCTCGTCTCCGAGGCGAACGTTCCGCCGACTTTCCCGATGCTCTTTTAGGTGACAGAACCGTCTCTGATTTGTCCGGGGCTTTAATCTTAAGATTGTCCGGTTTTCGGGGCAATATGCTAAAAAGCCTACCCCTCGCGCACCATCCCCTCTATTCCGCGGGCCTCGACAAAGAACAGATTTCGATTCGAAACATCCAGATACAGAAAAAAAACTTCTCTTACCTGCAAATCACTGCTTCTCTCTTGATGAATATTTTTGTCATCGTCAGACTTGTACTCGTCTCTATGCAAAATAAACATTTCTAGGTGTAATTTCTTCATACTGAAGTTGAAAGTAAATTAGTTTCATTTATGTTCACTATCAGAATTTTGATGATTTTCTTTATATTCAATAGATAATTCTCTTACTCTAGCGTGTCATATACAGTAGATTTTTATGTAACATAAAAAGTTTCCAAGTCAATCAATCGCAGGGAACAGAATGTAAGTTAAAATGGGTTCCTTCTTTAGATCATTCTAATAAAAAGAAAAGAGTGTAACAACATTTTTAAACTCGCGTAATGTCTTCACAGTTTTGTACCTCATTGCTCGCCTATTCAATTTTGTCATAAACATATAAAATCCGCAGTCCAGTCACACTACCCATTTTGGTGGAAACTATTTTGTATTTACGTGGATTGTGGCAACATTTTTCTCATGTCAATTTTATTTGTCTTAAAATTTCATCAAATTTTATATTTCATTTTGTACATTCGTGTGTGACACAAAAGCACAAGAATAAAATAAGATACTGCAAATGAGAATATGAAATGTTTCGTTAAGAATTTTTTCTTTGGCCGTCCCGGATCAATTTTAAATAATTGGAGGCTTGTTCTAGATTAATTGATGGTGGTTATTGCGGCGTATTGGTTTACTTTCGCAGGATTATCGCTTTTTGTAGGGATTACGAGGCGAAGTTGGTCATAGGTCGCGACGGTGGCAAGGTCCGTGTGTTGAGCAAAACGAGCCGGGTAAACGAGGTTGGATAACTTCAGCGGGGGTAAACAGTATGCGTGCCAAGTGTCCGAGCCACTGGCCGAGAGTTAATTTGTCAATATTGCTAATCATGCGCACCATAATCAAATAAATCGACCAAGTTCCTGCAACGGTCCGTGCAAAATCAATTTGCCTTCTCCTGGCCTTCTGGTTGCTCGAATTTACGCAAGGAGTTGCCCACCCTAAATACGTCGCCAATGGTACTATTCATCTGCGAAAGCAATATAAACTGGCCAGGTGTTAGGGCGAGTGGACACAGGAAATCAATAATTGTCCACCATTCGCAAACGTCATTACGACAACTAATTCAAGAAAGCTAAACACTTTTACATTCACCCCTTCAATCAACGACTTTAATCACAAGCCTTGAGTTTTCTATACTAACACACATATTTTGTTACACACTTATTGCTAATATATACTCTTTATTTTGTGCAGGTAAGGACCTAGGGTTTTACAAAAGATGGAACGATTTTCTGGTTCACCGAAGTGGTGAGTTCTCAACAATTTTCATTCACCGACTAATGTTTTTCTATCTGGAAAACATTCTTCGAGGTCATTTAATTTTAAACATTCTACATTATGCTGTGCATATTAGCACACTTCTTACAGTCATAAAATTTACATCGATATCTCTTTATTGTGATAAACGAATGACCACTGTAACCATCGTACATTTTTTAAATCCTTGTATGCATTGTTTTTTTTTTTATCTAATTCCATGTAGTAGCATAGAAATATTTTTTAAAATCTGTGCTTTTAAGGATGATCTAGAAAATAGAAATGTTTAGGAGTGTGTTAATTATTCTTTGCAGTCTACAGAATTTATTTCCAGAGATCCATTCCGATCCCGAAAAAGGATTCTCAGCAGGCTTAATCGGAGGGAGCGATCATTGTTTCGCGCGAATACGTTAATCTTTTCGCAGTATTTTCTCGGCAACCGTCGCATCGATCAATTGGTGAACTATTTCGCCAGCGGAGCGTTTAAAGCAGCCCGATAATAGTAACTTCACGGGATCTGAATTCTGTCCATACGAGGAATGGATGAGGCGACTGTCAGTGAGTAGCGCGAAGGGTAGGGGTAGGTAGGGGCTTGGAGACGAGCATTTGTAATTCCGATTAGTCGGCGCTCGGTGTGCTCGTGAAAGAGAAGACAGGAAACTTACTTCGTGGAAACTTACGTGCAGCGTGCGGCACTTTTGGCTTGCACGTTTCGACAGTCTCGAGGGGGTGAGAGATAGGGGATGGCCAGTATCACCGCGCTCGCGAGACGAGTACATCCGATGCTACTTCTCCTGGCTTCTCTATACGTGACGTCGAGATATACGACTCCGTCTGCCTCCTATTCGACCCTCTCGCCCTTCTTCTTCTTCAGAGCCTCCCTATCTCTCTTTCTGTCTCCCTCATGAATAGCATTGCGATGAATTCGATTAAAATTTCGGCGGTCCTCGCTGGCTTCCAACCATGAAGGGTATGAGACGAAAAGTTCGAAAATACAGTAAACACGAACAAAATAATTCTTGACCATGCTATCTCTCTTTGGAATTATTCTCTGTCCTCGTATGCAACTCCATATTTTTTTCCTGCTTTCATAGTACATATACATGTATTAACTCGACGTTTGGATACGTCTCAGATATACATATGTCTTGTGTTTCTTATGCCATTATATGTATACATTAAGCCCAAGACATTATTCAATATTAACAGCAAAATTCATTGTTAAGTTTACACAAATGACCAGTTAAATGATAAATGGTATTTTTGGTCATGTCGAATTTCATTTAACTCGTACCTTGAGGGGTTACAATGAAAATCGTTCTTTCCAGTTCTATGTTTGATACAGCTGTCTGAAGATTTTTAATTTGCCTGGAAATCAATTTTATTCGCGATGAGGAATGATTCTCGTATCGTGGGAGTTCTTTTATAACATAGCTAGAGAGCTAGAAAGAAAATGTCGATTACAGTATTCATAGCACTTTTTGTGTTTTAAAGCTCGGTGCACAAAAATGTTCGTAGGAAACTAATACGATTTTTATCTTCATTAGAAAATAAAACGATAGAGTACTTCGATAGAGTAAAGAATTTCGTTACGATTTTATTTTCTATGAAATGACTCATAAAAATTTATGTTTGGATACAGACCTTCGGTCATTCATTTATGTCGTAATCTCTGGAACTGAATTTTTCGGACGTCGTTTGCGTCAATGCAGTAGGGTTATCTGCAGCATTACAATCGTTAGGGTTTTGTGGCAAACACTTGCAGTTTAAAACACGCACGAGTCGAGCTAATGCTCGCTGTCGAACCTCTCCACGGCAAATGAACACGTTTCCGCGCCGGTCATTTTTCTTCCTTGTAACAAGACTAACAAACACGCCCTCTCAAGATCTCTTTCGCGGGTAGCTCGCTTAATTGTATCTCGTGGAAAGCGCGCTCGCGCGCGGACGCGGCCTTTTTTGGTGGTCGTTCTTAATTACTACCGGGTCCTCGTTTCGGGTCGAGCCCGATGAGGAAGCATGTTCGAGCAACCTGTCGGTTCATAACTCATCTTCAGGGGGCAACGGAAAAAACCTGAGCTTTTCGTCGGTCGAGGGGGTGAGGAAGAAGGGATGAGAGGGAGAGAGAGAGAGGTGCCCGTCGGAAGAGCGGCACGCTGTTCTCTCCTATGGCACATACTTGAGAAAGTTTCGGACCTGCCGCAGGATAGCGGACCTAGCAGGGAGCGCGAAACAGTTTGAAGTGCTTGCTAAATGTTGCGGAAAATAATGACTGATGGTCGCTGCCGCCCCTGCGACCCCGCCGCCACGCGCCTCAGCTCTAACTACCACCATCGCGAACCATCGTTACCAGAACCATCGGCTCCTACTTCTTCCAGTTTCGATGCCACATTATGTTTCCTGTTTACTGGGTGACATTAGCTTACCATCGAGAACCGAGCTGCACAAGATCCCCAGCAGGTCCCTCAGAAACTCTGCTACCTGGTATTCAATTACTATCTGAAAATGTAAATGCGTTTGCTATTCTGAGAGGTAATGTGAATTTCCTTTCATAATTTTAAAAAGTCAAATACTTCTATACATTATTGGGGGAGATTACGATTTCCGTGGCTCCTCGTTTTGAGGTTATATTTGTGTTCTTGGGGTTATTTTAAGAAAAAAATGTATAATAACATGGTGTCGAATCAGCCTGGTTTAGCCGGTAAAGTAGATTTCTTGTTTTCTATAAATCTGCAAATATCTCGTTAACTATGCAAAATATAGCAAAATATCAAGAGACCTTTTTTGTAGAAAATTAAATTTTCAATAACTTATGTCGTATGACATTTTTCTATCAGCTGCGCAGTTTCCGAATATATTTATATTTTGGTGAATTTGCAGAACAACTGCCTTTCCCCCGAAATAATGGTCGGGGGAACGTAAAGGCTCCGTTCTGAAAAGATCAAATTTTGGAAGACATCTACAATGGGAAGATTATGTGAACAGAGTGAGTTATGGTTAGATCGTGAGAGGGGCCGACCACGCATACGAAAATCCAGGGGTAGTCTAGTAGTAATTTCAAAAAAATTATTTTATTTTTAGTATATTTTTCGTGAAAAATGAAATTTTAACATCATTTTAACGTTTTTTTATAGGAAATTCAATTTCCTACAAACAAGGTCTCTCGATATTTTGCCATATTTCGCATAGTTTCCGAGATATTTGCAGGTTTATAAAAAACAGGAAATCTACTTTACAGGCTAAACCAGGCTGATATGACACCATGTTATATATACATTTTTTTCTTGAAATAACCCCAAGAACACAAATATAACTTCAAAACGAGGGGCCACGGAAATCACAATCGTGCCCATTATTGTATACGTTGTACAAAATCTATTAGCTTACTCCACGAATAACAAAAGTTTTCTTTTATTAATTTGGAGGGTGAAATTCGTCTGTATATTATTTTATTGGTTGTACAAAAGACATTTAGTAGAAAAGGTCACACTAAGAATAATAAAAATTTCTTTCATTATTTTAAAAAGTGAGATACTTCTATACATTATTTTATGGATTATAGAAAATGTATTAGATCACTCCATAAGTACCAAAAATTTTCTTTCATTTTGAACGGTGAAATATTTCTATACATTATGTTATAGATTGTAGAAAATTATGAAAAATATATACAAGATTAATGATTGTGATTCTGATTCTACATTTCATCTTCTAAAAATATGACAAGGAAAGTAGTATTGCATCTGGAATGATATATTATGGATAATTGTAATTCAATTTTAAAAAATTGGACACCCTGTATATTTTACGCAATGAACATTTAACACATTGTATATTTGTTTATTTAAGATCGTATGTACATTTACAGTCTTTCTGTTCACTTACTAAAATGAATAATCATAATGCTTGACTGGAGTAAGTAGTAAATGCAAGTATATAGTCAGACATTTTACCATCGACTCAAGTATACGTATTCCTGCAACTATAACAATGATCTACCTCAACAAAAACTGCTTCAACCTACCTACAAGTAATACCACTTCCTAAATTACACAAAATATAAACATTCAACTCGACTAATGTATTAAAAACAATTTTATAAACATATGTTTAAATATTTCTACCAGAACTGCAGAAATGTTATTTTCGCGAAAATCACCGTTCCGATTTGAATCCCTGGCAACTTTGAACCACGGTCGACGTTCTCTCAGAAAATTATCGACGGATTCTCACGGACCCTGGAAAAATACAATCTTTACGAGGATCCCATCGGTTTTGCGGGATGACCCAAATCTTTGCGATCGGGTTTGGGGGCTTGGAAGCAAGTCGTCTCCAGGTCGTATCGTCTAATAGTCGTTCGTCAAAACGCATTCGAAGACGCGAATTCGACTTGTTCTTTCCCGCGAGCCTGAACTTGTCGACTTTCGGCGCGGGGGTGGCGCTGGTTTACGAGTTCCAGTTTTCGCGGACATCCGCTACGCTTTCACGGGCTCGGGTCCCCCGTGTTCGTGCAAGGGAACAGCACGGCACGCGCACAGACGAAAGTGTTCTGCCAGAACGTTTCTCGAGTAGGTAACTACTTGTTGTTTACGGGAAAGTAACTTTCCTGCGAACGAATCGGCTCGCGCGAGAACTTTACAGGATGTATGCTTCTCGAAGTTAATGCTGTGGTAACGGACCTGTCTTGACGAGCGTTAGCTTCTTCTTCTTCTTCTTCGACCTGGTCTTCGGGGATCAATTAGAGGTTCATCATAAAAGAGACTCAACTGATCATGGTACTATACAATGATTTTATTATTGTTTTTTATTATCTGATTGAAATATGTAATGCACTGGTGGCAATTAACCCTGAAGTAGTCGTGTGGATCGCAATTGTTATCCATAGTAAATTTTGAAATGGTACTATTGGTACTCATACTTGATTTAATTTGAATTTTGTATTTTTGTTGGCATCCGAGTGCTCATTTACTATAATTTCTCGAACAATTTTCTATGTTTTTCTAAAAATATCATAAAGCTATTCTAAATGTCCATTCTTTAATTATTATCGTATCAATTTATAGTTTCAAGATAAAGATTTATGAATGATTTTTAAATAGTGAAACTTTAGAGATACTTCCTTATTTGATTGATAATAGTGACATTTTTCGTTTCAAGCTGTTTCATTTTTAAAGCATAACGATTGGCATCCCCGTATCCGCTTCAGGATTAATCCGAAAGTTAATTAGTTAAGTTCTATCGCGTTTGTTATTCGGCACCATTGTACTATTTTCTATACCTAAAATGTGAGGAACGATCACAGGGAACTCTTTCGGTTTGTGTTGCGGAACGATCATGTTTTTCAAGGACCTTTCCGGCGAACTACGTCCGTACAGGTCTACCGCGGCGGCTAATAGGATTTCCGTTCGAATTAAATTAGGATCACGAGTCTGTTTGCTTGTGTTCTCCATCGCGTAAGGATAGCCGGCCGGGGCGCACGGCTTAGCATTTAATGAGCGGGATTTCCGTAAATTTATAAATTCCAATTGAAAATCGCCGGGAAGGGGGAGAGAGGGCAACTTTAAGTCTCCTCCAGTGTGTACTTGCCGCATTAAAAACCACAAGGTAGTACGGAAGTTATTGGACGATTTAAGCGCGGATCGAGTGGCCCTCGACAGGCAGCCAACGGCCTGGGTTAGAGAGATCGGCTATGCTGGGAGAAAGGTATACACTGGATGTGTATACCATGTGTAACTTTGTGGAAATCGCGGGGAAATGGCATACTGATCGGCGGAATATGAAGCCTATCCCCGTCCCCTCGGTTGTCCTTATTTATGAAGTCCGGGTAAGCCCGGGTGTCCAGGGCGTCGGAATTAAAAGTAGAAATTCAATATCGTAGTCGTACGGTGCCGGGGGGTGTCCCCGTCTTCGATATTCCCAGCAAAGTGAAAGAGCGGTAATGTATTCGGGACGAGCGTGTCATCGAGAAAAGTCACCTGGAACGAGATTTCATGAGACCCATATCAGCGCGTCCAACGGGCGAACGGCCGCCTCAGAGAGGGTCCACGACGACGACGACGCCCGGCGTCGACGCCGACGACGACAAGCAGCTGGCAGCTCCTGGAATCGTTCTACGTACGTGTGTACATAGGTGGCGAGAATTAGAACGACAGGAGGCGACGCGCGGCCGATAGAGGTGGTCGCGGCCGACGGGGTGAGCAGGGTGCCACGGGTGTAGAGGTGCGAGAGGGGTGCCCGGGGGGTTGGCTGGCCAGGGGGCGAGAGGGGGGTGGTATCGAGGTCAGCGCGTTTTTCGCCTGCGCGACGGTGTGCGCACTACGGCCCTGCACAAGGTGGGCCGAGAGGACGGTGGGCGTCGGCGTCCTCAGTGCGCCGGCCGGGTTTCGAACCTCGAACCCACGATTGGGCTTCCACCACGGTACCAGGAACGCCCAGGATCCGCCAAAACCCGCCGGATAGCATGTACGTGGGCGGCAGATACGCCTTCCCGTGCCCTCTTCTACCTCTTCTTCCGTTTACTCTTTTCTTCTGTTCGTTTTTTCGACCGTTACCAAGGCGCGCGCCACACCGAGCCACGTTACTCCCGAGCAGGTCCGTTTCGCGTACACCGTACGTGTTTCGATGTTTCCTGCCTTTTTCCCCGTACCTTGCCCGCCCGCGCCGGTCACATACTCGCGTCTCCAGTCTCCAGCTGGCGTGACGCGGTCACGTGTACCGATATTTCACCGGTATTCTTGCCTTCTACCAGGCTACGGGGAAAATCGAGACATTTTATCCGCTAGTCGAACGCTCGAACATTTTTATTTTGTACAATTTTCAACTGGTCTTCGCTCTTCGAAAAGAGAAACAGGAAGTTCGTCGAACTATTTCGTTTACATTGCTGGGATTCAACGGTTTTTGATACGGGTCGATTTACCCTCATTTTCATACCTGCATCCGGTCGTTGGTACAAAATTGGCGCAGTGGTAGAAGACCAATGCGATGGAAAGATAATTTATTCAATTTGTATGTACATTTGTTATTTCGAAAAGAAATAAAATAAAATTATTCACACCACATGTTTACAAGTAACAAATCAGTCTACCAGGCATACTCATTCAGAAGCAATGGAAAATGTGTCGAATTCATATAAGGGACAGACGTGGGTTAACCGCCACACAAACAGCCTCATACTTCTATATACTTTTGTTGTGCTTGATTTACTATTATCATCGATCATCATTAACGGTTCCTTACCTAAGAAAGGTGAATTGACGAGTCTTTTAGGTTCTTATTTTTGAAAGGAAGGAGTTCTAGGAAGTTTGTATACTTAGTCCAGAGTCACGAAAGACGTGTTACGCCAATATTTCAGGTTTACGATCTTTGGTAGATTCGCCAGGGCCCAAAGCTGATCAACGGCCAACTTGGTGAACGAACACCCCACACGGGTTACTGGCGGGGATGTTAAGGGCAACGTCGTAAAAACCGGTCGGTCTGTTTGCCAATCACTTACGGCAGCTCGTGTACATTCGCCCGTCCGATTCCGATCCCCTCATATAAGACGCTGAAGCGTAACAGCGGACTTAGTCCTCGCGCGTATTTAGCTAGGCATCCATAAAACCGAATAGTTCAAACTTTGTTCGATAAAAGGAGCGTTTCGTTGGTTCGAAACGGTCGCTGAAATATACCCGACAATGCACCGCAGCTTTCGTTTCTTAATGAGCCACACATTAAAGAAATATCAATAATTGATCAACCGTTAGAAGCCACGCGTTGCCTTATTCTTCATCGTAGCGCTTTCCAACTGCAAGCTCTCATTCATCATGATGCTTGTATTATTGTATTTCGTTTCCGACACAGAGAAGTTGGAAGTAATCGCTGAAGGTTGTAAACTCGAGTCGTAGTACAAATTTTCAGTCGCATCTATGAAGTGTATACGTTCGATGTGTTGCGAAGAGAATCAGTTATGATATGGAACAGTAATACGTAACAAAAGTTGATTTTACAGGGAAAAAATTGCTTTTCGGATTTATGTTGATTAAACATTATTTACTCGTCACGGTGGGCACTATAAGGCCTATAAATGTCGGATCTTCCTTTTTACCACCCTGTATAAATTATAATAATTCTGGAGGTCACCTTGAACATCCTCATAACCTAGACCACATGTGTAGATTGGAGCTGATCCCCTAAATAGAATTTTTTAGTCAGGCTAAAGTATCCTCGATTGACAGTCATTTTTGATGGAATGGCAGCAAGAGGGAGTCATTGAAAGATCGAAGAAGATGTGGATGAATAGGGGGGCAGCTTGGGGGGTCGGTAAAAGGTCGCGTCTCAACGGACGCAAAAGCCGTTAATGCCGGCAGAGCCGAGGTGGGTTCTCCCTTCGGTAAACCGAGTTACGCGACTCGGGGAACCCTTTGCTTCTTTCCGGATCTAATTAGGGGCCCTTTGGAGCGGTGTAATGCGCCTTTAATCCAGTCGAGGCATCGCCCATAGGCGGCCTGTGCCTCTTCGCGAGGCTCCGGAGCTCATGCTCCGGGTCCGAAGCCCACCTTCCCGGAATCGACGACCGATACCGGTCCTCGGTGACGGTCCTTAGGGCGGAACCGGCAACGACTAATGATTCCCAACGGTGCGCGATATACTGGATTAATCGCCGTCAAGCTCGATAGTTTAGCTGGCCTGATCACCGAGGCGGGAGCACTTCGCCCAGGCTAAATGCCCCGGACAAATTATTCAGTCGGGAGGAAACGAAGTTATAGAATTGGATGCCGGTGTACATGACGCTGCGTAACGTGACGATGTTAGTGCTGAAGATCGTCAGCGATCTACTTTGGCTGGATGGCTGATGGAGGCTTCGAAGAACATCATATTGCATCCACCTGTTTATACAGTCTACATTTTCTAAGTAAGATGTTTTCTATGTAGCAAATTTTTTAAATAAGTTTTTGATTTTTTCTCGAAAATCACTTGAACCAATTTCTTTTACAATCTGCCTCTATTTGGGAGTGGATAACGATACACGTGGAAAAATAGCAAAGCATTTTCAACAGTTAGGTGTTGAACGGCACAAAGAAAATATGTGTTAAGATTCCTGAACGATTCAGACCTTGAAGGATGCAAATCTTCTTCGAATGGGTTAACCCTCACATGTACATTCGTCGGAAATTTCACCCATTTTCTATTGTAATTACTATAAAATTGTTCATTTCTCTACGATGGTGTTTTATAAGTTGATGCATTTGCTTGAGATTTGTTTAATACTTATGGAAAGTAACAACCGTTAAATGAGCGGGTACGATGAATTGATATTGATGCTTTCGTACATGAAGCATCTTTTCGGTCTTATGCGTTTTAAAAATTCACATTGATGAGTACTGCGAGAGTTGGATTATGAAAGTTTTATGTGGTGAGTGATCAAGAAGGAAAGGATGATCGATAGTTAACTACAGGCACGCCAATTAGAGGCGTTCGTTTTCGCATTGGTTGAGTAAGCGTTTCACGCTGTTCAGGAAGCAAACGATGTTGGAAGTGACTTTTAACATGAACAATTCATTTGTAATTTAAGAGTGCACGTCCAATCGCAGTGTTTTGACCGGGTCGTTTTATTGACTTATCTGTTTGCGCGTTTCTGAAAGTTCTTGTTTTCGTCGGACATAGCACATCCACTAGTCGCACGCGTGAAGCCACTACATTAGTTACCTCGAGGAAGCATTCTTACGACCCTGGCAACTCTACAATTCTTCATAGTCCATTACAGTAGCTACATCCCACAAGATCACTATGTCTATTCATCTTTTCTTGAAAATTGAAAGCTAATCAAGCTAAACGTATTATCGAGACAGAATTAAAATTGCAAGAAGAATGGAATTGGGAGAATAAGTCTATTAACCAGATAGTTTAGTAGCGATAAGTACCAAGAATTAGTTCGTTTACGAGACGGTGGCTAATTGTTCATTACTGCTACTTAATTGTTCCCGTTGGTGATTCGAAAATCTGGGGCGTCGTGTGTGTAAGATGCGAAGGTCGTTTGGTTTCTGCAGCCAGGCAGGAAATAGGAAAGAGGTCCGGACTACCCCCTCGAGACATATAACAGGCTTAAAGGGGGAGTAACTCCGCATTTAACCCTCTCGTACGGTGAAGGAATGCGCACTACACGAGTTAAAAGACGACCGAGCTTGAGTGCCTTACCGTGTTGATGCCGTGGGGGATGCGGTCACCCCCTCGGACCTTTCGTTCGACGACAATTAGCCCTCTTCTGTGGAAATACTGCCTCCCTTCGTCCCTGAAAACATCTCTGGTAATAATCACCGCTTCAATTTTAACCAACGCTGTACGTGACCTCGTTTACTAGGCGATCCATTTAATAAGTAACCGTGTCTTGCAAAATACGCATCATCGTCCACTCAACACCATTCTGCTATAAAACTGTTTATTAGAAATGTCAAATATAATTTTAAAGAGGTTAAGATAACCAGGAGAAAAAAATGTACAAAATTCTCTTCAGCTGAGTATTCAAGTATTCAATTGTATGGGTGAATAATTCAGCACTGGAATATAGTGTGCAT
Organism: Lasioglossum lativentre; assembly: GCA_916610255.1. NCBI lineage: Eukaryota > Metazoa > Arthropoda > Insecta > Hymenoptera > Halictidae > Lasioglossum > Lasioglossum lativentre. The sequence goes on from OU744364.1 coordinate 9,030,827, forward strand.
AATGTTCTGGGAGGCATTGTTTTTCAGTATCGTGTATAAATTGATTCGAGTTCGAAAAAGATGATATGAGCGCCGCTTTTTACCCCATTTCAGAAACGCTGCCCGCGCGGAGAATAAAAAAAGGCACATGAAACTGGGGGAAGAGCGCAATGGTCACTGTGGTGTGCGTAAATCATAACACGTAAAATATTTATAGCACAGCAGGGGTCGGTACAATGGAACAAGCACAGCCGTACGAAACATGCGGTGCTGCTGCTTCGGTATTTTATCTTGGACTCTTTCGAAAATTCTATCTTATAGACGGACAGGAAGGGCTGAGCTGTCCTTATTGAAAAATGCTGGAAACTCCGGGAGAACAAGAGCGATGGTCGACCTTTGATGGGCACTAGGTTCCGAATAAAAATGATCAGAATACTAAAGAAATCATACAATACAAACATATAAACTTTCAGCGTTGAATTAACTAGTGGGAGAACAATGTTTCAGTAAAATTTAAAAAATACAGTCTCAAATATTCGTGCGACCTAACGATTTAAATAATTGTCACGATCGAACCGTGGACACTTACATGCTAGGCAAAGAAATTCCGCATCATTACCAAGAAGCAGGAGGTATATAGATATTTGTTTTTCGTTTTGATCATTTTCCTAAACTGAAAACGACGAAACAGTTTTCTTCGATTCTTAAAAAAGAATTAATATGATCCTCCTTAATAATTCATTTGCAGTATACAGTTTGTAAGAATTAAAATCGTGCGTGTAGAACAGAAACACGGTCGGGACAAAGTGCACGGTGATTAGCATACTTGAGTGCGCGAGGAAGCCGGAAAGAACGACGGTACATTAACCGCCGGACAAACCGAAAAGTTCTTAAGCGATTCAAGCGAGGGTAACTTAATTCGGAACTAGCATCTTCCACTTAATACTCTCAATTCAAAGATCGTTTACGCTCGTCCTCCCCCCCACCTCTCAAGTAAATTAGCGACTACATAAATTCATTGCCGACAAGTTAGCATTTGAATCGTACGGAAGTTGGGAATTGGGGGGCCCCATGGCATTGGGACTGGCGGGCGAAGGCCGAGGTAAGGCGGACGAAGAAAATATTCAGAATTTAGCGCGCTTATTTCACGGTCGCGGACGGCACGCGGACGAAAGTGTTTCGAACAAAGTTTTAACCGTGTCTAATGGCGAAACTTGGCAAACTCGGCTGGAGTTCGACTGTCAGTAACCTCGGCTCTCTCTCTCTCCCCGGGCCGGCGGCGGCGTCGGCAGCCGCCGCCGCGATGGAAAGTGTCGTAAAAAATATTTTAACGGGGCTAAGCCCCCGGGAAAGTTCTCCATTTCCGACCGACTATCCGTCTTTTGTATTTATTTGGCACCGATCCTTTCTTTCCGTCCGCGCCGCGCCGCGCCGCGCCGTGCCGCCGGGCTCCGTCGCCGGTGCCCTCTTCGCCGCACCTTTTTCATCGCAGCCTTGACCTATCTGCACGCTGCTTGTGCCCTGACCTTGCCGCACCGATCGGCCTTGAATATCGCCCCCGACGAAGACTCTGCCCCGGCTCGATACCAAAGTTTCGAGACTTCCTCCGTGTGCCCGTGGAAATGAAGAGTCCCGTTGTGCTCCCCAGATTCCGTGAAGTTTCCCTGCACGCCCCTGTCACAGCCGCGATCGCGACATTGCGAAACTTTCTCTCGGATAATTTGCGAACCGCTTAGAAAGAAGATATTGGCTCCCGTTTTTTTCGGTGGTTCAGGGAAACGAGAAATTATTCAGATTTTGCTTCCCTCATCGTTTTGGTGAGAATTGTTTTTGCTAACAGATTCACGCCATTTTTCACACAGTTGCTGGACGATTACGCAAAACTTTCGCTCTTCGCAAAAGGAACTACTGCAATTGTTTAATCAATTAATGTATCTAACTCTTAAAACATCTATTATCACATGTCCGATGAAAAATAATTTTTAACGCTTTACCAATTTATTTTATTGCTGATTATTCGGTTATCAGGTTCGAATGTGTTAAGTGCGTTTGTTCTATTAAATTGTTGCTTCTTGTTTCACTTCTTGGGCTATTTGGGTTTCGGAACGACGCGTGTTGCTTTAGTATAAGTGGCATCGAGGTAATAATATTTATGGACCTAGATACATAACATTGGAGAAAATGCAATATATTTCTAAAATATCGAATCTTCGTTTACTAGGAATACCAGACTGATGCAATAATGGAAAGCTAAAATGGCAATTTCATGGTTCGTAAAATGCTGTTAGGTGGTCGAGTACGCGGCAAGCATCAAAACCATCAGCATTTTGTCTCGGAGATCAGCGAAACGAGACGCGGCGTCAGTGGGACCGGTGGTGTTTCGCTGCAGAAACGGGGTGAAGTGGTAGTCCGTCGACAGCGGAGCGTCGTGGTCGTGGAAAGGGTTGCATGCACCTTCGGTGGTTCCTCGCAGGACTCTGCCGTATCCCCGGGAGATGGAGGTACAACGGTACCGTTGAACTTGTTGTTTAGCCTGGTTCCGCGTCGCTGCCAGGGAAAGGAGAAAGACGAAAGGCGAAGAAAGAGAGGGAATGTTCGTGTTACCGAAAAGGGTAGTGGGAGAGCGAGACAGAGGGGGATAGAGGATACAGTAGAGCAAGAGAGAGAGAGAGAGAGAGAGAGAGAGAGAGGTAGGGAAGAAGAGAGACGGAGCAATGGTAGCGGTGGTGGCAGCAACGGTTAGTGCCCGGCCAAGTAAGTTTCGCGTTATAGTCAATGGAATAAAATGGTTCTGTCGGGTGGTGGGAGCCAAGTTGTGCTCATGGTGCCCGGGACCACCGTTGCCTCGGGCGTTCCGAGCCAGTCTGCGGAGCTCCTAGGAACAACGGGGATATGAAGAGAAGAGGCGAGAGGGTGGACCGCGTCCTAGAAACACAAGCGCCACCAGGAGAACCGACATCCCAAGGCCTTGCTTCCCGTTACGAATGAGTTGGCAATTAACTCGCTTCTGTCCGCTTCGTTCCCTGTCTTCGTTGACTCTCATTCTACGGGCCCGGGAGTCCTGCTCCCTAGAATTTCCTCAAAGCGCAACCTATCCTTAGACTCGACAAATTTTTTCTCTGCCGCATCCACAACCTTGTTTCGACTCCGGGATACTTCAGCTGGATTTATCGTCGGTGTACCTTCCCCGGATCTGAAAATCGCTCGTTATCTGCGCTCGCTACCAGCGCAAATGTTTACACGAACTGTCCTCCGAGTGAATAAGGTGCGATTCCATACCGGGATCAAACTAGCTCTACAGTTTGCCCGACGTGCATACGTGTGCACCCTGTGCACCTTCTTCCGGCAGGATAATATTTAACCTTGATTTAGAACCGCTGCATACGTCCGTCGTGCGATGTTATTCGACGAGTGTTTTTCTAGCTTAATTTTTGTTCATACGTTTCTTATTGGTAGAGCGTTCGCGAGCCGTTTAATTGGACTTCTAGAACTACAATTGTTTCCTAATTTCCTACTCAGGCTCTAAGCTCCATTAATCTTCATTAGCGTTCCTACACGCGCCTAGTTATTTTGTTTCAATTATTCGTAGTATGTGCTATTTTACTAATTCAGAGCTTTCATAGTTATGGACTTCAATTACAGATCATAGTCAGCTTGAAACGAAAACTAAACCATCGACACAACTCGCTGCGCCCGCTAACAATGTTCGGCTAAACCCTATATTCCACTGTAGCATCAACATGGACTGACCATTCAACTATTCTCAGGCTTGAATGTGGTCTGCGCGTACCCTCTATTAACCTCAAATAATATTCTCTAATTTACTGGACTATTAAGAGGAAAATAAATTAACTGTTTGCAGTTCCTTCTAACAAGCTTTGGCTAGATTCAATGTACATACATATCGCAGGAGGAACTATCGATTGAACATTGCGTTAAACTCTGGCAATGCTTCCAATCGCTATTAGAACTTCCAAAATTGTTTCAAATTTCTTATAAATGTTGTATTGTTACCTGAATATTAATCTCAACGTGTCCCATCGTTACTCAACGTGTTAACACATAGGCAGTCAACGTTATCCTCACATGCATCAGGTTGTTTGAAGAAAAAACAAATCATGAATGTTTAATTTAGTCTGAATGTTTCAGTGACCCGTCAAATCCCTCTTCCATAAACTTAAACTGGAAGTATGTCTAATTATCATCATCAAAAAATATTCTTAAATTTATCATGCTTCCAAAACAAAAGAAATCTATCCAACTCGCAGCTTCTCTTAACAATGTTTACATAGTAATTATGTCTAACTACCATCTTCAAAAAATATTCTTAAATTCATCAGACTTTCAAAACAAAATTACTATTATCAAACAATATGATCATATTCATCAGGGTTTCGAAACAAAAGAAATCTATCCAACTCGCAGCTTCCCTTAACAATGTTCACCTAGTAATTACGTCTAACTACCATCTTCAAAAAATAATCTCAAAGTCAAAAAATATGATCAAATTCATCAGGGTTCCGAAACAAAAGAAATCTATCCAACTTGCAGCTTTCCTTAACAATGTTCACCTAATAATTATGCCTAGCTACCATCTCTAAAAAAGATTCTCAATTTCATCCGACTTCCAAAACCAAATTACCATCATAAAAAAATATGATCAAATTCATCAGGGTTCCGAAACAAAAAAAAATCTCTCCAACTCGCAATTTCCTCTAACAATGTCCACCGATGCTCAACATCCCCATCACTGTCGCCAGCCTATGAGTCGACCCATCGCGAAACAGTGCTCTTTCACACTACATTCGCCCCAAACGAAAATAAACCGTGAACGCAACCGGTAGCAGAAACTTTATCCTCGGACGATGCATCACGGAGGCATCAGCATCGACTGGCCATTAAACTGCATTCGCTATCGGTGGTGGGGAGCACGTGAAACTGCTGCGGAGACAGGTCGAGGGAACGAAGTCTTCGGCGGTAGGTTTTAGCAAACATGTGTAGACGTGGTTGCACACGTGCGACTGAATGTGTGTACTGGAAGCGAGTGGTATCTGTGATGCTGGATATCTCGCTTATATCGGTCACGTACGTGTTGTATCTCAGGCAGGGTGCAAGGTCCCCCGCGCTGGCCATACATCAGTGACGAACGGACAGGATACGGTACGTTTCCCGTGGCCTTCCTCTTTCCATCGGTCGTCTTCCTTTTACTCTGGAGGCGCCGGGCAGCCTGTCCGTAGCATTGCTCCAACACTGCCAACACGGGCTCTGCCAGTCTCAGTGGGTGGAGTTAGAGGGGTGCAGGGCAGCTGGAAGTGTCGCTAACTATTTTACGTAACTTCGCCGACAGTTTGGCCCGCGTTGACCACGTACGTTCGGCTCCACGATCCCACGGGAGTGGCCGTGAGGGGGTGGCAAGAGGTGAGTGGTGAGTGAGAGGGAGTGAGAGAGAGAGAGAGACAGAGAGAGGGAGAGAGAGAGAGAGAGAATTGAAAGAGGAGAACCTAGAGAGGTTGAACGGAGACAAGCGGTCACCGATGCTCGACACAAGGGTAGTTTCGGTACGGTGTCCCAAGATATGCATACGTGACGGACACGCGTACTGGAAACGTGACTGAGCGCGCTGAGCCCTCGAAATATCCTTCGTCTCCTTATGTCCAGGATATCTTCCTCTTGCGCCCGGAAAATTCCCTCGCGGCATCGCCGAAGGGTAAGAAATGCCTCGATTTAAATTGTAAAATTTATTGCCACCCGCTACCCCCGAGACGGATCCGCTTCCATGCTTCACGGGGATTGATATTTGGTAAATAGAAATTTGCCGCGGGTACGCGTCGAATGAACGGTCTGTTGCTCGCGGAGGAATCTGTATGTTGTGATATATGTTTGACTGGTACGTTTCTATGATGCGAATGACGTTAGGTGTGCGGGAGTTCGATATGATCAACGAGGAGGTGATACTTTGTTTTATTTTTGTTTCGGGGTCGGGTGAAAGAATCAATGGGTTGACAATTGTAAGTTATGTTGGATTATGTAGAAATTGCCTACTACAGTACATGTTAGAGTGTTACATTTGTCTGACGTAATTGGTATTTGAAAAATTGATTTTTAACGGGCGATGTAAAAGCAACCACTTCATTTTCATTTTTGTTTGTGAAACAGTTTGATATAATTTAGATCTGTACAAATTTGGAAGCATGTTTTCCAACTGACAAGTTGGTTTCGTTCGGGTAAATTGGTAAACAAGTAGGCAACAGAGATTTTTATTTAAAAATCGTGTAGAGCAGTTTTACGCTCGTACATCGAAGTGACAGTGCTGGGTCGGAAGTGCGACGACCGTTTGATAACCCGCAGGATTTCCGGTTCTTGAAGAGATACGAGGCTCGTCCTAATTACCGCCCGTCCTTCAGAGAAATCGTGAGGAAACTTTTGAAGTGCCGGCAAGAGGCCGTTAAAAAGTGATAGGAAGGAAACGAGTAATGATAGCAGATTCGTTGAATTTTTCATTAACGTAGATTAACGCTAAAGAATACCAGCATGATTATTTCAGAAATTATAACAACTTAAAATTCCTGCAATATCTTCCTCTTATCATTTACTAGAATGTATAACATATTTAAAAAAAATTTCAGACAATATCCACTTTTGCAGAAAAAATAAGTAGTTCAAGCTATCACAAGTGACCAGAAAATCCATGTAACATAAGATGCACGTACTTCCAAAAAAAGAAGAGTAATTCTGTAATTTTTCGCTTGAATTTTCACCTGTTCCAATATATTTGTACACAATTCCCATCGCAGACGCAACAAATATCGATTTTCACTATAATTAATGACAGACAATACTTCCTAAAGAGAACAATCGCGGATTGTCGTGAGAAGGCACGATTACGCCCTAATAAAAATCGTTCGTGGGACGTATAGCAGCCATAACGACACGTTAATGACCATCAATTACATCCTGGTAATTACTACGATAAATCTGGAACCGGCTAGACTGCATTCCATTGGGTATCGATCCTATTTCCTACAATCTCCTCGTTGCATCTCCTAAACTATCAGCTTATTTCTGAAAAAAAACTAATTAATACTCTCAATTCTTAAAATGAATCTTTAAGGAGACGACTGGTACAATTTTTCCCAATCACTTTTCGTCCGCGTAGAATTCAATCGCCGGTAGTTTGACGCGTTTAAAGACGCTCGACGATAGCCGTGCAATTTCTCTTGGAATTCTGGTTAATAGGAGCCGGCTGGCTGCCGCTCGTTCAATCCGAGATAAAACGAGCGAGCGACGGGAGAAAAGAACGCCGGAGCGTCCGCTCCGAATGGAGACAAAGGTGTCAGTTCTTCGGAGAATATCTCGGAAGCTGAAGCGTCAATCCTTTCGATCGGACAGCCGGTGGCAGCGAGTGGGGGGCCTTTGTTTTTGCCGGTGCTCTTCATTCTGTTCTCTTACATCCCCGCTTTCGCCCCACGGCTCGCGCCTTCGACTCTCTCTCTCTCTCTCTCTCTCTCTCTCTCTCTCTCTCTCTCTCTCTCTCTCTCTCTCTCTCTCAATCACTCTCTCTCTGTCTCTCTCTCCCGCACGCGTTCGCGCCTCTCTCGACGTTCGTGGCAAAAGGGGAGCGGCAAGGACCGAGAGAGCCGGCGAGGAATCAATTATGAAACTTTTCAAATTTGTCAGTAATATTGAGATTTCTTTTATGCTCGGGAAGCTCATAATTGAAGTCTATCGGAGAACGAGGAGCACTTCGTATGCCGGCAGTCGGCCGGCTGCGAGAGGGATGATCTTTTTGTTTTTCGCTCGACCATTGTTTCCTATTGCCCGACCCATCAGCTATCCTCTCCCTCTACCCTTCTCTCTCTCTCTCTCTCTGTCGGCTCACGTACCACCACCCTCGCACACACTCGCTCTGCAACGCCGGAACAAACCCGGACGAAGGCGTTTCGCTCGCACCTCGTAAACAGCTTCCGTTCAATTTCGCGCACCAACAACTGACTGACGTAACGTGCGAATAGGATGAACGCTGTCCCGAAAGCTGCCGTTTCAAGAATTCTTATCAACCTTAGTGTTCATTGCTAACCGCCATAAATTAGCCGAACGGTTGCTTCCTCACTACGTTGTGCATTTATTCATTTTATCGTTTTCGCATTCGTTCGGTATATTTGTAGAATTTGGTAAAGTGTTTTAGCGTTTAATCCGATTGAATGTGTTCGCGATATTCTTTCACGTTACGATGTGTTTGGAAATTTAAGAAGTGGAACGAACTTCAGCTGATCGATCCAATAGATCTTCTCCGAAGTAGCTTCGGCTGGAAAGTTTGCGGTACTTGCGATTCAAGACAACCGAGTGTAGAGCGATTGTCACGGAATACAAAATTAACCGAGTCATTCGAATTTCAATCTACTTATCATTTCCCAGGTATTAGCGAGCGACATATTTTAATAGCATCGTTTATATTTAAAGATTTTTGTAATACCAAATTTTATAATTGATTCGTGAAATATGTTCAATGTTCCCCACTCGCAACATTGTAAAGTCTAGTTGTGTCGAAGCCCACTCGAATGTTCGCGTAATTAATTATGTATGTTCGAGTGCCTCTTCTAGCTCAACTCGCTAAACGCGTTCAGGATTTAATTAAAAACAGTAATTGCTGATGAAGTATGTGGTAGACTAAAATCACATGCTGCGGGGAATAGACGTGGGTATCGTAGGTAGAATTAATTAGGAGGAACAGGAGCAATCTAGAGTAAAAAAGCAAAAGGTCATAGTACTAATGAGCAAAGTTTTGAAACGTTTAAAAATTCTCGTTTCATTCCGTCTGTCGCACTTCTTCTCCCTTCGGTGGTGTCATTTTCTGGTTCGGGGAAGGCGGCGGGTTTACTGAAAAATAATTTCCATTCAAATTTATATTATTCCATCATTTATAAACCGAGAGTACAGTTTCCTCCATGTTTAGGTAATCTATTATTAATTTGTTCGTATCGATGCGATGGAACGAAGTACCTCTAATTCAAGTAGAATAGGTCAACCATAATCACGACTTTGTGATTATCACTGGTTTAAAATTTATTTCTTGATCGTACGCCTCTTAAATGTTTATGTTGCTTATGTTGTAGAGTAATATTAATAAAATTAATAATCGTTGTACGAAATCCGCACAGCGTCACAACACAAGAGAAATTGATCGTCGTCGTGACACGCTAATTTTCATCAAAATATTCATCAAAATAAAATTGAAATAAGCTTCCCACCAGCTGGCTGTTCGAGGGAAATTAATGTATCCGAGTGATGAATATCTTATTGAACGTCTCGAGATTTTTTCGTAAGGGACCCGCGACGAATGTAATAAATCTCCTCCCATGTTCCTATTATCTTGCAGCAGCCACCTATCAAAATCCGTATCGTGCCTCAAAATTTTATTCTAAATCAAAGATATACTGTTCTCGTTACGCGCGTTTCGTCGAGACGTCTCGAATTGTTCTCGCCTCGTGATAATTACGTCGCACGAAAAAATATCATTAACGCGTCGAGGAACAAATAGCAAAAAAAAAAGACAGAGAGAGAGAGAGAGAGAGAGAGAGCGAGAGACAAACGAGAAAAAGAAAAAGGGCTTTCGAGTATGCGCGCGAACTCGTTGGATTGCTTTTATGTTCTCGAAACTTTTGTTTGCGGCGCGCGGTTCACGCTCCGATAGATATGTCCTCCGCCGTTTTCTACCTGTTCGTTCCGAAAGTTGTTTGAATGATACTCCGCGCTTCCCAAGCATTCAGTGTGTCGAGGTGATGGGAATATTCCAAGGGAGCCGGTCTCGACGTCGAGCAAAAAGGATCGAGCTACGTGGAGGGCAGCACGCGCCGCTGGATTATTCAAGGAAACAATAATAAAAGTTGCATTAATTAAGAGGGTAGCCGCGTAACGGGGATTGCTCGTTAGACAGGAACTTGTCGCTTCACTGGATCGTTGCCACGCGTTGATCTGCTATTATTCTATCGGCTGTTTCGAAGTCGGAGATTCAGTGAACCAGATTAAATGAACAACCGAAGTTTTCCCAAGCCATGGAAATCGAGCTCCTTCGCGTTCGTCCACTGATTTTGCCGTAGTCAGCTTCAGGTTATCGATTTTTCCAGTGTACAGTGCTCTGCAATTACTAGATTTGATTATTTTCTATATCTGAGCTGGGGTTCTATAGGGTGCAAGCACCGGCGATAGCTTCTTCGGTAAATAAGGAATTGGAATCCTTCAATTTAGGTTTGGATATCTTGGATCCTTGGATCGTAGACTCGTCACGTTCTTGTGTCCAAAACTTGTGTGCATTTACTAGATTTGGTTATTTTCTCTATCTGAGCTGGGTTCTATAGGGTGCAAGCACCGGCGGTAGCTTCTTCAGTGAATAAGGAATTGGAATCCTTCAATTTAGGTTTGGATATCTTGGATCCTTGGATCGTAGACTCGTCACGTTCTTGTGTCCAAAAGTCTAAAAGTTTAACCTTGAGTCCTTGGCTTCTTCATTTGGATTCTTGAATGTCTGAGTTGAATTTTCAATCTATTCTACGAGTACCAGGCCTGCAGTTGCTAATCCCAAAAACTTCAAACTTGAGTCCTCCAATCTCAAAACTACATCCTCAGAATCTAGAGTCCTCTGTTTCGGATTATCGAGATCATGAGCTGAATACTTGACTCAGATAGTCCTCAGAATTGCTTCGAATGGATCTCAGATCTGAATCAGTGGATGTTAAAGTTCTTAAATTTGATTCTGGTTCTCAGAGTTGATTCCTTGGATCTCATAGTCCTCCATTAGGCATTATTGAGTTGGATCCCCTAAGTTGAATCAAATTTATAATTGCGAAATGTTTGCCCGTTACCGCTCGAGTATTTTGACGGGAACTTAGGAGAAATTCAGTTTGGGCGTATAATTGTCATGAGATTTCCCGAGAAAATTCGATTGGCATAGATAACTGGAGGAGGAGCAGTTCCACCGTGACGATCCTTTGCCCTAGCCAAAGTCACTTTGGAGGAGCTCGTTTGCCTTTATATTTCGGGGCCCTCCTAGGTAGCTCGTTGTCATTATACCTTTGAAACAATATTATCCTATTTCTCAGCCCTTGCCGCGCCCGTCATGGGCTCCCTCGATTATCTCATCAATTTCCATTATGCATCATTCGCATCCTAGCGCATCGTTGTGCAAGTATGCCGGAACTACGTTTACAACGTTTTCTTCCCGGTGTGCGCTCAACCACGATTACACCTGGTAATTAAGAACCATCAGCGAACAGTCTCCGATGTTATTCGCATTCGTTCGAGTAATTGATCGATAGCTTCTCAAAGTTGCGACATACATATGACGGTGATCGAACACTGATATTTTTCTGTGAAAAACTGACTAAATAATTTTCTACTGATGCATGGATATTTATGCAACAAGCTCTTTGCGCTATTGTTTCTAGATTTTCTCAAAAAAAGATATATTCCTGGGTACAATCAACGGTGTGATTAAAAAGGGGAAAGAAAGACTGAACGGTTAGCCGTCTTTAATTGCTACAGCTAAATAATTCACTGTCAATCTTTCTACCCTTCTCGCTGCAGATTGCAAAGCGATGGGACCAGCCGCGCGTGGCGTCATACCGTCTTTTAATTATTCCACGCCGAACGGCAAATAATGTAATTCATTTCTCTGTTTGGCCCACCGAGGGAAGCACGCCATCTTCGTTTCCTTCATTCAATCCTCTTTTAAACCTTTTTTTCTTACTTAGACCAAAAAGATCAGGAAGTCTGGTCTACTATTTTCAAAAAAATTATCCTATTACTCCCATAAATCCTTCGAATTTGTTCATCAATAATGTGGGGATATAATCATTAAGAATATTGTTTATTTCGTTTCGTTACGAGTAAATATTAAAGATGAGGTCCTACATAAATATTTATATATCCGTTTCTAGATTATATTTTTCCTAAAAATATTATCCTAAAAATATCAAAAAGATCCATTTCATAGTTTAAAAAAAAAAAACCTCAGAGATCATCTGATTGTTGGCGTTCATCTCTTTTGATTATTAATTTGTAACCCGTTCGAATATCGGCGAGATAACAATTATACGTTGTAATAGAAGGGTCCGCGTGCCATTACGCCTCGTTCGTGGTAATTGCCCCTGTTTTTAATTAGCGTGCGACGTTGGGTCGGCGCGCGGCGCTCGCGTCGCGTCGCGTCGCGTCGCGGCGAGTTACACTCGCACTTAACGACGAGGAGAGATCGTTGCCGTTAGCCGGCGAAAGGACACAATCGTCGTTGGACATTAATTGGCGCCCGAGATCTTTGTCCCGGAGCGCGATTCGTCCATTGTCGTCCTGGTTGAACAGCCCCCGGGAGTCGTCCTGTCACGGTTCGGTTGTCGCATTCACGGGATTAGCCAGGATCCGCGTGAACGCGGCCACAGCACGTAATTGCGGTACGAATTTCTATGGGTTAGGCCGCGGAGGGTACGATACAGGAATCCTCTTTCCTTTTGGATATACCCGCGTTCCCCGGTTACCTCGCTTCTCGATTTCTCCTCGCCATCCCGCAGAATGAACTAGCGGATGGTCTTCGGCTAAGTCCCTTCCATGGTGCCGCGGTTGTGGTTACCGACGTCTGCTACGCTTTTGTTGCGAACTTTACGAAACGTTAATGCTATCTCAGACCGCGAACGGCTGTTTTCCGACCGGCGCCTTGCCCGAGATTTATGGCATATTATTCTTTCGTTCTTTCCCATCCCCGTTCGCTTCAAATTTCAAACATGCCTTCGTACGGCTTCGTGTAATTTATCATTAGAACGCTAGAACTACCTCGCAACTCAAAATTAGTTATTATTTTTTTTTCTCATAATTATGGAAATAATAGAAACGCGTTCATCACGCTTCTTCATTAAAAATAAAAATTATATTTTCAAGAATGACAATACAGAAAGTCTTTACCTATTTGCTGCACAACTACACTTAATTGTGTCGAAGGTGTTGTGTACGGTTCTCATAGCAGTTTGTTCTGTATAAGTTACATTCTGAGGTTACATGGAAAAATGATCGATATCTTGCTTCGATTCAATGTGTACGACCTACAATGAAGAAAAGAAAGTTTGAATATTCTAATATGCTACGTGTAGATATAGTTCCAAGCAGCATGTAGTTCTCACCAAGAAAACAATAATCCACGAACGAAACTTAATATTCGTTGCATACGTGTATTGTTTTATCATTTTCAAAAGATAAAAGTATATTATAGGATTTGAAGAAACGGTTTAAAGAAATTTTATGAAACCTGTAACAAAGGAAGTATTTATATCGACAGCTAAAGTGTTTGTTAATAAACCTGTTCTTTCATTACATAAAATTGCACATTTTATAAAGTGACGAAAATCAATTCGCAACAAAAATGTACAAAATAGTCAGTGTAATTACAAGTTCGGTAAAAAGAATTACAACTTCAGAACTCGTTGCTCAATCTTCACAACCAATCGCACATGCCAGAAATGTACAAAATTGTCAGTGTAATTACAAGTTTGATAAAAAGAATTACAAGTTTAGAACTCGTTGCTCAATCTTCACCACCAATTGCATATGCTACAACTGCATAAAAATCGCCAGTCTACTTAATACCGATAATAAGAATTGCTTTTAAAAAAATTCGTTGATAAATAGTCGCTAAATAGAATCGAATGACGTTAATTGAAGAAGAGAAGATCGATAAGTGTGGCGTAGAGAGAGAGCAATTTGATGGAGTTGTACGGCGATTCGCTGGAAAATTCGAAAGCCATTCTTCACGGGGAAGGAGCAACGCACTCGCCCCCAAGGTGAAAGCCTTACGTGGCTTTCTCACGGATTTACATCACGTTCTGCTGTTGTAATATTACGACCATTCATAGCCGGAGCACTTGGTTGCGGTATAGTGGCTGTCGACCGGCGTAGGAGCAGCGTGAGTAGCTGCGACAATGGGCTGGCTGGTTCAGCGCGTAAGGTGAATTTGAGCGGTGGGACTAGACATCTAATTAACAGCCGACCAACAATGGAAGAACCATTCGTCGTGTCGCGTGAATCCTATCTGTTAGGGTCCTTGTGTGCGTCTAACTTCGGTAAATAGGCGCGCACAGACGTATTGCGAGCAGACGGACGCCGAAAGAAAGAACAACCCCGGTGAAAGATGGCTTTTACTCTATTATGCCACTGCCATGAATACCACCATCAATATTTTCTTCCATCGGATGCCTTGTCCTTTTCACAGAGCATGATTTTCTAAATTATTTATATACTTGCGTATGTGATTTGATTGCAAGTGTTTAATTTTATGTAAAATTAGGAAAGAATGGGAGGCTGTATTTTATAGGGAAAAGAAGAAACAAAGTTCCCGCTGGAAACTGTTCGACTTCTCGGAAAGTTATTAAGCGACCGTCAAGCAATTCTTCGCGATCCACACAATTTGTCTTGGTTCAAACGGGCCAGACATGCTCACGCGGCTATTTCAATATAATTTTGAAACTTTAATGGATTTTCACGCGATTTGCTCGTGACACCTGACCGGAACAAATTCCTTAATTTGCCATTACGTCGCTAACTAATTTCCAACCAATTCAACTAGTCGAAGCGTTGCGTCAGTTATGGGTCATTCTGGCGTGACGGAAAAAGACTGTCGGGCACGATACAGATGACACAGCATACTTTACACGTGCCTGCGTAAAGTAATTTTAAACTGTTTTCTGAAAACTTTCGACCTTTTTCACTCTGACGTAGAGTATATATATATATTTAAACCTGTCTATTTTCTTTCGTGCACGTCGAGACTTAAAAATAAAGCCTCGCGCGCATAGATAATTCGATTAAGCTCGAGATTACACGTTTTAGTGTCTGGAACGGTGTACGGTTTCTAATGATAATGCCGCGAATTTGTAACGACAGTTTCGCAAAGAAATTTGCCAGGGGGACCAGATGTAAGGTAGAGCAACAGTAATCTTCATCGGGTGTCGGCCGTTTTTGCCGGCGTACAGGGGAAGTTGTAATCCGACACTTCGATGGTTCTGGCAGTGCCGGTCCACCGTCTAATCGCCCACACGCGCTATTACATATCCAAAGTTGTAACTAGTTTGTCGTCTGTATGCGAGCGTCGAGTATTATGCGCGGGCGTGTGTCCGTACGTGGGTGTTTACGTGTGGAAGAGGGAAAGGCCAGGAACAATCCCTGTCGACGACGTGCCAGACGGTAAACAGCTAAGCAGCCGCAACGAGCTTTGTGTATACGTCTATGAAAGGTATTAAAAGTTCTCCTCGAAAACGTCGATGTTGAGTGAAAACCAAGGGTCCGCGATCTTTCGACCCCCAGCACCTGCTGTTGGCTTCGGTATTTAGCTACCTTGGGGTTTCGACCAAAAGGCTTGCCAGAAAATCCTCTCTCTATTTACCAACATCACCATATTCAGAGATATTAGCTATCAATAGATTGCAAATCTTCTTACCTATTTAACTGGTTAATGTTTAATTGTGATCAATGATCATTGATCACGTACGAAAACGTAAAGACGTAAAATTGCGGTAACAACAATTTTCTACGTAATCCACGTAAGTACAATATCACTAATATCAATGTGGATACCATCGCACAATGAAGTGGAAAATTTATTGAATCAAGAAGTAAATGAAGATTAAATTGACTTCATAGTTTTACTTTTTTCAATGTTACGCAGTCTAGTTGCCAGTTTGCCCATCTAACAAGTTAATTTTCTGTGATAGAATTAAGATTCGCCTTGCTTGGTTTGGAAAATATGATTAATACACGTTGGCAGAGATTCTTACGTTTCCAGTTTCAACTTCAGCTGAAACGTTCTGTTTCATTAATACATTTGATTCGAACTCGTTACGAATGCATCGTGCAAACGTCCACAGAGAGTGGAATCCCTCGAAGCTGGAAAGAGGGACAGTCGAAACTCGGTAACTTTCGGCGGGTTGTAAAATAACAGTAGAGTCTCAGGCATACCTAGCAAACCTTCCCAAAAGTTTGCATTTGACACCGTTCGCTGCGGTGATTTAGATCAAAGATTCGAATTTACCCTTGAATCGTTTCTGAACCGATTCCTCTTCGAATCTGCGATTTTTGAGTCACGTTTGAGAATTTCGATTGCGATCAAGAAATTTTATGGCGATCGTAAAACCTGAAGCTGTGTGACGATATTCGTGGATTTTGCACAATCTTGTGCCAGGAGACAGACATCAACTACGAATCCAATCTATCGAGTGCTATGGGTTTTCGTGGACATTCAAGTTTTGTAAGGGGACGAGCACTATTTTTGCAACTCCTACGAACTATAATTGATTTAAAAAACTTTTTACTAGGCACTCCTCTATTAACGTTTGTGCATCTTTGTAGGATTCAAAACAAGCACTGTTCTATTATCCCTATGAATTTTCGAAGTCTCACAAAATTTTTATAAAACAAAGGGACTTTCCTGTCGCCTTCTACAGACTTTCTTAGACATTAAAATTGTCATAGATCCTCGTTAGTCTGATATTGAATTCTTCATCTCGACGATTCAATGAATTCTATTAACCAAGAACAAACGAGGATTATTTCATATGCTGTTTTGCATACATTTTCGTGCCACTTAAAATTGTTATAGACAATTTGTTATATACATCAAAATAAAGTAGTCGAACGGAATTTAGGCTTACCGAAAAATTCGCGAATCGATCTTCTAATCAAGGAGTAAAAAGAACAGCCGAGCGACGGGTCTGCGACAATTAGAATCACTAAGCAGAACCGTGACGGGAACAGACAGCCATGGGAGGGTGGCCGTAGGAAAAAAGTTTAATTGTAAACACCGGGGTAAAACGAGGAGGCCGGTGTTCCGGAAAGAGACGAGAATGATGACGACGTCTACGACGTCGGCGACGAGGACGAGGACGAGGACGACGTCGGCCAAATGGTCACGGCTTAACGCCGGAGAAAACTCTTTCAGCCAAACGAAGGGAATCCGTCCAGAGATTATCCTCTGGCTTCAAAAAGTTGTTAATTACTTGGATTTCCTCCTCCGTTCTCCCGCGTTAACTCCCTCCACCGGTATGGTGCGTAGAAGAACGCAACGGACCAGCTATTGCTGCTTTTATATCGGGACATTTTTTAATCCCTTCGTCTTCACCGTGCCTCCACCGGCTCGACACAATTGCAATTAGCCGCGGATCGTTAATCGGTTGTTAGAACAGAGATTTCCCTCGTAATTCGACGATCGGCCGCCCCCCGCACTGTCTCCGGGATTATATCGAGGAGCCATCCGTCTTGCAATTTTTATTTTATACCGGATCGTGTTCCGCAAAGTCGAACTTATAGCAGTACACGTCTAGTAACTGTGTGCAATCATTTTTGTTCGAAGTTGTTAAGAAGTAGTAGGAGGATACGATATTTCAGTAGAATCAGACTGCCTTTCGTCAGACGTCCAGTATTCACTACCTGCGATCATCGTTTTCACTTTTGTTTGGACTGGTTAAGAAATAGTATATTGAATTTATATAAAAATTAATTTAATAGCAAAATTTAATATTATTGAGGAATAGGAGTGATATTAAGTAGAATCAGGCTGCCTTTAGTCAGACGTTAATTATTCATTGAGTTCGTCGTTTTCATTTTTGTTTCGAGTTGTTAAGAAATAATAGTGAATTTGCTTTTCAAGGAGAATCGCTCAGCCCTTATTCAAGCATCGATCTAGAACTATTGTAAAATTATTTCATGGAAAAGTAATATCGAACTGAATTTAACCAGCTATTCTTCGCTACCTATAATTGTCGTACTTTAACGAAATTTGAAAAATAAAAGTGCCCACGGAAAAATAATTGTTTATAGTGCTTAATTTGGAGGGTACGACTTTGCTCGTGTTAAATCAGTGTCCCACCATTTTGTGTACCGCCAATACGGCAAGAACACTTTAGGCAAAGTCAGGAAGTGGAGAAGGCGATCACTTTGTGGTCATTCGGGTCGCTGAGACTTGACCATTAGCTGTCGTGAGTCCTTTGCCATCGTAGATGGTGGTGAGAGGGAAGGTTCCGAGAAGTTCAAGTCCAGTCCCGCTACAAATATCGTTAACGGTGACCACACTAGCTAGTAATTTTCCAGCAGTTTGTCGAGCAACAACAACAAGAACAAACCACGCAAAGGCGGCCTTGGTGTTTGTGGTAGTACAGCTAATATTGCAGCTGAGCACGTGTCATTTCCTTCGCGTTCAAACATTACATCGTTCCCTTCTTCGAACTATTTTACTCAAATAACAAAAATTGTCCCGCGGTTACGCAAAAATTTGAATTAAAAAGAAGCACTTACATCTTACGTCATTAAGTACGTAAATGCTATTAATTTGATACCGTCTTTATTTAGCAGAACTATATTCTTTATTACTTCAGAACTGTAACTAATAATCAGAAAAATAATTTCATTTTAATTTTATATCATCCCTTTCTCTTTGATGCTAGAATTCATCTCTTTTATTCGTTCAGAGTTTGACTTACCAATTAGGAAAATAGGTCCAGCCACTTACACACGATATTTTTACTCAATATGTACAATATTGATGGTTAAGTGGAAGTGGTCATGTTTGACAAGCAGCTTACGTATAGTGCTGGATGTTCCGACGTAGTCGCTCGGTGAAAAAATATTTTTTCGCCCCTGCGAGTATTAAGACAGATAAACGCGAGGATTATGTGTGTAAATACCCGGGCAAGTCAGAAGGAAAATAATGTACGAGAATCTTATGGTGATCCCGACACTCGGAGCTGCTGGAAGGGCAAAGGACACCCCCGACGAAGAAATATGAAATTCGTTAGAGGGCGAGGGTCTGACAGCTCTGGTCAATATTATCCGCAAATATGACTACGAGCTGCTTCTTTGTGGTCGTCGCGTGACGTGTCAACGTGACACTCTTACCCTCCGCCAGGATGTCATATCCCGTTGAAGATTGCCGGAAACCGAGATGGTAAGACGATTAACGCGGACGCGTTCGGAATGTCAATCCGACCTAATATGCCAAATTTCGGAACTCGTTTTCCGAATCTGACAGAAGTTGCAACACTCCGTCCCTGCCATAAGAACAATTTCTTTTAATCTTTGCGATGGTGTCACTTCATTCTGGACCCGTGTGGATGAGGAATATTCAAACAATTTTTCATTCTGTACTATTAACTCGAGTGCTAGAATTTGTATAGAAGTATTATTTATTCTTATAGAAAAAGTTTTCAATTCTCTTATGACACAATATAGATCATTATTGACACATCGATGCTACGATAAACTGTATTTATTCAGTTTTCGTTTTACAAAAGAAAAATGTTCCACCTGAATTCCAACAAACTGGAGCGGAACAGAAATTTATTTTCTTTCTTAATATGTTTAATAGGTTAAAAATAATATAATTTTCAAATTCTTCTAATGTTGTTATTGTTTCAAATCACATCCACTAATTTTTGTCATAAATGCATAAAATCTGCTGTCTAGTTATTACTATGAATATTTATTTAATATTTAGGAGAAGTAATACTGTTGGGAGCTCTGAGCTTCGTCATCGAGTGCATTAAAATATTTATTATAATTGGGACAGTTTAAATTTTCGCGACCGCGCAACAATGAAGTACAGTGAAACGTTTGCAACTGGAGCAGTCTCATGAGGATTTCCCTAGAATGTTGCTAGTCTTTAGATATGTATTCGGTGTAGCTCGGTCAGGGAAATCTAGAGTTCCTAATTCCAACGGATAATTTCTCGCTCTTGTTTTCTCTTCCCTCGTCATTGCACTATATTTTATACTATCCAGTAACAAAAATTACTCCACAAAATTACCCCCAAACTACCCTAACAAAAATTTTTCTGTTCATTAATTGTGACACAGAACCGCTGAAAATTTGCAAAGAATCGAATGAAGTGCACGTGACGCTGAACAAAATGGAAGAAAGCGGCTGGAAGGCAGTTGTACAGCATCCAGAACAACCAAAAACGCATCCGACAGCGTCCCTTTTATTTGCAATGTTTCCGTATTTCTCCTTCTAGGATCGCAATAAAATCGCGCATCAAACTCACACGTGTTTCACTCTGTGCACCCAACGACCCGGAACGTGTCGCTCGTTCGAGGGAGGACGCATTTACTGTCGACTTGTCTCGCGGGCACGTTCGCTCGTAAAGCCACATGTAAAATCGGTGCCGTGTGTTTTTTCGCCGCGAAATCTCACGAACCCGGCCGCTTCTGCGACACGGTGCTGTTCATAAATTTTCGGGGCAGCCGCGGCCGCCCACGCACTCGCGATAATGAAATGCCCTCCCTCGAGATGAATGATAGGTGAATGATACCTTACGGACGTAGTAAAGTGGGGGAAAAGGACTGGTGAACTCCTTCGTGATACTCAGGTACCCAAAGTCGAAATCGGGTCGGGACGGGAACCCGAAAATCTATGACATATGGGTACCCGAACATTATAAAATATGTATCTTTTCATTTGTGACGTTTTTGTTGGGCACTAGCGAATTGTTCATTGTACAACGTAATATCAGGATGAAAATGATTGTACGAATTCATGAAATATTATGCATTTATGAAATTCATCACTTTGTGAAACACAAGAAAACGTTGTCATTAACAAATCGTCGTAACATTTCTACTGTATTTTGACTGTAAAGAATGTTTTTCAAAGACATTTGTATCGTCGTCTTCTAAGGGGAATGAGACAGTCTTAGTCAGACAAATCTTAATAAGTACTGTCTTGTGGATACTGGATTATATTAATTTAGTTTTTAATGGAACTACACCGTCACTTGATGGAGTTCATTCATTTGTAATGTATCATACTCTCTAGATCTCCCCCTTGACATTTTTTAAGAAACAGTTTTAGACCAATTTCTAAGCACAATAAAATAAAGATTATTTTTATTTAGTAAAAAATGTCTTACAGTCAGGGTTAAATTTACAATGTTATTAATTTCAGTTAAAATTCGCACATACTATATATGCATAATGATCTGCAGTCCAGTGATTCTAGTTTTGTGTACAAAGTCTAAGGCAGACCGAAGTACTTGTTGAAAATAAATTTTTGTAAATTAGGCACAAAGGGCGGATGTCTTTTCGAAAAGAATCATTCCCCGCCACGTTCACTTTCATCTGCGAGTTCGTGAACGCCTAACCCGCGAACGTGAGAATATGGAAGGAATTGCTCCGCATCTGGAGGACCTCGTCGTGCGGTTTCCGCGTCCGCGCATTCTTATTCCCGAGAAATAACCTTAAATTCTGTTTGCCAGTCCTTTTTACACAAAGAACCGATATGTAGATCGAGCGTGGGGGTCTCCGCCGTATGAAAGGCTAATATCGTGCCGCTACGTGTTCGGTGTACGTAACGTAGCGGGGTTGAATCGTCGGAAGACAGCGCGAGAAATTGCGGGAAAGACGAAAAAAAGGGGAGAAAATTCCGGCTATAAAACCATTGCTTCACGGGTCACAGGAGGACTGCATTAAAATGACTTCCCAGTGAGAGCATGTTGCCAACGACATCATAGTTCGCGACACAAAATACGCCGCGCTGGTTTGTTTATGAAGTGGGACGGCATTTTTACGAGCCCGGCGTCGATCATGTGGTTTTTCAATATAGCATTAAATTCTGTAGAAGGCTCCCACCTTTTTCGTGAATCATGCAGTCTCAAACATTATACGTTGGTTGGAGACTCACTATAAATTCCATAGGAGCCAGAGAAAAATAAATTTTCGTTGTTGAAGATGTTCTTATTCGTAAAATTGTAAATCGAAAATTGAAACAAACTCATTGGATAAAGAATGTTCACGAATAATTTTTCTGCATTCCTGCACTTCATATGCAAGCCCTACAGCCCACTATTCATTCAAGTGCTTGAAGTTTTACATTACTAACGGTTATTAAATACGATATGATATATAATTTTTCAACTATTTGCATTAATTTTATTATTCTCTCGATTCAGTCGCGTCTACCATAGCAGTTACAAACAGTAGATACTCGGACGCAGCTAAGTGTTTTTGTAATTATCGTAAAGCAGTTTTGTACAAGCATTACCGGTTTTTCCAGAAAGTTATCGGTTCCTGCAGTTTTTCGGTCGAAGAAGTACGGGGCAGTTAATTGGTGAAGTTGCGGTCGGAAATGCCGGGGAAGTTTTTGAACTTCGGTTCGCGGCGAGAAAGAAGGTTTCTCTTCAAATAATTATCTAAAATTTTAAGCAGACTTTTTGCCGCTTCTTTCTGAAGAAACCGATACCGCAGTCTGTAAAAATACCGATAACAAAAGAGCGGCTAGGGCGAAACGTTAAACCTCCATTGATTTTACACGTCTTTCCCTTAATTAAACCTCTGCGTACAATTTCAGATTCTCTTTTCAACCAACTTTGAACATTGAAATTCAACTCAACACGTTTTTACAAATAATACGATACAATTTTAAATAGCTACGTGCACAATCTCGGGAATTTCTTTTAGACTAACTATTGATTATACAATACTAAACTTTTCTAGGATTTAAAGACGAAGTAATTTTTTACTTCCTCTTCGAGGATGGAACTGTTCTCGCAGGAAGCACAGTCGGAAGAATGCAAGAATGCATAATATTTGATTAACAATTTGAGGAGTTACAATAATAAAAACTAATATTGTGCTTGAAAACTTTACCTTGATATCCCAGACGGTTCTAGTTGAATATATTGTTAATACTTAGTCTAATAGAACAATTCACAAAAATTGCTTTCATTATCGTCACGCGTGATTTTTTCCTTAAGGGGCTGTGCGCACCCAACTACCACCACCACCCTTACCACTCACACATCGATAGATCCGCATATAATTATACGAAATGCAAGGGTTTACGGCAAAAGAAACTGACGCCTCAATATTGCACTTACAAGTTCAGACCCGGTCGATTATGTTTCCTAAGAGTTCTGGCCAGGGTGGTTCAGAGCCCAAATTTCATATTTTTACGTTGTTGAAGAGTAATTTGCAATAATCGGCAGAATACTTTTTGTCACAAGTCAGCGCTGGACACTAGGAAACATAATCGATCGGGCAGCGCTGACTTGTGACAAAAAGTATTTTGCCGATTATTACAAATTACTCTTCAACAACGAAAAATATGAAATTTGGGCTCTGAACCACCCTGGCCAGGACTCTTAGGAAACATAATCGACCGGGTCTGAACTTCTAATTGCAATATTGAGGCGTCAGTTTCTTTTGCCGTAAACCCTTGCATTTCGTATACGTATATGCGGATCTATCGATGTGTAAGTGGTAAGGGTAGTTGGGTGCGCACAGCCCCTTAATGTAATTAGTAGTTGGAAGTTATGATTTAAAAGCGAATGGGTATTTATTCGTGGCGGAGGATACTGTGGGAGGTTCACGGACAGTTGACTCGCAAATTGGAAGCCGGGGAGACGATGCAGTTCCCCGAAAATTCGTTCGGGCCGCACGCGCACGTACGGTGGAAGTAGGCTCTGTTCAGCTGGCCACGACGAGGTTTCTCGGCGTTGCCGTCGTCGACGTTCCATTTCCTCATCGTGGGTGGTACGTAGAGGCGACTTGTACTGCTTTCGGATGGAATAGGCGGGGTAGTAACGTCTGGAGCGGACAGATCCCATTCCGGTTTGTAGATCTGCCACCGGCAACCCAGCCGTCCCTGATCCTGACCGCGGATCGGTCGCAAAAGTTTGCCTTGCTCTCGCTTCGTTCGCCTCACCTTGCAGGTGAAACGGGGGACCTCGAAGAGAATTCCTCCACGCGGACGCTGTCCATATCGACACCCGCGAGACCACGTCCAATCCTAGTTTATATTAGATTAATCTTGTTACCGGCCTCGGAATCGCAGTTTCCACCTGTCCAATATACAATCACGAATTTATTCAATCTTTATTCCCTGCACAGGACATTCCCGAATTTGTTGGAGGATTTAACACATTAAAATAACTAAAAAGTACATACAGACAAATGTCTCGCACGATCATGCTTCCGAGTTGCAGGAGTTTTTGTATTTCACCAGTTGTTCACCTGTATTCACTCGAAGTAACCCAGAATTGTCAAATGACGTTCGAATATTTCGGTAATCTGTACTACTTGACAGAGTAAGTTACTGTTATCTAATCTACTGTTACAAAACGTATCATTCAAATCCATAAATAGCAGTTTTTGAATAGGTTCGTCCTAAGTCGTGTTCCAAAAAGATAAATTCATTAGTGAATTGTTGGAAGACAGAAACAGCTGCAATTCCAATTTTTTGATCTACGAAAAACCCTCAGGTCCGTGCTGTTTCTTAGATCCTGTGGTTCCACTATTTCTTTGTGACCTCCCCGACTGCGCCGAAAGTGGAAAAGGACAGCACTAAATACAGTTCAAATTATATCGTGTTTAGTATCATTTTAATGAGAAAAATGCCACAAATAAGTTAGTGAAAGTCCCATAAAAAGTAAAGAAGTTTTGTAATTGGATTAGTAGTGGTTCACACTTATATACCCCACCCCGTTTCGGATTACACGGCGTGTTTACACTTTTTATTGCTCGGTGACCGCAGCGGCTCGAGCTTCTTGGCGCTACTGGGTGTACATCCTACGGTTTTCTTACATCAAGCCTGTACTGTACTGTGTGTATTACCGAAGTTCATTTTACTATCTTTTACCTGTGTACATACAATTATATCATGCGGAAAGATGATCAGAATATATGAACTTCGGTAATACACACAGTACAATGAATAGAAATAGACAAGCAATGAATATAATTTCGTAACATATAACGTTAGTCTTCGAATATCGTTACAGCTGTAGAAATAATCAACAATGCATCAGCAACGTTAAAAATATAGCAAAATAATTTACTTCCACCTTGAAGCCGGCATAAAAAGGGGTTAAGCGATTACCATATATTTATTTCCGCGTTAAATAATCGGTTCATTCTATTAGTGAACGAGCAAGGCGAATAAAAGTTCACGGTCGAGCAAAAATCATCAATTTCCGATGTCGGGGATTAATAGGATCCGCTCGTAGGCGTGAAAGCGTTCCGCGACGAGTTTCCCGGCGCTCGGCTCTATAATGTTATTAATTAAAAACTGCGGGACAGACAAATGGGACGACGCTCGAGCGACAATTGGGAGAGTCACTCTCTCCGTCGAGTCCGGGATTTTTGGTCTCTTTTCTGGCTGGCGCAGTTAGGTAATTGATACCCGGGCTAAACCGGACCCCTCGTTCTCAACTATTCTGCACACTAACGAAATCCCGAAATCACGTATATACATTAAAATATCCGAGTAATTCGTTATGCTTCAAAAGTTCCGTCCGGTTCTCGCGGCGGCCGTCTCTCCTTCCTGCAGACAGCTGGAATTTATCCTAACAAATGTATCCACGCCGTTTATCCCCTGCCACTTGCTGCCGCCCCTCCACCTCCACTATTTCAGGGTAATGCATGATAAACATTTCCCGGTTTTGCTCGGGGACGATGGGGGTACGCGGAGGAGCAGCAATGAAAAATATTTATGCGAAACATTGCTGGATCGGCCACCCCCGCGAACACACACGACTCGTCCCTCCTTTGAGGTTGATTTGAGACCCGGGGATATCCGAGGCTGCAAAAATGTTTCCGTAAATTACGTTCTCCCTTGTAGATCGCGCCGAACATTTTCCACAACGAAGACAGTTTTAATCGGGTGCCCATCAAGCACTCGGGCTTCTTCCTCTTCTCCCTGCGACCTTCGAATTCGCACAGTGATTCCAATTTTATTAGGACATGTAGAATATTTCGGTGCAAAAATCTGGAAATGTAGAACAGGTATTGTTTATCCAGGCCTCGTTTTTGAGACTGTTTGTTTCGCAGTATGGAGTTAGCCGTTTGTTCACGTATTTTTTTTTCTAGCGGTTCGTTCTTAAATCTTTCATAGTAGCATTTGTCTGTGGATCTTGCCAAAAACTTGCCTACTTACGCATACACATATAAATGTTCGTTGAGATTTTTTGAACAAACAAACAATATTCCGAACTTACCTTTTCACAGTACTTCTCCTCACCACTTTTTAGATTAGTGTTGTTCATTCATTTTACTCATTGTTTATCTGTATCAGTAGAAATTAAGTTACCAAATTAAATCCTGTACTGCTAGTCTTATAGAAATTTCTAAACAATATTCTCCTTACTAATTTAATTTTAGCAGTTTCACAAGAAAATTTATAATTGTAGTTAACACACTCTGGATAGACTCATACGTGCTAAACTAAATGTAACTCTGTTTAACATACAGTTTTCAGATGGTACAAATAATGCGTCCTTTCGTACAGCCATCGAAAGCAGACAATGAATAAAAAAGAACATCATTCATCCACAAATTAAATGCATCCTTCACCTATCAATTAATAATAAAATATATTTAATTTACATAATATTTAAATTTCGTGAGGGATATTTTAATGCTTTTAAATGTAATTTTTACGGTTAATTTTAAAATTGAAACGAACAATTTTACCATCACTTCATAATTCTTTTTTAACACTCCTGATATCCAAGACTCTACTCATCGAGGCTACATTAAATTGTTCTAAGTAGCAGCAAGTATGGAGTCTCAATTTTACTGGGAAAGATCTTTATTGCAAGAGGAACAGAAAACTACCGCAATTATTACGGGCGATTAGATTTTTCGTTGAGAATTTCGTCAGTCTGGGTCGATCGGTTCGAAGGTAGTCCTTTGGTTGGCGAACCGAGTTTATTGTGGATGCGTGCTGCGGCGTGCGTGACGCACGTGGATCACACGCATCGGCGGTTTTAGTGCGATATAAATTGGCGTGTCGACCTTCCTGGCGCCTATCTATTCGCCGTCGACGACGACGTCTACGTCGACGTCGTTGCTCTCGATCGATGAGGATTTCATGGTGCTTAGTCGGCGTTTAGGCCCGCATCCCGAGACCCCCATACACAGCGCGATCTTCGTCCATTTACTTAATAACGTAAACAACCGGCTACCGTTATCAGCAATACAACGTTTCGTTGTGTTTCGTCGTTTGCCGACGAATAATCCAACAACGTATCTCCTGTAGAGATACAGTGAAATTATCTGACAATTAGCAACATATTCCTGCCAAAAGTATCTAAAGAAAGCTACAAACCATATACAATTTGCAGATTAGATTTTCAATCTGTTTAATTGTAAGACTTGAGTCGAGATGTTGTGGCATTTATCTTTATCTTTTTAATTTGAATGGTTAAAATAAAATAAAACTTTTGTGAATCATCAAATTAGTCTTTTCCTTTGAAGAAATAATTTTTGTCTATACGTTGAAGCGATCTTCGTGCGTGAATCTCAAATAAATAAAAACAAAATGATTCGTGACAATTAATAATTTGAAATATTTTACCGTTGCAAACCTATAGTTTTATCCAACTTATTTGAAACAAAAAAAAGGAAAAAGTGTAATTTTGTTATAAACTTGGAATATATTTCTACATCTATTTAGTACTGTAAAGGTGATAACAGTGAGAGTAGAACCGGAAAAAATCATTTTTCAACGGCGTTGAGATAAAAGGAAATTACAGCCTATTTTATTATCGTGGTATAATTGTTAGACTTTGCGGAACGAAATAATGTTCCCCGATCGCAAACACAGTCAGAACCAGGGGATGCACCTGCAGCCGACATTGATTATTACCGTCGCGTCCGCGTCGATTCTCATTCTTCGCGCAACGGATCGTCTCGTTGCGTCGAACTCGCGAGATGTCACATATCCGGAATACCAAATCGATCCCCGAATAGCCAGCCGAGTTCTGGCTGGGCGAGCTAAGTCAAAGTTTTAATCACTATCGACTTCGGGACATCTCACATCCCGCGGGACTTACGAACCCGCCGGAATGGGATCGAGGAAATGGACTGCTGCTAAAGTCGGGAGTATCAGCTGAATGGTTAACCAGTCGTATGTTTTTATTATAAAATCCTTGGGTCTGTTGAAACATTCCGCGCGATATACCGCGGGGCCATTGTGCCTGGTTAAATAATCATAAAAGTACATTTACCCAATGCAATTTTCACTTCGAACCTGCATGTGCCATGCATCGGATGCTCATCTCAAGCATTGGTATATTTTGCAGTGACCATCGTCAACTTTGAATAGACATTTTTATTTTAAACGATACGGGACCTTTTTGGATATTGTGTTTACTGGAAGAATTAATTAAATGAGTATAATGTCAAGAAGTCAAGAAAAAGTATGCGACTGGTTGGGCACCAATAAAAATATTAACGCACAAATTCTTGGCAAGGTCTCAAGTCAGATTGTTGAAATATATCTTTATAGATGATTTTATAAAATTAGACTGTCGTCTAACATTTTTCTTTCTATTCAAGCAGCGGCACATTTGTTTTTAATTGTATACTAGAATTTATATTATCTCCATCTTATTCTAGGCTTTATACTGTTTCTATTTTATTACTTCTTTGTATCATTTCCATTTTGTCACATCTTCCAGGAAATTCAGCGGTGCTACCGAATAGGAGTTGGCTAACGTGTTCGACCATGACCAACCAATTCTATTCCTCGCGAGCGGTAGGACTCGCGTGGTCGCTGAATGTTCAAACTCGATTTTCTCGTAAACGAAGCGTCAACTGAGAAAATGTTGTCCGTGCCATTTTTTTTCTGTACCACCCGTGCAGATACGTTCTGTACAAATAATGCGTATTTACACTGGCAATTTAAAAATGCCGATTCGCACTCGTCGCAGGAGTCATACCTGACGAATAGGTGTAAAATATTCTGGAGGCATCGTGAGTATTCGAATTTCCAGCGTTATCGGCGCCGATAATCGGGTGGCAGGTGAAACGGCGTGGCCATCGCTGTTCTTCTCGCACGTCCAGACCGATCCTTGTGCTCTCCGCGAAATGAAAACGTAGAACGAGGGTGAGTGGGCACAGGCCATAGACTACGGAACGAAGTTTCGGCCGGAAATGCCGTCGCGCGCGCGGGGTGAACGCACCCCGGTGAAGAGGGTCAGAGAGGGGAGATTAATTGATACCGCTGCGGAGAGCGACTGAGAAACAAACGGCGGAGAGCGTGGGCACGCGGGGGGTGTGCAGAGGAGAAGAGGAAAACGAGGGTGGTTTCGGGGAAAGGGCGACGGAGACGGCGGAGAAAGAGAAAATCGTGTGGAGGGAACGGAAAGTAGAAGCAGGGCGAGGAGGTGGAGGCGAAAGTTTGTGGGCTGCTGCAGGGGAAATGCAGTTACGATGCCGGGAGAACGGCGTTCTCTCTCTCCGCCTGGCCAACGGCCACTCCTGATCCCGGGGTAGCAATTAAACATTCGGCTAATGTGCTTTTCCATTCAGAAAATTGGATATTTCAGGCGCCTACTCGATATACCCGTCCACCTCCGAGTCGATACGCCGGATTAATTGAATTCGCCTTGCTGCTACTATACCCCCTAGCGTAGCTGCATCCTGCAACTGCGCCACCGCACACCGAGAGCACCCTCGGCTCTGACCACCGGATTTATTAATCGGTCCCTTTCTACGGGACACGAGGCTCGCGACAGGTGAGCCGGCTAATCGAGGACCACGGCCGTTCCGAACATTGTAGGTTAAATCTTTCATCGAGGTGCTACTAATTGACCCACTTCTACCGCGGACCTTTGACTTTTTTAATTGGATCTCCGGCTTTGCCTACTGGCAACACGCCGCGCCAGTCGAAAACTGCTCAGGTTTTTTGGACGTGTGAATTATTCGGACACCCTTTCGGATTAATCTGGGTGAAGCAAGGTTAAGCGGTATTACTGCTAGCATTGTCGGAGCGTGTTGGAATCGTTCAGACTGTTGATCTTTATGCACTTACGGCAAAAGAAGATTTATGCATTAACGAATTTCTTATTCTAGTTTCTATAAAATAATCTATGAAAATGGGTATAGGAGCAAACTAGTCGTTGGGGATACTCCCAAGTACTTCTATATATTTATAGTTATTTTTCAGTTGATACTTTTACAGTCTCCGTTTAGAATCATAATCTGACATGGTCATGCGGACGTTGCTGTATAAAATTAATATATGTACTGGTTGCGTTTAGTTTTTATCTGGTAAAGATAACTCTTGCATGACATACGAGTTAGGCCTCAAAAAGTTTGAATAAAATACAGACAAGAATAGAAAATATAGCTTATTCGAAGTGTAGCTGTCAATACGATTCATAATTCACAAGTCGAACATAAAGCACATGCTTGTCAGTATCTGACCCTGATAAGAACAAAAAGAAATATAGAAGATGAATTAGTGTAACACTAGAGACCGTTCTGAATCCACGGAAATTCGAAAGCACAGTCTCCAGAAGTCAGCAACTGGTCGGAAGCAGCGGTCCCCAAATTCGGAATTTCTTATTCCTTCGGAATTCCGCAAATCGTGTTCCCGAATTGGCACGTTCGGGCACACGTCGAATCGGCACGCACCCTTTCTGCGAAGGGTCCACCACCGATCGGGGTGTGTTGGTTTGGCCGCGTTCCACCGTTTCCGGGTCCGAACCTCGGACATCTTCCCGAGCTGGGTGTCCCCTTTCGGCCAGGGGGCGTCCGTTCCCGAAGGTTTGGCGCGTGGAACGAGTTTAATTCGGCCGTCCTAAGAAACTGGCTGCGGTTGCATTCCTCAGACAAGTTCCTGATTGTGTGTCCGGCTACGTCGCCGGAGTTCCCCGGCGTTCGTGCCAGTGGATGGTGGCCATTCCTACAGCGGGCTGACCACCAGTATTTATGTCCGGGACACAGCCGGGGTATCCCGAGTGTTCCGGGTAGTTTCTCGGAGCTGTGTCCCGCTGGCCCGCTAATGGTTATGGTAATTACCGGCCCTAATTGCAAGCAATGGAATTACGAAATATCAAAGTTCACCACGACAGCGACCCCGTACCCCCACCCCTGTGCGCAGGATCCTTCCGTAACGGCGAGCACCGGTTCTGGTTTCATTCGACGATCGGCCACCGTGGCTTTTAATTCCGACCGATGCGATGGTCCTCCTTTGATGGTTCCCCGCCAATTATGACAGCTGCTTTCCGACCAATAGCGTACCTTTGCACGATTAAATGCTGCGCGATTGCTGGAACTCTACGCGACGAAGGCATTTGGTAGCTTGTTTTACTTTGTTGGACCTTGGACAGTTTTTTGGTTGAGGAAATTGCGCTTCGGTTGAAGGAGAGCGTTGTAAATGTACAATTTTATTGTGCATTCAGGGCAATCAAGGTGTACAGTGTTTATACGGTTCGTTTCCTTTGGAAAACATCTGCAGTCAAGTAGTGATGGGCGTGATACAAGTCTTTCTCATGATCTTCAAACAATTTGATACTTAAGTACTTGTTTGGGTGTTTCGATATGTATCAAAATATAAGGAGCTTGTCATCGATCTGTGATACCAGTACGCGCCGAAGTGATACCAAGTAGTACTGGTATCACGACAACGTCGAATGTATCGATATTTTCGAGCCGGTGTCAAACCTTCGTGTACTCGAAAAATGGTATCGATACCTAAATGATACCTTCTTAAATGTCTCCGTCCTATATAAATACATCTTCCATGAAATTGGTATCGATACGTTCGCAATACACGTCTTCACCGTTTTGAACGTACCAGCATAATATTTTCATTCTATCTTCCTTTCTCGCGCTTGATATTAGTAAACATAATATATAGGATGTACATTACATATATACTTGTCATTCAGTAGACTCGACACCACAGGATTGCGATAGTATCGATAAAAAACCCATCCAAAATGTACTTATAAAGGATGGAGGCTTCTGAGCAACTATCATTAGGAATCGATACTTTTTGATACCCAGAGAATCATACATGCTTGTGATACCATGATTCTTTGTCAAAAAGAATCGATACCGCTTGAATATGCTCAAGGCCCATCATCACTACAGTCAAAGGCTGGTGAATGTGAGAAAACGAACAATTGATTTCAAGGTCACCTTAATTTTTTTTAATGGAATGACCTACTTTTTCTTATCGTAAGTCGATAGAGTATCAAATTGTTAGTAAAAATGCATTGACCTTCATATGTCCTAAAAGCTAATTGTTACCGAGATATGGTGAAAGTGACCTTGAAACCTCAGAAACGCCTCCATCCATAGAAAAGAAAATCCCGTATGAGATGGCCCCCTCAAAGCCATTTAAATTCCATGTTTTACAATTTTTTATAAAATGTATGTAATAGTTATTCGGGATAATCAAGTTAGCTGGGACACCCTGTATATAAAATGATTCAATCTGAAAGGTAAAATAATTTTACGAATGAAATAGAACCTTCTTCGTCTTGGTGAATTAGCGATCGCTAAGAAACATTTCTAAGTGTATTGTCCGTTTTGCAATGAAATTAACGGGGAAGATTAAACAAGCGAAACTGCACAAACGGATCCCCTTACCTGAAAAGGATCGCTGAAGAAAATTTTTTCAAGTAAAACAAAATTCTCAAAATTGTTTGAGAATGAAACGGGTGGGTAAAAATAGATGAGAGCGTGCCGGTGGAATGGAGAAACAAGTAGAAGCGAACAGCGGGAATCCACGCATCGAGCCGTCAGTAACTCTTCGGGGCAACCTAATAATTCGCTATCAGGAAGCGCGTGGGATTCCCGCGCCGCGGAGCGAGCGAATCGCGGGAATAGTTGTCAGAAACGATTGCGCGAGTCTTGCCGCGGCGTTTAATTCACCGGTGAAAGGCGATCGTTCTCGAGCCCCGTCGGGCAGAAGGCCGCCGGGGGCTTCCTTTTATTATCAGCGTGTACGCGCGGTTGAGTTCGAGCCCGGGTTATTTCGTCGGAGTTCGTTTCGGTTCTTTCTTCGGACCGGCGGCGCGGCGTGCAAACTGACCGATGCAAAGGCAAAAGTTGAACCGACGGAGGCGCCTTGATGTGGTTATCGCGCCGAGGGTAGAGGCTCGCCTCTTTACCTCCCTGGACGCCCGGGCTAAATTGGCAAATATTAAAATTCTTTCGATGCGGAAGGAGCGTGTACAATGGTTCGTAAAATGTAGGAACTCTCTCGCCCGGGCTCTCCCAACCCCACTACGTCGAGTGGTTGCCCACATTTTAAACCTCCGTCGAGTTTTTCATGAACGTTCTCCACCTACACCATCTCCACCTCCGACCACCTACCTGCCTCGTCCTCCTTCCGCTGCCTCCTGTCCGATTTGAAAAGCTCCTCTGATTACTTTATTGTTCTCCATGCTTGCTTGCCCTCATTCGCATGACGGGATCGCTTCCCGAGCAATTCGACCGGCGAAAAAAGTAAATCCGTAATCGGCGAACCCGCTGCTAATCGGAATTATTTCCCCGGCTGTAATTACTCCTTCGTTGCTGCTGTTGGGCCCCGAAAATGTTCGATATACTCGCAAATACTTGAAAATACCGAGCCACGTGCAGGGTTGCATCGAGCTATTTTAAACGAGGAAAGACAAAGGTTTACAGGAGTCTTTCTCGTCATTTTATTGTAATCACCAATCGAAGTTTAGGCAATCATTATCGCCTGAATGCTTCACTTTGTCGTATTGGTATTTCAGACAATCCAGACTGTCATATTGACCATATAGTTTTTCAATGGGACTTATAAAATTAAAAGTTTCTTATTTTAACTGAACAACTACAAAAACGTGAAATTTATTTACCTTTAAGTGCTTCTCCGAACAAAAATATCAGGCTTTCTTTTTATTTCTAAAAAAAGTGCTATTTAAGAATTTCATATGTTAATTAACGTACTGTTTATTTTGTTAACCAATAATGTAAATAAATCTCATACGAGATTCCAAATGCTTAACAACAAAAAAAAGTGAACAGGCCAATTTTGTCGCACAAATTTTTATACGTGTTAGCAGGTGTGTTATTAGTTTTAAGTAATGACTGCGTACATTTTCAGCCATCCTCCTCCTTTCATTCAAGGAACAATTTGTGTATTTTGAAGCTTAATTTGAAAATTTTCTACGGAGAAGCATACGTCTTAATTTACAAGCAAAGCTTAATTGAAACAGAACGAGAAATGATCATAGTCAGTAGGTAAATTGTTAATTGAGAGATGGATTGGTAAAATACAAGATCTAGAAATACAGAACAGAAGAACAGAAATAAAGATCTCAGAGTCTAAGAATTCTTATGGTCTCTAAAGAAACTTCTACAAAATACTGTAAGCTATTACTAAAAAACTACCAAGCAGCTATGACTCCTCTATAAAAATCAGGAAGCAACATCTGGAAAACCTAACTTTAATTGTGCAACGTACCCAAATGAACGAGTTCAGCGATTTCCCATGGAAGTAGTTCCACGAATAATTTCGAAACGAGGAATCTGTAATTTTAATTGGCGGCAGGTCCAACGCTGAACGAAGCCCCCCGATTTAAAACTGCGCGAAGACGCGCGTCCTCGCGTAACTCAGAGTAAAACTTTATGATTCAGCCTCGGCGTGGCGAGGTTGTTGCGTGCACGCGTTTCATATCCGGCGAAATTACGCGGTGGCGGCGCAACAATAACCTGTATAGGACCGCATTCAATACACGGGGCAGTGTGTTGCTCGGCTCGGCTAGGCGGCGGCGTGTTTTTTCATAAATAGATTAATTCCTCTGAATTTTTTAGAGCGACGTCTCCGGCGAAAATGAAAAAAGTTTCCTCGTCGAGCCGGTGTAATTAAAACGCCTTATACGAGGCGAAGGAGACCTTACAGACAGCTTTGTTAATCGAGCCGGAGGTGCTCCCGCGTCATTCGCTCGCCTAATAAAAATTAACGGCAAGCAGGTGCCGCGGCCCTGCACGAGGGGTTGCAAGGCGGCCAAAGGGTTGTTCCCACGACGAGAGGCCGGGCGCCAAGAAAAATTATAAAAATAATCTAGTCGAGGAGGGGGTCAGTCAATTGGGGTGGAAAACTTGCGTAACAAGCAGTCCCGGGGAAATTGCGGGAAAAACCGTTTGCCACGAACGGATGAAAGTGGCGGAGGGGCGGTTTGTAACCGGGGGGTAAGAGAAAGAGGGCCCTTCTCTCTCTCTCTCTCTCTCTCTCTCTCTCTCTCTCTCTCCCCTCTCCCCCCCCCCCCTCTCGCTATTTCTCTCTTTCTCTCGAACGCGAGCGTTCCGTAGCGAAAGAAAAATAAATGAGAGCCCACCGCTTGTCGGCGGACTCAATCGTTGAAATAATAATATTAATGTTTCGCGGAAAAACCGGCGAACTTTCCCGATGTTTGAAGACTGTAGTCTCGACTGTTGCTTTTATTCGACTTGGTACCCGCGGCTCGTTCGCAACCCCTTCAACTCTCGCATTTTCCATGGGGCTCGGCTTCGAACGCGTTTAGATAATTCTATGGACCCATTGGTTATTACAACGACTCTGGGAATTAAGGTGCTTCATGCTTTAGCTACCCTCTGTTGTCTAACAGGCCTTCAAAACGTCGAAGATCGACGATCAAGAAGTTCTTAATAGATTGTTCAACAGCTGTAGCAGTATCATTCGTACACCAAGCAAGTTAACTTGATTCATAGAATTCAATGACTTTTCGTCAGAGTATTATTTAAGAGGATATTATTAAACGTATTTTACACAAAATATCTCGATATGCTTTGGGTAGCTACATCGGCAATAATATTAGTGTAATATTGCTCTGAGATACACTTATATCAGAAGGGTTGAAGTTAATGTACACAAGTGACCACATGTGTTTGACACACATTTAGTTGACTGTGGGTTGACATTCAGAAAAATGCACAGGTCTAGAATCTTTAATAAAGATAAAACAATAACGCTTCGAATCAGACTCGCCAGATTAAGACTTGTCTTTCCCTTCTACGTCGCTATTCCCCCACGCTTCCGGCACGTCCCGGTCACGTGACGCGTTTCGACTCGTGCACGTGTCAATAGTTGAATTGTTCCACAAAGTAACTATAATGCTAAAGAGTAAACTTATTTTTTGAAATCCAATTTTCGAAATTTCAAAGTTGCGAATTTTTTTCATGATGATCTTGTATATAGTTAGAGAGCATGGAAAGAGAAATTCAACGATATATAGAAATGTATATTTAGAAAACCAAGTTTCAAAAATAAACAATTTTCAAGCCCGATGCGGTACGTTTTCCCGTTGTTCGATCGGTCTAACATTGTGCATGGATTACTTTTTTAACTAGTGTCATACTCCTAGGGAGTGTCCCGAGAAAATTCGAAGATCGAAAAATAAGGTCCACTCTACCGTGTCACAATGTCACGTGATTAATCCGGTACTCACAGAGAGGGGGTAACTTTTCCCCCTCAATTCGAAATGCGCTCATATTATAGTAAAAGAATGTATAGACAGTAACAGTAATCCATATACTCGATGCAGAAGTGTTATTGAAGAGAAAAAGAAAGGCAATAATGGAACAAAATGGAACAGCATTATTAACTGTTCGAAAGAGTTTGTTTCGATCGACAAATTTTGCGAATATGCGACCCAAAAGGGATTAATTCTACTTTTCCAAAGGACCAGGAAAACCAGCCCTATCTCCGCTGCAATTCTTCGAGCCCTCCGGGACGATTTGCGCCGGTATCGGCTTCGGCTCCAATTTTCCACCATAACGCGACTCCATGGGGGTCTTAATTTCCGGCCGGCAGCGGATCTGCATGCAGGTTTCCAAAACGATCCGACAAGTAGCTATTTACGTGCAGCATCGCGTACCTCGAGAGGGTGTTGGAAGGCAGAACACCACCGTGAGAGGAGTTCAAGGGCTCGCCTCCCCAATTCGTACGAGGCGAGCTTAAACGGTCCTTGCTTAATACGACACAGGAGGCTAATCTTAAAAAATCCGGCGCGAAGATAAGCCCTTCTTCTTGGGGCAACCTTTAACCCCGCCCTCGGCAGATTCTTAGAGGCAGTTACGAGCCACTGTGAACGGAGCAGATTGAGCGGCCTCGCTCTTCTTTTCATTAGCTGATAACTGGATTCCGGGATACGCCTGGCCTACGAACGGCAGGTTAACCTCCCGTGTAAGTACCGCTGCCTAGTATCACCGAAGGGTCTGCAATATATACCTCCCACCCTTCCCCGGAATTAACATATCTTGATAAACCGGCCGGGGATGGTGGTGTAATTTTTTTTTAGTTCGGGCTTTTGGGTGGTAAACGATACGTCGAGGCCATTTCGTGATCTCGGGATTACGCGATGCTTCACACTGTAAATATAACTTACGATATTATGTTAAATACCATCCAGAGGCCCTATAACTCGCAAATCTTTGGTGGCTTTGGTCTTGGTCCACCGCGAATTTGAGAATCTGCGTTTTGCGCTTTGTAGATTTGCTATTTTACAGTCACTTAAAGAAATATTCTCTTGAGGAATTTTTTTTAGTATTATACACTTCAAGTACAAATTACTGGTAAATAAATACTGGTATTATTATTAGACTGCAGACCTTTGTACAAACCACATATTTTTATTGCGAGTCACAGAAAGTAGACCAAATTCAAGTTCGTCTTTTATGAATTTTAGTAAGTCGATAACAGTGTAATAATACTCTTAGATTCTTCTAATGTCTTCAAAGTTTTGTCTAATTCTAATCCGCAGTCTAATTCGAATTCACGAGTCGTGTTTAGGGATCGGTAGTTCTTGTGTTAAAATTCTTTTCAATACAGGGTGTCCCACGTAACAGTTTTCATAATTTTTTTTAAGTATGTACTTGCGATAATCTGACAAAAAATATTTTAAACAAAAGCTGATCAGTTTTCGATTGGCTATACATTCCAATAAAAAAAAATGTTCGAAAATTTCTTTTCTACTATCGTCAAAGCCACCTTCATTTTTTAAACTGGCACTTCAAGGTCATCCGAAGGTTGTGATATACTTTGATCGTTGAATTCGTTTTTACACGGGCTGTAATACTGTTAAGTCAAAAATACAAAGTGCCATTTAAAAAAATGAAGGTGACCTTGACAATACTATAAAAAAATTCGAACTTTTTTTATTGCAATATATAGCCAATCGGAAACTGATCAACTTTTCTTGAAAATATTTTTCGATAGATTATCGCAAGTATTTAAAAAATCGTGAAAACTGTTACGCGGGACACGCTGCATATTCTCGAGTGCAGGCGAATGTCTGAATTCCTTTTTCAGCGACTCCCGAAATGTAAAACGCGATTCCAAACTAGTAGTGTCGCTTAATTAGCGCTCTCACTACAGAAATTCGATGCTCGAGACCGGCAACGCACGGAAGCCTTCGATTTTTTAACGGCAGTTCGTTAAGGCCGTAGCGAAATTAGCCGTGGGCGGGGATAAAATATTAATGACTACCGAAAGGCTAAATAAGAACCGGCGGAAAGCAAACATCGAGGGTGAGAAGAGTTAGCAGATAGACATACTTCCTCATTTTCCTTCTCCCGCGTCTCGAGATCGCTCGAAAGTTGGCGCACCATTAAGATACTGTATTTACACTGTCGGCAGCCGCGTCGTTTGATATTAATGTTTTTCTTGCGATGTATTTCGTGTGCTGGTAATTACCAGGGCAAATAGTTGACGGCGAAAGAGAGACGGCCCGGGCAATAATGAAGCATAAGAAAGAAGACTCGCCGCTGTAGTGAATTAATTGAGGGGAATGATCGCTGCACCTCGGGAGCTGCAGAACCCGTCCCCTTTTATGTAATTAAAGAACAACTTTGAACTCGCAATTTGTGTTATCGTTCAAAAAGTCAGGTGTCCGCCTCGGAGATGTAAGGGAGACACGCTGAACGTAAGTTCCATCGCTAAATGAAACTCCATGTGCCAAATTACCTTATAAATCTTTGCTCGTTCCGCTGCCCGGGATTTATAATGCGCCTTCGACTCGTGCAAACATAATTACGCTCGTTCGAACGACAAAATATCCTGGTTAATCCTCGACCTTTAAAATAAATTGCAGAGGAGTGATCTTTACAGACGTCAGAGTCTTTCTAGTTGATTTTTTATTTTCTGATAGTGCTTCTGGTTGTTTAGACTCACAACTGAAAACTGCCGATTTTTCTGCAAAATATCTTTTAAATTAAAACATTTTTAAGAATAACTATCTTTCCTTTGTGGGAGCATCAAATAAATGAAAGAGAGGAGGAAAAAGGAAGGAGAGCGTTTCGTTCTAGACCCGCTAGTGGACTCATCGGTAAGGCTATCTAGCGGGCCCTGCCTTAGACGGTTGGGATGTTGGAAGGCGTTTGAGGACGGTATATATATACAAATCGTTGAGGGATCGAGTACTAGCGGGAAAAGTCTTTCTTCCAGCTACCTGTCCCTCTTGTGGCGCGAGTAGGAAGTTAGGCCGCCACACCTTATTACTAATTTGAGCCGATACTAATGCATTGATACTCTTCATTTTTTCCAACCTTTCTGGTCTTTCGTTGTTTAGATATTATTAGACTTTATTGATGAAATACATACTGGCAGGAGATGCGAGGATCGGCGAAAACTGTCAATGAAATAACATTCCACCTTTTCTTATGTTAAATATGTTTCGTGTGCAATGTCGGCGCTTCTATTTTCGAGTAGAGTGCGGCGAGCACAACGCCGAATCGTGATTAAACTGTCAAACTCCGGTGTCGGGATCGAGCGCGGGCGTTAACGCAATTTTTCCGGCGTGAAAATTAATTTTCAACAAACGCGTGCGTCCCTCGCCACGAGCTTTATTATCCCGATTCGGCGTTATGTTATTTCGAAAACGGGAAAAGGCAGAGGCGAGAGGAAATCTCCCGGCCAACCGGCGCGGCTTGTCTCGCAATGCTCGCTCATTTGTCTCGTAGCGGCTAATGAAATTATAGCCACCGGCCTGGCACGGTCATCTCTTGGGTCCTGTCTTCTTTCTCCCAAACTTTCGTCCTCTCTCTCTTCCTCTGTTGACCGGCTGTCTCCCTTTGGTCGCCTGCATCGCCATCGGGTTCATGCTCTCTATCCTTTCGGCTCGATCACCGAGGACACAGAAGGGGCGAAGGACGAGAAGGACAGAGGGGCGGATGGAGAGAGAAGAGATTCTTCCGGGACCTTCCCGAAGGAATAGGAAGGAAAATTGCGGGAAAACTTGTTTCGCGGATATCTCTTTGAGCACTTCTCGCAGATGACGGGAGGCAGCGGCTGATATTGCGAACAGTCAGCCACCGACACCTCGTTTGAACGAGAGGAGGATGTTATGGAGCTAATGCTCGGGTAGAGAAGGACCAACCGCAAGAGAAAAATCGCCACTCGCACTACGCTGTAAATGAAACCGGAGAGTTTGGCTAAGTGGCCTATATCCTGCGAGATTGTACCTAACGCGGTCTCTCACGTGGGACTGCACGACGATAGTTCATTAGGGAATACTGCGCGCAATCGTTCTACTTTCAGTCTGTTAGTACTCAGACTCTATCGTGATAAGGCTGGAAGCAATCCTGATTCCTGAATAGTCGCTTTTGGAATACATATTTCCTCTTAGAAATCCATTTGATATCTGCAAGAAGAATCATTTTACGTTCGGTATGATAACACTAACAGTCTATCCTGATTACACTAAAAACAACTCTTAATCTAGATGCCTGAATAATCGTTATTGGAATACACAGGGCGAGTCACCTAAGGTTTTCACCGCAAATATCTTTGTTGTTTTCAAAGATACATTAAATGTCTTGAGGACAATGTTGAATCTTAAAATGTCATTTTTTTTAGAGATATCAAGGTCACCTTCATTTTTTAAAATGGAACCACCCTTTTTTAAAAGCCTATAATGATAGTCCATTTCATTACGAATTCAGTGACTATAATTACTCAAGGTCATTCAAGGTCAGGGACAGAGAGATGCTAAAATATTAATTTCATTGTCTTCAGTAGTTATGGGATTCTTTCGTTTACCCTTTCTTACATCTACACTTCCAGTACTTCTTCATAAAGCAACCGGGCCAAGAGTGCACTTTTTCTACATTCACAATAAACCGTTATCATGTCACACTTTTCAATCATTGATTGTGACATAGCGGAATCGCGTTTGGAAACATACTGTTAGTAAATAAATCGCAGCGTAATCGGCTAGAGGATGTTTGAAAACATTCAATAGCGTTGAAGGACCTTAGTATGTTTGCTATAATTCTCACTAGTGATAAACGTATTCTGCTTCCATATTTTAGTTTTATACGTTCTCTCTGTCCGTGACCTCGAATGACCTCGAGTAATTGTAGTCACTGAATTCGTAATGAAAGGGACTGTCATCGTAGGTGTTTAAAAAAGTTTGGTTCCATTTGAAAAAATGAAGGCGACCTGATATCTCTAAAAAAATTACATAATAACAAAAATTTTTTTGGTATCGTGTGAGCCCCATTTTACTATTCAACTTTGTCCTCAAGACATTTAATGTATCTTTGAAAACAACAAAGATATTTGAGGTGAAAATGTTAGGTGACACCCTGCATATTTCTACTTGGAAGTCCACAGGATGTCTGCAGGAATCCTTAAACTGGATCAATGTTTACTTTTTGTCACTAATATTCGTGTATTAATACTTTTTATCTACCGCCCCTGATTTAATATCCTTTTTTTTCAGTTGGTGCAGAGTGTAGAATGATTATTGTTTATGATTCAGGTCAAGATCTCAGTACGTACATAGATTTATTCTTCAAACATTGCTGACGACATTTCAAAACTGTTTACTCCTGCATACACAGCTTCGTTCCGGAAGCACACTGGTTCTGGAGAACGATGTATGGACATAATGCACTTCTATCAAACATCAGGACTTTTTCAGAACTGTAATAAATGTTTTAATAAAATGAGGAATCAGTTAGAGGATCATGTGATTACACAGTCGATCTCCAGGTGCAGTCTCGGTGACAGAGCAGCGCAAAGCCATCAGACGTCCTCCAGATAAGCCCTCATCTAGAATTTCGCTCTTTGTCCAGGCTGTTAATTATTTTTCCACCCCCGGACGGCAGGCACACTGTCATCCACTCTTACGCACCCCGAGCTCCTGCGAGAAGTGATTCATATATATTTTTCTTCTTTTTTTTGGCATATTGCGACCGAGGCTGAGTGCTCGGCCCTCACCGAAGTAAGGTTGGGGCTTTGTCCAATTAAGCGTCCGAGCTTTTCGACCGTCGGCCCGCGCGGCTTCGCATATTTCTGTCTGGAGAGGCGGACAGAAGCGGGAGAGAGGGTCTCTCCCGCGGAAAAGAGGAAAAACTCTCCTTCTGGGTGATTGTTGCGGCGCTGCCTGCCTCTCCCTCCATCCTGTCTTTTCCTCCTGGACTGCGCCATCACCTTCGGCTCGAGTGTTTCGCTGGCAACTTATCAGCAATTAGCTCAATAATTTCCTTCTGCCCGCCGTTTGACAGCCCGTCATCTCGACGGTCCTTAAAAATCCCTCGTTCCTCCTATTCAAGAACGATTCCATGCGCTTTCCGAGGGTTTCCGATGCTCGTTTCCCTGTTCGATTAAGGTGGAGACTATTAGCCCCCTTGTGTAGCTTAAAAATTCATTCGAAACACCAAAGCTTTTTAGCCCACCGTTAAAACACAGCTCGCGTCATAATTTTACCGGAATTTATTTAAGAGAATCTATTAAGACAAACTTGTCGGAAATAAATTGAAAGCCATCTGTACAAGTATTTCTACAAAATCAAACAAGAAGTACGTGAACTGTCCTGGATGGTTTCACCAGCTCATTTCGCTATTTGTTTAAGATAAAGATTATTAATTTTCCCCTGCAGCTAAAGAATTAATCCAAAACGCAATTCCAAAATCTATCGTTAAAACATAACCGTGAAAACGTCACAATTTCTTGATGCAGAAAAGCAATGCAATGTACTATAGTCTGCAATATTGTGTACAAAATCCAACACGGAAACGTGTAATTGTTACCAATCATCGTGAGAAGGAATCGCAGGATACAGCAGAACAGAGAAGAGCGTTTTCCCAGCGATATAATGCGCCGCAGTACAGAATGAAGAACGTTTGAAGTTTCTCCCGGAAAGACTATCTCTTGCGTTTTATAGATCGTTCATAACGTTGCACTTAACACGAAAGTTTGCGCAGCAATCTGTCTGGCGTTGAGAGTAGAGTCGCGCGTTTAAAATTTTCACTCGTGCCTGGAGAGGGACTCGCGACGGAGCAGAGGATTTTTCACCTAACAGCGGTTGAATTATCGTTCGTCCACTGTCGGTAAATTTTTTAAGCTCTCCGCGGGCATGCCGGGACGGTATTTTCCCAGCAGGGAAACAACAATAAAAATCGAGCGTGCTCATCACAGGTTCCGATCGATCGGCTCGAATAGGAGCTCCGTACTTCGACGATCGACTTTTAATCCTCTTCCGTGCGAATGCAGACGCGAGGGACAAAGGAATTGTCGGAATAAGCGAGGCAGTCTTTATTTTATCGAACCCGACAGAGGAAAGCTCTGACGCTGTCGTCGACGGAGTATTAAAACTCTTGGAAAGTTTCGCGACGCGAGCCAGATGGCGTCATTATCGGCTTCTTTGTCTCACTTTGTCCTTCCGTTTCCATCGTCTCCCTTTTGGCCGGTCTTCTGGTCCCTATCGTTTCGTTCCAGCTCTTTAAATCTTCGTCTCTCTCTTTCGCCGCCTCTCTCTCTCTCTCTCTCTCTCTCTCTCTCTCTCTCTCTCTCTCTCTCTCTCTCTCGCTCTCTCTCTCTCTCTCTCTCTCTCTCTCTCACTCACACGGTGTTCACATCGTATTCCGTTTCGAAGCCGGTTTCCCACGTTGTGGGATTGTCTCTGTGGCGGATAGGTAATGTGACGCGTGTCTTCTTGGCACTCCGACCGGAACTCACCTCCAGCTAGTCGGAACTTGGCTTGAGTGCCAAGTTCGCCATGGGTATTAAGCGTATTAGGTACAAGTGGTTTCCGACTGGAGAGGGCATTGGTCATTAGCATGGATAGATTCGAAGGTTATTAGCCATTACTGCCATTAGACGGCCCTTGTCTCCACGGACGGTCTCCACTCGCGTTCCTCGCGCTTCCGACCGTCGACCTTGATCGGGACCGACGGCGAACATCTGTTACGATACTTTTCGCCTTGATCCCGCTCCTACATAATTTATGAGATCTATCCCGGTGATGGATGGATTTCAAATCTTTGGCCGCTTACCGTCCCCCCGGAAAAATAAAATATTAGCCGCGAAGTCGGTCCCTTTTCGTTATGGTAAAATAAATGTTATAAGAGACTGCGGTATTTTTATGCTAGATAAACATGGTCTACGTTGATTCTTTTCCTCATCATTTTAGCGAGGTAAAATTAATTAAGTATTTATAAATTCGTTAAACGTTCTTACTGTTCGATTCGCCACGTTAACGACATTATTAACGACTCTGTCAGTATTTGATTTTCTAGTTTATATAGTAATAGAATTTTATATGTAATAATACAATAGAATTTTATTCCCCTCTGTATCCTTTAAGCTGCAATAAAATACAAGGAACAGGGTGAGTAATTCCTTGAAACAATCTGATTATAACACGTCTAATTCATTATTCAATATCAGTTTCTCACGATTTGCACACAAAGACATGAATTATAAACTTGAACCTTTGGAATGTTCAATGATGGATTGAACACTTATAATCGAAGAAACAAGTTCACATGGCAATACACTAACATAACAAGATGACATGATCTCACATAAAAGTAATGTGTACAACTTCGAAGGGGTTACTAGTTCAATTATGTCTGTCTAAAAAAGCACGCTGCAGAGAAAAACAAGTCTGTCGAGCGTG
Source organism: Lasioglossum lativentre (assembly GCA_916610255.1). NCBI lineage: Eukaryota > Metazoa > Arthropoda > Insecta > Hymenoptera > Halictidae > Lasioglossum > Lasioglossum lativentre. Next base: position 9,075,492 of record OU744364.1, read on the forward strand.
GTCCTCGAAGCCAAAGTGGACGCAAAAGCTAAAAACAATGCCATCGAAAGGAGCCGGGAACCTTTACCGAATTTTGACGGTCGTGAAAGCTACCCTTTCGGGGACCAGCAGCCCCCGTAGTTTCCTTTTTCTTCGATTAAAGGCAACTTCCTGTCGTGTTTGGCTCTCTGCGTGCGCGAGAAGCTCGATCCATTTCCGCGGACTGATGTTTGCCGGATGGAAAACTTTGCCATCAAAGACCGTGCCACCGACGTCTCCGCTCATTGGCAGTGTGTGCGACTGCGGATATCTCCTATATGAGCGTATCTAGACGATCTACGGTATAAGAGACGAGGAAGATGAGGACCGACGGATGTTTGATACGTTGCGGTGTTGCTTCATATTGAATTCTCGGGTCCCTTCTCTCTTCTCTCTTCTCTCTTCATTCCTCTCTCTCTCTCTCTCTCTCTCTCTCTCTCCCTCTCTCTCTCCCTCTCTCTCCCTCCGTCTCCCTCTCTCTCTCTGTTGCTGCGCTTCTCTCTATCTCGCCCTACGTTCCCGTTTCAACGTGCCGGAAGACGGCAAGGTATCGCCATTCGTACTAGCAAACCCTGAATCAACCGCAAGAGAGATATTCCGCCGGGACTAATCACACGCAAGTTCTCCCTTGTCATCCGGCGAAATTGATTTGGGCACTTTAAACTGCAATAGTGATTTCGATGTTGGCTCACCTTCGAGCACAATTCTTTCCGACACGTTCGATTTAAATAAGTCTTCACTATGTAGCCTGTGGATCTAGTTGAAATAGTTGTGGAAATAGTTGTTTCTTTAGTCAGTTCTTCCAGTAACACGAGAATAATAATTCCATTAAAGTTTGTTAATATACAGAGTACGATACATTCTCTTGTATTTTAACAGTTCGTATATTGTAAGTAAAGTTAGTAGAACATTCTATTAAATGCTATGTATACTTTTCTGAAATATGAACGTAACCATTATAACATTATAACATTATAACATTAGAACACAAAAAAGTTGCAAGTCCTCTGGATATTATTTTAAAGAATAACATGCATCATTCGATTTTCTTTATGGAAAGTATATAATAATCGTGACTGTCACATATGCACGATGCCAGTAGCCAATTTGCTAATGTACTGGGTGTCTATCGTGCAATATGAGATCAGTACTAAGTTCTTGATCATAATTAAATCTTGCATAGATTTAATTACAACCTTGTGAAAGAGATATTCACATGCGTATTAATTTGTAGTCGAGTTGAAACACGAATAATGCTCTTGCAGTATGTACATCAGATACACGATTCTAATTTCGATTACCACAAAAATTGCCCTAAAAATTCTACAGCAGATTAAGCACTTTTAGTACGCTTTTCCAAGAATACATTTTTCATGTACATACCTATAGCATCCCCAAAACGGACTGAAATAAAAATCTTAATGAAGTTCCCCATCGTGCAGACGCTGTTATCAGAACACTATCCCTAGGAGCAGATAATAAAATAAAGCTGAATCCTCTTTGGATGGACCGTGGGTCGAAAGTAGGGTATTTGCATGAAAATCGCGAGTTTCGAGATTCCATCGGCAAGTTCTCTGGCAGCATATCGGTAATCGAGTTTTCGAACGATACTTTTGCCAGCGTGGCAAGTAAACAAGGAAGTTCTGGTGAAATAGCGAGACGGGTCCCGTAGGGATTCGTCATCCTCCGCGTAGTTTGTCCATCGAGCGGAGACCGGTAGGTACATTCCCGCCAAATGCTCGGTTATTTGTGTGACAAACGAGAGATGTCAGGGTTACGCCACCCCACCCCCTGTCAAAACGCTCTCTCGATCCCCCCTGCATCTCGCCCGTCCTGTGTTACAACCGTGTGTCCCACTCCCATGTGTTTCACCGTAGTTCCGCGTTTAATCCATTGATTAATTCACTTCGTTCCCGCGTCCTTTATGATTAGTCGGCCCTTTACTTCCACTTTCTCTCCTGTACATACGAGCCGGAACTAATGCGGTCAGCCTATCCAAGCACCCCTCCTTAATACGGTCCTGCTGCCGGCCGGAGCAATTTTTCTGATGCCCAACCTCGGGACTGGAGACCGGACAGAAAACGAGCGCGTTAGACGGACCGGCGATTACGGGATGTATGGAACAGATGAAAAGAGATTCCAGGAGATGTATTTACGAGGGTGATATCCTGTCTCGATTGCTGGGAACATTCGCTAATTCCAAGGATTAAAAAGACTTCAGGGTTATTAATACTTAGTACTGAAGAGCGGTAAGATTAAAATTCAATAGTAATCGTCTGATAATAATACACAAGTTTAGCCTTGAGGTAACACGAACTGTTTATACTATTTTCAATCTTAGATCTTGTCAAACTATATCAGTTTAGCTTGGCACTCTCCCTTTAGGTTCATCTTCTCCGCAAAGGATCTTTACAATATCTTCTACTTAATTTTTTCAGAAGAATGTTTTGCTTCATTTTCTGTACTTGAGAAAAGTTGTAAAATGTTTTTCTTACGACGATGGAACAATATTCTCCGTGGAGGATTTATCTATGTGTTACGAAGAGGTATAGAGACCTGAAAGCATGTTTCCTGAATTTTTCTCATTGGAGACTTCATCTTGGTGAAGATAATTTTCGAATTTTTAGTAAATATTTAGAGTATTCCCCGTTCTTAAACGTGTCATCCAAATATTTGAGAAAACACCAAACATCGGTGAGAATAAATCTTGGATCTATTGGAGACTTTATCTTGCTGGATATAATTTTCAAACCTCCAGTAAAATATCACAGTATCCCATTCTTTAACATCACGAATGCCAACGTGTCATCCAAGCGTCCGAAAAAACAAGTTCCGATGACAATAAATCTTGTATCCTCTTGACGCCTCCAGTTAACTGCTCGTAAACCGGGGAAAGTGCGTCCATAATGGTGCCGTTAAGAAAATTGCCGTTGAATTCGACTGTCCGCAAGGATTTTACGAGTTGTTTGAATATTACGAGTTATAAGATTTAATGATCAACGTCCCTCTTTTCTTTTTGTCTTCAATCTCCGAATTTCTTCGAAAAATAAAATCGACTACCCTCGGTCCAACTCGCGTCCCGTTTTCTAGCGTGGTACGTCGGATAAATCATCGAGTCGTATCACTGAAAATATGAAAATAAAATATTTATTCCCCCATAAAAGCGTCGACGACACTCGGCGAACTCGGAGCATTCCACGTTGACGACAAGGTAATGACATTTACAGCCGCTTTTCTGTACCCGGCTCGTCGTATTACCGTGTTTGCCAGCTTTAAATTAGTCACACGGACTTCGCATAGGGCTGCGGATAGAAGCCAATCAAGTTACAGATCGTAGACGCTTAATTCCTCGTTGAAACTTTGCGACGCGCTCGAAAATTTCGGCCCCCGCACGATTGCAATTGTAGCGACATCGTTGCGAAATGATACCATTATAATTCGCCCCTCTGCTCGAAAACGAATTAAAAAGCGAACGACGCGTATGACAATTTGTTTGAAAACTCCTCTTCTTGAAAATAGAAATTAAAAGTATTTGTTTGTCCCAAGAGTTCGTTTCTTAAGCTAGCAAATGGAGCGATTGAATAACTGAAAGCATATAAAATGATAATAGATTAACAAAAAGATGATTGAGTTATTTGCATGTGCTTTTGTTATCCAACAACTACAAGCGAATACGAAAAGTACTTATGCATTTTGTTGAATAGGACTCGTGTAATCGTGACCAACCCATTCTACTTCTTCTGTATTCTAGGGCACATGCAGACCCGGAATTTTCAAACTCTTTTTTTCTCGAAAACTTTTTTACTCGTTCAGCAAATAGAATCACCTCAGCTTGTACCATCCATCTTGAGTCATCCTGTATGTGCTTTTTACAAAAACTAATCTAACAATTCGAACAGCGACCGACGCGTTATAAATTTTTAACAGAACTGTAGCCTAAAATGGTTAAATAGAAATTCTAAAAATTGATGTGCAAAATGAACGGGAATTCCGTAATAGTTGAGAGGTGTTTGGGAACCATGTCAACAGTATCCTGTGGCACTATAACGCGACGCGATTGTTTCTTAACCGTGTTAGTTGACGTGCTCGGTAAATTTATTCCACTGACATTGAATCCGACGATAGTTTGGAGACTTACGGGTGACCCGGTACTAGTTTACTTTGAACACACTCAGCAGAACGCTGAACTATGAGTTTGAATGCAAGTTTCTCGGGGCAGAAGTTTCGAAGGCGCGTTTTCCCTAACTGGAATATTTTGCGAGCATAGTTGCGGGAGGCTCGCGTCGCGTCGCGTCGCGTCGCGTTGAGTCGAGTCGAGCCGAGTCGAGACTCGCGATTAAGCGGTTCGCCACGCGAACTTGCTCGAAACTTCTTCTTTCAATTGTCAACGAACACGGTGTCCCTCCTGCTGGAGAACAACTAGGTTCCTGACCAGTTCGCGCGAACTTGTTTTAACAGGGCCAAAGAAATTCGAGCGAAACTTTCGCGGCTCCCTCTTTTCATCTTTTTTTTTTTTTGCACGTCAACAGGCTGAAATCGACTTATCGGGGACGGGGGAAACAAAGTTCAAAGCCACATTATCGCGGAAAGTTTCATTTTCAACTTGTTTCGGATATTCCGCGCCGGTCTTCGCAATTCGCTCCTGTTTCGCGCTTGAGCACATCCTCGACCTTCAATTTCAGTGTACGTTCAGACAGTTTGTTGTTGTTTGCGTTGTTGACATTTTTTATATTGTTCTTCCAGACACTTCAATGTGAAAATTGTTTTTTGTTGATGTTTGGAAGTTACTGTCTCGATGTTTCGAACATGTTTTACGAATACTTTTATGCTGGAAAATCGAACGTGTAAAGAAATAAATTGATATAGAACAATAAGAAAAGAAGAATTGATATTTTTCATTGCGATACTTGATTGTCTTGATCAATATACTAATTAATTTACTATAGAGGGTGTCCCAAACATGTCGTCCAACATTGACAGGGGCGGTTTATTTGAAGTAACATTTTCATTTGCAAAAATGTCCGCTTCAGCTTTGTTAAAGAGTTATTAACGAAAAATACGGACCAATCAGAGTTCGGCTCGGCGGTAGGTTCCACCGAGCGTAGCGTTGGTGTCGCGTCGTGTTGAAGCATTGTACAAGAGCAGGAGGAGAAATTGATTTTATTAAAACTCACATATTCAGCTGTAAATGCATATCTTGCTTCGAAATGTGTGTCACTTTACGGTTAAACTGTACCTTGCGTAACCAGAAATTTTTACCTTTTTCTTGTGTAATCCTGTAGATTTTAGCGAGAAAATGCCAAAAATCCAAGTTTCAATCCTAGGTGTTCAGTGGTTCAAAAGTTATGAGTGTTTAAATTTGAACGATTTACAGTGTTTTTGACAGGTAAGAGTGCCGCCATATTGATATGGACTGATTGTGAGCGTTGCGCGTCGTCTAACGAGCGCAGCGGTTAGGTGGCACCACGAGCACGCGCTAATGTCGATCAGGTAGATTTCCAAGCGTAGTCGGGCTGGCCCTCTCTGCTCCCCCCAAACCTAATCACCAACCAACCAAAAATTTCTGGTTACGCAAGTACAGTGCAGCTGGCTACTGCTATTGCAACAGCCCGGAGCCACACAGAAATTTGATTCTTATTTTAATCATTTTAACAAGTTGAAAATAATACATTGGTGTTTTTAAATTACTTTAATCTCTCGACCGTTTTACAATGCACCTACTCATTTTTGCTACAAATGCATGAAATCCACAGTCTAGTGATCACATTCCCTGATTGTTTTGATTTGTGCCCCAATAAAAATGATATTGCAATTGTTATTAGTACATAGCTATCTACCACCAGTTGCGTCGATCGTTGACCTTACCGTACGTCCCTTGGTTTTCGGCATTGCCACATACCTGAAGTCAGCTGTACAGTTTGTCTCCGAATGGTCCAGTGACACACATTTCAAGTGAGTTCTGATTAAATCAATTTCTGCTCCTTCTCTTGTTCATTGTTTTTCCGCGGCGCGATACCAACGCCACGCGCAGCAAAACCTGCCGCCGAGCTGGACTCTTCTCGCCACCATCGCGCTCTGATTTCAATCGTGTTTTTCGTTAATAACTCCTTAACAAAGCCGAGGCAGACATTTTTGTAAATGAAAATATCACTTAAAATGACCTTAGGAACCGTCCCTTTCAAGGTTGGATGACATTTTTGGGACACACTATATATGATTGATCAATAACTACTTCAGATTTGCAGAGCCAATTTCGAAAGACAGAGAGCAACATGAAAATTGTAAAATTTATGAAAATATTATGAGATGTTGTTTGTGTTCATTCACTAATGCAACTCTAACATTGTATATCCTTTTAAGAAAAATGATTCCTACCAAATGATATTATGCATAATGTACATCACAATGTACGTATATAGTACATAGTATAACGGTAGTACATCTACCTACATTGTACAGTACATATTTTCTCGTAGAAAAGTTCATTCATATCAGAAAGCTTTGACTAACACGCGGACCAATTACAATCGAGGTTCTATTGCATGTATGCATGAATGAAAAATGATTTCTACAAAAAGATGTACATACAGTTCCATAATAGTACAACTAGCTAGGTTCTACAGTACATGTTTTCCCTTACAAAACTTCATTCATACCCGAAAACATTACGTAACGTATATTCTATCCGTCGATATGTTACTGCAACTAGTTTTTAAAAAAAAAATTGCCAGCGTCAGAAACCACGGATTTCGGCAAGGATGCTCCATGGAGGAAGCAATTCTGTAACGTGGAGAACAGGTTTAAAGATGCTTTCTCTTGGAAGCTGGTCTCGATCCAGACCAGCCGTCCCTTTTCTGTTTTCTCAGCCGCAGCCGGCGCGGCGGAACACGCGAGTGCGTTCAGAAGACGGACATCCCTCGGGACGTTTCGTGTGATGCGAATACGTATCGGTTGTTTACTCGGGGCGCTATTTTCGAGGCGATACGTCAATCCGATATTCGGAAAAGTTTCGCGAGCCAACGTTGCTGGAAAGTCCGTGGCCCGTGTTTGCCGCTAAGGAAAAGATGGCTTCTGATCACGGCGCTCCCCGTTCCGATCGATCCTCGATGCAAGACGAACGAGAATCAACCGCCATAAATCTCGGCGTGCCTCGCGGAACAGCTCGCTTTTATTTTTGCGGTTGTTGTTTCGATTCGCCGCGGAATCGAATTCCGGCCGGAGACCGCGCGGCCAATAATGAATATTTTATGCGTGTCATGTTTTTATTGAAGAATTCCTGGCTAGGTTTTGTGGACGCTTGAAATTTTGATAAAAGTGAATGGAAGTTCGTGCGTTTCGCGAGTTTCCTGCAGAGTAGAAGGTGAAGACTGCCGCTGGAGTTTTCGAGTTGTTTGAGTTCGGTCTCGAAATACAGTTTAGGAAATTCAAACAGTCCAGAATGTGAAACTTTCATTAGTTTCGAACATACGACCGTTGAAAAATATACGAAAATTCTGTAAATTACATTACTGCGTGGGATACGGTGCAGGTGTGTATAGGAGCTTACCGATTGCTTGGCAATATAATGTCGCGTATAATGGAGTGAGCGATGAAGTTAGCTGTTGAATCGTAAGCAACAAGTTCCCAGAACCCTTGTCAAATCTTTGGGTAGAAAAAGGGCGGTCGCGGTCGTAGGACGATGAAACGAACGTTAACGTGGCTTTTAACGAATCCCGTGAAATCCTGAGTCGGACCACAGGGAGGCAGGTCGTTAAGGCGTCGTCCACGTACGTAATTCCTCGAGCTTGCAAGCTCGCCGTACGAGAAGCCCGCTGGTGATCCCTGCGCATGAATAAGCCGTTACGTCGCCGCATTTCCACCTCCTTGATATATTGCCTGCCCCGGGTAACACTGCCAAAAATTAATGCAGACGAAAGTCAGATGAAACGGCAAAAATGATAAACAATATTAATTTATTCCCTCGCGAGCTTCGTATCATTTTCAATTAATTCATGCTTCTTCTATGAAAACGTTCTTGTATATAAAACATTTTTACATGTACTACAGGAATATGGGTACAAGAAACCGGACTCTATATAAAATATAAAATAGAATTTATTCAGTTTAATGTATCTGAAAAACACGTTGTGAGGCACGTCTTTACTCTACGACAAATACAACACGAGTGATATATTAGAGTTGAAACAATTGAGAGTTGAGGGTCCAATGACGCGGACAGCATAGATACAATGTATCATTCGAAAGTTTTCGATAGACAAAAGCAATAGAATATCCTACTAAATAATAGTAGATTATTTTTCTCAATTGGTTTCTTAAACAAATTCCAACATGTACTTTGAGAAGAATGGAGAAGAATGAACTTGAGAATTTGATAGGTTTGGAATCGAAGAGGTTCGATCCAGATTTTCGAGCCTCGCTGCTTCTTAGTTGTTTTGCAAGAAGGTGCGTGTAGCGAAAGAGAGGGTTTAACCGTTGAGAAAATGCGAGAACGTGCGTGGTGCAGCCATCGCGAGCTTAGCTTCAGCGTAAACCACGTGCACACAGTCGCAAATATACCTCTTCTCTGTCTTGGTTTAGCCCTCTCTTCTTCTTACGGTGATCCGTATGATAGCGGCATGAGCTGGCTTTAATCGTTCCTCGTAAACGCCTGACGAGTTTATAATTTCGAAGTTCCACTCGCGCGACCGTCTGAATATTCCGCGGAAATTTCGCCGCTGCAATCACCGCTGTTATCACGATCCATTGGTTGAGAACCTAGAAAACGCAGATTAATACAAATTTCCGATCTCGAGTTCTCATTTTATCCTCCAATCAAGGCCAGCGAGATTAAGACAAAATTTTTCTATTTCGTTCTCGTACACTGGAGGAAGAATCGCAAAGAAATCCGCCTACAGAAAAAGCAACTTTCCTATTGTCACTCGCATCGACGGACAAGCGTACTTTATAGTTTCGCTTCTTGTCCGCGAGCTTTCTCATTCACTTAGCCGGCTTGTCATCGCGTCCGTTACCGCCTATTGCCTACAGCTTGCGACTGAAACTTTTTGAAGTTCCATGTCTCGTTTTTTTCCCTTCACTTCTTTGACGTCTGACGTGAACGCCGCGCATCCTGTTCGAATCAGGCTCGAAATAACAATTGCACGCTACGTATCCGCCTTACCGCGTTAAGATATAACGGGTCACTTGTGGAGCGGTGGGGAAATAAAATGCCACTCGTTAGAACTAACTTTCCTAAGTATGAAGAAACGATATCATCGTGTTGCATTTCATTTCCTGTGGTGGTGTAGCTTCAACAGAATATTAACTGTTATGTCGCGAAGGCAGATTTTTGCCTAATTGTATAGGAATGATGTTTATGGCACGAGCGACTGAGTTCCGCTATTCTTGAGGAGGATTTACCAGCGGTAATTTCGGCCGTCCTTGGATTAGTCTCGGAATCAGGCCCGGCAAGCTTTTATTACGGTACGTTTGTAGAAAAACGTGCTTTTGCAGGGTTTTTAGCTCGTGGCTTGGTATTTTTTTTATGATATTACCTCTTCGGGTCATCGCCGACCCCACCAGAGGTATCTGGTCGGGAAAGCAACTGCCCACTCATTTTCCACGACTTTAGCCATTGGTCAATAATGTTTACGCCCACGCTGGGTCCTCTAATATAAATAGGCTGAGGACATTGCGATCGTTGCTGTTTAAAATAGAACATTGTAAGAATAACATCACGGAGACAGTCCTTGTCATTACCGTGTATAAAGTTTTTAAATTTAAGATTCCGTTTTTTCCTCAGTTTTTTGTTTATTAAATTTATTAAAGTTGCAAGTGTTTTTTTATCCCATTTGACTGTCAATTATTTATCCCTTGTTGGGGCGCGTACACTCAACTAGTCCGCTATAGCTGTTGGGCATTGATACGACGCAGCATTAACCCTCGGAGTACCCTTTCGAAATTAATGAAGACGGGTCAAAATGATCCAGTGTATGATCATTTATCATAAATAGACAGTAAATTTTATGCACTTATGACAAAAATGAGTACATGTAACTTAATCGGTAAAAACATTAGAAGAATTTAAAAATACAGTTATATTATTTTTATTCAATTAAACATCTTAAGAAAGAAAGTAAATTTCCATTTCACTCCAGTTGCAATTCAGGCAGAAAATTTTTATTTTGCGTAAAGATGTCTAATTATAACTCTAACAATTTCTTGAAGTATTATATGCACTATCCTTATCTATAGTAGATACTTCATAGTTGGAGATTTAAAAATGGAAACAGTAGGTAGCTATTGAAACAGCATCAGATCAAAATGAATCTAAGATTTGGGAAGAATTTGGTGAAGCACTTGCTTATAATTTAAAGTTAATGTAAAGGGGTTTCAGATTTATTAATGCAGAGGTTAATAGAGTACAGTAGAATGTAGAGGTTTAAATATATTAACGTAATTCATAATTTAGTGCAAGTATAACATTTACCTAGAACCGAGGACCCTGTGCGAACAAGCGAATTCAATTTTCTCGATTACTTCGCTGCTGCGATCAGTTGTGAATGAAAATTTTCGGGATGTATGAACCACCACGATGGTACACCAACAGTGAGTGGTTATCAGCAGACTCCTCCCGCAGTGCTCGGACCCTTACAAATTGCTTAACCGATAAATTGTGTATAAAACAGCCGCGCGCCGGTCGTTCCGCGAGATAACGGCGTATCTTTGCGGCTCTTATCGACGACGATCGGTCGATTTATTATTACGTGAGCAAGGTTTCGATGTGATACGGTCGAAAAGCTTGATCGTGGCGCGGCTCGCGCATGTTCATTCTTCCCGTTCTAAATAACTGTGTCACGTATCGGAGACACGCGCGAGCGTGCACTCTCTGGTTAATCCCAGGAGGAATTCGGACCGTCCGAAAAATTATTGCTCGCGTTCCTCGCTGCGTGTTTACTTGGCGAATTCCATGGGGATCAAGGGAAACACGCCCCTGTATCGTAAACTGAACTAAAAATTACTGCATGCGAAATAATCTACGGTACAAGGCTACGAAAAAAATAGCACATTTTCTACATTCAAACCACGCGAAAAGTTCGAACGCTTGCTTCTGTTAGATTCAAGTAGACACTTTCGTGTCTGACCATCGCTGGCTGCTTCTACTTGCATTACTGTCCCGAAACTTTCGTTCCACTGCGAAGCCAATGCTATTTAATTCCACCTTCGGCTTCCGTAGAGTTTCCGTGTGTAATGCGTGTTGTAGAATGAATATCCAAATTTGGAGAATTTCCATTTGCTGCGGCAACAATGATCACGGTAAATGGAATCGAATGTTCATTTACACAGCGAGCTTCCGCGAAAATTTCTAACATTTGTACGCTAACTTAACAACGCTAAAACAAAATTTTTCACTGTTTCGCTGGTGAAACAAAATCGGTCTCGCCGATAAAAACGAGTGGAAACAGTGAGCGATAGCCAGACACATTTATCAGTACATTGTGCCCTGTATGCACCTACTCTAAAATACCACGATCATATTCAAACCTTTAAATGCCAAATTTAGTTTAATGTAAATTGTCACTTCCTGCATTTGTCTGTCTTATAACTTTTAAAAAATGTATTCTTTACATTTAATTGATTTGTACAATTGAAAGGTACTGAAAACAATGATGGAAGTCAACGACAGTAAACATTTCTAGAAAGTGTACAAGGAATGCATCGTTGTAGAAACAGAGTATTTTAACTCGACTGCAATTATCACAACTGCTAGGTTTTTAATAATTTTCTAGAACAAAAAAGAAACGTGTATACATTGCAGGTCTACATTTAGTGTAATGATTAAATATTAACAATAGAAGAATTGAATTTCATTTCGATACAAAAGAAATTAAGAACTTTAGTAAATTCTTTGGTATTTAATATGTTTGCTACCAGCGTCACGGATATGTGACCGTTGCCATCGCGCATTTCATTTAAAGATAGTCAAATGAATTGTACACACTTTGTTCGTGAATAATTATAGTACACCGAATAATATTCAGAAAATCCATGGCTTTATTCTACTAAATTGTTTTATTACTTCGCGTAGGAGACACGGTTGTATATACTGAAATATTTTAACAATAAAAATGAACAAATAAATGTTGGTAGCGAACGTGATAAGCAATTGTTTCTAACAATTTGATCGCCTACTGTACAATATTCTCTGCGGTAATAGAGATATTTAAGTACCTACTAGATGAACCACCGGTTTAAGTAGCTCTAGCTGAACCAGCTCGTACACGAACCAAATAATTGCAGTCGCAGCAATAAAGTACACCGAGATACGTGCCGCATGCTTCATAGCGGAACGAAATCTCGACAAGAAGAAGCGGACAAACTCTGCGATAGCACGAACCGTTCATGACACGCGTCTGCACGCAGCAGGGCGACGGCCGCGATTTGTCTTCCGCAAACGGCACTTAACCGCAATCCGGAGATTATCGTCCGGAGCGCGAGTCCTCCGGCGAAATTAAACTGTTCCGGGCCGCGAAACTCCGGGCGGAAGACCGATTCCCGAAATCCTCGGTTTAGCGGCCCGGTAAAAATAAGACACGGGAAGATTCCGCTCGTGTTCGAGGACAATTTATTTCCGCGGCCGGATGACGCATTGCACGGCTTTATCGCTGTTCGGGAAATACTTCGGCTAGGAGCGAAAGGAGGCGGAGGAGAGGACGAAGAGGGCCGAGTGCGTGGAGTAATACGGCCTCGTCGCGCTCGTAGAGCCTCGAATGGGTTGAAACGGACTTGGACGCGAGGAAAAGAGACCGTCGGGGACGACAAAGGTCCGCTAATGCCCCGATACGTATGTTCTTCGTGTTCTTCGTTTCGTGGCTGGTATGCAGCACGGCAACCCGAACGAAGAAGGTGGTTCGAGAGCGAACCGGATCGAGCCCGATGCCGAAGACCGGGGAGGGAGCACTGATTTACCGAGGCAATCGCTCTTTATTTCTCTCCAGGCGGCCCTCCCGTCCACCCCTCTTCGATAGATATCGCCTTGTAATAGCCTTCCGTTACCTGAATACATCCGCTCGCCGAAATTTATTAGACGAAACCGCCACTACCTCCTCAGACCAACAGCCGCGGCCCTGCTGATCCCTGACGCCCGCTTCATTATCGAAACGCGCGACTGCTTCATCGCAGATTCCTCCGCAAATCGCTATTTTCTTTATTTTATGATCGCCGACTGTCTATCTGATTCATTGGAATTTGTTTGTGGCTCCTTCGCGGTTTGGAAGTGTGTCTGGTGATGTTAGAAGCCCATTCTCCATGGCTAAAGAATTTTTCATGGATCCTTCAACAGCAATTTCAATTGTGCAGCAACAATTTACCTCCAGTAACGTCATCTAAGAATTCCGTTTCAGATTATAAAGTAAAAAAATACTTTTAAGAAAAATTTTTTTTGCACAAATTGCTACTATAACATTCCTAGAATATGCAGGTAAAAGGATATTTCGATATTCGAAGTCGATCGACTGCTATAAACGTAGAACGGAGCATCTGTTTGCCTCATTACGATTAAAGTATTAATAAATAATTAGTGAAGTATCAATCAGCTGGACATTAATTTGTGCTGGAAAAAGTGCATTCGAATCAATCGTGCACTTCGGAGCATTGAGCCAAGACAATTTCTCAACACATAGCAGACTAATGGTGAGTTTACATTAAACGCGTTTTTCTCAAACCTGTATTTTTCATATTGGCGACCATGATATCTGAAAAACTACTGAACGGATTTCGCTCAAATTTTTATAGTCTAGTCAGCACATCTATAGTTCTCGCCGGTACCAAAATACTTCTGATATCTACTATAGTTTTTTTTTAGCTGAAAAAGACGAAACTTGGAACTTAACGTTTAAAACCGAGTCAAAAATTCAATTTTCGATATTTTTATATTATTTTGATACCGGCGATAGCCGCAGGTCTACAAATTAAAATGCCGTGTGATTTTTTGATACCAGATGATCGAAACCTCCGGAATCATGGTCGCCATCAACCTACTTTTTTTTTTTACACATGAGTGTCTTCCGAACGGTGTAAAGTCAATCGAACTCGTTATGTTGGTTTGAAAAAATTCTGAGAGACTGTTAAAATGTCAATAAATGTGTGGTAAAAATGTTAAGATTGTATGTTTTAAGGGTCCTTCAAAAAAAATTCCTAAAAAAGCAAGAAAAAGTAACTCTCACATGGGATGACCCCCTTAAGCTTCCCTTCGGTAAAGTACAAGTACTGGAAATTCTATTGATAGGATTGCGGTAGGTAAGGTGTTAATTGCTGATTTCCTAGTGGTCTGCACTAAAAAATTGAATTGTGTTCTTTACGTGCTTCGAAATAGGATGTTGTGGTGCCTCTTATGTTATTAGTCAGTGATTCCACTTACAGTCGTTGTGTACTAATTCTTGATGACTTAGTTTTCTGAATTTCGAAAATAAATTGTACCTTCTCCACTCTCTGATTGGGAATATTCCGTTGAAGTAGTGTTAGTGATTGTATACAGTGTTGGAAGTTAATGGAACGTATCCTGTCCCTAGGAATAGTGCACCTAATTTTAATAACAGTGGAGGAGTTAAATCTAGGGACAATAAAGAAGGATCTCTATAATTGCGATTATTAGGAATTTATTATTTCTCTTGTCTGGAATATTTGAAGAAATTTGTTTATCGCTTTCACCTATGAAATCGCTGACGATAATAAATACATTCGGTTCACTTGACACGAACGATCAGCTGGCTAAAGTAAAGATGAAAGTTACGAAGTTTACATTAAGATGTCATGCCTGTTACTACTTGTTATTTGAATTCGAAAGAAACTTCTACGCTGTTAGTAGAAGTAGGAATAATATGAAGTTTGCTGACGTGCAGTGAATTAATTTGAAGTGAAAATACGGGAAGACCACGTCAACAGCATGCAGCTGCAGTTTGTTCAGAAATGTAACTATACGCCAACAATGCATAGGACATGTACCACAAAAGCGTATAATAATGAATGGTATATTGCTCGAGAAGAAAATGTACCATATGCTCTTCGAAAAAATACTAATTTTATTACAACGAAAAGGTATCGAGAATATCGTCTATATACAAATTTTTGTCTATAAATATAAATGAGTAATAATTTCCAAGGGAAGAGTTTCGAAGGTAACCGAGCACAAGCATTTGAAAATTTGAGTGTTTTAAGTAAAGTTGGTATTCCGGTTTGTGAAACCGAATGTAGTGGTAACGGTTTCACGTCTACAAAGAACGCTTCCAAGAGTGCAGTGGACTTATCAATCACAGATTATGCTCGAAACTATTAAGAAACTGCACGTTCTTGCTTAAAATGCAAAGGAGCCGACTCTCTAGCTTTGCTTCGCCGTCGTCCGAGGGCAGCACGCTGTTCAGATCCTGAGACACCCCATTAAAACCACCCCCTACTCAACCTTAAGATTTCTATCCGGTTTGTAACTTATTTTGCCACGGTAACAGCTTCGTCTTTCTGGAATACTTAATGGCCTAGCTTTGATCTTACACGTCCACTTACACTCTTCCATTCTTCAAAAATTTGTTGTATAATACAATTTAATAATCATATTCCTTGTTCATAAAATGACGATGTATTTCTAGTATTTTTTCTTCGATCTAACAATTCTCGTAGCTCCGTGCAAAGTTTCAAAGTCGGCCATTGACACTCAGCCTCTTGGAACTACGAGTCACCACCCTGTATCTGAAATCTCAATTAATGTCGCTGGCTTTATCATTGGATCGTCCTATTGTCATCGACTAGGGCTCTTCTTCTTGTCTCTTCGAATTTATCGTGTTCCCTATCGATCGACGTCTCATGAGTGCCCTAAACGAGCAACTTCTAACGACGCTTGCACAATATTTCTCATCTGTGCCATAAACTGCACGAGACTCTTCGCGTAACATTCTCTTACAACACAGTTCAAGCTGTTACAATTAAATTGTTCGTATCATCCATAAAACTTCTAAAACAAATGTCACATCAGCCCATGAAATGACCCCATGAATTTGTAAGCGAGTTTTTCCTCTGTTACAAAACAATAATTAAGATCGCGTTGATTAAATTAGCGATATTTTAGTACTTGATCGAGCAAATATAATTCAGGAATATTTCAGCAGGTAAATATAGCCTCTCGAATTTTTCCCCGTATTTTTCGGGGATGGAATGAATCAGCCATCTTGTATTACACTTGCAGCCCAGCATTTTCGGCAGAACCTTCGAACGAAGCCCCGCAGATTTCATCGGTCAAACAATAGGCTATCGCTAGTCGAAATGGGAAAGCGTCTAACGGGTCTAACACAGGCCCCGTTCTCTGAATGGAACTAATAACTGAATAACCGACAAAAATCGCTGCCGGCTGTTCGGCTTCATTTCGCCGCGCGTTTTCTCGTTCACAATGACTTGCAGCCACTGCCCCGAACCATTCGGTTCGCTTCGACCCCGCTGCTTTTCCGCCCTCTCGTTCGGATTCGACATATTGCGTTCGTTAGCCCCCTAGTTAACAGACGCACGCGAATTTTCGCCGATGTTGAGCTGGTCAAGACTGTCTATTTACCTGTCGCGGAGGAGAACCAGATTTTTCCAGTTATTCTCGTTCCACTCGAACACGCCGCCCTTCTGATCACGCGTCAACCACACAAGTTCAATTAATGAAACATAGCTGAACATACAAATTCGATGAAGGCTCTACAAGTCACTTAGGCACATTTACATTCGCTGTAAAATTTAATAAGAAGTCAAAATTTTAGATGTTTAAGCTTTGGATCTGAGGAATTGGTATTAGAACAGATATACATTGAAAATAGGAGACTTTTATCTTATTAGGTGTACAAATTAATTCGTGGCCCTGGAAATCAATCAGTAACATTAATTGAAATTGAAATCCATTATTCACCAAATGGAAGATTCAATAATTGTCTATGAGACCGAGTAAATGCGCAGAAAGTGATGAATAATGATTAAATCAACAAATACACGAAGGAAGGGCTACCAAATAATTTATAGGTATATATAATAACAAGTTCCCAATTCATCTAAAATTTCTTTCCGAAATTAGCAATTCTTTATTGTCTCTATAATTCACGATAATAAGTAGACAGCGGATTTTATGCATTTATGACAAAAATGGGTAAGCATGATTTAAAACAGTAGAAACATTAGAAAAATTTATGAAATACTGTTATGTTATTTTCAATCTATTAAAGATATTAAGACAGAAAATAAATTTCTGTTTCACTCCAGTCTAATAATAAGACAGTCTGAAATCTACTGATATAGACTATTATTTGGATCCAACACGTTAAACTCGGTGTTAATTGTCCGGGTTCGATCCGAGTGATCCTTCGGACTTTGTCTGTATTTTCACCGGGTGGTCCGACTAATTCAAGTTCAACCTCGAAGAGCCACCTTCCACGGTTGAAAGGAACGAAAAACCGAGTTTCTTTAAACGACTTCAAAGCTGTACAATGTGACCTAGCGACGAGGGCTCGTGCTAAGTTTAAGGCTAGGTTCAAGCGTGGTATCTAGTTGCAGTCTAACTGGAGGACCGCGAGTTAGCAACCTCAACACGTCGGTCCTCCCTACCTCTTCAGTGCTTCATCCCTACTTCCGGAGATTTAGGGGTGGACGGAATTAAAACTAGATGCCCGAAGCGGACCCAAGGATTCGCCTAGGCCGCTCATGTTTGGTGACCAACCTTGGATTTTTCCAGACATCTGGAAACCATACGCGTTGTAGCTTCAACCACCCAGCCGCGCTGAGCCCAAGGGACGACAATTTTAGGCGTTTTATGGAAAGGGACTGCATCGCAGGTATCCAAATCCAGACCGGTGATCGTAAAATAATAATAATTAAGTATTTTAACGTTTTGAGTTACTTACGAAACATGAAGAAATTAATTATTATTATTTTTATTGTGTTCCATACATGAAAATACGATATATCTGCAAACTAATGTGTTATTAAATCATTTCTACGAAAAAATGATGGCATTAGTTGTTTGTCAAAAAAAAAATTTTTTCAAAATCGTGATGTCTACGACAAATTTTGAAACCAGATTTGAAATCAGTGTGAAAAAATCTACGGGGAATGATATGTCGCATGTTAAAAAAAAAATTTTTTCCGCGCGTGGTATTGAAAAAACCACAATTTTCTTGCAATTGTGCAAGTTTAACGAATTCTTTCAAGGTTAAAAAACGTTCGTACCACAATCTCCATAATTATTCCATATTCTGCAAAGTTTCAGCTTTCATTTAAAAAAAAATTCATCGCTCTATCTCATTTCTATCGAAAGTTCTTTGATTTTGACACAGATTTCGTCGGTTTAGCCCACTGTGCGCCGTAGACAAACTACAAAAAGTCACGTACCGGGCCCACTGGACAACAGCGATGTCGCTGCCATAAACGTCGCCCAACGCGAGCATCTACACTGGGAAAGCTTAATTTTCCAAACCAGATGAAAAACAAACGTACGGTAGGAGGCTCGAACAGAATCGAAACCATATGGAAACTACAAGAATCCCGTCACCGCGGATCCTTTTTAATCCCCGACAATCCCCGATACTAGTCAGCCACGGTGAACCAAGGTACACGCTCACATCCCAAAACAGGCTTCGCTGTGGTTGAATCTATGAGATTGAACTTAAACCTAACCTTGCATACGCTCGTCTGTGTGCGGAAACTTCGGTCGGGAAACTTGCCGGAAACCTTGGAAACTTCGATCCACGAGGGTAGCCCGTAATTAAGACGTCCCGAAGAAAATCCCGTGAACTCCGACTCACGGTGATCGCGCGAACGTGTTTTACCTGTGTACGATCTCGGGGCTTGTTTTCCCGGATGGGGATGTTTATCGATTATGAATTGCTAAGACTTCTTCAAATGACAAATTTCATTTGACCAACGCCAGTCACAAATAATTTAATATCTTGCGGTGCGAGGAAAGAACCAACCAGAGATGACGTCATTTAAAATCGAATGTTTTCGTACCACATCTTCGTTCAACTTGCTCTGTAACAATTTTGACAACGTTTTAGCTTAAGCAAAAGTGATGTGAGAGAGGGAGAAAAGGAAAGCGAGCGTTTTTTTCTAGGCCCGCTAGGCCCTGCCTTAGACGCTAGGATATCAGAAATCGGAAGGCGGTTAAGGACTAATCGGAAAGGTCTTGATTATTTGTTCATCTGCTGGTGAGCGTAGGAGGTAGCCACCACAGCATAATCTGTTCATAAATATTGCTGATGTTGTTTGATAATGCCATCAAATTTGTATCTTCATGTAGTACACTGCTAAAAGATACTATGTATGCCCATAAGATATTAGAGTGGAGTGTATTTATTCATGCATATTCTGTAATAGAAGTTACGCAAAATTTTAGATTGTCGAGAATTTCGAAAGAGACGTTGGACCAGATATTTGAAACAAGTGATGCCGATGATTTGGTAGCCACAGGATTCCCTGCATCTCTTCTCCGATAAATTCCGTGGCGGTCAGCTTCCGATACACGTTTTTTCGAGTATCCGTCGCGTCGGCACGTGTGCGTGTGCGTGCGCGTGGGCGTGTGCGTGCATACACGCCGCGATCGATGCCCGGCGACGAGCGTTAATCTTCGGTCAAGAGCGGAGCAAACACATCGCCGGGATAATGGGAGATGGCAGATCGGCTGTGCGTGCGTGCTTTCGTTCTAACGTATTGCCGGCCTTTCGCGGAAATTTATATTCTCGCCGGCAGATAAGGCACACTTGCTATCTGGCCCCGGTTGGCGTCGACGTCGCGGCTAAACTGGACGAGGGTGGAACGGAGACCACCCCCGCGCAACCTACGTCCACCCTTTTACGAAATGTTTGTTCTAGGGTATCGTAGATTCTGCTGAGTCTCCGGAAAGGGGAATGATTTTCTACTAATCTGCGCCTCTCCCGCCGCTGTACGCCCTCGATTACGAGATCGGCTTATCGGTAATGGCTATAACGTTGTCGTTGCGAACTTACGATTATTTTAACCTCGGACCTCGCTCGCCTCCGGACGATTATGCGCCGTTTGGATAGCCGCACGATGACATTTTCATGGGAAAACGGGGAATTACTCTGTAACAGTCTCGTGTAATTTATCTTGTAATTGTTTAACGCTTTACACGGTTTCGAAATTTCGTTTTTGGTGATTATCGCTCTTGATGCGCTCTTTGTTGGTTCCATTTTCTTTAATATCGCATACTTTATAAGAAATAAGGGGATGTTATAAAGTATGTGATATTAAAGAAAATGGAACCAACAAAGAGCGCATCAAGAGCGATAATCACTAAAAACGAAAATTCGAAACCGTTGGGGATGTTACTTTTTTCGTTTCATAACTTTTGTATTCTTCCAACTGACACTTTTTTCGCTTTCGAGGTCACTTCAAGGTCATGGTGTATAGGTCGTTGAACTCGTCTAGACGCCGAATACCACATCCCGTTATAAAAAAATACATGTTACTATGAAAAAGAATGCGATCACCTGATCATGAATGTACCATTAATAATCAAGTAATTCATCCGGAATGTTGAATAACCAATCAGAGCACATCTATTCGTCCTGCTCGGTCAAGGGGTTAATTATCGCAAGTAATTGCGCTCTTCCTCGCATTTAGCTTTTTAATTTGTAAGAGTCTACGGTCGAACTATCCACGGAATTATTCAAGAGCCACGGGTCTGCCATCCTAATCCTGTGGTTAATCTACGAGAGGATCTTGAACGGGTACAGCGAACATTGATCTAGTCGGAATGACCGCAGAAGGATTTCGCGGGTTCGTTTCGGGGTTTATCAATATCGCGAGGGGTTAATTGATCAAGTCCCTTTCGTCGCAGCCATATCTCTGACGAAGGGCTGACGTCACCTAGTCCACGGTACACGGGCCTGGTGATCCTGATTAGCATTAACGATTCATAGACCCGGGACTAACTAGGGTCGCCTTGCGACCTCTCGCCATCTTCGCCGGTTCCTTCTCGTCCTCCTACGTGTCTGCCACCCACAAGTTATCACGCCTGTCGACAAGGAGGTTATCTTTCGCGTTCGCCGATCGCCGGATTTACATAATGTTTGGGAACCGCGAGGTGTTCATCGCGGACCGCCAACTTCGGTGCAAACAAATCTTAATTTAAACAAATCGTTCTAGTTGCACAAACATTGCTCTCCGAAGTTAGCTATCCTTCTGTCTCGGCAGATACAAATACCACTTTCATCTTCATTCTACATTCATTGGCCATTTTTGGTTGCTCTTTTTGGGATGACTTCGATGATCATGGTTGCTCAAAGCTAAATGAAAATTTATGGGTTTGCAGGTATTTAATGATTCGCTGCAAACAAATTTCATTTTATTAAACTCTAAAGACACCGTAGTGTTCTTCTTGATCACTATCTTCTTGCTTCATCTGTCCCACTTTTACCTATTAATCCTTAAAAGGACGAATGTTTTTGATGTACATATGGCAATGCTTAGTTCTATTCAGGAAGTTATTCATCGAATTTCTTCACCCAATTAGACAGTCTAGAATTTAAAATAATCACTATGAGCTGAATAGCTAGCTGATCAGGTGACTCCTTTGAAATGCTGGGTAAAAGTTGATCCTGGCATCGTCATTCATACGTGACTGATACAATTAAGTGTTTCTTCTACCTAGATGACATGGCAAACCTATGATTTCTTTGTTTTCGGAACTTACAAAAGGATTCAGAAAATGTGCTCATTCTGACATATCTTCCCGTTTGTATTCTTGTTTTCCTGAATAAATTGTTCAGTTTTGAGGGATTATGATGGTTCAGTGAGAGGAATAGCGCGCGTTCCGTCCACTCAAACTCACAGACGTTAACCAGCGCAGTCCAAGTGCGAATATCATCGGACGTGAAAGAAAGTTTGTCTGTGGCTCGCAATTTCGTGGATACGCGTCATCGTCGGTGCGTGCACCATCTTTCAGCGAGGCGGGCAGCGTCCAGTGTTAATACGAAAGGGCAGAGCTCGGGGTCTTTCGATGTCGCGCAACGGCCGGCCCCGATCTCTGGGGAGGTCCTTCGAATTTTCCAGTCGACGGAGGGAAGCTTGTCGGCCAAGTTGCATATTACCATTTCTCGATTCGATGTGCGAGGAACAGGACACGGCATCGGTGCGTAGGCACACGCACACATCCAGGCTATCCGGGTCTGTACACCGGCTGTTAGTCCCTCTGGCATTAGACAAGGGTATCGGGGATGCTCGGGGGTGCTGCTCGTTGTGATTGGTGTGGGTCCGACTGACCATTTGAATACACGGCACTGTAATCACGACTCTGCCACCTCTCTCTCCCCTCTGTGTCGCTTTCTCACACTCCCCTTTCGCCTGACACTCTCTTTGCCTATCGCATAGTCATCGCGCCTTCTCATCCCCGCGTCACGCGCCTCTCGCTGTCCGGGGAATACCTCCAGATTGCTACCGCCGTCCGACATCCTCTCCATTCGTTTCCATCGTCGCCTCGCCGGACCTTCGCGACGATATCGCGAGGATATCCCAGAACCGAGAGCTTCCTAGGTGGATGGATAACCGCGCGAAACCGTCCACGGTTACCGACAGTTTCCTGCGGCTTTTCGCCGCGAGACGTCGAGATGCTCGATCCTGTGTCGCCATTGGATGACGTTGCATTAGAACCAGCCTCTGGACCACCTGTTTCCACTCGACCAGCCAGGCCAACGGGCTCTTTCACCCGGATGGACGTTTTCCTAGTTTTCTGTCGCTATCTGACGCCATTTACTATGAGCTGAACCATCCGCTATGTCCGTTTCAGCGAGCTGATGCGATTATTGTGGTTAGGACAGCTCGGCTCTTCACTTCAATGCTGAAACGCTTGATAGAGGTCTTCGAGTACAATACTGATAATTAACAATAGGGGAAGAGCGAATTTATGCATGGAGTTCGTTTATTATGTCTTCAAATGCTACTATGATATCTTTTACGCTATATAGCTTCATTTTATTGAATTTTACACTGTACACATTTCATTAACATTTCAATGGTGTTGAACAATATGTACTACTTAGCACGTGTGTTATTTTAATAAAAGTATAGATCGATTTAAAGCATGGGTACTTCTTAAGACAATTTTAGACTGCATTGACTAGTTCTGTTCAGTTTCACTTAACCTTATCATACAGTTGTCGTAAAAAGTGTATTCATAGGCAATGTTTAAAAATGTTGTACATGTGACTAATATAATATAATTCAACGTTAAAACTCTTAGTGGAAGACACAATTCGTAGACTTGTAGACATTAACAAGTTGAATAATCAAACTGCTGGCCTCTACGTTCGCATATTTATTCTAGCCACCTAGAACAAATAGGAACCACCGGTGTTAGGAGCATTTCCCAACTTTGATTTCGAAATATTAACCGTTGTCTTAAACTTTCATTTTAAAATTTATCGCTGAAAGTTTTATTTGTTGCGCTTACTAGAAGATCGAACGTGGACTCGCGTGGGCGCGATTAATTGCACAGTCACTGCGAAAGGAATGGGTCAGTGTGCCATCGAGCAAAGGGCAACATTATTTTAATAGGCCAAAGTTTGAAGCGCAGAATTTGTGAAGCTAACTAGTCGAGTACTTCGCGTGAACTGCAGCGTAGACCGCCAGCCGAAGTTGAAACATCGCGAAGTCTGACATTCCGCGACTAAAGTCTGGCAACATTTCGCAGTTGCTGAGGAAACACTTTGGAAAAAAGGCGGAAAGTCCATCTGCTTCATCTTACGCTACATTGTCATATTTTAGGAGTTACAACTTTGGCTAAAAACGTTGCTTCAGGTTGTGTATTTGCTCTGGCAATTTCAACGCAATTCATATTTATTAACGTCGAATTCTAGCTAATATCACTAAAACTGACAATTTGCCTACAAAAATGATAGGAATAACCCTCTATAGAGCTATCCCCCCAAAGCAGAAATTAAATTAACATTCGATTATCAGACGTTAGAAGTCAGTCACCACTAGAATTCAACACAGAATCCTTCTCCTTTGAGATGTCTCTTTCATTCTGCACTTAAAGCGTTGTAAGACGGTCATCTCTGACGCTTTGACAGCGTTGGAAACGCCTCGTAGAAGTTGGCCCCCCACTTTTAGAATTAAATAATTTCAACAGTTCAAAAGCATCTTAAAAAATCGGTCTAGTTACTGTGAATTTTCATTTCATCGTTTGTACTTTCTCGGTACGAACTCATCTCTGCTATCATTGTTTTGTAAAATACTAATTTGTCCAAATGAACTTGTCCACATACCAGTCGACAATATACGAAAAATGTCATGGCACGTGTACTGATTTCAACGAAAACACAACGTATGAGCAAGTGAATATTCTTGCTGCCCCAACAACATGTAACCCTGACAAACAAAGCGGGTCTAAAAATGTGACAAGCCTAACGGAGAACTCTGGATCTCGCCAAAGAACGTACTTCACCCCATGGTGTGGAACAATCGTCCGCGGTCGGAGAATATCCTCGTCCGTCGCAGAAAGGAAATTATCCAGGAGACGTCTCGTTGGATTTCTCTCGTTACCACGTCATTCCGGATGTGAAAATGTCCGCGTAACCGGTTCCGAATTTGCATGTTCGTCGCTCGGAGGCAGTGGGTTAGGTTGCCGGCTTGAGTGGGGGGAGGCGAGGATGCTGCGAGCGACCAACATCGCCATCGCCCAAAAACCGTCTCGCATCCATTTTAATGGATTCCCGGTGCGACAGACGGAGACAGTGTGTCCTAGGCTAGGCTGGGATAGGCTAGACTAGGCTAGGTAACAAGACAGAAACGGAAGAAGCCAGCGAGGAAGAGAGATATACAGAGATAGAGAGATCGAGAGAGATATAGAGATAGAGACTTCGCACACGCACCCAGCTCGGGAGAGAGGGAAAGAGAGAGAGAAGGAGAGAGGAAGCAGCAGCGATAGCGAGGCATGGGAGGGACAGGACAGGCAGTTGCGAGGCAAAGTCGAGCGATGCCGTGGGACGTGGTTGAACGTGTAAACGTTGCACTTCCACATTCGCCGGCACGTCATGTAGCCCGGGCTACTTTGCCTAAACATTTGCTCGGTGCTTCACCTGCTAGGAGAGCCTAACCCTTCGCTATTTCATTAAATTAGAAGGAGGCTGGCTGGTTGGTCGGTTCGTTGGCAGCCTGCCTCAGACCGGCAGCCAGTCAACCTCTCTCCCACTCTCTCACGCTTTCCTTCCTCTCTAGCTCTATACTACCCTCTCTCTCTCTCTCTCGCTAGGTGCTTCCGCGAAACCGCCGGGAAACTTTCGCTTTTACCGTCATTTTATAATTCATGGCGTCGTCCTGTCGCTCGAATGTAACGCGGGTCGCCTTTCGTAACGTCGCCGCTGAGTAAAGAGGGTCGGTCTTTCTCGGTGTTGCTATTGCTCCCGTTCCTATTGCTGTTGCGCTTTCGTGCGCCGAGCAGAGCAGAGCAGAGCAGAGCAGAGCAAAGCGGAGCAGGACGGAGCGGAGCGAAGCGCGCTCGGTTCGCTCGCGCAAACGGAAAGGTAAATCATGCATTTTATTATCGGAAAGCGAGGGATCCCAGAGAACCAACGCTCTCGTTAGAGAACCTAAACCCCGACAGTGGGGAACGTGATGCAGGGGGGAGCGCAACCGAGAGTCGGGCTGACACATATTCGTCTTGGTGATGCCATTCAAACCTGACCGGTGCATATTTTTAGTACCTCCACGCTGCTCCGCCGATAATCCTATCCGCTGGATTCACCCTGGCGAGATGAAAGAACGACGGGAATCGGTTCGTCTATTTTCAGCGTGCCACCCGATTCTGGGGTTGGACATTCTGTGAGAACGCCTGGGAAACGTGTTCCCGATACACGACGAAACGTCCTAAGACAAACTCCAATTTCGTTAATTAGGTTCGAGACGGTCCACTGCCGATTTGGAATCTAGTGGAATTTTGCAAACGTTTTAGCTGAACTTTTTGAGTATTTGAGGGATACAGACTTGATTAAATGAGAATTTTGTAAAAATTTTAGCCACATTTTGAATCGATGCTTTATATGAAAGATATAGCATTGAATACATGATAAAATAAATTTTATCCAATTATATTCTTGATAATTGGAAAAGTCTCATGTCCACAAGTTTTCAGGTATTCTTTTCGTAGTTGCTCGGTTGCATTCACCATAAGAAGGAACATGTATTGTTGCACGCTTAATATCTTAACCGGAATAAGTCCCAAGTTCTACCCCATTACGTCTAAGCATGCTGTCCCAACCCCATCTTTGCATCACTATAATACTCTCCTGCCTCGCCTGCTCCACGCGATGTACCTTCATCTTCTCTCTCTCTTCTCCGCCATAAAGCTCCCCCTTGGCCTTCCCCTTTGATTATTTTCCATAGGCGTAGAGCCTAATTAAAATGCCTCTTTCGGCCAATATCGATCACAATTCGGGTTCCTACTACAATCACCTATTTCCATGTGACCCGCCAACATCAGTGTACTCATCTTATTACAAACACCTCGTAAACATTAGTCTAGCGTTTTAACAATTAACTCCGCAATTACTCCATCGATAACAAATCCCTGTGAATTTTACAAGTTTGAAATCGACAGTAAAAATACCTAATAAGAATACTCGATATTTTCTTGATCAAAATAAAAAGTTAAAAAATTCCTATGCAGGTACCGTAACTTGGATGATATTATTTGATTACGCTTCGTCTCGTGGCCTGCAATTTCGCCGAGATCAAGACGTCGTCCATGGTGTTTGAACGCCGCGAGGTACGCCAATGCCGAAGGGTTCAGATCGACCGTCGGTGGGTGTCTCCTCTCTTTATCTCCTTGCACAGATTTTAATATAAATTATAATCTAATGTCGTTTCTTAATACCCTTTCCATCGCCTGGCCAACGGCGCTCGTTCCACCCCCTAAACAGCAGGGTCATTATTAGGGATTTCTCATTACACGATCAATCATTCCAGGGATCGCAGACCTAATTTCTCGCGTCAATTAATATCGCGATGCCGGGCATCGACTGTGTTCCTTTCTTCACCCTTCGATCGCGCCGCTCTCGTTATCCTCGTAATACTCGGACCGGACCTAAACTTTAATGCGACAATCATTCACATTGATTTCCCTACCGTCATTACCGTATTAATTTTTTTATCGACGTCTGCGTTAGACGTCGAGACGTCTATGGCTGAGTCATTCGAAGGTATATTAATCGATCATGCGCACGCCGATGCTTTTCTTCAAGATTCGGGACATTAAATGTTTCTTCTCTATACAGATTTGTTAAAATTCCAACTAATCTTAAGACACGGCGAATGAAGCTCGACTAATATTTTTAGTGTATAATGAGATCCCTGAAATACTCTTCCTACAGTTTTCAATTGAACACAAGATACATAAGTTACTAATTGATTCAATTTTGTCTGGCTGAACTTCATACAATTATTTATCAGAGTAGGGCGTAGCAATTCTATTTACTAAAAGTTTATAATTCGGACGGCTGCTTTCAGATATAGTGTTGTATTAGAAATTTAATTCAGAGGTTCTACTTTTCCACGATTGCTTTAGCAAGAGACAATGTTCGTCTTCGACAAAGGAAATTCGGTGTCCAAGATAAGAGCGGCTCTCGAAGATTTCTTCTGACCCTGAGATCGATCCGTCTGCAGTCCATAAGACAATAAAAATTGCAGGGAGGAGATATGGAAGGTTGATTCCGGGAAGAGTCTCCCCGACGCCTCGAGGTGGTACGGTCGCAAAGATAGAGAACAAATCGATGGATTTATGTCTCGGACTAGGAAGCATCATCGTTCTCCCCCTCAATGGATAGATATACGGCGCCTATATATACGGCCTGCTGCCTCTATCTCTCTCGATTTCTTCCCTGCTGTATGTTTACCCCGTTACGCAACGCCCAGGAGTCCTGTATTTACGTACAAATACGCGTGTACCGATATGTATACACATGTCCTTCGTGTTTGCCTTCTTATATCTAGCCATATCTCGTCCTGTCTCCCAGCTAACCCCGAAAATTCCCCGCGAAATTCCTCCGAAATTGTATCAGTAGCACCCTCCACTAACATAACACTCTTCTTCGTTCATCCTGCTAAGTATAATATTTTAATCGGGCGATGGCAGGCCGAATTGGTCTGAAGTTGTATGAAATATGAAATGAAAAATACGAAAATGATGGAGAACAAATTTTCTTGTTCAACAAATTTGCGGTATTGTCTTCAAGTGACTTTTTAAATCTCCATTCCACCACGAAGAAGATTCAATTAGGTATAGTGGTAGTTTGATTTGTGTGCAACATTCAATTGATCGAAACTATGATATACAGTGTGGATCAATACCACTTCGATTTACATGACAACTATTATTCCAACAGGAATATGGTTCACGCAAATATGGTATCAAGAGGGGCTCATTCTGAATTTAATAGTTTTTTTGTAGGTGGACGCGTAGAGGACTTATGAAGGTCATTCACTTTATTAAAAACTGGAAACATTTTTTCTTGCACCACTTACATATTGATATTCTTTACAAGAAAGTGTTAACGTATTTATGTGAAAAGACAATTTTTTTAAAGAGATATAAGAAGTTCAATGTGACGATCCTTTACATCATAACATCCACAAATACTTACCAGTTATCCGTTTTTTTTTATAAAATTAATGTTAATTCAAATGAAAAATATATTTATATTCTTAAAGTTGCTTCATTCCTTAGGTACATGGACTCCCACTAATATTCGGACACTCTTAAAAAGACGATAACTTTTTTAATATTCGACCATACAACTTGGATTTTTTTTAGATGTTAGAACAATCGGTTTGGTTACGTAACGTGAAAAGAATTTTTCAAAAAATTGCAATTGGTCGGAATTGCAGAGAAAATACTAAAAGTTATGTTTTACAACTTTTTTATGTGGGCTCATATTGAAAATGTAGAAAACACGTTTCGTAGATCTGTATCAATTAAACATATTCTGAAAATTTCATTAAAATCGGTCAACGTTGCAATGAGCTACAAACGTTTGAAGATGGTAAAAATTGCCATTTTTCACGATTTTCGGCCTCTAACTGCAATCTAAGGATTCATACATTTTTCGATGCCTGTCGGTTTTTCCCACAACAACCGATTTCGATGAAATTTTTACAATGCATATAATTGACACAGATCTACAAAATATATTTTTTAAATTTTCAATATAGACCCACATAAAAAAGTTGTAAAATGCAACTTTTAGTATTTTCTCTACAATTCCGACTAATTGCAATTAAAAAAAAAATTTGTTTTCAAATCATGTATTACCCTAATTGCTCTAACTTCTCACAAAAGTTCAAATCGTGTGGTCCAATATGAAAAAAGTTATTGTTTTTTTGATAGCGTCCGAACATTAATGGGAGTCACTGTATATAAAATGAAAGTGATAAGAACTATTTTATACTTTGATTTGGTATTTCAAGTGGAAGTGTGTAAAATTTGTTCAAAGTATTTCGTCGCACTAACACAAACCATTCATTTCCACATTCGAGGTTCCCAAATTACATTCAATTCTAGAACGAACCGATACAATTACAACTGGGAACAGCAGAACGATTTCGGGACGCAAACACAGGAAACGGCAAAAAAAATTCCTTTCTCCCAGTTAAACGATTATTCGGGTAGTCGTCAAAACGCTTCAGAAAGGTTTAGTTCAATTGGTGGATTATTTAAAAGTGCTCAGCGGGTTGGTTTCGGCCAGGAAAAATTCAGTTCCGACCTTTGGTAACGTTTCGACCGCAATCACCGGCCGTATCGTTCATTCGGCGGAATTAATTACCCGAGGAGCGAAATAGAATGTAGTCACGTAGGGAACAACGGCGTGGATCCCCATCTGATTCGAGTCCTCCAGTTTTCGGGGTTGCGTGCGCAACTTGTTTGTGTAGCCGGAACGATATTTCTGAAAGTTGCCAAGTTATCGTTTATAAAGCGGGCGCAACAAAAGGATTTCGGGAGGAGCGTGCAACCGGCTGCGCCGCCGCGCCGTTAGATTCCCATTGGTTACGATGGTTCCGCGCTCTTCCCTCCTCCCTGCCCCTTCCCCCGTGTTTCACTCGCGAGCAGCCGATTCATTGAACTTCGGCTAAAGTTATTCTTCAAACATAATGAGCAACTTGGTGACCTAAGTGATCCCAGAAGTTCGCGGAACTCGGCCCGCGGTAAATATCCGTGAAGTGAAATTCTTAACTTTGACGAGCAACTTTCGGGGCTATCGTTGATTTTTCTCTACCTTCCATAAACAATGTTTCGCACTCCGCCGTATCGCTCTCGATACTATTCTGTCGTGGAACTTAGTCACACTCGGAATTTCAACACTTGCGAAAGATTTGTATCTTCTGAATTTGTAAGAGTATTTTCTTATGTCATTGTACACATTCACGCACTGTACTGTTTAATATTGAGAATAAGTACGACTGGAAAGATTACCAGCAATCATTCTCTTTAGTTTCTCGAGGGTTGAAACATAATTTTGTCAATTGTATACATTGTGAACGAAAAAGTTCGAATTGAAAAATGGAAAAGTAAATTAATGCAATAAAGTTCAAATTGGGAGAGTTACAAAATTTAGAAAATATTTATAAAGTCTGTACGGAGGTGCGAGGACACAATTGCATTGATAATGGTGTTCCAGTTACTATAACGCGATTATTGCAAATCATTAGGCTACGACAGGATGTCTGGTAACAATGAAGAGAGGGACGAGGTGAGGGGAAGGGTTACCAAACTTTGAACTTTGAACTTTGAACTTTGCCGGTCGAGTAACCTGGCGGCCGTTTTATTTCACTCTCGGCCATTAACATACTTCTCTCTTGCATTTTTCCTACTTTCGGCCACCATTTGCATAATTGTACGTCCTCTGGTCCCGGGCTACCGCATTACTCGGTGAAAAGGTCAACCCTCGCTGATCATTTTTTCGAATGAAATATAAATCTGAGGGGATGGAAATTTAAATTGTGGCGTGAAGTCCTCGTGGTGCATATTAATTCATCATTATTTGCAAATGTAATGTGGAATTACTAATTTGTGTATAAAAATTGTGCGATTTACGCACCTCTTTAAAATAATTGAAATACTTCCCAAAAAGATTGTGGATCTCAAATTTCCGGAGTGTTTAAACATTCATTTTTGTGTAATTATAATTGAAGTACTAAGTGAACGATAATGTTGAAGTAATTGCTGAATTATGTGAGGATAAGTGATCTTCTATTCGAGAAAATTTTGTAGCCCAAGAACCACAATACGAAAATTACTTGTACTTTAACATTCTATAGAAAATCAAAGAATACTGTACAAGTATGTTACTCACTTTCATAAGAATTAGGTAAAAATTGTGTTTGATCATCAATGAAGCACTCTAACAACACAGTATAGAACACAACTGAAGACGAATTAAACAAGTCAAAGAGTCAGAAAATGACAAAAGTAGTCCAACGAGATTAGACCAAACACGCCAGAGTGCGAAGAGCATGCATTCCCAAACATAATTCACCACCATAAAATCCCCGCACTCGACGACTGCACAATGCATAGCACACGCAAACATCTGGATGTGAGCGTGCGAATACCGACGTGGAATCAAAGAATATGAAAAGAGCTGGTAGTTCGCGGGAAAGGGTAGTCGCTCGAACACAAACGTCTCCGAACCTAATCGTCCGCCGGCGAATCTCATTTTCGTCGGACACGTTGCTACACTCTTCCGGTAGTTCCGAGGAAATCTTTTCCCTATGGCATCGTCCAACGGGTAATTTCGCGAGCGGAGACGTTTATTGCTCGTGATAGCCGGGGACGCGGCGACAATAAGAGCAAAAAATTTCGAGAGAGCCGGGCGGAGACGATGGAGAGAGGAAGAGAGACGGGGGAGCGAGTTAGGACAGAGAGAGCAGGGTGTGGAAGAGAGGAGAGGTCGGATAAAAAGAGGAAAACCGTTGGTCGACGGGCAGAAAAGCTCTTCCGAGGCAGAGAGGAGAGAGAGAGAGAGAGAGGAGAGCGAGCTTTTTCCTCGGGGCTCGTGCACGTATGACCACGACCACCTACGACGACGTCGACAACGACAACAACGGTAAAAAGTTACAGGAAAGTAAGCCTATCGTGGGAGGCGTGGATCGTGGAGGTTTACCCTGCGCGCCACCCCCGCTTACCCCCACAGCCACCCACCCGCTCTCTCTCTCCTTCTAGCTTCCCGTCTCTATTTCTCTATCTTTCTCCCCCTCTCTCTCACCCCGGAAAGTTCGAGCTTTCGTTAGTGGCGGGGGAGGACGCCTGCGCGAACCACTCGCGGACAGAGACGGCCTGCGGATATTACAGAGGAGACAAAGAGAGAGACGGAAAACCTCTAGAATTTCGTGGCCTGGGATGGCCGCGCGAGGAGGAACGTCGAGAATCGCCGGGGCAGGACTACAGCACTCCTCCTCGAAGATCGAGGACGCGAGCACCACGATCCTGCGCTCGACCGTCCTCCGAAACAAGCTATATCGCTCCAAGATCCTCTGTTTTATTTTTAATTCGCGCCCGGTTGCTCGCGTTACGATTTTCGTTGCCAAATTTATTTTTGGCCTATACGAGTGTTGACAATTTTCACGATCGATCTTCAGCAATTTGAGATTTAATAAGGCTTCCTGGCAATCGAGAGCCGTTGCGATAGGACCATAATAGTCCTCTTCGCTCCATGATCCTCTCTTTTATTTTTATTTTGTGCGCCGATGCTTGATACACTTCTTCACAGAATATAGTTTTGTTTCAATTTTATAAACCACTCTGAGGATTAGGAATCGTCAAAATAGGACTCAATACTCCTCTAGTTATGTCTCGTTGAGATTGTCTCTTGTATTTCGATAGAATTTACTGAATGTACTTAATTGTGGAATTTGTTTTTGCTATTTTTTATTTCTTACACAAGTGTAGGTGAGTTTGAAGATCAATCCTCGGTAATTTGAGATGTTATAAGGCATTCTGTGGACAGGATTACAACAATTCTCCAGCAATTTCACTTTGAGATTCTTCGTTTCATTTCGCGCGGGGTTAACAGGTTTGGTTACAGGATTTATTTTTGCGACTTTCGGTCTATGCGAACGTGACAGATTTTGGGAATCGATCCCGGTAATTTGGGATTTTATAAGCCACCCCGGCGACCGTTAATTAATGGTAATTAATGGTCTCTGACCGACTTGGTGGAGTTGATAATGCGAAACGTTCGTCGCGATCATAATGGGGGACAGCAGCTGCAGCAACTAGTTCTTCGAGTCATTAACATTTCACTTGAAAGCGATTCAGATTCGAAAGTTTCCCCCACCCGCCAGCTTCTTTCTTGTTCCCGGCCATTTGCCGGTTCTACGAGTTAGAAAGTATCGATATAAGTCGGTTGTAAGATGACGAGAGCAGCTGCGGCTGTAGTTCTGATCGTTGCCGAGAACTGGTTTGAAGATCTTGACTCAATTGCTGTGCAATGAGAGAGTAATTATTGCGAGTTCCGTTTTAGCATTTGAAAAAAACTTTAATATTACCATTTCCAACATCTTCGAGTTGTCTACTATTCGAAAAGTTATTAAAAACTGTCGTTCTACATGAGTTTCGTATATTACAACATTGACGTATACTTTTCAAGAATCTAGTGATCGTAGTCAATGATTAATCAGAACGTTTCAGGAATACAAACGCGAATTTTCAATTTTCTGTGTTGTATTTCCGGAGAGCCTGAGTGCCCAGATTGCATTTACAGCTGGGAAGTTAATTTGATTGCATTATCATCGTCGCTTGTAAATTACTTTTTTCATAAACGTTAAAAAGTGCAATTAATCCGAGAAAATGGTAAAGAAAAGTTTCGAACATTCCTCCATTGACAAGGATTACTTTTAATTGATTTAGAAGACGAGAGTAGTTTGTTCTATCGTTCCCTGAAACTTTGGCGATAGTTCAACTCTCTTCCTCTAACTTCTGCCATGTGTTTGCTACTATACTTACTGGAAATGTAACTTGCTATAACCTACAAACAGAATTAGACGAATTCAACGATGATACTACATTAGCGTGCAACAATTGTGCAACATTTTAACTAATTTCTTGCGCTACACTAGTTCATTGCTCTGATAATCCTATTACATTTTAACGTCACTTCAAAGTACATAATACGACATGTAAGCTAATCATTTTGCGGCGAATGGAGAAATGTTCGCAACTGGTAGCGAATAAAAACTGCAAGTACCAAAATGAAGAGCCGAAAGTATATCTCACTGGTTAGCTTGTTTTCGAAACGGAGTTTGTCGCTTCCTTCCTCACATAATTTTCTTGTTCGTTCATTTCCTGGTAATAGATCTCCCGTTTCCGTCTTCTTTGCGGTTTTACGTTTCCCTGCGTAAATTTTCGCGTGAATTTTCAATTCTGCGTCCTCCCTTCCTGCTACCTCGCTCTCTCTCTCTCTCTCTCTCTCTCCACCCTTTAACCGGCGGCAATGCCTCGTCGAGGAACTTTCGGAGGAAGCTGAAAGGAGCAGAAGTTGCTAACGGTTGGCGAAAAGAAGGAGAAAGGAAGAGGACGAGAGAGAGAGAGAGAGAGAGAGAGAGAGAGAGACGAAGTTGAAAGGAGTACTTCATTTGTGGAACTTAATCCACTTAATAGATTCTAAATGGAGTAACTCTGATCTGGCAGGACATGACCGTTTCTTAAGCGTCGGAATAAAAACTTCTTGTCCTGTTCAGAGGAGAGATAACGACCACGCTACTATTTCCCTGGAACCTTGCGATTTAACCGTCGACATTAATGAATCAATTCAATTTTGGCGAACCGCTGAATAAATGAACCACGCGGCAAGTTCTATGATAATCACAGTCGCCGGCTTAAATACGTGTGGAAAAGTGGACGATCACCGGACAACGTTAACAGTTAATCTACAGGTGTGACGAACTCTAACAAAAAATTCTGAGTATTTATCGATTTGCTCTTTCTATTTGAACAACATTGCCGGTACACATTGTTAAACGAAAATGTGACTAATATCAATGTTTCAAGATGGTTAAATAGCTATTAGAAATAATATGATGACTTTCATGTCAGGATAATGTGTGTAGCACTGAGTTTGGGATTCAAACGAAGCGGTTTCTCGTGCGATCGAGACCGCTGGAAAGTCGTTGACGATTGTTTGGTGGGAGTTTGGGGCGCCGCGTTCGCTCCAACGTTTCTCACAAAAATCCGAACAAAAACGACCACGGCTAAACTCCTTCGTTTGAATCCCAAGCAACTCTACCAATCGACGCAAGGCGAAATCAAATTTCGAACAACAGTGTTAGTTCACTGTGCGTTGACGACGGTTCAGTTTGCGATCCACCGTTTCTGTGATCGTACGTCGCGCAGTGGGGTATTTCGCCCGAAAAGCTGGACAAAACTATAGCATCGTTATTTATAGTCTCAAGATCATA
Organism: Lasioglossum lativentre; assembly: GCA_916610255.1. Lineage (NCBI taxonomy): Eukaryota > Metazoa > Arthropoda > Insecta > Hymenoptera > Halictidae > Lasioglossum > Lasioglossum lativentre. The sequence goes on from OU744364.1 coordinate 9,110,964, forward strand.
ATATTATATATCGTTGAATTCGTCTTAAGATCAGCTTCAACATTATGAAATAAAAAATACATTTTAACAATTAAAAGATCAGTGACCTTGATTATTCGTTGCAAGAAAAAATTTTTCAAAATTCTATATATCGAAGTTTGTAGATGTCTGAACACTGTTTAACTTTTGTTCGAAACATTTTTTTGTATAATATTATTTTATTTGTTTTCATTAGGCTAAAAGTACTTATGAATGATATAATGCCATTATTTTCTGCAATTTAAAAAAAATGCGTGAAATAAAAAATTTGCAAATAAATTTATAATTGTATATAAATGTAAAATTAACAGATTACAGAATTCACGTAGAAATGACGATCGCCTTGCAGCCTACAATGTATCGAGCGTTGCATCAGAAAAACCGTTTGGAAATTCTTATAGGCGCGAATCGGCAGCTTTCTTTTTTATATTATAAACTACAATAAACCTTGGCGCGTTGAATGACACCAAAACAAACATCGGGACTCACTCGGAAGCATAATAAAATTCTGTGTAAATTTGTTGAATTGTAATCTACTTCACTGGAATATTGGTCATTTTTAACGTCACTAATCACAAAAACACATCGACGGTCATTTACCGAAACACACTGGTAACATGTCTGTAATAATTTATTGCCATTAAACTTCTATACATGCACAGTCTCAGTGCACATTCAAACGACTTACAGTGCGTTACAGATATATCGTTACTTAAACTTTGCAACACCTTTGGTGTGTTTCAGTCAAGCAAACAAGAAAGTAAGTGAAGAAAGTTTTTTAATAGTGAGACGCGTAATTGGAGGTTTTTTGTAAAATCGACTCGTTTATAAAATTACCAACGTAAAGGGTATTTTATTCATTCGTGTAATTAGTTTATGTTGATTTTTATATGTCCGTGGCATTTGCAAATTTCTACAAAACAAGCAAATATTTACATTAATTTATATTAACGACATTTCACTTTTATTTATTACGCTAATGGAATTTTTAGTCCACAAGATACATTTGTGTCTTCTTTGAAATTTCATAAAACAGTTCAGGGAAGAATTGTATATATGAGCAAACGTAGACGATTGTAACTTCTGATTAATTGTGCTCCAAGCGGAATAAAACAAAACGAGCACGAATCGAAATATATTGTAAAAAAAAAATCGAAAAAGCAGAGGCGGCGAAAAGCAACGTTCAGGAAGATGAAACGCTTCACAGTGTTCTCGTTCAAAAAAAATCGAAACGCAGCAACCCTATCGAACTCGGAGGACCGGCAGGTGGGCGTGAAAACGTAAAAACAGCGTGGTAATAATTTGCGATCCGGCCGCAAAGCGACGCGCCGTGTAAAATATGAAATTCTAAGCGATGGAACCAGGTCCAGGCTGGTCGGTGCAACGTGTTGCAGGCCGAAATAGCCGATGGTATTCGCGAGTCGGTAAACGGGCGCATGCAAACTACACCGGTGGGGAGGGGGGATAGGACGAGCTTGAAAAGAGAGGTGGAGGAGTAGTATGAAGAGGATAGGAGGGGGGTGTGCTGGATGGATGGATGGTATATGCGAGGAGTCTGTCGTTCATCGTCGCCGATAAATATTCACCGGTGAGAAGGGGTGGAAGAACGCGTTCTACGAACCGGGTGAAAAGTGAGTTTATTCTCTCGATCGGCACCGTGGGCGGCTGCTCGAACAATTTCGAGGGATCCGTCGGAGATGCATACGTGTTCGCCGCCTCGGTTGCTTTTGACCAGCGTCTCTGCTCAGTGCTGCGAAGGCCCGGTGTATTGGTGCAGCTCGAAGGGTGGCGGCCAAAGGGAGAGACGCATCGGTCTCCGTAGCTAATTTATGACTTCGGAGGTGAATTTTGCGCAGGAAACACATCAAAGTTCAGTAACGGTCAATGCAACCCGTGCACACGTACACAAAGACAGACAGGGAGAAAGAGAGAGCGAGAGAGAGAGAGAGAGAGGGGGTGGGTTAGGCGGTGGAAGAGCGAGGGTTAAAGGAACAGGGAGCAGGAGAGGCAAGGAAGAAGAGGGAGAAAGAGAGAGCAGCTTCACGGACGGTAAAGCAACCACGGGCCGCGCTCTAACTACGTTAAAAGTTTTAATATTAGTTTAGTCGACGGCCACGGTAGATTGAGACGTAATTCCAGGTAATACCACGGTTCTACGAGCTACTTCCAGCTAATACCGAACGAAACGCGTTCTACAAAGGACCCTCCAGCCCCCGCGCTCCTTAATCTGCATTAAACTCGACGTTCGGTAGTCCGCCTACCGTCGACGAACGAGCTGCTGTCCGCGATCATAAGGTATCTTCGGTTTTCACGCACGATCCCATCTTTCTTTCCCCGTGTCCGTCAGCACCTCGATCTGGACCTCCAGGCGGAGGATCGAAACTCGAAGAACAAACGATTCTGACTAGTGCACGGTTTCAGAGCCTTGGGTTCGTTCACATCTCTTCGCGAGAGCTTGAAAGACGCTCCTGATAACCGAAGCTGACACAGAAGTATTATGTGTAGGGATCTTATTCCATTTATAATTCTTGTCCTGCGCCAGCATAGCCGTAGGGCGTATTTGCTAGAATGCGTTCATATTCTTTGCTAAACCATGGATTGATAAACATAAACAGTTAATTTACACACGAGCGAACTTCTCACTCTGAGAGCGTGTATATGTCTCCAGGCCACAGTCTGTAGTGAGCGTATACATGATTCATTCAAAGAGAACTGAGAATTTCTGTATATTATTGATCCTTTTATTGCTTGATGATAGCCTGTTATGATACAGCGATAAATTTAATTTTATTGTCACACACTGGCTGTATAGATAATATTCTTGAAATGCTATATATGGAAAATTTATAACGGGATTGAAAGAAATTATTTAGAAATATGAAACCGGGTTCAATATTGTCCACTACAAACACTACTGACAAGTAAACGAGTGTCGTATTATAAAACCAGTAGTATTTGCTCGTTTTAGTCAGACAACGCACTGCAAGGCCACGTACCGCCGTTAGGTCTGCGCCGTTCTTGTCTTTACAAGAATAACAGTGCTCGAAACAGTCTAGTCTAATCTCCAGTAAACGTTTTGAATTTGTAGGAACAAAAGCACAGTAGTTTAGTCTATTTATAGTCCGTTCATCGAGGAACTCTCGAACCAAGCACCAGCGAGCTATGCACCAGCATTCATTCAGGTGTATAGCTGTCGCGCAGGAGGTAGTAATACCTTCGATCGAAAGAAGAGAACCAATATTAGTAGTTCAGACCGTTTAAAGTCAGACCATGGGCAAAGTCCTATGAACAAGCCACGGAAGTATCATCGAGAAGAAGTCGACCGTATCAGGGAAAAGCATTTAACCTGATCAATAAAATCCGTCGTTCGCTCGAATTTACATTGGTCTCCAATTACGAGGGACGAGAGCTTGCGGTTGACAGTTTTTCCCGGGGACTTTCCGTCAGGCGGTTGATGTTCCCGGCCGAAAAGAAAAGGAAGCGCGCGACGCGGGCGCGAGAACGCGCGCTGTTCCAGTGGAGCAGAAAAAATGCACCTGCGACGGGTAATAATTTGCGCCGTGGTCCGGAGGCAGCCTAAGGGACGAGTCGGGGGTGTCGTTGGGTGGTCGAGGATGGCTGGAAAAGGAAATAACTCGGAGGTGGACCACGCGTTTTGCTTGGGAGCTCGTCTCCGTACCAGCAAAATCGTACTACGCCCTATCCTTCTCCTCCTCCTTCTCCTCCTCCTCCTCCGCCGGTTTTATCCGCCTCTCTCTCCCCCGTCTCTTCTTCTCTTCTCCCTGTGCTCTCTCTTTCTGCCTGCCCCCTTGCTCCCTTCCTCGAAGGCGAGTCGATGCGTGCGTACGAACACAAGCGAGAAAAGTTTTACTCTCACCAACACTGGCTCACTGTAGCGCGCATCGAACCTCCTCCTGCCCACCCCCCCCCCCCTCGCTCTCTCTTTCTCTCTGGTTCCCTCTTCTCGTCTGTGTGTTTCACGGGCCTCTCTTTCTCTCCGGGATCTCTCCTCTCTCCTCTAATCTAACTCCTCACGAGCCCACACAACCAGACCAGCGTCCCGACGGTGTAGCGACGCGGCGGACCTCTCCTCACCAATACCAGCTCGAAATCCTCCTCTGGCTCCTTCCACCTCCACCTCCGTCTCACCGTTCTCCACCTCCTCTTTCTACGGCGTCCTCCTACTGACGCCGTGTACGACCTCTCGGGGTTGCTCGTGGAAAATCGGCGCTCATCGTCGACGTCGCGGCGCGGACGGTTTGGACGGATCTCGTTCGGCTGGCTAACGTCGATCACGGGTCCATCGGCTCCTCTTTTGAATATCGTCCACGGGGACGCGCTCCTCAGCCACACCGGCGAAAATTAACCACCGGGCTCTCGGTCTTCACCAGTGACCGCGTTTACTCGACGAGGACGACGACGCGTCGCCGGGATCCGCGCGGAACCACCGCCGTGCGGCCGTATCGCCGCCGCTCGAGGACTTCGGACCCTCAAGTAAGTACTAGCTGTCACCAAAGATTCCTCGCTGTTTGCGCTAGCTGCCGGTTAAACTATAGTTCATCTCAGTTTCCGTGATCCGTCGGTTTCGTGTTTTCGTTCACCATCGCTGAATAGGACCGTTCTCGTTCAGAGATCACTGAATCCTTTACTGATAAGTAGCCGAAGACACTACCGTAAGGTTATAGACACAGTCGTGGTGGAAAGGATCAATCCTGACGAAGTGGTTGCTATATGGTCCTAGTCAGAGCCTATGTTATTCTGTTGTCACAGTCATTCGAATCTTCTTGGTCGAACTCCTCCCGTAGCGCAAACAGAGTGTGCTTAACATATCAGGCTGGGAGCAAAAGGCTAACTCCGAAAAACTTTACACAACTGCTTCTTCAATAGTTTCTTTCTAAAGGCGTTACAAAAGAAGTAATGTATACACCCTCGGACAAATCAAAGTTAATACCGGTACATAGTAAGTTACTTCAAGCTTGATACAACGCTGATACATTCCGCTAACCACTGTCACTCTAGCTCTTCATCCCAGAAGAACAGTATCGTACTCTAGCTTCTCCCAGAGGATACCACGAGTCTCTTCCTAGGGTACACAATATACAGCACTTGCACTTTCAATCACAGACCCCAACTGTGGAGCCAATATACGGAAAATCGCGAGTTCTAGGCGTTGCAGTGTTGCAACCGCGGTCGCGACTCCGGGGTTCGCAAGTGGGTGAGGTCGCCCTCGAAGTTCGCGGGAGAAGGCCTCGACTGGGGCAACGCGTGCACTTGGAATTTGATTTTTGTCAAAGTTTCCAAGGTGAACCGGTCGCGGCAAGTGCGCGCATCTGCAAGGGTGTACGGATACGTAATGGGGAGGGACGACGGGAGAGGATCAGAAGTGGCGGGAGAGGAGCGCTTTGGCTTGGAACTTTGTTCTTGTTCTTGCGAAGAACTTTGGCTCACCTTCCCTTGCCCCCCTTCTTCCCGGCCCCCTTCCACCCCCTCTCTCTTCTTCGAACTGCCCCCCCGGCCTCCTCTGTTGCCCCCGCGGAGCGTTCGCTCTGCTCGCGGCCCGGTGTGCCCGTGCCATTGAACAAACTAGTCCGCTCCAACGATAGTTACTTCTTTCTTGTTACGCGGCTACCAAGTTTCGCACCAACGCGCCCGCTTAGGAGGGAAGGTTGCGCCGGTGAACTTGGTACCCCTTGCCCCCTTCTGTCCCCCCCTCTCTGTCGCTCTCTTCCCCGTTTCGGCCACGAAGGATCACCAGGGTTCGGGGTTAACGACAGCTGGCGTGTTTCGTCCTGGTTTCCAAAGACAGACCCGATCAAGGCCAAGTACAAGGGGACTTCTTTGGTACCATTCAGAGTTTCGTGACGTCGCGTCGTCTTAACTTGATTCCGCCTGAACTTAGGCTTCCAGTTACTCGGAGCAGTAACCGAGACTCCGAACTTCTGTTTGGCCTCAACTATCCCGCTCTTGTGCGCCGGCATGACATTTATCGGGAGCTACGTATACTTTGAAGTCATTCTAAGCTCGGCTCGATGACGCCGTTACTACGGGAAAAAGGTATTTGCGTTATAGAATATTTATGTATTCGTTTCGAGTTGGTACTGTTAGGTATTTCGTGGCAGAAGCCTGATTTGTTCGAAATTTAGTATTATCATTTTTCCAGAGAGTTCTAATGATTATTTCAAGAGACGAGAGGATCTCATTTTTGCAAGAGGAACTCTTATTCTACTTTGCTGTAGCATCTTCAATTGCATCTTCGAATTTGATGATCAGTTCCAGCTGATAATACTTCTTGTTACTATATTAGGATAATTCACACAATCGTTCTTTGCTGTACCTTGCCAGTAGCAAGATATAAGCTAGATCCGACACGATGGAGAAAGTTGGTTCTTCGTAACATTCTAACTGTTGTTTATAAACTTCTTGTACCATCTGTACTAAGACGATCTTGCCTTACTATTATTGTTTTCGCAACGCTGCACACTTGCTCTACTTTGCTAGTAGCAAGACCCAGCTGCTACTAGTAGCTGGTCGTAGCAATCCAGATCTGGCGGGATCGGAAAATTTGGTTCTCCATAATGTCGTGTTTAGAAAATGTGCCTTGTTGTTACTGTACCATTCAGCATGGAATTCAGAACAATAGAACAGTCGTACTTCCTAGCATCTTTAACTGTATCTTCGAACCACCTCAACATTTCCAGCTACTATCTATAAAGCCATTCATCTTGTTGCTTCACCATCAATTGTGACAATTGGAGCAGAACAGTCGAACCTCAGGGACATATTATTTTCTCAGCTCACGTTCCTCATTCCACTTTGCCAACAGCGAGACATAACTCCAGCAGACCGAAGAGCCAAAATTCTTCAGCGTCTGCCGTATCAATTACAACACACGGCCATAAAAAGCAAAGTTCGGTCCCGTGTCCTCGTGTCGTTCCTAAGCAATTCAGGATCGGATCCCCTAAAACACAACTTGCCGAGGCACGTCCCGCAAAGTTTTTAACAGGGACTCGGCCGCGGAGGGTTCCATTGACCCCGGGTCGATCGGATGATTAATTACTCGTCGTTCTTTAAGAATGCTTCTCTATCACCTTTCGTTCGCGAACGGCTCGGGAGACAAAAGGGGGGTGAGAGGGGGTGCCTTGGCGCAGATTGGAAGTAGGGGGAGAGAGCACGCGAGGAGAGAAACGGAGAGAGAGAGAGAGAAGGAGAGACAGAGAGAATGAGAGCGTGAGTCGGTAGGGGAATTGTTACCCGAAGTTTAAACTTGGTTGTCGACTGCCGTTAACAAGGTTTGCCATGGGGCTGGTTCAGTAGTGTCTAGGTCTCGGGGTGTGCCACATCTCGCGTCCATGTTCATCCCGGCGTCTTGACTTCGTCATCGACGGCAGCGAGCGTCGTCGCCGCGACTACGTTCCCGAATCTAATCCGCGCAACGTCCGCGACGAAACGTCCTCCACGTTCGACGTTGACGTCGCCGTCGGTGCACGTTCGCGTCGACGGGGTGCGCCACCCCTGTGTGCTGTCGTTGCGGTACCGTCACCCTGTTACTTGTGTGCTCTTCGTGGTTACCGTCACTAAATGATTCTCGGATCGTACAACATTTGTGGAACCTTACCTGTCGCCTGACGTGTATGTATCTCTCATATCCTTACTAGAAGAGTTGATATCTCACTGATGATTCACACAGGATGTTGAATCACAACGTCTACAGGCGATTTAAAAGATAAAATTCCGCTCTTGAATTGTGAGCTGACCATCGACTGATACATTCTGGATCCTTTTAGTATAGAATGTCACCTAACACGTTCAGTGACGGTCATGCAATCTTTCACCAGATTTAGAGGTGATTTTAAAAACAACATTAATTGGGACTTGCTTGACTCTTAATGCGTCAGATGAACATCGCCTGATACCCTCAGGATGACTGTAGTGTTTGATAGGATTTTTATGATAGTCAGTTTGATGTTGATGATTATGTATCATTTTCCACTGATAACAATGGGATTTTTGTTCGAGGAGATTCGATTTTCTAGGTTTGAATTTCCATCTTGGATTTTTGGCACACATTGTGGAGATGACTGGAGTTTGATGTCGAAATAATGAGATGTGTTTGGCATACGATAGTGTTCTGTGGACTGATGTTCGTGACGCTGCTCTTCTCGGTGACACCAGCTCAAACCGTCGGATAGGTTCGTGTCGGGTGGCGCACCCTTCAGAGGAATAAGGGTTAGTCTGGAGAGCGTCCGAAGATTACAGGGCGTTCGGGGCTTGAATTTAGGAGGAAGAATCGTAGCGAAGCAACTGGCAGGGGTGAAAACTCACCCCCTGTGCGTTCGCTGATTATATCGATTCGAGGCCTACCTAACGGAATTACTTCGAGAGTGGCCCTAACCTCGCACAACCTTAAAGCCACGAGCCAAGGGCCGTCGTCCGATATTTTCGAAGGTCCTAGCATTCTCCAACATTTGCGTACTGTTTAAACATTTTTCTGCTATTCCTCTAACAAATATCATACAATTGTTTACTCTTTAGACATTGCATGACATTCTATAATCATCCAGAGAACTCTGATTAAATTATCGGACACTCATTAGTCTTTTAAATTTGGCTCCATTAAATAATTCGGTTGACCAAATTGTTATTATTATTCTTATCCTGGCTTATGCACAACGATATAAAATACTTGTGTTCGAAATTAATCTGGGTTTACAAAATGAAAGCTAGTATTGTTTCCAGCTACCAACAAGCTACTGCTAGAAGTGTGATCAAGAATTAGCTAGCTGATTAATCACTTCAGTTGATTCATTCTTCTTTTCGGAGGATTCTTACACGTTTCATTTGTTATCTTTCCAAAGATGAGAAAGTGGAGTGTAATAAACGTGTTCTTTCTATGAGTAGGATGACAAAATTGTGCCAAGCGATTTATCACGGATGAAGTAATTGACGGTCGCTGGTAATTCGCTGCTACGGTATTTTATCGGCGAGATAAACACACGCCGGTAGTGATAAACCATGTGTCGGTTAAACGCCCCGGATTAAACAATAAGGAAGCGTGCATTCTGTTGTGAATCGCATGCATTGGCTTTATTCTCGCCGGGAGATATTATCGGCCACCGCGTTCGGTCAATTATGCAAATTTCAGATTGTTACGGTACCCCTGCGGAGCTGATATTCGCACGTTTCATGAACTTTTTTAACGCGGATTCGACAACATGCAATTCTCACCGGGAGCTATTGAATAAAACATCTGTATTTATACAAATACGTGTTGACTTTAATAAAACGAACCTCCGTTCGTTCGGTGCACGGGTGACTCGATCGCATTCATGCGACATATGATTTTATCACGAAATATGAATTCCATATTTCTCTTATTGCTCAGGATTTTCAATGGGAGAGCAATTCTATCTTATTGTGCCATCCTTCTGTATAGCCATTTCAATGATTGACCCTTTACGAATGCGACTAGGAATAGTTTCCTCGACGAAATAGATTGTGTATCAAAATCTTAAATACTTAGCAAAACTGGGCATTGATCTGTTGTTATCCACACAATAATATTGCTTGTTTTCAACTCTGAGAATTGGGTGCATAGTCTTGATATTAATACTATGCAGGGTTGTCATACAGTAAGTCCTCGACTTACGCGGATTCGTTTTACGCGGATTCATAGATATGCGGATTCTTAGAAGCGAATCAGAAAACCAATTCCGAATTGTGAAATTCGTTTTTCAAAATTAGTTTTTAATGAATTATAATGCAAATTTCGTCGTGACATCTCTTATGGTTAAAGAGATACAGCTCACTGTGTCCGGCCGTCCGAGGCTGTATATTGCGGTGCAGGCGTTCACTTCAAATAATTATAATTTCGTCAATTTTAAAGTGCCCGTTTTTTAAAAAACAGGTCCGTAAAGGGAACACTTAGGGATACATCATGACTTTTTCCAAATTTTTTCTGCCATGAAAACATTGCATTTTTTAAAAACAATTACAAAATAAATGGTGAAAAAAACATTTTTTTCAAATGACAACATTTTTAGTAGATACTCTTATGTTTTCACTATAAGCTCCTACAAACTAATTTTCATCGGTTTGTTAGTTCTAGTCTCATAATTTAATGAAAAAAAGTTGACACTTTCTTTTGCACGTCTGTAAAATCAACAATTTTTAAGATATCGAAAAATCTACAAGGCTACAAGATATTCAAATTTGAACAAAATCCGAGAGAGTACTCCAAAAAGTGTCTGATTTCGCTTGGAATGATCCTGGTGATAGTCGAGCAAGTGTGAGCGAGTAACATCAGAAAACTCGGATCCTTAAAGAAAATCTCCAAGGACGGCCCAGGATGCACTATAAACAAGGACAAATCCGGGGAAACCCGGACAGGTGGCAACCCTAGTACTATATTAACATAGTCCAAGCTTCAGAAAAATCCCAACCATTCCTATTGATGATAAATCCACAAATGAGGACTTCTACATTAATTTCAAAACTATTCACAATTATTCTATAGTTTCTTGTCAACTTCGAAGCACAGCCTCGTCTCGGAGGAACTTGGACCCCTTCCGAAAAGGGATGTTGGTTCCATTCGAAAAAACTAGTATCCTAGAAGGGGGTTGTGCCGGTTTTAGGAATAAATCCGGTCGTCGGCCGATCGTGATCGAGCGGATCGAGCAGAACCGGTTATCCTGGCTCGGTAGTGGAACCGTCGGGCGTTCGCACGATAGCGTGATCCAATTTGTCGAAGAATGCGCTATCGCGGGTAACTGCGAGACGGCGCGGCGTAAGAAGAGGAGGTAGATGGGCGAAAGGGGTAGATGGGCTTGCGAGGACGCAGGGGTTGGAGGGAGGGAAACGATAGGCGACGCCGAGGGACGGGAAGCCGAAGGGGCAGGCAATTAATACGACGCGGAGGCATGCACGTCGGCAGGCAACGGCGAAGGTTCGCTTCATTAGGGCTCGGAGCAACGGTGGAAGGGTTGATTTTTACCCCGAAAACCCTCCCACTGCCGCCTCATTGGTTTCCAATTATCGAAATGCCGTCGCCTTAAGGCATCCTCGCCATGCTCCCTGTCCGTCTCCTGTCCTGGATGCCTTCCACCCCGGCCACCACCCCTCAACCATCCCGCAAACGCGCCGTAATTTATAGTCGATACGCGCGAATCGTTTATTCCGCTTGAAATACGACGATTCCGTTTCCTTTCGGGGACGTCCCACCTACCGAGGATCGAATAGCTGTTTTGCTAGGGCCAGGGAGTTAGGCTAGCTCTCCAGGACATGTCTCGTTGACTTCTGAAGCGACCTGAAGTGTATCGTTGCGATTTGGTCGTGTGGTCTCTCGGTTTAAGGATTGTATAGACGAATCAATCTGATTTTAGATGATTGGAGAGTCTTTATCGGTTTTGGTCAAGGATTAGGTTTTGATCTATGAACTGTTCATTCCTTGCATGTACTCAAAATGGCAGATTGCTCCTTGATGCAAGGAGAATGCGACCAATTTTATAGTTTCTTCAGACTACTTAGGGTATCACGTCCCATTTTGTATTCTTTTCATACAACTAAGGGAACCAACCTCTAGTTGTAATATTTTAAGTAAGTTTTCGATTACTAGTTTTACCTGCTTTTATGAAGCAACAAAAGTTGTTGGCATCACTTAGATTCTTGATACCAGGATAGCCAGAATGAATTAAATAGACAGGAACTTTGTGCTTCGTACTTGAACTTTGTGCTTCGAACAACTTAGAATACTAACAACTTAGTCGAAGTATCTCAGACCAGGGTATTCTTCGAACGCTCATTCCCGTATCCTTCAATGAAAATGAACTTGTTGGTATCAGTTTATCCCCTGATGCCAAAAGAACCAAATTACTCTGAATAGATGGACACGTGTACATTCTTTAAGCTACCTAGGATACTATGGCCTAGTCACATCGTTGCACATCAAGTTATTCATCTCGCATATATCGTGCCCAGTTTTATCATCGACTGATTGACTCATTCCAGTCGAGTTAGGTCACTCCTCCCATTCGTCCTGATCGGAGCTCCTGAGGTGCAGATCGTTGGCACGCTGGTCACCGTTCCGGCGGCAAACAATGACCCTAAACAGGATTCCGAATCGATAGTCGTCCGTCGATGTAAAATCGCGACTTTGATCTACGTGTAATTGGTTTCACCCGAATTCCCAGGGAAGTTGCCGTCGCGGAAGTTGCTCGGAAGTCGTGCCTGCCACTTTTCCCAAAAGCCAAATGCCATTGGTCGGGAGCGACGGCACGGCCGGGCTTTTTCCAAGATAGACGCGTTCAATTGGCAGCGGGCGAACTCGGTTCCGCCGCCCTTTATCGATCCCGATAAAAATAAATAATCATAAAGGGTAAAACGGCGAGACGCGGCCGAGAAGGACCGACCGACCGACGGATGAACGCAGCGAAAGAGAGAAGAGGAAAGAGCAGAGAGAGAGAGAGAGAGAGGAAAGAGGGGTTAGAAAGCAACAAGGGGGTGGGGCTGGGATGCACCGAAGGCAGTACGGCGAAGCGTCGCGATACACGGGGCACGGGTAGACAGGGGTTTTCGAGAAGAGAGAAGAGACGGGTCCGGCGAGCTGTGTATTCCATCGGGCTCGGTCTTCTCGGTATATTTTCGAAACGCGACGAAACGGGCGAGAGAAGGGTGTTCCCCGGTGTTGCGCCGCGCGGCGCGAGATCCTGGGAATAAAGCCTGGCGAACGGAGCAGGGCGATGGTTCCCCCGGAGCCAGTAGAAATCCTGGAATCCCCACGACTGGCTTCCGCACCTGTTTTCCGGTGCATCGAAAAAGAGGCGGGCGTTCTTACGCGTGCCGGCGGACAGAACGAGGTGGCGCGAACGAGAAGAAGAAGAAGAGAAACGACGCGGCGCGCGACGACGACGGCGGCGGCGGCGGCGGCTAGAAGGCACCGTAGAAGAGAGAAAAGGAGGTTGAGGTGGCGGTGGCGGCTACAGAATATGTGGATGAGGTGGATGACGAGGAGCAGTAGGAGGCGGCGGAGAAGCGGGAGGAGGTCGAGGGAGGAGTAGGAAGAGGTGTAAGAGGAAGAGGAGGACTCTGAGGACGAAGAGGAGCTGGGGGGGTAGGAGGGGGAGAGGGACGGCCGGGGTGAGCCAGCGGGGGTGGTCCAATCAGAGGCGAGTACGGGTGGGGCAGAATACCTCCGCCCTCTCACTCGCGTTACCTCCTGCGACTCTCCTCATCCCCCTTTCTCCGCGAGGTTGGAATCACCGCTACCTCCAGAGCCAGTACACCACCACTATCCACCTTCTTCCTCCTACTCTGCCATCACCACCTCCTCCTCCTCTCATCCGCCTCGCCATCCTCCTCCTCCCGGCTGTTCCTGCGTGAGCCTCGGCCTCTCCTCCTCTCTCTGAAGCCCCCGCGGCTCCTGGCGGCTACCCAAGACAAGTGGCCGCGAGAGATTCTCACGGCATGAGCGGGGATCGTTACGTACGACCGACTGCGAGGATATCCACGGCCGAGGATTTCCACGACGATTTCCGCGCGAGTACGCGTACCAAACCATCCGCCACGGTAGCGCACGACATGCTGCCCTCCGCGGAACCGAACGATTGATTGCGCTCATCTGGACACGAGCGAGGACACGGCAGGTGTGATATCGCCCGCGAGGAGGAGGGGAACACCCAGGTGCTTCGGTCGTTCGGTCGACCGATTTTCCCGCGATCTTACAGTAAGTAGGAGCAACATGGTTTTCTTTCTGTTATCCATCGTTATCCAACCACCGCTGTGTCCGGAGGGTCTCTTGTGATTGGTGCGCTCCTGGTGAACGTTCCGTTCCATTAACACGATCGCCTACAGAACCTTCTCTCGTCGATGGTGATCGTACGCTAAAGTGCAAAGTCCGTCGGGTTCTCGGCCGATCGTTCCGTGTCCTGCGTATCGGCAGCAGATTGTTTTCCGCTCGATGAGAGATAAATCCGGCGATGATCGTACGAGCAGTCCGGGAAAAAGGGAAAAGAGTAGTGTGTCGGGCGTGCACGGTCGGGTAAACACCTGTGCGCGAGGTAGAGAGTCAGGAAGAAAGAGACCAGCCCGGGATAAAAGATAAAGACAACGACAGTGGGGTGTGCTCGGATCGCTCGACCAAAACGCGGATGATTCGATCCTTTCTGAACCATTTCACCCGATTTGCCTTGGTGAAATATCGCCGGCCGTCTCGCGGTGAACTGGCACCATACGTGTACGCGTGTGCCTCCAACGTCGTTCGCTCGCATTCACCGCCGCGCCGCGTCGTTCGTTCAATCGTGCTGTTTGGCTGAACATTGTCGGACACTTCTACTGCTTCTGCTCCGCTGTGCAGGGGGAACCGTGTACCGTGCACCATAAACGCTCGGTATTCTGTTTCCATTCGCTTTTCTTGGGCTCTTGGTGATCGTTGCTTTGGAACAGACGCCGACGCTGATTCCGAAAAGTGTGTTCCAATGATCCGATCGATTCTGGGCTGAAATTGAATTCTGGTCCTCGTTCATGCCATTTTCCGTTAGTTTCATGAATGAAAGTTGTTAGGAAGGGGCGGATACAAAAGGCTTATTTCAGTGTTTACAAAATACAGTTCTTCTTTGAAGATTAATTAATTTAGATAGTGTATGTTTGCGTTTGGTAAATGAGTTTGCTCGCGAAATTTTCAATACGCCGCTTCTTAAATCTACAATTCAGCTTTTCATCAACCGTTTATAATGACAACATTGTTTAATACTTAGTTACGGTTTGAAGATGTTCTACAAGCATTACTTCTTCATTTACTTTTAAGCTGAGACAATCCAAGGACTCTTTATGGATAAATAGTTAGAATTTCTCGTCGATATTATTTTTGGGAAACGTTTTTCTGATCGAGAAAATTTTCTAAGTCGCTCGGACGTCACGTACCACGACGAAATGGATAAAACGTGGACTGGAGGCGATGAGATTATCTCGGCCAATAAACCGAATGGTTCGGAATGACTGCAATTATTTCGTGGCGCGTGTTGCCAGTGCCGATTGGGCGAAACTGTTTCGTGATGAAGGGAGATAAAGACCTCGGGATACACGCGCACCTAATGCGGTCCAAGTTATATTGACGTGAACGAGATAATTCTCGGTCGTTTAGCAGTCGCTATCAAAAGGAGAACTCGTGTAATATTTTAAGCAGAACCTATTACGAAACACTGCCTAAGAATCAAGGGTAAACTGATGTTCCTTAATTACCACGAACTTCATCAATGAAGGACAACAACAATCTGTTCAAAAACTACCCTTACAGAATGCTCAATATTTTAAAAAATATTCTTGACATTATACTCACGGAGCTACATGAAACAACATTCCCAATAACAATTAAAATTTGCATCTCTCCAATTCTCAAATTATTAAAAAGTACTAGAAACGAACAATGCTTTCTAAGAAGTTAGGATGTCTAGAATGTTTGTGTTCTTGATAACATTCTCCTTTTCAACACTCGGTTCGTAGAATTTCCACCGAGCGTGCAATTAAGCTTTTCTTGGCAGTATTTCGCGCTTTCCCGACACCCAGCGTTTATGGTACTCCCTCAATCACCCGGAGACCGTGCAGAAATGTTCCCGCAAGATAATGCGGACTATAGCTACGTGGAAGTCACGGGAGGAAGGCGCTTTATCGTTCTGACTCTCGCGTATATATTTATATTTAAGAGGGAGGACGAAAGTTTTCTGACAACATGGCCGACGAGCGCGTCTCTTAGCTCTTCTACTCGCCGGTCTGCGCTTTCATCGTCTGGCAAGGACGACCTTTATTCGATTCGCGGCGCTTGCACGGCATCGAGAACCGCCCACTCGCAGCCTATCTTGCGAAGCAATTTCCAACGGAAGAAAAAGACCAGAGCAGGCCGGCCACGGCTATTACGGGGGACGCTCGTGAATTCGTTTGGACGGAAAAAAAAAAGTTCACCGGCTCTCCTCGACGAAGTTTACCACCGCCATTTTTCACAGTGACCATCGATACACTTTGTTCCCTCATTGGTTACTCTGTCAATTCATCATTCAATATCCGAAAATACACATTTCCCTTCTTGTTCAATTCGTGAATTTGTTTATCAATTTTGGATCTGAGTACAGAAATTTCGCTATTATTCTCAATTACTTGCATTTGATCTTTTATATCTAACTATTGCTAGACATTTCTACTTCAAATGTGTTTACTGGCTAAAAAGCATAATTATCTCTACCGATACAATCGGCTGGTAGGCATGGAAAATTTAAAAGTTTCTTGCGTTACAACAAGATTTACATTAAGGGATTTGCTGTCAGTAGAATTAACCGGTCATGCACAGACACATGGACGAATGTTTAAATTCTTTTTCTTTGAAGTGGTCAGAACGATTCCAAATTGTTTATCAAGAAAGAATATGACGGTCGAGCGCACAATTCGAAGGATCGAACGTAACCCTGAAAAGTTCAGCAGCATTAGGCTCGAAAGCTGCATACCACTGTCCAGAACGATCAAGCGCAGCAAAAGCAGCAACACCGAGCAAGACAACACGAAACTTAGGGATCCCCGCGAACTTCCTGAATCAATTTCCATGCGGCTCGTGCGAGATCGGTTCTCGTGCAGCGTTGTGGCCGCGGCCAAAGAAGAAAACAGTGTGTGCATCGAAAGAAGGAACTCGTCAGGCAGATACGAGTTAACGAGTCCGCGATCGACGTGGCCCCGTCAAGCACGTCAAGCCATTTAAGCACGCAGTCACGCGAGTGCGGGACCCGCGGAACACGCGAGCATTTCGTCGAGGGATTACTATGGTGGTGGTTCGCGTATATATGTATAGTCGGCTAATCGGCGAGCCACCGAAAATCGTCCGAGCGGAGCGGAGACAGACTGTCGCCGGAGATAAAACGAAACGGGGGACACGCGGCGGAGAAGTCGCCGCGAAATGACGAATAGCGACGCCGATAAAGAGGCAAACGCGCACGGCAAACGAATCAATGAATCGAAGGAGAAAGTGACACCGCGCACCGTGAATGAGAGAATGCCGCGGCAACGTTATAGAAACGCCGCGTTAATACTCTTCGTCGCTCATTGATCGTCAAGCGTATTGTTCCCATTGTGCCGCGTACATGTGCGCGCAATTAATACGCCGCCATTATCCGCGCGAGTTAATGCTGTAACAAATGGAGACTCGCGGCGAACAACGATTAGACGAATGATTTGCATTAACTTTTTCACGTCCGACGATTGGAAACCAGACTTCGCAGACTGTTTTAGACCGTGCAAATCTGAGGAACGCTAAAAAATAAACAAGAGAATGAGTATCTTATTAGTTTCAGAGGTTATTTTGAACTCTTTGGAATATTTAGTAGCAGATCTGTTGGTCTGTTTTATTTTTTTTTTTTTTCGTAGCATGTTGTTGTTTTTTACTACATGATGTGTTTACATAAAGAGTTGCACCCTTTTTCTTCACATTTTTTAACAAACAATTGTTGAATTTTTTGTACGATAGGGACACGATGTACAAATATTATATTTTGGATGCGAACGTGAACATGGGTCCGAGACTGTTAAGTTTGAAACATTTTTATGTACGTGTGTTTCGAAACTGTCTAATGTGTCTGACCATTACTCGCTCTTTCTACTTCGAACACAGATGGACTTTATGGTGCGGCTTCATAAAATTTCGCTTAATGCTTCCACTTTTTGGCCATAATTGCTTACAAAGTAAAATATTCAAGTTACACATGCCGATTTTGATGAAACTCAAATCGAATTTTTCAATATATTGTTTAAACAAATAGGTTTTGTTAAAATTTTCTTGCTCTACTGAATTTCCGATTCAAAACCATACAAGTTACAAGCAAAAATAGATTTTTTCGACCTCTGGTTTCCGAGATTGTTTCAAAAAATATGGTTTTGACCCCCAAATTTGGAGGCTGGTTGCCGATAAAAAAAAACACGTGTCAAATATTTTTCGAAGAACTATATCTCACCTAAGTTTCATCACAATCGGCTTGTGTAATTTAAATATGTTCCTCTGTTAGTATCGAAGGTAGATACTATGTTTCAATACACATACCATTTTTAACTAAAAAATGGCATAATTAACAATAGCATCAAGTTAAATAATAGTACAATGAAACGAAACTCGACACAAGGCTCAATACAATCTATTACGTTCAAACATATTCACAAGACCGACATTCAAAGTAGTTTTCTCAAAGAATCCTGCACCTCAGGAAATAATATATCGCTCCGACTTTCTTGAAAGTGAAAAATGTCCGTTCTCTTGGTTCCTGCAACCAATTTCTTCGCCCCCGTGCGTTCCTCCGGTTCCAAAATGAAAGAGGAAGCTGAAAGCCGCGGAAGAAGCCAAGGGGGGAAGTAAGGGAGGGAGGAACGGTATCTTCAAAGACCATAATCTCGCGGCGCTTCTTCCACATTCCTGCGTGCATCGGTCGCGCTGCAATCTACCTCGGTTGTTTCCGATTCTATTCTCTTTCTGCCGCGAGGAAGCGGTCGCGGGATCGAAAAACTGGGAAGAAAGGAGCGGCGAGAACGGCCGGGTAAGAGAACCGAGCCAACGGAAACTTTTCCCGTGCAAAGTACCACGCGGACTGGCTCGAGGTTATGAAATTCTGATGGCTCATAAAATGTAAGAAAATTTACAGACTTCGCCCCCTCGGCCTCCACCGCCCCCTCCCTCTGCGCGCCTCCCGACGTCTCACTGTTTCTCCACCGGCTGCGTGCTTCCTCTCGGTCCTTGGCCTTCTCTTCTTGTCCTGCTCTTCGTTTCTCCTCCTTTTCGTCCTGCCGCCGACGGCTTTGCGAACTGAACGGAAGAACGGCTCGAGGGCGCGAAAGGGGACCATCGTGCTGGCAGCATAAACTTTAAAACCCGTGGCAATCGATTAGGGACCTTAGAAAAGAAGGCCGGGTTCGCTGGCGAGCCGCTTTCCACACGATCCTCTCGATCTTCCCTTAAACCCTGTCTCGATCTTCTTAACACTAAACCTACCGAGCACTAAAAATGGCTAATATGCGTTGCTATATAAAAATGACACAATCTAATTTATTTGGATTTTGTGCGATTTCTATTATAGTGTGTGCTTAAATATGGAATCGTGTGTAATCGTTTCCAATGGAAGCATCTTTATCAAATCAATAATTGTAAAATACAAAATCTGGAAACGGTCATGCGACCGGTAATGATAGGTTCAGTGTTAAGGATCATCCTCGATTTTTATCACTGCGGCGAGAGAAGAAGGAAAACCATCTCAAAAAAATTTAGTTCTTTTTTAACAGATTTTTTAGTCACTTTCTGAAGGACCCAACTCGCTAGCTTGCGGTATTCTACACGATCCTTTCGATCTTTCCATAACCCGATCCCCTAGCTGAATATACTCAAGTGTCATTCTCGATTTTGATTAGTGTAGCGATAGAAGAAAAAATTCTAGTTCGCTTTTAGAGTGTTTTATCAGACTTCTCACTCACTTTTCCAACGAACTGACGATTTATTGATTTATTGAAGTTTCCTTGATTTCGTACGAGTAGTTCTAAATGTTCCTCGCGATACACTTCAATTTTGTTAATTATAATAGCAGCAGTCTTGAGAAAATAGTGATTGAATTAAAATAGGGAGTGAGAGTATGGTGAATGATGAAAGGAAGTTTTTAAGAGGACTACTGGTTGTCTTGCGAGTTAGATAGGATGTTACGAAAGTCTGGCAACCGGTAATGAATAACCGTGCGCCAGTGGAAATGTTAGTCACGTTGCATCTTCTGAGAAGTGATTATTCCGGAGCAATCGACTCGAGCTGTTGCCAAGATTCCTTTATTATCGGTCAAATTGCAGCTGTTTGATAGGAGCCAATGTTCACGGGTTTTAGAACGTTATTTAGTTTCCGGGAATTGGCAAGCATTCAGCGTGCAGTCGCTAAATTGGTCGGTTCTGAATTAACCGATTTCGGAGGAATAAACTTGGCGATTTGAACAACTCTTTGGAGACTGTTCCGGCGACGTGTCGTAATTAATGTGTGATCTAGTGACTTTTCCATAATGAAATTATCCGAGTAAATATCCAACATTATTCAAATAACAAATAAATAATCTATTTCACAACTATTCGATTTTAGCATATAAATGTAGAAATGTTGTAATGCTAAACAACGTGTGCAGGGAACTGAGCAGTTTGTTATTACACAACTTAAAATTAAATGCAGTTCCAGTAATAATAGATTTTGTACGTTGGAAGTTTGTTTCACCTGCATCTGTGCAAGGATTGATATTTTTAAGATCGAAAAGTTTGACGGTATCGTGGACAAGAATATCTGAGCTCCCCCGAGTCTGTCTGCCTTATCCTCCATCAACATTTTCTGGCGCTGGGGAGGTACGGGAAAGGGTTAATTAACAGCAACCAAGTGAATAAGACATGATCACGGGAAATTACACGGGGAACGGTTCTAAAGGCGGTAGCCAAACTATTTTCGTCTATTATCGAAACTTCTCGATTCAACGATTCCTCCTTTTCTCCAGTAGATTTTAACGTTTTGCGCAGCTTTGACTGTGGGCGAGACAATAGAGGCTAATATTGAACGACAGAAGGGTCAATTATAATTATCCCCATTGTCATTTACGTAATCTTAAAAAAGCACTTACTCTGTTAGTATTCGATTAATTTTTTTTTTTCACGTAATTCTTTTTCACGTGGAATGAAAGATATCCAATAATGAGACACAATTACCGAGTTACGGTAACACGTAATGCATTGTTGAATCTCGTTGCAAATTGCAGGTAAGAACTTCACTAACTGTCTATATACACGTTGCCGTACGACGCGACGTCTATTTTAAAACGGTAGCTCACAAATATTGATTTCCACCATACTTCTATTTTCCAGACTGTTATATTCTCTCTCTTCTATCGCGCGTACCTCTCCTACCTTCTAATCATGTCGTATCAGGATAAATAGTTCAGTACTTTCTTCCGCATTGGGATTCCTAACGGAACTTCCATGAAATCTTGCACATTCACCCTCAATTTATCAGTTATCAAAACACTGACTCGCACAAAATCATTATCTATCAAGTTTTATTCAAGACTTAGCTCAATGAAAAATCCTGAAACCAGGTAAAAATTTAATGAACGCCGACAAAAATAGAACCTATAAATAGTAGCAAAAACAAATTCGTGCTACGTTCCACTGAGTTACGAAGTTGTACAATCACTGACAAAAAAGTTTGTATACTAAATACAACTACCACTAGACCGTGAATGTTTTATACAAAATATAAACCCAGTATAATATTATATAATATATCAGTATAATAACAGCAGAATAATGTGGAATAGGTAAATTCCTCCCTGTATGATTTTGTTCATGTCTGAAATGATTAGAACTTATGCTGAATAATTTGGTAAAAGGAAATTTATATTTATTTTAGGCCTGGACTTATTCCATAAGCATTGATGACCGAGAATAGAATTTTATTTCGACTTAAAAGAAGTGATTGACTTCATCATATGAGTGACTTGTGTATGTTAATGGATTGGAAATAGATTACAAAAGGGATGTTGATTTTTAGGGTACCCCTTCAGAAGATCTCCATAAGCTAGACAATTTTAAAAGTACACTGTTGTTGCTGATAAAATAATAAATTCGAATTGGTAAGACTTGGGTTCGAAGAATATTTATTTGGGAGGGGCTGGAGGATCGCGTAGAATTTCGTGGCGAAAATTTTGCGAGACAGGGTGTGCGAGTAATCTTTAGACGATGCTCGCCCGACACTCGCCAATCTCGCGCGTATAATTATGTATAAAGGCGTCGCCGACGATGAAGACGACGATGGTGCCGGAGTTAGCGATGGTGATGGCGATGGTGGTGGTGGCTCGCCGCTCAAAATACGTCTAAATATTAATGAGCTGTCCCTGCCTACGGCGCAACCACCTTCGTTCGGGCATTCACGGTCTCCTCAGACGGTGGCTGAGCGTCGGCGAATGTGTCGAAAAGTGTGTTGGTGCAAAATGAACGCGGGGAGGAAAGATGGTCGACCGTCATTGAAAACAAAGGCAATTGCTTCTTCCGATCACGGTCTCCAATTACGCGACCATATAGCCACTGGCTATAAGTGCCGGAAAATGATCTGAAACGTGTCGGCCGATCGACGTTTCTCTATTACATGGACTGTAGGACGTTTCCGCGTACGCAAACGACGGACATGTCGCACTGTGTCTACAATTTGAGGCTGACAGGAAGTAGTTTCGATCAATAATTAAGTGGACGTAGGTTTCTGACGCGACTGCTTACATTATCGATAATAACTGGCACGGATCTATAACGTAACGTTGCACGAGGGTCCATAGTTCTATGTGAAATTAAAAATTTGTCCGAATAAATATATTTCATTTGGATAATAGAAGCGCGTCCGATAGACTACTTAACCCCTTACACTATAATACCGAGTCGGACTCGTGACGAAGATTTCGAAGATAGTCTACTAAATATTCATGCTACTAATTTCCTTTAAACTTTAAATTGAAACAAAATTATATTTTCTTGTTGTTGAAACCATTGGAGACTGCATAGGTATAAATTACATACAAACTTCTTTTTTTTCTAAGAAATTAGAAACGACAAGTAAGTTCTAATCAGTGCAACCGTAAAATGAATCGAAGTGCAAGGGGTTAACGATGATAATAGTCTGGGACGACTACTTTAGAAATTGCTGCGTCGTCGAAATCTTCACACTCTATTAATCATTTAAGAGCGTAATTGAACTTTTTCAAGAATGAACGATTACGCTGAAGAGGTCTGGGTTGATTTTGTCGGTGGCACTTTTCCCAGTTTCATTCGTCGCAACTACTTTCGTGAAACAACTCGGAAAGGAAAACTCTCGGAACGAACGAAAACGTGGGAGGTGGAAGGATTGGCAGGAAGAAGTTACCTGATAGTACAAAGACTGTCATGTAAGATGCGCCGTCAAGTAGCAGTCACTTCGTACCCCTATCTTGCTCACCCGGTCTTCATTTTGTTCTCCTCTATTTTCTCGGTACTCCTTCCGTTCTGTTCTTCCTCGCTGGCAGATCCTTCGGGACGGTTAATTGTGAGCGACATTCGCAACGAGTAACGGGAGAGGGATCAACGTCACTTTCGGGAACTTCTCAAAAGCCTCGACGATGGTGCGCGCATTATCAAAGAATTTGGCGACGTGGCTGTCACCAAACATGTCGGGTAATCGCCGGAATCGTAAACAGTACTGAATTCCGCGCCGTCAGCGTCCAATTACCGCTCCTCAGACTCTCGAAAGTGTTGTCTCTCAAAAATGTTTATAAAAACTATATCATTTTAAAACGCTGCTCTGAAAAAAACGTCCCCTTCCGCTCTCAAAAATGTTCTACCACTAGTGCACAGAACAATGGTTATAAAAACGACATCCTTTTAAAATACTGTTCTTTGTGCTCTTAAAAGTGTTCAACCAATAATGCATAGCACAATGTTTATAAAAATAATGTCACTTTGAAATGCTGCTCTAAAAAAATGTTCCCTTACACTCTCGAAAATGTCCTTTCAATAGTGCACAATACAGTGCCTGTAAACATTACTTAAAAGTAGGAATATAGATGTTACTACAATAACAAGATTAATAACTATCTTATTAAAACATCTTTGTATTAGCCTCTATGTTTGTAGAATTATCACGAGACTGTACCCTTCAATGTATCTGTTTGAAGTGAGTTTAGATGTCTGCAAAAAATGTATTTTCGAAAAGTGATGCAATTTTAGTAACATTACTACATTAACCCTCCTACGCTTCTTAAAATGAAGATAAATTGTACGATATTTTCCTGTCTGCATCAGAAGGTAAATTCTCTAGTGGATTTAATGTATCAATTATAAATGGGTGAAATTATTCTAGGATATCTTTTCTGCAAATGTTTCTGAGTAACATACGAGGATTACAATTATATTTTTGCTTCAAGATATACCTACTATATGACTAAACTCGCAGGAACAATTTTATTTGTAATCATTTCTTAGTAGAAGAGGATGTACATTTCTTGTAGTCGTCCATGCCTGAATTTAATTTAAGAATGTTTTCGCTAACAAGGGAACATATTCAGTTGATACACGCCAATTTACATGAAACTTATGTGAGATATAGTTCTTCGAAAAATATTTGACACGTATTTTTTTTATCGGCAACCATCCACTCTGACGGGGTGAAAACAGCCCTCGAAGTCAGGGGTAAAAATCACATTTTTTAGATATCTGGGAAACTAGAAGTCGAAAAAAATTGATTTTTCTTTTAAATTCGAATTTTTTAGTGAGAAATGTAGTCGCCTAAGAATTTTTTAACAAACTTTTTTTTTCTCAAAAAATATGGTTTCGACCTCTGACTTCGAGGGATGTTTTCACCCCCTCAGAGTGGATGGTTGCCGATAAAAAAAATACGTGTCAAATATTTTTCGAAGAACTATATCTCACATAAGTTTCATCAAAATCGGCGTGTATCAACTGAATATGTTCCCTTGTAAGTGTCTATTGTACAGTAAAGGATGAAGAAAGGTTTTTGGAGGGATGCAAAAGATTTTTTAAGTGGGATGTGTAATCTGTAGGATGCTGAGTGATCAGTAAAGGATATTAGCTTGGAAAATCATGCATCCGGCGGCAGGTTGAAGTAGGACACGAGCCCCGGGGTTTACCTTCAGTCTCCAGCCGGGGTTGGAACCTACCGGCGACTGTATTTACCAGCTCTCGTAGGTACTTAATTTTGCTTTCGGAATTAATTCCGCCGCGGAGGACTCGGTGGGTGGGAAACGGCGTAGGTGTTACCTAGAGGTAAGACCTGCCGCGTCGCGTCGGTAGCAGGCAGGATAGTGTTGGTGGCACATTGAAATACCGGCGATATGCCGGCGAAGCGAACCCGGCGGAAACTTCCGTCGAGTATTTTCCCGGGACTGTCTCTCACAATTAGAATACTCCGGAGAGCAAGAGAGAGAAAGAGGAAGAGAGCGAGAGAGAGGTTGCCGGCCCCGTAGTCGTAGAGTAACGTGCAGATAGGTGCCTATTACGGCGGGGAGCCGTCGTTGATTTTCCGAAAATAGAGAGGGTGTGGGCGAGACAGGGACGGGATGATGATTTATTGTGCCCTGGGAATGCGCATCTCTCGAACGAATCTAGCCCACGCCTCCAGGAAATATCGTTGACTCGAGGATATCGGACTGCCACGGATTTTATCGTCAGAGGGTCTGCGCGGTTTGCCGGGAAAAGTCGTTCGGAGATTGGAACATGCTAATAACTTTCGAACAAATTTCATACCGCAATCGGTCGATCCTGTTTTCCTGAAAAAAATACCATACAGTGTTCCTGAAATTTTTCGAAAATTTTGATAGCGTTATTCAAACGGAGGATGTCCTTGTGGAATTTTTCTGTGGCTGGGTTCTTGATTCGAAGGTTTCTTATACTTTCTATTTGCAAAAATACGTATAAAAATGCTTCGTTTACGAGAAAATTAAAAATTAATTACGGCGGTTGCGCGTGCTGTTGAAACCGCCCGCCGAGTCTGATCATAACCAACCAATTCTACGTATTTGAAGAAAATTTTATCGGTTTTGTTTTACTTATTTTTTCAAATAGAACTGTATGCTTCTGAGACACTTCTTCTTTGATTGACGCGACGAAACGCCAGAAACGCATTTAAGTTCGTGTCTTCAAGAGATGTGAAGGATCCATAGGGTTTAATATCAGCTGGTCAACGGGGTGTAGGTGTAGGTCGTCGATTCGACGTCTCGAGCGCGGATGCCATTCAAAAAGTGTTACCCAATTTATATCCGATCGCCTTTCCCGTCAGGATAGAAGCCGTCGAGAGGGAAACGCGGCTCAGTTGCGATGGAATCGCGTGACGTGTAATTCGATGGTTCGGACGGACGGCTCTAGGAATAGTTGTTGGTTATCCGAGTGGTAAGCCTGGCTAGGTGTGTGTCTTTAGAAAAGCATTAGTGTCCGGAATTAATTGATCGCGGAAGGGAAGTGGATACCTATGCGAGCTTACATGTTCCTCTTTGCTTCTCTCTCTCTCTCTCTCTCTCTCTCTCTCTCTCTCACTCAACCCTTGTTCTCTCTCTTTCTTGTACATGAACAGACACACGTACACACAGGGAGGGCCTCTAGTTCCTCTACTCTGGTTCTCTCCCTTTCTCTGCCTCGCTAGTTGGCTGGTTTGGGGGTGCAGGGTAATATCGGTACTAGCCTGTACCAGTCGATGAGCCACTCGCCGCCCACCCCCGCCTCTTCATGGCTCTTCTTGCATTGCCTCCTACACACGACTGTGCTCGGGGCAACGATATAATCCGGTACCTCGTTCCTCGTGACTGTTGCCCGCGTTTTTAATACCGGAGTACCTCTCGACACGTATCAGCCCCGTTTTTTACCAACCGCGATGCTTCCGACCGCGTTCATTTGATTCGCTCGTCGACCGTTTACATTTTTTCCCCGTTTTTTCAACCAACCATCCACGGACGATGCACTTCTTCGTTAACGGGTCCGGAAGTTACTGCGAGAACTCGACAACCCGGATATGTTGCGCTAATACGCTCCGGAATTCGCGGTGTTGCGAGACTTTTTAGTGGCAAACGGCAGTTTCTGCTATTTTTCTTTGATCGTACAAACCGATTCTTTTAATTAACCCCTCCCGCTGACCAAACACACAACAATCCAACAATTAACTTCCAACACCTACGACCGAACACATCGCGATCTTACTTATAAATCTCAATCGATTACAGCATACACTGTATATGATTTGAACACTATATGAAAAGTATATGACTTGAACAGGGTTTGGAAAATACATAACGCGATATTTATTTTTATTACATTGATTTCACTACATTTACAACGAGCTGAGCTTTTTTCAAATTGTTTAGCAGAGATCAGTTTGGCGTGTCGAGGGCTAGTTTCGAAATTCCTTGCATTGTCCTCTTTTTCCTAAGCATGTCATCGCGGAGAGTTTTCGGCGCCAGAGGCTAAGAGGCGCGTAATGGTTAGAAACGTTTGTTTGAGGAGGCCGAGGGCCAACGGTTATTAAGCTCAGGCCGCAGACCACATCAGAGCCAGCCAGAAAGGGCCCTTGGCATATTCACCTAACCTGTAACCCTTTCTCTCCGGGCGCGGTTCACTCCGCGCGTATCTATCATAATTTACGACGCTCCGCGAGCGCTTCGGTCTCTGATGATCAATCCTTCACGGATTTCATTCAGCCGTCCGCGCGACACAAACTTTTAATACGAGATGCATATTTCATTGTCTGCAGCTGTCCCCCGAACTGTGCGGTTTCCAGATTATTAGCACTCGTTGCTTGGCGTCGGTTTTCAGCAATGCCTCTCTGACAACATCGAAATATCTTAAGCGTCTTAATTCCGGATAATTAACGATCGATAAGATCCCCGGATTCTGAATCATTATTTCAGAGTGGGAACTGAGATGGAGAAGTTGGAGAACTTTTGGGATTGAACGTAGGATTTGCTTCTTAGTGTCTGTGTGTAGAAGATTTTTAGCATCATCCTGTGGATCTTTAAATTTGATCTATATAAATCATTAGGATCTTTACCTGTCTTTAAGATTAATTCTTCTCATATGATATAATTGGTCAAACCGAAGTTAATTAGGATTTTTATGATCTAAAAGAGTTCCAGAACCGATTGTTTTCATTAGCATGACTAAAGCACATTGATTTTGTGGGATGTTTAGGGTGCGATTGTTTGGCAGTGTGTTAAATGAATATATTGAGAAAATATTATCGACTATCATATGTTCAGGATGATTGTGAGGTTTTCCAGCCTTCATGCTTTACAACATTTTTATATGTTCTCCAGAACCAAAATTTCCTTACAGATTCTCTTTGAGATCTTCTTGTCGCTGGATTCGATGTCGCAAGACAAAGAGTTCAACTTACTATTCAAATCACATACATAGAACAACAACAAATATTTTAGTACTAATAGAATAATGAACTCTAAATATCTTCACGAAAAGAGACCCATATCGAATACTCGATATTCCACCACTTGATCAAGCAGGAATGAATCGCCACCTAGACACAGTTTCACCGAATTCCACGCCTGTGCCCTTTGTTTCGAAAATTAGTAAATTCCGCATATTTGCGAAAGATTCTCGGTAATCGATCCACTCACCCAAAGCCCCCGATTTTCCAGGGGCCGCGTTCTACGGGCAGTCTTGCTTGATATCGGTCGCGGTGTGTCTGTCGAAACACGCCTATCCAGCCACTTAGACGCAATCACGAAACCAATTGGAATCGGTAAATATCTGTGCTCGGCTGGTGCAAAGGTCGAGAGAGAGAGAGAGAGAGGAGAGAGGGTAGCTTTGGGAGGGTTGAAACGAGGAAAGGAGAGGAGGAGGAGGAGGAGGAGGAGAAAGGGGCAGGTGGCCGGGTGTGTAAGCGGTTAGCCGGATCGAGTAGTCGGCTTGATATCCAGCAGATATGTCCTTGAAGCATGCGAGGCGTGTAACGCGTGCTGGTGGATAAAGGACGCCGATACTCGCTCAGCCAGACTCGCACGCTTTTGCGTTAAACGCCCCCACGCGCACCGCGTAATGGATATGCGCCGGTTGATGTCTCTCTTTCTCTCTGTCGGACCTGTTACCGACGTGTTTCACCCTATCCGCCCCCCGCAGCTCGGCTGCAACCGGGCCCCCCGACGCGACGGTATGGCGTGCAGCCACCGCCGCTCGATTTCGCCTCGATGTGCTCTCTTCGTTCCTCTATCCATGGAAATCTGCCTTTAGGCGCATTGCAGAAGTACCCGGGTCCTGAGATCCGACGTGATAAGTGGTTAAACGGCAGTAAGTAAATGTTGTAACGTGCCCCGACTGCGATGCCGCTTCAAAGACACCCGGCCGCGAGATGATAATGCATCGCGAATACGCCGCGATCCCCTACCCCGCGCGCTATGAAATTAGGATTAAGCGGTGGAATAATGTTTGCCGAAGCGGATGTCGCGGTTCGCGATCTGCAGAAGCTCTGATTTGGTGGATTGAAATGGGTTCGGATGGATCGAGCTCGTTCCGCTGCATCTATAGGTGGCTGTGTTGATGCTTTTGATGATTCGAGATATAAATTATGACTTTCCATGTGTAATAAACCTATTGTGATCTTAGCGCCTTCTTCGAGTCAACTACTTTCATTTATTTGACGCTATCATGATCATGTAATATTTTCGCCCTTTTTTATCCCTTGGATGGCAGACCCTTTTTGTAACAATTGATGGTGCTTAAGACCGATGAATGAAATCATTTAGCAATTTTTTAAGTATATCTTTGAAGGTACTCTCTGTTGTGGCATCACCAACGTCGTGAAAATTGTAATAATCACGATGTGACGCGTGCTCGTACAATCTTTTGGATGTATGCGAGCTAGTTTCAGGTTCTCGTGATATCTTATCACGGCAATAATCACAACACTATTTAGTAACAATATATCCGGTGACTCCCATTAATATTCGGACGCTCTTAAAAAAACGATAACTTTTTTGATATTGCAACATACGATTTGAACTTTTTTGAGAAGTTAGAGCAATTAATTTGCTACATGATGTGAAAAGAAATTTTTTCAAATACTGCAATTGGTCGGAATTGTAGGGAAAATACTAAAAGTAGCATTTTACAAATTTTTTATGTGGGTCTATATTGAAAATTTAAAAAATACGTTTTGACCGATTTTAATGAAATTTTTAGAATATGTTTAATTGATACAGATCTACGAAACGTGCTTTCTATATTTTCAATATGTGCCCACATAAAAAAGTTGAAAACATAACTTTTAGTATTTTCTCTGCAATTCCGACCAATTCAATTTTTTCAAAAATTCTTTTCACGTTACGTAACCGAACCGATTGTTCTAACTTCTCAAAAGAATCCAAGTTGTATGATCGAATGTTAATAAAGTTATTGTCTTTTTAAGAGTGTTCAAATATTAGTGGGAGTCGCACACTGTATGTATTTGGTAAAACAGGATAGTTATTGTACAGTGCTATGAATGCAAGAGTCTAAAACGGAAAAGAATCGGAAAAACGTTGACTAGAAAAATTCCCTGCACGAATAGGGTTCGAATAGTGGGGGACCAATAAACGCGTTTAGGGCAGTTTGCGGTATTATGTTATTAAATACTTGGCGGAGTCGATCCGAGGAAGACGACACCAAGTCCCTCGTACCTCGAAGCCGTCCCATAGATTATGGGCCCCCTGGCGATACAAGTGGGCCTATGCTACGTCACGTGTCATTGAGAACGGTACAGTCGAGCTGATTTTCCCATGAAAATCCGCTGACACTTACCAGTCGTGACCTGGTCGTAAACCAATAAATTTGCTAAAGAGTCAATTGCAGACTTTCTCAAAAATGACCTCAGCTAATGCGACCGTAACGTAATCCCAGATTGAAATTGGAGATGGCGACGCAACACTCCCTGTAGATCCATTATACTCTCTGTTGTTTGTAATGTAACAGCTATTCATTTGATCTAATCGCTGCATATTTAGTAATTGTATGACGATTTTGATACTATCGGTCAAAATAGGCCCGGGCACCGCTGTCGAAGAGATAAAGGATGAGAATAGTATGATAGTTACTGATATACGGGATATTCACCTGCTATCATTGTTTCATCAATTGAAGACTGATAGCAGCGTTGAGGTAGCAGAGCTTTGTTTTCTTGTTGCAGTACATAAGAAGTAATTATTAATTTAAGACAGCATCGATCACAGTTTTGAACTCGATTGTTCTCAAACGACACTCGGCTTCAGAGAAACACAAACATCGAGGAATGTTTTGATTGGTTTTCAATAAAATTTTGATCTGGGGTTCGATAAGGGTTACACATTGATGGACAATCATTTTTATGAACTACCTGCCGTGCTCGTTCAGATTGGGAACGAACTACGAAGAGAATGGTAGTAGTAACAAGTCGCTTCCCTTTAAATTATGCCCGCGGGCTAATAACAGGCAGACACATGACATTCGTGCAAGGCAATAATTAATTTTCGCAATTATGTCTGCGTTCGTTCCTTCCCCCTTCGCTACACCTCACCCTCGTCATCCGCGTGTCCCTCCTTCGACTACTGTTCTTAGATTGACAGTATCCCACGTAATTATTTAAACCGCACAAATTTTACACTTAAACTTGAAACTTTTCCAGTGCGTCTTTTAAAAGATTTCTTCTAAAGTCGAACATCGTTCAAGAAATTACGATAAGCCTCATTTAATCATCTTGCAAATAGGAAAATGAAGGAAATGAAATGACCATGAAAGATTAGATGGAAAAAGAAATTAAATGAACGTCCAAACATACACTACAATGTCGGTTATTCGAATTAATCAGAGAGACATGGATATCCGGACAATAGGTCCTAGGTCCTCACTGAATTGTACAATTAAGCATCTCGTATATCGTCGTTTCAGACTGGACTGTTTACATAAAGAACGCATTCAGTCAATAAAAATGTCAGAATCTGAGATTCAGATTAAACAACCCAATAATAGTGAAGGGCGTGATACAAGTCTTTCTCATGATCTTCAAACAATTAAGTACTTGTTTGGGTGTTTCGATATGTATCAAAAGATAAGGAACTTGTAGTCGATCTGTGATACCAGTACGAGCCGAAATGATACCGAGTAGTATTGGTATCACGTCTTGGATGAAATTGGTATCGTTACATTCGCAATTGACACTTCTTCACCGTTTTGAATATACCAACATAATATTTTCTCACCCTTGATATTAGTAAACATAACATTTCATTATATACTTGTCATTCAGTCGATTCGACTCCACAGGATTGTGATAGTATCGATAACAAACCCATCCAAGATGTACTTATAAAGGATCGAGGGTTCTGAGCAACTATCATTAGGGATCGATACTTTTTGATGCCCAGAGAATCATACGTGCTTCTGATACCATAATTCTTTGTCACAAGGAATCGATACCGCTTCAACATGCTCAAGGCCCATCGCTACCCAATAACGCACACCGATATTCCACGATACTAATTCCCGGGAACATTTTTGTTACAGGTAAATACCAAGACGACCCTATAGTCGCATGAGAGTCGCAAATCGCTCGAGGCCCGCCTGTCCCCCCGTCGGGTAAGTTTAAAGCTTGAAAATACTTGCCGCGGATCGCGAGTTTCGGCGACCAGACGATATCGAGTGTGCACGGAACCGCTTGCTCGCACGTTTCGAAAAAAATTAATAAATTCCTTGGCTGGCGAGGAAGTTCGGGAGTCCGAACCCTGGAAAGAGACTCGGTCGTAGTCGTTGGCGCGGCGCGGAGTCGAGGCGGGTTCGAAAGGCGGTGTGTGTTGGGCCGAGGAGAAGGTCGAGGGGGTGTTCGGCGGGAGTAAATTAGTAATTAGAAATCTGATACAGGGTAAGGTAAGTCGGTGTTGTTTCGGCATTGCGTGGCGGTGCTTGTCGCGTGGACTTCTGCGACAGGCACGGCCTCGCGTGACCCGACGCCTCCGTTGGGGTGGCCCCGGGGGTGGCCCCGGGGGTGGCCCCGGGCAAAGAGCATGAAGAACGGGTCAGGTGAAGCAGGGTGGAGGGAGATCGGCCTGGGAAACGTAAGGGATGACAATTATGCCCTACAGGTAATTGCCAGGTTGCAGTTAAACGGGGCAGGCGGCCTGCCTCGGCTCGCCCTTCTGCGGCCACCATGAAACGCGAGCTTTCATCGGAAAATCATGGCTTTTAAAAACCGTCACGCTACCCCGCAGTCCTTTAATTTATCGCCGGTACCCGGTTTTCGTCGAACGGATACGACGCGCGAGGAATCGCGCCAGATAAATCTGTTCTCTCTCTCTCTCTCTCTCTCTCTCTCTCTCTCTCTTCTTCCTCCCTCTGTCTCTCTCTCTCTTTCATCTCATCCGGTCATGCGTGTCACTCGTTGTTCGAATCGATGCGAAACGACGAACTTTTAATTGCTCGATGAATTTTATCGCGACCGAGTCGGCCCGACCAAGTGGATTAAACTGTTTAATATTTTCCGCTATCGATTCGGTCACCGGCTGCGTGAACCAGAATCGCATTCCTTAATCACTGCTCGTTTGTCATTAAAATTGCCAGCCATCGATCCAACCCTTGTTTGTGTATCATCGTCGTTGTGGCTTGATTCGAAGGCTGTTTACCATTTGTGTGACCCACTTCGCTTGGTATTGTGTTATTTATGAGGGATCTTTCGATCGCACGGTACGCTTAAGGCGTACAAGGTATTTAAATATGTAATGGAAGTAAAGGTGTCGCACTGTAATGCACTAATTGAAAGGCGGCCTAGATATCCGCAAATAAAATCGCCATGTGTTCGGCACAGCTCTCCAATTCCATGCGTCTTTCTAAATCTCTCTCTCACACACACACAGCACTCAACCACACCCTAACGAGTCACATTCGTATTTGCCAGTCGTCGCAGAACACGTCTCGAACGCTCGATACAAACAATACATACATGCATACGATCTTAAATTTATATTTTTAAATATTTCGATGGTTCTGTGGAGATTTAAGTATACTGTGGATAGTTTACGTGCGCTTGGAATATTGCCGTGCATTCTTGAAATTTGATACCTGCTGCTTTCTTACAAGAAAAATCAATTCCAAACGCTTGTGGGGCACGCGGCGTTATAGCTTACGACATGGGTAACGTGTCCGTCCGTCACTCGCTGTTCATACCATAGTGTGATCGTTTTCCATAGTGTTCCGCATTTTCTAACCGAGGAATTCCGAGTTCACTTGAAGTTCTAGAAGCGTCGGTGAACCTAACACTTGATATTATTAGACTCCGGGTTTCAGGCAAACGGAAATTTTTATGTACTCATTTATGAATGCTATTACACATTACACAAAATAATGGCCTGTCGCACCAGTGAAGAAAAAATGTGTATTCTTTTCATTGGCATTCATCCATCTGAAAATGTCTGAATAAATCCTTTTTTTGCAGTATCTTTATGTACCCGAGTAACAATCTCATCATGTATAAAAGAATTTTAGTTTATTGGAAGCAATGTTAGTGAATAAAAAATTGTGCTCTTTGATCCCCTGCACTAGAGGTTGATCAAATTCTTATGATCTTGTTCCGAGTATTACACAATTGCAGACAGTTTTTGATTGTTACAACCTATATATATTCAGAAAAAATGTCCAACTAAATAAACGAATTGATGAATGCGCACCATGCACACCATAAATGTTGTACCATTTACAACGAATAGTACTTACCAACGCGAGAATTATTTCATTTTCAACCCCTCATTGCAAGCACTGTTCTTTTTAGAGCACTCTAACCAACATTTTTATCTCGAAAATTTTCTCAATAATTTCATACATAAATTACACTATTTATAAGTAAGTATAAATAATTGCTATTCCCACGAATACTCACGAATATTCCTTTCGAACAATTCACCCTGCAGAACGTATGCACCCCTACGATCGAAATAACGCAGAACGCGATCTTTAGGTGAATCCAGTTAAATGAACTCATTATTTCCATATCGATCGGTAGCAAAGCGGTAATAGCAGGTGGGCGAGGGGAAGGAAAAAAGCATAAAACCGGGTGCGATGCGTAGGGGTAGAAATTCGGGTCGCGGTTAGGGGGTGGGTCATTCGGCGTTGAAACCTTCGTCGGCGATCGTCCACGAAATTAGCCGCAAATGTGTGTTATTTCGCGTGGCAGGCCAACGTGCGGTGACGTATATCTTGGGCATCTATTATGAAAGCAGTCCTGTAAAGGCTGCCGCCTGCCGACGGTGGTTCCGCACGCGCATTTTCCCACGTGCTCGTAAGCCACGTATACCGCTCGCGCCGGCGACGGCGGCGGCGGCTAACGGCACATAGAGCCGGTTCGCTTAGAATTACCGCTTAGGAAAG
This sequence comes from Lasioglossum lativentre, assembly GCA_916610255.1. NCBI lineage: Eukaryota > Metazoa > Arthropoda > Insecta > Hymenoptera > Halictidae > Lasioglossum > Lasioglossum lativentre. The sequence goes on from OU744364.1 coordinate 9,145,902, forward strand.
TGGAATGGGAAGGGAGGAGGTAGCCATTTCTGTATCCGCTGTCACATTTGTCACGTTGTTGGCTCGCGAACGCTGCACCGCGAGACGCCACGTGGCGCGTAAACCCGCGGCCGAGCCTCGGCGTAGCTGCCACGACTACCATGTCAATCCGACGCGACCCGCGATCAGTCTGTTTTGAACCTTGGCACGCTTACCGTAGATCGGCATACGTGTCGCTAAGCTTGCTTCGTGAATGTACCGCGCGGCACCCATCAACCACTGTGCACCTAATCGCATCCACCTCTCACACCCCCCAGTGAAAATCCGGAATTATTTACGCTAGATGATTCGTGGACTTTGGGACAGTCTGTTTAGCCTCGTCTTGCTGCCACAATACGTACAAGTGACTATCAGTGATAATATATTAAATTGTTACATTTTTTAGAGAACAATAAACAACCCCCCGATAGACAGTGTTAAGTTATTAGTTGCAGAATACGTTAATCACACTTCGGTAATCAGTAGGGTTTCCTGGAAGTTGAGGAGTACGATCAAAATGAATTTTTGAACAGTTTTGTATCTAATACAGTTTGTAGTTTAGATATGGAACAGTGGTGTTTGATGAATTTGATCAGTTGGTTGTTCAGAGTTGTGATGTTTGTAGAAACATTTCCGACGGGTTTTTCGGAGGACTAATATTGTCTACGTAACTTGATAGTTTTAAGAGATTGCCTTTCGAGAGCTGTTCCGGTATTTAGATGTTCCTTTGAGAGGCATGTTTACTTGCGAGCGAGTTGGAGGAAGTTTGACCGCCTTGAGACGGGGAGTGGCAGGAACCTAGCGTGAACCACGAACGCTGCTTTCCGGTAGAATAAGAGTAAGTCCGTTTGATCTTCTTTCACTTTATTTCAGCTTTGAAATCATTATCGCTCGCTCTCGGGACACTGTAATTTTTTTAACGAAACTGTAAACATTTGTTTACTTTGCTTTTCAAATGATACTTCGGGAAGTATTTAATATGGTTAGAAGAATCGTAATAATTCATTGTAAAAAAAATGGTTTGATTTGCTGTTCAGATGTGTAATTGTACGAGTTCAAATTTCAGCGTTGCTCGCACAATATCAAATCTGAATGCACTTCTCCCTATCATTTATTTACCCTTGGAAAAGACCCGCCGCGGTAATACTAAATGCAAAATGTTCTGCAATTATAGTACGCTCTCTTTTACTAGGTGGTTAGTTGTAATTGGCGGTTGGTTTACTGCGACGGAAAGCAGGAAAAAAATACCTCGAGGATATAGGGGACAGTAATACAATGTCTTTACGGAGGCATGAAAATATATAAAAATAGCGATCGCGCTTCAGTATCTTGAATTATGAATCAAATCCCACAAAGCATATGTGGATCGCGTTTGGAAAAATCACTAAAATGCATTAATTCACATAACCATAGTAAACCGTATTATAATCTCGCTGCCTCTCCGTATCGAGTAAATATTGTCAATGGCCCTAGATGTAAGTGTAACTTCGACTCAGAGGATCTAGACCATGTCCTACAAAGATTTTGAACAAAGCTCAACAATTTTTTGAAATAATAATTTCAAACTGGAACCAACATGTGTAATTTAAAAAACGTAGCAATAATTGAAATGCATTAATTTAGCCTAAGCTTTAACTTACCGATTACCAGACCGATTTTATGCATTTATAATAAAAATGAGCCGATGAATTACAAAACGCTTAAAGAATTTCGAGGATGTAAATACTACGTCTTACCAAAATTATTAAAAGAAGAAATTCATTTAATTTCTATATATTGTTTGCAATCGATGCAGACACTTCTTCATTAAAATCCGCAGTCTACTGATTACACATCTTCTGAGAACGTCCAGTAATTCTTCTGAACAAGAGAAGTTCTTTGTTCTAAAAATCGCTATCGTTGAGGTAAATTGAACAACCCTAGGCAAAGTGTTAATGTCCGAGATCGATGAAAATCCGGCTGCGAAAAGCCAGTTATTTTAGCGCGGAGCTCGCGGCCATAAAATCCAAAGGGAAATATAATTGCGCGAGCGTTATGCACCTCGAAATGTTTCTTACCGCGACCTCTCTGTTCCGCAGTCTTGTTTCGTGCACGCGCTGCCCAAAGCCGCACGAGACGAACTGAAAAATGAGAAGGAAAATAAAAAAGGAAAATAGAGAATGGTCGAATGGTTCGTGTGATGTCGTGTCGTTCGAGTGGCGGTCGCATGCCAGCCAGAGAATTACCGTCGAGTGGCTAGAGTTACCAGTAGGAGAACACGTATAGCTTCTGACGTTCGCATGACGGATGTCGATTCGATAGCTCGATTTCACAGGGCTCGAACTGTAGATGCCCCTCCGGCATCTAAGAGAAATTTTACACCAATCGATCGCGATTAACCATTAACCCTTCCACCGGGACCATTCGGACTTCATCTTTCTGAACCCTTTGATTTTCTATCTGAACACTTGGAAGGTTATTTGATCCAAGAAAATTCAAACTGGCCATTCAAATGAAAATAATTTAATTTATACAGATATATTGAGATTGTTAATAACTCTTCTTGGATGAAAAATTTCTGTTCACTCGATCGCAAAATTTTGCTCTCCTTTTGACAGAGCTTTTTTTCAAATAGTAGCAATTCCCTCCTTTAACAAGCGCGAACTAATTGATCGTATGAACCTTCTGAAGGTTCGTTCCCGGTTTTACACAGACTGGTTAGCAAACACAAACACTGTAAACTCTGCTTGGAACGAATTCGTCGAACCCCATCGCAGGAACTATGGTCAGTACTTCGTCGTAGACTGCGATAATAGCGCAGCGAATCTTCAGCAATTTGTCGTAACATGTTACTACAGGATGCTATTACCACATGTAAACACTGGTTTTATTGTGAAATTATATCGACGACATGTCTTTGGAACTCTTCGAATGGTAGACGCGTATTCTATCACGTGAGGCCAGGGGATGAGGGTTGGATTGTTCAGTCAGTGGAAACGCAGTCTGGTATAGCCATTATAAACGCATTAATCATATAAATACGACGAACCTGATGGAATTACAGGGTGGTACGGGCAGATCGTTCTACATCGGTCAGATCGAGTGAATTATCGATAAGACAGACCGCTCGCCTCGTCCCTTTCGTGTTTCCTTTGGTCTGGACATTGATGTACTCGTTACCCATTAATTATTCGACGTATCTTCTACGCATGGTCGCTTCGGTCGCCTACCAGCCAAAGTATAAAAGATTGCGTGTTGAAACGAAAATAAATTCTGCGAACATATATGCTTCTGAACGCACGATTTCAATTGCACAGAATAAAGAATTCCAATCGTGAATTCAAGTGTACTTTCGGAAAAGATTTTGTAAGAATTCTAATGAGGCTCCTACAATTTCGTAACTTCTAAAAATCGGTGAAAAAAGAAGTGGTAACTTTCATTCATCTTTATGTTGAAACTAATAATACGCGAAATAAGCTTCTACTTTATCTCGGATTGAAAGCACTTCATTCTGAAGATATAAATTTGCATAAAGGAAAGGGAAGCTTTAGCGAAGTACAAATATTTGTTATTCCGTTAATATAATTCCTCGTCTATAAAATTGCTTTTGGGTTATGAAGCGAGCTCTGGAACTCTTAAATCGCATAACGAATATACTGTATATGAGATCGGTCGGAGCACGAAGGCGCCAGTAAAAGACGCGTTCAATGACTCGTTCAGTGGCCGCGCGAATCCCGATCGTCCCGATAATTCATAGCCCGGCGCTCTGGAAATCGGACAGCAATATTACCGGATAAAATAAGCCATTAAGTCAGCGGCGGCTGTCTCCTCGCCGCCGTTATACGAAGACGTTCCATGAAGACGCGTTCCTCTTCGGCAGTGGAAGACGAAGGGCTGGCAGCGGCGGAGGAATCGAGGGTCGAAGCTAGGATTACCCATCCGACCGAAAGGAGATTCCACTAAGCTTTCAGATTTTACCCTCTTAGCCGACCAGGGATTATAAAACGCAAATACGTCCCTTGATTAGCGAGGATAAAGTAAACATCGGCTTGCCGTCGCGGCTGTTGCTCGCGAGAAATACCCTCGCCGAGAATGACTTCATTTTCGCTGAAACACGCGGCAATTGGAAAGAAAGTAAGATGGAAATTTGCAGAATTGTATTTTCAACAAGGTAGCAGTAGTCTCGAGGTTCATTTATCCTCAATTTTCTAGCCCTTTATATTTTTCGACACCTTTAGTTGTCACGTTTCTTTTAGTGGTAAATTATCAGAATCAGATATCTAGAGTTATTTAAGGTTAATTCTTTTAAGCCAACTAAGATTGAAATCGTAGGACTGTTTTATAATTTCTTCTAAAAATTACTGAAAGCTCTTTTAAACTAGACTTCTCCACTCCTATTTATTTGATAGACGATATAGAGTACGTTAGGTGGTATCATCTAGTGAATTTGATATTAGTTACCGACAATTACCGCATTTTGAGCGAAGGTTGATGCTTAATAGACGAAGGTGTTGGTCCAAGGAAGGCGATCGTGAACGGATTCGCGCCGCGCAAAATATGACAGAAGCGTTCCGCGGACTCGGTCCGAAATTCGATATAATTTCGAGGGTAATTTCGAGATAGCCACTTTACAGGGATAAACTGTGGGAAGATAGAACTTTAGAGCGTAGGGAAGCCTCAAGCATCCTACGGAAGTCTGGCTCTAATTAAGCGCCTCCTACCCCTACCGCGGTTCCTTCACTCATCATCTTTCATCTCACTTCAGCTTCCCTCTCCGTCAACCTTAGCTTGGCTGCTGAGAATCCTCGCGGAGGAGGTCTGAGGTGAACGTAAGCATCCATCCTGCGTGTTATCATATTTCTGATTGTTATGTCTTTGCCGGCGATACCTCTGTCTCCTTCACTCTTCTCCTCTCTCTCTCTCTCTCTCTCTCTCTCTCCATCTCTCTCTTACCGTCGAATTACACGGTTGAATAATTCTCATCGTCCCTCTTCCCTCTCTCCACTGTTTTTCTCCGATTCCGCTCCCTTCGTCTCTTTCTTTCCTCCCCGTGGACGTCTACACTTCGCTCGCTACACTGTCTTGTTTCTTCATGGCTGCCTGGAAATACGAGAGAGCACGAGCTCCTAATTAAATTCCACTCTTTCCTAGCGTGCCGCGAGTATTTTGTTTTTTTTTTTAGGTTTCCTCAACCGCGCCTTAATTGCGCTGGAATCGAGATGGCTGCTGCCCTCGCCAGCCACACGCTACCGATCCTCCCACTCCTTGGCGAAGCTCCTCTTCCTTGCGCCTCCTTCAGCCCCGTTCTCTTAATTGGCGCATAATTATGTAAACAATTCCGACGTCGTTCCACCCCCGCCCGCCCTCCCCCGTCGTCCCCCGCCCCAATCGTCCTCGCTTAACCGTGACTACTCTATACTTACCGGTGTCATCAGCCGTGACAAATCGCGAAACTATTCCCCGGAAGACCGGGGGACACGTGAAGTCGGGACGAAATTAGCGGGCTCGCAATTAGCAGAGATTTCTGCAACTGTACGAGCCACCGGCGCGGCATCCCAGAAGGTCTTGTAAAAATTAGCGCATCGTTTAACGATTTTTTCCTACTTTATCTGTGGTTATTTACACTTTTTGAGGCGAGCCCATGCAGATATTTCTTATAGAGTTTAATACGGAAAACTGTCAAATTATACTATTGTAATGGGTAGTTGAATGGGGTGGATTTATTCATATTTTATTTAGGAACGAGTAACCAGTCTAAGTTGAAGTTCTTCTGACTGGACTGCGGATTTTTAGGCCAAATAAAAATTGTTTGTATCAGTTGTAACAGTATCATTAAATTCTTTAAATGTTCTTATTGTTGCGTGTCTGATCTACTCATTCTCGTAATAATACACGTTTTATAAATTCCTCCGCACATCGAAGAGGTTAAATTGTTATAATTAAAGAAGTTGTCAATGAAAAAATATCCGTGGAAACGACTTGCTCGCAACGGATCAAGACAAAATAAGGGCCAGACGGGATAAAACTGTGGAGGGTTCTAGGGGGGTCGAGGCGGGGTACGGAGGTGATCCGTGCTTGCGGCAACATTATCTAAAATTCAAGCTGTAATTACTTTGCTGGGCGGCGCTCCGGTTGATTTATAGTCATCGCGCGATGCAGCTGCGTGGGTGTAAGTAATTAAAAATGTACCATCGCGTGGTACGGTAGCCCCCAACCACCTCCGCGGAAGACGGTTTAGGACGGGGATTCGGGGGTGTGGGAATTAGGGGTTGCTTCTTTTCTCGAACCCCAGGTACCATTTCGTGTTTTAACGGAGGCGATGGCGCCCTGATGGTTTAAGCAATACGCACAACCCTTTGCGAAACCCCTATAGTGTGTATAAAAACATCGTACATTAGTTTACTATTGCTCATTATTTTTACTTGTAAATAATGTGCTGTTTCCGCTGGACATAATGTATTTCTAAGAATTCATGTAATAATTTCACCTAATTGTGAACGTTTTGAAATTCTATTTGTTTAGTAAGCTTTGAAAACAATTATAGTTCATATTTTCGCTTTGTTGCGTTCCTATAGAGTTCTGTAGAAAAATAATGCTACGTCCGAGATGACTCGCGCTTTCTAAGGAAAAAATAGTACTCTAGCCGTTCCCATAATCGCCAGGGAGGAAAATAGGAAAAACAGTGTTTTTCATTATTTTTACTTACTTTCTTGACCGTGATGTCCTTTTAAGGATTGTCTAGAACTCCGGCAGGGGTATTTTGGTCGGGAACGTCTGATTGAAAGAATAATGAAGAGATGACAGTGTAGTTAGGGTGTTCCTGTTTGCGGAAACGTTTCCCGGTCACTCGTTAGACAGTCGGCAGCGATTAACTGCCGGACCAGTGGGACCGCGATCAATTCGGTGCACGGGTGGCGTCGGCCATGGCGGTTAGTTGGCACAGTCTCCAGGTTAATTGGCCATTCATGGTTAATTTGGTCTGGCGCGAACCCGTAAGGCGATGGAAACGACCCTTCAACCCTCCGGAGACCGACTCGTCGATTTCGTATTCGTCTCGTGACAGAAGGGGTCTTCGAGGTCTCTCGCCGATATACCGATTTCGTCTCGGTTTCCCTTCGCCGGACACAGGATTGCGACGAATAATCTCCGCGGGAAGTCTCGTTGGAAGACCGCCGCGACGTGAACCGAGCCGAAGGCCTCTCTTTCTTCTTGTGGACAACGCTTAATGCGGCAACAACCCTCGTGGAAACGTTTGCTCGATACTTGCCGCCGCGCGTATTAATTAGCCCGCTACTAACGAGTGTGCTGGTAAATGGTTCGTGACCGTGGAACGGCGGACTTGCGAATTGTAACAGTTGTTACGGCGATAGTGGCTGCGAACGAGGTGAAGGGGTGGCATGTAGATTGGAGAAAAACGCTCGCGATTCACGAGGGAAACGAGGGTGGAAAAGAGTTTCGCCCCACGAAACTTCGCCGTTCCGACCGGCCCGAGCAGAGCCCCCGCCCCTCGCGGGATTTATTTTCGCAATAACGATAATCTTGGCGATTTTAATTAATTATCGGGCTCTCCGACCGCGACTCCGCGTCGGCCGAATCGTAGGGACAAATGCGGGCGACTGGGAGAGAAACGATCTCTTAATTTCACTCGGTTTCAAGCGGGTTGAATGCTGAAACTGTTCGAAATTAATCTTTCGGTTCAAGATACTGGAGCAAGTTACATCGTGAAATATAAAATGCTGATATTCCTCAAGTATGTACACGAGTTATTATGTTCAATGCGCTGCTAATAGTGAATCAAAGTAATTTATTTAACCATCCAAACATTTCATCTAAATTCGAATTGTCTATCAGCCAGACTAAATGCTTTGCTATTTATATCACGTCGAAAAAAAGATTAACGATGATCCTAACTAAATAGGTTCAAGAATATGTGAAATAAAATTTAAACGAATCTAACCAATGGCTACCATGATTTCATTGGAAGCATCTACCTGGCAAGGGTTAACGGAACAAAAATCATAGTTATAACTCTTGCATCTTATAGATCCTGACCAAATTTGATACACTTAAATAATCACAGCAACATGTATATAAATAATGACATCGTGTCAAAGTATTATAATCAACATGTTGGAAAAATTTGATTTTCATCAGGGTGAATCAAAGAGTAAGTTGTTAATTTTCTGGGAGGTTAAGATTAATATCAAACACACTAAAATTAATATTAAAATGTTTATAATTTCTAACCTTCTAATCAGAGAAGGTTTAAACAACTTGTCCTTGTCCATAATGATTTGTTCATGAATTTTACGAAAGAATTAGTTGAATTAACCCTTAGCACTCGGATGGCGACTCTGAGCCACCACTGAATTTGCTATGCCATTCTTAAAAATATTGTTCACGTTATTATTTTTGTACGTATTTAATAAACGACTAGACATTTACATATTACATGAGGTAGTATATTAGTTTCATATTCAAAAATTGTATAGAATGGAAATATTCTAGAATTGAAAAATCTTTCGTTTTTGAGTTAATAATAGCTCCGAGTGTAAAAGGTTAAACGAAACGTTTCACGATACTTTGGAGACACGAGCAACAATTAAAGCGATCTTTGGGCACCAGTGCGTAGGACAGAAAATTATCGAGTTTCACGGGGTTGGTTATCACGTTTCAGTTGCAGACGACTCGACGGGCCTCGGAATACCGTATTAATATCATTAGACTATGAGTATATCTCGAGGACCCGTATTCAATAATGATCCCCGATAGGTCGTGCCCCTCCCGCCAGAAACTTGGACTTGAATTCATAATAATCCGCGATGACTGGCCGTACACGTCGAGGACATAGAATCCAGGAACACCTAGGGGAGATTACTAATGTGGGCTAACTACGAGGCACAGGGCCGGCGCGGCGGTAAGGCGTCTTCCGGGTGCGAGCTCAAGGAGGTGCAGCAACTCTCGGTTGTTATTGCATTCTCGTGCGAGGGAGATCGTTGCTAAAAGGAAAGGACAGTTCCCCGTTAGAAGGGGAACAAAGAGGGGACGAGTTAGAAGGCGGAGTACGCGCTCGTGTTACCTATAACCTATTCCGAGCGCGTCAGTCCGCGAATGAAGTTCGCCCGTCGGTTGCTTATCCACTTTCGTACGTGTTCACTAAACGCGATACCGCGGCAGACCCGCGGCATCCTCCTGGTTATTACTTGGTCCGCAAATCCGCGATTCCACGGACGCCGCACCGCTGCTCGCCTATTCTGCCTACACTTCTTCGGCTCCACCTTGCACGGCATGCTACGCCAGCCAGGCCGCGAGCTGCGGAAACTTCGTTACTTTGCATAGTAAACGCCTCCGTGAATCCGGCGTATCGACGGTCTCTACGTGACGTTAGGATAGATTCGGGGAGCTCATTCTCTGCGGCCGGCGAACGCTCCCGTGACACCACACTTCCGCCTTTTTAAAACTGCCTAGACGACGACTATTAACATTCTGGAGGATCGAAGCAATTTTTTTTTTTAAATTTTAACTGGAAGTAGAGATATTCATTTTTAGGACTGATGAAAGATTTGGTAACATTTCATTTTAATATGTCGAAAAGAGTGGCTTCTGATTATTGCACTATTTTCCATTTATTAGTGCCATCGGACGACGAAATTCATTTTTACCTTACTCCAGTTTCCTACAATCGATGCAGAAAATTATTATTTTGCATGAAGATTCGTAGTCTACACATGATTTTTGGAGAAGACAATAATTTGAACGTTCTTTACATGGCCGTGAGGTAAAAACTAACAGGGGTTGATTATATACGTAAAAATTAATAGAAAAGAACGAATAAAATTTTTACGTATCATTTTTGAGAAACGCACGTTTCAAAGTCGGCGAGTTTGCGTGGTCCAGTATTCGGAAGAAGTAGCATTGGTTGGCCATGGTCAGACGTGTCGGACTCCTATTCAACAGCACGCGTAACCTTAAGCAAACTGAACTATTAATTTCCAACACTAGCCATTTTAATAATTCTTAATAAATACATCTCAGTAGACACCAATGTTTAAATATATATATAAATAATCGTGCCAATCGCATCTTGTTCAATCATGTTACTGGAAGTAACTAAGTGCCTTTCATGTTCAGTTTCATCGAATGGTATGAATCCTATTATCGTGTATGTACAATACATTGCTTTCATTAGATTAGTAAGCATTTAATTATCTGTTCAGTTAAGCAGTTTAAAAAATTGTTTTACCACTTCACCATGTCAACTTCACATGATCCGATGAATCTGGATAAAGCTTTGCCACTGGAGTGTTTCCAACGTAGCTCGACAATATCCTGAAAGTTCCGAAGGCTTAATATTAATGGAGAAGTTATCAAAGAAAAATTAGTTAACCATCAAGGAAGACATGCCAATGTCCCGGACCGTTTCGTTTCTCCGGAGAGCGAAGGAGACCAATCAGAATTCCGTCGTGTCCTCTATCAGCGATCGAGGAAACCGCGTAAGCATCCCTATGCAAGGTCTCGCACGCGCCCTACGAGTAGACCAGACCGAGGATAAGGTCTGCACAGAGCCCAGACCCCGCAATTCACACATTCAATGCCGTCGAAGGTTCCTCCGGCTCTATCCTCTTCTGGACCCTCGTCCACGGTTTCCTCGACGGTCACGTTATCTGCTATCAACGAAGGAGAAGGACGACGTGGACGAGAAAGAGAGAGGGAAACAGAGAGGGTCGACGTCGAAAGAGAGAGACGTCGAGCACTTTGGTAATCTTGGAGTTTACAAGACGCAAACAGCTTAGGTGGTAACGCACCGATAAGATCTGCGCCTCTCCTTTCCCGATATACCGGTGATAGCCGTCGTTAGGCCGCGGTTAGGACTTCGGCGAACCTCTATAGACACGGCCCTTTTGCCCTACTCGTCGTATCGTTTCCCTATCTGAAATCTGGCCCGTACACCTTAGGCCGACGATAAGGATTTCGCTCAATACCTCTACGCCACGCGGTACATCATATCCCGAAGTTCAGCAGGACCTGGCCGACTTAATAGCGAAAGGTGTGCAGGCGTATATATCTCCCGCTGGCCGCGTAGGAGGTTTCAATTCCGGGGACGGCGTCCCTTATCCTCGCTAGCCACAACCGGCTAGAGGCGTAATCTAAATTAATGTTCGCCTATCCCCGCGCGTATAAACCTGCGAATTAAAGCACGGCTGACTTAAGGGGTCTCTCTAGTTCGACGCTCCGATTACATCGAGATTTTGCGAATTTTTTCAGGGAACAGTATCGAGTACTATGATTTCAAACTTTCCGCACTCGTTAACCAGCATTCGAGGAGTGTACGTGACTTTTTTTTATGAAATAATAATCGTATTCGTCGAAGTTACAGCGATAGTGAGAACGCACAAGGAAAAAGATTTATTGCATATAATTCTTTCTTTTTTCCGTTTCCCCAGTTATATTTATTCAATAGGTTTTGTTATCATCCATATAAATTTCCAATGATACAAAGTCCCGGACATGTTGTTTAATTAGCAAGCATAATATACACTACTGCTTGAGAACCTGACAAAACCAAAGTCTTGTGCGAACAAATTTTCTTCTACATTTTCAACAAATGGCAACTCTAATCTAGATTAAGTAAACACTGTTTACTTAGAATGAGCCTCACCGATGTAACAGTTATTGTAAGATTTAAGGGACGGTTCAAGTGGATTATTATCAACAGAATTAGAATGAAGAAGATAGCAATAGAAATATTCCTTGGAGTTTATGTTTACAAAAGCGTGATTATTATCAATTGATGTAGTAAAATCGCCCGTCTCGAATGTTGTCCATCGAGATTGCCATTCCGTCAATACCGTATGTATGTTCCCTCAATGCAGGCAGTGATTTCAAAGGCGTTCCTTGGTGGCGTAGAAGAATTTCATTCCGGCTGGCTAGCCACGCGACGAGAAGGGTGAATTTAGTACTTTTAACGTTGCGCGATGCGTGGCTAATTATTTCGGGAAACGAATCGATTCCCGGTGTTTATTTTTAAGCGCGAGAGGGAAACAGGAAGAGGAAGGGACTAGGAAGAGATGCGTTGGGGTTGTCGGACGATTTTTTTTTTTGAGGGGGGTTCGACGGCAAGGATGACTGGGCTCGGTTTCCTACGGCACACGGAAAAAGGGGCTCTGCGCATTCAGTGGCGGGTCACTCGGGGAAAAGAGGCCATTTCACAGGTCTTTGCGCCTCGATTTACCTTCCGCGGCTCGGTTAAACCTGAACACGTCCCACATCGCGATGTCTTAAAAATAGACATCGGATAGGGTTGAATTTTCGCCCTACAACCAAGTGAAACCTCGCAGGAAATTCTGTTGTTTGTTTATTCAGAATTTCGTTCTACACTTCACAAATCACCCCAATGTTTATCGCCGAGGGTGTTCACTTCGAAAAACATTCAAGCTGATCCAATGAATATTCATGGTTTCATTGGTGAATAAAGAGAGACATACAATTGTAGGCAATTTTAGTAGGGATGTGCTTTAAATATTGATCATGATTGCTGTTTCTTTTTTGTTCGTAGTCTTGGTAAAACGTATTCGATTAAACAAATCAAGTTTATGTCTTTTAGTTATTCTTATACAATGAAGATATTGATATAAAAATCAATGCGTTTGTACAGTATGAAAATATTTAACATTGATTTGTGGGAGGGTGGAATCTAGCCTTAAGAATTGACAAATTTTCTTTTTGTAGTCTGTATCGTCGCCTTTCGTCGGTGAATATATTAAGAAGTATTCTAATGCCATGTCACACCACTTAAATTTTTTAATCATTTCCTCATGGCTATAGGCTATGGTAGGCATTACTTTATATTTGATAAAGGGGCCAACATTGAGTAACATCCTCTAAAATTGTATCGTTGATGTGCAATATTTTTTCCATTCTTAATCTACGTTCAAAGAAATATTTCACGAATCAGAGTCACAATTTTAGAGCATAAGGGTAGTACATTATTAATTTCCGATTAAAATGGTACCGATTTGGGGGAGAATGATAAGAGAGGATGATATCGCATTTTTCTGGAAAAATTACGCGGTCAATTTTCCCGTGATTAGAATGTTACCGCGGGAATTAAGGCGTCTCACGCGCAAACAAGATTCATCCAATTCCAATCTTGCGAGGAGCACGGTGTGTAGTCGTCGCCCTAACATCGTCGAGGCCGGAGCTTTCAGGGCGAGGTGTTTTCCCGAAGCACCTCTGTTGTACGGGAATTCGCGGCCGGGCGAACCATTCTTTTTCCCATTACCAGATGCAAATACGGGGCTAATTTTAATTTTACGTGTATTAAAATCCAGAATGCCTCAGTTGCCCAGCTGACGGGGCTAGAACGAGAGGCTGGCTCCGCGCGCCGTAAGAAAAGGTGGATATCGTAGCGAGGGGGTGGTTGCGCGCGGCTTGCGGGGATGGCTGGAACGCTCCTCTGGGATTAGTCGGAAAGCGATTTCATCCTCGTGGGTGGATGCAGCCAGGAAAACGTAGCTACCCTCCCTCCATCGAGTTGCTCCGCGTTACCTTGGGCTTGCCTCGCGAGGAAAGCCGGGCGAAAACCAAAGCCCGAAATTAGAATACAAACCCATCAGCGGCGGCGTTCGTGGTCTTAGGACCCCATGTGCTCGCGGAGAGTAAAGAGAGAGAGAGAGATGGGGGGAGGAAGATAGGAGAGGATGGAGAGGGACACCGAGATTCTGAAGGAAGCTATGCTTTCGAACAGAGAGTCTAATTTACATACGCTCCATAAGAGAGACACCGGGATGAGGAGGAGAGTACACGCTGCGTTCGAGGAGCCGCGTCGCTCTGCCGGAAAATACTGTAATTGGTTGCGTTGCCAGCCAGAGACGAGAGATGAATTCTGAGATTCGCGACGGATCTCTCGGAATCCGAAGATCTCCACGGAAAACTCGCGCCGCGTCGTCGTCGCTACTCAATTAGGCTTGGATCGAACACCCACGCGCTATGCGTTTGGGTTTTCTTTGGTAGAAGCGATAGGAAACAAGGAGGAAGCTGAATAGCAAGAATTTTTAGTTGCATGTATCAAATTGCATGGCAGTTCAGGTTTGTTTATTTGAGGGCAGCATGTCGTGAAAATATTTATTGACGTTAAATCGGTATACCTGTTTGACTATATGTTTCTGGAGAGTACAAGTTATTCAGATATAATGCTCAAGCTACCTAAATCATGAACAAAGCTAGAAATAATTTATAGGGCTGTTTTTTTTTTAAAGACGTCATAATAGCTACTCACTCCTCTCGTGGGCATACTAACTCCACTCCTGTTGCAAATCTGAAATAATAAGAGTATCTTCACGTGTATAAAGATAAATGGTAGCTTCGTGCAAGTAAATCATGAACATGTATGAAGCTACTATTTGTTTCTTTTTCAAATGTACATACCTAAAGTCGCAATAGCTCTCCATCTCACTCCAATCATTGTAGACTTGCAACAGGATTGAAGTGGGTAGCTATTGTAACTTCTTTCGAACAGTAGACTATAATTTACCTGTTTCTAAACCTAGAAGCTTCCTTGAAAGTATACTCAGATAATCAGTCTTGAGCCACCCTTTTATCTCCGCAACCGTTCAAAAAATGTAATCAGCAATCCGGATCCACACTGCGAAGTAATTACCGAATAAATGAAGCGATTGATATCTCGAATACAATTTTTTCTTGAAAATGAAGTTGCCGTCGGTATCTTGAGGACTCTCCCCTCGCCGCTCGAATTTTCCGAAGCCAGCAATTCCCGTTTGCCACGGACCGGTTGATTCGAAAGGAACGGAATCGATTTCCTTGCGCACCGACTGGGCTCTCCCCGCACCCGAACAAATTCACCGTCGACGAATAGACGTTTATTGCAATTACTGCAGCGGCCGTGTTTGCACCCAGTGGTCAGACCAGGTGGGCGGACTGAGAAGCCCAATCCACGGCGACTGTCCGCCGGGGGTTGGGCCGAAAGTTTCCAGAAGCCTGGAAGCCCCGACGACCAACGGAAACTTTGTCCAGCACTCTGGATGGCTGCTTGGTTGGCTAGAAACTCGGCGAAGCCCAGTCAGCTACCCTGCCGGCCATCGTCGACGTCCTCGTCCTCGTCCTCGTCCTCGTCCTCGCCGTTGTTGCGGAGCTCGACGATGACCGCGTCGTTCACGTGGACGCGCCTTCTCCTTGTCCTCGCCTTTCGTCCATGTAGACGATAATTACCGCAGCGACCGCTTTTGTCCTGCTTCTACCACACCAAGGTTTCCTCCTGTTCACGTCGACCCCTTTGTCAGACGTTAAACGTACCTTCTGGAACGTTACCTTTCGCCTATTACTGTTACCGCGAGTTCGAAGTCCAAGGAACGCGTGCCCAGGTCCGCCATTTCCAAGGAAAACCTTTTATAACATGGTTTGCGTAGACGCTACCGAACCTGGGGATGCGTCAGACTATCTGGGACCATTTGCTGTTCGATAGAAATCGAAAAACTGGAGAAACTTTCTCGAGAAAGTGCAGAATAACCAATATTCAACTGCTCCCAGAGGCTTGTTAAACACTATTTCTAGGTTAGACATTTAGTTATAATAGTTGAAGTGTCAAACTGTCTGGGGACCTTTAGCGTTCTATAGAAATCATTCTGCGAGCAGTAGAGGAATTTTGTCAAGATATCGAAAACTAGCTACCACTCAGCTGGTTTAAGCTGTTACATTGAGATCAGGCGTCGACGGATTTCGTCTTGTACGAATGTCAAATATAGAGTACCTACTGATTTTATATTTTACTAGACAATTACTAGACTGCGGGTCTTTATGCAAAGTAAAAGGATTGTACATGAATTGTACAAAATAGGAGCCAAGTAAACAATTCCTGCCTTCTTTAATAATTTTGATACGTTGAAAATAATACATCGATGCTTCTAAATTCTTTTGATCTTTTCCCTATTTTAAATTGCACCCATCCATTTCTGCTATACATGCATAAAATCCGCGGTCTACTAATGATCAAGCCACAATAAAATTTAATAGAATAGCAACATATTCCATAAAATTCGATGTCTCATCGCGGCACAATTAAGCCAATTTTAAATTCCATTCCATGAATCACAAGCTACACTTTTGGGCACAGGAGAAGAAGCACCGAGTTTTCGGGGTGGATCATCCTTCTCGAGAATTTGTCTCTCCAGCGGTGAACCGAACGTAGTGGGGGGTGGGATAATAGTCGTTTGTCTGGTAAATATTGCTCTACGCGTATGGGACTGCGTCTTATAAATAAAATAGTAACTCTCGAAAAATAGGGGAGTATTATTAACTCGCATTAGAGCGCGGGGTGTCTTCGGTCCTCTTTTTCCCTCTCTATGGTGTTCGCCGCGGTGAGCTGGGGTCGCGGCGAAGACGCAGCTGATACCGTGGCACCGCAGGCTCGTAAAATAATCTTCCGTGCGGTGAAACGGATTAAGAAAGTGGAGAGACGCTCGGTGCAGCCCGAAAAAAGGACGACTCGCATCGGGAAGAGGACGATTACCTCGAGGAGGAGCGGCTTTTTCCATAAGCCGTCGCATAACCGTACCCCGTGGAACTTCCCGACACATAAGTTCGCCGGTTTAGCGAGCCTGCGAGTTTCCAGCGTCAATGAAATCATACGTAAGGCGACGCGGAAAGTATTCCGCCTGGAGAGGACTCTCCCAATGGAATTTTCGGAGTTGTTCGGAATCTACTTTACTGTTGTCTCTGACTGTTCTTCTAGCTAGCTCGTAGTTCCTTTAATGGTGCGTAACTTCGTCAGTATGATCATTATGTACATACACTCTCGTTTATAAGTTTCCCAATACTCTATTGTCCCTATGTTCTACAAACATAGTTATGCAAACAAACGAATTATCTCGTATGTACAAATTCAATTCCAGCCTTCCTTCAGGTAACACTGTCACCGATTTCAATGTAACTTTGCTGTGTTCGAAACAGCGAGTGCAAAATAAAGAACCATTAACTAAACTTCAGTGCATTGAAAGAAGAATGTGGTGAAATTTGAAAAAGTCGTTGAAACGAAAGAGAGTTGCGTTTAACCGAGGCAAAATAAAAAGGGAGAGACAGGGGACGTCTTTAAAGAGTCCCATCTCGCGCCTACCCTTAAAAACGGAACGGCGTACGGGGCGGTTGGCTAACAATAACTTTTTTAATCATGAATAGATGGCTGAATAGCCCTTTCGGTGGCCGGCGAAATATCTCGATGAAGGATTTCAAAAGCCGTAACGCCGGGGATGATATGATCTTTTAATGGCCGCTTTGTGGCTGGATCCATTGCCGAGATCTAAGAAGGCTCCGCGCGCGGTGCGGCGGTTGGTTGGCACAGGCCCCGTCTCCTTGTCGTCTTTCTCGTGTAAGCACCCAGGAACGTGATTCCTTTCCTTCTCCTTGGTGTCCTCGTCCCTTGCCCGAGAGCAGCGCCAGCTTTCTCTCTCTCTCTCTCTCTCTCTCTCTCTCTCTCTCTCTCTCTCCCTCTCTCTTTCTCCAGGCAGAGAGCACTGTCTTACTCTCGTTAACCGAGCGAAAGGACCGACAGGTCGACCGACCGGCGGCTGTGTCGGTGCTTAATTTTCCCCTCGTAATTACGCGGCCAGAGCGCGCAAGACGAAGACCAAGTATTGTACCAAGGAGGGTGCGGACCTCTGGGAATACCTCGTATATCCGTCGGGTAGCTACCCGCCCAAGCCAATGTATAGAACTCCTGTCGAAGCTCTTCGCTGCCACGGAATAAGATGCAAGAAAGTTTGACGATAATCGCGCCGGCATTCTATCGGCCGCCATTCTTCAATCCCCGTGAAGTTCGAAACTTACGGCCGCTGCAGTTCTGCACCGATAATTCCCGATATTTTTCTACCGCTCGCTTTCTTTCACAAATCAAGAATATTGAATCCTAATACGGACCGAGCTCTAATACCTGCGCCGTGGAATACATTAATCCTCGGCGATCTTCCACTCTCGAGACACACAAACTGTGAGTCCAACAATTGTTCTATCCCTTCGTTCATGCTAAAGCATTCTGAACACCCAAGAAAATCGAGCTTCTAATCCCAAACTTTTCTATCTCTCCATTCTAAGCATTCGAAACCCCCAAAGGAAATCGAGTCATTGATACGAAATTTGCCATCTCTTCGTTGACTCTACAGTATTCTCATATTACAAGGGAATATAAGTCTTAGGGAAAAAACAAGTTAACTCTGTAAGCGGTAAGCCGACCGTCCGCGAGCCGCCATACACTGTAGGCTGTAGGCCGACCGCGGGCCGCTAAACATCTTTTATGTCACGCCGCGCGGTTTCGCCGAATCTCTTTTCCGAGATGCCGATACCGATCGCTGCGCCGATTCGTCGCTTATGACAAACGAACGTTAGAGGCAAAACGTATTTAGAGCTGTAACTACATTAAACTGTTGAACCATCCCCGGCATTTTTGCATTTTACCCACCGCATCGATTCCGGCCATCCCTTACAAATCTTCCATTGTTTGTGTAAAACAACAGTTCAAAAAATTCTAAAATAATATTAAACCAATTTTCATTAACATTCTTTACACTAGTTAACTGTTATAGTTGGCTCTTCAGCTCGTAATCTTGTTTCATAGAGATAATGGGTGAAAAAGGTGCTAGAACAATTTCTGATCCGCAAAAAGGTTAAAGGCAAAAATGTAGTGGTATTTATGTAGGGACACAAATTATAGTTAGTGTGTTATGGGCAGAAATGCTTTAAATTTCTCTTATTCATACGGAACTGTACATAGGAACTAGGCTGCAATGTTTGCAAGATTACGTTTATTGAGCACAAAACAATCCTCGGAAGATATACATGTATATCTCAGATGTTTGCCAATGTTTGGCATCGTGTTTTCACAATCGTATACCCATTCTCTGGGTTCTTCGGCTGCACATGTTCAACCCTCATATGAAGATTCAAAATGAACTTAAAGAATGCAACGAAACGATAGAAATACTTAACATTAGTTTTCACTAAATTGGCAGGTAGAATTTGTAGATGAAACCTTAGGTAAATCCTGAAGAAGCGAAATGACACACATAAATTAATTGTTAGGATGAATTCAAACAGGACATCCCCGGAACCACTGGTCCATCCAGGGGTTAAATATGTTTCTAAAATACTCGTTCGTATCGTATTTTGCGGCGTTTCGTGGGACGATTTTGCAGAAGGGAAATCGACAAAGACGAAGGGCGGTCCCAGCGGCCTTGTCTATTTATGTGGGGCGACAATCTTGGCCGCGGTAGCTGCAGGGGCAGCCGACGGACCGGGTTCGGTCGGGCGTCGCATGAATTGGCTATTAGTAGTTCGAAACAGTATGCTCTAATGGCGACCTGTTGGCCTTTGCTCGGCGTGTCGTTGTGCCGTGGCAGCCTTACTCCTGCTCGTCCTTCATTAGCGCGAGTCCTTGCGTTTCAACCATTCCCTGCCATCAGCGGCGCGACGCGGCTTAGGTGGGTGGATGGCTAAAAGCTGTCTTTACGCTGACAAAATGGACGAGCGGTTATTACGAGAGAGAACGCGAGCAGTCTTCGAACGGTGCCGCGTGGAACGACTTCCTTCTGATAGCCTTGATGGACCATTGTCCTAATAACGCCGGCGAATTCAGCCTGGGCCCTGGAACCAACAGCTCCGCGAACCCGGCTCGAAACTCTTGCGTATCGCGAAGTTTCGTTCGAAAACGGCTGGTGGCGTAAACTTGTTTATCCTCCTTTGCATTCGTCCGTGACGTAGTTTCCCGTAGCTACTGTCTTCCTCGCGGGATCGATTTTCCAGCTGTTTGCGCGAGAAGCGCGGCCCCGGGAACCGGTCGCGCTATTTTTCTTGAAGTAATTGTTAAGCAAAGCGGAACGATCCTTTGAGAAGAGAACGAGCAAGTTTTTAACGGGAGCTGCCGGATCCCTTCGAAAGGGTCTACGGAGTCTCAGAATTTCTGTCTCGCCCTTTGGCCGATGTTTGCGCTGATGGCTTTTTCGGGGAAATTCGCTCGCGCTTAACGCGGATTGGACTCGAATCGCTTAGGATCTTCGAAGTTCCGGCGCAATACGCGACGCCGGACGACTTCCGATCGTGTCGTCCCGTCAAATCCCCGGCACGCACTTCTCCGATTCCCGCTTCGCCGAAACGGAATCGATCTCGAAGGAATTCCTATTTCGTCTCGCGATGTTTTCGTGAATCCCGTCGTCGCCCTACCCCGCTGTCGTCCTCGTCCGAAGATTTTACCAGGATGAAAGCATTTCATTGCTTCCCCCCTTGTCCCACGGATTGGTGGCTCCGCCCTGATAGAATCCAAAATCCTAGCATTTCTGCACACCCCATGGGTCCCTGGCACTCCTTAAATCGAAACGATGTCTAGGAGGTCTCTCGCAGCAGCGCCACCCTACACCGACACAGCGCAACCATCTCCATCGCCCGGCAACGGAGCCTTTACAATACGTCCTGAGCAGCCAGCTACCCTTTCTCTTAACGTCCAAAGTTTTCAAAGTACGACGTTCAATGGGGGCCGTCGTATATATGGCTACTACCCCGCGCTGCCCCGTCTTTGCTCCTCGTGATCCTTTTTCTTCGTCTCCCGCTCGACGTCGTCGTACCGGGGCTGACGCGAAACCACCGAGACACCGTTGGCTAGCGGTCTGCGAACCCCACGTGTCTGAAAAATAATCTAAGATTGATTGTTTATCCATTAAGTGGACTTTTGAAACGATGACTTAACGAAACGCTGCAAATGATAAAGGATTAGCCAAACCTTTTTTGGGATGATTAGTTTCAAGATGAATAGTGTAGACCTGGGTGGTCTACTTAAGGTTCAATCGCATCGCCATTCTGTTAGCTGGGCAAACGTATAGCTTTCTAATAAGTTGATTCATTACATTCATTGTGCAATCTCAATTTTCTTTCATCGATCTGTATCATTTGATGAACAATTGCTGAGAATAACCATCCACTTCGCTTCTATATTGGAAGTTTGAAGTAACAGTAGGGTTGTCAGCTAATAGAATAGACAATGTAACGCGTCTCCATGCGCATGTTCTAAAAAACAATACCGTACGCCTTCCATCTTTCTGCCTAACATCCCAGGTGCACACCAGAATCTAGAGATCAGAAGGAGGAAGGGCTTTTTTTCGGGCCGCCGTTAAGCAGTATCGATCCCCGGTATCTGTCTTCCCGAAGGGTTTGCGGCTTTCCGAGTCCGCCATGCGGGCCACCCAGGAGCTAACGGGTTGAGCGGCTGGAGAACACAGAGCCCGGCAACGAAGAGGGTCAGGCTAGAGGGTGACAGATACACTTGGGTGGAAGAGAGAAAACGAGGATGGTGATGGTGAAAGGGGGATGGAAATGACGACGCCCGGGAAGAAAGGGATAGGGAGAAACGGTAGGCTTCCTGCATCCGACGTCTCGTCGTGGAACGTAACATAACGAGATGAAGTCAGTGGTGTATGACGTCACGGTCGTGGGCGTCCTCGTCGTTGCGCTAGCTCGCTTCCTGGCGACTGTTTCCGTGGAACGGCGGAGACCGTCAACAAAGGACGACCAGAGTCACCAGGAGGAGGGAGGGAGCCGAAGGGTGGAGGGAGAAGGGAAAAGGCCCGGTCCCGCCCGTATCTCTCTCTGTGGAACCGTATCGCGCCAGGTCCTACCTCGGCCAAGTGGACTGTATGTTGCCGATCTACGAGGCGAGATTGAAAAGCAACCGTGCAAGACGATTATGTCGCGGAAACAAACGGCACCCTGACCCCCGTCGAGTCCCTTCACGCACCGCTGCCGAAGAAATTTAGGACAACCGGGACACCGCCGGCGATACAATCCTGCAAGCCGTGACTGTGCCAATGACGATCCGATTTGGAACTGAATAGAAATCAGTGTTTCAGAGTGGTCTTTCGTTCTGGGAAGCCTGAGATTACAGACAGAGCGATACGTTGCTTATCACATTTCATTTATTTCGTTCGTAGAAGCGATCGGGGTTATCAAGGACAGTTGTTAGTTAGTGGATAATGATGTTCTCACCTTACATTGTAGTCTAGTTAATGTCGGCAGTAATAAATTGATGTTCAATGCTGTTTAGATATGTATAGGCGTTCATTTGAAAACAGGGAACCATTGTTTAGTCGCGCGCCTGGCTATGTCACGCAATCGATGGTTGTTTCGTCGTCGACCCGGCGCCGAAATCCGACCCCTGTTTATTTTCCGGGGTCCACTCATGGGCCAGCTCTTCGGGGACGTTTATCGTCTGACTCTCCCCTTTTCCAGCGACACCCCCACCCGTTAAGAATTGTAAAGAGAGGGAAGAGACCCTCTTTTCGTAAACTTGGTCCTGATTGTTCTGAGGCAGAATCCTTCCGACTGTCGAATTGAGAACATCGTGCCATAGTTAGATTGTACCGGCAGTCGAGATCCTCGCAGTAGCTAGCAAGCAAGAAAGTACTTTTTAAAATCTTGTATTCTTTGTTCTTCCCATTGAGGGAAGTGGTCCTTCGAGTGAAAACATAGTTAGTCGGCACGTCGCGTGCAAATTCACGAGAAACTCGAACGTACGCATGGTCAACCACGAGTATAACTCAAGAAATGCCACTAATTTTGTGACAATCGGTTTTAAGCAATACAATAGTGTCGGTCACTACCATGGCGTACAACGTGCTCTAACTTCTTTTAATACAACAGCTAAGATCTTAGCTAATCATTTTAGCGTAGTTACATACATTGAGATGGAGTCGTAAAAAAATTCTAACAATGAAGACATGTTTGTAGTCTCAACTAAACTAATTTACGTTACAACCCTGATATACTATTCTTCGACGAGCTTGTTTGCGTCAGGGATCGTCCCTACAGGAAGACGTTGGCGAATCAGCAGAGCGCCTTATCCATCGAACATCCCTGTCGCGGTCTGCTTTTTCCCGTAGTCGTGGGAGGTACCAAATCCCGTTAGGATACGACAATAGAATAGTGTAACGAGCGGAAACGTTGATTTCGATTAGGGTCCTCGTGGCGGTGAATCCTGGGCGTGGGGTAAACGTAAGTAAGCAGGCATCCAAACACGCGTCTAAGGGACTCTGAGTAGCAGTCTGAGAGAAACTGAGGAAGAGAGAGAGAGAGAGGTGGATCTTCGGTGTGTCGGCGGCGCCGTGAATTTATGGGGCCGTAACAGCGACAAGTGGTTCACAAGTCGCCGGTGGCATCACCGTTTGGCGCCCACCCCGAAAAGGGCTTTCTCGTTTCGCTCTCACCTCCCTTGCCCGGAACGAAATAAATTGGGTTTACTGTGGAAGAGGCGTCGTTGCTTCTCCGCCGCTACAACGAGTCTCCGCTGCCACTGCCGGTGTACGGATTTGCCGGTAACGCGGCTGATTTTACGGTACCCTGTCACCAGGAAGATAATTATGCAGACTCCGCTAGATGCTCGCCGAAATTTCACGCGTGAACGTGCTGCTCAACCATTCGCCCGTGACGATCCTATCTTTCCACGATTTTTCGTTCCAGCCACAAATACTGCGCTATATTTCCCATACCTTCACGATAGACACCTGTTTAGCCGATGAAACCCTGCTATTTTCGTATTGCCGATGATTGCAACTAGGTTTGAGCTGAACAATAGAGTGCTTCTTCCAGTCTTTCCACGTGAGACGAACAATCCTATAAACAATTTTTTCGACAGCTTCCTCTTCAAGTTTCATATTGTTTCTGTTGTTTAATTAAACAAGCTAGAAGTAGACACTGATATTTTAACGTTTCCAAGATCTTCTCAGAGACATCACTAATTGATGATAGTGGTCACGTTGAGGATTCACGATTTGGACATTCGATAAGATTGCTCTTCTTTCGATTGTTCAATCACTTAACTCTGTCACTCGGAAAATAATGCATTCGAAGATTCT
This sequence comes from Lasioglossum lativentre, assembly GCA_916610255.1. Taxonomy (NCBI): domain Eukaryota; kingdom Metazoa; phylum Arthropoda; class Insecta; order Hymenoptera; family Halictidae; genus Lasioglossum; species Lasioglossum lativentre. The sequence goes on from OU744364.1 coordinate 9,169,799, forward strand.
TTGTGTTTCATCAGTGTCTAACAGTGTTCATAGTGTAGTAAAATGTCAAATGTCACTACTAGATGGAACTAATAGTGTTGAATACAAGCAGGTGGCATAAAGTTCGAACGTCCCACGCAACAGGAACCCACCCACCATTCGAATTAGCCAGATTCCCACAAAATACTCGGCAACTTCATTCCCCCCAAAGCTCTAAGAAGACTCCTGGAGTTCCGGAGTCTTCCAGGACGGCATTTGTTGCATTCTGAAAGCAAAGTGTCAGAAAAGGGGGGATTCACGCAATAACACCTACCGATTTGATTCGAGACCACGGCACGGTGTGAAGGCGACAGCCGACGTCTCCCTTGCTCTCTTTCTCTCTTTCTCTCTTTCTCTTTGCTCCCCTCTCTCCCTCCGGTTCTCTCGAGCACTTTGTAGGTCGTACCTCCACCCCTAGGCACCCCTTTCGAGAGCGACGGTTTAAAGCGTATTAATTAACCCTTTATTAGACCCGAGTGAAAACCACCGCTTTCGCGCTGGCGCGAGATGAGCCCGATTCAGGAGGCCTCCGTCGCGTCTGGCCTCGCCCTGGGTATCGTTCAGTATTTATGAAAAGCTTCCAGGATATTTTCCGCCTGCTCCACTCTTTCTTACCGCCTTCATTTTGCGACAACCTCGGGCTCAGCGTTTTTTTTTTCTCTCTCTCTCTCTCCCCGAAATTCCAAATTGAGAGAGCTTCGACCAGATAACGCTGTCGACGTTCATTCGCTGTGGCGTCAGCAACTTGAGAGTCTGTTCTTCGTTTTAGAAAAGCCTGGTCTAACTCATCTGGTTAGCCTGTCATTAATTTGCTTCTGGGAAACTGGTTCCTAATCTAGCTCATCTGGTTAACCTATTTTTAATTTTCTTCTGAGAAAGTGTTTCCTAAACCTGTATATAATTTCCAGTGTAATTCTGAAGAAAATTGATTCCTCATCTAACTCAACTGGCTAACATGTCTTTCATTCCTTCTTTCCCTCTTGCCTTCAGTCTTCCTTTAGGGAATTGATTCGTAACCAAGCTCATCTGGTTAACATGTCGTTAACAATAAACCTTCCACGGTGAAATTTTCTATTTCACAATTATTGGAATTATAAAATCGCTTTCATAGCGCTTGGTTTAATGTACCAAAATTTCCTACGTAGCCCATTTCTAATGTATGTTTCATATCTTCCAACCGAGTCTTTCAACTCTAGGACTTCTTTTGTCATTGTCGCTGCCCGACCCCCACCACTAATTTTCTGGACTCTCACACTTCAGCACCATTCCTAACTTGACTTGGTTTCCAGAGCCGGGGAACTGGCCCGCCGGACACTATTTCTTTCATAGGATACTAGTCGATTGGTGGGGGACGCTGGTAGGCGCTGGGAACAGGGGAAAGAGAGATTGTGAGGCCCATGGGCCGCCAGTTCCCCGTCGCAGCTCTAGGAAAACGATCCTCAGTATATCTTTGCAACTGCCATATTCTCTAACTCATACGTTTCTAATTTCACAATTCGACTAGTCGCGTTCGAACTGTACAACATCATGTTACACAAAAAGTACCAACCTATTAGCAATTTGGTCTAATATGGAATCGCCAGGGACGTCTCTATTTGTCGTCGGAGTGCTCGGACGTTCGACTCGTAATTCAATCGACTCGCGTTGCTCGACTTACGATCGCGCCTCGATCCACAGCGTCAGGGGGTAGAAGGAGAAAAGACGTACAATACGAGAAGATCCGAGAGGGAAAGAGAGCCGTTTGTCTGTCGAATGGTCCACATATATCGCTCGTAACGCTGCTCGCTCTCTACGAAGGGGTGAGTGTGCTCAATTTGCCACGTCGAGGGTCGCAGGAGCCCGGTGTACCTACCAGAACGTAAAGGAAGCGGGTTCCCGGGGATGGGGACGAAGACTCGTAGAAGGGTGTTCGGGTTCCTCAGAGGGACGCAGGACGAGGCAGGAGATGTAGGGCCTCGGGTGGCACAATGTACGATGGGATCGAGATGAGATTGTCCCGGTACAGTGTCCCTCTCCTTCGCTTTTTCACCGGCGTGCTACATCCTCGCTCCTTTCCCCTCTACTCTTCTTCTACCACGCTCGCAAAACTACCCTTTACCCTTAACAGTCCTTCTTCTTCTTCTTCGATAAACTCTTTACAGGTTACGGGACTCCGATACCTACCCGTTCTCGGTTTATACGGCCCCATCCACTGCCACTGAGGGAATATTTGAATACTGTGTAACGACAGCCGGGGTAATGGACAATAACTTGTAGCGTCGTTCATAGAGAAAGGCTGCCACCCTGGTGATTTATTAACGTTTTCGTCGACGGACGGCCAACTAATCTCGTTACTTCAACTTGATGGAATCGAAATTCGTTGTATAACGTCGGGAACGGAAGTTGAGCAGTGAAAATTAGTTTATTTCCTGGAACCTGAAAATATAAAAATCAGTTGTTGAAAATTGGAGAAATTTTATATTTTTGAGTGATAGAATATGAAGAAACTCGTGTTAATATTTAGTTTTTCGTTTGTTGTCACGCCAATAGGGGGTAAATAATCCGAATGAAACTCATCGAGAATAACAACGTTGATCGTCCCAGTGCGCCATCGCCGGCTCCGACTCGGCTCGAAGACGCAACGTGCATTTGATAGCTTTATCCCGGGGCGAGGATCCGGTGGGAAGGGGCCACCGGATGATTTTCGAGCGTAAACTCGGCTAACACGCCGGGGAAAGAGAAGAAGAGGGAAACGGAAAGAGGTGGTGTTGAATGCCGAAGGGTTAGTTTAGACACACGTGAAGACGTAGACAAGACGAGACAATGCGGATATTGGACCAGGGAAATATCGAGGCGACGCAGAGTAGCTGTTGATACCGGCAAGGAGGATAGGCGAGGAGATGCCGTGGAGCTCGAGGTAACTTGAGTAGACAAACTTTCGGACCCGAGCGAAATCCTTGGTTATCAGAGCCGGTCACAACGGCAAAGGAGACTTCCACCTGCCCGTCTGCTCGCTACAAAATGGCTGAGCCCGCTGATAACGTATCAGTTAGCTGGCAATTGCCCAACATCTTAGATGTTTTCGTTTATCGAGACAGAAGATGCTGTATTACTATTTTTGATTTGGCTTCAGAAAATTCTTTTTATGAAATTAGTACGAAATGTTAACTATATTGTCACTTTTGTCATTGTTGTTTTAACACGTTCCCATAAAGAAAATGGTCTTCATTTCAGTAAAATGCTTTGTGTGTTTGTACTCTTTAATTGGGGGAAACAATTGAGGACTGAACTCCACTAATGTACAAAATGGACCATTTAATGGTCATCATTAGACTGCGGATTTTATGCATTTATGACAAATATGAGTAGTTGCAATTAAAATTTTTATGAAATTAGTACGAAACGTTAACAATATTGTCACTTTTATCATTGTTGTTTTAACAGGTTCCCATACAGAAAATAGTCTTCATTTTATTGAGTGCAACGTACTTATAAAATGCTTTGTGTGTTTGTACTCTTTAATTGGGGAAAACAATTGAGCACTGAACTCTACTAATGTATAGAGTGGACCATTTAACGGCCATCATTAGATTTTATGCAATTACGACAAATATGAGTAGTTGCAATTTAAAATAGCATAATTACTACAAGAATTCAAGAGTATTCTTGCAAAATCATATCTTGCAAAAATGTAGAAAATGTTTATTTTACGTAAATATTCGCAGAGTAGTCATCCTTATAGTTAGTCTATTAAGTATTTCTCATTATTTATGGAGGCAAGTTAAAGGTTGAGAATAGCATTAGGTTTTATGTTTCACCAGTGGAACAAGTCAGCAGTTAAAGCGGCGGAATGGTTTTCTAGTGGTTTCTCCGGAATTTTCGGCGGAATACAGGCTGACTTCCGTTCGGAAAGGCAGTGTCATCGAGGCGGATGGGTAATAACAGACACAGGATTGAGCTCAATCGTGTGAGACCCGGGGGATTGTTGGAATCGTGGATCGACTTTCCGACTCGCGGCACGAGAAAAATGAAGGGGAAACTAGCTCCCTGCAGCCCATGGAGGTATTCCTCGAACGCTTTGCGACGGGTTAGCCGGCTTCTCCGGGCTGCAGGAGCAAAAGTAGGACCTGTTTAATGGAGCTCGAGCCATTCTGGAAATTTGATCGGCGAGAACAACCAGCCAGCCGTTCCGTCGTTTTCTCCTCCCTATCCTTGGTGCTCTCTTCTTCTTCTTCTTCTTACTCCCTTTTTCTTTTTCTCTGTCTCTCTTTCGCCCAGAACCACCCTCGCCTCGCCTTCCGTCTCCTCTGTGTCTCGCGTTCCTTCTAGGATTCCAATTGCAAGCCCAACTTTGATTTGATTCCGCTCGCTGTCGTCCTTTTTCCGCGTATCGTGGACGCAACAAATCTGCAGCGGGCGGGAGCATTACACTCGAGAAATATCTCCGGTCGTATGACTCCGGAATTCGATACCGGCCCCGGGATTCAGTTTAATTGAACCGGTTGCCCGGACAAATTTCTGACGGAAGTTGCGCCCGCGTGCATTTGCTCGCTACGAAACCCGAGAGCCAGCTTGTCCTGCATTTTCAATTTTACTCCTACAATGTAGTCCGCGATTTCCCATTTTTCTTCTACGAAAACAAATGAACTTAATTCGTCCAAAACTTTTTATATGTTATCATTATACTTTCATCGTGTTGCACAATTTTTTTCAACTCCGTTCGTTTAAAAATATGGCTTGTACTGACATCGAAAATTCCAATTAGATTCTATGTTATATAAATACGATTTACAGTCAACATAAAGAAATTATTTTCAGAGCAATGGTAATAATTAAAACAAAATGTTCCGGTTAATTCCGGATATAGTCGTGGATTTTTTGTTAATTAATAAAAGATAAACAATCTATTGTCCGTATGTCAAACGTTAAATATACATTTAATATGCAGTTAAAATTTCAAATCGATCGGTCCGCTACTTTTTCCCCAATCTTGTCAATTACCAAAAAGATGTTACTTTAGAAAACTTTAGGGTCGTCACTTCGTTCTCTAAATTTTCTATTATTGATTGAAGCAAAATGAACGAAGTTTTTGAAGCTGAATGAGGTTCTTTGTTAGAATCCACCTTTTGAAGTTCGCCTGGGATCTGCAAACTATTGATTTTTTCTCAGGGGAACGTCCATGGTAGAATTTGTTTCCGATTGCTGTCGTAACGTTCGGAAGCGAGGTCAACGGTAAAGAATGTAAAAAAAGGGCGAGATCAGCGATAAGTAGTGGCCCGACGCTGGTAGTTTTCAGAATTTACTGTCCCTTTGACCAACCAGCAGAATGGTAGGAGGAGATGTAACGCTTTCTGTTTGCATGCAAAGTACCAACAGTCGACTGACCACGGATGTCGGCGCCATTGTGGAAACGTACGAACGCATACGTACGTCCCGACGACGTTCCTGCGTGCTCCTTTTTGCCCGTAGACCGATACGAACTTAGGCAGGAAGTGACATGCTTGCGAAATGGGGTGAAAATTCTGTAGCGGGGAAAAAGCCAGGAGGAACGTTTTCTGTGTATATATAGGTGCGTTCGCCGGCAGCAGGGAGCAGCATTGTTACCGAGACACGTACAGAAATATCTCTAGACGCTTGACGCTTTCTTACTGTAGAACGCTCGTTCCAGTTAACAGCCTCCGATTCGTTTCTGGCGCATGTGTCGATCGCGACTATCCCCGATACTCCAACTTCTGTTGATACCGTTACAAATTTAACGATTTTCAATTTTATTAGTTACTCTTCATCTATTGGCAATGACTCAATAGTCTTTAGAAAACCACTAGTTCAGTAACTAGGACTATTTTATAACGATAGCAGTTTCAATTGGAAATCAGCATGTTATTTCAACAGACCTTATTCAATCATTTCTTTTGAATTTTCTAGTTAAAGGAAAATTATTGAACTTCTTTTTCACATAACATTAATATTCCAAGATTGATTACTCATAATCGGATGACCTTAATATGGACCTGTGCCTATGTGGAGCTATCATGTATCCTGAAAAAGAAAAATACTTGCAGCACTATCGGAACTATCAATTGACCATGAATTATGCTTTGGGTCTGAATTAATTTTGCATCTTGTGGAAGAAAAATATTTATGTGACAATAACGGGTCCACACTCTAGTATTGTGAGACAAGACAACCTCAAACTGTAATTTCTCGGTTCATCTTATATTAAATAAATGTCTTTATATGCATATTCTCTTTATAGTATATTTAGAAAAATTTCTGAAATTTTTCTAAATATACTATAAAGAGAATATGAATATAAAGACATTTATTTAATATAAGATGGACCGAGAAATTGCAGTTTGAGGTTGTCTTGTCTCACAATACTAGAATATGGACCCATTATTGTACAGAGTTACTGATGGTACTTTCTACATTTTCTGAAATCTTTCTAAATATACTATGAAGAGAATATGGACATAAAGACATTTATTTAATATAAGATGGACCGAGAAATTGCAGTTTGAGATTGTCTCTCGTCTCAGAAGTATGGACCCATTATTGTCACGACAAGGTGGAGGAAGCATCGGTGCAATAGTGAAATCGAATAACGATCAAAAATGTGTTCCGGCAGACGGTCCATGGACATGGGGTCATGGGTGGCTTGTTTGCACGCCCATTCTCTGCATGGTTATCCTTGACCGGGTCTGACCAGGGCGGGCCGACCAAGAGAGAGGACCCTCCGGTGGCCATTACTCGGATGGCAAACACACTTGGACCCGTTGGTTTGTCCTTCCATCCTGGACGCATACAGTGGCGGCCCGACCCCTGTGTGTATCGGCATGAGATTTCTATTTAAATGAGAATCCATTAGAATCTCAAGGCGGACTTGTACAACGATCCTTCGAAAAGTTTTCTCCTACCGGATACTAATCAGCGTTTCCTGCGTCGCGGAATGTGTACCAAGAAACTCCGAGCCGGATACGTAAAAATCTGACGACGTTCCGGCATTTATATCGCCGATCGTTCAAAACCGTTTTATTCCTCGATCGACCGACGTCCTCCATTATATTACAATGTATTTACTCATGATTTTATATCCCTGATTCTTTATTCGAGCTCCGTTTACCCTAAGTAATCATACTTAACGATTTACAAAACAGAGATGACTGTCTATTTTTAACAATGGAATGGTTTCGTGTAGCTTTCAAGTCACGCATCTGTTTGCATTTTTCAAGTCCTCAAAGTTGCAATGCTTTCAATTAAATCTTCACCCTCTGTGAGAGCCTCTGCGAGGTCGAAGTCACGCATTCGTTATTTGCCTTTTTCAATTCTTCGAAGTTGCAATGCTTCCAACCCCCTCTGTGAACCTGTGTAATTTCGAAGTCGCGCATTTGTTATTTGCATTTCTCAAGCCTTATTTCATTTCATCGTCAGAATTTCTACTATATGTTTGTAATCAAAGTATTTCTTTATTGCGATTTTAACTTTTCATATGATATACAATTTTTGTTTAGACTTCAAGCAAACTAGATTGTACAGGATTAAAGTATAGTTGCTCTCAGGTACATTAGACTTCTTAATTACACCATTGAGGATGCTTTCATCTGCTGCAATATAAATGTATACCGTTACAAAACTTCATTCCAAAGCTAGAGTACATAATAGTACAACACTCGTGCAGCACATATTCGCACAGATCGCCAGCTGAAGCAGACAGGTCGCGGCATTTCCGATCATTTTGCTAACACTCTAATCACTTGTTCGGAGGCGTGGATCTAAAGGAATAATATTTTTTTAGCAAGGTAAAGCCACCTCGAGCGCACGTCGCGTCGGAGGTACCCCGGGCGGGTTGGTAATGTATTCATAACCGTACGTGCGGTCGAGAGGCAGTTTCCATCGAAATCACCGCGGCTGGCACGCGCCTTAATCGTCGTTAATGATAATACAAGTGTCCCGGCCTCGCATAGAATTTCCACTAACGCGCATTCAAACCGTCCCCCGGATAAACCAACATGCGTGGATGGGAACGCAGTCTTGAGTGGCTAACGGCGGAAGACGAGCGTGTACCGGCGCTCATCCTGGCTCCAGTCGGCGCGGAGCTAGGGGCTTGGACCTATTTACGTGTATTGGGAACCATCATTAAGAGAGAAAGCGGCCACGGCCAAGGGAGAACGGGAAGGAAGACGCAGAAATGACAAAGCCGCTCGTTAGGCCCTCCGAGGGTCCTCACAAGCAGCGCCAAGGGTGAGAACGTGCTTAGGCCTCGATCCGTCCCTTCGACCTCCGCTTTTCACTCGCGCTCCTTCTCTCTCTTTCTCGCATATTCTAGCTTCCTCTCTCTCTCTCTCTCTCTCTCTCTCGATCCCCTTCCTCGTTGTCTGACCTCCAGCATTGCGTGCTCTCGAACACCCTTTTCGCGATGGTCACTTGCGGGTCTCGAGGAACGCTCAGACTTTGACCGTTGACGAACACTGTCCTTCGACCAGGACTTTGATAACAGGTTACCTCGCACAACTTTTTCACCGTCTTTGGACACGGGAATAGTCGTGGATTAACCGGATTGGTAGATTCGGCCTGGAACACTCATCCAATATGTAGAAGAGTTGCACCGAGTTCTACTGAGACTACGAGGCGGAAAATTCTGAGCAAACAGTATTTTGCAACTTTTCGAACTGGGAAACGACACTGGATTTTACTGAAATATTTACCAGATACGATGTATCTGAACTCTCATAGCTTTCTCAGGATGGGAGTTCATTTAACACTTGGTTTACAGGACGCGTTCTATTATTTTTTGTTTACGTTATGTTGCGTCGGCATTTCCAATTTCAGTCAGGGTTTACGGTACGGTCGCGTTAGCTGAGGTCATTTTTGAGAAAGTCTGCAATTGCCTTTTTAGCAAATTTATTGGTTTACGACCAGGTCACGACTGGTAAGTGTCAGCGGATTTTCATGGGAAAATCAGCTCGACCGTAACGCTCTCGATGACACGTGACGTAGCATAGGCCCACTTATAACGCCAGGGGGCCCGTAATTTATGGGACGGCTTTGAGGTACTAGGGACTTGGTGTCGTCTTCCTCGGATCCACTCCGCCAAGTGTTTACCCTCAAAGCAACGTACCAGCTCGTGGGCGTTGCATAATACCGAAAACTGCCCTAAACGCGTTTATTGGTCCCCCACTATTCGAACCCTATCCGTGGAGGGAATTTTTTTAGTCAACGTTTTTCCGATTCTTTTCCGTTTTAGATAGATCATATCGAACTCTCGCTCATTCAACATCGCTCTCTTGCATTCATAGCATTGTATAGTAACTATCCTGTTTTACCAAATACATACAGTGACTCCCACTAATATTCGGACACTCTTAAAAAGATGATAACATTTTTAATATTCGACCATACAACTTGGATTTTTTTACAAGTTAGAACAATCGGTTTGGTTACGTAACGTGAAAAGAATTTTTGAAAACATTGCAATTAGTCGGAATTGCAGAGAAAATACTAAAAGTTATGTTTTACAACTTTTTTATGCGGGCTCATATTGAAAATGTAGAAAGCACGTTTCGTAGATATGTATCAATTAAACATATTCTGCAAATTTCATTAAAATCGGTCAACGTTGCAATGAGCTACAAACGTTTAATGATGGTAGAAATTGCAATTTTTCACGATTTTCAGCCTCCAACTATAATAAATCCAAGGATTCATATATCTTTCAATGCCTGTCGTTTTTTCCCACATCAACTGATTTCGATGAAACTTTTACAATGCATATAATTGACACAGATCTACAAAACATATTTTTAAAATTTTCAATATACACGCACAAAATAAAGTTGTAAAATGCAACTTTTAGTATTTTCTCTACAATTCCGACCAATTGCAATTTCTTAAAAAATTTCTTTTCACATCATGTAGTAAACTAATTGCTCTAACTTCTCAAAAAAGTCCAAATCGTATGGTGCAATATCAAAAAAGTTATCGTTTTTTTAAGAGCGTACGAATATTAATGGGAGTCACTGTATATATATTGTTACTAAATAGTATTGTAATTATTATCGTGGCCAGATATCACGAGAACCTGAAACTTGCTCGCATACATTCAAAAGATTGTGCGAGCACGCGTCACATCATGATTATTATAATTTTCATGACGTTGGTGATGCTACAACACGATGATTGAGATTGTAAGGATGCATCCATGTGAAATCATTCAACAAATTTTTTTCTTTAGGTATGTTTTATAAAAATAATTGCTAGAAATTTTGACAGACACATTTTCGTTATTCTTGTATAGTAATATATAATAGTCATTTTAGCAATTCGTAAACCTAGTATTAAATACTGAAGAACGTTCGATGTCTGTCTGTTTCTGTTGTAAGATATATTTCTTTCAAATGTAACATAAATGAACCATAATGTGCTCCAACGATTTTATATTTCACCTTACTGAATTTCGTCATAAATGCATAAAATTCGAGGTGTAATCTTCGAAGATCGGTAATAGCTTACACAAACATGTCGTTAATATAAAATGTCTTCAATGAAAATGAACCATCTTTGTACCACCGTTGTGAACATGTTACAGAAAAGATATTGCAAGATTACTATAGTCGGTATCAAGATGCTCTCCGCTATAGTTGATCGCGCAAAGTGATTCCTGGCGGAAGGTGTCAGTATCCAACCGGTGTTATTTGTTATTGTCGGCGTCGCCGGTAAAGCGTCGTTAGAGCTGAAAGCTGCGAAGTCGTAGGAAGTGAGTTACTGCTCCATTGGCAATTACGCGTTGACAACATCCGTCTAATGGTGCGCCGCTCGTAAACGTTCTAACGTCTTCCCGCTTCTCCTCTTTCACCGCGCGTCTTTGCTCATAAGACGTCATATTCTCCGGTGGCGCGGGTTATGCTTCTCCGCGGCGCGGTATACTGTTTTACAAATTGTGCCATGGTCGGGCGTCACGTAGTCTGAGCTTCCTCTGCATCTAAATCTCACTGGCAATGTTTAATTATTGTCTAATCTGCCTTATCACTCTACCTCAAACTAAAAGCAAAATGCCAGCATCCTTAGAAAATTATCCATCGTTGAAAGTTAGGGGATTGCCTACGATTGGTCTCGAAAATATTATGCTGAAATGACTATACTAAATTATCCATGGAATGTCGAGCTGCAATTGGCAAGAATTGTTGAAGGCTGAAGTGTTTAATCATCGAAACCAATTGTTTGAGCAACAAAATTGTGATATTCTATGTTCAGCACTGTTTTATAAAATTAAGAGAAATTAAATTTTGTGTATAGACATTATCGTGTATGCATAAATTACAGTGCAAAGTGTTGAGATACATAGATAGAAGCCACCCACATTTCCTATATTAGACAAAGGATCAACATCGAGTGACAAAGAAAAGACATGAAAAACAAGGCGAAGGAATACCTCGGTGAAGACAACTCAGTGAACCCCGAGTCTTCAGGAACGTATAATTTGAGACATAGGACAACTATCTATACCAACTTATTTTTACCTGGGCCAAGTTCTGAACTGGCAACGACACGTCTGTTTTCCTAATAGAACTAAGCACCACCTTTCAAGTGTTCACTTCCACAGTCTTAAATTCATCGGTTCCATATCCCCCAGGCAATTTACTCGTCGCGACGTTAAACAAACGCAAAAGGGTTGTAATTCCTGGGGGTCGATAGCTAAACTGAAGCAAGACTGGCGTCGCTAAGCAGCCGAGAATACCGGACAAGACGAGTAAATTACTGGCGAAGCACGAGCCGGTCTCCGGGCTCGGTATTATCATAAGCGCAGCGTGTCACGTTGTCGAAACACCGTGCAGTTCAGCAAAACCCATTCCCACGTTTCCCTCGTTATTAATTCCCGCGACCAGGGATGATTCCGCCGCCTGCTGGGCACCGCTCGCCTTTCCAGAAACCGCCATAGGATAGGAAGTGGTGGTGGTGGTATTTCGCCGACAAGTCGGCGACTGTTCGAAGTCGTTGGCGGAGGTATACGTCGCGGGAGTTGGCAATCAGTCAGGCTGACAGTTTTGCCCGCGTAGGTGACCCGTGTGTCGGGGGTGCGTTCCATCACTTTCTGTCCGTGATGTATGCATGAGGTCGCGACCGGCAGCAATCGCGGTACACACAAACCCCACCCAAACTAGCCCAACTCCTCCGGCGCGGGCCTTGCTTGCCATTTTCCCTATGAATATATGAATCGAACCCACGGAGTTATATGGACGGTGGGTACTCGTGGGGGTCTGCGGTCATACGTTACCGTCGCGAGATGGTCCGTGTCCCGGTTTCATCCCTTGGCGCTAATATTACCGCGAATGTATCTCGCCGCGCCTAGTGTACGCTACACTTTGTCTCGCGACAACCGAAATAATTCACCCTCCGGTCCGCTACTTGAATTATTTTATTCCTCGGACCCGCGAGAAACGCGCACGGTGCTTCTCGATTGTCGTTGCTTGGTTAACGCATTATCCACCGGCGACTATTTTCTAATTTTTCTATGGCGTAAGACTTTACGCAATAAATCCTTGAACTGCAACAGCAACCTCAATCGTAAACCAACAAATCATCCTTAGTAATCTCATAATTACGCTCGGTGTTACTGTTTAGTCGTGCACTTGTCTTATTGAAACACTAGTGCAGCTTGTGCAAGGGATACTCTAGTGCGTAGCGACTTGCACCTTCGACATTGATGCTAACAGAGTCGACGAACGAAGAAACTTGTATACTTGTAGTGTCTGGATTATAATTGCTATAATCGCTCGGAAGGATACTCGTTGCCCTTAACCTTGCTGTTTGAAGGTAGTTGCTCGACTAATTCTGCTTGCTATGGTCTTTTTGCAGCCAACCTCGCTGTAGGTAGAGTGCAAGAGTCTTCTGCTTGTCTGTGATTGGTTGACTTATGAGTGCCTACCCAGTAATCTCACCCCCTTGGGTATGGGGGAGGTTCTGAGGTGACCGCGTGCTACCCCCTTCGGTGGGCCCAGTGAGGTGTTGTAAACCTGGGCCAGGTTAGGGGAGTTAGAGTTATATTATATTTTTACGTCGCATCGACTACTTTGGTCATTAGCGACGACTTATATATAGCTTATAACTATAACTTATAACTAACTTATAGCTATAGGACCTACAGTTTATTAAGGTGGGTTCCGAACCACCTGGGCGGCTACAGTATGAATCACTTGAGAAAAATCTCAGAGGTGACGGCGGGATTCGAACCCGGGACTACGAGTTCGCAGTCGCGAGTCTCATCCACTGTGGGCCAGGTTAGGTGTTGTAAACCTTGGCCCGGGTCGCTACCTTGATTGCTAGTGCAAGTGAAGTCTGCCATCCTGATGTGTGCATGTAATAAACATCTGTTCCGTCCCAAGACAGTTACTATGTAAAAGAAGATTTCTAAGCTTCCTTTTGGTTCAGCACAATTACGGCATATCCTATTAATAGGCTTCCGGTTGAGGGGGTAAAGGTGCCAATTCACTAGCAAATAAATTGCGACATTTTTTGCGAGAGCGACTCACGCGACACGTGTAAACGCCTTTAAGATAACGACCGGCAAATTAAACTCACTTGCTACAGTTGCTCTCAGAACCTAGCCCAGACCTTTTGTGATTGTTGTGTATTCAAGTTAGTGTATTCGCACCTTGTACAGTAGGTGATAGAATTGTAGTAGTCATCATGTGGACAAGAAATTTTCGTACAGATGATCTAACAATTCAATCAGCCATTGTGTGCTTAGACAATTCTTGATTTATATACGACATTTCTGCTATTTATAATCTGATCTCTCATAGTACATCTTGTAGTTTGAACCAACAGGAGAATAGCAAATTTTTTAATGAAAATCACGATGGTATAATAATGGTGGTATTTGCATGAAACGCATCCTCCAATGTATTAGACAATATAATAAATAATCCTATCAGACGAACAACTAGTAGCTTCTGTAACAGATTAAGGACTATTCAACATCATTTCATTGAATCAATTAGGACCACATTGAAACCTATAATTTTTCTAGCTACAATGATCTACCCACGTAATAAGTACAACTACTTAGAAACATGGATGCAAGAAGAATATGTAAGAATAATTGAGTATTTTATTAAGGAGTTAAACTGACCGTATTTTTGCAAAACGCCGCTTGACAGACTTACGGCAGTCTTAGAGCCCGGATCCCATCTAGTGCCCCTACGGGCTCAACAAAGGGCCCAAGTCCAAAACCCGAAGGCTTAACGAGTTGCGCGTACTTCGTGCAAGGCAAGTCAGCTCACGACGTTACAGGGTGGTAATGGAGTTAATTGCCGGCAGCGGGTGAAACCGGGGGGCTTACAACTTGAGATACCCCGTGCACCTGATACCAACAAATTGCTTGGTTCTTACATTACAGCGTGATCCAGTGTGGCTCTCCCCGGCGCATCCTAAGTCGCGGTCCAGCGTCTTTAATGCCGCAAGTAGATGCGGGGCTGGCTCAATCAGCCATCTTGTTAATAAGTGTCCCTGGGAACTCGATCTAAGCTTCCGGAACCCTTCATTAACCTAGATTTTATTTGTTGTACCCCGAACAATTTTTATTCATTGTTTTTCGTAACATTTAAAACTGCGATCTATCTGAAAATGTATTAACACTTTTTATGGATTCAATCAAAACCAAAAGTGAGGAAATAGAGACGTACATGAGCAAATTGTTCTTTTTTTATGAAGAAAATAATGCTAGTACATTGAACTTTTTTTGGGTCGAATAAATATTCGCCATTTAGGGTGTCATTTTTAATAAAACAGTGAATACAAAGTCTTTATTACAGACAAAATGCTTTTGTTCAATTACTTCTTTTCTATAATATGAACCATTTGCTGTATTTTTTACAATAAAAGTACAAGGTTCAAATAAACACCCTAGCCAAGCTATATAAATTTGCTACTTTCTGAAACGAACTACTCATTCAATAACCAAATACAATGAAATTACCAGGCATAGAATATTTGCACAAGATTACTTGTTTCGAATGTTTAGTTTGCTTTATTCTCCACGATATTATTCTACTATAATTGTCCATCTACCAACCTTAAAATTCTTTGACATATTGTCTTATCTAACTTGTCTCTTCACATTCACACACATGGATCAGCACAAGACTTCGTTCCTCCCAAAGCAATTTAGCAGGAAAATGTCAAGTTTCGCGAAACAAAGCTACCTGATGGTTGACTATTTAGTGTTTCAAAGAAAATGATAATGGGAAAAGTGTCGCGAAAGCTGGATAGGCAGAGTGTCCAGAGTCTGCATTCGCAATTCCGTTGTCAGCAACGCGTCTCTGGAAAGTTGCGGGGGCGCGTTATCCACGTTGAGGAGAGAACGGCACGCGAAATAGGATAATACCTCGGCCAGGACCTCGAGCCTTCGCAGCCGAGGGACGACGACTAGCACAACACAGAAAAGACATTAGCCAGCGTCGTGAAAGGCGGCTGCGAGGGGCCAGCGGGATGTTGCGTCTGCAGGCTTTGGGGACGACGGGGTGCCGTTGGAAACGAGACTCGTTGCCCGCTGAATACGGCTTCAGCTAAGTAAAATTACGACTGCATTACCTGCATACGTTTATGCATCTCATTGGCACCGAAGGGTTTCGTCCGAGATAGAGGTGTTCCCTGTTTTACGCGAGGAAATGGTTTTAGTGCTACTTTCCAGTTATTGCAACATTAATCGTCGAAATCTCGTCGAATTCGACGTACATCCATGAGAAAAAGAATTTAATCAAACAAATTAACTATTAACGCGATCACTCGTGTATTTGACTTGGAAAATATTTTCTTTTGCGATGGAGCAAGTGAAGAGATCAAACTCATCATACATGAAAGAAATATTAATATGAAAACGAGTATGCTTGGTTTTTACATGATACAAGATATAGTTTGATACCGATGTAAGGTAGGGTTCAATCACCTCCAAAAATTGAGGAATTTTTTTTTAAAACAGTGTCAATCAAAATACATTATATGTTTTAGCAAGTAGCCAGTTTTCATACAAGTACTCAAATTTACTAAATTATTACCATGAACAAAGTTTTATTTTGTTTGGTGAAGGGACAAGAGCATTTATGAGTTTGTCATAATTTTTCTTCTCTATCATTTCATAAGTACATTCACGATGTTGATTGAATATTTTCTACCAGAGGTGACAACACTGCTTTAATTTTTAGTGTTATTCGAAACAAGTTGCTCGGTTTGAAAACTTGTGTCCCAGAAATTGTATGTTACAGAAAATACAGTTTCAGCGCTGTATAAAAAGAGGAAGCATAGAGATATCGAGGCATAGTTCGAGCTCGTTTGAAAGCACTGTTTCGCCCTATCAACGAGCAAGTAATTTACACCGGATCGGACAGCCATTATTAAATTTCCAAGGGTAAAGTCGCCGGTTACATTGTTCCATAACATCGGCGAGAATTTCGTTAATTATGCTCGGCGCAGTAGCCATCGACTTCTGTAATTAATATCATCGGTTTTCGTCGTTCAATTAAAAACCAATTTTCCAGGGTCCACTTAATTGGCCGGTCTCTCAATCGCGCCGTTGCGTTGGTAGATATTGCCCTACCACCTGTACCACCCTTTTGTCTCGTGGCATCGTCTTATCGGGAACGCCTCGAATTAATCGTGTATCAGGCTTAAGGCTCACGCACGGGCACCGGTTTAATCGAAGGGAGAAGATTAATTAAATTATATGCCGCTCGTGAAGTTAATTCCTTCCTTTAAATTGCAAATTTCCCAGCCGGTGATTAATTAATCGCGCCCGCCTCTGAGGTCGCGAGTTAATCGCACCGGCAAGAAGACATTAATAGTTTAATAAATTTCAGCCTCGGGACGGTATCATCACCGGCTCGTAAAATATTTAATATTTCTCGGCCGTGTATTTTTTTTTTACGTTTTTGCCGCGCGGAAAATCTCGGATGCCAATTCTCTTTCGTAAATATTCTACGAACCGCGAGATTAAACAATCCATTACTTTCCAGAATCACGCGTACGCTTTCATTCGTTTAGAAAAATTCGCCGTGTCTTCAATTAAATCTGTAATGACGAGACTTCAGATCGAGAAGCTATTATTATTAAATTTCTAATTGTAATTCCTAACGTAGAGATTGACCGTTTAGATACTGTCTAGAAAATATTGTCTCGATTTAATGAGACAGTGCGAATAGGAGAACGAAGAAATTCATGTGGGACGAAAATTTAAACAAATCATCTCTTAAGTAATCTCCTGTGGGCAGAGTAGCGCGATTGTAATTTAGAAGAACAAGCAATATATAAATGAACCCACAAAAACAGTTGTTCGAGGCACGAAGTTCTAATGAAATTAGCATCCTCTCGCGACGGAGGCTGTCGATTAGAGAAAAGGGTTGAAACATCGTTTGATCAAGCATCAATTAAACGGGCGAGTCGGACCGGTCCCGGAAAATCCACGCTTTCGGTGCGGAGAGCTTTCGGGACGAAATAATAGTTGAGATCGGATCTTGACGGTGAGTAAAAGGACTGGAGCTTTGCGCGGTCTGCTCGAATCTGTTGGGAATCGTAATCGGTACGAGTGGTGGCCTCTGACCGCCGGAAAATCCAGCCGGTCTCATTAGCATTTAATGCCGGCGAAACTTTCGGCTATAATGGCTCGTGTGTGCAGCCTGACGAATGCTCGAATTAGAGGCGAGAGAGGGCTGCCAAGAGTTGCCGGCAAGAGCGGAGCCGCTTTTCGAGGAGCCCTGGAAATCGGAGGTGAACCCAAAGAGACCAGGGCCCGAACCGAGAGACGTGTTCCTGCTCGAAAATACTCGGCCCGGCCCTCAAGCTGATTAAATTCTTCCGACCGTGATTACCGAAACCTCGCGACGCGAGTGCGTGAATTGCTTTGTGGGAGTTATTAAATCGTACCACCGTGTTCCACACTTTTGCCGACGAGGCTCATGGTCGAACTCGTTCGAACTAAATTCCTCGGACAGCTGGTTTCCGTCTTAAACTGGTTCGTTGCCTCCAAATTAATTTTTGTTTACATTAATGCATTATCGATGCGGTCATGCCAACGATGTGACGCAAACATGATTTTTTGGAACTTTTTTTCTGAAAAAAGCAATGGAACCTTTTTGAAAATAAAAATCTTGTTTACAGATACATATATTGTGTAACTCATAGTAATTTTTTGACTGCAATATCTTTAAAAAGGCCTGGGTTACAGATTCACGAAGATTCTGTTAATACGAAATGTTATTTAGTAGATGAATGAAGAAATGAATGAACGAAAAATTTCGTTTCGAAAAATCAATGTTTACTACGTTTTTTATTGTGTAACTCTCTGAAATGAGCGGTTCCCGAGGTCATTCTCAGCGACATTTTCCTTTTCCAAAACATCGGCCGCGGCTTTGTTTAGGAGTTATTAACGATAAACACGGACCAATCAGAGCGCGACCTACACGCGCGTAGGCAAAGATGGTACGGCGCGTCAGCAGAGCCAAAATACGACGAAAGCCGTCCCGACTCATCGTGTTAAACATCTGGCGAATGACGACACCACCTCCTTATCAACACAGACGGACCTCGCGTATCTGACCGCGCATCCCAAATACAACAAAAACCGTCCCGACCAATCACGGTATATCGAAAATTACTGTACGATTTAGACCACTGTTTTTATGCCTATTACGTCACGATGTATGGATCAACACGGACGGTTTCCGCGTATCCGCGATGACGAAACTCCTCGCATAAATGAAAGCGGAATAAGTGCGCACGGAGGTCGGCGCGGCAACTTTTGTTCGGCGAGATAGAGTTTCATCCTGTCGGCTGGTATTTCGTTATTATCCGTAAAAGTTAATATCCGCTTGGCGTGTATGTAAAAACTTCGCCGGAAGTTAATATACTTTTAATTTTTTTATTTTTCCACGTACGCGCCAATGGACCCGGTGCTCTCTGCCTGGGCTCTGCTCCGCTCTGCACCGCTCTGCTCGGCTCGGCTCGGCTCGTCATCGTCGGCGTCGGCCGCGGGAGAACTTTAAATTCTCATGCCGGCTCGCTTAATCCGCGGCTTAAAGAGCTTAACCCCACGAATATCTCGTCAGAGCTTCCCCAGACGTCGGTCCGTGGTGGCAGAGAGCAGGTTTATTAGCGCACGGATTTCGGAATTCTTTTCATCCCCGGCTGGGACACGAAGCCACCCACGCCGTTTACATAAGCGAGTTCTCCGGATTGCCTTTTTGATATGTAGATAAGGGGTGGTGCCGCTTTTACGCCGTTTACGCCCCACCGCGGACTAAAGAAACGTCCGGGCCCCGTTGTCCCGTGATTCTCGACGTCCCTGGTGGGGTTTCTTCGTCTTTGAGCGATCGAGACCATGCTCTGATTATGGAAAATCCTCGGGGAGGCCTTCGACGAGCCCGGATGTCCCTTCAACCCCTTCGCAGTCGAGCGAATTACGTGATTGGAGGCTAAATTCGTCTGTACGTTTATATTTTCAATTATCCTCATCAGGAATACAAAATACAGAGATGCAAATCTGTGTCGATGCTACAAATGGTACCTGTAGTTCAGCCTAGGAGATGTCCAAAAGCTACATTAATCTCTATCTGTTAATATATTTCTTAGAGAATAAGACAATATCTTTATCTTCTACAGCTTGTAATACAGAAAATCAAATTTTATTTTACCTAAACTTTGCACAGAGATCATAGAGAACCGAGTTACTTTTCAAACAATTACGATTCAGCTTTACTAAAATTGTCTTCTAACTTTCCCTTTCTACAATTTTTATTTTAAAAACATGCTTCGTTTCGCTCGCTTTTCGGAATTTGGCAGAGTACGTTCATGTTAGAGCTATCACGAACGATCAACGCAACGATGAGAACGTAAGCGTGGAAATACATTCTATTGTTTTGTAATGGAAGTGTTCACAATGACGCGACGAGCACAACAATGCTTGCTAGATGACTCTTGCAGCTTCTGTCGCAGTTCCAACATAAATGTGGCTTTAGAACCGAACCATTTTGCAAATATCATTGTACAAGTACAATGAAAAACCATTCGTTGAATCATTCTGTAAACATGATTCTGTAATTGCATTAAAATTCCTTTAAGAGCAACGACTTTCCAGGTTTACGGGAATAAGGTCACGGTTTTCTCGAAGGAAACCTCGGGTCAGACGCGATAATCGACGGGTTTCTGGCGCCGCACGTGAAGAGCTTGACCGGGATAAACAAATTACACGCGAACAGTTTCACCGGTGCAATTACGGGTAAATCTTGTTAGCGAAGTTTCAGCTGAATTACATCTTGAAGCGGGCGCACCTCGCGACTGCAAAACTTGACCGCGGTGAATGCAACTTTATTTAGACAATTAAATAGTCCTGCCAACAAGCAAGAGAATTATACGAACTCGTTCCTTAAATATGAACAGTGGGACTCTACTTTCAGAAACTTCAATTCTGCGATAATAGGACGACGGTTCTTCGCAATAAAGAAAGATTGCAGAGGCTAGTCGTAGCAGCGTCGAATTTCGCTGAATTAGTGAGCTCGATAAAAGGATAAATGATCGGTTTAGGTTTCTATTGGTGTTACGCTCTCATGGGACTCGCGAGCGAAATCAGTCACTATACAGAAGAAAAAGCAACCCAGGGACGAACCAGAGGGACCTGGTTTGCTACCTCGTCTTCGGTATTTCGTCGTTATTGGGCTGCTTCAATCTCTACGGTGGCGTTCATTTACTTCTATTATTTGCTGTAAACAGATTTGCTTGGTGTTCTCTTCACACTCTGGCTATTCGCAATTTTTCTAGTTCATTTCTTCAACTTCTTCGGGCCCCATTGCATCCCTTCTGCTATTTTCGTTTTACCACAATTCGTTTTACCAAAATAGCAAGTAAAATAGTAAAAATATTCAGACTGCTGATGCTGACAGAGAACAGCATGTTAGTGGGCAAGACTAGAAAATACTCATCTGATTAAATGATTGCTAGGCCTATGACACAAGTCACGTGACTATTATACCTACTCGAATAAAATACCGATATTATGGTTTTTTAAAAATTAGTTACTAATGGCTACAGGTTTCTTGATCCATATTCCATCAGCGATTAATAGCTGCAGATTTCTTGGTCAATGTTCTATAGCAATTACAAGCACTCATTCATAGTCTAAAAATCTCTTGTGGGATCACTATTTAAAAAGAATATATTATACAGGGTGGATCATCAAATATTACCACTTCGATTTACATGACTATTATTATTCGTAGTGGAAAATGTTTCACGTAGAGATGGTATCAAGAGGGGCGTATTCTGACGTTAATAGTGTTTTCGTAGAGGACGCGTAGAGGACATACGAAGGTCATTCACTTTTTTAAAATGGAAACATATATTTTTTTATTGCACCTCTTAATGCATCTTGATATTCTTTACAAGAAAGTCATGTAAATCGTGGTGACCCTATATATTCCTCGTTGACACAGCACAGAGAAGCCATCGTCAAGGTAAAGCGTTGAAACGATCATCATGCGAAACTCATATGAGTGTACTCGAATAAATTCATTATTCCAGCTGAATTTCCCCACAATATCGATCATTCTCCCAAACCAATTGGATCTCAATGCGATCACAGATCGACCGTTCATGTCCACTGTCCCGGAAATCGCAGCAACAGCCACAAAGCTGGAAATCAGGTGGTGTCCGCCTGTTGGAGATAGTTTTTGCGGCCAAATGGAAGCCGATTTCTGCGCGTTCCGGCAATTAGGATGGCAGCAAGTATCAAAGGCGGGCCGCGAGAGGAAGACGTGAAATTTCATCGGAAGCCATGCGACGACTACTACGGGTAGGAAATACACGCGGAGCAGCTGGGGGAGGGACAAAGAGCGGGGAGGAAAGGCAGCAATGAGAGCTAGTCGGTCCGAGTTTGCGAGTTCCAAGCCAAGGGGATTGCCGTATATTAAAGTACTTTTCGATTCCCCCTTTCCTTTCCGCGCCAATCCGTAGCTCTGGACCGACGCTCTCCTCCGTTTCCCCATCCTCGT
The DNA here is from genome assembly GCA_916610255.1 of Lasioglossum lativentre. NCBI lineage: Eukaryota > Metazoa > Arthropoda > Insecta > Hymenoptera > Halictidae > Lasioglossum > Lasioglossum lativentre. The sequence continues at coordinate 9,191,827 of OU744364.1, forward strand.
GGCCCCCGTCCGTTTTCCTCCTACTTCTCTTTCCTCTTTCGTGTTCTTCCTCTCTCGTCGGTCTCGTTGCCATTCGAATCGCGAGTAATCGTAAGCCCCGGCTAAGCCTCCTGCGTATTTTGCACGTGATGGTCCTGCTGACTCGTTCGCGATTCACTATGATAAGCTCGCCGCTCGCAATAACGATGGTCAAGTTACAGGCATTAATCATGGCTTTGCTTTTTCTCGATGTAATTAAACCGCGTGCACGTTACTTCGAAAGAAGGCACTGTGTGCGAGGTAAACATTTTTGTTTCGATGACAGATTTGTTATTTTAACACGTTCACCTACCAACGGACCTGTAAACGATAAAATAGAAGCAATTTTATTAGCAAAACCGAAATAGAGTCGTCAAAATACTGTGTGTGTAATCTTCTCACCCTTTTAGACCACAAAGATTATAATAAAGTTCGATATACACAAATAAATGACAGTAAAAATGAATTCTCAGGCCAGGATAAAGCAGCAGTGATTAAATTAGTTTTCTTCTTATTTTTCTCTAATATTGAGAAGGCAGAAGACCCAATTTTAACTTTATCTAAGTAAGCAATTTTAGCCGAAATAAAAATTGAAACCACTACATTTTACCAAAGCGAGTACACAATGCTTTATGGACAATGTTTTAAATATTTTTGTTAATTTTCTACACTTATACGGTTGTATTTGGTGTTCAGAGATGGTGAGGACGTTAGAAAATTAAATTAGATGATATAGAACCGGAGTAGAGCAAGCATTTTCGAAAAATCTGCACTGGTGCAGCAACATTCATCGTCGAGGGGTACCTTTTGGTGCCATTAGTCATTAGCGATTCTAAAAGCACCCGGGGTAGAATATTACAGCAGTAGCCGCGGCGGCTTTTACCATACTTTAGCTTTATGCGAGCCTCATTCATCAAAACCCAGCGAGCCGAATGGCTCCTCTGGTACACGGGTTCGCAATGGGTCATATATTCCAGCGCGCTATTTAGGATTTGCGATCTTACGGCATTAGACGTTTCGGAAACCGTCGACGGTCTTCTTTACGATACACTTACGACTTCTACAATTTTTATCATTCCTCCTGCTGACGTGTATTTTAATCCTGATGTTCGAACATGCGGCCAATTTATGATGCTGAGAGAAAAATAAAATCTGCTCACTAGCACTCTCTTACTAAAATCTTATCCCATTTTATTCACTGCTCAAAGATGTTAATAATAAAACAATAAAAAAAAAGTGATTTTTATATTAGTACACTGTACAATCTTTTCAAGAAATTGTAAGAAGACAAGTGTCAAAGTAAATTACAAATATCTTGATGATTAGATATTATGTCTAATTCAGTCTATTGTACAAATTTCCACTACAAAAATTGATACGTACAACAGCTTCTCATACTTTCACGAAAAAGTGACAGTTTCAAAACAGGCATTTGCTCGAGCTAAAACTGAATCGAATATAAAATCAATGATCAGCGTAGATAAAAATTGACACAGTAACGAATGACAGCAAAGTTAGCTGACCCTCGGATATCATCATAAGGAACAGGATATATCTTCCCTTGGTCAGATGTGTATCTAGGGATTTTGGTATTTCGGGTGGCACGGTGTGATTTTTGCGTGTCGTGTCTCATCGCGGCGCTTTAACCATTGATCTAGGCAGAAAGGTGAGAAGCTGTCAGGGCTGTCACGTGTCCAATGGACCATACAGGCGGCCCATTATCGGCGTTGGTCTCCGGGAGAGAAATAATAAAAATGCCATTAGTGTCTCGACGTCCCAGGACGGTCGAACGATGTGAACGTTCACCCCAGATTTTCGGGCGATATATCTCATCCCCTTCGACCACTTTAACGTCTTTGTCACGGACTCTCCCACTTGACGAGGTTAATCCTTCTTTCTGGCCTTCGAGCCCTCCTTCTCCTTCCTCCTCGGTCCAGCGGCTTGCTCCGGACGACCTTAAAATCCGTTCACGAGCTGGAACGAAAATAATTGCATCGTGATTCTTCCGCTTTTTCCGGCGACTCCGGTAGCCCACCCCTTTCTCTCGCCCTCTATCCCGGTCGCACCCTCTGTCTTCAGGATCGCGATCCCGCTCCCACTTTGTCCTCCTTCCTCCAACCACGACCGAGAGGGCATAAATCCTTCGGGATCGTCGCCGAAAATAAGATAAAATCTAGCATCGCCGTGGTTCGCCCGGCAAAGAGGAAGGAAAAAAGGCAAATTCCCGAATAAACACATCCGCGCCTCTTTATGGTGGCACTTTGCGGGTCCACCCCCTCTGACTCGGCGGTCTGTGTACCGTGCGCATTATTAACTCAACCACCGGAAAATGTCAACGCCGCCCGGCTGCTTATCTCCTTGCTTTTCTTTATTTTAACGCCGACACCCGCTCCCCGTCTCGCCTCCCTTAGGCGTGGCTCGTGCCGCCTTTATCTTCTAGCTTACTCGGGGGTAAAGAATTTTCCACCCCTTCGTGGTAAATCGTGTCAATTCAAGAATTTATTAACCCCTTGTACACAAGAATTTTCTTTAAGACGCTCGGAACATTTGTTTTCTGAGAGGCAGATCGCGCCGAGTTCACCCTCTTGTGGTAAATCGTGTCCATTCAATTCACGGAATTCACTTTGCCCATAATTTTTCAAAACAAAAAATATTTTTATTGGAAAGTTAAAGAGTATTGATATTTTATCATGAAAATAATTAAGTTATCTGTTTGCTGATGTTGGAATTAGACTTCTGAGGTTGGAGTAGTTAGCGAGCCTCTGCTATCCGAACGGCCTGGTCATAAAAGTTTGACTCGAACGAGGGTCTTGTTTTTTCTATGCGACTCGTTACGTCGTCTTTTGAATAGAATATGCGCACCGCCAAAATTATGTAGGGAGTCTGGCAGCGTTATAACGGGTCGCCCGGTCAGAATCACTTCTCGCGGAGGATCTAAAATTAATCTCTGCCGTCCTATCGGGTCCATCAGAATGGGAGTCGGCCATTCGAATGCGCAACGGGGAATCCCAGGAGCGTTTCAGGTTCCTGGATAGCTCGGAGGGCGAGGGAACGGGCTCGGGCTCGAGCTCAGGCTCGGGATCGGATTTCCAAACGTTTTAATCGCCGTTTTTCTTTTTCATTCCCGCCCTCGATTCCTCAATTTTCTCTCTTCGTTCCCCTCCCCGCTGCTGGTCCCTTAGCAGAGTCCTTTTCCAGAAAGGAGTTATCGGCGAAGGAAGCTACAGGCACACCAGCGTCGGCGTGCTCTCTCTCCTGAAAAGGGGCTGGAGACGCCCGGCGGGGTTAAAACGACCCCCGCAAGCCGAGGCTGAAGTCTGAAAGATAAGGTACCCCTCTTCTCTCTCTCGGCCTCCTAGATTATGGAATGGCACTTTAATTACACTAATGGGAGAACCAAATGTTAATTACAATTCGAAGTCTAAAAGAGAGACGACTCGCGGCGCCGAAAGACAGAGGAAGATAGGTGGAGAGGTGGAGAGGAGGAAGGAAGAAAGATAGGCGGGGAACGGGCCACGGCGAGGAGCCAACCAGATGAGATTTGCCCGCGTAAGAGGGTTTCCGTGATTAGTATTATTTAATTAAAAATGCCCGGTCTCATTATGGTCACCTCTCATAAAGACCGACCGACGCTGCAAGGGAAGTCGCCTGCAAATTGGATTACTGCAACGTCGAACGCGAAAAACCGTTGCGTCGCGTCCATGAGAATCTGTGCTGTCTTGTGTCCTCTATTCTGCAATCTTGATAGGCGATTGTTAGGCTGTTTCTGCTGCCTAATCTTCTAGAAAAGTTACCGGAATACTCGTAGCATTCTGGATTCGTATGATTATCTGTAAGAATAAATTAGCAGTTCGAGCACAAAATGAATAGAAGACGACAATGCTTATCGTCATGCTTTTGCGTATTGATCAATTTCTATTTTCCTGTCAATACACATTTTTATCCCCCGAATGTAACTTAATCCGTGATCACCCAAGAACATGAAAATCTACAATAATCGTGCTATTTGTTAACAAACATATTAAGGAAATTTTGAAAAGAAATTGAAAGTGGGTCATAACCTGGGAACTCGACGAGAGCCAAAAATGATGATGCTCATCATCCACAAAGCACCCAGCATCGCGTCTCTTCAAGTTTCATCCTCTGGCGCATCGCCGAAAACCGCGTCCTGGGAATCGGAGGTGACGTCACTCTTCAAGGCCATCCCCTGTCCATACTGGATTGATCCGAACAGTGACGTGGGGGTGCCAGAGATCTTTCGTTTTCGGGAGTCTCGTCTAGGCTCCACGGACCACGACGTCGGCGTGCTATCGACGCCGGGGCGGTGGCAACGCGCGGCAGCCGGGTTTCAATTTAAAGTTGGACGAGCGTGTCGGGATTTCAATGTACAAAATGCGTATGCTAAACTTTTCGCACCCCTCGGTGGCCACTAGGCTCTCTCTCTCTCTCTCTCTCTTTCTCCCGCCCTCCTTCGTTGTCCGAGTTCCGACACCGGGGGCCCTTGACGCACGGACCGACGCCGGACAACGTCCCGACGTTGAAAAATCAGCAAGTCTGATGCGCCCCGCCAAGTAGAAAGGGTGCACAAGTAGAACATTGCTCTCGTCAGAGTAAGCCTGGGACAAATGTCCCGTGAGCACTTTGAAGTCGCCAGCGCCACCCAACCCCTTCCAAAAAGGACAAATTACTTTTTTGAGGCCGGCACCGTGGCCTTCGCACCCTTAGCCAAGCCGGCTCTCCCTTAAGTCCTCTAATGATTGCAGCTGCGATCGAAGGTGATGCATAGCAATGGGTAGGCTTCGGCCGGACATGCGAAGGAACTTTCTAATGGGTTTCGGGCCTCCTCTTGTCACCTTCTCCCGCACGCATGATCGAGCTCTCTGCTAAATAAATTGCATCCTCGGTCAATGACCGATACCGTGGGTTGGGGATTGAGAACAAGGCACACGTGTATATTCTTTGAAAGAAACGATGCATTGCTTTGGATGCAGCTTCAAAATGAAATTTAAAAAGGGATTATGGAGACAGGATAAGCGTTCCCAGTTTCGATTCAATTAAAATGTAGCTTGTATTCGTGAATTCATACAAAAATTGAAGAATGTGGCTTGCATAAAAAGATTTTCTTGCTCGAAGACTGAAGTAGCTACTGACCAAACTGCACAGGGGATCTGAAAATAAGAGACCAACAGAAACAGAGAGAAGAAGGGTTTTCACTTTCGATTGGTGCGGGCCGACGCGAATTTAAGTTCGACAATACCGGAGGAGCTCGTGGTGCGTAAGATTCACGGCCGGAGGACGACTGGAAAATGAGATCGGAAAAAGTGGAACGACGAGGATGTTTCGGCGTCCAGGCGATCGCGGATGGGTGAGAAGTTTCGCCCCGGGAGTTGGATTACCGCCTGGCTTCGGTCGGATTTGAAAATTGTGGGGTTCCCGGGGACGCGACGGGATGCTGCCACGAAGAGAGAGATGCCGGAGCGTGATTGATTTTGCATACGACACGGATTGGACAGGTTTGAGAAATTGGACTGGCTTTCTGGCTGGTTTGCCCTCTCCTCTGCCCTCTTGCTTGGCTCTCTACTCCCTCCAAAGCCCTCCGAACCTCTCCGACGCTTCTTTTCTATATCGCGAGTGCCTATGGACGTTACAGCGGCGCGTATGCGCATATATACATACATGTATGAACGTAACACATATACTTGTAGCCAGTATTCCGCGAAACGAAGAGGGGTTCCCTATCGTATCTCTCGCAGGGAACGTCGAAGGGGATTGGCCTCGAACTAGCGATTTGTGCGATCTTCGAGGACGTATTTATGAGCGTTCCAGACCCGCTTTTTCTTCTTCCTCCACTCTCATATTGCGTACACCATTCTCCGAGACGGCTGAGTTATGGCGTGCAAAGTGCAACGTTGACGGCTTTCGCGGCGTAATCGGCCTGCGACACCGAGAGAACGCGATTTATCCTGGAATCTTTGACTTTGGACCGTGTGTCATAAGTGGATTCAGTGGTGGGATCATCTTTGAGCGTTTCTAGAGATGTGCCATTCGTCTTTGGGTGATCTACCTTCTTGTATCAATTGCTCAATGTTGCAATTTCAATCGTAATCTAACAAATTGGTTCCACAATCCGTGGACATGTTCTGAGATTATTATTTAAAAAGGAAGTGAAGAGCTTCTTCTACGAAGGATTAATACTGGGGATACTGGTAGCTAAAGTGTTAATATCCTTTAACACAAAGTGTTTCTTCAAACTTGCATGTATGACATTTTGTTCTGACAAGTTCTAATCTTTGTTGTTCAAAGTTTTGAAGCACTGTACAAAATAGGTGTTACTACAACACATTCACTGGTTGCTGTTTTTTATAATTTATTTGGACACACTTTTCCTTCATACAGCCGGCGAAAAGTTAATGAAATTTTTCTTAATATCAGATTTTTTTTAAATCACTGAGATACTTCAAGTAACTGCAACGCATGACGAAGAACGCGAGGAAGCTGTTGAACCATCCGAGACCGCTCGTCTGGCGTTATCCGCCGACGTCGCAGTGGATAACAAGTCGAACGATTTATTCTAAACCTTTATCCGGGGGCCCCTTGAAATTTATGAAAGAAGACGCCCGTTTAACCGACTCGCTCAGTCATCCCTCACGATGGTGGTGAAGCCACCCTTCCCTCGGCTGTCTTCCCTGCTCATTCTATCTTCGTTCCTCCGGAGGCTCTCTTTTCACCTATCTTCCCCTACTCGACTGCATCTCTCTCTCTCTCGCTCTCTCTCTCTCTCTCTCTCTCTCCGCCCTGTGCTCACATGTCAGCCCTTTATTTTATACTAAGACGAGGCCGTCCGAGTTGGTCCTAATATTAAAGGGGATGGTTCACCCTTAGCGCGTGATCGGGATACCGAAATTCTCTGATCGGACGCGGGGCTATTCCTTATTGGCAAGAACAGAACGTAAGTCGAGTGGCGATGCTTTCGAAGGGAAGATGAGCAAGAGGCACGGATGTGACACGTGGGCTGCCTTGAATGTTTGGGACAAAGTACCGTCATTGACTGTTAAACGTTCTGGAGTTTGCAAAATGACCTACGGTTCCTGACAGTATCTATACTCATTTTAGAAATTAAATTACTAGAGCATAGTTTCTTTGCCATTATTGTAGGAGTCCGACCCGTTAGGCACGATCGCCGAAATAAAAAGTGTCTATATTAATTTATAGCTATAGGAGCCACGTAAACATTCGTTTCTTTTCTTAGTAATCATAGTAAGCTGGAAATAATAGAACAGTATTTTTAAATTCTTTAAATGCTTTTACTGTTTTAAATTGCGACTACTTATTTATAGTAGGGGAGGTGGTTGGGTTGTGAGACGGGTCTCACAACCCAACCATCTCCCCTATCAATGCAAAAATCCGCAGTATAGTGATTGTACTGTCATACAAGGTCGATCGTACAGAAAGAATTAAGTGTCGTTCCTGAAGGGTTAAAATGAAAAGTACTAGAAGCAAGACTATATTTATCAAAAAGAGAATTTAGTCTACTATTTTCATTTAATAGTCTTGCAAGTGAGTAAAAGTGTTCGATCACTCTGTTTGAACCTAAAGCGTTCGAATTGATAAATATACTTTAGATGAAGTCAAGAACGAAGAGGGACACCATTAAAGAATATTTCTTGTTTCTGTTTTGCAGCTGTATCTGAGCAAATCTCGGCAGAGCGGCTTTTCGTGCGACCTGCAGCACAGTCTCCCAGGAACAGTCAGTCCAACAGCGCGTCAACAAGGTAAGTTTTTGCTCGTCAACTTCTGCCAACCGTTTCTCTCAACGACCTTCGTTCCTCCCGAATATCTTTGGCTTTGCTCATCGGCTACAAACTGTCTGCGAATTTCTGGTCGCATTTGAAAAGATTCATCCCTCTACCACACGGCAGCTGGGTAGAGCCGCTTCCTTCGCTGTTTTCTCATTTCTCTCTCTCTCTCTCGGTTCGGCACGCTTGCAGGCAACACAGCCATTTATTGTTCTAACGGCGAATATTTGCCTCATACGTGCTCCGAACAGTCGAGGCGCAGTCGAAATGCAAGCGACGTATCGAAAGTTTTGCCGATTTCGTGCGCACTCGGTTGGAATAAATATTTGATACGGAAATAGTAGCCGGTTGCTGCTGACCATCCACATTCTGACCGTGCCACTAATTTTGGTTCGAACGATTATTATCGCCAATTATATTCGAATATTCAGTTTGTGCATCTCTGTTTTCATGTTCATAAATTATTTCATAGAAAGGTAAGAAAGAATTTCTTCGATCGATCAACAAATCTCTCATGGTAGAAGCAATTATTGTTGTTCCTACGTGTGCTTGAATTTCAAAGAACGTACTATACAACCATAATGAGATGTAACTATTCGTTGTGACGATGTGCAAAATGTGTTGGAAAATAATTGTAGAAATTAAATTTCTTTATCTTCTTTCAAACGTTTAAATCTTGTAGCTTTGAACTAAATACCTAGAAATGTTTCAATAAATATTTAGGAAAATGCCAGTGTGACATTTCATAGAGCAGAAAATTTCAATTTCCGGTTAGTTTATTTCCTTTGTCTGCAATCTGACGAATTCAAATCCAAAAATTACATTTGGGATCTTTGATAATGAAGATAATTTCTTCAGAAGGGTGTGTTGAACAAAAACAAATTGGAGTAAGGGCTAGTGAGTTACAAACGTTGCAGAATTGTGGTTTAGAGTGCGATGGACGTTTCGAATGATTTGACGAGCATGGAAGCCGCATTCACGCGTTTTCCCCATTTTCATCGATCGGAAGGATTTCCACGGAACGTACGGTTCGTCTGCGACGTCGAGCAGCACTGGGGACGGTAGCGAGCGAGGAGGAACCCGGGCATCATGCATAACCCCACGTCGGTCTCGCATAAATATTCTAATAACTTCGGAAACTAATATGATTGCAACCAGCAGGAATAATGTCCTGCTCGGACTGGGCACCGGGGATGTATGCGTGGAATACGAAATATGGGGCCACGAAAATGATTCTCCTCGACTGACCGTGGATCGCCGCCGAGGGTGAAACCGATCTTTCCTGATGACAATGGTTATAATAATCGAGTCTACCTTACCTCCCTATTGAAGCACGACGGTTATATTCAACCACGAGACACCAAAGACTACAAAAAGACCCATTACAGCTGTAATGATCAGGATCGCCACCGAAGTTTATAAATTTTCCCGGGTGAACTTTCGAATCGAAACTCATCGATACAATCGCTACGATGAAAAGTGCGCGACGAACGAACGGGAACGCTCGAAACCCCGGAGAGACTATCGATCTTGCGCGGGGATTCGAGGAGCTGGACGAAAATTCATTCATTCGAGGGATTCCAGTTCGAAAATTAATTTCAATCCGTACTTGAGCTACCAGCTTGAGCCTTGCCTTCCTCTCCCTCCCCTCTCTCTCTCTCTCTCCCTCTCTCTCTCTCTCTCTCACTTTCTCTCACTCTCTCCTCGTCTGCCTGGTCAAACAGCGGCGTATACAAGCGCGGTTGGAAAAGCGAGCAGCGCGCTCGAGTACTGGAAACAAAAGGCCGACGTTTCAATTAGGTCCCTTATTAGTTAGCGATAATAGGGCCAGCGGCGGTCGAACGTTAAAGCTGGGGCTTTCCAGTGCTTAACCGTTGGCTGCGTTAGGTCCGCCAGGGTTGTTTGCGTGGATCCAGCTCTTACGATATTAAGGGCTGACTAGGCATTCACCGGTAACGCCATCGAAAACCCCCGTTCACCACCCCCTTAGAGGTTCTCGATGTTTAGAGCTAGCCCTCTAACCTCCTCGAGGATCCTGACCGGTCCAGACTGGGACAGGAAGGAGAGGTCCTTGCATCCATAAAGCTGGACCTTCTCGGAGCTACCCCTCCCTCCCCCCAGATTCTACCCCCAAGGGTCGATTGATTTTCTCGCGGTGTAGAATCGCGGGGGAAAACACGAGCCGGTGATAACGGAGTTTGTGCCACGCCGAGGGAAACGGAAGAGGGTTAGCAGAGCGAAACGCCTCGAACTGGGAGGAATTTGTCGCGAGAAACCGGTCGCAGCAGTCGCCTGCGGGCAGCCGCAACGATCCTCCGTCGTTCTAGCCATTGTACGCTACCGCACGCTACAGGGGGACATCGTCCCCGGCGACGATAGCGTCGAAACCCTTCGAAACTAACTTCGGTCGGCCGAAACTGCGCCCGCTTTCCTCGCCGCGAAACGGTCGCGCGGTTAACAAGGAGGCACGCGATGCACATCCGCTATCGATTCCAGGGTGAAAATTGCGCCCCGTGTCCTGTCCGTGGATCTTACTCCTTGCGTGCTGCCAGGAGTCGGGAATCAATTATTATACTGTCGCAGAAATGTGCGTCATTGAGTGGCTGGCTTGGGCGAGGAGTAATGAATGAAGCTTCATTTGTTAGATTGATTTGACTTGCATAGATTAACCCTTAGCCCTCGAGAGGCGACTATGAGGCATCACTAAAAATTGGTATGCCATTACTCAAAATATTTCTTACTTTATTAAATTTGTTTATATTTGATAGATTACTAAACATTTAAGTATCGTATCGGTAAATTTCGTTAGTTTTATAGGCATAAAATGAAAAATTTATTGTGAAATAGAAATATTGTAGGTTCTCAGAAATGTCTTGTTTCCGAGTTGAAATAGTTCAGGGTACAAATGGCTAAAATACAAATACAGGGTGGTTTCAATCTGGTGGTACAGCCAGAAAGAGGATCATTCTATAGGAAGAAACATGTCAAAAGTTTATTCGAACAAGACTTCGTTTCTGAGAAAATCATCTTGAAAATTGCGCCAGGTGCTCGCGGATTGGATAGTCGTAGGAAAGTAGAATGGGCAGGTCATGGTCAGATGCACCTGTCCCTTCCTAGGCAAATCAGTTCCTACTCCTTGTGTTTACATCCAGGTTTACTGTTTTTTGATCGGAAACACCCTATATAGTTTTATTAACGCAAATATTTATGATTTGAATACTATGGCGAGGTGACTTCTGTGAATATTTAATGGAAAAATCGTAAATTATTTTTACAAAATTATTATGGCAAATTTGACCTGCAGAGGTGTATATGTAAATGGGTAGATTAGTTTTGATATTTTGAAGCCCTAAAAGATGAGTAGAAGTACTTTAAAGCGTTTAAAAGGATTGAATAAAATTATTTGTTTATTGGAATATGATATAATTTCTAACAGAGTGAACAAGTTTCACTTTATCCCCGCTTTCTATAAATCATATTCCCACAATGATCGGCAATCTAACGATAAGAATAACAATTCCTAACCGAATAATTGCGATGCCAAAAGGCCATCCTTAGACACGGATTACAGTGTCCACTTTGCATGAAGTTATCGAACAAGAACATATGGAATTGGAAGTGTGGAATTATGGAATATTTAATTCCAGGAGAATTGTTGCTGAATAAAAAGGGGATATTGCCAGAGGTTCTTTCCGTCTGCTTAGTGGAGAATCGGTTTTAGTGTAAATGCGGAGTGGCGGGTTCACAGTGTCGGAGGACGCCGGGGGTGGTTAGGGGAGCAGTGGAGTGGTAGCGACATCTTGTATTGTCAGATCCCAACGCGACAAATTCATAATTGCGTTAATGCGGGTACGGCGAGGGTTCTTGCCGCAACCACCGCAAGGCGCGCTATGGCGTCTTGCGGCTGTAAGAGAGATAGGGACCAGGACGGCGAGGACCGGTGAACGGAGAAGAGAAAATGGACGAAGGTAAGAGAGAGAGAGAGAGAGAGAGAGAGAGAGAGAGAGAGAAAGGAGGAGACGGGTGGCTGGCGGACGTAGGGAAAGGGAAGTCCCTCCTGGTACGGGCTCGTTAATCTTCCAAGGATTACGCCAGGAGGAAGTATCGCCATTGTGCAAGGTGCTCCTCTTCTAGTCGATAATTATTAATTAAATTGACCTAACGGACCACTTCGTGATTTATCGATTTATCGGCAACCTCTTGGACTGTGTGCTACAGGAGGCTCTGGAAAATATTGGGTTTTGTCTTCCTGTAAACTCAAAATATGGAAAAACGCATTCGTACAATGCAATTTTGAGTACAAAGGTTGATGAGACCTTTTGAAAGACGCGAATAGGGTGATTCAATCCAGTAATGTTGCGGCATTCCTAAATTAGACCTGAAGACTTCATCCTGAAAATAAGAACTCTATAGCGATAATTACTTTTCCTGAAGACATAGGTGTAGGCCTTGAATTTGAACCCTCAATTTTAGAAAATTCTGGACTTAGGTTCTCAGTGTCAGTGAACCATAGTATTTCCAAGATTGTATTCTCAGACCTAGGTCCTTGGGTCTTGAAAGTGATTGCTGAAGTCTTAACGCTTGAAATTTGAAGCCGGTTCCTTGGATTTGGGTATCATCGAAATCATCTTCGAATCTTAGATGCACAGCATACTTTCTGATATTCAGATTTAGGTCGCTCTGTCTTGACATTAATCCCGGAGTTCTAAGTTCGTCCCAGAAAATCTCATAAATAATTTGCTTCCCATCAAACCGTCTTCATTTAGCAGACTTACATATTCCGAAGGAGTAATAATATCCTTAGGTACCTTAGCTAACAATCGCCTCTAGCATCAGTCTTTCCACCCGCAATGAATCCTTTGTCGACCAAACAGCGAAGATCCATCAAACGGTCAAAGCCTCGTTCGAGCCGCATCAGCTAGCCACGGGTCGGGTTTTAATTAATTGTGAACGATTAAATGATCATGAAATCGAACAGGAAGGGTCATCAAATCCGCACGAACGAGCACGGGAACGAGAACGAGAATCGAGGAAGGGTTGCTCGTCCGACTCGCGAACGGGCCGAGGGTAAAAAGGATAGAATTTCAAAAGTGAGAGAGCCGGTGCGTGGAACGAACGAACCGAAATAAAACAGTGATATCGAGGCATTTCACGCACGAGCGGGAACGTTTAGCAGATTCAACGTGCGTGCCGGCACATGGCTGCTATCCTGCCCACGGTGAAATCATTCTCTCTCTGTCCGCCTCGTTCTCGCGTTCTCTGTTCGGTACACTCTCCATTTCCATTCTTCTCTCTCTCTCTCTCTCTCTCCTCCGGCCGGTTTGCTCTTTACCCGGCCTCCCTCTGCCTCTATCACCTACACCCTCGCCCAGAGCTCACTGAAAAATACTGTTCTCGCTGACACCTGTAGCTTCGACGTTCTACATACATGTATGTGCGTACGTACGCCGGCCGTGCCCATCGTGGAAACGAGGGGCAAAAAATTATCACTCGGCAAGATTTCCATAAGATACGGAAGTGGTCCGTGATCATTCTGTTTCCTGTTACATATTCATTCGCGTAATCTCTGGCCTGGGCAGCTCGGTCGAGCGGCAGGTTCATGTCTGCGTCGTCTAATCGGTGACAGACGTATTAATCATGTATTAAGACTGTTGTGTTCTTACTTAATTTCTCGCAAATGTATTCTTCAAATAGAATCACTCTCTTATAGTGCCGATCAATTTATCAGCTTCTATGAAGTGGACTACTTGTCAAGTTATTTATATTGTCAAAGAATACTGCAAAACGAAGAGGAATTTAAATGTAGATGATTGCAAAGACCCGTCAGAACGACATAAAAATTGTTCAATCATTAATCTAGATCCATTCATTCATCCTTACGCAATCCTCAACCATGTTATTTTTGAACTACTTACTGCCTAATACAAAATAAATAATAATTTCAACTGACCACTAGGAAATTAAGAGTCAGCTAAAACGTTTGTAAATCTAAGCTAAAATGGACCAAGTTCTGCCATCATGAGATTACTGTTAAAACGGCAAGTTGTGGAATGGAAAAATAGGTGGATTGTACGAACCATGTCAGCCGAACAGATTTTTCATCGTTTTCGCGGACGAGGGAAGGGCCAAGGGTCGAATTACCGTAGCGAAAGGGGGACAGACTCCACAAGTGGTGGACTTTACGGGACTTAAGATTAATCCTCATAATTACCCGATTTAGTTCTTCTTCCATGGGCCCCGTTGTATCTCGTTTTTACACGGCAGCTTGCACCTCGCACCGTCTGCGTGGCGTGCCTTCGGAGGAAAGCACCGGAATAGAATGAATGGCGACCCTGGGAAGATTCTCGGTTGCTCGGCCATAAAGATATTTATCAGGTGACAACCCTGGTCATCCTTTACGATCCGTCCCTTCTTGAGGTTTTCCACGGACGACGTCTCCGAGCGAACCCACCCTTCGGGCAGTAGTCGCGTGCCACGTTGCCCGTGACACGACCCCTTGCGCATTCTTTTCTCTTCGCCGAGATTCCCAGAACCTTTTTACTCAAAGGGAAGAACAGGTCGAGTGAGCCGAGAATAGCTACCCTTGAATCCGTTTCGCCAATCTTTGCTCATTGATACCGATTTATGGCACCTGATCTTCTCCCAGCTACCACTTCTTTTCACTACCTCTTTTCTCCGTTATCTCTTCTTTTCGCTGTTTATTTTTCTACGTAGCTTGTATGTGCATCTCGATGGTCTAATAAGGATTTTGATTTTTTTCTTATTTGGTTAATTATTTCGTGAGATTCGGATGGAAGTCGGGGTTGAGTAGAAAGGGTCCTGAGAGGTTTTTGTATTTTGAAAAATTGAAACTAACATTAATGTAAGCGTCATAAGACAAATGATTAACTCTTGGATAGGGGACGTTATTGGCAACTGCACAATTGTCAATGTTCAGGACCATTTACACTTCTGTTTGATATTTTAGGCACGTTGAACTATTCACTTAACCCTGAGTCCCTTATGGCAATTTTATATATTTCCCACAGATACTGAACAAATTATACATTCTGCACTTTGTTCTATCAGCTTTATCAGTTGCGAACGACGCAAATAATCTCATTACGAACGCATCTCAATTTTCCTCAGATTTGCGTGTTAGGTGAAAGAAGTTTACAAAGTTAATTACCATTGTGCCGATTCGACCAAGCAGCAGAATTAATCCTTCAGGGACCACGTTCGACTGCTAGTTCCTTTTTCTGGAGATTTAAAGTGTCTGAAATTTTTCATATGCATCTTCGTGTTACGAACTCGAAAAAATATCCTTTGAGTCGGTGCAGAGCACGTGCATCGTCCTGAAAGGTTTAACTTGAGAAAACGAAGTGCGCACGAGGGTTAATTAACGATTTCGCTGCTTTGCGTGAAAATTTACCGAAGGTGCCATCGTTTCCACGGCCAACTGAAGGAACACCATAGGCTCCTCCGGCAGATTCGCGAGCGGAGGAATCCTCGGTGCCAGAAAAATTCGAGGAAACGTGCAGAAAATCCCGGGGCGAAAAAGCGTCGACGCGAACGAGAGGAATATAGGGGTTGGTTGCCGTGGATGACCGACAACGCGCACCGTGGGCGTGAAATCGGACGCCGGCCAGGACGTCCGCTCGACTCGGCAGCCGGCGGACAATAAGAATCGATATCTTAATTAACGAACGCCGGTGGGTCCGATGTGCAAGCGAACTCCTGCCCGTGGAGAGAAGGAAGGGTGGGTGGGCGGTTGGGCGTAGAAGGGGGTGGAACGACGGCCGAGAGGGTGCAACAGGGGAGAGGAGGATCGGACACAACGAAATCCGGAGACTGGGTTGTATTCGATGGGGTAGGAACGCGGACGCCTGACCGGAAGCGAGAGTCTGCGAAGCCCTACGGACCTCGGAACCCGTCGTCCCACCGGAAGCGCCATTCACGCGGCCCTCTCGCTTTCGTCCGCCTTCCCGTCGTGGTCACCGTCCTCTCCTCCGCTCGGTAACGCTGATACGCTCCTGAATAAACAATACTCCCCCGAAAAAAAAGTTCGCCGGTTGGGAACGTGTTTGGGAAAAAATGATCGCCGCCGCCAGCTACGTCGCCAGATCAGGGACCGCTGCGACTCAGTCCAGCACGATTTTGTTTTCCGACACAATGCGACCGCGTTCAACTTGCTCGTCTCATCGCGACGCGACCACCGATAGCGAAAGTATCCCGTACACCAATCCCCTAAAGTATTCTTGGGACCAATCCTGACAGCAACCCCCGACGCTATGCATGTTTTCGGGGGCCATTCAGCGCACGCCTTGGGTCCTTGTGCATTTTTATTTACAGTTTTTGCACAGAATTCGTACGAGTAGAAATGTGGTCTTTAACGTATTCGTATTTACATCAATAGTACATTTTGTTAAGCAAAAATTTCCAGTGGCTTCAAGAACTCTCTAAAAACATTGGACAACTTTTTCACGACTGCATCTACCCTAAATTTGAAGATTTTTTTCTTCGTCGTTTTATTGAATTTTTCATGAGAATTGTGTGGTCAACTTCGTGAATTTATATGTACTGCCATATTTTTTCTAGGAGGACGTCGAATTGAAGTTTCTTCTCAGCGACCAATTTTAATGTTTTTTATAATGCTATATACACGCGTTACTATGAAGAAAATTTCGCAAACTACATTATTTCGTTTTGTTTCCTCGAGCTCGTGTTTCCAGAGTTCGGATCGAGATCAGGCGAACGCGAGACTGCTTTATAATGCACAGCGTGTACTGCTGCGATATTCTCCGAGATTGAGGGACTCTCGTGAACGCCGGGGCCAATTAATATCAGCGCGAAAGAAACGACCGAGGCCGAGCGAATTAACGAATTGGAGGGTACGCTTTCCGGGACGCTTTTACCGCGACTGACTAATCCGATAAAGTGGCAGGCTCGCACGAACCTCTTTCTTCTCGCTGACATCCCGTTTGATGGGATATGACGCTAAGTATTCTATATTGACTAATAAACCCCGGTCCCCGGGCTGCCGTGTTAATGAAGATTCGTTTCTTACGGGCGTCGTTTGCACTTTCCTCGGGGCTTCCTTTCGTTAAGTATTATTACGAGTTTCCGCTACGACACCGACGGATATATGGCTGTGCATAGAGGACGGCTCGAGGATTATGTCTCCGAATGTGTTATTCGGTGTCCGTGAATAATTCCTGTCGAATTAGGCACTCTGCGAAATTGTTTCTCGCGTGTGACGTTATTCGCGCAAACAGCGAAACAAAAATTTTTATTTCGTCGAGAAAAGTCTCGAGACATTTTCGTCACTTGCGCTAAATTGTTTGCTCGTGACTCGTGAGTTTGGTTAATCGATACTCTTATCGCTGCTTTCACGTCGTGTTCTAAAACATGCGATATATTCGCGCACGATATGTTATTCGTTCCCGTAATGAAATTAAAAATTAGTACTCTGTTTAACGAAAGAACGCGGTGGTAGTTTTCCTTTAAAATTGTGGTTCGAAGTCGTCTAGCCGAACGGATAGAATCGATTTAGCTCCGGGTGTGCCCATCTCACCGCAATATTGAGTTTAAAACGTACCGTAGGGCGGACCGGTGTGTACACTGGGCGCAAATTTTCTCTAACGCGTTCCCCGGCCGTTCGTTTCTGGATAGTCAGGCTCCAGATGAAGTAGTCAGCTTAGTGAAGGCCGCAATAGTGGACACCTCAATCAGGACTCGCTTTGGAACCCAATTTCACGAGAGAGAGTATTTGCTCGTATTTCGGGTGGTGGTAGGTTTGACCTCTCGTTAATCACCAAAGGACCCGAAGCACGAAGGCGAGTCAGACAAGCTGTGTAGTTGACCGCAACGACTGACCGTTGCCCTGTGGACAGGCCCTTAAGGGCAGCTACGGAATACCGGAACCAGATATCTTCGAAATCTGAGCTGCGTCTTGCAATCGCGCCCGTTCGCCAACCCTGCGCTTCCAATGAAGCTGATGGGTTTCCGACTTCCCCCAATTGTTAAAATTTAAGGCACAAACTTCGAAGATAACCCTTAGGTATGTTCAAAGTGCCCTTTAATTACCACGAGATTCATTAAGACAAATTTCATCAGCTGTGGAGAAATCGAAAAAGATATTTCTATTGCCACCTTTGCTCGAATAAAGATACAAACTCTAAATATATATTCTTTAGATATTTTTTAAGTGTCCCTTGAACGTCACAAATTAAGATTAATTATCTCAGGTATGCATAAATTGAAGACTCCGGAATTTCTATTGCCACCTTTGCTCGAATAAAGATACAAACCCTATATATATATTCTCTAGATATTTTTAAAGTGTACTTTGAACGTCACAAATTAAGATTAATTATCTCAGCTATGTATAAATCGAAAAAGAATTTTTATTGTCACATTTGTTTGAATGAATTTACAATGACAGCGTTATGTAGTCTAATTTCAATTTTGGGAAGAGTTAGTTTGGATTGTATTGTTCTTTGTGATGGACGGATGGTTTGATTCTGGTGCTTGTTGGCAGATTCGAAGCTGTTACGAATAATGAAATATTTGATGTTTCCGCGATGAATGTAAGCAATACTTGTATCGGTGTCACGCAAGTCGAAACATTGCCTGGAGCAAACGTAGCTAGCTTGTACATGCCGTCTAATCGCCACATTAGCTGGCTTTGTGGTTAAGCTATGCTATTGCTGAATTAGGGGCAATTCGCTTCGAAACACACCCTTCTATGTTTGTACCGTCTATACGAATTTAGTGCAATAGGTGGGCGTTTACATTGATCTATTCCGTACCTGGCAGCTGTAAGTGCGTTCGGTTCTGTTCAAAGGTTTTTGCCGTCGCAAAAATTGTTTTACCTTTATAATCACACCATTTTCAAAAGTAAGATATGTTAAAAATCTAGAATAAAAATTTACTTAAATTCCTTCGCAATTGTTTCGATCGTCAAATTAATTGCAGTCACTTGCAGGAAATGATCTTTTCATAGATTACATTCTTGCAAGATTCATACAATCTACGAACAACAGAAAATCATTTCCAAGATATTTTAGAAATAGATCAGTTTTCTGAATGCAGGATCGAATTATATTCCTTCTTGATTCAATAATTTCTTTGCAGTTAGAATCGTCGAATTAATTTTTTTCGATTCGATAATCGAAGTCAACTTTTTATTTTCTGCCTTTTTGGAAAATGTCATGCAATTTTTTGTTGATTCTTTTTAGTAGCTTCTTTTTAGCAGACTAAAAAGTCTTCAAGACTTGTAGTACGTTCTTAAGGATAACCGCACGCGGTTACGTATCCAATAACGTTAGAACAAGGCTGTTACGCGATCGTAAATCCATGGCGCACAGCCTCTCGTCTGCACACGCCTCAGAGTGCCCGCCCATATGTGGGCCCATAGTCTCTTGGCGCATATCGTTTGTTGGTTTTGCGGTCTACCATAACGCTGCCTTCCTCGTAACCTCTTCGCTTCTCTTGGGAAAACGCGGTTCCGACAACATCGCTCCGCAAAGGGTTCCTCCTCGTGGCTCCTTTCCACATTCAGTGCGAACGAAATCTAATCACGCTTGCCAGTCGCCTAGTTGCCGATAAACTGTTTCGCCTAACTCGCCAACTATGCGAAGTATCCCAAACATTAACCATTCCTTATTACCTTTTCTAACTCTACCAACTATCACGCAGTATTTTTATTTGATTCATTCAAAAGACAAGTTTAGAAGATCAGAAACACCAGGTTGTCCTGAAAGGCTTTTCTGTAATGCTTGATTTTGTTAGGGTACATAAGCATATACGAACGATGCAATCATCTTTTCGTTAACGTCTTACTATTTCCCAAGTTTGCACTTATTTAACCATTTGTTTGCCGAGGAAACTATTATAAAAATAACATTTGTACTGTGCCTATAAAATTTTCAAAACAACTAGAGTGCTTTTTCTGCGTAGCTTGCAGTCAAATGTCAAAAGTGACCTTTAAACGTGTATAAATTAGAAGCGTATAAAATTGATTTTGTTATATAGTTTGAAGTGAGAACTGAAGGTGCAAGTTCATCCAATTGCCAGCCCAGATCCCAGAATGTCAACCGCTCATTGAGCGAAGCGAACGTGGTACGCGAGCAAATAAGAGCCGGTGTTTCTTTCTTTCAAGTCGTTCAGTGGCTCGTTCATAATAGCACTTCCCCGCTAATTACACCCTTAAATCCTTTCCACATTTACACCTCTTCCGCGGCAACAGTTCCCGACTCCCATTCACGCTGAAAACAATCACGTCTTCGCTGCTGACGCAACATTCAACCTTTCCGGGAGTTCATTCATAAAACGCTCGGCATTTGCTCGTCGCCATACGTTCCTCCTAGCACGGGGTTCCGGCTGGCAGACACTCTGAAGAATCGCCGGCAATTTGCCTTCCATTCGTAGCCAGCTAACCCGGCAGAGCTGCTCTCCACCGGGCTTATTGGCGCAATTGTGCCCGCGTTACAATGTCTAATTGCCTTTTTCGCGGGCGTCGCTTAATTACTTCTCGGCTACATTAAAGGCGGCTGAAAAATGTCACCGCTCCATCATCCCTTTACCGGGTTTGCTTTCGAGCTCGCTCAAGGGTGCCCTCGGAAGTGATTCGACCGCAAGATCCAACCTGCAGAACCATGGCGAGGGGAAAGGGGCCGGGGGGTCGGGGGGAGACGCGACGGAAGAGAGAAACAAGCACGTCACGGGGGGATAAACAGAGGTGACGTAATTACCGAGATTAATGCGGCCTTGAGCTTTCGGTGTGGCGACCGAAGCTCCCCGGGTGCTTGCTTTTATCTCGCGAACCATCATCCGGTCTCGTTTCCACGGGGCCGAGCCGTTTCTATCCTCCTTCTCCGCCTTCTCCGCCACCTCCGGAAAGTAATTTGAGCACTGGAGGGAACGGTTTTAAATTTTACTTATCCGTGGGAGTTGGATTTACTTGCGCGGCGATCGCCCCGGGCGACTAACCCCCTTTTTCTGAGCAATCCGGCCGTACGGTTTGATCGAGGAACGCATCGATGCTCGAACTCGCCCTGGGAATTGATGGAGTCGCTCTGGGAATCGCTGCGATTACCACCGAGCGAGGGCCAGAACCGAAAGTTTTTCTGATTCCCGTGCGATGACCGGAGATTCTTGGACGTACTGTGGGGGATCGATAATCGTTACATACGAAATGCTCGGTTTTATCAGCGATTTTACCAAGCAATGAAAGCAAACAATTTACGAACAAAAGTGTACAATTTACACAGGGTGTCTCGGCATGGATACAAACCAGCTTGGGGCGATTCTGTTGGCAAAAATAAGTAAAAGAAAACGAATAATATTTTCACGTTTGACGCTTCCGAAACTGTGTATAACAATTCAAGCTCTCATAGCATTTGCGGGAAGTAGAATTGGTTGGCCGTGGTCAGACACGCCAGACGATAACTATTCGATAGAACGTGTAACCGCGGAACAAAATCGCAGAACAGTAAAAAGTTAAATGGAGAAAATCGAAAATGGTCTATCAGCGATCTCCGGTAATTTTTCCTCGAATCCGGTAAAATCAGGAGTTCCACGAGTCCCTAACAAATGGAATACACTGGTAGCCCGCGGTAACTCGTTTTCTTTAATCCCGGGTCTCTTGTCGACCCAACTTCCTTCCCGAGGGTGGTTGTCTCCATCGTTCACCCCATCTCGGCCCCACCCCCGTTCTTTATCAAGCCGCGAGAGAAACGTTTTGCGGCGGTGGCCGTCGTGACGCTGGCGTGCTGTATTCTTTTTTTTACGATATTATTTATGATATTAATTTTGCCCCGGTAAAGGCAACCCCAGTGGGAGCTGTAAAGCGGGTCCGTGACGCTCCTCTCTCGCCTCTTCCTGCGA
Source organism: Lasioglossum lativentre (assembly GCA_916610255.1). NCBI lineage: Eukaryota > Metazoa > Arthropoda > Insecta > Hymenoptera > Halictidae > Lasioglossum > Lasioglossum lativentre. The sequence continues at coordinate 9,213,510 of OU744364.1, forward strand.
TATCATTGTCTCGAGCAGGCATACTGCGAGCGAAAGGGAGGGAAAGAAAGGGGTTCCAGAAGCGGCGTGAATAGTGGCTCTCTTCTACAGCCATCGTGTAGAAGGAAGACTCCGGTGTTCTCGGTGAAAAGAGGAAGTTCTCCGCGACTTCTCTCTCTCTCTCTCTCTCGGTAGCTCGACTGGTGAATTGTTCGAGGAGAACCGCGCCGAGACGAAGAGGGTCCTGGGTGTCAGAGGTACGGGGGGGGGGGGCCTCGTCTGCGAGAAATCTCGCGACGAGCCGAGAAAATTCCTACGAAGTGCCGCGGCATCCCTTTGAGTGCTTGTAAGAGGACTTTTCGCAATAGTTTCCGTAGGAATTATCAGCTACTCCAGGGACTCGTCTTTCAACATCTGCGCGCCGAGTTTTGCACTTTGTACACGCCTTTACGATGCTTCGAGTCTTCTTTAATTGGAGTTATTAACGGTGTACAACGAGAAACTGGTGGCGACAGGGGACCGCTGTTCGCCGAATACATAATGCTTGCTAAAAAAAATTCGCATCGCGATTGTTTAATTTGACTATAGTGAAATTTTCTGACTATGTTCTTCAAATCTTAACAGTAATAAAAAGAATGAAGAAACAAGGACTGCGTCGAACGCAAGCTTATGTAAACGCTCCTAAAATAATTTCATTGCATTATGTAACGAATATCTACATTTTGTAAGAAAGGAAAAGACACGAGGAGGATTTACACAATACTTTATTACGACCTTTCGATCAACCTTCTATAACAAAAGTGAGCCTTCTTGTTACGGCGTTACCCGCGAAGCCTCGGCCGATAGTCATTTTACAGACGCGCGATCTGCATTTGTTCAACGCACGGAAGCCAACGGCCACTCTCGCATACACACGCACAGTTTGTATCCTACAATGTATCCATCTACCAGCGGTGCCTGGGTCTATTTTGTCCGATACAATCAGAATACAGATACTCATTTTCTAGAGATTATATCAAATAAATAGCAGTTGCATCAGAAGCAATAGAGAGGCTACTACAAGAAGTGCCTTAAACAAAACGATTGAAAAATTGCTAAACAAACCCATAAATTTTTAGCATCATCAACTGCACAGGTTACAAAAATCGTCTGCCCTCCAAGGGTTAAATCAATTCACCCTCCACTCATTGAAAACTTGACTAAATATTTTATGCCTCTTGACCTGATGCCAAAAACTGACGTTTACAAAAGACTTTGATAAAAGGGCACATAATAGGCATGCTGCACAAAGAGTGAAGAGGGTGACGAAACCTCACACAAGCTCAATTCTATCAGAAAGAGTACCGAAACCATTTGAAGCGTCTATCGACCACAGTGGATGGTAACACGGTTCCATTGTGCTCAGTAGCAAATCTCACACTTAAGAGATATTTCTGGAGGTTAAGATTCCGGCAATTCCGGCGAGAATGGTCCCAGAATTTCACGAGTCGGCTGAATCCTCTGGGCGGCGTTCTTCGTCCGGCAATTCCGGATCTTCGGCTCGTTATTGCGCATTGTTTCACGTCTAGCGTGTCGCCAGGCGAAGAACGACAATATCGCGAGGCACGGTATCCGCATTCATCCTGCGACCGACAAAAGACGCGTCCCTGTATTCCCGGCAGGATTCGGAACAACGGTTTCAAGAGGAAGAGGAAGAGAGAGGTAGAGAGAGACAGAGAGAGAGAGAGAGAGAGTGAGAGAGAAAGAGAGAGAATGTACGCGCGGTGTTGTGTTCGCGCGCGTGTAACGTTCATTGCTCTCCCCTCGGTAGCTCATGTGACTCGATGTTTCTCGCCGAACAGCAATATAATCACCCTGATGGTACAAAGCGGCCAACCCGCTCCCCTACGGCAAACCGGCGCGGCGCGGCGCGGCATGGCGCGGCGTGGCATGGCGCGGCTGCCTCGCCGCACCTTCCGCGCCATCAAATGCTGATGATACAGACGATATGACGTATGTATGCGCAACAGCGCTAATTCGCGCCATTGTCGTATTTCTCGGTGAAACTAGGCGAAGCCACAGGTAGCTGAATTTCGGTCTGACTCGGCGTGTCGCGGCCCTGCGACGCGGGACCGAGCGGAAAACGCGGTGAGAACACAGCCGGAGAGAGATTCCCTTGATTGGCTGGTTAGGAACGACGCGAGAATTGCGTTTAATCAGCGATCACCGCCTCATTATTTGCACGGTCTCATCTGCGAAAGGGCTTCGGGCTAGCGAAAGGTGTTCCCGGCCTTGCCGATTCAATTTGCGTTTGATCCTCGCGAAAGACGCTCTCGTCTTCTTCGGGAATTGATTTTTCGATGTGTTCCACTCTGCTTCGTTTGCTAATCCTTCAAGAACGATGTCTTTGCATAGTAGATTATGTTAACACCTTGCACTACGATTTATTTTACGGTTACAGTGATTAGAACTAGTTGAACTAGTGTACTATGACCTTGACGTGACCTTAACAGTAAGGTTTAACTGTAAGGCAGGCTGGAGTTGTTGATGTATTGGTCAAGATATTGATCTCTCGAAAGAAATATCAACTCCAGTCTGTCATCCTGTTAAGATCTTACTGTCAATGTCACGTCAAGGTTATAGTGAACTAGGCCGTTGAACTAGTCTTGACATAAGTAATAATATTATGTACTAGAAAATATGTAGTGTCATTTAAAGGTGACCTTCATTTTTCATGAACTTTTCTGAATTCTTTTCTATTGTATTTTGTAGCCGATTGAAAATTAATTAATTTTTTTTCAAAAATTTTTATTTCCGTTGAAAGGAAATTAATAACACATTTGTTATACCTATTCTGTTCGATATCTTCATCACAAGTCTGACTCGATGTTACAGTGCAAGGGGTGAAAATCTGTAAATTCGTACAACGTCGATCGATAAAAACCGATTATCGCGCGTTGTTCCTGAAGGGTTAAATTTTCTGCTTCCTTTCGTGGCGGGCTCGGATCATTTATATCCTCCCGTCGATAGATTTGGGTAAATGGGTCAGAAACTATCGTCCTGCGCTTCCGGGCCATCGAACTTCGTACTCGAGTCATTAAACTGTTCGTTAGACGAAGAAATTCTCTTGACAGAGACTTGAACTCGGATTTTCTCATTCTTCGATTATATATAATAGCATCCGTCGGAATAATGATTTCGAGAATTAAGTCCAGATTTCCATTTGTGTATTTCCGAAAATTTGTAACGATCGTATTGAATCTTTCTCGGTCAGAGTTAAAAGTTCATGGAAACACGTTCAACAGGGGGCAAACGTTTTATTTTTAACAGACCTATTTCGAATGCCTTCCTGCGACTTTACTGGCATCGTAAACCGAGAGTACATAAGCGAAGTCAGTCAATAACCGACGAACAAGGGAGAGGCGGTCGCGGGCGAGATTTTAATGTGACTCTCGTTTTCATGGCGAACGGAGTTATGGTTTATTAAAGGGAAAAAGTGTCGGATTCGACTCTGTCAAACGATTACGAGTCTCGACTGCGATGGCATATTTAGATTAACGTCAAATACCACCAGAAGATTCATTATTAAGGGGGTCATCCTATGTGACAGACCCAAAAAAGCGAAAAATTTTTTTTGCACAAATTGCTTCTATAACATTTCTAGAATATGCAGGTAAAAGGATATTTCGATATTCGATGTCGTCCGACTGTTATAAACGTAGAACGGAGTATCTGTTTTCCTCATTACGATTAAAGTATTAATAAATAAACAGTGAAATATCAATCAGCTGGCCAATAGTGCTGGAAAAAAGTGCATTCTTTGTGTAAATCGTACATGAATCTTTAAACGCGTTTTTCTCAAAACTGTATTTTTTATATTGGCGACCATGATATCTCAAAAACTACTTAACGGATTTCGTTCAAATTTTTATGGTATTGTCAGCACATCTATAGTTCTCGCCCGTACCAAAATATTTCTGATATCTGCTATAGTTTTTTTTGTAAGCTGAAAAAGACGAAAAAAATGACAAAACTTGGAACTTAGCGTTTAAAACTGTGCCAAAAATTCAATGTTCGATATTTTTATATTATTTTGGTACCGGCGATAGCCGCAGGTCTACAAATTAAAATGCCGTTCGTTTTTTTTATATCAGATGATCGGATGCTCCGGAATCATGGTCGCCATCAACCTACTTTTTTTTACACATGAGTGTCTTCCGAATGGTGTAAAGTGGATCCAACTAGTTATTTTGGTTTGAAAAAATTCTGAGATACTGTTAAAATGTCCGTAAATGTGTGGTAACAATTTGAAGATTGTATGTTTTAAGGGTCCTTCAAAAAAAATTCCTAAAGAAAGCAAGAAAAAGTAGCTCTCACATGAGATGACCCCCTTAAGTTATATACAAGTATATAAAAAGTGACATATGAATAGTATCTTTTTATTCAATTCGTATGTGAAGTAATTAACACACAATATTTGAAGTTGCATAAAATCCCTTTTCCAAATTACTCTAGTTCTTAATGCAACATTTTATGTTGAAACAGAGAATCGTCAGTACGTAACGTTGCATTTGCGAAAGCTGTAAATGCACAACACGTCAAACCGGAGTATTATACCCGCGTATTAGTACCGTTCCGGATCGAGTGATCCAAATTCGGGTCCATCGTCATCGAAGCGAGAGGCGTCGATAATTGTTACGATTTCCGATTAGCCGGTGTCTTGGCTGGAAGGCAGAGCCGCGAGACGTTCGTTGTAGGGTCAGGTCGGCGTCGATAGGTCGATAGGTTGGACGGTACATCCGGTTCGGATTGCCAGAGATAACTGGGCCGGCAGCAGAACGGGATGAATAATGAAGTGAGTCGCGCCTTGGCCGGAAGGCGAAATTCACCCGAGCCTCGGCTAGACCCCGAGATTAGCCCTGAGTTATGGCGTTAAGATCACATCTAATTGTATCAGTTTGGTCCACCCAAACCAGCCTCTATCTACCTATCCATCTGTAGCGCGGTGCTCGAGCTATAACCTGCTTACTCGGCCCTCCTTCCGCGTCTCTTCCGCGCCATTGACCAGGACCTTAAACGCCGGCCGACCGTCGATTTGCTTAATCTTGCGCTTTGCCAGGACTTTCCAGACCCGCGGCTCCACGTAGTTACGACTCCACTTAGCGATGGTTACAACTATTCGTGGTTACGCTTGGTTACCTATCGGAAAGCCACCCTTTCAAGTTTCGCCGCCGATATACTTGAACCACGGGCTTTATTCGGCTACCGATCGGGAAGTATTCCACGAATTACTATCTCCATGACCGCCGCGAGACCGTGCTGATTTACCGGCGTCCAGTCACGTTCCAGCAATCATGTTCCTTGGTCTCTCAAATCACTGGTTCAGCTCGTTCTACATCGTATCTCGAGATACTCGCTTCTTACTCGAGATTTATTTCGACAGTTTATTTCGCTGGATAGTCCAGGAAACATCTGTGCTAGCTTCTTTTCAGTGTTCATCAAACTTGGACTGCGTAGGGTGCCGCATTGTTAATTTAGAATAGGAAAAGTCATGGCAGAAGAGCGAGAGCATTATTCTGAATGGGGATGATGAGGAACTAAACCTATTATCTACATAGTACCTGAACATTAATAAATATTAAGAATCAAAGACGAGTGGGGCGCTATAAACAGGTCACCTGAATAACTCGCTTGTTTTTGAAGATAGATGAAAATGCATCAGACCAAACTTACTTGGAATCAAAGCGCTCGTAATTTGATGTTACTAATTTTTTTTATAGGTGGAGACGTCAAGGAGATATGAAGGTCAACCTTGTTTTTTAAAATGGAACGGTATGGTTTTTTATTTACATTCTGATAGTGTGTTTCAAGACGAATGCAATTACCTATTATGAAGGTCGTTAAAGGTCATGCAAGGTCAACTGAAATAGAAAATAATACTTTTGTGTCTTCTCTGGTTGTTGGCATACCGCTCTTGTAATTATTGATAAGGGTCACAGAACATAAACAAACATTCAATCACATTGTACGCTTATCTGTATCCAGAAATGTTATTAGTAGTTTGACTACCGATTAGAATACAGTATTGTAATATTCTGACACCTGTAAATTTCTATTTGTACCGCGGAAAACCAATAACCAAAGAGTTGACATGCAAAAACATGCTTGGAAAAGAGCTTGCTCTGTAATAGATGGAAACGAAATTGATCAGACAGTGCCATCAGTATTGCTACGTTTTAGACTATGTATCCATGTTCAAGGTCGTCATTTTGAACACATATACTAGCAGTGAGTATTGCAGTTGACCTTGCGTGACCTATAATGACCTTCATAATAGGTCATTGTATGTCTTGAAACACACTATCACAATATAAATAAAAGACCATACTGTTCCATTAAAAAAAAACAGAGTTGACCTTCATATCTTCTTGACGCCTCCACCTATAAAAAAATTAGTAATATCAGAGTACCAGCGCCTCGATACCAAGTAAGTTTGGTCTGATGCATCACCTTCTATCTTCAAAAGCAGGCGAGTTATTCAGGTGACCTGTTTATAGCGCCCCACCCTGTATAATCGATCTAGATTTAAAGACTAGATATAAACAGAATACGAAGAAGAATTCAATACTTGAATCTGCAACTCCTTTATCAATCTGTAATCATCGGGTACTAGTCTTTCTGTCGTGAGTGAAAGATTAATCGGATTTGTTTATATATCTAAGCGAAATTATTAACAATGGCGAGTCGATCCAGCCGATAGTCAACCTGAGGCAAGGAATATTACTATGCTGGGGTTAGGAAGGAGCCTGAAGTAGCAGGGGCTAGGGCCGTCTAGAGCGTGTGGGAGGGAAGCATTAGAGACCCGGGATGATCACTGAGCGCGAGGCATTAATCAAGACGCATGATTATAGGCCCCAAAGCTCCTCCGAGCGCTAGCTACCGTTTCTATCCAAGGAGGATCCGACGTTGCGACCTCCTCGTCCGTTCATTGCCGTTTTGTCGGGCTCAGATTACAAGGTTCCAGTTTTTGGCGTGAGGGCTTCTTCCCGGAGCGTTGAAGTCTCCGCATTCGAGCAGCTTTTCACGGTTCCGTGCTGCTCGAATGCTTCTCGAACTTTGAAAGCCTGAAAACTATCTTCGTTGAGTTTTTGTTAATCGATGCGATTTAACGTCTATTCGCCTTCTTCCGTATTCGTGCAGAAAGCTTCACAGATCAAGGTGAGGCTCTAGATCTAAGAAGCTCCTACGTGATCGTTTTTATGGAAAATTTGTATTTTTATGCACTGGGTAGGTTCGGACAAAGTTTTGTATTTTTGTAGACTGAGAAATACTTTGATAAACTGAGTAATATCAGTTAAAATCTTGCATTTTTTTATAGACTAAGTAACATCGCATAAAATCTTGTATTTTTATAGACTGTAAAGGTAACCTGATCAACTCGGTTTCATAATCGAAAATATTGCTTACAAAAAATGAATCGTGCAATAAATGAGGGAGAATTCTAGAATTGAATTACTATTTCTTCCGATTAAATTTAAGCATGCTTAACCGGAATGTCTTATTAGCTGTTCACATGGAACTTAGATCCAGCTGGCAAGTCGGCCAAATTAATCACGCAAAGATAATGTATTCGCGGTACGACGTGCATGACGATCGATTACGACGTGTCACGAGCACGGCCGATATATCACAAAGCGAGATAGTTATCGGGCAGACAGTGGATACATTAAGCAACGTGTAATTCCGTTAACTGGTCGTTAGATTGGCGTGCGATCGTTAAATAGAGTCGCATAATTACACGCGTCGATGTCAACTCATTGCTGTTTGATTCGTCACTGTTCCGGGATCGAATGATTACGATTCCGGCCTAATTGCTGGTTCTCCCATTGAATGTGTACCGCCGTTCGATCGGTTTAATGATCTGCCGAGTAATCTGTCTTGAATACGACCATCTCAGGACCGTAGACTTAATGTTGCCGTCATCAATAACCGGAGGGCGAACTCCCAACATTTTGTGCTAATCAATAAATGGACGATCTATCTTGGACGATATTGTAATTCGGTAATTCATTTCAATTATGCGGACGTTTACTAAAAGCTCTAGAATCTTGTAGAATTCAGAAATGGTAGAGCAAGCGAGACACTTAATGATTCTAATCAAATTCTTCATTCAATTGTCCATGTACGATAAATAATTTGATTATGTTGATGCAAACATAATTGCACCCTTCGTCGCTTAGTTGTAAATGCTATCATTATTTCGTGATGTTCATTGGACACTATTGAATCAACGATGTGAAAGTTAAAATTGCATGTCTGATTTCATTTAATGCGTTCGAAATGGGCTACAAAATCACAACAAACTGCTTCCAACTTCAATCGAAGCACTTTAATAGGTTCTTATGAAAGAAGATTACATCTAACATTAACCAATGTAAAAAATCTTTTTGAAGGTTTCATTTGAAGTATCAAGAATCATTTGGAACCTAATTATATGCCAACAGAACAACTAGACTTGTTTCTTTCTGGCATTTTTGTGCACATGCAAATGATGCTTATTTGCACAGATAGAGCGTATTTCAATTAGGGCTAGCGATTTCAATTGAATGTTTGAGATACCCGGGTACACGGGTGCCTATCAGGTACCTATTGGGTATCCATCAGGTACCGGAGCATAAAAAAATTACCGGGTATCTCAAATGATTTCTGAAATATTTGAAACCGCTGACATGTATATTAAAATAAATATAATTTTTTCATATTATTTCCACCGTTCAATTTGTATACCATCAGATTAGAATTTTATTCGCATTATCAGTTGTACGCAATTTTTGTTTACCCGGTTTACTCGTGAGATACCCGAGTATCTCATAAGTAAGAGCTCTAATTTCAAGCCATTTTAAAGTCGATGTTTCAAATTGGCAGGTTCGGCGTAGATTTTCGCGAAATCGTTCGCGGAGAATCAGTTGACGCGCGGGATTGCGTTGCGCATGGCGCTTAGATTGATTTAATAAATCAGACGGCGTTCGTTAATTATGTACGTCATTTCCCTCGGAATGATCGTTCCGGCAATTAGGATTCTCGCGATTCTCCGCAGGCAAGCGATGCCCCCGTCGATTTCGGTGCTCCGCACAGAAGCAAATTTCCCGACCTACGGGTTCTATTTGAGGTTACGCTAAGCAAGTTAGCACAACCCCAACGTATCGCGTTAAATTATGCTCAGAAGCAACGCGGCTGTCGCGGATATACCGAGGCATACATGGTTCTACGCACACACGCGACACGTGAGCGCGACCCTTAAGCACCGTAATCACGGTAAGCGTCCCGCGTTTACCTTGCGAAACCTTTTCGCGTGGGTGTCACAGCTCGCTGTATAGCTGTCACGCGACCCATTAAACCCGGCAAGGAAAAAGGAAATCATCCGTCTCCATTTTCTCCAGTTGTCGTATCACGACACCAGCTTCCCTGGCCTGACCGCGTGACAATGGAGACTGGCCGTGTTCTCCGCGAAATTGAGCTGGCCAGCAGATATTGCGCGATACTGCCACCGGGGGAAACTTGTCGCTTTGCAATAACCGACACGTGATCTCTAACGTGCAGCCCCGCGAAATTTTCTAAATATGCACGCCCCCAAATTGCACCTCTGCTGGCTCGATAGTCGCCCTTGCAGTACTCGTTTCTACTATTTAAGAAAAGATATTCCACGCTCTTCTTGAAACAAATTTCATAGCATGGTGGACAGTGTTATCTTTAAATGAAGGCAAGTAGCGTCCTATCTGAATTCATTGTTAACACTGTATCTACCGGAAGTCGATTAACAGAATTTTCAATAATTGTGCTGCACCAAAAGGGAGTTTAAAAATCTTCTATTATTTTGTGATTCAAAACGAAAATATTGGGATGATGTTACCGGTGATGGTTTTTGGTGGTTTGAAATTGCTATTGCTGTGCAAGTGATCAGAATGTCTTCATTCATAGATTATAGATTTTTTAAAATTACGAAATAATCGCCGCGCCAGTACTGTGTTAAAATTTAAACAGGATGCGATTGTTTAAAGTTTTTATCAGACGAAGACGCAAACAAGGTGTTCGTCGAACTGCATATATGACAGTGCAGCCCAGTAGGCACTATTAATTTTAAACGAGGACAAGTGAATGTATTCTTCAGCATCATAGGCATTTTTCATCTTGAAATAATTACTGCCTTCTTTTATCATTCCAAGTAAATCTATCGTCAAGATTTACACAGGAAATAATTGTTTGAATCTTTGCCAGTAAAAGTAGGCAATAAGATGCCTACTGGCCAGCAATGAACTGTCACGATCATCTTCAAATCCACGAATTGGTATATCGTCACTATCAATTCGAGAAACGAAACGAAAGGCTAAACACCGTCGTTAGCAACGCCGACAATGAATTTCACGGCACGTGCCGGTTGTATCTAGCGTTTATACGCGGAGCTCCTGATTGCATCGCACAAAGAAGTTCGTGAATAGTTCTCGGAGCACTGTAGGCAGCGTTCAAAGGAGGAATTCGATCTTTGGCGAGGAGAGAAGAAACAAGGGACAGTGGAGTGGGAAAGAGGAAGAGAGAGAGAGAGATGGAGTTAGTGAGTGAAGCAACAAGGTTCGTTAACTTTACGAGCGCCGAATTCGCAATCCGACCGCTCGGTTACTAGGATCATCCCGACCCGTATATAGCTGAGAAAGGGCCGAACTGCCTGGGTCAATTTGATAGATCACGGATAAAACAGCCCCACGCGGGGCTAAACTTCTGGGTAATATTCTATCAAACCATACTGCGTTGCTTTTTCGATATATTCCGTTACGATACATTACACTGGGCCGAACTATTATCGTTTCGGTGGACAAATAGACTTCTGGCAAAATTAAAATTTATTCTGACCGAGAAACACAACTCTCTACACCATATTTTTATTCACGATAGTCAAATGAAACTGTTAAAAATACATTGTGTCAGGACTGACATTACTAACTTGTATTTACTTTAGCTCATACGAATCAGTATCTATTTATTACATTTAATGATCATTAGAAATCACAACAGACTTTGGTCGTGAATAGACTAGTTCACAATGGTCAAATGTTCAAATAATTTTATAAATTCTATTCGATTGTGGGGACCAGTCAAAGTAACTCGAAGTCCTTACAAAATAACTGAGCGTGCAAAACAGCTGAACACGATTTATGGTGTACGTAACTAGGCAAAGCTATTTTTGAAAGAACTGTTTATATTCAGAGTCTGGCATGATTTTAGTTTGCGTTAGTCACAGTCTCAATAGCGACATACGAGAGGGCAGAGATTTTTCCCTTCCACCAGAAAGACAAATACAGGGAATATACAGGGTGTCCCAAAATTCCTTCAACTCCTTGAAATGGGCGGTTCTCGAGGTAATTTGAAGCGACATTTTCCTTTTCAAAAATGTCCGCCGCGGCTTCGTTTAGGAGTTATTAACGAAAAACACGGACCAATCAGAGCGCGACCTACAAGCGTATGGCAAAGATGGTCCGAGTCGAAATACGACGAAAGCCGTTCCGACCCATCGTGTTAAACATCTGGCTAATGACGACACGACCTCCATATCAACACAGACAGACCTCGCGTGTCTGACCGCGCATCCCAAATACAACAAAAACCGTCCCGACCAATCACGGTATATCGAAAATTACTGTACGATTTAGACCACTGTTTTTATGCCTACTACGTCACGATGTATGGATCAACATGAACGGTTTGCGCGTACTGTAACGACGAATGTCCTCGTATCAAGGATTTACAGACCCAGATGACTGCTGGCGCGACGGACCATTTCTACCAACACGCGTCTAGGTCGCGCTCTGATTTGTCCGTGTTTTTCGTTAATAACTCCTAAACGAAGCCGCAGCGACATTTACGAAAGGAAAATGTCGCTTCAAATGACCTCGAGAACCGCTCATTTCAGGGAGTTGAAGGAATTTTGGGACACCCTGTATACTAAGCAGACGGGACGACGAGGATCCTAAGTCAGTTGTCAGCAAAGAGTGAGTCGAGACCAAGTCAAGAATACGCAGTCTGTACGCTAGTTAGCACGTTTGAATAAAAAATCGTTACACAACAGTATTGTGTGTTTATACAGCAAAACACAACCCCATATCGATAATTATTGAAATTATAAGCACTTTTCCATGGGAAATGATTGAATAAACTTATTTTGAACAGTCATTTTTAATGAACGATTTCTATTAAAAAAATATAAATTAATGCATTGCTAGTCGAAAATTACGAAAATCTAAAGACGTAGTAATACTGCTACCCAACAATATATAAAACAGTAATGCAACTTCTATAAAGTTGCTAAACTGTCTCTAAATAGCTGATGCCCCGAGGTGCCCGCGTAATCAGTCACCGTTATAGATACATTTATCGAGCCATTGCCTGATAAAGTCCCGAGCGTTCACCCACGATTGATCCTTAATGCAAGGGAAGAAGACTGAAAAGCCACGAGGTTAAAGAACATTCATCACACCCTCCGGAATCTGTCGGGGACGTCTTCTATCTCGGAGCCCATTGAAAGTTCACTCGCATTCGAATAGGTAGGCATCTAAAGAGTATGCGAACTTTGCGTCATATAGCCGAGGGTGACGGCCCTAGGTACGTGTGTTTGCTTTTATTTAAATTGTAAGTTAGATGCCATCGAGAGACGCGGCCCGTGCTCGCGGATGCTTTTAGCGAATGGAAAGAAATGTTTGAACTAAATGGTTCGAACCTATATGGAAATGAGCGACCGATCTCCGGAGTTTCTTCTTCCTCCTTGAAAGTCTTTACTTCGAGAATTCTGCACTTCGAGACTGTGCAAAGAAAATGTGACTTGCTACTCGGTTCAATAGGAATCCCAAGTGCATCGTACATTTACGTGTAAGACGGATTTAAAATTGATTGCACCTTTAATAATACAATATTGACACTGGATTCATTATGTTACTTAAAATGAAGAGGGTATAACGATAAAGAGAATACAATCTCATTATTGTTGTAAAAAATTTAAAGTAGGTTGCTCTGTCTTCTACCATTAACCAAATTCCTTCTGGAACACTAAGCGTCCTATTGAAAAAGCGTTTTTAATGCATGTTTTTAATGACCAAAACTCAACTGCAATAATTCTACTTTACAGTAAACGTTTAGTCTAAAAATTGGATTAAATCAGATGGGGTTTGCCAACAGACAGAATCTATTGCATAGAAAATCTCGGAGGCGTTCAATACATAAAATACTAAGCGTTCTATTTAAAAAAGGAATTTGCTAACAGCAACCGAAACTGAACAAACAGTTACACGACCGAGCAATGAACTAATTAGTAATTCTGTTTTACAACCGAAAGAGTTATGTAAAAATGCGACTAAACGAGACCACGCGACGTTCGGGAATAGACAAAGCAAATTCGGCCAGAAAAGCTCGGAGGCGTTCGAGCTTCGTTTCGACTTCGATTTGATTAATCGGCAGACGGTTGCGCTGCGATTCATTCGTGGCGCGTTTAAGCGAACAGTGAGATCAGCCGGCAACATCAATGGCTCTCTGTACTCCTGCCGACTTTCGGCCTCCACCCCGACAGCCACCGGAACCGTATCCGCCGCTCTCCGCCGTTCCCCTCAGACTCCCAGCAAACCGCTCTCCAGAAAGTTGCTCGCTAATGCGAATCCGCACATAGGGATTGCACTGTTTCGTCGGCGCGGCTCGGCTCGGCGTCTGGGAGGACCGTGTGATGAGGGTAGGCGGGGGAGGGGGTGCGAGAAGGGGGTGGCTCGCATTTGCATACTCGTCAGCTGTGCTTCCTTCAACTTTTCCTGCGACACACCCTCCTGTGGAACTCTGCGGAAACTCGGCGGTGCGGGTATGCACTCACGGCGGATAGGAGCTCGGGATCGCCGGGGAGAGGGGGTGCAGGTCGCTAGGTGCTGAGGACAGCAGTCGTGTATTTCTAGTCTCGATTCATAATTGCAAATTTCCTTCTCCTTATTTATGCAGACTTCGCCTCGCCAGCGAGCACCACGCGCTCCGATCTGCCGCTAATATGGCCGACGGCACCTTTCCGAAAGTCTAAAAGGTGTTTCGAACAAAATACCGACAAGTATGACGTTTTCCATAGTCACTCTTGAACATTTCTTAACCTACCACTTGTCAAATAACCGGTTTTATATTTTCCAATTATTGGAATTATAAAAATCCATTTATGAAAAATAATGGAATTTGTCCAAGTATCTATTAATCTATTATATTGAAAATTACAGACAATCTCGATAAATTTCGTGTTACCATTTGTATATGGCAATATTTACTAGATACTTTTAATGCTTGCTACGTTTAGTGTTAAAATTGTACAGACTTTAAACTACCCGAAATTGTAAAACGTTCGAGGAAATCACAGTTGAAAAACATACACGATCGAGGTACATATTGTAAACCATGAAAGGCGGTTCCTGAGGTTATTTGAAGTCACAATTTCGTTTCCAAAAATGTCCGCCTCGGATTTCTTAAGCAGTTATTAACGAAAAACACGGACCAATCAATGTATGCAGTTCGTCCCCGAATAGCCCAGTGACACATTTCGAAGCAGCAAGTGCATTTACGATTGAATAAGTGAGTTTTAATTAAATCAATTTTTGCTCTTTCTCTTGTTCACTGCTTCACCGCGGCGCGAAACCAACACTACGGTCAGTGGAATCCGCCGCAGAGCCGTACTCTCCCAGCTAATCGCGCGTCGTGGCCGTGTTCTGTTCGGTTCGTGTTTCGCGTTAACAAATTCTTAACAAAGCCGAAGCGGACATTTTGCAAATGAAAATGTGAGTTCGAATGACCATAGGAACCGCCCCTTTCAAGGTTGAACTACATTTTTGGGACACCCTCTACATGTATATATGTATTCATGAAACATTGTTACGTACTTCAGTGCTAAAACATTAGAATCATTCTGGAATTGTAGAACGTTTGAAGAAGTCGCAGTTGAAAAACATACACGATCCAGGTACATCCTTTACATCATAAAGTGCGTATTTGTGTTCAATAAAATTGTTTTTTTTAGCAAGATTTAGAGATTCACAGACACATAAATCGAAATGTTGACAGGAATGATATTTTTCTAATAATTAATTTATGAACCATGAGGTACGCGTTTTAATTATGGACACAGTGTTTATACAACGTTTAGACGTTCACTGTCGGATACTATAGACGGTTCAGCATCGCCTGACTGAAAATTCGACGGGAACTCGCGGCGAATCGGCTGTCACTCAACGCTCCCGAACACAAGAGGACTTTTGTAAAGCGGTATCGAGAAGAGATTAGTGGCACGGCTCTCCTGTGTCACGAATCTAGTTATGAGAATCTCTTTTAGCGGTGTTGCACGCGGGGGAGTCAGCTCACGTGCTCGCAGGCCATACATTTTCACTTTGGCACACGTGTCGTCACCTCCGTCGCCCCGTAACAGCCGTCGCCAACGTCGACGAGAGGGGGGACAACGCGAAAAACGACGGCCTCTCTGCCATTTTCTGGATACAACACTGCCGCTGCTTCTTTCCCGCCTGCAGAGAGACGAAATGGAGATACGATGATGCGCTCGGTTATGCATTATGTATATGCGCCCGAGCTTTCGGACGGAGCCGCTAACTCAAAACCTATTTCGATGGTCATGAACTTGGTGCAATGGATAGCCTATGCGATTACTCTTCTTAGATAAAATTCTCTTTCCTCTAGAGCAAAATTTGCTGTTCTTTTCCTCGAACTGTGAACTAAATGCTGTGTATATTGTTTTAGAAAATAGACAGTCTCTTTATCCATATGTAAAACGATTTATTAGATTGTAACATCAATAAGGTTGACTGCAGGTTAATTTCTTTTCGTTTTTAAAATAATAAGCTCTTTAAGAAATTGTATGGCAATACATCTTAGAAGTTTTCCGAATGAAACATTGTTTTAGTAAAAAGATTTTACATTCTTCCAAAATTTATTTATTTATTTATAATGAAATTCTTTAAATAACCACCGTTTAAGTGATAAAACTGCCTCGCACTGAATTCGCGAATTCAGTAAAATTTTGCGCGAAACTATTTTTCCATTTCTACTCTGTAACAATGGTCGGTGTACTCGTGCAATAGTTAATTTCAACTCGGCAGCGGAGGACACAGGGAAAGAAGAGTTCCGAGAGCCACTTCATTCGCTCGGTTTCACATCGGGGACATTTGCCGCGGTATCGCAGATCGTTTGCGGTGTTCGCGAGTTCGCGAATTTCCTCTGAAGTGGAAATGCGATCTGTGGTCCATGCATAATACACGAGTGTCATGGGGTGCCCGGAAGCACAGCACGCGCACCAAGAATGTTAAAATTCTTCGGGCGACCGTGTCCAACGGGCTCTCGCTCAAATATCACTTTGCGTTTTCGCCGTGTGACGTCTGGGGGATTTGCACGAGCCTGGTGTTTATGTTTTTTTGAAATATTTATCGAGCCTCCTTATGGCTGTGGCAAACGCCATCGATTCTCCGTGAATCACGAGGGAGCTCGGTAAGCTCCTTTGAATTATAGAGTCCGACAGCTGACGTAATAGCATCATTTTCATAGTAAGGAATTTTAAACTTATATCAGAAAAGGAGGAACCACCTCATTTTAAAGAATATTGTTCATTTATTTTACTGCGCGTTGAAATATTCAGACGTGCTTCAATTTTAATAATTTTAAAATTGTATTCATGTCTCGCTTGTAACATAAATACGTTCGATTAGGACGGGTATCTCGTTTTATTTGTTAACGGAGTACATGATTATATTCGATCAATTGTATAATGCTCGACTGCAAGTGACATAGTTGCAACTAAATCAATTATTTTACAATGCAATTTATTTAATCTCTGTGAGACAGCATTCACATTTTTCTATCAAATCTGGGTTTATTTAAAATTGTTGGTACGGTTAAAATTCCAAATTTTCCAGTTTTATAAAGAAGCTAGGAGCTAGATTGATTTTGTGTCAAAAAATGTATAATTCGCGAATACGAGGTTAGCGGAAATGATTTAATAATAATATTCTCAATACACTTGCTGTAGTAAATTCTGCTTTTAATTAAAAAGCCTATTACTTGTTTCAAAACTATTAAGCTTTAATGGTAAAAATTGCGCGAGTATACGGAAAGGTCGGTCAATAAAATCATTAAGCCGTTATTACCTCGTCAGTGCCAATTAGAACGAAACCCTTGCCCCTGTATCTAGCAGTTAGCACCCGCAATCATGTTTGTTTTATGGGCCGTTACGCGGCCAGATACTTTAACTAATTGTATAATTGCTGCGAAGCCAGCCGACGCGGTGTCGCCGTCGTGACGCTGTGCGTCCACTTTTCGCTCCCTCTTTTTTCCCCAAACCGAATAAAAGAAAAAGGGTCGGGACGTGTCCTTCCGATCTGAAATCTGTTGGCGCAGGCTCCCGACGAAAAGAGGAACGCAACCGTAAACAGGAAGGCAAGATTTAGCCCCGGTCTTCCTGACCGCTTAATTGCGCGAGTTTTAATTTGTGAAACGCCGGGAAAAGACCGGTCCTCCGATTCCTGACTTCCATCTGGCCTTTCATTAAGCTTATACTGTATCTTTCCCCGTTCAGACGCCGGCAATAAGCATTAGGATAAATTAAACTCAATTTACCTCGGCCGGGGAACCTTTTCGACTTTTTCGCTCTTTTCTCAGAGGACTTTGTTCTTGCTGGAACAACGTATAGAAACGCATTTGCAAACAAACTCATCAAACTACTCGCTGCTTAATCATTTTACTGTGTCTTTCTCAGACTTGATCATTATGCAGATGAATTATTTGAGAAATTATAATTGAGATAATATGTTATCTTGTCTGACTACATGTTATTTGAAATAACCGCAATCGCGTGTTATTTTATTTGAACGGACAAATAATTTTTCTTTCGATTATTGGGAATTTATTTGAAATAATTTTTTACAATAGTCATCGAACGTTACCATTGATAAATGTTTGCAATCTTCCTTCGAGTAAATATGTTTAGTGAAGTGTTTGTCAAGTTTTGTGAATTTTAAGGGATCGTGAGGTGTAAATCAGTTTCACCGTTTGTATCAGAATGTCATTCTTCCTTGAACATCGTTTATGCCGATCGATTCGTCGCGCGGCGGTTCCTCTCCATCGCGGAGTGGATTGTGCGTCCGCACGTTTCATCCCCCGAGGCAGAAGGAGCAGGGCTCGCTGGCTTCATCAAATATTTGCTCAATCACCGCAAAGACATTTCACTAACTTGACGACCATGGATCGACCTCTTCCGTCGCCTCATCCTCATTTTCCGTCTTCGAGCTATAGATCCTCCGTGTTCCCCGAACCTCGCGCACCCTGTCGACAGACTCGAAATTCCAGAAGGTTAGTATTAATATGAAACTACTCTTACATTTCTCACTTATAACATTACTGTACCTTTTATAATCATTATTCAACCCACTATCAATTAGATGGTACACTACCATTCATTAAAGTTACATAAATTTCATTATTACATAAAAATCATTGATGTGGTGGAAGCAAATTTTGAAAAGCTGTGCTGCATTTCTCGTTCACTAAATATTATTGTGCTTTTCTTTTAATATTTTTATTGAACTGGTTGGGGGCATCCATTGACGATTCATCAGGATTCATTAAAGATACATAGATTCCATTGTTTTTTAAAAATGAATTGTACCATCAAAGGTGGTTGAAGCTAATCTTCAAAACCTGGAGTACCTTCTCACATTGATAACATTATTGTACTTGCCTTTCGCTATTTTTATTGAACTCAGTATCCATTGATGGCACATTAGCATTCGACGGTGGTTGAATTAAATCTTTAAAAATTGTAGCCTTTGTGAGAATACTAATTAGTAACTTTATTTAAGAGCTGCAACTCTGAAATAATTTAACTCTAACGACTGTTATGTAGACATACAGTACAAAATACTGCCTATTCAATTTTTCTAATGTTGCTGAAAACTGACCCAACTCAAACATATTTAGAAACATTCAATTAAACAAATTTTAACACGAACGTTCTGATACGAATAATATAAATATTTCTAAAAATTGACGAAATATTCTATAATAATTTTTGTATTCAGTGTTTGAAACCGTCCAGCTTTCACCAAGGCATATTACGTTTATAAATCTGCCCCCGCCCCCCGGAACACTGTTTTTCACGTCGGTCGTTAGGTTCATTCATTGAAATTCCGCTAGAAACGTAATGGACTTTCGTCGATCAGGCGGAGGGGTGGGTTTTCACGAAGTCCGTAAGTCGGCTGTCGCAAAAAGAAGGAGAGCGGGGGAACGGCGATGGCGAAGGCCCATGAAAAGGGCAAGCGACGCTCTGGCAGAGCCGGTCGCTTAATCAGAGGAAGGTTTTTAGAGCCCCTTAAATCACGTAACGCGAGACGTCACAGAGCGTCGGCCGGAAGGGAAAAAGGGAGGTTTGGGAAGCGAAGGTCGTCGTGGTGGTCGCGGCGGGTGGGAATTAGCCCGGGTGAATTGATCAAAGCTGTTTAAACGCGGCCTCTTATTAAAGAAATCCATAATCGCTTTGGTGTCTGAAAAGCGGCACCCCGCCCCCTGCGAAAAACCTGAAATTCCTCTTCCGCCGTTTCCACGACTCCCTTCCTCCGAATGATCGTCCTTCGATCAATAGCAATCCACTAGAATAGTCATGCTTCACAAAAATATAATATTTAGTAAGACCACGTTCTACTCCCTTTTCACGAAAAATTTGTCAATTCCTCAAAATGCTCTGAATTCTTAAGGGGTTGTTCGCAATTAGCAAGGGGTTTTACTGTTTTCATTACACCTACAGTTATGAGAATTTCTTTACCGTTCATACATGTAAGAATATTAAAACTATACAAACAATATAATTTGTATTTCTATATTTCCATATTATAATATTCACCCCTCGCATTACAATTTACTTTACGGTTATTAGTATTTCTTTTTGTCGTTTATAATTTCTCAGAGGAAGAAGAAATTTTCTATGGTGATTATACAGAAAAGGGTACACCTCATCGGTTTTGATGACCTTGAAATATGTTGTAGAATTCATAATTCTAAGCAACTTTTTCCTGCACGTGTTATCGCCGCTTCGTGTTTGTTTTCGAGATATTTATAAAAATAGTTTTCGTGCTCTTTTGTTTGGTTTGAGTTAGGTCTGGGTTAGGTTTGGGTTTATTTTCGTCGTATCATAGTAGAATGCTATTAGATGTCTCACGTATCAGTTTGTAAACACGCAGGGACAAAAATAATTACAACTTAGAAATACCTTAGCTATTCCAGACCGCATATTTCAGCAAATGACAAACCACCGTTCTGTCCCTTTAGCAAGAAGAGATTACACAATGAAATTATACGAATTTTTCAATATGTGCAATAATTTCAACAATTAATCGATGTTCTAATTGATCGAAGAGTGATTCATGGCAGAATGAAGTGTATTAAGTGTAAAAGTGAAATGCAATTTGATCGTGATTCGCTACAATTTAAGTGTCGCAAAGTGTCTTATGTTAAGAAAAGAAATAAGAAACGCATAATTAGAATTGCAATTATTAACCCGAAAACTAACACGAACCAACTTGAATTATACCTTCTCCTTGAGATCTTGTATGCGATCCTGCATATTCGTTATTAACAAAGTAACTTATATATGTAAATCATACCTTTTATTACGCAGAACTGTGTGCACAATCCATTCTTGTATCAACAACAGTATTATGAGAAAATCTCATAAAATTAAAACCGAGCTGCGGTAATATAAATAGAAAAAAGTTGTTCAGAATGATGACCTTCACTACATATTTCAAGGTCATTAAAATCAGCGAGGTATACCCTTTTCTGTATAATTACAATTTTTATCTATTGTATACTTATTTATTCTCCAATATCTATATATTGAAATCAATGCAATAGAATTTTCTTCCAAGTTAAGTTATAATTAATAACACGTATTTAGCAGATTCTGTTCGAAATGTTCATCACGAGTCTGACACGATATTTTAATTCAAGGGTTTGATGATTTAAATGTCAATAACAGAGACATAAAATTTCATTTGACCTTAAAATTGAATAATGTACATATTGAGTAGATTGGGACCGCCACGAGTCAGACTCTCTATTGCAGCTTCAACACAATAAAATTTCATGGAATTTTTACACTCACCGTTCCAAACCGCATATTTGCGATTCCCGTCGAAAAATTCTGCCTGCACATTCGCCATTTGGTCACCTTGAACCAGCCGAAAAATTTGAAAAACCATTTCCACCCGCGCATACAGTACTCTGTATTTTCATTTCCACACGAGACCGCGAATTCTATTTGACAATTGACTCGCCATTTCCCGCTGGCGGTAACTGCACCGCAGTTCACCAATTCACGAGTTTCTCATTCGATTACGCCAATTGAACGGGGTCGTTTCATCTGGCTTAACAATTACACAATTCCCCGGAAAACGGCTAGATTTTTCAGCGTTCGCTGGCGAGATTCTCGGTGGCGCAATCAACTTTACGTCTCCGGTTAGGCGATTCCTCGAGATTATTGTCGGCGGGAACGACTGGCGGGCCCTTTCATTAGCAGGAAATACAAAAATACTGTTGGAATTGCCTTTCCCGTCTCGAGGAAGGCGAGATTCAGCGACGAGAGACTGTGTCTCGCACGAGGGTTGCGTTTTCGGCTCGCGCGAGATTAGCAATTCATGGCCGCGCGGTTGTTACTGTCGTCGTCGGTGGCGGGGTGGGCCACATTTAGCTCGGTGGCAACACAATGGCAATAATAATAATTAAGAAACATCGTAACGGCGGCATATTCGGCGCGCGAGTATCACATTCTCTCTCTCTCTCTCTCTCTCTCTCTCTCTCTCTCTCTCTCTCTCTCTCCCTCTCTCTCTCTTAAACGCCCTCGGTCGCAGCTCTCTCATCCCCCGTCTTGCACCCTCCTGGTTCGCGCCCACTCACTTTTTCTCCTCTCACCTAATCTCGAGGCCGACGCTTGTTAAAAACGCCCGTGAATATAAAGAGTTGCATTATTAAAGAAGTTCGCGCGACTATAACAAAAAGTTCCGGGGCCACGTCGGGGGTGGAAAAAGCAACAAGCTCCGTCGGGCTACGTGTCGGCAGGGCGAGACCGGCGGGCGGAGCGTGACAAAAAGGCGGCCGTGAAAACGGGGGTGGGGGGGGGGGGGCGGGGGCGACGATTCGATTTCGTGTGAAAATAAGTCGCTGTTTATCGGACGGGACGGTAAACGATCGCATATTGCGCAAACTTCCCGTTCGAATGAGGTGTTGATGATTGAAGCATATATTTACCGAGATTACTACGATCAGTCCAATATTAATCAAAATTTATATTGTTCAACAGCATAATTGTTCTCAATTTAGATAATACCAACTGGAAACTGAAGTAGACGTGTCTGACACTGAATCTGCAGCACGGGCTATTTCACTAAACCGTTTTCGTGATAGCTGGGATGATGAATGAAGGAATAAGACCAACTTCCGACTCAGTTTTCATATTATTAAATTTAAAGTATTCAATAAATTGGTAAAAATTCCTGAGTGATCTGAGTTAAGTTGCCTATGACATGTGAAAAGAAATGTCTTGATTTTGGTGTTAAAATAGCTACAAAGGGTTATCTATCGAAGGTGCAAAATACACTGTAATCTTGCATGGATCACTTCAACAATTTAAGAACGTGACGTTACTGTAGATACAAATGGTTGCTTAGCATAAATTAAAATTTGTTAATGGATACCGACACGATCAGAACACAATTTACCAATACACGCGTCACAGAAAACTATTTTAATCATTTGGGAGCTGATTTAGTAGTCATTTGAACACAAGAAAAAATTAGAAAACTATACATTACTATCCCCTTTACTATCCAATGATTTCCACGATTGTGGACACTTGATTTGTCAGAGGGTTGTTATTTCTGAGTTTTGATTTTTTTAAAAATCAAGTTGCGTTAATTGTGAGCGACGCGGTAAATGCAATTTCCCGGGTTCCCCGACGATATTTTTCGTCGAATATCGCGAGAAGACGGCGGAAAACAAAAACGTCGCGAGACAAGAAGCAATGGCGCATAATTAGCATAACGACACTAATTAAAATACAAATGAAGAGTCTTAAGGCGCTCCGCGCCGGGTGAATCATTATCACCGAGCTGTCGGCTTCCTTAGTCCCACGAGGACGTCTCTGTTCCCTCTTCCTCTTCTCCACATTTTACTGACACTCGCAAACGTAATTATATTTAATCGCAGCCCCGTATCGTTCGTGGGTAGGTGAGGCGTCTCCTGAAAGTATCGTGTGTCTTCTATGTCTCTCTTTCTCTATCCTTTCCTTTTAAGGGTGACATTCTTGATAGTACAGATAGTGCAGCGGAAAATGTCAAAATGTTAATTATTCTCAAGTCAGCAAACTTTGTATTAATTGTAACGTGGAACTTCGTATTTCTTGGAACGAAGACGTACAAATTAAAATAGAAATACTTTGGAAATGAAATGAGCAGCAATCAGAAATTGTTAAAGACAAAAATTCTTAAGATACATAACAATTAATATATATTCCATGGGAAGTTTATAAATATTGCGTTCTGTGCATAGGGGTATTTTCTTCACAAAACACTAAAAGAATAAAAGGACTAAAAAAATCTAAATTTCACTGCAATATTTGTTCTTCATACCCCGATTGTTCTTGAAATCATTTTTCTGCGCCTCCCTCTTAATAAACCGATGTTACAGTTATTATCACTGAATCCAGTTAAAAATAAGGCGGACAGGGCCTGTTGGTGGATATGTAATACGAATATTTTAAAATCACTTCCTTTCGTCGAATCTAGCTGAGTCACTGTCCATGCACGGTCGACCGGCTACTCTTTCTTTACGACAGGCTAAGGAAAAGGGCAAGCAAGGAACGTCGGCCCGGATACCGTAAGGCATCCTATTTGGCCACGTAATCCAGGCACAGGAATCCACACCGAGGAGCCAGCGAACCCATAAATATGATTGGAGCATCGGTTGGCTCTGGTGGCATCGCCCCATGGAATCTAACCCCTCGGGCTATTCACGTAGGATTACTGTACGTTGTCTCTTACCGTCTTCAGTTCCCTTTACGACGATCTTATTGGATTCAATCGAAGCCACGGTTAACCCTTCCTCTTATATTTTTCCACGGGATCCGGGTTAAATCGAAGATTTTACTAGCGGCCGCCTTCCTGCTACGACTACGATTTTATCTTTGCCATCGCTTCGGGAATCGGCGATTCCCGTCGATCTTGACGGTGACTCGATATTATTAAATCAGAAATTCTCATTCAATCATAGGAAAAATTATTTACTTAATTGGTGTTGTAAGGAGAAAAGGGATAACGTGTGTTAATCCTTTGCAATTTTAATTAATTATAATTATTTGGGAAAATTATAATATTGAGCCTGGTAATTTTTTAAATGGCGACCAAGACCTGTTCAAAGCAAAGATACACTTTTAGTTTGAAATTGTCAATGCATCAAGAAGAATAAGTTGTGAGAGCCTACAGTGTACAATCTTTCCCAGGCATCGTTTTTCTCCTTCCTTTATCGTTCTTCTATGGTAACGTGGTGGACCATAAAAATTAATCAAATGTTTGCAGCCAAAGCAGTCGACGAAAGAATACGTCCGTAAGAACCCGGAGTTCAATCAAACGACTGGTCCTAGCCCTCGCGCATTCAAATCCGCCGCATCAATGTTTTATTGCGGGCATTCCTCATGTAAATTTCTCGAGACTTTATGACAATGTAATCCTCACAACCGCGACGATCGCGACGACGCCTCCAGAGTCGGGACCCCGATGGTCGTTCACGGTGGTCCACGATGAAGGGTGATTTTTATCTTCGACCGTGTCTCCGCCGTCCTGAATACCATCGCGTTGTCGCCAACTCGTAACATCGAATCCCGTGTTTATTCCAGTGCGCCTGATTTGCGTCTACGTAACTTTACGCTTCAGTCATTCTCATCAAAGAAGACTTCGAATTGGGAGTAAAATAAATCTTGTTAAAACTACCCCTGCAGGTTTTAGCATTTTTCCGAGACCATTTTCATGTCTCAGGATCTAGAACCAGCTTTTCAATTTTACATCGTTCGAGGAACACGTTAGTTATTTAAAGAGGAATTTGTGTAAGGTGCTACGACTAAATGACCCTCTCTTGGTCTGATTTTAATCCTCCCGAGACATTTAGCATCCCAGGGTCCAGATCCACGAGGAATCTAATCACACTTTCTAGCTTCAAACATGGCGCGGCAAAATCTAGAAAGTATTATATAATAATTGACGGGTCCCTGTGTTTCTGGCGGCTGAAAGAACAGCTTCAAAAGCGGATCTCTCTTTCACGTTGGCAAACGCCATTGAGCTAAGAACGTGTAACGCGAGGACTCGCGGGGGATCGGCTGGTTGACTAAGAGAATGAAGGAGACAGCTCCGAGGGGTTGAAGAAGAGCCGTGGAAGGGGTGAGCACCGGTTCTGAGGGATGGGTAGGTGACATAAAGCCGGTGTACTGAGGATTGCGTACGAATAACGGAAATTAAGTGTCAACCGAAAGAGAGGCGAGAGAGAGAGCCGAGTCGAGTGGAGGCCCGAGTGAGAACCCCCTCCCAACCCCCATGGCACCCTGTCGCCGCCCTGGCAGCGTCTCCTTTTCAAGAGCGCTGCCGGTTCGGGGGTGAGAAAGACGAAATACGATACATAAGCGCCGGGGCCAGGATTAACGGTACGTGCGCCGCAAGCCTAAAACAGCGGCGGGCTCTTCTATCCTTCCACGAAACCAGCTAGCAGCGGCCGTATCCGCCTGTCGTTTATGGGGTTTTAACAACGCCGAGCGTTATGTGCCGGGTCAACGGCGGAATGTAACACTTCTAGACTCAGTCATCCAGGAGTGAACAGGTGTTCCGACGCTTGATGCGCGATCTCGCGATAGGCACTGGGTTTCTAGTGCTTGTTCCAGATATTGTTCCGTCGATCCCGTAGGGTGGCGCGCTAACCCTTTGCGGTCAACTTCGCTGCAGTTCGTGTGCGGGAATGGCATCAATATTATATAAGCGAACTGCACTTTAATGTTTCGATTGGCGTTACGTTTATAACTGCTGAGGAGTATTAACTCTGTTATCGGTCTCGGCGGAGTTCTATGCTATATGGAATGTTGAGTGAAGTGGCAAATGCGTATTACCATGGTTGATACAACCTGCCGTGTCAATAAGAATTAGTATTAGTCGAATATTAAGCGAAGGCGTGTATACAGGGTATCCCAAAATTCCTTCAACTCCCTGAAATGAACGGTTCCTGAAGTCATTCGAAGCAAAATTTTCCTTTTCCAAAATGTCCGCTGCGGGTTCGTTTAGGAGTTATTAACGAAAAACACGGACCAATCAGAGCGCGACCTAGACGCGTGTTCAGAAAGATGGTCCGGCGTGCCAGCAGTCGTTTGGGTCTGTAAGTCCTTGATACGAGGACCTTCGTCATCGCGGATACGCGGAAACCGTCCGTGTTGATCCATACATCGTGACGTAATAGGCATAAAAACAGTGGTCTAAATCGTACAGTAATTTTCGATATACCGTGATTGGTCGGGACGGTTTTTGTTGTATTTGGGTTGCGCGGTCAGATACGCGAGGTCCGTCTGTGTTGATATGGAGGTCGTGTCGTCATTCGGCAGATGTTTAACACGACGGGTCGGGACGGCTTTCGTCGTATTTCGGCTGTGCTGGCGCGTCGGGCCATCTTTGCGTACACGCGTGTATGTCGCGCTCTGATTGGTCCGTGTTTTTCGTTAATAACTCATAAACAAAGCCGCGACGGACATTTTGGAAAAGGAAAATGTCGCTTTGAATGACCTCAGGAACCGCTTATTTCAGGGAGTTGAAGGAATTTTGGGACACCCTGTATATAGGGGGAGAATATACACTGTTCGGTGCGGAATTCGCTGGCGACGCGCGAACGGTTAGTTCCTCTCAAGGATGTAAATCTTGAGCCCGATGAAGTCGCGGACGCGTCGATTCCCGATACCGACGATTTGCTACCCGCCAAATGAATTTTGGGTAGCTGTTTCAATGGTTGAATGCGAATCCCTGTTGTAACGGACGAAGCGCGTTTCGTCCCAGACCTGCTAGAGGATTCGTCGGTAAGGCTAATCTAGCAGGCCCTGCCTTAGACGCGTCAGATCACTATGCGATTTCGTGCGGTTAGCTTGCCTTGTCCCGATTGATGGACAAGAAAAACCAGTGTTGCGAAAGATCTCGAATGTATTGAGGAAAGTGGGAGGATCTAGGGAAGGTGTTGGGATCCGGGGAAGGTGGTGGTTCTAGGGAAGGTAAGGGGTTCTAGAGAAACTAGGGATCGGGTTCGCGAGGGTCCTCTAGGGTCCTCTAAGTCCATGGGGAACCTGTCGAAGTCGATGGCTCTAGTCGGACTGACAATTTTTTAACTGTTAACTTGGTAGAGCACTCAGGAGTCTACCTTATGCCAGTCTAAATTTATACATTTGAACACGTACATTTTCCTCCTAGATTTAAGAAAATACTCTCTCCAATGAATTTTTTGTTGTTAGATCTTTATACGTAAGGGCTACGATCCTGAGCATGAACAAGCTCAACTAGAGCTCGAAAGACAATTATAGACGGAAAGTCAGTAGGCCTAGACGGTTCCCCAGCTAGCTGCCATCCTAAACTGGCGGCCGGTTTGCCAGCTGGCAGATTGCCGCGCCGGTTACGACTGCTGGCAACGTGTAGACCCGGTATCGGCCCCTCGCGAACCACCAAACCTCTCGCGAAATATTAATTAACGTTATTAACGCCCCGCCTTTCGAACTCCGGGGGAGGTAGGTGGAAGCTCGGTCTCTCTCTCTTGCTCTCGCTCTCTCTTCTCTCTTTCTTCCAGCATCTAAAGTCTCGTTCTCTTCGTCCGCCGTCCCGTTCCCGTTGGCTCGCCGAGGGAGGGAAAAACCCCCATTATCGTAAATCATCGTTTTCCAATAACGCTACCGAGGCTCTTCACGGTGGTGCCTCTTTCCTCTCCCTTCCACGCTCCGCCTCCATCTTCTTCGTCAAAGTTCTTCGTTTTTCGCCGTTGGTGCCCGGGCATGGATCCCCGGCAAAATATAGATCCTCCGTTGATTCCGTCATGCCCGCCGACGATGATGCTATTAAATACGATAGAAAAAGTTTCGCCCGGAGAACATTTTTAATCACGAATTTATTAAATATTCCCGTTAATACCCGATCCATTGATTATTCCTGTATACCGCGTGCGGTTTCTCCGGCCCGGCCACAGCGAAGAGACTGCGAAATTCGACCGAGTATCGGATAATAACGGCAGCTAATGAGTCAAAATCCGCGGTTTAACGTTCCAACTTTCAACGTTACCCAATCTTGCTTCTAATTATCGCGCAGGCTGTCGCAATCCGATCTCCATCGGCAACCGAAAAAACGCGGCGCCCCGAGGTTTTGATTCATCGATCGTTCTCGGCTCGTTTAATTTCATCTCCTGCCGGGGAACAACGGTGCAGGCAGTCGCCCTTTCGACACTTTGGGAGTTACGAGGAGCATTTCGTCGCGGTGCCACCCACACCATCACCCATGCTCATTATTAAATCATCGGGCAGCGTCGAATGATTTAACGCGGTACTTTTATTTCTGCCTCGGCGTGGCAAGTTCCCGATGAATAAGTAAAACGCGTGTTGGCCAGGCCGCGCCGCGCCAGTAGAGTTTCGACCGAAAACCGAACGAGACTACCCCCGGTTAGCTGGAGACCGGCGAATTCAATTCGCAGAGTCGAGTGCCAGGGGTCGTGGAGGGTGCCGAGCGGTCAGGTCCCGTGGATCAGATAGCGGCTACGTGGCGGAGGTGTCGATCAGGATTTCCGAGCACGTGGTGCAATGCTAACAGCATCGTAGCCGGTAGCAAAAGCTATCCCACCTTCGAGGATAGATAGCCCCGGCCAGACAGACAACGGAAGAGCAAGGATGAGGCGGGGGCGGAGTATTAGAGCCGGCTACCCAGGGCTCCGCAATCACCCTCGGGGGTTAATGCCATCAGGAGCAAACAAAGTATAAAGTAGGTACCTAGCTGCTAAGTAGCCGCAGGCCAACTAACCGGAACCGGACAGATGCGACGCGTTTGTCGCATATCAAAGACCACCAAGTTCTGGAATTGCACCGAAGAGCATTGATCTAATTCTGAGGCGAACCACGATGATCTAGGATTATTGCGAAGAATGGGAACGATTAGACTAGGCTCTAGGAGAAGACATGGCTGTGTATAACGCTGCGAGTTGATGTACAGGGTGTATGGAAATTGTATGTCGCGACCATCATAACGAGATTCTACACTCTACACCCTAGGTTTAGTCGAAATTGATTGTAAAAAAGCTGTCGCAAAATTAACTTTGACCTTGAATTTCAAGGTAAAAAATCAAGAATTTTTTTCGATGGCGTCGTATTCTATTCGTTGCAAAGATAAAAAGTGCATCAGGAACCATCGGTCAAAACCTAATCGCTCTCTAAAAAAATTATGGTATATTATTTTCATTATCAAACTGATTTTGTATATATTATATTCTCATTTTTCACTCGGATGGAATTTATATGTATAGCGTGCTATTGTTGAAGCCGTTGTAAATTATTTCTTTGCGCGTGAAATATATCAAAAATATAGTATAAATAAAATCAGTTTGATAACGATAAAAATTTATCATAATTTTTTAAGAGAATGGTTGAGTTTTGACGCACGGTTTCTTTTGCACTTTTTATCCTTGTGATGGGTAGAATAAGAGTGGATTAACACGATGAATGTGTAGATTGATTGTTCTCTGGCTCCACATCGTGTTCTTGCATGTAACATATAAAATTGCAGATTGTAGTATCAAGTTTGAAACATTTTGAAATAAAAAGAAAATTGGTAAGATAAAATGTATGGGGATGCCTGAAGAATACTTAGCGTTTTAGTGGAAAAATGTCTGGTTTATTCCCGCGAGTGCTGCTAACTTATCGGAGACAATGGAGTTATCACAGCAAACACGCAAGCGGAGACACCGCCAACAGAAACTTCACCGACAGGGACAAACTTCACTGACGCTCCGGTAACTATTACATATTTACCAAACTAATTGAAGAAATAATACCGCAAGTTCACGAACTGGCCGTCGCGGCGCGGCGCTACGCGTCTCGTCTAGTTTTTGGTGAAATCGCGACCGGTTATGATTTTAAAATGGAGAGATGCAATTCTAATAGCGTATCCGCGGCCCCCGCATTGTTTCACTTTGTTTCAGTGAACTTTCACCGGCATTCATTTTTCCCGGGGTCCAAACTTTCGAATACGAACTTGAACTTTCACCGAAAGTTTCTTCCGGTATAATGACGAACTGAACTCTCAAAAAGTTACGCAGTAACGAGAACTTCTTCAACAGGCTTCCTGTGTAACACTTTGCCGAACGATTTCTCAAATGTCTTGCACGCTATCCTGCGATATTAGCTAGCAACTAGTTGACTGCCAAATAAATCTACATTTACAACTAGTCTAAACTTAAACTGGTCTTGTTTGTGTGGAATAAACATGGTCTGCATTGATTGCACACAACTGGATGACACACGATAACTGATGTCTTCTTTTAACCATTTTTATAACTTCAAACGAATACAAAATTCTCTAATTCTTCTAATGTTTAACAATTTACTTTCTCGTGTTTCGATTAATCATTTTTATTGTGGGTACATAAAATCTGCATTCTGTTTGATATTTCTGGAACGATTGACAAATTGTTTATTGTCCAAGCATTACTCATAGAGAAATGATAAAAATTTTAGTATACATTCTGTGTATTTTTCTTCGATATAATTTGAGCATTATCAATTTTTTGTTTGTCTACGCTTAAACATGGCTTCTAGATTATACCTATGTAACGAAAAGAATTGTAACAACTACTTTTACTAGGATAAAAAATTCAAGAACGCGTTCGTCATAATCTACGAATTCTTGAATATTTTTGCCGCGGGCATCGAGAAAATTTAATAATCTCAAAATATTTTTGTTGCATCATCGGCCGAGTAACTTATTAAGAAAATCGACGACGCACAGTGTGGTTAAGATGTCGAGCGAGGAGCAAGATGAAGAGAGACGGGGTAGAAAAGGAGAAAACTGAGAAAGGGAAGGCGAACCCGAGTGAAAATAAACGCAAGAGAAGAAAATCTTATCCAGCTTCCAGTCTCGTGGGCCTGTCCCGTCACTTTTCCTCCTTTCTCTCCTTTCTTCTTCACGATCTCAACGGCTCAGCCGTCGTCTCCTTCCATAATTTGATTGTTTTAATTAAATTTCGCCGGGGAATCGCTTTACGCTGGGCACATCGGCCTGGCGGGCACAATGCAAACTGTGACGTGTACGGAATGAATCGGGAATGGAACAGCAAATGGGACGATCGGGGGGAGGAGGGGAACCGACTGGAGGTTTCAACATTTACAGAACGAAAATCTACACTGGCCTCCTCGACTAGCATTCCCAAACTCAATGTAAACTTAAACTAAATCTATAGTTCACTTAATATGATTCTCTTTTTCCAAAATCTTTTAATCATTAACTAAAAACGCGAAGTCTTATCTATTCTCATTTATTCATTTCTCTCTTCCGTCTTGGGAACCTGGAATTTAAGCCAGTTTGGTCTATATACTAAATATAAAGGTTTCCATTAAAATTTTGTTCATAAAACATAATTATTTCATTTATTTTAATTTGCACTATTTTAGCTGTTGTTGATGTTTAAATAAAAATTGTTAATTCGATTTTCTCAAAACTTCTCCTATCTATCCTTATACAATGGCACTTTCTCGAAAAATATGGGAAATAACTTCACCGAGCATAGAATTCGCTTTTTCAGGATTCTTTTCAGTACAGTTCAGTACATTGATTATATTCATTATAATTTTCCATCTTGTATTTTCTTTACTTTAAAGACGCAAACGAAAAGTCAGAGAGGTTGTTATTTTAATGCGAAAAGGAGCTCCGGAATGCTTTGTATAATTTAAAATGTTCAATCTCTTTAATTTGCTGACTGGAGTATCACGACATTCTTTCAGTAGCTCGGTCGGGAAGCAATCCCGTCGCGTCTATCAGAAACACACAAGTTTCAGAATAAAAAAGGGAAGCCGGGCTCGACTCGTGCCTCAGCCGTAATAAGACGAAGGTTAGACATGACCGCGAGGAACGCGTGGCGGCTGGTAACGACGCGCCACGCCGCATATTTCTCCAGATATTGGAATTTGTCGCGGTTACTTCGAATTATCTTCCACCCTAGCTATTTCGGCGCGGTCTACCCTTTCTGCTATATGGTCTTTAGTCGATAATCCGCAAGGTCGTAAGCATTAGCATCCGATCCAAAGGAACAGTCGATCGGCACAAATTGTTCCATGGCTCAAGCATTTTTCACTTCTATGCCTTAAAATGTTAGCTAAAAATTCTTACACTCTTGTACTCTTTTTAACAAATACTAGTATGATTTTTTTTTAATATCTCTGCCTTGCATAATCCTTATCAGAAACAGGCACTGCTTCGCCAAAGATCGCAGAAGAGTTTCAACAAATTTTGAAGGATAGTAAGTAAATATTGTATACGATGTATTAAAATGTAATGAACAATATACGTGCTTATATGAACGAATACTGTAAGAAAAGTCATTGCTGTATTTTTTATATTGTTCCAAAGAGTTAAAACTACCTCAGATTTGTAGCAGTAGGTCTAATATTATTAATTTACGATTATTGAGACCGTAAAGATGAGGAATGACTCAATAAATTCATTTCTTTGGGTATATATTATAAAAATAATGGCCAAAAATTTGGATAGGTACATTCTTATTTTTCAAAAGTAATGTCTTCCAACATATCGTTCATTTCAATCTGTTCTAGAAATTCACTGGTATATTTATAACATTGCTTCATTGAAATAAAACTGTCTTACAAAATCACTGCTACGTTTCTAATATTGTTCTCTCGAAATGAAAGTGTTCCAGAAATTTACTGGTACATTTTTGTAATTGTTCATTCGAAGAAAGTCTGTCTCGAGAGCTGTAGTATTAAGTGAATTCTTTGGTTACGAGCGTCAAAGTTGTTCGATAGAGGAGAGAGCGATAATGAGCCGAACGGAATGCTGTTGACACCGAAAACACGGGATCGATTCCGACTCTCGGAGGTTTAATACACCTAATTACATGGCCATTCTGGCTTTTTACCTCGTGATTTCAAACAAAGGCGATGGAAACGGGAGAAGGTTGTCTTTGCGTGGGTGGCCGGCGGCGGGACACAGGGGTCGGGATCGCTTCTTCCGCTCGGATTGTCATCGAGGGGGACGAAAAACTCAGGAGGGGAAGATTTCACGGGTCTCGTAAGAAAAATTTTCATTTCGTAATCCACTTTCGCGCGTCACGTATCCCCGTGTTAATTGCGATTTACCGTGATCGCCGCGAATAATTATAATTTATTCAATACGCGAGTTCCAGCCGGTGGAACGCAGATAAATTACAACGAACCAGAGAACGGTTCCGCGATTCTCGCTTATTCGAGAGGAAAATTTATATGATCATTGCGGGAGAATAAAATGGCCCTCGTTCCGGTCGGCCGGTTCTTAATTCTGAAAGAATGATCGTATCGCGTGAATCATCCGGACAAAACGGAAGTTCTCGAATCCGATAAATCTGTGTCATTTGCACCTTCGCGATCGTCCGTTCGGCGCTGCTCCTGTAGTTAGTGGCTCGATTTTTTCCCCCGCTATCCGAATAAGTTCATTGAAGTCGGTCCAGGGAGCTCTCGAAGACCGGCCCAGGAGGGTTTCCGGGCTCCCTTTCAGGAACTCCGAGGCACTTGACGGGTTGAATGCGCATTTTTAGTAAATTAAAAAGTATCGTGTGACTGCGCCAGAACGGCGGCCCTCCCTTTAAAGCGTTCTTAACCCTGGACGAGCCCCTTAACCCTCTCGCTCGATCCTTCCTAGCCCTCTCCCAGGCTGCTGGGTTAGCTGATCCTCCCTTCCCGGTTTTACGTGTACAATGTCCCCCTTCTTCCTTCCCATCCACCTTCCACTCTTCCACTTGCTCGCGACCTCTCGACTCCTCGAGTCCCCTCCGAAATTGCTACCCTTGTTTGCGTTTAATGCTCCGCTATTTTTTCCTGCCTTCTCTCTCTCTCTCTCTCTCTCTCTCTCTCTCTCACTCTCTCTCTCGTCCTGTGCACAGCCCTAAAAAGACGAACGATGTTCTCTCTCTCTCTCTCTCTCTCTCGTGCACTTGGACTCGATCTGTGTGTTACCGTGTTGCTCATTTTCGAAGCTACTCTAAGGGAAAAGTTAACGAATTTAGCCGCTGCGAGATTGTCATTGTTGCTGCCGTGTACCCACCTAGTTCCATACCCCTGGAGCACTGCTAGACGCTCGATGTCGAGTTCATTTCGGGATGGGGTGCTCGGATGTTGTCGTTATTAGCGCTCTTTGCGAATTCTGCTGGCCAGACGTTTTTATTATAATATATAGAAGTGGAATTCTTGATCGGTTTGTGGTTGTTGAGGAATTATTTAAGGGCGTATGTCTGTATTATTCGGTCGCATGCATTACGGATACTGTGTAAAAATTAATTAAATTGTACTAGATTAATTATATCGTGCACGGAATTGTCATATGTATAACAGGCTATTCTAATCCATTCCGGATAATGATTTTCTGAAATGTTAGAAATACTTTTTTCAGAGAGCTACACTTGAAAAAAATATCTTCTTGTCTACACTTAAATGATTCAATTAGTTGTTGCCACTTTTGGAATTAGATGCACAAGCCTTATATCTACAATATTCGTCCTCAAAGGGCTGAGTACTTCGTAGCTACTTACAATTAGAATTACAAATGAATTTCTTTTTAGGTGTATGACTAGTAGACTGTGATTTTCACAAAGACAACTCAGATGTGTGGAAACTTTTCTTCAAAAAGATTCCATTCAGGACGTACTTTATGAGTTCATAAGAAGTTCCTTTGAATTATTACTCTTTAACACTGTATCTTAGTCGCACAGATTAACTTGTAAGTCCTAGACTTTTCTTGCGGATAGTATAGAACATTTATTTAAAAAGTGAGCCATTTTCATAGTCTGCAAAGTTTCATAACAAGAATGAATTGTTCAAAATTTTTACGAATCTGTGGTTCATGTAATTACACGAATGGAATTAATATTTAATTTACATATATGAAAGCAACGGCGTAGCCGTCTTTGAAAAATTGCGGCGGCCGAGACGACGATCCGAAAGGGCTTTCCGCCCCCTTGTTGGGAATACTTTGTCGAGAGACTGCGGTCCGATGGATGCCAACACCGCCAAACCTACCCCTGTATACCTACGCGTATTTAATTTGTAAAAGTATTTCGTAATTCGCTTGGCTAAAGGTTGGGCCGCTACTTTCAACGGCCCTCGCAGAACCTCGGAAACGGAAACGCTCGGGAAAGACAAAATCATATGCACAACGGGTGTCCCAAAACGATAATTCCTTCCTGAAATCATATACGATATAAAGACAAACTGTTGTACTTTTCAGTACACGCAATTTAAAATTTAATATTCAGTCAAAGAGAAAACATATGTAGTAGATCTGCGAAGCTTTAAAACTGTTACAAAATAACTCTAATAGCAAGATTAAGAAGACTGTGCAGGGTGCATTTCGTTAGGCGCACTATTGAATAGACATGGGCTGACGTGTCTGACCATGACCAACCAATTCTACTTCCCACGAACATTAAGAATTTTCAAACAGGATCTTTTAAAAAACTAAGCGCCGACCAAAGAAATTTCGTTTTTATTTACTCAGTTTTTCTTGTTGAATCGCCCAATGGTCTTTGTACCGTTCCGAGACACCCTGTATACATGCTACAATTTATCAAACATTCAAATACAGTATACATTAAATGTACACGATCAAACACAAGGAAATGAACTTGCTGAGCACAGCGTGAATTTTATGCAGTAATAGGATGCACAAATGTGTCGCACAGAATGGAATAAAAATCTTAATGAACGTTTAATAAATTGTTTATCTCGATTGTGACTCACGTAGGACTCGAGTATAAAACAGCAGAACCACACATTCCCTCTTGTGTTTTAATAAAAACAAAAGCGCTGTGCAAAAGGCGAGAAGCGAAAAACAAAGTGGACCGCCGAAAACCGAGCACACTCGAGCCTGGAAAATTTCCGTTCCCGAGATTCCAGAAGATCGCGGCTCGCCCCCGTTATCATTTCTCGTGCGAAGGCACGTTAACTCCTTCCTACGGGCAGGCTTTTCCGCGTTGAATGCCGGGCAATGCTCGGTCGAGGGTGGGGTTAAGCGCGTGCTTTGTCGTAATAAAAAAATATCGGACTGTGTGTTGCTCGGTAAAAACCAATAAAGGTTGGCAGGCATGCTTGGCCGTACAGCAACCGCCGCGCCGGTTGCGGTGAAGGTTCCGCCGATCCCCCGGTACCCGACGCGCGTGCATACGCGCGGGTGTGCGTGTGTACATATACACATCCGAAAACTCGGGGGCGAGTTCTTGCTAAAACAAACCCCCGGGAGAGAAAGAGTGGTCGGGGCCTCCGGCGGTGGGCTACAGAGAAGTGGTAAAGAGAGAATTTGCAAGGGAAAGCCCCGGGATCCTGTCTCGGTGTCAGAGGGTCGCGGTCCGTCAGCTTCCCGTCTCGCCGCGTCTCGTCGCGTCGGCCCAGAAACGGACTTGCCCACGGATCAACGAGCCTGACATTTTAATACGAAACGAAAAACGTTTACCCCGAGTGAGAAATGTTTTTATTGCGACGCCTCGCCGCGCCGCGTCGGCTCAGAACACCGTCGCGCCGCAGGAAACTCCCGAAGCTTCCAGTGGTCAGCGCCTGT
The DNA here is from genome assembly GCA_916610255.1 of Lasioglossum lativentre. NCBI lineage: Eukaryota > Metazoa > Arthropoda > Insecta > Hymenoptera > Halictidae > Lasioglossum > Lasioglossum lativentre. The sequence continues at coordinate 9,250,427 of OU744364.1, forward strand.
CGCACACAACTACCCCCTTTTCCTATCTGTTATTTGGTAACACTGAAACCATTGGATTCATCGAAACGATGGATCTCGGATTATTCATTCTACAATTATTGTGAAGATTATTTTGGGAACAATTGTGCTGACCGAATACTTTTTTTCGCAATTTTAAAGAGCTCGCAGTTTAAACAGTAATACTAACAAGTTGCTGTAGAGATTAATCATTTGTTTAGTAGAAGCAAGAAGTTATATTTGTTTGAAAAAATTGCCATCGTGTGTATTATTGATTTCAATCAACTTATTATTGTGCTTCCCCTCACCTTTCTAAACACAAAACAAAGGAATTTAGTAAGGGAAAGTACGTGAAACGTCAAATTCTTATAAGTTACTTAAAATTAATGAAATTTTTGTTCACTTCAGCTTAGACTAAATAAAAATAACATCAACGATATTAACATTTAACGAATAGAATATCCTGTTAGCGATTATCTGGATTTAGTGCACTTTTCCCACAGACCACTCAATCCATAATACTATTACCCTGTAGGTCGCCTCCTAATGAAAGTTATTTAGGGTTCATGAATACTGTACAGCGTATAGAAGTGTGCAGACGATAATAAAGCGTGTTATTCGATGATGCAAGGCTCAGTCTGCGCGACAGTTTAAACTAAACGGCACCTCGCACCACAGTTCCCGAATAATATGCAGCGGAGTTTATATCACTCTCAGTTCAGCAAAACGTTCGTTTAATTGTTCTCTCGGTGATGGTTGTCTGAATACCATTCGGCCGCGTATTTAAGGCCGTACCGCGGAATCAGTTTTCGCTATCAAACGCCGCCGACGGGGGTTAAAATTACCAGCGGAATTTCCTCGGTCAAGAGCCGATAACGGCTATAAAATATTTAGGGAAACATGTACCGCGACCGTGCTCCATCCTCCAGGATGTTCTTCGTTATTTCTCCACCTCCGGTATAGCCTCCTCGGCCCCCTATTCCTGCCCGATGCTAGCGAGAGAATAACGAGCGGGGAAAAAAGAGCAAGAAAGATAGATAAATAGAAAGAGAGAGAGAGAGAGAGAGAGAGAGAGAAAAGGGGAGGAGAAAGAAGGGGGATCGGCTGTTTTGCGATACGCGTCTGCCGCGAATCCCCGAGCGCAGATTAAGTCTGCTTCCCGTAAATATTCATCCCCTTGGAAAACCTGATAAAAATAAGGAAAAGACTCCGGTTGGTTCCGTCTACCCCCGTACCGTCTTCGAAACGCTCCTCCGAGGATCGGTGGGCACACGCCGCCTTGCAACACGTGGCTGCCTTCTTTATCCTCGAATTTATCCTTCGTTAGCGGCCTCCGAGCTGCAATCGCTGTTATCTCGCTTCTGAAACAATTTATTACACACTCAACCCCCTTATAACGTGGCATTCTAAAGACGGTTTCGGAAGAACGCTATAGAAAAATTGTGTTTGCCCTCCTACAACACAGTTTGATAAACTTGGATCCCCTTTACATTATCAATCCTTCCATCAAAATGTGTTTATCGATGTATGCCTCGTTTAAGAGGGTACAACAGTATAGAGAATCGATTATCTTCTATTGTTCGTTTTAATAGTCTCATTCTTTCTGAACGTTTTAAAGCAAATTTTATGTAATTATTCTATAATTGCAGAAGTTATAACCGACAGAATGTAACCAAATGTTAAAGCCATTTATCTCGAAACTGCATTTTTCGTTCAAACCGATGTACATTTTTTTCCAAGGTTTACTTCCAAGTATAAAATAGTATTCTTTATGGAGTAGAACTAGGACATCACTATCGAAGTACTACCGAATAATTTCTAGAAATGATTAACAAACTTTCTTTTGGAAAATTGCGAAACCATCTGGTCTGGTGTGTTACTTCCATAATGTTTGTCTGTCTTCGGCCAACCAATTCTACTTCCCAGCTATGTCATTAGGAATATGCTCCAAGCTAGTATAATGTATCTCTATGATGCGTTCTGATCATTTATGGCTAGACTGTGGAAGTTACTGCAGTTTTCAATTTTAAAGAGGTGCAATCCAATAAAATCTTATTTTTACTGAAAGGAGCCATTATAGATCCAAAATAAATAAAAGACGTAGTAAATTCTGTGGCATTTTATATTTTAGTGTTTATTAAAAATGTTCATAAAGATCATAAAGTCTACTTATGGCACCTGCACTATAAATGTACGTACACAGGAGGGTTATCTCGACGAGAATGATGCACTGGATAGGTGCACCACGATCAGGGAAAAGGCGTCTTTAGGGGAAAGGAGTAACGGAGCCGGGAAAGTCGGTGTGTTTAACGTCAGACCTTAACCGATCCTAAGCCTCTTAAGTGTCTCCGAGATTCTTAAGCCGGACAAAGAGACGGTTTTTTTTTTCTTTCGCTGGGAGCCACTCGTCGGAGGTCCTCGAGGGCGGCACGGAAGAGAGAGATGCCCCCTGATAATTGAATCAAACGATTTATTCTCCCGATTAAAAATGATAGAGAGCCCGGAGGAGGTTTTCGGTTACAAAGCTGCTTTACTCCCCTGGCTCTCTGACGCCCTTGCCCGGCTTGCTTGCCCTCTTCTGCTCCTTTTCACTCGCCGCCAGGAGGAAAAAAGCGCGAACGAAGAGCTGCAGCTTCTCACCGTGAGCTGACGGCGAGGGTGGCAAACGGTGTAACGCGATCTCGAGCTGAACGATCTTGAAACCACTCTTCCCGTCTGGAATTTCGAGAGCTGTGGAATCTGCCGTTTATACGAGCAGATCAAGCCGTTTCTCGGACCCCAAACAAAAATAATGTATTTCAATCGAGGTCATAACCGATTAATGCAAATCAATTGTTCCTGCAAAACAATTATATACGTGCCTTAACTGTGCATAGAAACTTAGAAATTGTACTGTGATTGTTGACTTTAAATTTGTAGAATGCTAAGGAACTAGACCACTGTCGTTTTCTAAGCTCGCAATTTAGTCTACTCACTTGTAGGTGTGAAACAATCTGAATGTGTACGTTGATGTTGCGCATTCAACAAGTGCAGCGCATATAAAAAAAGCTCGATTACATATGAAATAATTTTGAAGAGTCCACGATCATCTTAGGATAACTTGCCTGTCCATTGTATCCGCATTTTATTTCAATTGTTATTACGCGCACTTTGTTCGTATACAAAAATTCTCGTGTTGCATATCTAAACGTAAAATCATTTTACAAACCAATTTAAAATTCATTTCAAGAACTAACCTGTGATGATAGATAAAAAAACTTGGCCGTCAATCTCGAATCATGTATCATATGCTCACTGTAACAGCAACTCGAGTAACTTTGTAATGTTCTTTTAATTTCACTTCACTCGATGACTTTAGTGAAATGTCCCTATAAAAACAGTAATATCACTGGCTAATTTTGACGGTTGGAATGTGAATTTCTGATGTAAAATTTGAAGCGGTTCAGGAAGAGGAGCAGCAGGATCGCGTGTTCGATAAAGGGAATTGGAAAAAGGGCAGCTAGAAGCGACGAGCGAATGGCAGATTGATTTCGGCTGGGCTCCTCCCAATTTCCACCCCCACAATACGACGAAGAGGGATGCGTTCGATCTCATCTCGGGTTATTAATAATATCTAGAGGTTAGTATTTCCGAGCGGAGCGGCGAAGAGGAAAGAGGAGCAGGGGAAACCGGCTCGGGTAAGAGGAAATGGGAGATCTCTTCATTTCTGTATCACGCGAACGAACGAACGAACCAACCGGCGTTGCAGGGCTAGGGCCACAGATGGAAATACCCGATTTATATGCAAATTCCATATTTGTCGCTGCGAGGAGGTGCCAGGCCTCTGTCGTCCTCATCCTTTGACGAAAGAACCCGCGGTTACTGGTCTCGGCAACGATTCCTTTCTTTTTCGACCCAAGCTGTTGCATGCGGTCGCGCGCGTTAACTAAATGCACCTCATTTTATCGAAATCACCTTCGCAAATCCAAGTTACCATTATGACCAGAGATCTTGAATTTAAATATTCGTGTGATCGATACATGAGAGATTTCTCTGTTGCCCATGAGAACTAGATTTCAGTACTTACACGCAATATTCTAAAATTTGTTTAAAAATTTAATAGATTTTTATGGGCTTCTCATTCAATTTGAGGCTTGATAAAATTTTTAATGAAATATCGAATATAATTCAATGGAAAACTGTACTCTGATTTTACATAATAGTAGAATTTTTATTATCAGATTTAGGGTTCACATCGGTACAATTAATGATTTCGGTGAGGAATGGAACATAGTATAGTAAAGAAGAAGCGACGACGTAGCGGGGTGGCCAGATCGAAATTAATTCAAACATTATGGAATCCTTGGAGCGATACACGGCATAATTTCCCACCGGGTGAATCGAGTTCGCCGTTTTACGCAATAACAATTAACGAAGGCAGTAACCAGGAACGATTATTGGACCGATCTGTTATACTCTCTAATCTCTGCGGTATCCGGCCGGCTTCGTTGGTAACCAACAGCAAACGCCGGTCTATAAAATCTCGTTAACGTCAGAATATGGATTTTCTTTCAAGGGTGCATGAGCCAGCAAATTATCGAGAGTCCTTTCTTCCACCCTCGTTGCCTCGCGATATCGTTAATAAACCCAACGTCCCGGACCTTCCCCTATCTAATCACCACGCGCTTTCCACCCCCGTCCCGTCTCGTCTTATATTTTCTTTTCCTCGAGACACCTGCATATTTGATGCGCTTTATACGCCGTCGAAAGAATATAACTCATCTACTATTAATTCCATAGGGACCGAAATCAGAAGCAGCAGATACGAAGACATACTTTCCAAATAAAAATTGATCTTGGAATTGTTGTACGAGTTTTCATGTGTATTTCCCTCAGCTGTTGATTTAATCTTGAATGGCTACAGCTCTCTGTGATCAAATCTGTGAGCGATAGTAATTTTTATACATCGCTCTCATCTTTAGTGTCCTCGAGTCTAATAACTGGTCTGTGCTGATTTAAAGGAGGATTTTTTTCCAGTAAACGATTGACAACGTGCAACTAAACTTTCTTGGGACCTATAGATGCATTCTCGAACTGCAAGGAAATATTTTTCCTTGGTTCGATTTGTTTATTTACTGGACAGCGTGCAATCAGAACGGAGCAGTGATCTCAACGAGTTGGTAACTTCATCAGCAATTAAAACAACGATCTCCGGCGATACAGAGAGCATTTTTCCCGCGAAAGCAACGCGAGAATCCTTTGATGTACGAATGCTCGTGGGAAAGAAAATTGTGCAGAGCTTTCCCGGTGGGTACGGGAAGAATTAAAATTCTTCTGCGCCAACGAGCCTGCAAGCGGAAGGGGGCAGAACCGGCTGTGTTCCCTGGAAGAAACCGCGAAAAGAATTTCTCTGAGATAAGCGGTCGTAGGGGGAGGGTTGCCGAGGAAGCGACGGCTTAGGGGTGGTTTGGTGGGAGGGCTGGAGGGAGGCACCGTCGGGACATTCCGGGAAAAATGATTATACGAAGTTGGAAAAACTTTTGGCACCAAAGAGAGAAAAGGTGGCGACCAGAAGCTGCCGAGGAGGAACGGTGTCCCGCAATGTCACGGCTATGGGGTCATTTATTGCCACGTTCTAGATGGAAAACCATTCCGGTCGCTCGGAATTACTGATTCCGCGGCTTGCCAGTGAAATTATGATACTGTGCATTCTTTTATCCTTTCCGGAATTTCGTGGCGGCGTATTTCAATGATAAAAAGAAACCTCAAACCCAAAATTGCAAAAATTATTTCAGTATTATCATCTTTCTGTGTTTTCTGCTGAAATGTCCTTTCCGTTGGAAATGAAAATTAATGAAATTGAGAATAGAAGTGTATAAAACATTGGCCGAATAATTTATACATTTTGTTTGTTATTCCTCTGACTCGATAATGGACCAAGTACCAGGCAACTGCCTAGTGCTTTATAATTTTCGGTCGAATTTGTATTATTGTTACAAAAAGATTTACACATTTGGCTAAAGTATCATTGGAACATTAAATTTAAGTACTTCAAAATTTTTCAAACTTTTTTAAAGCCCAGAACAATAAGGAATCAGACCCACTATTATGAAATTTTCTTACCTATAATTGAGAATATATATTCAAATAATCATGAAATAGAAACCATAAAAAAGTTTACTAAAATCAAGGCTTTAAATGGAAGCATTTTAACTCGATTTTCGAGGGAGGATCAGAAAAGATAAATCTTCTAGTATTTTTCATCGAGAATGATCATGATAACCCTACCGTTCTAACAGCAGTAAGTTGTCACACGTTCGTTTCTATTCCCGCGGGATTACCGAGATCCGTTAAGCCGCGTTTACATATTCGTTCTCCGGAGACGAATGTAAGAAATTCGCAGGAGGGGCAACGATTGGCTTATTTATATTTGTCCCAATCACCGTCGCCAGATTTCAGCCTCCCCTTTCCACCGCCGTTTTTCTCCCGCTTTCTCTTAACCGAAGAAGCCGAGGAAGGGTGCGGCAGGATAAGGTGATAAATTATCGCGCGTCAAAGCCTCGGTGTGCATTCATTTGTACAGCGTTAGCACTGTCATTGGCACCATTCCTCATTTTCTTCGCGACCGGCTGATACCGTCTTCCGCAGACGTCGCGGAGTCAGGCAGGAACTTTCCGTGAACCCTATTGTCTGCTTGGTGCATCGCTCGTTTATTGCAATATTTTTAACCTCTGTTCGCACCTCTTCTATCGTTTACATAGAATCTTGTAGTTAGACAAATTATTCGTATCAACGTGATTTTTGTTGAATGAAACAGTTCAAGTACTTCGATGTTTATAATGCAATTAGTTGTAGTTTATTCTGGGATGGATCAGCGGCATTCGACACTGCAATTATTGTTTAAAACTCGCAATTTTACTGTTTACCGTTTCTAAATGGACCTCGAAGTCCAAGTATGTTTTTCCAGAGTAGTTTTATATCAGAACAGCCACTAAAGATTTTAAGTAGAAACAGCGAGTATTGGTCAGCCAAGCAATCGATCCTTCCTTAAATCATCTACAGAGTCTGGCCGATACCGTCATTACGTCAATGTATTATAATATTTTAAACATGGACATAAATGTTGCGACAGTTTGAACATGAACCGTCAAACCTGACTGTTTCTCAAACAAACTTCCACACAAAGGAATACAGTCTCAAACTTTATACTTCTTCGTTCGAGTAACTTTATAAATGTGTACACAGTAACTTTAAAAATGTATGGACAGGTATGTCAAAAGAATATGTTCGAACCATCAGGAACATCATCGAACCTCGTCGCAGTGGGTATACCCAAAACCAAAATTCCTTTACGCATTCGTTTCTCTATTTGCCGGTTTTTCACCGAAATAACCCGCGAAAGGGATGAGTGGGTCCAGAGTGGAGAGGCGAAGTATTTAGAGATCGAGGTATACCGGACAACCCCCTTGGTGCCGGACGGTGGTCTCGTCGGAGATAATAGGGCCTCGGAAAGTTTTCGAGTTTGCAACTTTCTCCGGCGTTCCGTGCAATCTCCCCGGCTTTTCCTCCTCGGTTCGGCGTCGAACGGAGCGAAATCCTGGCGGACTCTGTCCCTCCATCTTTTTTCCCCCTTGGTGTTTCGCATCTCTCTCTCTCTCTCTCACTCTCTTTCACAGGTTTATCTCCGTCGCTCCGACGGGAGCCAGCCTCTTTTACATCTGTGTTGCACGCCAGTAAGTAGAAGATATACGGTCGCAGATACCGCGAGATTTGTGGTCGCCTAGGCGCGCTGCTGTACGGCCGAAGGCGGCTCGCTTTCAGGTGGAGATTGCGTTTTGACGTCTGATAGATTCATGGTTATTGGAATCAGAGTGGTACTGTTACATCAGACCGAGAGTCGAGGCGACTCTCGCCTCGGGCTTGTACACGTAAATCAAGCCATCGCGGTTCTGATTTTGTTCTCTGACACACGGATCGCACTTGGACCTACGATTTTCCCTGTTGATGCCTTCTGAGCGATCAGAGTTGTGCTTGAGAGTGTTTTCTGGTGTTCAATAATATCTTCTGGTGTTTAATAATGTCTTCAGGTGTTTAATAATGTCCTCTAGAGTTTAGTAATGTCTTCTGGTGTTTGAGAACGTCTTCTGGTGTTTGTGGGTGCCTTCTGGTGTTTGAGACTGTTTTCTGGGGTTTAATAATATTTCCTGGTGTTTAATAATGTATTCCGGTGATTAATAATGTCTCCTAGTGTTTATTAATGTCTTCTGGTATTTGAGAACGTCTTCTGGTGTTTCAGAGTGCCTTCTAGTGTTTAATTTCTTCTGGTGTTTGAGAGTGCTTGCTGGTGTTTGAGAGTGTCTTCTGGTATTTGAGAACGTCTTCTGGTGATTGAGAGTGTCTTCTAGTGTTTAATAATGTCTTCTGATATTTGAGAACGTCTTCTGGTGTTTGAGAATATCTTCTAGTGTGTGAGAGTGACTTCTGGTGTTTGAGAACGTCTTTGGCAAAACATGTTGTCTTCCTCAACTCGATCCTCATCGTGCCAAACAGCTTCGAATGTAAAAGGGGTTAAAACGAATGTTTCTTCTCGAGGGGATATATTTTTATTGTCCTTTCCAGTTTGTAACTGGCAATCGTACTGTGAACAAGCGTATCGATTATCGTCTTTGTCGAGCCGAGGAATGAAGGAGCATCTCCCCCTAAGAAAGTCAGAAAGGAGCATAGGACGAAACGGAACTCCTTAGAAATCCCTGGATTCCTCTATGCACGGTGGAGAGAACGAGACAGACGGGAGGGATTTAATTTGTCGTGTAGAAAGGCATGGTTGATGCAAACCCTCTGATCTGTGCGATCAATCTCCACAGATCTTCGTTTCGACTCCTTGAATGGTGGTCTTTAAACGCTCAGACGTCGACGAGCACAGGCTTCGAATGACGAGACCGGAAACGGCGATTGAAACCGACTTTCATTGAACTATCTTGTACTGTTCAAACGTATTTCCGATACTGAGATAGCAAAACAAAAAGTAATCTCTCATTCGAATTACACTTTGAAAAACTAACAATCACTTTTTTTCTAAGACGTTCATAAATGAATACATTTAAACTGCTGTTTCAGAGAATGTAGTCGATTGTTTTATTTTTGATTATTTAAAAAATGCACATTTGTCAAGATTTGAGAAAATAAATAAAAGTAGAATAATTACAATAAATATACCGTCAGGTAGACTTTGATATAAGGTACATAATCCCCGAAGAAAATGTTTAATAATTCTTCGTTTGCTACCATATTCTCAAGAATATTTTAATCTCTACCATTTTAACAGTTGTAAGGTGAGGTCCTTTTTGATTGAGCTCAATTTCAACTTAGCGATTCAAAACCATCTTAATGATTCATTTTATTCCGGCTCGTTTACATTGTGTGCAATATGAAGATCAATGTATCTAGACACAAATGTACCATTCAAAATATGTTTTAGAAACATTGACGAACAACTGTATAAATGAAGGTAATAACGAAACAGGTGTCGCTTATAATAAATCGCAACATAGTTTTTCATCTTCTCCCGACCATAGCTGTTGAAGAGAAGTCCAACTGCCGGACGCTTTCCAATCTTCGGGGTTTATTTCTCGGAAAGTTGCTCGAGGAAAGTCGTTGCGTGGGTGGTCGTGCGCCGGCTGACATTGACGAAGTAGACCCATAGACAGTGTGGGAAACGTCGCTAATGTCGTAACCGAGTGTCATCGTGCACCCTCGCCAGTAGCATCGGAACTCTCCGGTAAGGCGATGGCGTGGCATGGCAGTCGAGACGAACGACGACGAAAGGGGACGCCGGGAGATATATCGTCGCTCGGGACAACGAAGCTCGAACAGGGCGGGGGGAGGGGGGGGGGGGTTAGGAGGGTGCTTGATGTCTCGAGGACGGGCTGGTTATCTTTTGCCTGTAGGTGCAACGAGCTGCCACTCTCCTCGGAAAAGACGAGCTCGCGTTCTGCAAGAATGACAACGCTCCTATCCTTAACGACGTTACCTTGAACAAGTCTCGCGAGTGTCCTTCTTTTATGCGCCCCGCGAGATAAGCGGTCCACTATTGTCCGTCGACGCCTCTGACACGGGAACTTAATTGTTCAGACTGTCCTACTACTAGTTTCTTTATCCTTCACCATGGTGTCCACGATCTTCATCCTTTTGCTCTATTAGGTTGTTCGGAAAATTCGGCGGACCTTTTATTCAAACATTTCCATTGTAATATTGACGGTGTGTGATTCTGGATGTGTTCTTTCAATAGGATTCTTCGAATCGATATCCGAATGGGTTTCCATAGGAATTTTTAAACTTCTGACGGCTTCAATTGAAAGTGGAGGATTGCACTTTGTGACAGGTTCACCGAGGTTCAAAAGGAGCTGCAGAATCATTTTGAGAAATCCATAAATTCCAACCATGTGCTTGGACAAAATTTTCACGATTTTAATGGGTATACAGTGTGACCCCCACTAATATTCGGACACTCTTAAAAAGACGATAACTTTTTTAATATTCGACCATACAACTTTTTGAGAAGTTAGAACCATCGGTTTTGTTACGTAACGTGAAAAGAATTGTTGAAAAAATTGCAATTGGTCGGAATTGCTGAGAAAATACTAAAAGTTATGTTTTACAACTTTTTTATGCGGGCTCATATTGAAAATGTAGAAAACACGTTTCGTAGATCTGTATCAATTAAACATTCCGACCAATTGCAATTTTTGGAAAAATTTCTTTTCATATCATGTAGTAAATTAATTACTCTTGCTTCTCAAAAAAGTTCAAATCGTATGGTGCAATATCATAAAAGTTATCGTTTTTTTTTAAGAGCGTCCGAATATTAATGGGAGTCACTGTATTTGATTCGATTTTAGAATGGGTTCTCGTAGAAATTTTCAAACTTTTGTGGCCTCAAAATAGAGGTAAAGGATCGCACTTCGTAATAGGTGCATTTAGGTTTAAGATAAAATACAGAGTCATTTTGCAGAGAACTGTAAATCCCGACTGTGTGCTCGGGCAAAATGGAAAAACAGCTTGATTTTCAGATGATTCTTAAAGCTATGTCACAATGTATTCTGTGGATACAAAGCAAGGAAGTAAAAAGGAATATTGTGGAACTGAAAAATCCCACGTAGAAGAGAATTGCTGATCAGAATTGAAGATAAAGAGAGATCAGGAAGTTCGCCAGCGATGTAGGGAAGAAAACAAAGGATATCCGAGGTGTCGTAAATGTTGACCAAGAAGACCCGTGTTTGCGATAGAGCGGATAGAGTAAGAAGGTGTCGGAGGTCCGGGAGGCGTCGTTTCCTTCGTCCCAAAGGGTGACTGAACGGTTAACTGGGCCGGGGAGTCCCCGGACTATATTCCCTTCCAAATACGAAACCAATCGCAACACCTCCGATGGTCGAACGAACGACCCAACGGCAATAACAGCGGCGGCCACCGCCGGGGGCAGGGGGGGGGCGGCGAATAGTGGATGATGGTTTCAGGATAGAACGGTCCAAGGACCGAGGGGACGATCGTTGCCGAGGACAGGCACCGTGCTGGCCTCACCGGAGAGCGGCCTTCCTTTTATTGGCCATAAAAGCAATAATGCGATGCCATACGATACGCGTGCCGACACTGAAGTACGACAAAACGATACAAATGCTTGGAATCCGGCTCCCATCCTTTCTTCCTGCAGCCACCCCCGCAAAACCGAATCCTCCGGTCCGATTCTTCCGTCCGGAAACTTGGGACGGGCCGGCTTTGATTTTTAGCTGGCCTTTGGAGGATCAGGCTAGTTCCAAGAAACTACCACTTCGCGAGCTGAATTTTAACTGGTGCACGATACCTCGGTCTAGATTCTAAACCAGTCTAAATCTTATGGGCTGATGAATAAATTTGTCGCATAAAATTTCTAGTTGTACGAACATTGCAGGTTTTTAGAACAATATTCAATGTCACTAGAGCATTTATTCAGGATAAACAGAGTCCAGAAATGTTGTTTTGCAATTTACTTTGCACTTTGCACCCACTTTAATCCTTATGTGGACGCTTTGCCACCTGGGTACCTACTTCCAATTTTTTAAAAAAAGGATTCTTTCTCTTGGACAATAAAATTACATTTGGATGCACGTCTACGATGTGCTCGGATGTCGAAGAAGATCTTGACAGGTGCCACAATGGTAAAGATGGTACCTTGTATTAAAAAATTTGTTGTCCAATCCAATCGAACCTTCCTCCGAACCAGACGTCGCAGTAAAGGCGAGGGCACAACGCACTCGCTGGAAGGGCCACCTTTTTAAATTCCCTGTCGTTCGCGAAGGGGAACGAAAAAAGAAATTAAGTCAGCCGGTCGAGAGACGATAATCGTTCGTTCCCGGCAACGAGCTGCGAAGCTCATTTCGCGCTGTTTAAAAATCTCATGAAGGCGAAACAAAGGACGAGGCGCGAGCGTTCTGTTGCGAGGGCAAACGCGCGTCGCTTTGGCATTAAACGGCCCTCGAAGGAGGCGGAACGGCCAGGGGGTAAGGAAGCCAAGGCAAACGAGCTAGAGCATCGTGATGACGTCTCAATTCCCTGGGAGTCAGCTCTAAAAAAAAAAAGGAAAGAAAAAGAAAGCCGAGGGAGAGAGATCCTTATCAAAACCTTTCGTCTCGTTCGGCCTAATTTACTTATGCCTCCCCCTGCGGACCCTATTTACAAGTACAAAATTGTTTGCAGTTTAGGCAACGGGGCTTCGCCTTTTTTCACTCCTATTTGGCCTTAGTGCGTCTTCGGGGACCCGGGAAATTTGCAAATTTATTGCTAGAAGTTAATTTTATGTGGCTGGGAATAAGGTCTTACCCTTTATGAATTATTATTAGGAAATTTCAGTGAATATTTTGTGGTATATTTACTGCAAGATGTCAATTTTATGTGGTTGAGAATATCATCTTTACCTTTATGAATTATTATTAGAAAATTGCTTATATTAAATTATATATTAAATTATTAAAAAATACTTGTATCTTTCCCTTATATAAACTCTTGCATTTATTTCATCAGTACATAATTTTGTTTTATATTAAAATATTCGTATATAACCCATCGTGAAATTGAATACAAGACATTCTCAAAGGGTTAATTTACATTGTGAATTTATTATGGACATCTTTTTCATTTGTATCAAGTCTTAAGTCCAACTGTAGAGTGTCAGGATTCGCAGTCTCGCTCCAGATACTTTTTCCCTCGACTTCAGTCTTTCTGTGAGGGTTAGAATGAACACACCTTAATCTCTTCGGGTCTCAAGCTCGTCTCCGTGTCCAGCAGGATATCGAGGCGACGAACGACACCTTGAGCCGAGATTACAAGCCGTCCGAATCCTCTTTTCTTGCCCTCCGTCGAAACCTCCGGCAGCCGTCCTTAACCCCGACCCTCTGCAGCCTTTACATGTGTTTTCCGCGCGAGACCTGGGCCTTCTCTGGGAAACCTGTTACCTTCTTATACCATTTTCTCCCTTCGGCCGTTATACGGATAACGCGAGGCACACATCCTTGTGTGCATACAGTGAAAAGGAGCCGATACAAGCGCACGAGAGTTGACGCGAAAAACGGGGGGTAGCCCGGTGAATACATTTAAAACGGGAATACGATTACCCGTTCGCCTTCAGCGAGGGAGATTTTTGTTGCGCCGGCGGATTTATCGGCGGAAATTTCTGCCGTTACGGTGAAATCTAAGACGAGACTGAAAGAAACGGAAGCGGGAGGACGAGAGCACGCTTGTAAAAAGCTCCGGCTGTATCGTCTTCGAGATGGGAATTAATATTCGAAGAAGTTTCGACGTCGAGAGTCACGGTTCAGTAAAAATTGATACCGCACGGTTCAACGGCGGCAGTTCTTCTTCGGCAAGGGGTGAAGCTCGATTTATACCAACTCTATCAGTGGCGCGTCAAGACACTCCTGGTTGTTTATCAATTTTTTATCATAAATCCAGCTCATTGCATGCTTTGAACAAAAACTTACCATTAATTAGCTGTCATGAATTTAGACATGTTGGGAGTGTCTTTAACAGGTTCTTTAAAAAATGTATGGTAACGATAGTGCAACGAGGATAATTATCAGACGAGGATAATTTTCAGATAAAGTAAGTAGATGAAATTCAAAACATTAGAAAAATTCCATGAATTTAAAAACACATTATTTTCAACTCATTACAACCATTATGAAAAGAAATAAATGTGTAGGTAGCTTCTATATCTTAAAGTCAATTCAGACAATTTTTATTTTTCATAAAAATCCGCAGTTCTAACTATTACCAACGTCTACAGAAGTATTAACCAGTCTCACATCAAGCAACGAAAATGTAGAGCATGTAAAGATGACCAAAAGAGAAATAAAGTTGTGGTCACTGTTGTGTCGAAATCCACACAAAAATTGTGAACAATATTCCTAGCCTGAGTATCATTATTCTAAATAAAAATTGTCCACTTAAATTACACTGATCACATATCACACAGAAATGTCTACTTTCGTCAATAATTTTAATGAGTGAATTTTAAGTTTAACCTGTCTGCTGTTTTAAGTTCTGTCTATTCTTCAATACATTATAGTACAAGTAAGAATTAAAACAGCATCTGGACAATGCTCGTTCCAGTAAGAGGACCATAAAGAGACGGGGCCAAAGACTCGAAGGAAGAATTCTAAGAGAATGTAACGGGGGTGAGGGGTTGCTAAGGGTGCATCAGCTATACAGATTCCCCGTTATAATAGCACTCCACCGTTAGCGAAGATGAGAGGATGATGGAGAAGTGGTTGCGATCAGAGTCCGTTGCCAGATAGTTTACGTCGAGGTGCTCCGAGTCTTCTCCGAGCCCCATCCTCTTTCTTTGAAGCGGCCGCGGGTATGGGGGTTAGTCGGTTTACGATGATGGCGCGATTCCCTTTACGCGCGTCGCGGGTCCGGCGGCAAATCTTAGCTTCTTCAGCTACATCCTCCTTCTAGCCTTCCCAGTATTCCAGAGAGGAAGGATTCCGCGGCGATAATCGCTCGTAAAACCGGCAACCCCGTTGAATATCATTATCGCGTCACCCACGGGGAACGCGGTTGTACATTGTGTCAGTCGTAACGCGGAGAAATCACACAATTTTTCCCGCCGATGCGTCTTCTACGATCGCTATTGCGGAGTGATAACCGTCGACACGATTTTATCGCTGACCGTATCATCGTCTTGGCTGACATATGTTACAAAAGTTAGATCTTCATTGGTCCTTCTGAGATCATCTGTCGTGGACGATTTTCAAAGCTACTTTTATGGGTACACACTTTGATTTTTCATTCGTCCATCCGGAAATAAAATGCAATTTGTAAGTTACTGTTAGACAGCAGATTTCATGTCACAAAAATGAGTAGGTGTTATTTAAAATAGTGAAAATATTAGAAGAATTTAGAAATACTGATTGAACTTGGGAAGACTGTAAATAATATTATACTCTATAATAATAATATCAACGTTATATATATATATATATAAAACACTTGAGAAGAACCTATTAAACGTGTTAAGAAAGAAAATGAATTTCTATTTCAATTCTCCTGTCAGGTTTGTTGTAAACGATTTTATGAGCTGACCAATTGACACATTTTTCATTCTTGTTGAGAAGTTATGTGAAAATAATTATGTGAAGACGGTGGAAGAAATATATTTAAGTATAAGAAGACGTTGTCGGAGGTGTCTACAAGACAGGCGCACAATTAGGACTGATGCCCAAACGCGAGAGCGGCGGTACGTACTTTCATACCTAAAGGGAGGACGGCATACTATAAAAATGAAGGGGAGTCAGGTATTTCCCAATATTCCTAGGATGTGGGGTTTTCCACAAAGTATAGAAAATTGCCTAATGTTTTACTTTCACAATTCTTCCTACCCTGACTGATTTTATAGAAGGGACCGCTTGCAAAAATTGCATTGAAAAATTTGATGCGTCTTCCAGTTCATTTTAGTATAGATTGGGAACAAGAGCTGTTGTTAACAGATAAGTTCGACGACATTTCAGTGATTCCGTTTGATTCGTCGCTGTACACGAGAAATATTTCATCCGACGTACCCCTTCCCAGCATCCCCACGTTAAGGATCGCTACTTTCCACTGCAGACAGATCCGTGCACCTTTGTTCCTCCGGATTTTTCACACGCTCTGTCTTCTCTCTTTTTCCACTGCCACAGTCTACCCTCTTGGTACTCCTTCAGAGCGAGGCAGGGCTAAGAGTTTTCTTCAGTTTCCACACATGTTGCGCGAGTATCAGCGGTCCCGGCGGAAGGATTTGCAAGTTAAATGGCATAAACGAACACCACTCGGGAAAGATACTCTTCTTCTTTCGTTCCTCCTTTTTTTTTTTTCTATCTGTGAATTTCGAAATCTTCCGGCATTTCCTGCGCCGTTCTCCGCGAGGAGAAGCGTAAAATTTCTTTGTGACAAAAGCGAGTGTAATTATGGCAAGTTTTAGGCCCTTTCGCGAGGCAAAAGACTTGCGCAGGGGTAACGGTAATGGCTCCTTGGCGACGCGTGTGCCTACTAATTTATTTCCCTATGAATATCCGAAAAGGCACCCTTTCCTTCCCGCGAAAACCAAGGCTGTTGTCTTGCAGCGCCAGTGGGCGTCGTATGACCGGGACATTAAGACATTGTTCCCGTGATTTACGGTCTGATTTGCATTCACGTGCCAACCGTATATCATGCATACACCCGTGAACTAAGCTTTCCACCGGTTACGTTACCCTTCTCTGGAATCTACTTTCGTACAACCCGAAACCGTTTACCGAGGTGTTGGCCTTTTTAAAGGCGGAGCAGATAATATTTCGCTTACCGACCGGCCCGTTTGCTCATGGAATGCTAATCCCCTTCACTGTACCCTGCAAGAAATTGCACGAGCATGTGGGGAGAAAACAATCGCGTTCTTTTAGCCTAACTTCTGCCCTGTTGTCGCTCGAGAGGGTGCTGGGAAACTGGAGTTCCACACTCAATCGATGCATGCTCCAGGAACTGATTTTATATTTGTTATGGAGCTTCTTAATTGCAGATTGAATTATAGACCTCATAGTTTAGCCATTTTATATAATAATTCATTTATTTTTATGTCTAATTAAATGTCTAGATGATCGTTTTCATAATCAAGTTTAAACAATTGAGGAAGCTTGTTGGTAGGATTTTCAACTGCTATATTAAGTGTAAAAGGATCTTTAAAATCTTCTTCCGTACTTGACTGGTGAGGAAAATTTATTAAAAAATATTTTGCTGTGTATTATCAATTTTTGACAATATCTAAATAAGTGTAGAATTAGTCCTTTTACGAATATTCGACAAAGTCTATATACCAAAGTGGATACTAACGGTGTACGTTAACGTCACAAATCGATGTGAACAAATAAATCACTGTGCGTGTAAATTACTTTACACTGGCCGGTCAAAATGCACTGCACTTAATTTTCATTCTAAAACTACAGAATCCAAACGATTCAAACAAAGTCTACGTACTAAATTAGACCCTAAAGATGCATTTCACCGTCACAGATCAGTCTGAACAAATAAATTCATCGAAATAAATCCGCATAAATATTGCAATTCACAATCTGGTTGAAAAAGTCGTCTTAATCGACTGTCTGAATGGGTAAAAATTGGCAGAAAGTCTCGAGGAGTATTAAGAAGGAGGGGACCTTCAGTTAGCATGAGTTTGTTTCACGGCTGCCGGAGACATCGAACCAGTTTCCCGGCACAGGGTCGAACACAGACGCGCGATGCGCCTCGCACAGACACGCGTTCACAGGAACGCTCGGGGTAGCTCACGTGCGAACGAGGCATCCTTTGCCAGGAGCTGAACAGCCACTGATGAACTTGAGTCATCGATCATCCAATTAGCCGGGCGATCAATCATCCCGCTGCCATTTGCCCCGAACCTGGCGGGCGCCCTCGAACCGACGCGGAGCGTCGGATGCCTACAAGCACGGTCCAGCATCCTTTCAACATACCCGACGTGTTCGACCCCAACACGCCGAATCCCTAATCAACCCTTTTCAACGCGTGCAGTTTCGGGCGAAACGCTAACCTCCACCACCTCTGCCTCCTCTTGCCGGAGCTCTCGTTGCTCGCGGCTCCGCTTTTCCCTCTCGTTTCGACGATTCCGCCGATCAATATTCGAAGAAACACGCCGATCCCGCGGCGAGCGTTAATTGTGTTTTATAGAGTGCTCCTGCGAGATCGCGGGATTCGATTAAATCATCTCTACGATGCCCCGTACCCTTGGAATCATTCGAGTTGTTCGCGGGTGCTTGAAAGTCTCCTATGATTTCTGCGAAGAGATCCGAAAATGTTTTAAGAGGGTGTTATGAATTATGGAGTCAAAATATTACACTCTTTGCACCAGAGATTTAAAACTATATTCTTACATATTACAGTCACATGTATAATTTTTTAATCGGCAGACACATCAAAATTCAAGGCACGATATGCTTTTGTAGCTTCTAAAAATTCATCTCTTAAATTTTATAAATTTTTATGGCCTTCTGAAGTATTATAGTGCTCAAATTGCATTTTCAAGTATAGTATAAACCTTCTGAAATATTCTGGTATAACTCTTTCCCTCGCGGAGACCGTTATCAATGAGACCGAAGCAATCCTTTACGTCGGTGCGCCACGTTTAATTTATGTTGATGGATCTTTACATTTCAAATTGGCTACTTAAGCCCCATTATTTTAAAGGCAGTCCCGGCCTCTACGCCGAACGACTTACACCGCCCTTTACGAATTGGTTTTCGTCTAACCGCGAGGACTGCACTCTTCTTCTCGATTTCTATCTATTTCCATAATTTCCATCGTAATAGATAATTCACAAGATTTCTGTCTCGTTCGCTCTTGATCTTTGAAGATCACCGTGCAACTTTACAGAGACGTGAAATTCGAATGCTCCTTGGGTGCTCCTTTTAAAGTACAAAATTTAAAGTACAGAATCGTTTATTCGAAAATTTAGATCCTGAAGTTGCATAGTACCTACCTTCGTCGCAGCCAAAAAAATATACAAATACAACTTGTAACCAAAGCAAATGTTTGGAGGAATTGGGAGAGTCTATCGATGATCCGAATGAGAAGATCAAAGCCGCAATAATAACCCAGAAGAGGTGACGGAAACGAGCAGCCACCTGTCGTCGCGCGTCGAGCACTTCAAAGGGCTCCATTAAAAAATCATCTCGCCGTCTTCCATAACAAAGTGGAATCCGATTTTAATCGCCCTCGTAGAAGGAGGAGAGCAATATCCCCGGGGGTCAAGTGCTCGTCGGTCGATTTGCCGGTAATTTCCTTCCTTCATTTTTTTTTTTGTTCCATCGAGAGATCCGCAAGGGTCTCCCCATTGGCGTGAACTCGGGTGGAAAGATTGGAGAGCGAAGAATACGTGGCTCGCGAATGCGTGGTTCGAGCTGCCTCATCGGAGTCGGTTAAGCTCCTGGCGTCATGTGCAACGGACGCGACGCGCGAATTAACAACTCACGCATCATATCGCGCATTATTATCCGATACATCGAGTTATATATCAAACACCTTCGGCCTCGACTGCCAGTCGGGTAACGAACGAACGAACGCACACACCGGCAGCCGCGCGATTTACGCGGAAAAGCGCGCAAACATCGTGCTTAACGAACCCCTCCCGGAGGGGAAAGGAGGACTATCAGTTCCAGACGAAAGCCAAGACACCGTTTCGATGTGCTCAGTCTCGCGTGTTGCCAATCGACAGTCGTTTACGCACTCGGAGTTCTCGAATGCCTCCTGACGTTCTTCGAGGATCGCGAGCGAAGCATTCCTTTGGAAAAAAATATCAGACATCATCTGGATAATTGACGCGTTACCTACTGGTGATTATTCAATGTTTTTAATTATAAATAAATTCCAATTGTTTTTTATAATTGTGTATGAAAGTAGGAAACAATCACGTAAGAAATATCCTCAAGGTATCGTTGAAATAGCCGAGAGAGTTCAAAACGATGCCAAAATCTGTTCGAAATGACAGCAAGATTTACTAAAATTATTATGAATATGTTGCTTAAGTAGTATAGCTCAGTCATAATCAGACAAGCGGAGTAGCCGATTCATAATGGACAAAACGAGATTATGAGTATCTAGGAAAGTAGTACAGGACAGTCCCGACCAGACAAGCATACCTATTCTCTCGTGATCGGACAAGTAGAAAATACCCATTATTTCAGGACAAGTAGTACAAGTCAGCCATGTCAGACAAACAGAATAAATCGGCTACAAATAACCTAATAAAATTGGACAGTCACGGTCAGACAAAGTGGTAGGGACCAACGATTGGAAAACAAGTAGTACAAGTCAGCCTTGAAGTTTCCATCTTGTTCTTTGCTCATTAACTCGATTCAAAGATTCTGAGTCTCTCAGCCCACACTCGAAAGCATACCGTCACCAACAATTACAAACCGGAGCACGACGCGACGACGACGGTGGCATCAAATTTCATCATGGTTCCTCCCATGGAGCCGGGACGTTGTTATTCCGCGAAGAAAATTCTTTAATGAGTGGAAACACCGTATGCCCCCGAGTACTTAAGTTCTTACGCTTAGGAAAATATTTCCTAGAGAGAAACAGCAACGGCGGCTCCAGCAACAAACCGTGGTCCTCCTCTCGGCAGCTCGCAGGAGCCCGTTGGTAGTAGACAGTGGAAAAGGAAGCCAGGGGTGGCGCGGGACCGCCCGCCAAGCGCTAAGCCGATAGGCCGGGAATCTATGGAGTGGGCGCGGGAACGAAAACCTAAGTGTCGGGCGGAAAACGTCTCCTTAATGCTCTTAACGTCGTCACGCTACTTCTCCGCTCCTCCCTCCCACCTTCTCTCGACCGCCCACATAGCGCCGCTTCCTGCCGCGCAGGATAAATACCTGTCAACGTTCAAATTACGTCCTGCGCCCAACTTCGCCGCCCTCCTACCTCTTTATGCGTTACCCGGAAGAGGAATCGAAGGGTTCGCGATAAATTGAAGCTGTCTCTGATCGCAGATTTCTCATTTATTCTGTGATACCATCGTTTCTATTGGAAAATGTGAACGTGAAATTGATATAAATGTTCACATAACATATTATCTACCAACGATTATTCCGTAATTCCTGTAAGTTTATGTCCCATGGTTACGGATTATTTAGTAGATCCCACGACAGCAACAGCTACTTGCATCGCGAACCAACAACTCACCCCCAATAAAGTAATTTAATATTTTTGTTTGGGATTATTGAGTAGAAGATTTTTAAGCTTCTTTTTGGTACAATACAACTATTGAAAAGCCTATTAATAGGCCTCGGATAGACGAAGTATTAAGTAATCTTCTTCGCGATGGGCGAAGAGTCGTATAGAATGGAGGAGTTATCTGTGGGTTTAGTTTTTTACGGACTCGATGAATTTTGGAGGAACGTGTCAAAAATTACCGGCCCTTTTTATTCTTTTCTTTTACTACATATAGATGAATATGACCTTGTAGGAAACACTGCTTTTAGGAAGAAGGTTCAAGGGGTTAGAGGCCACTCTAAGACTCGGTGAACATTCCAACAAGCTAATAACTAGAACGGTCAATAACTGTGTATTTTAAGTTCGACGTTAGAGCAGTTCGATAATGAGTCCGTCAAGTGGTCCCCACTTATCAGCGGATTTAATAAAAGTTGTTGCAGCCCGTGGCACCGGAAGCCGAGAGGCCACGGTTTCCACGGTTCTCTAGGCTCGGTAACCGGTAACAACGGTTGCTCGAGTGGGATAAAACGGATGATAGGCTTCTTCTCTATCCGGGGTAAATAATGAAGGCGGAATAGAGTAGAGCACGATGGGGGCGAGGTAGCCCTGGGATAAATCTGGAATAATCGGAAAACGGGTCGTCGAAATCGAGGTCTGTTATTGACTGGCGTGCAGGAACCAGCAGGGGTGGAAAAAGACGAGGAGACTGCGGGAACTGCCGAGAGTGTTAGAGCATAAAGGTAGAAAACAAGGGTCTGGAGGAAGGGTAGCGGAGAGGGGACAGGAAGGATCGGTGTCTTAACCGGCCGACGGGGGGGACAATTATTTACCGGGGCGTCTAGTACGACGTTCTAGCGCGACGCTACCGTTGCGCCGACGACGAGAGGCGAGAGTCCGCGGCTGTTAATTGCCGGCTGTCAGGGCCACGCAGTGACACGGACCATCGTTGCCGAGGGACTGCCTCGTCGAAGCCTTCGCACGCGTTTACCAAACCCTCCTCTTCCTGGGGAGGAAACGCGCGAAACGACCAACGCCGGACTTCCATCCTACTCCTCGCTATCTGATCAGACACCAGACCGGCTCGAAGGAATTACGCACTCGCCAAAAAATCCCATTCCCAACTCGTTATTTCACAATTACTCGAATACGAAATCCTGCTTCTTCTATTCCAGCGACCAGTCGCCGAACACATTCTTCCAAGTTTTATTGGATCATCGAGATAACATGCTCTGTTTGTTCTTCATCCTTAACGATAATCGTGTCTCTAATTTTTAATATGAATCAGAGTTGGGAATCACATCTAATGTTCGTCGTACATTGATTTTCATTAGGTATTTTAAATGAAATAGTTGTGTTATCGAATAGTCAAATAAATTTTTCTACAAAAAGGGTTAAATGATGTACTCAAACCATCATAAACGAAAAAAGTAATAAGTAATTGCTACTTAAATTACAGACGTATCAGAGTATTTCAAGACTAGGATGAAATAAAAAGACAAACAAAAGTGTTCGCTCGAAACAAGCTGCTCAAACTATGATCGATATAATATTCACAAATGACACGATGTAGATACACTCATTAAAAAGGTGCTGCTCCTCCAAAAAGTAAGCTAAGATCCCCATCTATTATTATGGAGCAGCACACACATTCGCTATAGTCCCAGATCAATCAGAATAATAACTTACAAATGATCGCACCCAACAGTGAATTGATAATCCTCAATTCCTGGGAGATCGACAATATGCAAAGGGGCCAATCGCTTCCAGGATTTTGTTTCGAGGGGATCGGGGCACCGTGGAAAAAAAGCGTGACACCCCAGAGACGCCATTAATGTAACTGTCGGTACATTAGCTCATCGAATTAAAAAAGCAGCACCCTCGGCTCCTCTGGTTTCCGCTTTCTCTCGCGGACAAGGGGGACTGTCCTTATCGATCCATCTCAATTACGGAAGAATCAGGTGGCGTGGCACCGAGTGGCAGTGCCCGGGCTGCGCGAGGTGTCTGTGACAATGGTGTTTAAGATGATTACCACCCCGCGTGCTCTCGAGCCTCGTCCCACAGGCCGCGAAAGAGAGAAGAGGCCTCGGAGAGAAAAATCGTCGTTAGACAAATGGGATGTTTTATCTGGCATTACGGCATTTTATTTCAGCGCCGATTAGAGCTGCGGGAAGCCTGTTACCGCTTCCGAGGGGTGAACCGTCCCCGATTCCCACCTAGGCACGAGATTGAGGTAAAACGATTTGTAGACCCGCGACACACGCGAGACGTCGGGGATTTACGTTCCCGTGGGATCGGGATTTTGATCGAGAATAAGTTCAAACATCAATTTGTATCAGCGGGATGATATCAGGACCACGCTGGCTGATTTGTCGGATCGAATCGGCTGCGCGAATTGAATTGTTCAGGGTAAACAAACTTTACAGCGAAGTCACTGCTGGTGATAATTTTAATCTAATGTCTGTAGCTTCGGTTCCGTGATTTTTTACTTCATACTGTGTTTGTAGCTTCGGTTTTACTATTTTTAATGGTATATTATGCCGGTAGCTTCGGTTCTGTGACTATCAATTTTATACTATGACCGTTGCATTGGTTACATGATTTTTAATTTTACACTGTGTCTGTAACTTCGGTTCTGTGATTTTCAATTTTATACTGTGTCGGTAGCCAGGGTAAACAAACTTTACACTGAAGCCTCTGCTGATGTTAATTTTAATCTGTGTCTGTAGCTTCGGTTCCGTGATTTTTAATTTCATACTGTGTTTGTAGCTTCGGTACCGTGATTTTTAATTTCATACTGTGTTTGTAGCTTCGGTACTGTGACTTTCAATTTTATACTGTGTCTGTTGCATTCGTTCCATGATTTTTAATTTTACACATTGTCTGTAACTTCGGCTCTGCGATTTTCAATTTTATACTGTATCAGTAGCCATGGTTCTGCAATTTTCAATTTTCTACTGTGTCAGTAGTCATGGTTCTGCTATTTTCTATTTTCTACTGTGTCAGTAGCCATGATTCTGCTATTTTCATTTTTATACTGTGCAGTAGCCATGGTTCTGCTATTTTCAATTTTATACTGCGTCTTATCAGCACACATTTTGGATAGTTAGAATGGAAAAGATTTTCAGACGATGTTTCATCTATTTTTATTTTGTATATTGACTTGATCAAATTTGTTTTAGTCGTGCAATCAGACTTCAACACGATATAAGAGGAGTTTATGATTTCAATGAATAAAAGGAGGAAATCTACAGCCGGTGAGAATTTTCGAAGTATCTGGGTGAAAATAATTTGCTGTCAATCAATTGTATAAAAAAAAATCCTGATTCAATTTCTATGCGGGCGTCGTTCGTGCCGGTGTTTTTCCGCATAAAAAGCCAGTGGTCAAAGAGATCCACGTGCACCCTAGCCGTGGCACAGTCCATTACTTTTCACGCGATACAGCGGCCGCATCAAAGTTTTCCAGCTACGAGAGTTATGTATGTAACGAACACGCGGGGTTGCGGCGTTTTGATGACGAGGTGAAAAACGAATAAACGAACGAGCGCGCGGTTGCCCGGCTCTCGCTCACACGGTCATCCTAACCTCGTTAACCGACAGTACACCGTTTGCAGGGTAATCGTACGCGAAAGGGGGTTGAAGAGACGCGATGAGTGTCAGGGGGCAAAGAGAGGGACAAAGAAAGAAGAACGGACGAGGAGAGATCGGAGCAAAAGCGGGAACCAGGCTTTAACTCTCTCCCTCTCTCCCTCCCTCTCTCTCCCTCTCTCGATCTCCGGAGGTCCAGAGGCCTCTTATGCGCTGTTTAACTTATCCATTTAAAACTCAAACATGCGAAACAATTAATTAGTAATTAACGCTAGCCGGTCGTAGAGGAAGGAGCAAAAGAGAAGAAGAGTTGGAAGGACGATAGGGTGTTCGCCCCTGGGGTGTCTGCGTCCGCCCCCCTGAAGAGGGTACCGGCTGGGCGTAGGAGGCTCCTACAGAGGCAAGAAACTTTAAAGTTCCGAACTTTAGCTCCGCTGTTAGCTTCTAATTAGCGGACAAACAGTTAACCTCCAGATACAGCTCGCCGCTCGACCGTGTCTAGGCGAAAGATATTCTAAGCCCAAGCGCACGCGAATTCCTGCCCCCGATTCTTATCATGCACTTCTTCCGCCTGCGGAACTAACGAACCTACGAGCGTTAGGTCGGTGGAAAAGTTCAACCCGCCAAATTTTTCTCGCCGGTAATTAGTCGCGAATAATCCGACCTGCAATCCCCGGATGCTGAGGTTATCCAGGGTGAATTCTGTTCGAACGTCGTCCCTGCGAGCCATAATTCAATTTTCTGCCAACTTGCTACGGGAATCGATTTTTAACTCTGTAATGTCCAGTTCTTGAATCAGCGACTGCTAAATCGTAGACGAATAATGGTAGATGTTTGAGCTGATGAATCTATTTTATAGGACGATGCCTCTACGTCCACTTTCTTCAGTTGTCTTTCAATTACAAATTAAAGACATACAATGATCGATGAAATTTAACCATGCATTCAAAGATGTTTTCATTATAACTATACCTGTAGTACAATTTTTTATTGCCTTTTATCTATTTTGTATTTATAAAACTGTTCACAGTGCCGAAGGTACATATTTCATTCAAAATGTGATAAAACGATAAGAAAAACTTTCACATCAAATTTCTTGCTCTCGTCGTGAACATAGACTTGAATCTTGAAATCCGTGGTGGTCAAAACACGAACAAAAATTTGTTAAATTCGCTAGAGATTTTTTGAATCTGTAAAATTATGAAACCAATTAAACCATTTTTTTTCCTGTTCCTTCCAAAATACAACTTAGAAAAGTAACTATTCAAGCTTCTATAATAAGTTCCTACTGATGATAGCGGCTAGATGTTAGTCCTTAGATTGGAGTCGAATTTGTTCCTCATCCAATTGCAATAAACTATAAGAAAAATGTTTAACCGCAGAGTTAGTAATCAATTTCGATGGTGAACGTACCAGTTCTCCAGGCAACGAGGGCATTAGTGGAATCCGTTGAACTAATAGAGAGGACAATTCCCTTAATTTTTCGTTCGGCGGAACGCTACCGGTCGCTAACAAAGTTTCCCATGGGCCGGGAGTTCCGGGTGCGGCTCTGTCCGTGCAATTACGAGCGGAGATTTTAATTTCAAATTCTTCACTCGTCCCCGGTCGGATAAATCGGTGGTCATTACGCGTGTCCCGCAGTCCCCTCCGTTCTCATCTTAGCGCGGCTACCTTGCAGATTGCCTGTCACTCCGCTTTCAAATTGCTCAGACGCGGACCGCGTTTGCTAAAACCGGTGACCGGTCGATCGAGCTGTGTGGAAGGACTGCACGCGCACCTTTTGCAAATGGTGCGAACGACAAATGCACTCGAAGGTTTTGCACGGTAGAGCACCGATGCGGTCCTGTCGGTAGGCTAGATAGGGTTGGCGGGCGACGAGTTAGGTCATCGATGGTGTGAGGGTTTCAATATGCTTCGACAGTAGTTACGATACCCAGCCTGGACCCGCCATAGATCGGAGTGGATGCAGACCTGAACGAGGGAGGAAGGGTGGGGGGGGGGGCAAGCGGGGGGGGGGGGATGGCCAGGGGGGAGAGGACTATCGTGCTGCGGTATCGGTCGCCTTGGTTATTTAGGAAACCATATCAAAGTTTGAGTTGGCTGGTTGCCGGCAGTGCGCAACCCTCCTATCGTAGCCTCCGCTTCTGGACAATGAGATCTCTTCCGGTCTCGTCGAGGTCGCCCTTGACGTTCGTTACCGGACCGAATAACGGCACCTTGAGCCATGAAAATGGTGGCGCATTGAATCCCTGAAGAGCCCCGCTAAGAAAAGACCGGGCCCGTCATAGATCGGACGGCCATTATACCCGAGACCGGTGCCCGCTGCCTTTTCACATCCGTAATTGTCATTTGCCGTTCCCGAGGAACGCTCCTTACCTGGAGCTAGCCCGTTCATTTGGAACCTTTAAAAATTGATAAACTTACCTTCTGCGAAGTTGAAGGAAGCAAATCTCTCTAGTGGAATTCAAGTTCTACATGTGGATCTGTCAATAGGTTTTTAAACGATTGATACATGACACATCAAATAGAACCTTCGCAATATTGGTTCAAATATGAATCTCAAAAGATAATGTTAGGTTAGTGTTTTGAGTGATTCGATTGTAAATAAATGCTAAATTTCGAGGAAGTATCACAGTCAGAACAGTTTCTTGTGAATAAATCACTGTGATAAGGCAATCCCTAAGTGGTGTAATACTATAATAAGTAGCAATATTACACTTTAGAGGGCTGGCAGTTTCCCATTGAAAACTTGAATGTTCTGTATGAAAAATTTATATGTACAACCAACATGTTACGTAAAATTCCCAAGTTTGTCCTCGGCCACCATGGGAGCTACTCCCTCTACAATTGTATGTGTACCCAATACAGTTAAATTATTATTTGGTAATTCAGGCTGTCATTGAAGCATTATTATTACATTTAAATATAGAATCCTAAAGTTTCGAACCAATGTACTTATTTTTACCAACTTGGACGTACAGTGTCTGCTCCAACACATTTCCCAACCATGTAGCGCAGCGCCGTTTAATAACGCGAACATCTTACCTGCTGAAGAAACGTCAATTCTCGCCGAAAGTTGTTCACGCGGCGCCGTGAGACATACTCGCAGGACAAGTTGACGGTACTTCATCGTTCTCGTAAACAGTCCCGGCAATTAGCGGGAAAAATCCCGCAAGCCTGACGCGTTACGACAAGCCAAGCCAAGGCGAGGCGAGTCGAGGCAAGAAACGACGAGGGCAGAGCTATACTTCTAGCACTCCGCTAGGAGCCCGCGAGTTCTTCGGGAAGGGTCGAGAGATTTAATTAAGGCAGAGCGACGACGGACAGAAAGACGAGTCGCTACGCCGTGTAAACTCGAGTCCGTCCGTCGTTCCCCGATCTCTCCCTCTCTCTCTCTCTCTCTCTCTCTCTCTCTCTCTCTCTCTCTCTCTCTCTCTCTCTCTCTCTCTCTCTCTCTCTCTCTCTCTCTCTCTCTCTCTCTCTCCCCCTCTTTCCCTGCCGTAGCCTCGGGGACGGGACTGTCCTCCATCCTTCTTACCATTCTAGAAGATCTCTCGAAAACTCGTGAGAACGCTGCACACGTCTACGACGTAGATCTGTCCGACCGAGCGTGTGCGTCGAAGTTCCCCAGGCCACCCAGCCCGATTCCAGCCAGCTGAAGTTTCATCCGACCGGTCCTGTTTCCCTTGTCGACATTACACGGACCTTGTACTGGGAGCCCGGACCGCGTTATCAGGATGTTGCTCACCTGTACGGAATTGTCGGGGAGCTGACGTAATTATTTGCGAATCTTGTACTCGTTACCCTTCGCCAAAATCGGCAAGTTGCTCAACAAGTTCCGAACATATTTCTTTAATCGTCAAGCACCTAATTATAGTCCGAGTTACCATTCTTGATTAATGTATAATACATTGGAAATTGTGCATTCAGAATGGGGTTCTATTTACAATTAATGATTACGTGCATACTTTGCTGCCATTACTTCAGGCTATTTTGAAACTTCTGTTCTACTTGCTGATGAGAAGACAGTACAGTGATAGTATAGTATAAAAGTATAATGATGAACAACTGTGAACAAAACTTTTCCTCAGATGGAGGTGGTTGGGAATTTCGAAAGGCACCCTTACACATTCAACCCAGTGCAGCTGATCTTTGCTTACAATTTTTTGTGCTGAACTGTATAAATTAATTGAATATCCTACGAATTAAGAACTAGGCTTTCTCTAGCATTAAATGTTCAACTGCAATCCAGTTTAATGGTTAAATTTAAACATCCCAATTTTGGGAATTTTCAGATGCCTCTGAGAACACGATGTTCGTGTACCAATTGCAATAAGAACATCCAAGCGAGAACAATAATTAACCAGGATCGGCAACCAAATCCTTTCGCCTCGAATCTCCTCCAAGACCTCGACTAATCTCGAACCAACCGAGCCCGAGCCGGTGCTTTTAATCTGCCCGTCGAGCATCGGCGCCAACTGTTCCAATCGCGGCTGAAGTCGACGTGGAATAATAGCGTCAACACCGCGAGACGTTGGTCGGCGCCCGATGTCACTGTTCCTCTCGCATTTATTATACTTCCGCGTGGTGGATGTCGGGTTCGGTCGTTCTTCCGTCAGCGTTTCCAGCACGGCGAATAGCTCGCAGCGCAGCATCATCTGTTCCGCGGTCGCGGTTTCAGCGTCAATAATTCGTAAAGGCTGCGGGGCAGCCTCTAACCGACTGATTTCACGCATCTGGCGTTTGGTGGTTTAGTCTGGCCTGGTCCTGTGCCGGTTGCGCGCCTAGAGGAACGGACGAAAGACGACCACGGTTACGTTGGAGGGTGTGGGACACGGTTAGCGTAGAACAAGACGATAGAACGTGAGAGAGACGGATGTTGGGAGCGAGGAAGATAGAACGAGATAGATAGCATGAGAGAAACAGGGAAGGAGAGAGAGAGAGAGAGGGAGAGAGAGAACGGGCAGTCCCTGCCTCGCCGTGGTGGTCCCGTGATCAATATTCCTTACCCCCTTTGCCTTGGCTTACCCCTCCGGCGCGGTACGGGTGCCCCTTACCTCGTGAAAACCCTCCTTCTACTACCCACACCCACATCCTCCCACCTCCCTTCAGGGAGAACCCGGGAGAAACCCCTGAATCCCCTCTCGCACCCTCGTCTTAATTAGGAGTCTGAATCTGCGGCGGACACGCGTATAAGGGTAGGCTGGTGGAGATCGGAGGGAGGCAGCCAGGGGGCCAGCCCAGGAGGGAGGGAGGGTGGTGGTGTAGGTGGGTGTAGGAGGTAGGGCAAAGCCAGACGAGCGTCGTGTCCGAAACATTATTCGCAACTTTGGTACGATCGCCGCCCGAGTCGCGTCACCGACCCGCTGCACGAGAGACCCTTTTTATTATTCCCCGAAAATAAACACATTTGCGCTTCCTTGCCCTCTCGCGAGCCAGCCTGCAGTCCTCGCCCCCAGCTAGACTTGTCCGTCCCTCGTTCTGGACCAAAGAACTTCGCCTTGCTCGACCAGTAATTAGACCTTGTCCCTACGAACCGGATTCGCGTTCGCACAAATCCGCACGTGCTCGACTTTCTGGCCACTTTGTCTTCGCAGATTTTTATTTCTTTCGCGCTGGAACCATTTTACCGTGGCATAATTCTAGGTGGGGATGCTTTGTCTCTTACTCATGCTAGCCAAAAGCTCGTTGATACATCAACACTGAGAGAGAAAGAGAAAGATACTTATCTTTGCTCGCTGCATTTGACCAGTAGTAATTTAGTAAATAAAAACAAATTGAGTAGCGAAAAAATTAATTTGAAGTACCAATATTCATGAATTAATGCATCCAACCGCACTGAAGAATCCTGTACTTAATCCTGTGCTCATTGATGAGCAATTCGTGCCGAAACGATTTCTCCTGAATTTTTCTAGCATCTCTCACAGTCCACAATACTAATTTGTCTCGTCAATAATCAACGCTTCTTATTTTCGCCGAAGAGTTTCTCCGCGAAGTAACGATCGAGGGCAAGGCAG
The DNA here is from genome assembly GCA_916610255.1 of Lasioglossum lativentre. Lineage (NCBI taxonomy): Eukaryota > Metazoa > Arthropoda > Insecta > Hymenoptera > Halictidae > Lasioglossum > Lasioglossum lativentre. The sequence continues at coordinate 9,281,266 of OU744364.1, forward strand.
CTCGGCCGAACGTCCAGTTCGATGCTCTCGGCTGGATCGAGGGGTTACGCTCGCGATAATGTCAAAATAATTAATTATCGCTCGAGGGTTCGAGAGTTTTGAAGAAGTCGCAACACGGCCGCGCCAACCTGATACCGCTTCCCGAATCTTTCGTCCGTGAACGTATTTACATGCATGGTACATACTCTGCCGGGGTACATAGAGGGTAGGTGGCGGTGAGGTTGAACCGAGAGGATATTGGGGTTAGGCCATTCATTAGATTACGGGAATTCGGTGGTACCCGTTGAGGAGGGGGCACCGGGGACTTCGGGGAGTGAAAATGCGGGACTGGGTGCACGATCGAGGACCGAAACCCTGCACACATTAGCTGTCGTTAGAGAACCGAGCTGCCGAACCTTGGAAAGATGATTTTATCCGAAATATAATCACTATCCTTCCTTAAACAATTTATTAAAAATATCTAGAACAGAACAACTGTCTAAAAAGCTTCAGCAGGAGAACAGATACGAAAGTTATATATGACTGCTGCGAGACAAGATACCATTATATGTGAAGTGAGATTATTGAAAAGTAATCTATTTTAGAGGATCTGGAAATTAATGGATCTTTATGTTTCTTGAGAATGTACATTATGTAGTATACACTAAATTTGTGTCGAAATTATTTACTTTTATGACTTACGTCAGTAGGTAGAATATAAAACAGAGGAAAACATTTTAAATTTAAAAATACTGCGATATTATTTTCAGCTCATTAGAATTATTATGAAAAGAAATGAACGTCTATGTAGCTTCTGTATCTTGCAATGCAGCCAGACAATTTTTATTTTACAGTCTACTAATATCAATTGCTTTTTAAAATCTATAATATTATGACACCGAGTCCTGTACATCTGTTTATAATATTGCTTTTCGTCGTTCAACTGAAATGCTTCGAATTTATAATTGAAAACGTCTGGAGAATAAAGGGAACTTTTCCGTTTGTTTCAGAGTCGGCCCTCGCAAGGCGGGACTATCCCCGCCAAATCATGAATAAGGTAAGTGCAGCGACGTTAATCAGACGGGTTGATTAATAATTAGTAAGCAAAAGCGTGGAAATCAGCGCGGGGATTCTCGGGAGAGGGGCGCGCAACGTGTTTAGCTTCGATACGAGGAAAGTTGCGGGCCACGGTTACCACCAACACGATCGACGATTTGCACCTTCCATCAGCGAATACAAGCGAGTCAGTTACTAGGGAAGATCGATCCAACACCTTTAATCGGTTTTCATGCAACATGCCACCCCCTTCCCCTCCCCAGTTCATTGCGTGCTCGTACTTTTGCTTGCTATTACTTCGGTGGCTTGTGCCAAGCAATCAACAACGCTTTCATGAGTGAAAATCCACTGATAGAGCCGTAACGGTGCTCGACGACCCATATCCCGGCCGATTATTGAAATCTGCTAGAACAACGGTGGAACACGGATCCGTATGAAATATTCTACAGGCCTCTGCTACTTGGTTGTTGCATGCGAACGAGCCAAATTCACAAATAACTTCTTTTCTAATAGCGGAAGACGCTATCCAGGCTTTGGTATTAATCATCCGAATCAACTTATTTATTTAATCGTTTTGGACTTGGACAAAATATATTTCTAGGTGTAGACAAATTGTAAAAAGTCATTTACAATGCATTGCAAAATTCATTTACAGAAGCAGACTCTAATAAACAGCAATGTAGACACACGAAGTTCATTTACTGAAAGACACTGTAGTAAACGACAAAGAAGATTTACGAAATTCTTTTACAGAAGCGCGTTTTTTATTTAGCATATTCTGCTAAGAGACAGAGTAGGCTACACTGTGGACCTCGGATGAATAGCGGCTACAAGAAAAAGGTTTCTTCCGTGCGACCTCGTTTTACGCAGTACATTTATCGCGCAACGAGTTCTCGGGGCAGCACGCGACCGGTTACAGAACGAATCGATTCTCGCGTAAACATTCCACATGCACCGGAATCATATTTCCCGAAGAAATCACTGGGGCCAGGGTATGCGATGCAACGCCGGCCGTTGCATAAGCAGCGGATTAACAGAAAACTTTACGAGTCCATCGTTTCCGAAGTTGCCGGGGATAACTAAAATCAGAGGGAAAAGTTTTTAACTTCATTGCACGCTTAGAAGTCGGTAACGCTGTAACGTAGGAGCAGACGAGGAGGGCGGGCGGGGATAGAAGGAAGAAGGCGGGGGTGTTACATGAAGTCCTTCACACGCCAGGATCCGACGTGTTTGTGTGCGTCGGTTACGCGTATCTACCCGGGGGAATGTATATGTATGTATAACCCGTGCCTCATTTGTAGGCCCTTTATGCGCCGTCTGCCTTTCCTCATTATGCATTGTACATGAGAAAACTTCCTTGGAATCTCTTTCCCTCTTCGTTCTACCAAGGCCGTCGGCCTCCGCTCCCATTCGACGATGGGTGGTGTTGATCCCTTCGCCCACCCACGCCCTCCTCCCACCTCGGGCTCCTCCAACGTTGCCCCCTTTCGTTCCTCTTCACCACTGTGTGCCCCGGCTGCTGGTAGCTCTGCTTCTTTATAAACTTTTAATGACGGCAAAGCCTAATCGAGAGAACGAGCAAGCATACCCGGCCGCGCCTCGCGAAAGCTATCCAAGAAAATCGACGCTGCTGAATCTCGATTTTCGATACTCCGAGGCGAATGACCGACGACAGACGCGAGCGAAGCCCATGCTGACGTTTCTTCAGATCGTTAATTGGTGCCGGGCCCTACACCGTTGTGGAAGTCTCGGGGTTATGCTTCTCGCGAGATTTTAGCTTCGTCGTTAGTGGACACGGTTTTCTTGACTGGCACCTCGAAACAACCGATCGTCTGTGCAATTTCGGACCAGCACTTGTTACAGTTTAACTCTAGTTAGGAAGATAGAAAAATGAAAGGATAAAACATTCTTTTAAATTGACATTCCCGCCTTTTTTCTGTAAACACTTCATATAGTTTCTTTCTATCGAGTTAAGATTCTTGAAAATTTTCTCTACGTTTTCCTATGCTACTTGCTATGTATTGTTAATGAAAGTTTGTTAACCCTTTCGGTACTACCGCCGCCTATTGGCGGCATCCACGATTTTCTATGAATACCGAAAAAAACACGTTTTCGCGGCTTACGCTGCCGTACAGTGCACTTTTGTGGAAAACTTACTCGTACCACGAATGCATTACCGCGGCCAGCGCCTTCGTACCGAAAGGGTTAAAATGTACAGTAGTATGTCAGCAACAAATGTAACATATCGTTCACATTACGTCGCAGGAACTTCCTCTTGGTTTGTCTACGGTTAAGGATGTTATTATAATTTTCCTGAAACTGTAAAGGTATCGATTAGCAGGTATTTTTGGCAGCGACGCGAACAAAATCGGGTCGCTATCGCCTCCACAGCCTTTCGCCAGTGCTTTCTTACTCTCCGTAAGGGGACAAGGGGAACGTTAAAACCTACGGCTCCTAAAACACGATTAAACTAACCCTTAGTTATTTCTTCCGTTCGCCCCGGCGCGTACATCCTGCTCCGCCCTTATATAGCTCGCTCCTGATCATTGGTTACGACTTCGTTGAGACATCCGGAGGAAGATTCGAAGATGAAAACCGTCCCAAACCGGAACCAGGAAACCGAAAAAAGATACATCAATTACAAGAAATATAAAATTAAATGCACGAGTAGATCGTGCTGAGAGCCCAGTAAATTTCGTATTAATACGCGCGAAAGCACCGTGGCTCCGTTAAAGCAGCATTTAAAGGAGCACGGAGGGATGAAGTGTTCCGGGCGCCATTTAGTGGCGGCACTCTTTCATAAAGGACCTTAATAAAAATCCCAATCTAAACAAGCTTAATTTACGTCCGCCACATAATTACCTACCCCCGAGGCACGACCCGGCCGGCTCTCTTTTTCTCCCGTGGCGTTGAACCACTTCTGGTGCACCGCGCGAGGAAAGAGTCCTCGGTGCTGCGGGGGCGTAGAAGGAGGCGCGTGGAGGGCTCTCTGAAAAATCTAAGAGGCTTAAAGCATTAAAAGGGTTATATAACATTCATTAGCAACGGGTCAGCCTTTGTGAAATTTCCCTTGGAAGCGGCTGCACCATGGCCGGACACGCCGCCTTTTGCCATTTCCAAGCCCTCCGCGCACCGTCTCTCGTCCTCTCCGCTACTCCAATTCCACTTCGGACGATGTCTCTCGCTCTTTTCCTCTTACCGAGACTCTACCTCCCAGCTCCCAGAGCCATCGTGAGCCCGTCCCTTCGTCTCTCGGGGTGCAGGATAGTCACGTGAGCTGCGTATCGTCCGGCGAAAGGGGGCGGTAGGATAGGAAAGTGCCGGAGAAAGGAGAGGTGGGAAGAGGAGGGTCCGTCTCTGATGAAGATGTCGCACACGCCGGGGACCCTGGGCGAGATTACTCGGGTTAGAACCCGTGGACCCTGGTCAGGGCACATGCTAATTGCTTTATTTGACATCAAGAAATAATGTACTGCCGCGCCACGGCACGGACGACGCCGAGCGGGGACCTCGCGAAAGCTAACCAGAAACCCCTCGCGCCCTCTTCGACTATACTCCTTCTTGTCCCTTCGTATAAATCTGCTACGCCTTCGCCCGAATACTCGTTAAGTCTCTTTAAGTTACAACAAGGAGTATTGTCGATACCTGGGAGAACGTGTTTTACCGTATTCTTTTGGGATTTTTTGGCCAATAGATATGGGGTCAGTGTGGAAATGGTTCTTCATGGCTGATTTTATGTTTCTTGGTTTGTAGAACTGTATTGAAGCTTATAGAAGGTAAAGATGAATATCGATAGAGGAAGATTCTCCTGAAGCGAAGACATACAAGGTTTTTCTTTTAAATATGGATGTAGATTTTCTTTTCGCATCAATTAGGAATGGAACGACCAAAAAGGAACTACTTAAAGAAATAAATAATGTCACCTCACGTCTGGTGGTTTAAACTCGGAAATTTCGAGAATTAAATCCAATCATTATGATTATTCTGTAATCAAATTACACACATAATGCAGCTTCTTTACCAGCAACATTCAGTAAAATGGCTTAGTGCAGAATAGCTTTTAATATCTGTGCTTGTTCTATTGGCTTTCTTGTTTTTATCAATATTCAGCTATTAAGTTTTCCTCACTATATTCACATGTAAAATATTTTCTTCATGTTCGAATCATTTAATAAAATGCTGTTGTTCGATGTCAAATGATGTTCGACATTAAAACAGTCCTACCTACAATTTATTTAAAAAATTGTTGACAGCATGTTTTTAGAATTGATTTATCCGACGTGTTTCAAATACATTGAAAGGATCTGAAGAAAAATCTCAGAGTGTCGCAATCGAGAAATATTAGAATATTCAACACGGGAAATGGTTCCTAGGAGCAAATACTAGAAACGAGAAACCATTATCCCGGCTCCACGTGTCCAGCACGGTCCACAATAAATAAAACCGAAAGTGTTTGCATCTGGAACACATTGGCCAATTCCTGGCGTCAGTACGTGATACGCTTGGTCACCGGGAAAGGGTCCATTTACCTCCGGACCTAATAACCTTTAGTTGGTCCAATAACCGTCTCTCGAAGTTACATATGGAGGAATTTGTATTCGAAATCGGGCATATCCAAGGGATGATCGTAGCTTCCAACGCGGGGCACGCGTCTTTCTCGTAAATATGCCTGTTCGGTTTGGTCGAGTGGCCTGTTCGTTCGCCTTTGCAAAAACGGAAGCGGCAGAGAGAGAGAGAGGACTTAGGCTCTTCTCGGCCGACAGAGCGTTAGGGTCGGCTTCGACGTCGCCAAGGGTGCATTTCATCTTCGAGACCGTCAGCTCGGAGACCGATCGGCCGTACGCTCGATGTCGAATCATCCATCTTTTATCGAATCGAACCTGATAGTTCGATGCTTTTGCGCGCAACTGTTGCCTCGAGAGAGGCTGTGTTCCCTTCCCAGTGACATCTGAGCGTAATAGTTAGTGTTAAAGCTTAGCTTCGTCGTGGAAAAATCATTTCAATCATGAGTGGGTCGTCAATGTTCAAACAAGCTTCAATCTGCTTATTTCAGGAAAATCAGATTAAGTGAAGAATTTCCTTTATCTAGAGGGAGATTTGTTTTTAATCATTGTAAAAATTGTGTTATGCTAATGTTTTCATACATAAAGATTCACAAGACCAATTGCAGATACGGAACAACTTGGTTTCTTAACCTCAAGTATTAATACCTTGCCTGCCAGATCGATCATAGGTTGTTGACACAATTCTATGTATATCGTTAATAATTAATTTTAGTCATCGCACAGTTGCTGGAACTAAATTTCATTAGAATTTGTACGATGTCGTTCAAAAAGTAATCTTTGCGATAAGCTCTAACTTTACAGTTTTCATCGCAATGTCTAATTCACTTTGATTTTGTAGGATTTTCTTTTAGAAGAAACGAGATATCAAAGTACAATGAAATTTTTACGAATTTGAAGTGGCCACAGACAGAGTAGTGATCTAAAAATTTATTCTACGTTTAAGAAACTTAAATACTGTAAGAACGTGCTTTCATTGACGTGTCAGTATCCTCAACGGTGGACACTTCCTTTTCTCGTACCAGTTCTGAGTGGCTGGGAATTCTCGCGGAAGCACGGGTAAATATTTCATCCCACGAAAATATAGCAAGATTCGAGCGATATATCTTTCATCGGACACAGCCGGTCAGCTGTCCGCTTCCACGTTCAATTTTTATGATTAAACTTTTCGTCTGTCTCGTGTGTGTGCGCTTATCCTGTCTTCCAAGTTTATTAATATTAACCTGGGACTTATCAGTTCGTCGCATGAAGACGTAAGAAGATTGGAAGTTCTTCGCGTAAACCTTGAAGATTTAATCCGTCATAAAAATAGTAATCGTATATTTTGTTCGGTTTAATATCAAGACCCGAATTATGGAGATCAATTGTGCGGGTGTCTGTATTTTAGAGGAAATAAGTGTACTGGGAATTGGATGATCCATCTCTTGACGAACAGGGGTCGAACATTGGACGTCAGAAGCTTATTTCTATCCGAACTTCTGCCTTCGAAAGCGTCCATCATGCCTGGACAGAACACGTTCCCCTAGGCAAACATTCGTTAATATTCACCTGTGCCGGCCGATACCACCGAGGAGAAAGTTCAACATCGATGGACGTGCTGGGAATTTTGTTAACGATTATTGATGCACGTTAGATGCGACCACGATGCCGGACTGACGTCATGATAATACGTCATTATTTGCGGGATGTGCTTCGACGTTGACGGTCCGACGCTAACAACACGGAATAATACCTCCGTAAAAATTCTAGCTGCCGGGGATAGTAATTCCATCAGCTCATTCTACCTTCACCATTCATTTTAGCATCACTGTTCACTTTGGCACGTTTTGCTCCTTCGCCTAGGAGTCGCATTGGTGCAACATGAACACTCGATCACATAGACTTCAATTGACTAAATTAACATAACACTTTCTTTAAAACATATTTAAGAAACATTAGGTTAACACGTTTATTATCTTGGAAAATCATTGGAAAGACCCACTCTGATTACTGATTACTTGGTGGGGGTTTGTTTGTGCAATCGGTCGCTTTTGGCTGTAATCCTGTGGGAACTTTTACTTAAAAAAAAATGTATTTCGATACATTACGATCAATTCTTTTTACAAATTATTATAATATTATCACTGTAAATGTCACGTCACCTAGAGGTGATATTATTTGACCAAAATGAATTTTTCTACAGATGTATTCAGTGTATTAAATTTGGTTAGGATCTGCAAAACGTAAGAAGATTGAAACAGTATTATAATTTTTAGTAGGTCCATGATAAGAGTTAAGAAGGACAATGTCATTTCAAAAAGTACAATGGTCGTTGCATTTGATTCACTATGCAATTGAATAGAATAATAAAATAATATTAAACAGTCTGCTGGCACGAAGAGGACTCTAGATGAGAATAATATCAACCTGCGTTGTTGGTATAAAAATGGGAAACCAGAGGATAAATCAGCGGTCCCGGGCAAGCAGGTGCAGCCACCTGAGAGTGGGAAATTTTGCTGAAGAAGACTTAGCAGCCGACCGCGTAGAATATACTGTCGATGCGGTTGAGACGATGACCGTGCCGGGTGACACCGGTGAGAACGGAGAAAACCGGGAAACCATGCGAAGAGAAATAGGGGCGGCAAGGGGCTATTTTTGTGGTTAGCAGGGAATAATTTAGGGCCGGATAATACGCGGAGCCCATGTAATTTAGCCGGGATACCAACGCCGACGCCGACGTCGACGCCGACGTCGACGCCCGGCGTCGCCCCGTTGGAGAGTGCGTGCTGGTTTTCATACACTCTGCCGCGATGGGAGAGGCACGAGCGACGTGTAACCGGGAACCTGGGGGCTCAGGTGTTTCACCGGATAATAGGCGACATCATCCCCACTTCCTTTACCTCCCCCGTGACCTCCCTTCGAGCCCCCTAACCCACCCTTAGCCAGGCAGCGTATCATCGTCAAACCCTGATCGATGTAATATTCACGCTCGATACGCGTCCCAGCTTCTGTAACTTGCGACGCTTGATGCCTGTACACTTTCCCTCGAATCTCATCAGCGTCCCTTTCACGTCTTCTTGAGTAACGTGTACATACTTCGTTCGTTCGTTCGTTCGCCAAGGGAGAACGTTTTTGCCGAGGCATTGTTGCTCGCCGGAGTCTCACTTCGCTAGAAAATCAAACGTAACGCCGCGCCGCGTTACGCCACAATATTCCCGAAACTTTTAATTGATTTCCCACCTACGGTGATTTGCGCCTTTTGTCCTGCGAACGACTCGCGAACTCGCGATACTGAGAGGAACGTGTGGTTCGATGAACCTGCAAGTGGGTTTGTGTGGTTGGGGAATTTTTAAGTTGTTGATAGCCGAGTTAGAATCCCTAGGACGCGTCCATCGAAGTCGAAGTGATTTGTTTGAGGAGACCGAAGCTGGAAAGACAGAATGTATCGCAGTGATCAGTCTTTTAACTCTTCCGCATGATTTTCTTTGATGTATTCTAGAATAAATTAGTTTCTCGGTGTTATGCATATATGATCGATATGGCAGTCAACGTGATAAACATTCAACGAATAGATCCTTCCTGCAAATTAGCAAATAAATTTATAGTTCATTGGCAATGTATTAAAAAATTGTTGTTGTATTCATGTGATAGTTTAAACACAGATACCTGATAGAGAAACAGCTTCTGATTAATTTTGATCGAACGAGAAATATATTAACCATTAAATTTTGAGTTGGTCGATAGTGTACTTACATATTAAACAATTTTATTCGTTTCAAAATGCTACTATTAACGCAGGCAATGGCAAATAAACTGCTTCTGATGATTTTTAATAAAGAATATTGTAAGAGAATATTAATAGAGAATGCGATGTTTTGGACACAGGCGCCGGGCAGACAAGCAGCGTCTGATTATTTCGGACAGAGACCTAATCAAGAAATTACACCGTCGAGGGACTCGGGAAGTGGCGATATTGCGGATCGCAGTTAATTACGAGCGCGGCCCGCAAACAAAGAAATTAATGAATCATAAAAAGTGGTGAATTTAGGGGATCGGCGTCGGGCCACGGGCGTTTCTTCGTGCTGGAAATCGCCAACGGCCGAGAAATGGCCGGTGCGGCGCGCGAGGCGCGTAAAAACGTCTAAATTGCGCGTAAATAATTATATTTGCATATTCATTGAAAGGTAAATATTTAATGCCGACGTGGCAGAAAGGGGCAGCGTGAAGTGTAACGTATACGCGGAAAGTGAGGTGAGAGCGAGCGTGAGAGAGAGTGTCCGGAATATGGGGTAGGCGGGGGTGGTTTTTCGAGAGGACTGGGGTTGTCTCTGGCCGGTGCTGGCCACCGCCCGAAAGCGAGAGAGAGAGAGAGAGAGAGAGAGAGAGAGAGAGAGAGAGAGAGAGAGAGAGAGAGAGAGAGAGAGAGAGCTAGCGGAAAAGGGGTTGAATATACACCGCGGCTCGACGGAAATTTTAGCTTAATTTTACTTAACTACACCGGGGCTACCCGTGGAGCGCTGCTGCAGGGACAAGTGTTATTTTTGTAATTCTGGCCGGCGCTAATGGGGAGACCTCGGCTTAACTCCCGGCGACCAACAAAAGAGAGTGTTTACCGCGAGCTGCGAATATACAAATCCGCCAGTGTAAACGACACCACGGTAGCCGGGCTTTAAACCGGCGCTGATACCCGAATTTCTTTCCCGGAAATCTCTATCGTTCCAAATTGATTCTTATCACGGACGGATTCTTTTGATACTGGGATTATCGAACGAGTTGAAATGATTGTTGGGACGCAACGTACTGTGAGACCCACGAAAGTGTCTTTAGAATGAATTTGACACCAAATTCCAAGGCTTCGACCACCCGCCTAGAAGAAATAAATTCTCGAAAAGTCAAAGGCTCTTGAGCCCAAAGCGACGGGACTCGTCCGATTTTTTGTGCAACTTTCCAATACCATAACATTTACATCTGGACCATTTTCTACAGCTCACCCCCAATTTTCTCCCACTCTGTTTTTCCTCCTTCAGCCAGCTCTCACATAACCTACAACTTTGTACAGTCATCTTAGCTCAAATATAAGTTATCGTTATTAACCCTTCATTAAATACCTAGCACAGTTTTAAGGGGGTCATCCCATGTGAGAGCTACTTTTCTTGGTTTCTTTGAGAATTTTTTTTTAAGGACTCATTCAACATACAATCTTGAAATTTTTACCACACATTTATTGACATTTTGACAGTCTCTCAGAATTTTTTCAAAACAAAATAACGGGTTGGATTGACTTTACACCCTTCGGAAGACACTCATGTGAAAAAAAGTAGGTTGATGGCAACCATGATTCCGGAGGTTTCGATCATCTGAAATCAAAAAATCAAACGGCATTTTAATTTGTAGATCTGCGGCTACCGCCGGTACCAAAATAATATAAAAACATCGAAAATTGAATTTTTGGCACGGTTTTAAACGTTAAGTTCCATGTTTCGATTTTTTGGACCTGCCACATGGAATGACTCCCTTAAGTAACCAAATCAGGAGGGAGAGATGTGAGAAAAATCAGTGTACCGATTTTTTCATCTACGCACGTACAATAATTAATAATGGAATTTTTCTTTAGAGGTTGAAGCAAATATAGAAGGGAACTAGCCGTTTGTGATGAGTAGACCCCGGATTTTTATGCAAGATCAAAATTGTCCAAATCAATTGTATGAGAATCAAAAGTTAGTTGAAAATGAATTTTCTCTCTCAATAATTTTAATCAGATCAAGATAACATAACAACATCATTCAATTCATCTAATGTCTACAGTTTTGTATTTGACCAATCCATTTTGGTCTTAAATGCATAAAATGTGTGGTCTAGAATAAAAATTTTCTATCTTTATGTAAAATCACCAGAAACAAGAATTAATTAGAAATTCATTTCCCTTCTAAATAATTTTGATATACGTATATTGAATAGGACGTGACACTCTTAAATTCTTGCAGAGTTTGTACTGCATCTTGTTTCACGTATTCATTCTCGTCACAAATGCGTAACATCATTCATGTCACATTTTCGTGCTGAGACGTGCGTGAATAATTTGTTTGCTTGCAAGGAACTTGGCGTTAACTTTAAATTACGGGTGACGGACACGGGCAAAAGGTAGCCCTGTTATTAAATCTCCTCCTGGCGGATCTATCTTTATCTGGCCATCGTTCTCCGCGGGATTAACCTTTAACGTTAATTATCTGCCGGGCTCGGGTCTAGGGACGGGTGTACGTGGCTGAGGCGGCATCAAAGAACCGAGTGTTTAGCTGCAATATCTTTCCAGCGGCTGCACATCGGTGACCAGAAAAGGAGGGGGGCCCGGGGATCCAAAAGAGGGTTGAATGGAGAAGGAGTCGAGGTGGTGATTCGTGGTTGCCGAAGAAACCGGAGAAGCCACCTCTGGCCCTCCTTCAAGAACCGTCTCTCCACCGTCTTTCGCTCTTTCTCCCTTCGCCTCTGGCCTGCTCATTCAAAGTTAGTTGGCCTGATCCGGCAGATGAAATTAAGGAAGTGTGAATACGTCCGCGAGTAAAATCGATACTGATAAACTTGCCTCGCGAACGCTCTGATTAGCCTGTCTATTCGTAGACGAATAAACGCTGTAATTATCAGCCAGCCGGAAAAGTTCGTGCTGCTTCCAGCTTTTATCATTCTGAAAATATACGTGCACGCATTGTAGCAACTGAAAACGAGTCTGTTAATCTTATTTAACACTAAACCTACCGGGCCTTAAAAAAGTAACTAGTACATGTTCCCTTATAAAAATGACAAGATTGATTTTATTTAGACTTTGTGCGGCTCATATTGTGATACCTGTTCTACTAAAGATATCTATACAATCATTTCTTATGAAATCATTTTTATTATTTCAATAATTGTAAAATAAATTGTAAAAAATCTAGAACCGGTCATTTGATCGGTCGTGGTAGGTTTAGTGTTAAATGGTATAGAATTATTTATGAGTTGAAACTTTCTTTTTCTACTAGTTAAGATCAGACTGCTTTTATGCATTTATAGCAAAAGTGTGTAAATGAAATATAGAGCAGTGGAGGTGTCTAAAGTATTTAAGGATATTGTTATATTATTTAATTTGTTGTAATAATATCCTCAAATACTTTAGATACCACTGCTCTGTATCTCTGTTACACACTTGTGCTATACATTCATAAAACCCGCAGTCTAATTGTAATTTTTCTGAATCGTTTATCTCTATTGATTAAAACATCTCTAACTTCCTTGGCTACATAAAAGACAACCCGAGGATTAAGTATGGTAATTAGCACAGGATTGTTTCTTCTTGAGTGATGGGCATTGTCTATATTTTCTATAGTATAGGGTAAGAAGATAATAATAGTTGAAGTTCGACGAAGTATTCCTGGCATGAAATACAGTATTGCCAAGACGGATTTGGAAAATATTCAGCTGCCGCATAAATTCTGGATCAATAATGCCGTTCGGGTTGATCTATAAAATTGCCGAGTGAACCGTACGAAATTTTTAAATCTCCCCCGGACTATAACCGGCTAGCGGCTTCATATTTCCGCGGAATAAAGTTGATTTAGAGGTCCGTAAGCACCGATAAGTTATCCGCGCGCAGAATATACCGGCGCCTTAATGGAACAGTAGTAAGAAAACTGGAAGAAAAATACCCTTATTGAAAGGAATCACCGTGGAGAACTATCAGGAGCGGAGGATATTGCGCGTGCCACTCGGTCGCAGGGTGGTTGGAAACGAAACGACCAGACGAGAGAACCATAAGCAGCCATCTTCGGAGCCCTGTCGTGCTTTAGCCCGATGTCGTAGCCAATATCGCGAGGAAAGGATACAAACGACTCGAAATAGACCTTGAGAATAGATTCGGGACCGATCGCTCGCAGCCAGGGAGAATAAGCCATCGATATAAATTGCACCATTCACTGACGCCACCGTTCTCGTTCTCGTTCGTCGTCAAACTGAACAAAGAGAGCCACTCGCGAAAAGTTACGCATTCGAAAAATAACCTACGCGTCGCGGGATCCTGCGAGGATGAAGAGTCCTCCGGGTTTCGAAAGATCAGAGAGGTCCGCGAATTTTTACCACGGTCGACCGGACGAAATCCTCTGGAGAAATGAAATTTTGAAAAGCACACACCCCTGACACACTCTCTCGTGCCTGGAGAGATTGCTTATTTAGTTTCTGGACGGAATTAACGCGGAAGTTAGATTAGGGGTAGGTCACATTGGCAGATAACCTCGCTTTGAATAACCATCCCAAAATGGCAGGTCTAATTAGATTTTTCGGGTCGAATGACAATCAAAGTGTAAGGCAAAGTTCATGTCTCCAAACAAAACATTTAGAGAATAATATGTTAAGAATAACATCGCTTAAGATTACTGGAACAATTACCCTATTCATTTTTATGGTGAATGCATAATATAAAAAGAAAAATAACTTCAGTAATAAATCAACTTAGATGCCAGAAAAGTAGTTCCAGTGGAATGAGAGAGTTGAAGATTCGCGGTTTGGGATTGAGTGGATCGGCTTCGATGATCCTGCGCCGTTAACATCCTCTCGGTCGTCCTCGGGACGATCCTACGGGCAACAATTTCGGGCGAGAAGAACGAGAGAGCAACGAAGGGAAAATGTATTCGAGAGTTTCCAATTTGCGGTTGCGGCTGTTAGAACTGAGGGGGGTGGGGGTAGGGTCGGTGGTTGGTCCTACAGGGGTGAGAGAGGAGGTTCTCGTAGTGGGAGGTGGCGACGGGTGGTTCGAGGCTCTATTATGGTAATTATATGATAAATACAACAAGGCCTTAGGCGGTGTCTCCTCTCTTTACTGCGGGTCCCACCCTCTCTTTCTCCGGGGGTTCTCTTTGGCGGCGCGAAACGGGGTCCTCTTCTTCCATCATCGGTGGCAGGAATCTCGCTCTGCTCACGACTCCATCTCGCCTTTCCTTTCTTGGAGGATGCTTGTCGGTTTCCTCCTCCGTTCTCCTGCGTCTCGTCCCGTTCCTTTCAACCACTTCGGCGTCGTCGTTTCAGCGAGAGGCACCGGCGGTTTCGTTTAAAATACGCCTCCTCTCTTGACGGAATGCAATTAATCTTACTCCCTCTCGATCCTCGCCTTCGTTCATAGAGTCCTGTCTTCCTGAAAGGGATGAGTAACGCGGCTGGAAGAAGTGTTACCGACTTAATGAAGTACGACTTCCGATGCATGCCGCCCGACGACAGTGTAGAGACGGAGGACGCGAGACACTGAACATAGGGTAGAGAGGGATATAAACACACCCGGAGGCGAAAAGAGAAAGGTGCAAAGAGAACGACTCGGCCGGAAGTCCTGACTAAACACCCGCTTTCATTGTCACGCTTGGTTTACTCGGCACATCTTTACGGCCAAAGAGGGAGCGAATTAGATAAGTAGGTTACGCTGTTTGCCGGAAAAAACGCGTTCGACTCTTTCGCCCAGCTTTTAACTCTGCAATTATTCAATTCGAGGCGCGACTTCCTCAGACACCGGGCACAGTTTAAATAATGTGAAAAGGTACGGTCTTGATATTCCTATTTTACGTACCAAGAAACGAATCAACTGGCGATAACACGTTCTTGAAGTAAACACACAAGTGTATCTATTCCAAGGCTAGATATAATGGGAGGTAATTCGTTTTTTGATCCTATCAATTCTACTTTTTATAACTTTTATTCTACTTCGAAAGAAAAACTGCTAGATATATTCCGTTTCATTCGTGTATCCTCTTAAAACTAGCGACATATTTTGTATCTCTTTTCTAGATAAAAGAAAACAGTTACTTCAGCAAACTCTACATTACTAACAAAACAGTGTACCTAAATCTCTCAGAAGCATGTTGACGAAATTCTTGGTAATTGTTCTTAACCCTCGCATCAAAACCCAAATTATTCTACGACGTTGAATAATTCTTCATAACTTCAGCTTACATTCTTGTGCCTCAAAAGTGAATTGATTCGAAATTATCCGAGAAAGTAGAATGAATAACAATTTTACTATTTGTCGACAAGAATGCACACCGAATAAACCGAAATTAAATGTAGGTTCCCATATTTTCACAAGTGTGGATCAGGAAGTTGTATCTCAAAAGTGAATTGATTCAAAATTATCCGAGAAAGTAGAATGAATAACAATTTTACAATTTGTCGAAAAGAATGCTCACCAAATAAACCCAAATTAAATGTAGGTACTTAGACATTCCCATATTTGCACAAGTGTTGATCAGGAAATTGTATGAAGTGATACCGATCGTTGAAACGAATGATTTCGCACGACACGAATGAAAAGGATTTGCGAAAAACCGGGTCGGTCGCCATTCGGCTGGATGATCGCCGAGAAAATGGTGAATTCGATAGTGCACAGAGTCTGCATAATATATGCATGCAGCGCTAACTCTTCGGGTTCGACGCGGTTGAACCAGATCCTGGGCAACGTATCGGGCTCTGCACCTCGTTTCCCTTTCTCCCTCCGTTTCTCTTTAACTCGCTTTGCCTCTCGTCGAAGAGATAATCATATTAACCGGGCTATAACTTGTCTATGCATAAGCATAATACCGTGGCGGCGTGGTCCTGGGATCCTGGCCAGGATACGGGGTATATTTTACGCGCTCTGCCCGGCCGCGCACACACCGCTATATATACATACACCATCCAGAACACGCCAGCCAGACTCTCCTCTCTCTAGTCGTCGCTGGTTGCCTACCGAAGCTCCGGCAGAAGGGCGAAACCGGGGAGAAGTTGCAACGTACAACGTTAATCAGCCTAATTGAATTAGGCACGCGCGACTGTTGTAATTATGACTATTTATAATGATTCCGCCGCGCGCGCCCGCGGAAGCTACCCCTCAGGATTCGCCCCCCCCCCCCTCCCGCGCGACACGCTGAGGAATATTAGTTTACACGCGTCTACGCCGCTGACATTTAACGACCATCATCCTCGGGGATCGAAGGGACATACTAATCTCCATCTTTGTTGCATTAACGCGTTATTCGATCGAAATTAACAGAATGTCGCAGCTTTGTTTACTCTAAAAATAGTGTTCCTTAAATTGTATTCCGTGAATTAATTGGTTGTTGTTTATTGTATGTAAAATTTGGTGTCGAATGTGGTGTCTGTTGAATTTACAATAAAACTTACATTGAAAATCTTTTTATAGTGTTATATAATGCGTGGCTTGGTACTGTGCTTATACAGTAAACAAATAACTACATTAGAAATTATTGTCTGAACAGATCAAAGTAATTAAGAAGCATTTGCTTTGATAAAACTATCAGTAACCAAAAAAGTCGACTTCAGCCATCGAGATCCATTCGATTCAAGGAGTACGTCAGCTGGCATCAGTTCCTTCGATCGTAAAAATTGATCTCAAAGTCGTGTAATAAAAAAGGCCGTTATTAATGATCGCGAGAGTAGAGACGAAATAAAGCGGAGGGAAACGGAGAAGGAACGAAGAGATGGTTCGAGAGGAACGGCAAGAGTCGTTGGATTTGTCGCGGCGCGGATCGAAGCCGAATAAATTAGCCCCGCCGCGGGAACGCGGACGAGATATAAAATTTTGAATATGAATGGACGGTTTTGCATTCGTAATGAGCTCTTATTCCGGAAACAAAGAGCAGCTGACGAGAACATATGTAGATGAAGGTCGGCGCGAGGAGCTAGAGGCTTATAATATCACGGCAGGTTCGAAGGATCCACGTGGAGGACCTAAATCGTTCGTATTGAGGATCGAATCGTTAAGCTTATCGAAAACCACCGAGGGATCTGCATATTTTTTGCCAAATGCATCTGCAATTTTCGGCAAGTTACAGTAAGCTCGCTGTAATTTATTTGCAGGCAATGATCTCTGCAGAATGTTTGATTGTTCTTTGATTTACACAGCAGAGTTGCTTTCAATTTAGTTAACAACTGTAACTCGCCATTGCTGTAAATATTTCACATAGAAACTTCATAACGAACGGATGTCGTAATTCCAGTAGAATGGATCAAGAAAATATTTATATTAATAGAAACTATCGTTCGAAATATTATGATATGGTAGCACATAATAAACTGTTTTTGCTTCCTAGACGTTTACTACGTTACGTATTAGAATTAAATTAGTGGTTTTGTAATCTCAAGACAAATATAAATTTGTTACAACTGGAGTCTATAACATCTTATTAAATATTTCAGTCTATCAAATTTTGTCAAAGTTTTGTGTAGCGGCAATTAGTAGGCTTCTTTTCGAGTTACGTGGCGTAGCGACGTAAGAGGTACTACGATGATATTAACGATGAAATATAAAGACAGAGGGTACGCAGGCCTATATCAACGCGGTTCCTTGACGCGGCAGAACACGCTTTACCACGAGATAGAACAGACGGGAAGTGTGAGACCGATATGCGAAGAAATACGAAGGTGAAGAGGGAGGAGAGACCTCTCATCTCGTCTATCCCTTCTGCTAAACTCATCAGCCCCCGGTAATTCCATCGATGCTTTAAGCAAAGCCTGCTTAAGAGATGTATCCGTGCTTGGAATCTTACATAGTGGCGTTCGCTCGAAATGTAATTTTATTCGGCCGAGTTCAGAATTTGATAGTCGACGTACGCTCGGGACATCGATGGTTAATGCGTTTTTAATTGAATTCCATTGAGAATGCTACTCACAATAGAGTGAAGTAAAATTGAGAAGGAAATGAAACAAAATGACACTGATCGATGGCAATATTATTCATTGATTAGATCAATGTGAATATCAATTATCAATGAAAATCGTGAAAGACATTTTTGTAAGCTGTGCACTAGTTCCAATGTCAATCTATTGTTGAACATAATTTTTGCAAGAAGAATTCCATTAAGAATGCTAATCCCAATAGAGTGAAGTAAAATTGAGAAGGAAACGAAACAAAACGACACTGAATGATGGCAATAATATTCATTATTTAGATCAATTATCAATGAAAATTGTGAAAGACATTTTTGTAAGCTGTGAACTAGTTCCAATGTCAATCTATTGTTGAACATAATTTTTGTAAGAAGAATTCCATCCAATACTAAACTGACCGAATGACAAAAGTGAGTGACACGTGTTGTCTTATAAAAATTAAAATATTCAATTTATTTTGATTTTGGTCATCAATTTCTACAGGACAGGAAATTAAAAAGTAGTACATATTGTAATTTCGTTACAGGATCGATACGTGTAACAGTCATCGATTGTGATTGAGCGGTGATTCATTTTCGCATAAATGAACTAGTCGACGCTTAATGCTGTCCCGTTGAATATTCCGTCGAATGGACCTCGATATTGAATTGGCTGCCGCTTAATTGTAACCTTGCTCGTCGCGAGGGTCCCATTCACTTGTAAACGACATTTGCATAATTTTTACATTGGCTGTCCTGTAATCGATTTGAATACCGGCGGTGATATCCACTTCCTTCTTTAATCGATTCGAAACCACGCCGCTTCTGTCCCTCTTTACGCCGATTGTTTTCGTTAGCATTGCTAAGTGATCGTTCCGGCGAGCGAAAGTCGATAACAATGATCCGACACGCTTCAATATTGTCGTACTTCCAACATTGCCTCCCCGATTAATAATTTATCCATTCTTGAAACTACAAGTCCAACAGAAATTATTAATACATCCGCCCGCGTCTTCTATTTCGAGTAAAAAATTTTAGACTGTCAAAAACTACGCATGGCAAATGCATCGTTCGCGTTCTTCATTTCCCCGATTTCCAGGCGTTCAAGTCTCAAAGCCCGTTCTATCCGTGACGATTCGGAACTACGTTCGCTTTGATTAATATTAAAATTCACGGGGTCCGGGCACTAATTTATACGGTGACACGATCGACGAGCCCGGTCTGTGACGCAACCCGTGAAATACCTACTTTCAGTTTCACGTTCCGCGGTCAAAGAGGATTCCAGCCGGTGAAGTCGCGTTTGCTGACCAGCGACCAGTCGGAGAAGGCTTAAAAAATTACCCGCCTGGCGATTAAACGAGTTTCCGAAGTTCTTTCAAGCGACGAACGTCGAGAATGAGCGAGGGCCGACCGGATAAAGTGTGCGGCGGATGGAGCCGAGAACGGGAGAGGGAGAGAGAGAGAGAGAGAGAGAGCAAATGTATAGAGGGGCTGGAGAGAGATTGCAGAGCAGAGGAACATTTTTTCTGTGAAGCCACCGAACGACGTCGCCTGTCGTCTGTTAATTTAATAAAATTTTTCCTTCCTCTTGTATGAGGACGAGGAAAGGAGGAAGAGAGACGTAGAACGGTAAAGGGCGGCAGGGGGTGACAGGGGGTGGGCCGAGGAGGCAGGAGGAAGAGAAGAAGCACGGGGAAAAAGTTGTACACCAATTAACGGATTGAAGTTACCATCAGATGCAGGCCGACTTCGAGAGGCCGCGGCGAGCCGGCTCGTCGAGTCCTCGAAGGGTTGGACTATCGTTAGCGGGGCCGCCACTTAAACGGCGATCTCTTCCGTCGACGTCGTCGTCGACGACGACGGAACGACGAAGTTGAAAAAGCTTGGCCAGTCGACCGGTGGCCCACTCGTGCCACTTCCTTCGTCGATTGCCTTTCGATGCAACCGGCCGGGCCGTTCCCCGGCGCTGACAGCCACTCACCCTCAAACTACTCTGACCGCTTTGACGAATTCCTGCGCAAACGGCAGAAGCGAGATCCAGTCGCAAATTAACTGGTAATCGATTATGATGCCCTTAGAAAGGAATGCTCGGGTCCATTCGGGCATTTATCAATTTTTCGAAGGGGTTGTAGGTGCTTTGTCTAGAATCTTCTTGTTTTACAGTATTAGGCAGCCCCCGATTTAACCCTTGTCCAACGTTCAGAGAATTTAGACATTTCTATTACGCTGGTCTGAAAGTTTCTTTAGCCACGTGACTAAAAGAACATTATAGGCAAACTGCGGAAATTGTAACCATATAGATTCTCTTCATTCATTCACTCCATTTTCTTCTTTATAAATCTTATTAAATTGGAGAACAATATGTTGACTTTTTAAAATTCTTTTAATGCCTCTACTGTTTTATATCGTTGCAACTTGTTTCTGTTATAAATCCATACAATTGACAGACTAATTATGGGAATACATTATAGATTTTAATCATGCAATCAACTTTTTGAGAATATAATGATTTACTCACTGATATAACGTATCCTAGTGTATCTTTAAGTTTACAGAAAACTTAACGGCACGAATGAATGAAATTTGTTTATTGTCAAGCGTACGCGTTTCTCGTATAAAATCACAGGAGCATATTCAACACGACTGACAGGAGCGAACATAATTCGAAGACGTGTCTACGTCCTCAAGAACCGTAATATTCGGTCTCACGCGACGACAAGGTGGTTCCGACCGATGACGAAGGATTGCCAAAGAGAAGATGAAACGTGAATGGGGGGTTGGAAATAGCATTTCGGAGGTTATCTCGGAGTCTAAATGCGTAATGGCTAAGACGATCTTGGATTACTAATCAGCATCGCTCTGGGCGATGTATTTCATGGCCCTGTGGTGTCGATCGTTTTATCTATGTCACCCGTTGCTTCTTTATCTCGCACGCTTAATCTTGCCATTAATTACGCTTGTGATGGACGAAAATCGTACGTCTAAAACGGAAACAGAAAATAATTTGTGATAAATGGACTGCGGATTTTATGCATTTATGAAAAAAGTGAGTAGGTGCAATTTAAAACAGTAAAAAGATTAAAAGAGTTTAAGAGTATTAATATATATCATTTTGACTGCATTAAAATTATTAGTAAAAAATATAAATTTTTGTTTAGCTCCTGTGTCTTGCAATTGTTGCACAAAGTTTTTATTTTGCATAAAGATCTGCAATTTAGTGATAAATGATGCCCTCATGAATGTTAACTTTGTTCAAAATATAAGCACAAATTTTTTCAATAATATTAGAATGGCCAGAAAATGGTGGTCTTTTGAGTTCTGCTGCATTAAATTGAAATTAATCAAAGATAAGTGTTATCTATTCTAGTAAATAATACCACTGACGGACGAAAAAGAAAAAAGGCTTTATGGTGAATCTAATAGTATCGTAATAAATAGAAGTAACTATTAAATAACATTTCGTGCAAACTCATTATTTTATAGGAAGATAAAATAAATGAAAATTTTGTGGAAAACGGAGACCAATGAACCACAAATTTTAGTTTGAAACGGAAACAGCGATTTCCAGAAAAATCAGCTCACAAAGCAGTATCTGTTAAAGCTCAAGATCTCTTCAGCCGTTGGTCCGTGATTCCGGTACTTCGTGGTTCACGAGTTGAACGGTCGCATGCGAGTGGGTTCGTAAATACGCTGGAAGCGGTCGAATGGACACGTCATTCATCAAAGTGGAAGAGTGTTTCTGTGAATAAATACGTCGGCGGGACGTATTAAGCGTATACCTGTGGATACGTCGAGATAACGCTGGGACGATTCGTCCACCGGTCGAATCTGCCATGGGGTGTATGGGGAACTGCGTCCAGCGCGAAGAGATACAACACAGAGTGAGAGAGAGAGAGAGATACTAGTGGAAGGGATGGGTAAACAGAGAAAGTAAGAGAGAAAGCTCGTCGCCGCGAGCCATGCAATGCCGACTGCGAAACAAATGGAATGATCGCGACGGGGGTGGAAATAAAGCGTTCCCGTCGTCCTCCGGTTGTGGCTCACTCACCGAGAACTGACGCAGGGATGGGAAATGGGACAGGGAATAAAACAAAACCGCCCTCGATCTGCAGATTGACGAGCGCTCGACCGGTAAAAACGACAGACCACTTTTCCACCAGCCTCGAAGAGTGGACCGACCGTTTTCTGGATTCGCTCTGACGATTCCGATCCCGAAGAGATTGCCACAATTGATCCTACAGTTTATCCTTCGCTGACCAGTCTCTTGATCGTTAGATGGAAACTGTGTACCATTTCGGCGCGGTCGTCCATTTTCTAAATTGCCCTTAAATCAGGTTTAGAAAAAATAGATGATATAGGATTAGGAGTATAGATTAGTGTACAGTTTCGAATAAAGAAGGGGGTTTCTTGTTGGTTATTTTTAATCTAGAGAAGAGAATAGTGGTATGAAGGTCTATTAGAATTGTTCAAGCCTTATATTAGCAACCACCTGGTCTACCTAACAGGTACATATTTTCAATGTTTTAATATTTAATAAGTTTTATAAAAGTTCCTTGTACCTAAAAATTACTACATAATATTCAATATTAAACAAAATACGTAGATATTTGATAATAGCTTTCCATGAAGGACAAATGTATAATGAAAAGATTGATTAACAATCCGGAGGCACTTATCATTGTCTGCATTAATTGCAAGAACCACGAGTGACATAAAACTTGATTTTTAATCGTAACCATTTTAATGTATTGAAAATAATATTATAACACTCCCAAACTTTTACTAATACTTTCTGGAGTGCGATTTTTAATGGAGTTATAGTATCTGCACGTTTTTTAAATAAAAGAGAACATGTATAGTGACAAACATTAATGTCTACTCTATGCTTGCCGTAATAAATTTTGAGAAATTTGACTTATTTCTCATACTGGTGTTTGCTATATAAGCCATAAAATTTAGAATTTACATAAAGATAAGCAATCTACTGTTCACAGTTCAATGTCTCCGTGCACTAGGTAAAATGTATGAAAACTACGAGTACGTTTGAGCTTTTGCAAGAATGGCATTGCAAATAGGAAGGGAGAAACATTGTACGACAGCGATCACGCTCGTCAAACAGAGCTAAGCTGTTAACCAGATCGTGTTCCGAGCGGGTTGACGCGTGTCGGACAGAACGCTCGGCACTCGTTATTCCGGGCCGGTTCTTCGGTCATCACGGATGGAAATATCATCCGTGGCGAGCGGGTCCGATGCGGGGGAGCTCGTAGGATGAGCCCGTGTGTGCGTAGACAGGTGCGTGCAGGACCTTCAACAGGTGGTCACTCGTAACCGTGAGGGTTGCGGGCACAGACTAGTGGCTACCCATCCGTCAAGGGCTTTGTGTGCCCTTGCGAGAGAGAGAGAGAGAGCGGCGCGCGCGGCACCGCCGGTGGTCGGTGTGGCCGGTGTGTGCCCATCGTCCTTGAAAAAAACCGGCCCTTTTTTCCTTTCCACCCCTAGCCACGAACGAAACGACCCCCGGAAAGCGAGACTCTCACCCCCACAAGGCCGGTAAGCCACGCTCGATCCTCGTGGCTGTCGCCTCTCGTCGAGTTTCCACCGCCGAAACAATGGCTTCGTTAATTAAGATTTCTTTCTGCAGAGCGGCAATAGCCGTCCCTCTTCGGGCTCTCCGCTTCAATTTTTTTCTCTTTTCCCTTTCCTCGTCTCTACAGCTTCCACTTCGTTCAGCTTCCACCGTGGAAAACCGCCGATTTATTCGGCGAGGCGATCCGATTTTACCCGAGTCGATCAACACCGGCCACTAACGCGAAACGATCAGCAAAAGCCGCGTCGCGTGTTCGTTAGAGGTAATTGGAACGATTTTGACGTAGTTGAACGCTCGAATTTTGATTCAACGGGGATTGATGGCTCTTCATCGTGTCAAGCGCGCGTCATCGATTTTCATGTTACCCTAATCGGATTTTCGGATTGATTAACGCCGCGATTCTCTAGCGAGTCCGAGGAGATCGACGCTGTAAAGCGAACGTGACTATGAAAAATCGCTGCGTAGACGCCATTGAAATCCTCGTTGCCTTCAATTCCACTGGACACACTGTCAGAGAGTATATTAAATCAACATTGCTTGTAACAGATTTACTGATTTCAAATAAATATGTTTGTACTTTTCCATTTTACTCGTTAGTGACAATGTTAAACATATTTATATCCAGTCTCATAATTGATGGCACGCTTCAAATTAATAAATTCTTTATAAATGGAACGAACAACTTCAGTTTTTCGAATTGACCAATTTCCATGAAATTCTCTGCACGTACATAAACTATACGAATATACAATAAGCACATTTTTCACATTTTCGTTAAACGTCCAAATGAAAAAGTTGTTAAAAGCTACGTTTACTATTTTTTTTTCTATTAAAAAAATATTCCACCCTATAGTTCACCAACTAACAAATATATTTTTCTATCAAAACATCAAGACGTTCCATAGGAAGGCTTCGGACCCTGCAAGCTACCACTTAGTTCTTCCGAACACTGTGTCGATACCTTCTAAGCAGAGTGGCTCCGGGCTCGATTACCCGTCACGCCAGGTTGGTCAGAACCCGTGGCACCGTTTTAGCCTGTGGGAATCCGTAGAAACATCCCGAATTTACGGAGGGGGCGGCATGCAGCAGGCGGAAGCCGTACATTTCGAAAACCTGATTCCCGGGCGTTCCAGCGAAGAAATTCGTGGCAGCAACGTCGGATTCGCAGGCGGCTGAGAAGGTGGCTGAATAAGAATCGTGGGAGGGTTGCGTGGGTGGGGTAGGTACTACAGAGAGAGGGATGGAGGAAGGCAGAGATCCGGATTTAAGGCGTCGTCCGTGAAAGCCCTCTGGAGGCGGCGGAGTCTTGGTCGGGGCTAGTTTAAGAGAAAGAGAAAATGGTTGGGGATGGAAAAGCAGGGCGGGAGGAACGACGACGCCGACGAGGACGACGAGGAGGACGGGCGTGTTGGAGTGTAAGTGCTAAGATCTTGGAGTGCATTAACATGCCCCGGAGGCAAGCTGAGTACAACCCTTCTTACATCCAGATCTCGAACCGAGACCACCGGGGCCCCCGGGTGACGCTCCCGGCTCCGACGACGAGGAAAGAAGAACGGATACCGTCGAGATTCTCACTTAATTGTATTAAAAATGCTTTATCTCTGGCCAGCGCGGCCGCCTCCTCCACATCGCCCCATGGAATTCACCCGTCCCGAGATTTTTCTCTCTCCTCCCGTTGACGAAGGTTGATTTAATGCCCGCAGACAGCCCGCGATTCCGCTTCCCCCGGCTTTTTCACTCGCCGCGGGTCCCGCGTAACAGTGCAAACTTTCCGCGACAGAATTTATGAAAATAGAATTCTTTGCGGGTCACGGTATTTTTTAATACCGCCGCGATCGGCTGGATTTTTCCCTTTCGGCCGCCGCGCCGCCGAAGTCATTTAGCCGCGCAAATTAAAAATTCTGCACCCCCCTTCATCTTTAAAAACGGTTTGCAAGTGGTACGAACATGTTACAATGTATAGATAGTGAATTTAACCCTTGATAACTATGATCTGAATGTAGAACATACATGAAATTAAAATAGCAACGACTAAAGTTATAGAAAGTTGTTGGAATGTTTGACAACATATACTGTTCTGATTGAAACGAAACCCAACACGATACTATTTGGATCATATTGACTTGTTTAATTCTGGATACAGTAGAACCTCGATTATCGGAACTAAACAGGGATCCATGAACGTTCGTGTAACAGAGCAGTTATTTAGTTACAGTGCTAGATTCAATCTCTCTTGATTTGTGCAACAAATACATTGCTTCAAATTAACACTAAACCTACCACGGGCAGATGACCGGTTTCATATTTCATAATTATTGAAATTGTAAAAATTCATTTGACGAAAATAATGGAATAGATTTCCTCGCCCAATCATTTATTGTATTGAAAATTCCGGATAATCTGAATAAGTTTAGTGTTGCCATTTTTCTAAGGCAACATTTACCAGGCACTTTTAATGCTCGGTATGTTTAGTGTTAAATGGACTAATCTATTTACATGTAAAGCGTTATTGGATACTTGACTATCAAAAAATGGAGCTCCTACTATACCAATTTTTATAGACTTGCAAGTCCATCCTGGTCATTTTTAATTTATATAGCTTGTGAATAATATGTGAGTCTAAATATTACTATTGTCTAAACATGAATATTGCTTAAATCTGAACATTATCTAAATATGAATGCTGCCTAGATCAAAATGCTCTTAAAATTACGATTCAGTCGCGGGAGATTCGCTCAGGCGTTTTTAGTGCTAATTTCTGCGTCTCCCAGGCCGCGAAATATTTTTCCCATGCACGTTGCCAGAACGTCGCGCATAATTATTTAAATGCGAACGTTGAAGCAGTGCAAAATTGTAAGGGTGGCAGCAGGGATTCGAGACGATGCCTGTACCACCACGTTCTTGCGGTGGTGTACGTCTTACATTATTTAGAAGGAGTCGAGGACGAAGATGCCGGGTACCGGCGCATGCTAATCACTCGACCCAGATTGAATAATGAATTAGTATTCTTTTCCTTCTTCCCGACTACCCTCCGGTTTCAGGGCTGTGGTCCTCGGCGGACCCGCCGCTACGTGACAGGTTTTTTATTATCTGATAGGAAGACTTTCTTTCTCGTCCGTGGAGACTGATCGAGCTCGTTAGCTATGTATATACGCGACACACCTAATTCCCTATTAGCGTTGGCGCGGGCAAATTGGAAGATCAGTTTTAGATTGAAAATATTCCATCTTACCTTCTCGGGATCACGCAATTCAGAAATATATCAAAATCTTTCTAATCTCAATGGTTAAAAACACACCAAAGTATTTTCAATCTCAATCGTCTTTTAGACCTTATCAAAGACTTTTCTATTTAAATATTTAAATTTAAAAATCTAACTAAAATGTCCGTGCATCATGTTCGACAAAAAAAAAGGAGTTTTTCAAAGCATTTTATTGTGGATCACTCATGAGACTTTCTACTTCATACGAGCCAGAGCAGCTATTTAGAAGAAGCATTATTTATGAAATGTATGTTTTCAAACCTTCACAGAGGCTTTTAACTTTTACCGTGAAAATCATTCTAATACATATTTATTTACCAGAATTGATGATATCACACATAGCTGGAATAATATCAAGGAGTGCGTTATTGTGCACAATCCTCCAACTCGAACTTCAGCTATCCTGGCTATTCAGGATAGTAGATAAACTGAATTCAGTAAAATTTATGAAGAACGCACAAAAAAACAGATAGCCAGAAAGCGAACGAATAAAAGAGAAAGAGACTCGAGAGCGTGTTTGCGTTAGATCCAGAACTGGGACAAAGTTCCTCTCTAATTACCACGTTAACATGGAAATACGATATCGTTCATAGTCGAGCAATAACTATTTAGATGAACGCACTGGATAGAAGAGAGGGACGTTAGCATAATGTTTTCAAATACGTACCATACATAACGTACATAACGTCTGTGTCTCCGCAACACATAGCCCTAGCACCGTGGTACCCGAGCGGTACACGTCTTCAGTACTTTGTGTGCAAATTACGCCGAGGACGAGGACGTAGAAGAGAGTCTCAGCCCAGGCTCCAAGGATGAAACAAGTCCCTGGCGCAGCCTCCTAGTACGAGAGTCGAATGAAAATTTAAAGCGAAAGAGTTCTCCTCCTGGCATGCTCGTCCTCCCTCTGGAAGCCTGATTAAGTCCTTTTTCATTGTTAATATTGATTGAAACCGCAAGGTTGCTTGAAAAATCACTTACAGAAGGATCAACCACTGAATAACCAAATTTCTGACTTTTCCTTAACATTCCATTCTGACAAGATGAATCTTTCAAATGTACAGGGTTTCCGAAAAATATGGTCCAACCTTGAATGGGGAGGTTCCTGAGGACCTTTGAAGTTATATTTTCATTTACAAAAATATTCTCCTCGGATTTGTTAAGGAGTTATTAACGGAAAACACGGACCAATCAGAGCGCGGCTTAGATCAGATAGCAGCTAGAATCCGACACGACGCGACGCGGCGCAGCGCACAGTATGTCGTCCAATGGAAAAAAGTCAGAAAATCAAAGTGTAAGATCTTTAAATTTGTCTATCCTAAAATATTCATAACAAGACGTAGTTTCTAAAACAACCTTTAATTTTAACTGAATAAATCAATTTGTTATTAAAATTAATGCTGAAAATTTACTGTCAAATGCCGTGCATTTTTTCAAACATGAGTCCCTCGCAAGCTATTTGGTTTTTAATTTGATTTTTACAGGGTGTTTAGTATTATAAGACCTTCCAGCTAGAAAAATTTTTTTTTTAATAATCGCAATTTGTCCTAATTTTTTTATGTTTAACGTTTACCAACTTTGATTCGAGTTTTGAAAAAACTTCCAAAAAGTCCTTCCGTGAATTTTTGTACATTAATTGGTGGCCTATTAAACTTTAATTTCGCGTTGGTTTAATTTGTACATATTTGCACAAAATGGAGAAAATAATAAACATCGATGTTAAGACGCTCAGTGCTCGGCGGCTTGCTGCGTAGACTCTCCAAGAAATTTTTTGCAATTATTTTTAAATATTTTAATCATTGGATAAGTACTTATGTGTTCAATTTCATTCTTATAAATTTTATATTTAGTTAAAAGGACTTCTTAAAGACTTCTAAGTTTTAATTCCTCCTTGTGAAGATGTAAATAAACAATGTATATAGTATTGTACTTTTGTTTTTTAATTTTCGTTATAATTGTAAACCACTTTTTATTCAATAAAAAAACATAAAAAACAAGGTTATCACAATTAAAAAAAAAATATTTATAAAAAACATTTTTTATTTATCAATCGATTCATCTTTGCATTTTATTTAAAAAAGTATTAAGGTACTTTACTAAAAAACTACTTAGTTTAAGAGGTATGACTTTTTCCCGATCGCCCATATACTCGAGACACTGTGCGGCAGCAGGTTCCATTGTGCGTAGCGTTGGTGTCGCGCCGCGGTGAAGCAGTGAACAAGAGAAGGAGCAGAAATTGATTTAATTAAAACTCACTTATTCAGCCGTGAATGCACTTGCTGCTTCGAAATGTATGTCACTGGGCCATTCGGAGTCGAACTGCACAGCTGACTTCAGGTATACGGCAATTGACAAATCTTCAGAGATGTTCTCTCTACCGCGGTTAGAACAACACTGATTTTACGCAAGATTTTTCTGAAGAGTTTAGGAAAGGACACCGACCCTTTCTATTTGTAATTAAATTGTCAGAAATTCTTACGTGTGCATGCTTGTATAATAACTGCAAGTAATATTCATAACAGAATAAATGTCCAACAGAACAGCGTATGTTATAATTCATAAAATTTACAAGGGGATGTAGAATGAATTCATTGGTCTCTGCAGCAGTTAAATAAGTAGCTCGTATAAAAATAATTAATAATCCAATAACGAAAAAATAATTTATTAACTGCAGAGTCGTGAATGAATATCATTGCTTTCGACGCTGTTGAAATAAAATTTTATATGAAGCAGAATTTCATTTCATCAAGTGAAAGAAGGGCGCTGCACCAGTTGTTTCTTCTGTCGCTGCAGTGAAAAATGAATTGTTTTTACGTGCTCCTGTTGTAAAATATAACATGTGCTGTTCTTCTAGACACTTATTCAGTTGTGAACATTACTTGAAGCAGTGACTGCACGAACATTGGACATAAGTTTTAATAAACTTTCTCCTCGTTATGACATTAAAAGGGGAACGTTTTTAATCGTCACTAATGACAAAGAGATGAGAATCTTTATTGACTAAACAACTTTTACACGTTTGAAAAATTTGTCTTGTATGAAGAAATATTATAAAAAAGTGAATCAATGTTAAAAATGAAAAACGAGAGAGGACGTTCCAAGACAAGAAATAATTCGTTTTTAATTTTTATTACATCAAATACATTTACCATTCTCAGCGACCTATTTCCAGAAGAATGAAGTCTCCATTTTTATTGAGCCAGCTCCGCAGAGAATCTCTTGGTTATTAGTATTACAAGGACGGTGTTTAGAGCAATCGCACTCGTTTACCCGGGGAATCGTCTGTCGTTAGGTAATCCCCTGCGGCGGTTAAAATATGAAAAGCGTTGTAAGATACAGCGGTAAGAAGGGGTTAAAAGAAAGCGTGAACGGAGGTTTAGTCGGTGGTCTCGGAGGATCTGAAGGGGAGTCGAATAGGAGATTACGGCGCAACCTCCTAGAGGCCTTGAATTAAGTCTCGGAACGTTCCCTCTCTCTCTCTCTCTCTCTCTCTCTCTCTCTGCCTCGTCTTTGTCCTCCATACACCTCGGCAATTTTAACGCTGCATCCAGGAGTAACAGAGAAAGGATTCTTATTATTGTTCTTAAGGGATTAGGGCCACCAGTTTTGCGGCTAGCTGTACTCTTCGTCCTATAATAACAAGAATCCACCCCTTTCCCGGATGCCATAGTTGTGTTCGCCCCGGCAGCCTCCGCTCCGCGTTTATCAGTATTCGCGCCCGTACACGGTCTCAGCTTCTCGCAGCATGCTCGCAGAATTTTGTTGAATTCCTCGCCAGACTACTAATCGGCGAACAAGAGGCTGGCGAGCTTGGTGGCGCAGAATTAAAAAGAAATTTGATTTTGTACGAAGTGGATAGGGAATAAAGTATTTTTATTTGTACTTGATTCATTGTAGATGGTTGATATTTTCGTAGTGCCCTCCTATAGTTCCTTGAGGTCTTTAATCACCCCAGCAAAATTTCGTTTACAATAAATTTTTACAATGTATTTCAAGAAAATTCGAGATATGAAGTTTCTTTAACTTCTTTTGAACGTTTGAAATTTTTTTAGAAAGATCCTAGTGGGACAGTTTGTAGTCTCAAGAAACAAAATGGAGGATTTTGTCGTTCAGTCACTTAAAGATTCCCTACAGAAAAAGTAAACGAGAAGTAAAAAATGACATGTCTGCTCGCATTTTCGAAACGCACATGTGACATAAAAGCATAAATATCCGTAGTCTACTTAAGAGTTTGCAGCTCGTAAAAGTTTTCGAAGAACAGTAACCGCAGCGTTGAATAGAATTTATCGCAGATTTCGGTTGTCTTTCACACGCCAGGCGAAATAAAATTCGACTTTGTTTCTCGAAAGCTGCGCGCAGAAAAGACAATTTGCACGAATGCCCGCAGTCGTTATTCACACGGGTCATTTATCGTCGAAAAATTCGGAGGTTCGTCGATTGTAATAACCGAAGCTGTCCCCAGGCAGCGGTAAATTGCGTTTACGAATGTATTCCTCATTTCTCGCCAGCCCTTCCATTAATGAAGGAACCGAAATGCGGTTAGAAACGCGGCTAGAAACGCGCCGTTTCCATCGCCCTCGCGCCTCGCAGCGTCGTTCCGCTGGAAAACAAGACATTTATAAACACCCACCGCGAGATTAGATTTGTTAAGATAATGGGCCGCCCGATTTAACGAGGTCTAAGTCTTCACTGCGCCTCGCAACTATCGCGGCCCTGAAGAGGCTGCAACCGCCGCCTCCTTAATCCTAAATATAACCTCCGTAGGCAGTTAGGCTGTTCCGTGTACCCTTGCGTCCTCGAGATCCTTCTTTATGAATTCGTTGGGGTAAGGCGCGGGTTATCGTCGATGCTCACTGGTCCCATAAATCTTCATTCTTCTTCTTAGCGATCCTGTGGCCGTCATACATTATTTGTTAATGTTTCCACTAGCATTCGTCTAATAAATTCGCACAGAAACAAATTATTCCAGGAAAAATTCTTTTTCCTTTCATCGAACGAATTGTGCTTCAACAAATTCTATGAGCCATTCCACGAGAAATTACATACATTAAAATAATTTAGCACAAGAAAGTATGGATTCTCTGAATATTATGTTTCTAAACAACAACGTATTTAACAGTCTCTATGCGAATTGTAAGATCGTGGACCACTTTGTGTCCAATGCAAAAAATTTTATTACCGAGTACTACATAATCTGAAACTGCAGTTATGGTAAGAAAACTGTGTCAGGTCGACTCTAGAAACAGTTAGCGTGCAGCTCGGATCCTAGTCGGTGAACCTTCGGTGGCAAATGTGTTACGATGTCTGTTTCCTCGCGGAAACGATGATCCGCGAACGATCAGGATTTATCTTTACAGCCGTAAAGGCCGTATCCAGCGACGCGTTATTTCGGCATCGGTGAAAAAAACATAATAAAATTTAACGGTCCGTCAAGCCGCGTGCGTCTCCCTATTCGGCCAATAAATATCGGGAACAGGGCCGGCTACAAATCTCAAGATAAACACGAGCTCGTATTTTTGCTACCCCCATTTTCTGCCTTTTCTCGTTCTCGTCCTCGGTGTTTCTCCGCGGCGGTGGTATCGCAGGGGTTTCCCGAAAAAGGGCTCGCCCTTTTTACATTCCTCGTATGAATTATTAGGTGGCCGGACCTAAGGGGTGGACACACCGCGGTATTTAATTTTCACTGGCCATTAAAACGGGACGAATTTTTCCCTAATCGTATCCCTGACGATGAAAGTGCGGTTTGCAGTTTGTCACCGACCCTTCGGTTTGTTATCGATATATTATCCACCCGGCCGCATTACTCGGTTCCTTAGTTTAATTCGAAATCCAATCTCGTAGGCGTGGATATAATTAATGATCGCGGCTATCGGGCACAGGAAATCCTAGAACGTGAGTAACAATCGCGCGATAAATGGGGATCAGGAGAATGGACCTTCTAATTTCACCCTTAACAATAATCAAACTTTAATTCACAATCATTGATGAAATAAGACAATTTATTATTTTATTCTTTTAAAGTCGCCATTGAGATGATGTTTGTAGGTTTGAAAATTATGTTAACTAATGCGAGTGATACAATTTATGTTACCGGAAATAAATTTTGTCCTGTGTTAATACTGTCTGACCTACGCTACATACGTACGTAAAAGCTAGTAAAGTCGATGTTCTTTCCAATGCATTTTGTCCTGTCTCGATATCTCAATCCGTTCTCGAGATATAAGCGATAAAAATTTTCAAGTAAGATGAATACAGTGGGGAGTCCATTCATAAATCATTTCTTAGAAGTGCGTATGCAGTAATAGTAATAGTAAAAACTGACCTGTCTTAACTCACGGTGCGTAGGGCTAGGTCAGTGACGAGTGTTAGAGAGAGAAAGACATACTGTGCAAAAGAGAAAGAGATAGTCGAATCTTAAAAAATACCTTTGTCTTTACACGACGATATTTCGAGAAGCAAACATTGTATCGTAATGCAACAAAAATCGTTTTAAAGCGCAGGCTTCGCGCTCTCTAACAGTCTAAGGTTTATTAGAATAGTGAAAATAGTTCGAAAGTTAAAATAATTTATATATTAACTAATTTCAATACGATTTCCCCATGCGTTTCTTGCACTTCAGTGGGTTCAATTGAATAAATATCCTTATCTAACAGTTACTAACATATTTTTGGATAAAAATATTATTTATAACTACAAGTTGCTATCACAGAAAGTAGAACGCTGAATAAGATATGTAGTTTGGACTGTTTCTACATGTATAACATGTAGCTGATGTTATACATATGTGTAATTTGTTGGGTGCGTAATATTAGCAGGAAGCAAGTCTGCGTAAATATAATATAATCTCTCGTAATTAACTGCGGTAGGAAATTTTCTGAGCCACGGCACAGGTAGATTGGTATAGGTGATGCCAATTAAGGGAGACGACGGTGGTGAGCATTGAACTAGAACTAAGGGTTGGCGGATGCCGATGATATATGTGGTGGAAAATACTGGAGGCAATCTGTCACGCCATCGACGTCTCGTAGGCGCCAACTCTTCTGTTTTCCCTTGGCCTCTCTCTCTCCTCTTCTACTTGCTGGCGCGAAATCGTAAGAAATGAAAGGGAATAATCTATCTGAAAAAAAAATACGAGAAAAATCGAGAAACGAAGTTTAGCGATTCGAAAAACCACTGAACGAACCGGGGAACTTCCAAATTGCAGTAAAAATTCTTCGCAGCAAATAATCCCACACAATTGAATCAGCGACAGTCCGCAAGTCAAAATGCCGTTTGAAGTTCGGACAAACAAAAAGAAACATTTTCAACTTCCTCGGTGAAAAATCCGAAAATGGTCGGCAGCATTGTAGTTTGCCAGGGTAAAAAGGCGAATAAAGAAAAACGAGCTGAGCAAGCGACATTCTGTGAAGGTAGTCGTACGAGGTCGCAGAGGACAGAGTCCGCCGGCAAACAGAATCTGGTCTCTTTGCGTTGACAAAAGGTAGGACGCTGTTTAGCCCCTGTCCTTCTTTAGTATCCGGAAGTCGAGGCGGTTCCTCTTAGTCCCCGTCCCTCTTTTCCTTCTTCCCTCTCACACGCGCCCTTTCCGGGTATACGGCTGATTAAACGCGCAACTACGTAACGTAACGCAAATATACTGGCTGCCTGCCTCTCCCCCCATGAGCGCCCCTTCTCACCCCCGGTTCCGAACCCCATCCACCGTCGGCCATCCCTTGAACCGCCGTTGAAGAGAGGATGGACTCGTTTTGCTCTCGATTCCACCTTTCGGCTCTCTTTGAATTCCAACCCCGGTCACTTGACGGAAATATTTATCGAGGGTCTTTGCCGAGGCCCCCGCTCGTTGCCCTACTCCTTCGGGCTAGACAGGACGGCGACAGGGAGAATCAGTCGGTCGTAGTTCGTCCTGCTACCTTTCAGTCCTCTATCGGTACCATGTACCTCCCTCTCCCGCTCTCTAACCCCGCCGCGTCTCGTTCCCTCTCGCTTGCCAGTTCTTTGATCCATTTCATGGAGTTTGTTCGGCTCGGATTATTTGCTCTCTTAATTACATTTCGATCCTATCTAGCCCTCCTTCTCTAGCCCTCTTCGCTCCCTCGTCCTTCGCGACGAACGCGATCTCTGCTGCTGAATGGACGACCGTTATCTTCGACTGACTGTTGCTTCCCGAATACGATCAACCATCCTTTAACCGTCTTACTAATCCGTGTGAAATATATTTCACTTGTTTTACAAGAACACGGCATTCCTTGCAGTATGGTCTGTCCGACTCTAAGGAATTTTTCAAAATTGATTACAGAAGGTCAGTTTATTAGATGCTATAAGATGTCATGCAGGATTGGACACTTTATTTGAAGGTAGCTAGAGAAAATATCAAAAAGTCGAAATCATCGAGAAATCATTCAGAAGCAAGACAATACATCGTCGTCCCCGAAAGGTTCAATTCTATTCAGCCAGCTACTAAATTAAACTGTAAAGTGTTGTATACTTTTTAATCGCCTGCTTAATTGGATCTAGTTTAACACTAGAACTACCGAGCCCTAAACAAGACCGATGTACAATGACTTCCATTAATATTCGGACACTCTTTAAAAAACGATAACTTTTTTGATATTGCACCATACGATTTGAACGTTTTTGAGAAGTTAGAGCAATTAGTTTACTACTAGGAACTAGTATGAAAATGGAACTATACATGAATCCTTAGATTTATTGCAGTTAGAGGTCGAAAATTGAGTGAAAAAGAGTGAAAAATTGCAATTTTTAACATCTTCAAACGTTTGTAGCTCATTGCAACGTTGACCGATTTTAATGAAATTTTCAGAATATGTTTAATTGATACAGATCTACGAAACGTGTTTTCTACATTTTCAATATTAGCCCACATAAAAAAGTTGTAAAACATAACTTTTAGTATTTTCTCTGCAATTCCGACCAATTGCAATTTTTTCAAAAATTCTTTTCACGTTACGTAACAAAACCGATTGTTATAACTTCTCAAAAAAATCCAAGTTGTATGGTCGAATATTAAAAAAGTTATCGTCTTTTTAAGAGTGTCCGAATACTAGTGGGAGTCACTGTACACTCCGTTATAATAATAACAGGATTGAATTTATTTAGATTTCATGGGATTTTTATGGTAACGCGTACTTGAATAAAGACTAAGATTTAACAAGAAAATATTTCTATAACTTCACGAATGAGATTACAAGGAGGCTTACATGTTCAAATAATTTCTAATATTTCGCAGCTTGTACCTTCAATAGGATGTCCGATAAAATAAAAAACTCGGTGCTGAACGCTTCCGCGAGTGAGATAAACCACCCAACGAGCCCGAGTGCGCAATGCCTTTAATTAAGGAAAAGAATGTAATGTAAACCGAAAACTAGTCGGGGATATGGGGACTCCCCGTGGCTTCCCAGCCGCAGGGGTTGCTCGCCCCTACGACCATAGAGGGTGGAACAAAGGAAGTTATCGTCGCAGAATTTTTATAGCGAGGAGAGAAAGAAATGTAAATCAGGTTTTGGTTCGTCTTTGCGTTAAGATGAAGAGAACGCCGAGGGTAAGGAGCTCGAGACTGTCGCCGGCTTACCGTGGATCGGAAGTGTTGTCGTATAAAACTGAATTAACTGTGCTCCGTCTCCATCTTCCTCGTACAGACTTCTGTCTTATTTATTATAAACGTGATCCTGGCATCTACATGCCGCCGCGGTTTTGCTTCACGCTTATTTTATGCTTGCGTTTACATCGCCTGGATCGAGATGCATCTTTCATGTCGCATGCAAATGTTGTCGCAACTAGTCCTACACTATTCCGAAACGAGCAGAGTCGAAATAAAAAATTGCAGATCTTAACCTGACGAAATGTGGACGTCGCTTTCAGGAACAATTATCACGAATGAAAGATCTTCTTTTGTTTTTATTGAGCCACTGAAACCTATTATAGGTTTATTTCGGCTTTAACAATTATACATTTGGTTTACATAGTGTAGAAGTGTTGATTACCGCTAGAGGTGAATAAGTTTACAGTCGTTTAAAAACTGGAAAATATATACACAAGCTTTCATATTTGGATCTGTAAAGAACATGTCCGCTTTTAATGGCAGAAAGAACTTGATTTTGCGCAGCTTATTAATTAACTCAATTCTTTGGGAATTATAAAAATGAAAGATCTTAATGCAGAAACTGGTAGCCCAATTTTAGTAAAATTGACCTCGTTGGAGTTTGTACATATTTTTATATATTATTAGATGGTTCGGAATTAAATAATTTAAAAAATCTGGGCTACTGTACCAAGAGTCTCAATTGCTCTCATTTATTTCCAATGGAGAAAAAATATGGACAATTGATTTATGTCGCCAAATTTCGATTGAATTTTTCGACCCCGATAAAAAAAATCTGTGATTATGGAACGGAATCGATCGTGAAGTGACGATATTATACAAACGTTTTCTCGATATTTCTCGAAGCCGCCCTCGAAGCTCGGGCCTGAAATGAGTGTCGTGAGAGACAAAATCGAGCCGTAACCGGCGCAACCATCCGTAACTTTATACGTTCCTGATAATCTCTGTCGGAGAGCCGCGGAACGGTAACTCGCGGCAGTCGACGGGATTTATGAAATGGCAATAAAATTTATATGACTCGGTGGCTCGTTAGGGGTGCGACTCGCTTGTTCAGATTGATGTCGGCGCGAGTCTGGTCCACTTGCCCCGGGCTGCATTTGTTTCGCTCTACGATTGTCGTAGAACGGTCTGCTGCCATTATTAATCCCTTGGAAATCGCGGGAGAGCTTCAGTCATCGTTCACCGGAGAAAAATATGGGTGTAATATTTCTTTGAGCGAGGGCCGCTCAATTCCGACCGAATTTGTCCGCCCCCACACATTCGAGTGCCGCGCGAGTGCCCTTATTCAGAAAATCACTATGATATCTCTCTGGCAATCGTTATAATTCATGGATAACCTATCGCTCAATAAAATAAAACTCCCAATGTTAATTTGTTACATATAGATCCATTTTTTATGAAAGCATGACTGTATTCTCTTTTCCTTGCAGGAATCGTATTGGATCAATTACTCATTTATAGTGTGTTTATTAATTTAATACTATCTCTTCAAATTATCAGTCTTCCATGTTTATGTTAAAATAGACCAAGATATTAATTATAATCACTTGTTATTATCAATATAACAATGTTAATGTGAACTATTTCGTCTCTAAATAAAAACTACTAAGTGGGATACGAATATTCATTGCTATTTAGAACATTTATTTTAACAAATTGATGAATATATTTAGCTTTTCTTGATTGCTCAATTCTACATATTTTATATATTTTTCTTTTTTAGAACACAAGGGTGTTGTATAAACATATCGAACGTCAAAAAGCGAAAGTGGATTACGAGATGGTCTTGCAGCATATTACAAATTTTATAGCTCTGGAATTGACAATTTATCAGAGCACATGAATACCACCCTCGAATATAAATCCTCGTTTCCCCTCCCTCGGACCGTTTAGGTGAAAGAATTATTTCCTCCAGTTCTGGTTTCCAGCAGAGAGTCGAAGATAAGAGAAAAAAAAAGGGTGATTTCGATGAGTCACTTATACGGTAAATCACGCGTATGCTCTGTCGAGCATGATGCCTCGAGGACATATCTGCTCTACCTGTTGCTCGATTCCCCATCGACGACAGCAAGAGTCGTGCAAAGAATTCGGAAGTTGCACGGAGGAATGTCTCTTCTGTATTTTTTCAATTCGATCGTGTGCATAATCTCTTAAAGGGAAGCGCGTTCTATCCTGAGGTCGGAAAAGTCTTTAAAATACCATTGAGAATTCACTATGTAATCTCCTGACATTGCTTATCAGTCTGACAAGATTCGTGCATTTATTTCACTTATATTATTGGAGGAAAATAATTCAATCTTTAAGAATAGTATATCATTTTTTAGATAAAGTTATGTTATCACATTGTTACGTTGCTACGATACTTACAATTTCCTTTCTGTTTTAGGTGAACGATCGAGTTAGATCGCCAGGAACGTCACGATGTCTAACCG
This sequence comes from Lasioglossum lativentre, assembly GCA_916610255.1. Taxonomy (NCBI): domain Eukaryota; kingdom Metazoa; phylum Arthropoda; class Insecta; order Hymenoptera; family Halictidae; genus Lasioglossum; species Lasioglossum lativentre. Next base: position 9,320,389 of record OU744364.1, read on the forward strand.
CCACCATGTCACTCTCAGTTTCACCCTCGAGCCCTGAGGAACCTGTCACGCTGTAAGTAAAATCTAATTTAAACTCTGCAAATCGTTTTTTTTTTTTTGCTACGGTCGAGAAATAAAGGAAAACACTTAACAAGTGTACAAGCTTACATCCAGAAAATGCTGGGGGGAGAAGACAGTCGATAAACGTGATGTTCAATCGTATACACTTTTAAGAAGCTTCGATTGACTTAGGAGTAGATAGAAAAGTCACATGCAAACATTTCCATGCAACCAGACGCATCAAGTACCAGTTAAATGTTCGAAAAAGATATCCCAAACGAACTAGACAAAATAAAAACAAAATTAACGCAAAACACAATTTTCAAACAAACAAGATTGTCACGGTAGACATCACGATGACTGAACACCGGCTAGTTTAAACACTATCTGGGAAATAAAAAAAATAATTATACTAAATCAGTTAAAACTACAATTTTAAAAAACATGTCTCAGTTAGTACCCTGATGACAAAATCGACTAGCTTAAACGATCTTGGGGCGTATAATAAAAAACTAATTATACTAAATCAAACGAAACCTACAATTTTTAAATTAAACATGTCTCAGTTAGTAGCCTGATGACAATATCGACTAGCTTAACCGATCTTGGGGCGTATAATAAAAAACTAATTATATTAAATCAAACGAAACCTACAATTTTAAAATTAAACATATCTCAGTTAGTACCCTGATGACGAAATCGACTACCTTAAACGATCTTGGAGCGTAAAATAAAAAAAAAATTATACCAAATCAATGAAACCAATAATTGAAAAATGAAACAAGGATGTCTCAGTTAGTACCCTGATGACAAAAATCGACTTGGGACTCGAATGCAAATACTTAGCCCAGCGATTGGCGACCGAGGGAAAGATCACGGCTTCGGCTGGCAATCCGCGTTGCCCTTACGAGCGTCGAAAAAGCCACTCAGACAAATTAGTCCTCGGCGTTTCTCACGCGGGAAAGAACGTTTCCACGTAGTTGTAGACCGCCGGTATCCGGGGCCATAGTGTTCTTGCTTGTAGCAATGGTGTCGTGGGCCACCGAGCTCGGATGGAATCGGTGGCTGCGGGACGTGGCGAGGCCAAGGGAGCTGATATTTATGCCAGTTTTTTATTGCGCTTTAGCCCGAGAGCAGAATGGAAACAATATGTCACCGGTGGTAAGGGGGTGCGCGAAGTTCTTGTAGATGGCCCGGCCCGGTGGCACCTAACGTTAATACTAACGCCTCCGCCGTGACTGCGCCCTACGCTCGGCGTCATGATTTTAAATGAACAACCCCGGTCTCGGGCTGCCGAGGCCCCGGAAAGGGGCGAATTCTGATCCAGTTATCGGCGTTTCCCTCGATCGATCCTCCTGGCACGAAATTTGTCGTCGGTGTTTTACTGGGAAACCTCTGTTGCCTTCCTTTCGATCCTCAAAGAATTCTGGAATTTGTACGATCATGAATGACTTGAATCATGTTTTACACATGATTTGTCCTTGTGCTAGGGAGACTTTCATCCCTTTATGATCACCTAATTCTAGACTCTTAACAATGAAACACACTGTACTTAAATGTCGACTAAAATTGTCTTAGAAAAATTAACTTGGTTTTAGCAAAATCATTCGAAAATGATTGGGTTACCCTCTATTTGAGGTTTACTTCAGAATGGATTTGTATCGGGTAAATCTAAATGGTCCTCGGATAGTGAAGATAATTTTGGCTTGAAATATTTAAATCTCATCGGAGAAACGATGGCTGGCTGTTATGCCTACGGTAAAAAAAAAAAGAAAGAAGGGTCTCAAGAGTCATCGGATAAGTGCATATCGATTTCTCCCGATTGGCGAGGGTTGGTCGGTGGTAAGATCGAGGCGAATGGCAAAAAAGGAGGCGGTAAAAAGGGCAAAGGCTATAAGTAACGGACCGTCTGGTGGAAAGCGCTCGAGGGCGAACAGTGATTTAGAGAAATTAAAACTTTAATTCATGTTCGAGTTCGCGGGGGGGTGTGCCCTTCCCTTCTCTTCCAACCGCCCCATGGCACCCGCGCTTCGGCCTGTGGCGTTCCGAGCCCCCTGTTGATCGACCAGATTTTAGTCTACGCGTAAATTGCTGCGCGTTCTTGTTCGTTTTTACATTTAAAACAGACATTTTAATATTCCCTGCAAATACAGAGTTTGGAACTCTACTACTGTTCGGAAAATAAAAAGATTGTACCGTGTCCAGTTAATGAACGTACTTATTGTTATCTTGATTTAAGAGTGACGTTTTAAAAAATGGCTATAAGTATAGTTCCATATGGCTTTATTTACGTAGGGGTCGAATAAAAATTCGGCATTCGCCAATAAAGCTGTATCCCTCGCGTTCGGAGCAATATAGAGGCACTAGACAGACATTTATTGTCCGAAGGCCATCCATAGAATCCCCTCTGGTCAGACAATATTATAAAAAATACTTTTTGAAGTTACTTTTCCAGTAGCCATAAAATCAAATCCATGTATTCATCTTAAACTTGAAAAAATTGATTCAACTTCTTTTAATTTACATATAAGAATAGTTTGTATATTTAATTGAGGTATATGCCAATTTAACATCACTTTCACTGTCGTTTAACACTTCCTCTAAAATTTGGGTGACACTTCATATTTAAAATTCTGATTCTAAGTATGCCGATTATATCTGAAAATTCTAAAAAATCGTTTCACAGCTATAAAATTTAATATTAAAATGTTACACTAATTTTGAATGCTAATGTTTCATACTAAAGGACAGGCAGACATGTTGCCCGGCGAAATGGCCGCGAAAGGGTACGGTAAATCAGAATTTCGAAAAGATACTCTTGTAACTTTTACGAGGGACCATATGGGATACAGAATATGAGAAAAGGACTCGCCCTTTACTTTCCTCTCCCTTGGTTTTGCCCGTTGTCCCTTTCGCCAGGCTCTCGACCTCTCCCCTGTGTTCTCCACCCCCGCTGTTTGCGTCTTCCTTTCCCGTTTTCGGAACGACCTCCGTCTCCAATAAATCCCCATCTCCATGCTCAGGTACGCCTCCGCAGAGTAAATCATACCGTAAGTGAATCCGAATTGAATTCAATGAGTAAATATGGCGGGTCGAATAATGAAAGGCAACCGTGGATCCAGCCCGCATGAAAGAGAGATCTCGGATGAAAATTACTATGATATCGCAGCTGTGCATGCATTACGGTCGTCTTTCGATTTATCCCGTGGAATTTCGGATAACAATTTTCACGATAGCATTCGGGAAGAGCCTCGATTAAATTAGCAGCGATAATGCGAACTTGGAAGCAGCGGCGTGCTCTAATTAATGGTCCGATGTGTGACAATTAATTGCCACAGTGTAAGCGGACGATTTAACTTTCTGACACTATGTAACGACTCGCACCGTTCCCAGATATTCAATTTTATTTAATTGGATTCTCTGAAGTTATTCGAGGACCATTTGCTTGTTAGATGATGGGTAACGTTCTCTGAGCCGAAAATAATCGAGAAGCAAAAATAGAAATATTTCTAGTACTATTTTCATTATAGGATGTAGAAAAGGTATTTTCTGCGTATGATCTATAAATGAATTCATTTGCAAGTTAAAACTGTTGGACGAGTAAAGAGGATAGAAATACATATAGAACAGAATTTTCAACACGGATAAAGAAAACGTGTCTCTCTCGTTCTCGTGAAATATAAATCCATAAAATCCACGGTCCAGTGGAAAATGGAGGCTGCGAATCGCCATCAACGGACCCCGTTCCTCTGAAAATCGAACAGTTCTCGTCCCCAGGTGTAATAATTCATGTCGCCGTCGGTAAATCACATTAAAACGACAGAAACTGCGTGTCGCTAATTTAAAAGCAATTCTCTATCTCCTCGACTACACGTTCGCCCCTCGGCCGGCCATCTTTTACGGCACATCATCGAGGAGCAATACATGTAAATCGTCTGGCACACAATGCTGCATCGTTGTGTGCGCGTCGAGACTAGTCAAGAAGCAGCGGGCGGGTGGAAATGCATAAATACATGAACCACGGCGAAACTACGAGCGAAAGAGGGACGGGGACAAGCTTGGCCCGCATATGCCTCGAGCGAGTTGTACCTCCTAGAGGCGTAATAACGCGTGGATACCAGGCTCTCTTCTCGCGAAAATGCGACCTTTCGGAATGTCCTGGTCCCCCCCTCGAAAAAATACTGCGATTTCGACCGGGAGAACTCGCTCGCACGGATGAGAAATGAAAGAGAATTTTATGCCTTTCGGGTTCGCGCCGGCATTTATGGTAAACGCCCCGGCAACCGGATCGTTAAACCACGCTGCACTTTTATTTCGCAAAGTCCCTTATTCGAAAAATTGTATGAAAAGAATGCAGCCACTTAGCAGCAATTTTTTAGTAAAATTTTAGATTTTAGCCATTTATTGTAATTTAATTTGATAGGGCAAGGTGCTAAAGATACTTGACATGAAAGTGATTGATTGTATAAGTTATTGTTAGATTGAAGGATTTTATACACAGCATTTGTAGACTTTCATCTCGAAATCGTGACTTCTTTTTATAATATTGCAATGAAGAACATGGTTATTCTAGATATTACAGTGCACAATTTCAAATAAATAAGTGTTAAAGTGTTCGAGATTGTAACCAGATCAGGGGAATTTACTTGAATTGAGGGGAAAAAGTTACCCTTTCTCTGTGCCAGTACCGGATTAGTCACGTGACATTGTGACGCATGCACGACAGAAAAAAATCGCGTCACGTGACTTCGCCGCCGAAAGGTGGCGAATTAGCGTCGTAGAAGGGGAAGGGAAAAGTGGGAGACAAGTCTTAATCTGACGAAACTGATTGTAACTTCTATTCGTAGAATTACAATGAAAGAATGTCAAGAATGTAATACAAAAATGTCTATTGATTGAATAAATTACACAGATCTTTGATTGTACACTTTCTTCTTCAAGAGTCCAACACAACATTTAAAGTTGTGGCTTCTTTTTGCACATTCCCAACGAAGAAAATAATTGTTCTGGTTACCGAACATTTATATAAATATTTCTGAGAGATAGTTAATCAAATGGCTGCTCGTTCGTAGAAACTTCAGCAGGGTTCTCTGTACACATTTTATAGGTTAGAAACTCGGTTGGCAAAGTAGCCAAAGCTTTGACGAACAAGATAATTGAAGAGCGCGAAGTCGATGAATATTTTGGAGCCGGTCACAGACGGTGCCTTGGCCACAACAATTTTGCGCGGGGAAGTAATTAACCTTGCAAGTATGTGAAATATCTCAAGAAACACGCTGACCACATTAATCTTGCCGATCCGTTCGTGCATACTTTAACCAACGTCGACGGCTACACTTTGCCGCTTTCACGCAAATAACTCAAAACCTGTATAGAATCCACCAACACCGGCGTAGCCGGGGTCTGCGGCGACTAAGAAATTTGTTGGAAGTTTATTCCCCTCGAAATAAATGCGGGGGAACGGGTGGCTGGTCTTTCGAAACGCTTTCTGTACACAACAGTTATAGACATTGGCAAGTTCACTATATTTTTCATCAGAAACTTCAATCGGATTTCTTCTATTATTCTGGATAAAACAATAACGTAATCACAAAAGTGTCTCTGTTCTTCTAGATCGAAATTTTCTATGATAAAAGTCCGAACGTTTGTAGAATAAATTTCTACTTAGTTTCTGCTTCTTTGGATCTAGATGCATGGCAACATAAATCACTCCAACAAACTTCTGCGATCTTCCAAAATTGAATAGCAGAAGCACCAATATTTCTTAATATAGTAATTATAGTTATTTATAGTCGTGACAAAGATGTTGATCATAGTCTATTAAACATACATACATAGCATTAATAGGCTGGTGAACTTCATGCAAAATAAAAATGTTTGCACCTGTCGCCAGAAATCTATTAGAACTCTATTTCTTCCTTGAATGATTGTGGTAAGTCGAAAGTAATCGTCACTTTAAATACTCTTTCAACCTGGCTACTATTTTAATGCATAGCTGCTCATGTTCGTCACGAATACATAAAATTCCCAGTCCAGTGACTGAGTTCTTTTAACCAAAAATGAAGTTCTATCTTTTCGTAGATGGCATTTAGCAATTAAAGAACATACAGCAGCTGTTCAACGAACATCAAAGTGATTCTAATCACAGTAACCGTGGAATAAATCACAGAGCGAGGGGTTAAAGTTGGAAATGGGATCAGAAACGGAAAGATAAATCGGATCGAGAACGTCAGCAGCGAGCAGAGCGTCTAGGATGACACAACAAGATACGCAGAGACGAGATTCGCATTCCTGTATTACTGTCACGCGAGTAATTACGCGGCAGCGTTCGCGATTCGCGGGGGCGTTTATCGAGAGGGACGAGGAGGAACTCGATGAGAACCTCGAAGACGAACGAGGATAGCCGTACAGAGAGAAGGAAAATAGATGAGAAGGAGCTGGAAGGGTTGCCTTCCAGCATAGCCGGTGCGTTGCTGCCTCCTTGTCTGCGACCCAGGCGCGTTGCGCGATTTGCAGCCAACAGGAGAAACCAGAGCTAATAAAAGCCCACAATTACCTCCGGTTCGAGCCATTTGTCTTGACGGGCGTCTCATGCCCGATATAATTCACCCTGGCAACAACACATTGTTGCCTAATGAGGTGTAAAACATTCCGAGATATCTGGCTGTCTGACTTGCGGAGCGGTCCCAGTTTCCGGGACGCTGACCCGCGATACGATGATTACTCCCCTGTCCATAATATTCTTATATTAGCCGACCCCTAATCCCATACGGCTGGACTCTTATGCTCTTTAGGATCGTTTTGCTTAGGAGCGTTTTCGCAGAAATTATCTTCTTCCGTTGGGGGCAAACGTTTCATTAGATCTAAGGTGATCGGTTTGGCTGAATAATCTGCTCGATTGCGCGGAATCTGGGGCAATTATGATTACTTCTTCTTCGTGTCTGATCTATAGGCTTGTTTTCCGGATATTAACTGATTTCTGTTTCGTGTATTTAGTTCATTCGGTTTAGATGAATGCGATTAGAAGTCTTCAAAAGTGCCACTAACATTCTGAATTTGAAGTCCAAACTTAATTCTTGAAAGGGAAGGGAATACATGAATTTTTCACCGACATAGAACACAATAATTTTATTTTTTTTACCTGCTGCATTAATGATGCATTTATAATATAATACAATGCATTCATAGGGTTAAATGAAATGTCTCGTTGGTCGTGCATTATATAATGTGCCATTAAACACAAATTTTCACTGAAATAAATCAATCAATGAATAAGATTGTATTGCTTATTCGCGTTGTACAATTAAACTGAAAATAAAAAATTGATCACAAGGGGGACAAATTGCAAACGTTTTCGTAGAACGTTACAGTTTCAGGAGGAGGTTAGAAAGTCGTCAGGGAACTGTTTTCAAATTCAACAGGCAATGTCTCCAGAAAATGTTTCGCGACGCGTCTTTTTCGTTTGTAGCGTACACAAGGAGCTGTGTCAATTCGATTTAGCGGAGGGATGTGCTACGTGCCCTTTTCACTTACACCCCCTCGCCCTTTGTCTTTATTTCTTCGGGTCGGCAGTGATTTGCTGCGATAAAGCCGCATCGACAGGCGACGCACGTGTATCGCGTGTCGAAGGACACGCTCTCCCGTATTCGGGCCCTTTCTCCGGGAACGTTGCCGTAGAAAGGGCGAAGCAGGTTATGATATATTTGTAATCATGTTACCCGATACGTGCCCTTCCGTTACAACTGCTCCCGGTAACAAACGGCCGTGGACCTTTTTTCACTTTATGGCCGTGTACACGCACATAGAACGCTCTTCGCGCCGCTAAATGAGAGAGTTGCCGAAGTCCGAGTATTTATGGTCCGAAGACAGAGCCGTCGGAATTATAGGCGAGGGATACTATACGGGGTGTCCCGGTATCGATGGTACAACCGTGGAGTAGGTGATTCTACGTGAGATCAGTCGAAAATACGAAATAAATTTTCTCATTCGATACTCTGAGAATCTTCGAGTCAAGTTCGCGCGCCTACTGAGAAGCAGGATCAGTAGGTCATGATCAGACGCGCTACACTTTTACACTTTTATGCAGACTTTTACACTTTCTCGAGAATCAGGCATCAAATGGAAAAAGTTTATTCCATACTTTCGACGTGTTTTTTCTTATGCAGAAGAGGAAATTAGAGTAGCAAAACTAATTCGACAGATTTGCGTGGAAGAAAAAATTTTCCGGGGGAAAAAAAAACTGAGCACATTGTCGGGGCACGTAGTTATGACCAGGCCGAAATGGCTGATTCATTTATTCATGAGATGCGCTCGTCGAAAAACTTTTGTGACACCGGAAACAGCCGAGGGCATCGTTCGAATTCATCGACACACACGGCTACACATAATTCCCGCGGAGAAAGCCTGGCCAGAAAGGGCTTTTCAGTTTTAAGGGCCGTCATCAGTGCAAGCCCATGAGGCTCGAGAAATTGCATCGTAATCCAAGAACACTGCGAAGCGGACTGGTTTTCGGAGAGGCAATTCCAACAAGCCGTAACAATCTGGCGGCGGAGGCGACGGAGGCATATTATTATGGTCGTACCTCGGACAGTTTATTCCAGGTTCGTTTCAGGATTTACTGCTCCGCCGCGTTTTACAGGAAGAACTCTTCGACTCGCGTTAGTTTTCGCCGCGTTTACAGATGCCACTATCCCTTCGGCCCTCACGGAATTGTCGATCATAAGTTAGTTAATTCTTCGGTCTCAGAACTGAATTTTGTTCGTGACGTTTTTAACCCTTTCCGGTCCCATGTCTAGCTACCCTTGACATTATCTTTTGCACCAATTACAGTACCTTCATCAATAATTCCACAATTTCATGTTATGCAACAATAATTCTAGTATTTCCCAGCTGGTCTACACAGGCTAGCGAAGCAGCATATGATTGAATTATATGATGTTAAAGCAAGTTTTACAATAATAGAGAGAAAATACTTCGGCTCGCAAAGGGTTAAACTGAAACCGTCCAAATATCCGATTTAAGATTCTTTATCGTACAATTGTTGAGATTGTAAAAATATATTTGTGGATACTTGCTAGACACAATTACTCAGACATATCTTGTGAAAATAATTGTGCTATGTCTCGATAAATGCAGTCTGATTATTCTCAAATGGTAATTAAAAGGGTGAAAATAGAATGGCGACACTGTTGAATAGATGGATTGACATTATAAGAGATATGTTTATTGATGTAACGTTTAATTTGGTGGGTTTTGGGTAGCGTTTGGCCAAAGAGAAAACGACGCGGCAAAATTTCAATATATTCGTATATATGTATGTTATATGGCTAGCAGCATAAGAAGGATACACATGCTGGTACTTGTCACTATGACATTATCGATCCAATGGCTTGGTCCGTCGTCGGTTGGTCAGAGTACGGTCCCTTCTTACAACCCCCCAACCATCCCTGTCCTACTCTGTACATACCCGACTTTGCAACCCCCTCGTGCAACCCTTTAGGGTCGCGCTCCTCACAGATATCACTGTAAAACTTGCAGGGGCATCCTTTTCGATTTCTCGTGCGTGTAGCGGTCGAAACGCTGGAATATATACACATTACGTTCGAGAATAAATTCACGTTAATTTAAGAATTAATCACACTTCAATTACATCCCTTAATATTCATTCAAACGTAGAATATTTTCAATTTTATATACTTTGAATGCACTGATTAAATTCCTGCCCATTACAATTTGATGGTACGGAAATGTCTTTCAGTAGATAACATAATATTTCATGAAGTCTATTATTAATGTAGCATTAATCCTATAGATGTGTAATTGGCTCTAATTTTCATTTGCTAACTCCGTACGTCTCTGAACTACTTTAACTTTTGTTAAAATGCTGCTACGAATCAAACATATGTATTTATAATACTTACTAATTTATAATAAGTACCACTGAATACCATAATGAACATAAAACATATCTACACTTAACATAATGTCATATTTGAACAAGTTTGACGTGTCTCCAATGAAAATGTTAATGAAGCATAAAAATTATCAGGACTCGGAGACATACTTGCGAACCGCATTGAATAGTCTTCATGCAGAACCGAATTCGCAAGGGTATAAATCGACAAAAGAAAACACCGACTCGTCCAGAGTTTCTTCTGGCGTCGGCGTCGGCGTAACTGCGAAAATTTGCGTCCGCCTACCCCAGTCTCACTATAAATCAGTTGAAATTTGTTATGCGCGGCACGCAGATGGTTTTGTTATATGAAAATATGTGCCGCGTAGGGATGGTATAAGTATCCCTCGGTAAAACACATCCCTTATACCCCATACCCTGTTCCCCGACCATCTCGCCCCGCTCCTTACTCCAGACAGGCCCGAGGCGTCACGCTGTTCTGCGCTCTCTTTAATTACGCCCCGAAACCGGGACCCGTGACGTATAGCCGCATGCTGAAAGAGACAAAAAACCGTTACCATTGTATCGGGCCCAGAAACCCTTAAACCTTATCGGATCGATGGAAACAGGTCCGCGAGGTTCTAAACCGAGGACGATCAATTTCAACCCCTTGCACTCGAAGCTACTTCAACCCCTTGCTTCAGAATTTCTTTGTTGTCAATAATGTTCCGCATTAAAAAGGAAATTTGTATTTATTGTGTTTAGTTTAATCGCTAAACGTTAATAACAAAAATATATAATTGATTACCTAACCCAGACCTTGAATTTCAAGATCAAAAGGTCAACAATTTTTTTACTACATCGTATTCTATTCGCCACAAGGACAAAAAGTGCAAAATGAACCATCGGTCAAAACTCAATCGTTCTCTTAAAAAATTATGGTGAAGTTAGTAACATTATCAAACTGATTTTATTTATATTATATTTTCATTCCTCATTCAGATGGAGTTTATATGTATAGCGTGCCATTAATGGAGCCTTTGGAAATTATTACTTTGCGCTTGAAATATATCAATAATATAATATAAATAAAATCAGTTTGATAATGAATAAACTTTATGAAACTCGTGGTTTCTTTTGTACTTTTTATCCTTGTGATGAGTAGAATAAGACGCAATAAAAAAAACTTGTTGATCTTTTGACTTGAACGGAATTCACATCATATCTATTCAAAACCAATAAAAAGTGTTGCAAATTAGAACGAGGGGTGAACGAAGGATAAAGATCCCATCAGAAGGAACAAGGAATTAAAAATTCTAAGGACTACGTATAATTCGCTAGAGGTAGTATAGTTGTCGATGTCAGTGACACAGGATTCAAACTCTGCTCCACGATCTCTTCCAGTCGAAACTATCTTCCTCCGGGAAGTAGTTGAAGATGTAAGGTCAGTGAGCAGGGCAGGGTCATTGGAATCGTTTTAGCTACTCGAGGAAGAACACTTAAAACTTCCAAAATAAGGGACTATATTTCTCACTTAGAACGGCTTGGAAAAGAGGAACTCGATGGGACAGGGCAACGATGTAAGGTGTTTCGTAGAGAGGAACAGGGTCCAGCGATGGAAGAGCCACTTAAAGCGTTGGTCCCGGCAGCGTTAAATATTTGATCAGAATTCGATTGGTTTAAGACGTCAGTCCACCGGCGAGGGTACCGCCCGTCGAAAATTTAAGGAGGGAAAGAAAGGGAAGAGGAAGGAAAGAGAGTGAAGAAGAAAGACTGAGAGAGAGAGAGAGAGAGAGAGAAAGAGAGAGGAGTGGTTGACGTAAGGGCGGATAGTTAGGTAAGGGACGAGGTATTCCCGGGAGCCGAACGGCGAACTGATGTCCAACGCGGCAGCTGTCCCAGTCACAGCGTTCTTCCTCCACTTGCACTAATGCCACGACACGAGTCCGCTTTAAAATCTTCCCTCGGACCCCGATGCCATGAAAGCCGCTAGACAGAGAATACCGGCCAGCATCACGGCAATCCCCTTTCAAAATAAAGCCAATTCGTTAGGTTTCTCCGACGGGAATCATGTTCAGTAGAATGCCACCGCCCCCGGTCAGACAATGCCGCTCGCTACTACTCCTGGAGCGTCACAGTAGAGTTCTAGATGTCCATGATCATTCTCCCCTGAAATTTTCTTTAAATACGTCAATACCCGCTTTCAATTTGTCATTGAAATTTTGTCTGTTCTTACTGGCAATTTTTATAATATTGTTTTTCATCTTTTTATTTCTAATATCAATGTTTCGTGATTGATTGTACGTAGATTTTCAGGAATTTTGTCGAAAAATTAGGGTTTCGCAATCGAACTAGAATCAAGAAGGGCATGGGAATAGCGCAAAGAGTTTGAGCAAAACTCGCGCGAATCCACGCGGTGCCAAGTGGGGTGCATTAGCCAAGTTCCCCATTATCCACGCGTGAGAGACCCCTAAATTATCCAGCATCCGGCCCTTCCAGCCTTGAACGTCGGCGAGAAAAAGATGTACGAGTTCCTTTCGCGAGAACACCCTCGCCGGGTGTTCAGCCGGAACGCAAGTGACGAAAATGATTCTGATTCATTTGGGTTGATGTAAAAATCCTGGGAAGCTCATATTTCACATTTAACGAATACCTAGAAAATTATAAATAAATCTTCCATCGTATACTGAACGGAGAAAAATCAGAAAAAGTTGAAAGACGAAGTTAAAAGCATTATAATCCTTGAAGGGTGGAAAAGAAAGAGGAGAAACGAAGGGGATGAAGAAGAGAGATAGACTGCTTGGGAGAGAAAGTGAGAATGAACGCAAGCGGTGAAAATAGTTCTGGTTCATTTTGGTTGGTAGAAAAATCCCAGAAACCACATATATCACACTTTCTAAGCACCAACTAACTCGTAAATGAATCTTTTGTCATACACTTACCGAAGGGCGAGAAACTGGCAAGTCTAAAGACAAAATTAAAAGCGCTACGATCCAAAAGAGAGAGAATAAGGGAGGGGCCGAAGAGGAGAGCAGGGGAGAGAAAGTGAAGATGAACGAGAGGGTGAGTAAAGAACCATCGGTAAAGCAGGGGTTGTGTAAGTTTGGCTATCTCTAAGAGCACAGTTCCAAGGAGGCTCCTTTAGACTCTGGTGACGTGACGTCGCCTAATACTCTAATCCCTTCAGTGGAGGCACCATCGTCCGCTCTACAGCCTGGTGTTCCTGGGTAACCATCTCCTCCACTGCGAACGGCACTTGCTAATTAATTGACGAGTACGGATTTTGAGGTGTCGAGATCTTCATGTCCGTTGAGAGAGCGGACTGTTATCTGCCAACGCAGACTCGGGAGCTGGACGTTTCACCAAACTACTTACTATTTCATTCTCTGTAGTGATTAAGTAATGTGAAGAAATAGATGTGCTCGGACATAAAGCAATCGAGTGCTAACAATAAAAACGAGAGTTGTACCAACTTAAAACTTGTTAGTTTTCATAGAAGTCTTGAAAATTCATGGCGGAAGGGTTAATCTGTTCATCTATTTCCCGCAATAGTTTTTCATACAATGGCAGTTTGTAGGAAGTAAGATCGATACGACATAACGCGATATCAAAGTAGAAAAGGGGGCAGTGGTCAGACACGCTCGCGAGTCATCTTTACACACAAAGGGTGTCCTATGCAAATGCTGTTTTCGCGATTCGCCTGGATAAAAGAGTTCTCAGAGTCCTCGAAGTCCAGTCAGAGACTTGAACAGCAGCCGCGTCGCTAACGCAACGAAAACGAAACTAATCTTTTCACGATCCGTCGACGGACTCGTAGGCACTCGGTCCCGGAGAAGGGCTGCTTTCTAATTATTCCCCACAGGCCATAAGGGATGACACGTAATTGGAGGGTGGACGAGGAAGCATTGATCCCTAACTGGAAGGGATTCAAGCTGTTCCTTGCTCCCGTCCGATCCTCTCTTTCTCTGTCGTTGCTCGAAATCGACTACCGACAGCCGCCGCCGCCGGACTGAACACAACTGGCCGCCGAAGAAAAGTGATAATGTCTTAAGCCGCCGGGCGCGATTTAACTTCCGATTTTAGTCGGGACCACATTCTCTTCCCGCAGTCCTTTCTAGGAGTTCGTTGCTCTAAACTCCCGAGCTCCCGTGGTCTGAGGTGGGTTTAGGGTTTAAGGAAAAGCCCCCTCACTCCCGAGATCCTTGGAAGCTCCGCTAAGCGCTGACGCTGATCCTGCTCTTCTTCTTCTTCCTGCACCGCCTCTTGGAACCTGGGTTTATCTAATTCGAACCGGAGGTCCTTGCTATCGCTCTAAACCGTACGTGCAGGGTGTTGCCTCGTGATTGGAAACAGACCTTCACACGATCTTTTCATTGAGGAAAAATCGGTTACAGAGTCGTTGTAGAATTGGACAATCATATTTTAAAGTGAAGTTAAAACATCTCACTGAAAATCTAAGAAATCTTGATCGACTCTTGTTCTGTGAGTGCTGAGTGATCACTTTTTATCGCTCAAACGATAGACGATTAATTTTCTACGCTAGAGTAGCGGGGATAGAGATATCTTAATCGAAAAAATTTGTTAACAGAAAAATCACAAAATTTACTTATATATACCATACTAGATCATTGTGAGTCCTAGGACTTATGGGCCCTAACCATCAACAATCTAAAAAATCAAGTTCACCCAGGGCACTAGCCACCACCAATTTCCACTTGAAACTCGGTAGACCCAATCAGACACGTAAAAACTTAGTAAAGACCAAGGCAGTGGTCTGCAGCAAGCTACGGGAAACACGAAAAATTCCGTATACCATAGACAGGTCAAGGCAATAGGTTCCAGTTCGTAGTTTCCAGTAAAACTGCATAGACCCTCGTGTTCACCGTTCCGTGCGTAGGACCGAGCGTAAATAGAGAGCGACGCTGTGCAAAGCATCGCCTCGAAGGTTGCTGTTAATGCTGAATTAATTCGAGCCTGCTTGTTACACGAGACAGAATCGAAGCGGAGTGAAGCGGAGCAGAGATGGAAAAAATTTAAAAAACGAGCGTGGGAGAGAGACAGAGAGAGGGAGAGGGAGAGGGGGATAGTGAGAAAGGGAGAGAGAAAGAGGTCCCTGGCCGGGAACCAGCGTTGCCAGGACTCTTAAGGTAGCAAAGAGAACCAGGTAGCACAGGTACACGTAGGTGGAGGTGGTGGAATGGGGGCGGTGGAAGTTAAGACGTGGGTGAGTGTAAGGGGCGACGAAGGTGTACGGCAAGCACACGTATCCCCAACACACTGACTGGGTCGGTGTGCATCCGGGGGCCGTGTTTCCCTCCTCTGCTATCGCGAATGGGGGGTGTGGGTGGTTGGGTGGTTGGCTCGGCGGAGAGGTGAGGTGAGTAAGGGGATGTGCTGAGAGGCTGGGAATCGCGTTCCAGCTAAGCTGAAAGGGGTGGACAGTGCGCAGAACCCGCCCCCACTTTTCGCGGCGAAGCAGAAGCCGCCGGCTGCTCGCGCAAGCCTTCATCCCCTCCTTTGGGACTGGAAGATCGCCACCCCCGAACGGACTTAAACATAGCACAGTAGCTCGCGAGCACCCTGTCTGGAAAGGGCTCGACGCGCACCCGTGCCGACGCAAAAGGTCCGTCCATACGTGTACGGCGACTTGGCAAGCACGCGTGTCACCGACGCGACGCGTGAACACGCGCGCGCGCGCGTGCGTATCCGCGCAAAAACGTACACACGTACTGTTGTACGCGTTCGCGTCAGCGGGGACCGTGGCTGTTCGAAAGGCCGAGTTTACCTTCGAAAGACCACGGCGTCCGAAGTGTGCCACCCCCGACCGACGCGACGAGGAGGGAATCGGCGAGCGACGGTTCTTCTTTCCGGCTGGTGACACTGGACACGTCTCGACTCTGGATGGAACGGGCGGTCCCAGGATTCGGGGCGATCGCCCTCGACCGCCCTCGACGGCTTTCAGGTGACGTTTCTTGAAAACAAACAAAAAACAAACACAAAGCGATCGTCCCGTAGGCTTTCGAGTGCGCGAATCTTCGAAGTTAACAGTCGACGTCTCGTCAGACAGAGAAGACGGACTCGGCTGGTCCGAGATCGTGTTTGGAACCGACAGAACCGGCCCCCCGAGCCTCTATCTACGAACTTTGAAAGTATCGTTAGACCGCGTCCGATCTTGAGCGGCAAGCTTGCACACGTAAAAAAAAAACAAAAACAAAAAAACAGTTCGAAACCAGTCACTACTGCCATCCGTGCATCCGATGAGAGAGCAGATTTCCTGATCCACTGGAATTTTTGTGTTCCAGGGTGGAACTGACCAGCGTGCCGGGTGGCCAGAATGCGATGGCTCATCTTAAAAAACGGAAGCTGGAAGCAGAGTCTGTCAGCCCGAATCCTAAGCAACCGCAACAGCAGCAACAACAACAACAGCAACAACTGCCGCAGTTCCAGCAACCATTGAACAACAAGAAGTGTGCGCAAGCGACCATACTGCAAGAAATGGAGACAGCTGATGCTGCTGCGAAACGAAGGAGGAAAAGCGTGCGCGACGACGAGACGAGGAAATTGCTCGAGGCCAACGAGCTGAGCAAGAGCATACCGTTGCCGCAAAAGAAACGGGCGTTCAATGCACCGAACTCTGGTAGTCCAGCGAGAAAGTCGAGCAAGCACTCCGAGGAACCCGAAGACGACGAAACTCTGATCAGAGAGACGGAAGCGGCGTTGAAAAGCTTATCCGGAAGTTGGCCTGGCCCGAGAGGATCTCTGTATCAGAGAGGCAACTCGGACGAGGACAAATATGAGTCAAACTTCGAGAACCTGTTCGAGGAGAAGAAGGACAACCCGAAGCTGTCGCCGTCGTCGGTGTCGAACTCCTCGACGACCAGCAACGAAGCCGGCTGCTCCCTGAAGGACGTTATAACCTTCCGTGGACAACAAGACCGGAATGCAAAGTCGCAACAACAGCTGAAGCAACAGGACGCCATTAAACAGCAACAACATGCCGCGAAAGTGAAGAAAGACCTGGACAGTTTTATGAAATCGGAAAACGAGAGTGCGGGTCAATTAAACAACGTGAACGAGCCAGGCAAAATCAGACCGGTGCCCGTGAGATCGTTATCGAACAAGGAACGCAATGATAGGAATCTGGTGGGCGGTCACGTGGATCCTCAAGGTCGGCAGGTAGATAAGTACTCCAGGTACGATCCTCCTGACTTCAACGAGCTGGTGGACGACTCTTCGAACGAACTGGAGATCGACATGTCGGATCCAACCACCGACAAAGACGACGCGGACAGAGACAAGATGAACGACAGGGACAGGGACCGAACGTGTAGGAACGGCCAGTCGCCTCAGAACGCAACGAGGCTACAGCAGCATCAGCTTTACGCGAACTATCATAGACAGTACAGTGAAAGCAACTTGAAGGCTCTGCAGATAGCTACCTCGAGCCCCTCCTCGTCGTCTCCTCCGACGAATTCCCCGTTCTCGGCGACGTCGGCGTTCAGGCCACCGAATACTGACCATTCGAAGGCTACCGGCCGCGGAACGCCATCGGTGGCCGTGCCTTCCGCAGCAATTCCACCCATCGGCCCGTACCCGGCAGCAGCCACATTCGTGGGTTACCCGACACCAGGTCCTGGACCCACGATGCCCACACCGCAACCTGTTACCGGCATATCGACCTCCACCGAGGACAAACATCCCTCCACGGTGTCGCTGCTGCAGTTGAAATCCTCGAAAGAGGAGACCCATCATGTGGCGAGGCGGGAGGTTCCTGCAAGTACTGTCCCTGGGACGAAAAGCCCCACGGGCCCTCTTCCAGCAGTGACGAGCCCCGACTCCTCAAAACAGTACACCATCCTCCAACCGGCCGGGGTTGGCTCCAGGGCGGCCAGTGCGATTCAGGACATAGCCAGAGAGGGAGTGGTCAGTGTGACCGCAGTGACCAGTTGTAACCCCACGAACACTACCTCGACGAACGGCAGCAACAACGGGAACGGGAACGCCGGTAACTGTGGCAACAACGTCGCTGCCAAGAGCACAGGCAGCAACGGTAGTGGTAGCGCGAGTAGTAACGTGAATCCCAGCGGTAACGGGAACGGTAGCAATGTGACCAGTATCAGTATCACCGCTGTCTCGACCAGCACGACCACGTCCAGCCCGACGAGCAGCGCCGACGTATTGTCTGGAACTGGATCAGGTCAACAAGAGAATGTCATGAAAATGCCGGAGAGGCCTGGCACCTTTGACGGAAGCAGGCCGGGAATGTCAATGTCTCCGTCCAGTCTCAGCAGAGGTGAGAATTCCAATGTCTTATCGTACCGAGCCCCGACGCTGATGGAATCTCAACCATCCCCCGCGAGTCCTGTTCCGAGTCCAGCGATTCGGGGATTCGGTCTCTCGAACGTGTTCGACTCTACCCGCTCGAGACTTTAACGACAGCAAATACGGGCTGCTCTCGAAATCGCTCGTCCCCTGGTTCGATCCTCTCCTAGGTAAATAGGGAACGATTTAAGAAATTCGCGCAGTCATTGATAAGGGCTGTAGCAATTCCGGTAGGGTTACCGTTCGTCTGCTCCGTCCCCTGCGACAGGGGACAAACGCATTTTCGACTCGCCCACGTGCTCTCTCTTCTTTTGTCTCCCTCTCGATCTCGCTCTATCTCGGTCGAGTTCGCCTTCTCTCACTCTGTTGCTCACTGTCACTCTCGCTCACTCTCTCTTACTTTCTCTATGAAGTTAGGGCAGTTAGGGTAGCGCGGAAAATCAATAATTACGAAGCGAGGGGCGATGACTCAAATGGTGAAATCAAGGTCTCTCAAAGTAAAGTTATTCTCCATATCCTACGCTCTATAGCTACCCTGTCCTCGGCTCTGCCAGCGCGTCGACGCTGTTTGCTCGATCGAGGAAGGACGCGCTGCTGTGCACGCTAGTGCTGCTCATGGGAACGCGCTGACTGTCGAGTTTTTAGAGACCCTCATAGATTCTATCTTGAAACTTTATTCAATTTTCATTTTTTATTTGGTTACCGAGAAACTCGACACTTCTTACTTAGTAAGGATAGTTAGCTACGATACCAACGATGAAATGTTTATCGTGTTGCAAAAATGTTTGCAAATTCACTTCTTTATAGTTTAGACTTAGAGTCTCGCGTTCTGCACGATATTATAAAATATTTTTAATATTGCAAGAACATTTAGCCATTTCAGAATTTGAGTATTTCATTATCGTTCAGTGACTAAATAACTCTTCGACTTTTATACTTACCAGATAAAAAGGATCTTTTTGTTGTTTATGGATTATTAAGGATGTCTTTCGAGTATATTTCAATCGTCATTTTTCTCGTGCATCTGCAGTTTCGCAACATTTAGCAATTCAAGAATTTCCTTCTAAATTTGTAGTTTAGTGTATATTTATACTTTATCATTGTAGGACGATAAGGATCAAACTGTCTTTCGAGTATATTGTCGTCTTTTTCACATTCTACACATTCATGTAAAATATTTGCTAAATGATTCTATGAAATTTCTTCCTCTTACGGTTCTGTGTCTGAACGATCATTTGAATGATCTCAAACTTCATTATTACGCTGGACAACCTAGAATTAAAATATCATTCGGGTTTTATTCCGACTTTCGATTTATAAACTACAAGCAGAGAAAGTTCGTGTTTTAATAACAATTAAAGATTTCAAACAGCTGCGAAGGGGATTGGCTTAAATAAATGGACCAAGGCAACGGTTTAGGCTCAGCAGGAAGGATAAGGATGGATCGAGAAGAAATGTCGCATGCCTCGTGGAGGAATGTATTGCGTGGTGTGACAGGTGGGAGTTCGAGTGCATTCCGAGGTCTTAGGGCAGCGATGACACGATGTGCTTAGGCGGTGAAATTTGGGGTTGATACCACGTCATACGTATAAGCCGCAGCTGTCAGCAGCTAGAAACGTGACTAGCATCCCGGCCGCACCGCGCTACCTTATTACCACCGTGCGGCTCCGCTGCCTGTCCTCATTATCCCCTTAGCGTTTTCTCTGGCTGAACCTGCGGAGATGAACATTCCGGAAGTGAATTGGCGCGGATAGACGCGTAGAGGGAACACGCCGTGTGCTAGTATTCTTCGATGATCTCGGAACACGGTGATATTCTGTAGCGCATTTCCACAAACGCATAATCCTCTCTCTTGCCGAAAGGTGAACGAGCAAAAATTCTCGTGCATCGATCACGCGAAAGATCGCCGGGTCTCTCTGGGGGGTTATAAAAGTATTTCTCGCGGTACGTAGAACATTTTCGTGATAATTACGCAAACGGCAAGTTCCTTTATCAGGATTTATTTTCGAGAATTTTCACCGTCGAGCTGTCAATCTCGCGGCGCGGTCGATCATTAAGAGATCTCGTGGCCGAGATAGCGCGGGCAATCCACCGCCACGGAAATCTCGGCGAATAAACGCAGGCCCGCGATAAGTGGCCACGATTAATCGCATACTTACAAGCGTGACGGCGGTACAGGCTTGGCCGGACCCCGGGCGGAGCCGTAGTTTTAATCGGCAGGCTCGTACTCCGCTCCGCACCGCTTCTGATCTTTTCGATTTAGCCGTCGGTTCGCGTGCACCGTTTGCGTCTCTCTTCCTCTCTCTCTCTCTCTCACTCACTCTGTCCCTCCCTTCCTCCCTCGGCGGTTTTTTATTTTCCCTTTCTGTTGGACGCGCGCGCGAACACACCCGGCCGCGTAAGAGCGTGTTGACACGCCATAAAACCGCTATCGGGAAATCCGTCGGCCGCAAACACCACCCTTTCCGCGTTGAAACCGCCGCGCGGCAGGCAGGGTTGGCCTGGCTAATAAAAAAATAAACTGCCCTGTAACTCAATTTTACGCTGCCTTTGCGACCGCACGCATAAAAAGGACCTTTACTCGCGCGCAGGGGCTTCTACCCTCGCGTTAAGGGCGCGCGCCGCCCCGTGTAAATACGTGCCTCGTGATTGTTCCCTGAGCCGCTTACTCTTTTTTTTTAGACTCCTTCGTCCACCAAGTCCGAGAAGTGATTGCTCGAGCCTCGGTTAGGATGTCTTCGTTGCGTCTCCTTAAAACGTCTCCTCTTCGTGAATTCTTATTGAACCTCCATACTACGGGGTAGTTCACTAGGATAGTAAATATTTTCTTTTCCTCGTACTATTCAGTTAGCGAATACACGCGCACAGCCGTCTGTAATAGTTCATCGTCGACGTCCTCTCAATGACGGAAAAGTGATATCGGTCTCCTCGCCGATACCTAACCCTTGAGGGATGAAGATGGATTGTTAGTTCGCTTGCGTAACGTTATATATGATTTTACAGACGTTATGTTGGCGATGTAGAATTTTTGATATTTTCCCTAGCCTATCTTCAAATTCTCGGAAGAGGACAATGCTTGAAAGCACATCGCATCTAACGATCTAATCTTCTTTAATCAATTTCGACATCATCCACAGAATCAGTACGGCGTACCCATCTAGAGTCCGAGGGGTTAAGTGCACCCGAATAAACGCGTTTCTCATTGTGACGATTTGATGGCAGCAGTGACATTGAGTACAGTACCCAGTGAATCACCGTGTAGTGCCCGGGAACAACTGGCAGTTTGGCAAGATATTCATAAAAGAATGTCAAGCGAGTAGGCCTATAAATTTCTTGGTCTCCAAGCTAAATGTTCTAGGGTTAGCCTCGCACCCTCTCGCACTTACGCACACAGGCGCGCATAAAAATACCCGGCAGAGTCGAAGATTCTTGCCCGTTTCTTCTTCGATAAATTATAAAGAACCTGGCGAAAGGTTGCGGTATAGGGTGATTAAAATAACCGTGACCCTATTTATGAACTCGGATCGTGGCGATTTCGTCCCAAGGTCTCATTTCGATTCTTCTTTCTTCTCGCGAGAATTTTCGCGATTCTGCTAGAGAGGGAGAGCGCGAATGATATAAAAGAGGACGAGAGAGAGATAGAGTTAGAGAGAGGACAACGCGGCACGCGTCGCACGGTCACCAGGCCGAATGAATAAAACAATCCTGGTGTTTATGTACACCTCTGGCCCTCCCGCGGTGACCCTCACGTGAAATGGCAACAAAATAACACAATTACACACTCGGCCACAGCCTCACCCTCGCCACGGCCGGTGCTCATCCTCGTTCTCGCCCCTCGGATCCGCTTTTTCCTCTTTTCCCTCTGACCCTCTCGTACCAACGTGCCCGTCATGGGATCCCGTAGGGAAAAGAGGCGGGGGCCTTGGAACGGGGAGAACGGAGAGGTCCGACCGACTCGTTACAAGTCTATTCAGAGATCCGGAAAGAACAGCGCGTGCCGGTATTCATTTTGTTGACCGGAACCATTATCTGCCCCTTTGCTCTCTCTTTTTTCCTCTCTTTCTCTTTCGTTCTCTCCTCGCCAGAGCTTAGGCGCCGACCACCCGTTTTAAAACCTTACGGCTAATTTATTAATCCCGCCGGCGGCCGACCACGCTCGCCCTCACTTAGCCGGTTTACCGGTCTCTCTCTCTCTCTCTCTCTTGCTCTCTTCTTTTTTTATCCTGCTACTAATTAAAACGCCGGAATCCCGGTTTATCGTTCTTTCGCCGGACTCCTGCCTCCTTTCTCAACATTTCGGCGGGTACGCGTGCCACGATTTTCCTGCCGGTTTGCGGTCGATATTTCTTTCCTGGTAATGCATATTGTGTACGTAATGATGATACAGTGTTAGCATACAGTCGTGGGTATGATTACTGAGCCGGGAAATTATTCTATCGTATGCCGTTGTGTGAAGAGATCATCTGTGCGTTGAACTGGTGAATCTTCTTGTTCATAGTCTGCTTGTGGTTAGAGGTGTTAATTAGAAGTGTTAATTCAATCTTATAATGACATTATAGATAGCTAAGCAGCAGGTGAGTGAAGTGGAATAAGTAGAATGAGACAGGAGTCAAACACGACTCCTGGTAGGTTCCTACCGTAGCGGAGCAATACATACAATTTTCGTCTGCTTCTTACACGTCAATTTTGCTTTTTTAATCAATGATCACTGAACAGTTTTCAAAATGACTATATATTAACATTTTACGGTTAAATAAAAATACTGGAATAGTCAATCTTCGTACTTCGAGAATGTTTCCTTAAGAGTGAAAAATGTGTGCTATTGAAACATCGACACACTATATTACCCTCATAACTTCCACGCCAGTTTCCTCTCGCGTCCCGAAAGATCGTGCTCGTTAACCAAATTGAATTCTAGATGAAAAATCAGGGTTCCGTAATTTTTCGTTTCATTAACGGCGCCCGGGGTTCCCATGTTCCTTCGGTTCGCCGAATAAAGTATGTCGCTAATGACGTCACGTATCGTAATCCAATTTACGGGAAGCTGGACCGGGAGGAGGAGAGCGTCTAAGCAGGGATCGAATCGGTTCCCTCCTTTCCTTCTGGAACGCGAAATGACGGGCTGATGAAGTTTCCCAGCATCCTGGTGACCGTTTCGAGGTCGGCCGTAGTTGGCTGGGAGAGGGATCAGGGCCAGAGGAGGATTAGTCGACGACAAAGTTTATAAAAGTGTGCTCACTCCAAGGGACAACCCCCCGCGACCGACCTAAAGCCCACCATTCCCCTTCAGGTTCCTTCCAACAAACCCCTCTAGCACACGTGACGAACCTACCTATGCGCCGTTAGAGCCGTGCTTCTCGTGTTAACAGACGTCGACCTGTCCCTGCACGTAGGATGAAATGACTTAATACATAAGATAAAGATCGCAAACTCCGCTGAAACGGGATTATCGCACCGAAATCGCGGAATCGAATACGTCCCAGCGCTGATCCGAGCACGGATCGGCCAACAGAAGCTGGATTTAATTCAAACTCAGACATTTGCTGTGCATTGTGCAGCTTTGCAGAATAAAATGAATTGCTGAATTGACGTCGGTGACATTTCTAATGACTGGACCTTCATGCTAGAAGTTGAAAAGTTGCAAGAAAGTGGAGCAAGTCGCAAATTTCTTTCGTTCCCTGATACTTTTAGCAAATTGAAAATAATACATTAATATTTTTCAATTTTTACAATTTTTCTACTATCATAAATGGGACATACTGATTCCTCTCATATACAGTGTATAGTCTGATATTTACTCTGAATTAAACATTCTAATGAAACCTAGGTACGCCTTTTCTAAGAAATCATCTGTCAATACCAGATAGATTTACTAGGAAGAAGAAATAATCTCACCCTAAAATAAACTAATTTAGTGCTTACTTATTTTTTAATTTCTATGACAACCCAACGCTTTAATAGTTACATGTAGATAAATAGCTAACTAAAAACGAAGGATATATTGAAAACAAAAATAAATCTTGTGAGCGAATGCATCTACCGTAAAATATTTTTTAAAGAAATAATACAAGCTGAAAGTTGACAGTAATTTCACACAGAAAAGTTCACGGTAGCAAACGAGCTTTATCTACGCTGTAAACGTCGATGGATCTACGACCCTATCTATGTCACGCTCGTAAGTGAGTGTTAAGTTGCGAGTGAACGATGGAAGTCTTTACCTGTGAACGAGCAGCGCGTATCCTATAATTTAAGGGATCAGAATTATAATTCTCGCTGGACACAGGTAGGCCTAATCGGGATGGTAATCGTCGCGGAAAAGCGTTATTCGCGCCGGGATCAGGTTGTGAATCGCGGCAGGAACGAAGGGCCAGCTAGTGGATGGTCTCATCCGAAGCGGATTGGTACTTCTGGGCTACGTACAGGGTGCTGGAAACCTATAATTGCCTGGTCACGCGAGGTCAGCCCGACAACACGAACACGATCGTA
Source organism: Lasioglossum lativentre (assembly GCA_916610255.1). Taxonomy (NCBI): domain Eukaryota; kingdom Metazoa; phylum Arthropoda; class Insecta; order Hymenoptera; family Halictidae; genus Lasioglossum; species Lasioglossum lativentre. The sequence goes on from OU744364.1 coordinate 9,345,128, forward strand.
CGTGACGTGCACCATACAAGCCATTAAGTTGCAGCCAGTACACGGCAGATGGTGCAGGTTGCTTGAGCATGTCCCCGATGCAATTTCGTGATGGTCGCAAGAACGGGACGGGGAAAAAATTGGACAGGATTTTTAGAAAGTTTCGACACTTAGATTGAAACAGCCGGCGATTTGCTGCCTGTGACGTTTTATTACCGGCGATGCCTGCGCGAGCATTCACGGTTCGATGCGAATTAAGATTTCGCGAGCAGGTTTTATGTTCGGGCACGCTCTAATTGACGGAAATTAATACAATCGGTAACACAAGTATTAATTTTCAAGACTTCTGTGTAATCTTATTTAATTTTATTCCTTCACAGATTTTATAGTTTCTTATATTGAATACAAGTAGTGACATTTTAATTTAAACAGTTTTATTAATCAGGTATATCACCACTTGTCACGCCAATTTTCTACAATTTTCTCATATTGGAATATGGGTACAAGAAAATAGAATTTATTCAGTTTAGTATATCTGCAAGAAAACCTTTGAGGTACGTCTTTACTCTACGACAAATAGGACGCGAATGAGGATCGTTCTGGAGAAACGGACGACGATTTAAGAAACAATTGAGAGTTGAGGGTGCCATGACGCGGACAACATAGATACAATGTATCATTCGAAAGTTCTCGAAAGACAAAAGCAATAGAATATCCTACTAAATAATAGTAGATTATTTTTGTCAATTTGTTCCTTAAATAAATTCCAACATCTCGCAACATTTTAGAAGCTGGCGAATTCCTTCTTGGTAGAAACTGTGTGGTTGTTCTTAAAGGTCTTAAAATGTCTGAAAATCAAACACGAACGTTTGCAATGATCCTATAACAAGAGCTATAACATAAAATAATGAAATATTTGTGGCCCACATATTTAATGGTTCAGTTTCTTTACAACAATGAAGGAATTAGTTTCTCATGTTACAGATGGACACACACCGATCGCGCGTACAGTGTTAATCTCTGTGGTTTAGTTACGAGGCGGGGAAATCCCAGTGGTTACTCGCAAATGCATAAATCGTGCCATGAAATCCAAGATGGCCACACGCAGACATTTTCATCCCCTCGATCAATATATTAATTTCCTCGGTACCTCTTCCAGTTACAAAGATACTCGCCGAAAAAAAATTCTGAAACACGACGAAGAAAATGATCAGCAGATTTGTTTCGAGATATAACACCTTGAGCGAGCAACGCACAAGCTGCGTTACGTAACGCGAATGTTAATAAGTAATATCATACTATGCGATAGTGCATTCCGATTCGATTTGGCGAGTTAGAGTGGCAGTTTCGGATCGACAGAGATTTTATTTTTATTCGGCTTCATTCGCGGAATCTGCACGCTTATTACGAATACTCTCTCGGATATCGATTTTTACGGTTTGTTTGACGGTCAAAGAGAAAGTAGACATCGGAATGTGTCGCATGTGCTGTCCATATTACAAAGACCGTCCGCGGTAACAATATTTTCCCGGTGGATATCGGGGGGCCCGCTGTCACTCGCACAGTCAACAATTCAACCGAGATTCCGATACGATGCGCGGATACGTATTTTATTCACAATCAAACTGGCTTGTCGCGGTCATTAAATTCAGCTGGGAAACGACGACGGGACCGCGGAAAGTACTGTGCGCCGCTGCAGTTTACTCGATATTACAATTACGCGGCGCATAATCGATAATAATTAAAGAGCACAATATGATCGATTTAAACTCCGCCGTTGGCTGAATCGGAACTGACACGCTTTATCTGCCAGCGACAATTACGTCGGAACGAACCGGCCCGAGCTTTTAGTTTAAATTAAATGGCTCGCTATCAATGAGATCGATGTTGCGTCCGCGATTCGTGGTGAAACGGCACGCGTTAACAATCCGCACACGTGAATGGCATTGCCGCGAATTCCTCTACATTCGCGGCGATTTAAATGTATGCACGTGTCAAACGATGCGAATGGAATACGTAAAAATTGGGACAGCGTTGTTTAGAAAAATAATGGTGGTTTATTGTACACAGTCGGAACATTTCTAAACGCATTCGTATTAGTGTAGAACCTCGATTATTCGTACTGATCAGCAGAATATGAGTGTTCGGATAATAGAGCAGTTTATTAATTTAACTCTTTATTAATTTGTATAATGAATCGTGTTGCATACGGATCGATGTAGATTAAATTAGTTGCGCCTGTAATACGTATTCGAATAATTCAGGTTCTACTGTATAATAAAAAAAAAAAGTGCAACAGCAAAAATTTAATCAGATCTGAATATTTCTCTGACTCCTGTATTTTTTCCAAATTTATTTCGTAGTACGGGTTATCATTTAGAATTTCGTTTTAACGGATGGTAGTTAATACATAAGAGGCTCAGTAACTGCACCAAGAAAATATGAAAGTTTCTTTAGAAACGGATTGATAAATGAAGGAGGGTGTATATATTTGTGTTTAAAGCCCATGGTGAAAAGCATGGCGATTGGCCATACGAGATCTGACCGATTGCGGTGATTTGATTTGTTACAGAGGGCAACAAGTGCCCGACCCCAGGCTGCACGGGGCAGGGTCACGTGACCGGGCTCTACTCTCACCACCGCAGGTAAGCAATTATCGGTAATTAACCTGCGCTCTGCACTTTGCCCTGGTCGATTAGACACCTACGCGCTACGAGGGAAACACCGAAGCCCGAGCAGTGTGTGAATCGTTACCGACACTGGCAAAGCCGATTTGGTACATCGAATCGTGACCGAATCCTACTACAATAGACATTGTCGGTTTTGCAATAGATACCATCGGAAGAGCCCATAAACTATCCTTCAATTAGAACCTCTGACAAGATCGTGAAATATTTGGCTGATAAACCGTACGACGTCTCAATTGAGAACGTTTGTTTCAAATAATATTGGTAGCAAATGAATGAGAATATTTTTGAAAACGTTTCAGATTATTTATTTAATAATCGATGTAGCGTTTCCAGCATTTCGAAATTTTATAGAATTCGTTGTATAAAAAGTTCTCGTAGTATTTCCGTAATTTAAAAATGTTTGTTGCTGAACGTCAATTACAAGGAGACCTCACCGTTGTTTATTACTGTGATTCCAGCCTGTCCGGTTGTCCACGGAAGGATAAACTCACGCCAGAAAGTAAGTAGCCAGTACCGAGAGCATTGTTACTTATCGTAGTTACATAGATGCATCTTCTTTTTGCGAGATCGCCTTTTACACGCGACAGGGCAAGGCAGTAGTGAGCGAACGAGCAAGCGAGCGAGCGCCAATCACAGTACAGTATTCCCTCCCTATAATTCCGCGCTTGGAACTCTCCTTACGATCGCTACCCCCACCAATGGCAACTCGCAGTGGGCGGGTCCAATATCGCGTTCTCAAGCCGTCGGCCAATGAAACGATCCCGAAACAGTATCCACTGCTCTCTAAATTCGCTGAACGATGAGACCATAGCGAGGGAATACTGCGTACATCTTTCATTCCTCTAATCAGCACCATCCAACATAATTCCACCGATACATCTTAAATAGTTTCACGTGATTTTCATTTTTGCTCGCGAACACGTTCATTTCTAAATTCGTTTAAATTCCGTGGCTTCCTCGCTTCCGGTCGATACACAGCCACGCGACACAACGAAACGAAAGTGAAAGATATCTGCTTCACCGTGACGTATAATTGTTTAAAAAAAAAAAAAGAAAGAAAATGATACACGGGCGCGTAATCGCCCGTCTCTGTATGTGTCTATGTGTCTGTCTGTTACGTTCTTTGTGCTTTTCGTTTGCGGGGTAGAGAGCTTTATTGATTGCGTTCACTTCCGTTTTTGATTTATCGTTCTGTTCGTAGTTACTCATTATCAGTAGAGAATTATCACCACACTCTTTACGTACTTGGTTAAGTTGGCCGTCTGGAGAACTCGAGACACGGGCGGCACCGCCACCCGGTAAATGCGTGATTAGCGCACGCCAGAAACCGAACGGAGGATATCTGCGATTGAGTATAATTAAACGGCGATCACACACTCCTGCGAACCTCTGCAGACACGTCCAGGACCGTACGGGAACGGCCACGGAAAAATCGGACAGAGAACACCTGTAAATTCTCCTTCTCTCCTCTCTCGTAGAGAACGATACGTGGGACTAATTAGTCGAGATGAAACTCCTCGTTTCTTAACTCAGAAGCAGACTGCGGATCTTTATGCGAAAACTTTCTGCATACGTCGTATCTTTAACACTAGAACTACCGAGTATATATTGATTTGTAATGATCACGAAACTGCATCTATTTATACGATTTTTATTGCAATATCTACTTCATCGAAGAAGATCAAAAATTTCTGATAGAAACATGATTATAATTTCACTAATTGTGAAAGAAAAGATTAGCAACCAGTCATTTCGACTAGTTCGCTAGTTCTAGTGGTAATAAGTCCATACTAAGCTCAAGTCCTTACACATTGTGTTCGAACCAAGCCCTGTTTTACACTTTAAACTTTGAAAGATTTAGAAACAATAGAACAATGATTTTTAATACCTTTCTCTGATTTAATGATTTCACGATAGTATTGTTTGTGAAACTAAGGAACTTGCACATAACATGCAGCGTCCGACGAGACTCTGAACCCCCTGTCCCGACACAGAACACAGCCCGACCACAGTATACACCGACCGCAAGTTGTTGTCTTATAATTTTTCACTTGATTGATTATGTCTTTACTTGAGTTTCTCTCTACCCGCTCGGTATACTTGATTGTACTGTTCTACACATTGGTTTTGTATTTCATCCCGTGACGTTTGTTGTATCCCTTTATTCTCTCTCTCTTTCTCTCTCTCTCTCTCTCTCTTTCTCTTTCTCTCTGTATCTCCTCCTTATTGTTTCTCTTTGGTTCTCTCCCGCCTATACCGTTGACAAAGAGCGTGTCCGAAACGAACGATCACTTGGAACAATTATACTCAACGCATACGAGAAGAACGATAGCACCGAATCCTTCCGGTCGTGTTCGATGTGCGCGCGGATGTGGCTCGACGGTTCTAGCGAGCCCATGGTTCTGAGGAACGTTTCTGTAACCACGCCACGTGTCTCTGGGTTCTCGCAGTTCTGGCGATGCATGAGACTATTTTCAAATGCCCGACGCCTGGTTGCAACGGCCGTGGCCATGTCAGCTCGAACCGGAACACGCACAGGAGCCTGTCCGGATGTCCCATTGCCGCGGCCAATAAGCAGGCCGCACGCGAGGCACGACACAAGGCTCAAGGTAAGGCGGATTGGCACCAACCGGCCCTCAAACGTGCCTGGAATTTCGCCCTCGCGTAAATCCACGCGTGTGGCCACGATCCCATCGCGAAATCAGATCGGGGGACTTAAGCTCCACGGCACACAAACCGGGCTAAGTAATCCGCCCGCGAGAGACCCCGGAACGTTCCGTGCTGGTTCTCCCGTTCACGCGATCCACAGTTTTCCGCAGATTTTTTTATTGGCCGATTGCGATCGCCGATGCGAGCAACGCCGTTCCTCGAGCAGCTAGATGTGTAATCTCGGATTTCGGACTTTCACGGCCCATACGCCATCCTACGCTTTTCACCGCGAACGGTTTCCCTTCTACAACGTTTCGCAAGCATTGCACTTCGTTACTAGCTTCGTCAAGTGTTAGAATGCTTCAGGAACGTAGGGAAAATAATTTCAAAAGGAAACGGCTGTTACCCCAAATACCACAATAGTAAAAACAGCTGCATGTATAATCTAAGATTTCGAACTTTCATGGCCCATGAGAAGGCTTTTAAGTGGACGCCTTAACCTTTTGAAATTGGTTTCCTTCTACAACGTATCGCAAGCATGCTTCGTGGCTAGCTTTATCAAGGGTTAGAAGACATGTACAAGACACAATACCGCTGATAAAGTTAGCTACAATTCAGTAACGTTGAGAAAATAATTCCAAATGGAAACGACTTACTGTTCAGAGATTGGAAGTTGCCGAGAATCTACAAATTGCACAGCCTTTGTCTAGGCTGCTAAGTCTATCCAATCTCCTCTAGGGAACCTAATCTATTAGATTATTTTTATAATATCATAGTTTATATCATCAACTAATAGATTCTATACAATAATATATTAATACAGTTTGTAGGTGCTCAGCATCGTACGATATCTGCACAGTACATCCGAAATGGGTATGTACGGATACCTATCTCGCGTATTTTTTATATCAATGACCAAGGTCCGAAACAGTGAAATGTGAATACTAGATTTCAGAAAATTCCAGGAAACATGAATGAAGCTGTGGGAATACTGATTTGGATCGAACAGTTTGGTCAGTTGATCGCAGCGTGGAGATTTGAATGCTGGTAGTGGCTCTTGGTGAAATACTATCGGCTAATAATTTCGAAAAAAAACGAGATTTAAGGGAGCGCGGCCTCCCTTAAGAGTACAAAATTTCAAGTAATCTTAGATATAGTACCTTTTATAAGTCTAGCTAGTCCTTAGAATATTTTAAAGAATCGATAAAAGAACGAAACGCAACTGTCAATACGCCATCCCCACAGCTTCGATTCGATTCAAGTTTCTTAATCCTGCATCTGACTGCACGCCCTCCGCACCACTGTATGCGCCACCGTAGTTGCAACATTTCATTACAAATTGCTGCGTAGCGAATACGACACACTATTCACAACATTAGAATACAACGTAAACATAAACGAACATAAACATTTCATATAAAGCAAAATGAACGTTATCTGTTTACCCCAGTGTCCGGAATACCGCCCGAGTACATCAGTACGAACTTGTTGCCTCCGTCGATGGATTGCAAGAGCTACTCCCAGTACGGTTCTACGGGACAGGACACGAAGCCTGTGCTGAATAGCCTGAGTTACGACTACTACGCGACAACGAAGGGCTCCGGGCTCAACGTGAAGCCGCCGAAGACTCCCGAAGAGAGCCCGTCGTCCCGCACCGCGAAAGTAGTCCCTAAAACCGAAAGCATGACGCCGAGCGGCAGTTGCTGCAACACGTTGCCGGCCAGAGGCCAGACGACGTCGGACTTGTTGGTCCCGAAAACGGAAGACACTGCCTCCTGTAGAGTGAATTCACCCCCACCACCCCCGCCACCTACCGTGAGACCCACTTACGACTCGTACATGAACCAAGACTCGAACTCTTCGTCGTTGTCCTCGATGGACGCCATGGGATCCAGGGGATCCATCGGGGCGACGATACACCATCCAAGCCAGCACCCTACGCACCACGTCCTGCCGATGCAGCCGACGGTCGCGTACCCCATGCCGATGGTCGAGGACACGAGGATGAGCCATCAGATGTCCCAGAGGTCCCCATACGAACCAGCAGCGATGATGGCGGCGGCAGCAGCTGCGGCTGCAGCTGCCACCACCAGCGAGGAACTTTATCATCACAGGTCCGCGGAACACGCGAGAGCCTACATGCATCAGGCAACGAGTAATATCGCCAGACCAGTCGTATCATATTCGAACGAGATCGCAACAGCGAGAGGATACGAAAACGCCGTGGCGAGCGCTGCCAATCATCGGCCTTACGATCCTGGTACCACGTCTGCGTACGAGAGATACGATACTCAAGGCTGTCCACCAATATCCTCGCAACAGCAACAGCAGCAGCAGCAGCAGCAACAGCAGCAGCAACAACAACAACAGCAGCAGCAGCAGCAGCAACAGCTGCATTCTAGGACGAACATGTATTATCTAGGGCAGACTGGGATGACGCCGGAGGAACAGGAGCGGGTGTACCATCAAGAGGCTGCGGCTGCCGCGCAACAGCATCAGATGGCGATGGCTGCTGCCACGGCTGCTGGGATGATGAAGACCGAGGATGGTGAGATACTTGTGCTATGTTTTAAACTGTTTTCTAATTTAGTGCTGTATTTTGTTATGGTTACTTGTGGTCTTGTCGAGGTAGGGACGACGTTCGGTTCGGGACCCATTTCTAATTTAGTTTGATCTTTAGTTTAATCGACATCCTGTGTCTTTCTCCCGTTATTTTATTGCGTTCACCATCTGGATTCGACTTTGTAATTAATTTATCATATGACATTCATTTACTCTGTTAAAGTTCTACTGAATTTCAAGTTCAATGAACATTCTTAGCGTTTACACAGTCATGTGGAAAATGAGTGTATAAAATTTACATTTCGTGAATGACTTGCTACGAATCTGTTACAGTGAAATGTGTCACAGTCGCACAGGTCCAGCAGATGCAAAAGCCTGGAGGCCCCCCAACTTCGCCAGGTGGCTCTGTGATGGACTTGTCAACTTCTAGCGTCACATCCACGAGTCCGCAGGTCCGTCATTATTTTCCAACTCCATAAAACAAAACAACAAACGATTTCTAGTCACTGAAACACTTATCCAAACAATGTTACTGTTTACAGGCACCGCCATATGGCTCTAACAGTCTAAGCCCACAGTATGGTGGAGGTCAAACTGTAGGTGGCAGTCCTCAAGCGGCAGCGAGTCCACATTTGACGGCTAGTCCGCAGGTGCCGAGTCCGCAGGGACAGACCCTAGATCTCAGTGTGAACAGGCTCCACAGGTAATCACAAATCTTTTGAATCATAGGCAAAAATAATTTTTTAGTCTCTTAGTACTTGTTTTCGAACTGAAAATGAAAAGCTTAGAGTAGTTGTGGGTTTAGAGTAATGTTGTGCAATGACATCTTGAAATGACAACGTCTTGAAATGGCGTATAATGAACTAGTAGGTTGTAATAATATTTCTTGACCAAAACGCCTCGGTACGTTTACACTCTAAAATCGGACATTTCTTATGCAACGACTTTACAGCAGTACCGATAAGACAAATACAGATTTCCACAAGCATCAATCTCTAACAAAGTCCCATTTTCTGAACTTAAGCTAAAATTTCTCAAAAATTCATTTTAAGAGACATGTCACAGAAGTCTTATTTTTGCGGCAATATTCTGCGGCAACAGCAGTAGCAGGAAGAAGTATTAAGTCGTACATCACTGTGATCTGATTACAGCGGCGCGCCCAGCCCCCAGTATCCAACTGGTCACGGTGAGGCTGTTGCGGTGCCGGTTGGATCCGGATTCCCAGCACCCAGACCAATCGAGGAGCAAACCGAGCCGGTGGACTTCTCGACGGCGAACGAGCCGGTGAATTTCAGCGGGGGTCCTGGAATCAGGCCTGTACCAGGGTTCCCGCCACCCGGTGTGCACGTCACTGCGTACAGTCGAGAAAGCACCCCCGACAGTGGCGGTTCCCACTACATGGACGCCTACCGTGATCCCACCGGTGAGCTATCACTGTTTATCGTTTAACTTGGCAGACAACTCATCATCCATCTCCCGGTAACGCTTTATGACCCGCGACTGTCCCGAGCATCCTATCGCGAACATTCATCTTGGCGAGTCGTTGTTAACTCCCTTGTCGTTTAAACTGCGCCGACAACCTGCCTTTGGAACGCGCCGTTGTCGTTTAGGTAATTACTCAATCACCGAATTCGATGGGGGGATAATAGAGCTCCGGAAATTAACATATTCTTTAACCCCTCGCATTACGATTGGTTTTACGGTTGCACTGACTTCGTTTATAATTTCTTAAAAGAAGAAGGAAGGTTAATCTTATTGCATATCGATAGCAACAAAATACAATTTTATTTCTGTGTTCAAATATACACATATAATACCATAAAGATAGTACCAGCAAAATAGTATAACGGCTACGGGAGTCCGAGTGTTCAGGGGAAGTAGAATTGGCTAGTCATGATCAGACGCGCCTGATGATTCCTATCAATAGCACGCGTTACCGCCGAATTTTCAATCTCAATTTTTGTCGCAAACGAAAGTCCTGAGACAAGTTGTATATTACTTTGTATTAGAATTACTTACTCGTTGACTGTTCTTTGCAGCAAAAGCATCGATTACCTTAAAATCTTTTAATCTTCTTCGATTCCACCTACTCATTTCCTTGTTTAATAATTCAGTAAAAAATTGTTTGTCCTCGGCCCTCGGAGCAACTTCATTTATCCATTGCCGTTACAAACGCATAAAGTCCGGAGTTAAAAAATTTTCTATCCCTCGGAGAGCCCACCCACAGATTAGTGGTTCACATCTCCGGAATCTTTCGAACATTTCGCGGAATTTATCGGCTCCGAAGAAACGAGAGCGTTCTCAAGTTCGTACGATTGTGGTCCGAGGGGATCGGAATCGTGTTGAGCAGAGAACAGAGACGCCGAAGTGAATTATGGCAACGAGCTCGGGGGGGTCAAACGCGGGGCCACGGTGTACGGTAGGAGAGGCTGGCAGCTAGCATGGTGTCCACGGTGTTCTAAATTTCATCGGGTGTGCACGCACGAAACACAGGAGAGCTGGGCGGCATGTCGCTACATCGGCGACGTGTAACGGTGAACGATATGAGGGGGTTGCGCGAGCGAGGAGATCCGCGGATGAGGGATCCGAAAGAGGACAAAGAGCTCGACGCCCTCGGGGGTGGCGTCGGGATGGTGTGGTAGTAGGACGAGGAGGAGGGGGAGGAGGAGGAGAGAGACAGAGAGAGAGAGATAGAGCGAGAGAGAAAGAGAGCGATACGCGGTTACAATGGTCGAATAAAAATTCGCCAGAACAGTACATGACTGCCATAATAGGCACCTATGGCCCCGACTCTCATTTTCCTCGACCTCTCTGTGCCTTGGCATTCCAAACCTACAGCCCATTCTCTTCGTTCCTGTCCGTCTCTTTCGCTCTTCTCATCCTCTTTCCACCGTGGGCCACCCTTACCGTTGATGTGCGCGGGCACCCTTCCTGCCGGTACCATCCCCCCTGTGGCAGTACACGACCATTGTTAATTATCAATATTTCGCGTACACGTAGCCGGCAAAAGTCCGGCGCAGCCAATATTGTGCGGACTCCGACGCTGGGGAGTAGTTATTGAAATTGAAACATTCGAGCACACACCGGCATGTACGTTTCGTTCGTCCGTCCGTTCGTTTCGTTTCGTTTCGTTTCGTTCGTTGGTTTCGTTCGTTCGGCACGTCGTCGTGTCCAAGCGACCGTCGCACCCACGCCGGCCCTCCCCGACCGACGGCTATTTGCACTGCGGACGAAATGAATTCTTGCCAGTAAATAAATGCGTAGATTTTACAACGGTTAATCAAGCCGCGCAGGTCGCCCTGGAACTTCCACCGCTCGCAAACCGCTTCCTGTTTTGTTACAGTTCTTTATTCGCTTCGTTATTGCACTTCCTCTCGGCACCAACTCTCTGTGGCCCGCGAGCATATTAAGGGTTCCTCGTCAAATTGAAACGCTCCCGGTGCATCTCGAATAATGAGTTATACTGCGAGAACTGTTAATCGCGTCGACCATGCTGAGCGAAAAAATTGCATTTCTTCTATACTTCCAGCGAAAAAATTACATCTTCTTCTGTGCTTCTATCGAAATGCTGCTACTGCTTTGTGAAATGAAGCATTTAAAAGAAATGTATCAAAATTCATGTTCTTTTTTGAAGGAGTCTAAAGACTGTACGACAGGATGAGCTTTGTTCAATTAAACACGTTCCATCTTCTCTCAATGAATGCAATTAAATTTTAGAAAATACAGGTACTGTTCACTTATGTTCAATAGAATTATAACGTCTTTAAATTCACCTGTCCGTTTATAATGTTCATTTTCATTTCATTCATTGTACGCTGCAATAATCAGCGTTGGATTGTGGGTCATAGGCACCAAATAGGAGTCTCTTTCTGTCTTTTCCCATTTCATTAAGTAGAAAACTATGTGTTGATAGTCTCAAATTCATTTAATCTTCTTCCTATCGCAAATTACACCCACCCATTTTTGTCATCAATGCATAAAATCCAATATTATTATCAATATCACAACACTATCACCATGCCGAAAAAAGAAACGACAATATTTTGTGGCCCACTCAGGAATGACCGTAACAGATAATCCAAAAGTCGACAAGTAACCAGATCAATGCAGAAACTGAAATTATTATTTCTGCTGCACAGTAACGATGGAAGAGTTAAACTGTGAAATTATAGTAATTATGAATTAAATTGTTTTTGTTGACAGGATATGGACCGATGAGCCCGCATCCAGGTTACGGTATGACAGGTGTTCAACCAGAATACCCTGGAAACACTTACACCCCGTATCCCACGACTGGCTACAATTGCGGTGCAACTTATCCCGGCGGACCTGTTACTTCCGGTTACCAAATCCCAGCAGGATACACGCCGACACCTTGCTATAGTATGCCGCCGCCGCAACACACGGTCGGACCTCTTGATAAACCCGCCGGTAAAGACGATAGGTAAGGAACATAATGATTTCTTCTCCCATAAATCGTAGCGTCGCGGTTCTAAAAATGACGTTTCCGGTTCATCAGAAGCTCGACGTTCCGAACTGTAAAAAGGATTCAAGAAATCTCTAAACATACATCCTATATTTATGGAATTAAACTGTTGCTTTTTGAGATCGTATGTTAGTGACACTTGCGATCTCGTTGCGTCTTTGAAAGTGTCAAAAGATTTTATTTCAAGTGTATGGATTTTGTAAAATACACAAAATTGTTTCTCAGAAGTGCTTCTGCTTTCACGAAAACTTTTAAAGATTTTTATATGATACGTTTCGTGAAATTATATTCAATCTTTGCTATTATATCACAAAAATAACCCTCTTTAATTAAAGAGTAGACGCCGATAATCCTACAACAAGAATGCATATTAGTTAGACTTGTAGCAATTTTTATTACAGTATATGTTCAAAGAAATAAATTGATTGAGCAATTAACCATGAATACATCTTTACAATCTCAACAGTGGTATATTAAAGAATTAGTTTCAGTATGTTCTCTTTGATGAAAAATCCTAAAATCTTAAAATCCTAAAATTGTATTAAAGTCAACTGTAGTTTGTCTTTTTAATTGCTCGATGTTCAAGACAACTTAAATAACAGAATCCAGAGTTAATTGTCTCTTTTTCAATGTCAAGAACGAATACAAAATCAAGAATTTGAAAAACTGTGTAGTCGACGACATCGCAGGTGTCTCTGATCATCGGTAACGCAGTAGAATGAGAGACATTGGAATCAGGAGTAAAATCGTAGCGAACGTTCAATTCTGGTGGGTCGACGGTGACCAAATGAGCCGAACAAACGTCCACGAGGAACACCGTGCATGCGAGCGTCGCGGATTTGGTACTTGCCTTGTGGAAAGGGTCGCGCGAATCTCTCTCGCGAAATATATAGTATATTCGCGGCCGAAAAGGCACGTAGGCAATGGCGGGGCGGCTAACGTCGACGCAGAGGGAGGAGGAGGCGCAGGTCGCGCATACCTACCTCCATTTTGTTAATTAAAGTAATTACTCTTCGTACCGAAAGTGCCAACCTTATTCTAATTGACGTAAAGCTTGGGCGGTATGGTGGAGAAGGCGCGGTTCGGCGGCGCATAAGGCGAGAGGTGGAACGAGGGTGTGGGAGGCGGTGAGCTGCCAAGGGTGGATAAGGTCGGCAGGGGAGGTGGGGTATAATCAGTTGCCACCGCACTGGATTATGGGGCGAGACCCCGTCCCGTCGTCCCGTCGTGGTTGGATCCTTGAAATGCACCTCGGATACCGCCCAGCGAGTCTGCTCTCGTCTTTTTTCGATTCTCCGATCGACCCTGACAAACACATCGTCTGATCAGACCTGGTTCCTCCGAAGACTCGTTCGAGACGCGAAATTAACCCTGGAAAGACTCACACTAGTTTATCTAATAAGACTTGGTTCCTCCGAGGACACGTCCAAGTCACAATCTAGAAGATTGAGTTTACTGATTAGCTTACCCATATCCCTCACATTTTTGCTATTTATTTTTAATAAGCTGCAATTTTAGATAACCATTATTGGAAGCTCAGGAGTTGGCACACAGGCGGTACAAAAGTATACTTCGTCACTCAATGGGCATTGCATGCGATCGTTTGACCAATGAAGGAAATGGGAGTGGCTTCCGTCTGTGTATCTCTGCACGCAGATCGTCATTAATATTGGAACCAATCGCAGACTGTGCCAACACGAGCTTCCGAATACAATACGATACCAATTACAATACGGATTCGACTCAATTTTGAAGACTCAAGCGGCACTAACGAGTTTTTTCTCTGAAGTATTACAAGCAAGACACGGCACAATTATCGATTGTTTATCTAGAGTACCCTAGAAGTCCAATGGTGTCCACTGTAGAAGTGCTATTGAGTTTAGAGATATTATTTTACCATTTGCACATCGTCTATAATATAGTACTTACTCTAACAGTATAAATTAAATGAAAAAGCTATTTTTAATGTTACTCATCAATCCCGAATTTTTTAAAATGTCTCAAAAGTACCATTGAGTTTACAAATACCATGTTACCATTTTCACGTTGCCCACCATATAATACCCTAACAGTATACATCAAATTAAGAATGACACGTCTAATTGAGTTCGAAAAATGTCTAATCCTGTTAGTCCACTTGCTGTCCATTATGAAAGTCGTAAGTACCAAATATTCCGGAATACACACACCCTCAAGAACAACAGCGTCGTTACACCGTAATAACCGTTCCCGATAATAATCTGCGATACTGCGACGGACAAGGAAGAATCGCGACTTATCATTTATTCGAAGGCAGAGGAAAGCGGTTAGACGGAGGTTGGGAAAATACGAAGGTAGAGCGTTCCAGGGGTGTACCGTTGGATTGCACTCAAGTCCGCATCCGTCGGCTCGGTTGCCCGGCAATATCGTGGCCACTCAAGGGCCATCGAGGTTTTCGAGGCTTCTCATAGCCGGCGGTAGTTCGTTCATCTACGAGACTACGAGGAGACGAGAAAAAAGCAGAAGCAAACTGCTTTCGGGCTCTGATCCGCGCGTATATTCCTTCCGCTCCCCATCCCTTCATCCCTCTCTCTCTCCTCTCGTCGCGGCTCTCTTCCTGCTCTTTCTCCACCGTGGCCGAACTTTTCAGAATATTTTTTTTCTCTCTCATATGTCGCTATCACGCCCGCCATCATACACGAGGCACCCCTCCCTCTTCGGCGCGACGGAGTAAGGAAAAGTTGCGAGAGGCGTAATAAAACTTTCCGGGTTGCCATCCCGTTCTCTAACGATGCGACGCGATACGATGCAACGCGATGTAACGCGATGCAGCACGGAGGATGACGATAAAATTCATGGGGGATCGGTATCATTCGTCTTCCACGGGAAGAAGACCCAGAGAAACTTGTAGGAATCCCTACTACCAGACACCCCTTACGAGAGGCCTTCTTTTGCGCACAGACGATTGCGCACAATGGTATGGCACACGGTTCTTTTAAACACGGTATTATTAACCCAGACTTAATTATTACTATACTATACTAATTATTACAAACCCAGACCTAACCTAGAACCGTGTGCCATACCGTTGTGCGCAATCGTCTGTGCGCAAAAGAGCCATCCCCTTTTCCTTTTCATTACAAGTACAGTAGCGCACTTAACACGTTAAATGCCGCATATCATTTCCGGAAATTCTCATAAAATCAAAAAAATCTAATTACTGGAATCAAAACTAGAAAAATCAAATCTATCATAGTAGACAATACTTTCACTATTCTGTATCAGAAAAATCCACATCAAATTTGGTTAATTCCCTCCCTTCCATTCATCCCCTCTGCTTCCTCCAGTTGAAGTCACCCCCTCACTTAAACGTCCGTGTTTGAACCCGATTGCGAACGCTTAATTGTGCACTACTGTATTTCGCAATAGCCCAAATCGCTTGACGAAGAAAACAAATGGATCGAGTGTGCCTGGAACAGAACTGTGCTAGTGTTAAGAGTGGGGCCTTGGAAATTTCACGTTGCCTCTGTGTTATTTCGCGTGCTATTCTTCTCGTGGACGAACAGTACATTTTGAAATGGGACGCTATTAATAGAGGTGTGCGAGACGAGTTGGGTTCTCGAATATATCGGGATTCCCGAGAATATTTGAGACTCCCTAGCATATTTGGGACTCCCTAACATATTTGGGACTCTCTAGAATATTTGAGGATCCTAATATATTCGAGAATCTCGAAACTATCTAGAACACATCCCGATCCCGAATAAAATTGTTGACCTGTCCGGACCCGAAATTTGCGGGTTCTCGCACCCCTTTTGGATTAATCGTCATGCATCGTGCAACGTCGTTAGCGAATATGGAACTGTCTTATACAAGGAACGGGACGGTTTTCACGTGTTTTACCGGTCAGGCATACGAGAGACGAGCAATCGCGTTGAACTTTGTTTCATTGAATGATGATGTTGTTCGGTGCAGTATGAATATGAAGTGGCACTCGTTGAATTTCGCGCCTCGGCCCGCCCCTCGTGGTCGCGATGGCAAGGAGCTGATACAGTGCCCCACGTCGTCCTGTGATGGCATGGGTCATGTCTCGGGAAACTACGCTACCCACAGAAGGCAAGGCAGCATTGGCAATTGACACTGACAATTTACATGAACGACGACATCCGATTGTGTATATTTCTATATTGATATAGCGATGCAGCACGAACGCACGCACGCTCTACACGAACACGACACGTTCATGAAACGGGTCGTGTGATGTGATATGACAGGCTTCGAATCGTCTGCAGTTTGATCGTTCAAATGATTTTTTGTTCGAATGTCGACACGCTTTGTGTTAACGCTCTTCCAACCTCGCGGCGCGGTCCATTTTTGATGAACTGGGTCCTCTAATCGCTCTAATTATAGTAATGTCTCGATCTCAATACATGAGACAGAGATATGCCGAGGTATCTGAAATTTTTAGTAATATGTTTGTGACATTTTTCTGATAGAAACGAGACGAGACATTTACTCGTTCAATGCACGATTCAATAGAAACTCGATTATTCGAACTAATATCTTAATTCGATATTATTGGAATGTTTCACATGTATATGATTCAAGTGAAAGCGATACTTTCTATTATCCGAACACCCATGTGTCACGAATATGTTAGTAAAAATTTCATTGAAGTATCATTAGAAACAAAAAAGTTTTTCACGGATTACTCTTCTGGAGATATACAGCTTCTCAACG
This sequence comes from Lasioglossum lativentre, assembly GCA_916610255.1. NCBI lineage: Eukaryota > Metazoa > Arthropoda > Insecta > Hymenoptera > Halictidae > Lasioglossum > Lasioglossum lativentre. The sequence goes on from OU744364.1 coordinate 9,362,213, forward strand.
TTCAATAAAAAATCACTTGGAAAATGAAATTCCAGATGATTTGAAGTCCGACATTTCGCGCTACACGACCCAATACATACAGACACACACGCGTAGATACAGGAACACTCCCCAGCCTACCCCCGAATTCGGTCCAAACGCAGACATCCTAAAGTAGTATGATCCTGTTATAGCGAGACCTCGTTTTGCGACGGTGCGCGACGAGTGGTCCTCACGTGAACACGCAGAGACACACGTACCAACTCACATCGCATCAGTCGTATTGTCACCGAGAATTGCGAGATTATTATACATAGATGGGTTTATTTGCATCGATGCATATTGGTGGTTCCGTGGCGTAGTGGCTTCTTAAGTGTTTTGTGACACTGATCATTTGTCTAGAATATACCCCGACTACCTTCCACGTTCCTAGCTGAGCCAGTCTTGTTCTACCCACTCGATATTGTTGCATATCTATATTATAATATTATACGTGTTCGACACCCGTTGGTATAAATTAGCAGCAACTGTATACGTTTACTTTCCTTATTTTTTCTCTGTCTCTATCTCTTTCTCTCTCTCTCTCTTCTGTTTCCTTTTATTATTTTCTCCAAGGTCTGTTTCTCTGATCTGTTCCACTGTTCTCACTATATTTGTGTACCTTGTTTGAGTACGTAAACCCCCCTCTCACGTTCACCCCCGCCTTCACTATCCGCCCACACACCCCCTCTCACTGCGTTGATTACGATTAATATTATACCAAAGTGTGTAGATGAGTTTCGTGTTGAATGAAGTACCGTTTGCTCCCTGTTTTGACCCGACCCCTACGAAAAGGGATGGCAAAATCATTGGAAGACTGCGATCGTGGTGGCCAAACGCGTCTACGATGCTTCCACGAAGTCTGTCTTTTGTTTCGATTCGATAACGCTCGATATTCGCATATCAGACGCAGCCGATGTATTGCGTGTACGAGGTGTGTCTAAAAAAACTATGAGACTAGCTTGGTGATAAGGTTTAAGCCTCGTCTGATAGAAAATTAGCATTATCCCCTTCAAGACAATATCATTGCAGAATTATGCAATGTTCCCTGGAAACAATGCTGGAACTCTTCTATCGTGACTGCTTCCAGTTGATCGGTTACAAACTTTTAAATGTTGCCTACGGTGTTCAAATGACGTCATTTATTTTTGGAAAAAGTGAAAAATTACATCGACTCAAATCTGGGGAGTATACACGTTGTGGAACCAAAGAAATACCTTTTTTCGACAAAATTCAGTGATGCAGCAACCAATTTTAGGCTGAACGTTGGTAACCCTTTTTCTGAGCCTTCGCAGGACATTTCAATAATAAATTTCACATATTATTTGTCCTTGTTAAACGTTTCTGTCGAATTTTCTGTAAGTTTAACACAAAATTTAGATTGTTCCTTTTTCACGTCACTGTATCAATTTTATATAAAACCGGCTGTGAAATAGTTTGCGATAACTAGATCGAATCGAGATGAATACAGTCGGTAAAGTAGAGGGTACCGATGCCATGATGTACATCCGAGGACCGATATCTGTCTCATGACGTTTCCGACACGCCTCGCGTACGAATACGAATCTCACCGCAAAAAGGAAAAGAAACCCGCCCGTTAAAGAACCGCTTCGCCAGCCTCGAGTGGGCAGCCTCGTAGCGAACTGTTGTCAATGACCATGTCAGAGCAGAGCCGTGATAGTGACCGAGGATAAAAAATAAATGAGCAGGACTGAAAGAAACGCACAGTCCGTTTTGTTCACGAAATCGGACGATTGCCACCGCAAACGTCCGGCGAAACGCGTGCTCACTTGTCGACTCGCGGGAACCGCAGAGAAAATGAAACAATTGGCAATTGACGAGTTTCACTGGGGTCAGGTGTGAGTGTGCTCCCTGCTCTCCCCTTCAGTGTTCCTAGAGTAAGGCTAACCTTGTATTGACACGAACCCCGTGAACGCGATGCTATCGATCGTACGAGCGACACCTCATGAGTGATCCAACTGGAACACGGCGTTGCCATTTGCATGCTATCATATTTATATATCTTATAATTATATATTTATCTATCTATACAATATATATAATATATATGTATACTTATAATAAATATACATCGTTGATTGCCCGTTTCGACTGTGCGACTACCATTCACACGACTAGCCGGGGGTAACTATTTTATTGGGGTCTATGAAACATTCGCGTTGCTCGAAATAGACGGAAAATCGTCGAGTCTCGAGCCTTTCTTCAATGTCTTCGTTCGAACTAGACGCAAGGCAAGTCGTCCAAGAAAATACTGTGTAGAAGGCTGCCATCCGATGATTTCAGCAGCCCGGGTTAGACGATCTCGGTGTGCTAAATTCTCCATGACCCTCGTATACTCCTCAGCATCAAAATTCACCCATACTTCATTCCCAGACACCGGAAAACGTTCAATAAAGTATATATATCTTGAAAAATGAGGCACGTGCAAAGCGAAAATGGGCGAGATACCCTAGAATTTCTTGTGTAATTACTTTTGAGGATCGTGCGAGGGTTAATAGCGGCATTTTCGTGATCGACGAAACGGGATTCGAACAGACCCATCGAGATCCTCTTCAACGCCCGGAGGCCGGCCGTAAGTACCCGAGACTTCTTGGCAACGTCGCGTAACTTGCATGCGATGTGTTGCTGAAGCCATCGTTGGATGTATCTGAGGTGTGCGTTCGTGGCTCGGACCATGGGGATTGGTGCGCTACTGATCGGTATCATCGAACGCGATCGAACGACGATCGAGAGAATTTCATCGGGAGACACGACGAGTAGCGCAGAATCGTCATGGTATAATTGGAACGAGTTTGAACAGCAGAGTCTTTTTGTTTCGTTTACAGCCTGTCCGGATGTCCGCGGGCCGATCGTTCGCAGATCCAGGCACATTCCCAGGAGCTGAAGTGCCCGACGCCAGGCTGCGACGGATCTGGACACGTGACCGGGAACTATTCCTCCCACAGAAGTTTATCCGGATGTCCTCGGGCCAATAAACCGAAGAGCAAGCCGCGGGATGGACAGGACTCTGAACCTCTAAGGTCTGTCTTCGTGATCGGCATTGTTCTCTCTCTGTAACACTCTCTCTCTCTCTCGTCTCTCTCTCTCTCTCTCTCTCTCTCTCTCTCTCTTTCTCCAAATGAAACGATCCCCTCTAATCCTCGCTGCATTCTCAGCCGATCTCTACTAATTTCGAAACCGCTGTAGGTAACTGTCGCCGACAAAATTCTCAGGCTTATCCGAAATCAGCGCAATTGACTCGGATCTTATCGGCAGACAGCCGTAGAATTAATCGAGGGAGATACCAGTCTCTTGCAAACTCTGCAACTTGTTGTATTGCTCGTAATCGCGATCTCAATTTGCGCTTTCACCGTGTTCGCACGTTGCACGTAGCTACGTGGTTATCTTCCTGACCACATTGCACGTACTAAGATCCGCCAGCAGGCCGAAAAGGGAAGCTACCAACCCTTTCCGCGTATATCCCTTTAACTCCGTCCATTTCCCAAGCGCGCAAAGACGAAGACGCTGACTAATAACTAGCGGTTTCCGCTCATTTCATGCTCGCCCTCTGTGTGGATGGATTGTATGGTGTTGGTAATGGTGGTGTTGGCTTTTCGAACTACAGATGTCCAATCCCCGGTTGCGACGGGTCTGGCCATGCTACTGGCAAATTCTTGTCCCATCGCAGGTAAGACTTTCTGTCATTTTCTCGCGCGAATATCTACGGAACGTTTCTAATTGTATTCAAGACTCGGAAACGAAGAACGGAATTCGCACTAATTCGATCCGGGAACTGTCGCGTCGCGTCGTCTCGCTCGGCCTTCTAGCATTTCCAAAACGAATCATACAATGACTTCTATATTTCTACCGTAATGAAACCTTTCCTTCGTTCGTCCGCTTTCTTAGACTTCTTTCTCTGAATTTCGAAATTTTCCTTGATTGCAAACACTTCCGTAGTCTGAGCACGTTTGAACAAGCTTCAAGTACGCTTCGTTACAGTAGCAAACTTTCGAGTAACCATCGTCAAACTTATTTTCGTTTGCGAAACAATTGTTCTGACCGGATAATGGAATGTCGCAAGCATTTCATACGATACAAGCTGAAATTCAAATGAAATATCTTCAATTTGTAAAAGTAAACAATTTTTAGGGAGAAGATCGAATTCTTACTTGATATTCATTTGTTCTAGTGCATTGATATACATATGTATAGTACAAGCTGAAATTAAACGAAGTCTTGAAAGATCTATATCGAACTTTGGACAAATTCGACAGCAAAATTGATATTCTTCCTTCGTTTTCGCTTGTTCAACAACGAATAAAATTATTTCAACCAAATGAACACAATCACAAGAATTTGGCATAACTAATAAAACGAGTCAACGAAGTCTTTAGAAATTAGGGCTACCATCATATTCGAACGAGGAACAACAACTCCGAGCGAAAACTTTGTATTCCTCCTTCGCTTTCATTTGTTCAGCGTGATAAAATAATTTAGACGATACGAAAGATTATAACAAAACACTCGACGCAATTACAATCTAAAATCCAATGAAGTCTTCAAAAATTTATGTTGGGCTATCGATCAATCGTTACGCGATAAAATCAAGGAACGGAAAGCAGTTTCGAGAGAAAGGTTTGGGTTCTTTCTTAAGTTTGGCGACGAAAAGACGCGACACAGCGAATGCAGGCCCGATTATGCTAACATTGAGGACTCTTGTTGCAGCGCGTCCGGCTGCCCGATCGCGAACAGGAATAAAACGCGACTGTTGGAGTCAGGGGGCACCGTGGAGCAGCACAAAGCAGCAGTAGCTGCAGCAACGGCGATGAAGTTCGAGGGTGTGAATTGTCCGACACCAGGCTGCGACGGGATGGGGCACATAAACGGCTCGTTCTCGACCCACAGGTCCCTGTCCGGTTGTCCCCTGGCCGGTTACGGAGCGAAGAAGCCGAAGTTCGAGGACATGTCGACCATGTACAGCAAAGGAATCCCCGGTGAGGATCAAGCTGCTTCTGACGTGATGATCAATGTCACCGATTATCGATGCCCGACCGCTGATGATCGAGGAATGGGAGTGATAACGTTGACGGGCCGACTCTGCGTGAAGCGAGTCGTCGATGAGAATTATGTTGTTGTCCGATTACCGAGCTCGTGCACGCGGATCGAGGACTCCATTCACGCCGAGTGACGGCGCCAACAGCGCGGATTCTTTGACGATTGATTTGCCTACCAAAGTAGACGGGACACCCGTGTTATATATCTAGTAGGCATGGTCATCCAAAGTTTGCCTTTTATTCTTTTCTATGCTTCCGCGTCGCACTCGTCCAAACGCGTGCACGCAACAAATTTACACCACTTATACGTCCGAACGAATGGAAAGACGAGCGCGTGAAACTCGTCGAAACGTTTGGACGAGTGCCGACGACGAAACCATGAGAAAATTATGGACCTTTATTTGTAAACTTTGTGCATAAATGACCCCCGACTTTGATCCCGTGCTATGCCATACTCTACTCTTCACGCAATGATGTGCTGTCATACCAACAAGAGTAACCTCCTCTTCCCTGCTCCCAGCCCCCACTTCTGTCTACCCGTATATATATTCAGTTACTTCTGTTGTCGTTCTTTACTTATTGAGTGTCACGTTCAGTTCTCGCATCCCCGTTTCTTCCGTAAGATGTCGGTGTCCAGGTGATGCGCCCGCGTCACCGAATACTAAGAGGAAAGACTTGTTCCCCCCTGAGAGATACACCTGAACTGAACGTACCCGACATCCACTTGTGCTCACTATTGCCTCCTCCGGTTATGAATTCTACCCTTTACCTACCTACCTATCTTCGCCTCTCTCTCCACCTAGAGCCCACCTCTCCCACAATGACTATTATGTGCAAGAGAAACGAAAGAATGTAAAGCCAAACGAAAACAGAACGAAAAGCAACCGTATGTCATATTAATGAAAAATAATATATTCTGATTTATTCTGGGATCACGATCAGCTCCTTTCCTGCCATATACCTTTGAGGAGAACATTTACATTTGAAGGTAAGGGACTGACGTACTCGCCATTTGTTTTCTATGTGTTTTCGGTGTTACATACAAGAATCCACACACCAGTAATTTTTTCTTTAACGAGATGACGACCGAGTGTTGACGAGCAGCCGCTGGTTCCTTCTCTCTAGTGCTAGTGTAGCCTGACAATGGCGACAGAAAAAAAAGATACATGTATTTCGTGACGAGATGAGTCTATGAAAATGATTCTAGGCGAAAGGCCAGCACTCGGTGTCTCCCATTTTTTTCTTCTATCTGGTATGATGGCACCTCACGCTACCTCAAACACCCTAACATCGCTCCCGATCATTCTCTGCTCCTGCGGCACTCCTGTCAGGTTCGTGCGCCCGTCGATGACGGTTCATGAGGAAAAAAAGATCTTGTAAAAAGAGCAAAAGAACAAAAGAAAATCGCCTCAAACTTGTCTCTGTATCGCGTCGAGCACGAACTATTAGCAGAAGAAACCGTACCGATCCCATATTTCAGACAAATCCTAATGTAGCGACTTGGGACCAATTACAGTAGTATACTTGCCTGGCAAACACGATCATGAATAGCGAACCATTCGAAACAATTCTTTTCCGAAAATATATATTATATGTATATATTTATACGTATAAACGTTTCTCTCGACCGGGCCAACCCAAATCGCTGTCCGAAGCTTTCCCGGCGCTACTTACATGCTCGCCACATTCTCACATCTTATTATGTATCTGCAGGGTGTCACACAGAACTAGGGACGAGCTTTCTCATTGAAAAGGTTCCGTCTTCATCGGATAAGAATAAGCCAAGATTGGATGGTTTCTGATGCTCCAGCTTCCTATATTCACTATCATTTGTTTACGCGCATGCATGCAGTCGCAATAATCCTCGTGCACATTCTCTGCAAATGGAAACTCATATCTCCCTTCCCGAGACACTATTGCTCACATTGTACATAACGAGAAGTACCATAATGCCTTTCAGTTTCATCAAATCTTCAGAACGGTGTATCGTGGCCAATCCAATAAGGTAGAATTACTCGGGGAAAAATATGAGTCTCCATTAAATATGAATGCAGAAGTTTTCGAACAAGATAGCGACGGTAGAGCGTCAGGAATCATCGCCGGCTTCCGATTGTACAGATTCACCTCGCGATTCAAACCATTTGAAAGATGCAACCCTTTTCCGTGGGACACCCTCCATTACGATTCCCGCACACCTGTTAAGTAACGTGATCGTATATTATACATTTCTCTGTAACATCGAGTCACTGCCGTGGACAGAGCTCTAACGAGCTTCGAGTCGTGATTGGGTTGAAGGCTGGTCTTCCGACGGTTTCCCTTGACAACGAATGTCCTCGACGGTCATTGTAATGATGATGGTATCAATCTCTGTAATCGAACGTAATGTATCACGGACACGTGGTCGGAGAGGAAACTGTTGGAAGTAGAGAAAACGACATGTCCGAAAGAGACAGACAGTCTGTTAAAAGTGGACGATGTATGTCCTGTATTCAGGAGTGGACACCAGTGGTCCGGCTCACGGGGGTGCGGTGGGTACGGGTCAGGGTAACACGAGTGGTAGCGGTACCGCCAGTGGTCAGGGCGAGGATCTCTACACACTGGAGGCCGAGATTACGGAGCTCCAGAGAGAGAACGCTCGGGTCGAATCGCAGATGTTGCGCTTGCGCTCCGATATCACCGCCATGGAGAATCAGCTGAAGCAAGGTGAAAAGGTCAGTACGGTTTTGCTCAGTCGGTAATCGATTATTACCGTGCGACGATACCGGAGACACCAACACTTCCGGTGACTAACAACGCAGAAAATACGCCGAACCCGAAAAAATTCAAAATTTTCAGGAATTGTTAACCCAAAATCAAAAACAGCTTCACTGGTTCACCCCTCGTTGCCTAACTACAGACTGAAAAATTATTAGAGCCACATCTCGAGAAAATATCAATATATCATAGGAGATCGACAAGAACTGTTCCCATTCAACGATTAGCTCTTTCAATGCAAAATCGTTCAAAAATGTGGCTCTAACAATTTAATCATCTATTGTAGTAGTAGAATGTATATTTCGAAGTCGGGACTTCTTACCCGTTGGACTTTCGGCTCTACCCTACATCTTCAGTTATCCGAGAGTTTCTAACTAGAATTTTAAATTATTCCTCGAGTACAGAGTTTCTTGAGAGTTCCGAGCTAGTTTTCCCGCATGCTTGTCAAGCGTTATCTGCGACAGCGAACGTAGAGTGTCCCAGTACCAGTCGCCGGTACAGATTGCGCGACGTCGTTTCTAAATCAGGGCTTTTGTGTCTCTGTAGGAAACAACGGCGATCTCCACGCGAAACACCAACGTGAACGAGTACTTCCAGTCGCTGCGCGATAACATGATCACGCTGTTGGAGCACGTGCGAATACCGAACGCCCCGGGCGGACCGCAGGAGAAGATGGGCCACGAGAACTTCGACAGTTACCTGACGAAGCTGCAGACGCTGTGTACCGCCGACGGTTATTGCGCGGACGAAGCGAACAGGCCGATATACGAGACGGTGAAGACCGCCCTTCAGGATTTCACGGTCCTACCGACACCCATCTGAGACCATCCTTAAAGCTCGATGATCGGTTGCGACGGGTCTCGGACGCGTTTCGCGCAGTGACCGATTGTTGTGACGAACAATTTATTTATACGTACCGTTTAGCTGGGACGGTATGAAACCGCGCGATTGCCAATCTTCGAACGAACTCTGTGGCGTTGAACGTGAACGTAAAATGTCGGGAATTGGTAATCGGTCGCGACGGAAAGGAGAGTCCTCTTCTTTCCGGTACCAAGGACTTCCGGTCGGTGGGTGGCACGTTAGAGTGCTCCCCGCCCGAAAAAGGGAGATAATCGATAGAAGACAATGTTTTTACGAATTATCGGGTGATCCGATTGTCGTCGGTCGGTGAGCGCACGCCGACGACTGTATAGACTGTTAGTAAATGTTACAACGGTATCTAAAACGCAGCCCCAAACGATGATCAGTCGGTCGGGGCGACCGATCGCGCACGGACTCGTAACTCATAGCGATATCTTTTGTACATAACGAACTTATACCACGTAAGTATTAAGGTCGGTGGCGACGATCGTCGCGCAGTCATCATGTAAATAAAACGCGCGTGTACGAGAGAGAGAGAGAAAGAGAGAGACCGAGAGAAAGTGGGAGAGAGTGAGAGAGTGAGAGAGTGAGAGAAAGAGGAACCATATTTCTATCATTTAAGGTACGTGTTGATGTGGTCATCTCATCTCTAAGATATGTAAAAAAAAAAACTTTAAACACACACAATGAACACAGTATGGCCGGAGACGACGGATGAATTTAGCTTAGATGTATATCGAATCGTATCGCTCATACCAAGAAAAACAATGTATAACTGTTTTACGTAACCGTTAAGCGACTAACGTTAAAACGAGAGAAAACGCAAAAACAAAGATGAAATGATAAAAATACCTAAGGAGAAAACTGAGGACGATATGGAACCCGCTGAACAAAACGCTGCTTCTGCTAAACCGACGGCTACTTGATTATGAATTATTGCGTACTCATTACCGCTAGATACTATTATTACTACTATTGTCACTGTTACAACCACCGAGATCGTTTCTAGGATTAATCCAATCATTATTATTGCTACCACTACTCTTACTACTGTCTGATATAGGATATATAGCGACGAGTATACCGACGCATTTATATTATCAATGAGACTACGAACGGTGCATACGAACACATTGTCCATAGGGGGTGTACATACGGTCGCTGGAAAAAAATAGGGGGAAACGATACGAATATTATACGATGGATCGGTGGATGGGATCGCCGATTTAAGCTGCGCGACGGATCGATCGAAGAGACTCTGGAACGTGTCTCGAGTTCGAGATCGCTCGCGTGATCTCGGTGTGGCGGATTTATCGAATTTCCAGAAGCAGGTTTCTATTAATCGCGCGGGAGCCTCAGATCAGTACCGATCAGATCGATATTATGAATGTTCACAATGTCCGGTAGAATATTATAAATCAGACGATACAGAACGTACGACCACCTGTATGTATGAAAGATCGTTTGTGTGATCGGTAGTGACAGGTTTCGTGTCTGCGGTTGATGTAAATCTACTAGTTTAAGGATCGGCGAGCTCGACGATCGCAGGGGAACGATCTACGAAAATTGATTCTCGTGGTCGTCGCGTATCGATCGATCAGAGGACGGCGGATACTCGTTCGTTGCGTGCAATAGTTTTTTCGTCTTTCCGTTGAAAGGATTTGTATCGTCGCGACGCAGCAGTGATATGCGTGTGTTGGCTGCGTCTGCGCCGGGTTGTTACGATTTTCCGTTGATCTCTTTACGTGCTCCGTGATTAGTTGGTCTTTTTAATGAATTGTAAGATACGCGAGGGACTGAGTGTAAATATCGACGCATTGCCTATCCTAAGAGAGAATATCTTCTGCCTCTTTGACGCTTTGACAAGGGCCGAACTGGAGGAACGGGCCGTTACGATTTACGATAAGTTCAGAACGGTACGCGAACCGGGTTTGGAATCGACGTTGAGAATGGTTTTCGGTTCGTTTTACTGGTATCGACAAGTATACGAAACAAAAGTAATTAAACACGGTAGTAATTTCGCGCGGAGAAACAATGAAAAACGTTGAATACGACAACGTGGCGACACGACTCAACGAGGCGAAGATATAGAATAACGTCGCGGCGAGCAGTGCTTCTTATTTTGCAGACTGAGATCATTTCGTCGCAGTGATTAGAGCGAGACAGTTGTATATAGAGATGGGTTTGGTGAATTGGGAAAAAGGTGTTCGACTCGTGGGTGTGGGAGTTCGGCGAATCAATTAGTTGTCTGTCGGAGAAACAGACGCGATCAAAGATACCGTGTGGGAGGAGCGAGGAATATACTTTAACCAAACACCGTGTAGTGAGGGTATTAATAAATTAAAGTATAGCGATAGTCGGCCGGCGATTACGATTAATCTCGACGTTATCATTATTCTTGTCATTGTCATTATTCATTACGATTCTCTAATTGCCATTCTCACTGTGATTAGATCTGTTTCTTTGCTCAACAATGTGTGCAACACGGACGCCGAGGAGAACGGGTGTATGAAGATATATGTGTCGCGTTCGGACTGTCCGATTTTCTCGAGGTTACCATTCTGATGATATTATTGCTATTATTGCCATTATTACCACTATTGTCGTTATGTTCGCGTCATTATTACGATTATTATTGTTGCCGTTGATAAAGTTGTACGAATATTATAAGTTCAATGACATGCTTTAAGTAAGTATAAATGTTACTCCGATTGAATAAAGGGTATTTATCGATGAATTCTTACACTTCTCCCTCCCAAAGAGAACGCAGTATGCTTCAAACATGTTTCCCGAAGGGTACGTAATGTGCAACTACATTGTTGTTTTCGCGCGTAGCGAAGCTGAGTTTGGATACCTGAACTATCCTACCAAGGATATGCAGTGGTGGTTGGCATTTAAGAAATTTTCACTTTTTATTGTTACCAAAAGAATCTCTTTTTATTATAACTGAGCCAAACGTTCACTTCGGATACGAGAATCCCGCGATATGCACGGTAGCGATAAGCGCCGAATCCGGAAGGTTTTGAAGACTGCCAGCCTTAGGGGACATCGCGTCGTCAAACAAATTTTACCGTTCTCTTACGCCCTCTAGGATATATTGTTGCCGGGGTAAGAAACAGAAAGCCACCGACGGCATCTCGTCGGTGTAGAAGATCACTGAAGAGATTCTCGTCGGTGATAAGGTGAATCATCACGGAACCAAGTCGGTTGTCATGAAATGTTACATTCTCCGACGAACGTATTCAAATATTTCAGACAATATTTTGGCGTTGATTTTTAAAATATTAAAAGCAAAACTAATATTGTTTTTAGTAAATTGAGAACACATTCCACGAAGTTCCATGTAGCATGTCACAGATCAACAGGAATATGCGCTACTGAATCTATGTTAAAAAGAGCTGACGCAATTCCACTGCCTAACACACACACACACACAAGTGGAAAATGCGTCGTCCACGATACGGTAACCAATGCCAGTCGCCACACATATGATTAAAACAATATTCCATGTGCCCGTTGCTCTCACCCTCCCGAGTAGCGCCTGGGCACGCGAGAGGATTCGAGCAACGAACAGGGAATATTAATATTCTGAAAATCCTAATTAAAAGAATCCGTTAGATTTTGTACGGGCTAATATTCTTGCATTCTTGCAAAATGACTCTACTTTCAATTCAAAATGTAATGTTAATTTACAAATCAAGTATTCAATTATTGGAAAGGGTAATGAAATTTTGTTGTCGACAAAAAGAGATTAAGCAAGATTTTAATAAAGCTTTTAATAAAGATTTGAATTCATTAATTTATTTATTCTGAATATTTCTGGATATATTTAAAAACCCTCGGACGACCCTTTCGACAAAGCAAAGTTTCGAAATAGTGGAAAAAGTACTCACGTGAAAGTAATATAGTCTTTTTGTACGTGGCATCTAATGCTTCCGAGTAATTCAAAATAATTTTAAAATACGAACGATTATCTTGATGATAAAAAAACGACTCTAGTAATTATGTTAAAAATTACGGAAGATTTTTATCTTCTCGCAATTTGGAGATTCAATTATCGAAATTTTTATATTCATAAAAAAAACGAGACGTACAAAAAGACCCCACCTAGCTAGAAAACAGATTACTGTACTCGTCACTGTACTCGTCAAAGTACTGTAAGTTCCACTTATCCCCACGCCGGTATCTCGTCGGTGACGCAGCCACCGACGAGATACTATTAAAGACTGCCAGCCCCTGTGCTATTCAGCGAGACCAGTAACCGGGCGCGACCGGGCGCGGGGATAACGTGGAACTTACAGTGATCTGAAATACCACAACGCTAAAAGTACCACAACCGCCGAGTATCTTCCACGCTCTGTACCTAAATGGCGAAGTTTCAGTTTGCGTCCATGCTCAGAATTCGATGAAATTTTGAAAATAGGTTCAGTTGACGAACTGTCGCATCAACTCTAAAATCAGTTGACTGTCGCATCAACTCTGAAATCAGTTGACGAACTGTCACAAATCAGTTGACGAACAAAGTAGAAAGTCAAAGTTGGTAAGTCGGTAAGTCGGTAAGGTAGAGAGCGACATTGAAATGAACAAAAAATTTTTGGCGACTCGCACGTTCAGCACGTTCTTGAAATGAGATCAGGAACCTCCCATTTCCGGGAGTTGAAGACATTTTGGGACACCCTGTATAGATATAGATATAATAGGACTCTCACCGTGTTGCCACATCCTTCAGCATGGCTAGCACTAGAGTAGGCTGTGCTGCGACCCTCGCGGACCCAAGGTTTTGGGCGCAGTATAATTCGTATAATGAGAGTGACAAAATGAACACACGTCATTTGTTATCGAGACGCAGAAAGCGTACAAGTGTACGACGCAATATGGTGACCGTTACGTGGTGAGTACCGTTGTCTTGTTTCATCGGCTTGATTGGTATCAAGATTATTTATTTGGATTCTCATTATTTTTAAAATTAATTCTGTATTTAAGTGAATTATGTATTTTTCAACGATTTATATATTTTCTGCAATCGTGTCGTTGCCTTTCGCGATAATTTACTCTTGCATCACGACAATCGATTTAATTTAAACGAATTTGTTATTTGTGTTTTATCGTGCAACAGAAATCTAGTTCATTTAGTTTTGATTTTACATTGTAGTACTTTGTTGAGGTTTGAATCTCGCGCTTTACGAATGCCGCGTGAAGCATGTCGCGATCGATCGATACGCGATCGATTCACCCTGCTTGCCGTTATCGGTCGTTCCCGCGATCTTTCACTCGCGTCTAATTTCTATCACTTGCGTGCGAAACGATGGTAAAGTGTTTCTCTTTTCTATTGATCCAGATTTATTGTTTGACGGTTGATCGATTGAATTTAAATACATTTGTTCTTCCTGTTACAGAGCCAAAGGGAAAACCATCCATCAATCCATCCATCCTTCAAAAGATATCACATCCGCTTCGAGGTGGAGAAAATGTAAGTACTAACATATTTATTTGTATAACATTCATTCAGTCACAAATTAAAATAGTAAGATGTCGTTGTGCCCCTTCTCTCTCTTTCCTCCCCTGGTATTTCATGAAATCTTTTATGGCGCAATAAAAACGATTCTCGGAGAAATACTTTAATATGTATTCAATATTTTTAAGGGAACCTTCGGGGGGGGGGGGGAGGTTCCCAATATTTTTCTTACATGGGAAGTAGTTTTTGTTTTTTTTTTTACATTTGGATACCTGCCTTCTCGCGATAATTTATTCTTGTGTCTCGACGATCAATTGTATTTATATTTTTAATTATTTATTTATTTTCCGTTCAAATTAATTTTAATTTTATATTCAACTTGAATTATTTATTTCCTATTAATTAGGATTTAGACTTGGACGATTGGTCGTTTGAAAAATTATTGAGTTTATTCTTTCAGTCACATAGCCTGTGTGAGAAGGATCCATCGATTCAACGATGATGTCGATAGCCGAGATCGATATAGTCGAGTTTGAGACGCAACGAGTTGTACTTTCTTCAAGCAGCAGAGAACGTGAGTACCAAAATATCTTCCCAATTAAACTTTGTTATTTAACATCTTTTTTCAAATTAATAAGGAAAAATTAATAGTCTTCAGTTATTACTTCACTTTCAATTTATTGAAAAAAGCTATTAATGAAATACTTTCATTATTTAATGCACGTAACAATAGCTTCTAATATATTTTTTCATCGCAATGAAAGCGTTGTTCACCAGGATTACAAATCCTCAATCCTTTCGATCTTTCCCTAAATTTTTTTGCGGTATAATATGTATAAATATATAATATAAATATATAATATAATATAATATAATATAATATCAAATAAATATATATATATTTTTTCTGTTTGTTTCATTTTAATGTATTGTACTTTCCGGAAAGTTCTAAACAAATTCTAATTTATTTGTTTCGAACCAATATTTTAAAGGCAACCGTATCCCGACGAGGATACCTTGTTTCCATGTTTTGTAGAATTCATTCGTGAACGTGTTTATGAGTTAGGTACATTTTGTACATATTTTTATAGCTCTAGTACATTTTGTACATATGTTTTCAAAATATTTTTATAGTTCTGGTACATTTTACAGAGCCCTAAGGGTGCAGAATACTTTGAGGCTGCCTACCTGGATGCCTGTAGCTATCTACCTAAATGACCAATGACGACATCGGTACCCGAGATCGAGGGCCAACGTGCCGTACTTCCTTCAAGGGGGAGAGAATGTAAGTACCAAGATATCTTCACAATTAAACTTTATTATCGAACATTTTCTATTCAAAGTATTAATGAAAAATTGTCCATATTACACAAGTTTAATAAATTCAGTCCACAAAATTTGGCCTAAGTCCACAAAATTACTATGATCACTAGTTTCGTCACAACTTTTGAACGAATCGACTTTTTGAAATGAAAATGGGAGAACCTTCCCGCAGAATTTCCGCGTCGAATGGTTCAAATTCCAGCTTTGGTTGGTCGCTGTCGCTGGTCTTTCAAGTTCAGCGCTCGTTTCGCCTCGTCGCCGTTTATTCGAGCTGGCAAAATTTATTCGAAGATTTTTTCAACGGCTTCGAATAAAAGATGAAAAAATTATTCAAAGTTCGAATTAATCCGCTTCGAATAAAACAAATTATCTTTATTTGTTGAATAAAATTATTTATTCGATACTCGTTGAATAAAGATACCTTATAATTCGAACCTTCGAATAACGAGTAAAGTTAAAATATGTTTTATTCGAATCGTTATTTAAATAATTTTTTTCTAAATAATACCCAACTCTGATCTATTTCAATAAAAATTTTCCCATCTCTGCTTCTACAGTTATATATTATATTAATTCCTCCACGTTATTCTATCTCGAACTGTTTATTATTCGGAATAAATGTTATTCAACATATTTCTGTTCCCACAGATCGATTTTTGGAACAATTATGTATAAAAACAAGTGAAGGAAATAATGCTCGTTTATGAAATATTTTTATATTAAAAATTGAGGTATCTCGTATGAAATTTGAAGATATTTCTTGGAATTTTTTGTCCTCGACATTAATTTTGATTTCAATAGTTTAGAAATCAACGCCAAAATATTGTCTGAAATATTTGAATACGTTCATCGGAGAATGTAACATTTCATGATAACCGATATGGTTCCTTGATGATTTACCGACAAGAATCTCCTCAGTGGGCTTCTACACTCTACACCGACGAGATGCCGTCGGTGGCTTTATTGGCTTTCTGTTTCTTACTCCGACGACAATATATCCTAGAGGGCGTAAGAGAACGGCAAAATTTGTTTGACGATGCGATGTCCCATAAGGCTGGCAGTCTTTAACAGTATCTCGTCGGTGACGCAGCCACCGACGAGATATTATTAAAGACTGCCAGCCCCTGTGCTATTCAGCGAGACCAGTAACCGGGCGCGACCGGGCGCGGGGATAACGTGGAACTTACAGTGATCTGATATACCACATAGCTAAAAGTTCCACCACCGACGAGATACTCGTAGGTGATTCCGCGCTCTCTACCGAAATAGAACGTTTGCTCAAAAAACTACGCAAGACTGCGTCAGTAGCGTAGGTAAATGGATTTAGTCCCGCAAATATTCAATAAAACTAGACCGGTGGTACTTTGTATAGGAGCACTTGTGAAAAGTGACAGAACAATAGTAGTTCGAAGTAATCTTATTCGCGTTAATTCAAAAATCAAATGAACCAGCTTGAATAATAGATTTTGTTTTGAGGGAAGGTGATACTGCAAAATGGAAATATATTTGAAATAGTCATTGAAATTGATTTTCAAGATCTTTATTGACAATCTCCCAATACACAAATTTTTATATTTAGCAAATCTTAAATTCTACAATAAAATGTTTTTGGACATTCTAAATGTGCAGCTATTAGCTCGATATTATCCACTATTTGTAAGATACTAGAAGTTCTTACAAATAGGGGATAATACCGATTGCCCAGGTCTCACCACGAGGAGGTTGCTGCACAAGAGACCCGGAAAGGGAGTCAGAACGAATTCAATATTCCTTCTGGCTCTCTTTCCTAACAACTACGAACTTATACTAACGCAGTATGTCGAGTAATTATTGCGGAGCAAAAGCTGTGAATCGGAGAAGAAGTCTCCGATCCACGGGAGGCCAAAGGCGAATCAGAGCAGAAGGCTCTGATTCTTTCAAAGAGAGAAACAAGTGCGAACCAGAGCAGAGGGCTCTGGTTCGAGGGTGACGCGACGCGTTCAATGCTTGCAGCCCAACTCCAGCCAGCAACGATACCCGACGTGTCCCCACCAAGAGCGATGGCCAAGAGACGTGTTCAAACGGTATCCCATTTACTCCTAAAACCACCTGCCACCAAACAACGAAACGTTGAGGTGGCTCGGGTGGTATTACAAAAGAGAGGATTTTTCACTTAACAGTGTAACACGATGAACACTGTCTCTCAACCACCCACTCTCAATGTGTCTACGCCGAATACCGGTACCAACCGGTCTGGTACATACAAGCAAGGTCCGACACAGCAGAGGGCTGTGTCGGAGTCAACAAAACGAGCCGAGCAAAGTGAAGTTACGGCAATAATTACTCGACATATTTACAACGACGATATACAATCTTAATAATTAACGCACGCACGCAAATCAAAGCAATTATTGTCGGCAAATAAACTAAGTCGCACAAGAGGGAAGAATCAAAGCAGAAGGCTTTGATTCGCAAAGAAGAAACATGCACCAGAGCAGAAGGCTCTGGTTCGGGGGTGACGCTAAGACAATAATTGCTCAGCAAATATAATTAACTTAAAAATACGCCGCAGTCTTCGTTGGTGTGTCCTCTTCATTCGATGTATCCTCTTCGTTCGATGTATGTTCTTCGATCGATGTGTCCTCTTCGTTCGATGTATGTTCGTCGACGTTAGAAATAAAAATGACGATGATTAAGATGCGACGGGATGAAACTATGAACCCCGTACACGAGTACGGCCTACATACCTCGCACACGAGTGCAAATCTAACCAGCTCTCAAGAGCCAAATTAACCCCGCATACCAAGAGGAACTTGTAAAAGTTCAGAACCAAATTTCAAGTAGAAATCGAGTAACAAAAATGGCGATAATGAAGATTCGATGAGAAGCAACTATAAACCCCGTACACGAGTACGGCCTACATACCTCGCACACGAGTGCGAATCTAACCAGCTCACGAGAGCCAACCTAAAGCCAGCTCATGAGAGCCAAACTAACCCCGCACACGAGTGCGGCCTATAGGCGCTTCGGGACCCCGGGGACGCGACACCCCGTACTCACTCACGGTTTCACTATCCGCGAGTGAGCCCCTGAGGGATATCCATTCGAAGGAATACCAATTTTAAATCAGAAATATACATTTTTAGAAGATTGAAAGTTCCGGTGGAAATTTCAATTAGGTTATGAGAAATAATAATCGACGGTGTTCGTTGAATTGACAGTTGACGGAGAAAATTGTTGAAGGTGGGCCAAGGGTAATCAACAGAAGCATGTTAGAACCCTTGGCCCACCCTGTGCTGTAAAGCACATAACACTCACGAATAAAAATAAAATTGTTGAAACTTACCATTGTTGAAAGTGGTGCAAGTGGAGTGGACTAGTCAGCAAGGCGAATAAACACTTGGCAGCCTCTGGTTAGTCACTGGTCAGCCAGGTGGTCAGTCACTGGTAAATCACGGGTCAGCCAGGTGGTCAGTCACTCGCAAATCACTCGTAAATCACTCGTATATCCATCGTAAATCACTCGTAAAACACTCGTAAAACACTCGTAATTCACATGTAATTCACATGTAATTCACATGTAATTCACTTGTAATTCACTTGTAATTCACTTGTAATTCACTTGTAATTCACTTGTAATTCACTTGGAATTCACTTGTAATTCACTTGTAATTCACTTGTAATTCATTTGGAATTCACTTGGAATTCACTTGGAATTCACATGTAATTCACTTGGAATTCACTTGTAATTCACTTGTAATTCACTTGGAATTCACTTGGAATTCACTTGGAATTCACTTGGAATTCACTTGGAATTCTCTTGGAATTCACTTGGAATTCACTTGGAATTCACTTGGAAATCAAGCACTCCTGGTCCCGTCGCCCGAGCGCTCCTGCCGGAATCCCTGGCCCGTCTGACTGACTGAGCGCGCTCGCCGAGTTCAGGCGCGCGCACCTTTGTAGCGATGCGCAACTCCCCCCGCTCCATCTAATATCGATCGATTTCGATCGTCGTGATAGTAATTATTGATAAATTTATTATTTCTGTCTGTTTAATGTTTATAACAATTCCTTTTGTCAACGATGTCGACAAGCACTCCCTTGACCACCTTGCCATCTAATTTTTTAGTAAAAGTAGGTAATAGAATTCGATGTACAGAATAACTTTTAATCCATGAATATTCGCACGCATTAATTTATTGAACACAATACACTGATAAATTTATTATTTCTGGGTGTTTAATGTTTATAACAATTCCTTTTGCCAACGATGTCGACAAGCACCCTCTTGACCACCTTGCCATCTAATTTTTTAGTAGAAGTAGGTAATAGAACTCGAAGTACAGAATAACTTTTAAACCACGAATATTCGCACGCATTAATTTATTGAACACAATACACTGATAAATTTATTATTTCGAACTGGTTAATATTTACAATAATTCCTTTTACAATAATTCACATTTTTTCCATGTAATTTTTTACAGTAAAGTCTTGATCTAACTCGTGATCTTACTCTGTTTTTCAACATACTTCTGTTCCCACAGATCGATTTTTGGAACAATTATGTATAAAAACAAGTGAAGGAAATAATGCTCGCTTATGAAATATTTTTATATTAAAAATTGATGTATCTCATATGAAATTTGAAGTATTACGTACAATATTTCTTGGAATTGTTTGTCCTTGATATTAGTTTTGATTTTAATATTTTAGAAATAAACGCCAAAATATTGTCTGAAATATTTGAATACGTTCGTCGGAGAATGTAACATTTCATGATAACCGATATGGTTCCGTGATGATGCACCTTTTCACCGACAAGAATCTCCTCAGTGGTCTTCTACACCGACGAGATGCCGTCGGTGGCTTTCTGTTTCTTACTCCGACGACAATATATCCTAGAGGGCGTAAGAGAACGGCGAAATTTGTTTGACGACACGATGTCCCGTAAGGCTGGCAGTCTTTAACAGTATCTCGTCGGTGATTTCGGTAGAGTCCGCTGTCATACTAGGACATTTCCTACAGAGTCGGTAATTTAGAACCGTAGACAGAAAAATGCATTCGAGAACTGAAATACCGATCAGAGAGAAGAGCACTAAATTATCGGAGACCAGTAATAACAATCTCCGGATTATTAGCTGTAAGTGGACAAGAGTACTTCCTTTCCAAGTAATTTCTACCAAAATTTTTTGAAAACTTTCATAAATGCGTTGTGGAAAATATAAATTTTCCTAAGAGAAATAATTTCCATTTCAGTACATCAGTTTTATTCGCCGATAGAATAAGAAAGGGTTATGTGTCAATTAATTATATTCGCAACTGTTTGTAACGACTCGTTGTTATTTATCAGATGGTTCGAGTGTGATGAGTCGTTAGTATGATGAATGCATCAGTACAATTTCTTGATAACATGGGAACTACAATTTATGATACGAGCTAATAAGTTTAGAGTATAGCAATTTTCATTTTAGCACTATTTGAGCTCATCGTGTGCATTAGAAGTATAATTCATTTATGCTTGCAGTACGTAAATATTGAGAGACGGCAGTATTTTAATTTTTCAATCTGCGCAGTGAATTTTGTTTAATTACGTTGTGCCAATGCTTTCTCATTTAGGAACTTTGTGGTTTGTTGCAGTTTTGCTTAAGTAAAATACAATACGGGAAAATGTTCTTTTACTACTTTTTTCTATTATCAGTGTGAATTCCACGCAATCACAATTTTTTAATGAATCATTTAACTTATTAATTTATTAATCTTAAGTTTGATGAAATAATAATTCAATCAATTTGTGAGTGAACGAATACCTTCGCGACCGATTTTAATATCAACAATTGATACCAGATTTTAATTTTAAATGTTTCACACATTTCAGTTTTATTCAATATTATTTATTGTGTATATATCACAGAACACAATATCGCAATAATAATAAAGTAGAAAGCTTATCATAGAATTTTACACACGGTCACTTATTTATTGTTCCGATTAGACAGTAATTTATATTACAAAAAATATAAATGAACCAAAAACACGATCTCATAAAAATTCACAAACAGCCACTCAATAAATCAAAGTGAATATAATTTATCATTGTAATAATCGTAACAATCGTAATAACATATTATATTTACAATACACTTTATGATCTTGTGTTACCGATTTATTTACATTTCCTGGCAAACAAGTGTAGGAGTCATCGCTACTTTTTCAGAATCTGTGCAATTTATAATTAACTAATGAGCCACCGTTCATAAAACGTTTGTAACCCTAGCATATTATTAAATCCTTCAAATTTATATAAGTGACTGTAATGCCAAAGCCTGAAACATTTTTAATGATTCAATAATTAAAATTTTCTACAAACCAAAAATAAGAAATATTCTTTCAGTAATCAATATATTTGCAATACATTTGTCGAAACTCAACTGGTTAGAAAGGCAATGTGGAAAATGGTAACGAAGATGTATGAAGATGAACCCCATAAAATCTCCTTTGAATACCGTGATAAAAGCGCCTTCGCGTCGCCGGTGATCATCTTCTCTCGTCGCAACAATTGATAGAAGGGCGCTGCGGAACCGACGCAGCAATAAAATAATATAAACAAACCATCCACAAATTCTCCAGCCATCCAGCCTCCCTGTCCCCTCGGATCAATCATTTCTCCCAGAATCCAAACTACAAGCTCCCAGGCTACAAGCCCAAAAAAACACAGACTGTTATTAACAAATTTCATTCATCCCTGGTGAATTCACGTGCAACAAGTACCGAAGCATACATATGCCCGGTGCTACAGTATTTTCTATTTTGTTCTAATCGAAATAATGACCAAGAGCAACGATGATAACGAAGTCGATGGTTGTATCGACGCGACGACACAACCGTCGTTTACGTGGCACACAGGCCTCCCTCAGGCAGAGGCCGTAGAGCGTCGTCGACGATCGGTAATTCGTTAGTGCTATCATCGTTAATGTTCAATGCACACAGGTGCGAAATCGATCGATTGGTTCATCAACCGTGTCACCCCGGCACGTTCTACTTATACCGAGTTCGCTTTAGCCGGTGGTGGCAGGACTCGAAGAGGCGGCCGTTGATCCGACATCGGTCTTAGGATCCCGGACGGACCGGTGCACTAATCCCTCTCCATGGTCCTGGACCCATGGTTAGAGCATCGTTCTTGGATCGTCGCGTCGTCGTCGTCGTCGTCGTCGTCGCTACGGAATCAACATGCTGCATACATACATGTAGAGGGGCCGCGCACTTAACGTACACACTCCGATGGTACATATGTAAAAGTACTTCCGAGTCCACGCATGAATCCATACACCTCGTGGGAGGTGCGGAAGGGGGATGCACGGTATGGCACGGCACGGCACGGGCACGCACACCTTGAAAGTTACACGGTAACGGGTGGGTGAACTATGGGGGTTTGTGCGAGAGGTGGCCGGAGTGAGAAAGAGAGGGGATAGGCAAGGATCCAGCATCCAGGAGACGGAGAAAGAGAGAGAGGAACAGAGAGTTCTCCGGTGCACGGTGGTGGGCAGAATATTGATCTGTGGGGTGGGCTTCGGGGATGGTGTCCTCGAGCCCTCCAACCCAGGCCACCCACTCTTCCGATCCTGCTTCTCTGTCTCACCAGGGCACCCGGCTGGTAGCCGAACCGGTAGTGGGGAGGACGCTAGTTGCGTGGTGGTCCAGTTCGCAGCTTCCCGCGAAATCGTGGTGGGACTGAACCTCCGGGGTAGGGGTTCCCGTCGAGGAAGGGATGTAGAATGGATAGGGGATGGCGGAGGGTAGGTTGTACCCATCTCAGAGAGCCTTCCTCGCGTCTATATCGCGGCGGTAGCTGCGAGTCGCGAGAGCTCGACCGGCAGCTCGTACACGACCCCGATCGCCTCTCATTTCAGGGTATTTTCAGTTCCGTTTGGGTACCCGATCGCAGAACGAGGCGGTTTTCTCTCCCCTTCTCTCTGTCTGTCTCTCGCTTGTTCATACTTTTTCACTCTCTCTCACTCTCTCTCTCTCTCTCTTACTCACATAGACGGTCCGACTATTTCTCCCCCTCCTCTCGCTCTCACTCACTCACACACACACACACACATATACACACATACATACACACTCTCGTTCTATCTCCGTTGCTCGCACACATACACACAGTTTCTCTTTCCCGTTTTCTCGATCTCTCTCTCCCCCCTCGCTACCATCCGCCGAGCTGTTGCCCCTTTGGCTCTATCCGCGCACACGCCTCGCTTCTGTCCGCTTCACCTTTTTCTCGACCGCTGTCTCAGTCTACCGCGAGTCGCCTACGCCTGCCTGTAGACGACGACGCCGCCACCGTGGTCTCGCGTGTGATACAGTGTTTGCCGACGAAAACGCAGGCCTGTTTGTTCTCCGATAGTTCTCACCCCCGGGTCCAGCGAGAGAGGTGGCACCTAGACACCGGCCTGACTTTATCCTCGTTAGAGCGGCCGGTGCGAGCAGCGACGTTGTATCACGTTCCCGTCTCGTTGCACATCCTCCGTATATGTGCTACACCAGTGGCTATCTGCGGGACGCGCGTACACCTGAGTGATCGAGCGGAGCCGAGCCGAGCCGAGCCGAGCACCGCCGAGAGAACGAGAGAGGCGGCGGGTTTTGTGGTGTCCAGCAACAGGGTAGAGAGCGAAACGCGAACGGGAACGGGAACGAGAACGGGAAGGGAACGAGAACGGGAAGGGAACGAGAACGGGAAACGCGAAACAGTAACCCCGGTGTTCGTTCCGGGTTGACGCGCACCATGGCGAGGTGATCATTTGCCAGCGTGAAAAGCAAAGGAGACGTCGTCGCGTCGCGTCGTGTTCCGATATCCTCCGGGAGCCGAAGGATGTGATTGAGACGGAGGGAAACAAGAAGAGAGAGGTTGGCGGCGGCGGCGGTCGGACCAAGCAGCAGCACCTGCTCGCGAGAATGATTTTCTACGGGAGCGAGGGAGGCGGCTGTGCGAGCAACGAGCACAACGGAAGATGAAGTGTTCCGCGAGGATCTGATGCGAGAGGAAACCCCACGGAAAAGTGGGAGTGAGCACAGCACGCTTGGCCAAGTTGCCTGGATACGGGCAGCACCGTGTTGCGCTCCGGTGAAGTAGGAGGCAGAGCGAAGGAGGTGGAAGGTGGTGCTAATACCCAAAAGGATGGAGGATCCAGTGGACAGTGGTAGAACGAAGAAGACGATGCACGAGGCCGATCAGCCACCGAACGCAGGCTCGTGGTGCGTCCAAGAATCGCGATAGCATAGCTGTCTTCTTCAGATAGGATCCCCGTATGATAACAGTGCCGGGATAAGGTGCGACCGCGGCTCGACGTTCAATCTGATAGCGGGAGAGCTGGTTCGAAGAACTCCTCTCCGAATCTTTCTCTCTCTTTCTTTGTCTCTCACTCTGCCTGTCTCTCTTTCTCTCTCTCTCTCTCTCTCTCTCTCTCTCTCTCTCTCTCTCTCTCTCTCACTTTACCTCTCTTTCTCTTTCTCGTTTATGGAACGAACCATTCGGTGCTAGATAGGGTGTTCGGGTCGACGAACCTTGTCGCGCGAATCGTCTTCGTTCTCGCGCTCCGCAGGATTACTAATGAGGAATTTGAATAAGATCCGAGCCGAGGGGACCCGAGTGCAACGGGAGAAGAAACAGGTGATCGATTTCGTCGGTTGAACATCGCCCGAAACGGATAGATATATAGTGTTAACCGTGACAGTGATCGGTTGGTGAATCAACACCGGCTGAAGAGGAGCCCAGCGTTCACCCGTTCGAATACGCGTATCTAATACGGACACCTGTGAACCGAAAGATTCGGAGACCTGTCCAGGGACCGGGCAAGCCCGGCTACCAAGACCAGAGAAACACTGGCGGTTGTTACTGATAAATGATAACCGGCGACAGTCTCGCCGAACGCAATCCGTAGGTACGTTCGTATTGACAAGGTAGAAATCAGTATTGAAATTTCCCGGACGTAGTTCCGACCAGATCGTACGCCGCGGCAGATAGGAAATGTGATTTCCATGTTCCATGACTCTTTTTTTTGACTCGACGAATGCTCTATCTCTATGCTCGTCGGCGAATGAAATCCGGGAAATTTGCTATCCAGCGATCGGGTATTTCGGGAATGTAATTTCGGTGAACTCCGAAACGGTCAGCGTGTGCAGAACTTACCGAATCACCGATTCCATTACGGTTAATGTCGTTAATGATATTAATTGGAAATATTTCCGGTCGTTCTTGTGTCCGATGTGGAATGTTTTATTTTTACCGTGTTCAAAGATATTAGTGGAGTAAAAAGGTGTCCACCGGTTAGATTCGAAGTAGATTTTGCACGGATTTCTCGTTTTGTGGAATCCTGGACGGGATCACGACAATAATGTGTGGCGGTTCGTGACAACAGTTACTGACCGAACACGGCAACAAATTGTTTTTAGTCGAGGCACGTCTTTCCGATGGGAACACGCGAAATCCCTTTCCAGTTATAGCGAAATAGTAAAGTACATTGTGAATCCGGAGAGTCTAGTGCGGTTCATCTGTGTTCCTCGTAAAAATATTTCAAAATTGTATTTTGCCCAGGAATTTTCAAGGGTTCAGGAAATTCTGGTGCTATTGAATGATATTTTTGAATATTCTACGGTTTTCGAATTGAAGGATTGTTATTTCACCTAGTTTTGAACGTTTTAAAGCACACTGTTAAAGAGAAACAATGTAGGAAGTCCGTTTCAGGTGTGAAAATGGCGAACATTTTTGTTGGAGATCGTCGAAAATTAAATGTTGAGAGAAAATAGTGCATAGAATATATTTTACATCGATATTGGACGATAATCGATTCGTTATGTTAAGTAGATTTACAGAAAAGTGAAAGTTAGTTTGTTAGTAGAATGTGTTTTCAGTGGGGAAATGTATTGTATTCCCCTAAAGCGGTTAGTAGTATGAGTCAGCCATATGTTGGACCAGTAACCTACTGCGCTCCGGCAGACCTATTATAAATACTCTACACTTCCTGCTTTATTTTGTTCTCACTGATCATAGTATTGCGCGTTTATTGTTCCACTGGGTATCAATTTAATCATGTTCGAATATTATTATCATGGAAACCAATTGACATGTCATGAAACATCGTAAGTAATCAATTAAATCAGAATATCGGTGTTTTAATCGTTACGATGTTGGATTTATAAAGATGCAAAAATATCTATCTAGTCTGCACAATGTTACAGTAATAAATATTGTGTTGTAACAAAGTTCCAAAATTTCGAAGATGGAATATTGAATTGAATTTATAAAAATGTAGAAGTGTTGATCAGGATTACGGTTTCTATTTTCTACGATTAAAATAGTCGATATGTAAAAACGTTTGTTTAACAAAATTATTTTTCATTGAAATAAATTTTTCGACAGCCATGTGTGCACTAATGTTGGTATAATTTATCGTGTTGTAACAGTACCTGATGCTTGAAACTCGAAGTAGTGGTGACTGAACAAAAATTTTTATTTTAGTTAGATATTTCAATTTTTTTGACATTTATGTTTGTAAACGAATTATCAAATGAAAGTAGGCAATAATGTGTTCCGTAATGTCTGGCAAGATTTAATTTTTCTATTAGTTAACAAGTAGAATATATTTTGTATCGCGAGTCTCTGTTATATTTTCTAGTTTAATGTCAACGTCTGGCAGGTCACAGTAAATTTTATGCATTACACGGTAGTGAATTTTGACAGCACACACCGTAGAAATTAATTAACTAATCAATCTAATTGCGAGAGAATTGCAGAGAACGCAAATTGAAACAGAAATCTACCTCTTCCGAGAGCAATAATATTATCACTGGTAAATTCTAACCGGACACACTGTAAAAATTAATTAACATCACGGTTAGGAGAGAATTATTTTCGAAAAGGCATACGTAGAGAGACTTTCGATGCACAGATATAAGACCGGCAGACTCCAACAGAAATCTTCTTCATCGAGGGTAATAAAATAATTTGCATAGAGGTGTCGAATGAATGGGGATGTAAGTATCGAAATAAAAGCATTCGCGTGTCACTGTTTGGTCATGGAACAGCGAAATCACGGAACGCATGAATTCTATTAGAATGGCCAAACGGGGGTACTGAAAGAAGGGGAGAAAAAAAAAAGAGATAGTATCGCTTGGTAGAGCGAACGAAAATATTGATGAAAAGCCAGAGCATTGATTCGGCGAGCCGGTCTGACATTAGGGAACAATTATTTTCAGAGTGTTAAACAGGAGCATGCCCGAAGCGTGGGAAAATTCGACGCGGACCTAGAACTCCACTGTCAATACGAGCGAGGACTTCGCCGAAGTTCCCGATGTACATTGTCGTGCGCGGAAAGTGATGGGGAAATGTTCGGTTGTGACGGCTGAGTAGGGTGAACACGGTTAATAAATGCGCTCTTCGTCTGACTGGCGAACTGTTTCGCGATCCGCACCACTCGGCCGACACCCGGTGGTGTGTCATGATTATCATCAGTGAAAGAGCACGCGACGAAGAGTTCCCGGGCGACGTGCGAGACGGTGATCGTAGCTAGAAGTGACACACGGTATTCCGCAGTGCCGCGCGACAAGAGAACGGACAAGAGCCCCCATTCGGAATACTAGAAGACGAGCAGGCGAATTCGGGTAGCCGACCTTTTGCGAATAAGAGATGTCGACCGCGACGAGTCTGCAAAATTCATTTGCGATGGCTGACCAGACGAGAGCCCTGCCGCAGATGCGAATAAACCTTTGTATGGCCAGCGCCGGTCTCCAAATAGTCCTTTTGCTCACCGTCCTACCTCAAGGTAAGTCCTCTACGACTGCGGATTTTACGATCGGCAATTTCCAATTCGGAATCGGAATCTACGACCAAATTTGTTTAACCGAAAACCGACAGATAGCTACCGAGACATCAAACGCTTCTTTTCATTACATTTCGGGATCTATTAGGTGATTGCAAAAGCTTGTGTCCGATTTCAATGATGGTTTTACCAACCAACTGTACAGAGTATCGCCGATATTTACATGGAAAAATAAGTCGAAGAAAAAGAATAATGTTTCGTTTTCAAGAGAATCAAGTTTGAAAATCCGCTTTGAAAATACTACTCGATAGGAATCGGCTGGTGCGTCTGATCATGACCTACCGATTCTACCTCCTGCAAATATTAGGGCACCCGAAATCCAACGGGCCCTCGAACTCATTTTTCTCGAAAAAAACATTATACTTTCCTTTCGACTTATGTTTTCACGTAGATTCACTTACTTGCACCACCAGATCGGTGACACCCTGTATAGTTACAATTTTCTATGAATATCGCGCTTCATAAGCTGATTGATCCCTTTTTCGGAAAAACCGCACGGTCTTTTTTCAGAGGTCTTGAGGTTTCTAAAAATCCGGCACGAAGTTTTGCGATCATTCAATAGTTAGCTGTCGGTTACGTCAACTTATAAATAGCTACGAGCATTACCAAACTACGAAAATTGAAAGAAGAGATTGAAACTGAAAGAATTTTACTGATTTTTTTTTATTGATTGTACAAATTCGTTCGTGGCCTCAACAATCAATCACTGGTAAAATTATTGAAGATTCGAATCTGTTGTTCATCAAATTAAAGATTTATTCATTATTTATAAGATGAAGTCCTCAACATATTCACGAAGAAAAGGCTACGAATTAATTTTTACACCTAATAAAACGAAACTATTATATTTGGAGATCCTCCGATAAATGCATAAACTTTCGTCCGAATTTGGGTATAATACATAGTGTCAACGAAATTTTATGGTACATGGGGAACGAGGGATTTCTTTCGTTTTTCTCAGCATTTATTACCAGACATTACTAGAAATACTCTCGGCAGATTTTCGACCGTAATATTGCAGAGCCGCGTGCGCTGTTATGTAATTTACGAATAGCTGGTTATATTGAAAATGTCGTTGGCAACATGTATAATACATCGTCTCGTCAATCATGATTACGAGCAGCACGCCCGGTGACAGTGTAGCGTATAATGAAATCAGTCTCACTTCTCTTCGTTACTACCTACAAGTTGAATCGATATGCCGTCACGACGAAACCGCATTTCACTTCTCTGCAAATGGCAAACACTTAGTTTTTATTCCGATTGAATCCATCAGGATGTCGCTGGCCCTATGTTATTCTCTATCTGCGGTTTTTCTGCCTGGGGTTTCACCCGAAGACGAAAATCTGTGGTCGCGTATTTTCTAAATTGCCTGCCCTCTGTCTGTGTCTGAAACAGCTTGTTGACAAATTAAGAAAAAACATTCGAATTAGCTTTTAACCTATAGCAAATATGCTCACTTGCGAGTATAAATATGTTATAATATGGTATATAATTGTGATTAAATAGAAGTCACTCATAGTCAACGATTTTATAATCGATTGTACATTATTAGAAAATTTCAAGAAAATTTTAAGGAAATCCGTTGCTTTTTAATGACTGAGATGCTACACTGTACGCGAACTATACAACGGGATGCGTTAAAGTAAATAATTCTTCTAGATATATTTCACAAGAATTTGAGTTTGAAATGATCTGATGAACGCATTTTTTTTTAACACGTTCACTGATGTCATCGAATTTTTGTCGAAGAGTGTGCAACGTGTCTGAAATTCCAAACTCTTGTCATTTTTCCACGTTTATACGGTAGCAAAACATTTGAACTTTAATTTGTTGGGTTTTCATGTAATTACTAGCATAACGCGCAATACGTGTATGGCATTTTACGTGAAGTATGTAATCGCGAATCGTGAAAAACATTCATGAAAAGGATGATGTACGAACGCACATACAATTTTCGATGAATCGAGCCAGTCACGATGCCGTTGGGATGAATGACTATTGATAGGATGTTGGTTATGACATTTGATCTCGTGATATTTAACGGGAAATGCTGAATCTATACTGAACATCGAGTATTGACAGTGAAAATAAGACAGGTTAATCGGCTGGAAAAAGTTGTCGACCCTTGAGAATGTGAAAACCTTGTCACAAGATCGTATTGATCTTATTAAAATCACTGGACAACGAATATATGGCGTGATAATACGCTTGAAATTAGGTTTCCCTGTGGCGTAACAATCGTCGCAAAATTTTTGAAGTTTCACAAGATCGAATGACGATTGAACGAGGTTTATAATTTTAATCTATTTGGAGCACCGGGCAATCAAATTGATCGCGCTCTGAAATCCCGAAAGAAGACTGTCAATTTTTGTATTATTGACGATTTCAGTCACCCAATCATCGATCAGTCCCACGGGTAACAATGAAAATACGAGAACGCGAGAGAAAAACAATTTATTCGATAGACGACCATTGAAACCGCAATCATTTTCAGCTTTATATTTGCACCACGTTTGCTATTTAATCTCATAACACAATAAACAGATTAACGTGGAATCACATAGAAATATATAAAAACATGTACCCCTGTACGTAAAAAATGTCTTACATACACATTAATTCTTATTGGGATGGCCACGCATTTCTGAATGTAAGTTTTGTTTTTTTTAAATAAAATTATGTACCTTTTTAAGCAAAATAAAAAAAGAATTGGAAAATGTGTCGATTTCTAACTTCATTGAAAAAGTTATTTGGTATATACAGAGAACAGGATCCACACATTAATATAAACACAGTATAAAAATGAATAGAAACTAAATCTGACAATGAAGATGTGGGGCACGTGCAATAAAAATCACCAAAGGAATTATGTTGAAAATAACATGAAGTATTCCCTTTCCATTGGTTGAAATTTGGGGTATAGTGGAAAATTTCTGTCACTCAGATAATCATGAGTAGTATAAGTATATAATATGGGATCCACTGAGAGTATAACGCATTCGAATCGGTCATGGAACCAGCAATATCAACGTCGTATTTAATACTTTGTTTCAGTTTCCAATAGTTACGGAGCGTTAACGAAGACACAGCGTTTCCTCGCGAAGAATATATTTTCCGTGCACATTTCTTCGTTTAGTTGGGAGATTACTCTCGATAATAAGTCATCCGATTTATCGCCATGCTTCGGCTGAAATATCCTCTCGGTGGGACCAGATTTCAGGGGTATCTACCTCGGTACCGTTCACGATCGTGAGTTATTTCCGCGCGGAGTGCGGAAAGCTCCCTGCAAAACTGGCCGGGACACTGCGTATTTTTCCATTTTAAGGTTTACACCGACCGATAGCTGTTTCTCAATTATTTACTCGGACAATAGGATCCGTGGATCCACGGCGATTTTTATATGGGGACAAAGCGTCTACGGTTTGGTACAGTTCTTGCTGTTCGAAATCACGAAGCTTTCCTTAGCATCAATCCAAAGCTTAAGGGAGCAGTCTCATATAAATGCTGCAAAATTCAATAATTTCCACGAACTTTCCTTCACAGCAATGGTAGACGAAGAGGTGGTAATGTTGTAAGGGGGTCTTCTGGTCTAGAACCTTGAAAAATTCGATTTTTCTTTTTCTATATTTTCTTAAATGCACTTTTTTATGCCCCTCTTCAAGAAATAATGATTAATTTCAATAAAAAATATTGATACTAGTTTCTATCTCAATACCATATAAAATGTAGGAAAGTGTTGAAAAAAGGAACAATTATCTTTAAGTGGAAGAGGGAAAATCTCATATTTGCATATCAGACTTTTAGTTTTTAGTGAAGCCTAATCGTTCTTGAATCGTATTACCGTAGTTGGCGATTTTTCTGGCTGAAGAAACATATATTGCAGAACTCTAAAGTAACAGGTCATATTTCACTTTAATGAGACGTGTCTGCACCGTGTGTGTCCCACGAAGTTATTAATCTTTATTGGATTACATAAATCCCTCGTATTATTAGGTGCTTTGTTCTCGCGTAAGTTATGTTGTACAGTATTACATACACGGTCTTTACGTAATTTCGTTAAAAAAAAAAAAAAAAATAGAAAAAGAAAACAGGAAGTAGGCACTGATTTTTCTAATGAAATTTATGCTAAACACAGTTCAGCATGTGCGATTCGTATTGCGATAACACTACCGCTTTTTGTTGTTCGTTAATTAACTACGTTGACGAATCGCTTTTACCAAAAATCGCAAGTCGAGTGTTCATATATACCTGTTTCAATTGCTCGTAATGATAACAAGCGTCCGTGATTTATTTGGAATCACAAATCAATGTAAACAGTCACAAATAGGGAAGCGAATTGTGCGGTGGTCTTGGGCCATCGATACACTTCATCGAACCGTGCGTTAATTAAGATAATTAGCTCTGTGGAAACAGACGGAGCTGAACGTTTCGAGAACTGCTAGATTGTAGATAGCAAATTTCGGAAATTGACCAGAGATGAAGGTGGAAACCTCGTGCAACAATTGATGCTAAAAATACTAAAAACTTAAGATACCCATAATCGTTTTTATGATTTTTAAAAATGTACACGAATCATGGTTATAGTGTTCTTACATTATTTTTTAGAAACTGAGACTAAACAACAAAGCTGTTTAAATTAATTATTATTTTACACTATAATTGATAAGGAATTTTTTTTTTTTTAGTTTGAATCATCCTGTGTTCAGTGAAAATGGATATTATTTTATACTGAATACGATTGCTTGAAAAATTTTAATGTTAAAATTTTACGTTTGTATTAAAAATGATCACAATATATTGTAGAACGAGTCTCACCTTTCCTTTTTAACCTGGCAGTGTATTTATTTTAAACCGATCGATTCTTCGCGTTACATTGCGTGTATACGTATTAGATGAGAAATGGTAGTTGTCTTTCGTGAAAAGGTAATACGCTAAAGGAATAATTACACAAAAATTCATAATCTATAAAATACGTAATTGCTATACAACTTTTAATAGAGTGGTTAACTGAGTGGTTACTGTAAAAAATATCTGATGCGGAAAATTCAAACAGCTAAATCTAACTTTTTCAGAATATATCGTACATTCAAGATACACTTCAATGTTAATGTCCGGACGCAAACATAATGGACTTTTGAAAACATGTGGCGCCGTCATTGTATATTCGCAGTTGCTGTAAATTCAATTTCACCACGGGTGGAAGCTCTTTTTTGTCGGACCGTAAGCACATTATATAATCGTTTTACCGTAATTAGGCTGAATCTTTATCGTTCATTCACAGCGTTGTTCTGTATCGTATTTTAGCCATCAATCTCGGAACATGGGTATGGCGTGCTGCTTTAGAAATATATTTAAGAAGAAAATTTAACATACTTTTACTTTTTCAAGTGAAAAGGTCTACCAGACAATAAATCAGTGCCATAACGTAACAATTTTTATTCCATAGTATACTATTCTTAATGGCTGCCATTGTGTAGATTGTTGCATACACCTATAAAACAAAGGGTTGCACCTTTAAGCGGCAGAAAAGACGAAAATAATTTTTTTCACATATATAATAATTTTTCCTTAAAAAATCAATATGTACATCTTATTATATGATATTTAAGTAGTATCTGCTTAAAAAATTAACTAAATATCAGAAACTAGATATTATGATACTTATGGAATATTGTAAATTTAAAATATTGTTTTTTATTTAGACAAACAATCTACACGTTTTCTAGCTATCGTGAATATAATCGGTAAAGAAAATTGTTGAAAATGAATACTTATTATTATTCATTGCTTCAGCCTCGACCTCTACAAGGTTAAGGGTTGAGGGTTGAAAGCGGTTAGCGCGGTTCTGCGAGTGCAGAGGTCGGTTCTGGGTCGTCAAGATTTTTCCGCGATACTGGACGACTGGAAACAACATTCATAACGACCGATATTGATTGGTAGAAACACAGGTCCCACCCTTTCTTCGGGGCACACATGTGCTACCGCGTGTGCGAGTACGCGAGTGCATTAACTGAAAGGAGTACTACTCGAGAGGCTTGCGACCGAGGCTTGCCAAGGGAGAAAATGTTTTTCTGTTCTATGATAATAAGAGTAAGCCTTGTCGGCTTAACCTATCGTCTCTCTTGTGTTCGTTGTGCTGCCGGTACCTCACGCTTACATTTCCGCGGATAAAGTTGCTACGTTCGCGGCTTTCGAAAAGATCTGTTGCGGAATGGAAATTATTTTATTCGTTTTGATTTTGGTTCGGTTGTTTATTATTTTTGATCCTGTGCTATCGCTAGGAAGAGATTTTTATCATTTGCTATTTGATAGTAGCACCAATAATACTATTTTTTATTTACATGAGAATAAAGCAAAGCAAGAAAAATATTTAAAGTGAATTTTACAAACGTTTTCATTTTTTTGTCCACTCGGAACAAAAAGCTTGGTTTTCGAGAGCCTCGTTATAAAGTTACTGACAGCATCGAAAAATAGTTGGAGTGCAAAAAGAGTTCCTTATTCGAGTGTAAATAATTAGAGAACTTTTATGATAATTAGTTAGACAAGTGTGAAACGACACGTCTCTCTCTCTCTCTCTCTCTCTCTCTCTCTCTCTCTCTCTCTCTCTCTCTCTCTTTCTCTCTCTCACTTTTTCTCTCATTCGTTTTAATTCTGCAAATTTTGTGTACCGAATAATGCATCGGTTTGAAAATAATGTTTCAAATTGATATTAACGAGTGTATTCGATCTTCTTTCCCATACAGCGATGCGTGTTTTTCACATTAATATATCAGATCTGAATGAATAATATTTTTAATTAGTTTAATTTATCTCCAAACATGTTCTACAACGGTATTACCTTTGTATTGATTCCTATACATACGAATACAATACATTACATATCGATCAAAGTTTCGAAAATATTCGTTCTGTCTATTTTTTCAATTTTATTTCGTTCAACTTCTGGCAGCATTCGAAATTATGAACATAAATACAGTAAAGCCTTGATCTAAGAAAAACTCTTGGGTCCACTAAGATCCTGTGGCCGCGACAGGTCCGGACAGGACTCGCTCTGGCTGCCCGAGAGGGGGTAGCCGATTCTACGTTGTCGACTCTCGGAGCACTAGTTGTCCAGGCCTGAATTAAACCACAAAATACAGTTCAAATTATATCGTTTATCACGGTTTCCGTTTTCTTAGATGAAGGCTTTACTGTACAACGCGGAACATCGATTATCCGAATGCTTCATTGGGCAAACACGAGTTCCGAGGGAATTATTGGCAATGGAAGAAAATTTCACTCGTAAATTGACTGTTTTAATTGGAATTAATGCGTTGCGGGGTAACGTATGTCTATTCTTATCGCGAAATGAGGGTCGGTTCGCGCATAAATTTGTAAACCGTTGAAACCGTGAACATAAATATAGGCAACGCACACAGCGGAATGCAAAATACGGATAAATTAATAATGTGATATTTCTATAATATTTTCGCAATTACGTCGCAGCCCGGAATTATTCGTTTGTTGAATAATTAAAATTAATGCTGCAACCACCGTGCACAAGGAGGGTTTTGTAAATTTCTCTATCGGACTATGGATTTACACGGATCCACGTTATATTTGACACGAACGCGGCAGCATTTGTAACACGCACGATGGATTTGTTTTCGGGCGCTTCTGCGTAAGTAGATATTTGTTTCATTTCATTGAAAAAAGAGCTCTCGTTGATAATCCCGTATCGACGCGATGTGGAGGATCGAATCGATCCGAGGGAAAATTCAATTGGTAGTATAACGGTGAATCATGTTGACCGCGGATCTGATAATGAAAATTTGGCCTGAGGTTTTATGACTAGTTATAATTTCCACCTGTGCGAAGTAATTGCGTAACGGGGCTAACTGAAAACCTGTTCGTTACGGGATCAGCAAATGGGCTTTAGTTTGAACGGAAAAAAAGGAAAAAGAGGAGAGGAAACAAAAAATGGTGGCGAATATTCCGCGTGTCTCGACACGAATTCCAGCCTTTTCTTTCTTACGATGATTTCAACGAGCTGATTAATATTCTTCCTTGATATCGTTCGATGCTTTCGTGTTTTTCAATAATGTTCAGCTCCCGAAAGTGATTAAAACAATTAATTCGAAAGTAATTCTACTGATTTCTAATCCTAATGCAAAAAAGTTTAAAAAACATCAGAAAATTTTAAGCAACCTATTATCAATGAAATCTATTAAGAAACCAGCCGTTGGACGAACATTAAAAAATGATATAACCTCACGAATCTTAATAAAATTTCATGCGAATGACGTCACGATCGACCACAGTTCTTCTTATTCATTGGCACGATCTCTTCCGCGTCGACAGCATCGAATAATTTATTCTACAGCTTTCTAAGTGCCAGGCTCCCGCGGGACAAAGAAAAAACGTGCAACAAGTATCGGCGCAAAATCGGAAATATCCGCTAGAGCGTGGTTAATGAAATTTTAATTGGCACCGGCGCGGCGATATCGAATTGCGATCTTGCGAGGTGCGCGCTGTGAATTATCGTATCGTTCACCGGAGACGAGGCGGGACTTATTAAAATTGTATCTCGTTGCTCTCTAATACAAACTTTTGTCGTTCACGTGCCGAGATGGAGATCACGATCCAAATTAACTCGCTCCCTATACGTTATCCTGGATGACAGTATAAATTTCATTCCCGAAAGTTCTAAATGCGTTCCTTTGGGTGTTGGCCTCCACCGGCATCGAAATGATTAATAATCTGTCGTGAAACTAGAAATACCCGTGGGACTTGGTTATAGAACGTTGCAGCATCTTCATCATCTCGTTCTCGCGCTCGCAAAACTTCACCGAAATTTCGCGGTCCGTGTGAGAAATGCGAACAGTTTCGGACCGCGCGCGCGCGCGCGCGCTCGCGTCGTCCGTTTTTCGGGCTCATTTCGAGAGAAACGACGAGGAAGCCACCCTGCCAATCCATTTTATTTAAATCGCGGCTATTCATAACGTCCAAGAACGTTTCCGTGTGCCCTTTAATGGTGATTTATGTCCGACTATCCGACACCTCTGCCTTTTAACAATTTCGAAGAGGAGCCGGAAAGGTTTCCGGGGCGTCGCCGTTTCGCTGACAGTCAACGGCACCGACGAAAATATCGACAAACTACTCCCCTGCGCTCCATAGAACCTGTCTCTAACATAACTCGCCAGCCGAGATAGACACGTTTCAAGACAATGTTCCGATTTCAACCGTTTATTCATAACACGACGCGCATCCAATTCCGTTTCTTCTCGCATAGCTCACGCTTGTCTCCCGTTCCCGAAGACATCGATGGTGAAGATCTCGCCGATACATTCATATTAATAACGCTCGATTTGATCACGGCAGACTTCCGTGTAACGCGGATTCCTATGACGCGTCAAAGATATTGCGACTACTGTTTTCATATTCAGTCACTCACGGTGATATTCGCACACTTGTAAAAAGACTTTTCTAAGATTTTACCAAATCGCCTGAATTTCTACGAGACGTTATAAAAAATTAGTTTACCAGCTGACGTGAAAAAAATTTTTTTGAAAAAATTGCGAAGAATCGTTGGAGAAAATGTTCATGGTTACGGTCCCTAGACCATCATTGCCCGCACTAACTATTGCCTACATGGGCAATGGTAGTCAAAGATAGGGTGGATGCACCAATGAATGAACACTTATGGAATTTGTTAACTTTTTTGGTTAAATTTTAATGGTTAATAATTAATGATGATTAAAATTAGATTCTTTAATGGTTAAACATTGATATGTAACATGTAGAAACTTTAACAAAAAATATGTATTTTAACAATAAGTTATAGAAAAAAGCTAATTTCGCCAGTGATTGAACGATATTCGATATTTTCGATTTCTCCATGATAAGTGGTTGAAGCACGTAAGAAATCTAATGAACTTTATGTCAAACCAGTCGTTATATTGTTCATACACATATTTGTAATGTATTGCGATAAATTTTAAAAGGATATTTATGATTGACCTTATAGCGAGTATTGCACAAACCACGCTCGACACGTGCACTTATAGTTAATATTTAGGTTATTGTACTTGGTTAAATGATCGACCACGGGTGGCGTGAAAATTGTTCGAATTTGAAAAAATCTATATTTAATCATTAATTTCTTTAATTCATTTATTTCGCTTGTTTTTATATAGAATGTGCATTCATTGGTTCGTGTTTATTCACAGGTACATCTACCCTATATTTTTTATTTTTATAAATTTAACTACTCAGATGAATATGAAACTAATTATATTTATTTTACGAATAAATGAACAACTTAATCTTGTCCCTCAGTTTTGTTCTATCAAATACCTCCCAAAAAACATGGATTAAGTTTAAAGTTCAAAAATCATATTCGTTAATATTTCGAGGTAAATACTTCCTGTTTCCATTTCGAGTATTGAGAGGAAGTCTTAACCGCACGTTAGCGGTTGAACTCACCCTCATGATTACAAGGGAGAAGTCCCGCGGTCCCTTAATTTACGGGGCCCGGTAAAGCGCCGTAAATCTTGTTCCGAACCGGTTACAGTACCTTGCTTGTTACAGAAATTTCGTAGTCTGCATGTGAAGTCCCGGCAACCGATGTTCAGGTGCCCTCACTTCGAAGTTTCCAAGCAGCTGCTAAAACGCTATCGGTTCAACTTTCGCATAGGTACTTGAAGATTGCCTGTGCTGAAAATCCCATATGAAGTGAAATGTTATTTTGGTATAAAAGTATAATAATAGAAAATTTTTATTAAATTTTCTATTAAATAATTTTTGAAAAATTGGAATATTGTCATTAAAAATATTATCTAAAGAAAAAGTCAAGAGATCATTGTAACGTTCTTAACATCGTGTAACGTCGACCATACAGGAATTAATCTCTTTAAATTGCATCTACCTAATGAGACTAGTTCAGTGAAAATGTGTACGCGTCATCCAATGCAGAATGCACATACCGACATCTGCTTCGTGACTTTTTAGGCACACCTCGTGCTAACTAGCTGCTAAAGGATTAGTTTACAACTCACTTGGATCGAGCATTACAATTAAAACTTAATCCGCATAGAAGCAGAACGGGTAACAAATAGAGCGAATTTATTTGATTGTCGTTTCGGACCACTTGCAGAAATTGAATTGAAACCAGTGCGTACCCGTGGAAATAGCGTCCGATGGCTGGGGGATAGCTTTTCAACTAATAGATTCCGGTGCTAGAACCACGGGCACGGGTTGGAAAGGTCCTGTAGATTCGCGCCGTTGAACTTCGCTTGCCAGACATCCCCCGAAACTTTCCGGCAATAATTCTCGAGCAGCACGGCTTATTTACAAACCGCCAAACGTATGAAGTAAATATGCACGAGGCCTGGAGTCCGCCCGGCTGGAAGATGCTCAAGCAAGAAATATTACCATGTCCCAAGAATAAATATACGACTTACACCACCGATCGGTGCACCGAACAACTTCCCATGTAGTTCACCCGGCTGTGCGGAACTTGAACTGCACGCACCACATCCGATGCTCGACGAAAGTTCACACGGAAACGCGACGCGGGAGCAAGTGTTCAAAGTTAACGGTTCGCAAAATGCCACGGGACATAAAGGAGCCGCGGTTTGAAAAATCTGCGGAAAGTTACCCGCAACGGCCGAACCGTTCGAATGGCCACCGAAAAATTTAAATGTCGTCCGATAGTTCGAAATGCTCCGGAAATGCCGAACGCGAAATGCTTGCTTCTATTTTTCACCCTGGCGAAATTTCTCACGTCGTATCTGCGGTCGAACTTCGATATTCCCAGTAATTTATGTATGCTCGCACACGATGCCGGTTCGGAAGGTATTCCAATTTCTTGGCTTGCCACTGGAGATGTATTTTGTAATTTTCTTGGAATATTCTAAATATTCATGAAATTGCAGACCGATACGTACATCAATTTTTTTTAAAGCGCAGTAACATAATGATTGGTTTACGGAGAAAACAGGAATCATTTTGTATGTTTTAAGCATCGTCAAAGAATATAAACAAGATGAATTTCTGACTGATTTCCGTGAAGAAATATTTGGACACTGTAACTGGTGGCACGTAGCTTATTTTAGGGGATCAGATGGAATTTTTATCAGAATGATTCTGTTCTGGAGATGATTCCGCCCACCATGGAAATGATAGGCGTTCCCTGACCCGGAAAAATTTGACGTCAGTGTCTTACGTATGCTGTTTGATGAATGAAACATTTCTCCGGAGCAAGCAGATCTCGGGAGGATGGTTCACCAGGCATTAAAATTTGCATTTCTTAACACTTCGAAGGGTTGTATGGAATTGAGTTTCGAGTAAGGATATATATCTCTGGGAATTGTCTTTGCATTTCTAAAATCGTGAATATTTTCGTATTCATTTTCACTCGTTCGTTTGTTTATTCGGTCTAGTTTCAGACAGCTCTCTGTATTAGTATACATCCGAAACGCAACATAATGTATTTCCCGAAATTGAATGGACGGTTTGAACAATTTCTCGTTGCGGACCGTTTCCGACAGTTAATAGCGTCTTGTAATCGAGATCACAGTATTCTACCGAAGTCCAATTTACGTTCATGAGAATTTTGGTTTACTTTGAGACTACTCCAAACAGCCAAGTAATCAATTCGGGTCCTCATTGTACATTGCCCTCAATCCCTACGTCTCCGTTAAATGGGGGCTCTCGAATGTGTGTTTTAGCCTTTATAGACCACTGGCGATCGAAGCTGTTCAGGTAATTTTATGCAAATGCTAAAGAAGCTTGCACCGAGATTACGGTCCAAGTGTTCCATTGTATCTCGAGTCGAGTGAAACTGTTCATGATGTAGACTCTACTATGATTTTGTATTTATTTAATTCACTACTATAGTATATACTGTAGTAACTACATTTCAAGACGAAATCCAAATATTCTCAATATTCTTCACATAAAGTACCATTGTCAAATGCTATTTTAAAATCTTATTGCACAAATGAAATATTTTATTTTCTATAAATTAATATGTTTACTATGATAAAATACTATTTCACCCAGCTCTGCTTAAGAGACACTTACAAATTAAGATATGCAAAACTGTTTGATTCGTAAAATGATGGTTGACTTTTTATTAAGAAAAGCCGGACAACAGTGCGTGGCGCGCGAGGATCCACGACGCGGCTGCAGTTTCCGCGCGGTAGTCTTAAGAATCAATTTCCGTCGGGTTTGCCTGGTAATAACTAGCTAGGTAATTTGGTTGTGTTATACCGGAGACAGGCATGGCGAAAACTTACGTGATAGCAGATATCGGCGGTAATACCGGTGTAGCGTCTTTAACGGCACTCGATATTCCAGCGATCAGCTCTGGCGCACACGCGATCCACAGCATCGCACTGTGCCGGGTTCAGGGTACGTCATTTACCCAATCTCTTGGCACTGCACACGAGCGTAGTTACCAATATTAGCTCCCATTTTCATGCAAAGGCTTGGTTGTTAACCGATAGTTGAACGATAGACCGGATCGGCGCGGCGCGGCGTCGGCGTCGGCGTCGGCGTCGGTCACGATGGGATATATCGATACATCATAATCGGTCAGCTCGGCGGTAGACGCTCGGTGGTTTTGCACCTGACCGCTCGAGCCTGCCGCCATGAAACTTGTTCCCTTCCTTTTTGCTCCCCCTTGTTCTCCTCAAGCGTGGACGTCGAAGTTGCAAAGGGAAAGCAGCCTGCGCTACGCTTCGGGGAGAGAGCGACGGAAATAGGCTGACGAAGAGAGAAGCGGAAAGATCCCTTTTATAATTAGGCCCACGGGCGAAGCGTTGCTCCTCTAATTACCTGTCCAACAATCCGGGGAGCGAATGAGCAAGTGGCTCCCGCCTCGAGACTAGCCGCCTTCGTTGTTACGGAGCTTATTCAGTTATACGAACGGATCCGTGGCAACCCGTTACCGTCCTTGTACACCTTTTTTTGTTAGCCAGCCGCTCCTGAACATTCCGGCCGACCTAGAATCCCTTGTGCCAGCCAGATTTCTACGGATGATGCGAGTCTAAACGTCGGAACCATTTCAATGAGAACACCTATTCTTCGACCACCAGAACAGGGCACGCAGAAGCTTTTAGTTATCTGTGCCCCACTACCCGATATCCCCACATTGCGTTACCAGTTAAGGGGGTAGGACCCCCTCTACGTGGTCCCTACAATACCCTAGAATCCTTATATGAGCATATTCTTCGCTGGACAAGGGCTTATTCGAAAGAGGAAGGTTAAATGAAGGGAGCTCAGCCCACGATAGCATCCAGAAAACTCATCCAATGGCATAAAAATGGCTTGGACTACATGGCTGAACATCATCAAGTTTGGCTTACTTCTAACAATTACAGTAAATGCTCGGTTCTTGTCCGGGGTCGTGGGCATGATCCCTGTCCAGTACCTACCCACTCCACTGCCTGTCAACGCCGCGTTGCTACATTGACACCATGAATCGAATGTTCAAACTTCTTAATTTTCATTATTTTTTTATAGGACT
The DNA here is from genome assembly GCA_916610255.1 of Lasioglossum lativentre. Lineage (NCBI taxonomy): Eukaryota > Metazoa > Arthropoda > Insecta > Hymenoptera > Halictidae > Lasioglossum > Lasioglossum lativentre. The sequence goes on from OU744364.1 coordinate 9,405,047, forward strand.
TTCACTGGCTTGTTTCTGGCATTTTCTGATTAAAACAAGACCAAACACGATATAGTTTCAATTGTATTTAGTATAAAGCATTTTTAATCGGCATTACATTGCGAGAACACGCGGGCCTTTAAACTGTGCCGGCGACGGCGACACGCTTCGGTCACGCGATCCGTTTATCATTCTGTCCTTCTCTATGTTCGGCTCTCTATTGAAGTCTCGCTCGGCGCGGTCGGCGCGATATCTAGACGCAGTCATAAATCAAAAAGCATGTCCGGGCACGATAGTTGTCCGTGAAAAACACGGCTGTTGGACAAGAATCGAGCGTTTACTGTATATTACAAAATATATGCATAATTTCATATAACAAAGGGCTGAGCCCCCTTCATTGAATCTTCCTCTTTCGAATGAGCTTGTTCAGCGAAAAATATGCTCATATAAGGACGAAAACCCGTACCGCAGCAAACCCATGTTTCGTCCATATTTCTAGGGTATTCTAGAGAGGGTTCTACCCCCTTAAGAGTGCTTTCACCCTGTCGTTTCGGTCGCGATCTTCTCGCGAACGGACAATAGACGTCGGATATTTTTGCTAATCAATGCTAACTCGCCAGGCGTTAGATGCCACGGACTTAGCCTCGCGCCCAGAGAATTATGGTAACGCCGCGGAACTTCTACGCGTTTCGGACCCCCACGCTTCTAGAACCAGCCAGCCACTTCAACTCCGCAAGCTCCTCGAAGTGGATGAACGCTTCAGTCTAGCGCAGTCTGGCTGCCTGCTGGAAGAGCAGAGTAAGCTTGTTTCGTTTGTTTTTAATCTTATCAATCGAGCGCGTGTTCTCGATACGAGGAGCATGCTTACTGGCCTAAGTTTCGCGATGCTTTTAGCAGCTATGGGTTTATTGTTTGGCTATCTGCGTGTTGCGGCGTTTATCGACGCTTAAGTAAAATAGTAATTCGGTTACTTTTAATCCTTGCGTGATAGACGATCTTTTCACCACTAGAGAGTTGGCGATGGTTGGGATGATGGTTAACTTTAGGCGTTAACTTTGCATTCTCCCAATAACAACTTAATAACTAGACCGAGTCTTTTTGAAAGAGAGAACTTTTGATTAACGTTTTTGAAAGGTTTGTGATTTTTTATTTAAAAGCGATTAAATAGCGACGCGAAACGGATACGGAAGAGCATCAAAAGAAACATGAAACGGTTCGGTTCAACAGTGGTAGGGTATCAGACCATCGATACGTTTCACAGCCATACGGTTTTGATGACATTAGCAATGCGTCGTCTGAGCGGAAGACATTTAATGCGCAAAATTCACCACAGAGACGCAACGCGAGGTAGAACGCGAACTTAATTGAAACAGAAAATTGCATTTAGGTTAACGAGCGAGCTTTAGATCACGCGAATGTGCCCCCGGGGTACATATGTGTTCCTTAATCACCACCCAATTATTACATTTCATATAATTATGCTGGGAGACTGGCCTTTCACTGTCAGTTGAAGCCCTTGAATCCTACTCTTTTGGTGTAGTTCGTTCTTTCTTTTTTTTTTGCGACAAAGACGAACATGGCGCCGAGAACCGGACCCCCTCGATACTCGCTGAAAGCTATGCGGTCGTTCAGCCTTGGTCATTTGCGTGGCTCCGGCGGAAAGTTCGCGTAATTTAATATGCGAGTACTTGTTCGAATAAATAATGTATTCAGGAAAGAGTAGAGAGAATGCTTAGCTTCCTTCTATCCGGTTACGTTAATACAAAACGTGCTTCGAATTTTGTCATGCAATTCCGGGCTCGATCGGAAAGTCAAATTTAATATGTGTTTGGACAGAAGCAAACGTATTTGCGAGAAAAAAAACACCGAAAAAATTGAAAGTTCTATTTGCATGCCATCCCTTATTGTTTTTAATTAAAAGTGCGAAAAAAACTCGTATACAGAATAGACGATTTTTCTAAATATTTTATTTCGATGGTTGGCTTTAAACTACATTACCTGAAAAAAACAATGTTCCTTAGTAGAATTTAGCGTCCATTGTCATATTTTTTGTAATATTTCTTTTTGTGTACAAAACTGCAGTCTACGCAGTTTCGTTACTTTTCCAGCGTCTATGTTTTCCATATTCTGTACAGTCATTTTCCTAGGCGTAGGGAAGTTACGGAGTGGAAAACAAAGTGACTCAGTTTATTGGAAATAGTATTTGAGTTCAAGTAGAAACAGCTCATCATAATAAACAATAGAGTTTCGGATCTAGACGAGCGATACCTTGAGTGTATTCTCTGGTCCGCCACTATAAAGGTAACCCTGTTCTATGAAAAGCTTGCGGGTCAACGAGGGAAGGTGAGGGCCTTCACGTTTTTGGTAGCTTTCGAGTCAAGGTAATTGCGATAACGTATTACCTAAAGTTGCTAGTATCACACAATGGAAGTGTGTACGTGCGGCGCAACCTCGGATTCAATAACAGCGTTAAGTTCTTTACGAGCCACAATAATTGAACAATTTTAGAAACAAGCTGTATCCTTACTCGTTGGCAACGTGTTCTAGATCGTGTGAATCGTACACGTATAAAAGCGTTGTTGACTTTTCAGATCTGCGTTATTCTTCTTATTAAATGTACCGCATGCATTGAAGAAGATAGAAAATGATCGTATGCGGTGATAAAAAGATTGGTTTTGGCGGAAACAGAAATAAAGAGAAAAGAATCTCTAAAATTTTTTAACGTGTATACAATTAAGCTTCGATCTAAGAAAATCCTCGGGTCCGTTGTGTTTCTTAGATCGTGTAGTTCTACTATTTTTGTGACCTCGCCGAACGTAGAAAAGGACAGCACTTATGTAAACCGCGCGTCCTTTTACATAAGTTGGTGAAACTCCTATAATAATGTAATGAACAATAAAGAAGTTTTGTAATTGGATTAGTAGTGGTTCATACCTGTAAGATATGATGTACGTGTACAGAAAACGATGGAGATGATTTTCCGGATTTGAATACGATATATGGTTGTTTGTAAATGAACAACTTTACGAATATATGATCATGTATTAATTTATATGACTAATACCGCGATCCATGGGAATGCAAATTTCTCTATCGAAACTATTCTTCGCGTCTGAGCAGGGATTATTGCTAAAGTTGGCTAGCGAGATACAAAATTGCGAGAGGGTTCGGTTTTTCTTCTTCTGGCAGCAAATGGGTTTCAATCTCGGCTCATGCGACCTATGCTTTCGGTAGATAGCATGTATGTAGGGTAAATTGCCTCTTCCATAATAGGAGTATTATGGATAGCAACATCTGTCGTCTGCTACCTCCAGAGTTTCCTGATGTTCGTCATGACTTAGCAGCTCCCTACAGAGGCACAATTATGTCTCGGTTACCGGGAGATTGCTAACAATAGCCTTTTACGCAATCAGGACGGTAAGGAATTAATGACTCTCCCGTAAAGTGTAATTTCTTGTACGGTGTCCCGTCGTTGTGCGAAAATGAACCAGAAACTCTGTATACGGGATCATAACAATTTTAGTACCGCGACGTTGTTTCTAATTAGTTTGTACTCGTAAAGTTTCATAAACAAAACCCTCTTTGTGTTTTTACATCGACGTTGACTCGACGATTTCCTCTAATTTTATTATACATATTTAACTATATTGTTGAGCCGGAACTGTGTTTGCACTACGTTTCATACTCTATCTGCATGTGTGCGTTACACATTAAGTTTCTGGCTCCTCGTTAAATTAATTCAGAGTAGGTGCAGCGTATTCTGCGAAATATGTGCTTACAAAAATAGGTCACACGGGGTAAGATTTCATAGTAAAAATGCACATCGCGCCGAGTGCTTAGCGCTGTGATTAACGTCTCATTTTTATTCTGATTATCTCCGTTGAGCAGCCTGTTTCTATTGCGATTAATTACGATCTACTGTTATTGCCGCAAATATTTTGCGCCCCGGATAAAGTAAACGCATATTACTGTTAGCACAAACGATGCTATATTACAGCACTTAACACTAAATCTCATTCGCCATAAAATTAAAATCATGATTTCCGCAAAGAAGAATACGCATGAAAGATATTGAGAAAATAGGCAATTGGATTTAAAAATGATTCTTTTGTAATTTGTAATTTTAGAAGAAAGGAACTTTAAAGAAAGACAGAGAACATGTACATTTGGCTTTTTATCATTTTTCGTCGCACACTGTAGAAAATATATTAAAGTTTAGGATGTGCTGTTTCGCGTGTTTAAGTAAGAGGTGCAAGTTTTCTGTTGTGCTCTCGTCATCTTTCGTGTTATAAATTCGCTGATCAAAGCTGTTGCCTTTTCCTTGCACTTCCGCGATAGCAATCGGAGTGACGGCAACAAGACGTGGGAATCGATAGAGGAGTACGTTGAAAAGCGGTAGCCAAGTGTTTATCCGAGAGACGTAAGCCTCTGTGATTTGAGTAGCCAAGGCTGCTTCGATATCCACGGCTTCTTAAACGTCGATGCGCATATACCGGTTTGACCCAATAAGGGGATAGAACCGTTACTTCAGCCTCTAGGATCTGTCCTTAGAATCTATACACTCGTCCCTTTGTACTCGATAATAATTCATAATAAAATGAAAAGACGAAAGTAGGTGCAACTTCATCAATTGTGAAACATAAACCTGAAATCGATGGTGGTAGGTTTCGCATTTACCTTTAGATTAACATTTCATTGCGAAACATTTACATATGCACATTTTCACAAAAATGTATTTTCTTGAAAGGGGTGATTCGTGAGATCATTTGAAGTATCTTTTTCCATTGCGAAAATTTTCTTCATGGCTGCGTTAAGGAGATATTAACAAGAAACACGGACCAATCAGGCCGCGGCAACCGCGGAGGTATTTCGGCTCGGCCAACCCCAACGCGGCGCACAGCGGGAGCCGCTGTAGCCGCGCTCCGATTGGTCCGTGTTTTTCGTTGATAACTCCTTAACAAAGCCGCGGAGAACAATTTCGCAAAGGAAAAACCTATTTCAAATGATCTCGGGAATCTCCCCTTTCAGTCATATGTGATATACAGTTACATGTTACACAAAATTCCCAAGTTTGTCCTTGGCCACTGGGCCACCCCGGCGCTCTAAAGGTTAAAGAGAGCAAATATAAATAAAGGGCAGCAGGAGAGCACGAAAACGAAGGTAAACGGCGAGGAACGTGTCAAGGTAGGAACACCTGAGGAGAACAATATGCGCGTGCAACAAAACCCAAACAAGAGGCAAGGGTCTCGGGTTAACCAAATGGTAGTGGAGATCAGAGGATGAAGCAAAGCACCGAGGGGCGAAAGCAATTGGCTACTGGAAGCCAGTCGGATGACTAGGAGGAAAGTAAGAAGGCCGATGTCTCGCTTGGTGGGTGTGTATCGCAGACAAGAAGGTATAGGTTTGCAAGTTGCCAAGGGGTTGCTACCACTGTATACAACAGAGCGAGAGAGGAAGGGGTGGATTGCTACACTATTTTTCATGTATTTAACTATCTCAGTAAACAAAGTATTACGTTTTAAACAAACTCTTTCAAATCGTTAGATTTTCGAGCCAAATACTGTGTGTCGGGAATTAGGAGAGTCCTTGTGAAAGGGGGTGAAAAGTGACGAGAGAAAATTGGCCAGTGTTAGCTAGTTAGATGACTACGAGGGAAGTAAGAAAGTCGATGTCCCACTTGGTATCGCAGACAATAAGGTATAGGATTGCAGGTTGCTAAGGGGTTGCTACCACTGTATACAACAGTGCGAGAGAGGAAGGGGTGGATTGCTACACTATTTTTCAGGTATTTAATTATCTCAGCAAACAAAAATTTTTCGTTTTATACAAACTCTTTCAAATCGTCAGATTTTCGAGCAAAATACTGTGTGTCGGGGATTAGGAGAGTCCTTGTGAAAGGGGGTGAAAAGTGACGAGAGAAAATTGGCCAGTGTTAGCTAGTTAGATGACTACGAGGGAAGTAAGAAAGTCGATGCCCTGCTTGGTCGGTGCGTATCGCAAGCAAGAGGTGTAGGATCGGGGGGTTGTCGAGGGGTAGGTACCACTGTGAACTATGGGGAATAAGAGGAAGGGGTGTGGACCTGTGGATGTAACGCGTGTAGTTGTCGCCGGGGACGAGGAGGGTGCCGTCTTTGTGAAAGGGGGTGAAAAGTGCAAGAGAACTAAACGGCCGGGTGACGGTGGAACGGTACAGAAGGGTGTCGTTCTGACACACTGCTCCACATTCCGGTGCCACGCCAGCAACAAGCCCACCGTCATTCCGTTGCCTCCTCTTCTTCCCTTCTTTGCCTTCGTTCGCTGGCGCAGGGCCGACGCCACACCGCCATTCAACCGACGATTATCGATGTGTGAGTAGCGGCCGGCGATAAAACTGGTGTAGCAGCAGCGTCGCTCGCAAGGCCGGTTGTATCGGATTCGTTAGGGTGAGAAAGCCTGACTACGGCCAAACAGCCCCGTCGACGGCGAAGGTTACGATCGTGCTGCTCACTTTGCGATCCGCTCTCTTCGTAAATCCGTTTCTTTATCTCCTACTTCCGCGCCACTACCCGGCTACCCACTCTCAATCTGCCTCTAACATTTTCTGGATATAGTCACTCGCGTAATTGTACAAACACCTTACGAATCGGACCAACATTTTCAATCTTTCGTGGTCTAAAATGTTCTCTTTTCTTTCGGGAATTGCTTCAACCACGTACACAGTCGGGGACGAAATTAAACAATCACTCGAGTGGTTTGGTTCAATTTTTAAAAGTCAGTTTTCGAAAAGTGTCTACTTCATTTGAAATTAGAAGGAATTATGTACCCGGTGACGTGTAAAAGAAATTGCGGAAAATCGTTAAGGAAAATATTTAAGGTTACTTACTACGACTTTTTTATTTGGGCATGTATAGAAAATTTTGAAAATACGTTTCGACTTTAACCGAGTTAACAATTTAACCCTTAGCACTCGGATGGCGACTCTGAGGCACCACCGAAAATTGCTATGTCATTTTTAAAAATATTGTTCACAATTATTATTTTTGTTCGTATTTACTAAACTAATAGTCTTTTACATATTACATGAGACATTATATCAGTTTCATATGCAAAAAATTAATAAAAATTGTATAGAATGGAAATATTCTAGAATGGAAAAATCTTTCGTTTTTGAGTTAAAATAACTCCGAGTGCGAATGGTCCTTTCAAGTGTATTATAACATAAATGGCTTAATACTTGGCTGAAGCAGTTTCCACATGGAATTTTCCTTTTTATTTCGCAATAAGGCGCAAGACAATAAAGAAAACTTTCAGCTCTTCGGTTTAATAGGAATAGTTAAAGTACTGGTTCGACGGTTTATAATCGTTTTATCGGACACTTCAAGTTTCTAATAAATGGACGATTCATTTGTCTGCTTATTTTACGTCTCTGAAAGTGGAAAACTATCTATCAGCATGGTGCCGGTCGAGTAATATACGAGGAGCGGAAATTGTTCCTCTATTTTTTCTTAATGCTGACCGTCCCTTAAGCATTCATTTTTCTCATGTCAGTTCTCCTGCTTTCCCGTGTCCCCGTACACACACATACACGCTGAGAAATGCGTAACTCCCGCTATACTCCTTGGAAATCCATTTACCGAAATACGACCGCGTCTCATTCGGCAATAAATCTACGTAAAAGGATGTTTTGAACAAACGCCAGCGTCGTTGAACGGGAAGGCACTCGTTTCCGAGAACTTCTGCAATATATCGCCGATTGAGTCATAAACTTGATCCGTTGGTGTCCCCCATTTTATTCGCATCTTATTTAAATGCTTGTTCGTTCCACTTTAGCGCTTGCACTTTAGAACACCGAAGGCGAAGCTATGCAAAATCTTGTTAAGGGGCTGTGCGCACCCAACTACCACCACCACCCTTACCACTCACACATCGATAGATCCGCATATACATATACGAAATGCAAGGGTTTACGGCAAAAGAAACTGACGCCTGAATATTGCAATTAGAAGTTCAGACCCGATCGATTATGTTTCCTAAGAGTCCTGGCCCAGGGTAGTTCAGAGCCCAAATTCCATATTTTTACGTTGTTGAAGAGTAATTTGCAATAATCGGCAGCGCTGACTTGTGACAAAAAGTATTCTGCCGATTATTACAAATTACTCTTCAACAACGTAAAAATATGAAATTTGGACTCTGAACCACCCTGGCCAGGACTCTTAGGAAACATAATCGACCGGGTCTGAACTTCTAATTGCAATATTGAGGCGTCAGTTTCTTTTGCCGTAAACCCTTGCATTTCGTATATGTATATGCGGATCTATCGATGTGCGAGTGGTAAGGGTGGTGGTGGTAGTTGGGTGCGCACAGCCCCTTAAAGTGAGAATATATTCAGATTTTCCCGTGTTTTTTATTATAACTTTCGTGCGAACAATTGCATTGATTCGGTAATTTTAAACAAACGCATCTGTATAATTTCAATAATTGCAAAGTCAAACATTTGGTCCTGTAGTTTTAGTTGTTAATTTTATATTCAAAAACTTTCCAAACTTTTACTCCAGTCTAAAACAAATATTGTCCGTTTCCTAATTATAATTATAGCAAAACAACTCCGGCGTATATTCCACGAGTATTTGAATTAAACAAGATATAGCTGTAGCAGGTAGCAGATTAATTTATTCGCTGGGAGGTCAAAACACTTCGTTTGTGATAAAAACCCTGTTAGCTCTTTCATTATAACAACTAATTTCTTCATTCTATTCCAGTCGGAGGATGAAACGAAATTGTTTGTCTTTCTGTGGACGGAATATTTATCATTGAAGATTCAGTAATTACTTGCAAGATACACTAGATGCATAGAAAGCGATGGAGATTTTGTTTTTAGAGCAGAATGTATATTAGTTGTTTGTAAGTAATCGATAGATGCGGATTCTATGCATTTATGAGAAAAATGTGTAGGTGTAATCTCGAACAATAAAAGCATCATAAGATTCTAAAGATACTGTTACATTATTTCCAACTCATTAAAATGATTAAAATAGAAAACACCTTGTTATCGAACTCCCACATGCTGTAATTAAGATAGAACATATTTATTCTGCATAAAAATATGCAATCTAGGGATTAATAAATTCACGAAGAAAGGGCTACGAATTACATTTGTACGCCTGATTCTTCTTCTGTCTATTTTAATTTTTTAACTGTGAGACTTTGATTATGAACACTTACGAAGACGTAACCAAAAAATACGAGCTAGAAATCACAGTGTATCACATTTTCAAAAAAAAATTATGGCGACCATACGTCCTTTCTTTAAGACTGAGAAGACAATCCTTTAATTCGCTGCTGCATCGATTTATTTTTTTCTAAGATGACCATTTTGGACTTTGTGCCCTCAACTTTCATTTCTGCCTTTACATGACCATGAAGGTCATTGTGTCGTATACGAATGAATTTGTCTTGACAAACACTATCATATGATATAAAGAAGTACATAGAATTCTATTTAAAATGTTGGTCACTTACATTTCGAAAAAAAATAGTGCAAAAAACAGTATTACTTTTTCCTCTTTAATTTTCCTTTAAATATATATTTTTTGCAAGAAAACGCTTGCTAGTAATGGCGCGAACATCCTGTATAGCAGATCGAAGACAGGTATAAATTGTCTTTGATCACAAAGAGAGAGGGCTTGGTAGCGTTCCGCGCACCAAAAGACCTGGAATGTTTCCGGCGATGCGTGCTCGCTGTTACAGACGGTCAAAGTGGAAGTATCAGTAATGATGGAAAAGCGACGCGAGATTAAACGGCGAGTAATTACGCGACAAGGTTCACCGTCCGTAGATAGCAATTGCCCTCCGGAGGCGGGTGCAGTATTTTCTTTGGAGGCGCGCGCAACGCCGGAAAGCACACGGAGCAGCTGCAGTTGCAGGGAAAACGAAATTGCCTCGATTGCTTTTCCGTCGCAGCCAGAGTCGGTGAAATATTTTTTTCTTTCTTATTCTCCGGCGACCCGCTCTCTCCCCTCTCCTCTCTCTCTCTCTCTCGCCACCGCCACGCCGCCACCTTCCCCGTGATCGTTCTCCTTTCCAGCTCCGATACGTTCGTTAAAGCATCGCCCTGCAGTTTTCTCGTGCGCGAAATATTCCCGCGAAGAATACCAACCCGTCTCTCGCAACATCGTTCTCGCGCTCTGCTCTTGATGATTCCGAACTACTGGGAAATTACCGGTTACGGAAGAATTCCTTATTGCCCGCGCTGATTGCGCTACCGTTCGATTCGGCCCGAAAAACGATCTGCGATTCGCGAAACGTGAAATCACAATTATTCCATGGATCAGGTAGCAAGGACTGTTTCATTCTTCTTTTTAACGATTGCAGTTTCCGTAATGAAATTATTTTGCAGTGTGGTACGTATGTACATACGTGTGCGCGTACCTTAAGATCGATGTATGTGCCCGGTGTATTTCCGTCGAAATCGAACATTGAAAATTCAACTGTCCATTAACGGAAACTAGTGATTTATTCTGGTACTAAATTGTTGCTGTTTTTTCCATGGAACAGCGACTATCCATTCGTTCGAGCTTTCGAACGTCACTTAGATTGTGAGGATCCCACTCATCCATCTTCTTTACGTTGCCAATCTTCGCTTTACAGGCGAACGGTCCAAGAGTAACTATTATAAATTCGCGGAGCTCTCTCTCTCTCTCTCTCTCTCTTCGAAGTTAGTCTGCTTTACTCTTGATATACCCGTTAATAGTTTTAATGCAATTTTTTTCAATTTCTTCCTCTCGTTGATTGTGGAAAAGCTCTTTCCATCTTGAACAGTCAATCTCGAACGCATTTCCTAATCAAATGAAATGCCAGTGTCTTTAAAGGTTGAATAAGAGAAGAAATGAAAGTCCATTTCAAATTAAAAAATTCATATTTCATGCCTTATCTTGAAACCTAACAAATTTACTGTAAACCAATTGTAAGTTGACACTAAGGCATATTGTAAACTAATCGTGTGTTGTACGATTTATATTATATGTGCTATATAAGCCTTATATGGTTTAAAGCAATAAATAAATAATAAGAATATTTCATGTCTTTCAACAGAAACATTATTCACAATCACTTTTCATACAGTTACAGTGGGACCTCGATTAACCGGGTTTCGATTATCCGGCGTAGAGTCATACGCGATATAATTCATTCGTCTTTTTCGGAAGCATCCAACGTTGGTCTTGTTAACTAAAAAAGGAAATTCGATTACTGGGCAAAGTTCCGAAACGGTTACTTGCGTAAGAAAGTTTGAGAATTAAAACAGCGAGTGTATGTAAAATTGATGCCTCGGTATATTATGTTTAATTACATACTTGCGATGTATATGTATATTATCTACAGCTCATATTATTTTCTCGTATCGATCGCCTCTCGCTGAGGGCCCAAGAGAAAGCCGGCTGCAGGATAGGGAAAAGAGCCGACGCAGTTTTCTGTCTTCTAAAACCATTAGAATATGTTTAGAAAAAGCTATAAAATTCAAGGGAATTGTTGGGAATATTTCGAAACAGTATCGAACAGTCAAAGAAATTTTTTAAACACCTATCTCAAAAATACAGTCGAACCTCGATAACTCGAATCTCAAGGGAAGAACTAAAATCTTAGAGTTATGGAGGTTTCGACTTATCGAAGTAAGAGAGTAAGAGAGTTGTACCATACGCAAATTCGACTTACAGGGGGTTTGTACAAGAGTTAAAAGAGAGAAAAGTTCAATTTTTGGAGATGAGTTATTCACTATTATACATTTAGTAAATATGATCTAGTTTTTTTCGAATTCGAGTTAAAGGAAGTTTTATTTCGATTTATAGAGTTTCTTAAAGCGCAGCAAAAGGGAATGAACAAAATTTTCGACTTATAAAGGTTTTCGAGTTATCGAGGTTTGAATGTATAAGAGTCGACGATAGAAGTCTGCCGACAGTGTCGATTGACAATAAAAATGATACATAAGGGAGACAACAATCGTCTTCTCGGAAACCTTCATAAAAATTCTTTACTCGAAAGGAATCTTATTCTCGGCTTTGCACGAAGGAATGGCTCTTTCAAAAGTGAAGATCTGTTCCCAGAATATTTGAAGGCACAAAGCAGCTCGAGATAGCATCCTTTCATTTCTGTTTCTTGTCAAATAGCGGCTGAGAAGTCTCGTATAATCCGTTTTTGGATTAAGAATGAATTACTGGAGGCGAACAAATGCGAGACCATCGCTGCCACTTGCCGTTCCCTTGCATAAGTACCAAATCGTTCTGCTTCGTAAAGATTTTCTCTGACATGCTAAAGTAAGAGTTATTAGCGTTAATTATTCTCTAACTGTCGTGATATAAATTGAACGATATTCTAATCTCAAGGAATAACAATTAGACGATCCAAGTTCTTTTTCTGTCGATTTCGTATAATAGGACTTAATTACAATGCTAGATGGTATACTAGAATGTAAGAATTAGAGTTAATGCGGGTGAAACAAACATTTTATTATATCCGCTAGTTCGTTACTGAGAGATTGGCGTTTGCGGAAAGACATTTAATAATTTATGACTTGGAGTCTTCGCCGATAAGACCGGCAAGCATCGATTTGTGTATTTTCACCGAACAGATACGTAACGAAGTTAGATAGGGACTCTGGGGAAATTAGAAATCAACGGCGAAGATCATTAGGTTATCTGCTGGTAAATATCAGCGTTTTCATCGCCTTCCTTCCTCCTTAGTCTTCGACGTCGGAGCACAGGTAATGATAATGTAACTCTGCTCCGAATTCTCGACCGAGAACTAACTCTCGGCTGTCGTCTTAAATGTTTGCAAGAACTAGATGATTAAAGGGTGGCAACAAGAAACGAGACTTGCTACAAATTTCGCTCTCTTGTAAATGAAACTGTTACGTGTAGTCAATTTACCTATTATCTGTCACCGATTATTAGCATCCGGTGTGTTTAGTGTATTAATGTTAGAATGAAATTGTTTCGAGTTCAATGCGAATTAGGGGAATCGTAAATTTTTTAGGGCAAAGACAGAATTAGATAATGCCGCGTGGACGACAAATAACACACGCCATAGTCGGGGAAAAGATTCCTGGGGGTCGTTTACGCTTCCCTAGTGGCAAGAGTACAGGAAAAATATGACCAGATCGAATATGCGATGGTGTAACCTATCTATCCCGCCGAGCAAATAATCTCGTGCATCGTTGATATACGTGACGAGCTCTCTGTCGACAGCACATGCGCGTTGGCGTTTGAAAGGTAAACTTTTTCAAAGGTAACTACCTACATGGTATTACCTATGCGTAAAAATGTCTTCCGTGCTCGCGTCATTCTCTGGATTGAAAATAATTTCGTTCGTATATTCAAAATATTAATGAATTGAAAAAATATTAATTATATATGCAGAACACTTTATCAATCGTAAATATTCTTATATTGAATTTTTTAATAATGTATGAATAATACCGATGCAATCATTTTCTTCGAAACATGTTTTTCTTTCTTCTCCCGGTTCAACGTAGAACTTACGGCACACGCTTGGTAACACTAATGCACAGCTATAGCAATAGAAGCTCCGATATTGTTATTCCATTCGTTTTCAGACCTTCCACTAGCACAAACAAAAATATATTAAGAATTTACTAACGAACTACACCCAGATGTTGCCTACGCCACATCGTACATTTGTAGAATGTGTTACTGAAAATTTAAAAACGTACGTGGCACTACGGAGAAAGAGTAGGAAAGTATTAAAACCGCAAAACTTTAACCAGGCACGTCTACATGCCAAAGCAAAAAGGTTTCTGTGGAATTTATAGCTCTGAGTTTTTGCCGAATCTTCGAAATATTTCGCGTTTACACTTTTTAATTTATAAGACACCTACTGCATTCTGTGCTTGATTTCGCATATGAAATACCAATTTTTATTGTCGTTATTCTAACAATTATTATTTTATATTTTGTATTTCCCCTTGGAAAAAAGTGAATTTTTAGGATTGTGAATAACAAATACTGTCTAAAAAAAAAAAAATGATATCTTAATTGTTACCAGTGAAAAGAGAATGACATTTCCTAAAAAAAAAAAACAGTAATTTTTAAGTTTCCGTAGGAACAAATAGGTAACTGGATGGGCATAAAAGAAGAATTCCATATTAGGGCAACCAACAATTTGTGGGCGAGACAGTTTGCGGACGAGACGTTGACTGTAAGCGTCTTAAATAATGAATGTCTTCGAAGTTGAAAATACCCTCTTTGAAGTAAGCTTAAGAACTTTTCGAGCAAGTTCTGAAGCATTTAATATTTCCTATTAATTTGTCGAACGCGCGTCAACGGTAATGTTCGAGTGAACGTTACATAGTTGGACGGTCCTCTTCGGGGAGGATTACATCATTCCAACTAGAAGACGTTCGACGGACATTAGTTGTAATCGCGTTGAACGAACGCCTGTGCCATCGAGCTTCATAATTTCTTGAACTTTCAGAAGTTCGAGCCACCGGACTCCGTACCTTATTAACGCCGCGAAACTTTTCCTTTCACGTTGGAGAATTGGCAGGCATGCATCGACTAATATTTTTTCCCTCGAAAAAAGGGAAGAATGAACGTTGGTAGCGATGGGTTGAAGCATCTGGCACTTATAACGAAAATGAATAAATAAAGAAACAAAACTGCAGAAACATTATAATTCATGGAATATATTCATGGAATTTCCACTTCTCACAATTGACTCTGAAAATTTTTACTTTGCGCAAAGATTCGCAATCTACTTAAAACCATTATACGAAGTACATTGCTTTGAACCTGTTACAGAATTCTTATTTCGAAGATTTGAGTGCTACTTGTGAACGGATCGATTCCGTCTAACGTCAAACTACTTAGAAGTAGATTTTCGAAAGTCGAAGATACTCTAGGGGGTTCGAGACGAACTTGTGTAAAATGATTACATTACAAGTATGCTCAAACCTTGAAGATGCTCATTCTAGGGTTCGGAACCAACTTGTATAAGATGATTACGTTACAAGTATGCTCATTGAAACTTGACTGCTTTCGTGCAGTGATCGAAAATAATCGAATGCAACTTCGGACTCGTGAATATACATCGATCTTGACAACGTTTGTGGTGATCGGTCTTTCCAGACGAAATAAATGGTGACGTGCCATTGTCGCGTCGCGTCGCGCCGCGCCGCGCCGTCCGATTTTAATTTCACTATCGACAATTACGAAGGACTCCGACGCTCATAGATTGGCAGCAAGTAAATTGGGATTATCGTGGACAGGACGCGCGTTTACCATGAGAAAAGAGACCAGTCGGAAGATTAAAGCGCCGTCGCCGTTCGACGACTTCGCTTCGAGTTGAATTAAACGGTCTTGTCAGCACAATATTTTTTTGCCCCCGGTTTTCCTTTTACGATTGGATCACAGGAGGAACTAATTGATACGTCACTCAGAAGAAAGACACGGATGTCCTCTGTCACGTGTTAAGACCGTTAAAACGGGATTCGGTTTTGAACTGGCGTTTTCATCGCGGCGATCATAGTCCTATAAAATAGGACAAGTTATACGCGTTCTTTCACTCTGACATTTATGGTTGCGAAGCGAACGTTTCGTGGTTATAGCTGTCCGGGCCAGGGGGCTCTAAAACTGACGAAAATGGGAAATCTTTGAACTTCCACGTTTAATCACTCTGCAATTTACGATGGGTAGACTGTCAGCGACTTCACGTAGATATTTATTGGTGTCTAACAATGAAACTAGTTTTCCAAATGCTTACGTTTTTAGATGAATGGATTGAACCTTTCATCTATATTCATAAAATATTTAAATTCTGGTATTTTTTTTTTGTAAATTCTTCTATCGTTGATATATTCTTTATGTATTTTTAATTTTTAGACTTTAATCTCGTTATTCAGAAATTATAATTTAAGTTCAGAAGCTTTGCAACATGGTAGTCAGGATCGGTTTTCTCTGCTTCTCTTTTTTTAAATCTTCAAACGAGGTCGAAAAGAAAAAGACGTCTACCACGTGCACCGATATGAAACAGAAAAGATTAGACCAGGGTATAAAGAAAAGCAAGAGAAAAGAATGTAGCAAAATATAGGACAGAGATCGAAAAGAAGGTATTCTTTTGACCTACAAGAAAAGGAAAAACGAGTCTAGCGATGACGAAAATAAAGAGTATTACATATTCTGCTGTTTGCACGAAACGCTATCTATAGCACATGGGAACCAAATGACAAACAAATCGGCCACATAAAGAGTGCACTACTGAGAATGTTTCTTACGATTGCTACAATTGTAATAATTGCATACACTACGTATTTAACACTAAACCTACCACTGTCAAATGACCGGTTTTCTATTTCATAGTTATTGCAATTATAAAAACGCTTTCATAGGAAATGACAAGCACATATTATAATGAAAACCGTACAAAGTTTAAATAAACACACTTCTATAAGGTGTTTCACTTTTAGTGTTGAACCACTATATTATCCTCCAAAGCTTTGTACATATTGCGAGTGGTTTGTGCATTGCTACCAAGTTTATATTCATATAAGAAAATTGCACGAATATCAGCAAAATTCATGTTTGACTCAATTTATTTAAAAAATGGCAAAAACATACAGTTCGATAAAACATGGAAACAAACATTAACGAATAAACGAATAGATGTGCGCCACCCTGCAAATTCAGCGTCACGTTAAGTTCGTAAAATGCTGAGGCGTTCATTAGCGCAGAATTGTAGAGAAAGCCTACAGAAGTTGCAGACATTTCCGATCGGTTTGCGCTTCATTTAAATGCGAATGGCTCGAATTCATTACAAGCAGGCACGGCAGCTCGTTTTTTCCTCGTTTTGCCAGGGCAAAATCGAGGTCAATGCTGATGTTGCGCGTAATTTCGTGGCACGACGGTCAGTCAAGTGCCACTTCCGTTTCCGAGAGAATAACTCTGTTAGCTCAGGTCGATAACACGTAGGCGGCAACGTACCGTGGCGAGCAGTCTTGAAGATTGAGTTTCTCGAAATGCCCGACAAAAGGAGAAGCAAAACCGTATCCTGCTGGACTACGACGCGACGTTGCTTTTCATGTTCTTTTCTATTCACTGCGCGGCGGTGGCCCTCGCTGTTGCTATGGCGACGATATCGGGGCTGCTCGAGGGACCGAAGTTTCCCCTCCGTTCAAGTAGAATGATCCCCGAAAATATTTTGTATCAACAAGGGCCAATGAACGTGGCTCCCGATCGATTTTACTTTCGGCGGTTCCAGGCCACCGCTTCCATTCAATTACCTTTTTCATTAACCTCGCCTTCCGATCTCCTTTCGGGAGTACCGCCGGAGCTGTTTTATCGTCGAGTCATTACTCGCGATTATTCAATGTTTTTTTCAAAATATACGCACCTAGACAAAAGTAATCGCACGCTATTTAAAAAGGAATGGACAAAATTGTAAGACTCCCTATTTAACTTTACATCTTTAATACTTTACATCACATTATACAAAATAACATATTTGGAAATCGAAATTTTTTTACATTACCAGTTTGTATTGAAGTTGTAACAAAATTTTCGTCGAAACAGTTCTGAATGGTTTTCCGGATCTGTCCATGATTAATTATTATTGTCTTATTCTTTGCATAGTTTGTGCGACAGTTTGTGTGCTGAAAGAAGGGGGAATGTAATTTGGGAAGACGAGTCCACATTAGATACGACTCGCCTTGCGATTAATTTTCCGGGAGAACGTTTAATTTATCCAAAGCCCAGCCAGGAAGCCTTTATTGGACACGTTTATTTTACGAGATATCGAATCGGGGGGCGAGCTTTTAAAAATCCGTGAAAGTGTTCCGCGCGGGTATTGGTAATCAATACGTCGAAGTGGCGGGTAATTATGGAAGGGAGATCATTCTGAACGTATCCAGTTTTAATCTTCTCCTGAAATTTTCATAGGGATCTGCCGACAAGAAGGGGCCGAAGTCGATTACTTATTTAAAAGTGGCTCGGAATAGTTCGTATTTCAAACGCGGTCTTAGGAAGTTTCCGCGAGACATCGCGAGAGTCGCCGAGGAATCATATTTCTGAAAGGAATTGATGAATTAATTAACCGGTAACAGTTTCGCCGAGTTTGCTGCCCCAACGAGGGAACAAAGAGTGCGCGAGGCGAAGACGAACCGCAATGGTCCACCGAGTGCAGAAACTTCTGCCACAAGATTCATAATGAACTCTTTAGATTCTTGTCTCGACGAACATGTCGATCATTATTTCCTGATTCGTTCGGAATTAACAAGCAAACGGGTTTTCATAATCTTGTGAAACATTGAGAGAAAATTCCAGAAAATGGAGGTAATTATTATATAATACAATGATTGATTAAAACGTTACTTTAAAACGTGACCACTTGTGTTCCACTCGCAAATGGAAAACAAGCTTCAGCAATCGTCCACCAGTTTCAGTGACTGCATTCGAAAAAGCAATCACGCGAACAGAAAGTCAACCGTATCAAACTGAAACCATGTTGCATCGAGTGCACCGTGTACACACTTACTTGTATGTAAGCTTCCCGTGCAAGTGTTTCCATTCCTCGCTTAAAGACCAATCGAAGTGCACCGGAGTTCGAAGAGCATCGGTGTTCGGTGCTGAAAGTGTTACGAGTAGACCAGGGATTTTATGCATTTATGATAGAAACGAGTTGGAGCAGTTTAAAACTAATAGAAACATTGAAAGAAATTATATATATTGTCTTCCACTTATTAATATTGTTAACACTCGCATGGAGGGTCTTTTGGAACATTTTCATGACACATTACGTCTCACAGGTCATTTAACCCCTTGCGCTACGATTTATTTTAGGGTTTCAGTGATTAAAACTTATTTGTAGTTCGCAATTTCCTAAAAAAAGAGAAAATTTATATCAATTGTATCCTGTACATGCTGTCCAATAACTGTACATTAACAAAACCAAAGTAGAATTTCATCTCGATTTAAAGGAGATTAATAACATACATATTTATTAGACTCTGTTCAGAATCTTCATCACGAGTCTGACACGTTATTGTAGGACAAGGGGTTAAGGAATTCTGAAAATTACGTTATCGTTCAAAATCATAAAAAAGCGTAGACAGCAAACTTGTGATTTCTGGGTCTAAACAGACCCGCCGTCGGCAAGAATATTCAGGTCTATATGGTTACTGTTTCTCGCAATTGATGACAACGAATTTTATTTTGCATAAAGGTCCAGAGCCCAGTTATGAGTTCGTGAAATCTGACGTGCGCTCGCTCGAGCAGTGTTGGCCCGGTTGGTAGCTTCGAGATTAGACCGAGGGTGAAGTTCGAAGGACAAGGTTGAGGCTGAATGGGCTCGAGTGTAACTGATGGAAAACCACGGCGTACGAAGAGAGGAGCGCGAGAAAGAGGAGAGCAAGATCGTGGAATACGGAGGCGATAACGAAATCAGGAGACGTCTGCGGAAAGAGGCGGCAAGAGGGTGACGTTACGGGTTGAGGGCGGGTGTAGGGGGTCGGAAGAACGAGCACGGTAAGAGTATCTCGAGCTTAGCTGCTTCGGAATCGAGGAGGACGGGAATTGAAGTTTCTCTTTACCTGTTCATTCTCTCTTTTCGTTTCGCAGCCAAAGGATCCTTTCTTCTTGCTCCCCTCGACGTTCTCGCTGCTTCTTCTTCCCTCTCGACTCTCTCCGATCCTTTTGTCTCTTCTTCTTTGCGCTTCCCGTGCCCTCGATCCGATTCTGACAAACTTGCCGTGAAAAGCGTCGCGGGTAGAGGCTGAAGAGAGTGCGGACAAACGGCAAAAAACAGAGAGAAAGAGGAAAAGAGCGACGGCGAGAGTGTACCGAGCAAAGTAGGCGAGCAAGAGGACGAGCGAACGGTAGAACTGTCGTTGAAGTGTGTTTGCGCGGGGGGGGGGGGGGGTCGAAGGGGTAGAGAAATTGCGGCGGATTGACAGGGAGGAACGATAACACTGGAGGCAAGGATGCGAGGCGGCATGGCACCGGAACCGAGACAGCAATGACCGAATAAATCGAGCGGGTTCCAGAGCGAGAAACACCGTTCCACCCCTCGATCGAGAGAGGAAAAGAGAAGGGGAGAAAGGGCTACGTGTAACAGCAGAGTTCGAGGGATCGGGGGATCGTGAGAGATTACGAAAGAGAGGCCAACTGTGTATATACGGGGTCAAACCGTGCTGAAGGAAGATGACGCGGAAGGACAGAGGGCTCCAGAAAGAGAAGAAGGGAATTTTGGGGAACGCCTGTTGCTATGGCAACCATCCGGGTCTAAACGGCCGATGATAAAGGCACCCAGCCATGTTTCGTACGGTATCGTTATCCACGTGTAAAATCTACACCTCGCGCCGTTTCTTCTCGCGACCGCATCGATCTCACGGTTTCGGTTCTCTCGTTGCTGCCTTTTTCATCTCTTCCCCCCCCCCCCTCTCTCTCTCTCTCTCTCTCTCTCTCGCTGTCTCTCTCCTTCCATTCGTTTTTCGCGACTTCGCAACCCAGCCGAACTCGACCGAGCATTCTTTCCGCGCGGAACTGTGCGCTTTGCATTCTTTTTCGCACGGACTAGCGCTTCATCAAAGACCCATGGTGTAATATTCAAGCATGGAGCACGCGGATTCCAAAATGTACAGCGCGCCGTCACGCGAGGATCAATTGTTCGTGCTTGACGCCTGAACAGCCTCGGCTTCTTCGTCACCCTTTGTTATGAGCCTCGCGAAATTATTTTCCGATATCTCTTCCTCTGTGTCGCGCTCCCATAGCCAATTTCTTCAGTATTTTTGGGATAGGAGCGTAAAATTGATGCGAGGAGACGTTTCGAATTTGTATGGCTCGCGTAAAATTCACTGGGGCCGCAGATGCTCTCTTCAGCCTTGAGATTAGACATAATATATTCCTGATGGTCGGTGGTAGTTCATACACTAAAGAAATTGATTTATATTCTTGTATATTCCAATAAATCAATTTTTACTAGGATTTGCTGGGGGTGAAATTATTAAAGAAATAATTTCTAGGATAAATTTTAATTTTCCACAGGTTCAATTCCATTGACGAAATTATAATGATTTTTTGATGCAACAACACACAATCGTGATTCAAGCGTTTGTACTCTGACTTTGCCTGCAAAAATTGTATGGGACAGGAAAGGGATTGTTCGAGATTTGTTCACTCCGTACCGCCGCGCCGTGAATTTCCTGTGTGTTTACAGCTCTTTTTGGCTCTGCAACTGCGATTTGCACCCCTTTAAAGTTATGGCATGCTTCCAAGTGCTTTCACCGGTTCCGAATGTTGACCACCGAGATTCCTGTATTTATGGAACAGTGTTGTGTCACGGACTGTACACTTGCACCACATTTCATCTCTCCGAAGGTATATGGTACACACAAAGGCCAGCCTACGCGAAAATCGTTTCAATTAGGACATTATATTACATCATTGCTTTAAATAATTCGGCGTATGTATGTTTTGCCACTTTGCTAATCACTTTTTGATCTTTCATCATTTATCGAACTCCACGATAAAATGGAATAGGCTCTGTTAGGAATAAATTGCATACATGTTGTTCGTGTTACGTTTTAATAATGGCACTTTTGGTGGACGCTAAATCTTTCTGCTTGCCAACCAACTGTTTTTAATTAGTAACTATAGGGTGTTTGCATGCACGTTTCACACGATCAATGAGATGGAACAGAATCTGTTGAGAACAATCTGTAATTTAACAAATTATATACGGGTTATTTGCGTTACTTTTAATAACGGTACTTTTGGTGGACGCTAAATCTTTTGTGTTCGTCACGCCAGTGTTTTTAATTAGTAAGTACGGGAATTTTTTTCGTACGCTTCGTATGTTCGATACAATGGAACAGGATCTGTTGAAAAGAAATTCCACAAACGTTGCACGTATTGAATTGGATAACAGTAATTGTTAGAGAACGTTACAAGCTTTATTCGCGTTCATCACAGTTTTCATAATTATGGCCTGTTTTTCAGAAGACGATATCCGATGTCCTAATAGCTGTTTATCTTATGGGCAGGTATCTTCTAATGACGTCACACGTCACAATTGATAGCCGCATACATTATATCCTGGGAAATTAAAATAGGATATCTTTCTGATGTGTGATCAGGACCCCCAGACGTTCGACCCGCATAACGTGCTCGTGCCAATATGGTCCTCTAAGGAATATTTACATTTCCGTTCTTTGTTCGACACAGACTCTTAAATATTCTTTAAACATTTCAATTGAAATGAAATAAAATCTATAAATACGCAGACAATCATTAAACCGTAGAAATTTCCAAATAACACATTTCATTATAACAGCGTAGCAATTAGGAGGACTCAATAGACAGATTAAGATCCATTAGAAATTAGGGGAATCCGGAGGGCTTTGCGGTTGCTAAAACACGCTTCGCTATTTGAATTTCGAAATCACTGGTCGGAGTTCTGATTGTCCTCTTTTTCCGAAAATCCTCTGTACCTAGAAACGCTGTTATACAAAGATTAGGTTCAACTGTACGAATGAATGCACAGCCAATGGAAGGGAGAGTTAATGGAGTCGCATTATTCCTGTATTTTAATTATCCGAACGGGTCTTGTCTTCCAACTGGTCTGGGCAAATGGAGTTTTAACTCCACAAACGCTTCGAATACGCGAGTGTCATCTGTATTGTAGAATAAACGATAGATACTATGCAATCTAATTATTGCAATCAATCGGATGGTTGCGTTTCGCGCGGCACGCACCGAATAAAGCTATGTTTCCATCGACGCGACGTGCTCAGAATTTTTCCTCGATTTCGTCACGCCTTTCAATGCAACTCGACTACAATTTTTTAACTTTGCAAGGCTAACAAAATTACATAAATTTTTATAGCAGGGACAATTGGCGCAAAATAACGCCGAATACTAATAACGAAGAAACTTTGGAAAGAGTTGAAAAGACTGCGAGTTCAAAAAGTTTTGCAAGACTAGCTATAAATTGATCGCTCGAATCGATTTATTGTTGCACGAACGGAATTCCACGTATATAAAATACAAAATCGCGGCACAAATGTATTTATATTCTACGTATACCATGCTGCACGGAAAATGCTTGTCTAGGCGAGTTCAAAAGTATTGAACGCATTCGAACGTTTTATATGCGGCACACTAAACTTCACAATGCCAGATTTGTCTCCAAAAGTAAGGCGACAGACCTTCGCTATTTGAAAAAATCAAACAAAATTTTTGTTTTAGTTCGAGCAATCGTTTCTATTTATTTTTTTATCGTACCATCGATTTCGCCGTACTCCGGATTTACCGACCATTCTCGTGCTTTATTATACCTTTCATGATGCGGTACACACCTATTCATAAGTCATCAGACATCTGGTTTCTATGGTCCTTCCATTTTCCCATTTCTCTGTCTTTTACAATTGTTAAACCAGAGAATCGGTTTAAACTCTAACCAGAACACGAATAAATCATGTTGGAAAACCAGCGTAGCTTTTAATGCTCTATAAAAACAAGCACTATTTTCAATAGCAACCTTATAATTTTAATAGCTGTACGATGAAAAATTTAAAATTCGTCTTCGAATTCTTACAAAGAACTTATTATAGAACTTATTCCATAAAAGACCTGTACATTAAAGCTTGTTTTCTCATTTTTAATTTCTTAAAAAACTGTAAGCTACGTATCTAATTTCATTTAATATAGGTTGTGTATGTATGAATATGTGTATACTGTACTTTATCTTACTTAGTGCAGCAGAAATAGATCTCAGTTGAGATCTGAAATTCTTAATAAAAAAAAAAAAATTATTACATAAACGTTCTATCGAGAACAGTCTTGCGTGTACGTGTATTAGATAAACATGACAGGAGAATTAATAACATTTTTAATGAAACGAGCATTGGAACGCTTTTTAATAGGTCCGAACGATGAAAAATTCGTGCAAAAAGGGCCCCGGGAAACCGGAATGGCCCTTTGATTTATTTGATCGAGTACCTACTCGCCAGAGGTACAAAGCCAAAGGTAATTTAGTTCGGATAAAATTTCGCTGTTTGCGAAGACCGATGAGACCAATTCGGTGTGGACCCACGTCCGCAGATGTCCGGTAAATTCTGTCCGGGAGTGTACGTGTCGTAATGCGATGCTCCCTAAATTTGCAAGGAAGACATTAAGACGAAACTACCTAAGTTCGTGTTGCTTTTACGAAAACAACGGGGCCGCTTATCTCGGCGTTCCCGGGCTCGTTCGGGCCGCGTCTACGAAATCATGGCTCGCTTCCAAATATACCAGCCACCGTGTTCCTGCTAGTCCGTCGCTACGGTGCAATGTCGTCGATGACACTTGTGGCACGATTTAATCTACCGGCCGGTTGCATCGTTCGAGTAATCGCGAGGCGAAGAGAAAAAGCGAAATGGGAATGGGAATGGAAGGAGCAGACGACGACGACGACGACGACGACGACGGCTCGCAAGGTGTTCTCCATTTTACGTACGGATTTTCATTTGTAACATCGCGTCCAATTCAGTTCAGTTAGAAAGTTTCTACTCGCAGCAGCATTATCTTACATTATACTGTTGCGAATGTCCATGTCGCTTCTTCTCGCGGCATTTTTAACGAACGCTTTATAAGTCCGCTTACAACGCGATCAAAATCTTGTTTAACATTTCCAACCAAATTGAGCTATTTGCTTATTACTAAACTGCGGATTTATTCAAGACAAAAATATGGACGAGTGAAAAATAAAACTGAAAACATATTATATTATTTTGGACTTATTACAATTTTTCAGGGGGAAAATACAATATAGCGTCCATTCCTTACGATCGACTGTGAACATTTTTATTTTGCATAGAAAATTCGTCAATCTCCACCGATACAATTCCCTCGCGGATCGGCCTACCGTCAATTCCATTGTTGTTCATATGAATTTTCCAGATCGCCGCCGCCGTAGCGAGAAGTTGTATCATTCCTGATGAACCGGAATGAAAAATGTAGACTTCCATAACTGAACCATTTCTGTTCGGTAAACGAACGTTGCGCGGGTCGTTCGATCAAGATAAATATTTGAGCAGAAGAATAACAGCTTCTCCCGAGCAGCGGGATACAGAATTCGTCGGTACGTGACAGAAAAGAATCAATAAAAATTCTGTTTGCCGTGCGGAACGGCGAATAAAATTAACGGGGGATAGATATGGAGGATTTCCGTTTCGGCGTTCCTCCAGAATGTACACCTCGGGAGAACAGAGATCGATTTTCATTAATGAAGTGGGACGAGGGTTCCATCGACTCCGTGAGTGGTTGAAATATTTCCTTACTCTGCCTTGACCCGTTTAAGCTGCTCCACCAAGTTTCTGTTTGCTAGGCTTGATGAGCTGTCCCTGGCTCCCCGGATAAGTGTGTATTTCCTTACATAATTTTAATCCCACCCCCACAAAGGCCACCCCTCGCGGACAGAACGTCGATGCCTCGATTGAAGCCGATGTAACGACCTGCCGCCGGCTCTCGATTTTGCAACAAACGCCCGGCACAGAGAAAACAAGGGAGAAAAAGAGAGCGAGAGAAAATGTATCAGCAAACACTTTTAAAAGAGTTGCGACGAGAGAGGTAAAGTGGTGTTTGACTGGGGGAATCGTGGAACATGTAGTGTTCGATTCGAAGTAATTTCATAAACGCAGCACTCGACGTTCCTTAGAACAGTAAACGTAATGTACACGGTCGCTGCAGACACTCCGCGAAATTGTTGCACACTCGATGGCTGTGAAAATATTCCGTTTATTTTATTCCCGACGCTTCCTGTTAATTTCAACTGCCAACCGGAGGACGATAAAAAATATGCCGACACGGTGCTCGGACGATGCTCGCCATTGCTCTCGGCTCGCGATACGCACCTTCACGAGACTTTCAATTGAAAATCGTTCGTGTGTAACTGCGTCCAGATTAAATTGTGAACCTGTGTAGACTTTTTGAGAAATGATTTGTTAGCTCCGTTTATGAAGTTATCTCATCATTTGTTGAAATTATCGATGGAGATAATCAAATTTTATTCAACCTTGCGAAAGTTTTATATAAACATTTCTGTTTAATCCGGTGCGAATGTATTCTAACTAAATGCTTTACTGAAAACATATTGTACATATGGTGTGAAGGCGAAATTTTTCGGGTGTGAATTTTCCAAATGTGCGAATTTATGGAAGCGAGAATTAAAGTACAATTTAACGAAATGTGCATTTTAATTCTATCTACAGAAATTCCTTAATTAGTGTGATAAATTTGTGATTTTGTTTTTAGAAAAGTATCTATATATGATATTTATTCAAAAAGATAGAATCAATCAGTATTACTCCAATTAGTACAAAATGCATATGTATAATCACGTTAGTCTATATGATTTATAAAGATTTCTAATTAAATTTTAATACTATTACAGTAATCAATGCACATGCATGAGTACACAAAACAGCTCCATTTAGCTTTTGTCCAGAAAAGAAACTTCTTAATGCCACTTTATTTTTTACTGCAACCATATATTGATATTATTAATATCTATCCCAATGATTGCATATGCAAGCAGATATAATACCGTCGAAAACTATGCAATTCCATCAGAATATATGATAATCCCGGACAATAATATCGTTAGAAATTTGCATTTTAAATGTCATTTAACTTTTGTAATTTTGTCCTTTATTAACTTCCTGTTGGTATTCTGCAGCGAATAACTGAAATCGATACTATGGCCCGCTATATGAGGTTTCAAACAACGTATAGCTTTTAAAGTACAATAACGATAAAACGTTGTTCTTTTTTAGTTAGTACTTCCTGCTTTTTAATATCGTCTTGTTAATTATTAAAGTTTCCTATTCGCATAAGCTCGCGTAACAAACAAATCTCATGTTAGAGAATGTATATGTACGTTTACTACCAGAATATCGTCGTTGTTAATTTAACGAAGCACTATGCTACAAAATATTGTTTGAAATGTTCGACTTTAAGCAGCATGATCTAGTACCGTTTGGTACTGCATAATATGGAAATGTGTTTCTACTCGGAAAATATAGATCGTTTTATTTGTGGCATTATAGGTAATCTAATACGATCGGAAGAGCAGATTACAATTAAATTATAGCTATTAATAAATTTGTTCTGTACACGCTCAATAAGTATCTGATATTTATAGATGAATCAGTAGATTAAATTGCCAACAATTTCAAATCAAATTCGAAATGTTGGGAAACTATGTTTGCAGGAAACGCTGTGTTTTCTGTATGAATTGTTACACACATCAACGAACATCCTGTCGGCCGGATTAAGTTCGATACAAATCGGTATCACCAGAATTTCAAAGTTCCACGGTGATTTAGGCACCATCGCCATTTTGTCGTGTATCTCTGAAACTGTTCCAGAATTACATGGCAAAGCGAAGTACGTGAAGCTTCATGTGGCAAAGCTTACGGTGTCTTATCGTGCTCATTCGAGTGTAAGGTACAATTGAGGCCACGGATGCAATAAAAGCGTGAATGCAGAAATATAATGCATAAAATAGTCGCAGGACATTTGGGTGCGTGAGAATTGCGATTTATGAAATTTTTCGAAACGGAAGGATACGTATCTTATTTTTCAATTGTGTCTGTGAAATACTACAAGGATATACTGTATCAGTGAAAAATATGATTCACGATCTTCCAAGAAGTTTTATTTCAAACGGAGATGTGTATTATTTTAGAACAGAAATTTATTGACAATATAGCGAGGGAATATTTTGGGACATCCTCAATAATTTTCTACTACTGCTTTAGATAACATTAAGTAATTTCTTCAACGAACACTTTCACGATTTAGATTGAACGCTCTGTTAGGAAATTTCCTTCACGTTTAGTCGAGTCTACTTGCAGGTAGATACTCGTGGCCATTCTATAATTAGGAATCTGCCCTAAAATCACTATCGACTTGCTGAATATGTGATTAATGTGTCGCTCAATCGGGATATATCTTGGTATATCTACTTCCAGGAAATAATCTTTTATTATTTAACAGCTGATGTAGCATACAATTTTCTTGTTCAAAAATTCGTATACAATTTGAATAATTTTAACGTGTTTGCAATATTTAGAATAATGTGAGATAGAAGAATACACTGTTTGTGTCAGCAGTATAAATATAGAGGAGAATGATATGTACCGTCACATCATATAAAATTCGATACGTAAAGCATAATATTGTAGAGCAAACGTAGACTGGATATTTCACTCGTGTTTCTTTACTATTCAAGCGAGAATAATGCATAAGCAGGCTTCGCGATATAAACTTTTTATTCGTCGATCGGATGAATGCATTTATTGGCAGTGGTGAGAATGAATTCTATGTTTAATATTGAACGAATATATGTAATTTGTGTCTGAAAGTAGTATATCTGATAATATTAAAATTATGGATTTGAAAAACCAGCTTTCACTGTTGGGAAATTAAAAATACCATGTTTATAAAATTTAATAGCTCGACAAGTTTGAAGATATTTCGCACGAATACGTAGTATTATTTTCAGAAATTATGTCACCTTTTGAACGTACGATATTCGAAAAATTCCGCAAGAATTGATGGTTTCTTCTCGTGATGTTCCCATGTGAACGACTTTTTATTTCTAACTGTTCTTTTTTTCAATTCAAGCTATCTATAATCACTTTGTCTGTCACACTTTCTGTCTCTACGTTTATCGACACTTCCGATTCATCGGACACCGTCGAGATCAAAGTTAATGTAATGAACTTTCGAACCAGTAGTTCACTGTTTGAGATTTCGACGCCATTCCTCGTAGTCGGTAATTTAGATCCGTAGCAGTTTAAATAGCATGAGACATTATCAAAGTGAACACCAATTACGTTGCTGAATTCTCGTTATTCTTAATCTGAATGTTATTCTATAATAATTTGGAAAATCAGAAATGTCACTTCAAAACTATTCGTGCGATTTTGACCGATTCTATCAGACTAAAATTCAATTTCTATTGACAAGTCTATAATAAGTGTTCGTAAGCTAAATATCTTAGTCCAGGCTAACCTAGAAACGGCATACTACAATTAGGTCATTTAATAATTGATCTAGAAACCTGCATCTAACGAGATATTCGAATCGAATCAACCGCAGACTGAAGAACTCAAATCCGATCAACATAGAACCTTGAGAGGTGAATTCGTCTAATTCAAAGTTCAAGGATTTGAGTTAGAATTATTTTAAACGAGGAAACACGAGGTTTGGGGATCAAATACAAACTAAATTGGGACTGGAAAACTAGAATTAATTGAATCGGAGATCGACGAATCTAAGGCTTACCGCTGAACGTATAGAGACACACAATTAGACTGAAAACTAAACACTAAAAATACGAAACTGAAGATTAAACCATAGAACATTAAAGCATTAAGGACACGAGATTCAAAATTGAAAAATAATTATTAAAAGTTGAGAAGGAAGTTGTTAAAGACTAAAAGAACTAAAGATTAGAGACTGAAGACTCGTAGCCTAAAGATTAGGGACTAAAGTAAAAAAAAAAGAAGAATGAATGTCAAAGGACTGAAGTACAAGGTCCTTTATGTCAAAGGACTTAAGTCCAAGATTGAAGTCCAAGGTCCTTTATGTCAAAAGATTGAAGTCCAAGTTCCTTTATGTCAAAAGATTGAAGTCCAATGTCCTTTATGTCAAAGGACTTAAGTCCAAGGACTAGAAATTATACATTGAAGAATTCCTATTGTACTAACCAAAGATCGAAGGTTACAGTCCAGAGTTCCCCTAAAACCATCGACCAACGAGCTTGAGAACCCACGATCGCATACCAGAAGCTCCACTAACAGACTGAATGAAACCAAAGGTACCTGTTTGCATTCTGGAGACTTCAGGATGCAGATGCGTCGGTTTCCATTGCAACCTTATGTTTCTTGAATTATAGTAATTTCATTCTCAGGTTTCGAGAATCTTGGTCCAAAAATCCAGGAATCTTCTAGTTTATGCATCTAGCTCCGAAAGGAACCTAGCTTGAATTAGTGTATTTACCCTCTATGTAGTTTATGTATCTAGTACAAAATTGAACCTGGTATATTTAGATTCGATTCCTTGGATGTGCAGTCGTTTGACAGGAACGCTATGGTCTCTCGAACCGTCTAGCTTAGGTGTCCGTAGGTCCCTTGATTTTAGTACGTAACTTCTCGATGATCTGATTCGAGTATCCGAGCACTGATTGTCCTTATTCGCGCTTAAGGTTCTGTGTTTGTCTAGAGCGAGCCCCTTGTTGCCTAGTTTAATCCCATCCGAGTTCCTCGGTTCTAACTCGAATCCCGTGCATGTCCTTTTGTCCTGCATTGGTTCAAGTCGAATCTCCCAGTTTTGAATTGATCCAGCTCGGGTCCCTTCGTCCTAGGTTAATCTTATTCAGTGCTAATTCGGTGCTTCGATATTGGATTGTTTAAACTTTCAGGCTCGCTGGATGCTGTAAGCCACTGTAACACGAATAACCACGGCTAATATGATTATCTACTTTCACCTGGTTATCGACCACACAAAAGAGGTGTTATAACACCATTAGACTGCGGATTTTCCGCATTTATGGCAAAAATGTGTGCATGAAACATGAATCTCTAGCAAGCTAGCGAGATTCTTATTATAAAACATGCTGGAATAAACAGATTTATTAAACATTTTTCGTGGATGTGTTCTCTACAAGTTTAATAGTTGCGAAACAATATATGGTTATAAATAATTACTATAACTAGACTCTGGATTTTAGGCGTTTCTGACAAAAATTAGTAGATGCAATTTAATACAGATTTTCAGAGTAATAATATATTATTTTCACTACATTAAACTTATTAGTGAAGAATATATATTTATATTTAGCTGCTGTTCTTACTTTGCATAAAGATCCGAGGTCTAACTATAACTGTCAATACGTAATGCGAAAGGGGTAAACATCCTCTGCGAAATTGTTTCCATTCCCGTCGCGTGTGCTCCTTCGATAGCAGACATAAAATCTGACGGGAACGCAACAGCAGTTAACGCGGCGCGAAGTGTAATCAATTTTATAGTTCGCACTGTCGAGAATCATAGCAAGTTGCCCAACTGGAATTGCTGGCAATGTTTCGTTCAGTTCCCATCACGTCGGGTGGAGTACACGCCTAAAGGCCAACTATACTCAATAAAGTCATAAATATTCAATGTGCGTCCGGAGTCGACTTAAGGTGATCTATTGAAACGTCGATATTCGATCACGTGACTGTGTGAAGCTCGTGGAAAACCTGCTCAGCCTCTGTCGACCCTGGCTACCCACCCCACTAGCTACCTCCAAGTATCAACAAGTCACTGTGCGCTGGCAGAAAACCAATGAAAGGGTTGCCCGCTGCCGCTGCCGTTCGATCGAGGCACGAGCTGGCAACTCTCCCGCTTCAAAGGGGCCGAAGCTACTGATCGTCGCCTTCTGCTACATTTTCGCGATATTGATATTCGGCCCTTTTCAAAAATTTCGCCCCCGAATAAAACGTCGACGTGCCTTTTTCATTATTCCAAACGTTCGATGGAGAGACTGCCATTAACACGTTCTCCCCGTCTCGCAAACCGAGTAACAGGAATTCGACTAGTCGTTGAAAATATTTATTAAACTGTACATTCGTTATCTTAGGTGTACAAATGAATTCCCGGTCCTCGTAATTAATTAGTAGACGAAGGGGTGGTAATGTGACCACCCACCCTCTTCTCTCAGTTTTATATTTCTTCCTAAAATATAATTCTTGGAAATTACAACAAATAATTTCTATTCCAGGATTTATCTATTAGATGGAGTCAACGCACATAAAGTGATTATTTTGGACAGTAGACTGTATTTTGATTGTTCGGAAATAATCAAGAAATTCAAGAAGAAACTTTTAAACTCGTTTCAAAGTGAAACATACGAAACAATTGCGAACTAATTTGCTTAAATTTCATTTTTAACCTGAATCAGTTAAACGAGTTCCACGTTTTCACTGAGTCCGCTTTACTAACTAGCTTTAGTAGCACATATACTATGTAAGACTTCGAAAAATATGCAAAAGTGAGATGTATGAAATTGCTATTTGCATATATTAACACTCCGAACTGCGTTTTTAACTGCGTCTCTCAGAAATGGGAGAGGGAATTAATTGTCTAGATTCAAAACTAAATTTTTTCGCTAGTATATTCTGTGTACCAAATGTTACGATTTAAAAAAGGTAAGAATTTTTATTCCATTGGTTTTGTTGAAGTTTCGAGGTTTTTAAATTGCCGAGGACTGCTCCCGTTTACACAAGTACATATTTTTCGTGGAAGGAAAAGACTAAAGTAATATAAATCATTCTCTGTTTCGCACAGAGTGTATGTACATGTTGATGAAGTTCGATACAAAGATCTGTATCGCCCATTCAGCTCCACTTTTTCATTACGATCAGAATTCGCTCGAATATTGATTCATGAGGCGAAGGGAAACAGAAACACCGATCCATTGTTGACTTTTCGTTCGTCTTTTGATTTTTGAAAACAGGACTCGCCGCACGGGAATCTGCGGAAACGATTTATCCGCCGGTTATTCGTAAATACGTAAATACAGCGGTCGGCTGGTTTCGATTTTTGAATTGTAATGCGTGTGGCCATTGTTATGCGATTCTCCGGGAAACCGCCAGTCCCTGGACGAACGTATGGAGATCCTCGAATTCCAATTTTAACACAAACATTTGACGATTCCTCTGCAAACGCGAACCGGAGAACGATGCTTTGACGCAACAACCGAGTTCGACGTTGGCTTTTCGGCGGTATCGACTCGAAGATAGAAATCATCGGTAATAGCTGAAGACATAAACTGTCCCAGGCACTAATAGTGCTTCATAACTTGCAAGACGCGCGATACTTACGGAACTTTGCCACTTAAGAATTTACCGAATCGATTATTCATCTTCGCGCGGCGTCGTTAACGATAGAAATTCGTCTAACTTTTTCTCCTAAATCAAAAGCGAAGGTAATTAAGAAGATCGAAGTACCCAGTTAACGTACCAAATGAATTTCGTCGATTTCTGCCACGAAACTACCCTTATCAACTGACGTAGTGCTGTTGTTCCATTGATTCGCCCCCCCCCCCGAAATTAATTTCTTCGAATTCGAAATACTTCACATTTTGCAATAAAAGAGGGGGAACGTTACGAACCGAAAAAGGTTGAGGATCAGGTGGACGGTGGATAGCGGTTGGTCTTAAACTCTCGACGCCTGGGAAAGTAATTATGCTTTCATCACAGTCCCCGTTACAATCGGTGACAATTAAACTCGGTAGACAGGCTTCTATTATTCTCCGACAGTCCGCGAACTAAGAACGATTTCGAGGGGAAGTTTGGCGGTGTAACGAGTTTAAACTACGTTTAACGCGGGCTCTGCCTCACGAGTTACGCTCGATTCGCTGTTCGCGGTAATGGGGCCACGATAAAAGCGTCGGTGACTGAGCCTCGTCAGATTCAAGCACATACAAGCAGAATCGTCGACAGGAGAAGAGAGTGAGCGCGACGGTGTGAGGAAGAGAGTGAGAGATGGGTGGCAAAGGGGGATAGAAGAGGTCAAGGGACACCATGTATTGTTTATGCCTGGCGTTGTCAGCGCGTTATCCGTAGGCCACCGTCCCTGTCCTCTTGCATATTTCACGTTACGCTTCTCTCCCTAACGACACGATGCGCTAACGAGATGATAATAAAATATTTGGCGACCTGTGTCCCCTTTATGGAACGGCTTCTCTGACAAGATACAGGGTCAGCCCATGAACAGTGTATCCTCGCAGGAGATGTTATGAATTAGTTGAATGATTGGCCCACCACGTCTCCAGTTTCTGGCGATCCGCTCAACACCGACCAATCCTCCCCTTCCTTACCAGCAAATTTAAACTTTCAAAGCAAAACTATCCCGATCCCGCAGGAATATTCTGTCCGTCTTCCAAGCTCGGGCTTCTATATTTATGTTACAAAATGTTGGCAGCAACGGAAAATGATTGATAAATATTTACGGAGAGCCGCCTACAATTTTAAACGCTGTGGCAAGTAGTAGTGCTGTGAAAAACAGTTTAGAAAAATGTACATCATTTATTAATAATACTATATAATAATATTGATACATTAATCTTAATAACACTGCAAGATTTCTGGTTAACTTGGAATTAGATTTGCGTTAGGTTTGTGTGGTAAAAACGATAAAATTTTGTGTGCTTTTTGCGGAAAACTCTCTGATGATAAAATTACACAATAGCTAGAATGATTCTCATGTTTCAAACGGTTCGTACGCGCATACGTTAAAACAGACGAGTGTAAATGTTGTACTTGGCTCGTATAACGCTCTTGTTTATAAAATTTAAATTCAACATCCTAATTTCTTTGTGAAGTTAGACCACTAAAATGCATTAAAATTTTTTTTTTTAATGTCAGTGCTATTTTTAACCCTTTGCACTCGGAGCTATTTTAACTCGAAAACAAAAGATTTTTACATTCTAGAATATTTCCATTATATATAATTTTTTGCATATGAAACTGATATAATATCTCAAGTAATATGTAAATGTCTAGTAGTTTATTAAATACGAACAAAAATAATGATGTGAACAATATTTTTAAGAATGGCATTTTCAGTAGTGTGTCATAGTCGCCATCCGAGTGCTAAGTGTTAATACATTTTCTGCATAAAAAGTTCTGTTGAAATAGGAAAGAAATACAAATTTGACCCGGACATTTGGCCCGTTCCCCCTCTACTTGACACCGTCGACGGTCGTACCGTCAGAAGTGCTAGGCATAGCTTAACCCCTTGCACTATAATACCGAGTCGGACTCGTGACGAAGATTTCGAAGATGGTCTACTAAATATTCATATTACTAATTTCCTTTAAACTTTAAATTGAAACAAAATTATATTTTCTTGTTGTTGAAACCATTGGAGACTGCATAGTTCTAATCGCTGCAACCGTAAAATGAATCGTAGAGCAAGGGGTTAAGGCTGAAGTAGTGGGGGAACGAACTGATTGATGGTGGAGACCGTGTGGCTCGCGACGAATAAGAAGGACAGGCCTGGCGTACGTTACAATATTCGGCAAAACAGTGGGTAATCGAGCCGCTAAATCCGTGTTGGCAATTGTGTCGTTTAAACAGAATTCAATCCGCTTAGGAACGCGAAGCTCTAAATACATCGAAACGAAAAATGTACGACACTCACAGCCAATGCCCATTCGCGCATATTACTGTTCGTTCCAACATGCACGGCATGCCAGAACCGTCTAAATTGAAAATAAAACAGACCCTTTTTCAATAATGTTAATGATCCTTGTTTGGAATTATCTGGCTCTCCGAAAAATATATTGTACGCTTCGAAACTTCAGTTGAAATTTCTGTGGTTGTAAGAAAGAACGCCGCACGTCACATACTTTCACTTTTGAGATATTTTTAAAGTTTTAATCACTAATTCTTTGTATAGGACATAGGACATCGGTTTAATTGCATTTATTTTTTAGCCTTTCGAATTTGTTTTCCTGACTTTTTTTGTGCTAAATACGTACATCCTATAAGTATATCCTATATAAACTCAAATTTTTTGAAATTGTGACATGCGGCGTTTTTCTTTACAACCACAGATTTATGAGCACTCGTAAACTTTCGTGGATCCATTTTCCGCGACTGGAAAATTGTTTACTCTGTTATTCTGATTCAGGGTTCTGTTGTGAATTTTGTTTTCTCGAGTACATTGATTAAATTTCATTGTTCTTAATGGTTACGCGTGCAGTGTGCGACGGTATTGGTGCATTAACGGTAGTTTCCATTGATTCTGTTCGCATGGGAGTAACGCAATCATTAAAGTTTATTCGCTTGTGCAGGGTGCTTAGTAGGTTACGTGTTCCCGTGTCAGGATCAATATAGTTCACTCGGTTGATGAAGAAGTTTAATAGACGGCTAACTTCGGAAATTTCCCACGGAATCATTAATAGTGATAGAACAGAAGGTCAGATTGTATCTAGCGCGACTATTCTAAACCTAGATTAGACGTTACTCGAATAATAAATTCACAAAGCGAAGATTCAAATAATGTATCATCGTATCTAGCTAAACTATATTTTTAAGTAATTGTGTGTTACTTCACATTCATATGAAAACGGTTCTTCTGTAGCTAACTTCATTGCTTCGTGCCACTCCTATTGCAGTTGCTTCAGAAAATGTTGATTTTGTATAAAGATCCACAGTGCAATAATTAATAGCAGACGAATAAAGAATTCGTGAATATTCGAGGCAAGCCAATTACACCTTCAAACGTTCCATAAAATCAAGTCAATTTCTATTTAATCAAATCTCTGTAGATGGCGTTGTCAATATTAAGATTTACATGAAAAGTGGAACTTGATACACAGTAAAGACCACAGAAGAATTTAGGAACGGTTTAATTTTAACTTACTGAATTTCCATGGATAAGAAATAAATATTTATGTCACTCCTGTTTGTGGCAGCTTGACAAAACGTTGCTTTTACACGAAAATCCGTATTGCAGCGGTGAGTAGCAGACAAACGAAGAACTCTCGAATATTCGCGGCAAGCTAATTGCATTTACGAGCGTTTCACACGATAGAGTCGGTTGCACGCCCAAGGGAGCACTTGATCAAGAATCACGGCATAAGAGGAGGACAAAGGCGTTACTAGATAAAGTAAATTCCTCGTCAGTTAATATACGCCCTCATGACGTGCCACGTACGCTACGTGACATCAGTTGTCCTCCTGACTCCGTGTAAGTTCTCGCATGAAATTTCTTGCCCCGGAGATGGCTGCAACACTCTTGACACGTCGGAAAAGGCGGTCGCAATAAATAAGAATGTTATTACCTCAACATCTCATAAATTTTCATGAACTTAACGATCAGGTACTTCGCTAATTTGTGAAGATGAATACGCTTCGGTAAAGCGAGCTCTAATGACCTGAATTATTCAGAGCTACGCGTTTTTTTTTCGCGATTTCTCCGTTTAACCATCGGCCCGCGAATCTTTGCGATTTCATTCATGACTGGGGGCCCCATCAAGGCTTCTTCGTCCGTAATAATTTATTATAAGAAGCGGAAATTCTAATTTGACTTTCGAGGATTTATCATTCGAAACGAGGGAATAGTATTTTTGCGAAAATGCAATCCTGGCAAAAGGTACAAAAATTCATCGGTATTATTCTTTTTTAATTCTCGTCTCGAAATGGAAGTTCATGTATTTTATATTTTACATCCCGAAAAATTTGTTGTTTACCTGTAAATATTCCGGTATCGTTATTTCGCACTTCTTTCTGTGTAAATTGATACGGCTGTGTGAATGCGAGGTTACGAATGAAACGCAATGGGTGGAGTTCAAATATAAAACGAAAGTGAACGTATGTTAAAGGAGAATATTATTCGGGTATTAATCTAATATTGCAAGCAGTTACGGAAATTAACCCTGCCAAACTTAATAGGTATACGGTAGAGACTCATTATCGGGTTGCAACTTGCAACTCCAGCTGCTTCTTGAATTACAGCTGCCCAACTAACACCCCAAGCAGCTTTTACTCAACACACAAATCTACATGAAATATTACATTGCCCCAGCGAGAAAGTTGAAGCACACTTGTAATATTCAAAAGAGAAAACAAAAAAGGTATAAAAACATCCAACGAAATAAATTATTCAACAGCTCGTTTAATTGAAATAATCAAAAGCACAATTTCAAAGTTGTAGGTTTCGCGCGAAAATAGTTGCACTGAAAATCCTAGGTTAAACAATTAAGGTTGATTTTAAATTATGAGAACCGTTTTAATTATCATATTTCGCGGGAAAGTGTTTGTTGGGTTGCTGATTAATTTGAACGCGGCGAGCATCGAATTTCTTCGCTGCTAAATTCCTGAATAAGTACCGATGAAACGATGTCTGGGGGGAAATAGTTTCAGCGGATTCGCTTACAGCTCGTCGCAGAATTTCTAGAAAAGATTCGGGCTTTTAGTTATTTGCGACCCCGGGGCTTTTTCAGAGGCGCTCGGAGATTTAATACCAACAGGATATTTGACAAGCTTGTCTGGCCCGGTCTGAGTACAAGCTGGCAAAATACGGCGTGTTTATATGCCTGGCCTAGGGAAATCCGGCGAAATGATTACCCACGAGGTTTAAATTGCAAATAGACGCACAGCGAAAGGATATTCACGCGGAATCTAGATAGAACCGTGAAAATCGGCGTAACGTTCCGCGCGCCAATCGCACTGCCAAATTAATAACTTTCTGTTCCGGCCAGCGAATTTCATTTCGCAGTAATGATATTCGAAACGCACCGCGTTTGCAGTATCAGTTTCTGCCATAAGACAGACCATTAATCATTACGTATTACCTCGCGGAGTGCTTGTTCGAACCCGTGTTTCCACGTTTTAATACCGACGAATATTAATAGAATTATGAGCGACCCGAGCCGACAGCGGAAATTTTTCGCATGATATTTCCCCGGAAACGGAGAACTTGCATTATTTTCTCCTGAGAAATTCAACGTGCCTTAGGCGCTTTCCTTATCTTGATGGCTCGAAAACATAGATTCGCTTAACACTTTCCCACAGTAATATTTTACAAACACAATTCCAACGCGACTTGGACGAATTTTGTACAGGCAGAATTTTTCGTACGCTATTCCCGCGGAAACGGTGGAGGAACTCCTTCTGAGAAATTCAACGTGCCTTATGGGTTTTCCTTATCCCGATGGCTTAAAAAATTTGATTTTGTTAATTATTTTTTGAAAATGATTTCGATGAATTTTGTGAATTGACGATTCTACAAGCTTTGGGATGCTATCTCCTATTTTATAACTAGATTGCAGATTTTTCTGCGAAATAAAAGTTTTTGCATCAACAACAAGACAATAGACTCTTATAGTCATAGAGAAATCCTAAAATGAAATAACAATTCCTAAACGTTTCAGCATGACTGGCATAATCAAAATGTGGGAATAACAACATAATGTCAACGATTGGGATAATAGATCTGGTTTATAATAAGTGATTGCGTGAAATCAATTACGCTAATTCGTAATGCGGCCAAGTATAATACAGAAATACCTAAATAGGTAATTCCCACTCTCCATTAATGCAATTTCGGTCGCTATCGATTTACAGTGCATCGAAAGAGTATTTCATCTGCTTCCATATAATCTGAAATGTATTTCTACACAGTCTAAATGTTCTAACACTATAAAGTCTGATATCCATAACGGGAAACAAAACTTATATCGTGTTTAGTCTCATTTTAATTAGAAAAATGTCACGAATAAATTGGTGAAAGTCCCATAAAAAGATAATGAGAAATAAAGAAGTTTTGTAATTCAATTAGTAGTGGTTCACACCGATATACCCGATCCCGTGTCGGATT
Organism: Lasioglossum lativentre; assembly: GCA_916610255.1. NCBI lineage: Eukaryota > Metazoa > Arthropoda > Insecta > Hymenoptera > Halictidae > Lasioglossum > Lasioglossum lativentre. The sequence continues at coordinate 9,444,421 of OU744364.1, forward strand.
ACGCAGCATGTTTACACTTTACACTGCTCGGCGACCGAGATAGCTCGCTGGTTGTATCCCGCAGTGGAGGACATTTTCTTTTTTCTTAGATTGTACAGTTCGCGTTTTCTTAGATCGTATATTTACTGTACCCCGGTTTTCATCTTCCACATTAAAAGTATGTGCGAGCCTCGCGCGTACTTTTCACTAATTTTGCAGCGAAATGTCAACGATGTTTTGTCAGCTCGAACGTAAGTGGAATCCGCTGTGCATTTCAGTTAGAATAACAGAGTTTATCCGGGATTTCCATATTTCCTGGACAGTCGTCGCTATTAAAAGTCAACTGTCCACGGCGAGTATCAAGAAAGCTATCGAACGGGCTCGTATCGAACTGGAAGCCACTCGAGGAACGATTCGGAAGTTGGACGATTTCGAGTTAATCGCCGCCGATCGACGAAGAGGCGTATCTCTTCAATTTATTCCGGAGCAGCCGGCTTTTGTTGTAAGCGGATTCGAGAGTCCGTCGATTTGCTGGCGGAAGAGTCTGCCACGGATAGAATTCATTCTGTTGTGCATACTATCGATTATTCACAGGTCCTATTCACCGCTCTTACGTGTCGTTTTGACTTTGAAATCGCACTACCTTTCATTATCTAGGCCTTGACTTCGACCGCTTGCCGACAGATCGACGCGATCACGCGTGTACACCCAATTCCGCTGCTACGGATCAATTGTAAATCATTTTTAACGCGATCACTATTAGTCTTAACCCTTCGGAAAAGGTACTATACTGCAAATATTTTTAAATTTATGCAACAAGATCAGATTATCAGATGCGATACACTTTTACGCATTATTGTTTACTTTGCAGAATTACAAAATTGGTATTTGGAATATTAAAAAGTCTAAATTTTTGTTAAATATTGTACAACGTCCATAACAATGTTTAACAACATTTCTAAAGATAACCACACTTTTGATTATTTCAATTGACTTGAACAAAATCTCCTCTTATTTACCTTGCATTTTTACACAGTATGGACTGTTCTGACATGCTTTGTCAAATGTTTATGAACAATTACAAGGAATTTGATGTGACTTGTATATTTGGATAGATCGTGCAACACAACGGGACATTAATTAATGACGTGATTGTTAATTTTTCTTCGCTTCATGGACCACCGGAAGAACATACGGAAGAAGTGCCTCTTTTGTAAATTTTTTCGACAGAGTATAGCGAGATTTATAATGGCACACATTCATAATCTCAGCTTAACTCTTAAAGAATGGACTGAGCAGATTTACATTTTTCCATGTCATGCAAGTGGAACGAGTCGCGCAGATTTATGGTTTTACAGAGTCCATGATTGCTCAGCGTTTCTTTTTGACGTTTAAGCGTGCATGGCTTCAATAAAACTACAATGTTTTCGTTTTTCCTTCCAAAATTCCATGGAGTAGCGGAGACACAATTATAAAGAATTCTTCTTTCATTCATTATTGTAACAACACGTTTTTCAAATATGGAAATCGAGGAAATTCAGACCAATGAAGAATTATCTTTTTACTAGTTGTATGACAGTAAATATTCAAAATCTATAAAAGCTTCGTTTTGAAAAATGAAAAACATTTTCGAAAGATTAATTTTGTGTTATCAGAATGAAGATATTTTCATACGTGTTCATTTATATTTGTACAATTCAATATTCTAAAATTTCGTTTATTTTGCCAGCATTCTTATTCATTTTATACAATTTAAATAGCGTGGGTGGAAAATCCACGTAAAAATACATTTATTTACTCGATGAATATGTGCGTGCTTCGATTAGCAACTGGTTATATTTATCGAATTATCACATGCTCGATATTTCACTATATTAAATATGTACATCACTTATCGATACAATGTATCATTAATTACGATAAAAGACAAGACATCGTTTCTTAAATGTTCCATTACAGTTCCGGATAAGCCTAAATTTTAATTTCAAATATGTTTTCTGGAAAACGAGTTTAGTACGATAGACTATGAATTTTAATGAAGTACGCGAACGATGTTATTAATAATCCAATGTGTCGGTTCTTCTTCGCATAGGACGAGCACGGACGTTGAAGAGAATGAACATCAATTTCTTGCCGCGGCGTGCTCAGTTTAACGCCATTCATCAGTATATTAGAAAGACCTACATTGATGTTTTGTTAGTCTCCTCATTAATTCCGCTTTTGTACGCCGATAATTAGAAATATATTGTTAGCCTTTCGTATATATTATTTACCGTTTTAAATCCATCTACCGTGCATAAATATTGAAACATTAAACATTTCCACATGTATATCTCTCAAAATACGATATAAAAATCAGCAAATAGAAATTTCAATATTAAAGAATTGATATATCATAATAGAATATTTAATTGTCTACCGTTTAACGAGAATTTCATGAATTGCAGCTGGCAGTTGTATTTCTGAATTTTCTGGGTTCGTGCTTCCATTATTCTAAAATTCGCGGCACCGGCGCTTCTGTCGATGCGATATAGGGGATCGCAGAATCGCGAACTTCTGATCAGCTCTCATCAGAAAATAGTGATAACTCGGCCGTAATTACGGGTCATGGTCGCACAGGGAGCCAATTTCACACGTACAATCATGCGTGTCCTAAATTCCCGACAGCGATGGAAACCAATCCAATCACACGGAATTCCAGTGGTGACCGATTTGGTAATATCGAACTGGCTCTTCGAGTACAGATGCTCATTATTCCTTCCTCCTACTGCTTAATGCCACGTGCATACCTCTCATTGACCGATAAATCTGTGATTCCAATATCGAAATATGAACAATTGATAAAATCGTTCCTCCCACGGAAATATTCTTATCTTCCAAAATCCAGTACGTATGCATACCCTCTGTAATATAAACGTCTGTACCACTGAACCGTGATCTCCATTTCGGTGATAAATATTACGCGTTACAATGAAATTAAGACGAATAAGTGTCTTCTGGAACTCGAAAATTTGTTCTTTCTTTCGAAATCAATTTATCCAGTTTCGTCTGCATATTTAATTAAAAACTTAAGGGACCGAGGGCCGCCGAAGTAAGCGTATGCCGGTAATCCATAGTGAACTAAAGTCATTTAATCTTGCAGGTGTGTAAATTATAGATGTAGCGGAGTCGGTCGCACGTCAGCTTTCGCAATTAGCAAACTCATTAACCGTGGATGGGTATTGGTCACGCTTTGGAGGGCTGGAAAAAAACCGAGCAAGTATCCTGCGAAGCCGTTTGGAATGATGACCGTTCGGTAATTACTAACCGCAGTATCTGAAGCTGATCCAATTTCGCGTATTTTGTCGTGTAAATTCGCAGCTCTCGGCTGGTAACCAATCCTGATCGTGGAAGGATTCGATCGAGAACCGTTCTCGATATCGTTGACAGAGTTTTCGACATTTCCTGGCGACTTTCCTTCCGGTCGACGATAAAGGCGAACTTGGACTTTTCGCTTTCGATGTTCGGGAGAATAGGGTAATGCCGATCACTATTAATATTACAAAATAAAACGTCTCAAGTTTTTCATTTTTCTTGCACGACTGGATGATTCGAAAATCCTCCAGTCCGTGCTGCTTCTTAGATCGTACAGTTCTATTATTTTTTATATGTGGAGGGGATATTCGTTTTTCTTAGATCGTACAGTTCCCGGATTCTAATATTTACTGTACTCCGATTTTCATCTTCCACATTCATTGTGGACGATATACACACCCGACTCGTCCGCGACGTACGTCCAAAGTGAAGAAGTGTAAATTCGCCTTAACGCCGAATGTTTTCCACGCGTTTTCGCGTGCTATCGATTTCATCCACTTAATTCCGAGCTCACCTTCGTTCCGACGAGCCACGGAATATCCGTGAACTATGGAGATGCACAATCTCATGCGCGAACCGTAATAAATTGCAATCATGATACCATAAGTTACGTTCCAGGATTTATGCAACAAATTGCTCTACGTGTACAGGGGGGAGGGGGAGGGCGGCGTCCACCGCGCCCACCATAAAGTTCCACGAATTTGTTTTTCAACGCATACCAAACACCGTATATTGTTGGCACAACAATTTTTCAACACGGCAGATTAGACGGTGCGGATTTACCGACCGGGTCGGAAAAATAAAATGTCGCCGATTTGCCGGTCTGCACGAAATGGCGGTCGTGCTATGGGAAAATTTCAATCGGAGATGCGCGATACGGGATTTTCTTGCGTCGGACCATCGCTGCATGTTTCTACTGCTGTGCGATTATCATCCGATCTGAAGCCAAAAGTTTTATGTGATTTATCTTAGCGGCCATGGTATCCGTGTTTTTTTTAATTCCGCTTTTGTATCACTTGTATATTAATTCTTGTATTAATAGCACGTCAACTGATTTTTCCGGATATGTGGGTAGAGACGAAACATTTTTAGTTCGCGTTATATTCAGAAAGTAACTTTTTCAAATTATCTTCACGGATAAAAGTATTGTGCACGAGGATATTAGGTCAGTTGGTGAACAAACAGAGGGTGGAATCAGCAGGGCTCTCTTGCCATCGTTGTCGCAGGTTGTTTTGCGAAACAGAAATTGCTGGTATACGAAACTTTTTCCATCAGTTTCATGCATAAAATTAATGTTTCGAACGTATCCTGCATATTCAGCAATAAGCACGTATTTCCGAAAACAAAAATTTTTTCATATTTCTATCTGTCCACCAATCAAACGCAATTCAAAATTAAAATTAATTTTAAATGTGACAAACGAAATGTGTCCGCATTGAAATCATTTGACTTTCATCAGCAGTGCTCGCTGCCGCAGATGACAGCAACGAAACGGAAAATGGTAAGACACCTCGGGTGCCGCGTCTAACCAATAGAAATGCTCATCGGACGTACGAAACGTGATTGCGCCGGTAGTTACAGTTGCAACAGGAAAGTATATATAAAGCGGTTATCGTTCGTCTAAGCAGAGCAAGAGGACGATGCAGCTGCAACGTGAACCGTGCACGCGCGGTGGTTGGTGGTCGATGCGCCGTTGCAATCTCATTTACCGGGTGGATGGCGGGTCTCATCCTCACCTCTCAGCTCAATTCGTTAGTGTCAGGTCAATTAAAGCGTAGACAATGCCGCGAGAGACAGCGGCGCGGCTCCTTATACGTAAACTTGCCTAACAAAGAACAAAGTGTACCCACAGACACACAGCTTGTAACTTCTTCGGCAAGAAGCTACCGATAACTAACGTCATAATCCTTTGTTGCGTAACGTTCGCGGTGAACAAGGGTGCAGACACCCCGAGAACCCGAGGACTTTACCAGTGGATCCTGCCTTCAAAGACTTCGGCTGCGTGACTCGGGCTTGATAAGGAAAATCAGCGTTTCGGTACCTGACAGGATTAACGATTGACAACAATAGGGGTGGCAGGAGGGGGTGGTAGCGGTGGCGGTGGCGGTGGCGGTGGTGAGAAGAACTATAGAACGAGAGCAATCGAGTTGTTTCCGAAGTTCACGGCTCGAAGTTTAGAACCCAGTTTGGAACAACAATCGGAAGAAGACAGATAACATACGTGGAGAATATCGATTCCGCTGGCTGGATAGAAGAACGTGGTAATACCGTATTTTCTGTTTGCCGGTCCTTTGGGGAACACGGGCCGAGTAATGGGGCCGCGAAAAACTGGAATTTTAGAGTTGCTTTCTGGCAGTTTAATCTCGAGCGTGATGTATTACGGTATCATAGAAATTATGGAGGTTTGGTGCGCATTAGTCGAAGTATATATATATACTTTATTTGTTCCCCTAATTATAAATATTTTTTAATGAAAATACAGTTAAAGAACGAATATGAAGAAGACGAGTTAATTGTATAACAGTGGGTACATTTGCTAAAGATTTTGTAAAAATAAATCCTGTTAAAAATTTGAAACTTTGATACGTAAAATAGACGAGTTATAGAATGAAGAAAGATTTATGGTTCACTGTATCTATAGCGCGACAGCACCGTGACCAAATTGCATAATAAAGGAAGTAGTAGAAGTCAGACTTTATGCGTCCAATAAATTGAAAGTGCTCAAGGTATGCGGTAAAGAATTTGAAAGAAAGTAACACTGATAGTACTATGGCATAGTGCATGCTCTTAATTAAAGCGAACGGTTACTTACATTCAGAGCCGGGTTACCTTTTAATTCGTCATTTGTCAGCGGAACGGTATGTTTTTCCTGAGGAGAAATAAAGACAATGTAGGCGACACAGTAAGTTGCAGTCCCACATCTTACACTCGAAGTCACTGAGAGCAATAAGCAGCCGCAGACCCCGTGTACACCGAATATGAGTTTCCTGGTTACAAGCACCAAGCAGTTCCATATTCTACGGAACGTAATATCAGTGGAGAGTAACAGAAGTAATAGAAGTAGCGGGTAGTGGTGCACCGACGGCGTGTAACACACAAACCGAGCAGGTACGCTCGTATAAACTTTAATAAATACAATTGTTCGATTTTTCGGAGGGAGAAGAGACTCGGCAGACGGCGATAAAAAAAGATTGTTGCCTATAAAGTCCTCGCAGAATGCAGAATTCTGAAATACCAATTGTCCGCGATGGTGGTGCGTACATTTTTTTCTATTTTCGTTTCGTTTTCTCACGGTGCGACGTAGTGCCGGATATGGCGTGAATGGAAATGGGAACGAGCGGTAACGCAACGCCAAATTTAATAAACGTATTGTTCCTAATGTCGATTATAGCCTAACAAGTTGTAGTGGTCTCGATAAAATTTTCTAATACAATTCATCCGATTCGATAACGTGTGACATCGAATATCGTACTGCGTTAATGATTTTTAAAACATTTTTGTAATAATTGAGTCTCAGGATGTTTAATGTAAATGAAATATCTTGGACTAAAAAGCTGTACAGTTTACGAAAAGTACAATAATTTGAATGTCGATGATTTTACTAAAATTGGAAATATAGTGTTTCGAGTGGTCTCGATAAAATTTTCTAATACAGTTGATCGGATTCGATAATATGTGACATCGAATATCGTACTGCGTTAATGATTTTTAAAACATTTTTGCAATAATTGAGTGTCAGGATGTTTAATGCAAATGAAATATCTTGGACGAAAAAGTTTACGAAAAATATAATAATTTAAATGTCGACGATTTTACGAAAATTGGAAATATAGTGTTTAAAGACTAAGAGACTAGTGATTAGTACGTATCTGGCAGGTTTCTCCCACAAGATACATAGTAGGCTAATAAGGGAAAGGAGCGTTTCCAAAAGTGTAATGGAAACCGTAGTGGATCACGCAGCAAGTTAAATACAACTGTTTAAACATCGTCGCGGGAAAGCAGCCGAGCTTCTGTCACGTAATATCTCGAGTCGAGCCGAGAAGTAACGAGAACATCAACGGCAACAGTAGCGCATAATACGCACGTTACAAGCTACCGTCATCCACGATATATACGGATACAAAGAGAACAGGGGCGTCTATAGGTTATTCAGGTACTCCATGCTGGCTGGAATACCTACCTTGTTCGCTTTCCTACCTATACCGCACGCGTGCAACCCTTTAAACGTAACCAGTGACGGGCCTAACTCAAATACTGCTCGCGAGTTGCCGGAGATATTTGACTTAGTCGAGTATATTCGATTGCGCCCGAATACTTGAGCCAAGTTCAATTTGACAACGAGCTTGCGTCGCACGGTTCAAAGCCTTTATGAAGAGACTACCGTAATCCCTGTGTGTCCGGTGATGCGTGCTAAACGCCTTGTCCGCCATACTTCGCGGTCGCAAACGATTGCTTTTAAAACGATTGTTCATCGTGCGATCGCAAATTCAGTGCCGAACGGCTTGCACATTAAATAGTACACAGCAGAGTAATAGCACATAACAAATGCACAGTAGGTCCTCTTATGAATGAGATAAAAAATTATTCTAGAAGACTGTACATTTATTGTCTTCTTAAAAAATGTTTCTCTGTTGGATTTAGAAAATGAGGATTCCAGTAACGTTTCATCTTATTTTGAGATAAGTGTGCATTAGATTATTCGCACAGGAGAATTTTTCAGGAGATTTCATCAATCAATTTTCTCTAATGTATTTAATTATTTGGCTATGTTTGAAATAATTTGTGATTTCATGTTTCCTTAACAATATATTGCCATCATCTGCCACTGGTCTTTCGGATTGAATGTTTAAAGAACAATTTTCAGTGTATACGTGGTAATATAAAAATTCACACATTCTCGAACAGCATCAATGGGCCCACAATCTTGTCACGAACTTTTATGCACGTACAAAATGAAGAATGCACAGGTGTAAAGTGCGACGCACGTACCTAACAGAGCACGTTCGCAAACGAATAAACCAGAAAAATGGCACGGGCTGCAAATTACTCGCATCGAGCTTCCCCTTTTATCTTCCGTTCGTGATACGTGTGTGTAGGATTAATAAAAACTGGCAAACGCTCGATCCGAAAGAGAACGGAGAAGCCAAAACAGTAGTATAAACTATAAAGCCCTGGCTAAACTTAATCCCACGCGTCTCTGACACTCGTAAACCAGGAATGAGAAAGCTGAGTCAAATATTACTTCCGGTAGACTACCAGTATCATCTAAGTTCGATGCTGTCCACGTATAATTCGATCGATGAACTGCAATAGGATGGACTCTGCGATCCAATCTTGAAGGGTTTTCGAGTGGACCAGCACGATACGTGGCCCCGGACGTTTCTATTGAAGAACGAGATCCGGGGAGACTGCGATACGAAACGTCAGAAATGTATGCGAGCAGATCGATATCCAAATGTTCGAGGTTTCCGGGATCCTGCGGATTTAAAAGCATACCTGCTCGCGAACCAGTGGATCGGGGTACACGCCGCTCCGCTCCCATAAACTCGACGAAACTTACAAGACAAGCAGTTGTCATAAAAGATTTTATTATCCCGGCTATGAAACTTTGTATCACGATAAACATAGTCACCAATACGGAAAAGGAATTCGAGCGTTATTAGGTTTCGCCCGGAACGCGAGTTACCCTTTTTTTCATTTCTCCGGCCACGCTGGTTGGGTAACGCAAGCTAAATGGTTTTCTCTTAACATGTTACGATGCTACTCCTGAGTGTAGGCAGGACTTTTCTTTAATCTATGCATTCTCTTCGAGTTATAGCATTTGGTTATACAGCACTTTTTTTTTTTTAAAGAAATCTGAGATTTATTAGAACATATTATATATTACAGTCTACAGCGAATAACGAGAGCGTTAATAACATTTTGAGTGCAACACTTCATAAAATACAAAAGAATTTAGGAAAATTGAACCATGTTTATCTATCTATTTTGGGACACAACCACAGCTCTATGTGTAAATAATTACAATTTCGATTAATGACCAGGTTTTTAGCACAAATACCAGTCTGTGAGACGTAGACATTAGACGCAATTTTATTGAAGGTAAATATCTTTCATGTGTAATTCATCTGTGAAATAATGTCTGGATAATAGGAACGGTTAGCACACGAACCAAGTGCAGCATGGCGGTAGAAAAGAGGCAGTAAAGCGAGCAACGCGCAAAGCAGGCCTTTTCTAAATTACTTTCCGTTTCAGACCGGTTCTGAAAATTTGTCTGAAATGTTGAAGAGGTCTCGAGCTCGTGGACATCAGCTGGACTGTAAAGAGTTTCTGTTTATGGTCCAGCTAGGTTTACCACCTCATTAACAGCGTATCTCGAAGTGGTGCACCGTGCTCCGGAATTGGGTCTACCACCTGCACATCTGATAAGGCTACTGAATACGCACGGTTTGACGTACAGTTTACGATACGTCAGTTAGCGCAATGGACACTTGGTTGAGCAACTGGAAGGCGCGCGTGCCGACTGTACCGTTTGGCAATGATTAGTGACACTAGTACAATGAGCGACACTAACGAGTCTTTCCAGGTGCTGCTGTTATCCGTCAGATTTTATTAATTGCACAAGTTTATAAATTCCGACCAACTTTTGGACCTGAGCACGATGAGAACGATTCTTAACGTAATTTGATGCGCTGAATCAGTATCTTCAATCCGTTTGTTAAGACTGGTCCTGGTTTTTGAGTTCTTGCATGTTGGCAGCATTGTCAATACGACTGTCAAACGGTGCCGTTGCTAGAAAAATCATTTCAATTGTATTCGAAACGTTTTGGTTTTGTTTAGGAACGTGTGAAAATGTCGAGACTGCATAGTTGCATAGTCGATTCCCATTTCAATTTTTTCCTTGAAAACTTGGGCTACACTAAGTTATGGCTAAAATCGAAAGACGATACCAAGGATTTTGGGATGATGGCATGATGAACGACTACTGTTGGAGATGCAGTTCAACCGCTCCATAAAATAAAATTTTAATTGGAAAATATTGTAAAAAATCAATTTATTGAATATCTCGAAAACTAGAATTATATTTAACCAAATTATATTTGAAACTACATTTATTTGTTCTGATCCAAAACCGTACATACTTGTGTTATTGAACCACTCAGGTGTTTTATTGTATGATTATTGAAATTGCAAATTTTATGCGAAAATATGAAATTGTATTTATTCGGGCACTATACTTACGAATAAAGTAAAGAATAATTGTGCGATATTTCATTAAACTCGGCGCTTGCAATCCAGTAGTATTTAACCATGTTATAACCATCGAATGCATTAAACTCTCCACTTTTATAATGTGCAGATTCACTGCAAATTAATCTTGCAGAGAACGAAATCATTTCAATACGGCAAGATTCCCATTTTTTCGATTATATTCCTTTTCCGCGCGGTATATCCTCGATCTGAAATTTTCATTATTTCGTCCGACGATTTTCTAGTTACCTTCTCACACGATGGATTCGCGAAACGCGCGATGCATTCCCGATTGCTTTTTCCCAGGAACATTCGTTTCGATTCGCCAGATACATTCGTTTATTTTAATATCGAGTGTCTCGTGTATTTATCTCACGGCCGTGTGCTGTTTCAATAATGGATGGCCGGTTCATTGTTATAATCGGCATTAATGAAAACAAACGGAAATTGAATTTATAATTCTATTGTATTTCTCACCTGGATGATAATGCGAATTAAGCGAGATTGTTGTCTTTTGCACATCGATTCGAACAAAACATTTTCGGTTGCAAACCGACCCAATTCCGAATATCTAAACATAGTTGGAAGAAAACTAGGTCACCCTCCAAAATATGAACATCCGGCCTGCTGTTGCTGTTGCACTTTCCACGATGCAAGAAATACATCTGTATTTGCATTGTCCGGAAGCTAGAAACTGTTCCGAAACTATTAGTGCGAAAGGTTCAATATGTTTTGTTCATGCACAATGTTTTTTAATTGTACAGGTTACAATATTCTGCCTTTTTGTGCAATTGTGTGTTCGCTGTCGATGTGTCAAAAGAATCGACTTCATTATCGATTGGTAATATTCCTCGTATGCCACGTATAAATGGAAGGAAATTTGAAAAATTTGCTAAAACTTTTGTAATCATTGACAAAATACTATATTCAGTATTTGACCGTGGATTTTTGTACCACACTTTATTTTAGTGAAATAAACTAAATTTATTCAGAGAAATTTCAAATCTCGATTTTAAACTCGGTTTGCAAAATCGACGATCCTAATGGTCCTGGAATGCAAAGCGAGCGACACGCGTTCATGGTTGACGCGAGATTCTCGCAACGCGCCGGAAATCAGTCTGTGCGGTATCCTGAAGCGTGAAGTCAGTCATGGATAATGAACGCAACCGGCATAGAAACAATGCAGGTGAAACGTGCAGCATAATGCGACGTTACTCGCTGCTGCATGCCGTTCATACACTATGAACATCAGCTGCGAATCGAACGGTAGTGCTTTGTGTCATACATAGGCATTAAGGTCACCCATTGCTTTCGTTCTAACGTAATCAATTTATTTTCCTCGAAACGCGAATTAGAAAATTTATATTTTTTACGGTAATTACTGGACTGTGTATTTTTTTTTTAATGTAAAATAGTTAATAATTTTAATAAATCGAGAATAGTCGAATAGCAGCATTCAATTCGTCTAACGTCTTCACAATTTTGAATTTGACCACTCCATTTTTGTCATTAATGAATAAAATCCGGAGTCTGGTAATTGCTTTCGTAATCTCCTCGTACCTAGCAGGGTTTAACGAAGTTTGATTTACTCAATGGATTAGCATAGAAATTAATTGTCTAAGATGAACAAAGAGTCGCGTTACTTATTCATGAATAACGCGATTCTTAAGTGGTTAGTATGGAAATAGATGTGCTTGTTCATTAATGAAGTGCTAGATTGATATTTGAACATTGATTTGAGTATTGAGAAAGAGTACATCGCATGATATTTTGTATAGTATTGTTTTTGCTGATTGCCAGGGAATTTTGTGGAGTTGTTACAACATATTCTTCATATTTGTCAAAATGGGAAAAACTTGTTTCTGGGAACATTGTGATTGGTCACCTGAGTTGTACAGACTCTGACAATTAACGGGGACATTGCGATTTGATGATCGATCTTCGATAAGTTGACGGCTCTCCTACTGGGAACTGTGTGTGTACACAACCATAAGCTAGAGGTAGGTACTCAAATGATATAGTACCTATCAAGTGACCGGGATGTCTGTTAGGGCATTTGATTGGGCCGAATAATGCAAGGCGTAGGGCATTGGCTTCCTTCAGACATTGTCGTTTGACAGTTCCACTGGGTTCTGATTTTAGGTCCAAGAACAGAAGTGACTTCAGCATGTTCATTACTCTCTGATGCTAAATATTAAAATTATTATAGAAATTCTATTTAATTAATTTTAAAATTAAGCTACTATTTAAAATTACCCTTTCAGATTTTATTAAGTAATTCTGCTTGAAATTAAATTTAGTATAAAATTAGAGTATCGTTAAATATTCACAAACATTAAACGCCTCAGTTTTGGACCTGCATATGGTCTGACCAGACCGAGATAATTTTATTAACCTTTATTATTGTTCAGAAGCATTGCAATTGTCATTTCTAAAAAGTTATTATTAGTTCTCTTGAACATTGTCATTTTGTGTACTACGATACGTCAATTAGGGCGTGGCCATAGACAAATGTAACAAAAACTAGGACAGTGAGGGGTTAATTGGGGCAGTGGTTCTGATTGTGAGTAAGATATACAAGATCTCATCGACCTCATCAAGCTCAGGGACCCCTCGGTCACACTGGGATTTCTCTAGTACAAGCCAAAGGGGTGAGTTCGGACGTTGACACGTGGTTATCGTTTCCCTCTGTCCACACGTAGCGTGGGTATACACGTCCCCAAGACGAAACAATTAATAATCAATCAAATCCAGTAAAAAGTTCACGATTCCTTACTTCATCCACAGTGAAACTACCTTGGAACTATTAAAATCTTTCAAAATCAGCAAAAATATCTTGATATAATCTTTTCTTTAAATAGATATTGCATAATGTCTTAGTTCATGCTATTATTTTTAATTTTTATGCTCCATAGTAATGTTTTTTAAAACATCTTTGTAGGTGCAATTTAAACAGTGTAGGTGTAGCATAGATTATTTCTCTACAATTTAATTTGCTCTACAAAACATTAATTATACACCTACCATTTCGGACAATGTTGAAATAATATTAATTATGTATCTACAATTTGGAAAAATGTTGATTGAATCCTTTAGCTTACTGAATAATTAATAAAGAATTACATCTACTCTATATCTTTAACCATAATGTACTTTAACCATAACTACAAAATGTACATTTTAATTTTGGATTTTTATAGACAGCTGATCTATTGAAATAAAACTAAATTTGTGATGTTTAATCGATCCACGTATAGAATTTTTTGAGAATAACATTTTAATATTGCAATTCATATCAATATAGAGATCAGACAAAATTGGAATTAATTGAATTAACACAAAGTAAGTTCTGATGTCGATCTCTTTCTAAAATTATTATTAGGTTCAACAATTTTATTTTAGAACATAATAATTGATTGATAACTCGATCTATGTTCGAATCCAACTTTTCGCCAGAATCTTCAACTATAATTGATCGACGCTGTCCAGACCATCGCTTTCAAAGGTTCTTGAATCCTGATCGTCTGCAAACTTATGTTTCTTCTTCCGTAGAGTTCCCCTTCTGTCAGGAAAGAGGATTTTTGTGAAAGAGATAAGTGAACAGTCACAAGGATGCAGACACTCGTTGGTAGATAACTTTGGTGACATCAGAGAACTTCCTCTAGTTTCCGCTTTCTCTCGAGCCGGTTCTTGCGAACCATTAGAGTCGAGCGCAATGTTATCTTACGAAAATCTAAAGTTTGTAACGAGGTCTTTGAACATTTGACAAACAAATTCTCAGATGCTTGACACTCGCGGAATTCGCACGACTTATGCATATTCCAGATCCTGTTGTGTAGCACACTGTGTTCCAGAACTCACTAATCGAATTGAAATTCTACAGTACATACAGGAAATTATTTAATAAATTCATATCTGTAGTAGAATAAGCTGCCGTGAAACTAACAATACTGCCTAACCGATTCTAACACTTTTAATACGTTCCAGCAGTCAATCATTCTTTTTTCATTTTAGAGGACCTGTATAATTTTTTTAAACCATGATGAATGAACTAATTTCGAATGTAAAAAGTTTGACTTTCTTTTCCAAATTAAATTTCTCACTAGGGATGATGGATAGTGCAAAAAATCACGAAAAAGAGATAAAGATTATTGAACATCAAAGGTAACATTTGGAATTAGTATAATTAAAAGGCCCGAGTACCAAAGAAATGTTTTCGTGCAGAAAACTATTTTTTAACAGGCTCATTTACAAAACTTACTTTATTATGCAACATAATTTTCTACTTCAACGAACATCCTTTTGTGTAAATTTTTTACACCGACATTTTGCTGAACTACAGAAAATTTTCCAGCAATTTCCCAGTTCGCAGGATTTTTTATTTAGTCCACGGTGTAAGGATAAAGTGATAAAAGTTTAAATAAATTCCAAGACTTTCCTTCACCGAGAAACGTTTTTTACGAGGTCACAAAATCGCCAGTCTGTGCGCACATTATGTCCCATAACACTCATGCTACGTCGAAAACCACTCGAACGAACATTTTACATATACATATTTTCAAGTTATTCGGGTTAATAGCAAAATCGGTATCGCATAAGACGAAGTTCACTCTCGAATTTCGACTTCGAGAATCGTTTCGGTACTTGCCGTGTGCTTACCGTTGCGACTGTTCTGCATGCAAATGTGCTATTCTCGTAATTTCGCGAAGATAGTCCGTGTGGTAACGGTCGGATTAATATCCCAGGCGTTCGTACGAAATCACGTACCGCTCCTCTCGACCCATTTTCGGGAAGAATATTTCCCTTTGGTAGAAGACAGCTCATATCGGTGTTAACTTTACATTGATCTCTTGGTTTTTAAATTTATGGTGGAATGCCGCAGTGTATTTCAATGGTAACTATCGTTTGATAGAATTCGTGTGCGAGCAACGAGATTTAATGGTACCTTACTGCGGATTTCATTGATTTATAAGAAAAATTGATAGCTAAAGTATAGAACAGTGCAAACATTAGAGGAACTCTGTAACAATTTAAATAAAATAACTAAAACCACAAGCTTCCACGAGAGATCTCCCGCTTCATTTCTAAATTGATATTATCCACTCAAGAAAATGTTACTGTAAAAAAACGAGTATATTAATAGACTCCGTGACTTATATCAGCAAGGCAACGCGAAGTACAATGCGGCCGAGCGGAAGAAAAATTCCGGGAATATTTTACCGTAGTCAGTTATTAAGAACACGGTCCCAGGTGGAAATAAATCTTCAGGAACGAACGGTGTCATCGAACACTCGGGCAAAAGGCAGCAACGAGGGTGCGTCGTGGAGGGAAGGACGCTTCTTGCGCTGCTGGTGAATGCAAATGGCGGCTGTTCCTCTGGGAATCATTCGAGCGGGAATGGTAGAATTGATATCCGAAGCATGGGCTAGGGATAGCGGCTGGTCAGAGGCATCGCAGTATATCGAAATACAAGACTTTATGATCGTCGAGTGCTGGCACGTTGCCCGTAAATCGGCCTGACCTCGGAACGGCGAAGGGAAGTTCGCGGCTCCTATCACCGACCCGATGGCTTCTTGCCATCCACACGTGGTTGCAGACACCTGTAATCTGACCCTGAATCGGCCCGCGAACTTTCCTCGCTTTGCAGGGTTTCTTTGCCAACTTTCCATTCGTTGCTCCATCCACCGCGCAACCATTTTCTAACTAGTCCACCCGAATTTCTGCAAACGCACAGTTTTCTGGGAATTTACCTTGCCCTACAACAACGTGTCAGACTCGCGATGAAGATTCTGAACAGAGTCTAATAAATATGTATGCTATTAATTTCCTTTAAATCGAGATGAAATTCTGTTTTGGTTTTGTTAATTTACAGTTATTGGACAGCATGTGTAGGCATACAATAGATATAAATTTTCTCTTTTTTTTAGGAAATTGCGAACTACAAAAAAGTTGTAATCACTGAAACCGTAAAATAAATCGTAGGGCAAGGGGTTAACCCCAGATGGCTATAGACAGACTAACCCCAGCTATTATGCGTGGAAATGATGGTACTAAATAAAATTTCACTACGATGCAACCATTTGCTAACTGGTCTTGCAAGTATGTGCAAATGAACAGTTTTGTGGAAATGCATTGACCCCAGATGACTAAATAAATGGAATTTCAACAGATTAAAGGATCTCGAAAATATTCGGTTCATTGATGAAGATACAATTTTATCATGCAAATAAATGTTTGTTATTGATTCATTTTATATCATTTTAAAGATCTATTATTCCTCTTCCAAACGTATATTGCATTTTTTAATTTGTTTATCAATTTCAAAGAAACCAACATTTCTGACACAATAATTTTCAATTACTTAAAAATTGTGGAACACCAAACAAGATTTTCTAAGAATATATATACAGACCATTTGAAAGTGAAGTTATTTGTTTCAGTATTGAAGTAATTGGTATTTTGAACAGTATTTCACAGTCGTTTGCGAAGTATCATTTTTGCTGTTGAAGACCGAAGCGTGAAACCCGATTTGTTTCACGTGCCTCATAGTGCTGCTATGCAGGACAAAGTGCCTCCAGCTGTCAATGTAAAGGATGCGTAACAGTTGAATGTAACGTGGCAAAATATGCGGACATTTTCTTGTCGGTACTGTGACTTTACGGCGCGTAGAAAAGTTAAAATTGAAACTAGAATCGTATAGGAGGAAACGCCTGGGAAAGTTCTTTTCTGCGAGACCCAGTTATTTCTGCTTGAAATTTGTATGCGAGGAGAACGTGTTCAACAAGTAGCGGCCATTGGACACTGAATCGGATGCGTTAGAACGATCGCTGAGCTTTGTGAAAATTGTAAGGTCTACGTTTAAACTGTATTTAAAAGTTCTTTCTCTCTTATGTCTTTTTAACAGTAAAATACTTTGCATAGATCACAGAAGACTTGCACACTTTTTTTTTGTTACTAATCTAGAACAATCTTTTCAACGACATTAGCACGAATACTATTATTGTTTTTGTTAATATTTCGTGTAGTTGCACATTTCAGAATAGTTGCTGTTTTTCAGTAGAGAAGTAGTACGTAATGATTGCAAGATGATAAATGTCGAATACTCGGCCATGGTAGTCGGAGTACATAATAAATAGATGGTAAATATCTATCTCGGGTACATGGAGGTAAAGCACTTGTGTACATTCAGACTCAAATGGAGTAACGCTTTCGACGCGTAAGTTTGTTAGAGCGAAATTTCGACCTTCTAGTGACTTAGAGCTAACAGAATACTAATTACCCAATTTCTACCTTAATGAAATGCTGGAACTAGTACGTATGATCCACTAGCTCGTGCTGCATCTATTCTTTTGTCCTTTGATCTCTGTGTTGCGTTAACTTCCGACATTTCCGGAAGTCGTCTTCCTTTCCACCTGAATGTAATGAAAAGAAACGTTGGAATTGTATGCCGGCACTAAAGAAAGAATAATTCCCTCAGTTTTGGCATAAAGAACGTTTCATGCGTAACCATAAATAATTTGCAAATGATCCAATACAATCCATCCCATGAAACTTCCAGATAAACCTCAAGGAACACGCTTTTATCTTCGCCTTTAGAAGCAAATAGAAAAGAAAAGATTAATAAAATACCTCAGAATCTTTTACGATCTGAACTTGAACATTTTCCACTAATTAACACCATAACAAATTTTTAAACAATCAACACCGTCACAAATGAAGCTTCACAGATGGTACATGACCAGTTGAGACTGCAACCGACCTATACATTTTTCCAATATTCCTAAATTTTTTCTATTCCACAGTCGAATAGATCGCGTGCCTAAGCGTGCATTTTTCTCATAGTCAACGCGCTAGTTTACAGAAAATTGTATCCAAGAAACTATTAGGAAGTCGAACGCATTTTCGATCCGCTGCAGTTATCTAGGGTTGAATGACGTTCCTAATCAACTGAATCCGTTATCAAGTGAGTATCTAATTATCCAGGACGTTACCAAAAAAAAAAAAAATAATTCGACCCAGTCGATAGGGTTTTGAAGTTGCCCGTGAAGCATTTATCGCGGTAGAAGGCGGAGAAAGAAAAAACGTCGTTTCGCCACAAAGATTCTCTCGGCGGGCAGGAATAAAAAAAGAAACAAAGGAAGAATGCTTTGTGTCGTACGAGAGAGCCTTTATTCTCTCGCGATGCTTCAGGTAATAACTCATCACAGAAATTTCCCTCTCGTCGTGAAAACATTATCCTCACACGCACACGCACACACACACACACACACGATCCCCGCGGCTAGGCTGCCCGTTCTATTTATATCGTCATATCAGTTTCTCCTGAGACGGCTGCTTAACGACATTTCGTTATATCGCTTTAACGGCGGAACCCTCGTGCAAACGGCAAATACAGGCTGTTCCCAATCTGTCGGTAGATACAGCCAGTAAAAGATTATGCTTTCATCTACAAGCCGAATACTTTCGTTCGCACGAGATGGGTCAAACGACAAAAAAAAAACGAACAATCCAAAAACATGTATCCCATATTTTAATTCATAGATCACAAATACGAGTTTGTATAAAAATTAATAATTAGTAAGGAAAATTGATTACAACTAGTGATATTTGAAATCTATACAGGGTGTCCCAAAATTCCTTCAACTTCCTGAAATGGGGCGGTTTCTGAGGTAATTTGAAGCGACATTTTCCTTTTCGAAAATGTCCGCCGCGGCTTCGTTTAGGAGTTATTAACGAAAAACACGGACCAATCAGAGCGCGACCTACACGCGTGTTGACGAAGATGGTCCGGCCCGCCAGCAGAGCCGAAATACGACGAAAGCCGTCACAGACCCATCGTGTTAAACATCTGGCGAATGACGACACGACCTCCATATCATCACGGACGGACCTCGTGTATTTGACCGCGAATCTCAAATACAACGAAAATCGTCCCAACCCATCACGGTATATCGAAAATTACCGTACGATTTATACCACTGTTTTTATAGCTATACGTCACGATGTATTGATCAACAAGGACGGTTTCCGCGTATCTGCGTCGACGAAAGTCCTCGTATTAAGAACTTACAAACTAAGATGACTGCTGGCGCGCCAGACTATATTTGCCAACACGCGTCTAGGTCGCACTCTGATTTGTCCGTGTTTTTCATTAATAAATCCTAAACGAAGCCGCAGCGGACATTTTGGAAAAGGAAAATGTCACTTCAAATGACCTCAGGAACCGCTCATTTCATGGAGTTGATGAATTTTGGGACACCCTGTATAGAATAAGATGACTCTGCAATTTGAACCATTTCTCTAGCTCTAATAGTTGCCAAGATATTCAATAAAATATTGTAAGGAAGAGCCGTAAACGGATTTATTAATCGAATTGGGCAATCGGATAACCACATTTGACAACCGACGAATTTGTCGCGGGCGCTCGTAACGATCTGCCTTCTTTTTTGTAATTCGTTTGGCGATCGCAATTTTGAAACTCAACCCCGATTTTCCATTTTCATAAATCTTGCTATATACAAGGTGTAACAATCGCGTCGCCACCGGACTGCGGTTGATTAGGGAAATCCCACGATGCTAACGCATTATCAAGCCACAGCACAGCCGATGGAAATATAAATAATTTGTTCGGAACGTAACACATACATACAGCGTTCGTACTTCAACTCTATAATATGTTTTCGACTCCCAACTTTGGGGGCAGTTTGCACCCCTTCATTGTGAGCGATGGCCGATAGAAATAATGAGATCACCACTTAAGGGTTGAATTTGAAGTTTGTCGGGACAACAGGGACTTCAGATATCATCTGTTCGGATAATCGAGATTCTGTATTGCATTTTCTACTACACCACAGTATCGGAAACAGCCTGTAGAAGCCGGACGAACGAAAGTTTTTGCATTCTGTCGCGAGGTAAGTGGAGGGAACGAACATTAATCCACCTACTACGTACCGACTACTTGTGCCGCGGCTTCGTTAATGTAAAGTCGGCTAATTAATTTTTTCACTGAGCCGTACGTGCATCCACGGAGAAAACTGTGTCACGCGGAGTAATAAAAAGTTGTTACGATACGTTCGCTCTACACCGCCCACCCTCCGTAGAGTCGCGCGGCTGCGACAAGAATGGATTTTTCGTCGGTTTCCACGGGAAAATTTCCCCGATACAACGACGGAATCGCGAATTTTCGGGATACTACGCTCTGTGAACGTGATGTCGCGACTTTTCTCGTGCCACCGAACACCCTTCGCTCCAGCAATAAAATCTTTCCCTTTCACCTGGAAATACTTCGCGCCAGCTACGCTACGTGACTTCACAATTTTTTTTCGGAGATCTACTGCTTCTACAATTTTCTGTTCGCCTTGGGTTGGTCGGAAAGTCTTTTCGCAGGCTGCAGTATTTGCAGGGAAGTTGGACTTTATTAACCCTTGCCACTACACCATGGATTTTTAGGCAAAATAAAGATTGTCGATGGAACAACATTTTACATTTTGCGATCGATACTCGGCTACACTTTACACCGCGTGCTAAGGTACTTCAAGCTTAAGGGGGTCATCCCATGTGGCAGAGCCAAAAAATCCCAAAAAAAATTTTTTTGCACGAATTGCTTTTATAACAAAAAAAGAATAACGAAACTTGGATCTTAACGTTTAAAACCGTGCCAAAAATTCAATTTTCGATATTTTTATATTATTTTGGTACCGGCGATAGCCGCAGGTCTACAAATTAAAATGCCGTTTGATTTTTTGATATCAGATGTTTGACATCATGGTCGCCATCAACCTACTATTTTGAGTAGGTCATTGAGTAGTCAGGTGTAAAGTCGATTCAACTCGTTATTTTAGTTGAAAATATTCTGAGAAACTGTTAAAATATCAATAAACGTGTGGTAAAAATTTCAAGATTGTGTGTTTTAAGGGTCCTTCGAAAAAAATTCCTAAAGAAAGCAAGAAAAAGTAGCTCTCACATGGGATGACCACCTTAAAGCAGAAATGAGTATTCAGAGTCATTGGCTTGAACTCCCGATTTATAATACTTCGTCGAGGATAATGCTGATTGGCCAGACCTCGCTACGGGAAGGTTACTATGAGTGTCGACCTATGGGAAAATAAATGATGCGAAGTCCCACCGATATAACCGAAGTTCCATCGATGGAATCAAACTTCAATCCACCTTGCCTTTTAAATCGATTTTACAATTATCCGACAATCAATTTAAATCTAAACGCTTTAGCACCAAATGCTCCAGAAGGATGCAATCGTTCTCGAATATAAATCAGGGTAAATTAAAGCTCACCGTTGAGCGATCGAGCGTCCAGAATTTTTGTCAGTCGGAGCTCTAATTATAGTCGGGGAAGAGAATCGAATTTAATGAATCTCTTCAAGAGAAATTGTCGAAGGCAAAGGTCCGTCTATTTATCCGTCCTTTGTCCGCCTTGGAACGAACGGTAACCAGATAAATACACTCAGACGCGGGCTTCTTCTTTTTGTTTGCTGTCACGGTGACGTTATGAAAGTTCCGCATTGTGGATTGTTTGTCATTAGTTCGACGCTAGCTTCCGTAAAAGTTCTATAGGCGTGCCTACATATTTCAAAACATAGACACGCGCGCCAAGTTTCTGAATCAAACGCCACTTTCATTCACGAACGTTCGTGCGCTGACGCTTTCCTAAAATGTTAGCGCATATTATGACACGAACTTCATCTGTAGATGACGGATAAACAATGAGAAGGTGTAGAATGCTTTCAAACGTTTCACAAACACATCAATACTAAATTATAAATGTTCCTCGGGCTGTGTCATTTCGCGGTTTATTCAATTTCCTCTATGATGGTATGAGGATGACGTTCACCAAAATGTTTTCGTACTCCAAAATAAACATCAAAATCAACAAAAATTATTAAATACCATCTCCAAGCGAGTTAAACGCAGTGTACATAGTTTGTTCAATTTCTAAATTGTATTCAATTGCATTCATGGTACATTTATTTTACAAGTTCACTTATTCGGTACAATTTCATTCTGTCCTCCATAAATTCTTCAATCACTTCGATATACAACATTAACTCAATCTATATTAAGTGCATTCAATGAAACTTCATTTGTTCGGTTCGATTTGTACGGTACCGTGTAAACAGAGATCAAGTGCGAACGAAATTCTGTGTTGGAAATAAACGAAATTTTATGAAAATTCACGAGGTGTAAGAATGTTACAAAAATGACTATAATTGTAAGTCTTTTCCATTGCTGTGTTATTAAATAAGTTGTTTTGATTTTGTGTGACTTTTATGGGCTTTGACGTGGCACTCAACGTGTTAAATATAACAATCATGTAGCGTTAATTGCGCGCCGTATTAGGAAGCCATACGGCACCGCCGCGCCGGGATTAAGGTTGCAGCTCCATAATCCCCATGGTGGTTGATCCAAGGGAAATACGTCAACAGTCTGGAGTCAGTGTTCCCATTTGTACCTGTGACCTAGTACGAGTTACACCATTATATAAGTTGACACGATGACAAAGACTGGTTCTCCAAATGCAGAACGTGCATTACAGGTTCTGTGCAAAATACGAGCAGCCTCTAATGTTTATTTCAAAGGAACAATCTACTGCCAAACGTTTCTGATTACAGAATATATATTTTGGTATTAATATTATGTTAATTCTGTTTCCTGTTGTCGTATACAAGGCGTTCTATGCAAAGATTGATTAGGACTGATTAGAGAAAATATATTTTTATATCAATATTATGTTAATTATGTTTCCTGTTACTGTATGTAGAGCAGATAGTAATTTATTAAGCGTCCTCTGCGAAAGTTTAAGAGTGCAAAACTTGAAAAGGAATACACAAGAGTATTTAAGACGTCAACGTCAGCTTGGCTTGAAGTTTCAAGCAGCCAGTTGACTTTTCAGCTTTGAATAATCCTTTGCTTCATCATGTTTTCACACTTTTAGAAAACAGTATTTTCGTTACCTTCGCTCCAGTTAACTTTACTATATTTAATGCGTTTTCACCTCTTCCTTCATTTTTTAAATTGATATATGTGTATTTTCCATAGTATCCAACAGTCCTATCTCTTATTCACCTGAATGGTGGTAGCAGAATGTATTCCTCGGAAAAGTATTCTTAGTTGTCAACGATATGAAATTAGGCGAAGACGCAGTATTTAGGGAGCATGGGAAATTAATTTCTCGCCAATACAGCTCATAGAGCATATTCCACACTTCTGATGTTCCCTAACATGGACGCGCATTCCGCCCGGCACACTGTGTTTAGACGATATAAATTGCGAAAGCCTGTAGCTCCAACACAGTCACGTTAATATTTATGAGATGCCACGGGGAAATAAGCTTAAAGTGGATGATACAAGTCGTCCGTAATTCGTCCTTCACGTTGCTTTTAATCCTTTAAGATGTAGAGAATTATTCGCGCGAAATGAAGGAACGCCGGGGCAGGTTCTTGTACGTAATGAACATGTCGAGTGTTTCATCAGTTTCAACGACCCGGTTAAATTTTCTGGAGCAAAGTCGATTATGCGTGGGATCTTAGTGTACACCCACGACGATTGGCTGCAATTTATCATAGGAAGTCATAGCGGAAGTATCAATCACTAGGAAAGATATATATTATATTGTACATATATTTCTTTGTTTAATACGATTTTAATAAACTGAAAATAATAGAACAGTGTCTCTGAATTCTTCTAATGCACGTACGTACAGGTTGCATTGACTACTTTCTAGTTTAAAATGTGCATAAGTGCAGCTCTTGAGTTTCTTCTTATAGAAAGTACATTTTCTATTAACTCCTATTGTAAACTTGTCTGCAGCAGCCTCGAATTTCAACAATTGAACAGCGTCTTACGAATTCTCCGTTCGAAGCGAGCTTTAATTACGCTTCCGCGAGCGTTTCCGGTCGCTAATTTATGTGACACTCCGTCGTTAAAGTGGCTATTCAAATTAGCCGGGATCGGGAGCCATAAATTCGAAATGAAGTCCCGAATACACGGTAAGTCAGTTACAACTGTCGAGTGATTTAAAATTCGCGGTACGGCCGCGACACTAACTGGGTCAAAGAAGGTCCGGAACAATCCGATGTTCTTTCGGGCCGGCTTTGATTTCTTTGGAAACCAATGAATATTCAATTCCATTGTGATATCCGCGGGGACTCGGCTCCCGTCCGATTCTTCCCCCTTTATTTCCTACTTTCTCTTCTGTGTTTCCGCTCTGTTGTCAGCTCCTGTGATCAAATTCTAATTTAAGTTTCGCGAACGCCACGCCACTTTCGGTTCTCCATTCGCGTAATTTATATACAGCAAAATTGAATCAATGGAGCCATCATTGTCCAGAATACCATTATTTATATGTTTATTGAAACGGGATCACAGAAAATTTAAGAGGCACATGATTTTACATTTATATCTGATTTACTAGTGACTCAATTCTGCACCAGTCCAAAATACTAAACAGAAAATACATGGTGTCCCGTAAATTTTTTACTTCCTTGAAATGGCTGATTCCTGTGGTAATTTAAAGTAACTTTTTCCTTTGCGAAAATGTTCTCCGCGACTTGGTTAAGGAGTTATTATCGAAAAACACGGACCAATAAGAGCGCGGCGTGCACGGCTGAGCGTGGCGTTGACATTGGCCGGGCAGGAATCAGTCTCTAGTAGCCGCGCTCTGATTGGTCCGCGTCTTTCGCTAATAACTCCTTGACCAAGCCGCGGAGAACATTTTCGCAAAGGAAAAAGTTAGTTGAAATGACCTCAGGAATCACCTCGTTCAAGGTAGTACAACATGGGACCCTTACGAGTGAACGTGTAAAAAATTAAAAACTCAGTGGAATGCGCAAAGATAATATCTGTAATTTATGTATGTCTCCCCAATTTCCATAGTAATATTCCAGCATTTTTCAGCGTAGAAATATTCCCATATATATTCCAGCATTTCCAATTACACGGAACGAACTCTATTATGTATTCTGCTAATTTAACAATTAATTTAAACGTATTGTGAAACTAGAGTATTTGAAGGGCTATTGTATTGTGCAAACACGGAACATGAAATTGTTTGGGGAATGGAATCCGTGTATTGAAATCTACACGATGTATCATTGTATAACTTATGGCACTTGAACTGTTGGTGAGAGATCCGATACCTTCTTCAACGAGCTCACTGCACGCGTTTTCATCAAATAATTATTAATTAAACGTATCTCTGGTAAACTTGTTTGGTTGTGGAAATATTTGCCGACACTATCGTTCGAGATATACCCGAGTGTTTTCGCTATTATTGCGGTAAACGTATTTCCTTTAATTCAATAACTTTATTAGTTACAAAATTTGTTACACTTTTTTTAAATAAAAGGCACTGGTTGGTAACAGGTTATAATAGGGTGGTGGTTTTAATGATAATATGCCACGTCTTACTTAACTTATAGATTATACAATAAATTATTGAAGGTGAATTACGTGTAGATATGCATTTCGTTATGATTATTAATTACTTGTAATTATTCCTAATTAATATTATTATCATATCTAGGCAAACATTTTACTTTTATGAAAATATCAATTATCACAAATTTGACGTCTACCGAATGGTATTACATTCGCCATGAGATAATAATCAGATAACTAACTTTCCCTCAATCCAGTAACAATTAGCTTAGCAGAAGTATACCTATGCAAATTATGGCAAGTCTATATTTCACGAAGCGGATCGGCGAATGCCAGGCTTCTCTTTAGTGAAACCCAATTATGGCTTTTGACTTGTCCAAGCTGAAATCTGAACTCACGTTTGGTGACCCTCTTCCGGTCTCGTAGTTAGTATATCGCCATCACGCATACCCCGGATTATAATAACAATACAAGCTATGGCTTTGTGGACGGACTAAGAGTCGCCGTATTCGAATGCAAAATTTGTATGCCCCCGGCGATAAGTATTTGATCAAAGCAATCAAACGTCTATATTGCTACGATTATTCATGTGATCCACATTATTCAATTCATACTACATATTTTTATAAAATATTCCTTTTCTCTGCATCTTAATGTTTCTCTGTTCACATTAGAAGATAATAATGAAATTTTTTATTTGTTTTTACCACAAGAAGTTTTTACCACGAGAATTGGCACAGACGTACACATTCTAACTATAACAAATCGATTCACGTAAAGCGTGTGGCACAGAACATACATTTTAGATGAAGAATATCTTTTTGTTAAAAAATCTATGATTACTAGATTGCGGATTCTATACATTTATACAAAATACTGTTGAATTATTTTCAACCTATCAAACACATTAAAAAAGGAAGTAAATATTTATTTCACTCCAGTTTGTTGTAATTCACGTAGAAAATTTTACGTCTAATGATTACATTTCTATTTTATTTCGATTTCAGGTGTATTTAGTGAATATATTTTTTATTGTACATATCGATCGATGTGTTTTAAAAACAATCGGACCGTATGTCATGCTGAGAATAATACGCGAAAGCGAGAAACGGACGTTGAATTCCAGGTGAAAGATTCGGTCGCGATGCGGGGTTAATAATCATGTGACTTCCATCCAGCTGGAATAATCGAATTTCCGATGAAATCGCGGCACCGCTGTAGAAAATCCGTGCGCAGACAGATCGTGCGCGGAGCCAGTGTGTCAGATCTACGCTGGCAGAAACCCAATTAAGGCTTTTGATTAGTCTGGAGCGAAATCCGAATTCCCGTTTGTTGGATGCCTCCCGGTGGCGTAGTTCCGGTCCGCGGCCGTGCAACTACTGTACGTGGTCAGTAAGTACACGCCGGCCCGTAGAAATACGTTCGGGTCGGGTTAGTTTCACCAAATTTCTCTGCGGCCAAGTTTTGTCGCCGCCACCCCCGTCTCGGACTCGCCGACCGAGTACAGGTTACATGTTTACAGTCCACGGGAAGGTTTGCCTGCTTCGAGCAACTGTACGCAATGCAAATTCTGTTATCAGTTTTCATTCGCTCGAATTTCAACGCTGGATCCTGCCTGCCATAGTGGCATCGATGCGATCTTTTCATTAATATTTCCACACGGTTCCAAGCAGAAGAACTCGAAGATTCGATCAAATTAGTTTTTCTGAAGTTAGAAGGATTAATGAGAAATTTTTGTCGATCGTAAAGTTTTTTTTTTTAATAACTTTTAGCAATAATAATATTGGCGCAACGGTTCGATCACATTTTACCCTATATATAGCTATTATGTAGTAAACTCAAACGTTTCGATTCGGATGTGAATCTGTGCGTCCTAAGACCACGTTTGCTATAGAATTGTACTCTATTAGAGGAAAAGAAAGGTGGTGTTTCGTCCTGGACCCGCTAGTGGACTCATCAGTAAGGCTATCTAGCGGGCCCTGCCTTAGACACAAGTGTCGGAAGACTTTTTAAGGAACGTTATTAATATACTAATTGGTGACAATTTAGTAACTAGCGAGAAAGTTATTTATTCGACGATGTGTCCATCTTGTAGACGGGGTCGAAACTAAGCCTTCTCGAACTCTGTAAATTTTTTCGCCATCAATGATAAATGAGAAATTTTTGTCGATCGTAAAGTTTTTTTTTTTTAATAACTTTTAGGAATAATAATATTTTTTTTAGGAGTAATAATATCGGCGCAACGGAGGAACTAAAATATGATCTAACCGTTGCGCCGATATTATTATTCCTAAAAGTTATTCAAAAAAAAAACTTTACGATCGACAAAAATTTATCATTTATCATTGATAGCGAAAAAATTTACAGAGTTCGAGAAGGCTTAGTTTCGACCCTGTCCACAAGATGGGCACATCGTCGAATAAATAACTTTCTCGCTAGTTACTAAATTGTCACCAATTAGTATATTAATAACGTTCCTTAAAAAGTCTTCCGACACTTGTGTCGAAGGCAGGGCCCGCTAGATAGCCTTACTGATGAGTCCACTAGCGGGTCCAGGACGAAACACCACCTTTCTTTTCCTCTAATAGACTATAATTCTATAGCAAACGTGGTGTTAGGACGCACAGATTCACATCCGAATCGAAACGTTTGAGTTTACTACATATTAGCTATATATAGGGTAAAATGTGATCGAACCGTTGCGCCGATATTATTATTCCTAAAAGTTATTTAGAAGAATTAGTTTAGGGTAGAATAGGGTAATCGTGGATTTTTTTAACGAATGTTGTAATTTTATTTTAAAAAATCAGAAATTTTGTAGATGTAGAAAGCCTCGTTCTAAAAAAAGAGTGCTTGGCCTGAACGGTTCCATTTGGTGGTTCATAGTCGAAAATAAAAACTTGAGAATTTTTAGACAATATATTACATTATCGAGGATTCAACAGGCGGAGCTCTTAAAAAATTGCTTTGTGGAAAAAAGTGACGGCAGTTGAAAGGCAAGGTATTGATTTTTTCCCCCGAGAAAGTAGCTCGCTTTTCGTGTATCAAAGGCGGTCTAAATTTTCTCTTGATATCGTCGACTAATCGATAATAATAAACCAATAGTACGAATTCACTGATGAAAATAGTCATTTTAGGATTGGATAATTACGATCGTTCCGAATAATTTATTTAGGCAGGACGAGCACGTCAAATTTGATTCTCGATTCAACGTGGAAAGTCGGTACAATCGTTGTCGACTATGAACACGGTTAGGTTACTCAATATGGCAGCGTCAATACATATTATATTATTGCGAGGGCACACGGGTAATACAATTGGTAATACCTTCACATTCATTATTGATCTAGGCGTTTCCCCTTATCTCAGGGAAATAGGAATCGGTAAATATATGTAACAACTATACTGTCGATTTTTAAGCAACATTAAAATTATTTGCATTAATTGCTGTCAGCTGATTTAAAGAAAAGTTAGACATCGTGATCCGACATCGGATAACTAAACAAATAAAATATATAAATACTTTAGAAATCTATAAATAGACTAACAAATAAATAGATGGAAATTGTTAAGTACCTGTACATTTATTCGTCAAGATATATCTACTATTGCATCAAACACCCTGCTAGTGCAATTCTACTGCATAACAACATATGTTAATTTCCCCTTATTTTTGGTACCGACAATTGATTCAATTCAACGAGTGGGTAATATATCCTCACAGTTCGTCCCCTCTCGTGCAACTAATTACGCGTGGTTTTTATAAAATCAACGTACAAATTGTCCATTGACAAGCGAACGCTTATCGACTGCACGTCAGGCGGTCGATAAACTAAATAATAATGGTTTCTTGCCACGTTCGAAACAATGGTGCGCCAGTTGTGTTTGATAAAAAAACGTTGTTATTCACAACCAGTGCTATCGCCAGGAAACGTCAACCTGATGCGCATATTATTTACAGCACGCTCAAAGTTACATTGTAGGTGATATAACTTGGCCGTTGGTGTTTAACGGAGCGCGAAACTTTTTCTAGTAAAAAAAGTGATTCATCGATCATTACCTTTCTTGCACAATATTTTCTCGTGACAAGAATATATCACACCAACGTCCCGCAGTGTTATGTACAGCGCAAACACGTATGCACACGGGAGCCAGCGTGTTCCCGTGTGTTAGCTTATTCGTAATCAGTGGGATATTGGAGAGGCTGTGGATATTACATACACTGAAACTTACAACATCGACAGTGCTCGAAATGCTAATTCCGAATGTACACACGTGTATGTAAGAAATGTTCAAACACAGATAATTTATTATCTCTTTTCATCAGACTTTTCATCAAATTTAAAGTTTCGTAAAAAAGAATCGTACCACAACAAACCAGGACTTATTTTAAAGCTATAAGACTAAGAATTTAGAAATATGTGACATAATATTAATTAATTCGATAACAAAAGTCCCTGTATGCACATAATCAAATGTTAATCTACAGGAAGAATTCAGCTTTAAATTAAATAGAAAGAAGAGCGATTTTCGTGCAGCTAATTTAAAAATTTCATAGTCCGCACAAGTAGGTTAATGAACGGGGGCATAGAGTTGCGTGCATTTGGCTTTTATTCTGAACTGGTTAGAAAAATTCATTTCGCGTTCAAAAACTGAACAAAGAACGCAGGAATAGTAATTAATATCCGATGGTAATAATTCGTATTTCAGTGAACGATCCTTACTTTGAAGCAATCGAATTTTTATATGCATCTTGCGTTATTTAAATTATTTAAATTATTTCTATAATTCGTTAGATAACGGATAGCAATTATTATCGTCTGTTCTGTGCAGAATATTTCAACGTTTTCCGTTCTCCATCTGAAACAATACCCCTGCGAGCTCGTACCTTTCGCAGCACACAAATTCTCAGAAGTAATTCAATAGTCTTTCACGTAACACAATATTTTATGCAGCGACTCTGTGAAACTATCAGTCCCTTTGGCAACTGCATTGAAGTTTGATACAATAGCATTGCCGACCAGTTTAACGGCATGTATATCCCGTAACCGTGTCGCTTGTTCCAATAAAGTTTCAGAAAACAATCTTCTGAACGTTACCCGACGACTTTTTTCCTCCATTCGTTTTCTTGCGTTCGTTTCGACCACGAATGTGACTTTAAAGGACTTAATGTTTGCCCACAGGAACGGAACCGAGTGCAGCAAACGCGCTGGTTCGTAAATCCACTGCCTTCTCCAATTTTTAGAACGTCGTTCATAAACATGCTACGTTTGGTATCGGTGCATTAACATTTTACACGCATCATTACCCTGCTCATTGATTTTTAGTACCTATATCTATTTTTAAATCAAGATACATACACTAACAATTTCTAGTGTTTTAGTTGTAGCCAGGAAAATTCTCAAAGAGAAATAACAGGTTAATGTTGCGTTACATCATAATCGATTTTCAGTAAATATCAAGGGGGACAAAAATATTTTAATCGAATGTAAAGAAACAGAAATTATAGGGCGATATTTGTTTGTTTCTCTATTTATATAAAATTTTTCGAATTACTAGTCTTACCAAGTTATACGATAATATAGTGATTGACGTTATTTGTCTTTCCACTTACTGCTTGAGCTTCCTACGTATCTAGACGGTATTCGCAGCCTTAGCTATATATTGTTAACCCAAGGAGAATCAGCTACACGGTTTAGTGGAGCGATTGGAATGTGAATCTTCTGTTCGCTGATTGACTGCCCTAATCAATTGACCTGTGTAACCAATAGCCATAAACGCTCTCCCTGACTTGGTGGCTCCCATTGCACATCGAATAATATCAACACCTTCCAAGGCAAATCTGGTGTGTTATGTTATCTTTTAAATTTCGTTTCACGCGTTAACCATCGAGCCATCTATTCTAAAACTCCTACAAAATCATAGTAGTCTATTTAACGAAAAACGAACCCAAAACTCAGATTTAGAAACGATTACCATTTCAACCTCTCTGTATCTCATAAAGTCAAACAAAATGTCGATTGCTTTTCATTGTACACATTAAATTTTTAAGTAGGATAAAATATCTTGACACACATATTTGGATTATGTAGCAGTCGACGTTTGGGATCACTTTAAACTTATGAATTTGTTATTTTGATGATTCGGTGATTTAAGTGCTAAATAAAGATGAGTTTTATAGAGAAACATCGGAAATAATAAATATTGGCTCTGCCTTTGCACTGCATTTCTAAAATATGCAGCTTACGCGATTTAAATGGCTTATCCTGATGTATGCAATACCAAAATGAAACAAAACTTTACACAAATCCCTGGCACATAATCTGATGGGAGCTATTTACACGATTTGTAACGAACGATTTGTTCTCTCTCTCTCAATTTATGAATGATTTTCATCGCAAATGCGGTCCTGGATTATCATAATAAAAACATATTAATCCTTTTTAGAACGTAATCTTCGGAACTATTCTATTGAACAATAATTCAGGTTCACTTCATATTTATAAACAAATGTTAATAAGATACGTCACTAGTTACGCACATATAGTAAATATTATCTAGTTTTTCTTTTTCAGCATTTCAGAGAATTCTAACAGTTGAAAAAACAAGGCAGTATCGATCGATTGATTACTGACACGCGACATAGCAACAACTTCGAGTTATACAGAGTGTCCCAAAATTCGATTTATTTTAAAGCGCAGCGAAAGGGGATGATACAAATTTTCGTCTTATAGAAGTGTTCGAGTTAAAAAGGTTCGAGTTATCGAGATTTGAGTGTATCTGGATGTTTATGAAACTGCTATTTTTAATAAACAAATTACAGGAAAGTGAGATTAGACAGAATTTGATATGTAACAAATACATTCTATTTGTTATACTAAATTCTTTTGAACATTCAGCCCTTTTATGGTCTATGTATAGCTAGCTGGCCTAACCCTAAAAAAGGGTTAACGAAGCGTGTAGGATAGGGAAAATTACAATAAACCGAACGCGTTTTATTCATTAAGCCGAAGAATATTCAACAACGTGAAATCCGGCTAAGAAGGATGAGAACCATATTAGTTGATGCTCGAGAACTGTATAATTCAAAACCATGCAAAGCCTGCGAGGAGTAGGTATGCCTTCGAAGCATTTTCCAGCGGTCGCATTGCAAGGTGGTTACATTGCGAAACGGCCGAATGTCGACCAACCAGAAATACATGGATCGCGCATACTCTTACCCGAATACAGTTCTGTATGAATATATTTGTGTATATAAATTTCGCACATTGCTTGGATATAATGGTTCGTCTTTGTTACCGGACAGCACAGATCCGACTCGAAACATTCTCAGCATTTAGTTGGTGTAATTCTCTAGATGTTCCGATGGCCAGCGTGGTCCACGTTCCGGGACAGAAGTTCGCGTTTTGTTCCCAACAAAGTGGTTATGGCCCTATGTATCGCTGAACAGTAACTTTCACCGATGTTTCACGCCTCGAACGAAACGCAAAATACCGCGGATGAAGCAGCCTGTGCGGCTTCGACAAGCAAACGTATCTGAAATCCAATACGCTTGAACGCATTAGCAAAAATTACACTTAATAAAATTTATTAGAAGAATTTTCACTAAAATTAATTTTAAATTTTTCTCACTATTCTTCCGGCACGTAATAATTAAATTCGTGTTAAAGCCTCGTCCGATACCTGGCAGGATGTTATAGAATAGTCGTACAAATGTGATGAACTTTAATTCCTCTTAATGAAAATTTAGATTTTTGTTCAAATACGAATTCTTGTAAGTGGACTGTAGATTTGAATAATTCTAACTCTTACATACTAAAAGAAATTTATATATATTGTTACAGTATTTGTAATTCATAAAAATGATTAATATTTCGTACCTGTTTTATTGCATGAAAATTCATATGATGAATTCAGATGTGAAATGGAAACGATGCAGATACAAAGTGTGTATATGAATCGTTTAATTTTCAAGATTTCGAAAAGTTGAAACCCAACCTTGAGAAACTAATTGCTGTTCTGACAGAGACCTAGTTTTCGTGTATAATTATTGGTGCCCGTTAATGATTGAACAATGGGTATGATCTCGAACCTATGCGGGTATAAATTCGCGTAATAACACAATAGCAAATTGCTATTGTTCCGACGTTGATGTAATACTGAAATTGAATCTTGCGACAAAGACGGTTTTACACAATGGCGCAAACGTAAAGTTCCCCGAGATTCAGAATTAGACATCGGGATAATCAATTCTAGCACAGTCTGTGGTTTGTTTCAGCTATGGTAGCAGGATAGACAAGATAACAAGAGCAGTATATTCGAGTTAAGCTAGTGAAACCGCATGACTCGCGGATCTTCAGCTCATGAATGCAACTTACCCAATCACAGATGTCAACCTATACATCTGATCCGTCGGATGGACTAATTAGCGCATTTATTCACGATGATCATCATTCACGCCAAAGGTCTTCCTCTGAAACAGCTTTATTAGCAGCTTTACAGATCGAGATGCTGTTTCCACCTTCTCTCATCGACATGCTCGTTACAACTAGAGATGGCGTTCAAAATCACTCACGGTGATTAATCACAGTGATCGCAGAATCACGATCACGACTGTGATTCTAACTTTTTTATCTGGAGTCATAGTACTTCTTCATCTTTGTATAGTTAGTAGTTAGTAGAAAGGTATAGACAATTTCTTATTTAAATACCAATACCAAACAATATGTTACTTAATATAATGATAATTCGTGGTATGAATAACGATAATTCGTAGATCGTGATTATTTCACGATCACGACTACTGTGATCCTAACTTTTTTATCCCAAGTCATAGTAATTCTTCATCTTCGAGTTAAAATATTGTATTATTTATGTAATTAGTAGAAAGGTATAGACAATTTCTTATTTAAATACCGAATACGTTACTTAATATATACCACACAATATAAAACATTTCACAAGGTTTAAAGTTTGAAAAAATTTTAAACTGAACTTTCTTTTACAATTTATAGTCATTAGTTATTACTAATTATTAATTTATTCAATATTCTTCATTGTTTTATATACTTTTTGCCTTTATGCGATATAACTTATATTTTTGTTTTTATTTTTTGTTATGTAACATGTCCCCAGAACATAGACTTCTATATAGAGTGACCAAGAACAGTTATGTTCCTATGCTCTCCACCAATCAGAAGCGATCACGAAAAATCACGAATCACTGTGAAAAAACACCGTGATTTAGAACGAACGTGATCGAATCACAAGTGATTCGGAATGAGCAGTTCATCCCATCTCTAGTTACAACCATACAATCTCTTACATTTCATCGTACATATTTGTTCTATCGTTTAATACGAGTTGTTACCGTGTAACGCGTTAAATGATGCGCGAATTTGATGCGATACTTACTTCATAATGAAGCTTTCACCTTACATAATAATCTAGTTAATTTAATATTCATTTTAAATTACAATTATTTTTAAGTCACCCCTGCGGAAAATTCAAGGTGTTAATATTATTATTATCCCAAAAGTTCGTTTCGTTGTCAATGCAAATTCAAAGTAGTTTTTCAAAGAAAACAAATGCCGTGGTTAAGCTGAGGGAGCTCGGGAAAGATTAACGAACGGATGATCGTGCTGTTTATCTACAAACTTTTTTAGGAAAACCTAATATTTGGTGGATAACGTTTTATTTATTCGGAGTGTATGGAATACGCGAAGTAGTTCAAGATGGTCTCTTATATTTGGAAAAGTGCACTTATTATTATACATACATTAAAAAGTGTTGGGAGTTAGAAGGGCTTGGCGAAACCATCCTCAACAATCTCGAGTGCACTAAAGCTCAAAATTTACGAAAGTTCTTGACAAATTCGCGGAAAACGAGTGGGTGTTGGAAGTTCGGAACTACCCGAAGTAAGTTTTTCAGAATGTAGCTACTTGGCGCCAAATTCACGCTCCTACGTAACCTGAGAAATTTCGGAAGCGAAGGAAACTCCCGAGGCAGTCGTATCTACGTGGGCAGAATCCCTATTCAAGTAAAACTATAACGGCGACACTCTTATAAACCCAAATTTGGTTAGGTGGCATCCATCTTTGTCGCTACAATCACAGAATGTTCTCTTTTATGAAGATAGAACGTCTATGATTATTATTTATATGTAGACTGCAAAATAAAAATTTATAACCTAAAATTATTTGCAAATAAGAAAAATCTAAAATTATTTGCAAACAAGTGAAAAATCGCGATTACAATTTGTAATTACTTGGTGAAGAAAAATCGGAGAACAATCAACCTTAGCTCATTTTCAAGAGTGAAAATTTTCATCTTCGTGTTTCTTTCCAACGAGATCGAGAAGCAATTTCCTCTGGAATCAGGAAGGCAAAGAAGCAAAGATAGTGTTTCGTACAATCTTTTTTGCGGCTCTAATTACCATGGATTTGTAGATTGGAGCTTCCGTTTTCGAACGATTCAATGAAATTTGATATACGATTTGTTGTCACCATTTTATCGCACTTCGAGTGGAAAATGTCGTGCTGGCATTAGAGTAATCCAAGGTACACTGCGAGGAGATTATGCGCTTGAACTTGTACTTTGCGTTTATGTGTTTTGGATGTGTTCAGCGCGTGTGTTTAGAAACACGTATTACCCTCTTCGTTGCCCTACTACTTGTTGACTACATCGTCGCTGTATTAAATTTTCGAGAATGTCTAGAATTTACTTTGGGAATTTATCTTTCAGTAAGTTTAAACTATATCATTGTGTTCGAAAGATATACAAAAATATACGAACATTAAGAAATTATTTTCTATTGCGCATTGCATACGATCACAATAATTGCTTGAATAAAAAAAGTTCTCTCAGCCGGTGTAAATTCCAGAGCACGATAGCTCGGACAATGAAATGATCGAAATTTTTATTATAAAAAAATAACAATGCTCATAAAGGATTGGAAGCTATTTATTCGCAGGTTACACTTAAAATGAAAATTAACCTGCTACGGTTTAAATAGACTGATATGAGAAAATTGGACTTGCATCGATCGATTCCCAATCTCACGAGTTGTCAAGAAATAATTCCTAAATAAATAATTTAGTTTAATTTTAAGTTTCGGTTAATTCTAGTGTGAAACGAGCATAAAATCCCGCTGCTATCATAATTTTTCAAGAGCCGGTTATTATTAAACGGAGTCTATACGCGGCGTAGAACAGGAACTCGTAAGTTTGCAACGCGTTTGTCCATGTTAGCCGCATGTACGTGACCCGTTGCATTCTACGCTCGCCCGAGCGTGTATTACGTACAGGAAAACGCGTGCATAATACCCACGCGTGCGAATCTACGTGGGTGGCGTGCACGTTCAGAAGCGGCTCGTTCCTCCCATGGGTCTGGGCACTTGCACGATGAGATAGGTGTCACGTAGAACCCCGTAAGTCCTCCGGTACCGCACAAGGGACAAGATATTGACAATCTACGCCCCGTATTATGTCACGCGTACTTTCGCGAAATTGTATACGAGAGAAAATGTTTCTCTCATTCATGAGCCTTCCCTTGAGATTTCATTATCATTCGCAGTCAAAAGTCTAAATTGAAGACTGTTGCAAAAATATCCGGAATTGCTCGTTTTTCAGTAAAATTGTACTTGTTGAAACTGTACGGATACATTAAAAGCAATTTTCCGACTACGAAAATAATTTTAGACGATGTACTGTCCTATTCTGACACACAAGCCAAGACGGGATGATGGTATTTACACGTGTCGCAGAGATAAGCAACGTCTTTGTCATTGTCATCACCTCCGGCTTATGTGCGCGAGCTCAATCTTGACATTCTACATGCCTAATCCATTCTCCTGGGATTCCGGGAACAGATGACCGTACAAAGTTCATTCAACATCGTCGTTGCCATCTTCTGAAAAATCCTTCGTCTATTCTCGGCGAAAGATAACGCACGACATATTTTTTTATTTGAACTGTAACTACTAACTTAAATATCTACTAAAATATATTTTACAAAATCGATGAACAATATAATTATACTTAAACAGATGAACTAACCGTGTACAACTGTAATTTATCAAAAACGTGTTGAGTTTTATGCGGTAGGAGTTGCAACTGGTGACCAAACATTCAGCGAAAAAGTGGTCGGATTGATCGATTTGGCGAACATTTAAATGATCTTGTCCGCGGCCCTCCGATTTTCGCTGTTAAATGAACAACAAGCTCAATCAATTCCTATCATTGTCCCATATTCCGTCGTTACATTCCCAAGGGAGTACCATTCATACCGGCGGTTCCCGCAGGCAGGGTACGTCGACCAATGGCACACGAGGAACGTTGACATCGGAGCTGTGAAAAAGCCACCAACCACCCATTCACGTTGACACCCGTTATCACACATATTTAGCCGAGGCATATAGCGCCTCGTAACGAGTCAGTAAACGACGTATATCGGTCTTTTTTCTATGCTCTCTATTTTCTCCCTCTCTCCCTCTATCTTTCTATCTCTCTTTCTCTCTACCTCCTCTCTTCTATTTTCCTTTATACCTAGTTCCCTTGCTTCACCCTTCCAACGACTTTTTCCCAACCACTCGCAAAGTCATTCTCATTAATCTAAATCGACGCCGACAACGTTCGTCTGAATGAAGCCGCCGCGATCCTCTTTCAGTCAGCCTTTGTGACCAACTATTAAAAGGCTCATCTGCAGTCTGGTTAGCGGGGCTCGTGGAATATTCTACAAAGCACCGCGCCCCGGAACAGAAGCAAAAAATAAAAAAAGGATTGCCAAGGAATATTCGCGGATTCGCCGATCGCGAGATTTACCGCGATTTATATTTACGTTTCAATACGCGGCCCAGATGTCGGGACTGTAACAGGTGCGGCCGTAAAAATATTTATCGCTCCGCTATTTTTTCCCCCTTTTATCACCTGTCGGTGTTTAGCCGCATTCTCATGAGACCGATTATCCGGATTATTTATTTCGACGAAAAAAGCGGTCACCGTTCCTCCGAAAAATAAATAGTAGAGACGACGTCGATCGTGCGTAGTTCGGAGTCGCCAGATCGGGGGAATTTACTCGAATCGAGAGGGGAAAACGTTGCCCTCTCTCTCTCTCTCTCTCTGCCAGTACCGGATTAGTCACGTGACAAACGCACGACAGAGACGAAACTCGTCACGTGACCGTGGCGGAACCGTGGGGGAATCGCGTCGTAGAAGGGGAAGATGGAGTGGGGAGACAAATCTTAATCTGACGACACTGGCGTAGTTATTTTATTAGGTGTTGTACTTCGTTATCGAAATAATCTTTCCAAATGTGTCGTAAATAGTGTTCATAATTTTCTTTCTCTCAGAGACAGTTAGAATAATAGTATCGTACTGCCACTTTTCTTTAGAAAGAATTTTAATATATTCGAAGTAGTACGGAAACACATTTGTATTTCTTTAACTGGCCACATTCGATAACAGAAAGAGCGACTAACCTTTTTGTCAATGTCTTAGAAGCCACTCAGAATGCGTCCACGTTGGCAGTCGTTCATTTCCCGCAACTCACTCGTTAACGCGCGCATTCTGTTTACGGGAACGAAACTAGAAAAAGCGCTCCGCTGCTTTAATTTCCGTTTCATTTGTCACCGTTCAGCGATGCGGTGGCATGCAAATCGAGAGCCTCTTCATGGCGAAACACA
Organism: Lasioglossum lativentre; assembly: GCA_916610255.1. Classification (NCBI taxonomy): domain Eukaryota; kingdom Metazoa; phylum Arthropoda; class Insecta; order Hymenoptera; family Halictidae; genus Lasioglossum; species Lasioglossum lativentre. The sequence goes on from OU744364.1 coordinate 9,484,079, forward strand.
GTCCGCCGGTATTTTTTCTTTTTTGGTCTCTGTTTCGCGAAGTTTCATCTATTACAAGCAACTTCTTCCGGGCGAACTAGTTGTACCGCAGGCTTCCTGCTTCTTGTCCGTTCATCCAAGGTTTCGGGACGAACTTTCAATCGAACTAATCTCCGGAGGAGGATCGTTTACAGTGACCCAGAATCAATCGATCGTTATCGTCTTTATTTATAGACACACTTTTACCTTGATGGAAAATAAGACTAGCTTGTCAACTTGCACACGGTCAAAGATACATGGTAAATTGCCCGGCATTTTAAACGTTCACAGAATCCTGAACTGCATATTGCAACACGGCTTTAATGAACATTTTCTTTATATAATATAATTGTTTAATGTCGGAAACGAATATTATGACAAACGTTTTGATATGTTGCAATGCGGATTTTATGCATTTGTGACAATTATAGCCACAATTTAAAATAGTAAATTGGTTAAGAGAATTTGAGAACCTCAGTGCATTATTTTCAACTTATTAGAATTATTGAAAGAAAAAAGAACTGTTCATTCGGCCCTTATTTCTTAAAATTGATGCACAAAATATGACCGAATATCGAATCGCACGTTTCAACAAACTTTAACACATTTATTCATTCTGGAATGATTAAATAATGTACAATTTCAAATTGGGCAACTGGGGCATCATTGCCACGATTAATAAACGCATAATTAATTAATTTTTGCGTGCCTGTAGTGTTAAACCAACTGAAACGTTGCCGTGACTACAAAAGGGATTTAATACTGACACAAACATTCTCGCGAGTGTCGTAACGGGGTGTGAAACTTATCCCATGCTCGTCGGTGCTGCTGGCATTCATACGCAATTTCCGTTAAACCCCTTGTACGTTTTTTCATGAAAGAGGGATTAAAAGATTGGTATGCAGTCGCTACGGATTCATCGTTGTCAAACGTTAGCTTCTGTTTACGTAGTAACCGCACCCTCTCTGTTATTTAGAACATAATGCTGTACCTTCAAACTGTTAGAAAATGGATAAGAAAATATTTCGGACAAAAAATAGTAATTATAACCGATTCTTCGTCATTGACCAGCCGAATAGCCAATTCTACGACACTAGTTGTCTGGGCCTGGTTTAATTGACGGTATGCAGTAAGTTTCCGGGACAACACAGAAATAGTAGAACTACACGATCTAAGAAACAGCACGGACCCGACGGTCTTTCTTAGATCAAGGCTTTACTGTATTTTAACGTTAAGAATTAATGTGTAATTTTTAATAATACGAATGGAGCACTGATTCACAATATGAACATGTTCAAAATTACAATTGGGTCGTCCAATACATATTCATGTTTTTATTGGGATAAACGACATTCGGAAATCAAATGACCATGTTCAAAATTGAAATTCTTACGTTCATCGAAATTTACATGCCATTGTTAAATATTTTCGAATTTGAAATTGTACATTGACTTTAAAAGATCTTTATGATCACTGAAGTTTTTCACGTAAAAATGTGCGAGTTTAAAATGCCTGAAAATTTACAATAAATTTCAATTCTTACGTCCATCGACATTTACCGTAAGGAGAATCTTCGACGTTAGAACGAAATCAATGTACATCGTTAATCAGATTAGGCAAATGTGTTACGCGCTATTGATCCAATGTTGAACTCTAGTTTATATAGTACCGACATATTGCATTGCTCTGATTAATCACCTTTGTAATACCATACACGGAACACGTGCTCCGATCTCGATACCTGTCGTTAGTAAACAATGAGAACTATTCGAATCTGAATCTACATGCACACCCGCAAGCTCGCACGTACATACAGTAACTTTCAGCGAATGATATCACGTTTGTGTAATAACTACATTGTGGAATCTTCTGCAAACTTGCATATCCGGATGCATAAATTTACTGAAACGAGCAGAATCAGTTTCCTTTCACTGATCAGTTCGTTGTGTCTAGGGGTTTGCGAAAAACAGAAATATTGGGAACCCGATGGTCGGGACGAGTCGGGAAGAAGTCGAGTCCGGTCGGGTTGGGTTCCCGAAAATTTCGAGAATCCCGACTTTTTCGGGAATTCTGATAAACTGCAGAATCTCGAAATTTTCGGGTATCCGTCCCGATCCCGAACAAATTTCGGGTTCCCGCACATCTCCAGTTACGTCATTGATTAAACAAGAAATGCATCGAAGATTTAACAGATTCACGATTTACGAAAAGTAGAGCGTCGTAAGATATTTTCAGTGGATATTAAAATTGTAATAATGATAAATCAAAGGAGATTAAACCAATTTAAAAATTGACCTGTTGTATTTTTTTTTCTCTTCGAAACCGGTTTTGCAATTTCGAATTGTAAACTCGAATGTTAATGTCCACTTTTAATTTTCTTTCGGAACAAAATATTTGTTCTGAGCGACCATTAACTAAATTACTAATATAACAATTGTCTATATTACCACTTTATTTGAAGAATACTATCTGTGCTCTACAAATTCCTAAGATTACCAGTATAATATCAATACGTTTCACGTATTAAGTGTTTAATATGAAATACTATGAACGAATTGCATAAACATGGGCACAGCAAGTGTGCGCCCGAAGCATCGAAAATTTATGAGTTCTCACGGAATCGCTGGTGCAATGGTCAACGTACAGGTATCAAAACGAAGATATTTCCGGCACGATTGATAGGACGAAAGTTTCACCATCTGAATTATGTACGAAAGGATTTAGATGCCAATATTCATGGCAACGTGATCTCTGGAATACCGATGCGAACTCAACGGCAATTTATGCGAACGTTAGAGACGAAAAAATGTTGTCGGCGAAACAGCATACAGAGGGAATAAATTATTAGGTCGCTCAATCCGTACCATCCAGACAGCGGATGTTTATGCAAATTTTCATTACAGTTGCGAAACGTCGGGAAAACGTTTAACGAAAAGAAACTGCAACTGCATTTAACTCGATTAATTTTATTTATACTACTTTATTATACTTTTTTTTAATCGATTCAAGGAAAATATTAACAGGCACGAATTTAATTTGAATCATCACTGTGCTTTTTTCTGTAACCTTCTTTTAATGTACTCTTAAAAAATCTTTTCGCATTGTTAGATATTTATTCTTAGATGTTTATCATCGTTGAATTTTTCATATAGTAATTGTGCAGTCAATAGTCCATTTTGTTTCGAAATATTGTGTAGCCATTCTAAATATATGTCCTATACACGAAGCTACTCGTTCATCCGACGAAATTTTATGGTTATAAATTATTGTCGTCCTCCGCGGTCTTGTCGAAAGCACCCTCTTCATTCAACATAATGAACTATTGTACTTAAATTAGCTTCGAAATACGTCTGTTTTCATCGCTGTTTCATTGAATACTGTTTCTATCGGGTCCACAAGAAACTTCTGACCACTGCACCGACGACGATGGCGCGGCGTCCATTGCAAAGTACTTATAGACACTATCTTCTAGTTGGTCGAACGTGACCCGAAATTGTTTGTCGAGCCGCATTTAATATTTCGCGGTATCGATCTTGAGCATAGAAATTGCTTGAAACTCTACCGCGGAACATCATCATCGGCTTTCCTAAATGGAGCTCTGCACTAAGCTCAAATCTCCAGCAACGATCTTAGCGGACTATCGTTCCTTCCGAAATAGCATCTTCGATACGGCGCACATTCTTCGTCGATTTTGCAACATTCCGTTTGCTTGCACAATGTGTAAATGCACTGTGTTAGTTGACCGTACTCGTTTTGCATTTCACTTGGCAAACATGTCCTTGAGAAAAAGTGGCTATTTTTGTTAGACGAAATCTATGGCTTTAAACGAAAAAAACATACAGAAAATCGAGGTGGATCATTGTTAAAATGAAGAGAGCTCGACAAATTGATTGACTCGATACTTCGAGGGATGCTTCGCGGACTGTTGTCTCTCAGTGGCACAGATTTTCCGGCACACTATATTCGTTTATTTATGCAACAGAATGGAATATCCTGCGGAGGGAGACAAAAAGTTGAGCAGTTCTTATATAAAGCATCACGTGAATGGTAATGATCAACCGAGCATGTCGAGGCACGAGGAAAGAAGGCTCTCCTGAATGTGCTGAAGCAGACAAAAAGAAAACGTGGAACAAAGCGGGGGCGGGGCGGGGAGGGGGGGAGACAGGGGTCAAAAGAGATGGAGAGGGGAAGAGAGGGGAAACAGGAAGATGGCAGGAACAAAAAGTGCGAGGCGTATTGAATCGTGTCCGTGTTGTGTCGGACGTAGTAAGAGAGTGGTTCGCGAGCAAGTGCATTTGTCGTAAGCCCACAATATTTCGGTCTGTCTTCAATGGGTGCACGTGCGCCGAATTCGGTCCGGGCTACGGCCATTATTCTCTCGACAGACACAATCCTGTTGCATTTTGCATTCGACCGCGGCACCGTGCCTGGATTCCGAACCTGTTTAGGCCGGCCTTGCCCGTAACACAATATCGCTGCAATGGAATCGGCGACACAAGCGTTAGATTAAGCGAAGGATTAAGCGAAGGATTAACTGTCGTTCCGTCAATAGCCATCGATTCGACGAAACTCTTTCTAGCTTTTGATGATCTGTTAAATCACGAACAATGAAACCAGCCGATTTTTATTTGTACGACTCGTTTCCCAGTCACGAATGTGGACACGAATTAGTGCAAATGCTACAAAAGAAATTTTTGGATCGGTCATGTTTGTGAAAAGCCATGTGTAAATGTACAGCGGTTAATTTATAGTGACGTGAAAAATGTTTTCACTGTTTTATGGTCTGTTAAGTCACGAGCAGTGAAACCTGACCGATTTTTATTTATACGATTGTTTTCTAGTCATGAATGTATACATGAATGAGTGTAAATGAGGAAATTTTTGGATCAGTCTTCTTTGTGAAAAGTAATGTATAAATGTACATCGGTTAATTTATAGTGACGTGTGAAAAATGTTTTCACTGTTTTATGGTCTGTTAAGTTACGAGCAGTGAAACCAGGCGATTTTCATTTGTACGATTGTTTTCCAGTCATGAATGTGTACACGAATGAGTGTAAACGAAGAAATTTTTGGATCAGTCCTCTTTCCGAAACGCAATGTATAAATGTACATCGGTTAATTTATAGACGTGAAAAATGTTTTCACTCTGTTATGGTCTGTTAAGTCACAAGCAATGAAACCATTTTACCACGTTTTTATTAGCTCGCTTTTTTATGTGTACGATTGTCTTCCAGTCATGAAAGTGCACACGAAAGAGTCTAAATGCTACTAAAGAAACTTTTGAGAGACAATGGGAATGCACTGCTGCAATTTTTTAAAGGATTATAACGTAAGGCACTCTGTTAATGTGCTTACGAGTGTAAATTTTACGCGCGCATTAACGCGATTAAAAATGCGTGTGGTTTCAATTTGGCCGAGACTGAATGTTCTCTAGCTTATCAGGTTTGCCAAGGGATTATAGTGGCTTACTCGCTATCGTTACACTGTAATATATAGAATCCGCGTCTGCCACACGATCTACGATGCTCGCCATGGTTCAAGGAATTTCCGAACAAACTTCCGCTGAAAGGAGGATTTCACGCAACAACAAAAGTTAATATGAAGGACTTGAGCAATTAATAATGCTGGGAAGAAACTGTAATCCGAGAAATTCCAAAGAATCTTGTGGTTGGCGTTGTTATGCACGGCGAGCAATCAGATACATACTTTAATTGGGACAATGTATGCTATAGCGATGAATTACAAATTTTAATAAAAACCACTATAAAAAATCAATGGCTGTTCCCTAAATTGAATCTTAGCGATTATATTTACTATAATATCATGTCCAATGTTCTACGAAAGAATACGCAATTTTTTAAATGAGCCTCACAGGACAGTAAATTATCAGATCGATAAGCTGCCGCATAATGAATACTACTTTTTAATAACTTGATTAACTGACTGATGGTATTAAGCCTGCCTGTACGGCATCGTAGACAGGTATATGACCCATAACGCTGCGGTTAGGTCGGGTCATTTATGACCCACGATAAAACGTTAACGGTGCTGTACACCCCGGAATAATTTCCTTAATCAGTTACTTTATGATGCAGAATGGTCCACTGAAAGTGGAGCTTTCGTGAAATTTCTCACCGTCATTCCGAATAATTTGTTCTGGTTTCAGGAAGCCTGTGTGGACCCCATGAGAAACGTTTATTGAATGACTTGCTGACGTCGTACAACACCCTGGAAAGGCCGGTCGCCAACGAGAGCGAGCCTCTTGAGGTGAAATTCGGCATCACGCTGCAGCAGATCATAGACGTGGTAAGTTATTTTCTTGGTAACCATAACAGCACGTCGTCTCCACATTTTCTTATCGATTATAAACAAAATAGGGACTTCGATAAATATTCCAGAATCTTTTTTAGATTTTTCGAAAGCCTAGAACAGTAAAGCAATTAGTCGTGAACGAGGAGGGTTAATTTAAAAATTGTATTTTGTAAAAGTATGAAACCATAAGAAACGCAATCTGTTGAATTGCACTGTAATGCGAGAACAGATGAAGCATCGTCCTAGCACCTTTGTGTAACTCTGTATTTTTATGGAGCACGTTAGAATTTATGGAATGTGGTAACAGTAACGTTGGATTTTAGAAGTCGGTTTATAGTGTACTGCAGTAAAATTCTCCTCCAGAGCATTCTCCCTTTATCCCGATTTAACATTTTCTTTTCGTATAACCAAATATCAATTAAACTTTCATTTGTGGTTTAAAGTTCTTAACTAGACTGCGGATTTTATGCAATTATGAGAAAAGTAGGTAGGACAAATTTGAGACGGTAGAAAGTTTCAAAGAGGACATCAATATGCGATATGCAATTTTCAACTTTTTGAAACGATTAGAGAAAGTAGAAAATTTCGATTTGACTACTAATGTCTTGCAATTAAATTGTTCATAGCTTGCTTTTGTAAATATCAAAAAGTAGAACACAAGCTTCCAAGTTACACAATGATATAGTGGATTTTAATCGGCGATTTGTAAAGTGCAAGTTCTCGTTAAATTTCATTGGCGACCGAAGCGTTTTGCGTGTATCGAGTTTGCAGCTTACGTTGGAATTTTCCTAGGTTATCGAACGATTACTGCGTACTATACTCGCGCGTAGTGACGTTTATGTATATCGAAGGAACTGCGTGCGCGGTAGACAACGTTGGCTTTCCTGGTTGTCTTAAGAAAATCGCATTAGAGTGGATTTACGTCGGAAGCATTTTCGCTTCCATTGCCGGCAAACTGCACAATGCAGTCGGTTCGCACACATGTACACGATTCCATCGATGGAACTTCGATATGAAAGATTTCTATTATGACCCTCTTCTTTCTTTCGCCACATATGAGAAGTTACCTCAATCGTATATGAATGCTGTCTGTTACCATTCGATCGGATTTCTTTTCTCCTATACCCATTGCGCACGCCACGAAAACACGAAAACGAGCTGCAATGACATAATACCAACGCAGAATAATGCTTTAAGAATATGCGGTGAGTTTATTCGCGACGTTAATGGCGGATTCCGAAAATATATTATTATTATTAGAAAAATATCTAAACCATTTGAAAATACTTTGGAAATCTTGTTAATAGCCTTGCAAACGGTGCAAAAGTAAAAATGTTCTGCATCGATTGCAAGAGGCAAATAGGCATTTCGTTGTTTCTTAAACAATTTCATATTTTTTCAATTTCTCAACTGTTTAAAATATTATCTCTTCATGAAATCCACTGTCTAACGATAACATCGAAACTATGAGACTTCTACAATAAAATATGCAGTGCAATTAGAGTCGACATGCAAATAATCCCTCGTTCCGATGTAAGATTGCACAGGGCGAGGTAAACAGCGCCAGCAAATTCTGATATAAGATGTGCTCGGTATGTAAGAGTACGTGGAACGTAATTATTGCAGACAACAAGCGTCTCTTTGTGTCCCATATTTGTCTGTGCTTACGTGTCTGGGTATGTTTGCTGAGTACACGTACGGGAAGAGTAGAAATTCTAATGTGAAACTGCCGGTACGGACGAGTTCGTTGCAATTCAATTGAAAGTAATCGTGTACCACATAAATGCGGAAAAAGGTGCGCTGTGTTGGCGCAGGAAAAAAAGGTTTCCCTTTACCCGAGAAAACGCGATATAGCATATACAGCACACATAGAGCCTCGTTAAATCCTACAGAAGCTCATTCGATGTTCTTCGCTAATAATGTATCCACGATTGTTCAATTTTCAGATATATAATTTTGTTTTTCCTTATTACCAATACTCTGCACAGTAAACTGTCCATATGTGCGTGAGATCGACTTGTTAACACTAGAAAGACTGACTGCTTTTGAGCAATATAGGTATAACACGTATATATATACCGGAAATGAAGGAGGGGGGGAGGTAACTACAATTATTAATAAACGCATTTATATGTTGTACAAAATGTCACAAAATTCTAAGAAATTGTGTCATCATATACATAATTGTTTTTTTAATTGAAATTAAAAAGCAGCCAAAATGACTGCCTTGGGCAATCTAGTGTTAACAAGTGCAAAAACAGTGTGCTTTGTGCTATTTGTTTTTCTGTGCATTGATAAAAGAAATTCATTCGGAAACAATCATGCTGGACAGTGAACAATGAAACAATATTATTGAAAAATTTGTGAAAAATTTCGAATTCTTTGGAATTTTTAACACTTTGTGATTGTATTTGAAAGATATAAAGTTGTGTAAACAGCACAATAAATTGATTTTGTGAATCAGTGATAGTGAAGAATAATCGTGTCTGACCATTGCTTGTTATTTCTACTTATTACGAATCAATATGGTATATCATTATCCTTGTATTTAAATTAATGAGTTATTCAATTAAAAATTTATCAATATTTCAGCTGTTGATCTTCTCATCATTACTTATCTGATTTTACCATGCATTCATCATTATTATCAATTGTAATGGAGTTACAGTGTACACAGAACCATTCTATTATTTTCTAATTAATTAAAACATACGTTTACAGGTTTCCCATGCCTCTCGCTTTTTTGAAACGTGATTCATACATTAATTAACTATTCATGCTTGGTATCTCGATAGTGATTTATCATTTGATCGCATCCATTGTACTAATTGCTTCCAATGTTCCATCTTATACTTTCTTACGTGCTGCAACTCCACGAAATTTTTATTGTAATTTACAAAGTATAGCTTGTAAATAATTTATGAATGGTTCCATTGTTTCTGTATTTACATGCTTCGTTTTGTATTAAATATTTCTGCTGAAATCGTTGAATTCGATGATGAATTATGCTCTCAACGCGGGTTTGGAACGGATTACCCCTAAATACATACTTTGCTCTATGCTAGAACTAGCACATGCAATAACGAACGAGATTCTAAATTCAATTACGTCCGTTTTGGTTTATTCGACTGTGAATGCAAGCTTGTTTGGAAAAATATACTGTGATGATCATGCAACTGACTACAACATTATCTTACCTCACTACTATTTCAAAATCTAAATAGAGTTAAGAACATTATATTACAATCTGATCATACGTAAAAGAAGAAACAAACGCGAAGAAGGGTAAAAATAAAGAAAATTAAACAACGAAGTTAATACAATAAATTCATGGTGGAGTAGTAAAACGTAAATGAAGTTCAAATGAAGTAAAATGTCAATATCCGAAAATAAGTTGCTGAAATGTTGTTAATACATTTCCTCGTGTAAACAGTGAAGAGGATCTTGTTATTTGGAAAATACAACGCAGTGTAATTTCCACACGACAATTACATGCGAGGTACAATCCAAATAAATTAAAGTAGTTTGAAGGTTTAAATAGTTCGTATGTTCCGAGGCATTCTTCCTCGCAGGCTCAAGCGCACTCTGTTATCTACAGCATGTAAATTGTCCAACCGTGGCACGTCACATGCGTTGACAAACGAATTCACAAGAACAGACGTTCTGTTTGTATTTCGTTTATATCGATAGTCCGAACTTTTTTAATTGGATATTTCGTGGTGCAGCAAACTGAACTCCAGTGGACCAATCTGTACGTGTTGGCCGGAAATCCGTCTGAACTCGTGACCAAAACAGATGGCGCGTGATAGGGGGTACAACAGTGTGCCTCTTAAACAGAAATCGCGTTTGTGTGCTGTTAATATTTCATACTTTTTCCAAATTTTTATAAAACAATACCTTATTTAACAGAAATACAAATATGCATTAGAAGCATTTGTTAATTAGAGAAATGTTCATTTTTATCCAAGATTAAATTTTTAATTATCAATCTTTTTTTAAATATATAATATCATGCGTTTCCTTCTGGAAAATATTTTCACAAGAAGGTTTCAAACAATTCCATTTACCAAACTATGATGAAATATGTAAATGAAATTCAATTTGGGTTTAGCAACTGTTTGTTAAACAAGACATGAAAGAACGAATTCTATTTTAATATTCTGCACTTGTTAGAAATGCATCGATTGGAAGCAAACCAGTGGCGTGGCTCAAGATTCGGTCAGACATGGGACTAGGAAAGCCGGATAAACTGAAACTGCGGAAATTTATAGACGAACGTGGACTGCAACTCGATTTTTCCACGTAGAATTGTGACTGTAGTCTCCTTACCCGGATAAGGATAGGATTTGTTGTTAAAAGCGATATTATTCATGTTATCGATGATAAAATTATTTTAGAGATTACAATAAAACGTTTTCCAGTTTAAGTAATGCAATCTGCAAATGAATTTATACATCGATATTGATATACAGTATCAATTATTGTGGATTATCGTTTAATCTTTTGTCCATTTTAATTTGTGCAATTGTACACGGACGTAAATATACAAAGATTACAAAAGGTTTATGTTATAGGAGAGAAATTCCACGAATTTACGAACATTCTTTTAAGACTTTTATAAATAATCAGACTGCAAATTGTTATGCATTTATACTAGTTAGAGTGAAATATTATCCATACATTTTTATGATTTCAAGGAATCTCTCGATTTGAGAAAAAAGTCTTCCTTCCATTATCCTCTTTTCCCGTTATCGGTACGTCCATCAAGGTATACGTGATATTCTGACTGTGCTGTTAATACGAACATGGATTTTATAAAATAATCAGTGAAAATGAAAATTTCCAGAAATATCCACAGTTCTGTCATAATAAATACTCGTACACTGGACGTGGAATATATTTTCATTACTTGGAAATGGTATATAAAATGGCTGTCACGTAAAAATAAAACAGTAATATAAAAGCCAATATGTTTTCTTTTGACAAACTACAAAAACAGGTTTTAATTGAAATGGTTCACATACATATTTTTGAAAAAAATTGTAAAAGACGTGTAAATAAAATCTGACTTGAAATTCGATCGTGTTAGTCGAAAAATTCTCCTATCTAAAAGCGCTGATAACTAGACTGTGGATTTGATGTATTTATGGCAAAACTTATATTGTGAAATAAGCTGTTCCGATTTGATGCGACTAACCAAACGGTTTCGAATAAAAGACACTCGATTTCGCAAAGCTCGGAATCGCCGAAGATCGTTCGGAAGACACGAGACAAAACCTGAGACCAGCTTGAGTAATGGCGACTTAGAGGGAACGGTGGCTGGAGCGCAGAGAAAGCCAGCTAGGTAATGAAACTGGTTTTGCTCCACTTAGAAATATCTTTTGCTCCGGTGCACAGTTCCTGTTCGGCGCATCTTGTTTTATGTTGGAAAGCGTCGGATTGAATGAGCGGGCAAAAAGATGACACGGACCGTCAAATAATGGGAGAGCTAGTGTAATGTGTTCCGCCGAAAAAAGCTCAGCACGGAACTTGTGCTTTTAGCAAATGGCATTAATTAGCGGGTTCGTCGTGCTCGTCGTATTACTATTGTCTTTTTTTCGGCGCGAGACCGAGGTGAACCTGACTGTACGCCGGGTAATCAGCTCATTCAGATATTAATGTTTTACGTTTTAAACCAGAATTCATTTTTCACTCGTAATTAAGGCGCGAGCGTTTCTGCATTTGAAACGCAATTTAATGTACCAATAAAACAAAGATGTTCCGGCCGCAACGAAAAGAAATTGGTGAAATAAATTAATTTCTATTTTTTTTTTTCGACGTTTCATACCACAATTTTAAGATTTCGCGGAAAAATTTGTTTTCATCTGTTAACCCTTAGGCGACTCTGAGGAACCACTGAAAATTGCTATGCCATTCTTAAAAAATATTGTTCACATTATTCTACATTTACATATTATATGAGATAATTATATCAGTTTCATATTGCAAAAAATGAAAAAACAATTGTATAGAATGGAAAAATCTTTCGTTTTTGAGTTAAAATAGCTTCGAGTGCAAAGGGTTAATATCTGAACGAGTGTGTAATTTTTCCGATTGTCTTCCATTTTATTATCGTTTCTCTCCATGACTGTGTTCGCACATTCTCTGCACGTAACTTTGTCGAATATGTTGTTTTAATTTCTTCACCTTTTCCCTTTCATTATGATAATGCAAGAACATTCGAACGCTCACAAAATTCGAAAAACCACTTCGTCATCCACGAACAGTGAAAAAACCTTCATCGCCGCTGGTATTTAATGAAACCGTGAACCGTTCATCCGAAACTCGTATTCAAACCAGACCGAACATTTGAATTTCCATGGCGCTAGGTCGAAGGGAATCGCGCGAAATCGAAAATTCATTGGCGCCGCGTTATCTCTATTTTCCATCGATCTTACAGTCCCCTGGATTCAATTGACTTCTTTCGGGTTAATGTGCCGGAAAGAGGAGCCGAGGGAGTTCAGCAATAATTCGGCAAACTACAACCTCGTTAATGTCGCGAATGTACCCGAATTAAACTCTCGTTTTACACGGGACTGCGGAAATTAGTTGAAAAACATAAAACTGAAAGGGGGTCAGCAAGGTGGTGGGAAAGGGATTGAAGGGGAGGGGTGTGGGGAGTAGTGGCGAAGGCAAGGGAAAGTAGAAAGTAAGGATGCCTTCCGCGGTAGGAAATTTCGCTGATCAGTCTCCTCATTGAAAGCGATGCGCAACGTCCACGCGAAAATGGCGTAGGCCGAGGTAACATGATGAGCACGCTTTACCATTTTATAATTGCGATGCTGATGAAAAAGCTTTTCTCGTCACTTTGCGCCGTTGCTGTGGCCGTACGCCTTTGAACGGACCCGGGCCTCTGTCGGTGTACAAGGACTCGTTCGTGTGCCTTGAAACAAGAACGCGGAACGGGGACGTGGTGGGCGGTCCGAGGAGACGGGATGGATCGAGAGAGGGGGGAGCGGGCGGTGGGGGGTTGAGGAGGCGGGGCACTGAAAATCGGCGAGAAATCTCGATAGATTACGAAGAGCTGACAGCGCGGCTGAACGCGGCGCGTCGGCGAACGAAAAGAGAAACAGGGCCGGCGCAATTTCCATTATGCCGACCATAAATACGGAGTTCATGGTCAAACGGCACCGGGTATCGAAACGAGATTTACCGTTTTCATTTATCGACCGGGACAAGCGCCACGGTCGAGAATAATTTACAACTCGTTGCCGATCGACTTGTCCCAAACCCACCGATGTTTGCGTTTCGCTCGTCGCGTAATTGCTCGCAATTCTACTCCTGCAAACCCCCGTCCCTCATCAGCGACGATTTGATTGAGCCCTTTATACGCCCACACTTTCCCTAACAAAATTTCGACGGCGAATAGGTATACTCTTAAGTAGTGATGGGCTATGAGCATGTTCAAGCGGTATCGATTCCTTGTGACAAAAAAATGATGGTATCATAAGCATGTATGATTCTCTGGGTATCAAAAAGTATTGATCCCTAATGATAGTTGCTCGGAAGCCTCGATCCTTTTATAAGTACATCTTGGATGGGTTTGTTATCGAATGACACGTATATAATGAAATGTTATGTTTACTAATATCAAGCGTGAGAAAGGAAGATAGAATGAGAACATTATGTTGGTACGTTCAAAACGGTAAAGACGTGAATTGCGAATGTAACGATACCAATTTCATCCAAGACGCGATACTAATACTACTTGGTATCATTTCGGCACGTACTGGTATCACAGATCGACTACCAGTTCCCTATCTTTTGATACATATCGAAACACCCAAACAAGTACTTAAGTATCGAATTGTTTGAAGATCATGAGAAAGACTTGTATCACGCCCATCACTACTCTTAAGTGTATTCAATATGTTTAATTCGAGCGGCAGTGGGTTACAATGCTGGTCTTGCATGAACTGAACTGTAAGAGAAAAGTAGCCAAGCGACTGTAAACTGCTGTCAAATTAAATTGGAGGTACAAATTTTTAAATGAAGAAGAATAAAAAATATCGAGAGTTCACCATTTATGAATAATCGCATTATAATCGTTCCACGAGTATTCCCCTAGAGTTTGGTAGAAATTTCGACGTGATGCGACCTCGTCGTCGGGTTGATTCGTTCGAATCGATATCTTCGATTGGTGTCTGCTTTGAGGTGAATGGAGTCGCAGATTACGCTAGAGCGACGCACAGCCCGTGACCAAAGGCGTCCACGTGAAACAATTTCGATTAGTTTCGACACTCGGCGCGCCCTACTTAATGATGTATACTCAGTTACGTCAAACGTGGATCGAATTGATCAATAGAATATTTGAACCAACATTATTTGCTTCATGTCAATTTTACACCGAATCAAAAACCTGTCATTGGCTTATCAGATATTTCTTACCATGAATGTACTTATCTAATATATTTTCCAAGAAAGAGTTATCAGTCTTTGACATGTGGTTAGTAAAATTGTAAAAAATTGTAAAATTTAAAAAAATTATTAACTGTAAAAAAGACAGCGTTTTTTAATAATTTAAAATGTATTTAGAAATAAGTACAGATGTCTGGCTCGATGAAAAATATTATGTCGACAACAATTACGCAATTGTTTCGTAGATAGAAATGAAACTCGTACGCATCAGTTACAATGGAAAGTATTTAATGCCTTCACAATCAGTTTGGTTAGAGTAGACATCTATAGCGTGAATTGTTTCACGATGATTGATTAGATAATTCGACGGCTTATTGATTTTCAATAATCCTGCTTGCTCTTTCGCATCACAACGTATCTATTAAACACCAATTAATCATGCTCCCGTCGATATTTACCTTGCTATTACGTTACAAATTTTAATATTAGAATGCAAATCGCTCTGTAACCGGTCGGCTTTCTCTAGAACCATTTTTGTCGCATTCAATACTTTTTTCAACTTGATCTTTCTCACATGGAATTAATAATTGAACCTAGAAGAACTAACTAAGAAAATTTCTTAACTAATGAAATTCAGTGATAGTCTTTTGACTGCTTCTCAGTTTTATAGTGGCAATGATTCGGAATATGGAAGCTCGTATGCTGCTGATACCTTTTTATGGGGGTACCGAAACTACTAATATCAACTAGAATATTGAACGTGGTCTCCCTAGCCAATATTTCCTTTATTTTGCGCCGAAGTTCACCTGTTGGCTCTTGGAAACAGATGTAGAGTCATGTCCCTAATGTGCCTGCGGATGAAATATAGATATGAGCAGTGCAGGACCGTGAGATGGAAGAAGTCACTGCAGAATACGAGTAATCATATTTCAATCTAAAAATAAAACAATCTATACGATCAATAAGAGGTCCCTTTGTTGGAACAATTTTGATCTTCTGTCATTAGTAATTTGGATACGTTCTCTTTCCTCTTCTGAATTCAATAAAATTATAATGAACTCAATTTGGTTTTTCATCTATGTAAAATCTTCAGTTTTATAAATTCGTCAGCACTCATTGCTTCCGATTAATCGCAAGAGCTGCTTGAAACAAAGTTATGTTTCGAAAAACGAATGTTGTTTGTCCATTGAATAATTCATCAGGAGCAACCCAGAACCAACAGATTCCAGTTTACTATAAATGATAACAAAGACCACGGCAATAATCTTTCAAACGAGCCGAGTTTAATGGTCAACCGTTACCAGTGAATCGACCATAAAGCAAGCATCGATTTCATGCCGAAACAGCAGACTATTGAAAGTTCAGGGAGCAAAAAAGCGGGCGTATAATTTTCATGGTACTCGGTTTAACGAGCGGTTATTCTATTCAACCAAGCTGTACAAGCAACAAACTTTATATGGGATTCGTTCCAAACTGACCTGGCGGAAAGTATGTGCGGAACATGCGTAATTTACTTACCCTAACGAATTCTCGACTGGTAATTACGTAATCTCTCCTAATCCCGACGTCGTATTTTAAGAACAACTATTTCCCACTGGAATACTGCCGGCATTCAACACAATTCAATAACTAGTTTGATATTTTTAGCGGACGTGCTTTTTGACTGGAAAATTGCACACGCCAGTGGTCGAGTTAATTTCACTTTGAGCTGGATGAAAGATCGACCTTGAGTCCAATTAAACTTTCAGCTGGAAATCGAGCGTAAATTTCGATTCAACTGCGGAGCATAACGAGTGCTCGGCACAAAGTTATGATTATTCTCTAAACATTTGATTTTAGAAATTACTACTGCATAAATAGTGTTCTGCATTAAATGAAATAGTATTTTCAAATAGTGCTTATGGAAATATTTCAGTTTTTAGTATTTTATCTGACACTATTTTAAATTTTTCAAGTCTTTTCGTCGGATTGTGCGGTGTTAGGGGAACTCCTGCTATAATAGTTTGCAAACGGCGTTTCTTGATTCTCAAATGAAATTCCGACCGCGATTTAAGAAGTGAATGTGTCAGGCGTGTCTGTCTGTGAAGTGTGCGGTAACTAATTCGTTCAGAGTGATCGCAGGTGTACAAAGCGGTTTGTCCATTGACGCCAACGGTCGGAGTATATTCGATTTATAAATCACTTTGAAGTTTGGATGAGTCTGTGGTGGAGGGTGCCGCGCCTCCATGCAGAGCACTGGAAAACGAACGGTTGCACTGGCAATTTGCGGTTATTGGCTCCCCCAGTTTTTGGCATGAATTTTACGAGTTGCTGGCCTTGCTCTTCGCTTCCCGCCCTAACGCCTGCCTTCGTTTTCGCATAGATTTTGAGCACCTCTCCACGACTGCTGATGGTAAAATAGATCGACAACTCGTAAAAAACGATCTACTACATACTCATTGATTAATTATCTCTTTTTCTTGTCGAGGCCACAAAAAAAAGTAGAACTACACGATCTAAAAAACAGCACGGCCCCGAGAGTTTTTCTTAGATCAAGACCTTACATGACATCAAATAAGAAAATTTAATTTGAACATACATATAGCTACAGTAATTCTATATGTATGTGGAAACAGATTGTAAGTTTTAAAGAACAATTTTATTTAGCTAATATTAATCACTGGTTTTTAAACTCTGTTTCAGGATGAGAAGAATCAAATACTGACGACAAATGCGTGGCTGAAACTGGTGAGTGCAGACAGAAAATTTATATTTTTCGTAAAGATTCGCTGTTCATTAATAACATCTCGTGAGAAAAGTCGGATTTATACCTGTACATTAATTACACCGACATCTCGTAATGAGCATTTTGAATTCGTGTCGCGAGTTCGGGGACTAGCGGTCGCAGAAAAATGTTTTCCAGGTATCGCGTTTTCTATTTGTACCGCGAATCAGTCACGATCGGTTTCGCATCCGCGGCAACGGAAGTTTCATTTGTCGCGTTCTGGATCAACTCGAGATTTCAATTCCGTGAAAATACGAATACCCGGAGACCTCGAGCGACACGTGGCGAATATACCATTTCCATCTTTATGCAAATGGCAGATTCCGTGGAACAGACTGGAAGAAAAAAATGGAAAAAAAGAAGAAGTAGGTGGAGATGGAAGGAAAGAAAATGTTGCCGACTAATAGAATCGATTTTTCATTTACATCGCATTCGTCGGACGGTTGACCGATGAAGCGGAAACGCGAGAGTGGTTGTCGGTGTTAGTTCCTTTCGTATCGGATGCTGGCTACAGTTTTCTTCGTTTTTTCCGTGGAAGGTGTTCCACGTTGCTGGATCGATTAGGTGGGAAAATGAAAGCTGTTACGTTTTCGTTCTCTGTCATCCTTTTGTTCCAAATGGATGCAATTTCCAGATAGGTCGTGCTCATTTCTTTCTGGCAAGCAATATACATCTATAAACTGGAAACCGTTATGTGATTCATGCTCTTCTATGTCTGATACGGCTGCAATATTCTGTGTACACTTACATTCGTTTAAACGCTAGTTCAGTAGCGAAGTCTGCACGCAATATTGCAGCCAGCCAGAAGAACATGAATTACATAACAGTTCCCAGTTTATAGATGTTATATTGCTTGCCAGGATAGAATGGGCACGACCTATATGGAAATTGCATCCATTTGGAAGAAAATGACAACAGAGAACGAAAATCGATCAATCTAATCGATCCAAAGTCGTGGAGCATTGGTTCATGATTATTGTTTAACACTAAACCTACCGAGCACGAAACATATAAAAGTGAAACACCTTATAGCAGTGAGAAGACTGAGTTTAATTAAACTTTGTACGGTTTTCATTATAATATGTGTTTAAATGAAGAAGTCAATTTGGTCATTTTCCATGAAAGCGATTTTATAATTTCAATAACTGTGAAACAGAAAACCGGTCATTCGAGTAGGTTTAATGTTAAACAGAAAACCCTGTAAGCCTGTCTCTGATTATTCTAAGTAGAAATGTCAGGGAATGGTCAGACACTGTACGAACGCTTTGAATACTTTCCCCATTTTCCTCTGATACTCCGGGAATAAAGAGTCTCGCACCGAAGGAACAACTTGTCGCTCAGGCGTCGGTGGCATTCGCATAGCAGGGAAGATTGGCATGATTGATCATAGTTTAGAGCGTCATGTACCAATCCGTGATCGGTCGAGCAACGCGCGGCGCCTCCATTACGCTTGACTTACGGAACTCCAATCACTCTTCTCGCATTTTCTTTCGCACGATGCAAGCTTCGTGTTGCGCGAGGAATACTTCACATGGAAGAACAGAGATAGCGAGAGAGAGAGAGAGAGAGAGAGAGAGAGAGAGAGAGAGAGAGAGAGAGAGAGAGAGAGAGAGAGAGAGAGCGAGAGAGAGAGCGAGAGAGGGCGAAAGAGAGCGAGAGAGAGAGAGAGATAGGAGAGGTGGCTGCCAGATAGGAGTGGTAAGAGGGAAAACATGGTAAAAGGGTACGGGTGGCTGCAGGGTGAAGAGGATTTGAGAAAATCGAGATAGCAGAATGATGCACTCTTCTATCTTTCTGTTGCCTCGGTTGGATCGAGATGAAAAGGACCGGGTACGTTTTCTGACATTGCTGCTTCAAGGAATGGCAACGGAAACCTGGGGGAGGCAGGCTGGGCTGCGTGTCGCTGACATTTCGGTCTTCTTATGATGCGCGGCGTAGTGCTTGGAAATTTATTTACATATCTACAGTGCTCTGAGAGCGTCCGCGACACTATGCATTATTTATTATCGGCCCCTTAGAAACATTTCCTACGGATATGCAGCGACTCGCGACGTCTGTTCTCTGTCACCGTGGCTTCGCGAAAAACGCGTTTCCGTCGAGTAATGCAAGTTTACTCGGAACTGCCAGATCTTAGCGCGTGCACACTGCCGAAAGTTTCCTTTCGCAACTTGTCAACCCCTAAATTCGTCGCGAACAGCTCGTCCGAAATTCTGGTAGAATGTGCAGCCGGTTGTCACAAAAGTTCCGTGATGTATGCGCATTTGATGTTGCTAATAGGAGCATTTACAAACAACGCGATTAATTTGTTGAGCTTCATGTAAAATGTTTTACACATCAGTTTTTGGTACAATAAACTTGATAAATCGACAAGGCTCTTGAACGTCGATATCCGAACAAAAGATTAAATCGTATTTAGCCTAACGACTCCGTAAACTTTGAAGACTCGTTTCTCACGGTCAGCTGCAAAAACTACGAGGTTCAGACATTACTCATACCTGTCGTACTTTCAAACTACTTCGGCATTACAGTTGAAGTACAAAACGAAAGCATATTTTCAGGAAGCAGTTCTCGTAAGTTCGCCAACTTCGCAACACTAGCAAAATCTTCGAAGTTCAATCGACTTTCATATTTCACGTTCAAACCGGTTTGTTCCGAAATCGTACGGAAATGTTCGAGTTCCATCTATGGTATAGTCGGGGATGCACGAAATATTTTCTAGTTTCCTTGACTGCAGGAAATTTTGAACTGTCCGAGGAGTCGTAAAAACCGGTGGAGCTTGGGAAATAGACTGACTAACCTAGATTTAGTTGAACTTACGACTAGAATGTATCTTGGTATTTTTGAACGTGCGCGGTGGATCCAAAAAGTATTTGAACGTACGACGAGAAAGCGAAAT
Organism: Lasioglossum lativentre; assembly: GCA_916610255.1. Lineage (NCBI taxonomy): Eukaryota > Metazoa > Arthropoda > Insecta > Hymenoptera > Halictidae > Lasioglossum > Lasioglossum lativentre. The sequence continues at coordinate 9,504,466 of OU744364.1, forward strand.
CAGTTACAAAAAAATACAACGTACGACGAACCATGAGTTTGGAAAAGTTCATTCAGTTTGGACTGGTTCTTTAATTAATTGCTCAAGGAATTTTTGGTGAGCATTTCTCCAACTATTCGAATCTTGTGGCTGCCTCGAGGATTTCGATGCTACCCGGAAGTTTCCCCGACGATTGCCGAGGAAGAGCGGACAAACAAAAAGGTAGAGCGAAAGGGACCCCCGGATACAATCGGATTCCAGGGGAGGTTCGAGGGAAGAAAAAGGGTGACGAAGTGAAAGGGGATAAGAAACGATGTGACGAATTGCTCGAACGAACGTAGGAAGGAAACTACCGTGGCTAGAAATCAATTCCTCGGAGACAATAAAATAGCTATAAACCCAAAAGCCGGATGATATCGACATCATGTGATTTAAGGCGCAGATAAAGAGCTGAAACGGTGAGGAACGGGGGATCATTAATAAACATGAATCGATTCTATTCACTCGGATCGAAAAGGGAATTTGAATAGGTGCACGTTAAACGGTTGATCTGCTCGCGAAGATGTTGCTAACTGAACAAAACTTTCTCGTGGCTATCATTGGTGTCGAATAAATCAGCTACGATCTTGGACAATCGTTTCTCAGCAATTAAAATCACAATTTCGTAAGCTTTTATTACCTACATCGAAATACATCACGATACATAATTTGGAGCCAATAAATGCAAAATTTCAATATTTCCTTATATTTATGTAGAATCCATGATCGGTGAAAACATCTTCCCCCACAATTAGACTGATTTCCTCTACTATGCTCTCTGTGCTAGACTGTTCCCAGTGTCGCTATCGAAAATCTCAAGTAGCCGGCAAGGTCAAACGGATTCTTTGGCCGAGAATCTTGGTCTGTTCCTTAGACATTCGCTCATGAAATTTCGACGGCGGGATTCTCGAGTAATGACGATGTTCCGCTGAAGAGTACATATTAATACCCGCAGTGTCGGCCGCTTTGACATGGCCAATCAAGACTTTCGAATGCATTAAGCTAAATAGAATTTCGAAGTTGGTCTAGAACGTGACGTGACTGGCCTCATTCATGTGATAGTATGAAATATTCACCGCCTCGAGATGGACACAGAGTTTCATGTATAGCTACACACACACACACACACACACACACACACACACACACACACACACACACACACACAGACACTGTTCCAAACAGTATATATATACACACAGACATATTTGGACCACCGTGTGTCTTTCCGTTTAGACGGCAACTGGTTGCGGAACTTCGGGACCTGTTGAAACTGCTGTAAGTCATCCTCGGATGAGGGCGACTGAATAGGGACCGGGTTATTTCTGTCCTCTCGCCATGAAAAGAGCGGGAAATGCACAGTTAAACGAACGAATTGATGCGAACTTAATCCAGACTGGCCGAGCGGAATTTAGTGCACCGAACCTACCGAAAATTTCGAATATTCTCCGAGCGAAGCGCACGAGGCCGTGGGTAACACGTTCCCCGCTGCGAGAATTACGTGTCAGTCCTCGTGAAGCGACAGCTGCAGTAAGGATTAATTATTGGCTGGGTGTTTCATAGTGACAGATGCGCGGCGGCTGTCGTTCCGCGTGCCCAAGAAACCGGCTAATTAAGGAATCTCATTTCTTCGATGCCCGATCCACGAGAACGTCTCTTGGGAATTTTCGATTGAGAACTTTTACTTGTCGGTCGTCTTTCGTCGCGTTATGTCATTTTTTGCACTTTATTGCTTCAAAGTTTCTACGATTCTCCATCGATTACTTTTCCAGAAACATACTGCTGCCTAATCTTTAGGGAGCCGGCATTTTTACGAAAAAATTATATACACGGTGTTTGCGTGGTAAAACCGATGAAGGGACGATTCCTCGCATAAAATCTAGTCGAAAATAAGGGATATAGTTTTTTTCATACGGGGCTTCATTTTCGAGAAAATCGAGTTGAAAGATCACAGGAAGTAGAATTTTTTGGTGATGGTCAGACGTATGAGACGATTTCTATCTAATGTAGCACGCGTATTCGCTGCATTTTCAAATTCGATTTTCTCGAAAACGAAGCTGCGGATGCAAAAATGTTATACCAAATTTTGTTCTCACTTTTCTATGTAGAATCATCCTCTGGCCAGGGGGGGGGGGTGATTCTGTTCTACACTGTATATACAATCAGCATTTTACGCAAAATTCCTAAGACCGTCTATAGGTTAATATTCAATTAAAAAATCAATTATCATCTTTTTCGAAGAACTATGATTCTGTTCGAAGAACGATAGAGTCTAATTATTTATACCGTTTTCATAGCTGTTTGCAACAAAATTTGTCAGCATTTCCGTGGTCGATACAGGATTATCCGAGTGAATGACACTTCCTTTATTTCTTTGGAGGTCGGCCCATATAACTTTTAACCATCATTGTTTCAAAACTAATTTAACATCCCGCGAACTGCTCGCGAGAGACCAAAGAAACTAGGAGATGCTTCCAAAGAGTATTCTGGTAATGGACATTGTTTGGAAAGTGATCTTTTTTTCTTGAAAAAATTCAAGCAAGCACAAGAAACATTCAACTTACCTTGCATCTAGATTACGGAGCTACAATATTCGTATTCTACATCGCGCGAAATAACAGAACATACAAAATCGCAACCCGATCGCGATCTCGAAAAACGTTGACAGAGAATCGCGTCCTATCGAAACTGCAGAAATGTATATTTTTCAACACGAAACGGTCGAATACCATCTAGATAATATTTTTCGCAACAGTGTTCCCTCGGCTGTAAAATATCTTGATAATAGAATCGATGCCTGTCAGCTGTGCGGGTAGCGAAAAATATTCGGGGAAAAAAGGGTTGCCCGACGGAAGGGATGTTGTATCGGGATTCAGAGAGGGTTTGGGCGAGCGCAGAAAAGCGCGGCGGAAATATTAGAGGAGTAATTGTAATAATTCTGTGAGAGGCACAGAGGCCACGCGAATATCGTCTGGTGAAAAGCGGCGCTTTTGTATGGCCAGAAGTGAAAGGCCTCATTTAAACGGCCGCTTGTACGCGCGAAAAGTCGCCGAATAATTCAAGCTCGAGGTCTACGTTCTCTCCCTGCGACACAAAACGTCGAATTCGTCCGGTGAAAACATTCCCGGTCACAAAAGGTTCAGTCGCAAACTACGGCGACTCCGATGCGCACGACGACAGTCCGACAGCCGAACGGCCAAACAGATTCCGGCTGAATACGCGCTTTCAACTTTCTCCGAAAAATTTCAACCATCAGCCTACCGCGATTTTGGGGACGCATCCCATTTATCGTCTGTCTAGACGCACAGATAAATGAAATGCGAGCTCCAAACAATACACCCGACCAGCCACCCGGCAAAGACACGCATTTTCGAAATCGAGCGCCGCCAATGCCCCTCGGAGAATGCGCAGAGAAAGGGGTGGTAATGTGCCCTTCCAGTTTCATATTACTTTCTACAGTCTGATTCTTAACAGTCTGGTTTGTCATTTTTAAAAATTGATTTTTTTTGCATTTTCAGAACATATTACTGTTGTAGAGATTGTGCACGAAGGTATTGGTTTGAATTCGTGAAATTAACGTAATTGCACAAATGCCATTTTGCATATATTTTTTCATATATTATATATGCATTTATTTATTTATCTGCAATGAAGCTGAGTGTTTCCGTCCGACAATTCGCGAATCCGAGTAATCGCGTCTCTCCATTTAATTCTGATAGTAAAAGTTCCGTTGTACTAATTGTAAGTTGCAAATGAAATTCTGAATCGGAGTTTTCCTCGATTTTCTAACTGCGTTTGAGAAACGATGTTGAAGTGCTGTGTTGCACGGAGTTTGACCGTATAAATGCTCTGCGAGTATTATTAAGTTTGAAACTACGTCATTGCGTTTTTGACCCTAATTCATCGATTCTGCGAGCCCCAATGTTATTTATAGAAAAATGTAAAACCTTGGTGGATGGAAATCGCCTAAATTGTGGGGGAATAAAATATCCTACAGAACATTGTCGATGATATATTTATAAAGAAAGAACTGGATATACTATCTGCTGATCTATATTGTACAGTAAAATAAATTATTGAACTTAACCACAACGAAATAATTTTGAACTTGAGAATTTCCATTCCCATAGATGGATTAATATGAAATCGAAATATTGACAAAAGCTGGGTTAAGTTTCGAACAACTCCCAATTGCATTCGCATTTGTGCAAAATCACTTTGCATTCGTTCTATTTCTGTACGTTCTGCACATTTGCAAAATGAAATTGACATAATAATGTGTTTGTAACCGCAACGTAGACATTTTACATAACGAATTGGCTCTTGTGCGCTGTTAGCGAACGAATGACTGCAAGAAATAAATTTACCGTAATTTCCATTCTCGTTTCAAAAATCTCTGTTCCACTTCGACAAATATTATTCTTTTTCGATTGATCACGATATTTTCTACGGAATAGCAATGCTGAGAATTTGCAACAATTCATAAATATATTCGAAATTCGAATTCTCTGCCAAAGTTCAACAAATGCAAAAAGGGGAGATCATAACTGTGAACAACAGAAAAATGGCTGGCAGATTTTCGAGCGAACGGTTGCTTAATATTAGATTAATATTTGACCAGCAAACAATTTGCAGAACGAAAAGTTATTCCTGTTTACGACTCGGTATCTGAGGCGCAATAATGACGTTCGGAACTGGTTAGAATTTTAACATGGATATGTGTTAGGGTTGGGGGTCATTCAAAAATTTGCGTGATCACGCCAAAAGTGTGACGCTAAATTTGTTAATAATTCCTGAACAAAGCCTCTGAGAACATTTTCGTAATATAAAAAGTTACTTCAAATGACTTCAGGTTTTTTAAGGGCTGGGGGTCATTCCAAAATTTGCGTGATCACACCAAAAAGTGACACTAAAAAGTATGACGCTAAAACCCCCCCTAAAACATATCCATGATTTCTGAAACTGTTCTCTCGGTAAACAAGCGGTTCCGCTCGGTTTCACTGCTCTCGCGTTTATAACGGAATCTGTAAAAACATCTAGAATGAGGATTCATCGTTATCTGTTTGTCGGACCTGGCGACTTCGGGTCGCGGCAGATTGTGGCCAATATAGTCGTAAAAGTTTTCAGACAAGAATCTTACTTCGGATGCATCACTCCATTTCATGTCCGTATGAAAATTTAGCATCATCGCTCGACCCTCGTGAACTTTATTTCTCCGTATCAGTGGAACGGTGTCTACTTTATCTCTGACTTTTCTACTGATGGATAAACTCTTTTCCTAGAAAACGATATTATCGATCGTTTTATTTAGCAAATAGCATTCTATTAAGTTAAGTCTTGCTCTTTCACTCCTGATAATTTGTTATTTTAAAAAAAGCATTGCACATCAAGATTGTTAACAAGATGAGCGACAAAATTGAAGAAAACGTACAAGCATTCGACTCGACCAGAGTTTGTCCCTTCTGGAAGCTAGTGAAGCAATTTGTCGAAGACAGTGGTTAACTACCGTTCGAGATAAAGAAATAGAAACGACAATGGATGATTGTCATGGGGATGAGGCGGTTTCCCGTGTTATTTGCGTCGTATATCGTGCAGCGTTATCTTGGTAAGCACCTTTAGGATTAACCAACGCTATCTGCTTTTCGCAAAGAGCGCGGAACGTTTATTCGAGCTTCGCTCTGTGTGTATACATAGCTCTGTTATTATCGTTTGGCCACTCGATAAAAGTTCAAAACAAGCAATCCCATCGAAGCAGAACTATCTCGACCTCCTTGATTCTAAGTGCGCGGCCCTGCTATAGACACACCCAAATAAGGCTATTTGTAGTAGACATTTCATTGCGTTGTTAAACCGAGGAATTCAAACGGCAAAGAGACTTTCAATAACAACCTGATCCTCCAACCTCATGCTCGGCGCTGTTACAATGCGATTTTATGGGCGTGTTAAAACTTTTTAACGCGCGATTCTTTCGATTCAATAATATCGAGGCACACGGACAATTTTTACAGCAGTTGAGGTTGTGTTTATATTATTCAATTAATTATCAATCTGTACACGCAACAATTTGTGGTTGTAGTTCGCGAGATGCTGCTAAAGGGAACAATTTATGCAGTTTAATGGTTATCTGCGAATTTGAATCGGCTGGCACTACGACGCCGCACATTAATCCCTCTGACGATTCCCTCGACCAATTTCCACGTAGTCGACAATAAATTTTAATGTCATGTTAATGCTATCGTCCTTCAGCTGTATTATCAAATATTCCTGCGATGGGTATCACAGCGCAGCATCGTTAAAGCTCTTTGATAAACTTCTGTTTCGTACAATATGCACCGCAATCAGGTCACGTTGTCCAATGCGAAAGTAATCCTAGACGTTATTAATATTCCAATTCTTGACAATGTTTTGTCTCCTTGGGAACAGCGGAATTCGAGTCACGAGGGAGCACGATCAAAGGAAAATTTAAATAACGTAAAGAAACCTTCGGACGATTTAATGAATGGATCAGACTGATTTCGAAATTAATATCTTTCCTTAGAAGCAATGCACGTTTGAAGTTCTCTTTGCAAATTATATCTTGAGAAATTTAAGTGGGTCACTAAATGCTTCTTTCACTAAACTTTTTCACCAGTCCTACAATTTAAGAAAAACCCTCGGTTCTGTGCTGTTTCTTAGATGCTGTGGTTCTACTATTTCTTTGTTACTTTACTAATTGCCCAGGCACTAAATAAAGTTCTAATTATATCGTGTTTAGAGTCATTTTAATAAGACAAATGCAAAAAATAAGATGGCGAAAGTCCCATAAGAAAATAATGAAAAATAAAGAAGTTTTGTAATTGGATCAGTAGTGGTTCACACCGATATACCTTTGCACACTTTACACTGCTCGGAGACCGAGACAGTTCAAGCAGTGGAAGGGATATTCGTTTTTCTTAGATCGTGCAGTTCCCGTTTTCTTAGATCAAATATTTACTGTACAATGAAATTATGAGTTACGGTAATAACTTCTATACTGGAGGAGAATAGTAATGTTAAGTTACATTACAAAAAGTACCAACTAATTGAAATGCAAAATCGTGATAAAATATATTTATATCTGTACTGGAGTAGAAATCAACATCAATTTAATTCCGTTCGAGAATATATTAAGAAATGTTTCTCACGGCCGCCATTGCTTCATGATGGACGACACTGTTCGAAAGATCCGAAACTCTGGAAAATGCACTTCGAAACTCGCGTCGCCCGGTGAAACCCCAGTTCTTCCCGAAGACTGAACTTTGAGGTGGCATTAGCACGCGATTCAGCAGAAAAAAAAGGCGAATGAAATGTACCCACGGCTTTCCTCCGTCCAGCGGGAATTTTCTTTCGTCATTGCTAAAGATCTTGGATGCAAATCAAGTTCACGAGCGGACGTGACCTGGATATCGACGCTGCTTTCGAGTTTCTGCCATGGAAAAGGAAATCCGCTGGCATCGAACGATGGGCCTCGATAGTGACTTCGGTGCAACAGGTTCTGTTTGATGACAATGGAATTTCTGTCGTTAATTGCTACTTAAATCACGCACACTCATGAGCACCGTGACGCTGTTACAATAACCCGTTCTTACCATTACTTCTAATAAAAAGAGATTAGAATGCTGGAACAGAAAAGCTAACGCATACAGTCACTCGCAATAATATTCAGAAACTCTTAAAAAACGATAACATTTGTTATATTGGACTATTTTTTTAAGAAGTTGGAACAATTAAAAGATTTTGACAAAATTGCAGAGAAAATACAAAAATTTCTTTTTACAACTTTTTTTTCATTTACGCCTATGTTTTTAGTCGAGTCACGTGACATAATTCTACTAAATTTACATTTCACTGAGCTTTTAATTTTCCAGTTCTTAGTGTGTATTTGTTTTGTAGTTTTAATGTCTAATTAATTAAGATATGATTTTCTACAATAATAGGAATACTCTGCAAGTCTGGAAAACACTTTTGATCGGGTTTATGTTAGTCGCATCTTCACCGGTCGCCTGAGAAACGCGTTTCGAGTAGAAAGTCGCGAACAGATACAAGCCCTCTGGTGCAAAGGGTTAAGAAACTTGGCAAGTTCGTATCCTGAATGCAAATTGGCTTCGTTGCCCTTGAGTACGCCTATCTGCATTTGCGGCGGCTAGACCGGAACGGAACGAATAGTTCCGCCGATAGTAAACTCATTTTGCAAGTGATTAGCACGGAAGTCCGTCTGATTGAGTATTGATCGACCACCCTTTCAATACAGGTACTCCACTGTAGACCGTAAAAAAGCCGACCAAAAGATTCATGACGTCTTCTTCACTTGACTTCACTGTTCTTATTATTGTACAATGGGAGATTAAATTATTATGAACAGATGGAACAAATTGCACAAAGCTACTGTAGAATATTGTAGTATATTTCTAAATACATTAGTCTTTATAATACTACTTAACTTTTTTTTTCAACTTTGGTACAAAAGTAGCTCCCATATTTAAATTGTATTAATTCGAGCAGTGAAAAAGGTATAGAGTTCAAATAATGATCATGAAATTAATTGATCTTGAATTCGTAGCTCATTTGACACAGTACTTTATTTTCAATTGCCCTTCATTGTCAATGTCTACTTCAAGTATCATTTATTTAGTAGATGAACAACTCCTTTTACTAACACTAAACAATGCACAAAAAAACGAGCTTCAGTCCAATCTGAAAATCCAGTTGATAAGAGAAAAGCAATGTCCTAAAATTACTTGAACGTTCAAAGAAAACGTCTGGTCGATTTGTTCGAAGATTTAGAAGATTCTTCCCCGGAGTCTCGAAAATCTCTCTCACCCAAGTTACGACTCTCCTACCAAATGTTCTTCGAAGGAAGATGCAATTGCGTCCCAATAAGAAGGTGAACGTTTCCCTCGGATCTACAACGTCGGCAGATGCTTAGCTCGAAGACGAACAAATCCATAAATCCTTCTGAATGTCCTTGAATTGCAGAGTCTCACGAGATGCTGTTAATTGTCCTCGTGAATGGAACGACGGAAAGTGTTTTAATAAAGGTGAAACTGCTTCGTCCTTTCCATGAACTACGTTGATAGTAAAAGATGGTTCTACATGATCTAAGAAAGGCAGAAGCATTTCAATCACAACACTGTAAAACGAAAGTATAAGTTGAAAACATACAATATAATTTGCACGATTTTGAGAGAATTCATTTCGAAAATTTGTAGCAACACATGCAGGTAACGATCAAACTCAAATTTTTCGAAAACGGGGAACGGTACCTGTTCAATGAACATTCGAACTTGATTTTCTCGAAAATGAGACGTGAAAAGGAAAAATGTTATTGTACGCTTTCGACGTTATTTTTTCCTACGGAATTAGCTTTTTCGTTTCAGCAGCTACTTTGTTCAAAAAACGGGGAGAAACGAACGATTTTATGTGTTAGAAAAATTCTCGCAACGTCGATCCGCGATCAGTCGACCATCAAATCTGATAGACAGCGGCACGATTTACGCCGTTCTTTCTGTCGGATACCAATGGCCAACGGTGGGAACTTTATTATGTGGCTTTGACTTCTAGCAGAAAGCTCAGCTGTACGTCAGTCCTGTGAAAAACATGTTAGAATCTTGGAAACATTTTACCAAGTGCTGTGAATCGTAGATCAACGACGTATCGGCCGTTCTTTCGCGAGAAAACAAAATAACATGGTCGAAATCTTCGTGGTTCAATATTTGCAGAGTTTTAGATGCGTATCTATTTTTATCAATTTGTCCATTAAAAGAATTAATTATATTATTGACGTCGAAGGAACGTGTTTCTGAACTTTCCTCCAATAAATTGTTTTACAACTTCCACTCTTAGCACATTCAAGGTTTAGTACCTCAGTTTCTGAGCTTCGATCCTTTTAATCGGCCATAGCTCAGTCCATAATCTGTACAGATTGCTCTGTTCTTTTTAGACGCGAGAATAAAATTTTTATATACGACGTACAGTATATGAGACACGGACGAGATACGACATTTGAGTCACGGTAATGCCGTAAAAAGTGCCATCAAATTGTTCACTTATCGTGTACATAAATGGTCAATAAATATCGATGCTGGCGTTTGAACATCTGTGTCAAGCAATTTGAACGCCTGTTAAATGATACTGTCGTTCTAATTAAAACTCCATGCTTTCTCATCAATTTTATTAGAAAACATACAACATAAATGTAGGCATTGAAGAAAATTCAAGAAAATTATATCTACACAAATTTTCAGCCTTCATTCGTTTCCTGGGTCAATTTTCAGAGATCACATCGATAAATTTTAAACTGTTTAAAACTTATTTGAAAAAACAATGTCAATTTCATGGACCATTTTAAGCGTTTAAAAAACGATTGTTTAGTGCAACTTGGAAATTCCTCTGACCGCACGGTCGTAAATTCGGATGTAAGAAATTCTATCGTATTTATAGGTAACACTTTGATATTCTCCGGTGTACGCCACTGTATCCGTATTCCCTGGCGGCTGGGATAGATACTAAAGGGAAGAAACAATAAATTTTGCAATATATTTAATACCACCAGTATCGACAAGTCGACAAGACTTAGGCGACTAAAAGGTAACGTTACGTAAAATTTATACAGACCGGCGCACACTGAAATCAATATTAACGTGACAGGGTTGCTCGCCACAGTGTAACGTATGGCACGTGCGAAAGCGACCGCCATGTTAAAATTTTCTTCGTCGCTCCTGGACCGATCCGGCCATTACAAAGAAACACGAGGAATTGCCTCCGGCTGTAAAAGTGATAAACGAAACTCGCCTTGCTGGTGCAGGTCCAGAAACTTTCACGGACCCCGTGAAGTGTCGTCGAACGTTAACGTTGCTACATAAGCTTCGCCGAAATAAAATTTTTCAAAAATCGTTTGTTAGTACGATTCCTCCAGAATATTGTCCCAAAGTTTTATTCGGAAATTCGCGAAACTGCTGCATTTATAGTTACCAAAGTGCAGTCGTATTGCTCGGTAGGATATAATTGAAACTTAAAACGCGTTTCTCTCGAAATGAAGTTTTCAACGATCGGTACTAGAAATATCTTAAAGAGTACTGAACCAGTTTGGATTGGTAACATTTTGCGAAAATGGCTTTGGAAAAATTATTGGCACGTCCTTCTAGTTTAAGATGTTCGGCTGAATTTTACAGAAAATACTATGTAAATTATAATAAAGATGTGCATGTTGGATTTTTAAAGAAACATAATTTTACATACAAAAAGAATTGTTGAGCTTCTCTCACTTTTCAACCATTCAAAGGTACATTGCAACCTCTTAAGCGACGCCAAGATAAATAGTCCTACGTCCATCTAAAACATTTCGCTAGCCAAGGAACTTTCCATCATTCTTTGTTAGACTTCGACGGACCAACGATTTACAGGTTCGCCGACCACGCCGATATCGACGCGACGTGAGAATTCTTACGTCGGTCAGCCTGATCCATCATGGCCCCCGTGCAATCCTGTGTTTCAGTTTAACGACCCTCCAGTCGCGATATTTCAAGTTGGATTGCCGTAACTTATTCTGTAACTGTGTATCGTGTCTTCTGCACTATGTATCGTTCTGCTGCACACGCAGAAGAAAAAGAAGGTTCGAACATTGAGAAAAAATTGTGTCGGAACATTAAAATACAATAATGATATTTTTTGTCTGTGCGATGAACTAACTGCAGTGTTGCTAGGCGTATATTCGGGGTGTACTTCCGAAAGCGACAACCCTCCGATTTTTCTGAAATTTTTGCCAAAGCTTAAGGATTTTTGGCGACAAAGAATCGTTTGCCTCCCAGCCCCCTTCCAATTTTTTTTACAGTTCTTACTAAATATTTTCGAAAATAATGACTTTAGAGAAAACAGTTTCAAACAAAAAATGAATATTCGCAATTCTTGAATGTTTAGAATTTGTCCCAAAATGATCAGAACACTTTTTTTGCGCTTTCATTGTTGCTTTTTCTTTGTTCGAATCGTCTGTGTGACGTTTAATTTGATTCTATCGGATTCCATTGGTGGGGTAATATAAAAGGGCACAGATCCTTAATCGATACATCGTGAAAAGATATCCACACGGAGTAAATCTTGGCGTACAAAGGAATTCGTTCCGTTGTACCGTTTCCGATATTCGCAGGAGAATTCAAGTAGTCGCGGCAGACTGATTTATGAGCTTCTAAGCGAAACAGTGGAAAGAAGGATCCACTTGAAGATCCCTAGGGGATCTGGACGAAACGAATTGCTATGGTGATTCTGGACACTCTAATTCCCCTGTATCGTGGATTATTAATACTTGTCGCTTTAACAACACCCTGTAGGTAGCCGATTGAGAGTGACAGATCATTCGAAACGCTCACTACTCATAAAAAAGATACCGTACACTTAAATCCATACAGGAAATTGCTCTTGACAAGTTTCCCTAAAGATTTGAATACAAACTGCGTGCAATTCGATGTATGAAAAAATTATGGCATCTAAAAAATTCGACAATAAGTATGGAATACATTTTTCTTGAAAGAACGATTACCAAAGACTTACCGAATAAAATGCAATTTTGTAGAAAGAAAATATTAAATTGGTAACTAAAACTATTTAAGCCCTTAACTCTGAATTATTCCATACGTTAATTTGTAACTCCTACAGAGTGTATCGGTGTAAAAGTGGATGGAATAAATCAATAAAAACATTATTTGAAGAGAGCAAGAAATTAATGGAACGCAAGAAACAATTAACTCGAGCAACTGCTACTGAATAATGGAGGAGAACAGTATTAGCTATCGGAATTCGATTTTCACGATATTATTGTATAAATGTTGAAGCAATAATCGGGGAATGTAATGCATGGAGCAATAAATGGGAAATGCAATTTCAACTCTGGTATTACTTGTGGTAACACGAATATCTTGTATTTAATACGCGTAAATTTTTGACCTTCACCGGACGAAGGTCAATTTCTGAAAAGTCGCCCAGTCGTTTATGCATAAACAACGTGAAATACAATTGGCACGCATAAGAAAATTATATTCATTAAACGAGTAATCGTTACTCTAAAAGGTACCAAAGTTAATCGAATATTTGCTTATCCTCTATTTATATCTAACAAACTGGTATTACCGAATGCAATTAAAATACTATTTGAATGATTAATTAAATGTGTCGGAGCAGAAGATTAAGTATATACATTTACGAGCAACATTTAATTCCGCCGTTTTATCTGATGATAGATTATTTTCAGAGGAGCAACCGCGCACATAAAACCCTCTCTCGAATAATTTATTTTCCTCGTTCCGCGTCAGACAACTCTCGTTGCTTTAGAGACGCGTGTTATTAATTTTAGCGCGTAGGAATCTAACATTTAGTTTACAATTATGTTGTCCGGAAACACATTTTGTATTGCTGTCGTTCGCAAAAAAATCTACACGAATTGATACATCAGAAAAGAGCACTGTCCACATCTACCACGTTCAAATATCCAAATATTCAAACGTTCCACAATGTTTATACAGAACAATAACTACATTAGAAGAATTTAGAACTGTTGTTCTATTCTCCAAACACAGTAACATTTTCTGAGTCTGTATCACTCGAAATTCTAATTCTATTGTTTAGATAAATTGGTATTATACAGATCCACACCTGTTCAAAATGCTCAACTAAAATTTAATTTCAATGAGGTAGTTGAAACCTAACACAAAATTACTGTAAACTAATTGTAAGTTAAACACTGAGGCATTTTTTTGTGCTGTATAAGCCTTATATGTGCTGTATAAGCCTTATATGGTTTAAAGCAATAAATAAATAATAATAATACGTACAATAGCTAATTCATTACGGTCGCGAATTAATTGGTACACCTAATATAATGAAGCTGTAGCTTTGGAGATGCGGCGTAAAACCAAATTGTCAAACGAATGAGTTACACTAATTTTGCATTGGATGGCTCATTTGTACACCTGACAGACAAAGAGACGAACAAGTGGGGTAAAACAAGCTCGATTCATCACGTTCGAACAGCGTGTCTAAGCTCCTCGAATCTATTACCTGAAGAACTCCGTTGAACTTGCTGGCGAATAAGAACCCTCTCTCTCCCTCTCTCCCTCCCTCTCTCTCTTTCTCTCTCGCGTGCACAACGATCGCCTTTGTCTGGCATTGAATGTGTCGTTACCCGATGGAATGGAAACGAGGTTTCAGACACAACATTCTTGAAACTGCCGAAAGAAGTTCAAGTGCATCTCACTAGCGGGGAGTAAACAATCCCCGGCTCCTTCCCTCGTCATTGCCCCGGCCCGTTCAGCCCCCGTGTTCCGCGCGGCTTCTTTGTCTTTCCCCTCTGTTTCAATTATTCGCTTTCGTCGTCCGCCTCCATTCTGTCGCAATGCACTTTGCCCTTCTCCCCGGGTGCAACGGGGAGGGGTGCAACGCGGGCCTGCACAGAGGGACAAAGGGACGAAAGCGTGCAGCCACAGTGGCCCACTTACGTTCGAGGTCTGCATTTGAAGCCCTTAACGTCACGAGAACCTCTCCTATCCGCGAAACCACCAGGAAAACTGCCTACCCGACGGGGACGCTCTAACTGTAGGTATTGATAACCACGACTTGATAGACCGCTATTGCGCTTTATGAGTTTCGCGATTTTCCGCCGGTTTGAAACGATCCGAGGAAACCGGCCTGCTAGAGGTCAAGAACTTAAGACGCGTGGGTAATAAACTTACAACGGGACAATACGAAAGGTTTTTCCATCGATCATCGAGGTGTATAACTGTGGTTGTGAGGAAAACCACCGCATGTCAAAATTTCAAAAAATTTGAGTTCATGCATTAACCCTTTGCACTCGGGGCTATTTTAACTCAAAAACGAAAGATTTGTACATTCTTGAATATTTCCACTCTATACAATTTTTTTTTCATTTTGTGCATATGAAACTGATGTAATATCTCGTGTAATATGTAAATGTCTAGTAGTTTATTAAATACGAACAAAAATAATAATGTGTACAATATTTTTAAGAATGGCATAGCAATTTTTAGTGGTGCCTCAGAGTCGCCATCCGAGTGCTAAGGGTTAATTGAGCTTTAGAGTATAGGATTTACGTATTTACCAGGAAGAAAGTTATTAAAACAAATTCGAAACGCTCGAAAAAATAATGCAATTTAACCGACGTCCTATACAAAGAATTAGTGATCAAAACTTTAAACGGCAATATCTCGAAAGTGAAAGTATATGCAACCACGGATATATGATTCTCAAACGATCTAGAAAATAAAAAGTCGAAAATTCTTTAAAATCTTGTACTTTATTTACTTCAGCGTCTAACCACAGATGATGAGGTTTAAATAAATAATATCGATTTCGGTAACAATCTTTCCATTTTCTTTTTCAAGCGCCAAACAATAAGCATTAATTTTCCCACCCATTAGATATTGTGTTTATATTCTATAGAAGGAAATTTTTGCGTGAGTTTTGACATTTTCTCGGGATAAGTATTACCACTGTATGGTGTGCTGGGCGACGTTAAGGGAACCCATAAACTTCCGGCCCATCCAGGAACAATGTCAAGCCCAATAAGTGTTGGTTATTCTTTTATTTTATGAAGGTCTGATATATATGTCGATACAAAAATTATCTTTTTCTTTCTCTCTTTCTTTCACACGTCACGATTACAATACGAGAATGACCGATAAGGTCAGTAAATACGCGGCAAATTCTTCGTCTACGACTGTCAGTCTCAATGTGTCATTCGTAAAGTAAAGACGTGCCTTCCGTGTTCAAGTGAAAATAAGTTAAATATATTGTGAATGTTTATTTCAAATGTCCTAAACCAATAGTAAGTACTTTAATCCGAAATACGACGAAAGCCGTCCCGAGCGATCGTCTTATATCGATTGAAAACTGCAAAAATAATTGATGTGTAAGAATTTGAATGAATCTAACCATGGTTGCCATGAAATCGTCTGAAGCATTCGTCAAATTATTTTATGCTCGTCGAAAAACGTACGTGCTTATGATAAAAAATAAATGGAAACGGTGCAATGGCATCTAAAAAACGACTGGTCGCTATAAATTGAAAGTTTTCCGACTGGCGAAAAGTTCGTGTCGCGTCTCGCAACGTGCCTGGACCAGCAAAATGTCTTTACAGGGATACTAATACCGTGAGCATTACATGTGAAAAAATATACGCACCCGGACGAGTTTTACGAGCGACCGCGTTTACGTCGAAGTTCGCAGCGACGGCATCGGGTATGAACTCGCCGGAGACCTCGTCTTTATTGTCTGTGGCGGAAAGTTTTTCGACTTTCTTCCTATTTTTATTATTCCTTTTTTTCTTTTTGCCGCGGTGCGGCGACGGGAACTTTCAACGAGTCCTTTTCGCGGCCCCGCCAGGTCCGGCAATTCTCTCTTAACAAAAATCTCATTGTACAGCTTCTGCATAAATTCATTAGTCGCAACTTCACCGTGATACCGTTCGGTTCCCTTCCATAAATTGAATTTTTCGATGCGCTCGCGTCCGGCGCGACGGGCCCGCCGCGTCGTCGCGTTGCAAATTCCGCGATTTGAATTTCAAAATTAAAAGTACCGGCGAATGGACACTCTGAAGGTTGACCGTGATTTACGTCGCTAGGTGGGAAATAAGAGACGGATCTCTTAAAGCTGTCTGTTTAAAAAGTTCTTCCGTAGTTACCGACACTTGGAAGTCGAACGTCTTTGAAGTGAAACAGACGCTGCGGGGGCGAACTTTGACAAATTGGTTCGTGATTGCTACGGCTCGGTTCAGGTAGTTTCGCATTTTTCGACAATTTCTTTAATTTGGCACCTCCTATATCATATCTATTTTATTGATTTATTTGTAGTTTATTTTAACGTGGTCGCATTAACTGCGAAGTCATTAGCGACCACATGGCTTACAATTAACTTTAACATAATTAACTTCGGGACCTTCAGCTGGTAGTAGGCAACACCAACACGGGGCATTCTTCGTGTTATTAATATAATAGAATATACAGTAAAGGTGGGATCTAAGAAAAACCCTCGGGTCCGTGCTGTTTCTTAGATCGTGTAGTTCTGCTATTTTTTTTTCACCTCACCGATCGCGCTGAACGTAGAAAACGCGACGATATTTCATTAGTATCTGTTATTAAATCACTCGGTGGTATTAAATACCGATTTTATGAACATCATTACGGATTTATGGAAACCATTCATAATTCCAAACCTCGGTCGACCACGCAAGCGATTCAAGATAGATAAATTATGTTATCTTTGTTAGTTACCCTTTGATTTATTAGTCCCTTCATTGTGAAAGGTGGTTCTTCGGACAAACAGGTTGCACACTGTGGGCAAACGCCACCAATGCCTGACCGACCGAAAGATCAACCACAGACCGCAACACTATCCCTCGTTACTCTCTAATAGAGATGTTTAAGGTGTTACGTAAAGCTTGGAACGTTATAAATAAGATTATACAGCGTGTCACAATGTTTATGGTACAACCAGGAGGTTGCTATGCACAGAAAGTAGAAACGGAAAGCCACTGTCAGAGACGCCATCCGACATTTATTGATTTATATTGAACATAAAAATAAGCAAAAATAGTAAAATAAAAATTGTCTGAACTAGTTGCAAGTTATGAGATATTGCCGTTTAAAATTTTAATCACTAATTCTTTGTATAGGACATTGATTAAATTGCAATATTTTTGTGAGCCTCTCGAATGTGTTTTTTCTTGACTCTTTTTCTGGTAAATACGTAAATTCTATACTCTAAAGCTCAATTAATTTGAAATTGTGACATGCGGCATTTATACGACATAAATATTTCTTTCTTTAATACAAAATCTACCACGGTCAAATGACCGGCGTCTATTATTGCAATTATTGATAGTATAAAAATTTATTTGTGGAAACTAATGGAATAAATTTCCTTCTCCAAGCATTCATTTTTATGGAAAATTATGGGCAATCTGAATAAATTTAGTGTAGCCACTTTTATAAGACAATATTTACCGATACTTTTAATACTTTGTATGTTTAGTGTTAATAACTTTAATGATAATATTCCATGAAGGTTGTTTCATGTTTTTCATCTTGAAACTGATTCGTCATTAATAATCAATTCCCCATAGATATCATGCCGCGAATCCAATGGAAATCATGTGAAAAATACATCTTTCACGTCGGAAACTCGTCCGTTGCGGGGAGAAAATTTCGTTTCGCGTTCAACGGATCAAGGCAATCACTCTTCAAATCCATCAAAGCGGAATCCGAACACTATGGACGATTCCGAATAGCAACTAAAGCGCAGCATCTGTCGAGAGTCTTATGCTTTGCGATCGCGTGGCTTTTCGATTAATCATCGATTTCCGAACAGGAATATAATAAACATTTCCACACAATCTTTTCTAAACGAATATTTAACACAGCTTTGTTTAGCGGATCAATAAATACGTACTACACGTAAACGACATACGTTAATGTGCACCACATTAGCTCATACGTAATCGCGAATTGGAAATGATGAATGATAAATAACGAATAAATATTCGGAATAAATAACGAACGATATTATTTGTTCTTTAATCTTATCCGAATCAAACTCCATTCGAATAATGACCAACACTGGATGTACGAGCGGCGATGGTGGTCCAGTCCACGTGACCACAACAGATCCCCTCCAAATGATCCAGAAACAGGGATCGCGTGCAAAAGCTAAGGGGCGTCACGTTTAGATTTACGCGACATTCACGGTCCCGCGGTCGGCTTTAAACGCGCTAGACTGCAGCGAGGGAACAATAATCTCGATCGTGCCGCGTTTAACGAGCCACCAGATTTACCGTGGACCGGAAGCGCCACTGTGACACTGTACTTGACAATCCTGACAGCTGGCCTACAATTACCTGTAGCCATTTACGCTCGCGGAAATCCTTTCTTAGATAACTTCTCCGTGGAGTGTACAGGGTGTGGCCGGACGGATGGTACAACCGGGCAGGGGATGATTCTACGTGTACAAATAAGTCGAAAAAAAAGAATAACATTTTTTCGTTTGACGCCTCGTTCTTGAGAAAACCGATTTTACGAAAAAATGTTCTGGTGACTGAAATACCTTAAAAATCGATACACGATTCTTTTTAGACGTTTTATCGAGGTTTGAATGAGAAGCGTGTCGCCAACTTTGCAGTAGCATATAAGTGACACCATGAGGAATTTACTTCCATGAGAGTGTGAAAGAAAATCGTACATCAGTTTTCATATCTGTTACAGTTTTATTTACCATAAAAATTTTTGAGAGGCTTTGGAAACGTTCGAATTTGCAGTACATTTTTAGTTCAAAACGTTTAGCTTTTTAAAAAAAGTTTAATTTAACTGTGCAGGTGCTACCCAGTTTTTGTGTTTCAAATTTCTCATTCTTAACCGAACTGGAATTGGATAAAAAGATTAATGGAAGAGTTGGAGCCGATATGAGAATCGATAAGGCAGCCATAACTGAAACAATAATGGCCAGAAATTTCAATTTCATGTTAATAAAAGGAAAGATTGATAAGGATAATAAAAGATTCTTTTAATATTCTGTCTGTACGAAAGTTCCATTTATTTTTCAATCAAATTGGTTCTCATCAATTAATTAGTTCGAACGATAAAAGATCTTCCGTGCAATACATTTACGAAGTTTCAGATAAAGTGAATGATTTTTTGTGATATCGTATCAGCTAATTACAAAAATTTCATTTCGAGAAAACGCATATTGCGGAACTTGAAATATGGCAATTCGTTTTGCCGAATATCGAGTCGTAAATCCTGTTACGATTGTTCTGGACGTTGTTATTGGATGCCGGCTATCGTGAAATTAATCAAAACGAGTCAATATTGTTGTCTAATTGTTAGCTTATGAGTAGTTATTGTTAGAGTTGTTAGGCCTCTAAAAAACTCAAAAATTACATTACTAACGTGCGATCTGTTTGAGATCGATCAACCAGTTCAAAATTTCACGTTCTTTCTAGGCTGTTTAATATTCGCGATATGAAATGGTACTATAATTTCATATAATATTTGGATATCACAAATTAACGGTATTTATAATATATTTGATATTCGGCAGTATTGAGTTTAGAAATTGAAAGAAAATTTCCAGCGAATGCCAAGATTAAATTACCAAATTGATGGATTCAATCATTAACCGTTAATTGCAAATATTAATCTTCCGTCAGGCGCAGCTGCACTTGTATAAAATTGATATACATTAAATGTCTCTTTCCAATACCATACGAGAACGATCAACATTTTGTTGGATTTAAAAATTTGTTTCCCACTCCTTTTGAAGCTTAAATTTATGATAGTGTTACTTGATCTGTCTTGCATCCTGAAAATCCTAATAAACTCTGGTTTATTTGAGTATATAATAAAAATGAATTTCTGAACTTGGTCAAGAATTAGTGACAATAACTTGAATAATTGCACAATTAAAAATATATAGTAAACTGAGTATTGAGTCATAACTAGACTTCGGATTTTTATGCAAAATAAAAGTTTGATTAGACAAATTGTTTTCTTTCTTCAATAATTTTGATAAGTTGGGAGATATATATTGATATTTAAAAATTTTTTCATCTTCCTGCTATTATAATACCTATTCATTTTTGTTATAATTGCATAAAATCCGCAGTCTAGTTATAACAATGAAAAATATGTTTCAAAGTTAGGTAGTTCTAAGTAGAATGTTCGGCGCTGTCGGAAGGTATTTTACTGTACTACAATTGTACGACCTCGTCACGTATGAAACGCGAAGCACCCATGCGTCAACGTCCCCGGCGATATCAATTCATCAGAAATAATTGAAAGCCTGTTTCTTTCTGTCCGCTAACGAATCCGTTCGACGAGTGTCGTTATCTGTATATCGTGAGATTTCACGACCCCATGCTTCCAGATTAATCAACGAGAAGTAAAATCAATTAGCTTTCGCATTTGACTCTTTACAGAACTTGAACGATTCGTGAAACATGAATGGCTCTTGGCGGTTCGAGAGCTATTCTACTCGAAAAAGCAATGCCCCGAAACCACTTTTACTCGTGTTTCACCGAAATCCAGAAATTTAACACACGAAAAAACAAAATTAACAGCGGAACAACAAAAAACTGCCCGAACACTAAACGCGACATGTATTTCAATCTATTGCTATGCAGGGTGTTACATGCAGTAACAAGTTATCATATTTTGAGAGAACTTTTGCAAAAATGACACAGATTATTAGAAAATAATTATAAAAATGAGGAAGAAGTTTTGAATTGTTGACTTTCTTCAAAGAAATTATTAAATTTGTAAGAATACTTAGCAATAGTTGATGAAAGGTGAAGGAAACAAAGGTTCCTAGTTTTAAATAGATTTTCTTGTTTTAAAGATAACAAACAATTCGTAAACGGGAAGTCGATTCAGTGTTATTGTACAGCATCAAAATGCGCATAGTAACAACGATGTTGCGTTATAGCTACTGTCGAATCGCGTTCGACATTATAGAGACACTATACGTAGAAGCATAATGATGAGCTTGCTCAAGAATATGCGCATGGATTTGCCTCGTATAGTTTGAAGCGGAGATGTAACATCTGTGGAAGTGAATATGGATGCGGTGTTACCCTTTTTGCGTCTGCTATATCGCATACCATTCTTTTCTGAAAGTACAAAAGTGTTTTCACTGCCGCTACACGAGAAGCGTTAATTCATTATTGTTTCAGAGTTCGCAAACTTTAGCATAAGCGCTATTTCTATAACCTGTACACAGTATCGGAACATGAGTGGTGCTCTTTGGTCGCGCTAATGCACGTGCTTCGAAACTCGTAAGAGTGTTTCCGTCTACGTGTGCTCGTAATTAAACCTCGTGTGTGCCGCGAATATGGAAAAGATAAACGCGGAACGTTCAGAGCTTATTATTTTTAAAAGCACTTATTTAGAAGCACTTTTAATCTTACCTTTTCTAACACTGTACTTTCTATTATTCGAAATTATACTCGATCAAACTTGACATTCAATAACTGAATATTTGACAGCCGTAAGTATTTGTTTAAAATTGATGCTGTTTTAAATAAGTAGCCGAGAGGAAATGGAAGAAATTAACGGCTGAACGCCAAGATAAGGCAATAACTGGCGAAGGTATTTAGGAATCTTCGTGCCTGAAGACGGCCACCGAGAGATGAGAAATTCTTCTTCGTCTTCTTTCGTTACACAAGCGCGAATAATAGTTCCCTTGAACGGGGGTAGAGGGGTTGGGGGGGTTGGCGAATCCTTCAAATATTTGTTCCGTTGAAAAAGCTGTAATTTAGCGGGAACCCAGGGGAAAGCAATTTTTCGATGCCGCCCGATAAATTCTCGACATCAATGAGAGATTTTTAGAGTCACCGGGGCTGAATTAAAGTTCTTCTACACTGAATTTCACTTACGATTTTCCCCGGGACATCTTTCAACTTTTTCACCGATCTCAGCAATCAGGGCCTGGGAGCTTTTACGAAGAGTTATAGGCTATTTCACTTCCGGCACGGAACACCGTCTTCGGCTTTCAACCAATTACGCGAATTGCGCTTCGCCGAGGCCGCCACCGCCGCCATTCCTTCGCAGCTTGATATTCATGTTTCGCCGCGGTCTTGGCTTTGAAATGCATGGAATTATTCCTCGCGGTGCCCGCTATAAATGACACGTCAGACGTACGTAATTAACTTCGTAATGGGAAATTGAGCTGTGGACCCGCTGTTCCTCGGAAAAATCATTTTCCTACGTGGAAATCGGTATCGATCGAAATTTCAATTTTCTGTCATAATTGTAGTCCTTTGAATGAACATTCAGAGATGAACGTTCCGTATGTTCAGAAATAAATGGAATGATGACTATACACACTTCAGAGCTTTCACTCCTACCGAAAACATGCTCAAAGAGAACTAGAACTATAACCACGTTGCTGTAACTATTTGGTAAGCGCCGACTACCATTTGCGGATTCAGTTGGATAAATTGTGGGTTAACCGACAACAGAGGCAAATGTGCCGAGTTTCATGCGAACATGATACACCACAGAGTACGTTAAAAATTCATACATCGCTGAATCGACCAACCAGTTGCGAATGAAGCCTTTTCCCATTTAAACTCGGCCTCTTAGCTGCTTCGCGTAGTAATTAATATTTGAAATATTATCCTATTTCTTTCATTGGTATTAGTCGTGAACATTCTACTGCTTTGTTGAACGATAATTGCAGTCATTCTATATTCTATGCTCTTCGTTCGAGTAATAAAACAGAAAACGAGAAGGAACGAGAAGAAATCGCTAAATTCCGGACGATAGCTCGAAGAAACGAATTTCAATCAATTTTCCAATAACTTCCTGTAGGAATTCTCAAACTTTCGAGAACTTAAATGGAAGATGGAAGATCGTACTTCAGAGGTTCATTCAGGTTAGAAGAATTCGAAACCACGTTGAGAAATAGATAAATGTAGATCGATAGCTCAGAAAGAAATTTTAATTCTATTAAATGGTTACTTGGGCTATAAAGATAGTAGTGAATGACCCCTAGTCCAGCACAAGGTTACTCAAGGTTGCCCAAGGTGACCCAAGCTGGTCCTAGAATCCATTTGCACCAGCCAGAGGTGCTCGGCTGAACTGACTAACTCGGAGCGCTCTCTGGGCTCAGGTGCGCATCGAAGCGCATCCAATCGGCGCTGCCAATCGAACGTTGATTTCGAGCTTGACTGATTTTGGGAGCTGATGATCGCCGTAGTAATTAACGATTGATCAATGTATTACTTCTGCGAGCTTAATATTTACATCAATTCCGTTTGCTGACGATGTCCTCGAGGATTCCTTTGACTATTTTACCATGTAATTTTTTAATGAAAGTAATTAATAGAGGAAGGGATACAGAGTAACTTGTAACACACAAATACTCCCAAGCATTACCACATCAATTTGATCGATAAAATGATATCTAGCTGGTTAGTGTTCACAACAATTCCTTTCGCCAGCGATGTTGTTAACCCCTTGCACTACGATTCATTTTACGGTTGCAGTGATTAGAACTTATTTGTCGTTTCTAATTTCTTAGAAAAAAAGAAGTTTGTATGTAATTTATACCTATGCAGTCTCCAATTTAAAGTTTAAAGGAAATTAGTAGCATGAATATTTAGTAGACCATCTTCGAAATCTTCGTCACGAGTCCGACTCGGTATTATAGTGCAAGGGGTTAAGCATTCCCTTTTTCTATTTTACCACACGATGTAATGGAACTTGATACGCAGAGTAACTTTTAACATGTGAACGTTTTAATGGAACGTATAAAGTCTTTTCTTGGGACACTTACTGGATACACTTATTTACTCAGACGGATTCGGTGAAAATAATCGTGCAATGCCTCGACAAATGCAATCTTGTTATTCTTAAAAGGGCAGTACAAATTAGTCACTTTTAGCGTTAAACGCAAGCGTTATTCAAAGTAAATGTACTCAAACGTGTCAGAACATGTTTCTCTGCTAAACAGTAGGGAAAGTTCAAAACACACGATTACTGTTTAAAATTATAACGACGTCGTTCATTAAGTTAACAAAAGGGAAAGGAAAGAGAGATGCATACTTCATGCCAAAACAGAATCCGTATGAGCATATTAAAAAGTCCGTGTTTGCATATTTACTACACGTAGCAACGTTGTTTTTAGAAACCTCGTCAACGCAACACGGTCTCCAGCGTCGTACAGCTTCCGTGTTACCTAAAAGCGCAAAGTATCCAGAGGAAGCTAATGTATCGGAACACCATAATTTTTTCCGTGTCGTTTGCAAAAACTTATTTACCGACGGAAATGCATTAAACGCGTGTCGCGGTACTGGGAATAGTCCATCCCCAGGGAACAATTCGCAAATAATTCTCCGTTTTCTTCGCCGAGAAGAACGACAGAGGCAACGTTTGTTAAAGAAACACGATATCGTTGCCGTTTCAACATTAATTCGAAGCTAACATTGCTTGCTTCGACTTCTGAAAACACTTCAAGTCTAAAGCAGCAATTTAATTCAGACAGAAATTACCAATACACGTGTTTATTATTATTATTTATTTATTGCTTTGAACCATATAAGGTTTATACAGCACACACAATACGAATCATACAACACACGATTATATTACATTACGCCTTAGTGTCTAACTTACAATTACAGTAGATAGATACTTTATTGTGTTCCCCTAAGGGATTACAGTAATTTTTTCAAATTTTGTAAACGAATTTTAAGAAACTGGTACCACATAAAATCCTATTTTCATTGGTAATAGCATTTGTAGATCCAAAATAAATAGAAATTATACTAAATTCTGTCGAATTTAATGCTTCTGCATTTTTTTTTAAATTTTCACAAGCCATAAATACATAAAGATCCCCAGCCTAATGATAACTACGCTAGAGGACACAAAAGGTGGGTCATCGCGTTTAAAGAAATCAACGTGACCTTGAAATCTCCGACACGTCTTCATCCATGCAAGAATGTTTACATCACGATATTTCTGCGATTGTAAGGAAGAACGCCGCGCATGTCACATAATTTCACTTTCGAGATATTGCCGTTCAAAGTTTTGATCACCAATTTTTTTGAGCCTTTCGAATTTGTTTTCCTGACTTTTTTTCTGGTAAATACTTAAACCTATACTATACATCTCAATTAATGCACGAACTAAAATTTTTTGAAATTGTGACATTCGGCGTTATTCCTCGCAACCACAGATTTCACCCTCTATACTGTGCAAATTTTGTATGCATCATGTTTTCATATCATTAGAAATAACGGGAATATTCAAGGTGGTCGAAGTTATTGATCCACCCCGTATAGATGGAATTCTTTAGACGACTCGACGCGCGCATATTTTGTTAGTGTTAGAAACATATTAAATCTGGCGTGTTGCTAGCGCGGAGCGTTGATTGCTTTTTAAACCGGCGGCAGTAAAAACAACGCTGGAAACAATGAAGAGGCGGCTGCACGAGCAAAAAGGCGCTTTGACAAGTGGAAATCTACCGCTGTCACGTGGCGCCGCGCCGCGCCGTGCCGCGCTGGTTCGTGACGGTGCTCGGTATAGGGGCACAGAAAATAAACAGAGAACAATATGACTTCTCCGACAACAAAGCTCGCTCTTTTCGGACCTATACACAAGGCTCTCCTTTCGAGCATGATGCCGCTTCCTTCGCGCAACTTCCCCAAGGAAGATCCGCGGACTGCATGCTCGCGTACACAAACACGTAGTGTACCTCGTCTCTGTGCATGTCAACGGAGATCCGTGCGCTTGCATTTCGTGCGACCGTTTTGCATACAGTAAAAATATACGATAAGGTGAAATGCAATTTCAACCGGCCGTTACCATCGCGTTTATATTCCGTCGGAGCTCGGTTTAGGAACGTCGACAGATCTTATTTAAACAATTGGTAGAATGCGGAGCCGCTTATACCTCTGCAATGCTGTCGCTCTTCTTTCAAGCGAGAGCTCAGCGTCGAAATATTATTTAACAATTTGATCGTATATTTAACCCATGGCTAATGTGGTCTACCTGCACATCGCGACAAAAATATGACACAATTTATGAAACGATTTCAATGTGTAAATGTATACAGTGACGCTCATTAATATTCGGACGCTCTTGAAAAAACCATAACTTTTTTGATATTGGACCACACGATTTGAACTTTTTTTTAGAAATGAGAGCAATTAGTTTACTACATGACGCGAAAAGAAATTTTTAGAAAAATTGCAATTGGTCGGAATTGTAGAGAAAATACTAAAAGTTGCATTTTACAACTTTTTTATGTGGGTCTAAATTGAAAATTTAAATAATATGTTTTGTAGATCTGTGTCAATCATATGTATTGTAAAAGTTTCATCGAAATCGGTTGATGTGGGAAAAACGACAGGCATTGAAAGATGTATGAATCCTATAGATTTATTGCAGTTAGAGGCCGAAAATCGTGAAAAATTGCAATTTTTACTATCTTTAAACGTTTGTAGCTCATTGCAACGTTGATCGATTTTAATGAAATTTTCAGAATATGTTTAATTGATATAGATGTACGTGTATTCTGCATTTTCAATATGAGTCCATATAAAAAAGTTGTAAAATATAACTTTTAGTATTTCCTCTGTAATTCGTTACGTAACAAAACCGGTTGTTCTAACTTCTCAAAAAAATTCAAGTTGCATGGTCGAATATTAAAAAATTTATCGTCTTTTTCAAAGTGTCCGAATATTAGTGAGAGTCAGTGCATATAACTTACTTGGATTTGCGAAAGGCATGTTCTAAAATTTCGTCGTAGGCACAGATAAAAACGACGAATAATTATCAATCCCTTGCTCTTGTTCGAATGAAATTTTATTCGAACAATTCCCTGTTGAATAGCCGCTGCATAGTCGATTGAGTTATTCTTCAACGAAGCAGGGTAGACAAATCCTTCAATTTCCCTTTCGGGGGAATTGATTCTAGACACGCCCGTACGTTATGTTGGTCGGAAATGCATGCAAATAGGTGTGTGATGCCAGGTGCACGCGTATATTCTATCAGTGCACGTGCGCGTGTCGAATATGCAATCGTGGTCACCGATATCCTTGGGGGGGAGGGAAAAATTAAATCCACCGGCGTCACGTGCAGCATGCTAAGGTCGCCAGTGAAAAAAGATCCCTGTCGGCCGCGTGTATCCTGTAAAATTCACTATCACAAGGACTGGCGTATTGCACGCGAAACAGGGATGGACAGGGAAGAATATCGTGGGCGTGCAGTTTACCCGATCGTGACTTTCGCAGGTGCCTCCCATTGCGTTCCAGACAAATTGCATATTTGAAGAAGAAGGGGGAAAAAGAGAAAGAGAGAGAGAGAGAGACAGAAGAAAACCATGGCTCGAAAATGAAATACGTCCCAGCGAGAGACAACCAGCGCCGACGGAAACCTTTCACGGGCGTAGTATAAACGTCGAAAGTTGCGACGATTGTTTCGTTTCTGTTTTACCGGCAAACCTCATCGGTTATTTGTCCCGGCTAAAAAGTTCCATCGATGAGGACGTTCTCCCTGTTCCCCGATAATTACCACTTCAGAGAATACTTTACGGTACGTTGACTGTTTAGTTCGTTTGCCAGCGGGTGCTCAAAAAGTTCGAGTACAGGAGTGGGAGAACAGTTTCTTATACGATCGGTGGTTTTGCGCTTCTATTGGCCTGGTAACTGTACCAGAGTTACATATATATATGTTGTAGAACTGTACAGCGAAATCACGGTAATATTCGAACACTTTAGAAAGAACGATAATATTTTTAATATTGCACCATATATGACTTGAGTTTTATTGAAAAGTTGAAGAATGCATGCCTAACTGTACCAGAGTTACATATTTATGGAGTAGAACTATACAGCGAAATCTCGGTAATATTCGAACACTTTAGAAATAACGATAATATTTTTAATATTGCACTATACGAGTTGAGTTTTTTTTTGAGAAGTTGAAGAATGCATGCCTAACTGTACCAGAGTTACATGTTTATGGAGTAGAACCATGCAGCGAAATTTCGGTAATATTCGAACACTTTAGAAATAACGATAATATTTTTAATATTGCACTATACGACTTGAGATTTTTTGAGAAGTTGAAGAATGCACTCATTCGGATTTTTAATAATTTTCATCGTGGATATATTCCCAAAGCATGTCGAATGAACACAAATTAAACGATTACATTATTTTGTCGCCAGTTTGTACTTTCTAAAAATTGCTTAAAATTTCAAACTTTCGAACATTTAAAAGCGTTGATTGAAATTCAATTACAGGACCGTCGTTCATTACATAAACGTTGCTGCTTTCTGTGTTTGTTTAAAAACTCCGGGTTTAACAACCGACAGAAATGCGTTCTGCAATTAACAGGAAATATATTACGAACGGTCCGCGCTTCTTAATTTAATTTTAATTTAAATTGACCGTCACCGTGCGAAGTTCCATCGACCCGTAAAGTGTTTTGTGTTGAAAAACATCCGTCAGGAATATATGCACACAATTATTGAAACTGTCTGTTATAACAATCACAGCTCGCGATTAACATTGTCACTCGAACGCTGTATGGATTTCAGTGACGAAACAGTGTCGTGCAACCATTCGAATTATTTAAAAAAAAAATGTTACAGGACGGGTGTTGCGCGTCCATCTGTCGGAGCGTCAACTCTCGCGTCCGTCGTTCTGACACCGGAGTTCTGAAATTTTTACTAATTCGAAAACGAGCTTCCGCCACAATTTCGTCACTTGCCGCTTGCTTTGACACGCGCACTCGCCAATTAAAAGATTGGCCACCTGTAGTCCTGTGATTAACTCGCAGCAAGGTGTTCGACCGCGGACTCCGTAAAATTTATTTCCGGCATTTCGAACGTAAACGGTTCCAAACGTTTGAAGTATTTCGCGAGGGACACGATTTTACGGAATTACTTAAGGTACCGAAATTTGCGTTTTCCCGCCGCCGCGCCGCCGCCGCGCCGCGCTGCTCCGCGTCATTAACTGCTTTAAGAGAGAAGTAACGATCTTAATTAGAGCGTTTTAACTTTCGCGAGGACGCGTTCTCCGTTGGGCAATCTCTTCGTTTTCCTACGAGAGCGTAACCCGTGGATAATTGAAACCGTTCAAAACGGTGAAATTTTATATCTCTGTGTTCGCTAATTGTTCTATCATTGTTCCCGACGCACTTGATCTCGTATTGAAGTATTGATCGTGCGCAGTACAACCGAGTCTCCGCTCGACGAAACGTTGTATGTATAGCTGATCAACCGATTATTGGATCCTTGATTATCTCAACTAATCACGATACGCATTGTTCTTGCGATCGAATTACTTTTGTTTTTCTCCACAGTCTCTTTCGCCTTTATTTCGCTGGACATACTTATCTGTTCAACATCGGTGTCATTTTATAGTTATCGTTGTTACAATGGTAGTTTATTGCTGGCAATAGATCATTATAATAATTTTTCATTCATACATAATTTGTATGATTTTATATACAAGGTGTCCCACGTAACAGTTTTCATGATTTTTTAAGTATGTACCTGCGATAATATGACAAAAAATATTTTAAACAAAAGCTGATCACTTTTCGATTGGCTATACATTCCAATAAAAAAAATGTTCGAAAATTTATTTTTTATTATTGTCAAGGCCACCTTCATTTTTTTAGATGGCACTTCAAGGTCATCCGAAGGTCATGGTATACTAGATCGTTTAATTCTTCTTGACACGGGCTGTCAAAAATACAAAGTGCCATTTAAAAAAATTAAGGTGACCTTGACAATACTATAAAAAACAATGTTTTTCGAACTTTTTTTATTACAATATATAGCCAATCGAAAACTGATCAACTTTTGTTGAACACTTGAAAACTGTTACGTGGGGCACCCTGTATAATTAGCTTACCGTTAGTCTTCTCAATAGTCCTCTCAATAACCTAGAAATTTCTAAAAAAAACGGACCGTGGAGAAAAAATTGGAAACACCTTGGATAGAACACAAAAAAATTACATACGCTGTCACGTTGCTTGGAAAAACCAGTGTTACATTTTCCTGTTTTATTTTTTGCCTAATATTTATAGTTGATTAATTATTAGCTATAATTGTTTAGAGAAGTAATAGTTTCTCGCTGTGAAAGGGCTACAACGTGATCGAAACAGGCGATTCATTGTCGCGAGGTCTTGTTCTATTTCCTCGACAGAGGAATCGCGGGACGAATCGCGTGCCCGTTTCAGCGACGAACAACATCCGCCTTGCGCGAAAATTCGATTCGTGGGAGAAGCGGGGGCGTGCGCGTTCTTTATTCCCGCGATTTATTGCATTCCGGGGACGCGTTAAGTTGAACAGCGGCGCATTTATTTCGTCCCCTAAGCAATCGTTTCTCACGTCTCTCCTTTGAGCCGGGACACCTGTGACCTATGTTTAACCGTGAACGCCGGGAGCGACGACGCGGCGGGGAGGGGGGTACTGTCATGATACAGTTGCCAGAATCCTCCCGCGGTGATACATGCACGCGGGCAGATGTGCGCTTGAATCAAGCCGCTAATTGCGCTCGAATCAGAGCGCAGCTTAGCGTGAATTCTTGAACGATTCGCGCGGATCGACGAACGTCGCACGATGATCCAGCATAGTGTGCGCACACACGCGCACAACCGCGCGTGTATTATCGTTCATTCGGAAACCGATACCCTGCAGAAGGATGCGCCGCAAGTAATGCTCCCGTGTGAAAGTAACCGAGCCACCGCACCTGCAAACGAATTTATTAGGTGTTCCGTTTAGTTTTGAGGGCTCCCTAGAGACGACTGTACGGTAGTGCTTCTCTTGTTGCACGAAATGACGCCGAAAATGCGTGCAAGAAACGACGTACATCTGAAGCGACGTTATTAGAAATATCATTTTATGCAGATCTCTATGCAAATTGTAAGTGCTCCGATCGTTGATGACGTAGAATCGGCTAACCCCACTATCGCGCTCCGGTCGTCCGGACAGGTCCGGACAGGACTTGCGCTGGCCGGCCGGGTGGGGATAGCCGATTCTACGTTCATCGACTCTCGGAGCACTAGTTGCACAGGCCAGAATCAAACTACTAAATACAGTTCAAGTAGTTTTAGTGTCATTTTAATTAGAAACATGCCACAAGTAAGTCGGTGAAAGTCTTTGGCGGCGGCTAAGAGGTGTGAGAGAGAAGGAAAAGGAAAGGGAGCGTTTTGTCCTAGGCCCGCTAGAGGACTCATCAGTAGGGCGAACTAGCAGAGCCTGCCTTAGGACGGTATATATAGGGACAGTCCCATAAAAATAATGACAAATAAAGAAGTTTTATGCCCCGCAGTGGAGGGGATATTCGTTTTTATTAGATCGTGCAGTTCCCGTTTTCTTAGATCGAGGCTTTACTGTAAGTTGAATATCGAGCATCTGCTAAATAAATCAGTGTCTGATGGGTTATAAAAAACAGGATATCTTTAGCGAGACATCGGTGAATTTCCAAGAAAATTACTCTACATAAATTTCAAGATGAACCGTTCAGCATGAATTATGTTCATTCACCGGGAGTCGTTCATTCACTGGACAGGTCACCCACCGTGAAATTTCTGAAGAATAGCAAAACTGGCAGGGATCGCGTGAGCCAGCTTTACCCGCAGAAATACACACGGTACGGGTGGTAGTAATAGTGAAAAAGCGCTGACTCAATTTCTACGCTGACCATGGCACAGGTGGCACGCTTTGGTAGGTCAATGAATCCATGAGAAGGGGAGGCACGACTGAGCATGCGGGATGAAAGTGGCAGAGTATAATAGGACTCCCACTATTCGCATTAATCGTCCGAGCTGGATCAATTTGTAATCTGCCATGCTATTTTATGGCGGAGTTATTATATCCTCGAACTCCTTCGCGAAGTTTCGCGCAATAAAATGTCACCTCGCAGGAAAGCATTATCGCTTTGTGATCCGAAATTCCTTTCCGTTAAACGGGAGTTTATCATTTATTCTATGCGACATCTAGCGATAAATATGGTGTCCGCAGTTTACTGTTTCTGCAATTAAACAAACTTTATTTTACGCTTTTCAATCAAATTGAATGATACAATCAGGTGGAATTGATGTATCCAATTCTTATCAAGTCTACAGAATGAGTCAACTGACTCTGTTGCCATAAATTGCTTGTAAACTGTTTCAGGGTGAATTATGCTCTTCCGTTCTGGTTAACAAAAAATTACGACAAAATTCATGAACATTCTATGGAATAGCATACATGAACGTGATTTTATCCGAATTTGTGATAACAAAACCGATTTAAAAAAAATGTCAGACACTTAAGAATATTGCTAATTTTATATTAAACTATCAATTGATACTATCAATACTGCAATAAAAAAAATCGATTTCCAGACCCGTGTACATGAGACAGTCTCTTTAAACCTATCCATCATTCAGCTGGGCGCATCGGCCGGCTCCTCGTCAACAAATTATCCACGTAAACGTCATCGCGTTCCGGTCAACCGGAACGATCATAATTTCTGGTGTTACCAGGTCGATAATGAAAGCAGGTTTCGTTGAACCGTGCACGCCGAAGCCAGGATGGTTTGAATGAAATACGATCGATAATTGAATATATGATCCAAGCCGTTCGAAATCCCGTCTATCCCAGAGTGGCCTGTATCTCCCTGCGTATGTGTGTGTGTATGTATACCTGTGCAGGTGTACGTGTGTGTAATCAAAGTTACCCCTCCGAAGATCAACGAAACTAGGCTAGCATGGACGCCGATAGAAATCTCTCAGGACGATTACGCGTCGAGGCAACGTGCTCCGCGCCGCGCCGCGCCGCGCGCCTCGTCGAGGCCGACAGAAATTATTGATCTTGTTAGGGTAATTAAAATTATCGGGTTATGTGGCGAAGGAGATTGCCTCGGCGAAAGGGGGGCAGGTAACTTGTGTGCAGCTTGGCGCTGGATAGATTACGAGGTGACGGGATTCGGGATGGGCAGGAAACCCGAGGACATGCTGTATGTCGCTCGAATTGTTCATCTGACGACGCCCTCTCCTGCCCAAGCTAGAGACTGTACACGCCCTTCTGCCTTCCGATTAAATGCTTTCAGACAGAGAAGATCTCTCGAGTTTATTAACCCTTGGCGCTTCGAGTACACGCTCCTCTAGTCTCTCTATTGGTCGCTGCCTACAGGTGCTTTCCTCTTATGTTTGCCAGAAAACTATAAGTCGGCACTTTTTCACGAAGCGAGATCGTATTAGCGAGCAATATCGCTAGATCGTGATCCTTTTACTGGGCAAACGCTGAAATTTTGATGGATTTTTAACGTACTCTGGATTTTCATTTAAAATTAAAATTGCATCTGTTGTAAAATCTCAATAAGTTTAATTGAATTGTGGCACTGTTTATAAAATATCTCTTTGTACTTGAAATATTTTTGATTTATTTTAGACTCCGGATTTTATGCATTTATGGCAAAAGCGAGTACGTCCAATTTAGAACAGTGGAAAAATTAGAAGATTTTGAGAGTATTAATATATATTATTTTCACTATATTAAAATTATTAGTGAAAAATATAAATTTATATTTAGCTTCTGTGTCTTGCAATTGATGAACAAACTTTTTATTTTGCATAAAGATCCGGAGTCTATTTATTACATTTTATTCAATATTAATATACAGTTTATTAAATATTCTATGAACAGTAATAAAATACAATTGTATTTTTCTTATGTCAGCCACGAACCTTTCTTAACAAATAATAATATAAAAACGGAACTTTAGTACTTACTTCGTCTGGCACGGTGAACAGATAAATCAGTTTGCAACAGTACACAAACACCGTGCCCGTGTAATATGTAACTGTAAATATGCACAAAGAACGAGTGTTGCACGCACGCTAAAATTTTAGCAAAAACTGTTTCACAAGTAACGCGGTTCAGAAGAAATAGGCAAAGCACATATTCTGCATAAATTGGTCTCTTAGCTTGAATTATTGTTCTGCTTTATTTATGTCAGAGCCAGGTTTTACAAGCAGATCCCTCTGAACATGACGTTTCCTTGAAAGCAACGTTTCCTCCTCTTTCGAGCTATAAAAATTCATGAATAAACTGAAGACTTTGGACTGCACTTCACACGGAAAATTTACATTCGCTGGAACCGCGATGCCGATGCGTAAACACCCATTTCTTTGACTGTAAAATTTACTTCACGATTGATAAATTTAATATACCGAGATCTCCTTTTTAAGGTTCAAATAGTACCTCGTTCGCTTCGGTTGTCGTTCAATATTATAGCGAAAATATCGCGACGTCACGAGTCCACGGTGCTCGAGCCGCTACCCCCCCTATCGCGCTCGTGCGAGTCGGAGCGAGTCCGGACTTGCACAGGCCTGACGTAGCGTATGACGTCAAAGCCTAAACATTGGACGGAGGACAAACAGGTCTCTGAAAATCGAGCAACTTTTACTATCATGTAATATGAATTACGACGTGATGACGGCGGTAGTTAGATCAACTTTCGGACAGTTGTCAGCGCGGATGTTCCATTTACTGTCTAATTGGTCTGCGATCTCGTCTGAACGAGCCGTTGAAAATTCACTGACCACACGGACCGGTGATAAAACAATTTCTAGGTTTTCCGTCGGCCTTCCGCAGTCCATTGAATTTCCGATTGCGACACTACCTCCCTTTCTCGCCTTTTCGAAGATAAAGGAGTCAACTAACAATAAAGAGACTTCACCGTGGCGTCGTAAAGAACGATGGCTCGAATAAAAGCAAGACAAAGCCAGAGCCAGTAGCCAACGAGGCCGTTTCGGAATCGCGTCCATCCCTCTGTACGGTCGCGTCGCTCAAACCGACCGGCACAAAGAAAGGAAACTGCCGTGTCCTGCGGTGTAATCGCGACCGATCGACTATTAATTAGAGACATTCGCGACGAGAAGGAACGTGCTCATTATGGAGGTATTCTTGTTTCGAATTCCAACATTTTACCGATTTTGCATAAAGATCAATGGACAATTCGCGAAGTTGTCGTTCGTTTCTAGATCCCGGCGTCCTTGCAGCAGTAAGACCCTCATTTTCATTACTAGGCATCTAGGTCTGATGGTCTAGAGTAGCCCTGTGTCACCGATACACCAGCTTTTGTCCCGAGGACCCCTTGACCCAAAATACGCCTCCTTTTTCTCACTACAAAGCTATTCGGTCCCCTGGGTCCTGGTGGCCCTCCAACACCAACACTCCTTTTGTATGACTTTCAGCGAGAATTCGTGTTAATTTGTGAAATTGAACCTTCCTTTTACTACTTGATACAAAGTGCACCCACAAACCAAGTAACGAAATGACATTGTAACTTACAGAATATTATTTTGTTATTTCATTCACTGATAAAGGAATGTCCAAAACACATTAATCGCTCAAATTCACATTCGAAATCAATTGGTAAAGTTTAAATTTCTTAGATTGAAGCAGCCCCTATAAGGGTAGTTTTATAAAGACAGGTGCCCTATTCTAGCAAATACAGTGGATGTACAAAGTATTGCACAGATAAAAAATTAAAAAATCGTGACCTTTACTTTTTCCTTCGCAATTACGACCAATAACAATTTTTTAAAAATTATTTACGCATTAGCTAGTAAACTAATGCTTCTAACGTCTCAAAAGAAACTCGAGCTGTTGGGTTGAATTTTGACAAAGTTATTTGTTTTTAAACGGTGTACGAATATTTTGTACACCCACTGTAGATAATACCAGAATTAGATTTTACAGCTCCAAAAATCTCTAAAACCGTTCTGTTTGTTATGAACAATATATAATTTAACGGAGACACGATTTTTATCCAGGATTTTTCAATTCTTCCCCATTGTGCATTTCAGCGAAAAACGTACTACCACGTTAACGTCGAGCTTTAGTTTTCAGTTTGCGGATTGATTGCATTGAATATTCCCCGAATAAGCTGATATCCTCGGTTCAGCTCCTTCGATCAACGTACAGGCAAGGATATAGAACGGTGATAGCGTTGTGGTATCAGAAGATCGCCATCCGAGGCGGCCTTAACCGAAAGCACGCGTTGCATTAATGCACACGAGAGAGCCAGTCAAGCGCATACGTCCACTATTGTGGTCATCCGAAGATGAATGCGGCAATCCATTGCAGCCCGAACGACGGGCGTTTACAGAGACTAACACGATTGAGATATGCGCCCTTTTTCTACGTGATCATCGATCCTACCGCGAGCGGACTGTCGCAATTCCCGGAGATGTTCACTAAAATGTATGGCCTGTTCCGAATAGGAAGCTTTTTATTATGTAAAACACCGCTATTGTTCTCCTAATACAAATGGCTGCGCATATGCTCGAAAATCTCTTGAACTGTTATGAGTTATTGCTAAATAACTAAATTTCGAGAGATTTAAATACGAGTTTCACTTTATTCGATTAAACTTTAGAGAATTGGATATTAGTTTAATTATAGTGCTTTAAATAGAGGAACAACTTTTTTCAGAAATTAATTCTGAATATTCAGAATATAACATAAATGTAACATAAATGTGATATAATTTACATGAAGTGAACAAATTTATGATCGCATTAAGAAGAAAATGAAAAATTTTTGAAACGTGATAGGGATCATGAATTACGAGTTAATCTCAGTTAACAAGCTAAACATTGTTATAAAGCTGATTTTAATTTATGTTTATATGAGAAAAGTAAATAAATCCATTAATATTTATCGTGTTGTCGAAATAAAAAATTGTTTTCAAAAAGCCTCACTGAAAATGAATGGATTAATAGAAGTTCCTGAAATAATTGCTCAAGAAAGCATAACTTATATTTTCGCTGGAAAATTTACCAAGAAAGTAAAAATAAATAATCTCATTAACGTTTATCGTCTTTTCTATCTGGAAAGAAAAATTGATTTGCATAAGCCTGATTGAAAACTCGATCGAAGGGATCTTATCAGAAGCAGCGCGGGAGGTTAATGATCCACTGATTTATGTAGATGTAAACGGCGGTCGTAAAAATATGATTACGTAAAAGCGTAAGTACACTCCGCGTTCGTTATACCCGGAAACGCTTAATCCAAAACTTTAATGAAAGTTATTTCATCGATGGTGCCTTGAGCTTTAGGCACTTTGCTCGCCAACTTCTAATACTCTTCCCTGTAATCATTCCCGACGCGGCCCAATCGTTTTTCCATAAAGTTTTCCGGTGCATATTATCGTCGGAGTAGCACACCTGAGACCGGAACCACCGTAATTGCCACCGGAAAACAATTGCTCTAGTAACCGAGCCCACACAACCTGAAATTAAATTCGATGATAATGGTTTCTATTCTGTGGCTCGCGGTAGAAATTTTAATCGAAATACAATCCAGTGATGTAATCCGAATTCAATAACAGCTTACTAATCCATGCATAGGAACAATTTTTAAAGAGGAAAACAGTATTATAGTGCATACTTACTAGCTCCATTATAAACCAATTGGATAAGTCAATAAATTTTTATACAGACTGAACGTCAGTGAAAGGTTTATAATATTAATCGAGCTTCCTGTAGTTTTGTACTTTCTAGAATGCTGACCAGAAATATATCTTCTTTCTAAGAACGACTCATGCTTTTTTAAAAAATGTATCCATGCGCAAGATCGAGTACAATAAGGAACTTAAAGATAACCCTAACGAATCTTCCTATACAGGGTGTCCCAAAATTCCTTCAACTTCCTGAAATGGGCGGTTCCTGAGGTAATTTGAAGCGACATTTTCCTTTTCGAAAATGTCCGTCGCGGCTTCGTTTAGGAGTTATTAACGAAAAACACGGACCAATCAGAGCGCGACAGAGGCGAACCATCTCTACCAACACGCGTCTAGGTCGCGCTCTGATTGGTCCGTGTTTTTCGTTAATAACTCCTAAACGAAGCCGCAGCGGACATTTTGGAAAAGGAAAATGTCGCTTCAAATGACCTCAGGAATCGCCAATTTCAGGGAGTTGAAGGAATTTTGGGACACCCTGTATATGTAGATATCGACTTTTTTCTTTCTTAAAGATAACTAGCCTTTGACAAGTCCTGTGTATACTTGGAGATTGAAATTCTAAAGTAGGACAAAGAGAACAATTAAGCACTTATTATTTCATACCCTTAATATTACACAGTATTCTACACAGTATTAGGTCAGTGTAAAAGTTCGTGGTTTAAATATAACAAGGAATCGGGCATGAACTTTTGCACTGACCTAATATTACTTTCGACATTGAACTAACTTGTTTTGGTCATGTCGTGTGAAATATTTCCGTGTAGTTTCCATTATTAGAATGCAATTCACTTAGATTTCTTTTTAGTTGAGCAAATATTTGTATTAGTTGGAGTCTTGATTGGTTTCTTATTGAACAATTATCGATAAAAAGCACACCCAATATTTTCCAACCGAACTATTTCGTCAAAATCGATAATTGCCGATGGTTAATTAGCATATTAAAAGGCGACTAACGGAAACCATTTTTAAGACACAGAAAACTACAGAACACTGCAAACTAACTAGACAAACACTAGAAAATTTCAATTAAAAGATGTGCAGTTTTCAGTAATCTATACTATCTACATTACAAAATTTTAATTTTTTCTATTAGGACCATAAGAACCACTGCAACTTTTAAATGAAGTTTTTCCTGTACCTTATACAGGGTGTCCCGCCTAAATTGAGTATCTTAAATATATCACTTATTTTTTATAAGCGCTCCGGTCTACCCTGCTACATAATGATGACCAAACTTCGAAACATAACCTTGTATACGAATAAATATCACTAAAAAAAGGCATCACATTTATTTGCACTAATAAATGTCTATGTTGCTCCTGTACCTTGCAATTAATACAAACGATTTTAATTTTGCGTAAAAATCCGCAGTCTACTGATCAGTTAGAGGTATTCGCGTTCTTCGGACGCTAGTGAAATAAATAGTACAGTAAGATGGTTTAATTCCCGAAAACGCGGAAACGTCTTAGCGGCAAATGGAAAGCACTCGGCGCGCGGCTTGGCGGGACGAAATTTTCTTTCAGAGGGAAAAGCGCCGAAGGATCGTTCGTTACGCCCCGTTTTCCATGGCGGGTTTGTGGAGACTGCGGAGGAAGGCGTCGCGACGCGTCTTGCGTCGTCGGATCGGGGAATGGAACTCGAGAATCTTGAGGCTGACACGGCCGCGACTCTGTGTCCCACTCTGTGTCACCACTGTGTGTCCCGCTCTGTCCCAGGGAATACGGAAAGGCGAAACTTTCACCCTCTGAATTCCTCGTTTGTGCAATTCAGCCGCGTAATCTAATGAGCAAACGCCGAGACTCGCCGCCCGGCCCCGGAAATTGAAGTATACATTATAAAACGTCGCGCTTTTCTATGCAGTTTGCGCACCACCTTCATCAAAACCAGGTCGCGCATTCCTCGAAAGTCGCTGCACTTAAATATACAGGACTTTACCCACCGCGCCCTTCTATTTACTCCTTCGCTGTGTAGTGGCCGCGTCGCGTCGTCGCCGTCGTCGCCGCCGCGCTGTAATTTCACCGGGAATATGATATTAATCTTAATCGCGATACTCTTTTGTTTGGCAAAGTGAACGCGTCAGAACGCGGAGACCGGCCCGCGATGATTTACGGCGTTTGCCACGAGTTTCAAATGGCTCTCTGAAATGTTGGGAACTACTGTTCTGTGGACGGCACAATGCCGCGGATTAAAAAGATTCGTATCCGGCGCAGAAATTGTTTAACGATTCCACGATGTCAAGTTGAATTAGCGATGCTCGAAACGAACGTAGGACGTTCGGACGTAAACTGAACACGAAATGTACCTCCGAGGGATGTACGGCGCCATCTGGGTTTTGGCGATCGCATTTACCTGGTCCACCCTTTGTACAATTACCCTTTGTATAATGCGAGTCTACGTACGATCCGTTTCATAGCTTCGACAACTAGAATTACATTGCTGTTAATAATTTTCGAAAATTTCAATGAATATTAATTTTTGAAGGTTGCTATCTCCGATGAAATTTTATCTCTGAAAATCAGGGTGAAATATAAAATTTACTATCATCCGTATAATCGGAATATACTCTGCAGGTACCCGCGTTATGAAATATCATCGTTTTAAAGCAATCTAGAATCTGGTAGCGTTTTATATCGATTCGTTTTCCTGCACATCGTCGGGGGGGGGGGGGGGGGGATAAAAGTTACAAAGATTATTTTAACGATTCCAGTTGAAAAGCGCCATTTCCCGTCAGATCGCCGCACATTCATTTCCTTGATACTTTCAGATTGTAATAATAGCAACGCAATTACCCAGGCTCTTTGAATCGTCTTGCTGACGTTAGATCGTAATACGCCAGCGCCGATTTTCGCTTTTCTCGTGCTCGCGGCGAATTTATCTCCCCTAATCTCGTACTTTGTGAATAGCTCACGACTACTCTTAGGTCTTTTCGCTTGTGTACCACGCTCGAACGATAGAGGGGAACGAAAGGGTAGAGGCAGATAATGGTTTAACGGTCTTACACAAGCTAATACCAACAAATCCCGACAACAAAATTCATGGTTCGGCGATGCGCGTTCCTTCCGTCTCTTTTTTTGAATTTTTTTTTTTTTAGCTGCATTTGTTCGATCACGTCCCAAAGCGACTTTCGCCCGCGTTTTCCTCCGAGCCGTTCGAAGAAACGAATCTCCGCGAGTAATTAATCTTCCTTTTAACGAGGATTAATTAATTTTACCAATTTTATGTCCGAGCAAAGTTTCCCTGGCATTTCGAGCTTCATTATCCTCGGCAGACCACAGAAAATTGATATTCCTCTTGGTTGAAATTATATCCAGTGCCGGGACGTGAATATTAATTATATCCAACATTTCTCTTCTGTCCATTTCGGACTTTTCGTCGATCCTCGGGAATAACGACAGTTGAGCTGGGCACGTACGGCGCCGCGCCTAAATCGGGACACCTAAAAATCTTTTCTTTGAAGTGTAGTAGTCGTCTACGGGAATGTAAGGATTCTCATACACACACACACACACACACACACACACACACACTGAATTTAATAATATAAAGATGATTATAGAATATATTTGAATTAGACAATATATATTAACATAATTTGTCTCGCATCGTCGAACGACGCTTCGCTACGCTCGTCGGACGAACGCATCGAGTCTCGCGTACGACTCTCTCAAACATCGACTATAGAAGGAATACTTTTTTGAAACAATAATTTTTCAGTTGAAACTTGTTGCGAGAACGATTTTCTTTAAATTCGTTATTTCTGAGGATTTATTCGTCGAAAACTTACCGCATACCGTCAATTGGACCACTAAATACAGTTCAAATTATATCGTGTTTAGTATCATTTTAATCGGAAGAATGCCACAACTCAGTTCGCGAAAGTCCCATAAAGAAATAATGAAAAATAAAGAAGTTTTGTAATTGGATCAGTAGTGGTTCACACCGATATACTCAACCTCGTATCGAATTATGCGACATGTTTACACTGTATACTGCTCGGCCGAGGAGTACGCCCCGCAGTCGAGAGGATATTCATTTTTCATAGATCCTAAGGTTCCCGTTTTCTTAGATCAAGACTTTAATGTATATCTGAAGGTCTTACTTTTCTATTGGAATATTACTGAATTTTTTAAGCTTATAAATGTTATTTTATGTCTCAGGAGTGGAAGGACTATAATCTCCAGTGGAACCAGACCGATTACGGTGGGGTGAAGGATCTTCGAATCACTCCGAACAAGCTTTGGAAACCAGACATCCTCATGTACAACAGGTAATTCGATCTTGTCACATTCTCATAGAGAATATTTTATG
Source organism: Lasioglossum lativentre (assembly GCA_916610255.1). Taxonomy (NCBI): domain Eukaryota; kingdom Metazoa; phylum Arthropoda; class Insecta; order Hymenoptera; family Halictidae; genus Lasioglossum; species Lasioglossum lativentre. Next base: position 9,546,845 of record OU744364.1, read on the forward strand.
ATTCCACGCGATAAATCGACGAACGTAATAAACCCGGTTTAACACGACGATCGAGATATAAAACGCGAACCGAATGCTTCGACGTTAAAAACAAAAAATTAAAAAAAAACACCAATCGATTTTATACGTGCTGGTGAAAATTCAATTAATCAAGCGGTAAACTCGTTTAATCAAATCGGTACGGCGTCCTTCGAAATAAAAAAAAATTACTAAAATATTGGTCCGCAACGTGTGCGCCTCATTCTTCCGCGAGTAACCGATAATAAACTCGATTACGCTTTCTAACTTGTTTTTAAACGAATCTATTCGCGAGCACCGACAAATCACGGTTACGATCATTTCGCGCGCGCGCGCGAGCCCGTCCAGGTTTCTACATATATATCGGAAAGAAAACAACCGAATACGTCCATGTTAAACTACTACGCGTCGTTTATATTATATCGTGTATCACAAGCTGCTCGATTTTGTTACACTCGGAACGAATGCAGACAAACATTTGCATAGCTGCCGCTAGTCGTGCGTAAATATGTGCGACATTTCTGAACAACTGTATAACATTTTTCCAATACGATTTTTGCATTTCAGATTCCATAGATAAACCGGGGTAAACCAATTTGGTAAACAACAGTCAAAAGTAAATTTCATATGCACACATGTCTATTTTATGGAATATTCACGGTGTTGTAAACTCGAATTAATTTCTATACGCAAGAATCACTTTAGAGTCGAATTTTGAATAAAAATTGGAAGAATTTGTCGTCAATTTTTTACCTGTTCGTTTAGAAGTGTCGTTCGCTCTTGAAAAGAGTAGACTGCGGATTTTCATGCAAAATAAAAATGATCTACCGTTTTTGCAAAATACAGAAGCTATATAGACATTTATTTCCGTTCTCGATATTTTTAATCATTTGGAACAAATGCTGCAGTATTTTGAAAATATTTAAATGTTTTATTACCGTCTCGTATTTGATTTAATAATTGTTGTCACGAACGCACAATATCCGAAGTCTAGTAACCAGCAAGCTGCAGATCTTTATGCAAAATAAACATTGTTTGTATCGAGTACAAGCAAGAGAAGCCAAGTAGAAATTTGTTTATTCTTTTAATCTGTCCACTAGTTTAAATTACAGTTACCCATAATCTTTATATATGCATAAAATCCGGAGTCCAATCATGAATGTATAAGATCCGCAGTCTAGTAACGAGCAAGCTGCAGATATTTATGCAAAATAAGAGAAGCACCAGATAGAAATTTGTTTCTTCTTTTAATGATTTTAACAGGCAAAAACTAGTACATTGATGTTCTTAAACACATTTAATCTGTCCACTAATTTAAATTACAGTTATTCGTATTCTTCATATATGCATAAAATCCATAGTCTAATCATGAATGCATGAGATCTGCAGTCTAGTAATGAGATAAAAATTCCGCAGCGGGATAAAGCAGTTTTGCAAGAAGTGCATATAAAGTTTATATAGACTTTGATTCGCAGCTTGCGTTTCTGAAGCCAGCGGTATCGATCTCCCGTTATTTAGCTGGCCGGAAATTTTGAAACGTTGGAGCAATTGTACGTCGAACTGGAACGCACGCGGCGAGTGAATTCCGTTGTATTTTTGCGAGCGCGTAATTCGAGACCGGCAGAATCGAGCTAATTTGTGGTACACGCAACGCGCTCGCGCGCGCGTGCGCGCTCGTAATCCGATGAATTCGTGCTGCAACTGCGTGCACCGGCTAGCGGATGTTACAGTGTCGGACTTTAATGCTGGTATCCGAGCTCGGATCATCAATATTTCACGCGGACAGTCGTTATCCAAATTAGCTTCGGGCTTCGGTGTTCGCAAGTCGCGAGAAGAACGTTTTTGGCACCGGCAACGACACGAAGAACGAAACGCGACGGCTAAACGGTTTCCCAAATGGAAGAAGGACGGTCTAAAAATCGTTAATAACGAAAACCCGAGACGGATATAAAAACACGGCGACGCTAAAACCACACGGAAGTCGGCGAAATTAAAGAGCCGAGGGACAAAGACTCGTAGAAGCCTCGGAGAGATGAATTAAAATTTTGAGAATGTTTCAGAAATCCACGGCGGCTAAATATGTAGGTCGTCGATGCGTAAATCGAATTACGTATGTTCTCTTTCTTTTTCGCATCAAGTTTTTCTGATTGCGAGTTATAGATTTTACACAGCCAGGGTACGTAAACATTATCCCAGTATACTGCTTCGTATCTTAAGACGCATTTTAATTATTATACCTACACGCAAATACACGCATACATACACGTGCAAACACATGTTACACATATGAGATATAATCTAATATATTAGTTACACATTATATATACGTATATGTAATGGAAATGTTCGAAATTGCATGCGTTCTTTTTTTTTTTTTAACCCAAATACAACACAGTATTTAAATCCAGTACGTACTCTTTACCTGTATATGCAGGTAATAAAAAATATTTTTAGAATTTTCTGTTTCTCCATATTTCATTTCTGTACATATTTATACATAACGATAGTCACATATATATTTTTCCCCACAGAAGTTTTTCGATCCTAACCGTAGAGAACGTTCTTCGACGCGAGTCGGCCGGCTTTATAAATCAAATTTATAAATTAGTTCGTTCTTTTAGAATTTCAAGAAAAATACTCTGCCGAGCGGGCCGACTCGTACGAATCCGTGCATATATTTCTACATGAATTGTGAAAACGCTAAAAACATTAATTGCATATACATGAGTCATGGTCATCTTTGCAGAAGCGAAGAGCGCCGCGGCGTCGTGCTCGATGGTTTGCCAACGAACTCGAATCTTGTTAAACAAAAAACTTCAACTGATGTTGTACAATCCTGGTTGAACGCGATTAACAACATCTTCTTTTATAATAATATAGTATTGTCACGATTAATGAAGCAATAGCTTTAAGGAGTATATAGCATCAATTCATTGATTTTCGAAAAAACCAACTTTATTTCTGAAAGTAGCTTTTTATATGCGTAACATGTTACGCACAATTCCCAAATTCGTCAATGGCCACTATAGTCTTGCCCTTTACAGGTTAAGCAAAATTATTCGAGTACGAATCAGATTGAAGACAGAAAATACATGACGGCCTATTAGCCTTTCATACTAAAGAAATGGTCATGGAAAAGTATCATGATCTCTGTGATCGGTATCCCTTGGAAAGTATCGCGTCATCTTGTTACGTCGTGTTTCTTAATGCATACAGATTAGCGGTTAGGAAACGAGTATTTGGCGATTAATCGAAGAACGACGCCGTGGCGGGCTCTGAGTCATATACCACTGATTACACAACCTCTAGATAATATAATTATAGGTAATAATTGGCCGTGTACTGTGTGCACGGCGCGCGGCGTCGGAGCAAATCGCGGAACGTCTTCGCGGTCGTTCCACGGTCCGCTCCTCTCCGCTAAATTAATGGGCCGCTGCTCCGCTGCCAACCGATCTCCCATCGCTGCCGGAATCAGCCGTCACATTAAATACAGTCGCCATCTCTGCGATTCTGCCGAATTAGTATGTCTCCTCGGCGAAACCGTGTCACATCTTGCGCGCGAATCGCGCGGAGCCGCCGCGCCGGTTCCGCGCCGACCGTTGAATAATGGATTAACCAAACGAGCCACGCTGGAAACCGCTGCGACCCAGGATTTGACGGTTTCTCGACTAACAGAACACCTAGGATCGGTTACCCTAACGGGTCATATCTAATCAGAGGTTTCAGGCTTTCGTAGCCCCGTTGTCAGCCAGTTCCTTACTGTTCGGGATTTCGGGTCTGAGGTACCCACGCACTTTTGGAATTGTGTCTTAACAACGTTCAGAATGAACGAAAAGATGGCTAGTACTCAGAGTGTCCATTGTTCGAAACTGTGCCATGCTTGATCCTGTTTTATGGCTGCAGAGATTGTTTCTCGATGAATTCGAATGATTCCGATCGTGCTACAGTAATATTTTGTTCTTATATTTATTATAAGAATTTTTACTAAAATTAATTTACCTTTGATAGAAATAATTTACCATATGATAGAAACTGAAATTTCTAATAATAATAATAATGAGTTTTGGATAAGTGCAGTGTTTTTTACGTCTTAATTGATAGTTGATGCTTTTAACACATCTAATTACATAAACGAATTTTTGTATGAAATTGTCTTGCAATGTGAACAATGCAACGTATAAATTACTTGTATGATCTTTTTAAAATGATTTTGAGTCGAATCGAGGTGCCTTGGAATATGGAATATGTTTGCTCCGAGTTCAAATATATTTGCTCATCTCAATTTATGAGATATAGATAAAACATAAAGAACATTAACCTACACTTTCCCTGTGTTTTAGGGAAAATATTTTGTTCTTGTTTCTGAAATCGAATAAGAATAAAGCACATTCAAATCGAAAGGATCAAATCCGTAAAAGCATTGCCACTATTAAATACAATAAACGAATGAAATAAAGTACTCTGAAAGCCTTTCGTAATTAGTAATTATTAAACCATTTTTGCATTCTGTGCAACATCTGCGCCATAAAACTGCCGTTTTACAGAAGACTCTCGCGAAGTTCTAAGAGCAGAGTGTATATTGTACGATAAAATGAACTGAGACATTCTGTGTACCAGCACTTAACAATGAGTAAAGTTTCCCTCGCAACATCGATTTCTTGCTCGCGAATGATTCTTAAAGCTGAGTAATTACCGCCCTTAACGGGGAAACTTCGACTATGTAACGCGGCGAACGTAATTCTCAGGAGTCAGACTCGAGTTTTACGTTAAATTGAATTTAACGCAACTGTTAGCGTCGTAGTCGGCAAGACGCCGCGCCGGGGCAAGCTCCATTCAGCTTCGTCCGCCGGTTTATTCCGAGAATCGGTTGATTCACGTAATCGCGTTGATCCTCCGACATTCCGGGAAACTCCCTGGAACCTTGATAACTCGCCGAAAGTCCGGAAAACCGTGGCGTCGCTTCGGCGAACTGCAAAAAGCGCAGCGAACTGCAGACGCGCCGCCGGTGCACCGTAGAACCGTAGCACCGTTGCAACAAGAGTAATGGCAGGATCGGATCGCCCGGGGACGAGGACATGGTGAAACCTCTTTCAACGCCGACTAACAACTGACCAAGTTGGTCAACCGGAAGCTAACGAGAGCCGCGAATTCCACGTGAACGGATGTCTCTGCCAACCAATTAATTCAATCTCACTTCGGTTGAAGACGAACGAATCGGCAAAGTGTCCTAGCTACTTTAGTCACCATTTTAGTTTTCTACAGGCTGTTTTCGATCTGGTGCTACAGACAAACAGGGACGATTCTGTAGGAAGAAGTATGTCGAAAATATGCAGTAAAGTTTGTTCGAACGAGACTTCGTTTTCGAGAAAATCGGGTTTGAAAGTTAGGTTCTCGTGTGTTGGTGTTTGTCGGAAGTAGAATAGGTAGAACATGATCAGACACACGGTCTGATGAATTTTTACACTCGCTCCTTCTCGAAAATGAAACAGCAGAGTTGGGCAAAATTTTCATCGAAATAAAAGTTTCGAATGACGAATAAAAAATAAAAAAATTTTTATTCATTTTTCGATGGTTCGAATATACACAGTATCTTTGTTCAACGAGCATCGAATAAATATTTTATTCGACGCGAATTTATCCGACGAATAAAGATAATTTTTTTATACGAGGTGGATTTATTCAAACTTCGAATAATTGTTTCATATTTTATCTGTATCTTTTATTTGAAGGCTTCGAATAAATCTTTCCATAACTATTGCCAACTCTAATAAACGCAAATTATGGAATAATGAATAAAAATTTTTTTTTCTTATTCGTTATTCGAAATTTTTATTTACATGAAAATTTTGAACAACTCTGAACCTTGGATAACAATATTTTATAACACTTTTTCGACTTATTTTTGCATTCAGATTTACTGGTTATGTCTGGTTGCACTATCAGATTGGAAACACTCTGTATAATGATTTTTGTCTTTCTTTTATCGAGGCATTGTGTTTCCTACTGACTTATTTTACATAAATACTTCCGTAAACTGTTACTAGATGTAGATTAGAATCTTAATACTTTTGGTACCTGAAGGAGTGCGATTTTCGGGATATTTATTGAAATGGGTCAATAAGTAATTTTTATCCGTGCGAACTTTTAAATAATCTGATATTTAAATTGAAAATTACATAAACAATTACAACGCATATAGTGTTTACGAATATTAAGAAATTGCTGAACTTCTCCTGAGGAAACCAGAAATTTTTAACTTTTTTAAATATAATCCTGTAGATTTTGACGATATAATGCTGAAAATCCACGTTTTAATCTTAGGAATCCACTGGTTCAACATTGATGCATGTTTAAAGCGATTTTCACCGCTTTTGACAGGTAATGTAGTGAGCGTTGCGCGTCATCTAACGATCAGAGCCGCTAGATGGCGGCACAAGCACGAAAATCTACTCTACTTTGAAATAGTGTACAGTCTCAATCGAAAAAAAAATCTAAAAGCAATGTTATAAATTGTAGCCGAGTCAAAAACAAAATTTAATATAAATCAATTTCATTATGAGATCATGACTACTGTTAGGCTAAATTCGCATCCATGTACCGCCAATTGAAAACTGTATACATCGACTAAATACCTCTTTTGATGCGAAACAATAAATGCAGACAGAATCGACAAAAGAATAAAAAAAAGCAATGTGAAATTCACAAATGTACCGTCTAACGAAAGTGCTCGTTCTTTTTGCCGCTTTGTCGGAAGCATTTCCTGTGAACGAAAGGGGTGGGCAAGGACGTTTTGAATAGCAGGTTAATCAAGTTTGGATTGCGCCGTGTCAGGGGTAACTTTCGTGAGCCTGGAATTGATCCTTCGTCTTTCCACAGATATTGGAATCCGTTTGTAATGGATACTCATTGTTTCCAATACGAAGCACGACAATATACTATTGTGAGCCATTCGATTGTATCGTTGAAAGCCGACTGGACCAGAATTTCTAATGTACTAAATCGTGGACGGTCCCTATTCAGTATCAGGGTGCAAGGAATGATTTACGAGACCATTTGCATTGCCAATGGAGAACGAAGTTTTGCATTCTAATTGTTTATGTAAACCACTAGCCGAAAATGCGACCACAGCCTCGCGTTCGAACGATTAATTGAAAAATTAACGTCGTTGGTCCGCTAATCTCGTACTGTAATCTTAATTGAACGAAGTACTAATTAATAGCTTGAGTTGTTTGAAAAGGATTAAGGAGGTTTGAAAATTTCACTTTTGTAAATGAATAAAAGATTCACAAAATTGGAAGAATGAAAATAAAAAGAGAAAATGTAATTTTCAAATTATATATTCGAAACTACACGTACAATTGTTATATCACAATTATTTCTTCGATTTCGACAAAATTTCAATTTCAGCAAAATATTGAAATCGATTTAGTTTTATTCATTTGAATTGTACAATTTTTCAACGAGAAAACCAGTGGAAATGTTAACAGTTAACTCAACATTTTGTAAATTCAGCGATAGATTTTTTATTTCCAGTATCGTATAACTTTTTGCTACTGAGTTCAACGGAGTGCAATGCGAGGTATGTCGATTCAATAGAAGGTCGTAAATTAGTGAAGCCTTAAAAAGGGTCAAGTTGGCTCTCCGCCTAGCTGAACTCTTCTTGACCGAGCAGTCATTGCAGACTAGACGACTCAGTTTTCGATGTTCCTGCTCCGGAAAAATTAACAGAATCAAGGAGAAGTAGAAAATCTATTGAGAATATACGCAAACTTGTCAAAACGTACATAAAAGAACACCAAATTTCACAAAATCTTTATTAAACGGAATTTGAAAAAGTTGGAATCGAATATGATTATTTTAAAAATGAAGTATGAGAATATACACGAGAGTATCGTGAATGTAGAAGGAACAAGTTTTTGAGAAGAATTTAACGGAATCTGTTCTGTCGTCAAAAATCTCGAAGAGAGCGAAAATAGTATCGGAGCATGTGCTCATTTAGCAACACATTGTACATACCCTGGGGAGCAGTAACTACGAGTAGTTCTTCCAAAGAGAAAGGTGTTTCCTGCGAAACCGTAAAGCGAATCCCGAGCATCCCGCTCCAAGGTACTTTTAGGCGGAACTACTGAATTTAAGCTGCTATAACCTGGAGGTTAAAGCTTCGGGACTGGCGTATAGCCCGTAAAATCCGTTTCATCCGAACACCTTCGTAGATGTACGTAACCCTGTCTCTACCACGACACGACCACCAACCAGCTGGCTACTTATGAAACTTGCAACAGCTGAATCGGAAACGAACGCTGCTTTCTTTCGCCGAATTGTTGCTTCAACACTTAACAAATATTTTCAAATCTCATTCCAGTCAAATTAAAATCATATTAACCCTCACGACCGACTTCAATGAATTAAAAATAAAATATAACATTGTTTCCATCCCAGTTTTTCAAGAATTTTGTGCACCGTAAATGTATTGAATTTCCCAGTTTTTCGAGAATCGATTGAATCTTGTTGCAAGATACAGAGCTAATTTTCTGAAGAGAAAGCAGTCGGATCGCAATAATTTTGAACGTGCACAATCCTCGAATTTCTTGTAAAATCGCGTTGTTATGGATTTTCTATGGATAGGTCGAGTATATTTGTTCGTCGCAAATATTATTGATCAGTGTTGTGGAGGGTGTGCTGCAACAAGAGAGCAATATGTTAGCAGATATTGTTTCAAACGGGTCGCAATTTCAGGTAGCTAAAGGGTTCCCGTATCTTCTTGCGATACGCGAAATTGATCTCTTCTCGTGTGCATGCGAGCAAAGTAGAATTCGTATCGGTGGAAAGCGATTATGGAATTCAATCGGACGGTGTCAGATTGAATTTATCACAAAATTCCCAGGGAACAAGTTGTTACCTGGGGGTACGTTGTATAACGTTAATATGACCGTGTACACACGGCGTTTGATCAAGTGAATTTCACTGACCATATTTGTCGAGGTAAATTTCATTCCTGCCTACATGCATACGTCCGACACGGAAATGTTACAGGATTACACGTCAAATTTTGTTATTCGACCGTGCTGGTTCTAGCAATATTTGTTCAATTTCGTGGCCTTCGAACAGCCGCCGATCTGACATGCGGACAGTGAAAACTATCGGAAACTTTCTAAAGTACACTTTAGGTGCATGTGTACCCTAAACGAAGTGATTCAGCGATTCGACTAATCCTTTTCCTAAGTGCTGGCACAATCGCTGTGAAAATGTGCTCGTTTTTCTATTCCTCACGTTGGAGATCGTTTCGAATACGCAACGAGGTACGGCAGAATAAACTCTTTAAAACCCCTTGCCGTAAAATAACGAGTTACACTTGTGAACATTTCAAACAAAACCGATTGAGTGTAATGCCCTTTTCCAGGATGAATTCAAATTTTATTCTTGTGCAACCAATTTTTAAGCATTCAATTTTCGTTAATTTATTGTATTTTTTTTAAGTATAGAACCTTAAAAATGATCTTTCAACATTTTATACTGAAATCCAGTGAAATAACAAAGTTATGACGATTGTAGTAGAACAATGCTTCGCAGTAGCAGTGTCGGTACAAAACAGCAAACGCGTTTTTTTCGAAACTGCATATTTTATTTTCTACCAAAAATGTTTTTGAAGTAGACGTGAATAAAACTAGTTTTCGACCTAGGATGAAAAAAAAAAGGAAAATACTGTATTTGTATTCGAGTGTCTGCTGTTTCGCGGAAAAATTTATAAAGAAAAATCCGCTAGGTCAATAACTTGTTTACACGTCTATATTAAAAACATTTTCGGATTGAAATAAAAATTGTGGAAGTTACACTGTTTCGAATTTCCTCATGAAAATTTCCCAATTTATAGTTAGAAGTTCATAGTTCGGAATGTACAGTGACTCCCATTAATATTCGGACGCTCTTAAAAAACCGATAACTTTTTTGACATTGGACCATACGATTTGAACTTTTGTGAGAAGTTAGAGCAATTAGTTTACTACATGATGTGAAAAGAAATTTTTTTAAAAATTGCAATTGGTCGGAATTGTAGAGAAAATACTAAAAGTTGCATTTTACAACTTTTCTATCTGGGTCTAAATTGAAAATTTAAGAAATATGTTTTGTAGATCTGTGTCAATTATATACATAGTAAAAGTTTCACATTCAAGTTAGGGGCCGAAAATCGTGAAAAATGGCCATTTTTATCATCTTTAAACGTATGTAGCTCATCAATATGTTTAATTGAATATATTTAACTTTTAGTAGTTTCTCTGCAATTCCGACGAATTGCAATTTTTCAAAAATTCTTTTCACGTTACGTAACAAAACCGATTATTCTAACTTCTCAAAAAAAAAAATCCAAGTTGTATGGTCGAATATTAAAAAAGTTATCGTCTTTTTAAGAGTGTCCGAATATTAGTGGGAGTCACTGTATGTAACAGCTAAAAAATGAAATTTTTTTTTTCACCGTAAAAAAAAGGTGCAATTCACACTTTAGCTTTATGCCTTGTAGGTGTATGTAACCGACCGTTTGACCCACCAATCTCCCCGATTTACCGGATCATTTCCCGAGCAGTTAGCCCACAATGCCTTGGTATTATAATTTCGCGTACTCCTGGCGTGACAACTCAGGGAACAGAAACTCGGTCCGAGTACTTTTGGCGATCGTTCGGGTATCCGGGGCACTATCTCACGGAAATCAATTCACAAAGCCGGTCGCAGTGCCGTTGGCCGTCGGTTCTGCGAACTTCTCGCGCTGGGATCGCATGAAATTTTCAACGACTTGCAGTTCGGCCCGTAAACCCTGCGGACCGGAGCATCTCCCGACGTCCGTTCCTTGAAAAGTTAACGCGTCGGTGCGGCGACATTGCAGCCCGATCGTGAGTTCGACATAATCGCGTTACTCGTCGTTCTAACGGTAATCACTCGGCTTAATCAGCTTAAGGATGCAAGGCCTGGAATCGTTGGTCGCGGCGGCGGAGCGGAGGTATCGAAGTTAGGCGAATCTGCTCGATGTCCGGCAGCTACCTGGTTGTACCAGGCGTACAGCAGTGCTCGCTTAAATTTCCAAAGTTTGTCGCAAAAAGTTCCGTCAAAGGGATACTGACGTCACCAGCGTTACCGGACGGAGGGGATTTTTCGGATAAATAGTGGGAGAAATGCTCGAGTTATAACCTGAGCGACGAAGCTATATAATATAGTCGATAGGGTGAGAGAGGGTATAGAGGGATAAGTGCATATCGTGACCCCACCATTGGTACCTAGGTGGGAAAATTTTCAGCACGTCAGAAAAAGGCCCTCAAACGGATCGCATGACGTCACGCTCCGAGAATTGTCTCACCGACGTTCCAATAGTGGGGGGAACTAGTGGCGCCACGATCCGCACTGTAGGATCGTGATAGGATCTCCATTCTCAGCCTATAGATCACACTGCATAGCTTCGTGACACCAGTCAGGCTCGGCCTATAGCATTTCCCTCAGTATTTATCTTCCGAATTCCTCGATCTGGTAACGCTGGGTACAGGGTAGCGTTCCTCTTCGAGAAATCGGCTCGTGCACAGCATGACCAAGTAAAGAGAATCGATACAACGAGCGAAAGCGAGACAGACACATTCCGTCGAGGTTCGACACTGAAATAACGATCGAGCAATAAAGAAAATTTTGCAATACGTTTGCCTTACCTACCCCGAACATGGTACCAATGGATCGTCTAGATTCTTCCGATTAAAACGAGTCCAAACACGACGTACATCGATCTACTTTTATAGACTTTATTGTTAATTAATTATTAAATCGAGTCTATAAAACTAGTTCGATTTCCGTCATGTTTGGACTCGTTTTAATCAGAAGAATCTCAAGAATCCACTGGCACTACGTTCGAAAAGGTGAGACAAAAATGAGCGAATTCGAAATTCTCTGTATTGCACGATTACGTTTAATAGTTTCATTCTCTTTCCTTGTCTAGAGAGATTATAAGGCTGGACCCGAGGCACTGGGTGGTAGGGAATTGGCCGTGGAAATTAAAGTGTAACGGATTTGGCAAATTCAAGCGAACACTGCCGTGCATGGAACCGATAAACCAACATCCTCCCGTTGCGATTCTATTAATCGTAGAGTTCGCTATCTCTGTCTTTATCTGGTCTATCCATGTGTCTCTATCTCGACCTCTGTCCTTCTCGCGCGAGTGCGGGCTCGCTCGACAGCGATGCCGGCGAGCACGGTTCGCAGCGGGCGGCGGCTGTAATTATGTGAATAATTAATAGAGATGCGACGTCAGGCTACCCCGTCACTGCGGGCCACCGCAGCACCGGGCCCGGCACCCAACCCCTCCAAACACGCGCAACACGTAGGAACATTTCGGCATTCCTGCGGAGCTGCCAAAATGCCGGCAAACGCGACTATACTAGAGCATTCGCGACCATGCCGAACCGAGCCACGAACCTATCTACACGCGGCACACATTCACCAACCGACATACAACGACATACACCGATGACGGTCCGACTCTCTGCAGGTATGCAGATCGACGGACCGATGGCCTCTCGTGAGCTCGAAGTCTGTTAGCTTTGCGGACCGAAACATGCGGACTGCTTTCATGATGGTGGAACCAACGCCTGGCGATTTTGTGGGGAATTAACCGACGAGAATTTCGCTTTAAGTCCGTCGTCCTTCTCTTGTATTCAGAGATTCTTTAAGGAAATTGGCTCGCGAGAATGTAGAGCTTCTTGTATGATATCAATTTTTTCATGTTAATGTCATAAAGATTTTCGACGAAACGATCAGTCGAAAATTTCCAGCTTTTTATGTGTTGTTAATCTGTACAAATCGTGGAGATTTTTAATGAAAATAGTTTGTTGAAAATGTAAAGCTTTATAGAAACATCTAGGACCATAAATAAATTGACAATTGTGAAGCTTGCAAAGTTTATAAAGTTTGCCGTCATTACGATTATTGCAAAATTTTTCAGAACCTTCTTCGTTTAAAATAGTGACTTGTCAGAAATTTTGTAAATTGCGACTGACCGACTGTACGTCCATTCGCGTTTGCAATACATAAGTCATGAGCAGACACATTAGCTAATTGCGAGTTCCATTTTGCAGTTCGCACAAACAACATATTCAATTATCTTTGAAATAAAGCGATATTCCTTCTACATTTTCAACTCATTATTTTTACTACAACATTGCCAATCTTGTACCAGCGGGTTCGTAATAATTTGCATATATATTGAAAGTTACATTTGCAATCCTTACTCATAGATTATTACAAGTCGTCCTTTCGTCAATATAGAAAAATCTGATGACTCGATACCATTTAATAATGTTAAAAAAGCAGGACATTATTTTCATATTTAAACGTTACTTAACCCGTTTTGGTAAATTCAATAAATTGTTAATCTTGTCAGGAGTTTTTTGTGTTTATGTATATTTTGTTTTGCGAAAATATCTGAAATGAACAGACTTCGATCTCACTACCACCGCATTAAACGAACACGTACGCTCTACGATAACGCCTGGCACGATAAATGGCGTACTCGATTGTGATCGCTATACACGCTTCCGGATAGACGCGCGTCACCACTGGTTCGGGGTGTAACAAACCCCGTGCACGTTAATTAATTGAGAAAGGTTAACGGATTACACAGCTGGCTCCGGTGTTTAACGAAAGAACAGGAGAACGTTGAGATTACTCACCGGTTGAGTGTACTCGTCTGGATGATACCCGGCCAATAAATTCTGAGTCTCTGAAGTAACAGAAGCCCTGCGAGTATAAGTAGGCTGCGATTTATTCAACACTGTTTACGTTCAAGTAAGATACATTGCGCGTTCCGTTTCGAAATCTTTCACGCCCGGCAGGATTCGAAAACGCGTGAAAATCGATTCACAAAATTCAACGTCACACTTCAAAACATCGTTTCGACGAGTCATAAAAATTTCATTTCCAACGAGAAGTTTTCTCTTCACTTTTTTTTTTTTTTTTTTCGTAGACCACTGATTTAGATGGTAGATTACTTCTAATTAGGACTAACGAACTCGAACTGCAAATAATTCTCCGACACCGTCTATCATTTTCTCCCGTTCCCATTATCGATCACACGCCTGCATCTAAGCATCCTGAAACTCCTTGTACATAGAATTATCAATTACTCTCGAATACATAGAGTGCTTCATAGAATGTACAGATAGTTTCGGCCAATGACTTTCACTAATCGAAACGATCGTGAGAGCTTCTACCAAATAGTTGCCTTGTATTATTGCATTCTTGGATCTTGAGTTGTTAATTTATTACGTTAGAATACTCTCTTGCGACACTGTACATTTTCTCGAATTCTGAACGCAAGGATATTCTTTACAGTAATACTTCGAATGTTACAAGTACTGTCTCACTATGTTGTAACTTCAAATTGGTAGAATAATCGCACGGTACCACTCGTGATTGTTCAAACGACTTTGGACGTTCGATAAACGTTCTGCTGGAAAGATTCAGAATAACATAGTAAACATTTCTTTGGTCATTACTGGGATGCAGATTTCGTGCATTTTTTAACAAAAATGTTGACGCGCAAATATGAATTTAAAAACATTCTTATAGAATTTTCGAATTGCTTAAATTATTAAAAGAAGAAATACAAACGTGTAAAGAAATTAGAAGAATCTGAACACATTTTTACGCCATTTTCGACTTGCTAAAATTATTAAAAAAAGAAATACAAACATGTAAAGAAATTAGAAGAATTTGAACACATTCTTACTCCATTTTCGAATTGCTAAAATTATTAAAAGAAGAAATACAAACATGTAAAGAAATTAGAAGAATTTAAACACATTCTTACTCCATTTTCGAATTGCTAAAATTATTGAGAAAAGAAGTACATTTTTCTTTCCATTTCTAAGAATTGACATAGAAAATTTGTATTCTGTATAAAGATCTGCAGCCAGCTAATCACCAAGTTAATGGTACCTTGACAATACATCGACTGCTCAGATTACGGCTGTAACCAATTTCGCATTAATCTGGTAGATTTTACTGAAAAATTCTCCCGGTATGTAATTACAGCTCTTTATTGTCGCTGTTATACATTCTCTTCTCGCAGGAAGATGTTCTCTAGCTCTGTAACTCGTCTCATAAGATTTTATTGCGAGTAAAACTCGACAATCGAAGATTTCGCGCGGTAAAAGAAAGAGTGTTAAGCAGCCCGATAAAAAGACCCGCCGCGCCGGCGCCAATCAGAGAAGCATAAAGTCTGTGTCGTTTGAATAATCACGAGCGATATCGTGGATACAACTTGTATACTTACAGTTAGAACGAACAATGTGATTAATACTATCGAATTATAGACGACGCATGTCTAGTATCTTGTGCATTGTTGGTACAGTAGAACCTCGCTCGTTGCACGACACGGGACCCGGAAATGCGTGCAAAAATCGAGGTTGTGCAACGAAAGAGGTGCAACTAGAGGTGTGTGAGAACACGGAAGTGTCGGGGTCGAGAATTTCATTCGGGTTCTCGAACGTGCTCGGAAATTCCGAAATTGTCGGGAACCCGACTCGACCCGTCCCGACCGTCGGGTACCCGAGATTTTCGGGTTCACGCACACCTCTAGGGGCAACTAATCACACGATCTGTAGTGTCGGTCTTCTATTGTTTCCACGTAGCCACCAGAATCCCCACCACGAGTGCCAGAAATTCTCACAACTCATGGTGGGGATCGCTGGTATGTAAAGAAAAAGGATTCCGTGGGATAAAGGAGGTTGCAACGAGTGAGGCTCTACTGTAGTGAGCAGATCTTGTTCACGGCTAACGGGAAGCTCGAGTACCCTACGAAATATACGGTGGAGGAGCGATCTTCGGATGGGAACGTGATAAATTGAACGAACGGAACATAAAACGGGAAAAAGCGAGAACGGAGAAGGTCGCGCTCCGATCGCGAACCCGTACCTTTCGTCGCAAATTACTACTGCGTGAGGTAATGCAATTCGCCTGTAAAATGCAGGGGCATAAAGTGCTCCACTTGACGGCGTGTAATATCAGATTATCCTTTGAAAATATCCAAGCACGCGTTTCGAAACGATGCTGGCGGCGTGGCGGCGCGGCGCGGCGCGGCGCGGCGACGGCAACAACTACCGCGGATCCGAACGCCGGCCAAGTTTCAAACACGCCCCCGCGAAATTAATGCGACGCCGCTGTGCATAGGCGTGTGCCACCGGTGATTTGCCGCCGTTAACTTTCCGACAGTTTGCCCGACATTTATGACGGTCGCGTTAGAGCGCGGCCGACCGCACCGCCACGTTATGTCGTCGCAACTGTTTGCTCATGGGAGTATAACAACTTGAATAAATACGCATATCCGCGCGGGCGTCCCAGGCAATTCACGTGTGGCCGTTGCGAGCCTGTCTCGCCCTTGTCGAAGACGATTTATGGCGCTCGGGAAGATGCGACATTGATCTCTCGCACTTTATCGAGCACTGTCTTAGCCGAGAGCTGAGAGTCACTGATAGTAGTACTCGGACACTTTGAAACGGATAATCACTTTTTCAAGATTCCACCAAACGACTTGAAACTTTTACTTGGTATATACTATGTGAAAGAATTGTGGGAATTGCAATCGGCCGGAATCGCGGAGAACATTTTTGCAAGTTTGTGTTTTTCATAACTTTTTCATCTGGGCTCGGATTGAAAATTTTTTAAATCGCATTTGGTAGATATTGCATGTATCCTGAAAATTTCATCGAAATCGGTTGTTGCGAAAAAAACACGACGGGCATTGAAACAATACAAAACGTATTTTTTCAATTTTCAATACAGGCCCATATAAAAAAAAGTTGCAAAACTGCAACTTTTTGTATTTCCTCTGCAATTCCGACCAATTCTTTCAAAATTTCTTTTTCGCGTCATGTATAGTGCAATAACTGTTCTAATTCCTGCAAAAATAATCATCTTGAAAATGTTATCGTCCTTTGAAAAGTTTTCGAATATTACTCTGTAACTGTACGAAACTGTACTGTGATTGTCGTAAATAGACTGTCAAAAATATCTTGGAACGGTCTACAGGCGACAGGACTTATCGCGCAACTAATTATTGCTGCATATGAAATGTCCAGTTTTAGAATGCTAATTTTATGAAACGTTTCGATTGAAAAATACTATTATAACCTGTAGGTTTATTATATGAAGGTTGATCACGCTATTCCTAGCCAACGTTTTTCTTGAAAATAACAAATATTAGAAAAAGTAATACTGTTTTTCTGCAAGCAACGTAATGGCATATGTATTTTCTTCGTGTTTACACTACTTTTTAGAAATGAACATGACCTTCAATTGTTTAAATGGTATGCTATATATTGTTTTATATCATATGAATACGACAAAATGACCTTCAAGGTCATGCAAGGTCAGAAATGGAAGAAACATTTGGAATATTCTACGCGTCTATTCATAATTAGATCAATCACTGTAGATTATACGAAAATGGATGTCAGGGGATAATGAAGTAATTGAATTATTTGTTGAATTGAGAGAGCAGAAAAATACACAAGGGTATTCAATCGAACAGTACAGTTTCGTAAAAACACTTTCTTATCACAGTTGAAATTAATTATCGCTAGATCCACGTACCCTGCTGAGAAATTCGTTATCCTCGAGATCGCAGGCTACCGTATTATTAGGGAATTAACATTAATAAATTGCATCGTTCTGGAAGTAAGGTACACGCGATGAGCTTAGGCGAACGATATCAATCAGCGGTTTAGGTCAGGAATCGCAGAATGCCCGGGGCATTCGGGGAAAACCGGCTAAACGATTCGTCGGAAGACGAAAAAGGCTTTTTACAACATTTTTACGTGCCGAAGCGTACGTGCGTGGGTATCATCCAGCGAGCGTGGTTTCACTTTGCTACGAAACTCGCGGAATACTGCCGGATATAAATTTCTGCCACAAGAGCAGCGGTCGTTTCCCGGAGCCGGAAATGAAACTTCTTAAATCGAGAAACGTTTTCTTCGTTGCCACCGGATTCTCAATCGCAACGAGTCATCCGGATAATTATTGTTACACGTGTGTGCTTGTTCGTTAACCTTAAAACTTCTCCTCGAGGTCAACAAACTTCGGTTGTTCCTAAAAATTTCATAAAATTATTTATCATAGCTCATGCCTTTAAGATGAAATTGTATTAAAAAAAAATGTTGTAAACAAAATTTTTAGACATGCGATAATCTCATTTATTTGACCTTGGAACGCCCTTTAAACTCTATTCACATCTTTGGTAATCACTTTGTTAAACGAAAATCAGTAATTCAGAAGTTATCTTGAAGAAATAGAGCAATATAAATAATTGAATGGATTTTCCAACACATTTCCGACATTTCCTATTCTCCGTACCTCATTCATTCCAGAGTTAATTCGTGCATGCTCACGGACACGAAACGAACGGGATTTGATAGCGAGGTGGCTCGGATTCGTGTGGGCGCGTCGCAAGATAAGTTTCCGCGAAAGGAGAATTCAAAAAGGAGGAGGGGGCGGGTGCCATAGCATGGTCGATGAAACCTCAACCGCCCGAATTTCTAAAGGAACCATCCACTTAAAACCGTACGCGTCTCCCTGCCGGGAGACGGACTTAATCCTCGCGGCAATAGCAACGTCGGAGAAACTCGAGCTAAATCCCCGAAACGCGACTCGCGTCGGGCGTAAACCGACACAAACGAAGACGAGAGATTGCAATCGAACGGTAACGCGAAGTCGCCGCGCGAATTCGCCACTAATTTTGCCGTGGGAAACGTGATTGTGCTCCACACGCTGGTCAAAGCACGCTTCTACAAGATGGTTTCTTTGAGATCGTACGAGCCTTGGCTTCACTCCTTTTTCTTAATTATTTGGGACAAGGAAGGATGAAATGTTTCAGGTGAATGCTCGATAAGAGCTATCTGAATTTGTTTCATTGATACGACTTGGAAGTCGTGAAAAATTTGTCGAGCACTGATTGAACTTCCTTGAGCCATTTGATTCGGAAGATTGAAGTTGCCTGCTGCGATATCGAAGAACACAGCTTGGAAGTTTATTTGGTTCACTTATGCGACAGCTTGCTTCTGGTAACTGGTGGTAAGAAAATTTTGAGTGAACAATCTCTTGAAACTAGATGGGGATTTTCCTGATGATATTGTCAGCAGATGTTATAGCACACATTGGACTTTTAGGGGTGTGCTTTTATTATTTTACTGTTTGGAATGTGACAATAAGTAGTGGAAGATGTTGTGAAGTAATAAGCAACTATAAAACTGAGAAATATGGGCCATTTGCGTGGAAATTTATCTTACAGAATCAGTTTGCCGATTTACTGGAACCATAATTTAGGTTCACTCTAATTCGGTAATTGTTTCACAGCGAAAAACGATCGAGTAAACCACTCGATTCATCAGCGTTTAGTACAAAATATATATAAGATAATATATCCTGTTACAAAAATCATATTATAGTTTCGAAATATAATAGAATTTCTATAAACATGCATTTCATAGCATATCATAAACTACAATATGCTATTACAGCAATCCTAAGAATAAACCTTTCGAGCACATTATATATAGAACAAGCTTTTAATCATTGACACAAGTTTTAAACGCTGAACGACTACGGTGTAGTGGATACACTACATTTTCAACAGATCAAGGGCTATTTCGTTATAATTTAATTCACCTTTACTGCAAGTACTTGTTCGACGAGTGTGCTCATCGCCCCTTTATTTTTGCAACGCAGCATCTGTACGGTTTCGAAATCGTAGCCCACAGGCGAGAGTGCAATTTTTCCGTTGATCTAATTAACAGCTTCAGTTGCAAACTTTCTGGCCTGGGTGGAAACAGTTTCGCGAATCATCCTTGATACTGATTTGCTTTGCAGGAGACACGAGCTTGTCGAGCTCGAGAAGTCTTGAAAATTCGCATTGAAATTTCGCGAAGGGGAACGGATTCTTGGAGTGGGTGGGGGGTAGGGGATGTAGGGGTAGAAGATTCCGCATTAATTTTACAAATGCTTAGTTTCAATTCCGGGGGTCGGAATGGCATGGCGGTTCGCGTTGAATCGATGCAAAGTGGCCATTGCGTTAATATCGTTTAAAGATACATAATGTCCGCGGATAATGGAGGGCGGCCTGGTCGTTATTCGCGAAACAAAAGCGGAGAATGCCTCCCCTAGCACGACTTACTTGTTGCTCGGTTGGGTCTCGACGCCTCTTCTCTGGTGAATATCGCCATCCAGAAGCGACAGTCGCGCACAAAAGAGGGAGATCAGAAAGGGTGGCAGAGAAGAGGACGGGCAGGGTCAGCAATCTTGGAGGACAGGGTTCATCCAGAAGCCAGACAATACCCGGCCATGCAAAGATCGTCACGACGGAACAATCGTCGAAAGTGCACCCCTTAGAATTCATAAACGGCGCCGCACGCCGCGGCACGATGCTTTAGAACATCGCGAACGCAACCAAACTGCGAGGGAACCAGCAAAAATTCCCGACGAAATGTCGCGGACCATTTCGCGTTAAATCTACCGAGCATCCACGCCAGAACAGCCATTCTAATTTATTGATATTTTGAATTTCTGATAATTTTTCATCTAGTTGTGAAATTACGTCAATTATTATAAATACATAAAATCCTAGGTTCTTGAATGTAGCGTCTAGATTTAACACTTTGACCGGCATATGTTGGTGACACAATTGTTCGTCTATTTTTGATTTTGCACTAGGATTCGTTTAACGGTTGCATCATAAAATATCTTATCGAGCTTCGCTCGCTCGCCGGGTCTCAATTCATTCGCCTCGTTTGTTTCCCAATTAGGCCAGTTAATCGAGGTTCTACTGTAATCGGAAACTTTCCGCCCGCAGTGTACCTCGGTTCCATGCATTAAAATACTTTAATACGATTAATGGAATTACCTTATAATCGATCAATTAGCCGATAACGACGAATAATTTCCTCTGTGTACGCGTCGGATGGAAAAGTATTACTTCGCACGCTGATCCTGAACTTTTGCGCGAATGTAAAGCCGATTATAAATGTTAATGGAACTTCACTTTGCTGATGAACAAACTCGTTCTTGCTAAATTTCATTATAGAAAATTATCGAAGGTTCTGCAGTCGACAAAGACAAATTTTCTCAACTAACTTCCGCATAATTCAACTCGCTTTTCGAAGGGTTCCGAGATAATATCCAAAGTCAAATCGCATACACGAGTTTTGCTTCTTTTAACAAATCGTTAATCAAACCGCTAACCACAAAATCCAACGAAGCTGAACGCAGTTGAATACATTTTATCCGTTATCCACCGCAACATGCGTAAATTTACATAAAGATTGACAGTCGGGTGATTACACATTTGATTCTGTCGCGCATCGCAGTTAACCAAATTCCGTCCAGTGGATTACGTCAGCGGGAAAATTAATTTTTAAATCGGGTCGCATAATTGCATCACTATTTCTTTTTTTTTTTTTTTTGAGTGACGCGTCAATCAACGCGTTAATTGGCCTCAATAAAAGTCCAACCGTGTGGCAGGAACGTGCAGAATCAGTCGTCGATTACTCTGCCGGGCGATAACGTGGCGATGTAAACAGAGAACATAACATCTCTATAACGAGCCAACCCCCTTTCTATATTCTCTCTCTCTCTCTCTCCCTCTCACTCTTTTTCTGTGCCTCTCTTCCAGTTCGTTGTATTGCGCGCTTTTATTTTTCGAAAGGTACAACGCTCGAGATAAATGCACCGAGATATACCCGCGCCATGCATCGCGATTGTTTTGCCGCGGTGCTATGCATCCTCGCACCAGTCGAGAACAAAAGGGAAGACGGCCGTTTATGCAACGGGCGCCGGTATGAAAAACCGAGGAATTCGCTGGTGTCAATTACAGCCGTTCCTCCGTTTCCCATTGAATTACTCCAACATTATACTTTTTCTCTCTCCCTGCGCCCTCTCCCTCCCCCCTCCCCACTCAGTTTTACTCCATTGTTTTTTCCATTGATGAGAGAATTTTGAAATTAGAGAGATTCGAGGCGTTCTCCGCACTGGACGCCATCCGAGATTTTATAGCGGATGTGTCTGATCCTCGAAACGCGATAAACGAGCAAAATAGTGTACGGTGATTCTCTACTGTATTAGCACTCTGCAATGTAATGCTGGCAATCGAATTTAACTGGCGGCGTTTCATATTATACAGCGGAATCTCGATTACTCGAACCAACTCTGTACCGAGTGAGCGGGTAATCGAAACACTCGTACCGTGGCTTCGGTACACGTGGAACGTTATAATTTATTGCATAGATATGTCTATTACATTTGTGCTCTTCAATCTTCATTGTTCTCTTAATTTTTCTGAGCCACAAAGAATTAAATAAAGACTCGGATTACAATGGAACTCGGACAATCGAAACGTGCATTATTTTATGTCAAATCTTCGTTGATTTTAATGCGAGAGATATTTTACATGAATTTGAGGCGGGAAAAAGAGCGATCGATTTTCGTTTTGTTTGCAAATTAAATTTATCCTACTAAGTGTAACTGATTTATATCTTTCATTTTACAATTTTTGAAATTATAAAGTTACTTACATTGAAATTGATTCAATGAATTTTTTTATCCAAGCACATATGGAAAAATTTGACAAAATCTAAATAAATAAAGCCTTGTCATATTTATAAGCTAAAACATTTCAATCCCTTTTAGTGCTCGGTAAGTGTAGTGTTAAAATTTATTCAGCGATGCACGACAATACGGCGTTAAAACAGCCTTTCCCTTCTAAAAGTGAACTCGAACATAAATTTTATTTCTATCGATATCTCAAGCGTCGGCGACGATAGAGCTAAGTCGTAAAAATGGCTGTGAAAACTCCGAAAAGAATAATCGTCTTTTCATGCCCACCATTCAAGTTGCATACAAAATATTTCTTGCATCGTAATAACTGGAGCAGATATCTAGCGATCTGGTTTATTTTCCAGTGAAATATTCTGCACTCGGTACAGTGAAACATGCGATCAGAATAATCAGTGAAGAACGAAGATTTCACGCGTCGACAAATTAAAGACAGTGTTATAAAAAAAATTAAATTCGACGGACATAAAAAGAAATTCAATTACATGCAAAAAGAGCTATTTTCAATAAGTAGCAGTTTAGTGGTCGATAATAATTTGATCGCCCACTGTAGGTACTTATTTTCACTTTGCTCTGCTCGAGAGCAGAATAAGTGGAATTTAAATGAAATTAGTCCGAATCGAAGTCGGCGAGAGCAATCGCTCGGATCGATCCTGCTGTCCTCGCGGTTTTTCGTTTTCACGTTTTGCGTAACTACCCGCGACCGAACTTATTCGCTAAGCAGGCAATGTCGAAACTCCGTTACACAAAAGTAGTACTCGGTAGTACTTAATTCCTGTTGGGAGCGCACTTTCCAGCCGAACTTCTTCAACTATCTGCACGATCGAAAGTATTAACGGCGGGAAGAACGGAATTCAGAAGTTGCCGGTGATTCGGTAATGGCCGCCCGACACGAGCCAGCAATCGCTTTAAACTTTGACGTTATCCTTATTTTCCCGTGCGCTGCGTGGGGATTTGCATGCATATGAAAGCGTGAAATTTACAACAACATCCGCCTGTTAGTCCGCTCCGTGGAACTTACCATTACGACGGTATTGAGGTCTCTATTTTTTTTTTCACCGGCACGCGGTCCTTTCATCCTCCGCACTGAAAATTTCATTATAAAGTTTACCTCAAGAATTATTCTGCCGGGCTGAATTACTGCGACTTGTTAAATCTCTGTTCGCTCTCGCGTTTTATAATTCTTGAGTGTTGCGAACGCCCTGCGGTTCCTTTTGTTCATTATCTCCTACACGTACGCGTCTGGGTATGGCGTGCACTTTATAATAAACAACAAGCACCAAATTCGTCAAAGTACTTCTGCATTTTTTAATAAAAATCGTAGTTTCGGAGATCCCAAACTGGAAATCGTAATATACAAGTTCTGAGCAACAGTTTTGTATTTCTATAAAGAAGATTGAGGTTAAGCTTCACCTGAGGAAACATGATCCTTTTTACGTTTTTTTATATAATCCCGTAAATTTTGACGAGAAAATGCCTAAAATCCAAGTTTTAATCTTAGGGATACAGTGGTTCAAATTTGATGGGTGTTTAAAGTTCGACGATTTTCACCGTTTTTGGTAGATAACGGCGCTGTCATATTGGTATGTAGCGAGCGTGGCGCGTCGTCTAACGAACGCAGCCGCTAGGTGGCACCACAAGCTCGCACCAGAAATACTTAGGTAGAAAAAGAATAATCTGTATGTCGACAATAGAGTCGATTAATTTCCTGCAATGGCCTATATTTCTCAAATGAAACTTATATTTAAAACAAATATACCATAAGAGACACTTATTTCTACTTAAATAAATAACTGCAAATTCGTCACGGTTGGTTCGGGTGGTTCCTATAATAGGATTCCACCTGTCTCCCACCAGTTAATTATGAAGATTCGGAGTTCATGTGAACAAATAACGACAGTTAACCACTGCTAAAAGTTAGTTGATATAAACGTAGTTGCACTGTATTTTAAATTTCAAAGCAAATGGAAGCAGTTGACTGAAAGACCTACTTATTGTCCCGAATTCCGCGAGCCATAAAATCGTTAACATTCACCGGGATATTTCTGCAACCGAGAGAAGGGGCACACGTACTCTCAGTTTAGCGGTCGAAATAAATCTGCCGCGGTAGCAGACGTTTATTGGACGCGCATTACAGTTACCACGCGCAGCTGTTCGCAAGGGCAGCGTGGCGCGCAACAACAAAGAGAGACAACAGTCGATACGTTAAACGAGCAGAATCCCGCGGCCGTAATTTCAACGATCCGTCATTCAACGTTGGGAACGCGGCCCACAGCCGCGCGGAAATAAAATTCGCGTGGACGAATCGCGCGGGGCCCGATAATAAAGCTGAAACGCGATTCTAAACGAAATTCCGCGCGATAACGATAAACCGTTCCCGCCGGGGGAATTTTCGTCTCCGTGAAACTATTCCGTCGAGAAAGCCGATATATATAAAACTTTATATATATATATATATATATTTACTATATATATATATAACAAGATCAAGTTGAAAGGAACGTAAAACGTGATTTTGATGGAACGCTCTCTCGGCCCGGCACCCTTTGTGAGAATTAATCGAACACACTTTTCTCCGGGCTGCTCCTCTCACATTCCTCCCGGTGATCCTATTCTTCCATCGCGGGGGATTTTAATTTACTTCAT
The DNA here is from genome assembly GCA_916610255.1 of Lasioglossum lativentre. Lineage (NCBI taxonomy): Eukaryota > Metazoa > Arthropoda > Insecta > Hymenoptera > Halictidae > Lasioglossum > Lasioglossum lativentre. Next base: position 9,572,135 of record OU744364.1, read on the forward strand.
TTTTCTCGAATATACGGTCAATTAACTTGCCGGCGAGCAACGGCGACGCTCCCGTCCAGGCGCGCGCGCGCTTGTCTCTGAAAGGTGCCCGCGACAAAATTCCCTTTTTGCTCCGCGCCGGTGTACTTTCGAACGGTGTATTATCTCGTTCCCTTTTCTCGCTCCGGTGTTTTCATCGAGCGACTCAATAAGCCGAGACGACCAGAACATTCCGCATGGTTTAATCTACCATGGTGTCGTATTTGTGTCGCAATAAGCATCCGACGTAATGGCTCAAGTATCCGCGAGCGCACCTTCAGGAACATACTGTCGGCTGGCTCTACGAGGATACTAAAACGCGAGGCGATGCCTGTAAACTGAAAAGCCGATTGGCTCGGGGACAATGCTGGGACCTGGCATGGCTGGCTCGGAACACCTGGCAGAACGAGGGTATACGTCAGGAGAAAATAAGCAGGGAAGCTTCCCGGATCAGTAACTTTTACCATTTTCCCTAACCCTTTGCTGGTCCGAAGTGCTCACATTTCAGAACAATTTTTTCCTCGCCGTTTAAAAAAAAAATAAAAGTTGCGTTCTCTTTTTCGATTCTCGTCTAGCCGCGAAAAATAATCCAATTTAACCCTCGTCCGTCCCTCATTTCACGAACTGGATCAAATTGACAGTGGTAAAAGATGAATTAAATAACAAGGTAAACAGTTATTTTTCGATTTTTTTTTTATTCAGAAATTGATGAGTTACATCTGAGGTTTTTCGCTTAAAAAACTGAAAGTCACGAGATTTCGGGCTTTACCTACGAATAACAGGACAGTATCACTTATTTCGGGAAAACTGTGTGAAATTGACACGGGGGACGGATGAGGGTTAAAATGTGGAGTATTTGCAAAGCCGAATAATTTCATATGCTACTTGCAAGGTGTCTGAAGCGACAGTATGCATACAGTGATCATTTACACCTCGCAATAGCTCCGGCCAGAAATTCTAATTAGCCAGCTATTACGCAGTCCTAATGACAGCTATTTCGGAACGTTGCGGGTAAACAATAATTGTCAAATCAAATCGCTAATAACTTGAGGTAATCGTTGGTAATTGAACAGTCTCTGACAGGTGTTTACCTATTTGTAAGCCAACATCATTCCAGCGTGTTCGAACGGGAGAAAAGTCGACGGTTAAGCCACTTTGTTTGCTAGTATGGCAAGTTTAACTACGTAGTTATTGATTCGGAACGTACGTAACTAGTAGTGGATTCCATGTTACGCAAATCTGGCCACAAATGGCGGTACACAGCGGGAACGCAAGTAAATCAGTTGCGATTTTGCGCGAGAGGTTCAAGAATAATATAGAAATTTCTTAAACAGATTCTTTTGGTTATCTGTAAACGATAAAACTGAAAATTTGAAAGCACTATATAAGTGAAAGTTTGTAGAACAGTATCTTAAATTAGTACAGTGACGATGAAACAAAATTTTGTAGTAGAAAGCAAATTATAATTTCAGGTGTAGAATTAGAAGTGAATTTTTTGTGTTTTAATACCGGATGTTTGAAAGCAATGAACTTCACGAACGCAACGATAAAGGTATCGGCATATTCGATTTATTTAGCTGAATATCAAGCCGAATTGTCAGTAAATAATTCAACTATAAATTGTGTTCGAATATTTCACATTTCCGTGCTCCCTCTGTCCTCGATCGAAGGATATGCTAACAAAAATTGTAAAATTACGCTTTCACGGTGCGTAGTCGACAGAATATAAAAGAATGTTTACGTGCGCCGTGTCTCATGAAAAGAATGCATATTACTATATACATATGTATACCGTTTCATGGGCGCATTTCATCTGAAATATTCCCCAGGCCACGCTAAGAAGCCTTCGCAAATAAATTTTCCGGGAAATAAAACTCTCGGTGTCGTTATACAAAATACATTCTAAGAATGTTTTTATTTCGCGGAACAGTAAAACAAATTCTAAGGTTAGACATAGAAAAGACAAGAACGTCATAATTTCTTCGTGTATTACCTTAAATTCGATTATTTAAAACACGCGTACACGATATCCATTTATTCAATTTCTATAAAGATATTTCTGTCAGACGAATGGTCACAGAGGGAAACGGTAATTCAATTTTTCTGGTGAAATATTTCAAAGTTCGTTCATAAATAACTTGCTACCGATACGGAATATTAGATGTCTTTATGTGGTACCATATTCGTTCTGTCGCGAAATGTTTGATCTGTCATTAGCGAAAGCGATCTGTAGAATCTCCCGTGTTAAAAGGAAAATAACTGAGCCATTAGAACGTGTAATCAACGCGAATTCCATATGATATTTCTCGTTCCAGATTAGTAGCATTTTTATGCAGAATATATACGTACTCAACGCGGTACAGGACTTAATCAGCTTAAATTCGAATTAACTCTCGCTAACACTCGGAGTATGTGCTTCGGTTGCTGAAATATTAAACGATATTAAACCAACGATTTATAGAGAACGATAGCTCCTATACAACCGATGCTACCAAGAATCATTTTGCTGGCACCGAAACGTTTCTTTTTACGGGAAAGATAAATGTCGAACGAAAATAAATTGTCAACACTGTCAGAGAGTCATACCACCGAGAGCCTGTCATGTTCATTCGCAGATAACGTCAACAAAATTTATTGAATTTCTTCGGAAACTCTTTGCGGTGCGGCGCGGCGCGGCGCGTCGTTCGAAACGAGCGTAATCTTCGCTTACTGTTGACAAGGTTGCGCGACCAAAGTTTACTTTGCGATTCCGAAAATCTCTTGTCGACTGCGAGACGAGTTACATGGAATGGAGAGCGGCCACAAAGGGAAATTAGCACGGGCGAACTTATAATTGCCCTATCTTGTTAATTGCGGGGCCCCTCGATCGAACCTCTTTCCCCGCGGATAATTTACATTTAAATTCATAAAGGCTTGATTGCAATGGAATTAATCTCGGGAATGGCTTCGACGGTATTCGCTGTTTGCATAAGTCTGGTGTACGAACTCTTACATTACGCCAGCTCGAACGAGCACGGGACGATCCTCAATTATCTCCGTTCTAGCGTGAACCGACAGGTGTAATCGTTTTTAAGAAACGCTCATGCTCGGTGAAACGAGCCAAGAAAACGTCAAATCAATGATAATAGCGAATCCTCGTGAACAGACTGCGGATTTTATGTATTTCCACTGGAGATATACATAGAACAGCGAAAACATTCGAAAAATTTAATATCGTACTATTATTGTCGACATATTTAAATGATTCGAAGTCGATGTAAATTATTATATAACTTGCACAAAGGTCCGCAGTCCACCGGATTCACTTAGAACAGGTCTGGGCAACTTCTTCCCCGCTGTTGCTTCACGACTCCCACTACCAGTCTATCGGTTCCCCCACTATCAACTATTTTATGTTACCCCTACCGTGCATTGCCTCGCGTGACGGCGAGGATACGGCCTCCTACTTATAATCTCCCCTACCTCTTCCTACATAGGAGTTTGGTGGGGAGGACCCAAGAGTGGGGGGAGGTGTCATTGCGGCTCGCGAGCCGCAAGTTGCCCAGGCCTGATTTAGAATATTGATAAGACACTGTTACGACACCATGGATGGTACGTGTTGTGGTTCACTGGTAAACACGATTAACTGGTTTTTTTTTTGTTGCACCATTTTTGCATGAAAAGGCTCCGACAGCCGAACAGAACTCCGTTCCTTCAACTTGATCTTGTTCTCGCGAATTTTGGTAAATTACAAAAAGAGAAAAAAAATTATATGAAACATCCGGACCGTTGATCACGAGGATTAATAACGATGTATGATGTGAACACGTTAGTGCGGATGAGGGTTTCGACGGGACGTATCAAACGAACGTGGTGGTCACGCATAACGGCAGTTGCCTGTACGTCCCTCCGGGCATCTTCAAGAGCACATGCAAGATAGACATCACTTGGTTCCCCTTTGACGACCAACACTGTAACATGAAGTTCGGATCCTGGACCTACGACGGCTTCCAGGTACACTACTGTCTCCACTACACAATAAACACGCTCAAAGTACACACCGAGCATCAAAGTCTCGTATTGGTCCCGAACTTTTCGACCGTACTTGTCCTTGGAGGGTACAACATATCCGAAACTCCCAGCGAACCATTCAAAAGCGTCGTTTCAGACCGACAATGCCACTGCCATCGAGAGAATCGGTGTCAAAAGTGCTCCGACATCATTCGACTCCTTTCCATTCGCGAACTTCGGTGCCCACTGACTGAATCGTTGTCTTCTCTCGTTGGGAATAGCAAAACCGTTTTGAGCTTATTATGTAGAATTATGCGATAATGTATGTACGGTTGTTTTCTAGACTCATTTCGATCATAATCGAATGAAACAACTCATATATCTAATAGCACTACTAATCGTATGGACATACTGATAGGTAAAGTTTGCCTCAACTGTATTTTACTTGGAAATGTTTCAGTTCTAATGAATATTTCGAATCGTAATAGTAATACTGGTATTCTTAAGCGGTCCTTCGTTTAGAAGAGGTCTCGAAGCAATGTACTTACTGCCATTGTTATTTTGCGAATATTTTGGTTAGCCTGTGTGTGTTCCACTAAGTGTTTAAGTATAAATTTCGTTTGCAAGAGGTTTCGAAGCAAATTCATACTTGAGGAACACTGTAGAATTGCACGATGAACGAAAACACTTCGTGAAAGGGAAAATGGACCAACGAAGCAGGTTTATACTTAATAGCATAAACCTCTTCACAAAATTCGAGTCGAAATAATAAGTCGATATAAATTATCCGACGTCCTCTTTGTTCTACTCCCATTATGATAATTTGTGAAAAGATATACAGAATTTTATCGATAAATGTCCCAAATGTCTTACACATAATTGTCCCTGAACTATCCCCACTCCTGCGGGGTATACCCCGCGAGGAGCCATATACCTTATTATATAACCATATATATAATATTATTATATAACCTTATTATATGTGTATATAACCATATACACCCCGTATATCGGTGTGAGACCAGGAGGACTACTACTAATCCAATAACAAAACTTCTTTATTTTTTATTATTTTTTTATGCAACTTTCACCAACAAATTCTTGATATTTTTCTAATGATATACATAATTGCGATAGATATGTGTATTTTACATTTCCGTTTTAATTCGTTCGCAACGGGTTCTTGAAATCCTTTTATTAAGAGGCAACCGGATAGCTACAAAATTATTCAATCGACTTTCCGATTTGTTTCCGTTAATTTTTCCACGGTACTCTTTACTAATTTTAATTTTGTTTTCGACAACAGACTACTTCACCCAAAAATAATGGAGAGAACATTTCGAGTATCGTGGAAAAATTAACGGAAACAAATCGGAAAGTCGATTGAATAATTATACTATGTAGCTATCCGGTTGCCTCTTAATAAAAGAATATCAAAAACCCGTTGCGAAACTTCCATCGCAGGTAAATATCATCGGAATTATATCATTTTTGGTATCAATTTCATTAGAAAAATATCAAGAATATGTTGGTGAAAGTTCCATAAAAAAATAATAAAAAATAAAGAAGTTTCGTTATTGGATTAGTAGTGGTCTCCTGGTCTCACACCGATATACCCGACCCGTATTATGTTACACTTCTCGGCGACCGAGGCCTCTTGGGCTTCGCTATTGGTTTTACGTTCGGCAAAAGTCAAAGAATAGTATCCCTCACACATAATTGTCCCTGCCCGGACCCGTGGTTGGGACAATTATCGATAAAATACTGTAGTCGTATAACGAGAACTGTCATATTCTTAGCCAAACTATTTCGTTTATGTTCTCCACTCACATTAAAATTATTTATTCATATTAATTCTACTGGATTATTTCTGAGAAGATACGACCATAAATTACTCTTTATTCTACTACCTCTGGCGCAAAGTATTCGATCAAAATCGTGAGTATGATTGTTGAATGAATTATTGGAACTCGTACTAAATATGAAAGATAATGCTGTATACGTGTTAGACAAATATGGTACGAGAGCTAAAGATCAACTCCTTCACCCTTTTACTAAATATGAAAATTATAACAAAAATTAAAGTAGCATAACAAAGCAGCAGAACACTTTTTAATATTTCTAACGATGAAAATGACGATAAACATTGCCAAAAAAAGTTCTGAATATACGGAGATGATAGATTCTTTCCTTCAATCAGTATCTAATTTGCTCAGTCTGTACACAATGACAGGAATATTTCCTTTATGTACGACGAGTTTAATCATTGCACTTGCTTCTATCGTGTATGGCAGAGTTGGGCAAAATTTGTATCTAAATAAAAATTTCGAATAACGAATAAAACATGAAAAAATTTCCATTCATTATTCGATGGTTCGCATTTATTAGAGTTGGCAATTGTTGTGGAACGATTTATTCGAAGCCTTCGAATAAAAGATACAGATAAAAGTTGAAAAAATTATTCGAGAATTATCTTTATTCGCCGGATAAATTCCCGTCGAATATAATTATTTATTCGATGCTCGTCCAATAATGATACTTTTCATATTCGAACCATCGAATAATGAATAAAATTTTTTTTATTTTTTATTCATTATTCGAAATTTTTATTTAGATGAAAATTTTGTACAACTCTGGTGAATGGAAACACTTACAGAAATACGAATAATATTAACGATAGACACTCGATTTGTTTGATCGAATCATTTTTGGGACACGAAATGGCATAATCCTACAACGAATAGTTCTGCATTCTCACAATCTAGTCTCTATCCTTATCCTTAGTATCTTATGAGTCTAGAAACGATCGGGATCGGCGCAAACACGTTCCCTTTAATCCGTCGAATAGATTGCACCGAAGGGTCGAAGACATTTTCATCGGCGAGGGGGTGACAATGTCTTATCGTCGGAGAGTCAACGAACGCAGTCAGTCGGTAACGGCGTCGTTCGGTCGGCGATTACCGTGAACGCAATAATCGAATCGAAGGCAGTGCGCGATTCTGCGAGAACGTTTTACCCGGTGAACCGGGGCTGGTTTTTCCGCGGTTCTCTGCCTCCCGTCGATGGAATGGCGGTGGTGAATTTGTCGCGGCCCTCCCTCCGGTAAATGGAGACGCTTTTGGAGACGTTCCGGCATTGACGAATCCTTATTGCCGCGATATTCGACCCGCCTTTGCCCGTCTTTGCCCGTCTTCGCCCGTCCTTACCCGCTGAAAGAAAAGTCCCCTTGATCCTACGCCCGTGAGAAATCCACCCCCGCCCGTCAGCCCCCCACCACCCCCGAGGCTTCTTTGTCCGACACAAGAACTCTGTGCAACACAATAGCAACGCTCCATAGATAGCCGTTCGTTCTCACGCTTCGTAGCTTCAGCTCAGATCTATATATACTTAATATATATACATAATATAATATAATATTTATATGTATATTACTATACACACGCTCTGTATATTAATATAATATGATATTCATATATATTATATATGTTACCACGTTATCACGACGCAGGATTCTACAATTACATATATAGATCTATATTATATATTTATATATAATATGTGTATATTATATATATGGTACGAGTTCACAGTGTTCGGTACATGCACAGACTGTTCCCGAAATCGTGATACAAGCCGGTGCTGATTCTATCTGACAAAAAAAACAAGTCGAAAAGAAGGAATAATATTTTTTTGTTTGTCGTCTCGTTTTCGTGAAAAACGAGTCTGAAGATCGGTTTGCGTGCCGTTACGATAAGTAGAAACGGTAAGTCGTGATCAGACGCGCCGGGCGATTCTTATCTAACGGCTCGCGTGTTTGCTGCATTTTCAAACTCGATTTTCTCCAAGGCGTCAAGCGAGAAATTATTTCTTTTCTTCAAGTTGTTTCTGCATGTAGACGTCGCCAGTCTGATGCTTGTACCACCATTTCGGAAACATCCTGTATAATACGTACACGCATATGTGAGAGTACACGTGAAACATCGAGAAGTGTGGGAAAACAGAGATTTAGAGACAAAGGTGGCCGTGGTCGTGTGCAATGGGCTGGAATCTGAAATGTCCTCTCTCGCTCTGGATTTTATACTTGTTTTTCGGAGGCTCGTCGCGCGAGTGTGTAAAATTCACGTATGCGATACGCGTGTGGCATACGCGTTAGTTTTACACCGTGGCTCCGAAACGTATTTGATGGACCGAATATGATTTGAATGTTTGCGTATGGATAAGTGTGACGAAGCGTGGCCAAATGTTTTTACTATGCTCCATCCGATCTACTAATTATTCTCGTACATTTATAAAATCCGTAGTCTAATTACTACGTATGATATTCAAGGAATTTATCACTTTCACGAGACAATATTTTCTCTCACGTTTTATAAAAAGATACGTTGCCTTTAAGAGAACCTGTGAAGGATCGTCACGAACATGATAAACAACCCCTGCAAGAAAACACCGTGATATAAACAGAAAACGGATCGCGGAAACATAAATGCAGAAATAATAAGAGATACAAGAGAAATAATTTTTTCATGAAAGAACAGTTGTTGAAGATATTAAGACGAACCTTGATCTTCTGCTCTCGTTTTTGCCTAAATAACAGACTAAAATGGCAGGTTCCGTGCAATCAAGGTGTATATCTTCCAATTATGCAGTAAAGGTTTCATTAATGCTGCAGAACCGAGGTATCGAATTTGTTTTGGGAAACCACCGTCGACCAATCTATTTATGCTTATGTAAACGTATAAATTCTGGCACACCGAGTGCATCTGGTACGTGGATTCTGGTGGAACGTGTTCGTGCACGTTATCACCGTATCCCGAAGGAGGAATTAGACTAATCCGTTGATTTATGATTTCGGAGGAAAGATGAACGCATTGACCGTTCGCATATTTCTATCGCAAAGCAGACAAACAAAACAATGGTGAAACTTTCGAGGAAGCTAAACATCGCCTCCTTATTCTAAAAATTAATACTTTCGTGCAAAGGTCTCGCGAAAAATTCCTCGGTCACGTGACGTTCCAGTCTGTACGAGTTTTCTTGCGGCACTCGCTGTGGCATTCTGCGCAATTAAATTTCAATTAATTAAACCCCAAACGTTAAATTTCACTTCTCAAGCGGCTAGAATGTCCGCTAGCCCGGCCGTTTCACAGTGGAACGAAAAAATTCGTAGATCATTTTGTTCATAATTTAAACATCTTGGAACTAGTTCTTGTGCAAAATAAAAATTGTCTACATCAATTGCAAGGCACTGGTAACGACCAGAAATTTCTTCCTTCTGTAATAACTTCAAAATGCTGAAACTAGTAGGGTGATATTATTATTATTATTTATTTATTGCTTTAAGCCATATAAGGCTTATACAGCACATACAAGACGTTAGTGTCATTAGTGTCTAACTTACAATTAGTTTGCAGTAATTTTGTTAGGTTTCAACTACCTCATTGAAATTAAATTTTAATTGAACATAACTTAATGAAATCAAAAATAATTTTCAGGCCTTTAATATCTATATTTAAATTCTTTCGAATTGTACCTACCTATTTTTCTCAATAAGAAACAGAAATTTAGTAATAATGTATTTCAGATTTTACCGATACTGTTTTGTCATAAATGCATACAATCCGCAGTCCAGTTGATCACCTTTACGATTTCATTAAATTACTTTGACTTTGTCAGATTTTTCAAAGCGACGGAGTCGACTATAAAATTCCTAATTAGATTACTTAAATTTTCCCGCAGCCGAAAATAAATGGAAAGTATCGATTTCGTGGAGTTGAAAGTTTCGTTACACTCGCTTCCCGAGGCAAGCGTTGAGTAAACTAATTTTGAGTAGCCTCGATGGCCCCGGTAAACATCTAGGAAGCCCTGGGAGACATATCGGTTCGTTTAGGCGAGTTTTTCCGCTCGGAATGCCTGTTCGTTCCACTGTGGCGAGTCGCACGGGATTCGCGAGGGTAACGATCGTTCCTTGCCCGTTCGGGCCGGGTAATTAAATTCGCCGCATCGCGTCGTCGACGTTAAACACTCGCGTGTATTATTTAATGCTCGAATTTGTCGGAAGCTCACGCTCGGCCGAGCCGTGTACAGATTCTGATAGCACGGTATTTGCAGGTGCGGTTCCGTTAATTGTATTCCACTTTCAGGGCGGGTTGCCGCTCGGAAATGTGGTAATAGCGTGAACCATCGTCGGATTAGAACTCGTCGTATTCAATTATTTCCGAATTGCGGCCAACTTGAGGCAATCATCGTTAACGGAACATTCGCCGGCTCTTACCGATGCGTCGATGGCCAAACGTTAGTTTCTGAACATAATTGGACGCGCAAGAAAATCGCTTCATTAGAAGCTGCCGCGCCGGATAATTAATTAACTGCGCACTGCTCGTCGGCGAGCACCTGCTGTTGCTGCTGCTGCTGCTTGTCGTGCTTCTAGTTGCAAGTTTCGATATTACCGAAAGCATACGGAGCTCTCTGATTGCTGTTGAGGATCGATATATTTTTAATTGTCAATCCTAATAACTAGACCGCGGTTCTTTATGCAGAACGTGTTTGTGCACGTTTTTTACCAGAACGAAAGTAATTTCGTTGTTTAATTACTTTCACAAGTTGGACAACATCATCTAAAAGAGGAAATGGAACCTGCAGTACCGTAATATCAAACGGTCTTTTTAACAGCGATATTCAATCGGTGTACACGGTTACACAAATTCAATAAATATTAAGTATATTAAATCTTGTAAAGAAATGTTTGGTCTTGGCTGCCATAGGCGTATTCTACATCTTTGGATCGATGAAGATCTGTTAAAAAAAGTTTCCGTAAAATTATCCTTGACCATGAATTTGAAGGTCAAATATTTTGTTTAAATGCATGATGCGTGGAATACAATGCAGAAAAAATTTGACCTTGAAATTCAAGGTGAAGGACAATTTTGCGGCTACTTTTTTTTAACAGATCTTCATCGATCCGAAGATGTAGAATACGTCTATGGCAGCAAGACCAAACATTTCTTTACACCCTGTACATAGTATTCTCGAAAAATGCAACGAACAATGAAATGAAGTTATTCTTTCGGTAATGACGCATTGCTTGACAATTTTATGCGTGGTGCACAAGTTGAAAGATCGGTGCCGTTTACAACCAAAGATACAGATTTCTATCGCTGAACAAACTGCGCGCTACAGCTTCTACAGCGCAGCAGATTTCGTCCGACGTTAAATCTCGTTAAATGTGCTCTACTCGAGTGTAACCGAATTTCGGAGAAGTTGAGATAATCGCCGTTAATGGAACGACGTCTGCATGCTCCTACACGCGACAGTGTTTCATCGTTAATCAGAAAGTTTCATTCGCGATCCGAAGAGTACTCGTCAATTTGTAGTCCAAACGATTTGTAATAGAATTTCAAGGAAGAACTGGAACACCTTCAGCAGTGTAAAGAACAAGTGCTTCCAGAGTTTCTAAGCCAAAAGATAATTATGCTTATTGCGTTTTATAGTAATAATTTTATTTATTCTTGTTGATCGTCAATGTTTAAATAAACTTGGAATAATAATATTGGCGCGATGGTTCGATCAAATTCTACCCTATATATAGCTAATTTGTTGTAAACTCAAACGTTTCGATTCGGATTTGAATCTGTGCGTCATAAGACCACGTTTTTAATTAGCTATATATACGGTAGAATTTGATCGAACCATCGCGCCAATATTATTATTCCAAGTTTGTTTTATAGTAATGTTATGAAATGTGTGGGATACGTGATGAATAATTATTCACAAATTCTGATAAATTGAAAACAACACTACCTGAATGTTTAGTCGTCAACGAAAACAAGAAATTTCATAGATACTCGCGTTCTGTTTAGTGCAAACATCAATAATGAGTGACCGGTACGGAAGGGTCGGTAAATTAATTACGGATTCTAATTAACGGTAACAAATACAACCGATTATTTTCCGAAGTATCAATTGCCTCTCCATATCAATCTCTCCAAATCAGAATCAATTTAGCGCAACCCCCAACACTTCAATTGAATTCCTCACGGTCGGATCTCTTTCTGACACATTCTATTTATTTCGTGTGCTTAAATCGTACTAAATCGAGCATGACAAATTTTCAGATAAATGGACTGGATTATTTCACGTGCAAAGTCGACACTCTCGAGCACACTTCAATATTGCGCATTGTTTTTTGCCAAACGGGAAATATTTTAGCAAAATCATGCTTTCGTGTGCTATTCCTCGAAAGTACAAATTGATAAACAAATGTATACCCTTATAAATTTCATAAAATTCATTAAATACTTTAGTTCTGCTGCAATGCACTAGAAAATCTCTTTGAGATTAATGATTTATGAAAATTCTTAAGGAAATTGGCATTGAACATGATTCGAAACAATTAACTGTCATTCAATTCTCTGTACGGCTTTGATGTTTATTTAAGGTCAGTCATAGATTTAGATATGCGTTTTTTTGTAGTCGCCAGAGTTCCGAAATAATCGGCACGCATTTGGAAACGAATTAAAAGTGTCAGTGGAATATTCACGAATCACAATGAACTTTTTCATATCACAGCTGTGGCCACTCCATTACTGGCACATTCAATAACAGTTTACCGTCGGATGCAAGAGAGGGATATTAGTAACCTCGAGAGATTCGAATAATTATCGCGATATGTGAAAGAGGCATCTACACAAACTGTTAAATACACTATTAAACAGCATTAGATTGGACTAATGCTTCGCTAATAGTCTTAAATATTTCATTAAATGCAACGTATCCTGTCCATGAAACTCGTGTTTACTAAAGAAAAGTCATAAATTCCTTAAATATTATAAACGATACAAACAGTATTACATTTGAGAATTTTCTCTATGTACATTTTATAAATTCTATTTTCTTGAATAATTGTAGCAGTCATTTCAAAGCACGTAATTTTAATAGTATTAAGTTCCTAGAAACTTCATTGAAAAATTAGTTTAGCAAAATTAAAATATATTCGTTGAAAGAAAACGAGTAAAGTTGATTTCGACAATGTCAGCCATTTGATTTGACTAGTAACACATCACATTGTGTGCAAAAATTCTATAAAACGTGGTTGTCATTGTCTCTTAAAAAGTCAGGAAATTTTTTAATTGGTTTATAGAACAGCATTCTATTTGTCACCAGTTTGTCTGAACTTGAATTGTCTAAAAATCATGTGACCATTGGAATGATAAGGCATGTATTAATTAATCTGTATTCTGCTAATAGCAACTCGAATTAATCGAATGGAATGCTCGACGAGCATCGAGAATTACAAATGATTGATTGGGATGTTTGATGTAGAACAAACAATACTATGGGATGGCAGGTACGTCGTAAAGTTAGGTAATCGTTTCGAACGACCAAAGAACGTGCTGCCGCCGATGATAACGCGCGGGTAACGGAAGTGACAAGTGCAGAACATAAAACGTGGACGATTTATTGTTCGAATCAGGGTTTTGATGCAGTATCTGTACGGAATTCGTAAAATCCCGTTTGAGTTATGGTATTTGAAATCACTGCTCATTTTTCTTGTCCGTTTCACTTCTCACTTTAAGATACGTTAACGTCACGAGTGACAGCGTGTCACTCTCGAATCAGACTGATCCTCAAGTAATTCGTATCACTTACACTTTCGGAAAAACGTAACGGTATCTAACAATTATTGTCAATGAAAAATAAATTTCAATCAACTGTGTATACGAAAATGTGTTCCATCGATGCATTTGTGTGCATATCGGGGCCATTCGTTGCAAGCTGCAGCACCTATGCAATGCTTCGTAAGTCGTAAAAGGGCCATTAGGTGTTACCCAATCATGCCAACAACTCTAGTGTTACACAACTATGCCAAGGGATCAAGAATCTCTTTGATACACGAACATTTTATCGCGAATCGTTCGCGCCACGATGAGAATATTAATAAAACCCCTGATCCTACGGTGTTCCCATCAAAATTTCTTATCACCGATAATTTTTAAATTGCGAGAGAGGACTATCGATCACCTCCCCCAGACAACAAAAGGGAGTTATTAACTCGACAAGAAGATGAAAGTCAGTGCAAAGACTTTTGCCGATAAGTTCCGCCCACTTTTCGAAGGTTTCACGACTGTGAAATGTCTAGAGTATCAATTTCGATAATGTGCACTCGTTTAATCGTGAAAGGTCTGCTTCAAAGCGGTGTCTGGCGACATCTTTTTCAAACGGCTGTTGAAAATTTGTTATGCGTGCATTCGTTTACCGTCCTTTTACTATATGCTTAAACGTTTCACGTCTCCTGGGAAATGAACCTTCCTCGGAAATTATTCGCAACGTCGTGCAAGCGTGCGATAAATGTACAATTTGTTACAATCAATTGAGAACGTACAATTTCGACGATGTGAACGACATTTGAAACATACAAGCCGTTTGAATATAATCTACAGATACAAATTGTTGGTAAATTACTCGTTACGTAAGGAACGGTTCAGATATCCATTCTGTTCGATCGTGTTGTCACGAATGGTTTCGAGGGACTGTTAGTGTAATGGTAGAGGTCGTATGAAGGTCATATATGTTTTTCTAAATGAGTCAGATTTCTTTTACGTCACTCAAAATTGTACTATTTCAGCTATTCACGTTTAGAAAAAAAAAAACATTAAATTAAGAGGTATTTTAATCTTAACAGAGTATTCGTACTACCACCTGTAATGCTGGTATTGAAGTATTATCTTTTATCGATTCTAGTCATATAACATTGCAAAGTATTCATACTACAGCTACACTTCGTAATGATGAGATTAAAGTATCTTCTTAAAGTATCGATGTTAATCTGAACTAATTCTTGTAAAATAAGTGCGTAAGGTGACTAGTTCGAGAGGTCGAACGGTATGCCACAGTTTACAAGATGGCAACTCCGCAGTTCGGACACGTTCCCGGGAAGATAGCACGCATAACAAATTCGTGAATGCAATCTCGGCCCCATGAATTGGCTCTAAATGTGGTGTACATTATTCGTACTCTGATGTCAGCATTAACCCCGTCGGTTAGGGGGCTGCTGCGATAGGCTGATGTCGCTTGCCAGTGTCTCCTGCTTTCACGGGCTTTTCCGCGGAACGTATCGAGCGAGCTTTCACTATATTATGTATAGACATAATACGTGTGTTACACGGGAAACGATATACGGCCGTGTACGGGAAGCAGGCTTAAAGGAAAAGAGAAAAGAAGCAAGCGAAGAATAAAGATACCGGTGACCCAGCCCCCCGCCCCTAACACCCGATCGCCTACACACCTGCCCCTCTCGGGAATATATATGTATATATATTCAGTACATATATGTATATCTCCCGAACCACCCACACCCAATCCCCCCTTCCCTCCCACCCCCTCTCTCTCTCTCTCTCATGGAGATGGATAAAAAAGAGAAAAACAAATAGATAAAACAACGAACAGAGAGAGAGAAGTAGCGGACGTAGGGGACAGGATGACCGAGAACACAATGACCCAGAATATACTTATACATGCCTCACACACAAATACATCGACCAGTCAAAGCAGGGACCACGTGATTATGTCTGAGCTGGGAATTGCGAATTTTGCATGGAACGTCGTTTCCCGTCGCTCTACTATCGACTCCGTAACGATTATCCTAAACCGGTCCTCCCACGCGAACATAATCCCGACGCACCTGGTTTCTTCTTTCTCTCTCTCTCTCTCTCTCTTTCCCTCCGTCCCTCTGATCCTGTAGTTTTCTGTTTTCTATATTCTCGGCTTTTCGTTTTACCTGTTTCTTTCATCGATATTGTTACAACCAAAGCGAATTCTCGATCTGTTCCCTCTTTAAACCAGATCTCTGACGAACGAAGATGCATGCCTGAGACTCTGCGAATTTTGTCGCCGCATGCATGCGCAAAACCGATCACGATTTCGCCGGAGGAAGGTGGGCCTTGCGTTTGGCGATAAACTTTTCGATTAGTTTGTTTTCTTCTTTTTTTTTGTCATTGTTTTCGTTTTTGTTTCTGGGAGAGGATCGTTTCGCAGGATGACGATACCTTTGTATTTTTGTTTAGAGGTACACCAGCATGTTTCATATTTTTACGAATAGATGCGGCTCACTGATTCTACTTTGTATACAAGGTGTTCCTAAAGTGCTTGGATATCTACCGTTTGCCAGCAGATGGAAGTAATCGTTCATGTAGATATAGGACAAATGGTTTTTTAATATTGTTTATTTAGCTGTTTCGTGTGTTGTGATAAATAATGTCTCAATATGATAATAGCGAGTATTCAGTCAAATTATATTTCAAATATTAAAAAGAAATACCTGTTTGATTCGGCATAGTGATTTTAGGAAAACATATACTTGTTAAATAAGTTAGCTTTCATATAAACTCGACACTATGAATAAACGATTAAACGGAATAGTAAGTCGATATGACTAAAAAAAACGGTAAGAATAACATTAGTTATATGTTAGTGCTTATGGCATGGCGTAGTAGTCGCAACTAGCAATAAATAGCAGTGACACAGAATTTTTATGCGGACATCAATTAAAACGTTTACAAAAATAAAGAAGAAGTTCTTGTCATTGTTAAAACACAATTTATCGATTACTTTCTGTTTCGATGCTGGTATGCAGTGTAAGTATATTAAATCTACTATTAAAACACACGATTATTATACTTTCCAATGACAATTTTGATTAATATGTCACTTTGGGAACACCCTGTACATTTCGATCTGTGTTGTGCAAGTCCTGCTTAACATAAAATTAAATTACAACTGTTAATGTTAGCCAAATAATATCTCCTTAATAAATGAAATAAAAACTCTCTCACGAGACCGTATAGTATACCTGATATACAAACTAGACGTGTCAGTACTAAAGTATTATAATATTGCTAATTATATTACCTTTGTCGTAAAAATCCATAGTGTAACAATTGAAATAGTGCAATAGATTTTTTAGTAATCAATGTGACCAATTATGTCGACGTTTTCCAAGTTGATTCCTCTTGCGAACAATCGGCGCCTAGCGAAACGCTAAAAACAAATGAACAATTTACTGAAATGAATAAATAAATGCCAAGACTCACTTTCCTCTAAGATTCAACTGCCCCCGGTCCCAGTCGAAGGGGGCTATATTTCGCGCGAAATCTCGCAAGCTTTCTCACCGATCTCTGTCATAAGCTCGCTAGCATCTAGTACACGATTCGCAAACAGATTCCATATCTGCGGCTAAATTACTCGAGCTTTCGCACCATTTTCCACGAATTCTTTCCTTCATTCTCTATACTCTTTCTCCGCGATTCTCCTCAACACCAAGTAAACTGTCTGCGTGCCAGACATCAGGATCAAGTTATTTTCAATCTGTCGATCCGTTGTCCAGAACCTACACAAAGTTTCCATCGCGGAGTCGATAGCTGAGTGACGTTTCCATGCCAGCCAATAGCGAGCACTCGCTCCTGACATTCTCCAGGTTCCGAGATATATGTATGCAAACGAAGCTTGCATGCATCGGTTTCGCGCGTAGAATACTTACCGATCACTTTTCTCCCGTTGGTACAGGCTACGACGAATCTTCAGCTTCAATTCTTCACATTCATTTCTTTAATTTCGGATAGCAATTATTGTTACGTTACGTGTGTGTGTTTGTTTTAGTTGTTCGATGTCTTTTGCTGTTTGATCAACGGAGCAGCACTCGCTTATAAGTTAGTGTCGTAATCAATCGGTGTGAAATTAGATTGCTGTTGTTAGAAAACCGACCATTTTCTGGAGAAGTACTGCTAGTTCGACGATTTTTGAACAGCCGCTTTGATGTCTGCTTATCGCTCGTTCCCAACAAGATTTCTGCGAATATTACGTGAAATGTAAAATCACGAGAAATCTTCATTTCATGGAAGACAGTGGCTTTTCTGAAAGAAGCAATTTTTTATGGGCAATGTACATAAAGTTTTCTAGAATAGAACATAAACTGAAATGAAAGTATGTATTTTGAAAATATTATGTTTAAAGATTTGTAGAGTTCTCTTCTAATGAGCAAGAATTAATAATTGTGAAAAATAGTTTAACTATCGATACGTTTTATAGTATTTTCCAGATGAAGGTGCTACGTAACAAATATATTCTCTCATATTTCGTTAGATCACTTCGTGTTCCGAAGCAGCTCATCGATAATGTTTGCAGTGTTCCTGAAACCGTATAATTTAACAAAATTAATACTATTAAAACTAACAATTTTACAAAAAAGATATTCATCTATAAAATCCTACAAATGTTCATGAAAAAATGAGAAAATCAACGAATTCAAAAAATTATGATTCTTGCGGTAACAGGATGCGTGCTGAAGATTCTCTCAAAATTTCAAGTGAATTGGTCTACTAGAACTCAAGATAATCGTGGAAAAAGTGGTTTCGAGAAAAACGTTTTTAAAGATTCAACTATCTATACATTTCGGAACGCGAGTTGGATTCTTCAGAGGCCTATAACTACGTTCATTTTAGGAATTCAAACGAATCCTTGGTCACACATATTCTATAACGCTTTTATTTGAAAAAAAATGCGAAAAGAGCAAAATCGATATTTCAAAGTTGAAAAATTAGAATAGCCCCTTAACGCAGACGGTATTTGTTAGCTGAGCGAAAGTGCGTGGCGATCGGGCAGCGCCGACGAAAATTAATTTACTCCGTCGGATTGTCGTTCGTACGCCCGTGACGAGGAGGCAATTAGCGTTTTACGAGAATTCCAACGCGCGCGACCCGTAGTTAGGTTTACGATTGTCACAAGACCGCTGATAGACACCTCGTAAATCCGCGAAACTGCGCGCGACAGATAACCCCGTTGTTTGTTGGCCCTATCCGATCGTCGCTATTCATCATAAACTGTTAATCACGTTTATCCTTACCGGACAGTGGATCGTTTTAGTGTCCCGGCGCAGAAACTGACAAACTATTCGTTTGATGCTGCACGCGATCTGATCAAGATATCGGCCGCCTCGATCTGTTTGCGATACGCCAACCGATTCATCGACTATCTAATCACGCTTCAGCTAAACCGACTACAATGTGATAGACGTGTAATCGATCGATATCAATTTCCATTTTGCCGAATAATTGCCTAACGAGAGACGTATCGAAGCGAGCCTCGCTGATTCCCCTGCAGTTTTAGCGTTACACGCTTTTCACAGATTTACGCATTTTTTTTTTTATTTTTGAAAACGATTCGGCAATTGAATTACTATTCGTTTTATTCGTTGCTTATCTAGAAACCTACAAAATTCCATTCGATTAATCAATATATTTCAAAGTGACGTCTCTCGATTGAATATGTATTCTAGTAAAACTGATGGATTTTTTAAATTTTCGAATTGTGAGAAAAGTAACTTGATAGTTTTGCAGTTTTTCTATACAAATACAGATGACAATTGTATGGATTTAAATATCGAAGCAAGTTTGAAGAGTGACGAACAGTAACGATTTATCTGAAACAGATCGGAGGAGAAATGCGCGCCACAATGGAAATCGATGAGCTGCCAAAAGGAACGCGTATGTGTGTAGAAATCAAGATACAGAGTGTCTCCGTATTCGTAAGTCCTTTAAGGGCAGCAGATAAATTGAATATCAGGACCTGCATCTGGATGAAACTTATCTACGTTTCAATAAACGATCGAGTTTTATTACCCCGTAATACATTGTCCGTGAGAGTTTTACGACAGACTAGTAATATTTCCCGCAACTCTCTTGCATTTTTCTGCTGCAGGAGAGATACGACACTTTTCCACGAGCATAAGCGAAAATGAAGAAATTTATTAGCCGCGTCGCTTTTACGATGCGTTTTCCTTTCGTTCTCATGTAATATTGAATTCGATCGAACGCATTTTAACATTCCTTCCGTTTTAGTCATTTTCAAGACATCTTTTCCTAGGTAGTGTACAATGATGTTTTGTATTTTTTTTTGTCCTTAATTTGTTTTTTTTCCGGACAGATTAGTTTTAGTAAGTACAACGGCGAAAAGATTGTCGTGATAAGTTTTCGAGTATCGATGGTCCAATTTTACGGAAAATTCCAGGAGCGGATGATCGCTGGCAAAGCTTAGGCTTAAGTACGTATTTGTTTCGCACACACTCATTATTGTATGTCACGATGATGTCCGTTTGGTATGAGAAAAGTAATCCTCGATATCGTCCACTGTGTATAAAGTAGAGCATTTGCATTGCAATAAGTGGATCGTCGAATGATAAGCTTCTATGGTTGTCTCTGTGATCGGAACTGTTTCCGTCGCACAATTAAGTGCAAATATAAAGAGACAATTATTTCTCGAACGTTTTAATACATGAAATTACGTAATGAGAAAATTTGACCCTGTACACAATTGAAATTCGATTTTCAATTCTCTGTGGACAATTGTAGAAACAACGCGCACTCGATTTTATATTTTTACCACATTAACTTGCTATGGGTGTTATGATCGGTAAGATTGCAAATACGACAAACAGAAAGTATTCCGCTTAGAAATATTCTCGTCTTGATATTTTTGGTATATTAAATGGTTGAGTTTTATGGTCAGTATGATCACAGCTATTGCAAGAATTATACAAATAACACGCATATTTTCATTTTATAAAATTTTAGTATATTAACTGGTTATAAGTTTTACGGCCGGATCACAAATATGGCACACAAGTCAATATTTCCGAACAAATAATTTCCTCGACGATTTTAGCGGCGTTACACTTCTTCTGTTGGTACCCCTAAATATGCAAAGTGATAATGTACTTTGCCGCGGCTTACTCAACGCATGAGAAAACATTTACATTTCATTAGACTGGAGTAACTTTGTTAAATTGTTACAGAAACAGAATTAATTTCCTCGAGATTTTCGCAATTTGCATTAACCGTCTGTATACTTACGCTACCCTTGTGCCAAATTTGTGTAAATCATCGTTAAAACGAAGAACCAAACAATATATCCATAGATTTTAATAAATCGGCGTTTATTATTTTATTACGCTCAGTTTCATTCTTATTCGTTTATTCATTTTATTACATTCAGAATCATTAATTTTATCTAAAAAGTAAAAATTTCAATTCTTATCCTGAAACATTCATGTTGCTGAAAACATTGATGTATCAACGTCGTACATCAAACACGATTTCGTAGAAAGTTTGAAACGAAATTTAAATATTCAAGGCAGATAAGCTTTAGACGATCAACTGTGTGGACCTCCGTCTATTTTCCAAGAAACAATCTATGAACACGCATTTTTCCCTGTCAACGGGTGCTCAAGCAACGGTTGAAAACACGCAACTGAAGTTTCACCTAGCTTCATCGAAAATTCTATCATACTGTGAATTATGTTAGCCCGGTGGAATGCATACTTTTCATAATACGCATACACGCATACTTTCGTGAAACTTGAAAGGACACCGTCCTTTATCCTTGGAAAGTTTCCACAAGACAATTCAATTCTACACATTTACACTGCAGATCTTTATGCGAAATAAAATCTGTCTGCAGGAAAGACGAACCAAAAATCTTTTCCCGTTTAATCATTTTAATAGAATATTCTGAAATTTTTCATATCTTCATATTTAAACCTATCGATTTCTGTGATAAGTGCATAAGATCTGCAGTCTACCGATTGCATTTTAACCCTCGGCGGACAAACCGAAACTGCAACAATCAAATGTACAGTCCCATCTGAAAGGGTTAAAGTTTCGTTTACACTCGACGAATGCAAAAATCCGCGACTGTATCGTCACCGAGCAGACACGCTCACCTAATTTTCTCATGCAGCCGGTATATCGCGAAAATCGGCGACGACTCTATCGCACACTATGTCACGCACTGCACTGATCTCGCACGTAGAGGCTGGGCAAATATTTGGCGTCCCCCAATAAAATGTTTTTTGGCCCCCCACTACCGAACGCCGTGGAATAAGCGAGGCATTCAATACCTAACTTGCACCTGTTGCATGCATGTTCCGACCGGTGCGACGACGTCTCGAGACGCTTCATTCTTTCCTCGTTCTATGTAGTGGCTCGTGCCAGTCCCAAAGTACTTCGTAGTTGTCGCCTATCATCCTTCATGAGAATTCGCGAGTTCGTTACCTGTGAAGTCGTTCCTTGTGACGTCGCCCCGAGGAAACTTTCCTCCCACCCTTTCCAACATCCGAATCCGTTTGTCAGTCGTTCGCTAATTCGACTCGAGTGCATATTTTACGCGATTTTGTTGTGCTGTCTGCCTGCCTGTCTGTCTGTCTGTCTGTCTGTCTGTCTGTCTGTCTATCTGTGTGTGTTAGTGTACCAAACTCGATGGCGTGCAAACGTTTTAATTACGTTCTTATAGATGTCGACGTCTACGAACAATTTTTGGTACAGTTTTAATTACCTTCATGGATCCACCGATAAATATTTAAAAATCGTATCTTCCTCTCGTAGATGATTAGAAATCTCAAAGTTACGAGGTGTAAGAATGTTACAAAAATAATTGTCATTATTGACTTTTATGAGCATTAGCTTGACACTAAAAATGCCAAGGGGTTACGTTGTTACATAAGGGGAAAAGCCAGGTAGAAGAGACTCTAATTTTTCACTTTTATTGTTATATTCGTGTTGTAAAAAACTTCCCCTGGATACTTTTGAAGATATAATTTTTCAGAAACTTTTGTACGCCATACTTTAAAGCACCCTATATGTGTTGTCCGAAATTGTTGTATTCACCTAGGGTAAACCCTATTTAACATGTGTATCACAATGATTATCTAAGTATTGAACGTGGAAAATGTTTTGGTTAATCTTAACGGCAAATATCAGAAATAGCATACATTGGATAGAAATGAATTTGATACTCAATTGTTTGGTTAAACTTGCAATAATTCTTCGATATTAGCACAGTTTGGACGTTTACATGAAATTTAGTCAAATTATTTCTATTGCTTTTAAATATTCTTTAATGTTTCTAGAATTAAAAATAACGATACTATCATTTTCAATATTATTCGTTTTTCTCTGTTCTGTATCATTTTTAAGTATTTCTGTTTTCGCGGAATGCATAAAATAAGAAGATTGAACGTTTAATCATTCCTAAAATGTCAAGAAAGTCCCCCAACATTTTCTATCGTCACGTCCTTCGTTCGTAGCATTATAAATGTTCCCATGCTTTGTCGTATTCCTTCATATTAATATAATCTTCTCATACAGGTAAACGGTACATCGTCTTACATTTCGATGCAAAGAGTGTTTGTGGTTTCATTATAACCTGTTGCAAACATCAATTCTCCTAATCGAACGATTACAATTCGAACAAATCGAACGAAGAGATCGGTGTACTGCTGACTCACAACATACTACATTTCAATCATCTAAATTCAATTTTACACACGTTCATTTCAATCGAGGCTTGTAACGAAGTTCACACACACACAAATACACATAATAAATACATTCTCGTGCGTAGAAACTGCAATATTTGCTACAACAAAATACGATTTAATATACTTCACGGAATTACGGTAAGGCAAACGAGGAAAGATTTTCATGCGGGAAGAGAACCGATCTGATTTCACTGAGAACGGCTTGTTTGCAAAGGAAGTAATAAGAGAACCAACATTTGGCATTTCCGGTTTGCTAATTTATTGATCCCTTTGATATTCTCTGACGAGGAGGTTCGCGAAACGTTCAAGAGCCGAGGCGAGGTGCTACACGAGGACGCCTCAATTAAAAGCGATAAGAATAACGTCGACCGTTTCGAGTCGTACTTCGCGACAATTATTTTCGAGTTAGCATTTCTAAAGAGATACTTCGCCGGTTGAATTTGCACGCGATAACGGGAACGGTTCCGCGCGCACGGGGAAGCTCAAAACGATCCGTCCTCGCGCAGCAGTTTCCAAGCGTTCCTCGCCGGGGGCCGGAAGAAAATTGAAAAAAATAAACTTCCGCCGGACCGGGAGGGGAACTTCAGAAATAATCCGACGATCTACTTAACAACTCTCCCCCTACGCCATGCTCCGAATCTCTCCAACACCAATTAGCGAAGTCCAAGAACATACGAGATACGAGTATACATACATATACCAAGCCTGCCGACGTTGCCCGTGTGTGTGCGAAGTAAATTCATTCCGTTCGGATGCGCTCTTGCTTGCGTGCCTCTCGCTGTAATCGAGCACGAGTCAACAGTAAAAGAGAGCAAAACAGGAACTACGTGGTACGTGATAAAACCAAAATGAACAAAACAAAAAAAAAACAGTAAAGCGAAACGGACGAACAAAAGATAAGAAGGAAAAGAAAACGAAAGAGAAAAGAAGAAAACGGTAGAACAAAAATAATAATATAAAGGGGGGTTGCGGAAAACAGCTCGAATGCGAGAGTCAGGGCATTCACGCAAGATAATATTCCGACGATCTTAACGACCTATCTCGAAAATACATCAAGCATTGTGTTCACCGCTAGACCATAAGTGTGTTTAATCGAAGCAACTCGATATACATGAAAGAACCAGCCGTTCGAAAATCGACCGTTTCCGGCTTCATCGGCCTGTCCTACGCGTATTAAACTCGCACCGGTTAATTAATACCCGCGGAAATCGAGTGGCATTCGTTCGCGCGCAGTCGGATCGATCGTTTTTTATTTGTTCGTCTGTATTCGTTTTTTTTTTTCGTTTTTCATTCGGAGAGAGAGGATTCGCGCGATAGCCGCATGCGACGAGCCGCTTCAAACGCGTCTGTTAATTAATACGCGAACCGCTAAATCGCTAGAAGCGCGTTCAGCCTCGGGGAACTTATTGTTCCGTGATTAGCTTTTAAATATGAATTCTCTCGGTCGAAAACGTTTCACCGAGCTAATTGGAATAGGTAACGAGGGGATTCGTTTCGTTGGGACAAAGATGGACGCCGAAACGGACGACTTTTTTTCGGCTCCCGACCCTACCTCCAAAACACGCCACGAAACCCATTTATATGCGTGTCAGACGGTAACGCTGCGGATTCTAAAGAGAAAATTCGCTAAATTCATCAACCATGGACCATCTGTGGCACCAGCACCATTACCTGCCTCTGTTTTACGTGTTGGCGCGTCGTGACAGCAAGTCTTTTCCGAAGTATCGTTTCTTTCTCTCGATCTTATCCCGCTCGATAATGACGTTCTTCCTTGATCAGGCGAATTCACACCGGGTATTCTCGGCAATTCCCATCCGAGCGAACTGCGGACCGTCGAATTCCTAAATAGTCGGGTATCGGTTGTTGCTGCGATGAACTGCGCCCCCGGCTTCTCTCGTGCACGTCCCGCGAGCTCGTATTCTCGTGAACCGAGAATGCAGTTCGAAATTCAGCGATAACCAACTCTGATCGTAAATTGGAACGTGTTTCCCCTTAAACGATTCGACTGAGAATTTTCGAACAGCTTTATTCCGGCGAATCGACGCGCGTTCTGCAAAGTGTTAAAAAAGCCCACGCGCGTTTTTCTACCGTCACGAGTTCGTAGATATACGAATTCGTTGAATTTGCGAATCCGGTTTATTTTTTCGAGAACCGTGAACGAGAATTGAGCTTCAAGTGAATCGAGCCACCTGTACATATTGGACATTGGTAGCAAAATTTTGTTTTTCATATACAGGGTGTCGAAAAATGTCACCACCTAACTTATACGACGTGTCAAGTAGATTAAAAAAAAAGTTCATATAAAATTATCAATGAAAATGCTTTACAGAAGAGTTATAAGCAGACTTCGGATCTTTATGCAAAATAAAAAGTTTGTGCATCGATTGCAAGACACAACCTAAATATAAATTTATATATATATATATATATATTTATATATTTTACTAATAATTTTAATAAGAAATGTGTTGATGCTATCGGCGCACGAGTTCATAGCATCAACACATTTCTTGTAAATAATAATTTACGATCGATATAAAGATAAATATTAATAATTTTAATATAGTGAAAATAATATATTAATACTCTAAAAGTCTTCGAATTTTTTCACTGTTATAAATTGCACGTACTCATTTTTCCCATAAATGCATAAAATCCGGAGTCTAGTTAGAAGCGACCACGCGAGTTCGATGAAATTTTCAGAATGTCGACAACTGACACATATTCGCCAAATACAGTTTTCAAATTGTCAATACATTTCACATTGTCTGATGGTAAACTAATCCTTCTAACGTCTCGAAAAAATTCAAATTGTTCGGTACAGTCTTAAAACAGTTGTCACTTTATTAAAATTGTCCCTCACCATTACTGTTGAGTCACATACGTAAACATTGTCATTCCAGTCATAGGAGTGGATTATTTGCTGGAACGAGGGCACTGTACTGTAATGAAAACACCGTATTACATTATTCCATTTCCTGACTGCTACCCGACCATTGTAAAGCTAAACGCTAAAATCGCACAGAAAAGCAAACGAAACAAAATCTTTCTGGCAGGTAGGAGGAGCAAATCGGCGAAGGCGTCTACGAGCTCGTAAAAATCGGGAGCACATTGTCCTCGCGACGCGACGCGACGCGACGCGACGGGGCGGCACGAAAGAACGCATATAGCAGCAGCAATCCGCTCGGGTTTTACCGGCGCGGTAATGGAGTACGCAAACGGATCATTCCCGACGTTCCGCTTATCTGTTTTAATTACCGTGGGCCCGCGCCCGTTTATTCACCGGCATTTGCCGCGCGGACACTCGCGTGTACACGCGCATTAATCGGAACGGTACGAGCGCGTAAACAGAGGAAGGAGCCAGCTCAAACACGCGGGACACGTAAATCCGGGGTATAAATACGCGGTAACATCATAATCAATCCATTGATTACTGCGCGACGCATATTACCGACCCTCATGCCCCCAGCCCCCCTCGCAACCCCCCACAACCGAAACCCCCTTCGCCACAACACCCTGTCGACCGTATTCCCGGGAACATAGGGAGTTCAGGAAACAAGGGAGAAAGGGGAGAACGGAAGATTCTTCCGGAAAACACCGTTCACACGCACCCCCTGACACTTGTTCTACCCGAATTCGCAAACCCTTTAGCCGTTCCCACCGCTTCACGTCGCTACGAAAGTCCAGGGCTTGAAAACTGTTATAATATCGATTTCGGTTCTTCGCACTGTTTCTACCGCGATTTTATGCACACCTTGTAGAATCGTTCCCTTCACCGGATGATCCTGTACATTCGAAGAAATAGATTTATTCAAATAATTTCCCTTTAATGCACTTTGCAATCTCAATCGATTTTTATGTAACATTTGAAAAGCTGTTTCTTGACCAGTTACGAGGAACCGAAATAATGTTGTAACGGTTAAACTTCATCTGAGTAAACCAGAAATTTATCACTTTTCTTTTATACAATCTGGTAAATTTTGACGAGAAAATACCGAAAATCCAAGTTTGAATCTTAGGAATCCACTGATTCAGAAATTATGTCATAACTGTATATATCGTAACTGTTTGAATCAGAACCTTTGTATAACAGATTTAAGCAGTTACTTTTGGAAGAGTTTCAAGCCCTGTACGAAACGCGCTCGACGCCGATCGAGCGGACAAATACAGTGGATCGATCAAGTATTGCTTCACTCGGATCTCTTCGAAGTTTCGATTCACGTTGTATTTATTGATTGTTTATTCATTTAAGATACGTTTATGGATTTTAGCCAGGTTATGTTCGAATCTATTGCTCAGCGATCAAGAAAGAGACTGTCTAATTGGTCAGCCGGTCAATTGAGAATTCTCTGTCTTGATTTCTAAGCAATGAACTGGAACATGTGCTAGCTGTATTATACTAGTGGAACAGTATGTTAACAGTGTGTTAAATGTAACCACTCTGATCGCGAAACATCGAAAAAAAGAGTTCCGGGAGGACACAGGTTGCTCCTGAGGTCTCAAATCTCTGATAAGGTAGCATATTGATGCAATTTGGTTTTTGCAGTAATTTATTGTACACGCGAATGAAATACTGATTCAAAAATCACCGAGAAATTTGATGCTGTTTTTCTAATAACGTAATTCTTCTAAAATCACCAGTCTGCCAACACAATTCCCAAAAGATCACAAAATTTTCATGGTTTGCACGTTGCTTTCTAATGATAAATCATTAATATTTGTCATAATTGTAGTTACGTGTAAAATTAAATAATTAAAAAATCCACACTGCATCGATCTCCAACTTTCAAGCTTACGTTACATCAAGAAATTCGAGTGTCGATACGTTTTTGATCCACCGTACGTGTATATAAATGTACAGCGTGTGTGTCGCATGTTTCTGTTTCTATATGTACATATATATGTATATGTATACATGTATATACGCCCCCCATCCGAGCGCATCTACACGTGTAAATTATCTACTCGATCGATGTGCCACTGCATGCGCTCCCTGTGTGGATCTAGCCGGTTCACAGCACCGCGTTGTTCGTCGGTAAAACCTTTTTTTTTTGCTCTGTGTGTCGGTATGTGTGCGATTGTGTGTGTGTGTCTGTGTCTGTTTTTTTCAGTCTTTTTCATTGTGTGCCATCAGCATATCGGTACGCGGGACTAGAGCAATTTCGGAAATTCTTCGGGAGACAGTTTAAATCGGTGCTCGCGTTTTGTCCGGGGACATTGAGATACCACGTTTCAGTCGCCAGTGGTGTCCCATTGTTATCGATACGAGGTTAAAAGGCTTGGGATTGTGTAACGCACGATCCCAGGGTGTGAGCAATGTTTCTGTCGTAGATTTGAGCGATGTATGCGCACGTCCAGTTGGATTCGCAGATTCGGCACGTACTTTCACCTTGAAGTCGAAGAGCCGCAGCATCTTTGCAGGACCTTCGCGAGACAGAACTGCGAACTATTTCTCTTGTGCTTTTGTAGCAGCAATTTAGCTAAATCTGCACCTTTTTTTATATACAGTATTCTATTAAGAACTGTTATTTTAAATTATTAAAAAATCGCTGTTTTTTTAAAATTTACAATTTTACTAACCACGTGTCGAAGAGTGATAAGATTTTTAAAATTTTTTTATTATTTAACAACAGTACAGAATTTCTTCTTCTATTTAAAGACGAAGTACGTGCCTTGCATTAAATTTCTCTGGCAAATACGCATCGATCAAATACAACGATTCGTTCCGAAAGCTACCATAAATATTGTTTCTATGCCCTGCGTAATATATATTTCTGTGAACAATGCAGGATGAGTAAATAAATTCTGTTATTCTGAAAAAGCTCGTTATTTATTCTTTTAATAAAAAACAAAACTGTTTTTATGAAATACATACAGCGTTCTCGAAAAGCTTTCGAAGTGAGTGCGTTCTAGTTCATATATTTGTACATTCTAAAATATCATGGCAACAATGGGTTTCTCCAATATCACTGTACATTTTCTTTAACATTGTGCTGTAACCAAGCAACCAAAGAAACTCAAGGTTTCATAATATTTTTCACAAAATTGCAGATATATAAAATGAACGAAATGCTTTCATCGAATGAACTGTAGCGACAACGAAGAGTATTCTATGCAAACGATTTTCCTATAAAGATAATAAACAACGGTGCATTCTAGATAACAGTTTTTATCGAGTCAACTTGCATACAACATCGAGCAAATATTTAATCTGTTTAAGTACTCCGAACAATCGACGTCGTAGCTGCACACCGAACACCGTTCACATACTACGAATATACAGGGTGTCCCAAAATTCCTTCAACTGCCTGAAATGTGCGGGTTCCCGAGGTCATTCGAAGCGACATTTTCCTTTTCCGCAATGTTCGCCGCGGCTGCGTTTAGGAGTTATTAACGAAAAACACGGACCAATCAGAACGCGACCTAGACGCGTGTTGACAAAGATGGTCCGACGCGCCGGCAGAGCCGAAATACGACAAAAACCATCGCGACCCATCGTGTTAAACATCTGGCAAATGACGACACGACCTCTATATCAACACGCACGGACCTCGCGTATCTGAACGCGTATCCCAAATACAAACAAAATCGTCCCGTTCCATCGCGGTATATCGAAAATTACTTTACGATTTAGACTACCGTTTTTATGCCTATACGTCACGATGTATGGATCAACAAGAACGGTTGCGCGTATCTGCGACGACGAGAGTCCTCGTAGCAAGGACTGATAGACACAGACGACTGCTAGCGCGCTGGACCATTTTTGCCAACACGCGCCTAAGTCGCGCTCTGATTGGTCCGTGTTTTTCGTTAATAACTCCTAAACGAAGCCGCAGCGGACATTTTGGAAAAGGAAAATGTCGCTTCGATTGACCTCAGGAACCGCCCATTTCACGGAGTTGAAGGAATTTTGGGACACCCTGTATATATACATATCTAGAAGTTTAATATTCTACCAGCACAAATCTCTCAGATTCTCTCGACGAGTTAAGTCGCTGGACGATATATACATACATATATTATAACATGCTCGCTGCCCTATTCGACTGTGTGCGCGCGTATGTGTCGTCGATAACGTAAAATAGTCGATCGTCCTCATCAGCGAGCTCTTCGCAGTATGATCCATGTATTTAACAATGCAAATGTCCCCTGCGAATATTCGTAAGCGAGTGAAATCCAACGTCCATTATGCCCCATTGTCTGATCCCCTACACATACATACATATATATCTATGTGCTTGCATAAAGTCTCCTTGGCTGGAAATCCCTTCTGATAATAATTACGTTTCGCGTGCACGCGCTGTTGATTCTGAATCGGTGATTTCTATTCGCTTTACCAACGCTTCTAATCACTGCCAAACGTTGCACTTTCGCTACCGATGACGCACACCCGTGACAATCATTACCACGTGTGAGAAATTAAAATCGACTTTGTACAGGCATGATGAAAATTGGTACTACTCGCTCTCTCCGCAGTGTACAATTTTTTATTAGTTGTCCATCGTTATGGATATTTTGTTTATTAGATATCCATAGTCAGTTCAAACTCGATTTTCTCGAATACTAGGCGTCAAATGAATGATCACTCGTGTAGAATCTCCACGGTCGTTAGAATCAATACTGGGACACCATGATTTATCGAAAAAATCTGCGAGTTTCTTTCGATGTTCTCCACGTTCCACGATTGTTTCTAACAAAATATCGACACGTGTGCAGATCGTCGACGGTAGCGATCGCGTCGGTTAACGGTGATCGTTGAAAAGACGTCAGTGGATCAGAGAAATAGGGCGGTTATCGATTTAATATGAAATTGTCAGTTTCCCTGACACATCTCTTTTTCACTGGAGATACTGTTAGTCGATATTATCGAGGAACGGAGTTGATCGTCCCCCGTGACGGACGCGTTGGGACAAAAACCCGTGCACTGGACGACGTAGATTGCGTTCAAGTCATCTGTCACCGGTTTAGAATTAATTACCTACAGCGCGTGCCGCGCGATAAATTCCAGGCTGGCGGAGTTCGCGGACACGGGCTTGTTACAGTTTTTTCCTCGGGTGCAGTTGATAACGACAATTAAATCGATACGCGTGTTTTACCGTGAATTGTCGCGCCGTCGTGACGTTTATGGAAACATCTTTTTAAATTGTTGCGAAACATGCGATTGCTGTCGAGTTTTTATTGCGGCCGGAGGTTCGAATGAAAGTGCGTGGCCGGTCGAATTAATGTCGCGAAAGATTTTATGATCTCGTGGATTGATATGCAGCGAGTTGAGCGAATGATGTTTTGCGGGATTGTTTCTGAACCCTTGGCCAACTGATCTGTGAAAAAGAATACAAATGAAAATTCATTGTTTTTGTATGCTGTCATTGCGAATAAGAATTTTGTTCACTAATTATGGGGAATTTTGCTCTAATGTCAAATATTAATGTTTCTATTGTGTCTTACATTTGTAGAATTGTTTTGTTCGTATTTGAATCACGATATATTTTAAGAGTATTTTCAGAAGGAAATTTTTCGTGTTTTCGAAATGTGTTTATTTTCTCTGTGAAGTAAAAACATGCGACCAACAAATACGTCGAAAATAACATCGAACACTGGGCGGACAATTCAAAGGAACGTTAAAAGTTTGTTTAAAACAGCTTCGAGAGCAACGATATAAAATGAAAATGTTTAATATTCTGAAACGCAACTCGTTCAGGGACGCATTAATACTATAATATGGAGTCAGGTTTTTCAAATGCATTTACATTTACATTGATCTACATCTATAACGTAGAAACATTCGTCTGGGTTAGGTACGAAAATTTAATCTATCGAACATCCCAGAAAATTCTGACTTCCGATATAACAGTCAAAGTAAAAATTCATTTCGCAGATCGGATTCGTTTCGGCGCGCATAACCTCCGCGTTCATTGTTTCCTGTAGTGCGTACAGTCTCGCCCATAAGGTACTGGACATTAATTTCTGTATACGTAAAATGTCAGAAAATAATTGTTCATTTTCTATGAACTTAATTTCATCATGCAGACAATCTTGAACATCGTCTCGTTAATGGTTTCGGTGTGTTTTAAAATAACTGAATTCAAGATAGTTAGGCTGTCGGAGAACTTTCAAAATGTTTCTTAACAAATTCTTATTTAAACTTCTCGCGATGCTTCGTAAAATATCTTGTGATATTTTTAAACTTCAGATTCAGAGGAGTCTTTTCAACTTTTTTACATGATTAATTTTACATGAAATGTAAAAGAAAATAGTATAACTGTACGATCTAAGAAACAGCACCGGCCCGAGGGTTTTTCTTAGATCAAGGCTTCACTGTAATATCAAAGTATACAAAGGGGACACAATACACCGCCTCTTCATCTATATGGGCTGTATCATAATCAAAGCAATCTCCATGGCGAAAGCTGGTGTCCAGTGACTTATGGACGAGAGTGTATAGTGCATACGCACTGTCGATCTCGCGAGACGCAAGCCTGTTTGGGTATGGACAGGAAGCATATAGAGGCGAAATCGGTAGTCGGCGATTAGTCTCAGTGCGTCGGGCGTAGTCTAAGCCGCAAATCCCTCGAGAACAAACGCTCGAATCGAGCTGCTTTCATGAAATATACGTCTGACGATGAATTATGAGAGGCGAACGTGTCGAGCCG
Source organism: Lasioglossum lativentre (assembly GCA_916610255.1). NCBI lineage: Eukaryota > Metazoa > Arthropoda > Insecta > Hymenoptera > Halictidae > Lasioglossum > Lasioglossum lativentre. The sequence goes on from OU744364.1 coordinate 9,605,153, forward strand.
CGTGTATCCGCCGTAACGCTCGGCGAATTTCAAGTCCGTGGAACGCAAAGTTTAGCCCGTTCACGCTCCCCTGAATTATTGCAAAAAGAGGAGTAGCTCTGGCAATGCGGGAGAGAGAGAGAGCGAGAGAGAGAAAGAGAGAGAGAGAAGAGAAAACAATAATAATATAGAGCCCGTTCACGCGAGACCTAAAAAATCCCCGGTCTTTTTTCCACGCGGAGCAAATACCGGTTCGCTGTAGATAACTATCTCTGCACTTTTTCCGCGAGAACTCTCGTCCGGTTGACCGTCGTCCGTTTTCGGTGACGTTCCAAAAATATTGTCCGCCTCTCTTGCCAGAAGCGCGGACATTTCTTTCGTGTTACATTAGCTGAACCGAGATTAAGAGCTCTGCACATATTCACGATCTAATTATGAGATTTAAAAAGTTACAAATTGTTTTTTTTTTAGCAAAAAGGTTTTTGGTACACGGAAATGTAATAAATTTTAAATGCTGAAATATTTCCTCGAACAAAGTTTTACAGTTTCCGAGAAAAAGAAATTGCAAATATCGCTTCGTCTTCGAGGTTCCGACAGAACGCAAGCCCTTGAGGAAACAGCGGGCATAGCTCAAAGTTCTTTGGCCAATAACCGTATTCAGTGAAAGTCCGAATGTAATAACTACGCTTTCGTTACGAGTTCCAGGAGCGCCGTTCTTTTCTTATGAAAGAACTTCTTACGGTTCGTCGACAAATTTATTGAATTTCACTGGGAGAGTGCCGACGGCTGATCTCTTCCCCTAGATAAAAGCTGGCCTTTATTGTTGCTCGAGATATCAGCATGTCCGAAACAAATGTCTTAATCGATTTTCGAAATTGATTTATTTTTCAAACAGAAAAACCAGAATAGTCGCTTAAGAACGATTTTCTGGTTGAAAATGCCGGTCATGAAAGATAACCCTAAGCCGCATCTCGTTTGGCGCTTGATCAAAGTGCAACAGATGGACGGGGGAGTTTGTCGGGACGCCCGCGGAATTGGAGACATCAGGAAACCGTTTAAAAAGCGTTCCGGAAACGAATAAGTATCTCACTCGAAGACTTTTTCTTTGGTAGCAACTTCTATCTCTCGCAACGAGGACGTCGACAGAAAAATGAAAAGAACAGAGAGTGCATCGGACTCTCTCTCTCTCTCTCTCTCTCTCTCTCTCCCGTTCATGTATAATCCGTTTTGTTCGCGAAATGTTCGCCCCGCGTTCAACTTTCGCCGAACATGAAACAGTAATCAGTTGGCGAACGAAATTTAATGAAATCCTTCAGTCTCGGTTACTGTTTTAATTGCTCTGCTTAGAGAGGAATTTCTGAACGCTCTGACTTTTTGGAAGTTTTCCTAGCTCCCGGGAAATGGAACGCGTTGACGCAAGCATCCGATGATTTTTCTTTTTTGCTGAACTTTGGTTGTTTGCGGAAAAATGTTCTTTTAAAATTATGCAATACGCGTTTGTCTGTGCGTCTTGAAAATTATACTGGATGTAAATATTTTTTCTTTTTTTTTAATTATCAGCAGCCTCAAGTTTCAAAAATAAGAAAAAGTGTTTCCAAAACGTCACTAATGGACTCGCGGGATAATCTCGCATCGAAAACCATGTTTTCCGAGGGACCGTTGTCTCGGTGACAAAAAGGAATGTGCATGCTCAGTCTGTCGATCTTCGCCGAATCTGCCATCCGTTTTATGCATCAGATAAGCATAAGAAACACCGTTCGCGACATTCCATCGTCCCCAGAGTCCTCTCTCCTTTCGCGATTTATTGCGTCAGAATCCCCGAACGTATTCGCTGCGTAATCTGTGTTGCTACAAATATAGATCCTAGGCCCCGTAGAAACTCTAGTAAAAAGAAAATCTGTCGCATGTCGCATGCATCTGCTTCCCGTTGCCTAGCGGATCACCTGAAACGTAGATATGTGCGTGTCTTAATCAATCTTTGACCTTGGTAGCTCGATCTGGTACTCAACTCGAAGGAGGGCGGCGACTTGTCCGATTTCATCATGAACGGGGAATGGTACCTCATCGGTGAGTTTCTGTGAACGTAAGTTCGTTAGGGCAGTCGTAAGATATCAACGTTGCCGCGCGAATAATCACGGATGATCGTTTCGATAAGTCGCGCTTACTTGTGCGATGGAGATGCGGAGCTCAATTAACGAAGTAATTAGAACGTGTTTAAATGAACGAAAATTCTGTTTAAAATTAAGCTCGCTTGTGCACCAAGGTGAGGATAAACGACTGTTGCCGGTATTGCGTTTATACATTATTTGATTATTAGATTTTAGTTCAATTATAGTATCGAACAATTACTGCCCCGATTTACGAAATATTACAATGAGTCCTTATACTTTTGTTGTGATTTTCTATAAAGCTTTTCTATGAAGCTTCGATTAAAGGTAACAATGAATGCCGAGAACAATAAAATCTTGAAGAGAAAGAGCGAATAAATAGCCATTCTCGAACACCACCTGTTCTATCCGTGATCGAAAAAAGCTTTCTATTTTTTCACTGTGGTTTCCGAATATGTACTTGACAATTGATTTAGGCACTATTTCCAAACCATTCACGAGGCACTCTACAACGCAATTACATTGCGAATCGTAGCCATGCTCGGTGTAATGGTGGATTATCGAAAAACCATTTTCTGTTCTACATCGATTTCGACACCTTAATAGGCTTCACGGATTGACGTTAAATTTCAGCTTTCACGCGAAACACGACACGAACCGTGATCAAATCCCTCGACACGTAACTCGATTTTAAATCTGGTCCAGAACGCCATATTTTATCATTATTTTAAAATCCTTTGATCTCAAGACTAGGAAACAATTCATAACTTGTTTTAAATTTGAAATTGACTGGGATACGACGAAGCGAGGAACAGATTTCATGATTGAAACTTTCTTTGTTGAGATTTTTATCAATTTTTATAATCTTCTCCTCTCATTTGTTGCCTAATTCAGTGTAAATGTTAATTCAACCATTTTTTTTATGTATTTAGCAGAACTACGAAAAATGTGCTAACATATCGGCCATTTTACTATATCGACAATATTAATAATATAGGCTTTACTAAATTTATTTACGGAATAGAATCTCATATTTTTGTTTGTAGAGTTACTATAATTAAAAACTGAAATGTTCGGAATAATTGAAAAGCACAACTAGATTCAATTTTTGTGTCAAATGTAAAATTGGCGTACGCAAAACGAAGCGATTTTTTCTCAACATAATTGCTTTCATCATTGAAACAAGATTTTTCGAACAGTTCATACCATTCAGACTATTATTTACACAATTAAAATGAAATTGGATTCTGTACAAGCGTATACGTAACATTTTCGACGACCAAATATAACTAAAATAAAGAGTAACCTAAAAATCAGGGCATTTTCCCCTTTTGGGTCCCTCGAATGATCAAATAACCTTATCAAATATTAAATGCAATATATTTTTATCATATTATATTTTTAAGCTGACGCGTTAATGAACTTCAACCTCTGATATGTCAGAAACTAATGGTCAACTAAACTGGAAAATTTTCACAGATTTGTGCCTTGATATTATTTATCGTCAGAAGCAAAAGTTCCAAAATCAAGGGACCCAGAAGGGTCGAATTTTTGGGTCATTCTTTAATTTCGTACAAGTACAAAAGAAATAGTAAAGTACTTTCATACCCGCACGCTGCTGAATTTTTCAACGTAGCTTTCTTCAACGACCGAGTGCCAGAGCCTCGCGAATTCATGTGCTCCGCGTCCCGTTCTTTTTCACTTTGGCACGTCATGCGCCATGCATCTCGCATCGCGCAGTGTCGCCGGTGCGTAAAGGAATGCTGATAGAACCCTTTAAGAATTTCCCACGAGCTGGCAATCACGAAGACGATCCCATACTTGAAAGGATTCACAGCTCTTTTTCAGGCTTTCCATAAACTGTTCAATCGACGCTGCGATTGAACGACCGCCAAATGACCAGTTTCGCGGTGGTTCTCCCCCCTTTGATGCTCCGCCATGACTATAAACCGGCAAATTGATTCCCTTAACGTCACCGTTTCTCTTAACATTCCGTTTTCGCCGGCTTCTTCGCTATGCATTTCCGTCCCCGAACAACAACTCCGACGAAACCATTATATGGAAACTCTTTGACCACTACTCCCATGAAAATGAACCGAGAGGAATTCGAAACGACGCCGATGAAGAACGGCCGACGGCGGCGGAGGGAATCTCGGTGAACTTGTCCGCGTGAAATTGCATTAATAAATTTAGATTCCTCCAACACTTCCGCGAAAGTTCCACGTCCAAACTTACCATTCATTCTCGCGGTTACGGCGATGTCGAACGTAGGTATATATTGTGGATTTTATGGCGCGTCGTTTCGTTGCTTATCAAAATCAATTCATCAGATTTGATCGATTCCATTGAACGAATTAATATTTATTGGCTTCCAAGTATTCTTCACATTTTCCAACTTATTTCATCACAGCGATCGACAATTTTCAACATTTCCCTCTCGATTGTTTCCATTATTTCCGTTCTTGGTGGTTAATTCTTCTGTGGTGCCGAAAATTTGTTCATATAAAAGTCTTGTCGCCTCAAATTTACCGAAGAATCATCTTATTTGACATAAACTGTTCGTGCGAAATGCATAGAAATTGTCAGAATCGAGAAACTTGACGTCACATATCATTTTACAAAGAATTAATTACAATGTTTGAACATGTCTCTCTCAATTGTTTTCATTATTTCCGTTCTTGGAGGTTAATTCTTCTGTGGTGCCGAAAATTTGTTCATATAAAAGTCTTGTCGCCTCAAAACCGAAGAATCATCTTATTTGACATAAACTGTTCGTGCGAAATGCATAGAAATTGTCAGCATCGAGAAACTTGACGTCACATATCATTTTCCAAAGCATTAATTACAACAATTGAACATTTCTCCCTCCATTATTTCCGTTCTTGGAGGTTAATTCTTCTGCGGTGCCGAAAAATTTGTTCATATAAAAGTCTTGTCGCCTCAAATTTTCCAAAGAATCATCTTATTTATCATAAACTGTTCGTGCAAAATGCATACAAATGGTCAGCATCGAGAAACTTGACGTCACATATCATTTTCCAATTAATTAATTCAAGATATTTTACTTCCAGCTGCAAAAACATTTCGTGTAATTCGATTTTTAAAAGTCGCAGATACCTCATCTTGATGCACGAGAAAGCATTATTATTAATTAACGCCCTGTAAACATATACTGTATACATACTGTAAAAGTGATTGATGCCTTTCTGTTGGTCTCGCGAGACGTATTTCTGTAAATGAAATATAATTTGTTGATTCGAAGTTTGGAGGAAAAATGGGTGAATTATTATACCAGGATCGTTCATGCGATTATTTCTTAGGAGGGTGAAAGGTCCTAGCTGTGCAGAAACAGTTGTAAGAGTAGTATAGTGTCGTGCAGAGAGCCAGACAGAAGAAAATTAATCCGCATCTCCCACACAGGGATTAAGGATGAAGGTACAACGACCACCGGAATAAAATAGTCGCAGGTGTAGGTTCCGTAGCTTTTGCTAAATCGAAACGGGCGTACTACTAGCGAAATTAGTTTTAAAATAGCCGGGAAACGAGGCCCGGCGGCGCAGCAACAAGTGACCGACTTGCTTTCTTATCCGAATCATCGGATCCGATCGGAACGACTCCGTTCGTGAACGAAATTAATTTTAAGCGACCCCCTTAACAAAATTATTGACGTGCTTGACCATGGACGAGTAAGTATGTGTCCTGTTACTTTACCGACATTCGAGCGTTACTTGTTAAGCATTCAACCGTAAGTACGAAAGAAACGTTTAATATTATTTGTTGGTATCACGTTGATCTTTTCAAGCATTTATTGAAATACATCTTGAACCGACCTTGATCTGCTCGTACAATTATGTTTTGAATTATTAGGATCACGAATTTTTCAAAATGCATTTTCTGAGTCGACAGACATTTTTTAACGTTCGGTGCGGTCGGCGACGTTACACGAATAGTAGTAGAACTACACGATCTAAGAAACAGCACTAAAGATTGTTTCCCATTAAACATAATCGTAAAAAAAAACTTTTCGACAATTGTACATTTATTTGCTGTTTACTGTACATAAGACAGTTTCGTATACGATGACTACAAGCTTATCGAACTTCATCAATGGATTAAAAATTGAAAATTAGAAACCAAGACTTATGTTCACTATATAAGACGTTTCTCTGGGAACTGAGAATGATTTGAAACACTTTTTGGAATAACATAAAATTAAGAAGATAATTGTGTTGGCAGAACAAAGTAGATGACTTGTAAGTTTCATCCACTAAATTGGAAAATTCAAAAGCATCTTCTTCTGCTTCGAAATGAAACAAGCCTGACTGATACGATACTACAAGAATCAACGTGAAATCAAAAATCATTTCCCAAAAGACCACGTTAAATCGTACAGGTACCTGTAAATGTAAAAAGATTTTACGAGTTCTACAGATTAAAAGAGCTCGAAACAAAATATGCACTTTAAACATTTCGAAATACTTTTTGACCAATGATTGCACAACATATTCTTGCAGATTGCTATATCTGAGATTGAAGGTGGTCTTTTCTGAAACGGTTTGCAGTTCGTGTCAGAAAACAGTCGGTATGTTCTGAAACCGAGACAAAGTAATGATTAAATTCCGAAACTTTTCTACGAGCGCAAACAGCACCGCGCGGTGCAGGAGCCTCTGCGGGCTAGAAAGCAAACGTAATATCTTTGTATTTTTAAGGTAAGTTCGCCGGTGATTACAGTAGAGTTTGCGGTTGCACTTCGCGATGCGTGCGCCGCACATCGTAATTCACATTAACGAGGAGAACACGTGCTGCTTGCGCGGCGTGATGCTCGCGGAACTTTGAGAAAGTACTCGCGTGTACCGAACGAATTCGCTGTGCGTGTAATTTGTGGCGGTGTACTAGAGACTCGAACTTCCACTTTAAAGTAGTTTATTTCATTTACAGAAGTTTTCTTTTTGACCGGTAAGTATCATTTGCGATTCATCTGCAATATGCGAATAATCCTCTTCACATTCAAAAAATCGATGAAAAAAGATCCTTTGCTATTTTTGATTCATGGATGTCGGATTATGTAGGGAGAGTCAATTAACACTGGAACCTAAAATATTTCCGAAAATATACTTTCCAGCATTTCAAACCAGTTTGCATAATTGATGCACCTTTTTAAGACGGAAAATGTGACGTCATCGTTTATGTATACAGATCGAATCGAAGAAACAGAATTTTTTATGTTCAAATCATATTTTTCGGAATAGAATCATACATTTTTGAAACGCTTGCATTTTTCAAGTTCGCGTGTGCCAGTGTATATTTTATTCAGAGTGCAAAGATTGTTATTTGGCACAGATAATTCAACGCTTTTTATAAATAACGATGAACTACATTCAAGCTGCATGCACTTTTGAAATATTGCAGGTCTGTTCCAAGAAATTTATTTTGTACGATTATGAATAGTGGAGATTCATTTAGGTTTAAATTATCCTCAGAATTTGAGCTTGCGATTAGTATCGGCAGAAAATGCGACTCTGTTCTTTTAAATAGCATTCATTAGTTTTGTGTAATATTCCTGGGCATTGATAATTAAAATCATATTAAAAAAAATGCGCGTGAAGAGTGTCGGTCTAATTGCTGTGCAATTATGAAGGCGCTTGCAATCTGTGTCCGGACAAAACGTCCGATTACAGCGATGAGCGGCCTTAATGAAACAATCGTTAAATAATTGCGTCGAATACAATCGGAGGTCAATTACGATGTAATCAATACGCTGCACCGGGTGGAGAATTAATCAATAATTAAAGTGGTGTCGCACTCGTATCAGACTGTTCTAATAATTCTCGACGTCCGAATCAATAGAGACCAGAATGAGTGATCAAAACAGGGTAAACATAATAAGCTTGACGAGGAAAGTATTACGACCGTTTTCTTCGAAAGGACACTTCAGCAGTCTCCAATGTTTATTTAAAAAAGAAATTTTTTAATTTACCCAAATCGCTTTTTTATTTCTGTATAGTTAAAGAGTTACAATACCGAATATTTAATAGCCAGAAAAGAATGTATCTTTATACTGTTTGTTTAGCACACGAATGTTTATAATCTTTATCGTATTATGTAGAGTATTATAATGTACTTGTTAGAAAATCGCGAACGTTGTTAGAAATCGGAAACTGGCAAAACGTTGTCTCTTACCGGGAAGGCACCCTCGCCTTCCCCCACTCCGTGGCCAGATCCTTGAGGCACACGTCCCAATTTTTTAAGCTTACTAGTTTTTCCACATCCGTTTACAATAACATCCCCTCGATGGTCGGCGGCGAGAAGACCCAACGTGGTCATCCGTCGTCGCCCATCGATGGCCATATTTATTGCACTCATCCCCGTTCAGGGCCTTGAGCGGGCTAAAACCCGACCATAAATCTGTCTAGGCCTAAGGATCGTCTTGATACCAGCCTCTGACTCGGCCTAGCACATGTCGACGCTAACATACTAAAACGTCTGTACAGTACTGCAAAATAATCTCTTCCTTGAGATTCAAATTGCATTAATAAAAAAGAAAAAAATTTAATAGCCAGACATTAGACCACGACCGTCTCTAGTACAGGCCGGAACATGGTATGACAAACAATTGTTGATAAAATTCAGTTGGTGTGCGCAGTGGTTTTGGAGAAATCGGTTCGTAACGCTTGCATTCGATCGGACCAGTCTGCGTTTATGCATACATATAATATAAAGGGATTTCATTTAGTCAAGCAATCGACGCGTTTCAATGGCCGGTGGTACGTGATTAAACGCGTATCGAAATTTCCCCGCAACAAATTACACGCTCGCGTTAGCTGCTCGCACCCTCTGAACCTTTGTTAGCCGCAAACCAGGACAAACCGTCGTTTCGGTGTTCCTCCGCAGCTGGTCGTTCGAGCGGCCATTAGTTCCTGTCGTATTTAGGTTCGCGCTTGTATCGGGCTCGTGTTAACGTTGCACGGCGATTTCGTTGCAGGCATGCCGGGCAAGAAGAACAAGATAACGTATCAGTGCTGTCCGGAGCCGTACGTCGACATCACCTTCACCATCCAAATCCGAAGGAGGACGCTCTATTATTTTTTCAACCTGATCGTGCCGTGCGTCCTGATATCGAGTATGGCACTCCTGGGCTTCACGCTGCCGCCGGATTCCGGGGAGAAGCTCACCCTAGGTAACGTAACTCGTAGCATGCCTTGCCTGCATATTACACCAGCCAGACACGTCTATACTTTTTAGTTTGTATCTCTCTGTCCTTCAACTATCTCTTCTGTGTCTCACTATCTTATTTCCGTTGATTCTTTCCCGACGAAACTGTTCGAACGAGTTCCGTGGCTCCACCAAGTATTTGTTTTTCAACGTGCTATTCTGGTTTTTCGAAAAATCCAATTCCGGTTCTTCTCTTTACAATTCTCTTCGAGTACACGCGCGTTGGATAGTATCTAGGAAAAATAGATACGGTTATTTTCATTAATATCTGCACACTGTTTAATCTTTTTTTGAAATCGGTTCAAGTGACTGGAGCTTTATTTTTTTTTTTTAGCAGTAAGAGCGATTAGTTTACCAGATGATCACGAAACACGTCCTCGCAAGTATTGGACGCTCTTGAAAGGACTGATCGATAGGTATTGCATTGAAATCATCGACACAGATTTTAGTGACACTGTTTTGATCGACATGAATTCACTGAAATGAAGTTTGACCGACACCGGCATTAATCCACAACAATGCGATCGACATCAACTTCGATACACACATATATATATATATATATATATATATATATATATATATATATACCCAGTTACGTACACTGACATGATGCAACAATAAGATGTACATTTTGATGTTTTACCAACGCAACCATTGGGAAATATTTGTCGTTGCGAATTAATGCTGTTGGTCAAATTTGTATTCGATGAATACTTGTCGGTCGAAACAGCTGTTTGTTCTCTGGATCATTGTTCGTGTGTCATTTTCAAAAAGTCTTGCGACACTAATAAAAATCAAAACGAGGCGTCTCGATAGACTGCGGGTTTTGTGTACATTCAGTAGTCGGAATAATACATACAATCAGTTGAAAAAGTCAAAGGTCACTGCTATTTTGTTCGAAATGATTGAAACAAGTAGGAGAGATCATTGGACTGGAATTAGGGCGATTACTATCCGGATATTCGAGTACTCGGATTCCTCATTATAACTCGAAATCCGGATCCGAATATGAGAACTGGTGATCTTACTATTCCGATATTCGGTTCCGGATCCGAATCCGGATTTCGAGTTATAATGATAATCCGGTTACTCGGATACCCGGCTAGTAAGAGCCTTAATTGCGATCAATTTTCATCTCGCGCAAAGGCCCGCGGTCATCGAATGTATGTAAATTCGAGATACCAGAATGATACACGTTTACCAAGACGATAGTCGCAGAGATCGTTCGTTCGAGTATTTTCGTCACCTCCCTGTATGTATTCAGATCTGTCTATACTCTATCTATCTCTCCCTCTATCTCTCTACATACATATATCTGTTTCTATCTGTATATTGTATGTATGTACTCATACACTTGGAGTCTTGCGACTGTTTGACTTTAATCGGGTTATGTTCCTGATAACTTTGAACCTATCGGCAACTAACGCTGACTGCCATGCGTTTCTTTTGTTTGGACGATCAAAGGGAAGTAAACGGGATCGAACCCAACTCTCGATCACGGACGGCCGGACGACATTGCGAATGTACATTACGTCGGACGACGTTTTCGATTGATTTCGAAAAAAGAAAGAAAGGCTGAAAATCGAACGAGCCTCGAACAGGCGAAATTCGAGAGACACGCCTCTTACGAATCGTAGATCACAGGGGACACGGGGATAGTCGATTCACGAACCGAGGATCGATCGATCCGATTTGTTTCGCAGAAGTCGGCTTCCATGCCGAAAAGGTACCAATCGGTTACTTCTTCGAGCGGCGTTAATTCCAGCAACATCTGAGTGATTCATCAATCTTCGTTCGAGGCTAGCCATCATGGTGTCGGATTTCTTCGATCGCAAAACCCTTTCGTTAGCCCATCGACGTTGTTTGGCCGTCGTTTTCATCGATACGTTCAATCTGAACTGTGTATTGTTATTACTAGACTGCAGTGAAATTTCGGTTTTCTTGAGCAGTTGTTGTGAACAGGAATTAATCGTGCACTCGAACTTAGAATTTAACCCAGACCTTCAGAAAATCCTGTTTTATGTGCAAATTGTAGTTTCATCAAATTTGTCGATAAATACATACAGTGACTCCCACTAATATACGGACACTCTTAAAAAAACGATAACTTTTTTAATATTCGACCATACATCTTGGATTTTTTTGAGAAGTTAGAACAATCGGTTTTGTTACGTGACGTGAAAAGAATTTTTGAAAAAATTGCAATTGGTCGGAATTGCAGAGAAAATACTAAAAGTAATATTTTACAACTTTCTTATATGGGCTCATATTGAAAATGTAGAAAACACGTTTCGTAGATCTGTATCAATTAAACGTATTCTGAAAATTTCATTAAAATCGGTTAACGTTGCAATGACCTACAAACGTTTAAAGATGGTAAAAATTCCTATTTTTCACGATTTTCTAACTGCAATAAATCTAAGGATTCGTATATTTTTCAATGCCTGTCATTTTTTCCCAAATCAACCGATTTCGATGAAACTTTTACAATGCATATAATTGACATCATATCTACAAAACATGTTTTTTTTAATTTTCAATTTAGACACTCATAAAGAAGTTGTAAAATGCAACTTTTCGTATTTTCTTTACAATTCCGACGAATTGCAATTTTTGAAAAAATTTCTTTTCACATCATGTAGTAAATTAATTGCTCCAACTTCTCACAAAAATTCAACTCGTATGGTGCAATATCAAAAAAGTTATCGTTTTTTTAAGAACGTCCGAATATTAACGGCAGTCAATGTATATGAATTTATGTATCTACAGCGCAGGTATTGTAAAATCTTACGTTGCTTGAGAGATCGTGCTTAGTTAACAACCTGCAAAGAAAATTGACCTTCAGGAATTTTTTCTGGAACAATTCATGAACTTTTTTTTAAGGGGTACGTTATTTAAAAGCACATGTCTTGCACGACTTGCAGTACTTTGTTTGCGGCAAGATCTTTAAAAATGGCGGAGTAACAGCCACTCTTCCAGAAGTTGTTTCCCCGAAGACTCTGCTCGATGAACTCATTTTCTTGGAGCTAGATCGTCTGAAGTAAAGGAACTCATGAAAAATCCGCTAATACATATATGATCTTATCTAGTAAATGAAGAGGTTCTATGTTCACTGACAAATTCTTTTAATTCAAAATTTTCGAAACCGTGCAGCGTCTTTAAGAAAACATCTTTTGGGAAAGAGACGGCTACTTGACGATTTTGTAAAATTGGGCTGAAAAAAATTTACTACAAGATAAACAATACGAACACCTATAAAACGGGTAGTTGTCTAAAAAAAAAAGTTAATTAAACGTTTTAGTAGAAATTCCTGAAAACCACCTTATTTTCAGATTGTTAAATAAGCATAGGAGCTTAAATGATCTTATCTAACTTCTATTGCACAACAATGCTCACGATTTTTCAGAATCACTATCAGAAATTCGTAGATGTATTCTCACAATGAAATAGTAAATATTCTTCTGTACTTACTCCATCTTCGAAGCTAGGATTGTGTTTCAATATGAAAGGTCGATGAAAATGCAATAATTCAGGATGTTCAGGTAACTATGCTCATTTAACAATATTAAACATAGCGAAAGAAGCTTTTGGAACGGCCTAATATTTCTAAAGAGCGTATCAGCATTAATTTAGTCATTAGATAATAAAATGAAATATCTTCTAGATAGGAATTTTTGCAGTCTATTAACTACCGAAGCTCGCGTCAACATTCTCGAGGAGCGGTCAACGGTACAATAAGTTCATCAATTTTCGTCCACCGGAGATTCTGAGAGTTATATCACGAATTCTATCCGCGGCAGAACGATATCTCGGGATCCTAGAATTTTCGTGATTGTCCCACTATCTCCGGTGCATCCCGTCGTCATGTCCCGGGAATAGGAGACGCACGTAAACAGGAAAACTCAGCGAGTTGCATTCGTATTCCTTGCACAGCGTGCATCGATGGCCGACATACATCCGATGTCATGGATTCACTCCAATAAGGGGAATGTGCCTCCTCCTCGTTTTCTATAGAAGATTACAAAGATTTAATGTACCATCTTACACACCATTAGGTGTACGAATTAATTTGTGGCCCTTACGATCGAATAGTAGTTACTTTATTTTAAATCGAAAATCTTTTATTCGCCGAATTAAAGATTCGGTAATTTATTTATAAGATGGAGCAAATGCACAGAAAGTGATGGAGTTTGGTAGCCAGTTTCCGTTGTGCGACGTTCGATCAGGAAACGTGGTCGGCTCTCATCGAGAGGGTCACGTGGCTTCAATTTTGAATAGTATCTATCCCCCAGCTCTCTCGCAGCCTTCGAAAATTTGTATACCGCACGCCATATTGTGCATTATACACTCCGCGGTAGCCAACTTTGATATATCTGATGTACCCTTGACGGGGCTGGATCGATTCACTCGAATACGCCTTCTGGGACGCGGGTCGGGATTTGTTGCTGCCAACACGTGGACAGCAAATTAACCGTTCGCAATAACACGTCGCGTCGCTGCGTTGCAAATCATTCCCTGGACCACGTCCAAAAGAACGTTTCCCATATTCTGGTAGAACCTCCACGTTGAACGAACTTCGAATAAATCAAAATATAAGATAAAATAAATCAAAATTTTGCCATTTCAGATGGAGGCTAGGTTCATCGAGTTCGTTTCACTTTAGTGGTAATCAGTTTTGTCGATCGTGGGTGTAGAAGTATTTCTTCTCCTTTTTCGAGATAAGATATATGCAAAGAAAGATATATGCAATTAGGGTAGAAGAATTTTGAAAGCTGTGCGATTAAGATGATCCTGATTCCTTTCGTTAGTTTTTTGTGGATAGTATAATTATAATATTACAATATTAACTTCCAGTATTTTAGTGAAAGTCTACATTCATTATATTCATCTTGCCAACACGACAGAATCGTGCAGTCAAACAATCAAATTGCACAATATCGACAAAATTAATACAAATCCGTCTACATTACACATAACTAATCCAAGAATATACAGGGTGTCCCACGTAACAGTTTTCATGATTTTTTAAGTATGTACTTGCGATAATCTGACAAAAAATATTTTATACAAAAGCTGATCAGTTTTCGATTGGCTATACATTCCAATTAAAAAAATGTTCGAAAATTTCTTTTTTATTATTGTCAAGGCCACCTTCTATTTTTTTAAATGGCACTTCAAGATCATCCGTAGGTCATGGTATACTAGATCGTTGAATTCGTCTTGACACGGGCTGTAATACTGTTAAGTCAAAAATACAAAGTGCCATTCAAAACAATGAAGGTGACCTTGACAATGCTACAAAAAAATGTTTTTCGAACTTTTTTATTGCAATATATATAGCCAATCGAAAACTGATCATCTTTTGTTGAAAATATTTTTTGTCAGATTATCGCAAGTACTTAAAAAATCGTGAAAACTGTTACGTGTGACACCCTGTACATGTCTCTTTGGAAGAAAGCAGCAATTTCATTTTAAAGAATCATCTTACGCCTCTTCGTTGGATTAAATAATGCGACAATTGAATTCTCTTCGAAACAAGCGCGATACAAATATTGGCCCAAGACTAATGATGCAAGGGCGCATAAATCGACCGAAATCAATTCCAAAGGAATTCGCTAATGGAATTCGTTAATAGAATTCGTCGAATCACTTTGCGATCCTTTATCTTCCATCAGTCACTTAATCACCGCAACGGTTAGCGCCTCGAGAACTTGCAAATTGCACGGACGAGGGAGGGTTAGCATTGTTCTCTTTCCAACGAGTCCTTGAAAACTGGAGCCGGTTGGCAAGTTTTGGAACGTCGCGCGTCGAAGCTGGATGCTGGTGTTCAAAAGTCGGGATCCAGGGTTAATTACACAAAGTCGCTGTCCTCGTCCGACTCATTTTCTTCCTCGTCTTCACGGACGCAAAGGAACTTCTCCCCCGAACAAACGGTCCGAGAGCTTCGTGTTTATCCGAGACTACCAGCTCGTTTTCGTTTTCATTAGGGATGTGCGGGTACGCGAAATTTCGAGTTCGAATCGGATCGAAGAAGTCGGTGCACAAAATTAAGTGGACACCCTTCAAAAATTAATAACGTTTTTAAAAATTGCACCAAACTATTTGACATTTTTTAAGATGTTAGAAGAATTAGTTTACTGGGTAATGTGTAAAAATGTTTTTGGAATTGCTATTACTCGGAATTTCAAAGCCAAAAATGAAAGTAACGATTTTTAACTTTTTCATCTGTGTCCAGAATGGAAACATTGAAAATTTCCGGGATTCAGTCCCGATGCTCCAGGTACCAGCACAACCCTAGTTTTCGTGTTTCGGGCCAGAATTATCGACGTTCCAAGCACACGATTTTAGCTCGCGATTTTCGATAAAACGTATAATCGAAAACCGGCTGCCATATCTTCGACCAAGGCAGGTTCTAATGGGAACTGTCCCGCTCGAAACATTGACGTGGAGCCTAAACGACGAGTTCGCACACGAGGATAAATTTCATGTTCGATTGGGTACAGGATGTTCCAAAATTGTTAACCCGCAGTCTAATAATTATGAATTAGAAATAAAAGAGATTGAGTGCACTTATCTAAATGATCAGTATCGTATTAAATACAAAGATGTTTTCCAATGAAAAACCAACTACTTAAGTTTGGAAAAGCAATGAAAAATTATGGAAGATAACATATGGTATATACCTACGTATTTTACCTTTCCTGGTTATGTATGCAGAGTGGAGATGGTAAGTGCTCTCTGAAGGACCATGCATGGTCTATTCATTATCTTTAGCACTCCTGAGGGCCATCATGCGGAAAACTAAAGAGGCTATGGGATGTTCTTGAACCCATACTTCCATTACACATTCATCTTGAAACAATTGTTTTTTTTTTAAACAGTCTTACAACTAAACGTTATATAGCTGTAAGCGTACATTGAAATGTATTGATCATAGCAAATTTATGTGAAAACTAAAAATTCCTAATTTTTAAAAGACGAAATTTTTATTTTTACTAGATGTTTGAAAATATTTAAAAACTAAAAGCAGATAGCAATAAACACGTAATTTTCATATTAATATTGAAAGAATAAATGAAAAACCAGTATGAATTTCTACATACCTTTTTTCTTTTGATCATACGTAAACAGCTGATTAATTATAGACTTACAAGCGAGCAATTTCTCACATGACCCGTTTAACTACTGATAGTAAACTACTATTTCCCTAGCTTGGAGATCTTCCAACTATTTTATGCTCTACTTGTTCGAATGTAAATGCATTTCGCGCGTTTAACGCAAATCTATAATACAAAAGCAGAATATTCGAGCAACCAAATCGTTCGACTAACGCGTTTAATTAAAATTTCCACTGTATATTTCATATAAATTCATCTCTTTTCTCTGTCAAAAACAAAAATGGTATCGCGCAGCAACAATTTCGGAACAGCCTGTACATCGATTACTAGGGGTTGCTGAACTCATTTATCGACGTAATATGTGTCTGTCGTTGTTTAACATGAAACACTGCTGTATTATTACCGTGGTTAACGGGATATTCTGGTTTTTCATTTTCAAAATATCGATGTTTCTGTTTTCCTAGTAAATCAATTTTCTTCTGTAGATAAAATGCTAGTGTGCATATCGGGTGGCAATAATTTTGGAACGTCCTGTAGATCGACGACTGGGGGTGGTTGAGCTAATTTATCGACGTAATCTGGGTCTGTCATTCTTTAACATGAAATACTGCGGTATTATTGCCGTCGTTACGGCAGCCAATTCTCGATACTTCAATCTTCTTCTGGAAATAAAATGCTTCTCCGTCCGACATAGCTTATTTACGGCACGTTCATAATTATGGCGGTCTTATAGCGAAAGACGATGTACTTTCGACGTGCTCTCGGTGTTCCCTCGTTTGGAAGGTTCCTGACGTGGAGATAGTATCACGATTTCTCGTATAATCATCCACCATTTAGTCGTCAGCGTGCATTTACTGGAAATGGACTTACAGGGTTACGACTTCCAAGTTTCGAATGCCGGGAAGCTTTCCCGCTGATACTCTGGTAATGACTAGTTATTTGTGTTCATATTGGAAGATCGCATCATCAATTTTGATATATCTTCGCAGAGGAACTGTGCAGGAGGTCAATCTCGTTGTCGCTGCGCGACACGAATTCGACATTAGACTCGTGCTAACTTAAATAGAACTCGAAAGGAACTCCAAATAATTGAACGGAGATGTGATCCGCGATTCTTGTGTTATTATTAGAACGAATTAGAGCGAATTAAGAACGCGTTCTCTATACGTCACTCTAACATAATACAAAACCTACGGTTTCAACAATGGAAACGTTGAAAGGATCGAAGCCACGTTCTATGTTATTACTAGACTGCGGATTTTTTGAATGCTGTTACATTATTTTTGATTGATTGATATTTATGAAAAGAAGAAATACATTTTTACTTATCCTGAGCTTTTTACAATCGACCTGGGACATTTTTCTTTCGCATAAAAATCGCAATCTAGTTAATACTACTCGTTATAGTTCGGATTTATTCAGACTATATTGTGCTGTCCAAAATAAGCTTCTTCCACTGGACTTCGTTAATTTTTGTATTACACTACTACTGAATTCCATGTTATACACATGTAAACGTCTCTTCACACATGGTGAGAATTGATAAATTTATTGGTTTTATTGTGTACGTCAGGAAGAGAAAAAATAAAAATAATATATGTATTTATATTAATATAGTGGTACCTACGATATATGTTTATACACATAAACAGTATACATATTTTGATAAATTCATAGTATAATTAATTGCAAAGGCAATTTGTACTAAATGAATTGTATGTAATCATACATATCGTATATGATATAATGGAATAGAAATAAGTAATTATTGCAATGTCATTAGTTAAATAAAGTTGGAACATTCACGCCATGACGCCTCGCACAATACTCAACACGGTATAACGCGCATCAACCCTAAAACAGCTATGGGCCTTCGCACGGGGAGGGTAGCATCCCCAGAGGCGATGACACCGTAATGACCGTGCGTGATGATCCGTATATCCATCTAGCAAAATTATACATTCAGCGCCGCTCATGATTATTCAAACAACAGAGATTTTACACTTTACCCTGCTTTCAAGAGATGAATATATGTAAACGTCCTACGCTATCGCTGGTATACACGGCCCGTTATTAGAATAATTAACACTTCTTTTTAATGTAAAATGGCTTTAATTGCATCCATCCTAAGTCCCAGCTGCCGGGGTTTACTTCTGCCAACAATCTTATGGGACGAATTAGGTCGTAAAATGGAAATTGTGCTTTCCATAAACCGGGATAGCACATTAAAGAATTTACGAAATTGCAGAAAATAAAATTAGCGGAGAAGTTTGTAGAATTACTTCAAGGAAGGTTAGAGATTGTTTAAAATAATATTTAGTATTTTCTGTACAAAATGGTTTGATTTTGTAAATGTAATATTCTACCTTGCGAACGTTTAAAGTTGTTCAAATAATTATGCAAACTGTTCTACAAATAAATACAATATCAGCCAATCGTGCGAAAACATTTTGTTAGGAAGTTCCGTTGCAATTTCTACGAAATATGATCTTTGAGATTCTTAGATAAATTAATAATATCAAAATTACTATGCACATTCCATTAATATATTTATTAAATAATAATTTAAATAAACGATAGACAGTATAATTTAAGTGTGAAGCATGATAATGAAAATAATGCTATATTCAATATTGAAAATGAAACATGATATATATATACAGTAAAGAGAGGTCTGCTAAAAAAGGAAATGCTTGCCAATTTTAATTTCGACAAATTCTATTTCAAAAGTATAAAACGATATGATGACATTCTTTGAAGTATGACAACGGAATAAGCTTTGATTCAGGAGAGAGCTATTAAAATTAACGTCATAATGAGCTGTTAAGGTCTTGTGTGCCGTATTTCGCAGTCAGCCTCACTTATGCCCCTTATTACCTTCAGTATGGTCCATGAACAATTTTCATACCAGTCTCGAGGGTTTAATTTACCTCTGCAGAAGAGGTTCAGCAATCGATCGTGGCCGAAAACACTTGCTGTTTGTTCAAGAAATTATAAACAATTACGAATGAAGCTGATATCGATCAACTGGGATATGATCAATTTAAAAAAAAGTTTTTAAAGAACTGTACGTCACAACCTAGTACTTTCGTCTCGAGCCAAATGGGCTGTTCGAAGAAATTAGCTTTGAATTACTCTACGGGAAAATATTTTGTTCGATATAAAGCTTCCTCGAGCCCGTTGGGAAAAAGAAGGGGAACAGTGCTGGAAACACAGCTTCCTTGTGACGAACGATTTCACAGGGGTCGACAGGTCGACCTGAAAAACTGATCCCAAACAGGAAGCGGGGGAAATTCAGTTTTCATTCGAAACGGTGCGGCGCAATGTTTCGCGGCTAATGACAGGTCGGATCGATTCTGGCAGGGATTCGAGCTTTCGTCGGTGTTGTTTCTGATGTTCAATTGCCGCTATACATGCGGCCACGCGGACATGTGTACACGTACAAACACGAACGTGTCCTGCATACCTTGCGTCCCGTGAGCCCGCATCGGTGTATAATTCCCAGAAAACCATTCGACTAAGAAAACACCGTCAAAATACTCTGTCTCGCGTGCTTTCCTCCCTTTGGGGACGAACATAGGACACCAGAACTTTCTGTGATATGGTTACGATCAACATTCACTCCATTTAACCCTGTGGAAGTCGTAGTCGATATAGTACTGTAGCCAATTTCAATGAACTTTAAATATGTAACGAAGGTCACCATTCTGAACAACTTTTTCCTTGGGAAGTATACAGGGTGCCCCAAAATTTCTTCAACTCCCTGAAATGGACGGTTTGCTGAGATCATTCGAAGCGATATTTTCCTTTTCCAAAATGTTCCCTGCGGCTTTAAATTTTGAAATTTAAGTCAAAAAATTATCAAAACTATCAACCTAACTATCCACGTTGGCTAAAAGCTCGAATTATTTTCTTGTTCCTTGTTGTCATTAAACTAAACAGAGTGATTTCGTGTTAGGTGTTTCGGGGAGGGGGTGCAGGGGAAAGGGCGCTGCCCTAAAAGACAAATTCGGTCATTCAAAATAGGCAGAATTTGGAATAATGGGTCTGACAGTTGTTTGCGAATATCTCGGAAACAAAAGGAGACCGCCATATATTTCCAAAGGAAAAAGTTGTTTGGAATTATGACCTTCAAAACATATTTCAATGTCATCCAAATCCGAGAGGAGGTAACGTTTCGACAATTTTACCCTATAGTTATTCCCAGAAATATTGGAACTGTAAATATTACTTTTATGTTGATTAAATACGAAAGGACTGAATTAACCCATTGTCCATTTAACCATTTAAGGGTTGATACTTAATAAATTGTTAATTTTATTATTACAATGATTATAAAGATGATTTTGTGGGAAGTGTTAAATGATTTCGATCATTTGTGAGCGTATTCGGCAATCTCGTAAAATTCGACGTGAGTGGAATTGTTAGAAAGTCTTTTTTCCCAAAAGTTAGTATCACAGAACAAATTTCGAATGACCTCCGCTACCTCGGAAATAGTCCGCAAACTCCACAGGATTAAATGAACTTTTGTCGGACCGATTGTCGAATCTGTCGCTTGAATTGTCAGCCTCGGATGAAATTTAAGCACGTTGACGTGCATCCGGCGAATAACCGAATCATCGGAAAAGAATGGTTCGATTGGTAGAACGTTCTACCTTAAAAATTGTCAAACATCCGTTGAAGTGCTAGTAAACACCTGTAACTACCTGTGTCGAGCAATTTGAATTGTAATTGTTAAACAATTGAAAACGATGCCGTTTTAGGACAATTTTATTGCCCCCGATCGTTACCTCACTGTGTTATACACCTGTTCTGCAAAATTTTATTATTTAAGACACTTTTTTCTTTGAAGGAAAAAATTTTTCATATACAAATGATACGTTGTGTTAGAAGAACGTATACTTTTTATTTCATTGATGAAAGAAGTTCTAGATTCTGAAATAATGATAGGGGTACGTGTAGTATAACTAATGGTTGCTGAGGAATTAATGAATTAAGTTTCGCTCGTTTGAAATCATATTCCATTTGCGTTACCATAATCCATATGCAGGGGACAGACGGTTTATCAAATTGATGGCTGTCAACACAGTTATCGATGGATATCTGAAATCGTTGGAATAATTTACTAATTAGTTTGACACAGCATGTTAACGGCAACGCATTTTGGTGACAGTAGGAAGGCAGATAACCCGCGCTGCTATTTAGCTTTTCCATAATTTATGGCTTGACCGGAGCTCGACGCGTTATATCCGCATGACAAAAATGAAAAAATTACCTTCCTGGTGGTACCAATTAACATTTCCGACTGTCGGTATAATTGAAACAAATATGAAACTATTCCTACTTCCTTTTTCATTTTACAAAATAGTGTCAGAAAATTTGGCTACAGTAATGAAGTCGAACATATCGTATGCAACAAACTAATATTTTATATCAACACTTGTATAACTATTTAGTAAATAATTCCATATATTTCTCGCATTACGAATAGTAAAATAATTCAATTAAAAGTTTCATTACAGAATACCACCAATTTATAATTGAATTATTTTACCATAAGTTGAATGTTTCATTACGAAATAGCAATACGTTTAATATTGTTAGGTGCTCTTTCAAAATGTATATTACAAGAATTTCGTGCATGTCTGGTTAATTCCATTTTTAATCGATTATATTGATGAGATATCAGAATGAATGGGGGTTGGTCGTGAATTATCGAATTTCCGAAACATTTTGATAATACCAGTGCGAACCTTATCTAATACCACTAGGTACTATAGACCAATGAACGAGGGTGAGAGCCTGATATCGTAGAAATTCCATTCCAGCCAAGTTTCATCATTGCCGTAGCCTCGGGAAGACTCGATGTAAAACGAATTCCGTTCGAACCTTGCTCAAAAATAAGATTCCTCTTAGAAATTCCGATTAGTCAGCGTAAGCGCATCCTTTAGGAGATCCGAGGGATGAAATTACAACATCCTGATTCTTCTTCGATTTATTCGCAATGAGAAAATAACAAGTTGTGTTTCGCTTATCCAGTAGAAATTGTTTGCAGTCAGACGTCATTTTCCGATACATTTGTACACAGAGTTGTTTTGTGATTCAGATGTCGAGAGTGCAGTTGCAATGAGATTTCTTGAAAATTATTTATATGCTACAATAGACACGGTGAACTATATATCTTGGAAGTTTTCCACACGGTCAAAAATGTAACGTCAACTGTTGAATGATCAAATCCCTTTGAAGAATGAACGGAATATAATAGCGTACCCGCTGCGAGCGTGTTCACGTGTTGCATGGGTGTGTGTTCGCGCGTTAACAAAGAACAGGGTGTACAGAGTTGGAAATGGTCGGAACAGGGCAATTAAAACATAACTGCGGGTCACTTGTCGGACTGTGCGCGTGTACATATATATATATATATATATATATATATATATATATATATATATATCAGAACTACAGTCGGATGGTTAGAGAAGAGACTTATTAAAAATTGTCGCCGTCCCGCGCGATTTACTGAATTCCAAGCACCTTTACGAGCTTAGATCTGTAATGAATAACTATGCTCCGAAAAGAGAAACGAATAACTCATCTTAAAATATCGTACGAAATTAATTTATGGACCGCATTGTGGGTACACAGACATTATTTAGTTACTCATCGAAGCTACTCATTTTTCTCATGAACGCATAAAATCCACGGTCTCGCGATAACTCACACAACTATATCCTAAATACAACCAAATATAAGCTGCATCACAAACTGCAATTCCAATTCCAGTTTTCCACGTTGGTCCGAAATATTTTTCGTTTAAACCAGGCCTCGGAATTATGTGTTCGCGACGGCCGGTTTTCGAAGGTTACGCCCCCTTAACAGGGCCGAGCGTCTCGCTCCCCGTGGCGGCCCTACTTCTCGAGCTAGTTCAAGCGCGTACCATAGGAGCTATTCGTAGTGCATTAGGGCGAAACCCGTATCATTAGGTTTCCACGTTACCGTCGAGGTACTATTGTCAATGCGCCTTTTTTGTCAGTGGTATCCACTGTAGGCCTATTCCACTATGTCGCACGATAATTTCGTACAACAGCTGCAGAAAATAAATTTGGACAATAAATTCCGGAGATAAATTTTAAAAATAGTTTTTATTTGTATAGTCCAAATTGTATTAACATGTGGGATAACTTGATTTTCAAGTAACACTATGGTATGAGCTGCCTCGTGAACTAGGGCCGCCACGGGGAGTGAGCACATAATTCCGAGGTCTGGTTTAAACCATTGCAAATGCCGAAATCGCGCAACTTCAATTCATGACTTTTGAGACTGACAATAATTTCCTACAGAGGATCGATAACATTTTATTATTTATCTACCGTCGCTCGGACCTTCTACTCTCGGATAATGAATGTTTTACAATTTGAAGAGTTTTTGCTCATCCTAGAACCGATGGGCGACTAAAACTAAACTGCTTCATCAGAGCTCGTTGAATAGCAGCACATTTATTTTAGAAGCAGTTTGCGTTCGGACACGAGAAACTCGTGCGGGAAGTTCGGTTCGCGTGCTTCAACCTAATTGAATCAAGGTACCACTCAAGACATATGTACCGTGAAAAGTCCCAATTGCTACGGTGGAATCCTGGGAATGTGCTGGTGGCATGGTTATGTGTGTCGGGTACGTAGCTTGAATTGTTAATAAGCCACCCGACTTGGATCGCGATCGTTCGCTGTACATGTATGTATATGAAAAATTTCACTGTTTCGTCCGCAAAAAGCTTGCGCGCAGTTTCTATGATTCTGCTCTCGATTCGGGGAGAGTTTTCAACAACAGCTCGAACTACAGGAAATTTTACATCGTTCGAAACCGGAAGCAGTTTCGATACTTTTATTGTTTCGGTTTATTTCTGCTGTGCGCGCTGTCCGCCGCATTTGCTGGCCAAACTTTTCTTCGAAATTGTCCGATGGAGTGACACTGTTTGCATATTTTTTGTTAGGGGAGAGTGTACGATTGCAATTCCGACGGTAACAACGCACAAATCGTAACGAATATAAAATAGGTACCTATATATGTAAAAAATAAATTATTCAAGTCATATTTCGCGCGAATACTCTTCGATAAAACGACTAGACGGAAAGCTGGAAAGCTCTTGAAAGCAAAAATGCTGTTCCCGTCGACTCCGAAACTCTTTGTTACCGTCAAGTCGAGAAATCTCTAGTCGTCCCGCATTTTAAACGCGGTCGTACAACTTTTTATGGGCATTCACATTTGACGGTCGCAGTAATTTCGAGTTAGCTTCGCCGGAAGTCGGATTCCCGCAGGAGATATCCGAATAAGAAAGATCGAATCTCGCGGTATTCGAGGCCTCGTCTTCGCCTCGTTCTCCTACTTCGCTGGGCATTGTTATCGGGCTCGTCTTCCAAATTCCCCTTTGTCCTTATCCTTCCGCGTTTTCTGCCATTGTTGTCACTTCACGTCGCCTGCACGTCTGTCAACCGGTTCAACTCTGCTCCGGGACTCAAACAGACGTTCCATTAGCGCCGGGATTCGCGAAACCAAGGCTCCGGAACACCGCGAAATCCGCCGGTGTTATTTCGCCGGTATTAAATAGTTTTGCCAACTACTCGACGAGTCTCTGCCGTTCTTTCGGCGAATAAAAAATCCGTTGTTCGATTAGGAAAATAGAGAGTAGTTTGTTCAAAGTATTTTCCATCGTTTTCACAAAAAGTTTCTCTTTTCCATTTATTTATCTCGAGTTGCCCGAACGGCCAGCCGTTAGCGACTACTTTAATACGAATTTTACACAATTTGCCCTAACAACAGCCCTAATAACGCCCTTTTATATCGTCGTTTGCAACACTTGCGAAAAGTGCCAACGACGATATATATAGCGTGTCTACTCTATCTAACTCTACCTCAAAATAGATTCATAAAACGTTATAAATGGTCTAATTTCGTTGCAAAACTTATTTCGTATCATGCTCCTTTTTGAATTTTGTTAATATCATTCTCATTTTGTTTTTTTATGAGGTTTTTCCCAAACCTTATCAAATTCGTTAAATTCGTTCGGTTATCTTCGCACAGGCCACTCGTTTTTCGCCCGGCACTAAAAGGGTTAAAGTAGACACTTTGAATGGACGTTTCAATTTTGATATTGAATCAGCCTATTGGAGACATTATGTCACGATTTATGCAGATTCGTTCCAATTTTCAGCGGCGGATTAATTTACAACGCTCTTGAATCTTCAGTAAATTTTCCGTTTCTCGAGTGGCCGGCTGCGCCTTTTTAAAACGTAGACACTTTTACTCTCCTTCCCGGTGCTAAACCACTCGAGCCTCTCTGTCCTGAGTTTTCTTTCACCAACAGCCGCTCATTCTCCGCGCATGATTGCTTGGATACATAATCTACGGCGTCTCCCGGCATCGCTATACCAGCTCGCTCACCTTTTCACAAAATATTTGCCCGGAGACTTCTACGAAAGAGGCTCTTGATTCTAATGCAATCTGTGTCATACTGATAAACCATTTGAGCATCAAACGTCCACGATGCGCCGCATCGTCTCTCTCTCCCTCTCCGCGCGAGATTATTTGGTTTTATACTCCGTTGCACACCGGTGCCGCCAATATCCACGACGGTTCGTTAAATATTTCAATATTCTCATCAACCTCTTCCCGGAGTCACTTGGTTTTCTAGCATACACAACTTTATCACCGCGAATCTCTTCGAGTCGTTCACCAGTGATTTCAAGCGTTTCATCTGTTGAGGTAACGATACTAATCAGTGACAAGCTACTTAGACATCTCGGATACTCTTGCAAACAGATCTGCTACTTCATATTTTTACTTTAAATTTATCATACTTCAAATGAATATACGAGTTTTTTCTTTCATACTTTTTCCATACAAAATTTGATTACATAGTAGATCGTTATAAAAATTGATTATCATATTTTTCACATGGTACCGTGAAAATTTTTATCGAATGTGACCGTAACTTTTCTATTTTATTCTCTAAATAAAATAATGATTACCTGCTTTCAAAATCTTTGTGTGATTCAAACCTTTTATGTTTATAGTATCAAACTTTGGCAATTTCGACAAGAACATTCGTCGATGATACACTTCGTATAAAATGTTGGTAGGAATATGGAAAAACATTGCAAAAGAAGTTGCGGAGAAACTTTGCACAAAAGGAAATTCATTTGGAAGTTTCAATCTTTTATCTTAAAGGAAGATTATATAAGAAGTACTGTTATACGCAGTACTTATAGAATTATTGGCATCTTCGTTACCAGTTATTGAATATTGGTTTCTTGGTTACTAGTTATTGAGTATTGGTTTCCCGATTACTATCGATTTATACTATAATATCTACAAATTGATATAATGCTCGTTTAAAATAAAAGATTGCATTACCACAAAGAATTAAACAATATTAAACGTTCTTAAATGCCCATTACTTTCCAATCTGTGGAATTCATAATTTTGCATAATTAATACAAATGTATTGAAAGTTACACAGTGCAAGAAAGTTCTCCGAGATAACATTTGGATGCCGGTCGATTTATCACATTCTATCATTCTTCATTCTTGACCCATTCTTTTTTTTCTTAAAATGCTGTTGCCTCTGTTCTGTAATTAATCACCAGCAGAGTTCGTTCCTCGCCCGGAACCTTTCTTTGCAGTTTAATGTCAGCTGAAACTTTCTTACGTTAGAGGAGCAAAAGAGATTAAAGGTCTTCGAAGTTTCTGTGAAACCTATTGCAGACTTTCTGTAGATCAGTATTCTTTGCTCCGACTTCGATGGATGTTATAAAATTCGGAGAGTTCTGCCGAACCTATCACGCGACGTTAAACACTTCCAACGATGTGGAATTATAAGTTGTATATCGATCAGTCTATGTAAAGTACTATTTACTGATCAAATCAATAAATTGCGGATATATTATCAGCCATTTTGCAGTCAATTTCATCGATGCTATAATATAAATAATTGAATTGAAATTATAGGGAAGCAATGATATGGAAATTTTCGAATTAATTCCATCTTTTTTATACAAACGGCCCTTTTATTATTCATTAATTGGTAGATGTATTTGCGTCGCTGTGAGAAAAAAAAAAACCTGGAGGCGGCAACCGGATTTTTCCGGTCCAAAGAGCTCCGCCATCCTCCGGGGAACAATTTTCACTGTGGTTGAGAGCTTATTATTATGGGTAAAAATGTAGCTCTTTAGACGGGGCATTATTGCGACGTCTATGAATGAAATTTCCATAATATTATGCCGTTGTAAATTCCGAGGTGGCGCGAGCGCGGTGGCGGGCGTCGCGAATTTCATTAACCGGATAAATACGGTGGAAACGCACAAGCAGCGAGCGCCACGCGTTAAGGCCGCAAAGCGGCGCTGTACTCTTCATGAAAAGTGTGTTTGATTGAACATTACCATGACAAAGGGCTTGGACCGTGAACGTACACATACGGGAGCGGTCTGGGTTGCACCGCTGCGCCGTCGTCGTGTATCGGATCTGTCACCTTGACACAATTTTCACAGGCCGGTTCCTTCCGATTCTCTGTTCTACACGGACCCAGATTTTCGGTTTATTGTGTCCGGTGTCCTTAATACCACGCACAATCGTTTGTGCGAATTTTGAAATTAACCCATAGCACTGCGATTTGTTTTAGAATTTCCTTATTGTTCGAAATGGCGATGTCCATCGGCACGTAAATGTACTAGATGCTCAACAAATCTACGAGACCGGGACGATTCTCTTCCTTAATTCTTGTTTCGTTTACCACACCAATGATGGTGAATAAAAATGGTGATAAAATTTATTTTGGTAATATCAATAATAACGGCAAGAAAATGGCAATTGCAAGTGTTTGGTAATCTCTAGTAAGCCTGATCTCACGGACCCGAAGGGTCTAACAGTATAAGAATGGTCCAGCGGCCCCAGCCACAATTTTTATTGGTATTGTGTGGAAAACAATGGTTTTAGGTTGAAAGATAATCCCCCAAAATTTCAATTCGCTAACCCTTCATTTAAGGATAATATGAGGGTAAATACCCTAAACTGTATCATTTTTTTCTCGGTTGTTAATTAAGATATTCAGATGGAAGAAAAACGAAAATACGCAAACTTACTTCCTTCATGTCATATATTTTTTTCACAATTGTGGTCAAATTATTAAGGATAGAAAAAAATCATTTAATTTTTTAGGGGTGGTGGTTGCAAGTAACCCTTCGAGTGACCACTTCCAAAAAATTCAAGCAGAATGTTCTGTTACCTATCTAATATATACCAAAGTTTCAAGGTGATCGGATTGGGGGAACATAGTCAAATATTGAAAAACAAACGAATAATTTCTTATTTCTAAATAGGAACTTTCAGTTTCTTACTCTGAGTAAGTTACTCACTACCATTGCATTTATTTTCTTCTTCTTTTCTTTTTGCGATTAGAATTTCCTTTTCGTGCGAAATGGCAACACCCATCGGCATGTAAATGTACTGGTTACTCAACAAATCTACGAGTTCGGGACGGGTCTCTTCCTTAAATCTTGTTTCGTGTCCAACAACACCGATGGTGGTAAATAAAAATGGTGATAAAATTTATTTTGGTAATATCTATAAGAACGACAAGAAAATGGAAATTGCAAGTGTTTGGTCATCTGAAGTAGCCTGATCTCCATTCGCCGCAGACACTCCCAATTTGAATACCGTTGATCCAACATGTCGAACAAGGTAAACTTGATGAGATCGTGAATGGTTCGTTCGTTGACGTTATCAACCGCCTCTCTCCGTGTGGGTCGTAAGACATCAGCGAACGAGGCTTTTCATGTTAGTCCGACCGGAGGATCCTAATGGACTTAGGCCGGGAGAATGAAGTGATCTTTCTGGAAAACCATCCGGATAACTCCAAGCTCGTCGAAACTGTCAAATAGGATACGAAATAACCTATCGCAACGATGCCTCCCTGGTTTCAGCCGAGGCTACAACTAAGCTTCTCGATAGAAGGTTGCGATTCTCTCAATAACACTGGAAATTCTTACCCTCGCGACCTCTTCAATGATACTGGAACGGGCGATACCGGTTTCTTTTATTTTTCCTGCTTTTTTCTCTTTTTTTTTTTTACTGCTGAGCATATTCTATCGCGTTTGTGATGCAGCCACCTTTGAGGAGAAATACTTTGCTCGGATGTATTTATGGGGTTGTTGATGGAACTGCTGTTGACATATCCTCACGAGATCCTCTTCCAAACAGACGCAATCTCTCGTACATATTGATATCGAAGATCAAAGAGTGAGAGTATACGCGGACAGATCAAGTGATCCTAGAAAGTTGAGGATTACATTTTTTCTCTGGGAAATCTGAGCGAAGGAATGGAGAAGGAATATCAGATGCCTTCTTGGAGTTTGATTCTAACGTGGTAGTATGCGTGCATGACGAAGATATTGTAGCTACAGAATAAATAGTTTAATGAATTTAACGTTCTGAAAAAAATTAAATATAGTTTGTGCTAATGCGTACATATAGTTGGAACAAATCAAAATAGTATAAAATTCTGCCGCTCAGTAATAACAAATCTGACCCGTCAAAATTAAAAGGAAAATCGGCAAAATTGACCTTGATCCTTTCTTTCAAGGTCAAAAAATTTTTTATCTCGTCTTATAGTATTCATCGCAAAGATCGAAAATCTCAAAGAAATAATGGATCTCATGTCAACCGTTATCTTAAAAAGCGAATTTATAGTTTCGTAAACTAATTTCTTCCATATGTCTACAGGGTGTCCCAAAATGGTATACACGAGGAGGGAATGATTCTACATGAGAAAATAAATTGAAAATATAGAATAAATTTTTATCATTTGACGCCTCGTTTTCGAGAAAATTGGAATTAAAAATCCGTCAAGTTCCGTGGCTAACGTTTTTAAAAAGTAGAATTAGTAAGTCATGAACAAATGCATCAAACGATTCCTATTCAAGAGTATGCGTGTTCGCTGAATTTTCAAACTCTCATTTCTCGAAAACGAGGCGTCAAATGAAAAAAATTTGTCATGTAGAATCATTCCCTCCACGTTTATACTATTTTGGGACACCCTGTAGACATATGGAAGAAATTAGTTTACGAAACATCAAAGTAATTTTTTAAGAGAACGGTTGACTTGAGACCCATTCTTCTTTTGAGACTTTTGTTCCTTGCGATAAATACTATATGATGCGATAAAAAATTTGTTGACCTTGATTGAAAGGGTCAAGGTCAATTTTGCAGACCATTTCGTTAACAGATCTGCACCGATCCAGAAATATAGAATCCTTCCATGGTATTCGTGACATATCATTTTTGTACACCCTGTACAATTCAAGCCGACTTCTAATTGAATCTTGAATAACGAGAATCTCCGCATATTTTCATTTTCGCAATCCGCGATAAAAACCGGCGCATCTCTGTTTAAATTTCGTTTGAAATACTATCCTGCGCCGCGGCAGCGCGGTGGTGGGGGGGGGGGGATGGGCCGTAAACTGGGAGATGTTCAAGCATGCTTCGAAACTAATATCGTAACTCCCCCGAAACCTGTAAAATTGCGTAACACGTCGGAGATTCGTTTTATTTGATACTCGCGCCGCGCGTTTGTTAGTTTCGCGACAGTTCGTTAGCTCCGCGCTCGTTGAGCAGCTAGCTATCTATCCCGGCGACATATTTACGCGAAATTTCACCGAATTCGAGCGTGATACGCAGAATAAAACACTCGGGGAATTTAAGTGGATGCCGGTTACTGGGGAACGGCAACCGAAGTCAGAATTAAAACCATAAATCCCCGAGATTTCCGCGGCGACGGCGGCTCAACTTCCGCGAAATCAATTCGGCATAAATTAACCCTTTGCACTACTATACAGGTTGTTCCAAAATGTTGTACTTCCTTGAAGAAGTCGATTCCGGTGGTCATTTGAAGTAACTTTTTCCTTTGCGAAAATGTTTGCCGTGGCTTTGTTAAGGAGTTATCAACGAAAAACATGGACCAATCAGAGCGCGGCTACTGCGGACGGATTCCGGCTCGGCCAATGCCAAGGCCTGGCTCAACAAGAGCCGCGATCTGATTGGTCTGTGTTTTTCATTAATAACTCCTTAATGCGGAGAACAATTTCACAAAGGAAAAAGTTACTTCGAATCACCTCAGGAATCACCCGTTTCAAGGAAGTACAATATTTTTGGAACACCCTGTACATTCCCCCAGGAGTTCCCCATGAACCGAAGAAATCAAAAGCGACATGTTTGCTTTCTCAGTTTCCCGAAAAACAACTTTAGTGTCGATACTCGTAGAAATGGAACAATTAGTGCTAATTCCTTGCACTCGAGCGGCCACGCTTCAAAATAAACAACCCCTTCGTTAATCTTCGTGACAGAAGCAATTACACGCAATTTGTATTACATGAAACGACGAAATGCCTGAAGATAGATTAATACATCGAATTAGGGACACAATAGTGCCGATGCCACGACCATGCAACCGTCCGAGTCATTAATAACATTAGCCCAGGCTAGTTGACTCTAAATGCGAAAACTGCTGTGAAAATTCAAGCTGGATATGCATTATTTATGCACGAAGTTCTGATATTAAACGTTTCCAAAATATTTTGTGCTCTGTAGCCCTTTCCTAATAAATCCACGTTTCTGAGACGATTTTATGTGAAAAATTTGACGAAAATAATTGCCATCGTGACTTAATCAGCGAACTAGAAATTAGCAATTCGACACAGCATTATTCTAGTTAAATAATTTTAGGTCAGAATAAACGGTCGCTTATAAATATAGATTACTTAGTTTACATCAAATTGTGAAATATTATCGAATGCTGGCGTGAATGTGCCTGTAATTGTGTAAATAACATATGCTTGCGACTACGTCGGCATTAAAAAATTTGCAATTCTAATATAAATTGGGCAGAATATATAGCAGTATCAAAATCTGAAATCCGGACTACGGTATACAGTTCGCGCGCACATTTTCGCAATAAGTGCACAAAATTCGCAGTCTAGGACAAGCTACGGATTCCGTGAGAACAGGTAGTTTCAAACTGAGATCATTTAATCCATGACGAGAGGGTTAGAGAGCTTCCGGAGTTAGTTGAACACGTGACATCTCGTTTCACTGCGAAAGTTTAGCGCGATAGCGAATCCCGTGTGTACGATTTCCATTCCGATCTGGCGAAACCCGAGCAAATAATTCTGCACCCGTTCGATCCAACAGGTGCAGGCCTCGATGATTCGGTTGACACGAACTTCTGGTTGCCGCAGTCGCAACTTTAATTCGTTTAAAGTCTGTTTTCGACACGGGCTCGGATAAGAGTTCGAGGTCACGTTCTCGATGAGATCTCGGCAAGCAAACCGCGACAAGCTGCATCCGATGCAGGTGGCAAACCGCCAATAACATTCAGAGTTGTTGGCCGGCGAGCGGGATGAACGGGGTTCGGGGTAGGTTCGGGATGCCCGGCAATTAGTTCCTTACAATTAGTTCCGAGTGTTCGTCGAGCAAGCTTCTATAGCCGCGGGCCGATGGACACGCGCGGCAATGCGTGTGTAATTAATCGATGCTAAATCAATTTCGTGGAAATCTCGGGAATTTATGATCTGTATATGATTTTCGTTATGATTTACATCAATTCTGATTTTGGTTCTTGTTCACCGGGGGTCTTCTACTGTGATCGGTGTCTCCTCTTACGCTTTCTTGCAAATTGTTTATAAAAATTCCGTAAAAGGTACGAACATGAAACTTGTTTCTGGATGCTTATCCTACTGCTAAGGGTAATTAGAAGAAATTTTTTAATTATGTTTTATCAGCAGGCTAAGTACGTAGAAACCAGTTTCTGGATACTTATCCTACTGCTAAAGGTAATTACAAGAAATATTTGTAATTATGTTTTATCAGTAGGCTAAATACAGTGACTCCCACTAATATTCGGACACTCTTAAAAAGACGATAACTTTTTTAATATTCGACCATTCAATTTGGATTTTTTTGAAAAGTTAGAACAATCGGTTTTGTTACGTGACGTGAAAAGAATTTTTGAAAAAATTGCAATTCGTCGGAATTGCAGAGAAACTACTAAAAGTTAAATATATTCAATTAAACATATTAATGAGCTACATACGTTTAAAGATGATAAAAATGGCCATTTTTCACGATTTTCGGCCTCTAACTGCAATAAATCTAAGGATTCATATATCTATCAATGCCTGTCGTTTTTTTCCCACATCATTGGATTTCGATGAAACTTTTACAGTTCATATAATTGACACAGATCTACACAAAATATTTTTTAAATTTTCAATATAGACCCACATAAAAAAGTTGTAAAATGCAACTTTTAGTATTTTCCCTACAATTCCGACCAATTGCAATTTTCGAAAAAATTTCTTTTCACATCATGTAGTAAATTAATTGCTCTAACTTCTAAAAAAAAGTTCAAATCGTATGTGCAATATCAAAAAAGGTAACCTTTTGTTTAAGAGCGTCCGAATATTAATGGGAGTTAATGTATGTAGAAACCAGTTTCTGGATACTTATCCTATGTTTTATCAGTAGGCTAAGTATGTATAAACCAGTTTCATGTTCGAACTTTTTCCGCACGTAATTTGCATATTGATGCCTGTTGCTATTTCGGAGTAAACGAGGCCGCGGCGCGACGAGGCAACGCGGAATGACGAACTTACAACTGTCTTAAAGCAAATTCAGAGATTCACAAGAACTTAATACACGCTTCAAGTTCCCGGAAACTAAGAGACCCGACACGGTTGAAATGTCCACCCGTTCAAAATGCTATAACCGGAACGTGTTAATCCGTCTCCAAAGTTCTCGTTCACGGGAATTATGCAAATCTGCTATATGCAGTTTCCTCTGTGCACGCGTTTGCACGATAGGCGCAATATTTGTTGAACGTGAACGGGCAATTACTGTTTATCCTTCTCCGTGTAAATTCTTGGATAATAAACACGATCTGGTTAGTCTCTAGAGTTTTATAATACACATTCGTGTTTGTTCGTTGATAAAACACTTTTACCGAACGAGCATTTCAATTATTATAGACAATATGTACGAGGGACGTTTCTCACAGCCATAATATAAATGTGACACATAATATTCTTAGCAGAGAAATGTTACAATTCAACTCGAAGTGAAAGCTTCAAATCGTTCTATCTGCCTTATTATCTTTTTAATTTTATGATTATGGTAGCAGTAAGACGGAATAAGTGTTACTACAATCACCCTATCGAAGAAAATCTGACGTTTACTTAGCTTTCATAGTCATTTGTTTATAGTGTAACGTTCCTTCTTATACTCTTATAAATAACATGGAATTCATGCCTCAGAAGAATAACAAAAATCAACTGACACCGATCTTCGACGCTTATATTGGACAGCATAAACCTAAAATTAAGATTCAATTTCGTTGATAGAACAGCAAATGTTCATGAAGTGAAAATGAAAGAAATAAGCCTGGTAAAAACAATTTTACCCTCCATGAGACGTATAATGAGACGTAGACGAGAAAAATTAGTAACTTAAGGCGTGTCATTTTGTAACAATAATACTGACTATCATATCTCGCTGATCGCGACTACCCTATTCTTTCCTAGATTATTAACGAGGATCACGTAATATCTTAAGATTACAGTAACGAAACGAAATGAGAGAAGGTTACAGCGTTGCGAAAATCCCGTTTCCAGCCAAGTCGAACTTTTCTTTGACCCGTGCTATAGTGTAAGGTCGCACTGGTAACAGTGATTAAAGAGCTCCATTCGGCGTCCAGCTTCTTTGTCGGCGTTAAACGACTCGTTTATCAGTCACCGGGGCCGGGGGCCCGTGCAAAAATAGTGGCTAATGGCGGAAAATATTTGCCTTTGATCTAGCAGAGACTGTCACGTGGAGTAGAATGGAGGTTCCCGTTGAATGAATTACCTACGGTTTTGCTAATGACGCGTTCCGCGGTACGTGACGGGTTCAAGTCGCAGGTTTCTCGACCTGCTGCTGGTAATTCGCCCTTGCCGGGCTTTAATCTAATAATTACGCGAATTGGGAAACTTGATAGCTGTTCAGCACGTTCAACGCAAGCCCATTGTGCCGCGAAAATGTCCGCCAAGAACCGGTCCTCTGATTTTCGTTTATTCGCATGATTGCTCCCCGAAGCTCTCTTCGACGGGGTATTCGCCTGCGAAATTTATTTTGCCACCAAAGCGGTGAAATACAATGGAACTTTCATTATCCGAATTACTGTCGCATACTACTGGGGATAATCGAATGACAATAAAGTCTTCATCTAAGAAAAACCCTCGGGTCCGTACTGTTTCTTAGATCGTGTAGTTCTACTATTTTTTGTGACCTCGCCGACTGACTCAGGTTTGGGCAACTAGTGCTCCGAGAGTAGATGACGTAGATCTGGGTAACCGATTCTACGTCATTGACTCTTGAATCATCACTTACCTAGGCCAGAATAAAACCACTGAATACAGTTCAAATTATATCGTGATAGCTTCTTCTGATTACACGATTTTTCTTGTTTATACTAGAAATAGTTCAATCATAATAATAATAATTCAATCATTTTTGGAACGATAACCTACGCGTACGTTATTATACTGTCCAAATATTTTTCAAACACTATTTCATAATTAGCATACAAACAATACCAAAAATTGAAACATTTCGATTCCTCAGAGGTGTTTCTCATTTCAATGAAATCGACAGATTATAGACTCCCGCACAAATCGAATAGCTCAATAT
Source organism: Lasioglossum lativentre (assembly GCA_916610255.1). Classification (NCBI taxonomy): domain Eukaryota; kingdom Metazoa; phylum Arthropoda; class Insecta; order Hymenoptera; family Halictidae; genus Lasioglossum; species Lasioglossum lativentre. Next base: position 9,641,337 of record OU744364.1, read on the forward strand.
TTGACAGATCGATGCTGTATTTGCTAACAATAACAGGTGTGTTTGACTTGCGAAGAAAAAATTGGAGACTGATTATACAATGAGAAGGCGTCGAACAATTTCGAAATGGTGGATCCCACACCGTGGTTCAATGGGTCGATTTAATTCTAAAGTACACAGTGTGTTCGCATTATTACTAGCCAGTGTTTTCCTCGTAAATTATAAACGCACAGGAAAATGAGAAAGGAAAACGGTTTAGCGTGTTTTATGACTGACATAACAGCGTACATCAGCAGCTCGCGTTCGGAATATTGTTAGAAAAAGGATGGTCTTCCGTGTTTTTCTTGCTTAACATACGATGTGAATGTGCATTTGTAAAGTTTTCAATATTTCATTAGAAATCATCCACGAGAAAAATAATTGTTACGTTTTATAAAACCAACACATACTTTGTTATAAAACACAGTAACAATGTCTCTTCGTATTCTTTGCGAAAGAAATAACAATACGAGGACTAACATCCGTCAGTGGTCAACACAATTATTATTGTTGGAATAAAACCTGCCAAGCTGCAATTGTTAAGTTGGTAAAATAACCTGTTACAACAACTAGAACGGTGGCATCGATCCTTCTAAACGTTTCCACGCAGATAACACATAATATTCGCGAAGAAATTTCATCCTCGGTCGAAACGTTATGATAGTGTTGTGGGTTCGTGTTAAGCGGCCATCTTGTCTTCCGACACGTCCGCCTGAAATGGACGCAGTAAACTCAGCGTACCATAAGGTGATGTAAAGCTTTGGTACATAATAAACAGTCGCTCGTACCAATGGGCGATTCTAACTCGAAATACGGACCAGTCTTTTTAAGACGATTAGATCTCGAACACTCTACTGAAAATCATATCAAACAGACAACATTCTCGATCTTGCAATTGACGTGACATACAATCGAAGCTAAAGGAAAAGGATAGTTGATATGACAAACCAGAGTACATGAAAGTCCTAACAGTCTCTAATCAGAAATAATAAAATACTATCGTGCTCCAACATTTTGTATGTGTACATAAACTCGCCAGATTACTGTAAATACTTGCACAATATGTGTATACAGGGTGAGTCAGTCAGAAATATTATCTAAAATAACTCTGTATCTATTGCTTGTATAACAAAAACATTTCGAATGTGTAGAATTCGATTTGTATATATACAATTTTTTCTAAGATATCAAGGTGACCTTGAGTTTCCTCAATGTCAATGTATCTTGATTGAAAGGTCGAATTAAACAACACATAATAAGACTACCTTGAGTTGACCTTGAAGGCACCTTTGATAAAACTCAAGGTCATATCTTAGAAAAAAAGGTATATATAGAAATCGAATTTTTGTTATACAAGCAATAGATACATAGTTATTTTGGATAGTAGTTCTCACTGACTCGCCCTGTATATGTACGTTAAGATAACATAAATCTCACTCTGCACTCGCATTCATCCAGTAACCTACATTCCAGTCAGCTTTGAAGTTCAAATTGAGAGAACGTAGTAGTGACAGGTGACCGACAATTGTCAATGCCTGCCTACCACGCGAGTTCTCACATGTATAGTCTTCAGAAAAATATCAACTTTCCTCTTTCACCCGAGAGCTCTCCACGCACCAACGAAACATCAATCTCAGTACACCTCTTAGTGGATTGCAAACATGAACACCACCCCGCAGACTCTTTAGCCACCACGAGTTCCTCTTGGAGGAGTTCCATACACGAGCGTCCCTTATCCCAAAGTATCGTTCACGTCCACGATTTTCTCTCCACCAAAAAATCGCGAATGCACTTGAAGCGAACGTAGCTGTAGGTGTGTCTGTGTATTCGTCATCACCGAAGTCCGAGCGCGGACCGAACAATGTTGCGTAGCTCGTGGTCCCGGCTCGGCTACGAGAAACAAGACCAAACGGCGGAACACTGATCCTGATAAGTGCATATTTTCTTTCCGACTATCGCAGGGGTGACCATTCTGCTGTCGCTGACAGTTTTCCTGAACCTCGTGGCAGAAAGCATGCCGACCACCTCGGACGCTGTCCCTCTAATAGGTACCTATGACAACCACACCACAATAATTAAGCATCCGGCTCTGGCAAGCCTTGTGTTATACCTGTTCTTTTTCGATGTCCTGTGTAAATATTTCTATATATTATACCGTACACCAAGTGTTTGTGCCTGTCGTTCAAGCATCCCCCTTTCCGACCTGCAAAACGGCTGGCGGAAGGGTCGAAAGCGCGTGTTCGCTGAGAAATCATGCGGGACGGTAAGAACCTCGAAGGTCGTTCAGGCAGACGGCGAAATCCACTTTATAGGGCCGACGCGACGCCGCTAGAAAAGGACAATCTATCGTCGGACGAACGACGACGCGACGCGACGGCCGTCGGTAAGCTATTTTTCGGCTTCGACGGAGTCGAACCACTCCTTCGCTCGCTCCGGGGCCGACGATTACACGGCCATTTTCCACCGAGATACGATTTTATTCTTCGATTTAATAGGTGATAGGTGAGACCTGCTTGACCCGAGAATCTTCGTTCCAATGGTTTCGCAACCAATGTTAGGACGTCCACTCTTCGAGTTGCTCTCCCCAAACTTTTAGCACCTGTTATTATACCTCATTCTACTTGTTTCAATGCACTGAATACGAATACGGCTTTCGATTTTCGCGGAAATTATAAGTTACCGAGATATTTGCACCAGGGCGTTGAATTGAATGTGCTAGTATGAAAGGTTCCTGCGAATATGGGAACTTGTAATTTCCGCGGAAAACGAAAGTCGTATTCGCATTCAGCATGTCGAAACGAATAGAATGGCACAGGTATCAAAGGGGAGAGGGAGTAATTGTAAAGTTCAAACGTATTTACAATTTTATGACGCGTTCCGTACTGATGAATTTTTGCTATGGAAGAACCTGTTTAACACGTGTTACGAGGACAATTTATTAAATTATGAATTTTTATATTGTTCCGTACTGTTTTAAATGCTACATTCTTTTCTTGGTAATTATGACTTTTTTACATACACACAGTCTTTCCGAAATCATGGTACGAAAAATGAGTTTGTTGAAGATCCGATAAATAGAAAATTTCTAACCTACAGCATTACTTGCATTAAAATATAACTATAAATCAAACATGCTTAGAATTATTAGGAAATTTTTTTAGTTTAATTTACGCACTACATGTTCTGAAATATAATGATTTATCCTTTGTGCTGTTTGAAGAATTTCAAAAATGTCAAAAATAATCTGAAATAAAAATGGCAGTAGAAAATAAAAATTACATAACCGAAGAATATTAAATACAGTTACAATGCTCGCATAATATTGGTATGTACGAAATATAATATAATTGTCAACATTCTGCAAATTTAATAATGTTTTATGAATCTGGTTATTTGTCCATAAAATTTCAATTTACCATAAAAAGGACTAGAGTTCAAAGCCAGGTTTAATTTTTCTCATTTTATCTTTTTCTATTAATTTAAAATCATAAAGACTATTTATAGGAACAAATGAGCAACGGTTGGCACGTTCATTAACGCTGTATGTTCGGCAATGTAATTCAACTATTTTTACATATTTCACGCGCACCGGGCAGGAAACTTTAATTTCATTCGGAGCTCTGCCAGTAAAGGAATTTAATTTTCATTGAAACGGACGACCGGTAAAGTACCATGGACGTCCGCCATTTATATTTTTCCATTTCCAGCGGGATCGAAAATCGCGTGATGCCGAAAGACGGGGCTGAATCTGTCAGTTATGAATCATCCTGATGATTTAGAATGAAAACAAACGAGGCGGATGAAAATGCAGGAAACGTGTCGCTCGAGAGGCCGAATTAAATGTGAAATATTATTTTCCCCTAACAGCTTCAAATCGAGAGAGAGAGAGAGAGAAAAAGTTCTTTTTAATCAGGGACGTTGAAAACAAAAAAAATTGATCTGCAATTAATACCAGAGATAAATACAAATAGATTTATCAGACATATATCGTAATACCTTGACACAGTGTTATTAAGACAATGATTTAATGTGGAATAGAATGAATACATTTTTATAGAGAATTAAAGAGCAAATAAATTATTCGTTACAGAAGATACAGGAAACCTCGAAGTCTTGGGCTATGTTTCCACGATTTATTGTGCTGGAACATGATTCAGTTGAAACAGTAGAACTTTTCAACCGAGAATTTTTTCTTCGTTATACCACGCCTTCTACCGTTTTAAAATTAAGTCGGCAGTTTAATCAAACACCTGAGTTTCTTGTGCGAGCCTCGACAATTGGAATGCGCCGGCACTAACCAACAGTAATACAAGCAATTCTTGCTTTAATTAACAACGCACGCCTTGCTTTAATTAGCTCCCATTATCGAGTTTACACGGCGCAATAGAACCCAACATCTACGGCGCGGCGCGGCTCGGCGCACGGTGGAATCTTCTTGGCAAAGAACTAAATCCCAAGAGCCGGAAAAGTCGATTAGTATGCACACAGGAATGTCAATATTGTTCCACGGACATGGAAAGCATTTTCCCAACGCCTGTCATTGATCAGTCATTTTCGGGGATTTCTCCGTCACTCTCGTATCATTTTAAAACCTTATATGCAATACATCTAACTTACAGAAGCTTTTATTTTGTTTGTCTATGCTTTTTAATCCTTTGGAATATGAAGGTGAAACCTTCCCTATAATATTTTATATATTTTACGGAAATCCTCCAAACCTCTCCACAGTGGTTTTTAATTTTTTTCCAGAAATTAGTCTCACATATTCCTTTCAAAATCTGTTTTTGTTTATCGGAATTGATAAGACGACACATAGAAAGATTACAAGCAATACATTTTTATTAGTTACTGAATGAAAAAAATATACGTTACAGTCCCTGAGTGTCTCCCCTTCGTATGCCCCGCAGAGGAAGGGATATCAGTTTTTCTTAGATCGTATAGTTTCCGTTTTCTTAGATCGAATATTTACATTATTTCCGTACAAACACTATTCACACCACTACATTACATCATTTCGTAATTAATCGACATACATCAGACCCAAAACGCGATTTCCAATCTTCGTAACTAGTTCAATGAAAATCTTAGTGCCAGAATAAAATCGGGGACGGACTATAGCGATAAGCTATACGTTCCGGAACATCAAATTTCGACACAAGCAGAACGCTCGTTCCGCAAATTTCCGTGCGTCAAATTGGAGAGCCGGGCGGGCGGTCTAATCATAATTCGACCAACCTTGAAACCTCGGGAACGATCCTGTTCATCTCCCGGGTCGTAAAGGAAAGTCCAAAATTATTCGAGCTCGGTGAAACAGCTAGTAAATTCGCCGTTACCAATAGCGACCGGTAACCATGATCAAATATCCGAAGGGAACACCGGCTCCGCGGCTCGTAAACGTTTTCTCGAACAGAAAGAGTTTCTCGCGGGTACGCGGTGCAGTACTGTTCTGATATTCCGCTATCATATAAAAGCGTGCGCAAGTTTTAAGGACCGTCACGATGGCACCGGGACGCCACTATCTCGAAAGTTGTAACGCGTTTACGCCGAACAACTTTCTCGTTACTCGCTGCAAATCCTTTCCGTGGCGCGCCAAACGCGAAATTCACGGCGTGGACGCTCGCAGATACCATGTAACGGAATGGTCCGCGCGTGTAAACGTTCCCTGTAATGTTTCTCGACCGTTAACTCTACCAGCTCATAACCGAAAAATTTCACACCGTTTCATGACCGAGGTGGGGGAGGGCCGGGGCTAAATGTTCAGATCGTTATATCTAAAAATGCAGAAAACACGATTTGCTTACAATTACAATTGAGTCTGTCGTGGAGCTTGATGATAACACTTGTATTTACGTGTGAAGGACCACATTGCGCACAGTGCGTTGGCCAAGAAAGCGAAAATAAAAATTTTTCTTTTTATATATATTTTTTTATAATAAGAATTGCATAATAATAATAATATATATATTTGATCATTGTCGCAATTATTAACTATAATGTTTCTCGACCGTTAATTCTACCAGCTCGTAACCGAAAAATTTCACACCGTTTCATGACCGAGGTGGGGGAGGGCCGGGGCTAAATGTTCCGATCGTTATATCTAAAAATGCAGAAAACACGATTTGCTTACAATTACAATTGAGTCTCTCGCGGAGCTTGATGATAACACTTGTATGTGTGAAGGAACACACTGCGCACAGTGCGTTGGCCAAGAAGGCGAAAATAAAAATTTTTCTTTTTATATATATTTCGTTACAATGAGAATTGTATAATAATAATGATATATATATATATTTGTTCATTGTCGCAATTATTAGAATGCAAAGTGAAGTCGTGAAGTTCGCTAAAATATCTGGAGAGCGATACGTTTCCTGTATTTCCCGTGTTTTTAACGGAGGTTGGCCAACCTTAATGCAATTCGGGACATTATACTTGAAAGTTCACTTCCGCAGCATTTCCTCAGCAGCTTTTGGAACGAAGATCGAGAACAAGCAGGCGGAGCACCGAAAGAGAACGACGGTTCTTTATTTTCATTCACATCGTGGTATTCTTTCTTTAACGTTCCCTTCTAAACCCTTGTAAAAGAACAGACCCCTCTAGCTTGTTTAACATTAATGTTTAGCGTATTATCTCGTTCCACGATGTAACTCCACGTCGAGTACTAAACACTTTAGGTGCCTACGAAACTTTCCTACGACTTTCGTCTCTTACCAACATCAATATTAAACCGTTCTGAATCGTTTATAGTCAATAGAAATATTTGATGTTACTGTGCTATTACTCATAGAATTTGCTTTTTTAACGATCAAGTGGAACATCATACGGCAGAATTAGGGCAATTACTGCACAAAATAGTTCAACTACATACAACTGACGTGACAATAAAACTAATGCGTACATAATCTGTACAATGTGTATATAGGAATAAAATTATTCACTGATGTCGGTAAGAGTAGATTGCAATTAATGTTGCTGAGCGATCGAGTTTCTTAGGCACCTGTAGTGCTGTTACTGAAGTTGGTCGCCCCCTGAGACATGCACGGTCCCCGTTTTTTGGTGTATTGTACTAATTGTTATTATCGGACGAGAGTTCGTATGTTTAGAGGAGAACCTTTAATTGACTCTAATAGCCCCTGTTGTCCCTGTGTCATATAATACATTTAGAGAATCACTGGTAACACTGAACTTCTAGGTATATTGCTGTCTTAATTGCTTGTTGAAAGGTCCCATAGTTTACTCATAGTCCACCATTTCCCCTTGGGGGTTTAGCAAGGGATATTCTATCAGTTTATCGGGAACCTCGTACAAACAGTAAGTTCAATTTCACGGGCAGATATGCGCTACTTTCGTTTTAACATCATCGAATGTTGCTCCGGTTAGTTTATTCTTCAACGGGAGAACAAAAGACGCAAAAAATATATAACATTATCCCTCGATCAATATTGAATCTACGGACCCGGCTATCTCTGTTAAAACAGAAACTCGCGAACTTGCCATGGAAACCAGTTCGATTCTGTTTCCATGATACTATACGCGGGACTCGGTACAGTGAATTCTCTTTAAATGTGAAATTAGTGTCCGTTCCAGAACGCGCGTTCAATGCATTTTTCTATATATATATAATATATCGATATCTCGTTCACCGGAGAATCGCGATATAGGCGAAATTCTGCGCATTACGGAGTAATATATGTACATTTCTTTTTCTGTTCACATTGAATGGCCCGTGTCCCGTCTCTCTGTAAATCGTTGTTGAACTGAACGACCTTCATCGTATCCCCCTGTAAACATGTAAAGTGCATTATGTAGAAAGTGTAATTTATTTACAGCTCGGTGATCGATAGCGAGAACTTCAACGACACACGGTCTTTTCTCGATTTCGGGGAAAGAGGTGTTGGAAGTTTTCAGTTAGGCTAAGCCAGGACCAGGAAGACAGTTACGTACTGTCTCGGTAAATTTAATGCTTAAGAAATAGAACTTTCGAGCCGAGAGTTTAAATTTGTTTAAAGTAACAGAAATATCACATCGGAGAAGTTTTCGGTGAAGGTGCTGTAGGCTTCCTAAAAATATTTATGAAGGAAGAGAATCAGGTAACACTACATAATAAACATAAGTATATTTTCAAATCGCGACGCATTCACTCGATTCCGAGGATGATCTCGATGTAGATCGAAACGTAAATCGATATGATTTTTTGCAAATAGGCTATCTCAGTGTATTTTTTGATCGAACCCAGCGCCGAAATCGTTTCGTATAAATCGTTATATTTTCAAATATTGCGAAAAAAAGGAAAAAATTTTACGCGAACGTATCGGGTCGACAGTGTAACAAACTTGACGTGTTAGGTGCAATGTATTGTCGGACACCTGAGAAACTTCCAATCAATGTGTCTCAAAAACGAATCCCCATTCCGAAGAAACCCCTTAGGGTTTTGTTATACTACACGAGTACCACCACCTCTCCATATACTGTCGTTCCAAACGCGACGGCAACACCCGTGCGTTCTCCTTGTAAGCAACGGTGGATAACAGCGGCAAGAGAAGGAGAGAGAAATATTAACCGTAGCCTGGCTTCCGTTTCGGAATAACAGCCGGCTCGACCCGGTGAAACTTTAATTAAATCCTGCGAGCAGCGGGCTAAACGCAGGAAGAAGACGGCCGTAGCGTCTCGGAACGCGCGGCGTCTGCTCGCTAAACGGCTGCGAATGTGTTCGTGTTCGTGCGGTTGTCCTGCGAAGGATAAGCATTTATTCGCATTTATTCGCATTTAGTCTCTCTGGGATCGATACTCCTTCGTTCGCCTAACAATCTTTTTCCCCCTTGACGATTCCATTGTGTCGTTTCTCGTCTTGCCGATTGTGTCCGAGTCCTTCTCTGCAGTGGACGGTATTTCTATAGGGACATGACTAACAAATAAATATTAACAACGTTAATTGTTGTGCGAATTTCATGCATTGCACACAAGATTTACGTGTTTCATTCATAGTTATTAATGACAATTATTGGTTGATGATGAAGTCTTCACCTTACGCTATAGTTGGCATCAGTCTTAGTAAATTAATATTCGGCTATGACAATCATGATCACGTTCAACGTGCTGGTGCATTTCACGAAGTTTCGTCAGTTGTACACCTGGAACTTTATGTATACTATGTACAGTGTCCTTGTTATGGAACGTCATCACAGTTCTGTAGGACCAGGTTTACTTAGTTCTATCTCGCTTCTTTTTTCGCATCAACCGCTATGGAAACCCGGTAACCACGATGCGACTACACTCGCGATAATTGCTCCCAGCCGAGCACGAGCTACGACACGCCGACACGGGCCCCGGAAAACGGCGAACTTTCTTTTCCAGGCAATTAGCGACGCCCGCCGCGTGAAATTAGTTCGTAACGAGCGATCATTGAGAACCTCCGGTTTTTTAGGGGCTCCGATCGCCGGCGGATTGTTATTCCTAGCGCTCTGTGTTGTACCTCGATTTGCCCGGCCAATCAGCAACCGCGGATTTATTGGATCCTTCTGTTTACGATTTGGTAAGGTTGCAAGTGAAGGAATAAGTGAATAAGGTTATACGATCGATTTTCACGTGTCCTATTCTTTAAGAGTGTTGAAATTATTTATTTTGCTCGTACTGGGCACAATGCCCAAGTCGCTTGCGATCTTTGCAACTCGCTGACTCGGACTCGACTCTCTACTTCGGCTTGATTTCCTAAAAAAAGTCCTGATTGGTCAAGACTGAATTAGCTTTTTAAACCAATCAGGAAATTTCCCGGGAATTCTTGCGATCCCGGTAATAAAAAGGTCTAATGCCCAAAACGTGCCAATACAAAAACTCTGAAACGAGCAACGGTTTCCTCAAAAACAGCTGTGGGACAACACGTTCCATAAACTTTCTTGACTCTTCAAGGTACTAATTGTACCTGCCGATGGACACTACATCAGGCCTCGGAATTATGTTCTCGCGACGGCCGGTTTTCGAAGGCAACGCCCCCTCGGCCCGGCCGCGCATCTCGCTCCCCGTGGCGGCCCTAGTTCTCGAGGCAGCTCAGGCGCGTATCATACAGCATTACAATGTAAGTGTCGGCGATGCGAACAGCTACGTCCAAACTTCCCGTAGATCTGACCAATTTGCCAAGCACGTCTAAACGTACGCGAAAATCAAGTTATCCCACATGTTAATACAATTAACTGTTTTTAAAATTTATCTTTCGAATTTATTTTCCAAATTTATTTTCTGCAGCTGTTGTCCGAAATTATCGTGCGACATAGTGGAATAGGCCTACAGTGGATACCCCTGACAAAAAAAAAGCGCATTGACAATAGTACCTCGACGGTAACGAGGAAACCTACGGGTGTCGCCCTAATGCACCACGAATAGCTCGTAAAGAATAGAGAAGTAGGGCCGCCACGGGGAGCGAGACGTTCAGCCAGGTCAAGGGGGCGTAGCCTTCGAAAACCGGCCGTCGCGAGCACATAATTCCGAGACCTGCGCTACATCAACCCCTGCCAGTGCAGACGTCTTATTGCGATTATCTAATCTAACTAGCAATTCTACTTAATAATTGACTTATCACTAACTTAAATACACAAACTTACAACCACTTAGCTATGTACATTACGTTACGATCTATCTATCTTTGTACATTATTATATACATTCCCTATCTATATACACTATAATCGACTACCGACCAATTTGTAAACGCGTTTTAATCGGTTGTTGCGCGGAAGTCGGCCAATTGTTCCTTGCTATAGTTTGATCGGCAGGCAATGACGTCTGCGCGTAGGTCTGTCTTGACCCTTCGTTAAATTCTAATATACAGGGTGTCCCAAAATTCCTTCAACTCCATGAAATGGATGGTTCCTGAGGTCATTCGAAGCAAAATTTTCCTTTTCCAAAATGTCCGCCGCGGGTTTGTTTAGGAGTTATTAACGAAAAACACGGACCAATCAGAGCGCGACCTACACGCGCACTAGCAATGCCGAAATACAACGAATGCCATCCCGTCCCATCGCGGTATATCGAAAATTACTGTACTGTTTACACTAGTGTTTTTATGAGTTATGACGAAAGTCCTCGTATCAAGCACTTGCAGACCCAGACGACTGCTGTCGCACCGGACCATCTTTGTCAACACGCGTCTAGGTCGCGCTCTGATTGGTCCGTGTTTTTCGTTAATAACTCCTAAACAAAGCCGCGGCGGGCATTTTCGAAAAGGAAAATGTCGTTTCAAATTACCTCAGGAACCGTTCATTTCAGGGAGTTGAAGGAATTTTGGATACTCATACGAATTCTCTAATGGCGATTTTACCGAATCTAGTCTCGCAAACACGTGCGACGACGTGGACAGATCTTTGAAAACAAAAATCTTCTGTCGATGACGCAATACAAAAACTCTTAAAACGATTGCTTAAACGAGTAACGATTTTCTCAAAAACAGTTGTGGGACAACGCGTTCCATAAACTCTCTTGACCATTTGCACGTCAAATGTTATTAATCGTACGTGCCGATGGCCGCTGCACAAGGTTGTTCAGGGAAAAGAGTATTGGGAAGTTTTTGAAATTCTGTGATGATTTTTCGTTTAAATATTTCGAAATGTAGTTTCTTCTTTTTACGATCCGATGGTACGAGAGCGTCGTTGCAGTTTTATTCAGAAGAGAGAGTATTGGGAAGCCAGGACAGTAAAGTTTTCGGATCACCGTGATACCATGGTTTTTTGATACGTTCCGTCGTTTGAAAATTCTAAACCGCCAACTTTCTTCTGTTTACGATTCTACGATACGAGAGCATCGTTGCAGATAAGAGAGAATTGCGAAGCCAGAGCAGTGAAGTTTTGGGATTTCTGCGATGATACTATTGCGTATCATTTTTCTATCGATCTTTAGACAGTGTCGATCATTTGTATATATTTATTCTCGATGCATCGATGTTCGGTAAGTTTGGATAGTTTTGTTGATAGAGGCGCAAGTCGATTATGTATACGTTGCATTATCCTGTTGACGATCTATCGGAGATGATATTCATATTCAAACAGAATTTTATAAAATAGGTAAGGAATTTTTAGAAAATATTTTTCAAACGTATACTTTAGAAACAAGTGAAAGAACAAATTTATAAACAAAAATTAAATCACGAATGACAATATTCGTGTCAATATTTCGGCGACATTCTTCACGAGCCATACGAATTCCTCTGTGAAATGTGATTCTACATTCTACATCTATTAACACATTAAGTGCCAAGTATCAATTCCAAAAATTCCTACAAAATCAGAGCAATTTAATTAATCGAACCGAAACAGGAATGTTTAAGTTCACTATATAGAGTACTATTTCAATCCTGGTGCATTCTAAAAATTCTAATAAAATTCGGTTCGTTCGAATACATAATAACAAGACTGCGGATGTTATTTATATAGGACTATCATTACTTAATTTTCAATTTACCAAACGAACTATTAAAAGAGGAGATCAATTTTATATTTTGCTCAAGTTTATTACAATTCCTCTAATAAGTATATAAAGTCGCCATAATATTTAATTTTAATGATTCACATTTAATAATTAATTATAATTTCTCATCTTAATAATAGGGTACCTAATCCTAGTTTATATTTAAGGTATAGAATTATATATTGAGGTATAGAATTAGTTAGAAGTATTTAGAAGACACGTGTTAGGATTTTAATTGTACGATTGCTAATATATAACTGGCGTTCGGCTACTTTATTGAGTTACCACGACGAGACAATGACACGCCATTAATTCGCCAATTCGATATTCAATTGGTGCACAGACAGCAATTCATAGCTGGCTCCGGCTTTTTTTCGTAGTGGCGGAATGGAAATGGCCATAAATCAACACTCTTTCGATAACCACAGCAGTCGCAACCCGAACGGTAAACAAAGTCATCGATCAGACAATGGAAAACGAGAGGAACGCGTAGAGAGAGCCGACCGATGACTTCTCAGGCTCTCGTTATGGCGCCTGTCCTGTGTAATTAATGTTATACTGCGGAAAGCCGACCTCTGCCTTCCGCTATTGGAAAACGAAATGCTGGCGATCGGGGAAACTCGTCGAAAAATACTTCCTAAGGGGATTCGAGCCTCTCTAGGATATTTATCTCTTTTGTTCGCGCGTTCGTTTAACGAAAATTGCTCGCACTCGCATGCGAGGCCATACTGGAAACGCATTCCTCTCGAACATGTTTCAGCAAGATAATTCCATAGGAATATCACCAGAATGTGCAACAAGGTCGGTTCGGGCTCAAACTATTTGACAGCGACGTACCATTTTTATTTTACAACGATTGTCCTGCAAAAGTGCTTCTCGAAGATTAGTAAGCGGTACATTGAATCACACTTTCCAGGGAGGAGTGCGATATGAAAATTAGTATGCACTCGTTTATTCATCTATTAGTCTGATCTTTCTCAAAACATGTAAGATTTGTATTTAGCGTTTACCGTTCATGTTAATTTATCTTAGTATAACGATATACGTTACAAGTGTTATACTAATGAATGCTATATGTATAAACCATACACGGTTTAGGACATTAATAAATAAATATTAGGCTGATGCATATGAAATATCCGATTTTTAACGGTAACACGAGACACACTCTTTTTTGTAAATAAAACTGGATCAAGGACCATTATTGTTAGGGATCTTGTTAGGGAAGTGAACGAGCAACTTTGCTTTTATAATTCACACAATAAATAAGTATATTTTGATTCATAAGAGATAAGAATTTTTATTAAAATTAAGCCCTGAATTAATTTTAAAAAATAATTACTATTTACAAATTTAGAATATAGAGCACGTGGTGAAGAGGAACACACTACAGCTTGTAATAAAGTCTATATAACACTAACAGGTGTCGCTGTAAGAGCAAAAATTAAACGCACCTCTACAATAAAACGCGCGCATTACAATAATTGTATTATGGTGGAAATTGAATTTTTTGGTCGTTCACGTTCGTTATTTACCAGACTACATTATGATTATACAATGGTATTTTACTGTTAAAACCGAAAGTCGAAAGAAGTTGCAAGTTGCATCGATGCACCGCCCAATGGACCCGCGGGAAGCCAGGGATCCGTCGGAATTCGTGTCTGAGAGCCCGGTATCGGGCCGTTTTATCAATACCGCGTCATTCCGTGCAATCAGCCTGGATGGATCTAGGCGTGTGCACGCGAAAAAATTCATAATCATTCTGCCGCGCCATTTATCTGTTCCATTTGCTTTTTATGGCGATCCATTTATTAATTCGACACCGAGGGGAAGAGAGAGAGAGAGAGAGAGAGAGAGAGAGAGAGAGAGAGAGAAAGAAAGAGTGAGGGAGAGAGCGGGATAACCCAGTTTCCACGGTGGACTCGCTCGATACGCGATAGAATAATGCATAACTCCGGCAAGGAAATATCGCCGAACGAAAAAGCTGATACACGGTCGACGAACCGGCCCGCTTTGTGCTGATATTTTTTAAAGCGGCCCGTACACGGCTCTGATCGACATCGCATGCAAATTTATGCGGAGCCGCGCGCGCACGACAGAGCGCATAACCTGCTCGTCTCTGAAGACAGGCCATCATTGTTGCAGTACGGGGGTATAAAAGGTATGCGCGCGTCTTCCCACAGCCATCGATAAAGGACTCCGTACATACTTATCTGTATTATCAATATCGAATGCATAATGCAGGCTTCGTCGACGTCGCGTCGCGTCGTTTCTGTTAATCCGAACGATCACAAATTTTTCTGTTCGACGCGACGACGTTTCGATCCTCGTGACAAAATCTCGAAGCGACCTGCCTCGTCCTCGAGGTAGCGGCGATATAATCGAATCCTCTTTTTTTCTCTCCGAAACTAGTTGCACATTTCCCGCGCTCTGCGCTCTCCTTCTCTGTACCCGTGGCACCTTTGAAATTTTCCATGACTAATTAGACTTTTACTTGGCTTGTACTTGAAAGTCCCCCCCCCCCCCCCGGTGAAAGTTTAATAAGTAAGCGAGCGCCGCCGCCGCCGTGAACGTTTAAACTCGAACAATTAACAGCTGCTACCTATCGAACTTAAATAGATTAAGTGCCCGGCCTGGCCGCGACTTTTACATTTTCTGGAACGCGTTTTACGACGCGTTCCAACTTCTCCAATTACAGTCTCCCTCTCTCTCTCTCTCTCTCTCTCTTTCGACCCCCCTCCCCTTTTCTCTCTTTGCCATTTATTCGAATATTTACTCAGTCCCTGTGGATTACCCATAATCCAACACGAAAACGTGGCACGGTTCTCAAGTCGTGTGCCCCCCTCGATCTTTTTCGCTTATTCGACTCGAATCCGCAAGGCACAGTGTGCAAACCGTATACAAGCACCCGCGCACTCGCTCGCCTGTGCAGAAACGTTGCGCGTTGCAAATTTCAATTTCCATCACAGTTCGGGACCCACGATATTGAATCTGGAGATTCGGGTCGGTGTGCCGAAATTGAACGGTGTAAAAACTTTGGGAAATATCGCCGACCGTATAAACAATCATGCGCCAACATCGATATATCCGCCGCAGCTTAGAACAAAATAAGAAAAAAACTAGGCCGTGAAAGGAGCAGTAGATTTGTTGGTACACGCGTAGCTGACGTGTGGCGGAAATCAATCGTGTTTGACCCTCTGTTTCATCCAATTTGGCATATATATTTTCTTGATTCGTGATCCATTTGATGTGTGTATTCGAAATTGAACGAGTTTACTCGTAACACACTGATATATTTAACAACTTAACAAGTACAAACAAATTTACCAATGTCAAAATTGTTTTTACTTTTAGCACGATCATGTTTAATTATTCGAGTGCAAAGGGTTGATCGGTTAAAGGACCAGACTGTGCATTATTTGAAAAGTATACATTTACTGTGAATACATGCTATCGTTTAAGGTATTTTATTCATTATACCCATACATAATAATTAACCTGTCAATTGTATGCTTTCATTGTATTTTGAATTCCTGGAACTCAACACAGAGCATTGTTTAAGAATTAGATTTATAATCTAGTTTTTTTCGTTTGACTACAAGCACAAAATGACTTTCGTTCTAGATGCATTGAATTATTCTTACAATTAGCACGATTATTGTAATCGTTGACAGAAATTAATACACAGTTACCGATGAGTTTGCAATCTCTATTAATATCTTGTAAACCGCTTACGTATTTTCGTTGCAAAGAGAATTGGGCAAAGCTTAATCTGATTACACGTTACTGATACCGATTAAACGATTAAATAGTTAATTCGACTGCGAGCTACATGTCTATAATTTCATTAATTACGACTAACCTGCGATTGTAATTTGCGTAAGCTACTGGAAATGTAATCAATAATTCTAGAAAGGTATGTAATGTAATCAACAATTGTGGAAAGTATACTAATTTGTAATCGAATTAATAATTACACCGAAATCGTCGTATACTCAGTATATGCTTTCATCAAATTTAAATTACAAATTTTGAAAATTTGTGATTATTGAGACGAAGTCTGTAAGTTCAATTTACAATCGATTTTTATATCCAAATCCAAAGACAATATTTTATTATGATTAACGTATTATTTATTTCTATTTTGTAATTTAATTAATTTACCTTCTTTGTAAATTTTTCACGTAACGAAGCTTCCGCATTAAAGTATTTCCAAACATAAATACCATAAGCTTCAAACCATCATTCCCGTAATTTAAACGAAGTAATTTAACTTTCTCGTCCAACTTTCATCAATCAGAACTTTTATCGAAACATCACGCTTTTATGCGTTGCAACAAAATATCACCGAAAGCGCAAAAAATTTCTTGTACCATACATTATACTACGTTTCCCTTGCAAAACTTTTTCTGGTTCTTTTTTGGCTGGTGAAATGTAATTCTGAAATTCCCCGCGTCAGCTGTAGCAACGAAGACGAGGTAAAAAGTAAAGTAGAACCTCCCTTATCCAAATTAATAGGGAGATAAAAAGTTGAGATAAAAGAATTTTCGGATGATTCCGTAATAACTTTTCTGATCCCTTCCTTTATTTTAGTAGAAATCGTAGGGACCGACAGTCTACTTAAATATTTATAAATCCCATATCTTTCCGGATTATAAATTATAAATTTCTGAATTTACATAACTGCATAGAATTTCGCACTGGATCGTTATAATTAAACTGCAAATCTTCGTGGAAATTCGTGCTCTCGTAACTCGTTGTTTCAAAATAAAGGGGAAATATTTTTCAAAGGCAAGAAAATTCCTTCTGGGCAAAATCAAACGAAAAAATAATATTAATTGCTATCGATGGCTATTTTTTCTATCGATTAACTGTTTTTACTCACTTAACTCCGTTATTCTTATAAACCTATCCTTTCGCAAACAGATTTTTAAAAACATGTGCTTTTCGAAAATGCATAAAAAAAATCGATCCTTCAAGGCTCTAGATCAGACGAGCCTATTAAAATTCGAAATTAAAAATAAAATACAAGAAAGGATTGGATCTGTTGTGCAATTATTTTCGCGGAGGATAAAAGAGTTAAAATGTCACGATGACGCTGTTTGTCCGGAACTGTTCGGATAGCGGAACATCCGGACAGCGAAGGGCTCCGGATATTAAGGAATTCGCGGTGCTCGACGGTAATTCAATCCGAAAGCCGCGCTTCGGCCTTAAAATTACACGCAATTAGATTTTCGCTGACGCCCTCGATCCAGTTTAAACGTAATCAGGAAATCGCGTCCCTAACAGATCGCCGGGAGTGGCCGTGCGAAATTGAAACGATTAAATTGCGCGCGGCGGGCATTAGCGTGTCGCGGCCGAAAGAAATTTACTTCGAGGACTGGAACGTGGAAATCTCCCTGCGGGAAAAGGTATTACGGGATCGTATTTCGCGGGAAATGCCCGGGAAAAACATTCCCCTGTCGAACTTCCATTCGCGCCGAAGTTATTCGCTTGTTTCTCGGAGGACAGCGCCCCTCGACGACGTATCGCCCGGAAAACTTATTCGATTTTGACGACTTCGGTCCTTCGTCGTTTTCAACGGTGCGACATTTTTTTGCAATATATCCCCTCGTTCCCGTCGATCGAGATCCACGGATTGAGTTATTTTTCGCTCGTCTCGGTGAACTCGTCTCGTGTCAGCATGTTCAAGTTTTTCTCTTTTCCAAACTTCCGCAAATTCGATAACAAAGAGAAACTGTTGAAGAAAGTAGCCTGTTATGGGGAGGGTTCCGAATATCGGGTGGTCTAAAATTTATGCGAAAGCGGCGCCCTCTGTTCGCAAATGTTATAATTTGTTAGTGTTGTCTTTTATTCTCATACGCAACAAGAAACTATGGGTTGCTATTAGTGCATTGAGAGACGATCTGATAAAATTGTTAGAAAACTGTTACGTTCTGCTGTATATTATTTTTTACGAAATGATCACAATTGAAATATAGCTAATTTATCGAGAATTAAAATATATATTTCGAATTATAGATTTCATTCTACCTAGAAATTTTAATGAATTATTCTAATGAAATGTTAATCAAATATTGATCCAATGTTTCTTTCAAATAACTGTTTCGAGAAGAAAATTGTTAGACAACTGTTACGTTCTGCTGTATATTATTTTTTACGAAATGATCGCAATTGAAATATAGCCAATTTTCTTCGAGAATGAAAATATAAATTTCGTTCTACATAGAAATTTTAATCAATAATTCTAATGAAATGTTAATCAAATATTGATCCAATGTTTCTTTCAAATAACTGTTTCGAGAAGAAAATTGTTAGAAAACTGTTACGTTCTGCTGTATATTATTTTTTACGAAATGATCACAATTGAAATATAGCCAATTTTCTTCGAGAATGAAAATATAAATTTCGTTCTACCTAGAAATTTTAATCAATAATTCTAATGAAATGTTAATCAAATATTGATCCAATGTTTCTTTCAAATAACTGTTTCGAGAAGAAAATTGTTAGAAAACTGTTACGTTCTGCTGTATATTATTTTTTACGAAATGATCACAATTGAAATATAGCCAATTTTCTTCGAGAATGAAAATATAAATTTCGTTCTACATAGAAATTTTAATCAATAATTCTAATGAAATGTTAATCAAATATTGATCCAATGTTTCTTTCAAATAACTGTTTCGAGAAGAAAATTGTTAGAAAACTGTTACGTTCTGCTGTATATTATTTTTTACGAAATGATCACAATTGAAATATAGCCAATTTTCTTCGAGAATGAAAATATAAATTTCGTTCTACATAGAAATTTTAATCAATAATTCTAATGAAATGTTAATCAAATATTGATCCAATGTTTCTTTCAAATAACTGTTTCGAGAAGAAAATTGTTAGAAAACTGTTACGTTCTGCTGTATATTATTTTTTACGAAATGATCACAATTGAAATATAGCCAATTTTCTTCGAGAATCAAAATATAAATTTCGTTCTACATAGAAATTTTAATCAATAATTCTAATGAAATGTTAATCAAATATTGATCCAATGTTTCTTTCAAATAACTGTTTCGAGAAGAAAATTGTTAGAAAACTGTTACGTTCTGCTGTATATTATTTTTTACGAAATGATCGCGATTGAAATGTAGCCAATTTTCTTCGAGAATCAAAATATATATTTCGTTCTACCTAGAAATTTTAATCAATAATTCTAATGAAATGTTAATTAAATATTGATCCAAAGTTTCTTTCAAATAACTGTTTCGAGAAGAATATTTTAGTGATCGTAAAGGAGATATAAAGTGTCAAGCGAAACAGCGGTTTTGATCGTAGAATTATGGAGAGCGATATTCGATGCAGTAACAAAAGTCCCGATAATCGAGTTTCATAATTCACTGTTTGGATCGGCGCGCGACGCAATCTTTTCGCGGCTGGAAAAATATCGGGTGAATAAGGTACAACGAAACTTCAAGGCCAGTATATCGATACCTTGCCGACGCGTTGTCGTCCTTCAATGTCACGGAGCAAATCCCAATCGGAATACCTTTACAAGTCCCCGAGTGCCCTTTTCCGAGGGTCCTCGCTTACACCTGCCACGCTATGCACCGGTTCGAGTTAGGTACGCCGAGAGGATTATATTTAGATTGTAACAAACCCATGGAGAGTACTTTCGAGAGATCGAGCAATTCCGAAACTCCCAGGGATCTCCAGGATTCCCGGTGAATTCTCCAAGTTTAGAGTTTCGTTCTTGAAACGCCACACTTCGTTGCCAAACGGAAAGCCTTAGCAACGCGAGGATCCTCACTTGGGGGATTAACCCTTTGCACTCGAACGATTTTTTGCTGAGTCGAACCGACATCTCGACCCTTGTTTGAAGGGAAGTCAATGGGAACTTCGCGAAACTAATTAACTTCGCGAGAGATTAGATCTAATCTGGATTTTAATGTTGATTTGTTAAATATTTTAGAAAATGCGTTGCCATCGTGATGATTACATATACAGGGTGGGGCGCTATAAACAGGTCACCTGAATAACTCGCTTATTCTTGAAGATAGACGAAAATGCATCAGACCAAACTTACTTGGTATCGAAGCGCCCGTAATTTGATGTTACTAATTTTTTTATAGGTGGAGACGTCAAGGAGATATGAAGGTCAACCTTGTTTTTTTAAATGGAACGGTATGGTTTTTTATTTACATTCTGATAGTGTGTTTCAAGACGAATGCAATGACCTATTATATATTATATATTATTATTATATAACATGTTACTTTCAGACAATTTATTTTCTATTGAAGTTGACCTTGCGTGACCTATAATGGCCTTCATAATAGGTAATTGTATTCGTCTTGAAACACACTATCACAATGTAAATAAAAGAATATACTGTTCCGTTTAAAAAAACAGAGTTGACGTTCATATCTCCTTGACGTCTCCAATATTGTTCCATGTCATGAAAAAATGATATATCCAAAGTTTTAGATCAATCGGACGTCGGGAAGGCGCACCTAATCGAACACGAAGTTTTGAAATAGAAGTAACTGCGCACTCAATGTGAAGAGTATACTGAAAATTCAAGTTAAATATGTTATACCTATAAAAATATATTAATTCCTTACTTGCATTCGAGTACAAATGTACTTTGTACGGATTAAGATTATTTCACATTAATTAGCCGTTCTCGCGAAAAATATTATACTCTTATTAAATATAACATATTTATGTCGAACGTTAATTTCTCCACTTTTTAAATTAGTATAAGAATATGTACAACTAAAAGAATTGGTACTTTAAATAAAATACGTAAAATTTAACATATATAGTTACAAAAATATTTACAAAAACATGATAATTAGTTAATTATTATATTGAAAATATTACATTTTATTACTATTCTAATAAAAAATTTGTCTCAAGAAGAACATGTAGTCATAATAAAAAGTCTCTCCTTCAAATATTCCCATTACTACAAAATTTCATGTTCCTCGCAACTTCAACGTCAATGAGGCACGCCTTCCCCTTATCCGATCAACTTCAACTTTTGCAGGAATTATTTTCTTACCTAATAGCACAATTTGGGGCGGGGGGCGTGAAAAAAATTTCGCAAAAAAAGTTTCACCAAGTATAGCTAAGGTCCACCCTAATGTGCACAGTGTTTCCCTAACATTGTGATCAATCGGTAGCATCGGCGGACAGCCCGGGCAGCGATTCGCAGCGGCAACAGTCGTTCGGGGACCGCAAATAACGTCCGCCGAATCGATTTTAATGGTCGCATAGATGTCTCGGTAATGCAGAAGCGCGACATTTCGCATGGAAAACTACTCTCGGGCCAATCTGCCGGTGGACGATCAATCCCGCGAACGTGACCAGCTTCCGTTACGCTCGTTTTCATACTGTCAATTGATCTTCGACGTTTAGAGATTTCCATCCGTTCTCCCGGCTGTTCTCCCGTGTTCCTTCGCAACAACGAACACGTTCCTGCGGCGTACGCGCCGTTGATTTGGATTCTAGCTGACAGACGATTGCCTAGCAGCCGCCCGCCTGTGTTCGATCCCGAGTAATAGAGACCGAGGAAACGAAGACAGACACTGACGGAACGATGCTTCGAATATTTCGACTTAATGTCTCGTGACGCGATCGGTTTTACGCCCCGTTCGTTCAGCACGAGCTCGAAACGAATTTCCTTCGTTCCGAGAGACTGCCGAGGATGTCTCTGTTCAAAAACGCGCTTCTGTTTGCCGGTTGTTTGCTACGTACCCATCGGGAACTGTTGGGATTCTGCGAAAGTATTCGATCATCCTATAATGCGCATTTTCTTTCATATTTTTGTACGGTCAAACATGCAGAAACAATCGGAATCATTGGATTTCCGTCATTTAAACGGAAATCCAATGTGGATCGAACGTGGTTGCGATTATGGTTTTCTGCTTTGTCTTCGAAAAGATGAGAAACAAATATAGAAATTCGATTTCTATCGTAATACAATAAACCCAGACCGTGCAACTTCTGATGGAAGAATGAAAATTAAATTTTTTGAGCTATTTTAAAATGCATGGTAAATAAGTCCTCTTCCGGTAAGCAAGATTAAAATTTCATGTTGTCGCCGGCAACCCCAGGGTGTCGTTTCAGGGTTAAAGGCGACGTGAAAATTGATTATTTAGTGTACAGAAGATTTCTCCCAGATGGTTACTTTCGTAAATAGAACGATGTGATTTATTTTACTAAATGTTCAGAATCATTTGTTTATCAACATTTTTGAATTTTGATTCTATTGTAATACTTAACATAAAATGTCCACCAGTGTTTTTTCATATAAAAACGTTTGAAATATATACGTGAATATTTAGAAGACCAACCATGCCGTTTTAATATTTCATAAAATAGTTCTTGATCCAAGAACTCGGTCGTTTCAGTTATCTTTCGATGCATTCGTGAAATTTCCCTTGAGAACTTCCTTTCATCATAATTCTTTAGCCATTCAGAATAATAAGAATTGGTCAAAGTAAAATAATTAAATTGGATAGGATCTAACTAAATAGAAAATAATTAATATATCGTTCATTTTAAAGTAAACGAGGGAGGGTCACTTACAAAAGTTTATTGTCCACGAGAGAATTAATCCTCTTATCCCATTTAATTTGAACTTTCTATAAATCACTTTATACATTGGTTACAGTATATTTTATCAACATTTAAAGATTTTAAGACCTGTGGTAAATGGAAGATTTGAAAACGCTTTTAGCCTCAGGTAAAGGGGTTTTCTTAGTTATTAAAAATCTTATCCCGCAAGAACTTGTCTAGTGCTTTAAAAGGTAGTAGTTAGTTGGAAAGAGCTCTGGCGAATAAGCTGGGCGAGGTAAAGACTTCTAAAGACTCAGTTCATTCAATTTCCTCAGACTCATTTGCGAAACATAGGGTCGAATGTTGTCATGGAGGTGTATCAGATCTTCTCCCTTCCATCGAATATTTTTCAAAATTTTTTTTAACTCAATTTTAGTTATATGTTAAAACCCCCCATCATTCTATTACATAAAAATTTACTTAACAAATCAATAAATAGATCAGATACGTCAATTACTGTTCAAAGTGAAATACAATAAAGAACCTCTTACTGAAATATTTGTTTTGAAGTATTTTTAAAAAATATTAAACATCTATTCTAAACCGATCGACCTCTCCCCCTCAATTGGTTTGAAGTTATCCTCATTAATCGAAATATTCGACACTAATATAGGTAAATATATTATTACATATCGTACAATATTTTCAGAAAATACTTCAGCAAGTATTATATATTTTCTGACCACAGGAGATGAAACCGCGTAAAAAAAGTATTATCTACCTCGTAAAAAGCAAACCACGTATAAAAAGTGCCACGTAAATCGAGGAACGAGTATAATTATAGCCGTCTTAATTAAAAGATTATGAAGAAAGATCGCGCGTTGCTCTTTTTAACGAATATATCGTTTACAATCGCTTGATCCTTTAAGTATCGCAAGCCTCATCTCGTTCGCAATAGAAAACACAAAATTGATTAACGGCTCATCAGTGGATAGGCTACCATAAAATAGTCCATAATAAATTTTCATTATACTCCATAATAATAAATATTTCCATTGTTCGGTTTCGAGCAGGGAGTCCGTTCATTCGAATAAAATTAATGCTAATTTGAAATGTATATTTCGCAAAGCGACTACCATAACGGTTCGAGCTTAAAGTCGAACGAGCGCAAATACAAACTAGTCCGTGCCGTCGACTTCAAACGATTATTCAAAACAGCATTTCGGCCGCAGGCGCGTGCATATTTCAACGCACAACCGGAAACGCATGTCGTGTCAAACGACAGCCGAGAGTACACGCTCCATTAGGCACGCTTAGTTCGAACTTTTTGATTAACTAATAGGCGATTAGTACAAGTTCCGCGTAAACTTCGTGTTAGTCACGTGCTCAAGTGTCTGGCACACGGTTTTCTAATTACTCTCCTGCTTCGAGCGCAGAGATCTATACGGGGTTCTTCTCGACCACTGTCACAAGTTTCTGTTAATGAAAACTGTTTAATGAGACCCTCAATTTTTAATAAAAAATTCGTACTCGATTATTTTCTCATATGAAAACAGAATCAGAACCAGAAAGGAATACGATGTGCTTTTACAGCAATTTTCCTTTCTAGTTGCTACTTTTCGGTACAGTTCGATTATTTCAATTCGACTGTCTGGTGCTATGATGAAAAATTCGTACTCGATTATTTTCTCATATGAAAACAGAATCAGAACCAGAAAGGAATACGATGTGCTTTTACAGCAATTTTCCTTTCTAGTTGCTACTTTTCGATACAGTTCGATTATTTCAATTCGACTGTCTGGTGCTATGATGAAAAATTCGTACTCGATTATTTTCTCATATGAAAACAGAATCAGAACCAGAAAGGAATACGATGTGCTTTTACAGCAATTTTCCTTTCTAGTTGCTACTTTTCGATACAGCTCGATTATTTCAATTCGACTGTCTGGTGCTATGATGAAAAATTCGTACTCGATTATTTTCTCATATGAAAACAGAATCAGAACCAGAAAGGAATACGATGTGCTTTTACAGCAATTTTCCTTTCTAGTTGCTACTTTTCGATACAGTTCGATTATTTCAATTCGACTGTCTGGTGCTGTGATGAAAAATTCGTACTCGATTATTTTCTCATATGAAAACAGAATCAGAACCAGAAAGGAATACGATGTGCTTTTACAGCAATTTTCCTTTCTAGTTGCTACTTTTCGATACAGTTCGATTATTTCAATTCGACTTTCTGGTGCTGTGATATGTCCTCGCCCGAGGGCTATGGTGTTGAAAGCCTGGGACTTTCGCACCCGAAGGCTAGCGTTGAAAGGGATCAGCTCTCTATCATTTCTGAATTGTACTCCATCGACATCTAAAAGCGTTTCTATCGGACACCTATCATTTTTGTAAGAGAGTCGCTTACCTTATGTAGATGTAGAGTTCCTTTTACTGATCAATCTCTTTCTCCGTGTTATTGAATGTTATTGTATACATACCGTGGCACCGAAAACTATTTTAACACGAGTGTCACTTCGAATTTCTATAAGAACAGATCCCGGCTGATTCTCGATGGGAACCGACTTAATTGAATTAACAAGGGGTAGTCGCGATTTAGTCCAATTACTATACTCCTCGGTTGATGGCTTCCACTTGATTCGCTGGTCATATTTCGTTCCGGTAATTATTCGTTTTCGCTTCATCTTCGCAGTTCGGTCGATTTCCTCAAGTTAACGCGTTTCGTGCGGATTATGCTATTCATATTTATTATCGTCAATTAATCTACGAAACATTAACATTAGTGTTACTGTCCTTTTTAACGCGCTGAAACTACTGTACAAAAATTGGGAAACAGTTTACTTCGTTTAAAATAATAATAATTGCTAATAATCCACTTTACATTAATAGCACGAAATAAGACTGCTATTATTCTTACTATATTTGGTGGATTATTATCTAAAGAATATTAAATCTTTGCGTTTAGTATCTGCCATTGGAAAAATCGAAAAAAGATGGCGGACAATAACCGGCAGGCTGAATATTGGCTATCGGAGAGGTTAGGTTTCATCAATTTAGGTCACAAGAATTTAAAATGATCGGAGGTAGCCCAGCGAAGCTATTGACAGGCATTTATTTAGCTGGATTGGCTGAATTGTAATGGAATACAGTGGTTGGTTAAATTATATCAGGAAATAGTTTCAAATAGGATTACCACTAGGTCCCTGTGGTTTTCGAAATTTGCGGTGACGTTCCGGTAGTTACATCACTGACACGTGCATTCTATTTTAATTATTTTTAAAGAGTCTTAATCCATTGGTTACAAATCAATTTACCACAAATCTGTGATGTTCTAACACGTTCGAACTTCATTTCCAAATGGCCAGAAATATTTTGAAAATATGAAAACGAAAGCAGCAAGTCGACAGATAACACCGTAAAAGTTCCCTGAAACTTTCACGCCCGAAGAACGCTATTCGAGCAACATTTTTTTTTCTCCGCACAAAGCCACGGTATCAGCGGTATCAAATTTAAGAGGAAAATATTTTCCTTCAAGCTCGGTGATCTTTCGTGTTTGTCATTTTCGTGACGAAACTTTCGACAGTTCCGTGGGTGTCAATAGAGAATTCTCTTATCTCGAAGTCTCCGTAACAGCTCCCCCTTTTTTTTTTCTTTCCCTTTTTCATTTTTGCCCGACCTAAGGGAGAGAACGTTCCCAAAACTCGACGAACTTTTTGCGCTCGTTTCACCGTGACGCATATAATACATTCTCTTCCACGGCAATATTCGTATTTCTTCGCGCGAAAATTCATAGGACTTCAACTTCTAACGATTTCAGCGACAATGTCGCGAAATTGCTCGCTTTTACAGCTGAAACTTCTACGCAGCTTGTTACAGTTAAAAATTTATTAACGAGATGCAGCCGGCTCCTTTTCGGAAGTTGAATACAGGCACTACGAAAGTAGAATGAATAATTTGGCTCATTATTCATTCAGTACGTTTTAGCGCTGCAGCGTCTATGAGGTCTATAAAACGTGATGTCGCTGCAGATGTCATATCCGGATCTTGAAAATGAAGTGCGGAAAGAAAAATGACGGGAGGATTTTTAACGCAGCGCGATGCGTGTATGTGTGAACATAGATAACGCTGATAAGTGTTTTTGTTCGTTCCTTTACGAAAAATGAGACAATACTCGGTGATTAATGATAATTAGCTGTTTCGTCATGGGGAAATAAAGTTCGTCCAGTTAAAAATGGTCTTAATTTAAAGATCCCAATATGGGGTAGATTTTTAATGGAATAACGTGAAAATGTCATTTATTTTAGAAAAGTACATCACTGTTTTTTGTTTGTTCTTTGTCGATGAATCGCAGCTGATATGAAATGTAAAAAAATACAGGAAAACAGCAGTAGGGCAATATCGTCTAAAGTTAACGTTGATTAGGCGACACGACCAGGTGGTATTTGACCATAGTAGTCGATCCCAGTGTTCGCGGACAAATGGGAAAATCAATCAGGGATAGACCCACGCTTTTCACGTGCTCGTGCGCGATACTATATCACCTTCTTCCGTGACAAACACGCGAGACACCGTCACTAAATTTCGTAGCAGTTTCCACTGGACACTACACTGTTGGCTCGGAGTGTTGGGCCAGGATTTTTCTGATAACGAGAAAGCGAAATATCTCTTTCGTTAACATTTATATCGTGTTCATCGATTATTACTGAAACTTTCAAGAATTAATTCTGTGCGAGTGCTAGACTGCAGATTTTTATAAATTTATGACAAAAATGATATTTAAAAAAGAATAGACAGTTTAAAAAATAATAGACAGTTTAAAAAATTGATGGATATTAATTTCTTAAAATTTTTAAAGGTGAAATTTCTGTATCCTTCCCATCGAGAAAGTTTTAATATAACCCAACATTTTATTTTGAGTTCTGTATTATCGACGAAGTTTTATTATATTATTCATGAAATTGCAGTTAAAAAAGCACTAATGTAAAAGTACACTTTTACACGCGTTTATAATTTGCAATATTATTAATCCCACAATCGAGTGCAGTCAATACAAAAATCAATGATTCGAAGACGTTTAAACAAACACAAAATTACAATGACTACTGTGAAGAAGTTGAAATTAAACGGAAGTTTATTTTGCGAGCTAAGTCTCTGTTACATTTCCAATAAACTATGTATAAATCCGTAGTGTTCTCGATTAATCTTCTTTAAAAACCGAATTTTAGATAGTCGAGTATTGAACGACTACGGTAAACGTCCGCGGTTTATTTATTTATATTCAGATTTCGTTGGAACAGCAAATGGTTTTTCTGGTGTTTGAACATTTTTTAATCCGCAGAGTTTGGTCTCTCTATTTCGCCGGCTACAGAGTACTCCGCTGTAATATTGTTCTCTTTCATTAAACATGAATCCTGGCTCTATACTTCCGGCCAGCAGTGTAGTTTGCTAATCCCAGCGAAAAAGTTTGTCGATAGACCGACAGTCCTTTATGCGGAAACTCTCGATGGCACGTGTCGCGACTGAAACTCCTGCTGTAGAGAAACAATTTTTCCGCGAGGTCAATAGATCGTATTGATGGCAATGCTGAAACTGAACAGTAACTTTTTCTTTATTGTTGCCACGTTTGCCATCTCCATGTTCTGCGCGGCGATTCATTGTACTGATTGTGTGTGAAACGATGCAAATCAACAGTCGAAATATTATTTTCAGCTTTACGTTATACAAGTTTTCATTTCTTTACCAAAATATTTTTTTTGAAAATGTAATAATACTTTAATGAAAATTAATATTACTGATTTAAAGATGGTACAAAGGCTTTTTGTGAACAGTGTCTTATATAATATTTTCAACATAATGTATACGGTTTCTTTTTTAGTCGAAGTAGCATAAGGTCTTCAAAAGTACAAGTCTACAAATAAATTTACATTATATATTTTTGCATTGTAACAACTCTATTAACAATTTCAAAGGCTACGAAAAATGTGCAGGCTGATTACACCGAACAGGTTTCGGTGTATGTTATTTCAGCAGGCGAGAAAATGAAGTTATTCTAGAAACTATTTTAATAGATGCCAGTACTACTGTCAATTCTCGTACTTTTTGCTTAGTTTTACCATTTCCTTCAATTAGTCGGTTTCCTCCAGTTCCCGATATTCTCATCACAACAATTCTTTGTTCAGCGGTACCCCTTCCCCGCAATTTAATTGTCGCGTCGTTTCCCGTTCTATTTTTTTTACATTTTTTCCTCTTCCTTTTTCCCCCAGTTCCCCTCTCGCCGCTCGAATTCACTCTTCTAGCTTTTATCTCGTCGAATTCGATATCTCGAAATCTCGACTCACCCCCCCCCCCCCCCATCCCTCATCGAAGACCCCAACCACTGCATTTACACATATTGTGAATAGGATCTACAGGAAAATTGGTAGCGCGTCGATATGCTTTAAAGTAGATCCAAAAAGTAGTACGATATATTCCCAAGAACTTGTCTACATTCCAACTTTGATAATTCTGTTAAAAAAAGATAGTAAAACGATAAATCTAGGTTCATTTTAAAGCTTGGAGCCGTTAATTTATTATTAATTTTTTTTTACGAAATATAATTGTTAATTATCATTGTTTTTAACGAAATTAACACAGTTTAAATATCGACAATTTTTCGAGAACGAGAACTTCTTGAAATACCTTTTGGATCCACTGTGTATCGACCTGACTGCGTGAAACACTTCGCCGCCGTTGATAAAAGTCCGATATTAACAAATTCCACGGTATAAATACGGGAGCCCGAATGAAAATAGTAGGCTGTCGTCGAACGGGAAAACAACGCAGTGCATTTTCGTGTCGACGATTTTTCTCGCGTTTTTTACGGACCGCCTAAACCCGCTTCCGATGCAAATGCGTCATTAATTCTACGACACTCGAGATCCTCGTTTACATAAAACGGGGAACGCTTCCGCTGGCTCTTTTATTTATTTCGATTAAACATGAATTCGAAGGAACCAACGTTTATCAAACCTGACGCGCGACGGGAATTTTCAAACGGTGCGCTCGTAGCAATTAATTACTTAAAACGTAATTTGAAACATTCGCAACATATAAATCATGTGCTAATTAATTTGTAGCTCTTTCCTCATTTTTTTGTTCCTTTAAAAACAGAAAACACAATCAGTTTCAAAAGTAATTCCTAATATTTTCTGTAAACTTACCTACTACAGTAAATATTCGATCTAAGAAAACAGGAACTGTACGATCTAAGAAAAACGAATATCCCTTTCACTGCAGGCTGCAATTCTTGTCTAAAGACGTAACTGTTGTTAATATTATTAGTATATATTTTTTTTAAATTTTGCTCTCTCGGTCCGAAACAGATATAATCCCCTTTATAGAAACGACTAGAATTAACTGTGACCCGGTATCGATTCTAACTCACTTTCGAAATCCTATTTTATCGCAGAGTATCGATTGTACAGTTGCTTCCATTGTTAACGAAGATACAAAAAATGTATTCTCTGTAAATATCGGATGGTTCCAGCAAGGATACCAACGAAAAGGAAAATAAATTGTCCGACATGAACGGAGATCTTCCAAGGCTAGCTGAATCCCATCGATTTCTTTTTGCGCGCATTAAGATTCCAAAAGAAATGACAATGTTGAAGAATAACACGGTCGTAATGATAGTTTCGCCCGAATAAAAATGCTACGACGCCGAACTCGACGGCGACGAACTCGCCTTGTTGCACAGACCCCTTCCATGCTGTCTATATTATTCATAATTCAATCCAGGCCGCTGGAAAAAGTGTGGAAAAAACGCAATTAGTCGTTCTCTCACCGTAGGAAAATTTCAGCGACATTTGCGCGCAACAAATTGTTACCGCGGACGCTTAATTTCGTCAATTGCTCCGCCGTTTCACTAATTTGTCGATTGAGACAATAAATACACTGGGAATGCGAAGGTATTTTACTGTAAAATTTAGCTTGCTTACTAATGCAACTGACTGGTATGAAATTTCGATGTGTACAACACACATTAATGTTCGAATGGGTCATGAAACTCATTGTCAGTGTGAAATATGTAAACATTACTATTCGAAGTACTATGAAAAAGTTAATATACTTTTCCAAATTGTGTGTAATTCCTGAAGTACATTTTCACATGCTGTTATCTGGTAATTGATGGCAAGGTCGGCTTATGCTTTAGTGCAGGCCTGGACAAGTAGTACTCCGAGAATCGATGACGTAGAATCGGCTACCCCCACCCAACGCGAGTCTGCCGCGGCAGGTTCGGACAGGCACCGGAGCCGATTCTACGTCATCGACTCTCAGAGCACCAGTTGCCCAGGCCTGTTTTAGTACATGAAAAGAAGAAACGTTTTCTCACATTCGTGAACGTCTTCCCACATTAATGAATGTCTTCTAACATTAATGAACGTTTATAACTTATACCAATTATGAAATGGTATCGCTAAATTTCTTAACAATCAAATTGCAGGTTTCGCATATTTAGTAGCGTTTTTAACTCCATGTTTTTGCACAGAGGAATCGTATGCTTGTTGAAATTATGTACTGGAAAATTCGTTCGTAAAAACGGAACCTCGTTAACACTCTCTAGAAACAAATTTTTAAAACCAACAACTTTTTTTACAATCAAACCCATACATTTTACAGTTGTTGTTTACAGCAGTATACTACCCACGATATTAACGATCGTTGTTAGTAACTCCATTCGTTGGTGTATACGATATACGATCTCCACACAAAATTTAAGTTTCCTTATTTTAAAAGGAAAATAATGAATCTATGGTGTTCTGAAATGAATTCTGTGGGATAATCTAAACTCGTACGAATTAACAACATAACTATTAAGATTGACAACATGACCAGCATCAATATCGTCGTTTTTCGTATGGTGTGGGAAGCAAATAACTGGCTTGGATCTGGAGCACTACATTTCTATTACTTCCAGCAAAAAATCGCATATTCAGGAGAGCTATATATAATTAATATCTAATTTTAAGGACAACCCTGTATTTCATTTAGGTACATGAAATTCTGAAAAAGAATCGAACGTCTCTACGGAATCTGCGTACATATTATAATATCGATAACTTCACAAAGAATTGCCAATCATTTCATGATTCTTCGCATTACCAGGCTCTAGGGTATACAAAATGGCAGTGATTTATCCACCATTCGGTGTCTCATGTCCGCTATAGTCTTCGACGTTCAGGTTGTGGTGTCTCGAAGTCATCGAAGCTCTTCCGATGGTCGCAGTAATTTATTAGAAAGGCTGTAGAAAACATTTTGCAAAGAGTTCTCGTCGTTCGTTGGAAACTCGACGAGTCTCGCTACCTTCTCCGCAACAATCCAAACGATCAGTGTCAGAAGTCACAAAGATCTCTTGGTCAGCAGCGAGTCTCAAGTAAGTGACCATGCGTACCGAATCACAGAGTCGACAACAAACAAATGGGGAACTATACGGAAACATTCTTATACATTGCATGCGTATTTTACAAACGAGTGAACGCTCCAGCTGTATAATAACTGAACTGAAAAGTCCACCTAACTTCGAGCTTCAAAAGGCTGTCGCGCCTCCATCCTCCAATCACAATCACGATCCTCAAGAAACAATTCGACTTTGCCATGAAACATCGCGTTCGTGCCTCGCATCGGGTCATTCCGAGTACCAACGACGCCATAAAGTTGTAACGATCTCGTGTTTAACGTTAAAGAATATTCCCATAGCGGGGGGGCGTTTTAAGATCAATCTCATCCCCTCTTTCTCTATGTCTCTTTCTCTCACTCACTCTCACACACACTCTCTGTCTCTCTCTTTCTCTCTCTCTCTCTATTTCTCTCTCTCTCTCTCTCTCTCTCACTCTCTTTCTATCTCTCTCTCCCTCTGGAGTATCAGACCCCACTCGATCCCCAGAAAAACCTCGTCCTATTCTTGTAAACCGATTCCCATTCTTCACCTTATCGGACGGCTGTTTTAAAACCGGGGATCCGCCTACAATCATGATCCCCGGATTGTCAGCCGTCTAGCGTCTGTGGACGATCAACCTAGGAAGAGTCGAGGAACGACGCTCGTGCCAATGGGTGAGCACGATCGTCGGCTTACTTGCTCCGCAAGCGATCATTGAACGGATCATTGAGCAAGCTGGGCTACGACTGTTTCAGGAGTGACCATCTTGTTATCGCTGACGGTGTTCCTGAACCTCGTCGCCGAGACCCTGCCCCAGGTCTCCGACGCAATACCCCTGTTAGGTACATTGAGTTTCTGCAAGTTTAAACGTGTGTCAGTGTGAGTCTCTGCTGTCGTGGTTGGTAACGCTTCTTTCCGTTATCCTCCTTACCCTCTTTCTCCTTCTTCGACTTCATCTCTTTTTTGCCCCTCCGCGTCAACAAGTCCGATCGGTCAGTTAGGCCATCGCCTAATTGAACGTCAAACAGCGACCCAATCCGATGAAGCCGCCTATTTCAATAGGTTAGCTGTACCCCAACTGAGGACGAGGAGCTTTTTGTTGCCCCTTGTTGCTGCGCGATGCTAAAGGCTTCAGGCACTTTTACAAATGTTCGGTATCGGTGCGCGATGTACGGGTGAAGGTTGCCGAGTGGTCGAGATTGTACCTGTTGATTGCAACAAACCGATCACGTCACAACTAATTTGTTGTAAACTGCGGATTTTATGTGACAAAAATGGGGAGCTTTTCTTAGATTTTTAATAATACGATATTTGTTGCTGGCGACAGAAATATTGAGAAAGTTGGAGCAATATTCAGCAACAAGTGGCGATTATAAGAAATTAGGGACATCAAGCTCCTTGGTGCTTCAGTGTGGATATACGTAGTGTAATTTAAATGTGGTATGTTGGTTGTTTAGACGGACAACGATTTTGTCGCTGTGTGACCTTCGATTAGGGCACAGCCTCACTAACTTGATTGTCAGAATTGAAGGGTTTGCAGCAATAAGGAGGCAGCTCCATATTTTATTTTTGTTGTATAGTGTGTTTTATGAATAAAACTGTAGCCTTTTTCTTGGTATGAAAGAGTACTACTGTATGGGCACTGCGTTTTTGTTAAGCCTGGCGCAATATGAATCAAATGCAAAACAGAAAAAACATTTAAAGAATTCGAAAATACTGTTGTATCATTTTTTTGACTCGTTAAAATTATTAGGCAAATAAATAAATGTCCGTGTAAAGTAAAATGTTAGCATTTCAAACCCAGACCTCAGCGTACTTGATTTTTAATTGTATAATTGAGTTGTCTCAGTGCAGCAGTCCCTTTGCTTCTCCTTTCTTTGTCGCTCTTTCGATTATTTTTTGGCTTGAACCGTTTGCGTGCGATGTCGATGTTTGCTGTTGGATTATTCTGATCGAATGGTGGATTTTCTTTGGCGAACAGGAGCTCCTTTTCTTTCGATCCCCTCTTTCTTGCGCGCGACGTTGATCGATGAAGCGTAACGACTCGCTTCGACGGAATGTGGTAATTTTAATGGAATGTTGCACTCGTTGTCTTGACATTGCTCTGATACAATGGAAGTCGACGCGGAAACTCGAGATCTTGCGAAACTGTCTCTTTAATTACGTTGTGTTTCATTGATTCGGTGTAAGTGATCCATTTGATGCTGAGAGTAACGTTTGATTAATTGTAAATACGTTTGAAACGTTGATGTAGCGAACAATTAATACATTAGATAAATTAATTAGGCAATTCAGATGTTTCTGCAAGGAAAATTAGTATGGTTATGTACATATTTGTCAAAATTAAAAAACTTCTTGGTATTTTATAGATATCGATTCATTTATTTGTTAAAATTAAATAGATCTTTTAAAAAGCTCTACGTATACAAATGAATAAGTTAACGATCATGATAATAAATTTTGTGATTTATAATATGTCTTTTTTCAATACACTCGCCCTAATCTTTAAATACTAAATAAATTCAAAGTGTAATGCAAACATAACATTGGAAAAATTTGTATGCAGTATACAATCGAGAGAAAATTGTGAAAATTCGCATGAAGTGTACAGGAGTATAGTATGGAGCAGAGGAAATTGACAAGAATGTGGTGCAAAACTGCAGGAGAATCCTTGTTAGCCCTTTCTTGATGTGTCTTAACTCACTGTACGATTTTCCTTGGGATCAGTAGGGATTCTTAACGGGTGAAAATTCTTGGTAACAATGTTCGAGTTCACACGTTGCTACTTTCCGCGAGACACAAACAAACAAACAAACAAACAGTGTGTCGGCAGGAATTCCCTTTCTGTAGTTCCGAACGACTTTCCTTCGGCCGTAGTTCGAAAAGTTCGGCGCCAACTTGCCAGGATTTAATTGAATAAGTTCGTGCCTGAAACGAGACAGGCTGGTGTCACCTTGCGCCATCGGAAATCCAGTAACCCGAGCACGCTCGTACACCTGGTCGGGTTTTATCGTTCGTTTTCCTACCAAGTATACAAATCTGAAGTAGCAACAGCCTCAATCAGTTTCATTTCTGTCGTGCCGAGCTCGTATTGTCTGTACGAGAGAATTATTTCTCGTTCCTCGCATTCGCGAAACATTTCCACGCTAATCTCCGCAAGCTCAAAATTAAATCGACGTGGAACTTCAAAGGAAAACCTAAACCAATTGTTAAGAAATTGCCTAAGAGCAACGCAAACATTTCCATAAAAATTTTCAATAATTAAAAACTTTTGTGAAATGTCTTTGGTAAATAAACTTAAAAACGCAGTGAGAATAATTTAAAAGTAATGGAAAAAAGAATAGATAAACAAATGCAGAAGTAGTGCAAAAAATTTTCCGTAGAATATCATTATTTATGGTCGAGAATTATTCCACATTTCATTAAACCCTGTGTTACTTTGCTGGCAAGTAGAATAGGACGGTTTTGGTCAGACATAAAAATTTCTATACATTCTATACATCACCTTTTAATCGGTGATATACAGTTTTAGTGTTATTTTGTCACACCTAATATCGGGACAAGTTGAATAATTTGATGTAGTTGATCTATTCTCCGACTGCCACAGTGTAATACAATGTACCTATCCATAAACTGATATACGTTGCATCAAAATTTAATGAAAGTCACCTCCTGTTAACGGTACACGTTATTGCAGGAATAAAACCTAACTTCTCAGGATACCACATTGCACACGTTAATGTATCCATTGACCGAATTTCGATTTCTGAGCTCAAGTCACCCTGAGCTCGCAGTATACCAGGTTAAAAATCACAAAATTCAAAATACATCTACTTTAATAACGTCCCAAAATTAATGCCCAAAATAACGTTAATGAAAAAATTCTGTTTTAGACGTCTTGATCGAGAAATTTACGTATTCTACCCCCCTGCATACATATAAAAGAATTATGAAGATTAATACTGTTTTAATTAAATATAAAGCCTTTCGAAAGATATATGCATGGAACAAAGAAGGTTCCTTATACGAAATCATTTTTTTCTATTTCATTGCAAATGAACGTCAGCGGGCACGGTGCTTCTAACAAGTCAAGCAAAGGAACTAGGTCTCAATTAACATGCAAATACATGGAACCTTACTTAAAAGCTGTGGCCATGGTTCACTTATAGGGTGGTTTAAATGCAAAAGGATATCCCAACAAAGTTTGATCGCTCGTCTATCCCCTTCCTAGACCTGCCTGCTCAAACTGCTGGAACCACAGGACGATCATATTCCCAGAGTGTTCTCTATCCATTATTATGCAAAAATGATTGCATTAAATTTTCGAGGGCATCTTGAACCTAGCACAGCAATTTCTATAAATTTTAACTCGATAAGCAGGTGCGATCGCTTTTCAAAGTGAACTTTCAGTTCTTAACTCCAAATATACATATCTCTGAAGCGAGCTTTGTGATGATAAAACAGTTTGTTGAATATTTCAGAAAACTATTCGCACTAGATAAACATTTTGAATAGTAACTCGTATGCTTTTAAATGAATAACAACGTGAACCGGAGTTATTGATTAATGCAAATTTTAGACGATCAATTACTCTCGCATTATTAATTACAACCGGGAAAATCATAAAATATCCTACATGTGCTCATTTCAAAGGAGAAATTTTACGTGATTGAAATCACTTTTATCAGTTTCTTTTTTCTTAAGATTTTCCGGTGTTGCTTTAATTTTGTGGCCCGTAGAAGATCGATGACATCGTGAATGATTTCTGAAATTGTATATTGCGTGTATAACTATGATCTGCAAGCATAACGTGGTAGCACATTGAGAAACAGAGGCACGCAGTTGAATTTCAGGTTGTCGGACAGCTGTCAATTCGCGCGGACCGTTTTTCCGTATTCTTTCCCGGCGTGTCTCGGCTCCGTTCACCTCGACGTCGGTTTTATCGTCGATCGAAGTAAATTAAAACGGTTCGGTCGTTCCCATCGTTATGAATTCGTTGTCAACCGACGTCTTTGTTTCGGTGACGCGTTCCCTTGCACCTCGTTCGCGACCCGGTCAATATTTCGCGTTCTCGCCGCCCTCTGACTACCCCTTAACCACCCCTATCCACCATTCCACGCCTCGGTCCCAAAGAAACCGACGTCGCTTCCTTCGTAATGGATGACACTCGCTGGTATTGGAACGCGAAGCGATCGAGAAATTAATTAAACGGAATCAAGACACGCCGCGCCGCGGGAACTTCCACCTAGGAAAAACGGGAGCTCGGTTATTTGTCTTCGGAAAGTACACTATGCATTCGTTCCTCTGACATACAGTGAGAAGCAAACTGGAACCAATGAAACCATTTCTTCAGAAAATCGTTATTTACGTGTTTCTTAAAACAGGACCGCGAAAGAATCAAGGGCCGCATGTTTTTACATTTATACAGGATTTATACGTTAATGTAAAATCATGTACCCCTTGAACTTTTCGTGATCCTGTATTAATAAATTTCCGAAAGAATCATTTCATTGGTTCAATTTTGCTGATCGCTAAAAGTTCCTTCGAAATTAAAGAAATTCAATCGGCAAACCCGAAGATAGAAAGTGTAATGTTGGATATTGATTATCATTTATGTCTGGACAATAGTCAACAGAATAAGTGAAATGTGGAAATTTGTAGATTTGTTGAACAACGTAGAAGAGTTTTCTATTTTCCTATGACATCGTTATTCTCATAAATGCAATTTTTTTAATGACATCAAGCCAACAGTTTATAAGCTATTTCCAATATTTGCTGATTTTTTTAATGACAAAGTTTCTCTTTTTTCTAATATCGGCAACGATCGCCAGTTTGTATTTTGGGTACAGAAAAGCAAATTAATTTTGTGTGGTGTTGCTGTTGAATATTGCAACACACAGTGCAAAATTCAGGCGGTTGATGGGATTTCATTGTTGTATTTTTTCAACATTTCACAAAGTAGTGCATTCAGCCATTTAGTGGAGTTTTGAATACCGTTGCTGGAATAAATGATGCCAGGAAGCGTGTCGATTCTAATGCACAAGAACGAAGTGAAATGCAGCGTGAAATATTTAAACAATTTTGTTAATACACCTACAACGTACCAAAATTTTTTTAAAAATTTTACGAGCTTTTTATTTCGGCAATGCTGTGTCCAAACTCTTTTGCATACGGAGCGTTTAAAAATGTTAAAAAGAAAGTGTTAATATTGTTATATGAAACAAATGAAGTCATAAGGAAATAGACCTTTTAATACTTAACTTCGTTCGCGATAACATATTTGTGTGATTATGGTTCCCGTGAAAATGTTACTACATGAATATCATAATCAGGTAGTACGTATAAAGTGAGAATTACATTAAAGCACGTGCTTATGCAATGATTAGTAGTGTAATCTAGTTCCCTGACTGTATATACCTACAATGATAATTACGATCCCCAAGTGGGCCAATTCATACTTTCGCATTGCCGAAACATAGATTCATGGAATAACAATGGCTGCAGCGAAATTCTCTCAAAAGCAGATCGTCTTGCTTCATTTCATTTCGACGTTTCGTATCGCGTTCGATCAAGTTGGCATAGTTTCGCAGAAAATCATCTTCGCCGTTACAAAGTGCCCTTTAATTGGCAACGTCGGACCATGCAGCTTCCCAGAGAAGTTCGAAAGGTGTACAAAGTGACGCGTCGCGAGATACGTTCACTTAATTATAGTACTTAGCTCGAGGACGTGTACCGGCAAAGTGACCTTAAATGTATTTACTCTTCTCCTGTCTTGCGATTGAACCTCTCAAACGATGTAACAGACCTGCCTCTAATGCCTTCGATCGTTAGGCGGATCAAAAATTACTTTCAGAAATTTCTGAGGCGGCGGAAACGTCACTCTTGAATTAAAAAAATTCTGATAAACGAAAAGGTTAATCGAGGCATAGTTACTTACGATCAATTCTAATAGGAAACTTTACTGTGTTGAATATGAAAAGTAAGGAATCAATTTCATATTGCATTTTGGAATTATTGATAGTTCTTCCATATAAAATATAATATTCATGCGGAGTGGTTTAAATTTTGCGAACCTTCAATTTGATATGAAATATTTTCTCATGCATATTTCGATTATATGTAGATAAAGCCGCCTACAAAAACTGGACATATTTTTCTTTCATTAAGCAAATCTATCACATTCGCACGGAATGTTATAATTATTTTTTCATTAGAATCCTACGCAATATCATGCTTTATTTGACTTTGTCGTCCACAGATGAGAGTTTCGATTACAATAATATGACGAACTGGAAAATGCTTTCAATCTTTGTTATTTCGCAATTAATATTAAATCATACGTTGATCGTGCTACAAATCATTAATTCAACTTGTTTTTTTATTAAAATTCTACTATCAACAACAAATCAATAAATAATAATGAAAAGTTCAAATTGACACGAGCTTATAAAATATACAAAAATGGCCTACTTCTGCATAAAAACGTTTCAACTCTTTTACGCTAAATAAAAAATTTTAAACGTCAAAGTAAACGACTATATTCACACCATTTATAAAAAAAAAAGAACATCCTGCACAAGATAAAAATGTGATGTTCAATAATTTCGCCAAAAAATTCGCACACAATGTTCCACACTATCGAAATAAAAAAATCAGTACATCTCGATGGAACATCGTAGTGAAAATTCTCCACAGTTGTTCCAACGTGGTTTTCACAAACCCTTTTTCAATTAGTATTCTTTTTAGCAGCGGCCATTACGCCGCCCCATCTATTTCTTGGAGAATCTTCCCGTTTCCGCTCGGAGACAAGTACTTTAATTATCCTGGCCTTTGTGTTCGTGTGCGAATTTAAAAAGCACGAACTGCTTCCTCGCCCGTGCCTGAAGAGCTTCAATTATATTGAAAAAGCCGGCGCCACTTTCCACGAACCACGACTGACACTTTCGCCCAGTATCTGATCCTTTTCATTCGAGCGCCTTCAATGACGATTCGTGTAAAAACCATCGTTCCCTTTGTTATCCGAATTCGTCTCGCTCCGAACACGTTTCGCAGAACCTCGAACACTTTTTCGTAAATGAATTAGTAATTTACGCTTGATGCGAAATTTCAGATTTTATAAAGTGATTTATAAAACATTATCGACATCAGCGCGTGCTTGTGGTGCCACCTAGCGGCTGCGCAAAAACGGTGAAAATCGCTGAAGTTTAAACACCCATAACTTTTGAACCAGTGGATTCCTAATATTAAAACTTGGTTTTTCGGCATTTTTTCGTCAAAATCTACAGGATTCTATAAAAAAAAGTTAAAAATCTCTGGTTTCCTCGGGTGAAGTTTAACCAATTTATTTTTTATTATTTCTACTGAAAGCAACTGGAAGCAAGTGGATTTTGCATTTGAAATATTGAAGATTCTGTACTGTCATATTCTTTCATATACGATCATGATCTATTCAGAAAACTGTACATTAAAATATAAAAAAATAATTACAGTATTACAATCTCGATTAACACTGAAAAACGAGTGCATCATTCTATCCACAGTAATGCCTCGATATATGTGGAAAATTCGGGACCGAAATGTTACTTATATCGTGTACGAACCTTATATCGCCCACATCTCTTTCACATGTATCGAAGCATTCCTGCAATCAGTTACCATGAGACACAATTTGGAATTTGTATGACATTCATTTCTCGGTGCAAAGGCGAAAGAAAGCCCGCGAGTGTATGCTTCACCTGTTAATGTCAACTCCCGCAGCCTGATAATTGCTCGAACTCTACAATCCGACAAATTATAAAGGTTTAATTTAATGAGGGTTTCTAAAGATCGTTCCGTTTGGGGTCGCGTTGAATATTTCCGTTTGCCCCGTAAATAAATACGCTGAAAAACTTTGAGAACAATTGAAAGAGATCCTTCCGAGACGAGGGGGCCCCCTTGTCGTTGTCGCGACGAGAATACAATTCCTTTTCATACCCCCCACCCCCTACCCAGATTCTTTCCGTTTGTTTCGTTGTTTCCATACGCGGCTGATTGTTCCTCAACAAATCTTCGTTTTGCTATCTCCGCGGGAGCGATAATTGCCTGGCTTCGTGTCTCTCCGAGATGAAATAACAACGGCAGATGAACTCCAGCTACGTGCCATCATTTTTCACTTCGACTTTCAATCTCTGTCCCGTGATTACTATTCCAATTGCTCTTTTTGAAATAGTCCCGGTGTCGGGGAACCGACTCGCATAAATGAAAACGTGATTTTTGCTCTCATTGCATGATACTTCCTGGCGACCGACCAAAGAACTTCCGAAGCATTTACGTCGATTTGGTCATTGACGCGAAATGCGAATTAATTTGTCATTCGCGTATCATTACTGAAGATATTTCAAATTAATCGAAATTCACAACGAAGAAATTACTGTTGATTAGTGAGTTAATATATAAAATAAATTTCCATAAAAATTCAATATTGCCCCTCAATAATATTAAATTTTTTTATGAAACGAATTTCAATAAGTATGGACAGATTGTACGCCTTCGCGCCATTTTCGTGGGCGTAAAAGCGAAACAATCGGGTTAATGAGACCGAAAATCACGTTTGTTTTAACTTTTTCAGTGGCTCCTTCAATTAGTGAATTAAATATTTGTTTGATCTTGGTTCCTCTGATACGCTTTATGAAAATTGGAATTTCCACAAACATGTACGGTCTATCGATGGTCTTATGTAAATAT
Source organism: Lasioglossum lativentre (assembly GCA_916610255.1). Classification (NCBI taxonomy): domain Eukaryota; kingdom Metazoa; phylum Arthropoda; class Insecta; order Hymenoptera; family Halictidae; genus Lasioglossum; species Lasioglossum lativentre. Next base: position 9,683,505 of record OU744364.1, read on the forward strand.
TATGTCATATTTGATACACGGATTTAATCGCGAAACCGTTTTACGGGCGATTCTTGAAACATTGTTCCGCCACTGGCCCCGAGTTCATGGTGCTCGTACCTTCAACGATAGTTCCAGGGAAGAACAAATTATTTCGAAATGAAAGTGCGTGTATCAATCATCGTTACTCTGAATCGCTTGTGTCCTCGTCTCAATATTTTCGACTGAAAAAGTTCGAACCGTTGTCCAACTATTAAACTACACGTTCCAATGCAATCCCCTTGAGACTGAAATTCGGTTTTATAGCGTTTACCTCTCTGTGAAGTAGATATGAAGAGTACAAGTACTCTTGTACAAATGCATTGAGCACAACGTTCTGCAATGTGTAATGCTTAAAATGGGTGCAACAATTTTTGAACATTGCACAGGTTTGGAAACTCTAGGTTCATAAATTAAGAAAGGTCTTTTTATGTGGAAAATAAATTTCCGAATTCACAAATTATAAAAGAATTTAGTAATTAAAAAGGTATCTACATAAAAAACGTTAGTTTCGAGTGTCACGCATTTTTCATATTGAAACTCTTGATTTTTATTGAAACGATTTTGTTGAATTAATATTGCTATGCTGTGAACGAAATTCTTTGCGAATCTGCGTACGTTTGATTTAAAAAATGGACTGTGTGTTTAATATTAATGAAAAATGCTTTGACTGAAATATTTCTCATACCAACCCATCAAATTCGTATCTCTGTTTACACCAAGATTTATTTATACTTGTCAGACTACACAAAAGTTTGTCAGTTTCTAAAATACGAAAATTGTGGATAAATTTATATTGCAGATACATATAGAAAGAACTTGAAATTAACATAAATTTTTCATTGTTAATATAGAAAGCACAACCAAACAAATAGAAAATACTTTGCACAGATGCGTGGTATACGTCACAGAAATACTCGAACAGCTCGAGGCATTCTTTTATGCTCCATCTTTGCAGTAGGAAATAAAACTCGAAAAACAAGAATTCTCTGTCTCCCAATTTCTAAAAACACAAAGCTCTTTTACGGCTTCCGAGGCTTTTAAGACTTCTTTTACGATAATTAACTTTCTTTCATTAACTAAGTAATTTCGAAATTTCCGTCAAAATTAAATACCAACATCTGTCAACCCTAGATCGTATAATAGAACGTAAAATTCAATTCATGTTAAAATTCAATCTATTAAAATCATGAAACTTTTCGAACTATCATTGCACCATTCTTCCATGCACACCATCATTGCCATGCACATTAGAGACCTCGTTTGCTGCTTTACCACATTTTCACCTACTTTGCAAAAATAAAATTTCATAATTGCATAAACACCATGATCACTATCATTACTATTCTACACATTTTCCTAAATTTTCTGTCACCTATCAAACGATCTAGAAATGATTAAAATTTGCAATTTATCTTTCTATATATACAGTGGATGTAAAAAGTATTCGTACACCTTTTAAAAACGAATAACTTTTTCAAAATTCGACCCAACAGCTTGTGATTTTTAGTGACGTTAGAAGGATTAGTTTACTAGCTAATGTGTAAATAATTTTTTTTTTTAATCGTTATTGGTCGCAATTGCGAAGAAACAAACCCAAACGTGTGCGTCGAACAGCTACAGAAAATCGATCGATGCACTTGTTTGAGTTTGGTCGATGCTCTTGCCTCTTTCTTCTAAAGTAAAAAACAAGGAAAGATATACCAAATCGCATCGTAGCAACGCAAACTTGTGCGTCCAAGGGAGTTACGACGAATGGAGTATGGTTCGCAAAACGCGGCGTCAAAACGCACCTAGGAAATCCCACCTTAACGTCGCAAAAAAACTCAAGCTGTTGGGTCGAATGTTGAAGAAAGTTGTTCGTTTTTAAAAAGTGTACGAATACTTTTTACTCCCACTGTATATATGTATACAATATTTCGCCTTCCAGAAATACGAAAGAAAATTCACATTACTTATGGAACGGACTAATAAATTATGCGAATAGCACTTTATTTTTAAAATAGCATAAACGAGCTCTCGCGGAAAAGACCGACATTATTTCTTGGCCGACACTGTAGACGTGCTGCAGCATCATTTGTTTAATGGCGAACAGGCGACCCTGATTTCGTTGAATGCTCGAACAACACGGCTTCGAAGTTTGTACGGTGTTTCCGCGAGACAAGGATCTCCCATCAAGTGTTCTCCGTTCCTGTGGGCATGGGTGACGAGCGTGTTCCTGCAACGGAATAATTCACGCTAAGAGCAATTGATTTTCTCGCGAAGCCAGGCCCCGTAGACGCGCGCGTGCGAATATTTGTTAACGCGAGGAGATATCGCGAGGATGCAACCGCCACACCTCCCCGTCGAAACCTGCTCCAGCGCGCAAATGTTCTCGTCGTGATACTGCGTCGAGACGGTAATCGTACCATCCCAATATTTGCTAATGATCGAAAGTTCACGTACGCGTATCATAGTTGTCGCGTTCCACGCATTCCGCGAGCGTTTCTAAGGTCGGTCGATCAACCCGTGCGCGAACAACCGAATTTTTCTACGAAGATGTTCAAGAACATGAAGCCTTCCTACCGGAAGTGAATCGCGAATAAACTAACGAGCTGTTATTATCACTTTTACGATGACTTTCATTGTGTTTTATTCGACGATACTTTTTTTTTAATCGAACCTATGTGATGTCCTACAACATTACCACGCGATTTCTTTCTTATTGTTTAACGAAATACTTGCATGCAACAATTCTACACATTCGCAAAATCGCTTTCGCTAGCAATGGACTTAGAATATATAGACAGTCTTTGGTCACATGTATAGATCCCATGTGTACACAGACGATGATACACAATTAATAGTAATGTGTGTAATTAATTAAACGACGGACTTAGTGAGCGATTGGAAATCTAAGATGTAAAATAATTATGAATAGGGAAATCATTCTGTCGACTATTTTTTTAATATAATTTTAGCTTCAACCATTGCAATTTAACGAGGTTCATATAAACAATGATTAATATCATATATTACAATACTACATCGTGTAAACAACCTTTCAATTGTTGTTTTGCATGTTTCTGCTTCGAAATTGTCGGTCACGTATTTATAAATCTATGTTTGCGTAACATTTTTCGTGTATTTTTTATTCGCTGATAATACTGCCAGTGTTTTCGAGAACGCCTGAACTGCAGATTAAATATACAAAATTTCTATTATCAAACAATATAATTCTATATTGCACAAGTGCGCACACAACACTTTATCTGTCGCACGACTCGCATAATTTCGATAGATTCGCGACAAATGAGTTGAAATTATTATTATCGTAATAACAATAATGTTTAATAATAACGTGCTACCACCATTTATTTCGCTAACGGTCATCATAGTTGCAATACATTACTAAATGCAATGCACACGGTCAACGAAATATGAAATAAAACGGGGCAAAAGAAGTGTAATGCATTTTCCGAATATTACGTCACGCATTGCGATTTCAAGTGCAGCAACGCATACCAAATTAATTTGACTCTCTTCGTGTGAAATGCGATATTGTGATCGTTACACATGCGTGGCGAACGTGTTAAATAATTTACGTGGATTCTGGCGATTTTTTCTGGTTGCTAATTCAACGCGTTAATTACGCTTCTGTTATTTAACGCTTCTTCATTTTTTACATTCGTGTGGCTTTGTGTCTAAACGGGCTTACGCATTACTCATAAATTATATTTTTTTGGAAAATGATCATTTAAATGGTATATCACTTTATTTAAATAATTCATCGTCTGAAATGTTATTTTGTTATTTTATTCCAAGAACACGGTTTAAAAGTGACTTGAATTTCACACAAAATAAAATTCCCTTTTCCACATAATTCGCAAAAGAAAAATAACGGACTGGTTAGAGTGATTCGGTGTCTTAAATCGTTATTTTTTGTTTTATTCGAAATCGAATATGTCCAAGCCGCGTCTAGATAAGGGACCGAATAATTTTTATTCGAATCGTGTGGCTCACCCAATTGCAGCCGTTTGGATTGCGGCGGAGCAGGCGCGCGTAAATAAATACGAGCTCTTGGAGATAATAAATATAAGGGTGCAGAGTAAAAAGTGCATTCGAGAACTTGAAAGAAATACTGGCTCGATCCGCCTCGGAATCCGCGGGGCCATGGTTAAGCGACGGATGCCATTGTTCGGTTACCAGTCACGTTCGACAGGTTTCGCTTCGGTTGCCACTAAGAACACTTGACGCTCGTTTTCTTCCCTTCGTTTTCACGTACTTCCCTTCCGGCCTTTGTATCTCTCGACTTCGCAGCATTCGTATTTTACACGTGCCCGGATCCCCGTCTTTCCGTGGCCACGTGAGCTCGTTAACGCGATCATAAACGCCGGTCGAATACGGCCTGACCGTTTTTCGAGTTCCTTGATCTTCCTCCAGTTGGCTTTGAAAATCAATTGCTCGACGCACTGCGCATTCCACCACCAAGAAACATTTGTTCGTCCACAGTTTAAAAAATCGGAAAGTATTAGAAGTACAAATTAATTCGTCAATCTCTTATCCTCCTTTTATGATAGTTCGTAAATAATCAACAACCTCGAAGTAAAGGCAACAATTTAATTTGTACTGCTAATATTGTTAATCAGGGATCGAAATAAACAGTAATCTCTCGTTTTAAAAGAAAATTCTGTTCTCGTGAATATTCATTTGAAAAGTTTGTGTAACTCGCAGAACTACGAGTACATTTGCCAGGCGTGTCTGACCAATTTTCGACTGTTCTACTTACAACAGCATTCCATACCTCGCCGCTTCGTTATTACGTATTTTCTGACGATCTCTCTATTCATTTATATCTCATTACGGTGTAATATTAGCAAACCATTGTTAACATTCATAAATATTAATACAAGTAGAAATAATCAATATATTAATTCACGCGTGCCCGATGAATTACAAATTATACTCCATTAAAAATGAAGATTTTCACGATAACAATTTAATTAACATTTTGATTGTGATCGTGGGTATGAAGAACCGTCCGGATTATAATTATGCCATGCATGATTCTCGCCCTATGGGAAAAGATAAATTTATTCAATATGAAACGTTTTGAAACGTGTGAATTACGATTTAAAGATATCAAAAATATCTGATATTGTAATTAGAGCAAAACTAGATTTTAACATGATAAATATGATCGTTATTTTAATCGAATTTGATGGGTTCTGTATGAGAAACGGACAAATTGAATGCCTTCGAATCACTTGAAGTGAACAGTATTACGCTAAGGACCGTTAAACGCCCCTAGAATGAGTGTCGAGATCTTTAAACAATTAAAGCAAATGAAATTGAATGCAGTAGAATTTCAGTGAATGTACAACTGTTCGCTTAATTGATTTCAGTTCACAGCAAGACTTCAAGTAACATCATTTAAGATCAAGTCACTTAACCGTATATTACATGTATAATAATGCAACAGCTCCATTAAAACAGACAAACATTCTGATTTGCAATGCCGGCGACTGAATACATATCCGATTTTCAATTATCAGTAGTAATAACATCAACAACGTGATATCGATCGATTCTCTTGCATAAAAGATGAATTCTTTCTTCGAGGGGATCTAGAAGACAATCCAAAGTAGAAAAATATACTTTCTTTGAAATTGCAACCATTCTTATAATGCTTTTTTCAATTACAAGTACGAACAACGAGCTTATTCAGTCGGACTGGAAGGTTTAATGAAATATGAGATGAGAAAATTCGTCTTTGAAGTAACGTGTCACTACGCTGAAAGAATACGAGAAATTAATTAAAATAATGCAGTTCGAACGAGGACGAATCCAGGCTTACCCAGACAAACGACGCATTCTTTCTTGCTACATCGACTTACCTTTCCTTTCTTGAAGTTTTAAAAAATTGACCTGTCGCTTTTCTAATCCTCTCTCTTTCTCTCTGTCTCTTTCTCATCTTTTTTTCTTCTTCTCTGTTACTCTCGCGCGCTTTCTCTCTCTCTCTCTCTCTCTTTCTCTCTCTGTCTCTTTCTCTCTCTCTCTCTGTCTCTCTCTCTTTCTCTCACTCTTTTTCTATCTCTTCCTCTTTGTCTCTTCTCTCTATCTCTCTTCGAATTGCGTAAATATTCGTTTCCTTTGTATTAGATTGTTCTGCACAATACACTCACATGCGCTGTTGTTTCGTTCGTTCGCTTCGTATTGTTATATTTGTGGAGCAACATGTCGCTGTAATATGAACACATTGCGAACACAATCGCATAAGTATGTACACAAAGGTTACATTGCTACAAGGCAAACACAATTATCGTTGGAGACGTTTTCTGATAATCACATTTACCGGGAATAAACACCGATTACTAGAGCATTAACTGCTGCAGGAATTATATCGGCAAACAATCGAGCACCATTTTCTACTAAATGAAAATCTATGGTACCTTATTTGTTTCTCCGAAATGTTTAATACCCGTAGAAAGCAAATGTTCGTTATACACAATAAGTAGAGCAGAAGGTAATAAGCGCTCCTTAATTATGTCTATCATAAGAGCCACGATAATTAACGTGAATTTGACAGGATTAAATGGTGAATTCAAAATAGTTGATAGTGGCATAGAACGGAAATAAACATTTGAATGTTCAATTTTAATCAAATATCGTGGTACAAAGATTAACTAAAAGCAATTTGAAAAGTGTTACTGTAAAGGAGTTCCGCAAGAATTACCAACTAACGTGAATTTGACAGGATAATGTTGAATATAAAAACACAATGAAATTTATTAGTTCTCGACATCCGTCAAGTGTTTATATAACTTATAGTGGAAGTATTTTACGTAAGACACAGATTGCCAGATTGTTATGAAACAAATAAAATTATGAAAAATTATCATAGGATCAAAAATTCTTAATGTTTCTGAATTCTTAATATAAACATGTATGACTCGGTGTGTATTAAAATATTTCTGTACAGGGTGCAAAATTGACCTTGAGCGTGAAAAATAAGGTAGAAAAAAACCAAAATTTTCTTTTAATCCTGTTCTCCTGAATAAAAAATTTTGATTCTATTTTTACCTTGTTTTTCACGTTCAAGGTTAATTTTGCGGGTGGTTCCTTATATCATTTTCGACTAAATCGGGAGTGTAGAATCGCGCTATGGTATCCGCGACATATAATTTTGTGACACCCTGTACAAAGTGCATCAAATCTCAAAGAAATGAAGGCCATTGCTAAATAGTTTTTAAGAATGTGAAGCACAGAAGATGACAATTAAAGTCATAAATTTACTAAAAAGTAAATAGTGGTGCAGTTGCACAAATGTTAGACTTTCATTGAAACGTGCCCATTTGAATATTTCAGTGCACCTTCTTCCAGTGCAGATAATCGGATTATTCCGTCGGATACTCATTATGCGATACCCAGAGATGCAAAACACAAAGAGAGGAGGACGAACGTCCATCGGCGTTTGCCGACGTTTCATTAAAAGTAAATGGAGCTAATAAAACAAAATGAGCGTGCTACGAGGCTTTGCATCTTCGTGATTTCCTTCATTATTCTGATCAATGCTCATGCGGAAATAAATCGGGTTAGTATCAAATATCCTGCCACCTGTTAAGGACAACGCAACAGTGTGTACGTGAGCGATTTTCAGTTTTCACGATCTATAATCGCTTGACCGAATACAGTTCGACATGTGTTGTATCGTAATTCCACAATCGGACTCCTGAGGAGAATTTGTGAAACGTGGATTTTAGAGTCGGAGCGAAGTTGTTTCTCAACCACAGATTACAAATACACCGTCCTGTTTCCCGTAATTAGCGATAATTTTTAAAGAATACAACGTTAGCGCATAGTTTTTATTGAATTTTTTGTTTTGAAAGTCTTGATAGTTTGAAAATTTTACAATTTCGTACTAATTTGTTTCGACTGTTAAAATTATAGCTTGTCTCGGATAGATTTGTGTCGACTCTCTCAGCAACTGAGAAAGATTGCTGCACAATTAAAAGAGAGCAGTGAGGTCGCAATAACAGAAACTCGTAAAGTAGATTATACGATGCCACCTGAAATTTATTACTACATCGTTTACGGGAAACATTGAAGTTAGTATTAATTACTCGCGAGTTGAATGAAATTTAATTACACTCGAAATTCACGAGACGCGGCGCGGCGCACAGTGTTGCAAAACGCCGAAGAGCTGGTCATAGGACTGTTTTTCGAAGTAAAGAATTTTCATCGTGTGAATGGTGATATCGCTAGGTAATACTTCAAGCTACAAGGAACTATAAAAATTAGCTTCAAAAATTAATTTTAACACTGCTAAATTATATCTTTAGTTCAGTTTTCGTTCATTCAAATACTGTGAACTGTTATGCTTATTTCTTCAGATTGTGTTATATCTGTACAGTTTAGAGAATAATTTTGTCATTGAAAATTGTTCCTTGATAACTAAATAATAAAATTGTAGTAGTAGGAATACTTTCGCGATCAGCAACCACAAAAACCTTAATTCATTGGATTTTTCGAAAGGTTTTTAGTGTTGTTCTAGTGTTTTTAATGGTTGGCCAGCTTTTCGGCGTTTTGGAACACTAAATACTGTTGGGAAAATAAATGATGATGTTGCTCCGTGTACGTTAAATTAGATGCATCGTATCACACTCTCTGAGATATGGAAACAGCTTAACTATATGGAAATTCTCTTGAAACCAATTAGTCCTATCTTCTTATCTGTTGACTTTGATTTTCGAAAATATTTGTCGACAAAGATTATTATTACATTTTGTACAAATGTAGAACAATGAAAGTATTGTAAACCTATTGCACAGGGTGTAGAGAAAATCATGGCACTATCCTGAACGATGTACATACAGAATGATACGAAAATGCGAAGCCTCGGATAAAATAATTTTATTCCGAGTAATTACAACTGTACAATACAATATTACATTTCATAATACATGAAAATATGAATACATACAATATTCTTAATTAATTTTATGTCAAAATTTTAATCAAACCATTTTCCTTCTTCAAAAAGCATCATGTATGTGCAGCTATTATTAATTTACTGGTCACTGCATTATTAATGTTATTATAAAAATTACTATTACACTAAATTAATTTTAGAGCAAATCTTCTTCGGAAAGATCGAAAGTCTGAAGTCTGAACACTGGAAATTCGCTCAAATTTTTTTCCAACTAATAATTTTAACGACATCGGCCCGAATAAATATTTAACAATCTATACTCAAAGAAAGACAATCGTGCAAATGCAGGGTTGTTGTTTAAGCTTTCGGAAAGCCTTTTAACTCTAACACAAAGTCAGTGAGAGAGCCCGAACGCGCCTGTTCGCGCTTTTGTTGTTCGCCGACGCCGAATCCATCTCGTTTATTCGAACGACAGGAAAAATAACGTTGAATTCTAGTTCACAATGGCTCTGCACGAGAGCACCCTCGACGAAGTGACGTTGCCGGATGTTTTGTTAAAATTATATCGGGCCGAAAAATTCGTTTTGCGACAGGCTGTCGTTACGGTGGCGGCCGGCTAGAGGTGGCGGAGGCATCGAATAAAAATGAATTCGATGTTAAATACAAGCTCGAGGCGAGGCGTCGCCAGTGAAATAGGTCAGGGTAACGTTGCAGCTTTGAGTAAAGCAAAAAAAGATTGAATTTTTCGCTGTACTTCGTCGCACTTGCCCCATTTCCCAGGTTCTATAATGAGGAAAGAAAAGACGACGTTGTTTCACTTGGGAGAAAGGTGCCTGTCGGTTTGGATCTTCAGCGGCCAGCTGCCTAGAAATAATCGATTCGCAAGAATCGTGTCTCATCTTCGTTAATTGTAATTACGTTCCCAGGCCGATAGACGCTAAAACGTTTCCCTCCAAAATTACTGTTCTTTGTGTCCGCCATTCTCCTTTTCGATTACTTTCGAACCAATCGGCTGTGCTGGTAACCAAGCTGACCTGTTATTACAAAATTTATATGTTACAATCAACCAAATTATATCATACAAGTAAAGCCTTGATCTAAGAACAAACCTCGGGTCCGTGCTGTTTCTTAGATAGTTATACTATTTTTTTTTGTCCTACGGTTTCCGTTCTCTTAGATCATGGTTTTACTGTAATTCCATTGGTCAATAAATAGGAAAGCAATGTAAAACCACTTGAGACAAATTTTTGTACAAATTACTACGAGTCGAACAATTAACAAACCATCATTGGTTAACAACTGAATATTACTCGTGGACAGATTGTACATCACTCGCTTGAATTATTTAAGAATTTAATCGTTCGGATTGGCTGTACTTAATAATGAACGATAATAATTGATCTGTTATCTCTGTTAACATGTGATGTATTATTAGGTGATACCAATTCCGTATGTAATTCTGTCAAATTTACGTTAAAAATTTGGTAATTCATGTAACGCGGAACACTGTATCCACAGTGATTTGTATTTTCGACGAGCTATTTTTAAAGAAAGGATGTTTATGCTGTTAGGTGTACCAACGAATAATCGAGTATTATAATATAAAAGCGTGCTCGATAAATGCACATTATTCGAAACGTCGTCCAATCTTGCAACACTTGACCTCAGGTTCATTGCAGCTCCTCGATTCTCTGAACGTCCACCACGTGGCTGTGGTGACGTTTGATGACGTTTGAGAAAAGTCATTCACGAATGAAACACACGCTAGATTTGATCGGATTCGCGGTGACGTTCGGCATAGGAAAGAATCGTTTCTCTTTTATTGATTTGAAAGCTACTCGCATCACATATACTGCCAAATAGTTCTGAGGATCTTTTGCTCACTTGCATGACGTCGTGCTGTACTAATATTATTATTAATTACACTGTTTCTCTTCTATTATTATTATTATTTTATTTTTATTATCATTATTATTATTATTATTGTTAGTGTTGCTCTTATTAACTCGAGACACACTCACTTAGCGTTTGAAAGAAGACACCCAGACTCGTAATTATGTTTATGTTGTTGCTGTTGAAACACGAACGTTCACGATTATTCATGTAAACGAAAGTTGTCTGGTCATGGTCTGAACAATTTTGTGTATCTGGACGAGCTTTTTTCTCTTCTTTCCTATCGTCTCTTTTAGTTCGTCTCGATCTGCTGTTGCATAATGACTGCCACATAAATTAAATATCGGATATTTTCGAACGTTTCTGTATTTTACGCAGTCCTCTTTTACTTTCATAATAATTAGGCTTTCTTCTCTGCGCCTTCTTACCTGCGTTTCTCGTTCTGTACAGCCTCTGTATCACCTTGCCTTTATTTCTCATTTCGATTCCGATTCTTTTCCTCGTCTATGAGATCTTCTTTCATTTTCACTTTTCTCGTGCGCTTTATTTCTCTATTTTTCGTTTATTTTCTCTACCTCTCTCCATCTCTCTCTCTCTCTCCTTGACTTTGTTTCTCTATTGCTCTGTCCGTCTCCCTCGCTAATTATCTATTCTGATTTTGATTTCGTCTATGCAAGCTGCTGGCTCATTGGGTTTTCTGAAAGTGCCTGTAATACTCGGACATTGCCTGTAACACTATATGCTTTCCACATCTACGTTAAGTACTTATACACGTGTAATGTCTGTTGATTGATGTTGGTATGTTTCGTACGAACGATATAGTATATTATAAATATATACGACATATATGTATGGATAATATATACAATTATATATTTATAGTGTACAGTGCCGCTGGTAATTGTTCGAACGACTCTGAACCGATCTGCAAACAAAATTCTATAATCGAAGAGTGGTAAGCTTACGAATCCAGTCGCAATACGAAGAAACACCTTAACAAAAATAAAATTCTGTAATTTCCGAAAAATTTCTACGTGTGTAGTATCAATGTTATCAACATTTTTAATATGCCTCGAACATATAATCTCAATTGAATCGAAATAAATTGTATAGTTTCTTAGAAAAATGTAAAATTTCTCTGTCGTTTCGATATTTATTAACGGTACTTGGTAGTACCATAAATATATAATCATATATATTATATACAGCAGCTAATTTGTACTGGTTGTATATAATGTATGCGTTAATGCGTATATATTGTCGCGCGAGTATATATACATTAACTTGTGCATACTTAAGGATATCGAATGATACGATATCTATTTAGAACCAACATCATGCACGGTATTGCGATATACTTTTATGGATACGCGGGTACACATCCTGATGTTCTTCGTTCGCTGAACGCGAATAAAAAGCCGCAGAGCGCATCGATCATTTAATACGTAACCAATACAGACGATCGTTTATTAATCGCGATATAAAGTGGCCGCAACAATGCAGAATGAAATATTTAGCGCCGGTTAGATCGTATGAAAGACTCGCGATCATTTCCTACCGGCGAAACGACCGATGGGGATGGGAGGTGGGGGGTGGGAGAGAATGCATTAATGAACAGCACTGGAACGCGATTTTTTCTTTTTTGTTTTTTAATTCTCTCTAATGGAGCTATCGGTAATGCGAAACATTTTAATGATTCCGGGAAAGAATAGACGCATCGTTCCGGCAGCCGGTTAAAAGTTGCAACGTTCCGCCGAATATTCTGTACACGTTTCGCAGGATCATCTTTTCGCCGAGTTTCTCTAAATGTTAACGATGTTAATTTAACCAAGCTCGAAATTAATTCATTAGAGTGCTGAACAATTATCAGGTACAAGTGCTACCGATTGAACGAGCAAAATATTCTCTGTGCATTTGTTTGAATGTTATTCTGGGGGAACAATCGTTAGCAAGATACAAAAGTGGTAAAATCACATTGTAACGAACGTGGAGAAAAATTTTTCAACTTCGTCAATTTGCTTGGTTTCGTTATTTCAGGAGAATATCGGCAACATCAATCTCTCACTCCATTTTATAATAAAAAGGATTTTTGGGAAAAAACAGCTCAAGCGTTCAAAAGTGTGAACACCTTTTAAAATGAGCACAGGCGGAATGTTGTAAGATTTTTTTACACGAAGTTACAAGAGTTCAAATATCGTGAATATTTCAGAGATGAGAAGAGTTTTTTTTTATTTCACTTTTGAGTCAATGAAACTCCTGACTAGAATAAGGACAGAGAAATCATAAAACGTAATCATTAATTAGATACGATAGATTATGATAGAATTATAGAACTTTATGCATTTATGACATTTGCAAACTCTTTGATACAAGCAGAGCCTTACGTTAACAAATCTTTTTCTCTAAAATCTTGATCTTTTTAGTTATTTCGATTTTTACAATGTAGTCTACGAAACTGGAAGTTTGCATAAAGATTGCCAATTTTTAGAACAGTCACTGCAGAGTTTGAATACTACCTTTCTATCGTCAACTTGTACAGTAATCCACGTTTAAATGTCCACGATCCATTCCCTCTCTTACCCCAGCACCAAGTGCCTCGAGCTCGGTAGACAAGGAAGGAGAATAAATACAATGCAAGAAAATACCCTACGCGTAAAATTTTACTGCTGACTCCCGAACGTAGAACATTTAACCATAGAGTACTGTCATCCTCTGTGGTTGATCGATCATTCTCAAAAGGGGATCGTTCGGTCCTGAACAGCTTTCGGAAAAGCTGGCAGAAAGTTTTGACTTTGCGGCGGCGTCTAGGGAAATAATTAAGGGAACCGGCCGCAATTACGCAGGCGCTTTAATTCAGACTTTATAGACCGTATCTGTCTTTCTCCGTCTCGACGGGGGCGTTTAGTGCAATATGCCGTGGCGCGGCGCCTGCTCAAATTACCGGCGCAGGTAAATGAAATTGGCTCAAGCCTCCCCTTTTCTGAAACATTCTAACCATCTCTCTCTCTCTCTCTCTCTCTTTCTCCATCTTATCGTTTCGCTTCAGTCTTGATCACTCTTAATTTCTGTGTTTCTTCTTGCTCCCTTCCCCAATGTTCCTCCGAGGCATCTAGAAGACATCTTAACTCGAAGACTTTTATCTCGCCAAAGACCCCCTCGTTCGCTGTTTGCCCAGGATGTCCTGTAACTGATAACGTGACCAAATAGAGAGCCATTTTTAAACGAAAACGGGAAACAAAGTCCGCGGTAAGCCCTCTTTGTACACACGGAGCTTTCTCTTGAGAAAATTGGTCAGGAAGGTACTCGCAGACGCTGATATATCGTGTCCCGAGGGATTTAAAAATTTTATACAAACATAGGCTCGTAAATTCTTGATTAAACCTCCTGGAAAAATGCGAGGCAATACTGGACTTGTTCTTCAACGTACTTGTGTAATTTGTTTCAGCGAAAGACAAATATTTCATGGACTCGCTAAAAGAAAAAGTTTATATAAGAACAGATCCATTTATATTTCATCTCTTACAACTTGCTATAGTAAAAAAGATTCTCCAATTTGTATAAATTGATTCATAAAAGTTGTATGTCTACATAAAGATCCATCATTCGATTCGTGGCATAGGATTAAAAATATTCAGCCGCTTCTAATTCTAAATGATCAGAGAGGAGTTATTGATGAATTTTAATTCGACCGACGAGGGACGTCCCGATAGAATTTTCCATGATCATTTTAATCTCTTGGTGCTCTGCGAGCTGCATATTTTACCAGCTAGCTAATTTCCTTCATTATTAATTCCTTCCTCGTATCGGTCTTCTAATTTTAACCCATGGTAAACCTTACGTTTAGGGGAGGCAGCTCCGATGACCTTGATCTTCACATATGTTGTCGGGAACAACATTCTGAACAACTTTTGTCATTATAACTACCCGGTGCTCGGTCTTAGTTTTCGAGATATTTGCGAAAAACTATTATTTAAATGCTGAATAAAATTCTCATTTTGAAATATTCACAATTTCGCATGCGTGGTCGGGCCGGCCCTCTCCGCCCCCCACCAACTAACCCTACCTAATTCTGATTATCAAAAATTATGCAATCAGAATTAGTTAGGGTTAGTTGGAGGGGGGGGCGTAGAGGATGCGAAAATCCAGAAGTAGTCTTTCAAAATTGAAAGCTCACCCTATATAGAGTGACACTCTGTTCTGATCTCCACAATGTGTTTACAAACAGAAAATAAACAGATGCCGTCGCGGGGAACAGGCTCACGTTGCCACGGAGCTTGGAAGAATACGTAAAATTCAATACAGTATTAGCAATAGTTTTTCGCAAATATCTCGAAAACTAAGACCGAGCACCGGGTAGTTGGTCAAGGTCATCGGAGCTGCCTCC
Source organism: Lasioglossum lativentre (assembly GCA_916610255.1). NCBI lineage: Eukaryota > Metazoa > Arthropoda > Insecta > Hymenoptera > Halictidae > Lasioglossum > Lasioglossum lativentre. The sequence continues at coordinate 9,698,711 of OU744364.1, forward strand.
CCTAAACGTAAGGTTTACCTAACCCATTAGCACAGAAACCTCATAACAATCCCCCCCCCCCCGTTGATACCTCTTCAATTGTCTAGTGCCCGCTTCGGTCTTTGATAACACACGTTATCGTCTTTCCAATCACTCAATTTTTCACGTCTCTGCTCGGAGAGTCGCGTCGCGCTTCATCCCTTCATGCATTTTACGTTCATTCGATCCCCGGCGAACGTTTCATTTCTACATTTTTCTTCCGCCTGCTGAAACCACTTCCATCGTTTTCCCGGTTTAATCCTCTCTTTGCGACCCTTCATTTCCACCACCGCCCTCCACGGCGATCTACAGGGTGGGTCGCCTGAGACAACCTACCCGAATACAGTAAACAGTGTTCCACTTCCCCCACTACCTGACCACTTCGTATTACCCTACCGTGCGTATGTTCTACGTTGTCGCAGAAATTCCTTCCGAGGAAATAAGGTGACGTCACGTTCCAAGAATTGTCCCATCCACGTATCAATAGTGGGGGTAATTAGCACGATCTCGACGTCCGACTCCCACCACTAAAAATTTTCCCCGCTCATTCCGCACATTCGAGGTCGATTCTTCCTGTCTTAACCCTTAGCACTCGGATGGCGACTCTGAGGCACCACTGAAAATTGCTATGCCATTCTTAAAAATATTGTCCCCATTATTATTTTTGTTCATATTTAATAAGCTACTAGACATTTACATATTACATGAGATATTATATCAGTTTCATATGCAAAAAATGAAGAAAAAAATTGTATAGCATGGAAATATTCTAGAATGGAAAAATCTTTCGTTTTTGAGTGAAAATAGCTCCGAGTGCAAAGGGTTGAAAAATATGGAAGTTATTCGAGTATCTCGTCTTAAGCGACTCACCCTGTACATACTTCAGTCATTTTCTCATCTGTGCCATCACCGTATCAAAGTATCTTGCTCCGTCGAGTTTCTTCCCTGTTTTCCTAAGGGCGCGTTTACACTGCCGCCGCCCTCGAAACGCTGTGTGAAAGCAGACGATTTTAATGGGAACAATGGACGACGCGCGCGGATCCTGTTCCGTCGAAAACAATGCGAGACAGTCGCTATAGCCCGACGTTAGAAAATAAATAAATTGGTATTCCTGTGTTGAGTGTTCATTTCCGCAGAAGGAAGATGAAGAACCGTTCGACACAGATCGAGTCCTCTTCTGAAATATTCAATCTACAAACTCGTAATTAGCATTCTGAACGATAATAAAAAATATAAAAATGATCTAAAACCGTTCGACACTGATCGAGTCCTCTGCTGAAATAGTCAATCTACAAACTTGTTGTAATTAGAATTTTGAACAATATTCAAAAATAATAAAAATTATCTAAATCCATTCGACACTGACCGAGTCCTCCTCTGAAATATTCAATCTACAAACTCGTAATTAGCATTCTGAACGATAATAAAAAATAATAAAAATTATGTAAAACCGTTCGACACTGATCGAGTCCTCTGCTGAAATATTCAATCTACAAACTCGTTGTGATTAGCATTCTGAACGATAATAAAAAATAATAATGATCTAAAACAGTTCGACACTGACCGAGTCCTTTTCTAAAATATTCAATCTACAAACTCGTTCTGATTAACACATTCTGAACGATAATAAAAAATAATAAAAATTATCTAAATCCTCGGACTTCGCATGAACGGTACAATAAATGATTGTCAGAGTTTTGAAGAGGCTCGCGTTGGTTTCGAATTGTCCACTTATGTAAGTGTTAACAACCGGAAGCGTTTTTTCCGTGGCTTGTTAAAGTAAAGTGTCGAATATTCGTGCCGGTGCCTTGTCGCGGCAGTGTAAACGTGCCTTTATGGAGCAGGTACAAGCGCCCATGCCTTCCCCTGTCTCCTTAACTCCGTTACTCGATGCTCCTCCCTATTTACGCGCCATTTCTCTTTATCTCGACCACCCACTCTATCCAGCGATAGCCGTTCTCCACCCTCTATCTCCTCCTCGGCTCTTTACTCACACCTTCACAGAGATAGTACGCATCCCTAATAACCGGCAATAGGAGGACGGATAAGGCGTCGTTCACGAAGATCGTTTCTGATAGGATTAACAGTTTCGCGAGTGCCGAAGGTGCTCAACATTCATAGTTCCGGCCGAGAGGGTTATTAGAATCTGTTGGCACACCGGGTAAGTCACGAAAAGCAGAATACTTAAAGTCTTTGTTGACTTGATGTACAATCAGTGAGAAAAGTCTTCGTACGCTCCGAAGTGGAGATACTTTTTTACCCTTACGTCAATAACCGGACACCCAGGTACTTACTTCCAATTTTTCTTCAATTTCTTTAATATCTCTGTTGAAAATAACAAAATTATTGTTGATTTTTATGTATCTGGATGGTCGCGAATTAATATATGTTTGAAGCATAAAAATCGCAAAGTGCAACAGAATCGAATATCGTAGAAAAATTTGGTTATTGTCGTGAAGGTTAAAGTGGATCAAATTACATGAAGTTTTTCGAGGAACAAGGACGTGAAATAAGAATTTTCGAGAAATTGCTGTGTATTTTCTCAAAAATTTTTTTTATACATCAATCCCTCCAATATTTACAATAAAAAGAACCGAAGTCATTTGAACCAATTTTGAGAAAGCAATTCTGTTTTATGGTGTGTAGGCAATGTTCTCTTTGCTGACTGCATGCTTGTATTTGATAAATTTGCAAATTTCATGCATACATAAAGATTCACAATCTTTTTATAAATATTATGTATTAGGTTGTTGCAAAAATAATTGCGGCTTTAAACTAGTCACTTTAATAGTTTATATTATTTCAATGTAATATACTTTCATTATTGAAAAGGTTCAAGTCTTGTTAATATTCCAGTCGTTCGTGTTTTTTCTAATACATAACTCTTCGTATCTCTACGATACGTAAATTCTACATCACCCGGTATATTCATACTTAAAGCAATGATTCCATTCCGAATTAATGGTAGCGAAGCATCTTGGTAATGTCCAACGACTGTCGTTTAGCGTACGCATTCAACATGCTACAGTTTCTAGTTTATGGTCAATGAAGAACCGTATCGCGTTCACGTACATACTGCTCTAAACTTTCCCTAAGATAGTTTATAGCTCGTTTGATCGCGTTTTCCTAATTGGCTCTCTTGCTGGAGGTAAATTGATTTAGCCTGCATAAAATGTTTCATTTAACCACGAAATAATTATTAAAAAATTACTATGCGAGGAATGTCAGAAGTCACATCAATTCTGATTTTTTCGATTCAATTTCGAGAGCACAAAACACAAATTTCCAATAAAGAAACGACAGACTTCAAACCACTATATTTCGTCGCGAGACATCGCACACGATACACAACAACTGATTCACGGAGGTACGATTCAAATGGCCAATATCTGCACATCGGTGACGATTAGCAACTCTTCCGGAGGCGCAAAAAGCCCAGCATTCGCGAAAAAAATCGTCTGAAAACAGTAGCAGCGTTCGCTGTAACACGGCGCGAAATCCGTGCGCCGGCGATAGGCGGGTGTAAATCGCGGAGGAACGAATGCTCGAAATCGCGTGAGCGCAGTCCGCCAAAAAGAATTACTCCACCGGGGGACAAACAATTACTTCGATCGGTCCCTTCCATTGTTCCCGTTCAAAGCACCCTAAATTCTGATTCGTCGACGATACACCCTTCACCATCGTCAATCAGTCGTAAATCCTTGACGATGCAAGTCCAACGTCCGCAGTTCGGCCGACAAACAACACTGACGACAACAACAACAACAACAACAACAAAAAGAGAAAGAAACAGTGAATCCGTTCCACCGAGATTCAACGAAAAACGTGATCGCGTGATCGCGCGACATGAACGAGCGGCTCGCATGAAAACCCCGCGTGTCGCGCCTCATGCTGTGCGAAATTCGCCGGTTTCGGACAAAGGGCTAACACGAGGGATCTGGGATAGATTGAATCACCGGTGAGCAACCTTCCATCGTGTCTTCGCAAAAGGTAGCCTTAACACGCATTTACAGTAATGTGTTTTTCAACGGAGTCGTTTGTTTCGCTTGAATACATGCTCGCGTCCATAAGTATCCAAGCATTCAAGTTCACAGAAATTATGTGTTCGTGCTACGGTAACATGAGTGTTTCTCGGTGAAAGCTGTTTATCGGTGAAAGATGTTTATTGTAGTCATCGTAGAGGTAATAAAGTTGACAATGCACTGTTCGTCCGTAAGATCGTAGCTAGACAAAGAATACGGTCTCACCCTATCCTGGCTCCGGGAAGATTACGATTTCCGTGGCCCCTTGTTTAGAGGTTAAATTTGTGTTCTTGGGATTATTTTAAGAAAAAAATGTATGTCACAGGTATCGAATAGGCCTGGTTTAGCCGGTAAAGTAGATTTTCTGTTTTTTTATAAATCTGCAAATATGTCGGTAACTATGCGAAATATGGCAAAATATCGAGAGACCTTTTTTGTAGAAAATTAAATTTACAACAATTTATGTCGTATGACATTTTTTTATCAACTGCGCAGTTTCTGAGTATATTTATATTTCGGTGAAGTTGCACAACAATTGTCTCTCCCCCAAAAATGATGGGCGGGGGAACGTAAAGGCTCCGTTCAAAGCTGCTTATACGAGACTCGAGAAATGTCTATGTATTAAAACTCAATTAGCAGTTAATATTATTGATGTATTAGGTTTGGGTTAGATCTGGGTTAGGTCTCCAGTGAATATTTTTCGTGAAAAACGGAATTTTAACATAATTTTAATGTTTTTTTTATAGGAAATTCAATTTCCTACAAAAAAGGTCTGTAAACAATTTTGCCATATCGCCGTAATTTAGTTTACCGGCTAAACCAGGCCGATTTGGCACCTATAACATATACCGTTTTTTTCTTAAAATGACCCAAAGAGCACAAATTTAACCTTCAAAGTAGGGGCCACGGAAATCGTAATCGTGCCCTGGCTCCCTTACCATCGCATGCCAGAAGACGATGACGATGAACGACAACGGGTCATACCGAGACTGAGTGAAATAGCATGATTTTTCTTATATTCAACGGATATCAAAATTGCAATGCAACGTAAAAAATAGATTTACGAAACTAAATCCGGAAGACACTGGCATAAAGTGTTCGGAAGTGATGAATTGTTCGGATACTTATGGACGACAGGGGTTTTCAAAGATGACGAAGACGACAGGTAAAATGATTTATTAGACGTATGATAGTTCTCGATAGTAAAACATTCACAGTGATTGGTAATCCGGTACATTACTTTCTCGCGAGAGCTTAAGCGCATAGACGTCTGATTCCTGGCTTTTATCGACAACCGTGTCACACATTCTGCCGAAACTGTGAGCGGAAAAAGGATTCGAATTGTCCGTTCGCGAAAGAGTCGGTGACAACGCGAAGATAACAATCGTGAAATGCAGAGTCCCTGATATCGTATTTTGTGTCAATATCAACTTTCAAAATTGTCGAATATGGCCGAGGCTCGGTAGAATTTCAAAGTGATTTTTCCGAAGGTATTGACAAGTCATCGAATTATACGTCTCCTCTCGTTCGATATTTCCCTTTGTCTGGGTGACAATCTTTTCTATTCCAATTCTAATTACGTATTGTTCAAATATGATCATTTTCCACGGTTGTACATCAAGCTTTTGGTCTTAATGTGTCTGTAATTTTTCCATTTAAAAAATATGTAACTCGTTATCTTTCCTTTTAATATACGTTTGCTTAAAATATCTTAATATCGTCTTAGTCGATAACAAATTCTGTTAGATATTGTTTAAAGTAATCTCTAATGGTGAAGATTGGACATACTGATATAATCAAGTGTGTATCAGTTTCTTAAGTACACTTCCGACCTGTATAAAAGTGTTTACAAAAAGAATTCATTCAGTTCAACATATCGGGTTCATGATTTTGTGAAATGTATTTAATCTAATTACAGTAAAGATTCGATCCAAGAAAAACCGGTCCGTACTGTTTCTTAGATCGTGTAGTTCTACTATTTTTTGTGACCGCGCCGAATGTAGAAAAGAACAGCGCGTCTAAACACGGACCGCGCGGTCGAAAACTTCCTGCGTACCGTCAATTAAAGCAGTGGAGGGGAGATTCGTTTTTCTTAGATCGTGCAGTTCCCGTTTTCTTAGATGGAATATTTACTGTATTTGCACAGTCTTGACACAGACGTACAGAATGGAGATAATGCAAAGTACAAATGTCAGAGTAACTGCAAAAGCAAATTTATACAACCGATCAAACTGGGGAGTCCCCCCTCGAAGGCCGCTTCTCGTGAGAACGAGATTCGAAAGAGGATAAAAGGCGAAGGAAACGAATAAACCGGAAGATCGCAAGGATTTGAGGCGGAGGGAGGAGGGGAGATGTGATTTTCGCGACGACCGGTGCGAATCGCGGTATGCGGAAAACGATCGTCGACGATGCGTGTCCTCGACTTTTCGATCCGGTGAACTTACAAGTACATGCGCGCGCGCGGTCTCCAGGCCGGTTAGGCGAAGTTGGCAGATCGTGAATGTAATCGAGGCACGATCCCTTTGATCCTCACGAAATTCCGTGACGGAGCAACGGAATTACATGAGGGACACGTTGCCGGACTGTGTCCGATAAAGTTTAATCTAAAAGTCCAACGTCGCCGGCACGTTTCAATCCGCCGCACCTCGCCTCCGCGCAAAATCTCGATTCGCGAACAGGCGGATTAAAATCGCCCTCCGGAATTACTTCCTACGAGTAATCGTGGAATAATGTTTTTGCAAGGGATATCCGGGCACAGGATTGTGTCCGTTTCTATTTTCATTTTCGGTGTTCTTCACTTTTTTCTCTCCCTCGTCCCCTCTTGTTCCGTTTTCTAGTTTCGCGTCTCGTTTTGTTTTGTTTCGATGTTCCGAGCCGGTCGGCGCTGCGCGCGCGCGCAGACGACGACGTGTGCGCGACGTTACTGCTTCGTCCGCGGCGATCGCGAAATTGGAAAATTCGTATTTGTTGGTAGTGCTCTCTCCCTCTCTCTCGCGCCCGCTATCGTGTTGTTTTTTTTTCATTTCGTACTCGCGTAAACTGTTGCACATGCTCCGAAAACTCCGGGAAAGCTGACACAGACAGGTTTTCATGCATCAACGGTGACACGTGTAGGTAACGAATGTAGACAGTCGTAGACGAAGGGGACGACCATTAAATTTAATCCTCTATATCCTGAAATGTTTCTCTTGGAGTCTCGATTTTTTTTTTTTACGGAAAACGCTGGCGATGCACGGAAAAGTCTATCGGCCGTGATGAGCCGAAGAGGTACACGATTTTTTCACCATTTGAAGTACTTTTCTGGTATCAGAATTTTTACCAAAAAAAAAAGTAATAGAAGAGTAGTTGGATCGTTGAGAAAGATAGTAGAAGCATAGTAGATGAGGAAACTATTTTTTTAATAGGGTTTTGTTTTTTTTTTTGAAGAAAGAAGAACTTTCTTGGTTATCTGATTTTAATCCTCCGGCGGGCGCGCCATCTTCCGTAAGACGTTCACATTGTAATATTTCGACATTTTTGTTTGAAAATCACAAATACTTATACGAACATGTAAATTAAACATTGTACTCTATGTCTGCACACAAATATCATCATGCTCACAAACAGTTCTTACCTATTCCGCGTACAAAAACACTTTTACATGGTGTCTCACCAGATATTACCATCTTAATTTACGTAATATACAATTCCATCAGAGTTGGGCAAAATTTTCATCTAAATAAAAATTTCAAATAATGAATAAAAAATTTTTTATTTTTTTTTCATTATCCGAAATTTTTATTTAGATGAAAATTTTGCCCAACTTTGAATTCCATCTAAAAAATCAAAGGTAACCTTCAGAAGTCCTTGAAGCGTCCACCAATAAGAAAACCACTAATAATCCCAGTATATGCATCTGTTGAAACCATATGTATAATCTGCATTAGAATATTTCTCACTGCAAATAGTAATAACAATGACTTATAAATCAAGGTGGTAATATCTGGTGAGACACCCTGCATATCGAATTTCAACGCAGCGAAAGCACGGTACCGTGCACAACCCTTCCCTTTAAGGCCAGAAAAATACTCCAGATCGAGCCCCAGGAAAACAGTTTTCCCGTGACACGCTAAGTCATGATGCTCGGTATAGCGCGCCCGCGGGAAGGGATTAAGTCCGCAGCAAACAGAAAACCGATCTAAATCGTTTCCGGGGCGGACCGGGCACGGATCATAGAGGATTAAGATTCATTATCAGCTGGCTGGCGAGAGGTGGGTCGGCGAAAGCCATCCATCGGATCTCTTCCTCTGGGTAACAAATCGCCTTCGCCGGGTTCATTAGCGCCCCCGTGCCAAGCTAGATCAACCGGATCGCCGGATGGCGGGCGGTGGTGTCATTTGTCGGTGGTACCTTCGAAATGGTTTGGGAATCGTCCTGGAGAGATCCTTCGTTTGGTTGCCCTCGAAGGATTCGATCGCGACGCTTGACACCCGGAGACAGGAGACGAGAGGAGAGGAAAGGAGAGGAGAGGAGACGTGGACCTGAAAAGCGAGTAGACGAAGACAAAGGGAGAGGGAGATCGGGGTGAAAGTCGCGGGGGTGTTCAAGGGAGAAAGGAGAAAGGAAAACTGCGGAGGACTCCGACGGTAATGCTCGTGTCTCTGGTATTATGGTCGTCGCGAGAACGGACAAACAACGCGCGCAGACTTGAACAAAAGGATCCTTTTCCTTCTCTCCTCTCCCTCTCCTCCTAACCACCAACCCCTCGTTCCCCTTGCTCGTCTTTCGAGAACCTTTCACACGGGAATCTCAACGGCTTCGACACAAAACATTTATCCGGGGCCGGCGCGTGTTACGCCCACGAGTCGCGTTTTTCAACGAACGCGGTTGCAGTGTTGCACGCGAGGATCGATCCGCGCGTAGCATACGTATGCACGAGCGTAGACCTCTGCACAAGCGTGCACGTCGTCTACGATGTGCTGCTGGTCCGAGGACACCGATTCAGCGGTGTGTGTGTGTTTGTGTGTACGATGTTGCAGGTGTGACCATCCTGTTGTCACAGACGGTGTTTTCCCTGCTGGTGGCCCATGTGTTGACGCGAACCTCCGAGGCGGTGCCACTTATAGGTACCGATACATCCACCTTTTCCTAGAACGCCAACGCCCCCCTCGCGAAATCTCACGCAAGGCGGGGAGTTTTCTCGATGAACACGATCGTGTCTTTGATGGTTAAGATGATTATTCAAAAGTTGACACAGTGTTTTTCCAATCTGTGTGCCATAGCAGCGTAACGGAACCACCACTCCTGGCGAAAAGTATTGGATAATATTTAGAAATCACATCATTTTCTTAAAATTTAATCGAACTAGTTGAGATTTTGTACATATCAGAAGAATTAGTTTACTAAATAACGGGTCAAACAAATGTTGAGGAAATTAATATTGGTTAGAATTGCGAAGGAAAAATGTAAATGTCAGTTTTTTCATCTTTTTTATCGAAGCTTGCGATGAAAATTTAATCAATGCGTTTTGTGAATCTATGTCGATTGTATACACGGTGAAAATTTTATCGAAATCGGTTAACATTGCTATGAGTAACAAACGGATCGGATGAGCAACAAATGCGGATTTTGTGCATTTAAAGCAAAATTGGGTGCAATTTTAAATAGTGGAAAGTTTCAAAGAATTTAAGAATATCAACGCATCTCTTGCGGGTTAATAAAACCACTGAAGAGATAAATAGATTCCTATTTAATTTCTAGCAGAATGTTCTAAAAGGAAATCTACACGGTGTCCCAAAATTCCTTCAACTCCCTGAAATGGACGGTTACTGAGGTCAATTGTAGCGACATTTTCCGTTTCCAAAATGTCCGCTGCGGCTTTTTTTAGGAGGTATTAACGAAAAACACGGACCAATCAGAGCGCGACCTAGACGCGTGTTAGCAAAGATTGGCGAATTTCAGGCAATTGAAGGAATTTTGGGACACCCTGAATATCATAAGACTGTCCAATTCGTTTTGCATGTAGATAATAAAAATATTTCAATTATTGAGATTAAAACCTTGATTTCTGAGACTGCAATCTGTTGATACATAATTGTACTGTATCATTGATCACATTTTAGTAATTGATTTCCTTTATAAAGAAAGAAACAGTGAACAATTTATTAAAAATAAAGATACCTTTCATAGAAACGTTTAACTAAAAGAAATCAGCGTAGAAAAACGATCAAGTTGTAATAAAAGCATAAAGAAGCGAGCCGAGAAATTAGCTAAAAGAGTGCTTTAAGATCGCCATTTGTCTGCTAAAAGGTTTCCGCAAGTAAGCTCAAGAAAACTCCTCGCCCGTTCTCTTAACCTTACGTTAGAACTACCAAACTGATCTATCCTTTATCTTTCTGCGTTTCTTCTGTCAGTTGCTCTAAAAGTGACAATGGCCCCCATTGTCGCGAGCATCTTGTATTTCTTAAGACCGAAGTAACTTGCTTCCAACGGAGTCGCGTTGTGGAAGTGGTCTCCCTCGCGATTCTACTACAGAACACACGTAGAATTCGTGTCCTAGGCGATTCGTCATTTATTCTGTCTCTGATCTGCTTACACGTAATTTTTCTCAGTAGCCTAAATTGTTTCACCTAACACTCCTGCGTTTTCTTATCGAACACAAGTATAATTTGGCTTCTGAACTACTCGATAAGTTCATTCTTCATCTACTTAAATTACTATCAAAAGTTGAAAATTTCGATTCTTGGGAAATATTGTACAACATAACTTGGGTCTACGCAATATTCCCATAATTGAATCATTCGATGCAAAAAATGGTGAAAATTAAAACTGTTGCTAATGAGGAATTAGGTAAAAGTCCTGTGCAAGCCACCCCAAAGTTATATTACAATTATTTCATTTAATGACGATCAAACCCTTGATACATGGTGTTAAACAAACAGACAAACATTGACTTACACCACTTTTGCATTGAACGGCTCGATTAATGTTAACCTTTAGTTGATGAAGTGGGCTAATTGAGCGCGGAACTTTCGAAACAAGTGACAACCTCCCTGTATTTATTAGCAATAAAATTTCGTCGGCGTTATTTGTTTTAATACACTCCGGAAACTGGCTTGAATGCTTTGCCCTGGGAGGAATGTTAAAATTCTATGATCTAATGGGGAAAGTTCTGAGTACCGAACCTAGCTCATCAATTAAGGATTAACTTACCCAACCAACGGACTCTAAATCATAAAATATTTTACAGACTGGCGTGGTTGTCGTATTTTAGTTTGCGGTATGGAATAATCAATATTCCAAAATTCTGTTTTCGAAAAGCGAAAACTTTTGCTGATTACCATGCACAAATTTAGTACAAAACCATCTGTTACCGTCTTTCTTACTGGCAAACTGCGGGTGCTTATGCAAACTCACTTTCTTGTTGGAGTAACTAAAAAGATTGGAAGCATAGCGAATCGAATATATTTGCCAAAAAATGAAAATAACATAGAAACATCAAAAGAATCAACGAACTGTCAATAGTTCTAAATTGTTAGAAGAAGAAACGTAGCTACGGGCAATAGATTGATCTAGATCTAGACATCGTATAAAGATCCGCAGTCTGTTTCGAATTTTCCGATTGTGTGGTCGGACAAAGGAAAGGAACGGGGTACAGGCGGTCGGGGATTTTTCGGAAAGGTAACAACGAACTTGTAGAAGCCGGTATTGAACAAAGGGAGCGTGACTGAAACTAGATATGAAAAGGGCCAAAAGGGCCTGCAACCGCAGTACGTGTTCGGTAAGAAAGCGGCCGGAGTAACTAGAGAAGAAGGTGGCACGAGGAGAAGCAGCTTTCTTTCTGATCTCCTGAAACACCCTTCGCTGCGGGCTCGTGAAAAACCGCGGAATCGTGCGCGACCCTCTCTCCTCGTGCTGCCTAAATAAAATGGAGAAAGGGACGAGTGAATGGTACATTGTGAGCACGCGGGTATAGTTGATGGTAAGGGGTGTCTATGGTCGCATCACGCGCGAACGAGAACACACGTGTGCGCGGTGCTCGCGTTACAGGCAATGTCTGAAAACACTGGTCAATAGTTTTCTTGCGAAGAATATTTTCCACTTTGACTGCCGATCCAGCAATCTCAAAGGGTTTATACAGGTCTGAAAGAAATCGAGACGATTCAGACGTCGTTCGATTTATAACGAGAATTAAGCAAAATTAATGAAAATATAACTATTCCATACGATAGAGCGCATTTTGTTCCTACGCAAAATATCGATAAAAATTGAAAAAAATGTTGAATATTTGATAGTTTCTTTAAAATTAAATTTCTCAAAAGCCGAGGATGCTGAAGAAAATAATTTACTGATTCGTAACCAGCGAAATCCTATGAAATTCGTCTGGTGGATACATAAACGGAAAAAGAAAGTTTAATTTTGTCGACCAGTGTAGGTTCCATCGCTGTTCAAGGCTGGCTTCGCACACGCTCGTTTCTGTTGAAACGCTCCGGAATACAAAGAGTAAGCTCACTTCTCGATTCTGAACAAGAAATATGTATGAACAATTGCATATAAATAGTAGTTTCATGAATAGCACATACAACTTGAATGAGGATTGAAAAATATACAGTGTGCATCATAACACGTGGGACCCACTTCAGGAGTCGAACAAAAACAATGAAGAAAGCTGAAGAGTCTTATTTAGCCTTATTTCAAGTTGAAATATTTTCCAAAATTTCACACGTATCAAAAGTTACAATAGCACAAATTGCACGTAGTATTGCAGGAACGCTCGTGCAATGCTAACGCCTGACATGTCTACATACCTGACACGTGGCAGAAGCATTCCCGGTAGGAACAATTCAAACTGTTGTCACATCTGATGGGTACAACATTTTGAAAAGGTTTTAAATCGTTCTAAAAATTATGGAAATAAAGAAAAATTCGCTGGACCGTTCAACAATTTCGTTCAGATATTATGAAACCTGTGACTCGCTGGAAAATACGTTCACATATTATCAAAGCCTTATCCCGTTGGCAAAAATACGAAAACAAAATTCACGTACGTTATTATGCAAACATTTTTCGTTGTTTTTGCGTCATTTATCCTGTTCGAAATCTGCACGTTGAACTTAAATCATGGTAATGAGAGATCGACATTTTACGGGGTACTGATAAAACTACAAAATAGCAAGCTCGCATACAAGGTGGTCCTAAATTACAAACAACCCCTCGAACACAAAAACCAAAGACAGAAAATCAACGAAAAACACTTCGTGCATTTTCCACCATTTTCTAAATAACTAATACGAATTGAACTAGCAACTCAACTAGCTCCCCACCTGGCAATGCAAATCAGTGCGATCGCACGCAAAGCGTTGCAATCATCGCACAACTGAGCGCAGTCAAATGGGTCCTCCGCCACTGTCGAATCGTCAATCAGCTATCGGATCGTTTCGAAAGCAAACCCGGAATCGACTGGTTGCTAAACGAAATTAGCGTATGCGATGCCAGCTGTTGCGTGTTATATACCGAGACACGCACACACACCGTGGCTTGGTCGCATTAGCTCAGGTATTATGCGGAGATCGTAAGTTGCCAAGCATCCACAAACTGAACAGCGTAGGGCCAAGGGAACTAGGGTGCTAGCTCTAGTTAATCCTCTCTAGAGAGCTTCAACTGCTAGATTGTTTACAATAATAGGTACATTGGCTGAATATGGGTACCTGAAATAGAATCGTCCTTTGCTATTAGGAATCGGCGGTACTAATTAAGGATCGCGCCCATCATTGGTTCGGCAGCTTACGATCTTCTGCTACGAGAATTCGCGACGACACCGTTTCGATTTTTCCTGATTCTTTTGCGATTAGACCGGTGAACTTCCGGTTTGATGTTGACCTACTCGTTCAACATTTTCCTTAGTCGCGGATCACTGCGAAAAAAGTGTTACTGCGAACGGTAAGACGACCAATGGCGATTTCTGCGAAGTCGCACTTCGACTTCCGCCTCTGTGCTTCTTCTTTCTGTCCCTCTTTTCTCTACCTCTCGTCTGTCTCTCTCTCTCTCTCTTCTGTCTTTCTATCTCTGTCCCTTTCTGCCGAACGACATCTCTCTATGTATCTCTATTTCTCTGCCTCTGTCTCGCTCGCTCGTTGTCTGACTCTATTTCTCCTCTGTCGCTGTCGGCTACTTTGCGATTAGATTTGTTACCTACACTGTCCACGTACAGACACGACGCATTCACGACACGCTGATAACATTAATTTTCTTAGGTCTCGGCGCATCGGCATGGTCGAGACGTCCAGGTTCTAAGGAAACTGTATCATTTGGTCTTTCAAGTGTTTCCCGTTCGGGGAAACTTGTTGAAAACGATAGAGGCTGATCTTTTGTCCTGATTTTGGTTGGCTGGACGCCGTATTTTTCGTGGATTTGGTCTTTTCAATTTTTGTTGAGTTCAGCTGACGTTTTCATTGTTTCTTTTAGTAAGGATTCAGATACTGATTGGAACTGATTAGTTAGAACTTTCGTTGATTTGGTATTTTCATTTTTTGTTGAGTTCAGCTGACGTTTTCATTGTTTCTTTTAGTAAGGATTCAGATACTGATTGGAACTGATGAGTTAGTACTTTCGTTGATTAGGTATTTTCATTTTTTGTTGAGTTCAGCTGACGTTTTGATTGTTTCTTTTAGTAAGGATTCAGATACTTATTGGAACTGATGAGTTAGAACTTTCGTTGATGAGTTAGAACTCTTTCGTTGATTTGGTATTTTCAGTTTTTGTTGAGATCAGCTGACGTTTTGATTGTTTCTTTTAGTAAGGATTCGGATACTGATTGGAACTAACGAGTTTGAACTTTCGTTGATTTGGTATTTTCATTTTTTGTTGAGTTCAGCTGACGTTTTGATTGTTTCTTTTAGTAAGGATTCAGATACTTATTGGAACTGATGAGTTAGAACTTTCGTTGATGAGTTAGAACTCTTTCGTTGATTTGGTATTTTCAGTTTTTGTTGAGATCAGCTGACGTTTTGATTGTTTCTTTTAGTAAGGATTCGGATACTGATTGGAACTAACGAGTTTGAACTTTCGTTGATTTGGTATTTTCATTTTTTGTTGAGTTCAGCTGACGTTTTGATTGTTTCTTTTAGTAAGGATTCAGATACTGATTGGAACTGATGAGTTAGTACTTTCGTTGATTAGGTATTTTCATTTTTTGTTGAGTTCAGCTGACGTTTTGATTGTTTCTTTTAGTAAGGATTCAGATACTGATTGGAACTGATGAGTTAGAACTTTCGTTGATGAGTTAGAACTCTTTCGTTGATTTGGTATTTTCAGTTTTTGTTGAGTTCAGCTGACGTTTTGATTGTTTCTTTTAGTAAGGATTCGGATACTGATTGGAACTGATGAGTTAGACTTTCGTTAATTTGATATTTTCATTTTTTCTTGAGTTCAGCTGACGTTTTGATTGTTTGTTTTAGTAAGGACTGAGATACTGATTGAAACTGGAGGGTTAGAACTAGGTAGACGAAATGGGTACTTGGTTAACAGGGGAAATTGAGATAGTTGAGATTCTTGGTTTAGGAGGTGATCGTTTCTCAGTTATTGTTGAGAGTAGTCTGGTTTATGAGAGATAATATTTCAAGTGTATTGGAGGTTGTAAAAGGTGTCTGTATTGCTTCAATTAGTTCTTGTGGGTTGTTCTAGGTGGGGTAGACAGCTATTGCGACTTCTGATATCTTTCAAGACACTATTTTTTTTTAATAACAAACTATCATTTTGACTATTGAATCATTCATTCAGAATTAAATTGTGTCATAGTTGGCATTCGATTCTGGAAAAATACTTGACCAGCATGTAATTTATATAAACTGTTGCCATTTGAGTGGAATTGTACTAAATAGTCCATGTAGATTAATAAATATTATTAATATGAGAGCACATTTAAGTGTATATACTACGTACTTAAAAACATCGTACCATGAATTGCAACTGTTTATAGAAGTTAATGAAATTTTCATTTAGTTCTGGACACTGAAATAATTTTCTATTTAATTCACACTATTGTATGTTAATCTCCGAAAATGTATACTTACATAAACAATCCAGTAATCACATAATAAATGACATTAGGTAACATCACGTAATAGGTAACATTATAGTTTCGATAGTTGATTTCTCTTTTGATTACACTTTATTATACCTCACGAGACAAATTCATTTCAGATGTACAAAAGTGTTATTCTCATCAATAGAAAGACGATCGACTCTTAATTTAAAGATCTCGAATAGAGTGACCAAGTATGTTTCGTCTATCCAGTAATTCGACTACACTGTTAAAATCAGTATCCATGAATCAGTATCAAATTGAGAGAGTATTAGTAATAGCCATTGACTTTTTCCACTAATTTATCATATTAAACTTTAAGGAATAGTACGACAATAATATGAAATAACAAGTTTAGTTCACTCGATTATCAATGAATAAATTAAATTTCTTCATCGAGAAAATGAAAATTCCGTGTCAAATAACATCGAAATAACTAATTTTATTAAACATGTTTAATTACAAAGTTAAACAGGCCAATTTAATATTAGAATACGGAACCACTTTATCACCTACATTTCCATTATCACCTAAAGTTACATTTCAACGACTTAAAATCTCAAACTAATAAATTGAACAATGAATATATATTGTCTTGACTTTCCATTGACCAAAACCGACATAATTTACGACCACAACAATAACAAATAACAAATGTCCAAGAACAGTCCGACAATTACACTGTACTAAAAAGAGTACATAACATACTATACATATGTTCATACTAATTCTATACTTACAGAATAATAAAAGTGAGAATTTAATTACGATTTATCTCTTGATCCTAATTTAATTATTCATTGGCCTCGACATCATCATTTTATGTTGCATATTTCTCGCTCGAGATAGGTATTAAATTTAAACAAATACATCCGAATAAAATTCTAAATGTTCAAACACGAAATAAACGTGATTGAATAGAGAAACTGCAATCGAGTTTGCGTTCGAGAATTTTTTCAAAGCTTCCCGGGTGGTTTCAATAAAATTGCATTCCCGTCTCTTTTACTTTCCATTGTAGTTAGTCATATAAGAATGGATTACGCTTCAATTAAAGAATAATCCTGGGGATAGAATCGTATTCTCTGAGTAAACGATGGATTCAACGTGAGGCGAGAATTCCGCCGAGAAGCACCGCCGTAGTTAACCAGAAAAAATGGCGACATACGGACGACCATATTCCCGCGCCAACGATTGCATTCATGAACCCGGATAGGTAACTGAAACGTGAAAATATGTATTCAGTGAGATTTGTAATAGTGTGCAAATATTATATTTTCCCTGAATCCTTGAAATTTATTCTTCGAATCGTTTGATGCGAGTGTCTAAACATTTTTCTTTCGAAAAAACATTGCAACTTTTCGTTCGTTTATTCAGAAACATTTTTCATTTGGAGTTCGAGTTTTCATGTGGATTTTAGTGAGACTAGTGAAATCGAGGTTATTAATCATTTTTTTTCAGAGCTTCAGCTATTTTTGTATCGACCATTCTTTTATTTACAAATTCTGTTGAGACTACGTCATAGCTGTAAATGGCTCGTTTTTACTCTAATTGTTCATGTCTAAAAAATATAAAAGGAAATATGTGTTACGAATAAAAAGCACAAATGTTAAGCTAGCTTTTAATTATTTAACTGCATAGGTAAATATCAGGAATAATCTGATACTTGGTTAGTTTATTTAAAAATTAGAATTATTGTGTCTGTTGCACACAAAATATTAACTAAATTAATATCTTGATCTTAATATACAAAATATTGTTTTCCTCTGGTTTGAGATTACTAAAGACTAAAGATAAAAATACCTTATTGTACGATTATGAGTATAATAATTATAATATTTAAAGAAACTAACCGAGTACAGTAAAGCCTTGATCTGAGAAAACCCTCGGATCTACAGTTTCCGTTCCCTTAGATCAAAGCTTTACTGTATAACATTGTTCTTTACATTTATATAGTGTGTTCCAAAATTCCTTCAACTCTCTGAAATGGACGGTTCCTGAGGTCATTTGAAGCGACATTTTCCTTTTCCCTAGACCTAGACTCGTGTTGGTAAAGATGGTCCGACGCGTCTGGGTCCGTAAGATCTTGACACGAGGACCATATAACACGATGGGTCTAGTAATAACTCCTAAATAAAGCCGTGGCGAACTTTTTGGAAATGGAAAATGTCGCTTCGAATAACCTCGGGTCATTTCAGGTAGTTGAAGGAATTTTTGGACACCCTGTATACAATACATATAGCTACACATATAATTAAAAACTAGTTGAACCAATACTTTCGTTCGTACCAATCAGTGACAAAAGCGACTTTTCAATCAATTGTATTAAATATCGGGTCACTCGAACGTAACTAACACGAAACAATTAAGTCGGAAATATGATCGCAAGTAAAACAATCATTGAAACGGTTGAAACATAACATTTAACCTATCTAAAACGGTGGCAACGCTTCGACGTTTAATAACGCGCGAGGAATCGCTTGAGAAAGGAAGGTTAACGAGCCGTAATTCCGCGAGGTAAAAAGTTTATACGGTTATAAATTGAAAAATGTCGAAACTGCGGAAGCAGTGGAACGCAAAGTGGGTGACGAGGTTATAGATGGTGTCGTTATCGTGAAATTTCGCGTGGTCACATATCGACAATGGGGACTCGAGTTTCTTCATTGCATTATTAACTGCGCCCCTTCGAGTTGCAGCACTTCGACGAAATACATTTTCCAAATGGCGTTTAAACTTTTCATATCTGCTTAAGAAATTTAATCGGGTCGAACGAAACTGGCTGGCTGACTGACAACCAGCAATTCCGGAAGTTGGCGATTGAACCCCGGATTGCCCATCAAATTTGCAAACGTCCACTTCCAAACCGCAACGAATCATTCTTTGAAATTTATGGCAGTGAAAACTGTCATCAGTCAGCGGTCCCACTGATCCCCAAAATCTGTGTACACGCAACTTTTCGCTGGTAAATACCATAAATCAACTGCGGAATTTTGCACATTTTTCGCGCGCGGAACACAATACTTGACAAGCCAGCGAATGTTTACACAAGTCAGCTCTGAAATAGTAGAATTGAATTAATACAAGCTGTCTGTTCTGTTAGCAATTTAATAGAGGAAAGGGTGGTAATGTGGCTCCCCGTTTTATATTTCTTTCTAATATCAGATTCATAACTTACATTTATTTGAATTTTTGCTTAAAATGTAGGTAAACTAATATGGTTGCGTGTATAATTAAAGATTAAAGACGGAAGTGAAAAGAAAATAATTCCATTGAATTTAATATGTATTATAAAGTTATGTCATTTTTGGACCTCTTAGAAAAGTGAGGGTAATATGGTCCCACAGTACCACGTCTTCCTTCATTCTAGGGGAACGAGGAAAGATGAACGTTCGAATAGTAAATAATAGATACAATTAATTTAGGATACGTATGTGGGATGAACAAATATTGATTTAATTAAATTCGTAGAAAATCAATATAGCGCGTTTGAGGACAGTGGAAATATTCCTTGGTTTCCATTTGAATTCCGTTTATTATTATATATTAATTAGTTAATTAATAGACTGTATATCCTATACATTTCTAATAAAAATTAACCGGTCAAATACTAATCATTCAACAATTACGAGAATTTAAATGATTAGAACTGAAAATATAATTTCATTTAATTTCTGCGTTTTGCAATTGCCTTGGACAATTTTTATTTTGCATAAAGATTCGCAGTCTATCAATCAGTAGCTATAAAAGTGTTACAGTTTGCGTTGGATTATATAAGAAATGCATTATTAAATAAAGAAGCGAATTAATGAATCATTTATGTACTGAATTGATAATAAATTTGGAAAATAGAAAGCAGGAAATGTGGAAGAAGATGAAATGAGAAGTTTCTAATGACAATAGGCAACCAGTTAATGCAAAATGATTTTAATTCTGTTAGAGAAAGATTTGAATTGTGATGATTGTTTTTTCCCAGTCGCAGAATTATTGAAATGGGCGAATTTCTCGCAGTATTCCATTAATTATAATAAACTAATAACTATAGGCGGAATTAATGGAACACGATCCTTTAATTATATAACACGAAAACGTGTATTTGTATTTATCTTCTGCCGCAATGAAGGCTAACGTTGAGGCTAATTTAATGTTGCTTCCAATTTTAAATCGCAACCACCGTGCGAGGATTAAAAGCTTGGAAATGTGTTAGAGATAAAACCGAAGGAGTTAAAAAATATTGCTATGGTTTTTATTCTTTGTTTTGTTTTTTACTCGCGCATCAATCAAATCAACTACAATGCGAATTCAAACTGTTACGTCAAGAAACACGTCACAAAAGTTTCCCAGATTTTGTTTATGCTCCAGTAACATCGTCTATTTGTTTAAACGAGGTTACGTACAATTAATGTTTCATTTCAAAAAATATTTGACATCCAGCAATTTCATACATTCGAGTTAGTGACAAAAAAATGTTCTACTAACTCTTTGAGAATGCAAAGAACGTATTTTTATTTCATGTTTGAATGCATCCAATAAAAATTGTTACCAACAATTAAAGCAAATCGACAGTTTCGATATGAACACGTAAATAAATCGATAGATGTGACTATGTGATTCTTTTATTTGAAACTTCCATCGAAAATTTGAAATTTTCAATGACAATATATTGCAGTCAGTTTCCGGAACCGTTCGTTCATTTTTCAGGGTGACATGTACTATTGTACCATTGCGAAACTTTACTATTTTTACTGTACTATTATATTGCACTGCAAACTGTACAATTCTTGCGTACGAACCGTCCTCTGAACTTGCCTCTGTTCGCGCCGTCCCGAGGATCGTGTCTTTGGTTGTTGTGTGATCATTTGTTTTTAATAACATTTAATTATTTCACAAGCTTTTACTTACACATCCGAGCATTTGCTAGCTTAAATAAATTATTCTGATTTCGCATTGCGTATATTACTGAAACACGAATGAACTTTTAAAAGAACCCAATAATTTATTTAGTGTACGATAATTAGACTGCGAAACTTTTCGCAAAATGGAAATCTCCTGCGTCAAGGACCTGAGGTGCAATCGTGAAAAAGTAAACTTTATTTCTTCTCTTAACTATTGCAATATGTTCACTTTAAGATAATAATATATTGTTGATTTTAAGATACCAATCTAATACACATACAATCTATTATTTTCTATTATTTCAGAACGTGCGTGCACTGCCAAACGCAGATATTCTGCTAGGTTGAACGGTTTTCGGACTCGCGGTAGCAATCCTCGGTGCGTTTTAGCGAAACGCGTTAAACGGTCACACACACTGGTTTAATTATTATTACGGCCAACGAAACGTCCAAACCGGTCTGCGTTTCCGTGCCCGAAAATCATGTAACACGTTTCCGGCGCAATTTCGTACGACGCGAAACCGATAATCAGACTCGTTCGTTAGTGTTTCATTTTCTGGACGTCTAGTGACCCTATCGCGAAATCAGAGTTCATGTACGGTGTCCAAGTCAATTATAACTGGACTAGTTGTTTCAGGCATGCTCATTCTTATACATGAAATGTATAAGTCATTCGTATACTGACAGACCGAACAGGAATTTTTCGAAATTTTCCCTTTAGATGTGTAATTACATTATTTTTATAGAAACTGATGTGTTTCTTGTTCTAATATAACTTTTACTAATCTCTGTTGAATTAACAGAATTATGTAGAGTTACATTATAATGTCGTCTTGTAGTGAACAGAAAAAATTTTTAGTCAAGAATAGTTTCATTGGGAACAAAATGATTAAAGTTTTGGGGAATTTTCTTTTTTATTGATCTGTTGAGGTTTTATGAATTTTAAGACATTGTCTACTATGAGAACCTTTGAGAACCCTCAAAATGATGTTAAATGGTCTTTTTGAGCTAGCAGATAGTAGTGGACGGCTGTTTTCTCACACCTGGGGGGAATTAAAGGAAGACATTTCCACGTTAAATCGTAATACGCAAAGAATCGTATCTTTCAATAGTTTCACGAGAAGCATTTCCTCTTTGGATTGCTACAAAGCGGACAGCGCACAAGCTGGCGCAAAAGATCAAAGGGAGAATGAAATTCTGGCTGTTTTTGCCGGACCTTTCGCACATCTCATCCATATTAACGCGCGAACGCATCAAGTTGGATGAGAATGTGTGTCGACTGTGAAAATCGCTGAAGAATATGGAACTCCGTTCATAAATAACAGCTGCGCGACCGAATTTCATCAATACAAAACAGAACCTCCCGAAAATATTAGTAATCTCACTTACACACAGAAATAATGCAAATGAAGGTATATATTTGAGAACCGTTTTCAGGTATCAAATTATATTCTATCAATTAATAGTTTTTTCCAATCGAAAATATGAGTAATCTGTAAATTGTATTGCGAATTTTCGGAAAATGGTAGAGATGCAATTTGCACGAGATAGATTTTTAAAATTGGCGATGCCAGAAATATCTTTGACAAATTTCATTCGATCAAAAAAACTATTCTCGTAAAGCAACACCAGTAAAACTAGCTCTTGACACAACCAATCTTGGAAACTCCAATTTTGCGGTGGATCCCGGTTATTGAAATCGGAAAATCTGAATTTTGGCTTAAAAGTAGTACGTTTTTATCCCCAGAGAAGAACAAATTCTTGAAACCTCCGGTGAATTATAGAGAATTACGTTTTGTATATAACTACATACAACATTTTCGATTCGACATGTTCAGGAGTTTCTCAAGGAATATTTTCACCAAGACACAGGCTTCAATATGAAATATTTCTAAAATTTACTTTTTGGAAAGAACTTGCTCGATATTTGTCAATGGAATGTCGGACAATATGACAAAATCCTTTAATGAGACATAATTGGTTATACTAATTCTTCACAACTGAAACAACTATGTATAGTAGAATCGGCGAATAAAGAGACTGCTAACGTAAAATTTTAAATCGGAATTAAATTAACTTGTCCACTAAAAAATTGAATAATAATAATAATAGAAATACTAAATCGTTTGATATTAATATGAATGAAAAATTTTGGATATCACCATGATAATTTATTTTATACAAATTCCTTGCTGATGGAATCGTCACGCGAAGTGCTACGACCATTTTAACGATAATTAATGCTACCTCTGCCTCGCTATTATATTAAAGCGAACAATTTCCTAGGAAAAAGTCACACAGAAATACAGTGCGAAAGACGTGCGAACGCGTCAGAGGTGATGTAATTTTATAATATATTCCGTGGACAAGCGTGATCGCAATTTCTCGAGCCAACCGAATCACGAAACATTTCGAACGGGAAATTATTTCCGCGATGCACCGAGTTTGAATCGATTTATTTCCAGCCCGCAACGATATGAATTCATCGAAAATTGCGGAGAACGTACGTTGCCTCAAACCATTTTAATTTGGACACCGTGTCGCGCGCGCGCGCGCGCACGATGAGTATAATTGCGTTCGCTAATCACTCATTTCGTTAACAGCGAAATCATTGGTTCTAATTTTTAACAGCTAATTCGTACCCTAAACAGAATATTCTTGTCACATGCGTGTAATTAGTTCGTGCATTCCGGCTGTAAAATGTAAAATGCAAATTTGTAAATGCACATTTATAAGCACTCGATAAAAAGTGGAAAGCCACAGAAATTAATTAAAAATATTTTCATTAGCAAATACTCAGTATAGTACCCATGATTTCAAATACCATTTTATATTTTATTTTCGGTGCTTCATAACATTTTTCTATTTTTTACCGTGGGAGATGTATACGTTTCTCGAAGCTACATCGAGGTGGAGTATTTATTATTTTAACGACACAATTTCAACTATTCTTTCATTGATAATAAGTAGACTGTGGATTTATCTGCCAAATAAAAGTTTCGAGCATTGGTTACAAGAAACAAGAGCCAAATACAAATTCTTCTCTTTCTTCAATAATTTTAATAAGTTTGAGGTAACATATTAATGTTCGTCAATCTTTGAAATCATTCTACTACTACTAATATTTGAAATCATTAACCATGATCGTTGGAATCGATGCAATTAAAATCTGAGTAACTTCGTCGCCCCCCACCCCTAAAAAAAAAAACAAAATTGAAGACCCGGCGGGGTTCAAATTGATTTCCGGAACGCGATAATAAATATAAAGTAGCGAGCAGGGCGGCGTATCACGTCCGGAATTCGTTTTTTATTTTCCGAAGGGAGCGCGAGCGGCCCATAAAACAAAGTTTTAGTGTCGCGGAACAGCGTCACGCCGTAAAAATCGCCTACGTACGTTTACCCTAATCGCGTATTCTATTAATCTTTCATACGGCGCCGGACGTAAAGTTTTCTCGGTCCCGTGTCGTTAAATCAACAAAGTTGGATTGCGATGACACGGGGAACGGTGCGGCGCGGCGCAAAGTGCATCGGGTGCAGCCCCGGCCCCGTAAGATTGCATTAAGTTTCGAGTTACAAAGTTATCGCGCTACAAAACCGGGCCCGGCTCGTGCATTTCCGGGCAATGCAACTCCTGTGTGCATGTCTTGACGCAGGGGCTTCCGCGGACGCGCGTTTTATGGAGAGCAAACAAATTTTTATTTCCATAATCCGTTGACAAATTGTTGCGCGCACGTTTCAACCTGTGTATCACACCCTGTCACGGAGGGACCAATATTTGCGACGAATGCACACCGGTATATATGCATGTATGTGTACGTACTACGGGAGATACTTCGAAACATGATCTAGCATACGTGAAATTCATTTAACGTCAATGGAATTCTATACGCAGATCAATTTTCTATGAGGCGAACGAATTTTCGTGAATTCAGGTCGCCCGTTGATCAAACGAAATGCGATATCAGAGAACAGTTGTCAGCTATTTAACACTGTATCTACCGGAATTTTTCTAATAGTCCTTTTCAAATCTACAACAGTTGAGAATTCCTTAATGTGTTGCCCAAAAACAAAGAGAAAATTATTGATCTTCTTTTAAATACAGCTCGGTCATTAAAAAGTGTATTTATAGGCTTTCGGTAAATAAAGTGTTAAGCAACAAGGTAAACCCGAAACGAAATTTTTACTTGATCATTCTGTAAACCCAATTTCCTTTCACGGCAATGATAAAAGAAAATTCGTTTTGTAGCTTCCTGTGGAGAATTCCGTTTTTTGGCCTCGAAAATTTTAGTTTATCAAGTTACTACGGCGGCGTTGTGAAGAAATATGGAAAATATGTTCGACACACGTCGATCTAATTGTTTCATTCGTTCTCGATCCACGAACTCGTTTTTCCGCTGACTTCGACAAAGGAAAGCGAACGCTTCGATTCGGTTTAGTGCAAACTTAATTGCAAATTAGTGCTACATGTATCGTTAATATTATAGGTGTGCACCGAAGGCTCTGGCAAAGAAATTGTCTCTTTATTCTAAGCACCGTTTGCACTTGCTCTTTCTTTCTCTTCCATATTCTTCTTCATTCTGTCGATCTGTATCTACGTCTTTAACCCTGCGAAAGATTATGACAACAGTCGTGAACACAGAAATGCTATTTCTGAATTTTAACTATTTTAAGTTTAATAAAATGATTCAATCTCTCTTCTCTTTTGAAGTGTATTTTAGTGTAAATAAATACTTTTTAGAAGTATCAAATTTCAAGACTCCAGTGCGTAGATACATTACAATGTAAAATAAATTTTTGAATCGTAACCTCCGCAGGGTTGATGTGCACTTTGACTCTCAAGTGGTAGTTTTTCCCATCTGTTTTCAGATGAAACAAATAGTAATGTAGGTTGGGTTTCAGAAGATGAGAAAATAACACGATGCAATGAAATAACAACCACAGTTTTTATGGAAAATATTTATTAACTCCAATTCCTGTGTCTCAGTTATTTTAATCATTAAATGAGCTATGCGTTTAAACATTGTGTTGTCATAGTAAATATTGTATTTTAATTTCACAATTATTTTATCCTCCAATCATCATAGATCTATTACACTGTCGATGAAAATCTACGAGCCAAACTGACATGATAATAGAATTTAAGTATTACCATATCATACATAGATAAATATCGCAGTAATACCACCAGAGAAATGGGAAATGATTCTACTCTGATCAATTCGTCGGCCGAAGCTTGATTTTGAATATAATCTATCTCCATTTTCGTATATTACCATACATGTTTTATCGAGTATGATACTGATTAATGTATCTGTCAATGATTCACTAAATGCATGAGCCTTTTCCTCATAATTCAAATGATTTCTATCTATAAATAATAGTCACAAACGATGCATAATAAGCAATTATTCACATTCGTTACACAAAAAATAGCTGACAATAAACAGATACATTAGTCGAAATATATAAATATATATTATTCTACTTTAAAACAAATCGATTTTAATCGGTCATCAAGCCATAAAACACTTTTAAAAAAATCTATAATACTAAACATTACACACTCCAACATTCACATCCTACATAACATAGGAAATCATGATGAATGAAAATATTAATCTGAATAAATAAACACTATCTATAACGTGCACCCTAGTGAAGTATTTAATCCATAGATTCTACAGTTGTGGAGGAACACTTTTCATTAGCGCAACAGTTAACAGAAAAATGAATCAACTATCTGTTTGTCGAACTCGACGATGAGCTTGTAATTGTACTCAGTACAGTGGCGTAAAGAACATTAATTCGAGACTGCACTCTTCATACCACTCGAGGGTTAATCTCTCTTTCTCTCTGTCTCTCGTCTGATCACATACTTTCCTCTACTACTTGTAGCGCTACATCTTGTCGTTCTGTACCCGTAAGTTTGAACCTTTCATAGACAGTATAATGGTTGAGACTTTGGGCTGATCACTCTGTATGTCGTCGCTATTCTCGCTCTCGCTGTGTTGCTAATTCAATCACTTTGCAAGGCAATCTTCTTTCCTCACTGACAGTAGAAGGACTTCGGTGGTAGTCGATCGTAAATCTCTCTCTTGAAATATGCACGCGCGTCGCTCCGTCATCGGGATCGATGCAAAGTGGTAGTAGGCTGCTCGCAGTATGGCTTTTCAGACCTGGCCGCGAACTATGGCGTTTTGAATGTGCATCGATACAATTTTTAAAACCAGCCTGAAAAACTCTTAACCAAAAATACTAGGGTAATGTTGCCCGATATGAGACACGTTCCTTAAGAAATACATAAAGAACATTTTTATGAAAGTACAATGCACGTTATGAAAATTAGCTGTACATTCTTTGGCAATTAAAAATTTCGTCCGAAACATTTCCTTTCAAAAATGCCTTGCGTCCAATGAATCTGACCGGTACGGGATTTTTGGAGATATCATATCAGAAATCTCATATTAGGCAACTTTACGGTGCAGGCTGCGTTTTTGATTAGAGGAGACAAAGTTCTCGTCGCCGAAGATCGTCGTCGGGCCGAAGAAAGCCCGGCAACGTGTACGGAAAACGGTATTTCCGAGACGCTCTGTGTCGCGAAGTTGTAGACCGCTCGGCGTCGTTGTATCTGGTAGTAGTGCAAAAGCTGGGGGGGGGGGGAGTTAGTTGGTCTAGGAATTCCGGGTACCTTAGCCTCGGCCTGTGACACCGGCTGGTTGATAACCGGGGTCGATGCACATCCATCACGTGGCAACTAGCCTCCGACGATACGGCTACTCGACGGTTATTTACGGGATTCTGGAACGTAGAGAGTTGTCGTGCATGGCGCGCTGCGATATTGTTTCCGACGTCGAGAGGACACACGGAGCATATCTGTTGGATGACGTATCGCGGCTCCCAGTAATTCTGCATCGCCTGGTCTCCTTCTTCTGCTGTTTCTCTTCTACCAGCTTCTTCTGACCTCCCTAACTCTTCCTCTTCTTCTTCTTCTTCTTCCTGCAACCAGCTCTCATTAGTCTAACTCACGGCTTCAACGTCGTAGGTACACACTGAGCGTACCTGTAGGATAACGTATCGCTGTATCAGCAATTCTGTATCGCCTCTTCTGGTCTCCCCTTCTTCTTCTTCCGCTGTTGTTGCAGTTAAACTTGCTCTTGGAAACCCAGAGATTTTCGAGTTTTATATGTCTAATCCTGTTCATTTTGTCGAGAAAACTCCAAATATCGAAATCCCAACCTGCGGAGTGCGCTCGTTAAAAAGTTATGACCGTCTAAAGTTCAGTAATTTTCACTGTTTTTGACAGGTAAGGGCGCCGCCCATATTGGTAAGTAAGGAGCTCTTCCGTGTAGTGACTCAGTGGCGACGCTAGGTGGCAGCACTACATTGCGCCACAACAATGCCGATAACATACATTTATAGTTCCTCTTGCCGAATGTTGCTTCGTCAATCTGTAAAATCAGATGAAACCAAATTTGTACATATGACTATACTTACAACATCTTATTAGCTTATCCGCAAAAAACTATCTCAGACCAACTCAGTATACTCTACCTGAACTATAATCGGAGTTCCAGAAGCCAAAATCCTTCATTTTGGTGCACTCTAAAACTAGAAATTCGAATTCCCCTTTCAACATGCCCGTGCTACTAGTACTACTAGGCGCGCTAGTGCTGCCACCTAACGACGCCACTGAGTCACTACACGGAAAAGCTCCCTACTTACCAATATGGCGGCGCCCTTACCTGTGAGAAACAATGAAAATTAGTGAACTTTAGACGGTCATAACTTTTTAACGAGTGCACTCCGCAGGTTGGGACTTCGACATTTAGAGTTTTCTCGACAAAATGAACAGGATTAGATATATAATACTCGAAAATCTCTGGGTTTCCAAGAGCAAGTTCAGCCGTTTTCATTAGTCGAACTCACGGCGTCGACGTTGAAGGGACACACGCAGCATATTTATTGGATGACGTATCGCTCTTCCACCAGCATCTTGTAACCTTTCTACGTCTTTCTCCTTCTTCTTCTTCTGCTGTTATCGCTGCTGCGTTCTGCAACCAGTTGTCATTAG
This sequence comes from Lasioglossum lativentre, assembly GCA_916610255.1. Lineage (NCBI taxonomy): Eukaryota > Metazoa > Arthropoda > Insecta > Hymenoptera > Halictidae > Lasioglossum > Lasioglossum lativentre. The sequence continues at coordinate 9,727,772 of OU744364.1, forward strand.
CTCAACTGACGGCTTCAACGTTGAAAGGACACACGGAGCATATCTGTTGGACCGCTCTACCAGCAACTCTGCATCACCTCTTCCGGTCTCCCCTTCTTCTTCTTCTATTTCTCTTCTACGAGCTTCTTCTAACCTCTCTACTTCTTCCTCCTTCTTCTTCCGCTGTTGTTGCTGCTGCTGCTGCTGCCATGCCGCCGCGTCCTGTAACCAATTCTCATTAGTCTAACTCACGGCTTCTGTTCACCAAGTGGCACCGCTGAACCCTCGCGGCTCGAGCGACTTTACCTACCGTGAAGCTCGAGTAAAGTAGCGAAATTGCGAGATTGCGAAATTACGTCGACCGAGCGAGCGTTTCCGTTGAGAGTCCGCGCGAACGTTCCCTGTCCGGCGATGTCAGCCCGGCACTCGACCCACCGAACAAATAATAATGTTATTTAACGCTGTTTAACTGTCTTGCTCGGCCGCCAAGCGAAATCGGACAGACTAATTGCGGGAAATCTTTTTGCCGACCGGCCCCCTCTCTGGCCCCTGAGCCAGGGAATTTGGCCGTTCCTGCGAACTCATTCTGTTCAACGGCCCGGAAAAACCACCGCTGTTAGCGAATGTCAGCGCGAACCGTTCCTTCGCGTTCTTTTGCATTCGACCATTTGTTTCCTTTGACTTTCCCTCATCCCCCCTCCTGCATCCACAGTTCGTTCCTTTAGGAATAATTCGCGAAACGTCCTCTCAGTGACGACTATTATGTTCCGCGGAGCGATATCCTTGTTAATTTTTCAGTGGTTATTGTTTGTTTATTTCGTAGCGAATTTGTGACGGGAATTAGTGGAACAATAGGCGTCGCATGCGGAAATGTTCGGAACTCGTGTTCTTTGAATTTGTTGGGGAATTATAATGAATCGTGAATTCGGTCGTTGTTTATACAGAGTGACCGGAAAGGAGGGAGTTGTAAAGTCTCACGCCCTTTTCAATTGTACTACCAGTTATCGATCACACCGTGTAGTGAGAGGGTTACTAATCGTTTTTAATACTAAACATAGTAATACAGATGAAATATTCAGATAATGAGTCTCGTTAGAAATAGTTGCTGTAAAAAAACATTCTACAATATCGGAACTAAAGATAAACATTAAAATTGGCGTATACAGTGTTAAATCGTCTAAAAACAATAATAAAGGAACGAGTTGCGTACGAAATATTAAATTGAATACTGCGGTAATTTCTATAGACCTTTGAATCGACTCTTGTTCCATTAATCGAATGGTACATTCTGCAGCTCATATCGGCTGTTCCGTCGCTGATGGAGTCACGCGCGTCCGAATCACAGATTAAACAATCCGCGGTCGAGCGTTTCAATTAACCGGTAGGAAAGTTTACCGTCCCGTGTCCTGTGCCGGGTAAAATCGTGCTGGATACTCCCTAAAATCAACAAGCTCCCTTACGTGCCGAATTGTACAGGAAACTTTATTCTCTCTCTCTCTCTCTCTCTCTCTCTCTCTCTCTCTCTCTCTCTCTCTCTCTCTCTCTCTCTCTCTCTCTCTCTCTCTCTCGGTCGAAGCGAAACGATCCACGTGTGTCGTTGAACAAAATCGGAAACAGATCGATCGACTCGGCCCCAGCAGAGTTCCGCTTTCTGCGGTGAAGTCCTGGGAATCAATCGTTAACCGAACCGTTTAATGCAAAAGTTGTGTAAGTCTATGTACTCCATTGATTCTTTGTGTTCGTAGACAGAGAATCAATGCTTGAGTTACAAGCAATTTTCGAAATTGGACTCCGCTTCCCCAAAAAGACGATGTTCTTCGACTTCTTACTTTAACACGATGCTTTCTGTCCAGTAGTCAACTTCATTGACTTATACTACTTTTTCATTGAACTTTTGAATTACTGTAGCACGCTGTCAATGACAGTGGTCAAAATTGTGGGAGATTTTTAATGAGAATATGAGGTTTTCATTGTTCAAACTAAAATCTGGAAAATTTTCCCTTGTGTGCTACCTATAATAAAAAGTATTAGATCGCACAAGTCTATCATAATAATTAGACTGCAGATTCTATGCAGTTTAATCGTTCAAATTTATCTTGATTTTACTTTACAACAGCTATTGTATTATTACGGGAGATAAAAGTTCGAATTTGCATAAACGTCAACAGTCTAGTGTTCAATTAAAATGATTGACGAGATTTGCATTTATTACTCGTACAAATTTTCAAGGAATAATAAAATGCCAAGTTTTAGGTTGATTATATTCTATGAGAACCATTGCTACAAAAAAGTACAGTTGTACTTAATTTCGCTTTCTCGAAGTATATGTATAGAACTGGGAATTTGCATAAACATTCGCAGTCTACTGATCACGAATGAAATTTGAATATGTTAATGAACGAAATATATGTTGAAGGAATAGAATACAAGAATTCTCAAGATTTTAATAAAATATGTGATAAGAATCATTTCTGTACTTTCAAAAATAAAATAATGTCTGAATGTCAAGAAAACCTCTACAACATTTTTGTTATTCTTCCTGTTATAAAAGAAAACGGAAATAAGGTAATCATTTTGTTCGATTTTCCTTAACATTTACAGATTTTCTACAATTCAATATGCGAACCATTTTGATAACGGATCTTTAGTTTGTTCGATTAAATCCTTTTTGCCACGGGTAGCACACAATTATCTCGAGCAAGAATACTGAAAATGACCGCAACCTAAAATCCACTGTTATTGCTTCACGATGTAAGCCATATCCTTCTGAATATATTATTCCAACGTTCCCATAACATCGCATCGGACTTGGTCGGAATATCGATCAGTCCACTGACAATGATACTGTTTCATTCAATGCCCTGGTGAACCTAATTGCAATGTTATGGGAAACGTTGTCCTAACTTGTTCAAGAGAATATTCTACATCCAGAAGTCTCTAGAGTGAGACCGATGTTGTTACAGGGTGTCATAAAATTATATGTCGCGGACACCACAGCGCGGTTCTGCACCCCTGATTTAGTCGAAAACGACATAAAGAACCCCATGTAAAATTGACCTAGAACGTGGAAAACAAGGTAAAAAAAAACCAAAAGTTTTGTTTTTTAATCGTGTTCTGCTGGTCACGAGGAACAACACTTTGTGAGAGGAACCATAGGTCGTAACTCAACTCTTCTCTTCAAAAATGATGTTGAAGTTCGTTATTGTTTAAACATTAAATCCTGTTACACGCAATCAGTTGAACTTTCTGATCACCATCCTATTCCCTAAACTGTTATTTTCCGAACTATGAAATGAAAGAATATTATGAACAGAGGTGTTTCAAAAATGATATGAACTTCAACATCATTTTTTAAGAGAACGGTTGAGTTGCGACCTATGGTTCCCCTCACAAAGTTGGTCCTTTGTTTTTTTTTTATTTAAGGGCGGTGGGATGAGCGTAAAGAATGCCTTTACGCACACCCCCCCTGCGATGATAGTCTGGGGGGGGGGGGGGGGTAATGTGGGGGGCTCCACGCGACCGGCAAAAAGGGTCGTGGAATACTCACTAACCCCCCCCCCCCCCCCCAAGGACTACAGCCCTTCTCCCTCTACTTCTATTCCAGGATCAGAAGTGTACAGGGACCCACCATTAGTACTTCTACTTTTTACCTGTACCTCCCGTAATTTCCACGGTAATTCCACAATAACAAAGTTGGTCCTAGTAACCAGTAGAACACGATTAAAAAAGAAAACAATTTTGATTTTCTTATACCTTGTTTTTCACTTTCAAGGTCAATTATGCGGGGGGGTTCCTTACGTCATTTTCGATTAAATCGGGGGTGTAGAATCGCGCTATGGTGTCCGCAACATATAATTTTGTGACACCCTGTACAAAATCACACCCGGAGGAATTTCATCGATATCATGTAGTAAAAGCAAAGGTTTTTAGATTAAAGAAGTTGATAATTGCCGGTGAATAAAGCATTGACTAGGCAAATTGATTTCTGTTGCAATTATATCGGAATTCGAACAGAAACGTACCCTAAGACGATTCGCAGCGTATTGACAGAGTTCTGTTGAACGGTATATATAAGATAAACCAGGAAGTTTGTTCGCATCCGACCGGTTTTGCGCCGCGTTTGCGGAACTCCGCGAAATGTAATTTCGCGACGTGTCTCGCGGAATCTCGGCGGCGAACCGAACAGATCATAACGAACCGCGGGAATAATCGTAACCCGACCGGAAAACGCGTTACAGGCACGATAATGCGGTATCCGCAACCATGGAATCGCGAACCGTGCGTCGTTTCGCGAAATTCCGAGGCGGCGTTCTTAATGGCAAACCATTTCCACTAGGAAAGAACATAGCGTTCTACGTACATGTTGCTCCATAGAGGCTGGGTGTCTTGGTAAAATGACTGACAATGCTACAGAAAAGTTAGCGAATATTATCGATGCGAAAGGAACAAGTAGTCTCATTTGGGTGAGCGTGTTGGTTGTAAAAACCATTATCCGAAAAGTTAAATTCCCTGAAACTCTTCTAAAATTTTCTCACAACTGTTGCCGAACACCCTGTCTACGCGATAATACCAAGTGTCTAATTTCTCGTAATGAAAACCATAATCATTTATTCACTTAATCGTGCACACGGATTACATTCGCTTTGATTACTTCAGTTATTTAATAATCATGAATTCTAGGTTATTTAGTAATCGTAATCATTAGTAATTATTAACATGGTTTCGCATTGATTTTAACATTGTTAATTATGTATCGGATCACTGTTTTTCCAATTCTGACCCAAAGCATAATTTATAATCAATCACTAAAATTAATCACCAATGCAAGTATTTTTTATTCTGAAGATACAAGTGTTTCGACGTAAGCGCAGGTCCAAAGCACACTACTCTTCGCGAAGTAGTTCACAGCCTTCTTATTGTTGTCGTTGAAAACTGTCGAAATTTCGATTTCTTTTGCAACAGGTGATTAGTAGAACAGTAAATTATTATGATATTTGCAATGTTCCCACTTCTATTCCACTATACGCCCTTCCCCTTAACATGTGCCATCAGCAGTGAAATAATATTCCACTAAAGTCATGATCACTGTACAGGCAGTGCAATAAAATCGCAATATCAATCGAAACAGGACCAGAGTTTGGCAGAGTTTCGCACGAAGGTAGCAATGATGGTATGAAAGTGTCTAAGGAACGTCTTGTTTAATCGCACACGCGCCAATCGGTCGCGGAGGAAGCGAGGAGAACAGAGGATTAGGTAAACGTAAAAAGCGACGCGGAAGCCCGTTTCCGTTCTGTTTCACTGTGGCCAACAGCTCGCTGCCGTCACCGTTTGTTTGCAATCGTGCAACGAGGCCCCCGAAGAACATCTTCGAGGACGTTCTCGTCGAGGAACTTTGACGAAACCGTTCCTCGAACGTTCGCTGTTTACCCCGGGGTGCGCGTGCTAGTCGACAATTTCGTTTCCTGCTCTCCCATTTCCCCGAGGCGACAGCTGCAACGGTACTGCGGCTGCAGCCGTGAAAAACGATCCTTTTCTCCCCTCGGAAAAGCTCCTTAAAGCTCGTTCGGTGTTGCACTCGATATCTCGGGAAAAAGACACTTGAACCGAAGGGCTGCAAGCCCCTAGCTTCGTGACGTTCGAGAACCGTGAAACTAATCGACGCCCATTCCCATCTCGTTATTTTCCCAGAAAATTCCTCGTGTTAATGGATAATGATTCGTTCAGGCCGGGCATCGAAAGTGTTGTGGAATTTTCTAATATAGGGGTGAGTAGTGGGAAATAGCATAATGTGGGGAGGGTTCCGAATATAGGACGCAAAAAAGCGGTGCTCTCTGGTCGTAAATGTTTTCTTTTAGACATTATTTAAAAGAAAAGAATGCAGAGAATTTTAACCAAAACACTGTATAATATATTGAAAAATATTTAAACTGTATTCTTTGCAAACGTAATTTCTGATGAAAAGAAACGAGCGAATTTCAAAGAGAACGTCGCACGATGTGCTTAAGAATATTTGAAACGTTCGAAAAATTTATGCTAACGAGCGAGGAAACTATATTAAGCCGAACAAAGTGTTGAACAGAAGCAGACATAAACTGGCCGGAACAATATTGAAACGAATTTACTGGCTCGCCGAATTACTTTCATGAAAGTCCCCTTTGTTCCTGGTTCCTCCAAAGAAAATTCGTGGATTGAAAAGTTCTGTCTTCGCCCAGCTGAAGAAAGTATCTCGATAACAGAACAGATTAAAGGATTAAAGGGAAGGCTCGAAGGGATGAAAAGCGTGAGACAAGGATCCAACTAAGAAACTCCTGATCGGAATTCAGTCCAATTGACAGAAGGCAGTTGATTAAAAGTGTTTTAATTTCAGCAGACCATTTGCTTCGTCGCTCTGCGATTTCAATGAACTGAAAAGTTTTTTTAAGAAAACGAAAAGGATAGAAATGACGTCGTTAGGGTGTCTTTGAAACCCTGAAGAACATATTCAGTCGAATATTTTTGAAACTGCTGGAAATAGAAAATCTGGGGAAACTCGAAAATCGTATATTTTTAATATGCTTCAACATTTCATCTTGGAAAAAATGTAGAAGAATGTTCAATTATATTCAGTGTTTGTGTTGGATTTATACTTTTTTGTATATTACTAGACATTTAAGAAGAAAAATTATTTAAAGGAATATAGCTTTTTCATGGATATCACGGTCCTATTTAAGAACATATACAATTTCTGGAAACTTGTGATGCTGTTTTAAATGTGGTTTTCGAAATATTCAACCGAGTATGTTCTTTCAATTTTAGCGTGAAACATTTTCTTTGACGCTGGTTCCTGTGATATTTTTATACAAACTGGCACATTCCGTTCCGAGATGTTTGTTTATCGTGTTACTTTAAGAATAATTTTCAAAAGGGATGTTGAATACGAATAGCTAGAAAGGGCATGAAGAATGAGATAAGAATACTTAAAGCGAACATTTAAAATGGAAGAATAATACTTAAAAAGAAGTTTGAAATGGAGCTCTGTGTTTGAAATTCAAGTGAAATCAAGCCACGAAGCCGAGTACTAGAAAAACAAACCGCGAAAACAAGGAAGGTGAAACAAGAGGAGGGAAACGGACTGGTGGAAAATATTGATGCTGGTGGGAATGAGGAAACGCTTCTACGTGAGGATAACAGAAGCGTGCGCATTGGACCAGAGAATCAAACTGCAATCACACTACGGTAGAGCAGGCGAAAATCAAGAGAGATTAAAGAATTCGTTACTATTTCCATAAAATCTCTGCCAACACTTAAAACATTTTCCAACTATAAATGGATTACCGAATAACCATTAAAATCCAATCAACGTAATTAATGAATTGATCACGAAATTTCAAAGTAATTTTTTTATTCTAACAGAACCATGCACTCGAGCATCAATTTACGAAAATAACGAAGGTAGGTATTTCAAAGTATCGGAAAAGCTATTTCGTTCTGAATTACTTTTTAAATGAAATTCGACAATTATTAAAAGTCTTTAATGTCTTCCATGATTGACGATACGTTGCGATAAATACAATGCCAATTTGAAAATCGATTATCCGCGAAACGCCATTTCTTTCGAGCTCGTCAAAGCGAAACCGGCGAATCAATTTCAATTTTATTTCATTTAAAATGATTGCCGTCGCCGTTCACATATGTATAAATATGTGTTCGATGGTCATAATGCGTTGTATCAGTTCGTTTTATGGTTGAAAAAGTTTCCTGTTCGGTTTCGTCAGCATGTAACTTCACTTAATTAAAATGAATTTCACGCAAAAATGAATTAATTACGGAAAAATATCACGTGAAAATATTCGGTATGCAAATAAGAGATTCTGCGGTATATACAAACATTTTTGCACCGTGTGACGCGGCGAAAGAAAAATAATTAATTATACATTTGTTTTTCCATATTTATGCACCACCGAAACTGCGTGTACTATGCGAAAACAGAATTTTGAACTCTGGCCTCTGGGAAAACAGTCTGGATAGCATATTTGCGAGATGGTATTCCAGCAAAATGAAATTCTAAAAATTTGTAAAATTTTTTAACTTATTGTAACACAGTATACAGTTGAATGGAGATCATTAAATTTGTACTTATATCACTTTACAGTCTTATGACTATTTTATACGTTTCATAGAACAAAATCTCATTCGCTTATTACGTGAATGTGAGAGAAGGTTATTGCTACCGATGGAAAATACTTTCAATAAAATATTCCCCATCTTTCTATTCGAACAAGGGACTATTATTTACCGAAAGAACTGCAGAAACTTATTCGAGTACCTGATAGAAACTCGCGTAAAAGGTGAACGTTGAACACTGGTTCGCGTTGTACTGCATCAGAAGCGCAGCGTTAAAAAGAACGGGCAATCGGCAGAGCGAAAGTTTGAAGAGGAGAGCCGCGGATTTCTCTAATCGGGAATGAACTTTGAATTGGTCGGAGGAGGGGTGTCGTCATCCGAGAGCAGGAGACGAAAAAGTGTCGAAAGACGGGGCTGCCGAATAGCTTTCAGCGTAAAGAAACTTCGAACCGCTTTGACGGCAAGATGAAAAATCGCAAAACGCACACAGCCCATTGAGCGGGAACTCGAGCGTGCAGTCAAAGAACGGGCCACGAGCGTCATTAAAATCGCGAGATTAAGGATTTGCTCGGTCGAACTAATCCGGCCAAGACAGGCCTTTACTATACAAGTACAGAAAGACGAGGGGAGGGATAGCTACTGTTGAATCGAAATAATCAAGGAACAGGCTCAACGAATAAAATTCCGAGCGACTGGTCGGGACGGTGAGATCACAAGGGAAAGCTGGATAATGGCGGTGAAAAAAAAATGGATGCAAGCGATACGAGACAAGAGCGCATCTTCGCGACTATGTAACGAAGGTAGACATTCATAGTAGCCGAAGAACCAGAGAACTAAACGAGCAGGATCAATAAAAGGCTGAGGATCTGAAAAGGTGAAACTACAATTTTAGAAAATGTTCTTTGGGTTACAAGCGCTGACCGCGTGTTCTATTGAAACTCGTTCACATTTTTTCGAGATAAAAAGTCGCGTATCAGGCAGCGTATCCGTGAAATTTCTGAATGAACTGGTTGGCACAAAAAAAAAAATGAATCGCATTCAAATCTGGTCACGATTTATAAATGAACGTGTAACGAAATTAAACACGCGCATTGGGTCTCCACAAAGGGATTTCACATTTTAATCGACAACTGTCCATCTTCGAAAGGATGAAATTTTTTATCCGAAGTATTATTATCTGAATGCATCTATTGTTTCGTGTTCGGATATACCACGTGGATAGTAGTAGATATTTATCCGTTTCACGCCATTCAAGTTATTAATACTGTGAGAAAATATGGAGTGCAATAGCACAGAACTCAAAATGATGGTTTTGAATGCTCCATAACACATAACATTTTCAACAAAATTTTTAACAGATTTTATTCAATAAAACATCCACACTAATCAGAATATCCACTATTTTGGAAATGTCTAAAATACATGACGGTTTACAGAATACAATAATTGTGTTCAAATCATCCATTTTGGGTAATTCAAAAGTGTGTCATTAATTTTGATATGCCACAGTATACACAAAACATTTTGTGTAATTTCTAACAGAACGAAAATGTACTCTTTCGAGAATGTCATTTAAATAATTCTATTTTCGTGCATTAAGTAATATACTTTTAATTTTGGCAAGAAAAATTAAATCACTCGGACCGGCGAAGCTTATTTCAACGTTATGCCACTTTAAATACGTATTCATGAATAATGCAAAAGTTTCCATTGTGCGTAATTAGAACACGAAGTGTACGCGAAGACCTATGCTTTCTGAAATCTTATCTAGCAAAACTGAGGGGTACGTTCACATGAAACCTAACAGTTCTAAAATATTAAAAATATAATTGTTCTCACTTGTAAAATATGAAAACAGATTGTTTATTTTCACTACACGATGATAATACGGTTTCGCGATTGATCGACATTTAAATATTAATTTATTATAGCTAACCTTTCTTTCAATTCTCTTTTAAATCGGATGTAAACGCCAAATGAAATTAATAAAACAATAGTTTACATGTTCCTTAGACTTCTATAGTGCTATTCTTTAATCATTTTTTATCGATCATACGAAATACATCATTTCCACAAATCATATATCCGAATTATATGAAATGACGACATCACACAGTTACGTACCATTTCGAAAGAAATAAATCATGGCCACTCGGAACGCGTAATATCGACCGTTCCGAAACGAATCGTTAAAGCTTCTGTCGAACGCGAGCAAACATAGAGCGGTTTTGCGTGTATCTGTTCGATATAAAGTAATAAATATTACGTGGCCCTGCTACTGCCCTAGATAGCAGATTCCGAATATTACTTTTGAAATCTTGCTTTCTATTCGTTTAATCTGCCAACAACCACGATAAATAAGAAGAAAGTCACAAACATCTCCCGTGGTTAGTTAAACATTACTGTCTTCCAATTAAAAGCGAAATTAATAATTACTGTAATTAACGTTCCAGTCTGATCAAAATATTGACTAGCATGCGAGAACGGAACTATGATGTAATTCACTTTCGCGTTCGCAGTTTCAGGAGCGTCATTCGTGGCGATTCCATATTTGCACAATGGAACGCGAGAGCCGGTATTTAAAAGCGAAATAAAACACGTGTCGATTGGACCGTGCGCGATTCATGCCGTAGAATACCGACTCTCTCCATTGATAGCATCGGTCCGAGCTCACATAACATAATTCTCGCTATAAAACGAAAAATTATCGGCCGCCAATCAACCGGGAATTCGCTCATAATGGCGTTATTTGCTCGGGCCGTGTTATTTCCGATAGCACGCGCAATTTTAGCCGCGGAACGTCACCGGTACCAAATTTTTTCGGTACGCAACAATGTTTCATCGCAGAAATATTATTGGTAAACTGTGAATTTTTTACCCGACATAAAATAAAATAAGTGACGCATTCGTTTCACACTTTGTTTATTTATACAATTGTCCGGGGACCGGACAATATTCCTGGATCTCAATGGTGGCGATTTCCGAGTTTCATTTTGAAAGTTGGCTTAAGGGATGAGAAACGAAGAGCCGACATTGGTATCCTGGAATATAAGACATCGAAGAAACAATGTTCATCACGACGACGCGACGCTTAGCTTCTTGGGGAGAAAAACGATGTTTGCCGTCGTAAACTTTTTTCAGTGTCATTAAAAACAACGGCGATATTTCAGGTTCTAATCCTGGGTAACTTAGTCTGTACGCATGCATATAGCTTGGGGTTGAATTTGAGATTCATTAATAAAGAGGATAGCGGAGGTAAACTCGTTCGTAGCCGACGATTAATCACGTCAGTGACGCAACCGGCCTTTATGGAGCTGTTAAACGCGACCGCGAAGATAACGGGGATTTTAAAAGCCACCCCTTCCTTTAACGCCGCCTCTTCGACGCTCGACTCGTGCCGCCATCACCGAGATTACCACTTCGTTCTTTCACCCTCGTTTTCGACAACGTCGCACAGTGTTCCGAAACGCCGAAAAGCTGGCTAAACATTAAAAACACTAGAAAAACACTAAAAACCTGTCTTAAAATACTGTGTACCAAGGTTTTTGGGGTCGCTGATCACGAAATTAATGTTAGATTTACATTTTATTTAAATTTTTATGTTGTATATTTGTGTATTTTATTTTTTTATTTATATTTATATATGAATATAAACCTTTTGTCTATCTGTGAACATTTGTTTAAACATCAACGTTTTAAACCAATGTTCATACATAAAAAATAAGTTTATATTCTTATAATAGTAAGGTGTCCAATAATATAAGAATAGTAACACAAATGATAAATACTTTTCTTAATCTGTTTATTTGTATTATGTATATAATAAATATTTATAAATGAACATAATAAATATTGGAAGCGTTTCGAACGACTCAACGTTCAGTAACAAAGATTCATTTGAAACTAGTGATCAGTGACTGTAAAAATCTCCATACAAGATGCATTAAATAATATAGCGGTTTTATTAAAAACATTAAAATTTAATATAACATTGTATAAGTTCCCTTATTTATTACGTTGAAGATGCATTTTCGATAGCAACCTAGAATCCTCAATTTATTATTATATCTTGATAAATGTCTAAAAATTAGACTCCAGGAGTAGTATTGTTTATACAATATACATTGTGTCCCAAAATTTTTTCAACTCCCTTAATTGGACGGTTCCCGAGGTCAATCGAAGCGACATTTTCCTTTTCCAAAATGTCCGCTGCGGCTTTGTTTAGAAGTTATTAACGAAAAACGCGGACCAATCAGAGCGCGAGCTAGACACGTGTTGGCGAAAATGGTACGGTGCGCAGTATTGGTATTCTGCTGTCTTGCATAGAAAATTTAAACCATGAATATCTTTTTTTGGCGCAAATATGCGCAAGATTTTCTTTTGCAGCATTGTTGTTGATATATTCACAAATACTGTCCATGCCAAACGAGCAGGTTCTTCGGTGTTGTTTGTTTTTTATTTAAGTTGAAAGTCGGACAACATGATTTTTCTTTATGAAACCGAAATATTTTAAACTCAATACCTGCTCATCCATGATCACGAAAGTATTCCTTCTATTACAATTTCATGATTCAGTCATCAAGGTACAATTTTCAATGACAAAATTATACTTTCTTTGTAGTTTGAACTATTACCTAACGATATCACCACTCACGTGATTAGAATTCTTTACTTCGAAAAATGGTCCAGCTTTTAGACATTTTGGAACACTGTGCGTCGCGTCGTGTCCTGTCGAATTCGCCGTGTTCGTCGCCGTGTCAAAGTAACGTTGACCAAATAGCTGTTCGCGACAATGGATTTGCATTATCTAGAACTTCCGATTGGCGGGAGGGAAAAAGAGGGTGGGATTAAGTCTTCGAATGCAAACGGAGAACAAAATGGAAAATACGGTACAGTGACAGAGTCCCATGTAACCCGATCCAAAAATTGAATGGAAACCTCGAATAAGGATCTACGCTGTTTTTATCATACATATAACGTTGACCCTTATTCGGGATTTCCATTCAATTGTTGAAACAGACTGTATACAGGGTGGTATGCATGTAGTCACCACGATTTTTTAGGCGAATCCAACATAGTCTGGCAAAAAAATGTTTTGAACGAAAGTTAATCAGTTTTCAGTGATTTAAAACTTGCGCCATTAGTAATTTGTGAAAAATTTAATTTCAATGAAAAATCAAGGTCACTTTGCCTTTCTTAAACAATATTATAAAACATCAAAATATATTATGGTATATACAACCTTTATAGATTAGACCCTTCTGAACTAGAATCTTTATTTTAACTGTGATCGTCTTAAATGTTTTGTGAAAAGATAACAATTTTTAGATCTACTACTCTTCCTTTTAACAGAACAATATATTATCCTTCTTTATCGAACTAATTCTGTTACACCACACAAAATATTCTCGAACATATTTGAAGCGCTATCCAAACGAACGTTTCCAGCGAATAAAAACGAGCGCCACATCTATCTAAACAAACCGCACACAATGCCAATTAATGATCTTTAGACAACCACAACAATTAGAAAGCTGTCATTCAAGGATATAGTAACATCTTTCCAGTAAGTCTGTCGCATACCTGCACTTTCAGCTTTCTTTCGAAGGAAGAGACGAAGCACGATTTACTGTGACTAATATGTATAATTATTACTCTGGAACCAGCTTGGACACTTATGCGAGTCCTACGTTTCTCTTGGAGCGCATGCCGCCGTGGATACTGTAACGATATTCGTACCTTAATACGCACGATGCATCCTCGTAGTAATTGCATTCCGTAGCTGCATGCCAATGCATTAGATGTTTCTCTGCCGAAGTAACAGTCTGGCCGGTGCATATCGCTGCGAGCTATTCCAGGAGACCCTTTATCAAAGCGATTCTTATCAGCTTTTGCTTCTACATTGTGCGGAGAATCAACTGCTCAACAAATTGTTGAACGTAATCGCAAATAAACTCAGAGACAGTCATGAATTCAAAGATATGGTTTGATTAGAATTATTAAGATAGTTTTCACAAGGACTCAATTTTCGTTAAGCTCCAGAATTTCCTACGAAATTTAGATTATTCATCGATTTTCCTATATTCAGTTTAAGGGACAAATAATAATTGGACGATCACAAAGTTTTGTCGGAGTTTAAAGATAATGCAACGTCATGTGATAATGTGATTGTTGAAAAAATTATTTGAGAGTATATTAAAAATGGAAAATAACATTGTTTCTATATATTAGACAAACATGGTAGAAGAGTTGACGGCATTCAAAAACAAAAAATCTTAATACGAAATGGAACCATAGAAAAGAGAGATTTTCAGAACAGGATGAAAATTCCGACACGCACCTGGGCTGCCATAAACGCCATAAACGCGGCGAAGTTTCCACAAAGCACGTAACTGTCGCGTTAACGAGTTTCCCCGAGGTTCGCAGCGAGTGCCTGGCCGCGGCGGCTGAGCTTCCCTCGAAACTATAGAAAATAAAATATTTGTGTTCGCGATGTGTACACGAGCACGCAAGTGACGCTTCTCTGTTTCCGTGTCTACAGCTAGCCCAATTCTTTCTACGAGCTCTAGCCGTTGTGGCGCGCGCACACACACACACAGACACACATTGTGCGCTTTTTCACGATCTTGCTTACATTCTCTCCGCCCGTCTAATTTCTTTCTATCTTTATTTCTCTCTGTGTTTCCCCCCTCGTTGTAACGAGGAACGATCCCCGCAAAGAATCGGCGACCTCTCCGGATTCAGGCGAGGAATACTCATTCGCGAGACGACACAAGCTGCGAAAACACAAGCTCCGCGAGCTGCAAACGAGAGATCTAGAATCTAGAAGGCTACCGGATATCCCGTGGAACACGACACACCTTTTGCACGAAATCCTGCCGAGCGAATCGATAAGCTGTAGGAGCGTCTGGGCGTCCGTATGCACGCGTTGCGATAGAACATCGATTAAACGGATACTAATTAGCCGCGCGTTCAATGCCGGACTCTTCATCATCGGCGCACACGCTTCCGAAATTCTTGGTCTCGATCCACGAATTACGATCTCGCACGCGCAACCGGTGGACAAACGTGTACGCCCTGTTGCGTGATTTACTGACTCCGCTCCTACTGTCTCGAGTACATTGTCGGTGGTCTATCGCACTGTCTGTTCGACGTACAGTTACACCAGTTTACATGTCTCCGGGTAATGTCACGAAGAGTCGTTGTTGCGAAGAGAACATTGCGCGGAATAGTTTGTTTCGACCTGAAGTGTAATTGATTCGAAGAACACCTTCGGACGTTCAAATCGATAAGAGCTTTGGTTGTTTCTAACAATTTTCTCGACGATACTTTTATTAAATAATTGGCGATATTTTTCTGATTAATTTCGCAGACATAGTCTTGTGACGTTCCTCGCCATTATTACGTTTGTTGAAAATCTGAAATATCGTAGATGAGGACATTAAATACATAATTATTGTATAAAATATGTAAACTTGTGTGACTGGCGTGTACCGAATGAATGCAGCAAGATGAACGCACAAGATCGACTGTGTTACCTCTGTCCATCATTTTGTGAGAATGAACGTGGCGAGTGATCCTTTTTCCCGTGTTGTGGTGCGAGCGTGAGAATGAGCGTAGTCGTGAAACGATGAAAGATCATCGTGGGCCGAAGCTGTCCGAGATTCCGAAAGTAGATAATTAAGAATCGGCGAAAGCCCCAACTTTCTTTCATCCTTAGCGACTAATTGAGTGGATCTCCTATCCATTACCGCGACTAATCGCCTCATTTCTGTGTTTCTTTCTTCGGGGGATCTTCGGGAACACCCCGAATTCAGGGTCGTACTTCAATTGCATCATGTTCATGGTGGCGAGCAGCGTAGTCCTGACGGTGGTGGTGCTCAACTTTCATCACAGATCGCCAGACAGATACAAGATGGCGACGTGGGTAAGGAACTCGTTTACATGTTAATCATGCCGGGGTCTGTGCAAATTCGTAATTTCGCGGCAATTGAAAGAAACGTCTGGTGATTTAAATGCAAAGCAGGACAACGTCCTCGGTATGAAAACAAGTGATTAATGAATAATCGATTGTTTCCATTATTGCTTCCGTGCCTTCAGACGTCGATCAGCGTCTCTCTTCGTGACTCGGTTAATTGAATGAAGGCCTGGAAGAGACGCGGACTTTCCCATGCAACGAGTGCCAATGCGATGTAGAAATTACAGTAAAACCTCGATTCTACTATTTCTTTGCGTGACCTCGTCAAAAAAATATAATAAATGAAATGCTGTATGTCATTATCATACTGCTAAAATTTATACTTTAGACTGCTCATATGCGCCGCGGTGGAAGGGATATTCGTTTTCTTAGATCGTACAGTTCCCGTTTTCTTAGATCAAGGCTTTACTGTATTTTGGCAATGCTTTTAGTGATCAACAATGGCACTAGACGTTCTATATTATCGAATGTCAGACTAGCTTTCATTGATACGAAAATGGGCAGACCATTTCTTGGTAAATACGTCGGCAAAGAGCTAGTGCGAAGTTGATAATTCTACGATAAGTTCCCTTTGGCCGTGCTCAATTAAAAAACTCCAGATGGTAGAAGGCACTCGCAGCAAATCGAGTAACAAGCTTCTGAAATTTGTTTAACTCGACCGAACCCGCGAAAGCATTTTACCAGCGGAAACCACCTACACAAAAAAAAAAAAGAAACGGAAAAAGAAGGAAATGGCTCATGTTTCAGTCCATAAAACGGCAGTCTTATCCGCGGTAGCCATTACGGCCTCTAAAGACAGCGCTTTAGTTGCTGAAAGTTTAAAAGCGCCTTCAAGGCGTTAGCACTTCCTCTTGACCGTTGATTACTAGAAGTTTCATAAACCAAGGAGAAACGTATTCGAAGCGGAGACGAGAATCCTTCAGCTACAAAAAATTCCCCGTGGTAGTTTTTCGTGCCATTACGTTCAAATGGAAGTGAGCCCCGAAGAGACCTAACTTCATGTAAAGAACAGTAAAAAAATAGATAGTGCGCGGTACACATAGTTCGGAAGATTGGACTGCCAGAATTAAACTTTCAAATTCACCGGCCCCCTCCGGAGGATTGCGGATTTTATTTATTTGCGGTCTGAGGGAATCCCGGAAACGTGAAGAGGAAAAAACATACACAACTTTTATCATTTTGCATTAAGGGGGTATTCTGGTTTTCACTTTCAATAAATCGATTTTTTTTAGTACAACGTGTGCAAAAAGATTGGTTTATATATATATGTATATATATTAATAAACATTACGGATTTGCATAAACATCTCTAGCGTTATACTAATTAACTATGTCAATTTACTGTTACTGATTGCAAGTACACAGTTTTGTGGCGCACGTCGTGTGGTAAAATACTAAAGTTTTGTCATTTGTCTATCATTTCGCTGTTTTGTATTATTTACTAGACCGATGCGAAAGTAATTGTTATTTTAAACCATCAACTTCGAAGTATTACACCTCAGAGTTAATTATATTTTATTAATAAAAATAAGAAGCATTGGCAGCTATACATTTTCCGACAAGAAACAAGTCTACTTATTCTAATAGTATGTACAGAGTTCCAAAGTTTTGAAGCGCATTAAATCCTCCAATGAGACTTTGCTGCTTCTTAATTACTAAAAAATCTCGACTTGCATAAAATTATCGTAGCATAGTTTATTTTAACAGAGAAATTTCCTTGCCAATTAATATTCCTTTTACAATTTGTAAACTACTGTTGAAGTCTGCATAAAGCGAGATTAATTTTAAATAAGGGCCAAAGTTTAAATTAGCCATAAACAGCAATTAATTTTGCATCGATCTAATATTACAGACGCCTAGCATACTACTATTTAATAAGTCCAACGATTGGACGTAAATTTAATTGATTTTTCTGCGTTGCATATAGGTAGATAAAGTGTTTTTAAAATGGCTGCCAGCTCTACTGTTTATGAGTCGTCCGGGCAAGAAAACCACGAAGAAGAATATTCTCGTGGGCAACCGGATGAAGGACATGGAGCTCCAGGAGAGAAGTAGCAGAAGTTTGCTGGCAAACGTTTTAGATATCAACGATGATTATCGTCAAAAAAATAGCACAAATACTTCTTCCGCATACATAAGGTAACGTAATCCCTTAAAGTTCCCCTTCTTAAGTTCTTCGCAATTCGCAACGTTGTCTACATAATCTCTTTCTCGAAATTGCGTCGCGGAAGTTGCTGTCACGAGACCAGTCTAACGGCTCTTGTCGCCCAATCAAAAATAAGATAAAGTGGAACTTTCACCATCGACTTTTCCATCTTATCTTTCCTCACTCAAACACAATATTTAGAATGGAACAATTAAATGAACTCAGGTCTGTCCATATGGAAAATATATTTTTAAGAAAAAAATATTCCACCGTTTCTACCAAAGTTATTTGCGTTTGCTGCAATTCGAAACAAAAAGTGTCGTTAGCTTTCAAATTATCAATAGAAATATTAAGTAGAATAATTAAATATCATATGTTCTAATTAATTTTATATGTATAAATGTAGCAACGTAGTCTAATGAAAATCATATTAATTGTAACTTCGCAATCTAGGTGTAGAGAACTTCTTCCTAAAAAGCAGTAATTCATTTATCAACTTAGTTACTCGAATTGTTGCAACTATATAATAGAATAGCAAGTTCTGCATCAAAATCGTGAATATGTAAATGCGTTGGAAGTGAACAGAGCGTTACCCATGCGTGATTTCGAATTAACATAGTTGAGATGACGGGGGTATATAGTTTTCGATCCAGAAGACAGTTCATGCAAATTTAGATGCAGAAATATAATATTACGTCAGTGGAGGAGTGATAATTAGACTGCGAATATTTATGCATTTATAACATTCGCCAGTATAATTTTCCAAAAATATAAGAAAACCTTTACCCTAGAAGACATTAATTTATAATTTTATTTCTATGAATCTTGGAAATACTTTTCTTACCGTGATTTCCATGAGATTATTTATGAAGTTGCTAATTTGCATACAGATCCGCATTCTAGTAATAATATTAATTACTGGACTACAGAGCTTCATGCAAAATGCAAATAATTTACCTCAATTGCAACAAACAACTATCAAATTTATTCTCTCTGGTAATAATTTCAACGGCTTGAAAATAATATTACAATATTTTTTTAATGCCTTTAATCTGCTCTACACACCAATAGGCCGACGTTTGGAACACCGGTATCCATGGGAAGACCAGCGACGGTCGAAGATACCTCGGCGTCGTTACCTTTAAATGGTATGCAAGAGGAATTGCATATGATCCTTAAGGAACTGCGATTTATAACGGATCGTATAAAAAAGACGGACGAAAACGAGGATGTTATTAATGATTGGAAATTCGCCGCCATGGTGGTGGACAGGTCCGACATATTCACATTTATTAAAATTTCTTTCTATTCGAAAAATACAGTTATAAAATCGATGTTTTAAATTATTCTGCAGCAAAAGTTTCATTGTGAAATACAATTATCACAAAGCAACGTTACTTTGAAATTCCAATTGATATTTTCTCTTTTCCAAAAAAATTGTTAACATTACGACGCACAGCTGTGTTGATAAAACTGCTAAATACATGTTTGTTTTTCTTAATTGCAGGCTTTGCTTGATCACCTTCACGTTATTCACAGTTGTGACTACAATAGTAATATTGTATAGTGCGCCACACATAATCGTCCTGTAAATAGACTGCCCCGGTTAAGCCACCGAAACAAAGCACAAAAACTACCAACGGTAAAGTCTCATTAACTAATAATAATAATATTTCATTCTTAACGGCCGAGGAAGACTCTGAAATACCATAATCATTTTTTTGGGCAAATTTTCTGTTCAACTAAACGTGAATATTTAGCTTGCATATTCAACAAACCTAAATAATTATTAATCCAAAAAATTCCATGAGGTATTTGAGATTATATTAAGGCAGTTGAGAGTGAAAAAATAATCATCGTAATGAAAGTAGACTTTTATCGTAACATATTTTCACATATTCCTAATATGTAGTATCGTTTAATTCAAAATTTTATGGTAGAAACTGGAAAAGGTTGAAACTGTATGAAAAAATAATTGGGCAATTCAAACTTCAATTTTTGTCGCGATGAAGTTTGTTTTTTGCCGAGATACAACATTTTGAACATCAATCTATTTGGAAATGAACTTTCGTACGACAATTATTTGTTGATCTTTTTCACTCTTCAATGTTCGTCTCTCGCGGTTACATCAATTTCAATGCAGAAATATTTCACACAGATGCATCATTAAATTATGTTTAGATACTAGATAATTAAAATATTAAAACTCTATTCTTAATCCGATGTGTATTATTTTAAGAGATAAATTGTTATTTTCTAATAATCTTGTTACACGACATAGGATACACGTAGAAAGCAAAATTGATAGAGTACGACGTACGGGAACGTTAATTTGTTTTATGTAACGAGGTTAACCAATGCGTTGTGACGTCGATCATATCCGCGGAGTGGTGTACAATTTCCCACGAATAATTATCGAGTAAGGAGAAACGTCGACGTTGAGACGGAATTAAATCTTCGGACACTCGAGCTGCATTTCATATGAACCACACAGAAAATTCTTCTCTAAATATTTATACGCAGAAGTTTAATAAATGTCGTATGATCTAAGGACTTAATTTGAGAATTATTGAGATAATTAGCTGCCTACATAAATGCCTACATTTTTCTTTAACAGTTGTTTAATTACTTCGCTCTCCGCCATACTATTAAATCTTTGGCTTTAGGGAATTTCCATCCTTCATTTCTGTAAGTTCTGTGTAAATTCGCCTTATCCAATCTAACGATCAGCCAATTTCTTATCTACCCCTCTGTATACGTAGGATGAGAATCGTTCGATTGGATTACTGGTCCGGAATTCGGATCCGGATATTTTTCTTACCGCTCTACCGCTCTGACCAATTGAGATACCCAAGCTGCCAGCAAATCCTTTCTCCCTAACAAAAGGAACCGGAAGAAGGAACTAGCTTCCTTAATAAGTATCCGCTGGCAGACACCCTCAAATATCTCACCCTTTTAGTGTCTTTTAAAATCGAGGTACAAGTGGCAACATTAAATGCAATCAAGAAACTTGTAGTTCGTTGGCATAATACGTTGATCGCGAAGGTGTACGCCTCGACGAACAAGATTTATTCAGAAAAAGTTACGTTCGTTTAATGCCACTGTCAAAAAACCATTTCATATGTGACAACCTAAAGCTACGTCCACACTGAAGCAACAACGAGCAATGTTTAGTCGCCTCCTTCTTCTTTTATTCGGTAAAAACGGTGATTTTTTTAGGATACAACGTCAACTGAAATTTGCTCGTTGTTGCTTCAGTGTGGACGTAGATTAATAGTTCTACCGTTTCTAATCTATTGTTCTTCGACGTCCGACCGAAGGCGTTAACCCTTCGCCTTAAAGTGCAAGTGTAATTATAATCGAATATACATACATACAGGGTGTTCGCGATAATTTGGACCAGCGTTTTTTTCGTAAACGGTAAACATTAGGAAAAACCGAAGAGGATGAAATTCTAGTTATTTTACTAGAAATATGATAGCGTATCTACATTTTTTTTATTTGTAATATTTTTCTTAAAATAGAGGATCCGTCGAATGCCTCTTTTAGAAAACAAACAATTTTAAATTTATTTCTTTTATTTCTGCCCTTGTATGACCCTGAACACAAGATATGGTTGAAATCGTCTTAATTCCCGCTTTTACATGATGTAAAAAAATATGTAGCATTCCATTTAAAAAAATGAAGGTCACCTCTATTTTAAGAAAAATATTACAAATAAAAAAAATGTAGATACGCTGTCATATTGCTAGTAAAACAACTATAACTTCCTCCTCTTCGGTTTTTTTCTAATGTTTACCGTTTACGAAAAAAACGCTGGTCCAAATTATCACGAACACCATGTATATGTAATAGCAACATAACTATTTTACGTCGATGTTAAAGCAATAAAAATTATTTTATTTTCCATGTATGCATGCTTGAAGGGTCGGACGAAATGGAATAGTTGTGATTCAGTCTGAAAGCTTTTAATTGAATTGCAAGGCAAGGGGTTGACGGAGGTGTATACTTATACGTTTATTAACATTTTTCACGGTCTTTCTCGTAGAAACGACGACGCGTGGGTTTCGAGGAGACAGCAACGGCGTGACGAAGCAACGAAAAACGAGGAGGACACGGATTCGTTGCTTTCCATTTCCTTTCTACTCGGGTCTCGGGCCGGCTCGGGCCTCGCGTTCTCTTCGATTTTCCTCCGTCGACGGAGAAAACCTGGGTGGAAACGAGGAAAACCGAAAGCGAGGAAGTTAGAGTTGCGCGTGCAACGTTCCTCGGTTTAACGATCGCGTGGGAACAGCCGGCAAGCAGAGGAACAACGAGAGGATCAAGAGGAAGAGAGAGGGAAGTAGCGAGCGGCGCGGCAAAAAGCAGGGAAAACGCGAGAAGAGAAGAAAGATCGGGTAGGGAAAGGAAAACCCGATCGGTGTGTCAAGGAGAGCGAGAGAGAGTGAGAGAGTGAAAGAGAGAGAGAGAGTGAGAGAGAGAGATAGAGAGAGAGAGATATCGTCGTCTGCTCGGTTCTCTTTTACCTCACGTTGACTTAGGAGTTAAGCGAATCGAACCCGAAATCGTTCGAGTATAATTCCGTTCCGCGCCCCCGTGTCGATCCTGACGAACGGCCGACGCTTAGGGTACCCGGCGGACGAGAAACAGGATTTAGGGGTACGGATCTAGAGCAAAATGAAGAACACAAGATGATTGTTCGAGAAGAGGGATCGCGACAGAGGGAGGACGAAAAATAGCGCCTCGACATACTGCTGACAATACACGGCCACGTTGTGCGTTCACTTCTTTCGGCTGTCTTCGTTTAATGAAAAAAAAAAAAATGAAAGAAAAGAAAAAAACAAAGAGAATAATTACAGAACAAATAACAAGATACCTAATTAATGGACCGCTGTCACTTTTCTCTCCAAAATGATAGGTAATCGATGTTTCGCCGTAAAATGCCGATCGTGTAATGTTTAAATTGTAAAACGCGCGCGTAAGTCGAATACATACAAGGAGGGACGAGTGTTCGTCGATTAGAAGAGGAGAATCCCGTGACGCGGTGTTGTATATTCCTCGAGGGAGCGTTGTCGCGGCCTTTTCAATAAAAAAAATAAAATAGTTACGATCCGAGCGGACGAGACAGGAAGGACAACAATAATAATAATAGTAATAATGATTAAATAATAATAAGGATAACAATAATAATCGTAATAATAATGGTTGATAGAGAGCTAAGGGTAACGGATACGAATAATTTAATAAACCGATTGAGTAATACTAACGATAACACGTTACCGTTAACGATATACTATAACGTACGTTAAGGAAACGACAGATGGGGGAGGACATAATTATTAACGATAATCGCTTTTGTGTGCAGGCGTGTCACGATCGTTAAAGGGTCTCTCGTGGGAACGATACGGTCTTTAAATAACTGCCAAATAGAACAAACTCGAGACAGGGGTGTCCGACCTTTTTACAGACGTGGAGGCGTGGGCGTGCAGTTCGTTTACAATTACCCGGGATGGAAATGGTATTTGATTAGTGGACGATCAGCATAGGAAACAGCATAATCGCTACGAGAACACACAGGTCTTTGGTTGAGCTTATTCCTCGAAACGCGTAGATCGCACCAATCGAATACCGTTTCTTCGTCGAGGACTGGTAAAGGACTGGTTCACCGGCGAGGACTGGTAAAGGACTGGTTTAGTAGAAAAAACTGCCAAGTTGGACAACCTCTGCTTTCCGTACAGACACACGAAATTCGAGTTCTTCGAGCGCATCGACGCCCGCGATAATTGGTTTCGTTGGCGTCCAGAAAAGTGGGAGATCGAGAGCGCTGGCAGACTTGCCATCGCGCTTTTACGACCACACGGAAGCTTTCAATGACTGTACTATGATCAAGTGAACATTGGCAATCGTCTCGTTCCGGTTCCTCGTCTCGATCATCGTGATCCTCTTGCCGTGGAATTTCCGAGGCCGTTTTACCACATTGATTCCTATTAACTCTTGACTGGGATCTCTGAAAATCTATGAATTTTTTCGAAAATGATTACATGCCTGTATTTATTGCAGAGCATATTTTACTGGAGTGCCCATTCTTTGTACACTATTACTTCAAATTATGGTTACTAAATGAAGATTTAGCCAAGGAATCTTAAACACTAACGCTTCGTAATTACTTACGCGATTGCCACTTCAGGGGTTAAGAGAGGAAATCATTTAAGGAAATTATTCAGTCTTAATGCATTATCTTTAATATCTTTTTTTATTCATTAATAAAGTACAGAATTGCAAGTCTTTTCAATCACAGTTATGTATCTGCATTTACAATGAGTCATAACTGAATCCTTAAAATTAGAACGCTTACATGCTATATCAACAGAACTTGTTGATGTTACAACCTAATAGAATACATAGAAAATGGCACCTACCAGTTGAGTTTCTTATAGACAATTTTGTTTTTATTCCAACCCTACACGCTGCAGCAGCAATGTTTGCTTATAATTTATCAGGTTTTCCTTATGGCAATTGATGTATCAATTTTCGTAATTTTAAAATGTTCAATAAATTCAGTTTGATTTTTCTTCTGTTGGTTGTATCACAGATTAGAACTTCAATGATTTAAAACGATTTTCAAAACACGAGATTTCCATTTGTTACAAATTGCAGGGATGCGGAGATGTAAAAGTAAGATGTAAGGCAAATGAAAGTAAAATCAAAATTACACTTGTAAACAAAGATAACAAAGCGTTCAAATAATCAAAAAGATCGAGTAATGTATTTAGGCGATTATTCGTCGATATGAATTTTTAGATACTTGCAAAAATATTTTTCAGTTTCTAGGTATTTATTGAAAACTGCTTTATTGCTTTTTCGTTTCCTGAGTCTAAAAGTCCTTGGTAAGTCTTTGAATCCAATGACTATTTTTTACCGAACATCCAGCTTAGATTCTAGGATTTGAGAATCGTCTAATTTCATTTCTTAATCATTGTATCACCTTGATTGCAATTTAACTCTCTGGGATTTAGATCCTAGACTGGTTTTTATCCGGACTTAATCGAATTCGGCTCTCTCGATTCTGGATCTGTTCGATTCAGGCCTCTTTGAACTAGGTTAGCATAATTTTAGTTTCGGCTTTAGGTTGATCTAGTTCGAGTCTATTGATCATAAAGTGATGTATGTCGGTCTGAATTAGTCTGGTTCGAGTCTGCCGACCTAGATTGGTCCTACTTCAGCCTCTAGATCCTTAACTTGCTTAACACGAGAGTTTCGATAAATAGTTGGCCTAACATGAGTTACTTCGTCTTACAATAGTCTGATTCGAGTGTAAAATGATCTTGAGCATTCGTTTCACTGGTCAGATATTTTCTTCCATCCTGTTTCTGTGAAAATTTTCGATGATTTCAATTGTTTCCTCAAAAATTAAATGAAAGTATTCCAGTATTCTCTTTCTTACAAATTGTAGAAGCTTGAGAATAATTGTACGCTCAATATTTGTACCATTTTCATTTATTTCCTACTCGTAATTTTTCTTGAATATTTAACACGAGAATTAACTGATAAGAAAATAGTTTACTACATTCACCACATTTCACGAAGATAGAAACAAAAATGGCACATGACTGTCAATGCATTAAACGAAGTACCAACTAGAAAATAGGATCCAATTTTTGGTTCGCTATTAAATATCCGAACAAAAATCTGCCTGAAGAGACGAGTCCAAAGACCGACGATCTATAGATCGTTGTTGTGGCAAAGCGGATACCGCCAGACGCCACATACAATTACGATGCAGCGCAATGGATCAGGCACACATACATACTAAGCGCTATCGCACTAACAATGAGATTCGCTGAAAATTACGACACTTAATGACGCGTTGCGCGTATAACGACTTTTGTACTATCAGTGAGCAGTGACAACTCGTACACGGTAAATCGTCCATTATAATGCTGTATGCAACATTAGGATTGGTTAACGTGATTTTCGTCATCGTTGATCGCGAAATCTACAATAATGTCCCATATTGTTTTCATAATAAAAAAGTAGTGTAAATTTTGACAATTACAAATTTGAATGTGGATGACATGTTTTTGTGCTCTTCTAATATAAACTTAGAATGCAAAAGATTATTTGCAAATTTTTACCTGCTAAAAGTATTTGTTCGAATGAAAGTTTAAGTTAAATATATTAGTGCATAAATCATTGATAATTTTTTGGGGGCTATTTTGCTTAATCGTTGCAGAGTAATTTTATCGAAGATACTAATCAATTCTAATGTCATCAGAAGCAACCAACGTTACTATTGCAAAATTTGTAATCGTAACTTCTTCATAGTAACATCACCGACTTTGAAAATACCAAGAGCAGCTAGATTATGACGCAAAGAAAAATCAAAATGCTGAAAAAAGAGCGTTCACAAAGGAAAATGTCCGATTTGAAAAGTTAGTTAGTATAAAAATCTCATTGAACCAACTCGGAAAATTCAGTGATCGACAATGAACGAACTATTCAAAATCTTCGTAAAAATGTCACGGAATTAATTGCAAGTGCAGTCCACGTTTTTTCGAGAAATTTGTTAAAGACACGAAATAATGAATTCTGCATATTGCGCCGCATTTAGGTTCATCGTTCGAACTAGTGGATGCGAAGGGTAAATCTAAACGAAATGCAAGATGGCGGTTCATTAGCCCGCTGGAGTTTCGCGTATGACATTTAGGTAACTATAAGAAGCGATAAATGTAAGAGAATTTTGGAGTTCACGGCAGTTGCGTTCCTCGTATCGTACAACGAATGTAAAGTTAAACAATATACGAAGAAACATACTATACTCGATCATCGTGAACACGGCCGCGTTTTCCATACGGTCTCTCTGTACACGGTGAAAACGGCAAAGAGCAAAATGGTGGACGCTAACGTGGCGTGCATGGTCACAGTAGTACAGTCATTGATCTTCTAATCGCACAAAAATCGTTGAATCTTTACGTATCTACGAAATGAACCTACTCTATTTTCCAAGTAGCAGAGCTGTACGGACTATGAGAGTACTTATTTATTGTTAAAACGACGGGAAAAACATAATAATGAATAACCTCGAGGTGTTCGGATTAATACTCAAATAAAATATGTACATAAAAATGTTTGCATGTCGTGGGAATCAATACATCATAGCGACGTAATAGGTATCAAAAATTTAAACAAAAAAGAAGCAGTATCAGATAAAGTCTAAGGGATAAATAATAAAACGATAAATATTAAAAAATCTAGTTAGAAACGAGAGTTTCAATCTGAGAACAGGATCGGAGGATTTTCCAATGTAACGATTGATTGACATTTTTACGGCGGTAATGGTAAAACAAAACTGAATATACATATAATTAGCGATTCTTTGAGGTTCTCATATTTTTCACGAAAATCGTCGATTCCCGTTCGATTGTCGTTTCGAGAAGAACAAATCGCCATATACGTACGCGGAGGGTGCCCGCGCGTTCAATCAAAAAGGACTTATCAAAATTTCTCGTCTCGGAAAAACGGTTTTTTTTCGGAGACAGTTGCTCGAACACAGCCGACAATCATGTTACACAGAAACGCGAGAAAAAGACAGAAGCAGAACACAATATTGTGATAGTTCCTTTACCGAGGAGTTTTTACTCGTTGATACAGAAAAAAAAAGAAACGGTATGGCGACGAGAGGACAGCTTCGAGAACAACGAACAAATGAATTTTTAGCGAATAACGGTTTCGAGCGCGATCGAACGGGGCCGTGATCGACGGTTTACGGTCGACGCGAATTCGAGGAACATTTTGAATAATCGGGACGTGCTTTCATCTACACAATCCTAGCATAATTTTCTAAATCGCGACGCGGCTTGCTGAGCACTGCAACGCGTTCGCTGGCGCGACGGTTTTTCGTTCGAGATATTTTCGGCGATCGTCGCGGGTCGATCGATCGATCGTCTTTTTCCATCGGAAACACCGAGTTCGAAGCATCGCATCGGCAAGACAGAGAGAGACGCGGTCGCAGAAAAAGACAGACCAACTATATAGATTAAATTATCGGTACGGACGAGATAAACCACGCGTAACCGTTAACGAGAATAGAATATAACGTATTCTATAATGGTGTATAAAAAACCACACACACACACACAACACACACACAGACACACAAATAAGGAACAAAGTTTTATATCGATGAGGCGTGCGACAACGCGTGCATTTTTAATACGAATGCTCATTAATACAAGACTAGCGGCTACAAGCTAAAAAAATATTTCGAATGTTATTTGTATTCGTTGAAAGGGATCGAACGTGCGTCTTCTTCGCAGAAAAATTAATGTATCGTTGATCTAACAGACACACACAAAAAAAAAAGAATCTAAGATGGCGTCCGTGTAACGTACCGAGTAAGATTTTAGAGATCGATACATACGGTAACCGTTTCGCCGATGTAAACGATGTTATCGTTTTTTCCCGAAAACGCATCCATTTGACTCTACTATCATTACAGATACTACTATTACCGCTATTACTATTATCTATAATACTATTACCAGATACTACTAGTGCTACAAAACACTATTATTATTGTTATTATTATTGTTGTTATTATAGTTTCGTTGTTCTCTTCTTATCACGTTCATCGACACCATCGCTATTATTGCTGTTATTATTATTTCATTATTATCATTATTGCTAGACTGCGGTCTTTACGTGTTTACGATCGAAACGAATAAATGAAACATAAAAATGTGAAGATATTATACGAGTCTAAGATTGTTATTATACGACTATATTGAAATTATTAAACGAATTATATGATTGACTTGAAAAATGTTTACTTTGCGCGAAGATCCGCAGTCTAATTGTTACTATCGCTGCTGTTGCCATCGTTGTCATTGTTCTCCTGTTATTGTAACTGTTATTGTTCTTCTCACAACAAAACGAGAATCAAGCGAGTATCTATACCTTATCCAACCAGACGAGACAGTAAACGAGTTGATGTTATCCTTCATAGGTAGGCAGCAAAGGACGTACACTGGCACTTTACTGCCTCGTCTCGTTGGACATATTATCGTTTCGTTTTAATCGAAATTCGAATGTTGGATCATTCGATCGAATGCGAGGCAATGGTAGCGATTTCGTTGGCATCTTTCACATATACATATCTAGACACGACTCGAAAGAGGTGTTCGTGAAATTCGTCGAAGAATTATGCTACGCGTTGACACAAGTAAAATGTTATCGGAGGCATCGTTGCCGAAAGTTTCGTTTCACGGTAACGAACACTTAAGAGTAAGATTCTAAAAAAAAAAAGAAGGTTATTCGAATTAATCCCAAAAAAAACGCGTGCGCACACTCGGAAACGTTTCCCGACCTTTCGGATCGAAATTTTTCACGGTTCGTCGTTCGAAACTGAAACAATCGACCCTTTGCTCTCGGGGTTAGCTCACGAATTTAAACTTTGCATGTTGTACGTCCCGCATGGATGGTCCATCCACAATGAAAAGTGTAAAAGATCGTTGTTTTATCCGAGACGATCATCCAAACTGATTACTGAACAGAGTAGGATCGCATTTACACTTCTTCATTTTGTAATTAGTATATCGCGGATAATTCGTCCACAATGAGAGGTGTAAAGATCGTTGTCGTCTGTGTTTCATCCAAAATAATGGTCCAAAGTAATCAGTGAACGAATCATAAGGTCAGTTCCAAACCTATCCAAACAAATGAACAGCGTTCAGCTTCATCGTTCATTTTCTAATGAAACGAACTCGATGATTCTCCGATTCTCATCATTCATGTTCATTGCGGATGATTCGTCCGCGACGTAGGTTCAATGCGAAGAAGTGTAACTTCGTCGTTAGCTCGCGAATACTCGAATCGCGCGTAGATCATCGTGAAGAACGAAACACGGGGAGCAAAAGTGTTTTCTGTCGCGTCCTCGCAACAAGGGAGAAAAGGAAAACAGAACGAAGATCGACGACGGGCAAGGACGCGCAATTTTCTCGAGTCTCTTTCCGATAGGACGACTAGATTTCTTGTCTCTGCTTCAAACGGAGAAACATAATGCAAAGAAGGAACGCGAACGAGAAACCCGGAGAATACTATAATCCGTTCGACGCGAGGCTCTCGATCCTTTGAGAGATCGACAACGCGAGATCGTGTAAATAACTTCTGTGATAAGAATCGATTATTAACCATTTGCCGAACCGCGAAAACCCCTGAAATGAATGCCCCATCGAAGCCGGTGCTGTCGGGCCACCTTTGGTCTTCCGTGCAGTTCTTCTCATTGAAACGACCGTTTCCGGTTCCGTTCTCGATGCATGTACAGATCCGAAACCTGTCTCGAATTTATCACGAGTAACGCACACGTACTTAGCTGTTTAAAGAGACTATATGGATACAGTGAAACATATACTGCAGTAAGGAGTACCTTCTAGAATTACTATTTTCTAAGAAGTATCTTTTATAATCACGGTTTTCTAGAGGATCGAGGGTCAACCATTTTCCATTACCGGTATCTCGTCGATGTCGTTTTACGTTTCACTTTTGTCCACGAAACAGTTTTATCGGAGCTTTTCTTTCTCATATTTTTGTCGATGGTTGCCGAACCCCTGTTTTATAGCAGAATCGCTTCCTGCTCCAGCGTGTCATTCTCGACAAATTTTGAAATAATTTGCTAGATTTTATCGCTCGCATAACACGAAAGATTTAAACGATTTTTGTTTCTTTGTGCAAAATCAAAATATTGTGCGTCGAATCGTTCCGTGAACGCACAATATTCGCAGTTTAAACGAGATTTCCTAAAATGTCCGAACATTCTTCAAACGTTAAAATTCCGTGCAGCGACCACAAAAATCAGGTAGTTCGCAGTGTTATTTCGGAACGCGTATCTTTTTCGCGCGAGTGCAGCGTGCATTTCGCGTCGCATGTATGAACTGCACATCAATAATATCGCCGCGTTCAATCGTATATTTTCAGCGGACTGGTTCCGAACGATGCGGAGTCAGAGAACGTTGCTCGGTCTGGCGATAAACGAGGGGGGGGAGGGGGTGTGCTGAAAAAAAAAATATGTTGAACGTTGTTAATCAATTGGCCGTAATCGAATTTGCCCGATAAACAAACGCGAAGAGATCAACTTCCAGTCGAAGGAGACCGGTTCTTTTATCCACCGATTATGCTCTTCGATTCCGCGAATGCATCGTCGCTCGACCGTTTTAAATCGTTTCCTCGATATGCAGCGTATTTGTTGCGGTCGACGTGCTTCGATACATCGAATCATTTGCCCGAGAAAACGCACCGCGCAAAATGGTATTGTTCGATTTAGACCGGCCAGAATTCGAATATTACTAATGGATGACTTCGAACAGGTCTGACCAGTCATGGACAGGTGTATTTCCAGCCCAATTCTCTAAGGCCCTTGTACGTGCTAGGTTCCGTGAAACCTGCGTCAGTCTCGGTTTTCGTGCGCATTGTCGATTCTTCTTGATCAATCAATGGTAAAACACGTGGTTCTAACTGTTGGATTATTTTTTCATTTCAATATACAGGGTGTCCTAGACCACCCGTCCACCCCTATTAAAATGGTGGAGAGTGATTTTCATTCAAAACTAAAAAAATTTTAGTAACTAATTCGAGTACGTTCTCTCGAATGGTAGTAGTTGTAATTTCCGGTTCTAACCGGAAATTTGTTTTACAGACCGGAAGTCGTTTTTTTTCAATGGGACCTGGTATTTTTTATTGTATTTCTGTTAAGTTGTTTATTAATTTATTTTAGAAAAGGTATCGTCCTTGACTGTTTGTAACATGTGCAAATTCATTATTAAAAATGACATCTTTAATTTAAAAAATGTGAATTCATACATTGGAGTTAATTTTCCGTCCAATAGAGGCATTTTCGAGGAAAACATCTGAGAAAATACTTTTATTTTTTTTTGCGTACAATCTGTATATGCAATAAAAAATACCAGGTCCCATTGAAAAAAACGACTTCGCGTCTGAAAATTATATTTCCAGTTAGAACCGGAAATTGCAACTACAACTATTCGATAGAACGTACTCGAATTAGTTACTAAAATTTTTTTAGTTTTCAATGAAAATCACTTTCCACCATTTTAACAGGGGTGGACGGGTGGTCTAGGACACCCTGTATATTATGGTCAATAGTAAGAGGAATCTTAACCCTTAGCACTCGGATGACGACTCTGAGGCGCCACTGAAAATTGCTATGCCAGTCTTAAAAATATTGTTCACATCATTAAATTTGTTCGTATTTAATAAACTACTACACATTTACATATTACATGAGAATGTAAAAAATGAAAAGAAATTGTATAGAATGGAAATATTCTAGAATGGAAAAATCTTTCGTTTTTGAGTTAAAGTAGCTCCGAGTGCAAAGGGTTAATACAGAATAAAAAAAAAGAAATCGGCAAATTAATCTTATTGAAAGAGCTGCAAACCGAATAAACCTTCTTTTTAGTCACAAGATCGTTTGTGCCAACAGAAAGTGTTTCTTTTGTTATTGTGCATATTTTTATCTGAATAGTATTCTTCTTTATTGTCCCGTAAATACTGGTTTGTTCTACAAATGGTAATAAACTCTTCATAAAGCTAGGTTGGTATTCGAGGATTAACAATCGCCAGATCCTTTTGGTCGCGGGTGATGAACAATGGTTTCACGTTACGTGGTAGAATTTAACGCGTCTTCATTTGTGACTAATTGCTGTCAATTACGAGGAGCTCCGCTTGACGAACGAAGGCGAGCTGGATACAGGAAATAACGAGGCTTAACGTGGAAATTGGCAATCGTCGTCTAATTAGCCGGCTTCCAGGCAATTTCGGGTTGATACTCTCAATGCCGTGCGTGCTTTGAACATTTCCGATCGTCGAAATACCCTTCAACGGTGCTTCTATCGATGATAAATATAGCATAATATATTCGATATTCATGAAATTGTTTAGGACTTGAGCATTTTAGAAATATGGCGAATCGGATACGTACAATTGTGGATTAATATTTCAATATTTCTTTCTCTCGATATTATATGAATCTCTTACAAGCGTAGATCCAATTTTTCATTTTCCCAGCAATTACTCTTCCACTTAAGGGGGTCGTCCCATGTGGCAAATCCAAAAAATCGAAAAATTTTTCTTTGCACAAATTGCTACTATAACATTCCTAGAATATGCAACTAAAAGGATATTTCGATATTCGAAGTCGTTCGACTGTTATAAACGTAGAACCGATCATCTGTTTGGCTCATTACGATTAAAGTATTAATAAATAACCAGTGAAATATCAATCAGCTGGACATTAATTTGTGCTGGAAAAAAGTGCATTCGAATCAACGTGCACTTCGGAGCATCGCGCCAAGACAATTTCTCAACACATAGCAGACTAATGTTGAGTTTACATTTTCTTTGTGTAAATCGTACTTGAATCTTTAAACGCGTTTTTCTCAAAACTGTATTTTTCATATTGGCGACCATGACATCTCAAAAACTACTGAACGGATTTCGCTCAAATTTTTATGGTATAGTCAGTACATCTATAGTTCTCGCCGTACCAAAATATTTCTGATACCTGCTATAGTTTTTTTTTAAGCTGAAAAAGACAAAAAAAATGACAAAACTTGGAACTTAACGTTCAAAACCGTGTCAAAAATTCAATTTTCGATATTTTGATATTATTTTGGTATCGGCGATAGCCGCAGGTCTACAAATTAAAATGCCGTTTGATTTTTTGATATCTGATGATCGAAACCTCCGGAATCATGGTCGCCATCAACCTACTTTTTTTTACACATGAGTGTCTTCCGAACGGTGTAAAGTCGATCCAACTCGTTATTTTGGTTTGAAAAAATTCTAACAGACTGTTAAAATATCAGTAAATGTGTGGTAAAAATTTTAAGATTGTATGTTTTAAGGGTCCTTCAAAAAAAATTCCCAAAAAAAGCAAGAAACAGTAGCTCTCACATGGGATGACCCCTTTAACGACTTTCCGAACACTGCGACCACATATCGTAACGCTGGAGCAGAGGGGCAGCCATAATTCTGACTACAAAAGGAGCCACGAATCCTCCGCTACACCGTTGTTCGCCTCTGTATAGCGATCCGATCGATCCCAGAGGGAAACAAAGTTTCTCGCGACTGTTGCGTTCCCACTGTGTGACTTGCTCTGATTTTCGTGAGCCTTCTTCGATTATGGTTGGGCAGAAAACGGTTGGGTATAGTATACGTTTCGATGGTGGATGGCACCGGTGTCGATGGTGAGACTCAGCGCGTGGTCATAATTAAAAGCACTTGTTACACTCTGAGTGAGTTCGTTTTCAGACGTGACGAAGTATTAAAAAGAAAGAAAGAAAGAAAGAAAGAAGAGGTTCTTTGTAAAGCGCATCGTAATTGATATACATAACTATACATACGCATACTTTGAACACACGAATATACGTATAAATAAAATAGTCGCGAGCGCATATGTATAGATAACATCTATATTCATTACTTATAAATACTTATGAATAGGCGTTTTGCTTAGGTGATACGTTATATATAAATATGAATTCTATAAATTCTATATACATAATTAACAAGCCCTCGAGCAGCGTGCATGGGTGCGTCCGATTCGGTGAGAAAGAGAGAGAGAGAGCGAGCGAGCGAGCGTCTATGTGTGCATGGGAGAGAGAGAAAGTGAGAACGAGGGATTATCGTGTTACTCATGAGAGAAAGATAGGAACCGCTACCACGATTCGAAACAAGTTAAACTAATGGATAACCGCGAAGTGTTAATAAGTTGTAATACTAAGAAGAGTCGTTAATGAACTAAATACAAAGGAATTGAATTAGGTTACACGGGCAACCAGGTAGTCTGTCCCCATATTCGTCTCTGTTCCTATTCTCTGCAGTCACGCGTACGAGAAACGCGCGCGCGCGTGCACGCGGGGGTTGATTTTTGTATCGTTCTTCATCGTTTCTCGAGCCGCAGAACGGAACGCGAGTGCGTGTTGCGAAAAGAAAAAATTTAAACAAAAAAAAAAAAAATGAAGTACTGTGATCGGTGTTTAATCGTGACGACTACGACCCGCATCCTCGAAATATATACACCGGAAGCTGTATATACGTATATAGACTCGCTGGGATTATTTTTATTTCCGTACGGCTGCGAGCGTACCCTTTTCTTCCGTTCTTTGTTTCCTGGGGAGAGGGGGATGAGCGTGCAGGGGCGTTTTGCGGGCTCTCGAGGATTACGTCGATTAAAAATAAGCCAGCGAGTCCGACAGGATACCTTTGGTTACATTTATATAAACACACAAAACACACACACACACACACACACACACACGTACACGATACACGTACGTATGTTATTAACGGTAGGCTTATAGTCACGTGAGAATGAACGCTCAGCCATACGAATCACGAGAAAACGACGAATCTAAACGGAGAATAAAAAGAAAACGATCCTCGGAGGACGAGGCACGACTCTGTCTCTCGGTGTGTCTGTCTCTCCGTTCCTGCCGCGTTCCATTCATCGCTCTTCGTTCGTTGCACGAAAACGCGGGACAAAACGTTTATCGTACTGTATACTACTGTACGCCATTCGCGATCGCTTCCGCGCGAAGACGAGAGAAGAAAAGGAGCGGAGGTCGTCTCGCGTGTATGCCATTCTTCATTTTTACATGAAACATACCTGAACCGTAGAGACGAACGAAACAAGTTTACACGGAGAATAACCGAATCAAAGACCAAAAAGAAAAGGACTGCTCGTTTACCTATCCAATCCTACTCCACGCACCCCTCCACCATCTTCATCCCCCCCCCCCCCCGCCCCCCGTCAATCGGAGTTCATGCGAATTTATCCACATAAAAGAAGATAGCTTCATTGCATGCCACTCGAAACGACGCACAATGACGACTAATCGTTACCGAACCGAGAAGAAGAAACCTGCATCTCGGGCATTACCGACCATTGTATATAGTCTCTCTGTACGTACAAGACACATACCATCATATTATGTATTACCTTACACACGCATACACACGCGAGAACACCGCAAATTGCGAAGCGAAACAGAGCGATACGCGGCGGCACGAATCGCGATCGCTCGATCGGAAACCGTGTTTCAGGAGAATCCGTTGCGAAAAGTTGCGATTCGCTTCACACGGAAATCCGGTCCGTGCGAGATGACAATGGCTGCTGCTCGGTACTCCGCAAGATGAGCCTTGAAATTTGTCGAAATTCGTTGCGCAAAACGGTAGAATACTGTCTCTAGTGTAATTGATCTCGAAGATTTAATATTCGCGCATCGTTGAATTTGTAATGCGATCCTACTTGCTTCACTTAACAAAGACACTATTCTATTCTCTTCGCTGTTTAATATTAGCTGGATAAAAATATGTAAATGCGATCAGAAACAGTATCCGAGGCTGAAAAATATTGTTGGACACTACAGTAAACGCTTGATTCTTGTCCAACAGCCGTGTTTTTCATGGACAAGAATCGTGCCCAGAAGTGCTTCAATAGAGAGCCGAACATGGAGAAGAACAGAATGAAATACGGTTCGCGTGACTGTTCGCGTCTCTTTCTTTCCGATGCGCTGTCCTTCCTTGCGACCGAAACTTTCACCGTCGATTAAACCACCAAATACAATTGAAACTATATCGTGTTTGGTGTCATTTTAATCAGAAAAATGCCAGAAATAAGGTAGTGAAAGTTCCATAAACAAATAATGAAAATTAAGAGATTTTTAAAATCGATTCCTCACGAATCATTCCCACGCTCCGTACAAGAATCAAGTGTTTACTGTACTATGCGGTTACCGATCATACCGAACACTCGAGTCGCTTTAATCAGTAATTGTCTAGCCAAACTATCCATCGGTTAGTTCGAGAAAATTCTGTTCTTTATTTCAAAGTAGAAACGATCGAAATCTAGAAGACGCGGTATTGTATCGAACAAACTAAACTCGAGACGAAATACTAGGAGCAACCATACTCTTCTCGCAGGTCGGAAAACTAGGAAATTAAGTATATCGAGCGGATGAAACGCGATGCATATTTTTCGCGACCGGTTAAAATCGAATATCGCACACTTTAGAGATAATGAAAAACTAGAGTGCTTGCGATTCGCGCCGCCACCGTTCGTTTTTCTCACACTCTAGTCGTTGAGTCGTTATAGGCGTTTAACGTGGTTTAGAATATTATGCCTATAAAAGAAAAAACATTAAAGAGTTGCTCGTTCAGGCAGCGTGCGCAGTCTGCACAAAAGCGAAGCCGAGAAAGGGGATACATAATAAATAATAATATAAGGAATAAGAAATAAAGCCGCGCGGTATGCTCAAATTGTAGAGGAAAGTTTTATCTCTGTACATGCGCTTAAGAGAATCCTTACCTAGAAATATTACAATTACTACCAATGTTAAAGAGCGAGAAAGTGTGAGAGAGCGAGAGAGAGTGAGAGTGAGAGTGAGAGTGAGAGAGAGTGAGAGTGTGAGAGAAAGAAAAGGCAAAGCGACATTCGTTGTGGTGCGAACAGATACGATCCGACATGATTTTAGCGTTAAGTTGCAAGAGCGAGAGAGAGAGAGAGAGAGAGAGAGAGAGAGAGAGAGAGAGAGAGAGAGAGGAGAACCAGACCCAGACGGGGTTTCAATCGATTTAAGTGGAATCGCGTTCGCGCGGCACAAGAAAGTTCCATGACACTGTAAAGACAAACGAATAATAAAATGAATATTATAAAAAAAAATAAAAATCAACACGAAACAGAAGTCGTCTTGAACGACGATCGATCGTTGCGTTTTGAACCTAATCAACCACGCGGTCTTAGCTGTTACGCTAGAGTTTATTAAGATTTTTCATAAATTTAATGACATTATTATTTCAACCCT
The DNA here is from genome assembly GCA_916610255.1 of Lasioglossum lativentre. Lineage (NCBI taxonomy): Eukaryota > Metazoa > Arthropoda > Insecta > Hymenoptera > Halictidae > Lasioglossum > Lasioglossum lativentre. Next base: position 9,765,858 of record OU744364.1, read on the forward strand.
TTGCACTCGCATGTCTTACTATTATGGCATTGCATCGTCTCGCTGCAACAGTATTTCGTTACTAATGCTGCCACGTCGATCGGATCGCGCGTAATTATAATTTATTCTCAAACATTTCCATTTAAATTATTTGCGAATCCAGTGAATAATTCGATTGTCAGCTGACTGAACACACACAGGGTTTATATTGCCACGAGTCTAAAGGGTTGAGGTACATATGAATTTAGCCGAATAACAAATGACTATCGCGTTATTAAGTAGGAATACGAAAAGGAGGACGAGGGAAATGCGAGAGAAAGAGATAGGGATGGTAACAGCTTGAAATGTTTTAAGCCGAGAGATGGCTTGTGCTGCGCGAATCGGGATTAGAATGAAATATAGTGAAAGAAAAAATCGGTAACATCCTATCAGCTCCGGTATTTCCGCCCGAACGGAACAAGGACGAACGAGAACGGAGCATAAATGCGACAAACGGAAAGATCCGAATACGTACGTAGAGCGATCAAATAAAACATCTGTATTATCTTCCGGAACAAATATATACAATAATACGAAGAATTTAAGGATAACATTAACGATTAACGGTTAACATAGTAGATAATAAACCAAAGATACAAATGCCCAATCGGGAGGGGCGCAGGATCGATTCGTGAATCCCGCTTCAGCATCGTTCGCAAATGTCTCGCGTTCACGTTTATTTTCGTCGAACTTCCGTTTTCATTCCGGTAACGTTTCACTGCGAAAGTATTAGGTCACGCCATAAGTAATTCGGTTTTTCGGTTTATTATTAAAGGATACTTTTAACTTAGTGGTATTTTAAAAGTACTACGGTAAATGTTCGATCTAAGAAAACGGGAACCCAACAAATCTACAATCTAAGAAAAACGAATATCCCATCCACTGCGGGGCATACTAGTAGAACTGTACGATCTGTACGATACAGCACGGGCCCGAGGCTTTTTATTAGATCGAATCTTTACTGTATTCCCTTTTACTCACGTACGTTTACTTTGTCAAGAACTAAGACGTACGAGTGCTTATTTCGTTTGCATAGATTCGTTTCCTTTGAATCGTGTAAGCTCGACATAACCATACACAGAATCCGAATTTAATGTTGCGTGTGCACTGCCGTTCAAACATCTCGCGTACCTTTCGTTTTTAATTCCAGTTCGATATCATATCATGTAATATATCCAATAAAACGTTTGTTCGCGTAAAAAAACAATTTCGGAAACGGAAGTACCAGGGTCAGTCAAATATACGCCGGACTTTTTCTTTACTTTTCTATTTCAGTGGAATTTTTTCGAAAGACCATCGAAGTTATTCTTCCATCAGATTATTGCATATGAAATGACCGATTTCTGAATGCAAACGTTATTAAACACAAAATAGAGAAAATATCAGACGATTTTAAGAATTCGATTGTATTATTCGTGATTTATTAACATTATTAAGAGATTAAATAAATACCTGTGCAGTTCCTGTCCCTTGCAATCGATGTACCACATTTTTATTTTGCCTGAAGATCCGCTGTCTATTTTTTATATATCATTTGAAGGTACAAAGCTGATCTTGACGAACCTATCTTCAGTTTTTATTTGCACGTGTAATTTCACTTTTTACTAGTTTATTTCAATATCAATCGATGTGACTGTCGTGCATCCTTTTTTATGCGAGTTGGATGCAGAAATTATGCAAGTCAAAACAGTTAATCATTGGATAATAAGGAAATTAAGTAATCTTTCTATAAAACACAATAATATCGAAGGATGTCACGCTTGTTTTACACGCATTTATTTTACTTAATAACTAGACTGGAATAGAAGCCAAATAAAACGTTCTTCCTTCCTTTAATGATTTGAAACGGTTGAAAATAGTGCATCGAGGCTCCTAAATTCTTGTAGTATTTGTCCGGTTTTAAATTGCACCGACTCATTTTAGTCATAAAAGCATAAAATCCTCAGTCAATTAATGACGATTAAACTCTTTGAGATGCGGTGCTGACCTATACAGATACATATTGACTTGCATCACTTTTGCCTTAAACGGCTCGCATGACAAAATCCGGTTAATATTTGACTGAGCCTCGTATTGTCGAAACTTGCTTTGAGCGGCAGTGAACGTTAAGCAGGTAAGTGAAACCGTCGTGGAGCCACGGTACATCGACCTGACCTGTCCGAAAAACCGCATAACGTATGCTACGACCTAATATACACATATTAATCTATGATACTATTTTACTAGAAAAAGAGACTGGTGAAGAAAGTTGAGCCCGTTCGCGCGAATTTCCCCGCCACCATTTCGATGATCGATCCTGCGCACGGCGTTCGGGTCACATGCTCCTAATTTGTATTCAAGTTTTACACAAGTTTATCCGATGAATTTACCGTATTCTTTACGAAAGGTTTTATTCTATAATCTGTACACGATTTAAAAAAAGAAATGGAAAACGAGCTGGCGGCCGGGCTGCGACGCACAGTGTTCCAAAACGCCAAAAAGCTGGTCATAGGACCATTTTTCGAAGTAAAGAATTTTGATCATGTGAGTGGTGATATCGTTAGGTAATAAAAATTAGCTTAAAGAATTAATTTTAACATTGCTAAATTATATCTTTAGTTCAGTTTTCCTTCATTCAAATACTGTGAACTGTTATACTTCTTTTTTCGTATTGTGTTAAATCTGTACACTTTAGAGAATAATTTTGTCATTGAAAATTGTTCCTTGATGACTAAATAATAAAATTGTAATAGTAGGAATACTTTCGTGATCATGGATGAGCTGGTATAGAGTTTAAAATATACGGTTTCATAAAGAAAAATCATGTTGTCCGACTTTCAACTTAAATAAAAAACAACCGAACAACGTGCTCGTTTGGCATGGACAGTATTTGTGAATATATCCACAACGATGTTGCAAAAGAAAATCATGCGCATATTGTGCACCAAAAAAAATATTCATGGTTTAAATTTTCTATGCAAGACAGCAGAATACCAATACTGCGCACCGTACCATTTTCGCCAACACGTGTCTAGGTCGCGCTCTGATTGGTCCGCGTTTTTCGTTAATAACTCCTTAACAAAATCGCGGTGGACTTTTTGGAAAAGGAAAATGTAGCTTCGAATGACTTCAAGAAGCGACCATTTTAGGGAGTTGAAGGAATTTTGGGACACCCTGTATATAACGTGAATAATAAAACGTGAATAATAATAATAATTTAGTGAATTAATTTTTTAATAAAAATTTAAATATCGGTAACGATGTATGAATATTTTTAAATTGAGGATTCTATGTTTCTATCGAAAATGCATCTTCAACGTGATAAATAAGGGAACTTATGCAATTTTATTGCATTTTAGTGCATCCTATATGGAGATTTTTACAGTCGCTGATCACAAGTTTCAATTGAATCCCTGTTACTGAACGTTTAGTCGTTCAAAGCACCTCAAATGTTTATTATGTTTATTTATAAATATTTATTATATGCATAATACAAATAAACAGATTAATAAAAGTATTTATCATTTGTGTTACTATTCTTATATTATTGTACACCTCTTTGTTTTGTACACCTTACTATTATAAGAATATAAACTTTTTTTATGTATGAACATTTGTTTAAAACATTGATGTTTCACTTTGATGTTTAAACAAATGTTCATAGATAGAAAAACGTTTATATTCATACATAAATATAAAAAATTGATTTTGCAATAAAAATTTAAATAAAATGTAAATCTAACATTAAATTCGTGATCAGCGACTCAAAAAACCTTGGTACACAGTATTTTTAGAAATGTTTTTAGTGTTCTTCTAGTGTTTTTAATGCTTGGCCAGCTTTTCGGCGTTTTGGAACACTGTGCGACGGCCCCCAATGGCGTCGGAGCGCGGCCGTACGCCTGGAACGCGATTATCTACGACAAAATATATACATAGACGTAACATACGATATATTTTGTGCTAAACTCATTTCCACCATGCAATGACGATGGCAGTCAATACCGTTTCTGAGAGTAGCTCATCAGATAGTCGGATATCGACAGGCGCCCATGCTTTGTTAACCATTATTTCGACGCGCGAGCGGAGTTTGCGAAACTCGTGCGACACATGCGACAAAACTACTGTAGAAACGAGAAACTAAAAATGGAAAGAAAAAGAGAAAGAGAGAGAGAGAGAGAGAGAGAGAGAAAGAAAGATAAGCGAAGGAGAGGTGCAACGTGTCCATACCATAGTTTGCTTGCTAAGCTCGACAATTGTTTTTGTATCAACCGAAACTGAAACGGTGCCGACCGGACGGTTCTCCTTAAAACAAGAACATTCCGCGTCGAGGTACAAGTTCGTCAAAACCTGAAATCTGCCTGTGTGTTTAGCACCGAACTGCTGCCAACGGAAGTAGAGTCTCTGACATTGGCATTGCCTGGATAATTAACGCTTTCGCGACCGCTCGCTCGTCGGTTCGGGGAAATGTCTGCTTACCAAGACAGTTCTCCCATAGAATCTGGGTTTCGTCTAGAAACTTCGAGCAAACGGAAAATCGATATCGACTCCCGGTCCTAAATCTCTGTTCCGTACGCTCAGGCAGGGGGGGGGGGGGGGCATCATTGAGTTCGCGATGTTGCTTTTCGAATGTTCCAAAGGACGAGACACGCGCGAATCGGTTATCGAACGACGGATAATGGGGAGATAGAGAGAGAGAGAGAGAGAGAGAGAGAGAGAGAGAGAGAGAGAGAGAGAGAACTTGACGTGTTTGACAACGCTCGAAGACGGTCTCGAAAGCGTCGATGCGTCGCGTGCAATTATTTTTGTTGTAAATACAGCGGGGAATATGTAATTCGTGTTTGTCGTTATCGAAGAATGTATTCTATATGAATTTTATAACGAAGAACGAATAATATGTAATATGCTTCTTCCTCTAGGGTTATTTAGAGGCACGGAAACAATAGTCGAATAATTTTTGCAATTGCCGCGGTGGGTCGCAGACCGTTGTATTTAATCGTTAACTTAATCGACTATCTGGAAGCACGATATTCCGGAAACCTGCCTCGGATCATTCAACTACATTGTACACCCGTGTCATTTTCTTCCAATGGTCATCACTGACCGTCGGGCCCGTTCTTTCCGTTTCGACTCTTTTTAGATTGTTCGTTGTTCTGTAATAGTGCGTGCGCGCGTATAGATCGTAAATAGAACACGTCGTTCGACTGCGTCGCAAGGGCGATTTTATTTATACTTTGTAATGTAGGACAGGCCGTGGAACGTGCGCCATTAAATTGAAAGCCAGTTATTGGATTATTTGATGCATAATCGAGACCGTGCATTGCCTTTGAGCGTTTCACGTTGAAGGACTAATTGTAATAACGACCGTCGCGGAATCAAACAGAAGTTTGCGTTCAGCCAGCGCCATTCGAAATGATTTTTCTGATCGTCGCCGATCTTGCTTGCATTTCCCATACGGTATGTGCCATGCCACGTTCCGTTTTCTCGGGGGCACGGAATCTCGCGAATCTTCTTATGGTTATTTTCTGTTTTTGTCTTCGATCGTGTAGCTGTGATAAGCGTAGTTTTCTACGATTAATTTCTTCATCTGTATATCGCGTCGCCGACTCATTTGTATACTGAGCTGATTTTTCTGTACATACATACAAAACACGTACGCCACAGTTGTGTTAAATGCGATGAATAAAATGATGTCTTACTGAAATGGGCCAACCAATTATTATTCCCTGTCCTATATGTCAACTATACAGCAATGACATTTTTACTAAAAATTAGCATCGGCTAACGTTTAACTATTAACTAATTTAGCAACTACTAGCTAAAAGAAATTAGGTGGTACGATAGTAAAGGGAGTGCTTGACAGCAGCATCGGCAAAAAAATTCTTACAATCGTTAAACAAGCAGAGATAATAAATTTATCAGTGTATTGTGTTCAATAAATTAATGCGAGTACGTGAATGTTCATGGATTAAAAGTTATTCTGTACCTCCAGTTTTATTACCAACTTTTACTAAAAAATTAGATGACAAGGTGGTCAAGGGAGTACTTGTCGCCATCGTTGGCAAAAGGAATTGTTATGAACATTAAACAGCCAGAAATAATAAATTTAGCAATAATTACTGTTGCGGCGATCGAGATCAACCGAAATTAGTTGTAGTGGGGCGAGTTTCACATCACCGCGCAGGTGCGTCTGAATTCGGCGAGCACTCTTAGTCAGTCATATGGGTCGGGGATTCCGACAGGAGCGGTTGGGCTCCGGGACCAGGGGAGGACCAGGGGAGGACCAGGGGAGGACCAGGGGAGGACCAGGTGAGGACCTGGGACTGACCAGTGACTAACCATCTGACTGACCAGTAACTGACCAGTGACTTACCACCTGACTGATTAGTGACTGACCAGTGACTGACCAGTGATTGACCAGTGATTGACCAGTGATTGACCAGTGATTGACCAGTGACTGACCACTTAACTGACCAGTAACTGACCAGTGACTGACCAGTGACTGACCACCTGGCTGACCAGTGACTGACCAGTGACTGACCACCTGGCTGACCAGTGACTGACTAGTGACTGACCAGTAACTGACCAGTGACTGACCAGTGACTGACCACCTGGCTGACCAGTGACTGACCACCTGACTGACCACCTGGCTGACCACCTGACTGACCACCTGACTGACCACCTGGCTGACTAGTGACTTTTAGAGCTCCAAAAAGCGTAGACAAAGAAGCCCATAAGATGCAATGTCTGTACTAATCTTAAGTCTGTGTCCAGGCCAAAGACGATACCGGTTCTGTTCCAGGCGAAAGTCGAAACCGATTCTTTTTCAGGCCGAAGTTGAAACCGGTTCTGTTCCAGGCTAAAGTCGAAACCGATTCTGTTTCAGGCTGAAGTTGAAACCGGTTCTGTTCCAAGCTAAAGTCGAAACTGGTTCTGTTCTAATCTAAGAACTTGCCTCGGGCGCAGCTCTATAATCATCTACTCTCTGATGAATATAATGCGGCAACATTGCACTTTTAAAGCTGACAACGCTGTACCACCGACGATATATTGTTAAAGACTGCCAGCCTTGTGGGACATCGCGTCGTCAAACAAATTTTGCCGTTCTCTTACGCCCTCGTAATAGCTACAATGTGACGTAGGGAAAAATTTTTTAACATTTTTTTGTAGAAATGACAGGTGTTTGAAACAAAAAACTCGAATTTTCATCGAAATTTTGCGTTTAAAAAATTTATAACTTTCGAACATGGCACCCAATTACAAAAATCCTACGTCACATTGTAGCTATTACCCTTATAAATAAGAAAAAATTTATTTATTTTTGTTTAGTTGATGCCTAACAGAGAAATCATGTAAACCATCAGCAAGGATTTTCAAAAGAGGGTCCTACTTATCGGCTTATATATCCGCCATTTTTTATTTTTTTTTAATCGTCAATATTGCAAATTGTTCATAAAACTACTATGTATATGTGTAGAATAAAGATCATTTTATATATATTACTTAATGGCAGCGTAAAAAAACAGTTTATTTTTACACCTATTGTTCCGAGCGCCAGGGTGGTGCAAACCCTTAATTAGTTAATACTTTTATCTCATTACTACATCTACTTTAATAAATGTAGTCAATACTGTCGAGCATTAGAAGTGGTATTATCGGATAAATAAGTAAAATAATTAATTTTCTGTTTCCTATTAACGATCTCAATAAAACGATTGAATTTTGTCATTCCATGCAGATTATGATTATTCTTTTTTTTATTCTATAATTATAACAGAATATTTTTTGCTTATTAATCATTATTTTATAAATATCGCAATAATTTTCAAATTAATTTTAAATTTTGATAGTTTTTTTAGAATATTACGTAGTAACTGGTAATATATTACTTTCATTTTTCCTACATCTATAAACTATCCATTATAAAACAATGATTACAATGGTGAACAATAAGGAAGAAGTAATTATTTTCGAAGCAATTACAGAATGGGTAATGTCAGCATTCTACATTTATTTATTACCTGCGGTACACTGACGCAGTTTTACGTGGTTCACGAGCAAATAATCTATTTAGGCAGAGTGCGCGGAACCACCGACGAGTATCTCGTCGATAGTGGAACTTTTAACGATGTGGTATTTCAGATCACTGTAAATTCCACTTATCCCCGGGCCCCCTGTGCCCAATTTTTGCGCCGCTCAATTGCTCAGAGACTAGCTGTCTTTAATAGTATCTCGTCGGTGCATTCGTGTTCTATACATTTAGAATATAAGTTATGTACATGTACAATACAAACATTTTATGTATGAATCTACAATTAATAAATAAAGACAATCTAGTAAAAAAGTATATAAGCGTATACATTTATTAAACCACCAATTTTTCCTGAACGTCCGACTTGTCGTAGAGTTACACTACTGACTTACGCAAAAATTTACACCGGTCTAACTTGTTATTCAGTAACTGTACTGATCTGGAATTGCAAAAATAGTGAAACATTGAAAAACAAAAATTTTCGCCGACTGGCTTGACGTTTAGTAGTACTACTGAGTTTTTGAAAAATTTTCGGCCGCCAGGCACGTCGTTGAGTTGCACTACTGAATTTTTGAAAAATTTTCGGTCGTCTGGCTTGACGTTGAGTCGTACTTCTGAAATTTCTTGCCACCTCTTTCGCTATCATATTCTCCTAATATAAAATTCGATTTTCGAAATTTTCGGCCGCCTGGCTTGTCGTTGAGTTGCACTACTGAATTTTCGAAAATTTTTCGGTCGTCTGGCTTGACGTTGAGATGTACTACTGAAATTTCGTGCCACCTCTTTCGCTATCATATTTTCCTAATACAAAAATCGATTTTCGAAAATTTTCGGCCGCCTGGCTTGTCGTTGAGTTGCACTACTGAATTTTGGACAATTTTTCGGTCGCCTGGCTTGACGTTGAGTCGTACTTCTGAAATTTCGTGCCACCTCTTTCGCTATCATATTCTCCTAATATAAAATTCGATTTTCTAAATTTTCGGCCGCCTGGCTTGTCGTTGAGTTGCACTACTGAATTTTCGAAAAATTTTCGGTCGTCTGGCTTGACGTTGAGATGTACTACTGAAATTTCGTGCCACCTCTTTCGCTATCATATTCTCCTAATACAAAAGTCGATTTTCGAAAATTTTCGGCCGCCTGCCTTCTCGTTGAGTTGCACTACTGAATTTTCGAAAATTTTTCGGTCGTCTGGCTTGACTTTGAGGTGTACTACTGAAATCTCGTGCCACCTCTTTCGCTATCATATTCTCCTCATATAAAACTCAATTTCGGGATTTTTGAAAATTTTCGTCTTTCTACTAGGAGAATATGACGGAGAAAGAGGTGGCACTAAATTTTCCTGCCACCTCTTTTACTATGATATTCTCCTAATACAATGCTTAATTTTTGCCTAATTTCAAAAGTTTTCCTCTGCCCCAAATTTTTGAAGATGTTACTCTACTTCGACTATTGAATATGTATGTACAGTGTGGGGAAAAAAGAAAGAAAACATTAACTGTTGTAATTAATATTCTTTATTTTTCAATCATAAAAATTACAATATTAAACGGTGAGTGGTGGTGTGATGAGAAGGTCAGCTTTCAGGTTAGAGGTGCGGATAGGAGGACCCAGTGATAGACTCCTCTTGCCCCTGTGCCGTCGCGGGGCTAATTTTCTCATCACCACAAAACATATACAATATAGAACAACATAGAATCTTAGACAACATAGAATATTCAGTTCTTGCTGATACGCCTAAATCCGCAAACTATTCTTTATCTCCATTTCGACTCTATTCCCTATTTCCATTTCGATTCCCACGGGTCGTTGTCCCGGGAACGCGACACCCCGTACTCACTCATGGTTTGCCTGTCCTTGAGTGAACCCCTGAGGGACCTCCGATCGGAGGAATTACAATTTTAAATCAGAAATATACATTTTAAAAAGACTGAAGGCTGAATGATCCGATGGAAATTTCAATTAGGTTCTGAGAAATAATAAACGACGGTGTTCGTTGAATTAACATTTGACGAAGAGAATTGCTGAAGGTGGGCCAAGGGAAAACAAAGACAGCTTTGAAGAACCCTTTACCAACCTCAAGCTAGCTTATAGTATATGCACACACAATTCAATTAAATACACAAATTTTTATATTTAGCAAGGCTTAAATTCAACTATACAATGTTATCGGAAATTCTAAATGTGCGGCTATTAGCTCGATATTATCCTCTATTGGTAAGATACTAGAAGTTCTTACATATAGAGGATAATACCGATTGCCCAGGTCTCACCACGAGGAGGTTGCTGCATAAGAGATCCGGAAAGGGAGTCAGAACGAATTCAATATTCCTTCTGGCTCTCTTTCCTAACAACTACGAACTTATACTAACGCAGTATGTCGGGTAATTATTGCGGAGCAAAAGCTGTGAATCGGAGAAGAAGTCTCCGATCCACGGGAGGCCAAAGGCGAATCAGAGCAGAAGGCTCTGATTCTTTCAAAGAGAGAAACAAGTGCGAACCAGAGCAGAGGGCTCTGGTTCGAGGGTGACGCGACGCGTTCAATGCTTGCAGCCCAACTCCAGCCAGCAACGATACCCGACGTGTCCCCACCAAGAGCGATGGCCAAGAGACGTGTTCAAACGGTATCCCATTTACTCCTAAAACCACCTGCCACCAAACAACGAAACGTTGAGGTGGCTCGGGTGGTATTACAAAAGAGAGGATTTTTCACTTAACAGTGTAACACGATGAACACTGCCTCTCAACCACCCACTCTCAATGTATCCACGCCGAATACCGGTACCAACCGGTCTGGTACATACAAGCAAGGTCCGACACAGCAGAAGGCACGTTCGTCGGAGAATGTAACATTTCATGATAACCGATATGGTTCCGTGATGATTCACCTTTTCACCGACAAGAATCTCCTCAGTGGTCTTCTACACCGACGAGATGCCGTCGGTGGCTTTCTGTTTCTTACTCCGGCGACAATATATCCTAGAGTCTTTCACAGTATCTCGTCTGTGGCCAAATACGCCCAAAAACCAGTGTGAACACAAAAATTCGGTCAGAAACGTCTGTGTCTAGCGTCTTATGTCTAGCAGCACAGTATACATATACCTTTAGGCTGACAGCCTTTAACAGTATCTTGTCGGTGCCGACGATATTAATATTGTCGATAAAAAGGAAAACTAATGTACATTTATAAAATAGAAATTCACATTAACGGCATCTTGACAATATAGGAAACTACATTATCGACATCCACCCCCGCCACCTAACGTGGACAATTTGTACTAAAAATTATCATCTGTCGGTTATACTTGGCTAACAGTTTTAGCATTTTGCCGCTACGTGGATTGGCGCTGTACGGACCCCTGAACTGAGTTTCGAACTTTTGCCACAAGTGTCGCTAGTATCTATGGCGGTAAATTCAAATTGATTTGAACTATAGGTAAAGAAACCGCGTCTTAAACAGTGTATCATTTGTATCTTCGATTCTTCTATATTTAATGATTGTTAGCGCATCCAGTAGTTTCGAAACGTTGCTCTTAATTTATTGTAAGTCACCTTTTTATGACGATTGCCTCAAAGGCCAAACTGCACTGCCACCTACATCGTGAATACAGCGCCACTATTTTTAGAAGTACATCCTCGTTGATCCTCGTTTCACGTGCTAGCCGAAGACTTGATTGTTGGTTCTGTGTATTTACACTACTCTCTGCCGAAGACTTGATTGTTGGTTCTGTGTGTTTACATTTTGAAACTGTGAAGAAGTGAATTTCCACTGATAATTTTGTACAATGAGGCTCACAAATGGTTTATTTACAAGAATGAAGAAATGGTCGAAAGCATATTCGAATTTACCAGATCGCTACATAGAACGAGTCACCGAACAAGTAATGATTTAATTAGTTCTTACCGCAACTGTTGATATGTGTTTCTTTATTTACAACTTCATCTTTGTGTAGATTTATTGGAAAACACCGCGTGGAAAACCTCAGTTCCTACCGCGGACGATAAAACGCAAGGATATTTTCTTCTCCATTCATCGACCATGGACAGCTAGTTTCCAGCTCGAAAATTTGCCCGGGAGGAACACTAAGTTCGTTCACGTTGAGCCAATAAAGGATTGGAGCTTCTTCCGAGGAGATCGTGTAATGACGATTTTGATACTCTAGGTCAAAATAAACCCAGGCCCTGTCATCGAAGGGTTGAATTAAATCAATTAGTAGGTTTCAAGTATTTATCGTCATGTCTTGGTTTCAGGTGGAAGTATTATATGGCCCGGACAAAGGAAAACAGGGGCACGTGAAGGATATTTATCAGGAGAGAAATTGGATTATCGTGGAAGGGCTGAATACAAAATTGGATTGTATTGGAAAATCTAAAACCTTCCCTGGGGTTTATGTCCGCATTGAACAGCCTCTACTGGTCACAACGCAAGTTCAATTGGTCGATCCTGCTGATCTGTGAGTACCATAGGGATGCAAACTAGAATTGTACTATCTGGGCAGTCGAGTACTTTTATTACTAATGCACTTATATTCATTTGCTCGTTTCAGAAAAGCCACTTCCATCGAATGGAGGTACACGGAAGAAGGTGAGTATGTAAGAGTGTCCACCCGAACCGGTAGAATTATCCCGATGCCAGAATCGAGCAAAGAAACTATAGATTATAAGAACCCTGAGGTATACCAAGAGAAAGCTAAAGATACAGTTTCGGAAGATGTATTGGAAGTGACGTTCGATGTATGTAATCGATGTGTTCGCATCAGTCTATATCATTAATCACGCTAGAAGATTGTTATTTCAATGTTTTCTTGATTCAGGCTCCCCTCAAAACATTCGAGATGGACTTGATGGATAAAATGGGTATCAAAGATAATCGCGTGCCGAAGAAATACTATTGGTATTAATGTACAAACGAAATGGAATGAATAGAACTAGGTACTGTTCGTGCCTCACAAGAAGTCACTTGCGACGCCTGAGGGGCAAGGAGACTCTCGCGTTCGCTCCACCCATCCCCACTACGGAGCGAGCGAGAGAGTCTCCTTGCCCCTCAGGCGTCGCAAGTGACTTCTTGTGAGGCACGAAGAGTATGTTAATTTTGTTTTCAAACCTGTGTACATTTTATTTTATCATCCTTGCAAATCCTTGCGCCGGGATGGCGCTGCATCTAAAAAAAAGGAAAAGTGCGAGAAGGAATCATACGTTGAAACATTTGCAATTCGATCGTATCGTTTATTATCGACAAAAGTTACATTGCGGCGCTTCCTATTCATGAATCTTGTATAGAAAATATGTACGAGGGGGTTAGGGGGGAACGAAAAAGCATAAGTAAACGTTAAAGAATCAAAGCAATTAATCAAATATCTCGTAAATATTTGTTAGGCTAGAATATATTGTTATTGCGAGTGGTTTTCTGCTCTCGTTAACGTTTGTTAGTTTTTAATATTAACACACATACATATCACAGCACGATTTTTAACAAACGCAAATCTAGAAACGAATGTCAGTCTACAATTAAATAATCCAGTAAACGTAAACGCGTTATATTAACATCTTTTCCCCTCCGGAGGTTCCCTTTTTTTTTTTTAATTATGTACGACAGTTTTCTAGACACCCGTGTTACATTCTTGCGCATTTCCTATTTACAAAATCCTTCTCTTCGTTTTGGTCCTGGCAAATTCGCGTTCCGCGAGATTGCGAGGACGGAAGCGTGTCTCTACACTCTTTACGATCTCGTTGTGACCTCGTTATGATCTAGGTACTAGCTAATTAGGACAAGCGTTCCTTCCTATTGATCCGTGTTCGAAACAACGGTAACACGTATAAATTATAGTTCGACGGATACCACAAAACAAAACGAACAGGACAAGGAAAAATGATCTCCCTGAAGAACAGAGGTATCCAAACAATCACGTAACAATAATACCTCGGCAGAATAAGCACGATACCGACGATTCTAAGTAACGCTCCTTACGACTGAACAAAATCCATTCGTTATGCTTAAAACCAAAAAAGAACTTCGAACACAGAACATTTCTGAGATACAATCTCGCGTTCGCATTGTATCGTTCGATTCTTCGAGTTCGAATCTCGTCTCGTCTCGCCTCGCAATCTTTCGTTCAACAATCGCGAGGGTTCTGCCCTTTCGATCGGCATTCATCGCAGGGCGCGTCCCCCATCTAATTGACTATCATTCACGACGATTTGGTGGCAGGATGCCTGACTAGGAGGTTCACTTCGCCGTCGTGTAGTTTCTTCATCAGCGACCACGCCTCGATCCTCGACATTCGTGTCACATCGTTCCCATTCACTTCCAACAATTGGTCCCCTGCGTTCAAGGCACCTGTTTTCTCGGCAGCACCTCCTATAATGATTATCGTCATCAGTATTACACGACTGAGGCTCGATAAGGCGCGATGATGGTCGAAAGAGGCATTCTCTTTGAGACGTGTCGGGACTTTCAGTGAGGGAGGTTCATTTATAAATAAGAATACAAGGAGAAGAATTTGAAGTGGAAAGTAGTGTTTGCGCAAGCGGCAGGACTTGGAAATTAATTTGATAAATCGAGAGACTTTTGCAACTCACCGGTAAATATTTTCTTGATCACCAGCGGCCTATCCCCGAGAGGACTGTCTCTGCCACCCTCTAAGCTGAATCCTAAACCAGCCCCATCTTTATACACTGCTACCACCGAGGGCGGTCCCCAAGCAGTATCCTCTGCGACACCGTTCACCTCGAATCCTTTGGGAAGAGAATATTTTTTTAACCCATACCAATGCTAAAAACACAGCTATCGTTATTGACTTTCGTCATTCGGAGTTTTTTCCTCCAAACATTCTGTTCACTGTGACCGTGTAAATACTCAGTTACACGAATCCAGTTCTAACAGCCAACAGTTTAAAAATTTGTGTACACTTATGATTTTCAGTGCGCTGTTCGAGAGCTTTACAAATAGTTTTCCACTAGTACAATCAATACTGTGTACACTGATAAATTTTACTCTTAACTGAACACGTACTTTAAGGTGTGTCTTGATACAGTATCAGTATCATCGTTAGAAATGCTTGCGAAATGGCTAATTTTTCCAGAGAGACTTACTAGGAACACTTGATAACAACTGCCAATGAGGCTGTCAAGTCTCAAACATTAATCTTCAATCTGCAAGCTTCAAGACTCAAGCCTGAAGCTGCAAGTCTCAAACTTTAAGATTCAAGGTTCTAACTTCTAGGTGTAGCCCAGAGGTGTCTCTAACAACACAGTGTTCGTCCTCACCTTCGATGATAGTTTCGACGCTGGCGGTCCGTGACCGCAGTCTGCACCCGTCCTCGTTCCTGGCTCTGGAGACGACGAGGACTACCTCGGACCTGGGCTGCTTCAACACGGCCAGGCTCTCCCTGTGCGTGAGACCTCGCGTGCTTCTTCCATTGATGCTGAGGATCCTGTCTCCTCTCTGCACCCGGCCGTCCCTGTCAGCGATCGAATGCGCTAGCACTCTGTGCACCGTGATCTCCTTGACTTCGCAATCCGCTCCTCCAGCCAGCGTGATGCCGACGCTGCCAGCAGGGTTCTCCTTGTGCAACAACACGACGATTACATCGTGAGCACCTCTGGCTTCCTCTAGACTGGCCTCCTCAACTAGTTGCGCCAACTCCTGCTGCGAGATCAAACTGGTGCTACTTGCAAGCGAGCTGATACTGCCAAATTGCTCGCTGCAGCACCTGTCAGTGTCAACGTCCGTGCCTGCCGACGACAGATTCTCATCTACACTGCTGTCGAGACTCGGGAATCGATTGTGAGCACTTGTAGGTGGTTGAAGAGGACTGGTAGGAACCTCGATCTTCTCCAGCGCCTTCTTCATGTCCGTGACACTCGCGCTCCTGCGACTCAAGTTCCTAGTGGTTGGGATCTTCGACATCATCTTCGACTTGTCCACCTCCACCGCCTCCTCGACGTTATCTGCGATCCGCGGCTTGCCTAGCGTCGGTATCTTTGACACAAAAGGCTTATCGTCGTTCCAAGAATCGCTCGAAGTCGTCGAGTTTCTTCTCCCATACCGATTCTCCTTCGACTCCCACAGTGATTTACTTTGGCCAACAGTATTTCTCTCAGCTTTGCCTTCTACGCTTTGCGTCCTTGATAATTTCGCCTCGCTTTTCGCGCTCAGGATATCCTCCAAACTCATCTGGCTCTTGGATCGACCGAAGCTACCATCGTCCACGTGGATCGCCGATCTAGACCTGCTCTTCGTGGTCAGGATCGTTAACAAATCGTTCTGCTCTTCGGGAAGCTTCTTCGAAGTTTCACTAACTCTGCTCCTTTGCTTCGTGATTTCCACAACACCAGTCTCAGTATCATTATTGCGATTTCCTGATGGTATTTGCTCATCCTCAACCACTTTGCTAGCTTTCACCACCTCCGTCACTGGCTCCGGCTTCTTCTCGATCTTTTTCACCGACTTCAGCTCCGCAGACCTAGCCAGAGCCTTCGCCTCCGTGCGCACCCACATCTTCAAGTCATTCGAAGGCTCCAACAGCTCAGACTTAGGCGGTCTAGCTATAGGAGGCGGGACGCTCCTCTTTGGAGGAAGCTTCGGCTCCTCCTCCTTCGGGAAGGACTCATTCTCCGCAAACGAATTATCAGTCACTTCGATATAAGCGATCTTTACATCCTGAGGGCTAGAAACGGTGCTCTTCATCCTACCTTTCGGACGATCATCTCCATTTTCACCAATATGATCCGTTTCAGGGAACTTCCTCTGTATCAACGGCGATCCATTCAAATCCCTCCCACTACGACACCTTGCGCTAGCTAGAATGTTCTTCCGGTTGATGGCCTCAACGCTTTGCGGCTTCAGGACTCGCCTAGATAACGACTCTGCACTCGCCTGGGACCCTGAAGTCAGAGTCGACGAAGTACTGCAGTTGGTGTCAGTACTGTTCGATCGCTTCAATTGTCTTTGAGGAATCTGCGAGGTTCTGGGTAGATTCGAGTCCACAGGTTGAGGGGATCTAGGATCCGAGCTGCTGCTGCTCGAAGACGATCTTTCAGAAATAAAAGTCCTCTCATTGACGATGCTCGTGCGAGAATAATCAGTGCTGGATTCCTTAGCATAAGTCCTCGTTGGACTGTCCATGATCAGAGCACGATGTCTGTAGCTGGTCTCCGTGGACACGTAGGACCTCTCCGAAGAGACTGTAGATCTCTCCGAAGGAACCGGCGACATGGGTGGGCTGAATCCTCTCGAGATACTGCTCTGCGAGCTGCTCACCGCTGAATCATTATCCGAGTCATCGTAGTCCATCCTGGTCTTCCTCTGCACCGTTTTCGGTCTGCTGCGCAAACCCTCGGGCGAACTGGCTGTTGAAGCGAACTCGAAGCTGTAGTCGCTGCGAGTCGGGCTGCAGATGCTCTCCAGACTCTTGGGCGGTTCTGATATCGTTGAAGTTGAAGTTGGCGTGGCTTGGGAGGCGGTCTTCGTGGTCCCGTTTAGGGGAGAATTGTTGGAAGACGTGCCGTAGACAGCCAGGCTCTTCCTCTTGAATGCTGGCGAGTACTTCGAGTGGATTTGAGGCGCTGGCATCTTAAAGGATGTTGTCGCCTTCAGCGGCACGCTCGCCGTGCTCGCGTTGCTCGCTATGGAGCTCTGGGAACCCCACTTGTCCTGGATGTTGGCCTTTGGGATCTGAAACAATAGTTGTTTGCGTTATTCTCTGTGTCTTCAACTGGAGAGATAGTTGGGTCAGCTGGGTGAAGGGTAGGGGTAGGATCGAGTTCAACGTGTACTCATCATCAAGATCAACTTCTATTTGCTAACCTGGTGCAGCAGTATGGAATCTCGGGACTTGATCTCAGGCAGATCAACAATAGGGGCTTCTATGGGTATCGCCTCCTTCTCGGGGATGACCAATCCCCTTAGCTTGGAGATGGACCTCCTCCTCTGCTCGATCAGTTGATTGAGACTGGTCCTCCTGATGTCCTCGCTAGGTCTACGGATGGTGGACGCCAAAGAGCTAGTCCTGTTGATCTGGGAGTTAGCGAGGAGGTCATTGCAGGTGGATCCTCGGTCCTGCAGGTAAGGCGTCGAACCTGAAAAGCTGGTTGCTCGAGTCAACGCATTCGAGACGACCGCTTTCATTGGCACGGCTGATGAATTCTGATGATTGCCGAGATTAGACTGCAGGACATTACTCTGCTGAGTACCAGGAGGTGCGTAGCTCTTCTTCTGGATCTTCTCGAACGAGCCAATCAATGGAATCGAAGCGACAGGCTTGGGCGGGACTACTGGGAACGTCTTCGAGGTGTGAATCGTTGGCGGAATGAACGAGGGACTCTGGGGCAGACTGGGAGACCTCTGACCATACTTTCTGTTCGTCTCTGGTCCCACGTTCCGTCCCGAGTCCGTCAGATCGAAGGAGCTTTGAGTTCTATCAGCAAAGAAGGACGCTCTCTCTTTCTGTCCTGGACTCTTCTCATCGCTGCACACGTCTTCCGTTGATTTATACTTGGAGAGTCTCCTGCCGTTGGTAGTGGCTGTTGCTACAGCGACCGAGTTTGGGAATAGAGGTCCGTCTAGGCTGCTCTGCGATGAGAACATGGCGATCTTGTCCCTGACGGACCTCTCGGACTTGTCATCCTGCCGCCATAGCTCTCCGTTTAAGGAAAACTTCCTCTGCGGTGGTTCCAGGGCTGAGACGTTCCTGGTGTAGACACTGGTGGTCTCTATCTTTGGAGGACCTGGAGAAGAGGCAACAGATGCTGTTTAGCGAGATGGTAGTGCTGGGGTCCAAAGGGGATGCTCTTTTCTGTTAAGGAATTTGCAAACAAGACAAACTCTAATGATTCTCTGGTAACAATGCTCAGACAAACATCGGTATCACAGCGTCTGTCTTGATCTCTAACGAATAGATTGCGGATTTTCATGCAAAATAAAAAATTGTATCAATTGTAACAAGAGTTACATTTTTAGATTCATTAAATGTTTTTACTGTTTAGCAGCATTTGATCTGTTAATTTTTTTCATAAATGCATAAAATCCGCAGTCTATTAATTCCTTGCAGACTGGCGATGCGGATTTCATTATGCTTATTATTATCGTTGTTGATATTATAGTCTTTGGAGAATATACAGGCATATAATAAACATGAGTTGTATCTTTCTTTTCTAGAAGATTGCGAACGATGCTGAATTTCTACTCACTGGAATCATAAAATAAATCCCAGTGCAAGGGGTTAATGAATCTCCAACTGCAATGATTGCCTTAATATCAAGAAGAACA
The DNA here is from genome assembly GCA_916610255.1 of Lasioglossum lativentre. Lineage (NCBI taxonomy): Eukaryota > Metazoa > Arthropoda > Insecta > Hymenoptera > Halictidae > Lasioglossum > Lasioglossum lativentre. The sequence goes on from OU744364.1 coordinate 9,785,150, forward strand.
GCATCCTCACCAGTCAAGGGCAACGGTGGCGGCGTGTCCACCGCCTCTCTCTCCGTGTGATCCTGCGTCTCCTCGATAACCGACGCATCTTTATGATAGTATCCCGTGATCTCAACCTTCTTCTCGGACACCATCACGTTCCCGTTACCCTGGTTTCCATAAGTAGCATAGTTGGACGTCGCTTTCTTCGGAAAGCTGTCCAAGACAGTGCCGTCCAAGGTGTCCTGACAGACCTTGTCGACGCCTGTTTTCCCGTTGATCTCGTTCAGCTTGCCGGCGTCTTGCCGTCCATTCTCGACGACCCTGTTGTCCGGCAGGATTATGCTCGCGGTGGTGACCACGTTCCCGTCGATCAGCTTGAAGCTCTCGGCGCCGATGAACGTTGTTTCACTGTCGGCGCACACGAGGCCACCGTTCGCCGTCATCGTCGACGCCCTCGTGGTCGCGCTCGCTGTCACGAATCGGTATTGTTGACCGCCGTTGCCAAACTCCTGATACGCCGCTGGGAACTCGTCCCCGTCCGGGGGCAGGCGTTGACCGCCTCCGCAGTTGTCCATCCTACCATTTACCGTCCCTGAAATCCGACAAAACCCATCATCATTTCAACCGCTGCACGCTATTCGCTGCGAGACCGATCAAACTCCGTGTCCAAGGTGGACTGCGAATTTCTATGCGAAAGTAGAAATCGTGGAACGAACCGAAGTTAATTGAACACACTTTATATTTTTACTGGAAATGCATCAAATCCGCAGTCACAATGTTAAAGGAGAGATTGGTCCAGCAGTTTCTCATTGAATGTCGCAGAACACTCGAACGTGTCGGACTATTAATAGAATCGGAAAATCGACGTAGATAGATTTGTTTCTATCTAAAAGACTGCCATTACTCATTAGAAAGTCAACAATCCCACTTATCGCCGCATTCTCAACAAAAAATACGCTTCTAGCGATTACCAAAGCGGACACACCTGATTTTCCACATAAAAATCATCGTTCGATATATCGAGAGCCTGCTCATAGAATTTACAACTAGCGACAGGGTCGAGACATCGATCAAGATTCCGCCGTTCTCGCGTTTCGTTCCGTCGGACGAATTGTTTCGGTTTCAAGGAATTTTTACGAGCGTCAGAACAAGCGAAAACGTGACGGCCGCGGCGAACGTGTTAAGCAAGACAAAGAGGGAAAAGCGACTCGCTCGTTCTCAACAATGTCGGCAATTAACATCGATCCTTTGATCTGTAAACGGCAGGATTGGACACGTTCCGCGGTATCGAGACAGAGCAGAATGGGAACTGGGTCGTGGTATTTTTTCCTCTGAAGATTCAGCGCACGTTCGGCGATCGGCGACCTTCGCCGAAGAAACATCGCGGATCGCAATTGCGAATCGTAAAGATGTAGCCGCGCTAAATGCGAGTATCTCAATTGCCGGTCTCGCGTGGATTAAAATTCCATCGCGACCGAGCTCTTTCTCTTTCTCGATAAACGCGGAATCAACCGGCCGCGAAACATATTCGACGAACGCGTTCGGGTTTTTTTAAAAACTAGTCTCGACGTTATCGGGATCGACCCGCGCGCGCGCGCGCGCGCGCGAGCGCGTTCTGCCGCTAGTTTATTTCAGCTTTTCCTGCCCGCTGGAATCCCGCGGATCGAAATGCTCGAGCGGATCGGTCGCGTTGCAACATCGAGCGCACGCGAGCGTGAACCGATCGGTTCTACACGCACGAGCTTTTACGCACGAGCTGCGAATCCGCTCTGGGCGATACCGATTCGGATCGGGTACGTGCTATGTCTCGAAATAAAACAGAATTCATGCTTCAAACAGGACACTGAACGCACCGATAGATTTTGTGGATTCGGTATTATATGTATGATCGGCACCGGTATTTTCCGAGCGTTTCATGGTGGCGAGCCCGATACGGATCATACGAGCCTGATTCTCCTGGCCGATCTAATTCGCAGTTCAAAATCGCAATGGATCTTTAAGATAAACATTGTCTACGTCTATTTCAAGAGACAGGTGTCGGATAGACACTTGATTCTTACTTCAATCGATCGTTCGAATCTTTCTACCGTTTTACAACCCGTCTGCTCATTTTGATTTGAACGCGTAAAATCCGCAGTCTACCTATCTTCATGGAATTGATTTGATGGAAAGGCAAAGACAAAAACTGGAATGACAAGGTTCGTCGCAGCGATTATAAACTTTCTATCTTTTTGCATATGGCAGGCACCGAATTAATTTGCTATTAATTCCGGCGAAAATATGCAGATTGCTAATCGATTTTTAGTCCCAGCGACGAATTACAATACTGAGGCGCCGAAACCAACTAATTAATAGTGTGTCTAGTTTAACGCATTAATGGCTGAACATAAAAATTCCAGAAAATCGAAGGAATTCCTGATCGATTCTATACGAACATATTAATTAATTTCCAAGTCTAGACTACTACTAATTGCATTACCGATGCATACGAATCGTTTAAAACGGTGCTCTCGCCTGTTCGAGATTATGATTCTCACCTGATACACCCATCGTCCGCGGTCTGCCCGAAAGCCAAGGACACCGGTGGAAAAAAGGCCGCTTAGGTTATTTTAGCCGGTTTACGCAATCGCGTTACTTTCACGCGTCCCGATCTCGCGAGAGTCCAGTTTCGCCGCGTGTCCGCGCGGGAATCGCTCGCGCGCGAGCAAACCTCTCGCGGATCCGCGCCTGATCACAACCTGATCGCTCGGGATCCAAGGATTTCTACATTCTAACGCGCGCACCCACTGATAAAGCCGAGCGCTGTTATCTGCGCGAGCCGAGCGCTCCGCTCTGCTCCGCTCGCAACAGCCGGGCGTGTCGGCCCGCGATTTCGCTCGGAATCGCGGAAAACTCGCAATAATATTTTCAAATGCCTTTCGCAATCGTCCCCCCCCCCCCCCCCCACTTGATCGCGCTTCCGCGTTTCACTCGGAACCCTGCCGAGGAATCTCGAATTTTTACCGATTAATCGATTCGGTTCGGAACGGGCAAAGTCGAGAAAATTCGCGGAACAGTGCGCGTTCAACGCGAGTCTGCCAATTTTTGCCAATTAGTGGCGTTGAGCGCGATCATTACCGCGAATAAGAACAGATAATCTTTCTGGTCTTTCTCATATTTTCTAATCAATTACGATTTCGTGTTTCAGAAATGAAACGGTGCCCCGATCAGCCTTGAAGGGAGAAAAATTGAAAATTCCGTACCCGGTGCACGTAACATAAACAGCTGAAACGCACGTCGGGATGAGATATTGTCAATCCCTTTCGGTGCAGCAGCGCGATCGAGCAGGAACGGCAAACAAGCAGGTTTTACAATGTGGAGCATGTAATCAGGCGGCATCGTTCCCCACGCGCAGCACGTTACTTAGCGTATAATTAATTGATTGTATAAATCCATGATAAACGAGACCTGTAAAACAAGCTAGATAGCTCGACTGGAACAAGTTCGACCCGGTCGATCTTCATTTTACAAGAGCCCGATCTACAAGAGCCTGGAAGGTTGCGCAAACATGCAACGATGCTGTGATCGCGTTATCTCGAGATTGCCTAAAACAGATTAGTTCTACACGGCGGAACACAATCGCTGCCACTGGAGCACAAAGAGTCCTGAAAAAAAATGACGAGGAATTCAAGAACACGAGGAGCCGTCTAACACGGGCAGCAGGTTCTAGTGTATACCCTGTAGAACAGTGTAATCGCTACCTTTCTACGCGGGCTAATGCAAACCACGGCGTATGATCGATGGGCTGCGGATATTATGCACTTACGGGTAGACGCGCGAGCCAAAGAAGAAAACGAGTCGGAGAGCGAGAGCAAGAGCTGGAATTAAAATAAGTGACTACTTAATCTCGATTTTTTCGCGATCGTCTAGGTATACATATTGTATATATAGAAAACCGCAACTTTGCATAAACATGCGCGCGCGCGGCGTCTAACGATGAAGACGTAGCCGACGGGATGGTTCTACCGAGGGACGTAGAATATAATCAAGCCGTGGCTCAAGGCACGCAGCATCCACGGTGTAGAATATAATCCATGCGTCGTCCTGGTGCACGGTTTCATTTAACGAAGACCTGTTTCGTGCGATTCAACTGTGTTTTACAGTGCACAAGAGATGGGCTGCGAGCGGCCTTAGGATACGATTTCGCTGTAAAGTGTCTGTCACGGATGCATTCTGACGAATTCCGTCTGAACACATTCCTGGGGTCTTCTGCAGCCTGCAGAGTAATCCAGCGATTAATCGGCGACAGCTTTGAACGCTAATTCTGGTTCATTCTCGGAAAAATGGTAACTTTGGACGTGGTACTAGATTCTTCATTTCATTACTTCTATTGCACTTCTTCCGTCTTTCAACGTAGCATCAGCTTGATAACTCTTTCGATCCTGATCGCTAATTCTGGTTCATTCTTGGAAAAATGGGAGCTTTGGACGTAGTACTAGATTCTTCATTTTGTTACTTCTTTTGTATTTCTGTATTTCAATTCTGAACGCTAATTCAGGTTCATTCTCGGAAAAATGGGAGCTTTGGACGTTGTACTAGATTCTTCATTTTATTACTTCTTTTGCACTTCAGTCTTTCAACGTAGCATCAGCTTGATCACTCTTTCGATCCTGAACGCTAATTCTGGTTCATTCTCGGAAAAATGGGAGCTTTGGACGTTGTACTAGATTCTTCATTTTATTACTTCTTTTGCACTTCCTTTCGATCCTGAACGCTAATTCTGGTTCATTCTCGGAAAAATGGGAGCTTTGGACGTAGATTCTTCATTTTATTACTTCTTTTGCACTTCAGTCTTTCAACGTAACATCAGCTCGATAACTCTTTCAGATCCTGGCCAGAAGGGGTCGCCGAAGGATCTACCCGATCGAGGATCGATCTCGCTAGTAAAACGCGTGTCCCGCTAGCTCCTGATCAACATTCCAGGCCGGCCGATGGAACTAATCGGCGATACACGTGCGAGAGCCGGCGTGTAGTATACTAGTAGCTAGCTAACTGCGTGCTGTGTGCCGTTTACACGATCCACGATGCACCACGTGCCATCGGAAATTCCATTGACTGGCACACAGCACACAGAGCGGGGTCGTGGAGAACGCTCGACAACCGTATTATGCAATTCGTAGACGAACATCGCCTACGAGCTTCCGGTTTCTTCCGACCAGCGTGTTCCGGCCATTTAACAGAAACAGAGCCTGGGACCATTGAAACCATCCGTGTCGCTTTAGCCGACAATTAGCCTCCGCCCGTGTACCAGCTGATTCGTACGCTGACCTGCTAATGGGTTTCTCGTATCCGCTTCGCGAGTAGTTTCGCAACCCTGGCTCGCAGACCTCGTTCGCAAAGTTCCCTTGGCTTTGCGCCTCCTTTCGACAAGCAACCTCTGGATTTGTTCCTGGAGTTTAGGTTCTCTTGATAGTTCTCTTGCTCTCTCAGATTCTCCTACCTGGTTACAATTCGATTTCAACGATTTCAGAATAAAATAATCAGAAAATCTTATTATTATGAAAAGAAGATATTGAATATCAACGAATTTAGTAATACACCTCTGCTAACTTTGCTTTTCTCCAAGCTTGGAAATACGCGGAATACACTTTCTTCGATTGCGTATGATTGATTATGTGAGATAGGATATTAATCATAGCCATCAATGAAACCAAGATCGACGTCTTCGATGCAAGTCGTTTCTGGAATTCGCTCTTTTCCACGTGGAAACGAACGGAGACGTTGACATTCCGCGACATCAGCGTGCCGCGAGAATCCTCCTCGAGTTGCAGTTTGCTGAGAAGAGGATTCCTCAGGATCCTCTTCAACTTCCGTTTGCAACGTTGTGAATCGATAAATTTGATCTTCTTTCTAAATGGTTTCGAACGACCAGGATACCATAGTTATTGCGAGAGGTAAAATAAATCATAGGGCAAGGGATTGATAAGTCGAAAATAATCTAAGGATATTACTTAATTCTTCCAGTCATGTGTTTTGAGTTTTGACCAATCCATTTTTGTCATAAATGCAATTATTATATTGTTTTCGCCCCACTAAAGTGGTTAAAAGACAAAATTCACTTTTGGCTAATTTCTATGTCTCACAATGAACTTAGAAAATTTTTATTATTTCTAGATCACATGAAATGTCCGAATTCTGGAGTTAATGCAACTTGGAGTGCAAAGGGTTGAAGTATCAAAAACTGCAAGAGGTTGCATCACGGTGCAAGAGGCCTCGATTCGCGAGTTCCCTGAGAACCAGTGATGGTGCACGGCCTTAGCCCAGAACCGTTGGAGGATAACGTTCTTATTAGCCGTCCGGTGAAGTTTTTAACACGCGTTTCGCGCGTTCCGGGACGTTTTAATCCGAGGACGGTCTCGCATTCCATCGTCGACAGTGCAACGGGCAAACCGTCGGCGTCGACGCGTTTACGTGCAATGTGCAACGAACGCACACTCCGACGCTCGGTATCCCCGATATCGGTACAAATATGGTGCGATCGCTGGGACACGCGCTCGCTCGCTCTCTCGCACTCTCGGATCCCGCTCTCCTGCTCTCCGACACGAGCGTATATCGCCGATTAGTTGCATCTGCCGGCAACTCGGCTAGGAATGTTAATCGAGCGTACCGGGTCGCGCGTTTCGAAGCGAACGAGAGCGTTCCGTCGAGACGAGTGGGTGGACACTCACCGTCAGCCGGATTTCGCGATCTTGGAATCTCGTTGCCGGGAGCCTTCCTGCCAATGCACCGCGAGCAAAAGTTCCTGGACTAGCGTGGAACGCACGCGAGACTCCCGTCTGATTGAAGTACTGCTTCAGATTGAATAAGTTGTTTAAAATTGGTCCCGGCGAATTGAGTCTCTTCGCGAACCTAGAAGGATTAGCGTCGATCGTGTGTAAAATGATTCTCACGAAATTGCGTTTCGTTGGAATTCCGAAGGAAATCTGAAGAAAGTGAAAGTCGTTTCTTGCAGCATTAGCTTGCGGACGATTAATGATCGCGAAGATCGCAGTTATGGGTCGATAATCGTGAAAATCGCACGTGTCCCTGTCGCATCGGTCCACGATCGAATTTCTCGAATGGTTGTGCGAATCGCTGTGGAAACTGTGCAAATGCACGCAACAACGCCTAATGATCTCGTACCAATTAACCGTCGAGCATCAATTAACCGGTGGCCGCTAACCTCGTTAGAATAAATGCCCAAACAAACGCGGTCACGCATAGACGACTATTCCCGCGGCGTTCCGCTTCTGGATTCTATCATGCGATACTAATCCAATTTGTACTAATCGGTCCACCTCCATATACATAGTTTACCACTTCAAAACAGATGTGCCTATTCCACGCGTGTTATAATCGCTCTTCGACGAAACGCGCGCGAGGCATTCCTGCTTCGAGGCACCGTTTCAAACTGTTGAAACGAGCGCTTCGACATCGCTATCGTAGATCGTCGAAGGGAGAAATAGTACTGACCTCGACTTCGTCGAAGAACCGGGCTTCGCGAGGGAAGCTGTCTTCGTCTGGCTTCATCGCGTACGACTTCACTCGCTTGTAGTTCTAAAGGCACTTCCAGTTTCGATGTGTTGACGCAACGGTGTCGGGTCACTTTGCCGGACCTGATCCACACTTGATCCACACCTGGCCCTTCTTCTATTTTTGCTCCTGAAGGTCTCAGTGATCTATTTGGAAGATCGGCTGAGGTTCGAAGAGGATCTTTGGTTAAAATTCCTGACTGATAAGAAGTAGCCTATGGTAGACTCCTGAACTTCTTCTTGAACGATCCTGTGGCTTCAGGATTCACTGAACACTTTGGGCCTAGGTTCTTCTTGATCGTTTAATTTCTGGACGTCTTCCACAATGATCCTCTAACTGGAGAATCAACATTCAATTCCTGAATGTCTCATGGTCCACAAACTTGCAGTTTGTCCTCAATCTGTCTTCTTCAACTATCCTCCAGGATTCATTATGTAAGACCTTAGGTCCTGGATGTGTCTTTGACTGGTCCACTAACTTCACTATCCAATAATCTTTCAGAAAAGTCTTCCGGCCTCTGGATACCTCTTTAAACGATCATGCAGTCGAAGGATTCGTTCCCGAAGGCGACGGCAGCAGGTCCACGACTCTCGCGCGCCGAAAAGGACCACTTTGGGCCACACCTGCGCGAAGGTTCTTAGGACAGCTCCGGAGAGGAAGAAGCAACGAGCGGTGTGTCGGCGAGGGGTATCACGGGAGGGAGAGAGAGGACCCGTTCTTGCCGGCAAGAGGGCTCTCGTAAGACTGGACGACATTGCTCGTCGGGGCCAGCTTCCGCGGTTACAGTCGACACCGAGCGTTACGCGTCCGCTTCGGGGAAGGGATAAAACGACTCCCGGAGCTGAACCGAGCGGATCTGAACGACGACGACGACGAGGAGAAGTGTCTCCGAGGCTACACGTTTTCGGTCCCTCGGGACCCACGGATTCGTCATGTATTTTTCACCGCGCACACGCCTCTGACGAAACACCGTCACCAAAACCGGCTAGAAAATTTCGGTGCCGAGAAAAGTAGGTTGGGGGATCGGTTTTATGGGCAATTCCGAGCAGCTCGAGCGTCTCCTCTCGACCCTGACGACCACGGCCGGTTGCATTGTCGACGAGGAGGTCGTGTGCGGATCGCATTAACACGTCCCGGACCGTGAAACTGCCCGTGGGAGCCGGCGAAGAGAAGTTCGGGCCCTTCTTTCGGCGAACCGGGTTCGTCGAGCCGGTCGGCGAACTCTCCTCGCCTATTCGGGGAACCGAGTCCTTCTTTCACGGATCTTCGGGGTCACGATGAAGATGTTGGCTGGACCAGGAGGCCTGCTGCGTGATTCACTGGGAGCTGTTGTCTCAGCTTCGCTCTTTCCTTTTGCATCCTAGCTCTTCATGGTGAATTTTCAACGAGGCACGCTCTTTTGTTTGGATTCTGCTGTTGCTGCAGTCTATTTTGCGTTGCGCGTTTTAGATTTAATATGGTTTGATTTAGGTTGCTGTGTCCGGCTTTGCTGCTTGAATCACTGGGCGCTGTTTTCTCAGCTTCCCTTTTGGATCGTGTAGTTCTTCGTCGATGCAGAATTTTTTAAACGTGCTCTTTTGTTTGGTTGAAACACATAGCGTACGGATGAGTCAAGTCGCAATCTCATCGAACGAAACAATCTGAACATTTTCCAAGATTGTAAATGTCATTGGACATTAGGGGGAAGCACCACGGGTTAATTGATTATATACATCAGATTTCGTATAGATAACATAGTCGTATCTGGTAAGATAAAAATATCCACTTTAAAAGGTGTATTAAAGTATATTAAAGCGTGTTAAAGTATGCTAAGCTATGTTAAAGCATACTAATGTGTATTACGACATTGATACGTAATCTGAGGTTCGCAAAGACGATGTTTGCATTCTTTATAAAATGCTCTCGATAAAATACTTTTATAATCCAACAATGGATCCATCAATTAAAAATTACCTCATTTTACAATACATTACGTCATAAGGTTGAGTCACGTCTCAACGAAAAACGTACTGTAACAATTTTTTTAGAATTGCAACCGCGTCATTTCGCGCTTGCACGCTCCGTCCAATGCTAATCACCCTGACGATGCATCGTAAGTTGCAGAATAGCTTGACTAAGGAGAGCGTTATAATTCCAGAGGCCATGGCGCCAAATACTTGGAACCTATCCGTCCAATAGAACAATCTATCCAGTCCATCAGGGAAGCAAACGACGCGTCGAGCATCAACGTCTTCCAGTTTCATCAATTCCAGAATTCACCTAATCTATTCCACACTGTGGAATACCATACCCAACAAGATCATTCACGATAATTTAAATGCAACGGCGCTAATTCGTGTGTAACACGTTAATTTTATCCCAACCATAATACGGTCTTAGGGACTGAAGTCAGAAAATTTTCTTTATAATGAAACACGCTTGGTCCGTGTAAAATCAAATAAAATGTCGAAAACGTCGAAAAACCCGTGTACAATTAAACAAAATTCGTCTAAAAACCCTTATAATATTAAATAAAACAAAGGAAACCGAAGTAAAATGTGTTCGGAGAACCGTGGAAAAACAACGCGGACGCGAAGTTTTTGTTGCGCCTTCGGCCGCGCGGTCCGTGTTTACATGCTCTGTCCTTTTCTAAGTTCGGCGCGGTCGACGCAGTCATAAATCTCCCACCCCGAAATTTTCTTCACTTCATAGAAAAACATTGAATCATGGATATGTTTGAAGGGTGAGCCAATTTCAGCGTCGCACTTTATGGTGTCGTCATCACGCAAATTTTCGAATGACCCCCAGCCCTGAACATACCCATCGTAATAGATCCAAGCGTCTCTTACCAACTCCGCGTTAATCGATTCAATTTTTTCTCGCATGAAAGTAATTTCCGAAAGGCCATCGATTCGCGAGGCACCAATCGGCAGAGCCGTTCCGAGAACAATGATACACGCTCGCGAGACGGAATCCGTGAAGTATGAAAAAGAGCTCCGTCACTCGAAGGTCGCGAACTATTAATCGCGGTATGACGCTTGCTATCGACGAACACGCTGGCCGGCGATTAATCAGCCGGCGTGTGTCAACGGTGCCATAACCGCGTGTCGGCTATGACTGTGAGTCAAGCGCGTCCCACGAAGACGCGAACAGGAAGTACTCTCCATTCCATTGTTACTCCCGCATTAATATCTGTTTGATCTTTCGGCCCGACTCGATGCGTTATCCGACCGATCGGCCCGGAGAGATAGCTCTGATTGGATTTCGCGGTCGAATTTATGGCACCGGCTCGCGATACGGGGGATTTATTAACGATCGATTCGGAATCGAAGGTCGAACGTCGTCGGCGTTTCCACGGAAACTGACACGAGGACGCGTAGGAGGAATTTACGACGAATTAACAAACGATTTTTCACCGGCCCCTCGCGTGTTTCCACAATTCCCGTTTTATCGCGAGGAATTTGCTACGAGGAAAATGGCCTAAACCGTCGACGTTCAAACGATTCCAAAACTTATTTCACAATCGTGGAAATTGTCATGATATTGGTCATTATTGAAAGAATTTATTGAGGAAAATTTAGCAACTTTAGCACTGCTAAGATGATTAGCGCAACAACGCGAAGGCTCTGCGCCTTCTCCTTCAGCTTGTCTAATGAAACAGACTTTCGACCGCAGAATTTTTTCCAATATTTACCAGGTTCTCGGTTCGATAGTCCACGGTTACTCGAATTGCACCGTATTGCGTCACCCCGCTAATCCGAGTACAAGATCGGTTTCTTTCGCAAACGCTTTCTTCCCGAAGTAACAGCGGTTTCGCCTAAAAGCCGTCCTTGACGCGGGAAGATTCGAATCGCGCGATATACATACATACATACGTACACCTCGCGCGGTGTCTCGAAAGTGTGGAACCTTGTACGTGGGATTATTAATTGTTATTTTTATCTCTGGCAAGTTGCGAGACGTCGCGTCACCGGTTGGGAATGATTGGTCGTTCTCGAACCGGGCTCCGTTCGATGCCCATTGTCGTTCTCGAAATTTATTGGTTACCGGATCGGTCCACCGGCCAGGCGATTTGCATGATATGTATCGTTTTATTCCGTAGTCGGTTCTGACTCATTCGAAAAGATCGCATTTCTTTTCTGAGCGTACGGGGAACAGTAAATTCTCAAATTTCTCAAATTTCTTTCAGAGATTCGGAGGAATCTCCGAGATACAGTGACTCCCACTAATATTCGGACACTCTTAAAAAGACGATAACATTTTTAATATTCGTCCATACAACTTGAATTTTTTTGAGAAGTCAATTGGTCGAAATTGCAGAGAAAATACTAAAAGTTATATTTTACAACTTTTCTATGTAGGCTCATATTAAAAATGTAGAAAACACGTTTCGTAGATCTGTATCAATGAAACATATTCTGAACGTTGCAATGAGCTACAAACGTTTAAAGATGGTAAAAATTGCCATTTTTCACGATTTTCGATCTCTAACTGCAATAAATCTAAGAATTCATACATCTTTCAATGGCTGTCTTTTTTTCCCACATCAACCGATTTCGATGAAACTTTTACAATGCATATAATTGACACAGATCTACAAAACATATTTTTTAAATTTTCAATTTAGACCCGCATAAAGAAGTTGTAAAATGCAACTTTTAATATTTTCTCTACAATTCCGACCAATTGCAATTTTTAAAAAAATTTCTTTTCACATCATGTGGTAAACTAATTGCGCTAACTTCTCACAAAAGTTCAAATCGTGTGGTCCAATATCAAAAAAGTTATCGTTTTTTTTAATAGCTTCCGAATATTAAAGGAAGTCACTGTATCTAATAAATGGATCTAGATTTATAAATTAGTTATTGCGGTTGGTGCTGGTACAAAAAAAATTTCCCAAATCTGTATACTTGCCCAATGTTCGCAACAACAATCGGCTCGATCTCGATCGAAATCTCTACGTAGAAGGGAAGGGTGAATTCGGCAATTTTCCGAGCGGCTAGTCGCGCGATTTCGCAAAAGGCGAAGCCGTGGCATTATGCATTCTCGATCCGGCGATTTGCACATCGAAAAACCGATTGTCTTCGCCGGGTACTTAGGCCTAGAAAAGTGGGACGCAACTTAATACGTCGAACCGCGTTGAAGGGTTAATATCACGTTGCATAGATCTGCGCGCGAGTGACCTCGGCGCTGGTGCACGCGCGTGCACGTTTATGTAAGTGCTCTCTCGCGCGAGTCTGTCGGTTGTTGCTCGCGTGGCAACCGGCCGTTTCTGTCGGTTAAACCCAGCGCGGATTTTAATACCCGTGCGTTCTAATTGGAACCGCGGCACCGGCCGAGAAAGCGCGAGGAAGAGAGAAGAGAGGAGGCTACATAGAACTCGATGAACCGTGGGTATTCGATCGAACACGAAACGCACACGGCAGCAGACACCAGGGCACAACAACTCTCGTTTCATTGATCGATCCCTCTCGGGGGCCCTCTCCCGCTCGTTTCGCCTTCGGTGTGTACGTAAGAACCTTGCGTGGAAACTCATTCCAACCTGTGGTTATGTTATTTGCGCGTAATGCGACGTGTAAACACCCGTTCCTGTCCCGTTCTTCGCGTCCGGGCACCGCCGCGGAATATTCGATAAGGGAGGCAACAACACCGGCCGATTCTCGTTAGTCGAGACGCTCGCTCGCTCATTGCGAAATCGCTTTTTACCCAAGCAATCTCACACTCTGATTCGCCGGGTTACATCATGAAAACCCGCGCGCGGGATCCCTGGGTTAATTCTCATTCGTGGTACCGGTGCGGTGGTGTTTGTCGTGGCCAGGGTTTTGCACCTGTGCTCACCGCGAGGCGTTAGAACAGAATCCAGTTTTTTTTCGAGAAACGAAGAAATGTATTCCGTTGTGCGATAATGTGGATGTTTGCTGTGTAACTGGATTGTCCGCCGTTCTTTATGGTGGCCTTTTATCTCTGTTTTATGAGCAGAGGTCTTTTGCAATCCGTGGCCCTTTGCAATCCTCTGGTAATTCTTGGAATGTTGTTAATGTTGTTCTTTGTATTCCTATCTTCCCTATATTTGTAGCCTCGTGTTGTATCCGCCCTTTTCAACCCTTTATAAGCCCTTGAGAAGCCCTTGAGAATTCGTCGAAGATGTAGAATGTAGAACAATAAATTGTTGACAGAAAAATCCGCGGTAACCCATCCTATCGCGTACCGTGACCGGCGTTGCTGAACCTAGAAATACCATTTGACGGACCACCTTCTCAAAGTACCCACAGACTATTACTGCAACTCTTATTCTCAAAAGTCTTCCTACATTCCTCTCACTAGAGTAAACAATTCTGAATTAGTTAATTTAAAATTCTTAAGATCGTAAAAATGCAATCAAAGAATTTATTTTGAATAAATGAATACACCAGGAATTTATTCCGAATAGATAAATTCTCCTCATTTTGATGAAACGATACCGTTTTAGCTTTTGCCCGCTTTCAAACTCCGTTTAATCTGCCCACGGATTTTCTCTCCCATTATTTGCAAGCCAAATAAACCCTGAAAGTACGTTTCTAAAGATTTCTCTTAACATCAAACTTTTTCGAACTTTTAGCCTGGACTACCCTGCTTCTAAGCAATCTAACTCGTTTAAACTTTATGGCCCATACTTGTAACACTCGACTGGCCATCGTCAGTTCTGCCTAACCGCCTTTCCCCGAGTGTTCTCTCGCATATACTCTCCAACGAAAAGCAAAAGCATCCTAAAACACCGGGATTCGTGGTCGGAAATCGCTCTCGGCCTGATCCGGCTCGAACGACCATTCGTCACGTTCAACTTCCGGCTGTTGTCCGGCCGTAGATCATCCGGGAGGATTTCCTTAGTGCGTTTAATTTTATAGCGCCTGCCGGCCTCGGACGAGCGAGTTTCTTCGCCGATGGAACCTCGTCTCCGTTTACGAGCGGTTTCCGCGAAACGGAACGATTTCGCGGATTTCTTCTCCGCCGCGGAACCGTGCGTTTACCTTTCCTCTTTAGAAGGTTTTAGCCGGCAATCAGGAACTTCGCGAGCCTACCCGCGAGTATCTTATCAGATAATGCTCCCTATCGCTGATCTTTACCAACCTGGAACACACGTCAAAACCAACCGAACAGCGATTTCCAATTATCCGAGGATCGTCGGTGCGATTTCGGCTCTGACGTCACGGGAATGCCCTTTGCGGAGCCAAATATTTTTTACTTTCGTTCAAAATATGGTGTTCGCTATATCTTCACAATTTAACTGTGGTTCTTGGAATGGGTGCCCTTTGTATTCCCAAGGTCGTCTGTACGGTACTCCTTTGTATTCCTAAATTTCCTCGACAACATTCGAAAGGTTCAAGACGATCCTCGTTCTAATGATCGTAACCCTGAAGAAAGTCATACGGTGCAGGGTTAAGAGACATTGATTTCGATTATGGAGTCCGGAGACTGTTGATCAGCAGTTGCGTGCAGACGGTCGGGGTCGTCGCAAATCATCGAAACTCTTCACGGCTGATTGGGAAACGTTGTCACTGAAAAAGTTCGCGAGCGGTGCCCAACGATGACCTCGTTGAACCGTGCTTTCGCCCAGAGCATGAACGCGCTACCACGGTCTCTCTCTCTCTCTCTCTCTCTCTGTTCTCAGAGCGTTTGAACCAAGACAGCGACTCGCTTCGCGGATACTTTTACCGGCGTTGAACTTTATCGCGAGTTTGCTTGTTGATTTACGGCCGGTGCCGAGAGCGCAAGTCCGCCGGAGGAGCTTCCGTCGTCGTCGTGGTCGTGGTCGTCGTCCAGGGCGGCCAGGAAATGGGTTCGTTTGAAGAGGAGGCGCGTCCCTCGGCCCAAAAATATCGCGCCTCGAGAAAGGTCAACTCGTTGCCACTCTAACCCGCGTGTCAACGCGCTCTCGCCGCGCCGCGCCGCGCCGAGGCGCGAGGGAAGGAAATAATGTGGGAACAGAGCGATCGCTCGGCTCGACGGAGTCGGTTCTATATGCAGAAACGGCGAGTAACGGCGGCAGCCTCGAACGCTGCCACGGAATCAACCTTTCCGATTCATCACCGAATCGGTCCCGGTTTCGACACCCGACCTATGCTAATCGATCCTCGCGCCGCGCCGGGCATCGCCTGGCAGACGTCCGTAACGCGGATCGAGTCTGCTTCGATCGATAGCGGTGGGATCAAGTGTGAGATCCAGGTTCGAATACCAGTAATTTCAAGAGCATTCATAATTTCCCAAAATAATCCCGATCATCTTATTTCGAAGTGTGCTACGTGTGCTCCTCAAAGGATTAATAGTATCGTGGAAGAACAAGACAATTTATTGTAGGATATTTGAGATTATTAACACTAAACCTACCGAGCACTAAAAGCGATTAAAACGTTTTAGCTTATAAAAATGACAAGGCTCTATTTATTCAGATTTTGCGCAATTCTCATTTCATTATGTGCTTGGTTAAAAATTTTATCGAATCAATTTCTTATTCAATTGAAGAATATAAAACCGACCATTATGACCGACAGTGGTAGGTAAAAATTAGTATGTGAAACATAAAACAGTGAAAATATCAAATTATTTTCAATAATATCAATAATATCAAAAATATCAAACGATTTTAAGAATACTATTATATTATCTATCACTTAATAAAATTATTATTAATTTTGCATAAAGATCCGCAGTCTAATCGGTTATGGTGCTCCAGTTTTTTTGACCGCTTTCGAATTAACGCGGACGGTCGAAGATCGAACGGCGCAGATCTATGGCGCCGCTACGCGGGAAGTTTGAAACGAGCAACCCGTAGAGTTATTGGGAATTTTTGCCGGATGCTCGGTCGGCAAGTCGGCTAGGCGAATATTTCGCAGTCAGAAATAAGATTCCAGAATGCGGAAACATTGGCATTGAACGTCGGCGCGCGTCGTACGTGCCTCGGGACGCCGATGACGATGACTCCGCTCCGCTCGGATCCGCTCGAGCCCCTCGTGGGAGCGGCTCGCGAAAACCAGTAGGAAGCGAATCACACCTCGAGAATCTTATCCAATTAATGTTTTTACGAGAGACTCGCGTCCGCCGTGGGCTCCCCCGAGGAAAGAAGCGCCGCTGGAAATAATATGGTACGCGGGCAAACGCGTCTCGATATCGATTCCTCGAGAGGTTCGACGGCCGGTCGCATGGAGACAAGCGCGGTTTTTACCCGTCCCGATCCGCGACAAGACGCCTTCCTCGTCTGCGGCACCCTTCGCAGATCCGTGGAACGAAGGAAATGCCGGGACTTCTTGGAAAATCGAAGCTTTCCATCAGCCTTCGACGCTTGAGCGTTTTCTGGTCGAGCCTTTGCTTCTTCTTGGGCGAATTTACTGCATCGATTCTGTTTAAACAGTTTTCCTTAAATGTGAAATCAACTCGGATTTCCTCTGTGCTTCTTCTGCGGAAAATTTACTGCATCGATTCTGTCGAAGCCCTTTTCCTCAAACGTGACATGTAGTCGGATTTATTTTCGTGGTTGATCCTTTGGTCCATCTTGAGGATACTTATTGCACCGATTCCTTGAAAATCCTTTTTTTAATATAATGAAATATGAAATAAACGAGGAAAGCGTCACTGAGCACTGAAAACGCATCGAAAGCACTGAACACCGAGCATTAAAAATTGAAGGATTCAAGAAGAAAAAAACTTACACTTACAATTAACTCACTTCTGTAATTAGATTTACAAACGCGGAAACGGAACACAATACTTTTTAATCGAATTTCCAAGTTATTCCATTGACAGCGCACACTGTCAACTTTCGAGAAACCGTGTGTTCGCATTGCCACCTACAGTCACCTTAGATCGATGACATCACAGCCGACGGTGTCACCCAACAATTTTATCTTCGAAATTTCCAGCTTTATCGGCCATTTTCTTCAACTGATAAAAAACGAAGCGAAAAACACCGAAAAAATATGCGAACGAAGAGGCCATGTTAAATAAGTAAACTCACGTGACGAAGCACCTAACGAGCAACGAGAACTATCAAGCTGGAATGACGCCGCGCCGTGCCCGTCAGAAGTTCTTCGGATTGCATAACCGGAGTGAATAAAAGCCAGACAAAGACACTAAGAGGGTCACAGGAAGATTATGTCAACGCTACTTCGAATGTTTGCACTTCTTCGGTGCAGATATTGTTCCGACTAATCCGCGTACGAGTTAGATAACTACTGCGAAACCCACTGGCAAGATGGCGGAAGCCTACTTATTGTTGGAAGGTCGACAGATCCACGAACTGGAGGTTCCTGTCTCCAGAATTCAATCTTATTTGTGTTCATTCGAGAAACACGCTCTTAAACGTATTAACATAAACAAATTATTTTGAGATCGATTTTATCGATAATCGCTAGACTGCGGATTTTTCTGCAAAATAAAAATTGTCTGTAAATCTTATATTTTTTTTATTTGAAGTACAAATATAGTAACCGTTTTTTTTTTAGCTCTAAGCTAGTTCTAGAAATCGTGCAAATGATTTCTTTACGACCGCAGGTTAAAAACCAGTTACCGTTTTTTCCCCTAAAAAGCTTCCACCGTTCCCGTAATTTACTCGTGACGTAGAAGAACTATTCGACGCTAATTATATTTAGGTACAGACCGAAAAGTCTCGAAAGCGATCGAGGAGAGAATTTTTCCAACGATTACGAGTTAACGACCTTTGAGTCTGAGATCGACCGAATCGTTTAACCTCCGTTCGCAATGAAATCGGCTCCAGATTTAGCTCGTACGATTCGAAACGGTATCCGATTTCCGGTTACAGGATCGTGGCGGAAGAATGATTTTTCCGATTGTTCGGAGCGGAAACGTTCGCGCGTTCCCGCGGAACGAGATCTCACCGGAGAAATATGCCTGGAATGAGAATCGTGACTCCCGACATCTGAAAGATAGTTCGCCTGGCGGAGCAGCTTGTTCGTTCGATTTCGTCCCCGGAGCCGACACGGAGAGCCGGGGCGTTCATTACCGGTCCCGAACGGGTTCGTGACACGTCACGAGTATCTCAATGTGAAGTTCGCAACACGATCGAGGGCGAATTCTTGCGGACTTTCACCGCTCGGCTCCGATCGGCTCCGCTCGAAGGACGAGGGGCCATCGGACGCTCTTCCGAAAGAAACTAGCTGGACAAATCTGCATTTTCACAAGAGAACCACTTCATGTAACATTTAGAATAATTGTTGAACAATTATTCCTTAGCTGTTACACAAGAGCGACGTCGTAAATATCTAATAATTAGACAGCGGATCTTTGTGAAAAATAAAAATGTTCTACCCGAATGACAACAAACTGGAGTGAAGTAGAAATTTATTTTGAATATGTTTAACAGGTTGAAAATAGCATGACCGTATTTATAAATTTTTGTAATGTTTTCACTGTTTTATATCGCTCCTACTCATTTTTGTGGTAAATGAGTAAAATCCGCTGTCTAGGAATTTTAACTACAATATCTATGAAAGCTATCGGACGCTCTTCCGAAAGAAACTAGGTGGACAAATCTGCATTTTCACACGTGAACCACTTAAAGTAACATTTAATATAATTGTTGAACAATTATTCGTTAACTGTTACACAAGAGCGACGTCGTAAATATCTAATAATTCGACAGCGGAACTTTATGAAAAATAAAAATGTTCTACCCGAATAACAACAAACTGGAGTGAAGTAGAAATTTATTTTGAATATGTTTAACAGGTTGAAAATAGCATGACTGTATTTTTAAATTTTTCTAATGTTTTCACTGTTTTATATCGCACCTACTCATTTTTGTGATAAATGCGTAAAATTCGCTGTCTAGGAATAATCCATGGAATTTTAACTATATTACAATATCTATGAAAGCTTGTCATGAAATTTTTGTCCTGATAAGATGAGCTCCAAAAAGAATCGAACGACTATTGCTAGTTGTTTTTCGGAATTTTTTGGGTTTTGGCCAGTCGGTATGTTCCGTGGGGAGGATTGTGGATGGTCGTAAGTGGCCGCAGGGATATCTTCGAGCAGCATTGTTGGGAGGCGAAACGATTCCCGGTCACGCCGATCCGACATTCTCGCTTGCCCCGCGCCGGAAAAATCCATTCCGATCGGTTTCTTTGCGGGAGGACGCGGTTCCGAGAACGGAATGCCGCGCGAGAGTGCCTCGAAAGTTTTAGACCACGCGATTTATGGCCGACCGGCACCTTGAACCAGCGAGTTTGCCCCCGACTCGATAACCACGATCTCGAACACTTCGTCTTTAAACGTTCCCCCTTGTGTGCTTCGCGATCTGCCGCGAAATGACGTCTGCATTCTGCCATTCGCTCCGGAGCAGCCTATTACGCTCTTTTAACGCAAAAACTACGTTTCGAAATTTTCAGCTATTTGTATATGCAAAGTAGAAATTGTCTGAATTAATTGCAACATACAGTGACTCCCACTAATATTCGAACACTCTTAAAAAGGCGATAACTTTTTTAATATTCGACCATACAATTTGAATAGAACAGATCTATGAAACATATTTTTTAAATATGCAATACAGACCCACAATAAAAAAGTTGTAAAATGCAACTTTTAATATTTTCTCTACAATACCGGCCAATTGCAATTTTTGCAAAAAATTTCTTTTCACATCATGTAGTAAACTAATTGCTCTCACTTCTAAAAAAAAAAAAGTTCAAATCGCATGGTCCAATATCAAAAAAGTTATCGTTTTTTAAAGAGCGTCCGAATATTAATGGGAGTCACTGTACATAGATATCTCTGTTCTTAACAATTTTAATAGGTTGGAAATAACACGACAGTATATTAGGACGCTTTAAATATTTTCCGTTTTGTGTTTCATCTACCTATTTTTATCATAATTGTATGCTAACAAGTAGATGCCAAACGATGACTAAGTACACCTAGAGATCGTTGGTCTTCCAAACGAGTCGGCTTAGAATCTATAAAGACGCTTGGGTAGCCAGGGATTTTTGCACGACCTTTAACAAGATTTTTGCAACATGCTCACCTGCGTTGAGATGTTCAGGCTCCGCTCCGTCGTTGTTCTCGGCTGGTCCGGCGACGTCTACCTCGTCATTCCGCGCTGCAACAAAAACAGACGAGTTCAGATAAAAGTAGACCCGAACGAACGCAATTAAAACATCGGAAGACATCGTCGGATGTCATCGTCGAAGCCATGGTGCGCAGCGGCCTATGTCAGCGACTAGATTTTCAATTTGAATTTTCCACGAGTTTCCCGCGAGAGCAGAGTGACGTAGAGAGGAGACGCGTCTCTCGCTGACGTTTCAATTAAGAAAAATTACGGTCGGAGGATACGGCTAGGCGATCGCGAAACGTGGAACAGGCTCGCGGCACAAAGGAGAGAGAGGACCAGTGATAATGAGTCGAGGTAATAGCCGCTGGCTAGTGGACACAGCTGCACGGTTGACTCCAGTTGACCCGCCGCTTATTGAACGTCGGGTACGAGGAGGGTAGCTAAGGGAACACGCGTCGCGTACGCGCTTGTGAGCTGTGCGTGTACCAGCTTTCCGCTTCCTCCTGCAACCACGGCTCGTTTCCGTCTCCAGGACACCGTTCATTCAACAATCTGAGGAATCTGCGAAACGCTCAACTACGAGAACTGCTTGCACACTTAGTTACTACCCTATGCAATTATTTTGGAAGGAAATTGGCGAGCGACTGAGAAAATTAATGGTAAACCTAATTTATGAAATACTCTTACAGTTTCCTTGGAACGAATCTTCTAATCAACATGGAAGAGATTTTTCTCTAAATTCAGTTTTCGGAAAGTCAACTGTGAAAGCAGGGTCCATTCAACAATCCGAGGAATCCGCGAAACGCTCAACTACGGAAACTGCTTGCACTCTTTCTCACCACCCTGTGCAATTATTTCGGAAGGAAATTGGCGAGCGACTAAGAAAATTAATGGTAAATCTAATCTATGAAATACTCTTACAGTTTCCTTGGAACGGATCTTCTAATCAACATGAAAGACATTTTTCTCTAAATTCAGTTTTCAGAAAGTCAACTGTGAAAGCAGGGTCCATTCAACAATCCGAGGAATCCGCGAAACGCTCAACTACGGAAACTGCTTGCACTCTTTCTCACCACCCTGTGCAATTATTTCAGAAGGAAATTGAGCGACTGAGAATATTAATGGTAAACCTAATTTATGAAATACTCTTACAGTTTCCTTGGAACGTATCTTCTAATCAACACGAAAGAGATTTTTCTCTAAATTCAATTTTCAGAAAATCAACTGTGAAAGCAGGATTGCATAAAGATCCAGCAGAACGCAGATTTAATTGCTCATTTTAGTACGAAGCTTCCTGCCACGATCGCAGCCCGTTTCCGCATGCAGGACACCATAGCGCTCATTCAGCAATCAGCAGAATACGCGGAAGAGTGAACAGCAGCGGTTGTCTTTCTCCATCCGTCTCACTCTCTCTTTCCCTCTCTCTCTCTCTCTCTCTCTCTCTCTCTCTCTCTCTCTCTCTCTCTACATATATCCACCTCAACCTTCTTCTCGTTCTCTTGCCAGCGACCTTGATCGCTTAATGAACGTTGCCCAGCGCAGATCCATATCTCGAGACACGGCACGTCGAGCGTGCTCCCCCGGCAACGCTAACAAACCTTTGAACCCCGATCGATATTAATTAATCTCGACGGTGGCCTCCCTTGTTTTGCGAACGGCCCCCAGACGCCGATGGGGGGAAAGTGATTTTGATTGCTGTAATTTGCGACCGTACTCTGCAAATAGATGCTGGAAATTACGGCGCGACTGATCGATCGACCATCTTCCGATCCGGGGATCGAGATGAAGGACTCTTCTTCCCAACGATACTTTTCAGCACGATATCGATGGTGCTCGGTGCTCTCGACCAATGAGGAATTCACCTCTTATTCTGGCGATAGAATCGGAATTGTTGTAAATAGTGGAAGAGCCTCCGCAATTGCAGCACCGATCGTTTGTTTCCACGCGAGGATTGTGTACACTGTTTTAATGGCGCATGTTTTACTTGTTTTAGCCTTCGGAGGCGAAAATAGCTTTTACGACTCGCTTAGAACAAGGCTGTAGTTAATGGAAGAGAAGAATTTTTAAGAATTCTTTTTACAGATATTTTTAAATAATTCTATCCCCCGATTATGTTCGATCTGCTATAGGCTCGTTCGAGAAATATGTTAAACGATCAACCAAGATGGAGGCACTCGCGAGTTCCGGGGCCGCGTATCCGCGGTTTGGCGCGAGCCGCGCGTTGACTTTAGCGGATTCGCGCGGGTCCCTGTCGGGTGCTCGTCGTTCCCGACTAAACGGCCCGTAAAATTGAAACGGACATGGAATTTTAACGGTCGATTAAGCTACGCGTTCGCGTCGATCATCGCGCGTTTAAGTGCGCGTCGCGGTCCCGGGCCTTTACGACGCACCGCAAGAACTCGTAAAGCGGCCCTGATATCGGCCGCTTTAATCTGCTTGCGAACGCGAAAGCGTTCCGAGCACCGAAGAATGCGCCAACCGAACGTCCTCCCACCGTATAGGCGAAAACTACGACTGTTTCTCCTCGCTTTGCCGATCCGATCCTTTTTTTTTCAGCGATCGATGCGCACGCGTTTCCTCCGGGAAAAACTCTTGAATTGGAGTTGGGATTAAGCGCCGTAGTAACGAATGAAAATACATTGGCCCTAAGTTGAACATTTTCAGATCTCTAGATCTCTTCTAGGTTTGCGAGGATGAAGCAGGATCGAGGTATTTCGGCGTGTTCGTTCGTTTTCGAGGGACCGGGAAGCAGCCGTAGAAAGGACCGTGGCCGGGAAGTTGACATTAGCGGGGTTCCGAGGGCAGGAAGTCAGAAAGAGAGGCGTCGGCAAAGGGCTTAAGGTTGGAACGAGAGAATGAGAGAACCAGTCGCAGGGATGGCGAACAGGAAGAGGACAGGCGAGCCCGGGACAGGGAACGAGCGGAGAGAGCCAGTCGGAAGGAAGAGGAGGGAGAGCCGGAGGAGGTGGAAAGAGAGAAAAGAGAGCAACGAGAAATAAGAAGAGTGGTTCTCCTCTCCGGTCGAAGAGGTTGGGAGCGGGTGGCCTTGAGCAGGTCATCACCTCCGGCTGCGGTGCTGATGCTGCCCGCGCGCTGGACCATCTTAACTTCTTCTTCTTCGTCCTCCTCTTCCTCTTCTTACTCGAACGGAGACCCTCTTCTTCTTCTCCTCCTTCTCCTCCGGTCAGCTCCTCTTCGCCAACCTCTGTATGCCTATCTCTACTTGCTCCGGACCTCCGCCGTGCAGCGAACAATCCGTCCGAGCTAACTCCATGGAGACCAAACGGATACACCGAGGGACCACGTCTCTACTCCTGGTACCGAGAACCAGCCGGAGAAAGGAATTCCCCTTGTCGCGCAGGGTTTCGAACTGCGCCTGCTACCTTCGCCAAACCCGAAAGCTTACCTTCGTCCACTGCTTCGTGGACAGTTTCATTCGAAACTTCATTTTAACCCCATAAGAGCGAACATTTTTTAATTCCTCTGTAGCTTGGATTTATTCATTACTCAGGATTCTAAATCCTACATGAAAGTCTTCGGTTCGAGGCTGAGATGAATATATATATATATATATATATATATATATATATATATAAATATTTTTGTTGCTACAATACTTCTTGAATAATCGATTCAGTGAATGATCGACTTCATTCGCAACCAGCCAAAAGGTTCCTGCTAAAGAGACACTCAACTACACAGAAAACCCTGTCTCGCCATCGCCACGCGTCTGAAACGAAGAAATCACGCGAATTCGTCGTTTTGAAAGGTAACGCGATGCTGAAGGCGTCGAAACCCGCCTGTTCCCGTCCCGGCGACACGATAATTCGACTAATTGCGCGAGCAGGATACCTCGACCGGGAACGGGAACGTGAACGGGAACAGGGCCGGAACGGGAATCACGCAAATCGAGTTTGACAAAGTGGATCGGCCGTAACGCCCCCCGAACGACGTAATGGCCGACGCGTGGCCGCGCAGGCGAGATTCGTTTCGGTGAAATCCGCTGCCGATCGGCCGCCGCTGCATTCGGCCTAAGTGAATGAGAAAGATAAACATAATAATTACGAGAAATTGCGGGGCTGCCGCTTGAAAACGGCCCGGCCGAGGCGAGAGAGCTGGATCTCCGACGCGCCCCTTACAGCCCCGTTCAATTAAATCGAACCATCGGCCTGTCAATGGCATTCAACCGGCGAGTCCTGTCGATCGACGAGACGCGGTCTCATTGAAAAATCCGAGAAGCGAAACGTTGCGGTCGGAGGTGTTGAACGAACCTCTGTAACGAGGCCTCAAAACTGTTGTAATACCAATCTCGATTCCTGAGACAGTTACCCATAATCTGGGGGTCTTTACGTAGGCTCAAAACTATGAGAAGCTACTGTACTCGGGGCTACAGAATGAGCAAGGTAGGACTGCCCATTTAGGCTCAGTGACTAGAGGCTATACATTGAGCAAGCTAGGGCTGCCCATTTAGGCTCAGTGACTAGAGACTACAGAATGAGCAAGGTAGGGCTGCCCATTTAGGCTCAGTGACTAGAGGCTACAGATTGAGTAAGGTAAGACTCCCCATTTAGGCTCAGTGACTAGAGGCTACAGAATGAGCAAGGTAGGATTCCCCATTTAGGTTCAGTGACTAGAGACTACAGAATGAGCAAGGTAGGGCTGCCCATTTAGGCTCAGTCGCTAGAGGCTATAGATTGAGCAAGCTAGGGCTACCCATTTAGGCTCAGTGACTAGAGGCTACAGAAAGAGTAGGGTAGGACTCCCCATTTAGGTTCAGTGACTAGAGACTACAGAATGAGCAAGATAGGATTCCCCATTTAGGTTCAGTGACTAGATACTACAGAATAAGCAAGATAGGATTCCCCATTTAGGTTCAGTGACTAGATACTACAGAATAAGCAAGGTAGGGCTGCCCATTTCGGCTCAGTGACTAGAAGCTACAGAATGTGCAAGATAGTGCTGCTTATAAAAACTATAGAATGTGCAAGGTAGGGCTACCCATTTAGACTAAGTGACTAGAGAGGCTACAGAATTTGAATAGCAACTTCTGAAAAAAAATTATTTATAAATAGTCACAGACCTATCGAAGAACACTTGAACGCAGAGATAGGGCTTCCATTTTAGGCTCGTTGACTGGAGGTTATAAAATGAGCCAGAAATCGCGGATTTGGGGCCATCGGCAAACTCTGAGGACGTTTTACGAGCGTCAAAGTTTCCGAAGGCCTGCTCGGGAATCTCGGTCAAAATTGGTCAGTGAAAGAGAGGCGCGGCCGACCGGAAGTCCTCGGACGACGACGCGACGCGCTGCGAACAGGGCCGATAATAGCCGCGCGTGGTCTCTCACGGTTACGATTCGCAATTAAGGACGACGGAGGACGAAGGAGTACCTGCCCACCTGTCTTCTTCTTTTTTTTTTTTTTTTTTGGTTCCGCGACATTACTTTCCAGCTCGTTGCGCCGCGAACGACGCGTGGGACTGTTCAATCGTAAACCCGTTTACGGCGAGGTAAGTGTTCCGCGGCAAAAGTCTGTCTCGTAAAAAGACGCGCGACATCCTCGACGAAAGTCAGAGTCGAGAACATCGAATTCTTCTATTGTAAGAGTTCGGCTACCGGATTCGGGAAAATCAGGATCGAAATCTCTGACCGACAACCTCGGTGCTGAACAAAGACGTCACTGGGTCGAGGCCATCGCGTGATCAGCAAATGGTACCCGGCCCGGAGAGTCGTTCACCCCTGCATCCTTCTGTATCCTTCCCGTTATTGAAATCTCGATCACTGTCGATGATCGTGCCCCCGGGCATCGAGCCGTACACCGCCTGGAAAAATCGGCGAACAACGCTCGCCCGCATTTGCATGATCGCGGTTGCGTTACAACCGATTACCGGCACTCTACTTTCGATAATGGCCGCTCGCCGATCACACACCGGAAAAATTCGCTTTATGAGATCGCGAATCTTGACCCTGCTCGGTTCAGGCTTATCTGACACATCGATGTGAACCTAGTTTACTTGTAAATTGTCTTTGTACAATTGCTTTCTAGTTACGCGGTCTCCGTTCGCTAGACCTAAATTGGCAGCCCTACGTGATCGAGACTTATCGTTCAAAAAAATGTATTTCTCTCTTACAGGTCTCTTTTATGATTTATACTACTTAGGTTAAATCGTTCTTCGAAAGATCTTCAAATTTTCTCACCACTGGATCTAAATTGGTAGTCCTACTTCCACACTCAAGAATCAATTAGCGCATCTATAATTTTATTCAAGTTTAAAAATAATAATTTTGCTATTCGATTGCTATAAGACCTGTTTAGGTGGCCCTACCTTCGTATCCCTTTTGCTGCTACAGGTACTGGCTTATTAGAAGATTACCGATTATTAGCGTCCTCAAAATCCTCGGTGGAACGAATTTTTGTCACACAAGGTAATCTCGGAACGTCAGGTACTGGCACCGCGAAATAAATACAAACGGTCTCGGTCGGTCGCGCGAATTGTACTAAACGCGGCGTGTATCTCGAACGGTTGGCGCCTGCCAGATAACACCAGGCCTCCGTTTCTCCGACGAACACATCGGCGCGTGTCGTGCAAGAATTTAATATGTACACGCTGGTGCGCCACGCGGGGATGCGTCCGATGAATGAGCTAATTGTGCCTACCACGCCGCGAGCCTATCTCTTTTATTCCGATTCGAAAAACCGAGTCGATAATCACGCGCGAGGAAAATTAGGACAGCTCCGGAGACGGGGAACAGAACATTTAACCCCTTCCCGTATCAGTATCTTCGCAACTACAATGATCGGGGTTCTGACAAATTTCTGTTCGAGTAACCATTTCACATTCAAATTAATTTATTTTCCATCGATCGGATGAAGTGCTATAGAAAAATAGAATTTTACTTCGAATTCGATTTGCTATTTTTGACGGGGAAGGGTTAATGGGGTTCTGTTGGAGTAGCGGGAGTTATTATATATATTTAATAATTTTTAAGGAACACGTCCTATCGAACTGGAGCAAGTCGTTCGATATTGGTATCGAACGTTCCTTTCATTCGAAGTTCGATAAAGTTTAAATAGAGATGACACATTTTTCCTTGCACTCGTATGTCGTTTGGCGCGGAGTGTCTGCAATTGCGTAAACATCGTTAATCCGACGATAAAGATTGTCGAGGAAGAATGTTCGGCTTTGTGCTTTACGATCGGTATGGGTTTTGTTTAACCATCGATGTTTGGGAAAAAAAGTGTCGCATCAGACCATTCACAGTACTTGTTCAATTATATCGCTGTCGTCTTAAGTTTGTCGACGACTGTATATCGACTCAATGAAGAGTTATGTTCGTACTATTTTTCATTGGCGACGTGTTGGCAGCGAGAGTTGCGCTAACTTCTTGATAATTCAACCATAATAGCGAGATAATGTCAATCAAAACGCTGCAAATATCTTCATTACTATTGTTATATTCAGGGTTAAAAATAGCTGCCTGTATTTCATCATCAAATATTAATTACACCGCAATCTATTACGTCTCGAATTGGTCTTTTACTGTTTCAGTATTTTCGGCCAACAAAACATACTTTCGAAATTTTCTCTGCAAGTTCACCAGAGATTTCCAAATTTTCTTCATACATAATCTCCTCAAAAAACCACCGCTCGTTCGAATAAATTTACTTCATATCTAATAAAATCTAGCTTCCCAGGAAACCTGAGCGAATTTCGGCAAATTTCAAAAAATTAGATTCAACTTAATGTTAATGTATCTGATCAATTAAGCGATTCCTGTGTGCGCGCAACACGTATTCCTTTTCCTTCTAAGAAGCGATTAGAGCCGAAGGAATCGCGATCGCGGCGACCACGGAGAAAATTGTTAGGGGTTAACGACGGGTGCGTTCGCCGGTGCATCGCAGGTGCGTAACAAGTGCATCGTCGGTGGCGGCTCGCAGCGGAGGATGCGTCTCGAGCGGAATAAGTTTCTGCGGCGAACGAAAGGAATCAATCAGAGGAGAGGACGCGCGAGGCGAGGGCAATCAAGCGTGCGCCTGATTTCTCGCTGAAACAACAGCCGGAATGGGACGGCGAACAGCAAACACCGCATGGGCAGGTGTAGCCCATCTGCACTGTCAGCTGCCGACGCGGCGCAGCGCGGCTTGCCGAAGCCCTTGGCGTGCTCTACCCTTGAGATTCGAAAAATATCCTGCCCCGCGCAAGACCGACCGAACCAAACGAACGTCGAATCGGGCGAACGGGGCAGCTGTTGCCGCGCTTTTCTGTGGGTGGCGAGTGAAAGTGCAGCTTCGAGGCCGGGCCCGGCGACAAATTGAATTTTTTTTATAACAGCATCCTGCGGCTAAATCCGACCGACGAGGATCCGCCACAAGTTGTTAGCCCACTTTCCTGTTCACCGTTCCAATTACTGGCCCGAACCTCCCTGGCCCACCGAACCCGCAACAATCGACTTCGCGGTAGGACCTCCAGGTCCCCGCTATGAACCGGCCAATGGGAATCATAGCGGCCCGAGGCGATCCACCATCCAATGCTACTGGTATGAGAAGTTTCCTGTCTTTTGCCAATTCTCCGAGAAATTCCTTGCTTCTTTTTACCGGAGCATGGCGCACTGATATATTCAATTTTTATGGGGAATTGTTTTAAACGTTGGAAGAAACATCAAATCGTCTTGTACTTAATTTCGCAAAAATTCCTTGCTTCTTTTTACCGGAGCCTGGCGCACTGATATATTCAATTTTTATGGGGAATTGCTTTAAACGTTGGAAGAAACATCAAATCGTCTTGTACTTAATTTCGCAAAATTCCTTGCTTCTTTTTCCCCGGAGCTTGGCGCACTGATATATTCAATTTTTATGGGGAATTGTTTTAAACGTTGGAAGAAACATCAAATCGTCTGGTACTTAATTTCGCAAATTCTGTCTCGGATCATTGCGTTGTAAAAATAAAATAGTATTCTAGAAACCTTCGTATGAAGAAAGGAAAATTAGCAACTCCCTGCAAACGATTGCAACAATTCATCGATTATCAATTTAATGGAGCGACTTAACTCTCGGAGGAACTACAAATTCGTGTTTTTACCTACCAACCAATTCCATTAGTTCATCTTTTATCGATTGATAGATCGATTCCAAGACTCGAGAAGCAAAGAAGGGAATGAAGAAAGGAAAGGGAAATGAAGGATTTGCTACAAACGGTAGCATTAGCTGATCGATTAGCAATTGCTGGAGGGACTCGAAGCATCGAATGACTACAAATAATTGCACGAATTCATCGGTTATCAATCGGCAGAGCGAAGCTTCCCACCGGTAACGTTTTTCCCCGGCGCGGCGAGACGAGGCGAGGCGAGGCGAGGTTTCTAGCTTCGCTCGCGCTTCTGATCGGATTATAGGGATCATACGAGGATGTCCGACCGGTCGTACAAAAACCAGCGAGCCTAAGCGCGTCGTTAGACTCCGGCGAGCCTTTTTCCGTCCCGCAGCCGGGAGCTTTTTCGACGATCCGGACGGGAAGCGCTCGATCCGGGGGAGATTCTTTTTTTACCCGCGAAGCTGCACAGTGTACTCTAATGTCTCACATCCTGCTCGCTGAAAGCGTTCTCGCGCCGCATAATAACGCCGGATAACGCTGTTCTAAATGCTAATGTTTTTTCGGGGGCCCTCTCGAATTAATAACAATTATTTTCTTTAAATTGGAGCTTGCTTCAATAGGAATTCGAAGGCACGCTGAGATACTATTAAACATGTAATTTTTCTTTTTAGTCTATTGCTGGTATTGTGTGCAATAATAAATAATAAACGAAGATGAAGACGTTGCAAGATGGAAGAACATTTATTTTCCCCCATTAATGCTTTAAACGACGTTCCATGGATTAAATATTAAAATGGGGACTTGTATTCCAGAATTTTTCTACATTTTTTGAAAGCCTAGGAATGTGAAAAAATTAGTCGCGAGAAATAAGATTGTAGACGATTAACTTCAATTTAATAGACCCACTTTTCTGACCCAAAAAAATTCTGACCACCCAATATTTATTTTCTAATTTAGTATCATTGCGTATCTCCGACGAAGCGTTCGGAAATGAATTCGCAAAGGACATCCGAAGCTTGCATCGAAAAGCTTCACCGGTAAGAACTGCGCGCGAGGCTCGACTCTCTGATAAGACCGAATCGCAATTTCGAGGCTAACAATCGGTCGTTGGCACCGCGTACGAAAGCAGTTTTCCTTTCGATCGTATTTTCGTCGGCGCCGTTAATTCGTGACTCAGGTCGTCGATCACGGCCATGATTCACTATGGATCGAGCGAATCACGTCCGGCAACCTTCTGACATTCTAATTCGCCGTGCCGGTCGACTTGCTCGATGATCCGAATTTTTGCAACTCATCGGGACGAGTCGCGCGTTCCGAGGATCGATCGCCACTTTCGAGCCGACTAACCCTGATACATCGGTAAAAAAATTCCTGAGCAAATCTTTGAAAAGTATATACTAAAAGAAAAATTGCAGTCAACCCTTTGCATATTATTTCCTAGAAGAAATATATTTAGTACAGAGTCTGACTTGATATTCCAAGGGTCGAGAGTAAAGGTCTGAAAGGGTCGAATATTTTCGTTTAGAGATCTACGTTCGCGGCACCGATCCTCGATCGAATTCCCGAAGAATCGGTCGCACGGGTTTCGAGGCATACTCGTAGCGCCAGTTGAGCAAACATCGTCTAGGCTAGGTGGAAGTAAATATTGAAATACCTTTCGGTGTCACGAATCGAGCGTTTCCCCGAGGAACATTCGGTAGCTGCGTGGAACGGTAACACGATCCCCTCCGGTCGCTTTTAATATCTCCACGATCGGTCGCGATCTTCAGTAGCAGATCGATGCTTGGACGAGACGCAGAAATTTTCGGGATCGACAGTCACAAATTATATCACACAGTCAACTGATTGCACGTTGCTTCTCGGTGTCCTCGAAATAAATTAATGCTCGTAGTCTTTCGATCGATCGTTTTTTGGAAAATCGATGGAAGCACAATTTTTGTTAGCGAAGATTAAATGTTGTCGATCGGACAAGCGTGCTGAAGACGAATGCTGCGCGAAGAGGTATGAAATAGTCGTTTGACAATCGCAGGGAACGCGCGAGGCGGAGCTGGCGAGGGACCTCGGAACGTTTTGACTCGGAGCGTCGAGAGGAGACTGGCGAACGCCTTTCTGCCTCTGCCTGGGACATCGCTGGGCATCCCTTTCCACCAATGACGAGGCTTCCTTACTGGTCTCACGGAGAGACCGAGGTACCTTTACTCTTGATAGGTTACCTTCGAGTTAACTCGATAGGATCGTAAACGTGCGCGTGCATATAAATCACTGTTCCGATCTCTCGAAAATCCGCGAGGATTTTCGGACACTCGCTGATAAACCCGAGGAGGTGGGGGGAGCACCTCGATCCGAGATCGAGCCAGCCGATCGAGCCAGTGTTCCGGTGAAATTCGTCTTGATCGATCGCTGACTCGGCCCTTTTTGCAATATCGCGTTTGCAAATTCTTGCGATCATTGTCCCAGTGAAATTAGCATCGAAGCACGTACAAGTGATGACTGTGAGTGTAAAGTACTCGTTCGTAGATTTAAAAGAGTCGTGTGTATTTTTAAATGGCTTTGTTTAAGGTTAATGATTAGCTTGAAATTGTTATTTATTAATGAATCGACTGCTTTAGGTAGAATGTACCCGAAGTTTGCGTCAATGTTGAGTCATGGAGAATGTCGCTGTGATTCAGTTATGTTTGATAAAAATTAATAGCTATCCGGAATAAATAAATACTAAGAAGGTCGCTAGTAATGCCTGTCGAAGCTC
This sequence comes from Lasioglossum lativentre, assembly GCA_916610255.1. Classification (NCBI taxonomy): domain Eukaryota; kingdom Metazoa; phylum Arthropoda; class Insecta; order Hymenoptera; family Halictidae; genus Lasioglossum; species Lasioglossum lativentre. Next base: position 9,817,531 of record OU744364.1, read on the forward strand.
AAATATTGAATCATATGCGAGAATGTCAACTGACTTTCTCTGAAACTGGTCATCCTCGATCACCTATGATCATTCCTCTTTTTCCATAGTCATCTCAGTCCTCGCATGACGATCCCTGTTCACCCTCGATCGTCTTCGACTGTTTTTGAACAACATTTAACCTCCTAGCTTCCGAATTCAGACCTTCGAACAGTTTTCCTGAGAAATTGGTGTCCTTGGAAGCTTTTTCAAGGTCTTCCAAGAGCCACCAGGGTAGTCCTGCAGGGATCCTGGAGAACCTCTGGGCTTCCCAGAAAGCCTCTCAAGGACTTTATGATACTTCGAGGTGTCTCTGAATACCCTGAAGAATTGCTACAGGCCTTTTAACTCTTAAAGGGTTCTGCGGACACAGTAATAAAGATACACAGTGGTAAGATGAAAGTGCCACGAGCACATCGTAAATATGCGGGCCGATTTCGCGTAAAAAGTTGCAATGTTTACGACGAGAAAAATGTGTACAGCTTTGTCCGGCACCGTGTAATATGAAATTCTCAAGGTGATCGATGGTGTCCCTGTGTATATCGGGTGACCGCTAAGATGCTAGACCGCAAGCAAGGGGGCAGAAAAGGCCCCCTAACAGATGGATATCGATCGCGCGCGAAACAATTATTGCCGGTCAGAACCCCGGTTCTGCAATCTTTGTCACGGGTCAGAAGTGTATCGGATCGATTTAGAACCGTGGATCTTTTTCGACGCGAGTTCTATCGGACAAAAGGAGCGTCTCTCGAACGACGGCGTTATTGTCCGCGAGCTCTCGCAGCCACGCGAGATCGAACCCCGATAATCCATTACGATGGCCGCGGGGCGTCGAGCACGCACAATGCTCCTCGATCCAACGCGAGGACAAAAAAAAATGAAGAAGAATCCGTACGCTCCGAAGTTACACGGAACACGACCGACCTTGCGTCTTCCTCCTTCGTTTGATCACGCGTGACCCGTCGCGTCTTTCTTTTCGCGGATGGAACGCGGCCCCGCCTATCGAAGGGTTCATCTGCCCCCTCGCGATTTCGGGGGGAACGTTCACCTCGCGGGAGACAGGGGACTGGCAGTGGCAATGCGATCACAGTACACGTTTGCCGACGATAGACCTTTGTTCGTGGTTCTAATATTCTATTGGCACTCGGGATTTACGGTTGAAAGTGTCATAGACCACGCCCCTTAGGATACTCTAAAAGTGTTGAGCTATTAGACCACGCCTACTTCAAGAATCATACTCTAAAGAAGCGAGAAAGGCTTTCAGGACAATCGATAAATATAGAGCAGTAAAATCACATCTACTCCGTGAAAACAATTCTGAGGGAGCAATGAAGCCACGCCTACTGAAAGAACTCTAGGCAAGCCACGCCCCTTAAAGTACTCTACGCGCCGAGAAGAACAAAGCTACTTCTACTAAAATACTCCACATAAAAGAAGCACCGAAACCAAACTACTCGAGACACTTTGCACAAACGAAACCACGCCCCTCGAGACACTTTATATAAATGGAGGTACGAAGCCACTCCCCTGGGGCCTCCCTACCCAGAAAGATAACCAAAATCACGCCCTCGGAGCACTCCACACAGAATGATTGACGAAGCCACACCTTCGGAAACTGTCCTGCATAAAAGAATCAACGAATTCACACCCCTCCAGGTACTCTGCGCAGACGGAACATCGAAGCCACGCCCACCGGGGGTCACAAAGTTGCCAGGTGGCAATCCTGCGCGCACCCCAGAGCGAAGAATGTATGCCACCTAAAACCTGATTGAAAACAGTGATCCGGTTGCGAGTTTTCCTTAATAAAAATCGACTCAACTTCGATGGATATCGAGGATGTATTATTCAACGTGGGCTCCATTCGTTCGAAATTCAGAGGTGCAACCGACGAGCAACATTGTCGAGCAGCTGGCACCGCGAGGCGGATATCGCGGTGAGTACGACTACGAGTACGATCCTTGAAACCTCTCGGTGGCGTGTCCCGCGATATGATTTTTCGTTCGACGATCCGCCGCGCACGGTTCATAAATGTTTCATGCCCGCTAGGATTCAATAGGATAGTCCTGCGTTTTCGAAAGTCACGCGTATATTTATGTGCGTCGATTAGCATAACGTCGCCGCGTTGCGAAGTGACGGAGTATGCTCGCGGACACGTAATCGGCGATCTTGAGCGACGGAGTCATTGTTTGAACTGTGGAAAATTTGGACTTCGATCCGAAATAATATTTTTACACTAATATATTCATTCTATCAAATTTGGTGAAGATCTAGATGATGCAGAAAGAAAAAATTTTACCTTTTATATTTTTATTTCGATAAATACATTACTTCGATTTCACGAAACTCTCGAGATTGCTACTTTGGTACTTTCGGAACAACTTGATGCAATTAGAATAAAGAATAAATGAACAACAACGATGTAAAAGGAATAACCGAAGAGGCGTATCAGCAACTCGCGCAGGAAGATCGCGAGTCGACGCGCGACGAGACGATCGATGGGATCGAGATCTTGCCGGGCAAGGTCGCCTGTTCTCGGCCGCTAATTACACCGAGACGCTTCGATGAAAGTTACGTTGTTGTAAACTCGCTCCCTTCGGCATTCCCGACAAGCGGAAACGCGGACGTTTTTGCCGGAGGAATTCTTCGGTGTTCCTGGAAAATCTGCGGAACGGTGTTACGCGACGAAACGCCGCGGAAAATGTTACGCTTAACCCTTTACGCCCCGAGCAATTACCCTTGTTTTCTTGCCAGTGTGTTCGTTCGAGTGGTTTCAGAGTTGTTTTACACACTCGCCGCCACTCTCGGGCCCATAAAAATTCCGCGAAGTCTAATCAATTTTTTCGACGGGAGAAGAACCGAGTTCTCCGCTAATCCGCGCCATTAACGCTTATGTTAATACCCGGATGCTGCAGGTGACAAATATTATTATTAGACATTTATAACAAAAATGAGTATTTGAAGAATTTAAAAATACTGTCATAATATTTTCAAGTTATTAAACATATTGAGACAGAAAATAAATTTCTCTTTCTACCCGGTTTGTTGCAAATAAAAATTCAATCTATTCTTTCTGTAATAATTTTGTATAATTGACTTAAATTCTTTCTAAATTTTATGAACTCAATTTCGTGATAACTTGATGTGTAAAAATTCCTGTTGAAACTGTGAAAGCCTTTAAGGAACGACCCTCAGGACTCGAATGGCAAGGATTCGCAGGAGCCCTCGCAAGGAATTGAGCGTCACTGTCGACTGTTTCGCCATAAGGCGACCGGAGTCGAGTGGCCGGTAAAAAAGAAGTTAGCCGGCCTTTGAGGGCTCGAATTTCCTCGAGTTCGAGTGTGCGATTCGGGTCGTGGTTGGGACCGGGATACGCGAGACCAACACGAACACCTCGTTAAACAGTCGGTTTTGCGCACGACTTGCCACTCCAATTTATTATCCTTATTGGTGGCAATTTATCAGGCGGGACGGATCCATTCGAAATATTGGATGTGTGACAGAGAAATGGTTGCATCATAGGACAAAATTCTAGGCAAGCTTTACCGAGTGTGACTCGTAGAGAATTAATTTTTAAAAAGAACGACCGGTACGCGACGTTCATTGTTCGCGTTTGGATTTATTTGAATATCTCGCAAAATCATTGAATCGATGAATAACTTGCAAAAATATTGTCGGGACGATACAAGTTTATCAAGATGTCATTATTTGATCATGATTACTCTACAATAATTAAGCACAGTCCACTTAGAAACATTGAAAGCTCGAAGAACAGTATCCGACCACAGCTTTATCTTTAATTTGATTAATAATAATATTGATTGTTCATCTCTCCTGAGGCAAATCAATTTCTACGTACCCGAACGCGTATTGAGAACTAGGACAGGATTTCAAACATTTAAATCCACATATGGATTAATAAATCCTTTAAATCGTATCACAGCTAAATCCAACATTCTATATCGTGATATTGACTTTTTTAATGGTTCGTTACAATCGTTTAAGAAAAAGTTGCGTGCGATTATATGATTATATGTGATATAATGTATTCCTGTAACTGTCAGCATGTCCATTACTATGTAACTTTATGCCAAGACTTTCTTTTTCTTTTTTTTTTTATGAATATCTTCTATTGTAAACATTTGTATAAAAGGACTTCGGTCCGTAAATAATAATAAATAATAAAATAATAAAAGATAATCGGCGCACCGATCGGTAAATCGAGATCGTTCCAAGAGCAGTTGTTTGGCACAGTGCACGGAAAACCGCTCGATCGAGGGTGAAATTGATCAGGCGAAGCTCGCACGGCGCAACAAGTGCGGACGGGGCTTCTCGTAACAAGGTTCGAGCGTTTTCACGTGGCTCGGTGACACGCAACCTGCACGAATTACCGCTATCCTCTATCGGTGTTGCATTTACATGCACGCCGCGCCGCCTGCTCCGATATCCCTGACAATGACGAACGTGATGTAAATGGCGGATGCATACTTGTAAAGGCCGACTCTCCGGCTCATTGTCACGCAACGTGTGGACGCGCGGTTTCGAGTTGTATCCAGGATTTCGACGATCGGCACGGCACGGCTCGGCGCGGGTCGCCGGCTGGGTGGCTGGCCAATCGGAACGCGGGTTAACGGGCTCGCGAATACGAATTGGCTAGTTGATTTCGGAGACGAGGTGTCGCTCCCGCATCGCCGATAACATAAGCTTGTCGCGTTCCTTTCGAAATGTTACGGCACGGCCCGAAACTCGTCCGCTTCCTAATTGGCAAACATCGATTCCTTGTTGGAATTCGCGTTGGAATGACAAGTCGTTTGGACATTTCTTGGCAGCCACAGCTGGATCTAATTGATTCTAGCCATTTTTTTTTACCTATTTTCGGAACTACATTTCTAGACTGATGTCGATTTTCTGCGATTCGATATAGTACAAATAGTTTCAATTTGAGTACCGGAACCTTGCCCTACGATTTATTTTACGGTTTCGGTGATTAGAACTTTTTTGTAGTTCGTAATTTACTAAAAGAAGAGATAATTTATATCTATTGCATGTCTATACACGCTCTCCAATAACTGAACATTAACAAAACCAAAATAGAATTTCATCTCGATTTAACGGAAATGAATAACATACATATTTATTAGACTCTGTGAAGAATCTTCATCAGGAGTCTGACACATTATTGTAGGGCAAGGGCTTGTAGTTTTATCGAGTACGCTAGTAGTTTTATCGAGCACGAGGGCCGAGAAGCCACGCCCACCGACAACGTTTGCCCCCCAGGGCAAATCTAAAGCGCTCCCAGGCACGATGCAGGATCGAACGAAGAAGCGAGCGAATTCTTTGGACAGAATTTCTGACGAAGAGTCCCTACGAGAAGGAGGCAAAAGAAAACTCGGTGCCGGTCGAGCGGCGGCTCAAAGGAAAGTCACGCGCCGTTGATTAGTTAGCGCAAGAATGTCGACTGTGCAAAGCTGTGCGCGCCGGCGCTCGTGGGAAATCGCAACTGCGGAAGAAAAGAAGAAGAGGAGTCCATGGAAAAATCGTGATCCGCCATTGTTCGTCTCGGACGAGCGACGGAACGGGATCGATAATGGTGAATACGCTGAAAACGAAAGTCTGAGCCAATTGAAATCACTTCCCTTGTTAGAGCTATTGTTCTATAGCGCGTCTAATAAGCTCGATTTGACGTTTTCTGCAACTGTCGAGTTGCACAGGATTGAGTCGATTTTGAGAGGGTTCTTTGAGTCCATTTTGAGCGGGTTCTTTGAGTCGATTTTGAGCGGGTTCTTTGAGTCTTTTGAGAGGGTTCTTTGAGTCTTTTGACAGGGTGCTTTGAGTCGATTTTGAGAGGTTTCTTTGAATCGATTTTAGGATATGTTCCCATGGTAATTTTTAAATGTTTGAGGGCTTGAATTAAAGGTGTAAAATGGTACTTTATGCTAGCGCGACTTAGGTGTCGAAATAACCGAAGGGAAAACGGTATTCTCACTCCAAACGAGACCTTATCGAATGGTCAGCCAATAGAAACTACCTTTACCTCCATAACGTCTCATTATTCCCTAAACCACATTCCGCGTCTCGGAGCGAAACGTCGCCGACGCATCCAAAAGAAAATCTATCACCATCTCTCATAGCGTCTCGCGGGCTCGCTGAAATTATGTTAACAAGGGAGAACTGTATGGCCGGACTTGTAGCGACTCGAAATCGGTCTTCGGAATCCTCTCCGCGAGAGTCCAGAAGGGAAGAGAAGAGATGAGAAGAAGAAGGGAAGAGAAGAGAAGAGGAGACGCGGCGATGGTCGCGTTCTAAGAGCCGCGCGACAAAAAAGAAACCGGTCGAGCTTCTTCCGTTTCGCGAGCGAAGCGGAGCAGAGCGGAGCAGAGCGGAGCAGCGAGGCTCTCGCGAAGGCTCGCGAGTTCAAACTTGGCGCGAGCAGCTCTATAAATGCAGAAAGAGAGGGAGAGAAGCCGGACCGCGCGCACCGCTGGAATGCGAGAATCTGCAGCTTGCACGAATTCCTCCTGCGTCCAGGGACCGGACCCTCCAATTAGAGCCGAGCTACGGAGAGAGAAAGAGACAGGCCAACGGGATCTCCCCATCTCGTTATCATTCGAACGAATTCTACGCGAGAAATGAATATCATTCGCTACCTACGGCGCGCGGTGGTCCGCATCCAGGAATTTTCGCGACAGTTGGTTAGAAAATCTACCGGTTCATCACTGGCTTTATATGTATATCAACGCTAAATCCACCAGCCACAAAAATGTTCGACTTGCTATAGTATACGCTTGAATTGATTTGTTTCGACAACTTGGAAATGAATAATCTGAAAGTGCTTCTGGGTGGACAAAATAGGACGAACAGGATCAGGACCTCGTCCTGGCGACTTAATCCCGAGACGTAGTCTAAGCTCGAGCGAATCGGGGGGACGGGTTTTTGAGCGATAAAGCATTCCGAACGGCCAAGTCGAAGGTTACATCGATAACTCGTCGTCCTCGCGAGCAGGATCGAAAGAAACCGATCCTCTACCGGTGTCTAAGCGGCGCTCGCGCAATGCTGCCGGGGACATTCCTCTCGGATAAAAATGCTCGTTGATTGCCCGGCGTTGCTCGCGTTCTCGATCGCGATCCTCCTCGACGTACAGCCCAACCGATGCCGACAGAACGCGGAAAATTATTTCACATTTTCCAAAATCAACGTGTTGTTACTTCGCGAAGATAAATCGTAGAGCTGCGAACTTTGCTCATTTTGCAGCATGAAGTACTTTCAGCACCCTGAACCGCATCTGTCTAAAAAAATTTTTTCCGTCCTGGAGGAAGAACAAACAGTAAGGGTCTATCATCAAATGGTCCGAATAAAAAGTCGAGCAGACCTATCAAAGCCAAGAATACTCCGCTTTGAGTTTCCGCGGGAACACGTGCGAGTCGTCGCGATATTTCGAGACGAGCGGATCAGTATGCACGCAAGAAGTTCCCGATGCACACCTGCGCACCTGTGCCAGGACCGCCCGTGCGCTTCTCGCCGATTACGCATTCGTTTCGACCAGACTCGCTTTTCCCCGCTCGTCCATACTAATTACCGTGTTTGTAAACAATCGTGACCAATCACGGAAACCTAATCGATACGCCGCGCCGCTACAGACAGCCAGCCAGGTGCTAATTTATCCTTTATTCCAGCCGACGTTCACCGTTGAAGACGTGTCCTTTAACCCGTTGCACGAGACAAGTTGACTCGTCGGTCGTGTTTGACTTCATGTTCCCAGGGTTTTTATCCGGCTGACAGTTTCCAAGCTGGTTAGGGCTTTTACTGTTGCTCGAATTTTTAGACGGATAAATCTATTTCTACGCTGGATCGGATAGATTGTAGCCGAATAGGCGGATACGTTCGTATCGGTGCGCACGGTTCTCTCGCGTTTGTCAAATCCGTTCATGCTGAAAGATTGTGTTTGTCACCGAGCTATTTGAGCGACCTCTGTATCGAAACAGGAAGCTATTCCCTCGGTGGACAGCCACGGAGGAGACCATAATATGCATTATTTATTAAGAAGTTCTGTAATCGATATATCGGTGCAGTGGTATTCAAGGAATTTGCCATTTTTCCAGCAAAAGACACAGAGACTGAATTTTACCTTACTTTGTAGAAATAACAGAAATGTACTTAGTGAGATTTTTGAGGATGTTTATCGAATGAACAAAGCCAATTTGTTCGCACTTCTTCTCCGAGGATCAAAAGATTTATTTATTTTAATTTTCATACTCAAGGGGGTTCCCTCAAAACAGTTTCCAGAAAACTAGCGAGACTCCTTCGCGATACCTACTATCAAGGGAAAAATGCATGTGCTACCGAGACAGTATTGTACTTCTTTTCCAAGGGTCAAAATAAGATTTATTTATTTTAATTTTCATTCTCAGGTGGGTTCCCTCAAAACAGTTTCCAGAAAATTAGCGAAAATGACTCCATCACGATACCTACTATCAAGGCAAAAATGCATCTGCTGCCGAGACAGTATTGTACTTCTTCTCCAAGGATCAAAAGATTTATTTATTTTAATTTTCATTCTCAGGGGGTTCCCTCAGAACAGTTTCCAGAAAACTAGCGAGACCCCATCGCGATACCTACTATCAAGGGAAAAATGCATCTGCTACCGAGACAGTATTGTATACCGCGTAGTCCGTCAAGAAAACCCAGTTCGCCGGACATCGACCTTTGCAAGCTCCTCCTCGTTTAAAACATCGAATTTGCATAACGATCCCCAGCGAGATTCCTCGGCGAGAGGATCTGCCGGCCGGTATCGATTGCATATCGGCACTCGGCATTATTCGAACGGTGGTTCGGGCGATCGGTTCGCGTTTGAAAAATCATGGCTGGTTAACAGGTTAATCGGATTACGGGGCGCGGATCGTTGCGGCGAAATAGTTTGAGCCGGTCGTTGCGACGAACGATCCTTGGCATTCCATGGCATGAGGGCACGGGGCACGCGCCCGTTTGCATGGGACAGCACACGGGTATATGACTTATCGGAGCAAATCGAATCGATGTCGGTGCACCCACCTTCCGGGTTGCCGCGTTGGAATGCTGTCGCTTCGATCGGACGTATTGGCCGCACGTAGGCGCGGAGAGCAGATCCTTTCAGACGCGGCTGAATTCCCCGTTCTCCACCGAGATAATCACGGTGTTCTACCCTTCTCCCTCCTGTAGGATTCAATACCGATTTCGCAACGTCGCGTTGTGGTCCCCAGGTACGATTTTGCAGCTCGGAATCGGTAAGAGCGAAAGACGACGCTTTTTAAAAAACGTTTTCACCGAGTAGGGGAGGTTTAAAATTATTTTTCAGTTTAACAAAAATCATTTCACAAATGAGAGATCCTGAGAAGTAATGCATTCTATGTATGAAGAACTATGAAGAGTTATTTTTAGGAAAAGAGCCATTATTTTTTCGCGATTGAAATTTTGGGTTTCCGCCAAGTACTTCAGGTAGCGTGCACCGTTCGAAACACGCAGCGTGTCGTCACCGTCGCGTCGTCGACGCGACTGGCTGCTTATCTATTCGCGATACGTTCGAGCGGGCCCGATCGAAGACTGGCTCGGTGTTTCCGGGATCGAGCGATTCCCGTTTTGATCAATGCGGGATCGTGATTCTTCGCCGGGTTTATTGCGGCCGTCACCGGACCCGCCGCGACAAGCTACAACCCGTCCCGTTGGATTTATTAAATGAATATCTCCGACGACGATTCGAATAACAGTGTCCGCGAGGACGCGCGACGTATCCCATCACGAAACTTCGGAAAAGTCCCGTGGAAAATCGAATCTGAATTTCCGGAAATTTTTATTCGTCATAAAGATCCGCTGCTGAAGCCTACTGTATAAATCCTGTCAGCTCATGCAGTTATACTCAACATCCATAGATCGAATATACGTAGATTTTGATAAAAATTTCATTGAATTTACCGATTTCACGCATTTACATCGAAACGACCGCAAGATTCATTCGCGTTTAACACTTTCGAGACAGATTACGGCTGCACCAACACGTAAGAATCCATTTCCTATATCGAATGGTTCCACTGGTTTAGTTCAACGTTCAAATAATCGTTCAGCAAACATGTTTAAATAGCGAAGTGATTTCTTTGATTTCTTCTTCGCGTGTTTCGTTTGGTGGCTTCCTGCTCGAGCGAAGAAATTCCAAGATCTTCTCATAATGCGTCATTACTTATGGTGAGTTTGCGATACCAACGATCCTTCCACTAAACGGTTTCTGAAGCCGATGGTCAACCGGTTCCCGTTCAGAGAGGATCCATCGTCGCGAGTGAGTTACTCGAGCATCGCTTAATAAATAAGACCGAACGATCTAATTTCAGTTTCCGCGATCTACTGGCGCGCATCGATCATGCCTCGCTGTTTGACCGTAACTTTATAATTGACCGCCTATCTTCTTGCTCTCTCTCTCTCTCTCATTCATTCTATTGCATCTTCAATAATTTATTCTCTGTCTCAAATTCTCTCTCTACTGTTTTGAAATTCATCCGTCTCAAATTCTCAAATTTTCAAGATTCCTCTGCCCTATTTCCACTGTTTCGAATTCTCCAAATTTCAAGATTCCTATGTCTCAAATTCTCAAAATTCCTCTACTCCCTCTGTTTAGAATTCTCAAGATTACTCTGCCCCACTTCCTCTGTTTCAAATTTTCAAGATTACTCCGCCCCACTCCCTCCGATTCAAATTCTCAAGATTCCTATACCCCACTCCTTCCGAATCAAATGATCAAATTTTCAAGATTCCTCTACCCTATTCCCACTGTTTTAAATTCTCAAAATTTCCAGATTCCTCTGCCCTATTCCCACTGTTTCAAATTGTCAAACTTTCAACATTCCTCTGTCTCAAATTCTCAAAATTCTTCTACTCCCTCTGTTTCAAAATTTCAAGATTCCTCTGTCTCAAATTCTCAAAATTCTTCTACCCCCTCTGTTTCAAAATTTCAAGATTCCTCTGTCTCAAAGTCTCAAAATTCTTCTACTCCCTCTGTTTGAAATTTTCAAGATTCGTCCTCCCCACTTCCTCCGATTCAAATTCTCAAAATTCCTCTACCCCACTTCTTCCGATTCAAATTCTCAAATTTTCGAGATTCCTCTGCCCCCGCTCCCTCTGTCTCAAATTCTTATTGCTATTTTTCATTTTCACTCCGCTTCGATCCCTCGCCCTCTTTTCCTCATTCGCTCTCCACCCTCCTTCAACTTATTCTCTCAAACTCTCCAACTTTTTCTCCGTTTTTTCAACTTCTCTCTTTTCCATTTTAGTTTCGATGTTTCTCCCGCTCTTCCCTCCGAGAGCGTCAACGATCCGTTTCGCGATCGAAGCTCCGAGCTCGGAGCGATTCCCGCCGCCAATAGTTTCTCCGAATGATTGATTCGACTAATCATCGCTCGTGACCGGTTCCGTGGAACTGAATAGACAACGGCCGATTCCGTGGAAGTTATCATTGCGAGGCCGGGTGAATGCACCGGAGCCTAGCCGAGCCCGGACCAAGCTGAGCAAAGCAGAGCAAAGGCAGAGCAAAGGCAGAGCAAAGTCAGAGCAAAAGGCAGAGCCTCGATACATCATAGCTTCCCTGTCTCTGCGGCGAAGAGACGCAAGCTTTCCGTCCATTACGCGCATGAATATTAAAACGGGCCCGAGAGAAAGTCAGTGATCGTTATTGCTCTCCGATGAGAGTCCGACTGTTGCTCTCCTGTTTGAAGAACGGTTCTCTCTTTCTCCTTCTTATTCTTTTTCTCCCGGGACCAATCGCTGGCCGAGAAACGGTATTATCGGTAATTGCGAGCGGACCGACTCGATGCCTCGGTTCTTCATACCCAAGCAGATCAATATTGATTTTTCGACGCCGGGGCTTGTAGCTTTCGGCCAGCCCCCGATCATCAACTTGTCAAGGATGTCTGCATGATTTCTCGGGTCGCCTCTGGGCTTCTGTTTACACAGGTTTCGACTTTGTGCCGCGATCCATTCCGATTTAGAAATGGGAGAGTCCCCGTGATGAATGCGCTGCGCATGATTCAGTGAAATCTGGGGAGAATTATTGAGGAGATGTGTTCGTGGGAGATGCAGTCGGGAATGGATGACAAATTGTACCTCTGCTTTGCAGTACAGAGAAACCAGTTTAAAACATCCCCTTACTGTGAAATCGCTTCTCTTCCAGCTAACGACAGGTATTTCTCGACTCCCAGATCGAGATCGCGATTCATTATCCATCTTAATCGCTCTATCATTCGGAGCGTTCTTTCAGCTTTGATTTGTACCGAAAGTTGAATAATTCCTACGGGAAAGCACAATAAAATCAAAGAAAGCTCTCACCCTTCAACCTTAGGGTCGCCTTACCGTCAAGCACATGCGTAATCCGCTCCGAGGGTCGATCAGAATTTACCCTGTTTAGGTGCGTTCGACGATCAAGTACGTTTCGATATAGGATCGCGCGAGTCCCGGACGGACGTGTATAAATCGACCCTAATCGAGCAATGACAGGACGGCCGATTATAGGGTAAGCCGGTTATCATTGGGTCAGTATACTCTGCATCTGCGGGTGCTGCACTGCACTGCACTGCACCGCCGCGCCGCGCCGCACCGTGGCGCGCCGTTGAGGAATGCAGTCTCACCGAACGTCATAGTCGCGGCTATAGTACGCTATACTCGGCTACGGCTCGCTGTTCGATTGCGGTGTCTGTTCGATTGGGAGCGAACCGAGTGAAAGATCTCGAAAAGGAAGGCGATTAAGGGGGAATGGGACCTTGAGCGCGGTCAGCCACTGCGAGAGGGCTCGATCCGGCGCGGCGCGGCTAAGCGGACTCGGCCAGAACACGATGGAGACGGGTATGCGCTCTCGACCGCCATATTGTTGTGACTACCATGCCCTGACAGACCCTGACCAGCCACCCACACTCGCAGCCAACGAGCCCGGCGACGACGATGTTGTTCGCTGGCTTTAGCCTCGGCTTTACCTCTGCCAGTTCGCTTGCCTCCTTCTCGCGGCCTCACCTGATGGAACGCGGCGACACGACCGCCTGCGAATATCTCTCTGCCTCCTGCCCCTTCGGAACCATTTATCATCCCGTCCGATTATCCAAAGGCTTGCGTAACCGGCCACGTCGCTGTCGTAAGACTTTTCGAACGCTGTTTCACGGCCTCGGAACTCCAACCTCGCCCACTCCCGGAAGCCTAAACTCGCCGACTTCGATGGATCCGGCACCGTCACCAATTATTTTGTCAGTCTGCGATCCATCGGATAGATCAACCTTTTTTTTTCGCGACGTACAAAAATTCCGAAAAAATCAATCCAACCTCGTATCCTTACGTCAGATAGACATTTCTCGATTTTTAACCGAGATATCACGATCATTGGTAAAATGTAAAAATCGAGAAGCTCGGAAAAATCAATTCAACCCCTTATCCCTAGATCGTCTTTCCCGTAACTATCGCTGGAAATTCTCAATACCAAGGTCAATTGTTTGTTAATCTCAGTGAATCTATCGCTTTTTTCCAGCTTTCATTCGAGCCCTCAGAAGTTCAAAACCTTCCACGGGAAAGCTCTGAAAAATCAATTGAACCGTTGCCCGTAAATCTTGTTCATCTTGTTCCTATCAGGATAAAAGATAACCAACTACGTCCAGGAAGAATGCATGCTAATATTTCTGTGATTTAAGTTGAGTACCGATCGGATATCATCGGAATAGATAGCGAGCGAATTTCCACGCATCCCACATCGAGACGGTATAGTATCGCGAGTGGACGGTGGTTCGGTTCGGCCAGACATCGAGGTCGCGAGACGATCGGCAGTGAAGGGAGGAATGTCAACGATTCGCTGGCGAAAAGTTAACGCCAGCCCGTCTCAAGGCGACCCAACGACGAACCTTTATCCCCCCGCGAAGACAGCCAGGCTGTAAAGTCTCGCGTTTAATTGGATCCTCTCTTGCGCCGCGTGGAAACCCGGAGCTACTTGGGCGGGGCGGGGGCAGCCTCCGCTCCTCGTTCAATGATACTTAACGGTTCCGTTCTCACACCCACCGGCCGCGAACCTCAACGAGCATCCACTTTCTTGAGGAGTGGTGCGCGCTTGATCACCGATCGAAAGGAGTTTCCTTATTTCCATCGCTGATCTTTCGCTTTAAACAGTTTCGAAACGAGAGGCAGCTCTGTCGGTTATCGCTTTTACTATCGATAGGGAGCATCGGCTCTCCCGAACACCACTTTCCCAGAATTTCACGAGTTTACGGTCGAGAGGCAAGGTCCTCGAGAAACGAAAACGCGAAACTTTCTCTCGCTGCGACTCGAGGTCACTGGAACTACCCGGGTCATGCTCCCTTTTCGAGGATGCGCTTTGCGAATTGATTTTTACGGAACCGAGCGATGCATCTTTATGGAACTTTGTGGGCTTGTTTCTGTAGGATCGGACTATGTTTACGAATTTTTACGCATTCGTATCGTCGAGATTCTTTTGTACTCGTGCGATTTTAGTACGAGTGAAATAGGGATGATAGATGGGGCACTTTGAGAATTTATTTTGACGAAACCCCGCGACGTATCGTTCTGAAACTTTACGGAGTGCTTTGTACATCGATAGAGCATACTTCTGAAGTTTTACAGACTGCTATCTCAAAAAATTCTTTTCTAACAAATTTTTTAAAACGACCCCTATACACACGCGAGCGATCACTAGGCACTATGAGAATTTTTTCCCAAAAAACTGAAACAGATGTCCCTACGAAACTTTGTACACATGTTCGCACGTATCTAAGCTACATCTCAGAATTTTTCTACATCGCCATCATCAAAATTCTCCGGTCGCGGATCTCGCGTAGGTTCGCATACCCGCACGAGCGTCTAACGAGCCTCCCTCTCGCCTCGCGCCTAATAAATGAAAGTCCGCCGTGGGTTTCGAAGCGTGGCTCGTTGCAAGCTCTCCTCTCGCAGAGCGTCCTCTTACCGCTGAAATACGAGGCGCTCGTTCGACGGGGCTGGAAATCGCGAGGCGCGAAAACTCCCGGCCGTACATTTACTGGATCACGACGCGCCGCTCGTAATAGGGCTGCCAGTGTAAATGATCCGAGTCGAGCGAGCCAACAAGCGAGCAAGCGAACGAACGAACGAACGAACAAGCGAGTAGGGCAACGCGTGTTCACGTTCGCGAACGCCCACGATAATCGACATCCGGTACATCCAGCCGGGCAATTACCGCCGCGTCTTTTCTATCGGGTCACGTTGCGAGTAATGCCGCCGCTTATCTCGCTTACGTAAACAAATGGGCCTTGTTTAGACCGAAACGGACCGCAAATCGGTCCACGTCCGACTCGATCCTCTCGCCTTCGATTCGCCGGCCGGTATTTATGGCCGGCAATTAGGCGCATCGCGTGCCCCGTTCGTACGGAAGCGTCGAACGCTAATGAATCAATCCCAGATACTGAAATTAACAGGAACGCGAGCCGGACCGCTTTGTTCGGATCCCTGTGGCGAGACGACCACCTATGGGGCCACATAGAACACCGTGGACTCCAGCCATTTCCTTATTCTTTCGAGTAGGTACAGCTACATCGCCGTTTCCCCTCGATAATCCATTCGAAAGCTTGTCTGAACATTGAAGACTTTGGTACGTCTCCATTGTTTTTAATCATGCGAAAAAATGTTGAACAATCGAAACATTCCACAAGAGCAAAGTAATTTAATCGTTGTAACCAAAATTGCAGGGGTACAGAATTCTTATCGCGTGGATTACTTCTTGAACTCTTTTAGATCGTACGTGAATACCAATGACGTTGAACAAAATGAATTTTTAGAGATACACGAAGAATTGTCTCACTCATATATATATATATATGATATATATATATGATTAAAAATTCATTTTGTTCAACGTCATCGGGATTTACGTACGATCTAAAAGAGTTCAAGAAGTAATCCACGCGATAAGAATTCTGTACCCCTACAATTTTTATTACAGTATATACACGAAGAATTGTCAATTTTTTTCTGTTTTAATCAATCTTTTTTTGATATGCTTTAAAATATATATATATATACCTAGAAATAATTAAAATTGCGGATTCGATGCTCCACTGAATGAAACGCTTTTCTTTAACACGGTGCCTCTCACGTGACCATATATATATATGGTCACGTGAGAGGCACCGTGTTCAAGAAAAGCGTTTCATTCAGTGGAGCATCGAATCCGCAATTTTAATTATTTCTAGGTATGTCCCAGCAAAATAATCTTTTCTACAAAATCGATACAATCGTGGATCTATTTGACAAAATTTGTTTACGAAAGAAGATACTTTCTTCGGACAGACACAAATGGATTTTTGCATCGCGATTTTCGACCACCAACGGTGAGGATATTTTCGCTTGGCCGGGCGACGATCGCGCTATTATTCAGATTTCCCACGTAAGTCGCGATCCATCTTTGGCGGACAATGATCGTAGATCCATTCGGCGTGTGTATCGGGGCGAACAGGAATTCCTGTGCAGGAAGGTGCGCCGCGAGCGAACAACGCCTTTGTCTTTCGTGTTCTGCGGGCTGCAGTGCTCTGTACCGCGCTGCACCGCGCTGCACCGCGGTGCGCTGCATTGCGTTGAACTGCCCTCGACGACGACGCCGGCTGACTGCCTCCGTTTTGAATGCTCGGTGGCGTGCACGCGCGAAACCGGAGAACCTTAGCGGCGCGTAACGCACCGAGATTAATGCGTAACCTTTATGAAGCGCGACGCGAGCCGTGCGTGGGCGTGCGTGCACCGCGTACAACGAGAATTGCAACGCGCCGCGTGCCGCTGCGATTGAACCCTTGCACCGGGTTCAATGGAATCGCCTCTCCTGCAGAATCCTTGCGAATTCTTCCGCTTTAACAATTGATTGAGTGTGCTAATTTTTTTCGCGTTTTTACTCCTTCACCCCGTTCGTCCAATCGCCCGTGATTGGAAAATTGTTACAAAAAAAATTCTCACCGTGAGTACATCGCGGATATTTTTGGGAAAAATCGAAATTTTGTGTGTACCCATTAAAAGAAACAGTGTGGTTGAATGAAAATTTATTAGAATAATAAATTGTGCGAGCCAGAATAGGAAATGTTTAAACGTTTGATCTATCGCGTATCAATGTGTTCGAATAGTTGTAAATTGTACGAGGCAAAGTATGCAGAGCAGAGTTTACTGTACAATTACACGGTCCATAAGAATGCGAGGTAATAATGCAACAGGTTGCACGGACAGTAAAATATTAAGGTGTTACATTGACGTACAAATTAACATATAGGAAACATATTTCACTAAGATTAAATTGTATGCCTGTGCGCGATTGCCTGCAAATAAATTGCAGTGGAAGGGGTTAATGCTGATTACATCTCATAAATAATGCTCTCTGGCGAGTCACTTAGATCTCTGCTCCGGGATAAAGCGTTGATCTGGAGTGAAATCGAACCATGCGAGTACTAATATTTATGTTAATTGAGGATATACTGCGTTAGAGCTCTCTGCGTCATACCGAAACGATTTGTTTCTGCGAAATTCATAAAAGAAATCCCACTCTTTACAAAATCGTCATACCTAAATATATTAAGATTGACATCATTCTCTGCATTGAACGTTTTACTGTAATTTGAATTGTTACGTCCGATGAAAATATAGCTTTTAAAGATAAACCAGATAAATAGAAGAGAATCTTAATTGGTGGATCTGATAAACGCATCGTTTCTAAGGATTTCAGTTTCAACTATGTCAGAATTTAACAAGACGAATAGCAGAAAACTTTTGCAATTTATAATGTCAAAGTGCTGTGAATTTTCAAAACGAGAGAAGAGTCACAGTTTAACAAGGAAAAACATGTGAGCATGCTAATTAGTAGATCCGATAAAAGCATCTCGTTCGCAAAGAGTGAATTTGCATTTGAACTCTGTCGGAGCTGAACAAGATAAATAGAAGAGAATTTAAAACCGCGTAATGGAAGATTGCTGGGAATTTTCGAAACGAGAGAAGGCTCGAAGAAGATTTCGCGTGTCACAGTTTAACAAGGCAAACATCCGAGAATTTTAATTGGTCCGTCCGATAAAAACACGGTTCCAGAGGCGAGGGAATAGAGAGAACACTTAACAGTTTCGAGCGAACAGTGATTTACTAGGAACGAGGTTCCCGGATCGGTCAGTTCCAGCGATTTAACCTCGATGATCGATCTAGAGTCGAGGCCTTGCTCGCGAGAGAGCCAAGTGCCGAGAAACCTGACGAGCAATGAGCAAATGAACCACGGCTTCTTCTCGTGGAAATTAACGAGGATTCAAGGTCGCGCGGATCAACGCCGTTTCACGGCGCTAACATTTTTGCGCAGTTGCACACTGGTTGCCTAATGGACGGCGAACGAGTGATTCGCGGGCCTTTTAATTGGCCCCCCAGGCGGACGGTAATTGTTTTCTATTAACCTCGAACGACGCGTTTTAATTTGTCCCGGCGAGCGCGAACTTACCGCGACAGTTTAGACAGTCGAATTAAGATAAGAGTAATGGTTCCAGCCGGGTGAACGGAATAATTGCGGTGTGCTGCGAGCGAGCGTGTCAATTCAGACACTATTATCCTCTAACATCCTTCGAATCATCCTTGATCCTTGTCCTTTCAATTTTATTTTAATTCTCAGAGTTATTTTCTCGAATTAATTGGAAAAATGAACGCGAAATATTTAGGACTCGAATGGTCATCGAGGGCTCGTTATTTAAATTAACCCTTGTCTTAAAATTCTCTTTACAATAATTATTATTAGGCTGAGTAGTGAGTAGACTGCGGATTTTTATGCACAATCAAAATTTTTTTCTTCCCTTAATAATTTTGATGAGCTGATCCAATGAACCTTCGACATTTTTTTTTATATCTGTCTACTGCTTTAAATTACACCTACTCGTGTTTCCCATAAATGCATAAAACAGTTTAGTAATTAGTCCATTTTCTTCTCATTCTGTTCTTAACAGGAATGTTTCTATATTGTCTATAATAATTTCCTAACCTTTTTTTGAATTAAGTATAGACACTGTGTTAGTACACCAATGTTCGAAAAATTATAAAGGACTTACCGTTTGCGATGAAAGTTTCTTTTCGGTCGGTCGGCGAGTCCAAACTTTTGCATTCTTCCGTGGGTGTGTTATCGTTGCTGATTTCGGTGTTCCTACGTAATATAATAAATGACAGAGTTAAAATTATCTGAAAAACACTCTCTTAACATTACAACTACCAATTCTAGAATTATTAAAGTAATAAGAATATGAATATTGCAACTACTCAGTATTCGACTGATTCATATTTTCAGTGCGAACACAGCAACCTCGGAAATGTTATAAAATCAAAATAATTTAACTAAAGTACAAATTGCAAGATTAAAGTGTGCATTCTTAACCAAATTTGGTACCATTAGCATTGAATATATGAAAATTGGTTTATCGGTCTACACGAATAATTTCGTCTCTCGTTTCTGGTAGACGTGGTTCTCGAAGCATTAATCAAAATTAGTAGCAGTTCCAATCGCAACAATGGGCAAGCCTGACATGTCCAGAAAGAGTTCCCTCAAAGATACGTTTAAAAATAGCTTGATAAATGAACGTAGAAACGCCGCGAATCGTATAATCGTGAAAAGGGTCCATCCGCTCGAAAGGAATAAAAGCGGATTAAGCGACTGGCAGTAAAAAGGGGGTGGCATCAGGATCTCTGGTGGGTCGCGTTACTCGATTTTCGCGAATCGAGTGGCTAAGTGGTCAATTAACTTTTTGCCCTCGCGGGATGACCCACATCCACGCGCGTTGGGGATCGATTGAAATTTTCGAAACGGCGCGGCGTGGCGCGGCTTGCCGTAGCCGTACCATTAGCCGGGCTTTAACCACAGCCCTCTCCTCAGGAAATTTCACTCTTTCACTTAAGCGACTCGCGTTCGAATTCGCGAGGATGTTCCGGAATGCTAATCGCCTCGCTTTCGATCTTTTTCTTTTCTTTTTTTTTTTTTTCGTTCGGGCTGAGCGCAAGCGGTGGTGCGTGTTCCGAGCATAATCTCTCCCCGGGTGCAGAGCGTGCGCTTCGAATTATTGCAAAAAACACATACACACATTCTTGGCTAGCGGCGTCCAAACGTTTGGCTACAGCGAATCTGCAGTGGAGAATCGAGCAGGCGTGGCTCGGCCATGCTATAAATACGTGTATAAGAGACCGTTTTGCAACCGTAAATCGTTCACAGGCATCCGAGTCGCGTCGGGACGCCGCGAATTCCTCGGAAAACGCGATTTGCTTACAATTAAAGAATACTAAGGCCGCCGACCCAACCCCGAGACCCCATAGTCGCTCGCTTAATGCTATGTCTGTTTCGATTTTTACGCGGCGAGTTGCTATAACGGGGCTATTGATCTTTCTTTAGCCTTCGTGCACCGTTTGGGTCCGTTTCGTGCATCGGAAAACATTTATTTTAGCCCTTTGCGTTCGGGTGGCGACTACGGGGCGCCAACCAGAATTATCGGAACCAGTTTTGCGGCACTAAATTTGTATGCATTCGAGAAACTGGTGAAAAATTTAATCGGTGGAAGGACGCTCTCAACTTCGTGCGCATAAAATGAAAATGTTCTAGTCAGTTTCTTTTGTGTAGACTGTCTCCTTTTCCCAAAAATTTCTAAGTGCAGTTATCTGTGCAATTTTTCGAATTTTTGGTCGTTCTTTTTAGAAGCTAGATAATTAATAAAGCTTAGAATTATTCTTGTATTGATACTATAACAGATGCAAATTTTATTACAATACCTGACAAGGAAACAATTTTTCTGAGCACACTGGTTGAATAAGGGTTGAAGTAAAAATTAAGGAGACAAAGTAAGAAAAATATGAAACCTGATTTCAAAATCATGGTCTCTTGTGCCAAAAACAAATCGTGCAAACGACACGTCATCCGCTATTAATCTTGGTCACGATCGTCTCGACCATAATCTCTCTTATCTACGATTCCAGATTTTCCTTGTTGAATCTGAGATTGAATTGCAACATTTGTTTGTAGCGTTGCCACTGATTGTACAATCTTCTGTGCATTACTGGAGACAAATTTTTAATGTTCTACGATTTTGTAGAAATATTTGCAGTAATGACAGTGTTCAATGAATTTATATTGTATTTAATACAGTCAATTTCATAATTTTCTATCACTGAAATTGTTCATATTCGCAAAAGAAGCCAACTTCATTCGGTGCCAATTATTTTAAAACCTTTGTATAAAAATGTGTAATCGCACAACTTCTGCAGTACTGTTAGTAAATTGACTAGAGCCCTTCTCTGTGGTAAATTTATAAAACGCAAGGAACCATGCATTAACAATCATCTGATGTTTACAACGAAGAATTTCCTGGTTGAAACAAAATGTTCTCGTATACTAATTTCTATAAAACAATGTACGAAGAAGAAGAAATTAGCCGCAAGATTAATTAGATCCTCGCTCCAACTAGAAGACAAAACATTCCACTGACTAGAACAGAACGCTCCCACCAATCAGGAACTCCTTCAATCTGCCTCTTTTTCAATCTCCACAAAATTCATCTACTTCAACTACTCTCAACCACCTACCAATCAACAGACGAAAGAATCCACTCTCAGTCCCCTAAACGCCTCTCAAGCCCCATCTACGATCATCCACCGACACTCGCAACCACAAGGGAAACTTACGCGGTAGTATACTCGAGCGAATTCGTTTCCTCCTCCTCCCCAATGGTCGCCAAATTGCTCTGCCAGTAGTAGTCATCATCACTCTCGTCGCTAGTAGTATCATCATCCTCGACGCTGTCCTTCTCGTTCCTCCCTCTGTCCTCTCTCAAACCGCGTACATTACGATTAACCTCATTCAACACCCTATACGAATCATCCTGATCGTTCTCACAGGTTCTGAACGTGTTCTCCTTAACGGGCGAACTCGAATCTCCTGTATCCGAACTATCATCACCAATCGACTGTCTATCTCCCAGTTTATCAACAGGTTCATTGAACCTCGTGGTAGCTTCGTCGCTGTCTTCCTCGGAGTCCTCCAATTCCGTAGATAGCGTGACCATAGTCCTCAATTCAGGCTTGGGCCTCTCGCAGGCTTTGATTCTCTCAGGCTCTATGGTCCCCGAGTCCTTCGCAAAATTAGACCTCTCCTCCTCCTCCTCCTCCTCCTCCTTTGCAACGGTTCTCTCCTTTTTCTCAAGATCATTGCATCTCTGAGGAGAGAATGATTTTGCTTTCCTGATCTCGATGATCTCCAGCACTTTATTCGTCCTGAGGCTATCGTCTTCTAGGGTGTCGAAGCTATCGGTCGACTCTGTGTCCTCTTTCTCTTCGACACTCTTAGACTCCTCTACCGTTTTCTCTTCATTTTTCGAAGCAGGGAGATCAGCTTTTGAAGAAATAGGTTCTTTCTCTTCGAGACTAGCTTGCCTAACCTCGGCCAAAGGAGGTACATTCTTAGCCTCGGACCTAGGAGCCACAGTGGGTGGCGGTGGAGGCGGAGGTGGTCTCTTTCGTCTGACTTTGACGTCTCTTCTAGGCAGCGGTTTAGGTGGCAGTATAGGCACCTCCTGCTGAGCATCGTTCGTTAATTTCGACTTCTGAGGGGACTGTTCCCTGTCGTTGCTGACAGATTGATTCACGCTGATCCTGTTGACGTGGTTCCTGGCAGGCAGAGGCGGAGGGGTTCTGTCCGAAGTAGAGGTCTTCTCCGGCGAGGATTTAGGGCGATGATCGGGTCCGCCGTTGACGCGTTCCACGAGCTCCACGTCGTCCTTGATGGGCTTGAAGTGCGTGGAGGAGTCTGCGGCTAGGTCCGCGGTGTAGAAGAGGTCTGGCCTGGCCTCGTGACCGTAGCTCAGAGGAGCATCCTGAAAACTCAGTGGCGGCTGGAACGTGATCGTCTCCTCGATCAGAACAGTGTTCGGCGCTACAACAGCGGTGATCCTCTCGATCTCCCCTCGGGATTCGACGTGGGTCACCGCCTCCGAGCTGGCCAGTCTGCGCAACAGGTAGTCGGGAGGCGTGGACGAGTAGTCCGCCTCCAGGTTCTCCAGGCAGAGAGCTTTCGACAGGTAGTCCCTCTCGCTGGGTCTGTCCACCTGATCGGAATCGATCCGGGAGAATTCCGGCTGTTCGGAGGTTGTCGATGCGGTCGAAGCTGTGGAGATCGTTGACACGCGATCGGACGTTGAGAACCGGTCGATCACCGTGGATAGGGAACTTCCGGTGTCGTCGGATGTGCTGCCGTGCGTTGAGCCGCACTGAGAACGGGCGTCCAGGTACACCATCGCTTCCGGAGGCTCCTGTAATTGTGCTATTGTTATTATCGAGGTACGTGGGTGGTGAGCGGAGAAAGTGTTCGTTTGTTTTTTGTTTTGTGAATGTTTCGAGATGCTAGGTAGCGTGCGGAAAATAATAACCTGTTTCGATTTCGCGAGCTCCGGCGAGCGTTCTTTGGGCGATCCCTTCGGCGTGTCCTGCACGGATCCATTGCAGCTCTTCGGCGAGGACTCGCAGCTCTCGTAGATGCTGGACTTGCTGTCCAGAGGGCTGACGGGTGGCTGGGATCCAGGAGAGCTGTTCTGAGAGCTGTTCTGAGACCTGGAGCCGC
This sequence comes from Lasioglossum lativentre, assembly GCA_916610255.1. Classification (NCBI taxonomy): domain Eukaryota; kingdom Metazoa; phylum Arthropoda; class Insecta; order Hymenoptera; family Halictidae; genus Lasioglossum; species Lasioglossum lativentre. The sequence continues at coordinate 9,841,163 of OU744364.1, forward strand.
TCCAGGACTTTTTCACCGGACTCGGATTGGCTTCTCCGTCGGCTAAGCCTCGAGCTTGTCTCAGCTTTCGAGGGGGCACCGGAGGCGGCGCCGATGGCAGTTCCGGGGGCACCTTGCTTTTCTCCGGGGAGCTCTTTTTCTCGGCGCTGACCACCTCCGGCCGCAATGCCCCCCTACACCTCACCATTAGCTTGATCACCAGCTGCGACTCCTTCAATCGCCTCACGCAGTCCAGCCGAGTCATGTGTGTCACTGGTACACCGTCTATCGAGAGTACCTGGAAAAGAGACGCGGTAACGTGACCGGTGTGTTGCGCACCTGAGGTGTACGCCAGGCGTACGTGATCCGGATTGTTTCTTGCGCAAAGAATGCGATGTAAACAAACCGTAATGTGTTTCGAACAGTGTCCACTAGCTGGACGGAACCGAACCTGTCCATTGCGAAGAGAATGTATTGGATGATTGGACACATGATTTTATGATCGACGATTGCCACGTTAAAGGGGTCGAAACTACCCTCTTCGATTCTTGTCGAAACTGTGTATACCGGGTGTACTATTATAACTACATTATTGGATAATTGCCAGAGTGATGATCCGACACGAACTTTGACAGTCATAATAACAATTTTTCTTTATTGGCAAAGGATTGACAAGGAATTAGAGATAGAGGATATAAAAATTGTAATTTTGTGTACAGCTAGCTTCTACCTCTCTGTCTCGGTATGTGTTGCAGTCGCATTCGCAGACACGATTGCCTCTCCTGAGAATCGTAACGCAGCAACTGGGTCTCGAAAATTATAGCCAGCCGTCGCGCGACACGTCGCGTGACAGTTTTCCTTCCGGTTAATTAAAATGCTTGCGTGGTAGAACGATTTAGCTGTGTTTTCTCGTCGAGGAGAACTTGTTCGCGATCATTGCCGGCTATTAGCTCTGATGGTTCATTGACTTTCGCGACAGCATAGGTGGATGACCGTGTTATGATAGAGTTCGATAATTAATGATATATTTCTGGAGGATTTCTAGTGTCCTTATCTATTTCATGAAGTATTTCTAGTGTAGCTGTATATTTCATGAAGGATTTCTAGTGTCCCTATATATTTCATGAAGGATTTCTAGTGTCTCCATATATTTCATGAAGGATTTCTAGTGTCTCCCTATATTTCGTGAAGGATTTAGTGTCCCTATACGTACATTTCATGAAGGATTTCTAATGTCCCTATATATTTCATGAAGGATTTCTAGTGTCCCTATATGTACATTCCATAAAGGATTTCTAGTGTCCCTATATATATATTTCATAAAGTATTTCTAGTGTCCCTATATGTACATTTCATGAAGGATTTCTAGTGTCCCTATATATTTCATGAAGGATTTCTAGTGTCCCTATATGTACATTCCATAAAGGATTTCTAGTGTCCCTATATATATATTTCATAAAGTATTTCTAGTGTCCCTATATGTACATTTCATGAAGGATTTCTAGTGTCCCTATATATTTCATGAAGGATTTCTAGTGTCCCTATATGTACATTCCATAAAGGATTGCTAGTGTCCCTATATGTATACATATTTCATAAAGTATTTCTAGTGTACCTATATGTACATTTCATGAAGGATTTCTAGTGTCCCTATATATCTATATCCTCAGTCTCTATTAAACACCCATTCTTCTTAAACCCTCCGAATCAAAAGAATGGAAAATATCTCCCCTATAGTAACAATCGAGAGAAATAAATTTATCAAATGCAGCATACCTCGTCACCCTCTCCCAAAGTGCCCCACGAGCACTTGGCTCGGCTAGCAGGACTCTGCTCTGCACAGCTCTGAACGAACAGCTTCCTGACCCTCTCGGACGTCTTATTCCCTCCCTCGAACTTCAGCCCGAATCCTAATCGTTCTCCAGGCAGCCTGAACACCTCGACCTCCTCCTCGAGAGGCCCGTCGAGCCCATTCGCCTGTGTCTTCGAGTTAACAATTTGCTTCTGCTCGTCCTCCTTTTTCCCTTGTCCGATCGACAGCACGGTGACGAAATTCTCCGGCGGAGGTTGGCTCTCGACATTGACCACCGTGACGAAGTCCTCGGTTGCAGACTTGGCGACGTCCATTTTCCGGGCCGATCCTAAAGCGTTCCATTCATCGCAAGCCCGCTGATCTTTACACTCCGGAATGCTGGCCACTCCCTGAAAGCAGGTCCAACGCATTGTACAGGCATAGAACAGTGGCGTAATCGGTGGACGACGTTTTCCCTCGATCATCGAGCCAACTTTTCTCGTCCCACCGATCTTATTCGTCTTAAGTGAAGACTCTCGTAACGCGAAGCAAAAATTTTATCTAATTTAATTCGATCTGATTTATACTAATTTCGAGTTTCTTATAATTAAGTGGAATTAGTCGCGTTACAGGAGGGTTGACTGTACCACGGTTTTCTTTAGGTCTATTTTCTCGCGTTTCCCCGAGAGGCTCGTCGGACGAGGTCGTTTACCGCTTTCTCTATTAATTCGATTATAACACGAGCAACTTCCGCTGTGGCGTAAGAAACGATATAGACGACGCGAGGGAGCGGTTATCGCGATCGTTGGATCACTTTTTTTACGATCGGCGAACGCTCGTAACAGAGATACCGCCGGTAAAAACTGATCCGACGAACCGAGGCGATCGCCTACTGGAAAACCTAAGTAGGGAATCTTCCTATTCGTGGTATTCGGAAAATAGGACACGGTCTTATTAGTCTGTATTACGCAAGACAATTCACTGGTGTACGAATGAAACTGCTGTTGCTATTAAAAATAGTAGCAATGACCGATAGAGATAAACAAAATTCACAAATAATGCTGTAGATGATCGTGAATCAATTATGTAATAAAAACGACCCAACATACAGGAATAGATTTAATTAAGGTCCTGAACCATTTGTCACTGTTTTAGGGAGACACTATTAACCCTCGGTGCTATTTTAACTAAAAAACGAAACATTTTTCCATTCTAGAATATTTCCATTCTATAAAATTCTTTTCATTTTGTGCATATGAAACTGATATAATATCTCATGTAATATGTAAATGTGCAGTAGTTCATTAAATACGAACTTTGATAGTGTGAACAATATTTATCAGAATGGCACGTCTATTTTTAAGAATATCCGAGTGCTAAGGGTTAAGGAACCACAGATGTTAAACAATACCTTAAACAATTCTGAATTAACACTAAACGTACCGAATTATAAAAGTAACAGGCACGTGTTCCATTATAAAAATGCTAAGATTTCAATTATTTAGACTTTGCGCGATTCTTATTGTAATATGTACTCCGATAAAGATATTTATTAAGTTATTTCTTATGAAAGCATGCTTATAATTTTAATAATTGTAAAATAAAAAATCTAAAACCGATCACTTGACCGGTCGTGGTACGTTTAGTGTTAATTCATCTTCGATTTCGAAAAAGAGTATTAGGTGTTCGAAGTGATCAACGAAAGTATGATTGGATCGTTGATTTCGATCGAAGCCTTTCTATAGGCGAAGAAGATCCGCGAAGAGGATCCAAAGAATGGATCCGCGTTGTTACGTAGGATCGTCGTGCGTGCGCGCAGAGATTCGCCACGCAGAAACCTCGCGGATTGACGCGAACCGGTGCGGTGCGGTGCGGCTTTAGCGAATAGATGCCGGCAAACTGTGTCACGTAGCGTAGATCTTCCCGGACGGTCATTAAGCGCACCTTAACTACATGCCGGCGCAACTCGCGTGACCAACTTAACGCGGAACTTTCATGTTCCCGCAGCGATAGCTCGTTTTCCCGTCTGCCCGTGCTCTCCTACAATGCGATCAAGGTGCAAATCGCGAGCAAACATAAATACCAGCGGACGTGAATCGTGGAGTCGATTTATTACACCTCGATTTATTGAATGTTTGCGGTAGTACATCTACTCTCGGCCACAGCATTTCTGCTGCTACTTCTAATCTGCGACCAACAAAACCGTTCGTATTGTTTAATTGTTTACTCTCGGGCACCAAGGCATTTTCATTGTTCCGTTCGATTGTCTACTTTTAGCCAACGGAGGAAACGTCGGTTGAATAAAATTGAACAAATCTGTGCAATTATTGCCGACGAGATTGCTTCGGTGGAACACGTTGAATGAAAATGAATTTAATTTTATTAACTATAAAATCGACCCTAACCAAACGACGCTCTTCAGCACCAGTGAATTATTATTAAATTAATTAGATTGACGAACTGGCACAAAAATGAATAATCTAGTGCAATTTTATCAAACAGCTACCAAAAATACCGAAACTAACACAAAATGTCAAAGTAAATAAAAAGAGTGCAAGGACTACAGTTATTCGCTACTACAAATGTGTCGACACGTTAATTCGCGTATCGTGTTAGATCGTGGCAGATAGAAAATAAGAAGAGAAAGGGAAAAGGAACAAGGTTGGAAAAAAGGGAAAAACGAGGGAAAAATCGGTCGCCCATTTCTCCAGTGGTCCGAAGAGAGATCTCTTCTCACGATGGGGGGAAACATTTTCCAGAGAGATTCCTCGCCGCTGTCCCGGCCAATAAGTCTTCGAGGGTCGACGCGGTTGCTTATTCACCGCCTTCGTTCGTTTTCACTCATCAGCATCGGCGATCGTCTAACGATATGTATATTGCCGGTCTCGTCGCGAGAAAGTACGCTCGGTGTATCCAAGGGGCGGGAGGACGATATCGTCCTTTCGTGTTCCCCCCTGGCCATCCCGCAATTTTGCGCGCGCGCGAGTAGAAAGTAGATTGACCCCGGGTCATCGGCTGAACATCATCGGACTCCCCCGAAACTAGCCGCTCGGCGATTTTTCTGAAAATCGAAAGTCCTCGCGCACCATCTGCCGACAACCGGTCCCATAAGTCACCGCAAGGTATTTCTCGACGACTCTAGCTATGAATTTTTAATCGCTCCGCGTACGAAGGCGATTTTTATACAGAAAAGTAGCCGGTTGTTTTTCGAATTACATTTTTAACCCTTTGCACTCGGAGCTATTTTAACTCGGAATCGAAAAATTTTTCCTTTCTAGAATATTTCCATTTTTATTCATTTTTTGCATATGAAAGTGATACAATATCTCATGTAATATGTTAATGTCTAGTAGTTTATTAAATACGAACAAAAATACTAATGTGAAAAATATTTTTAAGAATTGCATAGCAATTTTCAGTGGTGCCTCAGAGTCGCCATTCGAGTGCTAAGGGTTAATAAATGATTGCAATATGAAGGATAAATGTAGTACCAAATATGGTACATATCATGTTTGAACGTAATTTGAATAAATGGTTATTTGCAATGATTATGTACATACCTAAATGTCAAACACTGTACTGGTAAGATTTTTCAAACAGCGGAAAGATAAAATGTCCTGTCACGACACTGGCGTTCGTTCAACTGACGTGTCATAATATTTACAATGTCAAAATGAGTGAGTGTGGTAGTCTGTATCCCGTAGACTCTGAATAAATAAATACTAGGTTTTATGAGGTAAGGTGTTGGCCATCACGTGATCATTGGGAAAAAATAATTGCTATCGACCCTCAAAGTGGCAACAAATTAAATGGCCCAACGGTAATAAACTCGTATCGAATGCAAAATCTAAATTCACTATCCGAAGAAGAAATCCCCTAATTACTGTTAGTGAAAAATTCTTTTATTAAACAGTAGTAAATGTTGAAACTGTGGCAAATTATGTTCTAAATAAAAGTGTGGTATTGCGAGTTTGTTTACAAATTTTTATCTTGAACCAGTGTGAACACAATTTGATCATCGGGGACGAGAAGTAGCATTTTCCAAGATCGCAAACAGACTTCTGCATATCTAAATGAGAGGTTCCATGACAAAGTTCCTTTCTCTGCCGTAGAAAGTCTCGCGATCATTTCTTAGTGTTTTTTTCTGGACGCGGTAGATGTTCTATCGCAGCACGAGACTTTCAAGGGTCTTAAAGGTGATAGAAAACGATCTAACCTCTCTATCTGGCTTGCATTAGACTGCCTCCAAGTACTTCGTGGAATTCCTGACCGATAAAATGGCTCTCGAGGCGGCGGCAATTATTTCATAGCCGTATCGTCTGTAAGCCTCTGTCATCCGACTCTCCCAGGTGCCAACTAATTTTCCAGTTCCTACATAATTCTTTATATCAATTATTTCAATATTTATCCAAGGCTCTCCATTAAGTTCCATTTGCATATTCACAACTCCCATAAAAAAAAACTCTATGTACCCGAACGCGTTTTGAGAACTAGGGCAGGATTTCAAACAATTAAATCCAAATCCACTTACGGATTAATAAATCCTTTAAATCGCATTACTGCTAACTCTAACATTTTATATCGTAACATTGACTTTTTTAATGGTTCGTTACAATCGTTTAAGAAAAAGTTGCGTGCGATTATATGATTATATGTGATATAATGTATTCCTGAAACTTTCTGCATGTCCATTCCTGGGTAATTTTACGCTAAGACTTTCTTTTCCTTTTTGTGTTTTTTATTTCTTTATTTTGTAAACATTTGTATAAAAGGACTTCGGTCCGTAAATAATAAATATAATAATAATAATATTTAGAGCACACGTCAAAGAATATTTAAGCAGTTATAATTTCGTTAAAAATGTTCGTACGACAATAAACCTGGACACATTTTAAAGCTTGAAGTTCATTTTCTCCATAGGTGTCTCAGCATGACATAACAGGTGGAAAACAGAAGCCGGACCAGAAAAGCCCACGTCACCGACACGTCACAATAATGGTCGTCTCACGCTTTCGTGGCTTTGTCGAATGGTCCGAATTTTCCTATTTCGTGCGACTGGCCTCCTAGCTTTCGCAAGGACGATTTTCCGCGAGGATATATAAATAGAGGTTCGATCAACCGATCCCTTTCACCGGATCGATATTATTCGCGCGCGAAGATAGCGCGGGGGCGTCTCCCCGCACAAGCTTTACGTAATTGAACCGTAAACTGGATTTAATGTCAACGCTAGACTCGCCGACTGCCGTTCCAGGTATCCTGGACAGCGTTAATCCGGATTGCAAATACCGTAAGGCCTGGATACGTGTTATCCGAGTGCCCCACTGCTTTCCTGTTTCCCTCTTTTATGCGAACCGAGCCGCGATCGTCGCAAATGCGAATGATTCCCTGCCGAGTTGCTGGAATTCCGTTTAGAGATCGCTTAAAGGCGTTTAACATTAACAGGTCTAATTATTAGTCGAGAGTGGGTGCTGGTGAATTGCAGATTTTATGCGATTTTAACACGCGCGCTGAATATGCTTAAGCAATGGGAAATGCTTGTCTCATTATTAAGATTAATCTTCTAAAAGTAATATCAGTACATATTTCAATTTTTATTTCGCTAAATAAATCACTTTGATTTTATGAAAATTGTTTTTTAAGTTTCAGATCGTTCCTGTTTAGCTTACTTATTTAGAGCCAATGACCTAGATGCATTCTTGATTTTCTCGAATTTGTTCGAACCACCCAAGTGATCCAACCGTAAACAGAATATTTGTATTTATAAACGTACTAGTTTGCATAAACAGATAGATAAGAAATTTCTTTCGCTGTGTGTTGTGTAGAAGTAAATGTCTGTGTAGCAGTTGTCACCTGGTAAATATTCGCAGTCCGTTTCTTGTGTACATTCATTTCCCAGATTTGTTTGTATTATTTATTTAACGGGGAAAGACGAGTCGTACTCGTCGACAGTGATCGATTATCCCAGTGGATATTTCTTGATCTATTTACCAGCAGCTAAAGGTTCTCGCGCCGCGCCGCGCGCCGGCGCGGCGTAATGCGTCGAATTGTTTTTATTCGCTTGTAATTGTGCTCACGCGAGCATTCTCGTTCGGAAAGTTACCTAGATAACAGGTCCGAGAACGCTCGTTTCTTCCTGGGTAACCATCGTCCGTTGTTCGAACCACTCGAGAATCTCTTTTTGCAATATCTTTCCGAGGCTTTGACAAATTTATTAGAAACACATTCAATCTTGAATTACATCGATTTGCTTAAAGAGCACAATTCAATCTCCAAAAATAAAAAATATTGAAGAAGCACGTTCAAACAGCAGTTTCCAAAGATCAATTTTAAAGTATATTGCAGGAGTATCATACAATCTCTATGGAATAGAATTTGGATTTTTCCAAAGAGTACAATAGTCTAAAAAAAAAATAGAACCAGTTTCCAAAGATCAATTGGAAAATGCATTGCAAGAGAATTTCAATGGCAACGGAAAACCGTACAATCTCTATCGTCTAGTGTTTCGATGGTTACAAATAGCACGTTCGAAACAACAGTGCCAGAAAATTAGATCGAAGGAGTTTGCAGCAGCAGTTTCGCGAGGTCAATTTCGAATGGTATTGCGAGAGTAGCTCGATCGCAAAAGAAATCGCGCGAAATCTGCGAGGAAGGATTGCGGCTCCCGAGGCGGCGGCGGTGTGTGTACGAGGGGAAAAAAATGTATTCATGGGGGCAGGTGAGACGGAACGGGTCGGGACGGGTCGGGGCGGGTCGGCGGAAGCCGAAGAACCATACAAGTGCGCGTAACGGAATTCGTAGCCGGAGGGCCGAGCGCCGCCACATTCCCTCGATATGCTGCCTCTCTCGGGACTCTGCACACAACCGCACACCAGCAGCCTCGTGAAAATATTACGAAATCGTGTTCCGATTCGCGGGACTAGCCCGATCGATTCGATCTCTGCCCTCGATACTTCGATCCGCTTCAAACTTGACACAGAAACCAATGCTGCACGATCGAAAACAACCTGACAGAATCTCCACAGAATACACGCCCCTTCTCCTAATTGTTGGAAGGATGCACCACGATTTTTATAAACTTCAGGTAATTTCCTCGCGACTCTCTTATCGGACTGTGCAAATTTCCTACGTCCTCAAAAACAATTTTTCAATTTTTCTAGACAGATTTGAATCAATGCCCCTTCTTTTCTTTCGTAATTATTCACCATGATTTTCATCGATTTCAATGTTCCTTCTTTTACATCGAACAGTGCAAATTTTCATTTCCCACGCCATCAAGTTTGATCAATTGTGCAACCTCTTTGCTTCCCTACTGCAATTTTCTCATGGACGCTGTATTTTTCCAAACACGCCTGAGCCGACGCCCTTTCATCTTTTCTCGTAATAATTGAGTGAACGCGATATGCTATTTAACGACTCCAGGCAATTTTCAGAATTGTGCAAATATTCATTCTCCACACGCCCTAAAATTTGCAGCAATTTTCCCGTAAACGCTACACTTGTAAAGGGATGCAATTTTTTCTCCTCTACATAAAATAGTGAAAATTTTCCCGTTTCCACTTATATCTACATTTTCTTATCTGCATCGAATCGATATCTTTCTACCTCAAGTAAATCAAACTCCACCAACCTGTTCACTATACAGTCGAGATATCACGTGACCCGAAACCATACTTCCTGCCACCATAAACCAGGAATCTCGTCCCGATGTCCTTGTTCCATCGCAGTAGACTAGATCTGGTAGCAACGATATACATATAGATTTCCTGATGCTTACGTTCAACTATGTTGTTATTAATACAGTACCGTTAACACCGTTCGATTAGAACCAGCTTATCGAAGCTCGCACCTCGAGCCTCTCATTAGCAATGTCAACGTCTTTCTCGCTTCGTTCTGCATTTTCTAATCGGCAGACAGAGAATCTTTATGCATTCAAGTGCAACCGGTAGCTGCTCCGATAACGGTCTTAGCGTCCCTATAATAATTGAGTGCAACATATCTGTGAAACCTTCAGGAAAGTCGTAAATAGATCCCGGATTTTTATGCGAAATAAAAATTGTATTTCATTTTTTAATAATTGTCCAACAGGTACTCTTAACACTAGGTTTTAAAAGAAATTTACATTATAAAACTAACAACTTCATGTACACCGAAAGAAATAAATTTTTTAAATAATTCTCCACGGCTACAGGTTCACAATCTCAATAAATTAAAAATATCACAAACACAATGTCAAACATAAACATAGTGTTAAATTCATCGAATGTTAGATCTACTAATTTTCGCCGTAAACGCCTAAAATCCGCAATCTACTCGCGAGTCGTCACAACAGAAAACAATCCAACCAATTTTCCATCGCGCGAGAACATTCGCCAGAGAATTTGAGACTCCAATTAGCTTCACTTTCTTGGAAATTCAGGCGGCCGTCTGTTAATTGCTCGGCGCGCATTGTTCGGGCCGCGCGGCTAAAGTATGTAAGTAAGTAAGTAAGTAAGTGAGTAAGTAAGTCATTGGACCGCGAGATACCGGCGCGACCAATCTGATTCTTCCGCGAAACGGGAGCAATTAATATTCATCCGCGAGCGGCTGCTCCGTTCGGGAAATCGTGTTCCGTTCGCTCCAAAAGCTCTCGTCCCCGGGACTAAACAGAAAGAAACCGATCGTTTCTAATATGTCGGTTCTCACGGAGTTCGCCGGACAGTTCCATAGCTGGTTTCCGCGTGGAATGGCACTTACGGTCCCGTCTCGTTACCGTAAACGACAGTGTAGTACTGCCATCGAGAATGCGCTGCCCGACCGCGCTGACATGACAGTCAGAAACAGCTCGCGTTTTTTCGCTAGTCGCGAGATCCCTCTACTGAAATACGCTCGCGCGTCGCTTCCTCGTGGTTGTTTGTAGATCGACGGCCGGCCGCCTAATCGAGCAATCTGCATGATTCCTCGGTCGAGTCCGCGTCAATGCGACTATCGTGCTCGTTGTAATTAAATTTCGTTCAATCCGTTCGCGAAGGACGTGTATAGACGTCGAATGCGATCTTGCCGTTTGCATAATTAGCCTGAGAATCTAGCAACGCGATGTCTGACGCATTCCAGTAGTATGAGACAGTGGACGTCTGACGAGTCTCCTTTGGTTTACGGATAGCCAAATTGGCACAAAATTATTTTTAATCTGTGCGAAAGTTTAAGTCCAAGTTTTGAAATGTATAGCTTCCTTTAGAGGGTGCTGTAAAAATGGAGAATCCATGTACGAGCAAAGCGACGATCATTGGATAGGGTCGTTGGTAGGATCGAAGGCTTCGAGAGAGGAAATTAACTGGCGATTGGAGACGGATTGCCCTTGAATGGAGCCCTCTAACTGCCTATCCGCCTTGACACCCAAAACTGTACCGCATCCTAATAAATGCACGGCTCGATTACCGTCGAGTAATCGGTTTGTCAAACAACCGGGACAGCCGAACCTGCTCCGCATCGATAAGCCGCTCGAAACTGACCTACAAGTTCTACCTATACATGTACACGAGCCGCAGGCTACAACTTCTCACCATTCTGGCCACGGTCTAACTCGAACCGAACGTATTCTACTTTTAGTGCCGTTCGACGCCTCTGGATCTTTCCTGGGATCGGGTAGAATATTTCACATGAGAAAATACCACTTTAAAAACGACGATACTACTACCTATCGAATTTTCGGATCGGTATTTTAAAGTGTTGAATAACGTTCGAAATTGTTCGACTTTTCGTCCAGTGTCGGTAGATCGTTTTAATGTGCAACTTTTTAGGTGCACTTTGCATCGACACACTTCCAGTCAACTGTAGCAGACCGAATTTAAAATAATTTTCAGCGATTCACCTACTTTCCTTCAATTATATCAGCACTTTCATCAGTCTTACTTCCTTTGTCAAGACACATATTTTTAACGTTATGTGCGAAGTATAAAATTTGATTTAATTCGATGGTTCGAGGTTACTTGAAATACTACTTTGTTGGAAATTGTACCCGTCCCCTGGATCGTTGCGATTCTACCAGCGCGGCGCTATGGAATGAGAATTCTAATCGCGATCCTCGGCTCGACCTTCTCGATTTAAACGGTCTGAGGTAGAATCTGGGCGCGCGATCCTCAGGTATTCCTTCGCTAATAGTTCAATGACATTCCGGCAACAAACCCGTCCTACGTTCAAATTCGGAATTGTTCTCATCAGCAATGTGTAGTGGTAATTTCTAGTAGCAATTTTCTCGGTGACAATTTTTGGTGCGTATTTTAGTGGTCACCTTTAGTGGCAATTTTCACGGGCAATTTTTTAGCGACAATTTTTTATGGCAATATTTAATGGTTATTTCTAATGGTAATTTTTAATGGCAATATTTAGTGAACATTTCTAGTGGCCATTTCTAGTGGCCATTTCTAGAGGCAATTTACAGTGGCAATTTTTTAGTGACAATTTTTGATGGCAATATTTAATGGTTATTTCTAATGGTAATTTTTAATGGCAATATTTAGTGAACATTTCTAGTGGCCATTTCTAGTGACAATTTTTGATGGCAATATTTAATGGTTGTTTCTAGTGGTAATTTTTAATGGCAATATTTAGTGAACATTTCTAGTGGCCATTTTTTGATGACAGTATTTAATGGATATTTCGAGTGGTAATTTTAATGGCAATATTTAGTGAACATTTCTAGTGTCCAATTCTAGTGGCCATTTTTTAGTGACAATTTTCGACGGCAATATTTACTGGTTTTTTCTAGTAGTAATTTTTAAGGGCAATATTTAGTGAACACTTCTAGTGACCATTTCTAGTGGCAATTTTTATTAGCAATATTTTTGGTGTCAATGTTTAACGGTAATTTTTAGTGGCATTGTTTGGAGCCACAGTCTAGGGAGTTTATGGGCGTAATCGTGTCGGGTCTAGGCGATTAGGCACGCGGAAAAGAGACAGTGGCGCGGGTATTTTAATGGGCGGGAACGAGGACGAAGGCGGACGCCCTTATTCGGAAGTATCGAGCGTTCCGCGCGGAAATGTTTACGCTTGCCTAAGTGGCGGCTCTCCGGACCTTTTGGGATCGAAGCGTTTTCCCAGCGGTGTGCGACGCCACAATGCACCGGGCTTATGCAACCGAGCCGTTCTCCGACACGCTCCACGGATTTTGACAGCGTGTTTCCATTCATTATTTTCAATCTCGGCGCGTTCATCTCGGCTTGAAAAACGCCACTAAATTTCGCGGCGCCCAGCTCTCTATTGGCGCGCGTGCCACGTCATGCGAGCATTAACCCTTTCCTGAACACAAGACTGCCATAATCGTGTCGGCTAACTCTACTATTATCACACTAATTGCAAGATAAGCAAACATATCTGTATGCAAAATGAAAATTGTATGTGTTAATTGCGAGAAACCAGACTGCGATGTAGGTTTGATATTGCAAATTGTAATGATTTCACTTTTCAGCTGTTTCTACTAACATACTGTACGTTGCTTGTAAATTTTTTGTTTCGATTCGGGAATTGGGTAATTTATGCAGAGTGAAATTAAATGGAATATTTATTTGTGGAACTTTTGGAAATTGAAAATAGAAATTAATTTGAGACAAATGGAATAATTTATACAATTGGTGAAAATACCAGATGCTACGAAAGGTTAACGCTCCCTCCATTTTTTTTCAGATGAAGATTCATCGATTACGATCTCCTGGAAATATTCAAGGAACCCGATGATCCGAATGGAACTCGTCGCCGGATCTACTCGTTGGACACCGGGCGTCCTCCAAATTTTGTTTTCGATCGGACACGTTCTAATACTCTCGACCGAACACGTTTTCTATTTTTGCGTTCCTAAAAATCCTGGCCTGAACGCGGTGGAACCTTTCACGCTCTAACTTGTGAATTAAATTAACGAAATGTTCACAGTAGAAAATGTCTGATTGTAGTCGGACAATACTAAATGTCGTTCAACTCTTCTGAATAACAGATCGATTAGTATCTTATTATAGCATTCGTTCCTGTAAACGAGAATTAAGTTCCTTTCTTTTCATAATTAATTATTAACGATGAAAGAACAGTGTTAAATATTAGTGAACGAGTCAAGACAGAATGCAATCTCCTCATCGACATTTGATCTTCAAGGTAAGTGTAGACTTTGCAGACTTGCAACAAAAATAGAATTCTTTTCTTCCAATTAAACTGCAGATTTTTATATAAATTTTGCTATTTCACTGAAACTCAGAGCTAAGGAAAAAGTTACTCATCTAAAATATTCTTCACTGTGAAAATAAATTTCGAACGTTTTCTTCTATTTTAAGACCCTGTTCTATAAATATATAAAGACCTGCAGTCTATAACTACAAATGGGAAACACTTGTCCGGTAATTCCCAGTGATAAAGCGAGGCGAGAGGATCGTTAATTATTTCAATATCGCGGTAACAAGTGAGTTACCAGGTTCAGCAAAACTGATTGTAGAGGAACAGAAGATTGCGGAGCGTTGTTCAGGTAATTCGCAACGCTCGAGGGACTCTGGAGCACGTCCAACGACCCAGGAAAGTACCTTAAAGATACAGTTCGCGAAAGGAAGAGTCCGTCGAGATAGGGAGCGTCGAATTATACCGCAGGAAACTTTTTGTTTCACTCGCGGAATTAATATTTGACGCGCTTTCGCAAGGACGGCGCTCGCGCGAGTCTCTAGAAAACGCCCGCGTGCACACGGAAGCGTTGTGTAACCGAGCTCCCCGAACGCGAACAAAATGGACATGTTGTTCTACCTTTTGTCGCTACATTCTCACAGAAAGTGTAACAATTATTCCCTTTATCTCCATTCATTTTCGTAATAGACGACGTTTTGAGCTGAACTAAATCTGTGGTGCTAAAAATTAGGTTGATGTTCAATTTGGTGTAACTACCTCGAAAAAAATCGTACGATGATGTACCTACCCTTAATTTGAAGCTTAAAGTCTCTACTTTAGCAGCCTTGAGGTCATTCTTATGAGAAAAAAAAATTCAAAAGTTTCAACATTGATGATTTATAGTCGAATTTGGGGGGTAGTTTCCACCCCTCGAATATGAAAGTGGATACGGAAAAATACGTGTCGAATATTTTTCGATAGTCTACAGATATGTATCTTAAACAGTCCGTTTATATTTTTTACTGGGAATTAAAGGGTTGGTATAAATCGTCGATACTCAAACTGTTACAATTTAGTAAAAAAAAAAAAATATACGCTCATGGTTTCGAAAGAGAAAACTTCGCGCTTCAAAACAAGCCCAAGTAGATGATTGTACGATTATTTCTCAGGAAGTTGTACCAGTTTGAACATGCCCTAACCTCGTCGAGATAGAAGAAAACACAAATTGGTACATTGTAGCCTGGATATTGAACTTATTGGCTGTTGAAAATCGTGTTTCTATACGCCTCGGTAAAAGGGGTTCGTTGCCGCGTTTAGGCAGGCTGGTTAGCGGATTCGTCGCTTCCTAGGCGAGCAGCAAGGTGGCTCGTTGACTTTCACGTGGATCGGGAATAATTATCCATGCACCGGCTCGGAATACCTCGGAGCTAGAAAATGACGGCGCGGCGTCCGGCTCGTATAAAAACCGCGAAATGCCATCGGCTAGGCTTTCAAAGGCCCCGGTGTGTTTCGCGCGCGACACGTCGAAAACTGGTTTCGCGAGAGATTTCTTGTCGATCGGAGGAAACGTCGTCGCCGTCGTCGTCCCTCGCAATCGGCAACCTTTTACTCCCACTTTGTGCGCGGTGGTCACCGGTTGGCGGAGGCTTGGTTGTCTGGGACCAATTTGGAAAACCGTTCGGGAAGAGAAAACTTCAGAATTTCTGTTCCCGCGCAACAGATTCTACGTTTCCGATCTCGACCGGTTTCCCTCGACGACGACGACGACGACGATAACGACGACGACGACGACGACGACGACGACGACGACGATCGAACGATCAAGCTCTCCCGAGCTAGCAACAACGGTTTCTAATGGTCCCTTGATGTAATGTCAGCATGACGTTCATCGAAGCCGTAGAGACGCCGTCCCGTTAAACGGATTACAAGGATGTTCCTTCGATAGCGAGGTGGCAGATCGCGAGAGAGCTATTGCGTGTCCGGTTGAATAATCATAGTACCCGCGTTTTGCGACGCTGCTGGCTTCGACCGCCGGGAATGAAAGAAACGGGATTCCGTGGGCGTGATTCGACGACCCTGTGCCGCTCGATTCGGCTCAACTTGACCCTAATTTTTGTAAATGGTGTTTGTTTAACAGGTTCACCTCGCGTCGCGCCGATTTTGCGCGGTGTATATCGAACGATCGAATTTTCACAATTTTAAAATGTAGTGAATAATCTGCAGATTTTATACATTTATCGGAAGAGTTTAAGGATATTACATTAATTTCGACTTATTAAAATTACCAGAAAAGAAAATATCTCTGGTGATAAAGTGTTTATTATTATTATTCAAAGAAAGTGAAACACGGTTCGTGTAACTTTGTTCCGTGCTTTTCATTTTCTAAAATAGTCCATAGCCGCTGGTTCGAAAGGATTAGAATCCGATCGGATGTACTTGACCAACCTGCGCTCCAATCATTACACTTGCATTGATCCGATCGGCAAAAACGATTACGCTCTATTTTTATCATTAGCGTACTCGTTATCCCTTATTCATCGCAGCTTCTGCATCAAAACAGAATCTCAAAGCCCGACCTAATCTACTTAATCTACTTGACCAACCTGTTCCACCTGTTAGGTTGACATTCGTGCGACTAGTAAACAGAGTTTACCTTGCCATCCGCAAGACAACATCTCTGAATCATCGCAACTTCTATGTATACATGTGATCTGTCTAACAACGCAGTACTGTCTAACAACGCGATTTACGAGATTTCTCTGATTTATGTGATGTATCCGATCTGTTTGCTCCATCTGTTAGTCTCTAATATCTACGGATCTGTCCAGTCTGACCTAGCCGACCTAATCTACTTAATCCAACCACTCCATCAGTTAGGTCAACATTCGCCTAGCCCATAAACACCCGTCATTACCTATCACAACTTCAGGACTGATTTACAATTTGTCTACAATCGAGACTCCTCATTTCTCATCGTTCAGACACGGTCCCGGCCTAATCCACTTAATCCACCTTCTCCACCTGCTCCACTTGTTACCATTCCGCTGATTAACGAACAATGTCAACCTGATTATCCAGCACTGATCATTCCTTAACGCGATTTTATCAATTTTACCAATCTGTGACTCGTTAGGACAGAGTCGTCCTAGCCAGACTCGAGTCATTCACATGCTCCACCTGTTAATTCATCCTAGCACTCAACACTATCCACCTGCAGTCACTCGATAATTCACCTCGTTCGGCCAATCACTCAAGGGTGCAAGGGTTTAAAGCTCTTTTGTTATGAAGCTTAATTGTGGAGAAAATCTATTTTAACTATTCAGAACAGTCGAGGAATACTACCATGAATTTGTGGCATTATTGACGAATGTAACGTAAACCAATAACATATAGGTATTAGTGAAATTTTTGGTGTGAAATATCGATCGTAACTGTGTAACACTTTAACGAAAATGATTTCGGCGCTGGGTTCGATCAGAAAATACACTGGAGAAGCCTATTTGCAAAAATTTATCGATCTACATTGAGATCATCCTCAGAATCGAGTGATTGCGTCTATGGAAAACAGGTTTATAAGTGAAAATATCAAAAGAAATATTGAATAATGGTTAAAACAGAACCAAAAAGTCATACTAACTGGCTATGTCATTACGATTGTATAACTATGATGTATAGGTATTAAGTGTAGGAATTTATAAAATCTGGCTCAAGATGGGACCAGAGAGGGTTGAATGTAAAGGTTGAAGCAATCGTAGAGTAAAATCGTTTTTACCAGTGAAATGTCAAAAAATTCGAAAGTTGGTCAATCTTTCCCCCTGTAAGAAGCTCGTATCTCGCAGAAGAGTCTCTCGCCCAGTGAATCCTAATCGCCTAAACCGCATAAAAATTTGCATAGCTCTCGCGATTCGTTCGCGAGGGAAACTTCCCGCGCCACTTCCCACGCCGATTACCGGTACTCACCATTCATTCGCCACTCGTTTTCATCGTCCGGAAGAATCGAACGGGGACCGGTCTGTCCCGTGTTATCCCGGCAGAGGCGAGCAGGTATCCCAGCGGTGGTCTGCCCACGTGATCTCCGATATCTCTCGGTCCTCTTCCAGGTAGTTGTCACAGCTGGACCTCGGCGCGCACCTACGGGTACCGTTAATAAAGCCTCGTCTCTAATACCACCGGAGAGAATGGTAATCGCGCGATATCGAGAAACACGTTCTCGCAAAAATGGAAAAAAAAAAAGAAAACAGGAACCTCAAGCTATTTCTCGGTAGTTTGCGGTACTCGTATTGTTCGCGGCCGAGGTGATCGTACACGATCGAGAGGATCTAGGATCGAGGGACGAAACGAACCGAACCGAACCGAACCGGCCGACACTGTGGAACGGAGTGCGTGGCGATCGAGCACGGTCACGTGGCCACCACACGCGGAAATCGATGGTTCGACGTGCATTCGGGACAACGCGCCGTGCCGGACTGGCTCGCCAGTAGGCTGACTTTCTTCCACGCCGCGCCGCGGATCGCCCCTTTGATTACAAACACCGTGTCCTGTCTCTTTCCACCTTTCTCCGCTTCTCCCTCTCTCGTTCTCTCTGTACGCTCTCCGTCTGCCCGCGTCCCCCATTCGCTCAACCTCCTTCGCCCATCCGCTCGCTCCTCTCTCCGCTCTCGATGCCCATTCGATTCCCTGCTCTCGTACGAATCTGATATCTAGGGATGGCATCGAGCTCATTACGTACCACCGATCACAGGCGATTTTAATAACCCTTTCCTCGATTCCCAGTCGAAATCAACCCTTCGCGAGCGTCCTTTCGACAACCTCGAACCGTAAGGGTCGTTTGTGGTCGACTTTTTTCAATGGGAGACTTCAGAAAAAATTTTAGCGACATATTCAAACCTTCTGAAATTGAGACTAGACATTCAAGCAATACACTATTTGTTTAAGTAACATAGTTCTGGAAAAAAATTCAGGATCCAAGAATTGTTGCGCTGTTGTATCTGCAGATACAAAAGTATCGAAATGACGATCGGCAATGGATCGACGAGGATTCAGAGTTTGGGCAAAATTTGTGTCTAAATAAAAATTTCCAATAACGAATAAAAGATAAAGAAATTTTTAATCGTTATTCGAAGGTACGAATAAAAATATTATCTTTATTCGACGAGGTTTGAATAAATAATTTTATCCGACGAATAAAGATAAAGTATCTTTTATTCGAATCGTTATTTAACCCTCATCCGTCCCTCGTATCAATTTGACACAGTTTTCCCGAAATAAGTGATACTTTTCTGTTATTTGTAGGTAAATTCGCCCGAAATTTCGTGACTTTTATTTTTTTAATGCGAAACAGAACCGAAAACCCTAAGATGTAAATGTTAACTCGTCAATGTGAATAAAAAAACATTGAAAAATAACTGTTTAACTTGTTATTTTATGGATCTTTTACCACTGTGAATTTGACACCGAGGGACAGATTTAGTGCGTGAAATGAGGGACGGATGAGGGTTAAATAATTATTTATCTAAATAATGCCCAACTCTGCGTGGATTGTACGTCGCCCCGAAGTCCAGTTCGACGGAAGAGTCGCTATAGGATGGACATGCCTGGTATAGTTTTCTTTTCGCTGTTTTGTAATAAAATTTAAGTTTTAAAGGGACCTATTTCACCAGGCTGTGTTTTGATTAATAAAGGAACTCCACTCCAGAGTTGGGCAAAATTTTCATTTAAATAAACATTTCTAATAACGAATAAAAAATTTTTATTCATTATTCGATGGTTCGCGTTTATTAGAGTTGGGAGTACTAGTTGTGGAAAGATTTATTCGAAGCCTCCGAATAAAAGTTACATATAAAAGATGAAAAAATGATTCGAAGTTCGAATAAAGCCACTTCGTATAAAAAAAATTGTCTTTATTCGTTGGATAAATTTTCGTCGAATATAATTAATTTATATTCGATGCTCGTCGAATAAAGATACTTTTTATATTCGAACCATCGAATAATGAATAAAAATTTTTGTTACGTTTCATTCGTTATTCGACATTTTTATTTAGATGAACATTTTTCCCAAACTCTGCTCCACTCCTATCGTATCCTTCAACGCTACTCAAATTCGCCTAGTTGCGAATTACTCTGGTTCATGCAGTAATAATTTGGGGTCCCACTTTTCTGGGAATCCCATAATGCACCTGTGCTGTCCTTTCGACCGGCAATGTACAGATACACCATGTGTCATATTAGGCAACTCTATCTTTAGAGGCATAGAACAGTAGAGTTTCACCGGAATGGCAGTGCGCGATCCAAGTTCCGCGCGCGTTTGTTTGTACACGGTTCGCCGCGATCCTACGAGATTCTGCGGCGCACCGACGTCCCATATTATCCTCGGACTTTCCATAACGATTAAGCCAGGAGAAAAGTGCCGGAGGCGTACTCTCCGAGAGCCTTCTTCTTCTCCGCCGCTGTGATTATCCCTCTCTGCTCGAGGAGCCGAGGCGAAACACTCTTCTCGTTCGCGAGGGCTCCTTAACGCGGGAATTTCAATCTTTTCGCGAAAGAGAATCGATTTTTTTTCTTGCCGGATCTTTGCTGGTTAACTATTCAGGATAATATCTCTGGTAAAATCTCGCGTATCTTAATAGTCCTTGATTATTTCAAAGATTAACGCTGGGACTACCTCGTCAAAATTACAGATTTCTTACATTTTTTACATAAATATCCCATTATTATATTTAACACTAAACGTACCAAACATTAAAAGTATCGGTAATACTTACGTTTAGGGGAGGCAGCTCCGATGACCTTGACCTTGACATATGTTGTCGAGGACAACATTCTGAACAACTTTTGTCATTACAACTACCCGGCGCTCGGTCTTAGTTTTCGAGATATTTGCGAAAAACTATTGCTAATACTGTATTGAATTTTACGTATTCTTCCAAGCTCCGTGGCAACGTGAGCCTGTTCCCCGGGGCGGCATCTGTTTATTTTCTGTTTGTAAACACATTGTGGGGATCAGAACATAGCCTTCATACAGAATTTGAACTAGTAATGAAAAAATCATGCAATCAGAATTAGTTAAGGTTAGGTCTGGGTTAGTTCTGGGTTAGGTGGCAGCCTTACGTTGCCACGGAGCATGCAAGAATACGTAAAATTCAATACAGTATTTGCAATAGTTTTTCGCAAATATCTCGAAAACTAAGAGCGAGCGCCGGGTAGTTGTAATGACAAAAGTTGTTCAGAATGTTGTCCTCGATAACATATGTCAAGGTCAAGGTCATCGGAGCTGCCTCCCCTAAACGTAAGGTTTACCAAAGTATCTAGTAAATATTGCCATATAAAAATGGTAACACTAAAATTAAAATTGTCTGTAATTTTCAATATAATAGATTAATAGTTACTTGGACAAATTCCATTATTTCCACAAATGGATTTTTATAATTCCAATAACGACTGCAAACTTCACCTCTAGCGGTAATCAAGACTATAATTGTCTACACTATGTAAACCCAATGTATGTTTGTTAAAGCCGAAATAAACCTATAACAGGTTTCAATGACTCAATAAAAAAAAAAAATAAATAAATTGGAAAATATAAAACTGGTCATTTGACCGTGGTAAGTTTAGTGTTAATAATAAGATGATTGGATTCTACCGATGCACCGAATATATCGGTGCAAAAATTTATTCTTAAATAAATAATTCATATACATATGACTGGCACGGCAGTGAACGTGTTAAACAGAAAAGAGCAAGTGAAAGATTGAAAAGTGAACTTGCAGAGACGGCGAACTGCGGAATGGATAGATTACCGATTTTGGCCATGAGACGTAGCTTCCCAGACCGCCGTGACCATAGTCGCAGGATCTGCGGTTTCGCAAAAGGGGCCAATGGTATGTCCGACACGTCTGACAGGATTACCTGTAGTGAGCTCTATATCGGTGAGAATCGAATCGAATCGAATCGACGTAACCCGAGCACCGCGTTTTCCCTGTGTACATCCTGGCTACCGGTCTACCAGAGGCCGTTGCAGCTCGTTGCATTCCATTCAACCCGCGACTCCCACCTTTCGTTTTCACGTGGAAGACAACAATGAATTATTTCTCCCTAAATGTTAACGTATAACGCACTTCTCCCTCGACTTCTTCATCCGGTAAACGATTGGTAATCCTCATCCGTCCCTCATTTCACGAACTGGATCTGTAAACAGTTATTTTTCGATTTTTTTAAAAATTCAAATTGACGAGTTAACATTTACATCTAAGGTTTTCGGTTATGAGTTTCGCATTAAAAAACTAAAAGTCACGAAGTTTCGGGCAAATTTACCTACAAATAGCAGGACAGTATAACTTATTTCGGGAAAACTGTATCAAATTGACACGAGGGACGGATGAGGTTTAAGGGTTGAAATATCGCGAGACCTTTTAGAAACAATTTTCTACAGAGCGGTTTTTTATCTGGCAAACATCGATTTCAAGCATTGCACCAAATCTGGCAATTAACGAGAGTAAAAGTGCAGCTTTCTAAAGGCCCGACGGGCCCCGTTGAAAAATGTAATTCATTACGCATACGGGAGAATGCATCGATCATTGTGGTTTCTACATTCCGCTTGATACAGTAACGATTTTAATTTTCACAATTTTTGCAGACGAGCTCGCCGAGCCGAAAATAAAAAAGCGTCTCATTAAAATTAATATCTAGTCTAGTTATTTCCCGGCGATAACGCCGAGGGATTTGCATGAACATTCGCTGTTGTCCAGATTACAAAACGTGAGGCCCGTGTTTACGTCGGTCCAATAATATTCTCATTAATTAGTTGTGCGCGAACTATGACGGCTACACGCTCAAAACAATCTGGTACAATCGTCGAGACTCTTTTCGAGATAAGTTGAAACACAGAGGCTGCTCGAGAGTCCGTGGTCGTTATCAGCGCCGTAACACAGGTTCGGAGCATATTTCACGAGTACCGGATCATGTTGATCACCACCAGTGGCTTTCGAGCTGGTGGTAAGTCCAGCCGGATCCCGAGTAAGCCGCAATAATGGTTCAGTGAAAGCTATTTTAGGCAGTGTTCGATTCGGTTTTGCGGTTCGTCAGGACCGCGAATCTCTTTGACAAAAAAAAACAATTTTATTTGCATTTTTTTTTTAATTAAAAACTAACTGGACGCTGTACAGATTTTTAATATGTATACTTTTACGAAGTAATGAATCTCCAGTATGGAGCATACATGATTGACATTTCAAACAAAGTCCCTATTTTAATATACAGTCTGTCCCAAAAATGTTGTACGTCCTTGAAAGATTCCTGAGGTGATTTGAAGTAACTTTTTCCTTTGCGAAAATGTCCTCCGTGACGTTGTTAAGGAGTTATTAACGAAAAACACGGACCAATCAGAGCGCGGCTGAGTGTGGCGCTGCCGTTGGCCGAGCCGGAATCCGTCCGCGAGAGCCGCGCTCTCATTGGTTCGTCTTTTTCGTTAATAACTCCTTAACGAAGCCGCGGATAGCATTTTCGCAAAGGAAAAAGTTACGTTAAATGATCTGAAGAATCTCAAAGCTTTCAAGTAAGTACAATATTTTTGGGACCTTTTTGGAACACCCTGTACAATCAGTCCGTCAAGCTGGAACGTCAAATGTTTAGAGCATTAATGCTCCTACGTTAAGGTATATTTATACTGCGCTGCTAGACATAAGACGCTAGACACAGACGTTTCTGACCGAATTTTTGTGTTCATACTGGTTTTTGGGCGTATTTGGCTACTTGAGAGGGTTCGGAAGAAAGGCAACGCGTGACGTCTGCTACCTTACCCTCGGGGGTCCCCAGAACCGTCTACCCCCCTCTACACCGCAGGAGATGCCCATGCTAGAGCCTGCAAGACATTTCAAAACGTCTGCGTGCTTTCTGGAGGCGACCCCAGTTTGTAAGACAGCGTAAGACATTGGCTATATTATTTATTAAAAAGCTATTAACTAGATCTTTTCGAAGTTCGTCGCGGTAAAATAGGTGGGGAATACGTTGTTAAGGAATTTATAAACATTATAAGAAAGAAAGCTTGCTTCAATTTTAGAGTTGACCAGCATCTGGCTTTGCCTGCCATGAAATTCTTAATTTGGGGAGCTTGAATAGTTACGGTCAGGTGAGGTCGGCAAAGGACGCAGCTTTCGGCTATTCAGCTAATTGTAAGCGCACCGAATGATCGACCGCTATTCACCGGCAGGCTTGGAAAAACCAATGTCCATTGTACTATGGGTGGTATTAACCTTTTCTGTACACTCGGAGCGTACGACACCCCAACAACAGTTTAAGTAAAATAAATTACATCTCATGACGTCCTCTCTCTTTTTGTTACGCGAAAATTGTAATTTTAGGACAGGTGCAGTCGACTCTTATTTCAGAATATCTCAACATTAGACTCTAAAGAGAATATTCAACAATTTCATGGACCCCAAGTAATAAATAGTTCAAATCTGACAGCCGTTTGTAGTTATTGGGATGTTTCACACCCCATGTGTACCGTATGAAATTTGTATACAGTGTTAATCAAGTTGCAAAGTATTGTAGTCGGCGAAATGACATTATTGGTTCCCCTAAAATGTACATTTTATTATTTTCCTCTGGGTCCGAAATAATTTTTGATATCATATACATATATTTTTATAACAGTTCTAAGTATCCAATATTTGCAATTTTCGAGGATCCGCGAATTAAAGTTAACGAAATTTCGAAGAGGAAGAATCGTAGAATACGACCATATTTTTTCAAATTTTTTTCACGCTTGAATCGGTGGTTGTTGATGTTGTAGAGGAGATATACCGATAGTTTAAAGAGCTGTGGAGCCTCTAACCCGAACCTTTTTTTTTGTGCCATGCACAGCAGGGAACTGTCAACGCGCTTTCGAAAGGTTCAAGATATATGGCCCGAAATACAGGGGTCGAACTTGCCAAGGGAACTGCAAGACGTAAGACATGTATGAATATAAGATACAAAACCAGGGTAATCAAGATTTTTGTCTAGCAGACAAAACTTGAGTATAAATATACCTTTAATTGAATCCGGGGACCACGTGACTCGTATACCTAATTTCGATCGTCGAAGCTTTTGAGGGTGTCGTAGATAGTCGTTTGATAAAAATGCGTGATTTTGGGATTCTTTGGGTGTTTCAGTGGCAACCCGTCGATCGAAGACGTTCCCTCGGGGAGTCCGTTTGCCGATTATTCGCCATTAAAGGCACTTTCGCCGGCAGAACCGTGCCGGTCCGTGGATACGCGGGCGAAAACGCCGGAATGCCGGAAGTCGAATTATGCAAAAGCCGCAACAATGCGGCGAGACGGCGGAGTTTGAAAGCGGCGACGGCCGTGAGAATATTGCGCGCGTTTATCGGGATCGTTGGTTCAGCGGGCAGAAGCAACAACGAGCGCTCGTTTTCCGTTCGGCGTCTACTTGTACAATGTTCGACGAAAATTTTGCAACCTCTAGATCGTAGAAAAAATTGTAGCAAAATCGTGTACAACTAATCGTAGAAATGCAGTTCTTGTAATTGGTCCCCATTTATTGAAATGCGCAAGAAGAAGATACATGAAATCATAAAGGAAGCCATAAAAGTATAAATAATGCGGAGACCGGGTAAAATTTTCTAAACAAATAATAAATTGTTTAACCCAGACCGTCTATTTTTAATTTGTTGGTGAAACCTGCACCATCTGCTCAGAACTATTCCATCAAACTATTTAATGGTAAAAAATTGCAGGTAATAGTCAGACTACAGATGTTGCGAGTCAGCTGTGAGGAAGAGTAATGGTGTAAAAATGTATTTTCTTTTTCAACAATTATATTCGGTCGGAAATAGCATGAGAATAGCGTTGAACTCTTTTAATGGTTCGACAGTTCTGTGTTTCACCTGTTCGCTTTTATCGTAAGTCTATAAAATCCTGGGTCCAATAATAATAAATTTTACTAAGAGCCGGTCTAAGAGGTTCCAACCTAACTGTGTCTTGTCTCCCGACATTACGTGATCTTTTTTCCTCCGTTAATAGCGCTTATGCGAGCACGCCGATACAAGAAGTCGTCCATTTAACGGGCTAATGATTTCCCGTCGCGCACCGCGGTTCTCAATGATTCCTGCGTCCCCGGAGGACGAGTATGGTCGTCGGCCACGTGCCGATAATTCGTCCGGCAAAAGTACTTTCGCTGCTGGAACCGCGTCACGACGCATCAGTATGCATCGGGACGCGTCAGGACGCATCGGAGACGTATTATGATGCAAATCTGCAGCGGGGAAAAATTCATATCTCTGTTAAATTATACATTATCGGCACTGGGACTGCCAGACGAGTTGAAATCACTTGCTCTCAATTTTTCCTTTTATTCAAGCGCAAATTATAATTTTTATGCAGAATAAATATTGACTGCAGCAATTGCAAAATACAGAAGCTACCGGTTTTCTATTTAATTATAAAAACGCTTTCATAGGAAATGACTGAATTGACTTCTTCATTTAAGCACAAAATATAATAAAAACCGCAGAAAGTTCAAGTAAATTCAATCTTCTCATAAGGTGTTACACTTTTATTATGTTTTGGGCTTGGTAGGTTTAGTGTTAAATTCTGAAAAATTTTTGTGAGTTCTAAATGCATCAAATCCGAACAAAGTAATAAATCAGAACAATTCAGAATTACTTATGTTGCTCTAATAAAACTACCCTTGCAGAGGGTGTATATTGCTTTGAGCAAACTCTGCTCTGTCGGCAGATTTTTAGTTAAAATTTAGCCGACTGTTTTAAGTAAATAATGCGCTCTCTGGAGCAAAATACGCGATGCTATCGAAAAGTAACCGAATTCTGTTTCTCCGCGCGTCGCGCCGGAAGTCGTTTATCGCGGCTCTGCTCGCGAGCATAATGGATGGTATCGGTATCGCGGCAGTCTCGAACCGTAACGTTTTTCATCGATATAATTGAACGGCGTTTCGCCACGACGGGCCCGGGTTGCCGACTTTTCAACGATCGCAATCGCTGCTCGAAAAAGAAAAGGAAAAAAAGGAACTGGCTCTCTGTACGAAACGGTTTCGTAGCACCGACTCATCGCGCGGACTCCCGTTCGTGATGATGATAATAATGATAGCGACTTTGTTGCGTCATGTGCAACGTGAACGGCCAGATGCATCGTTACCGATCGTAGAATACCTGTGCGAAGAAATATAACCGGGTGTCTAAAGAGTGACGGAGAAACTCTATCCAGAAAACAAAGAGAAGAAACAATGTTACGCGTTCAGGTAACTCGAGATGCTTGCATTTTTATTAATCGGTTGCTTTTCACCCCTTACTTTTGCTATCTCTGCCAGATGTTCTGCTAGTTATATCGCAATTACGTTAAACGCAACCATCACGATGGTAAACAGTAGCACATTCCTATGAGTGTTTTGCATTAAATGTGTGAATAATTATGATCAGGGCCGAATTAAGTAGCAGAAGTAACAAATACGCACCTTGAGCAAAAAATGTTTAGCTTGTAAAATTTTGTAACATTTGGCCAAAAATCAACTTTTATATATCGACTTCTACTGGACGGATTCTTGTTTCTAAATGTCCATATATCTAAAAAATAACCCACGATGCCAGGGGGCACTGATATTTTTTGCCCCGTCATAACATTTGCTACGGGCCCCGCGCTGGCTTAATCCGGCACTGATTGCGATGACTAGAATATACGGCAAAAATGAGTGAAAATAGCATAATTAATTAACGAGTACTGTCTAAGAGAATTAAGACAAGAAATACATTTTCAGTGAACCACTGCTTTTCATAATTGATGAAGACAATTCTTAAGCGTGTCTAATGATGGTGCTTGATTTATGCTCGTTGTCTCGGGTTGTCTCGAACAGGAATGAAGTTTGAAGATCGAAGGTATCGATCGCGTCGCCGAAAGAAAAGCGGTGAAAATGTCGACGGTCAGGAGTCCACGGTCTCTGTCAGCTTTCTCCTCGTCGATAAATCATCGCGGTGTCCTCCGGTGGAACGGATCGAGAGTCGTTGGTCGCGGATCTCCCGCGGGACCCGATCTCGCGATCTATTCGCTTGGGAAGTTTCTCCGATAAGGTCTGCTCCGGCGGGCTCGGGGCCCGTGCAGAGACGTCCGGACGTCCTGCGATGATCATCCGCCGTGGAACGTCGCGTCGAACGATCGTTCGATGCTGGAGGAGGGGGAGTGAGAATTCCTGGTGGCCGACGATTCGTCGAACAGGAGTAACGGCTGCGGGCCCGTGGCACGTTTTAACGGTATATTTCCATCGCGCGGAGATCTGGGTTGCTGGAGCGAGCGGCGCGGCGCGAGGCGGCGCGAGGCGGCGCGAGGCGGCTCGAGCCGCAAGGTGCGCGGAGAGAACGCCAACTATTCCGCGCAGCCGACTATGCAGCGAGATTCTTTCGCAGGGGATCCTCGCGATTTCATTTGCAAAGTCCTTGGGAACCCGCAATCTCGCACAGGTTGGCCGATTTCAATTTTCTGTTACTTTCTGTACGCGATCTTTCGCCTTCTGATCACGTTAGATTGGTCCTCTCGAGTAAACTGCTCCGGACGATGTTCAATATTGGGACACCAATGAGAATGTAGGAGACATCCTTGAGATCATCGCACACCTGTGCAACTAATTGTCATTTACCCTCCGTCTGCAAACTGGATCGCTTATGTCGTTCTATCAGGTTTGTTAAAGTAAAACATTTCTGGGAAAAACTCAGCATCCAAGAATTGTTGCGGTGTTGTATCTGCTGATACAATGTATTGAAAAATGACGATCGGCAGAAAAATGACGTTCGGCAGCAAAATAACGATCGGCAGCAAAATGACGATCGGCAAAAATATGACGATCGGCAGAAATATGACGATCGGTAGAAAAATGACGATCGGCAGAAATATATCGATCGGCAGAAAAATATCGATCGGCAGCAAAATGACGATCGGCATGAGACGCGAGTGGGTAAGACGTGGATTGTACGTCGCCCCGAAGTTCAGTTCGTCGGAAGAGTCGGTATAGGAAGGACATACCTGGTTTAGTTTCTATTGCTGTTTTTAATAAAATTTAAGTTGTTTGAAAGGGACTTATTTCACTAGGCTGTCTTTTTATTAGAAAGGAACTCCACTCCTATGGTATCCTTCAACAAGGTTTGATATTGTCCAGGCGTTGGGCTGTTAGATGGGCGAGTACCAACACTCGTACAGCTGATACGAAAAGCCGAAATCACGTGCACGCGAGTATATAATTGTCGTCCACCCCACGCCAAAAAGCCGACCGCTGACAGCAACAGCTGTGGAACGGACAGCTATCACGGCCAATAGTCCGCGTTTACTGTCCTCTTTCGGAAAGCAAAGCCGTGGTGGCATCGCCGACCAGTTCGGTGACACGCGACAGTGCGTGCAGTAAAAAGGAAAAAAAGGAATAGACACCGCGTGCCACGTCAGTGCAGCAGCGTGCAGGAACGATGAAATCACAGCGTTATTCCCGTCGCGTTTAATCGTCGACGCATTTTGCCGGTGTGTGCCAGCTACCTTTACGTAACAATCGAGGAAAGCGTGGCTCGCGCGGCAGCTGGCCCGTTTCCATGAGATCCCATACGTGGATAGTTTATCGTTTGTTTGGATCTGGAGGTCGGCCGAGCCGAGGTGCGAACGCGAGACACAGTTTCCCGCGGCTTCGATTCGGCCCCCGGTAACGAGGACGGTCGTCCGAGCCTTATTTCGGCACGAACTACCTTCGTTTATATCACGTTCCTGAAACCACGCCCTCTGTATAAAGACCACGCCCATTTGGGGCAGTCTAAATTGAGGGAGCAACGAAGCCGCGCCCACTGAAGCTATCGCCGCGCAGAGGGCAAGGAAGCTACGCCTCTATCTGGCAGTCTATTCGAGGGAGTGGCAACACCACGCCTCCCCGAGGCTATCTATACACGGCGAACCACGCCCTCTAGGTACTATACATAGAAGGAATAACAGAACTGCTCCCTTTAGGAATACTTTAAGTAGTGCACACAAAGAAATCACGCCCCTCGAGGCACTCTAGATATAAGAAACGACGAAACCACGCCTCCAGGGTACTATATAAAAGGGGCAACGGAACCACGCCTAGGCGGGGCTTTGCAGGAGGGAAGTCGAAGCCACGCCCCGTTGTGGCACTTCGAATAGAAAAAGGTGGATAGAGCGTCCCCAGGCATTATTTGTTCCGAAGCAGCGATTTCGATAGCAATCTAGAACGCTTCCAGGACAAAGAGGTTTTATCGTCGATGCCCGGTCTAAGTTATCGTCGATTCCGGGGACCGTTTGGCGAACTACGCCCAGAATACTGTAACGAGGCGCCTCGATCGCCCGAGCAACGGTGCAGCCTCGCTGCGTGCCGAGAATTTTGCCAAGATCCTGGCTACGAGAATCGATAACGTGCTAAATTTAGAAGTCGAACGTAACGCGTCGACTCGCAAATCTCCTCCAGGAATCTGTCTCACTACCAAAATTCTGGACCGACACCTTCTCTACGCGATGCGCGTACAGGAACCTGCAAATGTCTACATCAATATACACCAGTATACCTCGGTATGGCACAGACAGTGCAGATAATAAGATATTTCGCGAAAGCATTCGATCAGCAGCCACAGCATTCTTTACCGCCCCCCCCCCCCCAACAAGCCCGGTAAACGCAGGTCAACGCAGAAAAACGAAAAGGCCGCGAGAACTTTCGTGAAAGCGAATCTTTTTTTCACAGACCGTACCTCTCTCTCTCTCTCTCCCTCCCTCTCTATCTATCTATCTCTCTCTCTCTTTCTCTACCGCCCCCTTTCGGAGAAAGAGAGACGACCGCCTCCAGCGACCGGGCAAAAGGTATGCGGCAGGTGACTTTCCGATCGGAGCCGGCAGGCGATGTGTGCGCGCGCGAACGCGAGCGCTCACGTTGGATCGAGGACAACGATCTCCAGCTTGTCCGAGATTGTATCAGCGTATCATTCCTCCGAGCTTCTTTTCTCTAGAAATATCTGGGAAACGAGCTGTCTTCATCCGATGCACCGAAAATACCCCATTCCCCTCAGCATACTTCAAACGCTTCCAACTATAGCTTCAATAAATCTCTAATAAATCAGATATGCTCCTCCGCAAATATTCTTCAGGCAAACACGAAATACCTGAATCCTCCGCTTTTACGGTCGTCGAAAGCTATTTAGATTTATTTGCCGCGGGTACACTTCAAATGCTTTCAACTTGAACTTCAAGTATCGACTGACGGCTTAGGTGTCCTTCTCTTCAGAATTCTTCAGGAGTAGGTAATTATATTTAATTCTACACGTGGTTCAGATATCTTCCTCAGCAAGTATTCTTCAGGGAATACGCAATTTCTAAACCCTCAATTTTTAGCATACGTAATTATATTTAATTCTACTCGTGGTTCAGATATCTTCCTCAGCAAGTATTCTTCAGGGAATACAATATCTATGAATCCTCAGTTTTTACAGCTGAGTGAAGATAATCATATTTAATTCTACTCGTGGTTGAGATATGTTCCTCAGCATGTATTCTTCAGGGAATACAAAATCCCTAATCCCTCAATTCCCTCAAATCGATTTTTAGACTTCTCAGCAAGTATTCTTTAATCTGAAACCTCAATTTTTAGCGAAGATAATCATATTTAATTCTACTCGCGGTTCAGACATCTTCCTCAGCAAGTATTCTTCAGGGAATACAATATCTATGAATCCTCAATTCTCACGGCTGTGCAAAGATAAGCAAGTTTCAACAAATCCATGCAACTACTCAGTCATCGTCTTCAGGGAGTGCCAGTCGCGGTCGGTCGCCCGAGCAACTCATACTCAATCCCCGTACTTCACCCGTCCTGAACTTCAACTTCAGCGAATCCATACACGGATCAGCGATAACCCGCTTGCATCGTCCGCGAACGATGCGTCCGGGGGAAGCCGTATTTCGACTCGTCCGAGTATAGTGCTAACTCCCAGCGACCGCTAGCCGATTATTGACGCTGATTATCGACGCGGAGAGAAAAGATGGCAGCGTCCGCTTTCAAAGGAGAACGCTCGGACCGTGCGAGTGAGCACTCCCTCTCGCAGCTCGCCAGCCAAACGATCCAGAGGCGGCGATTGCGAGCAAAAAAATTCCTCTCTGGAAACTCGGCTTGTTTTCAGGGGTTAACGACCCCGAAATTTCGCGGCGGAATAGGGTGGCCGAGGAGGAGAGAAGAGAAAGAGAGGCGGGTGCGAGAGAGGAGAGCCGGGCTCCTCTCCTCTCTCGCACCGGCTCGCGGAGATAAAACGGGAGATGCTTCGAGGAACAGGTAGTAACGGTACATTTCTGCTTTCAGGCCACCACTTCGGACGTCTAACTTTGAATATGGCTTTTTCGGCGAGCCGATACGCTTATCCCGAAATTCGTCCCGATGCAACGATCGCGACGCAGCGCAGGTGCGAAGAAATGAGAAATCCGCACCGCGAGAGGCATTAAGATTTCTCGAATTATCACCGTCGCCGTCGCTAAGTGTCAGGGTCCTACTTGTTCGTTCTACAGAAACTGGAATTATAGGAATACTGGTGCGCGGTTTATTGTTCGAATATGTGTGCCTCTTCCTTTCTAAATCGTGCGAACACCGAATAGACCGTTTCATGCATTTACGGGAAAAATGAATAAATGAAATACGCCAAGTCGTAAACTCGCTGGAAGAATTTAGCGAGAAGTTTTATATGCTACTTTCGACTTGTTAAATTGTTGGACAGGTGACTCGGGAATTTCTGAGTTTGTACGAACACCCACGGTCTACCGATAGAAATACATCTTACTAACAAGTGGGAAATGGAAGAAAGTA
The DNA here is from genome assembly GCA_916610255.1 of Lasioglossum lativentre. Classification (NCBI taxonomy): domain Eukaryota; kingdom Metazoa; phylum Arthropoda; class Insecta; order Hymenoptera; family Halictidae; genus Lasioglossum; species Lasioglossum lativentre. The sequence continues at coordinate 9,873,875 of OU744364.1, forward strand.
GGCAAAGTACCGAGGGATGCATTCGATTAAGATAAAGTGAAAAATTAGGGTACTGGGCGAAAATGGTTGAATGGGTATTTCATTCCTTTTTCAAAGACTGCAAGTTATCCATTTAATTTATATTTAACCTGTACTTTATATTTGTAAAATGGATAAAATTTTTTCTTTTTGTACATCGTAACACCAAATTGTAAAGCGAAATGGACCCGTTTAAGGGTCTGAACAGCTTGTATAATAAAAAAAAAAAAATGGTTGAATGGGTATTTCGTTGTATTTGTATATTCGTGCGCGGTTTATTGCTCTAATTTTCACGAGTGCCGACGATTTCGTTCGACCACGATGCAGCCAGGTTCCCATGGAATCCCGCGATCCAGACGCATTCTAACGAGACCGCGTCTAATTAAATCCACGTTACGCCACGCTATTATTATGCCCGTAACGTTGCGACAGTTTCTCATTCTGTCGCGCGACCACCGACGTGTCTCTCACACGTTCGCCCGCTCGAGACGCTAATAACACCGTCTGAAAGAATTCAAGACGATTTGTCGTCCTCTCGGTGGATCTAGATGGATCGGCTAGAGCGACGAGGGGATCGGCGTAGAACGCGAGATCGTGTCAGGGAATGGCGTCAATGAAGAGTAAACGCGTCGCTGGATAAAAGCCGAGAATTATAGCGGATTGTTCCAGGTTTCGCAGGAACATCTGAAGCAATCTTTGCTCGCGATCGCAGAATTGTCTCGGGACGTGGAACTGGGATGATCGTCTGATAATGATAGGCTAGTAGGTATTGTTGGGTGTAGGCTTGCGTGTTATGACAGCGTTTTCGCATCTCTGTTAGAGTCGTTGCAGAGGCTTCTGAAAGTGGTTTGTCATCTCGAGTGGGAGCCGAGATCCTGGCTGATGAAAGCACGTGGTGGTAGCTGCGGATTTACTGTTTTCTAAGATCCTTTATAAGGTAGATCCTCCTTTACGGAGGAAAACTGCATTATGTGTAATTTCAATGTTGCGAAGTGGTCCGAATCCCTCGGTGGTTGTTTCTCTCGTAGTTTTCAAGGTCATCGATATTGTGCGTGTTTTTTTAAATAAAATATTTTTGTGTTGCATCGCGTAGCTGCGGATTTACTGTTTTCTAAGATCCTTTATAAGGTAGATCCTCCTCTACGGAGGAAAACTGCATTATGTGTAATTTGAATGTTGCGAAGTGGTCCGAATCCCTCGGGGGTTGTTTCTCTCGTAGTTTTCAAGGTCATCGATATTGTGTGTGTTTTTTTAAATAAAATATTTTTGTGTTGCATCGCGTAGCTGCGGATTTACTGTGTTCTAAGATCCTTTATAAGGTAGATCCTCCTTTACGGAGGAAAACTGCTTTATGTGTAATTTCAATGTTGCGAAGTGGTCCGAATCCCTCGGGGGTTGTTTCTCTCGTAGTTTTCAAGGTCATCGATATTGTGTGTGTTTTTTGAAATAAAATATTTTTGTGTTGCATCGCGTAGCTGCGGATTTACTGTTTTCTAAGATCCTTTATAAGGTAGATCCTCCTTTACGGAGGAAAACTGCATTATGTGTAATTTGAATGTTGCGAAGTGGTCCGAATCCTTCGGGGGTTGTTTCTCTCGTAGTTTTCAAGGTCATCGATATTGTGTGTGTTTTTTTAAATAAAATATTTTTGTGTTGCATCGCGTAGCTGCGGATTTACTGTTTTCTAAGATCCTTTATAAGGTAGATCCTCCTTTACGGAGGAAAACTGCTTTATGTGTAATTTCAATGTTGCGAAGTGGTCCGAATCCCTCGGGGGTTGTTTCTCTCGTAGTTTTCAAGGTCATCGATATTGTGTGTGTTTTTTTAAATAAAATATTTTTGTGTTGCATCGCGTAGCTCATAAGAAAAATACATTCAAATATGTACTGTGAAATGACCTTGAACTCCGAAGACGAAGGTCAAACTCGATTATAATAAAATCCTTGTTATTATCGATTGTGCAGATGCTTCAAGCTGTGCTGTGCTTTTGATTATGATTCCAAAAAAGCTTGCTATCTAACAAACCTTAGGTCCTTTTCCAAACTAGGTTAGAATAGTTCGTCGCACATTGACCTTGTTGGCAGGCTTGCTCATAGTCCTTAGAACTGCTACGACAGATGAGGGGTCAGCTACATTGCTGAACAGTCTGATAAATCAGTTCCTCTTCGAAACGGGATGAATCCGTAAAACATTAAAATCGTTGGTAGGCTAGCTCAGAATTTCCAGAGCTCCTACCTACGATCCCAGAGGGTTCGCTACCTTGCTGAACTGATAAATCAGTTCCTCTTCTAAACGAGATGAATCCGTAAAACATTAAAGTCTCCGGAGCTCCCGACTACGGTTCCCTTCGGTTTGCTACCTTGCTAAGCAGTCTGATAAATGGGCTGTCGCAAACTGGCTTGGAAGAACTGCAAAACCACTGAAGTCACCGCTAGCCTAGTTAGCCAAGACCTTCCGTTTGCTTAGCCCGCGGATTCCAGCGACGCGGCTGCATATATACAGGGTGTTCGACTACGGGTGGGAGAAATTTTAAAGGGTGGTTCTCCGTGATAATATAAGTCGAAAATGAAGAATAAAAAAATTGCGATTCCGGCTTCGTTATTCAGTTATTAACCTATAGCACTCGAGTGGCGACTCTGCGGTGTCACTAAAAATTGCTGTACCATTATTCAAAATATTGTTTACGTTATTAAATATGTTGGTATCCAATCAATTACTAAACATCTAAGTATTCTATGATGTATTATATCAATTTCATATCCAACAAATTTCAAAAATCAAAGAGAATATCTAGATCGGAAGAAATGTTTAACATTCAAATTAAAATAGCTCCGAGTGCAAAGGGTTAACAACTAAATAACGAAGTCGAAATCGCAAGTTTTTTATTCTTCATTTTCGACTTATATTGCCATGGAGAACCATCCCTTCAATTTTCTCCCACCCGTAGTCGAACACCCTGTGTATATATATATATCTACAGGGTCATCCGTTTTTAAACGGCAAAACGTCAACCAGCTATAGAGGACCCCAAATGAAACAACTTTCACCCCTAACACTGTTTTTGATTCGGTATTGAATAAAAAAGATGCCCCGATTTATTTTAAACCAAACAAAGGAAAAATCATCAAGATACATAATTTCAGTCCTAATATATTTAATCTTAAGTGAACGCAAAAAATGACGGGTTTTTGCAATTATCTAAAAATCAAGACCGAATCAAAAAAAGTGTTAGGGGTGAAAGTTGTTGCATTTGGGGCCCTCTATAGCTGGTTGACGTTTGGCCGTTTAAAAACGGATGACCCTGTATATATATATATGTATATATATATATATATCTGCCGTTTTCAAGTATACTCGTCAAGTACGGGCGTCGATCGTTCGTCACCTTGTACCCGGTGCACTTGTGAGCGTTCCCGAAGTCCGGCAGGTGGCCGGAATTCTAAATGCGTACGGTTCCGTTCGAGTACGCGAACTCCGTGTGTACCGCTCCTCCGTGCTGCTGAGCTCGCTCGGTTTTTCGTGCTCGTCGAGAAAACGGTTTTGGCGAACCGTTGCCAAAAGTCACGGAGAGAAGCTCCGGCCCGTGGAGCATTCCCTGTCTGTCTCTTTCTCCCGTCGGGGATCGAGAGTAAACGACAAGAACGCGGCATCGATTAGAGGCTGATCGTGGCTGGAATCCGTGGCTCGAAGCCCGACCGTCCGACAGTGGAATCGTCATCGTGGAATAAGAGGATCGGAAAAGGTCGGGACGATTCCGAGTCGTGACGCGACGAGGCACGTTCTTGAAACGTGAATCGAGGTCGAGCCGGTGAGCGGGTTGCTGGTTGCTGGTCGCTGCGGACGATCGCACACCCAGAGGAACCCTGTGTAGGTGCGCGCACGAGAAATCGCTATAACTTTGCATTTTTTTTCGACCGTTGCGGCGCATAGCAATCTCTGATTTCAGGTACTCGAAACTCTAGATTGGAACTCGGGCGCCTAAATTCTTCTTTCCTTTTTTAACCCTTAGTACTCGAGCGGATACTCGGAGTTCATTACTAAAACTTGCTCTACGATTGTTCGCAATATTGTTAAAATTATTAAACACGGTGCTGTCTAATCAATTACTAAACATTTAAGTATTGTACGAGGTATTATATCGATTTCATATTCATAAAATGAAAAACAATCATATAGAATGGAATTGTTCTAGGTCGGAAGAAATGTTTAATTTTCGAGTTAGAATAGCTCCGAGTGTAAAGGGTTAAATGTCGCATCGACGGCAAGAGTTTTCGGTGTTGTGTGCGATTTCGTGGAACTTTGCTCTGCTTTCGAGCGCGTCGAGTTCTTTCTTCGTGAGGTGTGTATCTATCATACTTAGGTTTACACTTGGGGGTTTGGCGGTCCATGGGGGGACATTGGGGGTTTTCTGTTATGAATTGTTTAAGTTTTGTTACGAGGAGTTTAATTTTTAGTGTGTCGAGGTATTGTTGTATACTTTGACGATGGGTTTTCGGTAATTACGCTTTTCGTTCGTATTGATTTTTGAATCTAGTGTAGAATATGGTTTCGTACGATGGATTATTGGGTGTTGTGCAGAGTGCCTAAATTTTAAACCTCCTTTTCCATCAATTTTAAATAGGATTTGTCTTTGTTTTTAAATAGTTTTATCAAATCAGAAAACAGGAAGAGTCATCTGCAATCCACGTCAGCACGAATGTCGTCAACGTTAACTCAGGATCGAGTGAGTAATCCAGCAATGTGATCACGTTTGTATAAAATCATTGAAAATCTATTTAAGTAACTTACCTAACACTTCAAGAAGAATTTCTTGCTTGAATTTCGAGAAGATCCTAAAGAAACAAAATGGAGGATTGAAGTGTACAAGTCTGAGTGTCCTTCACGAAAAAGCGTTTTATTAAAAAACTCGTATTCGCTAAATAAACCTCTGTCTCCAGTCCGCACACAGCGTAACGTATCGCATAATCGGTAATATAGTAAATTACAGTTAACGGGGTGTAGTCGGGAGAGACGGGATGGATCTAGTCGATCGATCGCTGCCGGCGTGCTCTACGATCATCGGACGTTTTCACCGGTCTGTCCCCACCCCGATCGTTTGCTACAGAGTCGCGCATTATGAATCATGCGTGCACGATCGTTCGGGGATAATCTTCGCGACTTTCGTTTCAGTCTTAACGTCGGGGAACAAAAGTGGTCGGTTGCGGATGATCGATGACGGGGTTTTCTTCTGGCTAGTCTCCTCTGAAAGCAGACCTCGAGAAATGCAAAAAGTAACGGGAGAAAACTATGATCGTGCTCGATGTTACGCTAAGACGGGGACCGAGCTTATCGAATACGATCGGTCCCTTCTGGCATTTTTATGGAGCACGATTTACCTCGTGTATATAAATAACTTGAAATTTTTCTGCGTTTAAATAATTATTAATTGATTCACGCTGGCAAAGGAACTTTTGTATTTTACGTACGAAAATTGAGAGAACTTTTAACAATGAACTTTTGTTGAATTAATGTGGCAAACGAGCAACTCGATCCGACTTGTGCACCTTTCCCTGATCCACCGAAAAATTAATTGCAATCACTGCACAACAAATACTGCGATTAAAATTGCACCAAAAATCAGGAACTGTAAAAGAAGAAGAAATTAAGCTGAAAGTCTTTGCGAGGCTATCTAAAATAAAATTCTGTTCGGATTATGAACGTGTTAAGGTCGATGAGTGCGATATCTTCGATCAGTGATTTCGATTGGCTCGCGAACGCGTTGAAACTGCGTGTGCAGGGTGACTCCGGTGAACAGCACTTTCCTCCGAGATGGCAGCGAGGGCGACAGTGAAAGCGACCGGCGAACGAAAAAGAATCCTCTGAAAAAACCCCATCGCGATTCTCCGCTTTCCAAGCTCGTGCGCGACCCCGAGCGAGGATTCCAATTACGTTCCGCAGCCTTGTTTCCCAAGAAAGTTGCAATTCCGCGAGTTTCCAGGCTCCGACCGCGTCAGGATAATCGACAGCCTTGCGAAACCAGGCGGGTCTCGGACAAGATCGTCCTTTTTTTTCAGAAACGCATCAAATCGGCAGTCCAATTACGACGCGGTAAAGTGAAAGAATTATTTATTAAATGAAAAATATTCGCAAACACAAATGACAAGTTAACTCGACATCCACAGGTATGGTCACTAGACGACATAAACAAAATAAAAATTGTTCATCTCAATTTATAAGTAGACGGCGGATTTGATGCATTTATGACAAAAATTAGTAGAAACAGTGAAAACATTAGAAAGAAAATTAATTTCTATTTCACTCCAGTTTGTTGCAATTAGACAGATAGAAAATTTTTATTTTTCGTATCGATCCGCTGTCAAGTTATAAGAAATGAAAGTCCAACTTTTTAAAAAAATTTGATCATCGCTCATTGGTAAATTGTGGATTTTATACGTTTATGTAAAAAACGAGTAGGTCTTTAGAGAAGTAGAAAGACTGGGAGAATTTGAGTCTAATAACGAGTCTCCGCGGCGTTTATGAGACAAAAGTGGAACGCCGCCGTTTGAAGAGGCAACTTATACAGATTCTGATCAGCTAAATCCTGATTTGGGAGCGCGTTGCCTCGTCTGAAAAGGAGTTCTCTCGTTCACAGTGGGACACTCGGGGCAAGGTCTGCTCGGAAACGGCGCGGCGCGGCGTCGCCTCGGTATTGTAGCCGGATAATTGCGCGACGCGCTCTCTGAGGTTCGTGGAAAGCGTCGAAACGGGCTAATGACGCCTCTGACAATGCACCGTGACAGCTGGAAAATTCTCAAAGCCGTGAACGCTACCGAGCGACGACGGCCTGTCGCGCTCAATAACGATCCATTCAACGTGGAACGCGATTCTATAAACGAAACTCCGTTCAACGACTACGGCGCAGTACTCGCGATGCGGATTCCCGCAGGCAAATGCGCGTCGCACTCGAAGAACCGACGCGAATCTGGAGTTCGTTATCTGGATGCATTTTATCGGAGATCGTCCGGCGATGACGACGTTCTGACAGGTGCGAGCTCGACTTGATTTCTCACTGTGCTTTATTGTACAATTTCTGAGAACCGTGCAAGTATTCTCGTGTATTTCACTAGCGAGCAAAGTAATGAATGCATGATCAGAAATTTCAGAGGATTTTTAAAGATGACGGTGCGAGGAGGAGCAAAGGCGAACGGATGAAACTCTGATGCGTCCGCGTTTCGCAAGCTCTTTATTGACAAATAAATACGACAATAATGTATATACAAAAAAAATAAATAATAGGAAAAACGTTCACCCGTCTTACGAACAAGTCAATGGTCACTTCGCGTGCCGTTTTCCGCCGCGGGAAAATCGGTCGGCGACCGCGCGCGCGCGCGTTTGCCGTGGATGATCCACGCCCCTGTTGGATCGTCGATAAAAATGAAGGATCCTGGCGTGGATCATTGGATCGTTACGCGCGGGCGCGTGCGCAGGGGACGACGGAATATTCGGCGAACGGATCCGCGAGATGTTCTTCTCGCGACCGTTCGCGCGGAATCGTGAAAAAAGAAGTGTTGGGGGGAGTGGCCAGGGGAAAACGGGAGAAAGGGTGGGCGGGGCGTGTGGGCGAGGGGCGGAGAAAGGCTTGCGTCCGTCAAACTTTCTCTGTCGATCGGGCTTAACGCAACAATACTACGAGTTACGTTAATTCTAACAGTCGGATATAACAATACGTGATATTTTAAAATATCTCTCGACTCTTGCTTGTCCTTATGCAAAATACGTTCAGCGTAGAAAAACCTCGCTACAAGATCCCTATAAAAATTAGTGGTTTCTCCGAGGAAGTAGGTCGGCGTTTACCGTCTAAGGGGCGCGCTTCTTTTTTTTCTTATTTTTTCCTCGCGCGAGACTAAATTGCACGCGGAAAGGAAAAGTCCGTTCCGTCGCGGGGGGCTGGTACACGATCCGTCGAAGGGTGGAACGAAACGAGAATGACATAGTGAAACGACGCAAAAAACGAGAGAGAGAAAACAGTGGCAGAGATTATAAGACAGTGAGAGGAAGAAAAGAAGAGAGACTCCCTAGACACGAGCACGGATTGCCCCGAAGAACGCTGGGTCGTTCCAAACGAGGACGAGAGCGAGGAGGCCACGCCCCAAAGGCGGCGCTACTAGGCCACGCCCATCGGAGGCGGTCCGTGCTCTCCACCCCGTGAAATTTCGCTCTCAGAGAACAATCCGGACTGCTCCAAAGGCAAAATTGGGTGCCCGTGTCTGGACTACACGGTCGGAGAGGAAAACGCTGGAGTTCTGTCTTCGTTGAAATTCAATGTTCTTCTGTCTTTTGTGCACCGCGATGTGCCGTCTTGCGATCCGACGACGACGACGACGACGACGACGACGACGACGACGACAGTTTTCCCGTTTTATCTACAAATCGGACACGGAGCTTGAGCAATCTAGTAATTGAGCAGTCGTGTGAGAAGTCGCGTTCTTTTGCTCGGTTTCTGGACAGAGAACTGAAAAGAGAGGCGGTGTCGATCAGCAGGCAGTGGACAGTCGAGGACGAACGAACCGCGGAACGGCGAGAAAACGGAACTGGAAACGAACTGAAAGAGAGGCGCGAGAACGGAAAGGATTTGTACGATCGTTCGCGGTCCTCGATGGCGAAGCCGGAAGGAAGAAGCACGGCGAAATTCGCCCGTCTCTCAAACACAATCTACGCAGGTAACGCGTAACCGAGAAAACAATCCAAACGAAAACGATTCTGCCGAAAACAAATAAGTCGTGAACGAAGGATACATGTCAAACGAGACTTCCTCTCTGAAATAATCGACTTGAAAAGGTTGGTTTGTTCGAAGTTAAAATTAACAGTTAACATATTCTTATTCACTAACGATTTTTGTACAATAATTTACAGGAAGTGTTCTTCTTTCAAGAATTTGATTAAAGCAGAAATAAAATAAGTCTCGTTTCTTGACTGTGTCTGTCTTGACATTCTAAGTTTGGAATTTTGGCTTCTCGATAGGAGGCGTGGTTTTCTAAATAGAAAATTATTATATGCTCGTGTTCGACTTATTTATACGCGGAATCGCTTCCTGGTTCGACCACTGGTTACAAGACAGTCTGCACGCGCGTGTCGTCTAATCCTAGAAACGCGAGTGTCGCGAGGAAATCTTAGGTTGCTCGTGTCTGTGTCTCTGCGTCAAGCCTATAACCCTAATCGTGCGTGAATTGCGACCCTGACAGACAGGTCGCATCTCTTTTCAATGAATAGATAATGGAAAATGGTGTCGATAAAGTCAACGCTAAGCGAGGAACTACTTCGTTCAGGTTGAAATAAAACTGAGATATCAAAAGTGTGATCATAATCGACAAAAACTAGATCATTTTCTTTCTATAAAAAACCCAAAAGAGTTGAATGATGCCACTCGGGATGGTTCACTGATTTCGATGAAATGTGCCACGATTAATATTTCCACCTTTGATTTTTTACCGACTATTATGCAGTTAGACGAAGCATCGAGATGCAAATGAAATGGCTCTGAATAAAACATTGAACACGGGATTTCCACTCGCGTCTGTCTGCCGGGATCGCGATGAAAACAAAAACGAAAAAGAAAGGAATAAAAAGAAGGAAAAACAAGAAACGACACGGAATAGGAACAAGAGGAGACAGTCCTCGACGCGTGTAATCGTACCTTAAACTATCTACCGCGTTCTCCGCCGTGTAAAGACGCGCGTCTACAAGCTAATCGATTTCGGGGGACGAGACGGGCGCGGGGGAGGAAAGAGGAAACGATTCGAGTTCCCGGCTTGCTGAATCGCTCGCGAAAAAAAAAACAACAACAAAACAATGGAACAGACGGGGGAAGAGGGGGAACTTAAGAGAATGAGACCGTCCGCGCGCTTCGACGCGTCCCGCGTCGCGAGGAATGAGTTTCTTGTCGTTTGAAAACCGGCCGAAAGGTTCGATGAAGGCCGTGGTGCACGCCGGGGGCGATTTAGGGGTAGCTTGGCGATCGCTCGAAGCGCTCGAGCTGCTTCGAGATGGCTCGAGCCGGTGAGCACGATCGCTAAGAAAAGCGAAAGAACCTCGCGTGATCGCTTTCACGCGTGGGAACGCGGCTTGACGCTCGAAGAACCCGCGTTGAACCCCTAGCCATCGAAAATCTATTCATTCTTCTTTTCGAAACGAAATTCTATGTTTCCGATATCAATATTCAACCTCTTTTGGAATTATCCGAAATAGAGTAAACTTTAAATAAAAATTTATGAACATAAATTTTCTTTTTTCCTCTAGGAAATTATAAGTAATCAAATAATTGTGATTATTATAGCCGTGAGAAGATCGAATGGCTAGGGCTCCAGCGATTTAATTAGCATTGTAGCTCTCCACCTTAACAATTTAGCGTTCACACCCATAAAGATCATCGCGAATATTCTGCTGCGGCAGCGGACTTCTCGCGCAGATCCTAAACGTAGGTCCGAAATGTTTAGCATTAATCTAATTAGTTAATCTTTGAATTTACGATAATTTTGAAAAATTCCGCTGCTGCCGCAACAATTCGCGCACGATCCACTCGCATTACGCGAATAATTCGTTATTCGCGATTTCTCGCCGCTCGGATACAATCGCACACACACTCACTCGCTTACGCACTAGCATACAGTCCTTGTCAGTTTACGCGTACCTCCTTAATATACCTGATTCTTCGGTCCTTAATATACATACACGTATATGTATACATATATATATATATAATATATTACACGATCTCAAAACTATATAGGCCTAAGAAACTTCTTCTCATAGCCACGAGCCACTTTGTATGATATAGAGAGAACTCGTCGCTTCGTAGGAAACATTTTTTCTGATTAATCTTACAGTGCCTTACGCATACGGCGCCTCTGCGCGCGTGTACAGGCTGTTTGCGAACGAAAACGTCCTTTAAGAGCCGCATTGTCTATTGAAGACAGCGTAACCTCCTTACTGGCGCGGTTGGCCACGCCCTGTGTCCCTACCACCGCGCGGCGCGGCCAGTCGCGAGGCTCCAGCGAGTCGCCAGCCTTCGGAGGCGGAGCCTGTGTCCGCCCAGACGCGCGATCTTACGGAGGAAACGTCGAATCTTCGAAATACCGCGCAGAACTGTAAAGATGGATAGATAGCGGAGTGCGGATCTGGTTAGTGACTCAAGCGTCAACGAATAACTAGCTAACCCTCTTTTCGTTTCTGTACGGTATACGGATGGTTCTCGATGCTTTCTCGTGCAGCGACTCTCGCGGGATAAAACTGTAATCCACGAAGCGGAGTTCGCGAGCGCAACCTGTCCACGCACGCGTACAAAGTATGCATATGGTCTAAGCGTTAACTGTTTATCCGTCTTACACTAAATACTTCAGAATACGAGCGAGGCTTCACATTGTTTTATAATACAACAGTTGGGCGCGCGTCCCACTCGTCCCTCGAGAAACCCACGAACCAACGCAGAAATGTTCAACCATTCGTCGATGTGCATACATTGTTCACTGGTTGCAACGTTTGCACAAGCGAAGTCCTCGGAGAAATCACTGTACTGCGGGAATCTATGCGAGTCTCCAACATAAAATTGATCTATAAATCCTGCCTTAGCCGACGTTCTATCCTAGAAATCTCTCAAGACTTCTATCGGCTGTACACGTACAGATCACCACAGTACAGTGATCGAATTTTTATCTGAATAGTCTCTGAATGAATTTTGATTTGAGGATCTGCTGGAAAAGTTCGCGTTGGTGCGCAGGGTTCTTCGAGGAGTTAAATGTAGAACAAGGGTGGCGTCCAGGAAGTTCGATTCTTCCAGGACGCAGGGGAGGGTAAATCTTACGCTAAGCGAGACTGTGAGAGCTGCGAAGGACAGAGAAGCTTCCAGCCGTGGTCAAAGACGATAAGTACTCGAGCGATCGCGCGAATCGATCCCTTTTTCGAGCGATCAGAAATCCCGTTTTCTCGAAACGCGAATCACCCTCGAGCTTCGCACGAAGAGGCTTCGAGTCGAGGAAGCGTAGATCTCTTTTCCCTGCGATCGTTTGAGATCCGAGATAAATGTCGCGCGATCGTCCCCGACCAACGAAACCGTGGATCCGATCGTCTAGATCAGGAGTCTAGATCTAGTCACTTTTCATCGAAAAACAGGACGAGTCTCTGGTCTCGATGGGCATCCACGCCTCCGTCGTCCGTTCTAAAATTCTTCGATGAGTTTTGCACGCGGATACAGTGTCCCAAGAACCTATTGTAGAACGCCCACGCGAATCCACCCCTCTACGGAGCTCCCCTAATCGTTTATACTCGTGGTAACGGGCCACGCTGCGATCGGTTAACCTGTCGACGAGATTGCTTAGCGACCTTGAACCCAAGTAGACGCGTCTAAAATCGAACGAATCCTATCCGACCGAGATTCTGACGATCTCTCGAGACTTTCGATAAAATGAACTTTGGTCGAACGACAATCGATTAACTGTATAAGAGAATGATAAGAGAAAATGTAACTCTTACTGTGGCATTCGAAGACTCCACAGTTCTTGTTAATGGAAATTAGCTGTAAGAGAAATCGTAAGGCAATAAAATATATTGTAACCCCGAGGATTAATACCGAAAGGAATGGCAGTGGCGTGTTAAATACGTTCTCTGTCAACAGGTCGACCATAATCGCCGCAGAAAACGAACACGCACGGCCCAGTCTCGTTTAACTCTTGTGCACTGTTCGGGAAATTCGGACATTTTTAGAATTCGATTAGGCCACGTTCAATTCTGTGCAATTCTCTGCGTACAAGCTTATCGATTTATTCGTCTACTCCCGCAAGGAAAATGATATTTAAAAGCGAGGGTGCGCTTCTGAGTGAAACTGATCGATGCACAAGGGCTAAATCCAAGGAAACCGAACGGTCGAGCTACGAAAAAAGGCGTCACGCGTGCACGATCGTTTTGTTCAGCGTCAGAGTATTTTCTCGTAGGACTTGCTGGCGAGTCAACGCGCGTGAATCCGTCGAATGAAAAGGAGTGACAACGTAGGACGCGATTCGTCAGTCTCCTCGTCGATGAACAATCATCTTCGATTAGAATCCCGTTCGCCAGACGCGGAAACGTAGAATCTTTTTAACCCTCGTACAGAAAATTTCACGAAAATATATTTTATGCGCACCTCGTGCGAAGTATAACTAAAAAATCTCCTTTCACATAACAATCTCAAAAGAAATTAGATTATGTTAGTGGGGGGTGAGTTCACTCCTTCCTGTAAAATATCAGTATCTCTAAGCATTAATTTTCCTCGTTATTCGAAAGTAAATGTCGGTATAGAACAAATATAAATTTTCCTCTCACTTTAGAAAGTTGCCAGAGATAAAACAGATTTAATTATTTTTAAGCCGTGAATAAGATTCTAAGGGGTTACTAGATACAAAAACAAATTAATAAAGCATCGTTTGCTATGAATGAGAAAATTTATTGCAACTATGGCCGTGCGAGGGTTAATCGATATTATTCAGCATGATCTATACCGTAGAGAAATGGTCGCTTGGAAAAGAATAGAGTGAAAAAGGGGATAGGATGGCCTTCACGGAGCAGAGAGAAGATGAGAAAATATATATGTATATGTATGTATGTATGTATGTATGTATATATACGCACATATGTATGTACACACACGTATATATAGATAGATAGATAGATCGATGTGGAACTTCTACCATTTCGTTTCGATAAACGTTAAACTTACTCAGCGAATACGGGCGTTAATAAAATGGGTTTAGCTAATCAGTCTTTGTGTTAGAGGCTCGTTTACGTCTAGACTCAGCTGCTTGTCGCTTTGTTTGCCGGTGCTGCTGGTGCTCGTGGCATCGTGTTCTCTCCTCTCGCGTGCGCCCGACGCTAGCACTCGACGCGATTTTCACGTTCGGATCCCCCACAGCGTCGCGTCGCGTCGCGACGAGTCCGAACCATTTTGTCGCTCGATCGGGTCCTCGACGATCGCTACCGCGTCGAGCTAGAAACAACCAGTCTACGTTCTCTCTACTCGGAAGCGTGACACGCGGGACCGTGCTTCCGGACGCTTCAGAATTTCCGGTTTCCGCTCGACGATCCGCGCCGAGAGACAGCCTCGCAAACCGGTGTCCGCCTGGTCCGCGTTTTAGCACCAATTCGGCCGTACTGTAAAACCTCCTTTACACGAATCTTTCAGCCGAGACAAGGCCTTTCGTACAATAGAAGATTATCCTCGCTATCTACAGTGGTTCCAGTACCACTTCAGATAGTAAGACGTTCTTATGACTGAGATTGAACAGGAATTTTGTAATCGTTCTTATTTGGAAGTTGGTCTAATCTGTATCTGTGTTCATAACTATATTGGATTGTTGTTGGGATAATAGAGGCTACGAGTGGTGAGAAGCTAGCACGTAGAAACGAGGTTTTACTGTACTCTATTGCACGATTCAACATGGGAGAACTTTTTGGGGACACGGACCGGAAATGCTAGGCTCCTCGCATTCGTCGAGCGGAGTTCGAAGCGGATTCGGGCGGAGACGTGGACCAGCACGATCGAATCCTTCGCACGATGAGCCTGGTTGATCCTTTCGATAAAATCAGGTTCGTCAGGATTTTCTGCATTGCGTAGACGTCTACAACAATATATCAATACAAGTGGGTAGCTAATTTGTCTTTTTCGATATTTGTCAATTAATCGAATAAACATGATCCAGATGATACAGGCTGTCTCAAGTAATTGGGATCATTTATACGTCTGCCTTATTCGATGTTGCATGAACAATCTCAAAGGGTAAAAAATCAATGAAATCGATCTTTCCACGGTTACATGTATCCCGAATTTTTACTCGAAAAGTTAGCTGTTGACCTCCGAACTTTCTGTCTGGAACGAGTTCGCAGCTCGGCGAAGGATATGCGAGTTAAACGGTCGTGGGCTACGTCTCCGTCGATCGCCGATTAATTTAATCTATCCGTAATAATAGTACTCGAAGAAGCCTACAGGCTCGGTCGAGGTGGCAGCTAGGCGATGATCCTTGGAAAATATAAAATCGTAGCCCCGAGGCGCGCGCTTCTGCACGCCTAATTGCCACCTCGGGTTCACCGTGGCTGTCAATTATTATCGATACAACGAAACGTGCGTTGGTCTCCGTGAACACGGCCGATCCCGCCAAGATCGGTTGCGATTGTCTCCAAAATCTCTGTTTCGGAGAGTCTCGTGGGAACCAGTGGCTAAGAGACTGAACACGTAAAAATGAAAATGTTTCTGGCATTGAACACATTGTTCAATTCTGTTCGCAGATCTAGTTGCTGATAGAAATGGAAGTGAGAATTCTAAGGGATGGAACAGTTCGGAGTTCGAGTCTTACGTGATTATTAATTCTACATGAATTACTGTAATCCTTTGCCTCGGTGATACCCAGTGGCGAAGATTTCAGATACAGTCTGTTAAGTATGTGATTAAGTTCTTCCGAGCCGATATAAAATCCTATTTTTCTGTTGTCAATATTTAGTCGTTAGAAAAATATAGCCATGCAACAGACTTCTACTAGGAAATTGTTAACCATAAAGGAGTATGCTAATGATCTCGTAGCTAGTAAAAGAAATTGTAGAGCAAGGCGTTAATTGCCTGAAAACAGTTTCTAAAATTTTACGAATCGAAACTAAAGGTTTCTCAGTCAATTTTTTCCATAGCAATAGCAATAGCAGCACTCGACTGTGTCATATATGAGCACGTCAAATTTCTCTCTTCAACTATACACTAACTGTTAATCTCTCGAGTTTAAAATACTTCGAAGAATTCATAATAGTTAACAAATGGAAAGTAATACGAATCAGCATTGAGGATTGAAGAGAATCAGTCTGATGAACATTCGTGATAGCATAATACGCCTCGAAGGTAGTAAAATAGATGTCAGACTATTTTCAGCTCCCAACTGTCCCAGAAAGATTGAACGATAAGAAGAAAATTCAATCTTCTCTATCCACGCTTAAAAATCCATTAAGAACTAACTACCTTGAACGTTCCTCAAGATCCTGGCATCTGGACGCGCACGTATCGACCTCGACGAGATCGGCTCGTGTCAGCAAATGTAACGCAACCGAACATCGACGTACAAATCTTCGACGAGATAATACGCTGTCAATTAACTCGCGGGGTCAGCAACGCCGCTGATCCCAGGTCGCCATAGTCCTATCCGATTGTTCGTAAAACGCTCCGTCCGCATACTGTGAGTCTGTTTAAAAAGGCAGTGTCTGCTGAGCCTGGGTAACCGCGAGTGAAGCTCCCCAGAAGATAGCTCTGAAATCTTCTGTTCAGTTAGGGGATGAAGGTGTTCCTGTTGTCAAACAGAAACCGTCTTCGTCGAATCCTGAATTGAATCGTTTCCCTTAGGAGAAATCTCTAGAGCCAGTTTCAATTAAACCATCGACTACCATTAATTCTCTGCAAAATGATCTCGCGGATCACGATATCGATGTAGGCGACTTTGCAGCCTGAGAATCGAGGAACGAACGAAAAAACTGTGCAGTTAACGCTTCTTGACACTCGTGGTTCGATCCTCCACGGATAAGAACCTTGTCCGTTCGTGATTCCTCTTCTCCGGCCGTAGGTGCCTACTTGAGGAGCATCGACGATTTCCAAAATGCTGGAAACCACTGTTTCTGGAGGTAGTCGGTATGGCCAAACGACACCAGCGATTTCAGGAAAGTTCCTCGCGATACCCACGCTATATTCGAAGATCTATGATACACGGTCGATGCAGCAGCATCGAGACCCGACCTAATATCAGCTGCAAAAACTCTTCAGCAGATCAGAGATGCAAGCATCGCTCAACAAGAACGATTGGTCTATCTAGACCAAGAAAACTCGTTCGATCTTCACTTCGAAAAAATTCGTGAATTCATCGATGTTCAATTGAATTTGGACGAACAAGGATGAGGTCCGTGAAGGACCATCGTGTCATTCTATGAGGCAGTAACTAAGATACCAGTCAATGATCAGACATGACAACGTCTCTCAAGCTTGGAAAATTAGGTGCGAGTAGCTTCAGATCAGCCAGACTGTTACAGAGCTGACATAAAAATGCTTCGGAGCTTGTGATGTTGAAATGTGATCGAAGGATCAGTAATCAGATTGCACACAGTTCGCCCGAGTTCATCAGAATTTTTTCGAAGCGTAAGGCGAACGACCATTCGACAGGTCCGAAGTTAGGACACTTTTTTCTTCAGCCCCGTTCATCTTGCAGACACTGTCCTCGCCTTCTAGACTGTCGCAAATGGAGTTGACCGGTTCACTCCTGGTCCGAGAACTCTAGAATTTCGTTTTGAAATGTGTCTCCGGCCTGGTCGAGCCTCGGAGCGTGATTCGCGACGAACTTCTCGCCGCGAGGGATTTTAAGACTACGTGGTGGTGCTGCCTATATACCCGTTGTTCAGAGTCACCGGTTTGTTGACGTACTCCGCCGTGTTGACTGGGTCTCTCTTCTCGACACCAGGAGCATCCATGTCGATGGCCTCCATGGACGGGAAGTCGACCCTCAACGGGACCATCTCCCTCCTCTCAGCCGCCGAGAGGATCTCCGGGCTACCATTCTCGTAGTCAGGATTCGCCAGCTTCGACGAGTTCGGGCTCCCTAAATAGCTCCTCTTGCTAGAGTTCCTGGGGCTGACGGACTTGTTGCCGATCGACAGCTGGCTCAGGTTGCTCCGGGAGGCGCTCCTCGCATTCATGAACGGCGAGCTCTTCACCGAGGACTTGAGACTATCCTCGACGAACGGCAGGTTCAACGTGTCCTTGCCGGAAGCGATCGAATCCCCGGAGACGCCGTCGAAGTCGTCGAAGCCGGCCTTCAGAGGAACGTTTGACGAGTTCATGTTGTGGCAGTTGCCAGTAGTCGCCTTCGAGTTCTCCCCGTACGAGTTCAGTCGGTACCGAGGGCTGAAACTGTTCTTGATGCTGCCCGGCTTGAAGTTCTCGAAGTCGCCGAAGTCCTGGCGAAGGGGAGAGTCCTCCTCGCCTTCTGCTTCCTCCTCGTGCAGGTCCTGCAACGTGGACAGCTCCAGGTGCCTAGAAACGGAATTACATCGATTTTACCCCATCCTGTACAGTGCTATGTACTTGTTATCTACTTTTTAGTCTAGGTACATTCACTCACTCGTCGGACTGCGAGGAGTTGGACTTGTTCTGGTTCCTGGCCTCGATGCCCTCGACGCTGTGATAGAAGCTGACTTGCTGGAACATGGTCTTGTCGGTGTGGTCGAGCAATGTGGCGACAATGTCCATGAACGTGGGCCTCCTGGTCGCCTTGTGCCTCCAGGTACGCTTCATCAAGTCATAGAGCAGCTCCGGACAATTATCCGGCCGCTCCATCACTCCTCCATCGATCACATACCGTAGAACCTGAAGAACAGAGACTGGTAAGATTGTGTCGAACCTTCTAACGTCAATCTTCAATGCGACACGCACCTGGTCGTTCGAAAGACCCTGATAGGGTTGCGACGCGAAGGTCACCATCTCCCACATCACCACTCCATAGCTCCACACGTCGGAGTAACTGCTAAACACGCCATCCTTCAAACTCTCCGGCGCCATCCACCTAACTGGTAACAATCCTTTGCTACCTTTGCGGTAATAGTCCCTCTCGTATATGTCCCTGGTCATGCCAAAGTCTCCGATTTTGACGGTAAGGTCCTCGGCTACCATGCAGTTCCGAGCAGCCAGGTCTCGGTGCACGAACTTCTTCGTGGCCAGGTACGCCATTCCATCAGCGATCTCGATCGCCATTTGGAGAATCCTCTCAAGCTTCGGCGGCGGGTTCGACTCGTCGCAACCGTCCGGCCTGTGGCCCCTCAGGTACTTCTTCAGGTCACCGTTCGCCATCAACTCCATGATCACCAGCGTCGGCTGGCCGCTCGTCACGACGCCCAGCAGCTTCACCACGTGGTGAGCGTCGAAACCCCTATTGATTGAAAGATAACGAGATCGTTAGGCACGACGTAGGCTAGGCCAGACGTACGGAATTTTAATAAGATTGATCAGTAATTGCTCACTTCATGACGGACGCCTCGTTCAGGAACTCGATCCTCTCGCGATCGGTGGCGTCCTTGTTGACAGTCTTGACGGCGCAACGCACCACCGGTTTGCCCTTGACGATGTCCATGGCGATCCCCTCGTACACCATGCCGAAATACCCGTTCCCCAACGACTTCAGCATCTCGATCTTCTCCCTAGGCACCTCCCACTCGTCCAACACGTACGGCATGCTGACGTACTGCGGATTCACCGTCGCGATCAGCGTCGAACTAGCCGCGTTCCTCATGAACTTTTTCTTGTAGACGTAGTAAAAGGAGGCGGAGAACAGCAGTATGAACGTGCACAACATCAACCAGAACAGCATCCAGAAGTTGCTGAGGGTGTTCGGCTCTTTGATGGAGAAGTATTTCACGTTGGTAGGCTCGCCAACGCCAGCTAAACTGGTCGCCTGCACCTTCACCGAGTAATTACCCGGCTGCAAACCTCTCAGCACGTACGATTTCCTCTCTTTCGTGAAGTTCTGACGGGTGATGCAGATCGGCATCGGCTGGTACTGCAACAGACAGTGACCTTGAGACCGCCGCCTAAACACGATTCGACTTGCTAGCGTTGTTAAACAGCATTCTGTTCATTATCTTATGCACAAAGTGTCTCAGTCAACTAAAAGAGGCCGCCCAATTCCAATGGTACAAAAATTCTTTACGAATCCTGATGGTAGAAAAATTTTTTAATCGATCAGGAGGGTACCAAAGGACCAATATCCAGAACATTTCTCTTCCTAGAATGGAACCGCGATACAAGTATTATGCGTAGACTGCGGATTTTATGCATCTATTGGAAAATTCAAAACTCTGAAAACACTGAAAGAATTTATGAATATTATTCAGAAAATATATTTTCGTTTTATCTCTACGTCTCACAGTTGACATGGAAAGTATTTCTTTTGCATAAAGATCCGCAGTCTGATTATTTGTGTCGCTCACGTTCTCAATGTCGACCCTCTTGTATTCGATCTGGTAGGTGACGATGAGCCCGTTCGGCTCCGGAGGCTCCTCCCATTGGAGCGTGACCATGGTGAGGCTGTTGTTCTCACTGGACATGCTGATCTTGATGGACTCCGGCGGAATGTTGTCGGCGTTCTCCTTAGGCATGGTCCGGAAGGTCCTCATGCTCTTGGTGGAGCACTTTTTGTAGGTGTCGTTCATCTCTTGAGCCCTACAAGCCTGAACCTCGACGTTGTAGACGGCGAAGTGCCGGAGCCTGTCCATCACGAACGAGTGATTCGTGCTCGGTATATGTCTCACGAATTCCGTGCAGGTGTTGTTCTCTATCTTTTCCGTGTCGGCTGGCGTGGCGCTGTCCATGGGCATCTCGATATCGCGTTTCCTCCGAGGCTTCCGCTTCACGTACACCTGGTTCTGCAGGGCGTCCTCGAACGCGATCGCGCTCGATACCTCCTTCTCCCTCTGAGACTGATCGTTCTCCCGGTCCGGACACTTGCACGACTTCTGCAACGTGATCGACTGTTCCGTCTGCTCGTCCACCAGGAGCCGCTTTTGCTGCTCTTCCTCCTCCTGGGAGCTCGCCTTCTTGTCCATCGGCAGGATCGCTAGAAAACGGTCGCAAAATCTTTTCTCAACACCCTCTCCTACACCATGGACTCTATAGTTTGTCCAACGAGACGAGGCAGTGAAGCACCAGCATGCATCCTTTGCCATCTGAGAAGGGCTACTGCAACTCTGTCGTACTCGAGTGTCTATGTTTACGTTTACTGCCTCGTCTCATAGAACAGACTACAGGGACTAGCAATACTGAAACACGGGTCGTCACCTGAAGGATTACGACAGAGATCCCGACGTTGGAAACGTTTAGGTACCAGGCCGAAGGATGTGTGATAACTAGTCTGCGGATCTTAATGCAAAATAAAAATGGTCTGAATCAATTACAAGGTACCGGAACCAAACGAAAATTTTCTTTTTTTTTTAAAATAATTTTAATAAGTTGATGGTAATATAACGACACTATTAAATTCTTTTAATCTTTGTTTTATGCTTTACCTATCCATCAATACCATAGATACATAAAATCCGCAGTCTAGTGATAATTCTTTACAGGACGTCCCAAGGTTATCCCAAGGTCAGACGAATGAGATTGTGCTACGCTCCCCTCGACATCCTACCACTCTTTCTAATGTAAATCGTGTCTGCTCGAAATCGAATTTTGAGCTAGCAAACTGTAGGATGAAACATCCCGTATGAGGGATCGTGTGTGGTGCTGTTCAGTGGGAGACAGGTTTAATGTTGCAATTTGTTTGCGATGCGATGCGACTAACTCAGAAGTGTATGCTAAAAGAGTGAAATCGAAAAGATGCTCACGTTCGTTGCAGTAGTTCCTCTGGTTGATGAAGTTGGGGTCATCGGGCTCCCAGCGGCCGACGATGCGGTAATAGGTCAGGTTTCCGTTCTTTTGTAGCGGCGGCCGCCAGGACATTTTAAGCTCGCTGCTCGAGGTGCTCTGGATCTTGAAGTTCCTGGGCGTGGTGGGCGCGTCGGGCAGCGTCCTGAAGTAGGTGAGATTGCTCTGTGCGCCGGACCTCTCCGTGGCGATGGTGTAGGTCTTGACGTAGTAGGCGTACTGCGTGTAGGGTTTCAGCTGGGAGAGGAAGTGTGTTTGCACGTTGGACTCGGAGCTGTTCATTGTGCTGTAGTTCTTCGAGATAGAGACGTCGTCGACCTTCCATCCGTCGCCGCCGCAGGCGTCTCTGCCGTCGTACATTGTGACGTTCATGTTCGGCGCCTCGATGAAGTAGACCACGTAACTGAGTAACGACCTGGCGTCGTGGTGGATGAACGGCTCCCACTCGATCACCGCGCTCCAGGGTGACTTGTTACCAACCCGGGTCTTCAGCTCGGTGACGTTGCAGGCGACTTTGTCGCCGTTGCTGTTCGACGCCACCTCGTACTCGGTAAACGGATCGAGACCCGCCTTCTCGCGCAGCGTTTCGATCTTGTAGAGGCAGAGCTTCGGGTTCATATGGAAGAACAATTTACCGGGCTTGCCCCTCGACATGATCTTGATGTCCTTGTGCCAGCTCCAGTCCCACAGCTCCTGCAGGTTCTGGTTGTCCAACACCTGCAACGAGTACGTCGGGCTGATGTCGTCGTTGCCGCCGATCAGCCGCAGTTTCTTCAGGAAATTCAACGAGATCAGGGAGAAGCTGCGCACGATCTTCAGGTAGCCGTTGATCTCCTCGATCGTGCTCAGATTGTCCTCGAGCTCCTTGACGATGTTCTTGCCGCCGCGGATCTGTATCACCAGGCTGCCCTTGATCCGTGTGCAACCGCGCAGCTTCTGAGCGGTCGCGATGTTCTCCACCATCACGCCCTCGCATTCCTTCTGGCAGGGACCCTCGCACTTCTTGCAGGACCTCAGGTCGCCCACCTTCTCCTCCGTGTAGCCCGGCGGACACTCGATCACGCAAGTGCCGTTGAACGGCTTGTACGGGTACTGCTTCACGTTGTACGCCTCGCGAGGCTTCTCCATGCGGCGGCACATATCCTCCGGGATGCACCGGTAGTCCATGAACTCGAGCGTCCCGTTCGGACACCGATCCCTGCACTCACGGTCCGCCGTCACCACGTTCTTGCAGACCTTGCACTCGTACGCCGACGGACCGTCGCACCCGCCCAGGCACGACGAGTTGCAGCACGTGCCATTACTGTGGCACGCGTTATTCTCGCACTTCGGCTCGCAAACTGAAACCGGAAGACAGCCCGATACAATCGTCCGTTCGTTCCTAGACTTCGCTGCGTTTTACTGTCTCTCGTTGAATAGAGCGATTCTCAGAATAAATAATGGGATTGTTTGCATGGAGCGCTGACGAGGCTCCGTCGAAATCGAGAGCAACACAGCCACGCCTATTCTGATCCCTCTGCGCAGATGGAGCTACAAAGCCACGCCTCCTTGGCCCCTCTGCGCAGATAGGACAGCGAAGCCACGCCTATTTCGCATGGAGAGATCGGAATAGGCGTGACTTCGATATTCTCTGTGAAGGGAATCCTAAGTAGGAGTGACTATGTTGCTCTTTGTACATATAAGGGCTGCAGTAGGCGTGGCTTCGCTGCTCTCTCTCTCTCTCTCTCTACTCAGAGGGGCGTTACCGCTCTATTTTCGCGGAGGGACCCGAATAGGCGTGGCTCAGATATATAACAGCGAACTAATCAACGACTAATCAACGAAAGACAGTAAAATTGCACAACCGTTCTCCAAGGACAACCGAGCCATCGAAGACCAGGAGAAATTCGGTTAACATCGATCTCGCGAATACAGGCGCAAACAGCCCACCGGCAGTTCCGGGTAAACAATGTGTTCATCGCGGGCCGTTCCCGTCAGCAAAAAGTCCTGTCACGTTCACCGCGGGGACACGTGGCGGCGTAGTAGGAACTCGGCCTGCAATTTCTGCGAGAGGGAACGGTCCTCGGTAATGAACCAGCGACGCCCTCCGCGATCGATAGAAGACGATTTGTCTGAAAGGGATGACACAATCTCGAAGAAACTACTGTTCCCCAATAACAATACTTCGAGTTGGATCGACTGCCTGGAATTGTTGGGGAAACTGTCCCATTTTCTTGACAAACGTTCTACCTCCGATTCATATGAGAGAGCGTAGTCTCGCATAGTACATCAAATTAATATGCATATATGTATCACAATTTCGCAGTGAAACATCCGTCTCAAAGCATCGAAACAAAAGCTAGAATCTGACGGATCGGATGAAATCAGGTGGAAACGCGGTACAACGGCGATGCAACGACGCGATCAAACATCAACAGACCGACGATTATAATCGAACAGCGCGCGCAGGCTTCTGCGATCCTGCACAAGAGTAAGTTATGGCTGAGAAGGTAAAGGCGTCGCGCGCCGGCAATTTCGTCGGCCCTTTTTCTCGCGACGAACCGAATCGGGACGGACAGACTCCATTTTCCGCAAGGCCAACGGATAATCGGTTAATTCCAGAAGGTAGGAGAGAGAACGAGAGAGAGCTGCGAACACAGTCCTCCGTCTTTTTCGAAGGGCAGGCGAGAGGGGATTTCCTTCGCGACGTCAACCCGCCACGGGTTGACGTCCGGCAACGTCGCTCCAGAAACTCCCGTCGAGCCATTCGCCGACGAGATTTCACGTACGAACGTAGTCAGCTTCCCCGGACGGCCCTGTTCGAGAGTTTCACGGGTAATCGATGATCGCGGTGCGTTTGCGTACGCGTAAAGTCGTTGAACTCGTCGACGTGGCCGCTTCCGAAACCCGAGACCCCCTCAACCGCGTCGAATTCGCCGCGGCGGAGTCTACGAGCCTCTACCGAGCACTAGACACCAGAACAAGGAGGAGCTAACGGGGCTAGCTGGTGAAACAGAGAATCTCGAACTCCTCTAAACGATAACCAAACCTCTGAACCTGTACGAAACATTTTTGCTCTCGCATCTTCAAAATTGTGCCCTTCGGCGGACCGAATCAGCTGTTCGAAGGTTTGGACATGCTCATATTTAAAAAAAAATGTTTTATATTCTCTATAGACAAATTTTAGTTCTCATGATGTCAGGAAATCATCTTGTTTGTTCTTCCTGTAAAGTCTCTTGAAGGGGCGTGGTTTAATTGTCTTGTTTTAAAGGGCGTGGTCTTATTGTTTCGTCTATGTAAATTACGCGAGGAGTCGTGATATTACTCGTTGTATAAAACGTCCCGTGGGGGCGTGGTTTCATTAGTCTCTTCGCAGAGTATATTGGGAGGCGTTGTTCAGTTATTTTCTCTTCATAGACTGCCCCTGTGGGCGTGCTGTTATTCTTGTACCTATTTAAGTTGCCCCGAGGGGCGTGTATAAAGTGCT
The DNA here is from genome assembly GCA_916610255.1 of Lasioglossum lativentre. Classification (NCBI taxonomy): domain Eukaryota; kingdom Metazoa; phylum Arthropoda; class Insecta; order Hymenoptera; family Halictidae; genus Lasioglossum; species Lasioglossum lativentre. The sequence continues at coordinate 9,898,792 of OU744364.1, forward strand.
CTATCGAGGCGTGGTTTCATTGGTCTTTACGCGGAATCCGCCAAGGGGTGTGGCATATTTCATGGGGCGTAGTTTCGTCGAATTGTTTTTCGCATAAAGATTCGAGGGAACGCGAATTCGTCGCGTGTTCTTCGCAGACCGCCTTAAGGGGGCGTGACTTCGTTGCTCCTAATTTCAATGAAGCCAACAGCGTGCCCCACGGAGCAAATTACACCGATGCTTGCAGATAGGATGTGGCTAATGCTCGGCGAAGCAGGCACATATTAGGAGCTACCTTAACGATCACGATCATAACAAAATATTACTTTGTTGGCAGTGTTGCTGGTTCCAGCACAGAGTCTCATCTGGATTGGTCGGTCTTTGCGGGCAGTGCTTCTCGCACATGGGACAGCTGTTCATCGGACTGTTTCCCTGTGAAAAGAAAACCGAAAACATTAGAATGCCAGCTTTGACAAAAGGCAAACCAGACCATGTCGGGGCTCTATTTAACGCATTCGCAAAGCCATTTCCGATCGAGTCGACGCGGCGCGAAGATCGTGAAAAGGAAGACTGGGGTCACGTATTTTGGCAGAAACTCGGCGCGGCGGGCTCGGTTCCTCGTTAGCCACGCACGGAGCGAAAGAATTCCTTAACTCTCCGGCGGGGGCTATAGAAACCGGCCTCGGATCGATACGTCTGGCGCCTTCTATTATTTATTTTTACCGGCGTCGCACTATTTCCCCGGCTTGGCCAACTTTTATTTCCATACACCTAGGGGATCGCGATACATCTCTTCTTGCCGCGGCTTTTGTTCCAGCTTCGCGTGGCTCCCCTTGGGCCCCGGACAGCCATTCTCGCGAAGAAACTCTTGGTAAACAGCGCTTTCGGCATAGCGATTATTAATAGAAACAAACACTGACGATATGACAAGATCGAATTTATTTTACACATTTTTAAAGCATCACGCTACATTGAGAACAACACAGTCCGAAACACCATTGGATTGGTTGTTTAAAACGACTCATAATTGCAAAATTTTCAGGGAACACAGTTTGAAGACAGCACTTTCGAATAAGAATATTTTAAAATATTCATCCTTTTGTTCGTTGCAAATGTATTTGTCGGTGACCCACCTGTCCTGATCGAACGATCAAAGGTGTACTTTTGTAATATGGATCATCGGATCGGTCTCAAAACTGCGAAACGATAATCGGGAGAAGGACAAACACCCGTGGACTGCGATTCCACGATTCCTTTCTTTTTTCACGCTGAAAAGCTACGAGCATCCACTAACGCGTCGGAGGCTCGCTAATTAACCCTCTGACCCGGTCACGTACCATCGATCACTGCTCGCGACCCGCTCCCGCGATCATTCTTTCGCCCAGGATGAAAGAAACCAGGCGAGACACTGCTCGATCGAAGAATTAAAATGTCCTGGTAGGTCTAGACAGGAGAGTTCAGGTTCCTGTACAAATGTGGATCGAAGAATGAAAAATTCAGCGCGAAACTAAATGGCGATCTCCCGATTTGCTGCGACTGCGACGCCGCCGTTCGTCCCTGACGTCATCTGCTCGGTCCATGACGTTCGAAACGAGCCTCTGGCGGAGGGAAAGAGTAATTAGCCATGCATTCCGGGTTCATTCATTCCCTAGAAAATTGCTTTCCAGCGATCCGTAAAATTTCGGACGGGAATCAGGATCCGCGTCGACGCTCAAAACTTTCCGATCGTTTCTAACGCTCTCTTGTTCGGGATAGAAAGTTAAAGAAAAAAAAAATGGCTGTAGCCCACTTTCTCTTGATAAATGTCGGCTTATCGGATGTCTTTGCAGTGTCATATTATTTTATCGGTTTGGCGTTCGATTCGAAAATAAAACGTCGCGCGAGGTGCCGATAACAGTTTTCCAAGAATTCATTATAAAATGGCTATAAATCGAGGCTTGCAACGTTTACGAAACAACGAATGGCAGTAACGATTTTGTTCTGGGTCGATTGGTTCGAAGAGGTTTCGCCGTTTCTGTGAATATTCGGAAGGTCAGCGGTGCTTATTGCAGGAAAATGAGACTACGATCGAAACAACCCATTAATATCATTCTCACTCGAGCGAGACCCGTCGAACACATAAATGGACAGGACTATCGTCCTGCGATCGGTTCGGAACCGCTGCATCTCGCGCACCAGTGGAGGTTTATTCGCGCGAGCGTGACGATCGACCGAGCAATCGCGTTCCCGTCGACGTTCCCGGCTCCGAAGACTGGCAACAACATTGTGTTCCTTCGAGCGATTAAAAATCCGCGAGTCATCCACCCTCCTAAAAAATAAATCTCATTCCCCGAGGTAATCGCGCGACTCGTCACGCTCGGTGGTTGCCGCCTTTTTCCGCTGGCCCCGTCCACCGACTAGGAATCGCTCGATTCGTTAACCTTTTTCTTTACCGATACTGTCCATCCACCGACACCTGAACCATTCCTTAAAATCAAAATAATTTACGGAGTTCGGTGAAGCCTAAAACGCGAAGCAAAAATTGCAATTTTTATCGAATCTAATTTTACTTAAATCGAATCAACTCTGAGTTTCTTGTAACGCGGTACGAATTAATCGCTATCTTTAGGGAACAAGAGCACAACAGAGACGCTTTGTCCAGTAAGAAAAATTGTCGAGTAGAGGGGCAACGATCATAGACGCAATTCCAGACGACAAGTTGAAGAGGTCGTAGCGTGGACGCCACGCGTCGGGTACGGGAGCTCGCCCGCGATAACGAGGCCGCGAGCGTCGAGGGCCGCGTTACATTTTGCAAATTAACGACCGTTCGCGAGGGGCAGGAGTCCGCAGCCTGTCACCGGCCACTCGACGGCTTTCGAACAGGCCGAACAGTCATTTTTAAGCGTCACGCGTCTCCAATTAGATTTTACCGCGATTTTCGCAACGCCGGCGTACCGAATTTACACCGTGCGTTCCGGACCGAAACTGAGTTTTTCCAAAAACCAATATGAATCATTGATTGAATACGAAAGAAACTTTCGGGACAACCCAATAGGTGCTGAGAAGATTGTATCTCCACTATTAATTCAAGCACCTAGGGACCATCGAGCGAACGAAAGACGAGTCGAATGCGTTTTATGGTCTTCCTTCAGGGTTCATTTACAAAGGACCTGACGATTCTACGCCGATTACAGGAGATAAGGAGTAGTTCCATCAAGTAGATTGAAAGGTCGCGGAGGATCTCGGAAGACCGTTTCCGGAATTACGATCAACCCTTATCCGATCCACGGAATCGCGTCAAAAAGCGTTTCCGGCAAAGGGTGGCCCTGACAAATCCGGTTTAATATCTCTCGGGCTCCGTCAAAAAGATTCGAATCTGTGGAGAGAACAGAAACCCGAGCTTCTTGGCGATTATTCGGTGGCATCGCTAAACAGCGTTAGACAACGTTGACATCGGCCATCTTCGAATCTGTAAGAGTTGGACTGCGGATCTTTGTGCAAAATAACATTACACGTAACATACAATTTTAACAGATTGAAAGTAATTGACATTTTTCGATTCCTTTAACCCTCCTGGTGTTTCGAATTTCACCTACCCTATTTTGTCATAAATGTACTATATCCGCAGTCTAGTCTAGCGTCACCTTTCGTGATCATTTTGTGCATCCAACGGCTGACTCCTCAACTGAGCCACCGAGTCCCTGAATCGTCGATTGTCCCATTCTAATTTGTTAGACGTTATTATTGCAGTGGAATGGTGCAATACCGTGTGTACAGTGTTATTAAAAGATATAAAATAGTTTTGGAAATATAACTCTATGACTAAAGTGGTTATCCTTAGTGGGACAACGCGTTAGGTGCAACCGTGTCTTAGCGACTGACTTCGGTCCTCGCTTTCCCTTTCCGCAAGAGCCCCATATACCTAAGGTCTGTAAACCGCCCCTTAAGGGGGTCATCCCATGTGTGACCTACTTTTTCTTGCTTTTTTAGGCATTTTTTTCGAAGGACCCTTAAAATATATAATCTTGAAATTTTTACCACACATTTATTGACATTTTAACAGTCTCTCAGAATTTTTTCAAACCAAAATAACGAGTTAGATCGACTTTACACCGTTCGGAAGACACTCATGTGCAAAAGAAAAAAGTAGGTTGATGGCGACCATGATTCCGGAGGTTTCGATCATCCGATATCAAAAAATCAAACGGCATTTTAATTTGTAGACTTGCGGCTATCGCCGGTACCAAAATATTATAAAAATATCGAAATTTGAATTTTTGACACGGTTTTAAACGTTAAGATCTAAGTTTCGTCATTTTTTTTTTTCGTCTTTGTCAGCTTAAGAAGAAAAAACTATAGCAGATATCAGAAATATTTTGGTACGGGCGAGAACTATAAATGTGCCGACTATACTATAAAAATTTGAGCGAAATCCGTTCAGTAGTTTTTGAGATATCATGGTCGCCAATATGAAAAATTATAGATGCAATTTGTGCAAAAAGAAATTTTTCGATTTTTTGGATCTGCCACATGGGACGTCCCCCGTAAACCTACAATTTCTGGAAGTGACAATCGTTGTACACCAACATAATTGATTGACTCCTCGTCGGTATCGCTTTCGATTAAGGGAGGCGATCGATTCGCTTAAAGTGGTAGTAGCTACGATCAGTGACGCGGAAGAACGAACGAACTTTTACAGTTACGGAACGTCTCGCGACTGACAGTATGACTCGCTAAGTCGATGGTCTACTATGCAAAATTTTTACCAGATGACGATAGTATGGGAAGCAGTAAGCTTCTCGAGCGTTTAAGAGGCGCTTGTTTGCGTGTTTCCACGGGGTCTCGGGACCAAACGGGGAAACCGTGCGAGCGCGAGCGAGTTCCCGCGGTCAAGATGACGGTATTATTACCCTGGTACCGCGAGGACAGTCGGTCTACGCCAGAAATAGTCGAGACCGCCGTCAGAACGCGGTCCTCTGATTTACGCTGGAACCGGCCGATAATTCTGGCCTCCGCGTCGCGCGTCGTCGCGACGCGACGCGACACGAGATGTTAGGCGAGGAGAGGACGAGAAGAAGAGGCGTCGGGACGCTCGCGTCTGCGAGAAAGAGAGAGACAAGAGCGTGGTCCAAGGCGAACCGTCGAGCCGGAAGCAATTGGTCGTCGAGTGACAAACGGACGCGTCGATGGTTCGCGCGGATTCGACGGAACGCGCCGGAAAATCTCGCCGGTCGCGGTCTCGTTCCGACTCGATTCGTCTGGGCCGCGTATTCTCGGACAAAGAACTCTGGGAGAAAATAGCGCACGCGGCTGCGTTGCCCGGCAGAAAACGGTACGGCGCGTCGTGACGCGTCGTGGCGCGTCGTGGCGCGCGGTGGGACAACCAGCACAAGCGCATTCCAGCCACGTCTACTCGCCAGCCAGCCGGTCGCTTGAACGTGTTACTCTTTTTCACCCCTTGATCGAGCACTTTCCACGAGATACTGCCTAGAGTTTAAGCTGCTAGAACCGTGTCCCGACTTCTGCACCGTCGCTTCGCTCGTTTCCTACTTGTTTTCTACTCGACTATACTGTCCACTCGGTTACGGTACATCTACATATTTGCACACTCTTATTTTCGATTACTCTTACTTACTCGTACACTGTGTTGGGATACAAGGATACCATAGCGTCTTAGGTATAAGGGTCTATCTTAGGTATAAGGCGTGAGGGGCGGTTTTACCCAAGGACGGAAGGGCCCAGACGGGGGCATAAAGTCAGGACTGTCGTCAGTCCGGTAGAAGTAACTAGCCTCAGCAGATCGCAAGCTTGTACAATTTTCACTATCTACATATGTACTACATATACTACCTACATATCCACACTGTGTCGTTATTTAGACCAGGCCTCGGAATTATGTGCTCGTGACGGCCGGTTTTCGAAGGCTACAACCCCTTGACCCTCTCGCTCCCCGTGGCGGCCCTAGTGCTCAGAACTCCCCAGGCGCTTACCATAGCACAGCGATGGGCACGGTAGGGGCCCCTGATTTGCCTGCGTCTCCCGCCAACCTCGTCGGCTATGGTGGTACGTATGAGGGGGAAAACGAAGGTACTGGAACGAGTAGTTGGTGGGGGAATCTCCGCAGATCGTTCTTGACTGCGGCAGACAAAAATGCCCATCACTGCCATAGGAGCTATTCGTTTCGAAGACTACGTCCCCACGTCCCGGCCGTCGCGAGCACATAATTCCGAGGCCTGATTTAGACCATCATTTTTATGATAGTAATAAAATATATAGGACGTAAAATGTGGTATACAAAATAACGTACCCATATAAAAATTTCCAACACACTGTGTCTATTCGTCTACTGAGCGTACTCTTCTACACGCCAGCACAGTTATCTACTCGTTTACTCGATCGCACTGTCTACTCTACTACTACCCTTTTATTCCTGCTCGCACACTGCGTCAAACATCCCTCTTGCACCCGTTCAACCCACCCCTATTCAAATGGCGTTCCCTTTCTCTATTGGCCATTTTGGCATTCCCTTGGTCTGCTCCTTAAGACCATCTTCTACCTCGCGTTGCCAGTCCGCACGATTATTTACTGGCCAGGCAAATGGAATTGTTTACCGATGCGATCTTCGCGTCGCGTTCGTCGACGACGCTCTCTGGTTCGTTGCTCCGCGCCGGAATAATGCCCCCGTACACGGGATACAGAGTTCCTGGCAAGACTATATGTCTACGACTTGGACCGTGCCAGAAACCGTCGCTACCATTCCCGCCACATATTGCGATTTCTTGCCGTAACCGAGAACCTAAATGCTACTCGGTAGCCGCGACCCGACCGATATTAACGCGCTAACTGCCGAATATCAACCTCCAAAAATTCCCACCAAGTCAAAGTAATTTCATTTACGAACGTTGGAAAGTTGATATTGTTTCTAATGGACCCTGCATCAACCCCTTCACATTCTAAAGAGCATACGAGTTCCTTCGGATATACGAATCTACTCCAATCGATATGAATTTATAAACTTGGCAAAGATTAGCGTCATTGTAGAAAGTACTGAACGGGAAGTATTAGACTCCGTAATATTTTTGGAGGATCTACCATTGCTTGGTGAACTCTCAACATTTATTTCACTGATCCTACAGTTGTTTGACGAGCCCTGAAATTTGTTCATTTCAGGAATTTCGTAGATTCCACATTTGCTACTTAGATTCTACAATTTCGGGAAATTATTATTTTTTCGCAGATCCTACAATTGATCGATCAGCCCTATAATCTTGACATAGATCCTACAATTGATCGACCAGCCCTATAATCTTGACATAGATCCTACAATGGATTGGTCGGACCCATCATTTTGACACGGATTCTACAATCGATTGGCGCGCCCTATAATTTTTCAGCTAATCCTACAATTGCTTCGCGAGCCCTATAATTTTTTATCGGATCCAACAATTGTTTCACCGAGCCCTACAATCTTTTGTAGATTGTCCGTAGCAATTGTTTTGCCAATGTTTCGACGAATCTATTACATTTTCGCCGGTCAGCAGATCCTGCGATATTTTTCAGAGCTCTTTCCTGCAACATTCAGTTGCATCTTTTGATCGGCTTGTTCGGCTCTGCAACGTTTCGTCGAGCCTAAACGCAGGTGAAGAAACGCATGGAGAATGGAATATCCGTGGACTCACCGCTATAACGTTCTCCCCCTTGCCAGCCTTGGCGATCAGGTCCCACTCGATGGTGCTGACATAGCAGAGCGCCGGGTTCTTCTGGAACCTCACCGCTCCTCTGATGATGGTGGTCAGGCTGTGCAGCCCGATCTCCTGCAGGCTCATCATCTCGAACGCGATCAGGGCGTAGTTGATGAAGAGGGAATGGCCACGGATCACCGTCAGGTTGGGGAACAGACGACCGACGCTGCGCAGCCCCGCCGCCCTGTGCAACAAACGAGAACAGGAAAGAATGAAGCCGGCTGTGAATGGGAAATCCGGCCCGGCTAGCCGACCGAACGGGCCACGTGCTTTACGATGCTAGAAAAGAACGAGAGACGCAGAGAAAAGAAGCCGGAAGCCCACGGGGAAGAGAGACCGCCGCGAACCAAGGAAACAAAGAAGTAATAAAGAGCCAGCCAGGAAGCTCCCGTGACCCTCGATGCGAGAATTTCCGTCCAGATAATTATTTTCAAAGACCTTATTAAATTACCGCGCTGGAAATTAGTTCCCCGTGCACCGTTTCAATTGTTATTAATGTTGAAAAAAGCGTGGCGAGGAATTCCTTTGGTAAAAATCCGAGCCGTTTAGAAATTGTTGATTGGGTCTGATAGAGCGACTTTGGGAAATTTTTTCAAAAGAAGCTATCGGGTACATGAATTTCAAACTTTGCGAGGATATTGACCAACATTTAAAGAATGTTCACCGATTTTTTCAAGCAACGACAATCATTTTCTTCAAAGTTACAGCAGTGGTGATATGAACGTTTCTGAAGAAAGATTCCCAATTTTGACACAATACTGTAAACCATTGATTTTTGAGAATTTTCAAAGAAAGGTATTAACTTAATCTTAAATTTGGTGAGCATATTAACTAACATTCGAAACAGGGATTCGCAAAGGCGAAACCTTTCATCGTCGGTGAACATAATTCCCATTTCTTAATGTATCAGAGTGTAAAAATCGCAGGAGGCGGAATGAATAAAAAGAAGTGGGTTGGAAGGGGGGCAGGAGGAAGGAAGGAAGGAAGGAAGGAAATAAAGAAGGAACCGGCGAGGTAATAACGACAAGAGAGCCAGCCAGGAAGTTTAGTGACCCTCGACGGGAGAGGAAGTCGACGATCCTCTCTGCTCGCTTCCAACTCCGATGGAGGCGGCCTTGCCGGTTTCTCCGGCGGCGTTCCGTGTGCATAGATCGTTTATCATCGGCCAGAGCCGACAGAGAGATTTTTGCGCGCGGTGGATTTCGCTCGTTCCGCACGCGAGCAGAAAAGTATCGACGCGTACAGTCGATCGATCTAGTGTCCATCCTTTGGTACTTGGATCGGTACACTACGAGAATCTTTACAGGCTCAAACATTTTCAAAAGACACCACGAAACAAGCCTCTACAAGATTCGACACGATTTTCATTAATTGTTTTCAATCGTAATTTTTAATGAAGCGAAATAAATTATTTTGATTGTATAGAATTTCTGAGTAAAAATGTAATTAAAACATTTAAAAATTGCCCTCTGTACAATCATTATAAAACATTACAACGAAATTTAATGCGTAACAATATCGAATAAAAATAGACTGGATCGATAAAAAGTTACAGGAAATTCGATGTGTATCGTGAACATTTTAACGACGTAATTTGAAGAAGCAGACAGCAATAAGTGATTTCGAAGCTAGACCACTGCAATAATTGATTGTCGAAACTTCGAAGTTGTGCGATCAACTGTACCAGGAGGGTCCGAAAAATTCTAGTTGCATCGAAGCAGCGAGTTCGAAACGCATCGAGGATGCATTAAGACGTAGTCTGGATGCTGCGGCTGGCTTCGGTTGTCGCGAATTAACTCCTATTTGGCACGATGCCTGGTCGCGCAAGTTTGCGGCGACTTCGGAGGATTAATGCTGGACCTCATAAAGCGGTCGTAACGCGGTCGTTGAACGTTTTTACTCGGCGAGCCGATCCGTCGCGCGCGAAATATCCTTCCTGTCGTAGTCCATGTCCGGGCCCATCTGTCAAATCAGCCTTCCCAAAACTTCGCGACTCAGAATATCTACTTTCCAAGAATAGTTTACATCGACTATTACAGCTCGATATCGGCCCTTCAGATTGTTCAACACGATTTTTACATTACTTTGTAAAAATAACGAGAATGCGTTTTTTCAAAATTTTTAACCATTTTTTTATGACACATATACCCAAAGAAATAAATTTATCGAATAATCCGTCATGGATGCATCTTAACAATAATCGTAAATAAAAAATATTAACGAAATAATAATTGGTAGACTCCGGACTTTAAATATATTATTTTCACTATATTAAAATTATTAGCGAAAAATATAAATTAATATTTAGCTCCTGTGTCTTGTAATCGATGCACGTACTTTGGATTTTGCATAAAAATCCGGAGTCTAATAATGAGACTGCGGATCGATCTGTATGCAAAGTAAAAATTTTGTGCATCGATCGCAAGAGTTCTCTTAATAATTTTAATGAGTTACAAATACTAAACTGGCATTTTCATATCTGTTTGATATTACCACTATTTTGTGTGCATTTATTTTTGTTATAAATGCATAAAATCCGCAGTCTACTGGTAAATTGAGGACGAAAGCTCACCTGTAAAACATCAGATATCCGGTGATCTCCCTCAGCTCCGGAAAAGAGATGTTGGCATACTCCGACGGCTTGGCGTTGTCGATCAGTAGAATTTGTACGAACCCTTCGACTAGTCGGCACCCCTTCAGTTTCGAGAACTGACTCACGGAGTTTCTTATGTCTACGCTTTGGCACACTGCGACAGAAAACGATAGCGTTACTGGTGCTGATCTGTATCGTTACGTTGGCGAACAGACTGCAGATTTTTATGCGGAACTTGGTCGACTGGCAAAGACGAATCGAACAAGTAGGTCCGTATAAAAACCCTCAATCTAATTGCGAAAGTGTATATTTCATAATTACACGATTAACAACTCGTCTCAGAACTATTCTTAGTTTCATCTATCATTTTTAACAAAAATTTACTGTTGGAGGTACTCTATCTAGAGCGATTAGCCTTTATGTTGCTCTAAATGTACAAGTCATTCGTTTAATTGAATTGCTGGAACTTGAGTAATTAGACGATGTTTTTGATATAACTCCGCCGATAGAACTTTCCAATTTCCCTACAGACTCGATGTTAGGGGTTGGAGATTAACCACCGCGGTGTGGCGAAGTTTCATCTAGAACTGTCTGCACGAATCATAGCATCAGATCGTACATACAAAAGCCATAACCATAACCATTCGCGTTCTACGTAACATCCTACAGGCTGTAGAAAATGGAGGAGAAAGAATGCAAAAGAGTGTCTAAAAATTTCTGACGCTTCAAGTAATTGAAGTAACAACCAGGCACGCTATTGCCTCTAAACTTCCAAAAATTTCTTCGCATTTATCATGAAACAATCCGAAGGGTTAATTGAAAAGAATCATTCTAGAGGAAGAAGTCCTACTCTAGAAAAATCGTGTCCTTCTTTGGCCGAAGAATCGCTAAAACTTGAAGAAAGAAAATGATTGTGTCCGCGGGACTGCTCCAAGATTAAGACACGAGGGTGACGGAGAAACGGTCGTCGACTACGACCGATTACGGTCGATTACCGGTCGTCCACTGGTAAACGAAACTCGCTATCCGTCGGCAAGGTCGAGTAACTTTGTCTTAACCCGGTCAGATTGTTGATATCCGTTGCCCCCCTTCTCCCGAAACCGGACAAACTCGATCGACCAACTTGTACATATTCGTATTGCTCGACAGCTGTTCGTCGGGACGACGCGACGCGACGCGACGTGTTGTCCAACGAGAAGACGTCCGTCGTCGCAACGGCACTGGTTCCGAGGGGGCCGGACGTAGCGCTCTAACGAGAAAAAAAATATTCACCGTTTACCCATCCGGCTCGATCCAACCTATCCCTGAGATAGACCTTTTATACAGTCCTTTTTATCCCTGCCGCTTTGATTACAAAATTATGCTGTCCGGCGTCGACCAACCATAATAAACTCTGCTAATCTTCGCGCGATTATGCTGCACACAACGTTGCAAAACCTTTGGAATGCAGACTTTCTGTTTGGATTTTTTGGAGAACATGGAGTGTGTCTTTGATGAATTTCTTCGAGTCTTATTTTTAGTTAGTTCAAGTATGTTAGGGTTCACGTACACCAGACCTCGGAATTATGTGCTCGCGACAGCAGGTTTTCGAAGGCAACGCCTCCTCGAGCCGACCGCGCGTCTCGCTCCCCGTGACGGCCCTAGTTCTCGAGGCAGCTCAGGCGCGTACGATAGAGTGTTACTCATTCCCGTAGATCTTACCAATTTGCCAAGCACGTCTAGACGTGCGCGAAAATCAAGTGTCCCATATGTTAATACAATTTGGACGATACAATTAGAAACTATTTTAAAAATTTATCTTCCGAATTTATTTTCTGCAGCTGTTGTCCGTAATTATCGTGCGACATAGTGGAATAGGCCTACAGTGGACACCACTGACAAAAAAAAAGCGCATTGACAATAGAACCTCGACGGTAACGTGGAAACCTATTGATACGATTGTCGCCCTAATGCACCACCTATGGTAAACGCCTGAGCTGGCTCGAGAAGTAGGGCCGCCACGGGGAGCGAGACGGTCGGTCGGGTCAAGGGGGCGTAGCCTTCGAAAACCGGCCGTCTCGAGCACATAATTCCGAGGCTTGACGTACACCTATATAACTACGATGTGTACGTAGATTGTAGATGTAGTTGATTTGCTTTTGATTTATAATTTAAATGCATAGCATTTTATTATAACACGCATCCTTTTCCGCATTTTATAAGAGGATATTGGTTACGAGGGCTTGTTGCACATCTACATAGACATTTTTCTATGGGAACACGAAGAGGTTTCTTTGCATGCTAATGCGTTTAGCAGCATCCCGTGAACAGTCTGTTCGGTAAAAATTCTGAAAAATTCTATTCGGAGCATTCACCGGGGTTCGTTAAGGGTCTACAGGGTGCTCGATTCTCCATTAACGATTCACCGTATAGCGGTGTACCTTATCATCGGTCTCGATTGACGGATAAGGCTTCGCTGCGGCGCGGCGCGGCGCGGCGTACTGTTCGCGAGAGAGAGTTCACGTTCCCGCGTTTTCTATCGGCGCCACTCTCGGAATCCTCTTAGCGGACGGCTTCTCTGTTGCGAATGGCGTGGCATAGGAGGCCGGTGGCGTGGCGTGCCGTGCCGTGCCGTGGCGTGGCGTGGCAGAGGGCCGACTCCGCATAAAAACCGTTTACTCGCGTCGTACCGCCATTCGATACGGGCCGATGATGTAAGCCGGTCGATTTCTTTTTTTTTCCCCGGACGCGGCCAGAATTCGATTCCGTGCGAAACAAGACACCGCGGACGCGACGAAACAGAGAAACGCCGCGCGCTCGCGATCCAACCGAGGAAACGCGATGGCTCGGATTAAGGGCGACCCGGTAGCTCTTCGGTTACATTGTGGTAATCGCAGAGTTCAGCTCTTTCCTCAACGAGAACCAACGCTCGGCGATTTTGTTACGCCGAGTCCGCGGGAATCGCGGCGCGTGTACCACGGGCCACGCATTCTGGGCCACTTCCCTCCAAAACCAGCGAAAAAGCCCTGCCAAAACAGCCCGGTTATTCAAAAATATTCAGGGATGGTTCGGCGAACATTTGGGGACATCGCACAGCATTATTCAGTCAGACCAAACTTCTGGCCCACTTTCCTCCCCCATTGGTGGACTGCAGATTTTGTCATTATGGGAAAAATGAGTAAGATAAATTTAAAACAATAGGAACATTAACACTGAACCACCATCGGTCAAAATGACCGGTTCCAGATTTTTTATTTTACAATTATTGGAATAATAGAAATGATTTCGTAAGAAATGATCGTATCTTTACTATAGCACGTATTGCAACGGGAGCCGCGCGAAGTCTAAATAAAATTAATCTTGTCGTTTTTATAAGGGAATGTTGGAATTTATTTAAGAAACAAATTGACAAAAATAATCTACTATTACTTAGTAGGATATTCTATTGCTTTACTTTCGTGCTTCTATGCTGTCCCACGTCACGGGACCCTCAACTCTCAATTGTTTCTTAGATCATCTTCAATTAGATCACCTTCTATTAACATCGTCTTCATATTACAAAGTGTCTTCAGATATATCAAACAGAATAAATTCTATTTTATATTTTATATAGAGTCTGGTTTACTGTACCCATATTCCAACAGGGAACATGCACCCAGTTACTTTTAGGGGAGAAAGAAGATTTCAAGGTTTCCACTTTCGAAAATTATGGAATAATTGTTGGCAGATGTGTTAACAGTAAAGACGTTACCAGCGTTCGACAGATTTACTGTTGCATTCGAGACGGTATGGCACTCTGGCCGTAGGGGTTCGGCACACATCTGCCCACAAGATTCGATACCCGGCAAAGAGTGAGCACATAGTTTGTCGCTCCGGGACCGGATGATCGGTGGACGCGAGTCGCAAAAAATCAGCCGGTGACAAACAGGCCAAGTGGGCGTCCATGTAGGCGTCGGTGACGCGTCGCCACGGCGCGGCGCGGCGCGCGGCGGCGACGCTCGTCCGATTCGATTTTCGCGGCTACAGATATTCAAGGAAAACGGGCGTCTTCGGCGCACTTGACTTTTAAAGTGGCCACCGCACCGTCGCGCGTCGAGGTGCCACGACCTCGGACCTAGAAACCTAAGAGATACGTCGCAGAAACGGATCTTCGCCCGACGTCGACGTCAACGTCGCCTGACCTGGCTGAGATCATAAAGAACACCCGGTGATCCCGTTTTTCCTGGTGAAATGACGCTACTATTTTATTCCAGTTCCCTAAAAGATTGTTTCTGTTTATTATTTATACCTACCTAGCATTAGATATTGCTTCACAAGAATGACAACATCGAGTTTATCTGGGTTTATGGCAATTTTAATTACAATATATGTTTCGTTTAAGAAATGTATGCAATCGTTTCGTAGTAAAACATTTTTATAATTTCCACAATTTTAAAATAATAAAATCCGAGACCGGTTATTCGACTGACGCTGACAAGTTTAGTATTACACTAGCGAATGATGAAACATTAAGATGATGTTTCTTTATATGTTTTCCTTAATGCACGACGAAGTGCTCACGCATAAACGATGATTATTTAAATTGGATGGTGCTGTACAGTCCAAAAGACAAACACAAGTATCGTTAAGGCGCACGAAATTTCCAATACGATCGCGATGGCGACCACTCGAAAGTATCTTATCGAGTGTGTCTACGTGTCTACGTGTCCACGTAGAATCGATGTCCACGGTGAAACTATGCCACCAGTCTACGCCGTCGTTCTACGTCGCTGAATCGCTGGAACAAGATCTCGGATCGTCGGAATTTTAGATCGCCAACGACACCGCGCGGAATCGTTTTTCGTTGCGTGATCATTACGCGATCCGACGCGATAAGCGTCCTCGGGCGCGTGTACCTAAATTAGGATGTTTTCGCCGGTTATTTTTCAATTGATTATCTGCAATACGCTTATCGCCGAAATCGCGGCGGTATTAAAATACTTTGACACGGTGATTTGCGGCGGCTATTTAAACCTCGTGTCAATTTCACATATCATTTTCGCCGCGTCTGAATGGACAATATCGGTTTATTAGCTTCGAGCAATTTATTTTTATGTTGCCCCATTGTACGAGCATAATCGCGAACTGCTCAATTCTCTATCGTGAATAATTAAATTATGAAATGTCGGACACCTCCGATCGTTTGCAGATTGATTTTCTGTTGAACGTTAAGAGGTAAATTTCTAGATAAATTATGAATGAAGAATTGTACTTTCAGATCAATTTTCCCAGAAATGGCAGAAAACCATCATCCTGAAAAACGTATAAAATTGACACGAGGAAAGAATGACATTTGACGGTAGTACGGTGATTGAAGATGGCATCGACAAGTCTTCCGGCAAGCAAAATGTGAACGAGCCTAATAATAAGCCCGCGATCGTTTCTTTCTGTGGTATCTTTTCCCGCTCGGGCTGTCCATCCGCGCGATACATGTTTCCATACTATTTTTGTATTTATCTGGCGGCGGAAGAGAGAAAGAGAAAGAGACGTTCGAGAGTGTCAGCGTAAGATAAAAATACACACGAGCAACCGCTTCATGTAAGAAGCCCGCCGGGGTCGATCGAATCGTTGACGCGAACCACTGAAACAAAAGGGCCGGGGGATCTCCCCATTTCGCTCCACCCCCGCGAGAGTCTCTCGAGAGTCTATTAAAAGCGTTGATACTTCCTAACGAAGCCCTCGTTACAACCTTTCGGATCTGTTTCCTCTCGTTAGCCTCTCGGATGCACCCACTGCCCTCGCAGAGCAAACACTGCTGTCCACAGCTGCACTGCCGATTTTCGTGCGTTTATGGAGAAAATTAGTTGTTGAACACTGGTAAAGACATTATTACCAAGTTACTAAAATTATTACTCCCGTATTTCCATTGGAACATTTCAGTTTTGTCTACAATTCGTGGAGAACAATTTTATTCTGCACATTTAAAACATTTTGTAGATATTATTTTGAACTGACAGAGAAACTTCCCAATTAGAATACTTTCCAGAATCGTGGAGGAGTTCCACGGTGGAAAACATTAAGCACACAAAGTGGCAAACCTGATCTAAGTCTTCCTCTACTAGAACGAACAATTTACACTTTACGATACATCAATACGTATCGTTTAAAAAAAATCCCACCACGGCTAAAGATTTTTAATATAAATTTATTGGAACGATCGGCCCGCTCTCCAGATAAAAATCCACCGGAGAATTCCTCGAAGATCGAAGTTAATTCTCCAGTCGATCGTTTCAGGAAAACGTTCCGGCATCTCGAGGAAGGCTACTCCTCGCTTAAACTCCGTTCGCAATTATCGTAAATAAGATAGGAACGGTGTTGCACATCTCGATATACATTTGAAATTGCAGCGAAGTGAAAATCTCGAAGTCGCGATCTCTCCAAAGAAGGAACTAGGATACGGCGGGCTGCAAATCACCCGTCAAGGTAGAATAAGCTGACCTTCGATAGCCATCAGAGGGAACACCGACAATGTTGCCGGGTCGTCGCCGGCATAACTTGTGCAAAATGGCACAGTTTACACGGCCGGAGCATGAACAGCAACAACTGTATCGGCCGTTCGGATCGTACGATCGAAGGAGTCCGTAGTCGATTTGTAGCGTCCCACGCGCTCTTATAGGCTATCCCTCCGCGGAGAGGTCTTGTACCGAGAACCGACGCTAAAGAAAAGAGGACCAGATTCCCTCGCAGCGAGAGGGACGCACTATATTGCAAGTTGGGTCAGCGATGCGTGGATATTCGTCTTGGTGTGCGGTCTCCGCTGCAATTCCTGTTTCAGTGCTCGTGCTGCAGGGGCAGTCCAGAATCCGAAGATCGGTTCGCGGGATTTTTGCAGCCAACAAAGGACCATCGTCCAGTCTGCACGATCATTCTAATGTTCAGGAATATTTTCGAAAAAATGTCGATCCGGTTTTGTGCCCGAGATCCAGAGGAAAAACTTACGATCCTGGCTCCGAGAACAATTTAGGATCGTATTTGGCAATTAGCTGTCGTTAAAAGGCAGATAAAATGGTTCCTTGAAATGTAGGGTAGTCTTCAACAGAGTGGAAGTTGTTCTAGATACACAAAAAATTATGTCAACATAGTTGTGGAAGTTATTGGGGATCTCGAGATGTAGCTTGGCGCGTGTTATTGCCAGGTTAAACAACGTAGTATTGGTACGCGGGCAAGATGGGTGACCACGGGATTTTTTTCTCATGATTAATTTCTCGAGGTTCTTCGAAGACAATTCCCAAGGTCAACTTTGTGGAGGTAACCTCCGAGGGCACAAAAATTCCTCTCCTTAAAATCCTTTGAGGAATTCCCCCAAAGGGCTTTTACACAAAACTCCTCCTCCCTTAGGATTGCAACAGAGAAGTACAAACAAAAAAGCCTTTGACAAAATTCCTTAATCCGTTGAGGAATACTTTTTCAAGGCTACTAAAATTCTTGGGATGATTAGGAATACCAAAAGGGCCCACAATGTAGGGCAGGAATTCCTCGATTGTCATTGGAAGACAATGCTAGAAACCCCGCTCGTAGGAATTCGAAGGGCGCACTTACAATTGGCAGAATCATAAAAGAAGTATGCTAGGAGGGGTTAACCTATTTCGAAAGATCTCAGAAAAATATCTAGAAGCCCTTCAAGAACGTAAATTTACCAACATACTGCTAAAGAATAAATGCCTCGCTTTCCCGTAATTTCGGTCAAAAATAAATGGCACAATAACCACAACGCAATCATTCCTTTACCCAGTCTTCTCGTCTCGACACACAGAGAGAGCCAATGGGCTGTGTTATTGAAGAGCAACTGGAAGTTTCCGGGGGAAGGAGAATCCCCCCTAATATTAAACAGTGTCATTAGCAGGTGTGTAAGACCCTTCAAGAGAGGCGAGTCCGCATCCGGTGGATGGGTCGTGGTTTTCTTTCGCTCGGCACGCGAGCAATGAAGCGAGCGGAACAAAATTGCAACGCCCCATCGCGATTAACGGCGGCGCGGCTTGGCGCGAGTAACCGGTCGAAGGGGGCCGCGCGCGCGGCAAGTTTAAAAAGTTGCAACGGACTCCGCATTCCAGACGCTCTCCTCAAGGTTATTAGCCATTCACCCAAAGGCCGAGGCACTCGGATGGCCTATACTCCGCGTGTGCTCCCCCCCCATTGCGATGTACTAGCGCGCACTGCGGTCTGGAAAGCGGCTGGGTACTCTCTCGGTCGCCGAAATTGAAATCCTCTTCTCCCCACAGAAAAAATCACTTTCCAATCCTTAATTATCTACATTCCCACGGACAAATTGAGATCCCCAGGTTCTTCGTTTATCAAAGAATCTTCCAATAATTACCCTCGGCTATCAAATCGGCACTCTGAATGCCAGCTCAGAGCAACCTCAACAATAAGATAGAAGTAAATAATTAAAAATAAAATTCGGTTACAATTTCTGGGTTAGGTATTTTAACGCACAAACTTTCCTCGAGAATTCTCTGGGCTTGCATGTTAAAGAATTCAACATCCGCAAGTTTAGATTGCTGTAAACTTTATACCGCTGTATAAACAGAGTTTGAGGAGTACTTTTGACAAAGTTAAATGTTGTTTGCCCACATAGGAATCTGTACTGGAGCGTTCTATGTAATGAGACTTCGGAACAAATTTTAGTTTCTCTTCGCGTATCAGGATTCGGAGTTGAATAATTGTTTCAATTGGGAAATAGGGTTTCGGTTACGGAAAGCAACATTCCAGGCCACCGTCGAGTGGCGAGAGTAACTCCGATGCCGATGACGACATTTCCAGAACTTTCCGATGGACCAAGTGAATCGCTCGGAGAATAGTGTTCTAGGTGCCTGGAGAACCGATCGAAAACGATCGAGACGCGCTGACATATACGATGTGTCCCATCGAACTCGACTATCTTAAATATTATCTGACATGGTGACATTTTCATAATCTTAATTAACGTAGTAGTACTAATTTCAAGACAAACTACCTGTTCTTGCTCTACAAAAAATAGAACTGCAACATTTACATTCAAGAACTCTATCTGTTACAGAACCAGAGCTGTCGTACTTGGGTCTATATTGACCCTGAATATTTAGTTGACAGTTTCTGGCGATTAAATTACATGGACAGCTGTTACAATTAGAAAGGAAAGGGAATATACTACCGTGCCTACAAGAAGTACTTTTAGAAATTGATAAATAAAGCAGCGAATAGTCGTGAACATCATCAATTGTAGATTATTGTAAGAATGGGTCTGTTGTCCAGGAAAAGGTCCGTTGTCCAGGTGATTAAAAAAAGTTGAAGAGCGTTTCGAGCGGAGCCTATTGAAAAGTTGTACAACTCGTTCGATTTCTGATAGAAGTTGCATCGTGATTGCCGGGGTCCAAGGTGGTAAAACGTCGGCGTGTCGAGCGGGTCGCCGTGAAAGCAAATAATCTGGCGAAGTCATCGGCTGGAAAATTCCTGAATGGTGAGTGGTCGGTGGGGCGCAAGGTAGAGATCATCGACTGGTTGCAACGTTCCCATAGAGACCGCGCGGCGCGGCGCGGATGGCATCGGGCGCGCACGATGCGATGCGATGCGATGGGATCGGTGGTGCGCTGTGCTACGGTGCCGGGGCTCAACATTGTGGAGGCGTGTCTGCCCTCTAACCGGGAGGCCAGATCAAATAATATATTCTCACCAGCAACAACGTTCCAATTAATTGCAACATGCTCCGGCCGGAGAGCCAGTTCCGAACCGGTTCCGATCGGAGCGGATCGGAAACCCGGCGCGCATTCGTTCCGGATAATGGTACCTCATTCCTGGCTCGATCGATCGACAGCGAATGGAAGAACCGAGACGACCGTGTTCCGATCATACTAAACAGAAGACTCCGGGATTATTATGGCTCCCCTAACCCATTCTCCTTCTCCTCCTCCACCTCCTGTCTCCCAGTTTGCATACATTTGGCCAGGCGTCCTTCCAATTCCGCGGAGAGAGAGAGAGAGAGAGAGAGAGAGAGAGAGAGAGAGAGAGAGAGACTTGGACGACCACGACGTTCCTCTCTCGCCAAGACAATAATAAATACTTCACCGCCACCGACGCTCCGACTATTAATAGGTACGATCGCTGTCGGACACCGGTGGGCGGCGCCTCGGGCCGGCAGATTCGAACGCGACGCTCGCGGACCGTTTCGAACCATTAGCGACCGCGATCCTGATTCGCGGACGATTTGAATGAACTCTGTTTAGTACAATCATGTTTTTTCTTCTTCTTTTTTTTTTGACGTAGTGCAGTCCTCGTTTTATTAGAAATGTAGAGATTGTTGTTCGCTATTCCTCTATTCTCAAGAATATCACACAGGATAATTCACTGAATAATCATTTTCTGTAATGTTTGTCTGTTTAAGCCTATTTTATAATAAACAGATATTCTTCGTTTCATCGTTATCTAATCGAGCACGCTGCAGCATAATCTATTTAAAAAGCGAGAACGCATCTGCAGCCGCGGAGAACCGCCGAGACAATCGATAATTGGCT
This sequence comes from Lasioglossum lativentre, assembly GCA_916610255.1. Classification (NCBI taxonomy): domain Eukaryota; kingdom Metazoa; phylum Arthropoda; class Insecta; order Hymenoptera; family Halictidae; genus Lasioglossum; species Lasioglossum lativentre. Next base: position 9,919,590 of record OU744364.1, read on the forward strand.
CGACTGTAACTGGGCTAATTAGAAATTAACCCTTCGCGGGTCGATTCTCGACACGCTCGTCGCCGGTCATCCGTTGGAACGCGTCAAAGCGCTGGGCCACCGTATCAGATTTGATTCTAATTGGAGCCATTATTGGAAACCGATCTGTCGTCCGTTCGTGAACAAGATCGTCTTATGTTCTGAAATGTCCCGTGTGAAATTGATCGATATGCGAATACCAACGAGCACCGACGAATCGGACAATTCTTTCTCACAGATTTTCTAACGCTTCGCGCAACTGAATATCGTAATCTACTATTTTGTTACGAATGCATAAGATCAGCAGTCTGTTCATGATACTGTTGGTAACGATGCAAGTATTTTTCCTCCTCAAGAAACACATGGTTCACACACACACATACACTCCATTAAGTACGTTTTCGTTCCTGGAGGATTAGAAGCATACGAAATTGTTTTATATTTTGTTCACGTTACTCCCTCGTCTCCCGCATGTTTCGATTACCCAGCCAATAAGGTTAATCCGTCGGGAGAGTAATAAAAATTTTTTCGCGTTAGAAGCATGATTCAAGCCAGCGTGCGACGAGCGGGCGCCGGCGAGTCCTGCCAAGAGATTCCGGATTCGTCCGCAAGACCGATGCGCCGATTATACTGTTCGGCGTGTTCGGGATACCGCAAATGCTCGTCGCAGAGTATACCCCTAAGGCTTGGCCCCGATTTTCGGAAACGCGGTGTTATCGTTCTCCGTTTCGAGGCCACCGGAGAACCGGACTCCGGAAACCACGTGGATAACAAATCGGACTGCTCGTTGCATCGCTACACTCGATCGACATCTACTTCCTCCGCAAACGGGTATTAAACGGGACAATCCAAACACTTTGTGAAGAAGAAAGAGGGGAAGAGCGAGGAGCAAGCAATGAGTAGAAAACACTTGAAACCACCCCTTGGAAAACACACATTCATCGAAAAAACTGATGACATGAAAAACAGTTCGTATAAATTGTTTCAATATTTCGTAAAAGATATTAATGTTCAATAAACCATTTGAAGGTAGCCAACGGGAAAAATCGGTTTACGGACAATTCTATCAATTTCTTTATGGAAAAACATTGAATCATTGATATGTTTTGGGGGTGGTTTTAGCATCACACACTTTTGGTGTCTCGCGCAAATTTTCGGAATAACCAACCCCAGCACTAAAAAAAATCTCAAGTCATTTGAAGTAACTTTTTCCTTTACGAGAATGTTCTCCGAGGCTTTGTTCAGGAGTTATTAACAAATTTAGCGTCACACTTTTTGGTGTCGTCACGCAAATTTTGGAAGGTTCCCCAGCCCTAAACCCCCACCCGGCGACCGGAGCGCGGTAGTGGGGATACCCGATTCTACGTCATCGGCTCGGTCGATCCGTGTTTACGCGCGCTGTCCTTTTCTACGTTCGGCGCGATCGGCGAGGTCCCAAATAAATCTCTCTCTCTCTCTCTCCCTCTTATACACTTTTTAGCGTCACACTTTTTGTTGCCGCACTTTTGTTGTCATATCCATGTTAAAATGGTGGCAACGACCGTGTTAATTGACCGAAACAGTTGAACAGCGAAGAAGCGCGGCCGATTTCGAACGAAACGGACAGTGTTCGGGGTTTAGGGATCGGTGTCCGAAAGTCGAAGGCAAGTCGCGTGCCAGTTGAACGTCCTGCGATCGAGAGCGGTCACGATTCCTACGCGTTTCTGCCGCACGAGAGACGGAGAGCAAGACGGGAACGGGAGCGGGTGGGGCCATGAGACGTTGGTCGAAAAACGGGCGTCGCGGCCGTATAAATTATCCGGCGTAGCGTTTGTCATTCTCGTGCTTTCGGCTCGTTAAACCGTGACAGAGGCCGGAAAGCAGCGTCGGGGCGCCGCACGAAAGCCGGGCAGCAGCAGCAGAAAGCTCGCGGGCTCTCTCGCTCGCTCGCCTATCGTGCGGCTTCGCACGAATCTCGCGTCTCGTCGTCGCGTCGCCGAGCCAGCACGAAATGCGATTACGTTGCCGGTGTATTGCCGGTCGTGTTTCCACGTGTAATCCACGATTTGCTCTTTGCTCCCCTCGGCCTCGACTGCACGGGACTGCGGCTCTCTCTCCCTCTCTCTCTCTCTCTCTCTCTCTCTCTCTCTCTCTCTCTCTCTCTCTCTCTCTCTATCTCCCTCGATTGTACTCGTCGGACGACTCTGCGATGACAAGCGGCTCGATAATGTCGTTAAAACCGCCCTAGCCTGTGTACACGATATATCGCGTTGCCAATGACGGATTCGCCGCCCTTTCCCCCCAGATGGCCAGCGAGAAAAGAAACCCGGATCGATCGATCGGCTCTCCGCGCTGCCGAGCCGCTAGGATTCATAGGATGCTCCGTTCCCTGCTCGAATTGATCGAGTTGTGCTGGAACCGTGGCTCCCGTGGTCTGCGCCGAGGGTCAACAATCGACGATACAATTGTTTCAGGCAATAACTTCGAGTGGAAACAACCGATAACCGGCAACAGGCGAGAGTGCTCTCCAACGAATAAAGTTTGCCCGACCCCCCTTAGAAAAGGGCGAGCTCTGCAGCGTGCGCCGCTATTAAATAGGTACCCGTGCTTGCGCTCTGTGCAGTAATACACGTGCATTCAGCCGCGTGTTTTTCTGGTGGGAGCATCATTCTATTCGATTACGAAAATTACATTCAAACGGGAGGATAATTTTCCTGTTGCAAGATGTACAGATTAAAACAATTAATAAATGATTTCGGCGCTACGGTTCGATCATTTGAAAAATAAAGTAAATTAATCAAAAGCAATTTTGCTAATAGTCAAAAAAATCGACGTTTCGGTGCTGATTTGCACCATTTTCAAGATAATTTTTGAAATTGCGTCTGTAATGAAAATGGTGCAAATCAGCACCGAAACGTCGATTTTTTTGACTATTAGCAAAATTGCTTTTGATTAATTTACTTTATTTTTCAAATGATCGAACCGTAGCGCCGAAATCATTTATTAATTGTTATAAGCAATAATACGATCGATATAAACTACTTTATGTACCGATTAAAGCTGTTACATATGAGATACCCAGGTTACCCGTGACGATACCTGGGTAAACAAAAAGTACCCAGGTACCCGGGTACTCGTGTAAACGACAATACCCGAGTACCCGGATATAAGGCAAACAAAAGTAACCCGGGTACCCGGGTACTCGTGTAAACAACATTACCCGGGTACCCGGATATAAGAGGTAAACAAAAATAAACCGGGTACTCGGGTAAACAAAATTTCCCCGGTGCCCGGATACTCGGGTAAACAAAAATTACCCGAGTACCCGGGTATCTCATGAATAGACTGCGGATATTTATACAAAATAAAAATTGTTTACATCAATTTCAAGAACCGAAAGACATATGACGATTACTTATTTTCTTCAATAAGGTAATAATAGCTGTTGTAACAAGTTGTGAAACCTCATGAGATACTCGGGTACCCGAGGACACGGCCGTCTTATGAGATACTCGGGTAGTTTTGCTGTACCCAGGTATCTAATGGGCACTCGGTGTCGAAGTTGAACCTCTAAAGGTTCTAGTTCTAGTGGAGATATAGTGGATGTATTCTCCTCTCTTTTTCGCAAAATGAAACAGCGTGCCTTGGGAAGGGTTGTAACCGGGCCACAGCCCGATTCTCGTCGCATTCCAGGCTATAATTCTCCAGGAAATGAAAGTAGAAGGAACCCAATGGCCTGGGCAGACTCGTTAGAAACCGGCAGCGATATTGGGAGCGGAACTATCTCGCGAGGCCACGCGATCATCGCGTCTCGGGCTGTTATCGGTCGAAACTCCGTGTCCCCGAGCACCGCGTGATCGTTGTCCAGCTTACGGCGAAGTTGCTACTGGCGATTCGGATCGTTGCTCGTTCGCGGACATTGCGCCCGGCCCGGCGCGGCGCGGCGCGGCGCGGCGTCTCGTCGCCTCCCTCCGTTCATCCTTATTCTACGCGCGATTTAGGGTTACGGGTCTCGCCGCGTCTCGTCTCGTCGCGTCGTTTCGATCCAATAAGCCGAAGCAGACGAAAGCGGAGCGAAGCTGCTCGATATTGTTCCAGTATGCTGCCGATACCCAGAATCTGCAGACGCGAGCTCCGCCGGAATTCAATTTGCGTTCGGCCAGCACGGAAGTGGGACCAGTTGCTCGCTCTGTACGCATCGAGCAACCGGAAACCGAGCCGATGAATCACCGGATATCGCCGGTTAGGCGCCGCTGACGTTTCCGATAAACGTGCAACCAAATAGCTCTCTCTCTCTCTCTCTCTTTCTCTTTCTCTTTTTAGCATCGTTGCTGCTCGTTTCGGAACCCGAAAAGTTCGAACAAAATTGCTCTACTTTCAGCTGCAGCTACCCCCGACTGACTGGTTATTTCGGTACCAGAAACTTTGGGGACAATCCGACCACCTCCGAGTATGGTCCCGTACCCCTTTGTCACGAAGACACAATTCTTCCTGCCTATTTCGGGCCCAAGGATTTTAGGATTTTCGTAACCTTGAGCTGGTATTACCGTTGCACCACTTTGCGAATGAGAAATTGATACACAGCTTTTCTCTTTATATTATATGAGGAATAGTATTGAATTTTTATCGATACCAATTAAATGAAATTTATTTCCTAGGAAAATTTAATATTATATCTCTTTATAAGTAAACCACGGAGTTGCTTCGTTTGTAGTTAATGATCAAAATTTCTTGTCGATTTCGAAACTGTCACATAAATCGAAAGCGGGCTAGATAGAAAAACAACAACACGGGTTTGTTTATCAATTTTCCCCGTTGTGTACTGCCTGTCGGACAAACAACAAAACAGGTTGCAACAGCAGCTGAAACGCCGACCGACGGTCGAAGAAGACGCAAACATTGTTTAAACATTCCCGCGACTCGTTCATTCTGTTTTGCCCGAGTGGCACGCAAGCTATAAATACAGAAAATCCGCAATCTAATCGTGACTGAAACGCTTTGGCGTGGCGGCTACTAGTTATTCCGGTGACTAAGTAGTATTCTTTAGCAATGCGCGATACACGCAGCGAGACAAACAATCTGACTCATAGTAGCCGTAGGGTCATCCGATACCGGTCCGAGCCGCGTTTCCGCCGTTGCTTTTTTCAGGCATTGTTTAAACGGATTTACGTGTAGAACTGTTTCATGGAGGAGAGGCCGTTGTTTTGAAACATAGCTTGCGGTAGTAGCCAACGAGATTGCAACACTCTCGCGAATATTAATACGCGAATCCATTAGCAGAACTCGCGCATTTGTGTTGAAAACCTGCTGGGAAAATCGCGGAAATGACGATGATTAACCGCTTGTTGTGAACTCGACGTTCTCCGATCGCTCCGACTGGGAAACAAGTCGTAGTGCGGGGGTTCTGCACTCGTTGCTCGCACTCGGCATTTTCAAGGTTCGTTCGGCTATTCTACGAAATGAGAACAGGCGCAGTTTGAACTATTGGAATGATCAACATTCGAAATTCAATTTTAATTTCGAAGTTTATGTACACAGCATAATATTCGAACGTTCCATGACATTCTTCTGCTAAATTGTTTCGACATTTCATAAACAAGGTGCGTTTTAATAAAATATTTTAGCAACGAAGCAAATGGTAGTGAGCATATTATAAATTAATTTTTATTGTGGTAAAGTCGAGTAGATTAGATTGAATAGGATATGAAAGACATAGAAGGGTTGAAGGAGTAATAAATTTTTATTGTGGTACAGTCGAGTAGATTAGATTGAATTAGGATATGAAAGATATATAGAAGGGTTGAAGGAGTAATAAATTATGTCTCGCCAGTTTTGGTCCGTTTAATGAAATTCTTTCGATTTTCAGGAAGATTTTTGGGATTACGATCCGACAGACAGCGTTGAGAGATTGCGAGGATGCAGCGGGTCCAGATCGCGAAGGGTTCGGTTCACGTTTCTCGCGATCGGAGGACTTTTCTTTTGCATAAAGTTCCGGCCATTAGCGAGGAACGAAATCGATTCGGCGGCGTGCACGAGGCACATATTAATCGGATTTCTGCGCAGTGGAGGGTGCAGACGAGGGATCAGGGGAGAAGAGGGAGGGGAACGGTGCGCCCGCGCGCAACACCAGAAACAGGGTCATCGACCTTGGCCAGCCGATGACTGCGTAGGGCCAGGTGGAACGGAGACGACGGGGGTTTCACCTCGAGCATCTCCTGTTGTGTGCTCGACCGATACCGGAAGCTGCCGTCTAGACGATGCTGCTTTTTTTGTCCTTCCTGCTGGTTCCGGTAACCAACCCACTCTCTCTCTCTCTCTCTCTCACACACGCACTCTCTTTCTGTCTGTTCGGGCCAAGGTGGCTGTTGAACACGCGACCGCTCGAAAACCGAACCCTTCCCAAGATCCGCCCTTCGACCCCGAACCTCTTCGACCTACTTTCGTATTCTTGACCTGCCAGTCAGAGTTCTCGGTGTTAACGGACCGCTTCCTGAAATAACGCCTTTATTTCAGTCCCTCCGGAAGGGTTTCGGAACGGGGATGCACGTGGGATAGGGTCGCTTTGTGTCTCCCTCCACTCGTCGATGACAAAGGACACGCCGGTGGTTCCCGAGGACCGAAGACTCGCGAGGGAACGCGAATCACAATGACTGACATCCGACGACATCGCGATCCTCCTTCTGGCTGCTAAATATTAGGTCAAGCAGTAAATACCGTGTTTGTTATATCTTTTAACCCTTCAGGTGAATATTTAAAAAATTCTTAGACACGATACAGAAAAATGATCATCGAATTCATTCAATTACGGAATTTTACATTTTTCTCTCGTGTTCACCATGCGTAGAAAAACGATGAGGAATGCAATTTCGGGTTTTGGTTTTCGGAGTGACGGCGTGCGTTGGAACATTTTCTAGGAAAATGGGGGGGGGGGGGGTGGTGTACGTCCGCACGGTCACCGGAGACAGCGTCGTCGGGTTTCTAGATCGCGTTGAAATCGGAGCTGGAAATCGTGCTCGTTAATTTTCGGGACGGAGTTTCGTGGCCTCTGCGGGGACTGTCTGAACGAGCCGTCGACCGGAAGTTGCGTGGCCTGCCACCTTAATAACGATCGTGTCCCAATGGGTCGTGTGTTTACAGGAACGGATCCCCGACAAGCCGATATTTTCTCGACGATGTCCCATCGACCCCCGGGGCCCCCTTTTGTGTATACACCTTCGGCCAGGAAGAGCGAGCGAGCTCGTTCGAGACGCCCGTATTTATTCGGCGTCTTTCGGCTCTCGAACGGAAATCATTAAGTAATGTCACCGGACGACTTCCGCCACGCCACTTACCGTAAACGGCCCCCGACGCTTAATATGCGAGCTGACACGCCTTAATTACATCGCTTCCCCGCCCGATCATTCCCGGACCGACCATGTGTGCTTCTGACCCGCCCTGCCCTCTTTATTCGAGCTTTTAAAACTCTTACGAGCTTTTAAAATCGCTTCAACCTCTTCTTTATTTCCTGTTACGACAGCTTTTCACGCCATTCGATGAAAAAATTTGGAAGAACCTTCCCAAGTGAATATCTTTTTATGTGTACATTTTTAAATTTGTTTTAACAACAGAGGTAATTAGTAACAATTTTAAACTAGTTTAGAAATATTTAAATTGCGAAATATTTTTGGACACTGATTCGTCATGTCTGGAAATTGAAGAAGGTTCGATAGGTGTTCGTCAGATTTAAGGAGAGATAATTTCGTACTTCGTCTGGCACGTTCGTGGATTATTTTTATTCTTTTGTGGAGGTGATCGATTCGGCATGGGAGGCTCATAATCTCGATCGAGCTGCTCGTCGGCGCGGTAAGGATACCGACGAATTTTTTCGACGTGTTTGTGTGTGGGTCGCCCGTCGGAATACTTCGGTAATTACTCGTCGGAACCCGGTGTCCTCTCCCGTTTCACCGGGTCGTTAAAGAGGGATGTCCGACAGGCGACAAACGTGTCGACGCGAGGAACAAAAACACGGCCCACCCTCGTTACACGATACTCGACTGACTCGGGGCAACGAGTAACAGGAGAACACGGTGTTAAGATCGGAAACGAAACGTGTCCGATATAAAGGCCATATCGTGGACAACCATCGTTCGATGTACATATATCAACTAATTCGTTCGTGACCTTTAACACCACCAAAGTGCGTGCAAGTATATTTCATTATGGCTTTGACCACAAATACTTTTCCATTTTCATCCCCATATGATAATCTTCAATTAGTCTAATCTATTTACCACTTGAAATTTCACATATTTTTCTTATAAATGCATCAAATCAATTCGTCAATTGTTTCTAGAAATGTAAAATGTAAAATAAGTAAAATGAAAAGTTTGCTGCATCGACTATAGGAAATGGCGAAGGAAAAATTGACTTCGGGACAATGCACTCGATAAGAATTGAAAGAATCTCGTAAATGTTCTCTACTCGTCGGTGTGTAAAGCTAGTCCATTAGACTAATGAGGGGCTCCCTTCATGTGGTGGTATCATATCAGCAAGGGTATAAGTTAAAAAATGCTTTTCGCATTTAGAGGGTAGCCACCCCTAAAACGCAAGGTTCTGGGTAAGAGATACGAATCTAACATAGAGTAATTGATTAATTCCGAGAACGGTGAATGAATTCGTAACAAAGCTGGTGAAACGATGACGCGTGAGACTGGTAGTTGATTGATTCTGAGAACGGTGAATGAATTCGTAACAAAGCTAGCGAAATGACGATGAGTGACTAGTAATTGATCAACTCTGCGAACAGTGAATGAATCGGTAACGAAGCTAGCGAAACGACAAGTTCGCGTTGATCCGAGGTGTCTCGATCCGGGAATGCCGTGACGCGTAACTCGCGATAAAGGATCGAATCACGTTCGCAGCGAAGGGAAACGGGGGCGTAGGATCGAAAGCTGGGAGAAATACACGCGCAACGTTTGCCACGAGTATAAAGTTCGATTACCAGACACCGAAGGCCGAGCAGCGTCCACGGCCGGTCACGGAATGCGACTCAATGCGATCTCGAACGCGTGGGACTTCCGTTTTCCGCCCTCGCCTCTCCTCCTTCTCTTCGTCGCTCTCTCTCTCTCTCTCTCTGTCTTTCTCTGGTGATTCGCTTACTCGCTCGCGCACACGGGGATATCGTTCCATTGTCGACGATACACGGGAGCGTAAATCGAACGCTTCCACTTTTATTCTCTAGGATAAACACCCTCGTCTGCTCGTAAACCTGTTTGTCCCCGAGGCTGCCTCCGGAGGAACGCGATCATGGGCGTCGTATACGCTCCTAATTTTTTCCGAAATTATGTACAACGTACTCCCCGCGAGAATTGCTCGAGGCGTTTTGCGCGTCTGTTTATCGGTTTGCCTTGAGAAACTTTTCCTCGTTCGCCACTTCTCGTTGGAGAAGGAAGGTGTCCTGCATTGGCTGCCAGATTGGGGAGTGTTTAAGTAAACTCATTAAGGCGTTTGTCATGGAAATTTTGACGTGGCATTTCAACAAGATGCATACACTTTCACGAGGAAATTCTTCGTGAACAGAACGACAAGGTAGCAACGTCCTGAATCTTCATTGGCGCAACCATGTAGCTTGACTTCAAAGAAACTTGCGCGCCCAATAAGCGCACAAAGATGCACAGTGCATGTTGGTTCGGATGCGATGAGCGATGGCCACGTTCACAGAGGTCCCCGGAGAGCGCTGAGCGAAAGTGGCCGTTAAAAACGCAAACGAAGTGTAATGTCCGAGAGATTAATACACAAAGTGAAACCCCGGAGAATTTCGTGTTTGTTGGTACGGTGCGGCGGTGAGGATCGTCTCTGGCTGCATGGGGGCAGAGAGCGGAGGCCATGGTAAAAATGGCGACGCTCCTGTAACTCTCGACGGGTTTTAAAGCGGCGGTAAAAGTGGCCATAAATAAATTGGCGGGGCGCGCGCCGCGCTGACACATAAATTACGTTCCCCTAAAGACGACGACGCACGAAACAACACCGCGGAATACAAACTACTCGCATTATAGACGAAAAACGATCGTCGAACGGGTCTCCCGGTGCCGTAAACCCGTTCGCGGACGTGGGTCCGCCTTGTGGCGGAGGCTGGATCTGTTCGAGACCAGTCAGGAACATTCTACAGACAACATAGAGGCCCCGGACCCTCGAGCAGAAACTGAAGACATTTCCATAAAATAGGTGGCAGGCGTCCGAAAATTTTCGAGTTACGATACGATTCGAAATTTCGTACATTTGTAAGCTTATACTCGGCTCGGATGGGCACCGAAATGGGCCCAGATAACTTGACACGTTATACCAGAAACTGGGCGTATCAAATTCGGTGGGGGTGACAACTTTTTCTAGCGTTAACTTTTTAATTATTTATTTCCAGTGGTTCGTAAGACATTTCATTTGCTTAAAATCGTATTCTAGGGCTTCCCCGTCCTCAACGCCCCGTGTAGGGATAGTTTAGATTTATTCTGAGGGCAGAACACCTTTTATATAAAAACTTTGTTCCAATAGGGGTAGTTCTATAAAGATAGGTCAGGATTGCAATCCACATTTCCAAAAACACTCGGAACTGTTCTAATAAGGGTAGTTTCGTCAGGGTAGTATGGAATCGGCTTCTACGGCACCAAAAGGCTCTTCAAACACTTCTAACGAGGCAAGTTTCATAAGGGTTGCTTAGAGCCTGCTTCTACAGCTGCAGAATCCTCTTGAAACTGTTCTAATAGGGGTAGTTTTATAAGGGTAGCTTAGAATCGGATCCTACAGTCCTGAGAAACCTTTAAATTAATGAGATTTACAAGAATGGTATATTATCAGCATCTGCAACACCAAAGGACCTTTAAAATTGTTCTGATAAAGGCGCTTTCACAAGGGTAGTTTATTAGCAGCTCCCACAGCTCCAGAAACGCCCAAACCAGCACCGGCAGTAATTAATACAGTATGATTAACAGAGGCACGAATTTCGCGCAGCTTTTCGGGATTCCGGGCTAGCGCGGGTCGTCTGGGGTCGCTCTATCCCGAAAATTTCATGAGGGAAGTATCACAAAGCGGTATAATTAGTCACCCTCGTCCCAGCTGGCGACAGAGGCTTCGGGGAGAGTGCGTCACGACGCGACGCGACGATCGACGCGGATCCGAAACACAATTAATGATCGACGCCTGCTGGACCGGCCCGACCCGGCCCGTACTGTTCCCCAATTTCGAATGTTTTCACGGGAACCGCGCCGTAATCCACCGTCTGCTCGACATTATCGCGATCACGGGGATTCGGCCGGATTACTCACGATTTTACGGAACTTCCGGCTTAGGGGACCGCCGAATTTAGACCAGTTGCGTTCAAACTGAATTCCTTTTTTCCGGTCCTCTTAGATTGGAAGTCCTCATAAATTCCTGCATTACCTAAATAAATTCAGTTTTGTAATTTTAAAGCTGAACAGATTGAAAATGTTAGGGCAATTTCCTGCGCGGAAATCAGCCCGATCGCGAGCCGGGCCGGTCCGGGCCGGTCACGAGTCGGAATCGTAATTAGCGACTGCTTGTCGGATGGAAAATTTACGAGGGACGGAAAGTCGCGAGGGAAACGCGACCGGTCGGAGGGCAATTATCTTCGTTAATTATTTCACGGGTAAGTTCTGCGCGGGATTCGTTCTCGGTGTCGCGTCGCGTCGCGTCGCGTCGCGTTCCACTTTGGGAAACGCAGAGAAGTTGTTTTACTCGAATTCACTCGAGAGTCAACGTCCCGGAAGCCGGAGAGGACCGAAGAGGGCCTGAACTAAGTTGCGCGTCCAACAGTTACCGGACCAGACAAAGAGGAACAGGAGGAACAAGCGAAAACGGTGCAGAACCGTTTCCTCGGACGTCTAACCGTTTGCCGCGCCGCGCCGTGCCGCGCCGCGCCGCGCCGCACCGGAGCAATAAGACGCAAAACGCGTTCCGTCCCTTTCACGTTCGTGCCGCCTAATTACTTTCCACGTCCGCTCGCTCGAAAAGTTGCAATTTCGAATTTGGGCCTGGGCCAAGGCTTCCGACAGTAAACAACCTGCTAGACGTATCGCCCGAACGGTGTCGAGAGTATTTTACAATTTACGCGACACCGTCTTTGTGGCTCGCGACGCTTCTGCTGCTCACATTCTGAGCACTCTGGGTGGTAATTTATTTTTATTATCAACGATGTGCGTTGCCTCGATCTTGTAATTTGCAGCTTGGAATACCAAATGGCCATACAAAATGGAAAAGAAGATAAACTTGCAACCCATGTTTCCAGACTGTGCATCGCCGTGCAAAATGAAACCAAAACATCCCCTTTTAGAGAATTGCTATCGAGTGAACATTCTTGCGACTACCAGTGCAAGTAGCACAGGATGTTCGAAGTAGGAATATTGGAACAGTTTGGTCGTTATCGGGAGTAACTATGCAAAAGCGGCATTTGCGCACAGTCGGAAAGGTTAAAATGTTCTCGGGAAGGCAGCGATTTTAATGAAACGTCGATGGAGCTGGTTAAGCAACATTCTTGGACCGCCTCGGAGTCGAGCGAAGCACCCGGATGAAGTTCAACCGTGCAGAAAGTTTCAACGACTATGCCCCCGGAAGATTTTGGCCGTCTCCGAGAACCACGGACGACGCTACGGGAGGATCTCGTTTCGGATACGCGCTGCTGGTCAAATCGAAAATAGTCCGTGTCGTTGGCGACGAGGTGTCTGCTAAATTGACGAGTAAAACGAGCGGCCGGCCACAAAGTTGCACTCGCCGACGCGACACGACGCATCCAAGTGTGCACACCCGCTCAGCCCATAACGCGGCGGAGTTCTGGGTCTGATTGGGAAGATTTACGACGCTGCTCTCTGCACGCATACTTGTACACCGGGAAACGAGTCGTCTCTTCCTCGAAATAGTGCTACTTGGCTGGCTAAAATTGATAAACATGCAACAGTGTTTTTCATCGTAAACCGTGCTTCTATAAGATAAATTGGCATAAATCAGTGCTTAAATTGTCGTTCGAGATCTTCTACGACGTTTTAGGTGACGGAGTTCTTACATCATTTGAAATTTTCCTTGCCTAGTTTGATTGCTTGGATCTTCGTTTTAAATCGTACAATAACGCGACCGCTTGGATTTTATGCGTCAGGCGAAGAAACATAAAATTTCATGTCGCCGATACGTGATTTACAACCTATAAAAATTATTAAGAGAAGAAATGAATTTCTATAGAGACAATTTTGATTTTGCATATATGTATGTAAAAATCCGCGGATCCTTTTTCGTCCGAACTTGGTAAAAATTTTGGTGGGAAGAAAGAATGTGTTTTCTCGTAATTGGCAGGGACGGGAGGATGACGGTGAGTGAAACGATCGAAAAGAGGGTACGTTGACGGGAGAGGCTAGGCTCCGAAGCAATTGGCGATCATTGGTGATCGTCGGGACACGTGGCGCGGCACGAAACCGAGGGAATGTGGGCCGTGGGACGTCGCCGCTCGCGTCAAAGACGTCCTGAACTCGTTCGGAACCACATTCCTGAACGTGAATCGCTTACCGACGTTCCGAGAGGGCCGGCTCGCTCCCGCCAGGTGATGGACGATACAAACCGCGGCCGATTCGAACCCTCGTCCCCGTTTACCTCCCTTTAACCTTTGCCCGCTCTGTCCAGGAAATTCGGACATCTGTATCTTCATAATTGAATCTCATTTTCGAAGATGCGCTCTTCAAAAGGCAATTGCAAAATTATCAGACCTGTCCCCAGTGTTCTTAAACCCTCAGCACTCGGATGACGACTCTGAACATTTCTATGCCATTTACATATTACACGAGATATTGTATCAGTTTCATATGCAAAAAGTGAAAAAAATTTTATAAGAACGGAAATATTTGGGGAATGGAAAAATCTTTCGTTTCTTAGTGAAAATAGCACCGAGTGCAAAGGGTTAACAATTGAATGCGATTTTTACAGTTTCGCATTTTACTTGAAGTCAAATTAATTTGATACGCTCGATGACTTGCTTCTGTTAAATTGTTTCAACCTCCAGACTTTATTTATCAATTTTTCAAGATATATTTTTGTAGGTTTTGTAGACACGTCGACCATTTAATGTAATTGCCAGAAACTGAGTAATTCCGAGTGGTAGGATAAGGGGTTAAGGACTATTAGAAAATTGGTATTTACTGATTGCTGGTTGGTGATACGGGATATATATCTGAAAATCTGATTGGGTCTCGTGATCGCGCGGCGTTTCTCTCGATTTCCCGCGGTCATTTCGAGACTTTTGATCAATCAGAGCCGACCCCGCGGTCGATTGACGTATTTAAACTGGTCTCGGACGGTCCCGTGGCTGTTAATTGTTTACTGGCCTGGTCGACCGTCTCTCAGCGTCGAGTCGCCGGCGGTCGTTTAACAGCGCCAAGAGAAACATCCACTCGGAATCCAGACGGCACCGGGGCCCCGTGGATTTACTTCTTCCACTTTACTCTCTTTTCTTCTCGCTCGGCCACCGGAGTTTACGACTTGACGAGCCCGTTCCGCGTATCACGAACGCGCACGTGCTCCCAGTCACGCCGCGAATAGCGATAGAATCAAGTTCACCGGCCACTTATGAATATCGATCGACCCGGTAATCGACTGCGGCGTTAGAAAAATGGTCACTTTATGCGCCGCGCCGCGCCGCGCCGCGCCGCTTTACGTTCCGACGCGTGTCCGCGATCGTCTCTCTGCAAGCAAATGGACCATTATTTCGCCGATGACCAGGCGAATCGTAGTTAATGCCATTTTCGATATCACTAAAATCGACGAGCATTCGAACGGTAATGAGTCGACCCGACGATTTTAACGCTACACCTACCGAGCCAGTCAAAATGACTGGTTCCCGGATTTTTCTTTTACGATTCGTCAAGTTACAGATGTATTTTCTTGAGAAATTTTGTCAGTATGCTTCTGTATTCAAGTACATGTTACCATTAAAAATCCTACGAAATCTAAATAAACTCAATTCTGTTATTACTATAGAAGAATATACGTCACACTCGTTTAGGGCTCGGTAGTTCTAGTGATAATGAATTTATCAGCGAAACAGTAGGCGAAATTTAATAGCATTTGTATGCTGCTTTCGACGGACCGATGTTACTCGGAAGAGAGAAATCTTCCCCGGTTTCACGCAATCGATGAAGGCAATCTTCGGTTTTCAACGAGATTCGCGGTCCAGGTATGCAGATTTCACTCGAAAGTTGCGTTTCACGTGTGTACGTATTCTTTGACAACCTAGGGAAATTATTATCTGCGTATGTACTACGCGACAACCCTTGATAACCATCTGTTTTTGTGTTAAAAGCAGTGGAAGATTTCATTGCGCATTGTTGAAACGTTTTATCGAAAGCAAACAACGTTCTCGGGTCTAATCAGCCGCCATCGTGTGGCCTACGGTTCTCGTCACCGGATTCCTTTCCTTTTACCGAAAGCGGGCCGAGCCCGATCGATCCGCTCTTTCAACGAATTAATGAAACCCGTGCGGGAACAACAGCCGTACGCGGACCACCCCCGCACCCTCCTCCTCGCAATATTCGATCAGCCCTCGGATCGATTGCACGCCGACAATGTCTCTCGAACGTCTGAATCAACAACTGCGTGCAAATTACGTTCAGAACAATTCTTTTCTATGGCTACGACGCTCTGAACATTTGAGAGAGTCCTCTAAAGTAATTGCTAAATGAGGTGGAAGAGGGTAGTTTACTCGTAGACTATTTATTGAAATATGGGCACAAGAAACCAGACTCTGAATATAAAATATATAATAGAATTTATTCAGTTTAGTATATCTGAAAAACACGTTGTGTGGCACGTCTTTGCTCTACGACAAATACGACACGAGCGAGGATCGTTCTGGGAAAAACGGACGACGATCATTAAACAATGAAATTAGAATTTTCATTTAATTACTGTTTTATAGTATTGATTTAGAAAATTTCTATTTTGCATAAGAGTCTACGGTCTACTAATTAAATGTAAAAATTTCTCTTTAGATAAATTACCCCTTGCAGATATGTATGTGTAAAAATTATTACAGATTTCTCGAGACCGTTTCTCTCGGATTGAGAATGATGTGCTATCTAGTAAAAGAATCGGAATCTTGGCGGTTTAACGAGGAGATTCAGTGGCCCGTCCAAGCGGAATAATTCGCTTCCGATTTAATTTCGGGCCGGACCGTGGCTCGGCTTAGCGCAATCGAAAATATTAGTTCGGTCGAGGGATCGGGAGGCCGGGTCCGCTCGCTCAAAGCTGTTTTCGCGCGGATGCGTCGATTCGCGAGGATAAAGCGATACGATTCCACCGGCCGTCATGTTCGTTTGTTTCGCGCCGGTGTCAGGATAATCTGCTCGATCCCGCCCCCGTTTCCCCCATCCCTTTCGCTCCTCTTTCTGTACAACTGCACGCGTTTCCGATCGTTTTGCTTGTCCCATTATTCCTTCCATAGCTTCGTTGCCGGCCGTGATCCCGACGCGACGTGAAAATTGTTACCTTGTTCGATCGGGCTCGGTGCAAAATAATCCGACAGGTTCCCGACAAAATCGACGAACCGAATGGTTTTTCCGAAGGAAAATGCGCTAACTGACGCGGATTTTTTTTTTCTAAAAGGCACTCGATTTTTTATGAATTTTTGCGTGCTGATATCAAGACATATTCGTTCCCCGGTCAGAACAGTGACAACTAAAAAAAATAACAATTTTGAAAAAAAAGAAACATGTCATATCTCTAACTCCTAATTGAACCGCTAGAGGGCTGTTATGTCAGTTTTCTTTTTGAGCTAGTTCATATTTGCAGTGGCGAGAACAGGGTCACTTTAGAGTCGATAATATCATTTTCTAGAGAGTCCGATCAAATTTACTTCCAAAAATATTTTTCTAAAAGATTAAAAGTGCCGGTACTATTTCGATAGAAATTTTATAATTTTCTTCGAATCGGTATTGCGAGAATACTACTTTCTTTTAGTTATGTCGCTGTTCTTCCTGGGGTGTGAATATGAAAACAATTATTTAAATGCAAGTAATAAAATTCGCACCTGAAGAAAGCGTCGAAAAATGACACGTCTTCTGAGGAAATATTTGACCAGCCCTACGGCCAAATTATTCGGCGAACTAAGATGAATAGGGGATGCAACCGATGCATTGGCAGGTGTCTCGGGGCAACGAAACGGCCAGTTATCAGCCGGGTGAATTCTAACCGATAGCCGCGCAACTTTCCACTCCACCTACGCTACCAGTCTATGCAGAATTTATGCAGCTGCGCGTGGCCACCGCCGCTCTCCCAGTTATCCCCGATAATCAACCTAGAACGAGACTTTCAACGACCGCTGGAATTTAGTTCAGCGAACTGAATTTGTTCGCCGGAATTGAACGCCGATATTTTCCGAAATTTATGGTAATTACCGGGCACCGTCCTCCTCGCGTGTAATACTCCTACCTCGCCGGGAAATTTATTTTCCTTATTTTCCTTCGAAATCGCTCGGCGCATCTAGCTCTGCACTTGCGGCTGTTCTTTAAACTCTTTGATCAGTGAAGTGATTTGCGATTGGATTTGTTTGGCTCGCAAAATATTTACAGGAAACATACTTCTATTTCATTTCTAGACCGCAGATTTCAATGAGAAATTTAAAACAATTTACTTAGTTGAACATGAAATGCCTTCGTTTACAGAATTCCGCGAAAATACTGGATTGCGAAGTGAATTGTCAGCGCCGCGAAGGGCAGGAATTCAATTGCAAGGTTGCAGACTGTGGTAAGATAACTCTGTGAACGCATAAGCACACAGAGTTTGCCAAAATCGGAGAACCGCCCGGCTCTGGAGGCTGGTGCACGTCGCCGAGATAATGCTGCCGGGAATTAAGCCTGCCAGGCTGAAATCGCTGCGCATTAGAACAAGAATATATAATTAGCGACGACAGGACAGCGGCACTTAGGTATGCGTAAATAACCGTGGGGTTAACGCGATTCCGCGCGACAGTACAACGTCTCCCTCTATTTTCGGAGGTACTTAACGCGGCCAACCACTATAATCTCGCCGGATCCGACGGAATAAACAGCCCGCGAATACTTCGCGGAGCCCTCGAAGGGACTCGGACACGTCGGACACCCGCCAAATCCTCGATCTTCCAAAGCCACGGTAGCTCGTATGTTAGTTTTCAAAATTATGCGAGGTGTCCCACCTAAATCACCCTTATCCACCTTATTTATCGTCATATAAACAAATTTTTCTGGAAACAGTTTTAGAGGACTACATGTGATGGTAGAAAGTCATCATTTTACAAGATGTTAAGGTAGTGGGTGTATTTTCAAATGCTGTGCTATATATTTTTTTGGGTGTGCTTGTAGAGCTTGGAAAGACGAATTCAACGAGTATAATGATCGTACGGTTCCGGTCATTTAATCTCGAGATATTCGTGTCTGAAAAATACACTACTTAATAATTTCAGACACGAATCTCTCGAAAATAAATGATCGGAAAGGTATGGTTATTATACTCGTTGGATTCGTCGTTCTATCCTCTATAACCACACCAAAGAAAAAATATAGGGTGTCGTTTAAAAACATATCGAAGTCATTGAAATTTCCTAAACGGATAGCCTTGAGAGAAAATTTTTCCTGCCATTATATATATGGCTAAGATTTCTGCTGTTTCGTATTTCCACTCGTTGCATCCATTTCGTTCTTAAAAATGAAAAAGACTATACACGAGAGAGTAGTGCAAAAACTACTACACAGTAACGTTTTTACCACTGTTTCCGCGACGATTATGCTTGCACGGGCCCACTAAGAAAATGATTATGCCCGTCCCGTGGTGCATTAAATATGCAAAGTATTTCGAGACGATCATTTTGAAACAGCACCGACGATACTCGGGAGACGACAAAGCGAAAGACGCGGTACGCGCCGTCCGCGCATTCCTTGGTGTGCTCTCGCGGCGTTTGTGCATCGGTGCATCCGTTGCATTTGCTCGCGGTGCACGCGCGCGTTCGCGAAACGGTGTGCTCCTCAATTTCGGCCGAAAACAGCATCAAAGCGGTGAGAATCCATTAAGCCCGAAGAGCAAACCGAGAGACCTCCGTGTCCGCAAAGGAACCGAGAGCGCGCAGCCCGTACGATACGATTACCGTTAATTGAACGTAATTAATTAATCGAACTTGTTTGGGAACGCCGCTTGGAAATCGGGCCAACCGGGGAGAGGAATTCCCAGGACCGAATAACGGGCCCCTCTCGATCGCGTCCTCAAAAGGAGTGCCGCGGTTTCGACTCGACGAGCACCGATTTGACTCCGTTGCCATTCGCGAATTAGAGTACATTCGCGTTGGTTCCGCGACAGACTTCAAGACATTTTATTCATAGACAGAACAAATCGAAGGATGCTTATTAGAATTATTAAAAGAGGATATATAATTTCATGTAACTTCTGTTTCTTAAAATCGACTCGGATCATTTTTATTCCGCATAAAGATCGGCAGTTTATTTATCAAAAATTGTGCGAGTTACTAACGAATGTGCTTGTTCTGTTGCGAAACCGCTGTTCAATCGAACGCATTCAATGCGTCCGTTCTAGTCGGCTGAATCGGACAAACAATATATCCTTTTGTTCGTTTTGAATGTGGCTATGGTTCGAGCCACAATATCGACAATATTCTAGGTGGAACAATACCGGGAATAATGTGTGGAATCGCAAGTCAATCCGTCGGGTAGTTCAATATCGCTATGCGAAAAATTGATCTTTTTGTTTGTTTTTTGCAAAAATTGTATCTTGTAAGCAAGATTAACGCATTGTAGATTAAAAAGGACTGAACAGGTAATTTGCATAAAGATTCGCAAACGATAAATCGATTTAGATAAATCGACGGAAGGAGATTCGAGTGTTTTCATTTCCGAAAGGTGTCACGGGGTCAGCGGCTTTTAGCCGGTTAAAAGAATCTTCGCCGCGAGTAGAAGGTAAAAGGTTCCGACGTGAAACGGGTCGATCGTCGAGGAGGGAAAAACCTGGAGCAGGAGACGTCGGTTCAGTGTGCCGGTGTCGTCGTCGCTTGCGGAAGTATCGAGAGGGAAAGTGCAAGCCCGGCGTGTGGCGTCGCGACGCTGCCGCCTCGCCAGCGGTGTCAATTAGATAACCGCCGATCGCGGCTCTGCTCGTGCGTGACCAAGTCAACTCGGGGTGCATCATGCCACGTGACAGCATCCCCCGATGACTGATCGTTCAGAAAAAACCGACACCTCAGAAAAGAACGTTCTCTCCATTACCCAATTGAAATTATTTCGAAAAAATTAGTGCAAACATTAGAAGAAATCGAAGCAATTTATTTGAATAGACCACATTTCTATTTAATACGTTTTAATAATGTAGAACGTCAGAGGTTTCAAGCTTTCAGTCTGACGTCATCTTTATCTACCGTCGAGATTGATAGAACTTGGTGTACTTGTAAAAATTAGTTCTTTCTGGGCAACAATAGTTTGTCTACAACGAACCACACAAAGTATTAAATATGTTATAGAGCATTGTAGAAGCATTAAAATTTGTTTACGAGGTCTGTTGTTATCAGCAGCACGAGTGTATTGAGCCACGTTTTTTCGAATCGCGATTAAGACGTAAATTTTTTGGGTTTCTGTGGCAAACCGTTCAACTGTGGATTTATACGAGTCTACCGAACCTTATCACTGAAACCGCTGATCGCCTCGGCAATTACAGGCCGCGATTCCGCGACCAGATATTATCCTCGAGATTTATCGGTCGGCTGGAAAGGTCAGTTGTTCGCTTTCGAGCGTGCCCGCGCGATTTGCAGACACGCGGCGGCTGTTTTCGAGGAGTCAGCTAAGTGAAACTATAGTTGAGACCTCGGCAGATGGCACAGTTTTCAGTCGCAAATATTTCGATTCTCGTACGGAGGTAAATAACGCGTTTCCTTATTAGCCAAAAATTATTGGTCTCGCGCATTGGTCGGTAAACAAGTGTAAAAAAAGAATCGTTTTGGAACTGAGATTTTAAAAACCATTTAGACAATTCGGAATTGCGAACTATATACAAGGAGAGACAATTTGAAAGCACATAATCAACCTTTTGAACGACACCTACATCGCAATGTAGAAATTGTAATAATCCTTGCATATATGTATTAACCTATTATATTTTTGTTTCTTTTATTCGAAAACAAGTTTATAGACACTGTTGAAATCTGTTCCACGTAATCTTATGCAACATAGTTGAACCCCAGTGAAAGCAGACTTCGCAGTCAACAAAGTTCGATTCGGAATAATATGTATCGCTGTACGACTGCGTGTAATTGTTACGAGATCAAATTAAATTGAATAGAGCACGTCGGTGTGTACGAACACCTTTCTAGGCCACGGTATATTTTTATGCTTTTCTTTTGCAACCGAAACTGTCGGTTTTATTAGCTAGCGTGCGCAGTCTGCGAACTTTTCCTCTTATCAGCAGACCGCTATCCACGCTGGATAATCGTTGCCCGCCGCGCTGGAGAACGAGATCCCCAGTCGCCAATTACCAGAGTCCTGCACAGGATAAACCGTGTGCCGTTTGCTATTGACTCGATGCGCGTTAAACTGCTTCTTGATAGCGCGAATTGTTCGCTCGGATAACCGAGCTCTGAATCGCTGCTAGATGGGAGCTTGCAAAAACCGAGATTGCAATAGAGTTTGCAGCTTGTGTCTATTCAGGATTTCACCTGGCTGCGAACCAGATGATAAGCTCCGAAACCTCCACTTACGGTTTCAGTCTGACTCGCGATGACGAACAGGGTCTAATAAATCTGTGTTATTAATTTTTTTTAAAACCGAAATAAAATTCCATTTTGTTGCTGTTTATGCACAGCTACCGGAGAACATATGTAAATAAATTTTCTCTCTACAAAACAAATAATTATCATAATATCGAAATAATTAACTCCTCGATAAAATAGAATAAAATACGTACAAACTGCGCGAACAACTTTCTTAACATACACCGGTATGAAAATATCCATTCCGATCACAGCTTGCACAAATGACAGAGCCCAGTAGCACAAGGTATAGTCGTAAATAAACACGCAGTTCTACTTAATGTGCGCTTACGGTGCATAAATACGACAACATATTAAACATTTTGTGACCACGGATACTCGGTAGAATAAAGTAAACGAGCGTAACTTCGGAATACGCGGTGCCACTCTTTCGCGCGCAAGATACCCCTCGGTTTCTTCCGAAGGGAGCGAAGCGGCGATCAAAGAGGCGCGCAGTGTCTTCATTCATATTCCTAATTAGCGAGCGGATGAGCACTGGTCCAACAGGATTGGCATTGGCTTCGTGGTTCGCGTGTGCGCGAAAATCACGTTTAATGCGTGGCGTCTGCGAGAGGCGAACAGCCGCGACATGCAAATCGCGGGCAATTTGCATTCCCGACCGGACGATGAGTACTTCGGGAATAACATCGTGTTTAACCAACCGATCCCAGGTCGGTTACCTCCGCCGACAACACAGCGGCCAGATCGAAATACTACGAAAACGATTCTCGAAACTCCCGAGATCTCATTCGTGGTTTATTTTTTCCCACCTTGAAAATCGGCTTCGATTGCTTCTCGCAAAACACCTAACCGCAACGCGGAACTTCCTTGCCAATTTATGCCTCTGCAATCTCTCGCTGTAATCCCTTGCAATAAAATGTGTCAGACTCGAACAGAATTTTCTACGCTTGAATATTCATTTCGTTTAAATCGAAATCAAATTCTATTCTTCTATCAATGTTTAAGCGTTTAATGTGACTGGCACATTTACTTAAAAATCACAAAGTCTCGTAGGAAACGATTAGCTACCGGAAAAATATTCTAATCGTCGTAACTATGAAACAACGTTCTCGATATTTGCTATACTCTGTAATGTATGTACATTATTCATTATTTCTGCATGTCCATTCCTGGGTAATTTTACGCTAAGACTTTCATTTTGTGTTTTTTATTTCTTTATTTTCTATTGTAAACATTTGTATAAAAGGACTTCGGTCTAACAATAATTATTATTATGTTGTAATAAATCTCATAAGAGATTTCTTAATAAAAAAAAAAAATCGTACAAGGTATTAACAAATCGGATGACGCAGGAGATTAATGTCTAGGAAAATCCGCGGATTCTTCAGCAAAAAGAATGAGATTGTTCTGAGAGTAATAATTTCTACGTCCAAGTGTCCATTAAGCAACGCGGCCCTGACCGCGGGACGATCGCTACAATTTAACTAAATCTTTCGAAAAGGCGTTCAACGACGTCGCGTCGGTCGGCGTTCAAATCGAAAAACAAAATCGCCGACCGCGATCACCGAAAGAAAAAAGTGAATGAAACCCAGGTCCTCCTGTCCGCCGTGCCCCGTGTTTCCCCATCGGATGCACGATAACGCGGAAAACAAATAAAACCAACGGGACTGGCCGGCAACTAATGGAAAGACGAAACCGAAGCGAGTTTGTCACCTCCTAGAAGTTAGCCCCCCACTTGTTGAATTAAATAATTTTAACAGTTGTGCTGAGTTGTGCTAGGTTTGTGCTACATTGTGCTCGAATATTAAAATTATAATATAAAAAATAAGACAGAAAATTGAGAAAAATGATTTTTTGAGTAGCCCCCCACTTTTCATTTTTTTCAATTTTCTCAATTGTGCTAAGTTGTGCTAGGTTGTGCTAAGATTGTGCTAAAGTATTACTTTAAAAAAATTATAAATAAAGAAGTTATAGTGAAAAAACGTTTTCGACATCTAATTAACTTTTAAGTACGAAACAGTTATCCAAACAGCATATAATCATATATCTGAGTTGTGCTAGCCTAGCACAAGTCAGCACAACTTTTAGATTCCCCAGCACAACGATATAAAGGGCACTTTACTCTTGTACGCGGCCCTTCGCGCTAAGACTGTATATCATTTTCCGTCTTTCTGGTCATCCGACAAGGATCAAATCGCATATCTGAGTTGTGCTAGCATAGCACAAGTCAGCACAACTTTTAGATTCCCCAGCACAACGATATAAAGGGCACTTTACTCTTGTACGCGGCCCTTCGCGCTAAGACTGTATATCATTTTCCGTCTTTCTGGTCATCCGACAAGGATCAAATCGCATATCTGAGTTGTGCTAGCATAGCACAAGTCAGCACAACTTTTAGATTCCCCAGCACAACGATATAAAGGGCACTTTACTCTTGTACGCGGCCCTTCGCGCTAAGACTGTAACTCTGTACAAGAGTAAAGTGCCCTTTATATCGTTGTGCTGGGGAATCTAAAAATTGTGCTGACTTGTGCTATGCTAGCACAACTCAGATATGCGATTTGATCCTTGTCGGATGACGAGAAAGTCGGAAAATGATATACAGTCTTAGCGCGAAGGGCCGCGTACAAGAGTAAAGTGCCCTTTATATAGTTGTGCTGGGGAATCTAAAAGTTGTGCTGACTTGTGCTATGCTAGCACAACTCAGATATGCGATATGATCCTTGTCGGATGACGAGAAAGTCGGAAAATGATATACAGTCTTAGCGCGAAGGGCCGCGTACAAGAGTAAAGTGCCCTTTATATCGTTGTGCTGGGGAATCTAAAAGTTGTGCTGACTTGTGCTATGCTAGCACAACTCAGATATGCGATTTGATCCTTGTCGGATGACGAGAAAGTCGGAAAATGATATACAGTTTTAGCGCGAAGGGTCGCGTACAAGAGTAAAGTGCCCTTTATATAGTTGTGCTGGGGAATCTAAAAGTTGTGCTGACTTGTGCTATGCTAGCACAACTCAGATATGCGATTTGATCCTTGTCGGATGACGAGAAAGTCGGAAAATGATATACAGTTTTAGCGCGAAGGGTCGCGTACAAGAGTAAAGTGCCCTTTATATCGTTGTGCTGGGGAATCTAAAAGTTGTGCTGACTTGTGCTATGCTAGCACAACTCAGATATGCGATTTGATCCTTGTCGGATGACCAGAAAGTCGGA
The DNA here is from genome assembly GCA_916610255.1 of Lasioglossum lativentre. NCBI lineage: Eukaryota > Metazoa > Arthropoda > Insecta > Hymenoptera > Halictidae > Lasioglossum > Lasioglossum lativentre. The sequence goes on from OU744364.1 coordinate 9,944,562, forward strand.
AAATGATATACAGTCTTAGCGCGAAGGGCCGCGTACAAGAGTAAAGTGCCCTTTATATCGATGTGCTGGGGAATCTAAAAGTTGTGCTGACTTGTGCTATGCTAGCACAACTCAGATATGCGATTTGATCCTTGTCGGATGACGAGAAAGTCGGAAAATGATATACAGTTTTAGCGCGAAGGGTCGCGTACAAGAGTAAAGTGCCCTTTATATCGTTGTGCTGGGGAATCTAAAAGTTGTGCTGACTTGTGCTATGCTAGCACAACTCAGATATGCGATTTGATCCTTGTCGGATGACGAGAAAGTCGGAAAATGATATACAGTTTTAGCGCGAAGGGTCGCGTACAAGAGTAAAGTGCCCTTTATATCGTTGTGCTGGGGAATCTAAAAGTTGTGCTGACTTCTGCTATGCTAGCACAACTCAGATATGCGATATGATCCTTGTCGGATGACGAGAAAGTCGGAAAATGATATACAGTCTTAGCGCGAAGGGCCGCGTACAAGAGTAAAGTGCCCTTTATATCGTTGTGCTGGGGAATCTAAAAGTTGTGCTGACTTGTGCTATGCTAGCACAACTCAGATATGCGATTTGATCCTTGTCGGATAACGAGAAAGTCGGAAAATGATATACAGTCTTAGCGCGAAGGGCCGCGTACAAGAGTAAAGTGCCCTTTATATCGTTGTGCTGGGGAATCTAAAAGTTGTGCTGACTTGTGCTATGCTAGCACAACTCAGATATGCGATTTGATCGTTGTCGGATGACCAGAAAGTCGGAAAATGATATACAGTCTTAGCGCGAAGGGCCGCGTACAAGAGTAAAGTGCCCTTTATATCGTTGTGTGGGGGAATCTAAAAGTTGTGCTGACTTGTGCTAGGCTAGCACAACTCAGATATGCGATTTGATCCTTGTCGGATGACCAGAAAGTCGGAAAATGATATACAGTTTTAGCGCGAAGGGTCGCGTACAAGAGTAAAGTGCCCTTTATATCGTTGTGCTGGGGAATCTAAAAGTTGTGCTGACTTGTGCTATGCTAGCACAACTCAGATATGCGATTTGATCCTTGTCGGATGACGAGAAAGTCGGAAAATGATATACAGTTTTAGCGCGAAGGGTCGCGTACAAGAGTAAAGTGCCCTTTATATCGTTGTGCTGGGGAATCTAAAAGTTGTGCTGACTTCTGCTATGCTAGCACAACTCAGATATGCGATATGATCCTTGTCGGATGACGAGAAAGTCGGAAAATGATATACAGTCTTAGCGCGAAGGGCCGCGTACAAGAGTAAAGTGCCCTTTATATCGTTGTGCTGGGGAATCTAAAAGTTGTGCTGACTTGTGCTATGCTAGCACAACTCAGATATGCGATTTGATCCTTGTCGGATGACGAGAAAGTCGGAAAATGATATACAGTCTTAGCGCGAAGGGCCGCGTACAAGAGTAAAGTGCCCTTTATATCGTTGTGCTGGGGAATCTAAAAGTTGTGCTGACTTGTGCTATGCTAGCACAACTCAGATATGCGATTTGATCGTTGTCGGATGACCAGAAAGTCGGAAAATGATATACAGTCTTAGCGCGAAGGGCCGCGTACAAGAGTAAAGTGCCCTTTATATCGTTGTGTGGGGGAATCTAAAAGTTGTGCTGACTTGTGCTAGGCTAGCACAACTCAGATATGCGATTTGATCCTTGTCGGATGACCAGAAAGTCGGAAAATGATATACAGTTTTAGCGCGAAGGGTCGCGTACAAGAGTAAAGTGCCCTTTATATCGTTGTGCTGGGGAATCTAAAAGTTGTGCTGACTTGTGCTATGCTAGCACAACTCAGATATGCGATTTGATCCTTGTCGGATGACGAGAAAGTCGGAAAATGATATACAGTTTTAGCGCGAAGGGTCGCGTACAAGAGTAAAGTGCCCTTTATATCGTTGTGCTGGGGAATCTAAAAGTTGTGCTGACTTCTGCTATGCTAGCACAACTCAGATATGCGATATGATCCTTGTCGGATGACGAGAAAGTCGGAAAATGATATACAGTCTTAGCGCGAAGGGCCGCGTACAAGAGTAAAGTGCCCTTTATATCGTTGTGCTGGGGAATCTAAAAGTTGTGCTGACTTGTGCTATGCTAGCACAACTCAGATATGCGATTTGATCGTTGTCGGATGACCAGAAAGTCGGAAAATGATATACAGTCTTAGCGCGAAGGGTCGCGTACAAGAGTAAAGTGCCCTTTATATCGTTGTGCTGGGGAATCTAAAAGTTGTGCTGACTTGTGCTATGCTAGCACAACTCAGATATGCGATTTGATCCTTGTCGGATGACGAGAAAGTCGGAAAATGATATACAGTCTTAGCGCGAAGGGCCGCGTACAAGAGTAAAGTGCCCTTTATATCGTTGTGCTGGGGAATCTAAAAGTTGTGCTGACTTGTGCTATGCTAGCACAACTCAGATATGCGATTTGATCGTTGTCGGATGACCAGAAAGTCGGAAAATGATATACAGTCTTAGCGCGAAGGGCCGCGTACAAGAGTAAAGTGCCCTTTATATCGTTGTGTGGGGGAATCTAAAAGTTGTGCTGACTTGTGCTAGGCTAGCACAACTCAGATATGCGATTTGATCCTTGTCGGATGACCAGAAAGTCGGAAAATGATATACAGTCTTAGCGCGAAGGGCCGCGTACAAGAGTAAAGTGCCCTTTATATCGTTGTTTTGGGGAATCTAAAAGTTGTGCTGACTTGTGCTAGGCTAGCACAACTCAGATATGCGATTTGATCCTTGTCGGATGACCAGAAAGTCGGAAAATGATATACAGTCTTAGCGCGAAGGGCCGCGTACAAGAGTAAAGTGCCCTTTATATCGTTGTTTTGGGGAATCTAAAAGTTGTGCTGACTTGTGCTAGGCTAGCACAACTCAGATATGCGATTTGATCGTTGTCGGATGACCAGAAAGTCGGAAAATGATATACAGTCTTAGCGCGAAGGGCCGCGTACAAGAGTAAAGTGTCCTTTATATCGTTGTTTTGGGGAATCTAAAAGTTGTGCTGACTTGTGCTAGGCTAGCACAACTCAGATATATGATTATATGCTGTTTGGATAACTGTTTCTTACTTAAAAGTTAATTAGATGTCGAAAACGTTTTTTCACTATAACTTCTTTATTTATAATTTTTTTAAAGTAATACTTTAGCACAATCTTAGCACAACTTAGCACAACTTAGCACAATTGAGAAAATTGAAAAAAATGAAAAGTGGGGGGCTACTCAAAAAATCATTTTTCTCAATTTTCTGTCTTATTTTTTATATTATAATTTTAATATTCGAGCACAATGTAGCACAAACCTAGCACAACTCAGCACAACTGTTAAAATTATTTAATTCAACAAGTGGGGGGCTAACTTCTAGGAGGTGAGTTTGTCGCGTTCGAGTCGATATTTCTCGCCCGACGTGCCTGGCACTCGAGTCTTTTTCTCCTGGTCAGCCTTCTCGATTTTGTTAACCTGTCCTTTCTCTCCGCAACGAACCTAATTATCATTTGCAAAAATCGAACGGTGCTCGCGTGGGAACTGTATTTTACTCCGAATGCACGTCAACTGCGGGGCTCGAACGAATTAACTGGAATCGTCTGGCCCTGGTATTTGTGTGGACTGCCCTGGTATTGGTGTGGACTGCTCTTTTGCCATATAGCATTGGCTCGGGGCATTTTATGCGAAAAGAGCACTTGACAAAAATCAAACAATATTATCATGCTACTTCCGACAGTGTACAAAGAAAAAGTAACCACATCCACAGAGACAAGCGAAGCCACGCCCACTTGGGGCACTCTATACAAGTAGGGCAGTCTCTACGAAGTGAAAATAAGTAAACTACGCTCTCTGGACACTGTAAACATAAAATATCAACATTACGTCCCATGTGTAATTTTGTAAGAAAAGAGCAGTGGGACCACGCCCACTCAGAGCATTCTATACAAAGTTCAATTCTACACCCGTTTAGAGCACTCTACATATAATCGTATAACTGCAAGATCATGTCTGTTGTGGTACTTTACGTTGAAAGAGCAACACAGCCACGCCCCTCAGACTACTTTGTACAGAGAGCAAGAAAGCCACGCCTACTCGGAACACGACAACAAGTCCCATTGAAGCATTCTACAAAGTGAACACAATTAAACAATGCCCTTAGGGCGCTTCAGCAACAAGGGACAATGAAGCCACGCCTCTCAAGGCACTTTATGAGGCAGGAGCGATGAAACCACGCCCACCAGGGCACTCTACGCTAAAAGATTGCAAGATAGAGACTCTTCTACATTTATTATCGTTGATTCCTTTAGCATCTTGATCTAGCAATCCCCCCACAAAATGTTCCAAAAAATCAGGTTACTAAAAATAGATTGTTAGTAACAATTTTTAAGACACAAAGTAAAATATGTTCCTCCAATAATGTAGTGATTAAAATTGCGAAAATAGGTATCAACGCGAATCAAAGGATACTCAAACACTGGAGGTCGATGCACATCAGAGGCATCTAATGAAATCTGACCGGTCGGCGGGTGTTTCGCGAGTATTTGCTCTAACGTGATCACCCAAGGAAGGGCGAGGGAACGTGGGTGCAAACGGAAAGGCGGTCAATATTTTGCCAAGGTTTTCGGAGGCAGAGGTTGCAGCTCCAGCTTCGACAAACACACACCATGCTAACGATACAGCTGTACGGCGGTGTTGCATGTCGCTGGTTCGAAGGCAACGATCAAAAGGCTGAATTTTACGTTGCTCCGGGCAGCTCGCGCTGCTAGTTCAAGCGGTTTCTACGCGGAGGGAAGGTTTCTACGAAAGCGAAGCCGGTGGTTGCGGGGAACGGGGTTCGCGAGACGCCGAGACTAATGTGCGATATTCAGAGCGTCAGATAGATGTAGTCAAAATTGTTGTAATTATGCATTCTACTCTCCGCCATTGTACAAAACATTGTACATATTATGACATTTATATTTAATAAATTACTGAACGTTTACGTAATTTACGTGATATTATATCAGTTTCATATGCGCAAAAATGAAAAAAAATTCTAGATCGGAGGAAATGGTGATGGTCTTTGATTTGAAGTGAAAATAGCTCCCAGTGCAAAGGGTTAATTATATTCCTGCCGTTAACAGTTCAAGGAGAATTCGTGGAGTAAACTAGAAATAGACTCACCTCCGTCTTCTTTGGAGGGACTCGTCGTCGTCCCCTTCTGGTGATCGGCGAAAATGGGGAACACGAGTACCAATAGGAACAAAATGGTCCAGGTGCGCGAGCCGCACGGGCTCGCCCACGAAAACGGTCTCTCAGTCCGCGAGTTCCACCGCACGTCGCTCGAGCCGCAGCTACTGGGTGAGGACACCGAGACCGAAGAAGAAGTAGAAGAACATGACGTCGAAGAAGACGAAGAAGAAGAAGAAGATGAGGAGGAGGGGGATGACGAGGCGGAGGAGGACGATGAAGACAGCTTCGAAGCGTAACAGGAAGAGGATGACGAATCGGCTGGCTGGAACCTGTCTCGCTCGAACGTCCTGGCTAAAGTCATGGCGTGGTCGGCGTCACGGCGCCTGGTCCTGTTGGGCAGCGGGTCGCAGCGTCCGCGAAGACGCTCGCAGAGGTCGCAGCCGCTGGCAGTCCGTTCGCTGCGAGCCGAGAGGAGCGTCGTCGCAGAGGAGGAGGAGAAGGAGGAGGAGGATGGCAAGTTTGCCGGGTGACCCTCAGGACAATGGCAGCGGCAGGTGGCGGTGTCGACGACAGCCATGCTGCTAGCGATCCTGCAGCGTCCATCCGTCGCCGGGATCCTCGAATCCTCCTCGCACATCATGCTGCCGGGCCTGCGCGTGCACCAAGCCGACTTCATCCTTCCTCGGGGACGAGAGATACCCCCGCGGCGCTCTCGTCAGGACGATGACCGCGTCGTGCTGACACGTTACTCCACCCCCGATCACGCTGACAACTCGCGGAACCCTCGCTGGGATTCCTCTGCGATCACGCTCTAGCCCCGAGTCTCTAGCCCCGCAACAGGGACCGTTGCACCGACTCTAGGCTCATCTCGTTAGCGACGTCCTCTTTCGATATCCCCCCGCGCGTTGCACCGATTCACTCTTAAGACTCTCGAGTCGCCTGCGAGGGATTCATCTGTAAGCTCATCTTGACAGCAATAGCCTCTTCAGGGGGCGTTGAATATTTCCTCTGTTACACCGAATCTCATCTTAACAGAGCCTTCTCTTGAGACCCGGAGATTCCTATGACGACTATAGGCTGCTCATCTAGGTAGCGACGTACTCTTCACTTTCTATGAAGAACTTCTTCCTACGATGGCTGATCTTGGTAGCAAAAGTCTTTTGTACTTCCACTGTTTCACTGGAGTCGAGCAGGATGCGGGGATCACCGGCGAGATCGAACGTCGCGGATGATCAGTGGCATGCCGATGTCTCGCGTTTGCTCCCGTCCGTCACTGCGCCGCGAAGTGACGAAAAGCGACTCGACGAGAGGCCCGTCTCGAGCGAGATATTCACTCGGTTAGGCTGTAAAGACAATGCCCCGGTGGGTCGGTGGGTCAAACGACGCCATCGAGCGGCTCGCTCGCTAACACTCGCTAGCTCTTGCTAGCTGCCTACTGCCCTCGCGATCCCCGACGGCGATCGATCCACTCGCGCTGAATATTAAATCCTGCCGGTCGCGCGGCCCGTGCAGTTTCTTCTTCCTCTCCTCCTCCTTCTTCTCGTTACGATCATACCACGTCGCGCGATTCACCGGCGCGATACACAGCCTCCTCTCTTCCACGTCTCTTTTATGTCTTCCACGTCCTCGTACACCCGTCCCGAGGATTTTCGATTCGCTGACTCGCGCGATACCGCCGCCCAGCTTCTATCGGCTTTCCTCTCGCGTTCTCCCGCTTTTCCTTCGCTCTGTCGTCTCTCTTCTGCGCCAGAAACTAGCGAGGTTTCGTCGGGAAGTCCTTATCCTGCAATCAGAAAACCACGGTGAATGATCCGCTAGTGAGGTATCGAAACGCTTTCTTATCCGCGGTCGCGGATTTTTATTCGACATCGAACTATCTCTTGTGAGTTTCATTATTTCGAAACTTTTCCATATCGTTCGAAATCCTCAATTTTATATTTTTCTAACAGTTCGAACAATTTATTTTCTAATATAGTTATTCATGACACAGTGTGACTGTAGTCTACCAGGTGGCAAGACTTGGCATTACAAATAATTATACAGCGGTAAGGTTATAACTAAACGTGTTCGTTACACAGCAAAAAGCTTAAGAAAGACCGCTCTGTAACCTACTTCGTACCAGCTTTGGATTCCAGGAAAATTGCAATTGAAGATCCGTGCGATGCGCGTGCAAGTAGAAATGGTTGAGCAGTGCACAAACGCGCCGCCCCAGTCGCTTCGGCTGCACGCGCGATCTCAAAACCGTCACTTTTACATTAACCCGTGAAATATTAATAACTTCCTGTTATTCTCAAATAATTTCAACGAACGTTTATTAAACGTAACATCCTTCCCATAATTAAATTCAAAGATTTAACCCAGCTATACGTAGTCTGTAGAGAAAAACAGAACATTTAATCCATCGAAAAAATATTAAAAAAATCTTTTCGTTCGCAGAGGATTACATCTTGCTCGGTAAAAGATTTTACGAGTACGAAGTGTTTCGTATAAATTGTGTCCAGCCCCGTTTATTTATTGTGAGAATTTTTACCCGCAAAAGGGCGTTTTGACGAGAAGGTAAAAAGTGATTAACCGAACGATTGTGAGAATTGAATTAAATGTTGTGTTTGGTGCAACAACATTTCGTTTTATCGAAGAGGTATGAAACACAGGAAAAATACGCTGATCCACGACAGACCGCGATATTCAATATTTTCGGATTGGATTTCCAGAGCTTATTTTCTACAATAGAACTGATCATAATCTGTTGAAATTTCGCCGGGATTATTGTATCTCGTCAAATACGTTACGATCACGCAAATACTCGTAGTGTATTTATTGCGAGACACAATGTACACTCGGGCTCCCGTGTAAATTCTGTTCGTTCAACAAATTCGATAGTTATTCTTTATCCGACACCCGATGCACCGAACCGTGAATCGAAACAAATATAAGTAAACAAATTTCCGCATGAATTCTACGAACGAGAGCGTTAATATTTGCACCTGGGGCTTGCGTGGAATTTAATCGAGCCCCGGCCGGCCACCCTTATTCGTCAAGCATCTCTCTCTCTCTCTCTCTCTCTCTCTGTCCAGATTGTTAACAAAATCGAGTAATTAATTAGAGCACGTAATAAGCCATTGGTCACAATATCAAACGCTCCGCCTCGGCGCGAGGTCGCGACGTGATCGTTAAATATTTCGTTAAATTAATTAAAATATTTTACAGGAAGAAAGATCTTTATTATATCATTAATTTCTCTCATCGCGAGTAGAGTCAATCGGAGGGAACAGTACTGAACTTATTCATTGGATCATTTATTACAATGTCAAAAATTGTATCGCAGAAGAACAAATTTTCCTCGAAAAGGAATGTGAAAATGACTTTTCGCGGGAAACCCGTGTTGCGGTGCGGCACGAGGAATCGATGAATCTCGCAGTCTATAAATTCGGTTAAAATTGGAAGGGCCTCGTACGAAAGAGAGAGAGAGGAGAGAGGTCGAGCGGGACCGAGAGCGGAGAACCGAGCAGCGATGAGCAATATTCCCGAGGATACCGAGATGAGAGCATCATCATCGTCCAGGAATGTTTGTTTGCGAGGTCCACCGCCGCGGAACCGACAAACACCGCTTTTCATTACAAGGCCAGGCTACGCGAAACCCTTCGCAGAGCCATCGTTGCCCTGACTGCCCTTCCGCTCCGTTTCCTCCCTTGCCACTTGCCAACCCCCTCCTGCACACCTGACCACCTTTCTCCCTCGAAAACATCCACAGAAGTCCTCAACTACGATCCTTCCATCCTCGAAAAACTAAAGCATTTTTATGACGAGTAAACTGTACATTTTAAGCGTTTATGCCGAAAATGAATAAATGGATTGGTTAATAGAAAATTTTAATATCAAGGTGGAAGTTCGAGCCGATTGAAATAATTACAAAATTTCTATTTCGCTCCTGTTTTATAAAATTATTATTTTGCATAAAGATCCGCAGTCGCATGAAGAGTTCGTCAGCGATAATCTCGTCTCAGAGAGAAAGTGAATCGGACCCATGTGGAACTGCAATAAGAGGAGTCCTCGTTCACAACGGGTTGACTGTCTTTATTTTATTCGCAACATCTTGCGTCTCAATTTCCAGTTGCTCCGATCTTATCGTCCCGGTAATAAGGATGCAAGTCGGCAACTTACAATTTTCGCGGAGATAATGTTCCAACAGTGTTGAGAGCATTTCCCGGCATAAAGACGCAACGATCGCGGACGAGCTCGAGATTACGTTATCGAATCGACGGCGGCGTAGTTTCGGATGCTCGCGACGACGTCTTCCACGCGTGCAAACTAGGGTGATTTTTATTTTGCGACTTTCGATTTTTTCTGATCTTACCAAATTGCGAGACTCGGTCAGAAAATGTTGTGTAGAAATTTTCAGCCTTTTGACATAGGCGCAGGCCGAAGAAAAAAAATACAAATGTTTTTCCAAAAACTACCCCTCACAGAAATTTCACCATAATCGGTGTCCAGATTTTGCATCGTACACTGCATTTAATGATAAATCATAGTATAATAAATAAAGACGAAAAAAAATGTGAAAAAGAATTTTTGACCCCTACAGCTAAGGACAACCCTAGCGCAGACTCGCCCCGGTTCGTTCCACGCTTTATAGCCGGAGACGATCTAATATTAGTTCCACTGGCCCGTGAAATCGCGACTCTGTTTTCGCGACGTCGCGTCGGTATTTCCCCCCATTCTGCAACCCCTGCCCTCCCTCCCAACCCACCGATTCCTACACGGTCCTTTGACGTTTCCGTTCCGACCAGGACCTGTAATTAATAATCAAACGGGTCCGCCTTCTTTGCGAAAGAACTGTTTGCCCGGTGAAACGAAAGGAAAACGGCTCCCCGACAACGAAACGGCGTCCGCCGTCTGGCCGGATGGAATTCCACGGAATTCTACACGGTGAACTGCAATTCTTGCTCCCAAGGCGACCCTGGTGAGACATCCCCGGGAAGCATTTCTTCCGTGTCGAAAAATGTCACGCAGCGTATAGCGGTGTTTAATCGACCGCTTCGCGGTCTAATTACGAAATTCCACATGAAATTAATTTCACGGTCGCGTAATGCAATTAGGGTAGAGCGAAAAGTCGTATTAAAGTGTAAGGTTCAGACTTGAAGAGAAATAGAATTATAAGGGTTATTCGCAACCCCTGATGTGGCGAGTCTTCGAGATCTTGAAGATCGACTCGAGTAATGGTCGGTGACGTTGTCGATCGGCGTTTACGTTCGGTTCGGCCCTGCAAGGTCCACTCGTCAAGACACTGGCATTCCTCTCAGCTATTTTTAAATCGTCGCAACGGCAAGGGTAAACGAACAGAATCGGTTTGGCAGTTGGATGCAGGCTGCCTGTGGTCCGTGCACCCCTGACCAGAGGCAAGCGGAGAAATCCGGCGCCAGAGTCGATCGAGGCTGATCGAGTTGGAACGTTTCGGCGTGGCTAGGTCGACGTGGACAATTGGCAGTTCGGTTGGTTGACATCGGTCGTCGTTGTCTCGTTGGTAGGATGGTAGTACGTTGGCCACGACAACGACGAGGAAAGAGTGGCGTCGTCGGAGCGGAGATTTAATCGAGCGGATCGGTCGGTACCAGCGCGCGTGCTGCCGCGTATACGGCCCGGACTGACCCCTTCATACGCAATAAATCAATTATCGCTCGTTACGAAGAAAAATGCACCTCCAATCGAATCACGTTACTTAACCCGAGTGTCATGGTAACCAGAACGGTGTTTTGCAAGCACGCGCCCCGTGGACCCTGGCTTTCGTAGGTACTTAACGACGGAACTCGCCTGTTGATATCATCCGAGAGCCAGTGCGACGCGACGCGACGCGACGCCAAGCCACGTAAACAGGGCTCACGATGACCCGATGAACGTCCAATCTGATTCCGATTTGTTTCCGAGCCCCTGCTGCACCACCCGGAGTCAAGTGTCTTAAATGCAATTCCTAACTTGTGGGCGGCGTGGACGAGCGCATCCAATCATACCGGTGTCGATGAACTGATTTATTATTCATATCAAGAAAGTAAATCGACGTAATCATCGTAGGAACCACGTAGCTGTACAGAGTGCCCCCAGTGGGCGTGGCCACGTTGCTTTCTCTCTAGGCTACCCGCGGAGGCGTGGCTTCGTTCCTCTCTCTCTCTATTTTTGAAAATGTCTCAAACTATCATAATCTTATTTCTCCGTGCTTGCAAAGATTATATAGTTTGCAGAGGCCATTATATGCATTTCCTTTGTAGAGTGCTATAACTCTATACATATGTATACGCATGTACGTAGAGTGCTCTGAGCGAGCCTAGTTCCGTTGCCCTCTATGTCGAATGCCCCGAGGAGGCGTGGCTTCCCTCCTCTCCCGTGTCAAGTGCCTCGAGGAACCGTGTAAATCCACGGCAAAACCACAGAATGCAACGTTTCCAGCGAACACTTTAATGGATAAACGACTACACAAAAGAAGGGCTTTTCTTTCGGAAGAATCGCGCACGAAGAAAACGCGAGCCAAAAGATTTATATCTAACGATTTTCCTCGGCTATCGAAGGGATATCTTCGTGCAAGAACCTTTAAACTCCGGAGTGTAGCAAGAATATACATATATAAGAACAGTTTAAAAGTGGCGGAAAGTAGTTCGACCGAATTGTCCGTAAAAAGTGAGCACTCGCGGAGACAAACTCAGTTTCCCGGTGAACTGTATGATCTGTTGTGAAACAGCCCGAGTCCCGTATAAGTCGGCGCTCGCATGCATAAGAGAATTTTAGGGCACGGCGAGAAGTCGAGCGGCGCGAACACCGTTCAAGGAGGCAAAACGCTTAAATGGACGAGTTTGTAGATCTTACAACTAGCCTGGACACGCGAACGTTCGAAAAAATTGGGCTGTTCGTAAACTTCAATTGTTCCTTACGTAGAACATTCGACACGATGAAGAATTCACACGAACATCGATTCTTCGTGTAAAAAAAAACCAATTAAATGCAAAATAAAAATTGTCTACGCGTATTGCATCGAACAAGAATATAATCGAGATATAATCGACACTCTTCGGTTCGTTTAATTTTGTTCCGCGGTCATATAATTTCCTCTATAACAGTGAATTTCTTTATAAAAACGAATTAAATGAATTCCGGTTGAAGTTGTATCAACTTCCCGCAAAGAATCATCGACTGTATTGTTATAATAGAGAGCTTGCATTCGCTGATTAAAAATGTAGAAAAAAGATGCGATTTTCTTAGTAGTGTTTCTACATGTAAGGAAAGTTCTGTTTAGCCGAGAGAGAGAGAGAGCTCGAGGCGACGAAAATCGGAATGGCAGCGATTTATGGTGGCAGATTCGCAGGGAGGCGGTGCGGTGGTCTTTCGGGAATCGGGCGGAACAGAGAGGGCAGGAGAGGAGCGAGTGGCACGACAAAGGTGAGAAGGGGTCGTTGACCAAGGCACACATAATCACGAAACTCGTCGCAGCGCGGTCGATGGAGAAGCCTGCGCCTTCTTAATCACGGTTTTATTTGCCGACAAAGGGAAACAGAGGGTCGAGAAAGAAAGCGAGAGAGAAAGAGAGAAAGAGATCACCGTACCGAACAAAACGAAGGAACATCTCGGATCCTGGAATTCCAGCGAAAATGCTCGAGTAACCTAGCGACCCTGTCTCTGCTAAAATATTCACGGTGTTGTAAATCGATGTTTCACGCGGGCCTATAGCTACATCGATCCTATCCCGATCCGATCCGGCGAATATATTCGATCCGATCGACACGGTTACATAATTCCGAGTGCGCCGTAGCGATTGAATATTAAATTTCCGTTCTGTAAAGCGGGAATACGTAATTTACCGATGGAAATGGGTGTGCTGCGAAAGGCTCGCTGAGAGGCTAGACAGGCGGCTCCGAAGGCGAGAGGTGGAAGGGTGAAGCGCGGAATGAGGATTCAGACGCTATTAATCTCGGGACGTAGTGTGATGCCGAGTTGACAAGCGGTGAGTCGAGGAATATTGTTCGCCGCCGCCGCCGCCGCTGCCGCCGCCTGTCTGCTGGTGCGAGCAACTGTTTTGCCGTACCGAGAATTCTTAATGCTCCGAGGAAACCGGCGCGCGGCGTCTTCTGCAACGCGGAAAATTGAACCCAGAGTTAACCCTGTCTTCCGCTTCTCTCAGACGCTAACTCAACCCTCGAATAACGGGCCCGGTGATGAGATTCTTCGCGTGCGAATACATTGGCAAGTAACCTGTGATATTTTTTGCCTCCGAGATAGCGGCTAGCAAGTCGGACTCGCTCGCTACGGTAACAATATATATATATATTTCGAAAATCTGCAAACCAGTGTACACAAGCACGAGAATTTCAAAAGAAAATGATTGGACAATTACAATGTTGTCGTTGTTCTAACGGACCAACGAATGCAACGAGATGACAAGAGTAGATTGTGAAAGAAGAAAAGAATGCGGAGCTCGGAGGTCGGGAGAGGGGTTGAGAATCTGAGGGGATGTGTCGCAGAGGGGGGGGGGGGTGGAAGCAGGGTGCCTCGAAAGAAAATGATTCGACACGCGCAGGTTGCGGTTGCAGCGTGCGTGCACGGGTAAGTGCATCCATCGAGCGAAACGGTGAACGAGGAAGATGGATACGGCGACGGAGGAGGGGCGAGGGGGAGGATCGAGGTGCAAGGAGAGGGGATAGCGTAGCGTCTCGGGAGGGGGGCACAGAGGATTAACGGGCTGAAAGAGGGAGGCAGCAGGCCGCAGGCTTCATTCACCACGCGGGCGGCTACGTTCTACTATGAAGTGTTTGTACTCGCGTTTGCCGGTCCGCCGGCACCGACAGAGTCAGAGTCCGACTCGCTCTCTTTCTCTCTCTCTCTCTCTCTCTCACCTAGCAGCCCGAAGCCTCACTCGCCGTACATATCTCTCTTTCTGTCCGTCCGTATCTCCGCTTCCGTTCTTGTTGCACTTTCGCGTATCACCTGTCACGCATTGAAAACGCAACAGTCATAGATCGGACTGTGAAAACGATTCCCGTGAACCGTGAGCGAATCATCGAGCTCTAGCGACGCTCCAATTCCTTTCGGATGACTGGGCGACTCGGTTTGGATCGTTCATACCGGGCTCCCGTCGACCGAAACCTCGGCTGCTCTGCTTTTTGGTCGTCAGCCTGCGGTCACCCGACCCGAATCGCTGTTATATTTCCTGTCGTTTGCTCCGGCTCCTCGATCCACGGTTTTATTGCACCCGGGATGCATTTTAGATCGATATTGAAAACGAGCATTTCCTGTTTCTTAACTTTGAAAACTGTGGGAGAGCAACATACCGGTCAGAAAATGTGAGGAATGCCTGACGAGCGTAGATTGCCTCATCGTTACAGTTGTTGACTTTTCTAATTCATTGTCAGAGATAGAGCGTTATCAGGTAGTATCTCTGTTAGGGTCAGTGACAACGAACCTCGCCCTACTACTTATCTTTCCATTCATATTACCGTGGTCTATTCGCTTAATTCATTTACTAATTAATTTCTATTCTTTTGCTACCCCCGGTTTCTTATCTACCGCAATTTATCTGGCGCCCGGTGTTCTACGACGCTTATTATCATGCACGATATACACTTTAGTAGAACGGAAAACAGAAACCTGGGTGTGTTATTCGAGGGAGCCCGAATAATTTTCGAGCTCTTTCTCAGAGCGAAACGCGATTTATCAGGAAAATAGAATCGCGTTCGTCGATTCGAATATAATTGTTACACGAGACTCTTAAACCATAATTTACGGTTCGGAGCATGAACAAAGCACGGGGGAATCGTTGGCGTAATCGTTGCGAGAAATACTCGGGGCCCGAATACGGTCGCTGGTAATATTCCGGTGTCACGCGACAGGATGGATCGCGATCCTCGTGCACATCGCGAAAAGGTAAAAGAATGAGAAATTGGCGCGAGAGCACCGACCATAATCGCGGTTGCATTACGCGGATAAAAACAATCTGGCGCGGCTAGAAGAACGCGATAGATATCTAGATATATATTCCGCGATTCTTCCGGTCGTCGAGCACGCCCGTCAGTATTTTTAACGCTGTCATCGACCTACAACGGATATAAACAACGTCTTACGCATCGCCAACGCCCACGCAGATGATTCTCCGAGCGAGGTCTCTTTTAATCTGCGCGTCACCGTGACAATTAGATGCTCTTTGCTGGAATCTGGAATTCCGTTTAATGTTGGACAAGGACACCGATCCGTAACAAACTTGTTCGTTGGTAGTACTTCCCTACCTTTGTGTCACAGATATTTTACACTTTCGAGATTCTTGGAACAAGTTTCTTTGTATCCCGAACGAGGTCCTGGTATTTTTTAATTATCTTCTTTGACTCCCCCTTGCCCTTTGCAATCTTTAGTATATTGTTTGTTATATAGCTATGACCTTCAGAGAATTGGAGGAATTGTGATCCCTTTACATTTCCTCAGAATTATTGTCCTTTGTATTCTTAAGACCTTGAGAGAATTCGGTCCCCCTTTTGTATTCCTAAAAACCACCCCCCTCCGGAATTGTCGGCCTTTTCAAATCCTAAATTCATTGCGTCACTCCTTTATAGTCATTACAACACTGCATTCTTAGAATACCCTTGGGACTGCCCTTCGCATGCCTACCACGGAATCGAATTTCTCGGAGAAAATGTGCGGTCACCGATCTCGCTCGGTACCGCCAGGTACGGATGCTTAACCTGAGTTATCGCATGGGCGACTACATTACGACGAACCCCGTGGCCATCTACGACTACACTATACTAACATTTGTTACACGTAGTAATTCTTTGGAATCTTCCTCGAGGATTCCGAAGTTATTAGAAGATGTTTACTAGCATCCCACTTTTGTTCGGCTCCGATCTTCGGTTCATTCACCGGCAGACTTTCTCCCGAATAATTCCGTAGCTGAACGGCGCAGCGCGGCGCGGCGCGGCGCGGCGCGGCGTCTGCTCGTTCTTCGACGTTTCAAATCATCTCTCGATTCAGGGTACGCGAGCGTATCCGGCGAGCAACAGTGCAAAGGTTAAAGTTCAAGCGGCTGTATCTCGAAATTGCTTGTAAAACATTTAGGAAGATGGATTTCGCGGTGAGTCGGTTATAAAAATAGAATTCCCGCGGAGTATCGGTTCAACGCGCCATGCCGCGTCGCGCCGCGCCGCGCCGGAAACACGCGTTGGATAGAGGATAGGGGACGTGTTCGTGGTTCCTCGAGGCTGGCACCAACAGAGAAGAATCAAAGAATGGAATGGAACGCGCGACGAAGATGAAGAGGGGGAGAGAGGTGGGGGGACGAAATGATTAGCGATCGGCGGCGCTCTTTCTTTCGTTAGAGCGCGTTAGGCTCTATAGCGTAATTTTCTCACGCGACTGTTCGGGATCTGCGGCGGCTATTCAGCCGTGGCGAACACGAGAAGCGAGCTGAATGGGAGAGAATAGCCGATACTCTCTTTCCCCGACGCTCTTCTTATCTCTTCTTCCTCTTCGTCGTCTCCTTCGTCTTCTACGGACCCGATCTTCCAACACGAGCGCTCGGCCAATCGGCGCCCGGGATCGCGAACACGACGCGCTACTAAATGCACGATACACTGCACGAGAACTGCATTCACGCATTCCTGACCGGCTACCGCCACTGTCACGACTCGCGCTCCCAAACCGTACGATTCCCTCTCGAAGTTTCCTCCTTCGGTCCTAACCCCAAAGCAATCCGCCTCGCGGCTAGTCAGAACTTTATCATTGTTAATCATTACACCGCGGACTTTATGCATTTATGATAAAAATGAGTAGGTGTTATTTACAATTTAAAGCCACCGTTATATTATTTCCGATCGATTAAACATATTAAGAAAGAACTTAAATTTTTATTTCAGCCCAGTTTGTAGCAATTCGGATAGAAAGTTTTTATTTCGAAAAGGAAGATTTCTATCAAATTTTCTGTTAGCTTGGTCGGGGGAATGTGGCTTGGTTTTGACAAAAGGAGCTTCGGAAGCGTACGTTTGCGTGATGCGCAGTCTATTAATTACGACAGACATTCTTTTTGTGCGGCAAATTGGTGTTTGAGGATCGCGTGAATATTTTCATAAGTATCTGGCTGAAAGCTACTCGCACGCAACAGTCGTCGACGACAGCGACGAGTACAACGACGACGACGACGACGACGACGATGGGGTTCGTCGTTGTTTGTGTCGCGTGTCTGTGGACTGGGAGCGTGTTTCTTTTTGTGAGTCTCGATCCTCTGGCGGCCTGCATTCGCGTACGTCACGCGTTCTATCTTGGAGCGTTCCTCGGCTTCCATTTGCCCCGGTTGGTCAATTCCTAGAGCCGAAGAAGCGCTCTGCTCGAGCTGCTCGAGAGCTCAGCTACGAGCCGCTTTCTCCCTTCCCGCAGATTTTTCGCTCCACATCGAGAGTCCCGTGATCGCGAGGGAACGTAAACTCGGCTTCGGAGATCTCGCGATCGAGAGGATAAATTTCCACCGCTTCTCGGAATAAATTTGCATAGAGACGACGAGTCCGAGTTACGCGCCGCAAAAGGTGACTTTTTCGCTCTCTGTCCCCTTTCTGGGTCACATCCGAGAGAATTCGAGGTTCCACAGAGAGTGTGTATAGGTGTGTTAGTGTGTGTGTGACAGAGAGAGAGAGAGAGAGAAACCGTATCGCTCGCACTTCACGGATAACACCGATGTAACGTGGACACGTGCGCAGGGTTAAACTTCAAGATGTTTCCCATCGAAATTCCATCGGATAGAGAAATAGTTTCTCTAATGTGTACCGAGTTTTCGATTATCAGTGTCAATAAGAGTACAATTGGGAACTGATGAGAGTAGCCTGGAATAGTTTAACCCTTCGCATGCACCCCGAGTGTATGTATCAATTACGATGAACGTTTCACCGTCGTCTCCAGCATAGATAAATCCAGGGGACAAGTTGACTCATCGGTCCTGATCAAGAGGTTAATGCAATGGGAATTAAAAGGTAAGAGGTCGAGATGCGGCACGATAATTATCGCATTCTGTGCAATGGAAGGGTCGGCGCCGTCGGAGACGTGCTGAGAAAGAGTCACCTAATAAATAACATAGACACCATAATTAGACTCTGGTGCGGGTGTGCAGCTGTTCTCACTTTTAGCACTAAAAATCTTGTACCGTTTCTACTGTTTCAAATTACACCTACTTATTGTCAAAAATATATAGAATCGCAGAATACCGTTTAACACGAAGCCTGTATTTCAATAATTTTTGGAGTGTCTGTAACTCGAATAAATTCGTGCACGAAGGATTTCTTCAAACAAATTCGATCGAGTCGAATCACGTAGCAAAGAGTACGTCGAGAGTCACCCGATGGATCGTTCGTAGTTCATCGAATGGCGTTTCGCCCGATTCTAGAACGAACCTCGGTTATCGCCGTTTCCGGTGAGATTCGGCGTCGCTGACACGATTACTCGGACATTTCCTCTTTTCCCCGGTTTTTATTACGACTGGTTACGACTCTCCAGTGTTGTTTTGAAAGCGGCGGTGCCGCGGGCGATAAAGGCCAGCGTAATGAGATATAATGCCAGTCTCGAGTGGCGACAAACACAGCCGATGCCTCTCTATCATTGTGCAAACAAAATTACAAGCGCCCCGCGGTCGTGTACGGCTACCCAACACACAGAACTTCGGATTCCTCTGACCGAGAGAGAGCTCGTCCAATTATATCGCCGGGCCTCGGCGTGGTCGCGTCGCGTCGCGTCGCGTCGCGTCGGTGTGAATTGATATTTTCGAAAAGGGAGGCTTTCCCAAAAGCACCGGCAAAATCAACATTCGTCACTCGACCCCGCCAATTGCGAAATTCGAGTTCCTTTTGACCCGGAAAACTTTTAGCCGAATTTCAATATTGCCCAAGTTGTTAGCTGGCTTTCAATCGAGCAACCCCAATCAATTTATTCCAAGGATTGCGACTGCGGAGTTTTGCGCAAATTTTGTACGTATTAATTGCAAGATACTATCCAGACAATTATTTTTTTTATTTTCATAAACGCATTAATTACAACCATTATCGATAAACGTGTTAGTAAATGTTAATTTTTTGTTTCAAAAATTTGAACCTCGGTTTACAATCTGCAAGTTGATTTTTTCCTCCAGCTTAATTTTTCCGAATGATTTTTTCATCTTGAGAGTACGCTCGACAAAATCTTCAACTGCGGATCGCGATCGGAGCGTACCCGCGCGATTATCGACAACATGTGAGAGTTTTCGAGCGTTCGCGAGACTGGAAATTTCGACACGGCCCTGCGCGGCGAGCCGCAACGGCGAGCGCACCGGGTCACGGTGAAACGCGACGGTATCGAAAATTACTCGACCTCGTTACGTTTTCCCCGCGCCGCGCCGGGAAACGATGTCGGAACTATCGATCCTTTGACGGGCCACGACCAAGAATTTCCTTCCACCACCTCCGCCTCTGTTTCACCTCTTCTTTTTCTGTTCCCGGTGTTTCGTGCGCTCTCCAGGCGCCTTTCTTCGCTTCGAGTCGCGTCGCATCGCGTCAGAGATTACATAGAAGTTGATCGGGGAAACTCCAGCCCTCCGGTTCCCTGGCCGGCGAACTTGTCCATTACTGGATGAAGTAATCACCGGGCTGCTTGATCACCGTGGATCCTATTTTTCAAACTCTGTATTCGCCTGCTGTGTACCGTCGCGTCGGCGAGAGAAAATGAAAATAACCGATGGTCAAGTTAGGTTCAATGGGTTGTTGCATTTGGCCCTGAAGAACAACTTACAAGGGTGGTTCGCAAGCTTATTGTTTTTAATGTCTGAATAAATGGATGTTAGAGAGGTTTCGAAAACAATGCAGGAGTTCTTGTACAGAGCCATTATGGACGTCCGCAGCATGCTCAGATAATTTCCATAATGACTACCACAGTGAACAATTGTTATTAGTAGACTCCGGATTTGATGCATTTATGGCAAAAATGAGTACGTGCAATTTGACACAGTGAACAGTTTTATTTTCACGGTATTAAAATTATTAGTGAAAAATATAAATGTATATTTAGCTGCTGTGTCTTGCAATTGTTGCACAAACTTTATATTTTGCATGAAGATCCGTAGTCTAGTTATTAGATTTATACGAGTATCGCCTGTATTTGTCTTTCGACTCTAAATTGAATTGCGAAAAATCGTTCTAAATGTAGTTACCATTTATTAGATCAAACGAGATCCAAACAGGCCGTTTCGTTTTTGAAAAATTGATTACATGGTAGATTCTGTCTACCGGAACGATTCTCCCAATTTGCAGCTGCACTTTGTGGAATTGCATCGCACAGAAGCGTTTGGTCTCGTCGAAAGGTTCAGCGGCCACGTGAGAACCACTGGACCCGTGAGAATTCGGAGTCAGGAACCTGTTCGTGGTGGCTCGGCGTTGGTCGGCAGTCTCCGACGTGTTTCGGTGATTTTCGAGGGTGTTCGGGCTCTGGCCCGACAGCAGAGCTCCGTCGCGGGAAGAATTCGAACGTCGTCGTCTGTTGTCGCGCTGCAGCGCTCTGCAACGCTCCGCAACACTGTGCAACGCTGTGCAACGTTCTGCAACGCTCTGTAACGCGTTGCACCAATCCGGCGCGGCGGTCAGACACAGACGAATAAATTAATTGCAGTTTATTCGGTCGCGAAACCGGCATGCAAATTCCGATTGGTCGGGGGACTGTCGGGCGACGGTAAGCGACCGCTTTTAACATAATTATACGGATCATTTGGCCGAAAAAACAACCAGCTATACAGGGTGGGGCAATAACTATTACCACCTCAGATATCTTCGAAATTAGAAGTTTCACAGAAATATTTTCTGTTATAAAATTTGCTCGGTACGAAGGGAGCCATCCGGTGGAGATAATAGTATTTGTGCAGGTGGTGGTACTTCGGACATTTGAAGGTCACCTCCACTTTTTCAAATGGATCGGTATGTTTTTGCTTCCGTATTATGATAGAGGATCTTAAAACAAGTTCAACGACCTATTACCAAAACCGTAAGTATTATCGCCTTTCTCTACTTTCTATGACCTTCAATGACCTTATGTAATAGGTCGTTGAACTCGTTTTAAGATCCTCTATCATGATACGGAAGCAAAAACATACCGATCCATTTAAAAAAGAATGGAGGTGATCTTCAAATGTCCGAAGTACCTCCACCTGCAAACAAACCATTATCGTCACCGGATGGCCCACTTCGTACTGTGCAATTTTATTTCGGTAAATATTTCTGCGAAACTGACAGTTTCGAAGATATCTGAGGTGGTAATAGTTATTGCCCCACCCTGTATACTAGCCGGCCGTGGAAATCATGATCGAGGGAACGATGATCGCGATCCGGAACGCGGTCGGAATTCGTGAACGGCTAGATCCCGTCGCTCTCCAATCGGACTTGTCCCATTAGGAACGTGTCTCTATGTATACTGTTCTAATACGTTGCATACCGTCAAAACCTGTCTATTAGCCGCTAATGCTGTTACCTTTAATAATCGTGTCCCCGTGGAATCGAATCCTGTAGATCACTATTCAATCGGATCTGTATGCCAGATCGATAGAAACTGAATAGAAACTCATCTTGACTCTTGGGAAAGCAGATTTGTTTTTTCGACAACTGCACGACGATTGCGACCATTGATGTACTGATCAGGCGACATTTGTATTTTGAGAATCCGATTGAATCAGGTTTGATTCAATCACTGGCTATTCTCTTCTTTATCCTGTCATTTCTACTGCTTGTATGTTCTTTTTATTTCTGGGAGAATCGTTTTGGTGGTTGCAAAATTGTGGAAATTGTCGGTTCAATCAAGCAAAGTAGATCGCATTGAAGTCCTGGACAAAAATTTGCTCCGCAGCGAAAGAATATTATCTTTCTTTACGTATCGGCGGTCAATTCTACTATTTTCGAATAATCAAGCTCGATTGCGTAATATTTACCGAACAGTCTAAAACTGCATAGAACGCACAAGACAACTTGCATTCTTACAAAAATAAGCTCTAGAAGATCTTTTCCGATCTCTCTCTCTCTCTCTCTCTCTCTCTCTCTCTCTCTCTCTCTCTCTCTCTCTCTCTCTCTCTCTCTCTCTCTCTCTCTCTCTCTCTCTCTCTCTCTCTCTCTCTCTCTCTCTCTCTCTCTCTCTCTCTCTCTCTCTCTCTCTCTCTCTCTCTCTCTCTCTCTCTCTCTCTCTCTCTCTCTCTCTCTCTCTCTCTTCCACACCGTAAAACACGTTCGTGCACCTCTGGAAGTGGTTCTCTGAAATAACTGAACTCGATTTAATGTAAGTTTCATGGAGAAATGTCGAATACCACGCGCGCGGCACGTCTCCTCGATAAACAACCCGATCGATTAAACGGTCTAACGATCCAATAAATTCGACGGAATCTTAATCTACGGAAAAACATCCTGGATCTAGAGTGAACCGACCACCGCGCCGGTGCAATTCCATAGAGTCCTTGGAACATCCTTTTTCGTCCTGACGGTCCCGTCGACTGCGTAAATAACGCCAGGGCAATTTGAAAAACCGAGATCGCCGTGTCCCCGCGTACGGGCCCATAAACGCCAGCAATTTATATTCGCTTCGTTCAATAATTTCCGACGTACAGACTCGTTTCGATGGTGAAAAAGCGTGTATACTAGACGGAAAAGTACCATTGCTAATTATACTTGGCGGGGAGTAAGAAATCCCGGGGAAAATGTGTTCATAAACGTATCGACGTCGCCGTTATCGTTCGCTGTAGATCGCGGGAACAAGATCTCCGAACCGGTGATTTCTCGCGTGACGTTTATCTCTTTCTCTCTCTCTCTCTCTCTCTCTCTCTCTCTCTCTCTCTCTCTCTCTCTCTCTCTCTCTCTCTCACACACCGCGGGTCCGCGGATGGTTAATCTGGAAAATGGCCACTTAATTATACCGGTCGTACCGGAATAAGAGAGAGAAACCGATTACCCTATTCATCGCGACGCGACGCGACTCCGTGTTCCGCCGGCGCTGAATCGGGAAGCGAGAGAGCCTCGACGCGCGTTTTCAGAATTCATGAACAGGCCTCGCGACACGCACACACATACACACGCATACGCGCGCGCACGTAATCGAGACGCTGTTCATTTATGTAAGCGAGGCTAAGGGAACGTCGTTACTCGCGGAACGAGCCGATAGATTCTCTTGTAACCGCCGCCGACGCCGACGACGCCGACGACGCCGCCCTACCATAATCGAATTCGACTACGACAAGCCCGACGTCGCGTCGTTTCTTCTGGTTTCGCGTTATTTCGAAACGGCACGGTTCACAATGAATATTCCGTGGAGACGGGGCACCGCGAGAAATCATCCGAGGATAACGAGGTCGTGTTTCTGTCGTTCTAGAGGTATTGCGCAGTGCATCTAATAGGCACGAGGATCTCGCAAATTCGATTCCCATCGGCCCGTAATGCGCTTCTCCGCTAATTCGCTTTCTTGTTCGTTCATTTTATCAAGACCGGTCGCCATGATGTTTGGTGTGTACAACTTGGATCTCATTATTTTGCTCATTAAAGTACAGATTTCAGGAAATTACACTTTGTTTAAAATATTTATCAAGTTACGCGACTGTGGTATCGATATTTAATCGTCGATGAAACTATGGGAACACGGATAATGCGATCTTCGTCGTATACGATTTCCTAAAGAAAACACAGCATTAACGATGAATAAAATGAAGGCTTGACCAGGTCAAAAAATGTACAAATATTCGTCAATGAAAATATAGAAACAATGTTCTTAATTTCCTGAAGAAACTCATAGTGTACAGGATGAACAAAATGAAGGCTGAACCAGGTCAAAAAATGTACAAATATTCGTCAATGAAAATATAGTAACAATGTTCTTAATTTCCTGAAGAAACTCATAGTGTACAGGATGAACAAAATGAAGGCTTGACCAGGTCAGAAAATGTACAAATAGTCGTCAGTGAAAATATAGGAACAATCTTATTCATATCCTGAAGAAACTCATAGTGTACAGAATGAACAAAATGAAGGCTGAACCAGGTCAGAAAATGTGGAAATGTTGCACAAAATAGCGTTGGATGGCGAATTAGGCATAGATTGTAGCAAATGGTGGTGGAGGGGGTAGAAGGATTCGAAGTATTGGTGGCGTCAGACTCGGCTGAGAGCCACGGTATAAGGGTGGTTGAGTGAACCAGGGCGTGGGTGGATTACGCGAGCGGTGGGGGAAGGCGTGGGGGTACGGGGAAGGCGGGGGTGTACGATACTACGCCGCAGTGTAAGGGGTAGCCCGATCGATGCCGACCAAAACATTGCCACATGCCCAGCCATCGCAGCGCGAATGTTCGTCGACCTTTCTCCGTAACCCAATTGTTCGCCTAGAATACGTTTTCTAAACGCGATTATCGTGCGCCTTTGCGTCGGTAGCCGGTGCCCCCTCACGCACCTGCACGATAAACGACACTTTGGTTAGACTGTTAGAATTTAGAACGAACTACGTCGCCTTTGCAAGCTATGCGAGCTCTTTTACGACGCGTAGAGCACGACGCGACGCGACGCGACGCGACGCTTCGTTTCGTTTCGCAACGCCACGCCATCATTTTTTGGCCTCGAGCAAGCTCCTAGGATTTTTCTAGAAAACTATGAAGTTGCAAGTTTGTTAAGATTCAGGTGTAAGTAAATAAGTGAACTAGCGAATAAATGGATAGCGCAGGTCTTTATCGCAAGTCAATTCATTACTATTTATTACAATGGTTTATAAGCTGCCCTCTTCTCGAGGCACTAGCATAAAAATGTGTACACTGTAGAAACATTGTTCTTTATTGAAAACTTAAAAAAGAAAGTTGATGCATAGCGAAACTTTGATGTCGGCTATATTCTCGCAGCATCCACAAAGGGTTGAGAAAAAAACCGATACGTACAGTTAACCTTTTATGTACCGAAGCTACTTTGAAGTACCACTTTCATTAAAAAAGTAATTCATTAAAAGATTCCTGTGCACCGAGCACGCTTACATTTTTTTCAGTGTAATTCCGATAGGAACTGCCACTGCGTATCTACACCATGACAGTTGTAGAATATAGTTACACTTGACAAATGAATGATTAAAATAGCGTTAAAGAATGTAGTCGGAAAGCAACGATAAAAATTTTGATTTTCCATGTAATGCTAGTCAGTTTTCATGGAGAAGGGACTCTGATTATTTCTAGAAAAATTTCTTATCAACATTATCATTTTCCTAGCCTCCCGATCTAGAATTATGCAATCCCAACAGTTATTTCTTCGAGCATTCTTTCATGCTCGGGGAAAGTGTCAAGAAGTTGTTAACTATTACGTCCTTCCTCGATCACGTTTTCACTTTTACAACACCGCTACGGTACTCCGGCATTTCCGAAGTAATCGCGTTGTCATGCCTTGAGAAAACATGCTATTAACACACTCGATACACGCGGGATATACTATTCTCCGGTTCGATCATTCTCTGAAGTTCGATTCCGCTTTTGGTCATCTCATCTCGATAATTACAACCTATCCGTTGAAAGGGTTTGGTTTACGAATTCCTTCATATTTCGAAATCGCCATTCTATTCCCATGAGGTGCCATAATTATAGTTCAATACGACTGGGTCGAAATTATGAGCGTTCGGGGAAGGGTGTATCAAATCGAAGAAAGATGTATGTTTAGTATTTTCCTTTACCGACACAGTGTTGGATAATAATTGTTGCTTTAGGACCGAGACCTACTTTTACACACAGGGATACGTTCTCTTTCCAAACTATTTTTAATTCAGAAGCCTCGTAGGCACACTGGGCTCTTTTTGTCAAGGGCTAATTTTTACTGTTCCAGGCTTTCAAAAAATCTAAATAAAATTCTGTAATTCGTTAACGACCCATAAACTAAATTGCTGGACTGTGCCGATTGAAAAATCAGCGAGCACCTAATGTTTACTTTGCTGTAAACTATCAAGAATACTAAGAGTACTATCACAGAATATGAAAAAGAAAAATAATTAAAAAGGACACTTTAAAGGAAAGCTATAATAATCGAATAGAAAACAGTAGTCATCGAAGAGGATGTATTTGAGACTGACGCTTCTTACCACAAAATGATGCGGAGAAAACACACAGGCAAGATTCGCAAATGGTCCGATCACAATTCGCGAGCCCGGTCCGCGAAAGTCCGAAGAAAACCGCGATTTCCGGCGTCGAGGAGCGGTAAACTTTTTCCCGGTATGCAAACCGGCGTAATTTCATTTCCTGGTGGTTAAATTGTTCTAACGAGCGTCATTTCGTCCTATTATCCGGCGATTCGTCCGACGCGGCCGCACGATTATTCAATAGCGTCGGTTGTCCAGTGGAAATCGGTGACGCCTCGTCCTACGACACGCGAATTCGATTCTCCGGTGTTGACTAGCCACGAAAGAATTCACCGTATCAAAATACGCGTCGATAGGCCATCGGATCGAGGAGTCGAAGCGTCACCGCTTACGTAACCAGCTGGCTATCGACTGTATCGAGTTATTGTATCGACGCGTGTCAAGGCGACGCCACCGTATCCGAATAATGGGCCACTCTTCGGATCGAGTGACAACAATCGACTTCTGAAGAGCGTACCGTGTTTAGAACCCTCTGTGTCCTTTACCATAACGCTGTCTTCCAGTCCACTGTATATGTATTATATATATATTTCAAACATCACATTCGTTGGTTATTATTGATCTTGCCTCAACCGTCGCTCGACTACCGTTATTGCTCGAATACCGTCCACGAAGTACGATTTAAAATAATTTGTTGAGTCAGCGCGAAAGTTCATGACCGAGGAACGTATGTTTTAATTGGTCCCCTACGGATAGACGGAGGGTGTCCATGGATCGAAGATCGAGCAGAAATCGCGAACGCGTTTCGGACCGACAATTCCAATTATCTGTGCGCGTGCCGGTGTCGCGCCGGTATGTATACTCGGTAATAGCCCGTCCGATTTCGCATGCCTCGAAACAGACTCTGTATTCGCCGTTGAATAGCACATTTCTGTACGGCCGATAATTCCACATTGATCCTGTAAACAATCGGCGGGGCGCCGTGTTCAGGACGCGTACGAACGACGTTCGCTCCTCCGAACGCTACAATCCCGCCTCATCATCCCCGCTCTCTTCGTAATTAGTGCTTCTTTGTCGTTCGTACTCCCCCGCATACCGTGCGCCACCTACCACCCTCTCTTGCCAGCTTCTATTTTCCGAACCGTTCTTCCCCCTCGGAAATCAATTTTGCAAAATATTCCCAGGGCTCGACTGCTGAAATCAGTGGTTACTTTTACGTATCCGATTGTACGTACTCCTCCTCTCGCTATGATTTTCATTCGAAATAAAAATTGTCAATAATAATTTCGATATTCATTATTGTTGGAAATGTCTTTATGCGGGTATGTTATTTAAGTAACTACACTTTATACTGTACGTACTTTATTAGTATTATAAAGATTTCCGCGTGTGCTGCATTTAGTCTCTATGTTAACCCTTAGCACTCGGATGGCGACTCTGAGGCACCACTGAAAATTGCTATACTATTCTTAACAATATTGGTCACATTATTATTTGTGTTCGTATTTAACAAACTATTAGACATTTACATATTACATGAGATATTCTATCAGTTTCATATGCAAAAAATTTAAAAAAATTGTGTAGAATGGAAATATTCTAGTATGGAAAAATCTTTCGTTTTTTAGTTAAAATAGCTCCGAGTGCAAAGGGTTAATAGTGAACACTGTACAAGGTTGCGATCCGTTCATGCTAACTGCTTCTACCGGACTGACGACGGTCCCGACTTTCTGCCCTCGCCTGGGCCCTTCCGTCCCTGAGTCAAACCGCCCCTTACGCCTTATACCTAAGATACACCCTTATACCTAAGACTCTATGGTATCGTAGTATTCCAACAATTATAAATGCATAAAATCTAATTTATTTCGTTGAACTGAAGTTTGACCGCTTGTGAAAGAATAGTTTGAACATATTTCAAAAGAAAGCTAACTAACCGAGGGTCGAAATAATGACTGGAAAAACCCATTGTTTCGACTAGTGAAACTTACTCCGAATTTCGGAACCAGTGAAAATTATTCGTACACGTTCGCGGTCAATGCAAACGGGCTCGTTTCCGCCGTCGACAATAAATACAACGTTGGGCAGTAACTCTGGCGGGTATTATCCACTTTCAGCAATAACTCGATGCAAAAGGATAGTAAAATAGACGGGAAACACGGCAGGCAGGCACGTTGGGGGGCCGATGTTTACAGCAAGTAGAAGCAGCCGGTAATGGACAGACACGTTAGCGGGAGAGCACGCGTGCCCCAGGTGCTCTCCGGAGCTGATTTCCTCTCCTCGAGCAAGAATTTTGCTTCGCATTTTTTGGCCCCCCGGTTTCGAAAGGAGTCGAGACACGCCCGGAAACGCGTTTCACGTGCCTGGAAATACCAAAGCCATCTCGACGTTCGTGCGTATCGCGGTGCGCAGAGCATATTTCGGAATCGAATTTTTCCTTGATACTTTGTTCCTCTATGGGACGATGCAGCGGAGCGCAGCTCTCGAAAATTATAATACCCGATTCCCGGGAATAATTATGGCGGGCTCCCTCTGCGCGAATACTGGGGCTACTCGACCGTCGTTTATTGCGCGATTCCGCGAAAAAACCGCCGCTCCCTTTTGCTCGTCGTCTATCCACTTGTCAACCGAGTTCACTTCTATCCTCTGCGAGACCGAGTCTCGTTCGAGTGCACTGCTCGAGAAAACCAGACAATAAATAAAACATTCTGCCGGAGGAGACTGCGTGCGCCCAGCTCGGCATCAACTTTCCGAAAGTAATATGGAGGGAAATTCATTAACCCCTTGGATTTTCATGCTGGAAATTATTGTACCAAACATGTACCAGGAATTTATATTTATTTAATACGTGTACTCTGATGCTTAATAAACTTCATAAGAACTGACGCAATAAATTTCTTATAATATTGTAATCAAAATTCCACAAAATTTAATCTTGTTTTTTTTAGACCAGATTAGCTAATTTTAATGCTCGGTGTGTTCAGTGTTAAATGTTAATACTGGAACTATGGAAAGAAAGAGATGAAAATTATTCATATTTGCCAGGATCTCTTTGAGAAGCTATTAATCGCACACTTTATCAGATCATGTTCCACCATCTTCCCGGCTACATAAGAAGCTTGTGAAGATGATACTGAACGTACAAGAGCGTGTGAAAATTAATATAGAAAATAGTACAGAGTATAAAGAGTGGCACTAAAAATACAGAGAGTTTCACAGGGTAAGACATGGTTTACAGTGTTCAACGCACGATGCACTTCAGCGATTTTAATAAAAATTCGTTTCCCCAATGGAATATGTGTTAAATACAATATAAATGAAAATGTAACACTCTCCGACAAAAAGAAGAATTTCCAGATTGCCAAAGAGAAGAAATATACGTCAAGAAGAGAAGCATTGTGTCCCGGTGGATCAAGCATTCCAAAATGAATGGATTATGTAGAATGGAAATGTCGAGAAGGAAGCGTATGTTGCAAACGCATGTCGGGAAGAATAGCATCATGTTTCGGTGAACCAAGAATTTCAAAATGAATAGTGTATACTGTGTAGAGATGAAATGCATGGCACGTGTCCTAAGAAAAGCTGCATTGTGTTCGTAGAACAGACACGAAAGAACAAAATTTTACATGGAAATTATTAACCCCGTGTTATCAATGTCTTTTAACCGAAAACGGAAATCCTATTTTCAGTAACCATTACGAAAAATTTATACGATAAACAATTTTCTTCTGCTTCTTGGAAATTCTATACGACAAACAATTTTCTTCTTCTTCTTGGAAATTCTATACGACAAACAATTTTCTTCTTCTTCTTGGTAATTCTATACGATAAACAATTTTCCTCTTCTTCTTGGAAATTCTATACGATAAACAATTTTCTTCTAGGAAATTCTAAAGAACAAAGCAATGAAAATGTTTAAGGAAAAATAGAATGTCCTGAAGTGGAAAATAATCTCCAAAAAAGGAGTTCAATTGCAGGATTTTGGATGCTTATGGTTCCACGTTGGTTCTGCGTCTCGGAGGCGTCGCGATGCTCCCGTCTGCTCGCGAAAAATCATTCGGTTAACAGGTTAATAGCCGTGCACCGTCGCGACACAAAGGAAGCGTGCGAGTGCGACGATACGAAGAAGCGGACGCGATATACGCGGGTCTAAATGGAACACCGGCGAACCATAATCTACGCTCGTTCGAGAAATCAGCCGTGATTTAGTACGCCACGTCGAACTACTTCGTATGGTCGTTACAAGTCGACCGTGTGGTGTTGCCCGGTGTTCCTAATATATTTTCCGTTGCACCGTAGAAAACCGTTCTGCAAAAGGGAGTTTCGCATCTGGTTCGACTTCTAAGATCCTGTTGAACGCGCTCATCGATCGCGGATTTGCGAGATTTACTTTCCGAGAGCACCGTCTTCTATTATATCACGAGGGGGAGGGAGAGGGGAGATAATTGGAACAGCTCCTTCGAAATTTATGGGATCGCTAAGCGCCTCTTTGCCTCCCGTTGGGCGCGAATGTGGAGGAATGGTCGTCGTTCTCGGGCCACCAGGATCGTTTCACTCTTATCGATAATTGCTACTACTTGAAACACTGTTTGCTATTTTACCGAAAAATCTTATCTCGTCGCTTGGGATCAGCGAAATTGCATTGGACGTCCTCTGGATAAGTTTGTGATTTAGACCGGTGGTCGAACAATGTTTCCGATGCCGATGATCGTTAATCGAAGAGGAAGTAACTAACAATTTCCGTGATGTATCGGTAGACATTCACGATGAAAATGGGTACGTACAATTTAAAAGATTTTATGAAGATTTAAAGAAATTTCGCTTTGGCTAAATCTTGCAATCAATGTAGACATTTTGCATAAAATTGCTGCATACGTCGAGCATATATTTTTCTGTTATTAAAAAAGTTGTTTTAATTCCGTGCGACTTTTATAGACATTGGCATTCAACGTGTCAATCGATCGCTTCTCGTGTTCAGGTAAAACTTTGTGGCATTTGTAGAGGTTCTTTTGATACTGACACCCTGCTGGAAGCTTTGGATGTTGTTATACCGTGAGTATCGATAAAACATATAGACAAGTTGATAGCCACAGATTTAACCATAGCTAAGATTTAACACAGCTATAGCACAGATTTAACCCTGCTTAAGATAACACAGATTTAACACAGCTTCGTCGAAGCTGTTCAGAACAATGTTGTTTGACCATCACAGAAAATAATTTATGCTGACATAAGAATCGAAGACAACGGGAAATATCGCAGACAACAGGAAGTCGATCGGTTTGGCCTGCGATTAGCTCGTTTATCGAAGATTGAATTCTCGAGAATTTCGACAACGCAGCAGGATCATCTAGCAGACTACGAGACGAACATTTCCGGTAAATAGCAGACAGGGAGAGCGGATCGAGAGCAAAGAGGCGCTCGACAGATTTCGGCACTCGAGTCGCAGATCCTGGAAAATCGTTCGTCGTTCGAGTGGACACGGCATTAACAAATCCGGCGGGACACGGGAAAGCGATTCGGGCGAAATGGGACGGATTCGAGGGCTGCTGGCCGATCGAACGTTAATCGGACACCGATCGGGCCAAGGGGAGGAGAGAGTGCACCGAGAGAAAAAGAGGAGAGGAGGCGATCGAAGCGGAGGACGCGCCGCGACGAAACGAGGTCCTTACGTAAGTAAATATTTCCATTCAAAGTATGCAGTGACCTAGGACGCCACGCGAATGGCGTATCTAATTCCGCGACGCCGATTGAGGCGTCGAAAAGTCGTCACGACGCTGCCGTGCCGTCATCGGACGATCTTGTGACGGAAATCTGGCGAAGTTGTTCTCGAGAGGCTAAAATAAACGCGGTGGATATAACAGTTAGTTCAACTACGATCGACCTGTGACCCCGTATACCGGAATACATTCGCTATTCGGACAATTTGGTCGTGTGTGAATGTGTTGAAGGAACGGTACATGTATTGTGCATGGTGATCTATACAGGGTGTTCGACTACAGGTGGGAGAAAATTTAAAGGGTGGTTCTCCATGACAATACAAGTCGAAAATGAAGAATAAAAAAATTGCGATTTCGATTTCGTTATTTAGTTATGGATTGCCGCATTTTAGGTGGATTTTTAATTGTCAACCCTTTGCACTCGGAGCTATTTTCATTTAAAAGTTAAACATTTCTTCCGACCTAGATATTCCCTCTGATTTTTTAAATTTGATGGACATGAAATTTATATAATACCTCATAGAATACTTGGATGTTTAGTAATTGATTAGATACTAACATATTTAATAATGTAAACAATATTTTGAATAATGGTACAGCAATTTTTAGTAGCGCCGCCGAGTCGCCACTCGAGTGCTATGGGTTAATAACTAAATAACGAAGCCGGAATCGCAATTTTTTTATTTTTCATTTTCGACTTATATTATCATGGAGAACCACACCTTAAATTTTCTCCCACCCGTAGTCGAACACCCTGTATAGACTGCGGATTTTTATGCAGAATTAAAATTCTGTCAATTACAAGATACGGAAGGTGCGTAGACATTAATTTCTTCTCTTAACAATTTAACCCTTAACACTCGGATGGCGACTCTGAGGCACCACTGGAAAATATTGTTCACATTATTATTTTTGTTCCTATTTAATAAACTACTATATTATACACAGATATTATATCAGTTTCATATGCAAAAAATGAAAAAAAAGTTGAATAGAATGGAAATATTCTAGAATGAAAAAAACTCTCGTTTTTTGAGTGAAAATTGCTCCGAGTGCAAAGGGTTAAATGTTTCCTTTTGTAAATGCGTAAAATCTGAAATGCATCGAGTCAATACGATGTATCTAAATTTCTATGATCGAGAGAAAATCATTAGAAAACTTCTGTGCCAGCTAACACAATGTTTATTATGGAGTCAACGATCGAGGAATAGTTGGCTGATCAGGGGTATTACGGGACTCGGACGAGGGTATCAATGCGCAATCCTGGCCGTCGTTTTCTGGAGGAAAGCGTCGAACGTGGACGAGGTAGAGCACTGCGGGCGTCGATTGCGGCGGCGGTTAGTATCGACGGACGCATCGTCGACGGAAAAAGACGAAGAAAGAGAGGGGAAGAGTAAAAGAGAGGGATAGAGAGAAAGAGAGATGGGTCGAAGAGGACGGTTCCTATCCAATTATCTGGAAGCTGAGTCGGTGCATCGCGCGTCACCCAGAGAACACGCCGAGGATCGCGAGACGGAGCGTAGCGGTTTACCGCTGGCGGGCTCCTCTCGCTCTCCGCCCCCGCAGCTCCGGCTCCCGTTCTCGTTCCAGTTCGAGTTTCGAACTACGGACTGACTCCTCGGCAAGCGTACATTGACCCCCTGCACCCTCATCCTCACCCGCCGGCGACATTCTCGTCCCTTTTCCCCCGACGCGATCCCAGTTTCCCGTCCCATCGTCGTCATCCCTTCGACTCCGCTCGCCTGGCGAGCCAGCTAGTGCCTGCCTGCCTGCCTGCCTTTCAACGCGCCAGCGAAACAACGAGACTACCACCCACACACGCCTCTATGTATCCCACTCTCTGCCATCCTCTTCCCTGCACACCCGCAAATGCCACAACCCCTAGCCGAGCACAGCCCCGTCCCGCGAGGCCACGCACGCCCTACAAACAATACGCTTTAATAAATGCATCGACGGGATGGATACTACTGAACTCTGTTTCCACGGCGCACAGAGAGATTCGCGGAGGACGCAACGAGATTATCCTGGAGGCTGATACCGTTTTTCCGGGGGCGGGTACTAGGTGAGACCGACTGGTGGAGCTGGATCGTGGGTGGATACGGTGAGTGTGGTTTTAGAGATTGTTTTTCAGAGGTCTGTTCGAGTCTTACACCAACTACCGAGAGGCCACACACACACCCCCTAAACGATACGCGACTTATTTTTCTATTTAACAATCAAAGTAATCATTGTGATGAAAATTGTAGAGTTCAAGCTCGTTACAGTGATTGCTTCTTCCGAAACCCCGTTTTAGATCGTATAAATCCTAATGCACATTAAGACAACTATACTATCAGAAAAATGATAGAACGAAATCGTTCAAGCAGACTGGTCGTCCAATGTGCTGGAATCAAATCATTTATTAGTCTAGCCATTGGATATACTAGACCAAAACCGAGCAGACGGAATGTTTATTAAACCTGTTACAATAAAATCATTCGGACCACTAGAATCAACTCGTTGTACGTAGTACAATCCCTTTGGTTCCAGATAATCGCGGAAGAAGCACCATGTGGCTGACGCACGGTACGACGACGACGACGACGTCTACATAACCTTTCCAGCGCACGTGGCGACTGTTTTCATACTGGTGAATGTACAGGTAATTCGAGACGCACGCGTCTCGGAAACCGGCAGATTCTACGACGCGTATTCCATCGGGCTCGATCGAAGCGTAGTTTAGCTATTCGCGAGGCCAGAGTGGCTTGGGTTTAGGCGGGGCACGAGGAACGGAGAGAGGGAGAGAAAGAGAGAAGCACAACACGGCCATGCCGCGCTCCCCCGAAACGTGTCCGCCTTACTCGAGAGACTGGCAGCGAACACCGGCGACGCACTTGGCAGCGAGAACGGCGCGTTGCGTATTCTACTGCGTACCACCGAACAAAAGGGATGATGATACTAGTAGTCTTGTGAGAAACTCACCCCCCTTCCCCGCCTGGCGGTAGTACCTTTACTTCGCACCTCGTCGTCGTAAACGTCGCTGGCATGTTTACAGCAAAATGAAAACGAAAACTTTCCACTGCCGACTTTTGTCAGTATTCTCCCTCTTCTATTTCCCTTACTTCGGTCCTCGGGGTCTGGTAGCTTCTGTATCTTTAGTATACTGCGCGAAAGGTTATTGCGACTTGCCACGCCGCCGCGCCGGAAGCGGGGAATCTGTCGCTACACGTGGCTCCTTTTCCATCGCGGTTGTGTACGGTCGCAACGAGTCGTGACTGGACTGTGCGGATATTAATGCAAATCTGCGTGGATTTGTCTCTTGAACAGTAATACAGCGTGTCTCGATATTTTCAAATTTTTTATTTGTAGATGCAACCATCTATTTTTGTCGTAAATGCAGAAAAACCGCAGTCTAGCGATGATTATGTTACAACTTCGTTCAGGTGAGATCGTATGATTGTTCTCGGTGCCTCTCGTTCGAGATCAACATGTGGATGGCTTAACCCTTCCGAGACCCTTCACGTATGTTTATATAAACACGTTCGCAGCGATGGCGGGCTACATACCCCTAGGACATCAACAACGATCGAATCATTTCCTAGCAGATATTGGTGATCATTTGCACCTTGTCCGAACATCTTCTAGGTAGCAACTACTCATATAACGTGGCCCAATAAAATTGCTCAAGCGTCTAGCATGGTCCAACCATCGACCAGAATAAAAACAAAGAAAGCGTAAGAAGAAAGAGGATAGCTCGCGATACGTACTCGCATCAATCTATCGGAAGAGGCCGTGGCTCTCAGCGTCGCGTCGCGTCGTAACGCGCCGGGCGTCCTCGTGGTCTTCGCGAACGCGCCTCGAACCCCGCACCTCTCGGACCGACGAGACGCGACACCCACGCACGAGGACACTGACAACCAACACAGGGAACATTCGAGCGACACGAAACACCAGAGCAAGTAGCAACGGTAACAGTAGCACACGGAGAGCAGCGTGTCCGGGGGTCGCCCGGAAGCTCGGAAACAATCGGGGGCCCGAGAAAAAACAGGAAGGAAAGACACGCGACGACGCCGCCGCCTTTCCCTGCGAGCGAACTGTGGCCCGCGGACGCCGACTGTGCCGAGGGTTGAATGCGAGCCGGCGGAGGGGTAAGAAAGTGCGCAGTAAGGAAAGGATGGGCCCCGCACTGCGCCCCCTACAACCCCGCGTCCATCCCCACAAGCCAAACAAACGCCGACTACGCTCTCTCACCTATCGGCCGCTCCTCCGGGCAGACTTACGCTACCATCTGGAACTCCCACCCTCCCCCCGCCCCTGATCCCTTCTCCTGTCTAGAGCCACCCCCGCGCACCCCCGGCCCCTTTCTAGCAACGTAATGTCAGCGGCCGCAGCGCGTAGGTCCGACCGTAGGTGGTTCTTCGCGCTGCTATCTCGCTCTTTTTCTCGGTTCGGAAGAGCGAACGGGCCACGCACAAACCTCCTACGGCTTTCCGTTGTCGCCGTTAACCCCTCCACAGGATGCTCTTGTCTGTTCCGCGACGCTACGACCGCCGTCAGGTGGAAAAACAACGACCCGAACGGTTGTTATGGCACGAGACGCGCAGAGACGGCAGGCTGACTAGTGGCTATAGAGATCTACTGTGCGGGTACGGGCTGTTCCTCCGATTGCGAGTTCTCCGATAGACGGTCTACTTCTTTTGACACACGCAGGAGAGTCCTGTGTACCCTCCCGGATCCATTTTATACCGATTCTCGTTCGTCTCGTAAATTTGTGTAAGCGTTGCACGGACATTAGAAATACGTACTATAAAAAATAATTCAAAGTAACAACAAGCCGTCCAAAAATACGTACTCTTCGTACACCACGAGAAGTCCCTCGAGACGGCACAGAGGGTCCTCGCTCGCTGCCAATGGTTATGCTTTGACGTCACACGCTTTAGCCAATAATTCGGCTAGAACCGAAAGTTCGTGTGGAATTACCCAATCGGACGACTTACTTGCCGCATTCCTTTCGAATTCATGCCAGGAGACTTCTTGCGACGTGTACGAAGAGTACCTTAGACTGCGAATCTTTATGCGAAATATAAATGGTGAGAAACAGAAGTTTTCAATGAAAATGCGTTTCCTCTTCGAGTAATTTTGATAAGTCGAGAATTCCAGGACGCACAGCTCTCTGAAAAACAGTTGCAAAACGACGGTGGACGCAGCGAAAGCATCCCCAGCAACTCGTCAATTTCTAACGAGAGAGAGAGAGAGAAAGAATAAAATGACCCTCTATTCCGTAAAAGGTCGAGGAGAGAGAGAGGGGGTAGGAGTCGCGATTACTATTATCGTTCGCTTTGTGCAACAAGCAGCCGACGAGGAAGAGAATCGCGTACAATTACTCGGGGAAACAAAAGGAGGAGCGGTATCTGCGTCAAGATCGAACTTCTGCGAGGTTGCCAGACCTGTCTCGAGGCAAGGAATGGACTCTGGGAGACCGGGGTATGCTAAATGCGATTACGGCGCGTTAAAGGACGACAGTAAAATCGGGTCGCGGGATCGAAATCGATTTCTGCCTTTGACACGACGCGACGCCGCGGGACAGTCTCTGTTCTCTCGATTCGTTTAGCGCGAGCGACCAGGGGACAATTCAAAGGGTCGAGTACAGCCTGGTAAATACTAGTAGAGGATGCAACGGCGCGGTGGATCGGTGAAAATTCAAAGTTCACGGACGATGACGCGCTGCGTCCTCCGAGACGACGCGACGGGAAGAACTGGTTTCCGCGACGACCTTTGGTATTAGCCCGTCTTCTAACGCCTTCCAAGCGGATTACAGGTCTTCCGGTACCGACAATAAGCTCCGCGATCGCGTTAATTCGATATTGAGGGGCAAACCAGGTCCTCGATGGAACCGATCTTCCATTGGTACGATGGTGAACGTGATACGTACGGGTCTGAATCACTGTGTCTTCGGAACACATGACGAAGCAACTACTGGCCCCTGCAGCGATTACAGAATCGTGGGAAAACAATTCTAAAAGAATTGCTCTCATCCAAAACTCTCAACGGCAGGAACTGTACGATACGTGATATGATTATTATTATTATTATATCATCGCCTTGCTTCTCGGCTTACGCGAGGACTTTGCTCTTATACAATTTTATGACAAAATACAGCACAACATAATACGTAATCCGATCCTCTTACTTGTTATGTATTACGTCGATTAATTTTACTAATAATTGTTGGAATACAACGATACCATAGTATCTTAGGTATAAGTGGTAAGAGGCAGTTTTACCCGAGGATCAGTTTTGTCCGGTAAAAGCAGCTAGCCTGAGCAGATCGCTACCTTGCATAGCTCATTATTTACACATAGCTAAATATACAGGGTACACGGAAACACTGTGGCATTATTTAAACTAGCATCTTTATATTAGTAATAAAGTATATACGGTATAAAGTGTAGTTTATAAAATAACGCAGCCACATATAAAGACATTTCCAACAATAATCATACGGTGAATTAAAAAATTCACTGTTATTACGGTGAAAGATCTTTTCACCAAGTCGGACAATAATGTCGAAATATCTCGAAGAAATAATTCGTCGGGAATACGTCGAGACCCGTTTATTTAACTATTTCCAACGGAGATATGTGAACCGATTAAGAACAGAGACAAGAAGAAGAGAAGAGAAGAAGGAGACGCTAAAATCCGGGCACGGGCGACGAGTTAACGGGTTAAGAAAGCCGACGCGGAGCACGTCGGGTAATTAGCACGATAATCGAATCGCGGTTCGCTTTAGCCCCGCGTCGCGTTTAACGGGTCCGCTTCAACAGGTCCCGCGAGTTTGCTCTATTCATCCGCGGAACGAAGTCAAAGTAAACGGATTCGCGAGCGAGCGGATTTACCCTTCGAGACTGTTAGAATATTCGGGACGAAGAGGGAGCGAAGTTGGCAGCGGCCGTTTTCAACTGTCCGCTCGATATCTCGTCGGATTATTGACAAACGATGGAATTCCGAAGCGTTTCGCGTGCGCCTAAACGAAATCGTTCCGCGGATAGGTTGCCTTCTTCCGCGCGCACAGTTCCTGGTTCTATCTCTCGTCTCGGCCTGGAATTCCATGGTCGTGAGCTCCGGTGCTCGCGCGCAACAGCCACAGCCAGGGTCCGGTGAACCGTGGGAAAACGAAGACCCTCCGCGACGAGCTTACGAAAACGATCGGAGCCGCTGTCGCTTGCTCGCGACACGCGATAACGACCATTCTAGACGTCGCGTCGCGTCGCGTCGCGTCGCGTCGCGTCGGTCACTCGTCATTTCGAGTTGGACTGCAGCATCCGATCTTCTGCCTTGCTTCTCGCCCGAAAATCCACCACTCTACTTGATCGCGCAAATCCTTTTTGTTGAGAGGTTATGTGAAAATAATTATATACAGGGTGGTCCATTTATCTTGAGACAGTCAATGTTGGATTATTATTGCAAATAGTAATCCTGCCGTGATTCAAAAATGAATTTAGTCGTGAGAGGGCAACACTGTGTCTCTCACAAACAAAGTAACAAACTAGATGTCATCGGTCCCATAGACCTGGCTTTTCTCAGACCCAAGAGGCAGGGCAATAAACAGTGCAGCCTTGGGGCTTTTCCTTTATCTCAAGTGGGTGCCTGAATTTCTCTATTGCCTGCTTGTCCTTTTTCGTTACTTCGAGTCCGCTAGTCGAACAGTCAAGACGTCCTTCCGCGCCGTTAATAAAGCGTATTTTAATATAGAACTTTGCAGTGTTTCGTTATTTTAAATCCATATCCCAACAGTCAATTATTACGGAAACCAGCAGGAATATGAAAAAAACATTTTATATAAAATATTCTTCATATGAAGGGGCACATTTAATGGCGCTATGCACATTTTTCCATAATGGCCCTTTAAGGGTCAGATCAAGGGCAACTTCGTTTTTTCAAATTGAAAAACCATATTTTTTATTTCATATTCTTATTCTACATCGAAAAATAATAATATTTCGTATAAAACATTTTTTTTTTTTCTGAACTTACCATTTTTTAAGTAGTAGGCGGAATATTGGGATATTCGCCACAATTTGTTTAATAAAACCGTGCACGCTAGGAAAAAATATTTTATACGAAATATTATTATTTTTCGATGTAGAATAAGAATAGGAAATAAAAAAAATATGGGTTTCCATTTGAAAAAATGAAGTTGCCCTTCATCTGACCTTTAAAGGTCCATTACGGAAAAATGTGCATAGCGCCATTAAATGTGCCCCTTCATATGAAGAATATTTTATATTAAACATTTGTTCATATTCCTGCTGGTTTCCGTAATAATTGACTGTCTCAAGATAAATGGACCACCCTATGAAGACGATGGAAAAAATATGTTTAAGTATAAGAAGACGTTGTCGGAGGTGTCTACAAAACGGGCGCACAATCAGAACTGATGTCCAAACGCGAGAGCAGGGGTACGTACCTTCATACCTGAAGGGAGGACGGTACGCTGTAAAATTGAAGGGGTGTCAGGTATTTTCCAATACTCCTAGGATGTGGGGTTTTCCACAAAGTACAGTAAAAAACCTAATGTTTTACTTTGACACTTTTTCAAACTGGGACTCTGAGAAAAGTCGAAATGACCCATTAAAGGCAGAACATGCAGAGCCAAAAGACAATTCGAACTACATATTTACAAATTAATTTATAATCTTTATGTCGCAATTGATTCACCGCGAGGAGCCGTAAATTAATTTTTACGGCTGTCTTTGTCCGTTAATTCGGTGAACGCTTGTGGTTAGAAATAGAACATCTTATCGGAGGTTCGCTGTGCCAGTTTCCCTCGCTCGTACGAAACGATAGAAGGGACGCCATCCAACGGCGAGCACGAAAACTTGGAGCATCGTCTGTTCTACCGTGATAAGCGACGGTTTTAGTCGCAGGGTTGGTCCTTCGAGTCCTGACCAACCCTTGCAGCGACTCCTCCTTGGTTCCCTCGTCTTCCGCATCCGCGACGCATCCTTGCGATTATAGATCGACCTTTCCTAATCTGGTTCGCCGATTCCCGTTGCGCCTTGACCGTGGAAACAATGTGCAAGATTGAAGCTTCTACAATATAGTACTACCATTATTGCTTACTGAAAGCTATGGTGAAAATAATTCCGGCATCGCAATGGTACTTCGTTGCATGGGTGAGTCCATTTCAGAAAATTTTTAACACGCGTCTTCCAAAGACGTTCATTCAATTATGCTCGACGACGACAATGATCCTCCCGTACCCCGGCTCGCGGGGGTCGTCCAGACGTCTCTTTTTCCCGTTGATTTATAGGATCGAGCGTTTCGCGCCATTTATCTCGTGGAAATTAGAGTAGAATGCCGGGCGGCGAGTCGTGGGCGATCGACCTAAGGGCTTAACGAGATCGTTGCGCGGGGGGAGGGCCCGGAGGGCGGCAAGCTGCGAGGGCAATAACGCGCGCGAGTTTATTAGCGACGATAGGCAGGCACTTAGGGGGTCCCGGCTCTCTTAAGTATTTACCCACGCCCAAAGGGCACCGTGGTGCACGCGGTGGTCTCTCCGGAGGCGAGGGGGTCCGACGGGTGTCCGACGGGGGTCCGGGGACCGTGAAGAAGGGGTCGAGGGGGGGAGGGTGGAGAACGGAAGGAGAAAGAAAGGGGCCCCCTCGGCTCGGAGATGAGTAAAGAAGACGAACGCGTGCGAACGTCGAGAGAGAACGGACGGTGGAGGAAACGGGACGAAAAAAGGAACAGCTAAAGATGGTGGTGGGAGCAGTGAGAAAGATTCAAATATGGCGTGAGGCGGCGGAGGAATGTGGTTGTTATATACTAGCGAGACATTTGTTTTGGTCGGTTTGCCCATGGCCGTTGGACTATTGTCGGTGTGCTTTTTTCCCTTCCTTTTCCACCGCTTTGTTCCGCGTCGCTCCCTCTCCCTTCGTCTTCCTTGATCACTCCCACCACAGGCACACTCTCGATACTCCCTCTCTTCGGCACGAGGATCTACGTTTCTCGTGGAAGAGAGCAGCAAAGCACACCAGCGCTTATTACGACGTTATATTAGAAGTTCTTTTACTCTTATGTTGCCAACCGGATTTAACAATTTTTTTTTTTAATTTAACCCTTTGCACTCGGAGCTATTTTAACTCGACAACGAACGATTTTCCCATTCTAGAATGTTTCCATTCTATACAATTTTTTTTGCATTTTTTGCATATGAAACTGATATAATATCTCATGTAGTATGTAAATGTCTAGTAGTTTATTAAATACTAAGAAAAATAATAATGTGAACAATATTTTCAAGAATGGCATAGCAATTTTCAGTGGTGCCTCAGAATGGCCATCCGAGTGCTAAGGGTTAATAAAACCACTCTCCACTCTACATGTCCATTCTTTGTTACTTCAATTCATAATTTCAAGATAAAGAGGTTTAGGCAAGAAATCTTAATTACTTGAGCATAAATCTTGGCGCTCGATCGTCTCCATTCGTGTGCCATTATTTTAGATCGTGGATCTTTGTACAAGATAGAAATTCCTGCAGTTCCCATCGTAGCAAATAAAAATGCGTTTGCTTCTTGAAAAGTTTCTCTCCATATTCTCGTTTCCCCTAATCAATATTCCTCCGGCGCATAATTTTTCCTCAGCGCCCATCGAACCGAGACAAAACGAAGATCCCGAGCAAACCGGACGGAAGCCGCCACGCCTGAAGATCTCCGGTCGTCTGATAGCGACGTTCTTGATATCTTCTGACATTCTTTCCCGAGCTGCGCGAACAGACAGAGAAGAGACGACGAGGAGGAGGAGGAGGAGGAAAGAGGAGAGAGAAGTAGCTGGTCGCGGCAGAGCGTTTCATATCGCACCTCGGTGTTACGCGAGACAAAACGAGGCTTCGCCGCGCCGTGTCCCAGTTTATCGCGTCGCAGCGAGCTTAGAGCTGACGGACGCGGCCTCAGCTTCTGGCTGGTGGCTCGCCGAGAGGAGAAAAATCGCGAATCGCGAGGACAACTCGCCTTTTCGAGATCGGTACCGAAACGATCCAATTATGTACGTTGCAAAAAACTTGTCATAATGGACCAGTACGATAAATAGAATACAGTATCGTGTGCTCGTTAATTTGTCTAAAATCGTTTGCCAATAAGATCACGATCAATGGTGAGAAGTGATAAGGATGTACTGGAGATATATAAAAACGCAACAAAATTTTTGAAAATTTGATTGCAAATTTCAATTACCAAAGTTTGGGTTCGATTCACTGCACCGTTTAAGAATTATAGCTACTTAAACTTTTGCACATTTTAACACGTCTTCTTATGGAGAATTCATAAAATTTCAAAACTCCAGTTTTTTTTTATATAGTAAAAATTATGTAATTAATTATGTTCAAAATTTGTTAGGATTCACTAAACAGTTACAGAGCGAAAAATTATAAGCTGTTACAAAACTTCAAATTTATTGTGTTGTCATCTCAATAATAACCATGAATATTGTTTTCTGAAGTATTTTTAATTTATTTAAATATTTATTTTTAACTTTTTATTGCGTAATTATATATATATTGAATATAACAAATTTATTATCTTGAAGTTCAAATCAGACTGTACAATTATTCGCAAAAGTCACTTACAATTATTTATAATATGAAGACAATTTGATTAAAAAATAAATATAACATGAAATTCGCTAATTAAACAAAAGCTTTTTAAATTAATCTATTTTTTTAATGCAAAATATACTGATGAATGGCTTTCATTGCCAATATATTGATGGTTTTCGAATTTCTTGTACTTTTGTCTCCCATTGTATCTCCAGAACATCCTTAACACTCTGATCATTCATCCCTTAAATAGTTGTTCTTCGTTGTGTCTTCGGTCGAGCGTTTGCTAATTTTCTCGCGGGATGATGAGACGATGATGGGGAAAGATGAAGACAAGCTCCTGACCCAAAGCTAGAGAGCAGAGAAAAGATCGCTGGCAGAGGCCGAAGACGTTTGGAAATCGATTCTACTCGACACGGATCCCGGGTGGTCTTTTTCGTGCGCCTTGACACCGATGTTATGGAAATCTCGTCGCGCAACCGTGAGATCCGTCCCCGCGATAAAACACCATCCGGAATCAAATAACGGTTCCGTTCCCGTCCCCAAGGGCCTCTGACGAAGAGAGGACCGGTCCTCCCTCTCTCTCTCTCTCTCTCTATCTGTGGCTCTCCGTGTACCCCCTACCCCCACTCCCCACCGCGTCGGGGAAATTGCATTTCGAGCAGCGTTCCTATTCTATTCTCTCGTTTTTCTCTGTCCGACGCGGAAGGATATTAATAACGGGGAAAGGAGCGGCGAGTTATCGATAATCGATAAGGAAATGGGCTAATACGAGTCGCGAAACGGACTCGGAACCGAGAGACGAAACCCCTCGAGTTAGGTCTACGTAAACCTGCGATTTCCTGGACGCCGACAGACACGTTTCATTCATCGTTTGCGGATCGGCGCAGCGTGGGATGATGGCTTTCTCCGCGTCTCTGTGTAAGAGGATCGAATGATTGTGGATGGAACGTGCGTTATCAGCGGGACGGAGAGATCTTTGTGTACGGTAGAGATTGTCTGCGTTGGCTGGGAGAAGTTGGAGTCGGAAAAAAATTTGTTTCCTCTCTTAACAATTTTCACGAGTTACGGTGTTTCGTCATTATTTTTGTGTTCTCAAACGTGTGAAATCCGCAGTCTAATCGAATTAATCCGGTTTTGGTGGAATGATGAAGAAAGCGAATGAAAATTATGTGAAAATGATGATTAGACTGCAGATTTTT
This sequence comes from Lasioglossum lativentre, assembly GCA_916610255.1. Classification (NCBI taxonomy): domain Eukaryota; kingdom Metazoa; phylum Arthropoda; class Insecta; order Hymenoptera; family Halictidae; genus Lasioglossum; species Lasioglossum lativentre. The sequence continues at coordinate 9,989,324 of OU744364.1, forward strand.
ATGCAAAATGGAAATCTTTTTGGCCAAGCAAAAAATTCCTTCTTTCTTTAATAATGTTACTAACCTGAAAATAGTACATCGACGCGTCTACATGCTCTTATTCCTTTCACGATTTTAAATTGTATCCAGCCACGATGACCTTTCCAGTTTCTTTCGTACCACAAGGTACGTCCAAGGTAAGTTCAAGGTACTTGCGGAGACAGCGCGCGACCAAGAAAATCCGTATGCTCGTGGCTCGTCGCCGCTAGGAGAAGGAAATCGCTCGAGAACAGCTAAGCGACCAGCGCACAGCTTCTCTATTTCACTCGGTCCGTTGGCGCGTGTGCGGCCAAATCGAGCGGACTCGCATCGGTCCGAGCGCACTCTGTCGCGCAATAATAGACGACGCGGATCGCTTTGTTTCCCCATGCGCCAGCAGCTTCGTCGCGTTTCAAACTGCAACCACGCACTTACGGGGTGAGACTTCTGCCGCTAATTATTAGTCAATCGTTTGTTTTCTGGTATTCTTCATTTTTATTCAAAATAGTCGAAGCTGCGTATTTATTCTGCGTCTGCCGCGACCCACCTTGGATCAGCTAAATGGTGTTGTGGAAGGTTTCAATCGATGCTCGGAAGAAGTATAACTTAATTAAATTTACTATAAGAATTTTTATTAAAATTAATCGCCCCAATTAATTTGAAAAAAATAATTATACTTCATACTATAATTCAAGTACTTAGAAAATTCTACTGAAAAATGCGATTCGGCCATCCCGCTGCCGAAACAGCGATCGTCGCATAATTCCTGCGACTGGGCCGCGTCGATCAGATAAGTCGTCCGGCAAAGGGGTTAATCGATGCTCCAAAAACCGTCGTAACCCATTCGTAGCCAATAAAACAGGAGTGAACGACCCCTAGGACGACCTATAAAGGATTAGGCACTGGACGCGTGGGTTTCCCGTTCGAATTTCCAGGGTTTCCTCGACGATGAGGGAGGAGGGAAGGGGAGGATAATTGTTGGTTCTGGTGGAAGATGGAGGCGAATTGGGATCGAGTGGGAGCCCAATCGAGCTTGAAACCGAGGCTATCGCGTTGCGGCCGACCGTTCGGAGGCCTTGCCTCTGAAACTACGTCGTTTCGTCATGACAGCCTCAGTCTCAGCCTCGGCCTCAGCCTTTTCCCGGTGACGTCTGATCGACGTCGGCGCTGACGACGCTTCTCTGTTTACATGCGCGCCGGACCTCGCTTCGTTCAGCTCAGCTCCGCTCTGCTCTGCTCTGCTCTGCTCTGCTCTGCTCTTGCTCTGCTCTGCTCTGCTCTGCTCTGCTCTGCTCTGCTCTGCTCTGCTCTGCTCTGCTCTGCTCTGCTCTGCTCCACGCGGCCACACGATCGCGTTCAGCCTTGGCACATATAACGGCGTGGTCGTTCGGTGCGAGAGCTCTAGCCCGAGACACGGGCTACATGGCCCTGTTTTCGAAGGGCGACGAATCGAGAGAAATTCGGAGCCGAAGGGCACACACCCTCCCCACGACTAATCCCTTTTCCGTCGCCCCTGGTCGACCACTCGCACGTGAATCGCGAATCGCCGTCACAGAGTGTGCACTATGTATGTAGGCCGCGTCCGTTCTCCTCAGAGAATTAGGCGCACGAATCGGCTCGGTGCATTCTCATTTTCATAGTTTCCTGGCCGAGTTTCGCGGGTTTCTACCACCGGAACATTTTTTCGGATCAACTCTCGTTTCGAGTAGGTTCTTTTTTAATTGATCATAGATTCTACGCGATGAGAAGAACATTTTCAGACTTTACGTACATTGATTCTAATAGGTGGAGAATGTATGTGTACTTGAGAAAAAACAATCGTCAAAAAAATGTTTCTATAACTACACGAATCGTGAAATGAAAAACTCTGAAATCCGTCATTTTCGGTAGTTCCAGTGTTAACCCTTTGCACTCGAAGCTATTTTAACTGAAAAACGAAAGATTTTTCCATTCTAGAATGTTTCCATTCTATACATATTTTTTTCATTTTTTGCATATGTAACTGATATCATATCTCATGTAATATGTAAATGTCTAGGAGTTTATTAAATACGAACAAAAATAATAATGTGAACAATATTTTTACGAATGGCATAGCAATTTTCAGTGATGCCTCAGAATGGCCATCCGCGTGTTAACGGTTAATACTACGAACCGCATACTTATCGTTTGTGCAATTTGCAATACTACCCGTTCGTGCGCAAAGAATTCGTTGCACGATAAGCATTAGGCATTTATGAAAATTGCTTTGACGACGTATAATCAATTAAACGGAAATACTTATCCTCGTGAAGTGTTAGACGTATTTGCGATAGGGTGGCATTCATTGCGTTTCAACGTCATTTCGCAAGCTTTAAAACAATCGTCTAAGCACAAAGGAACGTCTCGTTAAAATTTCATTACTATTGTGTGCGGCAACGAGTTCGTAACGTGACGCTGACAATTTCCAGTCGAGTGTCTAGTATCTCTCTCTTTGCAAATTGCAACATTGTCGAGCGAGGGCCTCGTGTGTGCTCCTCGTGGCAGAAAGGAGAATTTAATCGAGATTCGCACGGATTTACGCGTGCTGAAAAGTGGCCGAAGACTTCCGAGGGTTAAATTCATTTTGAAAGCTGCGTTTCGTCCGAGGATGATTGCGTTAAACGAGCCGCGATGTAACGCGTTCCTCGTAACGAAATTAGGCTCGCGTAACCGCGGAGACAGGGACACGTAACGCGAATCCACGGTCGGCACGCTATTAAGCTGCGCTCCCACGTGCGCAACCTGCTGCGCGGAATGCGCTCCGCTCGATTTCGCTGATCATTCAGCCTGCAAATATTCGGTCGTGTAACATGAAATGTCAAGTGTCGTTTGCAATCGGATCGTTCGAATGGTATTTCCACTGAACGCGAAAAAGTTGCGTATCGCTTGACCCTTCGGGAACGATGCTCGCTTCGCAGTCTGTTCGCTATCAATGACGTGCAACAAATGACGATTCAGATTTTTTTCAGTCATTTATAAAATATATTTTCACTCGAACCTCCTTCTGTTTTAGTTGGTCAAACGCAGAAATTTTAAAATAATTGTTAAAAAACAAAAACGTCGCCATCAGACGTTTTTCACACCCGTTTTAATATTTTTCCACGAACTAGATTTTTCTTTCCGCGTGTCACTGTCGCAGGGTGGTGAATATCGATCGCGCAGCGTTAAAAGCGGAGAACTCGTGGCGCAAATTTTAGAAGACGATCGAACGGTTCGGTAAAGGGGGGCGCGAGTGAGAAATTGGAGTATTCGTTACGAGGGGATGGCGAATGTCAGTCACCCCTAAGAGAGACACCCTGAAAGTCAGGCTACGTGGCCGAAGGGGTGAGAGCAGGGTGTCGTAACGGCAGGAGTAAGGACCTCGATGGCGCCAGTGTTAATTCCCTGGGAACGTACCTATTGCGACGAAAGCCCTTCTGACGGGACCTAATAGTTCGGAAAAGGGGGGCACAGGCAGACTATACCGGGAAGAAACGTTCCCGGACGACCGGAGATATTCCTTATAACACTTTTGTGAAATGACCTGGCCCGGTTCAGACGCATATCTGGCGACCGGCGAGTCGAAAATCAAATTTGTATCGAGCCATTGGTCCTCCAAGAAAATTCACAAATTGTTCTTCCACTTCCTTTCGAGTGGTGGGTTAGGGGAGAACATTGTTACAGTATTTCTGTGAAAATACAGTTCTTTTCTAAATTGTCGCTTTTCTGTCGTATACGGCGTTTTCTCCGTAGCGGCCAGCTGGCCACGCCCTCTGCACCGCCTTTTACCCCCACTAACCAGCGACGCGACAAACTGCCAGACGTCGGAGAGGGGGTAGCCAATACGGGCGCGGACAAGACACCTTCCACTGCTTCTCCAGCGTCCCAGTCGCGCGACGTTAACGAGGTAACGACTGTAGTATCGCAGTTTTACAAAAAGAAAGCGACTCATTGGACTTCGGCTAACGGAGAAATTTTTCTGTATCTTTGCGACTCATCGGCGTTCAGCTTAAGTTTGATGAATGGGCTAGAAATTTTTCTGTATCTTTCGTACTCATCAACCTTCGGCTTAACAGAGAGGTTTGATGAATGGGCTAGAAATTTTTCTGTACCCTCGGAGTAGTTCTACGGGGGCCTGTAGAGGAGGATCATGGTCGCGTCAGGCCGTGCGAACGGTTTTGGGACAACGCGGGTACACGCGAGGAATGCGCAGTGTTCCTTCCCATCGTGCCGGGTATACACACACGGCCGAATGAAATATAGTTCGTGGAAGGTACAGCCAGGCCACGCATACACATAGTCACAGTTTGCATACTTAACGTGGCCCGCCTCGAGCAACGGCTTCGACGGAAGGGCACCCATTCCCCCACCACGGTTCCTGGCCTCGTTCCTTCTCTCTTTCAACGGCCTTACCTGCTCCTCTGCTTCTCCTCTCTCCCTTCCCGCGCTCTTTGTTTCGCGCCCCCTTCGACGCCCCTCTTTCTTGCGCCCTGCGTGCCGCGACTCTAATCCAGGCTCCTCCTGGTTTCCTCAAAGTGCATCGGACCCACCTGCCGCATACTTGCGGGGCACCCTGTACTCTTCCTGCTGCTGCTGCTGCTGCTGCTGGTTGTTGCCTCTGTGTCTCGGCCGATCGTGTGCTCGCAGCCTGGCCCACCTGAAAAATCCGTTTGCCGACCCCTTCGCGCAACAAGCCGGTTCACTAACACGCCTTCGACTGGCTTACCCCTGTGTCAATAACCGGGCACCCGGATAATCACTCACAACTTACAGTTTTGTTTACCGAAGCTCGTTGATACTTTATTTTTACGTTTTATACTCCGGACAATCTATCTTCGTCTCGTTACATCCTCGATAGAATTTATTTTTAATTCTGTCTCGCTCTTCGGAGAGTTTCTGGTTGCAACACGTTTACTACCCCTATGTCGAACCGAACCTGTATAGTCACTTGCAGCCTCAAATTCTGTCTACTACAGTTCATTGATATTTCATTTCATTCCATTACCTCTTCTGGGTAATTCATTTTTAATTTTTGTTTCGTTCTTTGGAGAATTTGATGGAGCTCTAGAAATTGATCCAACGTGTCATAGAAATTGTCAAGAATTTGTAGACGCCATTCTAAATAAAGGGTCATTTTCTTTCCACAACAGTTATTTCGTATACGTGTTCAATTTCGACATCGAACGTACGCCGAGTAATTTAAACGATTCCAGGCTAGTGAATTTTCCTTGGCGACCAGCTTTGCAACCGGCACGGATGCACCCGAGCATATTTCCCGCTTGTTTCCATTAAAAAATCAATTTGCCCCGTTCGGCTCGATAAGCAACGGTAGGTCTGCGGATAAAAAATTCAATGATAGGATAAGCTTCGCGTATGGACGTCGATTTGATAGACAGCCTGCTAAAGAGTAGAAAGTTGTTGAATATTGGAGTGAACGACCGGGACACACGATATTAGAATGTTCCGGGAAATACTGCGCAGCATCTCTTCCTCTCGTTCTCTCATTTTCTGTGTCCCATCCATTTTCATTTGCGCATGACGGGAATAAGTTTGCCTGCAGGACGAGCGATCGCAGGTGACGTGGAAATGATTGGACTGTGAAACGGACCAAAAAGACTATTAATAAGGGAAAATTGTGAATCTTGCGTTCAGATTTCATCGGAATAATGAAACTATAGGAAATCGTCTATTGAATATGAAATTTTCGGAGGGATCGAAACGATTTCGATGAGAGATCGAGAGATTTTCGACTCGCGGCGAACACATCGTTGATTAATATCCACGCTGCGCTCGGTTTTCGCCCGATTAAGACGGCATTCCAGGCAAAATTGCTGCTTACGGATCGGAAAGAATGCGGATAACCGTCGACCGGTTTGCGACACTTGGTTTCTCCATTTCCGAGCAGTGTGACGGGGCCCGTTTGCAACAAAGTTGCATGTCGCTCGGGGCCGGTTAATTGCAATCGTTTGATACCGAAGTAAAAAAAGGAGGAGCAACGGTCACGCGAAAACGAACACAGACCAAGATTTGCCTGCGAACGGCGTTATCGATTGGCTCCGATGACAGTCCGAGCTGCTGGAGAAATTGTGGACAGAGGAGAACTTCTGGGTAATCCTCTCGAAAAACCTTCTGTTGGCAATAAATCGTGGTGCGACGGGGTTAATGCACTGTCTGGAAGGTCGCATAATAACCCTTCTTCCGAGGTCCCAAAACGGGGGGGGGGGCCCAGTGCGAGAGGTCCCCGAGATCGCGATCGATCGCTGGGAAAACCAGGGACAGTAGCTCGCCGGCGAATGGTGTTGGTTCACTTTGTTAGTGGATCGAATTGCGGCAACCAGCGACTGCCGAGAAAGCAGCCGGGCCCCATTTGCATCGGGCCCCCTGTAACTCGCGTTCCCACCGCTGCTGTTTCGCTGAAACTCCTCTAAACAGGCACATTATTATCCTTAGGAGTTCTCTCTGCCCTACAAAATGTCGAGCACCTTCGTCTGGATTCTCTCTATTTCGTTGAAAAATACTGATTGAAATTCAGTTTATTTAATCGCACGTTTCCGGTTTCGCGCAATCCCCGAGAGTGCTTTTGCCACGAGGAATCGAATGACGTCAATTTTCCCTCGACAATCGAGTGGAAACGAGTTTAGCCATTCAAATTTATGCTGATAATTACTCGACGTGTACGGATTGTAAAGACAGGTCGATGTCTCTGTTGTATTTATAGTTATCAATTCATCGTAAAAATTATTCATAAAAATGAATATTTGGGACAGGTTGATCCGAGTTGTTGCATTTTTCATGTCGCTAGTGCAAGACAGCTTGAAAATTCATTCGGAGCGTTACAGCGAAGGTGATGAATTGACGTTTTAAAAAGAAAAATTAATCAAAAATTTAACCATAATTCCCGCGAATGCCAAATGGTTGCTATTGCACGAGAAAGTGAAAAAATCACATATGTATTAATAAGTTTAAATTCAATCTGCTCGTTTCTGCGAGGCGTTTCATTTTTATATGTTTTGTGGTCGGTAGAGGCTCTGTGTTCAAGTATTGAATGGACGCGTACAACATTGTACGGGCTGTTAAAAAGAACTGCGTCTACTGTGCATATGGGTTAAACGTTCGCGACAGGGGGCCGCAGGGCCAGCAACAAGTAAACTGCAACCGATCGGCGTGCAACCGCAGGGACCCGTTCCTCTCGGACTTGCAGCGGCGCAGATTTTACGAGAGTGGTGCGGCGCGGCGCGACGCGACGCGACGCTGCGGTCAAAAACTACCTTCTATACGGTTGTGTGTGTGTGACAAGTGGTAAGACAGGCGGACGCGTACGGTGCGATGATCGTTGCAGACAGTCGCCTCGAACAAAAGTTGCACAACCCGTCGCGTCGCCCGATAAATCATAGATCCCGATGCGACGCATCGATCCCTCGTGGTCTACGCTCCTTCACAGAATGATAGCACGTGCGCGCTATATTTCATTTCACGAGGACGGCATAGAATTGCTGAATTTAACTCGCGATGTATTATCCGTTGACGTCATAACAATTACGATTAACGGGTTTTATGCATTGGTTTGGGGATATGAGTAGACAGCAGGAAATAGAGGAAACATGAATCTCATATTAATGGTTAGAAAAATGAGACGATATGAAATCTTGAAATTGAATTGCAACAGAATAATAGAATTTTGGGATTCCATGCATAAATGGAAGTCTTCTCTGTACCGAAATCTTCGTCTCGAGTCTGACTTTGTGTTGTAAATTAACGGACGATCACTTGCCGCTGATACGTTATTCTAATAGTACGGTAAATTATTCGGACGACGTAATAAAACGTCGGCTATGCCCGCAGACTCGCATAATTGGCTAATTAGTACCAGCCAATTCTGTGTGTAATGGTAATCCCCACGATGTTATCGACGCTGAACACCCCGCTTTCGAGAACCAATGCTCCCGAGCCACTCCCATGGGTTATTAAACGGCGGGTTTCTTTTCGATTCGGTTACATTTGATAGTCGTGCGGCCGCCCCGTCACAGTTTCTAACGAAATTCTTCGGAGAAAATCGGCCTCGTTAATGCACCTTGCGCAGCGTTTCTCAGACTGCATGCCGGGGCCTCCTGTGGGTCCTGAGGAACCCGATGCTCGCGCAGGGTTGAGCGAAATACTATCTCACAACAGTAAACGATAAGTGGTTCGTTTCATTTGCGATCGTGTTCGTTACTTTGAGAATAAAATATTTTATTCGATGCAGGAAGCTTTTAAGAAGCTATTCGAGATCATACTTTTGTCCAAGGATGTTGCAAATAGTTGGGTTTCTTTTTTTTTCTTTTTGAAGTATTCCTCTGTAGACTTAAGTAATGGTTTGATTGCTAACGAGCAAAGTGCATTCTCTGAAAATGTTTGCTTCACTTTATTCGCTTAGTACATAGTTGAGATTGTAAACAGAATATTTTAATCCTTCAAACGGTAAGTAATTCTCCACTGTAAAGATACACGAATAAAAATTACGAAAGCAAACATACTGATCGTCTTCACAAATATATGTATCATCGTTTCAACCATCCGGTCATTTTTCTTTCCACGTCCACGCACGATTCACGAATATACAACGCAACGTCCCATGTACATATCAAGCAACGGTAGCCATCATGCACGAGCTAATTTTATTTCGCGTCAGCAACGCACCAGCGAGAGAAATACGGCGAAAAATCGCTATCCTAATCCGACGCCGCGGCAGAACCGTATCAGCCGGATCGAACGGTGAAAACACACTTGCAAAAATTGATATACTGATACGCGGCTCGATAAAGCAAAAACTACTTGCTCCATCTGGCTTGAATCGGTCAGAAATATCGATTATTCGTGTTTTTGATAAAACTATATATCAGCCGACCAGGCGCACGGACCGTGCGAATTTATATGCAAATTCGCCATTTTTGAAACTATGTATAATTCTAGAGCCTCGCCTTGTGAACGGGGAACCCGTTTCACTTGTTAAAAGTAATACCGGTAACAATGTTTCAGCTCCTGAAACGTTTCGTTTCATTCAGCGCGAGCCGCACGGACGCATAAAGTCCGCGGTCGGGACACTAACTTCTCTGCGAACGGACACAAAGCAATTACACCGGCCACGATTCATTCATTGTTACCTGCCCGATTTTATATAACCTGCTCTCGCGACGCAGAAATCCGATTTTCGCGAGCGCGAGCACGAACTCTAAATGAAATGTCGCACCAAACGGCTCCGCTTAGGTCTGCTGTGCTTTATGCAATACGTTGGTCACCAAAGAGCCACGTGGAGCACGATCGTGCTATTTCAAACATTAATGAATTTTTGGGAATTCATACAAAATATTTCCGAGTTAACAAAACCTATAAATAACGGTGCTATATTGACTATAGTGTGGAGCTATCGGCCTCAGTCACTCGCACCGAAAGGCCACGCTGAAGCGTGCTGTGCTTTATGCAATACGTTGGTCACCTAAGATCCACGTGGAGCACGATCGTGCTATTTCAAACATTAACGAATTTTTGGGAATTCATACAAAATATTTGCGAGTTAACAAAACCTATAAATAATAGTGCTATAGTGGCTATAGCGTGGAGCTATCGGCGCCAGTCACTCGCACCGAAAGACTCCGCTGAAATGTGCTGTGCTTTATGCAATACGTTGGTCACCTAAGAGCCACGTGGAGCACGATCGTGCTATTTCAAATATTAATGAATTTTTGGGAATTTATACAAAATATTTCCAAGTTATCAAAACCTATAAATAACGGTGCTATAGTGACTATAGTGTGGAGCTATCGACTGAGACGTCGGTCGATAGGAAAATTGGCCGAATGCACCATTTGCAAATTCGATAGCTTTTGGAGAATATTATGTATCGAAAGGCTACGCTGCCGATTCACGCAGAGAAAATAACAAACTTGAAGACGTCTGGCTCGCAACATAGCGTTTCATTCAACCGGTCAGTTTAGGATCGCGCGGGGAGTTCGCGAAAAGATAAGAGCGCGTTCGCGGAAAGATACGAGCGTGCAGTCACGGGGAATCAGAGGAGCGGGCACGTGCAATCGCATACGGTGCACGTAATCAAAATAATCCGTACGAGATACCGATGATTTAACGACGCGCGTTCATCGCGAGAGACGAACCGAGCGACGCGACGAGACTCGACGCGACGCGCGTACAACCGGAAATACATCCGAGCGATGCCGATAGCGATGCAACGTCCGAGAGCTCTACGACAAAACATTGTCACGAGACGATCGCTATCGGGCATGGGAACCTTTTGGTAAACCGGATGCATAGACGTCGACGACCGCCACGGTCACCAGCCGGGCTACCATGTAAATCGACTCTAAATCCGTCGATGATTCCAACCGGGGAATGCGAGAGCCCATGCTAACGCCCCTTCCGAACCCCTTCGCTGATAGTCATCGCGAAACTGTCTATGCAAATCGGGATTCGCAGAGAGAAATTTGCTGGAACGTTCCTACCAACAGCTACATATTGCAGATTTCCGAAAATTCCCGATCTTCGAGCTGTTGTCATTTTAGAAAAAAAAACAATTGTACGACTGTAAACCCAGGCTGATTTTAAAGCATCAAGCCTCTACTTCCAACCATCTATCGCCAATTCTTGCAATATGGACACACGTTTGTTCTA